>CP032244.1:11395100-21395100 GCA_005610355.1 Gossypioides kirkii | reverse complement strand
GCGTCCAGCTGGACAAGCTTTTCTGACACATTTAAGGAAAGCTCGCCCAATTGAATGAGCTTTCTCTTAAATAGGCCTATTTCCATAATTCATCTTAAAAACGGCCTAAAGGCCAAAATATTTATCAAAACTGACCTATTTGGCTTATTTAGTCATAAAAAAGGTTTGTAGAGTCATTAGCAAATTCATGAACGCAAACATAAAGATGGTGTTTGGTAAATAGAATTTTGGGCTTTTTTTTTATTTGATTTGGGCACAGTGGAATTGAGTAGTCAAATCTTCTAATTGTAGTGTTTGGTGAATGGAGGTTTGCAAGAACTTATTGAGCTAAAACCTCCAAAACAGAAAACACTAGGACAGACAACTTTTTTTTACAACTTATTGGAATGTGATATGTGGAATGACATATCTGACTATTCTTGCTCAAAAATTACTCTATTTGTGACATGTTCTCAAATCTAATAGGGGTGTTAAGATATCAGTAGCCTCCATTCTCCTATTTTCACTTTCACCTCCAAAGTCTAAAGTAAATCTAAAAAATGTTCATTACATTAATTAATTTCCATAATGGATGTTTTAATTCCTTGGTAATAGTGTTTTATTTCAATAATTTCACCCAATAAAGACTAAAATATTATAAACAAATAAATACTTAATAATAAAATGTGATATACTCTTATTTGTCATTTTACACATATATTTTTCAACTATCAGCTAAATTTTACCAAACACTTTCAAATAAACAGTTAATAGAATCAATTGATCAAACTAACCAGTACAATCAACAATCAATTATTAGTCAATTGCCAAACAGGACCAAAAGCTTTTATTTAGATTTTGTATTTGAGCAAATCATTTTTGGAGTCATATGACATGTTTAACCTTTATTTATAATATAAAATATTTTATGTAATATTGATATTGAGTGTACAATTATTTTTCTATTGATATTTATTTTAAATATATAACATTGTATATTTAAATTGGTAATGTTTATATTTTAATATTTAAATATTTTTTAGATATAATTTTAAAAATAATTAATAGTAAATACTTAAAAATATTTAAAATTTATATTTTATATATTAAAATATAAATAATAAATTATTTTTTATATTATTACTAAATATCATAATCTTAAAGAACTAAAATATTATTTAAATATATAATTTTACTTCACAACATCATATATTAAATAAATATTTTAAACCTTAAAAACATTTTCTTCAAATAATATTAAGCAGTTAAATATTAAATTAAAATTTTCAAAAACATCCTTTTATCGTATTTATTTAAAGCAATGAAAAACACTATAAATATCCTAACCTTCCTAACATAGGATGGGTGAGATATGTGGGCCTGTGATCTCTATTGTTCCAATTACCAAAGAATTGCAATTAAATGCTTCTGGCATGTTGTATGTTGCGTACTATGTGAAACACCGACAATGAGATGACTATAGTACTTGTTTCTTTCATTTTTAGTTCTTATGTTCATTCATGTGTTAATATGTAACATTGTCTACCTTTAAACAGATTCAACCTACCGTTTAATATTGTTATTGACACCATGTATAAAGTTAAAAATAGACATTGGCATGCTAATTAGTGGCTGGGGTTGGTGTTAAGTGATGCAGTCAAAACTAATTAAAAATATGACTAAGGTAAGTGCACTTATCAATTAATACTATAGTTACGGTGAGCACAGATATCGTTCCCACGAAGACTAAAAGTACTAGTAATAGCTGTCTTTCTATTATCTAACCGATTGAATAAAGTGATTGTTTTAAACTAATTTAACTAAATTAATAAATCAAAAGTGCGACAAAGATTAAAGTAAGAAATAATAAGTATTTTTATACCAAGAAGCAAACAATACCCAAGAAAGACTCCATCTAGATTTCATCTGCCATTATCATTCTGAATTAAGCAGTTTATTCACATAGTATTTTGATCTGTAGAAATTCCTAAATTATGCTAATACCTCTATTCAAGCATAAAAACAACTGACTCTAGGTTGATTAATTGAAATTTCTTTCTAATTAAAACCCCTATTGTCGCATTAATTCGATCTATGGATTCCCCTATTAGATTTTACTCTAATCTGGTAGATTTATGTCGTCCTATTTCTAGGATTGCATGCAACTCCACTCAATTATACTATATCTACTCTTAAACAGGGTTTATTCCTCCTCTGATTTAAGCACATCAAATAAGAATTAATATCTCAAGAATACTATATCAAGAATTAAGCACACATAATTGAGAACAAAATCTAAGTATTTATTGTGTAAAATTAGAAATCAAACGACAGAATTCATCCTAGGGTTCATCTCCCCTAGGTATTTAGGAATTTAGTTCATGCTAATAAATGGAAACATCTCAAAGATAATATAACCACAAGATGAAGAAAAACTCATAATAAAATCAAAAGAACTTAAAAAGAGGTCTTTAATCTTTGTGGAGATTTGCTTCAAAGACGGCTTTTATGGTGTTTCTTCAATTGTTTCCTTCAATAATCTCTAACGGCTAGAGTTTGGGAAATGGAGGATTTTATAGAAAATTGGAAGTATTAATTCATATCACTCCATCCCCTAAATACATGGAAATCTCTAGTTGGATCCAAATTAAATTCTAAAAAGATAATTAGAATTAAATCTAAACAATAATTCCCTAATTGGATCCAACTTAAACTCTAAAAGCCTAAAAGATAAATTAAAATTAAATAATAATAATAATCCTAAATATTAATCCTAAAAAATAAAGTTTAAATTTAAATAAAATCTTATGTCCAATAAATCTCTTCCTAACTCTTCCATATTCACACTTTTGCCCCAAATTTTCCTTTTTATCTTCGATTTAGTCCATTGCCATGTGTCCAGCTCGCATGGCTCCTAAAATCTGCTCTTTTTATTCGGTTTCCGTTTGTTTTTCGCTCCTTTCACTCTCAAATACTTTCCTAAGTATAGAAACATGAATTTAAAGGATTATGAACATAAAATTCATTATTTTAAATGGATTAATAATCCAAAAACGCATTAAGAATGAGGCTAAAACATGTTACTTTTGGCACTTATCAAATATCTCCACACTTAAGCATTTGCTTGTCCTCAAGCAAAATTCTCAACCCACATTCAAGTTAACTTTATTAATTCTTCATTCTTATCAATAATGTTTCAGGATAAATTGCAAACAATCATGCATTGGAAATTCATCTAAAAGAACACTAAAGATTCAAGCAATCTAAGCTACAAAAATATAGGCGTCTCCCCTTATCTAAATAATTACTTTAAATTAAAAATCAACAATAATTGACATCCTCACTAAAGATTCACTCAAAGCGCTCAAAGTGTTTAAGGTTCATGAAATAAGCACTCAATAGTCAAACATAAAATGTTATTACCATAGGCTTGCTTGAAAATCAAATCTCCACCATTGTAAAATGACATGACACACCAATCAAGAGGTCTTTACAAGGTTGTAATGGAGCTAAGGTTATGGGTATGGAAAAGGCAAGAAGAATTGGTTAAAATCGAGATCAAGTTGATAAATTACCAAACTAGAAAAAAACAATCAGTTGCTGAATTGAAAGAAAATAAATCAACACAAATAATAAAGAATAAACGTGAGCTTTTCAACAATATATGGAACTAATGATTCTAGATCAAACACACTTTTGTCTTTTTTCTTTCTTTTTCTTTTTTTTTCTCAATTTTTTTCAATTCTTTTTTTTTTCAATTTTTTTTTCGATTTTTTACTTTTTTTAAATAATAAAATTCAGCAATTCAGATAGTGAAACATAGTTAGGCAACTTCACCAAATCAAATCTCGACAAAAGGGAGTCAATAAAGGGGTAAATATACCACAAATATATGGATCATGGGTTGATATTATGGGTTTAATGAATAGAACGGTGTTAGGCTCAATGGGGTTCACTAGGGGGTTAATTTATTAGGTAAGTTTTTAAAGATAAAGGGGGTTAAATCTTAAGTGCCTCTATCATCTCAGCATATCAAATCAATAATTTGGTCTCAACATGTATAATCAAAGCAAGTTCTAGAATAACAAATCAAGTTGACATACACACAACCAAAAATAGCATGAGCACGAAATAAAATATATGCTCTATAGGCTCAAAAGCTCACAAAAAATTATGGTTTTGTTGTCAAAACCTGTAATTTTAAAATTTGAAGATAATATTTTAATTCAGGGAGACAACCTAAAATATTTAATTCTAAAGACAACTCATCATGCTTGACTCTCTCATATCCTAAAGATTAAATCATCCAATACATAAAAGATTCACAAATCAATCTAAAAAAAATCAATAAAAATTCCAAATAGCAAAAATTCACTCTAATGGAGTATGAGAAAATTACTTTAACACAATAAATAATTCAGGGATTTTATCACAATTAATCAATCTCCCACACTTAAGATGTACATTGTCCTCAATGTATAATAGATATAAGCAGAATAAGCATAATATCATAAAGAGGAAAGGAATTGAAACTTCCCTGAATTAGGATGATTTCATCAGAATTGGGAAAAAAAATATGAATGCAGCGAGTCTAAAGGAAGTGCAATTTTTCGAGCAAACTAAAAAGAAAATAGACAAAGAAAAGTCAAAGAGGGAGATAATAACTAAAAAAGCCATAAGAATAAAAATAGTGCATAATTAAAATAAAATTAAAAATAAAATAGAATAAAATAAAACTAAAACTAAAAATGAAAATAAATAAACTAATTTTTTTTTTGAACTTTTCAATTTTTTTCAAAATTTTTTAAATTTTTTTTCAATTTTTTTAAAAACATGAAAGTAAAATAAATAAATAAATAAAAATAAAAAAACACTTGGGCTGCCTCTCGAGAAGCGCTTGTTTAAAGTCTAAGCTTGACTTTCCTGTTTAAGCTCGTAGTTATGGCGGATCATGAAACCGAAGTTCTTCTCTCTTGTTATCAATATTACCAACACAATAAAATTTGAGACGTTGATTGTTTACTTTGAATGTGCCGTAATCAGGATGTGTTACCTCAATTGTACCATAAGGGAAAACGGCTTTTACCACAAAGGATCGGACCATCTTGACTTGAATTCTGAAGGAAAATTTCGTGGATCCGATTTGTCTAATAACACTTTGTCTCCCACTTTAAATATGTTCATCCTCTTCACATGCACTTCATGGTTTTGCATTGGTTCTTCCTTGGGTTTCCTCGATTTTTCGTCGAACTTCGTCCGCCATTCATCTAGTTCCTCGAGTTGTAACATTCGATCTTCATTTGTCACTCGAGTTTTATCACTTTGAATCAAAATTGAATCCATCATGTTTTCATTAGTGATTTCCTGCAAAAAGTGTTGAGTCACATGGTTACTAACATTAACAAAATAATTATCATCATTATACTCATTCAGGTCTCTAACAAAATCATGTGCTTTAAGATTAATCTTTTCATCACCTACAAGAAGCACAAGTTCACCAGTACCCACATCAATGATAGCTCTAGCAGTGGCTAAAAAGGGTCGTCCTAAGATCATAGGTACCTCAACATCCTCATCCATGTTTAATACAACAAAGTCAACATGGAATATAAATTTATCCACTTTTACAAGCACATCCTCAATAATACCCCTAGGATATCTGATTGATCTGTTAGCTAACTGAATACTCATCCTAGTAGGTTTAGGTTCCCCAAGACCAAGTTGTTTGAACAATTTATAAGGCATAACATTTATACTAGCACCCAAATCAGCCAAAGCTTTATCAATATGTAAACTTTCAATGAGACAAGGAATAGTAAAACTCTCTGGATCTTTAAGTTTGTTGGGTAGTTTGTTTTGGAGAATGGTCGAGCAAACTACATTAAGCTCCATAGTTGACAAGTCGTCTAACTTCCTTTTATTTATTAATAGCTCCTTTAAGAATTTTAACATACTCCGGCATATGCGAAAGAGCTTCAACAAAAGGTAAGTTAATATGCAATTTTTTAAAAAGTTCAAGAAATTTACCATATGTTTCTTCTCTGTGGTCTCTCTTCAATGCTTTTGGATATGGAATTTAAGGTTTGTATTCTCTAAGCACCGGCTTATGCTCTTTCTTGTTTTCCTCAACCTCATTATTTTTCACAACAACTTCTAGCTTTGGCTTCTGTTCAGGCTCAACTAACCCTTCCACGTTTTGAATAGTGATTACATGGATCTGCTCTTTTGGGTTAGTTTCAGTGTTACTAGGTAAGCTACCTTGTGGTCTTTCTGAAACTAGTTTGGCGAGCTATCCGATTCGATTTTCGAGACCATGGATTGATGCTTGCTGATTTTTTAAAGCTGTCTCATTGCTTTGAAATCTCGCTTCAAAAACCGAAATAAATTTAGTAAGCATTTCTTCAAGGTTTGATTTCTGCTCTTGTTGATGTGGTTGTTGAAAACCTGGAGGAATTTGCGATCTTTAATTTCCTTGACCACCCCATAAAAAAATTTGGGTGACTTCTCCCAACCTGTATTATAAGTATTACTATAGGGATTATTTTGAGGTTTAAAATTATTACCTAAAAAGTCTGCTTGCTCATGGAGATATTCCAAACTCATCATCCCTGCTCCATTTTGATTACACTGCATCACTGGATGTACCTACTTAGAAAAATTCAAACCATTAATTTTTTTATTAAGAGTTTCAACCTGATGAGCCAACATAGAAACAACATCAGCATCATAAATCTCTGCTGCCTTCACAGGTTTTACTCTTGTAACTTGCCACTGATAATTATTTAATGCCACCTCTTCAATAAATTCTTGAGCTTCTTCCGGTGTCTTGTTATTTAAAGTTCCCTCAGCTGCTGAATCAACCATCTGTCTAGTCGAGGGATTCAAACCATTGTAGAAAGTTTGAACTTTGAGCCACAAAGGTAACCCATGATGAGGACACCTTCTTAATAAATCTTTGAACCTCTCCCATGCTTCATAAAGTGTCTCAATATCAAATTGAGCAAAAGAAGAGATGTCATTCCTCAACTTAGCTGTCTTAGCCGACGAAAAATATTTAAATAAGAACTTCTCAGTCATTTGATCCCAAGTAGTGATAGAACCTCGTGGTAAAGCATTTAACCACATTTTTGCCTTGTTCCTCAACGAAAACAGGAACAACCGTAAGCGTATGGCATCATCAGTGACACCATTAATTTTAAAAGTATCGCAAATCTCTAGAAAATTAGCCAAATGAGCATTTGGATCTTCATCCTGCAAACCATCAAACTGAACATATTGTTATGCCATCTAAATTATACTCGACTTAATTTCAAAATTATTCACATTAACATTCAGCCTAACAATACTCGTTTCAGCCCCAATCACAGTAGGCTTAGCATAATCATACAAAGTTCGACGAACAGAAGGATCAGGAAGAGCAACAAGGAGAGCAGGAGGAACCTGGTTATTTCGATTGTCACCCATCTCCCCTAGGTATTTAGGAATTTAGTTCATGCTAATAAATGGAAACATCTCAAAGACAATATAACCACAAGATGAAGAAAAACTCATAATAAAATCAAAAGAATTTAGAAAGAGGTCTTCAATCTTTGCGGAGATCTGCTTCAAAGACAGCTTCTATGGTGTTTCTTCAATTGTTTCCTTCAATAATCTCTGATGGCTAGGGTTTGGGGAATGGAGGATTTTACAAAAAATTGGAAGTATTAATTCATATCACTCCATCCCCTATTTATAATACATGGAAATCTCTAGTTGGATCCAAATTAAATTCTAAAAAGATAATTAGAATTAAATCTAAACAATAATTCCCTAATTGGATCCAACTTAAACTCTAAAAGCCTAAAAGATAAATTAAAATTAAATAATAATAATAATCCTAATATTAATCCTAAAAAATAAAGTTTAAATTTAAATAAAATCTTATGTCCAATAAATCTCTTCCTAACTCTTTCACATTCACACTTTTGCCCCAAATTTTCCTTTTATCTTCGATTTAGTCCATGGCCATGTGTCCAGCTCGTGTGGCTCTTAAAATCTGCTCTTTTTGTTCGGTTTCCGCTTGTTTTTTCGCTCATTTCGCTCCCAAATACTTTCCTAAGTGTAGAAACATGAATTTAAAGGATTATGAACATAAAATTCATTATTTTAAATAGATTAATCATCCAAAACGCATTAAGAATGAGACTAAAACATGTTACTTTTGGCACTTATCATTAAGCAATATTAATATGGATTCTACCAATTTAAGTTTTAAATTTTGTTATACACTAGTAACCACTAACATGAAATCCTAATAAGATTCGAATCGCCTACTCGCGATTCGACCAGGCTCCACCAAGTAGACGTGTGTAAGACGTACGACGAAAAGACATCAAGAGGAGTTCTCACGAGTCGAGAGGAGTTTGTGATCTCAGTTTGTTTATACCCAAAGAGTTTGCATGTAGGGGCCGCAAGGTCTAGTAGGCGACCCAAAGCAGTACACATGTCTAGTATGCCGGAGTCCCACTCAGAACGTCAGTCCTAGGAATAGTAAGGTCAAGTCATGAATAGTAGAGTCATATCATGAACAGTGATAATATGTATAAATACCCAAATATTCCTATTAATAAAATATACAGAAAATTACTCAACAAAACTTTTAAATCATTTTTGTTGAGATCAATTTAGATAAAATAAATTTCAAATTTTGGTTTAAGTTATTTTGATATTTTAGTTAAATTATTATAAATAGAAATAATTTCAGATTACTTATTTAGGTAATTACAACTTTAAATCAATTACACATAACAAGTCTAGCTAAAATTTACTTTTTACATCAAATGGATAAAAAATACTTTTTTGCTAATAAAAATCATGACTTAACAAACCAAAAATTAAAAGAGTGTGATATTCTCAATATCTGAAGTGCTGAGGAATGCCAACTTCACATGCTTGAAAAGAAAGGTTCATAGATAGATATTTGGATCCACACGCATCAGCATGTTCCAACCAATGTTACTAAAATTGAATGGTTTATCCACTGTTTATGCTTATTGCTTTAACACAAATCTCTCTTTTGTAGTTCAATGCAAGTTAATGATGTTGATCAAATTCATGGTTGGGGGCTAGGCAAAATCAGGGTTCTTTATATTTAATGGTTATGTTATCTTTTCATCAAATTTGGATATATAATTTGCTTTATTCATTCTTTTAAAATTATCCTTATTTCTCCATTAAAAAATAGTTTAATTTCATTTCATACAGATAATCCACAATTTAACATATTAGTGTGTAATTGAGATTGATTTTCATGGAGAAGGGATTACATGAAACTGTGATTTCATGTTATTCCTATACATTTCCAATCGGGCAATGACAAATCAGATTTTTTTTCTCTTGATTTTTTAGCATTTTTAGTTGGATTTAAATTTTTCAAAAAAAACCTGAAAATCAAAAGAAAAAAAATCTAATTTGACCTTCCCAGATTGAAAAGATATAAATAATGTGAAATCACAGTTTCATATCATCCTTTCTCGATTTTCATGTAGACTGTTCATTTCTTTAATTATATTATAAAGTTATTGAATTTGAACTTTTAGTATTAACAAGAAGATCACACATGTTAATTTTGTTATATAATTTCAATGTAAAAGTGACTTCAGCACGCTTATGTATATTAACTTTGTTCATGAAAATTATTAACGAAATTAGCATAAATGATTTTATTTGTTAACAAAAGTAGTTTAGTGAAGTAATTTGAATATTTTAAAAGGTTTGTTAATTACATGAAAATTAATGTTAAATTAAGTCATTTAAAATATAATTCATTTATACCTGTTAATTGGTCAGGTCAAATTACTTTTGAGTTAGATATTGTGGATCTATTCAACACAAGTTTTAAAATTTTGAAGTGTTTTCAAATCAAGATAATTTTACATTTGAATAATTTTGGATTCATGTTAGATTTGAGCTTGGTTTCATTTGCCTTTTGGTAATTCAAGTTTATAATACTAGTTTTTTGGGTCAGACTAGTATAAGCTCAAATTATTTTAGCTTTTGGATCCTTCAAGATTGTGTTATTTGAGTTACTTGTTTAGGTGTTTTCAAATTCTTGTTTTAGATTCGGATCATTTTGGATTAAGGTCGATTTGAATTTAAATTGTTGATTTTTATGATTAAACCAACTTGACTTGATAGAATCATACCTAATGTGTATATATTTCTTTTAGGTCTTGGCAGTGTCGAACTTAAGGGGGCTAGCAGAGACCCTGACCTCCCCTAAAATGAAAATTTTTTATTTAGATCCATTAAATTTTTAAAATTTTAATGGTAAAATTGCACTTTGCCTCCCACTCAAAAATGATAAAAATTTAAATTAATTATTTAAAAATTATAAAGATATAGACTATTAAAATGATAAAATTACATCTTTACTATGGTAAAATATACAATTTAATTTTGACCCCTTAAAAATTTTTTGATTTCACCCCTGGTTATCGACTAAACCATCTGTTTAACATTTAATCTTCTTGAAGGACTGACCAGCATTTATTCAAAAAAAAAAAACTTCTTATAGGATTATTGAGGATGCTCCAAATACTAAACTCATACAAGTGTAAATGATAATTAACTGCTTGCTACAAATAGTTTGCTGATTGAATCAGAAATTGAGAACAGTACTGATTAGCTGTAAAACTACTGGTTAAGGAAATGCCATTGATTCCCTTTATTGATACCAATTTTTTCATTTAAAATGGATTGCCTTTTTTCAGGTTTTCGAAAGCAAAACATCAAAACTAAGCTCACAAATTGCAACAACCATCCCACGTGCTGCTATTCTCCTCTGGAAAGTTCCCATCACTATATCTACCAGTACCCCCCCCCCCTCCCAAGTACAAAAAATGTGCCATACAAAGTACTTCCATTGCCTACGGACAGCAATGTGTAAGCCTAACAATTATGGGGTGGTGTTGAAGAAGAGGCTCAAAGGAATGTTGAAGTTCATTGCTGGAAAAGCACTGCAAATTACTACCAAGATGATGAGGGAAGGCCACTTGGTGGTGATTGCCATCCAGGGTAAAGAACCAAAGAGGTTTCTCATAAAATTAGATCATCTGTACAACCCTGATTTCTTGAAGTTGTTGGAGCAAGCTGAGGAGGAGTTTGGGTTTTCTCAAGAAGGGGTCCTCGAGCTTCCTTGTCAACCACATGAGTTGCAGAGAATTCTAAGTAATATAAAAGCTTTAAGGTAACTTCTTTAATTGCCGAAATCCTTTTTACTATTCAAATTCTAAGTAATATCATGTGTAGTTAATATTATGTCTTTCATGTTTCCTTAATTAAATTTATAAATACTATAAAATGTTTTTTTACTTCACCTATTTTTGGGCGAAGCGTGTTATGATTTGTCAATGATATTTCAATTGATATGTTTTCGAAGATGCAAATTGAAAAGAATCAAGATGAACAGAAAATAAAGAAACAGAGAACAAGAAAAGTCTGAATCTGAAAACAGAATGACTTTTATTAACAAATCGTAATACAAAATATGCATCCCATTTCTTCTTCTCTACTACTGTATTTAAAGCACTCGTTATAGCTGCCCAATGGCATAGCTGCTCATAACATAAAACTAAGCCTTGATAACCAATTGTAACTACTCACTCTGATCTGACCGTAACTATAATATTCACCTATCTATACCAATTTCAAGACCCGCAAAAACTTTCGAAACTGACAAAAGTAAGAAGCTAACAAAGGCTTGGTAAAAATATCCGCGACCTGATCACAAGCTGGAACTTCACCAACCTCAATGGACCCATCATGCACTTTCTCTTGAACAAAAAACAAATCCAATTCAACATGCTTAAACTTGGAATGTAACACAGGATTAGCAGCCACAACAACAACACTTGAGTTGTCACACCAAATTGTTAGTGTATCAATAGACTTAAATTGCAACTCACTTAACAACGAAATTAACCAAACAACATCTACAGTAGCAGCCGCTAAACCACGATACTCAGCCTCAGCTGTTGATCGAGAAACAACATGCTGCTTCTTAGAACACCAGGAAACAGGATTACCTTCGAAATACACACAGTAACCAGTTGTAGATCATCGATCATCAAAGTCCAACCCTCAATTATCATCTGCATAGCCAACTAACGACAATCGATTAGATGGTTCTATAACAAGACCAAACTCAGCCGTCCCACCAGATACTATAAAACCCGCTTCAAGGCACCATAATGATCTCCTGTAGGATTATGCATAAGTTGACAAATTCTGTTTACCGCATATGCAATATCAGGACGAGTCAACACCACATATTGTAATGCCCCTGCAATGCTACTACGATATTCATTGGGATCACTAACAGGAGTGCCCATGTCTTTAGACAAATAACACGAACTAACCATCGGAGTATGTACAGACTTGGAACTCAGCATCTTACATTTTCAAGTAGATCAAGAACATACTTTCTCTGACACAAATGAATCGATCCATTAGACAGCTGAGTAACCTCGATTCCTAAAAAATAGTGTAGATCACCCATATCCTTTAATTAAAATTTAGCATTCAACTGTCCCACAAACTGTTCAATCGCTCTGATCACTACCTGTGATGATAATATCATCAACATAAACTAACACATACATGCAAACATCACCATTAACACACACAAAACGACGCATCTAACTTTGACCCTACAAAACCAACCATCTGAAAAAACGCTCTTAGCTTGTCAAACCACGCTCTCGGAGCTTGACGAAGCCCATACAAAGCTTTTGTTAACCGATAAACCAATAGACACCTATCGGCTCCATACTGAACATACCCAGGTGGCTGCTGCATATACACTTCTTCACTAAGATCACCACTTAAAAAAGCATTATTGACATTTACCTGTCGAGTGACCATTTCTTTGACACAGCAATTGAAAGAATCGTCTGAATCGTAGCAGGCTTAACAACCGAACTAAACGTCTCCTAAAATCACACCCTAGAACTGTGAACAACCCTTGGCGACCAATCTACCTTTCCGTCTAGCTACAAACCCATCAAGATTACGCTTGATCTTAAACAACCACTTACAACCAATGGCCTTCCGCCCTGGGGGAAGAGAAACAAGCTCCCACGTATGATTCCGTAACAACGCATCATACTCTGCCTAAGCCGCCGTACAACATTCTTCCGTAGCAAATGCTTCTTCAATCATGCGTGGTTCAAATTCCATAACCTCAACCGCTAGAGCCTTAGGTTTAAAACCCCCTACTTTAGCACGAGTGATCATCATATGAGAATTAACTGGTAACCGTAACGGCTCAGTAACAGGAACAATTAGTTCGGGTGTATTTCCAGTCGAACAAACACATCATTCGTAGTTTGATGCAGATTCTCATCACCCTGATCAGTCTTCTCATCAATACCTTGAGGCCCGTCATTACCAGGTGCTATTGGAGGATCATTTAGAGACACTACATTATCAGGAACACTCGATAAAGTATTACTATCTCCATCACCAGACACAGATGTTTGTCGAACTATCTGAACATATATAGGAACACGTGTATCGACAGACATATCAAGAACATGTTTCGAGTACAAAAATCATCGCTCATCAAACACTACATGACGAGAAACAATAATCCTTCCATCCGGTGTGAGACATTGATAGCCTTATGACTCGGACTATATCTAAGGAACGTACACGGTTGTGAACGATATTCTAACTTATGAGAGTTAAACGGTCGTAAATAAGGGAAGCAACAACAACCAAAAACCCTAAGGTAATCATATGTTGGTGACTTGTGTACAACACAAAATAGGGAGACTTTTTTTGTAACACAGGAGTAAAAAGTCTATTTATTAAATGTACAGCACACACAAAAGCAAAACCCCAAAATTGAAGAGGTAAATTAGCTTGAGCAAGAAGAGCTAAACCAACCTCAACAATATGCTGATGTTTACACTCAACAACACCATTCTACTCTGATGTGTATGGACATGTTACTCTGTGTATAATCCCTTGTCTCGAAAGCACAGCAGTAAATGTATGATACTCGCCTCCCTAATCACTTTGCAACTATTTAATATCTCTTGAAAACTGAGTTCTAACTATCTGTTGAAATTGAACAAAGCACTCAATTGCTTGAGACTTACGCTGAACAAGATAAATCCAAGTAAACCGTGTAAACATATCAACAAACGATACGTAATACCACTTGCCAGTACATGCAACACTAGCTGGACCCCACAAATGAGGAACTACCAACTCAAATGGAAAATTGTATACAGTATCAGACTTAGCAAACTGCAACTTGTGTGCCTTTCCTTTTTGACAAGTAACACATACACGCACATTATTATATTTACTTGAAGCTAAATTACACTATCTACTATACACTCAGCAAGATGACCCAGCCTTTAATGCCATAGCTCAAAATCACCATAAACACCAAAGCTTGACTTTAAACACGTACTATTAGTTGTCGGAGTACTACCAACTTTATTGGACATCACGGGTGAAAACTTGTATAACTTTTCATGTGTACGGCCCTGCATTAAAACAACTTGAGTCTTGATGTCCTTAACTAAACAGTGGTACGGATGAAACTCAAAAAATACATTATTTTCCCTAGCAAATTGCGAAACAGATAGCAAATTTTTCCAGATACTGGGCACATGTAGCACATTGGACAAATGTAATACTTTCGATGACGCATCTACCTCAAACTTACCCACTAAAATAATTTTAGTTCGAGTACCACACCCATTAGAATTGGAACATTGCCTGGATACGGTGTAGCCTCAGTTAGAGCAGTAGCATCTTTGCACATATGATGTGTCGCACCCAAGTCTGGGTACCACTCGGTTGCCACCGATGCATATGGAACATCTTCAAGAATTTCAACTCCTGCATTATTAGAAAACACACCACCAATAGATGGACCGGTAAGATATCCAGAAATTAAATTTTTCATACCACCACCAAGAGATGGTTGTTCGTATACAACGCTGCTTGGCTTAGTAAAATATGGCCTATCATTACGCTCATCCAATCCAAGCTCCCAATCTGCCATTCGACCCATTTGAACGCAATTAACATTGGGATTGGACGGCCCACTTTCATCCAACTTGTATGCTTCCTCAATCGCATCTGTCATGGTGAAATTACTCACTAAATTAGCACGTGGGCCACCACTCCCAAAAGAGCCAACACGTTGCTGCCCACGTGATCTATAACTACCTACCTACCTAGGGTAAGCCACTAACTCATTTCTCTTTCCATCATACCTACCAGACTCTCATCCTTGTGACGACATGAGTGGCGTCGTTTCTCCATGATTCCATCCAGATGTACGTCTCTCACTCAACAAACCATACTCACGATACTCATTCGGTGCACCCATATTCACTTGTTGCACTTATTGTCGAGAGCCACCATACGCCACTATAGATCCAACATCGCGACTAAGAGCCTAACCACCACTCATCTGCGACGGAGCAAACCTACACACCATGTCTATTTGTGACTCATCCCTATCATACCGATAATAGCACTTTTGTGCAAGATGACCTACACGTCCACAAATCTGGCATTACGGATAACCCCTCGCAAAACAACCACGACCAGTGACCAAAGCACGACCGCAATGAACTGCCACTGGTGAGTCAGTTTTCTCACCCTCCGGTTCACGCGTGCTAACCAAATTTGCCTGGATCAAGTCATTCAAGTCCATTCGCTAAATGCGTCCTTCATATTCCATAAGCATGTCAATGATCTTCCCCATGGATAACGGTTTAGACGTGAAAGAGGCATAAGCAACTATAACATCAAGCTCCGGCGTTAAACCGGTAAGTATGACCTCTACCTTCTCTACTTCAGTAATTTGATGGCCTGCAGCTTCAATCAAAGCACAAGCATTCTGAATTTTAGCAACATACTCTTTTATTGACAGAGTACCTTTCTTAATCGGATGAAGGTCATGCTTCACTCGAGACAATCATGACCCAGTTACAGCAGCAAACAATCGGTTTGCAGTAGTCCACACATCAAATGAGGTCTTCACACCAATGAAGCAAACTAGGATAGTACTACTAATCATGGAGAGTAACGACAACGCAAGTAACTTATCTTGCTGTTGGAAGTAAACATGCTCAGGATTCCTCGTCAAATTACCATCACGACTAGTCAAAAATCGAGGTGGACACTCCAAAGATCCATCCACAAACCCGATAAGTTCATAACCTTCTATGATAAATCTGACATGTTGCTGCCATTGAATAAAATTTCCTTCATCTAATTTCATTGTATCATGACGAGGAAATACCTAGATAAGTCTGGATCTACCTGAACCACCAGTCTGAACAGTCACATCAACCTCCTCTGGAACACCGTCTTGATTCATCGGAGCACCAGGAGCAACTGGTCCAGTCATGGATTCAACTGAATCAACCATCATGCACAACGAACAAACGGACTAGAGAATCACACACCTCAGGATCGACCAAACAAATGATACCATGAAAAGAATCAAGATGAATAGAAAATAAAGAAACAGAGAACAAGGAAAGTCTGAATCTGAAAACAGAATGAATTTTATTAACAAACCGTAATACAAAATATGCATCCCATTTCTTCTTCTCTACTGTTGTATTTAAAGCACTCATTATAGCTGCCCAACGGCATAACTGCTCATAACAGAAAACTAAGCCTTGATAACCAATTGTAACTACTCACTCTGATCTGACTGTAACTCTTATACAAATAAAGCTTTCTTCCGATTAGAATTGTGAATTAAAGCGTTATCTAATTTGTATGATGTGATTTTAGACAGTTCTTTTCAAATATAAACAAATATGTCTGGAATTATAAATTAATAATAAATACTTTACCAATTGGCCTACGGAAAATAACTAGGCAGCGTTTTAAATTTACTTACATGTAGGTTTCAATCCAACGTGGAAATTTATTCCCACCTAGTGTAAGTTTTAAAAAAAACTTAAATGAAGAGTTCTAACTCTACAATAATCAAACGTATAGATCAAGATGATATGGCCCCTTAAAATAAAATAAAAACAAAAAATTGGACCTTTTTCGACCCTGGGCGGCCACACTTCTGGGCAACCCCTATGGTCGAGCCTGATTGTAGTAAAAGTTGTATTATGTCCACTCTAATAAAAAAATGGACAAAGTAACCCCTATGCAATAGAATACAAACAAATTGGTCGTTTTGTTAAAATTTACTTGTTAAACGATGATATGGAAGGTAATAGTCAAGATGGAAATATTTTTTCTTTTGAAAAAAAAAAGTAAAAATACCATGGAGATCCCTGTACTAGGAGTCAAATTGCATTTTGCTTACTCTACTCAAAAAAATGGGTAAATTAATCCCTGTACATTAGCTTAAAAAGAATAGCGGTCCTTTTACTAAAAATTCAATCCATTTATACTATTAAGTGTTGACATGATTAATAAAGCAACCAAACAATGATACATGGCATGCCACGTGTGCCTCATGCTAAGATGGTAATATTTAAAAAAATTAAAATCCTTAAAAATAAATATTTTTATAATTATTTAAAAACTACATCTAAGATAAATTTGAACAAATGGTTATCAAGATTCATTTGAACAAGGACAACTTGGAAAGCCATTTGTCTATGTTCATCATGGACATGTTAAAAAATATTAAAAATAACATCTTAAATGAACTTAAATACATGGAGGTCTAATCATTATGGAGTGGTTTCTTAAATAATTATAAAAAAATTATAGAAAAATAGAGGAAATCATTTAAAATTTATTAGAAATAATAATAATCATTAAAAATTTTAAAAATTTATTAAAAACTATATATACACATAACATATTTAAAGAATTCAAATATATATATATATCTTTTTAATCGAAATGATAATTTTAATTAATCAAATTGATGACTCCTATTGCTTTTATATCCTGACAACTTTCATCATTCAGATTTGGAGCTCAATAGACATGTTCTCATTCCACTCATAACATGCTGATACAAAGCATCAACTTGATTAAATAAAATATACATATGTGTCAACTAGACATAGGCTTTGTTTATCTATATTTGAAGTTAGTTGCAACGGAAGGAGCGAGTTAGTTGGTAGGATTGTCAACTATAACGCTCAATAGATTTGGAGCAAGCCCCTAGAACAGATGAAGCCTTCATAGAGCCTACTGATCAGCCAAGTGAAGGAGGAAATTGAGAACTTGTCAACTTTTCTTGTAATTAAATTCCTTCGTTCCTATTGTACGAACTTTTCTACCTTTTCAATAAAGTTCTTACTTTCTTTCTCATTGGTTTCACATACCTTAACATCAATCATATATCAAAGTATTCGTTATAGACAAAAGTCTTTAACTTACTTGAGGGACTAAGCCAAGTGTTGCGTATTATGCATACAGGATTGACTCTCATATAACTTTCAGAGGATCAACTAAACCGAAAGTTGTGATATCAATTAAACTATCACACCCCAAAAATTGGGCTTAAAAGTTTTGAGAGTAAAATGAGAATTTTAGTGCATGTGTGTTTGGAATTTTGTGGCTAGTAAACCAGAAATGTCTTCGTACTTTTAGAAAATTAAATCAATTTTTGAAAATAATGTGGAGAAAGTTTTCAATTTTAAAATAAGAATTGTTTTGCAAAAGAGTTAAAATTAAGAGTAGTTGTAAAGCAAATGTACTAAGTTTTAAATCAACCCAATTCTTCCCCCTTTTCATCTTATTTTTTACGTTAAAAAAAAAAGAGAGCATCCTTCATCTTTTTCTTCTGTGCCGTCCAGTAGGAGGAAAAAAAACTCAAGCCTCCATCCTTCAATTTCAATTTTCAATACTCCAATCCCTTGTTTTCTATTATCAGCCAAGCAATAAGCTTCCATAAAATTCCAATAAAAAAAACAAAGACACCATTAATTTTGCCATCTCAAAACCTTGTGGGTTTTCGAATTTTTGATAAAATGCTTTGTTCTTCATCAACTAAGGTAACAAATTATTTCCTATTAGTTTGTTATGTTATCTAGCATTTAAAATAGATTTTTAGCCATTAAATCGCATGTTTTAAATAAAAGCCAAAAATTGGGTCGTCAATGGCGGATTTCGAGATTTTGAATAAAAACATGGTTTCAAAGTGTTTCTCAATTAGTTTTGATGTGAATAGAAGGTTTCTAAACTAAGTTTAAGGTTTCGTTAAAGATTTCTAAGGATTTAATGAATTTTCATGAAAATTACTATTGTATGTCGAAAAATTTTGATACCATGAATTGGATAGCTTTGAATAGTTTGAAGGTTGAGAATCAGTTGAATGATAATAATTTGATGAATGGAATTTGTTCGAGGCAAAAAGATTAAGTGTAGACCGAGATATTTAAATTTCAAGTTTGTTATGTCGAAGGTTTCGGTTACAAGAGAACTTGGCTTAGGTTTTGTTTTAGATTGTTTGAGGTGAGTCTTTGGCTAATTTTTGGTTGCATTGTTATGTGGTTTACCTTGTTGAAGCTTCAGAATCGTTAGGACCTTCAATAAGTAGAGACAAAGACAAGGAAAAGCTAGTTTGAGCTTTCACCTACTCGACGAAAGCATAATTGGTGAGTGTTTGGAATCGTTGTTACTAGACACGATTCACAGTGTTAATTGGGAGCTTAGGAATAGCCTAAATCCCTATCCTAAGTTCTGAGTGTAAGCTTTCTATTCTCCTTGATTTATTTTGAGAAAATGTGTGATTATGTGAATAATTATGGACTGAGTATTATGATGTGATATTGTGACATGAAATGTATGTGATGGCTATTGTGAATTGTGTTGTGTAGTGGGCATGATATACATGCCAAATGATAGTGATAATGATATGCTAATAATGCAAATATGCAATGGAAGTGAGCGAAATTTCGACAAGTACATATGTGTTGAATTGTGGAATGTGATATTATTATGACAGGTAATATGTGAGAATACTTGTATGCGATATATGATGTACTAAATTTAATGCCCACATATGTGGTCGGATATGTGATGGCTCCATGAGCATTATTGTGGCACTTAAAGTTCAATTAAATGTGAATTTGATAAGCATGCATTGTGTACAAGTTTGTGATCTAAATTGATGAATATGAATAGAGATGATGTGCATTAAATCAATAATTAAAATTGTGTAATTTTGGATATTTTGGCCTTGTGATCTCTTGAAACCGTTAGATATAGTTGGCATGCCATAGGATTATGAGTACTCACCCATGTGTTATGTGATTTGGGCATTGAGCCCCAGGACAGTTTTGAGAGATAAGGGAATGTGAGTCAAGCTCCGTTCACCGGGATATGTTGGTGTGTTAGAGAGTGTTAGCTAAATGCTACGCTTGTGGGATATGTTTGACTCTACGATTTATTTGACGTGTTCGAGATCCGTGTATCCGATGTGTGGTGATAGAGCCCACTTTTATGTTTCATAGCTTCAAGTTTCAAATTATTGTTTAAATGTTATATTATATTTTTTGATAATACAATATAAGATGGGTGCATAAACATGTGAATAATATGCTACATGAGTTTATTAAGTTTCATGAATATGTTAGTATGTTCTCTTAGTAAATTACGTATGTAATAATGGTTTGGGTCATTTTCATTTAACTTGTGAATGCATGTGAATATATAAGCTAGACTTGTGAGTTATTAAAGCATGTATAAGTTTTTTAGTCTTGATGAATTATTGTAAAAAGAATTGTGTATATATGAGTTGAGTGTGACTGCATGTGAGAGTATATGCTAGATTTATGAAATAATGAAGCATGAACAAGTATTTATGACTCGATTAGAATATGGTTGCGAATGTGTTGTAGTATGCTCTTATTTAACATTTGATGTTGTGTATACTTTATGGTTATTTCAACATTCACTGAGCTTGATTAAGCTCAACCACTCATTTTTAAACCATTGTAGATTAGTTGTGTTTCGGTGTGAGCGGTGTGGTTCCAGGGGAGTGATCCAAACAAGACTTTAGCATTATTTCCTAGGTGTTCTATTATTCATTTATGTTGTGGGAAAATAAAGGCAATGCGGTAGTCTTTTTGCTGGTTTTTGCCATGATATTTAGGACGATTTCATTACTTTTTGCTTTAGATTTTATGGTCACTGATCTTGGCATGATGATTTTCTTGCGCAGATTTAATTGTGATGTTTTGAACTACCATTATAGATAATTTGGTGTTTCTTTGATGGAGTAAAAGATGCATGATGAATAGATTAAGTTGGAATGGACTATATGCTTTTATATGCTGTATTTTTTTTATGTCTAGAGCAGAGGTATCGAAAATCGATCTTTAAAATCAATACCTCCATTATTTTAGAAAGTGTAGGAAGTCAGTAACATAATTTGGTATCAATACCATATCACGAGTATCGATACTGGGGTAAAATAATCAATACTTTAATAAAGGTACCGAAAATTTCTGGGATTTTGATTTTTAAGCGAGAAATAGACTATTGTTTTGATATCAATTTTCCAATCAGTATCGATACCATTTAAGAGAAATATCGATACATTTGTTTTAGTGTTGATACCTAGATGATTTGTTTTGAATTTTTTCTAAGTGGTTCTAATGCATGTTTAATTATTATTATAAGATCATTTGAAGTATGTTTAGCATATTTTAATAATGATTAGAATATGTTTGACTTAGAACTCGTGCAAATGCTAAAATAGAAGGTGTTGCTTAATAATGAGACAAATTATAATGTGTATGATGTGTAACGGTGGTGTAGGGTCTTGTTACTCGGGCACGATGCTTGGGTCGGGTATGGGGTGTTACATAAACTGTAACACCCTCTGCTCGACCCGTATCATCAGATTCGGATTATTGATGTTACAACACATAGACACTTAGCAACAATTTTACAAGCAACATAAAACTATTTAAAACATAGTTCTTATTTATCTACTTACTGTTCTTAAACTAAAAGAGGATGTTTAATAATTACATCAAAGTTTTGAAAACAACATATGACGTTACAGGTTAAAACTTTGTTAAAAACAGACTCTTCATGGCATAGTGTATTAAATGTCATACTCCTATGGTGCCCTCTGTATGCATAACATCACAACTCGAATTGCTACATAGGTGCAATCTTTTCTTGGTCCCTCCTACTGTACCCTATCTGAAATCCTCATCTTGAAGATTATGGATTTCCTCTTCGTCTTTGGCGAATACTTCTTCTAATATTGGTGCATATATATATGCAAATCTTCACAATTGACCATCTCACACACAGATCTCACCTTAGGTAGAATTTGAATTTCATCACTCAACGCAGATATCATATTCTTCCTAGAGAAGGTTACATTCCTCAGAAAGATATTTATACAAATATACTTTTAACGGACTCTCATACAGATAAATGTTGAATACTTCTCTTAGACGATACACACAAATGTTACTTTTGGTGGAATCTTATAATAAATGATCTTTTATGGTGAACTTCTTACAAATCCTACCTTGGAGGACTCTTACACTGAATTTGGTAACTATCAAGATACCAATAAGATCATGATTCAACCCAAAACACAACATTTTCTGATGGATGATACATTCTAAGTCATCCTAGACAATCTTATTTCATATCTTGAGAACGCTATGATTTAATAGACAACTTATACTTCAGACAATATTTTATATACAACGTGAAACACTTAGATTTGGTGGATACCATAGAATTTAAATAACTTTCTTACATAGTGTGGGCAAACTCGAATCTGGTGAACACTTATACTAGTCATAGTTACAAATACACCAAATTTCTTGTATCGACTGAAAACTATGGCGAATTCACCCTTTAGAAATATTGTTGATAACTCTTTCAGGAAATGCCCTTAAGTCACACTCAAATTTCACCACAAGGCTCTCCAAACAGAGATGTTTTCAAACTTATTAAGATCTCTACCACAGAGTCATCTAGTGAAGAAGTCTCTAAACTTGCCATGATCTCACCACAAAGGCGGTTATCTAAATCTCACCTCAAGGGCATTACATAATACGTCATACAAGCATCATAGAATATACCACAAAGGCTTTACAAAATAAGCCACATAGGTTTTACCAAATACGCCACAAACACTTGATAGAACAATACGTGTTTATTGTCTTGACGGACTATCTCAGAGGGTGCCATGTGTTTCTCCCATATGGTCTTATACAAGTTTTGCTCTGTTAGTCCAGTTTACATCTTAACGAAGGCAACACCATGAGTATTCTCATTATCATACGATGCCATGGATCTCTACTACATGGTCTTACACATATTTTCATATTGTGATCTGGTACTCCGGTTAACAATGTACCTACCCTACCGGAGGCATCACAAATGGTTATGTTACTCATTTAACATAAAACACACATACCTAGATTCATTCACACACTCTTAACAAATTCATACTCTTCCATACCTGATTTCACATGCGTACATACCACATATCTTTTTATTCATGAAGTAACTCATATACCTCATTTGTCATCATGTAACCTTACGATACTGAAACTATCATACACTATCAACTATTAGAGAAGACATCAACATATGAATAAACATGTATATATTAACATCCATGAGTCAAGTTAGAGACTCACTTAAAACTGACCTTTATTGTAGCTCAGAGTTCCAAATTCGATTGTCCTTCTCGAACCAGCGACAACAACTGCTTAAAAAAACAGGGATTGCCATTAAAACTCTGTATACAAACAGTTTACCAGTATATCAATTACATACAACCCCCATGTAGAGCCTCTTAATTACTCCCTATTGTATTTATGCTTCTTAACATACTTACTCTTTCAAAATCATAACATGTAGAGCTATCAAACTTACTAGGAGGTTGAAACATCTATAAATTAACCTCAAAACCTTATCTTCCAGCTTAAAGAAGAAAAGAGTATTTACATTTAAGAAGAACCAAAGTATGGAATAGAAGGAAGAAAAACCCTCAAAACGTTCCTTTCTTATCATATATATACTCAGTTCCTCTTAGTGGATCTTGACAAGTATCGAATGTATACATAAATTGTCATTTAAATGTCTTACTAGAACCGAAAAATGTTGTTTGACTAGTCAATCAATTCAATTGACTCTCAACCAATCATGTTACAAAACCAACCTTGTACAGCATTCGAGCAAACCGAGTGTACTACACCTTTGGCGGTAACTCTCATAAGGCATCTTCTTCTTTTTTCATACTCTTCCTTTAATTGAAGAATATCTCGAGATGAAATCCTTAGATACTTTTACAGACGTATACTTTATGCACCAAACTTTAGATTGCCAAAAGCTTGTAAATTGGCATATTATACTACCATAATGCGCCAAAATAGATAACATTCATATCTATTTGTCTTCTTCTCAAATCTATTAAATTTGGATTGTGACAGTACTAACCATGACCCCTCTAAGGCTATTGCCCAGCCCTTTGATTCTGAACCCTATTTTGTACTGGAGCTTGCATTTGATCACAACGGCTTGAACAATCCTTAATCTTATGGTCCATAGACCCACATCTCAAATAGACACCCATCCCTCTCTAACATTCACTTGGAAGTCGCTTACCATTGTAAGCATAGTTTTGAGTTTTGAGTCCTGCCTCCAGTACTAACTACCATAGTATTTTCCCGAGGTCTATCATATCTGGCACGCTTAATGGGTCGTGAACTCGTTATAGTGGGACCAACATCCCTCTTAAAAGTAGCCTTAGCTTTTTCTCTCCTTTCATACTCCACACGCATAACTTCCTCAACTATCTTGGTTTTCTCCATCAAAGTTTCGAAAACCCTCTCTTGGTGTAGGGTGACCTAAATCATCAAACCATATTATAACCCATTCAAAAAATGGCACACTTATTATGTTTAGTCACAACCATCCCCTGACCATACCGACTAAGCCTCATATTCGATCACAAACATGTCTCCTTGCTTCAACTCATTAATTCAAGCCTTCGAACCTTAACATATCTAGTTCCCACGTATTTCTTCTAAAAAAACCTCATGGAAATAGTCCCAAGTCAACCTCTCCACCTATGCACCTCTCATGATAAACTGCCACTATCGGTAAGCCTCATCCCTCAGCAATGATACTGTACCTTTCAATATTTGCTTGAGGCTACAATCCATGTCATCTAAAATTCTTTCTGTAAACTCCATCCAATATTCAACTACAGTAGGGGTCATGCCAAGGACGCCCTTAAATAGCTCGGCTCTATTGGATCGAAGCCTCCTAGTGATGGCCCATCGACTATCAGATCCGGTTTAGGCTCCAGCTAACTGCTGTAGCACCCTAAGCATGACTTGCGATACAATCGTCAATAGGCTCTTGATGACTACCCTTAACGGTAGGTGCATTCTCATTATGCTCGTTCACAAACTCAAGAGTACACACTTGATATGCAGATGATTCAATTTTGGCATCATGACCTTGTGCTATAACATTCCGCTAGGCCAAGTCCTAGGGCTCGAGTATTATTTTGGAAGTAATAATTTCGGAATAGGTTCTGAATAAGTAAGGTGTTGGATTTATTTAAGAAGCTAGAGTTTATGGGTACGCCCCAGGCGAAGCCCTGAATGTTCGAAACAATGTTTATAAAAAATAAGGCTTAAGCAATAAGTTTTAAGTGTCCAACGTTAGGATTTGATTACGTGTCAGAACTTTTCGAGTACATCTATGACGCCCTAGTCTGACGGATTTTGAAAGAACAAAGCTTATGGCTAACTCTAAAGAAAGGTAAGTAAGACGAATCAAGGCATAATGGTAAGGATATAGGTATATGAATATGACGGATAGTCATGAAGAAGTATGATCGGAGAAGTAATGTTCGCCTAAAAGGCCATTGTGGCGTATAGAGTAGGTAGACTCCGAAAGGAAAAATAAGTAAATAAGGATTTCCACGTCAGACAACTATGAGTAGTGAAATAAGGCTTATGGTTATGTAAAATGATTTTTAGTGTAACACCTAAATCCTGAACACCGTTGTCGGTAAGGATTTCTGATGTCATGCAAATCATCTATCACTGTTCAATCTTAAATACCATGACATTCAATCTTATCTTATCAAGAAGTGCGCCTAACACATCATATAACATCATTTATTTATAATACATCGAGGGTAAAAAGGTTATTTCCAAGATTTTTGGAGACTTCTACCGATACCTGAAGGACAAGTATCAGTAGTTGTCAAGTCAGTAAACAATTCATGAAACTGTATAAACTTCTACTGATACCCTTGACAGTTCTACTGATACAGGAGGGACAACTACCGATACAAGCCATGATACTACTGATACTAAAACTCCAAAGAGTTGAAAATTTTTACTCAACAACTTCTACCGATACAAGCACACAATTTACCAATACTTCCACATGCAGTACTACCGATACTCACAATTTAACAACCGATACAACTCAAGTCAGTGAACAACCTCTCTCCTACCCTGCACTTTTACCGAAACATACATGGGTTCTACCAAAACAAGTATGCAAATCTCAAGATTCATACCAAACACAAGTTCATTAACTTCATTCATACACAACTTTAATTATGCATTTAAGTTAACACAAATACATGATTTTTATATCAAAACAAGGTACTATAAGTCTACTTTCTACATTGCAAAATCGTACATTTCTACTTTCAACATTTATCAAACATAACCAGGTTTTTCACAAACTCATTGTACATAAGCAAAATGTAACATCATCCTAGTACATGCCATATAACCTAGTGATGTAAAAATCTACCGAACAACTCTGGGATAGTGTGATGCTCCAAGATGATTTGATCTTTGAACAGCAAAAATTGAATCTACAAAATAATAGCAATTTCACAGGTAAGCACTTCATAGCTTAGTAAGATCATAAAGTTAAATAGATTCACAAACTTCATAAGTTGAAAAATCAAATCAATTGAATTGATTAAACAATATACAGTCGGGTAAGTTTCAATTCGCATTTGATACTCACGATGACATAGAGTCATCGAACCTTCAATCCGTAATGGATTTCACTTCATTCATATACTCACGATGACACATAACCACCGAACCTCATAATCCGTAAGGGATTTATATACTCACAATGACACAGAGTCATCGGACCTCCTAATCCGTAAAGGATTCATTTACTCATGATGACATAGAGTCATCAGATCTCTTAATTCGTAAAGGATTCATATACTCACGATGACACGGAGTCATCAGACCTCTTAATCCATAAAGGATGCATATACTCATGATGATACAAAGTCATCGGACCTCTTAATTTATGGCTTAAAGCCCATTCGCGTTTCCTTCCTTTGCTCTCGTCTTCCACACTTCGGATCCTCGTCTTAACTCACAACCATAGTTTACAATTACAATAATATGCAATTTAAATTGGAATTTAATCATGCGAACTTACCAGATTGGATTATAGTTGTGAATGGATTCTAGGGACTACTCCGCTAATTTTCCTTTTCCTCGATCGGTGGCACAGTCGTAGTCTACATTCACAAATCATTCCATTTCTCACATTAAATCACACAATTGATTCATTTAACATAATATAGTCATTTTGGTAAAATTACAATTTTACCCCTAATACTTCCCTTTTATTCAATCTAATCCTTTCAACACAAAACATGCAAAATAACCATTTCCTTTCTAGACCCTTAGCAGCCGAAAGTTCCAAGCCTTCACAGAAGTCCCTAAATTTCATTTATTTCACACCAAGTACACTCAATTTCATCAGTTTAACATTTTAGCCCTTAACCCTAATTTCATAAAAAATCACTTTACAAAAATATCAAACCCAATCATCAAGTGCACAAATCCATCAAAAACTTTCAAGAAAAAGCATATTCAACAATGGTAAGATTTATAACATTTGACAAATTCACAAATTAGTCCTTACATAAGCTAGATTAAGCTAATACGAACTAAAAAACACATAAATTACTAAAAACGGGTGAGATTTCACTCACCAAATCAAAGACTAAGCTTGGCCGAACTTCAAGCTTTCACTTTAGGGTTTTTTCTGTTTTTCTCTAGCTTTTGTGAAGAAGATGATCAATTTCATGCCATGTTTCTTTATTTTTACGCAATTTAACAATTTACTAATTTACCCTTGTTTAATTAACATCCAATTCAACCATTCCCTTGCCCATTATCGTCCACTCAATTTCTTAATGGTTTAATTACCATTTAAGGACTTTACTTTACCTTTTGACTAGTATCTCATACCTTTAGCCAATGGAACCCTACTTTTGCAACCATTACCATTTAGTCCTTTCTATTTAATTAATTATCTAAACGATAAAATTTTTGAATCAAACTTTAATACTATGCATATGACACCACAAATTTTAAGATAACAAATTTGTGACTCAACTCGTCGAATTTGTGATCCCGAAATCACTGTTTTCGACACCACTAAAAATCGAGCTGTTATAACTCTCCCCCGTAAGAAATTTTGTCCCGAAATTTCTTACCAGTGAACAGAGTAGGGTAGTGTGATTTCGTCAAAGCCTTTATTTCTCATGTGGCTTCTTCAAGCCCGTGTCAATTCCACAGTACCTTTACTAATGGTATCCTTTTGTTTCGCAGTTCTTTCACCTTGCGAGCCAAAATCTTAATCGATTCTTCAAAATACGACAAATTTGGTTATATCTCAACCTCACAAGGTGTAATCACATGTGAAAGATCTGATTTGTACCGTCTCAGCATCGAAACGTGAAACACATTATGAATCTTCTCTAATTCCGGTGGTAAAGCCAGCTTATATGCCACAAGACCACCCGTTCAATGATCTCATACGGTCCAATAAACTATGGGCTTAACTTTTCTTTCTGCCAAACCTTAGCACTTTCTTCCAAGGTGAAACTCTTAAGAATACTCGATCTCCCACTGCAAATTCTATATCTTTCCTTTTAAGGTCCGCATAAGACTTCTGCCGGTCATACGTTGCTTTCAAACAGTGGCGGATCATCCATACCTTGTCTTCGGTCTCATGAATCAAGTCAACTCCAACTAACTTAGTTTCACTTAACTCTGACCAATGCAAAGTACAAAGGCGTTCTGCATTTTCTATCGTACAATGCTTCAAATAGAGCCATTTTAATACTAGTCTGATAGTTATTGTTATATGCAAACTCCACCAACGGTAGATACCTTTCCTAGCTACCCTCAAACTCAAGTATACAACACCGTAGCATGTCTTCAAGAATCTGTATCACCAATTTTGACTTGCCATCCGTTTGTAGATGATATGCAGTACTAAAATTCAGTCTGGTTCCTAAAGCTTCGTGCAACTTGCCCCAGTACCTTGAGGTGAAACGCGAATTCCTGTCAAAGATAATAGATATTGGTATTCTGTGTAGTCGCACGATCTCTGATGCATACAATTCAGCCAACTTTTCTAGTGAAAAGTCTACTCGAATAGGAATAAAGTGAGCCAATTTCGTCAGTCTGTCCACTATGACCCAGATCGAGTCTTTCTTCCTCGGCGTCATAAGTAATCCAGTGACAAAATCCATAGTGACCCGTTCCATTTCCACTCGAGAATGGTAATAGACTACAACAGTCCAAATGGTACATAGTGTTTAGCTTTTACTTGCTGACACACAAAACATCTACTCACAAACTCTGAGATTTCCCGTTTCATACCCGACCACCGATACATCTTCTTTAGGTCGTTATACATTTTCATGCACCTGGATGAATGGAGTAAGTACTACTATGTGCCTCTGATAGAATGTCCCGTCTTAAGTCAGAATTATCGAGAATGCACACTCTATCCCAGAAATACAACATACCATCACCATCAACAGTAAACCCAGTACTTGCATCATTCCGCATCTGTTCCTTCCTAGCCTTAAGCTTTGAGTCATCCTCTTGCAACTCTCATATCTGCTGTAAGAATAGCGGTTTCGTTCAAAGTTCCGCTGTAATAGAATCATCACCCTCAAGTGACAAATGAGCATTCATTGCTCTCAATGCAAATAATGATTTCTGGCTCAGAGCATCAGCGACAACATTAGCATTTCCCGGATGGTATTCAATTACGAAATCATAATCTTTCAATAATTTCAACCACCGACGTTGCCTCAAATTCAATTCCTTCTGAGTCATCAAATACCTTAAACTTTTGTGATCTGTGAATATGTGACACTTCTCATTGTATAAATAATGTTGCCAAATATTTAAAGCAAACACAATGGCAGCTAACTCTAAGTCGTGGGTCGGATAATTCCGTTCATGCGGTTTTAATTATCGAGAGGCATAAGCTATTACCTGTCCTGCCTGCATCAACACACAACCCAAGCCATTCAAAGATGCATCACTATATATGACAAACTCTTTACCTGTTTCAGGTTATGTCAATACCGGAGATTCCGTTAACAATTTCTTCAGTTGATCAAAACTCTGCTGACACCTTTCTGACCACACAAACTGGATATTCTTCAATAGCAATTTCGTCATCGGCAAGGCTACAATAGAGAATTTTTTCACGAATCGACGATAATAACCTGCTAATCCTAAGAAGCTACATACCTCGGAAGCATTCTTAGGTACCTTCTAATCGAGAATAGTCGACACATTGCTTGTATCAACCCGAATCCCCTCCGATGATACCACATGACCCAAAAATCCCACTTCTCAAAGCCAGAACTCGCACTTGCTGCACTTTTCATACAACTGCTTTTCCAGCATTATTTGCAAAACTTCCCTCAAATGTTGAACATGCTCTGTCTCTAACTTGGAATAAATCAATATATCATTAATGAATACCACCACGAATCTATCCAGCTAAGGTTTAAAAACTCGGTTCATCAATTCCATGAATGCTGTTGGAGCGTTAGTCAACCCAAACGGCATTACCAAAAACTCATAATGTCCATATCGAGTTCTAAATGTGATAAGTGCCAAAAGTAACATGTTTTAGCCTCATTCTTAATGCGTTTTTGGATGATTAATCTATTTAAAATAATGAATTTTATATTCATAATCCTTTAAATTCATGTTTCTATACTTAAGAAAGCAGTTGGGAGTGAAAGGAGCGAAAAACAAGTGAAAACCAGGCAAAAAGAGCAGATTTTAGGAGCCACACGAGCTGGACACATGGCCATGGACTAAATCGAATATCAAAAGGAAAATTTAGGGCAAAAGTGTGAATGTAGAAGAGTTAGGAAGAGATATTGGAAATCAGACTTTATTTAAATTTAAATTTTATTTCTTAGGATTAATATTTAGGATTATTATTGTTATATTGTTTATATTTAATTTTAATTTATCTTTTAGGCTTTTAGAGTTTCAGTTGGATTCAATTAAGGAATTATTGTTTAGATTTAATTCTAATTATCTTTTTAGAATTTAATTTGGATCAAACTAGAGATTTCTATGTATTATAAATAGGGGATAGAGTGATATGAATTAACACTTCCAATTTTCTACAAAAATCCTCCACTCCCCAAACTCTAGCCGTCAGAGATTATTGAAGGAAACAATTGAAGAAACACCACAGAAGCCATCTTTAAGCAGATCTCCACAAAGATTGAAAACCTCTTTCTAAATCCTTTTGATTTTATTATGAGTTTTTCTTCATCTTGTGGTTATATTGTCTTTGAGATGTTTTTGATTGGAGATGCGATGTCCTAACACAGTACCTTCAGTTGTCATGAAAAGGCATTTTTCCCAATTTAGCATAAGATGTGTGTCTTCACATCACTTCAAGACTTTATCCAGATTGTCAGTGCATTGATCAAAATTATTCCTACAGACTGAGAAATCATCCATAAACACCTCTGAAGAATCCTCGATCATATCCGAGAATATTGCCATCATGCACCTTTGAAATGTGGTTGGTGCATTGCAAATACCGAACGACATACGATGAAAAGCAAAAGTGCTAAAGGGGTAGGTAAAAGTTATTTTCGCTTGATCCCCCGACGTAATATCAATCTGATTGTAGCTAGAATAACCGTCTAAAAAGAAAAAGTAGGCTCTTTCAACAAGCCTATCCAACATCTGGTCTATGAAGGGAAGTGAAAAGTAGTCCTTCCTTGTGGTTGCATTAAGTTTGCGATAATCCATACATACTCGCCATCCCGTAGGAATGGATGTAGAAATTAGCTGTCCTTTATCATTACGAACCACAGTAATATCACTCTTCTTAGGAACACATTGCACTGGACTTACCCAATTGCTATCCAAAATAGGGTAAATAATTCCAACGTCAAGCCACTTTATAATTTCCTTTTTAACAACTTCCTTCATTTTCTCGTTCAATCTTCTTTGTTGCTCAATCGATTGCTTGCCTTCGTCTTCCAACTTGATTTTGTGCATGCAAAAAGATGGACTAATGCCTCAAATATTGGAAATACTCCAAGCAATAGCTCGTTTATGTTGCTTAAGAATATGGATTAATTTCTTTTCTTAAGTTACATTAAGTTTTGCAGAGACAATAACTGAGAGAGTACTGTTGTCACCAAGAAAGACATATTTTAGGTGAGCATGCAGTGGCTTCAATTCTATAGTAGGAGCTTCTTCAATAGATGGCTTAAAAATTGGAGTCGTTCTGTTGGCTAAGTTTAAAGATTCAATTTTCCATTCGTGCTTTAGGTCAATGTTATTAGCTTCAACCATGTTGTCGCAGTCAGCTAAAAATTCATCATCAGATGTCACCGCAAATTGTTCAGAAAGTAATGTGCTTTGGTCATTGAATTCCTCCTCAATTAAATCTTCCAGTATATCAACAGTGTGACATTCTTCTTTATCCTTGCATGTAAAAGATTCAAAAACACTGAAAGTAACATGCTCATCATTATGTCGCATGGCCAATTCACCTTTGTAAACATCGATGAGAGTGCGTCCAGTAGCTAAAAATGGTCATCCCAAGATTATGGGAACCTCCTTGTCTACCTCACAGTCAAGTATAATAAAATCAACCAAAAAACGAATTTATCCACACAAACTAAAATGTCTTTGATCTGCCCTTCAGGTTGAGCCAAGGATCGATCTGGTAATTGCAATGTCACTGTTGTGGGTTTCATGTTACCAATTCCTAACTTTCTGAAGGTAGATAGTGGCATAAGGTTGATGCTAGCTCCCAAATCACATAAAGCTTTACCCAAATAGTGGTTGCCAATTGAATATGGGATCATAAAGCTTCCAGGATTCTTCATTTTAGGCGGTAACTTATTTGTCAGAATAGCACTACAACCTTTTGTGAGTGCAATAGTTTCAATACCAGTGAGATTCTTCTTCTTTGACAAGATCTCCTTCATAAATTTCCCATAACTAGGAATTTGCTCAAGAGCGTCCACTAGAGGAATATTAATATGAAGTTGTTCAGTGTGTTCAGGAACTGCTTAACATGTTCGTTTTCTCTGAATCTTTGTGGAAAAGGCAAAGGTGAAGATACATCAGATTACGCCAACACCTTCGGTTGCATCGATAGTTTTGAAGGTCGGACATTAGGCATAGGATTGACAAATTATGGAACTTCCTTGTCTGGTACATCGACAAATTCTTCAAATTCAACTTTCTCAGCATGGGTCTCTTCACTAGCGGCTGAAAATGTTACAGTAGAGTCGATAGTCGGCTCGGCAGTTTGTTTACCACTTCTAAGAGTGATAGCCTTGCAGTGTTCTTTCCCTTTCGAATTGGGATTTTTCGTATAACTAGGTAGTGTGCCTAATGGTCGAGTACTTAGATTCGAAGAAATTTGTCCTAATTGTGCCTCCAACTCCCGAATAGAAGATGAATTCCCTTGCACAATAGCTTCCTTACAAGTTATATGCTCCCGCATTAAAGCTTCAAGTGCTGCTAATGGATCAGATGGGGAAGCTTGCGTGTACTATTGTTACCGATGTCCTTGAACATTTTGATTCTGCATCGCAGGTTTTTGTGGTTGAATCCGATTCTAGTGTGGATGCATATGATTCTGATGTGATTGCATCTAGCTTTGTTGTGGATACATCTGAGTATGCTGATTGTAATTCTAATGTTGTTGGTTGTAATTCCCTTGTCTTAGGTTATAATTTCCTTGATTAGATGTATTCCCATATCAGAATGTCACAGCATTTTGTCCAACATTCTGAGTTCGCCAAGATTGTTGATTGCGTGCAGAATTATTGTAAGAGTTGTCATAGGAATTACTACAAATATTTTTGACATAGAAAGCATTCTCTACATGTTGTGGACAGTCTTCATAGCTATGGTTGTCACCGTAAATCTCACAACAAAATGTAGGCACATCAACTTGTTGAGCGAGTTGTATAGGTGCAACGTCACTAGTTCCCTTCATATTTTTTATCATATTCGTGAGAGAAGAAACTTGAGCACTAAGTGTAGATATTGCGTCTAACTCAATAACTCCTGAAGTAGATTTTGCTTATGCAGGTCTAAAGTTAGGGTACTGATAATCATTCTGAGCAATTCTCTCAAGAATTCGAACAGCTTAATCATAAGTACAATCCAACAAAGGTCCATTGGCTGATGTGTCGAGAAGATTCCTCGTTTGTGAATTCAGCCCACTATAGAAAATTCCAATATGTGTTTCCTATTGAATGTCATGCATGGGGCAACATCGAAGCAAAGATTTATAACATTCCCATGTAGTGTGTAAATTCTCATCATCCAGCTGATGATAAGCTATAATATCATTTTGGAGACGAGCGTTCATTGTCGGTGAATTAAAGCGCAAAACAAACTGTGTTGCGAGTGCATTCCACGAAGTAATTGAACCGGTAGGTAGCCCAAGGAACCAGGTACGAGCTCTTCCTTGCTAGGAATAAGGAAATAGTTGCATTTTCAAAGCGTCATCAGAAACGTCTTGTTAAGTAAAGGGAGCACAAATCAATAAGAATGATTTGAGATGCTCTCGTGCATCTTCATGTGGTAGTCCAACATATTACCCATTAGAATTCAACATTTGAAACATTACTAGCTTGAGTTCGAAGTTCCCAGCTTAGATTGCTGGTCTAACAACTCTAGGTTGCAAACCATCCAAAACAGGTACGACAAAATCTCGTATAATCCTGTTTTGTATTTGATCTTCTTGCGAAAGTGGTGGGTCTTTAGCATTTTATGGCGATATCGAGGGTATGGCTGCATTGTTTCTTGGTAAAGCCATATTTCTTTGTTCGTGAAGTCTCCTCCGAATGGTTCTTTCAATCTTTGGATTAAAATCAGCAATAGGCTCCAAATTACTTCGGGTCATAAAGCACCAAAAATAAATGTAAAAGTAGTGACAAAAAGAAAACAAGTTACTAACAACTAAAGATTAAATAATAAAAATAAAGTGCAAAAACAAAAATAAACATCAAACAAACGCCATCCCTGGCAATGGCGCCAAAACTTGATCGGTTGTAAACGTCATAGCAATAATGTGCAAGGATACACTGCCGATGTAAGTATAGTAGACAGAGATGTGAATATGTCAGATATCGATCCCACGAGGATGGATGTTTGTTGTCTATTAATGTCGGTGCAATGAATAAGTAAAATGTAAAAAATTGTGAGAGTGGTTGTCAGAGCAATAATGCGAAATTAAAAACAAACTGTGATAATAGTAAAATGAGGTCCCCAACGTGAATGTTCAGCAAAATACTAAATACGGCTCACAAGGTTTTACAAAATAGGTGATTGTCGCTGCAATAAAGTGCAATGAATATCTTACCCAACTTGACTTCTCTATTCGATCTAAGACTTAAACATGCACATTAACCACACCTTCCGATGATGGCAATGCAACACAGATAAGAACAAGTGGATCAAATTCCTCTAATCCTCAAGCAACTTCAGTTGTCTTGCTTGTTAGTTTAAACTGTTACTGCACCTTCCAGTGACAGTGACTGCAATAACACTTCCGTGGTAAAAACATTCAAACCCAAAGATTAAACAGTAAAAGCAAGATTGAATAAAATATTATTTAGTCTAAAAATCATGTGTACTTCCATACAAACATGAAATAAACAATAATCACCAGCGTTTTAGAAAAGAAATGTAAAAGAAGCAAGAATACTATTCTTAGAAGAAGTCAACTTGATCTTTCGCTTTCCTTCTTGTGCCGCACTTAAGACTCCTCGTCAGGGGCTGTTCTGCATCCTTCCCATGTCGGTTCACCCATGAGAGCTTTAAGCCTCCAGAGCCGTAAGCTTCAAAAGCTAGGTTGAAGAAGAATAATCGCCGAAGAAAACCCACTTTTCTCTCCCTTATTGAGTATTTATCTTCAGCCAAATTGTGCAGGTGTTCTCTCCTCAAAATCTAGCTGTCTATGGTCGTACTAGTTAGTTAGCAATTTCTGTTCTTATCCGAACAGTTGTTAGATGGGACAACAATTCTTGGCGCAATTCTGGAAATACTCATGTATTGACATTAGTAGTAAAATATGAAAAAAATTAAGGGCAACTAGGCTAAGGTCCATTAAGTTAGAAAATGCAATAAACTAAACTAAAAAAATGCTAAAATATGTGCTAAGGATGCCTAAATAGGAACAACTTAAACAATAAGTAAGGAAAAATCAATGGTTCTTTCTAGTACTATCAATTGGCCAGGGAAATAAAGGCACTGGTCTTGCCAATGCAGATGGCAAATTCTTCTATGAAAAATTAGGGAGTTAGATTCTGAGTCAGATACTTTAAATTTCCAAGTTCTATGCAAGTTTATATAAGCTTTATGCAGAACTCACTAAGTTTTTCAGAACTTATAGAAATTGTTGCTTGAATGCGGGACTAGGTAAAGATATGGGCATCAAAAGGGACCAAAGAGTAAGTGGCGCTTTGTAGTTGTTCATGTATAAAGAGGGGCACCCATACAGGCCTTGCCTCATGGTTTAGGTCGATTTTGTCCATTTTCGAGTATGAATCTAAAGATTGTAAATAGACCTTAGCATTAGGGACGTAAGAGTTACCCTCTAATGTGTACAAATTTTATAATAAGTGGATTTTCAAATATTTGAGTTATTAAAGTATGTAATTGAATCTAAAACCAAAGTATTAATTAAGTTATTCAAGTTAATGTAACATCCGATACCTAGATCTAGCGATCGAGTTGGGTATAGCGACCACGTCGAGAACTCTACAATAAAATGGTGTAGTAGAGAGAAGAAATCAAACTTTGTTAGACATGGTTCGATCAATGTTAAGTTATTCAAAATTGCTAATGTATTTTAGGGGTATGTCTTACAAACGGTTTGCTATATTCTAAATGATGTACCAACTATGGAAGCATCTAAAACTCCATATGAATTGTGGCACGACAGGAAACCAAATCTATACCATTTAAGGATTTGAGGGTGATCAGCCCATGTATTGCATAAATATGCAAGGAAGTTGGATTCACGGACGAAATTGTGCTTGTTTGTAGGATATCTTAAGGGAATAAAGGTTGGTTATCGACTCATGCTACTTTCATTGAGGAAAGTTACATGAATGATTTTAAACCTCATATTAAAGAAGTACTTGAGGAACTTTCAGGAAATACACGAAGTCCTACAATAATGGTTCCAGAACCAACTCCTAATAGTAGACCTATAAATGACCAGTAGCATAGGGAGTTTCACCACAGTAGGAGGGTTTCGTGCAGGCTTGAGTTCTTCCGATCTGGCGAAAGTGTTCTAAACACTTAGCCTACCAAACAAGATGATGATGACTCACTCACATTTGATGAAGCGATGCAGAATTTTTATTCCAAGCTCTGAGAAATAGCTATGAAAGCTGAGACGGATTCTATGTAATCCAACTTAATGTGGGAACTTGTAGAGTTACCAAAAGGGATAAAACCCATATGGTGTAAGTGGATCTACAAGAAGAAAAGTAATGCGAATGGAAAAGTGGAAACTTACAATGCCAGACTTGTAACAAAAGGTTATACTTAGAAAGAAGGTGTTGATTATGAATAAGCCTTCTTTCTGGTTGTCATGCTCAAGTCAATTCAGATATTTCTATCTATTGTAGTGACTCTTGATTATGAGATCTGAAAAATGGATGTCAAGAAAACGTTCTTGAACAACTATCTTGAAGAGAACATCTATATGATGCAACCCACCGGATATATATAGCTAAAGGAAATGAGCATAAAGTTTGCAAACTACATATATCTCTATTTATACTTAAGCAAGCATCTCGCTCATGGAATCAAAGATTTGGTCAAGCAATCAAAACTTTTGGATTTGACCAAACGTAGATGAACCTTGCAATTGTAAATGTTTTGGGATGGAAAGGTTTCTTGATAAGTATAAATTTATGGTCTTTAAAATTAAAGGCATTTAAACTCATTTTCAGAAATTGACTTAATTTCCTAATAGCCATTGTCAAAAACACTATCGATTACCAACATTACGAAATTTTGAGCACATATAAGCTAAAATTCTTAAAATACCCTCAAAACATCTAAGCTCAATTTTAGAGTGTGACACCCTCCTCTCTCTCTCTCACACACACACATGTAGAAGCGTGTATCTAATTCCTATGATACACCAATTATATCCTAACTAATCTACCAAGCTCACAAGGGTTGTTCACATTATTAATCAAATAAATATTTTCATAGTTCACAAGAATGGTTCACATATCTCAAAAGGTTTTTTGGATTTTACAATAAATCTCATATTTCACATGTATAACATATTGGTGTTTGTTGGCACCTAATCATAAACTATGAGCATTTACATGTTCACTTAATCATTAGGTGATCATATCAACATATGACACATTTTATTAGATAATTTATCACATAAAATTCTAAATACCAAAGAGTCAACTCACATAAAAATGTTTATTAAATAATTCATAATATTACCATTTTCATAGCATATGATTTCTCTTTTTTATAATTATTTCTTATAACTTTAAGCCCTACTTTCTCATAGCCATAAGTCAAGTATCACATTTTGACCACCTTATTTTAATATGTCACAATAACACAGACTTTCATTTCCATAAAAATCATGCTATGACTCTCAAGAGTTTTTTTTTTTGACAATAACAGCTGGCATTTTATCATTAATAGACGTTTTGCTCAATACAAAAAATCTGAAAAGCAAATAAATAAAGTACTTGAAAAGTCTTAACCAAAATAAATTAGGCAAACACGCAACCCACCCTCGGAAGACTAACCATCTTCAAAACGTTCACCAAGAGAGAGGATGCATCAGATCTTATGGAAACAAAACAAAAGCCAAACCTAAAAATGCAAACACGAAAATACCAACAGCCTTCTTCCCTTAATCTCCAAAGAAAACCCATAGAACCGATGAAAAATTAGAAAGGGAAGGAAATCTTTGAAAAAACACTTAGGAGATTCTACCGAACCTTCTCCTACTTTCAAAAATGAGATCAAGCAAAACTACTGCCCTGGTTTCGCCATTTGAGTCAATCTACTTCCACCTCTTTGTCAACAGAAATCGGAGCCTCTTCCACCCAAAATTGAGGGTTAGTCCATCGACGACCCTCCTTTGTAAGAACATATGCCACCATGTTAGCTTCTCTTCAAATAAATTGGTAAGAGATCTCCCCAACTTTTCGTTCTAGACTCCTAATCTTGTAAATGATCGATCTGAGCAGTGACTTATCTTCTTTTGGGGATTTTAGTTTCTTGATGACTGACAAAGAGTCACCCTCAACAATGATTCTCCGCAAGCCCATCTCGATTGCAAATAACAAAGTCATTTCACAAGCCTTGGCTTCCTCTATAAAAGCGTCCGCCACGTTCTGAAAGAGGTAAGAGCAAGCACCCATAATTTTACCCTAGTCATTTCATGCAAGAACTATAGCAGTTGATAGATTATTATTAGTAAGAAATGAAGCATCAAAATTTAATTTGATAAAACCCTCATCTGGTGGTCGCCATTGTTCCATCTGCAAGGGTCGCTTAGGTAGTAGATCTTGTTGAACCATATTAATGTCTTGAACATAACCTCTAATAAAACCATGCAGTTCTTTATACTTTCTTTTTTGCCTTCGTGTACTAATTTCTTTCTCCGGGACCAGAGAGCCCAATACGAGATAGAGATTAAATGTCTTACTTGTGTTCCTGAATTTTGAAAGATGCGTGCTAACCATTCTCTATAATCTGAGGTACTTGGCAATGGAGCGGAAGGCATGACACCCAGATGCTTCCAGATTTCCTTAAGATCCTCGCACAGAACAATCAGATGGTCAGTGTTCTCCAGTTGTTACACAACGAGCATTCAGAGCTTGCACTGATCCTTCTTCGGACAAGATTGTCATAGTGCGGCAAAAAATTATTAATCATTTTCCACATATGTATCTTGATTTTAGAAGGGATTTGCAAAGCCCATATTTGTTGTAAAAGGTCTGTAATTAATTTTGATAGAGGAGGGTTACTACCCATATACTTATCTTGCTCAGAGATGAGTGTTCTGTAATCGCTTTTCACTGAATATGTACCCGAAGCATCATATTGCCAAACCAAAGTGTTTGGAGGAGAGAACTGTGCAATCGAAATTTGAAGAATGCGCCTAAATTGATCTTCATCAAAGAGTTGTTCAAGAATCTCTATCCTCCAGGTACCCGAGTTATTATCAATTAAATCATTAATTGTAGTAAAGTTGAGATTTATGCCTTGAAATGAAATTCTACTATGACCAGGAGCTAGAAGCTAGGGATCGTTCCATATGTTAACGCTCTCTCTCCGTTGCCAATAAGCCAGCAAAGACCACCCTTGATAACCTCTTTTGCACTACATATGTTGTGCCAGGTAAATAAGGGGTAAAAAGATACTTTAGCAGAAAATATATCAGTAAACGGATAATAACGAGCCTTAAAGACTCTCAATAATAAACAGGTAGGATTAGTAACCAAACACCAAAACTGTTTAGCAAGTAAGGCTTTATTGAACAAATGGAGATCACGGAACCCTATCCCACTTGCAATTTTAAGTGCGTAAAGCGAGCTTCAATTAGCCCAATGAATTCCTTTATTTTGTTTACCATGAGACCACCAAAATTTATTCATTAAACCTTCTAACTGGCGGCATAATAATTTGGGCAACAATAAACACTACATAGCATATATTGGAGTTGCTTGTAAAATCTCCTTAAACCTCTTTCCCACCCACTGATAAGAACCCAGTGCTCCAGTGCTCTATCCGTTTTCGAAATCTATGCACATATTCTGCAAAAGCCCACCTCTTTTTCCTACCCACCATCATTGGAAAGCCCAAATACTTCTCTAGATTTGACGCAATCTGAGCCCCAATATTCTTTCAACTGTAACACGAGCTTCAGGTGCAACATTAGCTCCAAAGTAGAGTAAGAATTTATCAAAATTAACTCTCTAGCCAGATATAGACTCATATTTTTCTATAGATATATGAATAGCTTGTGCCCCATTAGCTGTTGCATTACCAAATAATATGCAATCATCTGTAAAAAATAAATGATTTATAGCAAGACCACCTCTGCCAATCTTAACACATGGCACCTAACCTTCCTATTTAGCCTCATTCAAAATTGTTGAAAAGCCCTCATCACACAATAGAAAAAGATAAGGGCTTAAGGGGTTCGCTTGTCGAAGCCTCTAGAAGGGAAAAAGGGTTCACTCAAAGCATCATTAATGCCCACAGTGTATGAGACAGAACACACACAACGCATCACCAAAGTAATCTAATCCAAATGAAAACCCAGTTTGTTCATCATGCTTGCCAAGAAATCTCACTCAACGCGATCATACGCTTTACTCATGTCATGTTTAAGCGTAAAACTACCCGATTTTCCTTTCTTTTTCATTTTAAGCATGTAGAGTATCTCATAAACAATGAAAACATTGTCTGAAATCTGTCTACCCGGGATAAAAGCTCTTTGAGTGTCATCAATACAATTTCTCAATATCCCACTCATACGATTAACAATAGTCTTAGCTATGATCTTAAAAACCACATTACACATACTGATGGGTCTAAACTGCGTAATATTTTAAGCCTGTCCACTTTAGGGATCAAAACAATATGTGTATTATTAATTTCCCCAATTTCTTTTTCACCGTGCAAAATTGATAAACAATAATGAGAAATTTGAGGGCCAATAATCTGCCAATACCTTTGGTAAAAGAGTGCCGAGAATCCATCAAATCCTGGTGCTTTTAGGGGTACCATTGACTTAAGAGACTGCTTAATGTCCTCCTCAATAAACGACTTAAGAAGATCTGTATTCATACTATCTGTAACACGATTTTGCACCAAACACAATACCCGTTCATCATCTCTTGCGTCAGATGCCATAAATCGTTACTGACAATAATCCGAGGCTATCGTAAGCATGCTCTCTTCATTAGAAACCCAATGATCATCATCATTTTCAAAGCCCAATATTCTGTTTTTCCTTTGCCTCTCAATTATTCCTTTGTGAAAGAAACTAATGTTATGGTCCCCATGTTGTAGCCAATTTATTCGGGACCTCTGCTCCCAAAATAACTCATCCCTATCCGCCTCAAGGTTTAAATTGGCTAGATATCAGTAATTCCTGCTAGGACATCATTCGAAGGATCTTGATCCGCCAATCAGACAATCTGACCTCAAGTTGCGTGTGATCTTTCTTACTTTCCTTTTTACAGAGAAGATTCCATTTATTTAGGTGCTTACCCAAACTTACCAATTTACAAGGGATATCATCATTCGAACCTTCCCACTAATTTTTTATTTCATCCTCAAGAGATTTTTGCAAACACCAGGTAGATTCAAATCTAAAGTTCTGAGGCAACCCTTTTTTCAATGACAGCGCCTTCTCACAAGTGTTCAAAATTGGGCAATGATCTGAGAACGAGTGAGACAAATGTTCTATCGAATACCATGGGAAAAGAGCCCACCATGCTGAAGAAGCAACACCCTATCAATTCTTTCCCTAATATTAGTAGACTGAAATCGACCTCTTTCCCACGTATACCAACGCCCATGAAAGCCTAAATCACTCAACCCACAATCTTCCAAAGTTGACCGAAACTCAGCCATATTCTTCTTTGAAAGCAACCTGCCACCTTTCTTTTCAAAAGTGTAAAGATTTCGCTGAAATCCCCCACAATCAACCAAGGTCCATTGTTATTACTTGCCAATCTACGAAGAAGTTCCCACAAAATATGTCTATTCCTTTCCTCTAGGCAACCATAAAAGCTCGTAAATCTCATGTCTCTCCATTTTTCGTATCCTGAATATCAGTATCAATATGAGAGCTTGAATAACTCCGTAAACTAACCAACGAGTTTTCTTTCCAACATAACGATGGACCCCCTTTTCTACCATTAGCTTCAACATCTATGCCATGCAAAAAACCCAGCTTCCTACGCGCAACCTCCATTTTCTTAGCACTCAACTTTGTTTTCATAAGAAACAAATACGGGGATTAATGGCTCGAATTTTGTTCCTGAGCCTTAGAATGTGTCGTGGATTCCCCAAACCATGGATGTTCCAACTAGTGATTTTTATTGTGTTCGTCTGCTCTGCCCAGCAAAGCCAACTGATTTACCATTGAGAGCCCCGTCAGTTTCCTTCTCCGATGGTTGAATTATTTCTTCTGTCAAATGCTGCCCTTTTTTCCCCTCCAAAATAGGCAATAGGCTACGTTCCTCTTCCTAGCCCAGACTTGTATGACTATTATCAGGTGTGGCCCAACTAATCTCCCTAGCAGCCATATCAGAAGGTTGACCAATTGTACTAATCTCTAAATCTTTCCTTATTCCAAGAGGGATAAAGTTAGGATTTATCTCATCCATCTACACCACGTAGCCATTTGCTAACTGTAGCAAATCGTTTCCTAGCCGGTACTCGCAAGGATTCATCCCAACCAAATGTAACTTTGAAGGATCCAATCGAACACGGAGGGGACAAAAACTTTCTCCATGACCCATTTTACCGCAGATAAAGCAGAAAAGGTTCAACCTCTCATACTGGAATCGGGCATAAAAAACCCGATCATTCCCAACAATAATCTTTTTGTGTCTTTTCAATGGTTGAGTCACATCCACTTTAACTTTAATTCGCAAAAATTTTTGAACCCTCAAAGTCGGCAAAGTCATGTCATATTCAAGAAAGGTACCTAAGAAGTTACCAAACTGCTGAGCCATCGTAGCATACATTAATCTAGGTGGGAGGTAATGTATTTGGACCCACAACTCAGAGGATGATAATGAGACAATTATAGGATCTTCGCTCGGATCAATCTTATTTAAAATCAGCTAATGGTTGTTGAATAGCCATGAAGTTCCCGATAAGATCCTATTTTTATCCACATTGTTGAAAAACTGAAACAAATACCTTTTTTCACCCAAGTCGGCAATATGAATACCTCTAATCGGATGCCATAAATTTGCCATAATATTTCTCATTGATGAAAAATGAAAAACACTGTCCGTGAGACATCGTCCTACCAAAGAGAAACAGTACTGATTATCCACCACCTCTGCATCTTCACGAAACGCATCTTCCTCTTTGTCCAGCAAGTTCAGATTCGCCAGCCCTTCCTCCATAATAGCAGTAGCAAAGATCACCGTGCACAGTCAACCAAAACACTCAAAACAAATTTGAGAAAACCGGAAAACGTGTCAGAGATAGACTAAACTTTGTGTCATGACTCTCAAAAGTTTTAAATGATTTAAAAACTTCATTTTTCATATATTCCAAAACAATATTCAATAATATTATCGTTCCTTCCTAGTTAGCACTGCAAACCCAATCATGCTTACTCATATTTCAATATACATAATTATTTAACCAATTTATTAAACTAATTTCTTACCTTATTTGAATCTTTCTCTCACTAAGTCTATAAAATCCTAAGTTTGGATGAAGATGATGAAGATTGAAATGTGTTTAGAAAGTTATTTTTAAAGTGATTTTAATGAGAAATTAAATTATGTTGAATAAATTTGTGGTTGATTCAGAGACAAATGACAAGAAAAAAAAAAAAAAAAAAAAGAACTCTCCCATGGACAAGGAGGGGTTGGCTGGTATAAGAAGGAAGCTCCTCCTTTTAAGTACACTACAAAAACTCAAATCAATGTTTAATTCCACTTTTAATCACCAGATATAATCACATCAAATGGCTCAAATTTAGCCCGACCAATATAATATCTCATCAAATAATATTACTAATAAGAATTTCATGTGAAATTACCAAAATATTCTTATACGAAAAATTTAAACTTTTACCCCTTTTTCTCTACTTACTCTTATCATTATACATGACATTTTAGTATATTTGAATTTCATATATCATAATTGTACTCCAAAATAAGACCACTTGTGCTGAATTTATACTTTTCCCTTTTTCACAGTAAAAATGAAAAATTATAATTTAATTCCTAATCTTATCCAATTTAATCTAAATGTGATCCTCATCATGCCAATAGATATTCCATGTCACTTTCATGCCCAATATTCATTATTAACTCTGTTTCTCAATTTGGTCAAATTACATTTTTAACTTCATACTTTTCAAAATTTACGATCTGATTCTTTTTCTATTTAACTGATGTATTTCGAAAATTTCTCAATGATTCATTGTATAGCTCTCTGAATAGTGCCAAACGTTGTACCTGAAATTTTTTGGAGTGTTACAACTAATATTTTGATGCCTAACAGGATAAGGTGTTAATCGTTGCATTTGGAGTTGGGGAATACTCGCAAGTTTTCAGTTGCGAATGCTTATAGATTTTTGATGGAGAACAATTGGGAGATGATGAATAATTTTTGGAGCTAAAGGTGCTCATGGGTCGGATCGGATCGAGTTCGGACCAGATCTAAGCATGATATTAACATATTTTATATTTGCTAAAGCTCGGCTCAACCCGAAATTTGGGTCTAAAACTTTACCCAAATCCATTCATATTTGCCAAATACTAATCTAAGCTCATTTTAGGCCCGTCCATATAATTTTTTAATTTTTTTAAAAAATATTTATTTTATTTTATTTTATTTTAATATTTAATAATTTTATACATTTTTATTTATTGAAATTTTTTATATAATTATCTTAATATTATTTTAATATTTCAATTAGAGTATTATTATATATTTAGTATATGTTTATTTTTTATATTTTTTAAATTACAAATTATATAAAAATAATAAAATTTAAAATATTATAAATTTAAAACGGGTTGAATCAAACCGTACTCGAGTATTAAATATTTAAACTCAAGCCTGATCCATATTTTAAATGGACTGCGATGCCTCAACGAATCACACAATTTTTCGTTTGGCTATTTTTGTGAGATAGGGCTCCTAACAAATTTGGAAGGATGTCGTAGCCGCTTGACGGAGGACCCATCTTGTTGTATATGTGTTCAGATTGCTACCGATGTTATAATAGAATGCCCTGTTGAAACAGATAAGGTAGGATGACGTCTATTGCACATTGACAATCATGACTCACAAGAACTAACAATGACCCTATCTCAAAACAACCTACAACCCAAAATGAGATTCTAAAATTTTAGAACAACTCATTAATCCAAATCCCAATTGAGTTATCCATCCTCATGAAACCAACACAACCCCGGGCATGAACACAAAATTAAGAATAATCAATTGGATATTGACAATCAATTCCCAGTGAATTGGGTTGGTGAATTTGAATACAAAAGTTTTTATGTACAGAATGCACAATGGAAGACAACCAAGTGAAGTACTAGGTTAGAAGAAATTCATGAATTATTTACAAAAAATCCCATTGCCAATAAACTTTCTCCACAATCCCTCCACCACTTCTTACAGCAAGGTGAAGTGTATCGGAAGCAGGCGGAACACCCCACAGATATGGCACTGCAACTGTCATGCTGAGCTTTTCATGCAAACCACCTTTGATGGCTTTCTCCGCCACAACCACCTGAACATTATCAATACGCAAATTTCAAACTACCAAGCAGCCACAAGCAGGCAAGTAAATCCTCAAAAAGATCAGTGCATGATGATCATATGAATGCAAAACACAAGCATATGAGCAGCACAGTAAATTCTGAATCAAACCCCAAAACCCGATCTGATTGACCCAAATCTGAGCTCAACACAACTCAATTTGACAATAAAAAAGTCAACAACCCAAACTCAACCAACATGGACATAAAAATGACCCAAATAAAAAAAGACATGAAGCCAAACTTCCCAAACCAGAATGCCCAAACCCAAAATAAACCAACATGAAATGATTCGAACAAGTAATTCAAAATGACCTAAGCACGAAATAATCCAACCTAAAAACCCGATTGACAAGTTTTAATGACCCAAATCTGAAACAACCTGAATTCAAAATGATTCAAACCCTATATAACCCCAAACTTTTAAGACTAAAACCCATTTGATAAGTCTGCTACACAATTTAGAAAGGAGGATATAAAACCACATTTTGAAAGTGAACCCAGGGTTTTTAATAACAAAATATTTGCTTTTGATTCTAAGCTTTGCTTGATAGAATTGAAAGAAAATTGGAAGGATGAAAATTTGAAGGGTAGAAAACTAGGATGGAAAACATACTTTTTCTTTCCATAAATATGCTTGGTAGGAATGTTGGAAAAATGGAAAGAAAAAATAATTTTCTTTCCATTTATTCCTTAGTAGAGTTGAAAAGTGAAAGAAAATAAAATAAAACATATGAAAAATGTATAATATTGAACATAAACCTCTCTCATTTTCTCTCATCTCATCATTCCAATTTAAAAAGATTGATTTTTATGCATTAGGAAAGAAGATCATCTCTCCTATTTTCTTTCTTCTCACTTTTCTTCCCAATCAAACACATTCAAAATTTATATTCTTTCCACTTTTCCACTCTATCCTCCTATCCCCCACTTTTCCACCCAACCAAGCATACACTAAAGCTTAAGATATGATAAATGGAAGACCACTCAAAGCTGGGGATGCTACCAGGATATTTCAGCAAACATGATTTCATGGTTTGTTTAATAAATACATCAGACTTGTATGTCTGATTAAATATGAAAATGGGGCTCAACGACCATACAGACTAACATAAATTTTCATAATTGGTAGTCTGTACGAATTTGATGGAAATTGGGCATTTTTTATATCAATAATGTAAGTAAACGAAGTCCCAGTTAAACAAACAAAAAGACTGCTTAGTCCCAGTTTTAATCAATAGTTGACAAGTTCCATAAGCTTTCAAGTTACTAACTAAAAGTTCCCTCAGCTAAATATTGATGTTCAAGCACTACACATCTATATGAACTACGGTACCTGATAAAACAAAGGAACAAAGGACTAAGATATGGTGAGATGATCTTAAAAAGTCAAGGCCATGTGATAGAAGACTTTCAATATACTATTTCAAACTACAATTTTCAACTCAAGCTCTCTATGCATATATAAAAATGGAATGTGGTAATGATTTAAGAAAAGATGGTTCTAGTCTAATGTTACCTACCTCTCCACCATGCTCTAAAACAGTATCTTCTACAACATCACTAAGCATCTCAATGGAACGGCAAAAGCCAATGATACAAAGCCGTCTGCCCATGTCAAGTCCCTAGATTGACCAAACTAAATGTTAAGTCTTCTAGGATTGAAACCTTGAGTTTATGACAAATTAACAGCATGAAAGTGTCTTACATTTGTTGCTGCAATGTCAAAAAGAGCACCTAGACATAAGCCTTGGTTAGGATCCATGTAATCACTCTCTTGAAACCGTTGAAATCTTTGAGATGATTTTAGTTTCCCCTGTTTCTTCTGCCCAAATAACAAAATCCTTCGTCCAATTAACATCATATACTAAAATGATGAACCAAAAAATAAAAGAAAAATATAAGACTAGAGTCCCCATATACCATCTAAGTTCAAAGTTCCATTTTCTTTAGGTCAATCAAACATTGAGAGCTCTTAAATACAAAATACTCTAAAAAAAGAGTTAATAAATGCGGTTTTCGTGTTTAGACCCAAGATTTTAATTCGACATAATTTGGTCCTCCTACTATTATCATTGTTATGTCTTAGTCCAAACCATTATCATGTTTTAAAATTTTCCACATAGGCAGAGTTCTTCCTAAAAAACGGACTAAATCATGAGGTTGAGCTAATCCTTTTTAAAGATGAATTAGTTGAAAATAACTATTATGATAGTCACAATTTCACTTTCTAAATGAAATAAGAAATTTCAGATTTCGAGTTTGAGTTCTTAAAAACAATCACAATAGCAGGCTGATGATTTTTTTTTTACCATAGTGATTTGGACTAAGGGATAGGAATATTAATAATAGCAGAAGTACCAAATTATGCAAAATTTGAATATATACATTACAATTAACAATAGAGTAATAATACATACATCAGAAGAAGATAGACGCCGTGGAACCATTGAACCTCCAATTTGAATTAGTCCGTCCGAAGTGAATAAAGTGACTCTCTCCTCTTGAACCCATTCCAAATCTGCAAATTTGAATAAAATACAAAGAATCTAATAAGCCATCAGCATATAAATCACAATGCAAAACTTAAAAAGTCGCATCTTTCTCTTAGATTTAATCCTTAACACCTATGACCCTTTAATAAACTTACAAAAGAAGCAGCTTTATCTATAAAAAAAATATATCTTTCCACTTTCTTTTTTTGTTGACCGTCGATTTTGATGATAAACAATAGCGTAAAATAATAATATTTAAAGAAAAGGGTATTTAACATTTTATTTCAGTCTCTTAGATCAATTAACTAAATTGAATCGAGAATTAAGCATAATTGAAATAATAAATAAAGAGACGGGTTTTGTTTTAAGTTTTGAATACCGTTGTCATCAGGGGACCAAGGAAAGAAACCGAAAGAATCGTCACCAAGGAAGTTGCCGGAATCCGAAGGTTTGGAAGAGAACCGAAGGAAAGGAGAGGGACGATTGGAGAATCTGAAGGGACTAGGGAGGAAAGAATTAGTTTCTCTCCAACGAGAAAGGGAAGGAAAGGAAGAGAAAGAGGAAGAGAAAGAGAAAGAGAAAGAGAAAGAGAAAGAGCAGAGGAAGATAGTGGACGTTTTAGCCATTAAAATGGGTTCTTTTTTCGTTTTTTCAGGAGAGGGAATCTATGGGAATTGATGATGGGGAAGAACGAACAGAGATGATCGGGTCGGAGATGAAAGGAGGGAAAGGGAAGGAAAAAGAAATGAAAGAGTTTCGACTCCACACAAGTTAAAACGGACACGTGGTGCTGGAATCGACACCTGGTACCAAATCATTGGTCATCACGTCATATTTTATTTTTCGAAATTGGATTGATTTTACTAGTCAACCGAATACTAATTCTATTAAAAAATTATTAAAATATCTTTTCGTCATTAAAATAAGTTTAAAATATATTTATAATGGGATTTGAATTTATATCAATTAAATTAGTAAATATTTAAATTTATCATTCAACTAAAATTTCACATTAGTGTATTTTATGCATTTTTATTTTAATATACAGAATTTATTATCTCCATCCGTTGTGTATTTATCTATACTATTATTTAAGCCTTTAATTGAGTCGGTGTCACGAGTCAACCGAACACTAATTAACTCGTGACATCAACTCGATTAAGAAAATTATGAAAATATCTTTTCGTCATTAAAATAAATTATATTATTTGAGGGTATATGAATCTTTTTATTTTTACAAAAATCAATAAAAATATACATATAGTAAGATTTTAAACTCATATCAATTAGTGTACATTAATAAAACCTTAAATTTACCACTTTAACAAAGCTTCATTTTGATATTTTTATATATTTTAATTTTATTATATATACTTTATTACTTTCATCAATTGTATTTAGGGATAATGCCATTTTACACCTTGTACTTTGACACTTATTTGAATGTGGTACCTGAAATTTCAAAATGTCCAATGTGGTACCTGAAGTTTAATTCCGTTATACAATCTGGTACCTGTCGGTAACGGTGTTAATTTCTGACTGATTTTGCCATGTGTACCAATTATGTGTCGACACGTGGCAGTGGGCAGATTGAAGGGGTAGTTGCACGGGCATGTTAGGGAAGGGCTGTTTTACAATTTGCCCTTCCCCCACTTTTTCATGATTTTTAATTATTTTTTGACTTGTATATTATATTTTAAGATTTTAAACACCCATTATAAAAACCCTTCTTTCTCCCTTCTTTCTCCTTGAGGTCTATCTTTTTTCTGTTATAAAAATGGCTTATGGGGACATCTTTTTTTTCCCCACCTTAAATATTCCCGACATGATCAAACATCCAAGGTGCCCCCTCGGCTTCTATCTACGAATGCAATGGTGAAAAGAGCTTCCAATCCAATGGCTCCATTATTGGATCACAAAATTGAACCAAAGCTTCTCCAAGTAAATCCACTTGAAAACCACATCAAACAACATAAGCACTACCAGTTCCATTTTCTACCAATTTCATTTTTTCACTTCTACAAGTGCCATTTCTACCAGTTCACAAGCATTAAACTCATTGTTATTGCACTCAATTATAGGTGAAACGACTTCATTACATAAACCCAGAAGCTGAGTTTCATCGGGAACTTTTCCGACTCCCCTTGCCACCGGAGGCCGTCGAACTCCAATTGCACCTCTTCTGTATGAGAAGAGGCCCCAAGATCAACATCATCACCATTAATATCTTCAATAGTCTCATCTTGTTTCTTGAACAAACGACAAATTACAAAAGGATTCTACACAACAAAACAAATTAACCCATAAAATTCTGAATTTAAAAAAATAACAATCAAACGAATTAAGAAAAATCCAGTGATCGGAATTTGATTCTGATTGGCAATGAATCCTTTTCTCGTATAACCCTGATCTCATCTTTCCTTTTCCCGTATAACCCCAATTTCATCTTTCCTTTTCCCGTTCACTTTAACTTGCAAGTAAAAATCGATTAACTCCTCGTTCGTTGGTCAGAATTTGATTCCGATTGGCAATGAATTCAGTGAGATAACAGCCATGGTAAATTGCTGTTAGTCCCCCAAATAAAGGATCGTTTGAAACCCTAAAAAGAAAAAGATTCAGGGTGAATTTGTATTTGGATTTGAAAGAGTTTAAGGAAAAAAATCATGAAAAAGTGGGGAAGGGCAAATTGCAAAACAACCCTTCCCTAATATGCCCGTGCAGCTATCCTTCAACTTGCCCACTACCACGTGTCGACTTATAATTGGTCCACGTGGCAAAATCAGTCAGAAATTAACATCGTTACCGATAAGTACCAGATTGTATAACAGAATTAAACTTCAGGTACCACATTGGATATTTTGAAACTTCAAGTACGACATTCAAACAAGTGTCAAAGTACAGGGGTGTAAAATGGCATTATCCCTTGTATTTATGTATACTATTATTTAAGCTCCTAATTAAATTGTGGTCACAATTAACTCTGTAGCAGTCCGATTTTCAACAGTATTGGAAACGATAGTTTTGAAACTTCATTTCTGATGATCGAGTCAATAAATATTATTTATTAATATTTATGAGGGTATTACAAAATTATACTGAATTTTGGTCTAATGATTTTGGTTATTTGGAAAGTTAGAGAATGTACAATTGTATCAGTTCTAAAGTCAGTGGTTTTGGAAATTGAGGTATCGAGACTTCATTTCCATAAATCGAGACAATAAATATTTTTATTAAATCTTTACGAAGTTGTTGTTTTCGTGGATTAAATTTTGGGTAAGTAATTTTAACGAATTAGTGATTAATTAAGACATAATGACTAAATAGTAAAAATCGAAAAAAAATTAATTGTTACAGGTTTTTAAGTGCTAAAATGCTCAATTAATTATTAGTTAAGGTTTTAAAAGGTAATTTGGTCAATTTATAATGCTATGGACGGTTGGCTTGTTTATTTTATGTGTTTTATATGTTAAAAATTAAATTAAATTAGTGTTAAAAGAAAATAAAACATAAAACACCACCCAATAGCTATCATCTTTATTAATTTCTTGTCTCCCAACCGAACCACCATTGTTGTTCAGCTAAGGATTTCAACCAAGCTTCCATCTCTTGCATGAAAGTGATTTTCAAGTCGGCTTTTCGTAAATTTTATGATTTTGTGATCATTGTAATTCAATTTAACTAAATTATATATTTGTTTTCAAAATTGTTAAGGATTTAAAATATTTTCATTGATGATTTCATTAAGTTATTTGGTTAGATTTAAAGTTTAGATATGAAAAATGACCAATTTGTAAAGTGAAAATTGATAGTTTTGACCTTAGGGACTAAAGTATAAATATTTTGAAATTGATGTTAAAATTCTGTAAGTAGTGATAATAGAGGGTTGTAAAAGGATGAAATTGAGATCGATTTCAAAATCAAGGCCAAAATTTGTAAGTTATGGTTGTTTCGATTTTAGGGTTTAGGGTTTAAGCCCCCCACACTTTAGATAACACATTGTCCCTAATGTGCACCACTATAGATAAGGAAAGAATTTACCCGATTCATCGAGACATTTAATTAAAATTATCCATGTCCCAATGCACACTTGTTTTTTTCTATTTTTTGCAAAACAACATACAACAAAACCGCTCGAAAAGTATTGACATTAGATACATTTAAACCAGGAGCAATTCGAGTGCATAAGAATTGTATCCACATTTTTGTTATGGGAAACATAATTGCTTGATTAAAGGATATGAGAATCTCAATACTAAGGCAACATTTCCATTCACCTCTACCCTTTGTTAAATAATGTCACATCCCATATATTTTATTATTTTATGGACAAAAATGAAAATAAGGAAATTAATGATCTAGTGGTTTAGTGATTACTTAGCTATCCTAGTAGTCCAAGGTTTAAGGCCCACTATTCACACTCTTCAATTAAATTTTTTTTACAAAATTTCTCTATGTTCCATGTGCTTGTCGTCCACCCTCAAACGCCATGAATAGGAGGATTTCTTTCCTCCAATAAAGGTCAAACTTGCCTTAAGTTAAGGGGTGTATGATCCCCTTTACACTCCATATGTCCCTCCCTTGCCGTAGCCTCATATCTGACCTATTTGCATGATTCATTGAACCTGGCCATGATTGACCAAGCACACCACCCTCATTTGTCGTCCATACCCCCTCTTTTTCTCATTTCACTCATTTTCCATTTTTTCTCATCTTTTTCTCTCCATTTGCAAACAACTACCACCACTCTTTTAATCATTTTTTCATTCCTCCACCGTGAACAAACCAACTTCCTCCGTGTAACACCTAAAATCTGTAACCCTTATCGATTTAAGGTCTCAGGGTTTACAAAATTTTATAATTTTTTTAATTTATACATACAAATCAATCACAAATCCATACAATTACAACTAGCAATTTAGAATACTAACTCCATTTAATCTTACACATTTATTATCAACATTTAAACCAAATCAAGGATCAAATTGAATCATACAAGAACTTAGAATCTGTAACACCAAAACCTGACACCACTGTCGAGTAGGGTCTCAAGTTTTCCAAATCATTTAAGATTAGCAATAGATACAATCTTAAACATCATTACAAATGGATGCACTCATCAATCTAAATTATAACTCAATTTAATTATTTCATACTCATTTACAACATTTCATATTAACAGGGACCTCATTGAAACGTAATTGAAATATCACACGAAAACATCAATTTCTCAAAAAAAGGGGTCACACGATCGTGCCTTAGGCCATGTGCCAAGCTGTGTGCATACCCAAAATACCAACACACAACCGTGTCACAAACCGTGTGACAGATCGTGTGAGCATGCGAAAATATCCCATATGCCTGTGTGTGAAACCGTGTGCTAGGCCATGTGTCCATGCAAAATAAGGCCAAACGGTCGTGTCCCAGCCCGTGTGTTGCCCATGTGTCCATGCTAAATAGGGCCAAACGGTTGTGTCCCAGCCCGTGTGTTGCCCGTGTGAAATCTGCACCATTTTAGCCAGGGCACACGCTCGTGTGGTGACCCATGTTCCAAATCGTGTATAACTTCAAAAGAGCTCAAAAACTTGTATAAATTCAATACTAGTTGACCAAAATCATACATACATAACTCAACCCTTTTTGTCCCTATTGATACACAACATAAATCATACATTCAACATGCACATAAGTGAATTACCATTTCAAATCTATTCAAACATCTAATTAAAGCATTTCCTTTTAACACATAACAATTTCCAAGTCACTTTTAAACATTAGAAATCAAAATGTGTTCCAATACTTTAAACTACCATGATTCATATAACTTAACATACTAAAGAGAATTCAAACAACATCCTAGTACATGCCATATAAGCCAAGTGATACAAGGTCTATCGAAGATGCTCTCGGGATAATGTGATTCTTCTTGAGGATCCGATCTTCCAACAGCAAAACAAAATCTATAAAATAATAGACAAATACACAGGTATGCTTACAAAGCTTAGTAAGTTCGCAAGAATGTTTACTCACCAAATAACACATTCAGTTATAGAAAAGAACATAGAGAATATCAATATTTTTCCGTCTCAACTGAACTAGCTAAGCTTCCTCGAGCCGTTACAGGAATATAACTCATTCGAGCCCAGACAAATCATTATCCATTCGAGCCTAGAACAAAATATTGCTCTTTCTGAGCCAGTACTGGAATATCTCTCTTTCTGAGCCAGAATTAGAATATCGCTCTTTTTGAGCCAGAATTAGAATATCGCTCTTTTCGAGCCAAAATCAAAATATCGCTATTTCTGAGCTAGGATCAGAATATCGCTCTTTTCGAGCTAGAAGTAGAATAATGCTCAACCCAAGCAAGATTCAGAGTAACGCTCTACCCGAGCCAGATGTAGAATAATGCTCTACCGGAGCCAGATGTAGAATAATGCTCTTACCAAGCAAGATTCAGAGTAACACTTTACCGAAGCTAGAATCAAAATATCGCTCTATCCGAGCCTTCCATTTGGTCAATTGTCCAAGAATAACTCCAAGTTGAATATAATTAGCAATATTAAAATTTTTAAAAATAATAGTACGAACTTACCTGATTAAATTGCAGCAATATACAGTACAGAGACTATCCCATAATTTTCTCTTTGCCTCGATTTTCAACCCATTCTTGATCTAAAATAATAATTTCATTCAATTAATTAATTCCAATAGTAAAATAAACTTATTTTATGAAATTGAGTCCTTTTGACATTTTTACAAAATTGCTCTTAATATTTTACTTTTATGCAATTTCGTCCTTAAGCTCAAAACTTGCAAATTAACCATTTTTAAACAAAACCAAGTTCAGGCGAATTATTCTTTAATTCTCTAAAGCCCATACATGCTGTTATTTCACCTCAAGTCCTTGTAAATTTATCACTTTAACATTTTAGTCCTTAATTAAAATAATAAAAACTACTTTACAAAATAATCAAATCTAACAACCAAGCTTGTTAATCTTCCATAAATTTTCAAGAAACAACTCATTCATCAATGGAAAAATCTATAACATTTGACAGATTCACAAATTAGCCCTCGGGCTAGCTAGATTAAGCTAATATGGACTCAAACATAAAAATCACTAAAAACAAGACGAAATTTACTTACCCAATCAAGGAGCCAAAGCTTGCCAAAGTTCTTTCCTATGATTTTCCTTAGGGTTTCGGTTTTCTCTCAAGGAAGAAGAAGACTTAAATGATTTTTAATCATTTATTTGGATTAAAATCATCCATTTGTTACATTTAATAAATTACCCTTAATTTCTCAACCCATTTTTTTATGTTTTAAACCCCAAAACTGTCCACTTAATACACCCATGGTATATTTTCCTTTTAAAAACCTTTCTTTACTTTTCAATTGTCATTCAGTACCTTTAATTAAATAAAATCCGCTTTTGCATCTTTTACGATTTAGTCCTTTTTACTTAATTAACTATCTAAACAATAAAATTTCATAACCAAATTTTAATACACTATTAATCTCATAAATATTAAATAATTAATATTTATGATATGAAACATCAAATTTGTGTCCTCGAAACCACCATTCCCAATCATGCTAAAAAATAGACTAATTAGTAAATCCTTATTTAATTAGGATTTAATTGCAATTTACCAAAATGTAAAGAATTCCACATCATTTCTATTATTAGGACATTTAAGGAAGGTCCAATTACACAATTGGTCCTTTAATTATATTAAATTCCAACTAAACAAACTTTATTTCAATTTAACCTTAAACTAATTAGGACTTAATGAATAAATATCCCAAAAGTTAGTGGATGGTAGTCATATCCACCACCGCTTGGACTTTTTTACCATGGTTTAATACCATTTGGTCCCTTTACTATTTTTAATCAATAGCAATTAACTTTTAACCCTTTTACAATTTACTCATTTTCCTTAAGTAAAGAATAAATCATCAAAATTACCTGACCAACTTCAATTCACATATAATAAGACTTTATAAATATTTAATAAAAAATATTTACGGTCCTAAATTTTAGAAAAGAGGTCCCAATACCTCATTTCCTAAAACCACTTGACTTTTGAATCGAACCAATTATACTAACTTTTAATTCAATGATTAAAATTCTTCAATTCAAAATTCCATATAAAATTATTATTGGCTTATATAATTTAAACACTCATTATATGAATTTACTCGTCGAGTTTGTGGTATCGAAACCACTAGTTCTAACATCACTAAAAAACAGGTTGTTACACTTCGATCACCACCTCTCGTGGCCACCACACATTCACTGTTCTTCTCGTCCTCCTCCCATCATCGTCGTAGCCGTCGTCGCATGCCACCGCAAGTCCTTTTCCTCCATTTTTCTTCTCCTACTCCTTTCTTTCCCTTTGTTTAGCCGAACCACATAGCTCTTCCACTGTTGGACCTCCGCTTAGCCACCACCGAACTACCGATTAGCCACCGTTGGGCATACTCCACCATCATCGGATCATCGTCGAGCTACTCTCGTCGTCACCAGACCACCGTTGCCACCGCTGGTGACCAAAAATCTTCTTTTTTTTTTTCTCCTTGTGTCGTTTCTCACATTTATTTAATTACTGTTTCTTTCATTATAACAATTCCTTTTAGATTGCTCAATTTTCTGATATCACTCCTCTCATTTCATTTCACCGTTCAATTTGAATTAATCAAGTGTAAGTATGGATTATTTTGAGTTGTAAGAATCCTCCTCCTTGTGATTCCTTATCATGGCCGAATGGTAAAGTGCCATAAGGCCATTGTAATATTTCATTATTATCATTATTTATTTACTATGGTTCTAATACGACTACATATCACTTTGAAGGGTCGAACAATCATCGTAAGGGAGACCCTTAACTTCGCATTGAAAGTCCTCATTTCGAGAGTCTTAGATTGTGGGGTAAGTATTGATAAGACTATTAGTGATCGATCTCTTAAGTGACAATAATATTTTCAGAAGATCCTAACTAATAAATGTTACTTATGTGATAGGTTGTCTTGCGTGATAGATCGAGTGAAGCCGTTAATAAGGGTTGAGGCAAATTGGATCTCCAATTTAAGGTGGGAGATCGATACCATTTGTTGCGCGACATAGTATTTTATTATATTAATAATTTAATTATATTAAAACATGAGTATACAAAATATTCATGGAGACTTGTAAAACGTATCGAGACGGATACCAAATAAGTGATTCTAACCAAGTGGTTTTGTGAAGCGCATGACAATCGATTTGTTTATGATTGTGATTTTGATGTATGTGTGGATCTCATACTCATGATATGTGATAATTTATATGTATGATAAATCAAGATCTATGATCTAATGTGAAAAGCATGTTAAACATGTTAAAAGTGATTACTATGTGTTAAGTGATTATAAGAGCATGTTTACATGCATAAGTGCATGAGTGATCTATATGTATTATAAGTGAAATTGCCAAATCACATGCATGGGGTGGGATTTTATGAAAAGTGGAAGCAATGGCAATATATCTGCAAATCAATGGTGGCTTGTTCACATATTTAAATCAATGGCGGTAAATCTGCAAATCAATGGTGGCTTGTCCACATAAGTGTTATCAATGGCAGTTTATCTGCAAATCAGTGGTGGCATGTCCACAAACAATGTTTTGGATGGACGAGTTCTGGGAACTCGATATTGGTGTGTAGCGAAGACGGGTAAGAATTTTAAAAAAATGTGCATCGATTTAAAATATGCTTCGATATGTTCATGCATAAGTATCAGTGTTATATTCCATGATCTTGATGATGTATGATAATGTTGTGATTGTTATATGTGTGTTGATATGTATGCTAATTTATGTTATGTGTGATCTCATTCTAAGCCTTTTAAAGTTCACCCACGTTACTTATGTGATTTAGATAATCCTCGTGGCTAGGACTCGAATTCAGTTGTCGGAGAGGCTTTCGAAAAATAAATGATTTTTCTAGTTATGGACTATTTTATATTTTTTGGACTTTTGTGGACTTTAAATTTTTATTTTAGGATTTTATTTTATGGTTTATTATTGAATTGTGGCATGGGTTATTTAGTTTTCAAAACTATAAACATTTGGTTTTGTATGAATTTTGGATAAGGATTAGACTTTTGATTGTTTTCTTAATAAAACACGCTTTTCGCAAACTCTTTGATTGAACCTTAATTTTTAAGATCATCGCAATGATTTACAAATAATAAATAAGATTTATTCTCAAGTTATGTTTTAAACCAATATACTTAAAAGAAATATTAGCACGCATTTTAAAAAATTTAACCTGTTTGTTTTAACTCGCGTTTTGGCCATTTCCATGGCCTATGTAATCGCTTATATTGGGTCGTAATGTCTAAGATCGATTTGAGGGATTATATTTAGTGGTATTAGAGCATAGTTTAAAACTCGAACTATGGGTAAAATGTTTTCAAAAGACTTCATGCATCATAAAAGGGTATTTTGGGAAAAAATGTCACGTGTGATTTGTTATACAAGAAATTTGAGACTTCTCGAGGCCAACCCGAGGTAAGTGATCTTTAGATGTGACAACTATAGAACTGTGAAAAACTATAGATTGTGAAACTATAGGAGACTGTAAATGGGAAAACTATAAACTTTTGTTTGAGACAAATTCTAGATTGAGAAAAACAACTGATAGTGAGATAAGTGTTAATTAAAAGAATAAAATTGCGATTAAAAATACTTAAGTGATAATACATCTATATTGGCAGACATTCATAAAATTGAAAAATGAGTTATCATGGAGATAGTAATAGAGGAATCAGAGCTCACAGAGAAGCGAGTCAAGGAACCCAAGTCCACTCATCCGCATCTCAAGTGCGAACCCTTGAGCCAGCTGCGAAGAATGTGGAGCGCGCACCCACTACTAAGGAAAGTTTGCAAGATCCAACGAACGAGGTTGTATCGCAAGCCATGTTACGAGTGTTAGAGCGAGTGGCTGGTGCCCAACTGGAGCTAATAGTCATGGCACTATAGATGAGAGACTCCATTCGAGTAGGGTCGAATTATTTCGAGGTATTGCTGGATGACCCCCATTGTAGTTGAATACTAGCTAGAGGCTATGGAAAGGATCTTAAATGATATGGAGTGCACCCCTGAATAGAAACTTAAAGGGACCGTGTCTTTGCTACGTTATGAGGCCTATCGCTAGTGGCAGGCCATAGTGAGAGGTACCCAAGTTGAACGATTGACGGGGGATTATTTTCTGGATGGTTTCTAGAAGAAATATGTGGACTCAAGGTACATAGAGGCCAAGAGATTGGAATTCGTTGAGCTGAGATAGAGGGACATGATAGTGGCTGATTATGAGGCTGAGTTCTTGAGGCTTAGCCGATATGCTCTAAGTATGGTAGTAGATGAACAAGATAAGTACACTCGATTTGAGTTCGGGCTAAGGTTAGAGCTGACGATGTAAGTTGCTCTACTACAAGAGAGGGCTTTCGAAGTTGTGGTGGAGAAAACCAAAATCTTTGAGGAAGTCAAGTGCATTGAGTGCGAGAGGAAGAAGGAAAAGGTCCTTGTGAAGAGAGAACCGGGCCCTAATGTTTAGGCTCCACATCGAGTTAAACAGGCTAGAAATGATCAACCTTGTCAAAACATTACTGCAGTAAGAGTTTAGAATTCAAAACTGTGCCACTTGTAGAAAGAAGCATTTAGGAGACTGTTGGAGGAGTATGGGAGCATGCTTGAAGTCTGAGCCGTTAGACCATAAGATACAAGGCTGTCCACAGCTTAATGATCAGATGCAAGCACAATGATAGAATCGAGCCCCAAACCAAAGAGCTGAACAACAACCCAGTAGAGATAAGGGTTAGAATTGAGTTGGTAATGCCAGATAAAGGCAGGGAGCACAGGGTCAGGGTGCTAATCGGGCATATGCGAGACAACCAACACTTGTGTATGCGACTAGACGCAGACAGGATCGAGATGCAGCAAACGTGATAGCAGGTAATTTTACCATTAATGCTATTCCTTATTTTTCATTAATTGACATTGGATCTACCCACTCATATGTGTCTTGTAAAATGGCTGAGAAACTAAGAATTAGAGTAGAGGAAACCGTAAGTGATGTAATTGTCCTTAGTCCCTTAGGACAATCAATGCATGTGAACAAAATTTATAAGAGATGTCTGTTGCAAGTCCAAGGCGAGGTATTTTTGGAACGATGAAAATATATAAACTCTTTCATGCCCTTTTAAACTCAAATTCATGCAAATTCTTAGTAATTAATGTTGAAAAATACAATTTAATTATAAAATAATTAATTTGTGCTAAAATTTCCAACATATTGATTTTTAATTATTTTTATAAATATTAAGCATGAATTGGATGATTTTGATATTTTTGCACAATTGGTGAAAATCGACTCGACAAACACTATAGAAGGCCTAAACCGTTGAGGGAATTTTTACACCGAATGAATGAAGAGATAAGAAGATTATTTTTCCAACAAATTTTGGTCTAATATGAAGCATAATTATAATTTATAATTATATTTTTAATTCAATTAATTTGGGTGAAAAATAAATTATAAAGCCTGAAGCAAAGTGGCTCAATGTGCATGCAAGTAAGCACCATGAATTGGGCAAGCCTAAGTGCCGTCCATTGGCTGACCCAATAAGCTAATTTAGCTGATTTTTCACTTTTCAAATCAGCCCCAAAGTCTCCCTAAATTCCATTCAAATCCCTCCACTTTTGATGATATTGTAGATATGCTCCAAGCTAAATTAAGCAAAGTTTGAATTTGTCAAACTTGCTGCATGCATGGCCGGCCAAGGGAGTTGAGTGATGTATATTTATTTAATAAATATAGCCCTCAAATATTACCTATAAAAACCCTCATACCTCTCATTTTAAGACACCAATTCACTCACCATTCTCTCTTCTTTCTCTCATTTGCTCTCTAGTTTTCCCTTCTATTTCCCTTTCATTCCCTTTTTGATTTCCCCTCTTAGGAAAGAGTGGTTTTCAGCCTTTGCAATAGCCTCATTGAGTGTTCATCAGAGACCTCGATCTGGGAAGAATCAAGCAAGAACGACGAAGAATGCGACAACAGTTCTTGAGAAATCGCCAGATTTAATCCTATCATTTTCTCTCTTTTAGATTCTTGTTGTTATTATAATGAATACTATTTATGATTGGTATTATTTATTTAATTAAAATGGCTTAAATTTCTTTAAGTGTTAGGTTGATTATGTTGGTTGCTTGATTGTTCATGAATCATGTTTATATTGTTATAGGCCCTGAATGTTTTGTTTAATTAAATATTATCATGCCTAAGTTATAATTGCATTACCATTGTGATATAACTATTGAATTAATCATTTAAGCGCATTGAAATTGTAATTAATGGATACACTATTTAATTTGTGCATGTTTAATCTTCTAAGGAAGTTGAAGGTTAAATTAGTGATAATATTGAATGATACATAGCCTTGCATAACTTGCAGGATTTTTGTCATTAAATTGTTTTAATATAGGTGTATGTTGTTACTTCACTTTATCCTTTACTTACTTGTGAATTTTAATTTAATCAGTCGAATTGACATATGTATATGTTCAAGAGGTTACTTTGAGGTCATAAATTATGTATGTGCAATAACACCTTTACTTATCAAAAATTAGTTTAGTCGGTTGAATTGACATAGGAATATCGTCAAGAGATAAATTGATTTTTGTAAGTAATGTTGTTCTTAAGTTAGCAAGAGATCGGGTTGCCATGAATTTATTTCGTAACAAGCATGAACATGATTTAGATTTAATTAAGTAATTAGAGCAATCAACCTAACACATTTATGTCATATTGATTAAAGCTTAAAAATTGTGCATTGGAATTAAACTTTATTTTTATCTTAGAATAATTTTAGTTTAGCTTGATACTTGATTTGCCGGTTTCATACCTAGCAGATTGAACTATTTTTCACACTCGAAGAACTTGAAATCAAGTACTTTCGTTATACTTTCATAGGATTTAGGTTAGATTTCTTATTTCGAATAAATTGTGTGATCTAAGTGTTAAAATGTCGTTTTATTTGTCTTTAAGTCCAAATGAGGCCTAAAGGTTAGCTAATGTACTTGGTGAGTGTGCAGGAGACCACAAGAAGTGTAATAATAGGAGACTGATCACTTCGTCACGACATAGGCTGAGCTACGTCGTAACTAAGGGACCAGACTTAGGGACCTCGAAGATTGACTTCTTTGTCAGGACATACATGAGCTATGTCGCGACAACGCTAGCAGGATGATGCTTCACATGGAGATTGATGTCTCTGTCGTGACACATGACCTGGTGTGTCGCGACATCAACCCTTGGTCGTAGATCACACATTAAATGAAGGGTGTTTTGGTCTTTACAATCCCACTTAAACATGAGGAACGACAACTGACCTAGGGTTAAGGAAAATGACCATCTAAAGTTATAAATAGGACCTTTAGCACTAGGGTTTTACACACTATTGCTTAGACTTTAGTATTCAGTTTTAGTTTTTAATTTTCAATTGTGAAATGAGATTGTAGAAGTTCGCATAAATGTTCAAGGAGTTTTTCCCGACAGATTGCTTAATACAATTCTAGTTTCTTTTTCATTCGATTATTTATTTATATGTTTTTATATATTGTGTTATTGATGAATAAAGAAACCATGAGGAATTGAGAAGGATGTCACAATGAAGATTCTATGTCATGACATCGACTGCAATTTTTTACTGGATCGACCTGACTTGACTGCGCAACTCGACAGCTAAAGGCTTATTTTTTTCGAAATTTTAGACCTTAAAACCCTAATATCTAACCCCTATAAATACTAAAACACTATTCTAATTTATTCCATCTTATTTTAATTCACAAAAAAACCTTTAAAAACCTAAAAATCCTCCTTTTTCCTATTTTTCTTTTCACTTTTCAGGTTTCCAAGCAAGGGGAGAAACACACCAAAACCAGGTTTAAAGTTCCTACTTTCATGCCTCTATTATTTAGAAGGCCTCCTAGAAAGTTTAGACGTATTGTAGAATTTGAACAGTCATTGGGGACAAATCCTTCAAATTTTGTGAATACGAATGTAGAAAAATATTTTAATGAGTTTCAAAGGAAGACATTCATTCAAGAGAGGGTTTTTGAATCATTGATGGTTTTGCGCAAGGAAATCTAGCCTCTTGTTAGGTATCATAGATGGGAACGATTTTGGACAATCCCCAAAGAACCTGCAGTTATACCTGTAGTCCAAGAATTCTATGCAGCCTTAAAAGATTATATTTCTAGGACAAAAGATGAATTTAAGGTAACCCCCAAAATAACAAGTAGATTCTTCAATGCTCCTTATTATGAACAAGATTTCTTAGATCAAATCGACTTAGAATCCTTTAGTGATATAATATGATTGAAGTAATTACATATTTGACTGAGGGAAGGAGGGAATGGAAATTTAGGCCAAGCACTAGTATCCCTACATCAGTTAATCAAGCTATCATGTTTCCTTAAGTTAAGATGTGGATCTAATTTATTTGTACCCGTATGATTCCTGCTTTAAATGTTTCTAATGTCAATGTTTTTGGAACAGTATTGTTATTTGCAATTTTACATAAAAAGTAGGTTTGTATAGGGAAATGGATCCATCGAGACATGAGTCGTTGTGTAGGAAGCCAGAAGGTGGAGATTTTCTTTCCTCACTTAATCAAAGCTTTGAGTAGGAGGGCAGAAGTGCTCATAACATCCATTGAACAAACTTTGAAGTCGTCGAAAAGTATCATTGGTGACGCACTCTGCCAACAATATGGAGAACTTCGTGCCAAACAAATAAGAGAAGGGAAGAAGAAATCACAAGATTTGACAACTATACCAACATCCACATGAAGGTTGGCACCAGCCCAACAAGAAGTTGGCGAATGGACTCATGCAAAGTTTGAATTGGATGATCTAATGGATGCAAGAATCGAGACCAATGTTCCAAGAGGTTGCTCGACAATGTAACCTTAGAGTCCCTAACTACACCGCGGACATGTTCGGGGCAATGGATGTGGAACATGATGATGAAGAGCCGAAAGTAGAGAATGAAAGTGATGAGGAGGAAGATGACATAGATGAGGAATAATAACTATTTGAAACAATTTAGTTTTGCAAATTTTGAATAATTTTTGGTTTTATTTTTAAACTTATATAATTCATAGGATTAGGATTAGAATTTATATAATTTTTGCTTGGATTCTTTTTGTAAGAACTCCACATTATAGAAGACACAACAAAATCGAGCATTAAACCCCAAAGCAGAAGGATAACCACCATAAAAAGAAAGAACCTTCACGATAAATCGGGTAACTTCTTTCCTTTATTATTTGTGAGGACTACACATTAGGGACGATGTGTTTTCTAAAGTGTGGGGGGTAATATAGGAATTTTTGACATATAGTTTTTATTTTTAAATTATTATTATTTTTATGTGTGCTTGAGCTTGTAAAGATACAAGTGATTGGTTAGGAGCATGTGTAATAGGTTGATTGTGTTGATTGGTAAATTTGGCATGATGATAAGAAATTTTTAATTTTTAAGCATGAAACTTTTAATATATTAAAGTATAAATAGAAAGGTATTATTGATACCAAATGATGTGCAAGATATGAGAAAATGAGCATGCTAGTATATATGATAGATGATAATTTAGAGAATAAGTGATGAAATTGATATTTGTGCATATTAAGGTGTTTAGGGATGACCTAAGGCATTGTTTGGACACACCTAGAGCTAAAAAGCCAAACGTTATTATGAATTTTCAATTAGTACCCATCTTTGAGCCTTATGACCCTTCTTGATAAATCACACTATAAGCCTATTTAGCCTTAAAATGAAAAATTGGTGTATACTCTTTTCTTTGGTCCTGTTTGCATGGAAATAGAAGTATGGCCATTGGTATTGAGGGTAAATAGACACATTAAGGTGGAGGTTATAAAATAAGAATAGGAAACTCAATATAAAATATGAACTTTAGTCTAGCCAAAATAAGAAAAATAGAGAAAAATCAAAAAGAAAAAAGAAAAAAGAGTAGAAACAAAAGAAACATGAGTAAGAAAACATGTGAATAGTCACAAAATTATAAAGTCACCAAAAGATGAAAAAGAAAGAAATCTTACTCAAGAACAAAAAAGAAAGAAAATACTCATAGGCTAGCTAAAGGGATTACTTTATTTTGAGAGTCCTAAAATGGAGAGAAAAGGATGGTGAGAGGAGAAATAACGGGTGAGATGGAGTGAGACATAAAGGGAAAGAATAGGGAACATACGATGTGCCAAACTATTTTTGTGTTTGTAACCTTTTGCGCTTGATTGTTCTTTGAAATTCATACCTATCCTAAGTCTTAACATGTTACAAGCCGAAAAGCCCTATGTGACTTAAACAACTTTGTGAATGAACAAATATGGAAATTGCATGATCTTATTATAGTCGTCTATATTGTATTAGGATAATTAAAATACTTATATTTGGCATTACTGAATATATATTGATAAATCCTTAATATGTGTATTTCCTATAACTTACTGAATTTATATTGTTTCTAATAAAAATTGGTAAAGTTACTTAATTATCATGTCAAAGTTATTAAGAAATATATATGATGCTTAGACTACATGCTATAAGCCACTCTTTGTATAGCTATAAACTCAAGCTCTTCATTTTTCTTCTTGTTTAGTTTGTTTGAGGACAAGCAAAGACTTATACGTGGGGGAGTTTGATCTTCCGGTTTCATACCTAGCAGATTGAACTATTTTTCACACTTGAGGAACTTGAAATCAAGTATTTTCGTTATACTTTCATAGGATTTAGGTTAGGATTCTTATTTCGAATAAATTGCGTGATCTAAGTGTTAAAATGCCATTTTATTTGTCTTTAAGGCCAAATGAGGCCTAAAGGTTAGGTAATGTACTTGGTGAGTGTGCAGGAGACCACAAGAAATGTAATAATAGGAGATTGATCACTTCGTCACGACATAGGCTGAGCTACGTTTCAACCAAGGGACCAGACTTAGGGAACTCGAAGACTGACATCTTTATATACATGAGCTATGTCGCGACAACGCCTGTAGGATGACGCTTCACATGGAGACTGATGTCTCTGTCGCGACATAGGACCTGGTGTGTCACGGCATCGTCCCCTGGACACAGATCTCACATTAAATGAAGGGCATTTTGGTCTTTACAATGCCACTTAAACATGAGGAACGGTAGTTGACCTAAGGTTGAGGAAAAACGACCATCTAAAGTTATAAATAGAACCTTTAGCACTAGGGTTTTACACACCATTGCTTAGACTTTAGTTTTCAATTTTAGTTTTTAATTTTCAGTTGTGAAATGAGATAGTAGAAGTTCGTATAAACGCTTGAGGAGTTTTTCCCAACAGATTGCTTAATACAATTCTAGCTTCTTTTTCATTCGATTCTTTATTTATAGTTTTCATATATTGTGTTATTGTTGAATAAAGAAACCATGAGGAACTAATTTCAGTTTGGGGAATTAGGGAGTGGACGTATGAATAATTGATTATTGTTTTACAGGGATTTTACTATTTGGATTAACTGTTTGGGAAAGGAAGAGCATTAAACAAACACTAGGCCTGACAACCCTTGAAAGTAATCTAGGTGAGAATGAACCCAAAATTGGTATTGCCCATCCGTGAACACCTTTTTCCCAAACTGATTTAGATTGTGACATCTAGCGATAAGTAATCTCTATCGACTTATTATGTCGGCAGAAGATCGAGAGATCCAACTGGGGTAGTGACTAGTTGATTGAAGGAAAATCCTCAAAACCCAATAATCAATGAAATCATACGGATATAACCTAATTTCCCTAAAGCCGTTTATAAGATTTTCTACAACTCAACTTAACTTTTACTTTATTTTATTTTTATCTTTTTATTTTTATGCTTTCAAAACACTCTTTAATTTTCCTTTGTACTATAAACCCTAAAATCAGTACTAATTAATTTTATTCTTTGCAGGAATTTTATTTACTATAGCTTTACGCGTCCTTTGGGTATGATCCTCGGAATACTACCAAGTTTTCTGTTGTAAACACACTATATTTACAACCTGACCCGTATACTTGTGGAAAGCCGAAATCTACGTCGAAGGGGAGTACGTTCAGGGGCAGTCAATACTCTTCCAAATTATTATCTTTACCTTAACCAAATTGTTGAATAATTATTTCATAAATACTTTTCCTATCACAATCTCTATGGTTATGATACTTGACATTACTTGTCATTTTATTACTTGAATACGATTGTGTACACTTGCACATTTCCCTTGTTACAAGTTTTTGGCGCCGTTGCCAAGGATTGTTTGAAATTATTTGTTTTACATTTTGGTTTATTTATTTTTCTATTCAATTTTAATTTTTTCTTGAATATTTCAGGTGTTTATGAGTATTAACTGAATGGACCTTGAAATTGAACGAATTTTCCGAGAAAGAAGAAGACAAACATTTCAACGAAGAGCCAAAGAGAGCTATGAAAAATATTTATGAAATATTAATCAACAAATTGGTTAGGAACAAGATAATATTGAAGAGGGTTATTAATCTAAATATTCTAAACTAAATTAAACTAAGTTAGATTAAAACTAAATTAAATTCCTATGTACGATTTCGAAAGGTTTTTTAATCAATATGACATAAATGTGTCAAGTTAATTGCTTTAATCACTTAATTAAATATAAATCATGTTCATGCTTGTTACGAAATAATATTCACGAGAAACCGGTATCTTTCTAACTTATGAACAACATCAGTTATAAAAAATCAGTTTATCTCTTGAATATACACCTATGCCAATACGACCGACTAAACTAATATTTGAAAAGTAAATGTGTTATAGCACATACATACATTATGGAATTAATTTATCTCTTGAACATACACATATGCCAATATGACCGACTAAATTAATAGTCATAAGCATTTAAAGGATCAAGTGAGGTAACAACATACACCTATATTGAAACAATTTAGTCACTAAAATCCTGCAAGTTATGCAAGGCTAGTATTCTCCAATACAATCACAATTTTAACCCTCAGCTTCATTAGAAGGTTAAGCATGCACAAGTGTGTCAATTAATCACAAGTTCAACATGCTTAAATTATTAAGTCAATAGTTATATCACAAGGGTAATGCAATAATAACTTAGGCATGATAATATTTAATTAAACAAAATATTCAAGGTCTATAACAACATAAACATAATAAATAAATGATCAAGCAATCATCACAATCAACCTAACACTTTAAGAAATTTAAGTCATTCTAATTAAAGAAATAATAGAATTCATAAGAGCATTCATCATGATAACAAACAAGAATCTAAAATATAAGAAAAAGAATAGGATTAAATCTGGTAATTTCTTAAGAACTGCTTCCGCGTTCTTCGTCATTCTTACTCGATTCTTCCCAGATTGAGGTCTCTGATGATCACTTAAAAAAGGCTATGGAAGGTTGAAGAACCATTCTTTTACAAGAGGGGAAATTAGCAAGGGAATGAGGGGAAAATGGAATGGAAAGCTAGAGAGAAAACTAGAGAAAGAAGAGAGAATGGTGAGTGAATTGGTGTGTTAGAATGAGAGGTATGAGGGAACTTTTATAGGTGAAACGTGGTGGCTATATTTAGAAAATAAATATCAGCCACAACATTGCTTTGTTGGCCATGCATAAGCAAGTTTGACTAGTTCAAACATTGCTTAAAATTAGCTTGGGGTGGAAATTTAAAACCATGAAAAATGGAGGGGTTTGAATGAGATTTTTGGAAATTTTTGGAAACTTTAGGGGCTGTTTTGCAAAGTTGAATTGGTCAACAATATCAACTGATTACATCACCATGTGGACGGCACATGGTTAGCCCAAATCAAGGTGGTTTGACCCTCGGTTGCATGCACACGAGCCACTTTTTATAATTTATTTTTAATCCAAATTAAATGAATTAAAAATTTAATTATAAAGCATAATTTAACTTCATATTGGATCGACCCTTGGCTGGAAAAATATTCTTCTTAGCTCTTCATTAACTCAGTGTAAAAATTCCCTCAATTGTATAAATTGTCAGCAGTGTTTGCCAGGCCGATTTTCACCAATTGTGCAAATCTGTCAAAAAATCATCAAATTCATGCTTAATATTTATAAAAATAATTAAAAATCAATATGTTAAAAATTTTAGCACAAATTAATTATTTTATAATTAAATTATATTTTTCGACATTAATTACTCAAAATTTGCATGAATTTAGGTTAAAAATGGTTTGAAAAAGTCTATATATTTTCATTGTTTCACACCCCCAAACTTAATCATTGCTCGTCCCGAGTAATGCACAAATTAAAAAAGAGTTGATCATTTCTCCTCATACTTATGAATTTAAAATAATTAAGAATAAAAACAAGAATTTAGAAATTATGTAGTCAAAATCCCATCACTTAATTTTTATTCCCTAGTTAAGACTAAACTGCAATCATTAAGTTTAACTTATGTATTCATATGTTAAACATAGAAATTTCTCTCCACTAATGTACGTAGCATTGAAATCTTGAATCAAATAGGTCTTTTGCATAGGTTGTAATGGGGCTAGGCTAGGGGTAGGGAAAATATAGATAAATTTAAGCTAAAACCCTAGACTCAGCTTGCAACGGACCTTTAATCTCACCAAATTTTTTCAAACTTTGCATGCTTATGTTCTTTTCTTTTTTTTTCTTTTGAGAACATATGCTCTTTTTTTCTTTCATTTTTTTTCTGAGCATCATTTTTGTATGTACTATACTTTTGAGCATTTTGGTACTTCTTCTTAACTCTTCCAAATTTATTTTCAGAACATAATCTTAATAGATTGAGTCTAGTAGTTGGGACAATTTAGAGATAAGTACAAGAGATAAGATGAATTATAGTTGTAAGGTACAAAGAAAAATCAGGTCATATAGTCTCAAAGTAGGTTTCAAAGGATAACATTTATTAAGGTTAGCTTGAACTGCTCAAACGGTCCAATCAAATGTTGCCTAAATCAGTTTCAAGATTTCATGCTTCTTAGGATTTTGCCTCAAGAAGTTACTAAGTCAATTCTAGAGACTTAAACTTTCATGCATATCTAACTTCTATAAGAAAAAAATTATGATATAATTTTACATATTTTATTAAGAGTAGCATGTTTATCATGGTTCAGCTTAACATCATCACCAGTAAGATAGTTAATTTTTTCTTTTACTAAAGTCATAATTAACATAAATTCAAATTTTCAAGCAAAATTATAACTAAATTCATAAAATAATAAGAAATAATAACTATCAAGAAGTTTTATATTTTCAGTCCCCACTACTTAAATTGAACAATGTCCCCATTGTTAAAAATAATAGAGAATGTAAAAATAAAAGTGAATAAATACTGTACACCAAGTAGGATCATGAAAGAGGAGGTGAGTCAATTGACTGCTTAAGTACCAAGCTCTTTCAATGTCCAATCCTAAACATGTACATATTGATTACCACACTCTTTATTTCTAAGTTGCTCATTTTTTTTTGTCTTTAACCTCTTAATTAATTATGCAAGAATTAAAAACTAACCTAGTGACCTAATCCTAAATTTATTCAAGAATTAAAGACTAAAAAAAAATAACAGAAATTAAATAAAGACAAGTTCTCCCCTTTTATTTATGTTCAGACCCCTTAGACTTTGACTCTTCTTTTGCTTTATAGTCTCTATTGTTGCTCGAGTCACCTTTCTCCTTCTTCGCCATTGGAGTCCATGATTCAAATATGTAATTTGGAAATTCATGCACAAAGATAAATGGGTCACGAAACACTTTTTCAAATGCACTTTTAAATGCATCATCTCGTATCTTCGTGTATCTCCAATACGATTGTTGTTGCCATTGCATGTGTTGTATGCAATCCATCATCTTTGATAGCTCATTTCAAAATTCAGATGGAGGCGACTTAGGTCTCGGTATGGATACGTCAGGCACGAATGTTTGTTCAGTAGACTCTACCTTATCATGCATTCTAATTGGTTCTGTCACCGAAAGATCTTCTTCAATTTCCACAGGATCTTCTTCTTCTTCTTCTTCTTCTTCTTCTTCTCCAGCTTGCTGTTGAAGAATGGAATTTCCTGCTACTCGATATAGGTCCCAATCAGTGATTGCTCCTTGGCTGTATCCTGCTTTATTCACATTCCCAAGAATTTCAACTTTTAAGCACAGTACTGTGATCGTGAATGGGAAATAATCTTGAACAGAATGTCTCATGGCATAGTTTCGAATTCCTCTAATGATGATCCTTCCCACATCTGTTGTCTTTGCCTTCAGGATTGAATATAGCAACACCATTCATTCTAATGAAACAATAGTTCCTTGTGGAATAGGCATGAGACTAAATTAAATAAAATAAAACCACACTTTTGCTATCGGTGTCAAGTTTTCTCTGCGACATATACCAAATCCATTCTTTGACACTGCACATTCAGAATCTGGAACTGTAAGTTTTCGAACAATTTCTTGCAATTTCTCTGCCTCTAAGTTCTTCGACAAAATAGAGTACTTGTCTTTTTGGAAATCAAGTAAGTCAAAAAACTCATTGATGGTGCTTGACTTCAATGGTTACTTGATTTCTCGGACGGAAATTTTTGTAAGTTCACATGAGGTAAAATTTGCATAGAATTCTCGAACCAATTCCTCATCTGCACTAGGTCGCTTTTCAAAAAATAATCCCAATTTAAAGCTTTAACAACTTGTCGGATATTTACCATGAATTCGCGTGGGCGCACAAGGCAGCAGCAAGTGTGTGCATGGGATGGTTCGACAGTAGCAATTCATACTAGCAGCACCCTAGGACGTGTGGATGTTGGTGTGAGCGGATTAGTTGGGACCTGTGGGAGCTTGCAGAAGGCGTCAGGCGCTTGTGGGAGCTTACAGAAGGTGTCGGGGGCTTGCGACTGATGGTGCTCGATAACCTCCGATGGCTTCCGATGACTTTCGATGGTGGCTGCCTTTGGTGGCTAATTTGATGGTTTGAATGATAGGTTTATGAAGAGGTGAGCTATTTATAATGTATGAAATATTATTTTCATTCAAACTCTCAAATTATTAAAACTCCTAAGTTCTACTTCAAGTCAATAACAATTAACATAAGTTTTATTTGAATTAAAATTCTAAAAACAAATCCTAAGTTAAACTTTGTTAATAATTAATATAAATCATAAAATTTAATTTATAATTTTATATTACGAGTTATCAAATTTTTGAAAAATAAAAATAAAAATGGAAATTTTATTTTTAGCTATTTTACAAATATTTACAGAAAAAGATAACTAATTTTAATATTTACAAAATTAAAAACCAGATTTTAGAAAAAAAAATTAATTAAGTCATTGAACTTAAAATAATTTGAAAATTGAGTTGTAATTAAAACTTGGATAAAAAATTGACCCTTTTTATTTGCAAAATTAAAAATCGAAAATTTATTTTCAAACTTAGGAAATAATTTCTCGAAAAATTATGCTAAAATTAATTCTCAGGAAAGATTGGAGGGGTCACAAGCGGTCCTGCTTAAGTTCCAAACTCCTTAGACAAGATTCATTTCAACATGCTAGTCTAGAAAATATAATCTAAGTTCTTAATTAAAATGAAATAAATTAAATGTCTGATAAAATGAGCGATGCTTTATTTCGCTCAAATTTATTTCCCAAATAATGTTTCAATCTCTGGGCATTAACTCGAAAAATACCTTACTTACCATAGAGTTCAACCACTCCGTATGGAAAAACTTGATGGATAGTGAATGGACCTGACCAACGTGATCTCAAGTTACTTAGAAAAAATTTCAATCTAGAGTTAAACAATAAAACTTGTTGGCCTGCTTCAAACTCTTTGACTCGAATGTGCTTGTCATGCCATCTTTTTAATCTTTCTTTGCATCAGTTGGCATTGTCATAAGAGAACGTTCGAAATTCTTCTAACTCATTGAGCTGAAGCATTCATTTCTCTTTAGCAAGCTTAGGATCCAAATTGAGCTATTAAAGAGCCCAGTAAGCTTTTTGTTCTAACATTAGAAGCAAATGACATGCTTTACCAAATATTAACCTAAAGGGAGACATCCCTAAAGGTGTCTTGTAGGCTGTTCTGTAAGCCCATAAAGTATCGTCCAATCTCTTGGACCAATTTCGCCGATTCGGACACACTACCTTCTCGAGTATGCCTTTTATTTCTTTATTCGCTAACTCAGCTTGCCCATTCGTCTGTGGATGGTAAGCTGTACCAACCTTATGCCTTATTCCGTGTTTATCAAGTAATCACTTTATCCATTTGTTCAGAAAATAGGACCCCGCATCACTGATTATCGCTCTCGGAGTTCCAAATCGTGTGAACACATGCTTCTGCAAAAACTTCTTCACTACCTTGGCATCATTTGTCGGATATGCCTCAACTTCAATCCATTTTGATACGTAGTCAACTACTACCAAAATATACTTGTTACCAAATGATGGAAGGAATGGACCGAGAAAGTCAATACCCAAACATCAAACAATTCCACTTCCATGATGTTTGTTCGAGACATTTCGTTTCTTTGGTGACATTTCGAACCCTTTTACGTCGGTCATAGCTTCTGACATAAGCGTACGCATCCTTGAACAATGTTGGCCAAAAGAATACAGCTACTAATACTTTGGCCACAGTACGTGAACCTCCGAAGTGTCCCCCACTTGGAGCTGTGTGACACTGATACAATATCACTCGTACTTCATCTTCTGCCACACATATTCTAATCATCTGATCTGCACACTTCTTAAACGAGTAAGATATTCCTAGAAGTAATACTTAGCATCATGAAGGAACTTCTTCCTTTGCTGATACGTCTTATCATAAGGAATCAAACCACAAGCTAAGTAGTTAGCAAAATCAGCAAACCAAGGGTTGTTATGACTTACCTTGAGTATATGTTCGTCAGAGAATGTCTCTTGTATAGGTACAAGAATTGAATTTTCTTCTCGTGGCTCCAATCTAGACAAGTGATCGGCTACTGGGTTCTTTACACCTTTTCGATCTTGAATTTTTAGATTGAACTCTTGAAGTAGTAAGACCCAACGAATCAGTCTCGGCTTAGCATCTTTCTTGACAAGTAAGTATTTAATTACCGAATGATCCATAAAGACAGTCACTTTCATACCTACAAGATGGGATCTAAACTTGTCAAAAGCAAACACAACTGCAAGTAATTCTTTCTCAGTTACTGTATAGTTTAGTTGAGCTCCTAACAAAGTCTAACTTGCATAGTAGATGGGATGAAATACTTTGTCCCTTTGCTAGCCCATCACAGCTTCGACCGCGAAGTCACTTGCATCACACATCAACTCGAACGATAATTTCCAATCTAGTGTGACTATAATTGGTGCTGGAACTAGTCGATTCTTCAAATCATTAAATGCTGTCAAGCATTCTTCATCAAAGTTGAATGTCAAATCCTTCTCTAACAACTTGCTCAAAGGTTTAGCAATCTTAGAGAAGTCTTTGGTAAATCTTCGATAGAATCCATCATGTCCTAAGATGCTCCTAACACCCTTTATAACTATTGGAGGTGGAAACTTCTCGATAACGTCTACATTGGCTTTGTCGACTTTAATTCTTTACTTGTTATTCGGTGCCCTAAAACAGTACCTTCTCGTACCATAAAATGACACTTTTCCCAATTGAGAACAAGGTTTGTCTTGTCACATCGCTTCAGTACCTTAGCTAGATTGGCTAAGCAATCATCTTAAGTGTCCCCGAATACTGAAAAGTCATCCATGAACACTTCCAAATACTTCTCAACCATTTCAGTAAAAATGGCCATCATACATCTTTGAAATGTAGCAGGAACATTACATAAACCAAATGGCATGCGTCTAAATGCGAATTTACCATACGGGTATGTGAATTTCATTTTGTGTTGATCTTTTGGTGCAACTACAATCTGATTATACCTTGAGTACTCATCTAGAAAATAGTAATAATCTCGCCCTGCTAGTCTATCCAGCGTTTGATCCAAAAAGGGCAAAGGAAAGTGATCCTTCCTAGTCGTTTTGTTAAACTTCCGGTAGTCGATGCAAATACGCCATCCCGTAACCATTCTAGTCGGTATCAACTCGTTCTTTTCATTCTTCATGACTGTAATACCTCTTTTCTTTGGCACGCATTGGACTAGAATAACCCACGAACTATCTAAGATGGGATAAATAATACCTGCATCTAACCACTTGATAATTCTTTATTAACTACATCCTTTATAATGGGGCTCAGTCTCCGTTGTCCATCAATTGTTGCTTTCTTATCATCTTCAAGGATGGTCTTGTGCATGCATATGGATGGACTTATACCACGAATATTGACTATGGTCCATCCTATAGCCTTACTGAATTGCTTCAACACTTTAATCAATTGGTCTTCTTGCTTCTCAATTAGTTGTGCTGAAATAATCACAAGCAAAGTAGAAGCATCATCTAAATAAACATATTTTAAATGAGAAGGTAATACCTTGAGCTCTAATTTAGATGGCTCTCAATCGATGCTTTCGGTTGAACATAGTCTCTACTTTCTAAATCCAAAGATTCAAAATGAGGCTGTGGATTAAATCACCTCGAACTAGCTTCCAGAAAAGCTAAATTTTCCTCTCCCTCTTCATTACTTAGAGGGTCTGTCAACAAAATCTTTTCTAAAGGATCTTCAATAGAGTTGAATTCCTCTTCAATGATTAACTCTTCTAACTTAGACACTACAGAATAATCATCAACTACATCAGGAAATCTCATAGACTTAAAAACATTAAAAGTTACCTGATCATCTTGAACACGCATAGTTAGCTCGCCCTTCTGCACATCAATCAAGGTTCTTCCTGTTGCTAGGAACGGCCTTCCTAAGATGATTGACACTTCTTTATCTGCTTCAAAGTCTAAAATGAAAAAGTCAGTAAGGAAAATGAACTTGCCAACACGAACTAATACATCTTTAATTTTTCCTTCAAGATATGCTATAGATCGATCGGCAAACTGAAGTGTAACTGTAGTTGGTCTAACTTCACCTATCCCCAACTTTCTAAATATTGACATGGGCATTAAGTTAATACTTGCACCCAAATCACATAGTGCTTTACCACAATAAGTTGCTTCTATGTTGCAAGGTATGGTAAAACAACAAGGATCCTTCAACTTTGAGGGTAGTTTGTCTTGAAGATATACATTACATTCCTTCGTTAGGGCTACTATCTTAAATTCTCCAAGTCTTCGCTTCTTCGATAGGATATCCTTCATGAACTTGACATAATTCGACATTTGTTCAAGTGCTTCTACCAACGTAATGTTGATATGAAGTTGCTTGAGTACGTCTAGGAACTTCTTGAACTGGACTTCCTACTTCTGCTTCTAAAGTCTTTGAGGGTAAGGTGGTGGAAGATTTCTAGCTTGAACTGGCTGCTTCGACTTCTGTGGCACTTCTACATCTAACGAAGTTGTTAGATCATCAGACTTGACTGGTTTTGAAGTCTCTTTCTCAACATTCATAGATTCTTGTTCTGGTGAAACTGGTTCTAGTTCAGCAAAGTTGAAGTTTCAACACTTGGTTGAACTTCCACTGATTCTTAAGCATCAGCTTGCTCTTCTTCCATATCAACAATGTTCAGCTGTAACGTCTTTCCACTCCTTAATGTCAATGCTTTACAATGTTCCTTCCCCGGATTTCTCGAATTCTCCATATCACTCGGTAAAGCACCTTGTGGATGGTTTCTAAGCTCAATGGCAAGTTGACCCATTTGATTTTTAAGGTTCTTCAATGTGATTGCTTGGCTCTGGATCAAAGCATCATTCTTCGCCATGTATGTTTTCAACAGATTTTCCAAACCATTAGAAGGTTCAACTTGGGTTGCTTTCTGAACTTGCTGGGTAAATTCTTATGGCTGGTTTGGTATTGATTGAGCGCAGTTGTTACTAGGTCCAGCCCCTTGGTTACTCCATGAGAAATTAAGGTGATTTCGCAAAGATGGGTTATAAAAATTTGACTACAATCCCTACCTGCCTCGGTTTTGGTTCTGATTGCCCATGTAATACACTGATTTAAGGTTTGATGGGCATTCTTCAAACATGTGTCGTTCTCCATAGTAGACATAGGATATGTTCTCAAATTGATTAGGTGGCTGAGCTGCAATATTATTAAACCTATTAGTAGTAAAATTATTAAGCATTAAGGAAGTTGATGATACTTGAGCTACAAGTTAAGTTAATGGATCAACTTCATGAATTCTTGCAACTTGTCTTCCTGAGTTTGCTCGATTAGTCATCCATTGGTAATTATTACTTGCGATCCTCTTTATAATTTTGTAAGCCTCATTGTAAGACTTAGAAAGAATTAGCTCAATTGGTTGAAGTGTCTACAACCATCTTGTGTGCAAATTAAGTCCATTATAAAACGTCTCTAGCTGGATACAATGTGGGATTCCATGATGAGGGCATTTTCCTAACAACTCTTTGAATCTTTCCCATGCCTCATACAAAGATTCATCATCCATCTGTTGGGAAGTAATAATTTCATTCCTCAGCTTAGCATTCTTGTTTGGAGGGAAATACTTCCTAAGGAATCGTTTAGCTAAATCTTGCCATGTTGTAACATAATTTGGTGACAACGAGTTTAACTAGGCTCTAGCTCTGTCCCTTAGTGAAAATGGGAACAACTTCAATCGAAGTGCATCTTCTGACACTCCGACTATCTTGAAAGAATCGGTCACCTCTATGAATAGTCTAAAATGAAGATGAGGGTCTTCGTTAGGCATTCCAATGAGTTGGCCTACTGCCTAAAGCATCTGAAACATCACTGGCTTCAGTTCAAATTGTTATGCCTCGATATCAGGTCTTTTAATTCCCGAATTAAGCTTGTGAAACAAAGGCATTGCATATTGTCTCAAGGCTCTATCCCTATCATCAGCAACAAGGATAGGATTATGAGCATGGTTAGCTTCGTTTCCTTAATTTTGGTTCTCGGAATTCATCTCTTCAGTCCTTCTTTGAGATGCTTGTCTTCTTCTTTCTCAGAAAGTTCATTCAATTTCAGGGTCCACTGGGAGTAAGTCGATAATTCGGTCAATACTCATAAACACCTGAAATAATAAAAAAGAATAAGTTAGTAAACTTAGATAGAAAAATAAATCAAAATGTAAACAAATAATTTCACAAATAATTTTGACAGTCCCCGACAACGACGCCAAAAACTTGGAACGATGAAAATGTGAAAGTATACACAATGTATTCAAGTAATAAAGTGACAAGTATTGTCGATTATCGTACCTATAGGGACTATGCTATGAAAAGTATTTATGAAATATTAATCAACAAATTGGTTAGGAACAAGATAATATTTGTGAGGGATATTAATCTAATTATTCTAAACTAAATTAAACTAAGTTAAATTAAAACTAAATTAAATTCCTATGCACGATTTCTAAAGCTTTTAATCAATATGACATAAATGTGTCGAGCTAATTGCTTTAATCACTTAATTAAATATATATCATGTTCATGCTTGTTACAAAATAATATTCATGATAATCCAGTATCTTGCTAACTTATGAACAACATCACCTATAAAAATCAGTTTATCTCTTGAACATACACCTATGTCAATATGACCGACTAAACTAATCTTTGATAAGTAAAAGTGTTATAACACATACATACATTATGAAATTAAATTATCTCTTGAACATACATCTATGCCAATACAATCACAATTTTAACCTTTAGCTTCCTTAGAAGGTTAAGCATGCACAAATTAAATAGTGTGTCCATTAATCACAAGTTCAACATGCTTAAATTATTAATTCAATAGTTATATCACAAGGGCAATGCAGTAATAACTTAGGCATGATAATATTTAATTGAACAAAATATTCAGGGTCTATAACAACATAAACATGATAAATAAATAATCAAGCAATCATCACAATCAACCTAACACTTTAAGAAATTTAAGTCATTTTAATTAAAGAATAATAGAATTCATAAGAGCATTCATCATGATAACAAACAAGAATCTAAAATATAAGAAAAAGAATAGGATTAAATCCGGTAATTTCTTAAGAACTGCTTCCGCGTTCTTCGTCGTTCTTACTCGATTCTTCCCAAATCGAGGTCTTTGATGAACACTTAAAAAAGGCTATGGAAGGTTGAAGAACCATTCTTTTAGAAGAGGGGAAATTAGCAAGGGAATGAGGGGAAAATGGAATGGAAAGCTAGACAGAAAACTAGAGAAAGAAGAGAAAATGGTGAGTGAATTGGTGTGTTGGAATGAGAGGTATGAGGGGCTTTTATAGGTGAAATGTGGTGGCTATATTTAGCCAATAAATATCAGTCACACACTTTGCTTGACCGGCCATGCATAAGCAAGTTTGACTAGTTCAAACATTGCTTAAACTTAGCCTGGGGTGGAAATTTAAAACCATGAAAACTAAAGGGGTTTGAATGGGATTTTAGGAAACTTTAGGGGTTGTTTTGCAAGGCTGAATTGGTCAACAATATCAACTGATTACATCACCATGTGGACGGCAAATGGAAAGCCCAAATCAAGGTGGTTCGACCCGCGGTTGCATGCATATCGAGCCACTTCACTTCAACCTTTATAATTTATTTTTAATCCAATTTAAAAATATTGGACCGACCCTTAGCTGGAAAAATATTCTTCTTAGCTCTTCATTAACTCGGTGTAAAAATTCTCTCAATAGTTTAAGATGTCAGCACTGTCTACCGGACTGATTTTTACCAATTGTGCAAATCTGTCAAAAAAACATCAAATTCATGCTTAATTTTAATAAAAATAATTAAAAATAAATATGCTAGAAATTTTAGCACAAATTAATTATTTTATAATTAAATTATATTTTTCGACATTAATTACTCAGAATTTGCATGAATTTAGGTTAAAAAGGATATGAAAAATTCTATATATTTCATTGTTCTAAGCCTTGAGACAGTATGCAGTGTCATTATTTCACGAGCTTAATTTGGGAATTAGAAGACTCGAGATCGAGGCATAACAATTCAAACTGATGCTAGTGATGTTTCAAATGCTTCAGATAGTGGGCCAATTCAATGGAATGCCGACCGAAAATCCTCATCTTCATTTGAGATTGTTCATGGAGGTGAGCGACTTTTTCAAGTTAGCCGAAGTGTCAGAAGATGCACTTCGATTGAAACTGTTCCCATTTTCACTAAGGGATAGAGCTAGAGCCCGGTTGAACTCGTTGCCACCAAATTTTGTTACAACATGGCAAGAGTTAGCAAAATGATTCCTTAGGAAGTATTTCCCTCCGAGCAAGAATGCTAAGTTGAGGAGTGAAAGTACTACTTTCCAATAGATAGATGATGAATCCTTGTATGAGTTATGGGAAAGATTTAAAGAGTTGTTAAAAAATGTCCTCATACAGATCCTGCATTGCATTCAATTAGAGACGTTATGTAATGGTCGTAATTCTCACACAAGGATGGTAGTAGATGCTTCCTCCAATGGAGCTACTCTTTCTAAGTCTTATAATGAGGCTTATGAAGTTATAGAGAGGATCATAAGAAATAATTACCAATGATCGACTAATCGAGCAAATTCAGGAAGATGGGTTGCAGGAATTCATGAAGTGGATCCACCCACTCACTTGCAGCTTAGGTGTCATCGATTTCCTCAATGCTTAAAATTTTTACTACTAATGGGTTTAATAATGTTGCAGCTTAACCACCTAATCAATTCGAGAATGTAGCCTGTGTCTATTGTGGAGAAGGGCACTTGTTCGAAGAATAACCATAAAACCCAAAATCTGTGTACTACATGGGCAATCAGAATAAAAACCTAGGCAAGCAAGGACTGTAGTCAAATTTTCACAACTCATCTTGGCGAAATCATCCTAATTTCTCATGTAGTAATCAAGGGGATAGATTCAATAACACTTATGCTAAACCAAGATTGACCCAGCCACAAGGATTTACCCAGCAAGTTCAGAAGCCACAACAAGCTGAACCTTCCAACAACTTAGAGAATTTATTAAAGGCATATATGGCAAAGAATGATGTCACTCTAACGAATTTAGAGAATCAAGTGGGGCAACTTGCCACTGAACTGAAGAATCGTCCACAAGATGTTTTACCGAGTGATATGAAGAACTGAGAAATCCAGGGAAGGAGCATTGTAAAGCGTTAACATTGAGGAGTAGAAAGATTTTGTAGCCCAATGCGATTGGAGTAGAAGAAGAGCAAACTGATGCTCAAGATGCAATGGAAGTTCAACCAAGTGCTAGGTTTTAATCAATATGACATAAATGTGTCAGGTTAATTGCTTAAATTACTTAATTAAATATAAATCATGTTTATGCTTATTACGAAATAATATTCACGGCAACCCGGTATCTTACTAACTTATGAACAACATCACTTATAAAAATCAGTTTATCTCTTGAACATACACCTATACCAATACGACTGACTAAACTAATCTTTGATAAGTAAATGTGTTATAGCACATACATACATTATGAAATCAATATATCTCTTGAACATACATCTATGCCAATACGACCGATTAGATTAATATTCGGAAGTATGTAAAGGATCAAGTGAGGTAAGAACATACACCTATATTGAAATAATTTAAACACAAAAATTTTGCAAGTTATGCAAGACTAGTATTCTCTAATACAATCACAATTTTAACCCTCAGCTTCCTTAGAGGATTAAGCATGCAAAAATTAAATAGTGTGTCCATTAATCACAATTTCAACGCGCTTAAATGCTTAATTCAATAGTTATATCACAAGAGTAATGCAATAATAACTTAGGCATGTTAATATTTAATTAAACAAAATATTCAGGGCCTATAATAATATAAACATGATAAATAATTAACCAAGCAATCAACATAATCAACCCAACACTTTAAGAAATTTAAGTCATTTTAATTAAAGAAATAATAGCATTCATAATAACATTAATCATGATAATAATAAGAATCTAAAATATGAGAAAAAGAATAGGATTAAATCCGACAATTTCTCAAGAAATACTTCCGCGTTCTTCGTCGTTCTTGCTCGATTCTTCCTAGATCGAAGTCTGTGATGAGCACTCAACAAAGGCTATGGAAGGTTGAAGAACCACTCTTTTCCAAGAGGGGAAATCAGCAAGGAAATGAGGGAAAAATGGAATGGAAGGCTAGAGAGAAAACTAGAGAAAAAAGGGAGAATGGTGAGTGAATTGGTGTGGAAAATGAGGTGTGTAAGGTGAGTGAACTTATGTCTTCATATGTCTTCATATGGTGAGTGAACTTATGTCTTCATATGGTGAGTGAGGTGATATTTATAGGTGAGAGTTTGTGGCTAGGCTGAGGTAAGGTGAGTGAGGGTGATATTTATAGGTGAGTGAATTGGTGTGGAAAATGAGGTGAGTGAGGTGAGTGAACTTACGTCTTCATATGTTGAACATAGCAATTTGTCTCCATTAATGTAGGTATCATTGAAATCTTGAATCAAATAGGTCATTTGCATAGGTTATAATGGGGCTAGGCTAAGGGTAAGGAAAAGATAGATAAATTTAAGCTAAAACCCTAAACTCAGGTTGCAGCAGACCTTCAATTTCACCAACTTTTTTTTGAACTTCTAATGTGATGGTATTACAAATGACATATTTTCTTCTTAATTTAGTGTTTTAGTTGTCTTTTTTATACCTCATTTAGCATGCATCATAAGCATTTTATGCTCAGTTTTCATATTTTCTAATTCATTGCTAGTTAGTTTAAATTCTTGTTATTTATATCTATTTTTGTACTAATGTCGACGCAAGTGGCCGATGTATATTACTTTTTAGAATTGTCAGCGCAGGAGCTTAGCCCAGAAGATCAATATTGGCAAAATGCAACCATAAGAGCAGCTTGGAATTGCGACCACGAAATGTCACTGCATTGAATTTGAACCTCAAATGAGTGGACTCAAGCTGAATTTACATCTGGAAGCACCAACGCAGCAGGAATATCATAGGTGTCGTCGCAATTACAATCTCAAATTGAGACCAGTAATGCAGCGACAACCTGCAAATCTCTGAAGAACACACTAGATTTGCGTGAGTGCACAGCTGTACTCTAACCAACTGTGACAACTGTAATTAGATTTGGATCTGAGAAGAGATGTCCAGAAATGTAGCGACATTCTGCTGACAAATTGTCGGTGCAATTTATAAATTGCCCAATTATGATTAACCTTTGTCAAGGCAAAATATCCAGCAAGACGAAGCATCAAAGTTTTCATCAATTGAAAATTTGCTGAGACAATATATTTCCAAGACTGACGTTATGCCTCAGAATCAAGCTAAATCCATACGAGCTCTAGAATATCAATTTGGCCAAATTGTAGGCGCAATAAATTTACGACCACAAGAAACTTTGTCGATTGATATTGAGAATTCCATATCACAAGGGCAAGAGCATGATGAGGGAATCATTTCCAAAGGTGAAACTCAACTAAATGAAGTTGTTAGAGATGCTACAGTAAAAGAAGATAATTCAAATTTAAATAATGGAAAGATGTCAGCGCAATCTAAAAAGCAAACTACAGTTGAAAAGGTTAAACAAAATATTGCGGCGACAGAATCAGTTCACTTTGTCGCCACAAATGCTACAGCAAAATAGCCTCAGAAACTTGAAAACACATTGTCAAAGAAGAGAAGATTGGGAGATGTCGAAGCAATCGGACTTACTGAAGGGTGCATTGTCATGACAATTAAATTGCTCTAAGAATTTAAGGATCCCAAGAGCTTATCAATACCCTATTCCTTTGGTGATCGGTATATTGGAAAGGTAGTATGTGATTTCAATGAAAGCATAATTTTGATGCCTATATCCGTAATTAAGAAGTTAAGGAATTGAAAAAAATGCAAGAAAGAGTGGAAATTTTTTGGGACCGTGTGAAAAATAAAAGAGTACGAAGCACTTGAAAAAGAAGAAACACATATTGTGTCTGCACCAATTGAGGAATAAGTAAACACTATTGTCGGCGTATTAGGATTCCATTGTCACACAATTTTGTACAGCTGTACTGCACCTACGGACTTAATGCTGAAAATAAAAAAAGTTCATGTGGAGGAAGAAAAAGATGAAGAAATAGGTGTCGAGGCAAATTTATCTGAGAAATTTGTCCCCACACTTGAAGTTGTGGGCAAATAACTGCAGACTTTGTGCAAGATGGAGCGAGTCAGGCGGAAGCTGATGATGAAAACTTGCATACAACGTGGGAGCATTTTAAGACTTTGCTACGACGTTGTCCTATGTATGGAATTAACAAGAGACTCAAATTGAGATCTTTTACAACTGTTTAAATGCTCAGACAAGAAATCTTGTCGACGCATCTGCAAATGGTTCTTTGTTGGATTGCACAGAATGAAATTCAACATCCAATCTCTCGTTCTGCTCAGGTAAAAACTAATCCTGGTGTTCTTGAGTTAAATGCAATTTCAGCTTTAAGTGCACAGGTATTCTCTTTGGCCATATTATAAAGAACATAAAGGGAACAAGTGAAGTTGCTCCTATTCAAGTGGCACAACAATTGGATGTCCCGACATTTTCATGTGAAATTTACGAAAACAACCACAGTTATGAGAATTGCCCACAACATGCTGAGAATGCATTCTACGTCAACAACATCAGAGGAAATTCCTATGGTAACTCATTCAACAATCGAACTCAACAACCTTAGGGGAGTCAAAATGCATCTACATATAGATATGGAAATTCCTCACATCAAGTGAGTTATAGATAAGGGAGTTACAATAACAATCAGCAGCAGAACTATAATAAAAATTTTCAGGTACGTTCACTTCCTGATCAAATGCAGGCACATAGCCAGATGCAACCACAAGAGCGAATGAAGCCATAGCAGAATGTGCTGCCACATATGCAAGGACAATATTAGCGACAGCAGCAACAATTTTGTCAACAAAGATTAGATCCTATGGCTACTCTTGAAGTGCTACTACGAGAGCATATTTCGTGAACTGAAGCAATAGTCAAGTCTTATGTAGGAATAAAAAAATCATCTTTTTATCGACACATCATAAAGTACACATTCTCGGTGCATTATAAAATGACTCAACAAAGCTTTTTCAGCAAGGACCCTTTCCTCCTTCAATCATGCTGCTTGTAAAACAACAGGGTATTGTACCTAGAGATGGTGAAAAGGTGCTAGAGAATAAGAGCCCCATCAATGACATCTTAGTAGAGAGAATAACGAGAGGGCAAGAGACACCGATAATGAAAGAAACACCCAAGAAGAAGGAGAAGGGAAAGAATACGGAAAAAACAGGATAATGCGCCCACAGACCCTTAGTTGGGGGGGAAGAGGTTGGCTGCAATGGAACTAAACATTGATCACATCGATATGCGCCAGATTCGTATTGTCAGCGCATTGGAAGACATGGACTACAGACAAAATCTATTTTATGCGTACACAAGAATATAGAACAAATCTATTGTCAATGCATTGAGAAGTCTGAGCCCAAATCCTCTACCAGAGTTCCTTATCTTCCCACCTATTATTAAGGAAGCTACCTCATCCTCCGACTAGCCTACTCCTTATGGTAGGCCACAATATGTTCCCTCTCCAACAAGAATCCACATTTCAGATGACGAGGAGCACGAAGGGCATTCTAATGCTTTGGAGGATTTCTACAGAACTATAGTCAGCTTGTTTGAAAAAGAGTTCTCAAACTGCCTTGGGGCTAATATGGCAGAGCGGGCAGCTATGGTTGAGGAGGTGCATACTCCAATTGTATCCATGGGTGTGGACGCAGAGGAAGGCGCCGATAAAGACACCACTGAGCAAGAATAGCCTGAAGAAGGAGAAGTAGAACAAGAAGAAGGCCAAGAGAAGGAGAAGGAAAGAGAGGAAGAATTTGAGAAGAAGGACCTTGTAGAGAAGCAGGAGGAAAAATAAGATGCCCCGACAAATATCGCTGAGGATATTGTCGAAGCACCCGTAAATATGAGGGCATCCAATGCAAACGTTGCTCCACCTAAAGTGAGCCAGGCTGAGGCAGTTACTAGCAGTGTTGAAGATTGTAATCATTTGGTTATAGTACCTTATATAGCACCACTTGCAGAAGTCCACCCATCAGAAGTGACAATCAATGAGGCCGCCACCTAACTCGCCGAGGAGGAGCAATCTGCCAAACCGTTGGTTCGAAGGGTAAAAAGTGAAAGAGGCGCAAGGACAAGAAGAAGAAGAAGCATCATGATGAAAGGGAGCGTCCAAAGAAGAAAAAGAAGAAAACAAAGACAACCGCTACATCGACTACTGACGAATGAGTTGGTATAAGTCTTTTTTTAGTAGTTTTTATGCATTTTTAGTGTACCTACATTTTATTTTGTCACTGCATTCATTAGCTGCATGCATTGTAGCTGAATTTCCATTATTTTTGTATACTTTTGTCAGTGCATTGGGGACAATGCAGACATTAAGTTTGAGGGGGAGATAATATGAAAAAAATGCAATTACACCCACATATTTAAATTTTATTTGTTTCTTTGGTTAATGAGAATTTACAAAATTTCAACTAAAATGTGCCTACAATTTTTTTTTGATGCGTAATTCTTAAATTGTTTGGATGCTGATGTGTACATTAGATGAATATGAATAAATGATGAGTCTGCTATTTTTGAATGAATGATTGAAATTATTTCGGTAATAAAATGATAGTATTGATGCTTGAATCTTGAACTAACTGACCAGTTGTAGCGACATTGTATTAATAAAAGATGCTCCAATGTGAGTGCATTGTGACTTTTCAAGGGAGAACACTCCACTGCAGACTTTAGAAAAATAATCTAGCAAAAGGCTGTCACTGCAAGAGTGTGTCGGTGCAATTACATACCTCTTGGGGGTTTGTTGCACCCCATCGTTACTACCCAGGAATAAAGATAGAGTAATGCAATGACATCTCTCAGTCACTTGAAAAAGAAAAATGAGAAAAAAAAGAAAAGAAAAGAAGAAAAAAAATGTTTGCTATGAATGTTGTATTGGTTCAAGGAAGATTAAGATTTAATGCATAATACTAGCATTGATGAAGTTGCATTTTAAATTATTCATACCTATAAATTGTCGGCACATTATTCTATCATATAAATACAATTTGTGCATTAGGATTCCAGAAATTTCAAGTTGTGAGAATATTGATTGTGGCGAAATTTTTGCTTGTAACTTTGCTAATTTTTGTTTACTTGAGGACAAGTAAAAACTTAAGTTTGGGGTGTGATGGTATTACAAATGACATATATTTTCTCCCTAATTTAGTATTTTAATTGTCTCTTTTATACCTCATTTAGCATGCATCATAAGCATTTTATACGCAGTTTTCATATTTTCTAATTCATTGCTAGTTAGTTTAAATTCATGTTATTTTTATCTATTTTTGTACTAATGTCAATGCAAGCAACCGATATATTGTGTTTTAGAATTGTTAGCGCAGAAGCTTAGCCTAGAAGACCAATATTGACAGAATGCAGCTACAAGATCAGCTTGGAATTGCGACCAAGAAATGTCGCCGCATTGAATTTAAACCTCAAATGAGTAGACTCAAGTTGAATTTACATCTGGAAGCACCAGTGCAGGAATATCACAAGTGTCACCGCATTTACAATCTCAGATTGTGACCAGCAATACAGTGACAACCTGCAAATCTCTGAAGAGCACACCAGATCTGTGTGAGTACACAGCTGTACTCTAACCAACTGTGATAGTTGTAATTACATCTGGATCTGAGAAGAGATGTCCAAAAATGCAGCGACATTCTACTGACAAATTGGCGCAATTTATAAATTGCACCGACATTTTGCAACAATCCAGTAAACAAATTAGATCTGCATAGCTGTCAATAACAAACTTTTACAGCTGTACAAAGTAGTTAGATCTGAGAATGGAGGAAATTTGTAATTTCTTGAGCCTGTAAATAAAGGAGAAAAGATGAAAAAAATATCAAGAGCTAAGGGATTAAATTCTACAAATTTTGTGTGGTTTTGGAGATTTAAGCTAGAAATCGGGGAGTTGATGAAGCAAGTCTACAACCACTTCTGACGAGAGGTGCTTGATGCAGAGTAAGAGGAACAGTTAGGAAGTAGGCCTAGTAGTCTAGCGATAGTAAGCTTCATTGTACTCTTTAATTCTTCTTAAATGATGATGGAGTACGCCGACATCGAGAGATGTGGTGACAGGTTGGATTAACGAGTAAGTTAGGCGAGAGCTGTTTGGGACTGGGACTGGGACAAACTTCAGTTACTTGTTCTTTAATACACATCATTGCTCGCACTGAGAGGTGGAGTGATTGTGGGTATTTAAGTCGGGATTAAGTAGAAAGTTGTTATTAGTAAGAACTCAAAGGGACTTCATTGCAGCGACATTCCATATATATTTTACCTTGTCGATGCATCCAGCATTGCAACTTAGCAGAATCAGTGATTCATTTCTACCCTTTACACTTGATCACTTTACATTTTATGCATTTAAATATTTAGCACTCAACACTCAACACATTTGATTTACTTTCAATACATTGACATTTAACACCTGACATTTAATTCTGATTGCTCTGACATTAACAACTAATTTTAGTGTGTAGATCTGACGTAATTAAACTAACATCATTATTTACAATTACCTTAGTTTCAGAATTAATTGCTCTAACAGTTAACATCAAGAACTCATTCCTCGTGGGATCGATATCCGATAGAATTGTCTATCAACTATACTTGCATCAACATGTGTTCACTTGCACATTCGCTGTGACGTAAAAACACCGATCAGACTGCTCATGCTCTTTTCTTTTTCTTTTCTTTTGAGTACATATGCTCTATTTTTCCCTTTTTTCCGTTCATTTTTTTAGCATCATTTTTGTATGTACTACACTTTGTTGAGCATTTTGGCACTTCTTCTCAACTCCCCCAAACTTATTTTTGGAACACATTAGTAGTTGGGATAATTTAGAGATAAGTACAAGAGATAAGGTGACTTATAGTTGTAAGGTACAAATAAAATCAGGCCATATAGTCTGGAAGTTGGGTTCAAGGGATAACATTCATCAAGGTTAGCTTGAAAGGCTCAAACGATCCAAACAAATGTTGTTTAAATCATTTTCAAAACTTCATGCTTCCTAGGATTTCGCCTTAAGAAATTACTAAGTCAATTGTAGAGACTTAAACTTTCATTTATATCTAGCTTCTATAAGGAATTAAAATTTTATGATATGATTTCACATATTTTATTAAGAGTAGCATTCTTATCATTGTTCAGCTTAACATCATAACCATTGAGATAATTAAATTTTATTTTTACTAAAGCTTTAACATAATTAACATAAATTCAACTTTTCAAGCAAAATTATAACTAAATTCGTAAAATAAGAAGACATAATACTTATTAAGAAGTTTTCGATTTTCGGTCCCCCTACTTAAATTGAACAATGTCTCCATTATTAAGAACAACAGAGAAAGTAAAAATAAAAGTGAATAAATATTGTACACTATGTAGGATCAAAGAAGAGGAGGTGAGTCAAATTGACTGCTTAAAGACAAAGCTCTTTTAATGTCCAATCCTAGACATGTACATATTTATTATCACACTCTTATTTTTCTAAGTTGCTCAATTTTTGTCTTCAACCAATTAATTTATTATGCAAGAATTAAAACTAACCTATTGACCTAATCCTAAATCCTTTTACTTATGTTCAGACCCCCTAGACTTTGACTCTCCTTTTGCTTAGTAGTCCCTATTATTGCTCGAGTCACCTTAATCCTTCTTCGCTATTGGAGTCCATGGTTCAAATATATAATCTGGAAATTTAGGTGCAAAGACAAATGGGTCACGAAACACTTTTTCAAATGCACTTTTAAGTGCATCATCTCGTATTTTTGTGTATCTCCAATACAATTATTGTTGCCATTGCATGTGTTGCATGCAATCCATCATATTTGATAGCTCATTTCGAAGTTCAGATGGAGGAGACTGAGGTATCGGTATGGATCTATCAGGCTCGAATGTCCGTTTAGTAGATTTTTCCTCATCATCCATTCCAATCGGTTCTGTCACCAAAAGATCTTCTTTAATTTCCACAGGATCTTCCTCAGAATCTTCTTCTTCTTCAAGGTCTTCTTCGTCTTCGGGATCTTCTTCTTTAAGGTCTTCTTCCTCTTTTTTAACTTGCTATTGAAGAATGGAATTTCCTGCTACTTGATATAGATCCCAATTAGTGATTGCTCCTTGGCTATATCCTGCTCTATTCATGTTCCCAAGAATTTCAGTTTTTAAGCTCAACATTGTGATCGTGAATGGTAAATAAGCTTGAACAGAACGTCTCATGGCACAGTTTCGAATTTCTCTTATGATGATCCTTCCCACATCAATGGTCTTTACTTTCATGATTGTATATTGCAACACCATTCGTTCTAATGAAACAAAATCTCCTTGTGGAATAGGCATGAGACTAAATCGAATGAAGTAAAACCATACTTTTTCTATTGATGTCAAGTTTTCTCTATGACATGTAAGGATTCCATGCTTTGACACAGTCCATTCAGAACCTAGAATTGTAAGTTCTCGAAGAATTTCTTGCAATTTCTCGACCTCTAAGTTCTTCAACAAAGTAGAATACTTGTCTTCATCAAAATCAGGTAAGTCAAAGAATTCATTTACGGTGCTTGACTTTAATGGTACCTTGATTCCTCAGACGAAAATTTCTGTAAGTTCACATGAGGTAAAATTTGCATAGAATTCTCAAAACTAATTCCTCATCAGCACTCTGTCGCTTTTCACAAAATAATCCCCAGTTCAAAGTTTCAGCAATTTTTCAGATACTTTCCATGAATTTTGTATATTTACTCTCTTCCCAAGTTAATCCTTAACAATTGTTGATTTCTGAATGTGTTATCGTATCTTTCCTTAGCTCTTCCACTGTGGAATTTGTTCAACACTTCTTCCTTGCGGCATGAATTCTCTTGCGTGACATGATTTTAACCTGATCAACAAATAGATGGACACAAATATTTTTCTAAAATTTAATTAGTATAAAATATTAACAATTTAAAATAAATTAAAAAGTTAATAAATTAAATAAATTAAAAATTAGAAAATAAAAATTTCTTACCACCTTTTCTTAAAATAAAATCCAAATTAAAATAAATAGGGTTTGAGAGAAAAGGTTTAATTTAAGGTAAGGTTTGTAAGGAAACTTAGTTAAGGGTAAAGGGACACACGACCTAGGTGCTTAGGGCGTGTGGTGCGGACGGCCTAGGAATTCAACGCACAAGGTAGCAAGGCGAGGGGCTTGGGGCGGCAGTAGCGACGTAGGTGTGTGCGTGGGATGGCTCGACAGCAGCGACGCATGTGCTTGGGATGTGCGGCACAGTAGTGCATAGCAACAGCACAGGTGCCTGGGCATTCGGGAGCTATCGAGCGCTTGCAGGAGTGTCGAAGGATTGCGGAAGGCATTAGAGGCTTGCGGTTGATGGTGCTCAACGTGGCCCGATGACTTCCACTGACTGTCGATGGTGGCTAATTTGATGGTTTGAATGATAATTTTACTAAGAGGTAGGCTATTTATAATGTATGAAAGATAATTCTCATTTAAACTCTCAAATTAAAATTCCTAAGTCTTACTTTAACTCAATTACAATTAACACAAGTTTTATTTAAGTTTAAATTCTAAAACAAATCCTAATTAAATTTTTATAATAATAATATAAATCATACAAATTAATTTATAATTTTATATTAAAAATTATTAAATTTTTGAAAATAAAAATTTAAAAATAAAATTTTTTTTTTATTTTTAGCTGTTTAAAAAAATATTTACAGAAAAAGATAGCTAATTTTAATATTTACAAAATTAACAACCAAATTTTACAAAAAATTCAAAGTCTTTGAATTTAAAATAATTTGAAAATTGAGTTGTAATTAAAACTTGGATAAAAAATTGACCCTTTTATTTGCAAAATTCAAATTCAAAAATTTATTTTCTTGATTTAGGAAATAATTTCTCGAAAAATTATGTTAAAATTAATTAACAGGAAAGATTGGAGGGGTCACAAGCGGTCCCGCTTAAGTTCCAAACTCTTAGATAGAGTTCATTTCAACATATTAGTCTAGAAAGTATAGCCTAAGTTCTTTATTAAAATGAAATAAGTTAACTGTTTGATAAAATGAGTGATGCTTCACTTCGCTCAATTTTATTTCCCCAATAATGTTTCAATCTCTGGGCATTAACTCAAAAAATACCTTGCTTACCATAGAGTTTAACCACTCCATATGGAAAAACTTGATGGATAGTGAATGGACCTAACCAACGTGATCTCAATTTACCTTGAAAAAATTTCAATCTCGAGTTAAACAATAAAACTTGCTGACCTGCTTCCAACTCTCTGACTCGAATGTGCTTGTCATGTCATCTTTTTAATCTTTTTTTGCATAGCTTGGCATTTTCATAAGAGAATGTTTGAAATTCTTCTAACTCATTGAGCTGAAGCATTCGTTTCTATTTAGCAAGCTTAGGATCCAAATTAAGCTGCTGAAGAGCCCACTAAGCTTTGTGTTCTAACTCCAATGGAAAGTAGCAAGTTTTTTCAAATACCAACCTATAGGGAAACATCCCTAAAGGTGTCTTGTAGGCTATTCTGTAAGCCCATAAAGCATCATCCAATCTTTTGGACCAATCTCATCGATTCAGACACACTACCTTCTCGAGTATGCCTTTTATTTCTTTATTTTCCAACTCAGCTTGCCCATTCATTTGCGGATGGTAAGCTGTAGCAACCTTATGTATTATTTCATGTTTAACGAGTAACCACTTCATCCATTTGTTCACAAAATGGGACCCCTCATCACTGATTATCTCTCTCGGAGTTCCAAATCATGTGAACACATGCTTCTGCAAAAAATTATTCACTACCTTGTCACTACCTTGTCATCATTTGCCGGATATGCCTTAGCTTCAATCCATTTCGATACGTAGTCAACTGCTACTAGAATATACTTGTTACCAAACGACGGAGATAATGGACCAAGAAAGTCAATACCCCAAACATTGAACAATTCTACTTCCATGATGTTTGTTCGAGGCATTTCATTTCTGTTGGTGACATTTCCAACCCTTTTACATCGGTCATAGCTTCTGACATAGGTGTATGCATCCTTGAACAATGTCGGCCAAAAGAATCCAACTTGTAATACTTTGGCCGTAGTTCGTGATCCTTTGAAGTGTCCCCCACTTAGAACTGTGTGACATTGATATAATATTGCTCATACATCATCTTCTGCCACTCATCTTCTAATCATCTAATCTGTAAACTTCTTAAAAAGTACGGCTCTTCCCAAAAGTAATACTTAGCATCATGAAGGAACTTCTTCCTTTGCTGATACATCTTATCATAAGGAATCAAACCACAAGCTAAGTAGTTAGCAAAATCAACAAACCAAGGGGTGTTATGACTTACCTTGAGTATATGTTCGTCAGGGAACGTCTCTCTTGTATGGGAACAAGAGTTGAACTTTCTTCTTATGGCTCCAATCTAGACAAGTGATCTGCTATTGGGTTCTCTACGCCTCTTTGATCTTGAATTTCTAGATTGAACTCTTGAAGTAATAGCATCCAACAAATCAGTCTCGGCTTGGCATCTTTCTTGGTAAGTAAGTATTTAATTGTCGAATGATCTGTAAAGACAGTTACTTTTGTACCTACAAGATAGGATCCAAACTTGTCAAAAGCAAACACAATTGTAAGTAATTCTTTCTCAGTTACCATATAGTTCAGTTTAGCTCCTGACAAAGTCTGACTTGCGTGGTAGATGGTATGAAAAACTTTGTTCCTTTGCTAGCTCACCACAACTTCGATCGCGAAGTCACTTGCGTCACACATTGACTCGAACGGTGATTCCCAATCTAGTGTGACGATAATTGGTGCTGAACTAGCCGATTCCTCAAACAATTAAATGTTATCAAGCATTCTTCATCAAAGTTAAATGTCAAATCCTTCTCTAACAACTTGCTCAAAGGTTTAGCAATCTTAGAGAAGCCCTTGATAAATCTCTGATAGAATCCAACATGTCCCAAAAAGCTCCTAACACCCTTTATAGATGTTGGAGGTGGATCTTCTCGATAACATCTACTTTAGCTTTGTCGACTTCAATTTCTTGTCTTGTTATTCGGTGCCCCAAAACAATACATTCTCATACCATAAAATGGCACTTTTCACAATTGAGAACAAGATTTGTCTCTTCGTATCGTTTTAGTATCTTAGCTAGATTAGCTAAGCAATCATCATATGTGTCCCTGAATAGTGAAAAGTCATCCTTGAACACTTCCAAATACTTCTTAACCATGTTAGTAAAAATGGCCATCATACATCTTTGAAATGCAGTAGTAGGTGCATTACATAAACCAAATGGCATGCATCTAAATGCGAATGTACCATACGGGCATGTGAACATCGTTTTGTGTTAATCTTTCGGTGGAATTGTAATCTGATTATACCCCAAGTATCCATCTAAAAAATAGTAATAGTCTCGCCCTGCGAGTCTATCCAACATTTGATCCAAGAATGACAAAGGAAAGTGATCCTTCCTAGTCGCTTTGTTCAGCTTCCGGCAATCGATGCAAATTCACCATCTCGTAACCATTCTAGTCGGTATCAACTCGTTGTTTTCATTCTTTACGATCGTAATACCTCCTTTCTTCGGATGCACTAGAAAGGACTAACCCATGAACTGTCTGAGATGGGATAAATTATACCCACATCTAACCACTTGATAATTTCCTTATTGACTACATCTTTCATAATAGGGTTTAGTCTCTGTTGCCCATCAATTGTTGCTTTCTTATCATATTCAAGAATGATCTTGTGCATGCATACGGATGGACTTATACCATAAATGTTGGCTATGGTCCATCCAATAGTCTTTTTGCATTGGTTCAACACTTTAATCAATTGGTCTTCTTGCTTCTCAGTTAGTTTTGCTGAAGTAATCATAGGCAAATTAGAAGCATCACCTAATTAAACATATTTCAAGTGTGAAGGTAATACCTTCAACTCTAATTTAGGTGGCTCTTCAATCGACACTTTTGGTTGAACATAATCTCTACTTTCTAACTCCAAAGATTCAAAACAAGGTTATGGATTAAATCCCCTCGAATTAGCTTCTAGCAAAGCTAAATTTTCCTCTCCCTCTTCATCACTTTGAGGGTCTATCAACAAAATCTTTTCCAAAGGATCTTCAACAGAGTTGAATTCCTCTTCAATGACTAACTCTTCTAACTTAGACGCTGCAGAACAATCGTCAACTACATCAGGAAATCTCATAGATTTGAAAACATTAAAGGTTACTTGATCATCCTAAACACGCATAGTCAGTTCGCCCTTTTGCACATCAATAAGGCTCCTTCATGTTGCTAGGAATGACCTTCCTAGGATGATTGATACTTCTTTATCTGCTTCAAAGTCTAAAATGACAAAGTCAGTAGGAAAATAATCTTATCAACACGAACGGTTACAGTCCAATGTGTGCCAAAGAAATGTGGTATTACAGTTGTAAAGAATGAAAACAACGAGTTGATACCGACTAGAACAATTACAGGATGGTGTATTTGTGATAGATTACCGAAAACTGAACAAAGCGACTAGGAAAGATCACTTCCCTTTACCGATCTTGGATTAGATGCTGGATAGACTTGTGGGGCAAGACTATTACTACTTTTAGATGGGTAGTCTAGGTACAATCAGATTACAGTCGTACTGAAAGATCAACATAAAACGATGTTCACATGCCCGTATGGTACTGGAACGATTAAAATGTGCAAGTGTACATAATCGTATTCAAGTAATAAAATGACAACTAAATGTCGAGTATCGTATCAACAGTGATTGTGCTATGAAAAGTATTTATGAAATATTCAATCAACAAATTGGTTAAAAACAAGATAATATTTGTCAGGGATATTAATCTAAAGTATTCTAAATTGAATTAAACTAAGTTAAAATTAAAACTAAATTAAATTCCTATGCTCGATTTCTAAAGGTTTTAATCAATATGATATAAATGTGTCAGGTTAATTGCTTAAATTACTTAATTAAATATAAATCATGTTCATGCTTGTTAGGAAATAATATTCATGGAAACCTGGTATCTTGCTAACTTATGAACAACGTCACTTATAAAAATCAGTTTATCTCTTGAACATACACCTGTGCTGATACAACTGACTAAACTAAACTTTGATAAGTAAATGTGTTATAGCACATACATACATTATGAAATCAATTTATCTCTTGAACATACATCTATGCCAATACGACTGACAAAATTAATATTCATAAGTATGTAAAGGATCAAGTGAGGTAACAACATACACCTATATTGAAATAGTTTAATCATAAAAATCCTGCAAGTTATGCAAGACTTGTATTCTCCAATACAATCACAATTTTAACCCTCATATTCCTTAGAGGATTAAGCATGCACAAATTAAATAGTGTGTCCATTAATCACAATTTCAACGCGCTTAAATGATTGATTCAATAGTAATGCAATAATAACTTAGGCATGATAATATTTAATTAAACAAAATATTCAGGGCCTATAACAATATTAACATGATAAATAATTAACCAAGCGATCAACACAATCAAGCCAACACTTTAAGAAATTTAAGTCATTTTAATTAAATAAATAATAGCATTCATAATAGCATTCATCATGATAACAACAAGAATCTAAAATATGAGAAAAAGAACAGGATTAAATCCAATAATTTCTTAAGAACTGCTTCCGCGTTCTTCGTCGTTCTTGCTCAATTCTTACCAGATCGAGGTCTCTGATGAACACTCAACAAAGGATATGGAAGGTTGAAGAACCACTTTTTTCCAAGAGGGGAAATTGGTAAGGGAACGAGGGAAAAATAGAATGGAAGGCTAGAGAGAAAACTAGAGAAAGAAGAGAGAATGGTGAGTGAATTGGTGTAGAAAATGAGGTGAGCGAGGGTGGTATTTATAGGTGAGAGTTGGTGACTATTTTTATCAGGAAAATATCAGCTACTCACTCCCAATGGCCGGCCACCATTCAAGCACTTTGACTTGTTCAAAGTTTGCTTGAAACTAGCTGGGGTGAATATTTGAAACCATCAAAAGTTGAGGGGTTTGAATGGGATTTTGGGAAACTTTAGAGGCTGTTTTGCATGGTTGAAATGATCAACGTAATCAGCTGAATAAGTCACCATGTGGACGGCACATGGCTAGCCCAAATCAAGGTGGTTCGACCCTCTGTTGCATGCACATCGAACCACTTCACTTCAACCTTTATAATTTATTTTTAATCCAAATTAATTGAATTAAAAATATAATTATAGAGCATAATTTAGCTTCATATTAGATTGAACTTTGGCTGGAAAAATATTCCTCTTAGCTCTTCATTGACTCAGTGTAAAAAATGCATCAACAGTTTAAGCTGTCAACAGTGTCTGTTGGGCCAATTTTCACCAATTGTGCAAATCTGTCAAAAAATCATCAAATTCATGCTTAATATTTAATTAAAAATCAATATGTTGGAAATTTTAGCACAAATTAATTATTTTATAATTAAATTGTATTTTTCGACATTAATTACTCAGAATTTGCATGAATTTGAGTTAAAAAGGATATGAAAAAGTCTATATATTTTGATCGTTCCAAGTACATTCGCATTTAGACACATGCCATTTGATTTATGTAATACGCCTGTTACGTTTCAAAGATGTATGATGGCCATTTTCACTGACATGGTCGAGAAGTATTTAGAAGTGTTCATGGATGACTTCTCAGTGTTCAGGGACACTTATGATGATTGTTTAGCCAATCTAGCTAAGGTACTAAAGCTTTGCGAGGAGACAAACCTTGTCCTCAACTGGGAAAAGTGTCATTTTATAGTACGAGAAGATATATTTTTTGGAGGAACTGAATAACGACACAAGGAATTGAAGTTGCCAAAGTAATGTTATCGAGAAGCTTCCACCTCCAACATCTGTAAAGGGTGTTAGGAGCTATTTAGGATATGCCGGATTCTATCGGAGATTCATCAAGGACTTCTCTAAGATTGCTAAACCTCTAAGTAAGCTAATTGGAGAAGGAATCAACATTCAACTTTGATGAAGAATGCTTGATGGCATTTAACAATTTGAAGAATCGACTAGTTTCGACACCGATTATCGTCCACCAAATTGGGAATTGCTGTTCGAGCTAATGTGTGATGCAAGTGACTTCGCAGTTGGAGATGTGATGGGCCAGCGAAGGAACAAAGTTTTTCATCCCATCTACTACGCAAGTCAGACTTTGTCAGGAGCTTAACTAAACTATACGGTAACCGAGAAAGAATTACTTGCAGTTGTGTTTGCTTTTTGACAAGTTTAGATCTTATCTTGTAGGTACTAAAGTGACGGTCTTTATGTGTCACATCCCAAAATTGGGCCTAGAAGTTTTAAGGGTATTTTAGGAATTTTAGTCTATATATGTTTGAAATTTTGTAAGGTTACTAATTAGTAATGTTTTCGACGATGGCTATTAGGATATTAAATCAATTTCTAAAAAAGAGTTTTAAATAGATTTAATTTTGAAAATAGTATTGATTTGTAAACGAGTTAGAATTGAGAGTTTTTATGAAGAATTTGACCAAACTTTAAAAATCAACCTAAAAACCACTTTTTCACTTATATTTTTCATGTTAAAAACCCCAAGTATTTGTGTTTGTCATCCTTATTATTTCATCTCTCCCAATTGATTTATACTTTTAACTTTTAATTTCCTTTGAATTCTAATAACCTTAAAACTTTAAATGCCTATAAAAAGCAAATGAAAGCACCCAAAAACCTTCATCATCTTCATCATATTTTCCAAACGTGGGTTTTTCTGAATTTGTCCAAAACTCAATTTTCTTCCATCAAAGGTAACCAATTTCTTCCATCAAAGGTAAACAATCATCTTTCTATTAGTTTTAAATGATATCTAGTCTCTTAAACTGGATTTTTAGTCATTAAAAAGCATTTTTAAATAAAAGCTGAAAATTGGGTCGTTAATGGCAGATTTTGGGATTGTGGATTAAAACTTGGTTTTAAAGTTCTTTTCAACGTGTTTTTAACATTATTAGAAGGCTTCTAAAATTACTTTGAAGTTTCATTAAGTATTTCTCGAGTTTTATTAGGTTTTCATTATTATAGTCATTGTATATAAAAAATATTTGGTATTTTAAAATGTGTAGTTTTAAGTGGTTTAAAGGATGGAAATCAATCGTGGGTAAATATGTAAATGAGCAGAATTAGTTTCATGTGAAAAGATTAAGTATAGACCAAGATATTAGAGTTTAAAGTTTCTGTTTAGTGTTTGTTTAGTAGATGGCATAGTGATAGAGTTAATAAAAAAATTATTCTCGTAGGTTCTAATTTAGTTAGATCCAGCGTTAGATCTGGGCGTGGGAGGCATTCTCCTCAACGTTAGAGCTTCTGGATTTGAGGTGTGTCTCTGTCCGTGCTACATATTTGCTGTGTGTTTCTGTTTGTGCTACATATTGTTGTGTGTGATGGTTATACATCTTGTGATGATATTATTCTGAGATGTGTTATCTATATAACTTTATTTGTGTTGGGTTATCTAATGTTGATGTTCCATGCATACTATCAAACTGTGAATATTTGATTATCATGATTAATGAACTGTGAACTCTGATATAAAATCATGAGGCTGTATTCAGATTGAGATAAATGTGAAATCATAATAGTGTGTGTTCATGGGTTGGTTGTGCGATGGAAGTCGTAGTAATCACCCTTTCAAACGATTGATAGTAAAATCACTTTGATTGATGACAATTAGATGGGGAGGGGTTCTAGGGAACCTCTCCACTGTGTTGGTGTGCTGGAGGATTGGGTGCATTGCATTGTGCTTGTGACTATATTGCATTTGTGTTGAAATAAACTGTATGCTTATTCTAAAATGTTTTTGTGAGATTATTGTGGTACAGTGTTTGTGATTGCTTGTACTTTAGAGACACACTAGGCACTTTAGCTCATTCCCCCTCGGTTTCCATTTTAGATATTCTTGGACAAAGGCGACTTGGTACTCAAAGGATCTCTTGTTTTTAATCATTTTCATTTATTATTTATTATGAATTATTTTGGGATTTTTCAGATTATTGTGTTATTAAATTATTTTGGGATTGTGTTGTTAATTTTTAATTTGGGATTTTGGATATTTGGTTAAGGTAGTTGATAAATATTAAGTTTGGAATTATTTAGAAATGTGGGGAATGAATTGTTTTACTATGATTTAATTTATTTACAAATTAAATTGTATATCTATTTTAAATGGTTTCTTGAGGGTGAAATTACTTACAATAGTGACCTAGATTCGGTCATATCTTTTAGGTCGAGTTTAGGGGGTTACATTACAGATCATTCGAAAATTAAATACTTACTTGCCAAGAAAGATGCCAAGGCGAGATTGATTCGATGGGTCTTATTAGTTCAAGAGTTCGATCTAGGAATTCAAGATCGAAGAGGCATAGAGAACCCAATAGCCAATCACTTGTTTAGATTGGAGCCACGAGAAGAAACTTCTACTCTTGTACCCATCAAAGAGACGTTCCCTGATGAACATATACTCAAGGTAAGTCATAACACCCCTTGGTTTGCTGATTTTGCTAACTACTTAACTTGTGGTTTGATTCCCTACGATAAGACGTATCAGTAAAGAAAGAAGTTTTTTCACGATGCTATGTACTACTTCAAGGAAGAGTTGTATTTGTTTAAGAAGTGTGCAGATCAGATGATCAGAAGATGTGTGGCAAAAAATGAAGTGCAAGTGATATTATATCAATGTCATACAACTCTAAGTTAGGGACTCTTTAGAGGATCACGTACTGCGGCCAAAGTGTTGCAAGCCGATTTCTTCTAGCCGACATTATTCAAGGATGTGTACACCTATGTCAAAAGTTGAGATCGATGTCAAAGGATTGGAAATGTCACTAACAGAAATGAAATGTCTCGAACAAACATCATGAAAGTGGAACTGTTTGATATTTAAGGTATTGACTTTCTTGGGCCATTCCCTCCATCATTTGGTAACAAGTATATTTTGGTAGCAGTCAAACACGTATCTAAATGGATTGAGGCCGAGGTATATCCGAAAAATGATGCTAAGGTAGTAAAGAAGTTTTTACAGAAGCATGTGTTCACGAGGTTTGGAACTCCTAGAGTCATCATCAATGATGAGGGGTCCCATTTTGTGAACAAGTGGTTGAAGTAGTTACTCGATAAACATGGAGTAAAGCACAAGGTTGCTACGGCTTACCATCCAAAGACGAATGGGCAAGTCGAGCTGGCGAATAAAGAAATAAAAGCATACTCGAGAAGGTAGTGTGTCCGAACTGACGAGATTGGTCCAAGAGACTGGACGATGCTTTATGGGCCTATAGGCCAGCATTCAAGACACCTTTAATGATGTCTCCCTTTAGGTTAGTATTTGGAAAAGCCTACCATTTGCCTTTGGAGTTAGAACATAAAGCTTATTGGGCTCTTCAGCAGCTCAATTTGGATCACAAGCTTTCTAAAGAGAAACGAATGCTTTAGCTCAATGAGTTAGAAGAATTCTGAACATTCTCTCATGACAATGCCAAGCTATGCAAAGAAAAATTAAAAAGATGGCACAACAAGCACATTTGAGTCAGAGAGTTCGAAGCAGGCCAGCAAGTCTTATTGTTTAACTTTAGATTGAAACTTTTTCCAAGAAAATTGAGATCACGTTGGTCCAGTCCATTCACTATCCATCAAGTTTTTCGATACGGAGTGGTTGAGCTCCATGTTAAGCAAGGTATTTTTTGAGTTAATGCCCAAAGATTAAAAAATTATTAGGGAAATAAAGTTGAGCGAAATGAAACATCACTCATTTTATTAGATACTTAAATATTATGTTTTCATTTTAATAAAGAACTTAGGTTATATTTTTGATTAGTATGTTGAAATGAATTTTGTCTAGGAATTTGGAACTTAAGCGAGATCGTTTGTGACCCCTCCAATCTTTTCTGAGAATTAATTTTAACATAATCTTTTAAGAAATTATTTCCGAACTCAAAATAAATTTTTTTATTTTGAATTTTGCAAATAAGAAGGGTCAATTTTTTATCCAAGTTTTAATTGCAACCTAATTTTCAAATTATTTTGAGTTGAAGGACTTAATTTTTTTTTTTGTAAAATTTGGTCATTCTTTTTGTAAATACTGAAATTAGCTATCTTTTTTTTGTAAATATTTTAAAACAGCTAAAAATAAAAGTTTTTATTTTATGATATTTATTTTACTTATTTTGAAATTGATAATACTTAATATAAAATTATAAATTTATTTTTATGATTTATATTATATTATCAATGTCTACTTAGGATTTATTTTAGAGTTTTAATTTAAATAATTAAGTAATAAAAACTAATATATTTTATGTTAATTGTTATTAACTTAAAGTAGGACTTAGGTTATTTTATAATTTAATTTGTGTGAGAATTTTAATGAAATTTGCATTTCATGTATTATAAATACCCCATACCATTAGTCCATCATTCAAACTATCCCACACTTAGTAGCAAGTGTCGGCAGCAGCCACCATCGGAGATCGTCAATAGTCGTCGGGAATCATCGGACACCAATCGCTGCAAGGCGTTTTTTCAAGCTTATTTCCCATCCACGATCATAGTTATATGCTTAAAAGGTGAAATCCTTGGGAACGTGAAGAAAACGGGATATAGCCAAGGAGCAATCACTGATTAGGACCTTATTCGAGTAGCAAGAAATTTCATCCGTCAATAGCAAGTTGAAGAAGAAGAAAAGATCCTAAAGAAGATGAGGAAGATCTTTTGTGACAGAACCAATTGGAATTCATGATAAAGCAGAGTCTCTTGAACAAATGCCCGTACCTGACATATCCATACCGAGACCTCTATCACCATAATCTGAACTTCGAAATGAGCTGTCAAAGATGATGGATTGCATGCAACAATGCAATGGCAATAACAATCTTATTGGAGAACACAAAGATACAAGATGAGGCATCTAAATGTGCACTTGAAAAAGTATTTCGTGACCCATCTATCTTTGTGCCTGAATTTCCAAATTATATATTTGAACCATGGACTCCAATGGCGAAGAAGGAGCAAGGTGACTCAGGCAACAATAGGTACTACGAAGCGAAAGAAGAGTTAAGTCTAGAGGAATTTTTTTTTTGAACAAAAAAATGCCACAGGCCACCCTCGACATTATTCCATAGAATCAAGAATTACAAGCTTTTGGATTTCACAAGGAAAATCCAAATCAAAGGAAAAATTTTGCTTATCCTTAAGACCTGGGTGGCTGAGACAGTCAGCTACCTTATTACAATTTCTATTGCACCACCTAATATTACAATTATTTAAGGAAGTAATGATAAGGCTACATTCTCAAATTTGTGCCCCAAGACCGTGATGTCCTCACGCTTGCTATTGATCCTGTTGATAATAGAGGCACTGTCACCCTCAAAAAAGATATTCTTCCAATTCTTGTCTTTTACCCAATTAAGACACCGAAGGAGACTCTCAACCTCAGCCCAATCCGTACTACTCACATGCGGTTGAAAGAAAACACCACCACCTAGGACAAAACCCTTTTCATCTCGAGCAACGAAACCCAATCCAGCATCTGGTTTATCCCATGCAGCGTCGAAATTTACCTAAAAAACCATGCAGGGGTTGCTCCATTTTTGCATGCAGCCCTGTCTAAGAAACAAAGCAGGCTGGTAAAGATTATGGATGCGAAAGTCTTGAAAAAATTGAGTAGCCCGATCCCAAACATCCCTTGGCTCATCCATGCTGCCCTTGAAAATCAAATTATTCCTAGCGTTCCAAATGTTCCACAGAACCATAACAAAACTTTTGAAAGCAGTTTTGTCGAGCAAGCGTATGGAAAATTCAACCCAGTCAACTCCAGAAGACCATTTAGCATTCAAGATATGGCCATCAATGCTGCCTTGGGTCAGGACTTCTCTAGTTTTACTGCACTCACGCAGTGCATGGATCAAGGTCTCGTCCGTACTGCTACATCTAGGACAAAGGGAGCTGATCGAGTTATTAAGCGTAGCAATCTTAACCTTGGTAGGCAACAGATCATGGCACACCCTCCATAAAAAAAATGCGGACTTTGGGAGGAAGCAGAAGCTTCCATAAAACTCTCCAGATAAATCTATGGGGATCGTAACCGACCTTATGCAACATAAGCCACGAGTAACCAGACTTAGTCGAGTAAAAGCCTTGAGGATTGTGGAACCAGATGATCCTGTCCAACATGCCCTTCTGGGAAATGGGACGCTCACAGATCTTCCTTCCAGTGTCCTCCCCGAATATGTTCACCACCTTATTGCAGTCCCAAGTAGTCTCACCAGGCAACCATAAATCTCGTACATGGTTCCACTGAATGAAATCAGGGTTGGGAATAATAGCCTCTTTATCCAGACCCTCAAATCCCCATTGCTGTTCCTTGATGTTGATCATTCTGCCATCGCCAACCTGCCATCCAAAGCCCTTCCTCAAAGTTTTAGCAGCAGCATAAAGGCTGGTCCACGCATAGGACGGTTTGTCCACTTTTTTAGCGTTGAAGATGTCACCGTCAGGGAAATATTTAGCCGAGAGGACCTTGAAACAAAGAGTTTCTCTGTTATTGATCAGCCTCCAGACTTGTCTACGAAGGAGAGATATGTTGAAAAGCTTAAGGTCTTTGAAACCCATGCCTCCCTTCCCTTAGGGAGGCAAACTCTGTCCCAAGCCATCATGGCCCAACCCCTCTCCTTTTTTTTGCTTGCCCACCAAAAACTTTTAAAGCACGAATCCACCTTCTCCAAGATGCCTTGAGGAAGTAGTAGAAACACAGCCAGGAAATGAGAGGGTAATGATTGAAGAATAGACTTTAAAAAAATTCCTTTCCACCAAAAGACAGGAGTTTCTTGGACCACCCTTTAATTCTTCTAATCACTTTAGCGATCAGGGTATTGAAGGCATTGGTTTTGTTTTTCCCCACGAACATCGGGAGACCAAGGTTACAGCCCATATTGTCCACCACGCGCATGCCAAGCATATTGCCAAAATGAGACCGTTGTTCATTTGGAGTTTTAAAGCTGAAAAAAAGATACAAGATGAGGCATCTAAATGTGCACTTGAAAAAGTATTTCGTGACCCATCTATCTTTGTGCCTGAATTTCCAAATTATATATTTGAACCATGGACTCTAATGGCGAAGAAGGAGCAAGGTGACTCAAGCAACAATAGGTACTATGAAGCAAAAGAAGAGTTAAAGTCTAGAGGATTTGAACATAAATAAAGGGGGAACTTGTCTTTCTTTAATTTCTGTTAGTTATTTTCAGTCTTTAATTCTTATATGAATTTAAGATTAGGCCATTAGGTTAGTTTTTAATTCTTACATAATAAATTAAGAGGTTGAAGATAATAATTGAACAACTTATAAATATAAGAGTGTGCTAATAGATATGTACATGTCTAGGACTGGACATTGAAAGAGATTGGTACTTAAGTAGTCAAATTTGACTCACCTCCTCTTCTTTGATCCTACCTGGTGTACAGTATTTATTCACTTTTATTTTTACATTCTCTGTTGATTTTAACAATGGGGACATTGTTCAACTTAAGTAGGGGGACCGAAAATCGAAAACTTCTTAATAAGAATAATTTCTTCTTATTTTATGAATTTAGTTATAATTTTGCTCAAAAATTTGAATTTATGTTGATGATGTTAAAGCTTTAGTATAAATAAAATTCAATTATCTCAATGGTTGTGATGTTAAGCTAAACCATGATACGAATGCTACTCTTAATAAAATATGTGAATCATATCATAAAATTTTTAATTCCTTATAGAAGCTAGATATGCATGAAAGTTTAAATCTCTAGAATTGACCTAGTAATTTATTGAGGCGAAATCTTAGGAAGCATGAAATTTTGAAAATGATTTAGGCAACATTTGTTTGGACCATTTGAGCCTTTCAAGCTAACATAATGAATGTTATCCTTTGAAACCAACTTTGAGACTATATGGCCTGATTTTTTTGTACCATACAATTATAAGTCATCCTATCTCTCGTACCTATCTCTAAATTGTCCCAACTACTAAACTCAGTCTATCAAGAATATGTTCCAAAAATAAGTTTGGGGGAGTTGAGAAGAAGTACCAAAATGATCAACAAAGTGTAGTACATACAAAAATGATGCTAAAAAAATGAATGAAAAAAAAAGAAAAAAATAGAGCATATGTACTCAAAAGAAAAAAAAAGAAATGAGCATGAGCATGAGCATTCAAAGTTCGAAAGAGTTGGTGAAATTGAAGGTCCGTTGCAAGCTAAGTTTAGGGTTTTAGCTTAAATTTATCTATCTTTTACTTACCCCTAGCCTAGCCCCATTACAACATATGAAAAAGACTTATTTGATTCAAGATTTCAATGCTACCTACATTAGTGGAGAGAGATTATTATGTTCAACATATGAAGGCATAAGTTAAACTTAATTATTGCAGTTTGGTCTTAACTGAGGAATAAAAATTGAGTGGTAAGATTTTGACATGTCTTTATTGAGAAAAGCATCATAATAATTAAAGATAATTTGAATAAACACTTGAGCTACATAATTTCTGAATTCTTGTTTTATGCTTAATTATGTTAAATTCATAAGTATGAGGAGAAATGATCAACTCTTTAGTGATTTGTTCATTACTCGGGACAAGCAATGAATTAAGTTTGGGGGTGTGAAACAATGAAAATATATAGACTTTTTCATGCCCTTCTTAACTCAAATTCATTCAAATTCTTAGTAATTAATGTCGAAAAATACAAATTAATTATAAAATAATTAATTTGTGCTAAAATTTTTAACATATTGATTTTTAATTATTTTTATAAATATTAAGCATGAATTGGATGATTTTTTGACAATTTTGCACAATTAGTGAAAATCGGCTCGGCAGGCACTATAGAAGGCCGGAACCGTTGAGGGAATTTTTACACCAAATGAATGAAGAGCTAAGAATATTATTTTCAAGCAAATGTCGGTCCAATATGAAACATAATTATACTTTATATTTTTATTTTTATTTTTATTTCAATTAATTTGGGTTAAAAATAAATTATAAAACCTGAAGTAAAGTGGCTCGATATGCATGCAACCGAGGACCAAACCACCATGAATTGGGAAAACCTAAGTGTCGTCCATTAGCTGACCCAATCAACTAATTTAGCTGATTTTTCACTTTACAAATCAGGCCCCAAAGTCTCTCTAAATTCCATTCAAACCCCTCCATTTTTGGTGATTTTGTAGATATGCCCCAAGCCAAATTAAGAAAAGTGTGAATATGTCAAACTTGCTCCATGCATGACCGGCCAAGGGATTTGAGTGGCTGATATTTATTTACTAAATATAGCCCTCAACTCTCACCTATAAAAACTCTCTCATACCTCTCATTTCAAGACACCAATTCACTTACCATTCTCTCTCTTTTCTATCATTTGCTCTCTAGTTTTCTCTTCCAATTCCCTTCCATTCCCTTGCCAATTCCCCTCTTGGGAAAGAGTGGTTTTCAGCCTTTGCAATAGCCTCATTGAGTGTTCATCAGAGACCTCAATCTAGAAATAATCAAGTAAGAATGATGAAAAATGTGATAACAATTCTTGAGATATCGCTGGATTTTATCCTATTCTTTTCTCTCTTTTAGATTCTTGTTGTTATTATGATGAATACTATTATGATAGCTATTATTTATTTAATTAAAATAGCTTAAATTTCTTTAAGTGTTGGGCTGATTGTTTTGATTGTTTGATTGTTCATGAATATGTTTATATTGTTATAGGCCCTGAATGTTTTGTTTAATTAAAAATTATCATACCTAAGTTATAATTGCATTACCATTGTGATATAACTATTGAATTAATCATTTAAGTGCGTTGAAATTGTGATTAGTGGACACACTATTTAATTTATGCATGTTTAATCTTCTAAGGAAGCTGAAGGTTAAATTAGTGATGGTATTGAATGATACATAGCCTTGCATAACTTGCAGGATTTTTGTGATTAAATTATTTTAATATAGGTATATGTTGTTACTTCACTTGATCCTTTAGTTACTTGTGAATTTTAATTTAATCGGTCAAATTGGCATAGGTATATGTTAAAGAGATTACTTTGAGTTCATAAAGTATGTATGTGCAACAACACCTTTACTTATAAAAAATTAGTTTAGTCAGTTGAATTGACATAGTAATATCATCAAGAGATAAATTGATTTTTGTAAGTAATGTTGCTCATAAGTTAGCAAGTGATCGGGTTGCCGTGAATTTATTTCATAACAAGCATGAACATGATTTAGATTTAATTAAGTAATTAGAGCAATTAACCTAACACATTTATGTAATATTGATTAAAGCTTAGAAATCGTGCATTGGAATTAAACTTTGATTTTATTTTTATTTTCATTTTTAACTTGGATTAATTTTAGTTTAGTTTGATACTCTTTCAAATTATTATCTTTACCTTAACCAAATTATTGAATAATTATTTCATAAATACTTTTCCTATCACAATCCCTGTGGGTACGACACTCGACATTACTTGTCACTTTATTACTTGAATACGATTGTGTATACTTGCACATTTTCATCGTTCCAAGTTCTTGCTGATCTAATGGAATTGCCTTCTGGAGAATTTGACCTCATTATGGCATGGACTGGTTGAGTGAGCATCAAGTTAGCTTTGATTGTGATACAAAGCGGGTTACCTTAAGGTCTTCGAAGGGAAGTGAAATAATAATGATTGGGGAGCGTCAAAATTACTTATCGCATGTGATCTCTACCTTGGTAAAGGATAATCTGATTCGTAAAGGGTGTGAGGCATATCTAGCTTACATCCTAGACACGAAGATGGATAGTACAGTGTTGGAGAAAATTCGTGTGGTAAAAGATTTTCCAAACGTCTTTCTAAAAGAGTTGTCTAGTTTACCTCCAAATCATGAGGTGGAATTCGGACTTGAGTTGTAGCCTGAGACAGCAGTGGTGTCCATTGCACCCTATCGCATGGCATCGAAGGAGCTTAAAGAGCTCAAAATGCAGTTGCAAGAGTTGCTAGACCGTGGTTTTATAAGGCCAAGTGTATCACTATGGGGAGCTCTAGTGTTATTCATGAAGAAGAAGGATGGATCGATGAGGTTTTGCATCAATTATCGTTAGTTAAACAAGCTAACTATAAAGAATAAGTACCTATTACTGAGGATAGAATGCCTTTTTGATCAATTTAGAGGTGCCATTATTTTCTCTAAGATTGATTTGAGGTCGGGTTATTATCAATTACAAGTAAAAGAGGTGGATATACCGAAAATGACCTTCAAGACTCGGTATAGGTACTATAAGTTTTTAGTGATGCCCTTCAGACTTACAAATGCTCCCGTTGCTTTCATGGACATCATGAACAGAGTCTTCCAACATTACCTCGATTAGTTTGTGGTAGTCTTCATCAATGATATTTTGATTTACTCCAAGTTTGAGTTGGAGCATGAGGAGCACTTAAGGTTAGTCCTTCAAACCTTACGTGAGAAGAAGTCGTATGAGAAATTCAGTAAGTGTGAGTTTTGGCTCTAAGAAGTGATGATTTTAGGTCATGTGGTATCAGCTGAGGGTATCCAAGTTGATCCCAAGAAGATTGAGGCTATTCTAGATTGGAAGCTGCCTAAGAATGTTAGTGAAATTTAGAGTTTTCTCGAACATGTTGGGTATTATCGAGGTTTGTTGAGGGATTTTCCTTGATTGCTGCATCGATGACTAAGTTGTTGAGAAAGAGTGCACCATTATGGATTGAGGAGCAACAGAATAGTTTCGAGAAGCTTAAGGTAGTATTAACTCAAGCACCCATGTTGATCCAACCTGAGTTTGGTAACGATTATGTGGTCTACAGTGATGCTTCTTATACAGGTCTTGGTTGTGTATTAATGCAAGATGGGAAGGTAATGGCTTATGCTTCGAGACAACTCAAACCGCATGAATGTAACTACCCTATGCATGACCTTGAATTGGTAATGGTAATCTTCGCTCTTAAGATTTGGAGGCACTACCCTTATGGGGAGAAGTGTACCATCTACACAAATCATAAGAGTCTTAAGTATCTCCTTATCAGAAGGAGTTGAACTTGAGTCAGAGGCATTGCATAAAGCTACTAAAGGATTATGATTGCACTATCGAGTACCATCTGGGTAAAAGCTAATGTCGTAACTGATGCCTTGAGTAGAAAAGTGATGGGTGAGTTAAGGGCATTGTTTGCTAGGTTGAGGTTGTTTGAGGATGGAGGCTTACTCACGAAATTGCAAGTGCAACCTACTATATTAGAGGAGATTAAGTTAAAGCAATTTTCTGATACATTTATGGCCCCTCACGTGAAACTTATCGAAGAGAGTAAGACTTTGGACTTTGCCTTTAATTTTGAAGGAGTTTTGTGCTATCATATGAGATATTGTGTACCTTTAGATTCAGAGTTGTGGTAGTCCATTCTGAGGGAAGCACATAGTAGTCCTTATGTTATGAACCCCAGAGGGAGTAAGATTAATTAGGATCTTCGTGAGTAGTATCGGTGGTCAAGATTGAAGCGTGATGTGACTGACTTTGTGGCAAGATGTTTGATGTGCCAATAAGTCAAGGCTGAGCACAAATTTCCTTCTGGTTTGCTCCAACCTATTCAGATTCCTCTATGGAAGTGGGAGTGAGTCACCATGGACTTTGTGAGTGGATTACCTTTGACACCCTCAAAGAAAGACTCCATTTGAGTGATTGTTGATCGGTTGACTAAGTCCGCCCATTTTCTGCCAGTGCGTATTGATCATTCGTTACAGAAGTTGGCGAGATTGTATATCTCCGAAATTGTGAGACTTCATAGGGTATCGATTTCCATTATTTCTGATCGGGATCCAAGATTGACGTCTCGATTTTGTAAGAAACTACATGAAGCTCTAGGTACAAGGTTGAATTTCAACACCGCTTTCCATCCACAGTCTAATGGGTAGTATGAAAGGGCTATCCAGATTCTCGAAGATATGCTGAGAGGTTGCATTATTGATTTCTGAGGCATTTGGGAGGAATATTTGTCACTTGCTAAATTCGTGTACAATAATAACTTCCAATCGAGCATTAAGATGGCTCCTTATGAAGCTCTTTATGGACGCAATTGTAATACACCTCTATGTTGGATTGAATTGGGGGAGAAGAAAATGTTATACCAGATTTAGTACAAGAGATTGAGAATACTGTAAAGATTATTTAGGATCGTTTAGATTTTTGTTTTATTGTCTCACTTTCATCATATCTTTATACTTTATACTTCAATTCGAATCCAAATTCGATTTAAAAAAAAATTGCTAGCGACTTTCGAGATGATTTCCTCAATCCCATTCTATTCAATCCAAAATTTTAAATAATATTTTATAATATTTTAATTGTTACAAAATCATATATAAAATTGATACTATAAAATCTTATAAAATTTTAAAAATTATAACAAAGAATATAAAATATTTATAAAATTAAAATATATATAGTATAAATTCTTATAAAATTAAGAAATTATAATTAAAAGCCACATGTTATGAATATTTTATTAAGTGGATGTCTATCAAGATCAAGATAAGTTTAGATGAAGTTTAAATTCTATTAGCTATTAGAATTAGAGTTCTATTTCATTTATACTTTCTATATCTATAAATATAGTCTTTGGAGAAGCATTGTAACTCACTTCCTTTATATATATATATATATATATTGATTTCTCAAGATATTTATTGGAGCGAGCCCAATAACTAATCCTCCACATTCTGTAGGCCCATTAAAGGGGTGGATGTTGGCCATGAGTTTTAAAACTATTCCATACCCAAGGCAAGGATCGAACCCTCAACCACTAGTTAAGGTTGGAGAAACCCTTGCCATCTCACCTAAACTCCTGAATAAAATACACTCTCTCTTTTGCTCTCCTATTTTCTTTGTTCTTTACTCTCTGTCCTTTTATTTTATAACACGTTATCAGCATGATGCTCTAACCAACTAAGCTACAAGAATATTTTTCTTTCAGTCGTTAATTGAGGCCAACGCACTATGGGTAATCATTAGAGCCTTTAACCACTCAGTGCTCACGATAATAGCTAGCATGATAACGATGATGTTAAAGATCTTCAGGTATATTTCACTATAATTTATATTATATCATTTTTATTATAATTTGAGACTAATCATGACAACATGAATAGATAGATTCTGATTTGAAATCCATGCATATTTGCGATGGTGATTATGGAATAAATAATCTAGTGGGACATTTGTAAGTTCGTCCTACTAAATTTGTTGCATTCCTAGAAGTGAATGCAAACATAAAGAAAATAAAAGATATAATCATGGACCTCTAAAAGTGGGAACATAGTGATGAATAAGAGAATAATGAAAGTTCTCAAGATAACTCTTCAAAGGGTAAAGATAACTTATGTTATTAGTGTGATTTGAAAGATCATTGGCCACATATGTGGTGTATGTCCAAATATTTTATTTTTGTTAATATTCTTTGAGGAAGGATATTAGAATATAGTAATGAATTCTATCATTATAGATAGAAAATATTTATTTTATTTAGTATTGAAACAAACCAATATTATTTCAATATTTGGTAGTACAAAATTAGTCGAAAGCTCCAGAAGAGCTAATATATTAATATCTTGTGATGGTTAATCCATTGGTTTGAAAAAATATTCATAATGGATCTTGTATTGAGATTGTGAATGAGGAAAAGATTATATTTCATAAGAATCAAAAGAGGATTGGGTTATTGATTTATATTTATTACTCTTGTTATAAATTGAATTGATATTGATTATCTTTGTGATATTCTTTTGTCATTATCCCCATTAAGGGGTTGAAGTCAAAATATTTTACTGTGAAAGATCTACTTAAATTGTGGAAGAAAAATATGAGCAATAAAATATGGTAATTCTATCTAAAGCTTGTTATGGTTGGATGCACCTGAAGTTGCAAGTTTTAAAAACTGTGAGTAGTATAACTTTACAGTATTCAAAATAAGTTCTCAATTAAAATCACGTGGAAAAATATTACTGATGAAAACCTTGAAAGAGAGAACTTATTCAACTTTTCATGATTCAGATGTGCTCCTACAGTAGCAATATCATGATTCAAAAGTTTTTAACCATGAAACTTAACTATTCCCTGAAGAGAATGTAACATTATGTGATAAATTCGAATGATATAATCTTTGACATAGATGTAGTAAATTGGACAATAATAATAGTCATGGGGGATGGTCGTGATAATTTTTCTCACCACCAAAAGTGGAAAAAAAAAAAAAGAAAAAAGAGACCAAAAATTTTCCAAGAACTCGTTAAGAAGAGAGACAATTTATGTATAAAAAGTCATTGGTTATGTACTTGTTGTACACTTGGAAAATAAGATCCACTCTCAAAGTTTTCTATTAATAAATGCCCTGCATTTGAAGATTTTGGCATATTCCCTGAAGCAAATATTGCATATATGTAGTAAATTCGAATGATATAATCTTTGACATTTCTAGTAGTAAATGTCACAATGGTACTTATATGTAGATACAAAGTGAAATGAATAATAGTAAAATTATTAATTTGATACAATTTAGTTCAAATTGAAACGAATGTTAAAAGTAAACCAGAAGTTTACTAATACAAATGAATTTACTACTTGGCATGACCAGTTAGACTATCCTGGATCATATATGATGCGAAAATTAATTGAGAATTCATATGGACATTTATTAAAGAACCAAAAGATTCTTTAATTTAAAAAATTCTCATTTGTTAATTGCTCTCAATGAAAATTGATTGTTAAAAACTCATGAGCTAAAGTTGAGATTTAATGTCTTTCATTTCTGAAATGAATATGGGCCCATTAATCCACCATGTGGATGGTTTTGATATTATATGATTTTGGTAGATGCATCTACAAAATAATCACATATGTGTTATCAACTTGCAACTTGTCATTTGCAAGATTGTTTGAATAATTAATTTCAGACCATTCAATTAAGACAATTCATCTTGCTAATACTGATGAGTTTATATCTTAGTCTTTATTTATTGAGTTTAAAAAATTTTGGTAAAATTTTGTTATTTATGCGTATAATGGTTTTGATAAATTGTCGCTTGAATGCCTCTGATTAATGGCTAAACCATTACTTATGAGAACTAAACTTCCTCTTTCAACATTAGATTATGTTGATTTACGTGTTGTACACATTAAGCCAATAAGTTTTAAATACTCCCCATTACAATTGATTTTTGGTCAATAGCTAAATATTTCTCATCTTTGAATTTTTGTATATGCATATATATTCCAATTGCTCCACCACAACGCACAAAGATGAGTGAATCCTCAAAGAAAGTTGAAAATATATATTAATTATGAGCCTCCTTTTATTATGATATATTAAATGTATTGGAGATTCAATTATGACATGATTGAGATTCAATTATGACATGATTGTGATTATTATTTTGGTTTAATAGTTTTCCCGACATTAGGGGGACAAAACTAATAACTTGAAATGAGTTAAGGGGAAGAGTAATTTGAACCAGAAGTTCAACAAGAATAACTCATTAAAGTTCCAAATATGGAAATTTTCATAAAAGGAAAAATCTAGATGGTCATGTAATGAAGGCGGGTGCTCTAGAAGAGATCCAAGACATAACTAATAAGTAAAACTTCAGAAGTGATTAGGTACCTGAAACTGAAGATTAAAATAGTGAAATAAGAGATCTCGATAAGTTATGTCAAATTGAGAAAATGTCGAACCAATAATAAAAGTTGTAACACCCAAAACCTGAAACCATCGCCGATCAAGGTCTTGGTGTCTTTCTATTCATTTATCATTGTCCATCTTTTAATATCATGTCATAAATCATCAATCAATTATAATCATAACTCAACAAGGGCGAAAAGGTCATTTTCATGATTTTTTTTAATACTTCTACCAGTACTTATTGGACAAATATCGGTAGTTGTCAAGTCAAAAAATAGTTCAGAAACAGTGCAAAGTTCTACTGATACTCAAGATGGTTCTATTGATACTTGCGACACAACTACCGAAACAAATCATGCTTCTACCGATACTAAAAACTCCAGAGAGTTAAGAATTTCTATCCTACAACTTCTACCGATACAATTTCACTAACTATCAATACTTCTATAAGTAGAATTACCGATACTTATCTTGCATCTATCGAAACAACACAAGTCAGTAACCTATATCTCACTTCCTTTGTACTTCTACAGATACAAGTAAGAGTACTACCGAAACAAATATGCAGATGTCAAATATATACATAAATTTCCAAGTTTTCATAATAGTCCACAACATTTACCAATTTCTCAAAATCATACCTACATAAACATTTCATATTGGTATTTAATGCTTCACATAACAACAAAGAATATCTATCAAAACATTCATCAAAATGTTACCATGCTATTTAACCATTACACAAAAAACAACTTAAGTAACACGATCATAATACATCACATTACTTAAAGTCTATATATTTCACATTGAACAAGCAAAAAGTATTTCATTAAGATCATATCAAGGAATCCAACAATCCCAAATAAGTAATATAAAGGATAACACCATCCTAGTACATGCCATATAACCAAGTGATTTAAAGTTTACCGAACAAGCTCCCGAGATACTGTGATTTCTTCAAGACGATCTGATCTTCAAGTAGTAAAATAGAATCGGATTGATTTGTAGTATCGGCTCAAGTACAGGGACTATTCGTTAATAAGTCATCCAAGACTAGCTCCCGATTCTGTATAGCCCCTAATGACATGTCCTTTATGTCTCAATTGTTTACGAGGTTCATATGTGTCATATACTTTGTTCATTGTAATTAACTTTCATCATGTTATACCATTTCGAGCAAACATCCATATAATCCTTATTTACCAAATATAATATCGAATTAACTAACAATGTCATTTAGTTCGATTTACTATTTGTCATATATCAATCAAATTAATTCATTTGTAACATGAATAATAACTAACACAACACTTAATCATTTAAGCATTTCGTTGTCACTTGATTTCAACTATACAGCATTTCATTTCAATTTAATTTCATTCCTCAATTTAATATTTACTAAGCAAACAAATTTAAATACATCATACTTAAATTATTTCAATAATTTACAAACAAAAATTAAATCAAATATTTACTGTACGAACTTACCATACGAAATTGTAGTTAAAGTGAACTTCAGGGGCAAATCCGTAAATTTTCCTTTTTCACGATCGGAACACGATCTTGATCTATTACAATAATTTCATTCCATTATTTAATCAACATGAATTTTTAATCATTTGATGTAATTAAGCATTTTTACAAAATTACCCTTAACTTTTCACTTTTATTCAATTTAGTCCTTTAGCTCAAATTTGCAAATTAACCATTTTATTTTTAAATTTCAATCTTGCCGAATGTTTATAAGCATTTCTACAGTCCAATTTTTGCAATATTTCACCTCAAGTCCTTACAAATTTATTCCTTTAACATTTTAGTGCTTTAACATTAAAATCATCAAAAACCACTTTACAAAATAATCAAATCCAACAACCAAGCTTAATAAACTTCAATAAATTTTCAAGAAACAACACATCATCAATGGAAAAATTTATAACCTTTAACGGATGCACAAATTAGTCCCCGGATTAGCTAGATTAAGCTAATACGAACTCAAAAATATAAAAATTACTAAAAACGAGCAAGATTTACATACCAAACCCATGAACTAAAGTTGGTCGAAGCTCCCTCCCATGGTGTTTAGGGTTTTGATTCTATTTTGGAGAAGAAGAAGAAGAAGAAAAACTTGTTTCTTTCTTAATTTGGTTTAAAAACCATTTATTTAGCAATGTACTATTTTACCCTTAATTAATTTTCATGAAATTAGTCATTTAAAAAGCCAAAACCGTCCATATACATAGTAGGTGGTTTAATTACCATTTAGGTGCTTCAACTAAACCTCCAATTGATAGCTAATACTTTTAATTCAACTTTTGTACCTTTTACAATTTGATCCTTTTCATTTAATTGACTATCTAAACGATTAAATTTCATAAAAAAATTTTAATACAATACTAATGGCATCGTAAATATTAATAATTAATATTTATGACATGACATATCGAAGTCTTAACCTCCAAATCATCATTCTCGATCATATAAAATAAACTAATTAGTAAATTCTCATTTAATTAGGATTTAATAGCAATTTACCAAAATCTAAAGAATTCCACTTCATTTCTATTATTAAGCCATTTAAGGAGGGTCCAATTACACAACTGGTCCTTCAATTATTTTAAATTCCAATTAGATAAACTTTATTTCAATTAACCTTAAACTACTTAGGACTAAAGGAATAAATATTCCAAAACTTAGTGGAAGGTAATCATATAATCAACCGCTTGGACTTTTTGACCATGGTGTAATTACCACTTTGGTCCTTTTTATTTTTATCAATAGCAATTAACTTTTATCCCTTTTACAATTTACTCCTTTTTCCTTAATTAAGTAATTAATCACCAAAATTACTCAACCAAACTTCAATTCACATATAATAAGACTCTGTAAATATTTAAAAAAATATTTATGGCCCTTAATTTCAGAAACGAGGTCCCGATACCTCATTTTCTAAAACCACTTGACTTTTGAACCAAACCACTTACTAACTTTTAATTCAATAATTAAAATTTTTCAATTCAAAATTTCATATAAAATTATTATTGACTTATTTAATTTAAACACTCATTATAAAAATTTTCTCGTTGGGTTTTGTGGTTCCCAAAACCACTATTTTTGACATCACTAAAAAACGGGCTGTTACAAAAGTGGTCGACAATGGTTTGCATGCAATATTATTGATGAAATGATGAAATAAAAGGAGGATATTGAATAATAAATTAGCAGAAATAGAAAGACGCAACTAAAATACAATTAAATTCGTGAAATTTTTGGACCAGCAGTCCAAATATCTAAAGGTATAAAGCCAATAAGGGTATAAATGAAGTAGTTTTGCAAATGCGAAATAAAAATATGAAGTTTTTCGCTAAGTCCTGACACTGATTTTGAGAAGAAAGATATAATATTCTTTTGTGGTGGATGCAATAACCTTTAGATATATTATTAAATTGATAGTTCATACTTGCGTCTCATGGTTGTTGTTACAACTTTTTTGTGAATCACACTATATAGTAAAGTTTATATTAAAATCTTTGAAGGATTTGGAATGCTAGAAGCATATTGAAATTATCGGGAAATTGTTAATTTATATGAATTGAAATAATTGAACATGTGATAAATTTGACTTAGTCATTAGTAATTGAAAGAGGATTATAAAATGATCCAAAATACTTATTTGTGCTTTTATAGAAGAATCATGATTAAAGTTTGTTATGATTATTGTTGAAACTCTTGAAAAGATCAAAATATATTTCTCGCAAATTTTCCTCACTCATGATTTTCAAAAGAATCATGATATAAATGCTTAGCAGATACATTCAAATAGTCATTTGAAAGACTAGTATTCAAGATTGAATACGTAAAATATGAGATATTATGAGATGTTTTTATGAGGGAGAGCAAATATGCGTTGTGCTCTTTTTCCCTTAACCGAGATTTTGTCCCATTTGGTTTTTCCTTATAAGATTTTTAATGAGGTAACATGTTATGCGTATTATAAATATGTGTACTTTTTTTTCACTAGAAATTTTTTTTCCCCACTGTCTTTTGCTCTTCTATTTTCTTTGTATTCCCTATCTTTTTATTTTATAACAGCACAAAATACTTATAAAACTAAAAATGTTATTTTAGTAAGGTGGGGTAAAGATTTACCTAAACTCCACCCAAAAAATTTTAACTAAAAAAACCTACCTTTCTTACTGTGAAACACAATTTAAAAAATAAAAATAAAAAAATCTACCACGTAATATCAAAACCCATCAAGATATTTTACCGTGGGGACCAATCTGTTTGAATACTAGGTTAAGCCGACGGAAAGCTCAATAGAAAATACCTGAATGCTTCCAAGCTGATTGAAAAATGCCCTAATCAACCACCCTCACCATAGGATCTAAATTCTTCACTTCTAATACTTATATATCCAACACTATCATTTGAATTATAACATCTTATAATTAAATCCGACATTAATTTAATTAAAAAGAATTTAAATTTTTTATACAAAACAAAGAATATTATTATAAAAATGTCCTTTTATATGAATCAATAAAATCCCACATGTAATGAATCTGAAGATGGCTTTTAACATTCAACTTTATCATTCCATAGATTTGTTTATAGGTTGAATTATTCGTCTAGACCCAAAGATCCGTTTAAATTTGAGAAAATTTGGCAAAAAAAAATTAGGCTAAAAAATGGGTTTATATAAAAAAATTAATCCGTTTAAAATATGAGTCAAACTCAGCTTTTAACATTAAAAGTCTAAACTTGACTTGATCTGACCTGTTTTAAATTTATAATATTTTATAGTGTAAATTACACCAACAATCACTTAATTTTGATCTGAAGACAAAACAATCACTTAACTGTTAAAACAGTCACCACTAACCATTTTTCGTTACCAACATAACGGAACTATTATTTTCCGTTACAATTCCGTTACAGATTTAACCAAACTCCTATTTTCCATCCTCTCCTCTCCCTCTCCCTCTTCCCCATCAACATTTCTGAAAAATCTGGTCCCAAAAAGCTTCCAATTACGGTTAATGGAAAAATTGACTTCCATAAGACCAAAACATCACCGTGAATGGAGTTTCAAAGGATTCAATTAATGTTGACAAGAATAAGAAAGATATGTTGCCATTGATGAACAGGAATGGTATTGACAAGAGCAGAAAAGTTGATACTAGTGGCAGTGAAAAAAGCCAACCATTTGCATTGACAAATGGAAATTCTATGAAATCAGATCCTTTTGTAGTTAATGGTAGCAATAGGATGACAATTGGAGTTGAGGTTAATAATGCTCATTTTGATGCCTGTGATAACTCAAAGCAGAAGAAATCAGAAGATTCATCTGATATCTCAGAAGCAAAGCAAAAATTAGAAGATTCTTGTGATAACTTAGGATCACATGAAAATCTAAAGATTCCTGTAATGTTTTAGGGCCAAAGAGAAAATGGGATGGTTCCTTTAATTTCTCAGGGCTAAAGAGAAAATCAGAAGATTCAAGAAAATCAGAAGCCGCTTGTGATATTTGGGGCCAAAAGAAAACCAAAGGACACTTGTGGTAACTCAAGTCTAATGACAAAACTAAAAGACTCCTGTGTTATCTCGGAGCCAAATAAAAAATTGAAAGATTGCTGTGATTACTCAGCACCAAAGAAAATAGAAGACTCTTGTGATTTATACATGACGGCAGGAAAATCATGTCTTTAGCTTTCCAAGATGTTCAATCTCGTGCAGAAGTGGAAAACATGAAAGAAATGTAAGCTGCAATCTATCTCATTTGCTTTTGTGGTATAATATACATTTTTTTACTCACTAAGTGCAGCATATTAGCTGTTTGCAATTATGCGGTTCTGTTTCTTTTAATAGCATTGTCTTTTATGATTGTCCAGTTCCAAAATCTCTCTCAATTGGAATATCAGAGTAGGGGAGGGATGATGGGGGAAAAGGAAGGGATGGGAGGGGATGGAAAATGGGAGTTTGGTTAAATCTGTAAAGGAAAATGATAGATTAGTGGTGACTATTTTGTTATTTTTCGAAAGTTGAGTGACTGTTTTGTCAATTGAATGATTTTTTGTTTCCCATATTAAAATTAAATGACTGTGGATATAATTTACCCTATTATCTATTATATAATTTAAAACATTTGAAAAAAAAATAAATTTATATTAAATATATAATACTATTTTAATATAAATATTAAAATAATATTAAAATGATTATATAAAATATTTCAATAAATAAAAAATATATAAAATTTTTAAATATTAAAATAAAATAATATATATTTAAAAATAATATAGACGGACTTAAAATAAACTTGAATTAATTTTTTTACAAATATAAGCGAATTTAAACAAAATTTTAAGCTCAAAATTTCGACTAAACTGAGTTTGAATAAGCATAAAATATGTTAATATCATGTTTAAACCCGACTCGACCCAACTCGGCCCATGAACATCTCTAGATCTTAATGGATTTTTAATAAATATATTTTTTTACATAATTCTTTTACCCACATAATTTAATATATCTTTAAACAAAATTTATCAAAAGAAAAAAAGGAATTCAATCCATTCATGACAAACAAAATTTGCATTCTTGGAAGTATGTATCCAGATGAAAGACAATGCATCTTGGATCAGATATCTAACCATACTGTCAATTACAACTGCATTGCCTTTTCTAGTTTTGAGTGTGTGTAACCAAAGTCCACTGAGCCACATGAAACCGCAAAAGATACATTTTCTATAACCTTAAATTATTCAAATACCAATGCTACAAAGTATTAAGATACAATTTTATGCCATAAAGGAGAAAAATAATCGATTTGGCAAAAATGAGAAATGTCCATAAAGCACGAGCATCATAAAAGGTACTGCCAAAGAAGACATACATTTTCACTCTAGTTCATCCAGCTTAATCTCGTATTGCTCACCAGACGAAAGGATTTTTACAACCAACCATACCCTTCTGCCACTCGGTATTTCCTACCAATACTAGTCTTTGCGCATTTGTCCGTGCAGCTCGTTTGAACACCCTAAAAGGTAATGGAATAAAAATAATGGTTACTCAAACGTCCAAAACATAGAAAGAAATTGTTTGAGAACTCTGTTGAAGTTTAGTATCTTGAAGGACATCATTGGTATTAGTACCGTTTAAGTGGTTTGCTCTCCAAGACTAAGTCAACACTTTGGCCTTTCTCCCTGAGTTTAGTAGCAACTTCAGCAGCTACTCCTTGAAGATCATGATCCAGTGCACAAACAATGTTATCTACTTCGAGGCTAAGTTCTGGTAGGAGTCCCTTTTCCTTCAGCAACTTTGAACCACAACCCATACATGGCCAAAGTACCACAAGCACATGATAGAATCCATCCAAAAGTCAAATATATATATATGCAAACATGTAGGCAAATCATCCATAGACAGAGTTATCAAATGAGGAGATGAATATTTCTTCAATGAACATATATTCAGCTAATTATTGATGAACCTCTATTAATGCTTCATAGACCTGACATATGGGAATCATATATCATTTCTTCGCTATTTCTTTCTCTTCCTCTCATCCTTCTATTTATCCAAGTACTTTTTATTTTGCTTCACAATTTAGATATATTCATAATCAGGTTTGGTTTTCCCCCTCTTTTACTTCATGCAACAAAATGCCACATGAATAACATGACTTATCATACCATAATGGTCCATGATTGACTGATATATAAAGTATCAATCTATTCACATACAACATAATCATGAATTCATAAGGCTTTAACTTACTTCCACAATGACGGCATCACCAAACCCAAAGCCACAAGCTGGAACATCATCCCCGCCGAAAGTAGAAAGTAGTCGATCATATCGCCCACCGCCACAAATAGCTCTTAGCTTTCCTTGTCTATCAAAACCCTGAAAAATATTCATTATACTAAAAGTTCAAAAGGAGAAAAAACAGATAAATATAAATTAAATATTTTTTTAAGCTTAAATTTTCACGAAACAAATCTGATGATTGAAAGGAAAAACAGTGTAAAGACTTTCCAGGACAGGCTGCTGGCAAATTAACTTCTTGTAGGCAAATTCAATGCTATGAACACAAAGTTCGGATATAATTTCTTTAAACGGTACACTGCTCTATAATCATAATATCTGCCAATTGTAAAGACCAATGACATATCTACTAATAATCCATCAAGATTTTCTATATAAGACTTTTGGCCCTTAGAGACCTACATGCGTAGCCCCCATAAAAGTTAAACCAATCAAGTTTATTAGCAGTAACAACATATTGCCATACAAAAAGTTACATCCACAAGTTGGCATTGTAGAAGCAAACAATAAGGATCCCTTGGATTCAGTTTCTTATGCGAGTGCCCACACTCTATATCAATAGACGAAAAACTATATCATAAATCTAACCTCAAAAACAATACCCGTGTAGTAGGCAAGACCACGAACAACAGATGCATCAAAATGAATCCACTCAGAGTAACCAAACTCTCAGCAAGTGAGAACAGTTCTTTCAAGTCAGCAATAGCTTCCAGCACCTCCAAGTATCTCTACATTTACGAAAGAATATGGCACAGACAATTAAGATTAAAACTATTATCTTTTAATGGAAAACATAACTATTTAAAAATAGTTATGAACAAAAAGATTAAGAGATATTTCAATAAAATCTGAATGATTTACAATTCACAGTCAGATTTCCATTAGAAACTTTTAATGTGGACATAGAAACTTGTTTGAGGGAATCTGAAGGCAAGGATAACATTTCAAATATCTGCGACAATCTCAAGAAAATTGAATATTTGGCAGCCATTATTCTTTTTCTTTTTGTTTGAGATGGTGATACGTTTTTACATTTTTTCATATTATAAAAATGGACACACTGAAACTATCCCCATTGCTAGGGGTGCGCATTCGATCGAATCGAATCGAATGGAAAATTTTCGAGTTAATCGAGTTTACAAATCCTATTTCATCATCCTAACTCGATTTGAAGTTTTTACGAATCAAGTCGAGTGAGATAGAATTCGAATCGAATCGAATATAATCGTTCGAGTTAAATTAAAAAAATTAATTTGGTGTTGTTTAATTTTTATGTAATTTTTAAAAAAATATTTTTATTTAAAGTTTTTAAACATGATTATACAATAAAAAATTAAAATAAATAAGTGAAAAAGTCCAAGTAAACAATGACAACACAATAAGATTATAATAAAAAAAACATAAGCAAAAGTCCAAGTAAACAACATTTGGGTAAGGTAAAAGGTAAAAAATTAAAAATATTTGGGTTTAGTTTATGGATGGGTTTTAATTTTAGGGGAAAAATTGGGTAAAGTAAAAAGTTTGGGCTTTGGGAAAAATGGGGTAAAGTAAAATATTTAAAATTAAAAATAATATAGTTTTATTCGGTTTATTCGAATTATTCGAGTTATTTGAATTCAAAAATTCAACTCGATTCGAACTTGAAATTCGAAAAAAAAAATTCAACTCGATTCGAATAATTCGAAATTCAAAATTTTTTTCGAATTTTTCGATTCGAATCGAGTTTTGCTCACCCCTATCCATTGCCAAGAAAGGATTTTCATCTAAGCAAATTCATGAATGGTACACAAAATATCTACTAGACCTATAAGCTAAGAATTTAATCAGATATGAGTTGGAGGAAGACTGAAAGCAGAAAATACCCTTTGTTTTAAGTGCCTTCATCTAGGGTAATCCTTGATTCATGGACTTTCTACCCTACCCTACCTTACCCTACCATTACTTTCTTTTCTTTTCTTGTTTTCTGGAAAGGAGGGAAGAGGGTACCTAGCTTTTCCTTCTACAAAAAGAACCTAATATCAATTAACATGCAGAAAAACCAACCTTCCAACTTAGTCAATGACTTTATGGAAAGCACTTGTAATAGTTCCTCAATAGCCTCTTCTGATACCCAGTAGCGTTCAACTCTCTCTTAATCTCATCTATTGGGATCTTTTCAATCTATTTCAGGAACAACAAACTACATTAATTAATTAATTAATTAACAAATGCTTGAATAAAGAAACCAAAGAACGGAGAATATGTACATCCAGCCCTTGCAATGTTTCTTCCAAATTTAAACAAAAAGAAAAGAGAGGTTATAATCAGACGACCAGAATGTTTTACCAGTTACAAAAGGCTAGTACATGACTAAGAGAATAAAACCCAGAACTAAGGAAATCCTAAATACTTAATTTTAATAAACTAACCTTGTCTATGATGATGCAAACCTTGCCAAACAAATTTTCCGGTACTGAGTAGCATCTCAAAACTTCTTGCAAGACCTGTGCAGTAGATATGAATTAAAATCTCAGAATATATAATTAACAGTGAGTGCATGTTGCACTTTCATAGAAAGTAAAGCATGCTGCAAGGACAAAAGCGTCATTATAATATAGCATTTGCAACCATAACAATGAATGTATTCAAGAAAGTAATGACAGACCTCAAATGTCCATTTCATGCATGAGTGTACCTTTCGGCTTGAAACCTTAAAGCAACATCTGATTCCGTGATACCAATTCTCTTGAAGAAAGTGACAATGGAAGAAATAAGTTCTGCCTCAGCCTACAAGAAAAAAATGATAATCTTAATAACTAGAAAATGAAAGAAGGAATCTCCCAACAGAATCATACCTGTGCACCATTTAAACCATATATATGTTAAAACAGTAAGTTCCTTGTGCTCAGATCAACAAGCAACTCTCTGGTAGGATGTGAAGCAACCTAAAATTTACTAGCGTGTGTGTTTCTAAAAATACAAGGATGATATTCTGCACTTTTAGTGGGTAAGCACATATGAGCAGCATATAGGGCAATTAAGATGTGCTGCCACTGCTGTCCTACAGAGGTTATATAAACTATAGTTACAGCACTGATTAAATGAACGGCTATGCCCAGCCAATTGGTAACGAAAAATAGCATCTACAGAAGCTTAGTAGTTCATAAAGCATGTCAAGTTGGCAGCACATACGGTAACTTCAGGTAAACCAAGTATATCCATATTCCATTGATAGTGCTCACGGCGGCGGCCCCTTGTCATTCTCTCATACCTCCAACACTGACCAATGGCAAACCACTTCAATGGGAGGGATAAAGATTTTCTGAACAAAAAAAAGGATCAAATTCTGGAATATGTACCTGGATGCAAAACTAATACCAAAATAGATAAATAAATAGCCAAATATATTTTCAACTACAAAATATCAATCTTTGAAATTAATAATAAAAATGAGAAGCAAATTAAGTGGAACAAAAGTTCTTCATACCCTTTCTGTATCACCACCAGCCTTGCTAGAGAAGGCGTGAGCTCAGGCCTCAATGCAACACGACGATTTCCCCGATCTTCAAAACAATACAACTGCACATAGAAATGGAAAACTGCAACAGTCATTGAGAACTTAGTCTAAAGCAAAGTAAATGTAAACAAAACACTGCAAATATCAAGCATTCATATTGTACATACTCTCAATACTTTTACTCTCATGCTGTCAAATCTCCAGTTACTAATCCTTTTATAAAGAACGTGTGTGCCCTCCGCTCAAATAAATTCAACTTTTAATGAAGATTTGGTGTCATATATACTACCTTAGAACGTTATCTTTCGCTTCATTTGAATTTAACTGCTAATTAAATCTAGTTTCGTAATTAAACACTATGTAATAAAACAGAGCAAACCTGATCTCTAATCTCCTCCCCTGCCTTCCTAATAAACAGAGCCTCTGATTCTAGCACAGGATAATCAACCTCTTCGAATCCAAACAACCGCGAAACCTTCAATAACACAAGAAATCATAAATAAAATATATTAATTCAAGATCACGGAGCTAGGATTACACAGAGTTGGAAACTAACCTCTCTGAAATGGTTAAATAGCCAAGTACGGAGTCGCATATCTTCAGGGGGGAAGTCTCGAGTCCCTTTAGGTGGATTCACCTCGATCCTCTGAACCTCCTCCACCACTGTAGACGGAGATAGAGCGCCGGACCTTCCTCCTCCGCCGCTCCTGCCACCACTGTCGGTTGCGGATGACTGCTCCAAAGCTAAGGCAGAGAAGGTTCTACGTTTAGCGGAGACAAATTGCCCGGGGATTTGAAATTTCCGAGGTGCGAAAGAGGATTGAGAGAAAAGGAAGAGAGGTTTTAGCGAAAAACTGAGGAGCGGATTCAGCAGCGAAGAAGAAAGTGGAGACATTTGCGGCAAAATCTTTAACAGTTCCTAAGCTGCTCTGTTGCAGTTGCAGATAGCGTGGTTTCATTATTAGACTCTGGGCTCCTATCGGTTTTTTTAACTATACGCCCTTTACTTGGCCCAATTAAGGGAGAGAATTGGGTTCTTATAATTTGAGTTATTGATTTTATTATAATTCGTTTCAGCATACTCAAATCTATGTCATATTGATCCATAGGAAATTCAGCAAGTTCTTAAAATAGCGGAAGCTAATTTGAGGAAAGCTGAAGGTGAGAGGCAAACAATTGAGGCAAATCTAGCTCTTAGATGAGCTAAGACATGAGTCGAGGCTATTAACGCGATTTCGTAATAAGTGGTTAATCGAAAGAATTTTCGTAGAAACAGTACTTTCGTTTATACATCCCATTTTGATTCTACCGATTAAATAGAATCAAATATAATCAAAAGTGAAATCAAATTTTGATCTAACAAAAAATTTGAAAATTGAAAACGGAAATAGAATAGGATGAAAAAGATAAAAATCAATAAAAAAAGATGAGTTTCCTATATAAATAACAATATTCATATCATTTAAGATAAGACTAAATCAATTTCTAAATCTAATTTTTATCTTTCTACAAAGCTCAAATTGGGATTTAATCTATGTATATTAATTTAGCATAACTAGATCATATATTTTTATAATGATATTCATTTGTACAAATAATTAACACCCTTAAGAGCAGTCCTTTCACCTCATTATGTTGGCATGGATATTTTTATGATGGAACCAATGCTTTTAAGAAAAATTCTTGTCATTATTGTAATAAAAAAAAGTTAACAATGTTATTTAAAATAATTAACACCCTTAAGAGTTAAGAGCAGTCCTTTCACCTCATTATGTTGGCATGGATATTTTTTATGATGGAACCAATTGTTTTAAGAAAAATTCATGTCATTGTAATCGAAAAAATTAACAATGTTATTTAAAATAATTAATTGCATTATAAAAGTAAAAGTATCGGATTATATCAAATTAAAATAAAAATTGTATCAAAATTTTTTAAAAATAAACAATTTTTTAAAATCAATAATTATTTTTTTCAAATAATATAATATATTCAGTACTTATATTTATTAATTTATCAAACAATTTTTTAATAGAAATTGAACACATAAATTTAGTAGTAAAATTTAATATTTAATTTTTTAGCACTTTAGTTTTTAGATTATCAAACACACCCTAAATCTCAAAATTGAGCATAATAAATATATTAAAATTATATTTTGATCCCTTTTTTGGATTTTTTAGATTTTAATTAATTTTTTATTTATTAAAATACCATATATAACATGTAAACGTATTCTATTATTTAAGCCCTGATTGAATTAATGTTACAAATCAATCAGACATCGATTTAGTTGAAAAATTACCAAATAATCGTGGCCTAAACTTTTAAAACAAAATTCATATAATAAGAAGGTTATATTGGTAATTTACTTTTATTTTAAAAATAAAATTGATGCAATCGAAACTAAATAAAAAATTACTAAAGCAAATCCCTATCAATTAATTGTATAGTTACGGTTAGCACAAATACCGTTCTCACGAGGACTAAAAGTACTAGTAGTTATTGTCTCCCTATTATTTAACTGATAAATTGGAGTGATTATTTAAAACTAAAAATTAACTAAATTAATAATCTAAAGAGTATGACAAAGAACAAAGCAAGAAAGCAAGCGTTTAACAACCAATAAACGAGGCAATACCAAAGAAAAAATCTACTTAGATTTCATTTGTTATTATCAATCTGAATTAAACAATTTATTCACTTAGTATCTTGATCCATAAAAATCCCTAAATTATGCTCATACCTCTATTCAAGAATAAAAGCAATTGGCTTTAGGTTGATTAATTAAAATTTCTTTCTAATTAAAACCCTATTATTGCATTAACTCGATATATGGATCCCTTATTAGATTTGACTCTAATCCGGTAGATTTATGTCATCTTATTTCTAGGATTGCATGCAACTCCACTCAATTATGCTAGATCTACTCTTAAACAGGATCTATTCCTCCTCTGATTTAAGTACATCAAACATGAATTAATGGTCTAGAAATATTAAACCAAGAATTAAGTATACACAATTGAGAACAAGATCTAAGTATTTATTGTGTAAAAACAAAAATCAAATGACATAATTCATTATAGGGTTCATCTCCCCTAGGTATTTAGAAAATTAGTTCATAATAACAAATAAACACATCTCAAAGACAATATAACCACAAGAAATAAAGAAACTCATAATAAGATTCAAAGAAACTAAAAGAAGGTCTTTAATCTTGATGGAAATTTGCTTCAAAGACTGCTTCAATGTTTTTTCTGAGTTGTTTTCTTCAATATTCTATGACGGTTTATTCTCTTCTTCTCATATTTGGTATTTATACGTCTTAGAATGCCTAAAAAACTTAAATATTGTGTTTTTCGTGTGTTTTGGAGTTAAGTTCGTGAAATCCACACAGTCTGGCACACACCCGTGTGGCTTATATGGTCGTGTGCCCAGCCCATGTGGCATGAGTGTAGCCTGTGTGGGCCTTATACATTGCACAAATCTTCCGATATTTGCTCGCTTTTCGCTCCTTTTGCTCCCAAATGCTCTTCTAAGTATAAACACATGAATTTAAAGGATTAGGAGCATAAAATTCACCATTTTACATCAAATACTTATCCAAAAATGCATTAAGAATGAGATTAAAACATGTTACTTTTAGCACTTATCAAATATCCCTACACTTAAGTGTTTTCTTATCCTCAAGCAAAATCCTCAACCCACATTCAAGTTAACTTTCTCAATTCTTTATTTTCATCAATAATGTTTCAAGATAATTTACAAACAATCATGCATTGAAATTTCAACCAAAAGGGCACTAAACAATACAAGCAATCCAAGCTAAATTTTTTTAAGCACAACAACATGGGTGTCTCCCCTTATCTAAATAATTATTTTAACTTCGAAATCAACAAGAATTGACATCCTTACTGAAGATCAAAGCACTTAAAGTGTTTAAGGTTCATGAAATATGCATTCAATAGTCGAATAGGAAATGTCATTACCATAGGCTTGCTTGAAAATCAAATCTCCACCACTATAAAATGAAATGATACATCAATCAAAAGGTCTTAAAAGGTTGTAATGGGGCTTAGGTTAAGGGTATGTAAAAAGTTAGAAAAGTTGGTTAAAATCGAGTTCGAGTTGATAAGTTACCAAACTAGAAAAAAAAATAATCAGTTGTTGAATTGAAAGAAAGTATATTAACACGAATAATAAAGAACAAACGTAAGCTTTCCAATAGTATATGGAACTAACGATTTTAGATCAAACACATTTTTTTCTTTTTTTCGAACTAAACAAAATTCAACAATTCAAATAGTGGAACATAGTTAGACAACTTAATCAAATCAAATCTTGACAAAAAGGGAGTCAATAAAAAGGATAAATATACAACATATATATGGGTCATGGGTTAATATTACGGGTTAATCAATAAAACAGTGTTAGGATCAATGGGGTTCACTAGGGGTTAATTTATTAGGTAAGCTTTTTAAAGAATAAGGAGTTAAATCCTAAGTGTCTCTATCATCTCAGTATATCAAATCAATAATGTGGTCTCAACATGCATAATTAAAGCAAGTTCAAGAATAACAAATCAAGTTGACATACACACAACCAAAAATAACATTAGTATGAAAAAATGTATGCTCAATAGGCTCAAAAGCTCACAAAAAATTGTGGTTTTGATGTCAAACTTGCAAATTCAAATTTTTAAAATAATAATTCAATTCAGGGAGACAACCTAAAATTTTTAATTCTGAAAACAACTTATCATACTTGACTCTCTCGTGTATTAGAGATTAAATCAACCAATACATAAAAATTCACAAATTAATCCAAAACAACATTAATAAAAATCCAAATAAAAAAATTCACTCTAATGGGGTATGAGAAAATTACTTACACACAACATACAATTAAGGGATTTTATCATAAGTATTAACAATCACCTCCCCACACTTAAGATGTACATTGTCCTCAATGTACAAATAGATATGAGACACCCCAATCTCGTTCTTAGTATGAATACACATGTGCTAATAATTTTATACAAATATCCACCGGTACACATGATGTAGTACACAAAAGCAATCAATTTAAGATCAAATGTTTAACGATGCTAACAATCATTACACATTGTGAACAGTTATGCTTAAACACGAAAAAAGTATGACACAAAACTATGTTGAAACAAGTCAAAAATTTTTAGAGAAAATGTAAAATTTTGGAAGCAGGGGTCACACGGCCGTGTAGCCAAGCCATGTGACAATTGCCAAGATCATGTGAGCAATTGAAACAGGGACACACAGTCGTGTGCTGGCCCGTTTGTCAAACCGTGTCTAAGTATGAAATAAGATCACATGGCCGTGTCTCGGCCCGTGTGCTAACCCGTGTTTTTTATGCAAAATAAGCATACACGGTCGTGTCCCGACCCGTGCACTTGCCCGTGTGAATCCTACACTACACATTAAATTCACACATGATCGTGTGACAACCCGTGTCCCAAAACGTTAGTCACAAGATAACCCCTTAATCAAGTTAAGCCTAATCTTAAACTCAGACAACAAGTTAACACAATTATCAAACCATTCCAAAACATAAATATCATTCAAGTTTCTTATACATAACCAAACCAAACCATAATAAGATTTCAATGTATGTACCAAACAAATCCTCATTGAATACATGCAAATGCTCAAGTAAAAGCACTCCCAATCATCCAAAATATATATCCTTAGATTTTTATAACAAACTTATCCATCAACACATGTTCATCCTAACCAATAAGGAAACCCAAAACCTTACATTCAAGTATCTACTAAGAACTACCCCAAAAGTTTGACCAAAAGTCCTATGTACATGTCACAATTAACCAAAACAACAAAATTCAAAGATCTACCGAAGAGGGGTTGATAGTGTGATCTCCTAAGTCATCTGATCCATGATTTGTTATCTGATAACCTACACCAAGGTAAACAACATTAACATTAGTCACAAATCACATTTAGTAAGAGTATAGATGGTATGTATATATTCATCATCCAATAAGATTTCCTTTATGTCACCACCGTTAACTTCCAAATTACCTCCTTTTCCACAACAAAAGTGAATATACAAGTACTTCACATGTTTCAGTCCATTACCTATTCCAAATCATCTCATACAATCCTACCTTCTCAATCTTGTCCACCATTTTATTAAGTTCTTTCTTATATCATTTTCTACTTACATATTCAAACCTAACTTAATTAGCCATTACCAAATCAATCTTACCAATAATTATTTCACCGGCTTACAAGCCTGCTAAGCCGTAGCTTGAGTTGTTTCGTCATTACACTGGCTTAAAAGCCTGCTAAGTCGAAGCTTCAATCATTTCACTGGCTCAAAGCCTGCCAAGCCGAAGCTTGAATCATTTCACTGGCTCAAAAGTCTGCTAAGCCGAAGCTTGAATCATATCATATTATTTTAACGTTTCCTTACTTCAACTAACATCGAACAACCACATTTATACCTAAAATAGCTCTGTACGACAACAAATTGTACATATATATCTACAAAACATGCAGTAACAATTAAAAAGTATTTAATTAACATAAATTACCTGTAAGTTACGAACTTACCTTCTCAACAACGGTAATATTCGAACGTCTCTACTCGACGACTTTACTTTTTCCCTGATTATCCATAACTGTACTCGTCTCTTGCTCTAAAATAATTAAATAACAATTTAATTAGATTATGCTCAACTCTTCAATCCTTAAAACATCTTATTTTCACCCAACCATTTTCATCTTTGAAACTAAAACATTTTATATATTTGCACCCAAAACTTCCTTCCTTACGCAAATTAGTCTCTCAACAAAATCATCTATTTGATAAATTTAGAGAAATAAATAAGAGACTTATACTTGAAATTCTATACTCTCAAACCACCCCCAACTAATTGGATTTTTAAATAAAGTCCCATGAACATTTAATTTCATAACAACTAAGCCCTCCATTTAAGCAAAATAAACATGATTTACAGCTAGTTTAACAAAAACATCATCACATCATGTGCTCATCCACAATCATCTACAAGATATAAATTTCTTCCCAAATGCTAAGCATCAACTCATATTTTTCCATGAAACCAACTTCACTTTGCATGATCAAAGCTTCACATTCAATGGAGACACACATGCTAACCAAAATAAAGTAAAAATTACTTACATGCACAACACTTTAGCAAACCAATTGTTCAAGCTTCCAAAAATGGCTATTTTCTCTTTCTTTTCCTCTCAATTTCGGCAATACCCAAGAAGGGAGAAGACAAGATTTTTCCTTTTACTTTTCTTTAGTTTATTATAACTTTATCTAATTACCTATTTAACCTTAACTTACACTTTCAACTTATTATTTCCCAAACCCAACATTGTCCATTTAAATCAATATAGATTAATTTCTTATTTAAAATCTCACTTTGAACCCTTACAACGAATAACTCCTTCAAGCCAATTGCTACTATTTTTCTTCTAATTCAATTAAATTCTTTTTATTTAATTTCTCACCATAACAATTAAATTTCTTAATTAACTAGATATTACCTCATAATAAAATATTTAATAATAATCGTTTCCACCGTCTCGATTTCTTAATTATTTACTCTACTGCTAATCGAGTTCTTACAACTCTCTCCACCGATAGGGTTTTTTGTCCCTGAAAATCTTACCAGAGAAAAGGTTTGGATATTGCTTTCTCATGACTTCCTCCAATTCCCATGTAGCTTCTTCCACTCCATGCCTCTGCCATATAACTTTTACTAATTACACTCTTTTGTTTCTAAGCTCCTTAACTTCTCGAGTCACAATTCTTATCGACTCTTCACTATATGACATGTCTGTTTGCAGCTTAATTTCACCTAGAGAAATCACATGTGTAGGGTCTAGTCAATATCTTCGTAGCATCGACACATGAAATACATTATGGATTTTATCTAGCTCAACCGATAATGCCAATTTGTATGCCACCAGACCTATCTTCTCCGTAATCTCGTACGGTCCTATAAACCTCGGGCTGAGTTTTCCTTTCCGTCCAAACCGCAGAATCTTTTTCCATGGTTAAACTTTTAAAAACACCCTCTCACCGACTTGGTATTCAATATCATTTCTTTTAAGATCAGCGTATGACGTTTGACTATCCGTTGCTACTTTTATACAATTTTTAATAACTTTCACTTTATCCTCCGCCTCACAAACAAGGCCAGGGCCAAAAATCTTTCCATCGCTTAACTCCGACCTACACAACAGAGTCTTGCACTTCCGACTATACAAAGCTTCATACGGTGCCATCTTAATACTCGAATGGTAACTATTATTATAAGCAAATTCTGCTAATGACATGAATCTTTCCTAGCTACCTTCAAACTCAAGAACTCAACATCGAAGCATGTCTTCCAAAACCTGAATTACTCGCTCTGATTGGCCATCTGTTTGTGGATGGAACGTTGTGCTAAACTTCAATTTCGTACCCAAAACGTCATGTAATTATTCCAAAATCGTGAGATAAATCTTAGATCACGATCTGAAATGATTGATAGAGGTACCCCGTGTAATCTAACAATTTCAGAGATATAGATCTTTGCCAATTTTTCCAGCGAGTACACTGTACGTACCGGTATGAAATGTGTTGATTTGGTTAACTGATCCACAATGACCCATATTGCATCTTTCTTTTTCGGCTTTAACGATAACCTAAATACGAAATTCATGGTAACACGTTCCCATTTCCATTCTAGAATCATAATCGGTTGTAACAAACCCAAAGGAACCTGATGTTTAGCTTTTATTTGTTGGCACACCAAGCATCTTGCCACAAATCAGAAACTTCACGCTTCATTCCCGGCCACCAATATCTTTGCTTTCATCACAGTACATTTTTGTGCTACCCGGGTGTAAAGAATACATGCTGTTGTGAGGTTTTGATAGAATTTCTTGTTTTAGCTACAAATCTCTCGGCACACATAGTTGATTCTTAAAATACAAGCTACTATCATTTCCAACATCGAAATCATTTAACTGTCCTTGTCCCACCATTTCTCGTTTAGCCATTAAGTTCGGATCTTTGAGTTGTAGCTCTTTGATTCTTTGTAAAAGCAAAGGTTTAGCTTGAAACTCAGCTAAAATAGACCCGTCATCATTCAAACAAAGTTGAGTATTCATTAGTCGAAGAGAAAAAAGAGACTTTCGACTTAAAGCATCTGCAACGACGTTTGTTTTTCCCAGATGATAATCAATAATTAGATCATAATCCTTTAACAACTCTAACTATCTTCGCTGATGCATATTTAGTTCTTTCTGAGTCATTAAATATTTTAAGCTTTTATGATTTGTAAAAACATGACATTTCTCTTCATATAGGTAATGTCATCATATTTTTAGTGCAAATACTATTGCAGCTAACTTGAGATTGTGAGTCGGGTAATTTTTCTCATGTACTTTAAGTTGTCGAGATGCATAAGTAACAACTTTTCCTTCTTGCATCAATACACATCGAGACCACTTAACGATGCATCACTATACAAAATAAACTTTTTTCTCGATTCAGGTTGCGTCAAAATCGGTGCCCTCAGTTAACTTTTCTTCAACCTATCAAAACTCTGCTGACAGCTTTCCGGCCATTCAAATCCAACATCCTTCTGTAGTAACTTTGTCATTGGCAAAGCAATTATTGAGAAGTTTTTCACAAATTACTGATAATATCCTGCTAACCTCAGGAAGCTACATACTTCAGAAATATTTTATGGTGGTTTCTAATTGAGAATAACAGAGATTTTACTAGGATTAACTCGTTTGTCATCTGTTGAAACTACATGACCGAGAAATCCAACTTCCCTAAGCCAAAATTCACATTTGTTAAATTTTGCATACAACTTCTTATCCCGAAGAATTTGTAACACTATTTTTAGATGTTGCTCATGCTCGGCTTCAGTTATTGAATAGATTAATATGTCATCTATAAACACAACAACAAACTTGTCAAGGTGAGTTCAAAATATTCGAATAACCATGCCCATAAATGTCGCAGGAGCATTAGTTAACCCAAAAGGCATAACTATAAACTTGTACTAACCATAACGAGTTCTAAATACCTTTTTTTGGCATATAAACTTATTTAACCTTCAACTGATAATACCCGGATCTGAGATCAATTTTGGAAAATATCATGGACCCTCAGTTGGTCAAACAAATCATAAATGCGAGGTAGAGGGTATTTATTCTTAATCGTAACTTTGTTTAGTTGTCGGTAGTCTATACATAATCTCATTGATCCATCTTTCTTCTTTACAAATAATACCGGTGCTCCCTATGGTGAACTAATCGGCCAAATAAAACCTCTATCCAACAAATCTTGCAACTGAGCTTTTATCTCTTTCAATTCAATTAGGGTAATTCTATAAGGAGAAACTGATATTGAAGTAGTCCCTGGTACTAATTTAATAACAAACTCTACTTCTCGATCTGGAGGTAGACTAGGTAACTCTTCAGGAAATACATCTTGGAACTCACGAACCACTAGCACCTGATCAACTTTCAATTCCTTCCCTCTGAAGTCTAGAATATATGTTAAGTATGCATTGCAGGCCTTTTGAACCAATTTACACGCTTTCATAGCAGAGACTACTTTTGTAGCAAAATCAAACTTTTCAGAGACAATCGTAACCACTTCACAATTCTGAGTCTTCAAATCAACTCTTTTTCGTCTACAATTAACCACAACATCATGGACATTTAGCCAATCCATACCCAAGATGATATCAAATTCATTGAAGGGAAGCAACATTAAATCAGCAGGAAAATCATGATTTTGAATTTTCAACGGACATTGCCTACATACTATGTCAACTATAACATTATGACCTAAAGGGTTGGTTACTTTAATAACAAAATCAGTTGATTCAACCTGCAACTTCTTTTCAAACGCTAATGTATTGCATATATATGAATGCGTTGACCTCGGATCAATTAAAGCATAGATATTAACATCAAATAGAGAAAATGTACCCGCAATAACTTTAAGATCTAATGCCTCCTCACGTGCATGAATGGCGTAGGTTCTTGCAGGAGCTCAAGTTTCAGATCTAATCGACACATCTTTATTTTTTTCTCTTCTAATTCCAGTTGAACTAACATTTCCCGATCGTCTTCCTCCAATCGAATTCGCAACTAATCTCTCATTCTAACTTCTATTAATCTTAGTTCGTTTGGGGCAATCTTTCTTGAAATGGTTAGGTGAACCACAACTAAAATAGGTCTTTTCATTCAATCTACAAACTCCAGGATAATAATGGTTACATTGATTACACTCAGCCCTCCCAATATTTCAGACATTACTTGTACTGGCTACAGATGCCAATGGAGTTCTCACAAAACTTTGCCTAAAATGATCTCTCCTTGTGAAACCTGAAGGTTCTGGAAATCTGTGGAGAACTTAAATGAGATTTAGTTAACCCTCGTTTACCAAATTCATAAGCTTTCACTTCACTTTGTCTCCTACTAATGCATATTTCCTCCATTTTTTGAGCTCCGATCAACTAAGATAACAAATTCGTCAATTTCCAACGCTCCTACCAACATCTTGATTTCATCATTGAGCCCATCTTCAAAACGAACACACATGGCTTCGTCGGTAGGTACTATTTCTCTAGCATACTTGCTCAGTTGCACAAATCTTCTTTCATACTCAGCCACAGATTGATTGCCTTATTTTAACTCCAAGAACTCTTTCTTATTTCTTTCTAGATATATTCTACTGATGTACTTTTTCTTGAACTCAGTTTTGAAAAATTCCCACATAATTCTTTCCTTCGGCACTACTGCCATCAAAGTGGACCACCACTGGAATGCTTCCTCAATTAAGAGAGCTACTAAACACCTCAAGCAATCCTCTGGTGAACATAACGTTTCATCAAGTATTCTCTAAGTATGCTCTAGCCATTATTCAGCCTTAGTCGGATCATCACTCACATTCTCACCAAACTCAATTGCTCCACACTTTCTAACTTTATCAATTGTGACTCTCTTCTCATTGGATGGATTTGAACTTGAAGGTTGTAGAGAATGAGAACTTCTAACCGTGGGGTGTGCACGCACTTAAGTCTTAAACATATCTTGCATCATGTTAAGAAATGAAGGAGGAGCCTCTTCTCTAGGCTCTCTATTCTCAAGTGGATTATTCCTACTTCTTTGAGTATTAACTAGAGTGTTACTCTATGCATCATCGGATAATGTTCGATCAAAATTGGTGGACATCTTTTTAATCTATAAGAAAATAAATTACTCGGTTAGGAATGATCACATTATCATAGGTTAATCAGTGGCATGTAATACTAAACTTTTTCCTAAGATATAGTTTCGTCCTAGAATCTATTAACCATACTCTGATACCATAAAATTAGACACCTCAATCCTATTCTTAGTATGAATACACATGTTCTAATCATTTTATACAAATATCAATCAGTACGCATGATGTAGTACACAAAAGCAATCAATTTAAGATCAAATGTTTAACGATGGTAACAATCATTACAGATGGTGAACAATTATGCTTAAACACGAATAAAGTATGACACTAAACTATGTTGAAACAAGTCAAAAAGTTTTAGAGAAAATGTAAAATTTTGGGAGCAGGGGTCACATAGCCATATAGCTAGGTCGTGTGACAATTGCCCAGACTGTGTGAGCAATCGAAATAGGGACACAGGGTTGTGTGCTGGCTCGTGTGCTAGACCGTGTAAAGTACAAAATGAAATCACACGGCCGTGTTCCAGTCCATGTGCTAACCCATGTTTATGTACGAAAAAAGCATACACGATCGTGTCCCAGCCCATGTACTTGCCCGTGCGAATCCTGCACTACATATTAAATTCACACACGGCTGTGTGACAACCCGTGTCCTAGGCCGTGTGTCACAAGATAAACCCTTAATCAAGTTAAGCCTAATCTCAAACTTAGACAACAAGCTAACATAATCATCAAACCATTCCAAAAGAACATAAATATTATTCAAGTTTCTCATACACAACCAAACCAAAACATAACATGATTTCAATGTATGCACCAAATAAATCCTCATCGAATACATGCAAATGCTCAAGTAAAAGCACCCCAATCATCCAAAATATATATCCTTAGATTTCCAAAGTTTTTATAACAAAATTATCCATCAACACATGTTCATCCTAACTAACAAGGAAACCCAAAACCTTACATTCAAGCATCTACTAAGAACTACCCCAAAAGTTTGACCAAAAGTCCTATGTACATGCCACAATTAACCAAAACAATAAAATTCAAAGATCTATCGAAGAAGGTTTGATAGTGTGATCTCCTAAGCCATCTGATCCATGATTTGTTATCCGATAACCTATACCAAGGTAAATAACATTAACATTAGTCACAAATCACATTTAATAAGAGTGTAGTTGGTATGTATATATTTATCATCCAATAAGATTTCCTTTATGTCACCACCATTAACTTCCAAATTATCTCCTTTTCCATAACAAAAGTGAATATACAAGAACTTCACATGTTTCATTCCATTAACCATTCCAAACCATCTCATACAACCCTACCTTCTCAATATCTTCCACCATTTTATTATGTTCTTTCTTATTTCATTTTCTACTTCCATATTCAAACCTATCTTTCTTAACCAGTACCAAATAAATCTTACCAACAATTATTTCACTGGCTTACAAGCCTACTAAGCCGTAGCTTAGCTTGAGTTCTTTCGTCATTACACTGGCTCAGAAGCCCGCTAAGCCGAAGCTTGAATCATTTCACCGGCTCAAAAGCCTGCTAAGCCAAACCTTGAATCATTCCACCGGCTTAAAAGCTTGCTAAGCCGAAGCTTGAATCATTTCACCGACTCAAAAGCCTGCTAATTCGAAGCTTGAATCATTTCATTCACCGGCTCAAAATCCTGCTAAGCCGAAGCTTGAATCATTTCATATTATTTTAACATTTCCTTACAACAAATTGTACATATATATCAACAAAACATGCAGTAACAATTAAAAGGTATTTAATTAACATAAATTACTTGTAAGTTACGAACATACCTTCTAAACAATGGTAATACTCGAAGGTTTCTACTCGACAACTTTACTGTTTCCCCGATTATCCACAGCTGTACTCTTCTCTTGCTCTAAAATAATTAAATAACAATTTAATTAGATTCTGCTCAACTCTTCAATCCCTAAAACATGTTATTTTCACCCAACAATTTTCATCTTTGAAACTAAAATATTTTATATACTTGCACCCAAAACTTTCTTCCTTACGCAAATTAGTCCCTCAACAAAATCATCTATTTGATACATTTAGAGAAATAAATAAGAGTCTTATACTTGAAATTCTATACTCACAAACCACCCCAAACTAATTGGATTTTTAAATAAAATCCCATGAACATTTTATTTCATAACAACTAAGTCCTCCATTTAAGCAAAATAAACATGATTTAAAGCTAGTTTAACAAAAACATCATCACATCATGTGCTCATCCACAACCATCTACTAGATATAAATTTCTTCCCAAATGCTAATGATAGCATTAGAAAGAACTATTGATTTACTTATTGTATAATTTGTATCCATTTGGTCATCTTTAGCATACCTTTTTTGTATTTTTAATTTAGGTATTACATTTTCTAACTTAATGAAGCTCAGCCTAATTTCTTTTGAATTTAAGATATTTTTACTACTGATATAGCTACATTAGTCTATTTAGCATTGCGCCCAGAGATGTCACTGCAGGAACCTATCCAGAAGTATCGATGCATGAATGTGTCCAAAGTTGTCGCTGCATAAGAGGATCCAGAATTGCGCCCAGAACTGTCGCTGCACCTGACAGCTGTCTGGTTAACACACCAGAAATGTGTGAGTTGTACAACTGGTATAACCAACTAGTACGACAAAAGAATGCTAGATCTGAAAGAAAGGACACCTGTATTGTGAGGTTGCTATTAAATACTGAAGAGAAGGAGAAAGAAAAGATCTTCTTCCTGGGCCAAATCTGATTTTCTTTTCAATCAATAATTTCTTAAAGCTTGCGTCCATGGCAGCTTAACTTCCCAAGGGCGACCTGACACAGAAGAGAAGGCTGAACTGCTCCTGATGAGGAGCATCCCAAGTGTGCGACAAGAGGAGAGTAGGGGAGTAATTTGAGTAGACTAGGAATAGAAAGCCCCAATTGTTCTGTTATTTCTCTTTCTTAAACGCTGGTAATTCTTATTGTGTCAAGTTGTATGGAAGTATTCTTGAAATTTAGAACTGAATGATATCTATTTCAATCTTGCCTTTACTATTAATCTTTGGATTTAATTGTTTGACCACGGAAGTGTGATTGTAGTCACTGTTAGTGGAAGGTGCAGCGACAAATTAAGTTAACAAGCAAGACAACGGAAATTTCTTGAGGATTGAAGGAATTTAATCCACTTGTTCATGAATATGTTGCATTGCCAACACTGGAAGGTGTAGTTAGTGTGCATGTTTGAGTCTTAGATCTAATAGTAGAGTCAAGTTTGGTAAGATTTTCATTGTGCTTATTTGCAGTGACAAATTACGTGATATTTTAAACCTGTGAGTTACACTTAGTATTCTATCGACTTTTCACATCAGGAACCCCATCTCATTATCATTACATTTTATCTTTAATTTTACATTATTGTTTCAACAAATCAACCTCACAATTTTACTGCATTTATTTGTCCATTGCTTCGTCAATTATTATCACCATTTATCTTGTTTTACCTGTTAATTGCATCGACAATTATAAACACAAACATCCATCCTCGTGGGATCGATATCTGACAGGTTACACATCTGTCTACTATACTTGTATCGATAATGTACACTTACGCAGTATTGCTGTGACATTCATAGCGCGATCAAGTTTTGCCATCGTTTTCGAGGATGGTGTTTGTTTGATGTTTATTCTTGTATTTGCAATTATTCTTTACTTTCTAATCTTTACTTGTTACTAACTGGTTTTTGTTTTTGGTCAACTATTTTTCAATTTTCTTTCTAGGTGTTTATGATCATGACAATCTTGAATTTGTTGTTGGCTTAGATCCTGAAATTGAGAGAACCATTAGAAGGAGAAGACAAGAAAAAAGAAATATAACTCTGGCTGGAAATGATGCAGCCATACCATAATTGCCGTTACAAAATCTTGTCCCTCCTATACATACAGCTACAAAACATAAATAATCAACCACTGCAACAAGAAGAACAGATGCAGAATAGAACTATTCGAGACTTTATTGTTCTTGTGTTGGACGATTTGTAGCCAGGGGTTGTTCGACCAGATATTGAAGCTGGCAATTTTGAATTAAAGCCAGTTATGTTTCAGATGCTGAATTCGAATGGACAGTATGCTGGATTGCCTCATGAGGATGCGAGAGAGCACCTTAAATCTTTTCTACTAATTTGTGCTTCTTTTAGTTAGCATGGCATTCCTGATGATGCCGTGAAGATGTCAACTATTTCCTTACTCATTGCAAGGACGGGCTTGTACCTAGCTCCTTGGATTGCCTGCTGGATTGATTACATCATGGAATGTGCTTGCAACTCAGTTCATTTTGTGATTTAATCCATCAACGATGAATGCTCGACTTAGGAATGATATTACTGCGTATCATCAACTGGATGATGAAAATTTGCACACTACATGGGGCATTACAAAACTTTGCTTTGATGCTGCCTCATGCATGGAATTCAAAAGGAGACTCAGATTGAAATTTTTTACAACGGGTTAAATGCATAGACAAGAAATCTTGTCGACACATATTCGAATGGTCCTTTGTTGGATTGAACTTATGATGAAGCTGTAAGAATTTTAGAGAGGATCGCTCAAAATGACTACCAATATCTGATCTCTCATGCTACGCAAGTCAAAGCAAATCCCAGAGTTATCGAATTAGATGTTATATCAGTTCTGAGTGCACAAGTATCTTCATTAGAAAATATGATAAAGAACATGAAGGGGACTAGTGAAGTTGCTCCCATTCAAGTTGCCTAACAAATTGATGTGCCTACATTTTGTTACGAAATTTGTGGCAACAATCATAGCTACGAGGACTGTCCTCAGCATGCCGAGAATGCTTTCTATGTTAATAATATCTGAGGAAATTCTTATGGTAATTCCTACAATAGCTTTGTTTGAAATCAACAACCTTGGGGAAGTCAAAATACGACGACATGTAGATATGACAATTCTTGTAATCAAGGCAATTTTCGACAAGGGAATTACAATCAACAGCTACAAAATTTCAATTAGAGTCCTCAGATGCATGCACATAAAGATCAGTTGCAGTCACACACTCGTGTGCAACCACAATAATCTTCAATTCCACATCTAAATATGCAAGGACAACAACAGTAACAGCAATTTTCACATCCACGAGCTAATCCATTAGTAGCCCTTGAAGCCTTGATGCGTGAGCATATAACGCGAAGAGAAGCTATTGTGCAAGGAAATTCATCTTCCATTCGAGCATTGGAAGCATAGTTAGGGAAACTAGCTTCAAATTTGAGCATAAGACCAATAGGTTCTTTACCTAGTGACACCGAGTATCCAAATCAAAAAGGGAAGGAGCATTGCAAAGATATTACTCTTCGGTGTGGGAAACAAACTACTGAGCCAACTACCAGCCCTAATACAACACCTATAGACACAAGTGAAGTAGATTAAGAGGAAAGAGTTGTATCTGAAGAAGTTATAGAAGAACCAATAAAAATGGTTCCATCAATTATTACTCCCACACCTATTGTCAGACCGACAAAATTATCGACGTAGCTACCGATGTCGACGTAATCGATTTTGTCACGACAACCTGATGTATCAACACTTTACCATTTCCACAGTGATTCAAAGAGAAGGAGAATGATAGAGAATATCAAAATTTACTGACCACATTGAAACAATTACATGTCAATATACCTCTTGTGGATGCTCTCATACAGATTCCTAGCTATGGGAAATTCATGAAGGAACTCCTATCCAAGAAGAAGAAGTTGACTGATATTGAGATAATTGTGCTCTCAAGGGATGTAATGCAGTCCTGACAAATAAATTACCACCAAAGATGAAGGATCCTGGCAGTTTTACAATTCCATGTTCCATTAGAAATCATTACTTGGGAAAACTTCTATGTGATTTAAGAGCAAGTATCAACCTCATGCCATTATCAACGTTTAGAAAATTGGGTATCGACTACATGAAGCCCATTGCAGTGACATTGCAGTTGGCAGATAGATCATTAGCGCAACTTGAAGGACAGATTAAAGACGTCCTCATCAGCGTAGATAAGTTTATGTTCCTAGCGAACTTCATTATCCTTGATTGTGAAGCAGATAAAGAGGGGCCGATAATCTTGGGATGCCCATTCCTTGCCACTAGCCGCACTCTTATTGACGTATTCAAAGGTGAACTGATAATGCAACATAACGATGAACATGTCAAATTTAGTGTTTTCGACGTAAGTCCCTGTAAAAAGAAAGAAGAATGATACCACATTGATGTGCTGAACGAATTAATTGAAGAGGAATTTAATGAGTGTAGCACAGTAGTCCAGAAGAATTTATGGTGACAATAAAAGAAGATTTTCTAGTTGATTGTGACTGCAAGGTTGAGGCAAATAATGTTGAGCTTAACCATGGATGGCAAATGGAATCTTTAGATTTGACAAATAATGTCACTAGTATTTAAGCCATCTATTGAGGAAGCTCCTAGTCTGGAGTTGAAGCCTTTGCCTACCCATTTGAAGTATGTTTTCCTTGGTGAGAACGATACACTGCCAGTAATTGTCTCTGCAACTCTCAACGCAAGTCAGGAGGAAAAATTAATCCATATACTGAAGCAACACAAACGTGCAATTACCTGGAGTATTACGGATATTAGAGGCATTAGCCCCTCTTTCTGCACGCAAAAAATCCGGTTAGAAGATAAGGAAAAGCAGTCCATTGAACAACAGAGAAGATTAAATGAAAAAATGAAGGAGGTTGTTAAAAACGAAATAATTAAGTGGTTGGATGCAGCATTATCTACCCAATTTCTGATAGCACGTGGGTAAGTCAAGTCCAATGTGTTCCTAAAAAAGAGTGGTATCATGATGGTATGTAACGACAAGGATAACTAATCCCTACTCGCATTCCTACGGGCTGGTGAGTATGCATGGACTATCGCAGTTTGAATGCAGCCACAAAGAAGGATCACTTTCCACTTCCCTTCATTAATCAAATGCTAGATAGGCTTGCTAGAAAAGCCTATTATTGCTTTCTCGATGGCTATTCTGGCTACAATCAGATAGCGATTACGTCGGAGGATCAAGCAAAAATGACCTTTACCTGTCCTTTTGGAACTTTTGCTTTCCGCCGAATGCCATTTAGTCTCTATAATACACCAACCACATTTCAAAGCTGCATGATGATAATCTTCTCAAACATGATTGAAGACTCATTGGAGGTATTTATAGATGATTTTTCTATTTATGGCAATAATTTTGATAAATTCGCTGATAATTTAGCCAGAGTTCTAAAGCGATGTGAGGACACAAATCTAGTGCTGAATTTGGAGAAATGCCACTTCATGAAAATAGAAGGTATTGTTCTCGGTCATCGAATTTCATGTTAGTGCATTGAAGTGGATAAATCAAAGGTTGAAATTATTAAGAAGTTAACCCCGTCAACCAATGTAAAAGGTATTTGAAGTTTTCTCAGTCATGCAAGTTTTTATCGAAGATTTATCTGTGATTTCTCCAAGATTGCAAAACCTCTCTACTCCTTGTTAGAGCAAAATAAAAAATTCTGTTTGATGATGCATGTCTGGCTGTCTTTATGCAAATAAAACAACAACTTGTGAAGGCATCTATTATCGTTGCACCAAACTGGTCGTAACCATTTGAAGTAATGTGTAATGCGAGTAATTAGTGGGTGCCGTGTTAGGACAACGCAAAGAAAGAGTGTTTCACACGATATACTATGCCAGCAAAACTCTTACTAATTAATTATACAACCACAGAGAAGGAGCTGTTGGCAGTAGTCTTTGCCTTCGACAAATTTCGCTCATATCTTGTCGGTGCAAAGGTTACAGTGTTCACTGATCATTTTGCGCTGAGATACCTCTTTGCCAAAAAGGATGCCAAACTAAGATTGATACGATGGATCCTATTATTACAAGAATTTGACATAGAGATAAAGGATCGCAAAAGATCGGAGAACCAAGTGGCAGATCACTTATCTCATCTAGAAGTAGGAAGTAAAGATGGAAAAACATTCCAAATTGTCGACGCATTTTCTGATGAGAAATTGTTTGCTATCGACGCATCCCATGGTATGCAGATATAGTCAATTACTTGGTATGTGGAAGGCTACCCTTGGGTGCACCAGGCCACAAGAAGGAAAGGTTTCTTCGCGACATCGAGAAATATTTCTGGAATGAGCCATACCTATTCAAGGTATGCAACGACAATATTATTAGGCACTGTGTTCCAGAAGAAGAAATGCTTTCAATCTTGAAGCATTGCCACGATGCCCTTTATGGAGGTCATTTTGGTGGCATAAGAACTGCTGCTAAGGTGCTTCAATCAAGATTTTATTGGCCTTTGTTGTTTAAAGATGCCCACAATTTTGTGCAACAATGTGAAAAATATCAGCACACTGGATCAATATCTCGACGTAATGAGATGCTGCAACAGCCAATTATGGAGGTTGAGCTCTTTGATATTTGGGGTATGAATTTTATGGGACCATTTCCAAGTTCATTTGGAAATATTTATATCCTAGTTACTGTTAACTATGTGTCAAAATGGGTGGAGGCTGTTGCTGTCCCAAAGGATGATGCTAAGTAAGTGCTGAAATTTTTCCACAAGTACATACTCACTCGTTTCGACACATCTAAGGCATTGATGTGATCAAGACACTTACTTCCACTGTAATCAAGTTGCAGCTGCACTGAAGCAGTATGGAGTTAACCATCGAATGGAAACCACATACCATCCACAAACCAATGGCCAAGCTGAAGTCTCCAATCAGCAAATCAAAAGTATTCTTGAAAAGGTGGTGAATCCATCAAGGAAGGATTGGTCTTCTAGGCTGGATGATGCGTTGTGGGTGTTATGCACATCATATAAAACTCCACTTGGAATGTCGCCATATCAACTTGTGTTTGGTAAAGCATGTCACTTGCCTATGGAATTAGAACATAAAGCCATGTGGGCAATCAAGCAAGTGAACATGGACTATGAAGCTGCTGGAAAGAAAAGGCTGTTGGACATTACTAAACTAGAGGAAATTCGACGTAATCCTTATGAAAATGCCGCAATCTATAAGGAAAAGACTAAGCGCTGGCACGACAAAATTATTTTGCAGCGAAAATTTACTACAGGTCAACTGGTGCTATTATTTAATTCGCGACTAAAATTGCACCCAGGTAAATTGCGCTCACTATGGTCTAGTCCATTCGAGGTTGTTGAAGCATTTCCTTATGGTGCGGTCACAATTAAAGACATAAATGATGAGCACAAACTTAAGGTGAATGGCCAACAGTTGAAGCATTACTTTAGCCATAATGATCACAAACAGAAGGAGATCATTAATCTGGTCACATTTTTCTAACCTCTCTTTACATTTTTATCATGTACTTTTAGTTTATTTTATTATGTTTCAATTATCTTCCTTAGTATTTTTGCAGGAATAAAGTCCTTTCTTTTGTCGATGCATGAAAAACTCCTTGTCGATGCAACTTATCTGTTGACTCATCACAAAATCGAAATAGATCAAGAAACAAATCGTGACATTTCAAGCACTTATTCCCTAACCGTTGGATCAGTTTGAAAAAGAGCAATCTGAGTGGACGTATTTATTGGATGACATCCTTCAATCACATAAAAAAGGAAAAGAAAAAAAATATCTATATATATATTGTTGTACAATAAATGATGTTTTGGTATAAAGAATTTAGGATTTAAAGCATGATGCTAGCATTGATGAAGTTGCATTTTTAATTATTCATACTTATGAATTATCAGTGAAATATTCTGTCATTTGAATGTGATTCATTCATTAGGATTTTAGATGATTCAAGTTGCTAGAATGATCATTGCCTTGATAAAATTATTGCTATAACCTTGCTAGTTTTTGTTTTACTTGAGGACAACTAAAAAGTCAAGTTTGGGGGTGTGATAGCATTAAAAAGAACCATTGATTTCTTCTTACTTATTGTATAATTTGTTCCCATTTGGTCATATTTAGCATACATTTTTAGTATTTTTAATTTAGTTATTTCATTTTCTAACTTAATGAAGCTCATCCTAATTTCCTTTGAATTTATGATATTTTTACTACTGATGTCACTGCATTAGTCTATTTAGCATTGCGCCAAGAGATGTCACTACAAAAACCTGTCTAGAAGTATCGATGCATGAATGTGTCCAGAGTTGTCGCTGCATAAGAGGATCCAAAACTATCGCTGCACTTAACAGCTGTCTGGTTAACACACCAGAAATGTGTGAGTTGTACAACTGGTATAACCAACTAGTACGATAAAAGAATGCTAGATCTGAAAGGAAGGACACCTGTATTGTGAGGTTGCTATTAAATATTGAAGAGGAGAAAGAAAAGATCTTCTTCCTGGGCCAAATTTGATTTTCTTTTTCAATCCATATTTTCTTAAAGCTTACGTCCATGGCAGCTTAACTTCCCAAGGGCAACTTGACATAGAAGAGAAGGCTGAACTGCTCCTAATGAGGAGTATCCTAAGTGTTCGACAAGAGGAGAGTAAGGGAGTAATTTGAGTAGACTAGGAATAGAAAGCCCCAATTGTTCTGTTATTTCTCTTTCTTAAACGCTAGTAATTCTTATTATGTCAAGTTGTATGGAAGTATTCTTGAAATTTAGAACTGAATGATATCTATTTCAATATTACCTTTACTATTAATCTTTGGATTTAATTGTTTGACCACGAAAGTGTGATTGCAGTCACTATTAGTAGAAGGTGCAGCGACAAATTAAGTTAACAAGCAAGACAACGAAAGTTGCTTGAGGGTTGAAGGAATTTAATCCGCTTGTTCTTGAATATGTTGCATTGCCAACATTGAAAGGTGTGGTTAGTGTGCATGTTTGAGTCTTAGATCTAATAGTAGAGTCAAGTTTGGTAAGATTTTCATTGTGCTTATTTGCAGTGACAAATTACTTGATATTTTAAACCTTGTGAGTTACACTTAGTGTTCTATCGACTTTTCACATCAGGAACCCCATCTCATTATCATTGCATTTTATCTTTAATTTTACATTATTGCTTCAACAAAACAACCTTACAATTTTACTGCATTTATTTGTTTATTGCTTCGACAATTATTATCACCATTTATCTTGTTTTACCTGTTAATTGCATCGACAATTATAAACACAAACATTCATCCTCATGGGATCGATATCCGATAGGTTACACATCTGTCTATTATACTTGCATCGACAGTGTACACTTGTACATTATTACTGTGACGTTCATAGCGCAATCAACTAAGCATCAACTCATATTTTTCTATGAAACCAACTTCACTTTGCATGATCAAAGCTTCACATTCAATGGAGACACATATGCTAACTAAAATAAAGTAAAAATTACTTACATGTAAATCACTTTAGCAAACCAATTGTTCAAGCTTCCAAAAATGGATATTTTTCTCTTTCTTTTCCTTTAAATTTCGGCAATACTCAAGAAGGGAGAAGACAAGCTTTTTCCTTTTACTTTTCTTTAGTTTATTCTGACTTTATCTAATTACCTATTTAACCTTAACTTACACTTTCAACTTATTATTTCCCAAACCCAACATTGTCCATTTAAATCAATATAGATTAATTTCTTATTTAAAACCTCACTTTGAACCCTTACAACAAATAACTCCCTTAAGCCAATTGCTACTATTTTTCTTCTAATTCAATTAAATCCTTTTTATTTAATTTCTCACCATAACAATTAAATTTCTTAATTAACTAGATATTACCTCATGATAAAATATTTAATAATAATTGTTTCCACTATCTCGATTTCATAATTATTTACTCTACTGCTAATCGGATCGTTACAAGATATATTTACAGAATTATCACAATATCATAAGAGAAGAAGGGAACTGAAACTTCCCTGAATTAGGATGATTTCGTCTGAATCAGTAAAATCGAAAATGTAGCGAGTCTAAAGGAAGGGTAATTTTTCGAGATAACTTACAAGAAAATAAACAAACATAATGAAGAGAGGGAGTTAACAACTAGAATAAAACAACCATAAAAATAATAACAATAATAACATAATTTAAACAACAACAAAAAACTAAAGAGGTCTCATAAATAAAAATAAACAGCTAGAAATAAAATAAAAGTACAATTGAAAATAGAAATACATAAAGCAACTAGAAATAAATGAGATCAATGGTCGTCGTTGTGCGAAGTGGTGGGGTCGTGCGGTGCATCATCAGAAGGAGAGATATGAAGATGTTGACGAATCTGATGCAAAGCCACGTTGATGCTCCCAGATTGTGCTAATAGATCATGATATAGCTGCTCGAGACGATCGAGCCTCTCAATCTACTACAGCTATGTACGATAAATATCGTCGAGCATGATCAAATGCGTAGGTGCAGTGGTAAAAGGCGGTGGAGGAATAGGACTAGAAGTGGGTCGAGGTATCAATGATGGATCATCATCTAAAGGCTCGTCATACTCGTGCTACTGAGTCTATCGTGCCAACACATACTGGTCACCGAAGGGCCCGTGCTGACAAACAATAACCCTTATGTGTTTTAGAATATTTAAACCAAATGGTGTCATGTCTCCAACCAAAGTAAGAGTACCAAGCTACTCGGGGTATCGAGTAGGCCAACGTTCCGAGCCATGCGTGTGATATATTGACCCTGAGTAGGTGATAAACCAAAGTAAGTGTCATGTCTCCGTGACTACTCGCTCTGATTACGACAACACTAGGCGACGAAGTGGACTAAATCAATCAGATGCCACCGATGCATGCTCCATAAGAAGAATACGTCTAAAGTGTCCACGACGCTCAAACTCTCCTTTCGACCAGTCAATGTAAGAGCTAGGAGAGCGTGGATGTATCACAATGCTGGAGGGAGGCACCGAGCCTTGGACTGACTCAAGTTATAAGGAACATCAATCTCTATTATCTCCGACCAGCAAAGAGACGACTCATGATGGATCTATCTTGGGAGGGAAGGGCGTGATCTGCCAGTTTTATACCTAGCAGATTGAACTATTTTTCACACTTAAAGAGCTTGAAATCAATTATTTTTGTTATATTTTAATAGGATTTAGTTTTGATTTCTTATTTAAATAAATTGTGTAATCTAAGTGTTAAAATGATGATTTATTTGTCTTTAAGGCCAAATGAGACCTAAAGGTTAGCTAACATACTTGGCGAGTGTGCAGGAGACCACAAGAAGTATACAAAAAGGAAACTGATCACTTCGTCACGACATAGGCTAAGCAACGTCGCAGCCAAGGGACCAGACTTAAGGAATTTGAAATTTGACTTCTTTGTCACGACACATAGTAGCTATGTCGCGACAACGCGTGAAGGATGACACTTCACATGGAGACTGATGCCTATGTCCGGCACAGGACCTGGTGTGTTGCGACATCGACCCTTGAACACAGATCTCACATTAAATGAAGGGCGTTTTGGTCTTCACAATGCCACTTAAACACGAAGAATGACAGCTGACCTAGGGTTGAGGAAAAACGACCATATAAAACTATAAATAGGACCTTTAGCACTAGGGTTTACACATCATTACTTAGAATTTAGTTTTCAAGACGAGATTGTAGAAACTCACGTAATGATCGAGAAATTTTTCCTGACAGATCACTTAATACAATTTCAGTTTCTTTTTCATTTAATTCTTATGTTTTCATATATTGTGTTATTGATGAATAAAGAAACCATGAGGAACTAATTCCATTTTGGGGAATTAAGGAGTGGACGTATGAATAGTTGATTGTTGTTTTACAGGGGTTTTACCTTTCGGATTCCCTGTTTGGGAAGGACGAGTATCAAACGAACACTAGTCCTAAAAACCTTAGAAAATCAACTAGGTGAGAATGAATCCAGAATTGGTATTTCCCATCCGTGAACATCTTTTCCCCAAACCGATTTAGATTGTGACATCTAGTAATAAGTAATCTCTATCGACTTGCTATGCCGGTGGAAATTCGAGAGATCCAACTGGGGTAGTGACTAGTTGATTGGAGGAAAATCCCCAAAACCCAACAATCGAGAAACTCATACAGAAACGACCTAATATCCCCAAGCCGTTTATAATATTTCTACAACTCAAGCTTTTTCTCTTATTTACTTTATTTTATTTTATCTTTTTATTTTTATGCTTTCACACAACTCTATTATTTTTCCTCGTACTATAAACCCTAAAATCTGTACTAATTAATTTTATTCTTGCAAGGATTCCATTTACTATCTCCTTAAAGCCTCCTTTGGTACGATCTTCGGAATACTTCCAAGTGTTCCGTTATACACATACTATATTTACAACCTGACAGGAGTACGTTCATGGGTGGTCAAGTTGTTGGCGCTATTGTCGGGGAGGCAACGCTTTAGTAAATCTTATTCCTTCATTATTAATAAAATAATTAGAAAAATTTTAGGTTATAGAGACGTGTTTTTATTTTTATTTTATTTTTCATATTTTGTTATTTCTTTCGTATTTACTTTTAATTTATGACTCGAAGTCAAGGAAACTTGGTTGAGCCTATTGCTAATCCTGAATCACTAATCAGATGTAATTGCAAAAACCCACAAGTTATGCAAAACCCACCACTGGAGGAGAGAGAAGAACAAGTCGATCCAATAGAAGATCCCGTGGCTAACGTTGAAAACATCAATATATCTCAACAACTCCCTGCAAACGAACCAATGGTGGAAGAACAAAGAACTATAAGGGAGTACTCTTTACCTACTCTAGATCTAACTCAAGGAGTATTATTAGACCTACTATCACTGCTAATAATTTTGAAATAAAATCGGCTATGATTCAAATGATCCAAAATAATTTACAATTTAGAGGGACTATGTTTGAGGATCCTAGTTTACATTTGAAATGATTTTTACTGTTGTACGATACTTTTAGGCTTAACGGCATTACTGATGATGTCATTCCTTTAAGATTATTTCCCTTTTCACTAACTGATAATGCTTTTTCATGGTTACATGCATAGGCAACTGGATCCATCACAACATGAGATGAACTAGTAGGGAAATTTTTGCAAAAGTTTTTTCCTATGGGAAAAGCTATCCAACTAAGGCAAGAACTGTTAACCTTTCAGCAATTAGAGGGTGAAGGGTTCCACGAGACATGGGAACGGTTTAAGATGCTCGTACACAAAGGATCGAATCATTGTATGCTGGAATGGATGCAACTGCACACTTTCTATAATGGGTTGGATGCATCCACAGATCTATTGTAGACGGTGTGGTAGGAGGAGCCCTAATGAATCGAACAAGTAATGATGCTTATGGGCTCACAGAAAACATGACAGTGATTCATGTCAGTGGCCTATGGAGAGGTTTACTTATGCGTAGAAGCCCACTTCAGTGAAAATGATAAAGGAAGATGATAAATACCAACAATTGTTGGAGAGACTGAATCAAATCGAGTCAGCCACAATAGTACCACCATCCAATGGAGAAGATAAGCCTCTTTATCACTATCTCATAAATTCAGAGGAGACTAATTACGTAAGTTCTCAAAATCCCTATTCAAATACTTACAATTTAGAATGGGAGGATCACCTCAATTTTAGGTGGGGAGAAAGCCAATGGGAAATAGTAACAACCCAACAAGAAACCCTAGTTATCAACCCCCATTTCTACAGAGATAACCGAAAAAAGCAACTCAAGATGACCATACTGCATGGGGTCAACGAATGGACAAATTGAAAAGGAGATGCACTCCATGAGGGCGGACATAAAACAAGTACAGTTTGATTGTGCTAATACCACCAGATCTGTAGGAAAACTAGAGGAAAGAATGAATCAATTTGATAAGCATGATGAGCGATATCTCGAGACAAAATGATTCAAGAATCCCTAGAAAAATAGAAAATAACTACCGAAGAGAAGGTAAAGAGTAGGTAAGGTGATCGAGTTATGATCGGGCAAAGTACTGAGTAGCCCAAAATAATCTAAGGATGAAAAAGAGCCTAACAAACCACATGAGGTCATAAACATCCCGTCCGACGATGACACTAAAGTCATCAACCCCAAGGAGGTAGCCACAAAAGAGGCATTAAAAATGAAGGAAGATCTACCTAAAGAAAAGAGTACCTCAATTCCTCTCCCAAAAAGGTTGGAAGAAAAGAAACGACAAGATGAAGATGACTTTGTAAGTTTTCTCAAACTTTTTAAATCTCTTAATATTAACCTTCCTTTGAATTAATAGAGACGGTACCCAAGTACTGCATCGAAAAATAAAGGTAGGCGAGCAAGTGAAGGTGAATGCATCCTGAAGTGCTATTATCTCCAAGGTAATTCCCCAAAAATTGAAGGATCCTAACGGCTTTACTATTCTTATTAAAATCGAAAATCTTCAGCTTAACAAGGCTTTATGTGATCTTAGTGCAAGCATAAACCTAATGCCTTTGTTAGTATTCGAGAAACTTGGGAGTGAAGATCTTAAGAATACCCAAGTTACGTTAGAACTGGCAGATCGATCATCTGTACTACTGAGGGGAATTTTAGAGGATGTCTTAGTCCATGTAAGAAGTTTCATCATCCCTACGGACTTTATTATTTTAGATTCCAAGGAAGACAGGGATATCCCTATTTTGCTAGAAAGACCATTCTTAGCCACATCACAGTCCACCATCGAACTAAACAATAATGAGCTCACCATGAGGATAAATGGAGAGGTGGAAATCTTCAAATGTGGGGATAAAAGAGATGAATCCAAGGAGCATAATGAAAGATGTCATCTGCTCGAATTAAATAAGGGAGAAAGGCACAATCGAATCTCATTCATGAATAAGGAAAGAAGTAATTGATTCAAGGAAAGGGATCAAATGAAGGAATTGGAAATAGCCCATGACAAGTAGACAAAAGGTGACCAAAATTGGATCCGTTCGACAAGGGTAAGCATACCAGATGAATCCGGTAGTAAGACTTAAAGGTAAAATAGGTGGTACTAACTTATGTATAATATTGTATATCATTCTAACATGTTTTTCTTTTAGTTTTTAATAGAAAATAAGGGCTTCTTGCGACATACTATCAGTTATGTCGCAACAAAAAATGACAAAATTCGAAAGAGCAAGTTTGAAGCCGACGTCGCGACATGGGCACCCTTCCATCTTAAAAAGTAGGCAAAATCGACAAAATTCAAGGCTAAGGAGAATTTCACGACACGCCTACAATTATGTTGCAACTTCGAGGTACTAAAGGCAATGTCGTGACAAACACTACTTACGTCGCGACATCGACTGCAATTTTTGCAGAATTAACCCAGCCTAACTACACAACCCGACAGCTAAGGACTTATTTTTTCCAACTTTTTACACTTTAAAACCCTAAATACTAACCATTATAAATATCTAAAAACCTAAAAATTCATTCCGTTCTCTAGTTTTTCTCTTCACTTTTTAGGTTTCGAAGCAAGAGGGGAAACCATAACCATCCAAGTTTAAAGTTCTTATTTTTACATCTTTATCATTTAGAATGCCTCTTAGAAAGGTTAGATGTATGGTAGAATCGAAACCATTATTGGATACAACTCTTTCGAATTTTTTAAACTGAAATGTAGAAAAATATTTCAATGAAATTCAAGGAAAATCAGGAAAGGGGTTTTGATCCATTGATAGTTTATGCAAAGAAGTTTGGCCTCTAGTTAGGTACCATAGATGAGAGCGCTTTTGGACAATCTCTACAAAACCTGCTGTTATCCCTATAGTCTAGGAATTTTATGCTGCTTTAGAAGATCACATCTTTGGAACTAGGGATGAACTCAATTAGGAAACCTTAGTAATGAGGGGAATTAGAGTTAAGGTAAACCCTAAAATAATTTGTAATTTCTTTAATGCTCCTTATTATGAATAAGATTTCTTATATCAAATAGATTTAGAATCCTTTAGTGATATAGACATACATGAAGTAATTACTTATTTGATTACGAGAAGGGGGAATGGAAATTTAGGCTAGGCACTAGCATTTCCACATCATTTAATCAAGCTATCATGTTTCCTGAAGCTAAGATGTCGATTCAATTTGTTTGTACCCGTATGATTTCTACTTTAAATGTTTCTAATTTCAATCCTTTTCAAGCAGTATTGTTATTTGCAATTTTGCAGAAAAAGTAGGTTTGTATAGGGAGATGGATCCATCGAGACATGAGTCGTTATGTAGGAAACCAGAAGGTGGGGGGATTTGCTTTCCTCACCTAATCACAGGTTTGTGCAAAAGGGCAAGAGTGCCCATGGCGTTCATTAAGGAAACCTTGAAGCCTTCAAAAAGTGTTATCGGTGATACACTCTTCCAATAATATGGAGAACTTCGTGCTAACAAATAAGAGAAGGGAAGAAGAAATCACGAGATTCGAAAACTACACCAACATCCACATGAAGGTTATCACCAGCCCAACAAGAAGTTGGTGAAGGGACTCATGCAAAGCTGGATTGGATGCTCAAATAGATGTACGAATCGGGACCAATATTCCAAGAGGTTGCTTGACAACATACCTTAGGGTCCCTAACTACACTAGAGATATGTTTGGGGCAATGGATGAGGAACATGATGATGAAGAGCCAGAAGAAGGGAATGACAATGAGGAGGAGGAAGATGAGATGGATGAGGAAGAATAACTATTTGAGACAATTTTATTTTGTAACTTTTGGATAATTTTTTATTTTAGACTTATATAATTCGTAAGAGTAGGATTAGAATATATTTTGGTATATATGCTTGAATTCTTTTTGTAGGAACTTCACATTATGGAAAACACAACAATTGCGAACATTAAACACCAAAAGGAGGACAACCACCATAAGAAGAAAAGAACCTTTAAAATAAATCGGGTAACTTCTTTCCTTTATTATTTGAGGGGACTACACATTAGGGATAATTTGTTTTCTAGAGTGTGGAGGGTAACATAGGAATTTTTGGCATAGTTTTTATTTTTAAATTTTTATGTGTGCTTGAGCTTGTAGAGATACAAGTGATTGGTTAGGAGCATGTATTATAGGCTGATTGTGTTGATTAATAAATTTGGCATGATGATAAAAAATCTTTAATTTTTTAGTATGAAACTTTTAAGTTCTATGGATTATATTAAGTATAAATAGAAAGGTATTATTGATAACAAGTGATGTGCAAGATATAAGGAAATAAGCATGCTAGTATATATGCTAGATGATAATTTTGAAATTATGTGATGAAATTGATATTTGTGCATATTAAGGTGTTTAGGGATGACCTAAGGCATTGTTTGGACACACCCAGAGTTAAAAGGCCAAAACCTATTCTAAATTTTCAATTAGTACCTATTTTTTAGCCTTATGACCTTTCTTGATGAACCACATTACAAGCCTTTCAGCCTTAAAATGAAAAATTGTGTATACTCTTTTCTTTGGTTCTGTGTGCATGGAAATAGATGTATGGCCATTGGTATTAAGGGTAAGTAAACACATTAAGGTGGAGGTTACAAAATAAAATTAGGAAACTCGATATAATATATGAACTTTAGTCTAGCTAGAATAAGAAAAATAGAGAAAAAAATCAAAAAGAAAAAGAAAAATGAGTAGAAACAAAAGAAGTGTGAGTAAGACAATATGTGAATAGTGACAGAATTATAAAGTTACCAATAAAATGAAAAAGAAAGAAATCTTACTCAAGAACCAAAAAAGGTAAGAAAATACTCATAGGCTAGTTAAATGGATTATTTTATTTTAAGAATCCTAAAATGGAGAGAAAATGCAATAGCCCGATTTTCAGTGGTGTTGAAAACAGTGATTTTAGGATCACAACTCTGATGAGTCAAGTCATAAATTTATTTATTTTAAAATTATGATGTCGTTAGCATGGTATTAAAATTTGGTTATGAAATTTTGATGATTAATTAGTTAATTAAGTAAAAGGATTAAATCATAAAAGGTGCGAAATTGAGTTCTATTAGCTAAATGTATTGGCTCAAGGAAGTAAAATGGAAGGGTTAAAAAGGTTATTAACCCTCATAAGATAGTGATGGACGATTTAAGCATGAGAAATGGCTAAATTTTGGTCATTTTAACAAGGGTAATATGGTAGTTTTAATCTAAATGAAAATTAAATAACAACAAAAAGAAAACATTAGGTGATTTCTTTATCTTCTACTTTGGTTAACCTAAAAACCCTAAAAAGAGAAGCTTGCATTTTTGGCTAGCTTGGGTCTTTAATCAAGTGAGTGATTTTCGTTCATTTTTAGTAAATTTTATGTTTTTGAGCCCGTATTAGCTTAATCTAGCTAATCTAAGGACCAATTTGTGAATCTGTCAAATGTTATAACATTTTCCATTCTGAAAATAATTGTTCTTGAAAGTTTTTGATAGATTTGCATGCTTGGTGAATAGATTCATTGATTTTGTAAAGTGTTTTGAATGAAATTAGGGTTTAAGGACTAAAGAGATAAAATGATGAAATTGTATGTATTATGTGTGAAACAATGAAATTTTAGGGACTTGTGGAGATACATGGTTGTATCGGTTGGTATTGACCTTGTAAGAGAAGGGTTATTTTGTATGTTTTATGCTTAAGGACTAAATTGAATAAAGGTAAAAGGTTAGGGGTAAAATCATAATTTTACCAAAAGGATTAGATCGTGTTAAATGAATTGATTGTGTGGTTTAATGTGAGAAATGAAATGATTTGTGGATGTAGACTACAATCAAGCCACCGATCGCGAAAAAGGAAAATTAACAGAATAATCCCTAAAGTTTATCTACGACCACAATCCAGTCCGGTAAGTTCGTATTGTTAATTTCAAAATAACCTACATATGAATGGTGCCTTTATACAAATACTATGAAGTTGAGATGATGATTAGAAGTGTGGAAAATAGAAATGAAGGAAAGATAGAATTAACGAGCTTTGAGCTGTAAATGTAAAAAGGTCCGATGACTATGTGTCATCGATATGAATCCTTTACGATTTATGAGGTTTGATGACTATGTGTCATCATGAGTATATGAATCCTTTATAGATTATAAGGTCCGATGACTATGTGTCATCGTGAGTATATGAATCCTTCACGGATTATGAGGTCCGATGACTATGTGTCATCGTGAGTATATGAATCCTTCACGGATTATGAGGACCGATGATTATGTGTCATCATGAGTATATGAATCCTTCATGGATTATGAGGTCTAATAATTATGTGTCATCGTGAGTATTAAATGAAATGAATCCCATTACGAATTAAAGGTCCGATGACTTTGTGTCATCGTGAGTATCGAATGCAAATTGAAACCAACCTCGGATATATACAACTTACTCAGTTTGGTTGATTAGATTTTTTTCAACTCTTGAAACTTGGTAAATCTATTTAACTTTATGAACTTACTAAGTTTGAAATGCTTACCAGTGATGTTATTGTTGTTTTGTAGATTCACTTTTGCTATTCGGAGATCGAATTATCTTGGAGCATCACACTATCCCAGAGTTGTTCGGTAGTTCTTACATCACATGGTTATATGGCATGTAATAGGATGATGTTACCTTTTTTTATGTAATTGAGATAGTGAAAACCTTATTATATTGATGAAATGTTGAATGCAATGATATATGTTTGTACAAGTTAGATTATAGACTTAAAGTACTATGAAATGACTTGGAATCTATGTATTTTGTGTTGGCTTGTTGCATATTGAAGTCATGAATGATTTGTGTTGATAAACTTGCATTTTGGCATGATTCTTGAGATTATGCATACTTGTTTCGGTAAAACCCACGCATGTACCAGTAGAAGTATAGGGTAGGAGAGAGGTTGTTCACTGATTTCGGTTGTACCGATAGTTGAATAGTAAGTATCGGTAGTTATGTGTTTAGAAGTATCAGTAGTTTGTATACTTGTATCGATAGAAGTTGTAGGGTGAGACTTTTAGCTCTTTGGAGTTTTAGTATTGGTAGAAGTAAGACTTTTATCGGTAGAAAAGTCACTTGTATCGGTAGAGGTCTACACTATTCCTGAACTGTTTACTGACTTGACAACAAGTATCGGTTGAAGTCTCCAAAAATGTTGAAAATGACCTTTTTGCCCTTGTTGAATTATGTTTATAATTAAATGACGACATACTACATGTGGAGTGAAATTATTTAGTAAAATAAGATTGAATGACATAATGTTAAAGATGAACAGTGATAAATGAATAGTAAGACACCGAAACCTTAATCGACGACGGTTTTCAGGTTTTGGGTGTTATAGAAAAGGATGGTGAGAGAAGGAGAAATAAGGGGGTGAGATGGAGTTAGACATAAAAGGGAAGAAAAGGGAACAATACAATGTGTCAAACTATTTTCGTGTTTATAACCTTTTGTGCTTAACTATTTTTTGAAATTCATGTCCATCCTAAGCCTCAACACATTACAGCCGAAAAGCCCTATGTGACTTAAACAACTTTATGCATTAATAAATATGGGAATTGCATGATTTCATTATGGTTGTCTGTATTGTACTAGGATAATTAAAATACTTATATTTAACATTGATGGATATATATTGATAAAATCTTAATATGTGTATTTCCTATAATCTACTTAACTTATATTGTTTCTAATCAAAGATGGTAAAGTTGCTTAATTATCATGTCAAAATTATTAAGAAACATATGATACCTGGACTACATGCTATGAACCACTCTTTGTATAGCTATAAACTCAAGATCTTCATTTTTCTTTTTGTTTTGTTTGCTTGAAATCAAGTATTTTTGTTATGTTTAATAGGATTTAGTTTTGATTTCTTATTTAAATAAATTGTGTAACCTAAGTGTTAAAATCATGATTTATTTGTCTTTAAGGCCAAATGAGGCCTAAAGGTTAGCTAACATACTTGGCGAGTGTGCAGGAGACCACAAGAAGTATACAAAAAGGAAACTGATCACTTCGTCACGACATAGGCTGAGCTATGTCGCAACCAAGGGGCCAGACTTAAGGAATTTGACATTTAACTTCTTTGTCGTGACACACAGTAGCTATGTCGCGACAACGCCTGAAGGATGACGCTTCACATGGAGACTGATGCCTATGTCGTGACACAGGACCTAGTGTGTCACGACATCGACCCTTGGACACAAATCTCAATTAAATGAAGGGTGTTTTGGTCTTTACAATGCCACTTAAACACGAGGAACGACAGCTAACCTAGGGTTGAGGAAAAATGACCATGTAAAACTATAAATAGGACCTTTAGCACTAGGGTTTACACACCATTACTTAGACTTTAGTTTTCAATTTATTTGTATTTTTAGTTTTCAAGACGAGATTGTAGAAACTCACGTAAATGATCAAGGAATATTTTCCGACAGATCGCTTAATACAATTTCAGTTTCTTTTTCATTCAATTCTTGATTTACATGTTTTCATATATTATGTTATTGATGAATAAAGAAACCATGAGGAACTAATTCCATTTTGGGGAATTAGGGAGTTGACGTATAAATAATTGATTATCGTTTATAGGGGTTTTACCTTTCGGATCAATTGTTTGGGAAAGGATGAGCATCAAACAAACACTAGGCCTAACAACCTTAGAAAGTCATCTTGATGGGAATGAACCCAAAATTGGTATTGCCCATCCGTGAACACTTTTTCCCTAAACCAGTTTAGATTGTGAATTCTAGCGATAAGTAATCTCTATCAACTTGCTATGCCGGTGGAAGATCAAGAGATCCAACTGGGGTAGTGACTAGTTGATTGGAGGAAAATCCCAAAACCTAACAATTGAGAAACTCATATGGAAACAACCTAATATCCCCAAGCCATTTATAAGATTTCTACAACTCAAGCTTTTTCTCTTATTTACTTTATTTTATTTTTACCTTTTTATTTTTATGCTTTAACACAACTTTATTATTTTCCCTCATACTATAAACCCTAAAACCAGTACTAATTAATTTTATTATTGCAAGGATTCTATTTACTATCACCTTAAAGCCTCCTTTGGGTGCGATCCTTGGAATACTTCCAAGTGTTCCGTTGTAAATACACTATATTTACAACCTGACCCGTAGACTTGTAGAAGTTTGAAATCTACACCGAATGGGAGTACTTCGAGGGTGGCCAGGGTGCTCGATCGATGCTAAGAGATCGTCAATGGATAGACCGAGAGGGATGCCAAATTCCGCAATACTCAAGTGTCGAACAATACCCACAAGACGGAATGATATGACTCGTGGGTCATCTTTCAATGGTGGTACTAAATGGAGCACAAGTGTGGAATAGAACTCGTAAGTAAGCTCAGCATAGGTCAACTCCATGATCACGAGGAAATGCTCCTAATACGTCCCAGCTAAAAGAGATTGCATCGGTGCGAATAATCCCAGAGTCTGAAGGGTGCCCCAATCGATGCACCTACCCACGCCCAATTCTCTAGCTTTCAAATGTTGAAACTACTCCTCATGTGGTGGATAGTCGAATGTGAGGAGTTTGTGGCAAGTGGTCACACAGCCGGAGAAAATGAAGAGGAGATCCCAATCACTTTTCTTTTCCTGGAATCAATAGGGACTTTGCTCTTACTTCGTGGGTTTTGCATTGTGTACCTTAAACACAAGATAGAAACAAGTATCTTAGTAAGAAAATGGATTTAGAGAGAAAATCCCGAAACAATCAACAATTACAATGAACACAATGAAACTATCTATGAAAATATACGACGAACATCAAACCCAACTAAGAACTAAATTATTTAAAAGACCAACAATATATAAACTACTAGCAGAATAGAAGAATAATATAATAGTGATAATAATAGTAACAACAATAAAATAAAACGAAAAGAAATGTGACTAATAGTGAGCAAAACAAATATAAAAATAATACTAAATAATATAATAGTAAGAATAATATAAACAAACATAAACAAAATATAATAATAATAAAAGTAGTAATAATAAATATAATAATAATAATAGTAATAATAAAATAAATAAATATAAAAATATAATGATAAAATAATAAAAAAAAGAAAAAAGGAATTGGGCAAATCGTGAGGTTTAGGGAGGCGACGATGGTGAATAGTGGAGCGGCGATCGGCGCGAGTGAGGACACGGGTTGAGAGATTAGGACGTGTGACTATGGTCGTGGTGCGAATGGTGTTGAATAGGGAGAGGGGTTTAGTGCGAGGGATGAAGGCACAGTGCGGTGAGGATGGACGATGGAAGGCTGTGTGTGTGGCTCAATAGGGGCCTGAGGAGGAGGATCATATTTGGAGGGGGTGCGCGAGGAGAGAAGGGAGAAGTGAGGGGCGCGACGTGGCGATAGGGGAAGAGGGTCTGAATGGAGGCGTACGAAGGGTCGTGCATGTTGCTGGATCGAAGAATGGACGAAGCGAAAGGTTGTGCGTGTTTGTGGACGGGTAATTGCTGATGCGCGTTGAAGGGAGAGAAAGGCAGGTCTGAACTATCAAATTAAAGAAGGGTTTGTCTAGTCGGCTTCGGAGCGATCGAGAATGGACGACCAATGTCGGGAGAGAAAAAAGGTCAGTGGTGCGGCAAGGATCGACTTAGGGGTGACAATGGTTAGGGTTTGGGGATAAAGATGGGGATGGGGAGAACAATGGATAGGTATGGGAGGAAGGAAGGAGAAAATACAAAATAAATATATTAGGGTTTGGGATGAAAAATAGGGGCACAACCATGTGAGGTTTGTGCAGTCTACACAGTCCTATGTTGTGCCCGTGTGTGAAATTCCCAACCCGTGTTTAGCTTTGAAATAATTTAAAAATATCATCTAGTGGTCACACGGTCTAGCACACATCCTTATGTCTAGGTTATGTGCGATCATGTTAGCTCGTGTGTTGCTTCGAATTTCAAAATAAAATATGCCTAGTGGTCAAACGGTCTAGCTCACTCCTATGTGTCCAGGCCGTGTGTCTCGCGCGGCCATGTTTCAGGCCGCGTGCAATCTTCCTTCGCTTCTCCCATGCCCATGTGCATGGCCATGTAGGGTACACAGTGTCACACACGACCGTGTGTGATTTTTTTTAATTTGAACTTTTAGTTAAATAATAAAACATAAAATTATTTCATTTTTAATTTTTTGTTTAGGAGGAAGTAAAATAAATAAATAAAAACAAAAAACACTTGGGTTGCCTCCCAAGAAGCACTGATTTAGAGTCTAAGCTCGACTTTCCTTTTACGCTCATGGTTACGACGGATCTTGAAGCTGAAGCTCTTCTCTCTCGTTATCAATATTACCAACACAATAAAATTTGAGACGGTAATTGTTTACCTTGAATGTGCCTAAATTAGGACGTGTTACCTCAATTATGCTGTATGGAAAAACAATTTTTCCCACAAATGGATCGAACCCTCTTAACTTGAATTCTAAAAGAAAAATTCATAGATCTGATTGGTCTAATAACACTTTGTCCCCAACTTTAAATTGGTTCATTCTTTTTACATGCACATCATGGTTTTGCTTTGAATTTTCCTTATGTTTCTTCGATTTCTCATCAACCTTTGTTCGTCATTCATATAATTCCTTGAGTTCAACCATTCGATCTTTATTGACCACTCGAATTCTATCACTTTGAATCAAAATTGACTCCATCACATTTTCATTAGTGATTTCTTGCAAAGAACGTTGAGTCACATGGTTACTAACATTAACAGAATAATTAGCATCATTACACTCACTAGGGACTCTAACAAACCCATGTTCTTTACGAGTAAATTTTTCATCACGTACATGAAGCACAAGTTCACTAGTACCCACATCAATGACAATTTTAGTAGTTGCTAAAAAGGGACGACCTAAAATAATAGGTACCTCAATATCCTCATTCATGTCCAATACAAAAAAATCAATAGGGAATATAAATTTATCCACTTTTACAAGTATATCCTCAACAATGCCCTTAGGATATCTAATTAATCCATCAACTAACTGAATACTCATCCTAGTGGGCTTGGGTTCCCCAAGACCAAGTTGTTTGAACATCTTATAAGGCATGATATTTATGCTACAACCCAAATCAGCCAAAGCTTTTTCAATATTTAAACTATCAATGAGACAAGGAATAGTAAAACTCCCTGGATCTTTAAGTTTGTTGGGTAGTTTTTTTTGGAGAATGGTCGAGCAAACAACATTAATCTCCACAGTCGACAAATCGTCTAAACAAATCGTCTAACTTCCTCTTATCTGTTAATAGCTCCTTTAAGAATTTTACATACTTTGGCATTTGCGAAAGGGCTTCAACAAACGGTAAGTTAATGTGCAACTTTTTTAAGAGTTCAAGAAATTTACCATATTTTTCTTTTTTGTGGTCTCTCTTCAATGCCTCTAGATATGAAATTCGAGATTTGTATTCTCTAAGCACTGGCTTATGCTCTTTATTTCTTTCCTTAACCTCATTATTTTTCTCATAACTTCTAGCTTCGACTTCTGTTTAGGTTCGACTAACCCTTCCCCACTTTGAACAGTGATTGCATGGATTTGCTCCTTTGGGTTAGTTTCAGTGTTACTAGGTAGGCTACCTTGTGGTATTTCCAAAACTAGTTTAGCAAGTTATCCAATCTGATTTCCAAGGCCATTAATTGATGCTTGCTAATTTTTCAAAGTTGTCTCATATTTTTGAAATCTAGTTTCAGAAATAGAAATAAATTTAGCAAGCATCTCTTCAAGGTTTGATTTCTTTTCTTGCTGATAAGGCTATTGAAAAGACGGAGAGGGTTGTGACTTTTGATTTCCTTGACCACCCTATGAAAAATTTGGATGATTCCTCCATCCTGCATTATAAGTATTTCTATAAGGGTTATTTTGAGGTCTAAATTTATTACCCAAAAAGTTAACTTGCTTGCTCCATGTTAGACTTGAAGGGTGAATGTTCTGAATTCATCATCCCCGCCCTATTTGCATCACATTGCATCATCGGATTTACCTGCACAAAAAAATTCAAATTATCAACTTTCTTTCTCAGTTCTTCCACTTGGCTTGCCAACATATCAACTTGTCTATATTAAAAACCTTGACTACTTTCATCGATTTTGTTCTCATGACTTGCCATTGATAGTTATTTAGTGTTATTTCCTCAATAAAATCTTGAGCTTCCTTAGGTGGTTTATTATTCAATGTTCCACTACTTGCTACATTGATTAATTGCTGAGTTGAGGGATTTAAACCATTGTAGAAGTTTTGAACTTGCAACCACAAGGGTAACCCATGATGAGAGCACCTTCTCAAAAAATCCTTAAATCTCTCCCATGTATCATATAATGTCTCTAAATCAATTTGAAAAAAAGAAGAGATATCATTCCTTAACTTAGATGTTTTAACTGGTGGGAAGTACTTCAACAGAAATTTATTGGTCATTTGATCCCAAGTTGTGATAGAACCTCGTGGTAAAGAATTCAACCACTATTTTCCTTGCTCCTCAAAGAGAATGAGAATAATCGTAAGTGTATGATGTCATCAGTAGCGCCCTTATTCTTGAATGTGTCACAAATCTCAAGAAAATTAGCCAAATGAGTATTCGGATCTTCATCTTGCAAACCATCAAACTGAACATACTGTTGTACCATTTGAGTTGTATTCGGCTTCAGCTCAAACGTGTTTTAAACAATGGTAGGTCTCACAATACTCGATTTAGTCCCAGTCAGAGTAGGCTTAGCATAATCATACATGGTTCAACGAGCAGAAAGAACAGGAGGAAGCTGATTATTTTGATTGTCACTCATCTCCACAGTAATATCCTTTTCCTCTTGATCGTCTACTAAATTCTATTGACTTTGCCTTGCTTCTCTAACCTCTTTACGATTTTTGCGAGCATTCTTTTCAATCTCACAATCATAAAGCAATGATTTCGACGGGTTTTCTCTAGTCATAAACCAAAAGAACCTGCAAGAAGCAAATAAAAGGAAAAAATTAAAATAGAAAAATTAAATTAAAAATGCAAATATTAAAACAAAAATAAAAAATGGATAAAGTATTATAAATAAAGTTTTCCTAATATTTCAGTCCCCGACAACGGTACCAAAAACTTGATGCAGTCAAAACTAACTAAAAATATGACTAAGGCAAGTGCACCTATCAATTAATAGTATAGCTATAGTGAGCACATATATCATTCCCATGAGGACTAAAAGTACTAGTAATTACTGTCTTCCTATTATTTAATCGATAAATTAGAGTGATTATTTAAAACTAAAAATCAACTAAATTAACAAAATAAAGAATACAAAAAAGAACAAAGCAAGAAAGCAAGCGTTTAACAACCAAGAAGCGAGGCAATACCTAATAAAGAATCCATCTAGATTTCAGCTTTCATTATCAATCTGAATTAAACAATTTATTCACTTAGTATCTTGATCCATAAAAATTCTTAAATTATGCTAATACCTCTATTCCAGCATAAAAACATTTGACTCTAGGTTGATTAATTGAAATTTCTTTCTAATTAAAACCCCTATTGTTGCATTAACTCGATCTATGGATCCCCTTATTAGATTTGACTCTAATATGGTAGATTTATGTCGTCCTATTTCTAGGATTGCATGTAACTCTACTCAATTATGCTAGATCTACTCTTAAACAAGGTCTATTCTTCTTCTGATTTAAGCACATCAAACATGGATTAATAACCTAGAGATAATAAACCTAGAATTAAGCACATACAATTGAGAACAAGATCTAAGTATTAGGGTTCATCTCCTCTAGGTGTTTAGAAAATTAGTTCATAATAACAAATAAACACATCTCAAAGACAATATAACCACAAGAAATAAAGAAACTCATAATAAGATTCAAAGAAACTAAAAGGAGGTCTTCAATCTTGACGAAAATTTGCTTCAAAGAATGCTTTAAAGGTGTTTTCTAAGTTGTTTTCTTCAATATTCTATGCCAACTTACTCCCCTCTTCTCATATTTGGTATTTACATGTCTTAGAATGCCCAAAAAAACCTAAAAATTAAGTTTTTCTTGTGTTTTTTAGTAGAGTTCGTGAAATCCATAAGGTCTGGCACACGTCCGTGTGGCCTCTGCACCTACCGTAAATCTTTCAGTTTTCGCTCGTTTTTTGCTCCTTTTGCTCTCAAATGCTCTCCTAAGTATAGAAACATGAATTTAAAGGATTAGGAGCATAAAATTCACCATTTTACATCAAATACTCATCCAAAATGCATTAAGAATAGGATTAAAACATGTTACTTTTAGCACTTATCAAAAATAAAAATCACTCATCTAATAATTTAAATTTGGGTGTACAAGATTTTAAAATCTCAACCCTATCCACACAATCAAAATCTTATTAACAAAATTATTTACAATTTTTATTAATTTATCAATAGTTATTTTTTTTCTAAAAAATCATTACTTAAATATTTTTTATATATTTTTATTTATAATTTGAACTTGGGTGCACAAGGTTTTAAGATCCTAACCTTTCCAACAAAACTAAAATCTAATTAATAAAATTATTTGCTATTGAGGTAGTTTTGAGAGTAATTACAACTATGTCTGCTCATGTTTCATAACATTCTTTATTTGTTGGTATGTTGGAGAAAAATTGTTTATTTGTTGGTATGTTGGAGAAAAGTATTTTTTTTGCTTGCATCTTTTTTAAGATTTTGTCTAACCAACCTCTTGATTATATTTGGAGAAAAGATTGGATCAAACAAGATTTTTTTTATTCATCCTAATGTGATCTACTTACCTTATATATTGAGATTTGCAATCTAAGAAAATATTGGGTTGACTTTATGAAGATTTATCTCAATCCTTTGTATCTCTATATTAAGGGTAATTGATTTGATGATATTTGGGCTGTAATGCTCTCAACCTGATGTGATTCGCTAGATCCAGATCTCGAGTGTTACGCTCTAATACAAAAGTAACTTAAAAATTTCCTCTATTTATGCCTATGTAAAAGTTCTATCTATGGCTACGATAGTCTCTTTTGAGTGTACATTGTATAGTTGCTATTACAATTCATGATGATAAAATTTCAGTATTCTATATTTATCTCTTAGTTTGTTGTAACACTTTGGGATGCTACTTAATCAACTTAGGCTCTAACTTGAACATGTCATTTAACTTCCTCTGCATGCATAACAACCCAACTTGTTGCTCCTTTGGCGTAACCCTAGCATCATCCCTCGGCGCAGCTACTTTACAACCTGAAACATGAAATAACTTATGTAAGTTCATAATAACTTAGTGAGAAAATCCTTAAATAAATGATTCATTACATTACGATGCTTTGTTGCTTCACTTTTCCTTTACATGTTTCTGGCTTTTCCTTTTACCTTTGGCAGTATATCACTGAGACTACCATCTTCATATTGAAATTATCTTTCTTTCCTCAAGACCATTTCCTTTCTCTTGATACCTTTAAGGACTTACCTTACTTTCACGTTGATTAAAGCATTACCTTGTTACATTCCAAAGTGCAGCCCATACTCGTGGTGTTAGTTCCTTCTTACAAGCATAACATATTTACAACATTTTTACCTTCCATGTCTCTTTCAAATTTTATCTTTTTGCAAACCTTAGTCTTCTTATTTTCCTTATTAATAGGTTCACCATTTCATTTCACATTTACTAACTTTACCATTTATTCTTAGAGTGTGGTCGATTACGCCAATTACCTATCATAGAGTTCTCCATATACACTTTTCCTTCATGATCCGTTTCACATATGATTTCTTCTTACCTTTAGTGCTAGTCATAATAAATTCTTCGAAGCACTAACTTACCATTCCTTCAAAGAGCCATACACACCATTCTTTCGTAGTTCTTTACACACCAATCATTCAGAATTTGCCATAAGTTTCCTTCTTTCCTTTTTAGAGGTTCGCCATAGTGGTGTTCCTTCCAAAAGTTGCCACAAGGGTCATTCCTTAGGTTACACCACAAAGGCATCCCTCTACTTAGATAGCCACAAAGGTTTCCTTTACAGAGACAACCATAAAGGCTTCTTTTATCTTCGAAATAAATGTTTGTCATGAAGACTTTCTTTTTCATAGGTTTGCCACAAAGGCTATCCTTTAACAAATATCGCCACAAAGGCGTCCTTTCCAAAGTTTGACATAGAGGTTGTCCTTTGAAAGGTTCCCGTTAAAGGCTTACCTTTACAGAGTTTGACATAGTGGTTGTCCTTTGAAAGGTTCGCCATAAAGGCTTACCTTTCCAGAGTTTTCCATAGAGATTGTCCGTTTAGACATTTGTCACAAAGGCTTACCTTTCCAGAGTTTGCCATAAAGGTTGTCCTTTGAGAGGTTCTCCACAAAGGCTTACCTTTCTAGAGCTTGCCATAGAGGCTTACCTTTCTAGAGCTTGCCATAGAGGCTTTTCTTGCTGGTGTTTTAGACAATAAGGATTTGCCTAGACTCACATATCGTGAGGTTTGCCCCTTATTTTCTTAGGACACACAAAAAACCACAGTTGATAATAATCATCCTTTAAAATTTCCATATGATCCTATAGCCTTTCTATGGTCTTAAATCATATGGTCCTTTCACTGAGGTGTCATGGCCATGGACTTTGTCTTTGAAAGATTCATGTTTTTAGTCCTGACAGACCCCTTTAGATGACTCCGAAGATAGATATAGACTCTTCATACATAGACCCATCATTCATGAACTCCTCATACCTTGACTTACTCATAATAGACACATTCATATTTTTCAAACACATTAACATATTTCTTGTAACTCCCTTTACTCAACCTAAAGATATGGCCTGATCTAGAAGGTCACTATTGTAATTTCACCCTCACGTAACCTTAAAATCCATGATCATACATATATACATATAATTTATAATTAAATTAAAATAAACCATTTCCTAATATTTCTAAATAAATTCAAACATTTAAACAAACATTAAAATCCCAAATTTAAATTAACCTTACAATCCTAAAATAATATAATAATAACATAATATGGAAAAGCCCAAATAACCCATACTGAAAAATTAAATAAAATTAAATGTTCCTCCGAGTACCAAGTTGCCTATGTCCAAAGTATCTAAAAGGAAAGCTATAGGGGAATGAGCTATAAAGCCCAGTGTGTCTTTAAAGTGCATACATCCATAATCATTATATCATAGAAATTTCATAGGTATTAAAGTAACCAAAAAGCATATTAAAATTTAATGCAATACAAACACAAGCATAATGCAATGCATCCAATCGCCTGCACACCATCATAGTAAAGAGGTTCCCCAAAACCCCTGCCTAACCCCACATCACCAATCACAGTGTGGTTTTACTATCAGCCGTTTGAAGGGGTGATTACCATGTCTTCCACTGTACAATCCCAACCCATGAGCACACAATGGTATGACAAACACATATAGCTCAATCTCAAATCGTAGTCTAATGATAATATAACATTAGAGTACAAAGTTAATTTTTCATGTTATTTTAAACTATCCACAATTTGATAGACATGCATATGAAATCCACATGCAATCACATAACATAGCACAGGGTCATACCATTATTTCATCATAGTTCAGTATCAACAAATAACTCAACATAAGCAATATCACACAATAGGATGTAACACAGATAGAAACACACCTCGAAAAGGCTGAAGCTCTAACGATGAGGAGGACATCTCCCACGCTCAATCTAGCATCGGGTCTAGCAAGATTAGAACCTACGAGAATAAATTCTAAATTAAAACTATTCCTAAGCCACCAACTAAACACAATACTAAACTGAAATAAATCACGTGTAACTCTCGGAGCTGGTCCAAAAGCAGGTTGCACAAGTGGAGGAGGTAAGTCATCGGCCTCAAAGTCGTGATCACCTAAACACAAAATATATCACATAAGATTCCCAAATTTAACCTCTTAATAAACACTAAAACAAAATTAAGAATAAAATCTAAAACGAGGCTTTCGGGTTTGAATTTGATGAAACAAACTACGAAAACAAAATAAAGACGTCGAGAAATGGTAGGGTAGGGTTTACTTGAAAAGTCAACAATCAACAAAAAAAGTCAAAGGTCAATGGTCAACTTCAATGGTTAACGGTCAACGGGTCAAGGTCAACGGTCGGGTTCGGATCTGAGTTGGGTCGATTCGGTTTGGTTCTTAGATTTGGGTTTGGTTCTCAAATAGGTCACACACTTGGGTTAAGGGTTAATGGGCCACCAAATTTGGGCCAACAGATTTGTGTTCTTAGCATTGACCCATCCTTAACTTAGCAACACAATACTTAAGGTTTCGAAACCCTTGATCGACGCGTCGAAACCAGGCCTTCGACAGACGGCGACGCTCGTAGGAGAAGGCACCAAAATAAGGTAACCAAGGCCTCTTAACCCAAAACACCACTCACCAAAGATAAAACCCACAACAAAGGAAGAGATGTATGGCGAAGGAGGGCGTTGCGAAGGAGAGCCAAAACGGCTTCAATGGCATTCTCAAAATTGGTGATGACGAGGGAGGTTCAAGGGGGTGGTCGGGATTACGAGGTGACGAGGAGTACGATGGTATGGGCAGTGCAAATCACAGTCAATAGCAAGGGCGTCGATGGAGGCTCATCAAAAAAGAGAGAAGGGAGAGAAAAGGAGGTTCGACCAATTGAGAGAAAATAAAAAATGAGGGAGGAAACGTCAAACCCTAAGGAGAAAGGGGTTTAAATACCAAAGTAAAAAGGAGAATTTCTTAGAGGCTCTCAAAGAACTCTAGGGTTTTTGAAATAACCCAAAAGTTTAACCCATATTACAATTAAGTCCTAAACAACCCAATTTGGCCACAAGATTTCACTCACAGTTCAATTTAGTCTTTAAACTCATCGAATTTACAAATTAGCCCCAAACTTTTCCAAAATTATTGAATTTAACCCATAAATGCACAAGTTATCCAATTTAGCCCCTAAAAATTAAATTAAGGTGTTATGACTCTCCCCCTTAAAAGAAATTTTGACCTTGAAATTTACTTGGACCAAAAAGATATGGATACTGGGCCTTAATGACGGCTTTGGGCTCCCAATAGCCTCTTCAAAACCATGGTTACGCCACAAGACCTTAACCATCTTAATGGTCTTCCTCCTAAGAACCTTCTCATTCTGAGCAATTATCTCAATCGATTCTTCCTCAAAACTCTAGTGACGACGAACCTCGATCTCCTCAACGAGGACAATATAAGACGCATCTGATCGATAACATCTCAACATAGAGACATGAAAACGTCATGAATGTGCTCAAGTTCTGGCGATAACTCAAACTAATAGGCAACTGGTCCCACACGTTGAAGAACTCGATAAGGAACAATAAAACGAGGACTCAGCTTGCCTTTCCGACCAAATCTGAGCACCTTCTTCCATGGAGATACCTTTAAGAAAACCTCATCCCCTACATTAAACTCAATATCTCAACGCTTCAGATCGGCATAAGACTTTTATCTGTCAAAAGCGACCTTAAGTCCCTCTCGATTCAATCTAACAGTCTCCTCAGACTCTTGAATAATATATAGTCCCAATAAACGATGCTCATTCAACTCAGTCCAACCAATAGGAGTGCGACACTTACAACCATACAGAGACTCATATGGTGCCATCTTAAAAACGGCCTGATAACTGTTATTGTAGGCGAACTCTGCAAGTGGCAGAAAGTCCTCCCAACTACCGTGATACTCAATCACACAACCCCTCAACATGTCTTCTAAAACTTGAATCACACGTTCGGATTGACCGTTAGTCAGTGGATGGTAAGCAGTACTGAAGTTCAACCGAGTAGTAGCTAGAGCACGATGTAAAGACTCCCAAAACCTTGATGTGAACTTCGGATATTAGTCATAAATGATAGAAAATGACACCCCATGAAGATGTACTATCTCAAAAATGTAGTGTCAAGCTAACTTAATCAAAGGATAGTCAACTCGAAAAGAATAAAGTGCGTAGACTTGGTGAGTCGATCAACAATTACCCAAATTGAATCTTTCTTGGAAGGTGTTAAAGGAAGACCACTCACAAAATTCATAGTCACATGTTCCCACTTCCACTGCGGAATCTCAATAGGTTGAAGTAACCTAGAAGGACAACGATGCTCAGCCTTGACTTTCTAACACGTCAAACACTTCGTCACAAACTCAACAATATCTCTCTTTAGTCCCTTCCACTAGTATCTCTCTCAAAGATTATTATACATCTTATCCCTACCAGGATGTGTAAAATATGGACTATCATACGCCTCACGAAGAATAGTTTGTTTCAACACAGAATCCCTCGGAATACAATACTAACCCTAGAAGCATAGAATATCATCCTGATCAATGTAGAAATCCTCAGATGTACCATCCTCAACCTCTCTTCTTCGATGTATTAAGTACACATCATTAGGCTCTCACTTTTAATCTTAGATATCAAGATAGGGATAACTTGAAGTTCGGTTAAGAGACTACCATCCTCAAACAAGCTCATCCTAGTAAACGAAGCCCTCAGCTCGGTAACAGTGTTTCGACTCAAGGCATCAGTAACCAAATTAGCCTTTCCTGGGTGATACTCAATCTCATAGTCGTAATCATTGAGATGTTCTAACTAGCGACGTTGTCTCAAATTAAGCTCTTTATGGGTGAGCAGATACTTCAGACTCTTATGGTCGGTGTAGATATAACACTTCTCCTTATAGAGATAGTGTCTCTAGATTTTAAGAGCAAAGATCACCACAGCAAGCTCTAGATCATGAGTAGGATAGTTGCACTCATGTATTATCAACTATCGAGACGCATAAGCCACAACCTTCCCATTTTGCATAAGCACACATCCTAATCCCGTGTGAGAAGCATCACTGTAAACAGCATAAACCTTTCTAGGCTCAAGTTGGATCAGAATCGGTGCTTGAGTCAACACAGACCTCAACTTCTCAAAGCTAAACTCTTGAGCCTCAATCTAGACAAATGGGACATTCTTCCTCAGAAGCTTAGTTAACGGAGTTGTAATGATTGAGAAACCCTCTACAAACCTCCTATAATAACCAGCTAAACCCAAGAAACTACAAATCTTAGGAACGTTCTTATGTTGCTTCCAACCTATTATAGCCTCAGTCTTCTTTGGATCAACACGAATACCCTCAGCAAAAACTATGTGCCCCAAAAACATAACCTCAGCAAGCCAGAACTCACACTTACTGAACTTAGCGTACAATTGTTTCTCTCTCAAAGTTTGCAGAACGATTCTAAGATGTTCCTCATGCTCAGCCTCAGACTTAGAATAAACCAAGATATCATCTATAAATACCACAACAAACTGGTCTAAGTAGGGTTGAAACACCCTATTCATCATGTCCATAAACGCAGCAAGAGCATTAGTCAAACCGAAAGGCATTACCAGAAACTCATAATGATCATAATGAGTTCGAAAGGCTTTCTTGAACACATCAAAATCCTTGACCTTGAGTTCTTAATACTCAAATCTTAAGTCTATCTTAGAGAACACACTAGCTCCTCGAAACTGATTGAAGTGATCATCAATACGAGGCAAGGGATACATATTCTTAATCGTCAACTTATTCAGCTTTCGATAATCAATGCACAAATGAAGAGTCTCATCTTTCTTCTTAACAAACAAAATTGAAGCTCCCCAAGGTGAAACACTAGGTCGAATAAAGCCCCTATCTAATAACTCTTGCAACTTAATCTTTAATTCCTTGAGCTCCTTGGTGTCATTCGATAAGGTATCATTGAAAAATGAGTCATACCCGAATAAACCCCAATGCCAAACTCAACCTCATCATGTTTAGGCGGTACACCAGACAACTCTTTTGGGAACACATCTGGAAAGTCCCTCACCACACGAATCTTTTCAATCCCAGAATTTGTCTATCTTGAATCAAGGATGTAGGCAAGATAAGCCATGGACCTCTTTTTAATCATCTTTTCGGCTTTGAGGGCCGAAATCATATTGGAAAAGGAAACCTCTACGTTAACCAATAAGTGTTACCTCTCAGTCATCAGAAGTTTTCAAAGTTGCCCTCTTTTTCTCACAATCAAGATTGACTCGGTGCATAGAAAGTCAATCCATACTAAGGATAAGGTCGAACTTACTAAATACTAACTCCAACAATTTAGCAGGAAAGATTTCCCCTTAAATCTCAAGAGGACAATTGCGATATACCTTATTAACCTCTACCAAATTACCCACGGGACTCTAAATAATAACTGCAACTCCAACATTTTCCACAGGAATCTCAAGACCCTCAGATATTGTACTCGCCACATAAGAATGCATAAAACCGTTATGAAGTAAAGCATAGTAAGGAATACAATGTATAGGAAAAGTACTAGCTATGACGTTAGGCTCATTACGATCCTCATGCCTCCTAGTCGCATAAACCAACTGTGGCTGTCTCACCCCAAATCTAATTACTCTACCACTCTGAATCGGTCTACCCCTAGTAGCTAAACTCGAACCAATAGGTCTAACCTATCTTTTATCCCAAGTAGGAGCTTGAACCGAAGCCTGAGACTAGCTTTAAACAAAAGAAGCAGTAGGAGCATATGAACAGTCTCTAAAGAAATGTTCTTAAAAACCACACCAAAAACATGCCCTAATCTTCCTCCTACACTCACCTCCATGTCTTTTATTACAGTAAGAGCAGATATGCACAGGACGAGGACTAGTCGAACCACCCATACTACTCATAAGAATTATTGGGACCGCAGACCTCACCCTCGGATAACTAAACTGATCAACCTCCTCTTTAGGTCTCTTAGCAAAATGACTAATAGAAATAGGCTGAACTACTATGCCTACTTGTTTCCTACCTCGCTCTTTATCCTGAGCTCTCTAGTTCCTCTTAAGAACCTATAACCTCTTAGTAGTCCTAGCTTGGCTGACCAAGTCACTGAAAACCCTATCATGGTGAATAGAAACTCCTTCCTAAATTGAAAGACAAAGTCCCTTCTTGAACAACTCACACTTTTCTTTCTCATTTGTAACCAACCCAAAAGCATTTCGAACTAACCTGAGGAACTCAATCTCTTAATCATTAATCGACATATCATTTTGCTTCAGATTCATGAAGTTGTCTCGACACTTAGCAAGGAACTCCTAACCCACATACCGATCCTAAAATGCCTTTCTAAAGAACTTCCAAGTGAGTTGACTAGCAGGACTAGACTCCTCCACTATCTCCCACCAATTATGCACCTCACCCCATAGTAGTAAAGTGACAACCCTCAACTTTTGACTAGTAGGGTAGTTCATCTCAACAAATAATCTTTGCAGATTCTTCAACTAGTATTCAGCAACTGATGGATCTATACCAGTCCTACCCTAAAAAATCTTCATCCACAGCCAAAAAATCAAAAGATATGGGCCTCCTCAGACCCTCAGACTGCCCCCCAACAGAATCACAAAGAAGTCGTAGCAACTCTCAGTTAATCGTAACACTATCCAACTCCACGGTCACTATCCCCAATATTAGGTAGGTCTTCGCCAGCTGTCTGCTCCGCAAGTAGGTCTCTATCAGTAGCTTGTTGACCCTCAGCACTAATGGGCAGCTCATCCTCCTCGCATTGAGGCAACTCATCCAAATTCTCCTCAGGCTCAACCACAGGCGTAGAATCACTAACGGCCCTAGCAGTACGGCCCTGACCTCGACCCCGACTGTGACCAATCGTATGTCTAGAACTCCTACGTGGTGACATAGTATATATCTAAAGAGGTAAAGATCACTAAAGTAATAATTGGTATCGAAGTCTCAAACTAAATCTCAACTTAAAAATTTCACATATGAAAATACAGTATAATATAATAGTTTATTAAAATCCCTATTTATCCCAAAACTTTTTAAAACTTTGAAAACAATTCTAGAGAGCCTCATAGTCCAAGGGTTGAACTTGACTCTGATACCACTAAATGTAACTCCCTTAACCCAACCTAAAGATATGATCGGATCCTAAAGGTCAGTATTTTAATTTCATCCTCACGTAACCATTTCCTAATATTTCTGAATAAATTCAAACACTTAAATAAACATTTAAATCCCAAATTTAAATTAACCTTACAATCCTAAAATAATATAATAATAAAATAATTTGAAAAATCCCAAATAACCCATACTAAAAAATAAAATAAATAAAAATAAATGTTCCTACGAGTACAAAGTCGCCTATGTCCAAAGTATCTGAAAGGAAAGCTATGGGGAATGAGCTATAAAGCCTAGAGTGTCTCTAAAGTGCATACATCCATAATCATTATATCATAGACATTTCATAGGTTTTAAAGTAACCACAAAGCATATTATAATTTAATGCAATAAAAACACAAGCATAATGCAATGCACCCAATCACCTGCACACTAACATAGTGGAGAGGTTTCCTAGAACCCTCCCCAACCAAACGTCACCAATCGCAGTGTAGTTTTACTATAAACCATTTGAAGGGGTGATTACCACGTCTTCCACCGTACAATCCCAACCCATGAGCACACAATGGTATGACAACACATATAACTCAGTCTCAAATTGCAGTCTCATGATAATACAACATCAGAGTACATAGTTCATTTTTCATGTTATTTTAAACTATCCACAATCTGATAGATATGCATACAAATTCCACATGCGATCACATAACACAGCACAGGGTTATACCATTATTTCATCACAGTTCAGTATCAACAAATAACTCAACATAAGCAATATCACACAATAGGATGTAACATAGATAGAAACACACCTCGAAAAGGTTGAAGCTCTAACGACGAGGAGGACGTCTCCCACGCTCAGGTCTAGCACCGAGTCTAGCGGGATTAGAACTTGCAAGAACAGATTCTATATTAAAACTATTCGCAAGCCACCAACTAAACACAATACTAAATCGAAATAACTCATGTGTAGCTCTCGGAGCTAGTGCAGGAGCAAGTTGCACAGGTGGAGGAGGTAAGTCATTGGTCTTAGAGTCATGATCACCTAAACACAAAATACGTCACATCAAATTCTCAAATTTACCCTCTTAATAAACACTAAATACAAAATTAAGGTGAAAAAGCTAAAATAAGGCTTTCAGGTTCAAATTTGACGAAACAAACTTCGGAAATGAAATTGGGACGTCGAAAAATAGTAGGGTAGGTTTTTCCCAAAAAAGGCAACGGTCAACGGACAACGATCAAAGGTCAACTATCAACGGTCAACGAGTTGGTCAAAGTCAACGAGTTAAGGTTAATGGTCGGGTTCAAATTCGGGTCAGGTCAGTTCGATTTGATTCGATTCTTAGGTTTGGGTTTAGTTCTCAAATAGGTCACACACTTGGGTTAAGGGTTAATGAGCCACCAACTTTGGGCCAACAAATTTAGGTTCCTAACATTGATCCATCCTAACTTAGCAACACAACACTTAGGGTTTCTAAACACTTGATCGGTGGCACCAAAACCAGACCCTCAACGTAGGATGACGCTTGTCGAAGAAGACACTATAATAAGGTAACCAAGGCCTCTTAACCCAAAGCACCACTCACCAAAGACAAAACCCACAATAAAAGAGGCGGTGTAAGTTGGAAGAGGGCATTGTGAAGGAGAATCGAAATGGCTTCAATGCTATTCTTACAATCGACGATGACGAGGGAGGTTCGAGGGTGTGCTTGGGATCACAAAGTGACAAGGAGTGCGATGGTATAGGCGATGCAAAGCACGATCAATGGCAAGGGCATCGTAGGAGGCTCGTCAAAAAAAGGAGAAGGGAGAGAAAAGGGAGGTTCGACCGATGGGGAGAAACACAAAAATGGGAGAGGAAAGGTCAAATCTCAAGGAGAAAGGGGTTTAAATACCCAAGTTAAAAGTGAGAATTTCTCAGAGGCCTTTGAAGAACTCTAGGGTTTTTGAAATAACCCAAAAGTTTAGCCCACATTTCAATTAAGTCCTAAATAACCCAATTTGGCCACAAGGTTTACTCACAATTCAATTTAGTCCTTATACTCACTGAATTTACTAATTAGCCCCAGACTTTACCAAAATTTCTGAATTTAACCTATAAATGCACAAGTTATCTAATTTAGTCCTTAAAATTAATTTAAGGTGTTACATTTCTATCATTCAAACATGGGTATCCTTTCTCTTCAATATTCATATTTCATACTTAAACCATCAAATTTCATATAATACATTCTCTCATGTCCACCCTTCATGCATTACTTATCAGAATCATCTCATTAAACTTTTTAGCTTCGATTTCATGGTTTTATTACATTTTACAGAAGTTTCCAAAACATGCATTATACATGCAAGAGTCGATTCAGAGACTCACCAAATCACCTGAGAGGCAGCTACGACTTCAAATCCATCATTTAGTAAGATGCTACGACCTTCTTTGCCTTAATGAACATAAATACTTTATTAGAATCCATCCAGGTAACCATTTCTATCATTTTAAATCTAGACACATCTCAAAATTCCTTTTTCTTCAAGCATACTTACAGATCTATGTTTCATTGACAAAAAGAGTCATAAAACGTGCCTTGATATAAGGGAAAATCATTAGAAAAAATTGAGGTTTCAGACTCATATTAGGGAGACATTTTCATCTGCCTTTATCCTTAGTTCTTAAGAAAGAAGATAACTCTCCCTTAGCTGAACCTGAGTGTCCTTTTAACTTAACCCAAGTTCTCTGGGAACTTGGTAAATGTCACACCAATACTGAGCTATCCTACCCAAAATCTACTACTTCTGAGAAACTTATCTGATTACTCCTTTAGCCTTTAATTCTTCTAGTTCACGTTTGGTTAGTTCCCAACTAGCTTACCTCACAAATTAGCTGGCACGGTACCATATTGGTTACAAAGCGTACCATGCCACTAGCGTGGACTCATATCCTAAAAATCATTTTAATTAACCATAAGCCTTATTTCACTACTCATAGTTATATGACATGGAATCCTTATTTACTTATTTTCCTTTCGATGTTTGCCTACTCAATATGCCACAATGGCCTTTTGGGTGAACACTACTTGACCAATCATACTTCTTCATGACTATATGTCATATTCATATACATATATCCTTACCATTATTCCTTGATTTGTCATACTTACCTTTCTTTAGAATTAGCAATAAGCTTTATTCTTTTAGAATCCTTCAAAGTAGGGCGTCACTGGCCTACTCGAAAAGTACTAACACTTAATCAAATCCTAACATTGGATACTTAAAACTTATTCCTTAGGCTTTATTTTTTAAAACAATGTTTCGTACCCATAAACTCCAGCTCCTTAACTAAATCTAGTGCTTTACTTATTTAGAACTTATTTTGAAATTATTACTTCCTAAACAACACTCGAGCACTAGGGCTTCGTCGGGCGAGATGTTACATGGGCGAATCAAGATGGATTAAAGTTTACTTTGTAAAGTTAGTTTTGTGATCTAAATATGGAAGCCTTGTTCAACTGTGAAAGAGGTAATTGTGTTGGAGTTGTTATGAGAGCAGTGACATCAAAAGTTACAAATACACTTGACGTTGCTCATGATTTATAACTTTCCTTATTTGGAGTAACAATCTTTTAAACCAAAAGAGCTGGGTAATGACTTAGATGATATTACGAGCATATGTGGGCTCATATTTAAATATTGGTCTTGTGGAGCAATAAATCCTTGAAGATTGGATCAATTCGAATTAAGCAAATCAAATCCTTTAATTTGTGAAGATTGACTTGACTGACTTGAAGATGTATCTTGGAGATCTTTGATTTATTCTAAACTTTATGTGAATATTTGTAAAATCTTTTTATGATGTTATTTTAGTGGGATCTTGATTGTAATTAATTGGTACTTTAGGAAGCCTTAAAACTCTTATAAATTTGAGGTTTGTTTAGTTACAAAGGAAGGAAGAGTTAACACATTTTATTCAGTAATGAGTTTATTAGAGTGTGCATTTTTTTAAGTAAAACAAATATGTCATTCTACAAAAAAAAAATTTCACGGGAAAAACTTAGACGAGAGAGATCTATCTTAGATGCAAAATTAAGATTGTTATACTGAAGTGTGATAGGACTTGAAGACATATATTGGAGATCTTTTATTTATTCTAAACTTTTTGGGGATATTTGTAAAGCCTTTTTATGAGGTAATTTTAGTGGCATCTTGATTGTAATTAATAGGTACTTTAGCAAGTATTAAAACTCTTATATATTCAAGGCCTATTAATTAGAACAAAAGGAAGAGTTAGAACATGTTTTATTCTGTAAGAATTTGTTAGAGTGTGCATTTTTGTAAGTAAAACAATTGTGTCATTAGATTTTACAAAAAAAAAAATCAGTGGGAAAATTTAGAGGAGAGAAATCTAGATTTTAGATGCAAAATTAAAGTTATTATACCGAGGTGGAATAAGCCTTAAATGACTATTTGTATGAGGTTAAATATAGTGGATTATCTCTATGTGTAAGGTCCAATATGTTGGAAAAAAAATTCGATTAAGAAAATAGTTATTTAGTTACAACAAAAATTTAAATTTTTTTAAATCAAGTAAAATGAATTGCCTCGAGTATGAGCTACAGCAACACAAACCAAGTCATAAAATAAAAACAATTTGTTTACGTTTAGTGGGAAAGTAAATTTTTTTATAAACCGATAATTATTCGATATTCTTAGAAAATAGAATTTATTCTTTGTAAATAAATTACCATTACTTTCTAGTAGAATAATAATATTTGAAAGATGTATAAATACCTTTACTGGTGGTCTATATCTATAGAGAAATGTACAAGAGTTCTGATTGAAAAAGTCTTGAATGAATAATATTATTTTAATAGCAAATACACTCTTACTCTAAATTAATTTCTCGATTCAATAAATTTCTTAACCAATTCTAATTTCGTTAAAGTCATAGCAATTTTACCTTAATAAAATTTATGAGGAAAATATATTTAATTCAATATATTCATAAAAACTAATTAATTTAATTTCATTTTCAAACTTCAATTATTTAATTACAAATAGTTAAATAATAATTTAAAGAACATTAAATTAATTCCTAAGTCATTTCTTGTTCTTAACGAGAAAACACATTCATTATTGATAATAAAACATGCGATTCGTTTTTAGTTTTAGCGAAAAACTGAGGCCCAGATTCAACAACGAAGAAGAAAGAGGAGACATTTGCGGCAAAATCTTTAACTGTTCCTAAGCAGTTCTGTTGCAGTTGTAGATAGTGTGGTTTCATTATTAGGCTCTGGGCTTCTATCGGGTTTTTTTTAATTATACGCCCTTTACTTGGCCCAATTAAGGGAGAGAATTGAGCTCTTATAATTTGAGTTATTGGTTTCATTATAATTCGCTACAATGTATTCGAACCCATATCTTTTTATATTGACAATAATATTTATATCAATTGAATTAAGACTAAATTAGTTTCTAAATCTAATTTTTATCATGCTTAAATTGAGATTTAATCTATGTATATTAATTTAGCATAACTAGATCATATATTTTTATAATGATATTCATTGTACAAATAGTTAACACCCTTAAGAACAGTCCTTCCACCTCGTTATGTTGGCATGGATTTCTTTTATTACGGAACCAATGCTTTTTAAAAAAAATCCACTATTGTAATCGAAAAATCTAACAGTGGTAGTTATTTGAAATATTTAATTGCGTAAAAGTATCAAATTATATCTAATTAAAATATAGAATTAAGGGTGTTTTTGATAAATCATAATAATTTTTCATTTAGTTAAAAATGAAAATTTTTAATATTTAATATTTTAAAATATGTTTAATAATCATTTAAATTTTTCACATGGCATAAAATTTTCAACAAAAAAAAGTGTTGAATAAGATAAGTAGGTAGATAACTATTTATCACTTAATGTAGAAAATATTAAGTTGATTTTATTTTTATTAAAAATTAAAATAAATTATTATTTTTTTAGAAAAAAAATTATATATTCAAATTACCATATGTATCTTTTATCCAAAACCATCAAAAATAATTTAAAATATTATATGAATAAAATTAAAATTTAAAAAATAAACAATATTTTAAAATCAATAATTACTTTTTTTTCAAACAATATAATTATATTCCGTACTTATATTTACAAATTTACCAAAAAAATTGTAATATAAATTTAGCACATATAAAATTTAGTAGTAAAAATTCAATACTTAATTTTTCAACATTTTAATTTTTAGTTTATCAAACATACCCTAAATCTCAAATCTGGGCATAATAAAGATATCAACATTATAATTTGACCATTTTTTGGATTTTTTAATTTTTAATTTTTAATTAATTTCTAATTTATTAAAATACTATATATAACGTATAAATGTATACTATTACTTAAGCCCTGATTGATGTTACAAATCAACCAGACATCAACTCAGTTGAAAATTATCAAATGACTATGGCCCAAACTTTCAAAACAAAATTCATATATTAAAAAGGTTATATTGGTAATTTACTTTTATTTTAAAATTAAAATAAAAATCACCCATCTAATAATTTGAACTTGGGTGCATAAGATTTTAAAATATCAACCTTATCGAGACAATCAAAATCTAATTAACAAAATTATATACAATTTTTATTACTTTATCAATAATTATTTTTACTAAAAAATTATTACTTAAATATTTTTATATTATTTTTATTTCTAATTTAAATTTGGGTGCACAAGGTTTTAAGATCTTAACCTTTAAAACAAAACCAAAATCTAATTAATAAAATTGTTTACTGTTTTGAGAGCAGTAACAATTGTGTCTACTCATGTTTCATAATTTTCTTTATTTGTTGGTGTAACACCTTAAACTCGGCCTAAACAGAATGACCAAGTCAATAATGTCACAACACCATCACAGATAACACCACACAACAGTAAAAGCAATACCTCAAGTCTTAGTCATAACATAAACAGTACGGAGTTAGAAAACAACTCAAAGACCAATTAGAATGCATAACATATATAAACATGTCCCATTAATCCCTATGTCCAAAGTAGGTATAACATACTAGCAATCTCAACTAGATGTCTTAAACTAGTCCTAAAGATGACCGAGTCCCTCGTCCGTTGGTCGTCAAGTTCGAGAAGATCTTGAGATTCCAATGACTAAGTTAGTACAACACATAATGGAGTTTCACACTTCCTATGTATAGTAATTTATAACGGTAACTAATATGGTTCAGTAATTTAAATCAGTTTGATACCAATTACACAGTTCAGTTATACAGTCAACAGTTACAGTTCAGTTGTATAGTCAACAGATACAGATATTGTTTCATATTCAGGTTCAGCTTCAGATACAAATATATGATTATGCAACCCCCAACCCTGCACACCATTTCCGTCCAGTCCAACACACCAAATCCATCCCTACACACCATGTAGTGTCAGTATGACACATTGCAGTGTTTACAATGTCACTGTCAGATCAGTTAATAATTTCAAGAGATTTAACCACCAAAACAGTTCAGTCACTTCCTTCAATTCATAATCCTAGTCCCATGCAGATGCAAAACAAATATCAGGTCATACATTTCAGTACATGCTTAAATATGCCTCAGATACATTTCAGATATTGACATCACATAAATAATCAGTTTCAGATTCCAGACACGCAATATAGCTCTCACATGTTAGTTTAGGTCATACAAGTTTCACAGTCTATAAACGGTCGCCTTACACAATGTTTACGAACAAATACACACTACACACTGCCTAGCACACGATAATGTGCTAGCCCATGTGTGACACACGGCCAGTCACACGCCCATGTGTTTAGCCCATGTGACCACTGCACTTGTAATTCCAAAACAGTATATTCACACGGTTTGGTACACACTCGTGTGTCACATAACAATGTACATATACGTTCTGGCACATGCCTATGTACCCAGCCCGTGTCCCCTATACATTAATTCACAAAACAGTATGCACACACAGTCTGACACACGCTTATGTACCCAACCTGTGTGCCTTAAAACAGTATACACACACGGTTTGACACACGCCTATGTGCCAGCCCATGTGACCCCTAAAACTTAGTTTAATGGCACACGACCTGGACACACACCTGTGTGCCTTCGAACACATGCCTGTGTGCCTTCGAACACACCCAATTCTGATAAAAATGCAGAAAAATAGTAGAAACTTTAAAGGTTTCGACACCCTACCTGATACGATACAGAAGTCGTACAAGAGCAGGAACTTTCGGAGGCCTATACTAACATAAAAACAAAGAACTACGCAATCAATTCCCCAATCATTCGACGAATCAACACACGAAACAACCATTGCAAAGTTCTAACAAAAATCCATAAAAACTCGGCTACGATACCTTAATTCAGAAAATTCACATATTATGCACGCTGGAAGGATCGTTATCGACAAAATGTTCTCCTAAAAAGATCGCAACCAAAGCATAAACACAAAATCCGTGCAACTTGTAACAAGCCGTTTTTTAATGGTGTTGGAAACAGAGATTTCGGGATCACAAACCTGAGAAGAAAATTTTTATAATGAGTGTTTTAAATTAAATAAGTCAATAATAATTTCCTATGGAATTTTTGAATTGAAGAATTTTAATTATTGAATTAAAGGTTAGTATAAGTAGTTTGGTTCAAAAGTTAAGTGGTTTTAGAAAATGAGGTATGGGGACCTCGTTTCTCAAATTAAGGGTCGTAAATATTTTTATTAAATATTTACAGAGTCTTATTATATGTGAATTGAAGTTTGGTTGGGTAATTTGATGTTAATTGCTTAATTAAGGAAAAAGGAGTAAATTGTAAAAAAGGTAAACGTTAATTGCTATAAATTAAAAAAATAGTAAAGGGACTAAAATGGTAATTAAACCATTGGTCAAAAAGTCCAAGCGGTGGTGACATGATTACCATCCACTAACTTTTGGGTTATTTTTTATTTAGTCCTAATTAGTTTAGGACTAAATTGAAATTAAGTTTGTTTAATTGAAATTTAATATAATTGAAGGATCAATTATGAAATTGGACCCTATTTAAATGGCCTAATAATATAAATGATTTGAAACTCTTTAGATTTTGGTAAATTGCAATTAAATCCTAATAAAATGGGATTTACTAATTAGTTTATTTTTAGTATGATTGAGAATGGTGATTTTGAGGTCATAACTTCGATATGTCATACCGTAAATACTAATTATTTAATATTTACATGGTCAATAGTATTGTATTAAAATTTGGTTATGAAACTTAATCGTTTAGATAGTTAATTAAATGAAAAAGATTAAATCGTAAAAGGTGCAAAAGTTTAATTTTTTCTAATTAAAAGTATTAAGTATCAATTGGAGGTTTAGTTAAGGCACCTAATTGGTAATTAAATCTATAAGGTATGTGGACGGTTTTGACTTCTTATATGACTAAATTTCATGTAATTTAAAAGGGGCAAATAGGTAATTTTGCAAGTTAAGTAATTAAATTAAAACAAAAGTTAAAATTTCATCATTTTCTTTCCTTCTTCTTCTTTAACAAGCCGAATAGCCATTTTTGGGAAGGAAAAAGCTTTGGATAGTTAGGGTTCATCAAATAGGTAAGTAAACCTTGCCCGTTTTTAGTGATTTTTATGTTTTTGAGTCTGTATTAGCTTGATATAGCTGACCCGGGTACTAATTTGTAAAAATGTTAAACATTTTGGTTTATGTAATTGATGATTTTAGTGTTTTGTTGAAGTTTAATGATAAAATATTAAGCTTGGTTGTTAAATATGACTATTTTGTAAAGTAATTTTAGTAATTTTCATGTTAAATGACTAAAATATAAAAGTAGTAAAAGTACAATGACTTGTTGTTAAATAAAACAAATATAGGAAGTACTGGATTGCTGTAATATTCAGTCGAACTTGTTTTTAAGGAAAAATGGTTAATTTGCAAGTTTTGAGCTAAAGGACTAAATTGAATAAAAGTAAAAATTTAAGGGTAATTTTGTAAAAATACCAAAAAGGCTTATGTACATAAAAAGATTAAAAAGTCATGTTGATTTAAATAATTGAATGAAATTATTGAAATAGATCAAGATCGCGTTCTGATTGTGGAAAAAGGAAAATTATGGATTTGCCCCTAGAGTTCACTTTAACTGCAATTTCGTTCGATAAGTTCGTAATGTTAAATTCTTATTAATAACTTCTTATAACTGCCTTTCTAATGATTGTTGGAAATGAGAAACGATGATTGGAAATGTGAAAGATAGAAACGACGAGATGAGGATTTCTCGGCCTTATGCTAAAGATAGAAAATGGTCCGATGATTGAGATCTTGCATTTGTTACGTATTCTCTACAGCATCGTGAGTCACCGTAAGGTGAGTAGAATCCAAGAATGGGTTACAAGCCCTACGATGCTGAGATTTATGCTTGTTTACATATTCTCGTTAGCTTAGTGTGAGCAGCATTGTAGGGAATAGATATACCGTATCGATGGCTAAGGCTAGCATTGTATACTGGTAACAGGTATGACCTTTGGGTCAACAAGGAGTAAAATGAGCATCATGACCTTTGGGTCAACATGAAGTAAATCGGATATCGATCATCGGAGTACAGTTCTGATTTAGCTCGATTGATTTACAGATTTGTTCAACACATGTTATTCGGTAAATTGATAAACCTTGCGAACTTATTAAGCTATGAAAGCTTACTAGTGAATTTGTTCTTGTTTTGTAGATTCTAGTTTGCTGCTTGAAGATTGGATCACCTCGAAGAAATCACATTATCTTGGGAGCTCGTTTGGTAGTATTTACATCACTTGTTTATATGGCATGTACTAGGATGATGTTACCTTTGAAATGCTTGATTTTAGTTCGTTGGTTCTTTGTTGAACTAAACTTGCACGCTCGCTTGATGTTGTAACTAAGCAAATGTGTTTGTAATGAATTGACATGTGAATTTAAGAGTCTTGTGTTGAATGATGGTAGATAAACTTGAGGACTTGTGTAATTAACTGAATTCTGCATACTTGTTTCGGTAGAACCCTTGCATGTATCAGTAGAAGTATAATGCAGGAGAGAGTTGTTCAATGACTTGAGTTGTATCGATAGTTGCATAATAAGTATCAGTAGTTCTGGCCATAGGAGTATCGGTAGTTTATGTACTTGTATTGGTAGAAGCTACAAGGTAGGACATCTTAGCTCTCTGGAGTTCTTCATGATTTGTTTTGGTAGAAGCTTCACTTGTATCGGTAGAAGTCTGCACTACTTCCTGAATTGTTTACGGACTTGACTGTAACACTCGTAACCCGTAACCGTCGTCAGTTTAGGGTCTCAGAGTATTACCGAATATAATAAAATCATTAAATCATTTCTAACAAACATTAGAATTCATTTAAAACATTCTCTCAAATACATATAAATCATTCAATAAACATATAATGTTCAACTACCATAATATAATCAAACCATCCTCTAAACATTATATCTAAACAAACATCATACCAACATATACACTATGCATAATTCAATACACTCCATTAAGTCAATAATTTACATATTTCATAATTTACCAAATCATTATATACATATCATTCAAAACAAATTCACATCAAAACAACTACTTTGAAACTAAGATTCACATTTAGTCATTTCCTATAAGACCTTTACACATAACTAGTCCTAGGTACATGCCAAAATAATCAAAAAGTGACCTCACTAACTTGGAGTTCAGGATTTCCACTTTGATGCTGAGTTGTAATCTACTATTAAGATAACCTGAAATCATGGAAGATTCAATTACATCAGTAACCTTTATTCACCACAAACCATTTTCATGGATATTTACTATCTTCAAATAAAGCTTTCATTTATACAAAATCATGATTTCAAATTCAACATTTCATTTAATGCATATAACAAATATGCATAATACTTCCATTCCTTATAATTCTTACTCCACAAATATAGACATACTTTTTCATAAGTCTTCTCAATTTCTATCCATTTTTCATTGTTATTTTCGTCAATTCATGGCACCCGGTGCCTAGTGGATAAACCACGAAAGTGAGCCCAGCTTAGTTGGATTAACCAACGGTTGCACCAGTGGATAAACCACATCATGGAGTCGGTAAACCGCCCACATCAATACACACACCAGCAGACAATAAAACGACACCAAAGCCAACAACACTAGGGATTAACCAAAATTATCCGTCAAATCCTGGCACCTGGTGCCTATCGGATAAACCGTGAATGTTAGCCCAGCTCTAATCAGTTAAACCGACATCATACATCCATCAAACCAACCAATTCCTCAATTCACAATTTACATGTTATCATTTAACCAAATACATGGAACAAATCATAAGTATCAAGATTTCAGTTTAGTATTTAAATGTGATTGAACTTAAAAAATTAAATGGACAATAATGCTAAGTTCAAAAGTACGATTTAGAATTTAATAGTTTAATTCAATTAACAACTTTATAACCAACAAAATACAATAATTCTCATCATTCAATTTATCCTTACTAGTTTTAAAATTGCATTACTAATTCCATATCAAATAACCAATCCAACTCACATGGCAGCAACCATTTTTCAATAATTTATAAGCACACAAACATATATGTTTCCAAACAGCCCCTATGCCCTTGAATTTCATCACTTAACCTCATGCTATTTACATTTTAAGGGAGTTATATCCCTAGTAATTAATTCCATCTACTATCCCTTAAATTATCCATAATGATAACTACCATTAACCTTCTTCATTTGATTCTTACCATACGAACACACAAGAAAACCACCATTGCATATCCACAAATTTCCACATAACAATATTAAGCTAAATCAATTTGTCCAAAACCTCATTAAATCCTTAATTTATTAGACTTTTCTAACAAAATTTCCATAACAATATACACGCATATAAATTCACTCGTAAAACCCAAAAACCTCAAAATCTCATCAATGGCATTGTACATTGCTTACAAAGATTTTATAATCTAATTTTTGGATTAGCTAAATTAAGCTATTTCCAACACAAAAATATAATTAACAATAAAAATCCATTTAAGTACACTTACATGCAAGCACCTTAAACCGAAACTCAAGCTCCCTCAATGGCTTCTTTCTCCCTAACCTCTCTAACCATTTCGGTAAAGAAGAAAAAGAAATGATAGCCCAAAAAAATGTTTTAATGGATCCCTTAATGTTTTGTTTAATAAGCTTTTATTAATTAATTACTTCTATACCCTTTTCAATTATTAAAATTACTAATGTACCTATCCATCCACATCCAGTATCTTAAAAAAGTGGTTCATTTTTCCTTTGAGTACAATAGCTTTTATTTCCCCTTCTATTTAATCCTCTCTTTTTTCTTTTAACAACCACAACCACTCACTTTTCATTTTCTTTCCATTTGATCCTTCTTTTTAATAGAGCATACTAATTAGTTAGGTTCCTTAAACAAAATTTTATTTGACTTACACCAACTAAATAACATACTTAATTATCAGTTCTTTAATTCTCAATAAAATTTTATAATTTTCTGAGCCTAACTTCTGATGTTACTAATTGCGGGTCGTTACATCGACAACTACCGATGCTTGTCCAACAAGTATCGGTAGAAGTATCCAAAAATCATGAAAATGACCTTTTTGCCCTTGTTGAGTTATGATTATAATTAATTGATGATTTATGACATGATATTAAAACATGAATAATGATAAATGAATAGAAAGACACCGGGGCCCTAATTGACGACGATTTTCAGGTTTTGGGTGTTACAGACATGAAGAACAGATGTCTTGATATGTGATATGAATATTGATTCCTGATTGATTGAAATGTTGTAAATGAATGTGTAAGATTAAATGAAATTAGTATTCTAAGTTACAAGTTGGTAAATGTATAAATTGTGATTGATTCCTGATTGATTGATATGGATATTGTTGCTAAATTGAATCCTCAGGTTTCCAAGTGGCTTCCTTAGTATCGTGATTCCACCAGAGAACCTTAACCAGAGGTACAGTTTTCTTTTGCAAGACTTTAATAGCTCGCTCAAAAATTTGGACAGGCTCTTCCTCAAAAGTCAGATCGGGTCTCACCTCGATCTCCTCAACTGGAACGATGTGAGAATGATCAAATCGATACCTTCGCAACATCGAAACATGGAACACATCATGGATACGATCAAGCTCAGGAGGTCATTCAAGCTGATACACAACTGGTCCAACCCGTTTCAGCTTGAATCCAGGTGATTCAAGCTTATTTGAAAAAGGTTGGACCAGTTGCGTATCAGCTTCAAATAAGCACAATGAATGTCTTATTAAACTTGGCTTCTCTATTAGATCTAAGACTTAAACATGCACACTAATCACACCTTCCAGTGCTGGTAATGCATCACATTTAAGAACAAGTGGATTAAATTCCTTCAATCCCCAAGCAACTTTCATTGTCTTGCTTGTTAATTTAATTTGTTGCTGCATCTTCCAATGACAGTGACTGCAATCACACTTCCGTGGTCAAAACAATTAAACCCAAAGATTTAACAGTAAAAGAAAGCTTGAATAAGATATCATTTAGTCTAAAAATCAAGAGTACTTCCATACAAACTTGAAATAAACATTAATCACCAGCGTTTAAGAAAAGAAATGTAAAAGAACAAATGGAGAGTACTATTCCTAGGCTACTCGACTTGCTCCCTTACTTCCCTCTTACATCGCACTTAGGGTTCCTTGTCAGGAGCAAATCTGCATCCCTTCATGTTGGTTCACCCATAGGGCCTCAAGTCCTCTTAGCCGAAAGCTTTAAAAGCTTGGTTGAAGAAGAATATTCACCAAAGGAGACTAAATGAGAGAGAGAGAGAGATTTTCTCTTTCCTTGTGAGTATTTATATCCCTCCAAATTATATAGGTGTCTCTTCTGCAGAATTGAGCTGTCTATAGTCGTACTAGTTGGTTATACCAGACTGGACAGCTCATGCAATTTTTGTTCTTATCTGGATGGCTGTCAGCTGTGGTGACAGTTCTGGGCGCAATTTTGGACATACTTATATAGTGAAAACTCTGGACATATTCACACAGCGATAATTTGAACAAGTTCCTACAGCGACAATTCTGTCAATGCTCATGCAGTGATAATTTTGGACATCGTCATGCAGTGATAATTTTGGGTGCAATTCTGGACAATGTCATGCAGTGACAATTCTGGGCGCAATTCTGAATAGACTCATGCAGCGACATTAGTAGTAAAATATGACAAAATTAAGAGCAACTAAGCTAAGGTCCATTGAGTTAGAAAATGCAATAAGCTAAACTAAAAAATGCTAAAATATGTACTAAGGATGACTAAATGGGAACAACTTAAACAATAAGTATGGAGAAATTCATTGTTCTTTCTAGTACTATCACACCCCCAAACTTGAGTTTTTACTTGTCCTCAAGTAAAATAGAAACTAGCAAGGCTATAAAAAAATTATCAAGGCAAATGATCATTCTAGCAACTTGAATCACCTAAAATCCCAATGAATGAATCATATTCAAATGACAAATTTTTGCGCCAATAATTCATAAGCATGAATAACTAAGACTGCAACTTCATCCAAGCCATCATCATGCCTCAAATCCTAAATTCCATCTACCAATACAACATTTATTGTAAAGTAATATATACATATATTATTTTTTTTATGTGACTGAGGGATGTCGTTGCATTACTATACTCTTGTTTTTAAGAAGTAACGATAGGGTGCAACAAACCCCTAGGGAGTATGTAATTGCATCGACACACACTCTTGTAGTGATAGCCTTTGGCTAGATTATTTTTTCTCACACTTGCATTGGAGTGTTCCCCTTGATAGTTCACAATACACCCACATTGGAGTGTCTTTTATTTATAACTATAATTATATACAAATAGCTATAAATGGTAGATTCATTCAAAATTCAAAGAGTGATACTAGTCATTCATTACTAATGCAATCTAAATCATTCATCAAAGAATTGAAGATACAACATTTAATCAAGTTTATCCAACTCATTCATTGACAATTCACATGGTTCAAGAATTAAGCATCGAATGTAGAAAAAATTAAACATAATTGCAATATCCATTCATAACCTTGCATGCTTTATTAAATTCAAAAAGAAAATTTTGAAATATGGGTGCATCTCCAAACTCCATATGCATTCCCCCAAACTTAAAGTTTGCATTTTCCCCAATGCATTAACACTAAAATGCAACGACAATGAAAATGCAACGACAATTCTTACTAACAAAATAAAAACTACAACTACATGCAATGCATGAACACTACAGCTAAAAACTAAAATAAAACTAACTCAAATTTTCGCAGCCGTCGATGTGACTGCATGGTGCTTTTTCTTCCTTCTCTCATTTTCTTCCTTTCTGCACTTCTTATCCTTGAAGCTATTTTGTTTTCTTTCTTTTGGCTTTGCCCGATCCTCGGATTGCTTCATAACCTCTGGCTGTGCCTGACATCACATCATACAGCTATAACTTCTTTCGGATGAATACTTCGAGTGGTCCAGTGTAAACCACGATAGCGAAAAGACTGTGATCCTCATTAATTGCAGTCACAGCCTCCTCCTAACTCTCTCCAATTTACGCCAAACCCTCAGTTGTTGCATCCATAACTGCAGGGTGCAGTGACAAATTTTTTTAGCTGAATCTTTCACAGCTTCATTTCCTTCATTTTTTTTCTCTTCCTCAACTTAGCTTTCCTCCCTTTTAGTAGGAATTTTCTCTTCAGTAGCATGTGCCTCTTGACCCGTAGTGAACTCATCCTCAAACAAGCTCTCAATAGTTTGCAAACATTCCTTCAGCTCCCTTGATTCTGCCTCCTTCTCATCATCAAAGATGTGCACCATTGTAAGGGAAGCCATTAATTGGTCTTTGTCCCCTGAGTTAGCCTCCTCAGTTGAGGGCTCATACTCTTTGATAATTGGAGGAAATATTAGGAATTCAGGGAGAAAGGCTTTGCTCATCCGCCTTAATATGGTCATAATAGTACTATTCCAAGCCCTAGTATAGGCATAGAATAAATTCTTTGCTCTGTCCATTTCTTCTATTACAATTACAAGCCTGAGCTACCTATTGATGTTGGAATTGGCCAACTTCTCAATAGCCTTCATTTTGTGCAGTAAGGTTGTCTTAGCAGTTTCCTGGTGGATTATTTCACCGATAACGATCTTCCTACCCTTGAGAATAGAATGTATCAAACACATTCTGTCAAGGGTGACTGTGGTACTGTGCGTAGAGGGCTTTAGTCTGCAGTTTACAGAATGCAACCAGACAGCCGTATAAATTACGTTGACAATGAAGTCCAAGTGCGGCGACATTGGTACCTAATTATTCGGTAAAAACAAGACGTAAAATAAACTTGAACAAAAATAATAATAAACACCTAAAATAAAATGTGAAAACAACGACAAAAAGAAAAACAAGTTAGTAGCAACTAAATATTATATAATAAAAATAAAGTGCAAAAACAAAAATAAACATCAAACAAACGCCATCCCCGACAACGACGCCAAAACTTGATCGCGCTATGAACATCACAGCAAATATGTACAAGCGTACACTGTCGATGCAAGTATAGTAGACAGATGTGAATTTGTCGGATATCGATCCCATGAGGATAGATGTTTGTTGTCTATAATTGTCAATGCAATGAAAAATTAAATGAAGTAAAATTATGAGAGTGATTGTCGAAGCAATAATGTAACATTAAAGATAAAATGAGATAATAATAAAATGGGGTCCCCAATGTAGATAGTCAGCAGAATACTAAGTGTGGCCCACAAGGTGTAAAAATACTAGGTGTTATCACTGCAAATAAGCACAATGAATGTCTTACCAAACTTGGCTTCTCTATTAGATCTAAGACTTAAAAATGCACACTAACCACACTTCCAGTGCTGGTAATGCAACACATTCAAGAACAAGTGGAATAAATTCCTTCAATCCCCAAGCAACTTCCATTGTCTTGCTTTTTAATTTAATTTGTCGCTGCACCTTCTAGTGATAGTGACTGCAATCACACTTTCGTGGTCAAAACAGTTAAACCCAAAGATTTAACAGTAAAAGCAAGCTTGAATAAGATATCATTTAGTCTAAAAATCAAGAGTACTTCCATACAAACTTGAAATGAACATTAATCACCAGCGTTTAAGAAAAGAAATGTAAAAGAACAAATGGAGAATACTATTCCTGGACTACTCGACTTGCTCCCTTACTTCCCTCTTGCGTCGCACTTAGGGTTCCTTGTCAGGAGCAAATTTGTATCCCTTCATGTTGGTTAGCTGAAAAGCTTCAAAAGCTTGGTTGAAGAAGAATATGCACCAAAGGAGACTAAAGGAGAGAGGGAGAGAGAGAATTTTCTCTTTCCTTGTGAGTATTTATATCCCTCTAAATTGTACAGGTGTCTCTTCTACAGAATTAAGGTGTCTATGGTCGTACCAGTTGGTTATCCTAGATTGGATAGCTCATGCAATTTCTATTCGTATTCGGACAGCTATCGGGTGCGACGATAGTTTTGGGCGTAATTCTGGACATGCTTATACAGCGACAACTCTGAACATATTCACACAACGATAATTTTGAACGAGATCCTGCAACAACAATTCTGGGAATGCTCATTCAGTGATAATTTTGGACATCGTCATGCAGTGACAATTTTGGGCGTAATTTTGGACATTGTCATGCAGTGACAATTCTGGGCGTAATTCTGAATAAACTCATGCAGCGACATTAGTAGTAAAATATGAAAAAATTAAGTGCAACTAAGTTAAGGTCCATTGAGTTAGAAAATGCAATAAACTAAACTAAAAAATGCTAAAATAAGTGCTAAGGATGACTAAATGGGAACAACTTAAACAATAAGTATGGAAAATTCATGGTTCTTTCTAGTACTACTAGCTTCAGGTAGCTTTTTTCCAGAATCGTGAGGTAAAATGTGGATCCTGATCTAAAATAATCGAACCCGGAACTCCATATAACTTCACAATCTCAAATATATACAAATTAGCTAACCTCTAAAGTGAGTAATCAATTCAGATCATTATAAAAGTGAGCTGACTTGGTTAATCGATCAATAATGACTTAGCAATTTGGTCTAAATCAGAAGAGTTCGACACCTACGGCCATATAGAGCCTCATAAGGTGCCATCTAAATGCTAGCATGGAAGCTATTGTTATAAGCAACTCAGCTAACGACAGATGATCTTCCCAACTACCCCTTAAGTGAATCACACAACTTCAGAGCATATCCTCTAAAATCTGAATCACTTGCTCAGACTGACCATCTGTTTGGGGATGATAAGCTATACTAAAATCAAATCACGTACCTAAGGCTTCATGTAGCTTTTTCTAGAATTACTAGGTAAAACGTGAATCCCGATTTGAAATAATCGAAATCGAAACTCCGTGTAACCTCACAATCTCATATATATACAACTTAGCTAACCTCTAAAGTGAGTAATCAGTTCGGATCATTATAAAGTGAGTTGACTTGGTTAATTGATTAACAATGACCCAAATGGAGTCTTTCTTAGTGAGCGTTAGGGGTAACCTACTGACGAAATCCATCATCACTCGTTCCCATTTCCTTTAGGGAATTTTAATTGGTTGTAGCAATCTCGAAGGTAACTAATGCTCGGCCTTAACCTTTTGACAAGTCAAACAATGAGAGATGAAGGTCGTCACTTCTCGTTTCAAACCAAGCCACCAGTATAGCTCTTGTAGATCGCAATACATTTTATTTTCGCCAGGATGCATAACATAAGGGCTGCTATGTGCTTCCTGTAGAATCGATAATCTCAATTCGAAATCTTTAGGTACACAAATATGACCTTTGAAGCATAGAACCCCATCCGTATTCAAAATGAACTTAGACTCTTCACCCAATTCAATCACACGCAACAGCTGGGCCAAAGACTCGTCTTGCAACTGTTTAACTCAAATCTGATCAACCCAGGTTGGTCTTACCTGAAGCTCAGCTAATAAATTTCCATCATAAAATAGACTTAATCGAGCAAACAACGCTTGCAAATTAGTTATCGCCCAACGACTAAGGGCCTCAACTACTACATTAGTTTTACCGGGATGATACTCGATTGTACAGTCATAATCCTTGAGTAACTCAACCTATCTACGGTGTCTTAAGTTTAACTCTTTCTGAGTTAACAGCTACTTGAGGCTCTTGTGATCGGTATAGATAATACACCTCTCACCGTACAAATGTGCCTCCAAATTTTTAACGCGAACACGACCGCAGCTAGCTCAAGACCATGAGTAAGGTAGTTGCCTTCATGTGTCTTAAGCTGTCAAGACGAGTACGCTACTACTTTCCCATCTTGCATTAGAACACAACTTAAGCAAACGTGTGACACATCACTGTAGACCACAAACACTTTACTCGACTCAGGCTGAACCAACATAGGAGCTTGCGTTAGAACAGACTTGAGCTTCTTAAAGCTTGACTAATAGTCCTCAGACCACCTGAATGGAACATTCTTACGCAAAATCTTAGTCAGAGAAGATCCGAAGTTCAGAGACATTCTTTAATTGTTTACTCTCAACCACAACTTCGATTTTCTTTGAATCAACTTAGATCCCCTCAACAATCACTACGTACCCCAAAAGGTAACCTCGGATAACCAGAACTCATATTTACTAAACTTCACGTAGAGTTGCTTCTTACGAAGTGTCTAAAGTACAATACGCAGATGCTCGTCATGTTCAGTCTTGGTTTTAGAGCAAATCTGGCTAATGTCTATAAAGACCACTACAAATTGATCCAAATACAGTTAGAACACCTGGTTCATCAGATCTAAGAATGCAGCCGGAGCATTTGTTAAGCCGAATGGCATAACTAAAAACTTGTAATGTCTGCGTCCTGAATGTGGTCTTAAACACATCAGCATCTTTAACTTTTAGCTGATGGTAACCAGAACGAAGGTCAATCTTTAAAAGTAGAGAAGCTCTATAGAACTGATCGAACAAGTAATCAATTCTCGGAAGTGGATACTTGTTCTAAATTGTTAGCTTGTTCAGCTGACGGTAATCGATACACATTCTCATTGTACCATCCTTCTTTTGACAAACAGAACAGGTGCTCCCCACGAAGATAAGCTCGGTCGGATGAACCCTCGATCAAGAAGTTCTTGAATCTGTACCTTCAAATCGGTAACATCCTTCAGTGCCATACGATAGGGAGCGATGGACATCAGAGCGATACCCGATAACAAATCGATACCAAACTCAACCTCTCGGTTAGTGGTACACCAGGTAGTTCATCAGGAAAGACATCCAGGAAATCCCTGACTGTCTGAATATCGCTAACAATTAGCTTAGTCAGTGTGGAATCAAAATAAAGGTAAGATACGCCTCACACTATTTTCTTAAAAATTTCTCAGCTACAAAAGTGGATATTATATTGGAAAGGTAATCTCGACACTCACCAACCATTACTATCTCATTATCCTCTTCAATTCTCAGAATGACTCTTTTTGATGCACAGTCTAGACTAACTCTGTGCTCAACTAACCAATTAATACCTAGAATTAAGTCAAACTTCCCAAATGAAAGCTCCATCAGATCTGTCGGGAACACAACTCCCTGAATCTCTAATGGTACTCGCTTAAACACTTTGTCAACCCGAACGAACTGACCCAAAGGACTAACCACAAAAATTATACTCAGTAATTATATTTAGTTTCACAGATACAATACTAGCTATGTAAGAATGAGTAGAACCAATATCAATCAGAGCAAAATATGGTACTGTGAAAATAAAGAACGTATCTGCAATGACATCGGCATTATCCTTGTCCTCGCAGTGTTGGGTTGCATAGACAAGAGCAGGCTGTCGAGCCTCAGTTTGAGTCACACCTCTTTTCGGTGCTCCTCGACCCCTACCTAAACTACTACCAACCCTACCCGAACCTCGACCCTAGCTGGCTACGATGACACTCTCGGAGACTGCACAATGCTCGTAAATGTAGCCGATGCAGGAGCTGGCATTTGATTAGATCATTATGGACACTCTCACACTCTATGCTCTCATGACCCATACCAAAGACACACCACCATCTTCCTCCAACACTCGCTCGAATGGCGTCTCCCACAATAGTCACAATGCGCCATCGCATTGGAAGCTATCGATGCCTCAACTCTCGGAGGTCCATCAGGTCTCGCCCATTTCTTAAGGCACGAAACCAAACCAGTAAGTCTTGTCTCCCTCTTGGCTTTACTCTGAGCGCTCCTTCTCGCGCTCAGTGCGCTTAACTTCCTCAATAATCTTTACCTTGTCAACCAACACAGTGAAGACTCGCTCTTTCTGGGAAGCTATCAAAACTCTCAAATCATACCTCAAACCATCCTCAAATCAAACGCACTTGTCGTGCTCAGTCACGACTATTGCTCGAGCATACCTACATAACCTTAAAAACTCAGCCTCATACTCAATTATGGACCTCTCCCCCTGAACCAAACTCATAAACTACCATTGATGAGCCTCGACGTAACTAGCTCCTTTGTGCTTGCCCTGAAAAGCATTCTTAAATTAGCCCCAAGTCATTAACTTAGGCTGAGCGCCTGCTCGATGGTCACCCACCATTGGTATGCCTCATCCAGGAGTAGAGATATAGCACCCTTTAGTTTCTATGTCGGTGTGCAGTCAATGTCGTCCATAATACACTCGGTTGTCTCAAGCCAGTATTCGACTATGGTAGTAGTGACTCTAGTGACACCCTTGAATAGTTTAGCTTCGTTTGAATGCAGCCGCTTAGTGATTGATCCTCAAGCTACGGGTCTAGTACGGGTCCCAATGACCCTCTCCAACACACAAAGCATAGCTTGGGACACAAGATCATCCCCAATCGACTCAGTCTGAGACCCAATCTCAATAGTAGGAGTATCAATGGTCTTGCTGATCTCCAAAATAAGAATGCTCCCCATAGAGGATGACTCAGCTCGAGCTCCTTCTCAGCGTCCATGGCGCCCGCGGTGCCCTCATATCCCTCATCGACAACTCCCTCGTGAACTCATCTTTTCAAGGTCTACAATATCAGAAGTGCACAGATCAATTCAGTAGTTTATCGGAATTTTCCTAACACGTTATGTCAAATAATAGTTCAAACACAAAATTAGTAGTCACAGTACAATAGGCATACAATTGCTATAAAAGATACTTACAGGCGTGACATCGAAAACTAGATCTTCCTAAATATGTTATACAGTTTCCACTTTTGTATATTCATATTCTAGCTACACAGAAAGACCTACTACATAGTTCGAGTATTGTCTAATTAGCTCTGATACCATTAAACATAACACCTTAAACTCGACCTAGACAGAATGACCAAGTCAATAATATCACAACACCATAATAGATAACACACACAAAATAGTAAAAGCAATACCTCAAGTCTTAGTCATATCATAAATAGTACAGAGTCAAAAAAAAACTCAAAGTCCAATTAGAATGCATAACATATATAAACATGTCCCATTAATCCTTATGTCCAGAAGTAGGTATAACATACTAGCAATCTCGACTAGATGCCTTAAAATAGTCCTAAAGATGATCGAGTCCCTCATTCGCTGGCCGTTAAGTCCAAGAAGATCCTGAGATTCCAATGACTAAGTTAGTACAACACATAATGGATTTTCACACTTCGTATGTATAGTAATTTATAACGGTAACTAATGTTGAGTAATTTCTATTAGTTTGATACCAATTACACAGTTCAGTTATATAGTCAACAGTTACAATTTGGTTGTACAGTTAACAGATACAGATATTATTTCAGATTCACGTTCAGTTTCAGATACAAATGATTATGCAACCCCCAACCTTGCACACCATCTCCGTCCAGCCCAACACATCAATATCCATCCCTACACACCATGTAGTGTCAGTATGACACGTCATAGTGCTTACAGTGTCACTGCCAGATCAGTTAATATTTTCAAGTGGTTTAACAACCAAAAAAGTTCAATCACTTCAATTCATAATCCTAGTCCCATGCAGATGCAAAATAGATATCAAGTCATACATTTCAGTACATGCTTAAATATGCTTTAGATACATATCAATTATTAACATCACATAAATATAATCATCACATAAATATAATCAATTTCAGATGCTCAGAATCAGATTCCAAACACACAATATAGTTGTCACCTGTCAGTTTAGGTCATACAAGTTTCACAGTCTATATACGGTCAACTTACACAATGTTTACGAACAAATACACACTACACACGACCATTCACACGCCCTGTGTTTAGCCCATGTTCCCACTGCACCTGTAATTCCAAAATAGTATATTCACACGGTCTGAGAAATGCCTATGTGCGCAGCTAGTGTGTCACAAAACTGTATACACACACAGTCTAACACACGCCCATGTACCCAGCTCATGTCCTCTGTACCTTAATTCACAAAATAGTATGCACACACAGTCTGACACACGCCTGTGTGCCAACCCGTGTGAACCCTGAAGCTTAGTATAATGGCACATGGCCTGGGCACACGCCCGTGTGCCTTCGAACAGACCCTATCTGATGAAAAACATAGGAACTCTCGAAGGCCTATACTGACATAAAAATAAAGAACTACACAGTCAATTCCCCAATCATTCGACGAATCATATCACAAAACAACCATTTCAAAGTTCTAAGAAAAATCCATAAAACTCAGCTGCAATACCTTCGTTCAGAAAATTCACGTATTATGCATGTTGGAAGGATCGTTGTCGGCAAAATGTTCTCCTAAAAACATCGCAACTAAAGGATAAACACAAAATTCGTGCAACTCAAAGCAAAGTTTGATAACACTCGATAATGGAAAAAACTACAATTCAAATCTATTTATTCCAAACTAAACCAACAATTCAAAGATCTTACCGCTAATAGAAAAAATATTACGAACACGAACAAAAGTCAACGAACCACCTTACAATTGCAATGATGAGTAGCAAATAAAAAGTTTTGCAAAAAGCTTTAAATGGAGTATGAGGAATGATCACTTTTGGGAAAGTAAAGGTTGGTTTTGTTAGTTTTGAGGAATGATCACTTTTGGGAAAGTAAAGGTTGGTTTTGTTAGTTTCCAAAACTTAAAATAAAATAAAAGGAACTATTTCATAAAGAAGTACAAAAATTCACTCATACTTGCGTACGCTAGTACTCGAACTCAAAACCAAGGAAACAGACAAATACTAAACCATTGAACTACTAGGCTCATCATTGAAACAATAATGCACTGAAATTAATTTAAGGTATAAGTTCAAAGCTCAAGGTTCAGAAAAAGAAATCATAACTTTTCAAAAAGCACAACTCGAACCCTCAATCTCAAATAAGAAAATAGAACATATAACCACAGAGACAGTGAAAAATTCATTGCTATAACTCACATAGATAGGTTTAAATTTTTTGGGTGTTATAGTTGGTATGTTGGAGAAAAGTATTTTCTTTGCTTACATCTTTTTTAAGATTTTGTCTGTCTAACCTCATGATTATAATTGGAAAAAAGATTGGATAAAACGAGATTAATATTTATTGATACTAATGTAATCTACTTACCTTATTTACTGAGATTTACAATCCAAGAAAATATGGGTTGACTCTATGAATATTTATCTCAATCTTTTGTATCTTCATATTAAGGGTAATTGGTTTGATGAGATTTAGGCTGTAACGCCCTTAACCTGATCTGATTCACCAGATTCAGATCTCAAAGGTTATGCCATAATACATATGTAACTTGAATATTTCCTCTATTTTTTCCATGTAAAAGTTCTATCTATGGCTATGATAGAGTCTCTTATGAGTTTACATTGCATAGTTACTGTTACAATTCATGATGATAAAATTTCAGTATTCTCTATTTAGCTCTTAGTTTGTTGTAACACTTTGGAAGGTTACTTAATCAACTTAGGCTCTAACTTGAACATGCCACTTAGCTTCCTTTGTATGCATAGCAACCCAACTCACTGCTCCTTTTGAGAAGCCCTAGCATCGTCCCTTGGCGCAACTTCTTTACAACATGAATCATGAAATAACTTTCGTAATTTCATAAGAACTTAGTGAGAAAATCCTTAAATACCTGATTCATTAGATTATGATGCTTTGTTGCTTTACTTTTCCTTTCACCTTTTGCGGGTACATCATTAAGACTACCATATTCATACTGAAATGATCTTTCTTTCTTCAAGATCACTTCCTTTCTCTTGACTCCTTTGAGGACTTACCTTACTTTCACGTTCATTAAATCATTACCTTGTTATATTCTAGAGTGCAACCCATACTCATGGTGCCAATTCCTTCTTACAAGCATAACATACTTACAACATCGTTATCTTTCATGTCTCTTTAAAATCTTATCTTTCTACAAACCTTAGTCTTCTTGTTTGCCTTATTAATAGATTCACCATTTCATTTCACATTTACTAACTTTACCATTTACTCCTAAGGCGTGGTTGATTACGCCAATTACGTATCATAGAGTTTGCCATATACACTGTTCCTTTATAATTAATTTAACATTTGATTTCTTCTTACAATACCTTTAGTGGTACTCATACTTATAAATTCTTCGAAGCACTACCTTACTATTCCTTCAGAGAGCCATACACGCCATTCTTTCGTAGTTCCTTACATACTAATCATTCAGAATTTATAATAAGTTTCCTTCTTTCCTTTTCAAATGTTCGTCATAAATGTGTTTCCTTCCAAAAGTTGCCATAAGGGCCATTCCTTAGGTTACACCACAAAGACATCATTCTACTTATATAGCCCCAAAGGCTTCCTTTACTGAGACAACCAAAAAGCCTTCCTTAATCTTCGCCACAAGTGTGTCCTTTATAGATGTTCATCACTAATACGTTCCGTTGAGAGGTTTGTCATGAAGTCTTTCCTTTTAGAGGTTCGCCGCAAAGGCTATCCTTTAATATAGATCGCCACAAAGGTTTTCTTATCTAGAGTTCTGCCACAAAGGCGTCTTGTAACAGAGATAGCTAGAAAGTCTAACCTTTCTAGAGTTTTCCATAGAGGCTATCCTTTGAGAGGTTCACCACAAAGTCTCTTACCTTTCTAGAGTTTACCATAGAGGCTGTCCTTTGAGAGGTTCACCACAAAGGCTTACCTTTTCAGAGCTTACCATATAGGCTTTTCTTGATGGTGTTTTAGACAATAGGGATTTGCCTAGACTCACTTATCTTAAGGTTTGCCTCTTGTTATCCTTGACACACAGAAAATCACATTTGGTAATAACCATCCTTTAAATTTTACATACGATGCCATAGTCTTTCTATGGTCTTACATGATATGGTCCTTTCACTAAGGTGCTATGGTCATGGACTTTTCATTTAAGAGTTAATGTTTTTAGTCTCGACGGACCCGTTTAGACGACTCCGAAGAAGATAGACACAGACTCTTCATAAATAGACCCATCATTCATGAACTCATCATACATTGACTTACTCATATCAGACACATCTATATTTTTTAGACACATTAACACATTTCTATCAATCAGACACAAGCATCCTTTATCTTCAATATTCATATTTCATACTTAGACCATCATATTTCATGCAATATATGCTATCATGTCCATCCTTCATACATTACTCATCAGTATAATCTCATTACACTTTTAGCTTCGATTTCATGGTTTTAATACATTTTATAGAAGTTTCCAAATCATACATTATATATGCAAAAGTCGATTGAGGGGCTCACTTAATTAACTCAAAGGCAACATAGACTTTAGATCCATCATTCAGTAAGATGTTACGACCTTCTCTGGCTTGATGAACAAAAATAATTTGTTAGAACCCATCCAGGTAACTATTTCTATCATTTTAGATCTAAAGACATCTCAAAGCTCCTTTTTCTCCAAACATCCTTACAGATCTATGTTTTCTTGACAAAAAGAGTCATGAAACGACCTTGATAGGAGGGAAAAGCACTAAAAATTTGAGGCTTCGGACTCATCTTAAGGGGACGTTTTCATTTGCCTTTAGCCCTAGTTCTTAAGAAGGAAGATAACTCTCCCTTAACTTAACATGAGTGTCTTTTTAACTTAACTTAAGTCTTTATGGGAACTTGGTAAATGTCACATCAATATGGAGCATACCATGCCACTAGCGTGGACTCATATCTTTAAAATCATTTTACTTAACCATAAGCCTTATTTCACTACTCATAGTTTTCTAACGAGAAATCCTTATTTACTTATTTTCCTTTCGGATTCCGCCCACTAAATACTCCTAATGACTATGCGCCATAATCATATACATATATCCTTATCATTATTCCTTGATTCGTCATACTTACCTTTCTTTAGAGTTAGCCATAAGCTTCGTTCTTTCAAAATCCGCCAGAGTAGGGCGTCACTAGCGTACTCGAAAAGTTCTGACACTGAATAAAATCCTAATGTCAGATACTTAAATCTTATTCCTTAGGTTTTATTTTTATAAACCAGAATAAACCAAGTGTATTTGTAATTTGACTGACTTGAAGACAGATCTTGGAGATCTTTGATTTATTATGAACATTATGTGAATATTTGTAAAGCTTTTTTATGATGTTATTTTTGTGGGATCTTGATTATAAACTAGGTGTATTTGTAACTTTCTGATGTCATTGCTCTCATAACAACTCCAACACAATTACCTCTGTCACAGTTTAATAAGGCTTCCATATTTAGATCACGAAACTAACTTTACAAAGTAAACTTTAATCCATCTTGATCTGCCCATGTAACATCCCACCTGATAAAGTCCTAGTACTTGGGTGTTGTTTTGGAAGTAAGAATTTCGGAATAAGTTCTAAATAAGTAAAGCATTGGATTTATTTAAGGAGTTGGAGTTTATGTATGCCCCCGAATGAAGCCTTGAATGTTCAAAACATTGTTTATAAAAATAAATCAAAGATTTCTATGATATGTCTTAGTAATAATCAAAACAAAAGAGAAGGAAGAGTTAGCAAATATTTTATTTAGTAAGAATTTGTTAGAGTGTGCATTTTTGTAAGTGAAACAAGGTGAGAAAACTTAAAGGAGAGAAATATAGATTTTAGGTGCAAAATTAAGGTTACTATATTGAGGTAGGATAAGACTTAAATCACTATTGTATGAGGTTAAAGATAGTAGATTATCTCTATGTGTAATGACCCATATGATGGAAAAAAATTCGATTAAGAAAATAGTTATATAGTTACAACAGAAGTTTAAATTTTTTTCATAAACCGAGTAACAACAATTTGTTTGCTTTTAGTAGGAAAGTAAATTTTCTCTATAAACCGATAATTATTCGATATTCCAAGAAAATAGAATTTATTCTTTATAAATAAATTATCATTAGTTTCTAGTAGAATAACGATGTTTGAAAGATGTGTAAATAGCTTCATTGGCGGTCTCTATTTATAGAGAATAGTACAAGGGTTCTAGTTGAAAAAGTCCTAAATGAATAATATTATTTTAATAGAAAATACACTTTTACTCTAACTAGTGAGATGGAGCGACAACATGCCCTTGTTTAATACTAGTATAGTTGCCCCTCATGTGTTATATGTGGCCTAATTGGGCCTCTCATATATCGAGTCCAATTATATGTGTTTCCTAGACTTTTGATCTAACACTTATAAATTTATTCAATCCGATATTTATTTTCTATTACCCAAAATAAATATTATTTAATCAATAAATTTAATTATTTAAATTAACTAAATTAATTTCTCGATTAAATAAATTTCTTACCAAATTCTAATTTCGTTAAAGTCATAGAAACTTTACCCTAATAGAATTTATGAGGAAAATATATTTGATTTCTTTATTCATATATTCATAAGGACTAATTAATTTAATTTCATCTTCAAACTTCAATTATTTAATTACAATAGTTAAACAATAATTTAAAGAACATTAATTTAATTCCTAAGCCATTTCTTGTACTTAGAGAGAAAACGCATTCATTGTGGATAATGATACATGCGATCAATTTCTCTTACTTCATTGTTTCCATTTAGTTCTATTCTTTGGTTATACATGGAGTTCGTTTTTGGTTATCTCAAGCTAGTGGACAAACCAACTACAAATATATAATTAGGGCTAAAATAATTTATAAATAAGTTCTAGTTTTTTGCATATTAATTATAACATTATTTAGTTAAGAAGTCATTCCACTAAAGTATCATGATTAAACTCTCTCTTATTATATATCATTACGAAATATACTTAATAAGTGCTTGTCCAATGACCTTGTCATAAGTGTGTTGCCCTAATAAGATATCCTTAACAACTTTGAGATAAATTTGTTCTCCTAATATGTTCATTTTTATCTCATGATAACCATTACATATTCTTTTATGAAAAAACCAATTACTATCAAATAGTAATTAAATAATTTGTCACAAAAACAAATGACTCATGACCATGTTTACTTTTTATTTATCATGTAATGCCAATGAGAGGATATCATTTACCCTTTAGTTGGGAAATGAATTCACTATTGTGGAATGATGCTACATAAGCAAAATTCGTTTACCTAATGTACCGACCTTTTGTTCCTTATCTATTTGAACTCAAGCTTTCATTTACATTAGTATACGAGTCACACATACATAGTCTATTATCCACTTGAGATTAAGATATGTCACATTATAAGCATAAAAAATGAATAAATCCATAAACAGTCTAGGATCTATTCTACTTGGTTCCTGCCTGATGTATTGTCAGTTCAGTTAGTCACATATATGTCTCTATCTTTTGGGAATCATTTGCTCTGATACTCAAGACAAGATATCTTCTCGATTGGACTTGATAGAAAGCATATTAGTCTTTCAAACAGTCTGATTGTTTTTTATTAGACTAAGGGCATGTTTAGATTATCTACTAATATAAGTTGTCTTTCCGTATTACTATCCGACCACGTAATATCACTTAGTATTAGTTAAATGTTAGATAGTTAGTGGTCCAATATTTGCTTTCACTTTGTTTTACGTGCAAAACCCGTTAAGGATGATATACAAAGGATATTAATGTAATCAATGGATATTTTATTAAACCAAATTGTTCAAAAAATACAAGTACATATAAACAAGAATACTACAATAAGGACACTAGATCCAATAGTGTCCCACTTACCCTAGTGAAGTAGATGAGTCATATTTTGTATTCTTATGCATTTTACATATTTCTCAAAATTCCTACCCACCAGAGTCTTGGTAAATAGATTTGCAAGGTTATCTTTTGATGTCACTTTTACTACATCCATACTTCCATCTATTATTGCCTCTTATATAATGTGATACTTTTTATCAATGTGCTTTTTGCTTTTGTGGTTTTTGATTTCCTTGTTATTAGCTTTTGTCGCACTATTATCAGAATACATTATGATAGGTTTTTCCACACCAGGAATGACTTTGAGACCAATAAGGAACTTCTGAAGCCATATTACTTCTTTTATCTCCTCAAAAGTAACTACATATTTGGCCTCCATATTGGAGTCAGCATTGCCACCTTACTTGACACTTCTCCACACTTGGACCCGCCACTTAAGACAAAGACACAACCTAATGTCGATTTCCTCGAATCTCGACATGTATTGAAGTCAAAATCTGTATAACCAATAGAAGTAAGATCTCCTCCAGAATACAGAAGAATATAATCCCTCGTCCTTCGTAAATACGTAAGTTTATGCTTAACTATTTGCCAGTGTCTTAGACTAGGATTTGCTTGATATAGACTCATCAAACCTATTGTAAAACAAATATTTGGACGAGTTCATAACAAAACATACATGAGACTTCCTATTATCAAAGCATGAGGAACCTTTCTCATGTATTCTTTTCCCTCTACTATCTTAGAATAGTCCTCCAAATAAAGATGAAATATCAATATAGATGGTTAAGTTCCCTTAGAATCGACCATCGCAAAATGATCCCAATGAATAGACTGTCAACGACATATATAACAAGAAAGATTACCTATCCATCTTTAACACGTTTATAAACATAAGGTTTTTCAACATTTTGATCAAATCCAAAAGTTTTGAGTGCTTCATCAAATCTTTGATTCCATGAACGAGATGCTTGCTTAAGCCCATATATGGATCTAAGTGATTTACAAACTTTATTCTCATTTCTTTTAGCTATATATTCGTTGGGTTGTTGCATCATGTAGATGCTTTATTCAAAATAGCCATTAAAGAATGTTATCTTGACATCCATTTGCTAGATCTCATAATCTAGAGTCATTGCATTAGATAATAATATGTAGGCCAACTTGAGCATGGCAACTAGAGAGAAGGTTTAATTGTGCTACAAGTCTAACCTTATGGAACGATGAAATGTGTAAGTGTACACAATCGTATTCAAGTAATAAAGAGACAAGTAATGTCGAGTATCATACCCACAGGGACTGTGCTATGAAAAGTATTTATGAAATATTAATCAACAAATTGGTTAGGAACAAGATAATATTTGTGAAGGATATTAATCTAAAGTATTAATCTAAACTAAATTAATCTAAGTTAAAGATAAAATTAAATTCCAATGCACGATTTCTAAAGGTTTAATCAATATGACATAAATGTGTTAGGTTAATTGCTTTAATTACTCAATTAAATCTAAATCATGTTCATGCTTGTTACGAAATAAAATTCACAGCAACCTGGTACTCTACGAACTTATGAACAACATCACTTACTAAAATTCATTCATCTCTTGAACATATCTCTATGCCAATTCAATCGACTAAATCAATTTTAATAAGTAAATGTATTAATGCACAAACGTACTTTACGAAAGCTAAATAATCTCTTGTACATATATCTTTACCAATTCAACCGACTAATTAACAATCATAAGCAAGTAAAGGATCAAGTGAAGTAACAAATCATATCTCTATGTTGAAACAATTTAATCACAAAAATCCTGCAAGTTATGCAAGGCTATGTATTGTTTAATACCATCACTACTCTAACTTCAGCTCCCTTAGAAGATTAGACATGCACAAATTATATAGTGTGTCCATTAATCACAATTTCAATGCACTTAAATGATTAATTCAATAGTTATATCACAAGGGTAATGCAATAATAACTTAGGCATGATAATATTTAATTAAACAGAATATTCAGGGCCTATAACAATATAAACATGATTCAAAGATAAACAAGTAATAAACACAATCAACCCAACACTTAAAGAAATTACATCATTTTAATTAAATAAACAATAGCATTCATCATAATAACAAACAATAATCTAAAATAAAGAAAAAGACTAGGATTAAATCCGACAATTTCTGAAGAACGCGTTCTTCGTCGTTCTTGCTTGATTCTTTTCAGATCGAGGTCTCTGATGAACACTCTAAAAAACTATTTCAAGGGCTGAAGAACCACACTTTCTCAAGAGAGGAAATCGGCAAGGGAATGGAAGGGAAAATGGATGGAAGGCTTAGAGAGCAAATGAGAGAAAGAAGAGAGAATGAAGTGAATTGGTGTGGAAAATGAGGTGAATGAGGGTGATATTTATAGGTGGGAGTTGGGGGATATATTTCGTAAATAAATATCAGCCACAACATCCCTTGGTCAGCCATGCATAAGCAAGGTTTGACAAGTTCAAACTTTGCTAAATTTTGCTTGGGGTGAATATTTGAAACCATCAAAAGTTGAGGGGTTTGAATAGGATTTTGGAAAAGTTTAGGGGATTTTTTGCAACATTAAAAAGTCAACATAATCAGCTAAATGGTCAGCACTTGGATGGCACATGGGCTAGCTCAAGTCAAGGTGGTTCGACCCTCGGTGTATGCACATCTGGCCATTTCACTTCAGCATTTATAATTTATTTTTAATCCAAATTAATTAAATTAAAAATATAATTATAAAGAATAATTTTGCTTCATGTTGGACTGACCTTGGCTGGAAAAGTAAACTTCTTAGCACTTCATTGAGTAATATAAAAATTCCCTTAATGGTTCAAGCTGTTAGTATTGTCTGCCGGGCCGATTTTCACCAATTGTGCAAAACTGTCAAAAAATCACCAAATTCATGTTTAATATTTATAAAAATAATTAAAAATTAAAAAGTTAGAAATTTTAGCTCAAAATTAATCATTTTATAATTAAATTATATTTTTCGAAATTAATTTCTCAGAATTTTCATGAATTTAGGTTAAAAAGGGTATGAAAAAGTCTATATAATTTTATCGTTCCACAACCCCAAACTTAATTCATTGCTTATCTCGATTTAAGCACAAATCACAAAAGAGTTGATCATTTCTCCTCGTACTTATGAATTCAAAATAATCATTCATAAAAACAAAAATTTTGAAATTATGTAGCTCAAGTATTTTTAATTTAATCATCTTCAATTATCATCATGTTCATCTCAATAAAAATATGTCAAAATCCTATCACTCAATTTGTACTCCCTAGTTAAGACCAAATTGCAATCATCAAGTTTAACTTATGCCTTCATATGTTGAGCATAGCAATTGCTCTACACTAACATAGGTTGTAATGCGGCTAAGCGAGGGGTAAGGAAAAGATAGATAAATTTAAGCTAAAACCCTAGACTCAGCTTGCAGCGGACCTTCAATTTCACCTACTTTTTTTGAACTTTCAATGTTCATGCTCTATTTTTTCTTTTTCTTTTCATTTTTTTCTTGAGCATCATTTTTGTATGTACTACACTTTTGTTGAGCATTTTGGTACTTCTTCTTAACTCTCCAAACTTATTTTCAGAACATAATCTTGATAGACTGAGTCTTGTAGTTAGGAAAATTTAGAGATGCATACAAGAGATAAGATGGCTTATAGTTGTCGGGTACAAAGAAAATCAGGCCATATAGTCTCAAACTTGGCTTCAAGGGATAACATTTATTAAGGTTAGCTTGAAAGGCTCAAATGATCCAAACAAATGTTACCTAAATCATTTTCAAAATTTTATGCTTCCTAGGATTTCGCCTCAAGAAATTACTAAGTCAATTCTAGAGACTTAAACTTTCATACATATTTAGCTTCTATAAGGAATTAAAAATTTTATGATTTGATTCACATATTTTATTAAGAGTATCATTCTTATCATGGTTCAACTTAACATAATAACCATTGAGGTAACTAAATTTTATTTTTTTTACTAAAGCTTAACATAATTAACATAAATTCAAATTTTTCAAGCAAAATTATAACTAAATCCAAAATAAAAGAAGAAGAAATAATACTTATTAAGAAGTGTTCTATTTTCGGTCTCCTACTTAAATTGAACAATGTCCCCATTGTTAAAAACAATAGAGAATGTAAAAATAAAAGTGAATAAATACTATACGCTAGGTAGGATCAAAGAAGAGGAGGTGAGTTAAATTTTGACTACTTAAGTACCAAGCTCTTTCAATGTCCAATCCTAGACATGTACATATTTATTATCACACTCTTATTTTTCTAAGTTGCTCAATTATTATCTTCAACCTCTTAATTTATTATGCAAGAATTAAAAACTAACCTAGTGACCTAATCTTAAATTCATTCAAGAATTAAAGACTGAAAATAAAATAACAGAAATTAAATTAAAGACAAGTTCCCCCTTTCATTTATGTTCAGACCCCCTAGACTTTGACTCTTTTTTTTTTGGTAGTCCCTATTGTTGCTTGAGTTACCTTGCTCCTTCTTTTCCTATGGAGTCCATGGTTCAAATATATAATCTGGAAATTTAGGCACAAAGACAAATGGGTCATGAAATAATTTTTCAAGTGCACTTTTAAACGTATCATCTCGTATCTTCATGTATCTCCAAAAAGATTGTTGCTGCCATTGCATGTGTTGCATGCAATCCATCATCTTTGACAGCTCATTTCGAAGTTTAGATGGAGGTGACTGAGGTCTTGGTATGGATATGTCAGGCTCGGATACTCGTTCAGTAGACTTTGCTTCATCATACATTCCAATCGGTTCTATCACCGAACGATTTTCTTCAAGTTCTTCAAGATCTTCTTCTTCTTTAACAAAACAGAGTACTCATCTTCTTCGAAATCAAGTAAGTCAAAGAACTCATTGATGGTGCTTGACTTTAACGGTACCTTGATTCCTCAGACGGGGATTTCTGTAAGTTCACTCGAGCTAAAATTTGCATAAAATTCTCGAACCAATTTCTTATCTGCACTCGGTCGCTTTTCACAAAACAATCCCTAGTTCAGAGCTTTAGCAACTTGTCGGATACTTTCCATGAAGTTTGTATATTTACTTTCTTTCCAAATAAACCCTTTCTCTGGCAACATCTACTGATTTTTAAACATATTATCATATCTTGCCTTAGCTTCTGCACTATGAAATTTGTTAGGCACTTCTTCAATTGCAGCATGAGTTCTCATGCGAGGCAAGATTTTAACCTGATAAAAAATACCATGGACACAAATATATTTCTTTAATTAGTGTAAAATATTAAAAAGTTAATAAATTAAATAAATTAAAAATTAAAAAAACAAATTTCTTATCACCTTTTGATGAATAAAATCCAAATTAAATAATTAGGGTAAAAAGAAATGGTTTTAATCTAGGGTAGGTTTGGATGGTATCTTAGGTGTTTAGGGCAAACGGACACACGACCTAGGCTCTAGGGCATGTGGTGTGCACTGTTGGGTGTTGGCACACAAGGTAACAGAAAGGCATACGAGACAGAAGCACATAGTAGTAACAGGCACACATCTTATCTCGACAGCAACAGCAGGGACGTGCAAATCAACTGGAGCGTGGGCGACCAGGTGTGGGAGCTTGCGACAACTTGCAGCTGGAGGCAGTGACGATGTGCGATGATGCTCAATGGCCTCCGACGACTTCCGATGGTGGCTGCTATCGGCACTTGCTTTTAGGTTTGAGATGGCTTGAATGATGGACTAATGAAGAAGGGTGGTATTTATAATGCATGAAAAGCAATTCTCATTTAAACTCACATATAATTTAAATTATTAAATTACCTAAGTCCTATTTTAAATTAATAACAATTAATATAAAAATATATTAATTGCTATTACTTAATTTATTTGAATTCAAACTCTGAAATAAATCCTAATTAAATCTTAATAATAATTAATATAAATAATAAAATTTAATTTATAATTTTATATTAAGTATTATCAAATTTTAAAATAAAATAAAAAACATAAAATAAAAACATTATTTTTAGTTATTTTAAAAATATTTAAAGAAAAGACAGATAATTTTAATATTTACAAAAATAACAATCAAATTTTATAAAAAATCCAATTAAGTCTTGAACTTAAAATAATTTGAAAATTGGGTTGTAATTAAAACTTGGATAAAAATTTACCCTTATTTGCAAAATTCAAAATCAAAAATTTATTTTCTTGACTTAGGAAATAAATTTTTGGAAAATTATGTTAAAATTAATTCTCAAGAAAGATTAGAAGGGTCATGAACGGTCCCGTTTAAATTTCAAACTCCTTGACATAATTCATTTCAACATTCTAGTCCAGAAAATATAGCCTAAGTTCTTTATTAAAATAAAAACAAAAGAAAACTAATCATCAAATAAAATGAGCGACGACTTATCCCGCTCTATTTCACATCTCCAATAGTATTTTAACCGCTGAGCATTGACTCAAAAATTACCTCTCTTACTATGAAGTTCCACAACTCCGTATGGAAAGACTTTGTGGGTAGTAAATGGACCAGACCAACGAGATCTCAACTTACTTGGAAAAAACTTCATTCTAAAGTTTAAACAATTTGCTGACCTGCTTTGAACTCTCTGACTCTAATGTTGTTGTCATGCCATCTTTTTAATCTTTCTTTGTATAGCTTGGCATTGTCATAAGAGAATGTTCGAAATTCTTCTAACTCATTGAGCTGAAGCATTCGTTTCTATTTAGCAAGCTTGGGATCCAAATTGAGCTGTTGAAGAGCTCAGCAAGCTTTGTGCTCTAACTCTAGAGGCAAATGGCATGCTTTTCCAAATACTAACCTAAAGGGAGACATCCCTAAAGGTGTCTTGTATGTTGTTCTGTATGCTCATAAAGCATCGTCCAGTCTCTTGGACCAATCTTGTCGATTCAAACACACTACCTTCTCGAGTATGCCTTTTATTTCTTTATTCGCTAGCTCAGCTTACCCATTCGTTTGCGGCTGGTAAGCTGTAGCAATCTTGTGTCTTATTCTGTATTTATCGAGTAACCACTTCAACCACTTGTTCACAAAATGGGACCCCTCATCACTCACTGATGATGGCTCTAAGATTTCCAAATCGTGTGAACACATGCTTCTATAAAAACGACTTCACTACTTTGGTATCATTCGTCGGATATGTCTTAGCCTCAATCCATTTTGATATGTAGTCGACTGCTACTAGAATCTACTTGTTACCAAATGACGGAGGGAATGGACCAAGAAAGTCAATACCCCAAACATCGAATAATTCCAGTTCCATGATGTTTGTTCGAGGCATTTCTTTTCTGTTAGTGATATTTACAACCTTTCGACATTGGTCACAGCTTCTGACATAGGCGTATGCATCTTTGAACAATGTCAGCTAAAAGAATCTAGCTTGTAATAATTTGGTCGTAATACATGGCCCTCCGAAGTGTCCCCCGCTTGGAGCTATATGACACTAATATAATATTGCTCGTACTTCATCTTCTGCCACACATCCTCTGATCATCTGATTTACACACTTCTTAAACAAGTACAGTTCTTCCCAGAAGTAGTACTTAGCATCATGAAAGAACTTCTTCCTTTACTAATACGTCTTATCGTAGGGAATCAAACCACAAGCTAAGTGGTTAGCAAAATCAGCAAACCAAGAGGTGTTATGACTTACCTTGGGTATATGTTTGTCAGGGAACATCTCTTGTATGGGTACAAGAGTTGAATTTTCTTCTTGTGGCTCCAATCTAGACAAGTGATCGGCTACTGAGTTCTTTACGTCTCTTCGATCTTGAATTTCTAGATTGAACTCTTAAAGTAGTAGGACCCATCGAATCAGTCTCGGCTTACATCTTTCTTGGCAAGTAGGTATTTAATTGTCGAATGATCCGTAAAGACTGTATCTAAACAAGTCAAAAGCAAACACAACTACGAGTAATTCTTTCTTGATTACCGTATAATTCAACTGAGCTCCTAACAAAATCTGACTTGCATAGTAGATGGGATGAAAAACTTTGTTCCTTTGCTTGCCCATCTCAGCTCTGACTGTGAAGTCACTTGCATCACACATTAGCTCAAAGAGCAATTCCCAATCTGGTGTGACGACAATTGGTGCTGAAACTAGTCGATTCTTCAAATCATTAAATGCTATCAAGCATTCTTCATCAAAGTTAAACATCGATTCATTCTCTAACAACTTGCTTAAGGGTTTAACAATCTTAGAGAAGTCATTGATGAATCTCCGATAGAATTCGACATGTCTCATAAAGCTCCTAACACCCTTTACAGATGTTAGAGGTGGAAGCTTCTCTATAACATCTACTTTGGCTTTATCAACTTCGATTCCTTGTCTCATTATTCGGTGCCCCAGAACAATACTTTCTCGTACCATAAAATGACACTTTTCCCAGTTGAGAACAAGGTTTGTCTCTTCGCATCGCTTCAATACCTTAGGTAGGTTGACTAAGAAATCATCATAAGTGTCCCTGAACACTGAAAAGTCATCCATGAACATTTCCAAATACTTTTCAATCATGTAAGTGAAAATGACCATCATGCATCATCTTTGAAACGTAGAAGGTGCAATACATAAACCAAATGACATGCGTCTAAATGCGAACATACCATACGGGCATGTGAATGTCGTTTTATGTTGATCTTCTGGTGCGACTGTTATCTGATTATACCCTGAGTACCCATCTATAGAATAGTAATAGTCTCGCCTCGCGAGTCTATCCAGCATCTGATCTAAGAACGACAAAGGAAAGTGATCCTTCCTCGTCGCTTTGTTCAATTTTCGGTAGTCGATGCAAATTCGTCATCCCATAATCGTTCTAGTCAGTATCTACTCATTGTTTTCATTCTTTATGACCGTCATACCATGTACTAGACAGGACTAACCCATGAACTATCTGAGATGGGATAAATTATACTCGCATCTAACCACTTGATAATTTCTTTCTTTACTACATCCTTCATAATAGGGTTCAGTCTTCATTGTCCATCAATCGCTCCTTTCTTATCATCTTCAAGGATAATCTTGTGCATGCATACGGATAGACTAATACCACGAATGTCGACTATGGTCCATCCAATAGCCTTCTTGAATTGCTTCAACACTTTAATCAATTTCTCTTCCTGCTTCTCAGTTAGTTGTGCTGAAATTATCAACACGAACCAATACATCCTCAATTTTTCCTTCAGGATTTGCTATGGATCAATCGACTAACTGAAGTGTAATTGTAGTTGGTCTAAGTTCACCTATCCCCAACTTTTTGAATATCGACATGGGCATTAAGTTAATGCTCGCACCCAATGTTGCATGGTATGGTAAAACATCCAAGATCCTTCAACTTTGGGGGTAGTTTGTGTGACACCCTTAACCCGAATAACTATCAAACTCACATATTTGGATTTCATTACCAATAACATTCATTATTAACAATGTTTAACATTTCAACATTTCAACATTTCAATACCATATATCTGAATAATAAGACTTAAAAGTAATTAAACAACACATGCTTGAATTTCAAAACCATTATACAAAATTTCTATATAAATTATACTTCTACCAATACATGAACAAGTAAGTATCGGTAGAACAAACAATAATTAAACAGGAAAAATCACAATTATGAACTACCGAAACTGTAATAGTTCTACCGATACAAAGGGTCTAGACCTACCGATACCAATTAAACTTCTACCGATACCTAAAACCACAGTAAACAAAACTTCTTAGCCTGTAGACTTCTACCGATACCTCTTTTCTAACTACTGATACTAAAACTAATAGAGGGCAAGGTTGACAAGTCTGGCATATTTCTACCGATATATCTCCTATATATCAATACTACTTTCACAGTTCTACCGGTAGTCTAAATTCCTACTACCGAAACTAAATAAGTCAGTAACTAAAATTTCAAAATTCCCTGCACTTCTACTGATACTTTGTTGTAACTAACTACCAATACAACACAGATTGCTGCTAGAAATGCAATACTAATTTCTCACAAGTCTGAATGCTATTCATAAAACATTACAAGCTTCCTATCTAAACACATACATAATCACATTAAGTATGCATCATTCATAACTAAGCCTTAACAAACAATATACAAGTAATATGTTAAAAACATACTATATTTTCCAAAATCATTCATTGTATCAAATTTACAACCACAACCTTTACATGTACATACTTTAAAAGATGCTTAGGCTAAAGTTTTAACAAAAAACTATTTCCCATCAAGGTAACAACCCAAAACATCCTATATACATGTCACTCTTAAACCCAAAACGAGTTACTCAAAAATCTACCGAAGATGAAGATGATAGTGTGCACTTTTGACTAGATCCAATCTATGCCAAGATTGCTCGAGACCTACAATCATGAAATCAAACGAGGTAAGTCATTTAAGACTTAGTAAGTTCGAAATACAAGTGATAATGTAATTAAGGTAAACTGTCGACTATAGTTCAACAGTCAAATACTTGTTCTGGAATCACTGGCACAAATCTTGCTAGGCACATAGCTCGAATACACTGGCACAAAACCTGCTAGGCACACAGCTTGAATACACCGGCACGAAGCCTGCTAGGCACATAGCCTGAATACACTGGCACGAAGCCTGCTAGGCACACAGCCTGAATTTTTAGATGTAATTGTACCAATCCACATAGAATGATACTTGACAACAAGTAACCACCACATATGCCAACTTTATAATTCAACAATGAACAATCACAAAATGAATTTATAATTTTACTTAGTAATGAAATGAACTTACTTGTGCTTTATCACGGGTATCTAACCGAGATCACTCGACCACTTTCCCTTTTCTACGTTTATCAACCAAGGTATCCGGTTCTTGATCTAATTAGTGGATATTTTAATTAATTAATTAATTTAATTTAGCATATTAAATTATAATATACAACAAGAGAAAGAGAATTTAACTCTTCTTTACCAATACTTTATACGAACCATATATCCAAATATAACCCTTCATTTAAAACAATTCAACTTAAAATGCTACAACTCTAATTTTTATTAAAATAAAATGAATTAAAATAAAAGTTATGAATACCCAAATATTAGCTAATTTCCTTGAATTTTTCGACCATCCATAATCAAGCTCTATGAGTATAATTAACCTATTAAAAGGCTATTAACTATATAAATACATTCTTAATTCATTTTATACATTCAACAGCAGCCAAACACTCAAATTTAATCATAGTATGTTCACAAATTTCACCCATTCTTGGAAAATGACTAGTAGACTACATGCTCTAAACTCCAATGATCAAGAAAATATAAAAATTATTAATGAAGGATTCATTTATGACTTACATGCAAAGGTTTAAAGAACAAAACTTGAAGCTCCTCCAATGGAGTTTTCGATGGAAACAAAGATGAAAAGAAAGGAAAGAGAATAAACAAAATAACTAAAACAAAAAAGTGTTAAAATTTCCCTTTATTTCCTTCTTTTCTTCCTTTACTAATTTAACACTTTAACCTATTTACTCAATTAAAAATTGGTTTTTAATTTAGTCAAACCACTCCACTATCTTCATACATGCCAATTTACCCTTTAAGTCCCTCACTATTTTGTCTTCCTTGAATAACTACTAAATGTTATTTAAACAACTACCAATTATAGCACCAAATTTTCTTCCTTCCTAATTTAGTACATTATATTAATGCATCATCTACCATATAAATCCATATACGAAATACCTTATACGACCTTATAAGCATGATCTAAATAATAAAATTTAACTTGCGAAATGAAATTTGATTTCAAAACTATGCTCTCGTTACCCTTGAAAACAGGCTATTACAATTTGTCTTGAAGATATGCACTGCATTCCTTCATTAGGGCTATTGTCCCAAATTCTCCAAGTCTTCGCTTCTTCAACATGATATCCTTCATGAACTTAACGTAATTCGACATTTGCTCAAGTGCTTCTACCAACGGAATGTTGATATGAAGTTGCTTGAGTACGTCAAGGAATTTCTTGAACTGGTTGTTTCATCTTCTGTGGCACTTCTACATCTAACGAAGTTGTTAGATCTTACACTTAACTGGTTTAGAAGTCTCTTTCTCAACATTCACCAGTTCTGGTTCTAGTTCTGGTTCTAGTGAAACTGGTTTTGGCAAAGTTGGAGTTTCAACACTTGGTTGAACTTCCATTGATTCTTAAGCATCAGCTTGCTCTTCTTCTACTTCAACCACATTGGGTTGCAACATCTTTCTACTTCTCAATGTCAATGCTTTGAAGTGCTCCTTCCCCGTATTTCTCGAATTCTCCTTATCACTCGGTAAAGCACCTTGTGGACGGTTCTTAAGCTCAGTAGCAAGTTGACCCATTTGATTCTCGAGGTTCTTCAATGTGGTCGCTTGGCTCTGGATCAAAGCATCATTCTTTGCCATGTATGCTTTCAACAATTCTCCAAGCCATTAGAAGGTTCAACTTAGGTTGGTTTCTGAACTTGCTAGGTAAATCCTTGTGGCTGGTTCGATCTTGATTGAGCGTAGTTGTTACTCGATCCATCTCCTTAATTGCTCCATGAGAAATTAGGGTGATTTCGCCAAGATGGGTTGTAAAAATTTGACTCCAGTCCCTGCCTACCTCGATTTTGGTTCTGATTGCCCATGTAGTACACACATTCTGGGTTCGATGGGCATTCTTTGAATAACTTCCCTTCTACACAATAGACACAGGCTACATTCTCGAATTGATTAGATGGATGGGCTGCAACATTATTAAACCCATTCGTAGTAAAATTTTTAAGCATTGAGGAAATCGATGATACTTGAGCTGCAAGTGAAGTTAATGGATCAACTTCGTGAATTCCTGTAACTCGTCTTCCTAAGTTTGCTCGATTAGTTGGCCATTGGTAATTATTGCTTGCGATCCTCTTTATAATTTCATAAGCCTCATTGTAAGACATAGAAAGAATAGCTCCATTGTTGGAAACGTCTACTACCATCCTCGTGTGAAAATTAAGACCATTATAAAACGTCTCTAATTGGATGCAATGAGGGATTCCATGATGAGGGCATTTCCTTAACAACTCTTTAAATCTTTCTCCTGCCTTATACAAAGATTCATCATCCATCTTTTGGAAAGTAGCAATTTCACTCCTTAGCTTAGCATTCTTGCTTGGAGGGAAATACTTCCTAAGGAATCGTTCTGCTAACTCTTGACATGTTGTAACAGAATTTGGTGGCAACGAGTTCAAACAGGCTCTAGCTCTATCCTTTAGTGAAAATGGGAACAGCTTCAATCAAAGTGCATCTTTTGACACTACTGCTAACTTGAAAGAGTTGCTCACCTCCATGAATAATCTCAAATGAAGATAAGGATCTTCGGTAGGCATTCCACTGAATTGGCCCACTGTCTAAAGCATCTGAAACGTCACAAGCTTTAGTTCAAATTGTTGTGCCTCGATATCGGGTCTTCTAATTCCCAAGTTAAGCTCGTGGAACAAAGGCACTGCATATTGTCTCAAGGCTCTATCCCTATCATCAGCAATAAGGATAGGATTCTAAGCATGATTAGCTTCATTTCCTTAATTCTGGTTCTCGAAATTCATCTCTTTAGTCCTTCTTTGAGATGCTTGTCTTTTTCTTTCTCGAAAAGTTCATTCAATTTCAGGGTCCATTGGAGTAAGTCGATAATTCGGTCAATACTCATAAACACATGAAATAATCAGAAAAGAATAAGTTAGATATTAGATGGAAAAATAAAAATGTAAAACAAATAATTTTACAAATAATTTTGACAATCCTCGGCAACGGCGCCAAAAACTTGAAAATGTGTAAGTGTACACAATCGTATTTAAGAAATAAAGTGACAAGTAATGTCGAGTATCATACCCACAGGGACTGTGCTATGAAAATTATTTATGAAATATTGATCAACAAATTGGTTAGGAACAAGATAATATTTGTGAAGGATATTAATCTACAGTATTAATCTAAACTAAATTAATCTATGTTAAAGATATAATTAAATTCAAATGCACGATTTCTAAAGGTTTAATCAATATAACATAAATGTGTTAGGTTAATTGCTTTAATTACTCAATTAAATCTAAACCATGTTCATTCTTGTTACAAAATAAAATTCATGGCAACCCGGTACTCTGTTAACTTATGAACAACATCAGTTACAAAAATTCATTCATCTCTTGAATATATCTCTATGTCAATTCAACCAACTAAACCAATTTTAATAAGTAAATGTGTTAATGCACATACATACTTTATGAAAGCTAAATAATCTCTTGTACATATATCTATGCCAATTCAACTGACTAATTAACAATCATAAGCAAGTAAATGATCAAGTGAAGTAACAATCACATCTCTATATTGAAACAATTTAATCACAAAAATCCTACAAGTTATGCAAGGCTATGTATTATTTAATACCATCACTAATCTAACCTTTAGCTCCCTTAGAAGATTTAACATGCACAAATTAAATAGTATGTCCATTAGTCACAATTTCAATGCGCTTAAATGATTAATTCAATAGTTATATCACAAGGGTAATGCAATAATAACTTAGACATGATAATATTTAATTAAACAGAATATTTAGGGCCGATAACAATATAAACATGATTCAAAGATAAACAAGCAATTAAACACAATCAACCCAAAACTTAAAGAAAATAAGTCATTTTAATTAAATAAAAAATAGCATTAATCATAATAACAAACAAGAATCTAAAATAAAGAAAAAGACTAGGAATAAATCCCACGATTTCTGAAGAACTGTTGTAGCGTTCTTCGTCATTCTTGCTCAATTGTTCTCAGATCAAGGTCTCTGATGAACACTCAACAAAAATATTTCAAGGGCTGAAGAACCACTCTTTCTCAAGAGGGCAAATCGACAAGGGAATAGAAGGAAAAATGGATGGAAGGCTTAGAGAGCAAATGAGAGAAAGAAGAAAGAATGGTGTGAATTGGTGTGGAAAATGAGGTGAATGATGGTGATATTTATAGGTGGGAGTTGGGGGCTATATTTAGTAAATAAATTTCAGCCACCAACATCTCTTGGTCAGCCATGCGTAAGCAAGGTTTGACAAGTTCAAACTTTGCTAAATTTCGCTTGGGGTGAATATTTGAAACCACCAAAAGTGGAGGGGTTTGAATAAGATTTTGGAAAAGTTTAGAGTCTATTTTGCAAGGTTGAAAAGTCAACATAATCAGCTGAATTGGTCAGCACTTAGACGACACATGGGCTAGCTCAAGTCAAGGTGGTTCGACCCTCGGTTGCATGCACATCGAGTCACTTCACTTCACTTCGACCTTTATAATTATTTGTAACCTGAATTAAAAATATAATTATAAAGCATAATTTTGCATCATGTTGGACCGACCTTGGCTAGAAAAATAAACTTTTTAGCTCTTCATTGACTCGGTATAAAAATTCCCTTAACGGTTCAAGCTGTCAGTAGTATCTGCCGGGTCGATTTTCACCAATTGTGCAAAACTGTAAAAAAAAACCAAATTCATGTTTAATATTTATAAAAATAATTAAAAATTAATATATTAAAAATTTTAGCACAAATTAATTATTTTATAATTAAATTATATTTTCCGATATTAATATCTCAGAATTTACATGAATTTAAATTAAAAAAGATATAAAAAAATCTATATATTTTCATCGTTCCACATTATAAGTTTCAGCTTTTCCTGTCACACTCCATCTCATTTATTTAATTGTGCTAGTTCATGATTAAGTAATTTAATTTGGTTTGGTAGTTAAGAGCAGAATTAGTTTCCCCTTATGTCCTATGTTGAATCCCCTACTTCACTTTATTTTTTTCTTAAATTTTGTGAATTTATCCTTGGAACACTCCTTATGCCGTCCCCCTTTAGTTGCCTTTTGTGTAAAGATTCTTTCCTCCCTTAGCCCTCTTTTACTCCACATGTTCTCCTTCCTTCTTTTTCTTCCCTACCTTTCACTGCTTTCCATTTTTCTCTTGTTGATTTGCTATTGTCGTCCCCCGCCCTAGAGAGAGTCTATTCTATCATTTCTTCTCATTCCTTTCCTCTCCTTTCTCTCCTCATCCCCTTTTGCACCACCTTGAACCACAATTATTTTTTATTTTGGCCTCCATTCCTCCACCGTTAATCATCATCATTCAACCTAAACACCACTACTTTAACACCGCCCCTCCTCTTCCCACTTTCTTTTTCCACTGCTACACCACTTCCAAACCTCCGCCGCCGTCGCATTACCATCGTCATTAGCAACCGTTTTTTCTTCGTTTTCCACTTTCTCTTCAACTCTCGGGTCATAACCGAATTTCTACCCTCTTCTCTTATTTTCTTTAAATTGTTAATAAAAACTTATACTCATTCTACTATTTTGATGTTGATTTTTCCTTAGCCTCTATTCCTTCATCGAATTGAGACTCCGGTGAACCGTCAATCCTTCTAGCCCAACCGTATTAACGATTGATAGAACTATTATCAATTCATTCTTTTCTTATGGTAGCCAATTATAGAGACTAATATTACATGATTTTACTGAAGGACTTAATCTGGACCATTCAGATTCCCTCTACCTATAGTGAATCAATTGGATTGTCTTGAGGAAAGGTAATTTGAGTGAATTCCTTATTCTATTCTTTAAAAGAATAAATAAATTGGTTCAAGGCTGAAACTAATGTATAATTCCTGGTATCATATCGTTTATGTTATCACCGATGTTTGGAGCATTCATATCTTTAAGAAATAAATTGGTTCAATTGGATTGTCTAGTTTTGCTATCACCGAAGTTTGGAGCATAGATATCTAGTGTCAAAGCCAAATCGTCAGGTGTGGGTTTAACCAAATAAAGTCCGAATAATAATTTATAAATGATTAGTTATGTTATATAGTATAACATACACAGGAATGTGATCAATTATGTACTACAAGTATACATGGCGATAGACAAATCCTTAAAATTTTTATTACCAAGTAAGTAATTCTGATATGTGAAACCCATAATGTCACCAAAATGTTTGAGTGTTGTATTATGTTGGATGAAATTGTCTGTTTGACCTGACTCTCATGGTATGTGATCATATGGCAATTTGTGATTAAAGAAATATGATATTATGATGAAACATGGCTATTGCTCTGTTATTTTCTGTTCAGATAAGCATGTGAATAAAATGCATGCCTATTATTTTGTTAACAAAAATCTTATTTGCATGTAAAGAATGTCCATTGTACTGTATCGGTAATAAAATCTGATCGCATGTTAAATATGCTCTTTGACATATTTTTGTTTCTATATGCCATAATACATGCAAGGGTTAGGACGATATTAAAAGGAGGAACATTTTGGCAGTTTAATGATCTGCACATTTTGGTGCTATAATCACATTTCTGGTAGTATGTCTGTAAATTTGATGGCTTGTCCACATATATCTGTATTTAGAAGCTTGTTTGTATTATCTGGTGGTTTGTTCAAAATTTTGGTCTGTTATTGATGGATGATTTCTGAGGAACTCTTTATGGTGTGTAGTGAATTTGGGTAAGATCGTTTGGATTGATTTTATTTTTTCTATTATTTTCTGATATATATATTTTAATTACTATTATACTTAAGTTGAGACTCACACTAGACTTATATAACTCACTGTTTAATTGTCTGACTTTACAGATTATTATTGAGATTAAGACATTGGACGCGGCTGTAAGAGGAGTACTCGTATGGTTCTATTTTAATTATCTAAACTCTATCAATATGGTATTTTGGGACTATGTTATTTTATACATTTTTATTTTTAGATTTTTAAGGTATTCTTCTATGACATAAGGATTTTAAACTAATTTGTCTTTTATAAAATATGCATGAAAATCTGAGTTTAATGAAAATGTGATTTCAATACAAATCTTCACTACATTAATATTTTAACAAAAAAGATAATATCTTACTTGAAATAATTGATGATTTGTTAATTTAAAAAAATATTGATTTTTATTAGAATTATGGTTTTAGTATAACTTTCACTGTGATTTTTTAAAATCTGCTGTTTTTTTTTTATATATTAGTATCATTACATGATATTATTTATTTATATTTACTTAACCCTTTGAATGTTCAAACATAGTTTTCATTAAGTGTTGAATCATTACAAGAGTAATTCCAAAAACACTTGACGAGATTTTTTTAAAATAATTAAGTTTTCTCAAGACAACAATTTAGACAAAAGCACTGTATTTAAAAAATTAAAGGCAAATGATTTAAAAGAAAAATTTACATGAATTTTATGAATCTTTAAAGGGCAGAGTCTAGGAGACTAGAGGGAATCACGTGGGAAACAATCTCTGTACGGCGGAGAAGAGGTAAGAGTGGTCCCTCGAATTATTTATGAATTTTATAATGCTCTTTATTATGAAAACGATTTTGTGGAAGAAATCGATTTGGATTATTTCAAAGATATAAATATAAATAACGTTATAAATTATCTAATAGAGGGTAGGGTGAATGAAAATGTCGCCTCGGTACTGAAATTCCAACATCTTTCAATCAGGTAATAATTTTTTTGTTGTCAAAATGTGGATTCAATTCTTGTGCACACGAGTAGCTCTTGTTTTAAATGTCTCTAATATTAATATTTTTCGAGCGATTTTACTTTATGTTGTTTTTCAGAAAAAACAAGTATGCATCGGGACATGGATATACAATAACATGAAAAGGTGCATTAGTGGCCAAAAAGTCAGAATTTTCTTTCCCCACTTAGAGACGACCATGTGCAAGAGAGTCGACGTTCAAATGACGAATACCGAGCATTCTATGAGGCCTTCCAGAAGTATTATAGGAGATACACAACAAGCAGTACATAGAGCTTCGACAGAAATAAATAGGAGATTGTAACAAACACTGAAAAGAGTATGGATGTCCCGGCTTCAATTAAACGAAAAAAAGAAAAACCAACAGCTTGACAAGAAATTGGTGAGAGCAACAATCTAAAGTTGGATTGTAACAACCCAATTTTTATTTTAGGGATTAAATTGAAATTTTAGTGAATTTTAAGGATTAATTTGGAAATTTTATGAAATTTAGGGTTTAATTCATAAATTTGTGAAACTTATGGATTAAATTGAGCTTTAATTAAAAATTCTGGGGAAAATTTGATTTTTGGGACTTATTTGTAATGCGGGTTAAGCCTGTGGGTCATTACGGAAACCATAGAGTTCTTCGAGGGCCTCCGAGAAATTCTCCCTTTTTACATTGTATTTAAACCGCTTTTTCCCTTATTGTTGACCTTTCCTCTCCTATTCTTCCTTCTCACCTCTGTTATTTTTTCTCCCTTTCCTCTCCTTTGCATTTTTTTGACGAGCCTCCATTCATGTCCTTGCCGCCATTTGTGCTTGTCACTGCCACCACCATTACGTCCCTCTTCAACTCGCAATCCAAACCCTGCCATCCAACCTCTCTCATGGTCCGTTGTGCATAAGAACGACATTGAAGTCGTTTTGGTTCTTGCACTCTGTCGCTTGCTCCGTCGTGGTTGGCTTTGGGTGAGCCTTTAATCTAATGATGAGGCCAGTCTTGTGGTCCATTTTGTTGCTGTTGAGGGTGTGTACCGCAGTGCGTGGGAGAAACTGACATCGATGCCATTATGGGTTATGAAATCTTAAATCCCTTTGTGGCAAAGGTGTTGTGGAGTTGGGCCACCAAACAACCCAAATTGGTTGGCTCAAAGTATAAGTCCAAGTGGGAACCCCATGCCAAACCGAAACCCAAACCCATGGCCCTTTTGAACCAAACCCAACACCCAAACCAATCCTAATTCGGACAGGCCCAAAACCCATGCCTAAGTCATGTGTGAGCCTGACCTGACCCTTGTGACCTGTGACCTGACCCGAACCCATGAGCCGACCCGAACCTAACCCATTAACCAGAACCGTTGGCTTTGACCTCTTGACTCGATCCATTGAATTTGATCGACCTGTTGACCATTGACCATTGACCTGACTGTTGACCGTTGACTTTTTTCGTTGATCGTTGACTTTTTCCAATAAACCCTACCCTGCCATTTTTTGATGTCCTAATTCCATTTTCGTTGTTCGTTTCATCAAATTCGAACTCGAAAGCCTCATTTTAGCTTTTGCTCTTAATTTTGTACTTAGTGTTTAATAAGAGATTAAATTTGGGAATCTAATGTGTGATATTTTGTATTTAGGTGATCATGACCCGAGGCCGACGACTTACCTCCTCCAGTTCTGTAACCTGTTCCTGCACCCACTTCGAGATTTACACGTGAGTTTTGTTTTTTCGATTTAGTATTGTGTTAGAAGGTGGCATAGGAATAGTTTTTGATGTATAAGTTGTTCTCGTAAGTTCTAATCCCACTAGACCCCATGCTAGATCTGAGCATGGGGGACGTCCTTCTCGTCCTTAGAGCTTCAGCCTTTTTGAGGTGTGTTTCTAACTGTGTTACATCTTATTGTATTGTAATGTTTTGTGTTGTGTTGTCATGCGATGATTTTGGGTTATGATGTCAATATGATGATATTCTCGTGTTGTGAAAATGGTATGATTGTGTTCTGTGCTATGTTATAGCATGTTGATATTGTCATGCATGCCTATCAGAATGTGGATAGTTAATATAATGCGAACTTTGATATATTTAAATATTATCATGAGATTGAGATTGAGACTTAGATAAACATGTCATCATACCATTGTGTGCTCATGGGTTAGGTTTGTACAATGGAAGATGTGGTTATCACCCCTTCAAACGACTGATAGTAAAACCACACTATGATTGGTTACATTTGGTTGGGGAGGGGTTCTAGGGAACCTTTCCACTGTGTTGGTGTGCAGGTGATTAGGTGCATTGCATCATGCTTGTGGTTGTGTCGCATTGAGTTGTGTTATGCTTTGTGGTTACTTTATATGCTATGAAATTTATTGTGATAATGTAAATGAGGATGTATGCACTTTAGAGACACACTGGACTCTTTAGCTCATTCCCTTATAACTTTTCTTTCAGATACTATGGACTTAGGCCACTTGGTACTCGGAAGAACTCATTTATTTTTATTTCATTTTTCTTTTATTATTTCTCTATAAGTTATTTTGAGATTTTCAGACTATGTTCTTATTTTATTTTGGGGTTGTAAAGTCAATTTAAATTGGGATTTTTAATGTTTGTTTAAGTATTTATTGCTTATTTAATTTAATTACAACTCATATTTATATATATATATATATATGATTATGGATTTTGAGGTTTCGTGAGGGTGAAATTATAATAGTGACCCTTTGGATTCGGTTATATCTTTTAGGTTAGGTAAAAAGGTTTACATGGATTGGATGATACATTGGATACAAGTGACGGGCTCGATTTTCCAAGAATAAGCACGATAGAATAACATGATAGTACCAAACTATCCACCAGATATGTTCTACCTGATGCATTCCGAGCATGAAGAAGAGGAGCAGGAGAGTGATGAATAGGAAGAAAGAGAGGTTGAGGAAGGATAATAGGAAGGGGAAGAGATGGGTTTTGAGGAAGAGGAGGAAGATTGAACTTTTATTTTTTATTTTTGAGGACTGTATTAATTTTGGATAATTTTTATTTTATCTTTTTAGGAGTAGGATTAGTAATAGTTTTTTTATTTGTTTTATTTTTCTGTTTCAAGTTTTCTGTGTAGGAACCCCACATGAAAGAAGCACAAAAATTTCGAGCTTATACCAAAAAAGGATAGAAGCACCCACCATTAGACCATTGCAATGCCACGATCAGTCGAGTAACTTCTTTCCTTATTTTTTTTACAAGGCTGCACATTAGGGACAATGTGTTATCTAAAGTGTAGGGGTAACAGAGGAAATTTGTTTCTAATTTTTATTGTCAAATGTGTGCTTGAGCTTGTAGAAATACAAGTGATTGGTTAGGAACATGTATTATTGGTTGATTGCATTTACTATAAATTTGTGATTGTTTAATTGATAAATTTGTGAATTTTAAGATACCTAGGGATGACTTAAGGCATTGTTTGGTATATGCCCAGTGCCAAAAAGCTAACCCTATTTATCAATCCTTAGTACCTATTTTTTAGCTAGAAAACACTTCTTGATGAACCTTCATACAAAACCCAAGTCAAAAACATTAATTTGTACTTACCCTTTTTCCTTGGTCCTAAACTGCACGAACTTAGACATTTGGCCATACGTATTCAAGGTTAAGTAGATACATTTTGGTGGATTTTGTAAAAATAGAGTGAAATAGGAAGAAGCCGTTTGATATAGTACTTATAGGATAGCTAACATGTGCAAAACAAAAGAAAAATTTAGAAAGAGAGTAAAAACGAGCAGAAAAAGTATGTGAAAATCACAAGCATTATGAGTGAGATGTGTTGAAAAAGATCAAAAGGTGACAAAGTAAAAAGAAAAAAGAAAAAACTTAGTAATTAGTGCACAAAAACTTGTGAGCTAGTCGTAGTTTTTGTATTATGTTGTGACTTCCTATGTGGAGAAATAAGAAAGGTAAGAGAAGGAGAAATAAGACAGTAAGGGGGCAAGGGTTACTACGGGAGGGAGAATAAGGAACAATACAATGTGCCAAACTATTTTTGTGCTTGAAACAATTTTGATGCTTCCTTTTCTTGAATTTCATACCTGTCCTAAGCCTCATAACGTTACAAGCTGAAAAACCCTATATGACCTATGTAAATTTATTCATCAATTAACATTATTTTGAGCGATTACATTAACGACTATTTAAATTCTACTAGGATAATCAAACTACCTATATGATTTATAGATTGATTCGTATATTTGAAAACCTTAATGTTTGTATACTTTGTAATATACAGAACTTAGGTGTTTGAGATTGAAAGTGGTAAGTCATTTATATATCATGCCTAGTTATGTACTCCAAAACCTATCTTTGTACTATTCTAGCTCAAGGGTCATCTTTTACTTTTTGATTTTATTTTTCCTTGCTTGAGGACAAGTAATGACTTAAGTGTGGGGGAGTCTGATCTGTCATAGCTCGGTGTAGCAGATTAAACTATTTTTCGACTTAGGGAGCTTGAATACAAGCATTTTTATTATGTTTTAGTTATGTTTTCTTATTTTAATTTAAATTCAATAAAAAGTTTATTTTGAGTGTTTTATTGACCTTAAGGATTGAATGAGGCTTAAAGGTAAGCTAACGTACTTAGTGAGTGTGCAATAGACCATTCAAAGGCATAGGAACTCAAGACTGGTCGCTGTATTGAAATACAAGAAGTTCAATGTCGCAACATAGGGAGCAAAATACAAGAATATTTTTCAGATTCTATGTTTTTCTTTGTAATTTTAGTTCTAGTTTTCCTTTCTTTTAGGATTTAGGTTTATTTTCAATTCTTTTCATTTGTGTTCTCCAGAGAACTGGCTTAGTAAACCTGATTCTCTCATTAGTGGATTTATAAACTTCATCTATAAAATACAAACGAGACTCTCTAAACTCTACTCTTGATTTACTCTTTATGCATATATTTAATATCAAGTTTATGATGTTTACTGTTTCTATAACACCCAAAACCCGAAAACCATCGTCGATTAGGGTTCCGGTGTCTTACTATTCTTTTATCACAGTTCATCTTTACATAATATTATTCAGCCTTTATTTCTATTAAAGGATTTCATTCCACACGTTATAAATCATTATTTGATTATAAGCACAAATCAATAAGAGCAAAAAGGTTATTTCTGACATTTCTAGAGACTTCTACCTGTACCTGTTGGACAAGTATCGGTAGTTGTCAAGTAAATAAATAGTTCAAGAATAGTGCAGATTTGTACCGATACAAGTGACAGATCTATTGATACAAATGACTCCTCTACCGGTACAAGTCTTACCTCTACCAATACTAAAAACTCCAGAGAGGAAAAAAAATCTTACCCTACTACTTTTACCAATACAAGTATTCAAACTACCGATACTTTTAAACACATGACTACCGATACTTGTTATTCATCTACCGATACAACCCAAGTTAGTGAGTAACCTCTTTCCTACCCTGTGCTTCTACCGATACATGCATGGATTCTACCAAAACAAGTTTACAGAACCACACGAATCATGTCAAAACACAAGTTTATCAACTCAAAACATTCATGACATCAATATGCATTAAGTTAACATGAAATACATAGATTCCAAACCATAACATAGTGCTTTTAAGTCTATGTTCCAACTTACACAACATGCATTTGCTACATTCATCAACATAACAAGATTTTCTCAATCCAAGTACATAAGAAAAAGAAAAAATCATCCTAGTACATGCCATAAGACCGAGTGATGCAACAACTACCAACAAGCTCCGCGATAGTGTGACTTCGAAGAGATGATGATGATCCGATCTTCAATCAGCAAAATGATCTACAAAACAACAACAACAACATCTTTGCTAGGCTTCATAGCTTAGTAAGTTCGATAGTTTAAGAAGTTACCAAACATATGTAATAAGCAACTATAGCTCAATTGAGCCAAGATAATCCCATTGTTTCTTGAGTTAAATAAAATTTTCATTATCCTGTCAATAACTTTCTATTACTAGTACCCGATGCTGCTCACACGAGCTGTTGAGGACTCACAACATATGTGGTACCCCACCATCACTACGATGTTTGTTTGTAAACTATACCCTAACGATACTGCTCACACAAGCTGTCGAGAGTATGCATAAAGCAAAAGTCCCAGCCATCGAAGGGCCTATAATCCATTTAGGATTCATATCTCTTTTCTGAATCATGATGCTGATCACACGAGCTATCGAGGACTCGCAACATATGCGGTACCTCAGCCATCGCGTCGGTACGTTTTCAACGGCATAAAAACTACTATATATTTTGTTTGATTTCCTTTATCTCTTCAATGCCAAATGCTTCTGATTTTTTGAACATTGATAATATACATACAAGAAATATTAAGTAAAATTTACATGACGAACTTATCGAACTAACTTGCAGTTACGATTAGACTTCAAGGACTATTCCGCTAATTTCCCTTTTTCGCGATATCAAGCACGATTGTAGTCTACATCCAAAAATCATCCAATTCTCACATTAAATCACATAATTGAGTCATTCAATACAATTTAGTCCTTTTGAGGGAAATTACAATTTTACCCCTAATATTTTCCTTTTATTCAATCTAGTCTTTTCAACACAAAAAATGCAAAATAACCATTCTCTTACATAACCAACCTTAACCTAATTCCCTAGGGTGTTTACCCAACCCTTTCACACATTCATTTGCACAACAATACATGTATTTTTCATCATTTTCACATTTTAGTCCATAAACTCTAATTTCATCAAAAATCTCTTTACAAAAAGATCTAACCCAAGTATCAAGCATTCAAATCTTTCAAGAGCTTTCAAGAACAATTATTTTCAACAAAGGCAAGTTTCATAACATTTGACATATTCACAAATTAGTCCTTACACAAGCTAAATTAAGCTGATACGAACTCAAAAATATAAAAATCACTAAAAATGATCAAGGTTTGCTTACCCAAATCAAAACTCAAAGTTAGCAAAAGAAACACTAACTTCCCTTGTGTTTGGCATGAGGAAGAAGATGATAGGATTCAATTTGGTGAAATTTTTTCTTTTTAAATTCATTAATTTAATATATATACTAAATGGTAAGTTTGTAAATTTTGAGACTTTCATCATTAAGCTTTAATTAATCACTTTTAATCTTAATTAAACCTATTTTCTCTTAATATAAATCATGCTAATTCACCCACTAATAATTCTTTGGTTAATTTATTCATTTGATCTTTCTAATCAACCATCTCTAATTTTACACATATTACAATTTAATCCTTTCTACTTAATTAACTTTTTAAACATTAAAATTTCATCACTAACTTTTAATACGATACTAGCAAAGTCATAAATATTCAAATAAATAAATTAATGACTCGACTCATCAGAATTGTGATCCTGAAATCACTATTTCTGACACCACTGAAAATCGAGCTGTTACAACTCTCCCCTTAGGGAAACTTCGTCTCGAAATTTCTTACCAGTGAACAGGTTAGGGTATTGTGATCTCATCAAAGCTTCTATCTCCCATGTAGCTTCTTCAAGCTCCTGTCGGTTCCATAGTACCTTCACCAATGGTACCTTTTTGTTTCGCAGCTCTTTTACCTCGCGAGCCAGAATCTTAACCAATTCTTTTAAATACGACAAATCTGGCTATATCTCAACCTCATATGGCGTAATCACATTAGAAGGATCTGATTTATACCGTCTCAACATCAAAACATGAAATACATTATGAATCTTCTCTAGTTTCGGTGGTAAAGCCAGCTTATATGCTACAAGGTCAACCCGTTCAATGATCTCATACGGCCCGATAAACCGTGGACTCAACTTTCCTTTTTTGCCAAACCTTAGCACCTTCTTCCAAGGTGTAACTATCAAGAAGACTCGATCTCCCACTGCAAATTCTATATCTTTCCTTTTAAGATCTGCGTATGACTTCTACCGGTTAGATGCTGCTTTCAAGCAGTCGCGAATCACCTGCACATTGTCTTCGGTCTCATGAATCAAGTCGGTTCCAACCAACTTAGGCTCTCTCAACTCTAACCAATATAAAGATGTTCTGCATTTCCTACCGTATAATGCTTCAAATGGTGCCATTTTAATACTAGATTGATGACTATTGTTATATGTAAACTCTACCAACGACAGATATTCTTCCCAGCTACCCTCAAACTCAAGTATACAGCACCGTAACATATCTTCAAGAATCTGTATCACCTGCTCTAACTGACCATTCATTTGCAGATGATATGCAGTGCTGAAATTTAGCTTGGTTCCTAAAGCTTCATGCAATTTACCCCAGAACCTTGAGGTAAAACATGAATCCCTGTCAGAGATAATAGATACTGGTACTCTTGTAGTCGTACGATCTCGGACACATATAACTCAGCCAGTCTCTCAAGTGGATAATCTACCCGGATAGGGATGAAATGAGCTAACTTTGTTAATCTTTCTACAATTACCCAAATCGAATCTTTCTTTCTCGATGTTACCGAAAGTCCTGTGACAAAATCCATAGTAATCCACTCTCACTTCCATTCTAGGATGGAAATCGACTGTAGTAACCCAGATGGTACCTGGTGCTCTGCTTTCACTCGCTGACATATAAGGCATCTAGTCATAAACTCTAAAATCTCTTGCTTCATACCTAGTTACCAGTACATTTTCTTCAGGTCGTTGTACATTTTCACACTCCCCGGGTGAATAGAATAAGTATTGCTGTGAGCTTCTGTTAGAATGTCTCGTCTCAAATCTGGATCATTCATAACACATGCCCTGTCTCTATAATACAATATACCCTCTGTATCTACTATAAACCCTGTAGTGGCATAACTCTGTATTTGCCCCCTTTTAGCTATAAGTTTTGGATCATTTCCCTAAAATTCTCGAATCCACTGTAGAAATAACGGTCTCGTCTTGAGTTTAACGGTGACAGAACCATCATTCTCCAAAGACAATCGAGCGTTCAATGCTCTCAATGCAAACAACGATTTCTAGCTCAAGGCATCGGTAACAAAATTATCCTTTCCTGGGTGATAGTCAATCACAAGGTTGTATTCTTTTAACAGCTCTAACCATTAACGTTGTTACAAATTCAACTCCTTTTGTGTCATCAGATACCTCAAACTCTTATGGTCAGTAAACACATGGCATTTCTCTCCATAAAGATAGTGATACCAAGTCTTTAATGCAAAGACTGTAGCAGCTAACTCTAGATTATGAGTCGGATAATTCTTTTCATACGGCTTTAACAGATGGGAGGCATAAGCTATCACTTTCCCATCATGCATCAAAACGCATCCTAACGTACTTAAAGACGCGTCGCTATAAACAACAAACTCTTTTCCTGACTCTGGCTGCGTCAAGACTGGAGCTTCAGTTAAAAACTTTTTCAACTGATCGAAACTTTGTTGGCACTTATCAGACCAAACGAACTGGATATTTTTCTGTAGCAACTTTGTCATCAGCAAAGCTATGATAGAGAAATCTTTCACAAACCAACGATAATAACCTGCCAATCCTAGGAAACTTCTTACCTTAGGGACATTATTCGGTACTTTCCAAATGAGAATAGCTGAGATTTTGCTCGGATTAATCCGTATTCCTTCCGAAGATATTACATACCTCAAAAACCCAACCTCTCGAAGCCAGAATTCACATTTACTAAATTTTGCATACAATAGTTTTTCTCGCAAAATCTGTAACACTTCCCTCAAATGCTGAGTACGCTCTGATTCTGTCTTGGAGTAGATCAATATGTCATCAATAAGGACAACTAAAAACCTGTCCAACTAAGGCTGAAATACTCTATTCATCAAATCCATAAATGCTGTAGGGGCGTTAGTCAACCCAAACGGCATCGATCTTGGAGAATACAGTTGCACCTTTTAGCTGATCAAATAACTTATCGATCTGAGGTAACGAGTACTTATTCTTGATTGTCACCTTATTTAGCTGCTTATAACATATACACATCCGTATCGATCCACCTTTCTTTTTCGCAAATAACATGGGCGCACCCCAAAGTGATACGCTAGGTCGTATGAACCATCTATCTAACAATTCTTACAACTGAGCTTTCAATTCTTTCAACTCAATCGGTGTCATTCTGTATGGTGGAATTGAGATTGGAGCGGTACCAAGTAGTAAGGCAATACCAAATTCTACCTCTCTGGTTGGTGGCAAACCCCGTAATTCTTCTAGAAACACATCTGTATACTCATTAACAACTAGTACCTGTTTCAACTCTATTCTCGAACCCCGTGTATCAAGTATGTATGTCAGGAATGCTTTACAGCCTCTACGAACCATCTTCTATGCTAAAATAGCTGAAATCACCTTGGTTTCACTATTTAATCTGCAGGACTCAACTGTAATCACTTCACCTATCGGACATTTCAAACTAATCTATATTTGCCTGCAATTTACTATTGCACCGTGCTCAGATAAATAATCCATACCCAAGATGACTTTAAACTCGATGAATGGCAATAACATTAGATCAACAAAAAATTCACAGCCCTAGAGTTTCAGTGGACATTTACGACATACCAGGTTAACAATGACACTATGACCCAATGGGTTTGTGACTTGCACATCAAATTCAGTTGACTCAACAAACAATTTCTTATCAGTAGCTAAGGTAGTGCAAATATATGAATGGGTCGATCCCGGGTCAATCAAAGCACACACAATATCATTAAAAAGATAGAATATACCAGTTACAACATCGAGAGCAGCAACCTCTTCTCTAGCTCGGATGGCATAAGTCCGTGCAGGTGCTCAAGCTTCCGATCTACTTACATTATCTCTATTTTCATTTTGATTCCCACCTGTACTGCTATTCTACCCTGGGCGTCTGCCTTTCTGTGGTGTAACTGGAGGATTAACACTACGATCTTCCTTTGCTTCAGAATTCATCGGGTAATTTCGCATGAAGTGATCGGTACCTCCACATTGAAAACAAGCTCCTTTAATCAACCTACATTCACCTGAATGGATTCTTTTACAATGCTCGCACACCAGTTTTGGCATGTTTCGAACACTAGCCACACTGTCAGCTGGCCAATTTTGAAATCTGGATTCTAGTAGTCCTGATCGGCTCCTACTCAGAAAGCCGAAAGAGGTTGCTCCTCGGACTTCACTATCTCTGAATTTCTTCGGTAGTGGCATTGAGAAGGTTCTAGTTGAATTGTTCTTCCCAAAATCTCAAAATCTCTTCTCTCTTTGTTTCTTCTGGTTGTATACTTCCTCCATTTTCTGTGATCTGTCTGCTTAAACGAAAAATGGTCGTATTTTTGAACCAGCTACCATCATCTTTATTTCATCGTTCAAATTGTCCTCAAATCAGACACACATAGCCTCGTCTGTAGGTACAATCTCCTGTGCATATTTGCTGAGAAATACAAACTCCTGTCCGTACTCTGTTACAGTCTTATTTCCCTATCTCAACTTTAGGAATTCCTTCTTCTTTTTATCTAAATACCTCTTGCTGACATATTTCTTTTTAAACTTTGTTTGGAAAAATTTCCAAGTAGCCTCGTTTTTTGTCATCACTGCTGCAATCATTGCCCACCAATTGTAAGCTTCGTCTTTCAGCAATGAAACGACACATCTCACAAAATCTTCATACCTCTTGCTGACATATTTCTTTTTAAACTCTGTTTGGAAAAATTTCCAAGTAGCCTCGTTTTTCATCATCACTGCTGCAATCATTGCCCACCAATTGTAAGCTTCGTCTTTCAGCAATGAAACGACACACCTCACAAAATCTTCATGTGGACAAGCCATTTCATTCAGTGCCCTCAAGGTGTTTTCCAAACAATACTCAGCCCTAGATGGATCATCCTCAGCATTTCCACGAAATTCTTTCACCCCATACTTTCTTACCCTATCATTCAGGATACGACATCTCTGTTCTATTACAGGAGGAGGTAGAGGCCTTACGGGAGTTACCGTAGGTCGGGCAACAAGCTGTGTAGCTAGGGGTGGAGAAGGTGGCGTCATACGATTATTCTGCATAAATTTTAAGAACCATTGTCCCATTAAACCGAAGAACATCATTTTGGCTTCGCTTTCTGCCATTGCCAAGATAGGTGCCCCATGACTAGCCCCAAGTGGTATCAGGCATCTTTACTTTTTTCTGCAAAAACTATGATTAGATCAAATTCATTTGTATCACATTATCAGAGGTTCATATGGCATGTACTACTAAATCATTTAATACAATCATAACTGTCTGAGAAACGACTAAACTGTAAGCTTTGATACCACTAAATGTAACACCCAAAACCCAAAAACTATCACCGATTAAGGTTTCATTATCATTGTTCATCTTTACATAATATTATTCAGACTTTTTTTCTATTAAAGGATTTCATTCCACACGTTATAAATCATTATTTGATTATAAGCACAAATCAATAAGGGCAAAAAGGTCATTTCTGACATTTCTAGAGACTTTTACCACTACCTGTCGGACAAGTATCGGTAGTTATCAAGTTAGTAAATAGTTCAAAAATAGTGCAGATTTGTACTGATACAAGTGATAGTTCTACCGATACAAGTGACTCCTCTACTGATACAAGTCTTACCTCTCTACCGATACTAAAAACTACAAAGAGCAAAAAAAATCTTACCCTGCTACTTCTACCGATACAAGTATGCAAACTACCGATACTTCTAAACACATGACTACCGATACTTGTTATTCATCTATCGATACAACCCAAGTCAGTGAGTAACCTCTTTCATACCTTGTGCTTCTACTGATACATGCACGGATTTTACTGAAGCAAGTTTGCAGAATCACATGAATCATGCCAAAACACAAGTTTATCAACTCAAAACATTCATGACATCAATATGCATTAAGTTAACACGAAATACATAGATTCCAAACCATAAAATAGTGCTTTTAAGTCTATATTCCAACTTACGCAACATGCATTTGCTACATTCATCAACATAACAAGATTTTCTCAATTCCAGTACATAAGCAAAAGAAAACATCATCCTAGTACATGCCATAATACCGAGTGATGTAACAACTACCAAAAAGCTCTGCGATAGTGTGACTTTAGAGAGATGACGATGATCCGATCTTTAATCAGTAAAATGATCTACAAAACAACAACAACAACATCTTTGGTAAGCTTCATAGCTTAGTAAGTTTGATAGTTTAAGGAGTTACCAAACATTTGTAATAAGCAGCTATAGCTCAACCGAGCTAGGATAATCTCATTGTTTCTTGAGTTAGATATAACTTTCATTTTCCTATCAATAACATTTTGTTACCAGTACCCGATGCTGCTCACACGAGCTGTCGAGGACTTGCAACATATGCGATACCCCAACCATCGGTACGGTGTCTGTTTGTAAACTATCCCCTAATGATGTTGCTCACATGAGCTGTCGAGAGTATGCATAAAGCATAATTCCCAGCCATCGAAAGGCTTATAATCCATTTAGAATTCATATCTCTTTTCTGGGTCATGATGCTGCTCACACAAGCTATCGAGGACTCGCAACATATGCGGTACCCAGCCATCGCGTCGGTACTTTTTCAGTGGCATAAAGCCTTCAATCTCTTTCGTTTCATTTCCTCGATCTCTTCAATTCCAAATGCTTCCGATTTGCTGAACATTGACAATATAAATATAAGAAATATTAAGTAAAATTTACATTAAAAACTTACCGGACTAACTTACAGTTACGATTAGACTTCAATAACTACTCCGCTAATTTCCCTTTTTAGCGATTTGAAGCACGATCGTAGTCTACACCCACAAATCATCAAATTCTCACATTAAATCACATAATTGAGTCATTCAATACAATTTAGTCCTTTTAAAGGAAATTACAATTTTACCCCTAATATTTTCCTTTTATTCAATCTAGTCTTTTTATCACAAAACATGAAAAATAACCATTCTCTTACACAACCAACCTTAACCCAATTCCCTAGGGTGTTTACCAAACCCTTTCACACATTCATTTGCACAACAATACATGTATTTTTCATTATTTTCACATTTTAGTTCTTAAACTCTAATTTCATCAAAAATCTCTTTACAAAAAGATCTAACCCAAGTATCAAGCATTCAAATCTATCAAGAGCCTTCAAGAACAAGTATTTTCAACAATGGCAAGTTTCATAACATTTGACATATTCACAAATTAGTCCTTACACAAGCTAGATTAAGTTGATACGGACTCAAAAACATAAAAATCACTAAAAACGATCAAGGTTTGCTTACCCAAATCAAAATTCAAAGTTAGCAAAAGAAACCCTAACTTCCCTGTGTTTGGCGTGAGGAAGAAGATGATAGGATTCAATTTGGTGAAATTTTTTTCATTTTAAATTCATTAATTTAATATATATACTAAATGACAATTTTGTAAATTTTGAGACTTTCATCATTAAGCTTTAATTAATCACTTTTAATATTAATTAAACCTATTTTCTCTTAATATAGATCATTCTAATCCACCCACTAATAATTTTTTGGTTTATTTATTGATTTGATCCTTCTAATCAACCATCTCTAATTTTACACCTATTATAATTTAATCCTTTCTACTCAATTATCTATTTAAACATTAAAATTTCCTCACTAACTTTTAATACGATACTAGCGAAGTCGTAATTATTCAAATAAATAAATTAACGACTCGACTCGTTGGAATTGTGATCCCGAAATCACTATCCGACACCATTAAAAACTGAGTTGTTATAGTTTTCATGAGGAACTAATCCTTTAATGGGGGATTAGTGAGTGGAGGTGTGCTTAACTAATTGCTATGTAGGGTTTTCTTAGCGGATCAACTATTTGAGAGAGGAAGAACTTAAACCCTAGGCTTGATGACCCTAGGATGTCATTTAGGTGGGAATTAACCCAAATTTGATATGGTCAATTTGTGAACACATCAGCCCCGAACCAGTTTGGACTGTGAGGTCGAGAGATAAGTAATTCTTGTTGACTTGTTAGTTCAGTGGATGGTCGAGAAATCCTGCTAGGATATCGACCAGTTGATTGAATAGAAACCCGAAATAGGAATTAGTTATAACCACCAAAGCAAGCTAATCACCTATGTATAGATCTGATTAAGTTTATAAGTTAGTTTACCGAAGTTTCCTTTATTTATGTTATTTTCATTTTCTTAATGATAAAAACCCAAAAATCTTTCCTTTTTGTTTTATCATGATATAATTTATTTAAAATACTAATTAATTCTATTTTTTTTAGGTTAACTTTAATTTAGTACTTGCCTCCCTTAGGCACGATCCTAAAAGTATTCACCTAATTCGTTGTAAAAACTATATTAGAACTTGACCCGTATAGTTGAGGACATTGCCTTAATTCCATACATTTAGTTGCATTATTCATAATATGGGAGTTAGTACGTCTAGAGACAGTCAACTTACCTGACACATAACAGAACAAACTTGACTAGCTCTGCATTGGCGACCACTTTCTCCATTGAGTCTAAACCTAGCTTACTTTGATACCAACCAATGAAACACCCCAAACATGAACTAAAAGTTTCGACCCGAATTTCACGAGCTACATTAGCCATCAGAGTAACCCTCCGTTAACTCTCAACCTAACCTCCAACACACCACTTACAAATAGTATGCGAATAAAGTGTTTAAACTTTAACAAAGCAGCGAGAATCATTCCATCATAAAACACAAGGGTTCGATGCAAAATATATCAGAGTACATATTCATGCAAACTAATATTTCCATTTACTTAGAAACTTTTACGAGTTTGCACAAAAACTTGAGTTTGTAAGATATGACAAGTTGCCTACAAAGATATGTTGGATCCCAACTTGTCCAGGCCCAACAAAAATAAATACAAAATAAACAAAAAAACCAAATACAATTAAAAACCCTTTTATTAAAGTCCAAGTCCATTTTACAACGAACCACAACCCAATTAATTCGCCAAAACCCAATACCAACCCAAGCCCACCATCCTAAACACACTAAGAACCTAAAAACCCTAATCAAAAACCCTAGCCGCCGCCTCCTACCACGTCAGCCTCCACGCCTCTGCCAGATCTAACGCCTTGCCACCACCACACCTCTGACACAGCCGAAAGCAACCTGCAAAATAGAGAAGAGCAGAGAAACAAAAAAACAAGAAGAAAAATGCAAAAAAAAACAAAATACCATGATGTGTATTCGACTATATAAAGCCATGGGAAAAAAACATTGTAATCTTCTTCTGGTTCTTATTAACTTTCATCAATCAAATAAAAAGGAGAAAGAAACTTTTAAGGTTTACTATTTTTATAAATATATTTGTATATATTTTATTATTATTTGTTTCGAAAATACAAAAAATCAAAAACAAATAAAAAAGAGGGGCGGAGACTTACCTGAGCCCATCGTCGCCGCCGCCATAGTCGCGAGGAGTCCCTCCGAACTCGTCGATGTTCGTGAGAGGGGCTCTGACGAAGGTACTATTTAACAAAATATACAAAAAACCCAAAATAGATTTAAAAGCCCATAAAAATTGATGTTTTTTGTCTTTTAAAAGGGTTTGGCTTGATTTTAATAGATCCAAGCCTAAATCTATGATTTTTTTGAAAAAAAATTAAAAATATCAATTTTTGGAGATCCGACTGCCATAGGCGACGATCGTCGGTGCCGATGATCGATGGACAAAGATCGAGTCCAAAGGCCGAACATGGGGGAAACTTTAAGAGGATGAGAGAAAAAAAAGGGTTGAACAGTTGGTTTTTTTTTAAAGAAATGAAGGAATGAAAATTTATAAAAAAATTTACCTTTTATACATTATTAAAATGACATCGTTTTGGGAGGGAAGTTTTAGTGCGAAAACGGCACCGTTTTGACCCTTGACCCGAATCCAACCCGAATAACCCTTGGGATCCGCGTGTTTTAACAAAATGAGGTATTTATGAAATTGATCCTTTTTCCTTTTCGATCTTTTTAATTGCATCCTTTTCTATCTTTTAATTTATTTTTTAATTTTACCCTGTAATTTATGTCTGTTTATAATTAGGTCCTCTGATCAGTGGCTCTTTAGGGTGACACATGTTCGATCTTGAGTAAATTGCCCATGTAGAACTCTGTTTTTTTTAACTATTTGGGTTTTGACCCTGTTTTTCCTGTTCCTTATCTTTTTGGCTTTAAAGTTTGTTTTATTTAATTTAATCATTTTACCTTTTTATTTCCTTTAAACTTTGCCCCTTTTATTTCTATTTTTTTATTTAGTCCTTTTAATTTATTTTTATTATTTTATTTATTTTATATTCAATTGCATTTATTTATTTATGTTCATATTGTTTATTTATCTATTGATTATTGTTGCCTATTGTTTAATTACTTGCTTTTATTTAATATTTTTTTCGTTAATTTTAATTTAAATTTAACTGTACTCGTTTAATTTATTTCATGCATGTATATATTTTTTTTATTGCCATTTTTAAATTTTAATTTATGTGCATAATCATTCAAGCTTTGTAAAAATATTTTAATAAAATAAATCACATGTCATTTTTGTTATTATACTGCCTTAACTTACTAGGTGTGATTTTTTCTTTGCGAATCGAAGTAACCGAACACCTTTTTTGAAAAATTTAAATATATGAAGTTTGGAATAAAATCAAGAATACTCGTTTTCTTCGGGAATTCAAGAAAATCATGCCTTAACTTACTAGTTGTATTTTTTCTCTTTGACATGAAATAACCGAGCACCTTAAATTGTTTTTAAAAAATGAGGCAATGTTCTTTTATTTAAGAGATTTAGAAAACTATGCCCTAAAGTATTGGGTATGGTTTTTCATTGTACTTATACAACTGACTATCCTTTTTAAAAATCAAAATATGATGTTTAGTTAACAAATGACTTTTTTTTTCGAAAATTCGAGAATGTTATGCTCTAACGTCTTGGACTTGACTTCTTTTTCTCGATTGATTCAAAATAAAAGACATTTCTTTATAAAAGTTCGATTGCACAAAATGTCAAAATTTGTCATTCATTCAAGGATCATATTTTAAATTTTACTCGAGTTTTTCAATTTTCAAAAATTAAGACATTGGATAATCGACTAGGTACAAATTTTAGACGCGTGAGAGTGCTAATCCTTCCTCACACATAATCGGCTCCCGAACCTATATTTTGGATTTCTAAGACCAAAACTTTGTTTAAATAAACATAAATATTTTATGGTGGTCCAATCACACCAAGTTAAAAAAGATTGGTGACGACTCCATTTGCGATTTTAAAATAAAAGTTAGGACTTTTTAAAAAAAAAAACATTTCGACAGCTTGGCGATTCCACTATGGACTAATAAGAGAGTCAAACCACAAGTAAACTATTTTTGGTCTTTTTGTCAAAAATTGAAAATTAGGTTTAAATTCATTTGCGATCCTTTACATTTCATCCTTCATGTGCTGCTTCTTTGTTAATAATGTTTGTGTTAATATTGCTAGAACATAGGATTATTCTTCACACACCTTGCATAATTGTTTTACTACACCTTTTAAGTGGAAGTGAGAAACTATTCCTTCGTGAGGTCTTCACCTCCGTGCAGAATAGTGAACCGCTTTCAGGATATATCGGTACCTATGTTTTCGTGAAGTTTTCACATCCGTGCAAACATATGGGAAATGTATACCTCTGAACTGAACTCGTCTGTATGAGCCTATACTGGGTGAGGATTGAGGAAGCTGCTAGTTCGAGTACCCTTACTTTAGGATCCAACCGCATGTAACGAGCCTTAAGAGCCAACCTTAAGTAGAATCGTGTCAAACCTTTAGTGGTTACACAAATAAGGTATAAGAGATACAGTTATATTCTTGTTCTTTTCTTTTAATTGCAATTTATTTTCAAGTTCTATTCCTATATTAGTCAATTTGACTTGTTTCTTTTGAATTTTTTTGCATTACATTGCATTGGAGTCGAGTTTCCTTCCCTCCAAATTTTGTTAGAACTGATGAACCAGAATGGATCAAATCAAGATGCGGTCAGCTAAACTTGAGTGAAGAAAAAATGCTAAAAGCTATCTGTCATGATCAAATGTACCAAAAACTAATAACACAGGCTTATGATAAAGAAGGATCCGCTCTAGAGAATTCCACAAGGGAGCTCTGGTTTAGAAAAGGATCTTGCCTACAAAAGGATTTCCAAGGAAAATGATTGCCAAATTAGGAAGAGCCCCAAGAGGTGAAGAAAGCCTTTTCTGGAGGAGCTTTGATTTTGACCGAGATGGAAGGTAAAGATCTACCAAACCTCACGAACTCGGATTCGATGAAGAAGGAATTTCACCCAAAAAAAGAAAAAGAAAAAAAAAAGAAAAAGGAGAGGTCGAGGTGAAAACTTGTAAAAGGCATCTCAAAACCTAAGGATATTTTAGTTGAAAACCCGAAAGGGCAGCTCAAATTTCGATCAAAAAAGGGGAATGAAACGGCCTTTTCTCTCAAAAGTAAGAAGGTGGAGAAACTTTACACCTTGAGGCATCGACGAAGTACTCTAGGTTTCATGGACACATATCAAGCTCAGAATGGTCCTCATCAAGTTTGCTCAGCGAAGATCATTCTTTGATATCTGGGGCACCTAAATCCATTCTTTGCTCACCTTATGTTTGGCATTTTTTGACCAATATGGGTCATTTTTAATCTTTTCATTCATGTAAGCTTTTCCACCAATAAAATTCAATTTTATCCACCTTGCAACCCTGTTCAAGCATTTTTGCATCGAAATAACGGTTAGTGGACCAATGATTTTTAATTTTTTTCATTCATGCGAGCTTTGCCTTCAATAAAATTCAATTTTATCCACCTTACAATCCTGTTCAAGCATTTTTGCATTGAAATAGCAGTTAGTGGTCTAACGATATAAGGAATAAAAGGATTTCTGCATATCGCTTTGGAAAATTTCTAAACAGTATAGGGACCTAAAATAGGGTCACTAGTTGAAAATAACCAAACCCGAGGGTTAGAGGGGTCCTGAAGCAAATAGTTCAGATTACGACTACCTCTTTGGGTTTCATGTCAAAAGCACCTAACTAGAAAGGGAAAATTGGTGACACACCAGTGATAGAACTTGGACAAATGACAAACCATGTTAATCTAAGGACAAAGAAAATCATTTTTGAATCTGACATTCATGCCAATATCATGCACACTCATTAAGTTAGGATCATTTGATTCATTCCGATCATGGCATCCTAATAATTTGGCCTACATAGAGGTTCAAAGAAGCATAATCTACAGGTCTCATTCCCACAAAATGGCGAGATGAACCAAGGAAATGTTGAATCATATACCTTAAAAGACATGAAGGGAAAGATTGAAGCCGCAATGGAGAATATTATACCTTAGAGATGTGAAGGGAAAGATTGAAGCTGCAATGGTGAATTTTGTACCCTAGAGATATGGAGGAAAGGTTGAAGTCGTAATGGAGAACCTTATATCCAAGAGATGTGGAGGGAAAGGTTGAAGCTGCAACGACAAACCTTATACCTTAGATATATGAAGGGAAAGATTGAAGCCACAACGATGAATCTTATATCTTGAAGATGAAGAGAAGCAGATTGAAGCCGCAACGACAAACCTTATACCTTAGATATGTAAAGGGAAAGATTGAAGCCGCAGCGACGAATCTTATATCTTGAAGATGAGGAGAAGCAGATTGAAGCCGCAAAGGTGAATCTCAAGATTGTAGAGAAGCAGATTGAAGCCACAAAGGCAAATCTCAAAGCTGTAAAGGGCTAGATTGAAGCTATAAAGGCAAATCTTACGTCCCTAAAGCTGAAGAGGAGCAGATTGAAGCCGCAACGATAAATTTTATACCTCAAAGTTACAGTGAAGCAGATTAAAATGAAGTAGATCTCAATGTTCTTGAGGTTACAGTGGAATAGAGCGAAGCACTAGATTCTATATCTTTGAAGTTGCAGTGGATCAGATCAAAATGAGTAATGGATCTCAATGCCCCTGAGGTTACAGTGGAATGGAGAGAAGTTACAACATAAAATCCCATACCCCTGAGTTATAATGGCTCGGATTAAAACAATGAAGTAGATCTCAATGTCCCTAAGGTTACAGTGGAATGGAGTGAAGCACTAGATCCTCTATCCCAAAAGTTACAGTGGATCAAATCAAAATAAGTAATGGATCTCAATGTCTCTGAGGTTACAATGGAATGGAGAGAATTTACAACATCAAATCCTATACCTCTGAGTTACAGTGGGTCAGATTTAAATAACGAAGCAGATCTCAATGTCCCTAAGGTTACAGTGGAATGGAGTGAAGCACCAGATCCTATATCCTTAAAGTTACAGTGGATCAGTTCAAAATGTGTAACGTATCTCAATGTCCCTGAGGTTATAGTGGAATAGAGAGAAGTTACAACATCAAATCCTATACCCCCTGAGTTGTAGTGGGTTGGATTAAAGAAACAAAGCGGATCTCAATGTCCCTAAGGTTACAATAGAATGGAGTGAAACTTCAAAACCTATCTTCCTAAGGTTATAATAAAGTGGATCAAAACAGGTAATAGATCTCAACGTCCCTGAGGTTACAATGGAATGGAGTGAAGTTACAACACCAAATCCTATACCCTTGAAGTTGAAGTGGGTCAGATTAAAACAAAAAAAGAAGCAAATCTTAATGTCCCTGAGGTTACAATGGAATGGAGAGAAGCTTCAACACCAAATCCCATCTTCCTAAAGTCGTAGAGAAGCGGATATAGTGAATTTTAATTACCAATGAAGCGAAAAGTGGGTTACTTGAAGAAGAAGTGCCAAAGAAGCTAAAATCAGTGGGACCGGACAAAATTGGTCCTCCTTTTGGTCTTTGCCTCGTTCCGGTTACACGGCAACGAGCAAAGAGGGGCAGCTGTTGGAGCCCAATTTTTTCGAGCCTAACAAAAATAAATACAAAATAAACAAAAAAACCAAATAAAATTATAAACCCTTTTATTAAAGTCCAAGTCTATTTTGCAAGAAACCACAACCCAATTAATTTGCCAAAACCCAATACCAACCCAAGCCCACAATCCCAAACACACTAGGAACCTAAGAAACCCTAATAAAAAACCCTAGCCGCCGCCTCCTACCACGACAGCCACTACGCCTCTGCTAGATCTAACGCCTCTATCACGACCACGCCTTGCCACCATGCCTCTAAGAGTACTGACTACAACCTGCAAAACAAAAAAGAGCAAAGCAACAAAAAACAAGAAGACAAATGCAAAAAAAAATACCATGATGTGTATTTGATTATATAAAGCCATAGAAAAAACATTGTAATCTTCTTTTGGTTCTTACGAACTTTCATTAATCAAATAAAAAAGGAAAGAAACTTTGAAGGTTTACTGTTTTTATAAATATATTTGTATATATTCTATTTTTATTTATTTTGAAAATACAAAAAATCAAAAAAATAAAAAAGAGGGCGAAGACTTACATGAGCCCGTCATCCCTACTGTCATAGCCGCGGGGAGTCCCTCCGAACTCGTCAATGTTCATGAGAGGGGCTCTGACAAAGGTACGATTTAACAAAATATAACAAAAAACCCCAAAACAGATTTAAGAGCCCATAAAAATTGATGCTTTTTTGTCTTTTAAAAAAGGATTTGGCTTGATTTTAATAGATCCAAGCCTTTTTTTTGAAAAAAAATTAAAAATATCAATTTTTGGAGATTCAGTTGCCGTGGGCGATGATCGTCGGTGCCGATGATCGATGGATGGAGACTGAGCCCAAAGGCCGGACATGAGGGAAACTTTGAGAGGATGAGAGAAAAAAAGGGGTTGAAGAGTTGTTTTTTTTAAAGAAATGAAAGAATGAAATTTTTATAAAAAATTTTACCTTTTATACATTATTAAAGCGACGTCGTTTTGAGAGGGAAGTTTTAGTGCCAAAACAGCGCCGTTTTGACCCTTGACCTAAATCCAACCCAAATAACTCTTGGGATCCGGGTATTTTCACAAAATGGGGTATTTATGAAATTGGTCATTCCGTGTTTTTGATCTTTTTAATTGCATCCTTTTCTATCTTTTAATTTATTTTTAATTGTACTCTTATCAGTGGCCCTTTGGGGTGACACGTGTCCAATCTTGGGTAAATTGCCCATGTAGTCCTCTATTTTTTGAAATATTTGGGTTTTGACCCGTTTTTCCTGTTTCTTATCTTTTTGGTTATAAAGTTTGTTTTATTTTAATTTAATCCTTTTACCTTTTTTTCCTTTAAATTTTGCCCCTTTTATTCCGTTTTTTTATTTAGTCCTTTTAATTTATTTTTATTTTATATTCAATTGCATTTATTTATTTATGTTTATATTGTTTATTTACTTATTGATTATTGTTGTCTATTGTTTAATTACTTGCTTTTATTTAATATTGTTTGATTCATTATATTTAATTTAAATATAATTGTACTAATTTAATTTATTCTATGCATGTATATATTTTTATTATTGCCATTTTTAAATTTTATATTATTTGCATAATCTTTCAAGATTTGTAAAAATATTTTAATAAAATAAATCACATGCCATTTTTGTTATTATCTAAATTATTTCAAAAATCAATACAATGTTCTTTACTTCGGGGATTCGAGAAAATCACGCATTAACTTACTAGGTGTGGTCTTTTCTCTTCAAACTGGAGTAACCGAACACCCTTTTTTAAAAATTTTAATATATGATGTTTGGAATAAAAATCAAGAATACTCGTTATCTTCATGAATTCGAGAAAATCATGCATTAACTTACTAGGTGTGTTTTTTCTGTTTGACTTGAAATAACCGAACACCTTAAATTGTTTTAAAAAAATGAGGCAATATTCTTTTATTTCAGAGATTCGAAAAATTATTTCCTAACGTATTGGGTATGGTTTTTCGTTGAACTTATGTAATTGAATATCCTATTTAAAAATCAAAATATGATGTTTAGTTAACAAATGACCTTTAATTTCAAAAATCCGAGAATGTTATGCCCTAACGTTGTGGACATGACTTCTTTTTCTCGATTCATTCGAAGTAAAAGGAATTTCTTTACAAAAGTTCGATTGTGCAAAATGTCAAAATTTGTCATTCATTCAAGGATCATATTTTAAATTTTACTCGAGTTTTTCAATTTTCAACAATTAAGACATTAGATAATCCACAAGATACAAATTTTGGGTGCGTGAGGGTGTTAATCCTTCCTCAAACGTAATCGACTCCTGAACCTATTTTCTGTATTTCAAAGACCAAAACTTTGTTTAAATAAACTTAAATATTTTATGGTGATCAAATCACACCAAGTTAAAAAAGATGGGCCGCAACTCCATTTTCGATTTTAAAATAAAAGTCCGGACTTTTTCAAAAAAAAAAATATTTCGACAGCTTGGCGACTCTACTGGGGACAAATAAAAGAGTCAAGTCACAAGTCGATTATTTTTGGTCTTCCTGTTAAAAATTTAAAACTTGGTTTAAATTAACTTGCGATCCTTGGCATTTCATCCTTCATGTATTGCTTTGTTAATAATGTTTGTGTTAATATTTCTAGAACATAGGATTATTATTCACATGCATTGCATAATTGTTTTACTACACATTTTAAGCTGAAGTGAGAAACTGTTCCTTCGTGAGGTCTTCACCTCCGTGCAGGATAGTTAACCACTTTCGGGATATATCCGTACCTATGTTTTCGTGAAGTTTTAACTTCCGTGGAAACAAATGGGAAATGTATCCCCCTGAACTGAACTCATCCGTATGAGTCTATACTGGGTGAGGATTGAAGAATCTGCTAGTTTGGGTACTCTTACTTTAGGACCCAACCACATGTAACGAGCCTTAAGGGCTAACCTTAAGTAGAATCATGTCGAGCCTTTAGTGGTTTCATAAATAAGGTGTAAGAGATACGGTTATATTCTTGTTCTTTGCTTTTAATTGCAATTTATTTTCAAGTTCTATTTCTGTATTAATCATACTGACTTATTTCTTTTGAATCTGTTTGCATTGCATTTTCATCCCAAAAAGTGTTGGTTCGTGTTCAATTACTAAAAAGAGAACTGGTCATAAGAAAATGGGTTCCTTGATAAGGTAGAAGACAATGTGGCCATGCGTATGTGGTCAAAGGAAAAATAACGTGGAAAAAGAAGTAGCCTATCGAAAGGGTACATATCAGAGTTATGGGATTACACCCATATAAATGTAACCCACAATAGTTTGCAAGAGCTGAAAGAAATATGGATGATGAAATGAGGCTGATGTTCTACTTTGAATATGGTGATCTACCTTACCTACTCAAGGTTAAAGTAGATACACACCTTTTCCGAGCCCTAACACAGCATTGGGATCCAGCTTAGTTGCTTCACTTTTTAAAACATGGACATATCGTAGAAGAATATGATACGTTGCTCTATTTCCTGAGGATTCAAGTTGATAAGGACTACTTTAGAGGAGTGAGCATTGGGTTGCAGCCTTGATCAAGAAAAAAGGGGATAACAAGTGCATTGCTTTAGCCTGCAATACATAGTGCACTCAGATGCAAGAAAGAATTTCAACATCTTTGCCTCAAACGCATATGAGTTAGTTGTCTTCCCTAAAGTGTTGGGGCACGTAGAGGATGCGATTGCAGATTTGTTTGACCGACTTGACAAGAGAATCACTCATGTTCTAACGATCTTAGCCATTAAATGCCTGTCGAAGAGAGGGAAAAAGAGGGTTTATGGGTGCACAACTTTTGCTAGCCATTTTTGGAAAGTGGAAAAGGTCTCTTATTGAGTATTCTCTGAGAAATACTCTCCTTTGAAGGTATTTATGGCTATCCAATGATGAGAAGATATAGCCAAAGAAAATTGGAAATAAATGAGGAATGACTCCAACGCTCTTAAGGGCAGGTAGAGATAGGGACCATGTCACGAGCAAGGATTTGACCCAAGTACGAGAAGTGACTAACCACTTGCTGGCCTTAGCCGTTCAAGATCAACATTTTAAGCTTGAAATCTGAGTCGAATCAGGCAAGAATTAGCTATTCTTCTTTGGAAGATTAAGGCTTTGAGCATTAAGGCACAACCATATACGTATCTCCCTTGTGTAAAGAAATTTGTTTTCTAATAAAGTTGTTCTAAAGAAATTGAAACAAGAATCAACACCTTTTTGCATGCATTTTACCATTCACTAGCATTGCACTTCATGTATTAAATTAAAAAAACTCCATATCTGAACGAAATTTGAGAGAAAACATAATAAATCAAGATAATGAGGGAATGTTGAAAAAATATTTTGAGCAAAAAATTATTTCCGAATAAGAGAACGGAGACTGGAACCAATCGAGAGTTTGTCCCTATACCCTTGGAAGTGTTTTAGACAACTAGACTGTGGAGGAGCTTCCTGTAGTTTTAGGCTTATCACTCTAAGCCTAAGAGTAATAGGGATCGTTTTGTAAAGGGCACATGACCACTGTGTTTTATTTCAATAATATGATGAATTGTTTTTATCAAATTTGGAAAACATCTTACAATTCTTTTCATTCGATCATATCATAATTAACCATTCTTTGATTCAATTATTATTCGAATCCCCTTTTGTCTCTATGCTGGGTCCCTTAATATCAAGCATATGAGCGATGCTGTTGTTGACTTTGAAGCCTCATTTTGAGAAGGACATGTGTCAAAAAAAACCTCGGGGTTTTGAAGATGATCAATAATTAAATTGTCTCCCGATTTGCTACGGATGATCGAGCAAGAAGAGAATCAAATATTACCTCACAAAGAATCAGCATAAATTGTGAGTTTGGGGAACAAAAATGAATAAGAGATAAAAATGGTGAAAATTGGGACATGAAGTTCTACAGAAATAAAGTGAGATCTCGTAGATCTTCTTTGAGAATTCGAAAAGGTCTTCGTATGGTTCAAAACATGCCGAGTTTAAGGAACTAATGTCATGACACATAGGCTCCCATAAAAAAGGAATGCAATTTAGTTCAAATAGAAACTTCGAAGAATGAAGCCTGATGTGTTTTCAAAAGGAGGTCAGAAAAAGGAGAAGAATAAAAAAGAAAAAGAAAAGCAAAAGAAAAAGAAAAGAAAAAGGGTTGAGATAAAAACCTGCAAAGGGCATCTTTGAACCCAAGAAAAAAGAGAGAAGAAAAAAAGTCAAGATGAAAACTCGTAACAAGCATCTTAAAAATCGATGTATCTCCTTCACCTCTACACGTCATGACCTTTTTTCTATGTGGCGGCATGAACGTCATTAAGGTAATAAGAACATTAAGAAGATTCTTTAGAAAATCAGCTTCACCATTTACCATTGATGTTTATCGAACCTCTGTTAGAACATCTACCAGGGCAACATCTTTCTCACTAGTTTATGGAATTAAAAAAGTCTTACACATTGGAGTTGATTTTCCTTCCCTCCAAATTTTGTTAGAATTGATGAAGCAGAAAGGATCCAATCCAAATGCGTTCAGCTAAACTTGATTGAAGAAAAGATGCTAAAAGCTATCCGTCATGATCAGATGTACGAAAAACGAATGATACGAGCTTATGACAAAGAAGGATCCGCTCTAGAGAATTCCACAAGGGAGCTTTGGTTTTGAAAAGGATCATGCCTACAAAAGGATTTCCAAGGAAAATGATTTCCAAATTAGGAAGAGCCCTATGAGGTGAAGAAAGCCTTTTTCTAGAGGAACTTTGTTTTTGACCAAGATGGAAGGCAAAGATCTACCAAAACCCGTGAACTCGGATTCGATGAAGAAGGAATTTCACCAAAAAAAAAAGAAAAAGAAAAAGAAAAAAAGAAAAGAAATAGGGAAAAAGAAAAAAAAAAGAAAAATGAGAGGTCTATGTGAAAACTCGTAAAAGGCTTCTCAAAACCTAAAGAGATTTGAGTTGAAAATCGCGAAAACGGCAGCTCAAATTTGGATCAAAGGAAGGGCATGAAACGATCTTCTCTCTCAAAAGTAGGAAGGTGGAGAAATTTTACACCTTGAGGCATCGATGAAGTACTCCAAGTTTCTTGGACACATATTAAGCTCAGAATGGTCCTCATCAAGTTTGCTCCGTGAAGCTCATACTTTGATATCTAGGGCACCTAACTCTAATCTTTGCTCACCTTATGTTTGACAACTATTTGACCAATATCAGTCATTTTTAATCTTTTCATTCATGTGAGCTTTGCCTCCAATAAAATTCAATTTTATCTGCCTTTGCGACCCTGTTCAAGCATTTTTGCATCGAAATAACGATTAGTGGACAAATGATTTTTAATCTTTTCATTCATGTAAGCTTTGCCTCCAATAAAATTCAATTTTATCCACCTTACAATCCTGTTTAAGCATTTTTGCATTGAAATAACAGTTGGTGGTCTAACGATATAAGGAATAAAAGGATTTCTTCATATCGCTTTGGAAAATTTTTAAATAGTACAAGGACCTAAAATAGGACCACTAGTTGAAAATAACCAAACTCGAGAGTTAGAGGACTCCTGAAGCAAATAGTTCAGATTACGACTACCTCTTTGGGTTTCATGTCAAAAGCACTAAACCAGAAAGGGAAAAAATGGTGACACACCAGTGATAGATCTTGGAAAATGACAAACCATGTCAATCTAAGGACAAAGAAAATCATTTTTGAAATCTGACATTCATGCCAATATCATGCACACTCTTTTTAGTTAAGAGCATTTGATTCATTTCGATCATGGCATCCTAATAATTTGGTCTGCATAGAGGTCCATAGAAGCATATTCTACAGGTTTCATTCCCACGAAATGGCGGGATGAACCGAGGAAACGTTAAACCATATACCCTAGAAGACATGAAGGAAAGATTGAAGTCGCAACGACGAATCTTATACCTTAGAGATGTGAAGGGAAAGATTGAAGTCGTAATGGCGAATCTTGTACCCTAGTGATATGGAGGGAAAGGTTGAAGCGGCAACGACGAATCTTATACCCTAGCGATATGGAGGCAAAGGTTGAAGCTGCAAGGGCAAACCTTATACCATAGATATGTGAAGGGAAATATTGAAGTTGTAATGACGAATCTTATACCCTAAAGATGAGGAGAAGCAGATTGAAGCTGAAAAGGCGAATCTCAAGACTGTAGAGAAGCATATTGAAGCTGCAAAGGCGAATCTCAAAGCTATAAAAGGCAAGATTGAAGCTGCAAAGGCGAATCTTACATCCCTAAAGCTGAAGAGAAGCAGATTGAAGCCGCAACGATGAATCTTATACCTCAAAGTTACAGTGAAACGGATAAAAACAATGAAGCAAATCTCAATGTCCTTGAGGTTACAGTGGAATGAAGTGAAGCACCCCATCCTATAACCCTGAAGATGTAGTGGATCAGGTCAAAATGAGTAACGGATCTCAATGTCCGTAAGGTTACAATGGAATGGAAAGAAGTTACAACATCAAATCCCATACCCTTGAGTTATAGTGGGTCGGATTAAAATAATGAAGCAGATCTCAATGTCCTTGAGGTTATAGTGGAATGGAGTGAAGCACCAGATCCTATATCCCTGAAGTTGCATTGGATCGGATCAAAATGAGTAACGAATCTCAATGTCCCTGAGGTTACAGTGGAATGGAGAGAAGTTACAATATCAAATCCCATACCCTTGAGTTGTAGTCGGTCAAATTAAAACAACGAAGTAGATCTCAACGTCCTTGAGGTTACAATGGAATGGAGTGAAGCACCAAATCCTATATCCCTGAATATGTAGTGGATCAGATCAAAATGAGTAACGGATCTCAATGTCCCTGAGGTTACAGTGGAATGGAGAGAAGTTACAATATCAAATCCCATACCCTTGAGTTGTAGTCGGTCAGATTAAAACAATGAAGTAGATCTCAATGTCCCTGAGGTTACAGTGGAATGGAGTGAAGCACAAGATCCTATATGCTTGAGTATGTAGTGGATCAGATCAAAATGAGTAACGTATCTCAATGTCCCTAAGGTTACAGTGGAATGAGGAGAAGTTACAATATCAAATCCCATATCCTTGAGTTGTATTGGGTCGAATTAAAATAATAAAGCAGATCTCACTGTCCCTGAGGTTACAGTGGAATGGAGTGAAGCACCAGATCCTATATGCTTGAATATGTAGTGGATCAGATCAAAATGAGTAACGGATCTCAATGTCCCTGAGGTTACAGTGGAATGAGGAGAAGTTACAACATCAAATCCCATATCCTTGAGTTGTATTGGGTCGGATTAAAACAATAAAGCAGATCTCATTGTCCCTGAGATTACAGTGGAATGGAGTGAAGCACCACATCCTATATCCCTAAAGTTATAGTGGATCGGATTAAAATGACTAACGGATCTGAATGTCCCCTTTTAAGATATTTGGGTTTTAACCCGTTTTCCCTGTTTCTTATCTTTTTGGCTTTAAAGTTTGTTTTATTTTAATTTAATCCTTTTACCTTTTTATTTTCTTTAAATTTTGCCCCTTTTATTTTTGGTTTTTTATTTAGTCCTTCTAATTTTGCCGCTTTTAAAATATTATTGTTGCTTATTGTTTAATAACTTTCTTTTATTTAATATTGTCTGATTCGTTATGTTTAATTCAAATTTAATTGTACTCATTTAATTTATTCCATGTATGTATATATTTTTATTATTGACATTTTAAAATTTTAAATTATGTGCATAATCATTCAAGCTTTGTAAAAATATTTTAATAAAACAAATCACATGCCATTTTTGTTATTATTTAAATTATTTCAAAAATTAATACAATGTTGCTTACTTCGGGGATTCAAGAAAATCATGCCTTAACTTACTAGGTGTAGTTTTTCTCTTCGAATCGGAGTAACCGAACACCCTATTTTAAAAATTTAAATATATGAAGTTTGGAATAAAAATCAGGAATACTCCTTATCTTTGGGAATTTGAGAAAATCATGCCTTAATTTACTAGGTGTGTTTTTTCTGTTTGACTTGAAATAACAGAGCACCTTTAATTTTTTTTAAAAAAATAAGGCAATGTTCTTTTATTTAAGAGATTCGAAAAGTTATGCCCTAACGTATTAGGTATGGTTTTTCATTGAACTTATGTAACTGAATATCCTTTTTAAAAATCAAAATATGATGTTTAGTTAACAAATGACCTTTATTTTCGAAAATTCGAGATTGTTGTGTCCTAACATCTTGGACATGACTTCTTTTTCTCGATTACTTCGAAGTAAAAGACATTTCTTTACAAAAGTTCGATTGTGCAAAATGTCAAAATTTGTCATTCATTCAAGGATTATATTTTAAATTTTACTCGAGTTTTTCAATTTTCAACAATTAAGACATTAGATAATCAACTAGGTACAAAATTTGGACGCGTGAGGGTGCTAATCCTTACTCAAACGTAACCGACTCTCAAGCCTATTTTCTAGATTTCAAAGACCAAAACTTTGTTTAAATAAACTTAAATATTTTATGGTGATCCAATCACACCAAGTTAAAAAAGATTGGTGCAACTCCATTTTTTGATTTTAAAATAAAAGTTGGGGCTTTTAAAAAAAAAAACATTTCGACAGCTTGGCAAATCCATTGGGACCAATAAGAGAGTTAAGCCACAAGTCAATTACTTTTGGTCTTTCTGTTAAAAGTTTAAAACTCGGTTTAAATTAACTTGCGATCCTTTACATTTCATCCTTCATGTGTTGCTTTGTTCATAATGTTTATGTTAATATTGCTAGAACATAGGATTATTTTTCACATGCATTGCATAATTGTTTTACTACACCTTTTAAGTGGAAGTGAGAAACTATTCCTTCGTGAGGTCTTCACCACCGTGCAGGATAGTGAACCGCTTTCGGGATATATCCGTACCTATGTTTTTGTGAAGTTTTCACTTCCATGCAAACATATGAGAAAATGTATCCCCCTGAACTGAACTTGTCCGTATGAGCCTATACTAGGTGAGGATTGAGGAATCTGCTAGTTCGGGTACCCTTACTTTAGGACCCAGCCGTATATAACGAGCCCTAAGAGTCAACCTTAATTAGAACAGTGTCGATCCTTTAGTGGTTACCTAATAAGGTGTAACAGATACGGTTATATTCTTGTTCTTTGCTTTTAATTGCAATTTATTTTCAAGTTCTATTCCTGTATTAATCATACTGACTTATTTTTTTGAATCTGTTTGCATTGCATTTTCATCCCAAAAAGTGTTGATTCGTGTTAAATTACTAAATAGAGAATTGGTCATAAGAAAACGGGTTCCCTGATAAGGTAGAAGACAATGTGGCCGTGCATATGTGGTCAAAGGAAAAATAACGCGGAAAAAGAAGTTGCCTATCGGAAGGGCACATATCAAAGTTTTGGGATTACAGCCAAATAAACATAACCCATAATAGTTTGCAAGAGCTTAAAGAAATGGATAACGAAATGAAGCAGATGTTCTAATTTGAAGATGGTGATCTGCCTTACCTACTCAAGGTTAAAGTAGATACACACCTTTTCCAAGCCCTAACACAACATTGGGATCCAGCTTAGCTGCTTCACTTTTAGGAACATGGTAGAAGAATATGCTGCATTGCTCCATTTCTCGAGGATTCAAGTTGATAAGGCCTACTCTAGAGTAGCAAGCATTGGGTTGCAACCCTGATCAAAAAAAAAAGGATAACAAGTGCATTGCTTTGAAAAGCCTGCAAGACATTGTACACTCAAATGCAAGAAAGAATGTCAACATCTCCGCCTCAAACATTTATGAGTTAGTCATCTTCCCTAAAGTGTTGGGGCACGTAGAGGATGCAGTTACAGATTTATTTCACCGACTTGACAAGACAATCAATCATGTTCTAGCGATCTTAGCCATTAAACGCTTGTCGAAGAGAGAGCCAAAGAAGGTTTATGGGTGCACAAGTTTTGCTAGCCAATTTTGGAAAGTGGAAAAGGTCTCTTATCGAGTATTCTCTGAGAACTACTCTCCATTGAAAGAATATATGACTATCCAAAGACAAGAAGATATCGCCAAAGAAAATTGGAAATAAATGAGGAATGACTCCAACGCTCTTAGGGGCAGGTCAAAGATAGGGGCCATGTCACGAGCAAGGATTTGACCCAAGTACGAGAAGCAATTAACCACTTGCTAGTCTTAGTCATTCAAGACCTACATTTTGAGATTGAAATTGTAGTCGAATCAGGCAAAAAATTGCTTTTCTTCTTAGGAAGATTAAGGCTTTGAGCATTAAGGCACGACCATATATGTATCTACCTTATGTAAAGAAATTTGTTTTTTAGTAAAGTTCTTATAATGGAATTGAAACAAGAATCAACACCTTTTTGCATGCATTTTACCATTCACTAGGATTGCACTTCATGCATTAAATTAAAAAAATCCCCACATATCTGAACGAAAATTTAGAGAAAACATGATAAATCAAGATAATGAGGAAATGTTGAAAAAGATATTTTGAACGAAAAGTCATCTCCGAATAAGAGAACGAAGAGTGGAACCAATTGAGAGTTCATCCCTATACCCTTAGAAGTGTTTTGGACAACTAGACTGTCGAGGATCTTCCTGTAGTTTTAGGACTTTTCTAGAGTAATATTTAGGACACACTTATCACTCTAAGCCCGAGAGTAATAGGGATCCTTTTGTAAAGGGTACATGACTGTTGTCTTTTATTTCAATAATGCATTGTTTTTATCCAATTTGAAAAACATCTTACAATTCTTCTCATTTGATCATACCACAATTAACCATTCTTTGATTCAATTATTCTTTGGATCCCCTTTTGTCTCTATGTTGGGTCCCTTGATATCAAGCATATGAGCGACGTTGCTGTTGAATTGGAAGCCTCATTTTGACAAGGACATGTGTCCAAAAAAACCTCGGGGCTTCGAAGATGATCAAGAATTTAAATTCTCCTGATCTGCTACGGATGACCGAGCAAGATGAGAATCAAATATTACCTCACAAAGAATTAGTAGAAATTGTGAGTTTGAGGAATGAAAATGAATAAGAGATAACAAGGGTGAAAATTGGGACATGAAGCTCTACAGAAATAAAGAGAGATCCCGTAGAGCTACTTCGAGAATTCGAAAAGGTCTTCGCATGGTTCTATCAAAACATGCCGAGTTTAAGGAACTAATTTCATGACACATAGGTTCCCATAAAAAAGGAATACAATCCAGTTCAAACAGAAACTTCGAAGAATGAGGTCTGACGTGTTATCAAAAAGGAGGTAAAAAAAGAGAAGAATAAGAAAGAAGGAAAAGAAAAAGGGTTGAGATGAGAAACCTACAAAGGTCATCTTTGAACCCAAGAAAAAAGAGAAGAAAAAAGTCAAGATGAAAACCCGTAAAGGGCATCTTAAAAATCGATGTATCTCCTTCACCTCTACACATCATGGACTTTTTTCTATGTGGGGGCACGAATGTCATTGGGGGTAATAAGAACATTAAGAAGATTCTTTGGAAAATCAACTTCACCATTTTCCCTCAATGTTTATCGAACCTCTGTCAGAATATCCACCAGGGCAACATCTTTCTCACTAGTTTATGGAATTAAAGAAGTCTTACACATTAGACTCGATTTTCCTTCCCTCCAAATTTTGTTAGAACTGATGAAGCAGAATGGATCCAATCTAGATGCAGTCAGCTAAACTTGATTGAAGAAAATATGCTAAAAGCTATCTTTCATGATAAGATGTACCAAAAATGAATGACACGGGCTTATGACAAAGAAGGATTCGCTATAGAGAATTCCATAAGGGAGCTCTGGTTTTGAAAAGGGTCTTGCCTATATAAGGATTTCCAAGGAAAATGATTGCCAAATTAGGAAAAGCCCCATAAGGTGAAGAAAGCCTTTTTCTAGAGGAACTTTGTTTTGACCAAGATGGAAAGCAAAGATCTAACAAAGCCCGTGAACTTGGATTCGATGAAGAAGGAATTTCACCCAAAAAAAAGAAAAAGAAAAAGAAAAATAAAAGAAAAGAAAAGAAATAAGGAAAAAGAAAGAGAAAAAATAAAAAGGAGAGGTCGAGGTGAGAACTCGTAAAGGGCTTATCAAAACCTAAGGAGATCTGAGTTGAAAACTCGAAAGGGCGGCTCAAATTTGAATCAAAGAAGGGCCATGAAACGGTCTTCTCTCTCAAAAGTAAGAAAGCGGAGAAACTTTATACGTTAAGGCATCGACGAAGTACTGCAAGTTTCATGGACACATATCAAGCTCAGAATGGTCCTTATCAAGTTTGCTCAGCGAAGATCATATTTTGATATCTGGGGCACTTGACTCCATTCTTTGCTCACCTTATGTTTGACAACTTTTGACCAATATGGGTCATTTTTAGTTTTTTCATTCATGCAAGCTTTGCCTCCAAGAATATTCAATTTTATCCGCCTTGTGACCCTATTCAAACATTTTTACATCAAAATAACGGTTAGTGGACCAATGATTTTTAATCTTTTCATTCGTGCGAACTTTGCCTTTAATAAAATTCAATTTTATCCACCTTATAATCTTGTTCACCATTCATTTGCATTGAAATAGTGGTTTGTGGTCTAATGATATAAGGAATAAAAGGATTTGGAAATTTTCTAAATAGTTTAGGGACCTGAAATAGGACCACTAGTTGGAAATAACCAAACTTGAGGGTTAAAGGGGTCCTGAAGCAAATAGTTTAGATTGCGACTACCTCTTTGGGTTTCATGTCAAAAGCACAAAACCAGAAAGGGAAAAATGGTGACACACCAGTGAGAGAACTTGGACAAATGACAACCCATGTCAATCTAAGGACAAAGAAAATCATTTTTGAATCTGACATTCATGCCAACATCATGCACACTCATTTAATTGAGAGCACTTAATTCATTCCGATCATGAAATCCGAATAATTTGTCCTGCATAGAGGTCCATAGAAGAATATTATATAGTTTTCATTCCCACGAAATGGTGAGATGAATCGAGGAAATTTTTAATCATATACCCTAGAAGACATGAAGGGAAAGATTGAAGCCGCAATGGCGAATCTTATACCTTAGAGATGTGAAGGGAAAGATTGAAGTAGCAATGGCAAATCTTGTATCCTAGTGATATGGAGGGAAAGGTTAAAACCGCAACGGCGAATCTTATACACTAGAGATGTGGAGGGAAAGGTTGGAGTCGTAATGGCAAACCTTATACCTTAGATTTGTGAAGGGAAAGGTTGAAGTCGAAATGAAAAATCTTATACCTTGAAGATGAGGAGAACTACATTGAAGTCGTAGAGGCGAATCTCAAGACAAGCAGATTGAAGCTGTAAAGGTGAATCTCAAAGCTGTAAAGGGCTAGATTGAAGCTAAAAAGGCGAATCTTACATCCCTAAAGCTGAAAAGGAGCAAATTGAAGCCGTAACGACGAATCTTATACTTCAAAGTTACAATGAAGTAGATCAAAACAACGAAGCAGATCTCAATGTCCTTGAGGTTACAGTGGAATGGAGTGAAGCACCAGATCCTATATCCTTGAAGTTATTTTGGATCAAATCAAAATGAATAACGGATCTCAATGTCCCTAAGGTTATACTGGAATTGAAAGAAGTTACAATATCAAATCCCATACCCTTGAGTTGTAGTGGGTCGGATTAAAATAACGAAGCAGAGTGTCGTTGATGTTACAGTGGAATAGAGTGAAGCCCTATATCCTATATCCCTGAAGTTATAGTGGATCATATCAAAATGAGTAACGAATCTCAATCTCCCTGAGGTTACAGTGGAATGAAAAGAAGTTACAACATCAAATCCCATACCCCTGAGCTATATTAGGTCGGATTAAAATAATAAAGCAGATCTCAATGTCCTTGAGGTTACAGTGGAATGGAGTGAAGCACCACATCCTATATCCCTGAAGTTGTAGTGGATCGGGTCAAAATGAGTAACGGATCTCAATGTCCCTGAGGTTATAGTGGAATGGAAAGAAGTTACAACATCGAATCCTATACCCCTGAGTTGCAGTGGGTTGGATTAAAGTAATAAAGCAGATCTCAATGTCTTTGAGGTTACAGTGGAGTGGATTGAAGCTTCAAAACCTATCTTCTTGAGGTTACAGTAAAGTGGATCAAAATAGGGTGGAATGGATTGAAACTTCAAAACCTATCTTTCTGAGGTTATAGTAAAGTGGATCAAAACAGGTAATAGATCTCAATGTCCCTAAGGTTATAGTGGAATGAAGTGAAGTTACAACACCAAATCCTATACCCTTGAAGTTTGCACTGGGTCGGATTAAAAAAACAAAAGCAGATCTCAATGTCCTTGAGATTACAGTGGAATGGAGAGAAGCTTCAACACCAAATCTCATCTTCCTAAAGACGTAGAGAAGCGGATACAATGAAGTTGAATGACTAATGAAGCAAAAAGCAGGTTACTTGAAGAAGAAGCACTGAAGAAGCTAAAGTCAGTGGGACCAGACGAAATCAATCCTCCTTTTAGTCTTTGCCCCATTCTCGTTACACGGAAACGAGCAAAGAGGGGCAGCTGTTGGAGCCTAATTTGTCCGACCCAACAAAAATAAATGCATAATAAACAAAAAAACCAAATAAACTTAAAAACCCTTTTATTAAAGTCCAAGTCCATTTTACAACAAACCACAACCCAATTAATTTGCCAAAACCCAATACCAACCCAAGCCCACTATCCTAAACACACTAGGAACCTAAGAAACCCTAATCAAAAGCCCTAGTCGTCGCCTCCTACCATGAAATATAAGAAGACAAATGCAAAAAAACAAAACACCATGATGTGTATTCTGCTATATAAAGCCATGGAAAAAAACATTGTAATCTTCTTCTAGTTCTTACGAACTTTCATCAATCAAATAAAAAAGAAAAGAAACTTTGAAGGTTTACTGTTTTTATAAATATATTTGTATATATTCTATTTTATTTTATTTTTATTTGTTTTGGAAATACAAAAAAACAAAAACAAATAAAAAAAAGAGGGGCGGAAACTTACCTGAGCGCATCACCACCGTCGTCATAATTGGAGGAGTCCCTCTGAACTTATCGATGTTCGTGAGAGGGGCTATGACGAAGGTACGATTTAGCAAAATATAAAAAAAAACCCAAATAGATTTAAAAGCCCATAAAAATCGATGCTTTTTGTCTTTTAAAAAAGGATTTGGCTTGATTTTAATGGATTCAAGCCTAGATCTAAGATTTTTTTTGAAAAAAATTAAGAATATCAATTTTTGGAGATCCGACCGTCGTAGGCGACAGTCGCCGATGTTGATGATCGGCGAATGGAGACTGAGCCCATAGGCCGAACATGAGGAAACTTTGAGAGGATGAGAGAAAAAAAGGGGTTGAAGAGTTGTTGTTTTTTAAAAGAAATGAAAGAATGAAATTTTTAGAAAAATTTTTACTTTTTATACATTATTAAAACAGCTTCGTTTTGGGAAGGAAGTTTTAGTGCCAAAACAGCGCTGTTTTGACCCTTGACCTGAATCCAATCCAAATAACCCTTGGGATCCACCTGTTCTCACAAAATGGGGTATTATGAATTGGTCCTTTCGCCTTTTTGTTCTTTTTAATTTCATCCTTTTCTATCATTTAATTTTACCTTGTAATTTATGCTTGTTTATAATTAAGTCCTCTGATCAGTGGCCCTTTGGGGTGACACGTATCCGATCCTCGATAAATTGCCCATGTAGTCCTCTGTTTTTTTAAAATATTGGGGTTTTGATCCCATTTTTCCTGTTTCTTATCTTTTTGGCTTTAAAGTTTATTTTATTTTAATTTAATCCTTTTACCTTTTTATTTCCTTTAAATTTTGCCCCTTTTATTTCTTTTTTTTATTTAGTCCTTTTAATTTATTTTTATTATTTTATTTGTTTTATATTCAATTGCATTTATTTGTTTATGTTTATATTGTTTATTTACCTATTGATTATTGTTGCCTATTGTTTAATAACTTGCTTTTATTTAATATTGTTTGATTCGTTATTTTTAATTTAAATTTAATTGTACTCATTTAATTTATTCCATGCATGTATATATTTTTATTATTGCCATTTTTAAATTTTAAATTATGTGCATAATCATTCAAGCTTAGTAAAAATATTTTAATAAAATAAATCATATGTCATTTTTGTTATTATCTAAATTATTTTAAAAATCAATACAATGTTCCTTACTTCGGAGATTCGAGAAAATCGTGCCTTAATTTACTAGGTGTGATTTTTTCTCTTCGAACCGGAGTAACCAAACACCCTTTTTTAAAAATTTAAATATATGAAGTTTGGAATAAAAATCAAGAATACTCGTTATCTTCGGGAATTCGAGAAAATCATGTCTTAACTTACTAGGTGTGTTTTTTTCTCTTTGACTTGAAATAACCGAGCACCTTAAATTATTTTAAAACAAATGAGGCAATGTTCTTTTATTTAAGAGATTCGGAACATTATGTCCTAACGTATTGAGTATGATTTTTCATTGAACTTATGTAACTGAATATCCTTTTTTAAAAATCAAAATATGATGTTTAGTTAACAAATGACCTTTATTTTTGAAAATTCGACAATGTTGTGTCCTAACGTCTTGGATGACTTCTTTTCCTCGACTGATTCGAAATAAAATGCATTTCTTTACTAAAGTTCGATTGTGCAAAATGTCAAAATTTGTCATTCATTCAAAGATCATATTTTAAATTTTATTCGAGTTTTTCAATTTTCAACAATTAAGACATTAGATAATCGACTAAGTACCAATTTTGGGCGCGTGAGAGTGCTAATCATTCTTCACACGTAACCGACTCTCGAACTTATTATCTGGATTTCAAATACCAAAACTTTGTTTAAATAAACTTAAATATTTTATGGTGATTTAATCACACCAAATTAAAAAAGATTGGTGACGACTCTATTTTCAATTTTAAAATAAAAGTCGAGACGTTTTCAAAAAAAATTTTCGACAAGATATTAAACTTTAAGTTCACAATAGTTCACATAATTCTCATACATCATAGTTTCACAAGTTATTAAACTTCGCAAACAAGAAAAACATGCATGCAGAAGATTATTACATTTAAACAAAGTTTGCATAAAAATCATGGGTTCGCACACACGTAAGGATTCGCAATAATCAGTGGTTCGCAAGTAAATAAACTAACACTACATGGATACTCAAGTTGTAAGTAATATAATCAGATTGCAAATCACAATACTTAGCAAAACAACAAATTACTCATGAATGAATAACATCGCTTTATTAATAACATAAATAGAAACTACATTCCAAGTCATGGTTCGCAAGAATAAAATATTAACTTGAAGCAAAACATTTTAAATTCAAACTTAAGTAATTCATTTAGTAATTAAATCAACGGTATAAATAATATTCTAATTCACATATTATAAACCCAGTTCCCATCCTTATGGTTCGCCCATATCAGTCAGGTACCTCGCCAGATCGTCTACCTCGATAATGCTATTCGTAACCTACTTACCTGAGAAGTAAAAGAGGAGTGAGTGAATTCATTAAATACTCAATGAATAACCAGAAACCCACAAAAATATTTTTAATAAATGTTTTAAAACAAAAAGATCCATTACTCAAGAAACGTTTCACATGCTAATTTTGTGGTGAGGTTGCGAGACCCAGTTCACACATTTTGTTAGAAAACATAACTTTTGGAAAATAGTTTTGAAAATTCATTAGTCTTATTCTCAAAACATTGCTTAGAAGGGCTCGCCTTAAATCGCAAGGCCTTTTTTGAGTCTTGGTTTGCCTTAACTCACGAAGTCAGCTCGCACATTTTTTTCAGAAAACCTTTTCTATTAATAGAATCTGCCTTAGGTCGCAAGATTGGTTTGTCATACAGAAGCTTTGTCTCGTTAGATATAATACAACCTAGCTCGTAGGGGAGCATGTAGAGTGAGACACAACACATTAGCTCGCATAAAGAGTTAGGCTCACTGAGGAGCAAAATTCTTATTTCACTCATTAGTTATACACCAACCTAGCTCGTAGAGGAACACGCAAAATGAGACAAATCACATTTGCTGACAAAAAAAGCTAAGCTTGCTAAGGAGCAAATCGAAAACCTTCTTTCGTTGGATATAGTCTAACCTCGCTCAATGAGGAGCATGCAGAGTGAGACAAGTCGTAGAAAGCTCATGCTTGTAAAGGAACACGTAGAAATAGAGAGCTCATAGGGCCAGACTGATACACAACTTATAAAATCATTTCTTTAAAGCATTCTTTAAAAACATTTGCTAGCTTAAGAGCTTGTACAAAACTGAAGTTTAAATCGTGCTTTGAAAACAAAGTATCATAGCTTAAAATAGAGCCTTTCAGAAAACTTCCTTTAAAACTTGGTTTAAAAAATGGAGTTCGTTAGAAAGTAATACTATTAACCTAAAATCATGGAAGTTGACATACTTTTATCAAAACTTGATCACTCACCGAAAATAGTGAAACTTAAACGAGTTTGGATTTGCGTTTGTCCTTGCTAGAAGATGGTTCGGCTGGTTCGTAACAAACAAACAGATTACTAACAGAACATATAGATTTCACACATGAAAGCGCACCTAGATTTTGGGACAATCAACTCTAAAAAGATTGAGACTTACCTAGATTGCTCGAATAGAATCTATAATAGAGACTTTAATGGTAGAATATTTAGTGAAGCATTTCACATAATTAAGGGTCATATTTATAAACCTAAGCTTATATGTAACAAGCAATCCATGTTTTTGAATCAATGAGTGGATGTTCCACCTCTTGTTAAGTCTGATAGCTCTACGTGTTAAGTTTTTGAAAGAATAAGAGTATTAAGAAGCATTTGAACAATGAGTTATGAATAAGAGACCATGCATGGGGGTCATTTGTGATTGAGATGTTAGCCATTTGTCTGCAAATGGGTTTTTAATGATGTTTCTATTTCTTTAAGCAGTTGTTGTTGCTGATTTGAGTGAGATGTTCGGGTTTGAAACTTCAAGTTGTATTTAGTTGAGTATGAGGTGAGTCACTAGTCCCGACTCCTATAATCATTCAAGAAAGTTCTTCTTATGGTTGATGGTCCAGTAATGATGCATGAGTCCTTAAGTAATTTCTGAATGTGTATATGTGATCTTCGTATAGTATCTGTGTGAGTTTAAGTGTATGACGTGATGTATGTATGAGTGCTTGTGATTGAATGAAGCAAATGTATGAGTCTACATGGATATATACTGTAATGCATGATCGTATTGATGTGGGTGAAACATGTACAGAAGTATGATTCAATTAGTAAAATGGGTCTAGCCTACATGAATGTGTACTTATGTTAGAGGTATGATGCATGATTGAAAAGGTTGAGAAATGGGGGTAACAAAGTGTTGGAAGATTCTGTGATGTGAGTTTTGATACTATGGGGGCATCAACGAAGTCATTTGTGACAGTAAACACAAATTTCAATATGACAATTCTGAGTAAAGACCATGGTCAAGGCACATTTTGGAAAGGGCGGATGAGCTGCATTTATCCATTAGGGTTTCTGTATGTCCCAAGGCAATGATGGGAAAACATCACGCGATGAATAATTCTATAATAAGGATCTAATATGTGTAATGTTAACTTGGTTTGTTTAGTCTTGTGATGTAATTGAACGAGTCTAAAGGTCAATTCCTGAAAGAAAGTATGTATATGTATTTCTAAATAGGAAATTCGCCATAGTAATTTGTTAGTATAAGATATTCGCCATAGTATTTGTATTAAAATTCACTAAGTTCGCATGATCTTAAAAGCATTCTGTTCAACTTTCTGGTGTTGTTGTAAGAACGAGTTCGCTAGGAGAGACTAAGTTAGGGATGGGCCAGAAAAAACGGCGAGTTGGAATATTATACATATAGAGGACATTTTAGGAGTACGATGTATAGTTCTCTACACCAAAGAGAGTTTTTTTAATAAGCTCTTGTGTTGTAATTTATTATATTAGTTTTGAGAGTCTTTTTTTTAATATCTTCCTTAACTTTTTTATTTAGAACACTTTTATTAATATAATATGAGGTATGTTGAAAAATGATCAGAAGAAGATGGTTTAAAATTTATGCTAAGTGTTTGTGTGTAGTAACATCTGATATCTGGATTCGATGATTTGGGTCAGGTAAAGGGTGTTTCTATGATCGTGGGTAATCTGTCAAGATAGTAGTCGTGGAACTCATGAAAAAGAGGAAAAATGCAAGTGATAGTTTGTCAGCAGATTTGAGGAACTCACCAAATGGGTGTAAATAAAAGAAATGGAAAGATCCACCAAAGCAATAAATAAGGAAGCTAGCAAGGTGCGAAGTGGTAACTCAGCCAAAATCCGCTATGGGCATGACATGCCATTAGGGGCCTTGTATTAAGGTAAGTGAAAAAAATACTTATGTGAGGATTGCAGGTAATGATCTGCCATTAAGGACCACCAAGAGATACTCAATGAAATTTGGTATGCAAGAGCGATGTACCAATAAAGGGTATCTAAGTGACAAATATGTCTATAAAAAATATTCCTCTTAAAGGGGGATATATTACAAGTATAACTACCATAGAATTAGTTTCGAAAGGAACCCTCATATAAGAGAAACTGAAAAATCGAATGGACGCTGAGATAATAATCTATTGGATACTTTATAGACCAAAATGGTTCTCCGTAGACGGATAAGTTTCACCTTAAAAGCAAGGTATAGTGAATATGGCGGATTACAAAGGAGTAATCCAAACAACATTACAACCCGAGTGTAGAGCAAGATAAAGAAAGGTAAAATAAGGTTAAGTCTGCCTGTGCAGTGTCGGGCTTACTATTAGCCTTGTTAAAGTAATAACAAATACACCAAACTAATATGAGATATGAGAATTAATAAAAAAGGGGTGTCATGAAAAGGAAGCTCTATTAAGGTTAGAGCATACAGTTAGACTCTCACTTAAGAAAAACTATAGGGTGCGTCTTGACAAGGCTATTTCGGAACGTCGAGTCAGGATAAAGGTAAGTTTTTGTTCATGTCTAAAAGCAGGTAGGTGAAGTTAGATTTCATCGAGATGATGATAAAACATTTGAAAATCACCAAAAACCTGTCAATGGGATGCGAATGTCTGAGTAAAAATAGGGAATTAAAGTATTTTTATTTCTTTTTAAGAAACCCACTAAGTTACTATGAACTTACCAATGTTTTGGGTCCATGTTTGCAGGAACATTTGGGGAATTGAGGAACTCGAGGAGGGACCAAGCCAGATCCTATTGAACTAAGAGGCATCATTAATAAGGTGTCATGCACATAGAAGGGGGTACCTTTAGAGGTTTCGCCTTGAGGTTAGATATATCGTATCTAAATAGTTTCCTTAACGTCTGAAAATTTGAGATAGTAAACTTTTATTTTAATTTTAATTGTATGGTTTATGTTGTAAGAATAGTTATTAAAAACTAACCGAGTCTATCTTAAAATAGTTAAGTTTGAAATTTTTGTTTAGGAATAATCTGATTTAATTATGACACTCCATACTTGGATTCGACGATCGAGTCAAGTAAAGGTCTTACATATCATAATACATTTGCAAATACACCTATACCTACAAAATCTTATACATGCAACGCATTCTCAATTACAAATGACACTTAATTCTCCCTAATTAGTGTATAATTTGTTCCTTTTGTATCATATTTAGCATACATTTTCAGCATTTCATACTTAGTATTTGCATTTTTTTAAGTCAGTGTTGCATGGTCTTACTTTCTTTCATTTATCCCTTTTGTGCTACTAATGTCACTATATTCAGTATCAATTTTGCATCTAAAGTTGTCAGCGTAGAAATCTACTGTAGAAGATTGGAGTAAGAAAGCATTAAGAGTTGCAGCCACAAACTTGGTCCAGAATTGCGGCCAAATATGTCGCCACGTGAATTCTTCTACATTTTACCAGGGACTTTATGCTGCTAACTTATCTAGAAGCACTAGCGCAGGAAAATGTCAAGTTGTCACAATGAATAAAAATCATAATTTGTGTCCAGAGATGTCGCGACAATCTGCAACTACCTAATGCACAAACCAGATCTGCGTGACTGCACAGCTGACAATAACAAACTTGTACAGCTGCAAAAAGGGATTTAGATCTGAGAAGGGGGTAAACCTACACTTTTCAATGATTATAAATTGAGGGAAGTGAGAGAAGATCATTATCAAGCTAATGAAGAAATTAAATCCACATTTTTTGATTTTCTTAAAGTTAGCTGCCATGGAAGCTTAACTTCCCAAGAGGGTGAACTGACGAGGCAAGGAGGCGACTACTTTTGACAAGGAGTGCCTAAGTGCGACGCAAGAGAAGCACTTACGGAAGGATTCTAGTAGACTTGGAATAGCATGCTCCAATTCCTTCTTTAAGTCCTCTTGAATGTTGATGGATTCTATTGACTATTAATTGTGTATGGAAGTACTTATTAATGGTAGATCTATTTTGATTTCTACTCAATTCTTCTCATCTGTTTATATTTGGATTTAACTGTTTTTACCATGAAAGTACGATTGCAGTCATAGTCACTAAAAGGTGCGGTGACAAAGTTAGATTAAGAAGCAAGACAATGGAAGTTGCTTGAGGCAAGAAGGAATTCTGGCCACTTGTTCTTGAGTGCGAAGCATTGCCTGCACTTGAAGGTGTGGTAATTGTGAGCACTTGGGTCTTTGTTAAACAGGGAAGTCGATAGCAGTAAGATCTCATTAGAACTTAATTGCAGTGACAATTCATCTATCAGTTACCTTGTAGTGACATTTAGCGTTGCCAATTTGTGAAGTCAGGGATCCCCCCATTTCTTTACACTTGATCTACTTCTTTTAATTTTCTGAATTTACATTTACAAACATCTTCAACAAACAATTCACTTTCTATTAATTTACTTTGACATTTTATGTTATATTTGCATTGATAGATTTAACTCTTTTATTTGTGCAATCTTAACCAAATTGCAGTGACATTATTCTTAACAATTCTTTTCATTTGAATTCTAATTGCTTCGACAAATTTAAGCAACAAGAACACCATCCTCGTGGGATCGATATCCGATAGACTCACATCTGTCTACTATACTTGCATCGACAGTGTTCGCTTGCACATAATTTCTATGACATTTATAGGTCGATCAAGTTTTGGCGCCGTTGTCGGGGTTGGCATTTGTTTGATGATTATTTTTGTAGTTGCAATTATCCTTTCTTTCTGACTTCTATTTGTTACTAATCTGTTTTATTTCTTTTGTTGATTCTTTTCATTTTTTTAGGTGTTTTATGTCCACAAGGAGAAATCCTAACAACATTGTCAGTTTTGATCCGGAAATTGAAAGAACTATCCGAAGGAAGAGACAAGAGCAAAGAGAAATGGTGGAAATAATAACAATATACAACCATTGCTGCCATAAAATAATATTCCTCCAGTGCAACCATAACAAGTCAACAATATACCGCTGCCACAAGAAGAGTAAATTCCAGAAGGACAATTAGAGACTTCGTTGTTCTTGTGCTCGATGATCTACAACCAGGGGTTGTTCGACCAGAAATACAAACTGAGAATTTTGATTGAAACCAATGATGTTCCAAATGCTAAACTCGAATGGGCAATATGTTGGTTTGCCTCATGAAGATGCGATGGAGCATCTCAAATCTTTTCTACTTATATGTGCTTCTTTCAGTAAACACGATGTTCCTGATGATGCTTTAAAGATGCAGCTGTTCCCTTACTCATTGCAAGGAAGAGCACGCACATGGTTTCTTGGTTTACCGGCTGGATCTATTACTTCATGGAATGCGCTAGGAACTCAGTTTGTTCTACGATTCAATCCACCCACAATGAATGCTAGACAACGGAATGATATCACAACATACCATCAATTAGATGATGAGAACTTGCACACTACGTGGGAGCGTTACAAAACTCCACTTAGACGTTGTCCCATGCACAGAATCCAACAAGAGACACAAATTGAGATCTTCTACATGGGATTAAATGTGCAGACAAGAATCTTGTTGATGCATCTACTAATGGTCCTTTGTTTGATTGCACTTACAATGAAGTCATGCGAATCTTAGAGAGAATTTCACAAAATGATTATCAGTACCCGATTTCTCGTTCTGCTTAGGTGAAGACAAATCCTGGAGTTATTGAGCTAGATGCTATATCAGCCTTAAGTGCACAAGTATCCTTTCTGGCGAACATGATAAAGAACATGAAAGGGACGAGTGATATTGCCCCTATTCAAGTAGCCTAACAAATGGATGTCTCGACATTTTCTTGTGAAATTTACGGTGACAACCATAACTATGAGGACTGTCCATAGCATGTTAAGAATGCATTTTATGTCAATAACATCCACGGGAATTCATATGGTAACTCATATAACAGTCCAAGTAGGGCTCAACAACCTTGGGGGAATCAGAATACGTCCACATACACATATAGAAATTCCTCAAATCAAGGTGATTTTAAACAAGGAAGTTACAATCAGTAGAATTATCATCACAACCCTCAAGTGCATGCACAGCCTGATCAGATTCGATCACATTCCTAGATGCAGTCATATAATCAGATGCAACCACATGTTCGAATGCAGCCACAGCAGAGACTGCAATGTCAAATATGCAAGGATAGCATTAACAACAACAACATAGTATTCTCAACCAAGATCAAATCCATTAGCTACTCTTGAAGCTTTGATGTGTGAGCATATTACAAGAATAGAAGCTATCGTACAAGGAAATTCTTCTTCCATCCGAGTGTTTGAAGCATAAACTAGAACAACTAGCCTTCTAACATGAACACACAAACACCAGGTACTTTGCCTAGTGACGTTGAAAATTCAAATCAAAAAGGAAAGGAGCATTGCAAGGCTATTACGTTACGGAGTGGAAAGCAAACTGCCCAACAATGTAGTAGCTCCAACCAAGCACTTGTCGATGCAAATGAACCAAAGCAACAAGGAGAAGTTGCATCTAAAGAAGACACAACATAAGTAAATGAGGAGGAGCCACTAGTAGTCACACCTATGCCGACCATTCGTCCTACGAAGTTTTTGACCTAATTGCTTATGTCAACATAACCAAGTATATCACAACAACCCACTATGAACATACCTTTGCCATTTCCACAGCGATTCAAGGAGAAGGATCATGATAGAGATTATCAAAAGTTTGTATCTACCATGAAGTAATTGCATATTAATATACCTCTAGTTGATGCTCTTATGTAGATGCCTAGCTATGGGAAATTTATGAAGGAGCTGTTATCAAAGAAGAAGAAGCTATCCAATATTGAGATGATTGCGCTCATAAAAGGGTCTAGCGTTGTATTGACAAATAAGCTACCACAAAAAATGAAAGATCCTAGCAGTTTCACAATTCCATGATCTATTGGAACCCATTACTTAGGTAAAGCTTTACGTGATCTAGGAGCTAGCATTAACCTTATGCCATTGTCAACTTTCAGGAAATTAGGAATTGGTCATGTGAAGTCCACTGCGATGACATTACAACTTGCTGACAGATCTTTGGCATAACCTGAAGGACAGATTAAAGATGTTCTCGTCCATGTCAATAAGTTTATACTCCCAGCCGACTTCATCATACTTGATTGTGAAGCCGATAAGGAGGTGCCCATTATTTTGGGTTGCCTATTTCTCACAACGGGATGCACACTTATAGATGTTTTCAAGGATGAATTGATCATGTATCATAACGATGAACATGTAACCTTTAGTGTTTTCGAAGCTTCTCCATCACGAGGTAAGGAACAATGTCACCACATTGATATTTTGGACGAGTTAATTACTTAGGAATTTAATGAATGAAGTTCAATAGTGCCAGAGGAATATGCGATGACATCTAAAGACAATATCCTACCTGAATGTGACCACAAAGTTGAGGCTAATGTTTGTGAGCTTAGACATGGCTGGCAAATGGAATCTTTGGATCTGATTAATTGGACAATCCCTATTTTTAAACCATCGATTGAAAAAGCTCCGACTCTGGAGTTAAAGACATTGCCAACTCATTTGAAATATGTTTTTCTGGGTGACAATGACACATAGCCAGTAATTGTCAACGCAAGTCTCGACGCAAGCCAAGAAGAAAAGTTAATTGGAATATTGAAGCAGCACAAAAGAGCCATCCCCTGGAGCATAGTGGACATCAGAGGAATTAGTTCCTCTTTCTGCATGTAAAAAATTAGGCTGGAAGATGAAGGAAAATAGTCAATTGAACAATAATGAAGATTAAATGAGAAAATGAAGGATGTAGTGAAGAAAGAGATCATCAAATGGCTGGACGCAGGCATAATCTACCCAATTTCGGATAGTACATGGGTGAGCCCAGTCTAGTGTGTGCCTAAGAAGAGCTGCATCACGGTGGTAAGCAACGATAAAAATGAGCTAATTCCTACTCGCATTGCTACAGGTTGGTGAGTGTGTATGGATTATCGTCGTTTAAATACGACCACAAAGACGGATCAATTCTCACTTCTATTCATTGATCAAATGCTGGATAGGCTAGCTGGTAAGGCCCATTATTGTTTTCTTGATGAATACTCTGGACACAACTAGATTGCAATCGCATCGGAAGATCAAGCAAAGACAACATTTACTTGCCCATTTGGAACCTTTGTTTTCCGATGAATGCCATTTGGTTTTTGCAACGCCTTAGCTACATTCCAAAGGTGCATAATGGTCATCTTCTCTGATATGATCGAGGGTTCATTAGAGGTATTTATGGATGGATGATTTTTTCTATTTATGGGCATAATTTTGATAAATATGCTGACAATTTAGCAAAAGTATTGAAGCGATGCAAGGACACCAATCTAGTGCTGAACTAGGAACAATGTCACTTCATGACAACTGAAGGCATTGTCCTTGGCAATTGTATATCTTGTTAGGGCATTGAGGTTGATAAAGCAAAGGTAGAGATCATTGAAAAGCTACCACCACCCACTAATGTAAAGGGAATAAGGAGTTTTCTCAGCCATGCGCGAATTTTAGACGTTTCATCCTAGATTTCTTTTAAATAGCAAAATGACTCTGCTCCTTGTTGGAGCAAAATAAAAAATTTTTGTTCGATGATGCTTGTCTGAAAGCATTCCTTAAAATTGAACAGCAGCTAGTGAAGGCACCTATTATCGTCACACCGTATTGATCGTAACCGTTCAATGATGTGTTATGCGAGAGACTTTACTGTTGGTGCTGTGCTTAGACAACGAAAGGATAAGGTATTTCATTCAATCTATTATGCTAGTAAGACTCTAACTGAATCGTAGGTGAATTACATAACCACTGAGAAAGAGTTGCTGGCAGTAGTTTTTGTATTTGACAAGTTTCGTTCATATCTTATCCGTAAAAATTACAATGTATACTGATCATTCCATAGATGCTTAGCGGGGATCCTCGTACATGGTGAATAACCAAATTCCAATTGAAATGAAATCTTTAGGATAAATCAATGCAATTTAGGAGGAATCAATGAAAGGACATCAATTCAAATCCTGGATTTTTGAATTGAGAGAGATCAAGAATTCTCACTATTTCTTAGATTCATGGACCCAATTCAATTCAGTAGGATCTTTCATTCACATTTTTTTCCACCAAGAACGTTTTATAAAACTCTTGGACCCCCGAATTTGGAGTATCCTACTTTCACGTAATTCATAGGGTTCAACAAGCAATCGATATTTCACGATCAAGGGTGTAGTACTATTTGTATTAGCGGTCCTTATATATTGTATTAACAATCGAAATATGGTCGAAAGAAAAAATCTCTATTTTACAGGGCTTCTTCCTATACCTATGAATTCCATTGGACCCAGAAATGATACATTGGAAGAATCTTTTGGGTCTTCCAATATCAATAGGTTGTTTCGCTCCTGTATCTTCCAAAAGGAAAAAAGATCTCTCAGAGCTATTTCCTGGATCCGAAAGAGAGTACTTGGGTTCTCCCAATAACTAAAAAGTGTATCATGTCTGAATCTAACCGGGGTTCACGGTGGTGGAGGAACTGGATCGGAAAAAAGAGGGATTCTAGTTGTAAGATATCTAATGAAACCGTCGCTGGAATTGAGATCTCATTCAAAGAGAAAGATATCAAATATCTGGAGTTTCTTTTTGTATATTATATGGATGATTCGATCTGCAAGGACCATGATTGGGAATTGTTTGATCGTCTTTCTCCGAGTAAGAGGCGAAACATAATCAACTTGAACTCAAGACAGCTATTCGAAATCTTAGTGAAAGACTGGATTTGTTATCTCATGTTTGCTTTTCGTGAAAAAACACCAATTGAAGTGGAGGGTTTCTTCAAACAACAAGGAGCTGGGTCAACTATTCAATCAAATGATATTGAGCATGTTTCCCATCTCTTCTCGAGAGGCAAGTTGGCTATTTCTTTGCAAAATTGTGCTCAATTTCATATGTGGCAATTCCGCCAAGATCTCTTCGTTAGTTGGGGGAAGAATCCACACGAATCGGATTTTTTGAGGAACATATCGAGAGAGAATTAGATTTGGTTAGACAATGTATGGTTGGTAAACAAGGATCGATTTTTTAGCAAGGTACGGAATGTATCATCAAATATTCAATATGATTCCACAAGATCTAGTTTCGTTCAAGTAACGGATTCTTGCCAATTGAAAGGATCTTCTGATCAATCCAGAGATCGTTTCGATTCCATTAGTAATGAGGATTCGGAATATCACACATTGATCAATCAAAGAGAGATTCAACAACTAAAAGAAAGATCGATTCTTTGGGATCCTTCCTTTCTTCAAACGAAACGAACGGAGATAGAATCAGACCGATTCCCTAAGTGCCTTTCTAGATATTCCTCAATGTCCCGGCTATTCACGGAACGTGAGAAGCGGATGAATAATCATCTGCTTCCGAAAGAAATCAAAGAATTTCTTGGGAATCCTACAAGATCTATTCGTTCTTTTTTCTCTGATAGATGGTCAGAACTTCATCCGGGTTCGAATCCTACTGAGAGGTCCACTAGAGATCAGAAATTGTTGAAGAAAGAACAAGATGTTTCTTTTGTCCCTTCCAGGCGATCGAAAAATAAAGTAATAGTTAATATATTCAAGATAATTACGTATTTACAAAATACCGTCTCAATTTATCCTATTTCATCAGATCCGGGATGTGATATGGTTCCGAATGATGAACTGGGCAGTTCCAATAAGATTTCATTCTTGAACAAAAATCCATTTTTTGATTTATTTCATCTATTCCATGACCAGAGCAGGGGGGATACAAGTTACACCACGATTTTGAATCAGAAGAGAGATTTCAAGAAATGACAGATCTATTCACTCTATCAATAACCGAGCCGGATCTGGTGTATTATAAGGGATTTGCCTTTTCTATTGATTCCTACGGATTGGATCAAAAATAATTCTTGAATGAGGTATTCAACTCCAGGGATGAATCGAAAAAGAAATCTTTATCGGCTCTACCTCCTATTTTTTATGAAGAAAATGAATCTTTTTATCGAAGGATCAGAAAAAAAATGGGTCTGGATCTCCTGCGGGAATGATTTGGAAGATCCAAAACCAAAAATAGTGGTATTTGCTAGCAACAACATAATGGAGGCAGTCAATCAAGATAGATTGATCCGAAATCTGATTCAAATCCAATATAGCACCTATGGGTACATAAGAAATGTATTGTATCGATTCTTTTTAATGAATCGATCCGATCGCAACTTCGAATATGGAATTCAAAGGATCAAATAGGAAATGATACTCTGAATCATAGAACTATAATGAAATATAGGATCAACCAATATTTATCGAATTTGAAAAAGAGTCAGAAGAAATGGTTCGATCCTCTTATTTTGATTTCTCGGACCGAGAGATCCATGAATCGGGATCCTAATGCATATAGATACAAATGGTCCAATGGGAGCAAGAATTTCCAAGAGCATTTCGAACATTTCGTTTCTGAGCAGAAGAGCCATTTTCAAGTAGTGTTCGATCGATTACGTATTAATCAATATTCGATTGATTGGTCAGAGGTTATCGACAAAAAATATTTGTCTAAGTCACTTCGTTTCTTTTTGTCCAAGTTACTTCTCTTTTTGTCCAAGTTGCTTCTCTTTTTGTCTAACTCACTTCCTTTTTTCTTTGTGAGTTTCGAGAATATCCCCATTCATAGGTCTGAGATCCACATCTATGAATTGAAAGGTCCGAATGATCAACTTTGCAATCAGTTGATAGAATCAATAGGTCTTCAAATCGTTCATTTGAAAAAATTGAAACCTTTCTTATTAGATGATCATAATACTTCTCAAAAACCGAAATTCTTGATCAATGGAGGAACAATATCACATTTTTGGTCAATAAGATACCAAAGTGGATGATTGACTCATTCCATACTAGAAATAATCGCAGGAAATCTTTTGATAACATGGATTCCTATTTCTCAATGATATCCCACGATCAAGACAATTGGCTGAATCCCGTGAAACCATTTTATAAAAGTTCATTGATATCTTCTTTTTATAAAGCAAATCGACTTCGATTCTTGAATAATCCACATCACTTCTGCTTCTATTGTAACAAAAGATTCCCTTTTTATGTGGAAAAGGCCCGTATCAATAATTATGATTTTACGTATGGACAATTCCTCAATATCTTATTCATTCGCAACAAAATATTTTCTTTGTGTGGTGGTAAAAAAAACATGCTTTTTGGGAGAGATACTATTTCACCTTCACCAATCGAGTCGCAGGTATCTAACATTTTCATATCTAATGATTTTCCACAAAGTGGTGACGAAAGGTATAACTTGTACAAATCTTTCCAGTTTGCAATTCAATCCGATCCATTAGTTCGTAGAGCTATTTACTCGATTGAAGACATTTCTGGAACGCTTCTAACAGAGGGACAAATAGTCAATTTTGAAAGAACTTATTGTCAACCTCTTTCAGATATGAATCCATCTGATTTAGAAGAGAAGAACTTGCATCAGTATCTCAATTTCAATTCAAACATGGGTTTGATTCACACTCCATGTTCTGAGAAATATTTACCATCCGAAAAGCGAAAAAAAATGGAGTCTTTGCCTAAAGAAATACGTTGAGAAAGGGTGGATGTATAAAACCTTTCAACGAGATAGTGCTTTTTCATCTCTCTCAAAACGGAATCTATTCCAAACATATATGCCATGGTTCCTTACTTCGACAAGGTACAAATATCTAAATTTGATATTTTTAGATACTTTTTCAGACCTATTGCCGATACTAAGTAGCAGTCAAAAATTTGTATCCATTTTCATGATATTATGCATGGATCAGATATATCATGGCGAATTCTTCAGAAAAAATTGTGTCTTCCACAATGGAATCTGATAAGTGAGATTTCGAGTAAGTGTTTACATAATTTTCTTCTGTCCGAAGAAATGATTCATCAAAATAATAAGTCACCATTGATATCGACACATCTGAGATCTCCAAATGTTCAGGAGTTCCTCTATTCAATCCTTTTCCTTCTTCTTGTTGCTAGATATCTCGTTCGTACACATCTTCTCTTTGTTTCCCGAGCCTATAGTGAGTTACAGACAAAGTTCGAAAAGGTCAAATCTTTGATGATTCTATCATACATGATTGAGTTGCGAAAACTTCTAGATAGGTATCCTACATCTGAACTGAATTCTTTCTGGTTAAAGAATCTCTTTCTAGTTGCTTTGGAACAATTAGGAGATTCTCTAGAAGAAATACGGGGTTCTGCTTTTGGCGGCAACATGCTATTGGGTGGTGGTCCCGCTTATGGGGTCAAATCAATACGTTCTAAGAAGAAATATTTGAATATCAATCTCATCGATATCATCGATCTCATAAGTATCATACCAAATCCCATCAATCGAATCATTTTTTCGAGAAATACGAGACATCTAAGTCATACAAGTAAAGAGATCTATTCATTGATAAGAAAAAGAAAAAACGTGAGCGGTGATTGGATTGATGAGAAAATAGAATCCTGGGTCGCGAACAGTGATTCGATTGATGATAAAGAAAGAGAATTCTTGGTTCAGTTCTCCACCTTAATGACAGAAAAAAAGATTGATCAAATTCTATTGAGTTTGACTTATAGTGATCATTTATCAAAGAATGACTCTAGTTATCAAATGATTGAACAACCGGGACCAATTTACTTACGATACTTAGTTGACATTCATAAAAAGTATCTAATGAATTATAAGTTCAATACATCCTGTTTAGCAGAAAGGCGGATATTCCTTGCTCATTATCAAACAATCACTTATTCACAAACTTCGTGTGGGGCTAATAGTTTTCATTTCCCGTCTCGTGGAAAACCCTTTTCGCTCCGCTTAGCCCTATCTCCCTCTAGGGGTATTTTAGTGATAGGTTCTATAGGAACCGGACGATCCTATTTGGTCAAATACCTAGCGACAAACTCCTATGTTCCTTTCAATACAGTATTTCTGAACAAGTTCCTGGATAACAAGCTTAAAGGTTTTCTTATTGATGATAGTGATGATATTGATGCTAGTGACGATATTGATGTTAGTGATGCTATTGATGATAGTGATGCTATTGATCGTGACCTTGATACGGAGCTGGAGCTTCTAACTATGATGAATACGTTAACTATGGATATGATGTCGGAAATAGACCGATTTTATATCACCCTTCAATTCAAACTAGCAAAAGCAATGTCTCCTTGCATAATATGGATTCCAAACATTCATGATCTGGATGTGAATGAGGCAAATTACTTATCCCTCGGTCTATTAGTAACTATCTCTCCAAGGATTGTGAAAGATGTTCCACTAGAAATATTCTTGTTATTACTTCAACTCATATTCCCCAAAAAGTAGATTCCACTCTAATAGCCCCGAATAAATTAAATACATGTATTAAGATATGAAGGCTTCTTATTCCACAACAACGAAAGCACTTTTTCACTCTTTCATATACTAGGGGATTTCACTTGGAAAAGAAAATGTTCCATACTAATGGATTCAGGTCCATAACCGTGGGTTCCAATGCATGAGATCTTGTAGCACTTACCAATGAGGCCCTATCGATTAGTATTACACAGAAGAAATCAATTATAGACACTAATACAATTAGATCTGCTCTTCATAGACAAACTTGGGATTTGCGATCCCAAGTAAGATCGGTTCAGGATCATGGGATCCTTTTCTATCAGATAGGAAGGGCTGTTGTACAAAATGTACTTCTAAGTAATTGCCCCTTAGATCCTATATCTATCTATATGAAGAAGAAATCATGTAACGAAGGGGATTCTTATTTGTACAAATGGTACTTCGAGCTTGGAACGAGCATGAAGAAATTAACGATACTTCTTTATCTTTTGAGTTGTTCTGCCGGATCGGTCGCTCAAGACCTTTGGTCTCTACCCGGACCCGATGAAAAAAATGGGATCACTTCTTATGGGTTCGTTGAGAATGATTCTGATCTAGTTCATGGCCTATTAGAAGTAAAAGGCGCTCTGGTGGGATCCTCACGGATAGAAAAAGATTGCGGTCAGTTTGATAATGATCGAGTGATATTGCTTCTTCGGTCCGAGCCGGGGAATCCCTTATATATTATGCAAAATGGATCTTGTTCTATCGTTGATCAGAGAAATCTCTATGAAAAATACGAATCGGAGTTTGAAGAAGGGGAAGGAGAAGGAGTACTCGACCCGCAACAGATAGAGGAGGATTTATTCAATCACATAGTTTGGGCTCTTAGGATATGGCGCCCTTGGGGCTTTCTATTTGATTGTATCGAAAGGCCCAATGAATTGGGATTTCCCTATTGGGTCGGGTCATTTCGGGGCAAGCGGATCATTTATGATGAAAAGGATAAGCTTCAAGAGAATGATTCGACGTTCTTGCAGAGTGAAACCATGCAGTACCAGGCACGAGATAGATCTTCCAAAGAATAAGGCTTTTTTCGAATAAGCCAATTCATTTGGGATCCTGCGGATCCACTCTTTTTCCTATTCAAATATCAGCCCTTTGTCTCTGTGTTTTCACACCGAGAATTCTTTGCAGATGAAGAGATGTCAAAGGGGCTTCTTACTTCCCAAACAGATCCTCCTACATCTATATATAAACGTTGGTTTATCAAGAATACGCAAGAAAAGCACTTCGAATTATTGATTCATTGCTAGAGATGGCTTAGAACCAATAGTTCATTATCTAATGGATTTTTCCGTTCTAATACTCCATCCGAGAGTTATCAGTATTTATCAAATCTGTTCCTATCTAATGGAAGGCTATTGGATCAAATGACAAAGACATTGTTGAGAAAAACATGGCTTTTCCGGATGAAATGAAAATTGGATTCATGTAAGAGGAGAAAGGTTTCCCATTACTTAGCCGAAAAGATATGTGGTCATGAAATAAGGATTAAGTGGAACGGATTGGGTGGTAGAGTTGTGGAAACACCTGTTTCTTCCATATTTTGGACCTTAGCTCCATGAAACAATATGCTACTGCTGAAACATGGAAGAATTGAAATCTTAGATCAAAACACTATGTATGGATGGTATGAACTGCCTAAACAAGAATTCTTGAACAGCGAACAACCAGAGCTATTACTCACTACATCAAAAAATTTCCATTAATGAAAGATGTAAATCCATTGGAAAATCAAAAATACGCATGTCAAATGAAATGGTTGTTGCTATCTGCTCCAATAACGAATCATTGGTTTAACTGAATAACTAAATAAAATAGATAGACCTTTCTCTTCGTCTCAGGTCGATGGATCTTCTCAACTGGAGGATCCCCTATATGGATAATATATGGATAATACACATTCCAGTTAACCGAGCCTAATTCTATTCTAATTGTTTTATTCCGAAGCAAAGATATCCACGAGGCGGTTCGTCATATTCAGATATTCACAACTGAGAAGTACTGGATTCTCTTTCGGATAGGTCCTGAAAGGAGAAGGAAAGCTGGAATGCCACCAGGCGTCTATTATTGAATTCACCCGACCCGATAGTACCATTTTTGGAACGTAAAGTGCTAAAGTCACGGAATGGGTAAGTGCCAATCCCTAAAACGGACTATGTAATGTACTTTATCCGCTGGGTTACGCGGGGCATTTTACCAGAGGTTATATTGTATCAATTTACCCTTGTGTGCGTGATTCCTGTTGAAGCATATACTCGGGGGGGTGCAGGGCGAACGATTTCAAAGCGGACTCCCCATTCATTAGATAGAGAAGATCACCAAGATCTCATGATCCGCTGCCGAACTTATTCCAATTCAATGAGCATTCTCAATATTATGCCTTGAAGAGGACTCGAACCTCCACGCTCTTTAGCACGAGATGTTGAGTCTCGCGTGTCTACCATTTCACCACCAAAGCATCTTGAAAGTGAATCGTATTCCATGAATATGATATCTATCTAGTGTGATGTATGGAATATATGACAAAGGTGGAGTGTTGGAGTATTTCTATTGATCAGTCATGTCATATAGGCCCGAGTCGGACATCCAATTGCTTTGATTTGAAGTATCCGGAGGATGTCTATATTAAGATTATATTATCCTTTTTGCTAAGAAAGATGCAAAACCCAAGCTGATTAGATGGATCCTATTATTACAAGAATTTGATGTTGAGATTAAAGATAGGAAAGGATTAGAGAACCAAGTAGCAGACCACCTCTCTCGTATGGAATTTGGAAGTGAATATGGAAATAAGTCACAAATTGTTGACGCATTTCCAAATGAGAAGTTATTCTTTGTCGACACATCTCCATGGTACGCAAATGTTGTCAATTATCTAGTCTATGGAAAGGTACCGTTGAGTGCAATAGGACACTGAAAGGTTAGATTTCTTCGGGATGCTACGAAATATCATTGGAATGAGCCATACCTATTCAAGGTATACGCTGGCAACATCATTCGTCACTACATTCCTGAGGAAGAAATGCTTTCTATCTTGATGCATTACCACAATGCTCCTTATGGAGGCCATTTTGGTGGTGTTAGGACTGCTGCAAAGGTCTTACAATCAGGATTTTTCTGGCCTACATTGTTTCAAGACACCCACACTTTTGCTTAACAATGTGACAAATGTCAGCGCATCGGATCAATATCTTTACGTAGCGAGATGCTACAACAGTCTATCATAGAGGTTGAGCTTTTCAATGTTTGGGGTATTGACTTCATAAGACCATTTCTAAATTCTTTTGGAAATATACATATTCTGGTCGCTGTTGACTATGTTTCAAAGTGGATCAAAGCAATAGTTATTCCAAAGGACGTTGTTCGGATGGTGTTAAAGTTCTTTCACACATACATCCTACACGATTCGAAACACCTTGAGCATTAATAAGCGACCAAGGCACTCACTTCCATTGTAATCAAGTGGTGACAGCTTTAAAACTATATGGTGTGAAGCATCGCATGGTAACCACATATCATCCACAAACTAATGGTCAAGCAGAAGTATCCAATCGAAAAATTAAAGGTATTTTAAAAAGGTGGTTAACCCATCTAGACGTGATTGGTCTTCGCGGTTAAATGATATGTTGTGGGCATTTCACACTGCATACAAAGCACTGTTAGGGATGTCGTCATATCAATTGGTGTTTGGTAAATCCTGTCACTTGCCCGTCAAAAATTAAAAATAAAGTCATGTGAGCAGTCAAGCAAGTGAACATGGACTATGATGCTGCGAGGTAGAAAAGATTGTTGGACATTTCAGAACTGGAAGAAATTCGAAGCAATGCTTATGAATATGCTGCCATTTACAAGGAAAAACCTAAGAGATGGCATGACAACATCATTTTGCTGCGACAATTTTCTCCTGGTCAGTTAGTGCTTTTATTTAACTCACGTTTAAAATTGCACCCAAGAAAATTACGCTCAAGATGGTCAGGTCCTTTCGAAGTTGTCGAAGCATTTCCAGATGGTGCGATGACAGTCAAAGATTTGAACGATGGTCACCAATTCAAAGTGAATGGCAAACAATTAAAGCACTACCTAAGCCCAGACATCAACGAACAAAATGAGACTATTAACCTAGTCACATTTTCTTAGGATGTCATTGCAAATTTTTCTTTTAATTTTTGTCTTTTATGTTATTTTAATTCGTTTCTTTAGTTTTTTGCAGGAATAAAAGATCTTCTTTTTATTGACGCACACGAAAGCATAACTTGTCGACGCATCCAATTGTTAACTCATCAAAGCAATTTGGGAAAGAATCATGCTAGTTGATTCACCCTAATCCCCAACCGTTGGATTGATCCAAAAAGTATGATCTGTGTTATGGCATTTATTGTTTGCAGGTACTATGTAGTATCAAGGCGACAGAAATCATCATGACTCTTCACCTCCATCTTCTATAAAATACCCTACTTATGCCGACTATGTCTTCACATTTACATTTGCAACTATTACTGTAATTGTCCTTTTCTTCAACCTTCAGTTTTTTCTGCAAAGTATTCTCACTTCCTTTTTCTCAGTTAGTTATGGCAAGAACTCGTGGTGCTAAAACCCCGTCCAAACCAGCTACTGAATCGTCCACAGCAATGGTCTGAAATGCCGACTAACCACCACCCAAAGAACCTGTCTTATTTTTAATGAAAGCAGTGAAAGATCGCTTCCATGAGGTGATGTTGAAAAGAAACTGTCATCCTGAGCAGGGATTTCAATTGTCCCCACAACTGACATTAGGGAAACAAGTAGCCAGAACGATTTTGCGTTTGGGTTGGGAGCAGTTCTGTGAGCATCTGGTAGAGTACTCCCTATCCATGGTAAGAGAGTTTTATGCTAACTTGGTTGATCCAAAGCAGGAGTTAATCTTCATTAGTAAAAGCCTGGTGCCATATAGCGCTGACCACATCAATGCCCTTTTCCACATTGTTGAGGGAGAAGACGAGCATTTCAAGTTTTTGGAAAACTTGATAGAAGAAGGTGCGGATATATTGTTGAATGACTTATGGGTCGACGTTGCTGTTTACACTGGAAATAATCCAAACAATTATACGATGCACCGCTGTTACCTCACCGTTCAAAGCAAGGTATGGTTTCACTTCATCAACTGCTGTCTCCTGCCATCAACTTACAGCACTACTGCCACGCTGGACAGAATGTGCCTGCTACACTCCATAATCAAGGGCCGACGAATTGATGTCGAGGCAATCCATCACCAGGAAATCGTTGAATCTGCCACCAAACAAATAAGTATCTTGCCTTTTCCTTCTCTAATCATGTTGTTGTGCAAACAGAGGGGCATTGTGCCTCGCGAAGGGGAAGAGTTTTTGAAAAATAAAGGCCCGATAAATGATGTTTCTTAATCACCAGGAAACCCCTATTGTGAAGGAGGTGCCATCAAAGAAGGAAAAATGAAAAGGTAAAAAGAAGGACACCCAAACCCATGCGCCTACAAATCCTCAGATTTAGAGGAAGCTTACTAAGATTGAAAAGATTATTGATCGAATGAGCATCCAACAAATCAAACTTGTCAGCACAATGAACGAGATTGAGTATAGACAGAACCTATTCTATGCTTATACAAGGGCATGAGATACTGCCATTGTCTGCGCATTAAGCAATTTGAGCAAGAATCCCATGCCAGAATTTCCTGTCTTCCCTCCTATTATTAGGGAGGCTACTCCATCAACAAAACAGCCTATTTTAAAAGGGAAAACTCATTCCATCCAGTCCCCGCACAGAATCCACATCTCTAACGATGAGGATCAAGAGGTGTACTCCAAGGATATGGAAGATTGCTTTTGAAACATCGCTAGCCTCTTTGAGAATGAATTTTCAAATAGTTTGGGGGCCAATATGGCAGAAAGAGAGGCTGTTACTGCAAAGGAGCACACAATAATTGCCTCTTAGGATGTTGAAGAAGAAGAGAAAAAAGAAAAAAAAAAAAAGGAAGAGAAGAGAAGAAAAGAAAAGAAGAAGAAGTTGTTCCGACAAATTTATCGAAGAAATTTGTTGACGCACCTACCAGTGTGGGTGCATCTGTTGAAAACCTGGCACCATCTGGGGCGAGCCAAGCCGAGGCCATTACACCAAGTAATGAGGATTCTAATCCTTTGGCTATTGTGCCATATGTGGCACCACTTGCTTAGATATATCCATCGGATGTGACTGTCGATAAAGCCAACATCCAACCGATCATGGAGGAGCAATCCATCGCACCGGTTGACCCCAAAGAGAAAAAGCACAAGCGCAAGAAAAGAAGAAGCGTAAAGAGAAGCACCTTAAAATAAAAAGAAGTCCAACGCAGCCACATCCTCGGCTACAACACACTGAGTTAGTTTTATTTTTCGATATTTTGTTTAGTTGCATGCATTTCATGTAGTTGTCATTACAATTTAATTATCACTGCATTTTATTTGTTATCACATTTGCATTGTAGTTGCATTTACATTAATATTTGTATAGTATTGTCATTGCATTGGGGATAATGTAGACACTAAGTTTGGGGGGAAGTATAGAATGGAAATGCAATTGCACCCACAAGTTTAAGATTATATTTGTCTTTTTATTTTAAATGAAAGTATGCATAGTTAAGAAAAATGTGACCACAATTTTTTTCATTTGATGCTTAAATCTTGAACTATTTAGAATGCTAATGCGTGAATTGAATGAATGTGATTGAATGTTGAATCCTTCTATTTTTGGATGAATGGTTAAAATTGCATTAGTAATAAATGAATAGTATCATTAGTTGAATCTTGAATTAATTTACCATCTTGCAGCTATATATATAATTAAATCTACTAATAAAAGACACTCCAATGTGGGTGCATTATGACTCAAAAAGGGGGAACACTCCATTGCAAGTGTTAGAAAAATTATCTAGCCAAAGGCTGTCACTACAAAAGTGTGTGGCGACGCAATTACATGCTCTCTGGGGGTTTGTTGCACCCCATCATTACTGCCCAGGAATAAGAGTATAGTAATGCAATGACATCTCTCAGTCGCATTTATAAATATATATAAATGTTGTAGTGGTTAAGAGGATTTAAGATTCAAAGCATGATGTTAGCATTAGTGAAGTTGCAGTCTTGATTATTCATGCCTATAAATTGTTGGCGCGGTATTCTATCATGTGAGTGCAATTTATACATTAGGATTCTAGAGAATTTAAGTTGCTAGAATGATGATTGCGGTGACAAGAATTTGGATATGACTTTTCTTGCTTTTATTTACTTAAAGACAAGTAAAAACTCAAGTTTGGGGGTGTGATAGCATTAGAAATGACACTTAATTTCTACCTAATTAGTGTATAATTTGTTCCATTTGTATCAGAATTTAGTATACATTTTCAGCATTTCATACTTAGTATTTGCATTTTTTTTAAGTCAGTGTTGTATGGTCTTACTTTCTTTCATTTTATCCCTTTTGTGCTACTAATGTCGCTGTATTCAGTATCAGTTTTGCATCTAAAGCTATCAGTGCAGAAATCTACTTTAGAAGATTGGAGTAGGAAACCATTTAGAGTTGCAGCCATAAACTTGGTCTAGAATTATGGTCAAATATGTCACCACATGAATTCTTCTACATTTTACCAGGGACTTTACGTTGCTAACTTATCTAGACACACCAACGCAAGAAAATGTCAAGTTGTCACAGCGAATAAAAATCATAATTTGCATCCAGAGATGTCGCGACAATCTGCAAATACCTAATACACAAACCAAATCTGCGTGAGTGCACAACTGAAAATAACAAACTTGTACAAGTGCAAAAAAGGAGTTAGATCTGAGAAGGGGGTAAACCTATGCTTTCCAGTGTTTATAAACAGAGGGAAGTGAGAGAAGATCATCATCAAGCTAGTGAAGAAATTAAATCCACATTTTCTAATTTTCTTGAAGTTAGCTGCCATGGAAGCTTAACTTCCCAAGAGGGTGAACTGAGGAGGCAAGGAGGCGACTACTTCTGACGAGGAGTGCCTAAGTGCGACGCAAGAGGAGCTCTTACGGAAGGATTCTAGTAGACTAGGAATAGCATGCTTTAATTCCTTCTTTAAGTCCTCTTGAATGTTGATGGATTCTATTGACTATTAATTGTGTATGGAAGTACTTATTAATGTTAGATCTATTTTGATTTCTACTCAATTCTTCTTATCTGTTTATATTTGGATTTAACTATTTTGACCACGGAAGTGCGATTGCAGTCACAGTCACTGGAAGGTGCGGTGACAAAGTTAGATTAAGAAGCAAGATAATGGAATTTGCTTGAGGCAAGAAGGAATTTTGGCCACGTATTCTTGAGTGTGAAGCATTGCCAGCACTAGAAGGTATGGTAATTGTGAGCACTTGGGTCTTTGTTAAACAGGGAAGTCGATAGAGTAAGATCTCATTAGAACTTAATTGCGGCGACAATTCATCTATTAGTTACCTTGTAGTGACATTTAGCGTTGTCAATTTGTGAAGTAAGGGATCCCCCTATTTCTTTTCACTTGATCTACTTCTTTTAATTTTCTGAATTTACATTTACAAACATCTTCAACAAACAATTAATTTTCTATTAATTTGCTTTGACATTTTATGTTATATTTGCTTTGACAGATTTAACTCTTTTATTTGTGTAGTCTTAACTAAATTGCGGTGACATTACTCTTAACAATTCTTTTCATTTGAATTCTAATTGCTTCGACAAATTTAAGCAACAAGAACACCATCCTCGTGGGATCGTTATCCGATAAACTCACATCTGTCTACTATACTTGCATCGACAGTGTCCGCTTGCACATAATTTCTGTGACGTTTACAGGCTGATCAATCATCCCAGGAATGGAATATAAAAACTCACTTGATGCTTCTTTGCCTCATCAAATTAGCTTTTTAGAATGCCAGAGCTTCTATTCTCTTGGCAGCTATGCATGACAACCAAAGTCATAAATTAAACTTAGCATTCCAACTTAAAAAAACTCAGTTTCTAAGAGCATGCAGAACCCCTCAAAGGTTCTAAAAAGCTTTTTAACTTCATTTCTTAAGTTTATAAACACCGAAGGACTTAGAACTTTACCAGCTTACTGTATTCTCTACTTTTTTGACTCAAACCTCATGATCATTGCTTCATACAAAGTTTCTCACAATTATCTCTTTCTCGGAGCTACCAAAAAAATAAGATAAAAAAGAGAAGAAAATAAAACATAATTGAAAAGAATTCACCCCGGGAATTCATTTCTCAACTATTTACATCTCTCTACGCACAGTCTTCAACCATATAAAAACCACCCACTGGTAATCGTTTTGTCTCCCACTAAAGAACTAGTTGGTTCTCATCCAATTGAACCACAACTAGAACTTAACTATGTCCAAATCAGCCATTAAATTTTCCTGATTTTCCAGTAGTAGAAGCTGCTAACTTATGGTTCTTCCAATTTAACCCTCAATTACTCTTAAATTTTGAACTTAAAGAAAACTAGATGTGACAATAGTTGTCTTAGAGGAGAGAGAAATAAGAATTAGGGTTTGTTTTACAAGAGATTAAGGTAAGATTGATATGTTCTTGTAATAGCCCGATTTTTAGTAGTGTCAGAAACAGTGATTTCGGGATCTCAAATTTCTACGAGTCAAGTTGTAAATTTATTTAATTTAATATTTGCGGTGTTATATGCATCGTAGTAAAGTTTGGTTCAAAAATTTTATCGTTTAGATAGTTAATTGAATAGAAAGGACTAAATTGTAATAGTTACAAAAGCAGAGTTAAATGATTAGAAGGGCTAAAGGAGTAAGTAAATTGAAATAGGATTTAGATAGTGGAAAATCATGACACATGTGTTGATTATAATAAAGATTAATTAAGGTAAAAGAGGTTAATTAAGCTTAATTATGAAAGTCATAAAAATTACAATTTTGCCATTTAGTATATATAAGAATTAAAGAAGAAAAAGATGAAATTTTCATCTTCTTTCACCTTCTTCACGACAACAAAGGAGGAAATTATGGTTTGCATTGTTAGCTTTTGAAGTTTGATTAAGTAAGTAAACCTTGACCATTTTTAGTAATTTTTATGTTTTTGAGTCCATAATAGCTTAATCTGTCTAATCCAAGGACTAATTTGTGAATATGTCAAATGTTAAATATTTTTCCATTGATGGATGAGCTTATTCTTGAAGTTTATGGAAGCTTGGTGTGCTTGGTTGTTAGATGTAATAATTTTATAAAGTAATTTTTTATGAAATTAGGGTTAGGGACTAAATTGTGAAATGGTAAAATATACATGTATTGTTGTTGCAAATGAATGTGTAAAAGGGTTGGGTAAACACCTTAGATAATTTGGTCAAGGTTGGTTGTGTAAGATAATGGTTATTTTGCATGTTTTGTGTTGAAAGGACTAGATTGAATAAAAGGAATATATTAACGGTAAAATCGTACTTTTTCCAAAAAGAACTAAATTGTGTTGAATGACTCAATTATGTGACTTAATGTTAGAATTGGATGATTTGTGGATGTAGACTACGATCGTGCTTCAGATCGCGGAAAGGGGAAATTAACGGAGTAGACCCTGAAATCAAATCGCAACTGCAAATTAGTCTAGTAAGTTCGTAATGTTAAATTCTTACTTGTATCTACTTATAACTGCTTTCTTTGTAATTTTTGATGATTGTAACGACAATTGAAGATGTGAAAGATGGAAACAACAAAAGAAGAATTACCCGGCCTTGTGCCAAAGTTGAATGGTCCGATAATTGAGATCTTGCATTTGTTGCGGATTCTCTAAGGCATCATGAGTCACCGTAAAGTGAATAGAATCCAAGAATGGATTATAGGCCCTTTGATGGCTGAGATTTATGCCTGAGCTCATATTCTCGTCAACTTAGTGTGAGCAGCATCGTAGTGAACAGAAATGCTGGATCGATGGCTAAGAATAACATGGAATACTGGTAACAGGCATGACCTCTGGATCAATAGGGAGTGAAATGAGCATCAAGTTCTTAGAGTCAACAGGGAGTAAAACAAATAATGATCACTGAAGTTCAGTCTTGTTCTAGCTCGTCAGATTCATAAAGATATTTACCACATGTTATTCGGTAAATTGTTAAATCTTGCGAATTTATTAAGCTATGATGCTTACGAGTGAATTTGTTTGTTGTTTTGTAGATTTCATTTTGTGACTTGAAGATCGGATCATGTTGAAGACATCACACTATCTCGGGAGCTTATATCACTCGGTTATATGGCATGTACTAGGATGATGTCGATTTTGTATGCTTATTTTGAGACTATGATACTTGTAGATCCTTGGTTAAATTTCGAACTTTGAATGTTTGATGAATGTTGTATGTAACATTTAGTACTTGAATATTATGCTAAGTATTGTATTTGAACTCTAAGGTGTTGTCCATTTCACCTTATGTCTGTGAAGGAAGTTTGTAAATGAACTTGTGTGAAATTTGAGAATTCAGCATACTTGTTTCGGTAGAACTCTTGCATGTATCGGTACAAGTACAGGGTAGGAGAGAGGTTGTTTTCTGACTTATTATGTGTATCGATAGTGTACTTTAAGTTTCGGTAGTTCTGTGCATGTTTTATCGGTAGTTAGAATACTTGTATCGGTAAAAGTTGTAGGGTAAAACTTCTTAGCTCTCTGGAGTTTTTAGTATCGGGTAGAAGCATAAATAGTTTCTGTACACAGGTATCGGTAAAAGTCTATACTATTTCTAAATTGCTTATTGGCTTGACTAATACCGGTACTTGTCCAACAGGTATCAGTTGAAGTCTTCAAAAATCTTAAAAATGACCTTTTTGCCCTTGATAAATTGTGTTGATAATCAAACAATGATTCTTGACGTGTGGAATGAAATTCTTTAATAAAAATAAAGTCTGAATAATAATTAAGTTAAAGATGAATAGTGATAAATGAATAGTAAAATACCGGAACTCTAACCGGCAATGGTTTTCGGGTTTTTGGTGTTACAGTTCCTTAAATATTTCAAGTTTATTTTATTCAAAGTTCATGGAAACAATATTTGATTATTGTATTGATATTGAAATATGTGTATTTTTTTTTAATAAAATGAAATAAATGAGAAGAAAGCTTGTTCCAAGCCTTTGGCTGCAAGTACAATTAGAATTTTACTTAGCCTAAATAATTTTAATTAGTAAGTTTAATTTGATGTATTAATTTTTACATGATTTTAATTTTAACTATTGTTCTATACTTAAATAAGAAATTTATTTAGAATAATGGAATTAGTTATTTGATTCCATTTACTCAGTGAATTATTATAATGAAATGAAGGAATAATGATGAAAGGATCAAATTGCAAAATGTGTAAAAGTGACATGTGAAATGTAGCAATATTTTGATAATGGATATGGAATGTTATGAGATAGTGTGTTATATTTCATGTGCCAAAGAAATATTATTATAATGCTTATTGAATTATTATAACAAAGACTAAATTGAAAGGAATTCAAAAGTACGTAACTTTTGTTTGAAATTTAAAATTTAAATGTGAAATTGGTTCTGGTATATTTTCTCTTGTACACAATATATGAACTACTAGAATATAGATGGCATGCCAGTAGAAAATATTTAGCACATTCTCTATTCTATTAATACACTTCGATGCCACTTTGTTTTGTTATTGCATTTCAGTGCATCTACGTATTATTTTCATATATTATGTTCTGTTAAGTATACATTGGGCATCCATTAAATATTAAAAGAAAAAGATAAAACTACAATCAATGTGACAAGTTTATGTGTTAGTGAAAGGGAATGATAGTGAATTGAATTATATTGAATAAGTTATGATATGGAAATTCTAATGTTTTATGTTTCAAACTTATTTAATATAATGTTATTTTACAATGTTTATATTTAGTTAAGGTAAAGGTAAGTTTAATTCTCGTCGTACTTACTAAGCATTTCCAACCTTAGCCCGTGATTTCTAATGCATAGGTAAAGAACTAAAGTGAAGTTCTATTACGAGGATTTGAGCTTAACGATCTCATCACATCTCCATGTTGGAAAATCAGGTTTGGAAAACACAGTGGAAAATAAATTTAGGAAAAAACTAGAGTTTTAATTTTTTTTCCAAAACTAGAACTTGGTTATGATATCTAAAGTAATAAACACTTAATCAAAATTGTACCTTTTCGATTCGTCTAGGATGAATGCTTTGACCGACAAGTCTTCTCCGCTATCCTCAAGTTCATATTTATCAAGTGTAAACTCGCTTCGAATAAGAAATATTTTCACAAAAATTATCAGTGGGGTAATTTTGCATTTTTTCTAAATTTGGGTCAAGTTGTAAATATGAAACATATATTTAAAAATTTTCTAAAATAAATTCTTCAAAGAACTTTCTCTCTACAACAATCTCTTGAATTTAAGTGTGAAAAAAAATAATAACCCAATACTCTTTTTATATAAGGAGAGTTTACAGAGTTCAATTATGATTAAACTTAATCACTTTCATATTAAATTAATATAATACTTATCAAGAGTTCAACTATGGTTCAACTATGGGTTTAGTCCATCTAATGTATCATTCTTTCAATGAATACATCTATGTCTCTGCCCAAGGAGTCAACTGCTTCAATAGCCAAGGCTAACAATCTTGTCAATTGGAATTTTAGGTGACATAATAATCCTTCTTAGTATTTGAATCAAATGCTCACTTTGATTCTTTTATGGGATTACATACTCGGTTAGATTATCTACTAAAGTAAGTTGTCTTTCTCGCAATGTAAACGTCCTTACAATGCAACTTATCATCAATTTGAACTTAGACAATCAATAAGATAATATTTATTTGTCACAATTTTGCTATACATGCAAAATATGAAAAACAGAAATACAAATGACATAACAGTGAAATGTGAAATTTATTTATTCATCGTTCAAATAAATAAAAATAATTACATGTTTACTACAATATGAGCACATTTTCCAACATTCCAAACATGGAAGAAAGGATGTGGATATATTTTGGTTTAAAGTATGACATATAAATAAGCAAAATTAAGATATTTTTATTAAAGTTCTAGTAGAAATACTTAAGAGTACCATAAGTATTTTGACATCTTAGTGAACTTATATGAACTTACTTGAGCTATATGATGATATATGTGATAATTTGAGGCGTTTTAAGGTTTAAAATGGTTGGTGGATGTTTGAGAATGAGTTGAATTGATTATGGCATGAAAAAAAAGTGTTTTGGGCATGATTTAAGTCCCTTGCAAAGAAGTATCGATACTTGCATAACTTGTATCGGTACAAGTGTCATGTTTTACTTAATTTTTTCTCAATTTGACCCAAAAGGGGATCGAACAACCTCCAATCGCACCCAAATCAAAGGGGATGCTCGGAAATGACTCGAGATAACTCTAAAGAGTTTAAGGGTCTGTTTGTTTCACTGAAAATGTCTTTTAGAAAATGATTTTTGGAAAATGACTTACTTTCCTGTAAAAGTTAGTATTTTTTGGTGTTTGGATGAATCTGTGTAAAATATTTTCTAATGTTTGACAGGTTTCTTAAAAGTATTTCATAAAAACTATTTTCAATGAAACAAACATATATTTGAGATTTTCTTATCTTTTTATTGTTTAATTGAGTTTATTTTATATCTATAAATTTATATTTACATTATTTTTCAATATATTAAAAATATTTTGTTAAATTCAAGTTTATTACGATATAGAGGAAGCAACTTGGCCAAAAAAATGCTCAAAAGAATAGAAAGCCACAAAAAATAATGCACTAAAGGAGATTGAGTAAATGCTCTAAAATAATTCTATTACTCTTAAGAAATAAAGATAAAATGAATGATTTACAAGAGAGGGAGGCTCTTTATTTATAGTTGAGCTCCTAAAATCGACGGTCTAAATCAAGTTACATCGACAAGCGAGATTAGCCTATCCCTTAAATCAAGGGATTTACAAGATTACATAATCAAATCAAAACTAATCCTATAAGATATGATTCCCTCAATATTCTAAGATTAATTTCCCTATTACCATGGTAGCCTACGTTTCCATATCTACATCATTGGGCCATCCAAGCTTCAATCTGACAAGCTTCTCCATTAGTTCCTAGAATCAGGCCAATTCTCGTGGGCTAAATGATCCCCATCAAATCGATAAACCTCCATGGGATACATTTTGTGCCATAGTCATGGGCTTTGCACCTTGGCCTGTAACAATCTCCTCCACCCATTCTCACAAAGCCCTCGTTACGCCTTCAGAATGATACTGTCTTAATTCGTCTCGAAACTCTCTCGTCGCTTTGGCTCCTTCCCGACTAGTCTTACTATCGGGTCATCCCTTCTTTCGAAACTTTTTCCTTGACTTTCGTCGCCTTTTAACTTGAAACGTTGCACTATTTGGTACATCTCATTGGCAAGAAGTCTCCGCTCTAACTTGCCCCAATTTTGACTTGTCTCGTTCGAAATCCTCTGGATTCACACCACTTGGCTTCGCATTTCCTACAGTCCTTTGGTCTCCTTGCTTAAGAACTTTGAAAGGGTCCCTATGATCTTGCCAAGCCAACAAGTCATAATTCAAAACACTACCATTGTGTCCAAAACGTACCTTACTGCCAGCGTTTACTTGTCCCAGCTGTCCAATTTGCATAGCTATTTTTCCCTCGCAATTCGATGCACAACTCCTCTTGTCTAAAGGTGGTAGCTCCATAATTGACTCCACAAGCCTCATATCGATCTCATGCTCCCCTAACATTTCCAAATAGGCTTTCATAACACTCCGTTCTATCGAGTCAATGTTCCTCCCAAATGAAACATCCTCGATTAGCTGGATTGACGACAACCCATTGGTCTCAACCTTCATATCTCGATGCACCGACACAATGATTCGTGATAACAAACCATTAACGATATGAATTTGATCAACCCATGAAAATAGAACCGCCTAAATCTTGTCAAGGAATTTTAAGCCGAGCACAAAATCATAATCGTCTAATTGGATTACCTCAAATCTTCCTCGCCTTTTCATTCACCATTTTGTAGCTCCACGTCTCGAGTTACTCTCATAGTTAGGGCCTCCTCGAAATTTATCGTCTTGATATTCTTATTTGATTTTCTAATCGTGAGACCAAGTTTCCTTGCAGCGATTTCTGATATGTAAAAGTCTGATTCTCCCATATCAACAAGAGCACTCCTCTTTTGGCCTACAATGTTGATGTCTACAAACATCAACCCTTCCATGCAATTCCTCTTTGTAGGGTTGAGCACCATCGAATTAATTATCAATGTCTTTTTCTCAACAGGCTTCTCTTCTTCCGGCTCATCATTCCTCTTGATAACCAAAAACATCACCTTCTTTGGACATTTTTGTGCCATGTGTGGTCCTTAACAAAGGAAGCATTTTATCCTCTTCCCCTTGTCCCTTGGGTTGTTGGATCTTCGCTTCGTATTTCATGATTTCCCATTACCACTGGTGCTATCGGTATTGTTGCCATAATTTGCTATGTCCCTCTTCATCTTTCTCACGATTTCCCTCACCATTGTCCTTTCCATTGAGCTTAGGTGACTCGAACTTGTCTTTCGTTGTACCAAGCTCGACAAAGGACTCTGTCTCAACCATGACAATTGTAAGTTCAGTGATTCCTTACCGGCATAACTCATGTTTTGCCCATGACTTTAACCTATCTTTGAACCAATAGAATGCTTATTTCTCGCTCAAGTCAGAGATTTGAAGCATTAGCTCACTGAACGCCCGAACATACTCCCCAAAAGTGCCTTATTGTGTAGGTTGATGAAACTTAGCTCGAGCCTCCTTCTCAACATACTGTGGGTAAAACTGCTTCTTCAACTCTCATTGGAACTACTCTTGAGTCCAAATTGCGTTCCCACCATGTTTTTCATCCGTAGACTTACGACGCCACTATAAGAGAGCAATATCAGTAAAATAAATTGAAGCAGTATTTACCTTAATGGCATCATCCTTGATGCTTATCACTCAAAAGTATTGTTCCATTTACCATAAGAAGTTGTCCACATCCCTTGTGGACCCTTGAACTTCTCCGTTTTGGGAACATCCAGTGCTTGTTACTTTAGCTTCGAAGTCAACATCCCATTACTCAAAGTAACCTTTTAAATCGTGAGCTCCCCCTTAAGCTCCTCGATTTCCGCCTTTGTGGCTAACACCATAGCCTCAAGAGCATCGTCCCTCTCTACCAGCTTTTCCCTAGTGGAATTGAGTATCCCATTTATCTTTTCCACATTGGAACCAAAGAGAATCCAACACAAATTCTTTGAGTTACTCCTCCATTGAGTCAAACCCATCTGTGCGTCCCTCGACCATCTCGAGCGTCTCCCTCATGTCCCCCACGAACTCCTCGAGATTGACCATTAAAATTTCAAGAGTTGACAACATGTCCCTCGATCGATTAAACTTTTCTAAACCTCTCACGGGTCTCCATTGGCTCATTCAACTCGACAACTTCTTTCAACATCACAAATGGTGTCTTCATAACCTTAGCTCGAATACCAACTATCACGGGGCTAGAACTTTTGTAACAACCCAATTTGAAAATAAGGACTAAGTTATGATTTTATAAAATTTAGGGATCTAACTTGTAATTTTAGTAAAGTTTAGGGACTAATTTGAGTTTACTTAAAATTTTGTGATCAAATTGGGAATTTTTTGAACTTATTGTAAAGTGGTTCAAGTTTGGGGATATTTTGAAAACCCTAGTTAAGTATGGTCCTTTTGAGAAATTTATTCTTTTTGTTGGGTATTTCTTTTTCTTTGTTTCAAAACCTTTTATCTCCCATTTTAATTTTCTTTCTTTTTCTCTCAAACAAAAACTCTCTCTCTCTCTCTTCTCCGGTCGCCTTTCGACGACTCACCCACGGTCGTCCGTGCACCACACCGCTGGCACCTTCGAGTTCCTCATCACATCGCAAGTCGAGTCCTCATCCTTTTGCCTCTCATCATCGATCGTTTACGAGATCGATGTAAAATCGATTCAAAACTCCCTTTTGTGCCGCCCTCCATCGCGAGCTCCGCCCTTTTTGTTCCCGATCTTGACGTGGGCATGTGAAAGGGAGCCTTTTTCTTCCTTTTGTGTCATTCCGGTGAGATTTTACACTGCCATTCATGGAGGATCTATGATCAGTGTCGTCAAGGGTCTTGCAAACCCTAATCTTTGCTTTGCTTAAGTGTGATGAGAGTTGGGCCTTTAATACAAACCTAAATTCAATGTCAAGTCCAATGATCTAAACCAATACCCAACCTTAGCCAAACCCAACTTTGTGACTTTAGTATGAAACCAAGCCCAATGTTAGTGACCCAGTATTTAAAACCTAAACTCAAATTGAAACTCAATACCCAAACCTTAAAATCAAATACCCAACCCGAACCCGCTTTGACCATTAACTCATTGACTCAACCGGTTGACCGTTGACTGTTGATCGTTGACTTGATCTTTGACCATTGAGTTGATCGTTGACCGTTGACTTTTAGGGTTAATTGTTGACTTTTTTCAAGAAACCCTACCCTACCATTTTTCGACGTCCTGAGTCTGTTTCTACTATTTGTTTTGTCAAATTCGAACTTGAATGCTTCATTTGAACTGTTTTATTCTTAATTTTGTACTTAGATATGTTTAGAGTTTTAATTTGGGAAATCTAATGTGAGATATTTGTGTTTAGGTGATCACGACTCTGAGGCTGACGATTTACCTCCTCCTCCTGTGCAACCTGCACCTGCACCAATTTTGAGAGCTACACGTGAGTTGTTTTAGTTAGTATTACGTTAGTTGGTGGCATAGGAATAGTCTTAATATTAAGTTTGTGTTTGTAGGATCTAATCCCATTAGACCGGGTACTCGACTAGTGCGTGGTGGATGACCTCCTTGTCGTTAGAGTTCAACTTCTTAGAGGTGTGTTTTTATCTGTGTTACATCTCTTTGTGTGATATTGTTTGTGTTAATTAATTGCGTGATATTAATCTGTGATGCAAAATGGCATGATCTTGTGATGTATTATGTGATTGTATGATGATTTTATCTGTATACTTATCAGTTTATGGAATACTTGGATATTGTGAATAAAAATATGTGCTCTGTGCTCTGAGATATATATTGTATCATGAGCTTAAGATTCATACTGTGATAAATGTGACATCATGCCATTGTGTGTTCATGGGTTGGGATTGTACGGTGGAAAACGTGGTAATCACCCATTCAAACAGTTGATATAAAACCACACTACGATTGGTGACAATTGGTGAGGAGGGGGTTCTGGGGAACCACTCTCTGTGTGGGGGAGTGCTGGAGAATGGGTTGCATTGCATTATGCTTGTGTGTGGTTTCATAGTATTTATCTATTAAATGTTGTGTGGTTACTTTTAATGCTATGAATGACTATGATATTGTGACTGTGGATGATACACTTTAGAGACACTCTAGGCCTTTAGATTATTCCCCAATAGTTTCTTTTTCAGATATAGTGGATTAGGTGACTTGATACTCGGAGGATCTCACGTTTTTTATATTTTATTATTATTATTATTATTCAGACTATTATATTATTAAATTATTTTGAGATTGTAATGTTAATTTTAAGTTGGGGTTTTGGTATTTGTTTAAGGTGTTTGATTAATAATTTTAGGTTGAAAAATTTTCAGAAACGCGAAAAATTAATTGTTTTATTATTACTTAATTTATTTACAAATTAAATTATAAATCTGTTTTAAATTATTTCTAAGGGCGAAATTACAATAGTGACCTTCTAGATTCGACAGTAACTTCTAGATCGAGTTTAGGGGGTTACATTTAGTGGTATCAGAGTAAGGTTCAAACCTCGGACTATGAGGCTCAAAACAATTTTTTTCATAGTTTTAAAAGTTTTTGAGGTAATCGAGGATTTTTAATAAATATATTGTTTTTATAAATTATTTTCTTACTTTGAAAATTCTAAAGTTGAGATTTAATACGAGAGTCTAGTACCAAATCTAGTTTAGTGATTATTGTTCTCTGTATATAGTTTACTATGCCACCACGTAAGAGCTCTAGATTTACGATAGTCGTGGTCGAGGTTGTACTGTTAGGGTTGTCAGTGATTTTGAGCCTCTAGTGGAATTAAAGGAATATCTTAATGAGATATCTAATATTGAGGAGAAAGATAAATAGGATCTCATGTTATTTCTAAAGTAAATATGGAAGGTTTTAAAAGATAAGACCTATTCAATCTTGTGAAAAATGCGAAAAAAAAAATATCACTGTGGTGATGAATATTAGATATTTTTTTTGAAAATACTTTAAGTAAGACTCTAAGAGACATTAAATAAATAATTTTCTAGAAATTATTGAAAAAAAAAGTAAAGAATAGCTTGTAAGGAATATTAATGAGAGTAAATTGAAAAAAAAAATAAAGAAAAAATTTTGTGGATAATTATATTTTTTTTTGAAAGAAAAAAGCCCGAAGGCAAAATTATTATTAATCAATCGCATCTAAAATTACATCCTGTTGGATTTCCAACTTAAAAGAAATATTACAATTATCTGTTATTGCAATTTTACTCAAAATGTGTGCACTTTATTACAATGATGTTGGCACCATGTGACTTTCCCGCCGCTTATCCGTTCCAGCTGTCTATAACATATCTGAATTTTAAAACCTGTAAGAGAGATGTCTTCCTTTGGCTGTGCTTGGACATGCGATTAATGATATCAGCATTGTCGCTTTCAAAATGATGTTTGTCAGGTCTCTCTCCATGGCCCACGTAATTGCATGCATGAGGGCTTCTATTTCTGCCCATGTAGGACGACAAAATATTATTACAAAACTGCATGGCCCTCCTAAGACAAAACCATTTGAATCTCTAACAATGAACCCGATACCAACTTTTTTGTCTATCTAAGCTGCGTCAATATTGATTTTCAAAGAACCAACAGGGGGTTTAACCCATTTTCCTCTTCCTTGATTTTAGGAATCATAGCCTCGTTCCTCAAGTTGTGAAGCCCGAAGTCCATGCAAAAGGACTGCGCCCTATCCCAAACCAACCTGGCTCATCGACTTTCCCCTAGAACAAAAAGTTGTTTCTTGAGTTCAAATATTCCACAAAATAACAATAAAAACATTCGAAGGCCTTTGGTCCATCATCCTCATCGAACGCTCGAGCCAGTCAGATGCCCATGCTACATTCCTTATTAAGCACCCACCCATCAATGTCCCCAATAGGTAAGAGTCTCCCTGGCTCTATCACAGTCTCCATGCATGGACAAGGGTCTTCAGACTACAACACTGGCACAAAGGGTTGAAGCCGTGATTAACCAAAGCAATCTTAACGTTAGTTGAGAGGAGATTATGGCTGATCCTCTAGGCAAAAATGCAGATCTTAGGAGGGAAATGAAGCTTCCATACCAATCTCCAAAAGAGTTTGTGGGGTGCATACCCAATCTTCTTAAGGACCAACCAAGAATAGGCCGACTGGTTGAGTAAGTTCCTTTGTTCGAATGGAACCAAATCATTTTGTCAGCCGATCCTTCTCGAATGATAGGCAGGTTACAAATTCTCTCGCACTACACCTCACCATAGAGATTTTGGACTTATCCTCATCCCACTTATTACCATCACGAGTTCACAAGTCTCGAGCCAACAACTTACGATCACCAGGAACAACCCTCACCAAAGAATCACCATTTAATCCTTTCATCCCCCAATTATGAACAGAAATGTCAATGGTGTTCCCATCACCGACTTGCCACCCAAACCCCAGGGCAAGCTGTTTAGCAACAAACACCATACTTGACCACGCGTAGGAGGGTTGTCCACATATTTCGGATGGAGAGGATCCCTTCAGGGAAGTACTTAAGGGCAAGGACCTAATAGCGTAGGGTATCTCTGTTGTCAATCAGCCTCCAAAGCTCTACCGGCCAATGAGAGCAATATTAAAAGCCGCATATCTTTAAAACACATCCCCCATGCCTTTTAGGAGTGCATATAGTGTCCCAGGCTCATCATTGCCCAACCATACCCACATTGTTTGCTTTCCCACCAAAAATTTTGAGCTTGGCCACCAACTCATCAGTGATTCCTTAGGCATAAGAAAAACCAAAAAACACGTAAGTAGGGATAGACTGAAGCAATACTTTTGAAAAGACCTCCTCCCTCTTTTGGACAGCAATCTCTTTTGACCACCCTTTTATGGTGTGGAAACTTGTCCACCAGAAACCGAAATACTTAGTTTTGTTTTTGCCAATAGTCAGGGGTAATTCTAAATAGCTATCCAATCTATCCACTATTTTCATGCCCATAATACTTCCTAGAAGTTGCTTCTGGTCGCTAGTTGTGTTAGCACCAAACAACAAGGATGATTTAGCTAGGTTTATTTTTTGACCAGAGACCCTTTCGAACTCCTGTAATATGGCCCGTACATGCTCAGCATCGACTTCTTGTTTTGAATGAACAGCAACGCATCATCTGCAAAGAACAAGTGATTGATACGGGGATTGTTTTGGCAAACCTGAATCCCATGCATCAACCCATTACCTTGAGCATTAATCAATAACCTAGATAGCGCGTCCATACAAAAAAGAAGGAATAATTAACTTTAAAAGAAGAAGAATGGTGATTTAAAAAAAATTAAATTAGGAAAAGAAGTATAGGTGAATAGTATTAGGAAACGTATTATTGGGGAAATAAGAAAAGTTGAAGTGATGTTAACGTTTGAGGAGAGAACAATGTTTATAAGGAATAAAAAATAGTAAAGAGTTGGAAAATCCAAGAAAGATATTAAAATCTAATGATAAATTAATATAAAGGTAAATAAATTACAAGTTGTGAAGAGATAAAATAAGTTGTGGGTATAAATTAAGACTGAAAGTAAATGTTATTTAGTCTATATAGAGATTTAAAATACGGTTCGTAAATATTTATAGGTAAGAATGAGAAGATACATTAAGAATATAAGAAGTATTCTTTAGAACCTAAAGTCATGAAATAATAATAAGATTTATGATCCGGGGGTAAGTAGTGGGAAAAAAAGTATAATAATAATAATAATAATAATACTAAATTTGTAGGTTACTAACTAGTCTATATAAAGATTTGAGAGATAAATGATAACTTCGGAATCATGAAGAAATATAAAAGAAAGGATAAAATATAATATTTATGATAGAATATAATATGAGAAAATATAGAGAAGTACTTATGATGAAAAAGAAAATTTTAAATTACAAAATAGATTATAAGATAAAAATAATAATAAATAAAGGGTAAGTTTGGTAGGAACAGTTACTCGCGGAGACTATTGGCAGTGGTCAGGCCAATAGAATTCTAAGAGTTTGGAGAGGTAAGAGAAGATTACTCTGATCCATAACTAGGATAATTATTGTTTGCCTTGAAAAGAGAAAGAAAGAGAGAAAAGTGTAGGAATTATATGAAAACGTAGATAATAATTTAAGGTATAAGAAAATAAAGTCTAGAAGAGTGTTAAAGAACAATGTTGTGTTACTATTGATAGTTATGGTAAAAATTAAATAAATAAAAGATAGAGAGAATGAATATAAATGATAAGTTATGTGAATGTGTAAGAAAGGAATTAAAGGTACAGTTGCAAGAGTATGGATAGGGGGTTTTGTTTGACCTAGTGTTTCACCTTGGGGTGCTCCAATTCTGTTTTTAAAGAGAAAGAAACCCTTGCGACTGTGCATCGGACTATCATCGGACTATCGGAAGTGAGCGTAGTGATGAATTAACACAAATACCTTTTCCTCGAATTGACGACCTATTCGCTCAGTTTCGAAGAGCTACTGTGTTGTCTAAGATAGATCTGAGATCTAGGTATTATCAACTTAAAGTCAAAGATTCTAATGTGTTCAAGATAATGTTTCGAAATCGTTATGGGCACTTTGAGTTTCTGAGTGATGTCGTTCGGGTTAGCTAATGATCCTGCTGCATTTATGGACATAATGAATAGGGTGTTTCAACCCTACTTGAATCAGTTTCTGGTGGTGTTCATAGATGATATTTTAGCATACTCTAAAATTGAGGTGGAGCATAAGGAGCATCTCAGAATTGTTTTGCAAACCTTGAGAGAGAAGCAGCTTTATGCTAGGTTCAGAAAGTGTGAATTTTGGCTCTCAGAGATTATGTTTTTTGGGCATATTGTTTTTGTTAAGGGAATTCATGTGGATCCCAAAAAGAGTGAGACTATTATAGGCTGAAGCAACCTAAGAATGTTCTTGAGATTCGTAGTTTCTTGGGTTTAGCCAGCTATTATTGAAGGTTTGTTGAGGTTTCTTGATTATTGCAGCTCCTTTGACTAAACTTCTGAGGAAGAATGTCTCATTTGTTGGATTGAGGCTGAAGAGTCTAGTTTTGAAAAGTTGAAGTTTGTGTTGACTCAAACACTAGTTTTGATCCAACCTGAGTCTGGGAAAGCTTATACTGTTTATAGTGATGATTCTCACATAGGATTGGGATGTGTGCTAATGCATGATGGAAAGGTTGTGGCTTATGCATGTCATCAGTTTAAACCACATGAGATTAACTACCCTATTCATGACTTAGAGTTTGCTAAGGTGATCTTTGCTCTTAAAATTTGGAGACACTATCCCTATGGGGAGAAGTGTTACATTTTCACGGATCATAAGAGCTTAAAGTATTTGCTTATCCAGAAAGAGCTTAACCTGAGACATCGTCGTTGGTTGGAACTTCTTAAGGATTATGACTGAGTTAAGATGGCTCTTTATTAGGTTTTGTATGGGCGTAAGTGTCGTACTTTATCGGTTAGACTGAGTTGATTAAGCATCGGTTATTGGGATCAAATATTATTCACGAGTCTGAGGAGACAATTAGATTAATTCGAAGAGACTTAAGGTCGCTTTTGACAGGAAAAAGTCTTATGTCGATCTAAAGCGTCAAGATATTGAGTTTAATGTGGGTGATGAGATCTTCTTAAAAGTACCTCCATGGAAGAAGGTGCTCAGATTTGGGCGGTAAGGGCAAGTTGAGTCCTCATTTACCGGTTCTTATCGAGTTCTTCATTGAGTGAGACCAGTTGTCTATCATCTTGAGTTATCGCCTTAGCTTGAGCGAATTTATGATGTCTTATGTCTCTATGTTAAGACGTTATCGGTTGGACCCGTCTCATATTGTGCCTATTGAGGAGACTGAGGTTCGTCCTGACTTGAGTTTAGTTTTCGAGAAGAACAGATTGAAATCATTACTCAAGATGAGTAAGTTCTTAGGAGAAACACCATTAACATGGTTAAGGTCTTGTGGCGCAATCATGGTTATGAGGAGGCTACTTGAAAGCCCAAAGCTGTCATCAAGGCCCAGTATCCACATCTTTTGGTTCAGGTCAGGTAAATTTCAAGGACGAAATTTTTTTAAGAGGGGGGAAGAATTGTAACAACCCAAAGTTGAAAATAAGAACTAAGTTATGATTTTATAAAATTTAGGGATCTAACTTGTAATTTCAATAAAGTTTGGGGACTAATTTGAGTTTAATTAAAATTCTGTGATCAAATTGGGAATTTTTCGAACTTATTTGTAAAGTGATTCAAGTTTGGGGATAATTTGAAAACCCTAGTTAAGTTTGGTCATTTTGGGAAATTATCTTTTTTTTGTTAGGTATTTAATCTCTTTTCTTTGCTTCAAAACCTTTTATCTCCCATTTTAATTTTTCTTTCTTTTTCTCTCAAACAAAAACTCTCTCAAGCTCTCTCTTTCTCTCTTCTCTAGCCACCTTTCGACGACCCACCCAAGATCATCCGTACACCACACTGCTGGCACCTTCGAGTTCCTCATCTCATTGCGAGCTGAGCCTCCATCCTTTTGACTCTCATCGTCAATCGTTTTAGAGATCGGTGTAAAATCGATTCGAAACTCCATTTTGTATCGCCCTCCATCACGAGCTCCGCCCCTTTTGTTCCCGATCTTGACGTGGGTATGTGAAAGGGAGCCTTTTTCTTCCTTTTGTGTCATTCAGGCGAGATTTTGGGTCGCCATTTGTGAAGGATCTATGATTGGCATTGTCAAGGGTCTTGCAAACCCTAATCTTTGCTTTGCTTAAGTGTGATGAGAGTTGGGCCTTTGATACAAACCTAAATCCAATGCCAAGTCTAATGACCCAACCTGTAACACCCCTATACCCGATTTATACGTATAAACCCAATATAGGAGCATTACATTACAGTACGGCACAGAAGGTCGAGTAACAAAATTTTTATTTTTTCCAAACCGATGTCTTTAAAGGCCATTCAAATCAAAATATCATTAACCATTTCATTTTCATAATTCATAACATTCGAGATAACATTTTCCCATTCATTAGGGATTCATATAAGTACCATTGTACATGCCATTTTCTTAAAAAAAATACCTATATTTGGAGTCCACCAAAGGATGATGTGATGTGATGAGAGGTCCCTGAACTCGACTTTTCTCTTTGTTACTTTGTACCTACGCGTTAAAATAAACGCGTTAAGCCGGTGAAGGCTTAGTAAGCACTACAACAATAATAGATGACTATTTATTTATTGCTTAATTTTATCCAACATTTCAATACTCATGAGTATAAAATTTCTAACCTTTCTTGCATGTAACATTTAACTTACCTTAATGCCACCATAACACACATTCATTCTCATATACCAACTTACCTCAATGGTAGATATTACATTTTCATCCTTTTTTCACAACTTAGTCCTTTCAGCCACATTAGTTCACTTAATTATCAGCATTTAATTACACATACACATATGGTACTTATCTTTCATGTATTCATCATTTCACTTACCTCAATGTCATAATTTGCACATTCTTTCACTTTTCACAATCTAGCCATCATAGCTTTCTTAACCATAGCTCACTTATCTTATTTATCCACTTGGCCCATAGTAGACTTTTATAGAACCCATCAGATAAACGGAACAGAAAGTACCGAAGTACTTAACAGTAAGCACACAAGTGCTAGGGAAACAGTAAGCACACACAGTGCAATCAGTAGGCGCACATAGCGCAAATCAGTAGGCACACGAAGTGCGAAACAGTAAGCACACAAAGTGCGAAACAGTAAGCACACACAGTGCTGAACGGTAAGCGCGCTAGTGTTCCTTAATGGCATGCCACTACTATCTCAATGGTTCTAACTTGTCTACATGGGCATAACAATTCATATTAATCATTTCTCATTATTTCACACATCACCGTTATATTTCAAAGCTGTTCACTTGCATCACTTTCACTAAATTATTTATATCTTGAGCTACAGAATTCGAAATTATAATCCGCTTAATGTTTCTGAAACTAGACTCAATCATTTTTCTACCATAAAATTTCAGAATTTTTACTTTATCCAATTTGTACAGTAAATTCTTTCAATTTACCCCTTCTTTGCTGCCTGACAGTTTCGACCATTCTTCACTAAAAATTATCTGTCTTTTACTACAGAGATCCAATAATGTTCTCGTCTGTTTCTTTTGAAAATATATTCATTAAGGATTAAACCATATATATTTCAGACTCTAATGATTTTTCTACATTTTTTCACAATTTTTCAAAGTCAGAACAGGGGAACTCGTATCTGCTCTGACCTTGTTACACAAAATCAGTTATAACTCAGAATATACAGATCCATTTAATTCACTGTTTCTTCCATATGAAACTACACACAATAAGATTTAATTAAATATATAATTGGACCCTTAACTCAATATATACAATTTTTAGTGAATTTTATAAGTTGACCCTGTGATTCTGTCCACTCTGTTTTAATGAAAACATTTTCTTTCTCATATTTTATTACACTAATCTCACTTAATCATCTTTATAACACATAATTAAACAACAATTTCCATGCTAACAATTCAGATATATATATGAAGAATAAACTATAAACTAAAATTCTTGTAGTACTTACAACAAAAAAGGCTGAATTTCTTCTCTTTTACCCCTTGCTCTATTCTTTTCCTTTGTCTTCAATTTGATCCTTGTCTCTCTTCTCTTTCTCTTCAATTTCACATAAACACATATAAGCTATAAGCTATAATTCAATATTTTTCATGCTAAATAACAGTAAAATACATGTATGTCATGAGAATTTAACCATTTCTTACCTTAATCATTGAATTCAAAATTTTCTCGATTTAGTCCCTATGCTCTCTAACACCTCAAAATGAATTCTAAAAGAAGTTTGAGGTGTCTAATAACTCTCTTTTATGACTTTCTTTCAGAAATTCCAAAGAAAATGGAAGGTTTTGGAGTTTGGAAAGCTTAAAAATGGTGGAAGGACCTATTTGGAATAAAAGCAAAAGTTGGATGGAAGAGAGAATGGCATGGACGGTTAGCTTTTCGAGAGACCTGATATCTTTCTTTTAATTGATTTCTCTCTCTCTCAAATTCTCTAGACTTTTCTTCAAAAATATCTCACTTAATAAAAATGGTAAAATTGCACTTTTAGTCCTTAGACCTTCCAACTTTACACTTTGGCCCAAAACTTTGCCTCCAAAAATATCTTCCACCACAAATTACTCTTATGCCCCTCCTTAATCAATCTAATTCCCATGATGACTCATAATTCAATTTAGATAAATTACTATTTAGTCCTTCCTATTTTCTCACCTTTACTAATACATCCTTGATTTCTCCAAACCTTTCTAAATTCAACCATATATTCTAATTCTCAATTGTACTCTATCACTGTTCCAAATCCGATTCAAGCACGCGGATGTTACACAACCTTAGCCAAACCAAGGCATGATCCAACTTGTGACTTTAATGTGAAACCAAGTCCAATGTTAGTGACCCAATATTTAAAAACTAAACTCAAATTGAACTCAATACCAAAACCTTAAAATCAGATACCCAACATGTTTGACCCAATCGACCCGAACCCGCTTTGACCATTAAACCGTTGACTCAACCGATTGACCATTGATCATTGATCGTTGACTTGATCGTTGACCATTGACCATTGATTTGATCATTTACTTTTTGGGTTGACCGTTTGACTTTTTTCGAGAAACCTTACCTTGCTATTTTTTGACGTCCTGAGTCTGTTTCTGCTGTTCGTTTTGTCAAATTAGAAATCGAAGCTTCATTTTGACTATTTTATTATTAATTTTGTACTTAGAGATATTTAGAGTTTTAATTTGGGAAATCTAATGTGAGATATTCGTGTTTAGGTGATCATAACTCCGAGGCTGACGATTTACCTCCTCCTCCTGTGCAACTTGCTCCTGCATCAATTTTGAGAGCTACAAGTGAGTTATTTTAGTTAGTGTTGCGTTTAGTTAGTGGCATAGGAATAGTATTAATATTAAGTTTGTGTTTGTAGGATCTAATCCCCTTAGACCGGGTACTCAACCAGTGCGTGATGGATGACCTCCTTGTCATCAGAGTTCAGCTTCTTAGAGGTGTGTTTTTATCTGTGTTACATCTCTTTGTGTGATATTGTTTGTGTTGAATTAATTGAGTAATATTAATTTGTGAAGTAAAATGGCATGATCTTGTGATGTATTATGTGATCGCATAATGATTTTGCCTGCATACTTATCATTTTGTGGAATACTTGGATATTGTGAATAAAAATATTGTGTGCTCTGAGATACATATATTGTATCATGAGATTAAGATTGAGACTGTGATAAATGTGACATCATGCCATTGTGTGTTCATGGATTGGGATGTATGGTGGACGACGTGGTAATCACCCCTTCAAACAGCTGATATAAAACCACACTGCGACTGGTGACGATTGGTTGGGGAGGGGTTCTAGGGAACCTCTCCACTGTGTGGGTGTACTGGAGAATGGGCGCATTATGCTTGTGTTTTCATAGTATTTATCTATTAAATGTTGTGTGGTTACATTTAATGCTATGAATGACTGTGATATTATAACTGTGGATGTATACACTTTAGAGATACACTAGGATCTTTAGCTTATTCCCCAATAGTTTCTTTTTCAGATACAGTGGATTTAGGCGAATTGATACTCGGAGGATCTCACGTTTTTTAAACTATTATATTATTAAATTATTTTAAGATTGTATGTTAATTTTAAGTTGGGATTTTGGTTATTTGTTTAAGGTGTTTGATTAATAATTTTAAGTTGAGATATTTTTTAGAAACGCGCGAAAAATTAATTGTTTTATTATTACTTAATTTATTTACAAATTAAATTATAAATCTGTTTTAAATTATTTCTAAGGGCGAAATTGCAATAGTGACCTTCTAGATTCGACAGAAACTTTTAGATCGAGTTTAGGGGGTTACTTTAGTGGTATCAGAGTAAGGTTCAAACCTCAGACTGTGAGGCTCAAAATAATTTATTTTCATTGTTTAAAAGTTTTAGGGTAATCAGGGATTTTTAATAAATATATTATTTTATAAATTATTTCTTACTTTGAAAATTCTAAAGTTGAGATTTAGTACGAGACTCTAGTACCAAATCTTAGTTTAGTGATTATTGTTCTCTGTATATAGTTTACTATGCCACCACGTAAGAGCTCTAGATTTACGATTAGTCGTGGTCGAGGTTGTACTGTTAGGATTGTCAGTGATCTTGAGCCTCTAGTGGAATTAAAGGAATATCTTAATAAGATATCTAATATTGAAGAGAAAGATAAATAGGATCTCATGTTATTTCTAAAGCAAGTATGGAAGGTTTAATGATAAGACCTATTCAATCTTGTGAAAAATGCGAAAAAAAATATCATGTGTTGATATTGAATTTTTTTTTTTGAAAATACTTTAAGTAAGGCTCTAGGAGACATTAAATAAAGAATTTTCTAGAAATTATTGAGAGAAAAGAAAAGAATAGCCTGTAAGGAGTATTAATGAGAGTAAATTGAAAAAAAAGTAGAGAAGAAAATTTATGGAATAATTATACTTTAAAAGAAAAAGAATGGTGATTAAAAAAAATAAATTAATTAAATGTTAATTAAATTAGGAAAAGAAGTATAGGTGAATAGTAATAAGAAAACGTATTATTGGGGAAATAAGAAAAGTTGAAGTGATGTTAATATTTGAGGAGAGAAAAAAGTGTTATAAGGAATAAAATAGTAAAGAGTTGAAAAATCCAAGAAAGATATTAAAATCTAATGGTAAATTAATATAAAGGTAAATAAGTTACAAGTTGTGAAGAGATAAAATAAGTTGCGGTATAAATTAAGAGTAAAAGTAAATATTATTTAGTCTTATATAGAGATTTAAAATACGGTTCATAATCTTTATAGATAAGAATGAGAAGATACATTAAGATATAAGAAGTATTTTTTAGGAACCTAAAGTCATGAAAAAACAATAAGATTTATGATTTGGGTAAGTAGTGAGAAAAAAAATATAATAATAATAATAAAATTTGTGGGTTACTAACTAGTCTAGTATAGAGATTTGAGAGATAAATGGTAACTTCAGAATCATGAAAGAAATATAAGAGAAAGGATAAAATATAATATTTATAATAGAATATATGAATGAAAATATAGAGAAGTACTTATGATGAAAAAGAAATTTTAAATTACGAAATAGATTATAAAAGATAAAATAATAATAAATAAAGGGCAAATTTTGGTACAGTTACCTCGAGGAGACTATTGGCAACGGTCAGGCCAATAGAATTCTAAGAGGTTTCGAATAAGAGGATTAACTCTGATCCATAACTAGGATAATCATTGTTTGCCTTGAAAAGAGAAAGAAAAAAAAAGAAAGTGAAGGAATTATATGAAAACGTAGATAATAATTTAATGATATAAGAAAATAAAGTCTAGTAGAGTGTTAAAAGAACAGTGTTGGGATTACTATGTGATAGTTATGGTAAAAATAAATAAATAAAGAATAAAGAATGAATATAAATGATAAGTTATGTGAATGTGTAAGAAAGGAATTAAAGATATAGTTGCAAGAGCTGATAGATAGGGGTTTTACTTGACCTAGTGTTTCACCTTGGGGTGCTCCAATTCTGTTTGTAAAGAAGAAAGATGGAACCTTCGACTGTGCATCGATTATCGAAAGCTAAATAACTGATGATTAAGAACAAATACCCTTTGCCTCGTATTGACGACCAATTCGATCAGTTTCGAGGAGCTATTATGTGTCTAAGATAGATTTGAGATCTAGGTATTATCAACTTAAAGTCAAAGATTCTGATGTGTTCAAGACAGCTTTTCGAACTCATTATGGGCACTATGAGTTTCTGGTGATGCCGTTTGGGTTAGCTAATGTTACTGCTGCATTTATGGACATGATGAATAGGGTGTTTCAACCCTACTTGGATCAGTTTTTGGTGGTGTTCATAGATGATATTTTAGTATACTCTAAAATTGAGTTGGAGCATAAGGAGTTTCTCAGAATTGTTTTGCAAACCTTGAGAGAGAAGCAGCTTTATGTTAAGTTCAGCAAGTGTGAATTTTGGCTCTCAGAGGTTATGTTTTTGGGCATATTGTTTCTGCTGAGGGGAATTCGTGTGGATTCTAAAAAGAATGAGGATATTATGGGCTGGAAGCAACCTAAGAATGTTCTTGAGATTCGTAGTTTCTTGGGTTTAGTCGGCTATTATCGAAGGTTTGTCAAGGGTTTCTTGATTATTGTGGCTCTTTTGAGTAAACTTCTAAGGAAGAATGTCCCATTGTTTTGGACTGAGCTGAAGAGTCTAGTTTTGAAAAGTTGAAGTCTGTGTTGACTCAAACACCGATTTTGATCCAACTGAGTCTAGGAAAGCTTATATTGTTTATAGTGATGATTCTCACACGAGATTGGGATGTGTGCTAATGCATGATGGAAAGGTTGTGGCTTATACATCTCATCAGTTGAAACCACATGAGGTTAACTACCTTACTCATGACTTAGACTTTGCTACGGTGATCTTTGCTCTTAAAATTGGAGACACTATCTCTATAGGGAGAAGTGTTACATCTTCACGGATCATAAGAGCTTAAAGTATTTTCTTACCCAGAAAGAGCTTAACCTGAGGTGTCGTTGGTTGGAACTTCTTAAGGATTATGACTGTGAAATTGAGTATCACTCTAGTAAGGCTAATGTGGTTGTCAACACTTTGAGTCGTAATGTTGTGACTGAGTTGATGACTATGTTCGTCAGAATGAGTATGTTTAAGGATGGCAATCTCTTAGCTGAACTTCAAGTTATTCCCACTTTAATCTCGAAGATAAGGATGAGCTGTCTAATGATCCGTATTTAGTGCCCTGTAGGAGAGAGGTTGAAGAAGGTACATATGTGGACTTCTCCTTTTATCAGAATGGTATTTTATATTTTCGAGGTCGGTACTCTATTTCAAAAGATTCTGGTCGAAACAGACTATTCTCCCTGAGGCGCATGATAGCCCTTATTCCATGCATCCTGGAGGAGATAAGATGTATAAAAATCTTCGTGAGAGAGGTACTGGTAGAAGGGTTTAAAGAGAGATGTTGTTGACTTTGTGTCAAAGTGTTTGACTTATCAAAATGTCAAGGCTGAGCATCAGTGTCTTCTGGGTTACTTCAAGCAATTGAGATTCCGTAGTGGAAGTGAAGTGGAAGCGTGTGACCATGGATTTGTGAGTAGTCTTCCTTTAATGCTGTCCAAAAAAAGATTTATTTTCAGTAATTGTGGATCGGCTCATTAAGTCTGCACACTTAATTCTAGTTAGGGTCGACTATCTTTTGAATAAGTTAGCTCAACTCTACTTTTTGAGATAGTTCGTCTTCATAGGGTGCCTTTGTTATCATTTCTGATCGAGATTCGAGGTTTACTTCGAGGTTTTGGGAATCTTTGCACCGTGCTTTGGGTACTCGGTTGAACTTCAGTACTGCTTCCATCCACAGACTGATGGTCAATCCGAGCATGTTATTCAGGTTTTGGAAAACATGTTGAGGGGTTGTGTGTGAGTATCAAGGTAGTTGGAAGGATTTTCTACCACTTGCAGAGTTCGCCTACAATAACAGTTATCAAGCCAGTATTAAGATGGCTTTTTATTAGGTTTTGTATAGGCGCAAGTGTCGTACTCTTATCGATTAGACTGAGTTGACTGAGCATCGATTGTTGGGATCAAATATTGTTCATGAGTTTGAGGAGACTGTTAGATTGATTCGAGAGAGACTTAAGGTCGCTTTTGACAGGGAGAAGTCTTATGTCGATCTGAAGCGTCGAGATATTGAATTTAATATGGGTGATGAGGTCTTCTTAAAGTATCTCCGTGGAAGAAGGTGCTCCAATTTTGGCGGTAAGTGCAAGTTGAGTCCTCGTTTTATCGATCCTTATTGAGTTCTTCATCGAGTGAGACCAGTTGTCTATCAGCTTGAGTTACCACCTAAGCTTGAGTGAATTCATGATGTCTTTCATGTCTCTATGTTAAGACGTTATCGGTCGGACTTGTCTCATATTGTGCCTATTGAGGAGATTGAGGTTCGTCCTGACTTTAGTTTTCAGGAAGAACCGATTGAAATCATTGGTCAAGATGAGTAAGTTCTTAGGAGAAACACCATTAAGATGGTTAAGGTCTTGTGGCGTAATCATGGTTATGAGGAGGCTACTTGAAAGCCCAAAGCTGTCATCAAGGCCCAGTATCCACATCTTTTTAGTTAGGTAAATTTCAAGGACGAAATTTCTTTAGAGGGGAAGAATTGTAACAACCCAAAGTTGAAAAAAGAACTAAGTTATGATTTTATAAAATTTAGGGATCTAACTTGTAATTTCAGTAAAGTTTAGGGACTAATTTGAGTTTAATTAAATTCTGTGATCAAATTGGGAATTTTGGAACTTATTTGTAAAGTGATTCAAGTTTGGGGATATTTTGAAAGCCCTAGTTAAGTTTGGTCATTTTGGAAAATTTATCCTTTTTTTGTTATTGTTTCAAAACCTTTTATGTCCCATTTTAATCTTTCTTTCTTTTTCTCTCAAGCAAAAACTCTCTCAAGCTCTTTCTTTCTCTCTTCTCCGGCCACCTTCCGATGATCCACCCACAGTCGTCCGTGCACCACATCGCCGACACCTTCGAGTTCCTCATCTCATTGCGAGTCGAGCTCCTATCCTTTTGCCTCTCATCATTGACCGTTTGCGAGACCAGTGTAAAACCGATTCGAAACTCCCTTTTGTGTCGCCCTCCATCATGAGCTCCACCCTTTTTGTTCCCGATCTTGACGTGGGTATGTGAAATGGAGCCTTTTTCTTCCTTTTGTGTCATTCCGGTGAGATTTTGTACCGCCATTCGTGGAGGATATATGATCAGCATCGTTAAAGGTCTTGCAAACCCTAATCTTTGCTTTGCTTAAGTGTGATAAGAGTTGGACCTTTGATACAAACTTAAATCCAATGCCAAGTCTAATGACCCAAACCAATACCCAACCTTAGCCAAACCAAAGCATGCTCCAACTTGTGACTTTAGTGTGAAACCAAGCCCAATGTTAGTGACCCAATATTTAAAACCTAAACTCAAATTGAACTTAATACCCAAACCTTAAAATCAGATACCCAACTCGCGTGACCCGACCCGACTCGAACCTGCTTTGACCCGCTTGGACCATTAACCCGTTGACTCAATTGGTTGACCATTGACTGTTGATCATTGACTTGACCATTGACCATTAACCATTGTCCGTTGAGTTTATCGTTGACTTTTTAGGTTGACCGTTGACTTTTTCCGAGAAACCTTACCCTGCCATTTTTTCAACGTCCCGAGTCTGTTTTCGCTTATTGTTTTGTCAAATTCGAACCCGAAGGCTTCATTTTGACTGTTTTATTCTTAATTTTGTACTTAAAGATATTTAGAGTTTTAATTTGGGAAATCTAATGTGAGATATTCGTGTTTAGGTGATCACGACTCCGAGGCTGACGATTTACCTCCTCCTCCTGTGCAACCTGCTCCTGCACTAGTTTTGAGAGCTACACGTGAGTTATTTTAGTTAGCGTTGCATTTAGTTGGTGGCATAGGAATAGTATTAATATTAAGTTTGTGTTTGTAGGATCTAATCTCGTTAGATCGGGTACTCGACCAGTGTGTGGTGGATGACTTCCTTGTCGTTAGAGTTCAGCTTCTTAGAGATGTGTTTTTATCTATGTCACATCTCTTTGTGTAATATTGTTTGTGTTGAATTAATTGGGTAATATTAATCTGTGATGTAAAATGGCATGATCTTGTGATGTATTATGTGATCGCATGATGATTTTGCCTACATACTTATTAGTTTGTGGAATACTTGGATACTGTGAATAAAATTATTGTGTGCTTTGAGATATATATATATTGTATCATGAGATTAAGATTGAGACTGTGATAAATGTGACATCATGCCATTGTGTGTTCATGGGTTGGGATTGTATGGTGGAAGACGTGGTAATCACCCCTTCAAACGGCTGATATAAAACCACACTGCGATTGGTGACGATTGGTTAGGGATGGGTTTTGGGGAACCTCTCCACTGTGTGGGTGTGCTGGAGAATGGGTGCATTGCATTATGCTTGTGTTTTCATAGTATTTATCTATTAAATATTGTGTGGTTACTTTTAATGCTATGAATGACTGTGATATTGTGATTGTGGATGTATACACTTTAGAGACACACTAGGCTGTTTAGCTCATTCCCCAATAGTTTCTTTCTCAGATACAGTGGATTTAGGTGACTTGATACTCGAAGGATCTCACATTTTTTATATTTTATTATTATTATTATTATTATTATTATTATTATTATTCGGACTATTATATTATTAAATTATTTTGAGATTGTAATGTTAATTTTAAGTTAGGATTTTGGTTATTTGTTTAAGGTGTTTGATTAATAATTTTAAGTTGAGAAATTTTTCAGAAACGTGGAAAATTAATTGTTTTATTATGACTTAATTTATTTACAAATTAAATTATAAATCTGTTTTAAATTATTTATGAGGGCGAAATTACGATAGTGACCTTCTAGATTCGACAGTAACTTTTAGACCGAGTTTAGGGGGTTACAACTTTAGTCTCTCGTTCCCTGTGGTCTTAGGCAATCCTTTTGTTTTGAACATGCCAAGTCAGCATAACCACCACAAAGTGAGGATTCACCAAAAATTCTTTTGAGGCACCAATTTATATAGCAGAAGCAACTTAAGCAAAAGAAAGCCCAAAAGAAAGCTCAAAGAAAAAGAAAACCGTAGAAAACAATGCACGAGAGGTGTTTGAGTAAATGCTCTCGAAGAACTCTATTACTCTTTAGAATTCAAGATACAATGGATGATTTACAAGTTAGGGCAGTCTGTCTATTTATAGTTGAGCTCCCCCAAAACTGACGATCTAGATCAAGTTACATTGATAGACGAAATTAGTCTACCCCTTAAATCAAGAGATTTATAAGATTACATAATCAAATTACATAATTAAATCAAATCAAATCAAATCAAATCAAATCATATTAGATATGATTCCCCTCAATCTTCTAAGATTAGTTTCCCTATTACAAAGGTAGTATATATTTTCATATCTGTATTATTGGGCCACTTAAGCTTCAATCTGATAGGCTTCTCCATCAGTTCTTTGAATCGGACCAGTTCTCGTAAGCTAAATGATCCCCATCTAATCGATAGACCTCCATGAAATACATTTTATACCATGTTCACGGGCTTTACACCTTAGCTCGTAACACTTACATTAACTTAAAAAAGGTATAATTACATTAACCCTTGATCTCGATTCTTAAATCTCAAATTTTAAACATTAAATCTAAAACTTAAAATTTAAATCCTATATACTAAACTTTCAACCCTAAAATAAAAAACAAACAATTCAACAGGTGAAGATGGAGGGTATAATTACGTATAGAAGTTGGGAACTGAAAATTAATGTAGGTTGCGTTTGCACAGTGTCTTGTTGTTGTTGGTCTAACGTGTGATTATGCATAACCTCAAAGTCAACCCTGCCTTTAATAAGGGCGAATTGTGGTCTCCTAAAGGACACTCAAACCCTATCTTTTCTATCTGTAGCCAATCTAAGATTTCGTACCCCAAAACAGAAATAGCCCCATATGATTATTTAATTTTACGAACCAACTCCATCTGACTTCTCTATATTAAGGCTATTATTTATTCCAACTTGACTCTTGGAAGCCACCTTTGAAGTGTCGGCTAAGCCATTTTGCTTCTTCTTCGTCGTCGTCAATAATTCAATGAGTCAGTGAAGCCTTCAATGATTTTATAATTTTCTTTTACAAATCATTAATTGGTTAACTGTGGTTGATATTCTCTCTTTGTACTATTCATGTATTAATATTTAAGTACTATTAAATTTAAGTGAAAATTGTGAGATGTGACTCGTTTTTTCTTCCCGTTAAATTGTAATTATTTCAATGATATTTTAGTATGATTAGAATTCTAATTTAAGCCTATTTAAAGAGATCTTGTATCTTTATTTTGAGATTCCAATAAGAAAAAAGACTTTCCTTTGAAGGCGATAAAATGTAGTCGCATATGAGTTTTGGTGAGAGTTTCGTGGTAATTACGAAGAGTATTTTATACTACTTTTATGAGTGTCTTATGAGATTTAGGGTTTTGTTTACCGGTTTACTATTTAAGATTTTGAGCTTTGTATTCGGGATTTTTTGATAATGTACATTTAGTTTAATTTTTTCTATATTGTATTATCGTTTATTTACTCATTTAGTGAAAAGTTGAAGCCTCCTTTACCTATGGTTTTCCTTCTTTGAGGGTTTTCCACGAAAATATTTATATTGTTTTTTTTATTTTTATTATCTCGTTATTTATACTGCTCGATCCCAACAATAGTATTTACACTTCCTTGTAATTTGTATATTTTCTTAAAATTTCAGCCACTAAACAACACAAAAACGTGCCATGTCGGTGAAAATGGGTCCCAATACCATTGTCGTCTACCAAATCCTTCTATTTTCCGATCATCCATCCACTTCTTAATTTCAATATATAACATATAATAATCAAATTTAGTCATTACATAATACCTAAGAGTATATATATGGAGTTTGGTTTGTTATTTTGTCAATATTTTCGCCTATGAAGGAGGACTGATTCTAGAACTAGACCGTTCAATGCATGCATGCTTTAAGCATTAATCAAATTAGAAAAAATATAGTCCACTTTTAATGCCTCATCCATAGACAAAGCTAGTTATTTTGTTTTTTTGGCATCCTTTAAGTACAAATTGTTGCTACATCCACTGTTGATTTAGCATCAAAATTTTTATATTGTACTAATTGTTGCTAAGTACAGTTAGTAAATTTATATTTGCTATTTATTATATTGAATTAACGTCGATAATGATAATATATAACGATTGCAAAATAAAAGAAAAAAAAAGAAAACATATAGATTTTACATGAAAAATCTTTTCGGGAAAAAATCATAGATAGAGGAAAAAAAATTCATTAATGTTGAATTCGAATAATACAAGTGAAGTTTCAGCTATATCTATTTAAAGATTGAAAAATCTTATTTTGATCAATGTCAGTGTAGTAAAGTTGAAAAACCTTATTTTAATCAATGTCAAATAGAATAAGTTTAGTTGTATATGGATTCTATTTGTGCAACATGTTTCAACCTGAAATCCTATACAGATTCTCTAGTTTTACCACTGTATTTTATTTAACAATGATTCGGATTACACAACTCTAACCTATGAAAACAGCATTGACTGATGGTTGCCATGAAATAATGGCTCCAATACGAGATTTTGAAGCTTACACATCAGGAAAAATTTTGGACCACCATTGATTGCATGTTTCAAAAATATGGAGATTTTCAGTGTACAAGAGTTGATCAATATTGTATCCAACTTTCAAACTTCAAAAGAAGCTCATCCTAATGATAAATTCATGTGCTGTAGGCCATAACATATATACTGGACAAATTCTAGCTTTAGTCCCTTTATCATGCTTATATTTTGGATTTACTTCTAGTTCTTTAATTTCATTATTTAACGTGATTAATTAGTTTAAATAATTGATTACTCCGGTTAAAATACTAATTTAGACTTTATTTTTTTTGGTGAATTACAAGGAGAGGGTAAAGCTCTAACAATAATACGATTGACGCGATTTAAACCTAAACCACACCTGAAATAATGAACACCCTCTACCATCAGGTCAATACACGGATTTCACTAACCTAGACTTTATTAAGAATACTTTCTTTCAACTCATCAAGCTAATATTGATTTTTTTTTTGTGTTGAAATAAATGTTTTTAAGAGGCATCTACATGACAGTTTTTAATAAGAACAACTAATGGTGTTAACTATTTCTATTAAGTAACGGTATTATAAACAGAGCGAAATCAAATTATGTCAATTTAAAGAATAAGAATTAAATTTAAAATTTGAGCATAATAGAAGATGTTATTAGATAAAAAGTGTAAGTGTTATAATAAACGTTGATAATGAAAATAGAACGATAGTAAAATAATAAAAATAAAAAATAAAATACATAAATTTTACATGAAAACCCTTTCAAGAAAAGACCACTGATAGAAATGAGAAATTCACTAATGCTTGAAAACTGAATGATGCAAGAGAGTTCAACTTCATCTACTTGAAAAACCTTAAGAGGAGTTTCGGTCCTCGGACTTTCACCCACAGATCCTCTTATTTTACCACTTTATTTCTTTAACAAGTGATGGGATTCGGATCACACAACTCTAATAATATGCATTAATATATTTGTTGACCTTTTAACTAGTCCTTTAGATATTTAGTGTATTAACACAAAAAAAATTTATTCTATAAAAATGTTAAATATCAACTGAGTAATTAAAATAATTTGTCGTAACATAAAAAATAATTAATATAAATTTAAATTTGAAATTAAAATGATGAGTAAAATTTTAATAAAAACAAATACATTTTCGAATTATGTAAAGAGTTTTCATTCCCTTTCCTGAAAACAAGTATTACAAAATGAAATTAATATATTACTAGTTCATGTGTTAAAAACATGTTTAAAAAATAATATTAAATAACACATAAATAAACATTATGAAAGTATCAGAAAACAGTGTCAACATCAATCATTTTAGGCAGATAAAGTAGTCGGTTGCTGTGTTTTTATTACATCTATAAATGTAGAAATATTGCAAAACATAAGGACTACCTTGAAAATGACAAATCTACAAGAAAGGGCTGCCAAAGTACGAACCATCATATTTATATTTTTACTTGCATCAATTTAAATATTTCGTTTAGGTATATCATAAGGATACTTAATTGAAGACTTTTATATGTACACATTAAATAAATAAGAAAATAATAGTATCCGAATTGTCAATCACTAACACATAACCAAAACCCAAGAACACAAGAGCCCTTAATGGGGTTAGTTCAAAAGCACCATTTCCTCACATTTTCTTTCACAAAAATTGTTTGTCCCATGCCCAAAGCTATGGAACCACACACTAAAATGAGAAAGGGTAAAAATAAAGTTATTATTGTTTAGGGATAGAATAATAACACTAAATGTAACACTTTTAATTTATTTATTTATCGAAATAGGGTTACGAAATATTACGACTATTTACATATTTGAAAATATTTAAACACGATTCAAAAATCAATTTAAATACCATAAATCAATGTCCAATCAATAATTATAACATTCATACAGCCTTAAATCTAACTTATGTGACCATAGAAATAGTTTGGAAATAAACAAGACTAATATGAAACAGAACAAAAAAAATTATGGAAAAAATTGAAAATAGGAGTCATATGTCTTGTGATAAAGGTCAGCCCGTGTGGCTTAGAGACATGGTCGTATGGTTATCCTACACGCTCATGTAGCTACTTCACACGCCCGTGTGTTCAGACCGTATAACTGACTGCGACCGTGTGAAAAATTTTGCACCTAAAATTAATAAGACACATGACAGTGACTGACAACAACCACTGAGAGAGTTCATGGCATTAAAATTTGTTTATATATTGGTTTTTTTTATTTGTACGGGTCATGCTGCACAAGTTAAATAAAATTTTTCAACTTTTAAATAAATGTAGTCGAAACTCCACTTATATCATTTGAATTCAACATTAGTGAATCTTCTTCTTATTTGCTCGTAATTTTTTTCGAAATGATTTTTCACGTAAAATTTGTTTGTGTTTTTTCTTATTATTTAGTGATCATTTCTATTGTCATTCTCAATATTAGTTTTACATTGTATAAAATATTGTTACATACCGTTACTATTTATTTTATCAAGTTTTGTTTTTCGAGATATTTATTATATCAAACTAGATTAAAACAATAGTATTACTAAATTATACTTTGTAACCATTGCTCTATCATTAAAACAACATTGAATTAAGGTTGCCATGAAATAATGTCCCCCATAGGAGATCTCAAGCTTCCATGGCAGCAAAATTTTTGGACCACCATTGATTGCATATTTTAAAATAGGGGGATATCCAACTTTCAAACTTTTGGGGATGCGAAAGTCGTGTGTGGTTTTGAGTTTCAATCTTGAATTTATAAGTAGTTAAATTATGGTTTTAGTTCATATATTATATTAAATTTGGTTTTTAGTTTTTACACTTCAATTTGATATTATTTGGTCCCTTAGTCAAAATAGTTAAAACTATAAGTTATTTTGAGTAAAATATTTACATATATTTTTTTCTTAAAAACACCTCTTTCAACTCATCATACGGACGTGGATTTTCTTTTATGTTGGAAAGGATGTTTTGAGAAAAGTTCAGGTTTTAACTAGATTAATTAATGATGTTATTTAGTTAGACTAACTAAGAACATTATAAAGTAAATGGATCAAATTATGTCAAATTAAATTAAAAAATTGACTATATTGAGGTAGTTATGTGAGTGGTGCCTCATGTTGTGCCACAAGCAGTGTCCACTGCTCTCGACGCTATGCAAGTCACATAACTTTCTTTATTTAGTGTTGGAAATCTTTTGAAACAAAATATTTGAAATGTAATCCTTGCTAATATTTTGGCTGTGTGATAAGTCATCTTTGAAGATAGATGTTTTTGAAGTAACATATCTTGAAGATTGGATCAGATCAGATCCCCCAAAATAAGAAGATTTAATTGTATCTACATGAAGACCTATCTTTTTTATCTCCATAGTATCTTTGACTTTATGAGTATTTTATATATGCTAATTTGATGTAGATATTGCTTGTAATTTATTTATATGTTAGCAAGTAAAAAATAGTACTTATATTTGAGACTTGCATAGGTTAGGTATTGAAATTTTAACACTTTTCTATTCATTACGAATCTATCTTTGAGAGTGCATTTGTATAATTAAAGAATTGAATCACTTGGTTTACAATCTATGTTTTTTGAGAAAAACTTAGAGGAGAGTGATCTAGATCTTCAGGTGTAAAAGTGAGGTAGTTAAATCGGTGAGTGTTAGGACTTAAATCACTTATTGCATAAAGTTGAAAGATAGTGGATTATCTCTCTAGGCAAGGCCTCGTAGACGTAGGGAATCTAAATTGCGTAAGCATATCCTTGTGTTTATGTTTGTTTTGTTGTAATATTATTACCAGTAGGCACTACCAATAGCACTTGCTATTATCAATTTATCTCTTCAAATTTGTACCAAAGCCTTCAATTTAACATATCTAGTGGTATTCTTGATATGGATAATTGCTTGAAATAGAAAGGTCATTTACCGCCTCCAAACGTACCCCCGTTCGACGTGCATTTTTGGGCTTCTGCAAGTATACAGGTTGAGTTGTAATATAGTTACAATGAAGTAACGAGTACTCCGAGGATCGTACCCAAGGGAGCCGAAGCAATAGTAATTTAAATCCCTACAAAGAAAAGAAGTAATTAGTACTTTCTTTAGGGTTCATAGTACGAAGGTAAAATAGAAGAATTTGGTTTTCAATTAAATGACATAAAAGTAAAAGAAATAAAGCAAAGGAAAGAGATAAGAGAACTTGATGAATTAATGGGGGGATTAGATCGCTTCAATATGACTTCTTCAATCGTCGCTTTTAGGGTTTTTCTTCAATCAACTAGTAGCTATCCTAGCAGGATCTTCCGATCTTTCATTAACATAACAAGTCAACAAAGACTACTTATCTTTTGATGTCACAGTTTAGATTGGTTTGGGGTAAAGGTGTTCACGAATGGGCAATACTAATTTTGAGTTAATTCCCATCTAAATGACTTCTTGGGGATGTCAGGTTTAGGGTTTGTTTCAAGTTGTTCATTTTCCAAACAATTGATCTGTTGAAAATCTCTTTATACAATAATCAAATAATCATACTTTCATTCCCTATCCCCCAAGATGAGATTAGTTCCTCATGTTTTCTTTGGGCATCATAATTCGATAATATAAATAAACATTAAAAATTAAGATAAAAATATGAATTGAAAGAAACTAAGAATTGTATAGCAATTTGTTGGGACGAATCCACAATCATTTATGTAAAATTACAAATCTCATTTCCCCACGAAACAGAAATGAAAATAAAGGGAGAAATGAAAAACAACCAAAACCTAAATTACAAAGAAAAACTAAACTAAGAAAAGAGATGTGTAAACCTAAGTGCTAAAAGACCTTATTTATAGCCTTTGGACGGTCGTTTTCCTTAACCCTATGGCAACTATCATTCTTCGTGTTTAAGTTGCGTTGTAAAGACCGAAACGCCCTTCACTCAGTGTTATTTTTGCGTTCAAGAGTCGATGTCGTGACACACAGGAGCCGTGTCGCGACGTAGAAGGCAGTCCTCTCCTTAGTAGATTTTTCGGGCATTGTCGTGACATGCTATGCCCATGTCGTGACATAGAACACAATTCTGAAATTCTGTAGATCTAGTCCCTATGTTGGGACATAGATCAAGTTGTGTCGTGACATAGTGATCAGCTTCGTTATCAATCATCTTCTAGAGGTCTCTTACACACTCACCAAATCCGTTAGCCAACCTTTAGGCCTCACTCGGTCCTAAAGTAAATAGAAAGCACATTTTTACACTTTTTACACATTTTATTCAACATATGAAAAGTAAACTAACTCCTAAACAAACATAAGGAAAATGCTTTAATTTCAAGCTCCTAAAGTATGAAAACGAGTTTAATCTTCTAGGTCGAATTATGGCAGATCAAAATCCCTCACACTTAACTCATTGCTTGTCCTTAAGCAAATAAAAACAAAATAATGGAAAAAAAGCATAGAAGCTTGAGCATATATCATACGAGGGTTAAGTTCGCAGCATCTACATTAGGCATTATATATCTTCCAATAATTTCAACATGAGTAAGTAATCTTACCATTTTTTATTGAAAACATCTAAGTTTAGTAAGTTACATAAGATACAAAATAAATATTTTATTAGTATAACTCCATCAATGACTAATACAATTACTTTAATCATCTTAGTACAATATAAATAGATATAATGGAACCATGTAATGCCATATTCATTCATGCATGGGGATGTTTAAGTCACATAGGTCTTTTCGGCTTGTAATGTTTTGAGGCTTTAGGACAGGTATGAAGTTTAAAAAAATAGTAACCACAAAAGGTTACAAATACGAAAATAGTTTGGTACATTGTATTGTTCCCTATTCTTCCCTCTTTAGTATCTCATCCCCTCTCACCACCTAATTTCTTCTTCTCTCACCTTTCTTTTCTATTCATTTTAGGAAATATTAATATGATATAATCCCTTTAGCTAGCCTATAAGTCCCTTATATTTTTGAACAAGGTTTTTCTTTTTGATTTGTAGCGACTTTATCACTTTTCATACTCTTCTCACTCAGGATTGTTTTCTTTCATTTATTTCGACTCGTCTTTTTCTTTTTCTTTTGGAATTTTTCTTTGTTTCATATTTCTAGCTATTCTAAAGTTCATATACCATATTGATTCTCCTATTTCAGTCTTGTTTTAAAAACCCCACCTTGATATGTGTATTTACCCTCAATACATATGGCCATTTGTCTATAATCGTGCAAATTGAAACCAAAGAAAAGGGTAAACAAAAATTGACATTTCTAGGCTTTATGGTTTGTAATGTGGTTCATCAAGAAGGGTCAATAAGCTCAAATATGGGTACTAAATGACAAAATTAGAATAAGGTTGCTTTTTGGCTCTAAGTGTATCCAAACAATACCTTAGGTCATCCCTAAACATCACAATATGCATAAATGTCAATTTAACCACACAATTCCAAAATTACCATCTATCATATATACTAGCATGCTTGTTTCCTTGTATCATTCAAATCATTTGGTACAAATAACATCTCTTTATCTATATTTAGTGTAACCTATATTACTTAGTAGCTTCATCCTCAAAAATTTAAAAATTACTCATCATTATGCCAAATTTATTCAAAAGATACAATCAACCTATTGTACTTGCTCCTAACCAATCACTTGTATTTCTACAAGCTCAAACACACGAAAAAGAAAAAAATAAAAACAAAAATAAAGCAAAAATGCCAAAAATTTCTATGTTACCCCCACACTTTAGAAAGCACATTGTCCTCAATGTGTAGCCCCTAAAAGTAAGGAATGAAGTTACCCGATTGATCGTGAAAGGCTCCTCTACCAATGGTGGGTTCCGTCTCTTTTTTCTTGAATAGCTCCAAATGTTTGTGCCTTCATTATGTAGGGTTCCTATATAGTTTTAAAAAAAAAAAACCTAAATGTGTATATAAAAGAAAACAATTATATAATAATTGGTTAAATAAAAATAGATATTCCTAATAAAGAAAACTATAGCCTAATCTTAAAGAAAGCCTAAAACATTAATTCCTACATCCTATTCATCATCATCATTTAATTCTCTCCTCCTCTATTCTTCACTTTGCCTTTGTTGTAATGAAATAAATTGAGCGAAAAAGTCGTCACCTAATAACGTGCTAGGCAGATTCATTGTTTGATTGAATCGTTCAGTTGGTACTCCTTTTTTCACATGGCTGTTACTAAATAAGGGAAAAATACATCTTTCCCTAAATTCTTAGCATATTCCACCATGCTTCGGTAAATCAATTTACCAACACATATCCTCTTCTTTGTAAGAATCCCATAAGTCATAATAGCATGAATTGGGCTGATTTCAAACATATCTGTGGTAGGAAAAATTTTGGAGCAGACAAGCTTCATCCACATTTTGGCTTTAGGTGTCATTAACTCTTGATTGAAAGTTTCGAGGATTGTCTTACCTTCCCAATCGTCCATAATTCTTTTCCCACTATCAAGAATAATGGAATTTCTTCTGTGTCTACATTCTTGAACTCCTTTAAATCAGTTCAGTGTAAATAATCTTGATAATAGTATGGTGCATCATAGAACTTGCAGATTTGCATCTCATTCATGGACACCTCTACTACTTGAATTTTTAACGTACACTGGAGTTGACCGAAGGGTCAACCTGCTTCTCTTTTCTTCATTACTGAATAAAAATATTGCACCATTAGGATATTTACTGGATCCATAGAGGGTAGATAGAATTGGGTCCACTCATGATCAACTGCATTTTCTCGACTGCCTCTATAATTTCTTATAAAGGGATCGAACCTTGTTCTTAAATGAATGTATACGGCTGCAATTGTTGTAGGTACTTGTCCATATCATTTTCTGGAAAATCAAAAGAATGATTAGACCCACTTGCACTTGAACTAGCCATATGACCAGAATTTCTCTTCTTAGTTTCAGTGTTTTTTTCTCTTTTTTTCTCAATTGTGGGGAATGGAGAAGGGGGATGGAGGTATTTATACTAAATTCCCATAGTGTGAAGGTAAAGAAGTCTAAGATAGTTAAAATTATTATTAAACACGAATTAAGACATTTAAATAAAATTAAATTGTATGTTAAGAGTTAGTGTTTACCTGGAATACCTCTTTTTACATAAGTGTGTCGCGACACCCAAGTGGCATGTCGTGACATTGCGACCAAACTCATTGTTCCGTGTGACGAGAGTTGTCGCGATATGGAAGATGCGTGTTGCGATGTCTTGACTAGTTGCCTTGTCGTGTTTTCAGGTGATTGTCATGACCTAATGAGGGCAAGTCGCGACATCAAGGCTAGTTTTCATCAGAATCCGACTCTGAATCGCTAGTCCTTCCTTGAGTGTCTCCTTTTTTGGTTTGTAATGCTAATACATTTTCCTTAATCCATACTATTCCCCTATAGTACCGCTTAACCCTTTGCCCATTCACTAAGAAAAGTTAGTCATTCTTTCCTATCAACTCAATTGAGCCATATGACATTACTTGGTTGATGATGTATGGTCTTGTCCATCTTGATTTAAGTTTTCTGAGAAATAACTTTAATCTTGAGTTAAGTAGTAATACTTTTTGGCCTAGCTCGAAGGTTCGTTTTTGAATCTGGGCATCATGTCGTAACCTACTTATTTCTTTATAAAACTTCGTGTTCTCATAAGTCATGAAATGAAATACCTCTAGTTCTTGTAGTTGAAACAACCTTTCCTTTCTTGCCAATTCTGGATCGAAGTTCAATTCTTTAATAGCCCATAAAAGCATCCTCTAATTTTGCTACCTAGTCTTTTCGATTAGGGTTCACACATTGTCTAAATACGTAAGAGTCTTCCTAGATATAATTGTTTGCCTCATGAATGATTCGTTTTTCTGCTGCCATGATACCTTTGGTGGAAACACTCCGTTTGCCAGGTAGTTCACATAATCTGTATACCATAGTGTCCCTGTTTTCAACTATTAGGTATCCACTCAGAATAACTACTCGTCTATAAAAGTTTCTCTAATCTCCTTAGAAGATTTAGATGTACTATAAATCTCCAATCGTGATAAGAGGTCAACAATTTGATTTTCAGTTTCTTTTTTATCCATAATCCATAAATCGAATTCCTGCAACAATAACACTCACCTCATTAATCGTGTTTTTGTCTCTTTCTTTTTCATCACATATTTCAATGTTGAATTATTTGTATAGACACAAACACGATTAACCATTAAATAAGGACGAAATTTTTCACAAGAAAATGCTACTGCTAACATTTCCTTTTTAGTGGTGGTATAATTGCATTGTGCTGGGTTGAGCATTTTGCTTGCATAATGAATAGCTCCGAACGGACTATCCTTCTTTTGACCTAAAACAACACCTACAACAAAGTCACTTGCGTTATAAAAGGTTTTGTCCAGTTTGGTGTGATAATTATAGGAGTAAATATTAATTTTTCCTTAATTTTTTCAAAGGCATCCACACAATTTTTATCAAACACAAAAGGAACATTTTTCTGTAATAATAAATTTAAGGGATTTGAGATGTGGGCAAAGTCTTTAATAAATCTTCTATAAAACCTTGCGTGTCCCAAAAAATTCTGAACACCTTTGATATTTGTGGGATGCGGTATGTTTTTTATTACCTCAATTTTGGCTTTGTCTACCTCTTACCCTCTTCGAGAAAATTGATGTCCCAAAATCAACCCTTCTTTTACCATAAAATGGCACTTCTCCCAATTGAGCACTAGGTTAGTCTTTTCACACCTTTTAAGCACATTTTCTAAGTTTTTTAGACATTTCTGGAATGAATATCCATAAACCGAAAATCATCCATAAAAAATCTAATCCTTTTTCCAGCATATCTTCAAAAATAGTTGTCATACATCTCATAAATGTAGCAAAAGCGTTACAAAGTCCAAAGGACATTCTTTTAAAAGCATAAGTTCTAAAAGGACATGTGAATGTTGTTTTCTCTTGGTCATTTGGGTGTATTGGAATTTGATGATAACCTGAATACCCATCTAAAAAACAGTAATATTCCTTTCTTGTTAACCGGTCCAGCATTTGATCAATGAAAGGTAACGGGAAATGATCTTTCTTTATTGCATCATTCAGTTTCCTATAATTTATGCACACTCTCCACCCAGTATATATTCGTGTGTGAATCAATTCATTGTCGTCATTCTCTATTATGGTCAACCCACCTTTTTTTGGTACATTCTTTGTAAGACTAACCCATGCACTGTCAAAGATCACATAAACAATACATGCATCTAACCCTTTTAACAATTCTTATTTCACTACCTCTTTCATGGCAGGGTTAAGGCTTCTATGTGTATCCACTATGGGTTTTATTCCTTCCTCTAAATGGATCTTATGTTGACAAAATGCATGATTTATGCCTTTTATATCTGCAATAGTCCACCTAATGACTTTCTTATGACGTTTCAACACAGCTAACAGAGCTTCCTCTTGTGAGTCACTTAACCCTGATACGATTATTATGGGTAAAGTATTTTTTCTCCCAAACACTCATATTTCAAGTGTTCTGGTAACGGTTTTAATTCCAACTCTGGTGGTTTCACTACGGATGATATCATTTTCGTAGTACTTGGTATAGCCCATTCTAGTAGACCTTTACTTTGTTGCCACCACTCTAATTGAATTGTCACAAATTCGACACTTGGCTCTTCTTCAATTTGTTCTTCCCCTTCAAAATCATCTTCTTCAAGTTTGGTAGTCTCAATCTGGTTACAACTTGGTTCATTGTGATTACTTGGGGGTTCACATTGTGCTTCCCATAATATTTCATTTGCACTGGATATTTCGAGTATGTTCATCACATCTGGCCAAGTCTTTGTCCAAATGCTACCTCCTATCATGATATCCACCTTCCTCTTATTTTCTGCATTTAACCCATATTAAAAATGTTGAATTTGGATGGATATGAATACCCCCCTAATACAGATCAAAGAATTGTTTTGAACCTTTCTTAAGCTGGCCTTAATGTTTTAGTAATAGTTTGCCTGAAATGAAACATTTCTACATAACCTTGCATAATTTTAGGCATAGGAATCATATGTTGTAGAAACATGTGCACAAATTCCCTCCATGTAGTGATAGTATTGGGTGGTAATGACTCCAACCACGATTTTGCATTTCCATCTAAGGCGAAAGGAATCAAAAGTAATTTAATGACATCTGTAGAAACTCCTATATATGTGATTGTGCTGCAAATAGCTTCGAACCTCCTTAGGAATGTAGCAAGATCTTTTGTCAAAGGGTTAGAAATTTTTTTTATTATCAGTATTCCATGTTATTAGATAGGAATTTAATTCAAAATGAGTATATTGATGGTCGAACAATACCAAATTGTATGAATTTAATTCAAAATGAGTATATTGATGGTCGAACAATACCAAATTGTAACCACTCTAAATCAAAAAACATCCCTAATGCCTCATCATGTTAAACTTTTTTTAAAGAAACTCTAAAATAAACAAAATGTAATCAACTAAAAGAAGTCGTATCTATTACCTAAAAATTTCATAATTATTCTTTTAATAACGATGAAAAAATAAAAAACACTAAAGACGTTTGCCTCCCCGACAACGACGCCAACAACTTGACCACCTCCGAATGTACACTCGTTCGACGTGTATTTTTGGGCTTCTGCAAGTATACAAGTTGAGTTGTAATATAGTTACAACGAAGTAACGAGTACTTCGAGGATCGTATCCAAGAGAGGCGAAGCGAAAGTAATTTAAATCCCTACAAAAAAAAGAAGTAATTAGTACCCTCTATAGGGTTTATAGTACGAAGGTAAAATAGAAGAATTTGGTTTTAAATTAAATAACATAAAAGTAAAAGAAATAAAGCAAAGAAAAGAGATAAGAAAACTCGATGAATAGATTTATGAGGGGATTAGGTCGCTTCAGTATGACTTCTTCAATAATCGCTTTTAAGGTTTGTAATGACTCAAAAGTCAGTGGTGTCGAAAAGCATAATGTTGAGATCTCATTTTCATAAATTGAGTTAGGAAATTTTTTATTTAATATTTATGGAGTTAGGTTATAATCGAATTGAATTTTGGTTAAGTAATTTCATAGAATTAAAGTTTAGTGTTAGTAAAGGGCCTAAATCAAGTAAGAGACAAAATTGGAAATTAATGTTAAACTACAAGGTGAATCTAGATTAAGGAATTTGGTTAATAAATAAGCTATTATAAATGTTGTGGATAGTGGATGATTGTGATTAGTATTATATATTATAATCATAAGTATATTATAATATTTTAGTTGTGAAATTAATATATAATAAAAGTTAAAATAAATGAAAACCATGAGTATAGTGGAAAGAAAGAGAAAACAAAAACATTTCTTACTCTTTCATCTTTGCATGCCGAATTTGGGAAGAAAGGGAGAAGAAGTTTTGGTCATTTAGCTTGATTTTGAAGCTTAAATCGGTTAGTAAATCATGATTATTTTTGTATAAATTTTATGTTCTTGGAGTCTGAAGTTCTTGAGCTAGCTAACCATGTTTAAATTTTTAGAATTGTTGAGGTTTATGGAAGTTGCCATTATAGAGAAAATTAAGCTTTTGATGTTAGTTTATTAGGTTATGATGTTGGTAGTGATTTGGGATTATTTTGTTGAGTCAAGAGATGATTCCATGCAAGGACTAAGTGGTTCAAAACTTTAAATCTAAGGGTTAATTGAGAAGTAGGAAGTTTGTATGGACTTTAGGAAAATTCGGTTAAAAGATGGAGAGAGGGGTTGTATCTTAAGTTATTTTAGTTTTGGTTAAGAGGGACTAAATAGTACTCTTTGCAAAGATAGTATAAATTTTGTAATTGAATGCAAATTGTGTGATGTGTTGTTAATTTATTTTAATTGTTTCATTCCATAGCTAAAGTCATTTCGGAATCCTCGAGTAAGAAAGGAAAAGACAATGTTGACATCGAGTAGCACGGTGTATATAGTGTGTGTTTCTATAATTTAAACTAATTTATAAATTATTGCATGTTGATTTGTTTAAGCATGGCAAGTAAATAAGGTGAGAATTATCGTTCAATTGGATTGAGATGATATATTTGAAAGTAGAAATGATTAAATTACGTATAGTTATTAAGTATGAATTTTATAGTGAATGTATGAATTAAATCAAGTTGAGATAAATTGATTTGTTATTTTATTGAATAAATATACATTATTGATTATATATATAATTGAGATATTGGTTGGATAAAAAGATATGTGATGAAAACCCTATTAATTGTTCGGGCTGAGTTAGATATAGATGGTATGCCATAGGATAGGAAGAGTTCAGTGATACTTCGACTACGAGTCGATGAGGCACTGGCTGCCATTATACTTCAGTTTAACCGATGAGACACTGGGTGTCAATTTGTATTTAGTACTGGGCGCAATTAATTTCTTCGAAATTATCTGATGAGGTATTGGGTGCCAAATTGGTGTGTTGTTGGATCTGTGTATCCGTTAGAGTTCAAGTTTTGTTAATAGGGAAATGAAATAATAAAATAATGTATATGCTATAATGGTATAAAAAGGATATGATATGTGAAATGAATTTGAAACATTATTATGCTTTGTTCCATATGTTTTATAATGAGATTTTGTTCTAGAAATGGTTGTTTGCTACTTGGTAATACATAAATCGTAAGTGTGAATGTCCTTATGGGCAAGTATGAAATGAGATGAATACTCCCAAATGAATATGAAATATTATGATGTTTGCTTGATGTTATATGTTACTTGTTATAAATTTATATTTCTTTATGTTTCATAATATTTTTATGATTAAATTATAGACACACAATTAAATGAACTTACTAAATTATTTATATTTAATACGCAGACTAGGTACATAACAATTGTAGTCAAATCAGTATCTAACAAAGATCTCGGTCTCATTTTATGGTGATGTTCTTATTTTGATTTGGCATGTACCTAGGAAATCTTTTGAATTTAAATTATTACTTTTGTAATTTGTTGTGTTTTGGTTGGTAAGTGCATATTATAAGTATGAATAGATGTGTGAGTGTGAGTATGATAATGGTAGTTCCAATGATGGTAATATATATATATATATTTGGTTGAATGATTTATATGCTAGATGAGTTCATTATGGTAAATGTATATAAATAGATTTATGTACTCATCTAGTTTGAACAGTGACTTGTTGATTGGAGATTTAGGTTAGTCGATTTTGATGTTATTTTTTTATTTTGATATGTTTTTAGATGAATATAAGGTTATCTTTGAGTTCATTGAAAATTAGGCAAGAGTTGAAACTTTGGAAATGTAGTTTTACCAAAATTGGATCTAGGTATCGATAAGTTTGGTATTTGTATCAATATTTATTTGAAAGCACAGTTTCTAAAATTTAACAGAATACCAAATTGGTATTGATTTTTATTTCGGTACCGATATTTTTCATAAAATATGGATACTGAGAAATAAGTATCGATACTCTTGTTTTTACAAGGAAAATAGAATTGAGTTTTGGTATCGATACTAACTATAATTTTTGAGATTTATGTTTAAACTCTTAAATTTCACAAATTTCATCTTATATGATACTTGAATTTCACAATTAGGTCCTTATGAAAATTCAAATTTTAGTATACTTGAATGTTTGTGTGATTTTGACTTAATTGATCGAATAAGGTTCTATTATAGTTAATGTTGATTTATCAGATTTTGACAGGACATCTCATTTCTTGGGTCCGATGATTGGGCTGAGTAATGGGTGTTACATTTATTGGTATAAGAGCTATAGGTTTAGCCAATTCTCGGACTAAATCGAACTCAAAATTAAGTATAGAGGTACATGCCAAAGTTGAGTCGAGTTAGAGTCGGGATTTGGATGCTGATTATAATTACTTTTTGTTTATAGTTTAAAAGATGTCAGAAGGATCAAATATGAGATTTATCAAGAGATGTACTTTAGTGAAAATTATAGCGAGGATGTAGAGGGATCTGAGTCGTTGACACCTAGTGTTAATACAGTTGGTCCCCAGCAACCTAATATTTATTAAGGTAATAATAGTGGTCAAGGTGATACAAATTTACTGCAAGCTATTGCTAAAGCTCTTCAACGTGTCACGGGAGCTACTTCTGTTGTAACACCTGAGCCTGCTATTCATCGAGCTCTAATCAAAGAGTTACGGAGATACGGTGCAACTGAATTTTTGGGTTTGAAAGGGGTTGATCCTTCAGCAACTGAAGTTTGGATGGAATCGACAAAATGAGTCTTGCAACAACTTGAGTGCACCCTCCGTGAGAGTGTAATTTATGTTGTTTCTCTACTATAAGGGGAAGTATATACGTGGTGGCAGACGGTAACACGCCACGTACTTGTGGAGCGTACTGATTGGTAGTTCTTTCAAAAGGAATTCCAAAAGAAATATGTTGGTGAGTTGTATCTCGAGGATAGGAAACAAGAATTTTTGTTATTGAAGCAGAATGAGATGTTAGTGGTTGATTACATATGAGAGTATTTTAGACTCAGCTAGTATGTAGTAGAATTTGTGCCATTGAATGTTGAAAGTTGCAAATGATCTCTATGTGGATTGTGTGATAAGCTTCGAGTATAATTAGTATTGCATAGAGTTGTAGAGTTTGCAGATTTGGTTGAATGGGCAAAGATGGTAGAACAAGCTTTGTGCCTTGACAAGAAAATTGAGATTGCACGTGTTATTGAAAAACGAACTGAAACTGTTAATTCGCATCCTTAACCAAAGTGAACCAGGTGAATGTTGGAAATTAGCCTGTGCTTTTTTTATGTGGATTGTAGGAGCATTTTGCCCGTGAGTGCCCTAAGAATGATAATGCTACTCTTGTTTCAACTCAGAAATCTGTGCCTATGGTTAGAGGTTATGGATTTAGTCACGGAGGTTCTGTTTCTCGAGGTGGTGCCAGAGAGGGAAATGATACTGTTACTTATCAGTTAGAGGCCAGAGCGCCAGCTCGAGCTTACGTTGTAAAGACTCGTGGGGAGGGTGAAGCTATCGATGTTGTAGCAGGTATCTTTTTATTATATTCTGAGCCTGTATTTGCATTGATAGATACGGGATCTTCACACTCTTATATTAACTCTGAACTGGTTAAATTGAGGAGATTAGAATCTAAGACATCTTGAGTATCTATGGTTGTGTCGAGTCCATTAGGGCAATTTGTGTTAATTGATCAAGTGTGTAGACAGTGCCCATTAGAAATTCAAAACATAACCTTTCCTATTGATTTTTTAATTATGTCATTCATTGATTTTGACTTGATTTTGGGTATGGATTACGGAGCATGGAGTGATTTTAGATTGTCGTAAAAAGAAGTTTGTGGTTCAAAGTACTGGTGGTATTTTGATTGAGGTATATGGTGCTTTCTTGAGTGGATCGACTCGTATCATCTCTGCAGTACAAGCTAATAAGTTCCTCCATCAAGGTTTTGAAGCTTTTCTAGCCTATGTCATTAATTTAAATACTAATGATAGCCAGATAAAAAAATTCGAATTATTTGTGAATTTCTTGACATGTTTCTTGAGGAATTATCGGGATTACCACTTGATCTGGAGGTTGAGTTTGCAATTGAAGTGTTTCCTTGTACAGCTTCGGTGTCAATGTCCTCTTACCGTATGACACCGACAGAGCTGAAGGAACTAAAAGTTCAGTTGCAAGATTTACTAGATTGCGATTTTATTCGCCCTAGTATATCACCTTGAGGAGCTCCAATTTTGTTCGTTAAAAAGAAAGATGGATTGATATGGCTTTATATAGATTATCGGCAACTGAATAAGTTGCCAATCATGAATCGGTACCCCCTACCTCGTATCGATGATTTGTTTGATCAACTGAAAGGAGCTCCTGTCTTTTTTTAAGATCGATTTGAGATCTGGTTACTATCAACTGAAAGTCAAGGATTGTGACGTACCAAAAATGGCGTTCCATACGCGTTGCAGTCAATGTGAATTTTCAGTGATGCCTTTTGGTTTAACAAATTCTCCTACAGCATTCATGGATCTCATGAATCGTATTTTCCAACCCTACTTGGATCAATTTGTGGTGGTTTTCATTGATGACATCTTGATCTACTTAAAATCTGAAGTAGAGCATGAGCAGCATCTTTAATTATTCTTCAGGTGTTGCGTGAAAAAAAATATATGGGAAACTTAGCAAATGTGAATTTTGGTTATCGGAAGTTGTGTTTCTGGAGCATATTATTTTAGTTGATGGAATTAGAGTTGATTCGAAAAAGGTAGAGGCCATTATTCAATGGAAAGCTCTGAGGAATGTGTTAGAAGTTCGCGGTTTTCTTGGTTTAGCTGGCTATTACCGAAGATTTGCAAATGGATTCTCAAAGATAGCTATGTCATTGACGAAACTTGTACAAAAAATATTTAGTTTTTTTTGGAGCGATCAATGTCGAGAAAGTTTTGAGGAATTGAAGCAAATGTTGATTGAAGCGCCAGTTTTAACTTTGCCTAAGTTAGGAAAGGATTTTGTTATGTATAGAAATGCTTTATTGAGTGGCTTATGTTGTGTTCTTATTTAAGAGGGAAAGGTGATCGCATACGCGTTTCACCAGTTAAAAATGCATGAATGCAATTATCCATCACATGATTTAGAGCTAGCCACTGTTGGTTTTGCTTTGAAAATCTAGAGACATTATCTATAGCTAGTCACTATGGTTTTTGCTTTGAAAATCTGTAGACATTATCTATATGGTGAAAGGTGTTATATTTATACCGATCATAAAAGTCTAAAATACCTTCTAACCCAAAAGGAGTTGAATTTGAGACAGCGACACTGTGACGAGTTTTTAAAAGATTATGATTGTGTTATTGATTACCACCCAGGTAAAGGTAATGTTGTGGCTGACGCATTGAGTAAAAAGATGGCAGTTGAACTTAGGTCATCGTTTGCTCAGCTTAGATGGCAGTTTATTGGCTAAATTGAAGGTTAAACTGGTGTTGCTTGATCAAATTCGTGAAGCACAAGTTTTTTATGCTAAACTGGCGAGAAATAAAGAAATGGTTCAGAACGATTTGTTGGAAAACTTCACCATTGATGATTGTGGTTGTCTGAGATTGTGTAATCGAATCTTTGTACCTGACGTTACTAATTTGAAAGACTTGATTCTTCATGAAGCTCATAATAGCCTTTTTGCTTTGCATCCTGGTGGAACAAAAATGTATCGTGATTTGCGAGAGTTATACTGGTGGCCTTGAATGAAAAGAGAAATAGTTGAATTTGTAGCTAAATACTTAACCTGTCAACAAGTTAAGGTGGAACATCAGATTCCAACTGGATTGCTTCAGCCTATTTTCGATTCCTGAGTGGAAGTGGGATCATATAACGATGGATTTCGTATCAGGGTTATCGTTATCTGCGAGCAAGAAAAATGTTGTTTGGGTGATAGTTGATCGACTTACCAAATCGACTCACTTTATTGTTGTTAGAACTAATCAATTTCATTCAAAGCTTGCTGAAGTTTACATTTGAGAAATCGTTAGATTGCATGGTGTACTTATGTCGATTATTTCTGATCGAGATCCTCAATTCACTTCAACATTTTTGAAATAGTTGCATGAATTTCTTGGTACAAGAAAATTTTAGCACAGCTTTTCATCCGCAAATGGATGGACAATTCGAGCTAGTTATTCAAATTTTGGAAGACATGCTTCGAGCCTGCATAATTGATTTTGAATCAAGTTGGGAACTTATTTACCTTTAGCTGAATTTTTGTACAATAATAGTTTCCAATCTAGCATTCAAATGGCCCCGTATGAAGCTTTATATGGTCGAAGATGTCGAACATCTGAATGTTGTTTGGAATTGAGTAAAAAAAAGTGGTTGGTCCTGAGTTGATTCAAGAAACGGAGGATATAGTTAAGTTGATTTGAGACAGATTAAAAATAGCTTTTGACAGATAGAAATCATATGCGGATCTAAAGCGTCGAGACATCAATTTTGTAGTTGGTGACAAATTTGTTTAAAAGTATTACCATGGAAAAAAGTCTTTCGATTTAGTCAAAAAGGGAAATTGAATCCTCATTTTATTGGACCATATGAGATCATCGAAAAGGTTAGACCAGTTACGTATCGGTTAGCATTACCGACGGAGTTACAAAAAATGCATGATGTTTTTCATGCATCGATGATCAAGAGATATCGATCCAATCCATCTCAGGTTATTTCGATGGAGGAAATTGAAATCCAACCTTACTTGTCTTATAAAGAAGAACTAGTTGAAATTTTAGCTCGCGAGGTGAAAGAGTTGTGAAATAAATGTATTCCACTTGTAAAAGTTTTATGGCGTAGCCATAGTGTCGAAGAAGAAACTTGGGAGCCAGAGGAGGCTATGAGATTTCAATACCCTCACCTCTTTCCAGGTAAATTTCGAGGACAAATTTTCTTAAAGGGGAGAGAATTGTAATGACTCGAAAGTCAGTGGTGTCGAAAAGTGTAGTATTGAGACCTCGATTTCATAAATTGAGTTAGGAAATTTTTTATTTAGTATTTATTGAGCTAGGTTAGAAGCGAATTGAATTTTAGTTAAGTAATTTTATCGAATTAAAGTTTAGTGTTAGTAAAGAGATTAAATCAAGTAAGAGACAAAATTAGGAATCAATGTTAAACTACAAGGTGAATCTAGATTAAGGGATTTGGTTAATAAATAAACCATTATAAATGTTGTGGATAGTGGATGATTGTGATTAGTATTATATATTATAATGAGAAGTATACTATAATATTTTAGTTGTGAAATTAATATATAATAAAAGTTAAAATAAATGAAAACCATGAGTATAGTGAAAAGAGAGAAAAAAAATTTAATTGATGTCAAATTGGGAGAAAAAGGGAGAAGAAATTCGGTCATCTTGATTTTGAAGCAAATTAAGAAGTCATTAGCTTGATTTGAAGCTTAAATCAGTAGAATCATGATTATTCTTGTAAATTTTTTGTTTTTGGAGTCTGACGTTCTTGAGCTAGCTAACCTATGCTGAAATTTTTGGAATTGTTGAGGTTTATGGAAGTTGCCATTGTAGAGAAAACTAAGCTTTTCATGTTAGATTATTAGGTTATGATGTTGGTAGTGATTTGGGATTATTTTGTTGAGTCAAGAGATGATTCCATGCAAGAAGGACTAAGTGGTTCAAAAATTTAAATCTAAGGGTTAAATTGAGAAGTAGGAAGTTTATATGGACTTTAGAAAAATTCGGTTAAAAGATGGAGAGAAGGCTTGTATCTTAGTTATTTTAGTTTCGGTTAAGAAGAACTAAATAGTACTCTTTACAAAGATAGTATAAAATTTGTAATTGAATACAAATTGTGTGATGTGTTGTTAATTTATTTTAATTGTTTCATTCTATAGCTAAAGTCATTCCAAAATCCACAAGTAAGAAAGGAAAAGACAAGGTTGACGTCGAGTAGCATGGTGTATACGTGTTTCTATAATTTAAACTAATTTATAAATTATTGCATGTTGATTTGTTTGAGCATGGTAAGTAAATAAGGTGAGAATTATCATTCAATTCGATTGAGATGAGATATTTGAAAGTAAAAATGATTAAATTATGTATAATTATGAAGTATGAATTTTATAAAGAATTTATTAATTAAATCAAGTTGAGATAAATTGAGTTGTTATTTTATTGAATAGATATACATTATTGATTATATATATATAACTGAGATATTGGTTGGATAAAAAGATATATGATGAAAACCTTATTAACTGTTCAAGCTGAGTCAGATATAAATGGTATGCCATAGGATAGGAAGAGTTTAGGGATACTTTGACTACGAGTCGATAAGGTATTGGGTGTCATTATACTTTGGTTTAACCAATTAGACATTGGTGTCAATTTGTATTTAGCGCTGGGCGCAATTAATTACTTCGGAATTATCCGATGAGGCACAGGGTGTCAAACTGGTGTGTTGGTTAGATACGTGTATCCGTCAGAGTTCGAATTTTGTTAATAGGGAAATGAAATAATAAAAGAATGTATAATGGTATAAAAAGGATATGATATGTGAAATGAATTGGTAACATTATTATGCTTTGTTCCATATGTTTTATAATGAGATTTTGTTATGGAAATGGTTGTATGCTACTTGGTAATGCATAGTTTGTAAGTGTGAATTTCCTTATGGGCAAGTATGAAATGAGATGAATACTCCCAAATGAATATGAAATTTTATGATGTTTGCTTAATGTTATATGCTGCTCTTGTTATAAATCTATATTTCTTTATGTTTCATAATATATTTTATGATTAAATTATAGACACACAATTAAATAAACTTACTAAATGATTTATATTTAATACGTAGGTTAGGTACATAACAATCGTAGTCAAATCAGCATCCAACAAAGATCCCGATCTCATTTTGTGGTGATGTTTTTATTTTGATTTGGCATGTACCTAGGAAGCCTATTGAATTTAAATTATTACTTTTGTAATTTGATGATAGTTGTGTTTTTGTTTGTAAGTGCATATTATAAGTATGAATATATGTGTGAGTGTGAGTATGATAATGGTAGTTCTAGTGATGGTAATATATATATATTTGGTTGAATGATTTATGTGCTTAAATGTTGAAGTAGATGAGTTCATTATGGTAAATGTATATATATAGATTTATGTACTCAACTAGTTTGAATAGTGATTTATTGATTGGAGATTTAGGTTAGTTTATTTTGATGTTATTTTTGGATTTTGATATGTTTTTAGTTGCATCTAAGGTTGACCACATCTAAACGTACTCCCATTTGGTATATATTTTGGGCTTCCGCTAGTATACGGGTCATGTTGTAAATATAGTGTGTACAACGAAACACTTCATAGTATTTCGAGGATTGTACCCAAAGGAGGCGTGAGGAAATAGTAAATTAAATCCCTACAAAGAATAAAAGTAATTTGTAGTAACTTTAGGGATTATAGTATGAAAAGATAATGAAAGGTTTGATTGTAGAAAACATAAATAAAAAATAAATAAAGTAAAGAGTTGAGATGTAGAAGATCAATAAATAGCTTTGGGGATATTAGGTTGCTTCTGTATGATTTCTTCAATTGTTGGGTTTTGGGGATTTTCCTTCAATCAACTAGGCACTACCCCAATTGAATCTCTCGATCTTCCTTTAGCAAAGCAAGTCGATAGAGACTACTTATCGATAGATGTCACAGTCTAAATCGGTTTGGGAAAAAGGTTTTCAAACAAAAAAACAAAGTAAAACTGAAAGCTAGTAAAATGGTGTGTTTAAACCTAATGCTAAAGACCCTATTTATAGCTTTGGCAGACCGTTTTCATTAACCCTAGGTCTGTTATCATTCTTCATGTTTAAGTGGAATTCTAAAGACCAAAACACCCTTCACTCGGTACAGATTCCGCCTCCAAGGGCCGATGTTGTGAAACACCAGGACCTGTGTTGCAACGAAGCCATCAACTCCCATACGAAGTGCCATCCTCCAGGCATTGTCACGACATAGCCTATGTATGTCGCGACAAAGAAGTCAGTCTTTGAAATCTCCAAGTCTAGTCCCTTGGTTGCGACGTAGATCATCCTATGTCGTGACGAAGTGATCAGCCTCATATTTGTGCTAACCTTTAGGCCTCAATTGGCCTTAAAACACAATAAAATAACATCTTAGCATTTAGGTTACACAATTTTTTAAAACGAAGAATCTAAGTTAAATCTTATGAAAACATAAAGAAAATACTTGGTTTCAAGCTCTTCAAGTGTGAAAACTAATTCAATCTGTTGGGTATAAAACCGACAGATCAAACTCCCTTACATGTAAGTCTTTACTTGTCCTCAAGCAAACAAAATAAAGAAAGAAAATAGAAGAGCTTGAGTTCATATTATATAAATATTGGGATCGTAGCATTTATTCTAGGCATTATATATTTTTTAATAACTTTAACATGATTAATAAGTATTTTATCATTTTTATCTAGAAAAGATATGAGTTCAGTAAGTTTACAAGAAATACAAATATAAAAGTTTTATCAATATAAGTCCATCAGTGCTTAATACAAATACTTTGATTATCCTAGTAAAATAAAGATAGTCATGCAGAGATCATGCAATTTCACACCTATTCATGCATAGAGTTGTTTAAGTCACATAGAGCTTTTCGGCTTGTAACGTGTTGAGGCTTAGGATAGGTATGGCATTCAAGAAATAGTTATGAACAAAAAGGGTTACAAATATGAAAATAGTTTAGCACATTGTATTGTTCCTTATTCTTTCCCGTAATGTCTCATTCCATCTCACCCCTTTATTTCTCCTTCTCTCTCCTTCCTTTTCTCTCCAATTTTTAGGTAATCTTAATATAAAGCAATCCCCTTAGCTAGCCTATGAGTATTTTCTTTTCTTTGTTTCTCGAGTAAGATTCTTTTTTCTTTTGGTGATTGTATGATTTTGTCACTCTTCATGTGTTTCCTTACCTAAGATTCTCTTGCAATGTATCTACTCATCTTTTTCTTTTTCTTTTGATTTTTCACTGTTCTTTTCTTTTTGGCTAAGCTGAAGTTCATACATTATATTGATTTTCATATTTCACTCTTTTCTTTTATACCTCCACCGTAATGTTTCTACCTACCCTCAATACATATGGTCATATGTTTATTTCCATACAGAATAGGACCAAAGAAAAAAGTACACAAAAATCATCGTTTTAGGTTTTTGAGGCTTATTGTGCAATTCATCAAGAATGGTCATAAGGCTAAAAAATAGATACTAATTGGAAATTCAGAACAGGGTTGGCTTTTTAGCTCTAGATGTATCCAAACAATGCCTTAGGTCATCCCTAAATATCTCAATATGCATAAATATCCCATTTAATCGTACAATCTCAAAATTACTATCTATGATATATACTAGCATGCTTGTTTCCTCATATTATGCACATCACTTGGTATCAATAATATCTTCCTATCAATACTTAATGTAACCTATAAAACTCAAAAATTGAAAATTCCTCATCATCATGCCCAATTTATCAATAAATACAATCAACCTATTATACATGTTCCTAACCAATCATTTGTATTTCTACAAGCTCAAGCACACATGAAAAGAAAATCATAAAAATTGAAAATTAAAACTATATAAAAAATTCTTATGTTACCCCCACACTTTAGAAAACACATTGTCCTCAATGTGTAGCCCCATAAATAGTCAAGAAAGAAGTTACTGATTGCTCGTAAAAATCCTTTTCTACTCGTGGTGGTTGTCCTTCTCCCTTTTGCGTGAATGCTCGAAATTGTTGTGCCTCCATAATATGGGGTTCCTACAAAAAGAATCAAAGCATACATATGAAGAAAATAACTCCTAATCCTACTCCTACAAATTATATAAATCTTAAAAAAACAAAAAAAATCATCCAATTATTACAAGTCTTTAAAGTAAATAAATTCAAAACACTTCAATCATCCTCAGAATTGGATTGAGGATCCATGGGAGCTTTGCCTTTGCCAAAGTACTTTTGGTGAGAGCCCCCACCTTGTTGTCTTGCTAGACTCCGAATCATCGACCCTTTAGGAGTTAAGTACTGTGCTTGAAACATATTCTCGAACTCATCCTCTGTGTCATCATCCCCTTAATCCTTATTTGTTCCCCCAACTCTTCCTCACCTTCTCCTACTTCAAACATGTTTGGTGGATAATTTGGGGTCGGTAATCCATGTATTATTGCAAATTCTTTTAGTATAGGACTTGTTTCCTGCATCCACTGAATCATGCTATCAAGCTTCATGTCGATGCTTCCTTTTGTTTTTGTCCCCATCCTTGATTTGTCTTTTTTCTTGAATGATGCTAGTACATCCATCATTTCCTTCCGCCTCTGATTCTACTCCTTGATTTGTTTTCTTTGAAGCTCGACATATTGTTTGCATAATGAATCTTCTATGATGCTTCGAGTTGACTTTAGGAATTGTTCATTTTCTTGCATTCGTACATCCGCCTTTTTGCACAAGGCTGTTACCAAATGTGGAAAAAAAAGGCCACTTTTGGCCTTGGGTGCACCGTTTCATCTCTTCAAAAATCCAAGAACCTACACAAATATGTTTACGCTGCAAAATGCCATATAGTAACAAAGCTCGCAAAGAATTAACGTTAGAGACATTTAATGCAGGTATATTTCGTGTAGACAAAAATCGCATCCACATATTAGCTACCGGAAACATGATAGCTTGATTAAAATTAAAGGTTGTATCTATATTAAGTCTATAATTCCACACACCTCACCCTTCTGTCAAGAACCTAATGATTTCCTCCTTATCCATATTTTTAAATAGATTAAAATCTAGTTTTTCTATATAATCCTTTTAGTAATAAGAGATATTATAATATTCGAAAATATCTCTAGGCAGCATAGAAAACATCTTTTCCCCTAAATATTACTATTCCTAAAGGTTTTCTCCTAACAATTGCATCCTTAAGGAATGCATAGAACTCATGGACTATCGATACAATTGCATTACCTGTCAGAGGAACACAAAATTGTTCCCATCGATGACACCGTACCAGTGGCCATATTTCCTTACAGAGAACCATTGAAGGTTTGAAACCTCGTTCTTGATTGAGAGTTAAACCTTGCGATGCCAAGAAATATTTTTCGTTTTGGGCATTTTCAAATTGTTCGTAATCTAAATCGTTGTCACTTTTTGGCACCATGATTCTTATCTGAGGAGGCATTATGTTCTATAAAAAACAAAGATGAACAATGATGAATGTAACCGTAAAAGTTTAAGAAATACCTTTGCTTTCAAGTGTTCGCCTTGCCGATAAGATAGGATTGCACTTTCAAATGGAGTGAAGTCTTTGAAGAAATAGTGTTCTAGGTTTGGAGAGAAAGAAGGTATTTGAGAGAGTTTTAGAGTGATTTTGAGAGTGTTTAGGTGAAAAATATGTTTTAGTGTTAAGTTAATATATATAGGGTATGGATTTTTACGATTTTAGTGGCTAAAAACCGTGTAAGGTATGGGCTTGGCAGTCGAGTTGTGCAAGCAGGTCAGGTTAACTTTGCAATTTTTGCAGACGATGTCGTGACATAGCCTAGGCTTGTCACAACCAACCTTCCAGTACCTAGTTTATGGCGAAGTAGCTTCCCCGGTGTCGCGACAAACCTGTTAGTCTTGAATCTCAAGTAGTCTGACCCCTATGTCGCAACATAGAATCTCTTGTGTCACGACAAAGCTATCAATTTTGGATTTTTGGCAATATGACCCCTTTGTCGCAACATACAAGGGGTATGTCGCGTCATAGTATGCCTGGCGTTCTTGGGGTAGTCTTGTTGCTTTGTTGCGACGTCGAAGAGCCGTGTCATGACAAACGTGTCAGTTCCGAGGAAGTACCTTGAAATGAAAAAAATATTATCAAGTTAGTATGTTAGTATTTATAAATATAAAAATGCATGTTAATAGTTGTCAGAATTCTCTGACAAGAGTGTTAGTGTGCACTTCGACACCCGAGAATAGTCCGTTCTATCACTGTTCGTCCAGTATTCCTAGTTCCAGGCTATTCTCTGGCTTTTATCTCTTTCTCAAAATTTTCCTTTTCTCCTTGCATTAATAACCGCTAACTCTATTCGTCTGTCATATCCATTCACGACAACTGTGAATTTATGCCAACACCTATTCTCGTGACTTCGTTTATTGTTGATCCACTTACGAAATTGGTATGCCTCTATGTGGTGGACTAATAGCTGCTTAATTATCACATTCAGTAAAAATGATTAGATTATCGAATTTCTTGGTGTTACTGCAGTCATCTCTTCCTCTTCATAATTTCTATCACATCGTTCTGCATCCATTGGCTCATGGTACCATTGCAATAATTACCTTCTCCAAAGACGTGCTTCTTTGTTCTCTAAGGATTTGATTATTATTCTATTTGAGAACTGAGGCGCTGGCTTCAAAATATTTCCTATTATCTGCAAAAATTGAAAAATTTCACGTTAGTGATTTCTTTAGGAATTTGTTGCACTAGGAAAGTATTATACATCGTAGTCATTCTCTATCGAAAATTGAATCTTTGATCTATAATATCTTCAATTAATTTTTTTGTAGGCGTGTCTGTAACAGTGATTAATTGAAGATCAGAATTCTCTGTATGGGAACCGTCATCTTCCTCTGTAAGGATCAATTCTTCATTAAATTGGGGCTCAATCTCGATTTTCGAAAAACTTTCAACTTCCCCTTCCAATGATAAAAATCGATTTGCTCATCATTCGATCAATTAATTCTTCGAAGAATTCTTTTTCTGTTTCCATGTCTAGCCCTTTTTCTTCTTCTCGTTCTATTTGATCAGATTAGAAATATAGTTCTCCGGAAGATTGACTATTATGTTGAGCGAGAATCGAGACTTCTCCATGGAATTGACTAAACTCCAGCATCAATAATCTTTAATTTTCCTATATTTCCCAATCTTCATAATACCTATCTTCATAGATATTATCATCTGAGATGTCGTCATAAATGTAATCTATACAAAAATAATCATAGGCATCCATGGTCTAATAATAATATGATAGAAATTAGAGGAAAGTAGTAAATCTGAAAAAAAAATTAAAACTGCTAGTATCGTTAGTTTGTATCTATAGCCTAAAATTTCTCAAATTATTCTATTGTCAAAGAAAGAATAAAATTTACTAAAGCGTTGCCTCTCAGGCAACGATGCCAACAACTTGACCACCTTTGAACGCACCCCATTCGGTATAGATTTTGGGCTTCTGCAAGTATACGAGTTAGGTTGTAAATATAACATGTACAACAAAACACTTGATAGTATTCCGAGGATCGTACCCAAAGGGTGCGTGAGGAACAATAGCAAATTAAATCCCTCCAAAGAATAAAAGCAATTAGTAGTCACTTTAAGGATTATAGTACAAAAAGATAATGAAAGGTTTGATTGTAGAAAACATAAATAGAAAAGAAAAAAAGTAAAGATTTGTGATGTAGAAGATCAATAAACGGCTTTGAGGATATTAGGTTGCTTCCGTATGAGTTCTTCAATTGTTGGGTTTTGGGGATTTTCCTTTAATCAACTAGTCACTACCCTAGTTGGATCTCTCGACCTTCTACCAGTATAGCAAGTCGATAGAGACTACTTATTGCTAGATGTCACAGTCTAAACCGGTTTGGGTCAAAGGTTTTCACGGATGGGAAATACCAATTTTGGGTTCATTCCCACCTAAATAACGTTCTAGGGTTCTCGAGCCTAGTGTTTGTTTGATGTTCTTCCTTTTCCAAACAGTTGATCCGAAATGTAAAATCCCTGTTAAGTAATAATTAAATAATCATACTTCCACTCCCTAATTTCCCAAAATGGAATTAGTTCTTCATAGTTTTCTTAATCATAATTGAAACAAAGATATATAAAATATATAATTTAATACTCGAATGAAAAAGAAACTTGATTTGTATTTGCAATCTATCGAGAAAAATTCCTCAAACATTTATGCGAGTTCTACAATCTTGTTTCAAACAAAAATACAAAGTAAAACTGAAAGGTAGTAAAATGGTATGTTTAAACCTACTGCTAAAGGCCCTATTTATAGCCTTGACCGACCGTTTTTATTAACCCTAGGTTTGTTGCTGTTCTTCGTGTTTAAGTGGCATTGTAAAGACCGAAACTCCCTTCAGTTGGTGTAGATTTCGCATCCAGGGGTCCATGTCGCGACACACCAGGACCTATGAAGCCATTAGTTCCCATACGAAGAGTCATCCTGCAGGCGTTGTCGCGACAAAGAAGTCAGTCTTTGAAATCTCCAAGTCTAGTCCCTTGGTTGCTACGTAGATCACCCTATGTCGTGACAAAGTGATCAGCCTCATATTTGTGCAACTTCTTATAGCCTCCTGCAGACTCACAAAGTACATTAGCTAACCTTTAGACCTCAATTGGCCTTAAAGACAATAAAACAACATCTTAGCACTTAGGCTACACAATTTATTCAAACGAAGAATCTAAGTTAAATCTTACGAAAACATAAAGAAAATACTTAGTTTCAAGCTCTTCAAGTGTGAAAACTAGTTTAATCTGCTAGGTATAAAACAGATAGATTAAAGGTTATCTTTGAGTTCATTGAAAATTAGGCAAGAGTTGAAACTTTGGAAATGTAGTTTTACAAAAAATGGATCTAGTTGTCAATAATTTTGGTATTTGTATCGATATTGAACAGTTTCTAAAATTTAACAGAATACCAAATTGGTATCGATTTTTATTTAGTTACCGATATTTTTCATAAAATATTGATATTGAGAAATAATTATCGATACTCTCGTTTTTACGAGGAAAACAAAATTGAGTTTTGGTATCGATTTTCAATAAGGTATCGATACTAACTGTAATTTTCGATATTTATGTTTAAACTCTTAAATTTCACAAATTTCATCTTATATTATACTTGAATTTGACAATTAGGTCCTTATGAAAATTAAAATTTTAGTATACTTGAATGTATGTGTGATTTTGACATAATTGATTGAATAAGGTTCTATTATAGTTAATGTTGATTTATCAGATTTTGTCGGGACATCTCATTTCTCGGGCTCGACAACTGGGCTAGGTAATGGGTGTTACAGGGTTTTTCTTCAATCAACTAGTTGCTACCCTAGTAGGATCTCCCGGTCTTCCACTAACATAACGAGTCAACAACGACAACTTATCTTCTGATGTCACATTCTAGATTGGTTTGGGGTAAAGGTGATCACGAATGTACAATATCAATTTTGAGTTAATTCCCACCTAAATGACTTCTTAGGGTTGTCAGGCCTAGAGTTTGTTTCAAGTTCTTTCTTTTCCAAACAATTGATCTGTTGAAAATCCCTTTATACAATAATCAAATAATCATACATCCACTACCTAATCCCCTATAACGGGATTAGTTCCTCATGGTTTCTTTGTGAATCATCGGTTTAATAATATAAATAAACATTGAAAATTAAGATAAAAAATAAGTATTGAAAGAAACTAAGAATTGTATAGCAATCTATTGGGACGAATCCATAATCATTTATGCGAAATTACAAATCTCCTTTCCCCACAAAACAGAAATGAAAATAAAGAGAGAAATGAAAAACAACTAAAACCTAAATTACAAAGAAAAACTAAACTACGGAAGAGGTGTGTAAACCTAAGTCCTACAAGGGCCTATTTATAGCCTTTGGACAGTCGTTTTCATAATCCTAGATCAGCTGTCGTTTTTCGTGTTTAAGTTGCAGTGTAAAGATCGAAACACCCTTCACTCGGTGTTATTTCCACGTTCAAGAGTCGATGTCGCGGCACACAGTGTTTGTGTCACGAAGTAGAAGGCAACCCGCTCCTTGGTAGATTTTCCAAGCGTTGTCACTACACGCTTTGCCCGTGTCGGGACATAGAAGATAGTTCTAAAATTCTACAGATTTGGTCCTTATGTTGCGACATAGATCAGGCCGTATGTTGACATAGCGATCATCTTCATTATCATCCAACTTTTAGAGGTCTCCTGCACACTCACCAAGTCCGTTAGCCAACGTTTACGCCTCACTCAGCCCCAAAGTCAATAAAAAACATATTTTTACACTTTTTACACATTTTATTCAACATATGAAAACTAAATTGAATCCTAAATAAACCTAAGGAAAATGCTTTAATTTAAAGCTCTTAAAGTGCGAAAACTAGTTTAATCTGCTAGGTGGAATTAGCAGATCAATCATCTATGTATCATCCCACTATGTTGGAGAGTGTCAATTATGCTTATTGAAAGGCTGGGATGAAAGTGTTCATCAAGTCAATTGATGAAAAACTCTAATGTGTTGTTCTTGTTAGATGGAAACCCCTGCTATTGAAATGTTCAGAGTTAGGGCACCAAAATCTAGGTTGACTTAGACTACAGAGGAGGAGGAGGAGAAGCTTGGAAACGCTAACTCTAAGGCACTAAATGCTATCTTTTGTAGTATGGATAGACAGGGTTCAAGAAAATATCCAAGTACACTACTACCAAGGAAGCTTAAGATATTTTGGAGACTTCTCACAAAGGAATTGATACTATGATATAGTCTAAGATGCAGATGTTAACAACCAAGTTCGAGACCTTAATAATGCAAGAGAATGAACCCATTGGTGAATTCTATGCAAATTTGTGTGACATATGCAATCAAGACTTTACTATGCAAATGAATATTCCAATTCAAAACTTGTTAGGAAAATGTTGAGATCAATGAATTAGTTGGATCCCTAAAAACATTTGAGATCAATCGGATGAATCTAAAAGGAGTATATCTGAGGGAGAGAAAAGCATTGCCTTACAAGTGATAAGAGCAATGTCAACTAAAGGTAACACTACTATTAAAGACTTACAGAGCATTGCAGACTCAAACTTTAGCAAAGCCTTTAAGAGATAATCCAAGAGGTATAAAAAGTTTGAAACTTTCAAGAATGTTTCCAAAAGAAAAGCCAAAGGAGTGGTTATCAATGAAGAATTTCCAAAGATAAAAAGAAGGGCATTCAATGTCATGAGTACAATGGATTTTGACCATATCCAAGCTAAGTGTGAAAACACTTTAGAGAACATGAAGAAGTTATTGTTTTTTACTTGGAGTGATGAAGATTCCTCTAGCAAGTCAGACTTAGATAAGGAACACTTGAGAAATTATGTGGCCTTCACAACAAAGGTCGGTATCTCTATTATAATTGACCCTAACATAGACGATGACTCAAAGGGTGAATCCAATGATGAATTCCTCCATACCTATAAGATAACGCTAGAAAAATGGGAGCAAGTATGTGATATCAATGTGATGCAGTCAAAACTAACTAAAAATATGACTAAGGCAACTCCACCTATCAATTAATAGTATAGTTACGGTGAGCACAGATATCGTTCCCACGAGAACTAAAAGTACTAGTAATAGTTGTCTTTCTATTATCTAACCGATCGAATAGAGTGATTGTTTTAAACTAAATTTAACTAAATTAATAAACTAAAAGTGTGACAAAGATTAAAATAAAAAATAACAAGTGTTTTAATTCCAAGAAGCAAACAATACCCAGGAAAGACTCCACCTAGATTTCATCTGCCATTATCATTCTGAATTAAGCAATTTATTCACTTAGTATTTTGATCCGTAAAAATCCCTAAATTATGGTAATACCTCTATTCAAGCATAAAAGCAATTGACTCTATGTTGATTAATCGAAATTTCTTTCTAATTAAAACACCTATTGTTGCATTAATTTGATCTATGAATTCCCCTATTAAATTTGACTCTAATCCGGTAGATTTATGTCGTCCTATTTCTAAGATTGCATGCAACTCCACTCAATTATGCTAGATCTACTCTTAAACAGGATCTATTCCTCCTCTGATTTAAGCACATCAAACAAGAATTAATATCCCGAAAATACTAAATCAAGAATTAAGCACACACAATTGAGAATAAAATCCAAGTATTTATTGCGTAAAATCATAAATCAAATGACATAATTCATCATAGGGTTCATCTCCCCTAGGTATTTGGGAATTTAGTTCATGCTAGTAAATGGAAGCATCTCAAAGACAATATAATCACAAAATGAAGAGAAATTCATAGTAAAATCAAAAGAATTTAGAAAGAGGTCTTCAATCTTCATGGAAATCGACTTCAAAGACGGCTTCTATGGTGTTTCTTCAGTTGTTTCCTTCAATAATCTCTAACGGCTTAGATTTGGGGAACGGAGGATATTATAAAAATTGGAAGTGTCTAATTCATATCACTTCATCCCTATTTATAATACATGAAAATCTCTAGTTGGATCCAAATTAAATTCTAAAAAGATAATTAGAATTAAATTTAAACAATAATTTCCTAATTGGATCCAAATTAAACTCTAAATTATAAAGTCAAAAAGATAAATTAAAATTAAATATAAACAATATAACAATAATAATCCTAAATATTAATTTTAGGAAATAGAGTCTAAATTAAATAAAATTTTATGCCCAATAAATCTTCCTAACTCTTCCACATTCACGCTTTTTGCCCCAAAATTTCCTTTTTGTCTTCAATTTAGTCCATGACCATGTGTCCAACCCGTGTGGCTCCTAAAATTTGCTCTTTTTGTCCAGTTTTCGCTTGTTTTTCGCTCCTTTCGCTCCCAAATGTTTTCCTAAGTATAAAAACATGAATTTAAAGGATTATGAACATAAAATTCATTATTTTAAATCGATTAATCATCCAAAAACACATTAACAATGAGACTAAAATAAATAAAAGCTGATCAAATAAAAAAAGAAAAATATTTAGGCCTTGTTGACAAAATTGCAAGTCTTGAAGCCGGTAAAAAAATCTTTTTGCAACTCAATGAATTCTTGAAGAATTCAATGTTAGTAGTGGAAATTTGTTGAAATCCTAACCATGGGAAAAAGAGCCCTGGGAAAGGAGGTCTTTGGTGCATTAACAAGAAAGGAAATGTTGTGACTGAAAGAACAATTGTATTCATCAAAGCTACAAATAGTGGTGATCATGGTGAGTGTTCTAAGAAACCTGCTTCAATCCAAACTAACAAGAAGGTGAACTCTAATTATCAAGTTATTTGTCATTACTATTGTAACACCCTCAACTTGATTTGATTGGTTAGATCCAAATCTCGAGTGTTACCATAAAAATACAGACAAAATTTAAACTACTAGTACAAACTATGATTATTTACAACTTTACCACTTACAAATTCAAACGAATATATATACTTCTAGTAAATACCAATGCTAAATAAGGTCATTTAATTATAAAGATTTCCAATCTAATATCATAAGTTATTATAATTATCCAAAGTATAGAATTCTATGAACACTACTGGATGTACTACGCCACTAAGCTTGCACTGTATGCATAATAACTCGATACGCCATTCCTTTGGCGCAATCCTGGGGTCGTCACTCCAAGCGCAACCTTAATCCTTTAACCTTGAACAAGAACATAAGAATGTGTTTAATTTTGATGAAAATCATGAAGGTCGGTTTACTTTTAGAGATGGAAGAATGGCCAAATACTTGGAAAAGGAACTTTTCATGTTCTTAGAATACCAAGGTTAAAGAATGTGTTTCTAGTTGACGGACTAATGAAAAATTTAGTGAGCATCAACCAGTTGTGTGATCAAGGAATGCTTGTGAATTTCACTAAAGCCAAGTGCTTAGTGACTTTCTAATAGAATTCTTGTGTCCTGGAGGAATAAAAGACCTTTGACATCTATTACAAGATTTTACAACGTACTTAATTCAACAAGGTTACTATTTTAAAACTTGAGCTTTGGCATTAAAAACTTGAACATATTCATTATAAAGGTATTCGTTTCCTTGTTTGTTATGATGTTATGAGGGAACTAGGGTTCATTCTAAAGTTTGTGCTGAATTTTTGAAAGGAAAGCAACATAAAGAGTATCATTAACAACTGAAATTGATCTAGACCATTGTTCCTCTTGAAATTATTCCTATGGATCTTATAGATCCTATATAGAATAAAAGTCTAGTGGAAATGCTACGTCATTGATTGCATTAAGGATTATTCCAAATTCACATAGGTGAGGTGTCTTACGAAAAGATAGACACCTTTTATTACCTCAATAAATTATGCAAAAGGCTTATGAATAAGAAAGGGCAGACCGTTGGGATGATCGTGACAATTAAAAGCGGTTATAATCGTGAGTTTGAGAATGAAGAGCTTTCAAATTTCTGTGATGATGAAGAAATAAGGCATGAATTTTTTTACCTCCAAGACTCCACAACAAAATGGAGTAGTTGAATACAAGAATTGTACCAAATTGGAGATCGCTTGAGTCATGCTAAATAGAAAAGGGATTTCTCAAAGATTTTAAGCTGAAGTAGTAATTACCACGATCTATGTTATCAATAGGGTCCTTTTAAGATAAAAACTTGCAATAAACCCTACGAGATGTGGAGATGAAAGAAGCCAAATATCAAGTACTTTCATGTCTCTAAGAGCACCTATTACATCCTTAAGTATTGTCAATACCAAGGAAAGTTCAATGAAAAAAGTGATGAAGGAAGTATCCTAGGATACTCAAGTAACAACAAGGCCTTTAGTGCCTATAACAAGCAAACTTAGAAGGTCACGAAATCTATTAATGGTGTAAAATTGATAACTTCAACCCAAAAGCCTTTCAAAAAACCTTTTTCAAATAGCAAGCAACTAGACATATCCATAATTGTTCTATTTTTCCATTCACTTACTCCATTTTGTTAAGGATTCTAAAGAACAATCATTTAATTTTGAATTTTTAGTTGTTAAAAAAAACTAGGAAATTCTCTTGATTGTTATTTTGTTCCATTATCAGATCTCAACTTCTTCATTAGATACTTTTGAATGCCTTAAATACTTTTGGCTTTTGTTTAAGAAAATATGCCCAACATTCTAGTATAGTCATCCACATTAAAGGTACCAAATTAAAGGTGGTACTATTACCATTAAGAGTTGTGTGCTCATAGGTCCTTTATGAAGTTCATTTGGATAATCAATTCCTAATTGAACCTCAACACCACATCTACGGCCTATGCGACATAATGCATCGGTTACAAAATTTGTCGATCTAGGTACATAAACAAAATTAACAAAATCAAAGTAACTTACTAAGATAGGGCACCACATCTAGGGCCTATACAACATGATAATTATCAAACTCAATAATAATATTTCTAAAATCCATGTCGTGAACAAGCTCCAAGCCGATGACAATTATACAACCCTCAGCCCAACTAGTTTTTGCACATTACCCATCAACCTTACCCATCCTTTAAGTACCATGGCATCTTCATCTCGCATAGTGGCTCTTACCCCAACAACTCACCCATTTGAGTCTAGTGTGGCATCATCATTATCCTTAATAACATGTGGAAAATGTGGCTACCAATATACCTCTTTTATGAGTTGTAGAAAAATTGTCCTATTTAGGAGATCGTGAATCCTAAAGTCGACGTGTAACCTATGGATAGTTAAGGGCACTATGTGGTGAGGTATGCCTTCCATTAATAGGATCATTCTTTTAGATATTCAAGAGTTTCCATAAAAACCTAATAGAATTTTAAAACCCTTACTTTTTAGAACTCTTAAAGCAAACTTAAGCCATTCAATGCATAATGTGGAATCACAATGTAAAAGTGAATCATCAATACCTATCAATCTCAATATAGCATTCAAAACCTGGTAGTACCATAAAGCATTGATGGTAGTCTTTCGATCAAGACCACATATCATGTAAGTTGGATTATGCTATACTCTTACCTTGGTTATTATAACATCAGCAAGCAAATAACATACTTTTCTCACCAAGTGAACGATATATTCTTAAAAAACACTTTAAGTTTTTAATTTTTTTTATAGTAATACTAATCTCTATCTTTCAAGAAAAAAAATAATTTTATAAAACAATCTTAAAGGTGCGGTTTTGACTGCAAGCGAACAGTGTCAATTGTAGTATTTATAGTGTTCTATGGAACACCAGAGTGTTCCAAGGGGTTGAACCTAAAGGAGTTGGTGATTAAGTGATTTTAAAATGCGAGCATGCAATTAAAAGAGTCTATTTTAGTAATCACTAAGCAATTATATTACGACAAGTCATATAAGGGGTTAATTACATAATTAACTACCTAGGAACAAGAAAGGACTAACTTGTAAATTAAGTAAAGTATAAAAAACAAATACAATAACAGATGATTAACACCTAGCTATAGTGTTAAAATATTAAAGCTAAATAAGATTAGAGCAAAGGATTAAATTGTAATTACAGGAAAAGTTAAAGTATTAAAAGATAATTAATACCTACCTATAGTAAACTTAACTAACTAACTTAGCATTAAATCAGAAAAAAAAAAGAGTTTGAATCCTAAAAAGATGAGAAAAACACTAAACCTTATGCTAAAAAGATGAAAAAGATAAACAGCTAGAAAAGTTTCTCCTTTCTCTCAGCCAAAAGAAGGCCTTTTAAACTGATTACAACCAAAAAAGTGACCAAATTTCTCCAGATCATCTAATTTTGGTTAGGGACATGTTGGGAAAAGACTACCCTTGCGGTTATATTTTGTGTCCCTCAACAGTGATATCGTGATATCCATGGTTCGAAATTGGGATATCCTTGCTATTCTTGAAATAGGGGTCCATTGGGAGCTTAGGTATTGCGATACTGTATGGTCGGTATCGGGCTACCACTATTGGTGGTTGAATCCTCATTCTTTTCAATATTGTTTGGGTATCACGACTCTAAATGTAACCCCTTTACCGAACCTAGTAGATATGATAGGATCCAATAGGTCACCATTATAATTTCACCCTCACATATTCTTGAAATCCACAATCATTCATTTATATAAACACTAATTGTATTTAAACTAACATAACCAATAAAAGCTTAAATAAAGAACTATTAAAAATCTCAAATTTAAATTACTTTACAATCCAAAAAATATAATAATAATGATAACATAATTTGAAAATCCCAAAATAACCTTTACTGAAATAATATATATATATAAAAGAAAACGAAAAAATAATAAATGTTCCTCTGAGTACCAAAGCACCTATATCTAAGTATCTGTAAGGAAAGCTGTAAGGGAATGAGCTAAAAAGCTCAGTGTGTCTCTAAAGTGCATACATCCTATTTACATTTTCACAATAATATCATAACATGTAAAGTAATGACAAAGCATGATACAACCACAAGCAAAATACAACGCACCCAATCACCTACACACCAACACAGTGGAGAGGTTCTGAGGAACCTCTCCCCAACCAATCGTCACCAATCAGAGTGTGGTTTTATATCAGCCGTTTGAAGGGGTGATTACCATGTCTTCCATCGTACAATGCCAACCCATGAACACACAATGGTATGATATCACATTTTTCTCAGTCTCAGTCTCAATCTCATGATGATATATCTATCAGAGTTCTCAGTATATTAATCACATTATATTAAATTATCCAAATTCTGATAGGCATGCATGACAATATCAACATGCTATAAAAAAGCACAATACACAATCATACCATTTTCAAAACACAGAATATCATCATACTTACATCATAACTCAGAATCATCACATGATAACACAACACAAATATTACCATACAATAGAATGTAACATAGTAAGAAACACACCTCGAGAAAACTGAAACTCTAATGACGAGGAGGACGTCTCTCATGTACAGATCTAGTACCGAGTCTAACGGGATTAGAACCTACAAGCATAAATCCTACATCAAAACTATTCCTAAGTCACTAACTAAATACAATACTAAACCGAATTAACTCACATGTAACTCTCGGAGCTGGTGTAGGAGTAGGTTGCAAAGGTGAAGAAGGAGGTAAGTCATAGGCCTCGAAGTCGTGATCACCTAAATACTACATATCTCACATCAGATTCCCAAATTAAACCTCTTAATAAACACTAAGCACAAAATTAAGAGTAACATAACTAAAAAGAGTCTTTCAAGTTCGAATATGATGAAATAGATAGCAGAAACGGACTCAGGACGTCGAAAAATGGTAGGGTAGGGTTTCTCAAAAAAGTCAACAGTCAATGGAAAAAGTCAATGGTCAATGGTCAAGTCAATGGTCAATGGTCAACGGTTAACAGTCAATGGTTCGGGTTCGAGTTCGAGTCAACGGGTCGGGTCGAGTTGCACGATTTTAGGTTAGGGTTTGGGAAATGGTTTGGGTCACCTTGGCTTATTGGGTTAAAGGCATTGGGCTCTCATGCTTGGGCCAATAGATTTGGGGTTGGTGGCCCAATTCCACAACCTCTTTTGCAAGAAAGGAAAATTTAAGGTTTCAACCCTCATCGACGGTACCGCCACAGCCCACCGATGAACGAAACTTGTTTTTTGTAACCAACACTAAAATGGAACAACATAATGGCCATAACATGATTTTTAATGACTTGCCCACACCAAGATGACGGAATGAATGGCGGAGGGATCAGTGACACAAAACCGTTTGGTTTAATCTTCGTTACACATGAACAACGATGGCTAGGAGGATTGGGGTAAGGGGTTAGGATCTTAGGGTTACGATGAACACGTTGAAAGGGGTGGTGTCAAACATGGGCAGCGATAAGGGCTCGTAAAAAAAAGAGAACAGGGAGAGAAATGGAAGAAATTCGGTAGAAAGGGAGATGCAAATGGGAGAGGGAAAGTCCAATTCAATGGAAAATTGGGGTTTTATACCCAATAAAATGGAACAATTACTCGGAGGCCCTTAGGGAAAAATAAAGTTTTCGAAACAACCCCTAACTTTTTCCCGAATCGTAATTAGGTCCCAAAATAAACCCAATTTGGCCATAAAGTTTCACATAAAGCTCAATTAGGTCCCTAATCACACTAGAATTACACATTAGCCCCCAAAACTCACAAGTTTATCCAATCAAGACCCTAAATTAAAATTAAGGTGTTACAACTCTCCCTCCTTAAAACAAATTTCGGCCTCCAAATTTACTTAGACCAAAAAGATGCTAATATTAGGCCTCAATGATGACTTTGGGCTCCCAAGTAGCCTCCTCACAACCATGGCTGCGCCACAAGATCTTAACCATCTTAACGGTCTTCCTCCTAAGAACCTTCTTATCCCGAGCAAGAATCTCAATTGGTTCTTCCTAAAAACTCAAGTTTGGTCGAACCTCAATTTTCTGCACTAGAATAATATGGGATGGGTCCGATTGATAACGTCTCAACATAGAGACATGGAAAACGATGAATCCGCTCAAGCTCAGGCGCTAACTTAAGTTGATAGGCAACTAGTCCCACTCGACAAAGTACTCGATAAGGACAGATAAGATGAGAACTCAGCTTGCCTTTTCGACCAAATCATAGCACCTTTTTTCCACGGAGATACTTTCAAGAAGACCTCATCACCAACATTAAACTCAATATCTCGACGCTTCAGATCTGCGTAAGACTTCTGCCTGTCAAAAGTAGCCTTAAGTATCTCTAGAGTCAATCTTACAGTTTCCTCAGACTCTTGAACAATATCTAGTCCTCACAAATGATGCTCAGTCAACTTAGTCTATTCAAAAGGAGTGCGACACTTACGTGCATACAAAGCCTCATATGGAGTGATCTTAATACTAGCCTAATAACTATAATTGTAGGCGAACTCTACAAGTGGTAGAAAGTCCTCCCAACTACCTTGATACACAATCACACAACCCCTTAACATGTCATTTAAAACTTGAATCACACGCTCGGATTGACCATCAGTCTGCAGATGGTAAGCAATACTGAAGTTCAATCGAGTACCCAAAGCTTAATGCAAGGACTCCTAAAATATCGAAGTGAACCTCAAATTTCGATTAGAAATAAAAGATAAAAGCCCCATGAAGTCGAATTATTTCAGATATGTAGAGTCGAGCTAACTTAATCAAGGGATAGTCAACCCTAACAGGAATGAACAACGCGGACTTAGTGAGTCGATCCAAAATCATCCAAACTGATTCTTTCTTGGACGGTGTTAAAGGAAGACCACTCACAAAATCCATAGTCAATCGTCCCCACTTCCACTACGGAATCTTAATATGTTGAAGTAACCTAGAAGGAAACTGATGCGCTGCCTTTACCTTCTAGCAAGTTAAACACTTCGACACAAAGTCGATAACATCCGTTTTCAGACCCTTCCACCAATATCTCTCTCGGAGGTTCTTGTACATCTTATCCCCACTAGGATGCATGGAATATGGACTATCATGCGCCTCATGGAGAATAGTTTATTTTAACCTAGAATCCCACGAAATGCAGTATCAACCCCGAAAACATAGAATACCATTTGATTGATAAATGGAGAAATTTCTCAGATGTACCCTCTTCAACCTCTTTCATACGGTGCACCAAATACATATCATTAGACTGCTCAGCTTTAATCTTAGAAACCAAGGTAGGGATAACTTGAAGTTTCGCTAAGAGACTACCAACCTCAAACAAACTCATATTGGCAAACAAAGCCCTCAGCTCAATCACAGCATTACGAATCAAGGCATCGGCAACCACATTAGCCTTACCAGGGTGATACTTAATCTTACAGTCGTAATCCTTAAGAAGTTCCAACCAACGACGTTGTCTCAGATTAAGCTCTTTCTAGGTGAGCAAATACTTCAAACTCTTATGATCGGTGTAGATGTAACACTTCTCCCCATAGAGATAGTGGCTCTAGATTTTTAGAGCAAAGATCACCGTAGTAAGCTCTAAATAATGAGTAGGATAATTAATCTCATGTGGTTTCAACTGAGAGATGCATAAGCCACAACCTTTCTCTCTTCCATAAGAACACATCTTAATCCTGTGTGACAAGCATCATTGTAAATAGTATAAACCTTTTTAGGCTCTAGTTGGATCAGAACCGATGCTTGAGTCAACATAAACTTCAACTTTTCAAAGCTAGACTCTTGAGCTTCAATCCAGACAAATGGGACGTTCTTTCTCAGAAGCTTAGTTAACGGAGCTACAATGATCGAGAAACCCTCCACAAACCTCCAATAATAATCGACTAAACCCAAGAAATTACGAATCTTAGGAACATTCTTTGGTTGCTTCTAGCCCGTTATAGCTACAATCCTTTTGGAATCCACACGAATACCCTCAGCAGAAATTATGTGCCCTAAAAACATAACTTCTACGAGCCAGAATTCACCCTTGTTGAACTTAGCATAAAGTTATTTCTCTCTCAGAGTTTGCAGAACGATTCTGTGATGCTCCTCATGCTCGGCCTCAAACTTAGAATAGACCAGAATATCATCAATGAACACTACCACAAACTTGTCAAAGTAGGGTTGAAACACTCTATTCATCATGTTCATAAACACAACAGGGGCATTAGTCAAACCGAAAGGCATTAGAAACTCATAATGACCATAACAAGTTCGAAAAGTCATCTTTAACACATCAGAATCCTTGACCTTGAGTTAATAATACCCCGATCTCAAGTCTATCTTAGAGAACACAGTAGCACCTCGGAACCGATCGAAAAGGTCAATACGAGGCAATGGATACTTATTCTTAATCTTCAGCTTATTCAGCTTTCGATAATCAATACATAACCGAAGAGTCTCATCCTTCTTCTTTACAAAGAGAATTGGAGCTCTCCAAGGTGAAACACTAAGCTGAACAAAACCCTATCCAGCAACTCTTACAACTAAATCTTTAATTCCTTAAGTTCCTTAGGTGTCATAGATACACGAACCGTACCTGGATAGACCTCAATGCTAAACTCAACATAATCACGTTTAGGCGGCACACCAAGCAACTCTTTTGGTAAAACATCAAGAAAGTCCCTAACAACATGAATCCTTTCAATCCTAGAATCTAACTGCCTTGGATCAAGGATGTAAGCAAGATAAGCCATGGACCCCTTTTTAATCATCTGTTCAGCTTTAAGGGTCGAAATCACATTAGACAGAAACCCTCTACATTAACTAATAAGAGTTAGCTCTCGATTGTCAGAAGTTCTTAGAGTTACCCTCTTTTTCTCACAATCAAGATTGACTCAGTGCATAGAAAGTCAATCCATACTGAGGATAAGGTCAAATTCATTGAATGCCAACTCCAACAAATTGGTCAAAAAGATTTCCCCTTGAATCTCAAGAGGACAGTTGCGATACACCTTATTAACCTTAAGTAAATTACCCATAGGACTCTGAACAGTAATCGCAGCCTCAACATTTTCCACAGGAATCTCAAGAGCCCCAGATACCGCACTCGCCACATAGGAATACATAGAACTATTATCAACGAAAGTAAAATAAGGAATAGAATGAATAGAGAATGTACCAGCTATGACGTCAGGCTCATCACGATCCTCATGCCTCTTAGTCGTATAAACCAACCTAGGCTATCTCGCCCTATATCTAGTTGCTCATCCACTCTAAATCGGTCTACCCCTAGTAGCTGAACTCGAAGTAGCAAGTCTAACCTATCCTTTACCCTAACAGGAGCCTAAATCGAAGCCTGAAACTAACTCCACAAAATGAAGCAGTAAGAGGATGTGGACAATCTCTAAAGAAGTGCTCGTAAGAACTGCACCTAAAACATACCCTAGTCTTCCTCCAACACTCACCCTATGTCTTTTGTTGTAGTACGAACAGATGTGCAAAGGATGAGGACCAATAGAACCACCCACACTACCCACAAGAACTATCGAAAACACAAGCCTCACTCTCGGATAACTATACTGATCAACCTCCTCTCTAAGCCTCTTAGTAGAATGACTAACAAAAATAGACTAAACTGTTGTGCTTGCTTTCTTTTTACCATGCTTTCTATCTTGAGGCCTCTGATTCCTCTTAAGAACTTCTAATCTCTCAATAGTCTTAGCTCGGCTGACTAAATCACTAAATACCCTATCATGATGCATAGAAAATTCGTCCTGCAGCGAGAGGCGAAGTCCCTTCTTAAACCAATCACGCTTCTCCTTCTCAGTAGTCACCAACCCAGAGGCATATCTGACCAACATCAGGAACTCGATCTCAGAGTCGTTAACCGACATGTCATTCTATCTTAGATTCATGAAGTCATCCCTACACTTAGCTAGGAACTCCTCACCCACATAGCGATCCTAGAAGGCCTCTCCAAAATAATCTCAAGTGAGCTGACTAGCAGGAGTAGACTCATCCTCTATCTCCCACCAATTCTATGCATCACCTCGCAATAGTAAAACAATAGCCTTTAACTTTTGACCAATAGGGTAGTCTATCTCCACAAATAGCCTCTAAAGATCCTTCAACCAGTACTCAGCAACTAAAAGATCTGTACCAGTCCTACCCTCAAAAGCCTTCATCCCAATAGCCAGGAAATCAGAAGATATGGGTCTCTAAGGACCCTCAAATAGTCCCACAATAAAACCACGAAGGAGTCGCAATAACTCTCGATTAACGATAGCACTGTCTAACTCCACAGTCTCATTATCGCTAGTATTAGGCAAATCATTACTAGGAGCCTGCTCAATAGGTAGGTCTCCCTCAGTAGCTTGCTAACCCTTAGCACCAATGGGCGGGCAGCTCATCCTCCTTAACATAAGACAACACATTCACATCCTCTTCAGGTTCCATCACAAGCATAGGGTCACTAACGACCCTAGCAATATGACCCCAGCCTCGAACTTGGTCGCGACTAATCATAAGTCTAGAACACCTACGTGGTGGCATAGTATCTATCTACAGGCAAAGATCACTAAAGTAAGAATTGGTACCGGAGTTTTGAATAAATCTCAACTTTAATATCTCATATATGAAAATAAAATATAACATATTAATTTATTTAAAAATCCTCATTTACCCTAAAACTTTTTAAACCTTTAAAAACATTTCTAGATAGTCTCACAGTTTGAGGGTTGAACTCGATTTTGATACCACTAAATGTAAACCCCTTTACCCGGCCTAATAGATATGATCGGATCCAAAAGGTCACCATTGTAATTTCACCCTCACATATTCTAAAAATTCACAATCATTCATTTATACAAACACTAACTATATTTAAACTAACATAACCAATAAAAGCTTAAATAAAGAAATATAAAAATCCCAAATTTAAATTAGTTTACAATCTAAAATAATATAATAATAATGATAACATAATCTGAAAATCCCTAAAATAACCTTTACTGAAATAATATATAAATAAAAGAAAATGAAAAATAATAATAAATGTTCCTCCAACTACCAAAGCGCCTATATCCAAGTATATGTAAGTAAAATTGCAGGGGAATGAGCTATAAAGCTCAGTGTGTCTCTAAAGTGCATACATCCTATTTACATTGTCACAATAATATCATAACATGTAAAGTAACCACAATGCATGATACAACCACAAGCATAATGCAATGCACCCAATCACCTGTACACCAACACAGTGGAAAGGTTCCCTAGAACCTCTCCCCAACCAATCGTCACCAATCACAGTGTGGTTTTATATTAGCCGTTTGAAGGGGTAACACATGAACACAAACATTACCATACAATAGAGATGTAACACAATTAGAAACATAAATCGAGAAAGCTGAAACTCTAATGACTAGTACATTTCTCACACACAGATCTAGCATCGAGCCTAACGGGATTAGAACCTACAAGCACAAATTCTACATCAAAAATATTCCTAATCCAACAACTAATACAATACTAAACCAAATTAACTCACGTGTAACTCTCAGAGCTAGTGCAAAGGAGGTTGCATAGGTGGAGGAGGAGGTAAATCGTCAGCCTCGAAGTCATGATCACCTAAACACAACATATCTCATATCAAATTCCCAAATTAGAGCTCTTAATAAACACTAAGCACAAAATTAATAGTAAAATAACTTAAATAAGGGTTTTGGGTTTCAATTTAACGAAACGGACAATGGAATTGGACTCAGGATGTCGAAAAATAGCAGGATAAGGTTTCCCGAAAAAGTCAACGGTCAACAAAAAAGTTAAAGGTCAGGTCAACGGTTAGGGTTCGTGTCAACGGGTTGGATCGTACAGTTTTAGGTTAGGGTTTGGGCAATGGTTTGGGTCACCTTGACTTATTGGGTTAAAGGCATTGGCATCTCATGCTTGGGCTAACAAATTTAGGTTGTTTGTTGGCCCAATTCCACAACCTCTTTTGCAATAAAGGGAAATATATGGTTTCAACCCTCATCGACGGTGCCGCCACAGCCCATCGATGAACGGTACTTGTTCGCTGTAACCAACACAACGATCACAACACAATTTTTAATGACTTACCCATACCAAGACGATGGAACGAACGACAGAGCGATCAATGACGCAAAATCGAATGGTTTATCTTTGTTACATAAGAATGGCAACGGTTAGGAAGGATTGGGTTGAGGGACTGGATCTCAGGGTTACGAGGAACACGTTGAAGGGGGCAGTGTCAGACACAAGCAGCGACAAGGGCTCGTCAAAAAAAGAGGGAAGGGAGAGAAAGGGGAGAGAAATTCGACAGAAACGAAGATGCAAATGGGACAAGAAAAGTCCAGTCCAATAAAATGGAACAATTACTTGGCGGCCCTTAGGGAAAAATAAGGTTTTTGAAAAGGCCCCTAACTTTTACCTAAGTTACAATTAAGTCCCAAAACAACCCAATTTGGCTATAAAGTTTCACGTAAAGCTCAATTAGGTTCCTAATCACACTGGATTTACACATTAGCCCATAAAATTCATAAGTTTATCCAATTTAGACCCTAAATTAAAATTAAGGTGTTACAACTTTCATGCTTCGATATCGTGATACCCCTTACTCAGTGATGTTCTTGTGTCATCCAGGTTACCGTGGACTCCTTGCATCAGTCACCAACCTTGTTAGATTCCCCGGGTGCTAATTGGCCATCTCAAGTCTCAAAATAACACAAAAAACTAAAAACACAATAAGTATCTCTAAATTGATAGAAAGCAAGCTTGTTAAGTATGATGGGAGCCTAATTTGACACATCAAATTACAACAAATCAAATACTTGTATAGAATAAGCTAAAGAAATCAAGAGCAACCATGAAAAACCAACATTGCTTAAGCAAATGCTTGTATTTGTACGTCCCTAAACCAAAGTATCCTATTATCTTGGAGTAACCAAAGGCACTAAAAGAATTACATTGACCTTTGTTTTTGTAAATATCACGCGTACCTAACCTTCATTCCACCGTACACCATCCATTTTCATTAGCACACTTAAAGTGGAATCCCTCAATTGTAACTTATTATAAGATAAAGCAAGTCCATAAATGTTACAAGTTCACCACCTTTCCTCTTATATGTGCATGTAACCATCACAAATTTGCAAATACAAGAATGTTTCAAGCCTACTAGCCATAATGTTCAAGCTAGTGTAAATGAAAGATGGTTTATCAACCAGTTTTAGTTTCACTATGTTATCATATGGAAAGTATTTTGAACTAAGGAATCTCAATTTTTCAATAGTCCTCAAACCTATCTTCCTAACAAAGCCAAGCCCCCTTCTTTTTTGCATGATCATGGTAGAAAAGGGCCTATTTTTTATGAAGAAGTGCTTATATTTTTATTATTATATTGATTTATAAATATTGACACTCAATCTCCAAATCTATTCAATTAAATACTACTTTTGGTACATATTACAAATTGAGAGAGAAGATGACAACAACTATGTTTGAATCTTAATTTTATCTGCAAACGAAGAGTTTATACACTTCTCCATTATGTTGTTAGCATTTAAATAACTTTTCATTTTGTTAGCATGGGAACTGTGTAACACGTAGGTTTGTGCAAATGTACACAGTCGTTATCAAGTAATAAGTAAGTAATAGGGTTATCGTCTCCACAAGGACTGTATATGTTAATCAATAAATTGTAAAATTAAATTTAACAACTTGGTGATAAAAAATACAATATTTGAGAGAGCTGATGATTAAAGTTAAATAATTATAAATAAATGAAATTAAACCTAAATGTAATTAATAAATAAATGAATGAAATGATTTTAGCAACAAAAAAACACAAAGTCAACAATGAATAACATACATAAGCTAGGATAATCACATTAATTAACTTAATTCATTCTTAACATGCTTATTAATATTTGGAAAATATTCCATGACAACTCGATCTTTCATGAGTTTGGAAATCAACTTAGATCCTTTCGGAATCCTTTACTTAGTAAAACATGCATTTTACTGATCCTATTAAAATAAGGGTTTCTTAGCATTAATGTGAAGTAACAGGGTTGTGTCAGGTTTGAAACAATTTAATCACATAAATCAAAAAAATATGCAGATAATAGAGTTCATCAAAGTTATTATGAACCTCTATTTAATCAGGTCAGGATCTAAATTAAGCATGCACATTTCAATTATTATGTCCACTAATCGTCGTCTAGTCAGGATCACTCAGGTAATTTGAATGCATCCAATCAACGTATGAATGAAATACTTACTTGAAATTAATTGAAAACATGATTGATTGAGACACAAACATCATAAGCATGAATCAAATGAACTTTATTAAAATAATGCAATCATCCTAGCTTAAATAAAATTAAGCTACCATTGTTGATGACAAGATCAAAGAACACATAACAACCATGATAAAATTAAATAATAAGACAAGAAAGAATAAACCCTATCAAAGTGGTTGTCACCCAGACTCCGATTGAAGATGACTCCTTCGAATCTTTGATTCGCTCCTTTGCTGATGGCTCTCTAAGGTGGCCGGCCAAGCAATTGTTTAGAGGCTTTTGCTGGCTAAAATATGAAGGAAAGAATAATGATGCTAGGAGTGGAATGAAAAGAACTAGAGAATGAGAGATTGAGAGAGAAATGAAGAAATGATGGATGAAGGGATGATTTGAGAAGTGAGGCTGAGGGCTCTATTTATAGGTGAGGTTGACGGGTTGATTTACTAAAAATAGGGTATTTGGAATCATTCTTCCTCTCCTAATGCATGATCGGCCATGGTTCAAGGGATTTAAGCTTGGTTGTTTGCTTAAGCATTCAATCATGCTAAATCAAGCAGGGATTAAGACGAAGTCAACTGCAACCTTCAGGGCTAGATTTTGATTTGTCTTCAACTGCAGGGACTCTTAGCAATTATCCCACAATTCCTTATTGGGCAATCATTGTATCTACCGAAATTGGGCTCTTCATTCACTTGGGTTAGACGGTTTTTTAACCCAGAAAGCAATTAGACCTATTCAAAACACATGTTAATTAATTTGGGTAAATTAAATAATTAATTAACTCATTTTATAGTCTTTAACTGACCCAAGTTATGAAATAATATATATATCTATTAAATAAATATAATTTCATGCTTAATTAATTTAATTTTCATGGTCCACTTTACTAATAAAATCTAACATGTCAATAAAATAATAAAATAAGTCATTTTGTGCATAAAACCATATAATAAAGCATATAAAATCATATCTTTATAAATTTCATGTCCAAGATTAACATTTAAGCAAAATTCATTAATTTATTAAACAATTACTCGAATTAATATCCTTTTTAAGTTAAAAAGTGATGAAAATCTATAGAAAAATATTATATATTTTCGAGTTTACGAACTGAGAGCGAGAATGCTCATCTCGAGCTAGATAGTATGGATGTTGTTGCTATGTTGCAACAATCGTCGGTCGATGTTCCAAGCTTGGCTACTACTCAGGATGTTTGTGGATTATTTAGGACAAATTGGGAGGTGAAGGTAATATATGTCTACAGGGAGGGAAACCAAGTTGCTGATATGCCATCCAACTATGCATTCAAACTACCAATTGGGTACCACCAGCTCATGCAATGATGATGTGAGTGACATTGAAGTGTAAAGACAAGTACCAGTGTAGTTTTTGCATTGTTATCATTATGAAAGTATTAGATAATTGATTTGTTTTAATTTGATACATCAAATTAGTCTCTCCATTACACTTAAGGAACTTATTCTCGAGAGACTTAATGCCTTTACCGTAGTTTTATTGAGTTTTAGATTTTCGTATTAATAAATGATTGAGTGTAAAGACAAGTACCAGTATAGTCCTTGCACTGTAATCATTATGGAAGTATTAAAAAATTGATATGTCATAATTTGACACGTAAAATTAGGCTCTCCATTACACTTACGGATCTTATTCTCGAGCGACATAATCCCTTTATCGTAGTTTTATCATGTAACCCCCTATACCCGGCCCAAAAGATACGACCGGATCTAGAAGATTATTTAAGTAATTTACCCACACCCCAACTCGCCAATCCAAAATCATTCACGTTCATTCTCAAAAATACACATAAATATTCATATATGAAAATTTTAAATCTATAATTAATAATAAAATTAATTAATTAAACTCCCCAAAAATAAAATATCAAAAGTTCCAAAATAAATTATATTTACAACCCAAACCAAAATAATAATAACAAAATAATAATAATAAAATGATGTAAATTTCTGCAACTAAACCTCCGGGTACCAGATTATCCAATCTCAGAATACCTGTAAGAGAGCTGTGGTAGTATGAGCTATAAAGCCCAGTGTGTCTCTAAAGTACATACAACTTAATGTATTTATAAATCAACATAACAATTTATATCGCAAGAGAATAACCACAAATCATATTTCATACACAAGCATAATGCAATGCACCCATATTTCATCACACCAACACAATGAAAAGGTTCCCCAGAACCCTTTCCCAACCAATCGTCACCAATCGCAGTGTGGTTTTAGTATCAACCTTAAAAAGGAATGATAACCACTTCTTCCACCTTACAATCCCACCCCATGAACACACAATGGTATGATCTCATGATTATCATATATTTATATAATTCCTCAATCTCAATCTCAATTAATATCCCACATATCACAATCACTGTAGCATATTCACAAAAATTATCCATCACTTGCTCAATGTACAGATATATGTATGCATGACATTAACATCATACACTTGCACAGCTCAATTAATCATACCATTAATTATTTTTATCACTACATAATCATCTCAATATCAACATACCTCAAACAGCATGAAATCACAAAATCTCAACAACATCACAGACATTAAGGTATAATACAGTTAGAAACACACCTCAAGCAAATAAAACTCTAGCGACGAGGAGGTCGTCCACCACGCACTGTACGAGTTCCCGGTCTAACAGAATTAGATCGAGTAGCTCTCAGAATCGATGCAGGAACGGGTTGCACAGTTGGAAGAGGTAAATCGTCTGCCTCAGAATCGTGATCACCAACACCAAAAGTCTAAAAACGCAATGCAAAATAACCCACAAAGTTTGAACGTCTCCTCAAAAGGTTCTCACAATCAGCAGCAACTAGAGGGGGTTTGAGGGCCTGATTTTGTTCGCAAGGGACCAATGGGTGTAAAGATGAGGGTGGTGAACCAAATGAACAAGAAAATCACTTTGAAAAGAGGACAAAAAGACATGAAAAGCAAGGAAGGAAGAAAATAAAAGGAAGGAGATTTGGGAGCAAAAATTCAACTGCAACTAAACAAATGAAGGAGAAGAGAGTCAGCTAGGGAGAAAAAGATGGGTTTTATACCCAATAAAATTAGAAAATTTACGCAAAAGTCCCTAGACAACAATACGATTTTTACATTGACCCTAAACTTTCACACTCATCACAAAAAAGTTCAACTTCCCCAATTAATGAATTTACCCAATAAGCCCTTTAAATTTTTTAATTACCTCACTTTAGTCCCTATAATTTCTAGAGTGTTACAACTCTCCCCCCCTTAAAAGAAAATTTCGTCCTCGAAATTTACATGGACCAAAAAGATGTGGATATTGGGCCTTGATGACAGCTTTGGGCTCCCAAGTAGCCTCCTCATAACCATGGTTGCGCCACAAGACCTTAACCATCTTAATGGTCTTCCTCCTAAGAACTTTCTCGTCCTCCTGAGCAATGATCTCTATTGGCTACTCCTCAAAACTCAAATCTGGACGGACCTCAATCTCCTCAATAGGCACAATGTGAGACGGGTCCGATCGATAACGTCTCAACATGGAAACATGGAAGACATCATGAATCCTCTCAAGCTCAGGTGGTAACTCAAGCTGATAGGCAACTGGTCCCACGTGACGAAGTACCCGGTAAGGGGTAATGAAATGAGGACTCAACTTGCCCTTTCGCCCAAACCTAAGCACCTTCTTCCACGAAAACACTTTCAAGAAAACCTCATCTCCTACACTGAACTCAATATCCCAACGCTTCAGGTCGGCATAAGACTTCTGTTTGTCAAAAGCAGCCTTGAGCCTCTCACGAATCAATTTAACAGTTTTCTTAGACTCGCAAACAAGATCTGGTCCCAACAATCGATGCTCCGTCAACTCAGTCTAACCGATAAGGGTACGACACTTGCGCCCAAATAAAGCCTTATAAGGAGCCATCTTAATACTAGCTTGATAACTGTTATTATAAGCGAACTCAGCCAGTGGTAAGAAATCCTCCCAACTCCCTTGATACTCAATCACACAACCCCTCAACATGTCCTCCAAGACTTGGATCACCCGCTCAGATTGACCATCAGTCTGCGAATGGTAAGCATGCTGTTTAAAGTTAGTAACGAGTACCCAAAGCACGATGTAACGATTCCCAAATCTCGAAATAAACCTCAAATCTCGATCAGAGATGATAGATAACGGTACTCCATGAAGACGAACTATCTCCGAGATGTAGAGTCGAGCTAATTTACTCAAAGGGTAATCGACCCTCACGGGAATAAAATGTGTGGACTTAGTGATTCGGTCCACAACCACCCACACAGAGTCTTTCTTGGATGGTGTTAAGGGGAAACCACTCACAAAATCCATAGTCACCCTCTTCCATTTCCACTGAGAAATCTCAATCGATTGCAGTAACCTCGAAGGACACTGATGCTCAACCTTAACTTTTTGGCACGTCAGACACTTTGACACAAAATCCACAACATCTCTCTTCAAACCCTTTCACCAATACCTGTCACGAAGGTTCTTATACATCTTATCTCCGATAGGATGCATGGAATAAGAGGTATCATGAGCCTCACAGAGAATAGTCTTCTTAATCTTAGAATTCCTTGGAACACAGTATCGACCACGAAAACATAATAACCCATTCTGATCCACAAAGAAGTCCGTAGATGTACCCTACTTTACCTCCCTCATACGGTGCTCTAGATAAGGATCATTAGCTTGCTCAGACTTAATCTCTGAGAGTAAAGTGGGAATAACTCGGAGTTCAGCCAAAAGACTACCATCCTCAAACAAACTCATCCTAGCAAACAATGCCCTCAACTCAGTCACAGCACTACAACTTAAGGCATCGACAACCACATTAGCCTTACTAGGGTGATACTCAATCTCACAATCATAGTCCTTAAGTAGCTCCAACCAACGACGTTGCCTCAAGTTAAGCTCCTTCTGAGTAAGCAAGTACTTCAAGCTCTTATGATCAATGAAGATATAACACTTCTCCCCACAGAGATAGTGTCTCCAAATTTTAAGAGTGAAGATTACCGCAGCAAGCTCAAGATCATGAGTAGGGTAATTAATCTCATGCGATTTTAACTGTCGAGAGGCATAAGCCACGACCTTCCCCTCTTGTATTAGCACACATCCCAATCCAGTGTGAGAAGCATCACTGTAGGTAGTGTAAGCTTTCCCAAGCTCAGGTTGGATCAGAACTGGTGCTTGAGTCAACATAGACTTCAATTTCTCGAAACTAACCTCTTGAGCCTCAGTCCATACAAATGGAACATTCTCCTCAGCATCTTAGTCAACAGAGCTGCGATAATCGAGAAACCCTCAACAAACCTTCGATAATAACCAGCTAAACCCAAGAAGCTACGAATTTCAAAAATATTCTTGGGTTGCTTCCACCCCATAATAGCCTAAATCTTCTTTGGATCCACACGAATACCCTCAGCAGAAACTATATGACCCAAAAACATCACCTAAGACAGCCAAAATTCACACTTGCTGAACTTAGCATAAAGTTGCTTTTCTCTCAAAGTTTGCAGTACAACTCTTAGATGCTCCTCATGCTCGGCCTCAGACTTAGAGTATACCAGAATGTCGTCTATAAACACCACCAAAATTGATCCAGGTAGGGTTAAAACACCCTAGCAGGGGCATTAGTTAACCCAAAGGCATTACCAAGAACCCATAATGCCATAGTAAGTTCGAAAATGAATATCTGATAGTAATCAGATCTTCACGCTATGTATGATCATTTAAGCAGCACCAGAACCAATGCCTCAAAGTAATCTTAAACGCTAAGCTCCTCAAAACTTTATACAGTCGTCTTACAACAACCTTATCTCTTATCTTCTTATAGTTCTAATTTAGTCTCCTCCATCCTATTGTCAAATTACTAGTTCTAGGTCGCAATACAAGTACTTATCTTAATCGTTAGCTTATTTAGCTTCCGATAGTCAATGCACAACCGAAATGTTCCATCCTCTTCTTCACAAACAAAACTGGAGCTTCCAAGGTGAAACACTCGATCAAAAAAACCCCTATCCAATAGCTCTTGCAACTGCAGCTTCAATTCTTTGAGTTCTTTAGGAGCCATTCTGTAAGGTGCCATAGACACAAGAGTTGTGCCAGGATAGACTTTTATGCCAAATTCAACCTCATCACGATTAGGTGGCACCCTAGGCAATTCTTCCGGAAACACATCAGGGAAGTCCTTCACCACTCGAATCTTATCAATCCCGGAATCAGATTGCCTTGGATCAAGAATGTAAGCCAAATAAGCCATGGATCCCTTTCTAATCAACTTTTCGGCTTTAAGGGCTGAGATTACATTAGACAGAAACCCTTTACGTTCACCAACTAGGGTTATCTGTCGGTCATCAGAAGTCCTCAGAGTTGCCCTTTTCTTCACACATCTAAATTAACTGGTGCTTAGAAAGTCAATCCATACCCAGTATAAGGTCAAATTCATTGAATGGAAATTCCAATAAATCGGCAGAAAAGATTTCCCCTTGAATCTCCAAGGGAGAGTTGCGGTATATTCTAGTAACCTCCATAGAGTTACCCATCGGACTTTGAACAGATACAGCAAACTCAACACTTTCAGCAGTAATCTTAAGACCCAAGACACAACACTACCCACATAGGAATGTGTCAAACCATTATCGAGCAACGTAAAATAAGGAATGGAATGAACAGAAAAAGTACCTACTATGACGTCGGGCTGATCTAGTTACTTCATCACCACAATATTCCATTGCCAAAAATAGACCTAGAAGAGAAATTAAACCTCTGAAAAGGTATGCCAAGGCTGATCTAGTGGCTTATGCTTTAAACGTGGTTGAAGATATTGGTACAATACTTTGTAACAGTCAAAGTGCCATTTTTCTTACAAAAGATCAAATGTTTCATGAGAGATCAAAGCACATTGATGTTCGGTATCATTTTGTGCGTGATATTATTACTCGTGGAGATGTTGTTGTGAGCAAAGTTAATACTCATGAAAATCCTGCAGATATGATGACTAAGTCACTTCCCATAACCAAGTTTGAGTATTGCATGGACTTGGTTGGTGTTCATTGTTGAAGAATACCCCTCAAGGGTTTAGAGGAAGAGGTGGAGAACTTGTTCGTTGAGAGTTTTTGTTCGTAGAGAATTCTTGTCAAGGTGGAGATTGTTAGAATTGGGTGACTAGAATTCTTGTTAAAATAAAATATAGTGGTAAAATAAAATAAAAGTAAAGTCCAAATAAACTAGACTTCTTTTATTTTATTTTAATTAGAATAAGTCATATATTTTATTTTAATTAGAATAAGGTATTTCAACCTTACTACGTTACTTCTATTAGTTGTTCATTGGAATAAAGTTTTTTAACCTATAAATAGGCGTAGTTATCTCCTGTTGTATTTAATTCCATTTTCGACATTAGTGAATCTTCTTCTCCTCTGCCAGTGGTTTTTTTCCCGAAAGGGTTTCCACATAAAATCTGTGTGTTCTTTTTCATTTTCTTTGCGATATTTATTCATTGTCGTCATTTAAATCTTATCAAATTGATATCAGAGCTTTTTTGGGTTACTAGTCTCGATCACGATAATGGCAACATTGAAGTATGATATTCCGCTGTTGGATCGCAACACCAGATTCACGTTGTGGCAGGTAAAGATGCAAGCAGTTCTTGCGCAGATGGATTTGGAGGATGCCCTGTTAGGGTTAGATAAGATGCCTTCGAATTTGACAGATGAAGAAAAGAAGCGTAAAGATCGAAAGGCTTTGACGCAATTACAGCTGCATTTGTTTAATGAAATTCTACAAGATGTGTTAAAGGAGAAGACTACTGCTGCATTATGGGTAAAATTAAAGCAGTTATGTATGTCAAAAACCCTAACCAGTAAATTGCATATGAAACAACGTCTGTATTCTCATCGTTTGGAAGAAGGTGCGTCTGTGCATGAACACTTAAATGTGTTTAAAGAAATTGTCTCTAATTTGGAGGCCATGGAGGTTCAGTATGATAAAGAGGATTTAGGGTTAATTCTCCTTTGTTCATTGCCACCGTCATATTCAACCTTCAGAGATACAATTTTGTATAGCCATGAATCTCTCACAGTTGATGAAGTATATGCTTCCTTAGCCTCGTATGACAAGATGAAGCATTTTATGGCTGGATCTGACTCTCAAGGAGAGGGTCTCATTGTTCGTGGAAGGCAAGATCGTAACAGTGATGATAATCGTAGGAGAGCACAAGAACGAAATTCCCGTAGTAAATCTAAAGGTAGATCGAGATCTTCAAACAGAGGTAAAACTTGTAACTTCTGCAATAAGAAAGGGCGCATTAAGAAAGAGTGCTATAAGTTACAAAATAAGATCAAAAGGGAGGTAGAGAATCAAAAGGGAAAACAACCAAAACAATTCAGTGAAGCTGATGTAGTAGAAGACTACAGTGATAGTGAACTCCTACTTGCTTCTGTCGATAATTCTAAAGTGAGCGAGGAGTGGATCATCGATTCTGGTTGCACCTTTCATATGAGTCCCAATCGGGATTGGTTTACAACATATGAAGTTGTGTCTGAAGGTGTTGTTTTGATGGGAAATAATGCTTCATGTAAAATCGCAGGTGTTGGCACAATCAAAATAAAGATGTTTGATGGGGTCGTTAGAACTCTTAGTGGAGTGCGACATGTACCAGAATTGAAAAGGAATTTGATTTCGTTAAGTACTCTTGATTCAAAAGGACACAGGTGGACAGCTGAAAGTGAGGTTCTAAAGATTAGTAAAGGTTCCTCTCGTTGTGATGAAAGGGCAGAGAGAGACTTCCAAATTATATGTTTTACAAGGTTCAACTATTACTAGTGATGCTGCAGTCGCTTCCTCTTCCTTGTCAGATGATGATATTACTAGACTTTGGCATATGCGTTTAGTGCATATGAGTGAAAACGGCATGGCAGAATTGAGTAAAAGAGGACTTCTTGATGGGCAAGGTATTAGTAAACTGAAGTTCTATGAGCATTACATTTTTAGGAAGCAAAAGAGAGTTCGATTCACCAGAGGAATCCATAACACGAAGGGAATATTAGATTATATTCATTCTGATCTTTGGGGACCATCTAGAGTGCCTTCGAGAGGTGGAGCTAATTATATGCTAACTCTTATTGATGATTTTTCCAGAAAAGTTTGGGCATTCTTTCTGAAGCAGAAAGGTGATGTGTTTTCCGCATTCAAGTCTTGGAAAATTATGGTTGAAAAACAGACAAGAAAACAGATAAAACACCTCCGCAAAGATAATGGCTTGGAGTTATGTTTTGATGAGTTTAATGAATTGTGCAAATCAGAAGGGATAATGAGACATTTGACAGTTTGTCATACTCCACAGCAAAACGGCGTTGCAAAACGACGAATGAACAGAATAATCATGGAGAAGGTTCGATGTATGTTGTCGAATGTTAATTTACTGAAGTCGTTTTGGGCTGAAGCAGCCTCTACTGCATGTTTTTTTATCAACCGATCTCCATCCATTGCCATTGAGAAAAAAACTCCACAAGAGATATGGTCTGGTAAGCCTACTGATTATTCTGATATAAAGATTTTTGGGTGTCCTGCTTATGCTCATGTTGATAATGGAAATTGGAACCAAGATCCATTAAGTGTGTTTTTCTTGGTTTTAAAGCTGGTGTAAAAGGATATAAGTTATGGTGTCCTGAAAATAGAAAAATTGTGATTAGCAGAGATGTTGTTTTTGATGAAACTGCTATGTTATCTAATTTATCTCTTAAAGACTCTTCCAATAAAGAACAACAAAAGCAAGTGGAGTTTCAGATTGATTCAATATCTGTAACAGAGTCAACTTCTCAAGTTAGTACAGAAGTTCAGAATAGAGTTACTTCATCACCACATTATTCTATTGCCAAAAATAGACCTAGAAGAGAAATTAAACCTCCGAAAAGGTTATGCCAAGGCTGATCTAGTGGCTTATGCTTTAAACATGGTTGAAGATATTGGTACAATACTTTGTAACAGTCAAAGTGCTATTTTTCTTACAAAAGATCAAATGTTTCATGAGAGATCAAAGCACATTGATGTTTGGTGTCATTTTGTGCGTGATATTATTGCTCGTGGAGATATTGTTGTGAGCAAAGTTAATACTCATGAAAATCCTGCAGATATGATGACTAAGTCACTTCCCATAACCAAGTTTGAGTATTGCATGGACTTGGTTGGTGTTCATTGTTGAAGAATACCCCTCAAGGGGTTTAGTGGAAGAGGTGGAGAACTTGTTCGTTGAGAGTTCTTGTTCGTAGAGAATTCTTGTCATGGTGGAGATTGTTTAGAATTGGGTGACTAGAATTCTTGTTAAAATAAAATATAGTGGTAAAATAAAATAAAAGTAAAGTCCAAATAAACTAGGCTTCTTTTATTTTATTTTAATTAGAATAAGTCATCTATTTTATTTTAATTAGAATAAGGTGTTTCAACCTTACTATGTTACTTCTATTAGTTGTTGATTGGAATAAAGTTTTTCAACCTATAAATAGGCGTAGTTATCTCCTGTTGTATTTAATTCCATTTTCGACATTAGTGAATCTTCTTCTCCTCTGCCCGTGATTTTTTTCCCGAAAAGGTTTCAACGTAAAATCTGTGTGTTCTTTTTTGTTTTTTTTTGCGATATTTATTCATTGTCGTCATTTAAATCTTATCAATAATAGTATCTAAATTGTTAGTCAATGACATATATAATCTCTACAAAAACATTACATATATAATTGAAATCCAACATAGGGCCACCTAATGTGATTAGTTTTTTTTTTTGCCACACCTAATGGGATTATTCAAAAGTATCATTTCTCCACATTTCATTTTCATTTACAAAAAGGGCTTATCACCATATTTATGTGTCTTACACCTAGAGCTCTATGGCTATGGAACTATAAGAACAATTTCAATATATATAATGTTGCAATGGCTACAAATGTAAGGGGGTGTAAGTAACCAAAAGTTATAACTTTCTGTTACTAATAAAGATTTACGACTAATTATAGCGATGAATTATGTCTCTTAATTATGAAGAGTTGTATCACTTGATTTTTAAAAAATTAAGAATTATAACTATTCAAGTAATATTTATTAAGTACTTATGTATATTAATTAGATGTGTCTATTCAGAAAAGATACCTTAGATAGTTGTGACTCTATGAAGAGAGATAAGAACTTTTATAAATAGGAGTAGAATTTCCTTTGGATGGCATACCAAAAAGTTCAAAAAAAATATTTCTATTGTTCCTCCATCTTATACTATTCTTAGATTGTTCTATAAAGAACTCTTATAGAATTCTTAATAGAAATTGGTTTTCTTGTTATACCCAACTCAATGCTTAGTGGACTATTTTCGTCAATGCAAAATACAAATAGTCATTAAGATTCATTGTACCCTCGAGGTCCATTTGCTTGAAACCCTTTAGCATACTACCTATAGGTAAGGGTGAATAGAATCTTAAAGATATTGGTTTGATCCATGCCTTAGAGCCTTGTCCTATTGATCGATTATTTTGTTCGAGTATTTGTTCGTGTGTTCAAGACTTTTCTTATCAACATTCTAAAAGTTTTGCACCAATAGGAGTTGCACACAAAAAGAGAGTAGTTGGTAAAAGAATAAAGTCATTTGGTTTTATATAAGCTTTTATAAGACTAAGAGAAAGAGGTGAATGTAGTTTTCAATAAAGAAAGAGGGACTGAACATCACAAGATCATGTTGGACATATAAAAAAACACAAATACACGAACATATTTAAGAGATAAATATTTGTTGTTGTAAAGAGAAGCTTGTTCGTGTCTAATTTGCATTATACGACCTTAAAAACAAATTAATTCATAATTAGGGTCCAATTATTAAAATTCCAAAGAAATCAACATAGTTATCGATACAAAATCGCAAGTTTTGATGTTTAGTAAATAAGGTATCGATACTAATGTGAAAATTGATACCAAATTAGCATTCTATCAAATTTTGATATTGAACATTTTATCGTTACTCAGACATAGGTACTGATATTTTAAGAGAAATTGAGCTACTGTTTTCCGGCACATTCGTTCCAACATTGAGGTATCAATTTTTATGCCTCAAGTATTGATATCTCTGTACAAAATGACAAAAACACAACAAAACAAAGTATATTTCATGCTCCACATATTTCCTTTCAACATGCAGTATCCATCACAACATCAAACATCAAAATTTCCCAAAACATAGTCCAACGTAACATCCATACTTTATCAGTCCAGAACTATAAAATAATAATAATAATAATAATAATAATAATAATAATAATAACCAACAAAAAATTTTAACCTACATTGCCTTTATTCAAATAACAAAGTTTATAACACCACCTACTCAAATGTTTATTCCTTAGCTTGGATCACTTTCTTGGCCACACCGCTCACACCAAAAGAGCTATTTATCTATAAGGATTTAGGGAGGAGTGTGTGAGCTTAAACAAGCTTAGTGAATATATCAGAATTTACCACAAGCATACACAATGTCATTTGTTAAACAATAGCATACTATGGCACATTAACATTCATATTTTCATTAAGTCAAAATGTCATATTCATGCTATATTATCTCACATGTTTATCTTAAGTACTCACATGCACATACATACAACATATTTCAAACATAAATCATTTAATGCTAATTTGGCAACTTGAGATTACGAAACGTAAAAGTGGACTCTATCACCACATATTAGATACATGAATCTCTATCAAACCAATGACTCAAAGAGTCTAATATGTCCCACAAGAATAGCATTAAGCTAAACACTCTCCAACACCCCAACATGTCCCAATGAATAAAGCTTAGCTCAACATTCCCTTATCTCTCCAACTTGTCCCAGGGCCTCAATACCCAAATCACAAAACATAAAGTGAGTACTCACAAATCCTATGGTATGCCAACTATATATCCAACGGTCTCAAGAGATCTAAAGGCTAAAATATCCACAATTATACACATTTTACCTACCTTCAGACTTGCTCGTAGTAGATCTCAATTTATCTGACACTTTACACACAACAAACACATTCTAAAACTCATCATATATAGCATTGAACACAACCAAACAGCAAGGAAACCATAATTCAAAGCTCTCATTTCTCACTACCAAAAACTAGCTAGTTTTGTCAAATTGAAGTTTCGACATTCTAATCTCATTTTTTTATTTCTCAAGGTATCTATTAGAATGAGCCCAGTAACTAATCCTTCCCATTTTGTAGGCCCATTAAAGGGGTGGATGCTGGCCACGAGTTCTAATCTCATTTTTAATCCTCAATTTCGATTTCAAACATCCTAAATATTATTTAATTTCATATCTAAACAATTAATTTCACCTAAATTCGTGGTCCTAAAATTTTCAGAAAATTGAAGCTTTCAAGAACATGAAAAAGGAGAAAACTATTGATTCTTAGAAATTCGGTTATGAACTATCAAATTGAAGTGAAATAAATTCTAATTAGGTTAAAATGAATCAAAAATCACTTTGAAAACACGAGTTTACTAATATTACGAGATTTACCTTTTTAATTCCAAGCTTTCTTGCAAAACATCAAATCTTAATATAATTGTTTCAAACTCGATTTGAATTAACAGAACTCTTTATTTAACCATAGAAAGTTAGAATATTACCTTGATTTGATGAAAATGATGATCTACAAATCTAATTTGGGATTTGAACTCAAGAAGAACAATGACGAATTTGGAGAGAAAATATGTTTTTCATTTGAAATTGGGGGTTGTTTTGGTGTTAGGAAGTTAATAAATCTAAAAGAATTAATTGATTTTGAAAAAAAACTCTCTAATTTTAGGTTTTGGAACACTGTTGAATGATTTGGGGTTTTTGAGAATAAGGGAAAAACGATAGGTGTTCTCTTGTAGGAGAATAACTTAAAAATTAGGCATTTTGCCCTTTCAGTCACTCTTAATTTTTCCTTTTTCCAGTTAGGTCCTAAATAAACTAAAATTCATTTTCTTCAAATTAGACCCCAAAATAGAATTTTGTCTTGAGTTAACAAATAAAATAAAAATCTGATTAAAACACTCACATACTTAAATTACTCACTTACGACCCTATTTTCTGATATCAGACACAACCTCCGATTTAGTGACCCGATTCTACTAACCCAAAACTACTAGGCCAGGTTTTGGGATGTGATAAGTAAGGAAATCCAAAGCCTAAAAGTTTTCTTCTCTTTCCTTTTAAACTGACCCCAAAGCATAAAACTTTAGAACCCCATAAATGGCCATGTAAAATAACTCAGGTTTGTCCACACTTACCACGTATTTGAACGTCAAAAAGAGTTTGCTGATTACAATAAACTCAAACTTTCAAGCTAGCCTTAGCTCTAGATTTTCAAGAGAACATAGAAAGAAATTTGAGAAGAGAAAGATAAAGTTTTACAGAAAACTCAAAACATAACCAAAAAGTTCACACGAGAAAGAAACTTAGTGGTCAAGTTTATCCTCCTCTCTATCTTTCCTTTGGCATTTGTGACTAATAGCTTTTCTTTCATCTTTAATGCTTGTCCTATCAATTTCAGATATCTCGTCTCATCCTACCTAGTGTCCATTAACCAATTAGTTAGCTAGATAGATAAAATGGTAAAACTAACTATTTTCCCTGACTAAAGGTTAAGAGAAACTCTAACATCTGAATATTAGGGTGGCACGACCTCAAAAAGGGAGCCCGCCAACATCTAAGCTCGCCTCAACTCAAACTTCGCCTCAAAGGCGCAGTCGAAGTCTTCAAATACTCAAGAATCTTCTCTACACCTTATTTATTAAACTTACACTATTAGGTTTTCCATATATGAACAGTATGCAATTACTCTAGTGCTACACCGAGCGGCATGTTACAAGTTAACAATTATTAAGATTCATGTTATGCATCAAATGATGTTCAATTCATCATTTTCGATGCCAATTGAACCAATTTCACCATATCACCTGATGATGCCTTCAAATGAACTGATTTTATCATGTCATGTAGGGATGTCTATAATATTTTATATGAACCATCAAAGGTGTGAAGGAACGAGACATGATGAACTCAAATCGACAGGTGGTAGTAGAATGCGTGCATTAATTGAACTAATCAGAGCTTGTAACGAAACATGATATTATTTCCTCAATAAAACCATCTTAGAGTTTAAAAATTATGACTTTATGGTAAAAGTATGAATTTAGGGCGATTTAGGGCGATTTAGGGCTTAGGGCTTAAGAAATAGACAACTTTAGGAATAGTTTTTTGGTTTTGTGGAAAAAGGTCAAATTCTACAATTAGTCCATGTACTTTAATATAATCATTTTAGTCCCTTTACTTTTTAAATTTTAAAATTTCAGTCCTCAATAATTATTAAGTTCATTATGTTAAGTTTTTCTATTTCCAAAATCAAATGCGACAAGCATATTATTTTGTTAATGAATTAATGAATGTTATTTGTATTAAGATTGAAATTTTAAAATTTGAAAAGTATAGGGACTTAGATTGATACAATGAGAGAATACTGACTAAATCTATAATTGTATGCTAGAACATGACTAGTAATTGAATTTAACTAAATTAATTTAACTGCTATTGTTTGAGTTATGATTAAATTTTCAAATTTTGAAAAATACAAGGATTAAATTAATAATTTCAAAAAGTACAACGACTAAAATTAATAAAATTAAAGTACATGGACTAAACATACAACTTTCACAAAGTATAGAAACTAATAGCACAATTTAACAAAAAAAAAAAAAAGGTAGGTTTTACAGGCAATAAAAGAATTAGTAAAGGGAACTCGCGTTGAGATCTTCTTGTATTAAATATAGGTTAAAATTCATAGCAATCAAAATTAAATGCAAATAGGTTTAATATAGATGGGCCTCGACCTCTTGTCAAAGTCTACGTCCAAAAACAAAAAGCGAGGTCATTAAAACAAGAAATTGGAGAAAATTTTTAAATGATTAATAATTTTATTAATAAGAATTTTAATTTTTTAAATATTTTTTTTGATTTCTTAAGGTATTTACTAAAGCGAGTCCAATAATTAATCCTTCGTATTATGTAGGTCCATTAAGGGGTGGATGCTAATCACGAATTTTAAAGCTGCTTCATACCCTGGACGAGAATCGAACCCTTGATCACTGATTAAGGTAGGAGAAACCCTTACATCTTATCTAACTCCCATAATTTCTTAAATATTTTTGTTAACAATATTTTTGTATTACTTTAATTTTAAATAGCAAAAGAATGAGTTTAGAGAATCTTTCAAATTAATTAAAAGAATTTTATTATTTATTATATTATTACATTGATATTACAATAATATTTTATTTTTTGATATAATATTGGGGTGAAGATGATAGGATTTGAACTCGTATCAAATAATTATTTGAAAAGAGTTTTAATCACACTATGTTAAATTATTTTTAATGTTAAATTTTGAATATTAAAATTAATTCTATCGAAGGTTATGTTTATATCATATTAAATTATTATTTTTTGTTTGACAGGTTGTATCCATATTAAATTATACTTTCATTATAATTTAAAATTATTCAAATTTGAGTTACACTTCGACATTTACATTTATCTTATTGTCTAAAGTTGAAAAAAGGATTATAAATAATTCTAGGTATGGTATAAAAAATTATGAATAGTTCTCTCACAAAATATTGTGGACCGAATAGTGGCTTATGAGGCGCCAATTAGTGCGAAAGGGCAAGATAAACTCCAATGGAAGTGGATGGCTGCTGGAAATTTCTCTTTGTCTGAATCCTACAAACACATTTCAGGGAATTATGGTTTTGCTGAAGAGGTGACTCACCAAATGTTGTGGAAGGTGGCTGCACCACAACGAGTCCGCATGTTCTTATGGTTATTGTACAAAGACTGACTCTTAAGTAATGAAGAGAGAGTGCGACGCGACATGGCTCAGGTGGCTTGTTGTGTAATTTGTGGTTGTGCATTAGAATCTTCATTGCATGCGGTAAGGGACTGTGGTCTTGATAAAGCTGTATGGAAATTAGTAGCTCCTTGTCGTGTTTAGGGTGCCTTTTTCAGTCTAAATGTTGAAGAGTAGCTGCTGTGGAACGCTAAAAATAAAGGTAATATACTTGATGGCGAGTGGCCTACGTTTTTTTCAATTACTTGTTGGTTCATCTGGAAGAGCAGGAATGGTTTCATCTTCAACAATGCAAGTCGTAATAGTTGTGCTCTTTTCAACTCGGCAATGGCTTGGACAAAATCCTTGAAGGCGAATGGAGCACTGCAACATATGGCTTGCTTGCCAATGTCAACGAAGGGGTGGCAGCCTCCAGCCGTTGGTTGGGTCAAGATAAACGTTGATGGCTCAATTCAAGGAATAAATCGAGGGCAGCAATAGGTGGTGTACTGAGAGGACCAAATGGTGGCTGGATTGTTGAGTTTAGAATGCAAACAGGTATGATTAACATTCTCTCTATTGAGGTTAAGGCTGTGTTAATAGGAATGGAAATTGTTTGGGACGGAGGATTTCGACAGGCCGAAGTTGAATGTGACAATGCAATGTTAATGGAGAATGTACGAAATGGATTAGCTATAGTGAGTAATATATAGACGAAGTCCAAAGGATACATGATTGGTGCACTAAGAATTGGTAAATTCGATTCCATCATATTCTCTGGGACAACAATAAAGTTACTAATGCGATCGCTAAGACTAGTGAAGAAGACAGAATTAGTTGCTTAGAGATACTTGACAATCCCCCTTTGTCGACTAGAAAACTACTGGAAGAGGACATCCATGAAATAATATTTCGAGATAGACATTGTGATTAAGTCTGTTATTTCAGTCTTGTACTAATTTTTTTCTTCTAAAAAAAATTCAACATTTAGTACTTTCATGTAAGTAGTAGCTAACAATATTTAGAATCTTATTATTAATTTCTATGATTTTTTTATTCTTTTAATATTTTAATTATCAAAACATTTAATATATTTTAATCATGTTTAAAAATTAAAATAATATTATTTATTTTTTATTAATAAATTAAAAATAAACGCTTAAAATTACATTCATTGAGTGTGATTAGAATTATTCATGGATCGGGCCATTCAATCAAGCTCAAAGGTTTGCTCGAAAATTGAGATGGTTTGGATAAAAATAAAGGCCCGAAATAGGGATTTGGACAAAAAATGAGACTCGTTTTTTTAAATGGACCAAATCTCGAGTAAATTTTTTTTGACCTGGGTCCAGCCTGAGTACCTGAACAAAGTATCAATACTCTTCAAAAAAGTATTGATACCCTTCTTAATATTGGTACCATTTTAAGGTTCTTTTGAAAATTAACAAAAATCGTTTGAGTATCGATACCCTCCCCAACATATCGATACCTCATAGCAAGTATCGATATATTCCCTATTGTATTGATACTATACGCTTTAATATCGGTTGGGTCAGTCTAAACCCATGTTTAGCATATATAATTTGGGTCGGGTTTGAGGAAAAATTTAGATTCATTTTTTTAATTGGGTTTGGACCTATCAATCGAACCTAAAATTTTATTAGAGCCCAGCTCGACCCATGAACAATTCTAAGTGTGATATTAAAAACGAATTAATTAAAAAACACTATATTAAGAAATAAAATAATAAAAGCAATATTGTTGTTAAAAAAATTCAATCGTGCTGAGTATATATATTGCAAATGCTATGCTATTCAATTGTCTCTTTGCATAATTGCTTTCTCTCTCACCTAAGTCACGCCACAGCACTTAAACACTTCCCAATCATTCTAGTTTTTCTCCCATTTTCCTTCTCTCTCTTGTTTTTGCTTTCCCACTTTGTTTCTTCATGCCTCTCTTCCTCTCACTTCTTCTCATTTTATGGTTTCCTTCAACCAATGCTGACTGGCCACCTTCTCCTGGCTACTGGCCAAGTTCTAAATTCAGGCCTATGAGCTTTTATAGCGGCTTTAGAAACCTTTGGGGTCCCAACCATCAAAGCGTAGACCAAAGTTCGTTGACAATATGGCTTGATAGAACCTCAGGTCTTATTTCATCTCATTCTCTTTTGTTATATGGTGGTAAATTTTAATTTATCCTTTTTCCCCTAATTGTATTGGTTGTTTTTTTGTTAAAAGGAAGTGGATTCAAGTCTATTCGTCTTTTTCGTTCGGGTTATTTTGGTGTCTCCATTAAACTTCAATCTGGTTATACTGCAGGGGTCATAACAGCTTTATATGTAAATTTTCACTATTTCTAATTCGTTAATCAATAAGTTTGTAAAGCTACTTGAAACTCTCTCTCCTCCTTTTTAGATTTACTTGGAGAAGTGGTTAGAGTTTTTGTCTATCACTTAGATAACATGAGTTCAATATTTATCTTATTTCTCCTCCTCTAGTATTATAATAATAAGGTAAGTTGCACTCAATGTTACTAAACTATTAGTAATTTTACGTTTTAATCATTTAACTTCAGAAAATTACAAATTGTCACTGAACTATTCAAAAGTTTTTATTTAAGTCATTGGACTATTAAAATCGACGTTGTATGACGTTCTCTATTTGCACCGTCTACACCAATCAAAAACTCTCATTCCCTTCTATTCTATAGTTTAGTGTTCTTTTTTTTTCATAAACAACTTTGAACGTTATGAATATATGAACAAAAAATCAAATAGCTTTCTTATCCGATCTCCAACATTGATCGACTAGATCTAAGGTATGTTATTCTACTCGTCAATGGATATTGTTCCGTCGTACCAATCATTGAATCATTGCTTGGAGCTTACTAGTGACTTAAATAAAAACTTTCAAATAGTTTAGTGGCCATGTTGCGATTTTTTGAAGTTGGGTGACCAAAAGGTATACTTACTAATAGTTTAGTGACCTTTAGAGTAGTTTACCCATAATACTAAAAGAAACTTTCTCTCTCTATATATTATATCAAATTCTATGTTAAAATATGAAGCAAATTGGTTAAGTAGGTTTTTATTTTTTTATCAACCGATTGTTGTCTCCTATGATTTCCCTATTGGGCTCTAAGATACAAATGATAATACAAATGGCAGCTATCAAACAATGAAGCTCATCCAGGATTCCATGATGAAGTGGATATGGAGTTCCTTGGGACTACATTTGGGAAACCTTACACTTTGCAAACCAATGTGTACATAAGAGGGAGTGGTGATGGAAAAATCATTGGAAGGGAGATGAATTTTCATCTTTGGTTTGATCCTACCATGGACTTTCATCACTATGCCATTCTTTGGAGTCCTAAGGAGATCATGTAAGTATAAACATTTTGGTGATTTGAGGGTTTTTTCCTAAGTTGGCAAAGAGATGTTTGTGTGTATTCTTTTCTGATATTTGTATCAGATTCCTAGTGGATGTGTGCCCATAAGGAGGTATCCAAGGAAAAGTGATGCAACATTTCCTCTAAGGCCAATGTGGGTGTATGGTTCAATATGGGATGCCTCATCATGGGCGACTGAAGATGGAAAATACAAAGCTGATTACAGATATCAACCATTTGTTGCAAAGTACATCAATTTCAAAGCAGGTGGTTGCTCTGCCTATGCGCCGGCTTGGTGCCGCCCAGTGTCCTCTTCACCTTTCCAGTCCGGCAGATTAACTATGCAACAATATAGAGCTATGAGATGGGTTCAAAGATACCATATGGTGTATGACTATTGCAGGGACCCCAAAAGGAACCATGACTTAACCCCAGAGTGTTGGAGCTAGTCAAAGTACCCTACCAACAGTTGGATCAAAAACTTTTTCAACTTCTCTGTAATTTATGAAACAAATTTACTGTTTTTTCCACTTGTTTTCCTTTGGTGTCTTGAGATGGATCCCACTTCATGCAAGGTTTAGTTGATTCTTTCTCTCCCTTTCTCCTAAATTGAATGGTGGCTATGAATGAGACAAGTCACATGCTTTTTAGTTATTTATAGAGTTAATGTATTTATGGATGGAAGGAAAGAGCTAGTCAACTTGATTTGGACTCTCTCATTAAAGAGGGTCCTACACTTTTCATATCATATTTTAATGATAATAAAAATACAATTTTACTATTTTAATAATTTATATTTTTATCATTTTTATCATTTTAAGAGATCAAAATGTAATTAACCATTATTAATTTAAAATTTTATAAATTATAAAATATCTAAATAAAAAAAATTCATTTTAAAAAAATCAGGACCTTATCACCCTCTTTGCTCCCACTGTATATAATATTATCTTTAAATTCAGCCACTTCATTTATCAGTTTTCTTGATTTCATCTATTTTCACAAAAAAAAAAAAAAAAAAACATTGTTAGAACATTAAAAAAACACTGTGACAGATCTAAGTTTACTATTTATTTAATATTTTTTAACATATTTGTAATAATATTTTTATATTTTATGAGTAAATATTAAATTAAATTTTTTAACTAATAAAACTATGATAAAATTTTAGATTAAATTGGTGTGAATACATGGTGTTTGAAGAAGTCTAGAGTCTAGACTACTGATCTTTTTCTCCCTCTTTTTGTCTCTCCATCAAACTCACTAAAGACTGTAACACCTTATTTCCACTCTGAGAAATTCTAATGATATATGTAAAGAATAAAGCTCATACTTTTGTAAGGGCAAACTAAAGAATTTGTGTTAGGTAACCAAGATAATATTAGAAAATTTAAATTTTATCTTAAAATAATTTAAATTGAATTATTAATTTAATTAAAGGGTCCATGATGGAACATTTTTAACAATGTTTATAGTGTTTCAATAATTATAAAAAATAATATTATTTGAATAGTTATGTTTAATCAAGAGATTTTAGATGAATAATTATGTCTCTTATAAAGATATTATTATTCAGAAAAGACAGCTATTGAAAGATGTCTCTATGAAGAGACATAAAAATTCTTATAAATGGGGATGAAATTTCATTTGGAAATAATACGAATAAGTTTTAAAAATTCTTTCTATCCTTCCTCCATCTTTTAATATTATTAGATTATTCTATAAAGAATTATTGTAAAAATTCTTTGTAGAAATTAATTTTCTTGTTATACATTGCTCAGTGCTTAGTGGGCTATTTTCGTTAGTGGAAAACACAAATAATCATTAGCTTCATTGTATTCTCGAGGTTCATTTATTTGAAACTCTTTTGCACACTGAATATATGGGTCGAATAAAACCTTAAAGATAGTGGCTTGGTACATGCTTTAGAGTCTTATCTTATTTCTTCACTCATTGTTTGAGTTTTGTTCATGTGTTCGAGATTTTTCTCATCATAATTTTGTACTAACAATTTCAAATTAAAATGGATAATATTCGTTAAATAAAAGTTTATAGATGGTTATTTGTGAATGGAGTAATGAAAGCAATAAAGATGTTTTTGGTTGGGTGGAATTTCCATAGAGGGCTGAGGGGAGGGAGTGGAAAAGTGGAAAAAATAAATTTTGAGTTTGTTTGATTGACAAGAAAAGTGAGAGGAAAGAAAGTAGGACGAATGATCATTTTTCATTCTACTGTATAAAAATCAATTATTTCAAATTAGAAAGATGATATGAGAGAAAATAAGAAAGAAGTGTATATTAGTTCAAAATTATACATTTTCAAATGTTTTATTTTCTTTATTTTCATTTTTTCAACTCTACCAAGCAATGAATGGAAAAATAACATTTTTCTTTTCATTTTTACATCTTTCCTACCAAATACATTTTTTTTAAAACAGTTATATTTCTCGTCCTTTTAATTTACTATCCCTTCAATTTTTTATCTCCTAATTTTCATTCTACTCTATCAAACATGTCCTAAGGGATGTTTTGGATGACAATAATTTTAGAAGTTAGCTAAGGTAGATCAAAATACTAAACAAATGGAGTGGTTTGTAAGTAGCTTTAGAAGTGTTTTCAAAGTTTAAAAAAAGGATTGAAAATGATAGATTAGTCCCAAACCCAAATAATATGTGTTTAAATGTTGTATCAAAAGTCCAAAATATTCTATTATTGGCTCTTTCTTCTTTTGGCTTTTCCTAATAATTTAAATCATTAACCACCCAAACCCAAAACTCTCTTGATTCAAATGTGTGAACATGTTTGTTTTCTTAGTTGGACAAATCTCACCATCAAATATGCACCATCACAAAATCATCTATAAAATTAGAATACAAAACGCTTAATATAATATTTGATACTCAAATTTAATATTTTTTTAAATTTAATATTTAAATTTTTTTAATCTAATTTGGTATCGGAACTTGACACTTTTTCTTAATTTTGGTACATAAACTTTTTTTTGGACCCAATTTGGTACCTGAATTTGGTATTTTTTTCCTAATTTGGTGCCTAAGCTTTTTTTAGATTCAATTTGATACCTAAATTTATTAAATATTATAAAAATTACGCAAAACAATAACTATGTTGAAATGTTTTTTGTTATGCTATAAAAATATTATCAATTTTAAAGAAAATTCATGTTAAAATAGGTATTGAGTTATGCTTAATTAATTAATATTAAGAAAATATTAAGTACAAAATTAGGAAAAAAAAGTCAAGTTCAGGTACCAAATTGGATCCCAAAAAGTTGAAGTACCAACTTAAAAAAAGCGTTAAAGTTTAGGTACTAAATTAGGAAAAAGTGTCAAGTTTAGTACCAAATTGAACCCAAAAAATGTTTAGGTACCAAATTAGTAAATAGTATCAAACTCAAGTACCAAACGCTATATTAAGCCAATACAAAAATAGTAAAATAGATTTTTTTTTATTGGTGTGTTTAATAGAAAAGATATAAAAATTGTAAAAAAAAAAAAAAATTGGTCCATAAATAATAAAAAAAGAATTTTTGAAAAATGCATATCTTTTAATTAAATTTACTTTCTCAATATTTCTCCTCTTATTAATCCAACTTAGAATGATTTATTTCAGATCGGAAAAGATATTCTCTTTTATTTTTTTCTATGTTTCTTCTTCTACTTTTTCATTTAATCTTTGAATGAGATAAATAGAAATTTTGAGGTTGAATTTTCTTGTTGAGTTTGCTTAAGGGGAAACTATAGTTTTCTTCTAAACTGGTCCAAAATTGTATCTATTTATCAAGCTTTCTTTCCAAGTCTTTTGAGAATAATAGCCTTCGTCTTCTATTTTTTTTTTTAATATACGAGTGTGATTACATAATAGTATATGTTCATACTTTTTTAATCTTTGACAACGCACACACACACCTTGCACACACAGGTGTTCGAACCCGGGTCTCCTAAGATGAACATCATCCTCTTTTCCACTGGAGCTACTCGTTGGGTTCTCGTCTTCCATTTTATTTGGTATTATAAACTAGACCTATCATATTTGACTTTATTGCAAAAATTCAATCTAATTGACTTAAATCTACATTTAATGGCTATAAAAAGTCGATAACTCATTTTTTTTTAAAATAAAATTTAAATTGAGTTGAACTCAAAATAATTGAAACTTAAAATAATTTGAATTTGAAAACAATTGAACAAATAAATTAAAATTGTTGGAATTGAAATGATCCAACTCGAAAAATTAAATCCTCAAAGTCAAATGACTCAAACCCAAAGTGGTAAAATTGATTTCCACTTGAAATGAAAAGATCTAAAACTAACCCAAACTCAAGTGACTTGAGTTGATCAAACTTAAAACATTACTTGATTCGCCCAATTGGCCGGTCCACTGTCAATTACTACCACATTTCTCTTAGATAGCATTAAGTATAATAGAAAGTTTCTGAAAATTTAATCAACTGAAAAACGATTCTAACATTTGATATGTTAAATTATATTTTTCTTTGGAATCCTATGAATTATGAAAATGTAATTTCCATGATAAAAGTTATTTTTTCATGTAGATTAGAAAGTTACAAAAAAAATAAAGATAAAATTAACCCTATCTATATTAGTTTAGGATCTATTAATAAACATAAAGAAGAAAAACAACTTATTGCCTCCTTCCTCCTTCATTCTACTTGATTTTTTCTCTATTACTTCAATGGATTTTTCGAAAGTAATTTTTTTCCCTAGTTTTATTTTTATATGCATATTTAACCATCTATATATATTATATTGTTTACTTATTAGATTTGTTTTCTTTTTTTTTTCTTGGTATATTAATTGAAAATTTAATTTTATTATAGTATTTATGAATCTTTACGAGCAAAAGGAAAAAAAATAAGGTTTAGGTTCAGTTCTAAGATTGATTTAATCAAAATCTTTTTGCATGATTTATCTTTGAATTATGATTTGTTGTATGTTATTGAGAATTCTACTAGAATGACTTTTAAGAATGAACAAATGATTGACAATCCATTTAGAAGTAAAATAGATAAGGACATGTAATCAAATAAATTTCAAAGCAATTATGTATTATATTCAAGTAAATTATGTTTTTTTTTCAATATCCAAAGTAATTTATGTTATATTGGAGCTTTGAAAAAATAATGTTAAAAAATATCTTTATTTTAATATTATATAAATATTTGTTAAGAATATAGTTTATTACAAAAATTAATTACATAATATTATATTTTATTTAATAAAGGTAAATTTATAAAGGCATAATGACAAAATTAGCCCTTAACGTTTAGTGTTTGGTCACTTTGGCCCTTAAATATTTTTTTTGGCTCACTTTCATACATAAGTTTTTTTTTTGGTTAAATTGGTCATTTTTTAACTATTTTGCTGACGTGGCCACTAGTTGACTAACGGTGCTGATGTGGCAAATTTTTTTTCTACCTAGGCAAGTCCACATATGCAGCTGTTGACGTGGCACTATTTTGTCTTATATGCTACGTCAGCAAATGATTTTAAAATTATTAAAAGTATTTTTTCAAAATATAAAATTATTAAAATTATTTTTTAAAATATAAAATTATTAAAATTATTTTAATATTTTAATCATCATCTTCCCGTTCTTTTGGATTTTTCTGGGTTTTTTTGTCTGTTCCCCTTCCCCTTATTTTCCTTCTTTGGTGGTCGTTTACCGGAGTTGTTCTGGTGGGTTGCTCCCCGATGAACTCCAATCTGTTCTGGGCAAAATTGATTAAAAGAAAAAACTTTTCTTCCATTTCCCAACAGTTTCCAAGCAACCAAACATATAAACAGTACCAAATAATCCACAAAAATAAGATGAGAAACTAATTGCTTCATCGGTGGTGGGTTTTCCTCGATGAACTTTTTCAATCCCTTTTCACCACCGAGGAACCCTACCTCTCAAGATTTCAAATAGATCAAACTTGGCATAAAAGTATTTTTTAGGTTGTTTGGCAGCCGAAAAAATGGTTTATGAGGACGATGGGTGATGAGGCTTTTTCCTAAGAAATGAGATTGAAAATAGAGAATCTTGAAGGGTTGGGAGAGTGGTGGAAGAAGAAGAAGCCATGATTTGGTTCAGAATCCAAGTGGAGAAGTAGTCATGGTTATGAGATTGAAATAGAGAACCTTGAAGGGTTGAGGGAGTGATGGAAGAAGAAGAAGTCATGGTTTAGTTCAGAATCCAAGTGGAGAAGTAGCCATGGTTTGGTTCAAAATTTGGTACAGATTTGGGAACTTAAAATGTGTTAGATGGAAAAATGGTGAGAAAAAAAGTAGTGTTAGATGGAAAAATGGGGAAGAAGATGAAATTGAAAATTAAAACTATTTAATAATTTTAATAATTTTAAAATAATTTAAAAATTTAAAAATTTTTAATAATTTTATATTTAAAATTAATTTTAATAATTTTAAAATCATTTGCTGACGTGACATATAAGACAAAATAATGTCATGTTAGCAGCTGCATATGTGGACTTGCCTAGGTAAAAAGAAAATTGTCAAGTCAACACCATTAGTCAACTAACGACTACATCAGCAAGACCGTTAAAAAATGATCAATTTCACCAAAAAAAAGTTTATGTATGAAAGTGAGTTAAAAAAATCTTAAAAAATGGGCTAAAGTGATCAAACACACAAGCGTTATGGGCTAATTTTATCGTTTACGCCATTTATAAATTATTATTATATTTTTAAGAAAGTTAACTAAACATGATAACCTAACTTTCCATCCAATGGACATCAAAAGTTATGAAGTAACTTGCTCACAGTCATATTCTCAGTAATCACATTCCAAAAAATCGCATTTCATTAAAATTATAACATAAGAAAACATCAAATGCTACCTTAATGTTGAGAGCGAGAGACATTAAAATCCCTAATTATAATCCTGGATATTGCAGACAACTAAACATTTGTTGGGGAAACCCCCACCCCCCAAGGATTAAGTTCAACAAATCATGGATGTCCTTTGAAGAGTTTATAGAAACATAAGGTCACATGAGAACAGCTTGTGTGTGCTTTTTTTTTTTTTTTTTGAATTACAAGAAGGTAAAATCCTAACAACAATGTGATTAACACGATTTGAATTTAAGCCATACTTGGGAGTAATGAACATCTTGACTATCAGCCAAATACATGGATGAATCTTTAACATCTCTATTTCAATCATTTTCATGTTATAAAGATTTTGATGTTGATATAACTGCTTTTAGCTACAGAAATGGAAGCAGCAACTAAAATAAAAACTCAATCACTACTAGCAAACGGGGTGAGTCTTAACAAGCAGAGAGAAGGGCTTAAAATCTAGTGTACAATGTGAAAAATTCATATATTAATGTAGTCCTTTCTATAATCTGTACTTCTTATAGCTTCCAATATATGCCCAGTTTGTGTAAGATGCCCGAAAGAACTCCATAGAAAGTGATTTCCGCAAATATCACATATAGAAGGGTCCCTAATCGCTCTGACTTCCAACATTGTTGAAAACATGTTTTTGGATCCAAAAAACCTGATAACACAGTAAGTTGTGTCACCGAATATTAGTAAAAAGGAAATCTACGTCATCACTTTAACAACAATAACTAACCGTGTTAATAATTTGGACCAAAGAAAAGGTATTATATGAAACTGTAATTCCATATCATCTCTATATCTTTCTAGTAGGGGAATGACAAATCAAAGTTTTTCTTCTGATTTTTAGCATTTTTAGTTGAATTTGAATTTTTTTTCAGGAGGAAAATGCTAAAACTCAAGAGTAAAATCTGATTTATCATTCTCCTATTGAGAAGGAATATGAATAACGTGGAATCGCAGTTTTAAGTTAAAATAGAGGCATTAGCGGAGCCAAGTAAAGGCCCAAGGGGGCCATGACACCCCCAAGGTTTAAAAGTTTTTCAATTTAGCTCTTAGTAAATATACTATGACCCTCTCAAAAATATAAGTAAGCCCCCTCAAGGTTTAAAATTTTTGCAATTTTTTCCTTTGTATATATATTATAGCCCCTTTAAAATGGTAAAATTTTAATTGAGACCCTTTATTATTTATAAAATTTTAAAATCAGTAATGATAAAATTACACTTTGGCCCCCTCAAAAATGATAAAAATTTAATTTAACTCTTAAAAATTATAAAGATATAGGTTATTAAAATGATGAAATTATATTTGTACTATCGTAAAAATATACAATTCAATTCTCCCTCAAAAATTTTTTTTTCTCTCCGCCACTAAGTAGAGGGATTAAATCCGAATTTCAGTATAATAGAAGGATTAAAATCTGAAATAGTTGGATGATGTTACTTACAGGGGTATTGTTTGTTGACTTACAATACCATCCATTTACAAATGCTGGAAGGATGGCTTGTGCCCCAAGCACATATATCAGCATTGCATTCATGCCTATCCATTCCAGGAACAAGAATGGTGTCCTCCATCCCCAAACATCAATCTGTTTCATTTATTTCACAAGGGGAACATCGAAAAACGAACACACTTCAATAGATTAGTGTTGACATTTAAAGGACAAGATGGGTCAAAGAGTACGGAATTGTGGTTACCAGGATGTAGAATGCTGAGAATACGATCCCGGCCGCACCAGCAGTGAAACACACGTAGCTGAAACTATAAAGCTGTTTGTTGATGGGAATGGCTGCAAAATTTGCAGAGAAAGCAATTTGTGTTTAGATTTCATATTGAAGGATGTAATGGAAACTGATTTAAGGAGGCTGGCTCACCATCTGTAAAATGAAGAATGATGCCTACAATAAGTAAGCCTAATGCCACTGAAACCCATTGCTTGAGCCTCTCTGAGTGACCCTACAAATATCACCATTCATTTTTAAATTCCTTTTCAGATATTGCTGATTGGCAAATTACAAAATCCTGATATAGTTTCTAACCTTGAAATGAATTAAAACATGTCCGTAATGGATTCCGATAGTGCCGGAGAGGATAGCCAAAATCGAACTAAGATAAAAACAGGAACCGATCAAATCACTGCATATTGACTATATGTTTAGAATAAAGTTATGGTTAATCAAAACAAACCTTAGCAAGCCTTCTGGTTCGAATGGAGCTCGACACCAGCTCGGTGCATCTTCACGGATAGGACCAGAACTCGGAGAACTATGAGTGCAAGCCTACAATTTCGTTGAAACAAAGTAAAATATTGCCATGGTAAGCAACAATGACTTACCCAAATCTATTGGAAATTGAAGCAGAGGAAGGACCAACCTTTAGGCGTTCCCAGACTGGATACATGTAAAGATGATTAATGCCCCAAACCTCTCGATCAACATAACCGACAGCGTTGCAAGCGGGTCCTAAGTGTCCTCTCATCCCACATTTGACCTTAATATTGCAGGGAAAAAAGAGTGATTAGTTAACTGAAGTTGTGGAGGACCTGGAGGTACTTAATAAGCTTTATGCATTAAGCTGTTGAGCTTATAATTCACCTTACCGTGTATTGTGTTGTTTCATTGTCTGTGGACACAACAAAACTCCAATCTGGGACGTATAGTGAATATGTTGTGGTCATGTAAATGACAAATGCAACGAATCCTCCAAGCCTGGATTATCAATTACATAAAATGATATCTTACTTCAGGAGAAACTCAAAACAATGGAGAGTCCAAGTAACATCAATTATGATTGTAAATAGATCTCTCAGTTCTGAATCAAACTCGAAAATCCGACTTAAATTAACCCGAATTCAAATCCAAACCAACTTTATTTGATCATAAAAGTCAACAACTCAAATTTGCTTAACTAGAACCCAATGATGACTTGAAAAAAAGAATATCCAAACTTAAAATGATTCGAACCTAGAATGATTCGAACTTGAAATTACCCAAACGACTTTAACCCGAGTGTCAAAATTTGAAATGAGTCAAACCCGAGAAACCCAGCTAAGCAAACTCTAATGACCTAACCCCACAACAACTCGAATCTGAAATTATCCAGAGCTTGAAATGACCTGAAAATTTATTTAATCTGACTCAAATTGATTCAACTCAACGACTCATTCGATTGATAGCTGTAATTGTAAATATAGAATCCGTGTGTTAGTTTACCATTGCCAGCGGTAAGCAGTGAAAATGGATGAATAGCCAGGTTCCAAAACTGTTGGTCTGCGCTTGGTGGTGAGAGTCTCGATCACGGCCACAATGAAGTAAACCAAAGCTATTCTCTGTTTACACATAAGATATTCATCATTAAATAATAGATTAATTTTGAAGACAAAGATTCAGTTTCTAAATCTGTTAATTTCTGGATCGTACGCAATCGCTATTTTGATTCCATTGTTTTCATGAAGAAAGGAAATTATTGAGATGTGTGGCAAAGATGAAGATGTTCTGTACCTGGAGGATTCCACACCATCGTATTTTTTTCATGTCTACTCCATAAACAAGTTCATTTGGCGCATGGGAGTATCCACCTGCACATTTCATTTGCATTATTCAATCCCATTATTCTTCATTTCAATTTGATTTTATCTAACCTTCAACTCCAAAAATGATTTAAACCTAAAATCATTTGAACTTGAAATAATTTAAATCACAATCCATCCCAACTTGAGTGTCAAAACCCAAATAGAAAAACTCAAATTGAACTAATCCGAATAACATGAATAAAAAATTAAAATGATTTAAAAAAAAACCAAACCCAAAAAATTCAAACCCAAAATAACCAAACCCCCACATTATAACACAACTTTTATTAATATTTTCCGTACATTTGGAGAATTATTTTCCAATACTCACGTGAATATTTTAAATATCATGCACTAAAAAAATTATTAAATATTTATGTCAGATATGAATACGTCAAAAAAAATAAAAATTCGAATAACAAATGTGTTCATCACTCAAGTATGACTTAAGTTCGAATCATATTAGTCGTATTATTGTTAAGATTTTACCCTTTTTATAATTTACCAAAAAAAATTAATGAATGAAAAATATTTAGGAATGATAAATACCTTGCAATAAAACTCCCCAAAATAGAAGCTTTAGAGTTCTCAAGCATATCTTCTTAATTGCATCCTTTATCTTGGGAATTTTCTGGAACAGAGAAACAAGCATTTGAGTTTGACTGTATTTTACATTTTTATTTAAAAATAGACATTAATTTTAACATATTTGATTAAATAGTAAATTAATTTTTTTATTAAAGATTTTATCTATTTTTATCTAATTGATAATGCGACTGATGGCACAATTAAACGACGTAACATGTCATTTGTATATTATATTGATATGATTTTTTTAACACATCAATAAATATTTTAAAATTTAAAAAAATAAAAATAAATAACTTTTTAATAATTATTTAAAAACCATGTTCAAGATGGATATAAACAAGTAGTTGTCCAGATTCATTTGAACTTGGATAAATAGATACTCAAATTTATCTTACCCGTTATTTTTTAAATAATTATAAAAATTATTTAAAATTTTAATAAATTTAAAAATTATTTAAAAGTTATTACAAACAATGTCCATAATGAACATGATCAAATGGGTGGTTTCTTACATAATTATTAAGTAGCTACATATCTACTTATTTTATTGTAATACTTTTTTTTGAAAATTTTATATTAAATAAAAAATTAAAATAATTTTTAAATACATTTAAAATATTAAATTTTGAATAGTTTATTAAACACACCTTTAATTTCATAATTTGGATTTTTTAATAATAATTTTTTGGTATGAACTAAGGTGATAACTCATTGATAAAATGAAACCAGCTAAAAATTAATATCTTCATTTATTTAATTTTTAAGCACGTATGATAACCCAACATGAAAACCAAATGGTAGAAACTTTTCAATGAAAAAGTATTGAAATGATGAGTAGATAAAGAGATACTTCTCACTTAATATAGAATTTTTTCAATTGTTTCTAAATTTTTTAAATGCTTTGCATTTAAATTTTTAAAAAATTTTAAATTTATCAAATAATTTAATCAAATTTAATATTTACTTTTTCAATACTTAATTTTTGATATATAATTTTTTAGTTTATCAAACTACCCCTAAAATATAACATTTAGAATTATGAGTGGACCAAATTTGTACCTTGAGAGCTAAGGCAATGGCAACCCCAACAATGAACAGAAAAAATGGCATCACAAAGTCAGCCAGTGTGCATCCATTCCATGGTGAGTGATCAATCCTGGCATATGCTCCCCCAGCATCATCTACTAATATCATCAACTACACCCAAATATCACAACACCTTCTTATTATAATAACAATCCATGATTAAGGTTTATTCGAGTCGAGTTAGACTTACAAATTTTGAATATTCTTTCGAGTCAAAACTTGTGACTTACCACAATGGTGAGCCCTCTAAAAGCATCCAAGGTTGCTACCCTCTTGGTCTTTTGCTTTACCAATGGTTGTTGCTGCTCCTGCAACTGTTGTTGTTGTTCTTCTTCAACCAGCTTATCTCCCTTTTTCTCCATATTTTGCCCTTCTTCCATCTTTCCAGGGTCCGCCATAACTTTACTGTGAAGCAAGGTTACAAAGTAGGGAAGCTTGGAGGATGATAGCAATGGTGGTGAGAGAGCTAAAAATGGAGGCCAAGAGAGACAAGTTTATAATCAGAGAAGGCCGGCAATGGTTGGCGCCTAAGGGGCACGGTGGGGCCTCATTGATACTCAAAGTTTAGAGTGAGACAAATGGATAAAGGTTGATTCGGAACCATCAATGCACAGGCTATGGCCGTTTAAGACATGAAACAAGTCCTCAGATTCCTTGGTGGGTGGCTAGTAACTGTCATAACGACATGGTGAAAATTGGGATGGTAAAATAAATACAAATTAGTGGTCGGATCAAAGTTTAGTTTAGATGATTCATGTAGATATTTGGTTAGGTTTTATATTTTGATAAAATTCAAAATTTATTAAATCCATGTGTTAGTCTGATGGTCAAGGTGTTCAACGTCCCAATTGTGATTTGGGTTCAAGTCGTGCTAATCGTTTTGCTGTAACTCACTAAAAAAATTCGTAATTCTAAAAATAATAATAGTATGAATGATAACACTATAATTTTGGGAAAAAAAAGAGATTTAAGTTTTAATATCAAACTCCATTGGAGTATGGGTAGAATATTAGACAACTCTCCTCACCTTAGCTGTTTGATTAAGAATCATCGTATGTACAAGGAAAAATGTTTAATAATATATTTTGTGGAAGTTTAATTTGGGTAGTCTTAGCTGTTTTCTTGTGTTTGATTGTAAGTATCACTTCAAAAGGATCCCAATTTTGTTTTTAATCATCAATATATATATACACTAAAACAAAGTTAGAGTTCAAATAAGGAAATTTAAGTTTCAAGTGTTAGTTAGATTTATGCCATTTGGCAAGCCCATGGAGTGCCATGTGTAATTTAAGAAATATATTTAAAATATTTTTATAATATTCATCTATTTTAAAAAAGTATTTTTTTTTATGAATTACTATAATTTGACCACACTTGAAACGGTGAATAATTTGACCATCAAATCATCACATGAGATTCTTAAAAAAATAATTTTTAATACATTAATAAAAACACCATATATTCTAATTGTTATTACATTATCTCAATATTAAAATACTATAATAAAAGTTCATATGATATGAAATATTTTAAAAATTCAAAATTTAAAAAAATAATATTTTTGACATGAATTAAAATAAAATAATATATATTACTAATTTATTTTAAATCATATAATAAAATATTTTAAAAATAAAATAATATGACACTAATTACTTTAATAATTACATAACTTTAGTATGTGAAAAATCAAATAATATGTTTAAAGAAATCAAGCATTTTCACATATGTATTAAAAGGGAAATTGATTACCTTTTGGAAAATTGATATTTTTTTTAAATATACTGATGTGATTATATAGTAATAGTTCTGTTCGTACTTTTTTAACATTTTGACAATGCATATACACTTTGCACATACTAGTGCTCGAACTTATATATCTTAAGATGAACAACATCCTTTTAATCATTGGAGCCACTTGTTAAGTTTGAAAAATTGATATTTTTTTTGAATATAAAATTGATATTAATTACATACATTTTCACATATATAATTTTATTAAAAACGACAATTTATTTTTTATGCTTAACCTTAAATAATTAGCTAAAACTATTCAATGGATCATTACCATATTTTAATTAATTCCTTTTTAACACAAATTTGATTAGTTTTTAAAAAATATATAAGCATCCATTAAATAAGACAAAAACAAACTTAGGAATCAACACCGAAAATTAATCCCAAGTCAATAGATTTAATTTTAGAATCGATCCTTGGCCTAACAATAAAACGAGGTTGTTCAGATAACAAAAGTGAATTCAAGAAAGAAAGAATAACATCCCAAATAATGCGGTTTGCAAATAATAAAACTACCTAAGCTAAGGAATGAATGATTGTATTAACATATCGGGAGTCCATTGGAAAGACACATTATGACATTGATCATTCAACGAATAAAAATCGTTCAAAATCAACCAAAATTCTGACATAACAGAAGAGCAGTAATTACCCCTAGAATCGAGGTCGAGAACAACGCTATCCCACCCGTGCTCTTTGATCCATGAAAGAGCTTCCCTTACCTATAGCTTTTTTCCGCAACATGGGCTGCCATGACACTACACCTTGATAAAATCAAAAATAGATTATTTTAATCAAATGATTCAAAAAATAAATAATTATAAAAATAATCCAAGATAAAAAAAAAAATCACCCAAACAACATACAGTAAATTTGGGTGGAGGATCTTAATGGTCGGCATCAACCTCTCTCCCATTACAATTTTTGTCTTATGATTGTATTAGCGCTTAAAAAATTTTTTTTTCTGGTTTTGAGACTTCAATGGTCGACACCAAGTTATTTTTTTCCATCGTATCGTACTTGTTGAAGCCCAATTCTGACCGGGCCTAAACTTTGAGTCAAACTTTTAATTTAAGTTTAGATTAGTTTTAAATTTATTTCTAATTTAAATTTACTTAAAATTTAAATTTAAATTCATTTTTAAATTTAAATTTAGTATAAATTTGAAATAATTTTAAACGTAACTTTAAAATTAATTTCAAGGTCTAATTACAAATGAAAGTCCAAGCTTTAAATGTCCAGTTACAAGCCCAATATCAAATTCTACAACCCAAATTGGGCCAATTTCAGATCCAAATGCTAACCTAAGCCCAAATTGCCTAAACCTAAACACTATACAAATGACTCAATTCAACTAAACCCATTGACCCAAACCCTAAGCCACTTGCACTGTTGCCGTCCACCTCAACCAACGAGGGCACGCCACATCAGCACCAGCATCACCACCACAGGCCACTTGCTTCTGCTACCGCCACTGCATTAGCCTCCAAGCCGACCTACAAAAAAGGGAGGAGATGACAAGCATTTACTTAGAACAAACAAAATACCATGTTATAATTCTGGTTATAAAAACCAAATTCAAATACTTGTAAAAGGGGATGAACCTTTGTTTTGAATATCTATAATCAATACAAAAATTAGTCTTTTAAAAAACGATACCACAGAGCATTAGGAAACTAGAAACAGAAGGCAGTCAGTAGTAAACAGAAGCATCGAATAGCCATACAAAACGACAGGGACAAGCCAAGGTCAGAAATATTCAAGGCACTCAGGTACATTCAATGTATATTTATCATCATTAATCAGTTGAAACTGTAACTCATCCGTTTCCAATACACATTAATACATACATTTAATTCATTTAGTCAATATTTATTGCCTCTGTATATTGACAAATATCCTTAAGAAAACATTAATAATAAACAGTAGTAATAATTAACAATATAAATATCAATAATAAATAATATTGGCATTAATAATTAATAATAATAAAAAAGGAGGCCAAAGGACATATCTTCAGCTCGTACCGTCGCCGTCGTCTCCGGTCCAACCACTGCTCCTCCGGCCACCCTCGCTGTTATGAAGAACCATTCAAGGGCGCTTCTAATCTGCAAAGCAAAATATACGGTATTAAACTGATTTTTAAAAGGGGTTAAACTTCAGGATTGAAACTAAAAAAAACCCAAACCCAGATATGGTTTTTTTTTCAAACAGATCTGGAGTTTCTTCCAGGCAATCGGAAGGAAAACAGTTTTTAACTAAATGGAATCAAAACGTTTTAAAAATAATAATAATAATAATAAAGATTTTAAAAAACAAAGAAAGGGGAATATAGAAGTTTTACCAGCGAATTCCGATGACGCGTGAATGGTGAAGCACGACGTGTGGACGAAGGATGGCGTGGCGCTTGAGGTGACCTGCGACGGACCAACACATGGTGGCAGCGCGTGGCATCAACGGTGGTGACTGGAGCATGGCCGGACGGCAGTTGAGGAGGGTCGGACATGAGAGGCGTTTGAGGGAAGAAAAAAGAAAGGGCAAGAGGGTTTTTTTTGACAAAAGAAATGGCTGAAATGAGTAAAAAAAACCTAATTTTGATTTATATATGCAATCAGAAACGACGCCGTTACTCAGCCCCAAAACGACGCCGTTTCATACCTTTGACCCATGACAGACCCGAATCCGACCTGAACCGACCTAGGATTCGCGTGTTTCGATTAATGGTATATTTATTCTTTGGTCCTTCCTTTTCATTTTCAATTTTCAATTTAGTCCCTTTATACTTTTTAATTCATTCTAAATTGGCCAATAATTTTTAATTTAATCCCTTGACCTTTTGAAAGCACGAGAAGCTGCCACGTGTCATTATATTGGTTTATTTATGCAAATAGTCCCTATTATTTTTGATTTGTTTTAATTTAGTCCTTAAATCAAGTTCTATTTAATTATAAAATTGGCCTAAAAAATTTTCATGGTTTTCAATTTAGTCCTTTGACTTCAAGATGCCTGAGAGGTTGCCACGTGTCATCTGTTTTTGGTTTTATTGCTCTAGAGGTCCTTAAACTGTCCAAAAATTATATTTTGACCCCAAAACTTTCAAAACATTTTTACCCTTGAACTTCTAAAAATTCCAATTTTATCCTCAAAACTTTCGAAAATTACCATTTTACCCCCGAACTTCCAAAAATTCCATTTTTAAACCCGAAAATCCCAAAATTACCCTTTTACCCCCGGATAACCAAAAATTCCATTTTTGCTCTCAATTTTTCTAAAAATTACCGTTTTACCGTCGAGTGTTTAAAAATTCCATTTTTAACCCCGAATTTTCCCAAATTACCATTTTGCCCTTGGGTATCTAAAAAGTCTCATTTTCAACTCCGATTGTTATTTTTCTTCCTCATCAATATTTGCATTTAATTTTATGCACTCGTATTTTGTATTTTTTATTTTTGCTTACCATTTTTCTGCTTAATTATCTTGCTTCATGTTATCTAAATATCAACTGCTCATTCATATCAAACTCACATATTTGTTTTCAAAATTGTTTTCATAAAAACTTTAAAATCGAGGCAATATTCTTTTATTTTGAGGTTCAAAAATTTGTGTCTTAACTTACTAGGTGCAATTTTTCTTCAAATCGAAATAATCGAATACCCTTAATCGAGGCAATGTTTCCTTATCTTCGATTTTGAAAATTTGCGCCTTAACTTACTAGGTGTAACCTTTCTTCAAATCTAGATAATCGAACATCATTTTCCCAAAATTTAAAAAGTTTTACAAAGGAAAGCTCGTTATTTCTGGATCTTGAAATGTTGTGTCCTAACTCACTGGACGTAACTTTCTTCCTCGATCACTTTGAAATAGCGAGACTTCCAAACAAACTCGATTTCTTTTTAAACTTAACTCATGCATTCAAGGATCGTATTTTAAACTTTATTCGAGCTTTCAAAATTTTACAAACAAGACCCTAAGATAATCAATGTGGTACCAATTTGGGCGTATGAAGGTGCTAACCCTTCCTCATGCGTAACCGACTCCCGAACTTGTTTTCTGGATTGCGAAGACCAAAATATTTTTTCAAAATGGATTTTAAACATTTTGAGGTGATCCAATCACACCATAAAAAAGATTAGTGATGACTCCCATTTTTCAAATTCTAAAATAATTTTTAAAACACGTCATTTTCTAAAAAATGGTTTCGACAACTTGGCGACTCCGCTGGGGACTATTTTCAAAAATAACGATGAGTCAAGCCAAATTTGATTATTTTTGGGTCTTCTTGAAAACTTTTTAAAGCTTCGGTTTCGTTTATATATGATCCTCAACATCTTTGGTACAACATTATATTATGTGATATTGCTAGTGTAAATTTGCGTACATCTGCATATGATATTACCTTTTTAAGTGGAAGCCGAAAACTACTCCTTTGTGAGGTCTTCACCTCAGTGTAGGATAGTGGATCACTTTCGGGATTACAAAGTACCCTTGTTTTCGTGAAGTTTTTACTTCCGTGTAAACATGTGGGAAATGCGTCCCCCTAAATCGAACTCATCCATATGAGCCTGTAATGGGTGAGGATCGAGGAATCTGCTGGTTTGGGTACCCTTACTTTAGAGCTTAAAACCACCTATAGTGAGCCGTAAGGACTTGCTTTAGAAGGATTTATGCTTAACCTTTTATCAACCTTCCAAGACAAACTCTTAGGTTATGTGTTCTATACTTGTATATTGATATTGTTGTGTTTGCTAACTTGTTTATTTTGTCTTTTTTGCATTGCATTTCATCATCATATAAAGGAAAGGTATAGACTCAAAAATTCAGTTACCGATAAGAAAATCGATCATGGAAAACAAGCACCTTGATAAAGTGGAGGACAATATGGTCGTGCACATGTGGTCGGAGGAGACTCAACGCCAAAAAGGGGACAGTTTAGTAGAAGAATATGAGTCAGAACTTTGGATTATACCAAGATCAGTACGACTCAAAACAATGTGCTTGAATTGAAAGAGATATGTGACAGTTGAGATAATGACATGAAGAAGACGTTTTACCAAGAATACAGAGATTTACCGTACTTGTTCGAGGTTAAGGTGAATAAATTCCTCTTTAGGGCTTTGACACAGTATTGGAACCCAGCTTACAGTTGCTTCACCTTCGAGAATATAGACATGACACCGACGATAGAAGAATACACCACTCTACTCTCCGTTGTCCGAATATTTCGGTAGATAAGGCCTATTCGAGAGCTCCAAATCTCCCGACCATTGTTAAAAGATTAATAAACATCACCGGCATGAGCGAAAAATAGGTTGTAGCTCGAGTGAAGGTCAAAGGCGATAACAAGTGCATCACGTGGAAAAGTATGCGAGATTTGATACTCGCTCATCCAGATGCAAAGAAAAAGATCGACATTCTGGCCCTAAGTATCTACGGGTTGGTCATTTTTCCAAAGGCTTTGGGCATATAGAAGACGCGGTGATAGATTTGTTTGATAGATTGAGTAAAAGAGTGACACCTGTCCCGGCCATACTGACTGAAACTTTCAGATCCTTAAATACGTCCAGAAAGGAGGGAGAAGGTCGATTTATTGCCTGCGCACCACTATTGATGGTATGGTTTCATAATCACTTCTGAAAAACTGAAAAAGTCTTTTATCAGTATTTGTCGAAAGATTACTCTCCTTTGAAAGAATTCTTGCCTACGCAAAGACAAGAAAATTTCTCAGAAGAAAAGTGGATGGCCATACTCCAAAGCCTCAAAGATGAAGACATAGAGTGGCGGGTACCTTGGTTCGCTCTTGATGAAATATTATATCGATGCGGAGACTTCGAATGGGTCCTATTGTCAGGGATATGGGGAGCAACAAGATACGTACCTTTGCTGGTTTCGAGATAATACAGATCGAGATAGTTCATACCAGCGACTCAGGGGTTAGCTCAATGTGAATTCGCATACCGAGGAGAAAATAATAAGAAAAGGATTCGGGAAATCTCAAATGCATGGAACCAGGTTCGAAGAATGAAAGCGTTTGGCACCAATCCCATGATAACTGCAGAATATGATTGGTGGAGAAATAGAAGAATCAACGACAACATTCCTGTGCCAAACCCGAATATTGCTCGCCCAATTGAAGAACACTTATAGGTCGTCCCGACTGAACTAGAAATAATTAAATAAGATTTTGAGAGGAAGAATGCTGAGATGGAAAAGATGATAGAAAAGTTGGAAGAAGAAAAGGTGCTTTTAGGATTGGACGTTGATGTTCAGAAACTAGAAGCGGAGAAGTTGAGAAAGGGGAAGAATAAGGCTGAAGAAGATCTCAGCAGCCTAAAAAAGGACTATAAAAAGCTTCACTTATCAATAAGGACTGCCGGTTTGGGTAAGACGTCAGAGCAATGGTAGCAGGAAATCCGCAAAGAGAAGAACAAAACAAGTCACTGGAAAAACAAATTTCAAGATGCCTAATTTCAAGAGAATGCCATGAAGAGTAGCCTCTTGGAAAGCCAAGCCGAGGTGACTGAATTAAAGGCCCAAGTACGAGAATTAGAGGAATCCTTGTACAGACATCGTAGTCAAAATTCAATGATGGAATTGAAGGCAAGCCGAGCTGAGATCGAGAGACTGAATAAGAGGGTGGAAGAATTAGAGGCTTCTTTGTAGAATAGTAAAATACAATTTGAGATTTTGGAGAGGACGTTGGAGACAAATGACTGGCATCTTCAACAAGCTCAAAAAGAAGTCAGAGAGAGGGATTATGTTATGGGTGAGGCCTTAAATCAAATCCGCGGAGTAGCCGATCATGTGCAAACACTGGCAGTTGAAGCAGAAGAGTTAAGCATGCAATATGAAACGAAGATGGAACGAGGTCAAAAGCTAGCAGGACTCTTCAAGAAAGTCAAAGCTCTGAGCATCAAAGCAAAACTATTTATGTAATTTGCTTTATGTAAAGGAACTTGTTATCTAAATGAAGTTTTCTAAATGGAAATTGAATTATAAGTCAATACCTTCCTTTTGCATTCACGCATTCATTCGCATTGCATTCACACGTTTTAACACAATAAATCTCATTAAATAAAATTTGATCCAGTTAAATCCAAAAAAATAGAGAACTCACACCCTTATGGTACTCGGAGAGCCATGGACTAGAGAATAGAAAGGCTAGAGCAGTTACAAAATGAAATGCAAGAGCAAATGCAGGCTCAGTTGCAAGATCAGTTGGAAAAGGTCCAAGGATATGAGAGACCAGATTATAGAGTCTCAAAGCAACATAATCAATCAATTAACCCAACTATTGCGAGAGTCGAAAAAGGGAAAAATCTTGCAGAATGCCCAAAGGAGGAAGATGAAGATCCTCAATACCCTCTGGTTTAACTCTCGTGCACCACCAAGTTCCACCAAAAACAAACTTACGGGGAGCTCCCATCTTCATTCGTGCACAACCCTAGCCTATTGGTACCTCAGGCCAAGCTAATTTCCAGATTAGATCAGGGACTAACCTAGGGGAAACTACTGCGAACGCTATCAATCTCGACTTCGATGAGATAATGGAGGCAGAGAGAATAAAATGGAAGTGTCCAAACAAATAGAGGAGCGATAAAAATGGTTGAAGGATAAGGTTAAGGCCATAAAAGGGGCTGACACCTGTTGTGGGATAGATGCTAAAGAACTAAGCCTAGTTTCAGACTTAGTGCTGCCCCCCAAATTTAAGACTCCAGAATTTAAGAAATACAGTGGGACAAGCTGCCCAGAAGCTCACATTACGATATTCTGTCGAAAAATGACAGGATACGTCCATAATGACAAATTACTGATCCACTGTTTCTAGGACAGTTTAGTAGGATCCACTGCAAAGTGGTATAATCAGTTAAGCCGTGCAAAGATCAATTCATGGAAAGACTTGGCCCAGGCCTTTATGAAACAATACGACCATGTTACTGACATTGCTCCGGATAGAATCACCTTGCAGAATATGGAGAAAAAGTCAAGCGAAAGTTTCAAGCAATATGCCCAACGTTGGAGAGATGTGGCCATACAGATGTAGCCACCATTATCGAAAAAAGAGACGACTATGCTGTTCGTCCACACGCTAAAAGCATCATATCTCAACCACTTGTTGGGAAATACCACGAGAAGTTTCTCGGACATGGTTATGTTTGGAGAAATGATTGAAAGTGCAATTAAAAGCAGTAAAATTGAAGCTGGAGACAGTGAAAAAAGAACAGCTACCAGAAGGAAAGAAGTTGAAGTTAACAATGCAGGCGTGTACAGGCTAAATTATACGAAATCAATCATGATGACGCAATCTAAACCCCTTGCAAGTAGCTATCAAAATCCACCAAAGTCGGAACCAAGCTTAAGAAAGAACATTGAAAGGATTCAGTTCACTCCTATTCCGGTGACATATAAAGAGATTTACCAGTAATTATATGACCAACATGCAGTGGCCCCGTGCTATACGGAGCCCGTGCAATCACCCTTCCCAAAATGGTACGACGCCAATGCTCAATGCGAATTCCATGGAGGAGTAACTGGACACTCCATCGAAAACTGTTTCACTTTTAAGAAGGTAGTAGAGAGATTAATTAAGATGAAGCGGATAAGATTCGATGAGCCATCTGGACCTAATGTAGTCGAGAACCCTATACCTGCTCACCTTGATCAGCGGGTGAATGCGATTGCGAGAGCAAAGGGTAAAAAGGTTAAGACCCATATCGAAGAGGTTAGATCACCTTTGCAATGGGTATAGCATCAAATGATAGACAAAGGAGTGATCGCGTAAAATGGTAGAAATATGATAACGACCAAGAATTATTGTGATTTCCACAATGTTGAGGGACACAAGATTCAACATTGTGTGGAGTTCAAGGTTCTAGTGCACGATCTGATGAATCGCAAAGAACTGGAGTTCTTTGAAAAAGAAGAAGAGACGGGGGATATCTGTGCCTCCGAAGAAAAAAGGATGAATAAGCCCGATCGCCCAGTAATAATTATCTCTACGTCCAAGGGTATTGAGATAAGAACGCAAGAGGCACCTTCTGTTATCATACGGAAACCCAAACCGTTTCCTTATGAAAATAGCAAGAGAGTCCCTTGGAATTATGGGTGTAACATAATAACACCCAAGGAAAAGCAATCCCAAGAAGACGTAAACCTTGTTACTCGAAGTGAGAAAGTCTACGACTTGGAAAAAGAGAAAAAAGAAGCTGCAAAAGGGAAAGCCTTGGCAATCGAGCCAGAACAAAAAGAGATTGACAAGCTTGAACCAATAAATGAGCCAGTAGCAGAAAAAGAAGCAAAAGAATTCTTAAAATTTTTAAAACATAGCGAGTACAGTGTAGTTGAGCAGTTACACAACAACCCACGCGAATATCGATCTTAGCACTATTATTAAGTTCCGAAGCCTACCGCAATGCATTAATGGAGGTGCTCAACGAAACGTATGTGACCAATGACATATCCGTGTGCAAACTAGATCACCTAATTAACAACATCAGCGCTGACAATTTTATTTTCTTCAGTGACGATGAGATCCCGTCCTAAGGAATGGGGTCGACCAAGGCCTTGCACATCACCACTCACTGCAAAGGGTATTCCCTACCTAGAGTGCTCATCGACAATGGTTCAGCTTTAAATGTTTTGCCACTTGCCACACTGGAAAGATTACCAGTCGATAGCTCTTATATGAAGACATGTCACAACATAATTGCTCTTTCGACGGAACGGAAAGAAGAGTGATGGGCCGAATTGAAGTACCATTGCAGATAGGCCCAAATACCTACGAGGTGGACTTCTTGGTGATGGACACTAAGCCCTCCTACAATTGTTTATTGGGGAGACCCTAGATCCACTCAGTGGGAGCGGTACCATCCTCACTTCGTCAGAAGCTTAAACTAGTAACCGATGGAAGGTTAGTTACAATAAATGCAGAGGAGGATATCATCGCATCTATAACAAGTGACGCCCCCGTATATAGAGAAAAACGAAGAGGCAGTAGAGTTTCCTTTCGATCGTTAGAATTTATTAACGCAACATTCATTACGGAAGGAAGTAAAATTCCCGAACCTAAGTTGTCATGGACCACGAAGATGGGGTTGCGATTGACAATTAGAAAAGGAGAACTACTAGGAAAAGGGCTTGGGAATTATCTGTAAAGGATAATCAATGCACCAGCGTCATTAGAAAAGTGGGACCGCTTCGGGCTAGGATACAAGCCAGATGAGAAGGAAAAGAAGAAAGAGATAGAAAGGAAGCAAGAGATGAGAAAAGCACGACAGGCCGGAGAGGAAATCAAAGAGGAGCCGATGACCTTTCCCCATATATCAAAAACTTTCATTTTCGGTGGAATGAGGCTTGAAGAGGAAGAGAAGATTGAAAGATTTGTGACGGAGTTGGACATTAATGCCATCTCTGAAGAGGGCGAAGGAAGGAGCTTATCACAAATTTGCCCGTACGTACCAGGAAGCATTCTGGACAACTGGACGGAAGAGGAGCTCCCTGTAGCCTTTAGGATCTTTTCAAAGTAATACTCGATACACATCTATCGTTCTATGCCCGAGAGCGATAGAGATCTTTTGTAAAAGGGCATTTGACTTTTATCCATTAATCTTAATGAAAATGCATTTTGCTCCCTTTTGACAAATATTTCTTTATATTCTTTCATTCTAATTCAAGTAAATCGTTTACCCTAACCTACACAAATTAATTATTCTTGAATTTTGTATACATACATTCATACTTATACCATACAATCGTTCTTAAATTTACTTTGTTTATTGGACCACTCTCATTCTTTCAACAGATCCTTGGATATCAATAATATGAGTGACACTGATTGTGAACCTCATTTTGAGCGAGATATGTGTCTCAAAGAACCTCAGGACTTTGAAGATGACCAAGATAGTAACGTATCTCCTGATTTGCTGCGAATGATGGAACAAGAGGAAAAATAGATCCTCCGCCCATAAGGAGTTAATCGAAACTGTAAGCATAGGGGATGAAGATGAAAAGAAAGAAGTAAAAATTGGAATCAGCATCTCGGCAGAAACACGAAGAGATCTTATTGAGCTGCTTAGAGAGTTCAAAGACGTCTTCGCCTGGTCCTACCAGGACATGCCGGGGCTAAACACTGACATTGTAGTCCATAAGCTCCCGATAAAAGAAGAATGCAAGCCCGTCCAACAAAAACTCCGCAGGATGCGACCAGATGTGTTGCTAAAAATAAAAGAAAAGGTTCAAAAGCAGTTTGACGCGGGTTTCCTCCAGGTGATGAAATATTTAGAATGGGTTACCAATATAGTCCCTATCCTCAAGAAAGATGGGAAAGTACGCATGTGTGTGGATTACCGAGACTTGAACAAGGCCAACCCAAAGGATAACTTCCCACTGCCTCACATCGATACCCTAGTAGATAATACAGCAGGTCATTCCTTTTTCTATTTCATGGATGGTTTCTCGGGATATAACCAAATAAAGATGGACCCTGCAGAGATGGAGAAAACTACCTTCATCACAATGTGGGGGACATTCTGTTATAAGGTGATGCCGTTCGGACTTAAGAATGTAGGGGCAACATATCAAAGAGCCATGGTGGTATTGTTTCATGATATGATGCACAAGGAAATTGAGGTCTATGTCGATGACATGATCGCAAAGTCGCGAACTGGGGAAGAACATGTAAAGGTGATGGACCCTGCAGAGATGGAGAAAACTACCTTCATCACAATGTGGGGGACATTCTGTTATAAGGTGATGCCGTTCGGACTTAAGAATGTAGGGGCAACATATCAAAGAGCCATGGTGGTATTGTTTCATGATATGATGTACAAGGAAATTGAGGTCTATGTCGATAACATGATCGCAAAGTCGCGAACTGGGGAAGAACATGTAAAGGTCTTGAGAAAGTTGTTCTTAAGATTAAGAAAGTTCCAGCTAAAGCTGAATCCAGCCAAATGCACCTTTGGGGTTATCTCTGACAAGTTATTAGGTTTTGTGGTCAGCTAAAGAGGGATTGAGATTGACCTAGACAAGGTTAAAGCCATACAAGAATTACCCCCACCTCGCACGCAAAAAGAAGTTCATGGTTTCCTAGGGAGATTGAATTACATCGCCCGATTTATCTCACAATTAATTGAGAAATGTGACCCCATCTTTCGTCTTCTTAGGAAGTACAATCTAGGCGTGTGGGACGATGTGTGCCAAAGAACTTTTGATAAAGTTAAGTAGTATTTTTCTGATGCTCCAGTCTTAGTGCCACCAAGTCCCAACAAGTCATTAATCTTGTAGTTAACAATTTTTAAGAATTCTATGCGATGTGTCCTAGGCCAACATGACGAGACTAGAAAGAAGGAGAGAGTCATATACTACCTCAGCAAAAAGTTTACCGACTGTGAAGCAAGGTATTCTTCGATAGAAAAGTTATGTTGTGCGTTGGTTTGGACTACTCGAAGATTGCGACAGTACATGCTGTACCACACAACTTGGTTAATCTCAAAATTAGACCCCCTCAAATACATGATGGAGTCAACTGCATTGAACGGAAGAATGGCTAGATGGCAAATCCTACTGTCAAAATTCGACATAGTCTACGTAAGCCAAAAGGCAGTGAAAGGAAGCGCAATAGTAGATTTCCTAGCCAGTAGAGCTCTGGAGGATTACGAGCCAATAAACTTTGACTTTCCAAATGAAGATCTAATGTATATCGTAACCATCGAAGAGGGGACCGCAACAGAGCATCCTTGGCTATTAAATTTTGATGGTGCTTCAAATGCCGTAGGCAATGGAATCAGGGCAGTCTTAGTGTCGCCAGAAGGAGACCATTATCCCTTCACAAGTAAACTCGACTTCGATTGCACAAACAATATGGCAGAGTACGAGGCGTGCATTATGGGGATTCAAGTAGTAATAGATCGAGGGATCAAGGTCTTGGAAATATATGGAGATTCGACATTGGTAATTTACCAGCTCAGAGGAGAATGGAAGGCAAGAGACTCCAAGTTAATTAATTATTGAAATATGGTCCTCGAATTGATCAAAGAATTCGACGAGGTTACATTCCAATACCTCCCACATGAGGAAAACCAAATGGCTGATACTTTGACTACTCTAGCCTCGATGATAAAAGTAAATAGGCCAGAGGATATAAAGCCCATTCGAATGAGCATTTACGAGACTCCAGCCCATTGTTGGGAGATCGAAGAAGAAGAAAAAGAGGAACATCCTTGGTATCCAGACATCCTTCAATATGTAAAAAATCGTAAATACCCCGAGGAGCTACTGAAAATGATAAAAGGACGTTGAGAAGACTCGCAAACGAGTACGTCCTAGATGGGGAAATTCTGTATAAGAGGAGAAAGAATCAGGTGTTGCTAAGATGTGTTGATGCAGTCGAGGCTAAAAAAATCCTAGAAGAGGTCCATGAAGGGATTTATGGAACACACGTCAATGGATTTAAAATGGCTAGGAAGATCATGATTTTTGGATAGTACTGGTCAACCATAGAAAGTGATTGTATCAACTATGCTAAGAAATACCACAAATGTTAGATCTATGGAGATAAAATTCATGTACCTCCATCACATATGCATGTCATGACTTCCTCGTGGCCCTTTTCTATGTGGGGCATGGATGTTATTGGGCCGATCTCACCAAAGGCTTCTAACGGGCATAGATTCATCTTTGTAGTTATTGATTACTTTACCAAGTAGATGGAAGCGGCCTCTTATTCCAATGTTACCAAGTCTGCAGTTAGCAAGTTCTTGAAAAAATAAATCATATGCCAATATGGAATGCCAAAAAGATCATATCGGACAATGCACTGAACTTGAATAACAGCACAATATCGGAGGTTTGTGAGCAATTCAAGATCAAACATCATAATTCATCTCCATATCGCCCAAAGATGAATGGAGCAGTGGAAGCGAAAAATAAAAACATCAAGAAGATCATTACAAAAATGATAGAAACCTATAAAGATTGGCATGAGAAATTACCGTTCGCCCTTCTTGCTTATAAGACTTCAGTCAGAACGTCTACTGGGGCAACGTCGTTCTCACTTGTATGCGGGATGAAAGCCGTTTTACCCATTGAGGTAGAGATTCCTTCTCTTCGAGTCTTGTCAGAGCTAAAATTGGACGAAGCAGAATGGGTCAAAGCCAGATATGATCAGTTGAACTTGATCGAAGAGAAGAGATTAAGAGTCATTCGTCATGGTCAGACGTACCAAAAACGGATGATGCGTGCTCATAACAAGAAGGTCTGCCCTAGAGAATTCCACGAGGGAGATCTAGTCTTGAAGAAGATACTCCCAATACACAAAGACTCCCGAGGAAAATGGATGCCTAATTGGGAAGGGCCGTACGTGGTGAAGAAAGCTTTCTCTGGAGGAGCTCTAATTTTGACCGAAATGGATGGCAAAGAGCTATACAACCCAGTGAATTCAGACTCAGTGAAGAAATATTTCACCTAAAAAAAACGGAGAGGTCAAGGTGAAAACCCATGGAAGGGCATCTTGGAACCAAAGGGGATTTGAGTTGAAAACCCGAAACGGGCATCTCAAATGGAAAAACAATGGCGATCAATCATTCCCTCAAAAGTGACAAGATGAAGAAATCTTACATCTTGAGGCATTAGCAAAGTACTCCAGGATCTCTAGATACATATCGAGCAGAAAGATGATCCCCAAATCAGTGGAACTCATAATTGACATCTAGGCATCTAATACTGTCCTTTGCAATTATTTTGTTCCTTGTAAATATTCAGCAATTTTTTCTTTAACCAACAATTCTTTAAGTTCTAATTCCAATGCAATCTCATTCTTTTCCACACTGTCCAAACATTTTTCATACCAAGATAATGGATAATAGGCTAACATCACAAAAAAAATACAAGGATCTACGAGTATTATTTTGGAAAATTTCTAAATCATACAAGGACCCTAAACAAAATCGCTAGTTAAAAGAATCAAACCTGGAAAGGACTGTTCAAATTGAGAAACTGCCAAGTCATAGATTCGAGAAGACGTAAAGAAGAAACTAATATTTGAAAAATTTAAACATTAATCATGCACATTCATCTAGTTAAGAGCATTTTGACTCATTTTTTAGCATGACATCCTAAACAATCTGGCCTACCTCAGGCCCATTTGAGCATATTTTATAGTCTCAGTGCCACGAGGACATAAAGGGAAAGATCTAAGCCACAACGACAGATCTAGTACCATAATGAAGATACAAAAGGGAAAGGTTTAAGTCGCAATGGCGAACCTTGTACCTCAGAAGCATGAAAGGAAGGATCTAAGACCGCAATGGCGGATCCAGTACCGCAAAGATACAAAAGGGAAAGGTCTAAGTCGTAATGGCGGACCGTGTACCTCAGAAGCATGAAAGGATATCAAACCCTATTTTTGAAAGTGCAGCAAGTTGGATAACGGATCTCACTCTCCCCGCAGTCGTAGTGGATTGAAATGAAGCTGCAAGTCAAGTGCTGTCACTTTGAAGTAGTCAATGGTAGAGCCGAGATTCAACAGGATTGGACAGAATTGGTCTTCTTTTTGTCTTTGCTCCATTCCTGTTACACAATAATAAGCAAAGAGGGGCAGTTGTTGAAGCCCAATTCTGACCGGGCCTAAACTTTGGGTCAAACTTTTAATTTTAAGTTTAGATTAGTTTTATATTTATTTCTAAATTTAAATTTAGTATAAATTTGAAATAATTTTAAACTTAACTTTAAAATTAATTTCAAGGTCCAATTACAAATGAAAGTCCAAGCTTTAAATGTCCAATTACAAGCTCAATATCAAATTTTACAACCCAAATTGGGCCAATTTCAGATCCAAATGCTAACCTAGGCCCAAATTGCCTAAACCCAAACCCTATACAAATGACCCAATTCAACTAAACCCATTGACCCAAACCCTAAGCCACTTGCACTGCTGCCGTCCACCTCAACCAACCAGGGCAAGTCACATCAGCACCAGCATCACCACCATAGGCAACTTGCTTCTGCCACCGCCACTGCATCAGCCTCCAAGCCGACTAGCAAAAAAGGGAGGAGATGACAAGCATTTAGTTAGAACAAACAAAATACCATCATTGTAATTCTGGTTATAAAAACCAGATTCAAATACTTGTAAAAGGGGGATGAACCTTTTTTTGAATATCTGTAATCAATACAAAAATTTGTCTTTTTAAAAAACGATACCACAGAGAATTAGGAAACTAGAAACAGAAGGCAGTCAGTAGTAAATAGAAGCATCGAATAGCCATACAAAACGACGGGGACAAGCCAAGGTCAGAAATATTCAAGGCACTCAGGTACATTCAATGTATATTTATCATCATTAATCAGTTGAAACTGTAACTCATCTGTTTTCCAATACACATTAATGCATACATTTAATTCATTTAGTCAATATTTATTGCCTCTGTATATTGATAAATATCCTTAATAAAGCATTAATAATAAACAGTTGTAATAATTGACAATAATAAATATCAATAATAATAATGATATCAAATAATAAATAATATTGGCATTAATAATTAATAATAATAAAAAAGGAGGCCAAAGGACATATCTTCAGCTCGAAGCGCCGCCGTCGTCTTCGATCCAACCGTTGCTCCTCCGGCCACCCCGTTATTGTGAAGAACCATTCAAGGGTACTTCTAATCTGCAAAGCAAAATATACGGTATTAAACAGATTTTTAAAAGGGGTTAAACTTCAAGATTGAAACAAAAAAAACCCAAACCCAGATATGGTTTTTTTTTCAAACAGATCTGGAGTTTCTTCCAGGCAATCGGAAGGGAAACAGTTTTTAACTAAATGGAATCAAAACGTTTTAAAAATAATAAAAATAATAAAGATTTTAAAAAACAAAGAAAGGGGAATATAGAAGTTTTACCAGCGAACTCCGACGGCGCGTGAATGGTGAAGCACGGCGCGTGGACGAAGGATGGCGTGGCGCTTGAGGTGACCGGTGACGGACCAGCACGTGGTGGCAGCGCGTGGAATCAACGGTGGTAACCAAAGCATGGCTGGACGGCAGCTGAGGAGGGTCGGACATGAGAGACTTTTGAGGAAAGAAAAAAGAGAGGGCAATAGGGTTTTTTTTAGAAAGAAATGACTGAAATGAGTAAAAAAAACCTAATTTTGATTTATATATGCAATCAGAAATGACGCCGTTTTGGGGGCTGAGTTTCAGCCCCAAAACGACGCCGTTTCATACCTTTGACCCATGACTGACCATAATCTGACCCGACCCGACCCGACCTAGGATTCGCGTGTTTTTTATTAACAGTATATTTATTCTTTTGGTTCTTTCGCTTTATTTTTAATTTTCAATTTAGTCCCTTTTATACTTTTTAATTAATTCTAAATTGGCCCAATAATTTTCAATTTAATCCCTTGACCTTTTGAAAGCACCAGAAGTTGCCACGTGTCATTATTTTGGTTTATTTATGCAAATAGTCCTTTTTATTTTTGATTTGTTTTAATTTAGTCCTTAAATCAAGTTTTATTTAATTACAAAATTAGCCCAAAAATTTTTCATGGTTTTCAAATTAGTCCTTTGATTCAGGATGCTTGAGAGGCTGCCACGTGTCATTTGTTTTTGGTTTTATTACTCTAGAGGTCCCTGAACTATCAAAAAATTATATTTTGACCCAAAACTTCCAAAAATTACATTTTTACCCTTAAACTTCATAAAATCCCAATTTTGACCCCAAAACTTTTAAAAATACCATTTTACCCCTTGAACTTTCAAAAATTCCATTTTGACCCTAAAACTTTCAAAATTTATCATTTTTCCCTCGGATATCCAAAAATTCCATTTTTGACCTCGAAACTCCAAAAAATGACCCTTTTACCTCGAATGTCTAAAAATTCTATTTTTGATCTCTAATTTTTCTAAAATTTATCGTTTTACCATTGAGTGTTTAAAAATTCTATTTTGACCCTGAACTTTCCCAAAATTACCATTTGCCCTCAAGAGTCCAAAATTACCATTTTGCCCTCGGGTATCCAAAAAGTCTCACTTTCAACTATGATTGTTATTTTTCTTCCTCATCAATATTTGCATTTAATTTTTATGCACTCATATTTTGTACTTTTTATTTTTGCTTACCATTTATCTGCTTAATTATCTTGCTTCATGTTATATAAATATTAAGTGCTCATTCATATCAAACTCACATATTTGTTTTCAAAATTATTTTCATAAAAACTTTAAAATCGAGGCAATATTCTTTTATTTCGAGTTTCGAAAATTTGTGCCTTAACTTACTAGGTGGAATGTTTCTTCAAATCGAATAATCAAATACCCTTAATCGAGGCAATGTTTCCTTATCTTCGATTCTGAAAATTTACGCCTTAACTTACTAGGTGTAACCTTTCTTCAAATCGAGATAACCGAACATCCTTTTCCCAAAATTTAAAAAGTTTTACAAAAGAAAGCTCGTTATTTCTAGATCTTGAAATGTTATGTCCTAACTCACTGGACGTAACTTTCTTCCTCGATCACTTTGAAATAGCGGGACTTCCAAACAAACTCGATTTCTTTTAAACTTAACTCATGCATTCAAGGATCGTATTTTAAACTTTATTCGAGCTTTCAAAATTTTACAAACAAGACCCTAAGATAATCAATGTGGTACCAATTTTGGGCGTATGAGGGTGCTAACCCTTCCTCATGCGTAACCGACCCCCGAACTTGTTTTCTGGATTGCGAAGACCAAAATATTTTTTCAAAACGGATTTTAAACGTTTTGAGGTGATCCAATCACACCATAAAAAAGATTGGTGGCGACTCCCATTTTCCAAATTTTAAAATATTTTTGAAACACGTCGTTTTCTAAAAAAGATGGTTTCGACAGTACAGATTTACATTTATATCAATTTAAAAAAAAAATTGGCATGACCGGCACCAACTGTTAAATAAAAAATAATTTTTGGGTGCTGGCCATTTAATGGTCGACACCAACTTTATCTGGTATTAAAAAAATTTGGGTTTGGGGTATTAGATGGTCGGCCCCAGCACTGGAAAATTATTTTACCTGGGTTTGTGGACACTAATGGCCAGCACCAATTTTATTAGATATAAAAAAGTCTGAGGTTTTGGTCCACTATGGCCGACACCAACTTTATCAGATATAAAAAAATATATTTTTCTGGGGTGTTGGGACACTGATGACCGGCACCAACTTTATCGATATAAAATCTTTAATTTTTTTGTGGTGTTAGGCATTGATGGCCAGCACCAAGTATAAAAAATATTATCTGATAAAGTTTGTGTCAGTCATTAGTGTCCCAAAACTCAAAAAATAAAATTTTCGATTCCCGAAAAAGGTGGTGCCAACCATCTATCACCCAAACCTAAAAAATATTTTTATTATATCAGATAAAAGTTGGTGCCAACATTAAATGGCAAACCAAAAAATTATTTTTTTATTTATAAAGTTGGTGTCGGCCATTACATGGCCAAGACCCAATTTTTTTTTCAAATACTGGTATAAACGTTTACCAGTATGATACGGTGAGAAAAAAATACCTTCATGCCATCCATTAAAGTCCCAAAACTAGAAAAATCAATTTTTAAGCCCCGACACAATCATCAGACAATGATTGGGTCAAAAATCAATGTGGTGCCGACCATTAAAGTCCTCCACCAAATTTTACTATTCATTTCAGGTCAATTATATGATTTTTTTGAACCAAAATCATTTACTTAAATAATAATTTTTTGATCATTTAAGTAAAATAGCCCCATAAATAGCATGAATAAACTGTACCATCAGCATCCCCAAGAACGACAGCATAACTAGTTTTCTACTCCATTGTAATAAAAAAACCATAAATTTCAATTTATTTTACATTATATATCAGTAACAGAAACATTTATAAATAACAACACAATTTAAAAACTTGAATTAAAAAACACAACTTTAGGCTTGTAGCACGATTTTCTTTGCCTTGTAACACGTCTTTGTTTTTCTTCTGTTTTCAATCTTTTTGCTAGACTGGATTTGATTTGGTCTTTCTTTTAGGCTAGCTGGATCACGGATTAGGGCTCTTTGAGTTGGTTGCCTTGCTCGCCTGGGGTCCGATGATTGTAGGTTGTGTTTCACTCCTCCGTTTCTGGGTAGTGTATGTGACATTGCGAAATGGAAGATCTGGAAAGGAACTGGTTGATTTGTCAATAGAAGACGGTGAGGTGGAGGCGACAGTGAGTCTTGAAGCATCGATTGCTGCGGTGAGTGAATCACTTGATAACTGTTTTGTAGGATCTTTTTTTACGACAAGTGTGGGTAGTTTCCTAGTGATGCAGGTGACGTTGGCTAACGTTTGGCACCCTATTGGTGGCATTTCAATTACTGACTTGAATGAAGGTAGGTATCTCTTTCGCTTGTACCATTGTGTTGACGCGAATAGGATTGAGGCATGGGGCCTTAGAATTTTAATTCCCACCTATTGATTCTACATCGATTATGGGAAAGGGAGGATCCTCGGATTGTTCCACTCTTTTAGGTGAATTATTGGGTTTTGGTAAAAGATTTACCCCATGGTTTTGTTTTGAAAATAGTAGCTCATCATATGGGAAATTTCGTTGGCGAGTTCATAGAATATGACAGTCATGCAGTATCTTTGGGTTACACTAGAATTTTAAGAATGAGGGATAGGGTGGATGTTCATAAACCTTTACGGAGAAAGAAGAAAATAGCTTTGCCGGATGGGTCTTTTCATTATGTTGGGTTTGCATATGTAAATCTAACTTTGTTTTGCTTTATCTGTGAAATGTTGGGACATGGAGAAGCTTTTTGTCCACTTAGAATTCTGCAGGAGGGAGGAATTTGTATTTGGATGGGACCTCTTACAATGGGCTCCTAATCGACGTTCCATGGTGCCGACAAGCAGGTGACTCAAAGGAGGAAGGAGGGACGCTGTCTAATATGAAAAGTAGACTTTTGGAGGATCAAGTGGCACTTTAGGAGGGGACGTTATAGGATTTAGGATTCAAGGGAAATATCTTACAAGATTCGGTCAACAATTTATCCAAAAAGTAATTTTGAAATGGAGTAAACAAGGGATGGGGCTGTACATGTCGGTTACAAAGGAGAAAGGCACAATGCAGATTTTGAACAAGAATTTTATGGGCTCTCAAAACAAGCCTGACAATATTATTTATGATGAGGATATGGAGGAGTATAGTCCAATACAATATGGACAGAGTCTTAAACGGCCACAGTTTCAAGATCAAAGGATCGAAGCTTGGCTTGAGGAAAGAGTGAAAGGAAATTATCTATCACTATCGGCAGGCTCCACATAGCGGGCCAATCGGGCCCAATAAATTTTCTTAGCTGGAATGTCCGGGGCTTGGGTAACCCTAGGATAGTTGGTCGACTTCGACAAATGTTGAAGGATATAAACCCCTCTATAATTTTTCTGGCAGAAACAAAATTACAAAGTACAAGAATGGAAGGTGTTCGGTGATTTTGTGATTTTTCAAATGGAATAGATGTAGATTTTGCGGGTTCTAGAGGAGGGTTTTCTTTTGGATGGAAACAAAGCTGCTTAATAACTTTGAGGTATTTTTTGAGATCGCATATTGATGTTATCATTCAAGACTACTCCCATGGTAATTATTGGAGGTGTATAAGCTTATTTGGTGCACCCCAATAGCATAGACGTCAACAATTGTGGTATCTTTTGCATTAGTTGAATGACTGTCCTGGTTTGCCATGGATTATGGTAAGAGACTTTAATGAGATCTTGTTTTCCTTTGAGAAACAAGGGTGGTCTACTTAGGAGCTAACGTCAGATGAGGGTGTTTGCTAATGCTTTGGAGGATTGTGCCCTTACGAACTTGGGTTTTGAAGGAAAGTGGTACACGTGGGAGAGTGGTCAGGCATCCATCTGGGGGCTCCTTGACAGGGGTGTTGCTAATGATTCGTGGGGGCAACTCTTTCCCTCCAATAGTACCTCACATATTTCACATACATTTTCTAACCATTGCGCTGTTATGCTAGATACGGGATTCAGATGTGGATAGAATAGGATGTGGCAATTCTGCTTTGAGGCTGCTTGGTTGTTGGAAGAATCCTATGAAGCCGAAATTGCTCGACTTTGGAAGGACTCTGGAGGCCATGTGTTGAGTAGGCTTACTTATGTCAGTAATGGATTACTTCGATGGTTCATAAGAATTAGACGTGAGAAAAGAAACTCTTTGGCATCACTTCAGACTAGACTTGAGTAGCTTACCGCTCTTCCACCAATGGATGATATACTAGGAGAATTGAGAGAGGTTAGGTTGGTAATGAACATCGAAATGGACAAGAAGGAAATCTATTGGGAACAGAGGGCGAGGGTGAATTGGTTACGGTTTGGTGACAGGAATTCCTCATTTTTTCATCGCTTTGCTTCCTAGAGAAGGTGACTCAATGGGATAAAGAAGATAAAAGATACTGAGGGGGTGTCGTGGAAGGGGGTTCAAAAGTTAGTAAGGTGGCACGAGATTATTTTGATTCTTTTTTTACATCGTAAGATATGTCGAATGAGGATACGATTCTTGAAGGGATTGAAAAGTGCATTTCAGAGGAGATGAATGCAAGACTTAATCGACAGTTCACTGCTGATGAGATATGTATTGCACTCTGATCGATGAGCCCATTAAAAGCATCGGGGCCTGACAGTTTGGGAGTGACTTTTTACCAAAATTCTAGTACATAATTGAAACTGAAGTATCGTAATACTACATTGATCTCATTCATGGTACTACTCCTTTGTCTAATGTTAATCACACGCATGTTGTTCTAATTCCCAAAGTAAAGTCTCCTAAAAATATGATGTATTATCATCCATAAGTCTCTGTAACGTAGTATATAAAGCACTTTTGTGCTAGGGAGGTTGATAATGGACAACATTGTAGCCGTATTTGAAATTTTGCATTCTTTCAAAAACATGAGAGTGGGAAAGATTAGCTCTTTTGCCCTCAAGCTTGACATAAGCAAGGCTTGATCGAGGTGAGTAGTGTTTTATCGAAGTAGTGCTTGGTAAGATGGGTTTTTCTGAAGATTGGATTGCTCGACTCATAAGGTTTTTCAGTTCAGTTAGCTATTCTATTATGATTAATGGTGAAGTGGGAGAGCACTTCTTGCCAATTCGAGGAATTTGACAAAGGGATCCTTTAAGCCCCTATCTGTTTCTTATTTGTGGGGAAGGCCTGTTGGCTTTGCTAAGGAGAACGGATCTTAATGGAACTTTCTTGGGGGCTTGTGTTTTGAGAGGAGCTCCTAGAGTGTCTCACCTTTTGTTTGCAGATGACAGTCTTATTTTTGGTGAGGTCACAGCTTTGGGTGCATCGAATCTTTTGGAGGTTCTTAGAGTGTATACTATGAGCTCTTGCCAACTTATTAACTTTGAAAAGTCAATGGTGTTTTTTAGTTCAAATTTTACGAGCCAAAACAGGGAAGATGTTGGATGTATCTTGGGGTCCCTTGTGTTGATAGTCTTGAAAAATATTTAGGGCTTCCTTGGTCGTGGGTCAAAACAAAAAGAATGCTTTTGCTGCTCTTAGGGATAGAATTAAGAGTCGAATCTCATCTTGGAGTATGCGCATGTTGTCCATCTGGGGTAAGGAGGTCTTCATCAAATTCGTACTCCAGGCAATTCCTACTTTTACAATGCAATGTTTCCTACTCCCTACAACTCTTTGTAAGGAAGTGGAGGTTCTTTTAGCTCACTTTGGTGGCAAAATCCAGGAGATAAGAGGGGGTTACATTGGTGTGAGTGGTCCGCACTGTGCTCTTTAAAGGATGATAGTGGTGTGGGCTTTAGAGACTTAGCAAAATTTAACATTGCTTTGCTAGCAAAGTAGGTATGGAGGATCTTAATGCCCAACACCGTTGGTAGGGCGTATTCTTAAGGTGAAGTATTTTCCCTATTCGAGTTTTCTTGGTGCGCAGTTGGGATCCAATCAATCGCTTTTATGGAGGAGTATTTGAAGTGCTCAACACCTTTTGGAGATGGGTCTTAGGTGAAAAGTTGGCACGGGGCGGTTGATAAATGTTTGGGAAGAGAGGTGGGTACCAAGTATGGAGACTGGAAAGGTTGCTTTGCCTTGAATGGGGCCTATTAATTGGGTCTCTGAGATTTTGGTGGAGGGAGCAAAGGAATGGAATTAACCTTTGATAGATTCTATTTTCCAAGAGGATGAGGCATTTTAATAAAATGTATCCCACTATCTTCTTATGATCAGGAGGACATACTAATTTGGGGGGTGAGCACTCGGGTATTTATATTGTCCATAACGAATATCGTATGTTGATTTCTAGATACTCCTCTGTGCCATTAGAACGCAGGCTCTATAAACATATTTGGAGTTTAGATTGCAAAAGATCTGTATTGTTATATGGAAAGTATGTAAATTTTACTTGCCAACGAGACATATGCTGTATTTTAAATGCATTAGTCATGATACGATCTGTCCTAGATGTCAATTGTCAGGAGAGGATGTGAATCATGTTTTCAGATTTTGCTCATATGATAGATAGAAGTATAGAAAGCCATGGGGTATGATACATCAGTGCAATGGTATCAAATGGGGTTCCATGAATGGTTGTCTGGGCTTTTTGATATGCAAGGATGCTTAAATCATAAAGAGGTGGCGAGTTACAAGCTGGGCTATTTGGACAACACATAATAAGTTAATGTATTAAGGAAAAAAGCAAAGTGTTGGTGACCTGGTTGTGTTCATTCGCAGCTACTGTAAAGAGTTGGAACCTCTGACTACATTTTCTTCCAGTCCAAATTCTGCTGCTTCGATCAAATGGTCCCCCTACCTAAACTGTCAGTTAAAATAATGTGGATGTGAGCTACCTTTCTTTTTGCATCATAAGGCGTGCTCAGGTGCTATTATTAGAGACTATAAGGGAGCTGTCATGGGTGCTTGTTGTAGACTAACCTAGCCTGTATCATTTATTTTTTTGGCAGAAGGTTACGTGGTCATTTATGGGCTTTGTTTTGCATCTGAGATGGGATTTCAACGGGTGATCTTGGAAGGTGACTCTAGAACTATCATTGAAAAACTTAATACCAATGTGGAGCAATTTTCAGAGGTTAGTGCTCTTACGTGGGAAGCGAAGCGAAGCAACTTTCAAAGACCTTTCGCAGTTGTCAATTCTCTTTTGTAGGTCGAATGGGTAACCAGGTTGCACATACAGTTGCGCATGAAGGTATGACTTGCGAAGAAGATCGATTTTGGGTGGAGGATGCTCCGAGGAGAGCTCTCATCGTCGTGGATGAAGACCGTCGCCGCTTGGACCCACCGTAGCTTTCTGTTTCCTTCATTGAATGGTTTGAGGGCTTTTGATTCTTTACCCTCGTTTGTTTGTGGCTACTCATTCCAAACAACAAAAGAAAAAATAAAAACAACACAACAAAAGTCAAATAAACGAACAGTAATAACACAAAACCATTGTAGAATAGCTTAAGCTTCTTCTTTTGAAGGTTTTAATTTAGGGTTTTTTTAAGAAGAAAAAATAGATTTTGGGTTTACAAAATTATATCTTCAATTTCTTTTCCAAATAAAAACTAAATAAGTACACCTAACCATAATAACAATAAACAAAAAGGAACAATAAATTTAGACATGAAAAGGAGTTGTTTATGAGTGTTTTTTAGGAATAAAATTATATTTGGGTTTAAAAATATTTGGGTTTAGTTTATAAGTGTTTTTGAAGAATGAAATTATATTTGGGTTTAAAAAAATTTGGGTTTAGTTTGTTGATGGGTTTTAAATATTAGGGGAAAAAATTGGGTAAGATAAATGGTTTGGGTTTGAGAGAAAATGGGTATAGTAAATTGGGCTTGGGTATTGGGTTTGGGTAATATAAATTTAAAATTAAAAATAATATAGTTTTATTCGATTTATTCAAATTATTCGAATTCGAAAATTAAACTCGATTCAAACTCGAAATTCGAAAAAAAAATTCAACTCGATTCATTTAATTCGAATAACTCGATTCGAATAATTCGAAATTCGAAAATTTTTTCAAATTTTTCGATTCGAATTGAGTTTTGCTCACCCCTAGGTTCGAGGGCATTAAAGCGCATTATCCTCCTATTTATGGGTTGGGGAGAGGCTATGGGTAATTCTATGTTTTGTCTTAAAAAGGCTATGGGTAATCCTGTAGTGAAATTATTCAAAAAAAAATCCTCAATAAAAAAAATCAAATAACCTTTAAAAAAATTACTTTATTGAGCCATCAGTAACAAAAAAATGAACTAGTCCTTCTGTTAATAGAAATTGTTGTTAATCAATTTGACTATTAACAAATGTTGATGTGGCTAATGGAAGTTAAAAACATGACATACCATTTCAACATATATTTAAAATTTTAAATATCTTAAAAATTGATAAAAATTACTAACAAAGTGTTGCATAAGATGTTAGCGAAATAACAATAATAAAAAATATTTATTTAAATCACAAGATAAAATAGGTATATATATAAATCTGAAAAATAGAAAATCGAATAAAATAGGATTTAAATTGTATTGGAAGTTGAGGCCTGTTTTTACAATTTCTTTAAGACAGATTTCGCCGCTCCTTTGGTGCTAGAGAAAACGTTGGACGACTATCTCCCATGATTTAACAACGATATGAGCACAATAGTAGCAAGACTGCAATGATCAACGAACTGTAACGTTGCCTTCTTCTATCACCGAAAACATGTTTGAAAATATGCAGAAAAAATTTTGAATTTTTTTTGTTGTTGGAAAATTAGAGAAAAATTCAGTGTGTAACTTTTCCTGCAGATTATTTCGTTTTAAATAGAAAATTCAAATTAATTAACTTTTGGAAAATTTTGACTAATGGATCCATTAACGACCGTGAATTAATGAGCCTTTAAAACCCAAATTGATGTCTGAATTAAAGAAGCCATTAAATCAATTTAAACTAAATCAATTTAATATTTGTCCTTTTAATTTCAAAAGGGAATTTGAAGAGATAAGCTCTATTGAGGAAAAATAAAATTACGTATTGGGCTAAAATATCAGCAAGCTTAGAAGGGCCCGACCGGTCCGGACATTTCACGTTGCCCACGTTATGCGATTGCGCCCCCAACCCCGACGGGTTTAGCGGGACCCCCTGCACGCGAATGAGAGCTTTAGCTTAGTCATTCAATAATTACCAAGTTGATTCACATATATAAACATATTCCACACTTGATATCTAACCAATGTGGGATCTAAGCTTTCCATTTCCTCAACATAATTCACATGTGGCTTAATTTGAGTATTAATTTCTTATTCATCACTCAACCATTTTGAGCATATGATATACTGTTGTAAAGGTTTCTATGAGAGTAAATATAAAACCATAATTTTATGATTCAAATTTCCACCTTTACCAATCAAGGCCTCAAAGTTCCAAAAATCAATTTTTCCAATAATCCCCCACATGAATGAAATTGATAGTTTTAACAAAAAAACATTAACTCAATGTGGTGATAGAATCTACGATAGCTAGTTGTATAGGATAGGTAGGAATCAACCTTTGAACCTTCCCTTGTGAAAGTATATTTACTTTACTAGCTGACCAGTAAATGCGATGTCCTTGAACTATTTTGTCATTTCTGTAAAAGATGATATATACCTCACATAACTACCTCTCAGGCAAGGTTTTAGTTCTCATGGTATGTTCAAATGGCCGTGAACATCTCCTGGTTTTGCAAGAGTTTGAGAGAACTATTCTCCAATAGTCTCCTCGAAGCGACAACACTTCACTCTCACATAGGTGACTTATGTTGCTCGGCTCACCGAAACACATAATGATCATTAAAAGCATTGCTTAACAAATCACTTTTAATCATTGTTTACATCATAGGAACAGACTTGAGATAAGAACCCCCATAGTGACCTCACAAGGTCTATGCAAGTAGGTTCTCCCTTTGAACCTAGATCTTTGGGTCTCTAGTTAACTAGGTTGGGTTTTCCTTCACATAGTGCCTTTAATTTTCATGGGCTTTAGTCACATTCCTTTCGCTGTTTTATCAACCTGATCTCTATTTAAGCCTTTAGTTAACGGATCTGCAATGTTATCTTTTGATTTTACAAAATCAATAGAGATAACTTCATTTGAGATCAGTTGCCTAACGGTATTGTGTCAACGATGCATATGTCTCGACTTACTATTATACTTTACGTTTTGTGCTCTACTGATTGTTTCTTGGTTATCACAATATATGCATATTGTAGGCACATGCTTTGACCAATCAGGAATATCCTCCAAGAAGTTTCGAAGCCATTCAACCTCTTCTTTAGATTTGTCTAGAGCTACAAACTCAAATTCCATTGTGAATCTTGTTATAATTGTTTGCCTTGAGGATTTCCATGACATAGCTCCTCCTTCCAATGTAAAAACATATCCACTTGTGTCTTTCGTATCTTGAATATTAGATATCCAACTGGCATCAGATAATCCTTCTAAAACAGTAGGATATCTAGAATAATACAGTCTGTAGTCCCAAGTATATCTAAGATATCTTAGTACCTTCACAATTGCTTTCCAGTGGTTTTCCCTTGGATTGTTTGTGAATTTGCTTAAACTGCTCAAAGTGAAAGCAATATCTGGTCTAGTACAACTCATAAGGTACATTAGATTTCCTATGACCCTTGCATATTCCACTTGGTCCACACTTTCACCTTTGTTTTTGAACTGATGTTGGCTCGTATCTATTGGAGTTCTGGCTATACCAGGATAATCTTCGCTAAATTTTCCAAGAATCTTGTCAACATAGTGTGGCTGAGTCAATATGAGACCTTTAGATGACCTCTTGATTTGAATGCTCAAAATCATATAGCTAGTCTCATATCTTTCATGACAAATCTTGAATTTAACATGCCTTTGATACATTTTACCATATCATTGTTACTTTCAACAATGAGTATGTCATTGACATATAAACATAGGACTATTTATCCAATGTCGGTAGTTTTGACATACATATATTTGTCACACTCATTAATGTTAAAGCCATTTGTCATCATGACATTATCGAACTTTTCATGCCATTTCTTTGGTACTTGCTTAAGTCAGTATTAAAACTTTACCAATTTACAAACTTTCCTTTCTTATCTTGGAATTACATGACCCTCAGATTGTTCCATGTAAATCTCTTCGTTAAGATCTCCATTTAGGAAAGTTGTTTTAACATTCATTTGATGCATTTCTAGATTCCGCAAGGTGGCAATTGCAAGTATCATCCTTATAGAAGTTATTCTTTATACAACAGAAAATGTATCGAAGTAATCAAGGCCTTCCTTTTGTATATAACCTTTTATAACCAATCTGGCCTTGATCTACCGTAATTCGACCAAGCAAATTAAACTAGTTTTTGCACTTTAGGAGCTTGAAGTTAGGCATTTTCATTAGGTCTTACTTAAGATTTATTTCAGTTTTAGTTTAGTGAATAAAATGTGTAAAAGGTGCAAAAATGAGTTTTTTATTGACTTCATGGTTGATTGAGGCCTAAAGGTTCGCTAACGAGCTTTGTGAGTATACAGGAGACTATTAGAAGACAAATGTTATCAAAATTGATCACTATGTCACGACACAGGTTATGAGATGTCGCAACATAGGGACTAGAATCGAAGAATCCTGAGGTTGTCTTCTATGTCGTAACACAACATTAGGGTGCTATGACAAACCCTGGAAGACACACATAAGGACTACACTGTCGGCTATGTCACAACATGGATCCTGAGTGTCATGACATCGACCCCTCAATGCGGAAAATATACTGAGTAAAGGGCGATTTGGCCTTCACAATGCATCATTAAACCTGAAGGACGATAACTGACCTAGGGCTAAGGAAAACGGTAATCAAAATGCTATAAATAGGCCCTTTGAGCACTTAGTTTTACACACCTTTTCTCTTAGTTTATTTCCCTCTTTGTAATTTAGGTTTAGTCATTTTCTTTTCCTTATACTTTAGTTATTTTTATTTTTCTTGTTTATGGAAATGAGATTTGTAAGACTCGCATAAACGCTTGTGGATTCTTTCCAACAAATTGCAATACAAATCCCTAAGTTTCTTTTTATTTATATTTTCATTTCAATTTCTTATGCATATTCTTTATATTAAAATTATAATGTTTCAAGCAACCATGAGAAAGTAATCCCTTTATGGGGATTAGGGAGTGGAGGTATGATGATTTAATTATTGTGTAGGGATTTTGAATAGATCAATTTTTTGGAAAAGGAAAAACAAGAAATAAACCCTAGGCTTGACAACCCTAAGAACTCATTTAGATGGGAATTAACCCAAAATTGGTACTGCCCATTCCTAAACACCTTTACCCCAAACCAATCTGAACTGTGAGGTCAAAAGATAAATAATTCTTATTGACTCGTTATGTTACGGAAGATTGGAAGATACTGTTACGGTAGTGACTAGTTGATTGACGAAAACCCAAAAAGCAATGGTTGAAGAAATCATGCCAAAGCGAGCTAATCCCTCGTAATCCAGTTTATCGAATTTCGTATCTCATTTCCCATTTACTTTATTTTCCTTTTATTATTTTTATTATCATAAAAACCAAAATTATTATTTCTCTTTTGTACTATAATTTTCAAGAGAGTACTAATTAGATCTTTTTAGTGCAAGAGTTAGAATTATTAGTGCTTTACCTCCCTTGGGTATGATCCTTGGAGTACTCCTTACTTCATTGTAAACTATATTACAACTCATCCCGTATACTTGTTGAAGCCCAAAAATATACTCTGAACGGGAGTACGTTTGGAGGTGGTTAAGTTATTTGAGTCATTGCCGGTGAGGCAACGTCTTTAGTAATTTTAATTTTTGCATTTATAAGGAATAATTAGAAAATTTTTAAATTATAGACACGTTTTCATTTCATTTCATTATATTTATTTTACTAAATAATTATTATTTTTCATTTAGTTTATGACTCGGAGCCAGGTAAACTTGGTAGATCTAATCCCTAATCCCAAAGCACTCATTAGGCAAAATCGACGACAGCAGCAACCGATGAAAAATCCACCACCATTCACTGATGAGCAAGTACACAAAGATCCACCTCTCAATCTGGTTGACGACAACATTCAAGACGTTAGATTACCACCACAATTACCAGCAAACGAACCGATGACACAAGAATAGCAAACAGTATGGGATATGCCTTCCTAATATGGACTTAGTTCATGGAAGTATTGCTAGACCAACTATAGCTACAAATAACTTTGAGATTAAGCTAGCCATGATCCAAATGATCCAGAATAACTTGTAATTCAGAGGCACTATGGTAGAGGATCCAAGTTTACATTTAAAACGATTTCTTCAACTATACGATACTTTTAAATATAATGGTGTTACTGATGATGCTATACATCTTCGATTTTCCTTTCTCCTTAATTAATAATGCCTTTTCTTGGTTGGATGTGCAGGCACCAGGTTCTATTACCACGTGTGACAAGTTAGCGAGGAAATTCTTATAAAAGTTTTTCCCTATTAGTAAAACAGTCCAATTAAGAAGGGAGATCTCAACATTCCGTCAATTTGAAGGGGAAGGATTTCATGAAATATGGGAGTGCTTCAAAACCTTACTGCAGAAGTGCCCACACTACGACTTGCCTGATTGGTTACAGTTACAGACATTTTACAATGGTTTAGATGTATCAGCTAGATCTGGACTCGATAGTGCAGAAGGAGGAGCCTTAATGAACAAGACATATAATGATGCTTATGGGTTAATTGAGAACATGGCGATGAACTCCTGCTAGTGGTCGACTAACGGTTCACATATGGACAAAAATCAACATCGATTAAGATGATTCAATAAAATGGTAAATACCAACAACTGTTGGAAAGACTTAACTGTATTGAATTTGAATTAAGTACATCATCATCGTCGCAAGCTGACGATAAACCTCTATCATTTTTCACCAATACAACTGAGGATGTGAATTATGTTTGGAATAGGGGTGCAATCCCTTATTCATATACCTATAATCCTTGTTGGAAATACTATTCAAATTTGAGTTGGGGAGGGAATCAAAGAGGAAATAGTAATGCAAACCCACAGAGAAATACCAATTGTCAACCTCTATTTTTATACAAGCAACTAGAGGGAGTCCATCAAAATGACCATTTTGTATGTGGTCAAAGACTGGATCGAATAGAGGAGGCGATGCAGTCATTGAGAACTGAGGTAAAACAAGTGTAGTCTGAGTACAGTAACTCCTCGAAAACATTAACTAAATTAGAGGAGCAAGTGGGGCAATTAATGAGTAGGATGGGGGATATTAAACGACAGATTGACACAAGGATCCCTAACAACAACAAAAAATAATCCCTGAAGAGAGGGTAAGGAACATAAGGAACATTTTAAAGCAATAGCACTTACTTCGAGAAAAGTACTGAGTAACCTAGAAATCCCTAATAAGAAAAAAGAGCAAGAAATGCCAAATGAACCTATCGAGATACTATAAGATGATGACACTGAAGTCATGACCAAAAAAGAAGAACCAGTGGTGGAGAAAGAGAAAAAAGATACCCACAAAGAAAATGAAGGTACAAAGGTTCCATTTCCAAAAAGGAAAGAGGAAAAGAAGAAACAGTATGACGACGAGTTTGTAAGTTTCTTAAATTTGTTTGAAACTTTGAATGTTAACTTACCCCCTGATTAAATTAATTGAAAAAGTCCCAAAGGATGTTAAATTCTTGAAGAAGATTATGTCAAAGTATAGAATGGTCAGAGTAGGTGAATAGGTAGAGATCAACGTATCCTGTAGTGTTATCATATCCAAACAAATCCCTTAGAAATTGAAGGACCTTAGCAGTTTTACAATTCCAATAACGATTAGAAATCTTCAGTTCAACATGGCTTTATGTGATATTGGCGCTAGCATAAATTTGATGCCTCTCTCTCTTCTTTTGAGAACCTTGGGTCAGGAGATCTTAAAAATACACAAGTGACCCTACAATTGGCTGATAGATCTTCCATACAACCAAAGGGAATTTTAGAAGATGTGCTAGTCCAAGTAAAAAATTTTATTATTCTTGTAGATTTTATGGTTTTAGACTTAGAGGAGGATAGGGATATACCAATTTTACTAGGAAGGCCATTTTTAGCCACATCCAGATTCATCATTGATTTGAACACAAATGAGCTAACTATGAGATTCAATGGTGAGATGGAGACTTTTAAATGTGGGGATAAGTTAGATAGAAACGAGGTTAGAAGGGAATGCTGTAATATGCTTGCAGTTGGAAATTGCAAAATAAATAGTAAGATCCTCTTCATGAATAAAGAACGCATATATCAATTCAAAGAAAGATATAGATTGAAAAGGGTAGAATGACATGATGGAAGGTGGGTAAATGCCGAACAACTTTGAGCAAACAATTGGGGGTAAGACTGTCAGATGAGTTCGATAGTAAAATGTGGTGGTGGACACTATAATCTTGTTGCACATTATTGTATATATAATTACTAACATCTTTTTTTTCTTTGACTTGGAAAATTAGAAAAATAGGGTTATGTCGCGAAACACCTTCCTCTATGTCGCGACAAAGGTAGCAATCTGGAGAAAATTCGAAACTGAGGACAAAATTGCGACACGACATCCTTATGTCGTGATGAAGCAAGACTTAAGGGCATGTCACGACACGGAACTCTTGTGTCGTGACATTGGCAGTAATTTTGGCAGGGTCAACTCGACCTAACTGGGTGACCTGGTGGTTAATCCTTAATGTTTTACCACTTTTAACACTCCTAAAACCCTAAATTTTATTTACTATATATACTGAACATATTAGTAAGTCTATATTACTTCTTAAACTCATCTCTAACTTCTCAAAACCTCTTAAACCCTACAAATTTTTACATCTTTTATTCTTTCTCTTTACTACAGATTTTTCAATCTAGTCTCAAGGGACTAAGGATGGGCATCTTGTGTAGAAACCAGAGCAATCGTAGCAACTCAGGTTAAGGGTTCCTATCTTGATACTCATTGATTTCTTATAGTCACATATAATACCTCCTAGGAAAGTTAGGCGTACTAATTAACCAGAACCATCAATGGGTCTAACTCCTTCAGGATTTTTAAATGGAAATGTTGAAAAATATTTTAATAAGCTTCAAGGGAAAACGTTCATATAAGAGAGGGGCTTTGACCCATTGATGGTAATTTGTAAAGAAATATGGCCAATAGTCTGATATCATAGATGGGAACGATGTTGGATTATTCCTAAAGAATTTGTTGTAGTTCCAGTAGTACAGGAATTTTACACATCATTACGGGACTATGAGGCTAGAAATACTAATGGTCATTTATGGGATATAGTGGTAGTACGAGGGATAAATGTTAGAGGCAGTCCTCAAATTATTTGCATTCTTTGATGCACCATTATGAGCAAGATTTCTTAGAACAAACTGATTTAAAATATTTTAAAGACATATATATGGACAACGTGATAAATTATTTAACTGAATGGAGGGTGAATGGAAATATCGGATTGACACTAGTATTCCAATTTCTTTTAATCAAACAATTATGTTTCTTGAGGCAAAGATGTGGATTCAATTTTTACACACACGCATTATACCTGCTTTAAATGTCTCTAATGTCAATACCTTTCAAGCGGTTTTACTCTTCACTATCTTATAGAAAAAGCAGGCTGGTATTGGCAATTGGATCCACTAGAACATGAGTAAGTGTGTAAGTGGCCAAAGAGTGGGTATATTCTTTCCTCACTTAGTGACAGCTTTGTGCAAAAGGGCAGAAGTGCCCATGACATCCACTAAACAAACATTGAAACGATCAAAGAGCATTATTGGTGATACTCTCTTTCAACAATACATAGAGCTTTGTGCTAAGTAAATCAAGGAAGGGAAGAAGAGACAGAGAGAAATGAAGACCACACCGGCTTCATCACAAAGGTTGGCAGCAACCCAAGAAGAAGTCGGTGAGGAAGTCATCCAAAACTGAATTAGATGATACAATGGATGCAAGAATCAGAACCATTGTTTTAAGAGTTTGCTCGACAGAATAATATTCGGGTCCCTAACTACACACCTGATATATTTAGGCCAACAACCGAGGAGCATGATGAGGAGGAGACTGAGAGTGAAGAGGAGAGAGATGAAGAGGATGATGAAATGGAGGAGGATTGATTGTTTTCTGTTTTAATTTGAGACTTTATTTTAAGGATTGTAATATTGGTTGATTTTTTAGAACTTATTTAATAAGTAGGAGTAGAAGTAATACTAGATTTATTTTAGTATATCTATTTTCAATTCTTTATGTAGGAACCCTATACAAAGAAGACACAAATAGTTTAGAGTTATTCACAACAAAAGGAAGGAGCACCCACCAATAGTTGTTGAACCAATCACGATCAATCGGGTAACTTCATTCCTTACTTTTTTAGGGGCTACACATTAGGGAAAATGTGTTTTATAAAGTGTGAGGGGCAACATAGATTTTTTTTTTTTACTATGTTTTTGTTTTGTTTTGTTGTGTGCTTGAGCTTGTAGAAATACAAGTGATTGGTTAGGAGCATGTACATATGTTGCTTGTATTTTGAAATAAATTTGGCATGATAATGATTATTTTTTTAAATTTACACTAAATATAGGTTATAAGATAGTATTTGTACCAAATGACATGAAAGATATAAGGAAACAAGCATGCTAGTATATATGATAAATGATGCATGTGAGATTGTTTAATTAATTGAAATTTATGCATATTGAGGTATTTAAGGATGACCTAATGCATTTTTTGGAACACATTTAGAGCCAAAAAGAAAACCTTTTATGATATTGCCAATTAGTACCAATGTTTGAGCCTATTGACCCTTCTTGATGAACTATATTACAAATCATAAAACCTAAAAAATGCCAATTTGTGTTTATCCTTTTTATTTGGTCCTAAATTACACGATTATAGATGTATGACCATATGTATTGAGGATAGGTAGACACATCAAGGCGAAGCTTGTAAAAATAAAAGGAAATAGGAAAAATCAATGTGATATGTCAACATCAGAATAGTCAGAATTGCAAAATAAAAAAAAATCCAAAAAGAAGAAAAAGACGAGTAGAAATGTACGAAAAGTAAAAAAAAAAAATTCTTGATTAAGGAAAAAATTATGGAAAGTGACAAATTCACAAAAAGTTAAACTCGTTCAAAAATGTATGAGTACTTGTAGGCTAGCTAAAGGGAATATATCATGTTAATATTTCCTAAATGGAGAGATAAGGAAGGTGAGAGAAGGAGAAATAATGCGGTAAGAGAGAAAAGGGGGAAGAATCGGGAACAATATAATGTGCCAAGCTATTTTCGTGTTTGTAACCTTTTGATGCTTACCATGCCTTCGAATTTCATATCTATCCTCAGCATCAGAAGGTTACAAATTGAAAAGACCTATGTGACCTAAATAAACTTATGCATGAATGAATATGGTATTGAACAATCTCATAACAATCATTTGTATTATGCTAGGAATAGTTAAAGTACCTATATTATTCATTAATGGATTCTAACAAATGAAATCTTTACATTTGTATCTTCTGTTACTTACTGAACTTAGATGTCTTAATCAAAAGTGGTAAAGTTGCTTAGTTATCTTGCTGAGATTATTAGAGAATATGAAATGCTAAGATACATGTTTCAAATCTAGTGCTTGTATAATATGTACTCAAGTCATTATGTTCTTTTTGTTGTTTTTACTTTTAATGCTTGAGGGCAAGCAATGACTTAAGTGTGGGGGAGTTTGATCTACCGTAATTCGACTTAGCAGATTAAACTAGTTTTCGCACTTTAGGAGCTTGAAGTTAGGCATTTTAGTTAGGTCTTACTTAGGATTTATTTTAGTTTTAGTTTAATGAATAAAGTGTGTAAATGTGTAAAAATAAGTCTTTTATTGACTTCAAGGGCGATTAAGGCCGAAAGGTTGGATAACGAGCTATATGAGATGCGGCAGACCGTTAGAAGAAGAATGTTATCAAAATTGATCACTTTGTCACAACACAGATCATGGGATGTCACAACATAGGGACCAGAGCTGAAGAATCTTGAAGTTTTCTTCTTTAGCGTGACACAGCATCAGGTGTGTCGCAACAAACCATGGAAAATACACCTAAGGAGTACACTGTCGACTATGTCGCGACATGGATCCTGAGTGTCGCGACATCGACCCCTGGACGTGGATATGCATTGAGTAAAGGGTGTTTGCTTCTTCAGAATGCATCATTAAAACCCGAAAGGCGATACCTAACCTAGGGCTAAGGAAAACGACCATTAAAATGCTATATAAATAAGGCCTTTGAGCACCTAGTTTCACACACCTTTTCTCTTAGTTATTTCCCTCTTGTAATTTAGGTTTAGTTAATTTTTTCCTTAGGCTTTAGTTATTTTTATTGTTCTTGTTTACGAAAACTAGATTTGAAGACTCGCATAAACACTTACGGATTCTTCCAAACAAATTGCAATACAAATCCCTAAGTTTATTTTATTTATATTTTCATTTCAATTTCTTATGCATATTCTTTATATTGAAATTATAATGTTTCAAGAAACCATGAGGAACTAATCCTTTTATGGGATTAGGAAATGGGGGATGATGATTTAATTATTGTGTAGGGATTTCAATGGATCAATTGTTGGAAAAGGAAGAACGAGAAACAAACCCTAGGCCTGGCAACCCAAAAAATCATAGATGGGATATAATAACCTAAAATTTGTATTGCCTATTCATGAACACCTTTACCCCAAACCAATTTGAACTGTAAGGTCGGAAGATAAGTAGTTCTCGTTGACTTGTTATGTTAGTGGAAGATCGGAGGATCTTGCTAGGATAGTGACTAGTTGATTGACGAAAACGTTAAAAGCAACTGTTGAAAAATCATGCCAAAGCGAGCTAATCCCCCATAATCTAGTTTATCAAATCTCTTATCTCATTTCCCATTTACTTTATTTTGCTTTTATTATTTTTATTATCATAAAAAACCAAAATCCTTATTTCTCTTTAGTACTATAATTTTAAAGAGAGTACTAATTAGATCTTTTTTAGTGCAGGAGTTAGAATTATTAGTGCTTCGGTTCCCTTGGGTATGATCTTTGGAGTACTTGTTACTTCGTTGTAAACTATATTACTACTCGACCCATATACTTACGGAAGCCCAAAAATATACTCTAAACGGGAGTATGTTCGGAGGTGGTGAGGCCTTGTACTTATCAATTGTTCCCAATTAGAATTTAATCGTTTAATTCCCGATTGAAGATCCACTAGTTCCCACGTATGATTTTGCGTGTGATGGATGTCGATTTCACTTTTAATAGCATCTTTCCATAAGATACTTTCGAATGATCGTATAGCATCATTATACGTTGAGGGTCAGCCTCTAGCATAAAGGTTAGAAAATCCAATCCAAAATTTTTTTCCACCCTTACTCATTTACTCCTTCTTGGCTCTATCTCAATTTCAACCTCTTGTTGAACGTCTTGACTATTTTCATCTATATTCCTTGAAGTTCGTTTCGTTGAATGAGACATTCTTTGATTCCAATATACTATTCTTGTGAATGTCAGGATTCTTTGATTCATACACAAGAAACCGATATGCATTGCTATGATTTACATATCCAATGAAAATACAATCTACCATTTTAGGACCTATTTTCATTTGCTTTGGTAACAGATCCATTACCTTTGCAAGACACCCCCACACTTTCAAGTAGTTGTAGAAAAGTTTTCTGCCTTTCCATAACTCATATGGTGTCTTGTTCTTTTTCTTGCGGGGCACCTTATTTAAAAGGTAATTAGCTGATATAAAAGCTTCCCCCCACATGTTCTGTGATAACCCAAATATACCTAACATTATAGTTCTAAAGATGGTAGTAGTATTTACCTCACCCTCTCTAACAGTAGGAGGATCATCCTTTAGAAAATTTGACCCAGATAATATGGTCAAATAAACATCATCTTTTGTTGCCACATTTTGAAATTTTTCCAGTGGATTTTGTAGCCTTTTTGTTGTGGCTCATAATCACTGGAAACACTTGATTTTGGCTCGAAGCTTGAGCCTGAGTAGTGATTATAGCACCAGATTAAGAACTGGATATGTTCTTGGATGTATCAGTCATTTTTCCTGTTAACGTCTCGAATTCAGAGAGAAAACAAGAATCAAAAAATTATGAATCTATTAAACGTTAGGATTTTAGTCAGAAACTAAAAACCAGAAACAAAGACACAATTATCAACTTTTGTTAGACAACCAAAATTTAGTAAACTAAAAACCCGAAACAAAAGTTTACACGGTCTAATAAATAGCACAATAGTGAACAGTGCACCAAGTAGGTAACCCTGAAAGAGAGGTGGTGCACTAGGCACGCTTAAACACTAGGTCTTTCAAAGAACCAATCTTAGACATGCACTCCATACTGTCTTTTTTTAATCAACCCTTGATAAATTTCTCTTTCTTAAAATATGCCTTAAAATTCTAATAATAAAGAGAAAATTTAATTTCTAGTTTATACTACCCTTGAATTCTGTTAAACGGCAGAATAAAATTCTAAAACAAAATCAATTTTCTAGTAACAGATTTGTTACTCTCAAACGATTACTATTAACAACAGAAATCAAATAAATTCTATTGAACGACAGGAATAAATCTTAAAACAGAATATTTTAATTTATTTCTGTTTGGAAACAGAAACTTGAATGAATTTTGTTGAACGACAGGAATAAATCCTAAAATAGAATTATTCAATTTCTTTTACGAACATAATACAATTCGCCTCGTTCGTCTCAGATTAGAAATTGATAAAAAATCTATCTTAAGAACAAAACAAGACATTATCGAAATAACAGTAATATAAAATATTTATTTAAATCACAAGATCAAACAAATATTTATAAATATGAAAAACAAAAAATTGAATAAAACATGATTTAAATTGTATTAGAAGTTGAGACTTGTTTTCACAATTTCTTTAAGACAGTTTCGACTACTCTTTTGGTGCTGCAGAAAACGTTGGTGGACTGTCTCCCAAGATACAACAATGAGATGAGCACAGTAGTAGCATGGCTGCAGTGATCAACAAACTGTAACATTGCTTTCTTCTATCACCGAAAACATGCTTGAAAATATGCAGGAAAAAATTTCAAATTTTTTTTGCTGAAAAAATTATAGTGAAATTCAGTGCGTAACTTTTTTTTGCAGATTATTTCGGTTTTTAAATAGAAAATTCAAATCAATAAATTTTTGGAAATTTTTTACTAATATAGTCATTAATGTTCATAAATTAAGGAGATATTAAAATCCAAATTAATGTCTGAATTAAAGGAGTCATTAAATCAATTTAAATTAAATCAATTCAATATTTTTCCTTTTAATTCCAAAATAGAATTTGAAGAGATAAGTTCTGCTGAGGAAAAATAAAACTACGTATTGGACTAAAAATATACGTAGGCTTAGAAGGGCACCAATCGATTTGGACATTTCGCGTCACTCACGTCATGCAAGTGCGCTCCGAATCTCAACAGGTTTGGGGGATCCCTACACACAAGGGAAAATTTTAGCTTAATCATTTAATAATTATCAAGTTGGTTCACATATATAAACATATTCCACACTTGATGTCTAACCAATGTGGGATTTATGCTTTCCATTTCCTCAACATAATTCACAAGTTACTTACTTTGAGTATTAGTTCATTCATCATCATTCAACCATTTTGAGCATATGATTTACCGTTGTAAAAGTCTCATGGAGTAAAATATAAAACTATAATTTTATGATTTAAATCTCCACCTTTATCAATCGAAAATATGCCTCAAAGTTTCCAAAAATCATTTTTTTCCAACAAAAATAGTAGGTTCAGAATGAATTTAGACAAATAAATGTTTAATGAGAATATTTTTTGTTTTGCTTTATGTCATATTTATATATTATTTTTTATATCTGTAAATATATTGTATAACTAAAACTAAATAAAATATAGTTTATAAGCTTTCCTATCCACATTTATTTAGTATAGATTTTTTTTAAGTATGCAGGATAATCATTTTTTAACTTCAAATTTATTATTTATAATTTTATTTATTTCCTTCAAAATTAAATGTTATAATAAGATTGGTATGAGTTTTGTTATCAACATAAGAAGACGTGAATTCAAGTGCGTTATTATTTTCTTATTTATGAGTTGGGGAGGGGCTTATAATGAGATTGACAAAAAAAATTGTTAAAATTTGCTTCTGAACCTATAACATAAGAAACTGCCAATAGTTTATATATATATATACATATATATAAATTGTAGCCTTTGATGCAGTCTGCATTGCAAAATATGCAGTTGCAGAGAATCAGCAATGAAACATATCTATCAGTGAATAAGTCCAGTGATGTAATGTTAATTTGATGATCAAAGGGAGAAACAAAAACATATTTTAACTTTATGAGAGTCCAAAATTATGTTTATATGTGAAAGGTCTCTCTTGAGCTTGAATCATATTGAAAAGTGGAGTAAGAAGCCGGCATTAAATTCAATTTAATTTAGAGAAGTTAAGAGATATTAAATACATTTTAGCAATTGGATTATTAATATTTGACTTCAATGCCAAGAATCTGACTTTGTTGACAGATTCTTAAAATGAAATGAACCAAAAACACAAAAATTTTTGGTAAGGGATTAATTATGTTTGATTGGAAAACATTAAACATATTGTATGTGAGCTTTAATTTGTAGAGACAGACCCACAAGTTGATTCTGTTGGAAACATAAAAATCAAGGATGTTCCACCAATTAGTAGCAGACAAAATCAAGTGATTTCAGTATTCTTAAAATAGGCCAAAGTTAATGTTTCATTTATTGCCTTCAAATTAAGATGGAGTGTAGTTGCCGGCTGCCAAAGCTCAGTAGTGGAGATTGCTTGGCTAACATAAGAAAATGGTCACCACTAGTAAAGATATTGTTGCGGTTTATCATATGTCCATAATTATGCAAACGTGAAACCACAAGTTAGTGCCATTGTCAACTACGACGAAATAAAGAAAAAAATGGTAATTTAATATTTGATGATATATATATATATATGCAAATTATAAGTTTCTTCAATTATGTTTAGTTACCAAATTTTAAAAATTTCAATATGATCACTAATATTATCAATTTGTCACGTTTTAATAATTGAGTTGTTACCCTCCATTAATAGTGTTCCATTAATAGTGTGACGAAAACCTCACATGCATACAAATTTATCATTTATTGCATACATGGAATCCTCATAGTTGCCAAACAAGATTATTAGACCTTTTTACTATTTGATTTCTTTTAACCATTAAAATGTATTCTTCTTCTCTAGCAACTTCTTGGAAAGGTTATCATTCAAAGATCTATTCCAAAGCAACTATTTCATCTTAATACCATCGACAACCATCAAAGACTCAACCTCAAATGACGCCATACCATCCGTCGAGTTCCATATTCAAGCTAAACCAAATTTATTGTGTGATATTTTCAAGCACATTTTCATCTACTCAAATGCTTTATTTCAACCGCAATGCCTAAAACAAGGCTAGAGGGATGATTAAGGACATCTTAGGGGTTTGAGTGGTTGAGGAGCTCGATTTGTTCTTGGGGCTTCCCTTGGTAATGGAAAAGAATAAGTAGAATGATTTTAAGAGGATTATTGATAAATTTCAAATCTAGATTCAAGGTTGGTCAAAGAGGCTTCTATTAAATGGCAAAAAAAGAGATTTTTAATTCTTCAGGCTTTACATTTTAAGAAATCCATTGTTCAAGCTTCACCCACTTACTCTTTGAGCACGTTTTATTGCTTACTTGTGTCACTGATGAGCATGTTTGTGTCATTCGTAGGGATTGATGGTATCGAAATGACACAAATAAAGGATGGGGGCGTTTGGGTTAGGATGTCATTCATGAACAGAATTTTGTTATTTATAGTAATAAATCTTAATAGAATACGTATTTGTGTTTTTGGATAAGTGGATTTTGATGTTTTTCCGGTTTTCAATCAAACAATATTTATCGTTATTCTCGTACCAATTGAACCAAAACACAAAATTAGAAAAAAAATTCTTTTTGGGGTGAAAATAAAAATTCTCTCTTCTTTAATAGAAACCCATAATATTGTTATTCTGAACAAATATATTTAAAAGTTAAGATAAATTCTCTCTATCTTTCGGCATAATAATAGTCTCTCAAAAGTTGTGTTAATAGCTCTACCGGTGCCATCTGTCACGCCCCAATTTTTTTATCAAGGAATAATGGAAATGCTAGCATGTATGTTTTAAATAAACTGTGCAGAATAAGACACAAGGGATTGAGTAGTGTAATGGCTTAGTGACTTCTTAGCTAACCTAGAGGTCCAAGAGTCATGTCTCATTAAATTCAACTTCTTAATTAATTTTTTTGACTATTTTTGGCAAGTTTGAAGAGCATGGCCGGCCCACCCCATTGTTACCTTAAGTTGGAGGACTCCTTTCCTCCATTAGGAGGTCAAACTTACCAAAAGTGAGAGAACATGATCCCTTTTTTGCTCCATATCTCCCTCACTTTCTCCAAGTTCACTATTGCAAAATTTTTGTGTGTTGACAAATTCACTTTCATCATTTGGCCGGTCACTCCCCTAAGCCTCTCATTTAATCTCCTTTTTCATTTTCAAGCCACCAAAACACTTCCCTTTTCTCTCCTTTTTGCTGTCGGCCACAACTACTATTTTGCTCATTTTTCCTTCCACCACCACCACATATCAAGCAACAACCACCCAAGCACCACCACGCAAGGCCGAACAACAGTCCTTTCTCACCTCCAACCACTGTCCATCGCCCTTAGGACCGCTGTCCGCTGCCGCTAGCACACCTTGCGCCACCGTGGGAACCCCTCTTCTATTCTCTGTTTCTACCCTTTTCTTCTCTTCTCTTAATGCTTCTTCTCCTCCCCTTATTCCTTTTGTGTCGTAACCCTCTTCTCTTCTCCTCCTCAATTGGGCCCTCGTCAAATCGCCACCATCGTCATCATCGTGCCTCCACCAACGATTAACGATTTTTTTCTTCCTTTCTTCATTATTCTTCAATCTCCATCACTCATATCCGTAAATGAAATCTCAATTCTCTTATTTTATTTTATTTTCAAAGGTCCTTAGATTATTTAAATATTATTTTCACACTTTTAACTTATCGTTGCTAATGATTCATTTTTATAGATCAAATTCCTCCTCCAACAAAAAATCTCGGTGATCCATCAAATCCCTCGATTCAATCGAATCAAAGTAAGTGAGTGAGATGCAAATCACTATTTTCTTCCTTACTTGTCCTTTTTGGCCGAATGTCTTTAAGACATATATTATAACTTTCCATCGTTTACTAACGTATTGTACCTTTCTATTGAAGGGTCAATCGATACCAACCCGGAGAGTTACTAACGTTGGGAACAAGATCATAATAGGATTAATTTCTCTAAAGGTGAATATTGATTAGAGTGTTATTAAATGGGACTTATGCCATAAAACGTTTAAAATGACCCCTTAATTGAAAGATTATTATTTTTTGTTAATAAGTTGGTGATTTATCAAGTAGATCCAAGTGAGGGCGTTCATAAAGTGGTGATTTGCTTTGGATCTACAAACATGTGTGGGTTAATTTACTAGAAATATATATATACATATATATTTAGTATTGTTGACAAATAAAATTTAATTATTTATAATTGAAATCTTGTTAAAAATTTCTATAACATGAGAAGTTTAGAATACACTATGTATTCAAAATGGGATCCTAAACCCATAAAAAGGGTAATACTCAAGTAAGTACCTTGAACTATCGTTAAATGATTGTATGTGATATTTGATGAATATAGTGAAATTATGTGCATATTCCCATTCTTCATGACATGTGATATGATGATATTATATGATAGGTAATATATAAATCATGCCACCGATATAGAAATTGAGATTTATTTGCATGTTAAACATGCCCTACACGATATTATTGATTTGCATGTTCAACATGCCTAATGTGACAAGTGATATCTTGAAATGAACAAATTGTTTATTTATGTTCATTATGACCATATCACATGCATGGGGTGGGATATTGTAAGGAAAAAGAATTGGTGGGCTTCGTCCACAACCTACATGGTAGCTTGTCTTCAAATATTGGTGGCATCGTCCACGTTGGAGTGTTTGGATGGATGAATTCTCTGTTTGGAATGTAGCGGTGATGGGTAGGATGTTTTATAAAAACTTGCTTAATTATTTTATAAAAGTTGCACTACCATGATCATGTGCATCAAATTTGATTATGTTATATGATGAATATATGTTTATTTGTTATTTAACTTATTATTATTTAACTCGTTATAAGACCCACACTGGGCTTTAAAAGCTCACCCCGCTAGATCTGAACCTTTTAGTAATACACGGACTTAGGGCTTGGACTCGACATTCGGAGGAGCCTCTCGGATGGTTATTTTTAATAATGGGTTTTATTTAAAAAACTATTTTGGATGTTAATTTAGACTTTGGGACCTTGGACTGTTTAATTGGGTCGTTTCTTTATTCTACAATTTTCAATTGCTATGCATGCATGCTTGATAAATTTACAAATATTTTATATGTTTTTAATCATTTAAATTTTATTTTATTTTAAACAAGCCTATAACTTTGTGATTTTTTCTAAATATTTTTAAAGGACCGCTATGAAAGTTTCTTTTATTTATCAAAAAATATTTTTTAAAAATAATATATATATATATTAATTAAAAGTATTATAAAACTTTTACTTAAATGATTTATGACAAGATCTTTTGGCATTATAATAAATTTCACAATTGTTCTCGTTTTAAATAATTGTTTTCCAAATAATAATAATAATCAATATTTTTGAAATTTTTGAATTTTATAAAAATAATTGAAATCTAGCTACTTTAATAAATAAATATTTTCAACATTTTTAATGTGGCTTCCGAGATTCGATCATAACGTTTAGGTCGGGTTTGGAAATTACATTTAGTGGTATCAGATTTGAGTTCAAAACTGGACTGTGGATTTAAATTGGTCTGCATACATATTTTAAAAGGTTTTTTTAGAAAAGTATTTGTTATTAAAAATTAAAATTAAAATTCTGAAAATCTGAGACTCCCAAAACTGATCCCAAATAAGTATTCTTTATACTTGAAACTCTAGATTTAAGATGATATACTTTTAGATGACGAGACTCTAGTTGGTAATAACTCAAAGTGATAAACATAAGACTTGTTTCTTAAAATTGTCAGATAAAACTCATAAAAATATATATAACCATCATGGACAACCAAAGAGTACGAACTCGTGGCACACGCGTCATGAGGCTCAGAAGAGTCATCTACTGCTCGAGTGCTTACACCAAACCTTGGTGTCAATGAGAACGATCCAACTATGGATAATGTGAGCAAAGAGCTCAAGGGATTTGTTGATGAGGAGGTTAACCATGATCCTATTGATGGTGTAATATCTCAAGCATTATTGAGGGTTTACAGTGAGTTACTAGAGGTCAGTTTAGTATTGGAGGCTGCAAGTCTATAGTAGAGAGAATTCGATCTAGTGGAGTCAAAGTATTTAGGGTTGTTACTGGGATGATCCTTATGATAGCTAAATATTGGATGGCATCGATCGAAAGAATATTAGACGATCTTGATTGTACCGCAAAATAAAAACTTAAAGGTATAATGTCACTTCTAAAAGATAGGCCTACTACTGGTGGCAATCTATAGTATTAACAAGGAGCATTCCAAAAAGAAGTATGTGGGCTCAAGGTATATTGAAGCCCAAAAAGTAGAGTTCCTTGAGCTGAACAGGGGGAGAGGATTGTATTTGAGTATGAGGACGAGTTCTTGAGATTGAGCAGATATCCACGGGAGATGGTAGCATTTGAATGAGACAGTGTGTGTGAGGTTCGAGAATGGTTACGATATGATTTGAAGGTCCAAATTGTTATGTTGCAAGAGAGTCTTTGAAACCTTAGTGGAGAAGGTGAAGACTCTAGAAGAGGGTTAAAGGGGCTGAACGAGAAAGAAGGGATAAGACCAAAACTCTAATAATAGGGACTTTAGCTTGGAAATTTTAACTCGCATCTTGCAAAGAGAGCCCGTGGTAATAGACCTTGACAAAACCCAGTTGTAGATGGACTAGAAATAGAACTCGAGATTATGCTTACTATGGGAAACCTCATGGGGGAGAATGTTGAAAGAAGCTAGGGGCATGTTTGAGATGTGAATCTCTAGATCATATAATGAGAGACTGTCCGTGAATAAAAGAACAAAGGCGAGCACCGCAACCTCAACAGAAGCAGAATCAAAGGGGACATTGTAATAATAGAGCTACTAATACTGGACAGAGAGTAGTTGATTAGGGTTCAAATCTTGGTTTATCCAGCGAGCCGTAGAGAAGACCGTGATGTAACTGATGTCATCACAAGTACCTTTACAATTAATTCCATATAGTACTTTGCTTTGATATATGTAGGTTCTACCCATTCTTATGTTGTCTACTCTATGTCTAATAAACTAGAGTTGTAATGGAAGATACTATTAGTAATATAATTGTACTTAGTCCCCTAAGACAGTTTGTATTTGTAAATAAAATCTATAGAAGATAGTCTTTTAGAAATTCAAGGAGAATTGTTTCCAACTGACTTAATGGAGTTACCTTTGGAGAATTCAACCTTATTTTGGATTTGGACTAGTTGAAGGACAGACTAGAGAGATACTTGACCTAAAGTTAGATGTGAGAAAAAAAGATAGGAAGTTAAGATGAGTAGAGTGCTACAAGAGGGGTTACTCTGAGAACTCAGACAGAAAAGGAAAAGTTATGATGGAGAGCTTGGGATTACTTGGCTAATGTGATATCTGCTTTAGTGGTCGAAAAGTTGGTTCATAAGGGATGCGATGCTTATTTGGCATACATTTTGGATACAAATGTGGATGAGTCAGTGGTAGAAAACATTCGTGTAGTAAGGGAGTTTTCTGATGTCTTCCCGAAGGAGTTGCTTGATTTACCATCGAAACATGAGGTTGATTTTGGGATCGAGTTGCTGCTTGAGACTACTCTGGTGTCCATAGCTCCTTACCGTATGGCACCTAAGGAGCATAAGGAGCTAAAGGTCCTATTGCAAGAGTTGTTGGATCATGTAAAGCCGAGTGCGTCGACTTGGGGAGCTCCAGTTTTGTTTATAAAGAAAAAGGATGCATCAATGAGACTTTGCATTATTACCAACAGTTAAACAAGCTGACAATGAAGAACAAGTACCTGTTGCCAAGGAGTAATGACCTTTTTTATCAATTTAGGGGCGCCATAGTTCTCTCTAAGATTGATCTAAGGTCAAATTATTATCAGTTAAATGTAAGAGAAGTGGATATACCTAAGACCACTTTTAGAATTCGATATGGCCACTATGAGTTCTTAATGATGCCTTTTGGTCTTACTAATGCACCTGCAACTTTCATGGACGTAATGAATCGAGTTTTTCAACCCTATTTGGATCAGTTGGTGGTATTCATCGATGACATCTGATGATTTATTCTAAGACTGAAGTTGAGCGTGCTGAGCAATTGAGAATGTTCCTACAAACCCTCTGTGAGAAAAAGTTGTATGCCAAGTTGAGTAAGTGTGAGTTTTGGCTCAGTGAAATGATGTTTTTGGGTCTCGTGGTATCAGCTAAGGGTATCCGTGTTGATCTAAAGAAGATCGAGGTTATTTTGGAATGGAAGCACCTAATAATGTTAGTGAGGTTCAAAGCCTTCTTGGCATTGCAAGTTATTACTGGAGGTTTGTGAAAGGTTTCTCTTTGATTGTAGCTCATATGACCAAACTATTGAGGAAGAGTGCCCCTTTCAAATGGACCGATGTGCAGCAAGTTAGTATTAAGAAACTTAAATCAATGTTGACTTAAGTGCCTATTTTGGTTCAACTCGAGTCCAGGAAGGAGTATGTGGTTTATAGTGATGCATCACACACTAGTCTTGGTTGCGTGTTAATGTAAGATGAAAAGGTCGTGGCCTATGCCTCGAGACAACTCAAACCTCATGAATGTAATTACCCTACTCATGATCTCGAGTTGGCTGCGGTAGTCTTCGCTCTTAAGATTTGGATACATTATCTCTACGGTGAGAAGTGTATTATTATACGGATCACAAGAGCCTTAAGTACCTCATCACCCAAAAGGAGTTAAATTTGAGATAGAGGAGATGGATAAAGTTGCTCAAGGACTATGATTGCACCATTGAGTACCATCCGGGTAAGGCAAATGTTGTGGCTGATGCATTGAGTAGAAGGTCGATGAAAGAATTAAGAGGCATGAAAGCCTACTTGCAAAGTTACAAGTGAGGCCTACTTGGGTGGATGAAATAAAGTCGAAGCAGCTTTTAGATTCGTCGCTCGTGTAATATGTCAAGTAGATTGAATAAGGTAAGACTATAGATTTTGGGTTTAATTCAGAGGGAATTCTACGTTACCGTGAGAGATACTGTGTACTTTTGGATAGGGGTCTGAGATAATCCATTCTTCGGGAACGCATAGTAGCCTTTACGCTATGCACCCTGGAAGGACTAAAATGTATCGAGATCTTCTGGAATAATATTGGTAGTCGAGACTAAAGCAAGATGTGGACCAGTTTATGGTTAAATTTTTGACATGCCAACAAGTTAAAGGTGAGCACCAAGTTCCTTCTAGTTTACTACAACCTATTCAGATTCCTCAGTAGAAGTGGGAACGAGTGACTATGGACTTTGTTAGTGGGCTACCTTTGATGCCTTTTAAGAAAGATTCAGTTTGGGTAATTGTGGATACATTGACCAAATCAGCTCATTTTCTGTCGGTTCACACAGATTATTCATTACTAAAGTTAGCCAAATTGTATGTCTCCGAAATTGTGAGACTTCATGGGGTACCGGTATCGATCATCTCTAATCAAGATCCTCATTTCACATCTCGATTTTGGAAGAAGTTGCATGAGACTCTTGACACGCAATTGAACTTCAGTATGGCTTTTCATCCACAATCTGATGGGTAGTTTGAGAGGGTTATACAAGATGCTGAGGGTTGTGTAATTGATTTTCGTGGTAGTTGGAAGGAATATTTGCCACTTGCTGAGTTTGTGTACAATAATAGCTTTCAAACGAGCATTCAGATGGCTCCCTATGAAGCTCTTTATGGTCGCAAATGTCGAACTCTTTTATGTTAGATCGAATTAGGAGAAAAGAAAGTCATGGGCCCAGATTTAGTGTAGGAGACCGAGAGTACTGTGAAGCTAATTCAGGATCGGTTGAGAGCGACATCTGATCGTCAGAAGTCCTATTCTGATTTAAAAAGAAGGGATATAGAGTTTAGTGTCAGTGATTGAGTATTCCTTAAGGTATTGCCATGGAGGAAGGTATTCAGATTTTGCCATAAGGGAAAGTTGAGTTCGAGAATTAGTAGTCCCTATCGTATACTCAAGAGAGTGGGACTGATAGCATATCAGTTAGGGTTGCCTACATAATTGGATCGTATTCATGACGTATTTCATTTGTCTATGTTGAGGCGATATAAATCCGATCCTTCTCATATTTTTTCGTTTGAGGAAATTGAGGTTCAATCAGAATTATCTTTTGAAGAGGAATCGATACAGATATTGAAAAGGGAAGTTAAGGTGTTACGAAGGAAGCAGATTCCTCTCGTGAAGGTCCTGTTAAGAAATCATGATTCCAATGAGGGCTACTTGTGAGACAAAAGATGCGATGCGATAACAATATCCTCACCTTTTCTCGCTAGGTAATTTCGAAGATGAAATTTCTTTAAGGAGGGTAGAGTAGTCACGCCCCAATTTTTTATCAAGGAATAGTGGAAATGCTAGCTTGTATGTTTTAAATAAACTGGTCAAAATAAGACATAAGGGAATGAGTAGTGTGTAGTGGCTTAATGACTTCTTAGCTAACCTAGTGATCCAATGTTCAAGTCTCATTAAACTCAACTTTTTAATTAAATTTTTTACTATTTTAGCAAGTCTGAAGAGCATGGCAAGCGATCACATTGTTGCCTTAATTTGAAGGATTCCTTTCCTCCATTAGGAGGTCAAACTTACTAAAAGTGAGGGAACATGATCCCCTTTTTGCTCCATGTCTCCCACCGTTTCCCCAAGTTCACTATTTCCAAATTTTTGCGTGTGACTAACTCACTTGCCTCATTTGGCTGGCCACTCCCTTAAGCCTCTCATTTGATCTCCTTTTCATTTCAAGACACCAAAACACCTCAATTTTCTCTCCTTTTTGCTGTCAGCCACCACCACTATTTTTGCTCATTTTTCCTTCCTCTACTACATACCGAGCAATAACCACCCAAGCACCATCACCCAAGGCCAAGCCACCACCCTTTCTCACCTCCAACCACCGTTCATCGCCCCTAGGACTGCCATTCGCTGCCGCTAGCACTACCGTGCACCATCGTGGGAAACCCTCTTCTCATCTCTTTTCTCCCTTTTTCTCTTTTCTTCATTCTTCTTCTCCTCCCCTTATTCCTTTGTATCGTAACCCTTTCTCTTCTCCTCCTCTATTGGGCCCTCGCCAAATCGTAATCATTGCCGTCGCCATGCCTCCACAGATGATTAATGATTTTCTTGCTTTCCTTATTATTCTTCAATCTCCATCACACATATCAGTAAATGAAATATCAATTCTCTTTTATTTTCAAAAGTCTTTAGATTATTTAAATATTATTTTTAGACTTTTAACTTATCGTTGCAAATGATTAACTTTTATAGATCCAATTCCTCGTCCAACGAAAAAATCTCGGTGATCCATCAGATCTTTCGATTCAATCTAATCAAAGAAAGTGAGAGTGAGATGGAAATCACTATTTTCTTCCCTACTTGTCCTTTTTGGTCTAATGTCTTTAAGACATATATTATAACTTTCCATTGTTTACTAACGTATTGTACCTTTCTATTGAAGGGCTAATCAGTACCAACTCGGAGAGTTACTAACGTTGGGAATGAGATCATAGTACGATTAATTTATCTAAAGGTGAGTATTGCTTGGAGTGTTATTAAATGGACTTATGCCATAAAATGTTTCAAACGACTCCCTAATTGAAAAATCATTTTTTAGTTGATAAGTTGGTAATTTATCGAGTAGATCCAAGTGAGGGCATTCATAGAGTGGTGATTTGCTTTGGATCTACAAGCATCTGTGGGTTAATTTACTAGAAATATATATATACATATATATGTAGTATCGTTGACAAAAAAAATTAATTATTTATAATTGAAATCTTGTTAAAATTTTCTATAACATGAGAAGTTTAGAATACACTATGTATTAGAAATGGGATGCTAAACCCATAATGTAACACCAAAAAACTGTAACCAACTCCGATCTAGGCTCTTAGGGTTTACAGAACTTTTACGAGTCTTTTTTTTAACATACAAATCAATCACAATTTATTTAATTACAAACTTGCAACTCAGAATACTAACTCCATTTAATCTCACAAATTCACTTACAACATTTCAATCAATCAAGAATCAAATTCAATCACGCAAGAATATATGAATCAAGTACGAATATTTTCCATTTGGGATCGCATGGCTGTGTCTTAAACACACAATTTTCACCACTAGCTAACCAAACTATAACCCAAACATATTCATTATTACATCGCAAGAAAGAATCAATATTCATATCACAAATCATGACATCCATATTCCACGTCAACCATAATATCCAATATCATCCAAGCTACATCAATCCTTCTTACTATCATTGTATAGTACTCAAATCCAACACCATTGTCGATTAGGGTTTCGAGATCACATGCATTCGTGCCTCAATCGTTACCTATTCAAATCTTATTTTAACATCTCTCTTGATTTAATAAAATATATACATTTATAAGTCGTTATTCTTACTTTGATTATTAACTTAGTAAGGGTAGAAATGTCATTACCACAATTTTGGGAGACTTCTACCAGTACATGTTGGACAAGTATCGGTATGCCAAGTCAGTAAACAATTCAGGAAGCAGTGCAGTCTTTTACCGAAACAAATCATGCTTCTACCGATATTAAAAACTCCAAAGAGCTAAGATGTCCTACCTTACAGCTCCTACCGATACAAGTACATAAACTACCGATACTCCTATAGGCAAAACTATCGGTACTTATTATGCAACTACCGATACAACTCAAGTCAGTGAATAACCTCTCTCTTGCCCTATACTTCTACCGATACATGCAGGGGTTCTACCAAAACAAGTATGCAGAATTTGTTTAATCACACAAGTCTTCAAGTTTATCAATCATCACTCAATACAATACTCTTATTCAAATTTTCATCTTGCAAAATCTATACATGACAATATTTGTTTCTTCATATAACACAAAATACAATCAATCAATACAAAGATTCTTAAATTTATATTTCAACTCATTACTAAACACATTTGCTTAATTAGAACATCAAGCAAGCATGCAAGTTTAGTTCAACAAAGAAATCAACAATCAAAAATCAAACATTTCAAGGGTAACATCATCATTGTACATGTCATATAACCAAGTGATGAAGGACTACCAAACAAGCTCCGCGATAGTGTGACTTCGTGAAGATGATCAGATCTTCAAGTAGCAAGAAATCTACAAAACATCAATAGCATCTTTGGTAAGCTTCATAGCTTAGTAAGTTCGAAGAGTCTAAAGAATTACCAATCATATGCATGAAGTAGTTATAACTTAACCGAGCTAGGATGAACTGTTTCTTCCTCAAGCCATATTTGGTGTTCCAACTTTCTTGCCTATAACTTTTCTGTTACCAGTACTCGATGTTGCTCACACAAGCTATCGAGAACTTGCAACGTATGTGATACCCCAGCCATCGGTACGGTGTCTGTCTATACTATAAACTGTTCCCTAACGATGCTGCTCACACGAGATGTCGAGAGTATGCATAAAGCATAGTCCCAACCATCGTAGGGCCTGTAATCCATTTATGATCCATATTTCTTTTCGAGTCACGATGCTGCTCACACGAGCTGTCGAGAACTTGCAAAAACATACGGTACCTCAACCATCGTGTCGGTTTCAAATCACCGGCTCAAAGCCTGATATCTCTTCATTCATTTCTTTTTCATCTTTCTTAATTCATGTACCGTAACTTGTTTTGCAACAATTATAAAGAATACAATAATGTACTATTTAAATGAAATTTTAACATTACGAATTAACCGAGAAGAAAATGCAGTTAAAGTGAACTTCAAGGGTAAATCCATAATTTTCTCTTTTCCACGATCAGGACACGATATTGATCTATTACAATAATTCATTCAATTATTTAAATAAACATGAAATTTTTAATAATTTTATGGAAATAAGTCTTTTTGATATTTTTACAAAATTACCCTTAACTTTTCACTTTTATTCAATTTAGTCATTTAGCTCAAACTTTCAAATTAACCATTTTATTTTAAACTCCAGCTTTTTGAATGTTTAAGAGCATTTCTACAGCCCACTTTTTGCAATATTTCACCTCAAGTCCTTACAAATTTATTTCTTTAACATTTTAGTCCTTTAACATAAATTTTTTTAATAATTACTTTACAAAATCATCAAATCTAACAACCAAACTTATAAATCTTCCATAAACTTTCAAGAATAAGCTTATTCATCAATGGAAAAATTTATAACATTTGAAAAAATCACAAATTGGTCCTTGGGTTAGCTAGATTGAGCTATTACGGACTAAAAAAACATAAAAATTACTAAAAACGGGCGAGATTTCACTCACCTATAATGATCCAAAGCTTGGCCGTTCCTAACCTTGTTCTTCTTTTAGGTTTCGGCAATGGAGAAAGTAAATTGAAGAAGTAACCTCTTTTTTTTCCTTTTTAATTTTTAATTCTAACATTTATTTCATAATTACCATTTTATCCCTTGTTCACTCAAATTTATGATTTAGTCTTTTTTATTTAATTACTATCTAAACAATCAAATTTCATGACCGAATTTTAATACAATACTAATGAACTTATAAATATTAAATAATTAATATTTATGGCATGACACATCAAATTTATGGTCTCAAAACCACTAATTTCGATCGCATTAAAAAATAAACTAATTAGTAAATCCTCATTTTATTAGGATTTAATTGCAATTTAAATCTAAAGAGTTTCACATCATTTCTATTTTTAGGCCATTTAAAGAGGGTCTAATTTCATAATTGGTCATTCAATTATATTAAATTCCAATTAAACAAACTTGTTTACAATTTAGCTTTAAACTAAAAAGGACTAAATGAATAAATAACTTAAAAGTTAGTGGAAGGTAATCATATCCTCCACCGCTTGGACTTTTTGACCATGGTATAATTGCCACTTTGGTCCCCTTTTATTTTTAATCAATAGCAATTAACTTTTACCCCTTTTACAAATTACTCCTTTTTCCTTAATTAATCAATTAATCATCAAAATTACCTAACCAAACTTCAATTCCCATAATATAAGACTCTTTAAATATTTAATAAAAATATTTACGGTCCTTAATTTCAGAAAAACGAGGTCCCAATACCTCATTTCTAAAACCACTTGACTTTTGAACCAAATCACTTGTACAAACTTTTAATTCAATAATTAAAATTCTTCAATTCAAAATTCCATATAAAATTATTATTGACTTATTTAATTTAAACACTCATTATAAAATTTCTCATCGGGTTTGTGGTCCCAAAATCACTGTTTTTGACACCACTGAAAAAACGGGCTGTTACAACTCTCCCCCCTTAAGAAATTCGTCCTCAAAATTTTATCTAGCAATACCTATTTATTCTAATGTTTTTCCTCACAACAAAAATCATTACTAGCTCATCCAAATATAAAGAATAAAATCTCATAATAATCTCAAATAACACAATTTTATCTTGACTTTCCCTACTCATGAATCATAATAAGAAGTAATAATTTAGACGATACTTGATGTTCAATTAGATCAATACAAAAATTTACAGAAATATTATTTATTTTTTAATTATTATTTTCGAATTTTCCATATAGCAATAGAAAATTCTTTTTACCCGAACCTACTTAAATCCATCTGTCAAATTTACCTAACCAAGAAAATTTACCTCACTGAACCAAAATTCACCATTAATAGTTTTCACGTAAATTATTCCTCACTCAAGTCTATAATACATTTCTCACATTTAAGCATACGCAGATTCTATTTGAAGTCTATTAGAATATTATCAATAATCATAATTATGATTGTATGTAAATATCTAGATAAGATTAAGCAATCAACATATTCATAATTCAACAAAGACATTAGTTAATTTAGATAATATTACCAGAACTCTTAATGATTATCTCAAGTTCAAAAGAAGTCTTCAGCATCTCTTATCTTTAACTAGAACTGAAAAACTGAATCTTTATTAACTTCCAAATACACTGTTACGCCCTTTTAACTTATTGAACAAGTCCCCGTATAAGATATAATTAAATTTTTATATCTTGAATTTATTCCCTTATCGGATTTAGGCAGAAATCTTAGAAATATTTTAGGAGACAAATCAAAATACCTATTGGTGAATGGTACACAGTTATCCTCAAATCCAAAAATTTTAATTAAGTAGTCAATTATATCTATATAAATATTTTTCAATCATTTTAGGTCATTTCCTGTACAAAGTCATCTAAACGAACTCTGATTTATACTATCTGATTTACCATACTCAACATAATAAGCACATCAGTCCGCCATTTAAGTCATTTCATTTCAGACGATAATTCACTATAGCATCATATAATTTCAGTCAATCTATTCTCGGAATAATATCAAATTCATGATTTAATATAATATCAAATCATCAAGAAAAATCACAGTCACAAATTTTAACAGATAGTTTTGACATACCCACTTTAGCCTATCAGATTATGATCCAAACATTAATCTCATTGGTTAAGAAATAAACCCTTTTCATTATTAATACAATGCAATGTGAGAATAAGCAATCCCATCGCAATCAGTGCTTTCACAATAAATAATATCGAGAGAATAGAACATACCAAAAATAATATCAAGCACTATAACTTCAGATCCATCATTATGTCCTCGATCTCACTTTGTTTACCTATACTCAGGGATAACAATCACAAAGCTACTAAATTGGTTTGCACAATTTCTATAAATTACTGTCTCATTAAATCCAAAAGACATTTGACTTTATCAGCAGACATTTGTAAAATTGATAAACTTTGACACACCTCTTTATTTTCAAATATTTATGAAACCAGTGTCTTATGACTGGTACTAGAATCAGTAGTCAGAATATTACTATTAACTTCACTAATTTCATCACGATCAGATCAGATAACATCTTTAAAATCTGCAATAAAACAGGTGTTAGATCGAATCAATCAGTATCACACTATCATAGGTTTATATGGCATGTACTTTCTAGACATTATTCACACTATACTTAGTCCGAGAATCGCTAAACCGTAGCTTTGATACCTCTAAATATAACACAAAAAATCGTAACCATCTCCGATCTAGGATCATAGGGTTATAGAACCTTACGAGTCTTTTTTTTAACATATAAATCATTCACAATTTATTTAATTACAAACTTGCAACTCAGAATACTAACTCCATTTATTCTCACAAATTCACTTACAAACTTTCAATCAATCAAGAATCAAATTCAATCACGCAAGAATATAAGAATCAAGTACGAATATTTTCCATTTGGGATCGCATGGCTCTGTGTCTTAAACACACAGTTTCACCACTAGCTAACCAAACTATAACCCAAACATATTCATTATTACATCGCAAGAAAGAATCAATATTCATATCACAAATCATGACATCCATATTCCATGTCAACCATAATATCACAATATCATCCAAGCTACATCAATCCTTCTTACTATCATTGTATAGTACTCAAACCCAACACGGTCGTCGGTTAGGGTTTCGAGATCACATACATTCGTGCCTCAAATCATTACTATTCAAATATTATTTTAACATCTCTCTTCATTTAATAAAATATATACATTTATAATTCGTTATTCTTACTTTGATTATTAACTCAGTAAGGGTAGAATTGTCATTACCATAATTCTAGGAGACTTCTACCGATAAATGTTGGACAAGTATTGGTAGTTGCCAAGTCAGTAAACAATTCAGGAAGCAGTGTAGTCTTCTATCGGAACAAATCATGCTTCTACCGGTATTAAAAACTCCAGAAAGCTAAGATGTCCTACCTTATAGCTTCTACCGATACAAGTACATAAACTACCGATACTCCTATAGGCAAAACTACCGGTACTTATTATGCAACTATCGATACAACTCAAGTCAGTGAATAACCTTTCTCCTGCGCTATACTTCTATCGATACATGCAGGGGTTCTACTGAAACAAGTATGCAAAATTCATTTAATCACACAAGTCCTCAAGTTTATCAATCATCAGTCAATACAAGACTCTTATTCAAATTCTTATCTTGCAAAAATCTATACATGACAATACTTGTTTCTTCATATAACACAAAATACAATCAATTAATACAAAGATTCTTAAATTTACATTTCAACTCATTACTAAACACATTTCAAGGGTAACATCATCCTTGTACATATTCATATAACCAAGTGATGAAGGACTACCAAACAAGCTCCGCGATAGTGTGACTTCATGAAGATGATCAGATCTTCAAGCAGCAAGAAATCTACAAAAAAAAACATCTTTGGTAAACTTCACAACTTAGTAAGTTCGAAGAGTCTAAAGAGTTACCAATCATATACATGTAGTTATAACTCAACCGAGGTAAGATGAACTGTTTCTTCCTCAAGCCATATTTGGTGTTCCAACTTTTCTGTCTATAAATTTTCTGTTACCAGTACTCGATGCTGCTCACAGGAGCTATCGAGAACTCGTAACGTATGCGGTACCCTAGTCATCGGTACGGTGCCTGTCTGTACTGTAAACTGTTCCCTAACGATGCTGCTCACACGAGCTGTCGAGAGTATGCATTAAAGCATAGTCCCAACCATCGTAGGGCCTATAATCCATTTAGGATCCATATTTCTTTTCTGAGTCACGATGTTGCTCGCACAAGTTGTCGAGAACTCGCAACACATGCGGTACCTAAACCATCGTGTCGGTTTCAAATCACCGGCTCAAAGCTTGATATCTCTTTCATTCATTTCTTTTTCATATTTCTCAATTCATGTACCATAACCTGTTCTGCAACAATTACAAAGAATACAATAATGTACTATTTAAATGAAATTTTAACACTACCAACTTACCGGACGAAATTGCAGTTAAAGTGAACTTTAGGGGCAAATCTGTAATTTTCCCTTTTCCACGATCAAGGCACGATCTTGATCGATTACAATAATTTCATTAAATTATTTAAATAAACATGAAATTTTTAATTATTTTATGCAAATAAACCTTTTTGGTATTTTTACAAAATTACCCTTAACTTTTCACTTTTATTCAATTTAGTCCTTTAGCTCAAACTTGCAAAATTAACCATTTCTTATTTATAGTACATATAAATTCCTTTTAAATCCAATCTAAATTCTAAAAGATAATTAGAATTAAATTTAAACATTAATTCCCTAATTGGATCCACTTTAAACTCTAAAATATAAATTTAAAAAGATAAATACAAATTAAATATAAAAAATATCCTAAAGATAAATCCCAATAAAAATAATTTTTAAAATAAAATAAAATAAAATCAAGTCTTTTTGTCCTATAAAAAACTATCTTCAAGTTTTCCACCTTTTCACAACTTCTCTTTCTCTTCCAAAATCATGCTTTTTGCCCCTATTTGTCTTCTGTCATCAATTTAATCCCGACAAGGTTAAAGGATCACAAATAGCCCAAATTAATAGAATCATTCTCACAAAATATATATAATTAATATTCAAAAGTATGTCATATTTAAGCATTATCATATTCCCCCTACTTAGCCCATGCTTGCCCTCAAGTATGATTCATAATCCACTAAGTAATTTAAATTTTACCATAGAAAATAACACTCCAAAGTTCTACAAACAATTAGGTTTAATGCTTATGAAAATAAAGAGAACCTTTAGCTTGCTGTAGGTAAAATCGAGAAAGTAACCCAATTAAAACACTCAACAATTAAATCGTCTTTAATTATATCATGAAAGTTAGGTAATTTACCAAACTTACCAAGACACTTATTTGTTCACCCTTAGTCTCCAAATTTAGTTCTCTTCCTTTTATTTTTTCGGTTTTCTCTTTTTTTTCTTTAAGAATATATTGGACCTTTTGACGCAAAATGAAATGACACCCAAGCACTCCATCCTGGTTACTCAGCCTAACATGCTTGCAATCATTTTTTTTAGAATATGTTAGCCCTTTTGACGTGAAATAAGAAAGTAAATAAATAAAATAGAAAAATAAAAATAATTGAGTTCTCTACCAACAAGCGCTTGTTTAACGTCGCTAGCTTGACGATCGAACTAGAGTTGGGGTCGTTCCCATTGAATTTTTTGATCATATGAGCTTGGAAATTTGGTGCTTGCACAACAGAAGGTACATATTTAGTGTTCATATGGGGATCTAAATCATCAAACAATATTTTAGGTTTATTTTCATGGAGTGATTTGGAAGTCTCTTTTTTTAAGGATTCAACTATATCGACACGATTTACGCTCAAGATTTCACTAGGGTGACTGATGGTGTCGTAAACATTGAACTTCACGATTTCCCATAAAACTCCATCGTGAGGGTTTCGCTTCACACGTCGATCTTAGTATTTGCGATACAAAGGAAAGGTCACCTTAATAAGATGTCAGAAGACCCAGGAGTATTATCCTCTTCCATCTTCACCACATAAAAATCTAAAAGAAAAATTAGTTCGTTGACTTTCATTAACACGTCTTCAAGGACTCCTTCGGGATGCACAATGGACTTGTCTGCCAATTAGATTATAACACATGTTTCCTTCCAAAAAACCATGTTAAGTGATTCATGAATAGAAAAAGGCATGACATTTATAGAACCCCCTAAATCACACATAGCTTTTTTTATTCCGAAGTGACCTATTTTGCATGGTATTGCAAACATGCCTCTATCTTTACATTTTGTTAGCATCCTTCGTTGCAAAACCGCAAACACATTCTCACCAACGTTTACCTTTTCGTTTACAGCCAATTTTTGTTTCTTGGTGCAAAGTTCCTTCAGAAATTTAGTGTATCGTGGAATCTTTTTAATAGCATCTAACAATGGTATATTTACCTCGACTTTTCTGAACGTTTCGAGGATCTCTTTTTCCTCATTACCTTTTTTGGTTTGCCTCAGCCATCCTAGAAATGGAGGTTGAATTCTGGTTAATGGAGGTTTTGACAGGACCTGTTCATCATTTTTTTGTTTTTCTTGGACAGATTCTTGGGCATGATTTTTACCAGGAATTGATTCCAGTACTATCCCACTTCGTAGCATCACTGCATTCGCGTTTTGTCTTGGGTTAGGTTCTATTTGTGACGGCAACCTGCCCTGTGCGCTTAATTTCTCCAATGACGTGGTCAACTCTTTAATAGGTGCCTCAGTTTTCTTTTGAAAATCTACAATTTGCTACTGAAAATCAAGTATATTAGTTGCCAATTTATTTACCATGGCTTCTAGAGAAGTACCTAAATTTTGTGCTTGTTGTGGAAACCGGTTTTGGGTTGGCTGGTTATAGTGTAGATTTTCCCTATATCTCAAGTTAGGATGGTCTTTCCACCCGGGGTTGTATGTATTTGCGTAAGAATCATATCGTCTTTGGGGTGGTCCAAGGAAGTTCCCCACAACATCTAATTGGGCCATAGAATCATCATATAAACTAGGGCATGCATCAGTTGTGTGTTCGGATTCACTACAAATTCCGCATTAACAGGTCGACCCTATTTTTCCTACAATAAGAGAACTCATAGCATTAGTAAGTCTTTCAACTTTATCTTCTAAGGAGGAATTACTTAACTGGTGAACCCTTCTAGTAGGTTCAAGATTGGCTCGAAATTGTTAAGTGTTTGCGACCATTGTGGATATCAAGTCCCTTGCTCGTTGAGAAGTCATATTAACCAACGCTCCTCCATTGGCGGCATCTATAATATTCATATCCATAGGTTTCAAGCCTTCATAGAAGTATTAGAGAAGAGACTGTTCAGTTATACCATGTTGTGGACAACTTGCACACAACTTTTTAAATTGTTCCCTATATTCGTAAAGAGACTCCACATTCTTTTACCTAATCCCAACAATTTCTCTCCTTGACTCAACCACACGCAAGGCAGGGAAAAACCTATTAAGAAACAAACGAGAAAGATTAGCCCAAGTTATAATATACCTAAGAGGTAGATAAAATAACCTTTCCCTAGCGGAGTCTGCTAAAGAAAAAAGGAAAGCGCGTAATTTAATTTGATCCTCAGTTACCCCTGAGTTTTCATATTAAGACAAACCATATGAAATTTCTTCAGATGTTTATATGGATTCTCATTTTGAGCCCATGGAAAATTGGTAATAACTGGATTAAACCTAATTTAAGCTCAAAGTTAGCATCCACAGTAGGATGCACAATACACAACGGTGGTTGATCATTAGGGGCCTTCGCTAATTGCCGAATTGTCTGATCCATAGGTGGTGGTGGCGTATCCTGATTTTCTTCAACCCTAGCGGTTGGTGCTTCCGTCGGTGGATCAAATCCTTGGTTTTCTAGTGTTGGATTAGGGTTTTCATTTACCTAGATTCACCTTCGTCGTCTTCTTTTAATTCTGAAGGTGGGCTATGCTTAGTTCTTTTAACTTCTGACTGCCTCTTTCGTAACTTTGTTTCTTTACGATTAGCTTTTGTAGTTTTTTTAATCTCGGGATCGTATGAATATGTAAGATTTACTAGATTAGATCTAGTCATAAGAAAGAAAAATAATATTAGTACGTTACTGGTCCCCGGCAACGACGCCAAAAATTGATGTGTCATCGGGAAGACCAAATATAACCTATTTCGAAAATTAAAATAAATAACAGTAAAGGGAAGTAAGATCTAATCCTCAGGGACCGAAGTGTAAAGAATCTTGTCTGTCAAGATCATGGGTGAAATCTTGCCCAAAAAAGGCGAAGGAATTTGGGAAAAATTAAAAAAAAAAAATTAAAAGAAGTAGAAAATAGAAGTGTCGAAATAAAAATAAATTGCATGAAATAAACAAAGTCGAAGGAAGAAGGGTTTTATCTTTATTTAGAGATTCATCCTTCGGTTATCTTAATTCTTCCTTGGTTCAATCATAGACTTTGGATGGTTCTTCTCATGCCTGAATAAGCCAGTTATAGTGGAAGAGGACGCCTACGACCACCAGCTCCAAATATAGTTTTTTGAGAAACCTGACTCTAGCCAACTGTCGCTCTAATGGGACCATCTTATGGATCATCTTTTCCTAACGATGAATACCATGTCATTTTGTCTCTTTGGCTCGGTAACCTCTAACGTAGTAAGTTAGCGAACCAACTGTGCAATCTCCTCAAAACACACAAAGCGACCGCCTTTGCATAAGATGAAAAGATTACTTTTGTAGGGATTTTGGATGAAAGCGTCGATCCAGTAATTCAGAGAATTGATGAATACTCGGGTGAGAAGAATTAAACGCGGGTTCTAAGCCTCATGAACTTTGGAAGAATATTTGATAACCTTCGGCTAGAAGGGTTTTTAGTTGCTCATATTTTTGGGGAAGAATACAAGATAATAAAAATAGAGCTTTTTATTGAACTAGGGTTTTTGAGAGATGGAGAATTTTTTAATGATTTGGAAGTGAATAATTCAATCACTTCATCTCCTATTTATAGTACATATAAATTTCTAGTTGAATCCAATCTAAATTCTAAAAGATAATTAGAATTAAATCTAAACATTAATTCCCTAATTTGATCCACTTTAAACTCTAAAATATAAATCTAAAAAGATAAATACAAGTTAAATATAAATAATATCCTAAAGATTAATCCTAATAAAAATAAGTTTTAAAATAAAATAAAATAAAATCAAGTCTTTTTATCCTCTAAAAACTCTCTTCAAGTTTTCCACCTTTTCACAACTTCTCTTTCTCTTCCAAAATCAAGCTTTTTGCCCTAATTTGTCTTTTGTCTTCAATTTAATCCTTACAAAATAAAAAGATCACAAATAGCCCAAATTAATAGGATCATACTCACAAAATATATATAATTAATATTCAAAAGTATGTCAAATTTAAGCATTATCAATTTGCATGTTTAACATGCCTAATGTGACAAGTGATATCTTAAAATGAGCAAAATGTTTATTTATGTTCATTAGGATCATATCACATGCATGGGGTGGGATATTGTAAGGAAAAAGAATTGGTGGCTTCCTCCACAACCTACATAGCAGCTTGTTTGCAAATATTGGTGGTTTCATCCACATTGGAGTGTTAAGATGGACGAGTTCTGTTTTTGGAGTGTAGCGGTGATGGGTAGGATGTTTAAAAAAAATTGCATAATTATTTTATAAAAATTGCACTGCCATGATCATGTGCATCAATTTTGATTATGTTATACGATGAATATGTGTTTATTTGTTATTTGACTTAATATTATTTATCTCGTTATAAGACCCACACTAAGCTTTAAAAGCTCACCCCACTAGATGTAAACATTTCAAGTAATACATGGACTTAAGATTTGGACTCGGTATTCGGAGAAGCCTCACGGATGGTTATTTTTAATAATGGTTTTATTTAAAAAAAGCTATTTTTGGATGTTAATTTCAACTTTGGGACATTGGATTGTTTAATTAGGTTGTTTATTTATTTTACAATTTTAAACTGCTATGCATGCATGCTTGATAAATATACTAATACTTTATATCTTTTTAATCATTTTAGATTTTACTTGATTTTAAATAAGCCTATAATTTTGTGATTTTTTTTTCTAAATTATTTTAAAGTACCGCTATGAAAGTTTCTTTTATTTATAAAAATTTTTTTAAAATAATAAATATATAAATAATAATTAAGAATATTACAAAACCTTTACTTAAATGATTTATGACAAGATCCTTTGGCATTACAACAAACTTCACAAATGTTCCTATTTTAAATAATTGTTTTTCAAATAATAATAACTTTTTTTTGAAATTTTTTAGTTTGATAAAAACAATCAAAATCTAGCTACTTTAATAAATAAATGTTTTTAATGTTTTTAATGTGGCTTCCGAGATTCGACCATAACATCTAGGTCAGGTTTGGAGTGTTACACCATCTATTTATAGGAAGATAAGCTAGAACCCTTGTAGAGTTGTAGATGTTTATTTTAAATAGAAAAAAAAACATCCTATTTAAGGTAGAAGAGGGGTGAACGACTCACCCTTGTATTTTTACTAGGGTTGTCGCCCCCTTCATTACATCGAGTCAATACGAGTACTTATTGGGCCATTTTGACCTAATACTCTGTAATATGATCCAAACCAATTCAGATTTTCTATTTCCAAAAATAAACATTAATATTTATATATAAAAATAATTTTCTCATCTTTATTTTACCCCTAACAAAACTTTGATGATTTTACCCCTAGTAAAATTTTGACGATTTCACCTCTAGTAAATTTTCGAGAAAATATGTTCAATATGTCACAACTCAACATGTTCACTATGACTGAATGATTTTTTTTTATTTTTTGCCTTTAAACTAGTCCAAAAACATAAATTCATTCTTCCATGATTTTTAAGTAATCATATATAGGATTGCAAATTTTCATTTACAAATGATTTCATTTCACCATTTCAGAGAATACCATAATCATTCCTGAATGTTTCCCATTTCTCTTTCTCTATTCATTCCATTGATTTCTATTCAAGCATGCAATTCATTTCAGGTTTCAACGAGCTAGCGAAGGGACTGATTCAACATATGTAGTTGAGGCTCAAATGATTTATAATTAAGTTTCGGCTTTTCACCTATTAATTATAAACTCATTTATTCATGAATTCATTCCACAATAGTATCGTGACTGAGCTCTCCCCAATGACATACCATTACGAAAGCAACTACTCAATGCTCGTCCAATGACCTTGTCATATGTGTGTTACCCTTATAGGATATCCTTGATCTCTTTGAGATAATATTCATTCTCCCAATATGGTCTTATTTTATCTCATGGTAACCATTACATCTTCTTGCATGAAAACTTAATCACTATCAAATAGTGATCAAGTCATCCATCACAAAGACGAACGACCCATGAACAAGTTTAATTTCATCAACCATGTAATGCCAATGAGAGAATATCATTTACTCATGTTTTGAGCTATGAATTCCACTTTTGTGAATGACGCTACATACTACAGAAGTTGTACACCTAATGTACCAGCTTTCGGTTCCTTATCTATTTGAACTCGGGCTTTTACTTACATCAAAGTGTATGAGTCATGCGTTCATAGTCCTCCATTCACTTAGGATTTAGGTATGTCACACTACGAACGTCACAAGTGAATAAATCTGGTCATGCGTTCATAGTCCTCCATCCACTTGTCACACTATGAATGTCACAAGTGAATAAATCCATAAACAGATTCAGGATCTATCTGTTTGGGTCTTGTCCGATTAACTGTCAATCCAGTCAGTCACATCTATGTCTCTATCTTTTGGGAGTCATCTGCTCCAATGCCCAAGACAAGGCATCTCTCCAATTGGACTTGATAGACGAAATATTAGTCTTTCAACCGATTTACTCATTTCTGATTAGGATAAGGACATATTTAGGTTCATCTACTAATATAAGTCATCTTTCCGTATTACGATCCAACCACGTAATACTGCTTTGTATTAGTTAGGCATTAGACAACCAATGAGCAACATTTGCTTCCATTTTGCTTTCCATGCAAAAACTATGTAAGGACAATTATACAAAATATATTAATATAATAAATGAATTTGTTTTATTAACCAATCCATTAGGAAAAAATTACAAGTGTATATTGACGAAAATACTACACTTTGTTTTATCTTATGGTCTTAAGCTTCTTCTTTTCTCTTATGGTATGTTAGAGAAGATAATGTTTTATCTCTCCATCCACCAAATTTCATTTTTATACTTAGTTTATTGGTTAATTAACTTTAACTAATCATGTTTTAATATTAATAAACTTTAATTGACTTAATTAATCCACAATTATCATTAACTTCCACTAACATGTGTTTAATAATGGTTTATTAATCATTTTGGCCCTTTGGATAATTGTAATTTAAGTTCCCAAGCCTTTTTCTAATTAAAAATCTATAGTGATTGGACTTTACAATTTAGTCCCTATCATTATTCAATCATAATTTCGGTTAATTACTTATCCAAATTTAAATTAATCTGTACACTAACTCCATAAAATATTTCTATTTAATATTTAAATATCTGGTTTCCGAAAACAAGATCCTGAAATCGCATTTTTTGATACCATTGAAAACAGGATAATTACAAAACTAGGTTTTATTTTCCTAATCATAAATTGATGTTATTAACTCTACTTTTTAAATGCTTTGTAAACCATTGTATGAATTCCAAATTTTTGTTTAAAAGTGTATTAATTGTAAAGAAAATGGAAAGGAAAAGTAAGCCTTCAAGAAAGTGGTGTAATAAAACATCTAAACAACTTGTGGTCTAAGTGAAACTCTTAATGCATTATTAATATGAGTTAATAATTCCGTAAATCATTAGGGATGAAAATTGAATTTGAAAGGTGAGATTCATAAATGAGTTTAATGTGAAAATTGAGAACACATGCATAATGGGAATTGTTAATTAATCATCAAACAATAAGTTGAAGATTAACTTACAAACTCACATGAAAAGGTTAAAATAGTCATAATATGACTTAAATAAAATTAAAATGATGATTCATCTAAAGCACCCACGTTTAATAAAAACTTAGTATAAAGTTTGATTATCCTTGTTACTTAATGGGCTTTATAGCTCATGTGTTCGTTGTTTAAAACACGTTGGTATGGACTTGCTGAGAAGTTGCTATGATAGCTAATGAGCACTACATCACCCGATGATCCTTTAAGGTTGTTTTTCAAAAGTTAAAGTTTAATTTTTAATAGGTAAGTGACATATATGCTAAGTCTCATTTTGAATATAAAGATTGTAATGTGGATGGCATGTTTTAGATTATTTTTAAATTTTGTTTAGCAAATTTTTATGTCATTCCAATCTGAATGAGTTTATGCCATGTTTTTGTGCCCAAATGAGTTTAAAATTTTATTTATGTTTGAATGATTTGGTACTGTTTGGGGTTAAAACAAGGGTGAATGAGGGCAATTTTGGACCCTTGGGCCAGAGATATCAATACTTGGCCCAAGGGTACTGCACCCCAATTGGAAGAATACCAAATTATTCAATAAGGCTAGGTATCCATACCTATAGCCTTAGGTACCGCACTTCCATGTACTATTTTGGGCCATTGCACTGTTTTGTGCAAAAAGGGCCCTCCAAGGCCCAAAATTATTTGAAGTCGCTTGATATGTTCAAATATGTTAGCAAAACAATTAAAATGATTTATTTGTGTTCAATATTCTTTAAAATTAACACCAAAAGATTTTAATATCTATTGTAATATGAGTTTTTATAAAAAAAAAAAAATAGACTAGCCTAAAAGTACTCCGGTGACACCTCTTACTCATACTGTACACTGAATTAAGGGATGTTACATAAGGAGTATTAATGAGTTGTGAAAGGAATAATTTTCATAAAAGAAAATTTTAGTTCAAGTCTAAAAGTGCTCTAGTAGCACCTTCAAAATCGTATTGATAGTCAGGATAGATAAAGACTGTTACACATTAATATTTTACTTATTATAATAATTGATGCATTATATGTAGAAAATTGTGTATGTATACTATTTTTTATAATATATACTAAATATAATCATGTCACATTATAAAATAAATTCATATTATAATATTATTTTAATTATATAAATATTAATTAAAATTTTTATATTAATTTTGTAACACGCTATATCTAGCTCGATCGTTGAGCCCGAATACTAGGATGCTACACCATAGTCTCACAACATTCTCATCACAAATTGTCACATTATACACATGCATCTATTTCATTTCTTTTATTCATAGAGCATTCATGCAAATTGTATGTCATACATACTTTAAGAAGGTTAACACATGCTAAGCAATAATTGATTAGACATCAAAACATGCATTAGAACCACTTAGCAAAATTTCTCAAATAACAGTCTCAAACATCATATTTAAGCAAACAACTAAAAACCTCATAACAAACCAATATCAAATCTACCACATTGCCTTGATCTCCAAATAAAAAAAAAAGCAAATAACACCGACTAAAAATGCTAAAGTTTCTCGACTTAGATCACCCCTTGAAGGTCACACCGCTCACACCAACACTACTGATCTACCATGGTTAAAAAGGAGTGGGTGAGCTTAAACAAGCTCAATGAATGTTCAGAATAATCACTACGCAAACTAGTCATCATGCATCAACAAGACCATCATATAACATATTCAAACCATCTTTAAATTTATTATTAGATTTTATATGTTTAATAATCTTTCATGCATTCTTTTACACATTAATCGCACTAATCACATTAATCACATGAGTACTTAAGCATTTAACACAACACATATTAATCACATTTAATCACATTAGTAACATGAATATTTCAACATTTATCACATCACATATTCATCACATTTAGTCACATTTAATCACCTTGGTCACATGAATATTTTAACATTTATCACATCACATATTAATCACATTTAGTCACATTTAATCACATATAATCACATTTAATCACATTAGTCACATGAATATTTAAGCACAAATCACATTAATATTTAAGAATAAATCACATTAATATTCAACACATTTAATGATAATTTAGCTCTTGAGGTTATGAAACATAAAGTGGACTCTATCATCACACATCGGATACACGAATCTCCAAACACATCAAAAGACTCATAGATTCGAACATACCCCAAAAGTGAAGCATCTAGCTAACACTCTCCAAACACACCAAAAGACTCACAGAGTCAAACATGTCCTAAAAGTGAAGCATAAAGCTAACACTCTCTTTATTTCCCCTCACATGTCCCGTTGAATGGAGCTTAGCTCACATTCTCTTATCTCTCCGAACATGTCCCAGGGCCTCAACACCCAAAAATGATTGTACATATAAGTGAGTACTCACAATTTTATGACCATGCCATCTATATCCAATGATCTCATAAGGTCATAAGGCCAAAATATCCACATTATTATTACACATTTACTTACCGATTTTTCGCACATCATCACTACATATTCACATCATTAACATAATTTATTTAGTACATGGCATGAATAACATACCCACATATTTACTGTCTCATGACATGAATAACATACTCACATATTTACTGTCATATGGCATGAATAACATACTCACATATCCACTTTCACAACAGTTATCACAAGCTTATAACACATGTCATAGCATCTATACATGTCCATATTTTCACAATTGCACAAGCACACATATATCACATTCAATCATAGGTGTGAGAACACTTACACTCGAAATTTAGAGTAGGGGTTTAGGCTACCTCTAAATTCTTAATTATACAATGAATCATCTATGAGCAGCTATTCCAAAACACTCACCAAAATATGCTTTCGTCAAAAAGCCGAAAGCTCAAACAAGCTTTTCTTTGCCTTTGTCTCTACTCGTTGAAGGTTCTATTGACTCCGACGCTTCAACAAGACAAACAAAAAAAATACGCAATCAACAATTAGTGAATAACTTATCTTAAACAGTCCTAAACAATAACCTAAGCTACGTTTTGTTTTAACCGAAACTTTCAACATAGAAAACTTAAAATTCTAATATATTGGTATACACTTAATCTTTTCGCATGAAATGAATTCGATTCATCTACATATTCATCAACAAACTACGCGTTTTAAGGTATCAAAACTTTTCGACTTACAATGACCATTATGACGAAAATTCATTAAAACTCAAGAAATCTTTAACGAAACTTGAAAGTAACTTTAGAAACCTTCTAATCATGTTAAAACAAGTTGAAAAACACTTTGAAACCATGTTTTAATCCACAATCCCAAAATCCACCATTACCGACCCAATTTTCAACTTTTATTTAAAACATGCATTTTAATGGGTATAAATTCAGTTTAAGAAACTAGATATCATTTAAAACTAATAAGAAGATGAATGGTTACCTTAGTTGATGAAAAATCGAGCGTTTGATCGAAAATCCGAAAAATCCACAAGCTTGATAATGGAGGAAACTATGATGTTTTTGGTGTTTTTTCCTTGTTTCAATGGAATTTTATGGCTTGAAGGGTGATAGAAATAAAAAGGAATTAGGATTTGGAAATTAAAATTGAATAAAAGAGTTGGGAGAGCAAAGGGACGACAAACACAAGCTATTGGGAAAATCTAACGTGAGTTTGATAAAGATGGATGGGAAAATAAGGTATTTTTTTAGCTTTGGTAAAATTCTTTATAAAAACTCTAATTTTTGACACTTTTACAAATCAGACCTATTTTCAAAATTAAAGGTATTTAAAACTCATTTTCAGAAATTGATTTAATTTTCTAATAGCCATTGTCGAAAACATTATCGATTACCAACCTTACGAAATTCCGAGCACATATAGGTTAAAATACCTAATATACCCTCAAAACTTCTAGGCTCAATGTTGGGGTGTGACAAATTTAACTATTGAATTAATCAAATAAAGAGGATATATGCAAATTTAGGGATTTTGATGATTCCATCTCATTATTGAATTAGGTTTATGGATACAAAAGTATATGATTTTAGAGAGAAGTTAAATGAGATTTAATAGAATGAGATGTTAAAAAAGACATTTTTAATGAAAAATTATTGTATTTGATTTTAGGCATAATAACTTATTTGACCCTCCAACTTTACAAAAAAGTCATTTTAGCCCTCAATTTAATTTTTGTCTCTTTTAACCCTTGAACTTACATTGTTTGTCAAATCACCCAAAATGGATGAAAAGTTTTTCTTTTAATATACTGGTGTGATTACATGGTAATATATGTTCATACTTTCTTAATCCTTTGACAAGGCACACACACCTTACACACATAGGTGCTTGAACCCGGGACCCCTAGGATGAACAACATCCTCTTTTCCACTAGAGCCCCTTGTTGGGTTCATGGAAAAATTAACTTACGTTAACTTTGGTGAAGTGTGGCATCCAAGTGGTAGTCTACATGTATACCATGTTGGCAATTCATTTTTTAAAAAATTTAAAATTATTTTAATAATTTTTATATCTTTTTAATAATTTTAATTTTTTAAATATTTTTTATAAGTTGTTTTTGATTTTTTTAATTTAAAAAATTAATTAATTACTGGCGAGGCATACATGTCGCTTGCCACATCAGCAAAGTTAGTAAACTTTAACTTTTCTATCTAGTTTTGAGCGATTTGACAAATAATACAAGTTTAAAAACTAAAATAGACCAAAAAATAAATGAATGATTAAAATGATTTTTGTAAAGTTGAAAGATCAAATAAGTCATTATGTCATAACGTATTAATTATTATATTTAATTTAAATATATTTTTATTATATTATATTTTTTATTTATTTGTCTAAATTATAATTAAGGTTTAAGATAAACAGTTATAATTAAAGCATTAAGTTCAATTCTTGTTAAAAACAAATAAATTCGGATAATGGATATCTGAGAAGGTATATCTAAATCTTCAAGCAAATAATAATTTTAATACTCAAATCTAAATACTAATTAAATCCGAATTACCATCCTAAACCTAAAATAGCAATTAGACACTAACAATCTCTGCAATTTGTAGAGCACAAAGGGCTTTCAATCTTTGCAATTTGATTGATAAAGGTTAATGACTTGAGGATCCTAAAGCAACTTCAAAACATGGATTGGTTTTATAAAAGAGTTCCTGATCATTAATGTACTTTTGAAACTACATAGGTTGGGTTTGGATAACTAGAGGTGTTTATGGGCCGGTCGGATCAGGTTCAGGTCGGGCCTAAACATGATATTAACATACCTTATATTTGTCCAAACCCGGTCCGATTTGAAATTTGGACCGAAAATTTTGCTCAAACTCGCCCATGCTTGCAAAAGATTAACTCAAACCCATTTTAGGCTCGCTCATATTATTTTTAATTTTTTAAAAATATTTGTTTTATTTTATTTTAATATTAAATAATTTTGTACAATTTTTATATAGTCATCTTAACATTATTTTAATGTTTACATTAGAGTAGTATTATATATTTAGTATAAGTTTATTTTTTAACGTTTTTTGAATTATATAATATATAAAAATAATATAATACAAAATATCATAAACTTAAAACGGGACAGGTTCGAGCTTGAACATTCAAGCCTACACTCGACCCATATATTAAACAGGCCTAATTTTTTTTCCTAAGCCCATTTTTCAGGCCTAATATTTTTGTCCAAACCCTCCCAAATTTCGGGCGGGCCTGGGTGAGTAGCCTGACCCATGAACAAGCCTAGGATGGACGGTGCGTTTACCTGCGGTTAGTGTAAAAATAACAGTAACAGTGATATTAAATACAATAGCGATACTAGAACGTGAGGTAAAAATAAGCTAAATGCACCGTACTGCACCGCCCATTCAAACTCAAAAAATCAATATAATTTTTGGCAGCTTTTGAAACAAGTGAGTTTTCCCATTTCCACCTTTTAGGCCATTTCATCCAATACATTTTGCTCTTTCTTCTAGTAGGATTCTGGACCGGGGAGCTTGTTTTTCGTGGGCCAATGTACTACTTGGAAAATGCAACGATAAAATATTTCTGAAAGGTGGCCTGTTTGTAAGTTTGCAATGGGCTCTTATGGATTCATTTTCGCCTCAACATGTCAACTATCATTCGAATACAAAAAAACTCCATCAATTTCATCAATTCAATTTCATTGCAATTTGATTTGGTCATAAGTGATACAAAAGTAAAGAGAAGGTACAAAGTAAATACTTTTAAAAAAGAATGCAATGAAGGAAAACTTATGTTTATTATTTCATCATGCTCAGCCTTTTATAGGATAGATTTGAGACTAAAATATCTCAAACAATCATGAAAAATAAAAACTACATGATTACCTAAATCTAAACTAACAGAGATTACATAATCTTGTAAATAAAATAAAATAATAGAAAATCTCAATAACAGAAAGTTTGCAAACTATCAGTTTAAAGATTATTCATATCACAAAACACCGATCATCTTCCTTAACTTCTGAAATGCTGCTAGTTTCAAAGGCTTGGTTAGAATGTCGGCCACTTGGTCTTCACTTTTACAATAGATGAGATCAATAACTCCTTTTGTAAGATTTCTTAAGAAATGAAATTGCACGTCTATGTGTTTGCTCCTCCTATGTAGAACAAGATTTTTAGAGAGTTTGATGGCAGAACTATTGTCACAATAAATCATAGTAGCACCCTCTTGCTTAAAATAAAGCTCTTCAAGTATTTTCCTTATCCAAATTGCTTGACAAGCGCAGGCCGTTGCAGCTACAAATTCAGCTTCAGTTGTTGATAAAGTAACAATTGATTGCTTCTTTGAACACCATCAGATAATTGTTGAACCCATTATGAATACATAGCCAGAAGTGCTTTTTCTATCGTCAAGATCACTATCATAATCACTATCAGTGAAACCAAATAAATCTAATTTTCACCTTTCTTGTAAAACAACCCATAGTCAATGGTTCTTTGCAAGTATCAAAAAATCCTCTTAGCAGCTAGTAGATGTATTTCTCTAAGACACTCCATATACCTGCTAAGACGACTTACAGCATGCATTATATCAAGTCTTATGGCTGTCAACTACATCAAGCTCCCAACAATCTGCTTTTACGTAGTGTTGTTAATCCTTTTTCCTTCAGGATCTTTCACTAGCTTAAAACTTTTCTTCAGCTGGTATGCTAACAGAATTGCAATTCTGCATTTAAAATCTATCTTAAATTTCTTGCACATATTTCCTTTGATAAATAAAGATACCAATAGTAGATTGTACCACTTCTATGCCAAAAAATAGTGCATCAATCCAAGATCAGACATATCAAATTCAACTATAATGCTTAAAATTTTCAAACATGACACTATCATTTCCAATAAAAATCAAATCATCCACGTATAAGCAAATAATAAGATCTTCCCTCCAACTTCATTTTTGACAAAAAGTGTATGCTCATATGGACATTTGTGAAAACCTTTCTTCAAAAAATAAGCTTCAATGTGAACTTAATATAACCAGGAGGTTGTTCAACAAATACCTATTCTTCCAAGTCTCCATGCAGGAAGGCTGACTTCACATCCATTTGAAAAATAAGCCATGAGTTTAGTATTGCTAATCTATCACCAATCTGATTGTGTTAAGTCTTGCAATGGGTGCAAAAACTTCTTTATAGTCAATGTCGAACTCTTGCTTGTAGCCTTTAGCAACTAAGTGCACCTTGTACTTATCAACTTCGCCATTTTCTTTCAGCTTTCTCTTGTACACCCACTTCACAACAATGATCTTTTGCCCTTGTGAAAGTTCTGTCAACTCCCAAGTATTGTTTTTTTCAATAGCTACAATTTCATCATCCATAGGCTTTCACCATTTTGATTCTTTGACAGCATCTTCCAAAACTGTAGGATCACAATTTGAAAACAAGGAAAAATGAGTGAGAGGGTCTTCATTTTGATCAATTCCATGTACTTTATAATCCTCCATCCATGCAGGTCGTCTTCGAACTCGTTGAGGTCGTTCATCTTCTGTTCGTTGATTGAATGCTAATTGTTGCTATTTTCTATTGGTTGTCATTCTCCAAAGGCTGCTACACTTGTTCTCCATTTTCACCATCAAAATCTGCTTGTATTTGTTCTTGAGCATTTTTTCATCCCAAACCCAGAAACTTTCTTCATAAAAAATCACATAATGACTAATGACAATTTTCTTAGTGATAAGATCGTACAATTTGTAAGCTTTTGACTACTTACTAACATCGAGAAAAATGCACTTTTCAGCTTTGTCATCGAGTTTGGTCCTTTTTTTATCTGGAATGTGGGCATATGCAATGTAGCCAAAGTTTTTGAAATGGTCAACACTTGGTCTTTTTCTGCTCAATCTTTCTTCAGGTGTTACATTTTTTAACAGCAAATGTAGGACTTTTGTTCAACACATGAATACTCCAATTGATAGTTTCAGGCCAAAAATTTCTTGGAATACCGCTTCTTGTTAAAATGGTTCACACCATGTTTAAGATTGTACGATTCTTCCTCTCTGAAACACCATTTTTACTACGAGGTGTAGGCTGTTGTAAGTTACTTTTGAATTCCATGCTCCTCACAGAAGTTAACAAATTCTTGTAAGTTGTATACTCCACCACGATCGCTGTGGAGAGTCTTTATAGGCATTCCTGCTTCTTTTTCAACAAGCGCCTTAAATTTTTTGAAAGCTAAGAAAACTTTAGATTTCTCCTGTAAAAAATATACCCAAGTTTTCCGACTATAATCATCAATAAATGTTACAAAATAACGTTTACCATCATTTGATGTCTGATTAATAAGCCTGCATTATTGGAATAAATCAAGTCTAACACCTTCTTCGCTCTCCTTGATTTTCCTTTTGGAAAGTGGTCTCGATGTTTTTTGTCGACAATACATTCTTCACATACCTGAGAAGAACTTTGAATTTTTGGAAGACTTGTTGCCATGTTTTTCTACTGCAACATTTTTAGACCACCAAAATTCAGATGTCCATATCGAAAATGCCACAACCATGTTTCATCTTTTAGTCCTGCAGAGAAACATGATTGCGTGACGTTGTTAAGACATAGTGGAAACATTCGATTCGTTATCATGTTGACTTGAGCAATTAAACCCATATTTTAATCTTAGATGCGATAAACTCCATCTTTGATAGAGATCTCATATCCCTTCTCTTGAATTTGACCAACACTAAGCAGGTTAGTTTTCAAATCTGGAACAAAGAAAACATTAGAAATAATCTGAGTAGCATGTTCCTTGGTGTGAATCTTCACATTGCCTTTGTCCAAAACAGAAACTTTGGAGTTTTCACCAAATGAGACAGTGCTTTAGAATGCTTCATCTAATTTAGAAAACGTCTTATCGCCACACATATGATTGCTACAGCCTGTGTATAAATACCACATATTCTGGTGGATTTGTTCTCTAACATGACATGCCATCAAGAGAGAAACTTCTTCTTCCTTTTCTTTTTCTACAAAATTGGATTTCACGCCATAATTTTATTATTAGATTAGTTATACATTCTGATTTGTAATGGCCATACCTGTGACATCTGTAACATTCAATATTTGACTTGTCTACAAACTTTTGTTTGTAACCATTTGAATGATTGTTATCACAACCACCTTTTACTTTCCATTAGAAATCCTCATCAGAGTTGTGGTACTCCTTTTTGTCCTTCCATCTTGGTTTCCCACCTTCAGGACCTTTTGGATTGGCTGCTGCCTTCAACGTTTGTTCCTCATTGTCTTGCTGGACAATTTTTTGTTCATGAACCAGCAAAGAGCTTGCAATTCATCAAGTGTAAGAGAATCAATATCTCTTGATTCTTCTATAGAACAAACAATAAAATTAAATTTTGATGTCATTGATCTAAGAATCCTCTCAATAATGACTATATCTTCCATTTTTTCTCCATGGATTCTCATCTTGTTAGCGATCACCATCGTTCTTGATAAGAAGTCGATAACCGACTCCCTGGACTTCATCCTTAAATTTTTGAATTCAATTCAATGGCCTTGTGGCTGCACACGCTTCACCTTGGCATTCACTTGATACATTTTCTTCATTTAGTACAAGATTTGTTTAGAGGTATCTTTGCAAAGAATAGTCTCCAAAGTTGCTCGATCAATTGCTTGAAAGAGATAGCTTTTGGCTTTGAGGTCCTTCAATTTCAATGGTTCCAGTTCTGCCTTCTATGTTATTGTCATTGTAACTCCTTCCTCTAGCCCTTTTACTCTAGATTCAACAACATGTCAATACTCCTTAGACCTCAAGAAGTTCTCTATTAGCATGCTCCAATGGTCATAGTGACCATCAAAACGAGGAATTGCAGGCTGAACAAAGTTTTCTGTTGCCATCAACCTAGCTACGATACCACTAATACAAAAGTAAAGAGAAGGTACAAAGTAAATACTTTTAAAAGAGAACACAATGAAGGAAAACTTACGTTTATATTTCATCATGCTCAACCTTTTATAGGATAGATTTGAGACTAAAATATCTCAAACAATCAAGAAAAATAGGAACTAAATGATTTCCTAAATTTGAACTAACAGAGATTACATAATCTTGTAAATAAAATAAAATAACATAAAATCTCAATAATAGAAAATTAAGACTTGTCAATAATAAGAAGACAATAACCAGCTTACTTGAATCCAAATTTACTGAAATTCGAAATAATCTTCAAATAATTTGAATCTAAAATAATTAAAAATTAAAATTAGAAGAAGAAAAAATTGTCAATGACCAAAGACAAATTGATACAACTCGACTTCTATCAATAGAACAGACTCTAGTGAGCAAGGTAGTTTTTACATGAGACTTCTACCAATACCTTGGTCCTATCTACCAATAAAATTAGAGTTCTACCGATACCTTCAAGACTTCTACCGAAACAAGTCAAGAAAGTAGCTAAAGTTCAACATCCCTTGCACTTCTACCTATACTCTAATAGGTTCTACAACTGCCAAATGAAACCCTCAGAGTTCTACCGGTACAAGAGAGTTTCTACTGATAGAACGAGTCTAATGGTCATATTTTGGAAAGACTTCTACCGATCTAACGAAGCTGCAAACTGCATTTAATTCCAGTTTTTATGGCTACAACGACTCTATTTTGTTTCTAACGGCTACAAACGTCCACAAGGTTGTTAGAGGACTTAAATACAAGGTCAAGGCTCCCCATTAAAGTCAAGAAAGACAAGAAACAAGTGATTAACCTTCAAGAACTCAATTTTCAATCTTTTACTAAATATTTCTTGTACACACTTGTGGGTTAAGTTTTCTATCATTCTTTCAAGTGTTGTAACTTTGTGTGAGAGTGCTTAATTTTTTATCAGCTACCTTTTAAAGGTATATTCTTATTTGTTCTTATTTTCTCTCATTTTGTGAGGGTTACTTAAGGTTTTAGGTAGAAAACCTTAAGGGGAAGTGGTTCTATCTTACCTTCAAAAAGATAGGGATTTGTAGGGTTAAACATTGTGCTTAAAGGTTCAAATCTAGTTGATTTGGGAAATCCTTAGTTGAGGAAAGCTAAGCTAGTGGATGTAGGCAATTAAGGCTGAACCACTATAATTTCTTGAGTCGTTTAATTTTTGTTACTTCCCAAAAACCTTTTAAAACACCAATTCACCCCCTCTTGGTGTATTTCGATCTCAACAATTGGTATCAAAGCTAGAACTCTAGAGACAATTTTACCACCAAGAGAAAAGATCCTCAAGAAATTCAAGATGGAAGCCACAAGCCAAGAAGTTTGCTTCACCTTTATCAAGACATTTTAAACTTTTTCTTCTTTATCAAGTCTTTCTTGGGTGATGTCACCTTGCATAATCTTAGAAAATTCTTGATAAAGAAGTTCATTAGTAGCACCAAATACAATATCATCAACATAAATTTGTACTACTAAAATGTCATTGTCTATAGTTTTTATGAAAAAGGTGGTGTCTACTTTGGCTTTTCTAAAGCCATTTTCAATTAAAAATTTGGAAAGCCTTTCATATCAAACTCTAGGAGCTTGCTTCAAACCATATAGAGCTTTAGACAATTTGAAAACATTATTTGGAAAATTTTGATTTTCAAACCGGGAGGTTATTCAACATAAACTTCTTCATTTATGAAACCATTTAAAAATGCACTTTTGACATCCATTTGAAAGAGTTTGAAATTGTTTGAACATGCAAAAAATAATAACATCCTAATGTCTTCTAACCTAGCTACCGATGCATAAGTTTCATCATAGTTTATACCTTCCTCTTGGCTATATCCTTTGGCAACTAATCTAGCTTTATTTCTCACAATGTTACCATTTTTATCAAGTTTATTTCTAAAGACCCATTTAGTTCTTATAGTTGGATGATCATTAGGTCTATCAACTAAATTTCATACTTGATTTCCTTCAAATTAATTTAATTCTTCTAGCATGATCATTATCCAAAACTCATCATTTAAAGCATCATCAATGTTTTTAAGTTCTATACGAGAAATGAAAGCAACATAATTACAAGAATTCCTAATTGAAGATCTTGTAATTATCCCTTTAGATGGATCACCATGATGTGTCCATCCTTAGCAGATGAAAGCTCTCTTGGGTGGCTAGATTCTCTTTCAATGTAAGATGGTTCTTGAAGTTCATTAGTTTTGACTTCTTGAACCAACTCACTTACGCCTTGATCTTCATGTGATGCTTGATTTTGCTCAACTTTATATATTTGTACATCATCAAAATTAATAGATTCCTTTTTAGAAGGAGAGTTAGATTCATAAAAAATAACATGTATAGATTCTTCTACAACAAGAGTTCTCTTGTTAAAAATTCTATGAGATTTAGAATTTATGGAATATCCAAGAAAAATACCTTCATCACTTTTGGTATCAAATTTTTCTAAATTTTCTTTTTCATTATTCAAAAGAAAACATTTACAACCAAAAGGATGAAAATGGTTTATGTTAGACCTTTTTCCTTTAAAAAGTTCATAATGAATTTTCTTCAAAATAGGCCTAACCATAGCTCTATTTATAATATAGCAAGAATTGTTTATGGCTTTAACCCAAAAATATCTTGGCAAATTATTTTCACATAACATGGTTTTAGCTATTTTCTCTAAGGTCCTATATTTTCCTCTCAACAACTCCATTTTGTTGAGGGGTCCTAGGTGTCGAAAATTGTAACTAATGCCATACTCATTACAAAATTTATCAAAGCCAAGGTTTTCAAAATTTTTTCCATGATCACTTCTTACACTTGGAATTGAATATCCCACTTGGTTTTGAATTATTTTACAAAAGGTAATAAATTTTTCTAATGCTTCATCTTTTGAAAACAAAAAGAAAACTCATGTATATCTACAATAGTCATCAATAATAACAAATCCATATTGTTTACCTCCTAAACTCATAGTTCTAGTGGGTCAAAAAAGGTCAATATGAATAAGTTGGACAAATCTAGATGTACAAACTATATTTTTAGATTTAAAAGATACTCTCCTATGTTTACCTTTAGCACATGCATCACATACTTTATCAAAGTCAATAAGAAATTTGGGCATGCCAACAACAAGTTCATTTTTAATAAGCTTTGAAATAGAACTCATGCTTGCATGTCCTAATCTTCTATGCCATAGCCAACATACATTCTCATTCTTAGCCATAAAGCAAATATTAGAGGAAGATATGTCATCAAGATGCACCATAAAAATATTACCTACCCTATGTTCTACAAAAAGAATCCTATTATTTACAATATCTACAACTTTGCACCCATTAGACTCGAATATTACTATGAATCCCTTGTCACAAAGTTGACTAATGCTAAGGAGGTTATACTTAAGACCATTGACATAAAGCACATTTTTTATAAGAGTGGAAGAATTTATACCTATTGAACCAATACCTTCAATAAACCCTTTGGAGTTATCACCAAATGTAACTTTTCCTCTATTCTTTGGCATTAGTTCCATGAAATGACTTTTATCGCCAATCATGTGTCTATAACATCCACTATCAAGATAGCATGAGTTCTTCTTAAAATTATTTGCCTTGAAGCAATGTTCTTCCTTTTACAAACACAAAGTTAAACTTTCGATTTTGGTACCTAAACTTTCTTGGGTCCATTAGCATTAGTCTTACCAATTTTTGTTCCCCTAGGAATCCACTTCTTTAAAGCATCATGATTTTGAGATGTGTTTAATTCTTTTGGAATCCACACACTCTTAGTGTGCTTTCTTCTAGATGTGAGCTTCCTTAAAGGACAGATTTGTCTATGCCCCTTTTTGTGACAATGTGTGCATGAGAGTGAGACATCATAAATATAGCTTGATTTCTCAAAGAAATTTTTAAATTTGCTTTCCTTTTGTAAATGTAAAAAACCTAAGTCACTCTTGTCAAAGAAGGCTCTTTGAGATTCAAGCATATCATTTAGTTTTTGTTGCCCCATGTGAGCTTGCATATCATTTTTAAATTATGCAAGTTTTTATTCTTTAAAATCAAATCATCAATTTTAGCCTGCATATCATTAAATTTCTTTTCTATTTCCTCTTTAGCTATGATTAGAGACTTTTCCCCCTTTAATTTTGAAATCATTTTCTTATATTTGGAGTTCGTAGTCTAAAAATCTATAGCTAATTCATCAATGACATCTTGCAATTCTTCAAATGTATATTCATTTAATTCACTAGAATTTAGTATTACATTTGGTTCTTCAATAGCCATAAGGAATATGTTGGCAACTTCATTATTTTCATCACTATCGGATGAATCGCTATCGCTCTAAGTTTCCATCTTTTAATGCACCTTTCTTCTTCAATTGTGGGCAATCAAATTCAATGTGATCCAGCTTTTTGCACTCATAGCAAATGATTTGGTCCTTGATGTATAAAGATGAATAAGTTTAAAATTATCAAGCCTTTTCCTTGATGTATAAAGATGAATAAGTTTAAAATTATCAAGCCTTTTCCTTGATGTATTTGACTTGAAATAAACTATTGAGCATTTCCTTGGGTGAGCTCAACTTCTTTTTGGGGCTTCAAATCAAGCAAACTCAAAATGACATCTTCATCAATCAAGTCAAATACATCAAGGAAATGCTCAATAAATTTAAAATGGAGGACTTGAAACCTTAATCAACACCAATGAGTACTTTAACAAAGCTTGATAAAGATGAAGGATGTAATTGTGTTGATACTAAACTTTATAGGTTTATGATATGATCATTGCTTTATCTTACTGCAAGTAGACTGGATATAATGTTTAGTGTTTGTTTATGCTCAAGATTTGAATCATCTCCTAAGGAGTCATATTTACAAGCCATTAAGAGAATCTTTAAGTACCTTAAGGACACTCCAAACCTAGGACTTTGGTATCCCAAAGTTTCATCATTTAGTTTTTATGCTTACTTCGATGCGGATTTTGGAATATGCAAGTTAGATAGAAAAAAAAACTTTCAGAACATATCAAATCTTAGGAAAAAAACACTTTGTTCACAACCAAAGCAAAATATGTTGTCGTAGGTAGTTTTTGTGCTCAAATTCTTTGGATGAAGCAACAATTAATTGACTATGGAATTGACATGGATCACATTTCTATAAGATTTGATAACACTAGAGCTATTTTCCTAACAAAAAAATATCATCCAATACTCTAGAACAAAGCACATAGAGATAAGACACCATTTCATTAGAGATCATGTATAACAAGGTGACATAGTTCTAGAGTTTGTAGATACTTTGCATCAACTAGTTGATATTTTCACAAAGCCTTTAGATAAGGAGAGATTTTGGATAATTAGGAGAGAGATAGGACTAATGAACATGCCTTCATAAACTTCTTGTATAATCTTTTTTACATTCTTGGACACTTGTTTTGTTTTATGCATGCTTTGTGTACATCTGTTAGTAAATGTATTTTTCACTTTTTAATTGCATTCGAGCATGTTTTTACTTGATTTTTTTATAGATATTTGTTTAAACATGTTATTATATGAGTTTACATGTGTTATCTATTTGTTTTGCACCTTTTTTCATGTACTTTTTCATTTTTTGATTAGTTATTCGATAGTACATAGGATATATTAGTAGAATTGTGTCAGAAATGGTATTTCTGGGTTTGTGTTCATGAGATATTGGTAGAAGTCAACTTTTACTGAAACTTGTCTACTTCTATCGGTAGAAGTGGACAAGTATCGGTAGATGCGGGCATATATATCCCAGTAACATTTTTTTCTTTCAGATAACCTAATCTTTTTTACAAAACTATCATCTTCCTCCCAAAACCTACCCCCATTTTCTGTCCCCAATTCTCTAACCTCACATTCCACTATTTTTCTCATTTTTTTACTTAATCTTGTCTCCCACATGCCTCCCACTTCAATTTTCATAAGAATTTTACCACAAGTCGCCACATTTTTCTCATTTCTCACATTTTTAAGGTAAACACTAAATTTTCATTTTTTTTATTTTTTATGTTATTTCTAAATCATACTAGTTTTAGAAGAACATAGCTAGGGATTAGTCATTTTAGGTATATATTTGTACAAATTGTATATTCTTCTTTAGGATTTCATTAAAATAATAATATATATAATATATTGTTTTTCAACTGAAAATATATAAATTTTATATATATACATTTCTTTTGTTACTATACATATGTAAATTGTTTTTATATATACATATATGTATCAACTTTTATTTTTACTTTCGGCTTACCTTTTTCTTTTTCATATTTCATCACATGCATAAATTTTTTAAAAAATATTGCATCTGTTACTATTAGGGATATAAATTATTCGTACTATTGGGGATATAAAATATTGCATCTGCTACATATGTAAATTATTCGTTATAGAATTGTTTACTGACAGGGCTACTACCGATACTTGATCATCAAGTACCTATAGAAGCCTCCCAAAATATTAGAAATGTCATTTTTACCCTTGTTAATTTATGTTTATGTTTAAATGACGATGTATAACATGTGAAGTGAAATATTTTAAAAGTAAAGTTGTATAATATAATGATAAGATGAACAGTGAAAATGAACAGTAAAACATCGAAATCCTAACCGATGACGGTGTTAGAATTTTTAAGTGTTACATTTAATGGTATCAGAGCTTATGGTTTAGTCGATTCTTGGACTGTATTGGTCGTGTTTGATGATTTAGAATTACATGCCATATGAACTTGTGATAGTGTGATATGGATGAATCCGATCTAACTTTGATTTTTGCAAATAAATACAGAATGCTCGATTCTGAAAAAGATGAAACTAATGAGGTAAACAACAATGTTCCGACTAATGACTCTGGGGCTAGTCATAGTGCATCAATATTATCGATGACAGAAAATAAAGCAAAGAATATATTTTTCGGTTTAATGGGGCAGTGGTTCACGAAATTCATGAGAAATAATCCGATGGTACCACCCCCTACGCCTCTTATCACACAGCCAGGTGCCCGACCGATTGCACCCCTCAAAAAGGCCTTCACCACCTCTAGTGGTAGAATCGAGGTGTCGTATCCCTACAGATAGGGTTAGAAAATACGGAGTTGAAGACTTCTGAGGCAGTGTAGAAGACGATCCTTTCAGAGCTGAATACCGTTTGGAAAATAAGCTGAGAGTCTTGAATGAGATGGCTTGTCCTGCTGAAGACTATGTAAGGTGTGTCGCGTCACTACTGAAGGACAAGGCTTACCATTGGTGGGCTATAATCGTGGCTATGATGCCTGAAAACGAAGTTACTTGAGATTTCTTCCAAACGGAATTTAAGAAGAAATATGTTAGCAAGCGGTACTTGGATAGAAAGAAGAAGGAATTTTTAGAACTAAGATAGGAAAATAAAACAATTGTAGATTACGAACGAGAGTTTGTACAGCTTAGCAAGTATGCCAGAGAAGTGGTACCAACCGATGAAGCTATGTGTGTCCATTTCGAAGAGAGGCTAAACGACGAGATTAGAATGATGGTGGGTGGTTCTAAAATTCAACCGCCAGTAGTGTTAGCGGACAGAGCTAAAAAGATGGAAGAAATCTACAACATCAAGAGACAGAGAGAAAGGAGGTTTCACGAATTTGGAAAGAAAAACATTGTCAGGACTTTCTCTATGCCACCATCGAAGAGATTCAAAGAAGAGGCTAGACGGAGGCCAATTTCTTCAGGATTTCTAAGTCGGAGTAAGTTAGGACCACAGAACAGGCATACAGATAGTGTAGCTAGCGTTCGTAATATACCTAGTCCGATATGTGGGTATTGTAAGAGGAGCCATGCAAGTGAGTGTCGCAAGATGAAAGGGACATGCTATTGAAGCGGAAGTGCAGATCATTTTCTGAGGAACTGCCCGATGAGATCTGAAGCAAAGGAGGAACAGAGTGTAAAACCTCCTGCTACACCACAACAGAGTAGACGTTTGGGGCAGAGTAACGGTACAGGTGGAAACCGCGAAGATAACAGGGATACTATAGCTAAATCTGAGGCTCGAGCACCTGCACGGACTTATGTCATCCGAGCCCGATAAGAGGTTGTCGCTCATGATGTTGTAACTAGTATATTCTATCTCTTTAATAATATTTTGTGTGCACTGATTGACCCAGGATCGACTCATTCATTATTTGTACTGCATTAGCTACTGAAAAGAAATTGTCTGTCGAGTCGACTGAGTTTGATGTACAAGTTACAAACCTATTGGGTCATAGTGTCATTGTTAATTTGGTGTGTCGTAAATGTCCACTGATAATTAGAGACTGTAAGTTCCCTACTGATTTGATGTTATTACCATTTACTGAGTTTGATGTAATTCTAGGAATGGATTGATTAACTGAGCATGATGCAGTAGTTAATTGTAAACGAAGACGGATGGACTTGAAATGGCTGACAGAGGAAGTAATCACAGTTAAGTTTGAGAAGTTAAATAGTGGCGCTAGAGTAATCTCATCTTTATCAGTACAGAAGATGGTTTGTAAAGGTTGTGAAGCATTTTTGGCTTATATACTTGATACTCAGAGTACCGGAACAGAGTTAGAACAAGTACCGATAATCAAGGAATTTACAAATGTGTTTTCAGAGGAGTTACTGGGTTTACCGCCGGTCAGAGAAGTAGAGTTTGGCATTGATTTAGTACTTAGAACCGAACTGATTTCAATTCCACGGTACAGGATAGCACCCAATGAATTGAATGAGTTAAAGGCACAGTTGTAAGAGTTGTTGGACAGAGGTTTTATCCGATCGAGCATATCGCCTTGGGGCGTACCAGTATTGTTTGTGAAAAAGAAAGATGGATCGATGAGAATGTGTATAGACTACAGACAGCTAAACAAGGTAACAAGCAAGAATAAATACTCGTTGCCTCGTATTAATAAGTTGATTGATCAGTTGAGAGGTGCGATCGTCTTTTCTAAAATATATTTTCGATCGGGTTATTATCAGATGCGAGTAAAAGACAATGATGTGCAAAAAACAACACTCAAAACTAGATACGAATATTATGAGTTTCTAGTAATGCCGTTTGGGTTAACTAACGCTCCTACGGCATTCATGGATTTGATGAACTGGGTTTTTAAACCTCAGTTGGATAGATTCATAGTGGTATTCATTGATGATATATTGATTTATTCCAAGTCAGAGACAAAACATGTTCAACATTTGAGAGAAGTTTTGTAAATAATGCGGGAAAAGCAGTTTTATGCAAAGTTCAGCAAGTGCGAGTTCTAGCTCCTGAAAGTAGGATTTTTGGGCCATGTGGTATCATCAGAGGGGATTCGGGTTGATCCAAGTAAAGTGTCGGCTATTCTCAATTGGAAGGTACCTAAGAATGTTTCCGAGGTACGTAGTTTCTTGGGATTAGCAGGCTATTATCGTCAATTCGTGAGAAATTTCTCTATTGTAGCCTTGCTGATAACGAAATTGCTACAGAAGAATATCTAGTTTGTGTGTTCAGAAAGGTGTCAGCACAGTTTTGATCAGCTGAAGAAATTGTTGACAAAAGCTCCGGTATTAACACAACTTGAAACGGGTAAAGAGTTTGTCGTATATAGTGATGCATATTTGAATGGCTTGGGTTGTGTGTTGATAGAAGCAGGAAAAGTAATAGCTTATGCCTCTCGATAATTAAAACCGCATGAACAGAACTATCCGACCCATGACTTAGAGTTAGCGGTCATTGTGTTTGCTTTGAAGATTTGGCGACATTATTTATACGGGAAGAAGTGACACATATTCACAGATCATTAAAGTTTAAGGTATCTGATGACTCAGAAGGAACTGAATTTGAGGCAACATCGATAGTTGGAATTATTGAAAGACTATGATTTGGTAATTGAATACCATCTGGGAAAGGCTAATGTTGTCACTAATGCTTTGAGCCGAAAATCGTTATTTGCGTTGAGAGCAATGAATGCTCATTTGTCACTTGAGGGTGATGGTTCTGTTACAGCAAAACTTTAGAAAAAACCGCTATTCTTACAGCAGATATGAGAGTTGCAAGAGGATGACTCAAAGCTTAAGGCTAGGAAGGAACAAATGCGGAATGACGCAACCATTGGATTTACTATTGATAGGGATGGTATGTTGTATTTCCAGGATAGAGTGTGCATTCTCGCTAATTTTGACTTGAGATGGGACATTCTGTTAGAAGCTCACAGTAGTACTTACTCCATTCATCCGGGCAGCGTGAAAATGTATAACGACCTAAAGAAGATGTATTGGTGGTCGAGTATGAAACGGGAAATCTCAGAGTTCGTGACTAATGTTTAGTGTGTCATCAAGTAAAAGTCGAACACTAGGTACTGTCTGAACTGTTGCAACCTATTACTATTCCTGAGTGGAAATGGAGTGCCAACATCTATTATCTCTAACAGCGATCCATGCTTTAGCTCGAGGTTTTGAGGTAAGCTACATGAAGCTCTAAGAATCGGACTGAATTTTAGCACTGCATATCATCCACTGACTAATGGCCAGTCAAAACGGATGATACAGATTCTTGAAGACATGCTACGTTGTTGTATACTTGAGTTTAAGGGTAGCTGGGAAAAGTATCTACCATTGGTGGAGTTTACATATAACAACAGCTATCAGACCAGTATTAAAATAGCTCTTTTGAAGCATTGTATGGTAGAAAATGCAGAACACCTTTGTATTGGTCAGAGTTAAGCGAGCCTAAGTTGGTTGGAACCGACTTGATTCATGAGACCGAAGATAAGGTACGGGTGATCCGTGACTGTTTGAAAGCAACATTTGATCGGCAGAAGTCTTATGTAGATCTTAAAAGGAAAGATATAAAATTTGCAGTGGGAGATCGAGTCTTCTTGAGAGTTTCACCTTGGAAGAAATTGCTAAGGTTTGGTAGAAAAGGAAAGCTGAGTCCACGGTTTATTGGGCCGTATGAGATCATTGAACGGGTTGGTCTTGTGGCATATAAGCTAGCTTTACCATTGAAATTAGAGAAGATTCATAATGTGTTTCACATTTCGATGTTGAGATGATACAGATTAGATCCTTCACATGTGATTACACATTGTGAGGTTGAGATACAACCAGATTTGTCGTATTTAGAAGAACCAATTAAGATTCTGACTCATAAGGTAAAAAAACTACGAAACAAAAGGGTACCGTTGGTAAAAGTTCTGTGGAACTGACATGGGATTGAAGAAGCTACATGGGAAATAGAGGCTTTGATGAAATCACAATATCCAACTCTATTCATTGGTAAGAAATTTCGGGACATAATTTCCCTAAGGGAGGGAGAGTTGTAATAACCCGATTTTCAGTGGTGTCAAAAATAGAGATTTCGGGATCACAAATTTGACAAGTCAAGTCAAAAATTTATTTAATTAAATAATTATGACTTCGCTAGCATCGTATTAAAATTTGGTTATGAAATTTTAATGTTTAAATAGTTAATTAAGTAAAAAGGACTAAATCGTAAAAGTCACAAAAGGTAGGAATCATTGACTAAACATGCTAATTTGTAAAGGAATGACTTAAGAAGGGTCCTTAATGAGTAAATAGTGGACGGTTATGGACTATTATTTGGTGAAAATCATGCTAAATCATTAAGGGTATTTTAGTAAAATGCAAATAAATAAGTAAAGATTAAATAAAAGATAATTTGGATGATTTTATTCATCTTCTTCAACCTTGAAACAAAGGAAACCCTAGAAGAGAAAGAAAAATATTCGGGCAAGCTTAGTCTTTTATTTAGTGAGTGTAATCTCACCCGTTTTTAGTAATTTCTATGTTTTTTAGTCTGTATTAGCTTAATCTAGCTAACTTAGGGGGTAATTTGTGAATCTGTCAAATGTTATAAATCTTGTCATTGTTGAATATGCTTTCTTTTGAAACTTTTTGATGGATTTGTATCCTTGATGATTGGGTTTGATATTTTTGTAAAGTTATTTTTGATGAAATTAGGGTTTAACGACTAAAACGTTAAAATGATGAAATTGGGCGTATTTGGTGTGAATAAATGAAATTGAGGGACTTGTGTGAAGGCTTGGAATTTTAGGTTGCCAAGGGTTTTGAAAGAAAATGGTTATTTTGCATATTCTTGTAATGTAAACTATTATAGTGAGATGAAATGATAATCAAAATTTTGGAAGACGAGAATGAAGGAAAACGGAAGGCAAACGGGCTTTGAGCCGTAAACGAAGAGGTCCGGTGACTCTGTGTCATCATGTGTATATGAATCCTTTACGGATTAAGAGGTCTGATGACTCCATGTCATCATGAGTATATGAATCTCTTACGAACTATGAGGTCCAATGGCTATGTGTCATCGTGAGTATATGAATCCCTTACGGATTATAAGGTCCGATGGCTATGTATCATCATGAGTATATGAATCCCTTACAGATTATGAGGTCCGATGACTATGTGTCATCATGAGTATATGAATGAAGTGAAAGTCCATTGCGGATTAAAGGTCCAATGACTTTATGTCATCGTGAGTATCAAATGGTAATTGAAACTTACCCGAATGTATACGGTTTAATCCATTCAGTCGATTTGATTTGCAACTCTTGAAGTTAGTGAATCTATTTAACTTTATGAACTTACTAAGCTAAGAAGTGCTTACCTATAAAATTGCTATTGTTTTGTAGATTCAATTTTGTTATTCGGAGATCGGATCATCTTGGAGCATCACACTATCCCGGAGTTGTTCGGTAGACTTTTACATTACTTGGTTAATATGGCATATACTAGGATGATGTTACCCTTTGCTTATATACAATGAGTTTGTGAAAAACTTTGCTATGTTTGATGAAATGTTGAAAGTAGACTTTAAGTTCCTTGTATTGACATAAAAATCATGTATTTGTGTTTACTTACATGCATAATTAAGTTGTGTATGTACAAGTTAATGAACTTGTGTTTGGTATAAATCTTGAGATTCTGCATACTTTTTTCGATAGAACTCATGTATGTTTCGGTAGAACTACAGTGTAGGAGAGAGGTTGTTCACTGACTTGAGTTGTATCCGTAGTTGAATTGTGAGTATCGGTAGTTATATGTATGATGTATCGGTAGTTTGTATACTTGTATCGGTAGAAGTTGCAGGGTGAGAATTATAGCTCTCTGGAGTTTTTAGTATCGGTAGATGCATGACATGTATCGGTAGAAATTATACTTGTATCGGTAGAACTAGCATAGGTACTGGTAGAAATCTGTATTGTTTTAGAATTGTTTACTGACAGGGCTACTACCGATACTTGACCATCAGGTACCGATAGAAGCCTCCCAAAATATTGGAAATGTCATTTTTACACTTGTTGATTTGTATTTATGTTTAAATGACGATGTGTAACATGTGAAGTAAAATATTTTAATAAGTAAAGTTGTATAATATAATGATAAGATGAACAGTGAAAATGAACAGTAAAATATCAAAAATCCTAACTGGCAACAGTGTTCGGTTTTTTGGGTGTTACATAGTCTTCTATCCAACTTTTAGATAAAATGCCTCCCCGTACATCCCGTAAATGTCTCACACCTAAACGCGTTAGAGGTGAATCCTCATCCGCTCCCTTAGATAACCCTTCGATACTCGAATGTTTCGAAGACAGCGATGCCCTTGAAACATTTAACACCTATTTTGCAACTCGTGCGGTTCAACTCTCCCGTCCCATTTATCTAATCTTTTTAGCAAACACCCTTAAATTCAAATACCTCGACCAACTCCATGATCGGGGTTGGCTCGAATGTCTCTAACTTAGGGGTCCTTGCTATGACAACCTCATTCGGACGTTTTACTCCAATGCTAAACTTAAACACGACCTGAACACCCACCTAGTTCATTCTACCACTTCTTCCACCACTTCTTCCATCATAGGCCAAGAGATTACTATCTCGGTTGAAACCCTCTCTACTTATCTTTCACCAATGAGGGTGATAAACATTATACCATCCAATATGACATTTCCTTAACTAGGTCCAATGATTATGGAGGCAACGACATAGACCTTTATGACCGTATCCTCTATCTTATTTTCACATGGATCATTGCCCTAACCAATAAGCATTCCGGCTTTCGCCACACCAATTATTGGATGTGACATTGCTTTAGAACCAACCATCCCCTAAACTTAGCCTCCATAATTTTTCTGAACCTTCTCGAGATTGTAAGATTACAGATGTCTAGCAACAAAACCTTACGTTACAGTACTTTCCTATCTCTATCTTTCGTACTCTTAGAATAAACGTAAGTGTAGATCCGGGTCGTGCCATAAACTCCTTTATCACTATCTCGACCATGCATAGTTGCAATTAGAAGCTTGATGATGAAAGAAATTGGGTCTGCAAGTTCGATTGACAATCCTCGGCAGCTCAAGCATCGACGGTTCTGCCAATCGCTCCACAATCATTTGATGCTCCTGGGTCTTCGCATGAGGAATATCTAGCTCTCCTTGCTCCGCCATCCTCGCGCACCGTACGTTTACTCGAGGTTATCAATGGGCTATCGTTGCAAGTCAATGCACAATTTAATGCATTGACTGCCCACTTCGATGATTACTACAAGAAATTAGACGAGCACATCAATGAGTTGGCCTTTAGGTTTCCTCCGTCATCGGACAATTAGGACTTCACTTATTGGTTGATTTCTATATGCTTTTTGGTTGAATTATATCACTATTTTAGATTGCTTGGTTGTCTTGGGATATATATTTTCTTTTTTCAATTGGTTGCATATTTGGTTGTTTTGGGATGTTTTTATTTCCATTGCCTTTGGATGCTTTTAGTTCAAATATACTGCCATTGTGTGTTTTCCTTTTTGTTATTATATCTACTTGTTTTTATACTTCATTTTTCTTTTGTTTTTAAGTTTTTATTATTATATCTTCATATGTTTAAGTATTGTGCCCTTAATTCCCCTAGTTTTTCAAGTTAGCATTCTTTTTTATGTTACAAAAAAGGGGAGAAAATGCAAAATGCATAAAAAATAATTTTCAACTTAGCTTAAAATCAAAATTCTCCTTAGTTGAAAATAAAAAAAAATTCTTTCAACTTAATCTTAAAGCCAAATTCTTTAAGTTGGAAATTTAAATGAAATGAAGTCTAATTATTTTTCAAAAAGGGAGCTTATTTTGAAAACAAAGTTTAAGATAAGGGAAGTTAGCAAATTTTTCAAAATGTTTTTGTTATATCAAAAAAGGGGATTGTTAGCTCAAGTTATTCAAGTATTTTGATATAACAAAAAGTATACTAAAAATCCCCTACTTAAATTTACAAATATTATTTATAAGTCCTTAAAATTATTTATAAAGTGTTGGACAAAATAAACATTTAAAAATCCTTGAAATAACTTAATTTTTAACAAGTTTTTGAAGTCTGAAGGACTTCTATTGATACTTAGGTGGACAAGTATCGGTAGAACTCAAGATGAAAAGACCTTGAAAAAGCTACAAAATTCTACTAGTAGAACTAATACTTCTACCAATAGAATTATGGGTTCTACCGATACAATTGGACTTCTATCGGTAGAATAGACTCTAGTGAGCAAGGTAGTTTTGACTTGGGACTTCTACCGATACCCTGGTCTTATCTACCGATAAAATCAGAGTTCTACCAATACCTTGAGGACTTCTATCGAAACAAGTCAAGACAGTAGCTAAAGTTTAGCATCCCTTGCACTTTTACTGATACTCTGATGGGTTCTACCGATACTTTGATGGGTGCTACCTATACCAAATGAAACCCTCAGAGTTCTACTAGTACAAGAGAGCTTCTACTGATAGAACGAGCCTGACATTCATATTTTGGAAAGACTTCTACCGATACAAGTTTTCTTCTACCGATACAACGAAGCTGCAAACTACATTTAATGTTGGTTTTATGGCTGTAACGACTCTATTTTGCTTCTAACGGCTACAAAGGTCCACAAGGTTGTTAAAGGACTTAAATACAAGGTCAAGGCTCACCATTGAAGTCAATAAAGACAAGAAACAAGTGCCTAACTTCCAAGAACTCAATTTTCAATCTTTTCTCAATCATTTACTAAATATTTCTTGTACACACTTGTGGGTTAAGTTTTCTATCATTCTTTTAAGTGTTGTGACTTTGTGTGAGAGTGCTTAATTATTAATCACCTACCTTTTAGAGGTATATTCTTATTCATTCTTATTTTCTCTCATTTTGTGAGGTGTTACTTAAGATTTTGGCTAGAAAACCTTAAGGGGAAGTGGTTCTATATTATCTTTGAAAAGATAGGGATTTGTAAGGTTAAACCTTGTCCTTAAAGGTTCAAATCTAGTGGATCTAGGAAATCCTTAATTAAGGAAAGCTATGGTTTTTTATTACGATGACACCAGTTTTCTTAGGCATCACATGAACCGAGCTAACCTAGTTACTGTCAGATATGGGATAGATCATCCCAGCATCAAGCAACTTTTGAATTTCCTTTTTTACGACCACCATCATTGGTGGATTGAGGCGTCTTTAAGCTTCCCTCTTCGGACTTGTATTTTCTTCAATTGGTATTTTGTGTATATAGGTTAAGGGACTTAACCTTTTATATCAAAAATCGAACATTCGATCGCTTCCTTGTAGTCCCTCAAGACTCGAGCTAGATTTTCTTCTTCCAACTTTGAAAGCTTATTGGAAACAATTACTGGTAAAATGTTTCCATCTCCTAAGAATGCGTACTTAAGGTGTTTTGGTAGCGGCTTGAATTCTAAATCCGGAGCCTATAAAATCGAAGGCAACAATTTAGTTTTAGAAGGAGTTAGTTCGAAATACTTACCTTGACTTCGAGGAAATTTCGAGCCTCCATAAGGAAAATGGCTTCACGAATTGGATCTTCGAATGTCATTAACTCCTCTAACTTTTTCATATTTTTTAGATCCAAACTCCTACATAAGACAGTTTGTAACTCATCTACCTCACAATATTAAAAATGCAAATTCGTTAGTTGTGCAATCAATAACATCAACACTAGACACATTCGACATTGTACTAGGTCGACCCTTCGCTTTATAAACATTAAATTTTACTAACTCACCGTTGAATCCCATAGTGAGTGTCCCACCATGAACATCAATCTTTGTACAAGTAGTGCTTAGGAACAATCTTCCAAATAGAATATCAAAAGAGTTCTTCGAGTTATCGTCCTCCATTTCAATGATATAGAAATCTGCAGGAAAGATTAACTCATTTACCTTAACGATGATATCTTCAAATACCCCTTTCAGATACACGCACGATCTATCTGCCAATTGAATTATCACCCCTGTTTCTTTCAAAGGACTAGCGTTTAGAGATTTAAAAATAGAGAAAGGCATTGATGGATGCTCCTAAATCACACATGGCTTTCTTTATGCCAATATTACCTATTTTGCAAGAAATTGAGAACATACATTGGTCCTTATACTTGGGCGGAATTTTCTTCTGTAACACAGCGGAGACGTTTTCTCCCCTATTCAGCCACTCGTTCCCTTAAAGCATCTTTTTCCTAGTGCATAATTCTTTTAAGAATTTTTCATAGCGTGGAACCTATTTGAATGCATCGAGTAAGGGAATATTGATTTCTACCTTTCGAAAAGTCTCTAAAATTTCTTTCTCTTCTTGCTCCTTTTTGCATTAGGCAAGCCTTCCAAGAAATAGGGGTTGTACAACAAATGGTTTCTTTGGTGCCAACTTTGTTAGAACTTCTGAATCTGTTTTTTGTTCTTCCCGTCCAACATCGTGGGCATGCCTTGTATCAGTTACGGGTTCTAAAACCGTGCCACTCCTTAACGTCATAGTGCTTGCATTATGTTGAGGGTTGGGTTCCGTTTAAGATGATAGCCTTCCTTGAGACTCCAAACGGCTAATCGTGAGTGCCAGCTTGCTCATTTGTTTGTTTATCTCTTGCAAATGCATGTTAATCTTTTCTTAAAATTTTTCCGTACTAGTGGCTAACATTTCGACAATAGCTTCCAAGGATATCCTTGGAGGTGGTAGCTGCTGATTCAGAAGTGGCCTCTACTGATACGACCGATTGAATCGAGGATTTGAACCATAACTTAGATTCGGAGGGTCCCTCCACCCCGCACTGTATGTGTTCGAATAGGGGTCGTATCGCCTTTGGGTTGGACCTAGAAAATTTCCAATAGCATTCGATTGTTCTACCAAATCCTCATGTAAAATAGGACATGAGCCTATCGGGTGATCTAACATGGTACAAATTTTGCATAGCTTTGTTGGGTTTGTCTTATTTGCAAGCAAACTCTGTACAATATTAATGAGTTTATCTATTTTATTTTCTAAGGTCAAAGTACTTAACCCATGAACCCGTCTCGTGGGTTCTATAGTCGGTTTAAATGTTGAGAGTTCGCAGCCATCATTGAAATCAAATCTCTTGCTCTTTGGGGAGTCATGTTAACAAGTGCTCCTCCACTAGCTATGTCAATCATCTTCATCTCCATAGGGAGTACTCCCTCGTAGAAATACTGCAATAGTGATTGTTTAGAAAGTCCATGTTGTGGGCAACTTGCACATAAATTTTTATACCGCTCCCAATAATCGTAGAGCGTTTCAGTCTCCTGTCGAATTCCCACAATGTCTCATCTTAGCTCGGCTGCTCGTGCTATTGGGAAAAACCTTCAAGAAATAAATGAGACATATCAGCCCATGTGTTAACAGATCCCGAAAGTAAATAAAATAGTCACTCTCTAGCAAAGTCGGCTAATGAAAAGGAAATGCATGAAGTTTAATTTGGTCTTTTGTTACACCCTGAGGTTTCATGCTCGTGCAAACCATATGGAACTCCTTTAGGTGCGTGTGCGGATTCTCATTTTGGATCCCACGGAAAGTGGGTAATAGATGGATTAAGCCTGACTTTAACTCAAATGATATTCCTCCCACTGGATAAGTTATACACAGCGGTTGTTGTTCGTCTGGTGCTACTGCGAGTTGACGACTAGTTTGATATTCCATTTTCTTTGTTTCCTCGTCAACTAAAATTTCCTTAGTAAAAGCTTTTTCTTTAAATTAGATTTGTAAACATTTACCGTGAGCTTCTTTTCTCAACCTTCAGGCCAATTTCTCTATCTTCAGTTCAAAGTCGTTAAGAGGTGTCTGTTTAGACCTTGTCATAAAGAAAAACAAACAAAAGTTAGAAAAATGTTACTTGTCCCAGGCAAAGGCGCCAAAATTTGATGGGCGTCAAAACCACCAAATATAAATATTCCTACGACAAAACAATACAAAACAATAGTATAAGGTAGTAAGGTCAATTCCACAGGGATTGGTTGTTGTAATCTACTTTCGTGTCTTCCTCTTGAATGTCATGTTGAAAGGCATGCCCATAACTTGTGACTATCTCCCTAAAAAAGTAAAAAGGGGTTTAAAGAAATAAATGTTAAACTAAAACAAAAAGAAAATAAATAAATAAAGTAAAATAAATCTCATTGCAAAGTAAATTAATCGAGGTAAAATAAGCAAGAAAATATATTTAATAAAGCTCCTCAACCTCGGTTCTCTCCGAACTTGAACCGATTCTCGAAAATTGATTTTCCTTTTTTAAGTCAATAAGTTGATTATAGCGCTCAAGAACGTCCCAACCGCCAAATTTTTCTCTTGTAGTAGGTTTCGGTACGACCTATAAATCGACCCTTGCCGAATGTCTAACCACGTTGCTCATGCTAGTAATTTAAGATTTCGATAGCCTTGCTCTCTGAAAAGCCCAACTCAAATTAACGGCCTCAACCGCGTGGGTCATTTAAATCCAATCACTATCACCCTTGATGGAATCCAACTGGTCGTTTCCACTTGGACACGCCAATTTGTTTATGAGAACTCAAATGCAGCATGGTCGACTTGACTTCCCAACTGTACGCCAACCTGCTTCAACCCAATGTGCACTTTTTGAATTCAAGTCGAATTAACTTTGAGGCATGAATTTGTAGTATCCCATAAACAGGAGTGATAGCGAGTACCGATTTGAAAAGGTTTTTAGCGCGGTTTCATAACTCATGATTATTTCCTTGCCGGAGCGATAATCGGGCTAAGGCTAAAAAGAACTTAGTTGCACATGATTTTAATCATGCTTGATGGATGATGATGATGGATTATTTGTAACTATGAAAGGATTAAGAAAGGAATTAAACAAAATTTGAAAAGGAAAAGAAAATGAAATGGCAGAATGCTCAGACACACAACAAGAAGAAATGAAAATGGAGAATTGCTTAATTGCTTCACAAATCAAAGGTATATTTTCAGTTGAACCCAAAAGACCCTATTTATATACAATTGGTTTACTAAAAATAACTTTGACCATTCCTAAATTAATTTTCCCATTTACTAAAATAAAGAAATCCTAGTCAAACTAAAATAAAAATTATAAAAGAAAATAACAAAATTCTAAATTAGGCTATTGACAAATTCAACTAAAAATATCTTTGCACTTAAGTCCTCATATTCTCCCAAATCTCAATGTAGCCCATCTCTTTACATTTTTCTTCAATTAGGTCTCCTTTTTGCTTGCCTTTAAGTTGAAACATCACTTTGTGAACCTGATAAGAAAAAGTATAAAATTAGAAGTACTTTCCTCATAATTAATCAAAAATACACAAAAAAAGTACTCAAATTATTTACTATCAGGGTGTTACATTTGATTTATCAGAACTACGGTTTAATTAATTCTACGATTGAAATGTAGCGCGTGTGTGTGTTTATAAATACATGCCACAATAACTTGTGATAGTGTGATGTCTTCTAATTTGAATTGATTTTGTTTTTCATATAGATAAACCATGTCGGCTGAATAGAATCATGTCTGTTAGAGTATGCCCAAATACCAAGCATGAGATGATTGTAATCACATACTCATTTTACTTTTTGTTAATTGCCAACTATATCTTACTCTACTCGAACAGTTAATAAGATAATCAATTATTCAATTTATCAAACACTACAAAATGCATTTCATCATCTCCAATTCACAATTCAATTTATCAAATTCTCACATAACATAATATGTTTCAGCCCAATTCGAAGTCAATTTCATATTTTCATCAAATTACACTAGTTTTAATTCTATTCAATTTAGTCATCTATTTCGATTGTCAATCACAATCACAACAATATAATTCAAATAATCATTTTCAACTCACCTTCATATCATATTATATAGTATAAGCATGTAATAATTATAATGATTTGATTCATAGAAATACAAACTGAATGCTCGAGTTACTCATCGTCAGCTTTCACCTTTCCTTTCACTCTCGACGATCTTGCGTCGTCTTTAGCTACGAATAATAATAAACTAATACACAAAATTAAATTTCATCTCAAATTGAAACCAATTACAAAATCACACATATTTTGTAATTTATTAAATTTAGTCCTTAAAAACTAGGACTAGCATAACTTTCAATTTAAAGCCTCGGATTAAAATCAGATTTCACCAAAACTTATTAGGGATCTTCTATTTTTTATCCCTACCAATAATTCATGATAGTTTTTCATTTTATTAAATTTGGTCCCTAATGTACGAAACTAACAATTAAGCTTTACAATTTAATCTTTTTTTTAAACTAAGCTTAATTTATGTCAATTTAACACCCCAAAACAATGTCGTTTTGAGTCTAACCCATTTTTAGACTTGACCCTTCTAAAGATCCGCTTTTTTTGAAAAATGATATATTTATGCAATTGGTCCTTCCGCTTTTTTCTAAATTTCCAATCAGATCATTTTCATCCTTTTAATTAATTTTAAATTTTCCTAATAATTTCATTTCTTATTCAATTTAGTCCTTTAACCCTTTTGAAGCCCAGAGAGCTGCCACGTGTTAATCTTTTGGTTTATTTACTCAAATGGTCCCTTTTATTTTTAATTTATTTTAATTTCATCCCTAAATCAAGTTTTGTTTCAATTCTAAATCCAAAAATCATATTTTGACCCCGAACTTTCCAAAAATCACATTTTTTACCCCGACATCCAAAAAATACATTTTGATCCCGATTTTTCCCAAAATCATATTTCCCCTGAACTTTCGAAAATTACCATTTTACCTTTGGATGTCCAAAAGTTACATTTTTCCCCTGAGTGTCCAAAAATTACCATTGTGCCTCGAAGTGTCTAAAATTACCGTGTTACCCCTCTGGGCATCCAAAAATCGCATTTTTGACTCCGTTTGTTTTGCTTTTCTTTTTCTTTAATGTTTATATTTAGTTTTTAATTATATGCTTTCGTATTTCGTATTTTTGTTTTTCGTGTATGTAATTATCTGCTTAATTATTTTCTCTTCGTGTTATTTAGTCTTCGTTATTAATCGTTCATATTAAACTCACATATTTGTTTTCAAAATTATTTTCATAAACCTTTAAAACCGAGGCAATGTCCTTTTCGTGTGGAAACTTCGAGAAATTATGCACTGACGTGTCGGGTGTGATTTTTCGTATAACTCACACTAATCGAATATCCTTTTCCAAGTTTTTCAAATGCCTTTTAATTTCGAAATTCCAAGAACGTCATGCCTTAACGTGTTGGTCGCGACTTCAATTCTCTACGAAAGTCGAAATAAACGGGCATTCCTTCTCCAAATCTTTTTAAGTCATGTGTCCAAGGATCATATTTTAAACTCAATACGAAATTTTGAGTTCTCAAAAAAATATATATATATATACAAATAATTTCAAAAAAAAACGAGGCAATGTCCATTCGTGTGAAGCTTTCAAAAAACCATGCCCTAACGTGCTGGGTATGATTTTCGTACAATTCATACAAACAAATATCCTCTTTCAAATCTAACCAAATGTCCTGCAATTTCAAAAGTCTTGAGAACACAATGCCCTAATGTGTTGAGCACGATTTCCAGTTCTCCTAGAAATTCGAAACATGCGGACAATTTTCCTCAAATAGATTTTTGAAGATCACACAAAGTTTTTGAAGACAACGATCGTATTTTAAGTTTTACTCTAGTTTTCAAAGTTTTAACAAACCAAGACCCGAAAATAATCAATGTGATACCAATTTTTGGCGTATGAGGGTGCTAATCTTTCCTCATACATAACCGACTCTCGAGCCTGCTTTCTGGATTTCGAAGACCAAAATATTTTTCAAAACAGATTTTAAACGTTTTGTGGTGATCCAATCACACCATATAAAAAGTTTGGTGGTGACTCCCATTTTTTTGATCTTTTAAAATACCCATTTTTTAGTTTTTAAATATTGTTCGAGACTTGTTTGTTTTCCCTAAAAATAAACGTTTCGACAGGTTGGCGACTCCACTGGGGACATTTTTAAATAAACGAGAGTCAAGCCAAAGTTGATTATTTTCGGGTCTTTTTTGAAAACTTTTAAAGCTTCAGCTTTGTTTAATATACGATCCTCGGCATCTTTGTGTGATATCATATTATGTTGATATTGCTAGTATAAATTGGCATCCTTATGCATCTTGTTACTACCCTTTTAAGTGGAAGCGGGAAACTACTCCTTCGTGAGGTCTTCACCTCCGTGTAGGGTAGTGAATCGCTTTCGAGATTACATCCGTACCCATGTTTTCGTGAAGTTTTCACTTTCGTGCAAAGATGTGGGAAATGTGTCCCCTGAACCGAACTCATCCGTATGAGCCTATAATGGGTGAGGATCGAGGAATCTGCTGGTTTGGGTACCCTTTTACTCTAAAGCCTAAAATCACATATAGTGAGCCATAAGTACTTACCTTAGAAGGAGTTATGTCGAACCTTTTAGCATTTATCCAAGACAATTTCTTATGTTCTTTGTTGTATACTTGTATGTTGATATTATTATATTTGCTAATGTGTTCTGTTTTGCTTCTTTTGCTTGCATTGCATCATCATAAAAGAAAAGGTGTTAATTAAGTTCAAGTACCAAATAGGCAGTTTCATCATGGAAGGCAGATTTCTTAATAAAGTAGAAGATAACATGGTTGCGCGCTTATGGTCAGAGGAATAATAGCGTTAAAAAGGAGATAGTTTGAAAGAAGGGCATTTATCAGAGTTTTGGGATTATACTCAAATTAAGGTGACTCAAAACAATTTGCAAGAATTAAAAGATATCTGAGGTCAGTGGGATAGCGAGATGAAGTAGATGTTCTATCGGGAATAGGGAGACTTACCTTACTTGCTTGAAGTGAAAATCGACAAACACCTCTTTAAAGCCCTCGCCCAGCATTGGAAACCCGCATATAGCTATTTTGCCTTCGAGAACCTATGCATGACGCCCACAATAGAAGAATATACTGCTTTGATCCATTGTCCCAGAATTCAAGTCGATAAAGCATACTCAAAGGATGCATGTGCCCTGACGTTTCTAAAAAGGATGATGAATGTAATCGGGATGAGTGAACAGCGGGTCGAGTCTCGGGTTAAAGTAAAGGGAGACAATAAGTGCATTAATTGGAAGAGCTTGAGAGATCTAATTTTGACACACCCAGATACGAAGAAACGCATTGACATCTTTGCTCTTGGCATATACGGGTTGGTCCTTTTCCCAAAAGTGTTAGGGCATGTAGAAGACGCAGTGGCAGTATTATTTGATCGGCTTAGTAAAGGAGTCACGCCTATCCTAGCGATTCTTGCCAAAACCTTCAGATCATTAAGCACTTGCCGAAGAGAAGGAGAAGGAAGGTTCATTGGTTGTGCAAAATTTCTAATGGTTTGGTTTCAAAGTCATTTCAGGAAAGTAGAAAAAATTTTCAGGCAAAGTGTTCTCAGCCGACTTCTCACCATTGAAGGAATTTGCTGTCACACAAACAGAACAAAATATATCTAAGAAAAAATGGATGGCTATTCTTCAGAGCCTTTAGGATGAAGAAGATGTCGAATGGTGCGTGCCTTGGTTCATCCCAGAGGAGATCCTCTATCGTTGTGGTAGCTTGATTGGGTCCCTCTACTCGGGGTATGAGGCGCTACAGAATATGCCCCTTGCTCGTGTTAGGTAGTACAAGACAAGACAATTTATCCCTGCGACACATGGCCTAGCTCAGTGCAAGTTCTCCTACAAGGATATGATTACAAGAAGAGGGTCCGACAAGTAGCAAATGCATGGAAAAAAAAAAGTACAGAATGAAGAAATTTAGTGCAAACCCGATGACAACAACAAACTATGATTGGTGGAGAAGTAAAAGAGTTAACGATAACATTCCAACACCAAATCCTGAAAATGTTCGACCGATAGAGGAATATTTGCAGGAGGTCCCATCAGAAATAGACGTCATGAAACAAGACTTCGAGAAAAAGAGCTCAGAGTTCGAAAAGAGAATGAGAGTTGCAGAAGAGAAAGTATTAAGGAGAAAGATGGTTGCTGGATATTAATCGAGATGGAAGAGAAAAGGATAGAGGTCTGGAAGAGGAAAAGATGAAGTTGGACTGGATGTGGATATACATAGGTTAGAAGCTGAAAAATTGAGGAAAGGCAAACATAAAGTTGAAGAAGACCTGGTAAACTTGAAGAAAGTTTATAAGAAGTTTCGTTTGTCTATGAGAATCGCGGGATTGGGCAAGACATCGGAAGAGTGGTGACAGGAAATTCAGATGCAAAAAGACTAAACAGAGCAGTGGCAAAGGAATTTTCAAAACGGTTAGGCTCGAGAAAATGCCCTGAAAGGAGAGTTGTTAGAAAAACAAGCCGAGAAGGCCTAGCTGAAAGCCCAAATAGCTGGATTACAAGCAAGAATAAGGGAGTTAGAAGAATCACTACGATGACACCGCAACCGAAATTCTGTCATGGAACTTAAAGCAAGTATGGCTGAAAGTCAAGAATTAAGGGAAAGGGTACAAAAATTAGAGGCTGCACTCCATAACAATGAGATTATATTTGAGATCATGGAGAGGAATCTAGAAACCAGTGAATGGCACTCTCGACAAGCTCAGAGACAAGTCGAAGAAAGAGATTATGTAATAGGAAAAGCATTGACCCAAATGAGGGAGTCCACTGATCACATGCAAGAGCTAGCTGCCGAAGCTGATATTCTAAGCCTCCAACATGAATCGAAATTAGAACGAGGACAAAAATTAGCTGGGCTTCTTGGAAAGATCAAAGCTCTAGGCAATAAGGTAAAGCCATTTGTGTAATTTCGCTTTATGTAAAGAAGTTTTTCTTCTAAAGAAGTTGCTCTAATAGAAAATGGACTTCAAAAATCAATGTCTTTCCTTGCAGTACATACATGCATTCGCATTGCATCTGTGCATATTTTCACATAATTATTCTAACTCATTAAAAACTTTAACAGTTACATCGGTAATTATTGAAAACTTACATCGCTATAATACTCGTAAAAAAACAAAGGCCATGGAGCAAAGACTCGAACAAATCCAGAAAGAATTACAAGATCAAATGCAAAGGCTCATTCAGGAACAAATGACGATGATGTGTAAGGAAATGAAAAATTAGTTTATGGAAGTGCAAAAGAATTTGATGAATGAACTAGCACAAGTAAAGCAAAGCAAGGCTGATAAAGGAAAAAGTCCTGCAATTGAGGAAGACAAGGACCTAATTATTCCCCCAGGTTTTACACCCCTCCATAACCCAGCTTCGTTTGAGACGCCAACATGGGAGGCCACTGTTACTATAAAGGCAAGAGGGGTGATCAAACAAAAGTCAGGGTCGAAAAAGGGCAATTGACAATCAAGACTGAAGGAATCCTTAAGGATCTAGGCATCAACACTATATTTGATAAAGGAAAAGAAGGGAACCTATCAGGAATCGGTCCATGTGCACCTGGAACCACTCTGAATAATTGGACTGCAGAGGAACTCCCTGTAATTTTTAAGATCTTCAGAGTAATGCTCAGAACACCTATTGCTTTAGGCTCGAAAGCAATATGGATCTTTTTGTAAAAGGGCCTATGATCATTATCCAATTATTTTGAATGAAAAAGCATCTTATATGACAAACTTTTCCTAATTATTTTTCATTCTTAATCCAACTTAACAAAACCATTCGTACATATCCAATAAACAAGATTAGTCATTCTTTGATACATATATTCTTGACCAATTTGACAGACATACTCATACACAAACCATAAATTATTCTTTCGTACATTTATTTTATTCTTTGGACCTCCTTTCATCTCCTGACAGGTCCTCGAATATCAATAATATGAGTAACCCTGATGCTAACTTAGAGCCTTATTTCGAGCAAGATATGTGTTTAGAGGAGCTTCAGGACCTCGAAGATAAGCAAGATTGTAATTTACCTCCAGATCTGTTAAGAATGATGGAGCAAGAAGAAAAGCAAATCCTGCCTCATTCAGACCCAGTGGAAGTTATTAATCTGGGAAACAAATATGAAAAGAAAGAGGTGAAAATTTGGACAAGCATCTCCTTAGAAACCAGAAAAGATCTTATAGAGTTGCTTCAAGAGTTCCAAGACATTTTCGCATGGTCGTACCAAGATATGTCTGGCCTGAATACTGACATTGTGGTACACAAACTTCCCATAAAGGAAGAATGCAAGCCTGTACAACAAAAGCTCTAAAGGATGAAACCAGATGTGTTATTGAAAATAAAAGAAGAGGTCAAGAAGCAATTTGACACTGGGTTTCTCTAAGTAGTTAAATACTCTGAATGGGTAGCTAACATAGTCCTTGTTCCTAAAAAAGATGGGAAAGTGCGCGTGTGTGTGGACTATCGAGATCTAAATAAAGCTAACCCAAAAGATAACTTTCCATAACCTCACATCGACACCTTAGTCGATAACATAGCAGGTCATTCCCTGTTTTCATTCATGGATGGTTTCTCTTAGTATAATCAGATAAGGATGGACCCTGAGGACATGATCAAAACCACGTTTGTCACACTGTGGGGAACATTTTGCTATAAGGTGATGCCTTTCAGACTCAAAAATGCAGGGGCAACTTATCAAAGGGCCATGGTGACCTTGTTTCATGACATGATGCATAAGGAGATTGAAGTTTATGTCGACGACATGATTGCGAAATCCCAAATAGAGGAAGAGCATGTAAGAAACCTAAGAAAGTTGTTTGGGAGGCTAAGAAAGTACCAATTAAAGCTAAACCCAGCAAAGTGCACTTTCGAAGCCACATCAAGAAAACTGTTAGGCTTTGTAGTTAGCAAAAAAAGGATTGAAATAGATCCAGATAAAGCCAAAGCCATACAGGAGCTACCGCCACCCAATACGCAAAAAGAAGTTCGAGGGTTTTTAGGAAGACTAAATTACATTGCTCGGCTCATTTCACAGTTGACCGAGAAATGTGATCCTATCTTTCGCTTGCTTAGAAAGTGCAATCCAGGTGTATGGGACGATGAATGTCAAGAAAATTTTAACAAAGTCAAAGATTATTTATTCAAAGCTTCCATCCTAGTACCTCCAATTCCTAATAAACCGTTGATCCTATACTTGGCGGTCTTTGAAAATTCTATGGGATACGTACTAGGCCAACATGATGAATCTGGAAAGAAGGAAAGGGCGATATATTATCTCAGCAAGAAATTCACTGATTCTGAGACTCGATATTCGCCAATTGAAAAATTATGTTGCGCTCTAGTTTGGACCATGCCCAGATTAAGACAATACATGCTGTACCATACCACTTGGCTAATCTCAAAACTAGATCCTTTGAAGTATATGATGGAGTCAGTCGCATTGAATGGGAGATTAGCTAGATGGCAGATCTTGCTTTCGGAGTTCGACATAATCTATGTCAATCAAAAGGCAGTAAAAGGGAGTGCGATAGCAAACTTCCTAGCTGGCAGGGCTTTAGAGGACTATGAGCCAATAAACTTCGATTTCCAAAACGAAGATTTAATGTATGTTGCTACCACTGAAGAGGTAACCACAGTAGAACATCCTTGGAGATTAAATTTTGATGGAGCTTCAAATGCCACTAGTAATGGAGTCGGGGCAGTCTTGGTATCACCAGAAGGAGACCACTACCCTTTCACAAGTAAACTCGATTTCAATTGCACAAATAACATGGCAGAATATGAAGCATGTATCATGGGAATCCGTGCGGTCATAGAACGAGGAATCAAAGTTTTGGACATATATGAGGACTCCGCACTTGTAATCTATCAACTCAAAGGAGAATGGGAAACAAGAGATTCTAAGCTAGTTGATTACCGTAAATTGGTCCTCGAGTTAATTAAGGAGTTTGATGATGTCACATTCCATTATCTCCCACGAGAAGAAAACCAGATGGCTGATGCTCTTGCCACGTTGGCTTCAATGATTAAGGTGAATAGACCAGAAGATATGAGACCCATTAAAATAAGAATCTATGAGGCTCCAGCTCATTGTTATGATATCGAGGCAGAAGAAGAAGAAGAAAAGGATGACCACCCATGGTACCAAGATATTTTTCAGTTGTAAGAGATCGTAAGTACCCCGAGCAAGCTTCAGAAAATGAAAAGAGGACATTGAGAAGACTTGCCAGTGAATATGTCCTAGACGGGGAAATCTTGTACAAAAGGAGAGAAGATCAAGTGTTACTAAGATGTGTCGACGCAAGTTGAAGCTAAGAAGATCTTAGAAGAAGTTCATAAAGGCATTTGTGGGACACACGCCAATGGTTTCACAATGGCCAGGCAAATAATGAGATTCGGGTATTACTGGTCTACTATGGGAGGCGATTGCATCAATTATGCTAAGAGGTGCCATAAGTGCCAGATCTATGGAGACAAGATTCATGTACCTCCATCACACCTTCATGTCATGACTTCTCCTTGGCCATTTTCTATGTGGGGCATGGATGTCATTGGACCAATTTCTCCAAAGGCTTCCAATGGTCATAGATTTATCTTTGTGGTCATTGACTACTTCACCAAATGGGTAGAAGCAGCTTCTTACGCTAATGTCACGAAGTCTGCGGTTAGTAAGTTCTTGAAAAAGGAGATCATCTGCCGATATGGGATGCTAGAAAGGATCATATCCGACAATGCCTTGAATTTGAATAATAGTATGATAACGAAAGTTTGAGAGCAATTCAAAATCAAGCATCACAACTTATCTCCCTATCGCCTAAAGATGAATGGAGCTATGGAGGCAGCTAATAAGAACATCAAGAAGATAATTGCGAAGATGACTGAGACCTACAAGGATTGGCATGAAAAACTACCATTTGACCTCTTTGCTTACAGAACTTTAATCAGAACTTCTACCGGGGCAACACCGTTCTCGCTAACATATGGCATGAGAGCAGTCTTACCTATCGAGGTCGAAATACCTTCTCTCCGAGTCTTGACAAAAATTACAGTTAGATGAGGCAGAATGGATCCAAGCTCGATATGATTAGTTGAATCTAATCGAGGAAAAGAGATTAAAAGCATATCCGCCATGGTCAGATGTACCAGAAAAGAATAATGCGAGCTTACGACAAAAAGGTTCACCCTAGAGAATTTCATGAGAGAGACCTAGTTTTGAAAAAGATAATTCCCATACATAAAGACTTCAGAAGCAAATGGATATCCATTGGGAAGGGCCTTATATGGTAAAGAAAGCTTTCTCAAGAGGAGCTCTCATTCTAACAGAAATGGAAGGCAAGGATCTGCACAACCCCGTCAATTTAGACTCGGTGAAAAAATACTTCGCCTAAAAAAATTGAGATGAAAACCGCAAAAGGCGTCTCGATTCTAAAAGAAAATAAAGATGAAAACCTGCAAAGGGCGTCTTGAAACCAAAGGTTTGAGTTAAAACCGGCAAAGGGCGACTCAAAAATTCCAAAATGACGAAGTGGGTACGAAGTGACTATCTAACAGGACGGAGGAAACTTCATAGCTTGAAACATCAACAAGGCACTCCAAGTCTTCTAGACACATATCCGAGTTCAAAAGTGATCTTAGCAAGGCGACGCAAGGAAGCTCATTTGCGATATCCGGGGCAACTAATTGTCTTTTGTTGTATTTGGCAATTTTTGACTAATATTGCCCCTTTTGATCCCCTTTGTTGAATAGACTTTTCGATAAATCACGACTTTATTTCTTCACAATTTTGTTTGAGCATTTTGCATCTAGAAAAACGGATAATAAACTAATAAATCATACAAAGATCCATAAGCATTATTCTGGAATTTTCAAAAAAGTACAGGGTTCCAAAGCAAGACTACTAGTTAGAAAACAAACTTGAAAACAAGCAGTTCAAGATTAGCCTAGAAGAAGACAGGGCAACACATCAAACGATAGAGTTTAGGTAGCGATAGATTAGGCCAACCCTAGTAATAATAATGAATCTGACATTCATCATGTGCATCCATGTAGTTAGGAGCATTGATTCATTCTAATAATGACTTTCTAATTATTTAGGCCTACATAGAGGTCCATAGAAGCATACTTTACAGGTCACATACCCGCAAAATGGCGAGATGAATCAAGGAAACTTCGAGCGTTGAAGGAAAAGATTAAGACCACAAAGACGAAGTTAAAAAAGAGTAAGGACTCCAAGACCTTACCCTGATCATGGGGTAGAGTGCGATTATCCAAAACAAGTGATGGGTCATCTTCCTGAGGAGATACTGATAAGTAGACCAAATCAATGAAACAAAGCTCAATATGAGCGAAACTTCGAACCCCAGCTTCCTGATGAGATACTGAGAAGCAGGTTGAAGCAATAAAGCGGTTACCTTCCTGATGAGGTATAGAGAAGTGAACCAAATCCGTCTTCCTGATGAGACACAGAGAAGTGGATCAAAACAAGCGATGAGGTCATCTTCCTGATGAGATACAGAGAAGTATACCAACTCAATGCGAGCAAAACTTCGAACCCAGCTTTCTGATAAGATACTGAAAAGCAGGTCGAAGCAATAAAACAGTTACCTTCTTGATGAGATACAGAGAACTGAACCAAATCCGTCTTTCTAATGAGATACAGAGAAGTGGATCAAAATAAAGATGCGGTCATCTTTCAGATGAGATACTGAGCAGTAGACCAAATCAATGAAGTCAAAGCTTGATGTGAGCGAATCTTCGAACCCAGCTTCTTGATGAGATACTAAGAAGTAGGTCGAAGCAATAAAATGGTTAGCTTCCTAATGAGATACTAAGAAGTGGACCAAATTCGTCTTCCTGATGAGATACAGAGAAGCGGATTGAAACAAGTGATGCGGTCATCTTCCTGAAAAGATACTGAGAAGTAGACCAAATCAAGAAACCAGGCTCAAAGTGAGAAAATCTTCGAACCCCAACTTCCTGGTGAGATACTGAGAAGCAAGTCAAAGCAATAAAATGGTTAGCTTCCTGATGAGATACTGAGAAGCATATTGAAACAAGTGATGCAGTCATCTTTCTGATGAGATACTGAGAAGTAGACCACATCAAGAAACTAGGCTCAAAGTGAGAAAATCTTCGAACCCCAACTTCCTGATGAGATATTGAGAAGCAGGTCGAAGCAATAAAATGGTTAGCTTCCTAATGAGATACTGAGAAGAGAATCGGATCCGTCTTCCTGATGAGATACAGAGAAGTGGATCAAAAAAAGATGCAGTCATCTTCCTGATGAGATACTGAGAAGTAGACCAAATCAAACTAGGCTCAAAGTGAGCGAATCTTCGAACCCCAACTTCCAGATGAGATACTGAGAAGCAGGTCGAAGCAATAAAATGGTTAGCTTCTTGATGAGTACTAAGAAGTGAACCAGATCCGTCTTCCTGATGAGACAACAGAGAAGTGATCAAAACGAGTGATGCGGTCATCTTTCTGATGAGATACTGAGAAGTAGACCAAGTCAATGAAGCCGGGCTCAAAGTGAGCGAATCTTCGAACCCCAGCTTCCTGATGAGATACTGAGAAGTGAACCATATCCGTCTTCTTGATAAGACTCAGAGAAGTGGATCAAAACAAGTAATGCGGTCATCTTCCTGATGAGATACTGAGAAGTAGACCAAATCAATAAAACCGAAGCTCGATACGAGCGAAAATTTCAAACCTCAACCTCCCGATGAGATACGGAGAAGTAGGTTAAAGTAATAAAATGGTCATCTTCCTGACGAGATGCAGAGAAGTGAACCAAATTTGCCTTTCTAGTAAAATACGGAGAAAGAAATCAAGATACGAAGCTACAACACCAAATACTTGGAGTGTCAAAAGATATCAAGGACTACGACGACACCGAACCTTGAGGTTGAAAATAGGGTGAAGCTACAGTACCAATTTTATCTTTTTGAAATTGCCCTAAGGGCAAGATAGAATCACAACACCAAAGATGTAGTGAAGTGGATGCAGTGAAATCGAACGGTCAATAAAGCGAAAGGTGGGCCAATTGAAGAAAGAGTGTCGAAGAAATGGAACTTGACAAAATTGGGCCTCCTTTTGGTCTTTGCTCCGTTCCTGTCACACAACAACGAGCAAAGAGGGGCAGCTGTTGGAGCCCAATTTTGACCGAGCTTAGACTAGACCTTTTTTAAATTTATTCTAAGATTAAATTTTTTTAAAATTTAAATTTAAATTAAGTTTAAGTTTACTTTTAAATTTAAAATTACTTTAATTTTAATAAAAGTCCAAAAACAAACCTAAAGTGTCCATTTTTACAAAGCCCAATGGGCCCAATTCCAATTGACCCAAAAATAAGCCCAAGTAGCACCCCAAACCCAATTGGCCCAATTTCAATTGACCTAAGCCCTATCCTAAACAGAAGACCTTGCTACAACTGATGCTGCTACCACCTCCATCTCAGCCTCTCAGAACACGTCACGTCAGCAACCAAGTTGCACCACCAGCAACTTGCCCTGCACCACCGCCCATCTGCTATAGCCACCACTGCAACCTGCAAAGGAGAAGACAAGCATTTAGTTAGAACAGACAAAATAGAATCATTGTAATTTTAGGCTATAAAACCAAATTGAAAACAGTTTGTAATGGTTACTGACCTTTTTAGAAACATTCGAATTCAATAGAAACTCCTTTTAGCAGTTAATACCCACAATTGTTTTTTCAGAGATAAATACAAAGTAGATAACATTCGAATAGACACACCAAGCCACAGAAGCAAATACAAGTCAGATTCACATCACTTAGGCATTAAGTTATCCAGGTATTTTCAATACATGTTTATTATCATTTATGATTAAAGATTTTTAACCCCATCAGTTTCAAAGTGCGCATTAATACATGTATTCAATACCCCCACTGTTGTCATTTATTTCTTTTTATTTTCAAAACGTATTTAATAAATAGTTTTAATAATAAATAATAATAATAATAATAATGTTAATAAAAAAAAGGGAAAACGAAAAGGCAGAAAGGCACTTCCTTGGTTGCACCACCGCTAGAGCCAGAATGGAGCCTTTCGAGCCATCTTCGTCATCGTCGTCCCGAACGACGCCCTCACTGCGATTTTGAATACAACAGATCAAGAAGTATATTAATATTAATAAAAAGGGACCAAGGAATAAAATAAAGTTTATAAAAAGGGATCGTACAAAACAGATTTCAAACTATATACACAGGAATCCTAAAACTTTTTTAAATCTAAGAAACTTGAACCAAATTTGGATTTCTGTTTTTCGAAAAAGACATGTGAGAAGAAGAACAGGAAACAAGCAAGTTTTAAAAAAATATATGAATGAAAAGAAGAAAGAAAGAAAGATTTAGATTTGGGTGTTAAAATGAGATAAAAAAGGAAAAGGTTTTAAAAGAAATCAAAACCTTTTTTAAAGAAAGAAGGAGAAGAAGAGAGAGACGATCGACTTACCTGCGAGAACCGTGTACGGTGGACGACGATGGCGTGGGTGAGACGTTGGGCGACGGCGCGTGTGGCGTGGCATGGGACGATCGATGGCCCATGGTGACCGGCTTTGAAGACTTGAGAGAGAGAGGGAGTATTTGAGAGAACAAAAGTTTTTTTTTTTAAAAAAGGGAAGTGAAAAATGTTTTTGTTTAAGATAAAGGAGTATTTATTGCCCTCCCAAAACGGTGTCGTTTTTGGGTGTGGCCAAAACACCCCAAAACGACTGTTTGAGTCCAACCCGTTTTCAGACCCGACCCGTCTCAAGATCAGCGTGTTTTTGAAAAATGGTATATTTATGCAATTGGTCCTTCCGTTTTTTTCTAAATTTCCAATCAAGTCCTTTTCATACTTTTACTTAATTGTAAATTTTCCCAATAATTTTATTTCTTATTCAATTCAGTCCTTTAACCCTTTTGAAGCCTAGAGAGCTGCCACGTGTCAATCTTTTGGTTTATTTATGCAAATTATCCCTTTTTTTTGTAATTTGTTTTAATTTCATCCCTAAATCAAGTTTTGTTTTAATTCTAAATTGGCCTAAAAATTTTAATTATTAGTCCTTTGACTTTAGAATGCCTGAGAAGCTGCCACGTGTCACCTTTTTTTGGTTTTATTTCCTAAGAGATCTCTGAATTGTCCAAAAATCATATTTTGACCCCCGAACTTCCAAAAATTACATTTTAACCCTTAAACTTCACGAAAATTACATTTTTACTCCTAAACTTCTAAAATTACATTTTTGACCCTGAACTTTCCAAAAATCACATTTTTACCCTCGAACTTCCAAAAATTACATTTTGATCCCGATTTTTCCAAAAATCATATTTTTGCCCCCAAACTTTTGAAAATTACCATTTTACCCTCGAATGTCCAAAAATTACATTTTTGCCCCCGAGTGTCCAAAAATTATCATTTTGCCCCAAAGTGTCCAAAATTACCATTTTACCCCCCGAGCATCCAAAAATTGCATTTTTGACTCCGTTTGTTTTGCTTTTCTTTTTCTTCAATGTTTATATTTAGTTTTTAATTATATGCTTTCGTATTTCATATTTTTGATTTTCGTGTATGTAATTATCTGCTTAGTTATTTTCTCTTCGTGTTATTTAGTCTTCGTTATTAATCGTTCATATTAAACTCACATATTTGTTTTCAAAATTTTTCATTTTCATAACCTTTAAAACTGAGGCAATATCCTTTTCGTGTTGGAACTTCGGGAAATCATGCCCTAATGTGTCGGGTGTGATTTTTCGTATAACTCACACGAATCGAATATCCTTTCCAAGTTTTTCAAATGCCTTTTAATTTCGAAATTCCAAGAACGTCGTGCCCTAACGTGTTGGTCACGACTTCAATTCTCCACGAAAGTCGAAATAAACGGGCATTCTTTCTCGAAATCTTTTTAAGTCATGTGTCCGAGGATCATATTTTAATCTCAATACGAAATTTCGAGTTCTCAATATATATATATATATACAAATAATTTCAAAATGAAAACGAGGCAATGTTCATTCGTGTGAAGATTTCGAAAAACCATGCCCTAACGTGCTGGGTATGATTTTCGTATAATTCACACAATCGAATATCTTTTTTAAAATCTAACCAAATGTCCTTCGGTTTCGAAAGTCTGAGAACACAATGCCCTAACGTGTTGAGGACGATTTCCAATTCTCCTTGAAATTCGAAACACGCGGACAATTTTCGTCAAATAGGATTTTTGAAGATCACACAAAGTTTTTGAAGACAACGATCGTATTTTAAGTTTTACTCTAGTTTTCAAAGTTTTAACAAACCAAGACCCGAAAATAATCAATGTGCTACCAATTTTGGGCGTATGAGAGTGCTAATCCTTCCTTATGCATAACCGACTCTCGAGCCTGTTTTTTGAATTTTGAAGACCAAAATATTTTTCAAAACGGATTTTAAACGTTTTGTGGTGATCCAATCACACAATATAAAAAGATTGGTGGCGACTCCCATTTTTTTCGATCTTTTAAAATACCCATTTTTATTTTTTAAATATTGTTCGAGACTTGTTTGTTTTTCCGAAAAATAAACGTTTTGACACTCACCCATAATTTTAAATCTTGTAATCTCATATGCATCCAATTATAATGAGCTTTTAGGTAGAATTATTATTTCTAATGATCATATCTTTCTTTTAATAAATTTCAAGTTTTTTTAAGCATATTTAATAATCAAGAATTTAATAGCCAATCAAGCATCTAACTATCATGCATAATATAATTAGATAATCAAATATTTTATCTATCCTTTTCAAGATCAAAATAAATAGATATTCATAACAATATTGATTCATACCAAATATAATCTCAAAATTTTAAAAGAACTTAGAAACATTTGATTAAATATATTATTCTGTGTAACATAAAAGAACAAATGAAAAATTGTAATCAATGTTGTTAGTGTAGGTTCAAGTAGGGGTGAGTAAAATTCGATTCGACTAGAAAAAATAAAAAAAAAATTTGAATTTCCAGTTAAACGAATCGAGTTAATCGAGTTGTTCGAGTCAACTAGATCTTTTTTTTGAATTTCGAGTTCGAATCGAGTTAAGTTTTCAAATTCGAATAACTCAAATAATTCGAATAAATCGAATATCAAACAATAATATTTTATATTTTTACCCCAAACTCACAAACTTTTTTACTTTCCCCAAAACCTTCACTCCCTTCCACTTTCCCTCAATTTCCCTCAAACTTTTACTCTCCTCCCATCCCGCCCCCCCCCCCTTTACCCCAAAGCCATTCCTCCCTCCCTTCTTAATATTTTCCCTCCAAAATTTTACTTCTCATTTACTTTCTCCAAAATTTTACTCTTCAAAACTTTTTATTTTCCTCCTAAACTTTTACTTTTCACCATTTACCCCCAAATCAATAATCAAAATCATCCAAAAGAAATTCCTAAACCTAAATAGTAATACTTTTATTTATATTTACTATTTATATTATTAAGTTAAATTTCATATTTTGTACTATTTATATTATTGAATTGTTTAATCATATTGAATCTTTAAAAATTTATGTTAAAATTGAATTATTGATGATGCTATAAAATATTTGTATTAAAATTTGATGTTGGTATTAATTTTATATTTTATCTTTAAAATAACTTTTATTGAAAAATCATATTTTTACATTTAATATATTTTTAATTTCAAAATACATAGTGACAAGAATCAAAAAATAATTGAAGCAACTAAGCAACCAAAAAAACTAACTCAACATTAATAAATAAATTATGAGGTAATGAAAGTTAATAACAAATTTGATTACGGTGGACAATTTTGATTACAGTGGATGACAGTGGTTACAATGACTTAAAGTCATTTTTTTAAGTTTAACTCGAACAAATAGATTCGATTCGATTCGAATTCCATCTCACTAAACTCGTTTCGAGAAAATTTTAAATCGATTTAGGATGATAAAATATGATTCGTCAACTCGACTAACTCAAATTTTTTTTCATTACATTCAATCGAACGCGCTCACCCCTAGATTCAAGTCCTCTCTTGGGCATCCTTTTTTTCTTGAATCTTGTCTATTTTTTCTCTCCGAAACTAATTGATTAGGCAAGTGGTCAAGTGTGCTTAAAGCTTTGAGGAACAAGTTTGATTCCTATGCTTCAATTGTGTTTTATTTATTTATTTATTTATTGTGATCTTTAGGCCCAATCCTGAGGTCGTCTGGAGGTGCAACCACCTAAGACTCAATACTGAAAGGAATCTAAAATATTATTTTTCAATTTTTTAAGAGATCTAATTTTTTTTTAATTTTTATAAGCAGATTCTTTTTACCAACTTTTAAAGGACCCTCCAATTTTTTTTTTTAACTTTTAAGGCTCAAAATTTTTTTTTACCAATTTTTAAGAGATTTAAAAAAAAAAATCTCTAACTTTTAAAGAACCTAAAATCCTATTTTATTGTTTTGTCCATAGCCCCAAAAATATCAAGAATGGACTTGATGATCTTACTTAGCAACTTTAAAAACGAGATATAAAAAACGGAGAAAGATGTATATCATTCGTTAATATAAATATTTACAATGTTTCACTAAAATATATTTTATAAACTTGCGCATAAATGATATAAAATTTTACTTCTAATTGATATTAAAATTCTAAAATACAACAAATTTATTGTTTTAATGGACATCCGCATAATAATAATAAAATATTTATAACAACTCCGGTAATGTTAACTTTATTAATTGAGATGAACTCCACCAATTCAAGGGAACAACCTTGATACTCACTTGCACCCGAAACTCTACAACTGAAGTTAATTTGAGTGATGATACAATGAACCAATGGGAACTCCATTTGAAAGAAGAGCAGTACAGAAATATAGTACGAAATAATATATCATATACAAAGATTTGTTCACAATCTGTTAATTAAGACGGAAGCTTAAAGCCACCACATGGTTGCATATGACTGCAATTTAAGTGCAACATCCACCGCCTTGATGACCTCCATAATCTGGTTTATGCTTTAACATGTTTCTCTTCCCTATAGCAGACCCTTCTTCTAAGAAACTTGGAACTTCCATTATCTGTAAGAAAATCCAAAGCTGGTTACAACATAGAAGAATTGGACACAAGTACAAGTTTTTTTTTTTTTGCTCGGTCAATGTGCATACATGTTACTAGAAAGACGTTGGGAAAAACCAACCTCTTTCCTAGTCAAAATTACAAATCGCCCGAATGGACAAGGAACAATACATCCAACATCGGACCTAACTCCTAATGACTAAACAAAAATATATCACCACTAAGCTTTAAATAATTCTAATCGTCTCACGCCAACAATAGCCAAAGCAGCCATACCATTTCCTTGCGTCTTAACCACTGAGAATGTAATATTGACTAACTGGTTAATACTCCTATCAATATCTATAAGAAGATTCCGCAACATCCATGGCCAAACTTCCCTATTCAACAACCACTTCAAAACCACATCTGAACTAAATTCAATAATAAGAGGAATTTTCACATGCCACCCCATGCCAATGTACATGTCCAAGGCAATTTTAATAGCCTATACCTCAGTTGTTTCATATGAGACTTGGATCCCACATAGGAGAGACTGATTTCCTTTGTGAGGTTTTCATAGTCCTAGGCTCAACAACCTTGAGAGCTGGATTTTGGGATGTGGTTCTCTAAAAATTCATATCAGTAAGATGCGAACACTCTTAATGATTATGTTATATAACAGCCTTACTGCATCATTTTGAACTGACCTACCAGCCAAGAGTATTTTGTATTATATTGGTTGAAAGGGTTGATGAGCAAACTTGCTGTCACAAAAATGTACCTTCAATGCAAGCCCCTCAAAGCATTGCTCCACGTTTTTTCTTGTTTTAGCACTGCATTCAAGAAACATGCATCCAAGCTCTTTTGCAAGCGCCATCCCTTCTTCTCTACTTACAGCCCTTTCAGAATCCTTAAACGTAAACAAATCGGATATAAGTAGGCAATGCAACTGTATGAGAGACATGAAGTGTCTAGTCAGCATTAGTAAGGATAGATATACTGCAGCTAAAAGGGAATCATTAAAATGTATTTATCTCAATTGATGAAACACTTATTGATGGTTAAACTGCAATGCTCTCTTTACAACTTATCAACTTTGTTCCATGAAGTTTTCTCAACATGAATGGAGCAAAGGAGTTCTTTCAAAGATTATGAAACAGTCAGAAACTTATTAATGTTTCCATAACCATTTCAAGTGTGAGGTGTGAAGTGATTGAATTTTCTCTTCAAAAACTAAATTCTCAAATCGGAGAGAGAACGGTAGACTTACTATATCAACTTTATTTCCAACAAGCATCTTGACACACTCCTGGTTGGTAGAATAGAGCTCCACTTCTTTCGCCCAAACACTGGACAAATTTGTGAAGGTTTCTCTCTGTGTTACATCGTAAACTATAACCAAAGCCGAGAAATAAGTCAAACAATTGTTGTGGAAGTTAAACACCAGACAAACAATAGTGAAATGATGAGGCAAAGGGAAGGATACTTGTGCAGAAAAAAAGAAAAAGCACCATGGAATTGCATACAGAGAGAGCTCCTCCAACCCAGCAGAGAAGAGGTTCATAGCAAGGATTGATCAAGGCATTGATAATACAAGTAAAACTACATTACGGAATAAAGGGTACACTACAAATAAACGGCTTCTTATTTTCCTTTTTGTACGAGATCGAGAGAAAGGGACCGGGTATTTCCAAGTTGTTTCCTGTATGCTCTCCTTAGGTAGATTCTAATTTGGAGCTATTTACACAAGCATCTTCTTCATCAACTGGTAATTGGATCCGGCTACACTCTGATGGAGCAGTCAAGGTTGATACAGGAGAGGCCGCTGCTGGGGGAATGCTAAGGGATCACCATGATAAATGGATAGTTGGATTTAACAGGAGGCTGGGTTTTTGTTCTGTATTTAATGCTGAGCTGTGGGGTATTCTAGATGGTTTGACGGTACTACATAACAAAAACTGGGACAAAATGTTGATTCGAACAGACATATTGGAAGCTATTCAGGCTATTCAGGTAGCTTTCTCAACGTCCTCTAACTCAGCACTTGTCAAACGTATCCAACAGATGTTGTTGTCATTGGTTCAATGGGAAATGATATATACTCTTCGAGAAGAGAATATAGAAGCTGATTGCATCGCTAAATTGGCTTTTAACAGGGATGAGGGTCTACATTTGTTTGCAGAAAACCCGTTAAGTATTGGTAGTTTAATATAAGATGTCATAATCTTTCATCACATATAACCAATCTCCTAATTAGGCAGTCCAAGAGGAAAGCTTAAAAACACATTTAACATTATGCATGCCATGTTCACGGCTGTATCTACCATGTGAACTAAGAGCCGATTATAAGATCATTATGAGATGCATGAAAGGTTATGATAATGTTTTGCAGTCAATCAAAATCATACATGCACCATAAAGATAATCTCACCAAGTATGATCCCTTGGGCACCTCTATAGTAAGAGCTTGTTAGTGTTCTGAACCTTTCCTGTCCAGCTACATGAAGCATTATGGTTCCACAAATCAATCATATTATTTCACCATATTGCAAGACAATTACATTAAGACGATGATGCCAATTCATATTTAATGTATTAATGAGCATTAAATCAGTGAAAATGAGTGTAAAATAAGGAATCCAATGGCAATTATACGAGGTTCATACCAGTATCCCATATGGTAAGCTTTAATCTTTTCCCACCAACTGTTAAAAAATTGATCTTAAAATCCACACCTAAAACATGGATTCAAACAAAAAAAAACCCAAATAAAATTTCAACATGAACACTAATCAAAGATCCATGACCGAGAAAAGATAAAGAGTGAAGAAGAGAAAATGGACCAATGGTGGGAGCTAGATCCTCAGAAGAATCTGAAATGAAGCTAACAAGCAAACTACTCTTGCCAACACCTGAGTCTCCGATCAATAAGATCTTGAATGAAAGATCATAGCTTCCACTACTTTGCCCTGAAGATGATCCCATTTCGATTTTTTTTTCCATCCAAAAACGAAAACCCAAACTTTTAAAAAATCACTGCTTTTTTTTAATTTCTTTTAGAAGGTCTCTGTTGTCTCCAATGATGATCACCCTACCCTGAATGGCCTTCTTTTTCCTCTCAAAAGCACAGCACAGTGAAACTTGTTTTAATGTAGAGGAAGAAAGGAAGGAAATTTCGTTGTAAGAGAAAAACAAAAGAGAAAACTGAGAATCAGCATGTTGTTTGAGAGAAAGGAACACGGGCTTACCGGGAACTCCTCCCCACACCAACGTTTGTTCTTGTCCTTTTTCATGGATACGATGTCGTTTTCTTAGAGAAAGATTGGGGACGTGTATTATGGTTCATGGCTTAGATTGTAGTGACGTGACACGCGAGATATTGGAGCTTGTGTTCAACTGTCTGGTGGAAGGGGGTTATTTTTAGGGGTGTAAATAAACACAATATTTGATGAATTATTCGTAAATTATTTATAATATTAGTTTATGTTTGTTTGCTAAGTTAAATGGATGTGTATAAATAAAATTTTTATGTTCATTTACTAAACGAACGAAAAAAAATAAATGTGTGTTCGGTTTGTTTATGTTCACGAACAAGTTTGTTTAAAAGTTCGTTTATTATTGACTCGTTTATTTATTAATGATATTTTTTATAAAAATATTAAAATAATATTTGTGTCTATGTATTTATTTATTATGTTTGTTTGTTTGTTATTATTCATTAACATTGTTCGTGAATATATTCAATTATATGTTCATCAACATGTTCGTTTAATGTCGTGAACATGTTCGATTAAGTTAAATGAATATGTTTGTGAACATTAAACAAACGAACATAAACAAAAATTTAAAATTCTTAACGAGTACAAATTAAACACCAATAAATTTAAAAATAGATAATCGAGCATGAAAATATATTTATTTATTCAAGCTCGATTTATTTATAATCCTAGTTAATGATTTAGATAGAGGAAGTGATTGAATTGCAGGAATAACAAAGGAATTTGATTTTTGTTTTAACGTGTGTGTAGATTTTATTGCATATAAATAAACCACCATTATAGGTCAAGGAGTGATACGAGATCCTGCCGGGGAAAAAGTACTCAATCATTAAGGTTATAACTACCAATCCTAGCGTCTAGCTGTCCAATCCACAACTCTCTTACTTTTTCTAGTAATAAGAGAGATTCAAAATACGATATTATTTAATATTTAATTTAGTTGGTGTTATTTGATTTTTTATCTTTAAAATTTTAATAAAAAATTTATATGAGAATAGATGATGTGATCGAGGATTCGATAATTGGATCGAATACTTAATTGCTTTTATTATAATTATTGGACCACAAGTTAATAAACTACCAAAGTATGGTCTAATTGAGATTCCTCGTGGGTCAATGACGCGGGCTAAAGCTAAAAAGCTTAATGATGCACTTGTTGATTTAATGCAGTAAATTGGGATCAAATATCACAAGTCTAAGTTGTATTGAGCCCCTAATAAAATCTTAATCTCATGCAACGTTTTGCATGTGGGCTTTAAGGCCTAAAACGTCCATTAAAATATTTAATTTTTCACAATTTTTAATTTAATGTTATTTTATGACTTGTTATTACATCATTTTAATGTCTTAAATTATATTATTGTGTCATTATTATGCCATGTTTTATTACATGTTAATAGTGTGTTTTTGTGTCCTAAATAAGTGTTTAATGTGTCTTAGGATGTCTAATGGTCTGCCACCTTTATAAAGTTACTAAGGGACTATTTGATTGTGGCTAAAGGGATCAAAGTGTTCACACACAAAGGGATTGTTCGGTTGAGCTTGAAAAGTGGTCTTTTCCACCCAACAATTGCTTCATCAATTGCACCATCCAAATGGGGGTTGAATGAGACCATTGGAATAACCGTCTAGAATATGCCTTTTGACTATTTCCATGCCTCATAAAACCACCGTCCACCAGGGGAAGAAGGAGACTCTTGAAGAAAACTTTAACCTTAAGTATGCATGTACTCTTCTCCAACGTCATAAATGCAGCCACCACCATTAATTCGAAGTACATGGACGACAAAGGATCATGAACATGGCTGGTCACACATGCTTTGAATGTTTGAAGAACATATATTTAAGATTAATGGTCCTTTTAATTCATGTATCTCCATTTATGGTCGAATGTGTCCATTAGTCTATCTAGGCCTATAAATATTCGGCTTAAGACACTTTTGTATGGTTAATCAATTATCTTTAAAATCAAAATGAGTTTATACTCTTTATTCTTTTTAGAACTTAATCGAACTTATCAAGAACTTGTATTCTTATGACGTTCAACAATCGATCTTATCACTTCCCTTCTCAACCCTTTCCAAAGTATGGCGATCAAACTTATATCGTTTGTTCCTATCTCATTATAGATAGTGGGTCACGATCTTTTTTAAAACCTAAATTTGTTAAGACTTAGTTTACTTTATAAAAATTAGCTCACTGTTATATAGTGTTGGTTTATTTTTGGGTCAAGTTACGTTTTATAAGTTATATTCATTTAGTCCTTTTATTTAGTTACCCATTATACAATTCTAAGTTCTAAACTTAAGTTTTTCTTTTCTCGTAAAAGTACCTATTTAGACGATCGGCCAATTCAAACCGTGAAATCAAGTTCTAAACTCTTAACTGGGTTTACATCATTAAATTTGAACCAATACTACTACTACATCAATAAAATGTTAGTTTTACCAGTAAATCAAAACTTTACTTTAATATAATATTTATATTTCAATTATATTATTCATATTTTATTATCTCCAATTGTATACTATTACTTACTATTATTTAAGTAGAATTAGTGTCACAAGTCAATCAGACAACAATTCATTACAAAAATGTCCTTTCATAATTAAAATAAGTTATATTATTTAATAATATTTTAATTTTTTTATTTTAAAGAAAAAACAGTAGAAATTTTGCAAGAGATTAAATTTAAACTAATGCTACTTGCATCAATAAAACATTAATTTTACCATCAAATTAGTTGACCCATATTTGAGCATCCAGTGCACCACATATTCCCAAGTTTCTTGCATAACCAAAAAGCCAGGTCCCTATACTATCTCTCAACACCCCTCCATATGAAGCAACACCATCTGACAACCGACGAGCGTCATCCGTATTAAGTTTGCACCACTCCACGGACGAAGCTTCCCAACCAACCACCTCAACTATCTCGCAACAAAATGACTCAACCCCATCTGTCGGGTAGAAAAGGCTTTCACCATATCCTCTACAAGTCCTCAGCTACTCATAATTATGCTTTCAGTTTCAATGAAGCATTGATTAAAAATGTGGTTGTTTCTCATATTCCATAGCTTCCAGCAAAGGGCCTCAAACCATACATCCCAAATTTTTGCTGTAATACCAAAAAATTATGGTTTTAACGGATTTATATGTTGGAAAATATGAACATTACATACCCAAATTAAAAGTGATTTAATTTTGTTAAAGTTTATTGGATTTTAATTATTAAATAAAGTATGAGCAAAATATGAGTAGATACACTAATAACTAATTTTTAATTGATAATGAGCGGATTAGAAATTAGGGTTAATGTGTAAAAGTTATATATTAATGTTATGATCTCCAAATTACACACAATGTAACTTTTCTAATATCCCATCTTTAGAAAAGAAAGAGTTACATTCTCTAGATTACTTGTGTACTAATTTGGAAAATCAAAACCCTCAAGATCCGTAGATTTCAAGAAATCGATGAATTCAGGTATGCTTCTGCATCTAGTTTTGTTCTTGATTTATTCTTGATGATTTGACATGATAGATCCTGGTTTACAGTTTTATGTTTATATCAGGTTTTGTTTTACGGTTCCTACAAGTGATATCAGAGCCTCGTCATGTTGAATCATTGAGAATGAATTGATTCTTTATTATTTTAGGTTGATTCGTTTTTCAAATTTTATGTATTTAATATTTTGATTATATACTATGTTTAATCTTTGAGATTCTTAATTAAATTTCTTAAGTTTGATTCTCTATATCAAAAGTTTTAGGATTTTCAATTTCAATTTTTTTAATTTTGGTATTTTTCGATTATTATACTTTATTAACCTTAATATAAATAAACCCATAGTTATTTAAAGTGGGTTACAATTAGTTTTTGCTTTGAAATAAAATAGTGGCTCAATATTTTGATTGAATGCTTTTGGTATATCTTCACGAGAAGACAAAGTTATTTGGTTTTGGTAATATATTTTGTGTGATTCAAAAAGAAAATTATGCCAAGTTTTGGATGGGTTTCATTAATGAAACCATGGCTGTATGCAAAAAACAAAAAGCTTTCATGTTAATTTTTTTTTTATTTTTCAATGTATTTATCTGAGCAAGTCCAATAACTAATCCTAATCCTCCACATTTTGTAAAACCATTAAGCGGTGGATGTTGACCACAAGTTTTATTTTACCGCATGTCCTTGTTTTTTGTAGTTGGTCTTTTATTGATTGTGCTAAAGGTTTTGAATTTGGTTTCTTTACAATTTGTTTTAATATACATGGGCGAAGTTAGAATTTTATTTAGGAGGTCAAAATTAAATTATAATTTTTACAATAGTAAAATATATTTTTTAAAGAATTAAATCAAAATCTTATCATTTTTAGGGGACCAAAGTGTAATTTTATCTTTACTAATTTAAAATTTTAAAAAATTTTAAAGACCTTCTCGAAACCGTTTTATTTTTCGGAAAAACAAACAAGTCTCGAACAAAATTTTAAAAATCGAAACATTATAAAAAGGGAATCACCACCAATCTTTTATTTGGTGTGATTGGATCACCACAAAATGTTTAAAATCCGTTTTGAAAATATTTTGGTCTTCGAAATCCAGAAAGTAGATTCGGGAGTCGGTTACGCATAAGGAAGGATTAGCACCCTCATAAGCCCAAAATTGGTACCACATTGATTACTTTCGGGTCTTGGTTTGTTAAAACTTTGAAAACTCGAGTGAAATTTAAATGCGATTTCTGTCTTTGGAAAACTTTGCAAGATTCAAAGAAAATCCTTTCGAAAGAAACCCGTCCCCGTATATTGAATTTCTATGAGAACTGGAAGTCGTATCCAACATGTTAGGGCACTATGTTCTCGAATTTTCAAAATTGAAGGACGTTTTGAAAGATTTTAAAGAGGATATCCGATTGCGTGAATTATACGAAAATCACACCCACCACGTTAGAGCATGATTTTTCGAGGTTTTCACACGAAAGGATATTGCCTCGTTTTGCTTTAAAATTATTTATATATATGTATTTAAAAACTTTAAATTTCGTATTGAGTTTAAAATACGATCTTCGGACACATGATTTAAAAAGATTTGAAGATAAAAAGCCCGTTTGCTTCGATTTTCATGGAGAATAGAAGTCGTGACCAATCATGATAAGGCACGACGTTCTCAGAATCTCGAAGTTTAAAAGGGTTTTTAAAAACTAGGAAAAGGATATCTAATTTGTGTGAGTTATACAAAAAATATACCCGACACGTTAGGGCATGATTTCTCGAAGTTTACACAAAAAAAAGGACATTGCTTCGGTTTTAAAATAATTTTGAAAACAAATGTGTAATTTTAAATGCGAATGAACAGTTAATAATGAAGACAAAATAACATGAAATAAAATGATTAGGCAGATAAATAATATATAGAAAATAAAAATACGAAAATATGAAAGCATATAATCAAAAACTAAACATAAACATTGAAGAAAAAGAAAAGCAAAATGAACGGAGTCAAAAATGTGATTTTGGGTGCTCGGGGTAAAACGGTAATTTTGAATAATTTGAGGTCAAAAATGGAATTTTTGGAAAAATCAGGATAAAAAATGGAGCTTTTGGAAGTTTGACGGCAAAATGGTAATTTTTGGAAAAATCGAGGTTTAAAAATGGAATTTTTGGAAGTTTGAGGGTAAAATGGTAATTTTAAGAAAAATCAAGGTAAAAATGGAGTTTTTGGAAAGTTTGAGGGTCACAATATAATTTTTAGAGAGTTTAAAGGTCAAAATGTAATTTTTTGAAAGTTTAAGGGTCAAAATATAATTTTTGGATAGTTTAGGTGTCAAAATGTAATTTTTGAAAAGTTTAAGGGTTAAAATGTAATTTTGGAAAGTTTAGGGTTAAAATGTAATTTTTGGAAAGTTTGAGGGTCAAAATGTAATTTTTGGAAAGTTTAAGGTCAAAATGTAATTTTTGTAAAGTTTGGGGGTCAAAATGTAATTTTTGAAAAGTTTAAGGGTCAAAATGGAATTTTGGAAAGTTTAGGGGTAAAAATGTAATTTTTTGATAGTTTAAGGACCTTCAGGGCAATAAAACCAAAAAATGGTGACACGTGGTAGCTTCTCAAGTATTTTGAGGTCGAAGGACTAATTTGAAATCATTCAAAATTTCTAGGCCAATTTTGTAATAAAACAAACTTGATTTGGGAATGAAATTAAAATAAATTAAAAATAAAAGGTATTATTTGCACAAATAAACCAAAATCAGGACACGTGGCAGTCTCTCAGGCCTTCAAAAAGTTAAAGGATCAAATTGAAAAAGAATAAAAATTATTGGGCGAATTTACAATTAATTAAAAATACAAAAAGGACCTGATTGAAAATTGAAAATAAACGGAAGGACCAAATGCATAAATAGACCATTTAATAAAAACACGCGGATCCTGGTGGAGCGGGTCGGGTCATGGATCGGGTCGGGCAAAACGACGTCGTTTTGAGCATTTTGGAGCCATGCGAAAACGACGCCATTTTGGATGGCTATATATAGGTTATTTTCTAAAAAAAAATCACTTTTTCATCTTTTTTTCAAAAAAAAAAACAAAATTTCTTTCTTTAAAATGCTCTCAAACCTCTCCTTGGCCGGCCATCCCCAATCCACGTTCGGCCGCCACTCCGCTAGGTCCCCTGCCGTAAACGCGTCACCGATCGTCGCGCGTGGTTGCCATGAGCCACCCCGTCCGTCAACGCGTCTACCGCCCGTCACTACCACGCGCCATGCGTCGCCGATCAGGTAAGCAGAATACCCTCCTTCCCTTTTTCAAATCTATTCTTTTTCTTTTTTATTAATTTTCAAAACTATGGATCTGGGTTTAAAATTTTTTGAAAACTTTAATTTTAATCTTTTTTACTCCTTTCCCGAATTTGTTTCATGTTTGTTTTATGTTTCTAATATGTATTTTGTAAAATTGCCAGAGTTGAAGATCTTCCATGGTTGCAGGCAAGATCGAAGGAGCGACGACGGTAGTGGGTCGAAGGAGCTCCGTTCGTGGCTCCCGTGGTGGCGGTTCAAATCCAGATGGAGGAACAACTTTTCAAATTTCTTTTTTGTATTAATAAATGCTATTATTATTATTATTATTAATTTATTAAATCTTTTCAAATTTTGGGGAAAATAATTAATGTATAACAAATAATAAGTGAGTATATTAATAGAATATATGTATTTACAAGGCAGTAATGAATGAGTATTTAAAGGTTGTGCAAATATTTAATAAGCAGTAAATAAATCATTAATAAATACATTTAAATGAAAAGAAAGAAGAAGAAAACACTTTGAAGTAGTAAATACGAAGTAAATACGCATGCAAATTATATACCTTGAACGGTACTAGATTGCTTGGATCTGACTATTGGTTGCTTCGGGAATTCTTGTTCATTGTCTGATATTGAATGTTTCTTGTTGCATTGATTTCTTGATAAAAGCTTCTGTCTTTTGTACTAATTTCTAGTGGTCTCTGTATCCAAAGAAAATTGGGAATTTTGTATTGATTTTTCTTGAATGTTCAAACAAGGGTCAGTAACCTTATTACAAATGTTTGAATTTGGTTTTATAACTAGAATTACAATGATTATATTTTGTTCTTTGTCATTTAAAACTTGTCTCTTCTTTTCTTTTGCAGGTTCGACTATGGAGGCTATGTAGTGATGGTGGCAGAGGTGCAAGTTAAAGTTGGAGTTGGCACTGCAGGTGCTGACGTGGTGCCCTCTGAGTGGCTGAAATGAGGGCAACAGTAGTGCAAGTTGATAGCAGATTGAGGCTTCTGTTTAGGATAGAGTTTGGGTCACTTGGGCCCATTTGTACTTGGGTCATGTACTGGGTTTAGAGTTTGGGCCTGTTTGTAATTGGGCTTTGTAATTAATTTGGGCTTTCATTTGTAATTGAATTTTGAAATTAAATTTAAAGTTAAGTTTAAAATTGTTTCAAATTTAATTAAACTTAAATTTAACATAAATTTAAATTTAAAAATAAATTTAAAGTAAATTAAATTTAAAAATAAATTTAAGACCAATCTAAATTTAAAATTAAAAAGTTTAATCTAAAATTTGGGCCTGGTCAAAATTGAGCTTCAACAGGCCTAAATAAAAAAAATTTCATTTTAAAGAACCGGACACTTGCCCCCCTTAAATTTACCCCTAACTAAATAGTTTCTATAAAATTGATCTGATCAATGATAAGTTGAGTATATTAAAGATCTAAGATACGGTTCTAATCAATTGTAGAAATTAGTGTAAGGATTGTCAATTGTTAGTACATGTTTGTGACACAAAACTGTTATAAAAGTCCTTTTCTTATTCAAGGTTTTTTTGGTGAGTAATTTATAACAATCATGCTGTTCATACTTTGGGAAATTTTCTTTGATTCCTTTGTTTCGTTGACTTTTGATTATCAATTTTGGATCTGATTTCCCCTCAGAGCATGCTCTATTGTTGTTTGTTATTTGCATATTCCATGTTTTATTCTGTTCTGGGAATTTTGATGTTGGATGCTTTAGTGTAAATTTAAACGAATTATGTTTTTTAAGCATCAATCATGGCATCGTAATGATGAAATTGTCTAATCGGTAAAGGGAATCGTTTTCGTTCTATGACAAATATTATTTTATAATTAAATCAATCAAATTAAGGTTTTCGGTTCTCATGGTGCCATTAATACAATTTTTTTTGGGTTATTCTGAAATTTTAACCTTTGATCATTAGGTATATTTTAAATTTGAATATAGATATATTTATATATTTTTTTAAAATTACTTAATTGAAATAATAAGTTGTCAAAGTTATCTCTGTTATTGAAATTATTTTGTTTTAAAATATAAAACGTTGTGTGTATGTATCTTAAGTTATATTAATATTGATCGGTCCTAAAGAAAGTTAATAATATTACATGTGCAACTGTGGTAATAAATATGTGACTATTATTCGATTTTATATGTGAGTAATAAATCGACTCAAAAGAATATTTATTTTTCGACATGTTTTTTATTGTCAGTGTTCGATTACTCCATTAAGATATCACTTACAAGTTAATATTTTTGTCCAAAGATGAAATATTAATGGAGTGTTCGATATCTTGAGATGAGATTAACCTTTATTCAAATTATTTTGATTTAAATTTGAAGTATTTTGAAACAAATAAATTCAGATTTTGGCTTTGGAATTTAATTAAGGATCTAATATTTTAAATAGATTAGTTTAAATAAAATACTGTCAAAGTGACATCTTTTGCGTAGATTAGTTTATTTAAAATATCAAGATGTTGAACTCAACAAGTGGCTCCAGTGGAAAAGAGGATGTTGTTCATTCTAAAGGTCTTGGGTTCGAGTGCCTGTGTGTGCAAGGTGTGTATGCGTTGTCAAAGGGTTAAGAAAGTATGAACAGATACTATTATGTAATCACACCAGTATATTAAAAAAAAAATATCAAGATGTTTATATGTTTTTGTGATCCATGAGTTTATTAATTGACCCAAAGATAAGTTAATATTTGACAGACTTTCAATGACATCTGTGATGATAAATGTGTGACAATTATAAGGTACTTTACATGAGTAATATGTTAGTTTAGATTAATTCATTGTTTGACATAATTTTTTGTTCATGTTTGATTGCTACAACAAGAGTAACGCTTACTATAAATATTATTGTCCAAAGACTTGATAAATGTTGTGTTTGGTATCTTGAGATGGGATTAGCCATTATCTTGAATTTATTGTTTACTTATAAATATTGATGTCAGCTTATTTTTATTTTATATTCAGCTAGTTCATCTTCTCTTGTCATAATATCTACTAATATAAATTATATACCCATGCTTAATGGGACTAATTTCAAGGATTGGTATGGACATGGATCTTGCACTAAGGGAAGGAAAATCTGCACCTCTCACTGCTGAAAGTAACCTTGAAGCTAAAAGGGATTTTGAGAGATGAGATCGTTCAAATTGCATGAGTCTAATGATTATTAAGCACAGTATTCCAAAAGCTTTTAAGGGCATAAAATTTAAAGAGATTACTCTGGCTAAAGTTTCCTTGACGAAATTGAGAAACATTTTAGAATTTATTTATTAGATTGTGGTAATTAATATCACAAGGAATTAAATAGTCTAGTGATAAAGAGTATTAATTTAATCTACATGTTCAAGTCCTCTAAATGTGAAGTATGATTTTTTTTTTCCTTTCTTCCCTCCTAGTTGAAATTTTTGACTTTTCTAGAAGGTCAAACCCTTCCCTTTGCCGGCCAAGTATTGCCAAAATAAGGGAGATTCACCTTCCTTTTGTTTGATCAAATCTTTCCTTTTATGACCCTCTTTTTACTCCCTTTATTGTGCAAATCTCCCTTTTCACTCCCCTTGTCTCCAAAATTAACCAAAATTGAGTGTTTGACTATGCATGGCCGACACACTTCTAAAACCCTAGTTTCACTTTTGATCTTCTAATTTTTCCTTATTCTTTTCTCCTTGGCCGACCACCACCTTGCTTCACCAGTTTTTTGGCTTTTTTTCTTGTTTTTTTTTCACTTGCAAAGCCTTTTTCTTCCAAATTTCTTCCCCTTCTCCACAATACACGCGGCCACCACACCTTCTCATCCTCCTCACACCGCCATTGTCGTCATACCACCATCGCGTCGCCGTCGTCGACCACCATAGGTTTTTCTCTATTTTTCTTCTTTTTTTCTTTTCTTCTCCTATTTTTGAAAATTTATTTGAGAATTCTTGAATCTGATTTTCAAACTTTAAAAATCATTTTTCAAGATTGTGAAAACCTCTAAACTCTTTTATTATGATCTCTTTCGTTATAGAGCCAAATCGTCCCCTCTGATCGGTTTTTCAGGATTTCTTTGTCAAGCCTTTCTCTCCAATTGAAACGTAAGTATGAGTAATCTCTTATCTCGATTTGTAATCTTGTTTCAGTTTAATCAAATAATAATTCATTGATTTTGGTGCCATAATGAAGATCTCTCATAAATCTCGAAATCATCTCCCGTTAGTAGCAAAGTGTGCGATTCAACCATCGATTCATGTAAATGTTGTTGATTCACTATCATCTTTTTGTTAAGGGTCTTACTCATTCTTTTAGATCAATACTAACATGTGTGTACGATTAACCTAGTGGCTCAAGAAAACCAAATTTTCGCATTCAAGTGGATTGTGATCTAACTCATTAGATTTAAGGTGTGGGGATTCACTAGTAATAATTGATATTATTTTATTTTATTTGATCAATTAAATAATAATATTCATATTAAAGTGTATTATTTATTTGGATATTTTATTTTGAAATACGTGCTTAAATGAATACAAGTGTATTCATTGAGATCAATTAAAACTGATAAACAAGGAGACCAAGTAAATCAATCCCAAAATTTTAAGATTTGTGTTGTGATTAGTGTGATTCTGTTATATATGGCTTATGTGATTCCTATTACTCATGACATGTGACTATGGCTAAATATTATTATGAGATCTAAATATTCTATTTACATGAAATACTATGAGATTCCATTCTGATCTGTGAAATCGCATGAAAAGCAAGCTATTATGAAAGTACGTGTAAAAATATATGAGATCTGATTCACATGTTAAGCATGCCACTTTTTGATAAATCGATTCACATGTAAAGTATGCTACTGAAAATCTGTTTTGTTTCCATATCACATGCATGGGGTGGGAAAATGTGTAAGGAGGAAGTATTGTGGTAGATTTGCAAATATCTGGTGGCATGTCAACATATTCTGTATCTGGGCAGTAAATCTGTAAACATCTGGTGGTTAAAACCACATTAATATGTTTTTGGCAGTAAATATAACAATTATCTTGTGCAAGCCCACAAAATTTTGGTGTGTTATTGGATGGACAAGTTCTGGGGAACTCTTATTGGTGTAGCAGAGATAGGTAGGATTTGTTTTGAAAATCTGCACTATTTTCTGAAAAGCGTTGCATTGACATCGTCTTATGCATTTTGCTGTATTTGATCTAATATGTGATTATAGGTCGTATGCCATGATTGTTTTATGAAATGTTGAAGTGAATGATATGATGATCATTGTTATTATTGATACCCACATTGAGCTTTTCAAAGCTCACCCCTCCAAACTCTGTTTCTTTTTAGATAATCAAGGTTAGCATGGGCTTGGCTACGGAGGTGCTCTCGATCATTTTTTCGAAAAATCACACAAATAATGGTATTAGACATTTTAATAGGTGAGATTTATTTGGGACTTTGGACTAGATTTTAATTTTGGGATATTTTTGGATGATGTTATTTGGGATTATTTCACATGACATGATATGATTAAATCATGAATTGAATAATTGAGAAAATTAAAAACTAGTCAAAGGATAGCAATTTTTCTCCAATATTCGATTTTTCAACTCACCACGATATATTTTTATGAAATCAACGTTTATAAGGATTCAATAGTTGAACATGTGAATTTACGAAACTTCAAATAAATGAGATTTTTCACTACGATATTTGATTTAAATTTTGGATATTTTTTAAAAACTGAAGTTTGGATTTCTAAATTAAAAGAACAATGTTTTATTGGATTTTACAAATAAAAGCCCAATTGCTAGTATTAAAGCGATTTCTAAATAGATAAGTTTTAAAGTTTATTTATTATTGAGCCATTTTCATAGTTAATGTTGATCATCGAGATTCGACCATAATGTTTGGGTCGGGTCGGGTAGCGGGTTATAGTTTTTGCCAAAACAATAAGGTTGAGATGGCATCACTTTTGACTTTTTTTTGTGTTTATGAAGTATAAGGGTCAAGGAAACGTGAGCGAATACATTATGGAGGTTTTTCATGTTGCTTCAAGACTCAAAGGCACTTAAAATCAAGCTTTCTGATGAATTGCTTGTTCTTATGGTTTTGGTATCGCTTCTTGCACACTTTAAAAAAATTAAAATTAGTTACATCTGTCAAAAGGAGAAACGGACTCTAAATGAGCTCATTCTCATTGTGTATATGAGGAAGAGAGGTTGAAACATGATAAGTATGGAAGTGCTCATTTGGCCAATTCCTCTAAAGACAACAACTTACATTCTGAATAGAGTACCCATTAAAGCAACTTCAAAAATACCTTATGAGATTTGACAAGTCAAAAGGCTAGTTTAAAGCATTTTCACATTTGGGGATTTCCAATTGAGGCAAGGCCTTATAGGCCACTGAAAAGAAATTGGACTCCAAAGCAGTGAGTAACTACTTTTTTGGTTATTCTAAGTTAATCTAGGGGCTATGAGTTTTATGATCCCACAATTAAGAATATTTTTTAGACGGGAACTGTAACATTTTTTGAGGATGTTGAGTTTAGAGGGAGAAATAAGGTTAGAGACATTGCTTTTGAGGAGGAATTGAATTCTAACTCAGTTCCTGCTATATCTTTTGACGATGTTCAGTTCTCATACTATCAGTCATCAAGAAGTGAATCTAGAATCTCAACAAGACAATGTTAAAATGAGGTAATTGTTCGAAAAGAATAAACTCAACAACTTCAAGAATGAATGTCATTAATAAGACCCACTAAAGAAAGGGTTATAACGGCTTTAGTGGAATATTTTGACCTTAAGTTACATAAAATGAATGTTAACTTAATGACTAAGTTAATAGTTTCTCAATGGTAACATTAATTATATATTTATATGGTGCAACTAGAAAACTTTGTGTTTGATGATGCGAAGTTAATGATTTGCAAATTAAAGAAATTCATATATGGGTTTAAGTAGACTTCTCGACAATAGTATTACAAATTTTACCAAATGATTATCTCATTCGATTTATAGATGAATTTGGTCGATAATTGTACATACCACAAGTTCAGTGGGAGTAAAGTTTTAATATGTGGTTTTATATGTTAATGACATATTGTTTGTCAATAATAAGTATAGTCTCAATCAATTCCTCAAGAATGATTATGAGATTAAGGAAATGCATAAGATTCCCTATGTCTCAAGAGCGGGGAGTATAATCTATGCTCGAATATGTATGCATCTGGACATTGCGTACATTGTTGGGATGTTAGGCAGATATTTAAGCAACCTTGGTTTGGACCATTGGATAGTAGCCAAGAGGGTTATAAGGTATTTTCAGAGAAAAAAAGATTACTTGCTGACATACTGAAGGTCTAATAAGTTAGAGATCATCAAGTATACAAACTCCGATTTTGATGGAATATTGATGCAAACCTTTGTCACTAGGGTGCAAATTGTGATAATAATTGGTAGTACTTTATTCTAATAACAACATGAGCACATCAAAGTCAAAGCACATAGACTTTAAAGTTCCTAGTTGTTAAAGTAAATGTTCAGAGTGGTTAGGTGCCTATAAGCATATTGGGACAAACTCCATGATTGCGGGCTCACTTACTAAAGGACTACCACCCGAGATTTTTCATGAGCACACTACTCATATGGGTGTAATGATATTTAAGGATATTTGATTTTAGTGGGAGTTTTACTTTTAAATGCTTTTATGTTATAGACACATTTTTAGTTATTTTAGTTTACAGATATTAAGTTTATTTTCTACAGAAATAAAGTTTATTTAGTTTATTCACACTCTGATTTTGGTAAAAGTTTGATCTCACTAAGGTTAAGGAGGACCAATTGGAAATAAACATGTTTGGATCATATTGCATGTAATTTTCATGCTACACATCCATACTAGATCTATGTCATTTGGTTGTGTATATGTGATTAGGGATGGACTTAGATACGATATATGTAACAAGAGTTGTCTTGGTTCTATGTTAACATAATTAATGGACTAGATTGTTCAGAAAACCTTTTGGATATGATAGTAGGATTTTGAGCTCATAAGGTTATATAATGACATGTAATTATAGAGTAATTAGTATATATGTGATCCAAGTGAGAGATTGTTGGAAAATATGGACATCACATAAGCCCCACACACAGCCAAGTACAGAACATCTTTCAAATGTTGCTTCATGCGTTCCTCATTGGTGAGTAGTTTACCTACGTAAGCTAACCATAAAAAAGTCTTGATTTGTTGTGTGCATATCGATTTCCATATTATTCTCTGAACACACATCTGTATTTGAAATATATGGTTTTTACATGCAGACCTGTGATAGGATTTATAATATATATAGAACTACTTGAATTTGTTAACTTATACTAACTTGGTATTTAGTGTTTTTGACCTAATCGATGTGCCATTAACGTGGCATTGGTAACCGATAGCATGGTGATAAGTGGCAAAATGTTTCTTTAATTGTTTTTGCCACGTATCAAAATATGAGATTGTCATGTATCGATCGTAAAGGTAACACTAGCATATTTAACGATATTAGTTAGGTACCTAAAAAAAGCACCAAGTTCGCTTACGATTTTCAAATTTAAATACCAATTAGATCTAAAAGAAATTTAGATACCAAGTAGATACAAGTTTCCAACTCAAGTGCCTTCATATATTTATATATATATTAGGGAAAGTATAGAAATGCTCGAGTTCTATTTTGATCACTGAACTTTTAATTTTTCTATTTTAGTTACAAAACTATTTGAAATCATTTTTTTGTTAACAGTGGTTTGAAATTTAATAGAAGTGCTAATATAGACTTATTTATTGGTCTAAGAACAAATTTAGTCCTCTAACAGTTAAATAATTTTTTCATAACATACTATTTTTATTTAATTTTTAATTATTTTTTTTATGTTTTAATTTAATGTCATTTTCTTTTCTTTGCTTTTTATCAGGTCCATCACCTAAAAAACTTCATCGAAGAACAATAAAAGAAAAAATCGGAATTGATGAATGAAAATTGAAACTAAAACTTAAAACGAATAAAAAAATTGTTTGAAAATTTTATTTAAACCATTTAATTTAACCAAACATTAAAAATTTTAAATACAAAACATTCTTATGAACGAAAACTGAAAATTTTTTCAGTCTCAATCTCAATTAAAATCAATAAAAATAATATATATATATGTCTATCCCCAAATTTGATGAACATAATCAAGCCCCAATTTCAATTTTTGTTTATCAATCTCAAAAGCTCAACAATAAAAAACACTGAAAATAGAAAGCCAACTGCTTGATTCAACAAAAAAAAAACATAATCTATTATTCCAACAAAACTCATTTAATCTTTTATCAACCAAACTTTTTATAATAACCTATCGAGCATTGGTGGAAGAAGAGATAAAATGACTCGATGGTATGTTGGTTCAAAACATTGTTAATTGATATTTCTAAATTTTGATTTTGAAAAACTTGCCTCAATCTTGGTTGGAAGAAGCCATTGGTGCCGACACTGGTATCTTAGGATTTTATATTTGAAACGTCATTGATGAGTGTAATTGGAAGAAGCCACCAATGTCGATGCTAGTAATAGCGGCTCCTAGGTATAGAAGAAAAGAGAACTTTGTTTATTTAAAAAAAAAAATTGACAGTGAAAGCTTTATAATATTTTTATTTTTTTACTAATATTTTATATTTTATATATTTTTTGAAATTGTAATCATTTGTGTACGATGAAAATTTAAAATAATTTTCTATATTTTTTTATATATTAAAATTATTTAAAATGATTTTAAATAATTTATGACGTGACATTAATATGGATTGTCATGTCAGTAAAGTTGACAGACGTTGACTGTTTTATTTATTTTTGGATGCTTTGACAAATGACGTTAGTTCAAAGGCTAAAAAAGATAAAAAAAATTATTATTTTTTATAAATATTGAGGTTTATATTTATTTATTTTTTAAAATTTAAACTAAATGAAAAATTTAAACAATGAAGGCTAAATTTGTTGAATATTTTATATTTAGAATCAAATTGATAAAGTGTGTAAATATTATAGAGCTAGATTTATTGTTAAACCAATAAAAAAAATCCATGTTACACTTCCATTAATATTCAAATGGCTCTTAACGTTCAATGACGAAAATATTTAAAAGGCTTAATAATAAATTTGACCATTAAAGTTTGCATGTTTTGTTAAAATGACCCTAATTGTATGTTTGAGCTTTTTTTTATCATCAACCTTTGTTCTTTTTTTTTCAACTACATTTTCTAACAGATTTAATAAATAAAATCAAGAGATTTAATGAATAAATTCAAGGTTTCAATCTTTCATAAGTTTGTTTACTCAGAAGTTTTCTACTGAGTTAAATTTTTTTAGATAATTACATTTATTTTCTTTAAATTAAGAGTTATTTTTTTTAAAATTATTATATTATTTAATTATTTATTTTATTGCTTTCCACGTATAATGTAATACCCTAAACCCGGCCTAAAAGAAACAACTAAGTATAGGAAGCCATGAAATTATAAAACAAACACCATGATAGCAATCTCATGTTTATATTACAAAGTTAAGCAACATATGTTCAACATCATCCTAACAATATTATAGTAAGTTCAAAGATCTAGAGTTATGTTTCTAAGGTAGCATAATATAGTCCTACGAGTCCTAGATGACCAAGCTTCCCCGTCCGTTGGCTTAAATTTGAGAAGATCTTGAAAGAACATACAATCCTTTAGCACATGGTATATTGATAAGAAATACAGTGCACAAACATAAGCAACGATTCAAGGGAACAATTATGTTGAAACCAGTAATGTTCTAGTAGTGTTTACAGTGTCACTACTATTGAGTTATAGTCGCGCGATGTTTACAGTGTCACCGCCAGTTCAGAATAACATTGCAATGTTTACAATGTCACTGCTAAGTTAGTATAGCTTTGTAGTGTTTACAGTGTCACTACCGGTTCCCAATAGTTTCGCAGTGTTTACAGTGTCACTACTTATTCAGTATAACTTCACAGTGTTTACAATGTCACTGCCGGTTCAGTATAGTTCAGCAGTGTTTATAGTGTCACTGCTTATTCAGTATAACTTCGCAATGTTTATAGTGTCATTGCCGGTTTAGTATTTTGATCACTTCCAGTAGATTACAAGTACATGTGTGGAGATGCACTACACACAGTTGGACACACGGCCATGTATTAGCCCATGTGTGTCACACGAGCTGGCACACGCTCGTGGGTCCAGGCCGTGTAACTCACTGTTTCTGTGTGTGCAAAACAGTATGGACACACGGTTTGGCACACGCCCGTGGGCATTGCCCATGTGTCTCTGTAGCTTCTATATATGGCACACAGTCTAGACACACGCCCGTGTGCCAGCCCGTGTGGCTTTGAACAGCAACATTACTAACAAAAATTGCAGAAAACTAACAGGGGAGAATTCAGAGAATTTGATAACCTACCTGTTCCGAAGTAAAAGCGAATGTCCCCTCTCGAATAGAAGCCTAAACAGAAGTTCATACAATTAATTCCACATCAATTTCCTAAGTCATAACGATTCTCAAATCAATTCATGGAACTCCGTCAAAAGTTCCATTTCCAACTCGAAAGAACACTTACCTTGCCCAACACCGAATTCACTGAACTAACTTGTCGAGATATCGTCAACGGTACGATCTTCACCTAAAGAAAACCATTTCAATCCATAAACAATAATTCCCAACAGTTCAAATGTAACTTCACACTTAAAATCAAAATGCTTCTGTAATTCCAATTCACTTAGGAAATTAATCACCGTTAGCAGTAATACAAGACAACTCCATAATAGTATTTCCAAACAAATGGCAAAATGCTTTTCCTCGGTTTAACCTAATCCACAGTAAATGCAAATACCCCCCCCAAAAAAGGAAGAACAAGGAACGTTCTTCAACTTAAGAGAAACTATCTATTGGCATAACTTCCTTTCCAAAAATTAGCTAATAAAAAAATATAATCATTGTATACGTAAAGGTTCGAATCCAGAAGCTCACATACTTAACCAAAACACTTAACCACTGAACCAGATCAAATCACTTAAATCATCACTCGTACCTCAAACCTCAAATAAAAAATTTAAGCATGCAACCACAGAAGCAAAGACAGTTTTAGTGAAATGCTTCACAAAGCAAAAGTTAAAAATTCGGGGCGTTACATGTAATTATCTTATTAGGTTATTTAAGTAATAAATTACATCTCATTAAAAATATTCCACATATGGAATTTCACATCACCCCTATTAATTTTAGCGGTATTTTTATTAAATCTGTTAAAAAAAGCATATTGAAAAAAAGGGATAAAGATTGATGGCCGAAAAAGGCTCAAAACTACAATTAAAACCCATTTTGACAAAATATACAAATGTTAATGACCAAATTTATCATTAATCCAAAACAAAATGAAGACAATACTTTAATAACCATTTATGTAATTTATCTTATATATTAACCCTTATTTCTATAAATAGAGATTTCTATTAATAAATGAGGTAGAGCAGCCTACCCTTGCTTGAATATAATCTAAACCTTTTATCTAACCACATAATTCTTAGTCTTGGCGCACAAATGTACGATAGCGCCAACAATTTACATTTTTTAGCTAAAATGATGTTAATTTTTTTTGATGAATTATAAAATGAGGGTAAAATCTTAATAACAATGCGACTAGCACGATTCGAACCCAGATTACATTTGGAACAATGAATACTCATCAGGTCAACATACAAAATTAAACAATGCTAATTTTTATTCGCTAAAGCCAATCAATTGGTTTTGGAGATTTTAATTTTCCAACCCTTCTTTAAAACCCATTTTTAATCATTATTATGCAAAATATAATATATATATATATAAACTATTATGTTTGTTATAAATATTATTTTATTATAGATGCTGATAACTCTTAAAATTATAATTTTTATTATAGTAATCCCTAATGAAATTATGAGGGTTTTATATTGTAATTAAACCTCTATTTATTCTTCGTAACTTAAGGGACTGTATTATGTTAGAAGGTCTATAAATGGAGGCATGTACAAGATTTGTAGATATACACAAAGAATGAAATAAAAAGTTCTCTCGTTTATCTTTCTATCGTATTACCTTTTTGTATTGATATTTTCTCTTAGTTTGTTCATCTATCTATTCATTATTTCATAACACATTATCAACATGAGCCTCTACAAGTTCATAGTGAAGTTCGCGTCATTGCGACTTTATATAACTTGCCCATAAAGCTCTCGTTGAACTATATACGACAGATGGTGAAAGATTTAATATCGAGTCAACGTTGAACAAGAAAGTTGATATTAAAACTTTTTGTAGAAGAAAAGAAATTGAAGTAAATATCACTTATCACATTACATGTTTATATGTACTTGTATTTTTGTTTATAAAATTTGATTTATTTTTTAATATACGCTATTTGATAATTACTTCATAATTATATCTGAATGGTGATAGATTAATTTTAATGTTATAAATTGATAGATTTTTACATCATGATTCATAATATTATTGGTCATTTTTATTAATCAAGGTATAAGTTTCATCATAATATGTGACTCTGCATTGGTTCTTAGTCAATCATTAAACTAATTGTTTTACGTGTTTATTTGATGATTTCAATTTGAATATATATATATTCTAAATTCTAGAAAACATATGTTTTTGGATTTTGATATCAGTATAATTTTGATTCAGTGTTCTTGATGTTGAGGTGTATAAATATCATATAAATTATTTTGAAATTTTCTATTGATGAATTTTGATTGGATGTAAACTATACTACTGGAGCTTTATTTGCTTACTTCTTGATAAAATCATCAAGACTCAATGTCAAACAAGAAAGGTATATAAACTTATTAGATCTCTATCTTTACGTTTTTTTTCTCAACAATAGCATCTTTAAATATTAAATTGGCTTGATATATTATTTAAATAATTGAGATGGTATTTCTTTTTAAGTTTTGATTCCATTAGCTACTTATTATTTTAAGCATATTAGAAACTTTTACCAACTTGGTAGGTAATCATTGATCACGAAGATGAATTTATGCTCATTAGAAATCTTTGGCAAAATTGGCCCGATGACGTCCATGTTCCACATAGAAAAGGCCATGACGTGAAGAGGCGAAGGAGATGCCCTTTGCTGGTTTTTATCTTGACTTTTCCTTCTTCTTTTTTCTTTTCTTGGGTTTTAAGATGCTCTTTGCGGGTTTTTTTATCATCTCGACCCTTTTCTTTTTCTTTCTTTATTTCTTTTTCCTCTTTTTTTTAACCTTTTTTTTACACGTCAATCCTTATTCTTCGGAGTTTCTGTTTGAAATGAATTGTATTTTCCTTTATGGGAGCCTAGGCATCATGACATCAGTTTCTTGAACCCGACATGCTTTGATAGGACCACGTGAAAACCTTTGGACTCTTAGAGCAACTCAACAAGATCTTGTATTGTTTCTACAGATGGTTGTCCCAATTATTATTTTTTCTCGTCTTCATTCCTTAAACTTAGAACTTCCATTAACTCTTTATGAGGTAAGATCTATTTTTCATCTTATTCCATCATTCTTAAGAAGTCGAGAGAAAAGTTACAATTTTTATCATCTTCAAAGTCTTGAAGTTCCTCTAAACACATATCTTGCTCAAAATAAGGCTCTGAGTTAGCATCAGCGTCGCTCATATCTTTGTTATCTGAAGACCGTCAAAGAAATAAAAAGGGGCCAAATAACAAAATAAATTTAAGAATGAAAGAATAATTAGCAAAATTTTTGCCAAGCAGGATAGAAAATGCATTTTCCATTAAAGATAACTAGATAATGATCATAGGTCTTTTACGAAAAGATCCATATTGCTTTCGGGCCTAAAGTAATAGCTGTGTTTTGAGTATTACTTTGAAAAATTCCTGAAAACTACAAGAAGCTCCTCGACAGTCTAGTTGTCCAAGACACTTCCAAGGGTATAGGGACAAACTCTTGATAGGTTCCACTCCGTTCTCTTCTTTGGATATGACTTTCGCTCAAAATTTTTTAAGCATTCCCCCATCATTTTGATTTATCATGTTTTCTCTCAGTTTTTATTTAGAGTTGTTAACACTCCCTTGACACAAACGTTTTAGATATGTGGGATTTTTATTTCTATGTTTGTAATGTAATGCAATGCTAATGAATGCATGTATGCATATGCAACAAAGGCGTTGATTCTTAGTTCAATTCTGTTAGAACAACTTTACTAGAAAACAAATTTCTTCACATAAGGCAGATACATAGATGGTCGTGCCTTAATGCTTAAAGCCTTAATCTTTCTTAAGAAGCTAAGATGAACTTTTTGTCTCGATTCATCTCCAATTTCAGGCTCAAAACATCAGCTTGGATGGTTAGGGCTCGCAAGTGGTTAGTCGCTTCTCGTACTTGGGCCAAAGCCTTGCTCGTAACATGGCCCTTATCTTTGACCTTGTAATTCACAATTCCACAGTGAGGCCTCAAGTTCTTCTACCCTTTTAATTTTTCATTCTTGGTTTGGCTTACATTTATTATCTCTTTTCCTCTAATTTGAGTCACGATCCATTTCTCACTCATCTCGATTATGTTCATCAACCTTTTTAAAAAAATAGTCGAAACAATAGCGACTCTAGAGTAGGTTTTATCGACTTGAATCCTCAAGCAATGGGGCAAAGTGATGTATTCTTCTACCGTAAGTTCCATGTCCTCCTTTCCAAATGTGAAACCATTAGAAGTTGGATTTCAATACAACGTGGGATCTTGGAACCGATGCTTATTCACATTAACAATGAGTAAGTCACCATATTCGCGATTGGACATTTGCCTCGTTTCAACGTATATATTCTTTCAGCTCTCGCAAACTGTTATAGGTTTCATTTATTTGGTGGGTGTAACCCCAAAACTCTAATATGTGCCCCTTTGACAAACAATCACCCTTTCGTTGTTATCTTTCTTTAATCATATACGCATGACCACGTTGACTTCTATCGTATGAAGGAATCCGTTTTCTTATGACCAATTCTCTATTTAGCAATAGAACATGAATCAACACCTTTTTTGGATGAAAATGCAATGCAAACATCTTCAAAATAAGTTAGGGTAGTTAATACAGGAATAAAACTTGAAAATAAATTGCGATTAAAAGCAAAGAAACAAGAATATAACCGTGTCTCTTACCTTATTCGGGTAACCACTAAAGGTTTGGCACAGTTCTACTTAAGGTAGGCTCTCATGGAATTATGTACAAGTTAATTAAATTAACAGCTTATTAATGCATGTATGCATAAGAAAGACATTGATTCACAGCTTAATTTTACTGAAAAACTTTACCAGAAAACAAATTCCTTTGCATAAGACAAATACGCATATGATCGTGCCATCATCCAATTTCACCCTGGTTAATCTTTGATTTTTTTTAAAAATGTCAGCTTTAACCGATCAGTGACTTTTCGTACTTGGGTCAAAGTGGCTCATTGTGCGGTCTTCGTTTTCGTCTTACTCATTTGGCAAATCATTAGTTTTTGTCCTTTTGACCACAAACGCACAACCATATTGTCTTCTACCTTATCAAGAAACTTGTTTTCTTATGACCAGTTCTCTATTTAGTAATCGAGCTTAAATCAATACCCTTAATATTGATTGACTTATTATGTCGCTATATTAGGTTCTATAATTAAATAATATATTTGACTAAAACATATTTAGTAGGAAAATTTGTATTGATAAACTAATGAATTTTATGATTATTCATATTTGATTTCATTCAAATATAAATTACGTTCCTCTAATGTCTTTTCTTAATTTGGTTATACAATTTAAATTTTTTCAATACTAATACATGCGTAGTTCTAAAGATAATTTTGAGGAATGTCGAAATTGATTTTTGGGTTGATTCTATTATAGAATTTCAAATTTAATCACTTTCATTTTTAATTCTTGAATTGTTTTGGTTGAAAACATTTTCATTAATTTAAAAATAAAAATTATTATATTAATTTGACCATTGACATTTCTGTAGACCCTGTTTGTATTAACCGATTGTTGTCTGATGAGAAGCATAAAAGAAAAACTCTTGTGGTTTAATTTTGTAAATGACTTATATTTTTCCTACTATACAACCCTAAGAACCTTGTTACTTTTATAGAGCTGGTAAAGGTAGTTCATTCACTTTATATTATTTCATTTGCTAATTATTTTTAGAAATGATATGATCAATTAATAATGGAAAGGTTTTAGTGAACATGAAATTTATTATTTTGAAGTAGATTTCATGCATGTCTACAATGGTTTATGAAATTTTTTTAGCACTAGCATTATATCATGTTTGATATTTTAGGTGTCAATTTTATCCATACATTTGGTTTACAATAAGTTTCATGCATGACTTGACTATTTATTTCTAGTTAAGTGATGATGCAAAACTCTTGTGAATTTTTTTTTAAAGTATTATGAATTGATCTCATGCATTCTTATGGCTAAACAAATAACAAGTTATTCGTTCCACTAATTTGCTCTATTCCCCAAAGTGAATGTAGCAATACATAACAATTATGAAAATGAAACCTGTTGTCATTATTGGCAAATAAATAAGATGGATGATTTGAAATGTTGCTAAATGTTCATTCTTAGAATAGAATGATCAACATTTATATTAATTAATCATTCCTTTAAGTGGATGATACCTATATGATCTTACTGGTAAGACATATAATATATGCTTACATTATGTTCTGAATTATTTTTTGCACATTCCTTGAAGTGAATGTCTACAATAAATATTTTATAATCACTTTTGACCATTAAAGTCAATTTGGACATTTGTAGATTTTGGCATATTTCCTAAAGTGAATATTGCATATAATTGTTTGCAAAAATATATTTCTTTTATTGAGTTAATGACATTATGGACTTCACATTGATGTAAGCATTTCTAGAATTAGATGTCACAATATTGCTTATATGTGGATACAAAGCAAAATAGATGACAATTAAATTATCAATTGTCTAAATTTATATTGACATTATTAGTACGATTGAAAAACATGTTAAAGTAAACTGATGCAAATACATTTATTACTTTGTGTTACCAGCTAGACCACCCAAGATCATATATGATGTGAACTTAATTGAGAGCTCATATGGACATTCATTAAAGAACTAGAAGTTTCTTTAATTTAAAGAATTCTCATGTGTTGTTTGTTCTCAATGATAATTGATTATTAAAAATTTACTAGATAAAGTTGAGATTTAATGTCTTACATTTGTGAAATAAATATGGGCTCATTCATCCACCATGTGGGTGGTTTTGATATTATATGATTTTGGTAAATGCATCTACAAAATAATCACATGTGTTATCACTCGTAACCTATCGTTTGCGAGATTATTTGTTTAAATGATTAATTTCAGATTATGCAATTAAAATAATTCATCTTGCTAATGCTAGTGAGTTTACGTCCCAAACTTTCAATGATTATTGTATGTCAATTGGGATAAAAGTTGAACATCCTGTAGCTTATGGTCACACAAAAAACGATTTAGCTGAATCATTTACCAAACTCCTCCAGCTAATAGCTAGATCGTTGCCTATAAGAACAAAACTCCCTGTTATAGCTTGGGGATATGCTATTTTGCATGCAGCAGCACTTGTGCGCATCAGGCCAACAAGTTATAATAAATACCCCCATTACAATTGGCTTTTTGTCAGAAGCCAAATATTTCCTATATTATAATTTTTTGAATGTTCAGTATATGTTCCAATTGCTTCACACCACAACACAAAGATGGGTCCTCAAAGGAGGTTGGGAATATATGTTGGTTATGATCTCATTCTATAATTAAATATGTTGAACTATTAACTGGAGATTTATTCACTGTACGATTTTTTTATTGTCACTTTGATGAAACAACATTCCCAACATTAGGGGGACAGATTAAAAGTTGGATGAATAAAATACTTGAAATGAATTATCATTGTCTAAGATCCTTGTACAAAGCAATTTGAACTAGAAATTCAACAGATAATTCATTTTACAAATAAACTACTAGATTCATTTACTAACCTAAAGAGAATTACAAAATCTCACATACCAGCTGAAAATGCTCTAATACAAATTGATGTCCCAATAGGGCAAACTGTTAGTACAAAAGAAAGTAATCCACGCTTAAAGCGTGGAAGACTAGTCGGTTCTAGAGATAAAAATCATCGTAAAAGGAGACCCATGACATAACTAATTATAAAACTCAAGAAAAGATTAAGATACTTGGAAGTGAAAAGTGAAAATGATGAAAATAAATAGATCTCGATAAGTTATATCAATTTGAGAAAAGATGGAACTGGAAAAATATAGTTGTCGACAAAAATTTTGCTTATATAATATTATTATTGAAATAATAAAGGAAAATGAGGATCCTAGGCCTAAATTTATTGAGGAATGTAGAAATAGAAAAGAATGATCAAAATGGAAAGACACAATTCAAGTATAATTGAATTGAGTTTCAAAATGTGAGATTTTTGGAGCTGTAGTCCAAACACCTAAAGATGTAAAGCTGGTAGGATATAAATGGATATTTGTACGAAAACGAAATGAGAAAAGTGAAGTTGTATGAAATAAAGCATGACTTGTAGCACAAGAATTTTCACAACAGCCCAACATTGATTACAAAGAGACATATTCTCCTATGGTGGATGCAATCATGTTTAGATACCTTATTTGTCTTGTAGTACATGAAAAACTTGACATGTGTCTAATGGATGTTGTTACATAATATTTGTATGGTACACTTGATAGTGAAATTTATATGAAAATCTCTGAAAGGTTTTAAATCCTAGAAAGATATAGAGTTTCTCGAGAAAATTGCTCGATTAGATTAAAGAAAAGTTTATATGGATTAAAACAATTGGACATATGTGATATAATCGTCTTAGTGAATATTTGTTAAAGGAAGGTTATAAAAATGATCCAATTTGTCCATGTGTTTTTATAAAAAGGTCTAGATCAAATTTTGTGATAATTTTTGTTTATGTTAATGATTTAAATATTATTGAAGAGCTTCAAAATGTAATAAATTATTTAAAGGAAGAATTTGAGATGAAAGATTTTGGAAAAAGAAAGTTTTGTTTAAAGAAATTTTACATGGATAAAGCATATCCATTGAGTACACACCGATAATTGTACGATCGTTAGATGTGAATAAAGATCAATTTCATCCTTACGAGAATGATGAAGAGTTTCTTGGTCCCAAAGTTCCACATCTAAGTGTCATAGGGGCATTGATGTATCTTGCAAACAACACAAGACCTAATTTAGCTTTCGTTGTAAACTTGTTAGCAAGATTTAATTCTTCTCCAACACATAGACATTTGAATGGAATTTAACATGTATTTAGATATCTTAGAGGGACTATTGATATGGGGTTATTTTATTCAAATGATTCAAAATCCCTATTAGTTGGCTATGCTGATGTTGGATATTTATCGGATCCAGATAAAGGTCGATCTCAAATGGGATATTTATTTACATGTGGAGGTAAAGTCATATCATGGCGTTCAACAAAACAGACATTAACTACTACCTCTTCAAATCATGCTAAAGTAATTGCAATGCATGAGGCAAGCCGAGAGTGTGTTTGACTAAGGTTTTTAACCCAACATATCCAAAATATATTTAATTTGCTCTTACAAGAAAAAAATGTCAACTATATTATACGAAGATAATGCAACATGTATAGTCAATTGAAGGTTGGTTACATCAAAGGTGACAGAACAAAACATATTTCACCAAAATTATTCTTCACTCATGATCTTGAGAAGAAATGTGACATAAAAGTTCAACAAATTCGTTCTAGTGATAATTTAGCAGATCTTTTTTACCAAGGCATTGCCAACTTCAACATTTGAAAGACTACTACACAAGATTGGAATATGTCAATTGAAAGATGCAATGTGATATTGCTATTAGGGGGAGTGAAAAACACGTTGCACTCTTTTCCTTTAACCAAGTTTTTGTCCAATTGAGTTTTCCTAGTAAAGGTTTTTAACGAGGCAGCTTGTAATAATAGATTATGTACTATTTTTCCTTCATTAGGTTTTTATCTCACAAGGTTTTTTCTAATAAAGGTTTTAATGAGCCACATTTTTATTTAATGGACATCCAAGGGGGAGTGTTATAAATATTACTTTATTATGAAAGTCCATAACTCTCAAAGTTGTAACCACCATTGTAGCAACCCCCAATGGAATTATGAGAGCTTTGTATTGTAATTAAACCTCTATTTGTTTTTTGTAACTTAAGGGATTGTATTATGTTATAAGGTCTTTAAATAGAGGCAGGTACAAGACTTGTAGATATACACAATGAATGAAATAAAAAGTTCTCTCGTTTATGTTTCTATTGTATTACCTTTTTGCATTGATATTTTCTCTTTAGTTTGTTCTTTCCTTTCATTATTTCATAACAGTGTTTACGTTTTTTAATTAAAAAAGTATAATTCAAATAAACTTAATCATGTATCTATATTATTGACTTGGTATCACGATTCAATTCGACACCAACTCAGCTATGAAACTATTAAAACAAAATATCCTTATTTTAAAGAGTAATTAATATTAGTATAAGTATTTTTATCTTTTTATTCTTTATATAATCTTCAAATAAAACAATTAAAAAATTATTATTCAGGAATTGAAACAAGACCAATAAATTCATATAAAAACCCTTTGCTAGCACTAATAATCATTTGTTGATGTATTTTTAGAAATATATTGTTTAATATAAAATATTTTTTTCACTATGTGATCAAATCTAGTTATCGTAATTTATTTGATTGAATTTAGTACCCTAAATTAAAAATACATAAAATTAATAAAATCTTAAATCTTAAAAATATAAATATATAAAATGGAAATTGAGTATTTTAATTTTTTTAAAAATATATTAATTTTATTTAACATTTCAAAAACAAAAAGATTTTACTATTATTTAGGTAACACATAAAAGAATATCTAACCTAAATGATTAGTATTTGGTATATTGACAATGTACTTTTTTTTTATTCCACAAGAAAGAAGAAAAAGTTGTCATATGTTTTTTATTTAAATATTTTCTAAATATTTTACTATACCCCTATAGAACACTTATCAACCCCTTCACACTGCTTATAGAATTTAAAAACTTAACTGACAGTGTAACACCCTATACCCGGCACGGTTGCCAAGCTCGAGTAATAGGACACTACACCACTGTCTAACATTGTACACGTCATGCATTGTCACATTCATGCAAATATCTTTTTATCTTGACATTTATACGAATTCCAAATCAGACATATACTAATTATCAACATAGAATGCAAAATATACCTCAATTGAGCTTTTGACATCAATCAAACATGCTTTAGGACCACTTAGCAAAATTTCCAAAACTGATATGTATATATTGATATTGAAAGTGAGGTATCGATATTTCTCTCAAGTGGTATAGATACCGGTTGGAAAATCGATACCAAAACTACTTAGTGTTTCTCGTTTGAAAACCAAAGTCTTAAAAACTATCCGTATCACTGATAAAGTATCAATAATTTTACCCTGAGTATCAATGCTCGTGATAAAATATCAATACGAATTTACAAATTGTTTCCTGCACTTTTGAAAATCACAGAGGTATCGTTTTTGAAACCCGAATAAAGATATCTCTGCTCAAAACCATAAAAATACAACATATATAAGCATTCCAATCATCCTAACTTATACCAAATCAACTTGCAATTACCTAAAAATTATCGAAATGTCGATATTATCAATTCAAAACATCGAATCATATCCAAGTAGTTATGCAATATACCAGCATTAAATCTTATAAATCCTAAAAGCAATAAACTATAAAACATCCACAATCTCATGCCAAGAATAAGCATAATTCTACCACACTGCCTTATTCCCAAAAACATAATCAATAATTTAACACCTACTAAAGAAAAAGGACTTGCTTGTGACACCCCACAAAACCACACACGCCCCCCACCGAAACGCTATTGATTTGCAATGATATTAAAAGGAGTGGGTGAGCTTCAACAAGCTCAGTGAATGTTCAGAACAATTACTATGCAAACAAGCCATTATGCATTAACGAAACAGTCATATAACGTATTCAGAATATTACCAACTTTAATTTCATATTAGACACGTTTTAACATCTTTCATGAGTCTATTTACACATAAATCATATTAATATTTAAGCATAAATTACATTAATATTTAAGCATAAATCATATTAACATTTAAGCATAAATCACATTAATATTTAAGCACAAATCACATTTATTTAAGCACAAATCATATTAATATTTAAGCATAAATCATATTAACATTTAAGCATAAATCATATTAATATTTAACACATTTAATGATAATTTTGCTTTTGAGGTTATGAAACATAAAGCGAGCACTATCACCACACATCGGATACATGGATCTCCAAACACACATCAAAAGACTTATAGAGTCGAATATATTCCAAAAGTGTAGTATATAGCTAACACTCTCCTTATTTCCCCTCACATGTCCTGTTGAATGGAGCTTAGCACACATTCCCTTATCTCTCCAAACATGTCCCAGGGCCTCAATTCCCAAATCACATATACATATAGGTGAGTACTCACAATCATATGACATGCCAACAATATCTAATGGTCTCATAAGGTCACAAGGCCAAAATATCCACATTATTATCACACGTTGACTTACTGATTTTCCGCACATCATCACTTCATATTCACATCATTAGCACAATATATTTACTGTAACATGGCATGAGTAACATACCTGCATATTTACTATCTCATGGCATGAATAACATACCCACATATTTACTGTCTCATGACATGAAAAACATACCCACATATTTACTATCTCATGGCATGAATAACATACCCACATATTTACTATCTCAATGCATGAGTAACATACCCACATAATTACTATCACATGGCATGGATAACATACCCACATATTTACTATCTCATGGCATGAATAACATACCAACTTATTTACTTTCACAACAGTTATCACAAGCTTATAACACATGTCATAGCATCTCATATATGTTCATATTTTCACAATTGCACAAGCACACAAATATCATATTTAATCATAGGTGTGAGAACACTTACACTTGAAATCTAGAGTAAGGGTTTAGACTACCTCTAAATTCCCAAATGCAAAATGAATAATCTACGAGCAACGATTTTAAAACAATCACCAAAATTGCTTGCTTTCGTCGAAAAACCAAAATCTCAGACAAGATTTTATTTGCCTTTATCTTTAATCTTTGATGGTCCTATTGACTCTGACACTTCAACAAGACATACCAAACAAATATACAATCAACAATCAGTCATTAACCACCTTAAACAGTCACAAACATAAGCCTAAGCTACGTTCTCTTTTAACTAAAACCTTTAACATAAAAAACTTAAATTTCTCATAACTCAGTCTACACTTAATCTTTTTCGCATGAAACCAATTCCATTCATCCACATATTCATTTATAGCTGATTCCTAACCTTTAAACTATACAAAACTACACATTTTAAGGTATCAGAATTTTTTGACATACAATGGTCATTATGACAAAAATTCATTAAAACTCAAGAAATACTTAACGAAACTTCATAGTAACTTTAGAAACCTTCTAATCATGTTAAAAATAATTGAAAAATAGTTTAAAACCAAGTTTTTATCCATAATCTTAAAATCCACCATTAACAACGTAATTTTTGATTTTTTTTTAAAACATGTGTTTTAATGGCTAAGAATTTGATTTTCTAGATAACTAATAGGAAGCTGAATGGTTACTTTCGATGGAAGAAAAATGAGTTTTGATGAAAACTCGAGAAAACCCATGTTTTGAGAAGATGATGAATTTAGTGAGATTTTTGGGTGTTTTTCTTGGTTTTAATGGAGATTTATGGTTCAAGGATGTTAGAAATTAAAAGGGATTAGAATTTAGAAGCAAAAATCAATTGGGAGAGCATGAGAGGATGGAAGGACGACACAAGCAATCAGGAGAAGAAAATAACGTGAAACAATTTTAGAAAAAGGGGATTTTAGGTTGAAATTTAAAATTTGGTCAAATTCCTTAATAAAAACTCACAATTTTGAATATTTTACAAATCAATCTTATTTCCAAAATTAAAGGTTCATTTTCAAAAATTGACTTAATCTCCTAATAGCCATTGTCGAAAAGATTATCGATTACCAACCTTACAAAATTTCGAACACATATAAGCTAAAATTCCCAAAATACTCTCGAAACTTCCAGGCTCAATTTTGGGGTGTGATAATGCTTCCCCTCTGAAAAGAATTTCGTCCTCAAGATTTCCTATTGACACTTCACTTGCTTAATCACAATATATGTTATTTCTACTTTAAACTAACTAACACTTTCACACTTTCATCGCACACTTTGTTTCCTATTCTATTGAACTTCTTACGACTCTTCTTAAAAATCCTATTCACCACCACAAATTGTTTAACAATAACTTCTCTAACAATTTCCTCTATTCCCTACGACATTTTCGTCTAAAGAACTCATAATTTTTTTTCTTAATTTAATAGTCTATATTGAAATTCTTCACTTATTATCTAAATCACTTAGAACGTATGATTATGTTCGCATTTACAATAACACGTCTAGGAGGCATTTTGTATCTAATCTAACACACACACGCATAAACCAAAGGTGTGAGTGGCGGGAGAAATGATCCAAGACACGTTCCTACAAAGCAAAATTTAGGATTAAAGGCAACATTTTCTCATTCCTACCTCACATTTAATTCAATCAAAACATTTCAAACAATTTTAAGCAATCAGAATAATTTAAACACTTAGGTTTCTAGATCGATGGGTCACGAAACCTCAATCAACATTTCAACAATCACCTAGGTCCAGTGTTATTGAACTTAGACTCTGATACCACAAATGTAACACCCTACATTTGACCCGATCACTGAGCCCGGGTAACAGACGCGCTGCACCACCGTCTCACATCACACGTACACGTCATGCATCACATTTCATGCAAACATCTTTTTATCTTGGCATTTATACGAATTCCAAATCAGACATATACTAATTATCAACATAATGTGTAAAATATACCTCAATCGAGCTTATGACATCAATTAAACATGCTTTAGGACCACTTAGCAAAATTTTCAAAATTGATTTGTAGGTATCGATACTAAAAGTGTGATATCGATATTTCTATCAAGAGGTATTGATACCGCTTGGAAAATCGATACCATAATTGCTTATTATTCTCATTTAAAAACCAATGTCTCGAAAACTATCATATCACTGATAGAGTATCGATAATTTTACCTCGAGTATCAATACTCGTGATAAAATATCGATACAAATTTACAAAATTATTTCCTGCACTTTTGAAAATCACAAAGGTATTTTGAAACTCAAATATCGATACCTATGCTTATGACCATAAAAATACAACATATATAAGCATTCCAATCATCCCAACTTATACCAAATCAACTTGTAACTATTATATCACCTAAAAATCATAGAAACACCTATATTATCAGTTCAAAACATCAAAGCATATCCAAGTAGTCATGCGATATACCAAGCACTGAATCTTATAAATCCTAAAAGCAAAAAACAAAAAAACATAAAAACATCCACAATCTCATGGCAAGAATCAATATAAGTATACCACATTGCCTTGTTCCCCAAAACATAATTATAAACTCAAAAATATATAGGATTTTTCTATATATTTTATCACCTTTTAAATTAAAAATGATATTAAACTCGAGTAATTATTTAATAAATTTATGAATTTTGCTTAAATGTTAATCTTGGACATGAAATTGCTAAAGATATGATTTTGTGCTTTATTATATGGTTTTTATGCATAAATTGGCCTGTTTTATTATATTTATTTAGCATGTTATATTTTTAAAGATATAGTGGTCCATGACATTAATTTAATAAAGCATGATTTAAAATCATTTCATAGACATGAATTATTTCATGCACATTGGACGATTAAGGCTACGTAATTTGGGTCATTAAATTATTTAATTTAATCCAATTAAATTATGAAAGTAATTTGAACAAGTCTAGTTGTTTAATTGTGTCATGAAAACTATCTAGTCCAAGAGGGGGAGCCCAAATTCGACACAAGCAATTGTCTGCCCAATAAGGAGCTTTGGGATATTTCTTGAAGGGTCCTTGGAGTTGAAGACGAATCATAAATTATCCACGAAGATTACTGTAACACCCCACACTCGGTCTAGTCACCAGACCGAGCGAATGAATGTTACCACAGATAAACACCTTCATGAAACCATTTAAAGTCTTTAAATTGCTATATTATTATTATTATTTTTAAAACAATTTTCAAAGTCTAAGGGGCTTCTACCGATACCTGGGTCCAAACTACAGAAACAAGTCATTTCGCTTACATAATCCTTATTAACCCTATTGCATGCCATTTATAACCATGAACCCAAAACGATCATAAATACCAATATAATGAATGGATTGTGTGACGATGCTCCGACGATATTCCAATCGATCGAGCCTTTCGATGATCTTCAAAACAAAAGAAACAACCACATAAGCAACTAATGCTTAGTAAGCTCATATAAGGATACTTAACGTACTGATAGCATTGAAAGAACCATTGATTTCTTCTTAATTATAGTATAATTTTTTTCGCATTTGATCATCTTTAGCATACATTTTTAGTATTTTCAACTTAGTTATTACATTTTCTAACTTAGTGAAGCTTAGCCTAATTTCCTTTAAAATTATCATGTTTTTACTACTGATGTCGCTGCATTAATTTGTTTAGTATTGCGCTCAGAAATGTCACTGCAGGAATCTGTCTAGAAGTATCAATGCATGAAGGTGTCCATAGTTACCGCTACATAAGAGGATCCAAATTTTTGCCTAGAACTGTCGCTGCACCTGACAGCTGTCTAGTTAACACACCAGAAATGTGTGAGTTGTACAGCTGGTATAACCAACTTGTACAGCCAGAGGATGTTAGATCTGGAAGGTAGGACACCTTTACTGGGAAGTTACTGTTAAGTACTAAAGAGAAGGAGAGAGAAAGGGGGATTCTTCTTGGCTTTTCGACAGATTAAATTTCTTCTTCAACATTTTTTCAAGTTGGCATTCATGGTAGCTTAAATTCCTAACGGCAACCTGACGTTGACGAGAAGGCAGTCATCCTCCTGACGAGGAGCATCCTAAGTGCGATCCAAGAGGAGTGTAAGAGAGTGATTCAAGTAAACTAGGAATAGGATACTTCAATTTTTCTGTTATTTCTCTTTCTTACTTCTCTTCAACACTGATAAGTTTTGATAATTTGAGTTTTATGGAAGTACAATTTCATTTCATATCTGAATGATATCTATTTCAATATTTCCTTTACTGTTTATCTTTGGATTTAATTGTTTGACAATGGAAGTGTGATTGCAGTCACTGTCACTGGAAAGTGCAGCGACAAATTAAGTTAACAAGCAAGACAACGAAAATTGCTTGAGGATCGAAGGAATTCAATCCACTTGTTCTTGAGTTTATTGCATTGCCAACACTGGAAGGTGTGTTGTGTGATTATTTGAGTCTTTGATAAACTGGGAAGTTAAGGTTGGTAAGATTTCATTATGCTTATTCGCAGCGATAATTTATCTATTATTACCTTGTGATCACATTTAGCTTTATGCCAACTCTTCAACTAAGGAAACCCTATTTTATTATCATTACTTCTTAATTTTTTCAATATTGCTTAGACAAATTAATCTCATTCTTTTACTAAATTTCTTATTTTATTGCTCAACACGTAACATCACAATCTCTCTCTGTTTTAAATTTTCATTGCATTGATAACTATAAACTCAAACAACCATCCCTGTGGGATCGATATCCTATAGACTTACATCTATCTATTATACTTGCATTGACAGTGTTCGCTTGCACAAATGGATGGAGGCTATTTCTGTACTGAAGGATGATGCTAGGACAGTGCTGGAATTTTTCCACAAGCACATACTCACTTGTTTCGGCACACCTAAGGCATTGATTAGTGATCAAGGTACTCACTTCCACTGTAATCAAGTTGCAACTGCATTGAAGCGGTATGAAGTTAACCATCGAATGAAAACCACATACCATCTATACACCAATGGCCAAGCTGAAGTCTCCAATCGGCAAATCAAAAATATTCTTGAAAAGGTGGTGAATCCATCAAGGAAGGATTGGTCTTCTAGGCTGGATGATGCATTTTGGGCATTACGCACAACATATACAACTCCACTTGGAATATCACCATATCAACTTGTGTTTGGTAAAGCATGTCACTTGCTTGTGGATTTAGAACATAAAGCTATGTGGGCAATCAAGCAAGTGAACATGAACTATGAAGCTGCTGGAAAGAAAAGGCTGTTGGACATTACTAACTGGAGGAAATTCGACATGGAAATGCCCAATCTATAAGGAAAGACTTAGTGTTGGCAAACAATTAAATTATTTTGCAGCGACAATTTACTAAAGGTCAACTGGTGCTATTATTTAATTTGCGACTAAAATAAAATTGCACCCAAGTAAATTACGCTCACGATGGTCTGGTCCATTCGAGGTTGTCGAAGCATTTCTTCATGGTGCGGTCACAATTAAATAAATAAATGATGGGCACAAATTTAAGGTAAATGGCCAACGACTAAAGCATTACTTTAGCCATAATGATCACAAACAGAAGGAGACCATTAATCTGGTCACATTTTTCTAACCTCTCTTTACATTTTTATCATGTACTTTTAGATTATTTTGTTATGTTTTAGTTATCTTCCTTAGTATTTTTGCAGGAATAAAGTCCTTTCTTTTGTCAATGCATGAAAAACTCCTTGTCGACATAACTTATCTACTGACTCATCATCAAAATCGAAACAGATTAGGAAACAAATTGTGACATTCAAGCACCTATTCCTCAACTGTTGGATCGGTTTGAAAAGGGGCAATCCGAGTGGATGCATTTATTGAATGTAAATTGACTGTCTTCTTTCTACACAATGTAAAGAAAAGCACGACTCTCCATCTTTACTTTTTGTTCCCTATAAAGAAATCCACTGTGCCGACGGTGTTACTCTCACAAAAAAACTACTTTTGAACTTCTCACTTTTCTTCAAAGCTCTCATTTTCTTTACTTTCTACTACTACCTTTGCTACCAAAAACATATGGCCAGAACTCGAGGCACAAAAACACCATCAAAATCTACTGTAAAACCCTCCCCCTCCACCGCTATGGTGTGAGAACAGAGCATCACTCATCTAGAGAACCACTGGTGTTTTTGACCAACGCTGCGAAGGGCAGCTTCTAAGACAACATGCTGAAGCGCAACTGTCATCTTGAGTAGGGTTTTCAGCTGTCAAAGCATCAAGACCTAGAGAAGCAAGTCAATAAAACTATTGAGAGAATGGGTTGAGAAACCTTTTGCACCCATCTTGAGGCCTATTCACCATCTCCTGTGAGAGAGTTCTATGCAAACCTAATTGATAGCGAACAAGAGTTCGTCTTCATTTGTGAAGGGTTGGTACCTGATGTCACGATAAATTCAGCTGAGGAATTTGTCACCACACCCTGAAGTTGTGGGTGCATCTTTGAATGATTTGGCGCCACTTGATGTGAGTCAGACAAAGGCTGTGGCTATCAGTAATGAGGATTACAATCCTTTAGCCATGGTGCTTGATACTACATACACCGCTTGCTAAAATACACCCTCTAATGTCACGATCGATGATGCCGGGGCACACCTGAAGCTGAGGAGCAATTCAAAGATCCGACTAAGCCAAAGGAACGAAAGAGGAAGCGCACTAAAGATGAGAAGCGCCGCAAGGAGGAGCACAAGCATAAGAAGAAGAAGACCCATGCAGCATATTGAGTTAGTTTTTACTTTCGGTACTTAGTTTAGTTTTCATGCATATCATGTAGCTGTCATCACATTTTGTTTGTCATTGCATTTTTCTTGTCATTGCATCTTCATTGTCATTGCATTTCCATATATATTTGTAAATTAATGACACTCATTGGGGACAATGCAAACTTTAAGTTTGGGGCAATGTATATGGGTTGGAAATGCAAATGCACCTACATTTTAAAAATTTGTCCTTTTGAGATAATGAAAGCATGCAAAGTTATTGAAAATGTGCTTGAAATTGTTTTTTATTTGATGCTTAATTCTTGAATCATGTGAACTACTAATGAATGAGTTGGATGAATGTGATTGAGTGTTGTATCTTCAATGAGGATGATTTAGATTGCTTAGTAATGGATGAATAGTATCATTATTTGAATTTTTGAATAAATTTGCCAGTTACATAACAACTACTTGTATACAAGTATAGTTTAAAATAAAAGACAACTCCAATGTGGGTGTATTGTCAATTTTCAAGGGGAACACTCCAATGCAAGGGTTAGAAAAAGTAACCTAGCCAAAGGCTATCACTGCAAGAGTGTGTGTCGACGCAATTACATACTCCTTGGAGTTTGTTTGTTGCATCCCATCTTTACTTCCCAAGAACAAGAGTATAGTAATGCAACAACATCCCTCAGTCACATATAAAAAAAAAGAGGAAAAGAAAAAAAAGGAAAAAGAAGAAAAATATATATGTATATACTACTGTATAATAAATGTTGTTTTGGTAGAAAGAAATTAAGATTTAAAGTATGATGCTAGCATTAATGAAGTTGCAATTTTAGTTATCCAAGTTGTTAGAATGGTCATTGCCTTGATAAATTTTTTTGCTATAACCTTGCTAGTTTTTGTTTACTTGAGGACAAGTAAAAACTCAAGTTTGGGGGTGTGATAACATTAGAAAGAACCATTGATTTCTCCTTATATATAGTATAATTTGTTCCCATTTGATCATCTTTAGCATACATTTTAGTATTTTTAAATTAGATCTTACATTTTCTAACTTAATGAAGCTTAGCCTAATTTCCTGTAAATTTATCATGTTTTAACTACTGATGTCGCTACATTAGTTTGTTTTATTACGCCCAGAAATGTCACTATAGGAATCTGTTCAGAAGTATCAATGCATGAAGATGCCTAAAGTTGTTGCTGCATAAGAGGATCCAAATTTGCGCCCAGAACTGTCACTGTACCTGACAGTTGTCTGGTTAGCATACCAAAAATGTGTGAGTTGTACAGCTAGTATAACCAACTTGTACAGCCAGAGGATGTTAGATCTGGAAGGTAGGACACCTGTACTGGGAAGTTACTGTTAAGTACTAAAGAGAAGGAGAGAGAAGGGGGATTCTTCTTGGCTTTTTAGCAGATTAAATTTCTTCTTCAACATTTTTTCAAGCTAGCATCCATGGTAGATTAAATTCCTGAGGGCAACTTGACATTGACGAGAAGGCAGTCCTGCTCCTGACGAGGAGCATCCTAAGTGCGATCCAAGAGGAGTGTAAGAGAGTGATTCAAGTAAACTAAGAATAAGATACTTCAATTTATTCTGTTATTTCTCTTGCTTAACGCTGATAAGTTTTGATAATTTGAGTTGTAAGGAAGTACAATTTCATTTCAGATCTAAATGATATCTATTTCAATATTTCCTTTACTGTTTATCTTTGGATTTAATTGTTTGACAATGGAAGTGTGATTGCAGTCACTGTCACTGGAAAGTGCAGCGACAAATTAAGTTAACAAGCAAGACAATGGAAGTTGCTTGAGGATCAAAGGAATTCAATCCACTTGTTCTTGAGTTTATTGCATTGCCAACACTGGAAGGTGTGGTTAGTGTGATTATTTGAGTCTTTGATAAACAGGGAAGTTAAGGTTGGTAAGATTTCATTGTGCTCATTTGCAACGACAATTTATCTATTATTACCTTGTGATCACATTTAGCTTTACGCCAACTCTTCAACTCAGGAAACCCCGTTTTATTATCATTACTTCTTAATTTTTTCAATATTGCTTCGACAAATTAATCTCATTCTTTTACTACATTTCTTATTTTATTTCTTCGACACGTAACATCACAATCTCTCTTGTTTTAAATTTTCATTGCATTGACAACTATAAACACAAACAACCATCCCTGTGGGATCGATATCCGATAGACTTACATCTATATCTATTATACTTGCATCGACAGTGTTCACTTGCACAAATTGCTAGGACGTTCATAGCGCGATCACTTACCGATCATATTAAGTTAAACAACCAAGAATAATTTCTTTAATCCTTAGCAAAACTTCGTTTCCTATATATACCACTTCACAAGATTAGTAGGTGTATTAGTGAACATAAAATCCTTCCAAAGTTCATGCAACCTATTACCATAAGCATTCAATGCATATATCATTTAACATCTTTATTCCAAGTATACAATTCAAATGTCACTCTTTTTACATCTCAATATTCTTGTTAATATTACGAATAAATATTTCATATAACTACTTTCATAATAACATTTTGTGTAACTATTTCATCTAAGTATTTCACTTTACTAATTAACACATAGTCATCATTAAGTCTTGAACTTACATTTCTTTCTTTCCCAATACAACCTCACTAGGTTAGTGGATATCATATTTTTATATACTCATTTAAGATTTGTTACCCCGCTCATATCATAGAAAGAATTTCACTATATAAGTCATTCATTCACATAATTCAAATATTACCTTTTTAATCCCAATACTTGCATTACATTTTCAATATAATTTATCTGAATCAATACACCTGCAAGAAGCTTGTTAGGCATTAAGCTCGATAACCACCGGCACGAAGCCTGCTAGGCACTAAGCCCGATAAATACCATAAAATCACTCAATTCTATGATATATTTTACGAATTAACACTTAATTATACGATATATAACTAAGAGATTAAATCATTAAAAAATAATAGAATATAACTACACATTTACTGTAACACTTCATTTGAATATTTTCGTAATAATTAACTATTATTATTTCGACGGATCCTTATAAAAGTATTCAATACGTAAGTCTAGAACGTATGACGCTTAGAAGCTAAATCCCTATAAAACAACAACGAATAACTACTCTTAGCTAAATTCGTGTCTCAATTAACTCGAGTCCGCAACGTATGCAGGAGCTCGATCAGAATGTTTACGCTTATCAGCTATTCAGATAAAAAAAATTCACGTTGGAAACTTTATTTGATCTATCAAAAATTACTTCATTTAATTCATTTACAACTTTCATAATTATTTGCTTTTTAATATATATAAATTCCATATAATTAGAAACATACTTCGCATTATACCATTACAGGAACATGTCCCTATAGTCCTTATTTATCAAACATAACACAAATAATAGATAAAAGTGAAACCAGTCAATAACAGTACAAGTTTTGATCCAAATTATGAAACTCAAAAGAATTACCAAAAGCAGTGGAATTTTCTTTAAGTACAATATGGATTTTCTCAAATTCAATCCCATAAAATAAATTTCCCCATGACCATAACCCAATTTCCTAGACTTTCATACACTTAATGCTTTTAGTAGCCTTAAATTGCCTCATCTCATCTCATATTGATATCAATATGTTAGCACCGAAAACTAGCAAACAAATATTGACGAGGAAAACAAATTATATATAAATACTAGAAATCAAAATGATATCAAACAGTAGCCGGTGAAGTGAATAAAGGAAAAGTTAAAAGAAACAAAGACTAACATATCATATAATTAAATTAAACCTTTCTTTATTTCAGTTCATGACCCTCAATTATAAATTCCCTTTAATTATATCATTTCAAACTCTTATCCATATATTTTACATTTTGTAGTTGTATTACTTAATTAAAATCATCCTCACTTAGTTCAATTCATCACATACTTATCTCAAGTAGTCAAAATCAATTACAACATAAATAGATATGTTTTAAGTCACAAAATAACATATAATTAATTTAAAATTTACAAACTTACCTCAATTAAAATGGTGGCAAAAACAAAGTTGGCGGCTCGTCTGATATTTTAGTTTTTCCTCTATTAAAATTCGATTGACCCGTTTCTTGATCTAAATAATAATTTCATTCAATTAATATAATTATATAAATTAAATAAGCATTTTTATACAATTAAGTCCTTTTGTCATCATTTTACAAAATTACCCAAATATTTTACCTTTTATGCAAATTAGTCCCTAAGCCCGAATCATGCAATTTAACCATTTTCAATTAAATTCATTCTTAGACGAATGGTTTGGGAATCTATTACAGCCCATATTTACTATTATTGCACACCAAGTCCTCGTAATTTTATCACTTTAACATTTTAGTCCTTTAACATTAAAATTACTAAAAATTACTTTACAAAAAAATCTTATTTAACAATCAAGCTTAATAATTTATCATTAAACTTCAAAAACTCACTAAACTCATCAATGACGTAAACCAAAATGTTTAACGGTTTTACAAATTATTCCCGAGTTAGCTAGATTAAGCTAATAGGAACTCAAAAACATAAAAATTACTAAAAATGGGTGTCAAATACATACCAAATAGGGGAACCTAAGCTAGTCGAAGCTTCCTCCATCTACAACAATGGTGTTTCGATCCTTTTGGAGAAGAAGATTCAAGAGAAAAATATATTAATTTAACATTTCTTTTAATTTAACCTTTTATTTACCTAATTTACAATTTTAACCTTTTAATATAACTTAAAAAATAGCCAATTCTTGTCCATAAATGTCCAATAATTATGTATATGGTATAATTACCATCTAAGGAAGGTTTGATTGCACAATTGGTCCCTTAATTATCTTAAATTCCAATCAAACAAACTTATTTACAATTTACCCTTAAACTAATTAGGACTAAATGAATAAATAATCCAAATATTAGTGGATTCAATCATATCCACCACCGCTTGGACTTTTTTACCATGGTTTAATTACCACTTTGGTCCATTTACTATTTTTAATAAATAGCAATTAACTTTTACCTCTTTTAAAATTGACTCAGTTTTCCTTAATTAAGAAATAAATCATCAAAATTACCAGATCAAACTTCAATTCACATATAATAAGACTCAGTAAATATTTAATAAAAATATTTACGATCCTAAATTTCAAAAACAAGGTCCCGATACCTTATTTTCTAAAACGACTTGACTTTTGAACCGAACCACTTATACTAACTTTTAATTAAATAATTAAAATTCACCAATTCAAAATTTCATTTAAAAATTATTAGTGACTCATATAATTTAAATACTCATTATATGAATTTACTCTTCAGATTTGTGGTCTCAAAATCACTGTGTTTTTGACACCACTGAAAAATGGGCTGTTACAATTATTGTTGACTCTGTTCAAGTCCTTATTGGATTTTACCATGATTTCATGCTTAAATAAAGCAAACAACCAAGCACCATCTCCACAAAGAGTGGTCAACCGTGCATGGGAGAAAATGGGGGCAGTCCTTCATGCTATTTTTAGTAAACCGGTCGCCCATCCTCACTTATAAATTCAACCATCATTCCCACTTCTCAAATCATCCCTCGCTCATCCGTTTCTCTCATTCTCTCATTCTCTAGCTCTCTTCTTTTCCCATGCCTAGCATTCATTTCCTTTCCTTCAAATTTTAGACAGCAAAAGTCTCTAAAATATCATCGCTTGGCCGACCACCTTGAGAAGCCATCAGCAAATGAGCCAAAGCAAGGATCGAAGGAGTCATCTTCAATCGGAGTCTGCACGATAGCCACTTCGATAGAGTTTATTCTTTCCCTTCTTGTTATTTAAATTCATTGATCTTGTCATCAATAATGGTAGCTTAATTTTCTTTAAGCTAGGATGATTGCATTAATTTAAAAAAATTAATTTGATTCATGCTTATAATATTTGTGGCTCAATCGATCATATTTTCAATTAAATTCAAGTTGTATTTCATTCATATGTGATTGGATGCATTAGAATTAGTTGAGCAATTCGAACCAAACATCGACTAATAAACACAATAATTTAGACGTGCATGCTTATTTCATATCCGACCCAAAATGAGTTGAAGGTTCGTAATCGAGCTCTATTACCTTACATGGCTTTTAGGTTGTTGAGATTCATTTGTTTCAAACTGACCCAACCCCTATTACTTCACATGAATATTAAGAAACCTTAGTTTAATATGATCAGTAAAATGCGTATTTTACTAAGTAAAAGATTCCAAAAGGACTTAATTTGGTTTCCATGCCCATGAAAGATCGAGTGTCCATGGAATGTTTTTTTTTATATTATTAAGCATGATAAGAATGAATTGAATTGATTAACGTAATTGTCCTAGCCTATTCATGTTATTGATTATTGAGATTGTGTTTTCTACTGCTAAAATCCATTCATTCATTTAGATAATTATCATATTAGGTTTAATTGCATTTAGGGATCAATTGCATCTACTTACTTTTATTTAATTTTAATCAACAACTTTCACAAATATATTGTTTTTTCACTACCAAGTTGTTAACTTTAATTTTAAAAAATATTGATTAACACATATAGTCCCCGTGGATATGATAACATTTTTACTTACTTATTACTTGATAACGACTATGTACACTTGCAGAAGCCTACGAGTTACAAGATTTTGGCATTGCCGGAGACTGTTGCCTAATCATTTTTGCGAAATTATTTATTTGGAATTTGGTTTTTATTTTATTTTTATCTTTACTAATTATTCTTTTAATTTTTGTGATTTAATTTTCAAGTGTTTATGAGCATATATCTAATTATTGATTTACTACCTGTAAACCTTGACATCGAGCATTTAGACAGAGAAGACATGAACAGTTAGCCTAGAGACAAGCCGAGGTAGACCTTAGGAACCAGAACGATGAAAAAGGTAATGGAGTCAATCGTGTGCGTAATCCCATCCTCATTGCTGATGATAGGGATCGTGCCATTAGATAATATGTTGTGCCACACTTCAATGAGTTAAATCCGAGAATTAGGAGGCCGGATCTTGAGGCACCTCAATTTGAGTTAAAACCACTGATGTTTCAAATGCTACAAATGGTGGGCCAGTTTAGTGGAATGCCCATAGAAGATCCACATCTTCACCTTCGATTGTTCATGGAGGTGAGTGATTCGTTCAAGATTATCGGTATGACTAAAGAGGGATTGAGATTAAAGCTGTGTCCATACTCATTACGAGATCGAGCATGAGCATGGCTTAATTCATTGTTACCAAGTTCAATTTCTACTTAGTAAGAATTACTAGAAAGATTTTTGGTTAAGTATTTTCCACCTAGAAAAAATGCTAAGTTGTAAAATGAGATTACTACCTTCCAACAATTTGATGACGAGTCCTTGTACGAGGCATGTGATCAATTCAAGGAGTTACTTCGTAAGTGTCCTCATCATGGGATTCCTCACTGTATCCAATTGGAGACGTTTTACAATGGTCTCAATGCACACACAAAATTGATGGTAGATGCTTCTACGAATGGTAATATTTTTTCTAAGTCTAATAATGAGGCTTATGACATCATTGAGAGGATCTCTAGCAACAATTATCAATGACCAACAAATTTAGTAGCTTCAGGAAGACGTGTAGCCAGAGTTCATGAAGTTGATGCCCTTACTTCACTTTCAGCTTACTTATAGTCTATTGATCGCCTATGAACGTACTCTCATTCGGTGTGTATTTTTAGGGCTTCTACAAGTATACGAGTCAGGTTGTAATATAGTTTATTACGACGAAACACTTGGTAGTATTTTGAGCATCGTACCCAGAGGAGGCTTTAAGCAATAGTCATTTAGATCCCAGTAGAGAAAAGAAGTAATTAGTACTTTCTTTAGGTTTATAGTATGAAAGTGAAATAAAGAATTAGCGATTGTAGAACATAAAAATCAAGGAAATAAAAGTAAAAGAAAGAGATAAGTAGATTCGATAAAAATTTGGGAAGATTAAGTTACTTCCATATGAATTCTTTAACCATCGATTTTGGGGACTTTTCTTCAATCAACTAGTCGCTACCTTACCAGGATCTTCCAATCTTCCACCAACATAACGAGTCAATAGAGACTACTTATCGTTAGATGTCATAGTTTAAACTGGTTTGGGGTAAAGGTGTTCACAAATGGGCAATACCAATTTTGGGTTCATTCTCACCTAGATGACTTTCTAGGGTTTTCAAGCCTAATGCTTGTTTCACGTTCTTCCTTTCCCAGACAATTGATCCAAATGAAAATTGAAATCATTTATACGAAGTTACAAATCTCGTTTCCAAACGGAAAAGAAAATAATAAAGGAAATTGAAACTAAAAACTAAAGGTGTGTAAAACCCTAGTGCTAGAGGTCTTATTTATAGCCTTGGACGATTGTTTTCCTCAACCCTAGGTCAGCTGTCGTTCCTCGTTTTAAGTGGCATTGTAAAGACTGAAATTCCCTTCACTCGATGTAAAATTTGCATCTAAGAGTTGATGTCGCGACACATAGGTGTCGTGTCGCGACAAAGAGGTCAATCCACTCCATTTGGGTAATCGTACAGGCATTGTCGCGACATAGGTAAGGTATGTCGCGGAAAAGAAGTTAGCTTCGATATTCTTCAAGTCTAGTCCCTTTCTCACGATGTAGAGTAGTTGGTGTCTTGACATAGTGATCAACTTCATACTTATTTTACTTCTAAAGGTCTTCTGCAAACTCACGAAGTACGTTAGCTAACCCTTACGCCTAAACCCACCTTAAAGACAACAAAAAGTACCTTTTTGCACTTTTTACACAATTTATTCAAAAACATAAAACTAAACTAAATCTTAAGGAAATAAAAGGAAAATACTTAATTTCAAGCTCCTAAACTAAGAAAAGTAGTTCAATCTACTAGGTACAAAACCAGTAGATTAAACTCCCCGACACTTAAGTCATTGCTTGTCCTCAAGCAAAAAGAACAAAAAAAAACAAAACATAAGAGCTTGAGTATGTATTGTACAAGGAGTGATTTCACAACATATACCCTAGGCATTATATATCTTTCAGTAAATTCAACATGATGAGCAACTAACTTTACCATTTTCTATTAGAAACATATAAGTTCAGTAAGTTACAAGAAATAAAAACATCAAGGTCGCATTGGTATAACTCCATCAATGCCTAATACGAGTACTTTAATTATCCTCGTATAATATAGATAACCATAATAAGATAATGCCATGTTCGTTTATGCATGGAGTCGTATAGGTCACATAGGGATTTTCGACTTGTAATGTTCTGAGGCTTAGGATAGGTATGAAATTCAAAGAATAATTAGCACTAGAGGTTACAAACATGAAAATAGTTTGACACATTGTTGTATTGTTCCATATTCTCCCCTTTTAGTGTCCCATTTCTTCTCACCTCCTTGTTTCCCCTTCTCTCACCTTCCTTTTCTCTTCACTTAAGAAATCTCAACATGGTATAATCCTTTTAGCTAGCATATGAGTATTATTCTATTTCTTGAGCAATATTGTTCTCTTTTGATGTTTTTGTAACTTTGTAATTTTTCATATATTTCCTTACTCATGAATTTTTTCTTTTTTAGTTTCTACTCATCTTTTTCTTCTTTTTCAGATTTTTCATTTTTTTCTTTTTGGATATACTAAAGTTCATATTCCATATTGATTTTCCTATTACACTCTTTGTTTTTTCAAACTCCTTAATGTGTCTACATACCCTCAATACATATGACCATACGTCTATTATCGTGTAAAATAGGACCAAAGAAAAGAGTAAACACAAATTAAACTTTTCATGCTTAAGGGTTTGTAATGAGGTTAATCAAGAAGGGTCATTAAGCTCAAAGATGGGTGCTAAATGACAAATTGGAATAAGGTTTGCTATTAGGCTCTAGAGGTATTCAAGCAACGCCTTAGGTCATCCCTAAACATCTCAATATGCACAAATGTCAATTTAGTCACATAATCCCAAAATTACTATCTATCATATATACTAGCATGCTTGTTTCATCATATCATTCACATCATTTGGTACTAACAAAATCTTTCTATCTATACTTAGTGTAACCTATAGAACTTAGTAGTTTCATGCTAAAAAATATAAAAATTTCTCACCATCATGCCAAATTTATCAAAAAATAAAATTAACCTATTGTTCATGCTCTTAACCAATCACTTGTTCTTTTATAATCTTAAGCACACATCAAAAACAAAAATAAATGAAAAATACTATAATTCCTATGTTATCCCCCACACTTTAGATAACACATTGTCCGCAATGTGTAGCCCTTAAAAAGTAAGGAATGAAGTTACCCAATTTGTGACACCCTAAACTCAATTGGGACGAACTGACCCGAATTCGAAGCATTACAGTAGCCACTGAAATGACTCTCCAACTAACGACCACCTGACGTACATCCTAGCGTTATAACACCTCATCAATATATCATAAATCAAACATCAATTAGACATAAAATTATGTATTAAGCAATTAAAAAAACACCAAAATTAAAGTCCAAAATTTAATGTCCAATGTCCATTACAAATTAAATAACATTTGTCCTAAAAACACCATAATGCCCTTATATAGTATCTAAAGTAAATTTCTTAAGCAGCCACCGAGCGTTATTCTTAGATCGCCCTTGCACTCGCTTCTCGACTCTTTACGCTTGAAAATTCTTTGCATGAAATGTGAGGGGTGTAAGCTTAAAAAGCTCAGTAAATGATAGTAAAAGCATAAGTAAATTGCACCCAATCATGCATAAATCAAAGCAATTAAGCATTAAATTTTTAATCACAACAGGTTAACGTTTCACCATAACCTCACATGCTATTTCAAGAGTTAAGAATCATTTTTTCTATGTCATGTATAGTCATCTTTTAACATAAAAATATTCAATTATAATGGTGCAATCAATAAATTATATTTGCATAATACATCTATGGAAATAAGTAAACGTGTGATCATACAATGGATAAATGGATCTTCAAACTCCAACAAATCAAATACAGTCCTCCGAATTGAGCAGGTCGAAGCCACATGCTCCCTTGTAGCGCCTCAAATAATCCGATGAGTGGAGACTCAAGCTCAACACTCCCTTATCTACTTCAAACAAATTAGTCGACTATGAGCCATATGCTCACAATATCACAAAAAATGGTGAGTACTCACAAATCCTATGACATGCCAACTATATCCAATGGATCCACCATGCAATGTTGCTAATATAATCATACATACAAGGCATTAGATCTACTGTTTAATTACTTAATTTAGGATGTTAAAATGCAAGTAAAAGCATGTTGCTAAGGAATTTTAACATCAACAAAATTAAGCATAGCAAATATCATTTTCCTAATATTCATATACCAATTAGAACACCTTTATCAAATGTCCAACAATCAGCAACTCATGCTCCACATATCAATTTATCCCATACAATTTATTCATGCTAAAAGCATAATGCACAACTTATACAACCAATTACCATTTTTCTCTTTTATAAACTAAAACCTATTTTTAGCAAATCCAACCATCCAATATGCAATTAGGTCACTAATAACACCAATTAAACTTTAATTTAACACATAATTAGGTCAATTTACCAAATTGCACTTAATATCAGTCATCTCCACACTTAACTCTTTAAGCAAATATGTGTTCAAACAAGCAAGTTTGAACTTCAATTCTGATTTGCATATTCCTCCTATTGATTTGGAGCTTAAATAGAGACAAAGTATACATTACAAACCACCAATAGCAATAAGAAACATGAAATTTGATAAAGTATACGAATCTAAATCATTGTTCTAAACTACCTTACCGATGTTGCACAACTAAGCCGAAATATGGAATTCCTCAACTAACTCCCATTTCAGCACCTCAAACCACTTCTAAGCTTCATTCCTAGTCCAATAACATGTATTTTAAGTGTTAATTTCATCATTTAATCCGTTTCATAATTTTCTGGAAAAATCATCCATGTTCTTGATCAAATTCGAATTTTTCAAAATTAATCCATAAAACGTATTTGATCTTTTGATTTAAGATTAAAAACCTCTTATTAGACCTATTTAAGCTTAGACATCCATTAACATTTAGATTCCAACTCAAAATTAAAGATCCATCATTGTTTATCCTCAAGTTCAAGAAATAAGAAATTAAAGTTTAAAATCCATTATAATTAATCTAATTAACAAATAGTGATTGAAATCAACTTAAAAAAAAGTTTAGAGATGACGATTACCTTAAATTGAACTCAAATCATTGAGTTGGAAGATTGGATCAAAATGCTTAAAGAAATTCGGATGATTTTTTGCCCAACTTTGAAAATTATTTCGAGAGATTTTAGAGAGAATTTTTGAAGAGAAAAGATTTAGATCTATTCTCTGATATTTGGTTTATGAAAACAAGAAAAAAAACCGAGAGAAAAAGCTCTCAATTCGGGTGAAAAATAAGTGAAAACTGAGGTAGTTGTAGAGTTTTAAAAACTGAAAACCCCTCCTAATTTTCAAAATTTGGGGAGTTTGCCATCAGGCCACTCCCCCTTTTCCCTTATTTTTCAATTTGCTCCTTCCTTTCCAAAATTCTGAAAATATGGTTTATTAGCTATAAAACCTCTTGCACATTTCCCTTGTTTTTCAAATTAGTCTCATTTAATTATATTTTAAATCACCCAATTAAATAATGTCTACTGGTAGCGCGTTTTTGATGATTCTCTCTAAGATTTGTGCGATTTTTGTTCTTGCTCTTGTGGTGTCTGTTCTAGATTGTATGATTGAATGGTGGGGTTGAGGGGTCCACCGTGGCTTTGTGGTGGTGTCGTGGTTTGTGTTTTCTGTCCTTCGTGGTGTTTGAGTTCTTTGTTTCTTTCGCACTTTTTTGGGGTGGGTGGCGTGCTTTAAAAGGGTGACTATTGCGGTGTGGGTCTTGTTTCTTATTGGGTTTTGGGTGTACAGGGGTGGTGGCCAAAAGTTTTCTTGGCCAAGTTTATCTTTGTTATAGGTGTTTCAGGTTTCCTGTTTTCTTTACATTGTGTTATTTTTATTTTCTTTTTGTTATCTTTGTATCCTGTGGATCTTCTTGATCGGTGTGTTTTTCCGAGCTGGGTTTTGTTGCTTATTGCTTTATGTTGCCGCTATCTTGGGAAATGGAAAGTGCTTTCTGTTGGTGTGACAGGTGTTGTCGTGTTTTGGGCTTCCAAAGGGTAGGAGGAAGGCGTTTCATTCGAGAAGTCTACTTTCACTGACGTGGGTGTCAAAATTTTTGCGTGTCAAGTGTTGGCTGGGTGGAATCCGATTTCGATCTTGCCTCCTGTCAGGGATGTTATTTAAATCTTGATTGCTTTTATTATTATTAATTATTTTATGTTATCTGCATGGTTGTGCATGGTTTTACCAATATATTCACGTGACTTTTCTCTCTGAGCTAATTTTCTATCTTTTTTCTTTTAGTTTTTGTTTTCACGTGGTGGGATGTTTTCTTTTCAAGGAGATTGCTACTGTGTGTGCAGTTTTTTCTTTTCCTTTGTTTCTTGATTGGCTTTTTTGGGGGCGTCACCTATTTTTTTCTGATTTGTGTAGGTCCAATGGTGGGGCGGTGGAGTTTCTTGTTGGTCGGGCTCTCCGAACTGAGGGTGGTTGATCGCGCTATGAACGTCACAGCAATAATGTGCAAGCGTACACTGTTGATGCAAGTATAATAGACAGATTTGAATCTGTTGGATATCGATCCCACAGGGATGACTGCTTCTGTTTATAATTGTCGATGCAAAGAAAGTTAAAAAAACTAAAGAAATTGCAATGAATAATGTCAGAGTAATTAAATAAGAGAATGCAGTGAAAGTATGAGAATAATTTGTCAAAGCAATTTAAGAAAATTTAAGAAGTAAAATAATGATAATAAGATGGGGTTCCCTGACTTGAAAAGTTGGCAAAAAGCTAAATGTGATCACAAAGTTCATAACAAATAAATTGTCGCCATAATTAAGTACAATGAAATCTTACCAACCTTGACTTCCTTGTTTATCAGAGACTCAAATACTCACACTAACCACACCTTTCAGTGTTGGCAATGCTATATATTCAAGAACAAGTGGACTGAATTCCTTCAATCCTCAAGCAACTTCCGTTAACTTGCTTGTTAACTTAATTTATCACTGCACTTTCCAGTGATAGTGACTGCAATCACACTTCCATGGTCAAGCAATTAAATCCGAAGATAAAAAATGAAGGAAAGATTGAAATAGATATCAAACTTGATTTGAAATTAAATTGTATTTCCATACAACTCAAATTATCAAAACTTATCAGCGTTTAAGAAAGAAAAATGAAAGAACAGATGGAGTACTCTATTCCTAATTTACTCGAAATGCTCCCTTACTGTCCCTCTTGTGTCGCGTTTAGGATGCTCTGGTCAACAGCAATACATTGTCTTCCTCTTCTCATCAAGTAGCCCTTAGAATCTTAAGCTGCCATGGAAGCAAGCTCAAGAATGTGTTGAAGAAGAAATTTTTATCCAACGAAAAGTTAAAAAGAAAATGATAAAAATATTTTCTTCTCAGTATTTAAATTCCTCTGCCAAATACAAGTGTCTTCCCTTTCAGATCTAACTTCCTCTAACTGTACAAGTTGGTTATGCCATCTGTACACTCACGCAAATCTGGTGTGTTCATTAGGCAGTTGTCAGTTGCGACGACAGTTCTGGGCGCAAATTTGAATGTTATTTTGCAGTGACAACTCTGTACACCTTCATGCATTGATTCTTCTGGATAGGTTCATACAGTGACATCTTTGGGGTGCAATACTAAACAACTAATGTATCGACATTATTAATAAAAACATGATAAAATTAAAGAAAATTAGGCCAAGCTTCCCTAAGTTAGAAAATGCAATAACTAAGTTAAAAAGACTAAAAATGCATGCTAAATATGATCACATGGAAACAAATTATACTATAAGTAAAGAGAAAAAATGGTCTTTTCTAATGCTATCACACCCCCAAACTTGAGTTTTTACTTGTCCTCAAGTAAACAAAAGCTAGCAGAGTTATAGCAAAATTTTTGTCAAGCAATAGTCATTCTAGCAACTTGAATCTTCTGAAATCCTAACATATGAATCACATCCACATGACAGAATATTGCACCGACAATTTATAGGTATGAATAATTAAAATTGCAATTTCATCAATGCTAGCATCATGTTTTAAATCTTAAATTTATTTTACCAAAACAACATTTATTGTATAATAATATACTCATATATATATATTTTTTCTTCTTTTCCCTTTTTTTTGTCTTTTTTTATGTGATTGAGGGATGTTGTTGCATTACTATACCCTTGTTCTTGGGAAGTAACGAGGGGGTGCAACAAACCCTCAGGGAGTATGTAATTGCACCAACACACACTCTTGCAGTGACAGCCTTTGGCTAGATTACTTTTTTAAACACTTGCATTAGAGTGTTCGCCCTTGATAGTTCACAATACACCCACATGGTAAATTTATTCAAGATTCAAATAATGATATTATTCATTCATTACTAATGCAATCTAAATCATTCATCCAAAAAATTGAAGATACATAATTCAATCACGTTTATCCAAATCATTCATTATCATTTCACATGATTCAAGAACTAAGCATCAAATGAAAAATTCTCAAGCACATTTTTAATAACATTGCATGTTTTCATTAAACTTCAAAGGACAAATTTTTTAAAATGAGGGTGCATTTGCATTTCCATCCCATATACATTCTCCCCAAACTTAATGTTTGCATTGATCCCAAAGCACTGACATTAATTTACAAATATATATGGAAATGCAATGACATTGTAGATGCAATGATAATAAAAATGCAGAAAAAGAAGATGCAATAACAAATAAACTACAACTAAATGATATGCATGAAAATTAAAACTGAAAACTGAAAAACTCTCTCAATTTGTAGCAGCTGAAGATGTGGCTACACTGGCTTTCTAAGCACTGACATTAATTTACAAATATATATGGAAATGCAATGACATTGTAGATGCAATGATAATAAAAATGCAGAAACAAAAGATGCAATAACAAATAAACTACAACTACATGATATGCATGAAAATTAAAACTGAAAACTGAAAAACTCTCTCAATTTGTAGCAGCTGAAGATGTGGCTACACTGGCTTTCTATTTCTTACGCTTCTTTTTGCTCTGTGGCACTTTTTGTCTTTCATGCGCTTGCATTTCTTCTCCTTGGGCTTCGCCTTGTCTCTGGATTGCTCCGTAGCAGCAGGCTGAAACTCGGCTTCATCGACTGTGACATCAGAAGGATGGATCTCCGTCAATGGCTCAATGTAGACTATGATGGCCAATGGATTTGAACCCTCAGTTGGTGTTGTCATAGCCTCTGCCTGACTCGCAGTAGATGATGCCATTTCTTCACTTATTGCACCCACAGTTGTGGGTGCAGGGACAAATTCCTATGATGAATTTGCTCTGGCTTCTTCCTCTTCTTTTTCTTCTTCCTTCTCCTCCTTTCTCATCTCTTCAATTGGTGTGGCTTCTCTCTCAGAAGGAGTTTCTTCTTCAGCAGCATAACAGTCTCAAGATTAGCAGGGAAATCCTCCTCGAATAAACTGACAATGTTCCTTAAGCAATCCTCTACCTCCCTTGATTCCACCTCTCATCCTTCATTTAAAATATGCACTATTGGTAAAGAAGTTATAAAGTGGTCCTTCTCTCCAGAATCGGTTTCATCAGTTGAAAGTTTGGCTTCCCTGATGATCGGAGGGAAGATTGGGAATTTTGGTAAAGGTGCTGTGCTCATTCTCCTCATGGAGGTCAGCATGGCACTATTCCATTCCCTAGTGTAGGCATAGATAAATTCTATGAATGCTCCATTTCTTCAACTATGGTGACAAGTTTTATTTGTTTGATATTAATTGCATCGACAATCTGCTTTAGCTCATTTACTTTGTGCCACAATGGTGGGTCTACAGTCACATGCATACTATTGTTTCCATTTTTTCCTTGCTTTTCTTCATCTTCCTGGTATCTATTTCCTTTACTAATAGGAGTCTCCTTACCATGAGCCATCCTCTCAATTGAAGCATCATTGATCGGGCCTTTGTTTTCTAGGATCTCCTCTCCTTCGCGAGGCACTATACCCCGCTGTTGAAATAATCATTTTATCAAAGAGGGAAATACCAAGATACCTATTTGCTTTGCTGCGCATTTCGTAATTTCTTGATGCAATATTGTACCGACATCTATCTTTCTACCCTTTCTGATTGAATGTATCAGACACATTTGATCGAGGGTGATTGTCGTACTGTGCGTAGGAGGCATTAAACGACTATTAATGAAATGAAACCACACCTTACTTTGCAGTGACAAAAATCTCTTGTGCATGGTGTAATTGCTCGGATTTGAACCTATCCACATAGCACCTTCGACACACAAGTCTCTTATCAACATCTCGGTCCCTGCTTTAGTTAATTCTTCAATGAACTCCATATGCTCATCCTTATAAACGGGTAGTATTGTATATTCGTTGATGGTTGCAGTGTCCCATAGTATTAACCCTTTGCAAACAAATATAAATTTGGACTACTGGTCAGTAAGGTTGGCCTAGAATTTTCGCACCATAGATGGGGAATAGGCCCCAAGATGGTCACAGAATGTCTCCCCTCCCATTCTCGCGATGGTGCAAGTTACTTGCTTTCCAAGGTCCCTTTCCTTCTACAAGCTGAAACCTTGCTCTGGATGGAAATTTCTCTTCAGCATATTATCTTGGAAGCGTTCCTTAACTACCATAGTTAGGAACATCACTGATTCATTGGAGGGTTGCTACCTTGTTTTACAAGTCATCGTAGTAGAGGACGATTCAGGAACGAGCTTTTTTGGTGTCTTTGCTCCTCTTGTTCTGGCCATATCTGGTGATCGCAAAAGTAGATTAAGAAGGATGAGAAATTGAAACAAAGTATAGTAATGGAGGTTTGTGAGTGAAACAGACGGCGTAGAAAAAATTACTTTATATAGAGAGAAGGCATGTTTTATGTATTGCAGAGAAGGGTTAGTAGGTCTACACTCAATAAATGCATCCAATCAAATCACCCTTTTTAAAACCAATCTAACGGATGGATTTAAAAGGATGAATCATCATGATTTCTTTTTTGATACGTTTTGATCCTCTAGTGAGTCAGCAGATGAAATGCAACGATAATAATATATTTATGCATCGACAAAAGATTGGACTTGAACTTCAGAGAAATATGCAATGGTTGCAATTCCATAGTAAGAGATTTCACAATAGATGATCTCAAAGCTAGGTTCCTTCTATTAATCAACGTAGGAGGTTGCATAGACCAGTTTGGCTTAATCTCTTTATTATTCGGCCCAACCTTACTGTCACAGTTTAATAGAACATCTTTATACAATGTCGCCACAAATTTTTCAATAAATCTTGTGCTATGCTCATTAACTTCTCCCTTAAATGATTTATCCAGCACATTAATATGGTGACATTCTTCCTTGTCACGATAGGTAGTGGCTTCGAAGACACTGAAAGTGACATGTTCCCCATTATGACACATTGTTAATTCTCCCTTGTACACATCAATGAGAGTGTGTCTCGTACCTAAGAATGGGCATCCTAAGATTATGGGTACCTTTTATCGGCTTCACAATGAAGTATAATAAAATCAGCAGGGAATACAAACTTGTCTACACGAACAAGGATGTTATTAACCTGTCCTTCAGGCTACGCCAATGACCTATCTGCCATTTGCAATGTCACTACAGTGGGCCTCATGTGACCAATTCCTAATTTATTGAATGTAGACAGTGTCATCAGATTGATACTCGCACCTAAGTCACATAAAGCTTTACCCAAATAATGATTACCAATCGAGTATGAGATTGTAAAGCTTCCAGGGTCTTTCATCTTAGGTGGTAACTTATTTGTCAGCACTACACTACATCTTTCTGTGAGTGTAATTGTTTCAATCGCAGTTAGCTTCTTCTTCTTATATAATAGCTCCTTCATGAATTTCCCATAAGTGGGGGTCTGCACCCAACGCATCCACAAGAGGGATGTTGACTTGAAGTTGGTGTAATGTATTAAGAAACTGTTGGTATTGTCTATCATGCTCTTATTCCTTGAATCACTGTGGGAATGGCAAAGGTATGGAAACATCAGGTTGCTTTGACATGGCTGGCTGTGTCGACATCAACAATTGTGTCGACAATTTTGTTGGTGTAGTCGTAGTGATCGGTTTGTAACGTCATAGCAGTTGTGTAAATGGACACACATCGATGCAAGTATAGTTGATAGATTAATTCTATCAGATATTGATCCACACGAGGAATGGATTCTTGATGCTTAAATGTCGAAGCAACTAAAATTACAGCTAGGAAAATGCTAGTAAGAATGTTAGCGCAATTAAATCAGATCTGCACACTAATATAATTAAAGTTGTCAATGTAATTATAAAAGTTAATTGTCAAAGCGACTGAAAGTAATCAATTTGTTGTTGAAGTGTTGTGATTTAAATGAATGAAAGTAAAGAATGATCAAATGAAAAGGTTCGAAGTGGACCACTGATTTTACTAAGTAACAACGCTAGATGCATCGATAAGGTATTGTATAGATGAATTGTCGCAGCAAATAAGCTCTAATGAAATCTTACCAATTACAGCTCTTTATTTAATCGAGACTTAAGCACCCACAATTACCACACCTCTCAGTGCTGACCATGTTGTGCACTCAAGAACAAGTGACTAGAATCCCTTCTAATCCCAAGCAACTCTCGTTGACTTGCTTGTTAACCTAACTTGTCACTGCATTTATCGATGTCGGTAAACTGCAATTCCACTCTCGTGTTTAATACAGAGTTAAGTTCAAGAATAAATAGATGAGAAGAATCAAATAAGAATCAAAGTAATCTAACATTGAAAGTTATTCTCATATTCATTCAATTATCAATAATAATTCATCAACATAAAGAGAGGAGTCAACAAATACATCGAAGCTTACAATCCCTAGACCACTAGGACTGTTCCTTGACCGTTCATCTTGCTTTGCATTGAACACTTCTCTTCAGAAGTAGTTTCTCCTTCGCTCGATCAGTTCACCATTCTCTAACTTAAAACCTCATAAACACAAAGTAATTGTAGAATTAATTCCTTCACTTCTTGATATCGTTTCCTTTCTTCTTTATTCTTTTTATAGGCTTCAAGAATTATAGATTTCTTCTCCTATCAGATCCAACTTCTTGTGCAGCTGTCAAAGTTTGTTGAAATCCAGCTGTGCACTCACGCAAATATGGTATGATCTCCATAGATCTACAGATTGTCGCCGCATCTCTAGTCGCGATCTATAATATTTAATTGTAGTGGCAACGTGTGAAATTCCTGCGCTAGTGCTTCCAAGTGTACTTGTAACTTGGATTTACTCGTACAAAATAAAGATTTCTATGCGTCGACATCTTTGGCCACAATTCCAAGCTAACTTGTGGCTGCATTCTTTAAATTCGTTCTAACATAGATCTTTTGAGATGGATCCTTATGCTGAAAATTTCTACACACAATACATAGGCTGCATGTGGCAACATTAGTGCACCAAAGAGATAAAAATAACAAGAATTTAAGCTAAAGAACAATGAGTTGGAAATATAAATACTAAATATGAAATGCCTATCATGCATGCTAAATATGCTATAAAAGAAACAATTAATATGCAAATTTAGGGAGAAAATAGGTGTCATTTCTAATGCTATCAAGTTGGCATGGGATTAACAATTGGTAGAGCTTCTTTGATCGATTCTTCTGTACTTTCTTCAAGTGCAATTTCCTCACCTTGATTCAGATCACTAGTGGTGACAGGTTCTGCATTAGAATTAGTGTTTGGCTCGACAGTTTGCTTTCCACTTCGAAGAGTGATAGCCTTACAATGCTCCTTCCCACTTGAGCTTGGATTCTCTGTGTCACTCGGTAAAGCACCTGGTGGTCTTGTGTTCATATTCGAAGCAAGTTACCCCAATTGTGTTTCCAATACTCGGATAGAAGAGGAATTTTCTTACAAATTGGCTTCTGTTCGCGTCATAAACTCACACGTCATATTTTCAAAGGCTGTTGTGGGTTTAGTTGTGGTTGTTTGTACTGCTGCTACTGTCCATGAACATTTGGGTGTTATATTGAAGCTTGTTGTGGCTGCACTTGAATATGTGGCTGTATCTGATCTTGTAATTGTGCATGGTAATTATAATTATGTTGCTGCTGGTTGTAATTCCCTTATTGATAACCACCTTAGTTAGATGAATTTTCATATCTAAACATCGCAGCATTCTAATTTCTTCAAGGTTGTTGGTATCCCACAGAGTTATTGTAAAAGTTACCATAAGAGTGTCCACGGATGTTATTGACATAGAAAGTATTCTCTGCGTTCTGTGGACAATCCTCAAAATTGTGGTGTCACCACAAGTTTCACAACAAAAAGTGAGGAGGACGTCAATTGGTTGGGCAACTTGAATAGGTGCGATTTCACTAGTCCCCTTCATGTTCTTTATCATGTTTGCAAGCGAAGAAACTTGTGCACTTAGAGTAGAGATAGCATCCGAGATAGCATCCAACTCAATAACTCTAGGATTTGCCTTCACTTGAGTAGCTTTAGAGATCCGATATTGATAATCGTTCTGAGTAATTCTCTCTAAAATTGATAGCTTCATTGTAAATACAATCCAACAAAGGACCATTAGCAAATACATTGACAAGATTTCTTGTTTGTGCATTCAGCCCAAAGATTTTGATCTACATTTCTTGTTGAGCTCCATGCACGAGACATCGTCTAAGAAGAGATTTGTAGTGCTCCCATGTTGTTTGTAGATTCTCGTCATCAAGCTGATGGTATGTAGTGATATCATTTCTAAGCTTAGCATTCATTGTTAGTGGATTGATTGAAACATAAAACAAACTAAGTTACGAGTGTATTCCACGACATAATCGATCCAGCAGGTAATCCAAGGAACCAAGTTCGAGTCCATCCTTGCAATGAGTAAGGAACAGTTGCATTCTTAAGGCATCATCAATGACACCCTGCTGACTAAATGAAGCACAAATTAGTGGAAAAGATTTAATGCTCTCTCGCATCTTCATGTGGCAATCCAGCATACTGCCAAATAGAATTAACATTTGGAACATGACTGGTTTTAGCTAAAAATTTCCAACTTGAAATGCTGGTCGAACAACACCTAGATACAAATCATCCAAAACTAGAACAACAAATTCTTGGATGGTTTGATTTTGCATTTGATTTTCTTATGGTAGCGGTGTATTATTGATAACTTGTGGTTATTTTGGAGGATCCTATGGTGGCAGCGGTGGTAATTCAGCATTGATTCCTGGCAAAGTCATGTTTCTTTGACTTGCCGCCTCCTTCTAATGGTTCGATCGATCTCCAAATCTAAGTCAACAATATTTTCAGGATTTCTCCTAGTCATAAACACCTAAAATAAAACAAGTGAAAAATAGTAACAACAAGAAAACAAATCAATAAAAAATAAAGATTAAAAAATAATAAATAAATACAGAGACAAATAAAAAATCAAACAAACGCCATCCCCGATAACGGTGCCAAAACTTGATCGTGCTATGAACGTCACAACAATAATGTGCAAGCGTACATTGTCGATGCAAGTATAGTAGACAAAATTGAATCTGTCGAATATCGATCCCATAGGGATGGCCGCTTCTGTTTATAAATGTCGATGCAAATAAAGTTAAAACTAAAGAAATTGCAATGAATAATGTCAGAGCAATTAAATAAGAGAATGCAGTGAAAGTATGAGAATAATTTGTCAAAGTAATTTAAGAAAAATTAAGAAGTAAAATAGTGATAATAAGATGGGGTACCCTGACTTGAAAAGTTGGCAAAAAACTAAATGTGATCACAAGGTTCATAACAGATAAATTGTTGCCACAATTAAGTACAATAAATCTTACCAACCTTGAATTCCTTATTTATCAGAGACTCAAATACTCACACTAACCACACCTTCCAATATTTTCAATGCTATATATTCAAGAATAAGTGGACTAAATTCCTTAATCCTCAAGCAACTTCTATTGACTGCTTGTTAACTTAATTTATTGCTATACTTTCCAGTGACAGTGACTGCATTCACATCCATGGTCAAGCAATTAAATCCAAAGAAACAATGAAGGAAAGATTGAATTAGATATCAAACTTGATTTGAAATTAAATTGTATTTCCATACAACTCAAATTATCAAAACTTATCAGCGTTTAAGGAAGAAAAATAAAAGAGCAAAATGGTGTACTCTATTCCTAGTTTACTCGAAATGCTCCCTTACTCTCCCTCTTGTATCGCACTTAGGATGCTATGGTCACAAGCAATACATTTCCTTCCTCCTCTTGTCACGTAGCCTTTAGAAGCTTAAGTTTCCATGGAAGCAAGCTCAAGAATGTGTTAAAGAAGAAATTTTATCCACCGAAAAGTTAAAAAGAAAATGATAAAAATATTTTCTTCTTAGTATTTAACATCCCCTGCCAAGTACAAATGTCTTCCCTTTCAGATCTAACTTCCTCTAGTTGTACAAGTTGGTTATGCCAACTATACACTTACGTAAATCTGGTGTGTTCATTAGGCAGTTGTCAGTTGTGGCGACAGTTCTGGGCATAAATTTGAATGTTATTTTGTAGTGACAACTCTATACACCTTCATGCATTGATTCTTCTAGACAGGTTCCTGCGGTGACATCTTTGGATGCAATATTGAACAACTAATGTCGCGACATTATTAATAAAAACATGATAAAATTCAAGCTTTCCTAAGTTAGAAAATGCAATAACTAAGTTAAGAAGATTAAAAATGCATGCTAAAGATGATCACATGGGAACAAATTATACTATAAGTAAGGAGAACTCAATGGTCTTTTTTAATGCTATCAGTGGTTTTTTATCGTGGGCTTTTAGGCATCTTGGTGTGGCGGTGTCTTTGCACCATGGACGAAGAAGTAAGTGAGATGCTGTCTAAGTTGAAGTTTCCCAAGGATGAGTCAAGGAAACTTTTTACCTTCAAATCAGCTAACTCGAAAGTGAAAGGATAGAAAGCTTCTGACCAAGGAAAAGGTGAATAAGGATGCCATGTACAGGGCCCTCCACTCCCTTTGATATACTAACGAGTGGGTAAATTTTGTGGAAGTTGGGGAGGGTTATTTTTTGGTAAAGTTTGGGACGATGTAGGATCGTGAGCGCATATTGAATCTGGCTCCATGGTTATTTGACCAACATATTTTGTCGATGGTGCCGTACGAGAGGGAAAAAGTATGGGATTTATATGATTTTTCTTTGATTCGCTTCTGGATCCATATTTTCAATGTCCATATGGATCTCATGGATAGGTAACTGTCTTTGGAGGTGAAAAGAGCGGTGTGAAAGGTGCTGGCCATCAATTAGAGGGATAAGAGAGGATGTTGGGTCCAGTTCATTAGAGTTTGGGTTTTATTGGATACGACAAAGCCTTTATGGAGGGTGGTGTGTATCGTTGATAAGAAGGGAAAGAAAATAACTGGAGTTATCAAATACTAACGATTGCATGTCTTTTACTACGTTTGTGGGTGTGTTGGCCATGTCACAAAAAGTGTGGCACGTATTCGCAAGATGTTGCCCCAAGGAGTACTAGGTTGGTAAATGGTTGAGGGTGCAAGTGCTCTTGTAAGGGCAGGGAAGATTGTATAATGGGTGGAACTGATCACTTAAGGTGAGTGTAAAGAGGGTTTTATGCCTTTGGATAATCTCGAGGGTTGTAAAGAGGTTACTACTCGGCCTAGTGTAAAGGAGCATGAGAGATCGTTGAAGGAAGCCCTAGTGTCGTGCTTGCCTTTGAATAAGAGTTCCTTTTTACTTCTAAGAGATAAGAAGCGTAGAAACAAGGGGAAAAGAAAGAAGAGCAAAGGATGTATTAAGAAGTGTGATAGCAGCCATGTCCGGTTGGTGAGAAGAAAGCTATCGAAAGGCATGTCCCCTTTGAAGGCAGAGGTAGGCGATCAACCCTGCCATAAGCAATAAAGCTCATATGTTAGAACTGTTCTAGGTTGGGGAACCTTGCGACAGTGGTAGAATTGAGGCATCTCCTCGTTTTCAATAACCCTGACGATATCTTTTTAAGTGAGACTAAAGTGTGTACTGGTGACTTTGATAGGATTAGGCAAAAGTGCAATATGACAGGCTGTTTCGTGGTTGATGCTTATGGTCATAAAGGTAGGCTGGCGATCATGTAACGATGATTATGTGGTTGATGTTCAAAACTTCTCCTGAATCATGTAGATATGTTGATTGATTTGAAAGAGGTTAGTAAAATTCATTTTATGGGATTTTATAGTCACCTTGAGCTTAGTCAACAGTACCTTTCGTGGGAGTTCCTAAGAGAAATTAGTGGGAGGGTGCACGAAGAATGGATTGTGGGGTGATTTTTAATGAGGTACTTGATGATTCGGAGAAGTGTGGGGTCAGTGTAAATGTAGGATGGCCATGAAAGAGTTTCATAAGGTGGTGGATGAGATGGCATTGGTGGATGTCAAGTCTGACCGTGGGTGGTTCACTTGTTCCAATATAACAAGCGGGGCTATTGGCTGGTTAGAGAAAGACTTGATAGGTTTTTGTCTCCACTAGCTCATTGAGAAGTGTGCCTTTCTTGGCGTCAGACGTGATTCGTCAAGCTCACTCTAACCATGATAGTGTCCTTTTGGATACTTAGGTAAAAAACTCAGAGAGGGGGGAGGAACCCCAGGCTATGCATTCGATATGAGGCTTACTAGGCAAAAGATGGGGAGGCCAAAAAGGTGATTGAGTAAGCATTGGATAAAGGAGAGGGGATGTCCTGAAGGGTTGTGACAAGGTTCAGCTTTTTCTTACAAAGTCGTAGTGCAGTAGGTATAATGACAGGAGGTGTCAGATAAGGGCTCTTACTAAAGAGATCGATGATATTATTGATGTGCGCGGAACTGAGGTTAATACCAAAAGACTGCGACATGCCCGTGAGGAGCTAGCTAGTCTCTATAACTCTGAGAAGGTCTATTGGACGCAAAGGTCCTGTATTAAATTATTGCGCAATGGGGATGGAAACACAAGTTTCTTCCATGTGCGTGCCTCTCATAGAGTGAGGAAGAACCATATTGAGGGTTGGTGGACTGTGAGGGTAGGTGGACCAGTGATAATAAGGGTATTTGCAATGTAGCACGAGGATACTTTGTGGATTTGTTTAAGATTGATGCAGTAACGATGTCGAGGAAGTGCTGAATTTGATTTCAAGGTGCGTGACAGCGGATATGAATGAGGAGTTGACGAGACCGATGGGTGATAAGGAGGTGATGGAAGCTTTTGACCAAATGGACCTAAGGAAGGCCCCGGATAGTGATGGGCTGTCTGGCTTATTTTTTATAGAGAATTGGGAGGTTGTGGGGTTGGATGTTTTACACTATTGTAATGAGATATTAAATGGGAGTAAGAGTGTGAGGGATGTAAATAACACTATTATGGTGTTGATTCTTAAGATGGTCAACCCTAAGGATATGACCAACTGCCGGCCTTTCAGTCTTTGTCGAGTCATTTATATAATTGTGGCAAAAGTTTGGGCTAACCATTTAAAGTTTGTTCTCCTCAATGTATTTTTCAAAACCAGAGCGCCTTTGTACCCGATCGTATGATACATGACTATGTCCTTATTGCTCACAAGTTGGTGCACTATCTTCAAAGTGTTAAGAATGGGCCCAATAAAGGTTTTGTTGCAAAGCTCGACATGAGCGAGGCGTACGATTGCGTGGAGTGGCGTTTTCTTAAAAATATCCTATTACGCATGGGGTTTTCGGAGAGCTGGGTTGCCAAGATTATGGACTGTGTTTGCACGGTTAAATATATGGTTAAATGCAATTCGAATCTCTCTAATATAATTTACCCAAAAAGGGGTTTACGTTAAGGGGATCCGCTCTCTCTTTATCTTTTTTTATTTTGTATGGATGCATTATCTAGGATGCTTATCAATGCACAAAATAATGGTTTGATGCGTGGAATTTAGATTTGTTAGAATAGTTCACGCATCAACCATCCTTTTTGCTGATGTTGCTATTTTGTTTATCAGGAATAGAAAAGGAGATGTTGAGCTGGTGCGGTCCATTTTACATGATTTTGAAAAGGTTTTGAGGTAGAAAGTCAACTTGGCCAAACCCTTCTTATTTTTTTATTCGAATACCCCAATGGGTCAGAGACAAATGTTGGGAAATATCATGGGAATGAGGATTGTGGATGTATTGGATAATTACCTTGGATTACCTCTTTGTGTTGGGAAAAACAAGACAAATGCATTTTGTTTTATTGTTGAGAGGTTTTCTAATCGTATTAAGGGGTGGTCCAAGCAGCTTCTTTCTTTTAGAGGGAAGAATGTTTTCTCAAAATCCTTTTTGCAATCTCTTCTGACTTATATATTTTCTATCTTTCTTTTACCTAAGGGCATGATCGAGGCCTTGGAAGCGAAGTCGAGGAATTTTTGGTGGGAGAGAAACATAAGGGTCAGGGCTGGGCTATGCTTTGCTGGGATAAGCTATGTACTCTAAAAGGAATGAGAGGGATAGGCTTCAAAGACTTGAGGCTCTTTAATATTGCGCTCCTAGGAAGACAAATCTAGAGCTAGTGAACAACAAAGAGACTCTTTGCTATAGGGTGCTATCGACTAAGTATTTCCTTAATAGGGAACCTTTTAACTCTAAAAAGCTGGACAAGCCTTCCTACGCGTGGACCAGTCTGCATGCTGCTGCTAGAATGATTGTTGTTGGCTTCGGGTGGAAGGTGGAGGATGGCAAGTCTATTTGCATTAGGGGCTTCGAAAGGTCGAGGGAATTCTCTTGTGTGCACTTTTTCTGACGAGTAAAGGCTTGTAGTTCGGGATTAATGGGTCTAAGATAAATTCTTAATGGATAGAGATCGGGTCTTGGACTATTATGGTTAGGAGGTGGGAAGCAGGAAATGTGAGCTGCCTATTTTGAAGGAAGGGCCTGCTGATAGGATCATTTGGTTTCATGCTCCATACGAGGTTTACTCGACGAAGTCGAGATATTCTTGGCTTATCCTTAAGAGGGTGGGTTACGGTCCCCACAGATTGTTCTGGAGGTTGATTTGGAAACTTAATGTCCTGCCAAAGCTTCGTATTTTTGTGTGGAGGATGGTTCACAATCTTTTGCGATTACGTCCATTAATCAGGGTTTTAACTGTGTTTTCCCCTAGTGTAATGATGTTGAGAAAACATTGGTTCATACGTTAAGAGATTGTGTGAAGTCTAGGGAGATCTTGATGCTTAGTGTGATTTATCGAAACGTTTATTTTTAAGAAAACAAACAGGTCTCGAACAATATTTAAAAATCAAAAATTGGAAAAGTGAGAGTCGCCACAATCGCCAATTTTGTATTTGGTGTGATTGAATCACCATAGAACATTTAAAATTTGTTTTGAAAAATATTTTGGTCTTAAAAATCCAAAAAACGAGTTCGGGAGTCGGTTACGTGTGAGGAAGGATTAACACCCTCACATGCCCAAAATTGGTACCATATCGATTATTTTTGTGTCTTGATTTAAAAATTTGAAAACTCGAGTAAAATTTAAAATACTATCCTTAAATGCATAAGTTATTTTGATGTATATGTTTAACAAAGAAATCAATTTTCATTTAGAAGTCTCGCTATTTCAAAGTGATCGACGAAGAAAGTCACGTCCAGTGAGTTAGGACATAACGTTTCGAGATCTGAAAATAACGAGCTTTTCTTCGTAATAGTTTTTTTAAACCTTGAAAAGAGTATTCGATTATTCCGATTTGATGAAAAATTCGCGCTTGGTAAGTTAAGGCACAAATTTTAGAAACACGAAATAAAGGAATATTTCCCCGATTTTAAATATTCGTATTTTGGAGGAAAATAAAAAAAATGACTTTAATTAAAATATAGAGATAAAAATACGCATGCAAATTAAATACGATTTATGTAATTAATGGCAAAATTAAATAACACAAAGCACGAACAATTATATGAATGAATAAATATACGAAAATAGATATAAGAAAAATAAAATGTGAATCATGAATCAAAATAAATGAAAAGATACAAGATTAATTAAAAATAAAAAAAAAGTTAAAAATTTATACGAAAGTCAAAGAAAGAAAAATGGGGTCAAAATGAAGTTTTGGAGATTTTGGGGTTAAAATGTATTTTGGAAAGATTTAGGGGTAAAATGTCATTTTGAGTAAGTTTCGGGTAAAAATGTGATCTTTGGAAGCTTAGGGGTAAAAATATAATTTTTGAGAAGTTCGAGGGTAAAAATGTGACTTTTAGAAGTTTGGTGGCAAAACTATAATTTTTGAGAAGCTCGAGGGTAAAATGTGATTTTTGAAAGTTTAGGGGTAAAATGTAATTTTTAAAAGTTTGAGGGAAAAAATGTAATCTTTGGAAGTTTAGGGGTCAAAATGTGATTTTTAAAAGTTTGAGGGTAAAAATGTAATATTTGGAAGTTCGAGGGTCAAAATGTGATTTTTTGGAAGTTCATGGGCAAAAATGTAATTTTTGGAAGTTTGAGGGCAAAAATGTGATTTTTTGAAGTTTGAGTGTAAAAATGTAATTTTTGAGAAGTTTGAGGGTAAAAATGTGATTTTTGAAAAGTTCAAGGACCTTTTGGGTAATAAAACCAAAACAACGAAACACGTGGCAGCTTCTCAGGCATTCTGGGGTCAAAAAACCAATTTGTAAAGCTTTTAAAATTATTGGGCTAATTTAGAATAAAATAGAATTTGATTTAAAGACGAAATTAAAACAAATCAAAAATAAAAAGGACCATTTGCACAAATAACCAAAAAATGGACACGTGGCAGCTTCTTAGGCTTCCAGAGAGTTAAATGACCAAATTGAGAATGAAATAAAAGTTAATGGGAAATTTTAAAATAAATTAAAAATATAAAAGGATGATATTGCACAAATTAGAAAAAGCGGAAGGACTAAAGGCAGAAATAAACCATTTTCTGAAAACGCGCGGATCCTAGGCTGGAGCTGGTCGAGTTGGATCGGGTCAAGCTGAAACGGTGTCGTTTTGGTACCTAGCCCTTCCCCTCTAAATGGCGTCGTTCCAATTGTATATAAAAACCAAAATTTGTTTGAAAAATCCTCATTTCTTCATTTTAAATGAAAAAAAATTCCTTTTTCCTTCTTTTTTTCTCTGTTCTCTCTCCCTGCCCAACCATTTTGCCTGCCATCGCATCTCCGTCGCCACGCGTCGCCCTTCACGGTGGTCGGTAAGTTAAAAATGCCTGTTTCTTTTATTTTTCTTTGTTTTAAACAAATCTGAGTTCAGATCTAACTAGATTGAACCTATTCTTTTGAAAAAAATTTCAAAACCATCAATCTTCTCTTTTTGATTTTTGATCTATTTTTCTTTTTAGTTTTTTATTTGTATATTTTTTTAAAAATATGTTTTAATATATTTTTCTTGATTCTGCCATTTTGAAATTGGGATGATGACATGTTCAGGGCTGCAATGACTACGACGACTCGGAGGGGCTCCATTCACAGCTCCGATGGTGGTCGATCGGTTCAAGGTGAGACTGTTTAGATTTTGATTTATTATTTAAAATGTTTTTTTGAAATAAATGAAGATAAATAATAATAATAATAATATAATAAATATATGCATATATGTATTTAAACATCCCAAATATTAAAGAAGATAATAAATGCTTTAAATAAAATATTAATATATAATATAACAAATAAATATACTATTATATACTTAATATTCATAAAAACCCTTTGAATTCAAAGGAAACAATGAGCAAACAATAAATATTTTACTGTATTTATTATGCACCTTGAGAATGTAAACTAGAATGCTTGAATCTGGCTTTTGAACTGTACTGTTTTGTTTCGTGTGTAGAATATTCTTGTGCTTTTTTGTTTTAATTCCCTGAAAACTCGTAACCTTACAATTGCTTTCAATTCTGGCTTTGTAGCCTATTCATACAATGATCATATTTTGTTGTTTGCAATTGAATTGCTGTCTTTTCCTTCTTTGAATGTTCGGCTTACAGTGGTGCAAGTTGCTGGTGGTGGTGGCAGATGGTGGGTGGCCTTGGCTGACGTGGCGGCTCCTAGTTGGACAAGGCAAGGGCGGTAGCAGTACAATTGGCTTAGTAGATTAGGATTTTTGTTTTTGGGGGTATTAGGTCATGTGATTGGGCTAGACAAATGGGCTTAGGTTTAGGTATGAGTTTGTAATTGGGCTTGGGTCATTGGGTTTAAGTGTTTGTAATTTGGACTTTCAATTTGTATTTGAACATGTTTTTAAATTCAAATAAATTTAAACTTAAAATTGAGTTCAATTTGGTTTAATTGTTGGGCCCGATCAAAGTTGGGCTCTAACAGTTGCCCCTCTTTACTCGTTGCTTGTGTAACAAGAATGAAGCAAAGACCAAAAAGGAGGCCTAATTTTGTCATGTCTCATTTCTTCAACTGGCCCACCCTTCGTTTTGTCGGTCATTCAACTTTGCTGCATCCGCTTCTCTACATCTTTGGGGCTTTGATTCCATCTTACCTTAAGGTAATTCCAAAGAACAAAATTTTCTACTGTAGCTTCACTCAATTTGCTTGCAATTTTAGGGGTTTGGTGTCGTAGCTTCATATCTTGGTCCACTTCTTTGTATTTCACCGGAAGATGGGGCTTGAAATTTCACTCCAATCCATCGTAACTTCGGAGAAATTGATATTCTGCTTTCTTGACTTGAGGATAAAAGATTTTTGTTTAGGTAAGATATTGGAAGGTTGCAATCTGCCTCTGGCTCGGGGTAAGAGATTAGCTGATGGTGATTTGCCCCAGGCTCGGGGTAAGAGATTCGCTGATAGTGATCTACCCCAGGCTTGGGGTAAGAGATTGGCTGATAGTGATCTACCCTAGGCTTGGGGTAAGAGATTAAGTGGCTGCAATCTACCCCAAGCTCGGGGTAAGAGATTGGTTGATAGTGATCTGCCCCAGGCTCGAGGTAAGAGATCGAATGGCTGTAATCTGCCCTAGGCTCGGGGTAAGAGATTAACTGATGGTGATCTGCCCCAATCTTGGGGTAAGAGATCGAATGGCTGCAATCTGCCCTAGGCTCGGGGTAAGAGATTGGTTGATGGTGATTTGCCTTAGGCTCGAGGTAAGAGATCGAATGGCTGCGATCTGCCCCAAGCTCGGGCTAAGAGATCGGTTGATGGTGATTTGCCTCAGGTTCGAGGTAAGAGCTCGAGTGGCTACAATCTGCCCCAAGCTCGGGGTAAGAGATTGGAATCTTTAATTCGCCCTTCTTGATTAAGGGTAAAAAAATGATGTGGTTTGAATCTAACTCCACTGCAATTTCAAGAAGATAGGATTTGATGTCGAAATTTCATCTTGCTCTTACTACAACTTCAGAGAGGTAAAAGCTTGGTATTGTAGTTTGATCCACTGTAACTTTGAGGTAGAAGATTTACTATTACGGTTTCAATCTACTCCTCTTCGTCTTTAGGGTATCAGCTCCAATGTTTCCTTAGTTCATCTTGCCATTTTACGGGGATATGACCTATAAAGTATGCTTCTATAGACCTCATATGTAGGCTCGATTTATCAGGATGCAATGATCAGAATAAATCAAATGTTCCTAACTACATGAATGCATATGATGAATGTCTGTTTATTATTTGGGTTAACATAGCCTGTTGCTTGCCCAAATTCTGTCGTGAGTGCGCTGTCCTGTCTCCTTCTAGGCTTAGCCTGAACTGCTTGTTTTCAAGTCTTCCAATTGTTGGCCTTGTTTCAGGCCCCTGTACCATTTAGGAAATTTCAGAGTAATGTTCATGGATCTTTGTATGATTCATATTATTAGTTCATTATCCGTTATTTTAAATGCAGAATGCTTGAACGAGATTATGAAAGAATAAGGTCGAAATTTATTGAAGACAATTCAATAGAAGGAAAATTTTAGTCAAGAAAGTGCCAAGTATACAACAAAAGACAATTAGATACCTCGAATTTCGTAAGATGAACTTCTCTAAGCCGACTCGCTGAGAATCATTTTGAGCCCAAATATGTGTCTAGAAGACCTGGAGTGCTTTGTTGATGCTTCAGGCTGTAATTTTCTTCCATCCTATTGTAATTGAGGGAGAAACGATCACTTCAAACTCGTTATCGAATTTGAGTTGTCCTTTACGGGTTTTCAACTCAAAATTCCTTTAGTTTCAAGACGCCCTTTGTGGGTTTTCATCTCATTCTTAGGCAAAATATTTTTTCATCGAGTCTGAATTGACGGGGTTGTGCAGATCTTTACCATCCATCTCTGTTAGAATGAGATCTCTTCTTGAGAAAGCGTTCTTTACTACGTAAGGCCCTTCCCAATTGGGCATCCATTTCCCTCAGAATTCTTTATGTATGGGAAGTATCTTTTTCAAAACTAGATCTCCCTCATGAAATTCTCTAGGATGAACCTGTTTGTCATAAGCTTGCATCATTCTTTTCTGGTACATTTGACCATTGCGAATAGCTCTTAACCTTTTTTCTTCGATTAAATTCAACTGATCATATCGAGCCTGGATCCATTCTCCCTCATCTAACGTAACTCAATCAAGACTCGGAGAGAAGGTATTTCAACCTCAATTGGTAAGATTGCTTCCATACCATAAGCTAGCGAGAATGATGTTGCCCCAGTAGAAGTCTTGATTAAAGTTTTGTAAGCAAAGAGAGCGAATGGTAGTTTTTCGTGCCAATTTTTGTAGGTCTCAGTCATCTTCGCAACGATCTTCTTGATGTTTTTATTAGCTGCCTCTATAGCTCCATTCATCTTCGGGTGATAGGGAGACGAATTGTGATGCTTGATTTTGAATTGCTCGCAAACTTTCGCTATTGACATATTGTTCAAATTCCAGGCATTTTCAGATATGATCCACTCTGGCATTCCATATCGACAGATGATCCCTTTTTTCAAGAACTTACTAACCGCAGACTTCGTGACATTGGCATAAGAAGCTACTTCTTCCCATTTGGTGAAGTAGTCGATAACCACAAAGATAAATCTATGACAATTAGAAGCCTTTGGAGAAATTGGCCCAATGACATCCATGTCCCACATAGAAAATGGCCAAGGAGAAGTTATGACATGAAGGTGTGATGGAGGTACATCAATCTTGTCTCCATAGATCTGGCACTTATGGCACCTCTTAGCATAATTGATGCAATCCCCTTCCATGGTAGACCAGTAATTCCCAAATCTCATTATCTGTCTGGCCATTGTGAAACCATTGGCGTGTGTACCATAAATGCCTTCATGAACTTCTTCTAAGATCTTTCTAGCTTCAACTGCATTGACACATCTTAGCAACACCTAATCTTTTCTCCTTTTGTACAAGAGATCCCCATCTAAGACATATTCATTGGCGAGTCTTCTCAACGTCCTTTTTTCATTTTTAGAAGCTTGCTCGGGGTATTTGCGATCTCTTACACACTAAAGAATATCTTGGTACCATGGGTGGTCATCCCTTTCTTCTTCTTCTTCTTCTTCTTCTTCAATATCATAACAATGAGCCGGAGCCTTATAGATGCTCATTTGAATGGGTTTCATATCTTCTGGTCTATTTACTTTAATCATTGAGGCCAAAGTGGCAAGAGCATCAGCCATTTAATTTTCTTCTCATGCGAGATAATGGAATGTGACATCATCGAACTCCTTAGTTAACTCGAGAACCAATTTACTGTAATTAACTAACTTAGAATCTCTCGTTTCCTATTCTCCTTTGAGTTGATAGATTATTAGTGTGGAGTCTCCATGTATCTCCAAAACTTTGATTCCCCGTTCTATGGCCGTACGAATTCCAATGATACATTCTTCGTATTCTGCTATGTTATTTGTGCAATCAAAATAGAGTTTATTGGTGAAAGGATAGTAGTTTCCTTCTGGTGAAACCAAGACTGCCCCAACTCCATTATCCGTGGCATTTGAGGCTCTATCAAAATTCAATCTCCTAGGATGTTCCACTGTGGTTCCTTCTTCAGTGGTTGAAACATACATTAAATCCTCGTTCGGGAAGTCAAAGTTTATTGGCTCATAGTCTTCTAAAGCCCTGCTAGCTAGGAAGTCTGCTATCGCACTCCCTTTTACTGCCTTTTGATTGAAATAGACTATGTCGAACTTCGAAAGCAAGATCTGCCACCTAGCCAATCTTCAATTCAATGCGACCGACACCATCATGTACTTAAGAGGATATAGTTTTGAGATTAACCAAGTGGTGTGGTACAACATGTATTGCCTTAATCTTCGCGTGGTCCAAACTAGAGCACAACATAGTTTTTCAATTAGCGAGTATCGAGTCTCACGATCAGTGAATTTCTTGCTGAGATAATATATCACCCGTTCTTTCTTTTCAGACTCATCGTGCTGGCCTAATACGTATCACATAGAATTTTCAAAAACTGCTAAGTACAGGATCAATGGTTTATTAGGAATTGGAGGTACCAAGATGGGAGAATTGGACATGTAATCTCCTTGTTAAAAGTTTCCTAACATGCATCATCCCATACACCTGAGTTGGGCTTCCTAAGCAAATGGAAGATAGGATCACGTTTCTCAGTCAGTTGTGAGATGAACCGAGCAATGTAATTTAGTCTCCCTAAAAACCCTCAAACTTTTTTTTGCGTACTGGGTCGTGGTAGCTCCTGTATGGCTTTGAGTTTATCAGGATCAATTTCAATCCCTTTTTTGTTAACTACAAAGCCCAACAGCTTTCCTGACCTAGCTCTGAAAGTGCACTTTGTTGGGTTTAGCTTTAATTGATACTTTCTTAGCCTCCCAAACAGCTTTCTCAAGATCCTTACATGCTCTTCCTCCATTCGAGATTTCGAAATCATATTGTCGACATAAACTTCAATTTCTTTATGCATCATTCATAAAACAAAGTCACCATGGCCCTTTGATAAGTTGCCCCTGCGTTTTTGAGTCCAAAAGGCATCACTTTGTAGTATAATGTTCCCTACAGCATGACAAACGTGGTTTTCTCCATATCTTCAGGATCCATCCTTATCTGGTTATACTCGGAGAAACCATCCATGAATGAAAATAAGAGTGACCTGCTGTATTATCTACTAAGGTGTCGATATGAGGTAATGGAAAGTTATCCTTTGGGCTAGCTTTATTTAAATCTCGATAATCCACACACACACGCACTTTCCAATCTTTTTTAGGAACTATGACTATGTTGGCTACCTATTCTGAGTTTTTAACTACTTGGAGAAATTCAGCATCAAATTGCTTTCTGACGTCCTCTTTTATTTTCAATAACACATTAGGTTTCATCCTTCGGAGCTTTTGCTGGACAGGCTTGCATTCTTCCTTTATGGGGAGTTTATGTATCACGATGTTAGTACTCAAGCAAAGCATGTCTTGGTAGGACCACGCGAAGACATCTTGGAACTCTTGAAGTAGCTTGATAAGATCTTTTCTGGTCTCTAAGGAGATGCTTGTCCTAATTTTCACCTTATTCTTTTCATCTTCGTTCCCCAAGCTGATAATTTCCACCAATTTCGAATGAGGCAAGATTTGTTTTTCTTCTTGCACCATCATTCTTAACAGATTAGGAGACAAATTTCAATCTTGATCATCTTCGAAGTCCTAAAGTTCTTCTAAACTCATATCTTGCTTGAAACGAGGCTCTAAGTTAGCATCAAGGTTACTCATATTATTGATATTCAAGGACTTGTCAAAGGAATAAAAAAGGAGATCCAAAGAACAAAATAAATTTACGAAAGAATGATTATATGGTATGAGTATGAGTATGTTTGTCAAATTGAACAAAAATGATGAATTTAGTTTATTGGATATGTACGAGCGATGTATTGGTTGGATTAAGATCGAAAGAATAATTAGCAAAAGATTTGCCATGTAAGATAGAAACTGCATTTGCATTCCAAATAACTAGATAATGATCATGGGCCTTTTCCAAAAAGATCCAGATTGTTCTCGAGCCTAAAGTAATAAGTGTGTTCTGAGTATTACTCTGAAGAAGCCCTAAAGACTACAGGGAGTTCCTCTACAGTCCAATTGTTGAGAGTACTTCTAGGGGCGAAAGGACGAATTTCCCATGGGTTTCTTCCTGCATTTCCTTCCTCTGATACGGCGTTGATGCTCAAACCCTTCATTGTTCCCATGGCTTCAATTAGTCTTTCCTCTCTCTCTTTTACCTTTGGCCTTGGATTGATTATTCCTCTTGATATAAACATTTTTGATATATGGGGAAAAATCATTAGCTCCCATTGGATCTTCTCTCCAGCTAATCGAGCCCTTCTTCGTTCCTGCTTCTTTTCCAGCTCCCTTTCTTTCTCTTCGCGTCTAGTTTATATCCTAGGCCAAAGTGATCTCGTTTCTCATCCAACATTGGCACCTTGATTCTCTCCTGGAGAAACTTTCCTAGTCCTTTTCCAATTAGGGCCCCTTTACCAATTATCATATTTAGGGCGATCTTCGTAATTTTGATATTTTGGGTACGGGGATTTTGCTTCCTTCAGTGACGAAAGTTGCATTAACAAACTCCAAGGATTGGAAAGAACATTCCAAGGCTTCTTCATCTGTTCCAATGTATGGCGCATCATTCGTTATTGACGCAATTAAGTCCTTCTAAGCATTGATTATGACTAATCATCCTTCGATCACCAATTTTAGCTTCTAGTGTAATGATGATGGTACTACTCCTACCGAATGGATCCACCGTCTTCCAAGCAAGCAATTGTAGCTTGGTTTGATATACATTACCAAGAAGTCTACTTCGTATGAGTTTGGACTGATTAACAATGGTATCTCGATCCGACCCATAACTTTCCTTTTTGTTCCATCGAACGCTCTCACTACATTGTGGCATGCCTTCATATGAGAACTATCGATCTGTAACCTCTTTAACATTGTCAATGGCAGAACGTTCAAGGCTGAACCATTGTCAATCAATACACCAGGCAGTGTGTAACCTTTACAGCGGGTGGTGATATGTAAGCTTTTGTTGATCCCATACCTCTTGAAGGTATTTCATCATCATTAAAAAAGATGAAATTATCGGTGTTGACATTATTGACCAAGCGGTCTAGTTTGTTCACTGAAATGTCCTCGGCTACATAAGTCTCATTTAATACTTTCATTAGCGCATTACAATGTGCTTTCGAGCTTTGTAATAGGGTTAAAATGGATATATGAGTCGACTGCTTGTGCAGTTGCTTCACCATGCTGTATTCGCTGTGCTTGAGGAACTTCAAGAATTCCTTAGCCTCCTTTTCTGTCACTTGCTCGTTAATTGGTGACTTCAGTTCACCAGTACTTCCTCTTTTCGGTTGTTCCAAGTTTTTTTCCAAATGTTTCATTTTCTATTCTTGCAGGGCCATATTCCTTCCCACTATGCATTACGAGACTCACGTCTTGAGCTCCTTTTGATTCAACCTTGGAATTTTCCCCTCTTGACACCATTACATTACAGTTGTAGTTCCAAGGTACCCTTTTGTCATCCTTGTAAGGGAAGGCTACGGGTTTTTGAATTATTATTGTGGAAGCAAGTCTTGCTTTAGTTTCATCACTCCATGGTCGTGAGATGATTATCATTGGATTATTAACCCTAAAAGCTTTCTTAGTTGTGCCCTTTTCGGAGGCACACACTTCTTTCACTTCTTCTTTTTCCTCAAAAAATTCTAACTCTTTATTGTTCATCAATCCCTGTACCACAGTTTTGAACTCATAGTATTCCTGAATCTCATGCCCTTCATTATTGTGGAACTCATAGTAGCGTCCTTTCCTCGCTGCCTTTCCTGAATCTTGGGCAATTAAGTTCGCCTTTATCATTTCGTGCCATACCCATCTCAAGGGTGATCTTACTTCCTCAATGCAAGTCTTGATCTTTCTTCCTTCTTCTTCGACTATTGCATTCACCCCTTGATCAGGATTTTTGGGTAGCGAATTCCCTGATACATTGGGATTCATCGAACCTTCGAATCTCAAGACCTTGGCATCGATGAGCTGCTGTACATGCCTTTTTAGGGTCGCACAGTTCTTAATTGAATGTCCGACTATCCCTGCGTGATATTTACATCGTGTGTTCGCATCGTACCAGCTCGAGAATGGCGATAATGATGGCTTTACATGGATTGGGCCACAAGACGTTCCTCGTACAATCCCGGATAAAGTTCCTTATATGTCATGGGAATAGGAGTGAATTCCATTTTTGGTCTCGCACCAAACCTCTGTCTTGGATTTCTTTGATAGTTTCTTTCCGTGGTTCTAGGCAATGCCATCACCATTGGCTTTGAGTAACTTGTCTTATAAGAGTCTGCGTTGTTGACCTTATTTTCCTTTTTTTGGGAGTTGTTCTTCTGACACCTTCTCCCGTCTCAATTTTTCCGCTTCGGATTGCATTCTCGACTATCTTCCCTGATATAACCATGTCAGGGAAACTTTTGGTAGCACTTCCCAACATATGGTTAATAAAAGGGGCTTCAAAGTAGTAACGAACAACATAGTTATTCCTTTTCCAACAACGATGGTTGTACTTGGGTTGTTATGTTCTCCATCTTTGAGTGTATTGTCGGAAACTCTCATTTGGCTTCTTCTCCACTCTGTAGGTTAGTCTATCATGTGTCATGTTAGTTACATGACTGTATTGCTTCTAAATGCTTATGCCAGATCCTTCCATAATCTTATATAGGCACAACTCAACTGATTATACCATTTGGATGCAGATCTTGTTAGACTATCTTGAAAACAGTGTATTAATAACTGGTCATTATGGACATGTCCAGTCATCTTCCTGCAAAACATGGTAATGTGTTCTTCGGGGCAACTTGTCCCATTGTATTTGTCAAAATCAGGTGTTTTAAATTTCGGGGGGGAGCACTAGGTCTGGGACAAGGCTCAGCTCCTTAGCGTCAATTCCATAGAAGGTATCAGCACTTTCCATTGCTTTCACTTTTTCTTCCAACCACTTGTATTTGTCCTCCAACTGTCTAGGGATTTCAGGCCTTGCTCTTTCCGTTTACTCTATGTCATCCAAGTTATGGATGACGGAAATGGCTACATTATCTCCGGGGTTGGAACCTGATCCCATCTGAAAAGTACTGGCCCTAACATACCGCCTGGGTATTGTTGTGCTCTTATTGTTACAGGTACTCCACGTGGATATGTTTTTGGCGGTGCTTGAGTGTGCATAAAAGCATAGCTTGGGAGATATCTAGGCTCCTCACTGGTCTTCTTGCTACACTTGCACTTGCTCTTGCATTGCCTTTTGAATTTGCTCTAGCCTTTGCTTCATAGCTTTGGTTTTTCTCGAGTGTTATAATGATGTGAGTTTTCAATGATTACTGATGTAACTGTTAAAGTTTTAATTAGTTAGAATTATCAAGCTAAAATATGTGAAAATGCAATGCGGATGAATGCATGTATGCAAAAGAAAGGTATTGACTTATAATTCAATTTCCAGTAGAAAACTTCACTAGATAACAAGTTCCTTTACATAAACAGTTTTGTCTTAATGCTCAGAGCTTTGACTTTTTTGAGAAGTCCTGCTAGCTTTTGACCCCGTTCTCTCTTCGTCTCATATTACATGCTTAACTCATCTGCTACAACTACTAGTGTTTGCACGTGGTCAGCCACTCCCCTTATTTGATTCAGAGCCTCGCCCATAACATAATCCCTATCTCGAACTTGCTTCTGAGTCTGCTGAAGATGCCAATCATTTGTTTCCATTGTCCCTTTAGAATCTCGGTTCGTATTTCGCTATTCTGCAACGAGGCTTCTAATTCTTCCACCCTCTTATTCAATCTCTCGATCTCGACTTGACTTGCCTTCATCTCTACCACTGAATTTCGATAGCGATGTCTATACAAAGATTCCTCTAATTCCTTTATTAAGGCCTTTAACTCGGTCATCTCAGCTTGATTTTCCAACAGATTGCTCTTCATGACATTTTCTTGAACATGGGCATCTTGAAACTTGTTCTTCCACTGATTTTTTCTATTTTTCTCTTCACGGATTTCCCATTGCCATTGTTCCGACGTCTTACCTAAACCGACATTCCTCATTGACAAGCAAAGCTTCTTATAGTCTTTCTTCAGGCTATCAAGATCTTCTTCGGCCTTATTCTTCCCTTTTCTCAATTTCTCTGCCTCTAACTTCTGGACATTAACATCGAATCCCAAAAGTATCTTTTCTTCTTCCAATTTTTCTATCACCTTTTCCATTTCAGCATTTTTCTCTCAAAATCTTGTTTAATAATTTCTAGTTTAGTCGGACAACCTACAATTGCTCCTCATTTGGGCGAACAGCCTTCGGGTTTGGCACAGGAATGTTGTCATTGATCCTTCTATTTCTCTACCAATCATATTCTACAGTTGCCATGGGATTGGCACCGAACACTTTCATCCTTCGAACCTGATTCCATGCATTCGAGATCTCTCGAATCCTCTTCATATTTTTTCTCACACTGAGCTAACCCTTGAGTTGCTGGTATGAACTGTCTCGACCTGTATTGTCTTGAAACCAATAAAGGTGTGTACCTTATCGCTCCCCAAATTTCGGCCAACAGGACCCAATCGAAGTCTCCGTATCGATACAAAATTTTATCGGGAACAAACCATGGTGCTCGCCATTCTATGTCTTCGTCTCGAAGACTTTGAAGTATTACCATCCATTCTTTTGAAAAGTTTCCTTGTATTTGCGTGGCTACAAACTCTTTCAAAGGAGAGTAATCTTAAGATAAGTACTGATAGGAGACTTTTTCTATTTTCCAAAAGTGAATATAGAACCATACCATCAATAATGGTATGCAACCAAAAACCGACCTTCTCCCTCCTTTCTGCACGCATTTAAAGATCTGAAAGTTTTAGTCAATATTACTGGGACTAGTGTAACCTTTTTATTCAATCGGTCAAATAAGTATGTCAACGCATCTTCTATGCGTCCCAAAGCTTTAGGAAAAATGATTAACCCGTATATACCTAGAGCCAGGATGTCAATCTTTTTCTTCGCATCTGGGTGGGCTAGGATCAAACCTCGCAAACTCTTCCACGTAATGCATTTGTCGTCACCTTTCACCTTAACCCGAGTTGCAACCCGTTTCTCACTCATGCTAGTGATGTTTATTAATCTTTTGACAAAAGTCGGGACGCTAGGAGCTCTAGAATAAGCTCTATCTACCGAGATCTTCGGACAACGGAGTAAAGTGGTGTATTCTTCTATTGTCGATGTCATGTCCACATTCCCAAAAGTGAAGCAACTGTAGGTCGAGTCCCGATACTACGCTAAGGCTCGGAAGAGGTACTTATCCACCTTAACCTCGAACAAGTATGGTAAATCTCTGTACTCTTGGTAAAAGGTTTGCTTCATGTCATTATCCCAACTGTCCCATATCTCTCTCAATTCTTCACATTGTTCTGAGCTGTACTAATCCTGGTATAATCCCAAAAGTCTAACTCATGCCCTTCTACTAAGCTATCCCTTTTTTGGCGTTGATTTTCCTCTGACCATAACGCACAACCATATTGTCATCCACCTTATCAAGGTACTTGTTTTCCATGATCGATCCTCTTATCAGTAATTGAAATTTTGGATCAATACCTTTCCTTGTATGATGATGAAATGTAATGTAAAAGAGAAAAATAAAACAAGTTAGCAAAAACATATCAGTATCAATATACAGGTATAAAGCAAAGAACCTAAGAATTTGTCTTGGATAGTTGCTAAAAGGTTCGGTATAACTCCTTCTAAGGCAAGTACTTATGGCTCATTACATGTGGCTTAGTCTCTAGAGTAAGGGTACCTAAACTAGTAGATTCCTCGATCCTCACCCATTACAGGCTCATACGGATGAGTTCGGTTTAGGGGGACACATTTCTCGCATGTATGCACGAAAGTGAAATCTTCACGCAAACATGGGTACGAAAGTAATCCCGAAAGTGATCCACTATCCTGCACGGAGGTGAAAACCTCACGAAGGAATAGTTTCCCACTTCCACTTAAAGGGTGTAGTATCATATGCAAATGAATGCAAATCTATACTAGCAGTATCAACATAATATAACATCACACAAAATGTTTAAGGATCGTATATTAAAAAAAATCGAGTATTTAAAAATTTTAACAAAAAGACCCAAAATAATCAATTTTTGGCTTGACTTTCCTTTATTTAAAAGTCCCTAGTAGAGTCGCCAAGCTGTCGAAACGTTTATTTTTGGGAAAATAAACAGGTCTCGAACAATATTTAAAAAATCAAAAATTGGAAAAATGGGAGTCGCCACCAATTTTTTATTTGGTGTGATTGGATCACCATAAACATTTGAAATCCGTTTTGAAAAATATTTTGGTCTTCGAAATCCAGAAAACAAGTTCGAGAGTCGGTTACGTGTGAGGAAGGATTAGCACCCTCACACGCCCAAAATTTGTACCACATCGATTATTTTCGGGTCTTGATTTAAAAATTGAAAACTCGAGTAAAATTTAAAATATGATCCTTAAATGCATAAGTTATTTTTATGTATATGTTTAAGAAAGAAATCGATTTTCATTTAGAAGTCTCGCTATTTCGAAGTGATCGAGGAAGAAAGTCACGTCCAGTGAGTTAGGACATAACGTTTTGAGATTCGAAAATAACGAGCTTTCCTTTGTAGCAGTTTTGTAAACCTTGAAAAGGGTATTAGATTATGTCGGTTTGAAGAAAAATTCGCGCCTAGTAAGTTAAGGCACAAATTTTCGAAACACGAAATAAAGGAATATTGCCTTGATTTTAAATATTTGTATTTTAGAGGAAATAAAAAAATGACTTTAATTAAAATATAGAGATAAAAATGAGCATGCAAATTAAATACGAGTTATGTAATTAATGACAAAATTAAATAACACAAAGCATGAACAATTATATGAATGAATAAATATATAAAAATATATATAAGGAAAATAAAATACAAATCATGAATCAAAATAAATAAGAAGAAACAAGATTAATTAAAAATAAAAAAAAGTTAAAAATTATATACAAAGTCGAAGAAAGAAAAAATTGGGTTAAAAATGAAGTTTCGGAGAGTTTGGGGTTAAAACATGATTTTGGAAAGATTTAGGGTAAAATGTCATTTTGGAAAGTTCGAGGTAAAAAATGTGATCTTTGGAAGTTCAAGGGGTAAAAATGTGCTTTTTGGAAAGTTCGGGGCAAAACTGTAATTTTAGAAGTTAGAGGGCAAAATATAATTTTTGGAAGTTTGGGGGTCAAAATGTGAGTTTTTGGAAGTTTGGGGGTAAAAATGTAATTTTTGAAAGTTTTGAGAAGTTCGAGGGTAAAAATGTGATTGCTGGAAAGTTTAGGGACCTTCTAGGTAATAAAACCAAAAAGACAGGATACGTGGCATCTTCACAAGCATTCTGGGGTCAAAAGACCAATTTGTAAAGCTTTTAAAATTACTGGGCTAATTTAAAATAAAACAGAACTTGATTTAGGGACGAAATTTAAAAAAATAAAAAAATAGAAAGGACCATTTGCACAAATAACCAAAAAATGGACACATGGCAGCTTCTCAGGTTTCCAGTGAGTTAAAGGACCAAATTGAAAATGAAATAAAAGTTAATGGGTAATTTTAAAATAAATTAAAAATATAAAAGGATGAGATTACACAAATCAGAAAAAGCGAAAGAACAAAAGGTAGAAATAAACCATTTTCTAAAAACGAGCGGATCCTAAGCTGGAGCGGGTCGGGTTGGATCGGGTCAAGCTGAAACGGTGTCGTTTTGGCACCTAGCGCTTCCCCTCTAAACGGCGTCATTCCAATAGTATATAAAAACCAAAATTTGTTTGAATGATCCTCATTTCTTCATTTTAAATGAAAACAATTCCTTTTTCCTTCTTTTTTCTCTGTTCTACTCCTTGCCCAACCATTCTGCCTATCGTCACATCTCCGTCGCCGTCCGTCGCATCTCTGTCACCGTCCGTCGCCACGCGCCACCCTCCACAGTGGTCGGTGAGGTAAAAATGACTCTTTCTTTTATTTTTCTTTGTTTTAAACAGATCTGGGTTCAGATCTGACTAGATTGAACCCAGTCTTTTGAAAAAAATTTCAAAACCATCAATCTTCTCTTTTTGATTTTTCAGATCTGTTTTTCTTTTTAGTTTTTTTATTTGTATATTTTTTAAAATCTGTTTTAATATAATTTTCTTGATTCTGACATTTTGAAACTGCGATGATGACACGTTCGGGGCTGCAATGACTACGACGGCTCGGAGGGGCGCCGTTCACAGCTCCGATTGTGGTCGATCTGTTCAAGGTGAGACTTTTTAGATTTTGATTTATTATTTATTTATTATTTGAAACATTTTTTTAAATAAATGAAGATAATAAATAATAATAATAATATAATAAATACATGAAGATATGTATTGAAACATCCCAAATATTAAAGATAATAAATGCATTAAATAAAATATATATTATATAATAACAACAAATAAATATACTATTATATACTTAATATTCATAAAAACCCTTTGAAATCAAAGGAAACAATGAGCAAACAATAAATATTTTACTGTATTTATTATGTACCTTGAGAATGTAAAGTGGAATGCTTGAATCTGGCTTTTGAACTGTATTGTTTTGTTTCGTGTGCTGAATATTCTTGTGCTTTTTTTGTATTAATTCCTTGAAAATTCGTAACCTTACAATTGTTTTCAATTCTAGCTTTATAGCCCATTTTTACAATGATCATGTTTTGTTGTTTGCAATTGAATTGCTGTCTTTTCCTTCTTTGCAGGTTCGGCTTGCAGTGGTGCAAGTTGCTGCTGGTGGTGGCAGATGGTAGGTGGCCTTGGCTAACTTGGCGGCTCCTAGTTGGACAAGGCAAGGGTGGTAGCAGTACAAGTGGCTTAGCAGATTAGGATTTCTGTTTTTGGGGGTATTGGGTCATGTGATTGGGCTAGACAATTGGTTTAGGTTTAGCTGGGTAATGAGTTTGTAATGGGCTTGGGTCATTAGGTTTGACTGTTTGTAATTTGGACTTTCAATTTGTATTTGAACATTCTTTTTAAATTCAAATAAATTTAAACTTAAAATTGAGTTCAATTTGGTTTAATTGTTGGGCCCGGTCAAAATTGGGCTTCAACAGGATTCATGGGCGCTTACTGACATCTGAATGGGGTACGACCATTGACTGGCTGGAGAGCACGATGCAGTTGGTTGATGGGAAAGCCTTCGAGTGTCTGGTTATGCTCTTGTGGAATATTTGGAATTCGAGGAACAATCTCATTTTTAGGGGATTGACTGAGGACCCTAAGTTGGTGTGGAATCGTGCCTTAAGCTTTTGTAGGGACATCCGGATCCATAACCTTAATAATGTGGACATGATCCCCAAGACTAGGATGCATAATAGGTGGTCAAAGCCTCTTTCAGATTTTCTCAAAATTAACTTAGACGTTGCATGGTCAAGGCTGGTATACGTTTCATTGTACGTGATTCTGAGGGTTTCGTGCATGGGGGTGGCATGAGCTGTCAGGTTGACATGGCGTGTGCTGCTTGGGTGGAGCTGCTGATGCGTTTATTCATGGAATCACGTGGGCTAAGAACAACAATTTGACCAACTTTTATTATTGAAGGAAACTGTACGGACGTCATAAACTGCGTCCTTAAACCCCGCGAGGACGTCACCCTTACTGGCTATGTTCTCTCTGCATGTAAAAGCCACTTGGCTGATTTTGATAGGTGCTTAGCTAGATGGTGCCCACGTAGCTGCAATAGAGCTGTGGACACTTTAAGCAAAATGGCGTTTGAAAATAATTGTAATTTTTCATTTGATATGGATTTTTCGAGTGAGAGCTCCTACCTTGTTGTCTTGTTGGACTTCGAATCACAGACCCTTTAGGAGTTGAACATTGAGGTTGGAACATTCCCTCTTATTCATCTTCCTTGTTGGGGTCCTTGTGCTCCACATTGGCCCCTCCCAACTCAATTTCCTCATCAATACCTTCTTCCCCAAACATGTTCGATCAGTAGTTTGGGGTTGGTAACCATTCATTCTTGCAGATTCCTTCAATACAAGGCTCGTTTCTTGCATCCTCCGAATCATGCCATCAAGCTTGGTGTCGATGCTTCCTTGCTTTTTCTTTCTCGGTCCTTGATTTTTCTTTTCTTTTTAATGAAGCCGATACATCCATCTTTTCCTTCCTTCTTTGGTTCCACTCCTTAATTTGTTTTGTTGAAGCTCAACGTACTGTTTGTACAAAGAGTCCCCGATGATGCTTCGGGTTGGCCTCAAAAATTGTTCGTCTCGCCCATTGGCACCCCTACCTTCTTGCATAGTGTCGTCACCAAATGAGGAAAGAAAAGACCACTCATTTGGCTTTAGGTGCATCGCTTCATTTCCCTAATGATCCAAGCACCTACGCAAATCTACTTTCGCTGCAAAATGTCATACAATAGAAGAGCTCGAAAGGAATTAACGTTAGAAACATTTAGAGCTAGTGCAATTCATGTGGCCAAGAATTGCATCCACATTTTGGCGACCAGAAACATAATGACTTGATTAAAATTAGATGGTGTGTCCTGTGTCGGGTCTATAATTCCAAACACCCCTACCCTCTGTTAACAACCTAATAAGCTCTTCCATATCAACATTGTTAACTTGATGGATTAAACCAAATTCTAAGAGGGGGTGAATTGGCCTTTTAAAAATGTTGGAAGAAAATAGAAAAAACCAAGAATTTGACACAATGAATTTAGAGTGGTTCAGCCTCAAATGTCTACTCCCTCCACTACCTTAGCTTTCCACCACTAAGAATTTTCCCAAATCCACTATATTTGTAAAACCTTTGAGGAAAAGGTTTAACCTTACAATCACTTAAGATTTCTACCCAAATCTTAAGTCTCAAATTCTCTCAAAAGAGATACAAATTAGCAAACAAGAGATAATCCTAACAAGATCAAATGGTTTGCAAATGAAGCTCACAATACAATGAAAATACACTTGAGCAAAGAAATGGAAAAAGGCTCACAAGTGTATGAAAGAAAGATATGAAAAATTAAGCTCTTAGGTTGTTTGATTAAAGATATTTCCTTATAAGTACTTTGTTAGTTGTTGTAGGTCCTTCGAAGATTGTATTTATGCCCCCAAATTGATTTCTAGCCATTGTGGTTGTTGGTGTACTTATTGTAGCCGTTGGGGTTGAAAAACCAGAGCATTTATGTCCCCTGCAACTTCGAGTATCAATACCATACAAAAATGTATCGATATTTTTTGTAGTTAATGCTAAGTTAGTGACCATTGGTCTTTTAAAAATCGACACCCAAAATAAATTATCGGTACCTTCTCCAAAAGTATCGATATCGGATTGATACCTTCTAGGGTTTGTGAAAAACAAAATGCTCTTTGGTATCGTTTTTGAGCAAGGGTATCAATGGTTTTTAGAAATTATCGACACCTTAAAAATGGTATCGATATTTTTTAGGTCTTGTCAAAACAGAATGCAAGTTTTGTCTCGATTTTTTAAGGGGTATCGATATTTCAAGAATTATCGATACTTGGCCAAAAAGGTATCAATACTTTTTGGCTTGAAGCTATTTTGACTTGTTTGATAAACATTTTGAAGTGTTAAAATGATTTTGACTTAGTTCAAATTATTTTGACATGTTTAAAATCGTTTTAACTTGATTTTAACTTGAAGATACGAGTTTAAATTTTATCTCTTAGATTTTGAATTGAGAAATTATTTTGTCAATTTTAACTTATATTCAAAAACATTTTAATTTGTTATATCAAAATATTTTATCAAATAAAGCTTAGTTTAGCAATCTCCCCTTTTTGATATAACAAAACTTTTTGAAAATTTATTTTTGAATAATTGCTCCCCCTTAATAAAAGACATTTTGAATTGAAGACCAAAATAAAATTTGTCAATTAAGTTTGCGTTCATTTTTGTTTTAAGACGAATTGGTCACAAAATCTTGCATTTAGCATTTAAAAAAATCAAGCAAATAATCAAACATCTTAGCTTTTCTTCTCCCCTTTTTGTTGTAAAAAAAACAAATAAAGCTCAAGGAGAAAAGAAAGTTAGTCCATCACAATATATATAGGAAAAATAGAAAGAGCATTAAACAAAAAACATTACCAATAAAACATTAAGTGCATTAGAATCCAAAAATGTCAAGAAAGTAATTAAGTTCAAAAAATAAAAAATGAAGGCAAAAACATAAAAATGAGAATGCAAATGTCTTGAAAGTGCATGGCTTAAAGCTACTCTACTCATCGTTATGAGGAGGGAAAATGGAGTGGTAGACGTGAAAAGGAAAACAGGCAAGTAGAGTTGCCATTTGATCTTCTAACATAGAAAGTCTCGTATTGACATCGTCTTGAAGAACCCGGACATTGTTGCTCAATGAGTGAATGGCATCGAGCAAAGCGGTGTTTACCTCCGATGTAAGTTGAGAATGAGAAGATGAGGTCGGAGGAGGAGCGGCTCGAAAGCCAGAACGTCATCAAAAGCATCGTCAAAGTAATCGTCATCATGATCTGTCAGAGCATCACCCTTAACCCAAGTTTTGATGATGGTATCGAGATGGTAACCCACATGGTAGAGAGCCCTATAGCTAATACGTTGAGTTGAGGAAATGGGGGTGTCACCACGAGTACTAACACCTAACCTCCTAAATATGTATGAAAAATACGTGCCATGAGGAAGGGTAACATTTTTATTTAGTCTCCTCCTAAAAATCGGTGTTTCGAATCTTAGCGTGTTTCTTAATAGACCTAAGGCTCCATGTAAGGATTAGGTGTAGGACATGGTCATGTAGGCTGAGTTCGGATACCGAGCCGGAAGGAATTAAAAGTGAGGGATCATAATGCCCCTTTTCATTAGAGAGACCTCCAGGAGGTAAATGAAGATATTCACCAAACTCTTCGAGAGTTAGGAGAATCAGAGTGCCCATTAAAAAAAGAGGAGATGATGATGACGGTTTCTTTGGATTCATCATGTTCGAGCGTGGCATTTGAAATAGGGAGAAATGTTGAAAAAATCCATCCATCCCAAATTTGTAAAATATGGAGATAGGAAAAGCTAATAGCATCTAACATGGCTATGCCAATTTTCTTAGCCTCCTATACACATTTAGAGGCAAAGAGGGTGTTAAAACGATGAAGAGAATTAGCATTTTGAAAACATTCGTTAAAAGAGAATTCAACTTCACTAGAAGTGGAGGTGGTAGGCCTAGAATGCTTGTAGGAGCCATGAGTGCTATCTAATATCTTAGGAGACAATAAGATTAAAGAAAACCTCTTTAAGGAATTTTAACAAAAACTTGGTGGGCAAGGGTTTTGGGTAAAATTTTTAAGAAAATCCTTAAAAATCGATAACCTCCTACAATAAAACAACATATATATATTTCAAAACAACCCAATAAACCATCAAAATTCACTATTTTAACCTACATTTTACAAAATCAACAAGTTGAATATTTAGGATTTTTATCTCAAATGTGTTGAAATAGCCCAAAATCCCAAGCAATAGTGAGCAAATCTTGTTGAAAAGAGGTTTGAAGGTGTTTAGAAGCCAAGATTTAATGAGAAAATGAAAAATGTTTTGAGAGATTTTGGAAGAGGAAGTTGAGTTTTTCAGAGAAAATGAGGGGTTTTGTGTTTTTGTGAGACAATTTTGAAAAACTTAGCAGCAGGTGCCCTTTAAAAGCCCGTGATATCGATATTTTTTCACAAGTATCGATATTTTTATAGAAGTATCGATAATTTTATATCAGTATCGATACCAAATTGCATTTATGTTCTCCAAGTGCAGTGAAATTACAAAAATGAGATTTTTAAGCCTTATTATTTTCTAAGGGTCCTAAAATGGCTCCAAAACTGTTCCTAATGATTTAGAAAGTATTGATAAGACTAATATGCATGAAAATACATGAAATGCATTAAAATAAATAAATAATTTAAGTAAAATGACAGATGGCTAATATATATATATATATATATATATATATGAGAGTAATAAAATATAAGTCATACTAGATGAAATAGATCAACTAGAGCTCCCCCTATCTTTTTGCAGATAAAAGCTAAGAAAATCATGCTTACCAAGCTTTTTCACAATGATGTAAAAATAATTTTAACACATAGTCAAGGTAAGGTGGTCAAACCTATTTCTCTCCTAAGTGTCAAAAATCTTTCCTTGTCTAATGGTTTTGTGAAAAAATCAGCTAATTGATGTAAGGTGTCAATATATTCTAGAACTATATCCCCTTTTTGGACATGATCTCTAATTAAATGATGTCTAATCTCAATATGTTTATTCCTAGAATGGTGGATGGGATTTTTAGTGAGACAAATAGCACTAATATTGTCACACATGATAGGAATGGTAGCTACATTAATTCCATAGTCCTTAAGTTGTTGTTTCATCACTAAAATTTGAGCACAACAACTATCGGCAGATTTCGTTTCGGTGGTAGACAAAGCAGCGCTATTTTGTTTCTTTGAAGACCATGTTGCCTAAGAATTGACAAGTATTAAAGGTGCTTTTCTTATCTAATTTGCAACCTCCAAAATCTGCATCCGAGTAAGCATTCAAGCTAAAGTATGAATCTCTCAAATACCAAAGACCTAAGTTTGAAATGTCTCTAAGGTATCTAAAGATTCTCTTAAGGACTTGTAACTATGATTCCTTAGGACAAGATTGATATCTAGCACACAAGCATACACTAAACATAATGTTGAGTCTACTTGTGGTAAGATAAAGCAAAGAACTAATCATCGACCTATATAATTTTAAATCAACACATTTACCTTCCTCATCTTTATCAAGCTTTGTAGAAGGGCTCATTGGAGTAATTTGTGGTTTGAGATTATCCATCCCAAAATTCTTGAGTATTTCCTTTGTGTACTTAGCTTGATTAATAAAGAAGCCATCTTTTCTTTGCTTGATTTGGAGTCCCAAAAAAAAATTGAGTTCTCCCATCATGCTCATCTCAAATTCACCTTGCATTAGCTTAGAAAATTCTTGACAAAGAAGATTATTAATAGAACCAAAAATCATATCATCAACATAGATTTGAACTACTAATAAATCATGGTCTTTTCTTTTAATAAAAAATATTGTGCCAACTTTCCATTTACAATAACCTTTTTCAATAAGAAATTTTGATAATCTTTCATACCAAGCTTTAAGAGCTTGTTTCAAACCGTATAAAGCTTTTGAAAGTTTAAAAACATTGTTTGGAAATTTTGGATCTTCAAAACCGGGTGGTTGTTCAACATATACTTCTTCATTTATAAAACCATTTAGAAAAACAGTTTTTACATCCATTTTTAAAATTTGAAATTATGAAAGTATACAAAATCTAAAAGCATTCTAATGGCTTCCATCCTAACTACGGGAGCATAAATTTCATCATAATCAATTCCTTCTTCTTGAGTGTAACCTTGACCAACAAGTCTAGCCTTGTTTCTCATTATGTTACCACTCTCATCTAACTTATTTCTACACACTCGTTTTGTTCCTATAGTGAACTTACCACTAGGTTTATCAACTAGAGTCCATACTTTACTTCTCTCAAATTGATTTAACTCTTCTTGCATGGTCAAAATTAAATATTCATCATTTCATGCTTCTTTGATATTTTAGACTCAATGCATGAGATAAATGTAACGTAATCACAAGTATTTTGAAGAGAAGATCTAATAATTACTCCTTTTGATGGATCACTAATGATTTGCCCATTTTTAACATATGAAATCTCTCTTGGATAGCTAGATTCTCTTTCAACATGAGTTGGTTCTAGAAGTTCGTCAATTTTATGTTCTTGAACCAATTCACTTATACCTTGATCTTCATATGATGTTTGATTTTTCTCAATTTGATATATTTCTACATCATCAAAATCAATAGATTCCTTTCTAGAATGAGAGTTATATTCATAAAAAATGACATGTATACATTCTTCCATAACAAGGGTTCTTTGTTAAAGATTCTATAAGCTATAGAATTAGTGGAATATACCAAGAAAAATACCTTCATCACTTTTGGCATCAAATTTTCCTAAATTTTCTTTTCCATTATTCAAAACAAAACATTTGCAACCAAAAGGATGAACATGACTTATGTTAGGCTTTCTTCCTTTAAAACGTTCATAAGGAGTTTTCTTCAAAATAGGCCTAACCATAGCTCTATTTATTATATAGCAATAAGTGTTTATGGCTTCCGTCCAAAAATATCTTGATAGATTATTTTCACATAACATGGTTCTAGCCATTTTCTCTAAAGTCCTATTTTTCCTCTCAACAACTCCATTTTGTTGAGGGGTTCTAGGTGCTGAAAAGTTGTGACTAATACCATGTTCATTACAAAAATGATTAAACTCAAGGTTTTCAAATTCTTTTCCATGGTCACTTCTTACACTAGAAATTGTATATCGAACTTGATTTTGAATCATTTTATAAAAAGTAATAATTTTTTCTAAAGCTTCATCTTTTGAAAAAAAAAACCCATGTATATTTAGAATAGTCATCAACAATAACAAATCCATATTTCTTACCTCTTAAACTCATAGTTCTAATAGGTCCAACAAGGTCAATATGAATAATTGGACTACTCTAGATGTAGAAACTATATATTTAGATTTAAAAGATGCTCTCCTATGTTTACCTTTAGCACATGCATCACATATTTTATCAAAGTCAATAGAAAATTTAGGCATGCCAACAAGTTCTTTTTTAATAAGCTTTGAAATAACACACATGCTTGCATGTCCTAATCTTCTATGTCATAGTCAACACATATTTTCATTATTAGCCACAAAACAAATATTAGAAGATATATCATCAAAATTAACCATAAAAATATTACCTACCCTATGTCCTGCAAAAAGAATTTTACTATTTACAATATCTACAACTTTTCACCCATTAGACTCAAATATTACTTTTAATCTCTTGTCACAAAGTTGACTACTGCTAAGGAGGTTATGCTTGAGACCATTGACATAAAACACATTTTTAATAAGAGTGGAAGAATTTATACCTATAGAACCAATACCTTCAATAAGCCCTTTGGAGTTATCACCAAATGAAACTTCCCCTCCACAATTTGGTATTAGTTTTATGAAATAACTTTTGTCATCGGTCATGTGTTTAGAGCATCCATCAAGGTGCCATGAGTTCTTAGAGTTGCTTACCTTGAAGCAATGCTCTTCCTCCTACAAGCACAAAGTTAAACCTTGGATTTTGGTACCCAAATTTTCTTGGGTCCATTAGCATTTGTCCTAACAATTTTGTTCCCTTAGGAATCCACTTCTTTAAAACTTCCTTATTTTAAGGTGTGTTTAATCCTTTTGGAATCCACACACTCTTAGTGAGTTTTCTTCTAGATGTGAGCTTCCTTAAAGAATAAACTTGCCTATCATGCCCCTTTTAATGAAAATGAGTGCATATGAGTAAGGCATCATAAATGCAGCTTGGTTTCTCAAAGAAATTTTTAAATTTGCTTTCTTTTTGTAAATTTACAAAACCTAACCCACTCTTGTTAAAAAAGGCTCTTTGAGATGTAAGCATATCATTTAACTTTTGTTGTCCCATTTGAAACATAGAAAATGAATTATGCAAGTTTTCATTCTTTAAAATCAAGTCATTGATTTGAGCTTGCATATTATTAAAATTTTTTTCCATTTCCTCTTTAACTATAATTAGATACCTGTTTTCCTCCTTTAGTTTTGAAATCATTTTCTTATGTTTGTAGTTCATAGTCTCAAAACCTATAGTTAATTCATCGAATGCATCTTGTAACTCTTCAAATGTATATTCATTTAATTCACTAGAGTTTAGAGTTACCTTTTTGTTTTTCAATAGCCATAAGACATAGTTGGGCAACTTCATTGTCCTCATCATCATCAGATGAATCGCTATCATCCCAAGTTGGCATCATGGTTTTCTTTTTTTGTTTTGATGCCCCTTTCTTCATCAATTGTGGGAAATCAAATTTGATATGACCCGACTTTTTGCACTCATAGCAAATGATTGAGTCTTTTTTCCTTTTTTCTGAGTTCACCCTTGATGATGTCTTTTCTTAGAAATCTTTTGGCTTTATTGAATTTCATGAATCTTTTAAATTTCCTTGCCAACATAGCTATTTCTTCCTCATCATTATCATTGGAATCTTCATTCTTCTCACTAGTTGTCGATTTGAAGGCAACTCCAACTTTCTTTGGTTCTTCCTTGATTACTTTTGCATGGTGGTTAATCTTCATTTCATATGTTAACAAGGAATCGATGAGCTCATCAAGAGAGAGTAAGTTGAGATCCTTTGACTCTTCTATTACTTTCACCTTTGGTTCCCAAGATGATGGAAGACTATTCAACATCTTCTTCACCATCACCTTGTTGGGATAGATCTTCCCAAGGGCTTTGAGACCATTAATAATGTTGGTTAAGCGATCGAACATCTCCTTGATTCCTTTCTTCGATTTTGCCTTAAATAACTCATAATCAAGGGTGAGAAGACTTATCTTGGATTCCTTGACTTTACTTGTTCCTTCATGGGTGACCTCAAGCTTGTCCCATATTTCTTTGGCATTGTTGCACAAGGAGACTTTATTGTACTCATTTGAACTAAAAGCATAAAATAGAGTGTGCATAACATTTGCATTCAATTGCACCATCTTAATATCGTAATCATCCCATTCACTCTCTTTTTTTGGGACAATGACACCTTCGACCCTTTTCATTAAAGTGGATGACCTATTTTTTATTATCCTTCAAACTTCATAATCGTTGGCTTGGATGAATAGCTTCATTCTTGTTCTCGAATAAGAGTATTTTGTGCCATTGAATAGAGAAGGCCTCACAATGGAATGCCCTTCTCCCAACATGGTGTTATTTTGCTCTAATGCCATGAAGCACATCTCTTAACTTGTGATTTCCATCTTAGATAACTTTGGGATCTTTTCTCTTGGTTGTAAGACTGTCACTAGAGTTCTAGCTCTAATGCCAATTGTTAACTTAATGGATTAAACTGAAATTGCCAAGAGGGGGTGAATTGGCCTTTTAAAAATGTTGGATGGAACTAGAGAAAATCCAAGAATTTGACACAATGAATTTAGAGTGGTTCAGTTCCAAATGCCTACTCCACTACCTTAGCTTTCCACCACTAAGGATTTTCCCAAATTCATTATATTTGTAAAACCTTTGAGGACAAGGTTTAACCTTACAATCACTTAAGATTTTCTACCCAAATCTTAAGTCTCAAATTCTCTCAAAAGAGATACAAATTACCAAACAAGATCAAATGGTTTGCAAATGAAGCTCACAATACAATGAAAATACACTTGAGCAAAGAAATGGAAATAAGGCTCACAAGTGTATGAAAGATATATATGAAAATTAAGCTTTTGGGTTGTTTGATTGAAGATATTTTCTTGTAAGTACTTTGTTAGTTGTTGTAGGTCCTTGAAAGATAGTATTTATGCCCCTAAATTGATTTCTAATTGTTGTGGTTGTTGGTGTACTTATTGTAGCCGTTAGGGATGAAAAATCAGAGCATTTGTGTCACCTCCAACTTCGAGTATCAATACCGTGCAAAAAGGGTATCAATATTTTCTGTAATTAATGCTAAGTTAGTGACCATTGGTACCTTTAAAATTTGATACCAAAAATAAATTATCAATACGTTCTCCAAAAGGTATCGATACCGGATCGATACTTCCTAGGGTTTTGTGAAAAACAGAATGCTCTTTTGGTATCATTTTTTTAGCAAGGGTATCGATGTTTTTCAAAAATTATCGATACCTTAAAATTGGTATTGACATTTTCTAGGGTTTTTCAAAATAGAATACAAGTTTGGTCCTGATGTTTCAAGGGGTATCGATATTTCAAGAATTATCGATACTTGGCAAAAAAAAGGTATCGATACTTTTTGGCCTGAAGCTATTTTGACTTGTTTGAAAAACATTTTGAAGTGTTAAAATGATTTTGACTTAATTCAAATTATTTTGACATGTTTAAAATCATTTTAACTTGATTTTAAAATTGTTTCAAACTTTCCTAAGAGAGTTAAAGATAAGAGTTTAACTTTTATCTCTTAGATTTTGAATTGAGAAATTATTTTTTCAATTTTAACTTATACTCAAAAAAATTTTAATTTGTTATGTTAAAATACTTAATCAAATATAGCTTAGTTTAGCAAACATTCTTAAATAGATTAAAGTCCACTTTAACCAAGAAATCTTTCTCATAATACGGTACATTATAGTATAAGCAGATATCTATAGGCAGAATGGTAACATTTTTCTCCCTAACTACTACTATCTTACAAGGTTTTCTCTTCATAATATCATCTTTAAGAGATGTATAAAATTTATGGACTATTGGTACGACAGCGTTACCTATTGGGGGAACACAAAATTGTTCGCATTGGTGATACCTTACCAGCGGTCATATTTTCTTGCAATGAATCATTGACAGATCAAAGCCTCGTTCTTAAATGAGTGGTCGTCCTTGTGATGCTAGGAAATAATTTTTGATTTCGGTATTCTTGAACCGTTCATAATTTTAATAGCTATTGTCTTCCTGAACTATGATCCTTTTTCTTCTTCTAGGAGGCATCTCAAATAGAAGATAAGCGATAAGAAAATGGAACAGTAAAAGCTTAGAAATACTTCTCTTCGATGTCGTGCCTTGTCGAATGGTGTGGAACAAGCCTTTGCTAAAGGCAGCTTATAGTACTAGAAAGAACCATTGATTTATCCCTACTTATTGTTTAACTTGTTCCCATTCAGTCATCTTTAGCATACATTTTTAGCATTTTTTATTTAGTTATTGCATTTTCTAACTTAATGAAACTCAGCCTAATTGCTTTTGAATTTATGATATTTTTACTACTAATTTCACTGCATTAGTCTATTTAGCATTGGGCCCAAAATTCTCGCTGCAGGAACCTATTCAGAATTATCGTTGCATAAATATGTCTAGAGTTGTCACTGCATAAAAGGGTCCAGAATTGCGCCCAGAACTATCGCAGCATCTGATAGTTGTCTGGTTAACACACCAGAAATGCGTGAGTTGCATAGCTGGTGTAACTAACTAGTACGACCAAAGAATGTTAGATCTAGAGGGAAGGACACCTGTACTGTTCAACTACAGTTAAATACTGATGAGAATGAGAGAGAAAAGCTCTCTTATCTTCTCTTCTTTCGGTTTGATTTTTTTCAAAAAATCCATTTCTCAAAGCTTTGATCCATGGCAGCTTAACTTCTCAAGGGCGACCTGACGTAGTAGAAGAGGAGGCAGATCTGCTCCTGACGAGGAGCATCCTAGGTGCAGCACAAGAGGAGAGTAAGGGAGTAAATTGAGTAGCCTAAGGATAGTATGCCCCATTTGTTCTATTATTTCTCTTTTTTAAACGCAGGTAATTCATGTTATTTCAAGTTGTATGGAAGTGCATTTGACATTTAGACTAAATGATATCTATTTCAATCTTACCTTTACTATTAATCTTTGGGTTTAATTGTTTTGACAATGAAAGTGTGATTGAAGTCATTGTCAATGGAAGGTGCAGCGACAAATTAAATTAACAAACAAGACAACAGAAGTTGCTTGGGATTGAAGGAATTTAATCCACTTGTTCTTGAATATGTTGCATTACCAACATTGGAAGGTGTGGTTAGTTTGCATGTTTAAGTCTTAAATCTAATAGAAAAGCCCAGTTTGTTTAAGACATTCATTGTACCTTATTGTAGTGAAAATTACCTGTTTTTTTTAACCCTATGAGCCACACTTAATTTTCTACCAACTATTCACATCAGGAACCCCATTTCATTATTACTACATTACTTCTTTAATTTTACATTATTACTTCGAAAATTCAATCTCACAATTTTATTTCATTTACTTGTTCATTGCACCAACAATTATAGACAACAAACATCCATCCTCGTGGGATCGATATCCGATAGGTTACACATTTTCCTACTATACTTGCATCGACAGTGTACGCTTGCACATATTTGCTGTGATGTTTATAGCGGGATCAAGTTTTGGCACCGTTACTGGGGATGGCATTTCATTTGTTTGATGTTTATTTTTGTTTTTGTACTTATTCTTTCTTATCTAATCTTTATTTGTTACTAATTTGTTTTCTTTTTGTTACTGCTTTTACATTTCTCTTTTAGGAGTTTTATGACCCGGGAGAAATTTTGAATTTATTGTTGGTTTAGATCCAGAAATTGAACGCATCATTTGAAGGAGACAACAAGAATAGCGAAATATGGCTTGGCCAGGAAATAATGCAATCATACCATAATTACCGCCACAAAATCCTGTTTTATACCTCCTATACAGCCACAAAACATGAATAATCAATCGCTACAGTAAGAAGATCGGATGCAAAATCAAACTATTCGGGATTTTGTTATTCCAATTTTGGATTATTTGCAGCCATGTGTTGTGAGGCCAGCTATTCAAGCTGGAAACTTCGAATTAAAACCAGCCATGTTCTAGATGTTAAACTCTAATGGGAAGTATGCTGGACTGCCTCATGAAGATGTGAGAGAGCACCTTAAATCGTTTTTACTGATTTGTGCTTCTTTTAGTCAGCACGGCATTCCTGATGACTCCTTGAAAATGCAGCTATTCCCTTATTCATTGCAAGGACGGGCTCGTACCTAGTTCCTTGGATTACCTGCTGGATCAATCACATCGTGGAATGCGCTCGTAACTCAATTTGTTTTGCATTTCAACTTACTGATAATGAATGCTCATCTTAGAAATGACATTACTGCATATCATCAACTGGATGATGAAAATTTGCATACAAAGTAGGAGCGTTATAAATCTCTTCTTCGATGTTGTTCCATGCATGGAATTCAACAAGAGACGCAGATTGAAATATTCTACAATGGGCACTGTCAAAATTCTAGAGAGAATTGCTCAGAACGATTATCAATATCTGATCTCTCGAGCTGCACAAGTGAAAGAAAATCCTAGAGTTATTGAATTGGATGCTATATCTGCTTTAAGTGCACAAGTTTCTTCGCTCGCAAACATGATAAAGAACATGAAGGGGACTAGTGAAGTTGCACCCATTCAAGTTGCTCAACAAATTGATGTCCCTACATTTTGTTGTGAAATTTGCGGTGACAACCACAGTTATGAATATTGTCCACAGCACGCGGAGAATGCTTTCTATGTCATAACATCTGTGGAATTTCTTATGGTAATTCCTATAATAGTTCTGCAAGAAATGAACAGCCTTGGGGAAATCAGAATGCTACGACATTCAGATATGGAAATTCATCCAATCAAGGTAGTTATAGATAAGAGAATTATAATCCATAGAGCAAAGTTACAACCATAGTACTCAGATGAATTTATATTAAGACCAAATGCAGCTATATTAAAATCATGTACAGCCACAACAACCTTCGATGCCAAATCTGAATGTTCAAGGATAACAACAACAATAGTCACACAACCATTATCTGATCCTTTAGCAGCTCTCGAAGCCTTAATGCGTGAGTATATAACTCGAACGGAAGACATAGTGCAAGGAAATTCATCTTCCATCCGAGCGTTGGAAGCACAATCAGGTCAAATCACTTTGAATTTGAACACACGACCACCAGGTACATTACCCAGCGACACAGAAAATCCAAATTCGAAAGGGAAGGAGCATTGCAGGGCAATCACTCTTTGGAGTGGGAGACAGATGGTCAAGCCAGTTACCAACTCTACTGCAGCACCTATAGATATAGTGAAGTGGATCAAGGTGAGAGAGTTGTGTCTGAAGAAATTTTAGATGAACCAGAGAAAGAGGCTCCATAAATTATCACCCCGATGCCTACTGTCAAATCGATAAAATTGTTGATGCAACTACCGATGTCGACCCAACCTGATATATTCATACCCTTGCCTTTTTCATAAAGATTTAAAGAAAGGAGCATTATAGACAATATCAACAGTTTCTGACAACATTAAAACAACTTCATGTCAATATCCCTCTTGTGGACGCTCTTGTACAGATTCCCAGTTATGGGAAATTCATGAAGGAGCTTTTGTCCAGAAAGAAAAAAGCTGACTGATATTAAGACAATTGCGCTCACAGAAGGATGTAGTTCTCTCCTGATAAATAAGTTGCCACCTAAGATGAAAGACCCAAGAAGTTTTACGATCCCATGTTCGATTGACAACCACTATTTGGGTAAAGCTTTACGTGATTTAGGCACAAGTATTAACCTTATGCCGCTGTTTACTTTTAGAAAACTGGGAATTAGTCATATGAAGCCCACTACAGTGACATTGCAGCTGGAGGAAAGATCGTTGGCGCAACCTGAAGGACAAATCAAGGACATCCTAGTTCACGTAGATAAGTTTATGTTCCCAGCTGATTTCATTATACTCGACTGTGAAGTAGATAAAGAGGTACCTATAATCTTGGGATGCCCATTCCTCGCTACCGGACGCACTCTCATCGACGTGTACAAAGGTGAGTTAACAATGCGACATAATGATGAACATGTCACATTTAGTGTTTTTGAAGCCATTCCCTACAAAGACAAAGAAGAATGTCACACCATTGATGTGTTGGACACATTAATTGAGGAGGAATTCAATGAGCGAAGCACAGTATTTATAGAAGAATTTACGATGGCATCGGATGAAAAATTTCTAGTTGACTGTGACAACAAGGTTGAGAAGAATAATATTGAGCTTAGACGTGGATGGAAAATGGAATCTTTAGATTTGACCAATAGAACGAATCCAGTCTTTAAGCCATCTATTGAAGAAGCTCCTACCTTGGAGTTGAAGTCATTGCTTGGTCATCTGAAGTATGTTTTTCTTGGAAATAATAATACTCTACCAGTCACTATCTCTGTAATGCTAAAAGCAATTCAAAAGGAAAAATTGATCCATATACTGAAGCAGCATAAACGTACGATTGCCTGAAGTATTACCGAAATTAGAGGCATTAGTCCCTCTTTTTTGAATGCACAAAATTCAATTGGAAGATGAAGGAAGGCAATCGGTTGAACAACAAAGGATATTGAATGAGAAGATGAATGAGGTGGTTAAAAAGGAGATTATCAAGTGGCTTGACGCAGACATTATTTACCCAATGTCTGATAGCAATTGGGTAAGTCCAGTTCAATGTGTCCCAAAAAAAATTGGTATTACTGTGGTGAGTAATGACAAGGATGAGCTAATCCCTACTCGTATTCTTATGAGTTGGCGCGTATGCATGGATTACCAGAAATTGAATGCAGCCATAAAAATGGACCACTTTCCACTTTCTTTCATCGATCAGATGATAGATAGGCTTACTGGAAAAGCCTACTATTGTTTCCTTGATGGTTATTCTGGCTACAATCAGACCGCCATTGCGCTAGAGGATCAAGCAAAAACAACGTTCACTTGCCCTTTTGGCATTTTTGCTTTATGCCGAATGTGTTTGGTCTTTGTAACGCACCAATCACATTTTAAAGGTGCATGATGGCAATCTTTTTAGACATGATTGAGGACTCATTAGAGGTATTTATGGATGATTTTTCAGTTTATGGAAATACTTTTGATCAATGCGCTGACAACTTGGCTAAAGTTTTAAAGTGATGCGAAGACACAAATCTTGTGTTGAATTGGGAGAAATGCCACTTCATAGCAATTGAAGGCATTGCCTTAGGCGATCGTATTTGCAGTCAAGGCATTGAAGTGGATAGAGCGAAGATTGAAATTATTGAAAAGTTACCTCCGTCGACTAATGTGAAGGGTATCCAGAGTTTTCTTGGACACGCAAATTTTTATCATCGATTTATTTGAGATTTCTTTAAAATTGCAAAACCCCTTGGCTCATTGTTGGAGCAAAATAAAAAATTCATGTTTGACGATGCATGTGTGGATGCATTTATGCAAATAAAGAAGCAACTCGTTAAATCACCCATTGTCATTGAACCAGATTGGTCACAACCGTTTGAAGTAATGAGTGATGCAAGTGACTTTGTGATGACTGCAGTCTTAGGACAACGCAAGGAAAGAGTATTTCACGCTATATATTATGCCAGCAAGACTCTTACAGAAGCTCAAATTAATTACACAATCATAAAGAAAGAATTGTTAGCTGAAGTCTTTGCTTTCGAGAAATTTCACTCATATCTTGTCGGCGTAAAGTTTACTGTATTTACTGACCATTCAGCATTGAGATATCTTTTTACAAAGGACACTAAACCACGGTTGATATGATGGATCTTATTATTGCAAGAGTTTGATATAGAGATCAAGGATCGAAAGGGATTAAAAAACCAAGTGGCAGATCACCTGTCTCGTCTGGAAGTTAGTAATGAAGACGAAAATACACTTCAAATTATCGACACATTTCCTGATGAGAAGTTGTTTGATGTTGACACAACCCAATGGTACCCAGATGTGGTTAATTACTTGGTATGTAGGAAGTTACCTTTGGGCGCCATAGGTCACAAGAAAGAAAGATTTCTTCGCAATATAGAGAAATACTGCTAGAACGAGCCATACTTATTCAAGCTATGCAATGACAATATAATTAGGCATTGTGTTCTAGAGGAAGAGATGCTTTCAATCCTGAAGCATTGTCACGATGCTCCTTGTGGAGTTCATTTTGGTGACATGAGAACTGCTGCAAAGGTTCTTTAGTTAGGATTTTATTGGCCTGCATTATTTAAAGACACCCCACAACTTTATGCACCATTATGATCGATGTCAGCGCACCGGCTCTATATCTCGACGCAATGAGATGTTACAATAGCCAATCATTGAAGTTGAACTCTTGGACAATTGAGGTATTAACTTCATGAGACCATTTCCAAGTTCGTTTGGAAATGTCTATATCCTAGTTGTTGTTGACTATGTATCAAAGTGTGCGGAGGTATTACAATCCTAAAAGATGATGCAAGGGCAGTGTTAAAGTTTTTTCACAAGCATATATACTCACTTGTTTTGGCACGCCTAAAGCATTAATCAACAACTAGGCCACTTATTTCCACTATAATCAGGTAGCAGCCGCACTGAAGCGGTATAGAGTTAACCATAGAATGGCGACCACCTACCATCCACAAACAACCGGACAAGCTGAAGTATTCAATTGACAATTCAAGAATATTCTCGAGAAGGTGGTGAATCCATCAAGGAAAGATTTGTGTTCTAGACTTGATGATGCATTGTGGGCATTAAGGACGGCGCACAAAACCCCACTTGGGATGTCGCCATATCAGCTTATCTTTGGTAAAGCATGTCGCTTGCCTGTGGAATTGGAACATAAAGCAATATGGGTGATCAAGCAAGTGAACATTAATTACGAGGCTGCTGGGAAGAAGAGGCTGTTAGACATCATTGAACTTGAGGAAATTAGGCGTAATGCCTATGAAAATGCTACAATCTACAAGGAAAAGACCAAGCGCTAGCATGACAAAATTATTTTGCAGCGATAACTTACTGCAAGTCAATAGGTGCTATTATTCAATTCGCGATTGAAATTGCGCTCACGTTGGTCTGGACCATTTGAAGTTGTCGAAGCAATTCCTCATGGTGCAGTCACAATTAAAAAGATATACACGATGGGCACCAATTTAAAGTGAATGGACAACGGTTGAAGCATTATTTTGGCCATGATGATCACAAACAGGAAGAGACCATTAAGTTGGTCATATTTTTCTAACCACTCTTGTGACATTTTTATCATGTGCTCTTAGTTTCTTTTTGTTTTTGTTTCAGCTTATTTTACTTAGTCTTTTTGCATGATAAAGTTCTCTCTTTTGTCGATGCATGCAAATCTTCTTGTCCAAGCATCTCATCTACTTGCTGACTCATCAGAAAATCAAAACATATCAGGATACATTTACTATTGCAAACCTATTTTCCTTTATCTGTTGCATAACCAAACACGCCTTTCCATCTGCTCTTTTCATTCCCTATAAACACCTCTGTTGTGCCGACTGTGCTATTCAAAAACTCCATTTTTATCCCCAAAATTATCTTCAAGCTTACACCTTTATACTTTCCGACTACCTTTGCTTACCAACAAAAATGGCCAGAACTCGAGGGTTTGTAAAAAAGCCAACGAAATCTGTTGCGAAATTTTCCTCTACCGTAGTAGTTCGTGAAACAGAGCACTACTCATCCAAAGAGCTTGTGATGTTCCTTACAAAGGCAGTCAAAGATCGTTTCCAAGAGAATATGTTGAAATGGAACTATCATCCAGAGCAAGGCTTCCAATGGTCGAGACAACAGGAACTTGGGAAACAAGTTCATAAAACCATTGCGAAGCTGGGATGGGAAATTTTCTGCCGACATCTGGAGAGCTACTCACCGTCCATGGAACGTGAGTTTTATGCAAATCTCACTCACAATGAGTCAAAATTTGTGTTTGTCCGTGAAGGTCTGATACCATGGGATGTCGCACATATCAACGCAATCTACAACACAACTGTAGATGATGATGAACATGTGGAGTTTATTGAGGAACTCACCAACAAATGGGCTAATATTTTGGTGAGAGATCTTTGCATTGAAGGTGTTGTTTAGACGGGCTCGAACCCAAAAAAATTACACAATGCACAGGAGATTTTTAACGTTACATAGCAAAGTTTGGCTCTATTTTATTAACTGTAGATTGATGCCTTCCACCCACGGCACAACTGTAACACTGGATCAAATGTGCCTGATACATTCGATCATTAAGGGGTGGAAGATTGATGTCGGTGTAATTCTGCACCAAGAAATTGTTGATTGTGCAGCCAGAAAAACTGACATATTGGTGTTTCTCTCTTGATAATGCGGTTGTGCCAGTAGCGGGGAGTTGTGCCTCATGAGGGAGAGGAGATTTTGGAAAATAAGGTCCTCATAAATGAAGCCTCGGTCGAGCGGATGACCCGTGGGAAAGATACTCCTGTAGTCAAAACGGCAGATGTAAGAAAGAAAAAGGGCAAAGGAAAAATAGATGACAATAGTGCAAATGTAACTTCAGATCCATCTTTGTAGCGTAAAGTGAAGAAAGTTGAATGATTTAGATTGCATTAGTAATGGATGAGTAGTATCACTGTTTGAATCTTGAATGAATCTACCATTTACAACATGTTGTATATAATTATAGTTATAAATAAAAGACACTCCAATGTAGGTGTATTGTGAACTGTCAAGGGGGAACACTCCAATGCAAGTGTGAGAAAAAGTAATCTAGCCAAAGGCTGCCACTACAAGAGTATGTGTCGGCATAATTACATACTTCCTATGGGTTTGTTGCACCCCATTGTTAGAGTATAGTAATGTAACAGCGTCCCTCAGTCACATAAAAAAACTATATATATATTACTGTACAAGAAATGTTGTTTTAGTAGAAAGAATTTAGGATTTAAAGCATGATGATGGCGTTGATGAAGTTGCAATTTTAATTATTCATGTTTATGAATTGTCGGCGCAATATTTTATCATTTAAATGCGATTCATTCATTGGAATTTTAGATGATTCAAGTTGCTAGAATATTCATTCCTTTGATAAAATTTTTGCTATAGCCAAATTCATGAAACACCTTGGTTTGTTAATTTGCCAATTATTTAGCATGTGGAATAATTCCTCGAGAAATGACATACCAACAAAGGAAGAAATTCCTTCATGATAGTTGGTATTATTTCTAAGATGATCCATTTTTGTTAAAACAATGTGCCGATAACATAATCAAGAAGTGCGTAGCTGAAAGTGAAATTAACGAGATCTTACACTACTTCCATTCATCTTTGAGTAGGGGACACTTTGGTGGTTCTCGTACTGCAACAAAGATCTTACAAGCTGGGTTCTTTTGGCCTACAGTGTTTAAGGATGCATATGCATACGTGAAAATTTGTGATAGATGCCAAAGGACCAGTAACATATCAAGGAGGAACGAGATGTCCTTGACAAACATCTTAGAAGTTAAATTGTTCGACATATGAGGCATTAACTTTTTAGGCTCATTTCTTTCTTCTTTTGGAAACAAGTATATCTTAGTTACTAAGGATTATGTATAATCCAAAGGGGTTGAAGCCGAAGTATACCCAACGAATGATGCTAAGGTAGTCATGTAATTCCTGCATAAGCATGTGTTTACACGATTTGGGTTTCCAAGAGATATTATTAGCGATGAAGGATCTCACTTTGTAAATAAATGGCTTAAGTGGTTGCTTTACAAGTACGATGTGAAACATAAGATTGCTACTGCTTATCACCCACAACCAAATAGGTAAGTTGAAAGGGTGAATCGTGAGATTAAAGGTAATCTTGAAAGGGTAGTACGCCCTATCAGAAAAGATTGGTCTTGAAGGCTCGATAAGGCATTATGGGCTTATCGAATAGTGTTTAAGACACCATTAGGAATGACTCCTTATTAGTTAGTCTTTGGAAAGGCATGTTAGTTGCCATTGGAATTGGAAAATAAAGCTCACTAGGCTTCGAAGTAATTAAATTTGGATCTTAAACAAGCCGGTGAGAGAAGAATGTTACAACTTGATGAGTTAGAAAAGTTGATGTTATTTTCATACAATAATGCTAAGATGTATAAAGAGAAATCTAAGAGATGGCCTGACAATCGTATACAACCTTGTGACTTTAAAGAAGGTCGGAAAGTGTTGTTGTTTAAATTAAGGCTAAGGTTATTTCCTCGGAAACGTAAATCCTGATGGACTGTGGTCCTTTCACCATTCACAAAGTTTATCCATATTGAGTCGTTGAATTGTACAACAACTATGGAGGTACATTTAAAGTTACGTCTCAAGCATTATTGGGATGGTGAAGTTGAGCGGGTTGAACCCTCGTTTAATTTAATAGACCCTTAATTTTTCATGTCTTTACTCTTTAATAAATAACTGGAAATTATTTTCTTGAATTAATACGTTTAATTATTCTGTCTAAGGAGATTGGAACTTAAGCGAGACTGTTGTGACCCCCTCCAACTTTTCTTGAGAATTAATTTGATGTAACCTTTTGAGAAGAAATTTCCTTATTAACTTTGAAATTTTTATTTTCATTTTAATTTTTGTTTTTAATTTTAATTTTATTTGTTTATGTTTAAAAAGGGGTCAATTTGACCCAAGTATTAATTAGTTTATTTTCAAATAGTCCAGTTTGTAACATCAGTTGGGCTTGAGGTCCAAAATAGGAAAGAGGAAAATTTTACCCAATATTATCGTCCAAAAAAGGGTCCCAAACCCTAATTTTGTTGTCACCATCTTTCCCTTTCTTTCTTTGCCGCCTAAGAAACTCCATGTAGCTAAATTTTTGCTACATATTGCCATAATTTATCACTATATAAACCACTCTTTACCACCATATTTTTCACAACCCTTCAAGCAACAAGCCTAAACCCTAGCCACCCACATATTTTTCTTCTTACCGACAACCTCAAATCCCGAAGAAACTCCCCAATTTTCTTCCGTTGTCGCAAAATCTCCCAATCGTCACCACAATAGTCTTGCTGGAGTAACCCTATCGTCATCGCACACCCATCGTTGCCACAATCCTATTGCCTTTGCAAGGTTGTCACCGCCATAAAATCCTTGCCACCACCTTCCTGATTTCTTTTTCCTATCCTTTACCGAAATTCTGTCAAATTTTTAAGAAAAATACCATGTCTCACAAAAGAACTAGATCTTCCAAGACTTCTACCAAAAATACAATTGTGAATCAAGATAAGGAAGTAAAAGAAAGGCTTGATTCAATCTTGAAGAATCAACCTATGATGCTAGGAAAAGGTTTTCACTTGAAGAGCACCTATATGATGGTTGTACCTTTTCCAATTCGAAAGAAGACTGATTGTTTTAATTGGAATCACTTTTGCGATGCACATTCACTTTTTGATGAAGAATTAGTTCGAGAATTCTATGCCAGATTGACTATGCAAGAAACTACAAAGGTTATCATTTTTGAAAGGAAGGTATCCCTTATTTCTAAGTCCATTAATGATTTGTTTAACCTACTTGATATTGAAGAAGATGAGTACTTTCCCATTATGACCAATATTAATTGGGATTTTCTTCAACAAGTGCTTGATGTTATTACAAATTCGGGATCCCAATGGATTAGAAGAAAGTATGGAAGTCATTCTTGCCGAAAGGAATACCTAAAATCGATAGCTAAGTATGGTTTTATTTTGTTCGATATAGCTTCATGCCTATCTCACATAGTTCTATCATCTTGATGGAATGAATGCTTTTGTTGTATGCGATATTGATAGAAAGGTCTATCAATGTTGGGAGAATTATCCTTAAGGAGATCCATGATTGTGCTAAAAAGAAGACAGGAAGTGTCTACTTCCCATCATTGATTACTTCATTTTGCTTAAGGGCACAAGTTAAAAAAAAAAGCAACTTTGAAGGGCCATTATGTTCAAGGTTGCATCACAATCTATGACTTTGAATGGTTAGTGGAGAGTGTTCATGAGTTGAACCAAATTGAACCAAGTGAACCAAATAATCCAAAAACCGATGAGTCGTCAAACAAAATTGAAATTGAAGCTGACTCAGTTGCTGATACAGAAGAAGTAGAATCTAAAGAGGAACCAAATAGTCCTAAACCAATTGAGGACCCAAACATCTCTGAACCAATAGATGAGCGGAAGGTTGATGAGCCAGTTGAGCCAAGTATTGATCCTGAATTGACAATTCCAATGCCCACTCCTTTAAACACTTTAAAGAAATCAGAATTGTCAATTATGATGAATATGTGTAAATTTATGCACAATCAACAGTAGGCCTACTGGAGATATGCAAAGATTGGAGATGATTCAATCAGAAATAATTTTAAGAATATCTATAATACTTTTATTCCTAAGTTCCCAGATTTTATCTTCGAGACATGGAAGGAAGAGGACAAATATGAAAGCGAGGATGGAAATTAAGACAAGGAAGACAAGGGGGATGAGCCAAATAAATAAATGGGGGGATTCTTATCTTTATTTATTTATTCTTAGGTCATTATGTTTTTGTTTTTATTTCTTAGTTAGGACTTTTCTTTCACATAATAAAACATTGCAAACATCAATAAGCTTAACACCTCTTTATTAAGAAAGACTAAGTGATGTGGTAATGAGAATGAACATGTCTAGGATTGGATTGTTAAGAGAGACTTGGTATTTAAGCAATTTTCATGACTCACCTCTCTTTCTTACAACCCTACCCAGTGTTCAGTTTTCATCCATTACTTTGTTTACAAAATGAGGACATTGCTTCTTTTTAAAGGGGGGTAAGGCAATATTTGCATGAAATTTTTAAAAAAATTTCCAGTATGTTTCAATCCTTTTACATAATTATTCTTTAATAAATGAATGTGTAAATAAAATTTCTATTAATAAGTTAGTTCAAATGCAAGCATGATTGCTTATTTTATATAAGTTGAATGTATGTTATCTTGAGTTGTGGAATGCTTGTATGTCTTTACTCTTAGGTAATGCTCGCCATGAAATTTTAATTTTCCTTGAGAATAAACTTGTATGAAGGTTTAGTCTTTAGAATTGACTTAGTAACCTTCTTGAGGAAAAATCCTAGGTGGCTCTAAATATGATATAGGCATATTTTCTTTGGATCGTTTGAGCCTTTCAAGCCTACCTTATGATATTACCCCTTGAAACTTTAATTTTGAGCCTAATGGCATGTTTATTGCAAATTACCTACATCATAAGTCATATTACCATCTTTTTGAGTTATCCTATGTTTGTGCACCATCTTAACTAAGTTATCTTGGAGATCAATATTTGAGGAAAAATACGAAAAGATGTACATGCTTAAATAAAAAAAAAGAAAGAGTGAAGAAAAGTTTGCTCAAATTCTGAAAAAATTTATGAGCATGAGTTTAAAATAAGTTTTGGGGTGTTCCAAAGACTCATTCAAAAGAAGGTTGTGTTACAAAAGGATCTAAGACAAAGTCAGGGTTAAGAATATTGAAACAAAAAATTGACTTCTCTAAAATTCCTACCCTTAGCCTAGCCCTATTACAACCTTACAAAAGACCTATTGATTTTATGATTTGTCGCCTACATTTGTGGAGAGGAATTGATAAGTTGAACATATGAAGATCACGAAATAAACCTTGATTGCTTTGTTTAAGATTGATAGGGATATTATGTTGAATGGTAAATGTTGCAAACGACTTTGAAATGCATGCAAACAATAACTCATGTTGGCATATCTTTATACTTAGCGTGAAAGTTTGGAGTAATGTTTGCAAGCGAACTACTTATCAATAAGAAGAGTCTATGAATATGATTTTTTTATGTATGATTATGTGCCAAAAATTGATACTGCTCACATATTGCAATATTGCTTTAGCAAAAACTTTGTTGTGAATAAACATTACTCGGGACGAGTAATGGTTTAAGTTTGGGGTGTCTAAACTTGAAAATATATAGGATTTTTCTACAGAATGATATTAAACCGAGTACGAGTAATTGTTTAATAAATTGATGAATTTGTCTTAAATGTTAATGTTGGACATGAAATTCCTAAAGATATGATTTTGTGCTTTATTATATGGTTTTTATGCATAAACTGGCCTATTTTATGAAATTTATTTAACATGTCCATGACATTAATTTAATAAAGCATGATTTAAAATCATTTCATAAACATGAATTATTTCATGTGCATTGGATGAATAAGGCTATGTAATTTGGGTCATTAAATTATGGAAGTAATTTGGACAGGTCTGGCTATTTAATTGGGTCATGAAAACTGTTCAATCCAAGAGGGAGGAGCCCAAATTCGGCACAAGCAATTGGCTGCCCTACAAGGAGATTTGGAATATTTCTTGGAGGTCCTTAAAGTTGAAGACGAATCAAAAATTATCTACGAAGATTACCGTTGACTCTATTCAAGTCCCTGGTTGATTTTTGCATGATTGCATGCTTAAATCAAGCAAAAACCAAGCACCAACTGCACAAAGAGTGGTCGGCCATGCATTGGAGAAAATGGGGGGATCCTTCATGCTATTTTTAGTAAACTGATCACTCATCTTCACCTATAAATTTAGCCTTCATTCTCACTTCTCAAATCATCTCTCACTCATTTGTTTCTCTCATTCTCTCATTCTCTAGCTCTATTCTTTTCCCACTCACAGCATTCATTTCCTTTACTTCAAATTTTAGCCAGCAAAAGCCTCTGAAAGATCATCCCTTGGTCGGCCACCTTGAGGAGCCATCAGCAAATGAGCCAAAGCAAGGATCGAAGAAGTCATCTTCAATCGGAGTCCGCATGATAGCCACTTCGATAGAGATTATTCTTTCTCTTCCTGTTATTTAAATTCATCATGTTTGCTATATGTTCTTCAATCTTGCCATCAACAATGGTAGCTTAATTTTGTTTAAGCTAGGATGATTACATTAATTTAATAAAATTCATTTGATTCATGCTTATAATATTTGTGCATCAATTGATCACGTTTTCAATTAAATTTAAGTATGTATTTCATTCATACGTAATTGGATGCATTAGAATTAGTTGAGCAATCCGAACCAGACATCAGCTAATAGACACAATAATTGAAACATGCATGCTTAATTCATATCCGACCTAGAATGAATTGAAGGCTCGTAATAACTTGAATGAGCTCTATTACCTTGCATGGCTTTTAGGTTCATGAGATTAAATTGTTTCAAACCGACAAAGTCCCTGTTACTTCACATGAATACTAAGAAACCCTTAGTTTAATATGATCAGTAAAATATGTATTTTACTAAGTAAAAGATTCTGAAAAGACTTAATTTGGTTTCAAAGCCCATGAAAGATCGAGTTGTCATGGAATGTTTTTTGAATATTATTAAGCATGATAAGAATGAATTGAATTGATTAATGTAATTTTCCTAGCCTATGCATGTCATTGATTGTTGAGATTGTGTTTTCTGCTGCTAAAATCCATTCATTCATTTAGATAATTATCATATTAGGTTTAATTGCATTCAGGGATCAATTGCATCTAGTTACTTTTATCTAATTTTAATCAAAAACTCTCACAAATATATTGTGTTTTCACTACCAAGTTGTTAACTTTAATTTTACAAAATATTGATTAACACATATAGTCCCTACGAAGACGATAACTCTTTTACTTACTTATAATTTGATAACAACTGTGTAAACTTGCACAAAACTACGTGTATCAATAACTTAACACCTACTAACGAAAAAGGACTTGCTTGGATTGCCCCAGAGAACCACATCGCCCACACTAAAACGCTACTAATCTGCAATTATATTAAAATGAGTGAGTGAGCTTCAACAAGCTTAGTGAATGTTCAGAACAATTACTACCCAAACAAGCCATTATGCATAAACAAAACAGTCATATAATGTATTCACAATATTACGAACTTTAATGTCATATTACATACATTTTAACATCTTTCATGGGTTCATTTACACATAAATCACATTAATATTGAAGCATAAATCACATTAATATTTAAGCACAAATCACATTAATATTTAACACATTTAATGATAATTTGGCTCTTGAGGTTATGAAATATAAAGTGGGCACTATCACCACACATCGGATACATGGATCTCCAAACACACCAAAAGACTCATAGAGTCGAAAATATCCCAAAAGTGTAGCATATAGCTAACACTCTCCTTATTTCCCCTCACATGTCCCGTTGAATGGAGCTTAGCTCACATTCCTTTATCTCTCCAAACATGTACCAGAGCCTCAATGCCCAAATCACATACACATATAGGTGACTACTTATAATCTTATAGCATGCCAACTATACACAATGTCTCATAAGGTCACAAGGCCAAAATATCCACATTATTCTCACACATTTACTTACCGATTGTGTGCACATCATCACTGCATATTCATATCATTAGCATAATATATTCATTGTCACATGGCATGAATAACATACCCACATATTTATTGTCTCATGGCTTGAATAACATACTCACATATTTACTATCACATGGCATGAATAACATACCCACATATTTATTGTCTCATGGCATGAATAACATACCCACATATTTACTGTCTCATGGCATGAATAACGTACCAACATATTTACTTTCACAACAGTCATCAAAAGCTTATAACACATGTCATACTAATAGCATTACAAATGACATATATTTTCTCCCTAATTTGGTGTTTTAATTGTCTCTTTTGTATCTTATTTAGCATGCATCATGAACATTTCATACTTAGTTTTTATATTTTCTAACGCATTGCTAGTTAGTTTAAATTATTGTTATTTTTATCTCTTTTTGTACTAATGTCGCTGCAAGCAGTCGATGTATTGCACCTTAGAATTGTCAGCGCAGGAACTCAGCCCAAAAGATCAATACTGGGAGAAGAATGCAGCCACAAGATCATCTTGGAATTGCGACCAGAGATGTCACTGCACAGAACCTGAACCTTAAATGAGTAAACTCAAGCTGAATTCACACCTAGAAGCACCAACGTAGGAAAATCACAAGTTGTCGCTGTAATTAACAATCTCAAATTGCACCCAGTAATGCAGCGACAACCTACAAATCTCTGAAGAAAACATCAAATATGCGTGAGTGCACAGCTATACTATAACTAGCTTTGATAGCTGCAAAAAAAATTAGATTTGGATTTGAGAATGGGAGGCTAAAATCTATAACTTTTGAAGGCTATAAATAGAGGAATGAAGATGGAAGAAATCATCAATAGGTAAAGGAATTAAATTCTGTAATTACTTTGTGTTTTGGAGATTTAAGCTGGAACAGTGAGTTGATGGAGCAAAGGAGCAACCACTTCTGACAAGGAGTGCTCGATGAAACACAAGAGGAGCGATTAAGGAATAGTCCTAGTAGTCTATAGAAAGTAAGCTTCGATTGTATTCGTTAATCCCTCTTTTATGTTGATGGATTCTAATGACATTTGAATGAATACGAGAGCATCTTTCATTGTTAGATTGCTTTGATTATTATTTAATGCTTTTTATCTGTTTATTCTTGGATCTAATCGCATTAAACACAAGAGTGGCTTTGCAGTCTACCGACATCGAGAGATGTGGTGACAAGTTAGGTTAAAAAGCAAGACAACGAGAGTTGCTTGCGATTAGAAGAGATTTTAGTCATTTGTTCTTGAGTGCACAAAGTAGCTCACACCGAGAGGTGAGGTGATTGTGGGTATTTGAGTCTCGAGTAAATGGAGGACTATTATTGGTAAGAATTCATTAGAGCGTCATTGCTGGGACAATTCATCTATACAATACCTTGTCGGCGTATCCAGCGTTGCAACTTAGTAAAATCAGTGATCCACTCCAATCCTTTCCACTTGATCACATTTACATTTTCTGCATTTAAATATTTAGCACTCAACATTCAACACACTTTGATTTACTTTTAATTGTTCTGACATTTGACCTTTGACATTTAACTCTGATTGCATTGACAATATTAATCATTTTAATGTGCAGATACGACATAATTGCACTGACATCTTTACTCACATTTTCTCTAATCCTAGCTTTAGTTGCTTCGACATTTAAACATCAAGAACCCATTCCTCGTGGGATCGATATCTGGTAACAACAATAATAATAATTTACCACCATCGCTGCCACAAGATGGAGTTCCTCCAATACCGCTACCACAAATAAATAATTTACCACCACCGCCTCCACAAGAAGAACAAGTGCAAAATAGGACAATCCGAGATTTTATTGTTCCTATCCTTGATGATTTACAACCAGGAGTGGTAAGACCAACTATTCAAGCTAGAAATTTTTGAGATGAAATCGGTGATGTTTCAGATGCTAAATTCGAATGGGAAATATTCTGGTCTACCTCATGAAGACACAAGAGAACACTTAAAATAATTTTTGCTTATTTGTGCATCTCTTAGTCAACATGGTGTCCCTTATGATACTTTAAAAATGTAATTATTTCCTTATTCGTTGCAGGGTAAAGAGAGAACATGGTTCTTGGGATTGTCGGCTGGATCCATCATATCTTGGAATGCGCTAGCAACGTAGTTTTTTTTGCATTTCAATTCACCGACAATGAATACGAGGTTACGTAATGATATTACAGCCTATCATCAATTGGATGATGAGAACTTACATACAACCTAGGAGCATTACAAGATATTGCTTCGACACTATCCAATGCATGGTATTCATCAAAAGACCCAAATAGAGATCTTTTATAATGGTTCGAATGCTCAAACAAGAAATCTTGTGACGCATCTGCTAATGGTCCCTTGTTGGATTGTACCTACAATGAAGCTGTAAGAATTCTAGAGAGGATTGCTCAAAATGACTATCAATATCCAATCTCTCGCTCTGCACAGGTAAAGACTAACCCTAGAGTTCTTGAGTTAGATGCCATTACTACTTTGAGTGCATAGGTATCCTCATTGGCCAATATCATAAAGAATATGAATGGGACAAGTGACGTTGCTCCTATTCAAGTGGTCCAGCAATTGGATACGTTGACATTTTCCTGTGAAATTTATGGCGATAACCATAGTTATGAGGACTACCCACAACACGCGAAAAATGCATTCTATGTCAACAACATTCAAGGAAATTCATTTGGTAACTCATACAACAATCGAGCTCAACAACCTTGGGGGAATCAAAATGCTTCCACATTCAGATATAGGAATTCCTCAAATCAAAGAAGTTATAGACAAGGGAGTTAGTTACATAACAACCAACAGTGGAATTATAATCAGAATTCTCATTCTAAATAGATGCATGCACATAGCCAGATGCAACCACAATCTCGATTACAACCACAACAGTTTATACTGCCACATATGCAAGGACAGCATTATTAGCATCAACAACAGCATTTTTCTCAACCAAGGTTAGATCCTATGGCTACTTTTGAGGCATTGATGAGAGAGCATATCACGAGAACTGAAGCAATAGTGCAAGGTAACTCTTCTTCCATCCGAGCATTGGAGGCCTAGTTAGGACAGTTGGCTTCTAATCTTAGCACAAGGTCACCGGGTACTTTACCTAGTGATACTGAGAATCCAACGCAGAGGGGGAAGGAGCATTGCAAGGCAATCACACTGAGGAGTGGGAAGCAGACGACTGAACCAAGCAGTTCTAATCAAGATCATGTCGACGCATCTGAACCACAGCAACAAGAAAAGGATGTAGCTGAAGGAAGCCAAGCATAACTAAATGAAGAGGAACCAACTATAGTACCACCTATGCCTACTATGTGCCCAACAATGTTGTTAACGCAACTACCAATGCCGACACCACTGAATTTTTCACAACAACCCACTACTACAATCCTTTGCCATTTTCGCAAAGATTTAAAGAGAAAGTACATGATCAAGAGTATCAAAAGTTTGTTTCTACTTTGAAACAATTGCATATTAACATACCTCTTATTGATGCTCTTGTGCAGATACCCAGCTATGGGAAATTTATGAAGGAGTTGTCAAAGAAAAAAATTATCCAAAATCGAGACGATTGCGCTCACAAAAGAGTGCAATGTTGTGCTTACAAATAATTGCCAACCAAGATGAAAGACCCTGGCAGCTTCATAATCCCATGCTCCATTGGGAGTCATTATTTAGGTAAAGATTTATGTGATTTGGGAGCAAGTATTAACCTTATGCCTTTATCTATTTTCAAGAAGTTAGGGATAGGATCGATAAAGCCCACTACGGTAATATTACAACTTACGAACAGATCCTTAGCAGATTTCATAATCCTGGACTGTGAAGCAGATAAGGAGGTGCCCATTATTTTGGGGCTACCATTTCTAGTAACAGGACGCACACTTATCGATGTGTCCAAAGGAGAACTTATCATGCGACATACCGATGAGCATGTGACCTTCAGTGTGTTTGAGGCATCCTCGTCCAAAACTAAAGAGCAATGTCATCACATTGACGTGTTGGATGGAATCATTATGGAAGAATTCAATGCAAGAAGTTCAGCAGTGTCAAATAAGGATGCGATGACATCCACAGATGAAATCCTAGCTGAATGTATCGACAAAGAAGAGGTTAATAATTGTGAGCTGAGACAAAATTGGCAACTGGAATCTTTGGATTTGTCGAACAGGACAATCCCAATGTTTAAATCATCTATTGAGCAAGCTCCTACCTTGGAGTTGAAGCCGTTGCCGACGCATTTAAAGTATGTCTTTCTTGGTGACAATGATACATTACCAGTTATTGTCGACGCATCCCTCAATGCAACGTAGGAAAATAAGCTCATCGTCATTTTGAAACAGCACAAAAGATCCATAGCCTAGAGCATTGCAGATATCAGAGGCATTAGTCCCTCTTTTTGCATGTATAAGATAAGGCTGGAAGATGAAGGGAAGCAATCAATTGAGCAACAACGAAGACTTAATGAAAAGATGAAAGAAGTAGTAAAAAAGGAAATTATCAAGTGGCTAGATGCGGGCATCATCTACCCTATTTCTGACAGTGATTGGGTGAGCCCCGTCCAATGTGTGCCAAAGAAGAGTGGTTTCACAATCATAATCAATGACAAGAACGAGTTGATCCCTACTCGCATTGCGACTGGCTAGCAAGTATGTATGGATTATCGCCGACTGAATACGATCACGAAAAAGGACCAATTCCCACTACCTTTCATTGACCAAATGCTAGATAGGTTAGTTGGTAAGGCTTATTATTGCTTCTTAGATGGCTACTCTGGGTACAACCAAATTGTCATTTCACCGGAAAATCAAGCAAAGACTACGTTCACATTCACTTTTGAAAGCTTTGCCTTTCGACGTATGCCATTTGGGTTGTGCAATGCTCTAACAACATTCCAAAGGTGTATGATGGCGATCTTTTCTAACATGATCGAGGATTCTCTAGAGGTATTCATAGATGATTTCTCTGTATATGGATAAAATTTTAACCAATGCGCTGACAACCTGGCAAAAGTTTTGAAGAGGTGCGAGGACACAAATCTAGTTATAAATTGGGAGAAATGCCACTTCATGGCAACTGAAAGCATTATCCTCGGACAATGGATATCTTGTCAGGGCATTGTGGTTGATAAAGCAAAGGTCAAAATCATCGAGAAATTACCACCGTCCATCAATGTCAAAGCAATAAGAAGTTTTCTTGGACATGTTGGTTTCTACTAGAGATTCATACGTGATTTTTCCAAGATTACTAAACCATTATGCTCACTGTTAGAGCAAAATAAAAAGTTTATGTTCGATGACGTATATCTGGACGCATTCAAGAAAATAAAGAAGCAGCTAGTACAAGCTTCGATTGTTGTAGCCCCGAACTGGACACAACCGTTTGAATTAATATGCGATGCAAGTGCTTATGCTGTGGGAATTGTTCTAAGCTAAAGAAAAGAGAAGGTATTTTATTCTATTTATATGCTAGTAAAACTCTAACTGAAGCGCAGGTTAATTACAAACCACTGAGAAGGAGTTACTAGCAGTGGTCTTTGCATTTGACAAGTTTCGTTCATATCTTGTCGGCGCAAAGATTACAGTGTACACGAATCACTCTATTGAGATACCTTTTTAGAAAGAAAGAAACCAAACCTAGACTAATTTGATGGATCCTATAGGAAGGGATCTGAAAATCAAGTAGCTGACCACCTGTCTCGACTGGAAGTTGGGAGTGAAGATGGACAGATGTCCCAAATTATCGAAAAACTTCCAGATGAGCAGCTATTCTTTATCGACGCATCGTCCTGGTATGCCAATGTTGTCAACTACCTTGTGTGTGGAAAGCTACCATTGAGTGTCACTGATCACAAGAAGATCAGATTCTTGAGCGATGCTTCAAAATATTATTGGAACGAGCCATACTTGTTCAAGGTATGCGCCGATAACATTAGCCATCATTGTGTGCCTGAAGAAGAAATGACTTCAATCTTGCGACATTGCCATGATACCCTTTATGGAGGACATTTTGGTGGTACAAGGACTGCTGCAAATGTCCTACAGCCAGGATTTTTTTGCCCATATTGTTTCGAGATGCCCACAACTTCGCTCAACAATGTGATAGATTGCAACGCACTGGTTCAATATCTAGACGCAATGAAATGCTCCAACAGCCAATAATGGAAGTAGAGCTCTTCGACGTTTGGGGTATAGATTTCATAAGACCATTCCCGAACTATTTTGGGAATGTATACATTTTAGTTGTTGTTAACTATGTCTCGAAGTGGATTGAGGCAATTACGGTGCCAAAAGATGATGCTCGAACGGTGTTGAAATTCTTTCACACTTACATCCTTACTAGATTTGGAACACCTAGAGCGTTAATAAGTGACCAAGGAACTCATTTTTACAACCATCAAGTGGCGACAGCATTAAAGAGATATGGTGTGAAGCATCGTATGGCCACTACATATCACCCACAAACCAATGGTCAAGCCGAAGTATTCAATAGTCAAATCAAAAGCGTCCTTGAGAAGGTGGTTAATCTATCTCGGAGGGATTGGTCTTCGCGACTACAAGACGCATTGTGGGCACTTCGCATTGCATATAAAACCCTGTTGGCAATGTTGCCATATCAGTTAATGTTTGGTAAATCTTGTCACCTGCCAGTTGAGCTTGAACATAAAGCCATGTGGGCAATCAAGCAAGTGAATATGGATTATGATGCTATCGGAAGAAAAAGATTGTTGGACATCACTAAACTGAAAGAAATACGCCGCCATGCTTATGAGAATGCCGCAATATATAATGAAAAAGACAAGAGATGAAACAACAATATTATCTTGCGTCGACAATTTAGCCCTGGTCAGTTAGTGCCTTTGCTTAATTCTCGTTTAAAATTGCATCCAAGTAAATTGCAATCAAGATGGTCAGGCCCTTTCAAAGTTGTTGAAGCATTCCAAAGTAGTGTCGTGACAATTGAGAATCTGAAAGATGGATAACAATTCAAGGTGAATGGCTAATGGCTGAAACACTATGTGAGCCCAGATGTCAAGGAACCAAACGAGGCCATCGATCTGGTCACATTTAAATAATATCGATGCATTTTTACATTTTCTTTTATTTGTTTCACTTTTACTTGTTTTGTTTTATATTCATTGCAGAAATAAAAATCATCTTTTTGTAGATGCATCGAAGCACAAATTGTTGGCGCATTCTGCTATGAGTCAACAACGCTTTTTCAGTAAGAATCTCACCAATTGATCTCTCTTCTATCACAGTCGTTAGATCAAATGAAAATGTATGATTTACAGCCTGGCAATTAATGCTGCAGATGCAACGTTTACCTATAAACTTTACAATCATCACGGTTTTACAACGCCTAGGTTATAAAATCCCTTCTCCTGCAGATTTATTTTTACTCACAGTCTCCATTGTCACTACATCTCGTCTCTTCCATTGCTTTTATTTTCCTTACGTTCATAAGTTAACTTCTTTCTACATGTTTTTCTCACTTTCTTCTTTAGTCACCATGCCGAAAACCAGAGCATCAAAGAACACTTCAAAACTCCTTCTAAAACCACCCCTTCAACTTCAACCACTATGGCTCTGACCACAACAAACCGTCTTTAGGGTCGATCCTATTTTTGACGACTGTAGTCAAGGACAGTTATCAAAATGTCATTCTGAAGCGAAATCTCCACCTAGAGCAAGGTCTACAATTGTTTACACATCAAACCTTGGGGAAACACGTTGCTCGAACCATCTGTCGCTTAGGATGGGAGTTCTTCTGCGAACATCCCGCTGGTTACGCTCCACACTGATAAGGGAGTTCTACACAAACCTCATTGATGCTGAGTAGGAATTTGTGTTTATGAGGGACAGGCTCATCCTATGGAGTGTTACCCAAATCAATGTGCTGTTACGGATCCCTAAGAGGGTGGACGACCATTCTCCGTTTATGCATCGACTGGATGATGAAGTTACTACTCAGATTATGAAGGATCTTTGTGTTGATGGTGCCACCTGGACTGGTAATGGGTTCCACAACTACACTATGCATAGGAGGTATCTCACAACCTTTAGCAAAGTGTGGTTCCACTTCATCAACAGCCGCATTCTTCCGTTCACTCACAGCACTATAGCGACGCTGGACCGTATGTGTCTTCTCATTTCATCTTACAATATAGACACATCGACATTGGAGAAATCATCCACGACCAAATTGCAAAAGCTGCCGCCAAACACACTGGTATACTCCCATTCCCTTCTCTGATTATGTTGCTTTGCAAACAGAAGGTCATTGTACCAGGGATGGCGAGGAGGTGTTAGAGAAATAGAGTCCCATCAATGACATCTTCGTTAAAAGGATGACTCGTAGCTAAGAGACGCCAATGGCAAAAGAAGCCTTAATGAAGAAGGATAAGGGCAAGAGAAAGAAGAATGAAGCATAAACTGATACGCCCACAGATCCCTAAGTGGTACAGAAACTGGCTATTATGGGAGTCCATATTAATCGAATTGATACATGCATAATCCACACTCTGGGCTTATTAGAAGATATAGACTATATAAGCAACATATCTTCTACGCATATATAAAGGCATGGAATGAAGCCATTGTCGCCGCACTACGCAGGATAAGCCCCAGTCCATTGCCAGACTTCCTAGCCTTTCCCGATATTTTTGGCCCGATGCAAGCCTCCTTCTCTGACCAGCCTACTCCTGATGGTAGGCCTTCCCATGCACCAATAAAGATTAACATCTCTAATGATGAAGAACAAGAAGGGCACTCTAATGGTGAGGAGGATTGTCATCACAACATTGACAGGCTGTTTGAAGATGAGTTCTCCAACAGCCTAGGTGCAAATATGGCTGAGCGTGCAACTATGGTAGAGGAAGTGACTACCCCAATTATACCCATTGGTGTAGGCGTATTAGATGAACAGCATGCGGATGAAGCTGAGAACCAATAAGATAACCAGCAGAAGAAGAAGAAGAAGAAGAAAAAGAAGAAGAGAATTAAATGAAGGAATCTATCGATGTGCAAAAGGAGAAGGAAGAAAATGCCCCAACAACGATCGCTGAGGATGTTGTCGGCACACCTGAGAGTGTAGGGGCATCAAGCACTGATGAGGCTCGACCTGATTCGAGCTGGGTTGAGATTGTTACTAGCAGCATCGAGGAATTAAATCCTCTCACCATTGTGCCCTATGTGGCACCACTCGCTTAAATCCACCCATATAAAGTAACAATCGATGAGGCCACTACCCAACCTGCTGAGGAGGAGCAATCCACCGATCCAATTGGTTCGACGGATAAAAAAAAGTAAGAGGCGCAAAGATAAAAGGAAGAAGAAGCACAAGGAAGAGGGTGAGCGCCTAAAGAAAAAGAAAAAGAAAACAAAGGCAGCCTCTACATCAGCTACTGAGGAATAAATTGGTACACTTATTTGTAGATAGTTTTTCTTGCATTCTTATTTTTACTGCATTTTCTTTTGTCATTGCATTCATCTTGCTTACTTAGTTGCATTGTCGTTGCATTTCCATTATATCTGTATAATATTGTCAGTGCATTGGGAACAATGCAGACACTAAGTTTGGGGGGAGATAATGTGAAATGGAAATTCAATTACACCTACATATTTGAATTCTACTTGTTTCTTTTGTTAATGAGAATATGCAAAATTTCAACAGCAATGTGCCCATAATTTTTATTTTTATCGTAATTCTCTTGAATTGTTTGGATGTTGATGTGTAAATTGGATGAATATGAATGAATGGTGAGTCTGCTATTTTTGAATGAATGATTGGAATTGCTTCAGTAATGAGTAGATAGTGTTGATGTTTGAATCTTGAACTAACTGACCAGTTGCAGCGACATTGCATTAATAAGAGACACACCAATGTGAGTGCATTGTGACTTTTCAAGGGAGAACATTCCGTTGCAGGTTTAGAAAAATCATCTAGCCAAAGGCTGTCACTGCAAGAGTGTATGTCGGCGCAATTACATACCTCCTGGGGGTTTGTTGCACCTCATCGTTACTACCCAGGAACAAAGGTAGAGTAATGCAATAACATCTCTCAGTCACTTATAGAAAGAAATCACAAAGAGAAAAGAAGAGAAATATATTGCAATAAATGTTGTATTGGTTAAGGGTTAAGATTCAAAGCATGTTGGAGAGACCTAATTTTGACCGGGCCCAAGAATAAAACCAAGACTTGAAAATTTTAAAATTAAAATTTATTTTAAAAGTCTATTTTACATTAAACCCAAAATTCTCAAAAACAAACCCATTTACAAATCTGACCCAAACACCCAAGCCCAAATTTACCAAAAACACTGAAACCCTAATTTGATTAGGGTTTATTGCTTCAGCGTCGCATGCTCCCTTCCCTTGGCCACACTTCGGCCATGTCAGCAGGCACACACCCCAAGGCACCACTCCTCGACGCCTGTCACTGCCTGCCACCATTGCTGCTACCACGTGAAGACCTGCAACAAAGAGCAAAACAGACGACAAAGAACAAGCAAAATACAGAGCAAAAAGAACAGTAACAATGTAATGTTTCGGTATAAAAGTCTGATCTAAAATTTGTAAAGGGGAGGAAAAAAGAGGAGTAATAAAAATCAAATACAGATTCAAACAGAACATCCAAGAGTTTTTCTTGTTTTTTCTAAGGTACATCGATTTCACATATATTCATACTTGTACATTTATACACTGTTATTTATTATTTTTATTATTATTATTTATTTGAATTCGAAATAAGAGAAATACACAAAAAATCTCTTCAAACCTCTTTTCTTTAAAAAATCTGATTTTAGATCTAAGTTTTTTTTTAAATAGTAATAAAAAAATAAAAAAATAGATTTAAAAAAGGGGAGAATAAAAAACTTCCAAACCATATTTAAAAATCTGGAAAAATCATTTTGGATCTAAATTTTTAAAACAAAATAATAAAAAATAAAAATAATTTTTTAGTGATACAAAATCAAAGCTTGATTTTTTTTAAAAAAGAAAAGAAAACCCAGATCTAAGATCTTCCGAAATAAAAAAAAATTAAAAAAAGCAAAACCTTTCGATTTTTCAAGCTCGAATCCATGATTCTTAAGCCTAGATCTGGATTTGTCTAGAAAAAAAGGAATTATTAAATAAAAAAGGGAGACGATTCGCTTACCTAACCGCCGTACGCGTCAGCGCGTGACGATCTGAAGCGACGGTCGGAGATTGAAAGGCGCGGATGAGCTACGACGAGGCTCATGATCGAAGGAAAGAAAATTTCAAAGGAAAAAGAGGAAATCAGGTTTGCTTTTACAAACAATGAATTAAATGAAGGTTTTTTTTTAAATTAGTCTTAAATACCCCTATGTGACGTGGTTTTGAAATGGGGGGTTTACCTGACCTGACCCCTTGCGGGCCCGTTTAGAGTTCGTGTGATTTTGGTTAATGAGATATTTATCCCATCAGTCCTTCATCTTTTTATCTTGTTCAATTTGATCCTTAATTTTGCATTTCTTTTATTGTAAAATTTACCCCTAAAATTTTATTTACCTTTGCATTTGGGTCCTCTGTCCTTTAATCTGAGAGTTGACACGTGTACGGGCTGGGATAAATTTCTCCTTTTGTCCCCGTATTTTTCAAAATGTTTAATTTTCACTTCTCTTCTTTGTTTTCTTTTACTTTTTGCCTCAAATTTTATTTTGATTTTAGTTTAATCCTTTTTTTTATTTCTTGTTTTAAATTTTATTTTGTTCTTAATTCAATCCTCTAATGTTTTTATGTATTCGAGTGCTTTAATTTTAATTTAACCCATATGTCTTTTTACTATTCTTGTTTTAGATTTTTATTTTAATTTCAATTAATAATATATTTTTTTTAAAATCTTGTTTCAATTTGTTTTACCCTTTTTCATTCTTTTAACTTTTTTTTCTTTCTTTTCACCTTTCGATTTTCACCTTTTGATGTTTCAAAGTATCATTTTTTAGTCACCACTTTAATTTCCTTTTTACTTATTTACTTAAAGAATAATTCATTTGTTTTACATACAATACATATTGTCACCTTTTTAATTTCCACTTTTACTTATTTATCATAAGTACAATTCATTTCATTTACTTTTATATATATAATATATATATTGTTATCATGTATTTACAGTTATGTATATTCATATCATATCTTGTATTACTATTATGTACGCATATTGTATAGTGTCATTCATCCTTTTTAAAATGTAAAATAAAACGATAAATATTTACATTTGGTAAAAAAACTATTTTTAAGCTAAGGTAATGCTCGTTATTTCGCAACTTGAAAGATAGCGCCTTAACTCGTTAGGCACGATCTCTCTTCGAATCAAGATAATCAGATAAATTCCTTTTCGTATTAAAAACAACAAAATATAGGATTTAAAAAATCGAGGCAATATCCTTTTGTGTGAAAACTTCGAAGAATTGTTCCCTAACGTGTTGGGTGTGATTTTTTTTAGAATTTGCACAATCGAGTATCCTCCTTTAAATTTTTCAAAATGTCCTTTAACTTCAAATTTTCAGGAACATCACACCCTAACGTGCTGGAGTGTGATTTCAATTCTCAATTAATTCGAAATAAATGGGCATTTTTATCATCAAATTCAATTTTAAATTTTTTTTGCATGAAATAAATTATGCATTTAAGGATCGTATCTTAAATTTCACTTGAGTTTTCAAATTTTAAACAATCAAAACCAGAAAATAATTGACGAGGAACCAATTTTGGGCGTGCGAGGGTGCTAATCCTTCCTCACACGTAACCGACTCCTGAACCCGTTTTTTTCTGAATTTCGAAGACCAAAGCTTTGTTAAAATGAATTTTGAGCATTTTAAGGTGGTCCAATCACACCGAATGAAAATGATTGGTGGCGACTCCCATTTTTCAATTTTAAAAATTAAAAGTCGGGACATGATTAAAAAACGTTTCGATAGCTTGGCGACTCCACTGGGGACAATAAGATAGTCAAGCCAAAAGTCAATTATTTTCAGGTTCTTTTTGTTGAAAATTTCAAAAACTAGGTTTAAATTGGTATATGATCTTTTGCATTTTCATTTTCTATGAAATACCATGATAATAATATTGCTAGTATAAGTTTGCATTCATTTGCATCTGTTGCCACACCCTTTAAGTGAAAGTGAGAAGAGTTACTCCTTCATGAGGTTTTCACCTCCGTGCAGGATAGTGAATCACTTTCGAGATTACATCTGTACCTATGTTTTTGTGAAGTTTTCACTTCCGTGCAAACATATGGAAATGTGTCCCCTAAATCAAACTCGTCCACGTGAACCTATAATGGGTGAGGATTGAGGAATCTGCTGGTTTAGGTACCCCAACTCTAGAACTTGAACCACATGTATTAGATCCTAGTTGCTTACCTTAGGATAGAAACTGTTAGCAGTCTCCCAAGTCTAGGTTCTCTGTTTCATATCCATACTTTGTTATCATACTAGTGTTCTTTAGCTTTTTTTTAATTATTGCTTGCATTACATCTTCATACAAGAAAAGTGTGGATTTAAGCTCAATTACTAAATAGAAAATTGGTCATAAGAAAACGAGTTCCTTGATAAGGTGGAAAACAATATGGTCGCGTGCATATGGTAAAAAAAATGAAAAGCTAATGATTTGTAGACGAGTAAAAGACGGAAACAAAGACCCGCATGACGAATCAAACTTTGACCCAAACTACGAAAAGTGACTGATCACTTAATCATTCAAGCTGACATTTGGACCAAAAATCAAGGACGAATCAGGGTGAAATGGGATGATGTCCTACGAAGATTAAAAGCCTTTAAACACTAGGCACGATCATATGCGTATCTGTCTTATGTAAAGGAATTTTTTTCTAGTAAAGTTTTCTAATAGAATTGAGCTATGAGTCAATGCTTTTCTTATGCATACATACATTCATAAACAACACATTTTATTAACTTGCACATAATTCCATGAGAGCCTACTTTAAGTAGAATTGTGTCAAGCCTTCAGTGGTTGCATGAAGAAGGTAGGAGACTCGGTTACATTCTTGTTTCTTTGCTTTTAATTGTAATTTATTTCAAGTTTTATTCCAGAATTAATTACACTAACTTATTCGTTTTGAATCTATTTACATTGCATCTTCATTCAAAAAGGGTGTTGATTCGTGTTCTATTGCTAAATAGAGAACTGGTCGTAAGAAAACGGATTCCTTGATAAGGTAAAAGTCAACGTGGCCGTGCTATGTGGTCAAAGAAAAACAACAAAAAGGTGATGGCCTATTAAAGGGGCACATATTAGAGTTTGGGTTTACACTCAGATAAATGAAATCCATAATAGTTTGCTAGAGCTGAATGAAGTATGAAAGACAAAACAAGGCAGATGTCTAATCACGAATATGTTGACTTACTCGATGTATCGGAACCCAACTTCTAATGACTTCACATTTGGAAAGGAAGACATGATACCCCCGATGAAAGAGTACATCACTCTATCCTGTTGCCCGAGGATTCAAAATAATAAAGTTTACTTTGAATATGGTGATCGTCCTTACCTACTTAACGTTAAAGTAGAGATGTACCTTTTTCGAGTCCTAACACAGTATTGGGATTCAACTTAGTTGCTTCACCTATAGAAACATGGACATACTGTAGAAGATACACTATATTGCTCCATTGCCTAAGAACTCAAGTTGATAAGGCCTAGTTTAAAGAAGCGAGCATTGAGTTGCAGCCTTGATCAAGGAGAAAAGGGATAATAAGTACATTACTTTGGAAAACCTGCAAGACATAGTACACTCAGATGAAAAATACCGACATTCTTGCCTCAAATACGTATGAGATAGTCGTTTTCCCTAAAATGTTAGGGCACGTAGAAGACGCAGTTGCAGATTTGCTTGAACAACGTGACAAGAGAATTACTCATGCTCTAGTAACCTTAACCATTAAGCACTCGTCGAAGAAAGGGTAAAAGAAGGTGTATTGGTGCACAACTTTTTCTATTAGGTTCAGTGGCTATTTTTGGAAAGTCAAAAAATCTCTTGTCGAGTATTCTCTTACGACTACTCTTCGTCGAAGGAATTTAAGGCTGTTCAGAGACAAAATGATTTCGCTAAAGAAAAATGACTTCAACGCTCTTAGGGCATGTCTGAGATAGGGACCATGTTGCAAGCAAGAATTTGATCAAGTGCGACAAATGACTAACCACTTGTAGACTTTAACCATTCCAGGACCGACATTTTGAACTTGAAATCAAGGTCAAACCGGAGCAAAATTAACTTGGAAGATTAGGACTTTGAGCATTAAGACACGACTATATATGTATCTGCCTTATGTACAGAAATTTGTTTTCTAGTAAAGCTGTTCTAATGGAATGGAACCAAGAATCGACACTTTTTTGCATGCATTGTATCATCCATTTGCATTGCGCTTCATGCATTAAATTTTAATAAGATTCCACATATCCAAAACATTCGTATGTGAGAGTCATCGACCCTAAATGAAAACTAAAAGGAAACATGATAAATCAAGATAATTTAGGAATGTAAAAAAAATTTAACCAAAAACCATACTGAGAGTAGAACCTATCGAGAGTTCGTCCCTACGCCTTTGGTAGTGTTTTGGACAACTAGACTGTGGAGGAGCTTCCTGCAGTTTTTAGGACTTTTCCAGAGTATTATTCAGAATACACTTATTACTCTAAGTCCGAAAGTAATAGGGATCTTTTTGTAAAGGGCACATGATCACTATCTGTTATTTTAATAAAAATGAAGCATTGTTTTTATCCCATTTGACAAACACCTTACCATTCTTCTCATTTGTTCATACCACAATTAACCATTCTTTGATTCAATTATTCTTTAGATCCTATTTTGTTTATGAGCAACGTTGCTGTTAACTTGGAGCCTCATTTTGAGAAGGACATGTGTCCAGAAAAACCTCAGGACTTTAAAAATGATCAAGAATGTAACTTGTCTCCCGATCTGCTATGGATGGTTAAGCAAGACAGGAAATGAATATCACATTGAAAAGTTGTGATTTTAAGTGAGAATTAAGGCATGTATCTTTGCAGAAACAAGGCAAGTTGCTTTGAGAATCTAGAGGTCTTTGCATGGTCTTATCAAAGTATGTCGGGTTTAAAAAACTGATGTCGTGACACACAGGCCCCCATAAAAGAAGAATGCACTCCAGTTCAACGAAAACTTCAAAGAATAAGGCTTGACACACTATTAAAAGAGGAGATAAAAAAGAAGAAGAAAAGAAAAGAAAGAAAAGGTCAAGATGAAAACCCGCAAAGGGCATCTTTTAAAAAGAAAAGAAAAGAAAAGAAGAAGAAAAGAAAAAGGAAGAAAAAGAAAGTCAAGATGAAAACCCGCAAAGGGCATCTTGAGAAATCTATATATCTCTTTCACCTCTTCACGTCATGGCTTCTTTTTATGTAGGGCATGGATGTCATCGAGCCAAATTCATCAAAAGCTTCCAATGGGCATTGATTCATTACTTCACCAAATGGGTAGAAGCTGCTTCTTATGCCAATCAACGTTTAAGTAGATTCTTGAAAAAGAGAGATTATATGTCGATTTGGAATGCTAAAAAAGATCGTATCTAACGATGACTTGAATTTGAGCAACAACACGATAGCAAAAGTCTACAGCCAATTCAAGAACAAGTATCACGACTCAGCACCACATCGCCAAAAAGAATGGGGCATTGGAGGTGACCAATAAGAACATCAAAATAATTCATTATGAAGTAGCAAAAACCTACAAAGATGGGCATGAGAAGTTTTCATTTTCTCTCTTGAACATCAATCAAGATTTTACTAGGGCAACACCTTTCCTGATGATTTACGAAATAAAAGCATTCTCGCCCATTGGAGTCGAGTTTCTTTCCTTCCAGATTCTGTTAGAATTGATGAAGCAGATTGAATCCAATCTAGGTGCAGTTAGCTAAAATTGACTGAAGAAAAGATACTAAAGTCATCTGTCATGATAAGGGCTTACGACAAAGGAAGATCCACTCTAGAGAATTCTGTGAGAGAACTCTAGTTTTGAAAAGGATCTTGCTTACAAAAGACTCCCAAGGAAATGGATGTCGAATTTGGAAAGGTACCGTAAGATAAAAAAAAGTTTTATGGAGAAGCTTTGATCTTAATCGAAATAAACGACAAAGACCTGCCTAATCTCATGAGCTTAGATTTCACCCACCCAAAACAAGAAAAAAAAAAAAAGAAAAAGGAGAGATCGAGGTGAAAACCCGTAAAGGGCGTCTCGAAACCTAAGGAGATTTGAGTTGAAAACCTGAAAAGGTAGCTCAAATTTAAGAAGAGGCATAAAGTGGTCTTCTCTCTCAAAAGTAACAAAGTAGAGAAACTTTACACCTTGAGGCATTGACGAAGTACTCCAAGTTTCATTGACACATGTCAAGCTCAGAATGGTCCTCATCAAGTTTGCTCAGTGAAGCTCAAACTTTGATATTTGGGGCACCTAACTCCATTCTTTGTTCACCATATGTTTGGCAACCTTTAACTAATATGGGTCATTTTTAACCTTTTTATTCATGTTAGCTTTGCCTTCAATAAATTCAATTTCATTCACTTTGCGACCATATTCAAGCGCTTCTACATCAAAATAATGGATATCGAACCAATGATCATTTCATCCATGCGAGCTCTACCTCTAATAAAATTCAATTTTATCCACCTTACAACCCTGTTTAAGCATTTTTGCATTGAAATAACAGTCAGTGGACTGATGATTCTTAATCTTTTCATTCACACGAGCCTTGCCTCTAAGAAATTTAATTTTATTCAACTTGCGACCATGTTCAAGCATTTTTGCACCAATAACGATTCATGATTCAATGATCTTTTCATTCATGAAAGCTTTGTCATCAATCAAATTCAATTTCATCCACCCTACATCCTTAATTCAATCATTTTTGCATTTGAAATGACGGTTAGTGGTCTAAACGATATAAGGAATAAAAGGATTTCTGCATATTGTTCTGGAAATTTCTAAATAGTACAGGGGCCTGAAACAAGACCACTAGTTGGAAATAACACAAATACGAGGGATAAAAGGGTTTTGAAACAAATAGTTCAAAATATGACCACCTCTTCAGGTTTCATGTCAAGGATACCATACAAACAAAAGAAAAACATGATAACACATCAGTAAAAGGACTTAGACAAACGATGAACGATGTCGGCTAAGGACTAAAAATAAAATCATTTCTCAAATATGACATTTTGCATTCATCATTCGTACCCATCTATTTAGGAGCATTTGACTCATCCTGATCATGACATCCTAAACAATCTGGCCTACATAGAGGCCCATTAAAGCATATTTTACGAGAATTTAGTACCACAAAGATATGGAGGGAAAGGTTTAAGTCGCAATGGCGAACCTTATACCTCAGAAACATGAAGGGAAAGATTTAAGCCGCAACGGCGAATCTAGTATCACGAGGATATGGAGGGAAAGGTTTAAGTCGCAACGGCGAACCTTGTACCTTAGAAACATGAAGGGAAAGATTTAAGCCGCAACGGTGAATCCAGTACCACAAAGAAATGAAGGGAAATGTTTAAGTCGCAACGGCGAACCTTGTACCTCAGAAACGTAAAAGGAAAGGTTGAGGCTGCCACGACGAACCCAGTACCTTAGAAGCATGACGGGAAAGATTGAAGCTGTAACGGTAAATCTTATACCCTAAAGCCGAAAAGGAGCAGATTAAAGTTGTAACGGTGAATTTTCTACCTCGAAGCTATAGTAGATTAGATCAAAATTACAATACGAAGTTGGATTAAACTACATATCGGGTTTCAATCTCCATGAAGTTGCAGTGGAATGGAGTGAAACTATAGTAGCAAATTTTGTCAGTTAGAAGTTACCCTGGGGCAGGATGGAATCACGACATCAATATAGAGAAGCAAATGCAGTGCACTTGGAGTGATCGATGGTTTGGAAGAGTGGGGCCGAGGTTCAGCAAGATCGGATAAAATTGGTCCTCCTTTTAGTCTTTGCTTTATTCCTATTTCACAACAATGAGCAAAGAGAGGCAGCTGTAGAGACCCAATTTTGACCGGGCCCAAGAATAAACCAAGACTTGAAAATTTTAAATTAAAATTTATTTTAACAGTCTATTTACAAAAAGTCCATTTTTCATTAAACCCAAAAATCTCAAAAACAAACCCATTTACAAATCTGACCCAAACACCCAAGCTCAAATTCACCAAAAACATTGAAACCCTAATCTGATTAGGGTTTATTGCTTCAGCACTGCATTCTCCCTTCCCTTGGCCACCCTTAGGCCACGTCAACGGGCACGCACCCCAAGGAACCACTCCTCGAGGCCTACCACCGTTGCTGCCACCACGTGAAGACCTACAACAAAGAGCAAAACAGACGACAGAGAACAAGCAAAATACAGAGCAAAAAGAACAATAACAATGTAATGTTTCGGCTATAAAAGCCTGATCTAAAATCTATAATAGGGAGGAAAAAAGAGGAGTAATAAAATTCAAATACAGATTCAAACAAAACATCCAAGAGTTTTTCTTGTTTTTTTAAGGTACATAGATTTCGCATATATTCATACTTGTACATTTATACACTGTTATTTATTATTTTTATTATTATTATTTATTTGAATTCGAAATAAGAGAAATACACAAAAAAATCTCTTCAAACCTCTTTCTTTAAAAAATCAAATTTTAGATCTAAGTTTTTTTTAAAATAGTAATAAAAAGAATAAAAAACAATTTTAAAAAGGGGAGAATAAAAAACTTTCAAACCTTTTTTAAAAATTTGGAAAAATTCATTTTGGATCTAAATTTTTAAAACAAAATAATAAAAAATAAAAACAATTTTTTAGTGATACAAAATCAAAGCTTGATTTTTTTTAAAAAAAAAAAAAAAAAACCCAGATCTAAAATCTTTCGAAATAAAACAATTTTAAAAAAAGCAAAACCTTTTGATTTTCAAGCTCAAATCCATGATTCTTGAGCCTAGATCTGGATTTGTCTAGAAAGAAAGGAATTATTAAATAGAAAAGGAGACGATTCGCTTACCTAACCGCCGTACGCGGCGACGCGTGATGATCGAAAGCGACGGTCAAAGATTGAAAGGCGTGGAGGAGCTGCAACGGAGCTCACGATCGAAGGAAAGAAAATTTCAAAGGAAAAGAGAAGGAAATCAAGTTTTTTTTTACAAACAATGATTTAAATGGAGATTTTTTTTTGAAATTAGTCTTAAATACCCCCGTGTGACGTGGTTTTGAAATGGGGGATTTTACCTGATCTGACCTGCTATGGATCTGTTTAGGGTCCGCGTGATTTTGGTTAATGGGATATTTATCCCATCGATCCTTCCGTCTTTTTATCTTGTTCAATTTGATCCTTAATTTTGCATTTCTTTTATTGTAAAATTTACCCCTAAAATTTTATTTACCTTTGCATTTGGGTCCTTTGTCCTTTAATCTGAGAGTTGACACATGAACGGGCTGGGATAAATTTCTCCTTTAGTTCCCGTATTGTTCCAAATGTTCAATTTTCACTTCTCTTCTTTGTTTTCTTTTACTTTTTGCCTCAAATTTTATTTTGATTTTAGTTTAATCCTTTTTTTTTTTATTTCTTGTTTTAAATTCTATTTTGTTCTTAATTCAATCCTCTAATGTTTTTATGTATTCTGAGTGTTTTAATTTTAATTTAACTCATATGTCTTTTTACTATTCTTGTTTTAAATTTTTATTTTAATTTCAATTTAATAATATATTTTTTTAAAATCTTGTTTCAATTTGTTTTACCCTTTTTCATTCTTTTAAACTTTTTCTTTCTTTCTTTTCACCTTTCGATTTTCACCTTTTGATGTTTCAAAGTATCATTTTTTAGTCACCACTTTAATTTCCTTTTTACTTATTTACTTGAAGAATAATTCATTTGTTTTACATACAATACGAATTGTCACCTTTTTAATTTCCCTCTTTTACTTATTTATCAAAAGAACAATTCATTTACTTTATATATATAATATACATATAGTTATCATGTATTTACAGTTATGTATATTCATATCATATCATGTATTACTATTATGTACGCATATTGTATAGTATCATTCATCCTTTTTTAAAATGTAAAATAAAACGATAAATATTTACATTTGGTAAAAAACCATTTTTAAGCTAAGGTAATGCTCGTTATTTCGCAACTTGAAAGATCGCGCCTTAACTCGTTAGGCACGGTCTCTCTTCGAATCAAGATAATCAGATAAATTCCTTTTTGTATTAAAAACAACAAAATACAGGATTTAAAAAAATCAAGGCAATATCCTTATGTGAAAACTTCGAAGAATTGTGCTCTAACGTGTTGGCTGTATTTTTTTTAGATTTGCACAATCGAGTATCCTCCTTTAAATTTTTTAAAATGTCCTTTAACTTTCAAAATTTCGGGAACATCGCGCCCTAACGTGTTGGACGTGATTTCAATTCTCGATTAATTAGAAATAAATGGGCATTTTTATCATCAAATTCAATTTAAAAAATTTTTTTGCATGAAATAAATTATGCATTTAAGGATCATATCTTAAATTTCACTTGAGTTTTCAAATTTTAAACAATCAAAACAAGAAAATAATCGATGAGATACCAATTTTGGGCGTGTGAGGGTGCTAATCCTTTCTCACATGTAACCGACTCCCGAACCCTTTTTTTTCTAAATTTCGAAGACCAAAGCTTTGTTAAAATGAATTTTGAGCATTTTAAGGTGGTCCAATCACACCGAATGAAAATGATTGGTGGTGACTCCCATTTTTCAATTTAAAAATTAAAAATCGGGACACTATTAAAAAATCGTTTCAACACATGTGACTAACATTAGTGAAGTTGCAGTTTTAATTATTCATACCTATAAATTGTCGGCGCATTATTTTATCATGTGAATAAAATTTGTGCATTAGGATTTCAAAAAATTCAAGTTGTGAGAATAATGATTGCGGTGACATTTTTGCTTGTGACTTTGCTAATTTTTTGTTTACTAGAGGACAAGTAAAAACTTAAGTTTGGGGGTGTGATAGCATTACAAATGACATATTTTCTCCCTAAATTGGTGTTTTAATTCTCTCTTTTGTATCTTATTTGGCATGCATCATGAGCATTTCATACTTAGTTTTATATTTTCTAACTCATTGCTAGTTAGTTTAAATTCTTGTTATTTTTATCTCTTTTTGTATTAATGTCACCACAAGCAGTCGATGTATTGCACCTTAAAATTGTCAATGCAGGAACTCAGCCCAGAAGATCAATGCTGGGAGAACAATGCAGCCACAAGATCAGCTTGGAATTGCGACCAGAGATATCGCTGCACAGAACCTGAACTTCAAATGAGTAAACTCAAGATGAATTCACACCTGGAAGCACCAGCGTAGGAAAATCACAAGTTGTCGTCGCAATTAACGATCTCAAATTGCGCCCAGTGATGCAGCGACAACCTGCAGATCTCTGAAGAAAACATCAAATCTACGTGAGTGCATAGCTGTACTGTAACTAACTTTGACAGCTACAAAAAAAATTAGATCTAGATCTGATAATGGGAGGCTAAAATCTGCAACTTTTAAAGGCTATAAATAGAGGAATGAAGATGGACGAAATCATTAAGAGGTAGAGGAATTAAATTCTGTAATTACTTTGTATTTTGGATATTTAAGCTGGAACAGTGAGCTAATGGAGCAAAGGAGCAACCACTTCTGACGATGAGTGCTCGATGCAACACAAGAATAGCGATTAAGGAATAGTCCTAGTAGTCTAGAGATAGTAAGCTTCAATTGTATTTGTTAATCCCTCTTTTATGCTGATGGACTCTAATGACATTTGAATGAATACGAGAGTATCTTTTATTGTTAGATTACTTTGATTCTTATTTAATGCTTTTTTTCTGTTTATTCTTGGATCTAACCTCATTAAACACGAGAGTGGCTTTGCAATCTACCAATATCGAGAGATGCGGTAACAAGTTAGGTTAACAAGCAAGATGACAAGAGTTGCTTGAAATTAGAAAAGATTCTAGTCACTTGTTCTTGAGTGCACAAAGTAGCTCATACCTTGAGTCTCGAGTAAACGGAGGACTGTTATTAGTAAGAATTCATTGAAGTGTCATTGCTGGGACAATTTATCTATATAATACCTTGTCAGCGCATCCAGCGTTGCAACTTAGTAAAATCAGTGATCCACTCTAATCTTTTCCACTTGATCACATTTACATTTTTTGCATTTAAATATTCAACACTCAACATTCAACACACTTTGATTTACTTTTAGTTGTTCTGACGTTTGACTTTGACATATAACTCTGATTGCATTGACAGTATTAATCATTTTAGTGTGCAGATACGACATAATTGCACTAACATCTTTACTCACATTTTCTCCAATCCTAGCTTTAGTTGCTTCGACATTTAAACATCAAGAACCCATTCCTCGTGGAATCGATATTTGATAGAATTGTTCTATCAACTATACTTGCATCAACGTGTGTTCGCTTGCACAATCACTGTGACGTTTCAAACGCGATCACATAGCATCTCATGTTTAATCATAGGTGTGAGAACACTTACACTCAAAATTTAGAATAAGGATTTAGGCTACCTCTAAATTCCCAAATAGGCAATGAATCATCTACGAGCAACGATTCCAAAACACTCACCAAAATATTACTTTCGTCGAAAAGTCAAAAGCGTAGACAATTTTTTTTTTGCCTTTATCTCTACTCGTTGAAGGTCCTATTGACTATGAAGCTTCAAGAAGACATACCACACAAATATGAAATAAAAAATCAATCATCAACTCACCTTAAACAGTCACAAACATAAGCCTAAGCTACGTTCTATTTTAACCGAAACTTTTAATATAGAAAACTTAAAATTCTAATAACTCGTTCTACACTTAATCTTTTTCGCACAAAACGAATTCCATTCATCTACAGCTAATTCTCAACCTTTAAGCTAAACAAAACTATGTGTTTTAATTCGAAATTTTTTGACACGCAATGGTCATTATGACGAAAATTCATTAAAACTCGAGAAATACTTAATGAAACTTCAAAGTAACTTTAGAAACCTTCTAATCATGTTAAAACTAATTGAAAAACAATTTAAAACCAAGTTTTTATCCACGAACCCGAAATCCACCATTAACGACTAATAAGAAGATGAATGGTTACCATTGATGGAAGAAAAATGAGCTTTGATCCAAACCCAAGAAAACCCATGTATGGAGAAGATGATGAATTTAGGGAGATTTTTGGGTATTTTTCTTAGTATTAATGGAGATTTCTAGTTTAAAGATGTTGGAAATCGAAAGGGATTAAGATTTAGAAGCAAAAATCATTTGGGAGAGTATGGGAGGATAGATGGACGACACAAGCAATGTGGTGAAGAAAAAGAGGGTTTTAGGTTGAAATTTAAAAGTTGGTCAAATTCCTCAAAAAAACTCTCAATTTTGAATCTTTTACAAATTAGTCATATTTTCAAAATTAAAGGTATTTAAAATTCAATACAATAATTGACTTAATTTCCTAATAGCCATTGTCGAAAGCATTATCAATTACCAAACTTATGAAATTCCGAACACATATAGGCTAAAATTCTCAAAATACCCTCAAAACTTTTATGTCCAATTTGGGGTGTGACAGATAATGTACCAAATATTTTTCTTTTTTAAAAAATTACTTTAAAATAATATAAATTTACATATGAAATATTTATTTTCACAATGCTATAAATTTAATTGAACATTCCGACTAGATTTGGTCATGGATCGAGTGACTTGTTCAAGCCCGAAACTTCGCTCAAAAAATGAGATGGTTTGGACTAAATATGAAGTTCGAAAAATGATCTTGGGTAAAATTTAATACCCATTTCCTATATGGGCAGGATCCAAATGTATTATGTTATAAAAAATATTATTTTACTTTTATATGTAAAAAAATAATTATATATATTTATATTTATATTCATATTCATATTAAATCACTAACCAATAACAATTAAACTCATTACCAAACCTAAAAAAGACTTACCCAACTAGATAACCCAACCCAAAATATAAAAATATAAAAAATTATATTTAATATAATAAAATATTTGTTATATATTTTAATATAAATACTTTTTAATGTATTGTTAATGTGTTAGAAAAGTTTTATTTTTAGCATTTTTTTACTGCGTTTAGTGTATTATATTTTTTTAAAAATTATTTTTAAATAAAAAAAATTCAAAAATTCAAATATGGGAGGACCAAATCAGACTCAAATCTACTTTTTTTTTTAATTAGTTTAGACTTAAACAAAAAATAAAACCCATCTTTAAACTGGACTGAATCCACACTTGAAAAATTGATTTAAATAACTTGCATTGGCCCAACCCAACTCACGATGGGATATAGTGATGGGATGGGTCCATAAAATAATTTCGTTATGGATGAGTATATAATAATAATTTTATATCTTTAAAATTATAATTTGATTATGTGTCAAAATTTTATTGGTTTCCAAAATTTGATCATCCCAAAAACTATAATTTTTAGGAACCAATAAAATTCTGGCACATCATCAAATTATAATTTTAAAGACATAAAATTATTATTATACACTCATCCATAAAGAAATTATTTTATGGATTCATCCCATCACATTATCCATGATTCTTTTCCAATTATATAATTACACATTAACAATTTTTTCCATGTCATTAACACATAATTTACATAATTTTTTAGCCCATATCCAAAACCATGAATCAAAAATTTTGAACTTTAAACCCAAACCCTAAACTCATACCTCATAACCCAAAACCTTTGAAGCTTTAACTCCAAACCTTGAACCTCAAAACTTGAACTTTGAACTCATACCTCGTAATCCTAACCCTTCTTAATCCATAACCTCAAAATCATAAACCTTAAACCCCAAATCAAAAACTCAAACCCAAACCTTAAGCCTTAAATCTCGCATTCAAACCCTAAATCTTAAAATTTGAGAATTTAAGATTTAGGATTTGAGTTCAAAGTTTGAAGTTCTGGATTTTAAGTTCGAACTAAAAGAAAAAAAATTTTAAAAAATTAATTATTTTATGTAATTTAATTAAAATTAAATTAAAATCGAGAAGATATTAGATATAGATGAGTGTAAAATAATATTTTATTATCTTTAAAATTTAATGGCATAGTGCTATTTTATTAGTGCTTAAAAATTATACTTTTCAAGATCATCCTAATATAACTTATTCCCTTAAACCTTAAACTTGTAACTCGTAACCCCAAACCTTTGAACATTAACTCTAAACCCTAAATCTCAAAATCTAAACCCCAAACCCTTAAACTTGGACCCTAAACTCATACCTCATAATCCCAAACCCTAAACCTGAACCTAAAACCTTAAAACCAAAAATTTGAACTTAAACCTTAAACCTTAAAACCTAAATATCACATCTAAACCCTAAACCTTGAGATTTAAGGTTTTAAAGTTTAGGATCTGAGTTCAAAGTTCGAGGTTCTAGATTTTAAGTTCAAGGTAAAAGGAGGAAAAATATTTAAAAAATTAATTATTTTAAGTAATTTAATTAAAATTAAATTAAGATGGAGAAGATATTAGATATAGATGAGTTTATAATAATATTTGTTATTTATCTTTAAAATTTAATGACGTGGTACTATTTTATTGGTGCCTAAAAATTATACTTTTTAGGATAATCCTAATATAATTTATTCCTCCTCTAAATACTTAACATAAATTATTTGTAAAATTAATTATATAAACATTTTCAAAATTAAATGTAATAATAAATAATATTTAAACAATTTAAGATAAATAATATTTAAATAATTTAATATAAATAATATATAAAATTTAATTTAATTTAATTTTTTATATATTTTTTAAATAATTAATATAAATAAGAATATTTTATAATTGTTTTTGATTTCACTAAGAGTTTACTCATCAGGTAATCTAATAATTACTTTATACAATTTCAAAATAGCTCTTAATACAATCCTAAAGTAATAGTGAATTGTCTCAATTTATCTATAATATCTAAATTCAATCACTCGAAACCTTACATTATGATCAATTATATGTAAACTAACTACTTGCTCCTTATATTCACCGATTTAATTGATTGTAACAAATTGTTTCTACTAAGAAAGTTACACAATTTGAAAAAGACAATCGATCTCATCCTTATCACATCAATACAATGTTGGTCACCTCTATATAGAATATGATTAATATATTTTTTCTCTTTCATAACCTCAATTCACACGAAAGTGAAAAGCGATTTCCTTCCTAATTTTTAATTTTTAATTTTTAATCCAAAGAGCCCAAAGCTAAAACTAAACCACAACCCAAACAATTGCATTATGTTCTTGATCACGATCCTTCTATATAAAATTATACTACACAAATATTTAATCAATACAAAAAATTACAAACTTACCATAGGATTTAATTCAAAAGCTCAATATATAAAACGTAAAATTAATTCAAAAATCAAACTCAAATCCAAATCCAAATCCAAATCTAAAACAAAACATTGTTTTTAGTTGCTAATTAAAGCCCATTGCTGGCAAGTTATTGAAGCCATAAGGCTTGTTTCATTGTTGTAAAAGTTTCTTAGAAAATTGTGTCGCGTAAAAATGTAGATAGAGGTAAATGAAAAATATTTAACTCTTGAAACATTCTCCTTTGAAGGAGAAAAGGATTTTAGGATTTAGAGAGACAAAACCAAGATGTACAAGCCCAGTTAGGATTGGTATATCAGTTCAAGCGTATAAAAGAGGAAGTTAGGATTTCACATTTTCAGCTCATGTTTAATCTCGATTTAAAACCTAATCAATATTAAGTTAAGTAACGGAATCACGTTGAGATTCAGGGGGCCATGACTCTGTCAAAATTTAAATTTTTTCAATTTAATTATTTGTAAATTTACATTATAATTCCTCAAAAATATAAGTATACCTTCCTAAAGTTTAAGATTTTTGCAATTTTTGTATATATTTTATTTTTATAAAATCTTAAATTAGTAATGGTAAAATTCACTTTGACCCCCTCAAAAATGATAAAAATTTAATTTAACCCTTTAAAAATAATAAAGATATAGGCAAATTACATTTTTACTATCGTAAAAATATACAAGTTTATTCCAACTTCTAAAATTTTTTTGGCTCCGCCACTGATCAAATCCTTTTATCAGATGCCGGTAACAAAAATTTAAACACGAAATAGAAGGAAAAAAAGTGAATTGTGAATAGAGATGAAGTTACGAGAGACATTACGGGCAGTAGAAGACATGCATATCATTCAGCCTACAACTTTCATCAAGGTCAATATTAGTTAAAAAATAGAGAAGTCAAGGTTATGTATTTCCTGGTCAGTTTGAATCTTATTTGGACCAAACAGGTAGCCAATCCTTTTGAATAAAAATGAAAATGGTAGACGAACTAGCTTTTTATAGTGTCAAACATGCTGTATTGCAACAAAATATTCGGATTGATATTCTCCGGTAAAACAAAAAGTTAACATTTAGAGTTTAAAACAAACGGAAAATGAAAAAACAATTGGAAACAGACTAGTAAATAAAACTTAGACATGGATCATAAATTTTGATAAAACTGTCAACAAAAAGTTTATAATACATTTTATCTTGTTCATATTACAAGAATCATAAAGCAAAATCATAAAATTTAAAATTTTTAAGAAAGAATAGCAAAGTTAACTCTGTTTCATCCTGAGAACAATGCATTAAAAATATTTTATAAGAACAATCTTGCTAAACAAAGAGCAAAGTAAATAATTTTCAATATATATATATATGCTAAATAATAACTCAAAATGGCAATCAGTCTTGAATTTTGATAATATTCGGAATCAACCAGAATAATATTAACAATTCAAATAACAAGTTCTAATTCCAAAAAATCTCAATCTCTTTACTAAACAAAAATCAAATATACCAAATACCCTTTCCCTTACACACAAAAGCTAATTCAAGAGATTACCAAAAAAAAATTGCAATTCAAGAATCAAGACACAGAAGAAAAACAAAACTAATAACAAAAATTTTTACACATCCAAACTTGAAAAACAACTAAAACCCAATTAAAATCTTGTTCAGCTTAACTTGAAAAATCACATAGAAATAGAAAAAGAGAATCTCACATGTGGCAATGGAGAAAGCAACAAATTTCTCTACCGTTTCCAAATGACTAAATACAAGAACTTTGAAGAACAAAAATACCCAAGGAAATAGCCAAAGAGGAAAGAAACAATGAGAACGTGTGGGTGAAATGGAATGAGTAAGTCAAGCGTTAAACCCCATGAAGGAAATTACAGCTGCTCATCTACAAAGTAACCAAAATAGAATACTGCAGAGACCACTTAATCAAAGAAATAAAAAAATAGTGATATACCTTGATAGGATTGGGTTCCCATTTTAGGGTTTCTTCAAAATGCAGACTTGGTAAGGGTCGACAAAGATGACGAGGCAAAGATGAGGAGATGAGGCGAGCATACAGAGATGAGGAGGAAAGGCAAAGGCTGACGGACAGAGAGAAGGAAAAACGACTTTGTGATGAGAGCGAAGAGAATGGAAAATGTATAACAAGAATAAAATCGGTAAGACATTTTTCATAAGATAACATTTAGTTTACCTAAATTTTGGAGAATGTTTTCCTAAATGTTTTACCAGCAAACAAACGGGTTAGTTTAGCATTGCTTTTAAGAAGTGCTTTTAAAAAATATGGTGGAAAAGTGCTTTTGAGAAGTACTTTTGAAAAGTTTGATTTAAGATTTGAGTGTTTAGCATTGTTGTTAAAAAGTGCTTTTGAGAAATAAAATGTCCATTTTAAACATGGAATTATAAAATAACAAATATGCATTTAAATAATGTTCAAATTAGTTAATATTATGATATTTTAAGAAAAATATAAAAATTATTATAACTTATTGTTAATATTTTAATATATGAAATATTAATTTTAAATATATCTAAATAATTGATATTAATTATTTACAAAATTTAATTAGAATATATAAAATTTATTATCATATCATAGTATTGTTATTCGAGTGAGCATCAAATACAGATATACATGACAAACTGATCATACAAAGAAATATTTTATCAATCAAAAAATCAAAGAAATTTGAACTATAAAATAGCAGTTTCTTGGTAAAAAGTATAGCTTCAAAGCCAAGGTGGAAATGGAATTTGTTCTTCAAGATGAATAAAATTATCCCATGAGAAAAATGAATCCACACAATCAACCCATTGCTTCAAACAATCTTCTTCTTGAGTAGCCATTGATGGATTGTTGGATTCTTCCATTGAAAATGAAGAATCTAAGCTTCCATACAATATTTCATCATTGTTCAATAAATCATCTGTTTCTGTCTCATCTAAAGTTGTTGAATTTCATCATCTTTTCTTACATCCTCTGACTTTGTCTCTTCTTATTTATTTTTCTCACCATTGTCAATAGGTTTCTGTGTCACTGGGTCTAAACCAAGAAGCTTTAGCTTCTTCTTGATTCGAGTATTCTAATGGTTCTTGATTTCATTGTTGGTTCGACCTAGAAAATGTGATGCAATCTTAGACCACCTACAAAAATAACAAAATAAGTTTAGGATTTAAATCTCAACATCTGTGATCTTTTCGATGATGTTTTTTGTTACCTATTTCCGAGTTGCGAATGAAGTCGAATAATCTCATTTCTTCTGATTCTGTAAAAAGCACCCTCTCTTAAGATCTGGTCTTAGATAATTTATCCACCTCAAAATTGTGATCATTCATTTGCATTAAGCCAATAAACGTAATATAATGCATAAGTTTCAAGTTATATAAGTGAATTGCACAAGCACGAGTTCAAATGGGCCCATACATAGTAACCCGAGGTCAAACACGGAGTTAGGGCATGAATCCTACTCAAATTATCAAAATGGAAAGTTGTATCTCGAGACAATCTTGAGACAATGGAGTTCATGTCTCGAGACTTATCTCCCTATTTCAAATCCTTATCTTCAATGTTTGATGTCTCGAGACAGAGGAATGAAAGTTAAACAATTCTGCTGACACTATTAACGAAGGTTGAGGAATAATTCGAACCAACTCAAAACAAAACACGATCACTGCAGCAAATTATGCTGTATAAGCACTAAACAAAATGATAAACGACAAACTCTTTTTTTCCCTTTATAGATAGGCATATTAATGGTTATAAAATACCTTATAATACCTTGCAGCCATGCTTAGCCTTCCAATATCACAAAACAAGTTCACTGCTTGCTGCAAGCAAGATATAGCCTCTGTATTGGAAAGAAAATATATTCAGTCAGAAGCATAGATGCAATACAACTTGCCGATGGATCCGACCAAGTGAAACCATATGCAATCCACACTTACCCTTTGTAGCTGTTTTTTTATAACAATGAGCAGCATCAACATAAGCTTGAGCTGCTTCATGCTTGCTGTCCGACTACAGATTTCAACAAAAAAACAAAAGAGTCAAATTAAATTACTTAGCAATAACAAACGAAAAGCTATTTAATCCTAAGTGCTTACTTTCAAATGGCAATTCACCAACTTTATATAAGTTGATCCGGCTTTGTCCCCTTGAAGACAAAAAAAAAATAGAGATTAAAGATTCCAACTATTTTAAAAAACTAATGCATATTCAAATATAGGTATACCATATGAATCCTTATACATATACAGTAGTGATCAATTTGCATTTCAGAACTTAAGAAAAACTAACAGAACAGAAAATAAACCCAAGAAAGAGCAAGACATAACACCCACCCAAAAAACCCTTTATCAATAAAAAAAACTCCCAGCTACACCCATTTACTGAAACAAACCACATTATATCGGTGCCTTTTTTCTTAAAGAAATGCAATAAGAACAAACAAAATAGGGATCACTAAACCCAGTTCAAACTCAATTTACAGTCCACCATAAGGAGAATTTTATGATATTTGGTTAGAACAAGGATTACATGATTTCAATTACTCATAGATTTACAATCTTAGACAATTAATTTACATTATTTTGAACCAAAAAAAGAAAATAAGTTAGGTTAATTGCTTTGTTCTTGAATCAATACCTTCACAAGCCACAAATACCATAATCGAATCCAATAAATCCAATTCTAATTAACCAAAAAAACCAAAAATCAGTGAAAGTGTTTCCAGTTAATCAAATCAATAGATCCAAAGATAAGAAAACTAAAAAAAACAATTCCTAAAAATTGAATTAAAACACATTTCAATATCAGATTCATAAGAGAAAAAAAATACCTGAGAGAAAATCAAGCTCAAGTTTTCCTCTTCTTTCTTAGATTAGGAAAAAAACCTTAGAATTTCTAGAAAAATTTTCTGAGTCGGGATTGGGAAGTTTGAAACGATTGAAAAAGCATGAGAAAATGTTGCTTTGATTGAGAAAGCAATCTGGTTTTAGGAAGCAGAATCGTGAGAATGAAAGCAGAGAGAAGAATAAAAAAGAGATTCACCAACCAAAAAGATTTTTGACTTAGAAAAAGCTAAAAATTTTAGCTTTTCTAACGTTAGAAAAGCTCGTTGAAAAAGTGAAAAAAATAACCCACTGCAGTTTGTTCAACAGGACTTTTTGTTAAAAAACACTTTTTAAATGAAAAGCTCGTTCAAAAAGTTTTGCTGAACGAAGCCGGAGTCTAAGATAGAAAAGCACTTTTCCTTAACTGTAATAGTCAAATGTTATTTATTGCTTTTGTAGTAAAAATCACATTTAACCAAGTGTTTTTTCACCCAATGGAGAAAACACCCTAAGAACATAAAAAGTCAGGAAGTGTAGGTGTAGCTATCCTTACTCAAATTACATAAATACCACTCAAACTTAACTTGGTTAATACAATCTTTCTAAAAGCTGATATTCGACATTATATACATTACTTGAATATTTTAAAATCAACTATAGAAGTTGAATATAGATGATCTACTTCCTTGTGTAATCCCTTACACCCAATCTAGAAGATATGATCGAATCCAGGAAGTTACTATTGTAATTTCACCCTCAAGAAAACTATTAAATCATAAGTACATAATAAATTACGATAAAATAATTAGTATATCAAATCAACTTCTATTTTTGTAATAATTCTCAAAAGTTTATAAGTTTGAATCTCATAAAACAAATTATTAAAAATAATCTGGATCAAATCTATAAATACGAGAGAAAAATATATCCAAATATAAAATCCCAAATCTGAATTTACACCACAATTCCAAATAATATGCTAACAAAATAATCCGAATAATGAAATAAAATATAAAAAAAAGTGAGATTCTCCGAGTACCAAGTCGCCTATATCCAAGTGAATCTGAAAGAAAAACTGAGGAGGAATAAGCTAAAAAGCTCAGTGTGTCTCTAAAGTGCAAGCAATCACAAACACAGTATCACAATAATTTCACAAAAACATTTTAGAATAAGCATACAGTATATCACAACACAAATGCAATAAAATCACAACCACAATGCAATGCACCCAATCTTCCAGCACATCACATCATAGTGGAGAAGTTCCCTAGAACCCCTCCCCATCCAATTGTTACCAATCGCAATGGTTTTACTATCAGCCATTTGAAAGGGTGATCCACGTCTTCCACAGTACAACCCAACCCATAAACACACAATGGTATGATAACACATGAATATCAGTCTCATTTGTAATCTCATAATAACATTTATGAGTACATAGTATATTGAATACAACATTTAAAAATGTCCACAGTCTAATAGATATGCATGCAATACTAACATGCGAAAACCCAACACAGCTCAAGATCATACCAATAACGCATCTCATAACATTATCACACAAATAACTCAAAAAGAGCCTTTATCACACATCATAATGTAGCACAGATTGAAACACACAATAAGCATGTAGCATGCACAGAGACACACCTCAAGCGAGCAGAAGCTCTAACGTCGTGGAAGAACGCCTCCTATGCTCATATCTATCTTCAAGTCTAGCTGAATTAAAACCTACGAGAATAATTTCTTCATTAAATCGATTACTATGCCACCTACTAAACACAACACTAAACCAAATAACGAATACTCATGTGCAACTTTCGAAGCTTGTGTAGGGACAGTCTGCATAGGTGGAGGACGTAACTTTTCGTTCTCAGAATCGTAATCACCTACACACAGAATATCTCAAGTCAAATCCTATATTCGTTTTCCTTAAAAATTACTAAGTACAATTACTTACCAATAGTAAAACGGAGCTTTTGAGTTTGAATTTGACAAAACATACTACGAATTCAGACTCAGGAAGTCGAAAAAATGTCAAGATAAAGTTGGTAAAAAAAAGTCAACGATCAAAGTCAACGGTCAACAGGTTCAAGTGAAAATCAACGGGTCGAGTTGATCAACGAATCTCGAGCCAAGTCACAAGCGAGTCGAGTCTCAGAGGTTGGTCATTTGGTTTGGGTCAAAATGGGTTGACACACTTGGACTTTGGTTGGATCTTTAGGTCTTAGGTTGGATTTTAAAATGGGTTAGATTTTGGGTAATAAATTTGGGCTTTTGGTTTTGAGCTGATTGTCTCACAACTTGGGTCTATTTTGGTTTTAGCTATTGGACACAAATTGAGTCCTAACATTGGGCCTGGTTTGATTTGCCCTAAAACAACCCACTCCCGCTTAGCAATAACCAAAGAATTTAAGGTTTCCTTAACCCTCAACGACGACATTCACCGAAACCTCGACGAAGCGACACACTCACATTGGAAATGGCATGAAACATAACCAAAAATATAGCCCCAACATGAGGACCAACTTACCAACACCATAAACGACGAATATTCAGTAGAGGAATCAGCAAGCAAGAAAAAATCGAATAATTTTTTTACCATTTCACACGATCAATCTTCGACGAGGGAAAAAGGGTAGAAGGGTTTCACTTGTAAGGCAACGAGAAGCACGATGATAGCAACGGTGCATTGCACGAACAACGAACAGACGATGGTTGTAGCACAAACAAAAAACAAGAGAGAAGGAAAGGTTGAGGGAAAAATCGGCTATGGAAAATCTAAAAGGGACATCAAAAGTCAAACAAAAGGGAAGTTGAGGTTTTAAACACTACAAAGTGGCTGAATTGTCCAAAGGTCCCCTAACAACTAATGGTTTTCAAAAAAGCCCTCCAATTTTACTAAAATTTGATTTAATATTAAAATTTTCAATTTGGTCACAGAATTTAAATCAGAGTTCAATCTAGTCCCCAAATTCACTGGAATTACAAATTAGACCTTAAATTTTACAAAATTTCCAATTTAGCCCTTAATATAAAATTGGGGTGTTACACCTTGTAAAAGAGCAGGAGTCTCAATATCACGTAGGTTTATGCACTCCACAACATGCAACATACCCAACAGTACATGATATACCTCTTAATACAAATGAGATTAAAGTTCGGGAACCAAGCATAGGGATCATAGAATTTGCCTAATGGAACTGCATAGAGATCGATATCATCGGCAGCTTAATAACGGTGTATAAGTTGCTTGTATGCATCCTTGTTCTCTGAATAGTACTGAATCTCTGCCTGTATATAAGTATTAGTGTTCATGCTTGGCATCAGTTTATGCATCGAAACTTTATCTAAAATATTAACATTTTAGAAAACATGGTCGAAACTTACCTTTCGAACTCCTTTTATAGCCATGAGAAGCTTTTCACCAATCATCTCCCTCAACACAATGTCATTCTCAAAAGCTTCTATGGATTCGGAAAGCGATGTTGGGAGTCTCCGTAATTTCTGGTCTAGCATAGCCGGATTTTCATCTTTTTCATTGATAAAACACAACAAGACACTAATGTCAGGGACTTTGGTGTATAAAATATACAGTGAACATTTAGTCAAAGAACCATTACTATAACTTTTTAGCCCATTTATTCAACACGTTGGAAAGAAAATGAGAATCTTAACTTCAATCTTTGCAGTACTAAGAGCTTAACAGCTTATGGTGTTTAAGAGAATTGCTTATCATCCGAGAATTCATAATATCCTACATATGACCATTGGATGAGAAATTTTCACATATATGAAGATCTTCTTATGAGTTATGGCCCCAACAGTCTCTAGCATTCTTTGTGGACGAGTGCATTTTTGTTCAGTCTCGGAGATATTATAGGTATTTGTGAGTTATGCCTATAAATTTCAAGGTGCAAAACATTTGGAAGCCCAAGTGGTAATACAGAAAAATGCAAATAGTTCTTACCAATAGGTTCAGGCAGAGGAAGGTGGTTCCGCAGGCCATCTATTCCAGCAGCAACTATAGCAGCCAATCCCAAGTGTGAATTTGCACATCCATCGAAAGATTTGATCTCGAAGTTGCTCACAAAACCATTCGGAACTGCCGGTGGACATGCAGTTCTTACAAGTGCCTCTCGGTTTTCATTTCCCCAGCACTGATACGCTCCACTCCATGTTTTAGGCTGAATCCGATCATAACTGAAGACAAATAAAAGTTGAAGGAGGACCTAAGTAGATGAAAGTGAGGCCAGAAATTGGATAGGTAGTCCAATATATGTTAGGGGGGAAATACTTCATATCAGTCAGGTTAAGTCCGATCTTATCTTTATTACAAAACTATAATTAGATTTAGAAGAATAGAATAAACCTATTTGGAAGCGGTGCCGTGAATGCCAAAATTGAAGGGAGATGGGCCAAAATCCCAGCCATGAACTCCTCCCCAACTTTCGACATTCCATACTGACTAGATGTATCGGACGCTGTGAAAACATTTCGTCCATTCTACCATAAACTGACATGCACATGGGATCCCGAACCTATGTCATCCAAAGCATACCTAGGTAGAGGAATAGGTCAAAAGTGTTAGGTATTCTAGCATTCCAAAAAGCTGGACATGCAAGAAACCCTCATGGTCGCGATTTACACATTTGACATAAACTTTAGCTCAAATGATTAGCAAAAAAGTGTTCCCATAATCATCTATACATTGTTATATTAACCACTTAGTTTTAATTTGGAAGTTTGAATATTTTAGAATAAATTAGTATTATTCGTATAGAAATTGAATGAATCCTTCATCAGCAAACACATATTTGAACGAACTATTTAAACTTCATTCAAAAAATAATAAACATAATGATCAGCCACGTTCGGACAACTATTCATCATTCTTTAATCCCTATATCTTTCTATCTGCATCTGCTTATCCCAAAATATTGGAAACTATAGATGTAGACCATGAGGACAGCGATGCAAGCATTGATCGAAATAAGAGAAACAACTGCAACTTACTTAGGGACAAAAGTTGCCAACAGCCCCTGCTTATTTGCAACCGCCCTAACAACTTCGCGCAAAAATCAAACAGTCAGCAGCAGCATATGTACAAGCATTGTGCCCCAGAGCTATTTCAAACTGACCTTTTCCAGCTTCTGCATACAACTGCAAAATTTTAAAGCTAAAGTAAACAGAAGCAGCTAACAATCAAACTTGCACTCCCAAAGAAACACAATGCAGCATACACAGTAAGGTAAAAAAGAGAAAAAAATTATTTCTGTCTCTACTACGAGTTAAATAGGAACTAAACTTATGCTGTCATCAGTAGATTAACTAAGAAAAAGGAACATAGTTTCATGGGTAATTATTACGTTATATCATATGCATGCAATTATTTGTCATCGGTGATGCATTACTGATAAAAAACTGTACTAGACCTTCGTCTCTAGCCACTTGCATGAAAAGCAAAAAACTTAACCATCTTCAAATTCTATTTCATTTTAGAAAGTAATGCATATAGAAAATATCTTCATTACATGCACTCATGCTCGATGCTTTCACTACTACCGACTACTGGATCCTACATTGGCAAGTTGATCCAGGCAAACTCAAAGTTGATCACGATATATTCTTATATTGGATTATTTCATGTCTTGATGGAGATGCTCAACCAAATAAATTGCGCAATGAACAGTTAAATATGACCATAAAGGGTATGACTCGGCCACACAGATGATCAGTTTGATAGAAAGTTATGTTGCGCCAACCCTTACATTTTTCTTTAAGTTTTGGGGTCTAACACTCATTTCTGCTACATTTTTTTCGGAAATGAGTATGAGGATACAATCCCATAATGACCCTTCAAATACATGAAAAACTTTCAAAGAATGGAAAATACCCACGTTGGGCACATACTGTATCTAACACTCAAACCCAAGTCCAAATAACGAGAAACTGCCTCCAACAAATGAAGATATCAAGCATATATGACTTCCAATCTGTACCTGTTCAACAACAATATTCAAGGAATTGAGAGCAGCAATAATTTCTTGAAATAAAGTGGAGACAGCATCAAATCCAGAAGAGGAGCAGTAAGGTTTCGAGTCAATTGGCACCCAGCACTCTTTCATCTCCTTTCTGCAAAATTTCAAAGTAAAATTTCATTAAATTGTGCAAAGCCTCAGATTGGTAAAATAAATGGAACAAATCCACATATATAACCACCTTATGATCTTTTTCAAGAGATAAAATTCATTTTCATATCCTGCATTCATTTCCTGTGCATATAGCATTTATTAGTTCATCATGAAATACAACCCCCTATGACAAGTATGACAAACAACCCGACATACCAAGTTAAACTCATCTTTTAAAACTTTTGAAACCCTTCTTAATGCCTCTCTAGGGCAGTATTCCCATGGTTCACCAGGTCTAAGGTGCATATCAGCCAAAACCATCTCCTCTTGTTTTTTCCTATGACATTGTTTTGAAAAAATAATGAAAATTAGCTTGTACCAATGATGATCACAGTCATGGCAATATGATTACCATCAAAGATCATACAGTACAGTAAGAAACTGGAATGATATAAATGCGTGTAAAATATGTGAAGGTGTTAAAAGGTCAAATATAAATGCTTCACATTGTAGAAACCATTTATTTATTCCTAGAAGATATGGTACCATGGAATTTTCCTCATAGTCAATAGATCAGGCATCAGCCTGATCTCACCCGTTGCAGTCAGATTAGTCTCATCAGCTGGACCGTCAATAGACGAACTCATAGCCATACATGCAAAAGTCAAACCAACACCATTTTTCTTCACAACATCATCAAAGCGTTTCTTTGGAACAACCTGAAATGTTATAAGAAAATTAGGGAGATGGAACTAAAATGTATTTTATCCTTTCTGACATGAATAATGTTAAATAAATTAGGGAAAAACAGCAAAAAAAATATAGTTTATCCTTTCAGATATCAATAGAAGGAAGAGGGGATCAACTCACTTCTGAAAATTAAAGATTTGCTCATACAAACTGGAAATTCCATCCAGTAATCTTTTTCGTTTTTCCTCCTTTCTAAGATACTGACAAAGGAAACTCAAAGAATAACCGATTTATATTATAGTAAGACAAGGAAACCTTACACGGCATCTATGTTGTCCAGAAGTGTCAACCCACACTATACGAACAAGGGAAACACTATGCTCTGGAACATTTGTCCCTATCATATAGCTAGGAGATTCACTAGCCTTTGAATCAAAAAGTTCCCTGCCAATATTGATCTTGTATAACTGAATTGCATTCTGAGCGAAGATATCATTGGATGCTTCAATAGCTTCAGAAATGGAGAGATCACGGTCAATGCATGTATCACGTAGACAGAAGACATGCACACAGATTAGGACAGAAAAGACAACCTCACGAGCTCTTTTGGCACCTGAAAGAGGATTAGGTCAAACGTTCGCACTATTGTTATAAAAATGTACTTCAAGCAAGCTATGGGATCTAAAACTTGAAGAATAAATTGCTTTCTAATGAGTACTTTCTTTTATGCTTCACAAGTTGTTTTATCAAATAAATAGACTGATATGTCAAGGCTTTATACTTTTACAATGCTTTAACAAATTAGTCTCTTTTCTCACAACATGGTGAATGAAGGTTCAGGCCAAATTCATTCATGTGGCCAGGCAAATAGTCGATCAAAAAGAAAAAAGCTTTACATTTGTGCATAGTTCATAAACAACCAACATAAACACAGATTCACATAGCAAAATGTTTACGTGTTATACATTAATAAATATTCGGGGGGGGGGGGGGGGGGGGAAAGTAGCATCTAATTGAGTAGTTTCTGCTTTCATCAATCATCATATTAAAGGGCTATTTTTGAAGAGTAATTCTGTGTTGCGTAGTCAGAATCTTCAATAAATACAAAAAGATTTCAACTTGCGATACCAAGAATTTGTTTGACTATCTAGGTCAAGAATCTGGATCTCTCGCAAAGCACACACAAAAGTGAAATTGAGAGCCCTCGAGAAAAATGATATTCAACGTATTATGAGTGATCGGACTGTGACATGAGAATTTTAACAATAGATTGCATTAAAAATCAGATGCAAATTGAGAAGAACAAGCATTCTTGAGCTATTTGATGATATGTTTGTGGAATCTGGATGATAACTTAAATGGACCTATGTAGTATGTTTCAGGAGTTGCATACGCATCAGTGCTGAACATCACCTGCAATTTTGTGTTTGAGATCAATTACTGTAAAATAAACATAGCATACATATAAAAGGAAAAATTAGATCATTTATATCGAATATTGACAGCTTCCCCTATGTGAAATGCAACAGAAACATATTCCAGGGAACAATTCAGGGCAAATTTGGTGGGAAGAAAGAAGGAAAGGAAACAAAATCACAAATGACAAAGTGACAAAGGAAATCATAATCTGTCCTTCTATACACTATCAAGTGAGGCATATTCTACACAAAAAACGAGAAGCATATGCAATTGATGAGGTTACAAAATTAACTACAGTAAGGGAAAAGATAAGTATATTGACCAGGGAGAAACATAGATGTGGTAGTTAAAACAAAAATCAAATCACAACTGCCCCTGTAAGAGAGGTTGGTTGGATATTGTGGACAAACACTTATATTTCCTCACTGTGCTGAAGAACTGGGACAAAACTCTTTAGAAAAAAAAGTACAAGGTTCTCAATATTTCCTTCTGAGTATTTTCACCTTCTTTAAGGGGGCCAGCTCCAAAAGTTCGTTGACTGAGGATATCATCCCATGAACACTGAGCTTGGGAATCGCCAACCCAAAGTCAAGGTAAACCTGAAAGAACAAATGACTACATGGATAGGAACATAACATGGCAAACTGAATACCAAGTTCAACAAATGAAGTGATCCACTGGCGGTAGAATTTTCATCTGGGCATAAACAGAGGCCAGATATGAAGCTCCTGCGAGAATGGATACGATGCATGTAAAAGAACTATGCGACACCCAGAAAATCTTTTATCTTCTAAAACTGTCCGGAGATGAAGTGGATTGGATAATCGTAAATCCAAATCTTTGTCTCCAAAACTAATTGGGAAGAAAAGAAATAAATGAGAAATGAGGGTGAAAACAAATACTGAAAGAGCATACAGGTTGCTTTACTGCTATTGATGATAGCTCACAGATGAGGATAATAACTTGGAATCCTAGGAGCTGTCTGTATCTGGTGCTTCTAGAAGGGGACCAGACAAGCCAGGCCACTTCTTCTGCATAGATACCAACACTAATTAATACCAACTTCAATTTCAACTGACCATTTTTCCCATACCACTTTTCATGTTGCAACCGGACTCCAAGTTTATTTCCTCATCTTCCTATCCATTTAGAGTTTATTCGTGAACATATTACAATCTAAATGCTAAGTCTGTCTTACCCTGAGTGTATCTGCATGGGCAAATCAAACTGCAAAGCAACCTCCAAACTAAGTGTGAAAATATAGTCAATAAAGCTTTTATTTGTAATGCATACAGGCTTCCCACCTGAAATAGGAAATTGTTACTTATATCCTGTGATGAATACAGAACATCCAATCAGCATGCTACTCACTTTGTAAAACTTCAGAAAGACCAATCTCAGCATCCTCTTTGGTGACATATGGATTGATTTCTAAACCACTGCGGTATGCAGCTATGCTTTTCAAGCCAACAATCTCATTTGCAACTGTAACATTGAGTTAAAGAAACCACTTAAAACAGTAAGCTCCTCTTTATCTATTCATCCTTACAATTCCCAACTTCAATAACCATGCATTGGTAATCAACCAAAGTTACATGCACTATCTTTAAAGTTCAATCATAGGAAGCAGATAAAATGCATAGCGTGAAAACAAATCCACTGGAAATAGGTGTCTTTCAGTAATGCATGGCAAGGTGATTCGGTGATAATTTGTGGTAAAAGCTTAAAGGTGCATGACACTTCTTCAAATTACATATCTGTGACAAATAAAATATGACCTTTTTAGTGTCTACACCATCTCTGAAGGATATGAGCTCAAGCTTTTCAAAAATGTTTCAGTGAATGTACCCAATGTCCAATTAGATCCATCTGGCATCTCCTGTAAACATACATAATACCAATGATAAAAAAAACCAAACTATTGAAAACCCGATATTGCCAATAAACCTTGAGGCATAATTTGATTCAAAGATGCAGCTAAGACCAGGACCTCAACCTTGCAAATATGACTGAGACGGACCCTCAAAAGTCATTGGAGAATTATTGTGGGTCAATGCAACTCATAGAAGAGGATAAGTGTCAAAAAGAAGTCTTAGAGATTGCATCGAGTATAAGTACAGACCAATATGAAAGATGTATAAACATACCTAGCAAATAGAACCAGGACAACTTATGATGGACAAAGTGAAAACGTCAGTTTCACTAAATCAAAACAGACAACCACACATATGCCAGCAGAATATGGACACATGGGTGAATATCAATAAGAAATTATAACGAAACTTCTCAAATTTGATACCCCGGTATATTTCTCTCAGGTCTAAGTCTTCCATTTAATGTTTTCAAGAAAAGACAGACATAGCCACTTCATATTCACTCAGCATACAGGTTCCCTATACCAAACCAGCAAGCCTTAATCCAAATATATTTGAGGTTGCCTACAAGGACCAAGACATAGAACCAGTCACATCAGGAACACAGTCCTCATCTTCCAATCATTCCTTCCCACAACCATACTCCCTTTAAGTTATAATAGTTTTATATCATTATTTATCACCCTCCCTCCCTCTCAGCAAACTAGTTGCCAATATAATACTCAATCATAAAATGGATATGAATATTCCTCCCCTCAGCAAATGGACTCCAGAAGATAACTGCTAACTTCTCAGTAAGGCTATCTTCTATGCCTCCTCATCTAAATATAAATAGATAATCCCATGCTTCTAAAATGTAAAAAGATGTAAAAACATATTCACTAAAATTCCGGTTGTGTGTGCTAATGAACCTGCAAAGAAATAAAATGTGAACCAAGAATTAGCTCCATGAAATAGTATGCTGATAGATTTTAAATCAGAATATATATCAAGTTGAAAAGGAAGATTCAGATAGTTTCCTACTCCATCAAGAATCTCCTCAGCCAGGCGTTCAATTCTGAGTATCCTACCAACAAATGGAACAAAATTTTTATGCCACCGTATGTCATGCTTCTTGTCAAGTTTCAGTCCATCATCGATGAGAATAGCCGAGATTCCTGCAGCTTTAAAGCACTTTGAACTAATGGCATGCAAGCCAGATGATCTACGATATTGTTCCACAGCATCCAATGATGACTCGGTGCCAGAGTTCTGCAATATCCCTTAAACTCCTCTGCCAAAACCAAAATTTACACAGTCAGAATACAAGGATAGAGCCCAACTTTTCAAAGCAATCAGGCTGAAGATTAACATTTACTACTTGTTTACAAATTGTTAAAATTTAACATCAATTATAACATACTTAGTCTAATTAAAGGTAACCCGCTCTTTGTTATTTAAAAAACTGCATTTTCTTTTACTTTTGTAGATAAAAGTGTCTTCTTCTATTCTACAAGTAAAAAGCAAATAACAGAAAATCCAGTCTTTGTTTTAGCTGTTACTCATTTCCAAACGGCAGCTTCAACATATACCCAGAAAACGTCAAGAAAAGTTTACTCTTCTAGTATTATTTTTAAACTTAGAACCAAAATCAATCATGATCTCTAATAACAAGCTTAGAAAGTAAAAGATTCATAACTGGCTCTCCATGGTTCCATCTATTATACAAATATAAGAAAAAAGGCATTAAAGAATTTGAATGTCGTTTGAAACTAACCCAAATAGAAGTAAAACAAAACAAAAATACTTATACAGCTCAATGAAAACAACCCAAGTCCCAAAAGCTTCTTTTTTTTCCAAAAAAAAGCTCCTTCTGCTTAACAGCATTAATCAACCAAAATAAAAAAAGATAAAACGGGATGATCTCTAATAATTAAAAAGAAAAAAAAAAAGAAGAGGGTGTATTTGCCTTGAAAGAGAGGGAGTGAGGAGCAAAGGATAAGGCGTGGCCAGTTGCTTCAGAAAGTGAATTGATGAAAGGAAAAGAAGAATCCAAAGGAACAATATTGTGAGCATGAGAATCCACCACCTCTATTTGCTCTATGGCTTCTCTCAACTCTGCAAATTCCATTCTTTTTTCCTCTCTAGAATGCCAATTTTTCAACTTAGTTCAGGAAGCAGATGAAAGAAAAGTTGCTTTTAAAAATCTTAGCTCAGTTTAGTGAACCTTTGACTTGAGGCGGTTTAAATCCCGAATCCTGCTTTGATTTCAGGCGGTTCAATTCTAGTTTCAATCCAGATTATCGTTAAACAGATAACAATTCTAATAGTGCTCATCAAAATCCACATTAGTTTACTTTATACTAAAGTAGAAATTTTTTTGAAGAATTAAAATAGAAAGATTAAATTTTAAATTTGGCTTAATCCATACTTTAGTCCCTCAAGTATACTATTTTTCCAACTTTGGTCCTTAAAGTTTTTTAGTCCGCTTTAGTCCCTAACATTTTTAGACATTCTTAGTTTAGTCCCTAAGATTATCAGATATTCTCAATTTAGTCCTTTAGACATTAAAAAAAATCAATTGGGATATCCTAACAATCATATGCTACCACGTGTCATATAATGACATAATTATGATGTTATCATTTAAACAAAACCTTAAAAATATTTTAATATGAGAAAAAAGAATTGCAAAAAATATGAAATATTACAAAAATTATTAAAATTATAAAATTAAAAATATAAAAATTTACTAAAATCTTTCATTATTTAAATAAAAAATATTTTTTGTAATTTAAATAGTAAGTAACATTATTTTTTTTTGTTTAAATAATTAAAAAAAACTTATTCAAATTTCTCACTTAAAAAATATCTACAAATTATATATTCTAATTGATTGAATTATAAAGCAATCATCCTAGGTGTCTAAAGACAATGATCTCATGTTCTAGTAAATATGACTTATAAAATTTTAAAAATATTAAAATTTCTAATATTTTTTTAGAATTCTTATTACTTTTTTTTATATTTTTTGTAATTTAAAAATATATATTTTTCTATTTTTAAATTTTTTTTAAATTTACACTTTTCAAATGATGACATCATCATATATCACATGATAGCATATGATTGGTTGGATATTTTAATAGTTAATTTTAACTTCAAAGGATTAAATTAAAAACGTCTGATAATATTATAAATAAAATGAGCTAAAAAAAACTTCAAAGATTAAAATAAAAAAATGATATACTTCAGGAATTAAAGTATACATGAAACATTTAAATTTTTAACATAATAAAATAACAAAAGCCTACTTCATATTACATTTGACATTGTCTTAAAATAATTTTGTTAATAATCTTTTTAGGTCATTCAAAGAGAATGAAAAATAATTTTGTTCATTTTTTTTGTTCTCTCCTCTAAGTAGAACTCTCCAAATGGGTTTATCGTGAGATTCCATTCTCCAAATTTAATTATTCTGATTCAATTTAGTTAGGTCGAGAAATAAATTAAATTAAACCGTTTAATTGGGTAAAATGATAATTAAAAAATAAAATTGAACCAATTAAAAAATTACTTTGTGTTTTTTTATTATTAAGTTTGTAAGTTTGGTATTTTTGCATTTTAGTTCTGTAGGTTATAATTTAGTTTAAATCACTCTTTTTTATAATTTGTCGTACTATATTGTTTGGCCATTACCTAATTAGACTCCTTATTTGCAGGCTTAATCTTAATTAATTCATTCTATTACTCGATCTTTTTTAGATTCGATTCTCGAAATACTTCGTATGTTCCATTATAACACATATAAATATTATAATTGAACTATCATACTTGTAGTAAAAGTTGCTTCTTAATTTTAGATATTTTGTGTTTATTTCTCTACGCAGTGCTCGTACATTATGGCACGATCACTAAGGATGATCTTCTTTGAGGCCATCACAACTTTTAACTTTGACTTTTGAGAGAAAAGATGTAGAGATTATCTCACTAGGTGTGCTAGAAATTTGTTGACACAAATTTCAAGTTGAAAGTTGACTAGAAAATTCGTAGTCAAATTTATCGATAATTTTAAAAAGAAAGTTACAATCTTTGGATTTCTTTACAAAAAATAAAAAACTCCTTTTGTGATACGAGTTGCAAGGCCCAAAATTCAGCTTATAACGTGATGGGTTCAATTTTCCTCAAGGACCAATAACGAGGTCAAAAGCCAAAAATCTGAGCAAGATTGAACGGGACCATCCAAAATTTTGTTACCAAGGCTCTAGATGCGCACATGACAGAAAAAAAAAATCAAGATTCCCTTTCTTGTTTTCAAGAAAATCAAGAAATCGAATCTTGATCCAATTTTGCTGTGTCACACAGTTTCAAGAATCAAGAAAATCAAGATTTCAAATCTTGGAAATCTTGGTCCTAGAAACAGAATCTTGCAACCAAGGCCCATTGGATTTCTTGTACAAGCTTGAACGAGCCAATTTCGAGAGCAAACAGATCACAAGACCAAGTTCTTGCAAAATGACCCATTAAGACATTATAAGTTCATCCTAAAGTTTAGAAAGTAATTTAATTGAATATCAGGTCAAATTATCAAAGTGGCCCAAATTGTAAAGTATTTAAATTTTAGGTTCAATTTTTTTAACAAGTGGATCATCATGTAAGAATTCAACCCAAGGAGCCCATTTAAGCCCTTTGGCCGAACTTCCCAATATACAACTTAAAATTATTTTGTTTTTATTTAATTTGATTAGTTATCATAATTAGAATTCTATTAGGGTTAGGAAATTTTATTTTGGGGCCCATAAATAGCATGGTCGTTCCCCCTGAAAATACACTTGATTTTATTCTTTTGAGTTAATAATAATTCTCTTTGAGTTTTTCTTCAAGAATTGCTCTTGAGTTTTTCTTCAAGAATTGCTCTTGAGTTTCTTTTAAAAGCGGTTTTAACAATCTTTTAGGTATGAGAATCATCTTCAAGCTTTTTCTTGTCAAGATCTTTTTCTTGGAGGGGGAATTAGAGCGATTGAAGGGAGTTGTGGATTCTTATCGTTTCCAAGGCTTCTTAGGACGTTATCTTCTCTTTTCTATTATTGTTTTATTGTTTCGTGTTTGATTTAGTTTAATTCTTGTTGTTTTGGTTTGTTGATTTAAATTATTTTCGTTCTAGGTTGAATTTGCTTCAAGAGGGATGTTCTCCTACCTTGATCCATCAAGAAACACATCAAAAATTAGGAGTCTCAATCTTTTCTTGTTGTTTCAATAGTTCTTGTCCAAACAGTTTGCTTTTATCTTTTAAATCACTTCTAATGAATTTGTTTGCGTTTTATTTTCCAGATCTGGTTGGGACGTTTTCTTGAGGTGTAAGGACGGTTTCTTTCATCCAAGAAACCCTAATTTCATTCTCTATTAGATCATTTTCCAGTCATTCATCTTCCTTTTGTTTTAATTTTGTTTGATTCTTCTTCTTGTCAATTAATCTGTCTTTTGATTGTTTTTGTTTCAAATTACATTTGTCTAGAGCTTTAGGGTAGATCCGCGACTTGAACAAACTGCGATCCTATTCTGTACGCGTTCCTATCACTTTGATTCTTCTTTCAGGTTTGACTTTGATTCAAAGGTCGTCTGATTTGATCTTGGATGAATATGGATTGCTTCAAGTATCGTTTTGACTTGGTCTTGAAATATGTTTGGGCCTCCTATCGAAACGTTTTTGAAATGCGTCCCAACTTTTAATTTTTTAAATCGAAAATATAGGAGTCGCCACCAATCATTTTATTTGGTGTGATTGGAGCACCTTAAAACATTCTTTGTTTTTTAAAAAAACAAATAGGTCTTCGAAATCTAGAAAATAAGTTCGGGAGTCGGTTACGTGTGAGGAAGGATTAGCACCCTCATACGCCCAAAATTGGTACCAAATCGATTTTAAAGGGATCTTTATTGTTCAAAATTTGTAAACTCGAGTTGAAATTAGATACGATCCTTAAATACATGACTGATAGGTTTAATATTATTCTTTAAAAATCTAACTTTGTAGGAAGGTCTGTCATTTTGAAAACCAAGAAAAGAAGTCGTGTCCAGTGAGTTAGGGCATTGAACCTCAATTCTTCAAAAACAACGAGCATCCTTAAAAAAAATTCTCGCGTTTCATCATCTTGTAAAAAGGAAAAAGGGTATTCGATTATTTCGAATTCAAGAAAAATCGGACCTAGTAAGTTAAGGTACGATTTTTCAAGTTACGAAATAATGAATATTGCCTTAATTTTGAAATTTTTATTTTGTCCAAACACAAACATTTATTATTTACATTTAAAAATGATGAATGAAATTACACAACATGTACATATAATAATAGAATATGACATGACATAAATATATAATGACAAATACATGATGAACTAAAAGGGTGATGTATACATACTTAACATACAAAACAAATGAAATATATATCAACAAATAAATATAAAAACTAGATTTTATTAAAAGTGAAACACAAATTTTTAATACTTGAAGATTAAAAAATAAAACATATTGAAAATAAATTTGAATGGATAAAATGATTTAAAGGGCAAAATACGAAAAAGGGGAAAATTAAAATAAAAAATATTAAAAATGAATTTGAAAGGATAGGAATTGATTTAAAAAAAATTTAAAAAGGGAATTTGAAATAGTCAAATTAAAACAAATTTTAGAAAAGGGGCTAAATGGGAAATTTCCACATATTTGCAAAACAATTTCATGACAGTGGTCAAAGGATTGATTTCAAAAACGTATAAAATTAGCCTTCTAAATTAAAAAACAATTAAAGCACGAAAAGGGGAAAATTAAAATCATCGAGGAGCTGCGAGGATTTAAAGGGTAATTACCCCTTTTATTCCTAAAAAAACGATTGTCAAAACGACAACATTTCGAAACTATTGAAATTAGTTTGAAACGACATCGTATGCTACATTACAAATATAAATTAGGGATTAATTTGAAAGATCGAAACAAAGGCAAGGACTGCGGAAATAAATCCGTCCAAAAGCGAAAACATGTGGACCCTAAACGGGTCCGCAGTGGGTCGGTCTTGATCCGTCGCTGCCCGTCATCGTTGCTCCGTCGCGTCCGATTGTCCTCCAATGTACTCCGATGTCATCCATCACCTCCGATCGTCAATGAACTCCGTAGGTATGTAAAATCGGCTCCCCTTTTTACTTTTATTACTTTAAAAAAAATCTGGGTTTAGATCATACTTGATCTAACCCAGATCTGGAGAAATACAAAGGTTTTAACACTTTTTTACAAAATTTCAAATTTCAAATCGAAACTAGCTTGTTTTTCTTTTGACTTTTCTTATATTTTTTAATCTGTTTTCATATTTTTTAAAAAAAATGCATATACTTTTATATATTCGAGCATTAGAGTCCCTCTCGAACATAGATAATTCAAAGAGACTCCGTTCACGGTGATGGAGGCGATGGTTCGAAATCGGGTATGAACCTTAAACTTTTCTTTTGTATTATATCTTTATGTATTTAAATATTTGTTTATAAATAAAATAAAATAGTACAAAAAGGGTAATACATATGTGAAAGACAGATAAATGTATATAACATGCATTCAAACCATATACCTTGCCAACGTAAGTGATTCTTGACTTGCTTTGATTTTGAATCTCTTGCTATTTTATATTTACTTTTCTGATATTAATCGTGCATTTGTAAAAAATACAAAAGAAGAAAATCAGGCTTTTATAGCCATTGTTTCAATAATTGTTCTTTGTTTTCTTGCGTTTGTTTCTTCGTGCTTTGTCTCTGTTTGCTTCTCTTTGGTGCAGGTTTGACGGCGGTGGCAAAGAACATCCATTGGCGAGGTTGTGTCAGAGGCGTAGTAGTCGTCGAAAGGGTGCATTGATGGCCTCGGGAATTCGAAAGGATGCATTGATAGCCCGGGGAAGGGCTGAGCAGCACTGAAGATAGACGAAGGGGCGTGATGTGGAGAGGCGGTTGGGGTGCTTCAAACCCTAACAGATTATGGTTTCAACTTTTGTTGTAATTGGGCTTGCTAGGCCGACTTGGTTTGGGTTTAGATCTATTTAAGGTTTAGGTTTGGATTTGTTTGTATTTTGGGTTTTTGTAATTAGACATTTAAATGCTTGTTTATTTTTTATTTTTTTGATTTAGTTTGGGCCCGATCAAAATTGGGTTCCAACAGCTGCCTCTCTTTGCTCGTTGCTGTGTAACAGGAACGAAGCAAAGACCAAAAGGAGGCCAAATTTTGTCAAGTCTCATTTCTTCGACGCTTTTTCTTCTTCACTGGCCCACCCTTCACTTTATTGGTCGTTCGATTTCACTACATCTACTTCTCTACAACTTTAGGAAGTATGATTCAGTGTTGTGATCCCATTTTGCCCTAAGGCATTTTCAAAAAGACGAAATTTGCTACTGTAACTTCATTCAATTCACTTGCAACTTCAAGGAGATTGAGGTTTTTCATCGTAATCTTTGATTCAATCCACTGATACTTCAAGTGTTTTGTGGCTTCATCCCTTGGTCTACTTCTCTGTATCTCATCAGAAAGATGACCGCTTTATTACTTTAACCCAACTTCTCTATATCTTATCAAGAAGATGGGGTTTGAAGTTTCACTCGCATTGAGCTTTGCTTCATTAATTTGGTCTACTTCTCTGTATCTCATCAGGAAGAAGACCGCCTCTTTGTTTTAATCCACTTCTTTGTATCTCATCAGGAAGACGGATTTGGATTTGCCCCTCTCGGTTAGGGGTAAAAGATCAGAATGGTCTTCAATCTGTCCTTATTGATTTAGGGGTAAAAGACTGGAATTTTCAATCTACCCTTATTGATTAAGGGTAAAAGATTGGAATCTTCAATTTGCCCTTCTATTAGGGGTAAAAGATTGGAATCTTCAATCTGCCCTTCTTGATTAAGGGTAAAAGATTGGAATCTTAAATCTGCCCCTCTTGATTAGGGGTAAAAGATTGAAATCTTCAATCTGTCCCTCTTGATTAAGGGTAAAAGATTGGATGATGGTTGCAATATGCCTCTTTTGACTTAGGGGTAAAAGATTGGATGATGGCTTCAATCTGCCCCTCTTGACTTAGGGGTAAAAGATCGGTGTGTCTTCGATCTTTCTAAGGTATCGGGTTTGCCGTTGCGGCCTCAACCTTTCCCTTCATATCTTCATTGTACCGGATTCACCGTTACGGCCTCAATCCTTCCCATCACGTCTTCTAAGGTACCGGGTTCGCCATTATGGCCTCAACTTTTCCCTTCAAATCTTCATTTTTCCACAGTTCATTTTTGTCATCTCGTGGTAATGAAACCTATAGAATATGCTTTAATGGGCCTTTATGTAGGCCAGATTATTAGGATGCCATGATTAGGATGAGTCAAATGCTCCTAACTAAATGAGTGTGCATGAATGCAAAAATGTCATCTTTGAGAAAGGATTTTGTTTTGGTCTTGAGTCAACATTGTTCGTTGTTTGTCTAAGTCTTATCACTGATGTGTTATCATGTTCTTTTTTGGTATGGTATCCTTGACATGAAATTCAATGGGGGAATCACAATCCAAACTACTTGCTTCGGGGAGCTTTCTAATCCTCAAGCGTGGTTCTTTCCAACTGGTGGTCCTATTTCAAGTCCTTGTACCTTTTAGGAATCTTTTAAAGTAATACACAAAATCTTTTCACATTAATCCATTATCTGTTATTTTAATGCAACAAAGCTTGAACAAGGTCATAAAAGGGATGAAGCTGAATTTTATTGGAGACAAAGTCGAATGAAAGAAATATCAAAAAATGGTAATCTTTGCTAAGAAAATTATCAAAAATAAGATGAACTAAGAGTGAAATTAGGTGCCCCAGATATCAGAGTATGGGCTTCACCGAGCAAACTTGATGAGGGCCATTCTGAGTTTGACATGTGTCCATGAAACTTGTAATACTTCGTTAATGCTTCAAGGTGTAAAGTTTCTCCACCTTGATACTTTTGAGAGAGAAGACCATTTTATGCCCCTTTCTTCAAAATTGAGCCGCCCTTTCAGGTTTTCAACTCAATCATCTCCTTAGGTTTCGAGCCCTTTTACGGGTTTTCATCTCGACCTCTCCTTTTTGTTTCTTTTTCTTTTTTTTTTTTTCTTTTTGGGTGAAATTTTTTTACCGAGTTTGAGTTCATGAGGCTGAGTAGGTCTTTGCCGTCCATCTCCTTCAAAAATCAAAGCTTTTCTCAAAAGGTTTTTTTTACCTCATGAGACTTTTCCAAATTCGACATCCATTTTCTTTGGGAAGTCTTTGTAGGCAATATCTTTTTTCAAAATCAATGCTCCCCTATGGATCAACTCTACTTTATCCATTCTAACAAAATTTTGGAGGGAAAAAAATTCAACTCCAACAGTCGAGAATGCTTCTATTTCGTAAATCATCGGGAAGGGTGTTACCCAAACAAAGTCTTGATTAGTGTTCAATAAGCGTAGAGAGTAAATAATAACTTCTCATGCCAATCCTTGTAGGTCTTTGCTATGCATCCTTTGATGTTCTTATTGGTCACCTCGATGCCCCATTCATTTTTGGCGATGTGCTGCTGAGTTGTGATATTTGTTCTTGAACTGACTGTAGGCTCTTGCTATCGAAAGAGAGTATTGCAAAAAAGTGTGCCAAAAAGTAGACGAAAGTGTGTCAGAACGACATAATTTTTTCCTTCAAACTTATCATTTAATTTATTCAAATATTTTTTTAAACTTATGCTTTTATATATATTGTTTTCCTGATAAAAAAATCTAAAAGTAAGAGTAAGAGAGATCGGAAGGATATATATATTTGTGCCAAAAAGTAGACGAAAGTGTGTCAGAACGACATAATTTTTTCCTTCAAACCTATCATTTAATTTATTCAAATGTTTTTTTTTAACTTGTGCTTTTATATATATTGTTTTCTTGATAAAAAAAAATCTAAAAGTAAGTAAGAGGGATCGGAAGGATATATATACTTGAGACATGGTATATATGCATTTTTATGTTATAGTTTAATTGTAATTTTGGTTTACGTAATATTTATTAATGTTTGAGTTTAGCCATCCTATGGAATAATAAGACATTGTAACCCAAGATTGAGATATGGAAAATTTAAGTGGGAAAAAATAGGTGTTGTAAACTTCTTCTTGTATGTGTTTAAGAAAGGAAATTCAAAAGAAAAATCCAAAAGATTGTGGAATATGACCGGCGACGGCAACCAGACAATGGCTTCATATTTTACCACACAGAGACCAAAACAATACGTTTTATATCCTACATTTGTATGTATACAAAACGTGTGATGCCATGAGAATATAATTATTCAATGATTTATGAATGATTTTTTTGTCGGTTTTTCACCCAAATCCAATGCACTTGACATTTACAGATAATTCAAGACCTCAAAATTAGTTTATTTTTTATTGTTTTTGGCTTATACCAAGACTTTTTCTCTGTATGTACCCGAATAACATACATTAATTAATCAATACTGATAGCCACATGCAAAACATAATCTATTTTTACAGAAAAGGTAGTACGAAACTGTAATTTTATTTAGATTTATTTTTAACATTTTTTAGGTTTTAAGTAAAATAATAAAATGAGGTTTTAAATTCTTTAAAAATTAGAGAATAAATTTTGAGACCCCTTAAAATTGAAAAAAAAAAATTTAGTCTTTAAAAAATATTTTTTTTTGAATCTCTTATAAATTAAAAAATAATATTTTAGACTTCTTTCAACCTTCACTTCTAAACGACCCCAAAGTCGAGTCTGTCTCCATCCCTTTTCAATAGAAACATAACAAATCAATTTTTTCTTTTAATTTTCAACTTTTTTTAGTTGAATTTAAATTTTTTCAAAAAAAATTGAAAATCAAGAATAATAATATGATTTATCATGATATTATTGAAAAAGAGATAGATCACGTATTTCAATATAGATTTCGATAGTTTTTGAAACTTGGCATATGAATGCATGCACCTCTGAACTTAATAAAGGAAATTCAAAGGAAAAACAAAGGGGTTATTGATGGAGGTTCAAGTTATCTTTGCCCTTTCCTTTGCCATTTTCTTCTTGAATGGTAAATAATTTCCCCTTCTTTTCTTTCCATACCTAAATTTTGTTTGAATTTTCTGTTTTTTAAATTTTTATTTTTATTTCAGGGGCTCAATCATCTACATTCACGTTTAAAAATAACTGCCCTTACACAGTCTGGTCTGGAATTCTAACAGGTGCAGGTCCTCAATTATCCTCAACCGGTTTCGAGTTAGCCTCACAAGCTTCATTGAACTTAAACGTTCCACCGCCATGGTCCGGCCGTTTTTGGGGTCGAACTCATTGCATCACTACTGACGGTAAGTTCAAATGCGCCATTACCGACTGTGGTTCTGGTTAGATTACATGCAACGGCAATGGTGCAATCCCACCTGCATCTTTGATAGAGTTTACCTTGGCACCAAACAATGGAAACGATTTTTATGATATTAGCCTCGTCGATGGCTTTAACTTGCCACTTTCAATCACTGCACATGGCATATCATTAGGTTGCAACACCACGAGTTGTGCTGCCGATGTCAACGCAGTTTGTCCCTCGGAATTGTAAGTTAAGGGATTGGGAGGAGGTGTTATCGCCTGCAAGAGCGCGTGTTTGGCATTTAAGCAGTCACAATATTGCTGCACTGGTGCTTATAATTCGCCGGCAACTTGCCAGCCGACGAAATATTCAAAGATTTTTAAGAGCCAATGTCCTCAGGCTTATAGTTATGCTTATGATGATAAAACTAGTACGTTTACCTGCACTGGCGGAGCAAATTATCTTATAAGTTTCTGTCCTTGAGTTTTTTTTTTTCATATTAATTTCTAGTTCATCTTTCATAGGTTTTTTTATGAGATTGTAATTGATCGATTGATTGTTTATATATAGCTCACACGCAATGCTATCAGGTTTGATAATAAAGGATGCTACTTTCTAGATTATATAAAACAGTGAAGAGAGGTATTGCTTGGTCTCCTCCACATGGCTGCCCTGAAAATGAACATGGATAGTAGGTTAGGGGCAAGCCGGGTGTTGTTGAGTGCAAGGATTTAAATTGCAGTTGTGGCCGCGTTTTCGGTTGCGTTATGTTTATCGCGGTTGCGGACATAAACATAACGGATGCTATTGCGATCACTGCGGATATCGCGGTCGTTAATTTTAATTAACTAAAATCATTAAATAGATAAAATCATATAATTTAAATTAAATTATTTTTTTAAATTTTATCGTACGAACAATAGCGGGAATAGCGGACCATTATTGCTGCAATTAGCCGTTACCCGTTAAATTGCGGCCGCGATCCACCACTATTGGTGATTCCGCTTCACACCACTATTTTCGGCAATAACGATTTCGGACGGTGCTGCTACTGCTAGCTATATAGCGGCCGCTATTCCGCTATCGAACCACTATAAATCCCTGGTTGAGTGTGGTGGCATCCATCTAAGCGATATCATGGGTTTTTTTTCTCTGTTTAGAGTATATTTCTTTTATTCTTTCTCATTCGTACTAAAATAGTTTTTGAATAGGAGTGTAAGTGAACAGAACGTTCGATGAACTGTTCGTATAACGTTTATTTATGTTCATTTACTAAGCTAAATAAATGAGTATGAACAAAATTTTTATGTTCGTTTAATAAACAACGGACACGAACATAGAGTGTTCGGTTTGTCTATGTTCACGAATAAACTCGTTTAAGACTCGTTTATTTATTAATAATATTTTCTTATAAAAATATTAAAATAATATCTGTGTGTATATATTTTATTTATTGTTTGTTTGTTTACTATTCATTAACATTGTTCGTAAACATGTTTGATTAAGTTAAATGAACATGTTTGTGAACATTAAACAAACAAACATGAATACACATAATTTTAAATAAACGAATATGAACAAAAAATTGAAATTCTTAACAAATACAAACTGAACACGAACAAATTTAAAAATAAACAAAAACGAAAATGATAAAATTATCTGTTCAAGCTCGATTCATTTACAATTCTACTTTTTAATGACAATGGTGAAATTACTTCACGGCATCACAGCTTTTCATTTTCACTGTAACATTTATCTTTTGTGGGTAAAAACAGCTTCCAATGGAAGGGTTGTTTTTAAGTTGGTAAAAACAAATCCATAACTAAAAAACATAAAAAAGTTAATTGAATTCTTATAAAAAAAATTGTACCCAATTGAGTTTTTAGTGACCCCGAAAATTAATTGATCTTGTTAGCAAATTGTCAATTGGTCAGTTTGATAGTTAGAGCTAGTTTAACAATACATTTCAAGAGTGTTTTTGAACTAAAAAACACTTTAATGCAAAACATTTTTGTGCAAAATCTTTTAACATGGTTGACAGAAGCCACTAGAAGCTCCCACATCACTAAAGAAATAAAAAAACTTAAAAAATGAACTCTTTACAATATTTTTTCAAAAATTAATTTTTAAAAATAATTAAAATATGCATATAAAATGAATATAAACAAGAATTGTTTATATTTATTTTGAATGAGTGCAAAATTAAAAATATTAAAATAAAAACATATAAAAAATTGAATATCAAGTTTTGACTTTAGGTGTCAATTTTGGGTCAAATTGGATTGTAAATTTTGGGTTTTGTAAATTGAGCATGTAATTGGACCCTTTCAAATTAAAATTTGTTTTTTCTTTGGTTTATTTTGGGTTTTGAGTTGGGCCCAGACAAATTGGGCTCCAACAACTGCCCCTCTTTGCTTGTTGTCGTGTAACGGGAACAGTGCAAAGACTAAAAAGAAGCCCTATTTCATCAAGTCTTGTTTCTTTGACGCTCTTTCTTCAATTGGCCCACCCTTGCTTTATTAGTCGTTCCGCTTCTCTACCTCTTTGGTGTTGTGATTCCATCTTGCCTTAAGGCAATTTCAAAAAGACAAAATTTGCTACTATAACTTCACTTAATTCACTTGCAACTTCAAAGAGATTGAGGTTGATTCAATTCACTGACACTGTAGATGTTTGGTGTTGTGGCTTCATTTCATGGTCTACTTTTCTGTATCTCATCAGGAAGATGACCGCTTCATTGTCTTAGTCCACTTCTCTGTATCTCATCAAGAAGACGGATTTGGTTCATTTCTCTGCATCTCGTCAAGAAGATGACCACTTTATTAATTGACCGACTTCTCTGCATCTCATCAAAAAGATGAAGTTTGGAAGTTTCACTCACATTGAGCTTCACTTTGTTGAATTGGTCTACTTCTCTGTATCTCATTAGGAAGATGACCGCTTCATTGATTTAATTCACTTTTCTGTATCTCATCAGGAAGACGGATTTGGTTCACTTCTCTGCATCTCGTCAAGAAGATGACCACTTTATTGATTTGATTTGACCCACTTTCTGTATCTCATCAGGAAGATGGGGTTTGGAAGTTTCACTCACATTGAGCTTAACTTCGTTTAATTGGTCTATTTCTTTGTATCTCTCATCAGGAAGATGATCGCTTCATTGATTTAATCCTGTTCTCTGTATCTCATCAGGAAGACGGATTTGGTTTACTTCTCTGCATCTCGTCAGGAAGATGTCCACTTTATTGATTTGACCCACTTCTCTATATCTCATCAGAAAGATGGGGTTTGGAAGTTTCACTCACATTGAGCTTCACTTTGTTGAAGTGGTCTATTTTTCTGTATCTCATCAAGAAGATGACCGCTTCATTGATTTAATCCACTTCTCTGTATCTCATCAGAAGACAGATTTGGTCTACTTCTCTATATCTCATCAGGAAGATTACCTCTTTATTGCTTTGACCTACTTCTCTGTATCTCATCAGAAAGATGGGGTTTCAAAGTTTCACTCTTATTGAGCTTCTCATCATTGTTTTAGTCTGCTTCTCTGTATCTCATAGGAAGATGACCTTTTGAAGTTTCATTCTTCCCTATGATCAAGGTAAAAGATCGTGTCTTCAATTTTCCTCATGATCGGGGTCAGGTACAGGTGTGTCTTCGATTGCCCTCTGATCAAGGTAACAGATCAGATGCTTCAATCTTTCTCGAGGTCAGGGTAAGATATTGGTGCATTCAATCATCGCAGCTTCAACCTGTTCTTTTTTAACTTTAGGGTATAATATTCATCTTTGTGGTCTCAATCTTTCCCTTCATGCTCTAGGGTATCAACTCTAATATTTCCTTGGTTCTTCTTGCCATTTTACGAGGATGTGACCTGTAAAGTATGCTTCTATAGACCTCTATGTAGGCCCAGATTATTTAGGATGCCATTATCAAAATGAATCAAATGCTCCTAACTAAATAATTATGCATGATAAATGTTAGATTCATTTATTATTATTATTTGGGGTACGTTGTTTTGTCCTATTCTAGGCTTAGCTTGAACTGCTTGTTTTCAAGTTTGTTTTCCAATTTGTGGTCCTGTTTCAGACCTCTGTACCATTTAGAAAATTTCAGACTAATACTCATGGATCTTTGTATGATTCATATTGTTAGTTCATTATCCTTTATTTTCAATGCAAGATGCTTGAACAAGATTATGAAAGATAAGGTCGAAATTTATTGAAGACACAATTCAAAAGAAAGGATCAAAAGATGGCAAACATTAGTAAAAAATTTCCAAGTATACAACAAAAGACAATTAGATGCCCTGAATATCGCAGAATGAGCTTCTTTAAGTCGACTTGCTGAGAATCACTCTGAGCCCGAATATGTGTCTACAAGACCTAGAGTGCCTTGTTGATGCTTCAAGATGTAAAATTTCTTCGTCTTATTACATTTAAGGAAAAATATCATTTTGAACCCATTTCGGATTTGAGTCGCCCTTTGCGGTTTTCAACTTAAAATCTCTTTTATTTTCAAGTCGCCCTTGCGAGTTTTCATCTCGATCCTCTTTTTTATCGAAACGCTCTTTACGGTTTTCATCCCAATCCTTTTTTTTAGGCGAACTATTTTTTCACCGAGTCTGAATTGATGGGGTCGTGCAGATCCTTGTCGTCCATTTCTGTTAGAATGAGAGCTCTTCCGAGAATGCTTTCTTTACCATGTAAGGCCCTTCTCAATTGGACATCCATTCTCTCGGAAGTCTTTATGTATGGGAAATATCTTTTTTAGAACCAAATCTCCTTCGTGGAATTCTTTAGGGTGAACCTTTTTGTTATAAGCTTGCATCATTCTTTTCTGGTACATTTGAGCATGACAGATTGCTATTAGTCTTTTTTCTTCAATTAAATTCAACTGATCATAACTAGCCTGAATCCATTCTGCCTCATCTAATTGTAACTCAGTCAAGACTCGGAGAGAAGGCATTTCAACCTCGATAGGTAAGACTGCTTCCATACCATGTGCTAGTGAGAATGATGTTACCCAGTAGAAGTTCTGATCAGAGTTCTGTAAGCAAATAGGGCAAATGGTAGTTTTCCGTGCCAGTCTTTATAGGTCTCAGTCATTTTTGCAACTATCTTCTTGATGTTTTTATTAGCTGCCTCCACAGTCCCATTCATTTTTGAGAGATAGGGAGATGAATTATGATGCTTAATTTTGAATTGCTCACAAACTTCCGCTATCGTGCTATTGTTAAGGCATTGTCGGATATGATCCTTTCTGGCATCCCATATCAGTAGATAATCTCTTCTTTCAAGAAATTACTAACTACAGACTTCGTGACGTTGGCGTAAGAAGCAGCTTCTACCCATTTGGTGAAGTGATCGATAACCACGAAGATAAATTTATGACCATTAGAAGACTTTGGAGAAATTGGTCTAATGACATCCATGCCCTACATAGAGAAAGGCTAAGGAGAAGTCATGACATGAAGGTGTGATGGAGGTACATGAATCTTATCTCCATAGATCTGGCACTTATGGAACCTCTTAGCATAATTGATGCAATCCTCTTCCATGGTGGACTAGTAATACCCAAATCTCATTATCTACCTGGCCATTATGAAACCATTAGCGTGTGTTCCACAAATGCCATCGTGAACTTCTTCTAAGATCTTTCTAGCTTCGATTGCATCGACACATCTCAGCAACACCTGATCCTTTCTTCTTTTGTACAAGATTTCCCTGTCTAGGACATATTCATTTGCCAGCCTCCTCAATGTCCTTTTTTCATTTTCAAAAGCTTGCTCGGGATACTTGCGATCTCTTACATATTAGAGAATATCTTGGTACCACGGACGATCATCCATTTCTTCTTCTTTGTCTTCAATATCATAACAGTGAGCCGGAGCTTCATAAATGCTCATTTGAATGAGTTTCATATCTTCTGGTCTATTTACTTTAATCATCGATGCCAAAGTGGCAAGAGTATCAGCCATCTGATTTTCTTCTCGTGAGAGAGATAATGGAGTGTGACATCATCAAACTCCTTGGTTAACTCGAGAACTAACTTTCGATAATCAATTAGTTTGGAATCTCTTGTTTCCCATTCTCCTTTGAGTTGATAGATTACTAGTGCAGAGTCTCCATATACCTCCAAAACTTTGATCTCTCATTCTATAGTTACATGGATTCCGTGATACATGCTTCATATTCTACCATGTTATTTGTGCAATCAAAATCGAGTTTATTGGTGAAAGGATAGTGGTCTCCTTTGGTGATACCAAGACTGCCCTAACTCCATTACCCGTGGCATTTGAAGCTCCATCAAAATTTAATCTCCAAGGATGTTCTACTGTGGTTCCCTCTTCAGTGGTGGCAACATACATTAAATCCTCGTTTGAGAAGTCGAAGTTCATTAGCTTATAGTCCTCTAAAGCTTTGCTAGCTAGGAAGTCTGCTATCGTACTTCCTTTTACTACATTTTGATTGACATAGACTATGTCGAACTCAGACATTAAGATTAGCCACCTAGCTAACCTTCCATTCAGTGTGGCTGATTCCATCATATATTTCAGAGGATCTAGTTTTGAGATTAACCAAGTTGTATGGTACAACATGTATTGTCTTAATCTTCGCGTGGTCTAAACTAGAGCACAACATAATTTTTCAATTAGCGAGTATCGAGTCTCACAATCGATGAATTTCTTGCTAAGATAATATATCACCCTTTCCTTCTTTCCAGACTCATCGTGTTGGCCTAGTACGCATCCCATAGAATTTTCAAAGACTTCCAAGTATAAATTAATGATTTATTAGGAATTGGAGGCACCAAGACGGGGGAGCATTGGATAAGTAATCCTTGACCTTGTCTAAAGTTTCCTGGCATTCATCATCCCACACACCTGAGTTATGCTTCCTAAGCAAACGGAAGATGGGATCACATTTCTCAATCAGCTATGAGATGAACCGAGCAATGTAATTTAATCTTTCTAAGAACCCTCGAACTTCTTTTTGCATACTAGGTGGTGGTAATTCCTGCATGGCTTTGACTTTATTTGGATTAATTTAATCCCCTTTTGCTGACCACAAAGCCTAATAGCTTGCCCGAAGTGGCTCCGAAAGTGTACTTGGCTGGGTTTAACTTTTTAGTTGATACTTTCTTAGCCTCGCAAATAACTTTCTTAAGATCTTTATGTTCTTCCTCTGTTCGGGATTTTGCAATCATGTCATCGACATAAACTTCAATTTCTTTATGCATCATGTCACGAAACAAAGTTACCATAGCTCTTTGATAGGTTGCCCCCACATTTTTGAGTCCAAAAGGCATCACCTTATAGCAGAATTCCCCACATTGTGACAAACATGGTTTTCTCCATATCTTCAGGATCCATCCTTATCTGGTTATACCAGGAGAAATCGTCCATGAATGAAACTAAAGAGTGACTATTGTATTATCTACTAAGGTGTCGATGTGAGGCAATGAAAAATTATCCTTTAGGCTAGCTTTATTTAAATCTCGATAATCCATACACATACGCACTTTCCCATCTTTTTAGGAACAGGGACTATGTTGGCTACTCATTCTGAGTATTTAATTACTTGGAGAAACCAAGCGTCGAATTATTTTCTGACCTCTTCTTTTATCTTTAATAATACATCTGGTCTCATCTTCGAACCTTTTGCTGAATAGGCTTGCATTCTTCCTTTAGGGAGTCTGTGTACCACAATGTCAGTACTCAGGCCAGGTATGTCTTGGTAGGACCATTCAAAGACATCTTGGAACTCTTGAAGCAATTCGATAAGATCTTTTCTGGTTTTTATGGAGATGCTTGTCCCAATTTTCACTTTTTTCTTTTCATCTTTGTTCCCTAAGCTTATAACTTCCACCGGTTTCGAATGAGGCAAGATTTGTTTTTCTTCTTGCTCTATAATCCTTAACAGATCAGGAAACAAATTACAATCTTGATCATATTCAAAGTCTTGAAGTTCTTCTAAACACATATCTTGCTCAAAATGAGGCTGTAAGTTAGCATCAGGGTCACTCATATTATTGATATTCAAAGACCTGTCAAGGGAGTAAAAAGAAAAGAGGTCCAAAGAACAAAATAAATTTACGAAAGAATGATTTTATGTATGATTATGAGTAACAATGTATGTATTAAAAGAATGATTAATTTTGTATATTGGATATGTATGAATGGTTTATTAAATTGGATAAGAATGAAAGAATAATTAGCGAAAGATTTGCCATGTAAGATAGAAGATGCATTTTCATTCAAAATAACTAGATAATGATCATGGGCCCTTTTACAAAAAGATCCATATTGCTTTCGAGTCTAAAGCAATAGGTGTGTTCTGAGCATTACTCTGAAGAAATCTTAAACGTTACAGGGAGTTCCTTTAATGTCCAATTATCCAGAGTGCTTTCAGGTGCGCATGGACAAATTCCTGACAGATTCCGTTCTGTTTTCTCATCAGATATAGCGTTGACACCTAGATCCTTCATGATTCCTTCAATCTTGATTATTACTTGCTTCTTTTCCATCATTGTTTCTTGATTGATTACTCCTCCTGAGACAAACGTCTTAGATATGTGTGTGAAGACTATGGGTTCCCACGAAATTTCTCCTCTAGACAATCTTGCCCTCCTTCTTTGTTGCTTTCTTTCCAACTCCTTCTTCTTTTACTTTGTGTCTGGTTTATATACCCAAGCTATAACGATCCCATTTTTCTATTAGCATTGGCATGCTGACTCTCCATTGGAGGTATTTTCCTAGCGCCTTTCCAGGTAACGCCCTATTTTCAACCGTTAAACGCAGACCCATCCTTGTAGTCGATGATAACTTAGGCACAAGGAACTTGCTTCCTTTGGTAATAAAGGTTGCATTGACGAATTCTAATGAGTAGAAGGAGCATTCAATAGCCTCTTCATCTGTTCCAACATAAGGTACGTCACTTGTTAAAGATGCAATAATTTCCTCCTCAATGTTGATCGTGATTAACGCCCCTCATTTATCAATTTCAGCTTCTAATGCAACGAAGAAGGTACTGCCCCAGCTGAATGAATCCACGGTTTTCCCAACAAATAATTATAGGTAAGCCTGATATCCATCACTAAAAAATTCACCTCGTATGTGTTCGGTCCAATCTGAAGAGGTATTTCGATCTTGCCTATTACTTTCCTCTAAGTTCCATCGAATGCTCTTACTATATTATTGCATCCCTTCATGTGAGAGCTATCAATTGCTAATCTCTGCAGGGTAGCCAATGGTAGCACATTCAGAGACAAACTGTTATCTATGAGTACTCCAGGTAATGTGTACCCTTTGCAACGGGTGGTAATGTGTAAGGCTTTTGTAGATCCCATTCCCCCAGTTGGTATCTCATCATCACTAAAGAAAATAAAGTTATCGATACTCATGTTATTGACTAATCGATCCAGCTTACTGACAGAAATATCATTTACTACGTATGTCTCATTTAGCACCTTCATTAGAGCGCTTCGATGGGCCTCTGAGCTTAAGAGCAAGGCCAAAATTGATATAAGAGCAGGCTGCTTATGCAACTGTTCACTATATTATATTCGTTATGTCTCAAGAACTTCAGAAACTCTTTTGCCTTTTTCTTTACAAGCTCATTTGTGGGTGCTTCGAGATTGCTAATTTTTTCTTCTCGGGCTTAACCATTACTACCCTTCTCCTTGTTTATCTCTTTCTCCCTACTCACCGGGTCGTAACACTTTCCACTGCGAGTAACAAGACTCACATCCTTTCTGAGTTCTTCCTCCCTTGGCATTGTTATGTTACAATTGTAGCTTCATGGGACTCTTTTACTATCTTTGTAGAGAAACGTAACTGGCTTTTGTATGATGATGCGCGGTGTCATTTGCTCCCTTATCGGGCTATTTGTGAGCTTAGAAATAATTACCAGTAGGCGATTAATCCCATAGGGCCTTGTCTCTCTCTCTTTGAAGGCTTAAGCGTCCTTAACCTCCTTTCCTTCCTTGAAAAATTCCAACTCTCTATTATCCATCAGTGTTTGTACTAAAGCTTTGAATTCGACACAGTCCTGAATCTTATGCCCTTCAATGACATGAAATTCACAGTAGTTGTGAATCTTTACTACTGTGTTTCCCCTTTCTCTTGCAACTAGTCCCGCCTTGACCATCTGATGCCATACCCACTTGAGCGGGGACCTGACTTCTTCGACATTCATTTTGATTCTTTGGCTTCCTTCCTTTGCCATTGCATTCTTTCCTTGGTCCGGGCAATTGGGCAAAGGATTCCCGACTATGTATGGTCTTGTTGGTTCATCAAATGTCACGATTCCCTACCGAATAAGTCCTTCAACTCGCCTCTTGAAGGTAGGGTAGTTCTCAATTAAATGCCCCTCTGCCCCTGCATGATATTCACACCAAAATTTTGCATCGTACCAAGCTGAAAATAGGGGCTTGTATGGCCTTACATGGTGTGGGGATACTATATGCTAGTCATACAGTCTTTGGTAAAGTTCTCCATATGACATAGGAATGAGAGTGTACTGAACTCTTTCCCTATTCGATCTCGAGCTCGACTCTTGTTTTGGAGCATTTTGATAGTTGCTCATCAAGGCTTTAGGCTATGCTGTCATGAGCGGCTTTGTGTAGTTTGGCCTGTATACGCTTGCATTATTCACCTCATTGTCTTTCCTTCTGGGAGCAGGCCTTTTGGTATTCTCCCCAGCCTCTATCCTGCCGTTTTTAATCGCATTTTCAATTATTTCCCCTGACATGACCATGTCAGAGAAACTTTTGTTGGCATTTCCTAACAGATGGTTAAGATAAGGTGCCTTGAGAGTATTAACAAACAACATCATTGTTTCTTTTTCTATTAATGGTGGCTGCACCTGAGTCGTCACATCTCTTCATCTTTGTGCATGTTGTTTGAAACTCTCATTTGATCTCTTCTTCATATTTCAGAGTGTAATTCGGTCAGGAGCTATATCTATTACATGGCCATATTATTTTAAGAAAGTCTGTGCCAAATCTCTTCACGAATGAATCTTTGCCCGGCTTAACTGGTTATACCACTTAACTATCGACCCTGCCAGACTGTCTTGAAAATAGTGAATGATCAGTTGGTCGTTATGAACATAAACTGCCATTTTTCTAGAAAACATGGTAATGTGAGCTTTGGGACAACTTGTTTCATTATACTTCTCGAACTCTGGGACTTTGAACTTGGGAAGGAGTACAAAATCTGGGACCAGGCTTAACTCTTTAGCGTCTATCCCGTAGAAGTTTTCAGTTCCTTGTATCGTCTCAATCTTTTTTCTTCTAATCACTTATACTTTTCCTCCATTTGTCTAGGAAGATTGGCTCTTATCATCTCATCAAAATCAGGGACACCGAGATTTACGATATTATCTTCAAGGTTAGATCCCGATCCTACTGGATAATTAACTAGCCTTGATGTACCAGTGGTATGTTGTTGTGCCCTTATAGTAACAGTCGCCTCCCGTGTTTATGCCTCCTGTGGAGTTTGGTTATGAAGGGATGTAAAACCTGGAGGATTAATAGGATCTTCGTCTTCCTTTTCCCTTGTCGGCCCCATTTTGCCTCATTTAGGCCAATTCATTCATCAAATTTCTTTGGACTTCCATAAACTGATCTTTCATCTCCTTATACATTCTTGTCATTTGTTCCTGTAACTGTTCTTGCATTTGTTCCTGCATCTCTCTTTGGATTTGATCTAGCCTCTGCTCCATGGCTTTGGTTTTTTTTAGTATTATATATGTGGTGTAGATTTTCAATGATTACTAATGTAACTGTTAAGTTCTAATTACTTAGAATTATCATGCTAAAATATGTGAAGATGCAATGAGAATGAATACATGTATGTAGTGTAATAAAAGACATTGACTTTGAATTCAATTTCATTAGAACAACTTCTCTAGAAGACAAACTTCTTTACATAGCAAAATTACACAAATGGATTTACCTTATTGCCTAAAGCTTTGATCTTCCTGAGAAGTCCGGCTAATTTCTATCTCCGCCCTGATTTCGATTCATATTGCATGCTCAAAATATCAGCTTCAACATCTAACTCTTGCATATGATCAACAGCTTCTCTCATTTGGGTTAATGCTTTTCCCATTACATAGTCTCTATCTTCAACATGTCTTTGAGCTTGTTAAAAGTGCCATTCATTAGTTTCTAGATTCCTTTCAAGGATCTTAATTTGAATCTCATTGTTGTGGAGTGAAACCTCGAGTTCTTGTCCCCTTTCCCTTAATTCCTTACTCTCGACAAGACTTGCTTTAAGTTCCAAGACGGAGTTCTGGTTGCGGTGTAGTACGTAGTGACTCTTCTAACTCCATTATTCTAGCTTCTAACCCAGCTATTTGGGCTTTCAGTTTGACCTTCTCGACTTGTTTTTCTAGCAATTCTCCTTTCACGGCGTTCTCTCGAGCTTGACCGTCTTGGAATTTCCTTTGCCATTGTTCTGCTTGATCTTTTTGCTTCTGAATTTCTTGCCGCCATTGTTCTTACATCTTGCCTAATCCAGCGGTTCTCATGGGCAAATGACTTATAAACCTTCTTCAAGTCTTCTAAGTATTCTTCAGCTTTGTTTTTTCTTTCCTTAATCTTTCGGCCTCTAACCTATGTATATCCACATCCAATCCCAACTTCATTTCTTCTTCTTCCAAAACCTCTATTTTCTTCCCGAATTCTACGCTCTTCTTCTCAAAGTCTTGTTTCATAATGTCTATCTCTAACGGGACCTCTTGCCTCTATTGGCCGAACATTTTCAGGATTTGGCACTGGAATGTTATCATTAACTCTTTTACTTCTCCATCAATCATAATTCGATGTCGTCAACGGGCTTGTACTGAACTTCTTCATCCTATATACTTTTTTCCATGCATTCGCTATCTCTCTGACCCTTTTCTCGTAATCATTCCCTTTATAGGTGAATTCGCATTGAGCTAGACCATGTGTCACAGGGATAAACTGCCTCGTCTTGTATTACCTCAATATGAGCAAAGAAGCGTATCCTGTAGCTCACCATACCTCGAGTAAAGGGACCTAATCAAAGCTGCCACAACGATAAAGGATCTCATCGGGGATAAACCAAGGTGCGCACCATCTAACGTCCTCATCCTGAAGGTTCTGAAGGATAGCCATCCATTTTTCCTCGGATATATATTTTTCCTTTGTGTGACAACAAAATCCCTCAAAGGTGAGAAATATACCGAGAATACCTTGCATGAAAATTTCTCTACCTTCTAAAAATGACGTTGAAACCAAACCATTAGAAGTGGTGCACAACCAATGAACCTCCTTTCTCCTTCTCTCCGACAAGCCTTTAATGATCTGAAGGTCTCGACGAGGATTGCTGGGATTGATGTGACTCCGTTACTAAGCTGATCAAACAAAATCGCAACTGCATCTTCCACATACCCTAATGCTTTTGGGAAAAAGACTAACCCGTATATGCCAAGAGCGAAAATGTCAATGCGTTTTCTTCACATCCGGGTGTGCTAGTATTAGATCTCACAAACTTTTCCAATTGATACACTTATTATCTCTTTTTACTTTGATCTGAGATGCAATCCACTGTTCACTCATCCTGATTATGTTCATCAATATTTTCAAAAAGGTCGAGACACATGCATCTTTCGAGTATGCGTTGTCGACTTGAATCCTTGGACAACGAATCAATGTGGTGTATTCTTCCACTGTAGGCATCATGTTTAAGTTTCCAAAGGTGAAATAGTTATATGCAGGTTTCAATGCTGGGTAAGAGCTCGGAAGAGGTGTTTATCTATCTTCACCTCGAGTAAGTAGGGTAAGTCTCCGTATTCCCAATAAAACACTTGCTTCGTCTCACTATCCCATTGACCCCAGATGTCTCTCAATTCTTGCAAACTATTTTGAGTCACCTTAATCCGAGTATAATCTCAAAATTCTGATAAATGTCTCTCTTTCAAACTGTCTCCTTTCTCACGCTGTCGTTTCTATGACCATAAACGCGCGACCATGTTATTTTCCACTCTATCAAGAAATCCGTCTTATGACGAAACTGCCTATTTGGTAATCGAGCTTAAATAAATACCTTTTCTTTATGATGATGCAATGCAAGCAAAAGAGACAAAACAAAATAAGTTAGCAAAACACATTAATATCAATATACAAGTATAGAACAAAGAACCTAAGAATTTGTCTTGGATAGTTGCTAAGGGGTTCGGTATAACTCCTTCTAGGGCGAGTAATTATGGCTCATTATATGTGGTGTAGGCTTTAGAGTAAAGGGTACCCAAACTAGCAGATTCCTTAATCCTCACCCATTACAGGCTTATACGGATGAGATCGGTTTAGGGGGACACATTTCTCACATGTTTGCTCGGAAGTGAAAACTTCACGAAAAACATGGGTACGAATGTAATCCCGAAAGCGATTCACTATTCCATGGAGGGGTTAAAACCTTACGAAGGAGTAGATTCCTGTTTCCACTTAAAGGGACAGTAACAAATGCATATGAATGCAAACTTAACTAGTCATATCTACATAATATAGCATCACGCAAAAATGCAAAGGATCGTATATTAAACAAAACCAAGTGTTTAAAAATTTTAACAAAAAGACCTAGAAATAATCGGCGTTTGGCTTGACTCTCTTTTTTTTAAAAAGTCCCTAGTGGAGTCACCAAACTGTCGAAATGTTTTTTTCGAAAAAGAAAAAAGAGTCTCAAAAAATATTTTAAAAATCGAAACATGGGAGTCACCACCAATCTTTTTATTCGGTGTGATTGGATCACCACAAAATTTTAAATTCATTTTGAAAAATATTTTGGTCTTCGAAATCCAGAAAATGGGTTTGGGAGTCGGTTACGTGTGAGGAAGGATTAGCACCCTCACACGCCCAAAATTGGTACCACATCGATTATTTTCAGGTCTTTGTTGTTAAAACTTTGAAATCTCAAGCGAAATTTAAAATACGATCTTTTTACACATAACTTATTTTGCATTATTTTCAAAAATCAAATTTGAGGAAAAACGCTTGTGTTTCGAATTTCTTGGAGAATTGAAGTCGTGTCCAACACGTTAGGGCATGACGTTCTCGTCATTTTGAAATTGAAGGACATTTTGAAAGATTTTAAAGAGGATATTCGATTGCACGAATTATACGAAAAATCACACCCAACATGTTAGGGCATAATTTAAAAGCTTTCACATGAAAGGATATTGCCTCATTTTTTGGTTTTAAATTATTTGTATATTTTTTTTGAGAACTTGAAATTTTGAGTGAAATTTAAAGTACGATCCTTGTACACATAACTTATTTCGCATGATTTTAAAAAATCAAATTTGAAGAAAAATGCCCGTGTGTTTCAAATTTCTCAGAGAATTGAAGTCGTGTCCAACACATCAGGGCACAACGTTCTCAGAATTTCAAAATTGAAGGACACTTTGAAAGGTTTTAAAGAGGATATTCAATCACGTGAATTATATGAAAAATCACACCCAGCACGTTAGGGCATAATTTTTCAAAATTTTCACACGAAAGGATATTGCCTCGGTTTTGAAAGTATTTTGTATGTATTTTTTATGAAAACAATCTTAAAAATGAGTATGCAAATTAAACACGAATTTGCAATTTATTTGCAAAATTAAATAATACGAAGAAAGAATAACTAAGTAGATAAATAAAAACGTAAAAAATAAACATAGGATTAATAATATACAAAGTACGAAAAACGCGAAACAAAATCAAAAAACAGGATGAATTAAAAATACAAAGAATAATAATTAAATTTTATATACAAAAAATTGAAAAAAAAAAAAAAGGGGGTCAAAAATGAAGTTTCGAAGAATTTGAGGTCAAATATAATTTTGGAAAAGTTTAGGGGTAAAAATGTAATCATGGAAAAGTTTCAGGTTAAAATGCAATTTTAGGAAAATTTAGGGTTAAAATGTGATTTTGGAAAGGTTTAGGGGTTAAAATGTAATTTTGAAAATGTTTAAGGGTCAAAATGCAATTTTAGAGAAGTTTGGTGGTTAAAATATAATTTTAGAAAAATTTAAGGGTTAAAATGAAATTTTGGAGAAGTTTGGTGGTCGAAACGTAATTTTGGAAAAGTTTAAGGTATAAAAATACAATTTTGGAATTGTTTGAGGGTCAAAATGAAATTTTAGAAAGTTTAGGGGGGTTAAAATGTGTTTTTTAAATAAAATAAGGGATTTATGTGCAAATAAACCCAAAAAATGACACGTGCAGCCTCTAATGCATCCGAAAATCGATAGACCCAGAGGGATCTGCGCTAGCTGGATCGGGGCATGGATCAGATGCTAAAACGACGTCGTATAAGCACTTAAGAATCCCTGATAAAACGACAGCATTTTATAGGCCTATAAAAGGCAAAAATTTTCAAAAAAATTTCATTTGTTGTCTACTTTTAAAAAATAAATCCTTTTTTTACTTTCATTTTCTCTCAAACCCTTTCCGTCCGACCCTTGGTCGGCCTTGCAGTCCGTCGCGCCTTCACCGTCAACCGTCGCCATGCGCCGTCGTCCACGGCGATCGAAAGGTAAAAAAAACATCTTTTTTATTCTCTTTTCTTTTAAAACATGGATGTTCGAAAAATGGGTTTTGTATGTTCTTTGTTTCGAACCTGTCCTTTTTTCCTTTAATAAAAAACTGTTTAGATCTTTAGTTACTATTTCCCCTTTTTTATATTTTTGCTTTAAAAAGAAATCCCAGATCTACTTGGGAACTTCGGATCCAAATCAAAAATAAAAAGTTTTGTTTTCATGGTATCGGATTCGCTGTTGCGATGCTGATCCTTCTCATAATATCTTTTGAGGTACCGGGTTCGCCATTGCGGCCTCAACCTTTCCCTTCATATCTTTATGTTTCCTTGGTTCATTTCGTCATTTCGTGGTAATGAAACCTGTAGAATATGCTTTAATGGGTCTCTATGTAGACCAAATTGTTAGTATGTCATGATTAGTATGAATCAAATGCTCCTAAACAGGTGAGTATGAATGCAAAAATGTCATCTTTTAGAAATGATTTTATTTTTAGTCCTTAGCTGACATCGTTCGTCATTTATCTAAGTCTATCACTGATATGTTTCATGTTTTGTGTATGTGTATCTTTTGTCGTGAAACCTAAAGAGGTAGTCGTAATTTGGACTATTTGTTTCAAAACCCTTCTAACCCTTCTAAGTAATTCCTCCTTAGAAGATAAAATTGAAAGACTTACTAATGTTGTGAGTTCTCTTATTACAGGAAAAATAGGGTCGACCCGTTAGTGCGAAATTGTGGAGAATCCAAACACATAACTGATGCATGTCCTAGTTTGTATGATGATTCTATGGCCTAATTGGATGCTGTGGAAACTTCCCTGGACCACCTCAAAAGCGATATGATCTTACGTAAATACATACAACCTCGGGTGGAAAGACCATCCTAACTTCAGATATGGGGTGAATCCATGCTATAACAGTCATACCAAAATCTAGCCCCACAACAAGCGTAAAATTCAAGTACTTCTCTAGAAACCATGATAAATAAATTAGAAGCTAATATGCTTGATTTTCAACAGAAAACAGAGGCATATATAAAAGAGTTGACCACGTCAGTGGAGAAATTAAGAGCACAGGGTAGGCTTCCGTCACAAACAAAACCTAACCCAAAACAAAAAACACGAATGCAGTGACGCTACGAAGTGGGAAAGTACTAGAACCAAATCTTGGCACAAATCATGCCCAAGATACTGCCCAGGAAAAGTAAAAAAAAAGACGAGCAGATCCAATCGAAACCTTCATTACCTAGAATTCAACCTCTGTTTCCAAAACGACTGAGGCAAACCCAGAAGGTAATGAGGAAAAAGAGATCATTGAAACGTTCAGAAAAGTCAAGGTAAATATACCGTTGTTAGATGCTATTAAACAGATTCCACAGTATGCTAAATTTTTTAAGGAACTTTGCACCAACAAACGAAAATTGACTAGAAACAAAAAGGTAAACGTTACTGAGAATGTGTCCGTGTTTTGAAATGAAAGATGCCAACAATATGTAAAGATAGAGCCATGCTTGCAATACCATGCAAAAAGGTCACTTTGGAATTAAAAAAGTTATGTGTGATTTAGGGGCTTCTATAAATGTAATGCCCTTTTCTATTTATGAATCACTTAACGTGGATTTTTTGAAGGAAGGAAACAGGTGTTATAATCCAATTGGCGAACAGTCCATTGTAAAACCCCGAAGGAGTCCTTGAAGACGTGTTAGTGAAAGTCAATGAACTAATTTTTTCTGCAGATTTTTATGTAGTGAAGATAGAAGAGGATAATACTCTTGGGTCTTTCGACATCTTATTAGGGCGACCTTTCCTTAGCACCGCAAATACTAAGATCGATGTGAGAAGAGGGACCCTCATGATGGATTTTGATGGGGAGATTGTAAAGTTCAATGTTTATGACGCCATCAGTCACCCTAGTGAAGTTGAACATAAACCGTGTCGATATAGTAAAATCCAAGTAGAAGAGACTTCCAAGTCACCCTATGAGATTAAGCTCGAAACATGTTGGATTGATGATTTTTGTTCTTATCCAAATTGTGAATTTGTTAATGAATTATTACCTCTTATGAATACTAAACTTTTACCTTCTATTGTGTAGACACCAGAGTTGGAGTTAAAACCACTTCTCGAGCATCTCAAGTACGCGTTTTTAGGGGATGTGAGACTTTACATGTCATAATTTCGATAAACTCTTTGAGTGTAAGGAAGCAAATTTAATTCAGGTACTAAAGAGCCATAAGGAAGCCATTGGTTGGACCATCGCTGACTTAAAAGTGATAAGTCCTTTGACATGCACTCATAAGATCTTCTTGGAGGAAAACACAAAATCGAGGCGAGAAGAGAAAAGACGGTTGAACCCGACTATGATGGATGTAGTAAAGAAGGAGATTATAAAGTTGTTGGATGCTGACGTGATTTACCCCATCTCCGACAATAGTTGGGTAAGTCCGATACAAATCATGCCCAAGAAAATGGGCATGACAGTAAAGAAAAATGTCGAAGGCAATCTGGTACCTGTCCGAGTGCAGAATGGGTGGCGTGTCTGCATTGATAACAGGAAGTTGAACTCTTATACTAGAAAAGATCATTTTCCTCTTCATTTTATAGATCAAATGCTTGAACTTTTAGTTGGAAAAACTCATTATTGTTGTCTTGATGGATATTCAGGTTTTTTCCAAATTCCAGTCATACCCGGGACAAGAAAAGACCACTTTTACATGCCCATTTGGCACGTTTGCATATAGAAGGATGTCATTCAGAATTTGCGATGCACCGGCCACCTTTCAAAGATGCATGATGAGTATATTCTCAAAATACGTAGAAAATATCATTGAAGTTTTTATGGACTATTTTACTGTGCATGAGGAATCTTTTAATGAATGCCTTAAAAATCTCACAAAAATTTTAAGTAGATGCATAGAATTTAATCTTGTCTTGAATTATGAGAAATGTCATTTTATGGTCGATAAAGGTTTAATTCTAGGTCATATAGTTTCATCTAAAGGGATTGAGGTGATAAGGTTAAAACTGATATTATAAATTATTTACCATACCACTCAACTGTGAGGGAATATTTGTTCTTTCCTTGGTCATGCAGGATTTTACAGGCGCTTAATAAAAAACTTCTCGAGAATAGCTGAGCCATTGAGCGAGTTGTTGCAAAAAGATAAAAAAAAATTGAGTTGGCTCAAAATGCAAAGAGGCTTTTGACACGCTGAAATAGAAGTTAGTCTCTGCTCCTATAGTCCAAGCCCCAAATTGAAAATACCCTTTTGAAATCATGTGTGAAGCAAGTGACTGAAGCGTGGGGCTGTGTTGGGGCAAAAGATAGATCGAGAGCTTCATGTTATTTGTTACACTTCAAAAACCCTAGATGCTGCGCAAAGTAATTGCACTACCACAGAAAAAGAACTTCTAGCCATTGTATTTGCTTTAGATAAATTTCGATCTTATTTATTAATCTACAGTAATTATTTTTTCTGACCATGCAGCTCTTAGGTATCTGATTGTGAAGAAGGAAGCAAAGTCGAGGCTTATGAGATGGATTATACTGCTACAAAATTCGACATCGAAATTCGAGATAAAAAAGGATGAGCAAACTTGGTGGCTGATCACTTGAGTAGGTAAAAATGCCTTATGACGATATTTCTATAAAAGATGAGTTCCCTGATGAAGGCTATTTTTGACTCAAGAGCATTTTCCATGGTATGCGGATATGGTAAATTTTCTTGCTATAGATTCTTTACCTACCGAGTTATCTCATCCCATGAAAGAAAAACTTAAAAGAGAGGCTTGATATTATATTTGGGATGATCCATACTTATGGAAACATTGCTCAGATCAAGTGATACAACGATATGTTCCAAAAACCAAGGTAACATCTACTCTTACTTTTTGTCATTCTCATGCGTGTTGAGGCTACTTTGGACCTAAACGGATTGCTCATAAGGTATTAAAATATGGACTATATTGGCCCACAATTTTTTGTGATGCATATGAATTTTGTAAATCTTGTGATAGATGTCAACAGATAGGCAACATTACTAGGCGAAATCAAATGCCCCAATCCCCAATTCATGTATGGTATTGATTTTATGGCCCACTAGGAGGGGATTAGATCATTATACATCAGTAATCATTAACGAATATTGGAAAGGACCCAGACCTCTGACCCATAACCTGAATGAGCCCCCACTCGAAGACGGACAGCTCGCAAATATAGCTCACAAAAGGAGAGCTTGCAAATAGGGCTCACAAGGACAGCTCACAGGAACTACTTGCAAGGAGAGCTCGCCAATAGGGTTCGCAAGGAGAGCTCATCGATAGGGCTCGCAAGGAGAGCTCACAAGCGTTGCTCATAAGGAGAGCTCACAAACATAGCTCGCAAGGGAAGCTCATAAAGAGACCCACGAGAGCATGCCCATGGACTCTACAAATTGTCCAGCCATGTGGCCAGCAGTTACGGAGCTCACAGAGGATACCAATCCAAGGAACAGAAAGGGTCGTATACTCCATAGACACGCATCCAACCAATGGACTATGGAGGCCACAGAGAATGTTAGTACTAAGGACAGGGAATGTCAATACCGGAGGTCATAGGGTCGAGACAAAATAGTGAGTCCTACTATGAACTGGAATAGTACCCATGAGGACATGTATAAATGCCCCCAATATTTCTATCAATAAGACATAAGAAAAATATTAATCAACAGTTTCTAGTCTCTTATTTGATTTGGAGAGATTATGGTGTCTTGGACTTTTTCACTTAAAATATTACTACTTTATTTTGTCCTTTATACACGACTACAAATCCTATTATTTTAAATTCTTTTTTATGGTTATTATTTTAAAGTCTTGGTTTCAAGTTAAAGAGGCATTTATGGTTGTAAATTTTGGAAGGAGAAAAAAGTTGTGCTATTAGTCTTAACTTTATGATAAGGAAACTTTGACCGTTATAATATGTTGTTTTATTTAGGCATCGATATGGAGGAGGATTTTATGTACAAGGAAACTATATATAAAGAGTTTTAAAGCTTTATCCATTGGTGACATTTTTTATAGGAATGTGAGTGTTTTAAAATAGACCTGTTTATGAGTCGAGTTATCCGTTCATGTTTGAAGGTTCGCTCAAAATTTAGGAGGGTTTGGACAAAAATATTAGATTCGAAAAATGGGTTTGGGTAAAAAAAGTTAGGCTCGTTTAAAATATGGGTTAAGCTCAGACTTGAACATTCAAGGCCCAAGCTTGGTCTAGCCGACCTATTTTTAAGTTTATAATATTTTCATAATATATTATGTAATTTAGAACACATTTAAAAAATAAATCTATACTAAATATATAATACTACTATAATGTAAACATTAAAATAATGTTAAGATAAGTATATAAAAGTTTTCAAGAAATAAAAAATTTATAAAATTATTAAATATTAAAATGAAATAAAATAAATATTTTTTAAAAAATAATATGGAGAAGTTTAAAATGGGTTTGGGTTAATCATTTGCATATATGGACGGATTTTAGTAAAATTTTAAACCCATATTTCGAATTGAATCGAGCTTGAACAAATATAAATTATGTTAAACTCGACTATATCAGACCTAACCCATGAGCATTTTAGTTCAAAAATACATCAACTCTACTTTGAAATCTTAAAAGATAAGGAGCTCATCAAATTTTATTTAAAGAGTTTGAAGTATTTCAAAATATGATGAGATAATATTTAGAGATATTTGTGTGTAGTTAAATTTAAAAGACAAGGAGGAAAATTTTATGTGCTATTAAAGTCTTAACTTTGTGATTAGGAAACTTGGACGGTTATAATATGTTGTTCCATTTTCTATTTTAACACCGAGTGTAACAATTTTTAGGTTGAATGCGTAAGTATATCCTCTCAATTTAATTTTTATGAGTAAATTTTTTTATAATAATTAATTATTTGATTAGTTGGTAATTTTGACTTGTATATATTAAATGATTTTAATTAATGATTTTACTTATGCTCTCTGGTACATTATTTCCTTATGCTCTTAGGTAGCATTTTTTTACGGTTTCAGTCTATTTGTTTTTTGGTGATATTTCATCTTTTTTGGTTAATTGTGGTAATGGAAGAAGCATTGGCAGATCTTCAACTGGTAGATGAGGTAGATAATGGTGAAGGTGAAGGTTGGGATGTTGATCAGGAGGTTGAGTTGGATGATGGGAATGTTGCTTTTTATTTGGTTAGTTGTTTTTTGACAGCAACTACTGTTAATTTTCAATCTATGAAAATTGTTTTAGCCAATTTTGGCATCCTTTGGGTGGAGTTACTATTACTGATGTTGGGAATAAACGGTTTTTATTTCAATTTTATTGTGAAGCAGATTTATCAAGGATTATTAAAGGTGCCCTTTGGACTTTTAATAATCACCTTCTTGATTTTGAATAGTTGCAAAGTGGCAATGATCCCTTATAAGTTCCTTTGATTAAGGCTATGTTCTGGGTGTAAATACACAATCTCCCGGCAGGAATGTTTTCAGAATCAATGGCTAAGCAATTCCGTGATTTTATTGGAACTTTTGTGGAGTATGATACTAAGGCTACCATGGCTGGGTTGAGAAATTATATGCGCGTAAAGGTTGAAGTTGACATTCAACAACCATTAAATAGGAAGAAAAAGATCATCTTGGCAAAGAAAAAAGAATTTTTTGCTTTCTTCAAATACGAAAAATTGACTACCTTCTTTTTTTTTGCAGCAGATTGAGGCATGGGGAAAGTTTTTGCCCCATTCGTATTGTGAAAGGTAGTAAAGAATTGCCTTTTGGATGGGATTTGTCGATAAAAGCTCTGGCAAGGAAGGCTTTTTCCGAGGGGAGCGTTTGGCTTAGAGAGCCTGGTGGATTTGGGCAGTAATCCGGGAATTACAGGAGAGAAATGTGCTAAATTTGATTTGGATAATAATTTTACTGATTTTACGCGCCAATCTGGTGGTAATTTGGGAATAAATCTGGTAGGTAAGTCAAACTTGCCTTATATGGAGGATACTACTTTAATGAGTGGTGATGAGGATATGATTAATGAAGATATGCCAATAATGGTTGTTGATGGGAAAAAACGACCCAGATTAAACGAAGATGTGGGCGGGTCAAGTTCAATTGTTTCCAAGGCAGGTATGGATTCTCGGGCTGCTGATGTGTCAATTGTTCAAACGACTGAACCTGCTAGGCAAGTCAGTCGGGCATTATGAAAATAATCAGTAGGAACATTCGTGGACTGGGGAATCCACGGTCTGTTCGAAGAATTCAGTTTTACTGAAGAAATTTCGTCCCTATATTATTTTCCTTATCAAAACAAAAATTAATGCAGTCCGTATAGAGAGGATCCAAAGGAGATTGGGTTTTCTGAATGGCATTGAGGTTTCTTCTGATGGTTCTAAAGGTGGGCTATGTTTGTGTTGGAAAGAAAATTTGGTTGTTGACCTTCGGAGTTTTAATTCCAATTATATTGATGTGATGGCTATGGATTCAGAGGAGGTTTACAATGGCGATTAACGGGTTTCTATGGTAAGTCGAATGGTAGAAGACAGAATGTTTCGTGGGAGGTGTTGCATTCTCTTGGGTATTCCTACTCTCAGCCTTGGGTTGTTACAGGCGACTTCAATGAAATTGTCTCTAATAACGAAAAACATGAGGGCCGTTTGAGGGATGAAAGAGCTATGCATGAGTTTTGGAATGTATTAGATGATTGTGGCCTTATGGATATGGGTTATCTAGGATGCTGGTAAACATGGGAGCATGGGAATTTTGCCTCTAATAACATCCGCGAAAGATTGGATAGGGGGTTGCTACGGCGGCATGGTTGGATTTATTTCCCAATTTTTTGCTAAAACATTTGACTAGTTCTTGTTCAGATCATTGCCTTTGCTCCTTGAAACGATTTCTATTTCTCCTGTGGTTTCGAGGAAATATTTTAGATTTGAACAAGCATGGTTGCTTGATGATGAATGTGAGGCGGCGGTTAAGAAGTTATGGGAGGAGTCTAAAATTCTTACTGTTCTAACTAGGCTCCTTTTAATGGGGGAAGGCTTAAGTGCATGGGCTGCTGATAAGAAGAAACATAAAGGGCAGCATCTTCGTTTTCTCTAGGAACGTCTCTGACAGCTATGGGATAAACCGATTAAGGATGACACGTTGGAGGATATTGAGGAAACTAAGTTGGCTTTGAATATGGAAATTGACAAAGAGGAGTTACAATGGGAACAACGCGCCGGAGTCAATTGGTTAAGGTACAGTGACCAAAACACTAAATTTTTTTATCATTATGCTTCTCGTAGACGCGATTATAATTGTATTAAAGGACTCTGTGATGAGAACAATACCTTAAGGTCTGATAAATTGGCTAAGATTCAAATTGCTATTAATTATTTTAAAAATCTTTTTACTAATAGAGGGGCTGTGGAAGCAGAACGAATTTATAAAGGTGTTTGTGAGAAAATTACAAGCCAAATAAATGAATTTCTTTTGAGGGCTTTTATTGTTGGGGAAGTTAAATCGGTTATTTATGATATGAGCCCTACCAAGGCTCCGTTTATGATGGCCTACCAACAATTTCTTATCAGCGATTTTGGCATATGGTAGGGGTAGATGTTACCGAGTTTTGTCTCCAAATTTTGAATCGAGAATCTACTTTGGAAAAAATTAATTTTACATAGATTGTACTTATTTCAAAATTTGCTGGTGTTGATGCAATGTCCTACTTTTGACCGATTAGTCTGTGTTCGGTCTTGTATAAGATCATTTTGAAAGTACTTGTTAATAGACTGAAAATGGTCTGGGATGTTTGTGTTGATAAGGCACAAGGAGCTTTTGTGCCTGGGCAATTAATATCAGATAATATCCTTGTAGCGTATGAATTAATGCATTCTCTGAAGAAACGAAGAACAGGGAAAAAGAGGTCTTTTGCTTTAAAACTCGATATGTGTAAAGCATATGATAGGGTAGAATGGGAGTTTCTTGAGAGTATGTTGGTGAAGTTGGGTTTTGATACAAGGTGGATTAGTCTGATTATGCATTGTGTTACATCGGTTACTTATTCTGTGAAGCTTAATGACCGTTACAGTGATGTATTTAAGCCATATAATGGATTACGATAGGGCGATCCCTTGAGCCGATATCTTTTTCTCCTTTGTACTGAGGGTTTCTCAACTCTTTTGAAGATGACGAAGTCGAAAAGGGATTTGATGGGTGTTAAAGTTTGTTGCGGTAGCCCTTCTATTACTCATTTATTTTTCGATGATGACAGTCTTGTCTTTAGGAAACTTAAAAGAAGGGTTGTCGTGTTATACAGAACATTCTTGATCAATACGAGAGGGCTTCGGGGTAAAAAATTAACTTTGAGAAGTCAGTTATTTTCTTCAATTCTAATGTTGAGGAGCAAGCTGCGGATATGATTGTGTCCAGATTAGGGTTCATCGTGCTTATAATGTTGAACGTTATTTGAGGCTTCCTACTTTGATTGGTCAAAAATTGAAGAAGGCTTTTGGGACTCTATGTGACCAGATGAGATCGAGAGTTAATTCATGGAATAATCTTTATCTCTCACAAGGGGGTAAGAAAGTCTATATTAAAGCAGTTTTTCAAGCGTTGCCTACCTACTCGATGTCGTGTTTTTGTTACCAAAAACTTTATGTTCTGAGCTTGAACAAATTATGAATCGATTTTGGTGGCAAAAGAGTGGTGTTCGTAAGGGTATGCATTGGAGCCGTTGGTCAGATCTTTGTTATTCTAAGGAGATGGGTGGAATGGGGTTTCGTGACCTATGCAAATTTAACATTGCTTTGTTAGCAAAGCAAGGTTGGAGATTATTGTTTAATCCTGATTCATTAGTTGGACGTATTTTTAAGGCGAAGTATTACCCTAATACTACTTTTCTCAAAGCTCAGTTAGGGTCTTACCCTTCATATGTGTGGCGTAGTATCTCGACTGCCGAAAAATTACTTGATGATGGTCTCGGATGGCTAGTAGGATCTAGAGAAAACATTTCCATTTGGACAGATTATTAGCTGCCAAAATGGGTTGGAGGCAGAATACAAAATACACAAGTCAATAATTTTGTTTCTTTAGTTGTTGACCTTATTGACAAGGATACTAAACAATGGAAGGAAGAGCTGCTTACCAATATTTTCTCTAGCGTTGATGTTGCAGCATTTAGATGTATTCCTCTTTCGTAGACAATGGATGAGGACAGACTTGTTTGGGTCGGTGACAATACAGGGGAGTATTCTGTCCGTGGCGGATATCGAAGGCTCATGGGTGATCAAGTTACAACTGTAGCTACCTCGGATATTAATCATATTTACAAAAAAAATTGGCAGCAAAAAATACCAACAAAGATTTAAATTACAGCTTGGAGATTCCTAAGAAACTATGTTCCTACTGGATCTAATCTACACTTTCGCCAAATTGTTTTTTCCCCAATCTGCTCCAGATGCAAGTTGGTTCTTGAGACTTCCCTACATACGCTTTTCTGGTGTGACCCTGCACAACATATTAGGCGTAAGTTAGTTTTCTCTTGGCCTATTAGTACCACTTGGGAAGAGATATGGAACTGGTTTGGTACTTAACAATAATCATGACTGTCATATTACTTGTTCTAGATTTCTGTTGGCAATGTGGGCAATTTGGCATGCTCGAAATAAGTTTGTCATGGAAGGGAGAAAATTATCAGATTGGGATGTTTATACGCATGTTGAATGTGTTTATAGAGAGTTACAACAGTTAAATGTTACCTTATCTGGTAGGGGTGCGCCTCTATCTCCTTTATGGTCTCCGCCTCAAGCTCCAAATGTCAAAATTAATTTTGATGCAGCTTACAATCAAAATTTGCATCATCTTACTCTGGTTTTGTTATCAGGAATGAATGTGGGCATGTCATGGGTTGTGGAATGAAGAAGAATCATTTTGTCTTAAATGCTTTTGTGGTAGAAGCGTTAGCTTGTATCCAGGCAATGCATTTTGGGAGAGATATGGGCTTGTATCATATTACTGTGGAAGGAGATTCGAGAACCCTTGTTCTTAAAATCAACAGAGGGAAAATCGATAGATCAGAGATTGGAACCTATATTGCAAAAATTTTGTGTTTAAATCGTTCATTTATGAGTGTTTCTTTCATTTATGCTGAAAGGGAAACAAATTGTTTGGCTCATTCTTTGGCAAAACTGGGTTTCAATAACGATGAAGAACGCTACTGGGTTGAAGACGTACCTGATGAAGTGCGAGAGCAGATGATTTGAGACAGGTCTCGCATGGTGCCATCGCCGATTTGAATCAGGTTGTCTTCCTTTCCGATTTACATGTTGCTTTTTGGGGACTAGAATTTCTCTGCTATCTTCTCGTCTACTCTAAGGGAGGTTAATTCTATCTTAAGGATTGGCTATTATTTATTATTTGTTTGGTTTTATTTATTTCTTCGTTTTGTAATGGTTGGGGTGTGGGTTATCTTAATGACACGCCGGTCCTGACTTGTGTCTTTGATGTAACTAAATTTTTATTTTTCTTTAATATATGGATGTCTCGGTATTTTCCTCAAAAAAAAAATTTTAAAATTTTGAATTTCATGTGATAGATTGATGGTTAAGGATGTTCACCATTCCAAATGTAATTTAGATTCGAGTCGCGTTAGTCGCATTTATTATTCGGGCTTTTCCTTATTATTATAATTCAAAAAAAAGTTTAAAACCTTTATTTCTTAATGACATTTTTTTATAATAATGAAAGAGTTGAAAAATACATTAATTCTATTTTGAAATCTTCAAGCTCATCCAATTTTATTTAAAGAGTTTGAAGTATTTCAAAATTGATGGGATAATATTTAGGGATATTTGTGTGTATTTAAATTTAAAAGTTGTTTATGTTATTTTGGACTTGAGTGAAATTTTTGGAGCAATGTTGTATTTGCACATTAAGTCTGTTTTTGAGAGTGTTCTATTCTTGAAGAGTTATTTTAATTGAAAGCAATGGCAGATTTAAGGGCGATAGAAAATTTTTATTTAAGTCTCTTTAAATTTTTAATAGTAAAATTGTACTTTGACTTCTAAAAAAGATAAAATTTTGATTTAATCTTTTAAAAATTATAAAAATATAAGCTATTAAAATGGTAAAATTACATTTTTACTATCGTAAAAATATACAATTTAATTTCAGTCTCTAAAAAATTTTTTAATTTCGCCATTCATTGTAAGGTGAAGATTTTGGGAGACTGAATGTAACAATTGGAGGTAACTTTGAAGTTACAATTATTTATTGGTGTAATAACAGATCGAGTATTGTATCAAGTTAAATTGTTGGGTTAATTATTTTTTGAGATGAATTGGGTAGAGATGAAATTATCAATTTCGAATTGTATTAATAAACTTGGTATTTTCTTCCTCTTTCCTTATTTATTTCATATTATTATTGCCTTGTTCTTCCTTTGTTCTAAGAACAAACGCAATAACAAAATGTAGCAAAAGCAAACCAAATCCTTTTCGGTGACAAATTATAACCATTAAGGATAAAAAGAGACAGTTCTTAAAATATATAACTAAGTATTATATCTCTATAAATTTAAATATATATTGACTTTCAATTAAAATACAACTCATTTTTTTAGCTTCAAAGTTAAACTGAGTTGCTTATTTTTTTTACTAAAAAACTAGTTTTTCTTGTATAAACAACATAAAAATAATTAAAAAATTATGAAAATAACATGGTACCAAACTTTTTTTAAAAAAAATTGCAATTAAACCCTTTTTTTTTACATTCAAATGAGTACTTGAACTATCAAAATTCATCAAAAATATCCTTAAAATTTTTTTTAAAAAAAAGCAACTAAGCCTCAGCTTTTTTTTAGCACTCAATTGGATACTTGAACTTTCAAAATGCATAAAAAAATACCCTCAAATCTTTAAAAAAAAAACCAATTAAACCACTGATTTTTTTCACTCAATTAATATTTGAACTGTCGAATGTGTCAAAAAGGCCTTTTGGCTGTTAACTTTAACAATTGACCGTTAAAATTAACTATTCCTAATTTTTTCAGTTAAAGTCATTCTGTGTCACCACTACGGCATGGCATATGACAAAAAATTATAAAAAAATAAAAATTATTATATTTTAATAAAAATATAAAAATTATTAAAAATTATAATTTTTATAAAAATCATAAAAAAATTATAAAAAATTGTAAACTTTTATAAAAGTTATAAAAATATTATAAAATGCATCAAAAGACCATTGAACCATTAACTTTAACCGTTGATCGTTAAAGTTAATGACCTCACTTTTTTCAGTTAAAGCCATTATGTGTTGCAACACAATGTGACATGTGGAGAAAAGTGATAAAAAAAAAAAAAATAAAAGTTATAAAAAAATTATAAAATATTTCCTTTAGTATGATAATTTTTTATAATTTTTTACGAATTTTATATTTCTTTACCTTTTATAAATTTTCTATATTTTATATTTTTTTTCTAATTTTTAATTAAGTTTAAATTTTTATATTTTTATTAAAATTTAAGAATTTTTATAACTTATTTTTTTTATTTTTTATCATTTTTTACCACGTCACGCTGTGGTTGTAACACGTTTTGGCTTTGACTGAAAAATTTAGAGGTGGTTCAAGTATCCAATTCAGTGCAAAAAAATCAGGAGTTTAATTGCTTTTTTTGAAAAAGTTTGAGGGTTTTTTTTATGCATTTTGAAAGTTTAAGTACTCAATTGAGTGCAAAAAAATGTAAGGGCTTAATTTTTTTGAAAATGTTTGAGACATTTTTTTATATATATGTTTTGGTAGTTCAACACTCAATTGAATACAAAAAAAAAAGACTTAATTGCTTTTTTTAAAAAAATTTAAAATTTTTTTATATCATTAAACCAAAATTATAATAAATAGATGAAAATTTAAAAAATATTTTATACGAAAAGAGTGCCGCATACCACCCAAGTGACATCCATCTCACAAGTGAAAATTGATAATAATAAAAATAATAATAAATTAATATTTTATTTCAAAATGTCACAACAATAAATTTAATATAAAATAAACATAGTTAGTAATTGAATTTAAATTTTAAAAATAGAAAAATAAAAAAATTAAATTCATAAAAATAAAAATATAAAAATTAAATTTTAATTTTTCAAAAAATACAAAAATTTATACACATTTTAACTTAAAATTAATATAAAAAAAACTTTATTTTTCACTTTTCAGAAAGATGTAGCTTGAGTGGTTCGCAACATTCCTTTTGTATAAAATATTGTTTTTTAAATTTTTTATATATTTTATTAAATATTTTAATATTTATATAATGATTGGAGTAGTTTTTTGTGTCAAAATATTTCATTTTGATAATTAATTTTTTATTGTATTATAATAAATTAATGTTGAGTGTTTTTCGTTATGTCTTATTGAAGAAGATAATCAGGTATTTATATACATGCTATTGTTCATGGAATTGACGTTCTAGGTAGTCTCCATGCATACTGGACACGTGTACGACCCTTAACTTAACACGTGTTCACTGGTTTGCCCATTGCACTTTACGATCTTCACACACGAACTCCCTGGTGTAAGCGAAATAGGCTCGCGAAGCACCACCGCGAGCCCTTCCAATGAACCTCTAGTGTGAGACCCATAAGCATCCAACTGGTAGGGCTCATCTGGGTCGCAAGTAGGTGATCCGGATTATGCCCAAGTTTCGGGTCGGTGATCATACATACGTAACAATCTAGTCTCCCCTTATTGGGTCTAAGAAGGGTTATAAAGTTTCTCTTTTTAGAGCCATCATTTTGCATTTACACAGCTTGTTGAATACGCTGCGACCACTAGCACATGACATTAGTCTCGCTACGTGTACGAGTGGATCACGTCTGTCTGGCCGTTGGTGCTCCTTGGTTATTTGAATCGTCAAAACATGAGAGAAACTCTTTAAAAAGGGAATTTTGGAAGCCCTAAAACTCACAAACTTAGCATTTTCTACAACCAGACTCGATTGAGGCTTTTCTTCAAGGTAAATTTTGTTAACTTTTGTTTCTTAGATTTTAGCTTTCTTCTTTTATCAAAACTATGTCAAGAATGAGAGAAATTGGTGGTCGGATAAATCCCAACTATCCACCATAAGAATTCTGCACCAGAAAATTGGAAGAGATGTCTCGAATTTTGGCCATGTGAGGGATTGAAATCCAAAACTTCACGTACGAATTCTCTATTTCTGAGGAGCCACATAGACTGAGCTACATTAGTGATGGTAGCTTCCTGCTCCCCCTCCACGTTTTGGATGTCGGATTCCATTTTTCCTGAACCCATTCTTCTGTCATCTTCTCGAAAACTACGGATCACTCTCGATCAACTTTTCAGGTTCTTGGTGGCTTGTGGTGGGTTACTTCATCAACTACAACTAATGTAGTGAAGTACCACTACTTGCGATTTTTCAACGTTTATACTATTGAAGGCTTAGAACTGATGGAATTCATCATTCTTATACTATTTCACCCCTCATGAAGAGGTCGAGACCTTATCTGTAACTAGTGTTCTAATCTTCAACTAAATCAGGGAAAATACATTAGGGTGAAGTGTAGGCTTGCTGACGGGTTTGGTTTTCCAACTGAGTGGTCCTCACCATGCAGGGACATGTGCTCATTTAAGTAAAGTATTACCACAAAGAATGGTTTAACCTAATTTCAAAGGCTTCGTATTGGTCGTCTCCTAGTTCTAGAGGATTTTATAATTTCGAGGAATGTGTTTTAGTATTGTTTGAAGGGCATTAGCCCCAATGGGTGGAGCTAAGGAGATAGTAGGGAAGTGGCTGAGGTTGGTGCGCAGCCTGAAAGACATATGTGGCTGCATGGGCCAAAGACGACCTGGTCTAATGTTGACAAGATATAAAGATGAACCTAGAAACTTCTTCTACAGTTTCTGTAGAATGAAACTTCGCCCTTGATCTCAGTGGTATTGTCGCACGAAGAAAGTGGTACGAATATTAATTTTATAAATGCTATTGTTGACCCTGAAATTATTGGTGGTGCAAGCACAGCTCGCGGTTCTAGAAACAACTCGAAGAAAACTACAAGTTTGTCTCGCGAAATTGATGAAGTCACAAATTTGCGAGCTTATTTGAGAGACATGCGCAAGAAGCGCAGAACTAATTCGAAGCCTGTGAATATGGTTATCAATAGTGAAGAAGAGGCAGATAGTGGAAAGTAAGAAGAGCAGCGTCGTAAAAGAGAGCAGATAATGTTGGGTCTTTTGCTATGATAGTTGCTACTCCTATCTCTCTCTCGACTAGCTTACCATCAGTAGCTCAAGTAAGTTCGCCGATTACTTCTCATGATAGCTCTACTGTAACACCCTATACTAGGCCTGATTGTCAAGCCCGAGTAACAGGACGCTACACCACCGTCTCACATCATACACATCAATTAAGTCATCACATATTTTTCCTAACATCTTTTTATTATGGTATTTAAATGATCTTTATAACAACCATATATTAAACAATGCTAGCACATGCCAAACATAATTTAGTAGAACTTATTTCATCAATTAAACATGCTTTAGGACCACTTAGAAAAATTTTACAAAACTGTCATGTAGGTATCAATACTAATAGAGTGGTATCGAAAATTCTCACAAGCGGTATCGATACCGCTAGGAAAATCTGTACCAAATTAGCTTACTGTTTCTCGATTAAAAACCCAACAATAAAAAAATATCAATACCATTGAAAAAGTATGGATAATTTCTCCCCGAGTATCGATACTCGTGGTCAAATATCAATATTGACTCGCAAAGGTAACTTGCTGCACTTCGAAAATCACAGAGGTATCGTTTTTGAAACCCGAATATTGATACCTCTGCTCCAGACCATTAAAATACAAAAGTTTTCAAGCATATAATCAATACTAAATTAAATCTGAACCTCATGCATCATTTACCTCATCAAATAGACACCAAAAAGTCTAAAATAACAGTTTAAAATCTCATAATCATGACAAAGCAAGAAATCAATAAAACATACTTTAAATCCATAGGTTCTAAGAAAAATAAACATGTAAACAACTTAAAAATTATAGCATATAGTCTACCATATTGCCTTTATTCTTCAAACATAAATAATCAATAAACACCTACGAATAGTTACTAAAGTTTTGGGCTTGGATCACCAATGAAGACTACACGCTCACACTGGCACTACTTATCTGCAATGGTTTAAAAGGAGTGGGTGAGCTTAAAATAGCTCAGTGAATGTTCAGAACAACTACTACGCAAACAAGTCATTATGCATTAACGAAAAGTCATATAACATATTCACAATATTACTAACTTTAATGTCATGTTACAAACGTTTTAACATCTTTCATGGGTCCATTTAAACATAAATCACATTAGCATTTAAGCATATAACGCATGACTCATAACACATTTAATGATAATTTAGCTGTTGAGGTTATGAAACATAAAGTGAGGTCTACCATCACACATCGGATACACGAATCTCCAAACGCACCAAATGACATAGAGTCGAACATGTCCCACAAGTGAAGCATATAGCTAATACTCTTCAAACACACCAAACATATCTCGATGAATGGAGCTTAACTCGCATTCCTTTATTTCTCCAAACATGTCCCAGGGCCTCAATGCCCAAATCATATATACATATAGGTGAACAGTCACAATCTTATGGTATGCCAACTATATCCAACGGTTTCATAAGGTCACAAGGCCAAAATATCCATAATATTATCACACTGTTACTATTGATTTTTCGTACATATTCGTTGCATATTCGCATCATTAGCACAATATATTCACTGTCACTTGGCATGGATAACATTCCCACATATTCACTTTCACAACAGTCATCACAACATATTCATATAACATCACATCTTAGTTCTCTTTATCACAATTACACAAGCATATTTATCATACATTAAGCATAGGTATGAGAATACTTACACTCAAAATTAGAGTAGGGGTTTAGGCTACTTCTAAATTCCCAATTAACAATATGAATCATCTACAAGCAGCTATTCCAAAACACTTACCAATTACGCTTTCGTCGAAAAGCCGAAAGCTCAAACAAGCTTTTCCTTGCCTTTGTCTTTACTCGTAGAAGGTTTTAACGACTCTAACGCTTCAACCAAGTAAATCACACAACAACACAAACAATATTTAGTTAAAGCCTCAACTCAAACAATCCATAAAAACAAGCTTAAGCCAGGTTCTTTTGTGATCAAAACATTACTAAAAATTTGAATATCTCGATCTATACTTAATCTTTTTTCATGAAATGAATTCTATTCATCTACATATTCATCTACACCTAATTATCAACCCTTAAACTACACAAAACTACTCGTTTCATGTAACACCTTAAACCATAATCGTCATCGATCAAGGGTCTCGGAGTATTACAAAATAATTTATAATCATTATGACATTTCTAATAATTAATTAATTATCCACAAAATATACATCAATGCTACTGACAATTACATGTCAACACCAATTAATAATCATGTAAAGTGATTCAAATTACACAAACAATATCATATACAAGCATTACTAACAATTAGGGATCAAATTGAAACTTTTTTAAGCTTTAAAAGAAAATAGAAATTTTTCTCAAAACAGGGGTCACACAAGCGTGTGTCTCAAACACACACTTGTGTACCACATCCAGATGCTCGTGCCCCTAGCCGTGTACTAAGCCATGTATGGGTTCGAAAGGTAGTCACACGGCCGTGTCACAGACCGTGTAACAGGCCTTGTATCTATACTGACTTGTAACACACACACGACCGTGTTCCTATACGAAACTGGGCCACATGATAGTGTCCCAGCCCGTGTCACATGTTGTGTGCAGTTTAGATTGCTTTCAAAACAAGCTATTTCCTTAACCTAATTTACTCAACAAGGTACCAATAAAATGAGACTAATTCATATGCTCCAAAATGCATTCCAAGCATAAAAATAAGTCATAACATCATCATTTAAGCCTAACCAATATGCCACTTTAAGGCACCACAAACCAAGAATAACAACCTAATACATAACTTGAATGAATGCATTACCTAAAACTACCATTTATATGCCAACATAACTCAACTCAATCTAACATAAAGAAAAAGAATACAACAATATGCACCATTCCAACATCATTTACAACATTATGATCCTACCTAACACAACAATCATGAATCAAACATTCTTAAGCTCATTAATCAACTAACTTCACAAAGCAAATATTCTCAATTTTTTACCATTTAACATTTTGCAAATTTCATTCCATCACAACATATATTAACTTGATTATCAAAAGTTAATGTAACATTCATATCATCTCAAACTAAATTCCATATAAACAATATTCACAAGAACTATCTATAACCTAAGGATCACTAGACATCCATGAACTTCCTAGGTACATGCCAAAATAACAAAAAAGGACTTCACCAACATTGAGTACGAGATTTCTGACGAGATTGATGGTATTACAAATGACATATATTTTCTCCCTAATTTAGTATTTTAATTGTCTCTTTTGTATCTCATTTAGCATGCATCATAAGCATTTTATACTCGTTTTCATATTTTCTAATTCATTGATACTTAGTTTAAATTCTTGTTATTTTTATCTATTTTTGTACTAATATTAACGCAAGCAGCAGATATTTTGCATCTTAGAATGTCAGCGCAGGAGCTCAGTCCAGAAGATCAACATTGGCAGAATGCAGCCACAAGATCAGCTTGAAATTACGACCAAGAAATGTCACCGTATTGAATTTGAACCTTAAATGAGTAGATTCAAGCTGAATTTACATCTGGAAGCACCAACGCAAGAATATCACAGCTGTCACCGTAATTATAATATCATATTGCGACCAGCAATGTGCGACAACCTACAGATCTCTGAAGTAAACATTAGATCTGCGTGAGTGCACAGCTGTACTCTAACCAACTTTGACAGCTGCAAAAATCTTGATTTGGATTTGAGAATGAAGAAAATCTGTAATTTATTGAGCCTATAAATAATGAAGAATGAAGAAAGCATCAAGAATTAATGGATTGAATTCTACAAAATCTATGTGATTTAGAGATTTAAGCTAGAAATTGGGAAGCTGATGAAGCAAGTCTGTAACCACTTCTGACAAGAGGTGCTGATGCAAGGCAAGAGGAATGATTAGGGAGTAGTTCTAGTGGTCTGGAGATAGTAAGCTTCAATTGTACTCTTTAATTCTTCTTAAATGATGATAGATTTTGATAACATTAAATGAATACGAGAGTGTCTTTTAATGCTAGATCATTTTGATTCTTATTTTATGCTGCTTATTTGTTTATTCTTGGATCTAACCGCTTTAAGCACGAGAGTGAAATTACAATCTACTAACATCAAGAGATGTGGTGACAAGTTGGATTAACAAGTAAGTTAGGCGAGAGCTGCTTAAGATTGGAATCCAATCACTTGTTCTTAATGCACAACATTGCTCACACCGAGAGGTACAGTGATTGTGGGTATTTAAGTCTTGATTAAATAGAAAGTTGTTGTTGGTAAGAACTCAAAAGAGCTTTATTGCTGCGACAATCCATCTATACTTTACCTTGTTGACGAATCCAGTGTTGCAACTTAGCAGAATCAGCGGACTAATTCTACCGCTTTACACTTGATCACTTTTACGTTTGTTGAAATGTTTTTGAAACGCGTCCCGACTTTTAAATTTTTAAATTGAAAATGAGAGTCGCCACCAATCATTTTTATTTGGTATGATTGGACCACCTTAAAACGCTTAAAATTCGTTTTAACAAAAAGTTTTTGTCTTCGAAATCCAGAAAACGAGTTCGGGAATCGATTACGTGTAAGGAATGATTAGCACCCTCACAAGCCCAAAATTGGCACCTAGTCGAATTTTTCAGTCTTGATAGTTAAAAATTTAAAAACTCGAGTGAAATTTAAAATACAATCCTTAAATACATAACTTATTTCATGCAAAATTCTTAAAATTGAATTTGATGAGAAAAATGTCCATTTATTTCAAATTAATTGGGGATTGAAGTCATGTCCTACACGTTAGGGCACGATGTTATCGAAATTTTGAGATTAAAGGACATTTTGAAAATTTTAAAGGAGGATACTAGATTGTGCAAATTCTACAAAAATCACACCCAACACGTTAGGGTACAATTTTTCGAAGTTTTCACACAAAAGAGTATTGTCTCGATTTTTATTTTTATTTTATCAAACACGAATGTTTATCATTTTGTATTTTAAACTTTAAAAAGGATAAGTTTTATTAAGCAATATACATATGCAACAACCAAATATATCATGGCATAAATACAAATAATCGTAAATACAAAGAAACAATATCACAGTGTACATTTAAAAAAAAATAATATACTAATAAATAAATAAACAAGTACATAAAAGTTTACTAAAAAGATAAAATCAATGACAAAAAACCTATGATTACTTCTTATGGTTGTCAAGCCTAGGGTTTAAGAACACGTAATTTGAATCAACTAATCCTATCAAAAAACCCTAAATCCTTCGTCAATTACACCCCATCCACTCGTTAATCGCCCCTAAAGGATTTAGCCACTCATTGTACTCATAATCTATAACTCAAATGAATTAAACATGTACAGAACACGATTGAATTGAAAGATAAAAGAGATTAGAATAATCCTAGATTTGATGTTGAATGGAGAATGGAATAATGAATGTCGTCGTTTGCGAAAGCAAATAAAATGAAATAATTTAATTAAATAAAAGAACTCTTGGATCGAAACTGATTCTAAGAAGCAAGAGCAAAGAGTTATGAAAATCGTAAGAAAGTTTAATTTAATTCTACTCCTAAACTACTAGAGTTTTTGGATGCATCTAAGACGACTTAGTTACATCAAACCCCTAAGGTTTTAGTTATAGGAGTATTGGCAGCCTAAATTAGGTCTTTGGCATGTCCTAGGTCTTCGTATAAAGTTGATTATGTGGACAAAAATATCCTAAAAGTACTTAGGCACCACATCAAGGCTATGTTCCATCATGCAAGGTCTATGGCATGACACGACAAGCAAAATGTGCCTCATTTGGTTCATTTCATGCTTTGACAGCTCGAGAAGCTTGTGTATCACTCACCCCTTGCTGCTATGTCAATTTGGTATATAATTTATCATCCTATACACTCAATTACACAAATTAGAACTACCTAAGGCCTGTGTCGGCCTAATAGGTCACAACACTCACAAAATGTGTTAAAACACTTATTTTTACTAACTTTTAATACTAACTACTAAATACTGAAAACATAATAATAAATACTAAAAGTGCTAGAAAATAAGCTCTTTAAGGGCAGAAATAACCCAAAATTGCTAATGCATTTGACATCAGGTTAGCAAGTAGATAAGCGATGGTGTCATTGAGGATAATGCACCAAGTACAAGTGAGTCAGTTCATGTGGTGTAAATACTACAACAATGGGATTGATGAATCGTCCTAATATAAACATGTAAAAAATGAATGTTAAGCAATGAAGTATAAGCTGGCTAATGTTGTGTTGATACAAGATATAAAAACTCACTAAGTTCATTTGAACTTAAGCATGTGTTACTCTGTATCGCAAGTAATAAAGGAAGTTCGAGAGTTCGTGTAACACCCCTCACTCGGTCCGATCATCATCGAACTTGAGGAAATGGTCATTACAATATACATTATACATTTCGAAAACAATTTAATGATATTTAAAATCCCTTTATTATTTTTTCTTCCTTTCATTATATAAAATGTTGACCAAAATCAACCTTAAATAAAAATAATTTGAATTATCTTGATTTAAAAATGAGTTTTTAAAGTTTGAGAGACTTCTACCGATACTTAGTTGAACAAGTATCAGAAGAACTCAAGGAGTAAAAACTTCGAAAATAGCTATAAAATCCTACCAGTAGAACTGATAGTTCTACCGATACAACTCAAATAACTACCATTATAACAAACTCCAGTAAGCAAGGTAGTTTTGGCCTAGGATTTCTATCGATACCCAAATCCAAATTACCGATACAACCAGGGTAACTACTAATACTTTAGTACCAACTACCAAAACAAGTCAAGTCAATAACCAAAGTTCAGTATCCCCTGTACTTCTATCGATACCATATTGGTTTCTACCGAAACAACTCTAGGTAGGAGCCAAAACTACATAAGAAATACATCAATATGCATTTCTCATGCTTCAATTAACATAAAGCATATCCAAAAAGGCTTATAAACTTGTAGGTAACATCCTAATTACATGTCACTTAATCGAACCAACATCGACGATTAAATACCAAATAGTGTGACCTCCAAGAGTAATCCAATCGACATCTAGAATCCGACGGTCTGCAAGGGAAAAAATCAAATGAGGTAAGCTTACTTAACTTAGTAAGGTCATAATAAATTTAAACTTGAACTTACCATAAAGGATGTAATTTTAAACTTTTTACAAGATAAATCAATATCTTGATCATAAGTTCGTTAAATTACCTATACACAACAAATCTCACAAGGATAGTGAGTTCATATGTAATACATATAATTTTGTCCTGATATTAAAGTTATTTATGGAAAACATATTTGGTATATAAACTAACCATCATATTTGCCTTTAACACTCGATATACATTCCAAATATCTATAGCCAATGTCTCAATTCAATGTATACTTTCTCATAGTCATTTCACATAACCATTACATGAAATCATTCCCTAAAACCATACCGTATAAACATTTCATTTTTACCATTTCAATTACATATATAACACATAATCGCTCTGTACTATACCTTTGTTTCAACAATTAATCCATTATAATTATATACTCAATAAACGTACATTTCCATTTCAAACGTTTGTATCACAACGTATTCCAACTCACCTATCTAGACCGTATAACATTTCATATATAAAAATTTATTTAAAAATTTATCACCCGTTGAACCAAAAGGATTAACATTAGATACTCAGGAAAATGCTCACACAAGTTGTGACTGTAACATATAACCATATATGCTCATATGAGCTGTGGAGAATCTGCAACCGTTCCAGAACCTCAACCATTGGTAGGACATCCAAGACTAGCACCCGAAATTGTAAATAACCCGTAATGACATGTCATTTGTATCCTAAGTATTCACATGGTTCAAATGGGACCTTGGTACATATCCAAACTCTTTCCTTTCATTCCGTTGTACCATTCCATTACACATTATATGAAGTTCATATTTTTCATATATATATATATATATATATAGGCTTGATTTTTAATTAACTTCACAACTTATTCCATTATACAAATTAACACATAATTCTTCTAAAGTCTTATACATACCTTTCTTTCTTCCACAATACAATATCTCTAGGTTAATCGATATCACATACAAACATATAAATTCAACAATTAATGTATATTGTAATAATAACACATTAAGTATATATTTCAGCCATCATATGTTCAATAAACATAATTTCTCCTTTCAAGCAATTGTATCAATATTTTTTTAACTCACATGTCTAGACCTTATACATTTCATATATAAATACATATTCGTTTGAGCTTGTAACATCCGTTGAACCAATTTAATATCACCGGATACTCGGGAAATGCTCACACAAGCTGTAATTGTAACATGTAATCATATATGCTCACACTAGCTGTGGAATGGGCCTGCTTACACGAGTTGTGGGTCGAGATGTTAGGCTACGCGATGCTGCTCCCACGAGCTGTGAAGGATCCGCAACAAATTCAGGACCTCGATCATCGGTAGGACACCTAAGACCAACACCCAGAACTGTAAATACTCCCTAATGACATGTCATTTGTTTCCTAAGTATTCCTAAAGTTCAAACGGGTCACTTTTCAAACTCATATCCATGTATTTCACTTTTTTTCCAAACATAGTAATCAACTTAAATATCATCATCTCATAATTCAACTCATATCATACTAATCTCAAGCAGTTAAGTTCGGTTACAACATAAATAGATATGTATTAGATCACAAAAATATTAAATAATTAATTTAATAAATTTACCTTTTTGACCCTTTTCATTTATTATCCTTTCGGATAATATCCTTTTCAACCTTTTCATTTGTTCAGAAATACTGAATGTATTGCCATGGTGTCTTTTAACCATGATCTTTTTTTTTTATTTTTTTTAAGAAATATATAGCATGACAAAATAAGACGTATATACAAATACATATAATGATATCAATTGAATTTATAAATTCACTTATAATCTTTTAAAGTGAAATACGAACTTACCACGACAAAACGGTTATCAAACAAAATTGACGACTATACTAAACTTTAACTTTTCTTCGAATTAAATCTAATTACTTCGTTTCTTGATCAATTGAAGCTTGAACATTGAAAACCCTATGTTTTCTCCGCATTTTCCTCCCCTGCCTTCGAAGGCTGAGAAAGAAAGAAACATTTTGTTTCCTTTCTCACCCACCACCACCCATTCATCTGTTTCTTTTATTATTTTCTTTTTTTTTTCTTTTTTATACATTATTATATACATATATATTACATGTTATCACCTAATGACACTAACCACTTTTGTGGTTAATTGCCATTTTAGTCTTTCATATTTATTTTCAATTATAATTCTTTTATAAATTGTATTTTTATCACTTATGCAATTTAGCCTTCATACTTAATTTAAGTATTACACAATTAAAATTACTTATTCGAAAAATCAATTAGTCTACAAATCAACTCCGTAAATATTTTTATTTATTTTTTTTAAATATTTACGGGTCTAGTTCATAGTTACGGAATCCCAAAAATACACTTTTTGACACCTCTAGCTTTTAAGTCGTTACAATTTGTGAAAAGACCAGGCCAGAATCCGTCGTGCTCAAGCAAATTTACTTTTTCGTGGTATTATGTATACAACGGGACAATCCAAGGACGGAGTCTCAGGGTCAAAATCGTACTTGTAATTAACTATGATAACAATATCATTTTCAAACCAAGCAAATATTCAACATGTTTAAGTTAACTTGTAAAATATTTTGTATCTTAGATTAAAGTTACATAATCGAAATAAATTTTAGTATGTGGCGAAATAAAATATTTTCAGTTGTGTTAAAATCTTTTCTAATGACAATATTATCCAATTTGAAGAACTTTTTAATTATCTTAAATCAGCATAATTAAATTCTAACAAAATATAAAAATTAAATACTCAATTTTTTTAAACGCGTGAAATTCAAAATTAAATGTGGTACCCAATATCCAAGAAATGGGCTTATACCTTTGCAAATTTCAGCATCACAGCAGAATCAAAATTTAATATAAACTTATTCTTTCCATTAAAAGGTGTAAAGACAACAACAAAAAAAGAAATTGATTAAATTGGAAAATTTTATTTCTCCCCAAAAAGATGTTAATAATTATTATTTGCATGGCAATCATGGGTGTCACCGGCAGCTGGTTCAGCACACCTTGGAGTAGTGTAGAAAAAGGTGCCGAGCTGATATAGAACCAAATCACGATATAGAACAGTAGGCCTTACCGGGAGATTGACGCCGGTGATTCCTCCGGCGAAGTTTGTCGGAATGTTGCAAGTAAGATGTGGGGAAGACACTAACCTAACCAAGCATGATTTTGGTTGCAATTCTTTCCCATTTATGTATTTGTTGACAGCCATATTGAAATTCCCTTCTTCATCGCTTTCATCACTTCCATAATATATGATTCTGCTTCTATCATCCTTGCACGTCACTGATACCTTACCGCCTGCAAATCATTAATTTTTGTCATTTAAAAGATGAAGTTTTGTCGACTTAATCTTAACTCGGTCGACACTGTCATTATTATTAGTGCAGGAAGATGTAAGTTTGAGTGCGTTGAAGTGCTTTTATCATCTTATTTAAGGGTCTGGAAAAGACTATGATAGTTTTAAACGTTGTATAAAAAAATATAAAGTTGAAGAAATGAAAGAACCTTTGATGGGTCGAGAGCCATGAGTCCATTCTCCATAGCTTTTGGTGCAGTCTTGGCACATGACTTTCCCACCCAGATGTAGAAGCTGAACACCAGCAACCGCCGTGCCTACTGCTTGATTGAAGCTGCATGCCATTAAAAGTGAGGCCGCAATGAACATCATCAACACCTTCCTTGCCATCTTGTTTTCTGTCTCCACTCTTCTTCTTCTTCCTTTTGATATATATATATATATAGTTTAAATGTAGGAATGGAGGGGCACTACTTGAGACGTGCAGTCCATTTTCCATTAGATTATTTTGTGGTGTTTATATATAATATATACATATATTGAGCCAACATCATTATTGAAAATTTTAATTCATTACTTATATTATACCACGGTTAGTCAAGTGCTTTGGATAGGAAACAATGTCGCAACAACTCGGAGATATATATATACTATAACAATCCGGAGCAAAATCAGAATTTTTTTTAGGAGAGTCGAAATTAAATTATAATTTTTACAATAATAAAAATATAATTTCATCATTTTAATAGTTTATATCTTTATAATATTTAAAAGATTAAATCAAAATTTTATATTTTTAAAAGAATTAAAGTATAATTTTATTTTTACTTTAAAATTTTAAAAATTTTAAAACACCTAAATAAAAATTTTCGATTTTAGAAGGTGGCTCCTATCAGCCCCTACTTCAAGTGGCGCACTTAATTTTTATTTTTTATCATATTTTTATAATCAATTTAAATTTATAAAATTATATGGAAATCCTATTTTGCAATAACAATTATCCCAACATAACCAAATGTCAAAAAAAAAATCCCAACATTAAAAAAAATTCTCTCAATATAATTGATTGTATCTCAAAATTTAAATAGCTAGATTAATATATTTTTTTTTGTCACATAAAATTTCCTTCACATCTCAAAATTTAAATCGAAAATTATTCCAACAATTCCTTTGAGATATAACATAAACAAATTTTTTTTTTGATAAATTGAAAGATTTAAAACAATAATTAACGTGATAAATATTAATTTTAAAAATATAAATTATAAATGCCTATATAAATTTAGAACGTTTATAAAATATCATTTTTTATTTTTTTATTTTAATATTCTACTATTGTTATTTTAAAGTTTAATTTTTTTTATATTTATGTTTCATATATAGTAAATTTCAATCAAAAGTAATGAGACTTGATATTTCCTCCAACATAATCAAATTCAAGTAATATATTTTTTAATATATTACATTATTTTGATGTATAATATATTCTTTTCAATATGAGTTACAAGCTTACTTGATTATTTATTCTCAAATATATTTCTTGGGATGAACCTTCTTAGAAAATCAAATCATATATATAATATATGATACTTCTTAATGTTTAAAGGTATGGAGACTAATTTGAGCACAAATCCAAAAATGTAGCTAAATTATGCAAATAACTTACTTAATTCAAACATACCTCTAAACTAATACATTACAATTAAGGTTATAAATTTAGGAAATTAAACAACAAATGTTTTTTTTGGTAACAAAAAAACAACTAAAAAAGCGATAACATAAGACAAATTAACTAGACCCAAAAAACATAGGATGAAGGTCACTTTTGAGAAAGAAGATGGACACTCCTAAAGTATATGAATCTCATCATCATAGTTTCTTTTGCCAAGTTTAGCCAGCCAATCAACTACTTTGTTATGATCTTTAGAGATGTATTGAAGGCGAATCGTCCAATCAAGATTACTTAATTAAACATAACTCAGGTAACATAGTAGATCTCATACCCTCAATTAAAATGATTTTCACTGTTAAAGCATTATCACATTCCGAAATCAGCTGCGTAAATCTCATTGACGATGCTAATTATTTGATTACATATATATTAACTTTGTAATTCTATTTCTATAATTAAATTAAATTAAATCTGTAATATATAATTTTAATTTTCTTTTTAGTGATGGGAGTGCATAACTAAATATTGTATATATTAATTTAATATATAGATTTATTTTTGCAATTTATTCACTTTAATTTATAATCATTATTAAACTGCTTTATTTTTCACTATATTGGTTTTATAATTTACATGCTTCCATAAATCTTCATTCATGCATTATAACATTTAAAAACATTCTTTACACAAATAATTTTAACTGTCTTATTCAATTGAATATATCATATACTACACTGAATCTCCAAACAAGGATACTAATACACATAAAAAACATAAATTAAATTCAATATAAAAAAGTAAATTAAATTAATAATGGAACTTGACAAAATTTGAAGGACCAATTATGGAAATATTCCAAAACATCATATCACCTCCCAAGTTCTCCATAGACCTGTTCATGGATCGAGCTACCCAACTAGGCTCGAAGGCCCACCCGAAATTTGGGAGAGTTTGAGCAAAAATATTAGACCTGAAAAAATGGGCTTGGGTAAAAAAAATAAACTCGTTTAAAATATGGAATGGGCTCGAGCTTGAACATTCAAGGCCCGACCCTAGCACGGCCCAACATGTTTTTAAATTTATAATACTTTATATTATGTTATTTTTATTTATTATGTAATTTATAACACATTAAAAAATAAACTTATACTAAATATATAATACTACTCTAATGTAAACATTAAAATAATATTAATATATATAACTATATAAAAAAATTCAATAAATAAAAATTATTAAATTATTAAATATTAAATTAAAATAATATAAATACATTTTTAAAAAATTAAAAATAATATAAGCGAGTCTAAAATGAACTTGAGTTAATTTTTTGCAAATATAAATGGGTTACGACAAAATTTTAAGCCCAGATTTTAGGTTGGGTTGGGCTTGCACAAAAATAAAATATCTTAATATTATAAAGTTGCTCATGGATCGGGTCAGACCTATGCAAGGTATTAGACCACTTTTCCAAGCTCGAACTCAGCCTGAAAAATGAGCTTACTTTTTTCCCCAAGCCTGATCCGATTTAAGAAATGTAAACTCAGGTTTGACTCGACTCACCCATATTTGATTTTTTAGATTAATTTTTATTTAAAATTAAATTTTTAAAAAAATATAATACATTAAATACACTAAAAAAACTAAAATAAAAGTTTTTTAAGACATTAAAAAGTATTTATATTAAAAAAAAACTATCATAAATATAATAAACATTTTATCGAAGGGTTCTCGATGGGGTCTTTCTCTCTTAAGAACGCATATAACGAGCTTCGAGAAGACGCTTGAAATTCAAAAGATCCTTTTTGGCAGATACCGTGGAAGTTTTAGGGCCCTCAACGAGTCAGATACTTTCTGTGGCTTGTTTTTAATGTACGTTTAGTAACGAACACAGAAAGGACGCGAAGAGGGATAGGAAATGATAGCACTTGCAAAGTCTGTAGATTTAGTGTCAAGGATGCTTTACATGTCCTTAAGATTGCCCTGCGACCAGAGACATCTGGAACAAACTCATCCCTACAGATAAGCTCTCTAATTTTTACTTTTTTCTCTTTATGATTGGTTGATAGTGAATCTTCTTAACCAATGGCCTTTTTGTTTGAAATGAGTTGACTGGTCGTGCCTGTTTGGGATGATTTCTTGGTGCATTTGAAAAAATCGTAATCTCTACATTTTTCAGAATTATTCTTAGAATACTGAGGACATCATCAAAGTATTTGTTTGTTGGGCTAGATAGTTTACCTCAACGTCTAAATCTTTTAAATACGGTTCACGTAGCCCTGCTGCGAAATCGGATCCAACAAGGAATTGTGTTCATCTAACTGCAGATGGTTCGGTTAGAACTGAGGACAGGTTTGCAGCTGTTGGAAGATTTGTATGTGATCATAATGGGGAGTGGATCTTTGGTTTTAGCAGATACTTAGGTGTGTGCATGGTTGTTGTTGCCGAGCTCTGGGACATTCTAGATGATTTGAGTCTTACTCTGTAACGGGGCTATGGTAACATTTTCAATCGGACTGATAGTCTTGAAGCCGTTATTGCTATTCAAGACACATCTTTGGGGGAGTCTACTTCGACACTTGTTCAACGAATTCACCAGCTTTTGGACTTAGCACACTGAAAAATCCAATATATCTCTGACGAGGAGAATAAAATTGCAGATACACTTGTCAAGATGTTTTGAGTCAGAAACTTTGGTCTTAATTGTTTGAGGATTCTCTTATGGAGAACTTAGCTTAATTTGTTGTGTATTTAGTTTTTTTTTTACAAAAAAATAGAGTTATTACTTAATAAAAATTTAAGTATATTAATTATAAAAAATATATTTTATCATATTAAAATATAAATAAATATAATAAATATTTTATTGTATTAAATATAAATTTTAAAATTTTATATTTTGGGTTGGGTTATTGAGTTGGATAAATTTTTTTAAGTATTGCATAATGAGTTTAATTGTTAATGGATTAATGATATAATATAAATATAATTAATATAATATTATTTTATAACATAGCTCGAGCCAAAAAACTTACCCAAAGCATAACTCATATAAAAACCGAGCCGTAAGTTTTATTTAAGTCTATTTTTCGAGCAAACTTTAAGTCTAGACTGACTCATTTTGTTAAAAGAAAATTAAAAATATCTAATTGTCAACCTCAAATATATTTTTATCCCTTATAAAAAAACATATTTAATATAATTATTTAACTTACACAAATATGGTAACTATTCTATATGGAAAGAGATACTACCATTTTGACTATAAATATGATATATATCCCATTTTCTAATTTTTAAGTTTTTGTTTGACAAAATAAAATTATATTTATGTTACAATAAAAAGAACATCTTTATTATATTAATTATTTTTTTAATTTACAAAAATGCTTATCAACTTAACACTTTAGTAATTACTTTTAAAAATAAAATAATTTAGCAATTAAGCCTTAACTCGATTGACATGAGTATTATTGTCAATGCAGGAGGATATAAGTTTTGAGTGTGTTGAAGCGCATTATCCTCCTATTTATGGGTTGGAGAAGAGCTATGGGTAGTTCAAGGCATTGGGTCAAAAAAATATATATATGATCAGAACCTATAATAAAATTATTCAAAAATTAATAATAATAATTTTATGTAACACATTTAATTAAATACACGTAATCAACTTATATATTGTCTGAGTAAGAAAATTAATATTTAATATAATAAGCTACATACACTAAATATTGTGATGCTCTCTCATTTTTTATTTTAAATTTTTAATTGTCCATTAAATTTGTTTTATTCTAATGAAACTAAATTATAGATATATTACAAAATTTAAAATAAAAATAGTTCAAAATAATTTATCCTTTAAAACTATTATTATAGATATATAATTTAATTATACAAAATTTTAAAAATTTTCAAGTACTGCTAAAAGGTTAACAGAAAGAGAAATAGTATGAATAAAGAAATTTTTTAAAAAATAAATATTTTTAACTAGTTAATTGAAAAATAGTGTAAAAAAATATCATATAAAATATTAGATTTTATAAGATTTCGTAATTCCAAAAAACAAAATATGACAATGTTTAAAAATTTTATTAAAAATGTTTAAAAATTTATAAAAAATTTAAAAAATAAACAAATACTACTAATTTTTTTTAAAAATAAATGTTGTTTAATTTTTCATTTAATTTTTTTAATATATATATATATTTGAAAACTATTTATTTGTATTTTATTTTTTTTATAAATACTGTTAAATATTTTTAAAACAAAATCGAATACCATTTAAACACATTATTAAAAAAAGTAAAGTTTATAATTTAACATTGAAAGAAAATAAAAAAATAACTATTAGTCAAGAGTGTTCTCTCTTAATTTTCTAGAGAAACAGTGGTTGCTGTGGTTGGGCTGGAGTGGAGTTGTGACTTTGGAATATCATGGGGAGGGGTGTGATCTCCCTCTTGGAAGATGAATTGGTTAAACTTTCAATGAAGAGTTTGCCGGTGATGCCCAACGAAAAGCTGGTGATAAGTTGCACGGTTTGGACAAGGAAGTCATACGATCCAGATAGCTTTAGAGCTCAGATGAGAAGCATTTAGAAAACAAAGAAGAAATTTGATATCTCCATTGCAGGTTTTTTTTTGGTTTCTTTCGATAGTGAGGATAATTTGGAGGCTATTCTGGAGGGTAGACCTTGACTATTTCGGAGAGAAGTTATTATTTTTTATAGGTTACGGCAAGCAATGGATCGTAGTAAGGTACGAATAATTTCCTAGCCCTTTTGGTTAAAGATTGGCCCCTGCCCGCCTAACTGCGATAAGAAAGATTTAATGCATGCTGTTGGATCAACCTTCGGCGGGATTATGAGATCTGAGGAAAAGGGGGAGTTCTGTCGCATAAAAACTAATCTAGATGTGCAAAAGCCGTTAAGAAAAGGGGTGTTTATCTCGATAGGAAGCCAAGTAACAAATGGCTCCCTTTCAAATACGAGTCATTGTTGATCTTTTGTTTCTTGTGTCGTAAGATGGGACATGGGCACAAGGATTATGATGCACGGAAGGATGTCATTGGCGATTTGGGGGAAGATGATTTTCCTTATTCTTTAGCATTAAAGGTCGAATCGAATTTAGTTGGGAAGGAGAGTCTACAATTTGGCTTTGCCGATAGGAAATCCATGCATCAGTTTGCGTATGTCGAATATGATGGACCGATTGAGAATTTCTTTATTGTGACTACGGAGACGAAGGTGGTCGACGATCCAATGGCTACAGAGGAAAATTTGGTGGACGATAGGAAGATCGAAGTAGTAGTATCTGATTTGGATTTAATTACTAAAGAGCTCTTTTTTAGGAATACTTTTCCTCAATCAACTCTAATTCCTAATTATAAGGTAATAAATCAGATGGAGCATGACTCTACTAGTGGAGAATATGAGGGGGTGGTATTGGAAAAAAGAATGGTTTAGAGAGAATCAAATACAATGAAAAAATGCGGCCTACGACCATATAAAGACATGGAAACGTTTGGCCAAACAAGTGAAGGAGGATCAGACAAATGAGGATAAGTCAAAAGGGAAACAGAAGTCAGAAAGCCGAGAGGAAGAACCTCATCCTTCCTTTGATGCAAGTGAAGAGTACAAAAAGAGGCTGCGATTGGATGGTACAGTTTTATTAGAAATTGCATCCAATAATGAAGTTACAAAGGGTATGGAGGACCCAATTGAACCCTTCGAAATAAGACCGGTAGCTGCCAAGAGGCAAGCCGACCAAGCACAGTGAAACTCTTGAGCTGAAATGTTCGTGGGTTGAAGAGCCTACAAACTGTGAGAAGATTTCGAAATGTGCTGAAGGTATACAATCCCTAAGTGGGCTTCTTCATGGAGACAAAAAGTTAGTTCGGTTCAAATGGAAAGAATATGAAAAAAGTTAGGTTTCTTACACATAATTGATGTTTCTGCAATAGGAACTAGTGATGGGCTTTGTTTGGCCTGGAAGAGGATATGTCCATTAGCCTAAACACTTTTTTAGGTAACCGTATTGACACCGAAATCGAGGGAGAGAATAGCCATAACAGATGGAGATTCATACGGTTTTATGGATCGCCGTATGGGAGGAATAAAAAAGGAAACATTAGATTTGCTTAGACACATTGGACTCAAACAAGATCTTCCTTAGCTTGTATGTGGAGATTTTAATGAAATATTATATGCGTTTGAGAAAAGAGGGGGTTTCAAGAGAAGAAAAGAGGATAGAGGCATTTAGGGAGGTTTTGGCCGATTGTCAGCTAATAGATGTTGGCTACACTGGAGCTTGGTTTACTTGGGAGAGGGGGAATCTACCTGAGACCAATATTCAAGAGAGATTAGGCAGGGGTGGCTTATGTGATGTGGATGGAGATGCTCCCTAATGTGATTATTCAACATCTTAAACATTCTTTTTCTGATCATTATCCCTTTCTCCTTCAAACAGAGTGTATGGTGAATAGGTCGCCTATGTAAAGATTTTGGTTCAAGGCATGGTGGATTTTCGAAGATTCTTTAGAAGAAGTTATGAAAGGTGCGTGGGACTCTACTAAAGGAGATTTGTTTCAAAAGTTGGAAAATTAAAATTAGAGATTACCAACTTGGCTCAAATGATTAGGAATAAAAGGATCGGCCTCAAGAAGAAGTTGACTGAAAGACTAGAGGAGTTGTCACGAGAAATAGTAGACGATGTAAGCTTAGCTCAATGGATTAATACGATAATTCAGTTAAACATGGAGATTGATAAAAAGGAATGTTATTGGGAACAACGAGCGTAAATTAATAGGTTGAGTGTTGGAGATAAGAACACTAGTTTCTTTCATAATTATGCCTCTAACCGTAAAAAGAAAAACGCCATTCGAGTTTTGGAGAATGAAGAAGGGAGGAAAGAGGACAATGTTGAGAAGATGGAAGAGATTATTCGATGATATTTCCAAATATTGTTCGAGTCTAGTGGTACTGGGGATTTTTCCCATATATTATCAAGAGTCAATCCATGTATCCCATTTGATGTCAATCAAAAGCTATTAATGCCACACTCTGAAGAAGAAGTGGTGGCAGATTTGAAGGACATGGACCCTTGAAGGCTTCTGGTGATGACGATTTTCTAGCCTTGTCTTTTCAGAGGTATTGGTTCATTGTGGGTAGTGGTGTCTCGTAGTACATTTTGCGCATGTTAAATGATGGTATGGATCTTGACCCTTGAATATTACAAATATTGTTCTAATTCCAAAATGCTCTCATCTAACAAATATGGTGAATTTCAGACCAATTAATTTATGCGATGTCCTTTATAAACTGATTACTAAAATGATTGTGTTTCGTCTCAAAGATGTGGTTGAATTGTGTATAGATAAGGATCAAAGTGTCTTCGTTCTGGGAAGATTAATTTCTAATAATGTTCTTATAGCATATGAAATTTTACACTTTTTGGGCAAAACTGAATAGAGAAAAAGGAACTCATGGCTTTAAAATTAGATATGATTAAAGCATACGACAATGTTGAATGGGACTGTTTGAAAGCAATGATGCTTAGAATGGGCTTTGTTGAACGTTGAGTTGATTTGATTAAGCGTTGTATTTCTTCAGTGTCATACTTAGTTATTATTAATGGCCGAGTGGGGAATCGACTTTGTCCAAATAGAGGACTAAGACAAGGAGATCCCCTCAATCTTTTTCTCTTTTTCATTTGTGGTAAGGGTCTATCGTCCCTTATCAGACTTGCAATAAGAGATGGTTTACTCCAAGGGGTTAAGGCTAGTCGATATGGTCCTTAGATTTCACCTTTACTTTTTGCAGATGACTGTCTCTTTTTCTAAGAAGCTACTGCTATGGGGGCAAATACTCTTTTCAATGTGCTTAAAGAATACGAAATTTGTTCTGGACAACTTGTGAACTTTGACAAATCAACTCTTTTCTTTAGTACACAATATAGAGGAATTGAATAAGTGAATACTATCGACAACTCTTAGGATGAGGATCTCTACTAATCTAGAACATTATCTTGGTTTACCAAATATGGTGGGGGAGAACAAGAAGGTCTCTTTTCAAGAGATCAAAGGCAGATTCAAATAGCAAGTGGAAGGATGGAGTACCCAATTTTTATCCCAATGGGGTAAAGAAGTTTTTATAAAATCAATTTTGTAAGCTATTCCAATTTATTCGATAAAATGTTTCTTACTTCATAAGTCCTTTTGTGTTGAATTGGAAAACATATGGGCCATTATTGGTGGCAAAAAGGAGAGGGGAAAAAGGCATTCATTGGTGTGACTGGAAAAGTCTTGTGACCCAAAGGATATTGAGGGTATGGGTTTTCGTAACTTATCGTGTTTTAATATTGCTCTGTTAGTAAAACAAGGATGACGCATCATTAATTACCCTAATTCGCTTCTAACTCAAGTTTTAAAATCAATATATTTTCCTCGAGACGATTTCCTTAATGCAAGTTTAAAGAATTTACTATCTTATACTTGGAAAAGTGTTTGGGCAGCTAAGGGACTTCTGAGGAGTGGACTCTTTTGGTGAGTGGGCTTGGGAAAAACTATCTCTATTCGAGAAGATGCATGGATTCCTGGATTACCATATAACGATTAAACGAATCAGTGGTAAATATGAGTTTAATCCTTATGGCGAACTTGATTGATAGTGACAAGAGAGAATGGAAAGCAGATATGATAAAAAAAATACCTTTTCTGATGATGCTTCGAGGAAAATACTCCAAATCCCACTAGCTCAGGAACTTCATGGCGACTTTTGAGTTTGGAGAGGGGAAGCTTCAGGAAAGTTCACGGTGCGCAGTGCTTACAGAATGTTACCAGAAACTAGACTTTACAACAATACAGACCCTATGCTATTCAATATTACAACTTTTTCAAAAAGTTATGGAGGTTACAGATTCCTTTAAAAATTAAGATACTAGTCTAGAAATCATCGTGGTACTTTCTCCCTACTTCATCAAATTTGTTTGCTAGAAGGCTTGTGGTAGATGCGATTTCTCTAAATGCAGGAAAGTTATAGAAAATCGCATACATGTTTTCCAAGACTATACTACAATAATAGATGTTTGGGAATTTTTAAATTTATTTTATAATACGTTATTTTATAATACGTTATTAGCACGATTCTCTTTTAAGGAAGTGATTAGTAAAGTGGAAGGGAGCTTATTAAATAAGCAAGAGATCCCTAGTTCATGCTACTAAATTTGTTGCATTCACTTTAGGAATCATGGCCACTAAAAGCGAGAACATAGTGATGAATAACAGAACAATGAGAGTTCTCAAGATAACTATTCAATGGGAAAAGATAACTTATGTTATCAATGTGATATGAAAGGTTTTTGGCCACATATGTGGTGTATGCCCAAATATTTTATTTTTGTTAATATTCTTTGAGGAAGGATATTAAAATAGAGTAATGAATTCTATCATTATAGATGGAAAATATTTATTTTATTTGGTACTGAAACAAACCAATATTATTCCAATATTTGGTAGTACAAAAATTGGTCGAAAGCTCCAGAAGAGCTAATATATTAATATCTTGCGATGGTTAATCGATTGGTTTTAAAAAGATATTTATAATGGATCTCATATTGAGATTGTAAATGAGAAAAATATTATATTTCATATGAATCAAAAGAGGGTAGGTTATTGATTTCTACTGAATTGATTGCGATTATCTCTATGATATTCTTTTGTCATTATCTCCATTAAGGGGTTGAAGTCAAAATATTTGACTGTGAAATATCTACTTAAATTGTGGAAGAAAAATATGAGCAATAGAATATGGTAATTCTATCTAAAGCTCGTTATGGTTAGATGCACCTAAAGATTTTGAACATGTGAATATTTTGGCGTATTCCCTAAGTGAATATTGCATATAATTATTTGAAAATTATATTATATGACTTAGTGTCATTATAAACTTCACATTGATTTGACATTTCCAGTAGTAAATGTCACAATGATACTTAAATGTGGATACAAAGTGAAAGGAATGATATTAAATTATCAATTTGCTACAATTTAGTACAATTGAAAAGCATGTTAAAGTAAACTAGAAGTTTACTGGTACAAATATATTTACTACTTGGCATGACCAGTTAGTTCATCCTAGATCATATATGATGCGAAAATTAATTGAGAATTTATATGGACATTCATTAAAGAACTAGAAGATTCTTTAATTTAAAGAATTCTCATTTGTTGGTTGTTCTCAATGAAAATTGGTTGTTAAAAACTCACTAGCTAAAGTTGAGATTTAATGTTTTGCATTTTTTAAATGAATATGGGCTCATTCATCCACCATGTGAATGTTTTATATTATATGATTTTGGTAGATGCATCTATAAAATAATCACATATGTATTATCAACTCACAACATGTCAATTGCAAGATTGTTTGAATAATTAAATTCATATCATGCAATTAAGATAATTCATCTTGGTAATATTGATGAGTTTATATCTTAAGTCTTTTATTGATTGAGCTTGAAAAACTTTTGTAAAAGTTTGTTATTTATGCGCATAATAATTTATAGAAATTATTGATTAAATGCCTCTGATTCTTATTTATGAAAACTGAACTTTCTCTTTCAACATGGAAGTATGTTGATTTAGGTGTTGTACGCATTAAGCCAAAAGTTTTAAATACTCTCCATTGCAATTGATTTTAGGTTAAAAGCTAAATATTTCTCATCTTTGAATTTTTGTATGTGCGTATATGTTCCAATTGCTCCACCACAACGCACAAAGATAAGTGAATCTTCAAAGAAAGTTGGAAATATATATTAATTATGAGTCTCCTTTTATTATGATATGTTAAATGTATTGGAGATACAATTATGACATGATAACTAATAAGTTCAACAAGGATAACTCATTAAAGTTCCAAATATGAAAATTTTCATAAAAGGTCATATAGTGAAAGCAGGTGCTCCAGAAGAGACCCAAGACATAACTAATAAGTAAAACTCTAGAAGAGATTCAGGTACATGAAACTGAAGATTAAAATAGTGAAAATAAGAGATCTCGATAACCTATATCAATTTGAGAAAATATCGAACCAATAATAAAAGTGGTCGAAAATAGTTTTGCATGCAATATTATTGTGGAAATAATGAAATAAAGGAGGATATTGAATAAATCTATTGGGAAATATAGATATGGAATAAATTGGCCAAAATAGAAAGACGCAACTCAAATACAATTAAATATATGGAGTTTTTAGATCAGCAGTCCAAATATCTAAAGGTATAAAGCCAGTAAGGGTACAAATGAAGTAGTTTTGCAAAGGTAAAATAAAATATGAAGTTTTTCGCTAAGTCCTGGCATTGATTATGAGAAGATATAATATTCTTTTGTGGTGGATGCAATAACCTTTAGATATATTATTAAATTGGCAGTTCATACTTGCGTCTCATGGTTGTTGTTACAACCTTTTGTGAATCACTATATAGGAAAGTTTATATTAAAATCCTTGAAGAATTTGGAATGCTAGAAGCATATTGAAATTATCGGGAAATTGCTCATTTATATGAATTGAAATAATTGAACATGTGATAAATTTGACTTAGGGCTTGTTTAGCAACCAATTTAAAAAGGACTTTTTACTAAATAAGTCCTTTTGGGTTGAAGGGTTAATAAACAACCCTCATTTAGCTACTTTTTTGACTTTTCAAACTGAAATTTTCCTCAAAATGATAAGTTAAAAAAATATCTAGTAGCAGCCCAAACGGGCTTTTAGAATCTTTATTTACTTTTTTAACCTTACAGATCTGGCACCAATTATTTCTTCCTTCCTTCTTTTTCTTCTTTAATTTTTCTGCTCTTTTACTTTCCCTTCCTTCTCCCCTTCCATTTTCTTCCTTTCTTTCATTTTAAAGATGTTTTTCTTTATAAACTTTTCTCTTCTTTCATCTTTTTTCAGCTCCAACGGGTAGTTACTATGATTCTTTGTGCACCCATCATCTCCTCTTTCGGTAAGTGCCATGGTTATTCATCGATTTCTTTTAATTGTTCACAGCTAAGGGCATTGGTCCACATGAATCAAGGTAATCCCTTCTTTTTCGATAGTGTTGGGAAGTAAGTGGCTTTTGGGTTTGGGTTTATTTGATTGAAATCATGGTTCTGCTTTCTTAAGTTTTCTGTACCAAATCACTTTGAAAAATTGTTCTTTAGTTTGTTATAGTTATTTTTTCAGATTTGTGTATAATATATGATATATTCAAACTTGAGTTGGGTTGACTTCTAGCATCTATACTGCTTGCCACTATTGGTTTTCTATTGGGTGAGGTAGTACTTGTTATGTACTCATACTATGTGAATAATTTGTTCTGCCATTCGTGATACCATTTTGTTTAATAATAAGCATTATTGTGATTATTACAAAATGTTTACACCTTGTAAGAACCTGGAATTTTTTCTATTCTCTGGAGCAATAGACTAATTGGTGGTGACATATCAAGAAAACAATACCGGTTGGGTGGTGCCTAGATTGAATGATTTTGCAGATATAAGGTGTTGAAGGTGTATGTTAGATAGTTAAAGGTGTTTTTCAAAGGGAACTCTTAGCAAAATAGCAAATCATGATATATTTATAAATTTAATTTGACATTTCAGTTTACGTTTGTACAACCTCTGTGAGCATTATTTTGTTAGGAACTTAAATTTCAATTTAATATAGTTCAGGTATAACAATTTGGTAAATTGGATAGTATTTTCAAGGGGAAGGAGAATTAAATTAGTTGAAACTGACTTTTAATGTTTGTGGTTTTTTGTATGCAAATGGATGGGGTTGTCACTCTAGCCTTGCTGCATCTATAGCTAGGATTTTCTAAAAATCTTATATGATCCCTAAGGTCATGGTCTTGTTCATAATATTGTTTCCATAACCTCAATACACTTGCAAACTGAATATGATCTATAGCCTCTAGAGAATGCATAAATGAAATATGGGTATTTGAATTTATAGAGATGTTCTAAGCTTCTGTTTTTGCTTTTTCATTTATCTTTGCAAGCAGATAAATGTACCTGAGGTATTGATATGCGTAATAGCATCCCAGATTGCTAATCTTGGTGAGAGCATAATTGGTGCTGCATTCCAAGGGAAAGAAGGATTTCGTTGGGTAAGGAATCATTTGAATAATAGGATGGTTTCTACCATCCTATTTTCTTAACCATTTTTTCTTAAATTTAGTGCTTATGTATCTTCTTGATTTTAGTGTTACCGATGAATCAAGCTTGATTCTATATGAATGTATGGTTTGATGTGGTATATCGATGAGATGATTACATGTATATCATTTTGTGGACTCTCATTATGTTTGGATCTGGCCGCCCTCCTAAAGCTGTAGTGAGGAAGAGTTATATACCCACTATTTTGGGGTAAAGAAGATCAAAGAGTAAATTTAGAGAGATCAACCTGTTATAAAGCTGCCTGCTAAGGATTAATTATAGTCTTAATGTTTATTCGATGAAAATGTGGTATTGTCCATGTAATAGGCTGTTATGTTGGTCTGGTTCTTCTTTTTGCTTTGAAGTATCCATGTTCAGCATATAGTCACACAAAGAAATATAGATATGACCTTCCTCAAGATACATGATAAACTTGACACTTATCTCTATCAAACACTTACCTAGATATTTTGCTCAAATTTAATTCTCCTGTTAATTTCGTATACTCATAATAATGAGTATATTAATATACATATATATATATTCAATGTAATGTGATCAGTCAAAGAAGAATGAGTACTTCGGGGATTGAAGTTAGTGGTGAAAAAGTCAAAGCATGGTGGGATAAGAAATTGACAGAAATATTTTGTGATATTTGTATTAAAGAGATATTGAAAGGGAATAGACCTGGTACTCATTTCACAAAAGATGGATGGTTGAAAATAATGATCAACTTTGAAAAAGAAACAGGCAAGGCTTATTCACAAAAACAACTTAAAATTAGGTGGGATGCCTTGAAAAAAGAATGGAAGGCTTGGAAGAAACTTAAAGACGGAGATATTGGTTTAGGGTGGAATCCTATAAAAAAAAACCGTTGATGCATCGGATGATTGGTGGGAGAGTAGGCTAAAGGTATATTAATAATTTTAGATATTTTTGTTTTTTCTTATTTATGAGGTTATTTATAATTTCTTTTATTAAACTACTATTTTATATGTAGGTGGTGCCTAAAGCTTAGAAATTTAGAACATTCGGCATTGATCCTGACTTGGAAAGGAAGTTGGATCAAATGTTCATGGGGATAGTTGCAACAGGTGATAAAGCATGACACCTTCTTCTGGTACACTTCGTAGTGAATTTTTTGAGGATGTTGGCAATAACATACCTGAAGAGAATGAGGAAGAAAATGCAGGAAATGATGTTAACATTTTAAATGATGTTAACACTTCAAATGATGTTAATATTGATGGAAACGGTAAAAAAAGGAAAACACATGAGATATCAACTTCACATTTGAAAACTAGAAGGAAGAAATTCTAAAAGCAAATTGGAGGGGCTGCAAGATTGTCTAGTCAAATAGAAAAATTATGCAATGCAGCTGACAATATGAGTCAAGCCACGTCTTGTTTGACTCCTGTTATGGATCCATATGGTATTCCACAAGCAGTCAAAGTGCTTGATAGCATGTCGGAGGAAGTTCCTGAAGCTAGTCCACTATACTTTTTTTCACTGGGATTATTACTCAACAAGGACAAGCGAATTATGTTTTTATCAATTAATCCCAAGATTAGAGCTATGTGGCTTAAGACAGAGATGGAGAAGGAGGACAATTGAAAATTTTCTACTCTTCTAGGGTCTAGATATATCTACTATGTGACTAAACAACAATGCTAAACTACTTTTATCAATAGTTGTTTATGTTTGATTTTTGGATATTGAATTTATGTTCTACTTATTTATGTGTAATTTAGTTTTATCAATAGTTGTTTATGTTTGGTTCTTGGATATTGAATTTATGTTCTACTTATTTATGTGTAATCTAATTTTATCAATAGTTGCTTATGTTTGGTTCTTGAATATTGAATTTATGTCCTACTTATTTATGTGCAATCTAGTTTTATTAATAGCTGTTTATGTTTGGCTTTTGGATATTGAATTTATGTTCTACTTATTTATGTGTATTTTAGTTTTATCAATAGTTGTTTATATTTGATTTTGGATATAAAATTTGTTCACAGGTAATGAGTATGGTTGACAATTCTAGCGGTGATGAAAGTGATGATAAATGGGAAAAGAAAGAGATTTTACAACGCATGGAATGTTTTAGCTGGTTATTTGTTGTTGCATCTTCTTCCGTGCAATTATATTATGAGAAGTATATATTGAACCAACCATGCATGGATTCAAAACAATCAGGTGAGGCATATGGATCCGAGAGATTCTTGACGGTCATGAATCACGCTGTATGATTAATTTTAGGATGTCTAAAATTGTATTCACAAGTTTGTTGAGAGTTTTGGAGACAAGATACAGCCTACAAACTTCAAGACACGTATCTTCTCATGAAATGTTGGGAATTTTTTTGTACATCTTGGGCACCGGTGCCAAAGTTTCCCAATGTCGAGAAAGATTTCAAAGGTCTGGAGCAAAATAAGTCGATACTTTGCAATTGGGCTTGAGAAAGTTTCAAGGATGGCCATTGATCTAATTGCACCCGAAGATCTTTTTTCAGCTCAATACCCGATCAAATACTTAATGATTCTAGATATATGCCACATTTTAAGGTTAGAATTTAATATTATATTATTATATTTTAATATTTTTTATTGATTAAAAATATGCATAGGATTAATATGATTATTTGTTCAAGATTGCATAGGTGCAATTGATGGTACTCATATTGCCGCTATTCTTCCACCAAATGAACAAATTCCCTACATTGGAAGAAAAGGTATCCCGACTCAAAATGTTATGGCGGTGTGTGATTTTAATGTGTTTCACCTTTGTTATGGCTAGATGGGAAGGATCGGCGCATGACACTAGAATATTTCTTGATGCAATTCGATATCCAAAATACAAATTTCCGCACCCACCAAATGGTAAGCTATTTCATTTATTTTTTTAAAATAATAAAGTATAAGTTCTTTAATTGATAATTTGAAAAATAAAGAATTCTTGAATTAACTCTTTGTTATATTATCATATGTAGGAAAATATTATCTTGTTGATTCTGGATATCCTCAAATTAAAGGTTATCTTGGACCATATAGAGGTCAGCGATATCATTTACCTGACTTTCGTAGAGGTAGACCGATAGCTGGTAAAGAAGAGATATTCAACCATTCACATTCATCATTACGTAGTGTCATTGAACGAACTTTTAGTGTTTTAAAAAAAAATGGTCCATTTTAAGGGATATGCCAAGTTATAGTTTTGAAAAGCAAACGATGATCGTTATTGCTACAATGACGATACACAATTTTATCCGAAAATATGCCGGTCGAAATGATGTAGATTTTATGGAATACAAAAATATTAACAAGGCATATTATTGATCCAGAAGATATGTATGATGGAGAAAGTGATGATGATGATGGTGGTGGTGAATCAAACAATTCAAGAAGTCTTGAAATGGAATTGACAAGAGATGCTATAGCTTCTAGTTTAATGAATTCACTTTGAATTGTAAATGCTAATGTAAAACTTTTGATGATGTATTTGGTATATAAATATTACCCCTTTTTGAAACTTTAATCCAAATGCATGTAATTTTAATTTGTTAGGTTTATATTTTCTATATTATGTTAATATCTAATATGAGTTATATATTCAAATTAAATTTTAAAATAAAATAATACAAATGTATTAAAATTAATAATTAAAAAATAAAAAATATTTTATAAAATAATACAACTGTGCTAATATTTAAATATAAATATTTTATGATTATATTTAAATATTTAAAATATAATTTATATAATCTAATTAAATTTTTAAATAATTAATATTAATTACTTTGAAATATTTAAAATTAATATTTCATATATTAAGTTATAATAAATTATTTTTATATTATTGCTAAAATATCATAATATTAACTAATTTGAACATTATTTAAATGTATAATTATTACTTTATAATATCATGTCTAAAATAGACATTTCATTTCTCAAAAACACTTTTTGACAGCAATGCTAAACAATCAAATCTTTAACAAAACTTTTCAAAACTACTTCTCAAAAAAATTTTTGCACCACACTTTTCAAAACCACACTTTTCAAAAGCAATGCTAAACTAAGCCTTAGTTAATAGTAGTTGAAGGAGGATTATAAAATGATCCAAAATATCTATTTGTGTTTTTATAGAAGAGTCATGATTAAAGTTTATTATGATTATTGTTGAAACTCCTGAAGAGATCAAAATATATTTCCCCAAAATATACTCTCACTCATGACTTTCAAAAGAAGGTGATATAAATGCTTAGCAAATACATCCAAATAGTCATTTGAAAGACTAGTATTCAAGATTGAATACGTAGAATATGAGATTTTATGTGATGTTTTTATGAGGGAGAGTAAATATGCATTTTACTCTTTTTCCCTTAACTGAGGTTTTGTCCCATTGGGTTTTTCTGGTAAGGTTTTTAATGAGGCAACATGTTATGCATATTATAGATATGTGTACTCTTTTTCCTTCAGTAGGAAATTTTTTTCCACGGGGTTTTTCTTAGTAAAGGTTTTAACAAGACACATTATTTACCAATGGACATCTAAGGGGGAGTGTTATGAATATCTTATTAAGTGGATGTCCATCAAGATCAAGATAAGTTTGGATGAACTTTAAATTCTAGTAGTCATCAGAATTAGAGTTCTATTTCATTTATACTTTCTATGTCTATAAATATAGACCTTTGAGAAGCATTGTAATTACACTTCTATTGATCAATAAAATACGCTCTCTCTTTTGCTCTCCATTCTCTTTGTTCTTTACTCTCTGTTCTTTTATTTTATAACAAGAATATATCTTTCCTTAAAATAATGTATTTTACCATAAAGAAATTTCTACTTCTAGCTGTTAAATGGAAATATCTTTTTAGAATTATTTCCTTAAATATATGCCATTTATTTATTCTAAAACTGCAAAAATGTTATAAACAAAATAATAGATAAAGGATGGATATGAGAATATGAGAATTTGTATTGCATTCTATATCTTTATTCAATTTACAAGTAGCATACTCTATATATATATGGAGATTCGACTCTCATATTCTAATACATAAATAGGAAAAAGTAGTTACAAGAATATGAAAAGTTAAAGAAGATGGAAGGTTAAAGGTCAATGGAGATGAAAGGTTGAACATCCTTTTAATAATATTCATAACACTCCCCCTTGAATGTTCATTGTATAAAGGATATGCCTCATTAAAAACCTTATTAGGAAAAACCCTGTGGGGCAAAAACCTAGTGAAGGAAAAAGAGTACATAATCCTTTGATGCATAGTATATCACAACTATATATATATAGTGTGTGTGAATTTACTCCCCTTCATATAAGCATCACTTAAGATCTTTGAAACAATGAAATCTAATGTTGAAAAATAATTTCTCAAATGTAGCAGTAATTATTTGATTCATAGAGCGCTAAGAAATTGTAGTACCACCATATGTGAAAACATAATCAGTTTGTGATTGAGTATTGTGAGGATCAAATAAGTACCCTGCATCTGCAAAACCAACTAATTCTGTTTTGGGTAGGTTAGGGAAAAATAAACTCATATCTCCTGTATCTTAAAGATAACGAAAAACATGCTTAACCCCATTCCAATGTCTTCGGGTTGGACAAGAGCTAAATCTTGCTAATAAGTTGACAACAAATGATATATCAGGTCATGTATGACTAGCAAGATACATCAATGCACCAATAGCACTTAAATATGGTACTTTAGGACCAAGTAAATCTTCATCATATTTTTCGAGGAATGTGCGTTATGCATGTAAAATCTTCTTATCACTTTTTCTATATATGTTGTTTGATGCATAAATATTCCATTCTTTGGGTGCTCAATTTGTAATCCTATCCCTAGATAAAATCTTGTCTTTCCAAGGTCTTTCATTTCAAATTCTTTCTTTAAGCACTCCACTATCACTAAATTCTCTTCAAGAGTCTCAATGATAATTAAATCATCAACATACATAGCAATTATAACAAATCCTAATCCAAACATCTTTATAGAAATGCATGGAGAAATGGGATCATTCTTATAGTCGTCCCTCAATAAGTATTCACTAAAGCGATTATACCACATGCGCCCATATTGTTTCAATCCATAAAGATCTGTTTAATTTGATTGAGTAATGTTCTCGAGAACCTGGATTAGTTACTTTTGGCAGATTAAACCTTCTAAGAGTTTCATGTAAATGTTATTATCAAGTGGGCCATATAAATAGGCTGTAACTACATCCATTAGGTGTAAATCAAGCCCTTCTCTTATTGTCAAACTAATCAAGAACCTAAAAGTAGTTGCATCCACCATAAGAGAGTATGTCTCTTCATAATCAATACCAGATGTCTTGTGAACGTTCTTGTTACAAGTCAAATTCTATATATTATGATTTGTATTTTTTTCCCGCTATTATGCTAACATGTACTCCCTTTGGCTTTACACCTTCCGGGTGTTCGGACTTCTTGTCCGAGATACATTTCATAAGTTATAATAGAAAAACTTATTTAATTTTTTTTGATGACTTGTTCTCATCTCAATGCTTTCAAGTATATTTTCATTCAAGATCCTCACTTTTCCATAATATTGAAATTGTCGACAACAATTTCATTTTTTTTTCAACTGCATCATATTTAGTCATGACATAACTATTTGAGATATCTCATTATATTCATAATTTCATGTACTTGAACCTCTTCTGGGGTTTTATCAAATGTTATGCCTTGGGTCTCTTCAAGAGTACCTGCCTCCTTTTAGTATGTGACCATCTTCATTTCTTTCTCCTTTCTTTCAATAATTTTTTTTGTTTATGGAATCAACTAGTTTGTCATGCTTCTAGCATGCTCAAGACTTATTTTTATCACATTATCCTTCTGAGACATATAATTATTTGGAGCATTTTAGCTGGTATATGTATCAGCTAGTATATGGAATCTCTAAATGTCATCACTAAACATATCTAGCAAATAATTTTTATCCTTCAAACTTTGTGCACATAATATTAGTGAGGATCACAACTTAAAATTATTTGGGAATATAATGCACCAGTATTGTTAGCACAAATTGCATTCTATAAAGATTGTGCACAATCAAATTATTTTAAGAAATAGTATCACAAACTTCGAGTTGCACACATGTGATACATGAGCTCATACATTATTTGGTTATCATATAAAAATGTAGGGGTGAGCAAAACTCGATTCGAATCGAAAAATTCGAAAAAAATTTCGAATTTCAAATTATTCGAATCGAGTTATTCGAGTTAAACGAATCGAGTTGAATTTTTTTTTCGAATTTCGAGTTCGAATCGAGTTTAATTTTCGAATTCAAATTTTTCGAATAATTCGAATAAACCAAACAAAAATATATTATTTTTAATTTTAAATTTATATTATCCAAACCCAATATCCAGGCCCAATTTACTATACCCATTTTCCTCCAAAACCCAAACTATTTTATCTTACCCAATTTTTTCCCTAATATTTAAAACGCATCAACAAACTAAACCCAAATATTTTTAAACCCAAATATAATTTCATTATTAAAAAACACTCATAAAATAAACCCAAATATTTTTAAATCCAAATATAATTTTATTCCTAAATAATACTCATAAACAACTCTTTTTCGTGTCTAAATTTATTGTTCTTTTTTGTTTATTATTATTATGGTTAGGTGTACTTATTTAATTTTTATTTGAAAAATAAATTGAATATATTAACTTTGTAAACCCAAAATCTATTTTTTTTCCTAAAAAAACCCTAAATTAAAACCCTTAAAAAAGAAATTTAAGTTATTCTACAATGATTTTGTGTTATTACTGTTCGTTTGTTTGACTTTTGTTTTGTTGTTTTTATTTTTTGTTTTATTGTTTGGATTGGTGTTGCCGTGTAGATTTTTACTTTATTTTGAATTTTTGCTTATATTTTTTTATAATCTTGTTGTGTTTATTGTTGTTACTTGGACTTATATTATTTACTTGAACTTTTTCTTATTTTTTTATTATAATCTTATTGTGTTGTCATTGTTTATGAATTTTTTTTTTCACTTATTTATTTCAATTTTTCGTTGTATAGTCATATTTAAAAACTTTAAATAAAAATATTTTAAAAAAATTATATAAAATTAAACAACACAAAATTAATTTTTTAATTTAACTCGAACAAATATATTCGATTCGATTCGATTCGAATTCTATCTCACTCGACTCGATTCGTAAAAATTTCAAATCAAGTTAGGATGATGAAATAGGATTCGAAAACTCGATTAACTCGAAAATTTTTCATTCGATTCGATCGAATGCTCACCCCTATAAAAATGCAACCGACCTCTAACTTTAGCTGGTGTTAGTTCAATATGTTGTCCAAATAACTAGTATAATGAAAATTATTAAAATATAACTTCTAATTCTTCAATAAAATCATATAAAATTTCATCAAATTATTTTGCATCAACTTTGACTCGGGATGTCTAACTGGTCATACCAACACTATGAACTTCTTTTCACTATCTGATATGTCATTCATATAAGTGTAATGTATTTCTTTTGGGAATATTTAATAATACAAAAACATGAGTATCTCATGTTATTTCTATCCATGATTTTAATGTAAAACATAGAAAAATTTCCCTCAACATGTATCTTCTTGATCTGAAAAATAATTATATGTTTTACAAAATTTTGCATCTCAAGGAGGTAAAATATTAGCTCTTCAAGAGCTTTTTACAGTTTGTTGCAATATTAGCTCTTCAGGAGCATGCAATCATTTTATATATATCCTTAATGAATACTTAAATTATTCATATAAAAATAAAATGAATAGGTATAAATAAAACATAAATTAAACATAATAAAATAATATTCATGTTATTAATAAATCACTATGGTTAGATATATATATTTTTTATATATATCATAACACAACAAAATGCAAAATATAATAATGTCAGATTAAGGGTATGTTTGTTTACCCGTAGTTGATTTTCCGGAAAATGTTTTACTTATTTTACCATGTTTGTTTGACTAAAAATGAATTCCTTTAAAAAACACTGGAAAATGCCCCGCTTTTTATGTAAAATGTCTTACAGATTTTATTTCCGTAAGACATTTTCCTTTCCTTATCCTCATCACTGACTTATCAATCTCAGTCCCAGCCTCAGCTATCAGCTTCAGCCAGACTCTCATATTGTGCTTTCTTCCTCCTTAGCCAAGTTCTATTCTCCTTTTCTCTCTATTGTTGTGAATGCTCCAGATTTAGTTATGTTTTTTTCTCTATATTTAACCAGTTTTCATGTAAAAAGAAATGAGGCAGTAGCAGTATATACTACCTGAAGGCCACTTTGAGTGTTGAGGTTAGGGTCTGCAGACTTTGGTTGAGGGATGGTTCTATGTCTTTTTTTACCAAAGGCTTCGATAGAGCTTGCTCTCAACAAATCGTCTTTTCTAGTTCTTCTAATGGGAATAGTTCCTTCTGGGTTCTTCCAAACATTAACCCAGTCTTATTACCCAAGAAAACTGCTGCTGCTGCTTTTGATTTTGATAAAGCTAAATCAAAATCCCCTAAAAAGGCTTAGACATTGAATCTAAAGCCAACAATGTACAACTCTTTTTTGCTTTTGTGGAATTCTAGTACTTTAGGGATCTTGCCATTTCTACGTATTATCGTAGAAATGATGGATGATTATTGGTATTTTGGCTTCAAAACTTTGTACTCTGATTCCGCATTTTGTAAACTGCTCCAATCAAATTGATTGCTTCTTTTTTAATCATTAAAGAAATATTGGCTTAAATCAAGCATGCTTGATGGCTTAAATAAAGCCTTTGACAGGATGAATTGGGTTTTCCTTGAATGTGTCTTAGAGGTAATGATTTTTTTTCTTGGTGGATTTAATAGGACTGCGACCTGCATCACTACCGTAAGTTTTCAAGTTCTTGTAAGGAAGAGAGATCATTTCTCCATATTTGTATATTCTGTGTCATAATGTTATTTTTTCTGCCCTGCTGAGAGCTTAAGAAGATAATCTCAATCATGGGAACATATTAAGATTTATGTATATGACTCTCTTAAACAAGCTTTACTTGCTAAGCTAAGCAAGCATGTAGAATCTGGAAAGAGAAACTCTATTATTAACAAAACAATTGTTCCTAAATATTGTAACCATTAGAACTTCCTTTAGATATAAGTCGAGTGGAGGCAATTGCCTCTAAGAGACAAAATGGTGTCTCGGTGTGAAGAACTGCTGTAATGTTATGTATTTACCATGAATAAGATTTTAGGATTTTAGAAAGAACGTTAACAGAAGGACATGTACTTTTAAGGTTGGTTATTGGAGTACGTGGAGCAAGAGACCCCTAAGGTAGCAAAAGTTGAGAGCATTCTACTGTTGTAGAGCAATAGAGGCTATATATCTCTGTTATGGGGGCTTCACTGATAGGTCAACTTAATATACTACCTTTTCTTCTCCTTATCTAATGGTTTAGTGGAGCAAGTAGCAGAGAATCTTCTTGCTTCATCAATGGACACTCTTTATAGGCTGCTGCTGCTTCTTTTTGACCTTAACCTATTTCCTTGTTGCTATAACTGCAGAAAAAAAATCCAATTAAAAAACTTCAGGTTGGATCAAACATAATTTATTATATATTTAGATAATTATTTAAAACATCAGTGTTTTTGAAACTTGATCGGACTAATAAGTTGAATCGATTGAATCAAGAATCATTTAGTTCATCGACTTCAATATATCATATAATCGAGAATGAACAAAACCATCACTGTTGAATCAGAATCTAAACAATCAAGTATAAAACTGGACAAATCATTTTTTATATTGATAGAATCAAGGCTGTCCAAGATTGATATTTCTATTTTTATTTTAATTACCTCTTCAAACAGATTTTTAAGATAACCTAAAAAGTGTTAAATGTTGTCAATTTTTACTTGAGCCTTCACATATATTTTCTCCATAAGCAAATGGACTCCAAGACATGGCATTTAGGTATGGTCAGTCAGTCATGAATTCCTTCTCGCTCGAATCACTGGGGATTGATTGGGTCCTCGTACAATGGCAAATAATTCATTGGGAATTTGATTTCCAATGAGTAGGTTACAAGAGCATTGGAGTTGAGATCTTGTGTGAATCAATCAATGTTCTTAGTGGGGTATACGGTTCGTCTTCAAATCTTGACATCAACAATGCTTTTGCTTTTGTTTACTCTGTTGAAACTACTTGTTTTAGATCGTGGGAATGAACCCACGTTTAGCTACCCCACTACTTTTCACACTTAGAAACATATAGCCTGCTGTCATCATGAAACATAGTTGTTTTAGTGTAGTATCTTGTTATTGCCTCATCTTGAAACATATTGCCTGCTGTCAATATATTTCTGATTTCACTGCAGGTATATGACTTGTTTAGCATAATGGACATTTCTTTTATGTTGTTGGGTTGAAACAATATATAAAAACATATTGTTTTCATGAAGTTACCCATTTAATTGCCCATGTTTTCATGAGTATCCTAGTAATATCTGAGTTTATGGTTAAGTTGTTATTTTTGTTGTTTAATTCTTATTTTTTTTTTTTGTAATGATTGACAATGACAATTATTAATGTAGAATGGGTAATGGCAACAAAGAAGGGACAACCAAGCAATTCTGGTGGACAAAACCGATGGAACATCTTTTTTTAGAAATTCTAGCAGAGGAGGCTCAAAAAGGAAATAAGCCTTCTAACACTTTCAAATCAGCTTCTATTAATCGAGTTGCTGCAGTTATTTCTGAAAAATTCCAAGTTCAATGTGATTCTAAGCATGTGGAAAATCATTTAAGGACTGTAAAAAACCAATGGCAAATTATATGCAGAATTCGAGCCGAAAGTGGTTTTGGATGGGATGATAACATGAAAATGATCACATGTGATAGATCGACATATGATGCCACAGTGATGGTAATATATTTGTATATATGTTAAATATATTTTAACATTATATTATTTACTTGTTATATATTTATTCTAATTGTGTATAATATCCAACAGGCACACAAGAAGTATGGACCATTTTTGAACAAAAGCATTGATCATTATGATGAAATGGCTTTATTTGTTGGAAAAGATATGGCAACAGGGAGTTTTGCTAGAACATTTGCTGACATAGACTTGGATGATGGTAACCAAAATTCAGTGTCTGTAGAATGAGACAATGAAGAGGTTGAGATAAGAACAAATGTATCTTCATCTGGCACATCTAAACGTAAAAGAAAAAGTATTCAAGAAAATGTCGTTGATGAAGAAATTAAATTTATGGGTGAACAACTTGGCAAGATTGGAAATGCATTGGAACGGTTTACTGCGGATAAGACACCACATCTTTACGAAGAAGTGATGTCGATGCAGGTGGAAGGATTTGATGACGACTTCCTTTGTAGTGTGTTTGATTATCTTATGAATCATGATTCCGAGGCCAAAGCTTTCTTAATCAAAAATACAAAGCCTAGAAAAATTTGGCTTCAAAAATTTTCTCAAGGTTGAAGATATATATGCTTTAATGTTCTGTAGTACTAATTATACGGTGTAATACTAGTTATGCACTTTGACAATATTTTAGTTATAATGTTGTGTACTATTAATTATGTAGTTGGATAATATTATTTGTAGTTATCATGTGGTGTACTAGTAATTTATAATATTAACTGTGGTTTGAAAGCTAATTTATTATTATTCAATCTTTGTTTTTTTTATAACACAATTAATGTATGTAAATAATATAAAATATAAATTTAATAGATATAAAATAAATTTTCAAATGTATCTTTGTTTCATTTAAAACAATTTTCCTGAAATATTTTCAAGAAATCTGCCAAACAACAGAAAATATTTTATATATATTCATCCAAACACCAGAAAATATTAACTTTTCCAGAAAAGTAATTCATTTTCCAAAAATCATTTTTCGGAAACTATTTTCAGTCAAACAAACGGAGATTTCTAATCTTCGCCTCAATTACGAAACTATCCAAACAAGGTGAATATCTCAAAATTCATGACAAACATTTTTACTCTCATTCCATAATAATCATATATCTCAATCAAAATCAAAATTAAACCAATCAATTCTATTTAAAATGAACCAATAAAAAATAAAAGCATTTATCTCCACATAAAAATCTCACTAACTAAACACATGAAGAGATTTAAAAATTTATAGAATTATGGATAGAGAATTATATAAATTAAACTTCTTAATAAAAATCAAATCAAATTTCAAAAGAAGTTGATTAGACTAACTTAGGTTACCATGGATGAGAAGTAGTGATTATAAGCATCCTTTGTAATAAAGAGAAAGAGATCATCCCCAAGCAAATATCAAGTAGACATTAATTCTAATGATTCTTAAATGAAACAATTAAATTTCAATGCTTGGATCTCAACAAAATTTTTGGCACAAACTAAAAACATATTAATCATCCTTGTATGCATGGCCAATTTTAGCATCATATTGAAAATTTTCATTTTTTTACGAAAAAAAATATCCTCCATTTCATCATTTTGGACAAAATTTGTCTTAATATTGTTTCCATTTTTTTAATGGATACTTTGATAAAATTTTACTAGATGCTTAAACATACAACAGGTACGTGATCAATGCATTTTCATACATTGGTAGCATGAATTTTCAATAACCTTTGAATATTTTTAACCATCATTTTCTTGATTTTCCTTATTATTCTTTTCTAGTGGTTAGAAGTACTACTATTATAACCACCGTGATAACAATTATTAGTATGTCTCCAACCACATCCTCAATTACAATGACAACCACGATTTCTATATTTGATTTTTCATAATTGTTATGTGTTGTAACATTCACTTCAGGGAATGGAGTTTTTTTTCACTAGAAGGCATGAGATCGTTTCAAAATACATTTTAAAGCCTTTTTCACTACTGCAGGAGCACATAAGATATTTCAATCATAGCAAGCTTTAGAGAGTATTATCGTTTTCTAATGGTAAAATCATTCTTTCAAATTATCACGTCATTCAAGAATCAAGAGGATCTTTCATAGTTAGATGTTTCACTTTTAATCCTTCATGTAGATGATAATCATTGAACTTCCACAACAGTAACTTTCTCATAATTATTCGTGTCAAGTTATATATTCTGAGATAACAACTAAAGCGAGAAAACACTATTATTCATGTCTATTCAAACTTAAGTATAGAAATATGATCATCAAAATCTATTAAAATCTTATGATAACTAAGGTCAACCTTACAATTTAACCAACATAATAATAGAATACCCCAAAATGTTTTATGGAATGTTAGCTAGAGACATCACCTTACCTTATTTACTATAATCAAGGTTTCCATAGAAATTTCATCCGCAAAGAAACAAATAGCTATAAGCTATGTCATATGCATCTGGATATATATCCGGTACAAGTATATTTAACTTTTTCTAAGTTTTTCGTACGACATATCCAAATATTGGACATGAGCCTCGTGTCAAAAATAATAATCTAATAATCTAATAGGCAATGTAGTACATTTGGTAAAGGTCACCAAATAAAATAAATTTTTAAAAGTGATTACTTTATTTTTTAATCATGTTAATGACATATGTTATGAAAGATATACATATTTAAGTAAAAATATTTAAGTTGTTGATACTTCAATTTTATTCAAAGTCTTAGATCATAAACAAACATATCATAGAATATATAAAACATAAATTCATATTTAGATATGGAAAAAAATGAGCATCATTTGAACTTTTTTTTTTCATTAAGAATATTGAAATCTCAAAATCTTTCAAGCACACAGAGAAATTCACATACCTTAACCCTGTTGCTTCAACAAGGACGTTGTATGTCTAGATTACTTGTTCTCCAACAAAATATTGAATACTATCGAGCAAGCTCGTGCAGATAACGTGTTAAAAACAAAAATAATAAATAAAGGATAAATATGAGAATATGAGAATTTGTATTGCATTCTATATCTTTATTCAATTTACAAGTAGCATATTCCTCTCTATATATAGGAAGATTCGACTCTTCATATTTTAATACATAAATAGGAAAAAGTAGTTACAATAATATGAAAAGTTAAAGAAGATGAAAGGTTAAAGGTCAAGGGAGATGAAAGGTTGAACATCCATTTAATAATATTCATAACAAAAAACATTTTAATTTTAGTCATTAAATTCTTAAGTTTCTTTTGCTGAAAAGAAAAACCAACTTAATACATCCTAATTATATAGAGGAGTTTTGAACCAGCCCAACACTTGCTTTAACAATAGGCGCAATTGCTAACATTTCTTTAGGGGTCTCTTCAAACACGGTCAAATTTTAGCTTGTATCAAAAGTCAATTTAGCCATACAATCTGCAAGTTCATTCAATTCCCTAAGAATGTTGTATTGTCCAATGTCCAAATAGGGGCGAATCTAGGGGGGCTGGCAGGAGCCCCATCCCCTTTAAATGGAAATTTTCATTTAGGTCTTTAAAATTTTTTAAATTTTAAATTAGTAAAGATTATATTACACTTTGGCCCTCTTAAAAATAATAAAATTTCGATTTAATCCTTTAAAAATTACATTTTTACTATTATAAAAATTACAATTTAATTTCGGTCTCCTAAAAAACTTTTTAGCTTCCCCTGAGTCAAAACTTCCTAAGAATTATGAATTCATGTAATGAAAATTTTTAACTTAATATATGCATTTTTAATATGTAAAATACATTAAAGCCAAAAGTTTGACAGTAATTTTAATTAATTGTAATAAATGTATTACATATTTACTTCTAATTCAAAAATATAATAATTAATTGGATTTTTAAAATTTAGGGTATATTATAAAAATAGTCACTTTTGTTTGCCTTAGATTACATTTTATTCATTTATGTTTGAAATGTTACATTTTCGTCACTTACGTTATCGTTTTGTTACGAAGTGGTCACTCTGTCGTTAATTTCCGTTACCTCCCCAACGACAATCTTACATGGTAGTCCAAATGGGTTTTAAATGTCAACTTGGATGCCCAATTGGATTTTTCTTTTTCAGTTGTAATTAATTTAAAATTTCAATTAATTAAATTTATTTAATTAAAAATTTATTTTCATCCCACCTGGACATCTAAGTTGACATTTAAAACCCATTGGATTGCCATGTAGGATTATCATTAGGGAGGTAACGGAACTTAACGACAGAGGTCACCACTTCATAATAAAATGATAATGTAAGTGACTAAAATGTTTTAAACATAAGTGACTAAAATGTAATATGAGACAAACAAAAGTGACTATTTTTGAATTTACCCTAAAATTTAATAATTAATTCCAATATTTTCCATAAATAAAATATAAATGCAAAGTAGTAATAATTTATTAAAATAAACTAAAAATTTAATAATTAATTCCATTATTTTCCGTAAATAATTCATACAAATAATTATATAATTATTTATTTCAAAATTATATGCCCTAATTTTTAGAAAACTATATTTATTGACTATAACTATTTCTTATAATTTTACTAAAATTTTTATTAGAGTTGTGTGACCTGAATCTCGTTTAATTCGATCTAAAAAGTTTGAGGTACAACTCACTTATTAAAGAAATAAAACAAAGAGGCAAAATCAAGAATCTGAGCGGGTGAAGATGCGAATCTTTCCGTACAAATTGAATCCATATAAGATTATACTTCTTCTATTAAATTGATTGTTTAACCCTTTAAAAATTGCGTGCAGCCACAAACATCTTATATTGTTGTTTTTCAACATTAGCGAATTTTTTCTCTTCTTTTCATTATTTTTTCAATAAAGATTTTTTACATGTATTTTTATTTTTTTCTTATTCCTTTACACTTGATTATGAAATGAATTTAAGGAAAGAAAAGTGATTTTTATACCGAACAATTTATGGGTGATTGCACTTATTCTTATCTTTGTTTTACACGTGATTATTAAGGGTTGTCGCATCTTCACTTTACACTATTGAGGCTTGCATTTTACACCCATATTATATTGGTTCCTTAAAATGCTATTTTTAATTTAAATATTTCTACTCCAATATTATACTAATTTAAAGATTTATAAATATTTTTTTGATGAAAAAAGTATTTATAAATATTTTTAAACTAAATCTTATTTAATTATTATTCCTTTGTAATTCCTAAAGTTAGATTTTACAAAACAACATTTTTTAACAATTAATTTTATAGTATATATATTATATTATACTATATAAATAGACGCTAAAAGTATTAAAAAAAATTTAAATCTAACTCCTATTTATTTATTATTCCTTTATAAATAAAGTTCATCCCTAATGTTTTGAAAGGTCTCCAACACTATTAGGAAAGATAAATGAATTTAAGAATGTTTATTGCGTTATTAGATGAATGAAAAGAATAACAAAATTTTTTGCCAATTTGGGTGAAAGAAGTGCATCTTTTTTATGGAAAATAAAAAGCCAATGAATATGTGCCCTTTACAAAAAGATCCTAATTGCTCTCGGCCTAAGAGCAACAATGGTGTTCTGAACATTACTCTGGAAAAGACTTAAAAATTACAGGGAGCTCTTTTGTAGTCCTGTTGTCTAGAACGCTTCCGAGGGCGTAGGGCGAATTCCTAACAAATTCCTTTGTTCGCTCATCCCTTTAGAAATAGTGCTGATGTTCAGATTCTCCATTATTCCTACCAACATATCTTTTATCGGCTTTCGCTCGGGGTTAATAATACCTCCCGACACAAATGACCTTGAGATATGAGGAAGGACCATTAGCTTGCTTTTGATCTCTTCCCCATTTATTCGTGCTCTTCTCTTTTCTTGTTTTTTCTGAAGCTCTTCCTTTCTCTATTTCAAATTTGGCTTGAATCCTAAGCCAAGCTGATCATGTTTCTCTACCAATACTGGCGCTATAATCCTTCCTTGGAGATATCTCCCCAATCCTCTTTCAGGTGAAGCTCATTTTCCAATCATCTTTTTCAGCCCCTATCCTGGTGGTCATCGATATCTTCAGTTTAGGATCTTATCTCCTACAGCCACAAAAGTAGCATTGACAAACTCTAATGATCTAAATGAGCACTCCATGGCCTCCTCATCTGTACTTATGTAGGGTGCATCACTAGTCATAGATGCAATGATGTCCTCCTCAGCATTAATGGTGATTAATTGACCTTCTGTAATCAATTTTAACTTTTGATACAGGGATGACGGTACTGCCCCTGTCAAATGGATCCACGATCTTCCCAACAGGCAATTGTAAGTCGACCTAATGTTCATTACCAAAAAGTCCATCTCATACGTGTTTAGACTAATTAGGAGTGGATTCTCAATTCTACCCATCACTCATCTCTCCGTGTTCCATCAAAGGCCCTTACTACGTTGTGGCATGCATTCATGTGAAAGTTGTCTATCGGCAACCTATTCAGTGTTGTTAGTGGTAGTACATTCAAGGTGCCACTATCTATCAATACGCTTGGTAAAGTGTACCCTTTGCATCGAGTCGTAATATGAATAGCTTTCATTCAGCCTATGCCCCTTAGAGGTATTTCATCATCATTGAAGAAAATGAAATTATCTGTACTCAAGTTATTAACCAGCCGGTCCAAGTTGTTTACCGAGATATCCTTTACCACATACATTTCGTTCTACACTTTCAGTAGCGCGTTACAGTGGGCCTCTGAACTTGATAGCAAGGGTAAAATTGATACTCGATCTAGTTGCTTATGTAACTGTTCCACCATGTTGTACTCGCCATGCTTTAGGAATTTCAAAAATTCCTTGGCCTTCTCCTCAGTCACTAGCTCATTCACTCGCATCCCGAGTTTGTTATTTTCTCTCTTCTCAAGCCCAACCATCAATGCTTTCTTATTAACCTCCTTCTCTGTATCCGTGATACTTGCATTTTCATTCAATCCTTCTTCATTCGATATCATTACGCTGCAGTCATAGCTTCATGGTGCCCTTTTATTATCCTTATATGGGAATACCACGGGTTTTTGAATGATAACACGTGGTGTCATTCGATCTCCAACCTCACCCCTTAGCTTGGATATAATTACCACTAGTCGGTTGGCTTTATAAGAATTTTCCAGTACCCCTTCCTCAAAAGCACAAACATCATTTGTCTCATCATTTTCCCTCTCCTCAAAGAACTCAAGTTCTTTATTATCCATCAATTTCTGTACCAAGGTTCGGAATTCAACACACTCTTGGATTTTATACCCTTTCATGTTATGAAACTCGCAGTAATTTTTAACTGTTGTCACCCTATCCTCTCTCTCTTGCACGATCAAACCCCTGTTGACCATTTATTGCCAAACCCATTTCAATGAAGACTTGACCTCCCTCACATCATTCTTTATCCTCTTGCTCCTCTCTTCCGTTATTGCATTCACCCCCTGATTGGGATAATTTTGCAAGGGATTTCCAACCACGTTAGGTCTTACGGATTTATCGAACCTTATGATCTCCATCTTGATAAATCTTTCAACCAACTTCTTGAAAACAGTGTAATTCTCGATGGAGTGACTCATTATTCTTGCATGGTAGTCACATTGAGCATTTGTGTCATACCATTCTGGGAACGAGGTTATATTGGCTTTAAATAATAGGGCGACACCACTTGGGCATTGTATAAACTCTTGTAAAGCTCCTTGTAGGTTATCGGGATGGGAGTGAATTAAATTCTTTCAGTGTTCGGCCTCGAGCTCGATTCTTGTCTCGGCCTACTTTGATAATTTATTATCAAGGATTTAGACTGTGTCACCATGATCGGTTTTGTAACATTCACCCGGTATAAGCTTATATTAGTCACCTCACTGTTCTTCCTTCTAGGAGCGGACCTTTTGGTACTCTCTCTCCAGCATTGATTTTTCCACTTTGGATTATATTTTCAACTATTTCTCCCGACATGACCACATCAGAAAAACTTTTAACAGCGTTTCCCAACAGATGATTGACATACGGTGCCTTCAAAATACTAACAAAGAGCATGATTGTCTCCTTCTCAAACAGTAGTGGCTGTACTTGGGATGTCATATCTTTCCACCTTTGAGCATAGTACCTGAAGCTTTCACCCGACCTTTCTCAGCATTTTGCAATGTGATCCTATCAGGGGCTATGTCGGTGACATAACCGTATTGCCTCACGAAAGCCTGTGCCAAATCCTTCCAAGAACTGATCTTGGCATCACTTAATTGATTATACCACCTTGCAGCTGATCCCATCAAACTATCCTGGAAACAATGGATTAGCAGCTGATCATTATGGACATACCCCGTCATTTTTCTACAAAACATGGTGATATGTGCCTACGGGCAACTTATCCTGTTATACTTCTTGAACTCCAAAACTTTAAATTTGAGGGGAAATACCAGGTTGAGAACCAAACTCAGCTCCTTAGCATCAATCCCACAACACCCCTTAGCTCCTTCTAAGGTTTTGAACCTCTCCTCTAACCATTTACAACGCTCCTTCAACTAGTTAGGAAGTTCGGTTCTTTTTTTTTTTTAGCTCCATCACCTCATTTAAATCTGGTATGCTAAAGTCGATAGGGTTATTTCCTAGGTTGGAACTAGAACCCGTTTGGTAATTTATCGGTTTTGGTGTGCCAAACAAGCATGATTGTAGGTTAATAGTGACATATGCTCCTCGAGCATACGTTTCTTGTGAAACTTGGGTCGGCGAGAGGGTAACATTTGAAGGACACGAAAGACCATCACTCCCTTCCTTTGGGTCAATACCCTTTCCCTTATCAGTTTTCCTAACCAGTAATTGAGTTAACTGATTGATAATGTCTTCCTGGGACTCAATAATCTGGTCCTTCATATCTTATTGCACTTTTGCTAACTGTTCATGCAACTGATCCTGCATTTTTTTTGCATCTGTTCCAACTTTTCCAATCATTGATCCATTACTCTTGTCTTAGCACGAGTGTAGTAACGGTGTGATTTTTTTCAGAGTAACTTTTAAAGGAAAATTTTAATTAATTAGAAACATCTTTCTTGAAATTTTAATATATGAAAATGCAATGCGAAACTTTATGAATGCATGAATGCAAATGCAAGGAAGGTATTGACTCTTAATCGAATTCTGATAGAATAACTTTACTAGAAAATGAATGTCTTTACATAAGATAATTACAAATAAGGCCTTGCCCTAATGCTTAAAGTCTTAATCTTTTGAAGGAGACATGCTAACTTTTGGCCTTTATCAGACACCGACTCATACTCTATGCTCAAAGCATTTGCCTAGATAGCTAACTTCTGCAAGTATTCTGCCACTTCTCTCACTTGTGTTAATACTTCACCCATGACATGGTCTCGGTCTTTGACTTGCCTCTAAGAGTGTTGAAGTTGCCTATTACATATCTCCAAAGTTCTTTCGAGGAACTCAATCTGAATCTTACAATTCTGTAATGAGGCTTCAAGTTCTCTAACCCTTCTCTTTAATCCTTCATTCTCAGCCTGGCTTGCCCTTAATTCTGTTACATAGTACCCAAGCTTTCAACTCAGCTTTCTCGACTTGGCTTTCTGGCAGCTCACTTTTTATGGCATCACCTTGGACTTGAGCATCTTTGAATTTTATCTTCCATTATCCACTCGAGTCCTTTCCTCTTGGACTTCTCGTTGCCACTGTCCTGACGTCTTATCCAAACTAGTAATTCTCATTGATTGGCGGAGCTTCTTATAGTCCTCCTTCAAGCCATCTAAGTCTTCCTCAACCTTTCTCTTCCCTTTCCTTAGCTTTTTGGCTTTTAACTTTTGGACATCAACATCCAAACCCAACTTCATCTTTTTCCTCTTTTAATGTTTCTATCTTTTTCCCCAATTCGGAACTTTTCTTTTTAAAGTCTTGCTTGATGAGCTCTAATTTCGATGGGACTAGTTGCAAATGCTCCTCAACTGGGCGGATATTATCGGGATTTGGCACGGGAATGTTATCATCGACTCTCCTACCCCTCCATTCATCATACTTTTGGTTTCATGGGATTTGCAGCAAATGGCTTCATTTTATAGATTTGGTTCCAAGCATTTGACATCTCCCAAACTCTTTTCTTATTGTTCTCGCTGCCTTTGTATACAAACTCACACTGAGCCAAACCTTGAGTTACTGGGATGAACTGTCTTGATCGATACTCTCTCATTACTGATAAAGGAGCATACCCTACAGCTTTTCATATCCCCAGTAACGGAACCTAGTCGAAATCACCGGATCGATAAATAATTTTGTTGGGAATGAACCACAGTGCTCGCCACTCTATGTCTTTGTCTCGGAGACTATGGAGTACTGCCATCCATTTTTCCTCAGAAATATCCTTTCATCTTTGTGTAGTGACAAATTCCCTCAAAGGAGAATAACTTACAGAAAATACCCGACAATGAACTTTTCCACTTTTTAAAAGTGGCTATGAAACCAAACCATCAGTAGTGGTGTGCAACCAATAAATCTCCCTTCTCCTTCTCTTCTGAATGCATTTAATGACAAAAGTTTCGACTAAAATTTTTGGAATAGGTGTAACCCCCTTGTCGAGTCGATCGAATAAATCAGTGACTGCCTCATCTATGTGTCCCAACGCCTTGGGAAATATAACCAGTCCATACAAACTGAGAGCAAATATATCAACCTTTTTCTTTGCATCAAGATGAGCTAAGATTAAATCTCTCAAGCTTTTTCAAGTAATACATTTGTTATCGCCTTTCACCTTAATCCGAGCTGTGACCCATTGCTCACTCATTCCCGTAATGTTCATCAGCTTCTTAAGGAAAGTTGGCATATTAACGGCTCTCGAATAGACCTTTTTTACCTAAATTTTGAGGAAATGAAATAAAGCGGTATATTCCTCAATCGTGGGCACCATATCCATGTTCCCAAACGTGAAATAGCTATAACCCGGGTTCTAGTACTGTGCAAGGGCTCGAAAGATATGCTTGTCCACCTTAACTTCTAACAAGTACGGTAGATCCCCATACTCTCGGTAGAAATCTGCTTCATCCATCATCCCACTGATCCCAGATTTCTTTCAACTCTTGTAAGCTATTCTGAGTCACACTAATCTGAGTGAAGTCCCAGTAATTTGATACATGGCCTTCAGCTAGACTATCACCCTTCTTACGTTGTCTATCCTCTGACTACATACGCACGGCTACATTGTCTTCTACCTCATAAAGATACCCTTTTTTCATGACCAGTTCTTTACTAGTAATCGAACTCAAGTCAATACCTTTTCTAATATGAGGATGCAATGCAAAATAAGATAAAATAAAACAAGTCAGTACATACATCATAAAAATTATTACCAAGAAAAAACATACAACACAGAACCTATGTATCTTATTTTAGGTAGTTGCTAAAATTTCGGCATAGTCCTACCTAGGGTGGGCACTTAGGACTCATTATATGTGGTTTTCGGTTCTAAAGTAATGGTGCCCAAACCAGCAGATTCCTCAGTCCTCACCCATTATAAACTCATACGGACGAGTTTGGTTCAGGGGGACACATTTCCTGTATGTTTGCACGAAAGTGAAAACTTCACAAAACATAGGTACGGATGTATCCCGAAAGCAATTCACTATCTTGCACGGAGGTGAAAACCTCACGAAGGAGTAGCTTCTCTCACTTCCACTTAAGCGGTGTAGTAACAAATGCATATATGCAAAAACATAGACATATAATATTAACAAGCTATTACCACAACAAACATATAAAACACAAAAAAAACGTATAGGATCACAAATTAAATTAAATCGAATTTGAAATTTTCAACAAAAAAAACAAAAAACAATCGACTTACGACTTGATTCTCTTATTGGTCTCCAGCGGAGTCGCCAAGCTATCGAAACCATTTAAAAAAAAAGTCTAGATTTATATGTTGGAAAATGAAAATGGAGTCGCCACCAATAATTTTTTTAAACAGGTATAATTAGGTCACCTTTCGAGATTTAAAAAAATCATTAAAATAATTTTGGTGTTTGAAACCATGAAATGAGTTCGAGAGTCGGTTACACATAAGGACTAGCACCCTTACACGCCCAAAATTGGTACCTAATTGATTATTCAAAATCTTATTTGTTGAAAATGAAAAGTTTGAGAAAAAAATAAATCGCGATCCTTAAATGCATGGATGTCATATTTATTTATTTTGAAAACAAATTTTGCTTTCGAAGAAAGCTCGTTATTTCGAATTAATCGAGAAAAATGTCACATCCAGTAAGTTAGGACATAACAATTTGAATATTCGAGAATGACGAGCTTTTCAAAAAATCTTGTATTTAAATTTTAAAAGGATATTCAATTATCCCGGTTCAAAGAAAAAAATACACCCAGTAAGTTAGGACATGATTTTTCAAATTCTCGAGACAATGATTTACAAGTATAAATATGCACATGATTTACAAGTATAAATAAAATACAATATATACATAAAATACAATAAAATAATAAATTAAATAGATAAATAACCAAATAAGTGAATAAACAAAGACAAATAAAATAATATACATATGCATATAAAAGAGATTAATAAAAAAGATAAACAAGGAAAATTAAAAGCATGTAATATATATACATATAGGATAAAATAAAAAAAAAATTACATTAAAACAGAGTCAAATTTAAATTTTTGGAAAGTTTAAAGGTCAAATCATAATTTTAAAAAGTTCAAGAGTCAAATCAGAATTTTTAGAAAGTTCAGGGTCAAATTCAAATTTTTGGAAAGTTCGAGGGTCAAATTTGAATTTTTAAAAAGTTTAAGGGTCAAATTCAAATTTTGGAAAGTTTAGGGGTTAAAAAATAATTTTTGGAAAGTTTGAGGTTAAAACATAATTTTTAGATAGTTTAGGGGTTAAAAAACAATTATTAAAAAGTTTGGGGGTTAAAAATTTTTTAAAACAAAGCAGGGGCTTCATGGGCAATAAACCCAAAAATCCTAACACGTGGTAGCCCTTGGGACACTTTTGGGTCAAGGACCAAATTGAAAACCAAGTAAAATTTGCAGGGTAAATTTTAAAATAAATAAAAAAACACATTAAAGGACCTAATTGTAATAAGTCAACAAAGCGAAAGGACTGTGGGGATAAATATCCCTTTTTATGACACGCGGATCCTCCTTGGTCCTGATCGGATCGGGGCTGGTCGGTCAAACGGCGTCGCTTTGAAACCTATTAAGTTAGGCCAAAACGACGCAGTTTTAAAGGCTTATATAAATGAAATTTTTTTCAAAAAAAAATTATTTGTTTCATTTGTTAAAAAAAAAAAACCTTTTCATCTCTTTTTTTCTCTCTTGCCCCCTTGTCTCCTTTGTCCGACCCTAGGTACCCGATCTCCGATCGCTGATCACCGACGCAGGCGACCGTTGCCTACTGCGATCAGATATCGAAAAATTTGTTTTTTATTTTTTAAAAAAAAATTTAGATTTAGTCTAGATCTACTAAATCAAGCAAAATTTTTAAAAAAACTAAGAAAAGCTCGATTTTATGAGTTTTTCAAATCTGTTTGTGAGTTTTTTTAAAGAATTTTTTTTGAGCTCGGAATGAGGACGGCTTCGAGAGACCCTAATGGCGACGGCTAGTGACTAAAGGTAAACCCTAGACCCTTTTTATTTTATTTATTTAAATCTTGTTTCAAAATAATGAGAAAAAAAAGAATATTAATGTGTATACATTGTGGAAAAAAAAACTGATTCTCTATATTTTAAATGCTAGAAATTTTCGTATATCAATTTTTTCGTAGAATTTTTTGGTAAATTTTCGTTTTTATATACATATTTTTTACAATCTTTTTCTGGATTTTCTGATGTGAGTGGGTTACGTGCGGATCGTGGAGATATGGATTTAAGGGTGGCGTCCGAAGATCTCGACGACGACAGCGTGGGCGTGGTTGCTGACGACGGCGACGGTTGGAGCAAAGGAAGGGGCTAGGGTTTCTTATGTTTAGATTTTAGGGTTTTTTTTTTTTGTTTTTCTTTTGGGTTTGAGTTTAATTTTATATTTGGGTTTTTTTATTTAGTATTTGGGCTTGTAGAAAGAATATGTTTGAGCTTTATTTGTGTTTTTAGTTTTATTACTTTATTATTTATTTATTTATTTGTATCTATAAATTAAATAAAATAATAATAATAATTGATGTATTGCGTCCGGATAAAATGGGCTAGTACAATAATAATAATAATCGTAAAACTATTATAAAAAAAAAAATTATAAAAATTATAAAACATAAATATAAAAAAATATATATTATACAGTTTTATAAAGTCATAAGAAAATATAAATAAATATACAATTCGTAAATAAATTAAAAAATTATCATACTAAAATAAATATTTTATTATTTTTCTATAATTTTTATTGATTTTTTTTATCATTTTTCATCAAATGTTACACTATATTGCGACACATGATGGCTTTAACTAAACAAAGGGGTCGTTCACTTTAACAGTCAAATGTTAAAGCTAATGCTTAAAAGTTCTTTTTGTTCATTTTATAATTTTTTTTTACGAATTTTATAATTATTTTCTAATTTTTAATAAATTTTAAATATTTTTATTTTTTATTAAAATTTAATAATTTTTATAACTTTTATTTATTTTTATCTTTTATAATTTTTTTTGCTACATGTCATGCCATGGTTGTAAGTTGTGACACAGGTGACTTTAACTGAAAAAAATTAGGGGTAGTTTTTTTCTCAGTAGCCGAACAAAATTGGAGCATAAATAATTTAAATTTTAAAATAGTGGAAATTTATTTGCATTAAATCATGTACTCACATTATTTTTGTACTTTAAATATTTTGGGTTTAAATTTTAAATTAATTCCTTTAACAAATTCTATATTTTTATTTTTCACTAATTACAGTAATTCATTTATTTTTTATAAAAAATATAAATAATAGTTTACAAATGAAGTGAAGTTATAACATTTCCAATCATTATTTTTATAGTAAAATACAAACATAATTATTTTATCTATTTGAATTTATTTGGTTATGTAATATGTCGGAATGTTTTCCAACATATTACTAATTAAAAAGGTAATTGAATAATATACACGATTAATCCCTGCATTGTACAGGGAATAAACTAGTATAGATATTTATATAACAATAGAAAAATTCTTGAAATTAAAATATCAAAAATTTTAATATATTTACTTTACCATTTCTAACTAAAATCTCATTTTATTTTTATATCAATTTTTATAATATATTTATTAAATAATTATATTTTTTACTTATATAGTAAATGTGTCATAATCTAATACCTTTTTTTTGGATCAATAGCCTTGTCGATTTAGGTCTAACTGGCCCAATCAATTGATCTAGTTCAATTCAAGTTTTTATGATTTTTTTATATTTTTAAAGTTATATCAATTTTAATATGTTTAATAATTTTTATATTTTTTTTTACAATTTTTTATTATTTTTAAGAATTATAATATATTTTTATAAAATTTTAAATATTTTAAATATGTTCTATTAATTTTATAAAAAATATAATTTATTAAATTTTATTAGATATTTATAATATTTATAAGTTTTTTATATCTTTTATAAGTTTTTATCAATTTTAATATTTTTTAATATTTTATAAATTTTTTTTTTTATTTTTATTTTTAATGATTTTATAATTTTTTAATTCTTTTTTATGAGAAAATATTATATTAAATCAGAAGTTGTCATGCATTACAATCTAATTAGTACGTCAATTTATTTTAATGATCAACGTGATTAATAAAAGAAATTATTAACAAAAAGGCTTAATTAATTATTTTAATTAAGTACAAGATTTTAATTAAGTGTGAAGTTAATACAAAAACTTAATTTTTTTTGCATTTTCCTAAGAGTGTTTCTAACATATAACACCATGTTTGGTTCGAGAAAATGTGTTCATTCCATTTCATCCCTGTTCCATGCGTTACAGTAAAGCAATTATATGGTTCATTGAATTCTCTAAAAGTTAAATGATTGATTCCTACTCTATCACGCAAAATCGTTGAATGGCTATTTCAGCCTCTTCCTCAAATTGTAACGCCTCAAACCCAGTCCGATAAACCAGACTCGAATATTGGGTGTCATGCCTTAATACAAATGTAACTTAACTTTCAATTAATAAATTTCAATTCATGATTATTATATAGTTACAAAGCTTCGAATCGAATTATCTAAGTATATACAATGCATGATTTCAAGTACGACATATAATAATTAAATTTTAGTAATGCCTATATTTAACTCCCAATCTAACGTAAGTACCTTAAGATGCTGGTTTACAAACATTTATTCAAGTTTGAACACGCCGCTTAACTCGTTCTGTATGCATAATTAGCCCATCTCGCCACTCCTTTGGCGAAGCCCTGGCATCATCCTTCCAGGCATACTCCCAATCCAAGTTTCTTGAAACGTAAGGCACAAAAGTAAGTTCATGTGAACTTAGTGAGAAGCCTATCAATCACCTAATTCGTACTTATACATCTTGTCTGGTAACTTAATTCTCCATCTCATTATTCTTACTCTTCACTCGCCTTGGGGAAATATCTATCTAAGATTTCATTCTTTATACCTTAAACATAAACGCGTGCCTTACCATGATATCATGCCTTACCCTTCACATTTTCGGTACATTACTTATGTTCTTCACTTTGTCCCTTCTTGTTTCCTTAACCATTCCCATTTCAAAAGTACATACAGACAGAGTATTGTTATTCCTACATACATATTCTAGGTTATCTTTTCTTTAACTATTCATGAAGATCATGTACACAGATAAAGCTTTCATTCCTCGTCTTACTAGACATAGCCCTTACCAAGATCTTGTCTTCTAAATTTAATTGACTCATTCTTTGAGTTCACCACATACTCTAGTGGATACCTTCTTACATTTCCTTGTTTACTCCTTGTCTAAAGATCTATTCGACCAAAATAACGCTATCTTATCATACATAACCCCTAGGTCACCATTTCATCGGGACTCATAAAAGGTTATACATAGTTAGTTAATACTCTTTCCAATTACACTATTCAAATCCTTTCTTAGAAATATGCTTCTATAAGCTAACTTATAACTTTCTACCTACAACAAACCTGTTATCCATATCGGACCAAAAACCATTACCCTACTTCACCGATGTCCTTTGAGAGTCTTCTTATTGCATATCACGAGTGCGCCCTTTTAGAGTTTACCATAAGAGCAGCGTTGATAGTATGCCCCAAGAGTTATGAAACACCCCTATCCCGGTTTAACTACCAAACCCGAGCGCAAGGATATAAATATACAAGGACAGTTCTTAATTAAATTTTTAGATTTTTCAGTCTCTTTATAAGTTTACAAGACAACATTTAGGTATAAAACTAAGTACATCAATATATAACTAAACATCAAAGTGATTATACAAATTTACTATGATTAAGAACTTCTACCAATACATTGATTGGTAAGTATTAGTAGAACCTGCGAGAAATAAATACAGGAAAAACACAGCAGATTACTACTGAAACTACTCAAGTTCTACCGATACAGCAGTTTCTTCTATCGATATTAGAAAGACTACTACCAATACTTCTAATCATAGTGAGCAACACTAACTGGTCTGGAGATTTCTATAGATACATAAATCCTAACTACCGATACTACATAAAGTACAACCAATACTCAGATTCTTTACTACCGAAATAGAATAGGTCAGTAACCAAGATTCCGGACCCTTGGACTTCTATCGATACCTTGTAGAGTTGTATCAACACAACTCAAGTCAATAGCTAACAAGTTTCACACTCCTATACTTCTATCAGTACCTTATGGAGTTGTTCCGAAACAACTCAACTCAGTACTTCAAACCAAATCTAACTCTCCTAACTTACCCAGACATCCATCAACAAAGCATCATAAGCTTGCTACTCAAACATATAGGTATATAAGCATAAACATTCCACTAGCAAAGTTAAGGACACATCAAAATACAAACATTAAACCACAACATCATTCAAACGTCCCTGATTGGATTTCATAATTTATAAGCAATAGTTATTTGCTACATCTTGTTCATTCTAGCCAAAAGGAAACACATGTTTCTACATTCAAGTAATATACTAGCACTACCCAACAGCTTTGACCCAAAGTTCTATGTACATGCCACCTTTAACCCAAAACATAAGAAGTAAAGGCTACCAAAAGAAAATGATAGTGTGATCTTCCAAGCTTTTCGACCTACTGTGTATATCTGATGACCTACACCACAATAGAAGCAATAACAAAAATAAGTTTGAGTAATAACATTTAAGGTTATAACTTAACACCAAATCACTTCGATAAACGTCTATTTAGTAATATGACCAACTGCATTTGGAACATCTCAAGGACTTATAAATTTGTTACAAACAACTACTTTCTTTTACCATTCCCAACCCATCACATATCAAGCCACTTTTCATCTCATTGATTCAATCATCATTTTAAATCCATTGTACATACTTGTACCTTATGTTTTCACCGGCTTTACGCCTGCTAAGCTATAACTTGGCTTGAATTTCAACACCGGCTCATAACCTGCTAAGCCGTAGCTTGAGTTTAGTCACTGGCTCAAAGCTTGCTAAGTCGTAGCTTGAAATTATACACCGGCTCAAAGCTTGCTAAGCCGTAGCTTGAAATTTTATCCCAGTTAACCTAACATTCAATCTTTCCTTTCATCTTACAACCACAACTAGTTTTAAAATAGATCAATACATAAAATTAAACAATAACTTATTATATAAAACTTAAATGAACAATGAACATGATAATTAACAAAGATTACTTATAAGTTAAGAACTTACCTTACCGGAAGTGGTGAAACTGTAGAATATCTATTTGGCGATCTTGCCCTTTCCCCGGTTATCCATCGTTGTGTTAGTCTCTTATTCTAAATAATTAAATAATAATTTCATTAGATTATGCTCACTTCTCAAAACTTAAAAAAGTATATATTTGCGCCCAAATATCCTTGCTCTTGCACATTAATCCCTCAACAATCATCTACTTGATAATTTTTTTAGTAAATAACTAAATAAGGAATATATACTTCCAAACCACTTCCTACCAATTTGTGTTTCTAGATAAAACCCCATGGACATTAGTTTCATAACCATTAAACTCTCTATTTAAGCAAATAGACATAATTTAAGATTAACTTAACCAAAAATATCATCACCTCACGAGCTCATCCAAAACCATCCACCAAAATATAAATTCTTCATCTCAATTACTAAGCATCAATACCTATTTTTCCATGAAACCAACATCATTTAGCATGATCAAGACTTCATACCCAATGGACAAACCCATGATAGTCAAAATAAAATAAGAATTACTTTTATGCAAGACACTTTAGTCAACCAATTGTACAAGCTTCCAAAAATTGCTATTTTCCTTTCTTTTCTTTCAAATTTTCGGCAATTCCCAAGAGGAAAAAGACAATGTTTTCTTTTTACTTTTCTTTAGCTTATTTAGACATTATCTAATTACCATTTAACCTCCACTTACCCTTTTTAACTTATTATTTCTCAACCCCATTATTGTTCATTACATCAATGTGTTTTAATTTATTTAATTAAAGCTTCACCTTTTCCTTATAACAATTAACTCTTTTGCTAATACCTCTTAATTTTATGCTTTCATTCAATTTCACCCCTTTAATTTAAATTCATCATCATAACTATTTAATTCTTTACTTGATTAGATACGAACTTAACAAAAGATTTAATAATAATCAATTCTACCATTTAATTTTTTCATAATTTCTCACACTACTACTAATCAAGTCGTTACAAGTTATCCTTTTCAAGGGTCTCCATGAGGACTATTCTTCAAAAGTTCACTATACTTACTATTCTTTCAGATTTCAGCATACTTGCAGTTTCTTCAGAGCTCACCATATAGGCTTTTCTTTCACACTATGCCATAAAGGCACTTATTTTCATGATACGCCACAAAGGCTTTTCTTTCATATTACGCCACAAAGGCATTTCATTCAAGAATCGCCATAGAGGCTTTTCTTTCTTACTACGCCACAAAGGAATTTCATTCGAGAATTGTCATAAAGGCTTTTCCTTTAGATAGTTGCTACAGAGGTTATCCCTTAGAGTAAGCCACAAAGGTATTCCTTTCCATAGATCGTCACAGAGGCGTTCCATTCAGATTGTGCCACAAAGACATTTCCTTCCATGAATCGCCACAAAGGCTCTTCATTCAGATTGCGCCACAAAGGTTTCCATTTCAAAAATTGCCATAAAGGTTTCCATTTTAAAGATAGCCACAAAGGTTTCCACTTTCTAGCGTGTTCATGATAGGGATTTGCCTAGACTCACATTTCATGAGGTTTGCCCCTCATCATCTAGGGTCACACAGAGAACCCTTTAGGCAATAACCTTCCTTTAGTTCTTTCCATATGGTTACATAACCCACTAGTTATGGTCTTACACGATATGGTGTCATGGACTTTTCCTTTCAGAGAATCGTGTTTAAGTCCCGATGGACCTTTTAGACGACTCTGTGGAGACAGACACAGACTTATTTAACAAACCTTCATGTATCAACACCAATTAATACATAACACATTTCATTTCGATTAATCTCATACATTCCAAAATCATTCATATAGTCCTATTCCATTATTAGAACATCCATTAGATGCTTAACTTATCAGACTCTACATGAACTATACATGCATGACTCATCTAACATTCATACTACAACATCATCATCATATTACACTTTCCTAGTTTCATATTCATAGATTGACCATTTTCTACTTCACATGTAAGATAAGGCTTAGGGACTCACCTGACAGAAATGTATAATAGCTTGCGCTCCAGATCCAAAATCCTCTCAAGATTTGTAGCAATCACTGCCTCTTAAAACAAAAGAACACCATAAAAACCCATTCGTATAACCTTTCCATAATTTAAACATAAATAACCCATGAACAAAGCCTTACTTCTTTAGGAATTCATGCATATATACTTTTCAAAGCCATAAAAACTCACCTTTACATGGAGAAATTGTGACACCCCAATCCTAGACATTATGGTCGAATCCAGAGAAGCTACATCAATCCGTTTGAAAAACCAAATTTAAAATCTAGCTTAGAAATTGTTGGATAAAAAATCTTAATTTTTAGTTGACCTCATACGAGTTCTAGAAAAATCTCAAGTTTAGAAAAACTCTTAGTTTTATAACGTAATCACTTAACCATATTTTAGAAATAATGGAAACTTCCAGAAATAGAAATCTAACTTTGGAAATCACGTGATTTGAAAATATTAATTCTTTGGAAAAACCTTAGATTGTTATTTAGAACTCATGCGCAGAATTTAATCATTTTACGGAAAAGCATTTAGTTTGATGCTTAATTTGTAGCATGTATTTCCAAAAAATTTTAAGTTTTGAAAACAAAATTCCAATTCGTCAAATTCAAATGATTTTACATTAAGAAAACTAAATAATTGACGAATCGAACAAAACTAAAAAATTGATACCAAATCCAAAAACTTAGTCCAAAAATCAAAAGTCTGGAAACCTTAATTTATTAACCAAAACAAACCGTTTTATGTGAAAACTAATCCGAGCTCTCGCACGTCGTTCGATTCTAAGTTTTTCGATCACCTAAAACATATTAAATAAACGAGTGAGCTAGAAGCCCAGTGTGTGACTCAACCCACAAACAATTTTTTTCTTAAATCATGTTCAATGACAAATATCAAACAGAGTTTTACTTATAATGTTCACATTTGCGAATAACATATCAGGATGTCTTAAATCCAAAAGCGTATATCAGATCAAAATGTCATAATTTCATTAACATATATCATTTCAAAATGTCATATCATATCAAAACAAATTACCTAACCCTAACCGCTGCATAGCAACTCCGTCCAACCAATCACAGCAAATAGGACTACAAGAGTGTAACACCCTAAAACCCGGCCCGAAAGTTTCGATCAGACTCTGGCGGTCAAATTGGCCACCGAAATGGCCCAAAACAAAATACTGATTTAAATAAAAAAGTTTCTTTCGAAAATCATTTTCTCACGCAACTTACTACAACTGAAAGTGAACTTCCACCAAAACACTTTGCAAAAGTTAAACACATTTATTGCTTAAAATTAGTTTGAAACCAAATTCACATGTTATGAATTAATTTTTGCAATAAAAAAGGATTTGTAATATTATCAACTGAAGCTTCAATCCAAAATTTGTAACATAACAATACATCCTTTTACCCTGATCGAAAATCATAAATTGTTTATTTAAAACCTGACCAATTAAAAAGGAAAAGAAGATCCAGACTCAAAAACTAATGACCATGCACTTAATTTGTAAAGTAAGTCAAAAACCGAAAATCCCAAAGTTTTTCGAAAGTTCAAAGTCAAAACTTATACCATAGCCTTATAAATATTTACTACTAAACCAACTGAAATCATATTATCAAACTTCATAAAAAATTTATTTAGGAATTGAAATCGAAATGAGAAATTTCAAGACTTCCATTTTGCTAAGTTCAACGCCTAATCTTGAGAGTTACCTGAAAAGGAGGAAACTAATGGAGTGAACTATGAAAGCTCAGTGTGAGTCTTAAGCAAACGTGATTACATTGAGTTGAAAGTTGTCTAAAACTTACAATTTCCAAAAATCAATTAAAAAATAAAGATCATATTAGACCAACATATCATATTATTATAACACTGAACAGATGTGCAAAACGAATTCTTGTGAAGCTGCCCAAGTATACAAAAGCGAGGCCAAAATATAATTAGACAGTCATATGTGAAGTACTTACTAAAAAATAGAACAAATACAATTCATGCACAAATGCACCGGTCCCAATACCAACTTATCCAGCCTCTACACACCATCTTCAACCATCCGACACACACCTTATTGTGGACACCAAATACTAATCCTTTCCAACCTCTACACAACAAATATTTGAGTTATGGTGGACCCATCCAATCGAACACTCGTTATTATGGTCATTTGCTAGTCGACTTATTATGTAGTCAAGTTGTTAATATGATTGCGATTTTACCGCCAAATTTTAATAATGCCAAATCAATCTTCCTTCTCTTTAAATAAATCCTGAAGCCAAATGCAGATGAAAAAATATCATGCACGTAGATTTACAAAATTAGATGAGCTCATTTTTCAATTTCCATAATCAATAATCATAATGACAAGCATCTTAAATTAGCATAATCAAAATTAGATATATTCGTATGCAGTTACAAAGTAGCGAAAGCAACATTGTACACAATTTTCTAATAAACACATCATCTAAGCACTTATGCAAATAAAAATATTAAATCATATTAATTCGTATACATAAATTAATTATGCGGTAATACTCCTCCCTTACTGGACCTCCCTCGAACAGTAATAATGTCCCAAAATTCAATCAAATTTGAGACGTATAATATTAAATATCTACACATTTAAGGACTTTTGAATATGAACAAACTTCATTTAGACTCAAAAAGTCAACCTGCGATCCACTACAATCACAGTGGAAAAAACAAACATACTAAATGAAACGAAATTAGTTATTTATGTTAGTTATATCTCTTCTCACATTAACCAACCAAATACAGACAGGATTGGAGAGTTTGTATCATATATAACCGAGTTGCATGAAAATTTAAAGCAACCAAAAGATAAAAAACATACATGAGATATCTTCTATTTGACATTTCAAAGACTGAAAAGCACGATACCAAGTTGTCATGTATTTTATTAAGAGACTTTAATTGACATTTCGACATTAAAAACACACACACGCAAACACAAAAAATACATGTAATAATGAATCACTTGCAAGACTAACATGATTAAATAGAATGCACTCAACCTAAACAACAATAGTACACTTCCAATTTCTTTTTACAGTTTATTACTTAAATAATGTAACATAAGTACCTACAAAGTAGTTTATGATATCAGGTTCGTATAGTCTTGAAATACAAACAAAATGTATAACTGGATGAATGATAAGCCAGCCAATGACTGAATACCAAGGAAATCTCTTTGAAAAGATTAGTAAAATATAACTATATTTTTAGAATGAAGTCACTTTCAAGTGTATGATAAAAAATATAGTTTAAGAACACAAATGCTGAACCAATTTCAGAAATTCATGGTTAACTATCCCTAAAATCTACTGCAAAAAACGGAACTTAATAGCCATTCAACCTTTCATTACACGTGATTAAGAAACGCACTTGAAAGACGATTCTCACGCACTAATAATCAACCAGCGCATCTCAATTTAATGGATTTGATTCAACACTTAATTAAACGGAAATCAAGAGGACAAACAAAACCTTGTAGAGTGTAAAATAAGATAAAGCAATCAAGACTTACAGAACAAATGAAGGTAATTGGGAACAAGGAAAAGAAAATGATGGAAAAGGGAAACATAAAAGAAAAAGAGCTCAAAAACAAAAATTTGGAATTGCACTAGAGGAAACTAACGTGGGGGGAGAGGGAAACATAAGAGAAACTTTTGGGAATTTCCTATTTTTTCTCAAAAATTTAAAATACAATAGATAAAACAAATTAAAAACATAACGAAATAAATTAAAATTTAACAAAACTTAACCCATCAGTTTCTTCAAACTTGAATCCAAAATTAAAATACACCTTGCGCACACTGTGATCCAAACATAGGGACCAAAGGTAAACTGAACACCTAACCACTAAACCACTAGGCTCATCATTACCTCTCAAACGCAAAAGAAAACGTAAAACTCTATTGACAACCAATGATTCACATGCAAACCTTAATTCTTTCAAGCCCAATTTCGAGGTGTGACAACTCTCTCCTCCTTAAAGAAATTTTGTCCGCGAAATTCCCCACTAACCTCACGATTCGTCACCACGCTTCCGCTATGCACTTTGATCTCACACATTACAAAATAATACTTACTCTCAAAATCTTTTACGAACAATCTTAAAAGACCTAATTTACTAACACGCATAATACTGTATCCATATAATCAGAAGAACAAACAACACAAAAACACGAATCGCAGTAACTTACAACCATACATGTCCCGACATTAGTTCCAACTCCTTGATTTCGAGTCTTTTCTTCGAGGCTTTCCTCTAAGCAAGTGGTCAATGAAAGCAATTCTTAATTCGATGCTCCGTGGACCCACATTTGAAACATGCTCCAAACTTCTTTCGACACTCGCTCGAATGGCGCTTACCATAGAACCTACATACCAGAAAATTTACGCCACTACTAGAACCTATCATAACACTTTTCATAAAATCTTGTTGAGTTCAAACCCATTTCGTTGATCGCAGCTCTGAGCTAGAAGGACAAAGACCCCTCTTATTTCGAGCCTTACCATGCCCTTTACGCTCATACTTAGTACTCTTTTCCCCCTCTCTAGACCTTTACAATGTGGTCTTGAAGACCCTCTCCAAACCTCAACACTAAATGGGTCACAAATCAACATCAACACCATTCTCTGAATTACCGCCTCCAACAGTTTGTGTAGCCACAACAACCTCCTTCTCATGAGCAGACACACGCCTAGGAGATGCAGAGGACTCATCTAAAGTCCCACTAGATTGATCCTCACGATTTTTCTTACCATCAGATTCCATTACAGTTCATGAGTCTAAAATCTTAAAGGTATTTACAATTTTAAAACACAATACTAAAAAGTATTTTAATTTTCAAAGTTCCTACGGACCAACATCGAAGTCTCAAACACTTGTTTGAGAAACATAATTTCAAAACTCTGTAGTATGTTTGTTTTATCAAAAACTCTTTTCAAATCCATGCATACAGACACATTAAAAACACAGACCGAGTTTTTGCAAACCTAACTCTGATACCACTAAATGTAACCCCGTAAACTCGACCTAAAAGTTTCGACTAAATTTTGGAGGTCACATTGGCCACCGAAATGACCCAAAACAAAACATTGATTTAAATATCAAAGTTCCTTTCGAAAATCATTTTCTCTCGTAACTAACTGAAACTGAAAGTGAACTTTACCAAAATACTTTGCAAAAGTTAAACTCATTTATCGCTTAAAATTAGTTTGAGACAAAATTCAAAATCTTATGAATTCATTTTTGCAATCAAAATTAATTTGTAATATTATCAACTGAAGCTTCAATCCAAAATTTGTAACGAAACAATACATCCTTTTACCTTGATCGAAAATCATATATTGTTATTTAAAACTTGACTGATTATAAAGGAAAAGAAGATTCAGTCTCAAAAGCTTATGACCATGCACTTAATCTGTAAAGTAAGTCAAAAACAAAAAACTTATACCATAGACCGTAAAAAAATTTACTACTAAACCAACTAAAAACATATTATCAAACTTCATAAAAATTTAATTCAAGAACCCAACCCAAACGAGAAATTCCAAGACCTCTGTTTTGTCGAGTCTAATACCTAATCTCGAGAGTTACCTGAAAAGGAGGAAACAAAGGGAGTGAGCTATGAAAGCTCAGTTTGAGTCTTAAGCAAATGTGATTACACAGAGTCGAACAGTTGTCTAAAATTTAGAACTTCCAAAACTCCATTCAAAAATGGAGATCATATCATACTAGCAAATCATATTATTATAACACTTAACAGATGTGCAAAATGTATACTCATGGAGTTGCCTAAATATACAAAAGTCGAGACAAAATATAATCAGATAGTCATATGTGAAGTACTTACTCAAAAACAGAACAAATACAATTCATGCACAAATGCATCGGTCCCAATACCAACCTATCCAGTCTCTACACACCATCTTTAACTATCCGACACACACCAAATAGGGTATACTAACTCTTTCAAACCTCAACACATCAAATATTTATGTTATGGTGGATTCATCCAACCCAACACACTTTATTGTGGTCATTTGTCACTTGAGTTACTATGCAGTCAAGCTGCTAATATGATTGTGATTTTACTGCCACATTTTAATAATACAATAATACAGCCAAATAAATATTCCTTCTCTTCAAACAAACCTTGAACCCAAATGCAAATGCAAATAGGACCATGGATGTAGATTTACAGAATTGGATAAGCTCATTTTCAATTTCCTTAATCAATAATCATACTGCCAAGCAACTCAGATTAGCAAAATCAAAATCAGATATATTCGTATATAGTTAAAAAGTTGCGAAAGCGACATTGTACACAATTTTCTAATAAACACATCATTTAAGCACTTATGCAAATAACAATATTAAATCAAATGAATTTGTATGCATAAATAAATTCAGCAGGACTACTCCCATACTCGACCTCCCTCGAACAATAATAATGACCCAAATTTCAATCAAATTCGAGACGTATAATCTTAAATATCAATATATTTAAGGACTTTTGGGTATGAACAAACTGCATTTAGACTTAAAAAGGTAACCTGTGATCCATTACAATCAGAATAAAAACAAACATACTGAATGAAACGAAATTAGATATTTATGTCAATTGTATCTCTTCCCACATTAACCAACCAAATACAAACAGGATGCGAGAGTTTGTATCATACACAACCCAGTTGAATGAAAAATTAGAGCAACCAATAGATAAAAAACAGACATCAGATATCTTCAATTTGACATTTCAAAGACTTAAATGCATGATACCAAGTTGTCATATAATTTATTGAGAGACTTCAATCGACATTTCGACATTAAAAAAATACACATACACAAACACAAAAAATACATGTAATAATGAATCACATGCAAAACTGACATGATTAAATAGCAATGCACTCAACCCAAACAATAATAATACACTTCCCAATATTTTTTTTAAAATTTGTCTACTTAAATAATGTGACATAAGTACCTACAAAATAGTTTACGATATTAGGTTCCTATAGTCCTGGAATACAAACAAAATGCATAAGTGGATGAATGATAAGCCAGCCAATGACTGAATGCCAAGGAAATCCCTTTGAAAAGATTAGTAAATATAACTATATTTTTAGAATGAAGTCATTTTCAAGTGTATGATAAAAAATATAGTTCCACAACACAAATGCTGAACCAATTTCAAAAATTCATGGTTAACTATCCCCAAATTTGTTGCAAAACACGAAACTCAACAGCCATTCGATCTTTAATTACACGTGATTAAGAAACGCACTTGAAAGACGATTCTCACACACTAATAATCAACCGATGCACCTCAATTTAATGGATTTGATTCAACACTTGATTAAACAGAAATCAAGAGGACAAACAAACCTTGGTGAGTGTAAAATACGATGAAGCAATCAAGACTTGCGGAACTAAGTGAAGGTAATTGGGAACAAGGAAAAGAAAATGATGGAAAAGGGAAATAAAAAAGAAAAAAGAGTTCAAAAACAAATAAATTGGAATTGCACTAGAGGAAACTGACGTGAGGGAGAGGGAGAGCGAATTGTGAGAGAAACTTTTGGGATTTTCCTATTTTTTTCTCAAAATTAAAAAAATAGATAAAACAAAATAAAAACAAAACAAAATGAATTAAAATTTAACAAAACTTAACCCATAAGTATCTTCAAACTTGAATCCAAAATTAAAATAAAATTTTCACCTTGTTCACACTACGATTCGAACACAAGGACCAAAGGTAAACTAAACACCTAACCACTGAACCACTAGGCTCATCGTTGTCTCTCAAATGCAAAAGATAATGTAAAAATCTATCGGCTACCAATTACTCGCTTGCGAAGCTTCATTCTTCTAAGCCCAATTTTTGGGTGTGACAAAGAGTCCATCCATCCAATCATACTGGATCGTGGTGTTATGCCACTCATAATGATACAGATGGGCTGTCAGACAGATATTGCGATTTAACCGCCAAAGTTGCAGTAAAACTACTAGAAAACACTTCATCATATCAAATCTCACCCCAATGCACATGCATTAGTATGCTAACATACAATCATAATGAATCAAAAATATGACATTCTTTATGTAACTGTCATTAACACAGATTATATCAAATAGCCTACATAAAATTTATTAATCTGAGTCATGCTTATCATACATAATCATACTTTCAGAATTATTAGAACACAGAACGTAAACATATTTTTCACAACCCTTAACCATAGCACATACACACACATATCAACAAATGTCACATTTCGAGTCTTATTTAAGCCGAACCGACCCCATGTAAACTTTAAATATGAATTTTTGAGTCAAACGGACCTAAATAAAAATTTTCGAAAATATGAGCCCACACAACCTACTTAATCTGCCTGTGTGATCACAAAAGCCCATTTGTCCCACAAGATCTACCCAAATTTCTCGTGTAATCACACACACTCGTGTGCTCCATATGGCCGACCACATGCCCGTGTGATGTAGTTGGCAAGCCACATGATCGTGTGACACAGTGTAATTTTGAAAATAACCTCTATTTTTATGTTTTTTCAAGTTCTAATTGACATTTCAGGTTATAATCACACACCTGAAGGCTTCCTAAATGTTGTCCCAATAGCAGCGAGTACAGAATCTACATTGATAACCAAAAAATCCATTAACAACCAATTATTAAAACTAAATCTTGAATTCGATGATTATTATTTAATCATAATAGTCCCCAAAACTTACATTCGGTCCCTTACCCCGTAAGATCATCAGTTAAATAGGTATTAAATTGTCAATGAACTACGAATCTCGTGATTATCACCTAACAAAATCAAAATCCAAAACATCCTCCAAGAATAAGTGAATTACGGTTGCAAAATAGTAACAAAAAACTATACTACTCTACTGATGTTTCAAAGCACACGAAATCAATAGTTGGTTAGAAAAGAACGAATGAACGAACACTCGAGGTTTAGACGACAATGAAATAAGAGATAAACAAACCAAATAGAAGAAAAAATCAAAGTGTTGTAATGGAAGGGTAAAATTTAAACAAAAAATTATCAAAATAAGAAAAATGATAGAGAAAAAAATTTTAGTAATCCAAAACAAAAGAAATTGAAAGGAAACAAGAATGTGGGAAAGAGGGAGAATGAATGGAAAAAAAAATTTACTGACACAAGAAAAATGGCTAAAATAGAAAATTAAAAAAATAATGCAAACAAAAAAATGGAATAGCAGATTAATGAAAGAAGTGGGGAGATATTTTTGGGTAAATTTCAAAACTACCTACATCCTACTAAATCACAATAACTAACCAACTATCAGATTTTCCTCAGAGTTTAAAACAAAATAATTCCCACTATGCATACACATGGATTCAAACACAGGACCATAAGTTAAGCTGAAGTCTTACCACTAAACCAATAGGCACATTCTTGTCATTAGCTTAATGAAAATATTATTTATGCAAGATGTTTAAGGACAGGGGCTAAGAAAAAAATAAAAAAAATTCAAAGGAAAGATTCGAACCTGGAAACACTCACACACAAGCATAACACTTAACCATTGAATCAGATTAATGCACTTGACATAATTTCACAATCTTAACTCAAAAAATCAAAATGCGACCACTCTAGGTTTCACTAATTCAATTTCTTCTAACTTGGTTTTCAAGATGTGATAGAAATTACTAAAAGAATCTAAAGTTTCAGATCCAACTTAAAGAGAAAAAAGGCTTCTCTTTTCCCCCAACTCTAGATCTTGGTACTTCAGAGGGAAGAGAGAAGATTATAACTTTCCTTAACCAAACCTGGGAACATTTTTTAACTTAACTCTAGTCTTTATTGAAACCTAATAAATGTCACATCCATTGATGCAAGCTTGTAATCGATTTAGAATTACAAATCACTTGGTTTCTCGACCGTTTCAAAAAAGGTACTTGTTACCCATGAAAATAAGATAGGAATCCTTAAATCAACAACTTGTACTAGAAAAGAACCAACGTTATTGAACGTGACTCGTTTCCTATATGACAACCAATTGGAAACAAGAATTAGATTTGAACAGACCCGACCCGTTGTTTATGAAAGAAACAAGAACTGAAGTAATAGGAAATGAAGAAGAACGCCCCAAAGCAAAGAGCCTTGATAAGTTCAGTTTGTGTGTTCTAAAGAACTTAAGAGAGAAATCTCACAGCATGCAAATTCGTTCATCTTACTCCAAAATACAAACTGAACAATTATTTATAGTCTATTCTTAGGCATACAAACATCCAATAACAGCAATGAAGTTAAATGCCTTAACTATGCATGAATGCATTAAGCACACAAATAGTTACAAAACTCCCATCTTGAATGTTGGCAATTAAAGGGACTTTGGCTAGCTGAATGGTCACTTAAGATGAATGTGAACCCTTTGATATTTTGTCCCTTAAATCTGACCAATAAATATATGAATCCTTATCTTAGATCTCCTTCTACTGAATTCAGCCAATGAATGCTTGTATCTTTAAATCTCCCCTCTATTGAATGCATCTATTCAAGGCTGAAATTTTAAAAGTCATAAGGTTGCTAAAAGTCACTTGTTTTCCAAAGGTCATGTTCAACTTCCATCTTGAATGCTTCATCAAATTCTTCTATTGAATTTCCATTGAATGATTGAAATCTTTAGTCTTCCCTTCATTCAATTCTGGTTTAGAGATGAAAAGAATTCAACAAAAGTAACCTTCAAAACACTATAAATAAAGCTTCAATTCATAATTTCAACAAATGAGTTACTTAATGCGTGACTTAATTTATGATGCAAACTTTAACTAACATAAGAGTTACATAATGCATGACTTTATTTAATGATGAAACTTTAACTAACATGAGAGTTACATAATGCATGACTTAATTAAATCATGAACTTAATTAACATATGAGATGCTTTTATGCATGACTTAATTAAATGTGTCGAAACCATTTTTAAAAACGAGTTTCGAAAGATATATTTTTTTAAAATTTGAAAATGGAGTCACCACCAATCTTTTTAATTTGGTGCGATTAGATCACCTAAAATGTTTGAATTTGTTTTGTAAAATGTTTGGTCTTCACAAATCCAAAAAAATATGCTCGAGAGTCGGCTACGTGCAAGGAAGGGTTAGCACCCTCACACGCCCGAAATCGGCACCTAGTTGATTATTTAGTATCTTAATTGCTGAAAATCGAAAATTCGAGTAGAAGTTCAAAAACAAGATATTCAATTTTTTAGGTTCAAGGCAAAATCACACCCAACACGTTAGGACGCGATTTTTGAATCCCCTAAAACAAAAGAATATCAAGCCATTTTTTATTTTGAATAAAATACTCGATTATTTTGGATTTAAAGAGGAAATCATACTCATCATGTTAGAGCATGACCTCTCATGTTTTCCAAAACAGAAGAGCATTACCTTTATTTTAAAACAATTCATGTGTTCTTTAGTAGAAAAACGAATTCTACAATTTTTAATTTTAATTTTTTTAGAAAAAATGAACGTTCGATCTTGGTTTGAAGGGAGGTAATACCCCACTCGTTAGGGTACCACCTTCTCGATTTCCCCAAAATGAGAACTTTGCGTTGAAAAGGCAATTTTGAAATGCCTAATTTAATCAAAGTACTCTACTAAAAACACTCGAGCGAACATACGCTCCATTTTTTAATTGAGAGGATAAAGGACATCAAAAGTCATGAACCAAATACATTCCATGAAATATTATTTACAAGGAACATAAATGACAATGGTGTACAACATATGGTATAACATGATAAGTAATAAAGGTCAAGTGGAAATTGTGCTAAGCAACCTAAAAGGTAAAATGATCAAAAGCTTAAATTTTGATAAGTTGAAATTAAAAATTAATCTTAGAAGTAGAGTAAGAGAACAGTCCATTTGAAAAGGAGAATAACTAATAAAAAATGAAAGAACATTAGTTTGAAACAGTAAGGAGACTAGAAGCTTGGATTTAAAATTTCTTTCTAAACTGAAATTGTTTGTAAAGGTATTTTGAAATTAAATTAAAAGGTTGGGGTTGGAATTAAAAAATAAAAATAAGGAACAGTTTGGGGGTTGGGCCAACAAATTTCCTCTTTCATTTGTTATTGGTAAAAAACATCTTGGAAGAAAGGGCGAATTTTGGAATTGAATTGGTAAAAAACCCCTTTGGTTCCAAGATGCCCTTTTACGGGTTTTCTCCTTGACCTCTCCGGTTCTCTCCTTTTTTTTTAGGTGAAATATTTCTTCACCGAGTCTGAATTTATTGGGTTGTATAGCTCTTTGCCATCCATTTCAGTCAGAATGAGAGCTCCTCCAGAGAAAGCTTTCTTCACTACATATGGCCCTTCCCAATTAGGTTTCCATTTTCCCAACTAGATGAAATGTGCATGAAAAATTAATTTCTTTGGATGATTTCCTTATGTCTTCTGCGATGGGATTTGGTAGAATATTCTTAATTTGAACCATTCTTTCTAGGTTTGATTCTTTTAACTGGTGGTCCTATTTAGGGTCCCTGTATCATTTAGGAATTTTCTAAATAACACTCGCAGACCCTTGCATATCTTATGATATTAGTCTATTATCCATTATCTTGGTATGAAAATATTTAGGCAATGTGGTGAAAGAATGAGATTGTATTAGATTCAAAGCTCGAAGAATCATTGGCCATAGAGAAATTGCCAAATATTTACAAGGAACAAAATAATTACAAGGAATAATATCAGATGCCTAGATATCAAATATGAGTTTCTCTGGTTTGATAATCATTTTCCAACTTGACATGTGTCTAGAAGACTTGAAGTACTTTGTTGATGCTCCAAGATGTAAAGTTTCTCCATCTCGTCGTAATTGATTATTCTCACTTCATGTTTGAGCTGCCCTTTTCGGGTTTTCAACTCAAAACCCCTTTGGTTCCAAGATGCCCTTTTACGGGTTTTCTCCTTGACCTCTCCGGTTCTCTCCTTTTTTTTTTAGGTGAAATATTTCTTCATCGAGTCTGAATTTACTAGGTTGTATAGCTCTTTGCCATCCATTTCAGTCAGAATGAGAGCTCCTCCAGAGAAAGCTTTCTTCACTACATATGGCCATTCCCAATTAGGTTTCCATTTTCCTCCAGAGAAACCTTTTTGTTGTAGGCTTGCATCATTCGCTTTTGGTACATTTGACCGTGACAGATAGCTCTTAACCTCTTTTCTTCGATTAAGTTTAACTGGTCATATCTAGCTTGGATCATTCTGCTTCGTCCAAATTCAGCTCTGACAAGACTCGGAGAGAGGGAATCTCCACCTCGGATCGGTAAAATAGCTTTCATCCCGTACACAAGTGAGAATGGTGTTGCCCCAATAGACATTCTGACTGAAGTTCGATAAGCAAGAAGGGCAAATGGAAACTTTTCATTCCAATCTTTATAGGTTTCTATCATCTTTGTCATGATCTTCTTGATGTTTTTATTTGCTGCTTCCACCACTCCATTCATTTTTTGGGCAATATGTAGATGAGTTATGATGTTTGATCTTGAATTGCTCGCAAACCTCCGATATCGTGCTGTTATTCAAGTTCAATGCATTGTCCGATATGATCCTTTTTGGCATTCCATATCGGCATATGATTTCCTTTTTTAGGAACTTGCTAACTGCAGACTTTGTAACATTGGCATAAGAGGCGGTCTTCACCCACTTAGTGAAATAGTCGATGACAACAAAGATGAATCTATGCCTGTTAGAAGCCTTCGGAGAATTGGCCGAATAACGTCCATGCCTCACATAGAGAAAGGCCATGGAAAAGTCATGGCATGTAGATGTGATGGGGGTACATGAATTTTATCTCTATAGATTTGGCATTTGTGATATTTCTTAGCATAGCTGATGCAATCACTCTCCATAGTTGACCAGTAGTATCCAAATCTCATGATCTGCCTAGCCATTTTGAATCCATTGGCACGTGTTCCGCAGATACCTTCATGGGCTTCTTTTAGGATTTTCTTGGCCTCGATTGCATCAACACATCTTAGCAACACTTGATCCTTTCTCCTTTTATACAAAATCTCCCCATCTAGGACGTACTTATTTGTGAGCCTTCTCAATGTCCTCTTATCATTTTCAGTAGATTCCTCGGGTATTTACGGTTTTTTACATATTAGAAAATGTCTTGATACCAATGATGGTCATCCTTTTCTTCCTTTTCAACCTCGTAGCAATGGGCTGGAGCCTCATAAATGCTCATTTGAATGGGCTTCATATCCTTAGGCTTGTTTACTTTTATCATTGAAGCTAGAGTAGCCAAAGCGTCTGTCATTTGGTTTTCCTCACGTGGGAGGTACCGGAACTTAACCTCATCAAATTCCTTGATCAACTCGAGGATTATCTTTTGATAATCATTAACTTGGAATCCCTTATTTCCCATTCTCCCCTGAGTTAGTAGATTACCAATGCCGAATCTTCGTATACCTCCAAGGTCTTGATTCCTCGTTCTATTGTTGCTTGAATACCCATAATGCATGCCTCGTATTCTGCCATATTATTTGTGCAATCGAAGTCGAGTTTGCTAATGAAGGGATAATGGTCTCCTTCTGGTGATACTAGGACTACCCCGATTCTATTACCCACGGCATTTGAAGCACCATCAAAATTTAATCGCCAAGGATGCTCTATAACCGCGGTCCTCTCCTCAGTAGTTGCAATATACATTAGTTCCTCGTTTGGGAAGTCAAAATTTATCGGCTCATAATCCTCTAGGGCTCTGCTAGCTAGGAAATCAGCTACCGCGCTTCCTTTTACTACCTTTCGGTTCACATAGACTATGTCAAATTCTGAAAGTAGGATTTGCCATCTAGTCATTCTTCCATTCAAGGCGGTAGACTCCATCATGTATTTAAGAGGATCTAATTTCAAGATTAACCAAGTGGTGTGGTATAGCATGTATGGTCGTAATCTTCAAGTAGTCCAAACTAACGCGCAGCATAGCTTTTCGATCGATGAATATCTTACTTCACAATCGGTAAAATTTTACTGAGGTAGTATATGGCTCTTTCTTTCTTTGCAGTCTCGTCATGTTAGCCCAGCACGCACCCCATGAAATTTTCAAAAATCGTCAAGTACAAGATCAACGGCTTATTAGGGCTTGGTGGTACTAAGATTGGAGCATCGGACAAATACTGCTTAACCTTGTCAAAAGTTCTTTGGCACTCATCGTCCCACGTACCTGCTTTTTAAGGAGACGAAAGATAGGATCGCATTTCTCAGTTAATTGTGAGATGAATCGAGCGATGTAATTCAATCTCTCGAGGAAACCTCGAACTTCCTTTTGCGTACAGGGTGGTGGTAGTTCTTGTATGGCCTTAACTTTGTCTGGGTCGATCTCAATTCCTCTTTGGCTGACTATGAAGCCTAACAATTTGCCCGAAGTAGCTCCAAAAGTACATTTGGCGGGATTCAACTTTAGCTGAAACTTTCTTAACCTTAAGAACAACTTTCTCAAAACCTTTACATGTTCTTCCCCAATTCGAGACTTTGTTATCATGTCATCGACGTAAACCTTGGTCTCCTTATGTATCATATCATGGAATAACATTACCATGGCTCTTTGATAAGTTGCCCCTGCGTTTTTAAGTCCGAATGGCATCACCCTATAACAGAATATCCCCACATTGTAACGAATGTAATTTTCGCCATATCTTCAAGGTTCATTTTTATTTGGTTATATCCTGAGAAACCATCCATGAAAGAGAATAGTGAGTGACCTGTCGTGTTATCTACCAGGGTATCAATGTGAGGTAGTGGGAAGTTATCTTTTGGGTTGGCCTTGTTCAAGTCTCGATAATCCACGCACAAACATACTTTTCCACCCTTTTGGGGATAGGGACTATGTTGGCGACCCATTCAGAATACTTGACTACTTGGAGAAAACCCGCGTCAAACTGCTTTTGAACATCTTCTTTTATTTTTAGCAACACATCTGGTCAAATCCTTCGAAGCTTTTGCTGGACAGGCTTACATTCCTCTTTTATTGGGAGCTTATGAACTACAATGTCGGTGTTTAGCCTAGGCATATCTTGGTATGACCATGAGAAGACATCTTTGAACTCTCGAAGCAACTCAATAAGATCTTTTCGTGTTTCTGCCGAAATACTGGTTCCAATTTTCACCTTTTTCCTTCATCTTCATCTCCTATGCTCACAGTTTCAACTAACTCTTTATGGGGCAAGATCTGTTTTTCCTCTTGTTCCATCATTCGCAGCAAATCAGGAGACATGTTACTGGCTTGGTCATCTTCAAAGTCCTGAGGCTCTTCAAGACACATATCTTGCTCAAAATGAGGCTTAGAGTCAGTAACAGCATTGCTCATATCATTGATATCCAAGGATCTGTTTAAAGAACGAGAAAGGTCCAATGAACAAAGTAAATTTAAGAATGATTGTATGGTATGAGTATGAGTATATATACAGAATTCAAGAGCGATTATTTGCCTAAATTAAGTGTGAATAAATTGTCTGAATGAAAGAATATGAAGAGATAGTTGTTGAAAGGGATAAAATGCACTTTCATTAGAATAATAGATAATAGTCAAATGCCCTTTACAAAAGATCTCTATCATTCTCGGGCATAGAACGATAGATGTACGTCGAGTATTACTCTAAAAGATCCTAAAGGCTACAGGGAGCTCCTCCTTAGTCTAGTTGTCTAGAATGCTTTCTGGAGTGTGTGGGCAAATTTGTGATAAGATCCTTCCTTCACCTTCTTTAGAGATGGCATTAATGTCCAAGTTTGTCGCAACTCTTCCAGTCTTCTTGTCTTCTTCGATCCTCATTTCACCGAAAACGAAAGTCTTTGATATGTAGGGAAAGACCACTGGCTCTCACTTGATCTCTCCTCCAACCAGTCATGCTCTTCTCGTATCTCGCTTCCTCTCAATCTCCTTTTTTTCTTTTATATCTGGCTTGTACCCCAGACCAAAGCAATCCTATTTTCCTAATGGTACCGGTGCAGTGATTGCCCCTTGCAGATGTTTTCCAAGCCCTTTTTCCTAGTAGTGGCCCTTTTCCAATTGTTAATTGTAATCCCATCTTCGTGGTCCGTGACAACTTCGGTTCGAGAATTTTACTTCCTTCTGCAACAAATGTTGCATTAATGAATTCTAGCGATCGAAAGGAGCATTCCACAGCCTCTTCGTTTCTCTCTACATATGGGGCGTCACTTGTCACGGATGCAATAATATCCTCTTCTACATTTATCGTAACCAATCTTCCTTCGGTTACTAGTTTAAGCTTTTGATGAAGTGAGGATGGCACTGCTCCCGCTGAATGGATCCATAGTCTTCCCAATAAATAATTATATGAGGGCTTAATGTCCATTACCAAGAAGTCCACCTCATAGGTATTCGGGCCTATCCGCAACGGTATTTCAATTCGGCTCGTCACTCTTCTTTCCGTTTCGTCGAAAGCTCTGACTACATTGTGGCATGTTCTCATGTAGGAGCTATCGATTGGTAGTCTTTCCAGGGTGGCTAGTGGCAATACATTTAGAGCTAAGCCATTATCAATGAGCACCCCGGGTAAGGTATACCCTTTGCAGCGAGTGGTGATGTGCAGAGCCTTTGTCGATCTCATTCCTCCGGATGGGATCTCATCATCACTAAAGAAGATAAAATTATTCGCGCTGACATTATTAATCAGGCGATCCAGCTTGCACACGGATATGTCGTTAGCCACGTATGTTTCATTGAGTACTCTCATTAGTGCATTACGGTGAGCTTCTAAACTTAGCAACAAGGCTAAGATTGAGATGCGTGCTGACTATTTGTGCAACTGCTCGACCACGCTATACTCATTGTGTTTTAAGAATTTCAAGAATTCTTTCGCCTCTTTTTCTGCTACCGGCTCATTTATTGGCTCAAGCTTATCAGTAGTCTCTTTCTCTTCTGGTTCAATTGCCAAGGCCTTCCCTTTAGCAGCTTCTTTCTTCTCTTCTCTTAGATCGTAGTATTTTCCACTACGAGTGACAAGGCTTATGTCTTCTTTAGATTGCTCTTCCTTAGGTGTTATTATCTTACACCCGTAATTCCAAGGGACTCTCCTGTTATCCTCATAAGGAAAAGGAACGGGTTTTTGTATAATGACACAAGGTGTCATTTGCTTTCTCGTTTCAGTACCCTTGGGCGCAGAGATAACTATCATAGGGTGATTAGGCTTGTTCATCCCTTTTTCTTTGGAGGTACAAATGTCTTTCACCTCTTCTTCTTCTTCAAAGAACTCCAGTTCTTTACGATCCATCAGGTCTTGAACCAAAGTCTTGAACTCTGTGCAATACTGAATCTCGTGTCCCTCAATGTTGTGAAACTCACAATAATTCTTAGTGGTTATCGTCACATTTTCACCATTTCACGTGATTACTCCTCTATCCATCATTTGACGCCATGCCCATTTCAAAGACGACTTAACCTCTCTGATATTAGTCTTAACCCTTTTACCTTTTGCTCTCGCAATCGCATTGATCCCCTGATCAGGATGAGCAGGTAAAGGATAAAGGATTCCAGCCACGTTAGGTCCAGACGACTCATCGAATCTTATACGCTTCTTCTTAATTAGTCTTTCCACTATCTTCTTGAAAGCGAAACAGTTTTCAATAGAGTGTCCGACTACTCCTCCATGGTACTCTCACTGAGCGTTTGCGTCATACCATTTTGGAAAAGAGGGTTTTACTGGATCTGAGTAATACGGGGCTACCGCATGTTGATCGTACAATTGCTGGTAAAGCTCTTTATATGTCACCGGAATGGGGTGAACTGTATTCTTTCTGTGTTCTTTCTAGTGCTGGGTTTCGCCTTCGGAGGATTTTGGTAGTTGTTTACGAGGGTTTTGGCTTGCGTCATCATGATCGATTTTATATAGTTTGGCCTATACATGCCTGTATTATTTACTTCAGCATATTTTCTTCTAGGGGCCGCTCTCTTCTCGCTTTCCTCAGTGTCAATCTTTTCGCTCTTGATCGCCCTTTCGATCATTTCTCTGAACATAACCATGTCCGAGAAGCTTCTCGTAGCATTTCCCAATAAGTGGTTAAGATAATAGGCCTTTAACGAGTAGACGAAAAGCATGGTCGTCTCTTTCTCGGTCAATGGTGGCTGCACCTGAGTGGCATGTCTCTCCATTGCTGAGCATATTGCTTGAAGCTCTCACTCGGCTTTTTCTCCATATTTTGCAAAGTGATCCTATCAGGAGCTATATCGGTGACATGGTCGTATTGTCTCATGAAGGCCTGGGCTAAGTCCTTCTATGAACTGATCTTCGCGCGACTCAACTGATTGTACCACTTTGCTGCGGATCCCACCAAACTATCCTGGAAACAGTGGATTAGTAATTGATGATGATGGATATATCTTGTCATTTTACGGTAAAAGATGGTGATATGAGCTTCTGGCCAACTCGTCCCATTGTATTTCTTGAACTCGGGAGCTTTAAATTTTGGAGGTAATACTAAGTATGGGACTAGACTCAGCTCTTTGGCATCCATCCCACAGTAGGTATCGGCTCCTTCCATTGCATTGACATTATCTTCTAGCCACTTGTAGCGTTCCTCTATCAGCTTGGAAACCTCCAATTTTATTCTTTTTGTCTCCATGATTTCGTCGAAATCAAGGTTGATGGGTTTTACAGCATTTTCCCCTAGATTAGACCCTGATCCAGTCAGGTAATTGGCTTGGCCTAAGGTACCAATGGGATGCTGTTGTGCTCTGATAAATATGGGAGCCCTTCGTGAGTTTGTTTCCGGTAGAACTTGATTGTGTACGGGGGTAAAGCCAGGAGGGTATCGAGGGGTCTTCATTCTCCTCCCTTAGGCTTGCTACAAGATTTTTTCCTTTCTCAGCTTCTTGTAAAAGTTGGGTCAATCGGTTAATTATATTCCACTGAGACTCAATAATTTGTTCTCTCATATCCTGTTGGACCCTAGCCAACTGGTCTTGCAACTGCGCTTGCATTTGTTCTTACATCTCTTTTTGTAACTACTTCAACCTTTCTATTCTTTGGTCCATTGCTCTCCGAGTACCGTAAGGATGTGAGTTCTCTATGTTTTCGGGTTAAACTGTTTAAAATTTTATTTAGTTAGAGTTGTTATGTTAAAATGTGAGAATGAAATGTGAATGAATGCATGTATGCAATGCAAGAGAAGGCATTGATTCTGAATTCAATTCCATTAGATAAACTTCATTAGAAGACAAATTTCTTTACATAGAACAAGTTACATGAATGGCTTTGCCTTAGTGCCTAAAGCCTTAATTTTTCTAAGGAGTTCAGCCAATTATTGTCCTCGTGTTGACTTCGACTCATACTGTAGGCTTAACTCATCAGCATTCATGGCTAGCATCTATACGTGATTAGCTGCTTCTCACATCCACGTAAGTGCTTCACCTATGACGTAGTCTCTCTCTCCTACTTACCTTTGGGCCTGCTGGGTGTGCCATTCACTTGCTTCTAAGTCCCTTTCAAGAATTTCAACCCTTATTTCATTGTTTTGGAGCGAAGATTCAAGCTCTTGCACTCTTTCCTCAGCTCTCTATTTTCGGCTTGACTTGCCTTGAATTCTATGACAGAGTTTCGACTACGGTGTCTATGCAGAGACTCCTCCAATTCAAGGATTCTAGCCTCCATCTTGGCTATCTAGGCTTTTAATTCAGCTTTTTCAACTTGGCTTTCTAACAATTCTCCCTTTATGGAATTTTCCCGAGCTTAACCATCTTGGAAATTCCTTTTCCATTACTCTGCTCGGTCCTCTTGTTCTCGAATATCTCGTTTCCATTGTTTAGAGGTCTTACCAAGCCCGGCATTCTTCATGGATTGACGAAGCTTCTTATAGTGTTTCTTCAAATCCTCCAAGTCTTTCTCGACTTTATTCTTCCCTTTTCTCAACTTTTCAGCCTCTAACTTGTGAATATCTACATCCAGCCCTAACTTCATCTTATCCTCTTCTAGGACTTCTATCCTTTTCCCAAATTCCAAGCTCTTCCTTTCAAAATCCTGCTTTATGATGTCCAACTCTGATGGAATCACTTGTAAGCATTCTTCTAACAATCTGGCATCATTAGGGTTCGATGCCGAGATATTGTCATTGACCCATTTACTCCTCCACCAATCATATTCCGGCGTCGTCATTGAGTTTGCAGCGAATACCTTCATCCTATGTGCTTGCCTTCACGCGTTTGTTATCTCCCTGACCCTCTTCTTGTAATTATCTCCCTTGTAGGTGAACTCCCACTAGGCCAAACCATGCGTTGCTGGTATGAACTGCCTTGACTTGTATTGCCTTAGCACAAGTAGGGGGCATATCCTATGGCTCCCCATACTCCAAGTAAGGGAACCCAGTCAAAACTACCACAACGATAGAGGATCTCATCGATGATAAGCCACGATGCCTTCCATTCTATGTCCTCTTCTCGGAGATTTTGAAGAACTGTCATCCTTTTTTCTCCAGATATATTCAGCTCTTTTTGCGTCGCTACAAATTCCTTCAAATGTGAGTAGTCCACCGAGTATGCCTTATACGAAATTCTTTCTTTCTTCCAAAAATGGCTATGAAACTAGACCATCAGAAGTGGTACACAGCCAATGAACCTTCCTTCGCCTTCCCTTCGACAAGCACTTAGCGATCAAAGCTCTAAGCGAGGATTATCGGGATAGGTGTAACACTCCTACTAAGACGGTCGAAGAGATCCACAACTGCATCCTCTATGTGCCCTAATGCTTTCGGGAAGATTACCAGCCCATAAATACTTAAAACGAAAAGGTCCGCACGTTTCTTCATATACGGATGTGCTAATATCAACTCCTTTAGACTCTTCCAAGTGATGCATTTATTGTCCCCTTTCACCTTGATTCTAGACGCCACCCATGGTTCACTCATCCCGGTTATATTTATCAACCTCTTCAGAAAGGTCGAGATACTTACAGCTCTTGAGTAAACCTTGTTAACTTGAATTTTTGGGCAATGGATTAGCACGGTGTATTCCTCTACAGTGGGTGTCATGTCGAAACTCCCAAAGGAAAAGCAACTATACGCGGGATTCCAATGTTGAGTGGGAGCCCGAAACAGATGCTTGTCTATTTTCACCTCGAGCAGATAAGGCAAATCTCCATATTCTCTATAAAACACCTACTTCATTTCATCATTCCATTGACCCTAAATATCCCTTAGCTCTTGCACACTGTTTTGGGTCACATTTACTCGAGTGTGATCCCAAAATTCCGATAGATGTCCTTCAGTCAAACTATCTCCATTCTCGCATTGTCTCCCTTCAGACCATAAACACACGGCCATGTTGTCTTCTACTCTATCAAGAAACTCGTTTTCCATATCAAAGCTCTCTACTTGGTAATCGAGTATGAACAAACACCTTTTCTTATCATGAAAATGCAATGCACAAAATAAAACAAGACAAAATAAGACATGTCAGTATATTAATCACAAAGTTAAAATAATCATGAAATTACAACTAAGAGCAGAAATAATAACACGTCTCTCCTATTTAGGTGACCACTAAGGTTTGTCGCGATGTTCAGGTTGTCTTCTAGAGTCAACTATATGCGGTTTGAGTTCTAAAGTACGGGTACCTGAACCAACTGATTCCTCTATCCTCACCCATTATAGGCTCAAACAGACGAGTTCGGTTCAGGGGGATACATTTCCCATATGTTTGCACGGAACTGAAAACTTCACGAAAACATAGGTACGGATGTATTCCCGAAAGCGATCCACTATCCTGTACGGAGGTGAAGACCTCATGAAGGCATAGTTTCACACTTCCACTTAAGGGGTAAAGTAACCGATCAATGCAAATGCATGAGACCCTCACTTCGATAGTAGACGAATTAAGCTAAAAAATCGAACATGTGAGCATAAATTGCAAAGATCACAAATTAAATTTAACTTGAATTTTGATTTTCAATAAAAAGACCAAAAATAATCGACTCACGGCTTGACTCTCTTATTGGTCCCCAGCGGAGTCGCCAAGCTGTCGAAACCATTTTTAAAAACGAGTTTCGAAAGATATATTTTTTAAAATTTGAAAATGGAGTCACCACCAATCTTTTTAATTTAGTGCGATTGGATCACCTAAAATATTTGAATTTGTTTGTAAAATGTTTGGTCTTCAAAAATCCAGAAAAATAGGCTCGAGAGTCGGTTACATGCAAGGAAGGGTTAGCACCCTCACATGCCCGAAATCGGTATCTAGTTGATTATTTAGTGTCTTAACTGCTGAAAATCAAAAATTTGAGTGGAAGCTCAAAAACAAGATATTCAATTTTTTAGGTTCAAGGCAAAATCACACCCAGCACGTTAGGACGCGATTTTTGAATCCCCTAAAACAAAAGAATATCAAGCCAATTTTGATTTTGAATAAAATACTCGATTATTTTGGATTTAAAAGAGGAAATCATACTCATCAAGTTAGAGCATGACCTCTCATGTTTTCCAAAACAAAATAGCCTTACCTTTATTTTAAAATAATTCATGTGTTCTTTAGTAGAAAAACGAATTCTACAATTTTTAATTTTAATCTTTTTTTTTAAAATGAACGTTCGATCTTGGTTTGAAGGGAGGTAATACCCCACTCGTTAGGGTACCACCTTCCCGATTTCCCCAAAATGAGAACTTTGCTTTGAAAAGGCAATTTTGAAACGCCTAATTTAATCAAAGTACTCTACTAAAAAACACTTGAGCGAACATATGCTTCGTTTTAATTAAGAGGATAAAGGACATCAAAAGTCATGAACCAAATACATCCCATGAAATATTATTTACAAGGAACATAAATGATAATGGTGTAAACATATGGTATAACATGATAAGTAATGAAGGTCAAGTGCAGATTGGGCAACTATGGTTGAGGAGGTGCATACTTCAATTGTATCCATGGATGTGAACGCAGAGGAAGGCGCTGACAAAGACACCACTGAGCAGGAATAGCCTGAAGAAGGAGAAGCAGAATAAGAGAAAGGCCAAGAGAAGGAGAAGGAAAGAGAGGAAGAATTTTAGAAGAATGACCTTACAGAGAAGCAGGAGGAAAAGCAAGACAATGCCTCGACAGATATCGCTGAGGATATTGTCGAAGCACCTGTAAATATGAGGGCATCTAATGCAAACGTGGCTTCACCTGAAGCAAGATAGGCTGAGACAGTTACTAGCAGTGCTGAAGATTGTAATCATTTGGCCATAGTGCCTTATATAACACCACTTGCAGAAGTCCACCCATTAGATGTAATTATCAATGAGGCCACCACCTAACCAACTGAAGAGGAGCAATCCGCTGATCCGACTAGAACGAAGGACAGAAAGAGGAAGCGTAAAGAGGAGAAAATGAGGCACAAAGGAGGAACGGAAGCGCAACAAGAAAAAGACCAATTCAGCCACATCTTCAGCTGCAGCACACTGAGTTAGTTTTTTTTTAGCACTTAGTTTAATTTTCATGCATATCATGTAGCTATAGAATAATTGTCCTCACATTATTAATGTCATTGCATTTTTATTGTCACTTTATCTACATTGTCATTGCATTTCCATATATATATTCATGTCAGTGCATTGGGGACAATGCACACTTTAAGTTTGGGAGGAATTTATGTGAAATGGAAATGCCATTGCACCCACATTTTTGAATTTTGCTTGTTTCTTGTGTTAATTAAAATATGCAGAATTTCAACAAAAATGTGTCCACAATTTTTATTTTTATGCGTAAATCTTGATTTGCTTGGAATGCTGATGTGTAAATTGGATGAATGTGAATGAATATTGAGTCCTTCTATTTTTGGATGAATGATGGGATTGCATTAGTAATGAATGAGTAGTATCAATGTTTGAATCTTGAATTAAGTTTCCAATTGCAGTGACATTGTATTAATAAAGAACACTCCAATGTAAGTGCATTGTGACTTATCAAGGGAGAACACTCCGCTGCATGTGTTAGAAAAATCATTTAGCCAAAGGCTGTCACTACAAGAGTGTGTGTCGGCCTAATTACATACATCCTGGGGGTTTGTTGCACCCCATCGTTACTGCCCAGGAACAATGGTATGGTAATGCAATGACATCTCTCAATCACATAAAAAGAAAAAAAAAAAATTATAATGTTATCTTCAAATAAATGTTGGATTCGTTAAAAAAAGGTTAAGATTCAATGCATGATACTAACATTTATGAAGTTGTAGTTTTTAATTGCTCATGCCTATAAATTGTCGGCGCATTATTCTATCATGTAAGTACAATTTGTGTGTTAGGATTTCAGAAAATTCAAGTTGTGAGAATAATGATTGTCGTGACATTTTTACTTGTGACTTTGTTAATTTTTGTTTACTTGATGACAAGTAAAAACTCAAGTTCGGGGGTGTGATGGTATTACAAATAACATAGATTTTCTCCCTAAATTTGTGTATTAATTGTCTCTTTTGTGTCATATTTAGTATGCATATTAGGCATTTCATACTTAGTTTTTATGTTTTCTAACTCATTGTTGTTTGGTTTAAATTATTGTTATTTTTACCTCTTTTTGAACTAATGTCGCCGCAATCAACCAATATACTGCGCCTTAGAATTGTCAGCCAAGAATCAGCCTAGGAGCTTAATTATGGAAGAAGAATGTAGCCACAAGTATAGCTTGGAATTGCGACCAGAGATGTCGATGCATTGAGTGAATTCAAGCCACAAGCACATCTGGAAGCACCAGCGTAGGAATTTCACACGTTGTCACCGCAATTAAAGATTTTAGATTGCGACCAGAGATGCGGTGACAATCTGCATAGTTATAAAGATCAAACCAAATCTGTGTGAGTGCACAGCTGGAATTTAACTAACTATGACAGCTGTAATTAGATTTGGATCTGAGAAGAGATGCCGAGAAATGTGCCAACATTCTACAACAGTCTAATAAACAAATTAGATCTGCATAGCTGTCAATAAAAAACTTTTACAGCTGTACACAGTTGTTGGATTTGAGAATGAAGAAAATCTGCAATTTTTGAGCTTATAAATAGAGGAAAGAAGAATGAGATAAATATCAAGGAGTGAAGAATTTAAATCCAAAAATCTCTCAAATCTTCAAGCAAGCTACCATGGAAGCTTGAAGCCTGTGGAGGGTGAGCTAATGGAGCAAGTGTGCAGCAACTTCTGACAAGGAGTGTTTCGTGCTGGGTAAGAGGAACGATTAGGGAGTAGGCCTAGTAGTCTAGAGATAGTAAGCTTCGTTGTACTCGTTAATTCTTCTTAAACGATGATGAATTCTGATGATTTTAAATAAATACGAGAGTATCTTTTAATGTTATATATCATTTTGATTCTTACTTTACATTGCTTATCCGTTGATTCTTATATTTAACCGCTCTAAACACAAAAGTGAAATTGCAGTACACCAACATTGAGAGATACGGTGACAGGTTAGATTAACAAGTGGGTTAGGCGAGAGCTGCTCGGGATTGGGACAGACTCCAGTTACTTGTTCTTGGATACACATCATTGCTCGCACCGGGAGGCAGAGTAGTGTATTTGAGTCAGGATTAAGTAGGGAGCTATTATGGGTAAGAACTCAAAGGGACTTCATTGCAGCGACATTCCATCTATATTTTACCTTTTCGACTCATCCAGCATTACTACTTAGCGAACTCAGTGATCCACTCCAATTCCTCACACTTGATCACGCCTTTACTTTTATGCATTTAAATTCTCAACACTTCAAGAAAACTTTGATTTACTTTCAATTGCTCTAACAACTAACTTTTATAATTGCATTGACATTGCTGATTATTTTAGTGTGCAGAATTAACGTATTGCACTGACATTAGTACTCACATTACATTTAATTTCAGTATTGATTGCTCTGACATTTAGACATCAAGAACCCATTCCTCGTGGGATCGATATCCGATAGATTTATCTATCAACTATACTTGCATCGACGTGTGTACACTTGCACAATCGTTGTGTCGTAAAAACACCGATCAATGACCTTTCGCCTTGTTAGCTCCCCGGCTAGTAATTGGGTCAACTGATTGATTATATCCCTTTGTGATTTTATTATATGGTTCTTCATGTCTTTTTACACTTTGGCTAATTGATCATGTAGCTACGCTTGCAACTGATCTTGCATATCTTTTTGGATCTGTTCCAATCTTTCTAGCCTTTGATCCATAGCTTTAGATTTAGCACGAGTACCATAAGGGTGTTGGATCTGTAATAATTTTAATTAATTAGGAAAATTTTCTTAAACTTTAACGCATGTAATAAAATGCAATGCTATATGAATGCATGTATGCATATGCAAGAACGACATTGATTCTTAGCCCAATTCTATTAGAACAACTTTATAAGAAAATGAATTTCTTTACATAAGGCAGATACAATGTTTTTCCTCTAACCATATACGCACGGCCACATTGTCCTCTACCTTATCAAGGAACATTTTTTCCATGACTAGTTCTCTATTTAGTAATCGAGCACACCTTCCTTAAGATGAGAATGCGATGCAACCAAAACAAAATGAGGTAAGTCAGTACGATGAATACAGGAAGAAAAAATGAAAACAAATTGCAATTAACAGCAAAGAACAATGAATATAAGTGTCTCTCTTTCCACATTATTTGGGTAACCACTAAAGGTTCAACATGGTTCTACTTAGGGTATGATCTCAGGATCTATTACATCCGGTTTGGGTTCTAAAGTAAGAGTACATGAACTGGTAGATTCCTCAATCCTCACCCATTATAAGCTCATACGGACTGAGTTCAATTCAAGGAGATATATTTCCCATATGTTTGCACGAAAGTGAAAACTTCACGAAAAACATAGGTACGGATATATCTCGAAAGCGATTCACTATCCTATATGGAGGTGAAGACCTCACAAAGGAGTAGTTTCTCACTTCCACTTAAGAAGGTGTAGTAAAACACTTATGTAATGCATGTGAAAAATAATCTCATGTTCTAGCAATATTAACACAAACATTATTAACAAAGCAGTACATGTAGGATGAAATGCAAAGGGATCGCAAATTAATTTAAACCAAGTTTTCATATTTCAACAAAAAGACCAAAAATAATCAACTCGTGGCTTGACTCTCTTATTGTCCCCAGTGGAGTCGCCAAGTTGTTAAAAACTTTTTTTAAAAAAAAGCCCCAACTTTATTTTGAACAACGAAAATGGAGTCGCCACCAATCCTTTTAATTTGGTGTGAATGGATAACCTCGTAAAAGATTTAAAATGATAATTTTGATCTTCGAAATCATAAAACGGGTTCGGGAGTCAATTACATATGAGAAAGGATTAGCACCCTCACATGCCCAAAATTGGAACCTAATCGATTATTTAATGTCTTAATAGTTGAAAATTTGATAACTCGAGAAGAATTTAAAATACGACCCTTAAATGCATGAATGATATATTCGATGCCATATATAAGTTGAATTTTGCGAAGAAAGCTCATTTATTTCGGGTCAATAGAGAGAAAAAGTCATGTTCAATAAGTTAGGACACAACACCTCAAAACTTCAAAAATAAAGAACGTTTCTAATTATTGCTTCAAATATTGTATATTTTAATTTTAAGTAGGATATTCAATTACATTGTTTCGAAGAAAAAACCATTTCCAGTAAGTTAAGACACAATTTTCTTGAGTTCCCTAAGTAAAGAACATTGCCTCGGTTTTGAAAATTGTTTGTGTTACATGAAAACAAAAATTTAAGGTGTCATGTGATTTATTTATTTGAATGTTATACAAAAATGAATAAACATGTGTAAGCATAATACACAATATGAGGATGGCAAAATAAAAATACATACATGAATAAAAAAAATAAAATAAATAACACGAATAAATAATACAATTAATAACATAAATAAGAAAATAATAAAAAAATGATAACAAATAAAGATAATAATACGACTATGATGATAATGACAATAAATATTAATTAACAATGCTAACATTAAAAAATCATAATCATGGTAAAATTAAATTAAACATAAAAATAAAAATCCATAATTAAAAGGAAAAAATGTAAATTACACCAAAAATAAATAATAAATAAAATGACAAAATAAATCAAAAATAAAAAAAGACTGAATCGAAATAAAAATAAATCTAAAGTAAAAATTATATAAATAAAGAAACAAATGAAGGATTAAATCAAATAAAAAAAAAAATGCAGGGACCAAAATAGCATTTGACCTAACTTATACACGTGTCACTCCCCAAAAGGGGTCAACGGTTGGTCAAAGGACCAAATTGCGAAGAAGAAAACAACATAACCAGAAAAAATAAAATAAAATAAAAACTCAATTAAAAACAAAGCAAAAAAGCGGAAGGATCGAATGGGCAATTTGTCATACGCTTCAAAAACACGCGAAGCTCCGAACGGATCCAAGTCAATTTCAAGTATAGCTCAAAACGACGTCGTTTTGGGCATCAAAAATAAAGCCCAAAATGGCATCGTTTAACAACCCTTATAAATATTTTTTTTTTAAAATCCTCATTTCCTTTTGTTTTTTAAAAAAAAACCTTTCCTCTTTACTTTCTCTCTAGAGCTCTCCCCTTTGTCCGGCTTAAGGGACGGCAAGGCTCCGTCATGGGACACCGATAATCGATGGCATTGACTGTCGCCTACAATGGTCGGAGAGGTAAAACAAAATTTTAAAAAAATCTCTTCAAAACCTCCAAATCCCAAATCTGGGATTATCATTCCAAAAAAACAAATCAAAATCCTAAAAAAAATATCAAGACCCTACTATTCTCATTTTTTTTAAAAAGGAAGCCTTCGTGTCCCTTCTGACGAGGCCCCATGAACCCTAAGGGATTCAAACTCCTCTTAGATCCGAAGGAGTCGTCTTTTATCGGAGACGACAACCTCAACCACCCTCAACGGTGGAAGAATACAAATCGATAACCAGGTAAAAAAAAAACCCTAAAATTTATTTATACTTTCGAATCCAAAAAAATACCTTGAATATTCCTTTTTTTATTTCAATATATGCGTATGTGTACAAAATACAGAGAAAGTTTTAGAGTATTGATAACCCCAAATTACAATTTTTCGTACATATTTTCATTTTCTTGTTTTCTATTCTATAGGTACGACAGATCTAGAAGATACCCTTGCATGCGGACGTGGCTAGGGGTCGGTGTTGATGTGGCACAGAGAACGACGAGGGAAGGGCAGCAGCGCTGGAAGCTAGGGTTTCTTTTTTTCTGTTTTGAGTTTAGGTTGGGTCTTTGTAATTGGTTTTTGGGCTTAGGGTCATTTGGGTTAGGTTTAGTTAGGCTTTTTAATTTTGGGTTGTATTTTGGGTTATTGAGCTTAGGGTTATTGGCATTTTTGTAACTTGGACTTTTATTTTAATAAACTTTAATTTATTTATTTGGTTTGGTTTGCTTTATTTAGTAGGGTAATTGGATTTTGAGAAAACTGGATTTTGGAAAAAATTTATTCGACCGAACAAAATTAGGCCATTACAAACATCTAACTCTAATTACCTATCAACTAACACTACAAACATAACAAACTCATTCATGGAACATCCCTATATCTTTAACAGCTTTCCAAATTAAACCCCCAAATTAAGTATATTAAACTAAAATGAGCTCAAAATCATAAAAATCTTTAAAAACAAAGACCAAATACATACCATGCACTAGAACATAGCTTGGTCGAACCTACCTCCTCTTTTACTATGGGTGTTTCGATTTGAAAACAAAAAAATAAAGGTTGAAGATAACTCATTTTGGTTTGTCTTACTTTTATTTTAGGATTAAATATAAAATTTGTACCCAAACTTGTCCAGTTCTCCCAGATTGGTACTTATCGTTTTTTTGTCCTAGATTAGTACCTGAACTTTTTTTTCGTCAACTAAATCAGTACCCTAGTCTAACGCCGTCAAGTCTAGACACGTGACAGAATAAGATTGTGACACATGACATAAATGACATCATGGTGACATCATAATCTAAAAAAATAAAAATATAACTTTTTTTCATTTTGTCCTTTCTTCTTCTTCTCCTTCTTTTTCAATTTTTTTTATTTTCCTTCTAATTTTCCCTCATTTTCTTTTATTCTTTTTCTTTTTCCTACCCTAGCCACCGTGCTTCTACACCATTTAGCCTTCTTTCGTCTGCTTTTGTCTGCTATTACGAGAGCAAGCAGCAAGCACCACCATCGTTTTCAAAGCCTTTCTTATATTAGTAAGGCAGCAAGGCACCACCGTCATTTTACAGCAAGGCAATTGCAAATTTTCAAGGTATGGTGACTCTTTTATATCAATAACTTCCATTAATGTAAAAGCTACTTATTAATAGAGATTCTTTGGTGGTCGACTCTCTTTTCCTTCTTCATTTTCAAAGCCTCAACACTGATAATTATCACTCTAGGTGATCCCATTAAAGACAACAATGAAACACTTGAATCCGAAAATGGAACCTTTGAAATGGATTTTTTCAACTTAGAGAATTTGAATAATCAATACGATGAAATATGGTATAAATTTTCTAACACCACCGTCGTTTGTGTCACTAAAAGCGAAGCTTTGATTTATATAATAATGAAGTTTTTAAACACCAACATCATTTGGGTAGCTAAGAAGGAAGCTTCGATTTCAGATAATAATGGAGCTTTAAGGTTCGAGAACAATAGAATCCTCATACTTTTCAACAAAACCAATGGTGTTATCCGGTATACTAACGCAAACACATTAAGAACTCCCCATGAACCTGTTTTTACAGCTTTTTGATTTAGGAAATATCGTAGTGAAAGAGAAAAATGATAATGATCAAAGAATTTTTTTGGTTTCTTAGTGTTCGTTTATTAGTGTTACCTTTAACCCACCGGAAAAAATCATAACCCACCGGTCTGTTTTCTCACATACAATAAACATATCAGAATATTAAATTTTGCAGAATAATTCTCCAACCCAAACAAATGGATGAACAAAGAGGGAAAAACAAAAGAGATAACAAAAGAGATAGAAGAGGAAAGAGGTTGAAACGATGGCCAAGAAAAAAATTTAAATGAATAATATTATTAAGTAATAATATTTAAAAGATTCCGCTCAAAAAAAATGGTCCAGTCTTGGGAGTACGACACATAGCTGAGCGCGAGTGGCCAACGCTACAAAGTCAGCAAAATCTTAACACCATTAGGTTTAAGTACCAAACTAGTGGACAAAAAAAAAAGTTTGAGTGTCAATCTAAGACAAAAAAACTATAAGTACCAATTTGGGAGAAATGGACAAGTTTGAGTACTAATTTTATATTTAACCCTTTGTTTTAATATTTTCATTAATTTAATTACTAACATAAACTTTTAAAAACCATTAATTTACACCAAAACCATTCCAACATCCTCCATTAACTTAATTATGGTACAATTACTATCCAAGTCCATAGATTTATTTATTACTATTTTAAAGCTAATTAATCCATTTAACAAATACAAATCAACTTTTGTACCTTTTTTAATTTAGTCCTTTTCACTAAATTAACTACTTAAACACTAAAATTTTTGTTAAGAAATTTAATATGATCTTATTATATACTCAAAAACATTAAATAAATATTAAAATACTAACTCACTCGTCGAAATCGTGGTCTCAAAATCACTATTTTTGACATCACTAAAAATGAACTACTACAACTCTCCCCTCCTAAAGGAATTTTTGTCCTTGAAAATCTTACCAAAAAATAGGTTCGGGTATTGCACTTTCATAGCTTCTTCCGATTCCCAACTAGCCTCTTCGACTTCGTAACAGTGCCAAAAAATTTTAACCAAAGCTATCCGTTTATTCCTTAATTCTTTGATTTCTCGAGCCAAAATTCTAATTGATTCCTCACTGTACGACATATCAGGTTGAATTTTTACATTGACAAGTGAAATTACATGTGAAGGATCAAATTGATGTCGTCGTAACATTGACATATGAAACATGTTATGAAATTTCCCCAATTTAGACTACAAAGCTAAACGATAAGCTACTGGTCCAATTCTTTCAATAATCTCATACGGTCCGATGAATCATGGACTAAGTTTCCCTTTTCGACTAAATCGAAGAACTTTCTTCCAAGGCGATACTCTTACAAATACTATGTCACCAACTTGAAATTCAATGTCTTTTCTTTTCAAATCAACATAAGATTTTTAAGGATCAAACGCGGCTTTCAAACAATCTCGAACATTTTTTCTCTTTTTTTTAACAGAAATCAAAATAGATCTAACATTAAGAAGTATTTCCATACACAATTAAAGTAATCAAAATTTATTAACGTTTAAGAGGAAATAAAGAACAAGTTGAAGCATTCTATTCCTAGTCTACTAGAACTCTTCCGTAAATGCTCCTCTTACGTCGCACTTAGAATGCTCCTCATCAAGAGCAAGGCTACCTTCTCATCAACGTCAGGTTCCTCCGAATGGTCTCAAGCCTCCATAGCCGAAAAGCTTCAAGCTGTGTTGAAGAAGATAATAAAATGGGGAGATTAAAGGAAGAGAGAGAGACCTTCCTTCATGCTTTGTGTGTGCTTATATTTAGCCCTAAATGTACAGGTGTTTATTCTCAAAAATTGAGCTGTACGAGTTGGTTATACCAGATTAGACAGCTCACACAATTATGTTCTTATCATACAGTTGTCAAATGCGGTGACAAATTCAGGGCGCAATTCTGGACACGTTCATGCAACGACATTCTTGGGTGTAATTGAAGAATATTATGCAGCGATAGTTCTGGATGCAATTTGAAGAATATTTATGCAGTAACAGTCTTGCATGCATTCCGGAAATATTCCTGCGACGACAGTTTTGGGTGCAATCTAAAAGTGCTCATGCGATGACAGTTTTGGGCACAATCTAGAAGTACTCATGCAGCGACATGTTTGGGCGCATTTCTGGATTAAAATTGTAGTGACAGCCAAAAACACTTTCCTACTTTGATCTTCTAAGGTGGATTCCTGCGCTGACAACTTTAAACGCAAAACTGATGCGAAATGTAGCGACATTAGTAGTAAAATATGGCAAAATTAAGGAAAACTAGGCTAAGGTCCACTGAGTTAGAAAAAGCAATGAACTAAACTAAAAAATGCTAAAATATGTACTAAGGACAACTAAATGGGAACAATTATCCAATAAATGGGGAGAAAACATATGTCTTTTTTAGTACCATCAATCACTTTAACTTTTCTTTAGTTTCTCGGATCAAATCAGTACCAAAAAACTTCTTCTCACTTAACTCAGTCCAATATAATGAAGTTCTACATTTTGACCCATACAAAGTTTCGTATGGTGCCATTTTAATGCTCGATTGGTAATTGTTATTATATGCGAAGTCAACCAATGGAAAAAAAATTCTCAGTTACCCTCAAACTCCAAAATACAACAGCGAAGCATATCCTCAAGTATCTGAATTATTCGCTCAGGTTGACCATCCATCTACGGATGAAATGCAGTACTAAAATGCAATCTGGTACCTAAAGCTTCATGTAATTTACTCCAAAATCTAGAAGTAAATCGTGGATCTCGATTGGAAATAATAGTATCAAGAACACCATGTAATCTAACAATCTCAGCAATGTATAACTCTGCCAAACTTTCAAGCGAATAATACCTACGTACAGGTATGAAATGTGCAGATTTAGTCAAACGATCAACAATAACCTATATATCATCTTTCTTCTGCGGAGACAACGATAACCCTGATATGAAGTCCATAGTAACTCGTTCCCACTTTCATTCAAGAATCATAATAGGTTGTAGCAATTCGGAAAGTACTTGATGCTCGACTTTGATTTGCTGGAAAATTAGACATTTAGATACAAATTCTGAAATCTCACATTTCATACTTGGCCACCAGTATAATTGTTTCAAATCACCTTACATTTGTTACTTCCATGATAAATCGAATAATTACTACTGTGAGCTTCCTGTAAAATCTTCTATTTAATTTTTGAATTCTTTGGAATTTGGGAACTATAAACTATAATCTAAACTAAGATGAAAATTTGAATCAGATGCCTCTTTCAATTTGTTTCCATTTATTAACCAGCTCTAGATCATTTTTTGAGCTTCACAAATTTGTTTTAGAAATGTTGGCTTAGCTTTTAATTCAACAAAAATGGAACCATCATCATTCAGCGTCAATCAAGTATTTAAAGCTCTCAAAGCAAACAATGACTTTCAGCTCAGAGCATCATCAACAATATTAACTTTACCTGGGTGATAATCAATGATCAAATCATAGTCTTTTAACAATTTCAACCATCTACGCTGTCGCAAATTAAGTTCTTTTTGTGAAATCAAATACTTCAGACTTTTATGATCTGTGAAAATGTGGCATTTTTTCTCCGTATAAATAATGTCACCAAATCTTTAAAGTGAACAAAATAGCTGCAAGCTCAAGATCATGCGTCGGATAATTTTTGTCGTGCTGTTTTAACTGCGTGAATCATAAGCTATAATTTTTCCTTCTAGTATTAAAACGTAATCCAAACCATTAAGTGAAGCATCACCATAAATCACAAATTCTTTTTAGACTCTGGTTGAATCAACACGAGAGCTTTGGTTAACATCGTTTTCAACTGATCAAAACTTTATTGACATTTATCGGACCAATTAAACTTTACATCTTTTTGAAGTAACTTCATCAATGGTGCCGCAATCATCGAGAATCCTTTAACAAATCTTCTATAATATCTAGCTAAACCTAGAATACTTTTTATCTCAATAACATTTTTCAGAGGATTCTAATCCAAAATAGCTGATATTTACTCGGATTCACTCTAATACCATCAGCTGATACAACATGTCCCAAAAACTCAACTTCTCGTAACCAAAACTCACATTTACTAAACTTCGCATATAAATGCTTCTCACGTAAAGTTTGTAATACCATTTTCAGATGTTGGGCATGTTCAACTTCGTCTCGAGAGTAAATCAAAATATCATCAATGAAAATAACCACAAATCTATCTAAATACAGTCGAAATATTTGTTCATCAAATCCATAAACACAGTAGGTGCATTCGTTAATCCAAATGACATAACTAAAAATTCGTAATCCATACCTTATCTTGAAAGTAGTTTTCGACACATTAGAATCTTTAACTCGAAGTTGATAATATCCATAACAGAGATCGATCTTTAAAAACATGGTCACTAACTAATCAAACAAATCATCAATACAAGACAATAAATACTTATTTTTAATTGTGACCTTATCAAGCTGTCGATAATCAATACACAGTCTCATAGATCCGTCTTTCTTCTTAACAAACAATACAGGTGCAGCCTAAAGAGAAAAAAACTAGTTCGAACAAACCTTTGTCTATCAAATCTTGTAACTATGCTTTCAACTCTTTTAATTCAACCGGTGCCATTCTATACGGAGCAATCGATATCGATGAAGTTCCTGGAATTAGTTCAACAGCAAATTCATCTTTTCTGATCGGTAGTTACCCTGGTAATTCTTCTAGAAACACATCTACAAATTCATAAACCATCAGAACTAAATCTAACTTCGATTCTGAAACCCTAATATTTAATATATATGCTAGATACGCCTCACAGCATTTACGAACACAATTCTGAGTCGATAAAGCTGAAATAATATTTAATGCATTGTCACATCTATCTGATTCAACCCTGACTATCACACTATTCTGACATTTCAACAAAATTTGCTTTTGTCTACAGTTCACCACAGCATCATGTAAAGTTAACCAATCCATGCCTAGAATCTCATCAAACTCATCAAAAGGTAATAGCATCAAATCAGTCAAAAAGTAGCAAAGTCGAATCTCGAATTCTCAGGGGATGATTCTTACAAATTTTATCAACTAACACATACTAGTCTAACGGATTAGTTACTTTGACCACAAATTCAATCAACTCAACAGGTATTTTCTTATCTGACACAAATGTTGTACATATATATACGAATGCGTTGATCCCGGATAAATCAAAGCATAAACATTAACATCAATATAGAAAATGTACTAGTAATCACATCAAGTGCTGACGCCTCTTCACGAGCTCAAATTTCATACGCTCTAGCTAGTGCCCAAGCTTCATATCTGATTGCAGAATCTTTCGTTCCACTTTGACTATTCCCAGTATTACCACTATTTCTAGATGGTCTCCCCCACGATGGCGTATAATCGATCATGTGCTTTGAGCCTTAACTCTATCAAACCTTTCAAGACAATCCCGAAGAAAATGATCATATGAACCACATTTAAAACATGATTCATCCTTCAATCGACACTCTCCAAAATGTCTTCTATTACATTGCTAACACTCAGGCTTGTTATTACGAACACTCCTAACACTCGCTACGAAGGTAGCTTGAGATCTAGAACTAACTTATTTTTCCCTTTATCTTTTCCTAAAAATCTAGATGGAGCTGACATACGACTGTGAGATTCTTTCTATTTCTTTGCTGGAGAAGAAAATGATTTTCCCATTGGTCGTTTACCCATGTCTCGAGATTCATAATCTGTTTCTCTTTTTGCTTTACTGATTTCCTCAGCCTCATGTGCTTGATCCACCAAAACTACAAATTGTTTTAACTCAAGTATCCCAACAAGCAATTTGATATCTTCATTCAAACCATCTTCAAACCGAGTACACATCACAGCTTCATTTGGAATACATTCATGAGTATATTTACTGAGTCACGCAAATTCTCTTTCATATTCGGCTGCAGTCATACGACCCTATTTCAGTTCAAGAAACTCTTTCTATTTTTTGTCAAGATATCGCTGACTAACATATTTCTTTCTAAACTCTATTTGAAAGAAATCCTAATTCACACGATCCTTTGGTACCATAGCAATTAAAGTACTCCACCATTAATATGTTAAGTCTTTTAGCAAAGATATTGCACATTTTAAAAAGTCATCTAGAGAGGAAGTTAGTTCGTCAAAGAATCGAATGGTATTCTCTAACCAAAACTCATCTTTTTCATGTCATTCTCAATTGTACCACGAAATTCTTTTGTCCCATATTTACGAATTTTATCAATGGGAGGTTTGTTCACACGTACTTGTTCTAAACCTTAAGGAATAAGGGGAACTAGTTGGGGTACGAGAGAGGGTGGAGGTCGTTGAACCATTGGGTTCATTCGAACAAACTCAGACCTCACTTCTTTGGCCCTTAGAAATGGGCCCACTACTAGCTGCTCCTTGCACGGAGGCTTGAACAACTTCATCGGAATCAGCTAGGTTAGACGACATCTTTTATCTATATGAAAACATATTTCAATTTAAGTTAGGAGATATCACACTATCACAAGTTATAAAATGACATGCTATACTCAACTCATGCTATGTTCAGCCCGAGAATCGACTAAACCATAGCTCTGATATCACTAAATGTAACACCCTTCTTAACCCATTTCATCGTCGGATTAAGGTTATGAAGCATTACTCAATAAATTCGAACAATTAATTTCAAAATATATCAACAACTCAACTTAACCATACATATAAATATGTATAACAAACATCAGCAAACATATACATTTGAGCCTTAAAATGAGCTTTTAGGGCCCTAAAAATAATTCCAGAACATTCGGAGATCATTTTGAGTAAAATCAGATCATGTGACATAGCCCAGATTGTGTGGGTATTCAAAGTAAGAACACATGGTCATGTCCCAGCCCATGTATCAAATCGTGTAACTCACCGGCTTGGCTCACACGACCGTGTCGCAAGCCATGTGCTAGCCCATGTAACCTACTGACTTGAGACACACGGTCGTGTCTCAAACTGTTGTCTCAAATCATGGGAAACATGCACCTATCATAATAAAAATACACGATCGTGTGGGGTGACCGTCTGTGGCACACGACCGCGTGAAAACCCGTGTCCCAGGCCGTGTGCTCTCAAATTAACCTCTAAAGCAAGCCAATTCAATACCAAAACTTACACAACAAGGCTCACCAATTACACATACATTCCTATGATCAAAACACTATTAAAACACGCTTAAAACATGCAAAAAAATTAACCTAAAACTATTAACCAATATGTCATTCATAGGTACCACAATTTATAACACTTCATAACCACATTATATTCAAGCACAACCTCACATCAAACATTCAATTCAATCACATATGATCTTGTTTCAAGCAATGCATTTAAGATGTACCAAAAAGTAACCAAAAGACATATCTTGCCAAAGCATTACAAGTCTAAACAAATATATACACAAAAGCATGACTGTACCATGATAACCAAATAGCTTACTCCACATCATTCATTACAAAAACAACCTATACATGTTCTTTATAACCATAACCAAAATAACACAAAAACGACCAAAATGTTTACTGGATAGTGTGATAGAACTCCGACAATGTCCAAATCGATTGAGCTTCTAGTGATCTACAAAACAAAGAAAAATAACTAAAGAAGCAATTAATGCTTAGTAAGTTCGTAAAATGGAAATTTTAACCTACCAACATCAATTGACAAAATAGTCAACCATGCTCATTACATTATATAAACATTTACTTTCCTAAACACCACAATTCACATAGTTAGCAATAGGGGTGAGCAAAACTTGATTTGATTCGAAAAAATAAAAAAATATATACCAAATTTCGAGTTAAATGAATAGAGTTATTAGCGTTAATCGAATTATTCGAGTCAACTCGATTTTTTTCGAATTTCAAGTTTGAATCGAGTTGAGTTTTCGAATTCGAATAACTCAAATATTTCAAATAAATCGAATTTCAAACTATAATATTTTACATTTTTACCCCAAACCTTTTTACTTGTCCCCCAAAACTTTTACTCCCATCCCACCCTCTATCTACCAAAACCTATTTCCCTTCAATTTTTTTTGATATTTTCCCTCCAAAATTTTAATCTCTCCCATTTTCCCCCTAAAACTTTTTCTCCTCTTATCCCACCCCATCTACCCCCAATACATTCCTCCATCCCCATTTTTTTTTTGAATATTTTTCATCCAAAATTTTACTCTCCCTATTTACTTTCCCTCAATATTTTACTCTCCAAAGCCCTCAATTTTTTTTTTATTTCCCCCTAAACTTTTACTTCTCACCCTTCACCCCAAATAAAAAATAAAAATCATCTAAAAAATTCCTAAACCTAAATAGTAATAATTTTATTTATATATAGTATTTATATTATTAAATTAAAATTCACGTTTTGTATTATTTATATTATTGAATTATTTAATCTTATTGAATATTTATATTAAAATTGAATTATTAATGATTCCATAAAATATTCATGTTAAAATTTTGTGTTGGTTTCAATTTCACATTTTATCTTTAAAATAACTTTTATTAAAAAATCACATTTTTGCATTTAATATATTTTTTAATTTCAAAATACATAGTGACAAGAATTAGAAGATAATTGAAGCAACTAAGCAAGTAAAGAAACTAACCATATATAAAATATTAATAAATAAATTATGAGGGAATGAAAGTTAATAACAAATTTGATTACGATGGAAAATTTAATTATGGTGGGTGACGGTGGTTACAAGGATCCAAAGTTTTTTTTAAAATTTAACTCGAAATATATATTCGATTCGATTCAAACTCCATCACAATCGATTTGATTCGAGAAAAATTCAAATCGAGTTAGGATAATAAAATAGGATTCGTCAACTCAATTAACTCAAAATTCAAAATTTTTTTTCATTCGATTCGATCGAACGCTCACCCCTAATTAGCAAATAACATGAAAACATAGCATCTATGTAACATAACATATATGAGGAATAAATCCAATACTTTTCTTTTCCATCACTTGATAAACTCTCATTCCTCACATTTCGTAAGCACAAATTTCATCTTACCTTTTCAATTGAACATGAGCAACAATAGGTTCTATACAAACCTTTCCATTAACTCTTTTCATACCCGTTGAACAATTTAGAATAACATCGGATACTCGAGAATGCTCACACATAGTGTGCCTTTACATGAAATCGTAACCTTTCCTTTTCAATAGTGTTCACATGAGCTGTGAAATGGGTCTGCTCACACGAGCTGTGGGTCGAGATGTTAGCTAAATAATGCTGCTCACACAAGCTATTGAGAATCCGCAACAAATGCAAGACCTCAACCATCGGTAGGACATCCAGGACAAGCGCCAAAACCTTATAAACCCTAATGACATGTTATTCGTATCCTAAGTTTCTTAAGATTCAAATGGAATTATCGTACCATCAATTGTTTAAAATATTATAAGATTTCCACATTAAATTACATCTAACACAAAATTTATCAAACATACATTTTAAACAATAATGAATAAAATTTATAACACGTACGAACTTACCTCAAATACCATGGTTGTTAGTTAAGTTGAAACTAATTCGAGATTTTAGCTTTTCCTAAATTAAAGTCCGATTTATTCTTTTCTTGATCTAAATAATAATTAATTCAATTAAAGAACTTCAAATTATCTCAATCAAACCCATAATCCATGCTAAGATAAAATTATATAATTACCCCTAATACTTTAAATCTCACTTCCTAGAGCTCAAAGAAACAACGCTCTGCGGCCCGCTCCTCAACTGAAGCTGAATATAGAGCGATTGCCTCTGTTGCATCAGAAGTTCAGTGGGACAGGTCTCTACTTGCAAAACTTGGGGTCTCACTTCCCTCGCCACCGATTATTTACAGTGATAACATCGACGCCACATATCTTTGTGCTAATCTCGTTTTTCACTCACACATGAAGCACATCTCCATTGATTTTCATATTGTTTGGGGTTTTGCTCAACGTTCTATGCTTCGCGTGTCTCGTGTGACCTTTGCAGATCAACTTGCCGATGCTCTAACAAAGCCTTTATCTAGCAATAGACCGCGTGACTTAATCTTCAAGATTGCTGTCTCCTCTGGATCACCATCTTGAGGGGGCATAATAGGGTATCTTCTAATTTGATTTTATTCAATCTTTAACATTCTAGATTATTCTCGCAATCTTCTAAAATAGGATAGTTGATTATCCCAATTATTTTGTTTCCTTATTCTTAAGATTATGCTTAGTTGTCTAAGGGTTATATTCAACATTAGAATTGTATATATATGTGTGTAACACCCAGACCCAGCCTGAACGTTATGGCTAGATCTAGAGAAGTTACCAAGAATCATTTTGAAAATTCAAAGATCAAATGGGCTCGTAGAAATAAAGTAAGCTTTCGCTAAAAACAATTCCAATTTATCTTAAATAAAATTATCTTTCGCACTTAATTTGTTAAGTCTGTTGGTTAAATAATGTTTATAAAACGCTAATGTTTGCAGCAGAACTCAAAATCAAGTCAATTTGGAAAACACAGTTTGAATTTTGAAAACCCAATGTATTGTCGAAAGTGAAATTATGATTTTAAAACATTTAAAAGGATTAAAACGAAAAATAAAAGTCCAAAACAACAACAGTCCAAAATGTACGAAAACAATCCCAAACAGAATAAACTAGGTTTTTATATAACACATTTAAAATGTTTAACCGGGCTCTCGTCGCACCCACCCGTTCTATGTCTGAGGGTCACCTGAGAATCAAACAAATAGAGAATGAGCTTACAAGTTCAGTGTGCAACTTAAAATAAAATCAACGGTTACAATTTCATACGTGCTTTCAGATTTCAGTCAGACATATTTCATATACAGAAACAGAATCAGAACATATTAGATGCAGATATTCAACCCTACCCAATCCGCTACATATCATCTTCGACTATCCCTATACACCATATAAAGTATTAAATATCCATCCAACTCTACACACCGCGAAGTGACCGTATGCCACTTTTTAGAATATTTGCAGCCTAGCTGCTAGATCATTAAGCGATAGTTTGCCAAAAACAGATATATATATATATATATATGGTTGAGCCACCAGATACGACAAATAGATTCAACTACCCACACTTCATAAATATGCTTCCCACCCCAATGTACATGCAGAACTAACATATATCATAAATGTATATGGAATGCATGCTTTATAACAGATTCAGATCATGCTTAGCAAATAACAGATCATATTTACATAATACAGATCATACTTAACATATATCTTATTAAGCACACATACATGCATAAATCATATTTTACGCTAACAGAACATCAACAATCATGATTTATAGCCTAATTTGTATCATACGGACCATATAGGATGACTACGTTTGACTCGTAGACGAATACGATCCTAGGGAAAATTTTCGAAATTTGAGCTCACACGCCCGTGTAACCCACACGGCCTACTTGGCCAGCTCATGTGGCCCACACAGCCCAATTGACCTAGATCGTGAGGTTCACACGGTCTGACACACGTCGTGTGTCACACGCCGTGTGGCGTCGATAGTCCCAAATTTTGGCTTTTATTGTTCACTATTTTTTCAAGATTTCATTACACACCTGATTTAATTTAATACGAAAGCAATTACGAGACTTCCAGAACCTAAACACGACAATTAAATCACCAATTGAGATGATTCCCAAATCCAATTCACAAAAATTGGTATATCCAACATCAAAATTAAATCGTAGAATTTCGACCTAAACCCCCAAATTAACTCCTTACCTTCAAGAAACAGCAACCCAACAATGATTCTAGGTCGCCGGCGAAATAACTGCCTTGCCAACTTCACCTATAAACTCAAACAATTTATATACGAAACCTTTGATCCACAACTAACGAAAATGAACAACCAAATTACTACAGGAGAAACTTAAAGGCACTTACGCAATTAATAGATAATATGATTACACTTCAATGATGATCGGATTTACAAAAAGAAAAGGGGAATAACAAGGTGTAGAACGCAACAAGAAAGAAAAGAAAGAAATTGGCTAGGTATTTTTTTTATTTGTTCATTTGTTTTCGTTCTTATCTGGTTAGAACTTCAAAGGTTTTTTCTTTCGTAAGATTTATTAGGCCACTTTAGTAGTTTTTCTTTTGATTCTGTTAAGTGTAGGCCCGATTGCTGTTTACTGGGCTTTTCTTTTGTAAGTTTTCTTTAGTCTCATGAATAAATCCTAGCCTTTTCATCTAAAGAAATAAAATTTTAAAAAACTTCAACTTACTACTACACAAATTAAAAAAAAAAAATCAAACTTCCTAAGAAATTTAAATAAATTCTAATAATTTTACAAATATATCATTTTCGTCATCATCTTCTATCTTAATCTTTTTTTAACCTAATATTCTCGTCATCATCTTCTATCAACATTGAATTTATGATATAATTAATTACTTTGAAATTGCAAATTACCTAAACAAATATAAAATTATAATAATAAATAATAAATAATTGCTGTAAATTAGAGATTTTTGTAAAATTATATTATAATAGCAATAAAAAGATCATTAAGTAAATTAAAATTAATAAGACCGTACAATTATAAAGTGAAAAATAACATTATAATGGAAAATGAAGAAGGGTGAGTTTAAAATAAATCTAGTATAATATGTATAATAAACTAAGTAAACGTATGATGAAAAATTATCATAATTTTATTTTTTTGTCGATTAAAATGGTCTTTCATCTTACTTGAAACTATCCTCTTTGAAAAACAAATAATTTAATATTTTTTTTTTTTTTTTTTGTGAATTACAAAGAAAGAGTAAAACTTTAACAACAATACGATTGATCCGATTCAAATTCAAATCATACCTAAAATAATGAACATTTTTTATCATCAAGCCGATACACGAGCTTCAGTCCTTTATTATTATTTTAGATATATTTAAATCTATAATTATATAATTAACGATATATAATTAATAGCCATGTGATATGTATTATTTATAATATATAACAATCTGTCATATTTTTTTGGTAAAGCATATTAATTCATTTACTATGTGCATAGATTTTGGCATTTTATATCTGCCGATCCGGTATCTCAGATACGACATTTTAAATATAAAATTAAAGTGATTGGTACGGCTGTAATTATTTACATTATATTAGACTACTCTATTTTCATTTATTAAATATGTAGGCATGGTAGTAGGTGAATAAGCTTGATTGGTTTCGATTAGACCTAATCATCATCATGTGGAGTTGGGTCGGATCGATTTTAAATATAAATTTGATTTAAAAATTAAGTTTAAAATTTTTGTTTAAGTTTAATCTAAATTAAAAAATGTTAAACTCGAATACGATTCAACCTGTTCGTATTAATTTTTATATAAAAATAAATTTTAAAATATAATATATTAAATACACTGAAAATATAATACATATAATACATTAAATAAATTAATTAAAAATATATTAAAAAATATTTTACTTAAATAACATTAAGATAATTATCATTTAGTAAGCAAATATCTCTAAAATAGTAATAAAATTAACAATAAAATAAGAGTTATATCCAAACAATAACAATAAAATAGTAGCAATATAATAACGAAATAACAACAAAACAGTCGCAAAATGGCAGCAAAACAATTTAATCGGGCTGGGCTCGGATAAAACAACCCTACTCGAGTCTCGGCCCATTTTCTATACGGGACCTATATTGTTGTCCAAATCTTTCCACTTTTTAAACGGACATTCGAGCTTGGATGGGTAATCCGACTCATGATCAAGTTTAATTTTAATTATGGAGAGATTTATTTTATTTTATTTTTGAATTTATGGAAGTATTATTCATTTATGACACACGTATACCATAAATAAAATAATAATTATATAATAAATATATTTATAAAAATTATAATTAAAACAAATGTGAATTTAGTTTAATTAGTTAAAATGAAGTTTTTGAAATTTTGACGGTAACTCAAACCTCATCATATGTTATTTTTTACATAAAATATAAAATAATATTTGTTACTTTATAAATGAAAAAGGTTTTTTAATCTTTCAACTAAAATAATCAATATCATACCAATGAATACCAATGTGTTTCAATATACTATTTTGAATTTATTGATCTTCTAAAATATTTTTCACATATATAGATTTATAGTCTAATTTTTAATTTCTTAAAAAATTATATATTATAATTAGATACATAGACATATAAATATATTATATATACATATAAATATATCTCAATTATATACATGTAAATATATTTATATGTGTATATAAAGTTTAAAATTATTAATTAGGTTTAATAATATAATTTTAGAACTATTTTTTTAATTTAAAATGAAATTATAGAAAAATTGAAAATGGTTATGATAAAAAGAATTTAAAAGATTGTTTAAAATATCAAAATTTTGTACCAATTGATACAGGTTGATATGCACTGATATAAGTCGATATTGATCAAAATGGGACGGAACATACCTAAACGATCGAAACGTACTGAAATTTTAACTAAGACCAAACATAAATTATTTGATACCAGTTTAGAACTCAACTACCAAAATGTTACTGAATACCGTACTCTCGTGATACATAAATATAATTAGTTGTAGTTCCTGTATTTTTCAAATTTTGAAAATTTATTCCTAAACAAATTAGTAGCAATTAAATCTGTTGTAGATTTTGTTCATATTTTTCAATTGGATCATTTTAAATTCCTATACTTTTCAAATTTTGAAATTTCAATCTCAATGCAAATGACAATTATTAATTCATTATCAAGATTTTTAGTGAGCAATATGTGAAAATAACATTACACATACAATAATATGCTTGGCGAATCAAATTATGAAAATAGCATGACTTAATAAATTTAACATTTATAGTTTAATGAGGATTGAGATCTGAAAATTTGAAATGTACAGAGATTGAAAATGACCAAATTAAAGTAAAAGAATTAAATAGATAAATTTCGTAAAGTATAGAGAAGGATAACAAAAAAAGAAAATGGGATGCCAAATAAATAATAATAATTTCTTTTGATTGCTTCGACTTCTTCTCAACCATCCTTCAACCAAGATCCAAAAATACTTTTTTTCATTAAAAATACTTTTTTTTATAATTAAACTTGTTCATATGTCGGGTCATCCGTCCAGATTTGAAGGTCCGTTAGAAATTTGAGAGGGTTTGGATAAAAATATTATATCCATTTAAAATATGAGTCAGACTCGGGCTTGAACATTCAAAATTCGAGCCCGACTAGACCTGACCCATTCTAAGTTTAATAATGTTATTTTATATATCATGTAATTTAAAACACATAAAAAATAAAGTTATACTAAATATATAATTCTACTCTAATCTAAATATTAAAATAATGTTAAGATGACTATATAAAAATTTTCAATAAATAAAAAATGTATAAAAATATTAAATATTAAAATAATATAATATAAATATTTTTAAAAATTAAAAATAATATGGGTGGACTTAAAATAAACTTGGATTAATTTTCTGCAAATATAGACGGACTTGGACAAAATTTTAGGCCTAGATTTTAGATCAGATCGAGCTTGAACAAACATAAAATATGTTAATATAATATTTAAACTCAACCCGAAATCAACCCAACCCAACCCAACCCGACTCGACTCATCAACACTTCTATTTATAACCTTTTACACAAGCTTCTTTTTTAATCTTTTGACAACGCACACACACCTTACACACATAGATGCTCGAACCCAGGACTCTTAAGATGAGCAACATCTTCTTTTCCACTAGAGCCACTTGTTGAGTTCGGAAATATCATTTTTAAAGTTTATGTTATTTTTATAAAATTACATTTTATTTTTAAAAATATAAATTTTGGTTTAAATTTAAAAAAATTATAAAAATATTAGTTAATAAAATAGTGAAATTACATGAAAATATAGAATTGAATTTTTATGGGGCATTTTCAGTGGGAGATGCACTGTTGATCTAAATTATTGGAGTTGCTATAAATACATTAAGTAGATATCTAACTCCTTTAAACCTCTAACTCCTTTAAACCCTCATTAAAGTAATGAGATAAAACTCTCTGGTTCATTTATAACCATGAGAGTAAATTATATGTTTCAATTAAGAAACTAAAGAGACTTCATTTACATGTACTTCATTGAATGTAAATGAGCTTATAAATAAAGCTCCTTGAAATGAAAGTAGTAAGAGAAGAGAAAATTTTCTGTTGATTTAAATCTATTGCTTACTTTAAGTATTCTTTTATTTGATTATTTTATAACACGTTATCAGCACGAGCCTCTACAAGTTCATAGTGAAGTTCACGTAATTTCGGCTTTATATAATTTGTCCGTATAACTCCCGTTAAACTATACACGGTATACATATTTTCATCATTCTTTTATTTTGTTGTCTAGATGAAATATTTGCTTTGGATAACATTTGCACATTTATTTTTACAACTCAAATGTTATAATGATAATGTACATGTTTTTTTTTACTAAAAGAAATTTCAATTAATGTAATTTGTGTTAAGTTATGATTATGACTATTCCTCTCCATGTCAATACTTGATATACATATTATTATTTAGAAAATTTGGTATACATATATATATACTTGATATACCTTTTTGACGATATTGCTGCTACCAAATTTTCTAGTTGATATATGTGGACCCATTCATCCACCATGTGGACCATTCAGATATTTTACGGTATTAATAGATGCATCTAGTAGGTGGTCACATGTGTGTTTATTATCGACTCGCAACTTGGCGTTTGCGAGACTACTTGCTCAAATAATTTGATTAAGAGCACAATTTTCACATTATGCAATCAAAACTATTCGTCTTGATAATGCTGGTGAGTTTACATCCCAAACTTTTAATGATTATTGTATGTCAATTGGGATAAATATTGAACATCCTGTAGCTCATGTCCACACGCAAAATGGTTTAGCTGGATCGTTTATCAAACGTCTCTAGCTAATAGCTAGGCCATTACTTATGAGAACAAAACTCTCTATTACAACTTGGGGATATGCCATTTTGCATGCAGCAGCACTTGTGCGCTTGCTTCAGGCCAACAAGTTATAATAAATACTCCCCATTATAATTGGCTTTTGGTCAGGAGCCAAATATTTCCCATCTTAGAATTTTTGGATATGCAGTATATGTTCCAATTGCTCCACCACAATGCACAAAGATCGGTCCTCAAAGGAGGTTGGGAATATATGTTGGTTATAAATCTCCTTCTATAATTAAGTATATTGAACCATTAATTGGAGATTTATTTACTGCACGATTTATTGATTGTCATTTTGATGAAACAACATTCCCAACATTAGGGGGAGAGAAAATACAACTGGTAAAAGAGATTACATGGAATGGATCATCATTATCTCAATTAGATCCTCGTACAAATCAATATGAACAAGAAGTTCAAAGGATCATACATTTGCAAAACATCGCCAATCAACTGCCAGATTCATTTACTGACATAAAGAGAATTACAAAATCTCATATACCAGCTGAAAATGCTCCAGTACGAACTGATGTCCTAATAAGGCAAACTGTTAGTGCAAAAGACAGTAATCCACACCTAAAGCGTGGAAGACCAGTCGGTTCCAAAGATAAAAATCCTCGTAAAAGAAAAGGAGCAAATAATCAAAATGGTTATATTGTGGAGAAAAGTGCCCAAGAAGAGGCCAAAGATATAACTAATAAAAAAACCCCAGAAGAGGTTCAGGTACTTGAAAATGGTGATAACAAAGAGATCTCAATTAGCTATATTACTTCAGGAAAAAGATGGAATCGAAAAAATATAGTTGTCGACAACAATTTTGCTTATAATGTTGCTATTGAAATAGCAAAAAACAAATGAGATCATGAGCCTAAATCTATTGAGGAATGTAGAAATAGAAAAGATTGGCCAAAATGGAAAGACGCAATTCCAGCAGAATTAAAATCACTTTCTAAACGTGAGGTTTTTGAAACTATAGTCCAAACACCTAAATATGTAAAGCCGGTAGGATATAAATGGATATTTGTGCGAAAATGAAATGAGAAAAATGAAGTCGTAACATATAAAGCATGACTTGTAGCACAAGGATTTTCACAAAGGCCCGACATTGATTACGAAGAGACATATTCTCCTGTGGTGGATGCAATCACGTTTAGATACCTTATTAGTCTGGCAGTACGTGAAAAACTTTGCATGCATCTAATGGATGTTGTTACAGCCTATTTGTATGGTACACTTGATAATGAAATTTATATGAAAATCCCAGAATGATTTAAAATCCCTGAAGGATATAGAGTTTCTCGAGAAAATTGCTCAATCAAATTAAAGAAAAGTTTATATGGATTAAAACAATCTGGACGTATGTGGTACAATCGTCTTAGTGAATATTTGTTAAAAGAAGGTTATAAAAATGATCCAATCTATCCATGTGTTTTATAAAAAGGTCTGGATTAGGCTTTGTGATAATTGCTATTTATGTTGATGATCTAAATATTTTGGAACTCCTGAAGAGCTTCGAAATACAGTAAATTATTTAAAGAAATAATTTGAGATGAAAGATCTTGAAAAACAAAGTTTTGTCTTGACCTGCAGATCGAGCATTTAAAAGATGGAATTCATCCATCAATCAACTTATACGGAAAAGATCTTAAAGAAATTTTATATGGATAAAGCACATCCATTGAGTACCCCAATGGTTGTAAGATCGTTAGATGTGAATAAAGATCAATTTTGTCCTTGTGAGAAAGATGAAGAGTTTCTTGGTCCTGAAGTACCATATCTTAGTGCCATAGGGGCATTGATGTATCTTGCAAACAACACAAGACCTGATATAGCTTTCTCTATAAACTTGTTAGCAAGATTTAGTTCTTCTCCAACACGTAGACATTGGAATGGAATTAAACAAGTGTTTAGATATCTCAGAGGGACCACTAATATGGGGTTATTTTATTCAAATGATTCAAAATCTCTATTAGTTGGCTATGCTGATGCTAGATATTTATCGGATCCACATAAAGGTCGATCTCAAACGGGATATTTATTTACATGTGGAGATACTGCCATATCATGGCGTTCAACAAAGTAGACATTAGCTATCGCCTCTTCAAATCATGCTGAAATAATTGCAATGCATAAGGCAAGCCGAGAATGTGTTTGGCTAAGGTTATTAACCCAACATATCATGAAGATATGTAATTTGGCTTTGCAGGAAAAGATGCCAACTATCTTATACGAAGATAATGCAACATGTATAGCTCAATTGAAGGGTGGTTACATTAAAGGTGACAAAACAAAACATATTTCATCAAAATTATTTTCACTCATGATCTTGAGAAGAAAGGTGACATAGAAGTTTAACAAATTCGTTTTAGTGATAATTTAGCAGATATTTTTACTAAGGCGTTGCGAACTTCAACATTTGAAAGACTACGCGACAAGATTAGAATGCGTCAACTCAAACATATAATGTGATGTTGCCATTAGGGGGAGTCTAAAACACGTTGTACTCTTTTCCTTTAACCAAGGTTTTGTCCCACTGAGTTTTCCTGGTAAAAGTTTTTAACGAGGCAACTTATAATAGGATTGTGTACTCTTTTTCCTTCATTAGGTTTTTATCCCACAGGGTTTTTTTCTAATAAAGGTTTTAATGAGACACATTTTTATTTAAAAGACATCCAAGGGGGAGTGTTATAAACACATTAAGTGGATGTCTAACTCTTTTAAACCCTTATTAAAGTAATGAGATAAAACTCTCTGATTCATTTATGACCATGAGAGTAAATTATATGTTTCAATTAAGAAACTAAAAAGACTTCATTTACATGTACTTCATTGAATGTAAATGAGCTTATAAATAAAACTCCTTGAAATGAAAGTAGTAAGAGAAGAGAAAATTTTCTGTTGATTAAATCTATTGTTTACTTTAAGTATTCTTTTATTTAATTATTTTATTAATAGGAGTTTAATTTTGATGATTTGTTTGGCTCTTGATTTATTTATTTGGGGTTTTAGCTTGATCGTAAAATATGATAAGAAAAGAAAGTTTGGTTAGGAAAAGAATAAAATAATGAGGGATGTTGAAAAGGCAACTAAAAATATGTAAAAAAGAAATTTCAACAAGCACTTCAGCAAATTAAATGGCAAACGTTGAACTCTTGCTAATGGTTATAGTCCAAAAATTAATAAAGGGAGTCCATTCAAAGTAGTTGTTAGAGTCCTGTTGAGTATTTTTTTTATGTGTCTCATTAAAGAAAATATTTGAGTATTTATATATATTATCTGATTTGATTTGATTTTGTTGTTTATGGATTTGACTCCATTATTTATTGGATTGACATTTTGAGTAGGTCTCGAGTATGCTATGCATGTATACTATTCTGGATCACCTGTTAAATTTCGTGGTTCCCACATACGAACTCCTCGAGTATTTGCGGATTGATACTCCGCGAGCTTTCTTTATTGTCCTCTCGATATTTGTCTCACACATATCCATCTGATGGGACCTGATCGGATCATGAGTAAACAATCCGAATTTTTTCTGAGTTTTGAATTGATGATCATTAATGTATAACATGTCTCAAAAATATAAAAGGCAGCTTCTTATTATGTAGGTATGTTTTTACTTAATTTATTTTTTCAATTTGTGAAGGGATCTAATTTTATATTAAGAACGACTTATATTCAAATTGATTGCACATTTGAATAGAATCTTTTAGAATATATACATGTTAAACACTCCACCTATTATTTTTTTCTTCTTCTTCTACTACTAATAACGCTAAATATTTAGATTTTCCTATCAAACTTGCTAATTTTTTTTTCAAATTCATCCTTAATCTTTATGGTTGACATTCGGTTTTTGAACAATTGAATGACGTGACCAAAAATATGTGAGCAATTAGGAGAACAACATGTGTCTTCATTTTTTAATTGTTCTTAACAATTCAAAAAAATTAAACATTTTTTAAAAAAATATAAGAAATATATATAAATTATAAAAAATTGGATATATATAATTAAAAAAATAAAAATAATTAAAATTTCAAAAAATATATAAAAATTGAATAATTCAAAAATATTTTTGCAAATTTAAAAAACCCATTAAATATAGTTAAAATTTTAGAAATTGTAAAAAAATGGAAATATGAAAAATTCAAAGAGTAGTTTAAATTAAAAAAATTACAAAAAATAAAAAAATATTAAAATAAAAAAATTGACCTACATTGACTGGGTGCTGACTCCATGTTGATCGATGATCAGACGTTGATCAGCATTGATTGACGTTGGTTGCATGTTGATCGACACTGAACAGTCAAATTTTTTTCTGTGAATTTTTAAAATATTTATTGAATTTTTGTATTTTTATAATTTTCTAAAAAAGTAACAATATTTTTATTTTTATTAAAATTGTCAAAATATTTTTGATTTTTGAAATTTTAACTATTTTTATTTTTTGATATATATATATATATATTTGTAATTTTGAAGATATATTTCTTATATTTTCTTATTTTTTTAATTTATACATATTTTTATTGAATTTTAAATATATTTTTAGAATAATTAATGAGTACGTTTTACTTCCTAATTTGGTCAAATTACCTAATTATTCAAAAGCTAACGATGTTGGTCTTATTAAACAATTTATGTAACGGATATCAAACTTAAGGATCAATTTGTATAATAGATGCCAATCTTAAAAATCAATATAATAGAAAAAAATGTAAGGGCTAAGTTGAGAAAAACTACAAAATTTAGGGACCAATCTATATATTAAGCCTCATAATTATTTAAAAATTGAAAAGTATACATCATCAAAGTAGATAGTCTTCTTACGAAATCAGGATGAGAGATGTATTTTCTTGGTAATATTGTCGATAAAGATGGTCCCAATTAGAAATCCCCGAATTTAAATTATATTCGATTACACCTATTATTTATTTTTGTATTATAATAATTTTAAATATTTAATAAATTTTGTTATTATATAAATAAATAGGATGAAAATGACAGATAATTATTAGAGAAAGCTTGGCTAAGATAAACCTAAACTTCACTCTCATTATATTCATAACCACAAATTATTTTTGATTCATTCTGATTCTCATATTTGTTTTAGATTTTTATCAGGAATCTGGATTTTATGCTATTTTCTTTTCAATTGATAAACCATTTTATTAATTAATAATAATTTTAAATATTAGTTAATATTTTTTTAAAAGGCTAAAACTGAATTATAAATTTTTTAAAATTCAAAATATAATTTTATTATAATAATTATTTATTATTTTTCAATTTCTAAAGGACTAAAGTCAAATTTTCAATTTCTCAGGATGCCATGCCTACCAGATACGTTGAATATGTACAAAATAATAAATATAATGCGTTTCAATATTATGGTTATAGTAACTTTTTAGGAAAAATAAAAGCTTTAACTGCATTTTATGAAACGCTTTGGTAAAGAGGATTTAATGGACATTTACTAAGGTTAATATATAAAGTGGTCATTTTTCTTATCCAATTTTATTTGCTGGCATTTAGTAACTATTATTATTATTATTATTATTATTATTATTATTGTTATTATTATTATTATATCACACTGAATTAAATTTCCAAATATATAATTTTATTACAAAAGGTTAAAATTCAAATTTCAATAACATTTTTTAAATGTTATAAATTGGTCATTTTATTTAAAAACATAAATATAAATAATTAGAACTCCATGCGGTGACTTGATGGTTTAAAATATTTACTGTTTCAGATGTTATTTGAATTCGAATAGTACTAATCACGTTTATTATTCGAATAATATTATGTATAATGAAAGGGTTTTACTTAGAAAAAAAAAGGTAATTTAGAAAACGTATCCAAATTGAATTAAATTTCTGCGCTTTGATTGACAAAAATTCTTGCAATCCTCCACTACATAACAATAACTTAACTAAAATGCGGGGCGTTTATGTTTTTTGTTTTCTGATGACAATAAATAAATCAATAATCTACGGCTCCACCCAACAATTCAACACTGCTTCAAATCATCATTTTATTTTTATAATGTAATTGTTAATTAAAATAGTAAATATGTTTGATTCATGTGATGATTCAGATGCATCTAATGCTTATTTTTTTTCGATTTTTTGAGAATATTTTTTTATATTTTAAATTATTTATTAATTTAAAATATAAAATAAATAGTACATATCATTATAAAATACAAGTGAACTGATACGCAAGTTGTCACGTTAATATTATTAAAAAATTAATATTTTAATTAATATTTTGGTTAAAAAGTAATTTAACTTTTTTCTTGAGCAAGAATTATATGAAATTGTGTTTCCATATCATCCTTATCCCTATCATTTTTCAACATGAGAATGACAAATACAATTTTTTCTCTTGATTTTTTGCATTTGTAGTTGAATTTAAATTTTTGCAGGAGAAAAAATTGAAAATAAAAAAAATTTAATTTATCATTTTCATAGTGAAAAAGGATAGAAATGATGTAAAATCACTATTTTATGCAATCTCTTCTCTTCATTGAAATGTTAATTTAACTCAAAAAAATAAAAAATTAAATTGATAAAAAATATAAATATCAAGAGTTAATTTATCATTTTACTACTTTAAAATGAATGTTAATTTGGATAATTTCGAGTTTTAATTATTTTATATTTGAATGTCAGTATTATTTTTTAAATTATTTCAGATTGTGTTTAGATGGTTTTTAAATTGTTTGTTGAAATTATTTCGAATTTTAAAATAGAAATAATATTTTTAATACATAAAATTATTAATTTTATGATGAAATTGAATTCAGATTAAAATCAATTAAGTAAAAAGTTCAAGTTGACATGGACATGGACAAATCTATTTGCCAGCCGTGAATTACCTTTTTTGTTTGTTTTCCTCAAACTTTCTCAATCCAATTATTGAACACGAATTCCAACCAGACACAGCAACCAACCAAAAAAGACTAGTAGTAGAAAATTTGAACACCTTTTACAGTTTTTTGGTTTTATATTTGCTTAAGATTCCCAAAGATCCTTTTAAAAATTTCTGGTCAATCCTTTTCGAAACAGAGCAGTTTGTAATTGAGAATGAATGAAGGTGTTGGTCTTGCCACCCTGATTTGGCCAAGTGGAGTTGCATGTGTGATTCCGTATATGCTGACAAATTTATATCTGACTTGCCTGCCTCCTGCATGTGAATGTTTTATGTTTTGTCATGTAATGTATAAATCTCCCACTCTCATTCTATAAAGTAGCGTCTTGGGCTCTTCTATTAAACTCCACCTTTTCCAGTCTACTCTCTTATTTTTGGACTCTTTGAGGCTGCTCTTCCTTCCCAACACAAGTTTTCTAGTTATCTGGTTTTTGGTGGAGACGGCGGCGGCGGTCTCTGAAATTCAACAAGTATCGTAATCCGACATGGCGACCAAAGGGTTCGTTTTGTATCTGCTGTCGGGTTTCTCGATAGCAGTTCTCTCTGTTTTGTTCATCCAAAAAAACAACAACGAAATGAACCAAATCTCAAATCTTTTAGAGTCCTCATATCATTTATCCATCACTGAAAAAGTTTGGCCTGTAAGTATTCTTTTTTCTCATTTTTCGTGGAAGATCTTTATGTGTATGTATTCAGGTTTTGAATGGTGTTTGATTTGGCAGGCACTGGAGTTGAACTGGAAGCTTGTAATGGCAACGGTGATAGGGTTTCTAGGATCAGCATGTGGTACGGTAGGTGGCGTTGGCGGTGGCGGCATTTTTGTTCCAATGCTTACCTTGATTGTTGGATTTGATACCAAATCTGCAGCTGCTATTTCCAAATGTAATTTTTTTTCTTATTTTTTCTGTTCCTTATCTCTCTACCGTTTGGATTTAATAAAATATTATCAATTGGGTTTGGATGAAATTGAGGGATTGTTATATGAATTGGCTGTAGGCATGATCATGGGGGCATCAGCATCGTCAGTTGGTACAATCTTAGAGTGCCGCATCCAACAAAGGAAGTGCCGATCATTGACTACGATTTGGCTCTTCTTTCCAGCCTATGTTGATGCTTGGCATCACTGTTGGGGTTGCCTTGAGCGTTGTTTTCCCTTATTGGCTCATTACTGTGCTCATCATCATACTCTTCTTAGGTTTCTTCAACAATCCCAACTTTGCCTTTTGTTTTTTCACTTTTGATCTTTGTCCTGCTTCTTGCTTACCACTTTCTTGTTTATTTAGGTACGTCTTCAAGGTCTTTCTATAGGGGTATTGACATGTGGAAAGAAGAGACAATTTTGAATGTAGGTTTTCAATAATCTGAGTCAATATCAAGTCATTTATAAGACGAAATTATCATCATTTTAACTCTTTAATTTGTTGAAATTTGCAGAAAGAACTCACCAAGCCACAAGAATCTTTTGTTAATTCCAGGGGTGAATGTAAGATTCATTATAAGTAACACCTTCTCATATTTATCTTTAGACAGATTTGAAAATATATTAACTTTATTTTTTTCATATTGAATTTCAGTACTGATAGATACAGAGTACGAACCATTAGTTCCAAAAGAAGAGAAATCAAAACTGGTAAGTGAATTTCTTTGAAATATCCATATCTAGATTAAAATGAACTTAATTTCCTTTATATGGCAGCAAATACTGTGTTTCAATCTGAGGTGGAAAAGGCTTTTGGTGCTGGCTACAGTTTGGGTACTTTTCACCGTAATCCAAGTTATCAAGGTAAGCTAAAACTCTATCTCAGTTCATCCCAAATTTGTTTCAACTGTTTATCTCAATGGTGCATTAAAATGTTGGATTTTTTTATTGCAGAATGATGCGGTTCCCTGTACCACTTCGTATTGGGTATTGTTTTCCTTACAGGTAATCCTAATTTGATAAAGACATGGCGAAATCTATGCTGCCTTTGATTCAGTGATTGAAGCAAGTTCATGTTTTATATTTCAGTTCCCCATAGCAATACTGGTTTTTGGATATGAAGCAACTAAATTGTACAAAGAACATAAGAGGAGAATGAGCACTGGGAACGCTGAAACAGTTTGTGGAGCTTCAATTCAATGGAGTCCATTGAACATTGCATTTTGTGCACTTTGTGGCATCTTGGGAGGCACTGTTGGTGGATTGCTTGGTTCTGGTGGTGGATTCATTTTGGGTCCTCTCCTCCTTGAAATTGGTGTAATTCCACAGGTATATTTGACTCCTCATCCAATTTTTCTTTCTTTTCCTCCTATAGCTATGGTATTTTTGGTATAGAAATGTCAATTTGGAGGGTTGAGTTCATTTCAAATTTTTTCATTTGAGTTTGATACTTATTATAAATCATTCGGATTTGGGTTTGATTTCAAGTCATTTTACATTTTATCATTCGAGTTTGACATTAGTTTGAAACCAAACTGTAGTATTGTCGGGTTTAAATCACAATTGATGGGTTTTCTGAAACTAAAGCATGTTCTACTTTGTAATCTAAACAGGTGGCTAGTGCAACAGCAACATTTGTGATGATGTTCTCTTCATCCTTGTCGGTGGTTGAATTCTATTTGCTTAAGAGGTTCCCAATGCCCTATGGTAAGTCATATAGTTATTATCCCTTTACATTTCTTCGAATTTTATCAAAAACATGAAAAAAAAATCTAACTTTTTATTAAAAAATTAATTTTCAGCTTTGTACTTGATGGGAGTATCTATTTTGGCTGGTTTCTGGGGACAGTATTTCGTGAGAAAACTAATAACAATCCTTAGAAGGGCTTCACTTATTGTGTTCATCCTATCTGGTGTCATCTTTGCAAGTGCTCTCACCATGGGTATAAATTCATTAAAGCTCAATGATTCTGCATTCTTAAATTTTAGCATTACAGAAGGACTAATACTTTTCATGTGTATTAAACAGGAGTCATTGGCATTGAGAAAAGCATTCGAATGATTCACAACCATGAGTTCATGGGGTTTTTAGATTTTTGCAGCAGTCAATGATTGTTGACTAAGTAAGAATGTTGTTGGTCATCACCTTGTTGACCAACCCCAACATATTCAATGTCTCGTAAGAATAAAGAATTCCATCAAATGTGTGGTTGTGGAATGTGACTGTTAGCTTCTGGCTAACACCCCATTCTTCTTTTATCTTCTAGCTATAAAATCTTGTAGCTAAGAATAAATTATAGAAATGGTAACTAAACTATGATCAATATTATGTTTCGGTTATTCAACTTTTAAAAATTATGTAATAGTCGTCAACATTATCAGATTGTTAGATTTTGGTTACTCATTAACACTATTCCACCTTTATATCCTTCAATCATTTTAACCACTTCCATCATTGTTGGTCTTTTTTTTGGTTGAGGAACTACACAAGCCAACTCCACATAAAGCATTGCCACAAGTTCCTCAATGTTTTTGTACCTCAAAAGCTCTTGATTGAACACTTCTACTCACTGATCTGGAGCTATGTCAACGTACAGCAGAGCTCACCTCATAAGAACTGTGGAAACTAACGTGGCCCATATGATAAAATTAAATTAATCAAGATAGTTTATGTAATAACTATACTAATAAGAATAAAAGATAATTACTTTCTTTTTTTGGGTACAAACAGAGATTAACACCCAAACTTAAATAGATAGCAGACTATCAGACATATCTTGGAGTAGTTCAGCACAAACATCAGCTGGCGGTTGCTCACAAATCGTCAGGCAAGGTCAGTATCTCTAGCTTTCTTTGCTTGTGATGGTAGCAGTTTAATTAATCTTCTAACATAGGTGCTTAGGCTATAAATTACCTGTGAACCATTAAAGGTGATTAGAGGTTGGACAAGTGTGTATGAAGATGGTCAACGAGGGATGCATTTTTTTTTCTCTCCGGCATATATGATTTCATTGCTCGTGAGAATTGGTATATGCCTGATAAGTTATGGGGAACAATGTGGAAATACAAAGGCCCTCAACAAGTGTAGCATTTCTTGTGGATGGTAGTAAAGGAAAAGCTTCTAACTAACGTCAGAAGATGTAGGCGTGGTTTAGCTGATAATGCAGCTTGTAGTATTTGTGGTGGTAGTAAGGAACAATATTGCATGTGATTCGAGATTGCCATATGGCTAAGTTGACTTGATTGAAAGTGGTACCCCCTCAAGCCCAACATAGGTTTTCCGCTACACCTATGACGATTCGGGTAACTGAAATATTTGAAATGCTTTCAATTTTATATTGATAATGCCGATTAGGGACATTTTATGGTATTATGTGTTGGAAATTATGGAAGAATAGAAATGGTTTATTTTTATGGATGAGAATTTCCTTGGAAATGTTGTTGTGGAGCACAGTTCGTCATGGACTAAACAGGTGAAGTTGAGGTTTGTTCATAGCCTAGTGCCATGGTCCAACATTGTTATGACACAATGCTGTCATGACAACGCACTTAGTGGCCTTGGATGAGGGTTGAGCCCTGTGATATGCGATCCCTAACGGTGAGCATAGTGGGGGCGAGCAACATGATGGACTCTTGAGTAAGCCATGAACAGACGAGACCAAGGGAGATAGTGATCCTATGTGATGAGATGAGGCAACACAGGATATGTTAAGTGAAGATATTTCTTCTGTAAAGACCAATAGAAAAGGGATCATGTACATTAAAAGTCTAATTGATGGTCCAACTTTTATAAGTGAAAATTCATATGAGCTAAAATTTGAGAGTTATGCTCAAGATATAAAAATAGAATGACAAGAAAGAAAATAATTATACAAAAGAGAGGAATGATATGCTTTCACTAAGGGTTGTCTTGTGGACTAGTTTCTTTACTTCAAGATTTTGTGGATCCTCTGACAGTAACTCAATTAAAATACTCCACTTATGATGATAAAGATTCTTTTTTATTCGATCAAGGATAAGATTTGAAGACAAATCTTTTTGAGGAAGGTGAGAATAATGCATGCATGGATGAGTTGAAATTTATTAAATTAAATCCACTTATGAGATGTCTTTTGAATGATGAAAAAAATTGTCTCTTGACTTCAAAATTCACTTTAAATAATCTTATTTCGACTTTATAAGCTCAAGACATGATTGTTTTAGTGAAGATTGCATGACCAAATTTGTTTTGAATGTGGGAACGACAAATTTTTGAGTTTAAATGACTTTTTTTAGCTAGAAATATTTTCACTATAATCTACTTCCAAAAGCATAGGGCTAAAATTTTAGGTCAAAACAAGTTCGTTTATTCCCTCTGATGAATTAAACAATGTAATTTTTCTAGACAAAAAAAAAAAAAAAAATCGAAGCACTCATAAATTTTTAGCAAGAAAAACTGATGAAACACGAGTTTAGGGATATCAGCAGCCCCATTACCAAATGATAAAGGTAAGCGTCGACGCAAGTCCCACAAATTTTTAAGGTTATTTGAAGTTGTTTCTTGCTTTGTAAGACTCATTTTGACTCAAAAGCTCTAGACAAAGCTCTGGGTTTGGGAAACAAGAAAGATGCTTAAAACTTGAAAAATTCACAAACAAGATGGTTAATCGAATAATAATGATGAATGAAATAAAAACAAGAAGTAAAAAAAGAAAACGGAAATTAAAGGTTGAAGTTGGAATAGATAAATCAATGGAGATGGATAGATGGATTATATCCGATTGAACCCTTCGAGAAAGAAATCTTTATAAACTCAATCAATGGCTCTAACCAATCCTTCAAAAAAGAGTTCTTGGCAACCTAGAGTTTGAAGAAATTCCCCCAAAATAGTGAGCAAGATTAAGTAAAAAGAATCTTGCAAAACAAAATGTTCCAAATAGTGCTTTTATTAATCAAATAATAAACAATGCCATTCCTAATGAATAATGCATATGCCTTAGTATAGGTTAGCTAATTATATCAAAATAAAATTTTAAAGTAAAATAAAACTCTAATTAATCTGAACAAAAAGTAGTTCTAGTTGAACTAAACTTTTTTATTGACTAAAACATAACTTTTAAACATTTGAAAATACTTAAAAATATCCTAAAATTTAGAATAAATGAATAAAAAATATAAAACCTAATAAATACAATATTGAGTTCATATAATATCAAAATTAATCCTTAAAATCGAACCCAATATGATTTAAATTCGAATTAAAGTCGAAAATTAGTAATTTCTTATAATAGTCCTGTTCAGAAATTCTGCACACGCAATCTTTACTAAAATAACCATAATTTAAGCTCCAAAACTCAAAATTAAGTGATTGAAATGTTATTTTAAATCTAAGAGATACCTCATTCATTGGTTGAAGACATTTTAACCTAGAAATGTTTGTGTCTCATTCAAAAATGCAACAATTTTAGTGAATTGAATTAAATTAATTTATCCCTATTCATGCATGTTGGATCGATTGTTGATGCTCAATAAAGTCTTCCAACCATGTTCGGACCCACAATTATTAGTTTTGAACCAAGTTTTCCAACAATCGAATTCATGATTTTCTTTAAGCTCAATTTCTTGTCTTCCTTGAAGCTTGCTAACGTTTGTCACAAACTCTTGTACGATCAAATTCATCTTCGCTTGAATTTACTTCGATCTTGCGCGAGTGATTGGACCTTGAGGGAGACTAGAACCATCACTATGTTAAGCCTGCGAATGGGCCTTGGTGCTTGCGTCATAGGCAAAGAGGATTTTGGTTCTTTTGTTTGGGTTTTCGGTGCAAGTGAGGAAAAGGGATCAATTGAAGAATCCATGGCTTTTTGCAAGGATTCCCCAAATGATGCCAAATTTGTGATGAGCTGAAAGGCTTACTTGAGTTGTTGATTGACTGCAAAACAAAGGAAAAGTAAGTTGGCTTAAGTGGCTTTGGTGTGTTAGGCCAACCTGTGTAGCGTCTTGTTCATCTTAAATCCTATTACATATTATATAAAATAAACCCAAACTGAAAAAAAATCCTAAATCCAATAGTATTTGAACTCGAAAATGATTGAAACAAACAAATTTTAAACTTGAGAAAATTTAAACTCGAAAAAGATGAAATCCAAAAATACGAAATATAAAAACTCGAAGTTGAAATACCCAAATCAAAATCGTCCAAACGAATCCAATTTTCATAACTTTATTTAAATTAGTTTAAATAATAAAATAAACTGTGAAATTAAACAAAAAAAACTTTTATGCAGGCATGAATGTTATGTATAAAATAGATTTGCATGCATCACAATTCTTTGAGAGTTTGAACAGTAGTTTTCTTGTATGAAAAGTTGATTTTCTTTTTGTTCCTTATGATAAATAGATTTTTTTTGTGGTAATACATTTATGTCACCATATGTATCAAATTATTGTAAATTTAAATTTTAGTTTATATATTTTTAACTTTAAAAATTTAGTCGATTTACATTTAAGATTTTAAAATTTAATTTTACTTTGTTATCATCATTAAAATTATTTTTATTAAATTAGAAGATATGATGTTTTAAAATAATAATAAAAAATTCGTAAGCCATGTAAAAAATGATATTATAATAAATTTAAATTTAAAAAATAAATTTAATAGTATTAACAATTAAATTTATATTTTTATCTTAAAAAAGTTAAAACACAAAAATACTAAATTTTAAATATAAAAAAATTATAGAGACTTAAAATATTATTTTATTTTGATGATGATGACTAACTATCCAACACAACTTTTGACCGCATTAGTTATGACCTTTCATTGCAGTACTAAGAAAAGCCTATTTTATCTTTTACGGTCTAGTACTCAAAGCTCGAATATATTTAATAGTTGAGATAAATTTTTGTAATAATTTAATTTTTTTTGTTTTTTTTTTCTAATTTATTAATTCATCTTTTCATATGAATTTTAGTTTAGTATTGTTATTGAAAAGTGTTTTTGAAAAGTAATTTTAAAAAGTTTAGTTTAAGAGTTGAGTGTTTAGCATTGTTATCAAAAAATTCTTTTGAGAAATAAATATTCATTTTAGACATGATATTATTAAGTAACAATATATGCATTTAAATAATATTCAAATTAGTTAATATTATATATTTTAGTAAGAATATAAAAAATAATTTATAATTTGTTGTTATATTTTAATTTATGAAATATAAATTTTAAATACTTTTAAGCAATAAATATTTTTATTTATAAAATTTAATTAGAATATATAAACTATATTTTAAATAATTAAATATAACCATTAAGAGTTAGTTTAGTAATGCTTTTTAAAAGTAATTTTGAGTCAAAAAATACTTTTGAGAAAAAATTAAATTTTTTTTCATTTTCTTTTGGCAAAAAAAATGCTTTTTCAAAGTATTTTTGGTGCCAAAAGCACTTTTAAAAAATTCAAAAGTATTTTATTTAGTAATGCTTTTATTTTAAAAGTGGTTTGTCTCTCAAAATGCTTTTGAAAAGCAATGCTAAATAAAACCTTAAATATTTACACTTAGATATGAACACATTATTTATTATATTTAATATATTTTTAATTATATTTTAACACATTTGTAATTAAGCACAAAGAAAAAAAGAGAAAAAATACTATATTGTTGGAAGGGTGAAAAAATAATCAAGCACCAAAAAATACTTTGATAGAGGAAAAGTTAAAAAAATTTAGCTTTTCTTTTCTGAAAGTGTTTTTAAAAAGCGATTTTAAAAAGTAAAAAATTTCAATCAAAAATAAATTATTTAGTGCATCTTTTCTTAAAAAATGCTTTTCAAACAATTTTTTTTTAAGCAATATTGAACAAGGCCGAATTTTAATTTGTCAAAAGAGCGGTTAAATCAGTTAAGAACAAATAAAATAATATATATTAGGATTTTCACATTTAGGTTGTGTTTTAGTAGTGGTTTTTTTAAGTAAATTTGACATTAAAAACATTTTTGAAGTAAAATGAATGTTAAACAAAAAATTTTTGAAAAAAAAAATTGGCTTTTCAAAAGCACTTTTCTCCAAATAAAAAAGTTAAAATTTTTATCTTTTCTCTCCCAAAAACACTTTTAACAGTTTAATTACGTTTTCATCTATCCAACATATAATATTTTCTCTTCTCTAATTAATTGCTTAAAAATATTTAAAATTTTTTTTCATATATTAAAATATTAACAACAAATTATAATAAATTATTTTCTATATTATTACTAAAATATCATAATATTAACTAATTCAAACATTATTTAAATGCTTATTTGTTACTTTATAATGCCATGTCTAAAATGAACATTTTATTTTTCAAAAGTACTTTTAACAATAATACTAAACACTTAAATCTTAAACCAAACCTTTCAAAAATTCAAAATCACTTTTTCAAAAACACTTTTTAAAGTACTTCTTAAAAGAAATGTTAAACCAATCCTTATAAAAAAAAAAAACCTTTTTAGTATATTAAACTAATTTTTCTCAATTTTTTGGTGAATTATGGAGGGAGGGCAAAACCCTAATTACAACGTGATTTACGCGACTTGAACTCAAATCATACTTAGATAATAAACACTTTTGATCATCATACCAACACAGGGTTAATTTTTTCTATTTTTTATCAATCTTTTATATTCCACACGGTATCATGCCATCTTGAACTCCAATTTCCCAGTAAGCTCGGTTGGAAAAGCTCTCAAATCACTATGAATTTTGTGTCCATCCTCTTTAAAAAAAAAATTGATTCTTTTTAAGAAGAAAACAAGAATATAGTGAGGGCAGACCATTTTAGTAAAACTTTCTCTAATTCACTCATGTGACTTATAAAATGTAAATATAGAGGATCTTTATCGCTTGAAAATATATATATATATATATATATATATATATATATATAATATTTATATCTGATAAAACTATCCTCATGAATAAATTATAATAATTTCACATTATTAAATTGAAAATCATTAATAAAAGGGTAAATTATACAATTGGTTATCCAATTTTAATATATTTTCATTTTAGTCACCAAAAACAAATTTGCAAATATGGCACTAGTGTTACATGATGTTATAATTGTAGTCACTCTTTGTTTAATTAGCAAAGGGAAAATCCTATTGTGATCTCCAAGTTAATTTTTTTTATTTCCCAACTCATTATTTTACATTCAACTAATTAGTTCTCCTTTTAGCAACTACCAAATGATTTATCTTCTAATATAAAGGAATAAAAAACCTAAAAATTGGGAAACAACTTCATTTTTAATTTCACAGTTGATTTGCCACAATTCATTGTGACAAATTAAAATCTTTTTGACACTTAATGAACTTGATTTCAAATCGTTTAATGTTATTTTGTTTTGTTTTTCATTTTAGTAGCTTAGACATAATTATTAGCAAAATAGGCGTTTTTACGTATTTTTTAGTGTTTCAATAACCCGTTAGGTTAACTTGGGCCTCGAAAATGACTAATGGCCTACTTGAGTGTGTAGGGTGCCATTTTAGGCCAAAGAAACAAAGGATGATGCTAGTGTCGCGACATTGAACATTGAAACATCCAGAGCCTGGATACGTCGTGACGAAAACCTGGATACGTGCACTAGTGTTTTGGCAGCCATCGAGGATTTAATTGACCGTTAAAACCCTAATTATTTTAAGGATAATTTAGAAACTTAAGCCTCTCAATTGTAGCCTATATAAACCTCATTAGAGGGAAGTGGACCTAAGGAATCATCCTAGAGAGCTGTCAAACAATATTTCATACTTTTAACTTTTAACTTTTATTTAGTTTTTATTTTAGTTTTTTTTATATTCGCTTAATCGAAATCTTTGTATTTTGAAGTTAGACGATTGCAAGTGGAGGATGTTCTGGAACCGCACTTCCATTATTATTAATGAGTATTCTCTTATTCATTTATTTATCTTTCATTAACTTGATCAATTAACTTTTGTATTAATATTGGGATAAATTCTTATGCGTATTTTATATCTTGCATGATTCAGTTATGGAACTGAATTATTGATTAAGTAATTATTTATTTAAAATTGGGTGTTTATTCAAGAGTATGTAGTATACTAGGAAGTGACAAGACTAGTAGAATATCTAGACAGGCAAGACTGAAAGGGTATTATGTTGAGTATAACGTGTGCCAAACGGTGAGATCGAGAGGGTATATGTATGCCTAAGTGAGACCGAGAGGATATCTTAGGTGGTAATCCTTGGTGACGATGAGATCGAGAGGGTTTTTAGCTAAGGATGGTAAATCACTCATTTAATGATAATTGGTTGCTTAGTTGATAATTATATATTTAATTGATCATAGGGCGAGAGCTCGCATCATTGACACTAGGAATAGGAAATTCCATTATGTTATTTTAGGTTAGTTAATTTAATTAGTTTAAGTAATATTGTAATTATGCATCAACATTACTAATTTGTGACTCAATTAGATTAGTAATTATTTTCTAATAATTAATAATAATAAAATTCTCCAATATGCAATCTCTTGGGTACGATCCTCGAAATACTTTCCAAGTATTTCGTTATAAACCAACTATATTACAATTTGACTCGTATACTTGCAGACATCATTGCTTAATTTTATATGTTTTTACTGTATTATTTCCAGTCCAGATGTTCGCACGTCTAGTGGCGGTCAAGTTGTTGACGCCGTTGTTGGAGATTGCGATGATGAAAATTATTATTAATTTAATTGCTTTGTAAAATAATACTAGTCGAAAGATAAAATGAGTTAGATAGTGTGTTAATTTTTAATTATTTTGTATTTTTATTAATTTTGTATTTTTTTAGATACCTTGTTAACTATTTAATTTAATCATGGATACAGTTGACAATAAATTTGATGATACTAGCAATTGGATGAGGAACATGAGATGTTTGCGTGGTACGATGATGGAGGGTAGGTTAATGAATGACCAAGTTGAGCAAACAAAGCTTCGACGAGCTATGACGAAGAACACGATATGCTTGGATATTCAACCCAACAAGAATTGAAATATCCAACCGAGCTATCTTGTAATTCACATGAGACAGCCTCGTGTAAAACAACCACATCAACCTACACCGAGGATGTGGTGGAAATAAAAGGACTACTGGCGCAAATATTGGAAATGAAAAAAAACATTAAAACAACAAATTGAGGTGCAAAGTTCTTTGGAACAGATCAAACATGATGTACCCAACTCTGATCATGAGGACCACCGTATCGTCGCCAACCACTCTAAATTAGATGATAATAGTTAACAAGAGTTTGGAATCAGAGACCACTGGGAGACATTGAATATAGTCGACGGCATCTCCGATCCAATTGACATAGAGGTAGATGTAGAAGTAGCAATAGAAATAGATGGAAAAATAATGACTAACATGGAGCTTAAATCGTTCTTGAATGAAAGTGTACTTAGCTAATACACTTTCTGGCCAAAATCAAGAAAGTGCCAACTGAGGAATTTGATGGTTTGGTCTCGTTCTTGTTCAATTATGAAGATAGAGATTGATTAATAGAGCCTCATGCAACATGGAGGTGAAGTGGTTCGAGGTAATAATACCTTAAAAAATAATTTAGGGTTGGCTCGAAGTTGGCACCAAATGGATTGTGATATAGATGTCACACTAATCGAAAATAAGGTGATATCAATGGAATCGGTCGAAGTTGCTGGTTCAGATACATTGATAGTGTAACAAACAACGGATCAAAGTGTCGATAACCAATTGTAAGTTCTTTTTTGATGGCGATATGAATCGTCCTAAGTCTGGAAAAGGACTTCTCATTTAAATTTCTTTTAATTTTAAATTTTAATTGTAGTTTGATGATTTTTTTTGTTTATTTAAAGTTTTAAGTTAGATGTTTTTACATATTTTCTACAGTGATCGCTGAGCTCGAAAACTAGAAGAATCAAGGAATCAAAGAAGTTGAAATTTCGTGCATGAGGAAGATTGAAATAGTCAGTGACATTCTGACGAAGGATAACGTGTTGTCTTGACAAGCCCCTCACGTCCCAACATGGCCTTGAAACGTCACAATGAGCCGACCCAATGAAGTGCAAAATAGACGATTACGTCGTGATGATGGATGTTGCTTTGTCCTGACGAGAAGCTCAATTCACAGAAAAGGGTAGGGGACATCGCAACGAAGGAAGAGGACATCACAACGAGTCATGACACAACGACATTGGAACTTGTAATGACTAAGCGACGTCGTGACAAGCGAAAGCTTTACATTGGGATGAGGTGATTATTATAAAAAGGCCTTGTCACGAGAAGCCCTAACCCAACCACCTCAAATAGTTTCTTCTCCTCTCTTTTTCGCCACTCTCCGCCTCCACAGCCCGAACACATTGCATCCTTTCAATTTTTTGTTACTGTTTTATCATTAGTAATTTGTTTTTTGTTGTTCTATTTTCTGTTTCTTTTGATTTTCAAGTTTATAACACTAAATCAGTCATTGAGTCTCAACAAATTTCTTCTCTAATAAGGAACGATGGTAGGCGACAGTGAAGTACTATAATCCAGACGTTTTGACAATAAAAGACTGATGATATTCAATCTTTCTCTAATTTTTATATATTTGTGATAGATTTTGAACGATAGATTGGATAATCAAGAGTTTGTTAGAATAGATTTTATTATGCTTATTGGTTGTTGAAATTGTCTCTCAAATTTAGAGCATCTCCTCTTGAAAGCGAATGACAACTTGGAGAACCGCGAAACATGATGTTCCCAATGACTCGAGGAGACGATTCATCTTAAAGAAACAGCCAAACGATTTGGCAACTTTGATAAACCACTTATCTTGGAATGTGGCTTTGACTTTTCCTAATGTAATTATTACATGACCCTATAATTCCGAGGTTTGAGCGCTTAAAGTGGGATACTTTTTTCCAACAACCCCTTAAACCCACAATTATATCGATCGTTCAGGAATTTTATGCAAACTTTCCTGAGGCACAAGGCCATAAGGTCTTTGTGAGAGACATTTTTGTGGATGCCTCTCCAATTGCGATCGAGGCTATTCATAAGACACCTTGTTATGCCTATGATTTTTATGAAAATTTTCTTGAGGAGGAGGTGGATTATGATGAAATTATTAACTTTTTAACTAAGGGTCGAGGTAATTGGGTCTAGAAGTTGGTAACCAGAGAACCTCTACGATTTTAACAATCAATACAGACTCTAAAGGTTAAAATGTGGATGTGTTTTATCTGTGCCAAATTTTTCCTGCACAGCACGTCACAGAAGTTACTCGTGATCGTTCTATTCTATTGTATGCTATTTTGCATGGTTGGAATATCAATTTGGGGGGAACAGATCCTCTACAACATGAGACAACGTGCCGGAGGGCACACACGAGGAGTTCCATACTCACACTTGATTAAAAAGATGTACAAGAGGGTGGACGTTGAGATAGACCAATAGAAATTGACTTGCCCATCAAAGGGCATCTCAAACAATGTTTTTTTTAATGTTTTTGTAATCAATGTGCAAGTTGGGTGGGGGAGAGGAATGAATAGGTGGCGGCACATTGAGAATACACTCGAGACCACGGGCTTTCGGGGCCAATGAAAGAGCCACAACTCGTACCACCAAGGGTACAAATGAAGAGGGCAACTCTAGCAGCTCCCATGAGTGATGAAATGGGCCGACATCTAGAAGCATATCTCGAGTACTACACCGAGTGCAACTATGAATATGAGAAGAAAATGAGCAAATCTAGTTGAGAGATTTGACATTGAGTCATTTCGACGTCCATAACCACCTCCGTTTTAGAAAGCTCCAATGGATGTTGATGCATCAGACACCACACGACCCACACAGGATGTACCATCCACTGTAAAAGGAAAGGAGAAGATGGTCAATTTGAACGAGGACAACCGTACTGAGGAGTTCGATGATGATGACTTCGTTGACCTTTGAGGGATTTTTTTAAAGAAAATCTATTTTTAATTTTATATTTTATTTGTTTGTTTTAATTAGTAAAAAAATGTGTGTGCTTTCTATGTAGGAACCCCATCTTAGGTGGCACTATAATTTTGAGCTAAATAATAACAGGGTGATAACTCATTTGACTCCAAAATGCCCTCATGGAATACGTGTAGTCTTTCTCTTATCTTTTAGGTGCACATTAAGGACAATGACAGGGATGACATAGGAAATTTTAAAATTTTGGTTATTATTTTTGTTTAGTTTTCGTAATATTTTAAAAATTTCTTTTCTGTGTGTTTGTTTGTGTTTGAGCTTGTAGAAATATAAGTGATTGGTTAAGAGCATGTAAATAGGATATTTTTTAAACTGTAAATTTAGCTTGAGAATAAATGATTTTAGGTTGTTTGCATTTAGACTAGTTAGTTCAATTTGTTAAACTGTGAATAGGAAAAATTAGTTAAATGTACCAAATGATAAAGCTATATACGAGTAGGCATATATGTTTGTTGAATTCTAGGTTTTTAAATTCGAATACTCAACTATTGAATGATTATTGAAACGATATAATATAATAAGTATAGAATCCTTACATGTATGTGCCTAAAAAATAAAAATTAATGAGTGACCAAAAGTATTGGGAGGGATAAAAGCAAAGCGAGTGTGATAAAAGCATAGAACGATTGAAAGCCAATAGAGTAAAGAGTGAACACAGTGAAATAAATCTAAAAGTATGAGTAATTGAGAAAATCTCACTCATATTGGCACAAATACTCATGACTTGCTTATGCTTGTAAATAATGTATTACAGTTCAAAGCATGGATAAAAGAAACTAAGTAATTAGAACTCAAACTACCTGTATTCTCCAACCGTAAATTCTATACTCGTGTATACATTTTGATGGAGTCATATGTTTAACTTTCTTTGACTTGTTTGCTTTGTAACATATTAAACTAGTATGTTTGAATATGAAAATTGTAAATCATTTAAATATCTATATAGAATTACTTGTTGATCAAATCTTCTTATTGTCAGCACTTCGACCTTATCTCGTGTAAGAACCACGCTCAAGTACTTCAGTTATAATGCATGCTGCTCTTTTTTTGTTTTTTTGACAAGCAAAAAGTTTATTGTGGAGGGAGTTTGATCTGCCACAATTCGTTGTGGCAAATTAGAGTCTTTTTTGTACATAAATAGCTTGATTTCAAGTCATTTTGTTTAATTTTTCATTTTAGTAGTAGCTTAACCGTAATTATTAGCAAAATAAATATTTTTATACATTTTCTAGTGTGTAGGGTGCCATTTCAAGCCAAAGAACACAAAATAACACGCCAGTGTCACGACACCGAACATCGAAGCATCTAGAGCCAAAATAGAGCCAACATCGAGATGTGACGAAGAAAACTTGGATATGCACACCCGCATTTTGGAAACCATCGAGGGTTTTTAATATCTCGTTGAAATCCTAATTATTTTAAGCACTTAAGCCTCTCAATTGTTCATTATAATCTCATTAGAAGGATATGGACCTAAGGAATCACCTTAGGAATCGTGAAACAATTTTACATACTTTTAAGTTTTCAGTTTTATTTACTTTTTATTTTAGTTTTTCTTTTGTTCGCTTAATCAGAATCTTTCTATTCTGAAGTTAGACAATCGCAGGCGAAGGATGTTCCAAAATCGCGCTTCCATTTTTGTTAATGAGCATTCTATTTTCCTTTATTCTTTGGTTCCTTTATTTATCTTTCATTAGCTTGATCAACTAACGTTTGTATGAATATTGAGATAAATTCTTGTGTGTATTTTATATCTTGAATGATTCGGTTATGGAATTGATTTATTGATTAAGTAATTATTTATTTAAAATTGGGTGTTTATTCAAGAGTACATAGTATACTATGAAGTGACGACCCTAGTAGAATATCAAACAGGTGAGATTGAGAGGGTATCCTATCAAGTATAACTTGTACAAGCGATGAGACCAAGACGGTATCTTGTCGAGTATAACTTGTGCAAAGCGATGAGACTAAGAGGGTATCTATATGTCTTGATGAGACCGAGAGGGTATCCTGTTAAGTATAATTTGTGCCAAGCGATGAGACTAAGAGCGTATCTATATGTCTAGGAGAGATCGAGAAGGTATTCTTAGCTAAGGATGGTCAATCACTTAGTTAATTGTAATTGGTTGCTTAGTTTATAATTAGATATTTAATCGATCATAGGGTGGGAGCTCACATAGTTGTCACTAGGAATAGGAAATTCCATTAGGTTATTTTAGGTTAATTAATTTCATTAGTTTAATTAATATTATAATTTCGCATCAACACTACTAATTCGTGACTCAATTAGATTTGTAATTATTTTTTATAATTAATTTAATAATAAAATTATCCAATATGTAATTTCTTGGGTACGATCCTCAGAATACTTTCCAAGTGTTTCAATGTAAACAAATTATATTGCAATTTGACTCGTATAGTTGCGGACACTGTTGCTTAATTTTATATCTTTTTTTATAATATTTCCAATCCAAACATTCACACGTCTAATGGCGGTCAACAATACTAACACAATAGTGAATAGTAGAAGAAAGGAAGAAGAATGAAGAAAATAAAGAAGGAAATAGAAGAACAATCTTCATTAGTGGTAAGAATGAAAGTACCTAACATTATTTTGATTTGGTATTGTGGCTTACAAACTTCAATGAGAACTTCATGGTCAAATGATAACTCAAACAGAATGGTTTTTGAATGCCAAAATTATGGTTTAGGGTTACATCATTCTTGTTGATTCTTTAGCTAGTTTGATCCTTCCATGAGTCCAGAGGTAGAACTGTTCTTGTTGATGTTTTATAAGAAAAAAATATTATAAGAAAAAAATAGAGTAATGGAAAGGAGAAGGAATGAAATAAATATGTAACATGTGTGGTTTTTGTTTGGCTTATGAAGTTAATAGTAGAAATATCTTAAAATGATACTTTGGTGAAGTTTAATGAATATATTTGGCGAATATTATTTAATTGATTTGTGTAGATGTTTTGTTTAATTTATTTTTAGTGAACTTGAATGAATGTTATTGTTGATTTGCATTTTGTAACTAGATTTGTCCATAAAATAGAGTTGCAAACCATATTTGTAATATCAATTGGAAATATTAATTGAAATTTAAAAGGAAATTGTTTCCAATGTAAAATACAAATAATTTCTTTCATTTCATAAAAATGGAAAAAGGTATAAAACAAGTTCTAAAGTTGTAGCTTCTTCCATTTCATACTACAAAACATGGTCAATTAAGAACCTAATTACATAAAAATGAGTTAATTATGTTCCACAACCTAATTGCACCAACATAACATGAAATGTATCTCAAGAAATGTATCCCCACCTAATTTGACAAAAAGAAGTGTACTTGACACAAAATATGTTGCAACACTTAATGATTTATGTATACCTAATCTAACAAAAATGTTCAGACACAAAAAAAGGGAACCACAAAAAGTAACCACTCAAAGAACTATTCTTCGATCCTTCTTTCATCATTCATGTAATGCCCTAAAAATTAAACTTGGAAGTTCTTGATAATATTCCATTGTCCATATCATTTAGTATCAGATTTGGGTGTTCTTGGTTGAATATCCTTGTGCTAAAATTGATTTTGTTGCCTACAAAAGTATTTCAAGATTAAAATTTTGGATTGTTTAAAATTTAAAGTGGGGTAAATAACCTTGTTTCATTCTAAAAATTTAACCCCATATTGTTGGCACTATATTATAGAAAAAAAATATTTCCACAACAAAAATTTGAAAAAACTAAAAAAATTAAAACATTTGAAAAAAGAAGAGAAAAAAAAAAATTATGTGAATTGAATTAAGTGCCCAAATGTTTCACATCTTATTTTTATCATTTGGAGAGGCTTTAGATTAAATTTCACGATTTTAACACATCGAGAACACCATAAACAAAGAGTAACTAATATTTGGAGGCAAGCTTTCTATGGCTTCTTAGAGCCTTAGGTGTGCATTGTTAGTGCATGCACACGAGGTGGTGATGATGATAATATTAAGCCACAAGTTACTCTTAAAAATGTGGTCGGAATGCAAGCTAATCGCAAAAAGATATGAGGGAAATTGTGGACAAGCTTGAAAACAAGTTCAAAAAGTTAACTGATCGTGTCATTCAGAATGAGATTGTGTAGCAAACTTTGAGGAAAAAATGGCTCAATTGGATGATGAATCTTTTGGGATCTAGTGCTCTTAGTGTAGAATTTTCATCTATATATACTTGTATTTTCGAACAAATTGGTTTAATAAAATATCCATTAGTTTCTTAATATCTTGGTATATTGTCCTCAACGATTTTTGCATGAAGAGCAAAATGAAAGCAAATATTGGCTTATTGATTTTCTAGCATTTAACTAATACTAAGTGATATTACGTGATTAGATCATAATACCAAAAAATAACTTATATTAGTAGATAATCTAAACATATCCTTAGTCCAATAGGAATTGACCGATTGAAAGACTAATATGCCGCTTATCACGTCCAATTAGGGAGATACCTTGTCCTGAGTATTGGAGTGGATGACTCTTAGAAGATAGAAAGATAAATGTCACTAACTTGACTAACAGTACATCGAACAAGACCCAAGTAGAATACTTCCTAGATCCATTTTTGAATTCATTAACTTGTGACACTCATAATGTGGCATACCTTAATCGATGGACTATGTATGCATGACTTGTATACTTAGATTTAAATGAAAGCATGAGTTCAAATAGATAAGGAACTGAAAGATGGAACATTGGGTATATGATTTTTGCAGTATGTAGCATCATCCCACAATAGTGGAATTCATAGCCCAATAAAGGGTAAATGATATCGTCTCATTGACATTAAACGTAGTAACATGTCATATGTCATTGTGATAAATGATTTAATTATTAGTTTGACAGTAATTGACTTTTCATAAAGAAAGATGTAATGGTTACCATGAGACAAAATGAGAGCATATTGAGGGAACAAATCTTTCCCCAAGAGATTAAGGGTATCTTATGAGGGTAACAAACTTATACAAGGCCACTGGACAAACACTTATAGTGTAACTTTCAAAATGGTATATAATAAGGGAGAGCTTAGTCACGATACTTTGTGGTATGACTTTATGACTAAATAATGTTGTAATAAATAGGTGAAAAACCAAAACTTAATTACAAATTATTTAAGCCTTAATTATATATATCCAATCGGTCCTTCCACCAGCTCGAACTAATTACAAAACATGACTTGAGAATTAATTTAAAAGTTGTTCGAACTATTATTTAATTATAATTAAATAAATGAAGTTCGAAAATGAAATTAAATTAATTAATCATTATGAATTTTTTGAATGAGGAAATTAAATATATTTTCTTATAGATTCTATTACTATAAAATTTCCATGACTAACAAAATCAAGATTGGGTTGAAGAAATCAATTAATTAAGAAATTAATTTAGTTAATTGACTACTGATGCAGTCGAAACTAATTAAAAATATGATTAAAGCAAATACACCTATAAATTAATAGTATTGTTATGGTGAGCACATATATCGTTCTCACGAGGACTAAAAGTACTAGTAGTAGTTATCTTTCTATTATCTAACCGATCAAATAGAGTGAGTGTTTAAAACTAAATTTAACTAAACTATTAAACTAAAAGTACGACAAAGAGTAAATCAAGAAATAACAAATGTTTTAATACCAATAAGCAAGACAATAACCAGGAAAGAATCTCCCTAGATTTTATCTGTCATCATCATTATGAATTAAGCAATTTATTCACTTAGTATTTTAATCCGTAGAAATCCCTAAATTATGCTAATACCTCTATTCAAGCATAAAAGCAATTGACTTAGTATTTATGTCATCGTATTTTTAGGATTGCATGCAACTCCACTTAATTACGCTAGCTCTACTCTTAAACAAGGTCTATTCCTCTTTTGATTTAAGCACATCAAGCAAGAATTAATTTCTCGAAAATACTAAATAAAGAATTAAACACACAATTGAGAACAAAATCTAAGTATTTATTGCGTAAAATAAAAAATAAAATGCCAAAATTTATCATAGGGTTCATCTCCCCTAGGTATTTAGGAATTTAATTCATGCTAACGAAGGAAAACATCACAGAGATAATATAACCGCAAGATGAAGAAAGACTCATAATAATATCAAAAGAAATTAGAAAGAGGTCTTCAATCTTCATGGAAATCTTCTCCAAAGACGGCGCTTATATGGTGTTTCTTCAATTGTTTTCTTGAATAATCTCTGACGGCCCACTCCCCTCTTCTCATATCTCGTATATATAAGTCTTAAAATGCCCAAAAACCTAAAAGTTACTTTTTCCCGTGGTTTAGAGTGCAGGTCACAAAATTCACACACCCCGGCACACGCCCGTTTGTCAGCTTGTGTGGTTCACACGACCGTGTGTTTAGACCGTGTGGCACGGGTACAGCTTGTTGTCACTTGTTCCTTGCACAAATCTTCGAGTTTTCGCTCCTTTTGCTACCAAATGCTCTCCTAAGTACAGAAACATGAATTTAAAAGATTGGGAGCATAAAATTCACTAATTTACATCAAAACATCATCAAAAACGCATAAAGAATGGGATTAAAATATACTACTTTTACTTATCAACTGCATAAATAATATTTTAAGAAATATAAAATAAATATTGGGTTGGATAAATTATTAGTGTTGGATATGTTTAAGAAACATATATAATTGGACCTAATACATGAATGGCGCAGCTAGTCCTTATGGGAAACATAGGGGTGGTAAACCTATTAAAAATATGGGGAAAACCCTAGTAACCCTATAGTTCAAGTTGGAGTCATATTTTTATTAATTTTTTTAATTAGACCTTATTCCAACATAAATCTTGTACTTTTCTCTATAAATAAGAACTACTAGTTAAACAAATTACACGTTTCTCATACGTTGTTTGTCTGCCAGAAAGTAGTGAAAATCTATTTCTAAGAATAAATTTTATTTTCTTGAAAAAAATGAACAGTTATCGGCTATAGAGAGAATCTACTTTTCTACTAAAAGTAAATTAAAGGTTTCATTTTGTGATTTGGTTCATGTTGCTCGTACCCACACTCGAAACAATTTATGGTTTGAGGATAGATAAGCAGGTTGTTCGATTGAAATCTAAGATTGATTTTAGTCCGTCTTGCACAAAGAACATGTATATTTCTGTTAAAGTTATTACTATAAATAAAAAGGGCTTGATTTTAGAAAAATTAAAAACTTTTTCTATACCTAAAATAACCTATTTCTAAGCCGATTTTTCCAATAATTGATATTAGACTCAGGTTGTGCTATGTTTATAGTATAAATTGATACAAAATTTTTTAATCTCTCTAATGTTTTAATAACTTGAAGATAAGACTTGACATTTTTAAATTGTATGCATGTTTTGATTATGATATATGTGGATGAATGTATGAAATTATTTTATTTTTTTGATAAAGTAATTTGCCAAAAGTTGTGACTCATAGAACTTAAATTGGTTGTATTTTAGGTTTTGCATTTTTGGGTAATGTAATTAGAACATGGATTATCACTACATACGTTTTATTTATTTATTTTTTGTAAAATTAGAATAATCCATGTGACCTAGAAATAGACTAGGAATTTATGTAACCTAAAATTTTGGTGAAACCTAGAGAAACAAGGCGACCAATGATGTAATCGAAACTAATCAAGAAAATACAAACCCGATAGAACCAATTGACATGTAACACCCAAACCCCCGTTGGCGGTCTGAGGCATTACAATTAAAGCAGGCTTAAACTTGGTTATACTTATATTAAGATTTCAACATATATTGCTAAAATGGGGCGTTAATCAAAAATTTTAAATGACAAAACAATCAAATTAGGGATACACCATATAAAAAAAAACATAATTGAAAACAAACTTTCGACGAAAGCCTTACAAAAGTCACCAGGTTTATACAAAATGCAATGTGAGTTATTTCCCCCACAAAAGTTTCAAGTGCATTACTGACAATTAAATATCGTTTAAATCAGTTTGGAGTATACGACTAAAACATGATCTCATAAAAAATAATTGACAAAGGTTTAATCTATATTTCAAGAGTACGTAAACATTCTCTTAAAACAATGATTTGGCGAAATATGTAAATTATTGCAAATGTTGGTTTCAAAACAGAGCTACACGCCACCCGCCTAAAATAAGAGTATATGCATGATACAAAACAAACATATATGAGGTTCACAACAAAGGTCATTATCTTCTGGCTAAGTCCCTTCCACAAGCCATTAATGCTATGGTATACTTGGAAAAGGGAAATAAAGGGGATAAGCTCAAAATAACTTAATGAGCTCCAGAACTAAACATGCTCAACCTTCTAATTAGATTCCAACAGACGAGATAACTCAACATATATATTTAAACGGGATAAGCTAGCAAGCTTCTCGAAGAAACATTTGGGCGTAGACACTCTTACATGCAACAATGGCAGATACCTGTCCATAACAAATAGTATCCCTGATAGACTATTATTTGTCGAATACAATTCACAACTACTTTCCTAGAGAACAATTAAGTTAACATAAATAGAAACGATACTTCACCTGAATGAAATAAAAAATACTCTATCATCTCGGACATATCGGTTGATTGGTATCTATATGCCTACTGAGTATAACTCTCCTTTGGCGAATAGAATATGCCAAGCACTACAACTAATAGATACGTTTATCCAAAATACATTAAATAAGATTAAGAATTAGTACTCTTGATTCAATGCAAGTACATAATCAACATTTTTGTTTGGCAGTCTCATACCTCACTTTGGATGTACATAACATGCATTATATACAACAAATTCGGTGTTCACATTTCTTACTCTTTCCCATGCCCTTCCTTATGCTGACCTTGAATATCATATTTACAACTCATAACAAATGTCTTAGTCCACGTTATTTCGAACATATGCGTGTTTCCCCTCAAGATCAGGGGTCTTTCCCATAGTTAGAACCTAACGTGCCCTACTAATGACATCACTCAGAATGCTAGGCTGGTTAGCAACTAACATGCCTTACAAGAAACCCAACACATACGCCAATCTAGTTAGCAACTAATATGCCATACAAGTGGTTTGTTTGTCATCTCCATCAACCTGGTTAGCATTTAGCATGCCCTACTAGTGGCCCATCATATTCGGATACCGAGTTTTCACACCAAAGAAGTCGTATTTATTTCCTATCATTTATATGTACATACATTTGGTTACATGCAACAATTTATCACGTTCAAAGGAGACAATTTTACCTAAATTCATAACCCTTAACTACTACAACTCAAAAATTAACATCATAAAAAGACATGGAGTAGACTCACAAAAACCCACACAAATTAGATACTCACAGAAGATCTCAAAGTAGCTGGTTACAACGCAAGTTTTGCTACACTCCAAAACCTTTACTTGTTATTCGAACACTCACTGGTTTTTCTCTAATGAGGTTATTCCCTTTTTCTTGGGGTACAAAAAAAAAAACAAGGTAAAAGAAAGAAAAGGAAAGAACCTGCACACTAACAACCACATCGTTATTTATAACCCACACAGCTCTTACAATATCCATACACGTGGCCAACCATGCAAAATAGACTCAACACGTAATACCCTATACCCAGCCCAGTTGTCGAGCCCAAAAACTAGGATGCCAGATCACCGCCTCACATCATACTTACCTCATTTTAACGTTTTATTTCACATGCAAATTTTTCTTTTTAATTTATCTCACCATAGTGTTCATATATTAACAAATTCATGCTTATTATATGTCATACAAAATCTGATTAATGTTTAAATCATACCATCAAACCATCACACATGTTATTTAGGGAAAAACCAAAAAAGTGAATGTGAACCGTGCACCAGGTAGAGTCCCAAGAAAAGGAGATGAGTCAAATTGAACACTTAAAAACCAAGTCTTTCCTAGCCAGAGCCAATCCTAGACATGCACCTTCTCATTACCACACTTCTCATAGTTATCGAAAAATCAATTTAATGTTAAATAATTCCATCTTACATTAATTTATCAACTATCAAACATTTATAATATAAAACAAACCTCAAAATGTCTCAAATATCATATTTTCAGGTCTATAATGGCATGTAAATAGTTAAAGGAACATAACAAAAACTAATATAAATCTACCACATTGCCTAACACATTGCCTTAGGTCCTCAAAACATAAATATCTTTATAAAATCTACTAATAAAAGTAAAAAAATCGACTTGGCTTGGATCACCCTCGGGACCACACTGCTCACATCAGTACTAAGTATCTGAAATGGTTAAAAAGGAGTGGGTGAGCTTAACAAGCTTAGTGAGTGCCTAGAATAACCGTTACATACATAATCATCATGCATCAACTCAACAATCATATATCACATTCATATCATCTCAATTGTATTTATTTACAGATTCTGTACGTAGTTTTTAACATACTCTATTCACTTTCAAGCGTATTCAGTCATATATGCATATAATCACAATCCAACACAATTTATGATAATTTAGTTGTTAAGGTTATGAAACATATAGTGAGCTCTATAATCACACATTGGATACTCGAATCTTCAACACACCAACACTAGACTCATAGAGTCGAAACATATCTCATAAGTAAAGCATATAACTAACACTCTCCAACACACTAAACATATCCCGTTGAATGGATTATAACTCACATTCCCTTATCCCTCCAACATGTCCCTGGGCCTCAGTGCCCCACATATATCATAACACAAAGGGTTGTACTCACAATCCTATGGCATGCCAACTATATCCAAAGGTCTCATAAGATCACAAAGCCAAAATATCCACATTATTATTACATATTTTTAATATATATTCACTTCATATTCACTTTATTATTACAATATAGTCAGTCACATGACATGAAGAACATACCCACATATTTTCTGTCACATGGCATAAAGAACATACCCACATTTTCTGTCACATGGCATGAAGAACATACCTACATATTCACTTTCACAATAGTCATCATAAGCTTATAGCATATGTCATAACAACTCATGTTTGTTCACAATATCACATCTTAATTCTTTAAGCAGAAATCACATTAATATTTAAGCATAAATCACATTAATATTTGAGCACAAATCATATTATATTTAAGCACAAATCGCATTAATATTTAAGCATTGATATAAGAACACTTACACTCGAAATTTAGAGTAAGGGTTTAAGTTATCCCTAAATTCCAAAATACACAATGAATCATCTAAGAGTAACGATTCCAAAACACTAACCAAATATATGCTTTCTTTAAAAACCTAAAAGCTTAGACAAGCTTTCTTTTGCTTTATCTTTACTTGTTGAAGGTCCTAATGATTCCAATGCTTCAACCACACATATCACACACATACACAAGCAAAAATCTATCATCTACACATCTCATACTATATATAAATAATAGCCTAAGCTATATTCTCTTAAACCGAAACCTTAAATCAAGTAAACTTTAAATTTTAATATCTCGGTCTACACTTAATATTTTTGCAAGAAAACAAATTTTGTTCATCTACATATTTACCAATGATTGATTCCTAACCTTTAAACCATAAAAACTACACATTTTAAAATATCGAATATTTTCGACATACCATGGCTTTAATAACGAAAATTCATTAAAACTCGAGAAATATATAACGAAATTTTAAAGTAATTTTATAAACCTTCTAATCATGTTAAAACAAGTTGAAAAACAGTCTCATATCAAGTTTTTATACATAAACCCGAATTGCACCATTAAAGACTATTTTCGGTTTTTATTCAAAACTTGTGTTTTAATGGCTAAAAGCTTTGTTTAAAACTCATAGGAAAATGATTGGTTACTTTTGCTTAAAGAAAAATGAGCTTTGACACGAATCTAGAAAAACTCACGTTTGGAAAAAATGATGAAGAAGGTAAAGGTGATGAAGGTTTTTGGGTGTTTCTCTTGGTTTTTTTTAAGTATTTAAGGTTTTAGGGTTATTAAAATTCAAAGAAAATTAAGAGTTGGTGTTTTTAAAATAGATTGGGAGAGTTTGGGAGACTAAAAATCGACTAATATGGGAGAAGAGTAGAGTTTGAAATTCTGAACATATTTGGACTAAAATTCCTATTTCACCCACGAAACTTCTAGGCCCAATTTCGGGGTGTAAAAATTCTCCCCCGTTAAAAAGAATTTCATTCTCGAAATTCCCTACTAACACAACACTTGCTTAATTACAAAATAGGAAACTTTTACTTTTAAACTAACCATCACACTTTCGATACGCACTCTGATTCCTATTCTCTTAAACTTCCTACCACTTTAATTAAAGACCTTATTCACTACCACGAACTATTCTATGATAACTTATCTAACAATTTCCTCTATTCACTACGACACTCTCGTCTAAAGAACTCGTAATCATTTTTCCTAATTCAACAATCTCTATCGGGATTTTCCACTTAATAGCTAAATCACTCAAATTTACTAAGGCGTAGAACCTAAATCTACCATCGTAATGCTTTGTTGTCTGGTCTGGCCCAAATGAAACTATTATTGAACACTCTAACCAAAATTTCCAACTTACTAGCTAATTCACTTAAAACGTACGAATACGTCCACACTCACAATAACACATCTATGAGGCATATCGAACCTGCAAAACAAGTTTAGGATTAAATGTAATGTATTCCCGTTTCTACCTCACATGCATAGCAAATAAACAAACATCAACAATTTCAACCACAAATAAGCATAATTTAATCAATTAGGTTTGAAACCCTACTTACACACAACGATATCCTACGTCAGAGTGTTATTGAACCTAGACTCTAATACCATCAAATGTAACACCCTACTTGGCCCGATTATCGAGCTCAAATATTGAGATGCCCCACCACCGTCTCACATCATGCTCACCTCATTTTAACGTTTTATTTCACATGCAAATTTTTCTTTTTAATTTATCTTACCGTAGTATTCATATATTCACAAATTCACGCTCATTATATGTCATACAAAATCAGATTACTGTTTAAATCAAACCATCATACATGTTATTTAGGGAAAAATCGAAGAAGTGAATGTGAACCGTGAACTTGATAAGGTCCCAGGAAAGAGAGATGAGTCAAATTGACCACTTAATAACTAAGTTTTTCCTAGTTAGAACCAATTCTAAACATGCACCTTCTCATTACCACACTTCTCATCGTTATCGAAAAATCAATTTAATATTAAATAATTCCATCTTTCATCGATTTATCAACTATAAAATATTTATATATAAAACAAACCTCAAAATGTCTCAAATATCATATTTTCAAGTCTATAATGGCATGCAAATAGCGAAAGGAACATAACAAAAACCAATATGAATCTACCATATTGCCTAACACATTGCCTTAGGTCCTTAAAACATAAATATCTTTATAAAACCTATTAATAAAAGTAAAAAGGTCGACTTGGCTTGTATCACCCTTGAGACCACATCGTTCACATCGGTACTAAGTATCTGCAATGTGTAAAAAAAAGTAAGTGAGCTTAACAAGCTTAGTGAGTGCCTAGAATAACCACTACATAAACAATCATCATGCATCAACTCAGCAATCATATATCACATTCATATCACCTCACTTGTATTTATTTACACATTCTTTATGTAATTTTCAACATACTCTATTCACATTCAAGCGTATTCAGTCCTATATACATATAATCACAATCAAACACAATTTATGATAATTTGGATGTTGAGACTATGAAACATATAGTGAGCTCTATCATCACACATTGGATACGCGGATCTCCAACACACCAACTTTGGACTCATAGAGTTGAAACATATCCCATAAGTGAAGTATATAGCTAACACTCTCCAACACATCAAACATATCCCATTGAATGGAGCATAGCTCACCTTCCGTTATCTTTCCAAGATATCCTTGGGCCTCAGCGCCCCACATATATCACAACACAAAGGTGAGTACTCACAATCCTATGGCATGCCTGCCTCCGAACGTTCTTTTGTTTGGGATGTGTTTTTGACTTTCGCAAGTATACGGGTCAGGTTGTAATATGGATTGTTACAACGAAATACTTGGAGTATTCCGAGGATCGTATCCAAAGGAGTCTTAAAGTAATAGTGAATTAAATCTCTGCGAAGAAATAAAATTAATTAGTAATCTACTTAGGGATTATAGTATGAAAATAAAATAAAGAGTTGATTTGTAGAAAGCATAAAATAAAAGAAATAAAAATTGAGTTTGTAGAAATTCGATAAACGACGTTTGTGATATTAGGTCGCTTCAGTATGGGTTCTTCAATTGTTGGGTTTGGGGATTTTCCTTCAATCAACTAGTCACTACCCAGTTAGATCTTCTGATCTTCCGCCAGCATAGCAAGTCAATAGAGATTACTTATCGCTAGATGTCACAGCCTAAATTGGTTTGGGAAAAGATTTTCACGGATGGGCAATACCAATTTTGGGTTCATTCCCACCTAAATGATGTTCTAGGGTTGTCAGGCCTAGTATTTGTTTAATGTTCTTCCTTTCCTAAATAGTTGATCCGAAATGAAAAATCCCTGTTAAATAACAATTAAATAATCATACTTTCACTCCCTAATTCCCCAAAATTGAATTAGTTCCTCATGATTTTCTTAATCATAATCAAAACAACAATATATGAAAACATAGAATTGAATAGATCAAATGAAAAAGAAATTTTAATTGTATTGGCAATCTGTTGGAAAAAATTCCTCGAATATTTATGCGAGTTTTACAATCTCATTTCTAAAATGAAAATAAAAAGTAAAACTAAAATCTAGTAAATGGTATCCTTAAACCTAGTGCTAAAAGCTTAGTTTAAAGGACTAGATATCGTTTAAAACTCATAGAAAAACGATTGGTTACCTTTTCTTGAAAAAAAATGAGCTTTGGCACGAGTCCAAAAAAACCCATGTTGGAGAATTTGATGAAGATGAAGGTGATGAAGGTTTTTGGGTGTTTCTCTTGGTTTTATAGTTATCTAAGGTTTAAGGTTATTAGAATTCAAAGGAAAAGGAGTTAGTGTTTAAAAGAGATTGAGAGGGTTGGGAGAGTGAAAATCGACTAAATGGGGAAAGAGTAGAGTTTGACATGAACTGTAGTAGAAATAATGGGTTTTTAAGTTGATTTTGTACATCTGGTCAAATTGCTTCATAAAATCTCTTAATTTTGACTCTTTTACAAAACAATCCTATTTGAAAATTAAAGTCATATAAAACTCTTTCAGAAAATGATTTAACATCCTAATAGCCATTGTCGAAAATACTATCGATTATCAAACTTATGAAATTTCGAACACATTTGGGCTAAAATTCCTATTTTACCCTCAAAACTTCTAGGCCCAATTTTGAAGTGTGACAATTCTTCCCTCTGAAAAAAATTTTGTCCTCGAAATTCCCTACTAACACATCACTTGCTTAATCATAAAATATGCAACTTCTACTTTTAAACTAACCATCACACTTTTGCTGTGCATTTTAATTCTTATTCTCTTGAACTTCCTACCAAATTTTTTTGAGATCTTATTCACTACCATGAATTGTTCTACGATAACTTATATAACAATTTCCTCTATTCACTATGACACTCTCGTCTAAAGAACTCGTAATTATTTTTCCATATTCAACAGTCTTTACAGGGATTTTCCACTTAATCACTCAAAATTTACTAAGGCGTTAAACCTAAATCTACTACCGTAATGCTCTGTTGTCTGGTCTGGCCCGAATGAAACCATTATTGAAACACTCTAACTGAAATTCCAACTTACTAGCTAATTCACTTAAAACGTACGAATACGTCCACACTCATATTAACACATCAATATCCTAGGTTTAAGTGCTATTGAATCTAAGCTCTGATACCACCAAATGTAACATCCTATACCCAACCCGGTTATCAAGCCTAAATACTAGATGCAACACCACCGTCTCACATCATGTTTACCTCATTTTAACATTTTATTTCACATGCAAAGTTTTTTTAATTTATCTTACCGTAGTGTCATATATTCACAAATTCAAGCTCATTATATGTCATACAAAATCAGATTAATGTTTAAATCATACCATAAAATCATCATACATGTTATTTAGGGAAAATCGAAGAAGTGAATGTGAATCATGCACCAGGTAAGGTCTTAGGAAAGGGAGGTGAGTCAAGTTGACCACTTAAAAACCAAGTCTGTCCTAGCTAGAGTCAATCCTAGACATGCACCTTCTCATTACCACACTTCTCATAGTTATTGAAAAATCTATTTAATGTTAAATAATTCCATCTTACATCGATTTATCAACTATAATGGCATGCAAATAGCTAAAGAAACATAACAAAAACCAATATAAATCCACCATATTGCCTAACACATTGCCTTAGTTTCTCAAAACATAAATATCTTTTTAAAACGTACTAATAAAAGTAAAAAGTTCAACTTGCCTTGGATCACCCTCAAGACCACACCGTTTCACATTGGAACTTTGTATCTACAATGGTTATAAAGGAGTGAGTGAGCTTAACAAGCTTAGTGAGTGGCTAGAATAACCACTATATAAACAATCATCTTGCATTAACTCAATAATCATATATCACATTCATATCATCTCACTTGTATTTATTTACACATTCTTTGCGTAGTTTTTAGCGTAATCTATTCACATTCAAGTGTATTCAATCATATATACATATAATCACAATCAAACACAATTTATGATAATTTGACTGTTGAGATTATGAAACACATAGTGAGCTCTATCATCACACATTGGATACGCGGATCTCCAACATACTAACACTGGACTCATAGAGTCGAAACATTTCCCAAAAGTGAAGCATATAGCTAACACTCTCCAACCACCAAACATATCCCGTTGAATGAAGCATAGCTCACATTCTCGTATCTTTCCAACATGTCCCTGAGCCTCAGTGCCCCATATATATCATAACACAATGTTGAGTACTCACAATCCTATGGCATGCCAACTATATTCCCACAAAGCCAAAATATCCATATTATTATTGTTACATATTTTTATCATATATTCACTACATATTCACTTTATTATCATAATATAATCAGTCACATGGCATGAAGAACATACCCATATTTTATGTCACATGGCATGAAGAACATACCCACATATTTACTTTCACAACAGTCATCATAAGCTTATAGCATATGTCACAACATCTCATGTTTGTTCACAATATCACATCTTTATTCTTTAAGCACAAATCACATTAATATTTAATCATAAATTATATTAATATTTAACAATAAATCACATTAATATTTAAGCATAAATCAGATTAATATTTGAGCACAAATCATATTAATATTTAAGCACAGATCGCATTAATATTTAAGCATGGATATAAGAACACTTACACTTAGAACTTAGAGTAGGGGTTTAGCTATCTTTAAATTTTCAAATACACAATGAATCATCTACGAGTAGCGATTTTAAAACACTCACCAAATATAAACTTTCTTTAAAAACCTGAAAGCTTAGACAAGCTTTCCTTTTCCTTTATCTTTACTTATTGAAGGCCTATCGATTCCAATGCTTCAACCACACCTATCACACACATACTCAAGCAAAAATCAATCATCCATACATCTCATACTGTCATAAACAATAGCCTAAGCTATGTTCACTTAAATTGAAACCTTAAAGCTAGTAAACTTTAAATTCTAATATCCGGTCTATAGTTAATTTTTTTGCATGAAACGAATTCCGTTCATCTACATATTTACCCACAACTGATTCTAAACCTTTAAACCACACAAAACTACACGTTTTAAAATACCAAATATTTTCGACCTACCATGGCTTCAATAACGAAAATTCATTAAAACTCGGCAAAAACTTAACAAAACTTCAAAGCAATTTTAGAAACCTTCTAATCATATTAAAACAAGTTGAAAAACACTTTATATCAAGTTTTTATACACAAACTTGAATTTTACCATGAAATACCCTATTTTCGACTTTTATTCAAAACTTGCATTTTAATGGCTAAAAGCTTAGTTTAAAGGACTAGCTATCGTTTAAAACTCATAGGAAAACGATTGGTTACCTTTTCTTGAAGAAAAATGAACTTTGACACGAATTTAGAAAAACCCACTTTTAGAGAAGATGATGATGAAGATGAAGGTGATGAAGGTTTTTGGGTGTTTCTCTTAGTTTTTATAGGTTTTTAAGGTTTTAGGATTATTAGAATTCAACAGGAATTAGGAGTTGGTTTTAAAAGAGATTGAGAGGGTTTCGAATTGTGAAAATCAGCTAATATAGGGGACGAGTAGAGTTTGATGTGAATTGTAGTAGAAATAATGGGTTTTTAAGTTTATTTTGGATATCTGGTCAAATTGCTTCATAAAATCTCTTAATTTTGACTCTTTTACAAAACAATCTTATTTCAAAATTAAAGTCATATAAATCTCATTTTCAAAAATTGATTTAACATCCTAATAGCCATTGTCGAAAATACTATCGGTTATCAAACTTATGAATTTTTGAACACATTTGGGCTAAAATTCTTATTTTACCCTCAAAACTTTTTGACTCAATTTTGGGGTGTGACACAGCACCCTTTTGTGACCCACATAATAATTTGTAAGGACATCCTACTTTAAACATCGTTGCACTCTAGTTAATTTCCAACAAGATCTTGATAAGAAACCAACTAAAACTGAACAACATACCCACATGCTCATAAAGAAAACTATCGGGTCCATGACTTAACAATCCACCACGGGCGGATACTAACAGAAGGGTCTGCCAATATAAGGCTTGCCAAGAGAATCCGCTGATTGGCAGGTTCTCCACAACAACCACACCAAGATGTATAGATCAGTAACCTATACTTTACTGAAAGATGAACCTACGACCAAGTCTTTACAGACTTACCTAATTAGCCAAACAATCCGCCAATCATGACGTGGCAACCAATACTAACTTAACCTAGTAGTTAGGGCGTAAATCAGCCTCCGTTGGCTTATACTTTAGCCAAAAATCTGCCCACACAAACCACCAACTAGAACTACGTCGAGCGAGGTGTTACGTGGAAGGTGGTGAACATTATTTTATTTTGCTTTATTTTATGTGTGTTTTTTTATGTTTTCCTATTTTTAGGTCAGTTTTCAAATTGTTTTTTGTTTTTTGCACGATACTTGAACATGATTTGATTGATAATTGGTGAATTGTGATATGTTTTTGTGCAATAAATTCTTTGAGTGTACAAATTTTGAATGATTCTTGATAAATTCTATTCTTTGTGAATAATTTTTTAGTTCAATTTGTTACATTGCCTAATAGAGTAGAGGTAGTAAAAAATGTGTGAAAATTTTCCAAATGATGAATAAGTATATGGATAAATGTATGGATACATGCATTGAGATTTAATATTATTCATGGAAATAAGTAGAAACATATTTTGGTTTCTTGATCGTTGAAAAGTTAAGGGATTACCTAAGGCATTGTTTGTGTAGCCTAGTGCCTAAATGAACCAACCTATATGCTATGTTGCCCCTAGTTCCTGTGCATAAGCCTTTAATTATACTTTCTTGAAGAATCTACTACTTTCTAAACCTCGAGCCTAAATTGAGTTAAAACCTCGATCATTCATAATCTCTAATCTTTAAATGCACTATAAATGGATGTCAAGCCACAAACATTAAGGGTTAAGTAGATACATTTTGGAGGTCTTAAAATGAACTTGAATGAATAGTGGTTCAATATGACATGTATAGACTCTTACAAAAATGTGCGTAAATTGAAAAATATGACCGAATAAAAGCATTGTGAGTGAAAAGAGCAAATTTTGAAAAATATGCTCAAAATGAGAAATCAGTTAAGGAGTGTAAAATTAGCTTTCCACTATCATAGTGCATATGTAATCACTAAACTGGTTATACTAGGAAATATTTTCTTTCACTTTGTTGGAGAGAAAAAGGAGGCGAGAGACAAGAGAAATAAGGTGATAAGCTTAATGATTACATATGGGAGAATTATAAGCAATGCCATGTGCTATATTGTTCATGGTGCTTGAACCGTTTTGAGCTAATCTTTTCTTTGCAATCATACCAACCAAGCTTTAGAATGTTACAAGCTAAAGAGCCCTGTGACCTTAGCATCGACGTTAATGAAACGAAAACTTATGAAACAGTAGTAAGAAATGAATAAGTTAGACCCTTTCATGAATACATACATCATATCTGCATATCTTATTTTGATGAACTAATATGGAAAATGAGTTTTGATAGATTGCCTTTATTTATGTTTACCCGATAACTTTGTGAACTAAAATGATTTGCTCTCAAAGTTTTGAATTTGCAATGTATAATTCTTAAGTTGTATAGTAGAAGAGCTTATTGCCCCGTACATATCTATTCATTGATTATTAAATTTGTTCATTGTTCAATGGTCATCTTTTATGCATGTTTATGTGTTTGCTTAAGGACAATCAAAGAATTAAGTGCAGGGAGTTTGATTAGCCATAAAATGATAAGTCAAATTAGGCTCCCCATTACATTTAACTTGCTTATTTTTTAGCAATTTACAAGTTTTTACCATGTTTTAGTTAATTTTAGTTATTTGCATTAATAAGTGATTGAGTTACTTTTTGTTCTATTTTGAGACTCGAGATGGCCAATTGGCACTCGAGGAATTTGATGCGAGCTCATCCTCATAGGATGATTACAAGTCACATGAGTTCGTAATCGAAATTAAGAAGTATCATTCGTAATGGCTGTTGTGAGGGTTGAAAATGATAATGACAGGTTGTACAAGGGTGGATGGATGGATATGCAATCAATAAACAAGGATAGATGATCGGTCTATAACATCACAGTAGTTGTGCAAGCGGACACACGTCGATGCAAGTATAGTTGATAGATTAATTCTATCGGATATTGATCCTACAGGGAATGAGTTCTTGATGTCTATATGTCGAAGCAATTAAAACTAAAATTAGAGATAATGTGAGTAAAGATGTCAGTGCAATTAAATTTGATCTGCACACTAAGATAGTTAAAATTGTCAATGTAATTGTAAAAGTTAAATGTCAGAGCAATTGAAAGTAAATCAAATTGTTGTTGAAATTTTGAGAATTTAAATGTAGCAAAGTAAAATGATGATCAAGTGCGAAGAGCTGGAGTGAATCACTAACTTCACTAATTCGCAACGCTGGATGCGTCGACAAGGTATTGTATAGATGAATTGTTACAGCAATAAGGTTCCAATGAAATCTTACCAACTACAGCTATCTTATTTAATAGAGACTCGAGTACCCACAAGTACCCCATCTCTCGATATAGGCAACGTTGTGCACTTAAGAACAAGTGATATAATCTCTTCTAATTCCAAGCAGCTCTCGCTGACTTGCTTGTTAACCTAACTTGTCACCGCATCTCTCGATGTCGGTAGACTACAATTCCACTCTCGTGTTTAATGCAGTTAAGTCCAAGAATAAATAGATGAGAAGAATCAAATAAGAATCAAAGTAATCTAACACTGAAAGATATTCTCATATTCATTCAATTATCAATAATAATCCATCAGCATAAATGAGGGGTCAACAAATACATCGAAGCTTACTATCTCTAGACTACTAGGACTATTCCTTAATCGCTCCTCTTGTGCTTGCACCAAGCACTCCTCGTCAGGAGTTGTTGCTCGTTTGCTCAGTCAGCTCACCAATCTCCAATAAAGCTTCAAAAAACAAAGTAATTGCAGATTTAATTCCTTCCCTCTTGATATCTTTCTTCATCTTTTCTCCTCTATTTATAAGCTTCAAGAATGGTAAACCTTCTCTCTTCTCAGATCCAGATCCAATTATAGCTGTAAAAGTTTGTTACAGTCTAGCTGTGCACTCACGCAGATCTGGTGTGAACTTCTTGGATCTGCAGGTTATCGCGACATCACTAGGCGCAATCTGAAACCTTCAATTACGGCGACAACGTGCTCTTCCCCTACGCTGGTGCTTTCAGTTGTGATTACAACTTGAATTGTCTCATTTCAAGTAAAGATTCCTATGCGGTGACATCGCTAGTCATAATTTCAAGTTGAACTTGTGGCTGCATTTTCGAATTCTTTTTAGCTTTGGTCTTTTGAGATGGATCCTTGCGCTGAAAATTTTAAGACGCAATATATATGCTGCATATTGCGACATTAGTACACAAAAAGACATAAAATTACAAGAATTTAAACCAAGCATAAATGAGTTAGAAAACATAAATACTAAGTATGAAATGCCTAACATGCATGCTAAATATGGTACAAAAGAAACAAATAATACATAAAATTAGGGAGAAAATAAGTGTCATTACTAATGCTATCAATAGACTTGAACTCAGTTTTAAGGACTTAAGAATGAACCAATATTATAGAAGAATATTGATCCAATTCTTATATTAGTACTTAGAATGAATTGCAAGTAAGAACCGTGACCCTCTACCTAGCAAGATAGGACACACATTAAGATTAAAATTCATGAAAAGTTGATACAACATGTGCCAAGCCTCATATTTATAAGCTTACATAAGACCAGATGAAAAGGCATGAAATAATCAACCAAAATAATCCAAAAAGTCTTTCAGTATTTCCCAAGCACTTTAATTTAATGTGGTGGCTGCTATATGAAGGTGTTTGGCCGAATTAAATGTTTTCTTAGCTAGGAAGAAGTTGCTTCTTTAATTCAGCTGAAGTTCCCATACATTTGGAGTAATTGCTGGGTGGTGCATTGATGAATTTTTTAATAACCCGAACAGCCATTTTCATGTCCCCATGATCAGCCTTTGAGCATTTAAACATTTTGTGACCTTTGGTGAAACCAAACAACCATGATGAAGAGATTATTGATTTCCTTTACTTTCCATGAAATGCCTTTTGGGGAGGTGTTTTCAGCAATTTAAATGTTGGGAGGTGCAATAAAAGCTTATGTTGACCGGCCATCAATGTCCTTAAGACATATTTAACATGCTGGTTAGGACATATTAAATAGGCAGCAATATTTGACTAAAAACTAACAACTAACTTAGGACATATTTAAAGACTGATCAAAATAATCCAAAGCATAATTAAGCCTTAGACTAAAATAAGTAAATAGTAAAAACCTTATTTTCCAATAATTTAATTAACTTAAAATTAAAGTTTGATGTGTAACACATTGCATGGAATGCATGGGTTGCAAGAAGTGCACGAGTTGTATGAAATGCATGGAATGCATGAAGTGTTTTCCCAAACACATTTAATTAAACTCGTGACAACTTCTTTGAACTTCTTGGCTTCTGCTCGCGTAATTGGTCTTACAGGTAGCTTGATTGGATCGTGCGAGGCTTGCCGTTCATTAATGCTTGTAACACAAGTGTTCACAACATCAGTGTTCGCAATGTGACTGCTCGCAACATTAGTGCTCGCTTATTCCATGCTTGCATTATTCGTGTCTGCATAATCCCCTCCCTCTTCAAAGCGATTTGTCCTCAAATCGTTGACTACATCATAACATTTAAACTTGCATTAATAGTATACTCACTTGGAAGGTCCAATTTGCATGAATTTTCATTAATCCTTTCCAGCACTTGAAAAGGGTCATCACCTTGTGGTAACAACTTGGATCTTCTTTGAGCTGGAAACCTTTCTTTTCGCATGTGAAGCCAAACCCAATTTACGGGTTCAAAAATTACTCGTTTACCTTTCTTGTACTTAATAACGTAAGGAAACAATTTTAGGAATTCAACCTATTTGGCATGTCTCTTATTCAACTTCTTTTGTCCCTTGAGATGTTTCAATGCCTCATGGCCAACGGTAGTGTTGCCAAGTCTCTAATGCTCAGATTAGTGTGTACATCTCTTTGTTGTACGTTAGCTAATTGAGAACATCACCATTCAAATTTCTCATTAACGTAAGATATAGGTCGCCCATCTTGTGTTAGAACGACTCCAATTCCTATTCCTGATGCATCACATGCAATCTCGAAATTTTTTGTAAAACAAGTAAGGATAACAATGGTGCGTTAGTTAAACAATCCTTTGTCAAATTAAAATATTTCTCTTGCTCCTCACCTCAATGAAAGTTGGAGTTTTTCTTGATAATTCAAGATATCATCAAAATACACTACACATAATTTACTAATGAAGGACAGAAGAACGTGGTTCATTAACTGCATAAAGGTGTTGGGTGCGTTAGTTAGGTGATAGCATTAGAAATGTCACTTATTTTCTCCCTAAAACTTGTGTATTAATTGCTCCTTTTGTATCATATTTAGTATGCATGTTAAACATTTCATAGTTAGTGTTTGCATTTTCTAACTTAGTGTTATATGACTTTAATTATTTTCATTTTAGCCTCTTTTATACTACTAATGTCCCCGTATGCAGCATAAGTTTTGCGTCCGAAATTGTCAGGCAGAGATCCACCTCTGAAGATTAGTGCTAGAAAGTGTGCAAAGATGCAGCCACAAATTTAACATGGAATTGTGGCCACAACTGTCACCGCAAATATGCCTTGACCTCGTACAAGTGATTTCACGCTACAAACATACCTAGAAGCACCAGCACAGGAGAGAGCTAAGATGTCACTGCAAGTAAAAATCATAGATTGTGCCCAGAGATGCGACGACAACTTGCAGATGCATGATAAACACACCAGATTTGCGTGAGTGCACAGCTGGAATTAACCAATTTGTACAGCTTCAAAATGGTTAGATCTGAGAAGGAAGGAGGGCTGCAAATTTCGAGAGCTTATAAATAGGAAGAAAAGGAAGAAGATGAGTATGAAGTGGTGAAGAATTAAACTTTGCAAAATTTCTCAAATCTCTAAACAAGCTGCCATGGAAGCTTGAGTTTCAGAGGAAGGTAATCTAACGAGCAAAGGAGCAAGACTTCTGACTAGAAGTGCCTATTTATGGTGCAAGAGGAGCTGTCACAGAAAAGTTCTAGTAATTAGGAATAGGATGCTTCGACTTTTTCTTTAATACCTCTTAATTGTTGATGAATACTATTGATTATCAATTGAGTATGGAAGTACCATTTGAAGTTATATCTAATTTGATTTCTACTCTATTCTCTTTATCTGTTTATCTTTGAATTTAATCGTTTTAACCATAGAGGTGCGATTGCAATCACAGTCACTGGAAGGTGCGGTGACAAGTTAAATCAACAAGCAAGGCAACAGAAGTTTCTTGAGGCTAAGAATGAATTCTAGCCACTTGTTCTTAAGTGCAAGGCATTACCAGCACTGGAAGGTGTGGTAATTACTAGCATTTGGGTCTTTGTTAAACAGAGGAAGTGATAGTAGTAAGATTTCATTGAAGTATAATTGCGGTGACAATTAATCTATTTGTTACCTTACAGCCACATTTAGCATTACGACTTGTGAAATCAGTGATCCTCTCTACTTCTTGACACTTGATCCATTTATTTTAAGTTCTGAATTTACCTTCACAAACATCCCAACAACTATTCATTTTATCTTAATTTGTTCTGACAATTTGTTTTATATTTGCATTGACAAATTATTTTTTTAGTTGTGCAGATCTAACTTAGTTGCGCTGACATTCTTAGTGACAATTCTTCTAATTTTAACTTTAGTTGGTTCGACAATTAAATATCAGGAACTCTATTCTCGTGGGATCGATATCCGGCAGAGTAAATCTATCAACTATACTTGCATCGATGAGTGTTTGCTTGCACTTAAATGCTGTGACGTTTACAGGCCGATCAAGTTTTGGCACCGTTGTTGGGTATGACATTTGTTTGATGTTCATTTTTATAGTTTCAATTATTCTTTCTTACTTAACTTTTTATTTTCACTAATCTGTTTAACTTTCTTTTGATTTTCTTTCAAATTCTTTAGGAGTTTCATGTCCACAAGGAGAAATCCTAAAGATTTGTAAGCTTTGATCCAGAACTCGAACGGGCTATTCGAAGGAGGAAGCAAGAGCAAAAGAAAATGGTTGGAAACAATAATGATCTACCACCATTGCTGCCACAAGTTGTAGTTCCTCTTATACAACCATAAAAGGTTAATAATATACCACCACCGCTGCCACTCAGACAAGACAATCAAAGATTTTGTCGTTCCTGTGCTTGATGATTTACAACTAGGGGTTGTTAGACTGATAATACAAGCTGGTAATTTGAATTGAAACCGGTTATGTTTCAAATGCTGAATTCCAATGAGCAATATGCAAGTTTTCCTCATGAAGGTGCTAGAGAGCATCTCAAATCGTTTCTGCTCATATGTGCCTCTTTTAGTCAACATGGTGTTCCTGATGACGCCTTGAAGATGCCGCTGTTCCCTTTGTTTGCAAAGGAGGGCAAGAACTTGGTTCCTTGGTTTACCAGCTGGATCCGTTACTTCTTGGAATATGCTAGCAACACAGTTCGTTTTGCAATTTAATCCGCCAAAAATGAATGCTAGATTGTAGAATGATATCACGACATATCATTAACTGGATGATGAAAATTTACACTACGTGTGAACGTTACAAGACTTAGATGAGATGTTGTCCTATGAATGGAATCTAATAAGAAACTCAGATTAAGATCTTCTACAATGGGTTGAATGCGTAGACAAGAAATCTTGTCGATGCATCTACCAATGGTCCATTGTTGGACTGCACCTACAATGAAGCCATATGAATATAGAGAATTGCACAGAATGACTATCAATATCCAATTTCTCGTTCTGCTCAGGTAAAAACTAATCCTGGTGTTATGGAATTAGATGCTATATCAGCTTTGAGTGCACAAGTATCCTCGTTGGAAAACATGAAGGGAACAAGTGAAGTTGCCCCTATTCAAGTATCCCAACAAATGCATGTCCCGACATTTTCCTGTGAAATTTACGGTGACAACCACAGTTATGAGGATTGTCCACAACATGTTGAGAACACATTTTACGTCAACAACATCAAAGGAAATTCCTATGGTAAATCATACAGTAATCCTAATCGTACACAACCTTGGGGGAGTCAGAATGCACCCACATTCAGATATAAAAATTCCTCAACTCAAGGTGACTTTAGACAGGGGAGTTACAACTAACAACAGCGGAACTATAATCACAATCCGTAATTGTAAGTGCAACCAGATAATATGCGATCACAGGACCAGATGCGATCACAAAATCAGATGCATTCATATAACTAGATGCAGCCATAAGCTCGAATGCCGCCACAACAGAATGCGATGCCAAATATGCAAGGACAACATCAACAACAACAATAATATTCTCAACCAAGAGCAGATCCATTAGCTACTCTTGAAGCGTTGATACGAGAGTATATTACAAGAACAGAAGCAATCGTTCAAGGAAATTCTTCTTTTATTGTGCATTGGAAGTTCAGCTAGGACAATTGGCTTCTAACATGAGCACAAGGTCACCAACTGCTTTGCCTAACGACACTGAAAATATGACTTAGAATGGGAAGGAGCATTGTAAAGGTATCACGCTAAGAAGTGGAAAGGAAACTACTGAGCTGAGCAGCAGTTCCAACCAAGTGCATGTCGACGCATCCGAACCAAAGCAACAACAAGAAGTTGCCTATGAAAAAGACCCAACAGAAATAAATGAAGAGGAGTCACCTGTAGTCACTCCTATGCCCACAATTCGACCAACAAAGATGTCGACACCGCCGAATCCTTTACAACAATCCACTAATAATATACCTTTTTCATTTCCATAAAGATTCAAGGAGAAGGACCATGACAAAGATTATCAGAAGTTTGTCTCTACCTTGAAGCAATTACACATTAATATACCCCTAGTTGATGCTCTTGTGCAGATCCCCAAATATGGGAAATTTATGAAGGAGCTATTGTTGAAGAAGAAAAAGCTTTTTGACATCAAAATGATTATGCTTATAGAGGGATGTAGCGCTGTGCTAACAAACAAGTTGCCACCAAAGATGAAAGACCCTGGCAGTTTCACGATTCCATGCTCTATTAGAAACCACTACCTAGGTAAAGCTTTATGTGATTTATGAGCTAGTATTAACCTCAAGCCATTATCCCCTTTCAGGAAATTAGGAATTGGATCTATGAAGTCCATTGTGGTGACATTATAGCTTGTAAGTAGATCCTTCGCACAACCTGAAGGATAGATTAAGGATGTCCTCGCCTAAGTTGATAAGCTTGTGTTCCCAGTTGATTTTATCATTCTTGATTGCGAAGTAGATAAGAGGTGTCCATTATCTTGGGATGCCCATTTTTAGCAACGGGATGTACACTTATCAATGTTTTTAAAGGCGAGCTGATTATGCATCATAATGATGAGCATGTCACCTTCAGTGTGTTCGAAGCATCTCCATCAAGAAGTAAAGAATAATGTCAACACATTGACGTGCTGGACGGGTTAATCACAAAAGAATTCAATGAATGAGATCAATAGTTTAAGAAAAATATGCGATGACATGAGAAGAACAAATCCTACCTGAATGCGACCACATAGCTGAGGCTAATATTTGTGAGCTGAGACAGGGCTGGCAATTGGAATCTTTGGATCTGTCTAATAGGATCATCCTTGTTTTTAAACTATTAATTGAACAAGCTCCAACCTTGGAATTAAAGCCATTGCTAGTAAATCTGAAGTATGTCTTTCTAGGTGTCAATGACACATTACCTGTGATTGTCAACGTAAGCCTCGACACAAGTCAAGAAGAAAAGCTAATCGTAATGAGCCCGAACCCCATACCAGAGTTCCCTGTTTTCCCCCTATTGTTAGGGAAGCTCCATCATCATCCGAGCAACCTACTTCTGAAGATAGGCCTCAGCCCGTCCCATCCCTAACTAGGATCCACATTTCTAGTTATGAGGATCATGAGGGAAACTCCAAGGTTATGGAGGACTGTTTCAAAAATATAGTCAGCCTTTTCGAGGATGAATTTTCTAATAGTCTAGGGGCCAACATGGTGGAACGGGAGGTTGCTGTTGATGAAGTACGCACACCAATCGTTTCTGTGGGTTTGGAAGTAAAAGTAGGAGAAGAAAAAGATGAGGAAGGCACAGTAGAGAAGGAGAATGAAATAGAGAAGGAAAACCCTGAGAAAGAGAAAAGAACTGAAGAAGAGGAGGAGAAAGAGAAAAAGGATGAAGAGGATGAAGATGCCCCGACAATTTTAGATGAGAAATTTATCGACGCACTAACTAGTGTGGGGGCATCCGTTGAAGACTTGGCTACACTTGAAGCGAGCTAGGCCGAGGTTGTTACATCCGGAAATGAGGATTCTAATCCTCTAGTTATTATGCCTTACGAGGCACCACTTGCTGAAATCCATCCTTTGGATATCACGGTCGATGAAGTCGTTAATCAACCAGCTGTGGAGGAACAATCAACTCTAATGATTGAACCACAAGAGAGGCGGCGCAAAAGAAAAGAAAAGAAGAAATGTAAAGAGAAGCGCCCAAAGAAGAAGAAAAAGAAAGCCAAGGCAGCCACATCATCAGCTGCTGAACATTGAGTTAGTTTACTTTTCTATAGTTAGTTACATGGATCTCATTTTATTGTCATTGCATTTTAGTTTTCGTTGCATTTTACCTGTTAGTTCATTTGCATTGTGGTTGCATTTCCATTCTTATTTGTATAATATTGTCAGTGCATTAGGGACAATGCAGACATTAAGTTTGGGGAACTTGTGTGAAATGGAAATGCAAATTGCACCCACATATTTGAAGAATTTACTTTTCTTTTTAGTTCAATGAAAGTATGCAAAGTTACAAGAAAAATATGACCACAATTTTTGTTTTATGCTTAAATCTTGAATTGTTTGGGATGCTGATATGTGAATTGGATGAATGTGAATGAATTGTAAGTCATTCTATTTTTGAATGAATGGTTGAAATTGCATTAGTAATGAATAGGTTGTATCAATCTATGAATCTTGAATTAACTTACCAATGTAGCGATATTTACTAATAAAAAGACACTCCAATGTGAGTGCACGGTGACTTATCAAGGGAGAACACTCCACTACATGTGTTAAAAAAATTATCTAGCCAAAGGCAGTCACTGCAAGAGTGTGTGTCGGCGCAATTACATACTTCCTAGGGGTTTGTTGTACCTCATCGTTACTACCCAGGAATAAAGGTATAGTAATGCAATGACATCTCTCAGTCACGTATAAAAAAAGAGAAGAAGAAAAAGAAAGCAAAGAAAAAGAGAAAAGCAGAAAAAAGTATATATTGCAATAAATATTGTATTGGTTAAGAAAGGTTAAGATTCAAAGCATGATGCTAACATTAGTGAAGTTGCAGTCTTGATTGTTCATACTTATAAATTTTCGGTGCATTATCTGTCATATGAATGCAATTTATACATCAGGATTCCAGAGAACTTAAGTTGCTAGAATGATGATTGCGATGACAATTTTGATTGTGACTTTGCTAACTTTTATTTACTTGAGGACAAGTAAAAACTCAAGTTTGGGGGTGTGATAGCATTAGAAATGACACTTATTTTCTCCCTAAAACTTGTGTATTAATTGTTCCTTTTGTATCATATTTAGTATGCATGTTAAACATTTCATAGTTAGTGTTTGTATTTTCTAACTTAGTGTTATATGACTTTAATTCTTTTCATTTTAGTCTCTTTTATACTACTAATGTCATTGTATGTAGCATAAGTTTTGCGCCTGAAATTGTCAGCGCAAAGATCCACCTCTGAAGATCAGTGCTAGAAAGTGTGCAAAGATGCAGCCACAAATTTAACATGGAATTGCGGCCATAGATGTCACTGCAAATATACTTTGACCTTGTACAACTGATTTCATGCTACAAACATACATGGAAGCACCAACGCAGGAGAGAGCTAAGATGTCGCTGTAAGTAAAAATCATAGATTGTGCTTAGAGTTATGGTGACAACTTGTAGATGCTTGATAAATACACCAGATCTGCGTGAGTGCACAGCTGGAATTAACCAACTTGTACAGCTACCAAAATGGCTAGATCTGAGAAGAAAGGAGAGCTAAATTTCGAAAGCTTATAAATAAGAAGGAAAGGAAGAAGGAGGGTATCAAGTGGTGAAGAATTAAATTCTACAAAATTTCTCAAATCTCTAAACAAGCTTCCATGAAAGCTTGAGTTTCGGAGAAAGGTGATCTGACGAGCAAAGGAGCAAGACTTTTGATGAGAAGTGCCTATCTGCAACGCAAGAGGAGCTATCATTGAATAGTTTTAGTAAACTAGGAATAGGATGCTTTGACTTTTTCTTTGATACCTCTTAATTGTTGGTGAATACTGTTGATTATCAATTGAGTATGGAAGTACCATTTGAAGTTAGATCTAATTTCATTTCTACTCTATTCTCTTTATCTATTTATCTTTGGATTTAATTGTTTTGACCACGAAGGTGCGATTGCAGTCACAGTCACTGGAAGGTGCAGTGAGAAGTTAAATCAACAAGCAAGACAACGAAAGTTGCTTAAGGTTAGAAGGAATTCTGGCCACTTGTTCTTAAGTGCAAGACATTATCAACACTGGAAGGTATGATAATTACTAGCATTTGGGTCTTTGTTAAACAGAGGAAGTGATAGCAGAAAGATTTTATTGAAGTATAATTGTGGTGACAATTCATATATTTGTTACCTTGTAGCTACATTTAGCATTGCGACTTGTGAAATCAGTGATCCTCTCCACTTTTTTACAATTGATCCATTTATTTTAAGTTCTGAATTTACCTTTACAAACATCTTAACAACTATTCATTTTATCTTAATTTGCTCTGACAATTTGTTTTATATTTGCGTTGACAAATTAATTTTTTTAGTTATGCAGATCTAACTCAGTTGCGCTGACATTCTTAGTAATAATTCTTCTAATTTTAACTTCAGTTTCTTCGACAATTAAACATCAAGAACTCTATCCTCCTGGGATGGATATCCGATAGAGCAAATCTATCAACTATACTTGCATCGACGAGTGTCCACTTGCTCTTAAATGCTGTGACGTTTACAGGCTAATCATTAGGCTAAAGGGCATAACCAACTACTCATACAAACCGTGTTAGGTTTTGGATGCAATCTTTCATTCGTCTCATTCTCTCATTCGTATTTGATGGTATCCACTCTTGAGATTGATTTTGGAGAAAATGAGAGCTCCACTTAACTCGTCCAACATATCATCTAAGCGTGGGATCTGGTGTCTATACTTAATGGTGATCTTATTGATCATGCGGCTATCAATGCACATGCGCTAAGAGCCATATTTCTTAGGCACCAATAGCACAAGCATGACACATGGACTTAAGATCTCTCGAACATACCCTTTTTCCATTAGCTTGGTAACTTGTCTTTGTAGCTCTTTGGTTTCCTCGAGATTGCTTCAATAGGATGGTCTATTCGGAATGGTGGCTCTTGGAATTAAATCTATTTGATGCTCAATGCCTCTAATGGGCGGTAATTCACTTGGGATATCCTCTGGAAACATGCCCACATACTCTTACAACAAAGTCACAATAGAAGGAGGAAAAGAGTTATCTAAATCATTAGTTCTAAACAAACTTTCCTTGTATATGATTACAAGTAAAGGTTGCTTAGAAAGCAAAGACTTTCTAATCTCTCTTTCTTTTGCAAATATACTCAATTTTCCTAACTCACTCTCTTCTTTTCTCTCATTTTTCTCTTATGTTTTTACCTTATGCTTTTTGCTTTCTTTCACTTTTCTCTCATTCTTTTCTCTCTTCTTTTGTGTTTTTTTTTTTTTTCTCACACTCCTCTTTTTCTTTTTCTTTCAATTTTTCAAATGTATTTTGTAATTTGAGCTGATCTTCATACACTTGTTTGGGAGTAAATGGGGCTAAAGTAATATTCTTTCCTTGATGTTTGAAAGTATACCGATTGGTATAACCATCATGCAATACTCGACGATCAAATTTCCATGGTCTCCCTAATAGCAAGTGACTAGTATGCATTGGCACTACATCATAAAGGACTTCATCATAATACTTGCCAATCGTAAAAGTGACAACAACTTTCTTAGTAACTTTGAGCTCTCCACTATCATTGAGCCATTGAAGCTTGTAAGGGTATGGATGCTTGGTGGTTGCTAGGCTAAGTTTTTCTACCACCAAGCAGCTAGCAATGTTAGTACAACTACCACCATCAATAATAATACTATATACCTTTCCTTAGACATGACAACGTGTGTGAAAAATGTTTTCGCGTTGTTGCTCATTCTCCATGGTTTGGATGCTCAAGCTTCGCTTAATGACAAGGATTTTCCCTTCCACGACATACTCCAAGTCATTCTCTTAATCAGTAGGTAATTTGAGCTCATCTTCTTTTTCAGGTTTGGATTCTATCTCACCATTTTCCCTTGTAAACATAACATTGCGATTTGGACATTGGTTAGCAATATGGCCTCTCCCTAGGCATTTAAAACACTTGATGTGTCGAGATCGATTTGGTATAATCTCATTCTTTCCTTTACTTAAGTTTACACTTGGCTTATTAGGCTTGGACGTCACAATATTGTCTTTGGATCAAAAAGTGGTATCCTTTTTATAGGTTGTCCTCACTTTGATGTAAAAAAAGAATTAGAAAGGGGTAGGGTGGTACATTTTCTCTTCAATTGCTTTTTCACCTTAAGTGCCATGTGAACCATATCAACAACTTCAACATGATGTTGTAGCTCAACTAAATTAATGATGTCTTGGTTGAGGTCGGCTAAAAACCTTGTCATGGTTGCCTCTCGCTCTTCCCCAACATTAGCATGTATCATGGCTATCTCTATTTCCTTGTAGTAATTTTCCACACTACGGTTTCCTTCATTGAGATTTTGTAGCCTTTGATGAAACTCTCGATGATAATGAGCGGGTACAAACCTCTTTCTCATGATAGCTTTCATTTCAGCCCATGTAAACATGGGTCGTTCACCATTTTGTCTCCTACTCAAGGTTAGCTGGTCCCACGAAATAATAGCATAATTAGAGAATTCGATAGCAGCAAATTTTACCTTTTTATTTTCTGAGTAGTTATGGCATTCAAAGATGAGTTCTATTTTCTTTTCCCACTCCAAATAAGCTTTGGGGTCGGTTTTCACCTTGGAATGGAGGAATGGTCATTTTGGTATTGCCAAGATTGTCATATTTTTATTTTGATCCCTAAGACCTCGATTTCTTTGTCCTCGACGCCATAAACTTCAATTGGAGGATTGATCACTCTCCACTTCACTTGGTTAATAGTAATCCTCTTGATTTGGTCTTAGAAGACCTCACTCTCTTCTTTGAACTTGAGGTGAATGTCCTCGTTGAGAACGCTCCTCCACTTGGTTTAGTCTTTCATGAATCGGTTCCAATTTAGCACGAAGCATTCGATGTATTTCTTGAATCATGGCTTGCTCTCCACCACCTTCATTTCTATTGGGACTTTGAGACATGTTCTCTTCAAGATAGAAAAAATTAGCAATAAGACGTTGATTTAAAGATAACGAGTACCATACCAATTACAAAAACCTCACGAGCCACTCGGAAAGGAAATCTCTCCGCTCGTGTTTGCACTTGATATTGGCTTTTTAGCTTCTCTAATGCTCTTTTGCACTTTTTCCTTTTACCACTCTTTGCTTGCTCGAAGTTCTTAAGTGACTTCCTTAGACTTAACAACAAACCTCGTAGTATTGACTTCAAATATTATGTAAGGCAAGTATGATGATTAGGTGATAGGGAAGGCTTAAAAGAAAATTGAGTGTAAGTAGAAGTGTGGCTAAAATTTTTATTGAAAGGAAAACTAGAACTCGGGAATTTCACACTTTCAAACTAGATCTTCTTCTTTTTCTTCTTCTTTTTTTTGATATAAATTTCAAATCTCCCTTTGTATTTTGAACTTGGGATGCAAATGTGTTGTATCTTTTCTCTTTCAATTTTTTATTTTTATTTTTTTAAATGCTAATCCCAGTGAGATAAAAATGTTGAATACTTACTTAATTTAGCTAGCTCTAATACTAAATGATACGAGCTCATCCTCGTAGGATGATTACGAGTCGCATGAATTCTTGATCGAAATTAAGAAGTATCGTTCGTAATGGCTTTTGTGAGGGTTGGAAATGATAATGGCAGGTTGTAGAAGGGTGGATGGATGGATATGCAATGGACAAAAAAGTATAGGTTTGAACTCGATTTTAAGGACTCAAGAATGAACCAATATTATAGAAGAATATTGACCCAATTCCTATATTAGTTCTTAGAACGAATTGCAAGTAAGAACTGTAACCCTCTACCTAGCAATATAGTAACCAATCGGTATAAGGGTTGAACGCCACACTTCAAAGAAGTGATAAGTTTGAAAGAATTAGATTGACGCCACAAGGATTACTTGATAAGTCAACTTGAGTCAAATAAGAACAAGGAGTTTGCAAACTTACATTAAGATTAAAATTCATCAAAAGTTGATACATGTGCCAAGCCTCATATTTATTGACTTACAAAAGACCAGCTGAAAAGGCATGAAATAATTAGCAAAAATAATCTATAAATTCGTTCAATATTTCGTAAGCACTTTAGTTCAATGTGGTGGCTGCTAAATGAAGGTGTTTGGTCGAATTCAATGTTTTGTTAGCTAGGAAGAAGTTGCTTCTTTAATTCAACTGAAGTTCCCATGCACTTGAAGTAATTGTTGGGTGGTGCATTGATTATTTTTGAGTAACTTAAATAGCCATTTTCATGTCCCTATGATCAGCCTATGAGCATTTAAACACTTTGTGACCTTTGGTGAAACCAAACAGCCATGCATGAAGAGAGCATTGATTTCCTTTGCTTTCCATGAAATGCCTTTTGGGGAGGTGTTTTAAGCACTTTAAATGTTGGGAGGTGCAATAAAAGCGTGTGTTGGTCGGCCATCAATGTCCCTAAGACATATTTAACATGCTGGTTAAGACATATTAAATAGGCAACAATATTTGACTAAAAACTAACAACTAACTTAGGACATATTTAAAGACTGATCAAAATAACACAAAGCATAATTAACACTTAGACTAAAATAACTAAATAGTTAAAACCTTATTTTCCAGCAATTTAATTAACTTAAAATTAAAGTTTGATGTGCAGCACATTGCATGGAATGCATGAGCTGCAAGAAGTGCACGAGTTGTATGAAATGCATGGAATGCATGAAGTGTTTTTCCAAATTCGTTTAATTAAACCCGTGACATCTTCTTTGAACTTTTTGGCTTGCGCTCGCCTAATTGGTCCTCTAGGTAGCTCGATTAGATCGTGCGAGGCTTACCTTTCGTTCATGCTGGCAACACAAGTGTTCACAATGTGAGTGCTCGCATCTTCCATGCTCGCATTATTCGTGTTCACACTACTCGTACTCACATCAGAATCTAACGAGGTTAGTGAGTGATGCAAGGAGTCTGTGGTGGCTCGAACAACATGAGAACATCACCTAGAAGGAGGGTAGCGCGATATCCAAGCATGGAAGTCGTGATACCCTTCATAGTGTTCAAAACAAGGAAGATGAAGTCACCAATAGTTGTATTGTGATATCGACCCTAGGGTATTACGATACCCAAACTCCTAAGGGATCCCCATTTCAAGACTGATGAGGATATTGCGATATCGAACCATGACTATCGCAATATCAAAGTTGAGAGAGACAAAAAATGATCGTATGGGTAATCCTTGTCCAACATGCCCCCAACCAAAATTAGATGATCAAGGCAAAGTGGTCAGTTAATTTGGGTTGTAATCAAATCAAAAAGACTTCTTTTTGCTAAGAGAAATGAGAGACTTTTAGAATATTAATCTTTTTCATCTTTTTAGCTTAGATTTTGGTTGCTTTTTTCATCTTTTTAGGATTCAATTTTTTATTTAAACAACTTTGTTTCTTTTCATCTATTAAAAATCGTTTCTTTAGTGTTTTTATTCATCTATTTTGCCACCACTATTGTTTTCTCCAAGCTTTTGAAAGAACGCTTAGGTTTTTATTGCTTTGCTTTGTGATTAAGTTAATTTAATTTGTGATTGATTATCTATTGTTAATGTGTTAAGATATAAGAATGAGTAGCTAAATCCTAGGTGATTGATTGATGGGAATGTGGGAAAGCTGATTTTTGGGTTCAAGGACTAAAGCAAATAGACTTCAAAACTTAAGATTGACGCCCCTAATGGAAATTAAGATAAGTGAGACCAAGAGGAGATCTTATCAAGAACCAATTTGATAGTCTTGGCTTAGTTTGGTGAGGTTGAGAGATAAATTGGATTAATTTATCTAAATAGGTAAAATTGAGGCCAAGAGGTAAACTTGAACCAGTTTATAGGTATTAGTGATTTAGATCCATAATTCAAAGGTTAATCAACCACATGGAAAATGACCAACCGCTTTTTGCTATTGTATTTGTTAGTTTCATACTTTGCTTGAGTTATAATTTAGTCGTTTTCCATTTCTAGATAATTAATTAGTGTAATTAACCTCTTGTTTGACTTGTCGTAATATAATTGCTTAGTGATTAGTCAGCTAGACTCTTTTAATTGCATGTTCATAGCTTAGAAATCGCTTATTCGCTGGCTACTTTGGGTTTGAACCTTGGAATACTTCGGTGTTCCATTGGATATTATAAATATTACAACTGACACAATATGCTTGTAGTTAAAACCGTACTTTTAAATATTTTATAAAAATTGTTTGTTTTTTGTGCTAGCGATCAATTTATTGGTGCTGTTTTCGAGGAGCCGGTTCTTGATTAAGTGATTTTTTTATGCGCATGCTTTCTAGGGAGATAATTGATAAAAGCTAAGTTTATAAATACAATATTTTTCTATGTTTCTCATAATTGAATATTTATTGTCTTTATCACACGATTTCTTTATTTGATTTGATTCTTTTATTTGTTGTAGGGAATTAAGCTTCCTTGTGTAGGAAGAAACCTTTGATTAGGCCAAAAATGAAATCTCTACTTAACACAATGTTGTACGATTGGAGTTGGTTACGACCCAGTATAACTACACCATATGTTGACATTATGCACTTCGAGCTTAATCCATGTCTGATATCTTGGGTTGTATCCAACTCCAATTTAGTAAAGTTGAAAAGGAAGATCAGTGGGATTTCTCGTAGGTTCGAACATATTTGTAACACTGTTAGTTATGAAGGGGTTCCAAATGAGATAATCTAATTACTTTTAACTTCATTTGCACTCGGAGGAAAAGTAGGATAATAATTGGATATGTTGCCTCCGAATACCATTACCTCATGGGAAGAATTTCTTCAACTGCTTTTAAGGCGTAATATTCTGGTGACCATAGTGCTCACTGCATATGAAGAATTATTTGAGTTTAAGCAAGGAAGTATGGAGACACTGGGCCAAGCTTAGGAAAGGTTCAAAAGAATATTGTGAGGCTTAATCGATAATAGTTCTAAAAGTGCAATTCAATTGCAATAATTTGGTTGGATGAGGGCAATAAATCACAGTTTGATATTATTTTTGAGGGGAGCATTTAGACAAAAATTGCACGGGAAGTAATTCTCCTTCTTGAGAGTGTTAGTGATAATGACTTCACTTGGAATTACAACTGCTCATCTAACCAAGAAGATTCTAGTAGAAATTTGGGAGAAGCACTGAGTTTAGGAATGGGAAATGTAAAAGAGCTATCAACACCAATGGGAGCTACACCCATAGAAAAGGAATCACACGAAGAACCAGAAGAAGAGTGTGATGTTGAACGGTTTTTTTATGTTGAAAGCATGGAATTTGTGGGAATTGAATTACCCAAGGAGCATAGGGAAATCCCATCTCCGAGTGGAAAGGTATTGTCTATTGATGATGATGGTTGGGAATCCCATGAAGACACTAAGGTCCAACTCGAAAGTGAACGGGTAAATTTGTTGGATTGGTGGAGGTATTGTAAAGAACTGCTAGGACCTCTTGAGGATGCATTTGAAAAGATGATACCATCCATAATTAAACCGCCATAGTTAGAATTGAAACTGCTTCCCAAGGGTTTAAAATACGAATATCTGAAGGAGAACAATACATTGTCAGTTATCATTTCGGCATGCTTAACTTTGGAAAGAGAATTGGCTTTGCTTCAAGTGTTAAAGGCTCATAAGAAAGCCATTGGGTGGACTATAGCTGACATAGAGGGCATAAGTTCATCTCTTTGTCAACATAAGATCCATTTGGAGGAGATAAAGAAACCTACGGTTGATGCTCAATGGAGGTTAAATCCTACTATGAAAGAGATCGTGAAGAAGAAATTGACCAAGTGGTTAGATGTTGGAATTGTTTATGCCATTTTCGATAGGGAATGGGTTAGTCCAACACATTATCTTCCGAAGAAAGAGGGGGTGATTGTAGTCTCCAATGAGAAAAATTATTCGAACGACAAAAATGTGCAAGTGTACACAATTGTTGACAAGTAATATAGTGATAATTATAGAATATCGTTTCCATAGGGACTGTATAAGCCATTTTTTGTGAAAAATTAAAACAAACAAATTGGTGGTGAAAAATAATGTTGCTTAAAATGAGATGTAAACATTTAAGAGTGGATTAACTAAATTAATTAAATACTAATTACTTAAGAATTTAAATTAAAACAAACACAAAAAAATTATGCACGTCTTAAGAGTTATCATAATAGCATGCTTGTGTTAGAGTAATCATTCTTCCTAGCTCAAATTATCCAAACTATTAAAAGATGTTACGGAGATTTCGTGACAAAATTGATCATTTACTAACCTTATTTAAATTGAGTAAAAATATTAAACTTATTTAATTACTAAACCTTTCTTACATATTTCTATGTTTAATAAACTTAAAGTTTCATAAGTAAAACATATTACAAGGTTATGTAAGGTAATAATTTTGTTATTATTAAATATACACCACACAAGTATCTTGTTAATTAATTAAAACTTTGTTTAGATTAATTAATTAATTCATTTCTTCACATTAGAAATGTATTAGAAACTTAGTCATGATTTTACTTGCATGAATAAATAGATCAAAACACAATAACCTTTTAACAAAATTTTATAAAACAAACTACGAAAATCAGATCATCCTAACACCAATGAATTTGAGCGATCATGACTATATTGAAAATCAAATACTTAATTAGAATCATGTGTATGAATTGAGAAAAACAAAAGATCAGAAGGGAACAAGAAACTTTAGCCAACTCTAGAAGATCTCCGAGGCACAAACTACTTGCTCCTTCTTAATTTCTTCTTTCTTGCTGTCAAAAATAAGCCAAGATGCTCTCAATATGACCAAATAAGGTTGCTCTCAAGCCTTGAAAAACTCTTTTTCAAGAGGAAGAAATATAGGAAATGGAAAGGAGAAAAAAGAGAAACAAATGAAAGAAAATGTATGAATAATTAGTGAATTGGATGATGAAAGGTGAGGCCTTATTTATACTAGATGGGATGACTAAAAATAGAATTTAAGAGCCTTAATTTTCTCCCTCAAATGGTCAGACTTGATTGAAGGGAGAAGAGGTTAAATGGATTGCTAAATTTAGCTTAGTGCTTGGAAAGGGGAAGCTCAAAAAGTGGAGAGGTTGGAACGGTTTTGTGGAGAAGTTTAGGGGATGTTTTACATATATTTTCAATCAGATTTTGATACTAATTTAGAGCAAGGGAATGAACGGTTTGGGCTACTCTTTGGCTTATGATCCTTTCCTCCTCAATTGGACACTTTGGGCATCTTCTTTTGTATTAGTCTGTATAATTTCATCAATCCAATTTTTAATTGGATCAAATGAATTTTTAGAGAGTTCAAGAATATTAATTTGGGGCATTCATGACTATATATAGTTAGCTTTCTCGTGTATGACAAATGCTTCGAAGATGCTTTAGCAATTTGTTCTTCCCAAGGTGACTCCAAGGCTGATTTTTCTTCCATTGCATAAAATTACTTAAAATTGACAAAATTTTGTAAGTTTAGCATAGAAATTGGTCTTTAATTTTTTTTCAACTTAGATATTTTGTAATAAAATTACAAGAATATGTTAAAAAGAACTTAGAATTTACAAGAATTGTCAACCAGAAAGTCTGGAAAATTCAAATTTAATTCATTTCTCATCCCAAGAAATGCTAACTTGCAAAAGAATTCAACTTTTTAGACATTCCTTTCAGAAAATCAATCTATCTCATAGTTATGCATTTAGTGAAATTATGCTAAAAATGGAAATTTTGTTACTATGTAACTTTAAGTATATATATCATTCAATTATTAACATGCTAACAAAAATATGAACTAAATGTCTTCTCCTAATTTATGTACTTAATCTCTTCCAATCAATTTTATTTCCCTTAACTAGGCTGTCTAAATTATGCCTTCATGTGTTGAATTCAATAATTTATCTCCACTAATGTAGTAGATATATCAATTTAAATCAATAGATCTTTTGAAAGGTTATAATAGGGCAAGGTTTTAGGGTAGAGAAAAAAGAGATAATCATTTTAGGCGTAAGTACACCTAACTCAACTTACCTTAGGTCTCTAAAAATATAATCATCCTTGTGACTATCCAATTTTTCTTTTCTCAAATTTTGGAACCAAATGCTCATTTTGCCTCTTCTCATAACAATTGAGTTTTTTTTTTATCAAAAACAAGCCCAAAGGCCACACCTCATATTATTAACACGAATCCAAAATTACAAGTTGTTGGATTTCACTAGGAAAATCCAAGTAAAAAAAAAGAATTACAATGCTTATCTAAGCCGATTTTACTAAGGGAATCAATAATTCTATTACAACTCTGACGGCACCAATTAACACTACAATCAGTTCAATCATTAATAATATCCCTACACTACCTCAACAAAAAACCCATAGCAATAATATCCTCTCGCTTATTAGTAATCCGATTTATAATGGCTGCACAGTCACCTTCAAAAATCACCCTTGACAAAATTTTCCTTCTGGCCTATTCAAGACTTCTAAGAAAACACTCAGCTTCAACCCAAGCTGCACTAGCCATGTCCTGCATGAAAAACATGCCACCCCCATGTGCAAAACCCTCCGTATCACAAGCAATAAAGCCCACGCCAGCTTTGTTACTGCTCCAAGCAGCATCGAAGTTGATTTTTAGAAAGCCACATGGAGGCTTGGACCACTTAGGTTGTTGCATTTGCCTGGGACACATGGCATGGTTATACAGATTATGGATGCGAAAATCCTGACAAAAGTTGACTGCACAATCCCAAACCACTTTCGAATCCTTCATACAACCCTTAAATAGAAAATTATTTCTAGCATTCCACACATTCCATATTACCAACATAAAATATTCGAAGGCTGGCTTATCAAGGAGCCTCATCGTACTCTCAAGCCAGTCAATACCAGTGGTCTAATTGGAATTCAAGATGCGCTTGTCGATACCACCATGAAGCAGAACCTCCCTTGCCTTGATGCAGTCACGAAGAGCATGGGTCAAAGATTCCTCCACCACACCATACCTGGGGTAGGTCGAGTTATAAGAAGGGTTGACAACAATAATTTTAATGTTAGTCGAAAGAAGGTTATGGTCAACCTACCAAACAAAAATACTGACTTTCAGGGTAGTTTTAGCTTCCAAGTCAAATGCCAAAAGTTCTTATGGGGACCAAAACCGACATTTTCAACATTAACCAAGAATAGCTAGACTTTGTAGAATAAACACCATGAGGGGCATGAAACTAGACATTCTATCAACTAGACCCTTCTTGATGATAGGGATCTCACATATTTTATTCCCAATATCGACCCCGTACAAGTTCACCACCTTATTTCTATCCCAAGTCGAAGCATTCGAGAACCATAACTCTCGAGCCAGATTCCATCTCACATCAACATGGTTAGGTAACAAAGAGTCTGCCATCCCCAACCTGCCACCTAAAGCTAGGCTTCAAGGCCTTAGCTGCCATGCATAAACTAGACCAAGCATAGGAAGGTTTGTCCACTTGTTTGGGGTTGAAAGGGTCATTGTTCGGGAAGTATTTGGCTGAGAGAACGACGTAGCACAATATATCTTTATGATTGACCAACCTCTATAATTGTCTACCAAGGAGAAAGATGTTGAATAGCTACATGTCTTTGGAACCAAGTCCTCCCATCCCTTTCAGCATATAGACTTTGTCCCAGCTCAACATTGCCTATCCTCGATTTTTATGTTTATTGGCCCACCAAAAATTCCTTAGCTTTGATTCCACATTATCAATGATGCCTTGGGGTAGAAGGAAACCGATAGGGAATATGTAGGCAAAGATTGGACAATAGTCTTCAGGAAGACCTGCTTGCCACCAAGAGAAAGAAGACGCTTTGACCAACCCTTGATCTTGGAGGAGACTCTATCCACCAAATGGCGAAACACATTTGTCTTATTTTTCCCAACCACAACAGAGAGGCCAAGGTAACTTTCTATGCATTCCACAGTACGCATGCCCAGCAACTTACCAATCTCGATCCTTTGCACCCTTGGGGTCTTGGAACTAACGAACAATGAGGATTTAACCAGGTTGATTTTTCTACCCGAGGCTTTCTCAAAGTCATGCAAGATATGTTGAACATGCTCTACGTAAGCCCTTTTGTTCCTAATGAATAACAAGGCATCATCAGCAAAGAATAAATGGTTGATGCGAGGGCAACTATAACAGACCCTTATGCCTCGCATCAAGCCATTAGATTGAGCAATCAAGAGCATACGTGAAAGGGTATCCATGCAAAATAAGAACAAATAAGGTGAAAAAGGGTCTCCTTGTCGAAGGTCCCTTTAGGGGCAATAGTCTCGGACAAAGTAGAGTTACACTTCACAACATAATGTATCGAACGGACGTAGTCCATAATCCTAGCCACCCATTCGTTCGTAAATCCCATTCGTAGGAGAATTCGTAGGAGCCACCAATAGTTGTATCGCGATATCGGCCCTAGGGTATTGTGATACCCAAACTCCCAAGGGACCCTCATTTCAAGACTGATGAGGATATTGCGATATCGAACCATGAGTATCGTAATATCAATGTTTGAGAGAGACAAAAAATGATCGCATGGGTAATCCTTGTCCAACATGCCCCCAACCAAAATTAGATGATCAAGGCTATTTGGTCAATTAATTTGGGTTGTAATCAGATCAAAAAGACTTCTTTTTGCTGAGAGAAATGAGAGGCTTTTAGAATATTCATCTTTTTCATCTTTTTAGCTTAGATTTTAGTTGCTTTTTTCATCTTTTTTAGGATTCAATTTTTTTATTTAATCTTATACAACTTTGCTTCTTTTCACCTGTTAAAAATTGTTTCTTTAGTGTTTTTATTCATCTATTTTGCCGCCATTGTTGTTTTCTCCAAGCTTTTAAAAGAACGCTTAGGTTTTTATCGCTTTGCTCTGTGATTAAGTTAATTTAATTTGTGATTGATTATTTATTGTTAATGTGTTTAGATATAAGAATGAGTATCTAAATCCTAGGTGATTGATTGATGAAAATATGGGAAAGTTGATTTTTGGGTCCAGGGACTAAATCAAAAAGACTTCAAAACTTAGGATTGACGCCCCTAAAAGAAAATTAAGATAAGTGAGACCAAGAGGAGATCTTATCGAGAACCAAATTGATAGTCCTGGCTTAGTTTGGTGAGGTTGAGAGATAATTTGGATTAATTTATTTAAATCGGTAAAAATTGAGGCCAAGAGGTAAACTTGAACCAATTTATAGGTATTAGCGATTTAGATCCATAATTCAAAGGTTAATCAACCACAAGGAAAACAACCAACCGCTTTTTGCTATTGTATTTGTTAGTTTCATACTTTGCTCGAGTTATAATTTAATTGTTTTCCGCTTCTAGATAATTAATTAGTGTTATTAACCTCTTGTATGACTTGTCGTAATATAATTGCTTAGTGATTAGTCAGCAAGACTTTATTAATTGCATGTTCATAGTTTAGGAATCGCTTATTCGCCAGCTACTTTGGGTTTGAACCTTGGAATACTCCGGTGTTCCATGGGATATTGTAAATATTACAACTGACACAATATGCTTGCAGTTAAAAACCGCACTTTTAAATTGTTTTATAAAAATTGTTTGTTTTTTGTGCAAGCGATCAATTTGTTGGTGCCGTTTTGAAGAGCCGGTTCTTGATTAAGTGATTTTTGTTTATGCGCATGCTTTCTAAGGAGAGATAATTGATAAAAGCTAAGTTTATAAATACAATATTTTTCTTTGTTTCTCATAATTGAATATTCATTGTCTTTATCATATGATTTGTTTATTTGATTTGATTCTTTTATTTGTTGTAGGGAATTAAGCTTCCTTGTGAAGGAAGAAACCTTTGATTAGGCCAAAAATCACCTACGATAAGGGCACTTTTTTTGAGCATAAAATCACGATTTACATTTTAGGTACCTAGTACTCTTTCTTGAACTCCTACAAACTTAACCATAGAGAATATCCTAAAATAAGTTGAGTCTAAAGTTTGGTGAGAAAAACTCAAGATGAGTAATTTTCAAATAAAGGATGGTTCGTTTTAATGTAAAAACTAAAAAGAATTGGTCATTTGGCTCAAAAGTGGGTTTCAAGGGACAAATTTTAATAACGGAAGCTCAAAAAGCTCAAACGATCCAAACAAAAATTTGTCTAAATCATTTTTAAATTACTATTCCTCATAAGATTTCGCTTCAAGAAAATTATCGAATAAATTCTAAAGACTTAAACCTTCATGCATACCTAGTTCTATAAAGGGAAGAAAATTTTCATAGTTGATTTATACACATTTATTAAGATAAGATTTTTTTTTCAAAATTAAGCTAACATAAAAGTAATTGAAATAATGAAATTTTATATATACGAAAGGAATAACATAATTAGACAAAAATTTAAATTTATCATAACTTGATGAAAAGTTTAATTTTTGTCAAAAATCTCAGAAAAAGTTGCAAGTTTAGGTATTCTAAAAAAATAAGAAATTTTAATTTCTAGTCTTCCAACTTAGGAGTAACAATGTCTTCATTGTTTAAAATGTAAGATAAAAGGAACAAAAATAAAGGAGTGAATGGATATTGTGCATCACGTAGGATCCCAAGAAATTCTAGACTTGTACATATTCATTATCACTCTTCTTATTTTTTAAGAATTTTTAATTTTATTAATGATTTCAACTTAATGTTTATTACGCGAGAAATAAAAAAAAATAACTTATAAAAAGAAACTAAAATTTAAAGTAGCCTAAAAGAAAAGTTAAGTAAAGATCCCCTTTTATTTTTTTGCAGACCCCTCAATATACGACCTTATTTTTGCTTCATCGTTTTCGTCCTTGTTTAAGTCGTCTTGTTCCTCCCTCGAAAATGGAGTCCTTGGCTCAAATATAAAGTCTGGAAATTGAGGCACAAAAACAAACGGATTATGAAATATTTTTTAAATGCATCTCTGATCGAATCACCCCGTATTTTTGTTATCTCCAAAAAGCCTGCTGCTGCCAATGCATGTGTTGTAGCATATTCATTATAGCAGACTGTTCACTTCGTGGAATGGTGCTAGATGAAGAAACTCTAGGCGTCGAAGCTACCATATCTAGATCAGGAATCAGTTTAGTCTGTTTTGCCAAGTCTAGAGATTTAACTGGCTCCATTGGTTCTGGTTCCATTGGTTCTGCGAGATCTGAGCATTGAGGTTCCTCTTTTTCAGTATCATCAATCGGTTCAAGTTGCTTTTGTAAAATAGCATCACCTACTACTCTCAGAATATCCCAGTCAGTGATCGTACCTTGATTATACATTGTCATTTTTACATCTGAATGGATATGAGCTTGCAAACAAAATATTATTATCAAAGAAGGAAAATAAGTTGAACTAGAACGTCTCACAACACAATGTCAAATTTCTTTCAGTATAATTTTCCCCACGTTAATAGTCTTTGCTATCATAATTGCATCCTAAATATTTTTTTTTTATAAAAAACCGAGGAGAGAGAAATTGAAAGCTAATTCAGTAGAATGCATTTTCATCTGACATGGTAGAAAAGCGTCTTCTACTGAATGCGTTTTCTTTTTCTCTTTTCAAAATTAATTTATTTTCTAAATATCCCAAAAATCACCCATTACCTTTTTTTATAAAATTGGCATTTCTATCTAATTCACCCATTACCTATTCATTCTATACTATTTCTGTAAAAAAAAAAGCCATAAGAAATTAGTTAAACAAATATAATCTCAGCTTTTGTTAGAAAATAAAAAAAATGGATGGAATGACAAAAATGGAAAAATAATTAAAATACTAAAAAAAATTGGTTTTCTATATGTTTTAAAACTAAACTAAATTAACACAATATATGAACATTGATAAATAATTTTATTATCATACTAATTTTAAAAAATATCACATTGTATTTCTATTAATCATTTAATTGTTGTAATATAAAAAACACATCCGAAAACGTTTATAATCATTTTATAATTTTTATAATTAAATAAAAAAGTACTAATAATTAAATAACTATCCTGAAATTTATTCTTCAAAATATAATTTTGTGATTAAAGTATAGAAGAGTAAAATAAAAATGATGATCCTGTCTTTGTCAGATAAAATAAGGAAAATAATTAAATAATTGATGAAAGAAAAAGAAATGAAATGAAAATGATAGCTCTCTGAGGGTAGGTTGATGTAAATAATGTAAATTAATTAAAAGAATAAGGCTATGCAATACGCATGGAATGGAGCATAGAACATTTGGTTCTTTGCACTTAACTTTAATTACTATTTCAACTTTGTTTCATCGCTTCATGCTTATTCATTCTTTATTATTATATTTATCATTATTTTGTCAAATGTGAATTCAAAAGTATATCTTAAAGATGAATGGTCCCCTTTCCTTCCTTGCCCTATTTACTTTCATTTTTCTATTCTTGAGATAACAACAAGCTCTGAAAAAAAAATTCATTTTGAGATCCTTAAATCTTAAGACATATATCAGTTTTCTTTTCCGGATTATAATTGTTTTGAACTTTTTTACAATTTTTTTTTTGTAAAGATGAGTTCAGTTAACAGATAATTAGTAAATGTATTTTGTGAAAGTTGTGGATTTAGTTCTTATATTTTAATTTACTTAATTTTAATTTATGTTTTTTTTAATTGGATAATTTTAGTCCTTGCACCTTTCGAATTTTGAAATTTGTCCTTGACCTAAACAATATCAGTTAAATCCACTTGATTAAATTCAATTACTAGTCTTGTACTATGCGTGTAGCTGTAGATTTGATCCATATTTTCCAATTGAATTATTTTAAGTCTATACTTTTCGAATTTTAAAATTTTAGTATTGATGCAAATCACAACTGTTAATCAATTAACTAGATTTTTAGTGAGTAATATGTGAAAATAATAAGTTGACATGATATTATATATATGATAAAATATTGAGGTATTAAATTTTAGAAATAGCATAAATTAACTTAGTGAATTTAATAATTTTCGTTTGGTGAGGACTAAAATTCTAAAAATTGAAAATATAAGGACTAAAAATTAAATAAATTAAAATAAAAAAATTAAATCCACAGTTTTTATAAAATATAGAGAGTAATAACATAATTTAAGATAAATTATTTTAGTTACTAGTATTCTTTTTCTTTTTTGAGGTGGGGATGTGGGGTAAATACTATTTGTCTTTTCTTTTATTAAGGCGTTTGCATCGGAAAACCAAATTTATTTGTTTAACTATGCAAAAGAGCACAATGAAGAGCCAAAGAAAGTGAGAAAATGAATAAATAAATAAGTGGCATATGGGTTGCCTTGTGATTAACTCAGAACCCCCCCCCCCCCCCCCCCCCCCCACCCCACTCATCACTAGCGAGAATCCACCTTTTCCAGAATCACCTTTTATTTTATCTCTATTTAAATTAACATAATAAAATATCAGAATATAAGAATTTTTTTTAAATATGATGAAAATTGGGTAATTTTGAAAGTAAATAGGCATGTTCGTTTTTATTTTTTTAATTTTATTATAGTTTTCATTATTTTCAATTTTAGTTATTGATATTTAATTAACACCATTTTAAAAAAATAATTTTGCAATTATTAAAAATAAAAAGTTTAGTGCACGGATAATTATGGGGGGGATCTTGAATTTTGCGTTCATATCTTTGAAAAGGATATTCTGAAGTTGCTTTTAAATTTACGGAAATAAATTTGGGGATTATCATTAAAATATGATGATATTTTATTTACTTTGATATTTTAGAATAATAACAAATTTTAAAATTAACTTTAATTTGAAAGAATTACATACGTAAAATTTTTATTAAGATTCAAGTACATATGTAAAACTAGGGATAAAGTAAGAAATCTATTAAATTGTATAATTTTATTATAATAAAAAATTAATTTTATTATTTTAATAATACATTTTTTTAAATTTTTATAATATTAAGTCAAATTTTTATTATTTTTGTGAGAAATAATACAATCATACCAATACTAACTTAAAATTTTATAAATTATAAAGGGGCTTAAATAAAAAAAATTATTTTAAGGAGGTTGGGCCCCTACTAGCCCCTTAACTCCGCCACTATATGAAACTTATTTTTAATTCAACTAAACACATTTAAAGAAAGAATTGTATCGATTTATTTTTCTATGGAATAAATATGATTATTTGTGTATGCAATATGTAAACTTAAAATGACATTATGTCGATTAGTAGTTTGTGAAAATTGAATCAAACAAAAAATTTGATGTATAAAATTATACAAAATCAAAGTTTAAGTATAATATTGCACATTGTACAAAAATTTATGTATTAGTTTTCTTTCTATGTGTTACACGGGAACATACACATTTATTTTTAATTTTTTATAAAAATTGTATATTTCATACAATTTATGAATTCGATGATTTTGCTTTATAAATTTTTGTTCAGTTGCATCTAGATGAACATACTACTAGTTATAAAATAGAGATTGACACAAAAGTTTGGTTACATAGTTTGAAAACTTTCTACATTTATGGGGCCTTTCCTAGATAGCAATCCACTATAAATCAACAAGTATAAGTTGTATTTTAAGTTCAACTCGCTCATCAAGTTACAAGATCACTCATATATTTCAATCTAGATCATTATCTCACAAGGTCTTTTCCCTTGAAAGTTGAGTTGTAAACTAATGAACAATTCGATTTACAAACATAAATACACATGAAAAATCAATTGCTCAATGAAAAAGTTAAGTGGTATCTAACATACATAATAACCTAAATATGCCATCTACAGATAAGTACAATATATCTTGTTAAATTACAATCAATGTGAAAATCTAATTCGTCAAAAGTAGTCATCAAATATTAATGAATATATTTGTAGAGAACTTCTTGTCATCAAAATCCTTGAAGATTTAATCTCTTATTTATGGGAACTTTAATAACATTAAAAGTCTTGATTGCATTAATAAATTGATCTTGTCATCAAACTCCTAATGTGATTATTGCACAATATGCCTTTAGTAATAATAGACTACTAAAAATACTCAAAGGTAAGCAATTAAAATCTTGAACAATTTGGAGATTGGATCGTTGGCTATCAGCGGCACCTTGGAAAATGTTCGATATTAGATGTTGAACTATGGGGCATATTTGAGGGTCTCCAACTCTTACAACACAGAGGCCATAACCAAGTCATTATCCAATCTGACAATTTGGAAGTTGTTCAAGCAATCCTTAAGAGCTCTTTCATTGTTTCAAATTCAGTACTTATTAGATGAATCCAAAGCATTTTAGCTCAAGAAATTCAGTGGTTTCTATGATACATTTTGAGAGATCACAATCAAGTTGAAGATTTTTTGACAAAACAAGCTTTAATCGAAAGTGACGATTTGCAGGTGTTTGAAACTCCACTTACGATGGTTCGACATGTGTTGGAGTTAGATAATTTGAAGGGAGCTTTTCCTTATCATGATACTACTATGTAATTTGGTTTGATAATTATTTTTCCACCAAAAAAAAATCTCGAAGAGTTCTGTTCAAAAAATATCAATCAAATAGGACAAGTTATAATGGCTTGTCAAATACTCCTCCAATTGCAACTAGTGTTGCATTTAATAGTTGTAACTAGCACCAACAATCCCCCTTAGCATTTTTGAATAAAAACATTGCATCACTTCAAGTAAGGAAAAATCAACTTTACACTCCCCCTTAATCTATCCATTCAACTATGGATTTCAACCATGGCATTAACTATTAATGCAAGATAACACAACATTGACAATAAAAACTCAAAATTAAAATATCAAAATAAAGGTAAGGATATGTCAAGTAACAAGACATTTTAACAATTTCATGCCCTGAACAAAATAAAAAATTCACAAAGTATCATCATCCATATAAAAATTAAAACAAAACGCCATTAGGATCAACTCAACAAAAAAAAAAACTTTAGTAGGAATAACAACTAGCAATCAACTATATTTCCTGTCTCTCCCTAAACTCACTCTCCCTTTTTTTTCCATCAAAAATATAAAAGCTTAAAAGACCATAAGCAAGCATATTTTGTAATGGAGAACTCAAGCTTGTTAACATTTGGGAAGCTTCCATTCTTGCTCATGATACTAGATATTCATTTCAAGGCAATTAATTTCCTTATCCAAGTGTTCAATAAGCCTAGCATGTGTTGCACTCAAAACTCTAGTAAATGTTGAGTCATCTGCAACTCGGGAATAACTAGTGCAAACTCATCTCCTTCATTAGTATCATTAGAAGGGTGATTTACTTATGTTGTTGCACCATGGTTCCCCTTCTTCCACTTTGAGGAATACTTCGACTTAACTAACTTAGCCTCACAAAACCTCTTCGTTTTCAACAATGTTTGGCTTTTGCTTCATGAGTATCTATGTCACACTCCAATTTTAGTTTATCAAGAAATAGTGAAACTTCCAGTTCCTATGTTTTAAATTAAGTGCGTAAATTTGGACACAAGGGAATTAATGGCCAAGTGGTTTAGTACTTAATTAGCTATCATAAAGGTCATAAGTTTAATTCCCCTCAAACGTGAAGTATTTAATTTTTTTTCTTTCCTTATCCTCTTAGCCGAATTTGTTGACCCTTCTAAAAGGTCAAATCTCTTCTTCTTGTCGTCCAAGGCATGCCAAAATTAAAGGAGATTGTCCCTAATTTGCTTGATTAAATATTTCCTTTTATGCCCCCTATTTACTCTCTTTAATTGTGCAATTTCCTTTTTTACTCAAATTAATTGTGTAGTCCCCCTTATCACTCTATTTGATTCCAAATTTACCAAAAATAAGTGAACGAAAATGCATGGCAAGCCACACCCTTCCTAACCTAGTTTCACTTTGAGTTATTTTCAATTTTCCCCTTCTCCACCATACACGATTGTTGCACCTCCTCTCTTTCTCCACTGTAATACCCAAAAACCTAAAACCGTCCCCTGTCAAGGTCTTGGTGTCTTACTGTTCATCTATCATTGTTCATCTTCTATTTTCATCTCATTTAATCATATTTAATAAAGATATGTGTATCCAACACGTCATAAATCATCAATCGATTAAAATCACAACTCAACAAGGGAAAAAAAGTCATTCCATGATTTTTGGAGACTTCTACCGGTACTTGTTGGACAAGTATCGGTAGTTGTCAAGTCAGTAAACAGTTCAAGAATAGTGCAGACTTCTATCGATACTTGAGATAATATTATCGATATAAGTGTGACTTCTACCCGACATATCATGCTTCTACCGATACTAAAAACTCTAGAGAGTTAAGAAATCTTACCCTACAACTTCTACTGATACAAGTATACGAACTACCGATACTTTTGTAAGTAGAACTACTGAAACCTATGATGCAACTATCGATACAACTCAAGCTAGTGAACAACCTCTTTCCTACCCTGTACTTCTACCGATACATGCATGAGTTCTACTGAAACAAGTAACCAGAATCTCTAGAATCATACCAAAACATAAGTTTTTCAACACATAACCTTCATAACATCAAAATGCATTAGACCATTACATAATTCATAGTTTTCCCAAGTCATTTCATTGTACTTCCAAGACTATATTCTATCTTGAACATGCATATACTACATTCAATATTTCATTAAAGTATAACAAGTTCATCAAAATCTCGAACAAGTAAACAAAAATTAACATCATCCTAGTACATGCCATAAAACAAAGTGATGAAAGACTACCAAACAGGCTCCGCGATAGTGTGACTTCGTGGAGATGATCCGATCTTCAAATATCAAAGAAATCTACAAAACAATAATAACATTTTTGGTAAGCTTCAAAGCTTAGTAAGTTTGAAGAGTTTAAAGAGTTACCAAACATATGCTTTAAGCAGTTATAACTGAACCAAGCTAGGATGAACTATTATTTCCTCAAGCCATATTTGGTATTCCAACTTTCCTGTCTATATCTTTTCTGTTACCAGTACCCAATGCTACTCACACGAGCTATCGAGGATATGCATTTAAGCATAAATCACAGTCATCGTAGGGCCTATAATCCAAAATTTGGATTCATTTCTCATTCCCATTTAATACTCACGATGGCACCAAGTCATCGGACCTTAAATCCGTAAGAGGATCTATATGCTCACGATGACACATAGTCATTGGACCTCATAATCCGTAAAGGATTCATATACTCATGATGAAACAGAGTTATCGGACCTCATAATTCGTAAAGGATTCATATACTCACGATAACATAGAGTCATCAGACCTCATAATTTCATAAAGGATTCATATACTCAATATGACAAAGAGTCTTCGGACCTCTTAATCCGTAAAGGATTCATATACTCACGATGACACAAAGTCATTGGACCTTATAATCCGTAAGGATTCATATACTCGCGATGACACAAAGTCATTAGACCTCATAATCCGTAAAGGATTCATATACTCACGATGACATATAGTCATCGGACTTTTTTGCATTTACGGTTCAAGCTCGTTATTTCTTCTTTTCCTTTGTTCCTGTCTTCCACACTTCTGATCATCGTTCCAACTCACAACAACTGTTTACAATACAAGAATATACAATTTAAATTGGAATTTAACAATACGAACTTACCAGATTGATTTGTAGTATCAGCTCAAGTACAGGGACTATTCGTCAGTAAGACATCCAAGTCTAGCTCCCGGAACTGTATAGCCCCTACTAACATGTCCTTTGTGTCCAAAATATTCACGAAGTTCATATGTGTCATATACCATGTCTATTTCAATTAACTTTCATCACATTATACTTTTTCGAGCAAACATCCATATAATCCTTATTTATTAGACATAATATCGAACTAACTAACCATGTCATTTAGTTCAATTTCTATTTGTCATATATCAACCAAATTAATTCATTCGTAATATGAATAATAAAAAACAAACAACATAATCATTTAAGTGTTTCGTTGTCACCTGATTTCAACTATATCATTTTGTTACTTTCAATCATACTCCTCAATACAATTTCATTTCAATTTAATTCAATTCCTCAATTTAGTATTTACTAAGTAAACAAATTTAAATACAACATACTTAAATCATTTCAATAATTTAAAAAACAGAAATTAAATCAATTATTTACTGTGCGAACTTACCGGACACACTTGCAGTTAAAGTGAACTCTAGGGGCAAATCTGTAATATTCTTTTCTCCACGATCGGGACACAATCTTGATCTATTACAATAATTTCATTCAATTTTTTAAATCAACATGAATTTTTAATCATTTGATGCAATTAAGCATTTTTGGTATTTTTACTAAATTACCCTTAACTTTTTACTTTTATTCAATTTAGTCCTTTAGCTCAAACTTGCAAATTAACCATTTTATTTTAAATTCCAGCTTTGCCGAATGTTTAATAGCACTTCTACAGCCCACTTTTAGCAATATTTCATCCCAAGTTCTTACAAATTTATCACGTTAATAGTTTAGTCCTTAAACATTAAAATTATCAAAAATTACTTTACAAAATAATCAAATCTAACAACCAAGCTTATAAATCTTTCATAATCTTTCAAGAACAAGCTTATTCATAAATGACAAAATTTATAACATTTGACAAAATCACAAATCGGTCCTTGTGTTAGCTAGACTAAGCTAATATGAACTCAAAAATATAAAAATTACTAAAAACGGACGAGAATCACTCACCCAAATATGGAACCAAGCTTGACCAAAGCTTTCTCTACTCTCCTCTAGGTTTTTTCGGAAACTTAAGAATGAAGAAGATGATTTAAATTTCATCTTTGTTTTGTTTTAATATTACCTTTAAAAAATTATCATTTTATCCTTTAAATTTCACTTCAATTTTGGCTAAATAAATGTCAAAACCGTCCACTATAAATATTAATGATTTAATTACCATTTAGGTTTCTTACCTTATCTTCCAATTAGCATTTAATGCCTTTAATTAATAGAATTCAACTTTTTCACCTTTTAAAATTTAATCCTTTTTACTTAATTGATTATCTAATCAACAAAATTTCGTAACCAAAATTTAATATCATACTAATGACCTAGTAAATATTAAATAATTAATATTTACGGTCTTACATATCGAATTTGTGGCCTCGAAACTGCCCTTCCAAATCATACTAAAAAAGTAGACTACTTAGTAAATTCCCATTTAATTAGGATTTAAAAGCAATTTATCAAAATCTAAAGAGTTTCACATCATTACTATTATCAGGCCATTTAAAGAGGGTCCAATTTCATAATTGGTCCTTCAATTATATTAAATTCCAACTAAATAAACTTTATTTCAATTTAACCTTAAACTACTTAGGACTAAAGGAATACATATTCCAAAAGTTAGTGGAAGGTAATCATATCCTCCACCTCTTGGACTTTTTGACCATGGTGTAATTACCACTTTGGTCCCTGTTAGTTTTAATAAATAGCAATTAACTTTTACCCCTTTTACAATTTACTCCTTTTTCCTTAATTAAGCAATTAATCGTCAAAATTTTCTAAACGAACTTCAATTCACATATAATAAGACTCTGTAAATATTTAATAAAAATATTTACGGCCCTTAATTTAAAAAAAACGAGGTCCCAATACCTTATTTTCTAAAACCACTTGACTTTTGAACCAAATCACTTATACTAACTTTTAATTCCATAATTAAAATTCTTCAATTCAAAAAAATTCCATATAAAATTATTATTGACTTATTTAATTTAAACACTCATTATAAAAATTTTCTCATCGGGCTTGTGGTTTTGAGGTCACTGTTTTCGACACCACTGAAAAATGGGCTGTTACATCCACTGTCACGCCGCAACCGCATCACCACCGACGACCACCGTCGAATTTTCTCGATCTTCTTCTTCTTTTTCCTTTTATCTGAAATCAACTACGTAAACTATTAAATATGATATTTTAAGTGCTAAAAGCCATTCTTCGAAATATTTTTTCTAAACACTTCTATTTGGGTTTATAAAGCTTGGTTTTCCTCTCTAAATGATTTTACGGGATTTATCACTGAGTTATATTCTCTTACTATTTCGTAAGTACTATCGATCTCGTTACTACTTCCTTCGTTTAAGGATCGTTATTCTTTAGATCTATACTAACATGAGTATGCAATCAACATAATGACTCAAGAAATCGGAATTTCTCACGTTCAAGCGGATTGTGATCTAACTCGTTAGATCTAAGGTGTGGGATCTAGACTATATCTTAAGTTATTTAAGTGTTTTTAATTAAATTAAATAAATATTATGTGTGAGTACCTAAGTGCTCGTGTGGAGTTGAAAAACTCAAAGATGCATTAAGGAGACTAAGTAAGTGATTTAACTACTATTGGTATGAAAAATTGTGACATGAGTTAAGTGATCTATGATAAGTGTTATGTGAAGTGATGTGATTATTGTGATAATATGTTGTATGTGAATATCTCGATCTCATGAAATGTGTTACATGGCTTATGTGTTAATTGTGATTCAGACATGTGATATAATATGTGTACAAGTGATTATGTGATTATCAAGATCTATGATCTAAAGTGAAATACATGTTAAGCATGCAATGAGTGATATATTGTGATTATGTGAGCATATTTATATGTCGATGTGTTAAAGTATTTCACATGTGTTAAGTGTATTTTACCATGTCACATTCATGGGGTGGGATTTGTGAAAGGTGAAAGATGTGGCCATTATTGGAAAATATGTGGCAGTTTTACTGTAATACTATGTGGCAGATCATTTGGAAAACTATGAGGCCTTCATTGGCAAAATATGTGGTGGCTTGTCCATGAAGTGATCATGTGACTAAGTGGCCATTTCGGCAAATATGTGTGATTTATTCACAAAGTGCTATGTGATCGTTTATCGGTATCTAAGTGGTGGCTTGTCCACAAAAACTGGCTGTGTTTGCATGGACGAGTTTTGGAGAAACTCGATTGTGGTATGTAGTGGAGATGGGTAGGAGCTTTTATAAAATGTACATCATTTTCAAAATGTGCATCAACACGTTCATGCATAGCATTAGTGATAAAATCTATGATCGTATCATTATGTGAATTTGATGTGAGTGTTATATGTGTTTATGTGTTTATAGTGGGAAATCTCACACTAAGCCTTCAAAAGCTCACCCATGATATTTTAAGTGTTATCAAATAATCCTCGTCACTAGGACTCGGATTTGGTTGACGGAGAGGTTCTCTTGGTAATCAAAATATTTTTGCAAATAATGACAGTGGACATCATAATAATATTGATTTATTTGGATTATTATAGCTTGAATTTGGAATTGAACTTTAATTTTGAGATATTTTAGATTATGGTTTATTTGGGCCTACTTTTGCTTGGTATTATATGATTTTCCGCATGTTTTGGATAAGTGAGGAGATTAAAACTTGATCACTGGATTTTATTCAATAAGGTTACTTGAATTTCAAATGACGATTTTTTACTAAATTATGTGATTATTATGAAATGTTAAATAAATGTGTTTTTTGTTGTGATATATATGTTAAGTTTAGATATTTTCTAAGAACTCAAGTTTGGATTTCTAAAATGTAATGACAATGATTTCTGGGCTTTTGATTAAAATACCCAATTTCTAGTATTAAAGTGATTTTTGAAGAGATAAGTTTTAAAGTATTTTACTTAGCCATTCTCATGGCTAATGTGATCGCTCGAATTAGGCCATAACGTCTAGATGCGATCTGGGGGATTACATTTAGTGATACCAGAAAGGAGTGAAAATATTTTTGAAAAGCTTTCATGCATCATAAAAGAGTATTTTTGAAATAATCATGCCAAGTGTGATTTTTTACAAAGAAAACAGAGACCCTCCGAAGCTGATCTGAAGTAAGTTATTCTTTAGATTTGATTTTGAAACTTTAGAAATGTGAATGTGAAACTATATATCTTAAGAATATAGAGATGTGATTGTGAAACTATAAGAAACTATAGAAGACTTTTAGATTGAAACCAACTCTGAATTATGAAAATGATGAATAAGTGAAATTCGCATGAAAGTGATAAAAACAAAAATTTGATTAGTGAACATTCGAACTAATAACAATTAAACTCATCTCTTTCAGCAGGATAATACCATAAAAGAATAAGTACTCACGAAGTTAGGACTCGAGGGATGAGAGCACGTGAGGAATCCGATCAAGGAACCTAAGTTGGATAGTCTGCATCTAGGGTACGAACCCGTGAGCCAGTGAATGAAAATGTGGAACATGCACCTATTGCTGAGGAAAGTCAGCAGGAGCCTACGAATGAGGAAGTATCTCAAGCTATGCTTTGAGTGCTTGAGCGAGTGCTCAAATTAGAGCAAATAGTCGTGGGATTATAGTTGAGAGGCTTTGATTGAATAGGGTCGAATTGTTTTGGGGCATTGATGGGATGACCCCCAGTGTATACGAATATCGGTTGGAGGCTATAGAAAGAATCTTAAATGGTATAGAGTGCACCCCCATATAAAAGTTTAAGGGGGATGTATCTTTGCTACGAGACGAAGCTTACCGTTGGTGGCAGGCCGTAATGAAAGGTACCAAGCTGAAAGATTGACGTGGGATTATTTTTTGGATACCTTCTAGAAGAAATACGTGGGCGCGAGGTACATTGAGGCCAAACGCTTAGAATTTATTAAGCTGAGGCAAGGCAATAGGACAGTATCTGAATATGAGGTTGAATTCTTAAGGCTTAATTGATATGCTTCAAGAATAGTGGCCGAGGAATAAGATAAGTGCGCCCGATTTGAATTTGGGCTAAGGCCAAAACTAATGAGGCAAGTGGCCCCTTCATAAGAGAGAGTCTTTGAAGCTTCAGTGGAGAAGACTAAAATTTGTGAGGAAGTGAGGCGCATAGCGTGTGAAAGGAAGGATACGATGAAGGTCTTTGTAAAGAGAGAATCGAGCCTTAATGTTAAGGCTCCACGCCTTATTAAACGAGCCAGAGAAGATCGACCTCACCAGAATGTGGCAGTAGTTGGAGGTAGAATCTCAAACTGTGCCACTTGTGGAAAGAGATAATTTGGAGTTTATTGGAGGAGAATGGGAGCATGCTTGAAGTGTGAAACGTTGGTCCACAAGATTCGTGACTGTCCATAGATTAACGATTAGGAGCAAATTCAAGGGCAGAATAGAGCCCCAAACCAAAGAACTAGACCGCAACCTCATAAAGATCAAGGACAAAATCAAGGTGGTAATGTTGATTAGAGGCAACGAGTACCAGGTCAGGGTGCTAAACGAGCTGATGCAAGACATCCAACACTTGTCTATGCGGCTAGATGTAAAGAGGATCAAGATGCAATTGACGTGATAGCTTGTACTTTTACCATTAATGCTATTTCATACTTTGCATTTATTGATATTGGATCTACCCATTCGTATGATTGTGTGATATGGCTGATAAACTGGGAATTCGGGTAAAGGAAACTATAAGTGACATAATTATTCTTAGTCTTATAAGACGATTAGTACATGTAAATAAGATTTATAAGCGATGTCCATTACAAATCCAAGGCGTAGTATTTCCTATCTATCTAATGGAATTGCCATTTAGAGAGTTCAATCTCATCTTAGGGATGGATTGGTTAAGTGAGCATCGTGTTAGTGATACGAAGTGGGTTACCATAAGGACTCTAGAAGGGAGTGAAGTGGTCATGATTGAGGAACGTAAGGATTTCCTATCGAATATGATTTTTGCCTTGTAACAGATAAGTTGATTCGAAGAGGGTGTGAGGCGTACATACCTTACATCCTAGATACGAAATTGGATAGTGTAGTGATTAAGGACATTCGTGTGGTACAAAAACTTCTTGACGTCTTTCTAGAGGAGTTACTCGGTTTACCTATTTAACGTGAGGTTAAATTCGATATTGAGTTGCTGCTTGGAACAGCATCGATGTCCATTGTGCCCTACCGCATGGCATCGAAGGAGCTTAAAGAGCTCAAGGAGCTTAAACATAGTAACTTTATAAAACCGAGTGTATCAACGTGGAGAGCACATGTGTTATTTGTAAAGAAGAAGGATGGGTTGATGAGGCTTTGCATCGAGTATTATCAATTGAATAAACTGACTATAAAGAATAAGTACCCATTATTGAGGATAGACGACCTTTTCGATCAATTTAGAGGTGCCACTATTTTATCAAAGATTGATTTAAGGTTAGGTTACTATCAGTTGCAAGTAAAGGAGGCAAATATTCCTAAGACAACCTTTAGAACTCTCTATGGGCACTCTAAATTCTCAATAATGCCTTTCGGACTCACAAATGCCTCCGTAGCTTTCATGGATCTCACGAACATAATTTTCCAACCCTATCTAGATCAGTTTATAGTAGTCTTCATCGATGAAATTCTGATCTACTCCAAGTCTGAATTGGATCATAAGTAACATCTATATTAGTCCTTTAGACCTTGTGTGAGAAGAAGCTATATGTGAAATTTAGTAAGTGTGAATTTTGACTCCATGAAGTGGTTTTTGGGTTATGTGGTATCTATTGAGAGTATTCGAGTTGATCCCAAAAAGATAAAGGCTATTTTAGATTGGAAGCAGCCTAAGAATGTGAGCGAGATAAGGAGTTTTCTCAAACTTGCTGGATATTATCGAATGTTTGTTGAAGGTTTTTCCTTGATTGTTGTACCGATGATGAAGCTATTGAGGAAGAGTGCACCTTTTGCGTGGGATAAGGAATAACAAGCTAGTTTTAAGAAGCTTCAAGCTTTGTTAACTCAAGCTTCTGTATTGATCCAAACAAAGTCTGGTAAAGATTATGTGATTTACAGTGATGCTTCTCACATTGGTCTTGGCTGTGTATTGATGCAAGATGGGAAGGTAGTGACCTATGCTTCAAGGCAATTGAAACCGCATGAGTACAACTATCCTATACACGACATTGACTTAGTCGTAGTGGTCTTTTCACTTAATATTTGGATACACTATCTTTATGGAGAGAAGTGTACTATTTTCACTGACCATAAGAGTCTTAAGTATCTCCTTACCCAAACGAAGCTAAACTTAAGACAGAGGCATTTAACAAAACTCTTGAAAGATTATGATTGCACTATCGAGTACTATCCAGGAAAAGCTAATGTTGCGGCTGATGACTCGAGTGGGAAGGCTATGGGTGAGTTAAGAGCATTATTTGGTAGGTTGAGCTTGTTTGAGAATGGTAGTTTATTCGTGGAACTACAAGTGTAACCTACCTTGTTGGAGGAGATTAAGTTGAAACAACTATCTGATACATCTTTTACACCACATGTGAAACTTATTGAAGAAGGTAAGAATTCAGATTTTACCTTCAATTCTGAAGGAGTTTTGTGTTTTCGTTGGAGATATTGTGCACCTTCAGATCTTGAGTTAAGGCAATCCATTTTGAAGGAAGCGCATAGTAGCCCTTACGCTATGCATCTCGAAAGGAGCAATATGTATCATGATCTTCGTGAACAATATTAGTGGCCATGATTAAAGTGTGATGTGACAGACTTTGTAGCAAGATGCTTGACATGCCAACAAGTCAAGGTTGGAGCAAATCATCCTTTTGATTTGCTCCAACCCATTCAGATCCCACTTTGGAAATGAGAATACGACACCATGGATTTTTTGAGTGGTTTACCATTGACACCCTTGAAGAAAGACTTTGTGTGGGTGATTGTTGATCGATTAACCTCATTTTTTGCATGTACATATCGATTATTCGTTATAGAAATTGGCGAGATTGTACATCTTCGAAATCGTGAGACTGCATGAGGTACCAATTTTCATCATCTCTAATCGGGATCCTAGGTTATTGTCTTAGTTTTGGAAGAAGCTTCATGATGCCCTTGGTACAACATTAAATTTTAGCACCGTTTTTCATCCTCAATCGAATGGGCAATCTGAGAGAGTTATTTAGATTCTCGAGGACATGATCAGAGGATGTGTTATTAATTTTTGAGGTAGTTTAGAGGACATTTGTCGCTTATTGAATTTGCGTATAATAATAGTTTCCAATCAAGCATTTAGATGGCTCCCTATGAGGCTTTATATAGACGCAAGTGTAGAACACAATTATGTTGGACTGAATTGGGCAAAAAGAAAGTGTTAGGACCAGAATTAGTGAATGAGATCGAGAATACTATGAAGATTATCCGGGATCGATTAAAGGCGGCATCAGATAGAAAGAAATCATATTTTTACTAGAAGAGGAAGAATATCGAGTTCAATATTGGTGATCAAGTCTTCCAAAAGGTTTCACCTCGGAAGAAAGTGTTGAGATTTGGTCGCAAAGTGAAGTTGAGCCTAAGATTTATTGGACCTTATCGTGTCGTTAAAAGAATAGGACCAGTAGCGTATCAATTAGAATTACCTTCGAAATTGGATCGTATCCATGACGTATTTCATGTGTCTATGCTAAAACTATATCGATTCGATCCTTCTCATATAGTGAAAATAGAGGAAATCGAAGTCTGGCTAGACTTATCTTTTGAAGAGGAACTAATAGAGATCTTAGATAGAGAAGTCAAAGTTTTGCAAAGGAAACAAATTCCCCTCGTAAAGGTTTTATGGAGGAATCACGGTTTTAGTGATGCTACTTAGGAGCCAAAAGATGCGATGTGACAGTAATATCCTCACCTATTTTTGATAGGTAATTTCGAGGATGAAATTTTTTTAAGGAGGGTAGAGTTGTCATACCTCAATTTTAGTTTATCAAGAAATAATGAAACTTAGAGCTACTATGTTTTAAATGAAGTGCGCAAATTTGAACACAAGGGAATTAATGGCCAAGTGGTTTAGTAATTAATTACCTATCATAAAGGTCCTAAGTTTGATTCCCCTTAAATGTGAATTATTTAAAATTTTTTCTTTCCTATCCACCTAGCTAAATTTGTTGACCCTTCTAGAAGGTCAAATCTATTCTTGCCGTCCAAGGCATGCCAAAATTAAGAGAGATTCTCCCTAATTTGCTTGATTAAAATTTTCCTTTTGTGACCCCCTATTTACTCCCTTTAATTGTGAAATTGCCCTTTTTACTCAAATTGATTGTGTAAATAAGTGAATGGCTATGCATGGTCGGCCACACACATCCTAACTTAGTTTCATTTTTGATTTTTTTTTAATTTTTCCTCTTCTTTTCTCCTTGGCTGACCACCACTTTACCACCACTGGTTCCTAGCTTTTTCTGCTTGTTTTCGACATCCTTGAAGCCAATTTTATTCGAATATCTTCCCTTTCACCATACACAGTTATCGCACCTCCTGCTCTTCTCCAACACCGTCGTTGTCACACAATCATTGCATCGCCGTCGTACCGTCATAACAACACACCACTAAATTTTTCCGATCTTCTTCTCTTTTTTTCTGAAATCAACTACGTAAACTCTTAAATCTAATTTTTTAAGTGCTAAGAGCCATTCTTCGGATCTAAACACTTCTATTTGTGCCTGATCTTCCTCTCTGAATGATTTTTTGGGATTTAACCGACTTATATTCTCTTATTATTTCGTACGTACTATCGATCTTGTTACTACTTCTTCGTTTAAGGATCGTTATTCTTTAGATCTATACTAACATGAGTATGCGATCAACATAGTGACTCAAGAAATTGAAATTTCTCATGTTCAAGCGGATTGCGATCTAACTCATCAGATCTAAGGTGTAGGATATAGACTATACCTTAAGTCATTTAAGTTTTTTTAATAAATTAAATAAATATTATGTGTGAGTACCTAAGTGTGTAGAGTTGAAAAACTCAAAGATGCATTAAAGAGACCAAGTAGATCAAACTGCTATTAGTGTGAAGCATCGTGACATGAGTTAAGTAATCTATGATAAGTGTTATGTGAAGTGATGTAATTATTGTGATAATATGTTGTATGTGAATATCTCGATCTCATGACATGTGTTACATGGCTTATGTGTTAATTGTGATTCAAACATGTGATATAATATGTGTACAAGTGATTATATGATTATCAAGATCTATTATCTAAAGTGAAATACATGTTAAGCATGTAATGAGTGATATATTGTGATTATGTGAGCATATTTATATGTCGATGTGTAACAGCCCAGTTTTCAATTGTGTTGGAAACAATGGTTTTGGGACCACAACTTTGATGAGTCGAGTTGTAAATTTATTAATTATTGAATTTATGATGTCATTAGTGTCATATTAAACTTTGGTTAGGGAATTATATCGTTTAGATAGTCAATTAAGTAAAAAGGATTAAATTGAAAAAGGTGCAAAAATAGAATTACTTTATTAGAAAGACCGAATAGGGAAATTAGACAATAAAGGTTGAGATAGTGGAATATCATGACATTTTAGTGGAATATCATGGCATTTAGGTGTTAAGAGAATGATTAATTAAGGCTAAAAATGATTTAGTAAGTTTAATTATGATAGTTACAAAAATTACAAAAGTGCCATTACTATATAAATGAAATTAAAAGAAAGAAAATTGGAAAATTTCATCTTATTTTCCCCTTTCTTCTTCTTCCATACGGTTAAGGAGATAAAGAAATTAGGGTTTTCCATTTTCAACTTTGAGCTTTGATTTGGGTAAGCAAATGTTACGTTTTTAGTAATTTTTTATGTTTTTGAGTCCGTATTAGCTTAATCTAGTTATTACAAGGACTAATTTGTGATTCTGTCAAATGTTATAAATTTTGCCATTGCTGAATGAGCTTGTCTTTGAGTGTTTATGGTAGATCTAAAAGCTTGAAGGTTGGGTTTAGAATTTTTATAAAGTGATTTTTATGATTTTAGGGTTTAAGGACTAGATTTGTTAAATGTTAAATGTACATGTACTTATTCTGAAATTATAGCATGAAAGGATTTGTAGAAAGGCCTTGAATGTTCGGTTGGGTTTGTGTGTTTCAGAAAATGACTATTTTGCATGTTTTGTGTTGGAAGGACTAGATTGAATAAAAGAAAAATCATAGGGGTAAAACTGTAATTTTCCTAAAAAGGACTAAATTGTGTTGAATGACTCAATTATGTGACTTAATATGGGAATTGGATGATTTGTGGATGTAGACTACGATCGTATTTCAGATCGCGACAAAGGAAAATTGACGAATTAGTCCCTGAAGTCTTTCCTCAACTGTAATCCAGTCCGATAAGTTCATAATGTAAATTTTACTTAATATTTCTTGAATGTGTATTGTCAATGTTCAGCAAGTCGGAAGCATTTGGCATTGAAGAGATCGAGGAAATGAAACGAAAAAGATAGCAGGTTTTATGCCGTTGAAAAAGTATCGACGCGATGGTTGAGGTACCCCATATGTTGTGAGTCCTTGACAACTCGTGTGAGAAGCATCGTGATTCGAAAAAGAGATATGAATCCTAAATGGATTATAGACCCTTCGTTGGCTAGGACTTATGATGTATGCATACTCTCGAAAGCTCGTGTGAGCAACATCGTTAGGGAACAGTTTACAGATAGACAACGTATCGATGGCTGGGGTATTGCATGCATTGCGAGTCCTCGAAAGCTCGTGTGAGCAGTATCGGGTACTGGTAACAGAAAGGTTATAGACAGGAAAGTGAAAGATTACAATTGACTCGAGGAAGTAATGGAATTTCCCTGACTCGATTGAATTATAGCTACTTTATACAAATGTTTGGTAATTCTTTAAAACTATCAAACTTACTAAGCTATGAAGCTTACCAAAGATGTTGTTGTTTCGTAGATTGTTTGCTGATTGAAGATTGGATCATCACCTCTCAGAAGTCACACTATCACGGAGCTTGTTAGTAGTTTTTACATCACTCGATCTTACTGCATGTATTAGGATGATGTTATCTCTTTTTTTGTAATGGAAATGGTAAAATCTTATTAGGTTGATGGAATGTTGAATGTAGAAATGCATGTGGTGTAAGTTGGAGTTTAGTCTTGAAATGCTATGTAATGACTTGGAAACTATGTATTTTGTGTGTTGGATTAGTACATATTTGGAATCATGTATGTTTGTGTTGATAAACTTGTGTTTTGGCATAACTCTTGAGATTCTGCATACTTGTTTCGGTAGAACCCATACAGGTGTTTCCTGTATTAAAGATTCAGCGTCACTATCTTTATGGGGAGAGATGCCATGTGTTTCCTAACCATAAGAGCTCGGGGTATCTGATGACACAGAAGGAGTTGAATTTGCGACAATGCTCATGGTTAGAGCTGTTAAAAGATCACGACCTTGTGATTGATTATCACCCAGAAAAGGCTAACGTTGTTGCCGATGCCTTGAGATAGAAATTGTTGTTTGCACTGAGAGCATTGAATGCTCGGTTGTCTTTGTAGAATGATGGTTCCATCATTGCTGAACTCAAGATGAGACCGTTATTTCTATAGCGGATTCGAGAACTTCAGGGAAATGATCCAAAGCTTATAGCTAAAATGGAGCAAATAAAAAGTGATGTCACTACAGGGTTTACAGTAAATATAGAAGGTATGTTGTATTATAGAGACAGGGTGTGTGTTACGAATGATCCATATTTGAGACGAGACATTTTGACAGAAGCTCTAAGCAACACTTATTCTATTCACCTAGGAAGTGTGAAAATGTATAACGACCTAAAGAAAATATATTGGTGGCCGAGCATGAAACGAGAAATTTCAGAGTTTGTGACTAGATGCGTTATATGTCAACAAGTGAAAGTAGAGCACCAGGTACAATCTGGGTTATTACAGTCGATTTCCATCCCGAAATGGAAGTGAGAGCGGGTTACGATGGATTTTATCATAGGACTTCCGGTAAAACCGAGAAAGAAAGATTCGATTTGGGTAATTGTAGACAGATTGACAAAGTCAGCTCACTTCATCCCTATCCGAGTAGATTATCCACTTGAGAGATTTGCTGAGTTATATGTATCCGAGATCGTACGATTACATGGCAGTACCAGCGTCTATTATCTCTGACAAGGATCCACGTTTCACCTCGAGGTTCTGGGGTAAGTTGCATGAAGCTTTGGGAATCAGACTGAATTTTAATACTGCATATCATCCGCAAACGAATAGTCAGTCAGAGCAGGTGATACAAATCCCACGGTGCTGTATACTTGAGTTTGAGGGTAGTTGGGAAGAATATTTACCGTTGGTAGAATTTGCATATAACAGCAGCTATCAGTCTTGTATTAAAATGGCAGCGTTTGAAGCATTATATGGCAGGAAATGCAGAACACCTTTGTATTGGTCGAAGTTGAGCGAGCCTAAGTTGATTAGGACCGATTTGGTTCAAGAGACTGAGGACAAAGTGCGGGTAATTCGTGATTATTTAAAGTAGTGTCTAATCGACAAAAGTTGTACGCGTATCTTAAAAGAAAAGGTATAGAATTTGCAATGGGAGACTGAGTTTTCCAGAGAGTTTCACCTTGGAAGAAGGTGTTGCGGTTTGTGATAAAAGGAAAGTTGAGTCCATTGTATATCGGGTCGTACGAGGTCATTGAACGGGTTGGTCCTGTAGCATATAAGTTGGCTTTACCATCGGAACTAGAAAAGATTCATAATGTATTTCACGTTTCGATGCTGAGACGGTACAGATTAGATCCTTCTCATGTGATTACACCGATGGAGGTTGAGATTCAGCCGAATTTGTTGTATTCTGAGGAACCAATTAGAATACTGGTTCACGATGTAAAAGAGTTACGGAACAAAAGAGTACTGTTAGTGAAAGTATTGTGGAATCGTCACGAGTTAGAGAAAGCCACTTGGGAGACAGAAGCTTCGATGAGATCACAGTACCCTAACCTGTTTGCTGGTAAGAAATTTCGGGATGAAATTTCCCAAAGGGGGGAAGAGTTGTAACAACCCAGTTTTCAATGGTGTAGAAATAGTGGTTTCTGGATCACAACTTCAACGACTCGAGTCGTAAATTTATTAATTATTGAATATTTGTTGTAGATGCTCTTGTGCAGATCTCCAGTTGTGGGAAATTTATGAAAGAGCTGTTATCAAAGAAGAAAAAGTTATTTGAAATTGAGACAATTGCGCTCACAGAGTGGTGCAGCGCTGTGCTAACAAATAAGTTGCCACCTAAAATAAAAGACCCTGACAGCTTCACAATTCGATGCTCCATTGGAAATCATTGTCTAGGTAAATCGTTATGCGACCTGGGAGCCAATATTAACCTTATGCCTTTGTCCACATTCAGGAAGTTAGGAATTGGATCAATGAAACCTACTACGGTGACATTAGAGCTTGCGGATAGATCTCTAGCACAACCTAAAGGCCAGATAAAAGATGTCCTTGTCCAAGTTGATAAGCTCGTGTTCCCTACTGATTTCATAATCCTTGACTGCGAAGCAAATAAGGATGTGCCCATCATCTTGGGGCGACCATTCTTAGCAACAGGATCACTCTTATTGACGTTTTCAAGGGCGAGCTCATCATGCGACATAATGACGAGCACGTTACCTTTAGTGTGTTCGAAGTATCTCCTTCAACAAGTAAAGAGCAATGTCACCATATTGACGTACTGGACGAGATCATTATAGAAAAATTTATTGAATGAAGTTTAGTAGTTTCAGACGAAGATGCAGTGACATCCATCGATGATATCCTAACTGAATGTGACCATAGAGCTGAAGCTAATAGTTGTAAGCTGAGACAGGGTTGGCAATTGGAATCATTAGATCTTTCCAACAGGATGATCCCGATGTTAAACCATCAATTGAACAAGCTCCTACCTTGGAGTTGAAGCCATTGTCGACGCATTTGAAGTATGTCTTTTTGGGTGACAATGACATGCTACCCGTAATTGTCAGCGCAAACCTCAACGTAACTCAAGAAGAAAAGCTCATCGCAATTTTAAAGGAGCACAAAAGAGCTATAGCCTGGAGCATTGCAGACATCAAAGGCATTAGTCCCTCTTTTTGCATGCATAAAATCAGGTTGGAAGATGAAGGGAAGCAATTCATTGAGAAACAGCAAAGACTTAATGAGAAAATGAAAGTAGTAGTGAAAAATGAGATTATTAAGTGCTAGACGCGAGCATCATCTACCCTATTTTAGATAGCACATGGGTGAGCCCTTTCCAATGTGTGCCCAAGAAGAGTGGCATCACAGTAGTGAGTAATGATAAGAACGAGCTGATCCCTACTCGCATCGCTGCAGGGTGGTGAGTGTGCATGGATTATTGTCGACTCAATCCGCTGCTCCGGTTGATTCAAAGGACAAAAAGAGAAAGCGCAAGGATAAGAAAAAAAAGCGCAAAGAGGAAGGTGAACGCCTGAAAAAGAAGAAGAAAGCTAAGGCAACCACTACATCGGTTGCTGAATAATGAGTTAGTTTACTTTTCAGTAGTTAGTTGCATGCATTTCATTATCATTGCATTGTTATTTGTCATTGCATGTTTCCTGTTAGTTTATCTGCATTGTAGTTGCATTTCTTTTCTTATCTATATATTATTGTCAGTGCATTGAGGACAATGCAGACATTAAGTTTGGGGGGATCTTGTGTGAAGTGGAAATGCGATTGCACCCACATATTTGAAAAATTACTTATGTCTTTAGTTTAATGAAAGTATGCAAAGTTTCAACAAAAATGTGACCATAGTTTTTATTTTTATGCGTAAATCTTGAATTATTTGGAATGCTGATATGTGAATTTGGTGAATATGAATGAATATTGAACCTTCTATTTTTGGATGAATGATTGGAATTGCTTTAGTAATGAATGGATAGTATCAACCCTTGAATCTTGAACTAACTTACCAATTGCAGCGATATTGTACTAATAAAAGACACTCCAATGTGAGTGCATTGTGACTTGTCAAGGGAGAACACTCCGCTGCATGTGTTAGAAAAATCATCTAGCCAAAGGCTGTCACTACAAGAGTGTGTCGGTGTAATTACATACCTCTTGGGGATTTGTTGCACCCCATCATTACTACCCAGGAACAAAGGTAGAGTAATGCAATGACATCTCTTAGTCACTTATAAAAAAATCACAAAAAGAAAGAAAAAGAAAGAAGAAGAAAAGAGAAAAGAAAAAGAAATATATTGCCATAAATGCTGTATTGGTTAAGGGTTAAGATTCAAAGCATGTTACTAACATTAGTGAAGTAGCAGTTATAATTATTCATGTTTTTAAATTGTCAGCGCATTATTCTATCATGTGAACGCAATTTATATATTAGAATTCCAGAAAATTAAAGTTGTTAGAATAATGATTGCGATGACATGTTAGCTTGTGAAGTTTGCTAATTTTTGTTTACTTGATGACAAGTAAAAACTCAAGTTTGGGGGTGTGATAGCATTAGAAATGACACCTATTTTCTCCTTAAATTTGTGTATTAATTGTCTCTTTTGTAGCATATTTAGCATGCATGATAGGCATTTCATACTTAGTATTTTTATTCTTTAACTCATTTTTGTTTGGCTTAATTATTGTTATTTTAATGCACTAATATTGGCGTATGCAAAATATGTTCACAATTGTCAACGTAGGGATCCATCTCAGAAGATCGATGCTAGAAAGAATCTAAAGATGTAGCCACAAGTTAGTTTGAATTGCGGCCAGAGATGTCACCGCATAGAAACCTTTACTTTGTATGGGTGAATTCATGCTGCAAAACATACCTGGAAGCACCAGCGTAGGGGAAGAACACGTTGTCGCCACAATTAAAGGTTCCAGATGACGCCTAGCAATGTTGCGACAACCTACAGATTTATGAAGAACACACTAGATCCGCGTGAGTGCACAACTAGATTTTAACAAACTTTGATAGCTGCAAAAGGAGTTAGATCTGAGAGGAAATGAGATCTAAAATTCTTAAAGCCTATAAATAGAGGAAAGAAGAAGGAGAAGGATATCAAGAGGTGAAGGAATTAGTTCTACAAATACTTTGAGTTTTTGAAGCTTTATGCTGGAGTCCGGTGAGCTGATTGATCAGGCGAGCAACAACTTCTGACGAGAAGTGCTTGGTGTGATAAAATAAGAGCGGTTAAGAGATAATCCTAGTAGCCTAGGGATAGTATGCTTTGATTTATTTGTTAAATCCTCTTTGAATGCTGATGAATTATTATTGTCAGTTGATTGTACATGAGAATATCTTTCAATGTTAGATTACTTTGACTCATACTTAATTCTTCTCATCCTTTTATTCTTGGATTCAACTATTTGACCACGAGAGTGTAAGTGCAGTCTACCGACACTGAGAGGTACGGTGACAAGTTGAATTAATAAGCAAGTCAGCAAGAGTTGCTTGAGACTAGAAGGGATTCTGTCACTTGTTCTTAGGTGTGAAACAATGCTAGCATTGAGAGGTGTGGTACTTGTAAGCGCTTGAGTCTTGATTAAACGGAGAGTTATTATTGGTATGATTTCATTGGAACCTTATTGCAACGACAATTCATCTACACTATACCTTGTCGACACATCTAGCATTACTACTTACTGAAATCAGTGATCCACTCTAATCCTTTACACTTGATCACACTTTTACTTTTATGCATTTATATTCTCCAAACTTCAATAACTATTTGATTTACTTTCAGTTGCTCTAACAATTAACTTTTATAATTACATTGACAGCTTTGATTATTTTAACTATGTAGTTCTGATTTAATTGCGCTGACATCCTTACTAGCATTTTCCCTAATCTTAGCTTTAGTTACTTCGACAGTTTAAACATCAAGAACTCCTTTCTTGGGTGATCGGTATCCGATAGAACCAATCTATCAACTATACTTGCATCGACGTGTGTTCGCTTACACAATTGCTGTGACGTTATAGGCTGATCAGTCATATTAAACTTTGGTTAGGGAATTATATCGATTAGATAGTCAATTAAGTAAAAAGGATTAATTGTAAAAAGTGTAAAATAGAATTACTTTATTAAAAGGACTGAATAGGGAAATTAGCCAATAGAGATCGAGATAGTGGAATATCATGGCATTTAGGTGTTAAGGGGAGTGATTAATTAAGGCTAAAAATGATTAAGTAAGCTTAATTATGAAAGTTACAAAATTAAAAAATTGCCATTACTATATAAATGAAATTAGAGAAAGAAAATTGGAAAATTTCATCTTATTTTCTCTTTCTTCTTCTTCCATATGACTAAGGAGATAAAGAAAATAGGGTTCTCCATTTTCAACTTTGAGCTTTGATTTGGGTAACCAAATGTTAACCGTTTTTAGTAATTTTTATGTTTTTGAGTCTGTATTAGCTTAATCTAATCCAAGGATTTGTGATTCTATCAAATGTTATAAATTTTGTTATTAATGAATGAGCTTGTCTTTGAGTGTTTATGGTAGATTTGAAAGCTTGAAGGTTGGGTTTAGAATTTTTGTAAAGTGATTTTTATGATTTTAGGGTTTAAGTACTAGATTACTAAATGTTAAATGTACATGTACTTATTATTAAATTATAGCATGAAAGGATTTGAAGAAAGGCCGTGAATGTTCGACTGAGTTTGTGTGTTAGGGAAAATGACTATTTTGCATGTTTTGTGTTGAAAGGACTAGATTGAATAAAAGGAAAATAATAAGGGAAAACTATAATTTTCCTAAAAAGAACTAAATTGTGTTGAGTGACTCAATTATGTGACTTAATATGGGAATTAGATGATTGTGGATGTATACTACGATCGTGTTTCAGATCGCGGATAAGGGAAATTGGCGGATTAGTCCTTGAAGTCTTTCCTCAACTGCAATCCAGTCCGGTAAGTTCGTAATGTAAATTTTACTTAATATTTCTTGAATGTATATTGTCAATGTTCAGCAAGTCAGAAGCATTTGGCATTGAAGAGATCGAGGAAATGAAACAAAAAAGATAGTAGGCTTTTATGCCGTTGAAAAAGTATCGACGCGATGGCTGGGGTGTCGCATATGTTTCAAGTCCTCGACAGCTTGTGTGAGCAGCATCGTAATTTGGAAAAGAGACATGAATCCTATTATAGACTGTTCGATGGCTGGGACTTATGCTGTATGCATATTCCTAACAGCTCTTGTAAGTAACATCGTTAGGGAACAGTTTACAGACAAACACCGTACCGATGGCTGGCGTACCGCATACGTTGCGAGTCCTCGACAGCTTGTTTGAGCAGTATCGGGTATTGGTAACAAAAAGGTTATAGACAGGAAAGTGAAAGATTACAATTGACTCGAGGAAGCAATGGAATTATCTTGACTCGGTTGAATTATTGCTACTTTATACAAATGTTTGGTAATTCTTTAAAACTATCGAACTTACTAAGCTATGAAGCTTACCAAAGATATTTTTGTGTAGATTATTTACTGATTGAAGATCGGATCATCACCTCTTAGAAGTAATACTATCGTGGAGCTCGTTGGTAGTTTTTACATCACTCGGTCTTATGGCATGTGCTAGGATGATGTTATCTTTTTTTTTTGTAATGGAATTGGTAAAATCTTATCATGTTAATGGAATGTTGAATGTAGAAATGCATGTGGTGTAAGTTGGAGTATAGACTTGAAATGCTATGTAATGACTTGGAAACTATGGATTTTGTGTTTTGGATTAATACATATTTGGAGTCATGTATGTTTGTGTTGATAAACTTGTGTTTTGACATAATTCTTGAGATTCGCATACTTGTTTTGGTAGAACCCATGTAGGTATCGGTAGAAGTACAGGGTAAGAGAGAGGTTATTCATTGACTTGGGTTGTATCGGTAGTTGAATTATAAGTATCGGTAGTTTGTGTTTAGACGTATCGATAGTCTGTATACTTGTATCGGTAGAAGTTGTTGGGTGAGACTTTTAGCTCTCTAGAGTTTTAGTATCGGTAGAAGTAAGACTTATTTCGATAGAAGAGACACTTGTATCGATATAACTGTCACTTGTATCGATAGAAGTCTACACTATTATTGAACTGTTTACTGACTTGTCAACTATCGATACTCGTCTAACAAGTGCCGATAAAAGTCTCCAAAAAAGGTCGAAAATGACCTTTTTGCCCTTGTTGAATTGGGTTTATGATTAAATGACGATATATAACGTGTGAATCATAATTCTTTAATAAAAAAATATGAATAACAATGTTGTTAAAGATGAATTATGATAAATGAATAGTAAGTCACTGAAACCCTAATCGATGATGATTTTTGGGTTTTGGGTGTTACACGATGTTTAAAGTGATTCACATGTGTTAAGTGTATTTTTCCATGTCACATGCATGGGGTGGGATTTGTGAAAGGTTGAAGATGTGACCATTATTGGCAAATATGTGGTAGACTATCTGCAAAACTATGAGGTCTTCATTGGCAAAATATGTGGTGGCTTGTCCACAAAGTGACCATGTGACTAAGTGGTCGTTTCAGCAAATATTTGGTGATTTATTCACAAAGTGCTATGTGACCATTTATCGATATCTAAGTGGTGGCTTGTCCACAAAAATTGGATGTGTTTGGATGGACTAGTTCTTATGAAACTCGATTGTGGTGTTTAGCGGAGACGGGTAGGAACTTTTATAAAATGTGCATCGACATGTTCATGCATAGCATCAGTGATAAAATCCATGATTGTATCGTTATGTGAATTTGATATGAGTGTTATATGTGTTATTGCCATATATGTGTTTACGTGCTTATAGTGGGAAATCTCACACTGATCCTTCAAAAGCTTACCCATAATATTTGTTATGTTTTCAGAAAATCCTTGTGGCTAGGACTCAGATTTGGTCGATAGAGAGGTTCTCTCGATAATCAAAATGTTTTTTCGAATAATGACATTGGAGATCATAATAAATCTGATTTATTTGGATTTTTATAGATTTGATTTGGAACTGAACTTTAATTTTAGGATGTTTTGGATTATTGTTTATTTGGGCCTATTTCTTCTTGGTATTATGTGATTTTTCACATGTTTTGAATAAGTGAGGAGATTAGAACTTTATCATTTGATTTTATTCAATAAGGTTACTTGAATTTCAAATGACGATTTTTACTAAATTATGTGATTATTATGAAACGTTAAATAGATGAGTTTTCTGGTGCGATATATGTATTAAGTTTTGATATTTTCTAAGGAACTCAAGTGTGGATTTCTAAAATGTAATGACAATGATTTATGGGCTTTTGATTGAAAACCCCAATTTTTAGTATTAAAGTGATTTTAAAGAGATAAGTTTTAAACTGTTCTACTTTTCCATTCTCATTGCTAATGTGATCGCTCGGATTGGGTCATAACATCTAGGCCCGATCTGGGGGGTTACAATCTAAAAGATGAGGATAGGAAGAGTAAAGTAAGCTTTATGTTCCTAGTTTTTGCATGCTTGGTTGTTTAGATAAAAAAATAATTTACCAAGATTAAAGGGAATGAATGATACTACCTCATATAATAAGAAAAAATATTTCTTTGTTACCACATTTCTCTAATTGTTGATGTAAACCCCACATCCGACCTAGAAAGTATTACCAAATCTTGAGGAATTACATAAACTCGTTTTAAACCCAAATTTTGAACTAAAAAAGTCTAGAAATAGTTTAAAAGCGTGAATCATCTTATCTTAATCGAGGAACCAATTTGAGCTACCACACGCCGCCCGATCCTAACTTTGCTGATTACCTGAGAAGATAAAAATATAGGGTGAGCTAACAAAGCTAAGTGTGCAACTCAACCCATAAATACATATCAAATTGCATATAATCATACAAAATCATGAATTGAGCAGATACAAAAACATAAAATATCTCACAATGTAACATGGTAGAAAGGTCAGATACAGATGGCATGGCATATCATGTGATGCAACATATTTCACATATTAGAAACATATACAATACAGAAAACGAATATAGACACAAATCTTACCCCCATCCGTTACATAACATCTCTGTCCATCCCTACACACCAATTATGGTAATAAATACCAATCCACCAAACACACACACCAAATAAATGATCGTATGCCACTATATAGAATGTGCAGACAAGGTTGGTAGAAATAATGCGATAATCCACCGAAATCAGATAAGTGTGGTCAAGTCACCAGAACAGATATATGGTTAAACCACCAGATAGGGCAGATCATTAAACTGCCAACACTTCCTCTGTAAAATAATTATCATGCCCCAATGGACATGCTAAAATATAATACATACTCAGATGAACACAGATGAATCATGCTTTAACAAATTTCTCAAATATACAGATTAGATGCAAAATTTATACTACAAACATGATTTTCAATGTTACACATACAATATTAGTACTACAAATTTCATATATCGGAGTCCTACATATACATAACAAACCCTACGAAGTAGCTAACCTCAAAATGCACTTCAAATACGAACCTAACTAAATTACTAAAAATGAGCCTACATGCCCGTGTGGCCCATGACCTTGGCCCAGCCTATGTGGCCCACACAGCCTGGCACACGGCTGCGTGATGTCAATAGTGTGGTTTTTGACTTTGCATCGTTAACTATTTTTACGAGTTCGAGTCACACACTTGGTCATTTTTCGAGATGTTGACCCTACTGAACAGTTCCTAATCCTAAAATGACACAATAGCACACTAATTAACAAGAGAGCTTCAAACCTAAATCAACAATTCGACCACATTGCTAAAGTATGATCGACCCTTACCAAGAGAGAAATTGATTTCTAAGGCACTTCGGTCATCGGAAAAGAGTTAAGTGCCTTGCAATCTTCCCCTAACAGATTCCCATAAAAAGAGATGTAACAACTAATTTTCAGTTGTGTCAAAAATAGTGATTTTGAAATCACAATTCTGACGAGTGAGTCCATAAATATTATTATTTACTAGTCAAATATAGTATTATATTGAATTTTGATCTGGTAATTTTTTGCTAATTGAACAATTAGTCAAGTAGAAGTGGTTGTCCCTAAAGTCAATTGATTTTGGAAATGAGTATATCAGTATCTTGTTTATGTAAACCAAGCCGTAAATATTTAATGAATTACTAAATAAGTGTATTGAAGTTTGGCCTAAAAATTTTTATTGGCTAAAAGGCTTAAATGGTTAAAGTGGGAGGACTTAATTCTTTTTAGACCATAGTGGTTAATAGAGGATGGTTTACCCAAAGCATAGTTGTTTTAATTAGTTGTTATTTAAAGTTAAATAGTAAATTAATTAATTGTTAAAGAAATAAAATATGTAAAATGTCATCATCTTCTTCCCACCACCAAAATAGAACAAAAGTGACCGCCTCAGAACGTACTACTGTTCTAAAAGTATATTTTAGGGTTTTCGCAAGTGTATGGATCGAGTTGTAATATATTTACAATGGGGAGGTGAGTACTCCAGAATCATACCTAAGAGAGGCAAAGTACTAACATTATAATTCTTGCACTGAAAAGATATAATTAGTACTTTTTTTGGATTATAGTACGGAAAAATAATAATAGGATTTTGGGGATTTTTATAATAATAAGAAATATGCTAAAAAGAGATAAATAAATAAAGAAACTGAAAACATGAAAAGAGAGACGATAAACTTGGTCATGGGGAGTTAGCTTGCTTCGGCATGATTTCATCAACCATTGTGTTGGGTTTTTGATCAATTAATTAGCCGTTACCCTACTAGGATCTTTCCATCTTCCACTAACATAACAAGTCAATAAGAACTACTTATATTCTGACCTCAAGTTCAGATTGGTTTGGGGTAAAGGTGTTCATGAATTGGGAATAGCAATTTTAGGTTAATTCCCACCTTGATGATTTCCTGAGGTTGTTAGGCCTAGAGTTTGTTTCTCGTTCTTCCTTCTCCAAACAATTGATCCACTGAAAAACCCTACACAATAATTAAATCGTCATACCTCTAGTAACTAATCCCCATAAAAGGATTAGTTCCTCATGGTTTCTTAAGACATTTTAATTTCAATGTAAATAATAAACATGAAGATTAGATTGAAAATATAAGTAAAAGAAATTTAGGGATTTATATTGATCATTGGAAGAATTCCACAAGCGTTTATGCGCGTTTACAAATCTCGTTTCCGTAAAACAAGAACAAAACGAAATAACTAATCCTAAATTTATTAAGAAAGAAAATGTCTAAGAAATGGTATGTGTAAAATGGATGTTTAAAGGGTCTATTTATAGCCTTCTGATGGTCGTTCTCCTCAACTCTAAGTTAGTTACGGTCCTCGAGTTTTAATGATGCATTGTGAAGACCAAAATGCCCTTTACTCGGTGTATTTCCGCGTCCAAGAACTGATGTCGCAACATTTAGGATCTGTGTCGCAACATGGTAGGCATTGTACTCCTTTGGCTATATTTTCAAGGGCTTGTCGTGACACCCTTGTGTTGTGTCACACCAAGAAGGCAATTTTAGAATTCTTCGAGTCTAGTCTCTATGTTACGACATCCATAGTCCTATGTCGTGACGTAGTGATCAGCCTTGGTATATTCTACCTTCTAAAGGTCTCCTACACACTCATTATGTGGGTTAGCTAACATTTAGGCCTCAATTGGCCATGAGGTCAATAAAAGACTAAATACTAAAAAACCCTAACAGTAATACTTAATTTCAAGCTCTTAAAGTGTGAAAACTAGTTTAATCTGCTAGGTCAAATTTACCATAGATAAAAAGAAAAGCCAAAAACTCCATTCTCTTGAATACTTTAGGTTCGACCAAGTCCAAAATTCATGCATGGTAAACTTTTTCAATCTCGTTTTTAACATTTTTTTTTATGTTTTTGAGATAGTTGCAGCTAGGTCCAACTAACCCGTATGTTCGTTTTCTAATTTCTTAAAGATTTTAAAACTTTCTATTGATGAATCTTAGGATTTTTTTTATAGAAATTGTTAGATTTGGAAACTATGAAATGTTGAAGGACTATTTGATTAAGTAAATTATATTAATTTTGCATTTAGGGAGTAATTTATGAATATGTCAAAAGTGACATTAAATTTCTATAAAAATTGGATTTTAAGGTTATAGAAGGACATAAATGAAATTGGAATGAAAAACAAAACTCAATTGTGAAAATTATGTTTGTTCCGATTTTAGGGACTAAATTGAATAATATATAATAGTTCTGAGAAATTGTGTAAAATGAAATTAAAATATTATCAGCATGAATTTGAGTAGTATTATGATATTTTTATTGATATTTTGAATCTTAAATATTATTTAAATCAAGTTGTTGACTTAGACGAAAAAAGAAAAATTGTCGAATAGTTCTTGGTATCTAAAGCGTTATCGTTTTGTCAAGTAAGTTCATACGACTTACGTGATTTCAAATTGTTGTTAAATTATGTAAATTATATATATATGAACTATTGTAAGTTGGAATCAAAATATTTGGTAACGAATTGGATTGAATTGATTTGTGATATAATTTCGATGGACTTAGTAAAAGTCTTATATACGATATTACAGACTGATTCCCGATTGGATCTAGCTCAAGCATTTGTTGCGAAATAGGATATATATGTGACATAGATTTAGTCTGGTCTGGTAATCTGTTGTTGTTCTAAAGGTTTAGCATGGACTGGTAACCTTACATGTATTTATAGCCTTGGCCAGGCTATTTTCTATGTTATCAAAGGTTTCCCCTAGACGGGTAACTTGACACATTTATCTGTATACAATTAGCTCAAATGAGCATCAAATTTAATTTGTACTCGTATATTGAGTTTCTTTTATGAAGTTCCATCGGCAACTCAAAGGATAAATAGTATGAATTTGTAATGTTAATGTGGATGAAATATGAACTTTGAATATTTGTATGTTCAATAATTATTGATTCAGAATTGTGGAACTATGTTATGATAGGAAAAAATATTTTGAATAGCTATTTGCATTTAACTATTAAATGAGTAAGGTAAGGTGCTTGTTTATATCGTATGAGCTTACTAAGTACTTTATATACTTACTTGTATTACTACTTTTCTATAGATTTTGAACGTCCGAAACGTGTCAATCGGATCAGCAAGAAGCATACACCTTTAGTCTCCCTATTCGGTAGACTTTTGATGTTTCAAGCTTGATTATGTGGCATGTACTTAGGAGAGTTAATTATTAAAATGTAAAGCTTGTGTTTTTGGGTTGGCACGGTTGAGTTTGGATGTTTATAAATATATGAATATATGCATATGGTAACTTAACATATAGATGATAATGGAAAAGACATGAATGTCATTAAGTATATATTTAGATGATAGCATGAAATGGCAATGGACTTTGGTTATGTTAGGTAAATGTTTACTGTTGGTGCAATTGAGTTGTGTTATGAAATGGTTAAAGGCATTGGTAATTATGGTATGTTTTTCTTGATGAACTTCTAGTTAAAGATGGTTGCATATGAATGTTTAGGTACAATTAACTTATCAAGAATTGTAAAGTTTGCTAGTTGTTTAATGATTGAATTTTTTGTGCCAATGAGAGCATATTGGTTGCATGTTTAAATGATTAGTAAATTAATGTTTTGGTCTTGTAATGTGCATATTTTGGAGTCGATTTGAATGGTGATAAATGATATTATAGGTCATTTGGTATGAATGGTATACAAATTGCTTAAAATAGGTCATTTTATACTGCACAGGGGCTACCTCACGACCGTGTGTCACACATGGGTGGTTGACACGGTCGTGTGTGCTACACGTTTAGGGTTATTTTTAGTTCACACGACCATAGTGAATTACACGGCCTGGCGACATAACCGTGTGATGCCTTTTATTTATTTTACCTAGCTTTTTGAAAAAGTTTCAAAATGGTCATGATTTAGTTTCGAGCTTGTATAAGGGCTTTTGTAAGCTCGATTAAGACTCAGTTTTGTTTGAAATGTATGTTTAACACTTTTGTGTTCAGTGTAGATGATACACCTCTCACCATACAAATAATGCCTTCAGATTTTCAAAGCGAAGATAATTGCAGCTAACTGAAGCTCATGCATCGAACACTTGCGTACATGCGGCTTAACGTAAGCAACCACTTTACTTTATTGCATCTAAACACAACCTAACCTGGTATGAGATGAATCACTGTACATAACAAACTCTTTTTTAGATTCAAGCTGTATTAGACCAGGTGCCTAAGTCAAAATCGACTTAAGCTTTTAAAAGCTCGATTGTTCATCATCAGTCCACATAAAAGGCGCATTCTTACGCAACTGTTTAGTTAAAGGAGCTGTGATAGGCTAAAACCCCTCCACAAATCTCTGATAATACCCTGCCAAATTGAGAAAACTTCGAATCTCTAAGATACTCTTAGGCTATTTCCACTAAAGAATAGCCTCAATCTTTTCGAGTCCACACAGATACCCTTGGTAGAAGCTACGTGCCTAAGAAACATAACTTCTCTCAACCAGAATTGACATTGGCTCAGCTTAGCATAGAGCTTATTCTTTTGAAGAATCTGCAGAACCTCTAAGATGCTCATCATGTAGCCTCGATCTTAGAGTATACCAGAATATCATCGATAAATTGATCGGCTGTAAAAGTCACAGTAATAATGTGCAAGCATACACTGTCGATGCAAGTATAGTAGACAGATGTGAACCTGACAGATATCGATCCCACGAGGATGGATGTTTGTTGTCTATTAATGTCGGTGCAATGATAAGTAAAATGCAATAAATTGTGAGAATGGTTGTCAGAGCAATAATGCAAAAATATAAATAAACTGTGATAATAATAAAATGGGGTCCACAACGTGGATGTTTAGCAGAAAACTAAGTGCAGCACACAAGGTTTTAAAGGATAGGTGATGGTCGCTACAATAAGGTGCAATGCATATCTTACCAAACTTGGCTTCTCTATTCGAATTAATACTTAAACATGCAAATTAACTACACCTTTTGATGATGGCAATGCAACACGTTTAAGAACAAGTGGATCAAATTCCTCTAATCCCCAAGCAACTTCCATTGTCTTGCTTGTTAGTTTAAACTGTCGCTGCACCTTCTAGTGAGTGACTGCAATAACACTTCCGTGGTAAAAATATTCAAACCCAAAGAGTAAACAGTAGAAGAAAGATTGAATAAATCTAGAAATCATGAGTACTTGCATACAAACATGAAATAAACAGTAATCACCAACGTTTTAGAAAAGAAATGTAAAAGAAGCAAGTTGAGAATACTATTCCTAGAAGAACTTGACTTGATCCTTTGATTTCCTTCTAGTGTCACGTTTAGGGCTCCTTGTTAGGAGGTGTTCTACATCTTCCCACGTCGGTTCTCCCATGAGAGCTTTAAGCCTCCATAGCCGCAAGCTTCAAAAGCTAAGTTGAAGAAAAATATGCATCGAAGAAGACTCTTTTTTCTCTCTCCTATTGAGTATTTATCTTCAGCCAAATTGTGTAGGTGTCCTCTCCTCAAAATCTAGCTGTCTATGGTCGTACTAGTTAGTTACACTAGACTAGACAGCTTACATAGTTTCTGTTCTTATCCGGACAACTGTCAAATGCGACGACAATTCTCGGTGCAATTCTGGAAATGCTCATGTAGCGACATTAATAGTAAAATATGACAAAATTAAGGGAAACTAGGTTAAGGTCCATTGAATTAGAAAATACAATAAACTAAACTAGAAAATGCTAAAATATGTGCTAAGGATGCCAAAATGGGAACAACTTAAACAATAAGTAAGGAGTAATCAATGGTTCTTTCTAGTACTATCATAAATATTACGACGAACTGATCTAGATATGGCTGAAACACCCTATTCATTAGATCCATGAATGCAGACAGAGCATTCGTCAAACCGAATGGCATAACTAGATGGCATAATTAGGAACTTGTAATGACCACAATGAGTCCTAAATGCAGTTTTATGCACATCAGATCCTTTTACCTTCAATTGATGATACTGAGATCCTAGATCAATCTTGGAGAACACAGACACTCCTCGAAATTGATTGAACAAATCATTGATGCTTAGTAGTGGATATTTATCCTTTACTGTTAACTTATTCATTTGTCAGTAATCTACACACATACTTATAAAGCCATCATTATTTTGGATAAAGAGTACTAGTGCTCCCCATGGAGATAGACTAGGTCTAATAAACCCCCTATCAAGAAGTTCTTGAAACTACACTTTTAGTTTTTTCAACTCTTTCGGTTCCATACAATAAAGAGTAATGGACACCAAAGTTGTCCTTGGCAGAATATTGACTTCCCTATTCGGTGGTAACCTTGACAATTCATCAAGAAAGATGTCCAAAAATCTCTAACTGTGTGAATTGCTTCCATAGCAGAACTCACAATAATCGTGTCATGCACATAGGGCAAATACGCCTCACACCCTTTTTGGACCAATTTCTCAGTCATCATAGCGAAGATCCCATTAGAAAGGTAATCTCGAAGCTCACCTACAACAATAATTTTCACACCATCATCAATATTCAGAGTTACCCTTTTCGTAGCACAATCTGGACTCACTTTATGCTCCATAAGCCAGTCCATGCCCAAAATCAGATCGAATTTCTGAAATGGTAACTCCATAGATCAACTAAAAACACAACCTCTTCAATATCTAACGGAGACCTCCTATAAATCTTACTACTTGCACTGATTGACCCAATGGACAAATTACTGAAATCCTACTAAAAGTATCCTTAACGAGAATCCCCAAATTACCAGAAATAGAACTAACATTGTATGAATGCATGGAACCGATGTCAATCATAGGAAAATGTGAATGAGTAAAAATAATGAGCGTATTGGCTATCACGTCGTCCGCATCTCTACCCTCGTGACGCCTCACCATATAAACCAAAGTAGGCTACATTGCCTCAGTCTGATTCTCTTAACTCTTGAAAAGAGATATATTTCAAACCTTTTAGACTTACTAAATTGCTTGTACTTAAGTAAATATAGTCACATTTTAGGGAATTATGTTAGTATTTTTAGTTATTGCATTATAAAGCTTGGATTGCACTTTAATATTTAAATTTGTTACTGTTAACTGCAGGAGGAAAGTAGTTGTGTGTGGCAATTTTAGGAGAAGGACAAGAGATGGAGAGAAATATTTCCATGTCAAAAGGCTAGATAAGTTGTCAACAAAAATGCAATGACAATTCCAAGAAGGAGCTGACTCAACAGAGCGACTTGTTCCAGAACCAGCCAGCTGGATGTACTAGAAAGATCTACTAGAAAAGTGAGAAAAGTGTGAGTTGGGAGAGTACCTACCTGCAAGTAGATCTATAAGTTCGTGGAAAACTCAGGGAAGAAGAAGGGTGGAGAATTGAGAGCAAAAAAATTATGCAAGAAACACATGTAAAAACCACGAGTGAAATATGCTCCAAGAAGGGAAGGTTCAAGTTGTAGCATAGAGTAAAAACTTAAGGAAGAAGACGACACATTCCACCTAGCTTCGCAAGGCATTGCAGCACACGAGAGGAAGCTAGATCAACAACACTTGTAGTTCTTCCTTCATCTCTGATTTATGTTTTGTTTTGACTTTGAAAAATGTTAAATGATACGGTTATTTTGATGGTTAATCACCAATCCATGAACTAATCTCATCGGGTTGGGATTACTAGGTTATATTTGATTTCATTGTGAATTTTTGGATTCAATTCTAAATTTGTTTACTGTTTTATGCAAATGAGTTCTTATTTATATGCATGCATGCTCTACACATAGATGATGTATGGATGGTTCTTAGGTTTAAATTGATGCTGAAAAGATTATTTAAATTGGATTGCATTCGAATGATACAAGCAAATACTCAAAAGATATTCATAACACTCTAGACATAGAGTTGTGATATGTACAAAGGACGCAGATCTGGGTTTCTTCTTGAGTCCTATAAACATATAATGTCTTAAGAATAGAAACTTCAAGCTTAGCTCCCGAAAGAAGTAGGCTACTAGAGAATTCTTCTCGGTAGTGAGCTAATTAGGAATTTTTCCATGACATTCCTTTATATTAAAATAGATATTCAGTGATCCCAACCTTGTTATTCAACATATTTCACCCTTGATACTTGCTCAGTATTTTTCCATAAATTTTTTTATATGTTTTACCATTGCATTTTTCATTTCGATATTATTTATTTTATTTTATTCTCGTAACATTATTATAAGTCAACCAATTTGCTATCACATAATTTTGTTATTAACAGTATTAGATTAAGTTGCGTAAATTTGATCCCTGTGGAGATGAGACTCATACTTATCACTTTATTACTTGTCACGATGTGTACACTTGCACAATTTGCATACACAATTTACACGCGACATGTTTTTGGTGTCATTATCGGGGATCGACAATTTGGTGAAATTTAATTGTGTATTGTTTCATTAAATTCATTTTAGTTTTGCTTATTTAGTTACTTCTAATTTTTACAGGTTTGCCAGTGCATGAGAAGAGCCATTCTTGCTGACGAAGGCTATTTGTTTGATCTTGAAATTGAAAGAACATTAAGAAGGAGGAGAGAGTTACAAAGTACGGCTAAAAATAATCTTGGTATAGGGGATCCGTTAAATCCTAATGGTAGAAATTTTCTTGTTTCCCAATGTATGATGATCGGGATAGGCCAATAAGAGAGCACGTGGTTCCTATTTTAGATGAAATAAACCCTGGAATAGTGCGGGCACAAATTCATGCATCGCATTTCAAGCTTAAGCTAGTAATGTTTCAAATGCTGCAGATAGTTGGGCAGTTCGATGGATTGCCAACTAAGGGTCTACAATTACATTTACGATTATTTTTGGAGGTCTATTATTCTTTTCGACAATAGAGTGTTCCTGATGATGCCCTGCGACTCAAGACCCTACCATGAGGCTTGGAACTAACAGGAGAGCTGCAGGAGTTATGGAGCTTAATGCTATCACATCGCTAACAGCTCAAGTATCTTCTCTGACTATTATGATTAAAACTATGCAGAAACTTGTGACAGTTAAAGAATTGAAAACTGACGAGACAACTTGTGTCTATTGCAAAGGTGATCATGAGTTTGAAGAATGCACATCAAATCCTGCATCCGTTTGTTACATGGGTAATTACAATCATAACAATAATGACTACTCCAATACTTACAATTCAGGGTGGAGAAAACATATAAATTTTAGTTGGAATAATTCGAGAACAGGGAACTCAAATCATGCTGTCAGACAAAGCAACGAAAAAGCACCACTTGGATATGTATGATCAGCAAATGCCACGACAAAATCAACAACAAATTTCAACGTAAAATTCTTCATCCATTGAAAATCTATTAAAGGAGTATATGGCTAAGAATGACGTTGTAATCTAGAGCCAAGCTGCATCATTGAGAGCCTTGGAGAATCAAGTGGGTTAGATAGCCAACGTATTGAATTCAAGACTACAAGGAGCATTACCAAGTGATACAAAGAATGCCAGAGAAAAAGGGAAGGAGCACTACAATGCCATCACACTCAGAAGTGGAGTGCAATTGCCAGATCGTGTTGCCAATAAAAATGTCACTAAAGAAGAAGAGAGTTAAGATCCTATTCATGAAGGAGATGTTGAAACATTTGGTGAACATCTTACACCTGAAAAAAACTAAGCAAAAGTATTTTGCAAAATCAGAGCATGTTGCCAACAAGAATGCCATAAAAAGAATGCCACTGCTAGCATTTCCTCAGAGATTTCAAAAATCAAAGCAAGATTTCCAGTTAAAACGATTTCTAGATGTACTAAAACAACTGCATATCAACATTCCACTCGTAGAAGCTCTGAAGCAGATGCCCAACTACATAAAATTTATAAAGGACATTTTGTCAAAGAAAAGATGGTTGGGAGAATTTGAAACTATTTCTCTCACTAAAGGGTGCACAACAATGTTGATGAATAAATTGCCTCCAAAGTTGAAAGACTAGAGACTTTTACTATCCCTTGTTCAATAGGTAATCATTATGTTGGTAAGACATTGTCTGACTTAGGAGCAAGCATAAATTTGATGCCAATGTCTGTTTTCAGGAAGCTAGGAATTGGCAAGGCAAGACCAACCATAGTGACATTACAACTTGAGAATCGATCATAAGCACATCCAGAAGGTAAAATCGAGGATGTATTCGTAAGAGTAGATAAATTTATTTTTCTCATTTATTTTATCATTCTAGAATGTGAAGTCGATAAAGACGGTACAATAGTGGAAGAGGAATAGGTAAAATTTTGCCATAATAATACTGAGGATGAGATAGATCGCTTCGAGTTTAATATATTTGAAACTTCTGAAGAAGTTGGTGAAATTGTAGAAGCCAAGCAATTTGAAGTTAAACCAGGGAAGAGGTTTTAGTCATTAGAGCTATTAGATCGCTCTTTCAAAACTCCCAAGCCTTCGATAGAGGAACCTCCCAAGTTGGGCTTAAAGTTTTTGTTGTTGCATTTGAAGTACGCTTATTTGGGGGATACAACACTTTTCCAGTAGTGATTTATGCGAAGCTAACTCCTAACCAAGAGGTAAAGCTATTAGATGTTTTAAGGTGAACCAAAAAGGCATTAGGATAGGCCATTGCTAATATCAAAGGTATCTGTTCTATCATTAGCATGCACAAGATTTTGTTGGAGGATTTCCATAGCAATTCGATTGAGCAGCAGAGACGATTGAATCTCATCATGAAAGAGGTGGTGAAGAAAGAGATCATCAAATGGCTCGATGCTGGTATCATATATCCTATTTCAGATAGCTCATGGGTAAGCCATGTCCAATATGTGCCCAAGAAAGAGGGTGTTATGGTGGTAGAAAATGACAACAACGAGCTTATTCCAACTAGCACTGTCACGGGTTGGAGAGTTTGTATGGACTACCGCAAGCTGAACAAGGCAACAAGAAAGGACCATTTTCTAATACCCTTTATCGATCAAATGTTGGATAGATTAGCAAGGAAAGCTTTTTATTATTTTTGGATGGTTACTCAGGGTATAACCAGATCGCCATAGATCCAAATGATCAAGAAAAAACCACTTTCACATGTCCTTATGGAACTTTGGTATTTAGGATAATGTCATTTGGGTTGTGCAATACCCCAACAACATTTCATCGTTGCATGATGGTAATATTTTCAAACATGGCAGAAAAATTTCTAGAGGTGTTTATGGATGATTTCTTTGTAGTTGGAGATACCTTTCAAAGCTGATTAAAGAACTTGGAATTAGTCCTTGGTCATTGTGAAGAAATAAACCTTGTGCTGAATTGGGAAAAATGCTACTTCATGGTTCGGGAAGGCATTGTGTTGGGCCATATTTCACAGCAAGGAATTACTATGACAAAGAAAAAACTGAGGCAAAGAAAAATTTCCACCAGTTACCATGGAGAACGATATTTTAAGTTTATTAGGTCACGCAGGTTTTTATAGGAGATTTATTAAAGATTTTTCAAAAATATCTAAACCTCTGTGTGCATTATTAAAGCATAATAAACCTTTTAACTTTGACAAGTCTTGTTTGAGATGATGCCATTTGAACTAATGTGCGATCCCAGTGAATATGTTGTGAGAGCGGTGCTAGGGCAAAGAAATAGCAAAATATTTCAAGCCATGTACTACACGAGCATGACCTTTATAGATGCGTAACTCAACTACACCACGATTGAGAAAGAGCTATTAGTCGTGGTCTTCGCGTTTGACAAATTTAGATCATATTTAGTTGGCACTAAAGTCATTGTTTATATAGACCATTCGACAATTAAGTATTTGGTGACAAAGAAGGAGGCCAAGCCAAGATTAATCTGGTAGGTTTTATTGCTATAGGAGTTTGTCTTGAAATTCGAGATAAGAAAGGAATGTAAAATCAAGCGGTTGATCACTTGTCAAGATTGGAGGTTTGAATTCAAGATGGAAATGCCCAACTTATTAAAGAAGAATCCGAGATGAGCAACTACTCATTGCCATGACATTACAACGATATGCTGACATTGTAAATTTTCTAGTGAGTGGATTGCTACTACTTAAGCTGAATGTAAAGGAGACAAAGTTCCTTCATGATGCAAAGCAATATTACTGGGATGCACCATCTTTGTTTAAACATTGCGCAAATCAGATTATTAGGCGTTGTGTTCCGTATGATGAATGTAGAGCATTTTTCAACTTTTCCATGCAACGCCTTATGGAGGAATGAGAACTGCTGCTAAAGTTTTCCAATCAGGTTTCTATTAGCCAAGTTTATTTAAAGATGCACATGAGTTTTATCGAGCATGTGACCGTTTCCAAAGGATAGGTAATATCTCCAAGGGGAACAAAAGGCCATTGCAAAATATCTTGGAAGTGGAGTTGTTCGATGTATGGGATTGGATTTCTTAGGTCCATATCCACCTTCTTGGTGCAACATCTACATCCTTGTAGTTGTGGACTACATGTCTAAATTGGTCGAAGTTATTGCACTTCCTACCAATGATGCTAAGTCGGTAATGAAATTTTTGCATAAAAATATTTTCACAAGATTTGGTATGCCTTGTACTATCATTAGTGATGAGGGGTCCCATTTTCGATTGTAAATTTGTTGCTAATGCCTTAACTAGGTACAGAGTGAAGCATAAGATTTCCACGGCATATCATCCTCAGACAAACGGATAAGTTGAAGTGTCTAACAGAAAAATAAAGTAAATTTTGGAGAAAGTGGTGAATCCGACTCGCAAAGACTTGTAATCTCGGTTGGATAAAGCTTTGTGGGCATGTCGCACTGCATTCAAAACACCATTAGGGATGTTCACAACCTCCAAGCGCAGTATTGTTTAGAGTGTATTTTTGGGGCTTTCCACAAGTGTATAAGTGAGGTTGTAATATAGTTACAACAGGGTATGTAAGTACTCCGAGGATCATACCCAAGGGAGGCGAAACACTAAGAATTCGAATTCCTGCATATAAAAAATCTAATTAGTACTTTAATCAGTTTTATAGTACGAGATATAATAAAAGGGATTTTTGAGTTTTAAGTTATAATAAAATAGTAAGAAAATATAAATAAATAAAGGAAACGAAAATGAGATTAGAGAGTTGATAAATCTGATCATGAGGAGTTAGCTCGCTTTAGCATGTTTTCATCAACCGTTGCTTTGGGTTCTTCGTCAATCAACTAGTCGCTACCCTAGTAGGATCTTCCGATCTTTCACTAACATAATGAGTCATCAAGAACTACTTATCTCTCGACCTCACAGTTTATACTGGTTTGGGGTAAATGTGTTCACGAATGGACAATACCAATTTTGGGTTAATTTCCACCTTATGACTTCCCAAGGTTGTCAGGCCTAGGCTTTGTTTCATGTTCTTCCTTTTTTAAATAGTTGATCCGTTGAAAAACCCTACATAACAATTAAATCATCATGCCTCCACTCGCTCATCCCCCATAAAAGGATTAGTTCCTCATGGGTTTCATAAACAAAATAAATTCAATAAAAAGATGAAAAATAATCAACGTATTGAAATATTGAGAATAAAAAAATCCTTGATTTGTATTGAGTATTGAAAATAATTCCCGAACGTCTATGCTTATTTACAAATCACGTCTTCAAAAAAAAGAAAAAAAATGAAATAACTAAACCTAAGAAAGAAAATAACTAAAACCTAAATCTAAGAAAAGAGAAATTGTCTAAGGAAAATGGTGTGTGTAAAATGGAGGCTCAAGGGGTCTATTTATAGCCTTTTGATGGTCTTTTTCTCAAACCTAGGTCAACTGTCGTTCTCAAGTTTAATGACGCATTGTGAAGACCAAAAAGCCCTTCACTTGGTGTTTTTCTGTGTCTAGGGATCGATGTCGCAACACAATAGGCCATGTGTCATGACATAACAGTCAGTATACTCCTTTAGGGTCGTCTTTAGGGGTTTGTCGTGACACCCACATTTTGTGTCGCGACATAAAAGGCTGCTTTAGGTTTTTTTCGTTCTCGATGATATGTTTTGACATAGTAATCATCCTTGATATGATACACCTTCTATTGGTCTCTTGCACACTCACGAGGTAAGTTAGCCAACCTTTAGGCCTCATTCATTCCTAAGGTTAATAAAAGACTCAATCTCACACTTTTTACATATTTATTGAATCTATTGAAAACTAACTAAAACCTAACTAAAATCTAATCATAATACTTAATTTCAAGCTCCTAAAGTGTGAAAACTAGTTTAATCTACTAGGTCAAATTATGGCAGATCAAACTCCCCCACACTTAAGGCATTGTTTGTCTTAAAGCAATATAAACATATAATTAAAATAAAAAAAAAAGAAGGTATGAAAACAAAAAGAAAAGATTTAGTTGCAAATAAAAGTAAACCAAATGAAAAAACATAAAATAAAGAAATAAAAAAGTAAAGAAGTAGAAAGACAAAATCAAAGTAAAAAAAGTTTTGACTTGGATTCTTTCTTTAAACAAACTAGAGTTAGTGAAGATGGATGTAAAAATGAACCTCATACCTAAACTTCCCACACTTAACCTTTTGCTTGTCCTCAAGCAAACCAAGTCTATGAACATAATCATGCAAGAAGACGTCTCTTGGATTTTATTTCTACTGAGAACATGATTTTCAAATAATAAAGGTATAACAATTCTTATCACACATGTAACTTAATCTTGATAGTCTATGACTTGAATTTTTTTAAAGTAAATTAGGATTAGCTTACAAAGTTACATCACTAAGAAAATAGAAGGAATTCTCATAGCCAAATGTTTAACAATATTACCATTAACATAAAACAAACAGTTATGTAGAAGACACATTCATGTGAGTAAAAAATATTCATTAAATATAATCGTTACCAATTCCGGAAGATTATGCATAAAGAACGCTTAAGTCACATTAGTCTTCTAGGCTTGTAACGTTTTGAGACTTAGAACGATATGATTTCAGAGAAAGATATGACTCAAAACGGTTCAAACACTAGAAATAGTTAGGCACATGACATTGTTCCCTCTCTTCCCCTTAATGTCCCATCTAAGCTCACCGCCTTTTGGCTCCCTCTCTCACCTACCTTATCTCTTTACGTAGGAAGATACAATATAATACTAGTAATTATGGTTGGCTTAACGAGTTTTGGTACACTAATGAATGAGTTTTCTCTCACTTTTGTGACCTTTTGTTTTGTCACTTGACTTTTTACTTTTTTCTCAATCACAATGTTTTTGTCTCTGTTCGATACTATTTCTACTCTTTTTTCTTTTGACTTTCTTTTTTCTAGATTATTTTACACACATTTTTCCTGACCTATAATCACTGTATCACATTGTTTCTTTCTTTTTTGCTTTCTCTCTTTTTTTTAAAACACCGTAATGTATCTATCTAAATCCTCAATATCTATGGCCTGACGTCTATTTCGTAATGTGTTAAAGTACCAAGGATAGGGAAGAGTTCAAGTTTTCAATTTATCTGTGGTCTGCGGGTTTCAATTTTTTTGTAGGTTCATCAAAAAGAAGTTATCAGGCTAAAATAAGTAGACTAGGGATTCATAGCATTAAGATATAGTCATTTGAGAACTAGCTATTCAAACAATGCCTTAGGTCATCCCTCAGCATCCCACCAGACACAATTTCATTCATGAATGAAATTTAAACCAAATGAATAATAATCAATTCAAGCATCAATGTCTCTACGACTATCTATAAAACTTATATCTCATATGGCGTAACCAAACATTCTTACTTAGGTACTTTTAATCTATTATGCAATTTAACTAATTAACTTAATAAATTTACCTTAAAAAATTATCAAATTATTTCATATCAATAAAAAATTTCATGCTTGACAAGAATCATTACATGTTTTATTATCTTCAATCGTTATTCACAATATTAATATAATCCAAGCACCATGCAACAAAAACAAGAATAAGAATAAATTTTTAAAATAAATAATCAATTAAATCAAAGTAAACACACAAATAAAAACACACAAGAAAACTAATCCTATGTACTTCCCCCACGCTTTAGAACATACATTGCCGTTAGTGTAAATAATTAAAGTGCAAACAAGAAAACTTCCCTGAGTAGGTTGAATCCTTGTTGTTATGATAATCTCGAGGTTTGTGTGCTTCAAACGGTGGGAAAGTACCTAAAACAATTCTACGAAAAGAAATATGAAATATAATATAAAGAAAATAAAAATAAGAAGAAAAGATGAAGTGTCGATAACGGATGAAAGAACATTTTTATTCGGATGAACTTGGGTCATCAATGTTGTAAGGTGCGTTCTATCTGGGGATGTCGCAACATTAGGGTGCGATGACGCAACGTCAAACCCAGTTTTCAATTTCTTCGATTTTTTCAGTTCTGTCACTCCATGATATCTACAGCTACTATGGAACAAAATAAACACAATTAAAATTAATAATAATAAAAGAAACAAATAATTAAAAAATAATAAAATTCAAAGCATGAAATAAAAATTCTTTAAAATTCGAGACGATTTGTGTGTACCACCATAGAAGAACTTCCAACTGGTTCTCGACACTTTGATCCGACGTTTGTTCCTCTGTCTATGTATATGAACCAAACTTTTTGGTTGATTCTAACGATGTTTCCTTATTTTCGATCGACACAACATCCATATGACAAGCCATTTGGTACCAAATTTGAGCCAACCCCAAATTATTTTTAGGGTATTATTGCCTCGAGCATCCTCCTCTTTATATTGTGTGAGACTTTGGTTGCTCGAGCCTTGCTGTAATTGTTGAATGAGAATGAATCAAACTCCTTGACCTCTTCCATTGTCACCTTCTCTGTTACGGCTAGAAAGTGTATATTGGCTCTTCTTCACTTCCATTCAATATCGGGTTAAGTTCCATGTTAGTGGTTAGTTTATCTTTCACTTCTACCCTTATGGTTAGTTCTGCTGCTACATCGATTGGATCATAGACCCTTCCAACTATGTTCAACTTGTCCCTATGATATTAAGTTACGAGCTCAAGTTGAATCTCACCATATATATCATCATGGTCATTGATAATACAGGGGTTCTCATGATCCAAGTTACGAGCGTTATACATGTCCTCTTTCTTTGGAGGCAATGTTTCGGATATTTCTTGCATCGTTTTTATCATTTAATCCATCATGTCTGGCATGTTTGATAATACCTCCGAGTTGGTCGTCTTGGTGGTTTCACATGAAGACATCTCATACGAATCATAGAGAGGCTTATATGAATGTTCGGACATATCATGATCTCCTTCAAGTGCTTCATATGACTTTCCAGTGAACTCATGTGGCGGTTCAGACATGTCAGTTCTTTGTTCACTACTTCACTGGTTAGTTGAAGCTTCGTTCCCTCGTTGGCTCAGCTCGACCATGAACAACTTTTTTCTTTCCATGATCTCCAATTCTTCATATACTCCCTCATCACATGCTTCGTCATCATAATCTATGTCTCCATCTGACCACATATAATTGAAATAATTCATACTCCTATTATAGTACCGTGGCAACAATTTTTCTACAAATGAGCACTAAGGTTCCCTAAAAACAGAAAAAATGTTAATAATGTTAATTAATTAAAATAATAATAATAAATCATATCTATAACGTAAAAATTTTCTATTTATTCTAATTAAATGCAAAAATTAAAATCAACTGGTGATGTTGCCTCCCCGAAAACGGCGTCAACTACTTGATCGCCTCCGAACATACTATTGTTTAGAGTGTATTTTTGTGACTTTTCACAAGTGTACGGGTCAGGTTGTAATGTAGTTTCAACAAGGTATGTAAGTACTCCCAGGATCGTACCTAAGGGAGGTGAAGCACTAACAATTCTAATTCCTACAAAAAGAAGATCTAATTAGTACTTTAATTAGTTTTATAGTACGAGATATAGTAAAAGGGTTTTTGAGTTTTTAATGATAATAAAAATACTAAGAAAAGATAAATAAATAAAGGAAACAAAAACGAGATTAGAGAGTTGATAAATATGATCGTGGGGAGTTAGCTCGCTTTGGCATGTTTTCATTAACCATTGCTTTGGGTTCTTCGTCAATTAACTAGCCGCTACCCTAAAAAGATCTTTCGATCTTCCAGTAACATAACGAGTCAGCAAGAACTACTTATCTTCTGACCTCACAGTTCAGACTTGTTTGGGGTAAAGGTCTTCACGAATGGGCAATACCAATTTTGGGTTAATTCCCACCTTATGCCTTTCTGGGGTTGTCATGCCTAGGGTTTGTTTCATGTTCTTCCTTTTCCAAATAGTTGATCTGTTAATAAACCCTATAATACAATTAAATCATCATGCCTCCACTCGCTTATCCCCCATAAAGGGATTAATTCCTCATGGGTTTCATAAACAAAATAAATTCAATAAAAAATGAAACATAATGAACATATTGAAAATAATGAGAATAAGAAAATTCCTATTTTGTATGGTGTATTTGAAATAATTCTCGAACGTTTATATGCGTCTACAAATCACATATCCGAAATAAAATAACAAAATAAAATAACTAAACCTAAGAAAAAATAACTTAAACCTATATCTAAGAAAGAGAAATTGTCTAAGGAAAACGGTGTGTGTAAATGGAGGCTCAATTGGTCTATTTATATCCTTCTAATGGTCGTTTTCCTCAACCGTCGGTCAACTGACATTTTCAAGTTTAGTGATGCATTGTGAAGACCAAAATGCCCTTTACTTTATGTTTTCCGCTTCTAGGGATCGATGTTGCGGCACACCATGTCTTGTGTCGTGACGTAGCAATCAGTATACTCCTTGAGGGTCATTTTCAGGGGTTTGTTGTGACATAGAAGGTAGCTTTAGGTTTTCTTCATTATGGACAATATGTTACGACATCGACTGTCCTATGTCGTGACATAGTGATCAACCTTGATATGATACACCTTCTAATGGGCTCATGCACACTCACGATGTACGTTAGCCAACCTTTAGGTCTCATTCAACCTGAGGTAAATAAAAGACTCGATCTCACACTTTTTACACATTTATTGACTCTATCGAAAACTAACTAAAACCTAACTAAAATCTAATCATAATACTTAATATTAAGCTCCTAAAGTGTGAAAACTAGTTTAATCTGCTAAGTTAAATTATGACAGATCAAATGTCACCCTTCAAGCTCGTCTATGGAAAACCTTGCCACTTACTTGTTTAGCTTGAGCACAAGGCATTTTGGGTTATTAAGAAACTAAATGCAAATTGGCTAGCAACAAACAACAAAGAATATTGGAGCTAAATGAGATGGAGGGATTCGGAGCGCAAGCCTATGAGAATGCAAGGTTATATAAGGAAAAACAAAGCGATGACATGATAGGAGGATTTTTCCACGACAATTTAAACTTGGACAATAAGTGTTATTCAATTCCAAGCTCAAATTGTTCCCAGGCAAGTTAAAATCTTGCTGGTCTGGACCCTTTAAAGTAGCTTATGTTTATCCTCATGGTCCTGTAGACATCAAGGACATGAAAACTGAGTTCACGTTCAAAGTTAATGGGTAAAGATTAAAACACTATTGGAGTTCTTCTGTGACAAGGGAGAAGCATTCTATTGCTCTTCGAGATGTTTGAACCCCTGAATATCCACTTCCTTTTACTTTATTTTATTTTTTTCTTTAGCTAAATTTCTTGTTTCACCTAAACGGGGTTAATAAAATTTGATTATTTTTCAGGTATAATACTCGGTCCTAATAAAATATTTGTTTTGAAGAAATGATGATTGAGCCTTTAGCATTGCAAGTCCACAAAGTCCAGCAAAAAAAATTTCCATAGCCAATTTTTCCCCAAATAGTTTTCTTTCCTTGACTTTTCTATTTCCCTCCATTTCCCTTGTTTTATGCGAAAATTATTGCGCCTCATGTCACGTTTGTTTGTAGTAAATGATGACAGTTGTCGTTCTTATTCTTTCCCCCTTATTTAACCTAATCAGTTTCATCTATTTTAGCTCACTAGCAGTTTATTTTTCCTTTTCTTTTCTTTTCTTTTAGTTTTATCTCTACTTTGCCATAAAATTCTTAAAGGTCTCACCTTCTTGACGAACACTAAAAAAATGACACAACGACTTCCTCCTCAAACTACCCCAACTCTACCACGAACATTCTTTAATGATGCTGGTAAAGAGAAGTTTAACAAGAATATAAACAAGAGACCCCTCTGTCTGGAAAATGGTTTATTCAAGGGCAAGATGCTGAACTATGGGGAGTCTGTCACTTCAGTGGTTCGAAAGCATGGTTAGCAGATCTTTTGCTTGCACCCTAACGAAGTATACACCAAGGTAGTCAGGTAGTCCGGGAGTTTTCTTCCCATTTAACATCTCCAGATACTGCATTCGTCTACGTAATGGGTAAGTCTGTACTATTCGATAAAAATTCTATTAATTCTCATCATTGCTTGAGAAATGTTGAAGATGAACATTCCGAGTTTGCCGAGAAAATTTTTGAAGAGGGTTTACAGCAAGTTCTTAAGGATTTGTGTGTGAAGGGCACTAAATGGTCGATGTCCAGTCAGGATTGCTATACCATTGATCGGGCTTCGTTAAAACCTCACTACAAAGTGTGGTATCACTTCCTCAAAGCTAGTCTTAGTCCATCCACGCACCGTACCACTGTTTCGAAGGAGAGCTTGTTACTTCTCCACTCTATCATGACCGGAAGGAAAATTAATGTGGGAAAGATTACTTTTAGAGAGGCTCATCGTTGCGCTCAGAAAAATACAAGTAGCCTTATCTTCCCCTCCAACATTTTTGCCCTCTATGAGAAGGTCAGGGTGCCAATTCAGCAAAATGAAGACGTTACCCAGAAAAAAGGGGCCATAACAAAGCAGTTGGTGCTTAAGTTTATGGTGAAGAAATGCCACGACAAAAACCTTTAGGAAATGCCCCGACAACCTCTAGCCCTACGAGCAATCAGGGTGGACTATCCACCTCAAACTTTGACTTTGAGCAATAGGGGCTCAGGAACTTGATGGGTTACGATCACAGTTCAAGTTTTTTGTGAAGGAACAACATAGAATTGCAACTGATGTGGCAGAAGCAAATCAGGAGATGGCTATTTTCTGGGGATATGTAAGGTGTAGAAATGTTGCAACCAAGAGGTCCCTGCAGAAGAACTTTACTAGACCGATGCCTGCTTTCCCTAAAGAATTGTTATCCAATCTAGAAAATGAGGAGGGAGAAGAGGGTGTAACAAAACCAACTCCAACGCACCTTACAACTAAAGAGGAGACTGCCAAGGAAAATGAGGCTGGGAAAAAAAAATTGATTCTGAGAATACTGAGTCCGATCATGAAGAAGAAAACCCCAAGTCTGCATCACATCTGCTGAAACACTTGCACAACCTACCGAGACTATTGCACATGCTACATCTCCAACAACTAAGGAAAGGAAAAGCAAGATTAGGAGATCGATGAGTTGATCAATGACCTGACAAAATTTGATGACCTTAAGGAGGAGAATGTGCCAATTAAGTCTTTGAAACGTAAACCGCGCTACAAGACAACTGCACGCAAAATCGCCTGCACGAATTAGAGTAACATTTCTTTATCCAAGCTTTATTAGCTATTTTATTTGTTTTTTTTTTATCATGCATTTGTTAGTTTTGTTTCATTTTATTTCCATATACATGTTTCTGGTTTATTGTTATTGTGTTGTTAATTCATTGAGGACAATGCATCCCTTAGGTTTGGGGTGTGTTGTGCATTCGATAGTTAGTTTGCATATTTGTTTTTAGTTAATTGCCTTGACATTCATTGTCATTCATTTTGCATTTTTTCCATAACAAACATAGTTGCCAATGATTGTCAGATCATGATGAGTATGATTTTCGTTGAGGAAATTAATTCTTCAGATATTTAGAAACTGTGATAGTAATGTAGGTAAGTTTAGCTTAAGAAAATTGTTGAAAATTGATTCTTAAAAATAGAAAATCTTAGTTGCTAGTACAATTTGTTTAAAGTATGTTTTTTTAATAAACTTAGGAATTCTTTTGATTAAGTTCAGTAAATGACAGTGCTAAATAAAGAAAAAGAAAAAAAACAATTTTGTCATGACATAACTGGATAATTTTAGAAGAAAATGCCAGAAGACACTTCAATACTTGAAACTACTAAGTAGGTCAGCAACATTTTGTTTTCTCCTTTATGTTGTTGATTAGAAAGGTAAGCTTAAATATAAGTGTATTAAAAAAGAAAAATACATAAGAAATACAAATAAAGTTAAGGGCACTCCACTATAGTAGTAAGAGTTAAGGAGGTAGTTGTTTGCTCTATCCATCTTCTAAGTAAAAAGGCCTTAGCTTTATGAGTGGGCTGCATTTAAATTGTGACATGATAGGATACTTAGCAGTTTAGTGTTTGCTCCATTGAAATTTTCCAGGAATGAAATCATGTGATAAGATGAATCCCTTAGGAAAATTGAATAAATATAGTAAAAACAAAGCCAAATTTGGAAAGATTGAATTTAGATAAAAGATAAACTAAGATAGTTAGGAGATGCTTGCTATAAATAAATTTACAATGGTAATTAGGAATTTTTATTTTTAGGGAAAAAAATTATGCATTTCTTTTGCTAAATGAGCTTATGAAACTTGAACAAGTTTCCGAAAATAAAAGATTGCTGAGAATTGAAGCATAATGTATACTATGCAGAAACTTGATCGTCACAGTGATTGCGCAAGCGAACACACGTCGATGTAAGTATAGTTGATAGACAATTCTATTGGATATCGATCCCACGAGAAAATGGGTTCTTTGATGTTAACTGTCGGAGCAATTAATACTGAAAATGTGTGAGTAAGGATGTCAGTGCAATTACGTTAACTACACACTAAAATAGTTAACATTGTCAATGCAATCAGAGTTAAATGTCAGAGGTTAAATGTCAATGTACTGAAAGTAAATCAAAATTGTTGAGTGTTGAGTGCTGAATATTTAAATGCATGAAATGTAAAAGTGATCAAGTGTAAAGGGTAAAAAAAGTCCACTAATTCTGCTAAGTTGCAACGCTGGATACGTCGATAAGGTAAAATATAAATGGATTGTCGCAGCAATAATGCTCATTTGAATTCTTACCAACAACAGCTCTTTGTTTAATCAAGACTTAACTACCCACAATCACTCGACCTCTCGGTGTGAGCAATGTTGAGCATTCAAGAACAAGTGATTGGATTCCAATCTCAAGCAGCTCTCGCCTAACTTACTTGTTAATCCAACTTGTCACTGCATCTCTCGATGTCGACAGACTACAATTTCACTCTCGTGCTTAAAGCGGTTAGATCCAAGAATAAACAAATAAGCAGCATAAAATAAGAATCAAAATGATCGAGCATTAAAAGACACTCTCGTATTCATTTAATATTATCAAAATCCATCATCATTTAAGAAGAATTAAAGAGTACAATTGAAGCTTACTATCTCTAGAGTACTAGAATTGCTTCCTAATCGTTCCTCTTGCCTTGCATCAAGCACCTCTCGTCAGAAGTGGCTACAAACTTGCTTCACCAGCTTCCCAATTTCCAGCTCAAATCTCAAAATCACACAAAATTTGTAGAATTCAATCCCTTAATTCTTGATGATTTCTTTATTCTTTGTTCTTTTATTTATAACCTTCAAAATGTTACAGGATTCAGCCTTCATTCCAAGATCCATATCTAGATTTTGTAGCTGTCAAAGTTAGTTAGGTATAGCTGTGCACTCACGTAGATTGAATGTTCTCTTTAGAGATCTGTAGGATGTCGCTGCACTGCAATGCGCAAACTGAGATCGTAATTGCGATGACACCTGTGATATTCCTGCGTTGGTGCTTCCAGATGAAAATTCAGCTTGAGTTTACTCATTTGAGATTCAAATTCAATGCATCGACATTGCTGGTCGTAATTCCAAGCTAGTCTTGTGGCTGCATTCTGTTGATATTGATCTTCTGAACTGAGCTCCTGCGCTGACAATCTTAAGATGCAATATAGCGACTGCTTGCTTCGACATTAGTACAAAAATAGATAAAAATAACAAGAATTTAAACTAGCTAGCAATGCATTAGAAAATATGAAAACTGAGAATAAAATGCTTATGATGCATGCTAAATGAGATACAAAAGAGACAATTAAAACACTAAATTAGGGAGAAAATATATGTCATTTGTAATACCATCATACCTCCAAACTTAAGTTTTTACTTATCCTCAAGTAAACAAAAATTAACAAAGTCACAAGTAGAAATGTTACCGTAATCATTATCCATACAACTTGAATTCTCTGAAGTCCTAATGTACAAATTGTATTCATATGATAGAATAATGCATCGACAATTTATAGAAATGAATATTTAAGAACTGTAACTTCATAAATGTTAGTGACATGCATTTAAATCCTAATCTTCCTTGAACCAATACAACATTTATCAAAATTTTCTTTCTTTTCTTTCTTTCTCTTTTTCTTATTACTTTGTTTTTTTTCTTTTTTTCAAATGACTGAGAGATGTCATTGCATTACTTTACCTTTGTTCATAGAAAGTAACGATGGGTGCAACAAACCCCAAGGAGGTATGTAATTATGCCGAAACATACCCTGCAGAGACAACCTTTGCTAGATGATTCTTTACCTTGCAGCAGAGTGCTCTCTTGGAAATCATAATACACTCACATTGGAGCATTTTTTTATTAACACAATGTCGCTACAATTGGTTAATTAGCTTAAGATTCAAACATGAACCTTTTCATTCATACTGAAGCAATTCTAATCATTCATTAAAAATAGCAAACTCATCATTCATTCATACTCATCTAATGTAAACATTAGTATCCAAACAATTCAAGAATTACACATCAAGATAAAAATTGTAAGCACATTTCAGTTGAAATTTTGTGAATTCTCATTAACCAAAGAAACAAATAAAATATAAACATGTGGGTGTAATTGCATTTCCATTTCACATTATCTCCCCCAAACTTAATGCTTGCATTGTCCCTAATGCAATGACAATATATACAAAAATCATGGACATGCGATTACAATGCAACTAAGTTACAAAATGAATGCAGTGACAAAATAAAATGCATGACACTAAAATGCATAAAACTAACTAAATAAATATACCAACTCAGGTGTTAGCACGATGCAGAGGCTGCTTTAGTTTCTTGTTTTTTCTTCTTTAGGCGCTCACCCTCGTCATGATTCTTCTTCTTCTTCTTATCCTTACGGCCTTTTTTTACTCCTTCGTGCCAACCTGTTCAGGGATTGCTCTCTGAATAGGTTGGGTGGCGGTCTCATTGATTGTCACGTCTGATGGGTGGATTTTTGTGAGTGGTGCCACATAGGGAGATAGCAAGAGGATTCAGTTCCTCACCTCGCTAGTGGCAACCTTAGCTTGGCTCGCAGCATGTCGAGCTTCGTCTGAGCTGGATGCTCCCACAACATCCTCTACAATCATTATCGGGGCATCAATTTCCCTCTCTTCTTGCACCTCGACAGTTCTTTCTCATCATTTTCTTCTTTTTCCTTTCTTGATCTTCTCCTTCAACTAATCTCCCTGATCCGCATCCTTGTGCACACGCTATTCAGTCTCAATTGGGCTAGTGTTAGTGCATTCTACCGCGTCGACATCCTCCCGCACAACAGCTCTCGTTCCACATATTTGCGCCTAGAGTATGGAGAACTCATCCTCGAATAAGTAGGCGATGTTGGGATAATAATCTTTATCAGCCTGCGAGTGCTCGTCATCCTTCTCATCATCGAAATGTGAATCAAAGTTGGCTTAGGGGCAGGCCTACATCAAGGGTAGGTTACTTCGTAAGATGAGTACTGCATTAGTCGATAGATGGACAGAAATACCGGAAGTCTGTTAATGGATCAGTGCTGATCCGGTTCAGTATGACAACAATGGCCTCGTTTCACGCCTTCATGTATGCATAAAATTTGTGCAGTCGAAAATCCATATCCTCCACTATGCTATCAGTATGGATTGAACGCATGTCGATGCGATCTAGGTGTACTTCCATCAAGGCTAGCTTTTTCGCTACTTGGGACTCTATCGGTGAATCAAGCTGATCAACCGTCTTTTTACCCTTTCCTTTATCCCTTTAATTGGAGGCTCCTTGGCCACTGGTGTATCTTGACCACGTGTCATCCGCTCAATCAAGATATCGTTGATCGGACCCTTGTTGTCTAAGACCTCCTCACCATAATTGGGCACAATGCCCTTTGTTTGCAAAGTAGCATAATGAGGGAGGGAAAAGGAAGTATACCAGTTTGCTTGGCTGCCTGCTTCTGCGATCTGGGTGTGTATGATCTTACCAATGTCGATGTGTCAATGATGCAGGATCGAGTGCAGTAGACACATACGATCTAATGTAGCCGTAGTGCTATGGGTTGAGGGCATGATGCGACTGTTGATAAAATGGAACCAGGCTTTGCAAAATGATGTAAGGTACCTTCTATGCATTGTGTAGTTGTGAAAGCCATTACTGGTCTAGGTGGCACTATCGATGCATAGGTCCTTCATCATCTGTTCCATGCAGTCATCGTCCAAACGATGCATAAATGGTGTGTGGTCGTCCTCCTTCTCCTAGATCCTTAGCAACACATTTACTTGGGTAACGCTCCATAGAATAAGCCCCTCTCGCACAAAAACAAATTCTTGGTCTGGATCCACCAAGTTTGCATAAAATTTCCTAACCAATGTAGGGGAGTATCCAGATGGATTCTCGTAAAAGAATCCCACCAAGGCGGCTTATGATACGTTGAACCTACTTTCCTAGAGCTGGTGTGGAGAAATTTAGGCCTTGTTCGGGATGGAGGTTGCATTTTAACATGGTGTTTTGATAATGATCTTTGGCCATAGTCGTTAGAAACAAGACTGGGCCTATAGATGATAGTGGTGGTGGTGTGGACGGAACCATATTAGAAGTGGTTGGGGTGTCCTTTGAAGGGGTTTTAAAAGTATACTTGAGGCACTGGTTTTTGTCATTGTTAAAGAAAAAGGAAGAGAGTTGCAGAAATGGTGCTTTGTAAACAAAAAAGAAAGGATGAAAGCAATGAAGAAGAAGAGTTGTAGCAACAATAGAGGATGTAAAGAGAAAAAAAAACTGCAGGAAGTAGGATTTATAACCTAGGCATGATGACTGAAAAAAAAATATGGGGAATCGTTGCGTCTGCATTCATTAATTACCAAGCCGCAGATTGTATTGGTTTTTTTGATCCAACGGTTGGAGAGAAAATAAATCAACCAGCACAATTCTTGCTGGAAAAAACAATGCTGACTCACCATAAAATGTGTTGAAAATACGTGCTCCGGTGCTTCGACAAAAATTCGATTTTTATGTCTGTATGAAATTTGAAACAAATAAAAGTAAATAAAGAAATGCTTCAACATTATTTAAATATGACTAGATTGATGGCCTCGTTTGATTCTTTGACATTTGGGCTCACATAATGCTTTAAACATTGGCCATTCACTTTGAATTGTTGTCCATCCTTTAGGTTCTCAATTGTCACCGCACGGCTTTGGAATGCTTCGACAACTCTAAAAGGGCCTGACCACCTTGATCACAATTTACCTGGATGCAACTTTAAATGTGAGTTAAATAAAAGTACTAACTGACAAGATGAAATTGTTGATGCAAGACGATGTTGCCATGTCATCTCTTTGTTTTTTTTTATAGATCGTGACTTTCTCATAAGCATGGTGTCGAATTTCTTCTAACTCCGTGATGTCCAATAGTCTATTCTTTTCAGTAGCATCATAATCCAAATTCACCTACTTGATTACCCACATTGCTTATGTTCAAGCTAAATTGGTAGGTGACAAGACTTACCAATACTAACTGATACAGTGACATTCCAATGGGGTCTATATACAGTGCGAAGCATCCACAATGCGTCATGTAGCTGCAAAGACCAATCCTTCCTAGATGGGTTAACCACCTTTTCAAGTATGCTTTTAATTTATCGATTGGATACTTCTACTTGACCATTGGTTGTGGGTGATACGTCGTAGCCATACGATGCTTCACACCATATCTTTTTAATGTAGTCACCACTTGATTGTTATAGAAATGAGTCCCTTGGTCACTTATCAATGCTCTCGATGTTCCAAATCTTGTGAGAATATATGTATGAAAGAATTTCAACACCGTCCAAGCATCATCTTTTGGCAATGCAATTCCCTCAATCCAATTCGAGACATAGTCAACAGCCACTAAGATATATACATTTCCAAAAGAGCTTGGAAATGGTCCATAAAATCTATACCCCAAACGTCGAAAAGCTCTACTTCCATAATCGATTGTTGGAGCATTTCATTGCGCTGAGATATTGAACCAATGCGTTGACAACGATCACATTGTTATGCGAAGTTGTGAGAGTCTCGAAACAATGTGGGCCAATAAAATCCTGACTGTAGGACTTTAGCAGCAGTCATTGATCCACGAAAATAACTACCATAAGGGGCATCGTGGCAATGTCGCAAGATTGAATTCATTTCTTCTTCAGGTGCATAACAATGAATGATGTTATCGGTGCATACCCTGAATAGGTATGGCTCGTTCCAGTGATATTTTGCAGCATCGCGTATGAACCTGATCTTCTTGTGACTTGTAATACTCATTGGTAGCTTTCCACACACTAGGTAATTGATAACATCGACGTACCAAGGCAATGTGTCTACAAAAAAATATTTGCTTGTCTGGAAATGCTTCAACAATGTGAAACGTCCATCCATCTTCACTTCCAACTTCTAGTCGAGACAAGTGGTCAACTACTTGATTCTCAAATCCTTTACTGTCCCTAATTTCAATATCAAATTCTTGAAGGAGTAGGATCCATCGTATCAGTCTAGGCTTGACATTTTTTTATTGAAAATGTATTTTAATACTGAGTGGTCTATGTAAACTGTAGTCTTTACGCCAACAAGATATGAACGAAACTTGTCTAATACGAAGACTACTGCTAGCAACTCCTTCTTAGTGGTAGTGTAGTTAACATGCGCTTTAGTTAGAGTTTTACTAGCATAATAAATAGAATGAAATACCTTCTCTTTTCATTGGCCAAGTACAGCTTCCACAACAAAGTCACTTGCATCGCACATTAGTTCAAACGGTTGCGTCCAGTCCAGTGCAATGACAATTGGTGCTTGTACCAACTATTTCTTTATTGTTGTAAATGCATCCAAACAATTGTCATCAAATACAAACTTTTTATTTTGCTCCAGCAATGAGCATAATGGTTTAGTTATCTTGGAGAAATCTCGAATGAATCTTCTATAAAAACTAGTGTGTCCAAAAAAGCTTCTTATTGCTTTGACGTTGGTGGGTGGTAGTTTCTCGATGATTTCTACCTTTGCTTTATCAACCTCAATGCCCTGACAAGATGTCCGATGCCTAAGGACATTGCCTTCAGTTGCCATGAAGTGGTATTTCTCCCAATTCAGAACTCTCATCCATGAATACCTCTAAGGAATCCTCAATCATGTCCAAAAAAATTGCCATCATACATCTCTAGAATGTTGCTAGCGCATTGCACAACCCAAATGGCATACGTCGGAAAGCAAATATTCCAAAAGGGCATGTGAACGTTGTCTTTGCTTGATCCTCCACCGCAACAGCAATTTGGTTGTATCAAAAGTAGTCGTCTAAGAAACAATAATAGGTTTTACCAGCTAGCCTATCTGGCATCTGGTCAATGAAAGGCAGTGGAAAATGGTCCTTCTTTGTTTCCGCATTTAGTCGACGATAATCATGCATACTTGCCAACCAATCGCAATATGAGTAGGGCTTAACTCGTTCTTGTCATTGGTCACAACTATGAAACCACTCTTTTTAGGTACACATTGGACAAGGCTCACCCAATCATTATCGAAAATAGGGTATATATATGCCCACATCTAACCATTTGATAATTTCCTTCTTTACTACCTCTTTCATTTTTTCATTAAGTCTTCCTTGCTACTCAATTGATTGCTTCTTTTCATCTTCTAGCCTGATCTTGTGCATGCAAGAAGAGGGACTAATGCCTCTGATATCAACAATGCTCTAGGCTATGGCTCTTGTATGTTTTTTTAAAATCGCAATGAGCTTATCTTCTTGCATTGCGTCGAGAGATATGTTGACAATAACAGGTAATGTCTTGTCACCAAGAAAGACATACTTCAAATGTGTTGGCAATGGCTTTAACTCTAAAGTAGGAGCTTGTTCAATAGATGGTTTAAACACCGGGATTGTCCTGTTAGACAAATCCAAAGACTCCAATTGCCAATTCTGTCTCAACTCACAATTATTAACCTCCTCTTTGTCTCTACATTTAGCTAGGATTTCATCAGTGGATGTCGTTGCATCTTCCTCTGACGCTGTTGAACTCCTTGCATTAAATTCTTCCGAAATGATTTCATCCAGCACATCGATATGGTGACATTGATTTTTAGTTCTGGATGGCGATGCCTCAAACACACTGAATGTCACATGCTCATTGTTATGATGCATGATAAGTTCTCCTTTGAATACATCGATAAGTGTGCTTCTCGTTGCTAGAAATGGTCACCCAAAATAATAGGCATCTCCTTATCTGCTTCGTAGTCTAGGATAATGAAATCAGCAGGGAACACGAACTTATCAACTTGGACAAGGATGTGTTTGATTTAGCCTTCTGGTTGTGCTAAGGATCTGTCCGTAAGTTGTAATGTCACCGTAGTGGGTTTCATCAAAACTATTCTTAATTTCTTGAAAGTAGACAGAGGCATAAGATTAATACTTGCTCCCAAATCACATAAAGCCTTACCTAAATAATGATTTCTAATGGAGCATGGGATTGTGAAGTTGCCAGGACTTTCATCTTGGTTAACAACTTATTCGTAAGCACAGTGCTACACCCCTCTGTGAGCGCAATCGTCTCAATTTCGGACAATTTCTTTTTCTTTGAAAGTAACTCTTTCATAAATTCTCATAGCTAGGTATTTGTTTGTACAAGAGTAACTACAAGAGGTATGTTAATATGCAATTGTTTCAAAGTAGAAACAAACCTTTGATATTCTTTATCATGGACTTTCTCTTTAATCTTTGCGAAAATGGAAAAGGTGTTGTAACATTGGGTTGTTGTGAAAAACTTGGTGGTATCGACATAGGTAGTTGCGTTGACAACTTAGCTGGCCAAACTGCAAGTATCAATGGTACTACAATTGGTTCCTCTTCTTTTGCTTTTGCTTGACTTCCTTCAACTTCATCCTCTTGATTATAACTGCTTGGTTCAGCCGTCTGCTTGCCACTCCTCAGTGTGATTGCTTTGCATTGCTCTTTCCCCCTTTGCGTAGGATTCTCAATGTCACTAAGCAGAGTGCCTGGTGGTCTTATGCTGAGATTAGAAGCCAACTGCCCTAGCTGGGCTTCCAATGCTCTAATGGAAGAAGAGTTGCCTTGCACTATTGCTTCAGTTCGTATGATATGCTCGTGCATCATTACCTAAAGAGCAGCCATAGGATCTGAATTAGGTTGAGAAAATTACTGCTGTTGATGTTGATGATGTTGTCTTTACATATGTGACAGGACAGACTATTGTAACTGTAATCGTGATTGTGGTTGCATCTGACTATGTGATTGCATCTGTTTAGATCGAGAATTTATTTGTTAATTCTGATTATAATTTTGCTATGTATTGCTATTGTAACTCCCTTGTCTATAACCCCTTTGATTTGAGGAATTTTCATATCTGAATGTGGAATCATTTTGATTCCCCAAGGTTGTTGAGATCGGTTGTCATATGAGTTACCGAATGAACTTCCTTTGATGTTGTTGACATAGAAAGCATTTTTTGAATGTTGTGGGCAGTCCTCATAACTATGATTGTCGCTGCAAATTTCACAAGAGAATATAGGCGCTTCCAATTGTTGTGCCACTTGAATAGGAGCAACTTCATTTGTTCCCTTCATATTCTTTATGATATTGGCCAATGAGGATACTTGCGCTGACAAAGCAGAAATAGCATCTAACTCAAGAACTCCAGGGTTAGTTTTACCTGTACAGAATGAGAGATTGGATATTGATAATCTTTCTAAGCAATCCTCTCTAGAATTCTTACAGCTTCATTGTATGTACAATCCAACAAGGGACCATTAGCCGATGCATCGACAAGGTTCCTTGTCTGAGCATTCAAACCATTGTAGAAAATTTCTATTTGGGTCTCTTGCTGAATTCCATGCATTGGGCACTGTCGAAGCAATGTTTTATAACGCTCTCATGTTGTATGTAAATTCTCATCATCTAGCTGATGATATGCAGTAATATCATTATGCAGCCTTGTGTTCATTGTTGGTGGATTGAAATGCAAAACAAACTGCGTTGCTAATGCATTCCACAATGTAATTGATCCTGTCGGCAATCCTAAGAACCATGTTCTCGCTTTACCCTGCAACGAATAAGGAAATAATTGCATTTTTAAGGCATCATCAGGGACACCATGTTGACTAAAGGATGCACAAATAAAAAATGATTTTAAGTGTTCTCTTGCGTCTTTAGGAGGAAAACTAGAATATTGCCCATTTGAATTTAACATCTGAATCATCACCGCTTCAGCTCGAAATTTCCAGCTTGGATAGCTAGTCTCACAACCCTTGGTTGTAGATCATCAGGTATAGGCACAACAAAATCTCTTATTATCCTATTTTGTACTTGTTCTTCCTGTGGACGTGGTGGTGGTATATCATAACAATTTGTGGAAGCACTAGAGGAACTCTATCTTGTGGTAGCAATGGTAGTAAATTATTGTTGTTACTGTTACCAGCCATTTTTCTTTGTTCTTTCCTTCTCCTCCTAAGTGTCCACTCAAGCTTCGGATCAAAGCTCACAATGTCCTTAGGATTTCTCCTTGTGGACATACAACAATAAAATATCTGAAAAAAAAACAATTAGAGAATAAAAAAAGATTAGTAGTGATTAAAAGTTAAGTAGAATTAATTGCAACTATAAAAGTAAACATCAACAAACGCGAATTTCCCCGACAATGGCGCCAAAACTTGATCGCATCTGTAACGTCATAGTGATTGTGCAAGTGAACACATGTCGATACAAGTACAGTTGATAGACAATTCTATCGGATATTGATCCCACGAGGAAATGGGTTCTTTGATGTTAACTGTCGGAGCAATTAATACTGAAAATGAGTAAAATGTGAGTAAGGATGTCAGTGCAATTACGTAAATATACACACTAAAATAGTTAATATTGTTAATGTAATCAGAGTTAAATGTCAGAGGTTAAATGTCAATGTACTGAAAGTAAATCAAAATTGTTGTGTTGAGTGCTGAATATTTAAATGCATGAAATGTAAAAGTGATCAAGTGTAAAGGGTAGAAATAGTCCACTGATTCTGCTAAGTTGCAACGCTGGATACGTCGACAAGGTAAATATAAATGGATTGTCGCAGCAATAATGCTCATTTGAATTCTTACCAACAACAGCTCTTTGTTTAATCAAGACTTAACTACCCACAATCACTCGACCTCTCGGTGTGAGCAATGTTGAGCATTCAAGAACAAGTGATTGGATTCCAATCTCAAGCAGCTCTCGCCTAACTTACTTGTTAATCCAACTTGTCACTGCATCTCTCGATGTCGATAGACTGCAATTTCACTCTCGTCCTTAAAACGGTTAGATCCAAGAATAAACAAATAAGCAGCATAAAATAAGAATCAAAATGATCGAGCATTTAAAGACACTCTCGTATTCATTTAATGTTATCAAAATCCATCATCGTTTAAGAAGAATTAAAGAGTACAATTGAAGCTTACTATCTCTAGACTACTAGAATTGCTCCCTAATCATTCCTCTTGCCTTGCATCAAGCACCTCTCGTTAGAAGTGGCTGCAGACTTGCTTCATCAGCTTTCTAATTTCCAGCTCAAATCTCAAAATCACATAAAATTTGTAGAATTCAATCCCTGAATTCTTGATGATTTCTTTATTCTTTGTTCTTTTATTTATAGCCTACAAAATGTTGCAGGATTCAGCCTTCATTCTCATATCCAAATCTAGATTTTGCAGCTATCAAAGTTAGTTAGAGTGCAGCTGTGCACTCACGCAGATTGAATGTTCTCTTCAGAGATCTGTAGGATGTCGCTACACTGCAATGCGTAATCTGAGATTGTAATTTCAGTGACCCCTGTGATATTCCTGCGTTGGTGCTTCCAGATGTAAATTCAGCTTGAGCTTACTCATTTTAAATTCAAATTCAATGCGTCGACATTGCTGGTCACAATTCCAAGCTGGTCTTGTGGCTGCATTCTGTCCATGTTGATCTTCTGAACTGAGCTCCTGCGCTGACAATCTTAAGATACAATATACAGACTGCTTTCGTCGATATTAGTACAAAAATAGATAAAAATAACAAGAATTTAAACTAACTAGCAATGTATTAGAAAATATGAAAACTGAGTATAAAATGCTTATGATGCATGCTAAATGAGATACAAAAGAGACAATTAAAACACTAAATTATGGAGAAAATATATGTCATTTGTAATACCATCACAACTGACATTTCAAAAGATAATTATGTTGTCATGGCGATTCATTCAAGTAGTCAATCAATAACTCAGGTTTGGGTGGTGATAACTCTTGAAAAAAGTTTATATTTTTAGACCTTTTAGACTTAGTAAATTGCTTGTACTTAAGTAAATATAGTCACATTTTTGGGAATTATGTTAGTATTTTTAGTTATTGCATTATAAAGCTTGGATTGAACTTTAATGTTTAAATTTGTTACTGTTAACTGCAGGAGGAAAGAAGTTGTTTGTCGAAAGTGCAAGAGAAGTTTAAGAGAAGGACAAGACAATAAGAGAAATATTGCCATGGTAAATGTTGGATAAGTTGTCAGCAAAAAGACCATGGCATTTCCAAGAAGGAGCTGACTCAATAGAGCGACTTGTTCTAGAACCAGCTAGCTAGTTGTACTAGAAAGATCTATTGGAAGAGTGAGACAAGCGTGAGCTGGGAGAGTACTATACCTATAGTAGATTTATAAATTCGTGGAAAACTCAAGGATGAAGAGGGGTGGAGAATTGAGGGCAAAAAAATTATGCAAGAAACACGCGCAAAAACCACAAGTGAAATCTGTAGCAGGAAGGGAAGGTTCAAGTTGCAGCGTAGAGCAGAAACTTAAGGAAGAAGACGATGCATCCCACCTGGGCTTGTAAGACATTGCAATGCACTGAAGGAAGCTGGATCAGCAACACCTGCAGTTCTTCCTTCATCTCTGATTTATGTATTGATTTGACTTTGAAAAATGTCGTATGATACGATTATTTTGATGGTTAATCACCAATCCATGAGCTAATCTCATCATGTTGGGATTACTGTGTTATATTTGATTACATTGTGAATATTTGGATTCAATTCTATATTTGTTTACTATTTTATTCGAATAAGTTCTTATTCACATGCATGCATGCTCTAGACATAGACGATGTATGGATGGTTCTTAGGTTTAAATTGATGTTGAAAAGATTATTTAAATTGGATTGCATTCAAATGATACAAGAATTATTACCGTGACAATAGTCTTGCCCACGACTCGTGACGAGCTTGCTGAAAAAATATAAAATAAATAAAGGAGATGAAAACGTTTGGGAAATAAATAAAATGAAATAGCAGCAAATAACAACTATATTAATCAAAAATAAAAAGACTAAATGGAGTTAAACTTCGTAAGGATTAATATAAAGTCTTAGTCTTAGACTTGATGAATTTCTATTCCGAATCGATCCTTAAAAATGAGTTTTCTCCTCCAAACCATAAGGTGGTTATAGCGGCTAAGAACACCCAACCATCAATTCTTCCTTTCATAGTTGATTCCGATACGACTTGCAAATCAACCCTAATCGATTTTCTAATCGTGATACACTCGTTCATAATTCAAGACCTCGATAGCCTTATTTTTTGAAGAACCCAACTTGGATCAACGGCCTTAACCATGTGGGTCATTTAAATCTGATCACTATATCCTTTGAAAAAAATCCCACTTGTTGATAAAGACACGCATGGAACAGAATCATAAGTTGCCTCATTACGGATTTGTCCTAGGGCTCTAGATGTTTAGAGATGACTTGTTTGCTTGTTGGATCTGAAACACATTGAAAAACAAAGAAAAAAGTTCGATCTGAAGCAAAATAAACTGGTTGGAACTAAACAAAACAAAATCAGTAAAAAACCCAAATAGTAAATACTAAGATGTAATTTGAATTTGGACACCACTGAATTTTAGGGTTTCTTGAGCTCAAAGAACCCTAATTTAGGTGGCGAATTTCATTTAAAGTCAGATCTGAAAGGGGAAACAAAATAGATATGTTAAACAGATTTTTAAGTTTAAAAGGAATCTGTTTTGTAATTAAAGATTCCAAACAATGTAAACGACCAAGAATCCCTAATTTTATGATGAATCTTACTGATTTGGGATGGGAAAAGACGAATCTTGGTGGTTTTAGGACCTGAAATGAAATCAAACAAAATTAATCAAATAATAAATAAATAACAAAACATAATTTGTTTAAGGAGAATAAAACATGGAAAGGTGACGATGGTGTTTTGAAAGATGTACTCGACGGCTTGAATCCATAATGAGATCCACAACACCTGCTAACGGCTCTAATTCTCCCCTCCAAGAAGAAGATCAAGGCAAGAAGAAAGGTGAAGACTACTCTTGTAATTAAAGAGAATACCAAAGCAACTTCTAAAATAAACAAGACCTAAGAGAATTTCTAAGACTCAAAGAGAACTTGATTAATCAAGAAAACGAATTAAAACTAAATGCCATAATGAGGGGTAGTTAAGGCCTTTAAATAACCCCAAAGTTAGACCCCTAATCAAACTTAGGAGTGTAAAGTCAAATAAATAACTGATTACAACTTAGCAGAATAATCAAATAATTAATTACTAATATATAAAACTAAAACAACAATCTAATATGGAACTTCAGCTAAGGCTTAATGGCTTGTGCTTGGTCGAATTTTTACTTGGAAAACTAAGACAAATTTGATTTCGGCTCTATTGGGCTTGATTTGCAATGTGGGTTCTTCTCAGCTTCCAAATGGTGTCCAAAACTTTAAGTTGGGCTTAGTAATGTGTAAATGGGCCAATTCTGATCTTGCACAGGGTTTCCTTTCAAGATCGATCTGCTTATGCTAGAACACATTATCCATCGGATGTCAGTTTCAAGATTTGATTTCTTGGACCAAGAATTCTAATATTTGAATTCTTGGTTTTCTTGATTTCTGAAATCTCCCCAAATGGCATAATTAGACCAAGATTTCATTTCTTGATTTTCTTGATTTTCTTGAAAATAGGAACGTGAATCTTGATTTTTTTTGGCTCGTATGTGCATCGAAGGCCTTTACGATGAAGCCTTGCACAAATCCATTTAATCTTGCCTTCATCTTTCTTGCCTTTGACCTTGTAATTGGGCCTTGTGATAAAGTCAGCCCATTAGCTTTGATGCTTGCATCATTCCCTTCCTTGAAAAGATTCGTCCCCGAATCTGAAACATGAAAGGGAGAAAGATCTGCAACATTGAAAGTAGTACTCACATTAAACTCACTAGGCAGATCTATTTGGTAGGCGTTGTCATTGATCCGCTTGAGAACTTGAAATGGTCCATCAACCTACGGTCTAATTTAGATTTTTGTTGTTTGGGAAGTCTCTCTTTACGCATATGAACCCGAACCCAATCATTGGGTTCAAAAACAACTTGCTTAAGCCCTTATTGGCTTTGTTGGTAGTGATTTCATTGGTTTTGGCAATTTGTTGTCGAGCTTTCTCATGTATGGATTTTAACAACTCAGCCTTCTGTTCGTCATCTAAGCTGCAAATATTATCTAAAGATAATGGCAGAAGATCAAGTACAGTAAGTGGGTTAAAACATAAACAATTTCAAAGGGAGAATAACCAGTTGTAGAATGGATAGATCGATTATATGTGAATTAGAAAAAGGTAAAAATTCTTCCCACGTTTTGAGATTCTTACCCACCATGGCTCTAAGTAAAGCTCCTAAGATTCTATTTACCACTTCGGTTTGTCCATTGGTTTGGGGGTGACAAGTAGTCAAGTAAAGGAGTTTTATGCCAATCTTACCCTAAAATACCTTCCAAAAAAGTTAAGAACTTCACATCTCTATCAGAAACAATGGTGTGAGGCATTCCATGTAGGCTCACCATCTCTTTAAAGAATAAATCAGCCACATGTGTAGCATCATCGGTTTTGTGACAAGTTATAAAGTGAGCCATCTTTGAAAACCTGTCAACAACAACAAAGATACTATCTCGACCCTTTTTAGTTTGTGAAACCTAAGAATAAAATCCACGGATAGATCAACCAGTGAAGAAGAAGGAATCGGCAAAGGAGTATAAAGGCCATGAGGCATTACCGTAGATTTTGCTTGTCGACAAGTTATACATCTAGAACATACCTTTTTGACATCCTTTTTATGTGCGGCCAAAAGAAGTGTTCGTGTAGAATGTTTAATGTTTTCGCTATTCCAAAGTGTCCATAAGTCCTCCACTATGTGCCTCTCGAACCAAGAGTTCCCTCATGGAGCACTGTGGAATACATAACCCATCCATGTGAAATAAAAAACCTTTAACAAGATAAAACTTATCATATGCCCCATTCCCACAATTAGCAAAGATATATCCGAAATCAGTATCATTTAAGTACAAATATTTCAAATGCTCAAATCCTAAGACTCTAGCATTCATAGTAGTTATTAAAGAATATTGTTCAGATAAAGCATCAATGACAACATTATCCTTACCCATTTTGTACTTAATGACATATGGGAATGTTTCAATAAATTAGACCCACCTAGCATGTCTCTTACTTAATTTACCTTGTCCATTTAGCCACTTAAGGGACTCATGATCTATGTGAATTATTAACTCATTTGGCAGCAAGTAGTGTTGCCAAACCTGAAGAGATTGAAACGAAGCAAGTAGCTCCTTGTCATAGATCGAATAATTCAATTGCGCTCCATTTAACTTTTCACTAAAATATGCAATCAGCCTCTTGTCTTTCATCAAGATTGCACCTATCCCAATACCTGAAGCGTCACATTCGAGTTCAAAAGTGTTAAAAAAATCATGTAATTTAAGAACTAGAGCAGAACACAACTTATCTTTTAAGGTCTGAAAAGCCTTTGCTTGAGGTGTACCCACTTGAAACCACAGATTTCTTAATTATTTTCATTTAATGGGGTAGCAATATAAGAAAAATCTTTCACAAACCTACGATAAAAACTAGCTAAACCATGTAAAGATCTTAGTTCAGTAACCGATTTAGGAGTAGGCCACTCCTTGATTGCCTTTACTTTGTCCTCATCAACATGAATACCTTGTGCACTAACTATAGAACCCAAAAAGATTACCTTATCATAGCAAAATGTGCATTTATCAAGGTTGGCATACAATTTTTCAGTCCGTAGAATGTCAAAATAGATTTATCATGCTGAACATGGTCATTCAAAGAGGTTGAGTAAATCAGAATGTCATCAAAGTAAATAACAAATTTAGCCAAATAAAGCCTTAAAATATGAATCACTAAGTGCATGAAAGTACTAAGTGCATTAGTTAACCTGAAAGGCATTACTAACTACTCATACAATCCAAATTTTTTTTAAAGGTTGTTTTCCTTTCGTCCCCTTCTCTCATTCGAATTTGATGATACCCACTTTTTAAGTCGATTTTAGTAAAGATAGAATATCCATGCAACTCATCAAGCATATCATCAAGTCTAGGAATAGGATGTCTATACTTTATCGTAATTTTGTTGATTTGGCGCAATCAACACACATGTGAAACTTACTATCTTTCTTAGGCAGTAATAAAACAGGAACGACAAAAAGACTTAGGCTTTCTCATACAAACTCTCTTAACTAAAATCTTCTACTTGCCATTGCAATTCCTTTGTCTCCTCGGGGTTGCTTCGGTAAGCTGGTCGATTTGGTATGCCAACACCAGGTATTAAATCGATTTGGTGCTCAATTCCTCTTTAGGGTGTAAACTTTAGGAGGCTCACCGAAAACATCCTCATAATCCTGTAAAACAGCAAAGAGAACGCTAGGCAATGAACATGTTAAGTTAGATAGATTCGGCCTAAATCTCACAAGGATACAAGGTTGTTTAGTGAAAAGAGCTCTCCTCACATCTTTTACACTCGCATATAAATTTTGTGCGCTCTTTTTACTACAAGATTATTTACTTACCAGTGGGCCTTTTGATTGACTTTTGTTACTACTGGTCTCTTTACTCTCAATCCTTTCAATATTCTTACCCTTAACCCCCTCACAAAATCTTAGCATTTTGAGTTACTCATCATGAACTTCTTTGGGTGTCAAAGGCATTAGAGTGTACTTTTTCCCTTTAAAGATGAGGGAATATAAGTTTACCTTGCCATGGTGTTGCACATCTCTATCATATTGCCATGGACGGCTAATTAACAAATTGGCAGCTTGCATGGGCACCACATCACACCAAATTTCATCCACATAATTCCCAATTTTAAAAGAAACCAGAGTTTGTCTATTTACCTTAACTTCGGCTCCATCATTAAGCCATTAAAGTCGATATGGCCTAGGTGTCTCGAATATGGCAAGCCAAAGAATTAACTAGGAAGTTGCTAATCACATTCGCACAACTCCCACTATCCACGATGAATGAACATAGCTTCCTTTAACCGAGCACCTCGAATGGATGATGTTTGTTCGCTGGTTTTCCCAATCTTCCTATACACTTACATTAAGAGTGCGTCTTACTACTAGACAATAGGATGTCAAAATTCTCCCTTAAACTTGTGGAGCCAATAATTCCTCCTCATAGAAATCTCCCCCATGTTTGAACATTCTCCATAAATTCGGCCATATGAGCATCGTCGAAATTCGAATTCACCATTTTCTTGAACCATAAGTAATCTCGTATTAGGGCAATCACGACTATAATGGTGATGCCTTTTGCATTTGAAGCACTTAATGTCACGAGTTCTCTCTGAGGCTGAACTATTCAGATTATTTTATTAGGAGGGACTTGCGTTTTGATTGGAGCACACTTTTCCAATTGATTTGTTTCTGTCCATTATGCCTTGAATTGGACGACTTTTGATCACCACTTTGTCAAAACTTATTAGTAGTAAAGGCAGTTTAGAATTTCAAAAAGAAGCATTGGAATTGTTACCTTTGGTAATACCACTGAGGTGAAGATCGAGGACCTTGTTCTTGCAATGGTTGTTCAATCTCTGTGGCTTTTTGAACAGCTTCCTCAAGGTCAATATAGGTTTGCAATAGCATATGTTCAGAATTGGTTTATTCAAACCCTCAACAAATTGAACGATGGTAGACTTATCATCTTCTTCAACACTAGCTCGCTACATTAGAGTCTCAATTTCTTTGAAGTAGTCATCAACAAACTGATTACCTTGCATCAAATTCCAGAGTTTTTTTTAAAGCCCCTTGTAATAGTGAAGAGGGAAAAATGTTTGCGCATCATATCTTGAGTTCTGCCCATGTATCAATCGCACCCTCATAATTACGACGACGACTAATTCCTAGTTGAGTCTACCAAATCAAGGCATAATTAGAAAATTATAAAGTTGCCATGGGAACTTTCTCATCATCACAACACGTAAAGTACTGAAATAGATTCTCCATTTTTGCTTCCTAATCACAATAAGCATCTGGATCCTTTTTTTCCATGAAATTGTGGAATGGAAAACTTTGGTTAGCCAAGGAGGGCTGTCTATAATTATGGTAAAAAGTTTTCGTCCAACTCACGAGGGCCTCTTCGAATAGGACATGCATGAGGACCATCACCACGTCGATTTCTATGAGCATCCATGACCGGAGGTTTTGGTAACCTCAAACTCATCACTATCAGCATTATGATTGTGTTGATACTTAACTTGATACTTAGTTGCTCAATAGATTGTGTGCTAATTGAGCAAAAATATCAGCCTATTGTTTGGCTTGGTGTTCTCGTATTTGGGCTAAGTTCTCATTCATATTTTCTTCAGCTTGTGATGGAACTTGCAAAGCCTCTAATGTGTCCGATACTTGCTGACGTGTTTCCTCACTTCCTTTGTTACTACGAGTGGTAACCATCCTAAAATCCACAACACTCAAAAATAAAAATCAAACTCACATTATGTACTCAAAAAGAAAATAAAGTTTCAATGAGGCTAAAAAAACTCTTATGAATGTTTTAGTAGAAGTCAGACTAACAAGTCATTTTAAATCACATTTTAATCACTAATCAAAGAACTAAGAGCTTTATGAATCCAAAAAAGGCTAGACTCCAATAGAATAAGTTGCTCAGAGGAAGGAGAAGGTAACTTTTTCGTCCTACTAACACAAGAAAAGAGAAAGTGTTAGATTGCATAAAAGAAAAAGGAAGCTAAAACAAATGAATACTTAATCTAAGAGTAAAGAAAATAAACCCAAAACTAGAATATGAGTATAGATGCAACGAGAGAGACTTCGTTAGAGTGTTCCAAAAGAAGTGCAAACTAAATTAAACTCAACAGATTCGATTTTGTGAGGTTTTTTTTCTTTTTTTCTTTTTAAAGACCGGACACTCACAAATGCTTGAAATTTGATACCACTTGATAAGACCACTACGGAACATAGTCTAAGTCACCTCGTTACGGATTTGTCCCAGGGCTCTAGACGTTTAAAGATAACTTGTTTGCTTGTTAGATCCGAAACACATTGGAAAACAAAAAAAAAGTCATATCTAAAGGAAAATAAATTGGCTAAACTAACAAAACAAAATTAGTAAAGAAACCCTAACTAGTAAATACTAAGATGTAATTCAAATTTGGACACAAAGAATGATTTTAGAGTTTCTTGAAAACAAAGAACCCTGATTTAGGTGGAGAATTTTGTCCAAGTCAAATCTGAAAGGGGAAACAAAACAGATTTGTTAAACAGATTTTTAAGCTTAAAAGGAAACTGTTTTGTAATTAAAGATTCCAAACAATGTAGACCGAGAACCCCTAATTTAATGATGAATCTTGCTCATTTTGGGATGGGAAAACGGATCTTGGTGGTTTTAGGACCTGGAACGAAATTAAGCAAAACTAGAATCAAGTAATAAAGAATAACAAAACATAATTTTTTTTAAGGAGAATAAAAGATGGAAGGTGACAATGGTTTTCTGAAAGATACCCTCGGCAACATTGAATCCACAATGAGATCCAACCACCTGCTAACGGCTCTAATTCTCCCTCCAAGAAGAAGATCAAGGCAAGAAGAAAGGTAAGACTACTCCTACAATTAAAGAGAATACCAAACCAACTTCTAAAATAAACAAGACCTAAGAGAATTTCTTAAGACTCAAAGAGAACTTGATTAAACAAGAAAAGAATTAAAACTGAATGTCATAATGAGAGGTGGCTAAGGCTTTAAATAACCCTCAAAGTCAGACTCCTAATGAAACTAGGAGTTTAAAGTCAAATAAATAATTGATTACAACTTAGCAGAATAATCAAATAATTAATTAACTAATTAACTAGGTAACTATATAAATAAAACTAAACAACAATATAATATGAATTTCGGCTTTTTACTTGGAAGACTAAGATAAATTCGATTTCGGCTCCGTTGGGCTTGATTTGCAATGCGGGTTCTTCTCAGCTTCCAAATGGTGCCCAAAACTTTAAGTTGGGCTTAGGGACGTGTAAATGGGCAATTCTGATCTTGCACATGGTTTCCTTTCGAGATCGATCCGCTTACGCTAGAACACATTATCCATCGGATGTCAGTTTCAAGATTCGGTTTCTTGGACTAAGAATCCAAGATTTGAATTCTTGGTTTTCTTGATTTTTGAAATCTCCCCAAACGACATAATTGGACCAAGATTTGGTTTCTTGATTTTCTTGAAAAAAAAACGTGAATCTTGGTTTTCTTTTTGGCTCATTTGTGCTCCTAGGCCTTTGTGATGAAGCTTGCACAAATTTTAATTTTGCCTTCATCTTCCTTGACTTTAACATTGTAATTGGGCCTAGTGGTAAAGTCAACCCATAGCTATGATGCTTAATCACTTGTATGACCCCGCCAGGATACACCATTTGTTTGTGAAAATCTGAATACCAACACGAGCGAATCGACTTCAACTGTACGCCAAAATGAACCCAACCTAGCTCGCACTTTGTATTGAAGTTGAATTAACTTTGAGAGACAATTTTGTTACTATCTCATATTTTGGAGAGATGGTGAATACCGTTATGAAAGATTTTTAGTGTAGATTCATTTCTCACGATTATTGACGAGAATATACCAGCCAAAGGCTAAGTAGAGAATTAATGAAGCATAAATTAATCATGCTTTGTTGGTTTGTAAAAAAGATTTTAAAATGGAGATGGTGGAAAGTGGAAAGGGAAAGAGACTTGGAAGTAATTAAGCCAAATTTGTAAGAAAAAGGAAATGAAACAAAATTGGCAGAATGCCTATTAACGCAGAAATAGTTTTATACACATAAAAAATATTGCTAAAATTAGTCTAACTCACCTAACAACCATTACATTAAATCAAGATCATATTAGATTTTTTTCTAAATATGACTTTTACAAAGTCAAATATCTAATCAGCCCTTAAATATCTCTAAATTTCTGATTTAACCCCTTTTTTATTGCTTGTGCAATTTAATCCTTTCCTGCTTGTTTTTATTTAAAGAATCTGAATTTCATTCCTGACAGAATTTAAACATAAAATCACCAATTTATCATAAATTAATTCAAGAATTAATTGATTTGAACAAATAAAATATGCAAAATAAACATGCTATCACCTAAATCTTTCCAACGAAAATTATAGAGTTTTACTTTTGAAAACCAAGATTCTAGAGTGATAAATCATATAATGTTGCAGTTTACGATAAAAATATCAAAGTCCGACAAAACTAGCCAAATCGAGAAATAATGTACAAAATAGTTTTACATTCCAAAAAGTCCAGATATAGTTTAAAGGCGTGAACCATCTTATTTTATTAACCAAGGAACCAATCCGAGCTCCCACACGTCTCCCAATCCTAAGTTTGCTAATTACTTGAGAAGATAAAAATATAGACTGAGATAACAAAGCTCAGTGTGCAACTTAGCCCATACATATAGATCAAATTGCATATAATTATAAAAAATCATAAATCAAATAATACAAAAACTAGACATAACTCGTGATGCAACATGGCAGACAAATCAGATACAGATGGCATGGCATATCAAGCGATATAACATATTTCACATACCAGAAACAAATATAGATACAAAAACGAATACAGACATAAATCCTACCCCTATCCGCTACACACGATCTCCGTCCATCCCTACACACCAATTAGGTTAATAAATACCCATCCAACCCTACACAACAAATAAGTGATAGTATGTCACTATACAAAATATGCAGACAAGGCTTCCAAAAATAATGCGGTAATCTGCCTGAATCAGATAAGTGTGGTTAAGCCACCATAATAGATATTTGGTTAAACCACCAGATCAGGCAGATCATTAAACTGCCAACACTTCCTGTGTCCCATAATTATCTCACCCCAACGCACATTCTAAAACATAATACATACTCAGATGCACACAAATGAATCATGCTTTAACAAATTTCTCAAATTTACCGATGAGATGCAAACTTTATACTACAGACATGCTTTCAGATTTTAAACATACAATATCAGTACTACAAAATTCATTTATCGGAGTCCTATATATCACATAATAGACCTTACGAAGTATCTAACCTCGAAATGCACTTCAAATATGGCCTTAACTAAATTTACTGAAAAAAGGCAAGCACGGCCTACTTGACCCAACCTGTGTGGGTCACACGACTTGGCACATAACCTAGAAAATGATCATGTGGCATTGACAATGCGATTTTAGGCTTTGCGTCGTTCATTATTTTTACAAGTTTGAGTCAGACACCTGGTCGTTTTTCGAGATGTCAACCCTACTAAACACTTTCTGAACCTATATCGACACAAAATCACACTAATTAACAACAAAGCTTCAAGAACTAAACCCGAACTAACATTCAGCCACAATTGCTAAAGTATTTGGCCCTTACCTAGAGAAACTGATTTCTAAGGCACTCCTCTCGCTGGAAAATAGTTCGGTGCCTCGAGATCTTCCCCAAACCAATTCCCACAAAAGAGAGCATCAAAATGCAATCAACACCAATAAAAAATTATCAATTAAAATTACCCAAGAATATCCTTCTTACTAATTATAATAAGAAAATGAACACTATTCTTACAAGACACTTACCACAATGCTGGAACTCCGAATCGCACACCAATCAATAAAATAAGAGATTGTAAACCCCTTTACCTGACCTAAAAGATATGATCGGATCCAAAAGGTCACAATTGTAATTTCACCCTCACGTAACCACTTAATCCATAAACACACACACACACACACATACATATATATATATATTGTAATTAATTAAATAACAGTAAAACAACCCATTTTCCAGTATTTTTGAATAATCTCAAACACTTAAATAAAACATCAAAATCCAAATTTAAATTAACATCAAAATCCCAAAATAATATAATAATAAATTAATCTATAAAATCCCAAATAACTCATATTGAATGATAAAAGAAAACGAATAAAAATTAAGAGATCCTTCGAGTACCAAGTCGCCTATGTCTAAGGTATCTATAACTGAAAGTAAGGGGGAATGAGCTATAGAGCCCAGTGTCTCTCTCTAAAGTGCATACAAACGCAGCATAATATCACAGAACTTTTCTCAAAACATTTTAAAGAAACATACATCATATCACAACACAGATGCAATGAAATGAAAAGCACAATGCAATGCACCCAATCTCCAGCATACCAACACAGTGGAGAGGTTCCCCAAACCCCTTCACATCTAATCATCATTGATCACAGTGTGGTTTTAATATCAACCATTTGAAAAGGTGATAACCATGTCTTCCATCGTACAACCCAACCCATTAACACACAACGATATAATAACACATGTATCTTAGTCTCAATCATAATCCCGTGATAATATATATATATCTGAGTACACAGTATATTAAACACGATATATAAAACGTCCACAGTCTGATAGATACGTATGCAATATCAACATACGATAACACAATACAGAACAAGATCATACAATAACACATCTCATAATAGTACCACACACAATTAACTCAACAAAGAGTATTATCACATAACAAAATGTAGCATAGATAGAAACACACCTCTAGTGGAAAAAGCTCTAATGTCGAGGAGAACACCTCCCACGCTCAGATCTAACTTTGAGTCTAGTTAAATTAGAACCTACAAGAATAAACTCTACATAAAGAACTATTACTATGCCACCTACTAAACACATCACTAAACCGAATAATACTCACGTGTAGCACCCGTAACTCGTGCAGGGGTAGCCTACATAGATGGAGGAAGAGGTAATTCGTCAGCCTCAGAATCATGGTCACGTATACATAAAATATCCCAAGTCAAATCCCTTATTCATTTTTCTTAAAAATTACTGAGTATAATAACTTGTAAATATTAAAACGGGCCTTTTAGGTTAGAATTTGATGAAACGAACTAGGAATTTGGAATTAGGACGTTGAAAACTGTCAATGCAAAGTGTTACAAAAAAAGTTAATGATAAACGGTCAACAGTCAAGGTCAATGGTCAAGGTCAACGAGCCGGTTAATGGGTCGGGCCATGACTTGGGTATTAGGTCTCAACACCTTGGGCTCATCGAACAGGCTCAAGGTTTAGGTATTTGGTTTTCAGTTACACATTTGGGTCACAACCAATGTGCTCACAAATCTGATTCAAGTCTGGGCTAAAATTGGGCTCCAACCAATGACCCAAATTCACACACATGCATTAGGCTCGGTTTGATTTGCCCTAAAATAGCTCACTCCCACTTAAGTAATAACTAAAGAATTAGGGTTTGTCAACCCTTACGGCGTTGTCATCGAATCCATGACGGAACGGCGTGTTGTTTGTCAAAAATGAATGGAAAGGCCACAAAACGAAATGACTTCAATACGCTTTAAGGCTTACCATGCTATTATCGGTAATAAACGATAAAGCAACGGTGATGGCTATGGCGAAAGCAAAAAGAACCGGAAGGTTTTCAATGTCGTTTCCACAAACAGTTAATGGTAAAGGGTGTTTGAAGGGCGGGTTGTGTTCGAACGATTACGGGGAGCATGATGGTTGCAGCAGTGTGGCGCACAGATAGCAATAAGAGGGTGGTCAGAGCTTTGTCGAAAAGTGAAACAAAAGGGAAGGGAGAGGGATTAGAGAGATGTTCGATTTGTGGAAAAAATAAAGAAGTTTGAATTGGGAGGTGAAAGGCCGAAAATAAAAGAAAAAAGGGGTTTAATAACCTAGAAAATTAGGTAAATTGCACTTAAGGGCTCCAAGTATTTATAGTTTTCAAATCAGACCCCATAATTTACTCGCTTTACAAATTAGTTCTAAAAATACTAATTGGCCCATAGAATTTTAATTAATGTTTAATTTAGTCCTCGAATGTCATTAAAATTCCAATTTAGTCATTAAAATCCATCGAACATATAATTTAGTCCTTAAATTTCTCTAAAATCCAATTTAATCCTTATACCAAAATTAGGATTGTTACAATTCTCCCCCTTAAAAGAAATTACAGCCTTAAAATTATATCCTCGACCAAAGAGATGCGGATATTGGGCCTTTATGATGGCTTTGGGCTCCCACATAGCCTCCTCAGTATTACGTAACTCATTTAGATTCTCCTCTGGTTGAACAAGAGTCATAGGATCACTAACAACCCTAGTAGTACGATATCGACCTTGACCTGAGTCGTGACCAGTCGTAAGTCTATAACTCCTACATGGTGGCATAGTAAACTATCTAGAGAACGCAAAAATCTCTAAAATAAGATTTGGTATTGGAGTCTCGGATTACATCTCAACTTAGAATTTTTCAAAAAGAAGATAAATTATAAAATAATAGATTTATCAAAAACTCCCCGTTTACCCCAAAACTTTTCAAAACTTTTGAAATCAACTATTGTAAGCCTCACATTTTGAAGGTTGAAATCAACTCTAATACCACAAAATATAACCCCCTTTACTCGACCTAGAAGAAATGGTCGGATCTAGAAGGTCACAATTGTAATTTCACCTTCACATAACCAGTTAATCCATAAACACACACACGTATATAATTTGTAATTAATAAAATACCAATAAAACAACCCATTTTCCAATATTTCTAAATAATCTCAAACACTTAAATAAAACATCAAAATCCCAAATTTAAATTAACATCAAAATCCCAAAATAATATAATAAAGAATTAATCTGTAAAATCCCAAATAACTCATATTGAATCATAAAAGAAAATAGATAAAAATTAAAAGATCCTCCGAGTACCAAGTTGCCTATGTCCGAGGTATCTGTAAGAGAAACTAAGAGGGATGAGCTATTGAGTCCAATATATTTTTAAAGTGCATACAAACATAACACAATATCACAGAAGTTTTCTCAAAACATATTAAAGAAACATACAGCATATCACAACACAAATGTAATGAAATCACAAGCACAATACAATGCACCCAATCTTCAGCACACCAACATAGTGGAGAGGTTCCCTAGAACCCCTCCCTATCCAATAATCACCAATTGTAGTGTGGTTTTAATATTAGCCTTTTGAAGGGGTGATAACCACCTTTTCCACCGTACAACCCAACCCATGAACACACAATGGTATGATAACACATGTATCTCAATCTTAATCGCAATATTATGATAACATATATCAGAGTACATAGTATATTAAACATGATATTTAAAACATCCAGAGTCTGATAGATATGTATGCAATATCAACATGCGATAACACATCTCATAACAATACCACACAATTAACTCAACAAAAAGCATTATCGCACAACAAAAATTTAGCACAAATAGAAACACACACCTCTAGCGGTAGAAGCTCTAACGTTGAGGAGAATGCCTCCTACGCTCAGATCTAACTTCGGGTCTAGTTGAATTAGAACCTACAAGAATAAACTCTAAATAAAGAACTATTACTATGCCACATACTAAATACATCACTAAACCAAATAATACTCACGTGTAGAACTCATAACTCGTGCAGGGGTAACCTGCATAGTTGGAGGAGGAGGCAATTCGCCGGCCTCAGAATCGTGATCAACTATACACATAATATCTCAAGTCAAATCTCTTATTCAGTTTTCTTAGAAATTACTGAGTACAATGACTTGTAGATAGTAGAATGGGGCTTTCGAGTTTGATTTTCATGAAGCAGGTTACGAATTTGGAATCAAGACATCGAAAAATGTCAAGGCAAAGTTTTTCAAAAAAAAGTCAACAATTAAGTCAACGGTTAACAATAAAAAATCAGTGGTTCGGTCAATGGGTCGGGTCAACTTGGGTCGGGCCATGGCTTGGATATTAGGTCTCAACACCTTGGGCTTACTAAAAGGGCTCAAGGCTTAGGTATTTGGTTTTGGTTTACACATTTGGGTCACAACCTATAGGCTCACAAATTTGATTCAAGTTTGGGCTAAAATTAGGCTCCAACCAATGGCCCAAATTCACACACATGCATTGGGCTTTGTTCTATTTACCCTAAAACAGCCCACTCCTACTTAAGCAATAACAAAAGAGTTAGGGTTTGCTAACCCTTACGGTACCGTCACTGGATCCACGACGGAACGACGTGTTGTTCATTGAAAACGGACAAAATGGCTACAAAAAGAATTGCTTCAATACGCTTTAAGGCTTACTACGCTAATATCGACAATAAGTGTCGGAGCAACAATGGTAGGTACGGTGAAAGCAGAAAGAGCCGAAGGGTTTTCAATGTTGTTCCCATAAACGATTGACGGTGAAGGGTGTTTGAAGGGCAGGTTAAGTTCGCACGACTACAAGGAGCGTGATGGTGGCGGTGGTGTGCTGCACAGACGATGGTAGGAAGGTGGTTAGAGCTTCATCGGAAAGTGAAACAAAAGGGAAAGTAGAGGGATGATAGAAAGGTTCTGTTTGTGGAAAATATAAAGAAATTTAAATTGGGAGGTGAAGGGTCAAAAATAGAATAAAAAGGGGGTTTAAAAACTTAAAAAATTAGGTAAATTACACCTAAAGGCTCACAGTATTGAGGGTTTTCAAATCAGACCCAATAATTTACACGCTTTACAAATTAGTCCTAAAAATCCTAATCTGCCTACAGTATTTTAATTAATGTTCAATTTTGTCCTCGATTGCCATTAAAATTCTAATATAGTCATTGAAATCCATTAAACTTACAGTTTAGTCCCTAAATTCCTCTAAAATTCTAATTTAATCCTTGTACCAAAATTAGGATTGTTATAGAAATTAAGGACAATAAAAGACAAAACAACAACGAAGTAGACGTAAAAAAAAAGGAAGATTAAAGGGTTGAAATCACATAAAGAAATGGTTAAGAAAGGTATTTTGGCTGCAAGAGAAAAATGGGGGAAATCAAAAAACAAAGGAAATGGTAAGAAAGGGAACAATAGGACGACAAGGATGAGAGAGAGAGGGCGAGATAGTGTGGGAGAGTGGGACGATAAAATTTGGGGAATTTTGGGGATAATTTACAAAAAATAAAAAAATCCCACTAACTAACCACCTATTAGATTCTCTAGAATTCAAATTCAAACCAATTTCGACCACATGATTGGCACTAACAGGAAATAGCAAAAATATTTTCGCTTTGCATGCATAGGATTCAAACACAAAACCGCAAAGTAAGCTGAAGCCTTACCACTGAACCAGCAAGCTCATTCTTGCTAACAATTACCTAGAATTTAAAGATAAGCCAACTATTCTAGGTCAGAGGTTTGGACAAAATATTAAAAATTCAATAAAAGGGATTTGAACACAATACCTCAAACAATTAACCAGAACACTTAACCTATAAACCAAACAAATCAAATTACTTGACATGATTTAACAATTCAAAAACAAAAATTGTTTGAGTATGCCCAAGGACCAATCATGAGATGGTTGTAATTACATACTCATTAAACCTCGTTATTAATATAAGGCATTGTCATTGTTATTCCAGTTTTTTTCTGTGTATATAAATAAACTTACAAATAATAAAGTCCTCGAAATAATATGATTATTCTTAAAAGATCCTTAGTCAAGTATTATTGTGGGCTTATACAATAATAATGTATTGAGAGTAATGTGTACTTAATTGATGGCAAAGTGATGCCATTGACATAGGGATGTCAAAATCAATACATGAGTATGTGTTAGAGAAGAACATACTAGAGTGACCCGCCATGAGTTTGTTTCTTGGATTTTTATGTAAAGAAAAACATTACTCATAGTGATAACTATGTATATGATCCATAGAATTGATATAATTATTGTCCCAACATCATGAGTTATATATTTTGATATAGTCAAACGTCTATTGTAATAGGTTAAACTATAAAGACTGATGTTAATGATTTGGATCCTTGATGGACTTCTTGAGGTTCGCATAAAACTCTAGAACAACATTCTTCGCAAAAGGCTTGACATAAGCCACTAAAGTGAGAACTTGGTTCTACTCCAAGAAAATTTCAATTCCATTCTTGTAAAATACATTCTCCTTAATGTTTCTTTCAAGAATGCATCCTTTTTTAACAACGGCCTTCATCCTTTTCTCGCAAGTAAGGTTGATAAACCTCTCCTTAAGTTGGACTAATTATCGTTATGCTTCTATTGCATCCTCTTACAAAATTTCAAGTACTTTAGCTTTCATCTTTTTGTTTCTTTTATTGGAAAAGGATGGTGCACTTGGTCTTTTAGACTTAGGTTTATTCCTTCTTAAACTTTAAATTATGCTTTTAAACACATATCCTTCAAGATTTGAATTAACCTAAATTGATTTTAGAGTCTTTCAACCCTTTTCATCTTAGGAACCTTTTGAATAATGGGTCAATTCCCTTGCCAATAACTTTCTTGGCAACATATTCAAACTCAATCTCTTTAGTCATAAATGCATTTATTTTTCTGTGAGATATAGGGATAGTTCCAACTGAGGTAACCCACTACCTCAGGTTTTGCATCATCATTGTCACCTTCAGTAGTCTTTTCTCTTCCATCAATGGTTACGACTTCTTCAAAAATTGTTGTTATTTTGGGTTTGCTTCAATAGAGTCTTGTTAGGTAAGAGCATCAATTAGTTGGTTAAATTGTGTATCTTAATTAGGACAAGGTGGTTATAATAGTAAGCAATCAATTTCCTCCATTGCCTTTGGAGCCTTTTCAATGGACATAACTTCCACTCCTTTAGTGCATGGCCTAAATGAAACCAATTGGATATCTAGGACTTGTTCTTACACCTTTTAAGGATCAACCTCTAGAAATTTTGTTGATGTACTCTCTCTAATTTTTTTTGTCTCCTCAAAAGATGAGAAAGAGATTGTTTTTGGAGTTCTCATGCATAGAATATTGGTAATCTTGTCACAAGCCATTATTTTCTTTCAAAGGAAGTAAGGGTTTCTTTAAATGTAAGCTTTTTTGAGGATCAAAGGAAGAAGACAAGAAATAGGGAGAACTTCAAACTTTTAGATTTAGCATAATAGGGTAAAAGAGTTTAAATTAAATTGTAACTCAATCAAGTGAATTAAATATCTAAATCTTACACAAACCATTTTCCCTCCAAACTAGGAAAATGAATATTTTGATGAAATTTAACCTTTAAAAATAAAATTTGGAACAAAATTTTTTTACCTATAATTTAAATAAGGAAAAACATCACTCTCGAGCTATGTTTTAATGCCTTGCCATAACTACCAAGCTGCACTTTGCAAACACCAACTGAGTTCTTTAAAGTTTCGAACTAGAAGCTTCAAAGGCTTTCGTAAATTGTTTTGTCATTTGATTTTCAATTGAAACATATTTCAATTCAATGGTTCCATTCACAACTAACTTCCTAAAAAAGCGGTTCCTTATATAAATATCCTTAGTCCTCGAGTGAAGCAATGTATTCTTCAATATACTTCCAAGAACTCAACAACTAATATTAATAAAATTTTATATGCTCAATAGTCAAATACAAATCCAAAGAAAAACAAATAAACCAATGTTAGTATACCTCAAGCATCATGCAAAATACTCAAAAACATAAAGAACTTTAAAAATTTCTCAAAATATGATAAACACAACAAATAAACAAGAAAAACAAGAAGCCCCCCCCACACACTTAAGTTACACATTGTCCCAAATGAAAATAAAGTTTGACAAATACTCCCTTGATATATGGTAAGAGTAACAAATTATTGAAGAATTCCTCAAACTTCATTGAAGCTCCAAATGTAATGTAACTCATAATGTAAGGACCTACATAAGAAAAAAAATGCAATATAAATAAATAAAAATCGAAAACAAATCCAAGTTCAGAGTATCAAATCATCCATTATTACAATAATATCAGAAAAAATGATAATATTAATTACTCTCAAAGTCAGTTTGTTGCTCCAGCTTAATTACATTCTTGACCTTGTCCTTGCATAAGAAAAACAACTTCTTCAGTGGAAACATTGGGTGGCCTTTACAAGGCGGATGGCTTACAGAAAATAACTCCCTCTGTATAAAAGGGGTGTATAAGTGCTCCTTATTTCCTCTAGAATAAATATATCATTGTAGTTTGTTTGAGAGGGCAAAGGTGTCTCATCTTCCTCTTTCATCCGATAGATATGGAGAAGGCTCGAGTGTAGGCTCTTGACCTTGGGATGGAACATCCGAAGACAGAGCATGGGTCTACTTCGGGGCACCTAAGCCACATTGACTCGCATAATGAGAAACAAATGGTTGAGTCATAGCCACCCATTACATGATATACTCAGGTATGGATTAATCTGCTAGTCAACTTTCATAGTTTCTTGCTTCCTCAAGGATTTATTAGATGGTAGAGGTGTTGGTATCTCTATCTTATTCTTTTGTCTTTCATTGTACTCGCGATTTTTTTTCTCATGCAACTTCTTATATATTAGGTAAATCGAATCTCGAATGATGCTCTTCGACGGTTGATCGCATCTTAACATGCATGCATCGAATAATAGAAATTGCATGGTAGGCTAAGCTTTGAACTAACTATTCCATTTGATTAACCGAACACATCTCACACAATGATTTCAACATCAGTCAATGCATAGTATCCAAGGACACTTTTATGGCCATGTTTTTGTGTCCTTTTTTCATGAGTGCTGTCGGAGCCAAGCCCTTGAGCTCTTAGAAGCTGCCACACTTTCACACATATAGGTAGAACCCATCAAGAGTGTTCCCATAATTATAAAACTCTAACATATTTATGTTATGGTTCCATTAAGAGTACAATACTCGTCCTTTCCTTATCATTACGAGTACTAGAACTTTAATCTTAGGACGAATTTATTTATAGTGCTAACAGTCACATACTAATGATGCACTTTGTCTCATTGAACTCAAGACTTGACATTATACCAAGCGTTGAGTGAAGTTTCCATCATGGGTAACTCTAATTAATGGGCTTGAGTCCCATCCCTTTTGAGGTTTTATTGATTACATCTCTAGCAAGACTTTTTGTCAAAGGATCCGCCAAATTTTCACTTGACCTCATATAATTAATAGTGATCACTCCATCAAAGATTAATTTTCGGACATAGCTACATCTTAATCCAATGAATCTAGACATTCCATTATATACTTGGCTATATGCCTTTGCTAGAGTAGCCTCACTATCACAATAGATAGAAATAGGTGAAATTGGCTTAGGCCATAAAGGTACATCATAAAGCAAATTTCTTAACCATTTTGCTTCTTTAGATGCAGCGGCTAATGCAATAAATTCTGCTACCATTGTGGAATCAGTAATACATGTTTGTTTCTTGGAACCCCAATAAATGACTCTTCCACCAAGAATGAAGATCCATCCACTAGTAGGTACATGATCTTCCAAACTTGTAATCCAACTAGCATCCGAATACCCTTCTAAAACTGAAGGATATCTATTATAACATATCCATAGTTAATAGTTTTCTTTAAGTACCTAAGTACTCTATTCAAAGCTTGCCAATGCAAACTACTTGAATTACTTGTGTACCTACTCAATTTCCCAATAGTGTATGCAATATCTAGTCTTGTACAAATCATTATGTACATAAGACAACCAATTAGACTTGCATATTTCAATTGATCAATTTTCCAACTAGCATTAAATACTAATTTTATTTAACGATCCATGGGTGTAGATGCTGATATACAATCGAAAATATAAAACTTTTTAAGAACCTTTTCAATGTAATGTGATTGTGATAAAGATATGTGCTTTCCTTTCGGGTTATTTTAATCGCAAGAATAACATATGCTACACCCATATCCTTCATAGCAAACTTGTTTGAAAGAATTTCTTTGTGTTTTCTATTTGCTCCAAATTCGTGCCAAATATGAGCATGTGATCCACATATAAGCAAATTATGACACATTTTCCATTTTCAAATTTGCTATATATGCACTTATCGGATTCATTTATTTTATAGTCATTAGCTAGAATAACCTTGTCAAATTTTTGGTGTCATCACTTTGGTGCTTGTTTAAGTCCGTATAAAGATTTAAAAAGCTTACATACTTTATGCTCCTGTCTTGGAATAACAAATCCTTCTAGTTATTACATGTATAGTTCCTCTTTCAATTCACCATTTAAAAATGTAGTTTTAACATCAATTTGGTGAACAACCCAAATTACGTATTGAGGTAAGTGATATTAAGATTCTAATTGTAGCAATTCTTGCAGTTGGAGCATAGGTATCAAAGTAATCATTACCTTGTCTTTGTGTAAAACCTTTTGCTACCAACCTTTCTTTAAATTTATCAATGGTTCCATCGACCTACATTTTCTTTTTGAAGATCGATTTACAATCTATTGGTTTGGAACCCACTGGAAGATCAACTAGGATTCAAGTTTTATTTCCCATTATTGAATCCATCTCATCATTTATTTCTTCTTTCCAAAAAAAAGCAGAGTCTTAAGATTTCATTGCCTCTGCAAACGTAATAGGATTAGATTCTGTATTATAATAATAAGGTATCTTATTGCATTTCCTTTCACCTTTCACCTTTTCCTTTTACAACGAACATAATGAAATTTGGTCAAAAATATTTGATCTTGTTAATCCTTTTACTTCTTAATTCTTGACAAGATTCATCATTATTATCAACTTGTTCCAATGAAATCTCATTCTCATTTGAAAATGAATCAATTTTTAGGGATGTAATTGTCTTGAAATAGAATTAAATTTATTTTCATAAAAAATAGCATCTATTGATTCAATAACAGTATTAATTGAAATTAAATCATCTGGTTCAATTACCATGAACCTATATGCCTTGCTATTATGTGCAAATCCTATAAATATGCATTCAATTCCTTTTTCACCTAACTTTTTACGTTTAGGTGTTGGAACTTTGACAATAACTCTACAGCCCCAAACCTTCAAATAATTAAGGTTTGGTTTCCTTTTCTTCCATTGTTCATAGGGGTTATTTTAGTTTGCTTATTAGGAACTTTATTCAATATATGACAAGCTGGTAGAACAGCTTCTCTCCAAAAACCTTATCCAAGATCTGAATATGATAACATTGAATTTACCATTTCAGTCAAGACTCTATTTTTCCTTTCAGGTATACCATTGTGTTGTGGTGTGTAAGGGGCTGAAACTTGATGGACAATTCTAGTGGATTAAAAATAACTTGGATTATAGTATTCTTCACCTTTATCTGATCTTAAGAACTTAATAAATGATTCACACTGAAGTTCAACTTCTGATTTATAAACTTTAAATTTATCAAGCATTTCATCTTTTGAATGCAATAAATATACATACAAATATATAGAACAATCATCAATAAAAGTAACAAAATATTTCTTTCCACCTAATGTAGGAGTATTATGCATGTCACATAAATCACTATGTATCAAATCAAACAACTTTCTTTTCCTTTTAACCTTAGGGAAAGGGTTTCTTGTAATGTTAGTCAACATACATGTATTGCCTTTTTCAATATTATTATTAAAAATAGGAATTAAATCTAACTTGTACATGTCATTCAATTTTCTATAATTCAAATGACCTAATCTATAATGTCATAAACACGAAGATTCAACCATATAAGTAGAAATAGTATTTTTATTCTTATTAATAATATTGATTTTGAAAATACTTTCATACAAATATCCTTCCCTTACAAAATTTCTCCCTTAGACAAAATAAACTTATCTGCCTCAAAAACAAGTTTGAAACCAACTTATTCAACAGACTTCCTAATCGTGCTATGAACGTCACAGCAATTGTGCAAGTGAACACTTGTTGATGCAAGTATAGTTTGATAGGTGTAAAGCTATCAGATATCGATCCCATAGAGATGGCTGTCTATGCTTAAATTTGTCGATGCAAAAGAGGTCAAAATAAGAAGAACTGCTAGTAATAATGTCAACGCAAACTAGTTAAAACTACACATGTTAAGAGTTAAAATTGTCAGTGCAAATGTAATATAAAATGAATTGATTGTTGAAATGTTGTAATGTAAATTCAGAAATATAAGAGAAATAGATCAAGTGTAAAGAAGTAGAGAGGGTCATTTACTTCACAATTTAGCAATGCTCAATTTGACTACAAGGTAACTCATAGATGAATTGTCGTAGCAATTATGTTCCAATGAGATCGTACTAATATCAACTCTTTGTTTAACAAAGACCTAAGTACCCATAACTACCACACCTTTCAGTGTTGGTAATGCTAAGCACTCAAGAACAAGTGACCAAAATTCCTCCTAGTCTCAAGCAACTTTTGTTGTCTTGCTTGTTAATCTAACTTGTCATTGCACCTTCTAGTGATTGTGACTACAATCACACTTCCATGGTCAAAACAGTTAAATCAAAAGATAAACAAATGAGAAGAATTGAATAGAACTCAAAGCAAATCTAATATTAAAAGATACTTCCATATTCAATCAATTATCAATAGTATTCATTAACACTTTAAGAGGGATTAACAAATGAATTGAAGCATCCAATTCCTAGTCTACTAGAATTCTCCCTTAATCGCTCCTCTTGCGTCACACCAAGCACTTCTCGTCAGAAGTTGTTGCGTCTTTGTGGCATCAAATCACCTTCCTCCAGAATTTAAGCTTCCATGGCAGCTATCTTCGAAAAATGAGAAATTATAGATTTGAAATCTTCACACCTTGATGATCCATCTTCTCTTTCATCCTTCTATTTATAATCACTGGCCATTCCAGATCCTTCTCCCTTTTCAGATCTAACTCCTTGATGTAGCTATAAAGGTTGTTATTGCCAGTTATGCACTCATGCAGATATTGTGTGTTCTTTGAGCAGTTGCAGATTGTCGAGACATTTCTGAACGCAAATTATGATTTTTAATTTGCTACGACAATTCGTCATTCTCCTGCGCTTGTGCTTCTAGATATGTTAGCAGCATGAAATTTATGATAGAGATGTAGAAGCATTTATGTGACGACATATTCGGCCACAATTCTCTATCAACTTGTGATCGTAACTTTGAATGCTTTCCTACTCTAATCTTTCCAGGCAGATTTTTGCGCTAACAACTTTGGACGCAAAACTAGTACTAAATACAACGATATTAGTAGCAAAAAAATGATAAAATGAAAGAAAATAAGATCCAACAACACTAAGTTAGAAAATGTAAATACTAAATATGAAATGCTAATAATGCATGCTAAATGTGATACAAAAGGAACAAATTATACATTAATTTAAGGAGAAATTGAGTGTCATTTCTATGCTAATGCTACACACCCTTAAACTTGAGTTTTTACTTGTCCTCAAGTAAATAAAATCTAGGAAAGTTATATCTAAATTCTTGTCACCACATTCATCATTCTAACTACTTATATTCTCTAGAATTCTAAAGTATAAATTGCATTCATATGCTGGAATATTGCACCGACAATTTACAGGTATGAATAATCAAAATTACAACTTCACTAATGCTAGTATCATGCTTCAAATCTTAAATCTTCTTAACCAACACAGCATTTATTGTATAATAATACATTTACATATATTTTTTTCTTCTTTTTCATCAACTTTTCTTTCTTTAATTCTTTCTGTTGTTCTTTTATGGCGACTGAGAGATGTCATTGCATTACTACACTTTTGTTCCTGGGCAGTAACGATGGGGTGCAACAAACCCCCAGGGAGCATGTAATTGCACCGACACACACTCTTGCAGTGACAACCTTTGGCTAGATAATTTTTCTAACACTTGTAGTGGAGTGTTCCCCCTTGTTGAGTCACAATGCACCCATATTAAAGTGTCTTTTATTTAGTAAATATAATTATAAACATAGCTGGAAGATGGTAAGTTAATTCAATATTTAAAGAATGATACAACTAATTTATCACTAATGCAATCTTAATCATTCATCCAAAAATATAAGGATTCAACATTCAATTACATTCATTCAATTCATGCATTAGCATTCCAAATAATTCAAGAATTTACTCATCAAATAAATAAAATGTGGTCACAATTATTTTCTTAACTTTGCATGCTTTCATTGAACTAAAGAAACAAATATATTCCTAAACTTGTGGGTGTAATTGCATTTCCATTCCACATTTCCCCCCCAAACTTAATGTCTGCATTTTCCCCAATGCACTGACAATACTATACAAATTATAATGGAAATGCAACTACAATGCAACTATGAAAACAAATAAAATGCAAGGACAATAAAAATGCAATGATAAAAAAAATATGCATGCAACTAACTACGAAAAAGTAAACTAACTCATTGTGTTGTAGCCTCGGAAGTGGCTACTTTGGATTTTTTTCTTCTTTGGGCGCTCCTCTTTACTTTTCTTCTTTGCCTTTCGTTTACACCTTCTCTTTTTATTCAACTGGTGGAGTAGATTGCTCCTCCATTGCTGGTTGAATGTTGGCTTCATCAACAGTCACGTTTGATGGATGGAGTTCAACAAGTGGTGCCACATATGGAACAATAGCTAGAGGATTGGAATCCTCATTCTCGAATGTGATCGCCTCGGCCCAGCTCGCCCCAGTTGGTGTCAGTTGTTCTACAAATGCACCCACACTTGTAGGTGCGTCGACAAATTTCTTAGATAAATTTGTCGAGGCAACATCTTCTTCTTCTTCTTTTTCTTCCTTTTCTTCTTTTTCTTCATCTTTTCTTTTTTTTCTTCGACCTCAATACCCACAGAAGCAACTGGTGTGTGCTCTTCAGTCACAGCAGCCTCTCGCTCCGCCATAATGGCCCCCAAACTATTGGACAGTTCATCTTCAAAAAGGCTAGCTATGTTTTTGAAGCAATCTTCCATGTCCTTGGATTGCGCCTCTTGATCCTCATCATCAGAGATGTGGATTCGATTTAGGGACTCGATGGATTGGGTTCTGCCTTCTGAACCAGGCTACTCCGATGATGGAGTGGCTTCATTGATGATGGGAGGGAACACAAGGAATTCTGGCATTGGGTTCCTGCTAAAGCCATGCAATGTGGTAACAATAGCATTATTCCATGCCCGAGTATATGCATAGAATAAATTTTGTCTGAATTGCATCTCTTCCACTGCACCAATAAGTTTGATTTGTCTGGTGCTCATCCGATCAACAAATTTTCCAATCTAATTAAGCTTCCTCCAAATTTGAGGGTCTGTGGGTGCATGGGTCTGAGCGGCTTTCCTTTTCATTTTCCTTTTTCTTTCTTCTTTCTTCTGTGGGACCTCCTTCACTATAGGGGTTATTGCCCCCTTTTCATCCTCTCCACCGAAACATCATTGATTGGGCCTTTATTTTCCAAAGTTTCCTCCCCTTTAAGAGGCACAATACATCTTTGTTTACACAACAACATTATCAAAGAAGGAAACGGTAGGATACCTGTTTGTTTGGTGGCGGCCTCAGCAATTTCTTGATGAAGGATCGTGCCGACATCAATTCGACGTCCCTTCAGTATAAAATGCAATAGGCACATTCTATCTAGTGTTACAGTGGTGCTATCAGTAGATTGCAGCAGGTTACAGTTTATAAAATGGAACCATACCTTACTTTAAATAGTGAGAAAGTGACGGTGCATGGTGTAGTTGTTTGGATTGTTGCCAATCCAAACTACACCGTCGAAGCATAAATAATTTTTTAAAAGCTCGGTACCATATTCAGTTAGATTTTCTAAGAACTCGATGTGCTCATCCTCTCTCTCAGTAATATGGAAGAGAGAGTTTATGTGGTCAGCGCTCTAGGGCACCAACCCTTCACGAACAAATATGAATTCCTGTTCGGAGTCCAGCAGGTTAGCGTAAAATTCCCTTACCAGAGAGGAGAGAGTACCTAGTCGGATGGTCACAAAACTGCTCCCATCCCAAACGAGAGATTGTTCTGGTAACTTGCTTCCCTAGAGTTAAATGCGGGGACAACTAAAATCCTTGATCAAGATGACAGTTCCTCTTTAGCATAACTTTATGATAGCGGTCCTTCGTTGCTTTTGACAGGAAGAGAACAAGCTCTTTAGGTTATGGTTGGTCGGCATTCCAGACCATAGTAACCGAGGATTCAGCTACCAATTTAGATAGGTTTTCGCTCCACGAGTTCGTGCTATGAGTGGTGAAATAGAGAGAGTGAAAGTATCTAGCTGAAAAAATAGAAGGTTGAAGATGAAAAGAATACAGTAGCAATGGAAGTTGTGAGTGTGAGAGAGCAGTCAACATAAAAAGGATGTTTTATAGACGATGGAGGCGAAGAGATGTGATGATAGCAGAGACTACACTTTGCTTGTAACCAATAAATGCTAGGACATAGATCGTAGTTTTTCAAGATGATCCAATGGTTGGGGATTGGAGTGAATCAATCGGCATGATTCTTGCCCAAAACGTTTCGCTGTCATCAAAGAAATGCACCGATAAGTCGTTCTTTTGTGTGCGTCAAAAAAAAGATCTTTTATTCCTGCATAAAACTAAAGAAAATGAATTAAAAGTAAACAAAAGACAAAAAGTAAATATCAAAAATTGTAATGACATTATTAAGTAAATGTGACTAGGTTAATGGTCTCGTTTTGTTCGTTGATGCCTGAGCTGCAGTAATGCTTCAATCATTGCCCATTTACTTTAAAATGGTGCCCATCGTTCAAATCTTTAATTGTCACCGCACCATGTGAAAATGCTTCGACAACTTGGAAAGGTCCTAACCACCTTGAGCGCAATTTTCCTGAATGCAATTTTAAACGTGAGTTAAATAAAGCACTAACTAACCAGGAGAAAATTGTCGCCGCAAGATGATGTTATCGTGCCATCTTTTAGTTTTTCTTTGTAAATGGCCGCATTTTCATAGGCATTGCATCGAATTTCTTCCAACTCGAAAATGTCCAACAATCTTTTTTGTCCAGTAGCTTCATAGTCCATGTTCACTTGCTTGATAGCCCACATGGCCTTATGTTCAAGTTCAACAGGCAAGTGACATGATTTTCCAAACACCAGTTGATATGGCGACATTCCTAACGGAGTTTTGTAAGCGGTGTGAAGCACCCACAACGCATCATGTAACCGCGAGGACCAATCCCGTCTAGATGGGTTAACCACCTTCTCAAGAATACTTTTAATTTGCCGATTGGATACCTCCATTTATCCATTCGATTGTGGATGATACGTGGTTGTCATGTGATGCTTCACACCATAGCGTTTCAAAGCTGTTGCCACTTGATTACAATGGAAATGAGTGCCTTGATCACTTATTAATGCTCGAGGTGTTCCGAATCGTGTAAGGATATATGTGTGAAAGAACTTTAACACCGTTTGAGCATCGTCCTTTGGAATAGGATTTGCCTCAATCCACTTGGAGACATAGTCAACAGCTACTAGGATATACACATTCCCAAAGGAATTTAGAAATGGTCTCATAAAATCTATACCCCACATGTCAAATAGCTCAACCTCCATGATAGGTTGTTGAAGCATCTCGTTGCATCGAGATATGGAACCGGTGTGCTGACATTTGTCACACTATTGAGCAAAATTGTGTGCATCTTGAAACAATGTAAGCCAGTAAAATCCTGATTGTAAGACCTTTCCAGTAATCCTAACACCACCAAAATGGCCTTCATAAGTAGCATCATGGCAATGCTTCATGATAGATAACATTTCCTCCTCAAGAACACAGTGACGAATGATGTTGTCGACGCATACCTTAAATAGGTATGGCTCATTCCAATGATACTTAGCAGCATCTCTGAGAAATCTGACCTTCTTGTGACTTGTTGCACTCAGTGGTAGCTTTCCATAGACTAGGTAGTTGACTACATCTACATACCATGGAGGTGCGTCGACAAAGACTAATTTCTCATCTGAAATATATCTACAATTTGTGACTTATTTCCATCCTCGCTTCCAGCTTCCAGACGAGAGAGGTAGTCTGCTACTTGGTTTTCTTATCCTTTCCTGTCTTTAATTTCAACATCAAATTCTTGGAGGAAATGGATCCATCTGATCAGCCTCGGCTTGACATCTTTCTTAGAAAAAAGGTATCTCAAAGCAGTGATCAATGTTTACTATAATTTTTGCGCCGACAAGATATGAACGAAACTTGTCAAATGCAAAAACTACTGCCAGCAACTCTTTCTCAGTGGTCGTATAATTCACTTGCATTTCAGTTAGAGTTTTACTAGCATAATATATTGAATGAAATACCTTTTCTTTCCTTTTTCCTAGCACAGCTCCTACAGCAAAGTCGCTCACATCGTACTGTACCTCGAACGGTTACGTCCAATCTGGTGCGACGACAATGGTGCTTGTACTAACTGCTGTTTAATCTTTAGAAAAGCTTCCAAGCAAGCTTCATCGAACAAAAACTTTTTATTTTGTTCCAAGAAATAGAGTTATTTTGCTATTTTGGAGAAGTGTCGGATGAATCTTCTATAAAATTCGACATGGCCGAGAAAACTCCTTATTCCCTTCATATTATTTGGTGAAGGTAAATTTTCAATGATTTCCACCTTCACTTTATCCACTTCAATGCCTTGACAAGATATTCGATGACCAAAGATAATTCTTTCGGTTGCCATGGTTTAGAACCAAATTGGTGTCCTCGCATCTTTTCAACACTTTTGCTAAATTGTCAGCGCATATATCAAAATTTTTCCCATACACAGAGAAATCATCCATAAATACCTCTAATGAATCCTCGATCATATCCGAAAAGATAGCCATCATGTACCTCTGATATGTGGCTGGGGCATTACACAAACCAAATGGTATCCGTTGGAAAGTAAAGGTTCCAAATGGGCATATAAAAGTCGTCTTTACTTGATCCTCTGGTGCGATTGCAATCTGATTGTATCCAGAGTACCCATCAAGGAAACAGTGATAGGCCTTACCAGCTAGCCTATCTAACATTTGATAAATGAATGGAAGTGGGAAGTGATCTTTCTTTGTGGTCGCATTTAAACGACGGTAGTCCATACACACTCGCCAACCTGTAGTAATGCGAGTAAGGATTAGCTCATTTTTATCGTTACTTACTACCGTGATGCCGCTATTCTTAGTCACACATTTGATCGGGCTCACCCATGTGCTGTATAAAATAGGGTAGATTATGCCCGCATCTAACTATTTGATAATCTTCTTCTTCACTACTTCCTTCATCTTCTCATTCAGTCTTCGTTGTTGCTCAATTGACTGTTTGCCTTCATCTTCCAGCCTAATTTTATGCATACAGAAAGAGGGACTAGTGCCTCTGATGTCCGTTATGCTCCAGGAGATTGCTCTTTTGTGTCGCTTCAATATTCCAATTAATTTTTCTTCTTGGCTCGCGTCGAGACTTGCACTGAAAATCACAAGCAATGTATCATTTTCACCTAGGAAAACATATTTCAGGTGTGTTGGGAATGGCTTTAACTCCAGAGTCAGAGCTTCTTCAATTGATGGTTTAAAAACAAGGATCATCCGATTAGTCAAATCCAAAGATTCCAATTACCCAGCCATGTTTCAGCTCACAGACATTAGCCTCAACTATGTGGTTACATTCAGGTGGGATATTGTTGTCAGATGTCACCGCATATTCTTCTGGCACTGCTGAGCTTCATTCATTAAATTCTTCTGTAATTAGCTCGTCTAGAACATCAATGTGATGACATTGTTCCTTACTGTGCGATTGAGATGCTTCGAAAACATTAAAGGTTACATGCTCATTGTTATGACCCAAAATCAACTTTCCCTTGAAAACATCGATAAGAGTGTGTCCCGTTGTGAGAAATGGACGTCCCAAAATAATAGGGACCTCCTTATCAGCTTCGCAATCAAGTATAATAAAGTCAGCTGGGAAAACAAACTTGTCGACATGGATGAGAACGTCTTTAATTTGTTCTTTAGGTTATGCCAAAGATCTGTCTGCAAGTTGTAATGTCATCGTAGTGGGCTTCAAATGACCAATCCCTAATTTCCTGAAAGTTAACAATGGCATAAGATTAATGCTAGCTCCTAGGTCACAGAGAGCTTTACCTAAATTGTGATTTCTAATAAAGCATGGGATCGTAAAACTGCCAGTATCTTTCATCTTTGGTGGTAATTTATTTGTCAGCACAGCGCTACATCCTTCTATGAGCGCAATTATCTCAATATCGGATAGCTTTTTCTTCTTCGGTAATAGCTCCTTCATAAATTTCCTATAGTTGGGGATTTGCACAAGAGCATCAACTAGAGGTATATTAATATGCAATTGTTTCAATGTAGATACAAACTTTTTATAATCTCTGTCATGTTCTTTCTCCTTGAATCTCTGTGGATATGGCAAAGGTATGTTCACAGTGGGTTATTTTGTTGTAACTAGTTGTGTCGACATGGGCAGTTGCGTCGATAACTTTTGAGGATGAATGGTCAGCAACGGTGTGACTACTGGTGGTTCCTCCTCATCTACTTTTGCTGCGTCTTCTTCAGCTGTAACTTCTCTTTGTTGCTTTGGTTTGTTTACGTCGACAGGTGCTTTGTTGGAGCTGCTACTTTGCTCTACAGTTTTCTTTCCACTTCGCAATGTGATAGCCTTTCAGTGCTCTTTTTCTTTCTGATTTGGATTCTCAATATCACTTGGCAAAGCACTTGGTGGTCGTGTGCTCATGTTAGAAGCTAGTTGTCCTAGTTGTGCTTCCAACGCGCGGATTAAAGATGAATTTCCTTGTACAATTACTTTCGTTCTGGTAATATGCTCATGCATTAAAGCTTCAAGAGTAGCCAATGGATCTACTCTTGATTGAGAATACTGTTGTTGCTGTTGCTAATGCTGTCCTTGCATATTTGGTAGCATAGTTTGTTGTGGTTGCATCTGAGTATGTGACTGCATCTGGTTCTATGATCGCATCTGGTCAGCTACGTATATACTTGCAGATGATTATGATTATGCTGTTGTTGACTATAACTACTTTGTCTAAAATTACCTTGATTTTAGGAATTTCCATATCTGTATGTGGATGCATTCTGACTCCCCTTAGGATTTTGAACTCTACATGAATTGTTGTATGAGTTACCATAGGAATTTCCACGGATATTATTAACATAGAATGCATTTTCAGCATGCTGAGGGCAATCCTCGTAACTATGGTTATCACCGTAAATTTCACAGGAAAATGTCGAGACCTCTATCTATTGAGCTACTTGAATAGGGGCAACATCACTCATTCCCTTCATCTTTTTTATCATATTTGCCAGTGAGGATACCTATGCACTTAGGTTGAAATGACATCTAACTTCATAACTCTAGGATTTGTTTTCACCTAAGCAGAACGAGAGATCGGGTATTGATAGTCATTTTGCGCAATCCTCTCTAATATTCGCACGGCTTTAGTGTAAGTGCAATCCAACAAATGACCATTAGTAGATGCATCGATAAGATTTCTTGTCTGTGTATTTAATCCATTGTAGAAGATCTCAATTTGTGTCTGCTGTTGGATTCCATGCATGGGACAATGTCTCAGCAGAGTTTTGTAACGTTCCCACGTAGTGTGTAAATTCTCATCATCTTGTTAATGATATGCCGTGATATCATTCCGTAATCTAGCATTCATTGTCGGTGGGTTGAATCGCAAAACAAACTGAGTTGCTAGTGATTTCATGAAGTAATAGATCCAGTCGGTAAACCAAGGAACCATGTTCGTGCCCTTCCTTGTAAAGAATAAGGGAACAACTGCATCTTTAAGGCGTAATCAGGAACACCGCGTTGACTGAAAGAAGCACATATAAGTAGAAAAGATTTAAGATGCTCCCTCGCATCTTTATGAGGTAAACCTACATATTGTCCATTCGAATTAAGCATTTGAAACATCACCGATTTTAATTCGAAATTACCAGCTTGTATTGCTGGTCTAACAACCCTTGGTTGTAAATCATCGAGCATAGGAACAATGAAATCTCTAATTATCCTATCAGGAATTTGCTCTCTTTGAGGTAGCGGTGGTATATTATTGATTATTTCTGGTTACACTGGAGGAACAACATTTTGTGGCAGCAATGGTGGTAGATCGTTGTTATTTCCAGCCATTTTTCTTTGCTCTTGTCTTCTCCTCCGAATTGTCCTTTAAAGTTCTGGATCAAAAATAACAATGTTCTTAGGATTTCTACTTTTAGACATAAACACCTACAAAGAAAATTGAAAAGAATTAATAAAAGATCAGTAATCAATAAAGGTTAGAAAAGAAACAAATAAATGCAACAACAAAAATAAACATCAAACAAACGCCATCCTTGGCAACGACACCAAAACTTGATCGCGCTATGAATGTCACAACAATTGTGCAAGAGAACACTTGTAGATGCAAGTATAGTTGATAGGTGTAAAGCTATTAGATATCGATCCCACAGAGATGGCTATCTATGCTTAAATTTGTCGATTCAAAAGAGGTCAAAATAAGAAGAACTACTAGGAATACTGTCAATGCAAACTGGTTAAAACTACACAGGTTAAGAGTTAAAATTGTCAGTGCAAATGTAATATAAAATGAATTGATTGTTGAGATGTTGTAATGTAAATTCAGAAATAAAAAAGAAATAGATCAAGTGTAAAGAAATGGAGAGGATCACTGACTTCACAATTTAGCAACGCTCAATATGACTACAAGGTAACTCATAAATGAATTGTTGCCGCAATTATGTTCCAATGAGATCGTACTAATATCAACTCTTTGTTTAACAAAAACCTAAGTACCCACAACTATCACACCTTCCAGTGATGGTAATGCTAAGCACTCAAGAACAAGTGACCAGAATTCTTCCTAGTCTCAAGCAACTTCAGTTGTCTTGCTTGTTAATCTAGCTTGTCACTGCACCTTCCAGTGACTGTGACTGCAATGGCACTTCCATGGTTAAAACAGTTAAATCCAAAGATAAACAAATGAGAAGAATTGAATAAAACTCAAAGCAAATCTAATATTAAAAGATACTTTCATATTCAATCAATTATCAATAGTATTCAACAACATTTTAAGAGGGATTAACAAATGAATTAAAGCATCCTATTCCTAGTCTAATAGAATTCTCCCTTAACCGCTCCTTTTGCATCACACTAAGCACTTCTCGTTAGAAGCTGTTGTGTCCTTGTGGCATCAGATCACCTTCCTCCAGAATTTAAGCTTCCATGGCATCTATCTCTAAAAAAGAATAAGAGAAATTATAGTTTGAAATCTTCACACCTTGATGATCCATCTTCTCTTTCATCCTTCTATTTATAATCACTGGCCACTCCAGATCCTTCTCCCTTTTCAATCTAACTCCTTGATGCAGCTATAATAGTTGTTATTGCCAGCTACGCACTCACGCAGATATTGTGTGTTCTTTGAGCAGTTGCAGATTGTCGCGACATTTCTGGACGCAAATTTGATTTTTAATTTGCTGAGACAATTTGTCATTCTCCTGCACTAGTGCTTCTGGATATGTTAGCAATGTGAAATTCCTGATAGAGATGTAGAAGCATTTATGTGACGACATATTCGGTCGCAATTCTGGATCAACTTGTGACCACAACTTTGAATTCTTTCTTACTCTGATCTTTCCAGGCAGATTTCTACGCTCGCAACTTTGGATGCAAAACTAGTACTAAACACTACGACATTAGTAGCACAAAAGCGATAAAATGAAAGAAAATAAGATCCAACAACACTGAGTTAGAAAATGTAAATACTAAATATGAAATACTAATAATGCATGCTAAATGTGATACAAAAGGAACAAATTATACATTAATTTAAGGAGAAATTGAGTGTCATTTCTAATGCTATCACTTCCAGACACTAAATTCTTCCTAACTTCTGGTACATAAATTACTTCATTTAAGATTAAAACCTTTCTAGAAGTGAATTGTAGTTCAACAGACCCTTTGCCTTTGATTGTCGTAGTGGAAGAGTTTCCCATGTACAAGACATTGTCATTTTCACATTGTGTGAACTTTATGAACATGCTTTTGTCTTTGCACACATGTTTGGTTGCTCTAGTATCAATCCACCATGCATTATCATCTTGTGCCATATTAATTTCAGATAACATTGCAACAAACTTTTCATTATTATCAGCCTTAGAAGATGATTTTTTTCTTTGAAAACCGACATTCATGTCCTGGCTTACCATAATGATAGCATGAGCCCTTTGTTTCTTTTTTAACTTAGGTGCTCTATCAGTCTGTTTGAACTTTCTCTTGGATGGTTTAGTAATATGTACTTCCTCTGTAAAATACACTTCAACATTTTTAGAATATAGGTTCTGATCTTGCTTTCGATATTGTTCTTTATTACGAAAACGACCAAAGCCTCAAGAGATATTTCCTCTTTCCTATGTTTTAGACATATTTTAAAGTCTTTCCAAGATGAAGGAAGTTTGTCTATTATGGAGGATACAATAATCATTTCATCCATTTTCATATCATATTGATTCAACATTTTTCAATATCATGAAATTGTTCCATAATAGAACGACCATCAATCATTTGATAATTATTGAAACAATTGACAAGAAATTTCTTGTAGCATCTTCGGTCATGTATCTTGTCTCCAATTTGTCCCATAAATCCTTAACGGTGACCTCGTTCTGGTAGGTGTCGAATGAACCATCGTATAAACCTTTCAATATGTGGTCTATGCACATGTAATCAGCATTGTCCCATCTTTTCCTTTCTCAGGATGAAGCAACTTATTCATTTTCATTCTCTTCTGGCCTTAAAGTATCCAAAACATAGACAATCTTCAACGTTGATAATAAGAAGTGCATCCATTTATACCATCGTCAAAAATTTCCACCATCAAATCGATCAAGTTTGACAAAGTTGGAAGGTAACTCCCTTAGTGTTCCACTTTCATGTGTTATGGTAGTCATCATGAAATATAACCTTAAAATTGTTAGTCCAATACTCCGGTGAGGAAAATCTCGAACACATGAACGAAACTCGAACAGTAAATGAAGAAATAGGACAATGCCTCGAGGCATGTATCAAACCACTATCTTTAAGGTTATATCCGTCACCACCTATGTTTGGTGTGCAAAAGAGTATCAAGCAAATAACCTCGAGGATACAATGAAGCCAATAATTATTTGCATTTTGCACTGACGAGAGTAGTCCACTAAACACTGAGCAATTGACCACCCCCAAATGTACTCCCGTTCGACATAGATTTCAACTTTTCACAAGTATACGGGTCAGGTTGTAAATATAGTGTGTTTATAATGGAACACTTGGTAGTATTCCAAGGGTTGTACCCAAAGGAGGCATAAAGCTATAGTAAATAAAATCCCTACAAAGAATAAAATTAATTAGTATTGATTTTAGGGTTTATAGTACGAAGGATAATTAAAGAGTGTTTTGAAAGCACAAAAATAAAAAGATAAAAACAAATAAAGTAAAAGTCGAGTTGTAGAAAATCTTATAAACGACTTTGGGGAAATTAGGTCGTCTCCGTATGATTTCCTTGATTGTTAGGTTTTTAGGGATTTTCTTTCAATCAACTAGTCACTATCCCAGTTGGATCTCTCAATCTTCCACCGATATAACAAGTTGAGAGAGATTACTTATCGCTAGATGTCACAATCTAAATCGGTTTGGGGAAAGGTGTTCACGGATGAGCAATACCAATTTTGGGTTCATTCCCACCTTGATGAGTTTCTAGGGTTGTTAGACCTAGTGTTTGTTTGATGCTCTTCCTTTCCCAAATAGCTGATCTGAAAGGTAAAATCCCTATAAAACAAAAATCAATTATTCATACGTCTAAGCGAACTTCTACAATCTATTGGGAAAAGTTCCCGAACATTTATGCGAACTTCTACAATCTCGTTTCACAACTGAAATTAAAAAACTAAAACTGAAAAGTAAAGTCTAAGCAATGGTGTGTAAAACCCTAGTGCTAAAGGTCCTATTTATAGCTTTAGATGGTCGTTTTTCCTCAACCAGGTCAGCTATCATTCCTCATTTTTAAGTGGCATTGTAAAGACCAAAACGCCCTTCATTATGTGTGAGATATTCATCCAGGGGTCGATATCATGACACACCAGGTGTCGTGACACACTAGGTCTTGTGCCACAAAATAGGCATTAGTCTCCATGTGAAGTGTCAGCCTACAAGCCTTGTCGCGACATAGCCCCTGTATGTCGCGACAAAGAAGTCAGTCTTTGAGTTCCCTAAGTCCGATCCCTTAGTTGCGACGTAGCTCAGCCTATGTCGTGACAAAGTGATTAGTCTCTTATTATTACACTTCTTGTGGTCTCCTACACACTCACCAAGTAAATTATCTAACCTTTAGGCCTCATTTGGCCTTAAAGACAAATAAAATGGCATTTTAACACTTAGATTACACAATTTATTCGAAAGAAGAAATCTAACCTAAATCATATGAAAGTATAATGAAAATACTTGATTTCAAGCTCTTCAAGTGTGAAAAATAGTTCAATCTACTAGGTGTGAAACCTGTAGATCAAACTCCCCCACACTTAAGTCTTTGCTTGTCCTTAAGCAAACAAAAGAAAAAGAAAAATCAAGAGCTTGATTTTATAGTTATATAGAGTGTAACACCCAAAAACTATAACCAACTCTGGTCTAAGGTCTCAGGGTTTATAGAACTTTAAGAGTTTTTTTTTCATACATAAAAACCAATCACAATTTATAGATTTACAAACTTGCAACTGAGAATACTATCTCTATTTAATCTTACACATTCATTTACAACATTTTAATCAATCAGGAATCAAATTTAATCACACAAGAACTTAGGTTCATGTACGAAAATTTTCCATCAGGGATCACATGGCCTTGAGCCTCAAAAACACAACTTTCATCACTAGCTAACCAAATTATAGCCCAAAACATACTCATCAATACATTTGCAATAAGGAATCAATATTCATATCACATATCATAACATCTATATTCTATGTCAAATCATAATACCACAATATCATCCAAGGTACATCAATCATTCTTACTATCACTATGTAGTACCTAAACCTGACACCATTATTGGTTAGGGTTTCGGGGTCTTTCCGATCATTTACCATTGAATAATTTTCAATATCACTTCATTTTAATATAATTAAATAAATTAATATATCATACACGAAAATAATTATAAACTTAAATAACAATACAATCTATTTAAGGAAAAAATCTCATTTCACAATTTTGGGAGACTTCTACAGGTACCTGTTAGACAACTATCTGTAGTAGTCAAGACAGTAAGCCTTGGAAATAATTGCAGTTTTCTACCGATAAAAATGACGGTTCTACCAGTACATGTTCGTGTACTACCGATATAACCCATACTTTTACCGATACAACAAACACTAGAGAGCTAAGAAGTTTTACCCTGTAACTTTTACCAAATATAGAATCCAGATTTCAAATATGCACCTAAAGCTTCTAAGTTTATAACTAAATGATACCAAAACTTCCATCAAAGCACAACACAAAATATACAATTTCTCATGAGAAGTAAGCATAACAACATCCTAGTACATGCCATTTAACCAAGTGATGTAAATATTACCGAGCGAGCTCCCGTGATAGTGTGACTTCTTGAGGTGATCCAATCTTCTAGCAGCAAAATAGAATCTACAAAACAACAACAATTCCATAGGTAAGCTTACATAGCTTAATAAGTTCGTAGAGTTTTATAAATTACCAAAAATCATGTTTTGAATAGTCTTTAACTCATTCGAACCAGAATAAGGCCTTGCTTTCACAAGCTATAATCCAAAATTTCATCCTCATGTTTGTATCAACTCTGTTACCAGTATACGATGCTACTCACACGAGCTATCGAGGACTCGCAACATATGCGGTATCCTAGCCATCGATACGGTATGCTATAATCCAGAATTTAATTCTCATGTCTGTATCAACTCTGTTACCAGTATACGATGCTGCTCACACAAGTTGTCGAGGACTCGCAACATATGCGACACCTCAGCCATCGATACGGTATCTGTGCATATAACTATTCCCTAACGATGCTGCTCACACGAGCTGTCAAGAATATGCACTTATGTATAAATCCAAGCCATTATAGGGCCTGTAATCCATTATTGGATTCATTTCTCATTTCCCAACTCAAGATGCTTTTCACACGAGCTGTCGAGGACTCACAACATAAGCAATACCCCAGCCATCGCGTCGATTTCAAATCACCGGCTCAAAGCCTGATATCTCTTTCATTCATTTCTTTTTCATCTTTCTCAATTTCACGTACCATAACTTGTTCTACAACAATTATAAAGAATACAATATTGCACTATCTAAATGCAAAATTTAACATTACGAACTTACCAAACGAATTTGTAGTTAAAGTGAATTTCAGGGATTAATCCATAATTTTTACTTTTTTCGCGATCGGTAGCACGATCTCGATCTATTACAAAAATTTTATTAAATTATTTAAATCAACATGAATTTTTAATCATTTTATGTAAATAAGCCTTTTGGCATTTTTACAAATTTGCCCCTTAACTTTTCACTTTTATTCAATTTAGTCCTGTAGCTCAAAACTTGCAAATTAACCATTTTCAAACAAAACTAAATTCAGCCAAATGCCTTAGAACTCGACTACAGCCCACATTTGCTATTATTTCACCTCAAGTCCTTATAATTTTAACACTTTAACGTTTTAGTCCTTTAACATAAAAATTACTAAAAATTACTTTACAAAATAGTCTTATTTAACAACCAAGCTTAATAAACTTCAATAAATCGTCAAAAAACAACTCATTCATCAATGGAAAGATTTATAACATTTTAAAGAATCACAAATTGGTCCTTGGGTTAGCTAGAATAAGCTAATATGAACTCAAAAACATAAAATTTACTAAAAATGGACGAGATTTCACTCACCAAAATGAAGCTCAAAGCTTGGCCGAATGGTCTCCCATGGTTTCTTTTGTGCTTCGACTTGGAGAAGAAGAAGAAAGAAGAGAAAATGAATTTTTAATCTTTTAATTTTTAATTAAATTAGGTTTTCTCATGAAATTACAAAATTAACCTTTGTTCACACTTAATTTTAACCAAAATTCAAGCCAAATTTGTCCACTTAAGTTACTAATGGTTATATTACCATTTAAGTACCTTGACTTACCTTTCAATTAATAGAATTCAACTTTTGTACCTTTTACGATTTAATCCTTTTTACTTAATTAACTATCTAATCAACAAAATTTCGTACTCAAAATTTAATATCATACTAATGACCTCATAAAAATTAAATTATTAATATTTACTGTCTAACATATTGAATTTGTGGTCTCGAAACCATCATTCAAGATCATACTAAAAACAGACTAATTAGTAAATTCTTATTTAATTAGGATTTAATTGCAATTTACCAAAACCTAAAGAGTTCCATACCATTTCTATTATTAGGCCATTTAAGGAGGGTCCTATTATACAATTGATCCTTCAATTATATTAAATTCCTATCAAACAAACTTATTTACATTTTAGCCTTAAACTAATTAGGACTAAATGAATAAATAACCCAAAATATAGTGGATAATAATCATATCCACCATCGCTTGGACTTTTTGACCATGGTTTAATTACCATTTTTGTCCCCTTATTATTTTTAATCAATAGAAATTAACTTTTACCTCTTTCACAATTTACTCATTTTTCCTTAATTAAGCAGTTAATCATCAAAATTACCCGACCATACTTCAATTCACATATAATAAAACTCTGTAAATATTTAGTAAAAATATTTATGGTCCTAAATTTCAGAAACGAGGTCCCGATACCTCATCTTTTTAAAATCACTTAACCTTTGAACCAGACCACTTATACTAACTTTTAATTCAATAATTAAAATTCTTTAATTCAAAATTCCATATGAAATTATTATTGACTTATTTAATTTAAACACTCATTATAAAAATTTTCTCGTTGGGTTTATGATCCTGAAATCACTGTTTCTGACACCACTGAAAAACGGGCTGTTACAACTCTTCCCTTTAGGAAATTTCGTCCTCGAATTTTTTATCTAGCAGTTCCTATTTATTCTAATGTTTTTTCCTCACAACAAAAATCATTACTAGCTCATCCAAATATAGAGAATAACAATCTCATAATAATCTCAAATAACACAAACTTTATCTTAACTTTCCCTACTCGGGAATCAAAATAAGCAGTAATAATTTAGACGATACTTGATGTTCAATTTCCTTCCCAGATTCAAGATACATCAAAACAGAAATTTCCATAGATGTTTTCTGAAGTTTTTATATAACAATAGAAAAGAAAAAAAAATTTACCCGAACCTTCTCAAATCCATCTATCAAATTCACATAACCAAGAAAATCAACCTCACTAAACCAAAACTCACCGTTGATAGTTTTCACGTAAATTATTTCTCACATATAGTCTATAATACATTTCTCACATATTACGCATACACAGATTATATTTGAAGTCTATAAGAATATCATCAATAATCATAATTATGATTGTATCTAAATATCTAGATAAGATTGAATAATCTGATTCAACATATTCATAAATCAACAGAGACATTAGTTAATCTAGACAATATTACCAAAATTCTTAATGATTATCTCAAGTTCAAAGAAATTTTTAGCATCTCATATCTTTAACTAGAATTGAATAACTGAATCTTTATTAACTTTCAAATACATTGTTACGTCCTTTTAAATTATTAAACAAGTCTTCTATTAGAGATTTAAGATTTTTATTTCATATCTTAAATTTATTCCATTATCAAATTTAGGCAATAATCTCATAAATCTTTTAGGAGTTAAATCAAAATACCCATTGGTGAACGATACACAGTTATCCTCAGATCCAATTTTTTTTAATTTAATTGAGTAGTCAATTATTTATCTATAAACAAAAAAATTGTTTTCAATCATTTTAGATTATTCATTGTACAAAGACATCTGAACAATCCTGATTTACCAGACTCAATCATAATTAGTACATCAGTCCAACATTTCAATCAAATCATTTCAGTTTGTAATTCACTACGGTATCATATAACTTCAGTCAATCATTTTCAAATTAATGCAAAATTCATGGAAAGATAGTAACATCAAATAGTCAGAAAAATCACAGTCATAAATTTTCAGCAGATTGTTTCAACATACCAGCTCTATCCTAACAGCTTGTGATTCAAAAATCAAACTCATTGGTTTAGGAAATAGGCCCCTATTCATTATTAATACAATGCAATATATAAATAAATTAATCCAATATTTATCAGTGCATACCTAATAAATAATATCGAAAGAATAGATCATACCAGGAATAATATTAGGCACTGAAATTTCAGATCCATCGTTATGTCTTCGATCCCACTTTATTTACCTATACTCAGAGGTAGCGGTTATAAAACCAATATACTATAACTTACACTAGAATCAGTAGTTAGATATTAATATTAACTCCATTAATTTCGTCACATACAGATTCAGATAACATCTTTAGAATCTGCAAATAAACAAGAGTTAGATCGAATCAATCAATATCACACTATCACAGGTTTATATGGCATGTACTTTCTAGACTTTATTCACACTACACTTAGTCCGAGAATCGACTAAACCATAACTCAGATACCACTAAATGTAACACGTAAAAATCGTAACCATCTCTGATCTAAGGTCTCAAGGTTTACAAAACTTTACGAGTTTTTTTTTCATACATACAAACCAATCACAATTTATATATTTACAAAGTTGCAACTCAGAATACTAACTCCATTTAATCTTACACATTCATTTACAACATTTCAATCAATCAGGAATCAAATTTAATCACACAAGAACTTAGGTTAACGTACGAAAATTTTCCATCAGGGATCACATGGCCTTGTGTCTCAAAAATACAATTTTCATCATTAGCTAACCAAATTATAACCCAAAACATACTCATTAATACATTTGCTAGAAGGAATAAATATTCATATCACATATCATGACATTTATATTTCATGTCAAATCATAATACCACAATATCATCTAAGCTACATCAATCATTGTTACTATCACTATGTAGTACCCAAACCCGACACTGTCATTGATTAGGGTTTCGAGGTCTTTCCAATCATTTACTGTTGAATAATTTTCAATATCACTTCATTTTAATATAATTAATTAAATTAATATATCATACACGAAAATAATTATAACCTTAAATAACAATACAATCTATTTATTGAAAAAATGTCATTTCACAATTTTAGGAGACTTCTACCAGTACCTGTTAGACAAGTATCGGTAGAAGTCAAGATAGTAAGCTTTGGAAAATAACTGTAGTTTTCTACCGGTAGAAATGACGGTTCTACTGGTACGAGTTCGGGTACTACCGATACAACCCACACTTCTACCGATACAACAAACTTCGAAGAGCTAAAAAGTTTTACCCAGTAACTTCTACCGAAACAAGTATGCAGATTTCAAATATGCACCTAAATCTTCTAAGTTTATAACTGAATGATACCAAAACTTCAATCAAAGCACAACACAAAATATACAATTTCTCATGAGAAGGAAGCATAACAGCATCCTAGTACATGCCATATCCAAGTGATGTAAATAGTACCGAGCGAGCTCTCGAGATAGTGTGACTTCTTGAGGTGCTCCGATCTTCTAGCAGCAAAATAGAATTTACAAAACAACAACAATTCCATAGGTAAGCTTACATAGCTTAGTAAGTTCGTAGAGTTTAATAAATTACCAAACATCATGTTTTAAACAGTCTTTGACTCATTTGAACCAGAATGCTTCCACAAGCTATAATCCAAAATTTCATCCTCATGTCTGTATCAATTCTGTTACTAGTATACGATGCTGCTCACATGAGCTATCGAGGACTCGCAACATATGTGGTACCCTAGCCATCAATACGGTATATGTGCATATAAATGTTCCCTAACGATGCTTCTCACACGAGCTAGCGAGAATATGAACTTATGTATAAATCTCAACCATTGTAGGGCCTTGCTCGGCCTGTAATGTCACTGCAGTTATGGAAGTGGACACACATTGATGCAAGTATAGCTGATAGATTAATTCTATCGGATATCGATCCCATAGGGAATGGTTTCTTAATGTCTATATGTTGAAGCAATTAAAACTGAAATTAGAGATAATGTGAGTAAAGATGTCAGCGCAATTAAATCTGATCTGCACACTAAGATAGTTAAAATTGTCAATGTAATTATAAAAGTTAAATGTCAGAGCAACTGATAGTAAATCAAATTGTTGTTGAAGTTTTGAGAATTTAAATGCAACAAAGTAAAATGATGATCAAGTACGAAGAACTGGAGTGGATCGCTAACTTCACTAATTCGCAACGCTGGATGCGTCGACAAGGTATTGTATAGATGAATTCTTACAGCAATGAGGTTCCAATGAAATCTTACCAACTACAGCTCTCTTGTTTAATCGAGACTCGAGTACCCACAATTACCCTATCTCTCGTTGTAGGCAACGTTGTGCACTTAAGAACAAGTGATAGGATCTCTTCTAATCCCAAGCAGCTCTCGCTGACTTGCTTGTTAACCTAACTTGTCATCGTATCTCTTGATGTCGGTAGGCTGCAATTTCAGTCTAGTGTTGAATGCAGTTAAGTCTAAGAATAAACAAATGAGAAGAATCAAATAAGAATCAAAGTAATCTAACACTGAAAAATATTCTCATATTCATTCAGTTATCAATAATAATCCATCAGCATAAAAGAGGGGTTAACAAATACATCGAAGCTTACTATCTCTAGACTACTAGGACTATTCCTTAACCGCTCCTCTTGTGCCTGGACCAAGCACTCCTCATCAGGAGTTGTTGCTCATCTGCTCAGTCAGCTCACCGATCTCCAATAAAACTTCAAAAACACAAAGTAATTACAGATTTAATTCCTTCCCTCTTGATATCTTTCTTCATTTTCTTCTCCTCTATTTATAGGCTTCAAGAATGGTAAACCTTATCTCTTCTTAGATCTAGATCCAATTGTAGTTGTAAAAGTTTGTTACAGTCCAGCTGTGCACTCACACAGATCTGGTGTGAACTTCTTGGATCTGTAGATTTTCCCGACATCGCTAGGCGCAATCTGAAACCTTTAATTGCGGCTACAACGTGCTCTTCTCCTACGCTGGTGCTTCCAATTATGATTACAGCTTGAATTCTCTCATTTCAAGTAAAGATTCCTGTGCGGCGACATCGCTAGTCGCAATTTCAAGCTGAATTTGTGGCTATAATTTCAGATTCTTTTTAGCTTTGGTGTTCTGAGAAGGATCCTTGTGCTGACAATTTTAAGACACAATATATATACTGCATGTGGCGACATTAGTACACAAAAAGAGATAAAATAACAAGAATTTAAAGCAAGCATAAATGAGTTAGAAAATATAAATACTAAGTATGAAATGCCTAACATGCATGCTAAATATGGTACAAAAGAGACAAATAATTCACAAATTTAGGGAGAAAATAGGTGTCATTTCTAATGCTATTACACCCCAAACTTGAGTGTTTACTTATCCTCAAGTAAACAAAAATTCAACAAAATCACAAAAAAACATGTCACCGCAATTATTATTCTCATAACTTAAATTTTCTAAGATCCTAATGTACAAATTGCATTCACATGATAGAATAATGCGTCGATAATTTAGAGGCATGAACAATTAAAACTGTAACATTACTCATGTTAGTAACATGCTTTGAATCTTACCCTTTCTTAAACCAATACAACATTTATAGCAATATTTCTTTTTTTTCTTTTCCAACATTTTTTTATATGTGATTGAGAGATGTCATTGTATTACTCTACCTTGGTTCCTGGGCAGTAACGATAGGGTGCAACAAACCCCCAGGGGGTATGTAATTACGCCGACACACACTCTTGCACTGACAGCCTTTAGCTAGATGATATTTCTAACACATGCAGCGGACTGTTCTCCGTTGATAAGTTACAATGCACTCACATTGGAGTGCTCTTTATTAATACAATGTCGCTACAATTGGCAAGTTAGTGCAAGATTCATAGATTGCTACTATCCATTCATTACTGAAGCAATTCAATTATTCATTCAAAAATAGAAGAGCTCAATATTCATTCACATTCATCCAATTCATATGTCAGCATCTTAATCAATTTAAGACTTACGCATCAAATAAAAAATTATGGTCACATTGTTATTGAAATTCTGCATATTTTCATTAACTAAAGAAACAAGTAAAATTCAAATATGTTGGTGCAATCGCATTTCCATTGCACACAATATCCCCCCAAACTTAATGTCTGCATTGTCCCCAATACACTGACAATATTATACAAACAAGAATGGAAATGCAACTACAATGCAGTTAAACTAATATAAAAAATGCAATGACAAATAACAAGGCAATGACAATGAAATGCATGCAACTACCTACAGAAAAGTAAACTAACTCATTTATTCAGCAGTCGATGTCGTGGCTGCTTTGGTTTTCTTTTTCTTCTTCCTTGGGCGCTCTCCTTCTTCCTTGTGTTTCTTCATTTTGTCCTTGCGCTTCCTCTTTTTGTCCTTCGTACCAATCGGATCGGCAAATTACTCCTCTTCAGCTGGTTAGGTGGTGGCCTCATCGATAGTTACATCTGATGGGTGGATCTCAGCTAGTGGTGCCACATATAGCATAATGACAAGAGGATTGAACTCCTCTGTGCTGCTGGTAACTGCCTCAGCTCGGCTCGTAACAAGTACAACCATGTCATCACTAGATGCCCCCATACTTACGGGTGCTTCAATAATATCCTCAGCGATATTTGTCGGGGCATCGTCTTGCTTTTCCTCCTGCTCATTTGCAGGTCCTTTTTCTCAAGTTCTTCCTCCCTTTCCTTCTCATTCTCTTGGCCTTCTTCTTGTTCTGCTTCTTTTCCCCAAGCTATTCCTGCTCAGTGGTATCTTTGTCGGTGCCTTCCTCTGTATCCACATCCATGGATACAATCGAGGTATGCACCCTCCTCAATCATAGCCATTCGTTCTGCCATATTAGCCCCAAGGTTGTTCAAGAATTCTTTTTCGAACAAGCTGACTACAGTTCTGTAGTAATCCTCCATATCTTTAGAATGCCTCTCATCATCTAAAATGTGGATTCTCATTGGAGAGTAGACATGTTGAGGTCTGCCATCAAGGGTAGGTTATTCGGAGGATGAGGGTGCTTCCTTAACAATGGGTGGAAAGACAGGAAACTCAGGCAATGGATTTGGGCTCAGCCTTCTCAATGCGTCGACAATAGACTTATTTCACACTCTTGTGTACGCATAAAATAAATTTATCTGTACTCCATCTCCTCCAATGCGCTAACAATACTAATACTTTGCAAGTCGATGCGATCAATATTTACATCCATGGCAGCCAACCTCTTTCCAAACTGAGGCTCTATTGGCGCATCAGCCTGTTTTTCCTTCTTCTTCCTTTTTCCCTTGTCCTTCTTCTTTGGTGCTTCTCTCGTTAGTGGCATCTCTTGACCCCTCATCATCCTCTTTACAGAGATATCGTTGATGGGGCTCTTGTTCTCCAATACCTCCTCCCCATCTCTAGGCATAATCCCCTTTTGTTTGCATAGCAGCATGATTAAGGAGGGAAACGGTAATATACCTATCTACTTGGATGCTGCTTCAGTAATCTGGTCGTGGAGGATTGCTTCGATATCGATGTGATGGCCCTTTAAGATTAAATGCAGAATGCACATGCGATATAGTGTCGCCGTTGTGCTATGTGTAGAGGGTAGGATACGACTATTCACAAAGTGAAACCATACCTTGCTCTAGGTCGTCAGATATCGACGGTGCATGGTAAAGTTGTGTGGACCAGTGCCCATCTAAATGATACCATCAACACAAAGATCTTTCAGTATCTGATCAGTTCCCTCATCAGTTAGTTCTTCCACAAACACAGTGTGGGTGTCTTCTTTTTCAGCAAACTGGAACAAAGTGTTGATGTGAGCAGCACTTAATGGTACTAAGCCCTCTTGCACAAAGACGAACTCCTGCTCAATTTCAACAAGGTTGGCATAAAATTCCCTTACCATTGTAGGGGAATATCTGGCTAGCTGCTTGCAGAAAAATTCCCAGCCAAGCCGACTGATTGTTCGTATGATTTGCTTCCCTAAAGTCTAGTGTGGGGACAACTGTAAGCCTTGCTCTAGATGGTAGTTTCATTTTAGCAACACATCATGGTAGTGGTCCTTGGCCGCTTTAGAAAGAAATAAGACCGACTCTTTTAAAAGAGGTTGGTCAGTGGACTGAACCACAGTGGCGAAAGTTTTAGGGGTTTTAGATAGAGTTTTCGTACCTCTTGTTCTGGCCATAATAACTTAGTAAAAAAGTAAAGAGGCACTTGTAGAGAAAGAAATAAACTCGTGACAGTAAAAGCAAAAAATAACATAGAAGAAGAGTTGTAGTAGCATTGTCAAATGTGAGTGAAAAAGGAAGTCGACAGAGAAGGGTTTTATAACCTTGAAAATTAGGGAGACGTGATGATTGTAAAAGTTATGGGAAAACATTCTGTCTACAACCAATAAATGTCAGGCTACAGATCGTACTCCTTTGTTTTGATCCAACGGCTGAGAAGAGAAGAAAATCAATCGGTGCGATCCTTGCTAAAAAAGCGTTGCTGAGTCATCACAGAATGTGCCGACAAGTTGTGCTTGTGATGCATCGACAAAAAGATGATTTTTATTCCAACATAAAATTGAAAAGGAAACAAGTAAAAGTGAAAAGCTAAAAGGAAATGTAAAATGTGATAACATTATTTAAATGTAAATAGATCGATGGTCTCGTTTGGTTCTTTGACTTCTGGGCTCACATAATACTTCATACGTTGGCCATTCACCTTGAACTGTTGCCTATCCTTCAGATTCTCAATTGTCACCGTACCATTTTGGAATGCTTCGAAAACCTTAAAAGGGCTTGACCATCTTGAACGTAATTTACCTAGATGCAGTTTTAAACGTGAATTAAATAAAAGTACTAGCTGACCAAGGTTAAATTATAGGCACAAGATGATATTGTTGTGCCATCTCTTGGCCTTTTGTTTGTATATTGCAGCATTCTCATAGGCATTGCGGTGTATTTCTTCCAGTTTAGTAATGTCTAACAATCTTTTCCTTCCAGCAGCATCATAGTCCATATTTACCTGCTTGATTGCCCACATATCTTTATGCTCAAGCTCAGCTAGCAGGTAACATGACTTACCAAACACTAGTTGATATGGCGACATCCCCAATGGGGTTTTATGCGGTGCGAAGTGCCCACAATGCGTCATGTAGCCGCGAAGACCAATCACTCCTAGATGGATTAACCACCTTCTCAAGGATGCTCTTAATCTACCGATTGGATACCTTTGCTTGGCCATTTGTCTGTGGATGGTAGGTTGTGACCATACAATGCTTCAGGCCATATCTTTTCAATGTTGTCGTAGCTTGATTGTTGTGAAAATGAGTACCTTGATCACTTATTAGTGCTCTAGGTGTTCCAAATCTTGTAAAGATGTAAGTGTGGAAGAACTTTAACACCATTCGATCATCTTTTGGCACCGCGATTACTTCGATCCACTTCGAGACATAGTCAATAGCAACTAAAATGTACACATTCCCAAAAGAGTTAGGGAATGGTCCCATAAGGTCTATACCCCAGACATCAAATAACTTCACCTCCATAATAGGTTGTTGGAGCATCTCGTTTCGTCAAGATATTGAGCCAGTGCATTGACATCGATCACATTATTGTGTAAAGTTGTGGGCATCTTGAAACAATGTGGGCCAATAGAATCCTGACTGGAGGACCTTTGCAGCAGTCCTTACACCACTAAAATGGCCTCCACAAGGAGCATCATGGCAATGTCGTAGGATAGAAATCATATCCTCTTTAGGAACGTGGCGAAGGATAATATTATCGACGCATACCTTGAACAAGTATGGCTCGTTCCAATGGTACTTTGCAACGTTGCGCAAAAATCTAACTTTCTTGTGACCAACAACACTCAAGGGTAGCTTCTCACACACAAGATAGTTGACAACATCAGCATACCAAGGCGATGCGTCGACAAAGAACAATTGCTCGTCTGGAAATGCATCGACAATTTGGACTTTATTCCCATCTTCACTTTCAACTTCCAATCGAGACATGTAGTCAGCTACTTGATTTTCAAATCCTTTCTATCCTTGATTTTAACATCAAACTCTTGTAGCAACAGGATCCATCTAATCAACCTCGATTGGGCATCTTTTTTCGTAAAAAGGTACCTCAATGTAGAGTGATCTGTGTACACTATAATTTTTGCATCGACAAGGTATGAACGAAACTTATCGAATGCAAAAACTACTGCTAGCAATTCCTACTCAGTAGTTGTATAATTGACCTGCGCTTCAGTCAAAGTTTTACTGGCATAATAAATAGAATGAAATACCTTTTCTTTGCTTTATCCCAGTACAGCTCCTACAGCAAAGTCACTTGCGTCGTACATTAATTCAAACGGTTACGTCTAATCCGGTGTGACGACAATTGGAGCTTGTACTAGCTACTTCTTTATTGTGATGAATGCATCTAGATAGGTGTCATCAAACACAAAATTTTTATTCTACTCTAGCAATGAGCATAATGGTTTATCAATCTTGGAAAAATCACAAATAAATGTCCTATATAAACCAGTAAGTCCAATAAAGCTTCTTATCCCCTTAACATTTGTTGGCGGTGGCATTTCTCGATGATTTCGACCTTTGCTTTATCTATCTCAATGCCCTGACATGATATGCGATTGCCGAGGACAATGCCTTCAGTTTCCATGAAGTGGCATTTCTCCCAATTCAGAACTATTTTTGTGTCCTCGCATCTCTTCAAAACTTTCGCCAAGTTGTCAGCGCATTAGTCAAACGTTTGCCCATAAACCGAGAAATCATCCATGAATACCTCTAAAGAATCCTCGATCATGTCCGAGAAGATAGTCATTATACACCTCTAGAATGTGGTTAGTGCATTGCACAATCCAAATGGAATAAGTCGGAAGGCAAAGGTCCCAGATGAGCATGCGAACGTGGTCTTTGCTTAGTATTCCGGCGTAATGGCAATTTGGTTGTATCCAAAGTAGACATCTAGGAAGCAATAATAAGCTTTACCAGCTAGCCTATCCAGCATTTGGTCAATGAAAGGTAATGGAAAATGGTCCTTCTTTGTGGCTGCATTCAGTCGACGATAATCCATGCATACTTGCTAGCCAGTTACAATGCGAGTAGGGATCAACTCGTTCTTATCATTACTCACAATTGTGAAACCACTCTTCTTGGGCACACATTGGACCCAATTGCTATCAAAAATGGGGTAGATGATGCCCGCGTCTAGCCACTTGATAATTTCTTTCTTTACTACTTCTTTCATCTTCTCATTGAGTCATCGCTATTGCTCAATGGATTGCTTCCCTTCATCTTCCAACCTGATCTTGTGCATGCAAAAAGAGGGACTAATGCCTCTGATATCTGCAATGCTCTAGGCTATGGCTCTTTTGTGTGTCTTTTAAAATCACAATGAGCTTCGCTTCTTGAATTGCGTCGAGGGCTACGTTAACAATAACAGGTAACATATCATTGTCACCCAGAAAGACATATTTCAAATGTGTTGGTAATGGCTTCAACTCCAAGGTAGGAGATTGTTCAATCGACGGTTTAAACATTGGGATTGTCCTATTAGACAGATCCAAAGATTCCAATTGCAAATTCTACCTCAGTTCACAACTATCAACTTCAGCATGGTAGTCACATTCAGCTAGAACTTCATCAATGGATATCACTACATCTTCATCTAGGACTGCTGAACTCCATTCATTGAACTCTTCCATAATTGTTTCATCCAGGATGTCAATATGGCGACACTGCTCTTTACTCTTGGACGAAGATGCCTCGAACACATTGAAGGTAACATGTTTGTCATTATGATGCATGACAAGCTCACCCTTGAAAACGTCGATGTGCATCCTATTGCCAAGAATGGTCGCCTCAGAATGATGGGCACTTTCTTGTCCGCCTCGCAGTCAAGGATTATGAAATCGGTAGGGAACATAAGGTTATCTACTTGTACAAGGACATCTTTGATCTGACCTTCAGGTTGCACTAGAGATCTGTCCGCAAGTTGCAATGTCACTGCGGTGGACTTCATTGATCCTATTCCTAACTTCCTGAATGTGGACAAAGGCATGAGATTAATACTAGCTCCCAAATCACATAAAGCTTTACCTAAATAATGATTTCCAATGAAGCAAGGAATTGTTAAGCTGCCAAGTCTTTCATTTTTGGTGGCAACTTCTTAGTTAGCACAGCACCGCACCGCTCTGTGAGCGCTATTGTCTAAATTTTAGACAATTTCTTCTTCTTCGATAATAGCTGCTTCATGAATTTCCCATAACTAGGAATCCGCACAAGAGCATCTACAAGAGGTATGTTAATATGTAATTGTTTCAAAGTAGAAACAAACTTTTGATAGTCCTTATCATGGTCTTTTTCTTTAAATCTTTGCGGGAATGGCAAAGGTATACTGTTAGTGGGTTGTGAAGGAATAATCGATTGCATCGACACAGGAAATTGTGTCGATGTCTTTGTTGGGTGAATAGTAGGCATAGATGTCACTACAGTTGGTTCCTCTTCACTTATTTCTTCGGATTTTTCTTCAGCTGCAACTTCTCCTTGTTGTGTTGGTTCGGATACATCGACATGTTCTTGGTCGAAATGTCTGCTTGGTTTAGCCGTTTGCTTTCCACTTCATAGTGTAATAGCCTTATAATGCTCCTTCCCTCTTTGCGTTGGGTTCTCAGTATCACTTGGTAGAGCACCTGGTGACCTTACACTTAGATTAAAGCCAACTATCCTAGTTGGGCTTCCAATGCTTGGATAGAAGAATAATTGCCTTGCACTATTGCTTCAGTCCACGTGATATGCTCTCGCATCAACGCCTTAAGAGCAGCCATAGGGTCTGAACTTGGTTGAGAAAATTGCTGTTGTGGTTGCTAATACTGTCCTTGCATGTGTGGCATTGCATTCTACTATGGCTGCAATCGCATCTGTGGTTGCATCTGGCTATGTGCCTGCAATTGATCAGGATATGAATGAACCTGCGAATTCTGATTAAAATTCTGTTGTTGATTATTATGGTAACTCCCTTATCCATAACTCCCTTGGTTTGAGGAATTTTCATATCTATATGTGGAAGCATTTTGATTCCCTCAAGGTTGTTGAACTCTGTTGTTGTATGAGTTACCATAGGAATTTCCTCAATGTTATTAACATAAAATGCATTTTCAGCAGGTTGTGAGCAATCCTCATAACTGTGGTTGTCGCCACAAATTTCATAGGAAAATGTCGGCACATCCATCTATTAGGCCACTTGGATAAGAGCAACGTCACTTGTTCCCTTCATATTCTTTATAATATTAGCCAAAGAAGATACTTGCACACTTAAAGTAGAAATAGCATCTAATTCAAGAACACCAGGTTTAGTTTTTACCTGAGCAAAACGAGATATTGGATACTAATAATCATTCTATGCAATTCTCTCTAGAATTCGTACAGCTTCATTGTAAGTTCAATCTAACAAAGGACCATTAGTAGATGCGTCGACAATATTTCTTGTTTGAGTATTCAATCTATTATAAAAGATCTCTAACTAGGTCTCTTGTTGAATTCCATGCATTGGGCAACGTCTAAGTAGAGTCTTATAATGCTCCCATGTTGTATGTAAGTTCTCATCATCCAGCTGATGATATGCTATAATGTCATTGCGTAACCTTACATTCATTGTCCGTGGATTAAAATGCAAAACAAATTGCGTTGCTCAAGCATTCCAAGATGTAATGGATCCAGCCGACAATCCTAAGAGCCATGTTCTCACTTTACCCTACAACGAATAAGGAAATAATTGCATTTTCAAGGCATCATTAAGGACACCATGTTGACTAAAGGATGCACAAATAAGCAAAAATGATTTAAATGCTCTCGTCTGTCCTCATGATGCAAATCAGAATATTGCCTATTTGAATTAAGCATCTGAAACATCACCGGTTTCAGCTCAAAATTTCCAGCTTGTATGTTGGTCTCACAACCACTGGTTGTAAATCATCAAGGATAGGAACAAAAAAATCTCAAATTGTCCTATTTTTCACTTGGTCAACTTGTGGAAGCGGTGGTGGTATATTATTAACAACTTGTGGATCCACTGGAGGAACATCATTTTGTGGCAGCAATGGTGGTAGGTTATTGTTGTTGTTGTTACTAGCCATTTTCTTTTGTTCTTGTCTTTTCCTCTTAAGTGTTCTCTCGAGTTCTGGGTCAAAGCTCACAATGTCCTTTAGATTTCTCCTTGTGGGCATCCAACTCCTAAAGAATTCTAAAAGAAATTAACAAAAGAAAGTTAAACAAATTAGTAAAAAAAAGTTAAGTAAGAAAGAATAATTGCAACTACAAAGATAAACATCAAACAAACACCAATCCTCGACAATGGCGCCAAAACTTGATCAGCCTGTAACGTCACAACAGTTGTGCAAGTGGACACACATCGATGCAATAATAGTTTATAGATTAATTCTATCCGATATCGATCCCACAAGGAATAGGTTCTTGATGTCTATATGTTGAAGCAATTAAAACTGAAATTAGAGATAATGTGAGTAAAGATGTCAGCGCAATTAAATCTGATCTGCACACTAAGATAGTTAAAATTATCAATGTAATTATAAATGTTAAATGTCAGAGCAACTGAAAGTAAATCAAATTGTTGTTGAAGTTTTGAGAATTTAAATGCAGCAAAGTAAAATGATGATCAAGTGCGAAGAACTAGAGTGGATCGCTAACTTCACTAATTCGCAAAGCTGGATGTGTCGATAAGGTATTGTATAGATGAATTGTTGCAGCGATGAGGTTCCAATGAAATCTTACCAACTACAGCTCTCTTGTTTAATCAAGACTCAAGTACCCACAATTACCCCATCTCTTGATGTAGGCAACGTTGTGCACTTAAGAACAAGTAATAGAATCTCTTCTAATCCCAAGTAGCTCTTGTTGACTTGTTTGTTAAACTAACTTGTCACCGCATCTCTCGATGTCGGTAGACTGCAATTCCACTCTCTTGTTTAATGTAGTTAAGTCCAAGAATAAACAGATGAGAAGAATCAAATAAGAATCAAAGTAATCTAACACTGAAAGATATTCTCATATTCATTCAATTATCAATAATAATCCATCAGCATAAAAGAGGGGTTAACAAATACATCGAAGCTTACTATCTCTAGACTACTATGACTATTCCTTAACCGCTCCTCTTGTGCCTGTACCAAGCACTCCTTATTAGGAGTTGTTGCTCGTTTGCTCAGTCAGCTCATCGATCTCCAATAAAACTTCAAAAACACAAAGTAACTGCAGATTTAATTCCTTCTCTCTTGATATCTTTCTTCATTTTTTGCTCCTCTATTTATAGGCTTCAAGAATGGTAAACCTTCCCTCTTCTCAGATCCAGATCCAATTGCAGCTATAAAAATTTGTTACAGTCTAGCTGTGCACTCACACAGATCTTGTGTGAACTTCTTGGATCTACAGGTTGTCGCGACATCGCTAGGCGTAATCTGAAACCTTCAATTGTAGCGACAACATGCTCTTCCCCTACGCTGGTGCTTCCATTTGTGATTATAGCTTGAATTCTCTCATTTCAAGTAAATATTCCTGTGCGGCGACATTGCTAGTCGCAATTTCAAGCTGAATTTGTGGCTGCAATTTCGGATTCTTTTTAGCTTTGGTCTTCTGAGATGGATCCTTGCGCTGACAATTTTAAGACACAATATATATATTGCATATGGCGACATTAGTACACAAAAAGAGATAAAATAACAAGAATTTAAACCAAGCATAAATGAGTTAGAAAACATAAGTACTAAGTATGAAATGCCTAACATGCATGCTAAATATGGTACAAAAGAGACAAATAATTCACAAATTTAGGGACAAAATAGGTGTCATTTCTAATGCTATCAAGCCTGTAATCCATTCTTGGATTCATTTCTCATTTCTCAACTCGCGATTCTCATACGAGCTATCGAGGACTCGCAACATATGTAGTACCCCAGCCATCGCGCCTGTTTCAAATCACCGACTCAAAGCCTGATATCTCTTTCATTTATTTTTTTTCATCTTTCTCAATTTCACATACCATAACCTATTTTGCAATAATTATACAGAATAAAATATTGTACTATTTAAAGGCAAAATCTAACGTTACGAACTTACCAGATGAATTTGCAATTAAAGTGAATTTTAGGGACTAATTCGTAATTTTCCTTTTTTCGCGATCAGTAGCATGATCTAGACCTATTACAATAATTTCATTCAATTATTTAAATCAACATGAATTTTTAATCATTTTATGTACGTAAGCCTTTTTGGTATTTTACAAAATTACTCTTAACTTTTCACTTTTATTCAATTTAGTCCTTTAGCTCAAAACTTGCAAATTAATAATTTTCAAACAAAACTAAGTTCAGCCGAATAGTTTAGAACTCCACTACAGCCCACATTTACTGTTATTTCACCTCAAGTCCTTGCAATTTTAACACTTCGTTTTAGTCTTTTAACATAAAAAATACTTTACAAAATAGTCTTATTTAACAACCAAGCTTAATAAACTTTAATAAATCTTCAAAAAAACTCATTCATCAATGGCAAGGTTTATAACATTTGACAGAATTATAAATTGGTCCTTGGGTTAGCAAGACTAAGCTAATACGGATTCAAAAACATAAAATCACTAAAAACGGATGAGATTTCACTCATCAAAATGAAGCTCAAAGCTTGGCCGAATGGTCTCCCATGGTTTCTTTAGGGTTTCGACTTGGAGAAAAAGAAGAAAGAAGAGAAAATGAATATTTAATCTTTTGATTTTTAATTAAATTAAATTTTCTCATGAAACTATAAAATTACCCTTTGTTCACACCTAATTTTAACCAAAATTCAAGCCAAATTTATCCTCTCAAGTTACTAATGGTTATATTACCATTTCAGTACCTTGACTTACCTTTCAATTAATAGAATTCAACTTTTGCATCTTTTACGATTTAATCCTTTTTACTTAATTAACTATCTAATCAACAAAATTTCGTAACCAAAATTTAATATTATACTAATGACCTCGTAAATATTAAATTATTAGTATTTACGGTCTAATATATCGAATTTGTGGTCTCGAAACCATAATTCCCAATCATACTAAAAATAGACTAATTAGTTAATTCTCATTTAATTAGGATTTAATTGTAATTTACCAAAATCTAAACAGTTCCACACCATTTTTATTATTAGGTCATTTAAGGAGGGTCTAATTACACAATTGATCCTTCAATTATATTAAATTCCAATCAAACAAACTTATTTACAATTTATCCTTAAACTAATTAGGACTAAATGAATAAATAACCTAAAAGTTGGTGGATAATAATCATATCCATCGTCGCTTGGACTTTTTGACAATGGTTTAATTACCATTTTGGTCCCTTTATAATTTTTAATCGATAGCAATTAAATTTTACCTCTTTTACAATTTACTCATTTTTCCTTAATTAAGTAGTTAATCATCAAAATTATCCGACCAAACTTCAATTCACATATAACAAAACTCTTTAAATATTTAATAAAAATATTTATGGTCCTAAATTTTAGAAACGAAGTCCCGATACCTCATTTTCTAAAACCACATGACCTTTGAACCAAACCACTTATACTAACTTTTAATTCAATAATTAAATTCTTTAATTCAAAATTTCATATGAAATTATTATTGACTTATTTAATTTAAACACTCGTTATAAAAAATTTCTCGTTGAGTTTATGATCGCATGTAGTCTAGGTATCATATATTTCTTAATAACTTTGACATGATAATTAAGCTACTTTACCATTTTTTATTAGAAACAATATAAGTTCAGTAAGTTATAAGAAATACACCCATTAAGGATTTATCAATATATATCCATCAATGCCAAATGTCAGTATTTTAATTATCCTAGTACAATACAGACGACCATAAGGAAATCATACAATTTCCACATCTATTTATGCATAAAGCTTTTTAGGTCACACAAGGCTTTTCGGCTTGTAACGTGTTGAGGCTTAGGATAGGTACGAATTTCAAAAAAAAAAAAATCAAGCACAAAAGGATACAAACACAAAAATAGTTTGGCACATTGTATTGTTCCCTATTCTTCCCTTCTGTGTCCCACTCCATCTCACCCCCTTATTTCTCCTTCTCTCACTATCTTTTTTTCTTCATTTTAGGACTCTCAAAATAAAGTAATCCATTTAGCTAGACTATGAGTATTTTCCTTCTCTTGAGTAAGATTTCTTTCATTTTTGTCTTTTTGGTGACTTTATAATTCTGTCACTATTCACATGTTTTCTTACTCATTCTTCTTTTGTTTCTACTTATTTTTCTTTTTTTTCTCCTATTTTTCTTATTTTTGCTAGACTAAAGTTCATATATTGTATTGAGTTCCCTATTCTTATTTTGTAACCTCCACCTTAATGTGTCTACTTACCATCAATACTAATGGCCATACATCTATTTCCATGTAAACAGGACCAAAGAAAAGAGTATGCACAAATAGTTCATTTTAAGGCTAAAGAGGATTATAGTGTGGTTTATCAAGAAGGGTCATAAGGCTCAAAGATGGGTACTAATTGAAAGTTTAGAATACGGTTTGCCTTTTTAGCTCTAGGTGTGTCCAAACAATACCTTAGGTCATCCCTAAATACCTTAATATGCACAAGTATCAATTTCATCACATATTCTCAAAATTATCATCTATCATATATACTAGGATGCTCGTTTCCTCATATCTTGGACATCACTTAGTATCAATAATACTTTTCTATCTATACTTTAATATAACTTATAGAACTTAAAAGTTTCATGCTCAAAAATTAAAAATTCCTTATCATGCCAAATTTACCAATCAATACAATCAACCTATTATATATGCTCCTAACCAATCGTCAGTATCTTTACAAGCTCAAGCACACATAAAAATTTAAAAATAAAAACTATATGCCAAAAGCTCCTGTGTTACTCTCCCCCACACTTTAGAAAACAATAACATTGTCTCCAATGTGTAGTCCCCTCAAATAATAAAGGAAAGAAGTTACCCGATTTATCGTGAAGGTTCTTATCTTTTTATGGTGGTTGTCCTTCTCCTTTTGGCGTTTAATGCTTAATTTTGTTGCGTCTTCCATAATGTGGGGTTTCTACAAAAAGAATTTAAGCATATATACAAAGATAAATTTTATTCCTACGAATTTATAAGTCTAAAATAAAAACAAAAAATTATCCAAAAGTTACAAAATAAAATTGTTTTAAATAATGAATAAAACTAATAAAATAAATAAATAAATAAATAAAACCAAATTTTAAACATAAGAAATATTATAAGTCCTTATTCTTTTTCATCATTCAATCCTCTTTTTCTCCGTTCTTCACTTTGACCTTTTTGCAATAATGTGAATTGTGCGAACAAGTCATCGGCTAAGAGTTTGCTTGGTGGATTCATGGTACGATCAAATCCCACACATAGCAAAAATTAGATGAGGGAAAAAATACCTTTCCCTAAGTTCTTTATGCATTCCACCATGCTTCGATGAATCCACTTTCCTACACAAATCCATTTCTTCTTGAGAATTTCGTATGTTATTATGGCATGAATTGGACGTATCTCAGTCATATCAAAAGTGGGAAGTATTCGAGAACAAACGAATTTCATCCATATCTTGGCTTTAGGCGTCATAAGTTCTTGGTTGAAAGTTATGGGATTGTTATGGGATTGTCGTACCTTCACGATAGGTCCATACGTCTTTTCCCACTATTAAGAAAATTAAGATCTCCTCAGTGTCGATATTCTTAAATTCCTTCAAGTCGACTATATGAAGATAATCTTGGTAATAATACGGGACATTGTAGAATCTACAAATTTCAACCTCATTCAGGTATATTTCAACTCCTCGAATTTTCATTAGACCTTGAATCTCTGCCCACAAGCTCTCCCGACTTCATGTTTCTTCAGGGCTAAATAAAATTCTTGAACTATTGAAATATTTATTGGTTCTTTACAGGGCAGACAAAATTGAGCCCATTCATGATCGACTACTATTTCCCAAATCCTCGGTAAACTCGCATCAAAGGATCAAACCCTTGTTCTTGAACGAATGTATGCGGCTGTAGTTGCTGGAGATACCTGTCTAAATCATCTTTTAGGAATTCAAAATAGGGTTAGTAGCACTTTTACTTGAATTAGCCATTTGACTTTATGATTGGAGTCTTTTGATTATGGAATGGAAAAGTACCCATAGGAGGGATGTTTATTTATAGGGACTAATTAGTATGAATTTAGTACATTTAGAAGTTAAGTGTTATTCAAAAATTACAGTATTTAGTTCTAAGTAAAACTGTTAGGAGTTAGAGTCTTACTTGAACTGCTATTGTTACGTTGGTGTGTCGCGACATACACTAGGTATGTCGCGACATCGAGACCTATAGTCATGTTGCCTTGTTATGGGGTTGTCACAACATTGAATGTGGTCATCACTACGTCGGGACCAGTTTTCTTCTGATTTCAAATCTGAACTATTTTCTATCCCTAGGGTATTTCTGATGTCAGAGTCTAACATTGGCTTTGTATCCCATACCATTTTTCATAGCAAAGGTTGCTCCTCAATAACTATATCTATAGATCCCCCGTAATATGGTTTTATCCTTTACCAATTAACTAGAAAAGCTTCACCGCTCTTACCTATCAATTCAACTGCCCCATATGGTTTTACCTGATTAATGATATATGGCCCTATCCATCGTGATTTGAGTTTCCCAGGAAATAAATTGAGTCTAGAATTAAACAAGAGTACCTTTTGTCTTAGCTCGAAGTTTTGTTTTTGAATCTTGGCATCATGACGCAACCTACTTCTTTCTTTGTAAAGTTTCGTGTTTTCGTAGGCCATGAATCAAAATTCTTCTAATTCCTATAATTGGAACAATATTTCTTTCTTCATTAATCTAGGATCTAAATTCAATTCTTTAATAGTCCAATATGCTTTTTTCTTTAATTCAATAGGTAGGTGACAATTTTTTCCATACATGAGTTTATAAGGGGACATACCAAGAGGTGTTCTGTATGCTGTTCGATAGGCCCATAAAGCGTCATTCAATTTTGCTACCCAGTCCTTGCGATTAGGATTTACTTTCTTTTCAAGGATCTGTTTAATCTCTCAATTGAAAACTTCAGCTTGACCATTTGCTTGCAGATGATATACAGTTGTCATCTTATGTCAGATACTGTATTTTGCAAGAGCGACTTCAAATTCTTAACTGCAAAAATGTGAGCCTTCATCACTAATCAATGCCCTGGGAGTTCCAAATCTTGAAAAGAAGTTTTTTCTCAAGAATTTTATTACTAATTTTGTATCATTAGTAGGTAATGCCACTGCATCTACCCATTTGGAAACATAATCAACTGCTAACAAGATATATTGGTTCCCAAATGAGCTAGGGAAAGGACCCATGAAATCAATTTCCCAAACATAAAGATTTCTACCTCAATAATTCCTACTAGTGGCATTTCATCCCTCTTAGATATATTCCCCATTCGCTGGCATCGATCACAATTTTGTACGAACATATGGGCATCCCGATTCATAGTAGGCTAATAGAATCTAGATTGCAAAATTTTTTGAGTTGTACGTTTTCTGTCGAAATGTCCTCCACAAGGTGAGTCGTGACCTCCTTTAAAGATGTCATTAATTTCTTCCTCAGCCACACATCTTCGTACCAACTGATCTGCGCATTGCCAAAATACATAAGGATCCTCCCAGATATAATTTTTACCTTATGCAAAATCCGTTTATTTTGTTACCAGGATGTTTTTGTTAGGAACACCCCTTTTGCTAAATAGTTCACGTAATTTGCATACCGTGGTGCTCTTGTATTTTAAATTGAGTTTCCACTCTAAAAAGTTGCTCAGCTGTAAAAGTTTCCTTTATTTCTGCCAAAGATATAGTGGAGGTAGGATTTTCTAACCGTGACAGATGACTTACTATCTGGTTCTCCGTCCCTTTCCAATCCAAGATCCATAAGTCGAATTCTTGTAGCAACAATACCCAAGTCATTAACCTTGCTTTGATTTCTTTTTTCTTCATCACGTATTTCAGAGCTGAATGATCTGTTTAAATATACACACAATTAGTCATTAAATAAGGACGAAATTTATCACAAGTAAAAACTACCGCTAGCATTTCCTTCTCAATAGTAGTATAATTGCATTGAACGAAGTTAAGAGTCTTGCTAGCATAATGAATTGCTCCAAATATATCGTTTTTCTTTTACCCTAAGACAGAACCTATAGTGTAATCACTAGCATCACATATAATAATAAAAGGTTCATTCCAATTTGGTGTGTGATAATAATGGGGGTAGTTATTTGCTTCTTTTTTATTGTCTCAAAAGTCGTAACGCAATTATCATCAAATACGAATGGAATATCTTTTTGCATTAAAAATTTAAAGGTTTAGAAATGTGTGCAAAATCTTTTATAAACCTTCTATAAAACCCAGCGTGTCCCAAAAATTTTCGAATACCTTTGACATTTGTGGGAGATGGTAGGTTTTTGATTACCTAGATCTTTGCTTTATCCACTTATAACCCTCTCTGTGATGTTTGATGCCCCAAAACCAACCCTTCTCTTACCATGAAATGACATTTTTCCCAATTAAGCACTAGGTTAGTTTCCTCGCACCTTTGTAAAACTTTCTCTAAATTCAGCAAGCAATCCTCAAAAGAGTCTCCATACACCGAGAAATCATCCATGAAAATATCTAATCCTTCTTCTAACGTATCTGCAAAAATAACGGTCATAGATCTCATAAAAGTAGTTGGTGCATTACACAGTCCGAAAGGCCTACGCTTAAATGCATATATCTCGAAAGGGCATGTAAACGTTGTTTTTTCCTAATCATCGGGATGTATTGGAATTTGATGATACCCTAATACCCATCCAAGAAATAGTACTATTCTTTACCTGCCAACCAATCCAACATTTGATCAATTAAAGGTAGTGGAAAGTGATGGTTTTTTGTTGCATCATTTAATTTCCTCTAATCGATACAAACTCTCTGATCGGTGTTTTTACGACACACGATTGTGCAAGCGTACACACGTTGATGCAAGTATAGTTGATAGATAAATCTATCAAATATCGATCCCATGAGGAATGGATTCTTGATGTTTAGATGTCAGAGCAACTACTACTGGAATTAGATGAAATGTGAGTAAGGATGTCAGCACAAATTAAGTTATACCTGCACACTAAAATAATTAATACTGTCAATGCAATCAAAGTTAAGTATCAAAGGTTAAATGTCAAAGAAAATAAAAGTAAATCAAAATGTGTTGAGTGTTTAGTGTTGAATATTTAAATGCATAAAGTAAAGGTTTGATCAAGTGTACAGAATTGGAAAGGATCACTAATTTCACTAAGTAGCAACGCTAGATGCGTCAACATGGTATTGTATAGATGGAATGTCACTGCGGTGAAGTCCCTTTGAATTCTTACCAACAACAGCTCCCTACTTATTCCTGACTCAAATACAATCACTCCACCTCTCGATGTGAGCAACGATGTGTATCCAAGAACAAGTAACTGATTTTTATCCCAGTTCGGAGCAGCTCTCACCTAACCCACTCATTAACCTAACCTATCACCGTATCTCTCCATGTCGACGTACTGCAATGTCACTCTCGTGCTTAGAGCGGTTAGATCCAAGAATAAACGGATAAGCAGTGTAAAGTAAGAATCAAAATTATCTAACATCAAAAGATACTCTCGTATTCATTTAATATCATCAAAATCAATCATCGTTTAAGAAGAATTAAAGAGTACAACGAAGCTTACTATCTCTAGACTACTAGGCCTACTCCCTAATTGTTCTTCTTGCTTCTACATCAAGCACTCCTCGTCAGAAGTTGTTGCACACTTGCTCCATCAGCTTTCCCTCCTCCGACGTCAAGCTTCCATGGTAGCTTGCTTGAAGATTTGAGAGATTTTTGGATTTAAATTCTTCACTCCTTGATATTTATCTCCTTCTTATTTCCTCTATTTATAAGCTCAAGAAATTACAAATTTGCTCCATTCTCAGATCCAACAACTTTGTATAGCAGTAAAAGTTTGTTATTGACATCTATGCAGATCTAATTTGTTTACTGGACTGTTGCAGAATGTCGCCACATTTTTGGACATCTCTTCTTAGATCCAGATCTAATTAGAGCTATCACAGTTGGTTAGAGTACAGCTGTGCACTCACGCAAATCTAATGTCTTCTTCAGAGATCTGCAGGTTATCACTACATTGCTTGGTCGTAATCTGAGATTGTAATTGCGACGACACCTGTGATATTCCTGCGTTGGTGCTTCCTGATGTGACTTCAGCTTGAGTCTACTCATTTGAGGTTCAAATTCAATGTGGCAACATTTCTTGGTCGCAATTCCAAGCTGATCTTGTGGCTGCATTCTGCCAATATTGATCTTCTGGGCTGAGCTCCTGCACTGACAATTCTAAAATGCAATATATTGGCTGCTTGTATCGACATTAGTACAAAAATATATAAAAATAATAAGAATATAAACTAACTGGCAATGAATTAGAAAATATGAAAATTGAGTATAAAATGCTTATGATGCATGCTAAATGAGATATAAAAGAGACAATTAAAACACTTAATTAGGGAGAAAATATATGTCATTCGTAATACCATCACACCCCCAAACTTGAGTTTTTACTTGTCCTCAAGTAAACAAAAATGAGCAAAGTCACAAGAAAACATGTCACCGCAATCATTATTCTCGCAACTTTGAATTTCCTAAAATCCTAATACACAATTGTATTCATATGATAGAATAATACGCCGACAATTTATAGACATGAATCATTAAAACTGCAACTTCATTAATGTTAGTATTATGCATTGAATCTTAATCTTCCCTGAACCAATACAACATTTATAGCAAACATTTTTTTTTCTTCTTTTCTTTTTCTTTCTTTTTCTCATTTTCCTTTTTCAAGTGACTGAGAGATGTCATTGTATTATTCTACCTTTATTCCTAGGTAGTAACGATGGGGTGCAACAAACCTCCAGGAGGTATGTAATTGCGCCGACACAAACTCTTGCAGTGACAGCCTTTGGCTAGATGATTTTTCTAAACCTGCAGTGGAGTGTTCTCCCTTGAAAAGTCACAATGCACTCACATTTAAGTATCTTTTATTTATACAATGTTGCTACAACTGGTCAATTAGTTCAAGAATCAAACATTCACACTATCCATTCATTATTGAAGCAATCTAATCATTCATTCAAAAATAGAAGACTCACTATCCTTTCACATTCATCCAATTTGCACATCAGCATTCCAAGCAAATCAAGATTTACGCATAAAAATTATGGTCACATTTTTGTTGAAATTCTGCATATTTTTATTAACTAAAGAAACATGTAAAATTCAAAGATGTAGGTGGGCATTTCCATTTCACACAAATTCCCCCCAAACTTAAAGTGTGCATTGTCCCCAATGCACTAACATTAATAAATATATATATTGAAATGCAATGACAATGTAGATGCAGTGATAATAAAAATGCAATGACATTAATAATCCAAGGACAATTATACTACAGCTACATGATATGCATGAAAACTAAACTGAGTGCTAAAAAAATAAAAAATAAAACTAACTCAGTGTGCTCCAGCCGAAGATGTGGTTGCATTGGTCTTTTTCTTGTTGCGCTTCTGTTCCTCCTTATGCCTCATTTTCTTGTCTTTATGCTTCCTCATTCTATCCTTTGTACCAGTCAGATCAGCGGATTGCTCCTCTTCAGTTGCTTGGGTGGCAGTCTCATCGATAGTTACATCTGATGGGTGGACTTCTCAACCTAACTCGCTTCAGGTGAAGCCACATTTGCATTGGATGCCCTCACATTTATAGGTGCTTCGACAATATCCTCAGCAATATCTGTCGGGGCATCGTCTTGCTTTTCCTCCTGCTTCTCTACAAGGTCCTTCTTCTCAAATTCCTCCTCTCTGTCCTTCCCCTTCTCTTGGCCTTCTTCTTGTTCTGCTTCTCCTTCTTCAGGTTGTTCCTGCTCAGTGGTGTCTTTGTCGGTGCCTTCCTCTACGTCCACACCCATAGATACAATTGGAGTATGCACCTCCTCAACCATAGCTGCCCGCTCTGCCATATTAGCCCTAAGGTTGTTCGATAACTCTTCTTCAAACAAGCTGGCTATAGCTCTGTAACAATCCTCCATAGCATTAGAATGCCCCTCGTGCTTCTCGGCATCTGAAATGTGGATTCTTATTAGAAAGGGAACATTTTACGGCCTACCATCAGGAGTAGGCTGGTCGGAGGATGAGGTAGCTTCCTTAATAATAGGTGGGAAGATAGGGAACTCTGTAGGGGATTTTGGCTCAGACTTCTCAATGCGTTGACAATAGATTTGTTCTATATTCTTGTGTATGCATAAAATAGATTTTTTCTGTAGTCCATGTCTTCCAATACACTGACAATACAAATCTGGCGCATGTCGATATGATTAATGTTTAGTTCCATTGCAGCCAACCTCTTCCCCAAGTGAGGGTTTGTGGGTGCACTCTCATGTTTGTCCTTCTTCTTTCCATTCTTCTTCTTCTTGGGTGCTTCTTTCACTATCGGTGTCTCTTGCCCTCTCATCATTCTCTCTACTGAGATGTCGTTGAGGGGGCTCTTATTCTCTAGCACATTCTCACCATCTCTTAGAAGCAACTATAGCAATCTGGTCGTGAAGAATTACGCCGACATCGATGTGGCGACTTTTAATGATTGAATACAGGAGGCACATGTGATCTCATGTCGCCGTAGTGCTATGTGTAGAAGGTAAAAGACAACTACAGAAAAACTTTAAGAATACTAAGAGGATAAATGTAATAGCAATGGCGATTATGAGTGGGAAGCATGAAGTCAGCAGAGAAGGGTTTATAACATTTTTGCCTGATCCAACAGATGGGGATAGAACAAAATCAACCAACGCGATTCTTGTTGAAAGCTTTGCTGAATCATTATATAATGCACCGACAAGTTGTGCTTGTGGTGGCATCGACAAAAAGATGATTTTTTTTATTCTTGAATAAAATTGAAAAGATAACAAGTAAAAGTGAAAAGGTAAAAGGAAATGTAAAATGCATTGACAATGGAATCCTAATGCGTTGACAATGGTGTTTACTTATTCCTCAAGTGCTTCGTACTCTTTTATTGATCACACCGTCCCAAAAATTTCCACTCTTTATTGTGTTTTTTCCAATTCTGTAACTTCTTAATTACAGATATAGGCATCAAAATTATGCTTTCTTTGAAATCACATAATGTCTTTCCAACATACCGATCACCAATGGAATATGGTATTGAAAAGCTCTTGGGATCCTTAAATTCTTAGAGTAATTTAATTATCATGACAGTGCACCCTTCAGTAAGTACGATTGCTTCGACATCTCCCAATCTTCTCTTCTTTGATAATGTGTTTTCAAGCTTTTGAGGCTGTTTTGCAGTAGTAATTGTGGTGACAAAGTGATTTGATATTGTCGCCGCAATATTCTGTTTAACCTCTTCAGCTGCAATTTGCTTTTCAGATTGCGCTGACATCTCTCCATTGTTGAGATTTGAATTACCTTCTTTTGCTATAGCATCTCTAACAACTTCATTTAGTTGAGTTTCACTTCTAGGAATGATTTTCTCACAATGCTCTTGCCCTCGTGATATCGAATTTTCAATATCCATCAACAAAGTTTCTTGTGGCCACAAATTTATTGCACCCACAATTTGGCCAAATTGATATTCTAGAGCTCGTATGGATTCAGTTTCACTCTGAAGCACAGATTCAATCTTGGAAATATATTGTCTCAGCAAATTTTCAATTGATGAAAACTCTAATGCTTCATCTTGCTGGATATTTTGCCTTAAGAAAGTTGATCATAATTGGGCAATGTCCACTCGGATCTAACATTATTTTCTATATTTCCAAGGTCTTGATTGTTCCAACAAAAATTTGGATGTTGCTCCCATCTAGCGTGTATGTATTGGAATATGGATTTTCATTTTGATAGAAATTCCTCATGTGGTACACATTTGTTGGATTTGATAGGCATTTTGCATTGAATTACTCATATTAGTCAAAGAAGATACCTCGGCGTTTATGGCATCAAGCTCCATTTCTATAGCATCACTCATCCAATATCTTGAGGTTTTATATACCTTATTCCTAGCCATATTTCACTAAAAAAATGTAAAAGTAAACAACAGAAAGGAAACAAGTTAGTGACAAATAAAATTTAGATAATAAAGAATAAATGCAACGAAAAAAATAAAATCAAACAAATGCAATTCCCCGGTAATGGCGTCAAAACTAGATCGGTGTTTTTACGACACACGATTGTGCCAGCGTACACACGTTGATGCAAGTATAGTTGATAGATAAATCTATCAGATAACGATCCCACGAGGAATGGATTCTTGATGTTTAGATGTCGGAACAACTACTACTAGAATTAGATGAAATGTGAGTAAGGATTTCAGCGCAAATTAAGTTATACCAGCACACTAAAATAGTTAATACTGTCAATGCAATCAAAGTTAAGTATCAAAGGTTAAATGTCAGAGCAACTGAAAGTAAATCAAAATGTGTTGAGTGTTTAGTGTTAAATATTTAAATGCATAAAAGTAAAGGTTTGATCAAGTGTAAAGAACTAGAGAGGATCACTGATTTCGCTAAGTAGCAACGCTGGATGCGTCAACAAGGTATTGTATAGATGGAATGTCACTGCAGTGAAGTCCCTTTGAATTCTTACCAACAACAGCTCCCTACTTATTCCCGACTCAGATACAATCACTCCACCTCTCGATGCGAGGATCGATGTGTATCCAAGAACAAGTAACTGGTTTTTATCCTAGTTCTGAGTAGCTCTCGCCTAACCCACTCATTAACCTAACCTGTCACCGCATCTCTCTATGTCGACATACTGCAATGTCACTCTCGTGCTTAGAGTGGTTAGATCCAAGAATAAACGGATAAGCAGTGTAAAGTAAGAATCAAAATTATCTAACATCAAAAGATACTCTCGTATTCATTTAATATCATCAAAATCAATCATCGTTTAAGAAGAATTAAAGAGTACAACGAAGCTTACTATCTCTAGACTACTAGGCCTACTCCCTAATTGTTCCTCTTGCTTCTGTATCAAGCACTCCTCGTCAGAAGTTGTTGCACACTTGCTCCATCAGCTTTCCCTCCTCCGATGTCAAGCTTCCATGGTAGCTTGCTTGAAGATTTGAGAGATTTTTGGATTTAAATTATTCACTCCTTGATATTTATCTCCTTCTTATTTCCTCTATTTATAAGCTCAAGAAATTGTAGATTTTCTCCATTCTCAGATCCAACAACTTTGTATAGCAGTAAAAGTTTGTTATTGACAGCTATGCAGATCTAATTTGTTTACTGGATTGTTGTAGAATGTTGCCGCATTTCTGGACATCTCTTCTTAGATCCAGATCTAATTAGAGCTGTCACAGTTGGTTAGAGTATAGTTGTGCACTTACGCAGATCTAGTGTGCTCTTTAGAGATCTGCAGGTTGTCGCTGCATTGCTTGGTCGTAATCCGAGATTGTAATTGCAGCGACTCCTGTGATATTCCTACGTTGGTGTTTCCAGATGTAAATTCAGCTTAAGTCTACTCATTTGAGGTTCAATTTCAATGCGACGACACATTTCTTGGTCGCAATTCCATGCTGATCTTATGGTTGCATTCAGCCAATATTGATCTTCTAGGCTGAGCTCCTGCACTGACAATTCTAAAATGCAATATATCTGCTGCTTGTGTCGACATTAGTACAAAAATAGATAAAAATAACTAGAATTTAAACTAACTGGAAATGAATTAGAAAATATGAAAACTGAGTATAAAATGCTTATAATGCATGCTAAATGAGATATAATAGAGACAATTAAAACATTAAATTAGGGAGAAAATATATTTCATTTGTAATACCATCACTCTCCATTCGGTAACTGTTCTTGTAGGGATTAACTCATTTTGATCATTCTCTACAACTGTCAACCCACCTTTTTTTGGTACACATTACGTAGGCCTCACCCATTCACTATCGAAGATAGCATAAACTGTACTTGCATCTAACTATTTTACCAGTTCCTTTTTTACTACTTCCTTCATGGCCGGATTAAGTCTTCTCTGTACGTCAACAACGGGTTGCTTTCCTTCTTCCAATCGAATTTTGTGTTGACAAAAGGCTGGGTTTATCCCCTTTATATCAGCAACCGTTCACCCAATAGCCTTTTTATGACGTTTAAGCACATCTAATAAAGATGCTTCTTGCGAGTTACTCAATCTTGATGCAAGTATAACAGGTAAAGTATTTTTCTCGCCTAAATATTCATATTTTAAATGTTCTAGTAATGGTTTTAACTCCACTTCTGGTGGCTTTACAATTGATGGTATCATTTTGGTAGCATTTGGCATCGATTGATCCACCACCTTTTTACTTTGCTGCCACCACTCTAATTGAGCCGTTAAAGATTCCTCATTTGTCTCTTCTTCCATGAGTTCCTCATCCTCAGAATCTTCCTCTTTGCAATGATTAGTCACAAGCTGGTTGCACACAGGGTTACTAATCTCCTTTGGATGTTCCAATAGTTCTTCCTAAAATATTTCATTCGCATTTGCTACTTCCAATATATCTATAACATCTTGGCATGTCCTAGTCCAAATGCTTCCTCCAGTAATTATATCTACCTTATGTCTGTTTTCTGTACTGAACTCCTCATAAAAATGCTGAAGTTGTATAGCAATATGGACTCCTCCGCCTACTATGGATTGAAGTAGGGCTTTGAATCTTTCCCAAGCTTGTCTTAAGGTTTTCGTCATGGTTTGCATGAAATTAAACATTTGTATATATCTCTGCATAATCTTAAGCATAGAAATCATTCTTTGAAAAAACATATGCACAAATTCTTCCCAAGTAGTAATTGTATTTGGGGGTAGAGAATCCAATCATAACTTGGCTTTTCCGTTTAAGGCGAAAGGAATCAATAACAATCGAATCACATATGGCACCACCCCTACATAAGAAACTGTGCTACAAATTACCTCGAATTCCCATAAAAATGCGACGGGATCTTCTGTCAAGGGATAAGAAAAAGTAACATTATTAGTAATCCAAGATATTAAGGATGGATTTAATTAAAAATGATTTTGATAAATTCACGGTCTAGCAATACTGGATTGTAATCATTCTAAATCGAAAAACATCCCTAATGCATTTTTAATCATTTTGTTAGTCGATATAAGAAAAGAAATAAGATTAAAAACAACAATTTAAAGATAATCATATTTATAACCTAAAATTTTCCTAACTATTTTATCAGCAATGGAGAAGTAAAATTTACTAAAGTGTTGCCTCCCCGGCAACGGCGCCAACAACTTGACCACCCTCGAACATATTCCAGTTCAACGTAGATTTCGACTTTTCGCAAGTATATGGGTCAGGTTGTAAATATAGTGTGTTTACAACAGAACACTTAGTAGTATTTCGAGGATCGTATCCAAAGGAGGCATAAAGCTATAGTAAATAAAATCCCTACAAAAAATAAAATTAATTAGTACTGATTTTAGGGTTTATAGTACGAAGGAAAATTAAAGAGTGTTTTGAAAGCATAAAAATAAAAAGATAAAAAAAATAAAGTAAAATTTGAGTTGTAGAAAATCTTATAAATAGCTTTAGAGAAATTAGGTCGTCTCTGTATGATTTCCTTGATTATTGGGTTTTAGGGATTTCCTCCAATCAACTAGTCACTACCCAGTTGGATCTCTCGATCTTTCACCAGCATAGCAAGTCAATAGAGATTACTTTTCGCTAGATGTCACAATCTAAATCGATTTGGGGAAAAGGTGTTCACGGATGGGCAATACAAATTTTTAGTTCATTCCAACCCACATGACTTTCTAGGGTTGTCGGCCTAGTGTTTGTTTGATGCTCTTCATTTCCCAAACAACTAATCCGAAAGGTAAAATCCCTGTAAAACAATAATCAATTATTCATACGTCCACTCCCTAATTCCCCAAAATGTAATTAGTTTCTCATGGTTTCTTTATTCATCAATAACACAATATATGAAAACATATAAATAAAAAATCAAATGAAAAAAAGCAGAGTAGTATTAAAAAATCTGTTGGGAAAATCCCCAAACGTTTATGCAAACTTCTACAATCTCGTTTCACAACTGAAAATTAAAAACTAAAATTGAGAACTAAAGTCTAAGCAAAGTTGTGTAAAACCCTAGTGCTAAAGGTCCTATTTATAGCTTTAGATGGTAGTTTTTCCTCAACCCTAGGTCAAATGATGTTCCTCATGTTTAAGAGGCATTGTAAAGACAAAAACACCCTTCATTAAGTGTGAGATCTGCATCCATGGGTCGATGTCCCGACACACCAAGTCTTGTGTCTCGAAATAAGCATCATTCTCCATGTGAAGTGTCAACATACAGGCATTGTCACGACATAGCCCTGTATGTCGCGACAAAGAAGTCAGTCTTCGAGTTCCCTAAGTCTAGTCCCTTGGTTGTGACATAGCTCAGCCTATGTCATGACGAACTGAGTTTCCTCATTTTGATCGGAGGGTTTTTCATTGTGTTGACGTGTTTGACCTCATTTACAAGACTTTTACTGATTGATTCTGCGCCCTGTTGCTCTTTTGGGATCGGTGCCTTCAGTCGTGGCTTTTGGTTTGGTGATGTTGAGGGCCCACCAACGTGTGTCCCATTCTCTGTTAATTAGGGACTGGTTGCCTACCAGTTTTTCCATTGACTATTTTTCTTTTACGTTCTCTTTTCATCTTTTATTATTTTTTATTTCTTGATTACGTGAGTTTGGCATGGTTTGCATGGGCTGCTAAAAATCACATCTTCTCTCTCTTCAATATCTTTTATTTTCAATTGTGTTAGAGTGCTTGGGGTTTCTGTTCTCCATAGTGTAAATTTTCCTCCTGGCATCATTACTTTGATTCTAGTGCTTTGATCTTGTGCTTTTTTGTTTACAGGTCTTCTCTTGGTCTTATTGATTTTCTTTCTTAAGGCATTAGTATGGCTCGTGCTAGGAGAGGTACATTCTAGGTGTTTCCTGGTAGTTTGCGTAGGTTCGTCTCGGTAGGGGTGGGTAAGGGTGAAGGGTGGTGTCTTCCTGAAATCATGAATGAGGAGGTCAGGGAGATGCTGGCTAAACTTATGTTTCCTGAAAAAGAGACCATGAAGTTGTTTACAAAGGATTTGGTCTCTCCGGAGGTAGTGGGATGGGAAGCTTGGGATGTGGGGAAGTTGTTGATCGAGGTAAGGGTGAACAAATAGGCTATGTATTGTGTCCTTCGATCTCTATGGTACACAAATGATTGGATCAACTTTTTGGAGGTGGGATCGAGCTATTTTCTCATCAAGTTTGGGTCTGTGGATGATAGGGATTGTATTTTCAATACGGTGCCATGGTTGTTCGACCAACATATCTTGTCGATGGTTTCATATGTTAAAGACAAAGAATGAAAGGAGTACGAGATCTCTTTGGTGCCATTTTGGGTAAGAATCTTTAATATCCTCATGGAACTCATGGATAGAAAGGTGGCCATGGAAGTTGGTGGAGCCATTAGAGAAGTGTTAGCCATAAATTGGAAGGATAAAGGGGGTTGTTGGGTAACTTTATAAAGGTCAGGGTTCTCTTGGACACGGCTAAACCTCTGAGAATGATGGCTTACTTTAAGGACAAGAAGGGCTAGGAGGTGAAGTGCATTATTAAGTATGATCGTCTACCTATATTTTGTTACATCTGTGGTAGGATCGATCATGGTATGCAAAAGTTTAATGAGGTCGCACAACACGTTAAGCCCAAGGATTATTAGTACGGGGCGTTGGCTAAGAGGTAAAGCTTTCAGGCCCCATGCAAGGTGTCGGGAGGCTTAGGAATGGAGTGGAAATTATTAATGAGGGGAAGAACCAAGGAGGGGAAGCCATTGTCTCTGGGCAGGAAGGAAATAAGCTAGTAGCTGCGCAACTGTTGGCCAAGGAGCATGGACGATCTTTTGAGGAGGCTTCGATGTTGTGTTCCCCCTCAACGAAATGCCTTACCATGCTCTTACGTGATAAAGAGGGAAAGAGCAGGACCAAGAGAAACAAGAATAAAGGCTACTTAGAGGGTAATGATTTCAGCCCTGTTCGGTTCATGAGAAGAAAGATAATGGAAGGAACATCCCCTTTCCAAGCGGAGGTTGGCGACCAGCCCCGTCACGAGCCATGAAGCTTGTTTGTTAAAACTATCGTGGGTTGGGGAACCCTGCGACAATCTTGAAACTTAGGCAGTTACTACTCGCTGCCATTCGCCTCGATGTGCTTTTCTTTGCGAAACTAAAATTTGGAAATGTGAATTCAACAGGATTAGAAGGAGGTGCAACATGGCTGGTTCCTTTACTGTGGATGCGAATGGTAGGCGTGGTGGTCTTGTTGTTCTTTGGAATGAGGAAAGTAACATAGATGTCCAGAACTTTTCATTGAATCATGTGGATATGCTCGTTAAGGTGGAGGGTGTAGACCATTTTCGCTTCACAGGGTTCTATGGGTTCCCTAAGCTTAATCTTAGGAATCAATCTTAGGAGTTGCTTCGAGATATCGACAGCAATGTCAATGAGGACTAGGTCGTGAGGGGACTTTAATGAAGTCCTCGATGCCTCCGAGAAGTGTGGGGGTTGTCACAAGATTGGGACTGTTATGGATGAGTTTCGTAGGGTCGTTAGTGATTTGGCTGATAGTACTAGAAAGTACCATTGATTTCTCCCTGCTTAGTGTCTAAATTGTTCCTATTTGGTCATCTTTAGCATACATTTTTAGCTTTTTTAATTTAGTTATCGCATTCTCTAACTTAATGGAGCTCAGCTTAAATGCCTTTGAATTTATGAAATTTTTACTACTGATGTCGTTGTAATAGTTGTTTAGCAATGCGCCCAGAATTGTCGCTGTAGGAACCTGTTCATAATTATAGATGCAGGAATAATTTCAGAGTTGTCACTACATAAGAGGATCCAGAATTGCACCCAGAACTGTCGCAGCATTTGATAACTATCTGGTTAACACACCAGATTTACGTGAGTTGTGCAGCTGGTGTAACCAACCAATACGGCCAGAGAATGTTAGATTTGTGGGAAGGACACCTGTACTGTGGAATTGTAGTTAAATACTGATGAGAATGAGAGAGAGGGGATCTTTTCTTCACCCGACTGACTTGACTTTCTTTGAAAATCCATTTTCTCAAGCTTGCATCCATGGCAGCTTAGGTTTCTTAAGGGCGACCTGACGCAGAAGAGGAAGCAGAAAAGGAGCACCCTAAGTACGGCACAAGAGAAGAGTAAGGAGCATATTGGGTAGCCTAGGAATAGAATGCCCCATTTGTTTTGTTATTTCTCTTTCTTAAATGCTGGTAATCCAAGTTATTTCAAGTTGTATGAAAGTACTCTTGATTTTTAGACTAAATGATATCTACTTCAATCTTGCCTTTACTGTTAATCTTTGGGTTTAATTGTCTTGACCATGGAAGTGTGATTGCAGTCACTGACACTGGAAGGTGCAGCGACAAATTTAATTAACAAGAAAGACAACGGAAGTTACTTGGGGATTGAAGGAATTTAATCCACTTGTTCTTGAATATGTTGCATTGCCAACACCAATTTTAACCTTGTGAGCCACACTTAGTGTTCTGTCGATTTTTCACGTTAGGGACCCCATTTCATTATCATTACATTATTTCTTTAAATTTACATTATTGCTTCGACAAATCAATCACTCAATTTTATTTCAATTACCTGTTCATTGCATCGACAATTATAGACACAAACATCCATCCTCATAGGATCAATATCCGATAGGTTATACATCTGTCTACTATACTTGCATCGGTGGTGTATGCTTGCACATAATTGTTGTGACGTTCATAGCACGATCAAGTTTTGGCGCCGTTTTCGGGGATGGCGTTAGTTTGATGTTTATTCTTGTTTTTGCATTCATTCTTTATTTTCTAATCTTTATTTGTCACTAACTTTTTTTTGTTGTTGACTACTTTTACATTTTTCTTTTAGGTGTTTTATGACCAGGAGAAATCCTGAATTTATTGTTGGCTTAGATCTTGAAATCGAATGCACCATCCGAAGGAGAAGACAAGAACAGTGAAATATGTCTCTAGTAGAAAATGATGCAGTCATACCATAATTGTCGCCACAAAATCTTGTCGTACCTCTTATACAGCCATAAAATGTGAATAATCAACCGTTGTGGCAAGAAGATCTGGTGCAAAATCATACTATTCGAGATTTTGTTGTTCCAGTTTTGGACAATTTACAGCCAAGAGTTGTTCGACTAGTTATTCAAGCTGGAAATTTTGAATTAAAATCAATCATGTTCTAGATGCTGAATTCCAATGGACAGTATGTTGGATTGCCTCCTGAAGATTTGAGAGAGCACCTTAAATCTTTCCTACTGATTTGTGCTTCTTTCAGTTAGCATGGCATTCCTGATGACGCATTGAAAATACAACTATTCCCTTATTCATTGCAAGGACGGGCTTGTACCTGGTTCCTTGGTTTACCTGCTGGATCAATTAGGTCGTGGAATGCGCTCCGCAACTCAATTTGTTTTATGTTTCAATCCATCGACTATGAATGCTCGACTTAGAAACAACATTACTGCGTATCATCAGCTTGAAGATGAAAATTTGCATACTACATGGGAGAATTATAAATCTCTGCTTCAACGCTGTCCCATGCATGGAATTCAACAAGAAACGCAGATTGAAATTTTCTATAATGTATTGAACGCATAGATAATAAATCTTGTCGATGCATCTGCTAATGGTCCTTTATTGGACTGTACATATGATGAAGCAATCAGAGTTCTAGAGAGGATCGCTCAGAACCATTATCAATATCTAATCTCTAGAACTGCATAAGTGAAAGCAAATCCTGGAGTTACTGAACTAGATAATATATCTGCTCTAAGTGCACAAGTTTCTTCACTTGCAAACGTGATAAAGAACATGAATGGAACTAGTGAAGTTGCACCCATTCAAGTTACCTAACAAATTGATGTCCTTACATTTTATTGTGAAATTTATGGTGACAACCACAGATATGAAGATTGTCCACAACATGCGGAGAATGCGTTCTATGTCAATAACATCCGTGGAAATTCTTATGGTAATTCCTATCATTCTGCAAAGAAATCAACAACCTTCGGGAAATCAAAATGCTATGACATTCAGATATGGAAATTCATCCAATCAATGTAGTTATAGACAAGGGAATTACAATCCACAGTAGCAAAGTTACAACCACAGTACTCAGATACATTCACATTAAGATCAAATGTAGCCAAATCAAAACCGTGTACAGCCACAACAGCCTTTAATGTCAAATCTGAATGCTCAAGGACAACACATCAGCAGTACACACAACCACGATCTGATCCTTTAGCAGCCCTCAAAGCCTTAATGCGTGAGCACATAACTCGAACGAAAGCTATTGTGCAAGGAAATTCATCCTTCATCCGAGCGTTGGAAGCACAATTGGGGCAGATCACTTCGAATTTGAACACACGACCACCAGGTGCATTGCCCAACGACAAAGAAAATCCAAATTTAAAAGGGAAAGATCATTGCAAAGCTATCACTCTTCAAAGTGGTAGATAAAGAAAATCTACTTATAGACGCCACTGAAGTGAATCCGAGAGAGAGAGTTGTTTCTGAAGAAATTTTAGATGAATCAGAGAAAGAGGCTCCATAAATTGTCACACCGATGCCTACTGTTAGACCGACGAAATTGTTGTCGCAACTGCCGATATCGATGCAACCAACTATGTCGATACAACCTGATGTACCCATACTTTTGCCGTTCCCACAAAGATTTAAAGAGAAGGAGCACAATAGACAATATCAGTAGTTTCTAACCATATTAAAACAACTTCATGTTAACATCCCTCTTGTGGACGCTCTAGCACAGATTCCAAGTTATAGGAAATTCATGAAGGAGTTATTGTCCAAAAAGAAGAAGCTGACTGATATGAAGACAATTACGCTCACAGAAGGATGTAGTGCAGTCCTGACAAATAAGTTGCCACCTAAGATGAAAGACCTTGGAAGCTTTACGATCCTATGTTCAATTGGAAACCACTACTTGGGTAAAGCTTTATGTGATTTAGGCACGAGTATTGACCCTATAACCTTATGCTGCTGTCCATATTTAGGAAATTAGGGACTGGTCATATGAAGCCAACTGCAGTGACATTACAGTTAGTAGATAGATCGTTGACGCAACTTGAAGGACAAATCAAGGACATCCTAGTTCGCATAGATAAGTTTGTGTTCCCAATGGATTTCATTATACTAGACAGCTAAGCAGATAAAGAGGTGCCTATAATCTTGGGACGCCCATTCCTTGCTATCGGACGCACTCTTATTGACACGAATAGAGGCGAATTGACAATGCAACACAATGATGAACATGTCACTTTTAGTGTTTTTAAAGCCATTCCCTGTAAAGACAGAAGAATGTCACACGGTTGATGTGTTAGACGCATTAATTGAAGAGGAATTTAATGAGCATAGCATAGTATTTTCAAAAGAATTTACGATGACATCAGATGAAGAATTTCTAGCTAATTGTGACAGCAAGGTTGAAGTGCATAACATTGAGCTTCGACGTGGATGGCAAATAGAATCTTTAGATTTGACCAATAGAACGGCTCCAGTCTTTAAGCCATCTATTAAAGAGGCTCCAACTTTGGAGTTGAAGCCATTGTCTTCTCATCTGAAATATGTTTTCCTTGGCAACAATAATAAACTGCCAATCATTGTCTTTGTAACCCTCGGTGCAATTCAGGAAGAAAAGTTGATCCGTATATTGAAGCAGCATAAACGTGCGATTGCCTGGAGTATTGCCGACATTAGAGGCATTAGTCCCTCTTTTTGCATGCACAAAATAAGATTGAAAGATGAAAGAAGGAAATCAATTTAACAGTAAAGGAGATTGAATGAGAAAATGAAGGAGGTGGTAAAAAAGGAGATCATCAAATGGCTAGACGCGGGCATTATTTACCCAATTTATGATAGCAATTGGATAAGTCCAATTCAATGTGTCCCTAAGAAAACTGGCATTATTGTGGTGAGCAATGATAAGAACGAGCTAATCCCTATTCGCATTCCTACAGGTTGGCGCATATGCATGGATTACTGCAAATTGAATGCAGCCACAAAGAAGGACCACTTTCCACTTCCTTTCATCGATTAGATGCTGGATAGGCTTGCTGTAAAAGCCTATTATTCCTTCCTCAACGGTTATTTTGGCTACAATCAGATCGCTATTGCGTTAGAGGATCAAGCAAAAATAACGTTTACTTATCCATTTGGCACTTGTGCCTTTCATCGAATGTCGTTTTGCCTCTACAATGCACCAGCCACATTCTAAAGGTGCATGATGGCAATATTTTTAAACATGATTGAGGACTCGTTACATGCATTTATGGACGATTTCTCTTATTATGGAAATACTTTTGATCAATGTGTTGACAACCTGACCAAAGTTTTAAAGCAATGTGAGGACACAAATCTGGTGCTGAATTGGGAGAAATGCCACTTCATGGCAACTGAAGGCGATGTCCTAGGTCATCGCATTTCTAGTCAGGGCATTCAAGTGGATAGAACGAAGGTAGAAATTGTTGAAAAGTTGCCCCCACCAACTAATGTGAAGGGAATCCGGAGTTTTCTTGGACACGCAGGTTTTTACTGTAGATTTATCCAAGATTTTTCCAAAATTACGAAACCCATTTGCTCACTGTTGGAGCAATATAAAAAACTCTTGTTTGATGATGCATGTCTGGATGTATTTATGCAAATAAAGAAGCAACTTGTGTAGGCACCCATTGTCGTAGCATCAGATTGGTTGTAACCATTTGAAGTGATGTGTGATGCAAGTGACTTTGCAATGGGTGCAGTCTTAGGACAACACAAGGAAAGAGTATTTCCCGCTATATATGACGCTAGCAAAACTCTCATAGAAGCTCAATTTAATTACACAACCACAGAGAAAGAGTTGTTGGTTGTAGTCTTTGCTTTCGACAAATTTTGCTCATATCTTGTCAGCAGAAAGGTTGTTGTTTTTGCTGACCATTTAGTGTTATGATATCTCTTTGCAAAGAAGGACGCTAAACTAAGGTTGATATGATGGATCCTGTTATTACAAGAATTTGACATAGAGATAAAGGATCGAAAAGGATCGGAAAACCAAGTGGTTGATCACCTGTCTCATCTAGAAGTAGGTAGTGAAGATGGAAATACATTTCAAATTGTCGATCTATTTCCTGATGAGAAGCTATTCGCTATCAACGTTACACCGTGGAATGCGGATGTGGTTAATTACCTGGTATGTGGAAAGCTACCTTTGGGCACCACAGGCCACAAGAAAGAAAGATTTCTTCGCGATATAGAGAAATAGTACTGGAACGAGTCATACTTATTCAAGGTATGCAATGACAATATAATTAGGCATTGTGTTCTGGAGGAAGAGATGCTTTCAATCCTAAAGCATTGCCACGATGCTCCTTATGGAGGTCATTTTGGTGGCATGAGAACTACTGCAAAGGTTCTTCAGTCAGGATTTCATTGGCCTCCATCATTTAAAGACGCCCACAATTTTGTGCACCAATGTGATCGATGTTAATGCATCGGATCTATATCTCGATGCAATGAGATGTTACAACAGCCAATCATGGAAGTTGAACTCTTTGACGTTTGGGGTATGGACTTTATGGGACTATTTTCAAGTTCATTTGGAAATGTCTATATCCTAGTTGCTATTGACTATTTATCAAAGTGGATGGAGGCCATTGTAGTCCCAAAAGATGATGCAAGGACAGTGCTGAAGTTTTTCCACAAGCATATACTCATTCATTTTGGCAGGCCTAAGGAATTAATCAAGGACCAAGGCACTCATTTCCACTACAATCAGGTAGCAACCGCACTGAAGCGATATGGATTTAACCATAGAATGGAGACCACTTACCATCCGCAAACCAACGGCCAAGCTGAAGTCTCCAATTGACAAATCAAGAATATTCTCAAGAAGGTGGTGAATCCATCAAGGAAAGATTGGTCTTCTAGACTTGATGATGCGTTGTGGGCATTAAGGACAGCGTACAAAACCCCACTTGGGATGCCACTGTATCAACTTGTCTTTGGTAAAGCATGTCACTTCCTTGTGGAATTGGAACATAAAGCAATGTCGGCAATCAAGCAAGTGAACATGGATTACGAGGCTGCTGGGAATAAGAGGTGTTGGACATCATTGAACTTGAGGAAATTAAGCGCAATGCTTATGAAAATGTTACAATCTACAAGGAAAAGACAAAGCGATGGCACGACAAAATTATTTTGCAGTGACATTTTACTGCTGGACAACGAGTGCTATTATTCAATTCTCAACTGAAATTGAACCCAGGTAAATTACGCTCATGTTGGTCTAGACTGTTTGAAGTTGTCGAAGCATTTCCTCATGGTACAGTCACAATTAAAGATATACATGATGGACACCAATTTAAAAAGAATGGACAACGGCTGAAACATTATCTTGGCCATGATGATTGCACACAGAAAGAGACCATTAATTTGGTCACTTTTTTCTAATCTCTCTTGTCATTTTTATCATGTAATTTTAGTTTATTTTGTTTTTGTTTGAATTTACCTTACTTAGTATTTTTGTAGGTTAAAGTTCTCTCTTTTGTCGTCGCATGTAGATCTCTTTGTCAACGCATCTCGTCTGCAGCTGACTCATCAGAAAATTAAAGCATATCAAGAAATAAATCATGATGTTTCATCCCTTAACCCCCAACCATTGGATCGATTTGAAAAAGTGCAATCCGATTAGACGCATTTATTATTGCAAACCTATTGTCCTTTCTCTGATACATAAACCAACACGCCTCTCCATCTGCTCTTTCTATTCTTTATAAACACCCCTGTTGTGCCGATAGTGCCATTCAAAACCTCTATTATTATTCCCATAATTTTCTTCAAGCTTACACATTTTTACCTTCCAAAAACCTTTTCTTACAAACAAAAATGGCCAGAACTCGTGGGTCTATGAAGAAACCAACGAAACCTATTGCGAAATCTTCTTCTGTCATAGTAGTTTATGAAACAGAGCATCACCCATCCAAAGAACCTATGATGTTCCTTACAACGGAAGCCAAAGATCGTTTCCAAGAGAATATGTTGAAACGAAACTGCCATCCAGAGCAAGGCTTCCGATTGTCGAGACAACAGGAACTTGGGAAGCAAGTTACTAAAACCATCACGAAGCTAGACTGGGAGATTTTCTACCAACACATCCGGAGAGCTACTCACTATCTATGGTATGCGAGTTATACGCAAATCTCACTGACCTTGACTCAGAATTTGTGTTTGTCCGTGAAGGTCTAGTCCCCTAGAGTACCACCCATATCAACGCAATCTACAACACATCCATCGACAAGGATGAGCATGTGGAGTTTATTGAAGAACTTACTAAGGAAGGGGTTAATGTTCTGGTACAAGATCTCTGCGTTGAAGGTGCCATTTGGACGAGTTCGAACTCAAATAATTACACAATGCACCAAAGATATTTAAAGTTGCAGAGCAAGGTTTGGTTTCATTTTAGTAACTATAAACTAATGCCTTCCACCCACAACACAACTGTAACATTGGATCAAATGTATCTGATACATACGATCATTAAGGGGAGGAAAATTGATGCCGGTGCAATTTTGCACCAAGAAATTGCTGATTATACGGCTAGACAAACTGGCATTATGGTGTTTCCATCCCTGATAATACAGTTGTGCCAGCATCGGGGAGTTGTGCCTTGTGAGGGAGAGGAGATTTTGAAAAATAAGGTCCTATTAGTGAAGCTTCTATCGAGCGGATAACCCGTAAAAAAGAAACTCCTGTAGTCAATGAGGCAGATGCAAGAAAGAAAAAGGGCAAACCAAAAGTAGATGATAACAGTGCAAATATGGTTGTACATCCATCACTATGGCGTAAAGTCAAGGAAGTTGAAAAGATCGCAGATTCCATCAACATTAGATAGATTAAGCTTGTCGCCATAGTTGAAGATATAGAAGAATCTTAGAATCTATTCTATGCCTACACCAGGGCATGGAATAGTGTTGTTGTGACTACATTGCGACGAATGAGTAAAGTACCTCTGCCTGAATTTCCTGTCTTCCCTCCGATAATCTGTGAATATGATCCTTCCACTGAGAAGGCTGACTCAAGGGATAAGGAACAATCTATGGCTTCCCTCAAATAGTGGATATTTCTGATGATGACAAGGAAGTTGAATTAGGAGAGGTGGAAGAATGTCTAAGGAATATTGTGAGCTTATTCGAGGATAACTTTCTTGCTAGCCCAGATGTTAATACTGTTAAGGAAGAGACCCTTGCTACTGGGGAGGACGCACGAGTATAAGAAGAAGGAAAAAAGAAGAAAGAGAGGAAGGAAAAGAAGTCGAGGCAAATTTAGTTGAAGAATTTTTCCCTGCACCAACAGATGTGGGTGCGACACCTAAAGATTAGGTGCCACCTGAAGCGAGTCAAGCAGAGGCTGTGGCTATGACTACTGAGAATCACAACATGTTAGCTATCATGGTCTTTACTGGACCACTCGAAGTGATCCACCCAATAGACATTGCAGTCGATGATGTCGAGGCACGGACCAATGCTAAGGAGCAATCTAAAGATCAAGCCAAGCCGAAAGAACGAAAAAAGAAGCTCGTCAAGGATAAGAAGCACCGCAAGGAGGAGAAGAAGCTTAACAAGAAGAAACATCGTACCGCCACATCATCGACTGCAGCCAATTGAGTTAGTTTTATTTCTTTTTTTAGTTTTAGTTTTCATGCATATCATGTAGTTGTAATTTAATTGTCACCACATTCCCTTTGTCATTGCATTTTTAATTGTCACTCACTGCATGTGCATTGTCATTGCATTTCCATTTGTCATTGTAAATTAATGTCAGTGCATTGGGGACAATTCAGACTTTAAGTTTGGGGGGAATGTATATGGGGCTGGAAATGCAATTGCACCCACATTTCAAAAATTTGTCCTTTTGAGTTTAATGAAAGCATGCAAGGTTATTGAAAATGTGTTTTATTTTTTTACATTTGATAATTCTTGAATCATGTGAACTGTTAATGAATGAGTTAGATGAATTTGACTAAATGTTGTATCTTCGATTCTTGGATGAATGCTTTAGATTGCATTAGTAATGAATGAATAGTATCATTCTTTGAATCTTGAAGAATCTGCCAATAATAGCTACTTGTATATAATTATAATTATAAATAAAAGACACTCTAATGTGGGTGAAGTGTGAACTGTTAAGGGGGAACACTACAATGCAAGTGTTAGAAAAAGTAATCTAGCCAAATGCTATCACTGCAAGAGTGTGTGTCGGCGCAATTACATACTCGCTGAGGGTTTGTTGCACCCCATCGTTGCTTCTCAAGAATAAGAGTATAGTAATGCAATGACATCCCTCAGTCATAATTACTAATATATATATATTATTGTACAATAAATGTTGTTTTGGTAGAAAGAATTTAGGATTTAAAGCAAGATGCTAGCATTGATGAAGTTGCAATTTTAATTATTCATGCTTATGAATTGTCAGCGCAATATTATGTCATTTGAATGTAATTCATGCATTGGGATTTTAGATGATTCAAGTTGCTAGAATGATCATTACCATGTTAAAATTTTGATATAGTCTTGCTAATTTCTATTTTACTTGAGGACAAGTAAAAACTCAAGTTTAGGGGTGTGATAGTGCTAGAAAGAACCATTGATTTCTCCCTACTTAGTGTCCAGATTGTTCCTATTTGGTCATCTTTAGCATACATTTTTAGCATTTGTTTAATTTAGTTATTATATTCTCTAACTTAATGTAGCCCAGCTTAAATGCCTTTGAATTTATAACATTTTTACTACTGATGTCGTTGCAATAGTTGTTTAGCAATGCGCCTAGAATTATCACTGCAGGAACTTGTTCAGAATTATCGATCCAGAAATAATTTCAGAGTTATCACTGCATAAGAGGATCCAGAATTGTGCCTAGAATTGTTGCAGCATTTGACAGTTGTCTGGTTAACACACCATATTTGCGTGAGTTGTACAGCTAGTGTAACCAACCAGTACGACCAAAGAATGTTAGATCTGGTAGGAAGGACACCTGTACTATGGAATTGCAGTTAAATACTGATGAGAATGAGAGAGAAGGGATCTTTTTCATCGTCCGAATTGAATTTCTTCTAAAAATCCATTTTCTCAAGCTACCATCCATGGCAACTTAGCTTTCTTAAGGGCGACCTGACGCAGAAGAGGAAGCAGACCTGCTCTTGACAAGGAGCATCCTAAGTGCGGCACAAGAGGAGAGTAAGGGAGCATATTGGGTAGCCTAGGAATAGACTGCCCCATTTGTTCTGTTATTTCTCTTTCTTAAACGCTGGTAATCCAAGTTATTTCAAGTTGTATTGAAGTACTCTTGATTTTTAGACTAAATGATATCTACTTCAATCTTATCTTTATTTTTAATCTTTGGGTTTAATTGCTTTGACCATGGAAATTTGATTGCAATCACTTACATTGGAAGGTGTAGCGACAAATTAAATTAACAAGCAAGACAATGAAAGTTGCTTGGGGATTGAAGGAATTTAATCCTGAAAGGTGTGGTTAGTGCACATGTTTAACTCTTAGATCTCATAGAAAAGCCAAGTTTGGTTAGATATTCATTGTGTTTATTTGCAGCAACAATTACCTGTTATTTTTAACCTTGTGAGCCACACTTAGTGTTCTGTCGATTTTTCATGTCAGGGACCCCATTTCATTATCATTGCATTATTTTCTTTAAATTTACATTATTACGTCGACAAATTAATTACTCAGTTTTATTTCAATTACCTGTTCATTGCATCGACAATTATAGACACGTACAACCATCCTCGTAGGATCGATATCCGACAAGTTATACATCTTTCTACTATACTTGCATCGACAGTGTACGCATGCACATAATTGCGATGACGTTCATAGCGTGATCATTAGTGCTGATGGATGTGAAGCCTAACTGGGGCTAGTTCACATGGTCGAACAATAGGAGGGGCAACGGCCTAGTGAGGGAGAGACTAGACAAGTTTCTTGTTTCAACAAGCTGGCTAAGCAAAGTCCCTTATCTAGCATCGGACATGATTCACCAAGCTCACTCGGACCACGACTTGGTTATTTTAGATACTCTTGGGAAAAGGTCTAGCAATGAGCATCATGACCTGAGATTGTGTTTTAGGTATGAGGCATGTTGGGCCAAGGAGGCAGAGGGTAAGAGTGTTATCAAAGAAGCTTGGACCAAGGGGCAGGGAGACATGTTGGAGGCGTGCAACAAAGTCAAGACCTATCTTGAAAGGTGGCATTACAAATGGTACAAAGACAGGGTGTGTCGGATCAAATCTCTATTAAAGGAGATAGATGAGATCATGGACATGCATGGGAATGTTGTATATATGCCAATAGATTGCTACGGGAGAAGGAGGAGCTGGCTAGTTTGTACAACTCCGAGGAAGTCTATTGGGCCCAAAGGTTACGTATGAGGTAGATGTGTGAAGGGGATAGGAACACCAGGTTCTTCCACATTCGATCTTCCCACAGGGCAAGAAAAAACCATATTGATGGCCTGCTGGATGGGAAGGGCAAATGGGTCACGAACATCAGAGGCGTTTGCAACATGGCTAGAACATATTTTCGAGACTTGTTTAATTTTGACTATAATTGTAACATTGACAATATTCTTCATTTGATCCCCAGGTGCATTACGAGAGACATGAACTCTGAATTGCTCAAGCTTGTGAAGGATAAAGAGATATTGAGGGCCTTCGATCAAATGGATTCGAGGAAGGCCCTGGGGAGTGACGGGCTCTCGAGTATGTTTTTCGGGAAAAGTGGAGCATGGTAGGCAAGAACATCTTGTGCTATTGTAAAGATGTGTTGAACGGAGGCAGGAGCGTCAGGGAGATAAATGATACTATTTTAGTGTTGATTCCCAAGGTTCCTCAGCCGTAAGACATGACCAGCTACCACCCTATAAGCTTGTGCAGGGTCATTTACAAGCTAATTGCCAAAGTGTGGGTGAATCGTCTGAAAGTTCTTCTTCCTCATTGAATCAGTCATAACCAGAGTGCCTTCATCCCCAGACGAATGATCCATGACAACTTTATAATATCCCACGAGCTTGTTCGTTACCTTCAGAGTGCTAAGAACGGTTCCAACAAAGGCTTCATGGCCAAACTCAACATGAGCAAGGCCTACGATAGCGTGGAGTGGTCCTTTCTCGAGAAAGTCATGCTCCAGCTGGGTTTTGATGAGATGTGGGTGCATAAGATTATGAATTGTGTGTGCATTGTTAGTTACATGGTGAAGTGCAACTCGAGTTTCTCTTAACCATCCATCCGAATCGTGGACTCAGACAGAGAGACCCTCTTTTCCCTTATCTCTTTTTATTTTGCATGGAAGCCCTTTAAAAATGTTTTCTCATGCACAAGAAAATGGGCAGAAGCGTGGCATTCGTGCTTGTCAGAATAGCCCACGAATAAACCACTTATTTTTTGCTAATGATGTCCTTCTATTCATTAAGAACAAACGAAGGGATGCAGAGCTTTCAAGAAGGATCCTTCACAAATTCAAACGAGCCTCAGGACAGAAAGTCAACTTAGCTAAGTCTACCCTACTTTTTAGCTCTAAGACTTCTAGTGAGCAGAAACATATTCTTGCCAACATAATGGGGATGAGAATCATGGATAAGTTTGACAACTACGTTAGTTTTCCGCTCTATGTTGGTAAGAATAAGACTGATGCATTTAAGTTTTTAGTGGACAAGTGCACGAATAGGATCAAAGCCTGGTCAAAAAGCTTCTCCTCAGGGTGGCAAAGATGTGTTCCTCAAGGCTGTTATGCAATCCCTACCGACTTGTTCTTTTTCGATGTTTCATATTCCTAAAGGTATCACTAACTAGCTAGAGGCTTATGCTAGATCATTTTGATGGGAGGGGAAAAGCAAAGGGAGGGGTTGGGCTATGATGAGATAGGAAAGGTTATGCTCCCCTAAAGGCATAAGGGCATGGGTTTTAAATACCTTAGGTTGTTTAATCTTGCTTTGCTTAGGAGATAGCTATGGAGGCTTGTGAACCATAAGGACACCTTGTGTTTCAGGATCATGTCGGTTAAATACTTCCCCTTTGGAGAGCTCTTTAATTCGAAGCAACTGGACAAACCCTCCTACATGTGGTCTAGCTTATACGGGGTGGCTAAGGCTCTTGTAAGTGGCTTTGGATGGCAAGTAGGAAACGGGCATAACATTGATATTAGAAAGCAAAACTAAGGGTTTGAAGAGCATGGTGGTAACTCGATCGTAGGTCTTTTACCTAGTAACCACAGGATGATTGTGCGTGATTTGTGGCAGGAGCCCATGTGTGACTTGGATAGGGATCATGTCAAGGAGATTTATGGTAATGAGCTGGGGAGCAAAATCTGTGACATCCCTATTATAAGGAACGGTTCTAAAGACAAAATCATATGGTTTCACTCACGTAATGGAATTTTACATAACCAAGTCCGGGTACTCGTGGCTTATTCTCAAAAAACTTGGGTACGATCCTCATAGGCTCTTTTGAAGGCTTATTTGGAAGCTCAAGGTTCCTCCTAAGGTCAGAGTGTTTGCTTGGAGACTCGGTCATGACTTGCTCCCCACTAATGTGAAAATTGCAACTATCAACCAAAACATTAACAGCGACTGCCCTCGATGTAACTCGTTTAACGAGTCCTTGGTTCATGCTTTGAGAAATTGCTCGTATGCTAGGGAGCTCCTCGAGCTTGGTGAGGTGGACAATAGGGTGCTTTCTTTGGACTAGAATACTGGGGTCGATTGGCTTGAATTCACAATGAGGCTGGTTGATTCGATAGTAAGGCGTTCGAATGTTTGATAATGCTTTTGTGGAATATTTGGAACTCCCATAATAATCTCATTTTTAGAGGCATGAGTGAGGCTCCAAAGCTTATTTGGGAGAGGGCTATGGATTTTTTTAGGGACTTCAGGATCTTCAATTTGAATAATGATGCCATGCTGCCTAAGGGGAACAGTCGTAAGATATGGCCGAAGCCTCTAAAGGGAACTTTAAAAATCAACGTGGATGCTGCATGGAAAGATCGCATGGTTAGACTTGGTTTTGTTACTAGGGAAAGTGATGGTTTCATGCATTGGGGGCATGCAGTTCAAAGAGTACGTGGCTGACGCTATTTGGGGGGAAGTCGAGGCCCTGTTGCTCGAGATAAATTGAGTGATTGATAATAATATAACACCAGTGATAATTGAGGGTGACTATGTTGATGCTATTAATAGGATTGTTAAGCCCTGTGAGGGCGTCACTTTGCTGGGATTTAAAATTCGAGAATGTGTTAGGCTAATTAACAGCATTGATAATTGCACCGTTCGGTGGTGTCACTAAAGGGTGTAACACTGTAGCAAACAAACTTAGTAAAAATGCCTTAGTTAACAAGTGTAATGTTTCTTTCAGAATGGATATCCCTGAGATTATCCAAAGTCTTATAATTTTTGAGGTAGCCTTCGGGCCGTTTTTTTCAAAAAAAAAAATCTTTCATTTTTACTCATTTTTCTCTCAAATTTCTTGCATAAAACACTACCCATCACCTCCTAACATAAAAACTTCATCGTTTTTCTTAATTTCATCATGAATTCGTTCATTCCCAAATTTTTTATGTATAAGCCTTAACTATTTTTCAATTTTTTTGTTAAAATTAGTTATTTCTTTTACAAATTTATGGTATATACATGCTTTATTATGCCTTATTACTCGTTACTCTTAACGAAAAATGCCACTTTATGAGTTATAATGCATGCATTAAGTTATAAAATGTTGGGAATTTCGAACCTATGTTTACTTTTATCTCAAATTTGTTTTGTTTTATGTTTATTCTCATCACTAGTGTTTTCTTTTATCAATTTTGTTTAAAACATTTTTTTTAATGTTGTAGCAATTTTTGAAAAATATGCATACTTTTTAAATGATGAAAATGAACTAAGTTTATTAGGGATATTCTTGTGGTTTCATGTAGTTATTTTGCATATTCCATATCTTAAAGTCTTATCTTGTTTGTTTGTCAAAAATGTCGCAACATGTTAAACATTCCGCAAATAAACCAACCAACACCCCTAGTTTGTCCACCACCCAAAAATGTTCTCATAATCCATCCTCACCACCACCTAATCCAACTCATCCTAATCATTTGAACCCTAATCCTCTCACCACTCCACCTTTTTTTAATGATTGCTTCTGCAATCATGATGTGAAAAACCATTATTACCTACACATTGCTAATTGAACCCTCACAAGTGATCACCTTATTGATGTTGAGTTCTTAAGAGAACTCTGTTTATCCGATTTACAAACCTTCGAATGATGGGGTTTGTCCAAGTTTTTAACCATTAACTGCCTCACTCGTTCAAACTTGGTTAGAGCCATTTATTCTAATGTCAATTTCATTCGTGACCAAACCATTGACAGAAATCATCAAGGTCTCTTCTTATCTTATGGGCAAACATTTTAACCTTTTGTAATCTTAGTTTGCCTCTCTACTTCACGTTCTCGATGATGGAAATATTTATGAAGAAGGTCATGCCAATTATGGTTCTTTCATCACTTAAAAAAAAGGCCCCAAACTTCCTCTTCATAATCGTCTTATTCACCTTATCCTAACTTGGATAAGAAGGCCAACCAACCAACATGTTCTTCATAGGAACATTGATCATTGGTGGCTTGCTTGTGCTCGAGATGATGTTCATTCTCACATTGCACATATCATTTTTTATGGCATCTGCTTCATTTCAAAATATACCTTAATTACATTTTTGGGAAGCTCAATATCAATGTCTCCATAGATCCAGGTGTTCATATTACAAGCTCTATTGGTAAGGACACTCTTTCTAATTGCAACTATGAGTTCAAAGAAGGCCTATGGGTGAAGCAAGTTATGGATCAATATGATCAAGAACATCAAGGTGAAGGTAATGACCCTTAAGATGGTGGCAGAGGTCAACAACATGGTGGTGAAAATGTTCCCAAGCAATAAAACAAGGTAGCACCACTCGCAACTCAAGACAGACTTGTTGATGTTCCAACTTTAGCTTCGCCACTATCTCCTCGCTCTCTCTCGCTTCTCACTGTCATAAATGGTGTCTCTCGGATTGTGTCAAAACTTTTACCTGACACTTTGATGCTCAGCTTAATGACTTGTCACGATAAGTAGACACTCGTTTTATTGGATTAAAGGAGAAAATGGCGATGCTCTTATCTCATTTCCCTCCTCTGCCTCCGTCGCCTTTGGACGTTTGATGGTTATTTTTTATTTTAATTTGGATGGTTGGTTAGGACATATTTGGTTTATGTTTATATTTTATTGGTAAATATTTGCTTTTGGATGTTTATGGTTTGGGTATTATAGATGACTTTCTTTAGGATGTTTAAATTTTTAGAATGTTTTCTCATTTTTCTATCTAATGTTTATGCATGCTCTTACATCTCTTTTCTTGTTATAGTTTATCTTGTTTTTATTGCATTTTTTCTTAAATGAGCTTTGGGTTTTGATAACATTAGAAATGACACTTATTTTCTCCCTAAAACTTGTGTATTAATTGTTCCTTTTGTATCACTTTTAGTATACATGTTAAACATTTCATATTTAGTGTTTGCATTTTCTAACTTACTGTTGTATGGTTTTAATTCTTTTCATTTTGGCCTCTTTTGTCCTACTAATGTCGCCATATGCAGCATAAGTTTTGCGTCTGGAATTGTCAGCGCAGAGATCCATCTCGGAAGATGAGTGCTGTAGAGTGTTCAAAGATGCAGCCACAAATTTAACTTGAAATTGCGGCCACAGATGTTACCGCAAAGATACCTTCACCTCGTACAAGTGAATTCACGCTACAAACATACCTGGAAGCACCAGTGCAGGGGAATGCTAAGTTGTCGCCGCAAGTAAAGATTATAGATTGCGCATAGAGATGCGGCGACAATCTACAGATGCCTGATGAACACACCAGATCCGCGTGAGTGCATAGTTGGAATTAACCAACTTGTACAGCTGGCAAAATGGTTAGATCTGAGAAGGGAGGAGACTTACAAATTTCAAGAGTTTATAAATAAGAGGGAAAGGAAGAAAATAGATATCAAGTGGGTGAAGAATTAAACTCTGCAAAATTTCTCAAATCTTTAAACAAGCTGCCATAGAAGCTTGAGTTTCGAGAGGAAGGTGATCTGACAAGTGAAGAAGCAAGACTTCTGATGAGAAGTGCCTATCTGTGGCGCAAGAGGAGCTGTCACGGAATAGTTCTAGTAAACTAGGAATAAGATGCTTCAACTTTTTTTCTTTGATACCTCCAAATTGTTGATGAATACTGTTAATTATCAAGTAAGTATGGAAGTACCATTTAAAGTTAGATATAATTTGATTTTTACTCTATTCTCATTATCTGTTTATCTTTGGATTTAATCGTTTTGACCATGGAAGTGCAATTGCAGTCACAGTCACTGGAAGGCGCGGTCACAAGTTAGATTAACAAGCAAGACAACGGAAGTTGCTTGAGGCTAAGAAGGTGTGGTAATTACTAGCATTTGGGTATTTGTTAAATAGAGGAACTAATAGTAGTAAGATATCATTAAAGCATAATTGTGGTCACAATTCATCTATTTGTTACCTTGTAGTCACATTTAGCATTACGACTTATGAAGTCAGTGATCCTCTTCACTTCTTTACATTTGATCCATTTATTTTTAAGTTCTAAATTTATGTTTACAAACATCCCAACAACTATTCTTATCTTAATTTGCTCTGACAATTTATTTTATATTTGCGTTGACAAATTAACTCTTTTAGCTATGTAAATCTAACTCAGTTGCGCTGACATTCTTAGTAACAATTCTTCTAATTTTAACTTTAGTTGCTTCGACAATTAAACATCAAGAACTCTATCCTCATGGGATAGATATCCAATAGAGCAAATCTATCAACTATACTTGCATCGACAAGTGTCTGCTTGCACTTAAACGCTGTGACGTTTACAGGCCGATCAAGTTTTGGCGCAGTTGTCGGGGATGGCGTTTGTTTGATGTTTATTTTTGTAGTTGATATTATTCTTTCTTACTTAACTTTTAATTTTTACCAATCTGTTTAACTTTCTTTTGTTGATTTTCTCTCAATTCTTTAGGAGTTGCATGTCCACAAGTAGAAATCCTAAGGACATTGTTAGTTTTGATCCAGAACTCGAACGGAATATTTGAAGGAGGAAGCAAGAGCAAAAGAAGATGGCTGGAAACAACAATGATCTACTACCATTGCTGCCACAAAATGTAGTTCCTCCAACACAAGTGGAGCAAATCCCAGACAGAACAATCAGAGATTTTGTTGTTCCTGTGCTCGATGATTTACAACCAGGGGTTGTTAGACCGATAATACAAGCTGGTAATTTTGAATTGAAAACCGGTTATGTTTCAAATGCTTAATTTGAATGGGCAATATGCAAGTTTACCTCATGAAGATGCGAGAAAGCATCTCAAATTGTTTCTGCTCATATGTGCTTCTTTTAGTCAACATGGTGTTCCTGATGACGCCTTGAAGATGTAGCTGTTTCCTTATTCTTTGTAAGGGAGGGTAAGAACATGGTTCCTTGGTTTACCAGCTAGATCCATTACCTCTTGGAATGCACTAGCAACGCAATTCATTTTGCGATTTAATCCACCGACAATGAATGCTAGATTGTGGAATTATATCACGGCATATCATCAACTAGATTATTATAATTTACACACTACATGGAACGTTACAAGACTTTGTTGAGACATTGTCCCATGCATTAAATCCAATAGGAGACTCAAATCGACATCTTCTACAATTGGTTGAATGCGTAGACAAGGAATCTTGTTGATGCATTTGCCAATGGTCCATTGTTGGATTGCACCTACAATGAAGCCGTACGAATATTAGAGAGAATTGCACAAAATGACTATCAATATCCAATTTGTTGTTATACTCAGGTAAAAACTAATCCTGGTGTTATGGAATTAGATGCTATATAAGCTTTAAGTGCGCAGGTATCTTCATTGGCAAACATGATCAAAAACATGAAGGGGACGAATAATGCTGCCCCTATTCAAGTAGCCCAACAGATAGATGTCCCGACATTTTCCTGTGAAATTTGCGGTGACAACCACAATTATGAGGATTGTCCATAATATGTTAAGAATGCATTTTATGTCAACAACATCAGAGGAAATTCCTATGGTAACTCATACAGCAATTCTAATCGTACACACCAACCTTGGGGGAGCTAGAATGCACCCACATTCAGATATTGAAATTCCTCAACTCAAGGGAATTTTAAACAAGGGAGTTACAACAACAACCAACAATAGCAGAATTATAATCATAATCTACAAATGCATGTGCAACCGAACCAGAAGTGATCACATGACTAGATGCAATCACAAAATCAGATGCAGTCATACAAACAGATGTAGCCACAAGCTCGAATGTCGCTACAACAGAATGCGATGCCAAATATGCAAGGACAGTATCAACAACAACAACAATATTCTCAACCAAGAGTAGATCCGTTGGCTACTCTTGAAGCATTGATGCGAGAGCATATAATGAGAACGGAAGCAATCGTTCAAGGAAATTCTTCTTCTATTCGCATGTTGGAAGCTCAACTAGGACAATTGGCTTCCAACATGAGCACAAGGTCACCTGTTGCTTTGCCTAGCAACACTAAAAATCTGACTCAGAAGGGGAAGGAGCATTGCAAGGCTATCACGCTTAGAAGTGAAAAGTAAACTACTGAGCTAAGTAGCAGTTCCAACCAAGTACATGTCGACGTATCCGAACCAAAGCAACAAAAAGAAGTTGCCTATGAAGAAGACTCAGCAGAAATAAATGAAGAGGAGCCACTTGTAGTCAGTCCTATGCCCACAATTCGACCAACAAGGATGTCGACGCAACTACCCATGTCGATGCAGTCGAATCCTTTACAACAACCCACTAACAATATACCTTTGCCATTCCCACAAAGATTCAAAGAGAAGGACCATGACAAAGATTATCAGAAGTTTGTCTCTACCTTGAAGAAATTACACATTAACATACCTCTAGTTGATTCTCTTGTGCAGATCCCCAGCTATGGGAAATTTATGGAGATATTGTTGAAGAAGAAAAAGCTTTCAGATATCAAGACAATTGTGTTACAGAGGGGTGCAGCGCTGTGCTAACAAACAAGTTACCACCGAAGATGAAAGACCTTGGCAGTTTCACGATTCCATGCTCTATTGGAAACCATTACCTAGGTAAAGCTTTATGTGATTTAGGAACTAGTATTAACCTCGTGTCATTATCCACATTCAAGAAATTAGGAATTGGATCTATGAAGCCCACTACAGTGACATTACAGCTTGCAGACATATCCTTGGCACAACTTAAAGGACAGATTAAGAATGTCCTCATCCAAGTTGATAAGCTTGTGTTCCCAGCTAATTTTATCATTCTTGATTGTGAAGCAGATAAAGAGGTGCCCATTATCTTGGAACGCCCATTTTTAGCAACGAGACGTACACTTATCGATGTTTTCAAAGGCTAGCTGATTATGCATCATAATGACGAGCATGTCATCTTTAGTGTGTTCGAAGTATCTCCGTCAAGAAGTAAAGAACAATGTCATCACATTGACGTGCTGGATGAGTTAATTACAAAAGAATTAAATGAACGAATTTCAACTGTTCAAGACGAATATGCGGTGACATTAGAAGAACAAATCCTACCTAAATACGACTACAAAGCTGAGGCTAATATTTATGAGTTGAGACAGGGATGGCAATTGGAATCTTTGGATCTGTCTAATAGGACGATCCCTATTTTAAACCATCAATTGAACAAGCTCCAACCTTGGAGTTAAAGCCATTGCCAATGCATCTGAAGTATGTCTTTCTAGGTGACAATTACACATTACCTGTGATTGTCAGTGCAAGCCTCAACGCAAGTCAAAAAAAAAAGCTAATCGTAAGTTTGAAGCAACACAAAAGAGCGATTGCCTGGAGCATTACAGACATCAGAGGCATTAATCCCTCTTTTTGCATGCATAAAATTAGGTTGAAAGATGAAGGGAAGCAGTCAATTGAGCAACAACTTAGATTGAATGAGAAAATGAAGGAAGTAGTGAAAAAAGAGATCATTAAGTGGCTGAACGTAGACATCATCTACCCCATTTCAGATAGCACATGGGAGAGCCCGGTCTAATGTGTGCCCAAGAAGAGCGGCATCACAGTGGTGAGTAACGATAAGAATGAGCTAATCCCTACTCGCATTGCTACAGGTTAGCGAGTATGTATGGATTACCTTCGTTTGAATGCAACGACAAAGAAGGACCATTTCCCACTGCCTTTATTAATCAAATATTGGATAGGCTAGTTGGTAAGGCCTATTACTATTTCCTTGATGGGTACTCTAGATACAACTAGATTCCAATTACGCTGGAAGATCAAGCAAAGACAACGTTCACTTGTCCATTTGGAACCTTTGCTTTCCGACGAATGCCATTTGGATTGTGCAACGCCCCAACCACATTCCAAAGGTGCATGATGGCCATTTCTCTGACATGATTGAATATTCATTGGAGGTATTCATGGATGATTTCTCTGTGTATGGGGACAATTTTGATCAATGCGCTGATAATCTGAAGAAAGTATTGAAGAGATGCGAGGACACAAATCTAGTGCTGAACTGGGAAAAATGCCATTTCATGGCAACTGAAGGCATTGTCCTTGGCCATCGCATATCATGTCAAGGCATTAAAGTAGACAAAGCAAAGGTGGAAATCATTGAGAAGCTACCTCCACCTAATAATGTGAAAGGAATAAGGAGCTTTCTTGGTCACGTTGGATTTTATAAAAGATTCATCTGAGACTTCTCCAAGATAGCAAAACCCCTATGCTTTTGTTGGAGCAGAATAAAAAGTTTGTGTTTGATGACGCGTGTCTAGACACATTTTTTACAATTAAAAAGCAGCAGGTACAAGCTCCTATTATCATCGCACCAAATAGGTCGCAACTATTTGAGGTAATGTGCAATACAAGCGACTTTGCTGTGGGGGCTGTGCTTGGTCAACGCAAGGAGAAGGTATTTCATTTCATTTATTATGCTAGTAAAACCCTGACTGAAGCACAGGTGAATTACATGACTACTGAGAAGGAGTTACTAGCAGTAATTTTTGCAATTGACAAGTTCCGTTCATATCTTGTTGGTGTAAAAATTACAGTTTATACAGACCACTCTGCCTTGAGATACCTTTTTACGTAGTAAGATGCCAAACCAAGACTGATCAGATGAATCCAACTTTTACAAAAATTTGATATTGAAATCAAAGACAGGAAAGGATCTCGTTTGGAAACTGAAAGTGAGGATGAGAATAAATCCCAAATTGTCGATGCATTTCTAGATGAGAAACTATTCTTTGTCGACTCATCTCTATGGTATGCAGATGTCGTCAACTATCTTGTTTGTAAGAAGCTACCATTGAGTGTCAATGGTTACAAGAAGGTCAGATTTATGCGCGACGCTGCAAAATATCATTGGAATGAGCCATACCTGTTCAGTATGCACCGACAATATTATCCATCGTCGTGTTCCTGAGGAAGAGATGTTTTCTATCTTGAGGTATTACCATGATGCTCCTTATGGAGGCCATTTTGGTGATGTGAGGATTGTTGCAAAGGTCCTACAATCAGGATTCTACTGGCCCACATTGTTTCGAGACGCCTACAATTTTGCGCAGTAATATGATAAATGTCAACGCGCCAGGTTCCATATCCCGACCCAACGAGATGCTCCAACAACCTATCATGGAGGTGAAGTTATTCGATGTTTGGGGTATAGACTTCATGGGACCATTCCCAAACTCTTTTGAGAATGTGTATATTTTAGTTGCTGTAAACTACGTCTCCAAGTGGATCGAAGCAATTACGGTTCCAAAAGATGATGCTCGGATAGTGCTAAAGTTCTTCCACACATACATCCTTACAAGATTTGGAACACCTCGAGCATTGATAAGTGACTAAGGCACCCATTTCCATAAAAATCAAGTGGCGACAGCTTTGAAGCACTACGGTGTGAAGCATCGTATGGCAACAACGTACCATCCACAAACGAATGGCCAAGCGGAGGTCTCCAATCGACAACTTAAAGGAATCCTTGAGAAGGTGGTTAACCCATCTAGAAGAGATTGGTCTTCACGGCTACATGATGCGTTGTGGGCGCTTCGCACTGCATATAAAACTTTGTTGGGGATGTCACCGTATCAGTTGGTGTTTAGTAAATCCTATCACTTGCCAGTTGAGCTTGAACATAAAGCCATGTGGGCTATCAAACAAGTGAACATGGATTATGATGCTACTGGATAGAAATGGTTGTTGGACATTTTCGAGCTAGAAGAAATTCGACGCAATGCGTATGAAAATGTAGCCATATACAGGAGAAAACTAAGAGATGGCACGACAATATCATCTTGCAGCAAAATTTTTCCCTGGTCAGTTGGTACTTTTATTTAACTCACGTTTGAAATTGCATCCAGGAAAATTATGCTCGAGATGGTCAAGCCCTTTCAGAGTTGTCGAAGCATTCCAGCATAGTGCGATGACAATTGAAGATATGAATGATGGTCACCAGTTTAAAGTGAATGGCTAATGACTGAAGCACTACTTAAGCCCAGATGTCAAAGAACAAACCAAGACCATTAATCTAGTCACATTACTTAATGTCATTGCAATTTTTACTTTTACTTTTTGCTTTTTATTTTCATTCATTTCCTTTTTTAGTTTTATGCAGGAATAAAAAACCTCCTTTTTGTCGACACATCTGATAGCACAACTTGTCGATGCATTCTGTGATAACTCAGAAAAGTGTTTTAGACAAGAATCGCGCCGGTTAATCTCCATTCATCCCTAACCGTTGGATCAACCCAAAAAGACCATGGCATTTATTAGCTACAGGCGTAACATTTTCCCACGTCAATAAAGATAATCACGTCTCTTCACCTCAAAAGTTTATAAAATCGTTCTTCTACCAATTCTAGTCCCACACTCTCAACATCCATTGCTACTGCAATCGTCTTCGTCTTTCACTCTTAGTTTTTCTGTACAAATATTCTCACTCTTTTTTTCAGATATTATGGCCAGAACGCGAGGCTCTAAAACCCCACCAAAGTCACCTGCTGAATCATCGGTCATCGTGATTCGGAGTACTGAACAACCACCGTAGAAAAAGCATGTTCTGTTTCTCTTAAAAGCAGGAAAGGATTGATATCACAATGTGATGATCAAGAGGAACTGTCACCCTGAACAAGGTTTCAAGTTGTCCTCACATTGGTCATTGGGGAAACAAGTCACTAGCACAATTTCTCGACTGTAATGGGAACAGTTCTGTGACCACCCAATCGGCTACTCCCCAATAATGTAAGAGAATTTTATACTAACCTGGTGGATTTTGAGCAGAAATTTGTGTTTGTTCGCGAGGGCTTGGTGGCTTAGAGTGCAAATCACATTAATGCGCTTTTTCATATCGCAGGAAGAGCAAATGCGTATATTGAGTTCCTAGAGAACTTAACTGATGAAGGTGCAAACATTATAATGAGAGATTTATGCGTTGAAGACGCAGTGTGGACTTGCAACAGTCTGCATAACTATACTATGCACCAACGTTATATAAACATACAAAGCAAGGTGTGGTTCCATTTCGTTAACTGTCGCCTTCTACCGTCTACCCACAACACTATTGTGACATTGGATCGCATGTGCCTCTTACATTCTATACTGAAAGGACATCGCATTGATGTTGGCGCAATCCTACATGATGAAATTGTTGAAGCTACAAGCAAGCAAACAGGTATCTTACCTTTTCCAACTCTAATAATGATGTTATGCAAGCAAAGGGGCATTGTGCCTTGTGATGATGATGAAGTTTTGGAGAATAAGGGGCCCATTAATGACATTTCGATGGAAAGGATGACCAGAGGGAAAGACACCCCCTTGGTGAATGAAGTGCCCAAAAAGGAAGAGAAAGACAAGGGGAAGAAAAAGGAGAAACAAGCAACTGCACCCACAGATCCTCAGATAGGGAAGAAGCTGATTACGATAGAACAACTCGATGACCGCATGGATATGCAACAAATACGACTTGTCAGCGTACTGAAAGAGATGGATTACCGGTAAAATATCTTCTATGCTTATACAAGGGTATGAAACAATGCTATTGTTACCACATTAAAAAGTCTAAGCCCTAACCCCACGCCAAAGTTCCCTATTTTCCCCCTATTATTAAGGAAGCCCTATCGTCCTTCGAGCAACCTACTTCTGACGATCGGCCTTAACCTATCCCCTCCCCACTAGGATCCACATTTTTTATGATGAGGATCACAAGGGACACTCAAAGCTTATGGAGGACTATTTCAGAAATATCGCTACCTTTTCGAGGATGAATTTTTCAACAGTCTTGGGGCAACATGACGGAACGGGGAGCTATTACTGAGGAAGTACCACACCAGTCGTTTTTGTGGTTTGGAAGCAGAAGGAGGGAAGAAAAAGACGAGGAAGGTACAGTAGAGAAGGAGAATGAAACAAAGAAGGAAAAACATAAGGAAGAGAAAAGAATTGAAGAGGAGAAGGATGAAGATGCCCGACAAATTTAGATGAGAATTTGTCGACGCACCTACCAGTGTGGAGGCATCCGTTGAAGACTTGGCTACACCTCCAGTGAGTCAGGTCGAGGCTGTTACATCCAGAAATAAGGATTTTAATCCTCTAGCTATTGTGCCCTACAAGGCACTACTTGCTAAAATCTATCCTTCGGATGTCACAATCGATGAAGCCGATAATCAACTAGCTGTGGAGGAGCAGTCAACTCCAATGGTTGAACCACAAGAGAAGTGGCGCAAAAAAAATCAAAGAAGAAATCCAAAGAGGAGTGCCCAAAGAAGAAAAAGAAAGCCAAGACAGCCACATCATCAGCTGCTGAACACTGAGTTAGTTTACTTTTCAGTAGTTAGTTTCATGCATTTCATTTAATTGTCATTGCATTTTAGTTATCGTTGCATTTTACTTGTTAGTTCATTTGCATTGTAGTTGCATTTCCATTCTTATTTGTATAATATTGTCTGTGCATTGGGGACAATGCAGACATTAAGTTTGGGGGAATTGTGTGAAATGGAAATGCAATTGCACCCACATATTTGAAAAATTTTACTTTTCTCTTTAGTTCAATGAAAGTATGCAAAGTTACAAGAAAAATATGATCACAATTTTTGTTTTGCATAAATCTTGAATTGTTTGGGAATGTTGATATGTGAATTGGATGAATGTGAATGAATATTGAGTCCTTCTATTTTTTGAATGAATGGTTGGAATTGCATTAGTAATGAATGAGTAGTATCAATCTTTGAATCTTGAATTAATTTACCAATTGCAGTGATATTTACGAATAAAAAGACACTCCAATGTGAGTGCATTGTGACTTATCAAGGGAGAACACTCCACTGCATGTGTTAGAAAAATTATCTAGCCAAAGGCTGTCACTGTAAGAGTGTGTGTCAGTGCAATTACATACTCCCTGGGGGTTTGTTGCCCCCCGTCGTTACTGCCCAGGAATAACGGTATAGTAATGCAATGACATCTCTCAGTCACGTATAAAAAAAGAGAAGAAAAAAAAAAGCAAAGAAAAAGAGAAAAGCAGAAAAAAATATATATATTGCTATAAATACTGTATTGGTTAAGAAAGGTTAAGATTCAAAGCATGATGCTAACATTAGTGAAGTTGCAGTCTTGATTGTTCATGTCTATAAATTGTAGGCGCATTATTCTGTCATATGAATGCAATTTATACATTATGATTCTAGAGAACTTAAGTTGCTAGAATGATGATTGCGGTGACAATTTTGATTATGACTTTGCTAACTTTTATTTACTTGAGAACAAGTAAAAACTCAAGTTTTGGGATGTGATAGCATTAGAAATGACACTTATTTTCTCCCTAAAACTTGTGTATTAATTGTTCCTTTTGTATGATTTTTAGTATACATGTTAAACATTTCATATTTAGTGTTTGCATTTTCTAACTTAGTGTTGTATGGCTTTAATTCTTTTCATTTTAGCCTCTTTTGTCCTACTAATGTCGCCATATGCAGCATAAGTTTTGTGTCTAGAATTGTTAACACAGAGATCCATCTTGAAAGATCAGTGCTGGAAAGTGTTAAAAGATGCAGCCACAAATTTAACCTAAAATTACGGCCACAGATGTTATCGCAAAGATACCTTCACCTCGTACAAGTGAATTCACACTACAAACATACCTGGAAGCACCAGCGCAGGGAATACTAAATTATCATCGCAAGTAAAGATTATAGATTGCGCCCAAAGATGCGGTGACAACTTGCAGATGCCTGATGAACACCAGATCTACGTGAGTGCACAGCTAGAATTAACCAACTTGTACAACTGCCAAATGGTTAGATTTGAGAAGGGAGGAAAGCTACAAATTTTCGAGAGGGAAAGGAAGAAAATAGATATCAAGTGGATGAAGAATTAAACTCTACAATATTTCTCAAATCTTTAAACAAGCTGCCATGGAAGCTTGAGTTTCTAGAGGAAAGTGATCTGACGAGCAAAGGAGCAAGACTTTTGACGAGAAGTGCCTATTTGTGGCGCAAGAGGAGCTGTCACGGAATAGTTCTAATAAACTAGGAATAGGATGCTTCGACTTTTTTCTTTGATACCTCTTAATTGTTGATGAATACTGTTGATTATCAATTGAGTATGGAAGTACCATTTGAAGTTAGATCTAACTTGATTTCTACTCTATTCCCCTTATCTATTTATCTTTGGATTTAATCATTTTGACCACGGAAGTGCGATTGCAGTCACAGTCACTGGATGGTGCAGTGACAAGTTAGATTAACAAGCAAGACAACGGAAGCTGCTTGAGGCTAAGAAGGAATTCTAGCCACTTGTTCTTAAGTGCAAGCGTTACAATCAATGGAAGGTGTGGTAATTACTAGCATTTGGGTCTTTGTTAAACAGAGGAAGTGATAGTAGTAAGATATCATTAAAGCATAATTGCAGCGACAATTCATCTATTTGTTACCTTGCAGTCACATTTAGCATTGCGACTTGTGAAGTCAGTGATCCTCTCCACTTCTTTACACTTGATTCATTTATTTTTAAGTTTTTGATTTAATTTATTTACAAACATCCCAACAACTATTCATTTTATCTTAATTTGATTTGACAATTTATTTTATATTTGCGCTGACAAATTAACTCTTTTAGCTGTGCAGATCTAACTCAGTTGCGCTGACATTCTTAGTAACAATTCTTCTAATTTTAACTTTAGTTGCTTCAAAATTAAACATCAAGAACTCTATCCTCGTGGGATCGATATCCAATAGAGCAAATCTATCAACTATACTTGCATCGACAAGTGTCCACTTGCACTTAAATCTTGTGACGTTTACAGGCCGATTAGGTTTCAATAATTCTCTCTTGTATATTTCACCTACATTTGTTGTTAATCTTTTTTATATACCAAAAAAGGGGAGAAGTATTGAAAAATTTGCAATTTTACTTAAAAGCAATGGCAAATCATAAATTCCAAATTCAAAAAGCACATTGCTAATAAGTATTAATTTTTTAATATTGATTTTCAAAGCCTTTTTATAAATGATTTTTTGTTAAAATAATGTCTTCAGAAAGTACTTTAAAAAGGGGAGTTTAACTTGAAAATAACATTTAATTTAAGGGGAGTTTTACAAACCAATTTTTTCAAAAAGTTTTGTTATATCAAAAAGGGAAGATTGTTAGCTTTGATTTTCAATTGTTTGATATAACAAACTTAATTAATCCCTTAATTAAATTTGCATAAATTATTTCGATATTATTCATATAAATTTTCAAGTAATACAAACTCAAAAAAAAAAGTTTCTAAATGACTCAAACTTTTTACAAAGTTTTTGGGAACCCGTCAAGTCCTTTAAAATGTTTCTCAGCACATTTTTTAAGGTTCCTAGTCTTGTCTCGACATACAAACATGTCTGTCTTGAGACAGACCAACATCAAAGCTAAGGTATGCTTTAGAGGAGCCTTGTCTTGAGACAATCGAGAAATATCTCGAGACATATGGTCAATTGTTTGGAGACATGCCTGTTGTGTCTCTAGACCTCAAGATCCAACTCGAGACATATTGCTGTAGGTTGCATTAAATGCATGAAATAAAATTTTCCAATAGCTAGAAACACTCTTTAATGGCTCCAAATGTCAAAAAAATCATTTAAAGGGTATATATTCAAGTCAAGAACACTTGAAGACACTATAGATGAACATCTAAGTATAGATCTCATAATCATTCTCATTTTAGTTCTTTGAGACAAAGCTTAACACTTGTAAACACGCACCTTTTGGGGGTCTTCATTATTTACATGTTTTCTTTGTATTAAAAGAGTTAAGTAATTTGTAAACTGTTACAGTTGAGCCTTGTAAAAACTATAATGCTATAGTTAAGCCTTATAAAAACGAGAGGGTTCTAGTTAAGCCATAAAAACTAGAGGGAAGGTTCTTGTCACACCCAAAAATGGTGGTTCCAAAAGGCAAGTGAGGCATTTATGTTAACTATTTTGGCACACTATGGTAGCATAATCTACCACTATACTGGCTTGTTGGAGAGTTGGAATATTGGCGCATACTAGCATTAAAGCATCTGCCCGTTAGCGGTATCTAAGGATTTAATGACAGGGTTTCTTCGAGTGAAGAATGAATACCCTCAAGAAAGACTACACTTAAGGAATAGTATGCCCCAGAGTTTTGGCTAAGCACGGAGAGCCTACCAAGTGTATGAGAAAGTTATAGGATACTTAATTGTCTATAAAACCACTCTATATGCGAGTCAGTGCCAAGATATAGTATGCTCAATTTGCATGAGCATTATTCAAGTTGATTCTTGTAATAGGATTAGTTAGGAGTCAATTGGATTGATTTGACCCTCCCTGTGACTAGTCAAACAAAAATGTAGATCTTACCAAATTTTCTTTTAACTACCCTTAGATTTGTAAGGAAAATGAGGGGACAATTTCAACAAGCATCATCACCTGTAAAAATCCACAAAAGGGAGATTGAAAGTATATATAGAGAGGGAATGAGGCATTCTAGATGGTTTTTCTTTTTACTCGACATTCTGGTGCTTCTTTCTAACCTAAATTTTCTCTTCTTCTCTGTTAAGCTAGAGCTAAGATTTCGTTTAATCAATAGATGATTTAACTTTCTGGTAAGTCTTATAGCTTTGTAAGTTACGATTGTTGAAGAGTAGGATGTTAAAAGAAAAGTAGAGTGTGAGAGGAAGGCCTTGCTTAGGGGTCACAAGTAGTAGAAACACTAGTAAACAATCTGTAAATTGGGATTTTAATGGAAATTACATGATCTTGTAAGCAATTATTGCTGCTAGGTTAGGAAGGATGACCGAAACAGAATCTTCGGGCTGAGGTAAAGGTGGGTCTCTAGTGATGCTCTAGACCCGAATCTTGCACGTCATTTTATGATGATTCTTTATATGGTTTATGTCCATGTAGTTGTTCATATCTTCTTGATGAGCTGTTGTATGTATGTGTGTGTGTGTGTGTTTCATGTGAAGCATATGTATGTATGTAGTGAAGTGTACGATGTGTTGCATGAATATGACGATGTGAGGTGAGTATGCATGAGAAATTATGTATTGGGAAGTATGATTTTGTTATGGGTATGAGTGAAATCTATGTAAATGTGTCCATTATGTTAATTGAATGATGCATGACAAATTATGATTAGCGATAAGCGAGGTTTGGAAGGAGTGTCGAGAAAATATGTGATATGATAATAGACCTCGTGGTGGTGCTTTGATGACATTCGCTGAGACAATAAACACGAAGGCTAATATAGTAAAAATGTAATCCGTCGGGACAATAAACACAAGAAAAGGCCAACGTGGTAGATATGTGGAAAGACTATAGCCATGGAACATTCTGGAAATGATGAATGAGTCACATATGTCTACTAGGGTTTTTGTATGTCCAGGGCGATGATAGGCTAATCTCAAGCAGTGTTAAGTTTTGGCAAATCCATATCGTCCAACATGAGAGTTCATGTGGTGCCTTGGTGGCAAACCAAACAGAGCCTTTGTGGTGAGTTATTTGTAAATCCCTTGGGCGAATTATCTGAAAATCCTATGTGGCATGTTATTTGGGAAGCCTTAGTGACATATTATTTGGGAAGCCTTAGTGACGAATTTACTTAGGAAGTCTTTGTGTCGAGTCATCTAGGAAGCTTGTATGGTGAATTATGTAATGCCTAAGTGGCAAGTTGTTAGTTCACCTTTGTGATATGATCTAGTTGTACCTTAATGTATTTTCTGAAAAAACTCTTGCTAGTATACCTAATTGATGAACCCGCCATTATAATCCACCAAGACTAAGAGCTTGGCATATCCGAAATTATGAGTGATGTAAGTGTCCACTAAAATTTGGAATTCTCACATTATGAATCGAAGTCATTTGGGATTCTTTTGGATGATTAAAATATTGCATTCATCGGAATAATTTCATTGTTGGGATCGATTCAAAGATACGTTTGACTAGCATTCTAACAACCACTAGAACAAGTATAAGAATCTGCCAAGAGTAGTATCTGTATGTATATCATTTTAAGTAATGTATCAAACTTTTATCTTCAAAGAGATTGTGAAATTTGTGATCCGCCAATCGGGCGGAATGTGTATAAAGGGGCCAAGTGTGAGGGATTGGCGTATATTTATGCACCAAGAATAACAAAACTATCTGCCAAAGTCTAAAAAGAAGTCTAGAATCTTTACGTAGAGGAATTCCAGAACATCGTTTAAAGGTAATATTGGTTGAGACTCACTAAGTTTTGTTGAACTTACAGGTGTCTGTTTGTAATGTAGGTTCTTGGAATTGATCTAGTACGCCATGAGGGACGAAGCTAGGAATGCGCCAATGTGGTAGTTTCAAAAGTGATATTATGCACACAAAAGGGAATTCCTGGGAATATGGAAAGTAGTACTCTAGTCCATGATTAAGTCTTGTTTAACAAAGATTTAAGTTGTAATGTCTTATACTGCTTTTGAGAATTTGTTGTAATTAATAAATGTTTCTTTTGAGTCTTTTAACTTAGAAAAGAAAATAAATAAGTAAGAAGTATGTTCAACATTATTTTCGCCAGTTCTAAAATTTTGTTTAGTATTTAACTATTATGACATCCTGTATATGGGTCCAGTAAATCGGATCGAGTATAGGGTGTTACAATTTAATTGGTATCAAAGCTTTCGATCGATCCTTTGGAAGTTGAGATAGAGTCAGCTATGTATGCATGATATGTTGGAGCTAGTTTAGTCCATCAAGTAAGTTAAAGAATTTAGTAATGAAGAATAATCTGGCACACAATTAGTATTGAAGAAGGTTAGTCTAGTTGGGAAGGAAAAAAACTATTGTTCTATTAATAAGAGAAGAAAAATGATACAAGCTGAACATAGAAATTTAGTGCAAAAAAAAAATCTTCAATCTTCCTTCTTTGTAGGTCGGTCAGTAGGTTCAGTAGGAACTTCTTCCAGCTTGGGGCATTCTTTTGGGACTCTTTAAGAACATCAAACTTTCCAAATTTGCCTCCTCTATTTTAGGCTCTCTAAAGATGAAGAAATAGGTCGATTACCTCTAATCTCTCTTGAACTTCTCTCAATCTTCACTCTAACAATTATAAACATTAAAGTTCAGGAACTCAATAGTGACCTTCTATAAGCAGTTGAAGTTCACCCGACTCAGATTGAGAGGACCCGCAACAACTTGGGTGTGATGCTCTAGCTTTGATAAAAGTCTTTGGTCTTGATATTTGAATTTCTCCTCCTCAAAGGACTCTGTAGCCCTTAGTAGATTGATTTCTTCCTCTATCTGCTTGGCCCAAGTTTCTAATCTTTCATATTTGGCCTTCCAAGAAGAGATCGAGTCGAGCTCTTTAATATGGCTGATAACTTCCTCATGAGTCTAGCATAGTTGAGCTAAGAAATGTTCACCAGAATGCACATTTTTTCAGCCCACAATTTTGATGTTGTTGTGATTTCAAGTCTCCAGAAAGGTCCAACTCATAAGCCGCATTTAACTGCTAAAACTTGGAAGGACCCAGCCAGCATTGAGAATGGGGGTAAATGAGTATTTGATGAGTAAGAAGAGAGGAAAGCCTCTTTTACCTACTAAGGCAAGTTTTTATTCTACTACTACTGGATGGTGTCAAAAGAGAAGGGATATTGCCTCAGCCTTAAAAGATCTCGTTATGGGAAAATTTGACCCGCTTCACCGGATGGAGTATTAATGAGTAAGGAACCAAGAAAGGCCTCTGGTGGACTCTATTGTCACAACAGGAGCAAGAGAAAGGCAAGAGCAAGAGGAGTGATGGCTCTCAATGGAGAAAGCCCTCTCTTAAGTATGCAACGAGCCATTGTGGGTGGTCACTGCCTTGGGTATCCTGAATGGTTCCCTCCACCCTTGGCCTTTTCTGTGCTATATCATCCATTTTCTTGATGGCACGATGACAACTCTTTCATTTTCGCGAATTATGTCTAATAATGCTAAGGCGTCCATGTTGGCTGCTAGAGTAGGCAGGAAGGTGCTAGATGTACAAGAAAGAGAAGAAGACCCTGCAGAAGCAATAGTAGAATTAACCTAATTGGAAGAAAAAGCGGATGACGTACCATAACAAATAATTTTCCAATGGCATTGACATAGTCCACAAGTATCATAAAAAAATAAGAAAGGCCCCCATCCTCCCTACTAGAATTTAAGCCAAATCATTATTTGAATTGTAAAGCCAAGCCACCTCAGCAAAAGAACATTCTAGGAATCTACCCTAGTAGAAGGTCATTCACTTGACGACCATTTGAACTCAGCTCTTGTAGGCAATGTTGAAAAACAATTTGAACAGTAAAGATTTGCCCCAATTCTAGGATACGCCCCTTCACTAATTGTTTAAATTGCTTCCAAGCAACTTTTAATCAACATGTTGGCTTTGTTGGCAGATGCCCTCTTTAGGTATGGACCATAAGATGGATAAGGCAAAATCAGTTTCGAGCTTGCACGTGACTCTCACGAATGTATCCTTTTTGAGATGGAGGTTTGAGGCTCAATTTTGATGATGGGCTCGTAATCCTAGCGTGTGCTAAAATGGATCATCTCGTTCGATGAACTCTGCCTTTTAATTTTCATTTGGTAAATCTTTTGGAAAACTCCAAGTATAAGCAGCTCGTGGTGCAATCAATAGTCGAGGAAATAAGCCATCAATATCCATCAGGAAAGGGCGAAGAGTTGCCCTGATGCATTACCATATTCGTTGAGCATCGAGCAGAAGAAGGCATGAAGAGCAAGTGAAAGCCAACCTTGAGCAGGAAGAGGGGAAGAATAAAGCCCTCAGTATTTTCACTCTAGTGACACTCACCTTGGACTAATTAGAAATCGTAGGCAAAGTTCAGGCAAAGGATACCTTTAGCCCCTAAGTATCAAGTCAGCTCTTCCTTAGTAGTGTTACATTCATAAAAGGGAGCGAGCAAGTGATGGGTACCATCAGGACCTTTAAGTCCGATCTCGGTAGCATTTTTAGGGTTGTCTCTTCTACTACTTTGGGCATGGCCACCACGGCCTTTTCCATGAGAAGTAGTTATGACCATTTTAAGTAATAGTTAAAAAAGAGAATGAGGGTCACCTCTGAAGAAGTTGTGAACTAAAGGTGAAAATATGGAAAGAGACTTTGATAGAGAAAGAAATTAGGGCTCCAATGATGCAGTGAAATATTTTGGGTAAGGTGTTAAACACTCAATACTTATAAAGAAGCAAGCACCCGTGAGAAGTTTCAATTTCAAACCAACTGTTTGAATTCTTTAATCACAGCTTGACACTGGCTAAGGCTACAAGGTGTTTTAAAATAAGGGAGTACCCGCCAATTATGCTCACAAGCCTAGAATTCACCAATCGAGATTGTTTGTCTACATTCACGCTAGTTGGAATCTTCAGAGTGTCCGCCATAGACGAGAGGTATGTTATGACTATGTTGGGGCGTATCGCTAAGAAGTGTATACGTTTGATCCTAGAAGTTAGCCACGCATCATTGGTAATGATGTTACTAAGTTAGTAAAATTTTAAGGACGAAATTTTCGTGAATGAGAGGAGAGTTGCCACACCTCAAAAATGACGGATCCAAAAAGGCAAGTGAGGCATGCATGTTAACTGTATTGGGGCACTATGGTAGCATAATTAGCCACTGTACTGGCTTGCTGACGAGTTAGACTATTGGTGCATACTAACGTTAAAGCATCTACCCATTGACGGTATCTAAGAATTTAATGATAGGGTATCTTCAAGTGAAGAATGAATATGCTCAAGAAAGAGTACACCTAAGGAATAATACGCATCAGAGTTTTGGCTAAACACAAAGAGCCTACCAAGTGTATGAGAAAGTTGTAGGAGACTTATTTGTCTTTAAGACCATGCCATACACAAGTCACCACAAATGTATAGTGCGCTTGGTTCGCATAAGCACTTTTCAAGTTTGTTCTTGTAACGAGACTAGTTAGGAGTCAACTAGGTTGATTTGACCCTCCCTATGATTGGTCAAACAGTAATGTAGATCTTGCTGAATTTTCTGTTACCTACCCCTAGATTTGGTAGGGAAAATCATGAGACAATTTCAATAAGCATCGTCACTTGTCAAAATCCACAAAAGGGAGATTGGGAGTATATATAGAGAGTGAAAAGTGCATTCTAGATGGTTTTTCTTTTTGCTCGATGTTTTGGTCTTTCTTTCTAACTTAAATATTATCTTCTTCATTAAGCTAGAGCTAAAATTTCATTTAATTAGTGGATGATTCAACCTTTTAGTAAGTCTTATAGCTCTGTATGTTACGATTATTGAAGAGTAAGGATGTTAAAAGAATAATAGGGTGTGAGAGGAAGGCCTTGCTTAGAGGTCGCATGTAGTTGAAACATTAGTAAACTATGTAAATGAGGATTTTAAAGGAAATTACATGATCTTGTAAGTAGATGCTGCTATTGGATAGGGAAGGATAATCGAAACAGAAGCTCCGAGCCAAGGTAAAGGTGGGTTTCTAGTGAGTCTCTAGACCTGAATACTGTAAGTTATTATGATTTTTTGTATGGTTGATGTCCATGTAGTTATGCATATATTCTTGAGAAGTTGTTGTATGTATGTGCATGTGCATGTGCATGTGTGTGTGTACGTGTGTTTCTTGTGAAGCATTTGTATGTATGTATGTAATAAAGTGTACGATATGAGGTAAGTATGCATGGGAAATTATGTGTTGGGAAGTATGATTTTGCTATGGGTATGAGTGAAATCTCTATAAATGTATCTATTATGTTAATTGAATGATGCAGCAAGAAGTATAGTTAGCAATAAGGGGGTTCGGGTGAAGTGTCAGGAAAATATGTGATATGATAGTAGACCTTACGGTGATGCTTTGATGACATTAGTCGGGATAGTAAACACAAAGGTCGATATGGCAAAAATGTAGTCAGCGGGGACAATAAACACAAGAAAAGGAGAGTGTGGGTAGATATGTGGAAAGACCATGACCATGGCGCTTTTTGGAAATGGCGAATGAGTCGCATTTGTCTATTGGGGTTTCTATGTATCTGGGGGCAATGATGGGCAAACCTCAGGCGATGTTGAGTTTAGGAAAATTCATATCGTCAAACACGAAAGTTTATTTAGTGTCGTAGTGGAAAACCAAACAGAGCCTTTGTGCCAAGTTATATATAAATCCCTTGGGGCGAATTATCTGAAAAGCCTATATGGCGTGTTATTTGGGAAGTCCTAGTGGCGTATTATTTAGGAAGCCTTAGTGACAAAGTTATCTGGGAAGCCTTTGTGTTAAGTCATCTGGAAAGCCTGAATGGTAATTCTGTAACGCCTAAGTAACAAGTTGTTAGTCCGCTTTTGTGACAAGATTTGGTTATGCCTTGAGGCGCTTTCTGAAAGAATCCTCAGTAGTATACCCGACTAATGAACCTGCCATTATAATCCGCCAGGACTGAGACCTTGGCATATCCGAAATTATTGGTGACATAAGTGTCCGCTAACCTAGGAATTCTCACATTATGTATCGAAGTCATTTGGGATTCTTTTGGATGATCTAAAATATTGCAATCATCAGAATAAGTTCGTTGTCGAGATCGATTCGAGGATACAGTGTGACTGGCATTCTGACAACCGCCAGAAATAGTATTAAAATCTGCAAAAAGTAGTATTTGTATGTATATCATTTTGTGGAATGTATCAAACCTCTATCTTCAAAGAGATTGTGAAATAGGATCCACAATAAGGCGTGAAGTCCTTGATCCTCCAATAGAACGGAATGTGCATAAGGGGGCCAAGTGCAGGGGATTGGTATATAGTTATGCACTAGAAATCAGAAAACTATCTGCCAAAATCTGAAAGGAAGTCTAGAATCCTTAAGCCGAGGAATTCAACAACACCGTTTAAAGGTAATATTGGTTGAGACTCACTAAGTTACATTGAACTTACAAGTGTCTATTTGTAATGCATGTTCTTGGAATTGAACTAGAGCACCAGGGGGACTAAGCCAGGAATGCGCCAATGTGTTAGTTTGTAAAGCGATATTATGCATACAAAAGGGCACTCTTGGGAATATGGAAAATAGTATTGTACACCATGATTAAGTCTAGTTTAACAAAGATTTAAGTTGTAATGCCTTATATTGCTTTTGAGAATTTATTGTAATTAATAAATATTTCCTCCAAATATTTTTATTTAGAAAAGGAAATAAATAAATATGAAGTATGTTCAGCATGGTTTTTGCCAGTTCTAAAATTTTGTTTAGTATTTAAGTATTGTGTCATCTACATTCGAGTTCGGTAAATCAGATCGGGTATAGGGTGTTACTATTCTATCTTAACCTTGTGAAAAAGATAGAGATTGTAAAGGTTAGACATTCTCCTTGAAAGGTATCAATTCAAGTATAGTGAATTGGAAACTCCTTGGTTGAGGTATACCAAGGTAGTGCAGGTAGGCAGTTAGGGCTGAATCATTGTAAATTATAGTGTCCAAACTTTTCTTTCATTTCCTCATCCTTTAGAAAAGTTTGCAAAGAATTTTAAAATACCATTTCACTCCCCTCTTGGTATTTTTGAGCTTAATAGAGTTGTTCAACTATCATTGTTGCTAATCACAAGTTTATTAGAGGTAGCATAGAATAAATTATCTTCTTGTCTTTCATCATCAAAAACATGTTCTCTTGCCATTATTTTAAACTTGAAGATTTGAGGTTTTCTTAAGTCCTGGATTCTCATCTCTTCTTATATTACAAAATCTTGTCATTGTTGAGAATGTAAGATTATCGACTTAAGGTAATCTTTGTGAACCAAATATGGGAATGTTATGTCGAAATGCAAGGTTACTCCCAAGAATGTAACATGACTTGGACCAATCGCCCCAAGAGTAATCCAAATTATGGATTCACGTTCTCATATTTGTACGAAGAAGGTTTCATTAAGGTGAGAAATGATATAACTAATAACGCCAAGATTTGATAATATAGTAGGTAATCTCAATTCTATTTCTTCCTTAAGTAATTTAACATTCCTTAGCAATGTAAAATTTTTGGCAATTTTACTCCTATATTTAATGACCTTAATTCATTTTGCTTAAATCAAAAGCGAAGAACAGTACAAACTAATGAATCAAATTATTCAATCATTTGATATATTCTTAGGTAACATGTCAACTATATTTATTTAAAAGATATTCTTTAGTCACTTATTTTTGCTGTCATTTGCAATATATTTATTTGAAAAATGAGATGCAGAATTTATTTTAAAAAGAAGAGTTAATTGCATCAAACATCTACTCTTATCTAAATTAGTTCCCAAATTATTAATATTATATCAGTCAAGTTTTTCCTTTATTGAAATTGTTAATTTAATCATTAAATGACACATAATATCTTATGTAATATAATTTAAAATGAAAATTTAAAAGAAAAGTAAAATGTTGATGCATAACTTCTAGAATTAAAAACTAAAAATAAATTTCACCAAAAAAACTAAAAATAAAGAGAGCGGACGATAGTTTTTGTAAAAGTTTCGAAAACCTCAAACCAATATTTTTACAATATCTATTTTTCTTTAAATTTTTCGTTTTAAATTATGTCACATAAGATCTTACATCACATTTAATGGTTAAGTTGACAATTTGAATAATAGAAGAACTTTATTGATATAACATCGATAAATTGAGCATATAATTAGAAAGTTTTACAATTTTAGGACCAATTTAAAATGAGTATCAAAGAGATGGCTGGTGCAACTAACTCATTAAAGAAATATATTGATTATGAGTAAAATAAAGGCTCAAGTCACGATTTAGTCTGTGAGCTATATCATTTTTCTCCATTTCGATACTTAAATTTTTTCTATCTTATTTGGTACTTGAAATGTACTTTTCATCTCATTTACCTCAAAATCATTGGTGTCCAATTAGAATGTGCTACATGTCACTTTCTTATTGATAACTTATTTTATTTTATGGTAAACTATGTTATTTTATTTTACATGAAAATATGGGTCGCGATCGAGCTCGAGTTTGAACATTTAAGATCGAAGCCCAACCCAACCCAATCCATTTTAAGTTTATGATACTTTATATTATGTTATTTTTATATATTATATAATTTATAACACATTAAAAAATAATCTTATACTAAATATATAATACTACTCTAATGTAAAAAAAATAAAAATGTTAGATTACTATATAACATTTTTTAGTAAATTAAAAATGTACAAAATTATTAAATATTAAAATAAAATTTTTAAAAAATTTAAAAATAATATGGGTGGGTCTAAAATGTGTTTGGGTTATTCTTTTGTAAATATGAGCGGATTTTGATAAAATTTTAAGTTCAAATTCCAAATTGAATCGGATTTAGATAAGCATAAAGTGTGTTAATATCATTATTAAATCCAACAACCCGACCTAATTCAGTCCATGAACACCCTCAATTACTACTAATAAAATTAAATTACTCTAATTTTTTTAAATAAATTAATTTACTCAATACCAAAATTTTAAAAAAAAAACCACTAAAAATTTAACTACAATTTAATAAAATTATGAGTTTTACTAGAGACTTTTGCTGCACAAGATACTTTAATATATCCGAGAATGTGAACCAAAGCATATTATAGAAATATTAATATAAATTTTATTTCTTAGTATTTAGTAGCTTAATAACGGTGCAAAGAATTGCGAGTTTGGTCCGGCCCGTCAACGGTCTTACCGACAGCTGTTATAGCACTGTTTGCTTTTTGCAGTGTTGGCATTGGATTTTTCTGCTTTATTTATTAATCTTTTTTTATTTGTTTATTTCTACAGATTAAGACGAACGAGCGACATGATAGGAGCACACACTTTTTTAGAAAATAAAAAAAATGTATATGTTTTTATTTTGCTATGGATGGATATTTCCTTTTGACATCCAGCACTAAGAGTTAAATTTTAAATTAGTCCTTAGTTATAAAACATTTTAATTGAATCCTCAAACTAAAGTATCTTTCCCATAAGATCTTTCTATCAGTCTAGTAACCAGCTTTGACATTAAATGTCATCTTGGATCTTTCATGCTTAAAAATACTTATTAACCTTACCTAACATTTAACTACAATATTGACAAATAGATGTACCAAAGGGACCTAATTAAAATGATACTTTAATTTGTGTATTTAATTTAAGTATTTTTAAATTTAGAAATCAATGTAAAGTTTGATCATAGTTTTGGGATATCTAGTGAAATTAAACTTTATTCAAGCATTTACAATTTTTACTTGCATGTTACTAATATTCTCATTGTCAAATCTAACTAGCATTTAACGTTTAAATTGATGGCTATGCTAACATAATGACATGATTGATAAAATATTGATACTTTGAAGATTCGGTTAGAACATTTTAAAATTTAGGGATCAATTTAAAATCAAGGTGATAGTTTGAGAACATTTAGTGAAATTTAGTAATTTATCCTATATTTATTTGTAATACTATTTTATTACTTATAGTAATTTGACAATTGTTAGGCCCAAAAATAGTAAGAGGGGGTGAAATTGGATTTTGAATTTTTTTTTCTTTTGTAAAATAGAAGACAATGAAAGAAAAGATTATAAATTTGATTTATAGTGATTCAACCCTAATTGTCTATCTTTACTATCTTAGTATACCTCAACTAAGTATTTCCTCGATTCACTGTAAAAACTGTTATCTTTCATGGAAAATATATAACCTTACAATCTTTATTTTTTTCTCAAGACTTAAATAGAACATTCCCCTAATTTTCCAAGGTTAAACTAGAATCTCTCTAACTTTTCAAGGCTCAATTAGAATCTTCCCTAATTATTTTTGGCTAACTAGTTACCCACCAAGTTACAATTGATACAAAGATTGAGTAAACTATAAGAACCTCTAAGAAGATAGGTGTTTACAATTTGGCTCATTAAAAGATAAGAAAAAGACTTATAGGATTTAACAATATGCTTTAAGAGATTATGTACAAGAGAATGAATAAAATGAAAAAGTGAAGTTGATTCTCTTAATTTTAATTCTTGAATATCTCTCTTTTGTGTTTTTGCATAGTTGTTGAAGAGTATTTATATCAATGAACTCTTTTTTAACCATTTGAAGCAATTGGTGATGAATTATAATAGTCGCAATGTAAAAGATCGAGTTAAAATAATGCCTTTGGAACTTAGGTATCGATACTTACAAAGAGGATATTCATACCTTAGCTAAAAACTAAATGTTATGAAAGTCATGCATTGATACCAGTAACAAGAGAGAAGACAAGGGAGCTTAAGCAATGGCCTTGCCTCCCCATGGTAAATTTTCATTTAGACCAATTAAAATTTAGAAAATTATAAATTAGTATAATGGTCAGACTACAATGTACACCCTGAAAAAATTATGATTTATTAGTATAATAGTCAAACTAAGGCATGCATCTATACCTCTAATGCAAGTACCAATACCTCAAGAATAAGTATTAATACCAAGCCTCTCTAGTTTATTTTGTGGCTATTGACTTGTAATACCTAAACCTTTAGTATTGATACTTAGCCACCAAATTGCTTCAAAATTATAAAACACTTTAAAATAAACTTAGTATTTATCTTTAAAAAACATTTGTTATAATAACATAAAGCACATTTAAAACATCTTTTCGAGTATTTATAATTGGAGCAGCACCCCCGATTACACTCTTCGTCTTAGGGAGGAGGATAGAATTGGAGAAATCATGCGGGAAATTAATCTGATGAGTTTAAAAAAAATAAAAATAAAAAACAAATTATTACAAAACATGGATATGAAATTAAGATTACACTTTAGTAACCAAACACATTTAGTGAATTAAATTTCCCTATAATTATAATAAGTTATAATTACTATTATGGTAATTACATTTTCTTGCAATTACTATGTGGCACACCTTTACAATACGAACGATACATACTACAACATTTGAAAGGAGAGAGAAAATGTGAAAAATAGGTGAAAATGTTTTTGGATAAATATCATAATTATACAAAAAATTTGATAAAAATATATAATATGATATATTAACTTTGATTTTTTGCAATGATATACATAATGTAACATCCCGCCCGGCGAAGCCTTAGTATTCGAGTACTATTTATAGAAGTAAGGCTTATAAAATAAGTTTTGAAAGAGTAAATTGTTAGAATTCAACTAAGTGTTTGAATTTTATGGATGTGCCCCTAGGTGAAGTCTTTGTTAAGGCGAGCTTGGTGTCATGGCAGACTCTCTTACATAGTATATTTCACCCCATCTGATAGATGTTAATGTTTATTCCTTAGTGTTAAGTCCTTAGTTTGAAAGAACTGTTAGCTATATTATTATGTTATTGTTCTGGTTGAACCATTTAGGTGACCTAAAGAGGACTAGTTAGAATGGGACAAGGTTTTTGCAATTGAAAGGATATGCATTTAAGAAGAGAGAGAAAGTTCTTAATCACAGGTATCGAAGTAAGGGTAATGGGGGGATAAACTTGTCCACTAAGCTTTCTTTTCGTGTACACCTATATAAAGCTAACATTGACTTTTTGAGCAAGTTTTATGCTTTCTTTGGAAAACTTTATTTTATCTCCAAATTTTCTCTGCGTTTTCTTGGAAAACTCTAGAACTAAGACTTGCTTGAAGGTTTAGGTTCACTGTATTCAGTTAACTCCACCGTCGTTAAGTACCTAGTAAATATCGATAAAACTCAAGTTATTTTCATAGTTATTTACAAAGTCTTAGGGTTTTATGCTTTAGGGTTAGTTTAAAGTAAAAAAGGAGGAAACTTTTAGATTTTGGGTTTCCTGTTAATGTTCTTGTTAAAACTTCTTTAGTTTCTAGTAAAATGATTTGATAAGATAACTCCTTATATTATAGCTCAAGAAACTCCTGAAAGCTCCCGAGATAAGGGCAAGGGTCCTGCTATCTAAACTTTTCTGCATTTTTCTGGTGAGTTCCTTCATACTCCATGTGTGAGTAATGCTTTTGTTAATGTTTGGTTCAAGGTAAGTTTACCTGTTCTGTGAAGATGAATTGTTTGTATAAGAGTAATGAATGTTGTTATAAAAAGTCTGGTCTGACATGTCTGTGTAAACGATGTAAGGGCCTTGCTTCGTGTTAAGTCATGACCCCTCTTACTCTAAAAGGAACCATATGGTCTGAACAAAAAGGAAATAAGTTCATGGTGATGCTTTTAATGAAATGAGCATTGAACTAATAGATCGTGATATATAAAAATGGTTATGTAGCCTCTGGTAGGGTAAGTGTTATTGCAAACCAGATTGGCAAGGCATGATAAAGGAAAAAGGAATGACCGAATGATATACTCTTAACATGGACTAAGGTTGTGGCTAACACGAATAAGGATGTCTATACGATGCATGGGCATAGTTTATGCGCCAAGTGAACAATATCTATTGTAAGGTCTGTGCAAGTTTGGTATGCACCAACGAGCGAGCTATGTAAAGTCTGCTTGTGTTTGGTGTTCACCAATGGGCGAACTATTTGCCTTACTGAGTTGGAAAGATTTATTTGTCTTATGTATAATCATCGTTTTGTTTGCCTTGAAACTCATTAAGTTCTTTGAACTTACTCAATTACATTTCCTTCTCTAGACTTTGACGAAGTAAAGGAATCACCGAGGACTACGCCAAAGGATATTCATTGTTCTGAGGCTTCTAATGGTTTGTATTATTCATGGCATTGGGGTGGTGTCAAGGATTATGTTTTGAAGAACGATATTTTGTATTTAAATTTGTATTCGCCAAACTATGATTTTTCCTTTTTACTTTTATAATGAAGCTTTATGGTTTTGAAGTGTATTAGTTTACTTCATTTTTAACATTTCATAATTATATTATTTATTCGTTTAACTGTAAATAATGTTTGACTTCTTGCCAAACACAATTTTTAAATGAAAAGGATGTAAGGCGATACTGCGCTATTCCTGGGCCGTCCTCAAAGATCGGGTATGGGGCGCTACACATGAAATTTTAAATTTTATTTAATTTCTCTTTTGTGTATAAATATTTATATTTATTAATATAGAAATAATTAGATTTATTTTTTTACTTTCAATTGAATAAAATTAAAATTTTATGAGTTCAATTAAATCAAAATCGTGTGTGTAATTACATTAAATCAAAATCCATATATCTTAACATTTGTTTAAGCAAAATTCATATAATTTTGATATTTTTACCAAACTTTATTTTTTTTTGCAAAAGAAGTTAAAAACAAAGGATACAAGAAGAAATGAAAAAAGAAGTGGGGACTTAATTGCCATTATAACCATTATTGTGGTTTAAAATATCAATTTGAGGTACCCAAATCACAAAACTCCTTAGAAATGAGAACAAATTGAAAATTCAGATTCCAAGGTTTTGTAATTTTTTAATTTTATAAAATATATTTTAGAAAAAAAAAAACATTATTTTGTGTCACGATTTATTGCTTTAAGGACGGTTTGACTGATTTTTTAATCTACTCTTCCAAGGTTTTAGAACTTTTTTAAATCTATCTTCTAAATTATCCCTTTCCTTTTTAAAAAAAAAAAAAAAAAAAACCCTTTAGGCAGGCTGGAAAAGGATTGGCATCTTAAATTACTGAACTACCCTTCATACTTTTTCAACAGGTGATTTAATAAATAAATGAAATTAAAACAAAAATCTAAATTGCTAATTAAATTTTAACTTTGTTCTCATTTTACACAAATATTGTTTGTGGAATCTTTGCCCAATTATTCTAAATTTCATTATGTGTAATTTTTATTTAAATTAATTTTCGTTTCTAAAAACTAATTTCAGATTTGTTAATTAAAATCTAAATAAAAATGAATTTTATGTGATGATCTGATGATTAAGGATGTTTATCGTCTCAAGCGTGATATGAATTCGAATCGCGCTAATTATATTTATTGTTCGAACTTTCTCTAATTATTTTAATTCACCAAAAAAAATCTAAATAAAAATAATAAGGATACCTTCTTACCTTAATTAAAACAAAACTATTATTACCATTATTAATTCAAAGACTTTTTTTTATCTCATTATACTTTAATATACTTTGCTTAAATTGTCAAACAAGGAAACAAGAACATTGAGCGCACTTTCTTTTTCCCCTTCCCCCCCATTTTTTAGTCTAAGAAAAACCCTAAACACCCACATTTCTATTTCTATTATTTTATATTAATGTGGTAAAATACTATGAAGCTCCTTTCTTAAAGTGTTAGATTACATTTTGTCCTTCTTATTTGAAAAGAAAGCAAATTAGTCCTTGCACTTTACATTAAAAAGAAAATTGATCGTTTCTATTAGAAGTTTTATCTATTTCTATTATTAAATATAGGTATGGCTGACAGAATAATTAGACAGTTATGGGTGGTGTGCCATACGTACTTCATTTTAATATATAGAAACTAATTTTTAATAGTAGAAATGAATACAATTTTTAAAAAGACTTGTTTCCTTTTTTATTTAATATATAAGGACTAATTTGTCTTTGTATTTTTCATATAGCAAGAGTAAAATGTAATCCGATTTCTAATATAAAAACTTTCATAATATTTTTACATGTGAAATGCCTACAAAATAGATTTATAGGGAAAAAAAGGGTCATTTTCTATATTGTAAGGGGCAATTTGGGAATAAAATATGAATAAAAGCATTTTAGTAATGGACCCTGGTTTTTAGCCTGTATTGAGTGCATACAATACAAAGAAAAAGACCTTAGTTTCCCACCGTCTCTTTTCCCTCCTCCATTAATGGAGGGAAGTTTATAAAAATTCTATATTATCTTTCTCTATTTTGAAGGAAACCCAGTTTTTTTTTTGTCTCAATTTTTGGTTTGCCATTTTCGAGAATGGAAGAAAAGGAGAGCACCATATCTGGGTCACTAGGCAACTCGGACACTGACTCACCACCTGCACCAGTGAGTAGCCTTCAACTGTTGCCTCAGGTGATGAACATCAACAACATGAGCTCGGAAACAGCGACGACAATATCTTCAACAGTAATTCCAGGAGCAGGTGGAGGAACACTAGGTGATTCTTTAGGGAAGAAAAAGAGAGGGAGGCCAAGAAAATATGATGCAGATGGGAACCTTAGGGTACCATATCAGATAATGACGACGACGACGAATTCACCTCCTGGTTTCACTTTATCTCCTTCATCTCCTACAGAGTTCTCATCACCCAAGAGAGGTAAAGGAAGGTCCCCAGGGAACTGGCAGCTTCTTGCTTCTCTAGGTAAAGTTCTAAGAGTTTTTTCTTTCATATAAAACTCTGTTTGGTTCCCCAGAAAGTACTGCAGAAATAGTTCTCAGCTTCTTGCTTTCTCTAGGTGAAGTTCAAGAAAGTTAAAGAGTTCTCTTTTCTTTTCTTTTTTGGTCAATAGGTTAAAGAGTTCTTTTATTTTGTTAAGTTTCATAGAAAACTCTGTTTGGTTCTCGAGAAAGTGCTGAAATTAAAGAAAAAAAAAGGGGGCTTGTGATTGCTTGCATTGCATGTTCACTCCTTTCTTTGTTTAATGGGGTAAATAATTCTCAGCTTACTTACCAAAAAAAGAAGAAGAAAAAGATAAAAAAGCAAAACAAAACAAAAATGTAATCTCTAATGGGACATAGAGATATATAGCCTTAAAGACTTACCTCTTTTTAGTATTTTAGGTTTCTCTATTTCTCACCCAACACATTAGGGTAGTTGATTCATGCTTTCTTTGGGAAGTGGAAGATTTAATTAACCTTTCATATTTAATACACTTTTAATTGTTATATTTATATATTCTTAAAAAATTTAAATAACTTTTAAAAATTTTGATTAATTGTATTTATGTTGGTGAATTTTGGGATTTTTTTTTTTTGAAGTTGGTTTACTTCTATTTTAATGAATAATTTTTATTAATATTTTTTCAAAATTAATTACAAAGTTAAACATATATTTGGACAGGTGAGTTGTTTGCCCACACGGCTGGCGGAGACTTCACGGCACATGTGATCAAAGTTAATACCGGGGAGGTAATTTTTTTAAGTGTTGAATTTATATTAAAAATTATTTGATAAATTAGTAAATATAAGTAATGAATATAATTATATTATTTGATAAAAGTAAATATTGATTTTTTAAATATTATTTATTTTTAATTTTAATCTCATTAATATAATATTTTATATTATTTTAAATAATTTTCGATGAAATGAGATCCTGGGTTATGATTGAAAAAGCAGGATGTAGCAGGAAAAGTTGTGTCATTATCACAAAAGGGTCCTCGTGGGATTTGTATTCTATCAGCAAATGGAGCTGTTTCTAACGTTACCCTTCGACAACCTGGTTCCTCTGGTGGGATTTTAACATTCGAGGCATGATTTTCTACCTTTACTGTTTACTCTTTCATTTTGGTTTGAGATTTTTAATATTAGTATAAAGTATATTGATATTATATTTAGAGTTTTTGAATCTAGATAAATAATTCGAGTTATAAATAGGTTTAAATATGTATATACATATTCACCTAAATACTTTTAAATATATTTAGTATTTGTACAAAATAATTTTCATGTCCATTTTACGATTAATGCATAACTATTATATCTTCCCGAACCCAACAACTTCTCATACTTGAATTTTTGAATTTTCTCATTAAAGATATAAATGCCAATATTTTTCATGGTTTATATGTTGCATTAATTGTATGTTTTATTTGTTTTGAAGTAATTGAAGTTGAAATTTGGGAATAATTTACATTGCAGGGGCGGTTTGAGATATTGTCTCTAACCGGTTCATCTACATTCAGTGAGAATGGGGGTGTAAAAAGTAGAACTGGTGGTTTGAGTGTTTCATTGGCTGGATCGGATGGTCGTGTAATAGGTGGTGGACTTGCCGGTGTACTGTTGGCCGCTAGCCCTATACAAGTAAGTCCTTTGTTCTTTATTATTATATTATTATTATTATTATGCTTTACTCTAATTATTAGCACCACCCAAAAAATCCGTTAATCAATTTATATGAATTTTTTTCTCATAAAAGAGAAAAACAGTACAAATTGAAATAATTTATTTTAATCACCAAAAAATTTAATTTATTTTTAAACGGTAAATCAGTGTAAAATAACTATTTAGATGGAATAGAAGCTGTTGGGTTTTTGGGTTTTATTTTTAATTTTCATTTGACGATTTATGTAATTTTTTAATAATGTTAGTGATTCCGACTAAGGAAAAATATTAAAATTGAAAAAAAATCAAACTAAAAGATAGAGAATGAATCTTAAAATTAAGTAGATTATAGAGAAAAATTATAATTGTTAAAAGTATCAAGAAGGTTTTGTATTAGTTATATTCTACTTTATTTCAATTTTTAAAAAAAAGTCACTTAAAGAACAATCTAGTCATTTCTATTAAAATTTTTATCAATTTGTAGTGTTAAAAATTGGCATGATTGACGAAATAATTAAACAATGACACATGGTGTACCATATGTACTTAATGTTGACGTATAAGGACCAGTTTTAAATAGTGGAAATGGATGAATTTTTTTTAACAAAATGATTAGTTTGCTCTTTGACCCTAATGTATAAGGACTAATTTGCCTATATTTTAACTAGAGGGAGTAAATGCAATTTGACTTCTAGTACATGGATTTCCATGGTACTTTTACCATTTGGATGATGATATATTTTGGTCAAACTATGGTTGGTAACAGTACCATAGTGGTCTTTGTATTAGGAGTCGGATTGTATTTTGTTCATTCTACTCAAAAACGGGTATAGTAGTCCTTGTATATTAGGTCAAAGAGGTGATCGATCTTTTTGTTGAAAAGTCCATCCATTTTTGCTGTTAAAAATTGGATCCTATTTGTTAGCCTAAGGTACACATGGTACACCATGTGTCACTGTCAAGTTATTCCATCAGTCAAGCTAGTTTTTAACAATATAAATTGATGAAAATTTTAGTAGAAAAGATCAATTTGCTCTTTAATCTAATGTATAGAGACTAATTTACCTATTTTTTTTAAGTAGATGGGAAAAAAGCAATGTGACTTCCTAATATGAGTTCATACTTTAACCTCATCCAAATATATGAAAAGAAAACATGTTGAACCAATAGATATTTGTATCCTATACTTATACATGGAGTGGTATATATATACATATACTTCCATTTTCTTTTGATGTAGATTGTGGTGGGAAGCTTTATGCTAAATGGCTACAAAGTGCATAAAAGGAAGCCTTACCGTGAGCAGCACACAGTGGTAGCTTCTGTACTTGCCACCACTCCTTCGGCCATGGCGATGACAGAAGAAGGAAGGCCAATCATCTCACAAGCAAAACTAGATTGTGAAAACAATTTGAAACCAACATTGCCTTTCCAAGTGGGAAGCCTTAGGGGGGAAGCAAGTAATAACATAACTGATCACAAAAACATAGCAAATATTGCAGCAGCCTCCATTGTTTCTGGTTGGAACAATGGCTCGGAATCGGCCTTAATCCATCGGCCATCGCCTGATATTAACGTGTCTGTGCCTAGCGAATAGGGTATCATCCAAGGTAACCCTTTGAAAAATTTTCATTTGAGGTTAACTTTTTAGTGTCTTGCAGAGGACTGACATGATAAATTGAAACTAATTTTATTTAGATTATCATTTGTATCGTAACAATTAGATGTCGCAATTAGATGCAAAATTTTATGAGGTCCAACAGGAACTTCACTAAATCTCATAAAATTTACAGAGATTTATGAACTTTTATGTTGTGTCGTAAACATGTTTTTATTGTTGTTTACTTGTTATGATTTTATTTGCAAAATGCGTGAAGGTGGTCTAGATTTGCATTCTAGTGAAGGTTTTTTTGACATTATCATTAAATTGGCCCTTGAACTATATTGCAAATTTCAAATTGGTCTTTCTTTTTTTGTTAGAACTTATACTTAAACTATCAATTATGTCCATCCAATAAGAATTTAACATGTGGCATATTCTTATAGGATGTCATACACTATGTAAGAGGTCAATTTTGTGCGGCCCAAAAAAATAAAACAATCAAATTTAAAATTAAAGTCCATTAAATTCAAAAAATTCATTCACATTTAAATAAAATCCAATATAAACCCATTTACAAACAAAACTCTAACTCAAACTTAAATGAAGCCTACAAGCCCAATATATTAAGGCAAAACAGAAAACCCTAGAACACCTATGCCTTCAACCACTGTTGCCTTGCCATGTTAGCCCCCACGCCTCTGCCACCACTCTCCATGTCGGATATGCTCCCACGCCAATGGTACCTGCAAACAGAAAAAAAAAGACAAAAGAAAAGAAAAATAGAAGAAATATGTATTTTATTCGGCTATAAAAGCCGCACAAATCTCCATGTAATTTGGTTACGAACACACTAAGAAATCAAAAAAGAGAAATTTTAAAAAGTTTTTTTATTATAGTTTCTAAAAAGTATATAAAAAAATCTATATTTTTACCTGTAAAATGCTTCATATTCGGTTAAGGCCCTCCAAATCTCTTCAAGTTCGTGTAAGGGCTTCGATGGAAGGAAAACGGGGTTCCTTTTTTGAAAAACTCTAAGGATACCGAAAGGTTTCGGACCTTTGTTTTATTTCTGGGTGGATTTTAAGGGCATCGACCCTAGATTTGGGTTTAAGAGGGTTTAAAAAAGAAAAAAGATTTTTTTTGAAATTTTTTTAGCCACCATAAGCGACGGTCATCGTCGTCGGTGACTCGTGGCCGTGGTGTTGGCTCACCGGACTTATGGCCGACCTAAGGGAAAAGGTTGAGAGAAAAAAAGAGGAAATGAGAGTTTTTTTAAAAAAAATCAATTGAAAAATGAATTTTCTTTAGATTTTTAAACTTAAATAGCTAGGGCAATACGACATCGTTTTGGCCTAAGTTCATAGGCTTCAAAACGGCGTCATCTTGACACGACCCGCGAACTCGACCCGGATTCCCTAGGATTTACGTATTTTCAAAGGGGAGGGTCTAATTGCCTCATTAGTTCCTTCACTTTTTGGCTTGCTTTTAATTCGATCGTACATTCTTTTTTCCCTTTTTCAAAATTTTACCCTTTAATTGTTATCCTTTTACAATTCGGTCCTCAAATAGTTGACCCCTCTTAGGGAATGACACGTGTATATAGGACGGGAAAATTATGGCTTGGGCCCTTCCGCATTCTAGTTTATATTCAATTTAGTCCTATTATGTTTTTTTAATTTAATTTTGTCCCTTTAATTTTATTTGCTATATAATTTAATCCCTTAACCAATAGTGGACCCACTTGGGAATGACATGTGTATAGATGTTAGGATATTTACCCTTTTGGTCCCCTGCATTTTATATTTTATTTAAATTTGATCCTTTATATATTTTTTTAATTTATACCTTTAATTTTATTGAAATTTCAATTCAATCCTTTTATTTATTCATTTCAGCCCTTTTTTTTGTTTTTTTTTATTTCCAACCTTGTTAATTTTCATTATTTAGATTTCAATCTTTTTTATTTATTTAGTTTTTATTATTTTTATTCATATCATTTATATTTTTTCCCTTTTAAATGATGTAATTTTAGTTATTTTTACCCCTTAATTACTTTTTTTACCTTTTTTATTTTATGTTTATTTTATCATGATTGCAATTATTATTTTTAGCATGATGGGTTAGTGTTATTGCTATTATCATCATAATTACATCACTATTTTTATCATTGTTATAATTATTATTTGTGTTTTATTGTCTATATGCTATTTGTATTATTATTAGTACTGTTATTGTCATAATTATGACTTTATTATTATTGTATTGAATATTATATTTAAATATATTTGTTTATTTTTGCATTACGCTCAAATAAGTTAATCATACATCACATTAAAATTTTCTCGCAATCCATGAGTAATATTTAAAACCGAGGCAATGTTCTTTATTTAGGGGACTCAAAAAACTATGCCTTAACTTACTGGGTATGGTTTTCTCCTCGAACCGGTGTGTAACTGAATATCCTATTTAAAATTGAAAATGTATAGGATTTAGGTAATAATTAGTCGATAAATATTCTTTATTTTTCGAAGATTCGAGATGTTGTGTCCTAATTTACGGGATATAACTTTTCTTCTCGATTGACTTGAAATAAAAGAGCATTTTTCGTAAAATTTAATCTATAAATGTCATCAAATCGTATCATTTACACGTTTAAGGATCGCATTTTAAATTCTACTCGAGTTCTCGATTTCCAACATTAAGACACTAAGTAATCAATTAGGTACAATTTTGGTCGTTATGAGGGTGCTAATCCTTCCTCATACGTAACCTACTCCCGAATCCACTTTTGTGATTTCGTAGATAAAAAATCATCATTTTTTATAATTTTAACATATTATTAAAATGAATAAATTTCGAGGTGATCCGATCACACCTAATTAAAAAAGATTGGTGGCGACTCTATTTTCGTGTTTTAAAATAAAAGTTGAGACCTGGTTTTGATAGTTTGATGACTCCGCTAGGGACATAATAAGAGAGTCAAGCTGTGAGTTGATTATTTTTGGTCTTTTTGTTGAAAATTAAAATTTTGTTTTAAATTAATTTGCGATCCCTTGCATTTCATCCTTCATGTGCTGCTTTGTTACTAATGTTTGTGTTAATATTCCTAGGACATAGGTTTATTTTTTACATGCATTGCATAATTGTTCAGTTACAGCTTTTTAAATGAAAGTGAGAAACTACTCCTTCGTGAGGTCTTCACCTCCGTGAAGGATAGTGGATCGGTTTCGGGATATCCGTACCTATGTTTTCGTGAAGTTTTCACTTTCGTGCAAACATATGGAAAATGTATCCCCTGAACCAAACTCGATCCGTATAAGCCTATAATGGGTGAGGATTGAGGAATCTGTCGCTTCAGGTACCCTTACTTTAGAACCCAAACCGCATGTAACAGACCCTAAAAGCCTACCCTAAGTAGAATCATGTCGAACCTTTAGTGGTTACCCAAATAGAGAATAAAAGAGAGACATTTATATTCTTTGTTTTTTTTTCTTTTATTTGCAATTTGGTTTCAAGTTCTATTCATGTATTGATTGTATTGACTTACCTCATTTTGTTTTGGTTGCATTACATTCTCATCTTAGGAAAGGTTTTGATTCGTGTTCGATTACTAAATAGAGAACTGGTCTTGAAAAAGGCGTTTCTTCATAATGTATAGGACAATGTGGCCGTGCATAAATGGTTAGAGAAAAAAATAACGAGAAAAAGGTGATAGGCTGCCGGAAGGGCACGTATTAGAGTTTTAGGATTACATTGGGATAAAAGTGACTTGGAATAGTTTGCAAGAGCTGAAAACAATATGGGATCAGTGGGACGACGAAATGAAATAGATTTTCTACTGTGAATATGGTGATTTACCTTACCTACTAGAGGTTAAGGTGGATAAGCATTTTTTTTGAACCTTCATACAATATTGGAATCCAACTTATAGTTGTTTCACTTTCTGAAACATAGACATGGTACCCACAGTAGAAAAGTACACTGCGTTGCTCTGTTGCTCAAGGATTCAGGTTGATAAGGCCTATTTTAGAGCCGCTAGTGTCCCAACTTTTCTCAAGAGATTGATGAACATAACTAGGATAAGCAAGCAATGGGTTACAGCTCAGATTAAGGTGAAAGGGGATAACAAGTGCATTTCTTGGAAAAGCCTATGAGACTTAATACACCCAGATGCAAGAAAAATGTTGACATCTTTGCCTTAAGCATGTATAGGTTAGTCGTCCTCCCTAAAGCGTTGGGGCACGTAAAGGACACGATCACAGATTTGTTTGATCGACTTGACAAGATGATAACTCCCGTTCTAGTAATTTTGGCTGAAACCTTTAGGTCGTTTAATGCGTGTCAAAGAGAGGGCAAAGGGAGATTCATTGCTTGGGCACAACTTTTGCTAGTTTGGTTCCATAGTAATTTTTGAAAAGTGGAAAAGGACTCTTATCGAGTGTTCTCTGATGACTACTCTCTGTTGAAGGAATTTATGACTACTCAAGACGAGAAGACATTTCTAAAGAAGAAATGAAAACAAAAAAGAGACAACTCCAAGGCTTCAAGAATAAGTCAGTGACAAAGACCATGTAATAGCCCGATTTTCAATGGTGTCGAAAACATTGATTTTAGAATCACAAATCCGATGAGTCGAGTCTTGAATTTATTTATTTTAATATTTATGATGTCGTTAACATCGTATTAGATATTGATTTCGAAATTTTATCGTTTAGGCAATTCATTAAGTAAAATGGATTAAATTGTAAAAGGTGAGAAAGTTAGTAACTATATGTTAAAGGCATCAAATGGGTTGAGAAAGTTGATTATAAGGACTAATATGGTTAATAAACCATAATTAAGGTTAGTGGTCAAATATGGGTAAGCATTATGAGATCATTTGGCTAATTATAAAGGGAAAATATGTAATTTTCCTAAATTAAACTAGTTTAATTAAAATAAAGGCTAAAGAAAAGAGAGAAAATTCATTTTATTTCTTTCTTCTTCTTCACAAAACTGAAACCCTAGAGAAGCCATTGGAGAGAGCTTCGTTTGGCTTTGTTTCCTCATTTGAGTGAGTAGATTTCGTCTGTTTTTAGTAATTTCTATGTTTTTGAGTCCGTATTAGCTTAATCTAGCTAACTCAAGGACTAATTTGTGAATCTGTCAAATGTTATAAAACTTGCCATGAATTAATAAGCTTATTCTTGAAAGCTTTTTATCGATTTGTGTGTTTGATGGTTAAGTTTTATGATTTTGTAAAGTGATTTTTGATAAATTTAGGGTTTGAGGACTAGATTATAAAAATGGTGAAAATACATGTCCTTGAAGTGAAATAATGGTATGTATGGGTTGAGGATGTATCTTAGAGAATTTGGGAATGGTTATTTTGCATGTTTTGACCTTAAAGACTAAATTGAATAGTAATGCAAAGGTTAGAGGTAATTTTGTAATTTTCTCCAAAAAGGACCTATGTGTGTAAAGTGATCAAATTACATGATTTAATGAGAGAATTGATTTATTTGTTGTGTTAGATCAAGATCGAGTCATTGATCTGTGAAAAGGGGAAAATTGCAGAGTATTCCTTAAAGTGTCACCTAAACTTACAATTTCGTCCTGTAAGTTCGTTTGTTAAATTTCATATTTGAGATGCTAATTATTGCTAGATGTAAAAGTTCTTGAATCACTTGATGTTTAAAGGAAGACTTATGTCTCGAAATGAGCATAAGAGTATATTTAAAGGAAGACTAATGACTCGGGATGAGCATGAGAGTATGTTTAAAAAGGAAGACTTATGACTCGGTAGAGCATAAGATTATTTGAAAGGAAGACTTATGACTCTATTGCTAAATGTCGTTACAAGGCTTAATATTGTAATGTGATACAATGTTTGCAAACTTATTAAGCTAGAAAGCTTACCTATGTATTGTTGTTGTTTTGTAGATTTCATTTTGGCTGGTTGAAAATCGGATTACCTTGAAGACATCACGCTATCTCGGGAGCTCGTTTGGTAGTTTTTACATTACTTGGTTATATGGCATGTACTAGGATGATGTTGCCTTGAAATACTTGATTTTGGAATTGTTGAAATCTTTTGTTGTACTAAGTTTGAATGCTTGCTTGATGTTAAGTGGGCAAATATGTTGGAAATGAATAGACATGTATATTCATGTGTCCTTGTGTTTGAACTATATATACTTGGTGCAATATGATAAAGCTACAATTGTCATGTTAGTCTTGCAAGTTGTGAAATTGAATGAAAGTACTATGTTAAACAATGGTTGGTAACTTCAATACTTGATTGAATATTTCAATTTTGTATACTTGTTTCGGTAGAACCCTTGCATGTATCGATAGAAGTATAGAGTAGGAGAGAGGTTGGGTACTGACTTACATTGTATCGATAGTACAAATTTATGTATCGGTAGTTCTGAATACAGAAGTATCGGTGTTCGTTTACTTGTATCGGTAGAAGTTACAGGGTAAACTTCTTAGCTCTTTGGAGTTTTTAGTATCAGTAGAAGCATGAATTGTTTCGGTAGATATTACACTTATATAGGTAGAACTATCCCAACTATCGATAGAAGTCTACATTTCATTCTAAATTGCTTACTGACTTGACTACTACCGATACTTGTCCAATAAGTACCAGTAGAAGTCTCCAAAATCGTGTGAAAATGACATTTTTTACCCTTATTGAGTTATGTTGATATTTAATTAATGAGTTATGTCGTGCATAATGTATTACTTTATTAAAATTTTATTAAATGAAATAATATTGAGATATAATCTGCGAATGATGATCGGAAGGACACTGAGACCCTAACCGACAACAGTTTCAAGTTTTAGGTGTTACAAACCATGTTATGGGCAAAGCTTTAACCCAAATACGAGAAATGGTTGAACATTTACAGACCCTAGCCTCAAGATGACGTGTTAAGCCTGAAATACGAATAAGAATCAGATCGGGGCCAAAAGTTAGTTTGAAAGATTAAGACTTTGAGCATTAAGGCACGACCATATATGTATCTGCCTTATGTAAAGAAATTCATTTTCTAGTAAAGTTGTTCTAACAGAATTGAACAAAGAATCAATATCTTTCTTGCATATGCATACATGCATTCGTTAGTATTGCATTTCATTATGTAACAGCTCGATTTTCAATGGTGTTGAAAATAGTGGTTTCGAGATCACAACTTTGACGAGTTAGATTGTAAATATTAATTATTTAATATTTATGATTTCATTAGTGTCGTATTAAATTTTGATTAAGAAATTTTATCATTTAGATAGTTAATTAAGTGAAAAGGATTTAAATCGTAAAAGGCGTAGAAGTTGAAATCTACAAAGTAAAGGCATTGAATGCCAATTGGAAGCTAAGTTAAGGTACTTCAATGGTAATATAACCATTATTAATTTGAGTGGACAATTTTGACTTAAATTTGGTTAAAATTTAAGTGTGAACAAAGGGTAAATTAGTAACTTGTAAATAAATGAATTTAAACTAAAAATTAAAAGATGAAAGGGTCATCTTCTTCTTATTTTTGATAGCCAAAATCGAAACCCTAAGTAGGAGAAGAATAAGCCATCGTCCAAGCTTTATGTCTTCGATTTGGTAAGCAAATTTTGTCTGTTTTTATTAATTTTTATGTTTTTTGAGTTCGTATTAGCTTAACCTAGCTAGCCCAAGGACTAATTCGTAAATCTGTCAAATGTTATAAATTTTGCCATTGATGAATGAGATGTTTCTTGGAAATTTATGGAAGTTTTATAATCTTGGTTGATAGATTTGATTATTTGGTAAAGTAGTTTTTGATGATTTTTTAGGGTTTAAGGAATAGGTTATAAAAATAAATGTATTTGATGTGAAATAATTGCATAAAGGGATTGTGGAAAGACCCTACAGCATTTGACTGGTATGGGTTTAAAAAGAAAATGATTATTTTGCATGTTGAATGTTTAAGGACTAAATTGAATAAAAATGAAATGTTAGGGGTAATTTTGTAAATTTCCTAAAAGGACTTAAATGCAATGAATTATTTAAATTTCATGATTTGATGAGAGAATTGAATGATTTTTTGTGATAGATCAAGAACGTGCTACAGATCGAGGAAAAGGAAAAATTGTAGAATAGCCCTAGAGTCAATTCTTAGCTGCAAACTAGTCTGGTAAGTTTGTATGAATAAATTATTAATTTGAATTTATAAACTCTTTTATCTTGTTTATATTCTTGAGTTTGGAACGAGGTGGAAGACCTAGACTTTGGCTTGGTAGAGCAGAATTCTGAAATCTGGCTCGATAGAGCTAAATTTTGTTTAGGCTTGTATGAGATAAATTTTGTTTGGGCTCGTAAGAGCTAAATTCTATCTGGGCTCGTAAGAGCTAAATTTTGTCTAGTCTCGTAAGAGCTAAACTCTGTTCGGGCTCGTAAGAGCTAAACTCTTTATGGGCTCATAAGAGTTAACCTCTAGAATGCCTTAAAAAGATCAATCCGATGCAATGATACGAGATGACAAGGATATACATATTACTCTTTCTATAACAAATTATATTATTCAGTAAGTTAATCATTCTTGCAAACTTACTAAGCTTTGTAAGCTTACTTGTGTATCTATTATTATTTTGTAGATTCGTTTTGCTATTGAAGATCAGATCCTCAAGAAGAATCAAACTATCTCGGGAGCTCATTCGGTAGTTTTTAAATCACTTGATTATATGGCATGTACTAAGGTGATCTATTTTTTTTACTTGAAAATGCTTAAAGCTATTTGGATAGTGCTAGTTTAGGAGAATGAAGTTAAGTTGATGTAGAATGCTTGTTGTAGCTTGAATGTTTGACATGTATTTTGAGATGGTAATGAACTTATTCAGATGAGTTGATGAATGTGAATGGTATGGCAATTATATGAGTATGATTTGCTTGAATTAAGTTGTATATTCATATGAAAATAAATGGTGGTAAGTTAAGTACATGTTAAGCTAATGGTAAGAAATTTTACATGATTATTTGGGCATTTCGTAGGTACACACGGCCTGGAATACAGGCCACCACATGGGCGTGTGCCCCAAAAAAAATAGTGCAGGTCACACACAAGCTGGGACACGATCGTGTGGCCCTATTTCCCTTATACACATGATTCAACACACAGTTTCATACACGGGTGTGTGTGGGTATTTTCGCATATCCACACAGCCTATCACACGGTTTGTGACACGGCCATGGGTTGGTGTTTTGGATAGGCACACGGTCTGACATATGGTTTGAGGCACGGTAGTATAGCCCTATTTTAAGGAATTTGATTTTTTTCATCTATTGATTCAATTGCAATTCAATCCGATCCCTGTTCAATTTAAGATGTTGTGAAAGAGAATGAAATATACTTAATTGAATTGTAAAATATTCTATTGCGTGTCACTTTGAAATTATGTTTTAATTAGTATCTGTTCTGGTAATAAATGATCTGAAATCTTGAGATCCTAACCGACAACGGTGATGGGTTTTGAGTGTTATGTTTAGTGGTATCAGAGCTACAATTTAGTCGATTCTTGGATTGAGTTTATGAATTTAAAGGTTTAGAATTACATGTTATATAAACCTGTGATAGTGTGATTATGATAGATCCGATCTAACTTTGAGTTTTTGCAAATAAGTAAAGATGCTTGACTTAGAACAAGAGAAACTAATGAGGTAAACAACAATATCTCGACTTCTGATTTTAGTGCAAGTCGAGGTGTACCGATTATATCGATGATTGAAAATCAAGCTAAAATCATTTTTTTTGGCTTGATGGGCCAATGGTTTTCTGAGTTTATGAGAAACAATCCGATGGCTCCGTAACCTCCACCTCTTGCTACACAACTTGCTATACGACCTACAGTACCTCCAATAGTGCCTCCACCTCCTCCAGTGGTTGAGCAAAGACATCGTATCCCGATAGATAAGGTTAGAAAGTACGGGGTAGAGGAATTTTGAGGGAGTAATGAGGATGATCTATCCAGAGCTAAATACTGGTTAGAAAATACTTTGAGAGTTCTGAACGAAATGGCTTGCTCTCTTGAAGACTATCTGAGATGTTCGCGTTACTATTGAAAGATGAAGCTTATAGCTGGTGGACAACAATGCTGGCAGTGGTTCCTCCTGAAAATAAAATTAATTGGCAATTCTTTCAAAATGAATTTAAAAAGAAATACATCAGCAAAATGTATTTGACTCGGAAGAAGAAGGAATTTCTGGAATTAAAATAGGCGAACAAGTCAGTTGTCGAGTATGAATGAGAATTCGTACACCTTAGTAAGTATGCTCAAGAGATTGTGTCGACAGACAAAGACATGTGTATCCGTTTTTAAGACAGATTGAATGATGAAATTAAGATGATGGTTGGCGGTTTAGAACTACGACCATTTGTTGTTTTGATAGATTGAGCTCAGAAGATGGAAGAAATTTATAATCACAAGAGATAGAGGGAAAAGAGATTTTGGGAATTCAATAAGAAGACTTTTTCAGGACTTTCTCGATACCGTCGTCAAAGAAATTCAGAGAAAATAAAAATCGTAAGCTGCATCATCCGGATTTCAGAGTAGGAGCAGATAGTGGCAACCTGAATCCTGATTTTAAAATCGGCCTGCAAATAGTGTGGCCAGTGTCCGTAACACACCAAACATTGTGTGCGAGCATTGTGGGAGTTTTATCTAGGGGAGTATCGGTTTAGAAAGGGAGCGTGTTATAGATGTGAGGCAACCGATCATCTTGTCCATAATTGTTTTGTGGCACCTAAGGTAAAGGAAGACCGGAGTGTAAAACCCTCAATCACACACCGCAAAAAGGTAGGCGACCGAGTCAAAGCAATGTCACGATAAGTAATCGGGGTGATGTTAAGGATGGCACGAATAGGTTTGAGACCTGAGCACCTGCACGGACATATGCCATCCAAGCAAGAAAAGAGGCTATCGCACATGATGTTGTTACTAGTATATTCTATCTATTTTAATGATATTGTGCGTGCTTTGATTGAGCCAAGGTCAACTCATTCATATATTTGTACTACTTTGGCAACTGATAAATATTTGTCTGTTGATTCAACTGGAGTTTGATGTCCAAGTTACAAACCCATTGGGTCATAGTGTCATAGTTAATCTGGTGTGTCGTAGATGTCCACTGAAAGTTCAGGGCTGTGAATTTACTGCTGATCTGATGTTTCTACCTTTCTATGAGTTTGATGTGATCTTGGATATGGATTGGTTATTTAAGCATGATACGGTGGTTAACTGCAAACAGAGACGGATTGATTTAAAATGTCCGACGGGCGAGATGGTCACAGTTGAGTTCAGTAGATTGAAAAGTGATACTAGAGTGATTTTAGCTATTTCTGCACAGAAAATGGTCCGTAAGGGTTGTGAAGTATTTCTAGCTTATATACTTGACACATGGGATTTAGGAACAGAATTGAATCAAGTACTAGTTGTTAATGAGTTTACGGATGTGTTTTTGAAAGAGTTATTGGGATTGCCTCCGATCGGAGAAGTGGAATTTGTTGTTGATCTAGTACCCAGCACTACACCGATATTGATTTCACGGTACAAAATGGCATCGACTGAGTTGAAAGAGTTAAAGGCACAATTGCAAGAATTGTTAGACAGAGGTTTTATTCGTCCAAGTGTATCACCTTGGGATACATGAGTATTATTTGTGAAGAAAAAGAATGGTTCTATGAGAATGTGTATAGATTATCGGTAGCTGAACAAAGTTACAATAAAGAATAAATATCCGTTGCCTCGTATTGACGAACTATTTGATCATTTGAAAGGTGCAATCGTATTTGTAACACCCAAAACCCGTTACTGTCGTCGATAGGGTCTCAAGGGTCTTCCGATCATTTATTGTAATTTATCTTTAAAATTTTAAATCCATTCAATCATGTACGACTAAAAATCTTTAAGTAAAACATCAAATACAATGTAAAAAGGTAAAAATGTCATTTCCACGATTTATGGAAACTTCTATCGGTACCTATTTGACAAGCATCGATAGTTGTCAAGTCAGTAAACAATTCAAAAAAACAGTGCAGACTTTTACCAATACTTATGACAATTCTACCAATACAACTCATGCTTCTACTGATACTAAAAACTCTAGAGAGCTATGAAGTCCTATCCTGCATCTTCTACCGATACAAGTACATAGACTACCAGTACTATTATGAACAGTACTACAGATACTTGCTATACAACTACCGATACAACTCAAGTCAGTGAACAACCTCTCTCCTACCCTATACTTCTACCGATACATGCATGAGTTCTACCGAAACAAGTATGCAAAATTCAATGGATCATACCTAAACTCAAATTCATCAAACATTCATCATTTGATAACTTCAAAATACATCATGCTAGTACATTATACATAGTTTCAAGGCATTTCATACATATCATAAGGTATGTATATCACACTGAACTAGCAAACAAAACATGTTCAACATTTATCTAAATTTCACAACAAGGAATTCAATAATCCCATACAAGTAGTGCAAAGACAACTTTATCCTAGTATATGCCATATAACCAAGTGATGAAAAACTACCAAACGAGCTCCGCGATAGTGTTACTTTTAGGAGACGATCCGATCCTCAAGCAGCAAAATAATCTACAAAACAACAACAAATTCATAGGTAAGCTTTCATAGCTTAGCAAGTTCGTAAAGTTCATAAATTTACCGAATAACAAGTGTGGTACAATCCGTAAATCAATCGAGCCAAACAAAACTGTACTTCAGTGATCTTTATTCCATGTCATCCCTATTGACCCAGAGGTCATTTCTGTTACCAGTATACGATGCTTCTCACACTAAGCTGAGAAGGACTTGCATCACATGCAGTACCTCAGTCATCGATACGGTATAACTATTCCTTACGATGCTACTCACACTAAGCTGACGAGAATATGCAAACCTCTCAGCCATCGTAGGGTCTGTAATCCAAATCTTGGATTCTATTCACTTTACAGTGACTCACGATGCTGTAGAGAATCCGTAACAAATGCAGGATCACAACCATCGGACCATTTTGAAACTTTGGCACAAGGTCGGGTAATTCTCCTTTCGTCGTTTCCATCTTACACATCCTCAAAAAAAGGCAGTAATAAGTAGTTACAAGTATGAATTTAACGTTACGAACTTACCGGACTGGATTGCAGTTGTGGATAGGCTTTAGGGGCTAATTTTCCTTTCCAGCGATCTGTGGCTCGCTCATAATCTAAATCAACAAATCATCCAAATTTCCACGTTCAACACACAATTAGACCAATTAACACAATTTGATCCTTTTTGGGAATAATTATGATATTAGCCCTAATATTTTTCTTTTATTCAGTCTAGTCCTTTCAACACAAAGAATGCAAAAGTACCCATTTTCTTCTAGGTACATTCCAACCAAACACTCATAGCCCAAGTACAAACCTCTACAAAACCATTTATTTCAACCAAATAGACATAATTTCATCACCTTTACATTTTAGTCCTTAAACTCTAATTTCATTCAAAATCACTTTACAAAATCAATGAATCCATTCATCAAGCATATAAATCCATCCAAAACTTTCAAGAACAAGCATTTTAAAAAATGGAAAGTTTTATAACATTTGACAGATTCACAAGTTGGTCCTTAGATAAGCTAGATTAAGTTAATACGGACTCAAAAAAATAAAAATTATAAAACAAGCAAGGTTAGCTTACCCAAATCAAAGCTCAAAGTTTAAATGCAAAATCCTAATTTCTTTCTCCCTTAACCGTATAGAGGAAGAAGATGAAGTGAAAATGAAGAAATTTTCACTTAGAACTTCTTTAATTTAATATATATACTAATGGCAATTTTGTAAATTTTTAGACTTTCACCATTAAGCTTTAATTAACCCTTTTTAGTATTAATTAAGTCTAGTCACAATAGTCTGCTAGTAGCAAGCGAAATTTTGATGTTTTCTCCAAGATTTCAAAGCATTTTGTTTCTTGCTTTCTGATTGCTTCGTCCTCGCTTTGTGATTGAACAGATTATTTCCTGGTTTTTTGTTGGTTCTCATTTTTACGATTGAAGCGGTGGTGAGTTCGTGTGGTTGTCAAGTTCCTTGCATCCCAGTTGTGTGGGGACTTTGAGGAGGTGGGGGTTTCTCGATGAAGCCCTTGGAGTTGACGGGATCTTTCTTGGTTGTTTTCTTTACGTGGGTTTGTCTAGTAAGGGAGCTTTTCCTGGAGGTTTTATGTGGTGCGCTGGATGGTGCTTGATAGGGAGAAGTTTTCTATTTTTATTTTTGTGTTTATCTAGTTAATCTTTAGAGGTGCCTTTGCTGATAATAAATCAGGTGATATCCTTTTTAACTGTTTTCTTTCCTTTTCTCCCCGACTTCGGTGATCCATCGTTTAAAGTTGCCAGGGACTATACTGGTCCCAGGAACTGTTTTAATCTTTTTTGGTTATAGGTTCTCCTTCCCTTTTGTGTGGTTTTTCGAACGGAAGGCTGTTTTTTTATTCCGAGGTAGCTGTTTTTAGAGGGTGGTGTTTCTTTTCTTTTGGTGCCTCGTTAAGATTCCGGTATCTTGTTCGATCAGTGTTGTTCTCTGGTAAAGAAAAGTGATGAGACGAATCAGCCCTGTGATGTCCGAGTGATATGTTAGGATTTTAGGGGCATTTTCGGGTTTCGTTGCATGCAGTCTTTTGAGGGTTCTTTTAAAGCACATGTTATAACTTTTTATTCTAATTTTTACAAACATTTTTTATTCACTTGTGGAGACGTGCCCTACAAATATCTTCAATTCCCAAAATTTGTGGACGTGATGTGTGAGTAGTGTCTCTCCTCTAACTAAGTACGTGGCTATTTGTGGTCCAATCTTATCTTGGCTCCGGTGTTTTTGGGTTTGGTTTTTACATGGTTTTACATGGTTATTTGTACCTTCGGGGATCGAAATTGTTTCGATAATTTGTCTTTAACAGTCTGTAGGATTTGCTTCTTATCCTTTAACGTCCTCTTCACCTGCTAGTTTTTGCTGGTCTTTAGTTTCTTTTTTTTGTGGTAAGAGGATGAGGGCTTTAGGCTGGTTTACTATGGTAGAGGAAATAAGAGAGTTATTGGAAAACTTACGTTTTTCTGTGAGGAATCAAGAAAAATGGTGTGCAAAAATCTTTCCATAGAGGCTGATAAAGGAAATAAAGCATGGGCAGTAGGTAGGCTTTTGACAAAAGAAAGAGTCAATAAAGAGGCCCTGTATAGGGTTTTTCGCTCACTATGGTTCACAAAAGAAAATGTCAATTTTGTGGAACTCTCAGATGGAATGTTTTAAGTGAAATTCAACGATATAGAAGACAGAGAGAGAATCTTAAATATGGCTCCTTGGATCTTTGATCAAAATCTTTTCTTTATGGTTCCATTCGTGGAAAATATGGACCTGTGCAAATACAATTTCAGCAAAGTCTCGTTCTGGCTACACATATACAATGTCTCATGGGAAACGATGGATCGACAACTGGCTATGGAAGTTGGAGGTGCAGTGGGAAGGGTCCTAGCTATTGATTGAAGGGATAGAGCTGGAGGGTGGGTTAAGTTTATGCGGGTGAGGGTGCTAGTGGATACCTCAAAACCCTTGATAAGGGTGATTAATATTATGGACTCGAATGAGAAGGAATTGATGTGCCTCTTGAAATATGAAAGGTTGCCTGTGTATTGCTATATATGTTGTCTTGTAGGACATAGTACTGTAAAGTGTGGAAAATATGTGATAGACATGAACCCAAAAGAGTATCAATTTGGAAATCGGATGAGAATCAAATTGACTCCAACTGGTTGGGGGTGGTCAATGGAGAAACAAGATAAAAGTTGTAAATTACCTATAAAGAAGCAGAGGCGTGGAAATAATAATAGCATTGAAGGGAATGAGGGCCATGTGGAACAAAGGAATAATAAGGAAGTGGTTAGATCCTCTGATGAAGATTCGATCTCATACTCTCTTACTGATAAAAAAATGACCTTGCTAATTAAAGACAAAGAAGGAAGAAGTAGAAAAGGAAGAAAGGCAGGAGGAGTATCTTGGAGGGGGAAGGAACACCAACTAAGATGGTTTGAAGGAAATTGTTGGAGGGATTGTCACCCTCTAAGGCGGTGGCTGGCGAGCAGCCCCGCTGGGAGCCATGAAAATAATGTGCTGGAATTATCGCGGGCTCGAGAATCCTGCAATAATGTTCGAGCTTAAGCAACTTCTCGTTGCGCATGGCCGACAATATTTTTTATCTGAAACTAAATTGTGTGATTTTGAATTTGAAAGGGTTCGAAGATAATGTAACATGATGGTTATTTTGTTGTGACGCGATTGGTCGCAAAGGGGAACTTGCCATCTTATGGTCAAACGGTGTTGATGTTACTGTGCAAAACTATTCCTTAAACCATATAAACACTTTAATCAAGCAAAAGAGGGGAAAAATATTAATTTCAGTGGAATTTATGGCCACCCGGAACAGAACCAAAGACAGCTACTTGGGATCTTATAAGAAGGATCGGGCAAAGAGTCTAAGAAAGCTAGATTCTAGGTGGTGACTTAAATGAAGTCTTAGATGATTCAGAGAAATGGGGGTAGGCGTAAGTCAAGGGTCTCCATGGATGACTCAAGAAAGTGATAGATGATATGATCGTGGTGGATATTAAACCTGATAAGGGCTAGTTCACATGGACAAACAATCGAAGGGGGTGGTAGGGTTGGTCTGGGAAAGACTTGACAAATTTTTTACTTCATCGGCTTGGTTACATGAGGCTCCCCTTTTGGCCACGGAGGTGGTGCGTCAGTCTACTTCTGACCATGTTGCTATTATCCTCGATATTATGGGTAGAAGGCTTGTTGATAGCATACGTGACTCGAGATTAAGATTCAAATAAGGAATGTTGACGGTTGGATGTGAAAGCAAAGGAGGTGGTTAAAGAGGCTTGGAATGTTGGTCAGGGGAATATTCTTGATAGCATGGAGGCGACTCGGGTGATGCTTGGAAGGTGGTAACATAGGTGACACAGAGACAGTAAGGGTCGTACAAAATTTCTCAAGAAAGAAATAAATGATATTGTTGACGAGCAAAGAAGAGATAGTAGTGTCAACAGGTTGCGTTATCTTCGAGCTGAGTTGGGGAAACTCCATGCTGCTGAGGAAATGTACTGGGCGTAAAGATCGAGGATTAGTTGGATGAGATATGGTGACAGAAACACCAGATATTTTCACGTTAAAGCTACGCTAAAAAGAGAAAAAAATCAGATCGTGGGGCTTATTGACGAGGATGTGATGGTATTACAAATGACATATATTTCTCCCTAATTTAGTGTTTTAATTGTCTCTTTTGCATCTCATTTAGCATGCATCATAAGCATTTATACTCAATTTTCATATTTTCTAATACATTGCTAGTTAGTTTAAATTCTTGTTATTTTTATCTATTTTTGTACTAATGTCGACGCAAGCAGCCGATAGTTTGCATCTTAGAATTGTCAGCACAAGAGCTCAGTCTAGAAGATCAACATTGGCAGAATGCAACCACAAGATCAGCTTGGAATTACGACCAAGAAATGTCGCCGTATTAAATTTGAACCTCAAATGAGTAGACTCAAGCCAAATTTACATCTGAAAGCACCAACGCAGGAATATCACAGGTGTCACCGCAATTACAATCTCAGATTACGACTAGCAATGCAGCGGCATCCTACAAATCTCTGAAGAGAACATTCAATCTGCGTGAGTGCACAACTGTACTCTAACTAACTTTGACAGTTGCAAAATCTAGATCTGGATCTGCGAATGAAGGCTGAATCCTGCAACATTTTGAAGGCTATAAATAAAAGAACAAAGAATGAAGAAATCATCAAGAATTAAGGGATTGAATTCTACAAATTTTGTGTGATTTTGGAGATTTAAGCTAGAAATTGGGAAGCTGATGAAGCAAGTTTGTAACCACTTCTGATGAGAGGTGCTAGTGCAAGGTAAGAGGGACAATTAGGGAGTAGTCCTAGTAGTCTAGAGATAGTAAGCTTCGATTATACTCTTTAATTCTTCTTAAACGATGATGGATTTTGATAACATTAAATGAATATTAGAGTGTCTTTTAATGCTAGAACATTTTGATTCTTATTTTATGCTTGCTTATTTGTTTATTCTTGGATCTAACCGCTTTAAGCACGAGAGTGAAATTGTATTCTGCCGACATCGAGAATGCGGTGACAAGTTGGGTTAACAAGTAAGTTAGGCGAGAGCTGCTTGGGATTGAAATCCAATCACTTGTTCTTGAATGCACAACATTGCTCACACAGAAAGATGGAGTGATTGTGGGTATTTAAGTCTAGATTAAACAAAGAGCTGTTATTGGTAAGAACTCAAAAAAAACTTTATTGCTACGACAATCCATCTTTACTTTACCTTGTCGACGCATCCAGCATTACAACTTAGCAGAATCAGTGAACCATTTCTACCTCTTTACACTTGATCACTTTTACATTCATGCATTTAAATATTCAGCACTTAACACTCAACACATTGATTTAATTTCAGTACATTGACATTTAACTCTAATTGCATTGACAATATTAACTATTTTAGTATACAAATCTGACATTATTGCACTGGCAACCTTATTCACAATTCATCTAATTTCAGTATTAATTGCTCCGACATTTAAACACCAATAATTCATTTCCTCGTGGGATCGATATCTGATAGAATTGTCTATCAACTATACTTGCATCGACGTGTGTTCTCTTGCACAATCGCTGTGACGTTACAAAAGCGATCAAGTTTTGTAGTTGCACAATCGCTGTGATGTTTACTTTTAATCTCTACTAATCTGTTTATATTTCTCTAATTGTTTATTTTTCAGATTTTTAATTGTTGCATGTCCATAAGGAGAAATCCTAAGGACATTGTGAGCTTTGATCCGAAACTTGAGAGGACACTTAAAAGGAGAAGGCAAGAACAAAGAAAAATGGCTGGTAATAACAACAATAATTTACCACCATCACTGCCACAAGATGGAGTTCCTCCAGTGCTCTCACAAATTGTTAATGATATACCACCACTGCCTCCACAAGAAGAACAAGTGCAAAATAGGACAATAAGAGATTTTGTTGTGCCTATACTTGATGATCTACGACTAGGGGTTATGAGACCAGTTATCCAAGCTGGAAATTTTGAGCTGAAACCGGTGATGTTTCAGATGTGAAATGCAAATGGGCAAGATTTTGGTTTTCCTCATGAAGACGCAAGACAACACTTAAAATCATTTTTGCTTATTTGTGCATCCTTTAGTCAACATGGTGTCCCTAATGATGCCTTGAAAATGTAATTTTCCTTATTCGTTCCAGAGTAAAACAAGAACATGGTTCTTGGGATTGCCGGTAGGATCAATTACATCTTGGAATGCATTAGCGACGCAATTTGTTCTACATTTCAATCTGCTGACAATGAACACAAGGTTACGCAATGATATTACTGCATATCATCAGCTGGATAATGAGAATTTACACATAACATGGGAGCATTATAAAACATTGCTTTGATGCTGCCCAATGCATGGAATTCAGCAAGAGACCGAAATAGAAATTTTTTACAATGGTTTGAATGCTCAGATAAGGAACCTTGTCGATGCATCGGCTAATGGTCCCTTGTTGGATTGTATATATAATGAAGCTATAAGAATTCTAGGGAGGATTGCTCAAAATGATTATCAAAATCCGATCTCTCGTTCTGCACAGGTAAAAACTAACTCTGGAGTTCTTGAGTTAGATGCTATTTCTGCTTTGTCAGTGCAGGTATCCTCATTGGCCAATATCATAAAGAATATGAAGGGAACAAATGAAGTTGCTCCTATTCAAGTGGCCCAGCAATTGGATGCACCAATATTTTCTTGTGAAATTTGCGATGGCAACAATAGTTATAAGGATTGCCCACAACATGCAAAAAATGCTTTTTACGTCAACAACATCAAAAGAAGTTCATTTGGTAACTCATACAACAATAAATCTTAACAACCTTGGGGGAATCAAAATACTTCCACGTTCAGATATGGAAATTCCAAAAATCAAGGGGGTTATAGACAAGGGAGTTACAATAGCAATCCACAGTAGAATTATAATCAGAATTCACAAATAAATTCTCGATCTGAGCAAATGCAGTCACATAGTCAGATGCAACCACAATCTCGATTATAGCCACAACAATCTGTGCTGCCACATATGAAAGGGCAGCATCATCAACAGTAACATCAGTAATTTTCTCAACCTAAGTCAGATCTTATGGCTGCTCTTGAGGCGATTATGTGTGAGCATATCACACGAATTGAAGCAATAGTGCAAGGCAACTCTTCTTCCATTAGAGCATTGGAAGCCCAGCTAGGACAGTTGGCTTCTAATCTCAGCACAAGACCACCAGGCACTCTGCCTAGTGATACTAAGAATCCTACACAAAGGGGGAAGGAGCATTGCAAAGCAATCACGTTGACGATTGGCAACCAAACGGCTGAACCAAGCAGTTCTAATTAAGACCATGTCGATGCATCTGAACCACAGCAACAGAAAGAGGATGAAGTTGAAGGAAGTCAAGCAAAAGCAAATGAAGAGGAACCAACTGTAGTACCATCGAAACCTGCAGTTTGCCCAACTAAGTTGTCGACGTAACTACCAATGTCGACACCACCGAGTTTTTCACAACAACCCAATGTTACAATAACTTTATCATTTCCGCAAAGATTTAAAGAGAAAGTCCATGATAAAGAATATCAAAGGTTTATTTTTACTTTGAAACAATTGCATATTAATATACCTCTTGTAGATGCTCTTGTGTAGATACCTAGCTATGGGAAATTTATGAAAGAGCTACTTTCAAATAAAAAGAAATTGTCTGAAATCGAGACGATTACGTTCACAAAGAGGTGCAGCACTGTGCTTACAAACAAGTTGCCAACGAAGATGAAAGATCCTGGCAGCTTAACAATCCTATGCTCCATTGGGAATCATTATTTAGGTAAAGCTTTATGTGATTTGGGAGCAAGTATTATCTTATCCCTCTGTTTACTTTCAAGAAATTAGGAATAGGTTCGATGAAGCCCACTGCGGTGACATTGGAACTTGCGGACAGATTCTTAGCACAATCGGAAGTCCAAATCAAAGACATCCTTGTCCAAGTTGATAAGTTCGTATTCCCTGTTGATTTCATTATCCTAGACTGCGAAGCAGATAAAGAGGTGCCCATTATTTTGGGGCGACCATTTCTACTAACGGGACGTACACTTATCGACATATTCAAAGGAGAACTTATCATGCGTCATAACGATGAGCATGTGACCTTCAATGTGTTTAAGGCGTCTCCGTTTAGAACTAAAGAGCAATGTCACCACATCGATGTCTTGGATGAAATCATTTAAGAAGAATTTAATGCAAGGAGTTCAGCAGCGTCAGATGAAGATGCGACGACATCCACCGATGAAATCCTAACTGAATGTGGCAACAAAAAAGAGGTTAATAATTGTGAGCTGAGATAGAATTGACAATTGGAGTCTTTGGATTTGTCTAACAGGACAATCTCGGTTTTAAACCATCTATTGAGCAAGCTCTTACCTTGGAGTTAAAGCCATTGCCAACACATTTGAAGTATGTCTTTCTTGGTGACAACGAGACATTATTTGTTATTGTCAACGCATCTCTCAACGCAACGCAAGAAGATAAGCTCATTGCCATTTTAAAAGAACATAAAAGAGCCATAGCCTGGAGCATTGGTGATATCAGAGGCATCAGTCCCTCTTTTTGCATGCACAAGATCAGGCTAGAAGATGAAAAGAAGCAATCAATTGAGTAGCAACGAAGACTTAATGAAAAAAATGAAAGAAGTAGTGAAGAAGGAAATTATCAAATGGTTAGATGCGGGCATCATATACCCTATTTTCGATAGTGATTGGGTGAGCCCCGTCCAATGTGTGCCTAAAAAGAGTGGTTTCACAATTGTGACCAACGACAAGAACCAGTTAATCCCTACTCATATTCGACTGGCTGACAAGTATGTATGGATTATCGTTGATTGAATGCGGCCACAATAAAGGACCATTTCCCACTGCCTTTCATTGACCAGATGCTAGATAGGCTAGCTGGTAAAGCCTATTATTGTTTCTTAGACAACTACTCTAGATACAACCAAATTGCCATAGCATTGGAGGATCAAGCAAAGACAACGTTCACATGCTGCCTTTTGGAACCTTTACTTTCTGACGTATGCCATTTGGGTTGTGCAATGCGCCAGCAACATTCTAGAGATGTATGATGGCAAATTTTTCAGACATGATCGAGGATTCCTTAGAGGTATTCATGGATGATTTCTCTGTCTATAGACAAAATTTCGACCAATGCGCTGATAATCTGGCAAGAGTTTTGAAGAGATGCGAGGACACAAATCTAATTTTGAATTGGGAGAAATGTCACTTTATGGAAACTGAAGGCATTATCCTCGGGCATCGGATATCTTGTTAGGGCATTGAGGTAGATAAAGAAAAGGTAGAAATCATCGAGAAACTACCATCACCCACCAACGTCAAACCAATAAGAAGCTTTCTTAGACATGCTGGCTTTTATAGAAGATTCATTCGAGATTTCTCCAAGATAGCTAAACCATTATGCTCATTGCTTGACCAAAATAAAAGGTTTGTATTCGATGACAACTATTTGGACACATTCACAACAATAAAGAAGCAGTTAGTACAAGCCCCAATTGTCGTTGCACCGGACTGGACGCAATCGTTTGAACTAATGTACGATGCAAGCGACTTTGCCATGGGAGCTGTACTTGGCCAATGAAAAGAGAAGGTATTTCATTCTATTTATTATGCTTGTAAAACTCTAACTGAAGCGCAGGTTAACTACACTACCACTGAGAAGGAGTTACTAGAATAGTCTTCGCATTCGACAAGTTTCGTTCATATCTTGTTATCGCAAAGACTACAGTTTACACGAACCACTCAACATTAAAATACCTTTTCAACAAAAAAGACGCCAAGCCTAGACTGATACGATGGATCTACTCCTTCAAGAATTTGATATTGAAATTAGGGATAGGAAGGATTTGAGAATCAAGTAGCTGACTACTTGTCTCGACTGGAAGTCGAAAGTGAAGATGGACAGACGTCCCACATTGTCGAAGCATTTCCAAACGAGAAATTATTTTTTGTCGACACATCGCCCTGGTACGCCGATGTTATCAATTACTTAGTGTGCAGGAAGCTACCAATGAGTATTACTTGTCACAAGAAGATCAGGTTCATACACAATGCTGTAAGATATCACTAGAACGAGCCATACCTATTCAAGGAATGCACCGACAACATCATTCGTTGCTGTGTACCTGAAGAAGAAATGAATTCAATCCTGCGACATTGCCACGATGCCCCTTATGGAGATCATTTTGGTGGATCAATGACTGCTGCTAAAGTCCTATAGTCAAGATTTTATTAGCCCATATTATTTCAAGATGCCCACAACTTCGCACAACAATGTGATTGTTGTCAACGCACTGGTTCAATATCTCGGGGCAATGAAATGCTCCAACAATCGATTATGGAAGTAGAGCTTTTCGACGTTTGGGGTATAAATTTTATAAGACCATTTCCAAGCTCTTTTGGAAATGTGTATATCTTAGTAGCTGTTGACTATATCTCGAAGTGGATCGAGGCCATTGCGGTGCCAAAAAATGACGCTCGGACGGTGTTGAAGTTCTTTCACACATATATTCTCACAAGATTTGGAACACCGAGAGCATTGATAAGTGACTAAGGACTTATTTCTATAATAATCAAGTGGCAGCTGTATTAAAAAGATATGGTGTGAAGCATCGTATGGCTACCACGTATCATCCACAAACCAATGGTCAAGCTGAAGTATCCAATCTACAAATTAAAAGCATACTTGAAAAGGTGGTTAACCCATCTATGAAGGATTGGTCTTGCGGCTACATGACGCATTGTGAGCACTTCACACTGCATACAAGACCCCATGGAAATGTTGTCGTATCAGCTAGTATTTGGTAAGTCTTGCCACCTACCAGTTGAGCTTGAACATAAGGCCATGTGGGCAATCAAGCAGGTGAATTTGGATTATGATGCTGCTAGAAAGAAAAGACTGTTGGACATCACGGAGTTAGAAGAAATCTGATGCCATGCTTATGAGAATGCTGCGATATATAAGGAAAAAACAAAGAGATGGCATGACGCATCATCTTGCGTCGACAACTTCATCCTGCTCAATTAGTACTTTTATTTAACTCACGCTTAAAGTTGCATCTAGGTAAATTGAGATCAAGGTGATCAGGCCCTTTTAGAGTTGTTGAAGCATTCCAGAGCGGTACGGTAACAATTGAGAATCGAAAGGATGGACAACAATTCAAAGTGAATGGCCAACGTCTAAAGCACTATGTAAGCCTAGATGTCAAACAATCTGGTCACGTTTAAATAATGTCGACGCATTTCTTTATTTACTTTTATTTGTTTCACTTTTCTTTATTTTGTTTCAAATTCCTTGCAGAAATAAAAATCAAATTTTTGTCGAAGCATCGAAGCACGTATTGTCGACACATTTTTCGATGAACCAGCATTGCTTTTCAGTAAGAATCGCGTCGATTGATTTCTTTCTCTCTCAACTATTGGATCAAACTAAACAGTACAATCTGTAGCAATGCAGATGCAACGATTCCTTGTATTTTTTCAATCATCGCGCCTAGGTTATAAAACCTACCTCCTGCAGTTTCTTTTTCTCTTCACATCCTCCATTGTTACTGCAACTCGTCTTCTTCATTGCTGTCATACTTTCTTTTTTGTTTACAAAGCATCCATTTCTACAATTCTCTCTAACTTTCTTTTTCTTTAACAATGGCAGAAAACCCATGCCTCAAGAAAGACTTTCAAACCCCTTTAAAGAACACCCCAACCACTTCTAATATGGCTCTGTCCACAAAACCACCCCCATCTACATGCCCAGTCTTATTTCTGACAACTGCGGCCAAAGATCACTACTAAAACATCATGTTAAAATGCAACCTCCACCCCGAACAAGGCTTATAACTTTCTCCACACCAGGCTCTGAGAAAGTAGGTTCAACGTACCATAAGCCGCCTTGGGTGGGAATTCTTTTCCGAGCACCCTTATAGTTACTTCCCTACATTGGTTAGGGAGTTTTACGCCAACTTGGTATATCTAGACCAAGATTTTGTTTTTGTACGAAAGGGGCTCATTCCATGGAGCGCTGCCCAGGTAAATGTGCTGCTAAGGATTCCGGAGCGGATAGACGACCACATACCATTTGTGCATCGTTTGGACAATGACTGCATAGAACAGATGATGATGGACCTATGCATCGATGGAGCCACATGGCTTGGTAATGGCTTCCACAACCACACAATGCATAGAAGGTACCTTACATCCTTTTGCAAAGTCTAGTTTCATTTTATCAACAGTCACATCATGCCCTCAACCCATACCACTATGGTAATATTAGACCATATGTGTCTACTGCACTCGATCGTACACCACCGACACATCGATATCGGTGAGATCATACACACCAGATCGCAGAAGTAGTAGCCAAGCAAACTGGTATACTTCCTTTTCCCTCCCTCATTATGTTACTTTGTAAACAAAAGGGCATTGTGCCCAAAAATGGTGAGGAGGCCTTAGACAACAAGGGTCCGATCAATGATACCTCTGTTGAGCAGATGACACGTGGCCAAGGAAGCCTCCAAGAAAAGGGATAAAGGAAAGGGTAAAAAGAAGGTTGATCAACCTGATGCACCGATAGAGTCCCAAGTGGCGAAGAAGTTGGCCTTGATTGAAGTACACCTGGACCGCATCGACATGCGATCAGTACACATTGATGGCATAGTAGAGGATATGGATTTTCGACTGCACAAATTTTATGCCTACGTAAAGGCTTGGAACGAGAACATTGTTGCTGCATTGAGCCAAATCAGCCCTACTCCACTACCAAACTTCCCAGCCCTTCTATCCATCTATCGACCGATGAAGTACTCGTCTTCTAGAGCAACCTACCCTTGATGTAGGCCTGCCCCTACACTAACTCGGATTCACATTTTCGATGATGAGGAGGATGACAAACACTCGTAGGCTGATGAAGATTATTGTCACAACATCACCCACTTATTCGAGGACGAGTTCTATAATAGTCTGGGCGTAAATATGGCGAAACGAGAAGCTATTGTGGAGGAGGATGTCGATACGGTAGAATGCACTAACACTAGCCCAATTGAGAATGAGCAGCGTGTGCACGATGATGCGGATCAAGGGATGATCAGTTACAGGAGAAAGATTAAGAAGGGAAGGAAAAAGAAAATGAAGAGAAAGAACCTACCGAGGTACAGGAAGAGAAGGAAACAGATGCCCCGACAATGATTGTAGAGGATGTCGTGGGGGCATCCAGCTTAGACGAAGCTCGACCTACTACGAGCCAGGCTGAGGTTGTCACCAGCGAGGTAAAGGAACTGAATACTCTTGCTATCGTGCCCTATGTGGTACCACTCACAGAAATCCACTCATCAAACGTGACAATTGATGAGGCCGCCACCCAACCTATTACGGAGGAGTAATCCACCAAACCGGTTGGCACAAAGGATAAAAAGCAAAAAAGGTGAAAAGATAAGAAAAAGAAGAAGAAGAATCATGACGAAGGTAAGCGTCCAAAGAAAAAAAAAAAAGAAAACTAAAGCAGCCTCTGCATCTGCTGCTAATGCCTGAGTTGGTACATTTCTTTAGTTAGTTTTATGCATTCTTAATGTCCATGCATTTTATTTTGTCACTGCATTCATTTTGTTAACTTAGTTTCATTTTAGTCGCATTTCCATTATTTATGTATACTATTGTCAATGCATTGGGGACAATGCAGGCATTAAGTTTGGGGGGGAGATAATGTGAAATGGAAATGTAATTACCCACATATTTAAATTTTATTTGTTTTTTGGTTAATGAGAATTCACAAAATTTCAACTGAAATATGCTTACAATTTTTATCTTGATGCGTAATTCTTGAATTGTTTGGATGCTGATGTATACATTGGATGAGTATGAATGAATGATGAGTTTGCTATTTTGAATGAATGATTAGAATTGTTTCAGTAATGAATGAATAGTGTTTATGTTTGAATCTTGAGCTAATTGACCAGTTGTAGCGAGATTGTGTTAATAAAAAATGCTCTAATGTGAGTGTATTATGACTTTCCAAGGAGAGCACTTCACTGCAGGTTTAGAAAATCATCTAGCCAAAGGCTGTCTCTGCAAGAGTGTGTGTCGGTGCAATTACATACCTCTTGGGGGTTTGTTGCACCCCATCGTTACTTCCCAAGAACAAAGGTAGAGTAATGCAATGACATCTCTCAGTCATTTGAAAAAGAAAAAAAACAAAGTAATAAGAAAAAGAGAAAGAAAAGAAAGAAAATTTTGATAAATGTTGTATTGGTTCAAGGAAGATTAAGATTCAATGCATGTCACTAACATTTATGAAGTTGCAGTTCTTAAATATTCATTTTTATAAATTATCAGTGCATTATTCTATCATATGAATACAATTTGTACATTAGGACTTCAGAGAATTCAAGTTGTATGGATAATGATTGCGGTGACATTTCTGCTTGTGACTTTGTTAATTTTTGTTTACTTAAGGACAAGTAAAAACTCAAGTTTGGGGGTGTGATGGTATTACAAATGACATATATTTTCTCCCTAATTTAGTGTTTTAATTATCTCTTTTGCATCTCATTTAGCATGCATTATAAGCATTTTATACTCAATTTTCATATTTTCTAATACATTGCTAGTTAGTTTAAATTCTTGTTATTTTTATCTATTTTTGTACTAATGTCGATGCAAGTAGCTGATATTTTGCATCTTAGAATTGTCAGCACAGGAGCTCAGTCTAGAAGATCAACATTGGCAGAATGTAGCCACAAGATCAACTTGGAATTACGACAAGAAATGTCACCATATTGAATTTGAACCTCAAATGAGTAGACTCAAGCTGAATTTACATTTGGAAGCACCAACGCAGGAATATCAAAGGTGTCGCCGTAATTACAATCTCAGATTACAACTAGCAATGCAGCGACATTCTGCAAATCTCTGAAGAGAACATTCAATCTGCGTGAGTACACAGCTGTACTCTAACTAACTTTGACAGCTGCAAAATCTTGATCTGGATCTGGGAATGAAGGCTGAATCCTGCAACATTTTGAAGGCTATAAATAAAAGAACAAAGAATGAAGAAATCATAGAGAATTAAGGGATTGAATTTTACAAATTCTATGTGATTTTGGAGATTTAAGCTAGAAATTGGAAAGCTGATGAAGCAAGTCTGTAACCACTTCTGACGAGAGGTGCTGATGTAAGGCAAGAGGGATAATTAGGGCGTAGTCCTAGTAGTCTAAAGATAGTAAGCTTCGATTGTACTCTTTAATTCTTCTTAAACGATGATGGATTTTGATAACATTAAATGAATACGAGAGTGTCTTTTAATGCTAGATCATTTTTATTCTTATTTTATGCTGCTTATTTGTTTATTCTTGGATGTAACCGCTTTAAGAATGAGAGTAAAATTACAGTATGCCGACATCAAGAGATGCGGTGACAAGTTGGGTTAACAAGTAAGTTAGGTGAGAGCTGCTTGGGATTGGAATCCAATCACTTGTTCTTGAACGCACAACATTGTTCACACCGAGAGGTGGAGTGATTGTAGATATTTAAGTCTGGATTAAATAGAGAGCTGTTATTGGTAAGAACTCAAAAGAACTTTATTGCTGCGACAATCCATCTATACTTTACGTTGTCGACGCATCCAATGTTGCAACTTAGCAGAATCAGTGAACCATTTCTACCCCTTTGCACTTGATCACTTTTACATTCATGCATTTAAATATTCAACACTCAACACTCAACACATTTGATTTAATTTCAGTACATTAACATTTAACTCTGATTGTATTGACAATATTAACTATTTTAGTATACAGATCTGACATTATTGCACTGACAACCTTACTCACAAGTCATCTAATTTCAGTATTAATTGCTCCGACATTTAAACATCAATAACTTATTTCCTCGTGGGATCGATATCTAATAGAATTTTCTATCAACTAAACTAGCATCGACGTGTGATCGCTTGCACAATCACTGTGACGTTACAAACGCGATCAGGATGGTAGATGGGTGACAAATCAGGAAGATGTTTGTCGTATTGTGCATGATTATTTTGAGAGCCTATTCACATGTAGGGGCTTTAATAATTTTGACTTTATGGAGGAGGTTATTCCCACTTGTATTATTACGGATATTAATAAGGTTTAGCGAGCAAAGTTACTGAAAAAGAGATCCTCGAAGCTTTGAATCAAATGAATCCTAGGAAAGCTCCTAAGATCGATGGTCTATTGGACATTTTTATAAAAATAATTGGGAGGTGATGGGTCGTGATGTTCTTCAGATGTGTGATGATATTCTTAATGGAGATAGGGGTGGCTAATATAAATGAAACTATTTTGATCTTTATTCCGAAAGTGGAAGAGCCGAAAGATGTGACTCACTTCCATCTCATTAGCTTGTGCCGGGTCTTATACAAAATCATAGCTAAGGTATGGGCTAACCGTTTAAAAATGTGCCTTCACAGTTGTATCACTCAAAACCAAAGTGCGTACGTCTTAGGTAGAACGATCCACGATAATGTTCTAATCGGGCATGAATTAATGCACTACCTCCTTAGCTCTAAAAACGGGCTGAATAAAGGATTCGTGGCTAAGCTCGACATGAGCAAAGCCTACTATCGCATTGAATGGAGTTTTCTCGAGTGGGTACTTATCAGAATGGGATTCGAGGGTAGGTGGGTGCACAAAATTATGGATGTGTTCGTATTGTTAAGTACATGGTCAAATGCAGCTCTCACCTTTCTAAGATTATTGTTTCGAGCAGAGGATTACGTTAGGGAGACCCTCTATTCCTTTATCTATTTTTATTTTGTATGGACACTCTTTTGAGACTTCTATTAAAGGCTCAAAATGAGGGTAAAATACGTGGCATAAGAGTGTGTCAAAATAGCCTCCGCCTTATTCATTTGTTTTTTGCTGACGATGCTCTTCTTTTTATTCGTAACAAAAATTGAGGATATCAAAAATGTGAAAGAAATTTTACATAACTTTGAATTAATGTCAGGTCAAAAGATTAATCTGTTAAAATCTACTTTATTCTTTAGTCCCAATACTCCTAGAGCTCAGAGACATAACTTGAGTAACACTCTTGGTATGAGAGTTGTGGACAGGTTGGATAATTATTTAGGACTGCCTTTAGTGGTGGGGAAGAACAAAACTAACGTTTTTAAATATATTGTTCATCGCTTCACCAATAGGATTAAAGGATGGCCTAAACGGCTGTTGTCTAGGGGTGGTAAGAAAGTGTTTGTTAAATCGATCCTACAATCACTACCTACTTATATGTTTTCTGTGTTCTTGCTGCCTAAGGGTATTATTGATGGTATGGTGGCAAAAATTTGTAACTTTTGGTGGGAAAGCAAGGATAAAGGAAGAGGATAGGCCATGCTACGTTGGGAGGATGTGTGTACACCAAAAGGTATGAGGTTTGGGAATGAAAGACCTCATGCTTTTCAACTTGGCTTTGCTGGGAAGAAAGTCTAACATTTTATTCACAACACAGATACGCTTTGTTCTCAAATATTTTCAGCCAAATACTTTTCAGATAGGGATATTTTCAATCACAAGGAGGTGGACAAACCCACTTTTGTTTGGTCTAGTATTAGTAAGGCAACAAAGAAGCTGGCTGATGGGTTTGGTTGGCAAATTAGGACGGGACAACATGTGAATCTTATGACGCACAAGTGGGGTTTTAAGGGGCTGAGTTGGAAAGATGTGATAAATGCTCAGTTGGGTGACGTATGTGTGGACGTGATCTTTGGAGACATAATGAAGGTGATTGGGACTATGAAAAAGTCAGCCGCATCTTTGGTGAGGAGCTGGGAAAAAAATTTGCAACATTCCTCTGGTGCATGGTGGGCTTGGAGATAAAGTCATTTGGTTTCATTCTTGTAATGGTATTTACTCTACAAAAACTGGGTACTCGTGGCTCATTCTTAAAACGCTAGGGTAAGGTCCGCATAGGGTTTTCTGGAGAGCTCTGTGGAAGTTGAAAATTCCCCTCAAAATTCATGTTTTTGTATGGCATATGGGTCATGATATTCTGCCTACAAATGTGAAGATTGGCATGATAAACCCTGAGTGGAATAAACTGTGCCCCAAGTGTAATGAGGAAGAAGAAACCTTGGTTCATGCTCTAAAAACCTACAAGTTCACCGTGAGACCTTAACCAGAGGTAGTATTGATAACAAATTTTAAATGATAACTGGTCAAATGGGATTGATTGGTTAGAAAATAGCATGAGAACTCTGGATAGCACGACTTATGAGTGCTTTATCATTCTTCTTTGGAATATATGGAATGTCAGGAATAACTTTGTGATCCATGGTAATAGGAGGACCTGAAGGTGACTTGGGAGAAAGCTTCTCACTTCACTGATGAATTTCATCTCTACAATTTTAATAACAAGGTTATGACTCCTAAACCTTTGAGAGACAGTTCTTGGACAAAGCCTCCTAAGTGGTGGTTAAAAATAAATTGTGTTGTTGCCTGGATCGAAGGAAGAGCGAGGTTGCGAATGATTATTCACGATACTGAAGGCTTCATTATTAGGGGTCTTTTGGGTACAAAGAGAAGGTAACGTGCATAGAATGGGCTGAAGCCGACGCCTTCCATCTTGGTTTGGATTGGGTTCTTAGCAATGATATGGACTGCTGTATTTTCGAAAGCGATTGTGCTAAGTTGGTTAACAGAGTCTTAAGCATTAAAGAGAATATCTCTATTAAAGGTTTTGTTATAAAACAACTTAAAAATAAATTGTTAAATTGTAGAAATTATAAAGTGCAGTGGTGCTCATGTAATAGTAATAGAGTCGCCCATAAGATTAGTAAAATTGCTTTAGCTAATCAATGTAATTCTTTCTTTGATATGGAGTATCCAAGCGATATCCATAATATTGTAATTTTTTATTCTATTAATGGATGAGGTAGTTGCCTTTTAAGCCCCTTTTTTGTCAAAAAAAAAGTCTAGTTATAATTAATATAACCCATGCTAATCCACCCACTAACATGCCTTTGGTTAATTTGCTCATTTGGTCTTTCCAATTAACCATCTCTACTTTTGCACCTATTATAATTTAGTCTTTTCTACTCAATTAACTATCTAACATTAAAATTTCATAACCAAATTTTAATACGATGCTAATGAAGTCGTAAATATTTAAATAAACAAATTAACGACTCGACTCATTAGAGTTGTGATCCCGAAATCATTGTTTCTGACACCACTAAAAAATCGAGCTGTTACAATATTCTCCAAAAATAGATCTCAGATCGGGATACTATCAAATGTGAGTAAAAGACTGTGATGTGCCGAAGAATGCATTCCGGACTCGATATGGACACTATGAATTTCTAATGATGCCGTTTGGGTTGACTAACGCTTTGACGACATTTATGGATTTGATGAATCGAGTTTTTCAACCCAGTTGGATAGATTTGTAGTTGTATTCATTGATGATATACTAATCTATTCTAAGACGAAGTCAGAGCATACTCGACATTTGAGAGAGATGTTATAGATTTTACGAGAAAAGCAGTTGTATGCAAAAATGTGAGTTCTAGCTTCGAGAGGTTGGATTTCTAGGCCATCTGGTATCATCAGAAGGAATACGAGTTGATCCAGGTAAAGTTTCTACTATTCTCAACTAGAAAGTTTCGAAGAATGTTTCTAAGGTACGCAGTTTTTTGGGATTGGCGGGGTATTACCGTCAATTTGTTAAACATTTCTCCATAATAGCTTTACCGATGACTAAGTTACTTCAGAAGAATGTTCAATTCGCCTGGTTAGAAAAGTGTCAGCAAAGTTTTAATCAGTTGAAGAAAATGTTGACAAAAGCTCCAGTATTGACACAACCTGAGACTGGGAAAGAATTTGTTGTTTACAGCGATGCGTCATTGAATGGGTTGGGATGTGTACTAATGCAAGTTGGGAAAGTGATAGCTTATGCCTCTCATCAGTTAAAGTCGCATGAGAAGAATTATCTGACCCATGATTTGTAGTTAGTTGCCATCGTCTTTGCATTGCAAATCTGGCGTCATTATCTTTATGGGAGAAATGTCACATATTTACAAATCATAAGAGCCTAAAGTATTTGATGACTGAAAAGGAACTGAATTTGAGATAACGTCGGTGGTTGGAGTTGCTGAAAGATTATGATCTTGTGATTTATTATCATCTTGGGAAAGCTAATGTTGTTGCAGAAGCTTTAAGCCAAAAATCATTGTTTGCATTGAGGGCGTTGAACGCACATTTGTCTCTGGAGGGTGATGAATCTATTACAGCTGAACTCAGGACGAGACCATTATTTCTACAGCAAATTCGAGAACTGTAGAAAGATGATCCGAAACTAATAGTCAAGAAAGAGCAGATTCAGAATGATTCTACTACAGGGTTCATTGTAGATGCTAAAGATATGATGCACTTTCGAAATAGAGTATGTGTTCCTAACGATTTGGAGTTAAAACGAGATATTTAGATGGAAGCTCATAGTAGCACTTATTCCATTTATCCGGGAAGTATGAAAATGTATAATGATATGAAGAAAATGTACTAGTGGCCAGGTATGAAGCGTGAGATCTTTGAATTTGTAACAAAGTGTTTGGTATGTCAACAGGTAAAAGCTGAGCATCAGGTAACGTCTGGTTTGCTATAGCCTATTACCATTCTTGAGTGGAAATGGGAAAGAGTAACTATGGATTTTGTCACAGAACTGCCAGTAACACGAAGGAAGAAAGATTCGATCTGGGTTATAGTTGACAGATTAACTAAGTCAGCTCACTTCATTCATGTTCGTGTAGATTTCACACTTTAGAAATTAGCAAAGCTATACGTGTCAGAGACTATACGACTACACGGGGTGCTAGTATCTATTATTTCTAACAAAGATCCTTGATTCACTTCAAGGTTTTGGGGTAAGCTTCACGAAGCTTTGGGAAGCCGACTGAATTTCAACACTACGTACCATCCGCAGACAGATGAATAGTCCGAACGGGTAATACAGATTTTGGAAGATATGTTGCGATGTTGTGTACTTGAGTTTTAAGGCAGCTGGGAAAGATATTTGTTGTTGGTAGAAGTTGCATATAACAACAGCTATAAATCCAACATTAAAATAACACCATTTGAGGCTCTGTATGGTTGAAAGTGCAGAACACCATTGTATTGGTCAGAGTTGGGTGAATCTAAATTGGTTGAGACTGATTTGATACATGATACTAGAGGTGTTCATGGGTCGAGTCGGGCCGAGCCGGGTTCGACCAGGCTCAACAAAAATTTAGGTCCATTTGCTAGGCTCGAGCCTAGCTTGGCCCGAAAAATGGGCCTAAAATTTTTCCCAAGCCCGGCCCGAATAAAATGCTAAAACCCGAGCCCGACTCGACCCGCCCATATTAAATTTTTTTATTTTATTTTTATATAATTTTAAATATATATAATGCATTAAAAATATTAAAAACATTAAAATAAATATTTCCTAACAAATTGAAAATAAATTTAAAAAATATATACTTAAATAACACTAAGATAGATACAACTTAAACAAACAAAAATAATAAAAAAATAACAAAATTAACAAATGCCTAACAAATAAATTAAAAATGCCAAATGCCTCTAAAAAAAAAAATTAACAATAACATAAGTTTTATACAATATCCAAACAATAACAACAAAATAGTAGCAACATAATAGTGAAATTGTAGCAAAATAGGAAGAAAACAACAAGAAAATAACATTAAAAAAAATAGCAGATTTTTTTTGTCCTTCTGTGAATTCGGGTTGGGCCTGGTCAGGCTCGGGCCAAAAATGCCTTACCCGAGACTATTTTCTAAATGAGCCTTATTTTTTTGCCCAAACCAATTTTTCGAGCCTATATTTTATCCAAGCCCTCCCATTTTCGGGCGGGCCTTCGAGCCTCTACATGAGACAGAAGAAAAAGTTTGGGTAGTCCGTGATTGCTTAAAGGCAACATTGGATCGTCAGAAGTATTATGCAGATCTCAAGAGGAAAGATATAGAGTTTGCGATGGGAGATCGACTTTTCCTGAAAGTTTCACCCTGGAAAGAGGTATTATGTTTTGGCAAGAAAGGGAAACTGAGTCCACGGTTTATTGGGTCGTATGAGATTATTGAAAGAACAGGTCATGTGGCATATAAGCTAACTCTACCTCCAAAACTTGAGAAAATTCATAATGTTTTCCACGTTTCGATGTTGAGATGGTATAGATCAGACCCCTCGCATGTAATCACTCCCTGTAAGGTTGAGATACAACTGAATTTGTCATACTCGGAAGAACAGGTTAGAATTCTGGCTCGTGAGATGAAAGAGTTATAGAACAAAAGAGTGTCGTTGGTGAAAGTCTTATGGAATCGTCACGGTTTGGAAGAAGCTACATGGGAAACAGAAAGTGCAATGAGATCGCAGTACCCTCGCCTATTTACTAGTAAGAAATTTCGGGATGAAATTTCCTAAGGGGGAGAGTTGTAACAACCCAATTTTCAATGGTGTCAAAAACAGTGGTTTCAGGACCACAACTCTGACGAGTCAGATCGTAAATATTAATTATTTAATATTTATGATGTCATTAGTGTCGTATTAAATTTTGATTAAAATTTTTATAATTTAGATAGTTAATTAAGTGAAAAGAATTAAATCGTAAAAGGTACAAAAGCTGAAATCTACAAATTAATGACATTTGATGTCAATTAGAAGGTAAGTTAAGGTACTTAAATGGTAATATAACCATTAGTAATTCTAAGTGGACAATTTTGACTTAAATTTGGTTAAAATTTAAGTGTGAACAAAGGGTAAATTAGTAATTTGTAAATAAATGAATTTAAACTAAAAATTAAAAGATGAAAGGGTCATGTTCTTATTTTTTATAGCCAAAATTGAAACCCTAAGTAAGAGAAGAAGAAGCCATCATCCAAGCTTTGTGTCTTTAATTTGGTGAGAAACTTCGTCCGTTTTTTAGTAATTTTTATGTTTTTGAGTCCGTATTAGCTTAACCCAACTAGCCCAAGGACTAATTTGTGAATCTGTAAAATGTTACAAATTTTTCCATTGATGAATGAGGTGTTTCTTGGAAATTTATTAAAGTTTTTTAAGCTTGGTTGATAGATTTGATGATTTGGTAAAGTGGTTTTTGATAATTTTTAGGGTTTGAGGATTAGGTTGTTAAAATGATAAAAATACATGTATTTGATGTGAAATAATTGCATAAAGGGAATGTGGAAAGACCCTAAAGTGTTCATCTGGTATGGGTTTAAAAAGAAAATGGTTATTTTGCATGTTTAAGGTTTAAGGACTAAATTGAATAAAAATAAAATATTGGGGTAATTTGTAAATTTCCCAAAAGGACTTAAATGTAATGAATGATTTAAATGTCATGATTTAATAAGAGTATTGAATGATTTGTTGTGATAGATCAAGAACATGCTACAAATCGATAAAAAAGAAAAATCGTAAAATAGTCCCTAAAATTAATTCTTAACTACAAACTAGTCCGGTAAGTTCGTGCGATTAAATTATTAATTTGAATTTATAAACTCTTGTATATTGTCTATATTCTTGAGTTTGGAACGAGGCGGAAGACTTGATGAATTTCTGGACTTTGGCTCGGTGGAGCAGAATTCTGAAATCTGGCTCAATAGAGCGTAATTCTGTCTGGGCTCGTATGAGCTAAATTCTGTCTAGGCTTGTAAGAGCTAAATTTTGTCTGGTCTCGTAAGAGCTAATTTTTGTCTAGGCTTGTAAGAGCTAAACTCTGTCTAGACTCATAAGAGTTAACCTTTGGAATGGCTTAAAGAGATCAATTCGGTGCTATGGTACGAGATGACAAGGATATTCATATTACTCTTTCTATAACCAATTATACTATTTAGTTAGTTAATCATTCTTGCGAACTTACTAAGCTTTGCAAGCTTATCTGTGTATCTGTTATTATTTTGTAAATTCGTTTTGCTGTTGAATATCGGATCCTCAAGAAGAATCACACTATCCGAGAGCTCATTTGGTAGTTTTTGAATAACTTGGTTAAATGGCATGTACTAGGGTGATGTATTGTTTTTACTTGAAAATGCTTGAAATCATTTGGATGATGCTAGTTTAGAAGAATGAACTTAAGTTGATGTAGAATACTTGTTGTGGCTTGAATGTTTGGCATGTATTTTGAGATGGTAATGAACTTATTTAGATGAGTTGATGAATGTGAATGGTATGGAAATTATATGAGTATGATTTGCTTGAATTAAGTTGTATATTCATAGGAAAATGAATGGTGGTAAGTTAAGTACATGTTAAGCTAATGGTAACAAAATTTTGCATGATTATTTGGGCATTTCGTAAGTACACACGGCCTGGAATACGGGCCACCACACAGGCGTGTGTCTGGGAAAAATTGGTGCAGGTCACAAACAGGTTGGGACACAGCCGTGTGGCCTTATTTCGTTTGTACACACGATTCATCACACGGTTTCATACATGGGCGTGTGAGGTATTTTCGCATATTCACATGGCCTGTCACACGGTTTGTGACACGATCGTGGGTTGGTGTTTCGAGTAGGCACACAATCTGGCACACAGTCTGAGGTACGGTAGTGTGACCCCTATTTTGAGGAACTTAATGTTTTTCATCTAATGATTCAATTGCAATTCAATCTGGTCCCTGTTCAATTTAAGATATTGTGAAAGAGAATGAAATATACTTAATTGAATTGTAAAATATTCCATTGCGTGTCACTTTGAAATGATGTTCTAATTAGTATCTGTTCTGATAATAAATGATCTGAAACCTCGAGACTCTAATCGGCGACGATGACGAGTTTTGGGTGTTACACATTACATGCATTAAATTTCAAAATAATAATAATAATAATAAAGTATATAAAAATAAAAAACAAAAAACTCCCAGCATATCTAAAACATTCGTATCAGGGGGAGTCATCAACCTTGAACGAAAATTGAGAGAAAATAAGATAATCAAGACTGTGAAGGGAATGTTGAAAAATTTTGAGCGTTAATGTCATATCCGAAGAAGGGAATGGAGAGGGGAACCTATCCAGAATTCTTCCCTATGCCCTCAGAAGCGTTTTGGACAATTGGGCTGTGGAGGAGCTTCTTGTCGTTTTTAGGACTTTTCTAGAGTAATATTCAAAACACACTTATTACTCTAAGCATGAGAGCAATGAGGATCCTTTTGTAAATGGCACATGACCATTATCTTTTATTTCAATAAAAACAATGCATTTTTTTATCCAATTTGGCAAACATCTTGCTATTCTTTCCATTCGTTTCATTCCATAATTAATTATTCTTAAATTCATTTATTTTTTGGATTGTTCCTATTCCAGATCCCTTGATATCAATGATATGAGTGACACTACTGTTGATTCAGAGCCTCCTTTTGAGTAGGATATGTGTTTAGAAAAACCTCAGGACTTTGAATATGATCAATAATGTAACTTGTCTCCCGATCTACTGCGGATGGTTGAGCAAGACGAGAAACAAATATTACCTCCCAAAGAGTTAGTGGAAATTGTGAGATGAAAATGAAAAGAAAGAGGTGAAAATTGGGACATGTATCTTTACAGAAACAAGGCGAGATCTCATAGAGCTACTTCGAGAATTTAAAGATGTTTTCGCATGATCCTATCAAGACATGTGGGGGTTAAGTACTGATATCGTAATACACAGGCTCCCTATAAAATAAATAAGTTTCAATAAGGCATTGTAATGCCTCTTTTATTATCAAAAAATAAAAAAGAAAAAGAAAATACGATAAGGTATGGAAATTTTTTTTTGTTATAACTCTTTCGAAAAATCATAAATAGATATTAAGTCTCTCTTTTTTTGCATTCAATTGGATACTTGAACTACCAAAATGTATCAAAAAAGCTCTCGAACTTTTTCAAAAAAAAATACTAATTAAGCCCCTTGATTTTTTTTTTTGCACTTAATTTGATATTTGAACCACCCCTAATTTTTTTAGTTAAAACCACCACGTGTCACAATTACAACGTGACATGTGGCAAAAAATGATAAAAGATAAAAAACAATAAAAGTTATAAAAATTATTAAATTTTAATAAAAAACTATATAAAAAACATTTAAATTTTATTAAAAATTAGAAAAAATTATAAATATAGAAAAAATTATAAAATATATAGGAATATAAAAAATTATAAAATTTTATAAAATCATAAGAAAATTATAGAAAATGTAAAGAAATATAAAATTCGTAAAAAAATATATAAAAATTATCATACTAATAGAAGCATTTTATAATTTTTTTATAACTTTTTATTTATTTATCATTTTTTGCCACATGTCATTAGACCTGATCATGAGTTGGGCTGTTCGACCTAACTTGAAGGCCCTCCCGAAAAATGGGAGAGTTTGGACAAAAATCTAAGCTCTAAAAAATAGACTTGGACAAAAAATGAGGCCTATTTTCTAAACGGGTCGAGTCTCGGATAAGATTTTTTTGCCCGAGCCCAACCCGACCTGAATAAATTAAACATTTTTAATAAAAAATTATATTATTGTTTTGGTGTTGTTTTTACTGTTTTGATTTTTTTACTATTTTTGTGTTGTTTTTTACTGTTTTTGTGCTTTTTTTACTGTTTTTATTATTGTTTTGTGCTATTTTTTTTACTATTTTGGTGTTGTTTTTTATTGTTATTTTTGTTGATTTTTGTTGCTATTTTTTTTTTATTTTTGTTGTTTAGATGTTTTTTTTTATGCGTTTTTACTATTATTTCGCTGTCTTTTTTAATATTATTTGAATATTGTAGAACTTATGTTTTATTGTTAATTTTTCTACTACTTTATTTGCAACTATCTTAATATAAAATTTTTTTAATGTATTTTAAATTTGTTTATTTTTTAATGTTTGTTTTAATGTTTCTAAGTGTTTGATATATTATATATTTTTCAAATTTGTTGTATATAATAAAATATCTAAAAAATTAATACGGGCCGAGCTCGGGTTCAACTGCTAGAATTCGGGTTGGGCTTGGACAAAATTTTAGGCCCAATTTTTGGGTCGGGCCGAGCCCGGACCTAGCAATTGGGCTTAAAATTTTGTTAAAGCTTGACCCGAACCCAGCTCGGCCCGACTCACGATCAGCTCTACATGTCATGCTGTGTTGCGACACATGATAGTTTTAGCTGAAAAAACTGAGGATTGTTAACTTTAATGGTCAACGGTTAACGTTAATGATTAAAAGGTTTTTTTACTCATTTTATAATTTTTTATAATTTTTATACAAATTTACAATATTTTATAATTTTTTATGATTTTTATAAAAAAATTCTAATTTTTATTAAATTTTATATTTTTATTAAAATTTAATAATTTTTATAATTTTTATTTATTTTTATTTTTAATATTTTTTGTCACATGTCGCGCCATGGTTGCGAAATGTGATGGTTTTAACTGAAAAAAATTAGGGCAATTAGCTTTAACAGTCAATTGTTAAAGTTAACGGTCAAAAGGCTTTTCTAATGCATTTGACAGTTCAAGTACCCAATTGAGTAAAAAAAAGAGGCTTAATTATTTTTTTGAAAAAATTTGAGGGTTTTTTTTATGCATTTTGAAAGTTCAAGCACCCAATTAAGTGCAAAAAGACAGGGACTTAATTGCTTTTTTTGAAAAAATTGAGAATTTTTTTGATGCATTTTAATAGTTCAAGTACTCAATTTAGTGAAAAAGAAAAACAGGAACTTAATTGTTTTTTTTTTTAAAGTTTGAGAGCCTTTTATACTTTTTAAACCATATACAAAATAAGAAAATAAAAATGGAAATTAAATCCTAAAACAGTAGCTAATTAAACAAATCCAATCCCTAAATATCAAATACGCATGCAAAACATCAGTTGTTAATTAGTCAACATTTTTACTCCAACAAAACAATTCATTAACTATTTTTTTTAAATATCACTTTAATTAAATCACTCAAATGAACAAATTAGATTGATTTTGTGTTAAATCAATTTGATTCTGGTTAACTTAAGTTTTATAACTTTTGAATTGTTTAAATTTCAAAGCATTTCGAGGTCAGGTGAAGGACAAATTTGGGTTGTTGATTTTTTTATAATCAAATAAATTTTGGGTTGAATGAGCTTCGAATTTGAATTTATCGAGTTAGATATTTTTTATTTCAATTTAAAATTTATTCTCTAACTTTATCATTTCCATTTTATAACATTTCACTACACTGGAAAAAAAGGTTTTATTAATAAATTGGTGCTTGAACTATATCTCAATTCTCATATTGGTTTTTAATTTTTTTGTCAAAAGTGGTACTTAAATTATCAATTTTGTTTCATTTTATCTAAATAGTGTGTCGAAGCTTTTTTTTCGAAAAGGTCCCGACTTTTATTTTAAAACACGAAAATGGAGTCGCCATCAATCTTTTTTAATTAGGTGTAATCGGATCACCTCGAAATTTATTCATTTTAATAAAATGATAAAATTATTAAAATGATGATTTTTGATCTACGAAATCAGAAAAGTGGGTTCGGGAGTCGGTTACATATGAGGAATGATTAGCACACTCATAACGCCCAAAATTGGTACCTAATTGATTACTTAGTGTCTTAATGTTGAAAATCGCGAACTTGAGGAGAATTTAAAATGCGATTTTTAAACGTGTAAATGATACGATCTGATGACATTTATAGATTAAATTTTACAAAAAATGCTCCCTTATTTCAAGTCAATCAAGAAGAAAAGTCATGTCCCGTATGTTAGGACACAACATCTTGAATCTTCGAAAAATAAAGAGCATTTATCGACTAATTATTACCCAAATGCTATACATTTTCAATCTTAAATAGAACATTCAATTACATCGGTTCGAGGAGAAAACCATACCCATTAAGTTAGGGCATAGTTTCTCGAGTCCCCTAAATAAAGAACATTACCTCGATTTTAAATATTACTCATACATTGCGAGAAAATTTTAATGTGACGTATGATTAATTTATTTGAGCATAATGCAAAACTATACAAATATATTTAAGTATAATATTCAATGCAATAATAATAAAGTCATAATTATGACAATAATAATACTAATAGTAATACAAATAGCATATAGACAATAAAACACAAATAAAAATTGTAACAATGATAAAAATAATGATGTAATTATGATGATAATAGCAATAATAACACTAACCCATGATGCTAAAAAATAATAATAACAAATAAAAAAAATAATTACAATCATGATAAAATAAACATAAAATAAAAAAAGTAAATTATGGGGTAAAAATAACTAAAATTACATAATTTAAAAGGGCAAAAATATAAATGAGATGAAATAAAAATACTAAAAACTAAATAAATAAGAAAAAGATTGAAATATAAATAATAAAAATTAACAAGGCTGGAAATTAAAAAAAAGAAAAATAAAGGGCTGAAATGAATAAATACAAGGATTGAATTAAAATTGCAATAAAATTAAAGGTATAAATTAAAAACAAAATATAAAGGATCATATTTAAATAACATATAAAATGCAAGGGGCCAAAAGGGTAAATATCCTAATCTCTGTACACGTGTCATTCCTAAGTGGGTCCATTATTGGTCAAGGGATTAAATTACAAAGCAAATAAAATTAAAGGGGCAAAATTAATTTAAAAAACATAATAGGATTGAATTAAATATAAACTCGAAAGCGAAAGGGCTTAGGCAGTAATTATCCGTCCTATATACACTTGTCATTCCCCAAGAAAGGTCAACGATCTGAGGACCGAATTGTAAAAGGATAACAATTAAAGGGTAAAATTTAAAAAAGGAAAAAAAGAATTTAGGACTGAATCAAAAGCAAGCCAGAAAGCAGAGGAACTAAAGGGGCAACTAGACCCTTCCCTTTGAAAATACAAGGATCCCAGGGGATCCGGGTCAGGTTCATGGGTTGTGTCAAAATGAAGTTGTTTTGAAGCCTATGAACTTATGCTAAAACGACATTGTATTGCCCTAGCTATATAAGTTAAAAAATCTAAAGAAATTTCATTTTTCAATTGATTTAAAAAAAACCTCTCCTTTCCTTCTTTTTTTCCCTAAACCTTTTCCCTTAGGTTGGCCACAAGTTTGATGAACCATCGTTGCGACCATCGGTCACCAGTGACTGTGATTGCTGCCTAGGTGGTCGAAAAAATTCCAAAAAAATCTTTTTTCTTTTTTAAACCCCCTTAAACCCAGATCTAGGATTAACGCCCTTAAAATCCACCCTGAAATAAAAAAAAGTCTGAAACCTTTCGATATCCTTAGATTTTTTTCAAAGAAGAAACCCCGTTTTCCTTCCGTCGAAGCCCCTACACGAACATGAAGAGATTCGGAGGGCCTTCATCGAATATGAAGTGTTTTAGAGGTAAAAATATAGATTTTTTAATATATTTTTTAGAAACTATAATAAAAAAAACCTTTTAAAATTTCTCTTTTTTGATTTCTTCATGTGTGTTACTAACCAAATTACATGGAGATTTATGCGGCTACCATTGGCGTGGCAGCAAATCCGACATGGAGCATGGTGATAAATGTGTGGGGGCTGACGTGGCAAGGCAGCAGTGGTTGGAGGCATAGGTGTTCTAGGGTTCTTTTTTGCCTTAATGTATTGGGCTTGTGGGCTTGTTTAAGGTTTGGATTAGGGTTTTGTTTGTAAATGGATTTGTATTGGGTTTTATTTAAATGTAAATGGATTTTTTGAATTTTAATGGACTTTAATTATAAATTTGGTTTTTTATTCTATTCTGCCAGACAATATTGGCATCTTACAGCTGCACCTCTTTGTTCATTGTTGTGTAACGAGAATGGAGCAAAGACTCAAAGGAGAACTAATTTCGTCCAGTCTTGTTGAATCTCAGCCTCTAGTGCTTCTCTTCTTCAAGTAACCCAATCTTTCATCTCATTGGTTACTTTACTCCACTGTATCCGGTTCGTTACAACTTTAGGAAGACAGGATTTAGTAACATAGCTTTATCTTGCCCCATTGCAACTTTAGGGAGATAAGATTTACTGTTATAGTTTCATTCCAACCCACTGCAAATTCAAGGAGATTGGAATTGTTATTTTATCCACTTCACTACAACTTCAAGAAGATAGGATTCGATGTCACAATTTCATCTTGCCCCAATGCAACTTCATGGAGATAAGGTTTTCTATTATAGTTTTATTCCATAGTTTCATTCCAACCCAATGCAACTTCAAGAGGACTGGAATTGTTGTTTTGTCCACTTCACTGCAACTTCAAGGAGATAGGACTTGCTTATGTAGTTTTAATCTGATCCACTGCAACTTCAGGGATATAAGATTTGATGTCGTAACTTCATCCTGCTCCATTGCATCTTCAAGGAGATAAGATTTGATTTTGTAGCTTCAATCTAACCCACTGCAACTTCAAGGGTATAAGATTTGATGTCGTAGCTTCATCTTGCTCCACTGCAACTTCAGGGGTATAGGACTTGGTTTTGTAGCCTAATCTTGCTCTACTGCAATTTCAAAGAGATAAAGATTTGCTACCGTAGTTTCAATCCGATCCCTACAACTTCAAGGATATTGGATTTGATGTCGTACTGATCCCTTACATCATTCTCTCGGGAATAGGGCCTATAGAATATAGGCCTCCATCTAGGCCAAGTAATGATTGGATTAAACCAAATGCCCCTGACTAGATAGGCATGAATGATATTGGTATGAATGCAACATGTCATGTTTGTCTTTTAGTCCTTAGGTCTACATTGTTCATCGTTTGTCTAAGTTTTATCACTGATGTGTCACCATGTTTCCCTTTCAGGTCTGGTGTCTTCAATATGAAGTCTGAAGAGGTAGTTATAATTTGAGCTACTTGTTTCAAGATCCCTCCAACCCTCGGGTTTGGTTATTTCCAAGTAGTGGTCTTGTTTCAGGTTCCTATACTATTTAGAAATTTTCCAAAGCGATATGTAGAAATCCTTTTATACCTTATATCGTCGTTAGTCCACTAACCGTTATTTCAATGCAAAAAAATGCTTGAACAGAGTTGTAAAATGGATAAGATTGAATTTTATTAGAGAGAAAGCTTGAATGAAGGAAATGAAAAATGACAAACATTAGCAAAAAATTTCTAAACACAAGGTGAGTAAAAAATGAAATTAGGTGACCCAAATATCAAAGTATGAGCTTCGCTGAGTAAACTTGATAAGGACCATTCTAAGCTTGATATGTGTTCATGAAATCTAGAGTGCTTCGTCAATGCCCAAGATGTAAAGTTCCTCCACCTTGTTACTTTTGGGAGAGAAGACCATTTCATGTCCATTCTTTGATTCAAATTTGGGCCGCCCTTTCGGGTTTTCAACTTAAATCTCCTTAGGTTTTGAGACGCCCTTTACGGGTTTTCATCTCGACCTCTTTTTTTTCTTTTTTTTTCTTTCTTTCTTTTTTTTTTTGGTGAAATACTTCTTCACCGAATCTAAGTTCACGAGGTTGGTTAGATCTTTACCGTCCATTTCGTTTAGAATTAGAGCTCCTTCAGAAAAGGCTTTCTTTACCACATAAGGCCTTTCCCAATTCGACATCCATTTTCCTCGAAAGTCCTTTTGTATAGGGAGGATTTTTTTTTCAAAACTAGATCTCCCTCATGGAATTCTTTAGGGTAGAACTTTTTGTCATACGCTTGCATCATTCGCTTTTGGTAGATCTGACCATATCGAATAGTTTTCAGCTTCTTTTCCTCAATCAAGTTTAAGTGGTCATATCTTGATTATATCCATTCTACCTTATCTAGCTTCATTTTTGACAAAATTCGAAGGGAAGGAATCTCGACCTCAATAGGTAAAACTGTCTCCATTTCGTATACCAATGATAAAGATGTTGCCTTAGTAAAAGTTCTAATAGACGTTCGATAAGCGTAGAGAGCAAATGGTAATTTCTCATGCCAATCTTTGTAGGTCTCTGTCATTTTCCCAACAATCTTTTTAATGTCCTTATTAGTTGCCTCTGTTGCCGCATTCATTTTTAGGCGATATGGTGCTGAGTTGTGATGTTTGATTTTGAACTGACTACAACCCTCTGCTATCGTGTTGTTGTTCAAAATCAATGTGCTGTCTGATATGATCTTTTCTGACATTCCATATCGACATATAATCTTTCTTCAAGAATTTGCTAACTATGGATTTCATGATATTGGCATAGGAAGTAGCTTCTACCCATTTGGTGAAGTAATCAATGACCACGAAAATGAATCGGTGCCTATTGGAAGCCTTTAGCGAAATTGGCTCAATGACGTCCATGTCCCACATAGAAAAAGGCCATGGAGAAGTCATGACGTGAAGAGGTGAAGGAGATACATGAATTTTATCTCCATAAATTTAGTATTTATGACACTTCTTAGCATAACTGGTGCAATTTCCTTGGATCAATAATAACCAAATCTCATAATTTGTCTGATCATTGTAAAACCATTGGTATGTGTTCTGCAAATGCTCTCACGGGCTTCTTCTAGAATTTTCTTGGTCTCGACAATGTCCACACATCTTAGTAAGACCTGATCCTTTCCCCTCTTGTATAGGATTTCTCTGTCTATGACATACTCATTGGCCAGCCTTCTTAGCGTCCTTTTATCATTCTTGATTACTTGCTTAAGGTATTTGGCTACTTGGAGGAAACCAGCATAACCACTTTTTTTTTCTTTTTCTTTTTTTTATTTCAAGATGCCTTTTGCGGGTTTTCATCTCGACCCTTTTTTTGTTTTAAGATGCCCTTTGCGAGTTTTTATCTTGACCCTTTTTTTAACCTCATTCTTTATTTGGCCACATTTTTTGAAATTTTTGCTGAACAACATCTTGCGAATATGAAAACATGGTACTTACCCCCTTACGCCTACTTTTTTTTAGAAAATTTGGTTTGAAAATAATTTTTGTAAGTATAATGGAAGTTTAATTTTTTTTTAAATCGATGGGTTGTGATATTTATAGCAATGCAATTTTTTACACAAATTATACTAGTGTTTATGAGTTAGGCGGACTCTATTGTTGTCGACTTTCAATCACTTGATATTCTCCGCTAATCTTGACCTCAATTTGCTAGAGTGTGGGCTCCATTCGCAAATTGATGAAAACTTTAGTAAAACTTAAAGAGCTAGAAATCGAAAGACGAACTCTTTCAAAAGATAGAACTTATTTGGAAAATAATTTAACTATATTTTGACAAAATATCAATGTAGAGAAGTGTGTTATTTGACCTAACTCTTTGTCACTATTATAAAGAAAATAACAAGAATCTCAATAGAACAAGATATAACCAAATAATAATATTTTAATAGAAAACACGACTACCACCCTCTATAGGACTAGGGTTTTGCTATCCCTTTCTTTTAAATTGGACCTATTAAGCCTCATCATGTATCAGGTCAATTATATATGTTATATGATTTTTAAACCAACTCAATAAATGTATTTCATTTACCAAAAAATATTATTTATTCATTTAATTAAATTAATTAATCAAACTATTTAAATTATTTTCTCAACTCAATTCTAACTCTATTCAAGTTATGACGACTTTATCATACTAAAATTTATGGGCAATTTAATTAACTTGTTCTTATGGAACTATGATAACTTAATGATGCGAGTCTCAAGGCCTAATTTTAGACCCATGGATGTAATGGACTTACACTGCCTCAAGGTCAAAGACCAAACAAATCAAAGCAAGATTCGATCAAAGAATGTGAGGATGAATCTTTTCGAGGAAAAGGGGGAATGATAAATGCATGGAATGACTGAAAATTATTAAAGTCAATTCAACCAAACTATCAATTTTCAAACTAAAAAGATTAGTCAACTTGTGATAGATTTTTGGATGGGATCCATGGATTTATGGGCTTAGATGTGGCATAGAGTTTGAAGAGCTATCTTTTAGTTTCGAAACACACTTTGAATCACTCGATTTCGAGTTCATGAGCTCAAGTTATGATTATTTTAGTAAAGACTGCACGAGTAGGATTTTTGAACGAGATTATTACAGAAATATTTTATTTTTTCAGAATTAAACCAATTCTAGTCTTTTAGGAATAAGGTTTAGAAAATTAGAGTCACTGCTTGAGACGTGAATATCATTGTCCTTAAAGATATTTCACGAATATGCATATCCTTCAGGTTGCAACAAGCACTTCTGTTAACATTGATCACATGTAGGGTAGAGGAAATCAACCTTTTTTTTTTTTTATCTAAATTGAGCTAAAAAGCTCAAGCCTCATACACACATGTAATAAACCAACACTATATAAATATCATTTAATAAGTGTATCTAAAGGATGTGGGAAATATATAATTCTTTGAAATACATGAAGACTTCCAACACGATCTCTAACTATATTGATTGCAAGTGATGAAATTCCATTTTTTTCTAAGCTCTTCCATTTAGTTGGAGATTTATATTTATTATATCCAATGAAAGAAATCACTAAAACAATGAATTCCAATTTGAGAAACCGAAATGAAGAACAGAGAAGAGTAATATTTTCTTATATTGAATTTTATTAGTTGAGTAAAATCAATATAATCTTTTTCTTCATTTATGCCTAATATATACACATACTCTTATTTAACAAACTAGTAACCAACGTACCTGCCTACAATTAACTCACAACTCAATTCTGTTTGTTGTTTATCAACTGCTATTTACAACTATTTGATTGATGAACTAATATTTTAATATTCACCTATCTTCTTCTAGTTTCGAGACCCGTAAAAGCTGCCTGAACCTACTAAACAGAGAAAAGGACAATGGTTTGGTTAAAATATATGCTACCTGATCACAAGACAATGCTTCGCCAACGACAAGAAACCCACTATCAACCTTTTCTCGAACAAAGAAAAAATCAAGTTCAACGTGTTTAAACTGTGAGTGTAATACTAGATTTGCTGCCACATCAACAGCGTTAGAATTATCACACCATATGGTATCAACGGACTTTACTTGGAGTTCACCTAGAAAAGACACTAGCCAAGTAACATTTGTAGTTGCAGCTACTAACCCCCAATATTCAGCCTCTGCTGTTGACCGAGACATAACCTTCTGTTTCTTAGAACACCATGACACAGGATCGTTACCAAAGTACACGCAATATCCTGTTGTTGAACGTCTATCATCAAAATCTAAACCTCAACTAGCATCAGCATACCCAACTAAAGACAATCTCTCAGACAGTTTCAAAACTAACCCATAATCAGTTGTATTACACAAATAACGCAAAATACACTTGAGAGCAACACAATGATCATCAGTAGGCACACGAAAGAACTAAAATATTCGATTAACAGCATATGCAATATTTGGTCTAGGAAGAATAACATATTGTAAAGCTCCAGCAATACTCCGATACTCACTAGGATCTTCAACCAGAGAACTGACATTCTTAAACAGACACAAAGAGTTAATCTTAGGTGTATTGACAAACTTCGCATTCTTCATATGATAACGATATGTTGACATAAATGAAGTGAGCCATTATGCAGTCACGTCACCTTAATTCTTAAAAAATAATGAAGATCTCCCATATCTTTTAGTGAAAACTGAGAATGAAGCTGTGCCACAAACTCATCAATTTCCTGAGTAGCACTCCCTGTAATTATAATATCATCTAGATACACTAGCACAAACATACGAGCACTGTTAGTATTATGGATAAACAAGGACGCGTCAGATTTGGACCCTACAAACCCATCAGATATAAGAAACGACTTTAACTTGTCAAACCAGGCTCGCGGAGCTTGTCTTAGCCCATACAACGCCTTCATTAAACAGCACACAAGATGTTGCCCATCTGCACCAAGCTGAACAAACCCAAGAGGTTCTTGCATATATACTTCTTCAGTAAGACCCCCATTTAGAAACGCATTATTAACATCCACCTGTTGTAACTGTTACTATTTTGAAATAGCAATAGATAAAATGGTTCTAATAGTAACTGGTTTAACCACAGGACTAAAAGTTTCCCGAAAATCACAACCAAGAACTTGAGAACACCCTTTAGCTACTAATTGCCCTTTTCGCCTCGCAACAGTACCATCGGGATTCCTCTTAACTTTAAACAACCACTTGCACCTGATAGCCTTCCGTTATGGTGGTAAAGGAACTAATTCCCATGCGTGATTACGAATCAAGGCATCAAACTCATCTTGAGCTGCCTTTTTCCATTCTGGAGTCACGAATGCTTCAACAATATTTCGTGGTTCACGATCCTGTAACTCGACAGAAAAAATTTTAGGCTTATAGATACCTACTTTAGCACGTGTGACCATAGAATGCATATTACCAATTGGAGGAGGCGGATCTGCTATCATAGTAGACAAAACTGGTGTGGGGGAAGACTCAACATCCTAAAAAACAAGCAGTGTGGCCAAAATCGAACCACTATCACGCATTCTATCCATAAAACTTGAAGAAGTCACCTCAACAGCCTGTCTCTCATCCAAACGAGTGATTGGTATATCAAGAACCAATATCGGCTGTAGCACAGGCACATGTGTAGTTACCCTAGTCCTGTACGTTAGAGACTCGACCGAAGAGCGAGACTCAGTTGGAGTACTTTCTTTTGAAAATAAAAACCTAGACTCATCAAACACAACATGTCTAGAAATAACAACTTTCCCACTTGTTGTAAAGCACTGATATCCTTTGTGCTGAGAGCTATAACCAAGAAATGTGCACGGTTCTAACCTAAACTCCAACTTGTGATTAATAACAGACAAAGGTACGGATAACAGCAACATCCAAACACCCGTAAATAATCATACACTGGATCTTTACCAAACAGAACTGAGTATGGAGACTTACCTTGTAACATAGGTGCGGGTAGTCGATTGATCAAGTTCACTGCACAAGTAAATACATAACCCCACAAACGCATAGGCAAATTAGCTTGAGCTAGTAACATAAGACCTACCTCAACCACATGTTTGTGTTTACGTTCCACGACCCTATTTTGTTTCAAAGTATGTGGACACGTAACACGATGAACAATTCCTTGTTGAGCTAAAATGGACGTGAACAATTGATATTCTCCACCTCAATCACTTTGGACTTATTTTATATCACTGACAAACTGCATTTTTATCATCTTCTGAAACTGTAAGAAACACTCAATAGCTTGAGATTTCCATCGAATAAGATAAACCCATGTGAACCAGCTAAACACATCTATGAAAGACACATAGTACCAATTGCCACCACAAACAACTGCTGCAGGTCCCCACAAGTCAAAAACAACTAATTTAAATGGACTTTTATACACATTTGTAGAAGTAGAAAAAGACAACTTGTGTGCTTTACCTTGTTGACAAATAGAATAAACATGATTACATTTTCTATTATTTATGGCAACATTACATGTTTTTAAAATAGAATGCACAATATTGCTTGAAGGATGACCTAACCGCCGGTGCCACAAATCAAATACTTGATTGGTAGATTGACCAACCCCCATCTCAGCACTCAGAGTGGATCCATGAATAGCAAGAGTGAAGTCAGTGTTGACAGGCGAAAATCTATATAACCCTCTATGAGTGCAACCCCTTAAAAGCACCTATTGAGTCTGCTCGTCCTTTATCAGGCAATGAAATGGATGGAATTCAAAATAGACATTGTTATCCCGAGCAAACTAAGATACTAACAATATTCTTACGAATAGTGGGAACATGTAAAATGTTAGACAAATGCAACATCCTATTTTACGCTGCTAGTGTAGAGTTACCAACACCTACAATTCTAGCACGCGTACCATCTTCCATCAAAAGAAAATTCATACCTGGATACGGAGTAGAGGTTATTAGACTAGTCACTTCCTTGCACACGTGATGAGTAGCACTCGAGTTAGGATACCAAGCCGCATTGTCATTATTTTAAACAAGCTCAGGAACATATTGCTTGTTAGTGTCTACCGTATTAGAACAGAAATTTGACCCAACTGTGGGTGATGTTGCATCAAAAGTACTGTCAGTCAAGTACTCAAATCCCGAGACATCAGTAACTCGTGGATAACCGGCCCACTCCATAATAGGCCTCTAAATAAACGAACCTACACTCGCATCATGATTCGACCCCTAGAACACTAGAGCTCTAGGTTTCGTGGACCACATGCGATGAACCCCGGGATACGAATACGGACCCCGTGCCATATGACCATAAAATTCTGGCCTACCATCATGAGAAACATTCGGCCATTCAACCGTAACACCTCTAAACTACACATGATTTGCATATGAGTTATCATACCCATTCTTTACAATCGGTCCACTTGAATTAGATGCCCACATATCACCAAATGATCCAAACCCATTAGATTATAATTCATTAAGGTTAGAATCATACCTAAGAGCCATTAGTTGTTTGGAGGTAGCTGCATGAGAAGATGGTGCCATACCACCATACGATCGAGGCAACGACGGCGCTGGAGGTCCTTCTTTCGGTCGCGCATAGCGGTAGTAGCATCGTTGTGCAAAATGACTAGTCTTACTACAGATCTAACACTAAATACGCCCCCTCGAGCTCCGACTCCAGCCACAAACAATAATCCAGCCACTACCTTGATGCGGCACCTCTGGCTCTCCTAGATCCAACCCTATCACTAGTCGCTGGACCAAGTTTGCATGTAACGATGCATCAACCACGAACCTTCGCTGTCGAGTTTCACACTTTAGTAAAGCCACCACGAGTCTTTCCATAGACAGCAACATCGGAGAAAATGTGGCCGTCATAATGACGGACTCAAACTTTATTGTCAACCCCCAAAACCACTTAAATCTGTTCATTTTTCGAGATGTCATGACCTGAGGCCGAGAGGACATCGCACATGCGTTTCACACGAGCCAAGTATTTGGCAACAGAGAGATTACCCTTCTTGATGGAGTGAACATCATGTTTCAGCCGAGCCATCCTCACATCGAACGTCATCGTAAATAACCTAAATACCTTGCTCCAGATTTGATGTGTGGTGGTTGCCTCTATAAAACCAACAACAGATCTCCACTAACAGTAGAGATTAATCAAGACGCGGGAAGCTTATTTTGTTTAACAAAGAAAGCATAAGAAGGATTAGCACATGACCTCCCGTCGGCATCAGTAACGAACTGCGACGGCGCCACTACCATACCATCAACGAAACCAGTAAGTTCATACGCATTTAACAAAAGCTTTAATTGATACTATCACTACACAAAATTATCTGATCGGAGCCTAATCGTGTCATGTTTCAGAAAAGCTTGTAGCATCTTGTAAAATGCATCTTCAGTTGGGAGGCTCGTCGGAGCTGATTACGACAGAGCAGAGGCTGTCGTAAGAGCACCATTAACAGGTACATCTGTCATCATCACACTGTACACTTACACAGCCCAGGATTTAACAACTGATACTAAGAAAGAAATCACTAAAACAATGAATTACAATCTGAGAAATCGAAATGAAGAAACAGAGAAATAAGAGTAATATTTTCTTATACTGAATTTTATTAGTTGAGTAAAATCAATCTAATCTTCTTCTTCACTTATGCCTAATATATACACATACTCCTATTTAACAGACTAGTAACTAACGTACCTGCCTACAACTAACTCATAACTCAATTCTATTAGTTGTTTCGTCAACTGCTATTTATAACTGTTTGATTGATGAACTGATATTATAATACCCAATATCCAAAACACTAAATGTTGTGTCTGAATTTATTTTATGGAAAGTTATTCATGTTCATATCATCTGAATCTAATAAACCTACCTATTTGTCGTAGCACATTACTAACCATACTGGTAACAAGAAGTTGGTTTTGCTAGTCCCTGCTTTCAATGTCATCAATGGTGGTTCACATGCTAAACCTACCTATTTGTCGTAGCACATTATGTATCTCAATATTCCATTTGATTTTGTTAGCCATTTCTTGATATTGAGTTCTCGGACGTCTATGTTTGTAGGAGTTCATGATTCTCCCTGTAGGAGCATCATCCTTTAAGGTGGCCATGAAGATGGGCGTGGAAGTATACCACTACTTTAAAGTTGTCATAAAAAAGAAGTATGGTCAAGATGTAACAAATGTTGGCGATGAAGGTGGCTCTTGGTTTCTCATGATCAAACTTCGAACCTAAAAGCTTGACTTGATTAGCTTGAATTTATATCAACACAATTTTATTTGATTATAAAAGACAAATAACCCAAATCCACTCAATTTGAACTTGCTCTACTTGGACCTAAAATGATCTGAGCTCAAAATGATCCAAATTTAGCATGGCTTGAATCCAAAATGAACCAAACAAGTAATCCAAAATAGCTTGAACTCGAGTGCCATTGATGAATGAAAAATATCCTAAATGACTAGAACCCAATTCGACCTAGAAAATCTTGTTTGCAAACTCGAACAACTTAAACTTAAAATCATCTAAACCTAAAACAAATTAAACTTGGAATGATTAAAACCCAAAATGATCTCAAAATTTTTTAGTCCAAATGGACCCAACTAATTTCGACCAAAGCCAACACTAATACAATCTACTCAATGTACATGTCGATTCATTATTTTCAACATTTCGACCTGTTCGTTTGACTTCCAGTTGAGGATCCATTTGACCAAGATGATTGGGAGCACTACTTCAAACTAACCAATGAGATCAGAGAAAAAGTTCAGATAGTGGGAGACGATCTCTTGGTCACCAATCCTTGCAGGTTTGAGCATCTAGCAAAGTACAATCAGGTTAATATCCTCCTCTTTTAAGCTAGCATATGTTTATTCTTCAACGATATATACCACTAGTTCAAAATTGGATGTACTAGTTAGATCGAGACCCGATTGGGCACTGGTTCAGAATAACATGTTGAATTAGTTGACTTATAAATCAGTTGAATTGGGTAAAAAACTAATTAAACTCCCGTTTAAACCATTTTTTTAATTTCATGATTTTTAAAATAATTTATTCAATTGAACTCGACAAATTTAACTAATCGAAAACTGGTGGTTTGGTTAATTTAATCACCAATCTGATTATGACAACCTTGTAATATACTTTCTATATGAATGGTACATATTGGTTTTAGAGTTTTGATTTTAAAATTTTTGAATTATTTTCTATTGGATTTCAAAAATTTGAGTTTTTTGAGTTTCCAAATCTGGCTCATTTAGATTTGCAGTTGGGTTTTGGCTCGGTTTTTTTTGTCATTTGAGAATTTGAGTAAATTTGGATTATTTTTGGATTTGACTCACAATTTTTTTTTGTTTAGATAATTATTTATTTATTTTTGACGGTTAAGTCAAGTTGGGTCAAATTGAGTATTGAAAATTTGGATTTGACATTCAAATTAGTTACTTGATTGTATCATTTTATATTTAAATTAATTTAAATATGAGTTATTTTGAGTCTAATGAGTGATTCCAGTAGTAAAGAAGATGTTATTTATTTTAGGAGATCCGGGTTCGAGTATTTGTGTGTGCAAAGTGTGTGTGCGTTGTTAAAGAGTTAAAAAAGTATGAACATATACTACCATATAATCACAACAGTATATTAAAAAGAATTTAACGGATTGAAATTACTAATATTTTATACAATCAAATTTGAGGGGATTGAATTTTAAATTCGTGACAACTGTCTGAATATTATATTTTTGGCTATCCAGATTTTATTTGTCTGAAAAATCTTGGATTATTAATAATAAATATTGGAATCCAGCTTTGGATTATGTTTAATTGTTGTAATTTATTGGTATTCAGCTTTGGGGTGCGGATGCAGTTGACGCCGGAGCAAACTTCCGTGCTCCTGTTCAACTTTGTGTAGGCGACAAAGATAGAGCAATTGCAATTAATAATATGGGTTAAAACCTAAACACATTTTCTAAATTTTAATCTTCAATCTGAATTTTAATATTATATAATTGCAAAACGAATCAATCGGATCCAGTCACTTTTTAAACATATAGATATAGAGGTAAGTTGTTATTCGTTTCAGCTCTTCATTATTTAAATTTATTAATTTATTAAAATATCTTATATTTTATTTAAATTTAAATTAATTTCATAGAAAAATGAATTAAACTTAAAAATTATTTGTGTGAATTTGATTTGTTGAGTTAAACATAAAGAAAAAACTTCATTTGAATTCTGTGTGTTAGCTTAATCCGTTCTAAGTGTGGCTTGAGTTCAAATTGTGTTAGTCGTATTGTTATTAAGACTTTATTTTTTCTTGTAATTCAAAAAAGAAAAAAATAAATAAAAAACTTCTTTTTTTTGTTTTTCTCAAACTGAAATCGAATAGCTTAAGCAAAATAGATCTCTCGTATACACGCTTAATTATTAAAAGGATCCGCATTAAAAACTAAAATAGTTAAAAGGATAACTTAGTTCTCGTTTTCATCATTAAAAACTTCTCAAATATAACATCTTTGTTAGATAGTTTTTCCATTTTAGTCGCTCATCATCCTTAATTTGGTCCCTTATTTTAGTTCCATTTATCATTTTAGGTATTCATTTTATCTTTTTAATTTTTTGTTTTTAAAAAAATTAACTTTAATGTTTTTCCTAATAAAAAAAAAAAAAGAAAATCTAAGTTTCCTTTGGTTTCCGGAAATAAATGACAATTTTCAGTTTTTTGGAAACTGAAAACATTGAAAAAATGTGCTTTATTGAAAATTTTAAAAAGGGATAATTCTTTATTTGCACCTGTACTTTAGCAAAACTTTTAATTTGATATCTAAAGTTTTAAATATTCAAAAAGGTACCTGGGTCTAACAGCATTGGATGGGGCAGTACACATAGACCACTATTGTACTGCCAAGTTGCACTTTTCCGCAGAAAAATTTAGCCAAGTCAAACTTAGGGGACCTCTAAGCAAATTGTCTTTTTTTATCAAAATTAAATTAATGCTTTATACTAAAAAAAGGTAAATTTAACCGTATATGCTGGAAAAATAATATTTGAGAAAGTATGTCGTTTTATTTAAATTTATCGATCTACGCTGTTTTTGGAAAGATAAAAGAAAACGTATTTTACAAGGTGCGTTTTCAATGATCTTGCAAAAAGATTGCACCTTATAAGACACATTTTCTTCTCTTTCCTAATAATGCATCTTAGGTGACGTATTTTCTCTTGCAGATAAGTGAAAGAATGCCCTGTAGGATGCATTTTTTACCCAAAGGTAACACTCCGACTGGCAAAAATCATAAACAACTATTTTTTTTCCTATATAAACCTTACAATTCTCATTTTATTCAATTCAATTCTAAATTTACTATTTGGGTTTGATATTTTCAATTGGCAATTATCGATTTTTTATTCTAAATTCTCAATCATACATGTCCACCGAATTACTTGATTATACTAAAAGATCACTAGGTTCATACTTATGTTTCTGTGGTGAATAACATACTCCTCTGATGATCAGAAACTCATTGCCGTGCTCGCATAACACTGTCAAATGTAGCCCCATTTATGCTCCATCCCTTGATAGCATAACCTTTTGTAAAGTTGAAGTCTTAATTACACTTCAATCAAAAATTGTATAACCACCGTCAACTAGAGCCTTGAGTTGCAACGCGATTTGGCTTCTCGACTGATGGCTTCATACCCACATGCCAGATGAAATTTGTAGGTCACCCAGCTCCATGGCATCATTGTAAATTCAAACATACTTTAAAATTATAACAATGTTTAATTTAAATACCAGAAAAGATAAATTTACAAACTTCAAATTTTAAACGGCAAAGAAAAAAAAAAGAAAACAAATATTTTTTAACAAAGTGAAAACACTTCTTACAAAATACATTTTAATTGATCTATCAAATAAAACGCGCCACGTAAGACGCGCTATTAGGAAACAGTTTTCTTTTCTTTTTTTTTTTTAGTTCTTTCCTTCCTTTTCCATTTTCTCTTTTCTTCTCCTCTTTCTCTCTTCTCCTCCCATGAAAACCTTAGCCGCCGCTGCTCTGTCCGACACTTGATCGATCGAATTTTTACATCGGCTTGAAGCTCCTTCCTTTGTCTTGCTTTCTACATGTGTTGATTTCTTAGTCTTGAAATTCGAAAGGTGAAGGTATATGGCATTTGGCTACTTAAATAAGATTTGATGATTTTAGAGTAATTTTTGAAAAAAAATAGAAGCCCAAATCCAATCCAACAGCCCGAAAACTGTTGGCCAATGAAGTTTGGCGATGAACTGAGGCGTCCTCGTAGTGCTTGACGGTGATCGGACCTCATGCAAGTATGGATTTCTCTGTTTGACGACGACCGGAATTGAGTTTCTCTGTTTGATGATGACCGGAGCTCATGCAATAGTGGGTTCTTGTTTATTGTTTATTAGTGTTTCGCAAGAAATATTTCTTCTTTTTCGAAAAGAAAACAAGATTCAGAAAAAGAAAACAAGTTTTATTTGCTAAGTGTGAAAAGGTATAATTGCTTCGACGCCCTTCCATTGACTTTTTTCTTTTGGCCAGCAACCTTCCATTGACTTGGCTAATTGCTTTTTGTGTAAAAATGTCACGCCCTTAGATTCAGGTACCTTTTTGAAAGACGAAAGTAAAATACGTGGACACATTAGACATAAACTTTAGATACTACATTGAAAGTTTTGTTAAAGTACAGGGAGCAAATATGTCATTTAAAAAATATTTTTTGAAAAATGAAAATATCTAAAATTAGAAAATAATAAAAATATTTAAAACTTAAATTTAATCCCTTGTTTTGAATCCATTTATTTTATTTCTCATATTTTTATCATAGAAAAATGAACATCAAACATGTCTTTATGATTTCATTATTAAAAACAATTTTTTTATTTTTTATTTATCGAATGTATTTTTTAATTTTTAAAAATAAAAATAAAGATCATTTTTTTTGAAAATGAAAATAGAAAATAAAGGTAGAAAATAATTTAAAAAAACTTGAGTTTTTCAAAGAATTAAGTTTTTATAGGGAATTACTTGAGTTTTTGTAAAAAAAAAAAAACTTGGGTTTTATCTTTATAATTAAATAACTCAATTTCCATTAAAAATTTAATTTTTTTAAAAAATAATAAAAATAATTCAAAAATAAAAGAAATTAAAAAAAAAGGTTTGTATTTCAAATAAAAATTGAGGAAACAACCAAGCTGTCATTCCATCTTAATAGCTTAACAATTTAATTTTCTATAAAAATATTTTTTTACTTTAATTTAAAAATAAAAATAATAAAAAATAAAAATAATATTATTTTTAAAAAAAGAAATGAATGATTAAAACGAGAAAATAATTTAATGATGTTATATGTAATTCTTTTATGACCAAAATGAAAATTTATTAAATTTTAGTGACCAATTTTATAAGTTTAGCCAAAAATAGAAAAAAAACGATTAGGCCACCGTATAAAACTGGTATCTTTTCCTTTTATTTTTTTCTCTCTCACTCCGACAATCGAATTCTAGAAAGAGGAAAAATAAGAAATTAGTAAAAAGAGTTCAAAAAAAAAAAAACGAAAAAGGCTTGAAATATTCAGCAATGGCGGTTCGTAGGGTTTCTAGGGTTTTGTGATCAATTCCTTTAGAGTATCAATGGAAATGCCCGGACGAAGATCTAATTACTCTCTCCTTAGCCAGTATCCCGACGACCAGTACACCGTGTCCATATCAGGTGCTCCGCCTCCCTATTATGATTCACTTTCAAGCGAAGCCATCAGTAATAAGAACAAAATGAAATCAGAGAGAGGTTTAACTGATTGGGATCAGAGCCTCAGTCAGAACCAAAACCAGAACCAGCTACAAGCAAATCGAATCTGTGGCGGCGGAGGGGGAGGGAATACTTTTGCTTCGTCGATCAGTCTTCAACGGCAATCCAGTGGAAGTAGCTTTGGTGAGAGCTCTTTATCGGGAGATTATTATGTGCCGACCTTTTCTACGACGGCCGCGAACGAGATTGATGGGTTCGTTTATGGTCATGACGGGAGCTCTGAGCATGTGGATTTAAGAACGAAAATTGGGGGTTCGTCCTCTGGAAAAAGCTGGGCGCAGCAAACGGAGGAGAGTTATCAGTTGCAGTTGGCGTTGGCTTTGAGGCTTTCTTCGGAAGCTACCTGTGCTGATGACCCAAATTTTTTGGGTCCAGTTTCGGATGATTCTGCTGTTCGGGGGACTAGCTCTAGCTCCGCCTCAGCTGAGATAGTTTCCCACCGGTTCTGGGTATATTTCTTGTGGATTTCTTTGTTCATTTCACTAGTAGTTTGTTTAAATGAATTTAATGCACAGTAAGGCTAGGAGATTGACGGAATACGCGTAGGCAAATATAACGGTCGTGATAGTGAACGGATTTACTTTTTAGATGATTTCAAAGATCTGTTACGAGATGAACCGGATGTTGTGAGTGAACTCTTACATTTTGTTGGAACTCTGAATGATGCATAGGATAGGATGTCACAAGTTGGTTGGTCAAGAGTAGTTTTCTATTGGTCTGGGTTTAGAGTAGTTTTCTATTGGTCCGGGTTTAGAGTAGTTTTCTATTGGTTCGGGTTTAGAAAAATCTTGTCGATTTATGAAAATATTATTTTTACATGTGGATCTAGTATGTATGAGTTGGCAATCAAAATCTATATGGATAGATTTTGTAGTGGGATCTCGAAAAGCAAGCAATTTCTGCTGGGCCAAATCCTTTTTTTGGTTCATTAGGGTTTTTATTAGTTTGAACTTCTAGTTATCTTGGTAGGAATTTGTATGACGAATGCACCTCTAGGGTCTTTAAATTCTGTCGGTGGCGTAGCTACCAGATCAATGCAGTTACTTAAAGTAGTAAATTACTAAAAAGAATTAATACATAAAATAAATACAATAATACATAAAACAAGATGCGACTTGCCCCTAGATATTTTATACTTTCTCCCACAAAAATACTTGTAATGCTTACTCTATTTGTAGTTCCATTGATTACTCGCCTATCAAAAAAATGAGTTAGTTCTGCTAATCTGAACATTTGGAGTGGGGATGATTATTATTATTATTGTCGTTGTTACTTTTGTGAATGGTGAGTTCTTTTATTCTGATATTTGGCAAGCTTATGTATTTTAAATGTGGGTATAATGGGAGCACATAGCTGCAAAGCACCTGAATTACACGTGTGGAAACTAGGATTTACTGTTTCAGGATTTGGGTGATAAAAAAATTGAAAATTTAAATATCCTGCTGTTTCAATGTTATGTGCATCAGGTGAATGGCTGCTTATCATACTTTGAGAAAGTTCCTGATGGGTTTTATTTAATTCATGGAGTTAACCCATATGTCTGGACCATGTGCACTGATTTGCATGAACATGGTCGAATTCCAACGATAGACTCTCTAAGATCTGTTGATCATGTTGTTGGTTCACCAATAGAAGTGATATCGGTTGACCGAAGAAGTGATCTTGGCTTAAAGGAACTCCAAAATAGAGTCCATAACATTTCTTGTAGCTGCATAACCACAAAAGAAGTTGTTGATGAGTTAGCGAAGCTTGTCTGCAGTCGCATGGGGTGAGTTCTCTATGCCATTAATGCACATAGTTTCAACATTCATGCAATTTCTATGCACCTTGGTGATGAATTGTTTTATTTCAAACCGAAGGGGTTCATCTGCAACTGGAGAGGATGACTTACTTTCGTATTGGAGGGACTGCAGTGATGATTTAAAAGATTGCTTAGGTTCAGTTGTGGTTCCTATAGGTAGCCTGTCTGCTGGCCTTTGCAGACATCGAGCTTTACTATTCAAAGTAAGGTCCTAAATTTTTATGGTGTTCTCATTTCAGCAAAGGTTTTGGAAGTACTTTTTACTTTAGTTAGGTATCTTTTTTTGCGTTCACCACTCCTTGGTGAAGCAAGTTTTCTGTTAAATTTGTTGCCCTTTGAAGGGGAGAGGATTTATTCACATTCAAATATGACTTATCCAGGTGCTAGCTGACACAATTGATCTGCCATGTCGAATTGCAAAGGGATGCAAATATTGTAAAAGAGATGATGCTTCTTCCTGCCTTGTTCGCTTTGGGCTAGACAGGTATTTTATAGCTGCACCATGATAATATTTGGTTGTTAATTATCTTCATTTTGTTTCTGATTTGCAACCTGTTTCCTTCATATTCTTAACTTGTCATTCTTTTAGTAGGATTGTTCCAGAGATGACAATATTTTGCTGAAAAAAGAACCCTGCATTTTCTATTGACGTTGTTTTTCATGTAGAAACTGAACACTTTCAAACAATAATTGCTTAATTCTGCATGCTGTTCTACTTGCTTGGTAGTGCTGCGTTTGCATCTTGTGGTTCTTTCTTCCCATCGTGGGCAACAGTTTGTGAAAACTGCCTAACTTATCTTGGTTAAAGTTTTCTATATACAAGTGTAGTCTCATGAAGCCAGTCTGATGGGGAACAACCATCCAAGTTCTAGCAGGATGTCTATCCTAGACATAAATTTAGAAGGGTTTCATTCACTAGTGGAGATGGACTTTATTTTCTCATGGGCTTAAAACCAGCTTATATATATCTAGGTTTCATGTTGTTTGGAGGTTGGATTTTGATTATTGAACGACTTCGATATTGAGAATGATGGATATTATTATTCTGGATAACTTTTCTTACTTCATGGTCTTGGTGATTTCAGGGAGTATCTAGTTGATCTAATTGGGAACCCAGGTTACTTATGCGAGCCCGATTCCTTGCTCAATGGTCCATCTTCCATCTCAATTTCTTCCCCATTGCGCTTTCCACATCTCAAACCAGCTATACCTGCCACTGATTTCAGGTCATTGGCCAAACATTATTTTTCGGACTGTGAATCACTTAATCTTGTATTTGATGATGCTGCATCAGGTAAATTTTCAGCTACTATCTATATAAAGAGCTTCATTGGATGTGCCTTATCTGCTTTGAGATTTTAGGCTTTAGTCTTTCATTTGGCTTGAAGTCTGAAGTTTCTTTTGCTCATCTGCTTTGGAATGCTGAAAAGCTTTTCATATTTAGTGAAGTGCCTTCACTGCGTATGCTGTTAGTCAAAGATGAAGTGCAGTGTTCCCAGTCATTATAAAATTTTTTTGCATCTTCACTGATAGATGATTACATCTCTAACTTAACTGTTTCTTATGAATCTTGCTACTGAAATTTTTTGCACGGGCTTTTCAATTTTGGCGAAAAATGTTCATCCTAGATCCAAATGAAGGTGTTGTCATATTGCTTTGAGCTAAAGGGGAAACCTGAAGTGATCCTGGCAATTTTTTATGTGAACAAACATTAACAGATAAACTGGTCTTGATATTTGATATTGTTAATTGCTTCTTTTTATATCACTGTTGAGGCTGCTATTTCTGTATCCATAACACATCAGATGTTTGTGACTTAAAATTGATGCCTTTTATAGGGATTCAGTTATATCTTAACTTTACATGGTTAAACTTTTGTTTCTTTATTCATCTTGTATGCAAGTAAGCTACAGTTGCTTGTCATTTCAGGCACTTCTGTGGATGAAGAAAAGAAACTTGGTAACATTGGCACAGACAGAAATAACCTAATGCAGATGTCGAGTAATATGAGTGATGTCTCACAGTTACGCCTACGTAATATTGCTAAGGCACCTGCTCATGATAGAGATTCCCAACATCTGCAGTTTATATTAAGTTCGAAGAACATCATTAAAGATCCTTTAAAGCGCATCCCTCCTCTAGGGCATAGGGATGTCCCAGATCTAATCTTGTCTGACCCAATTGAGGATTCTACTAAGGATTCAACGTTTGCTAAGGGAAATCAACTTGTTCCCAGCAAAAAAGTAGAGAACTTGTCCTCGAGGTTGATGATTTTGACATTCCATGGGGTGATCTTGTTTTAAGGGAGAGAATTGGTTCTGGTATTTTCTTGTCTTTCTTAAGTAACATGTATATTTTTAACGGGATAGACTACTCAGACTATATTCCTTGGTCATAATTCATGTTTTGGTTTGGACTTGGTTCTTTTCAGGTTCTTTTGGAACTGTCCATCGTGCTGAATGGAATGGCTCGGTAAGAATCCTTTTGTTTATTTATTATTGTTATAAGGATAATGTTAATTGTTATGGAAGTTCCTCTTTATATCTTTTGTGCTGCATATTGTTTATTGTCAACATCTACTTCTTATATATCAGAATCCTAGTTGTCTTGTGGAGATTCTGGGGTCTATTTTGTTTGTGCTTTTCCTTGGGAATGAGAAAATGACAACAATCATTGATATATATATTTGACAAATGGAAGTAGATAGATTCGTTAGTGACATGTACTATATCTGTGAAATTGCAGAATTTGTTGTCTTTTGATTCTAGGAGATTGGGTAATATATTGAACTTTTAGATTTTCTAGTATGTGGTATATTATGCAAGAAACCCTATGGTGGTTAAATTTTATCTGTGCTGTTGATAATTCCTTTCCATCCAAATCACTTTTTTTTTTCTTTTTTCGTTTTAATTACAGGATGTAGCTGTGAAAATTCTCATGGAACAGGACTTGCATGGTGAGCGCTATAAAGAATTTTTGAGTGAGGTATGTGTTGCGTGACATTTTGAACAACTTTGTTACTGAGATTAAGGAAACATCAGTTTTTCATTCATGTTCTTGATTTGATGTGTGCTTTCGCCTCAATTGTTTGTTAGGTTGCAATAATGAAACGTCTACGGCATCCAAATATTGTTCTTTTTATGGGAGCTGTTACTCATCCCCCCAACTTGTCCATAGTTACAGAATACTTATCAAGGTTTGTTGCTTTCTGTTTCTTCTTATTTATTTTCTTGGTGGGATAGGGGGTTGGCAAGGGAAATACCCCTTTGTTTGCATTCCTCCAGTTGAATAAAGAAGATGAGAAAACAATTTCGTTTACTAATCTCTGCCTTTTAGAGTTTTGAACTGTTAAGTGGACTAAAAACTTGACTCTAATTTGCAGAGGTAGCTTGTATAGGCTTTTGCGTAAGCCTGGTGTAAGAGAGGTGTTGGATGAGAGGCGTCGCTTGAGTATGGCTTATGATGTGGTGGGTTGCTAAGGGTTTACTTTCTTTTGTTCTTTATTTTCCAATTTCTAATATGTCGGGTTAATGTTATGGTCTAAATCATCATCTTTTCTTTTACACACAGGCTAAGGGAATGAATTATCTTCACAGACGCAATCCCCCTATTGTTCATAGAGATTTAAAATCTCCAAATCTTTTGGTTGACAAAAAATACACAGTGAAGGTAAGTCCCAGAATGCTGATGCTGTGCCTCAAAGAGCATAGTGTTTTCTCCTAATGATTCTGTCATATGAAGCATAAAAATTGTTCTGTTTCAATTTATGTATTTTTATGGAGTAAATGCTAAGTGATTGACTTCTTTGTCCTTGTACTGATAATGGAATCGAAATAGTTCTCTAGCCTTATAATGTCACTGCACTTGTTAAAAATAGCCACAGGTTTTTACTATCGAAAATGCTTCTCAACTACTTTTTCTAATATCCAGCATTGTGTATAGTTGGAGCCAACCACATTTACTTTTCTTTGCTGCTTTGTTTCTAATTATATCCATTGCTCTCTCAATGCAAATTTCTCTCAAAAGTTCACAGAATTCTTCCTGACATTGCCTGGTCTGTACATTCAGGTTTGCGATTTTGGTCTTTCTCGTTTGAAGGCAAACACGTTTCTTTCATCCAAATCAGCAGCTGGAACTGTATGCTAAACTAGTTTTTAATAATATTTTTGCTATTTCTATTTGATTTACCGTAGGTCACTGTTTATGCTGTAAAATATTAACAAATACATCTATTTTTATATTAGCCTGAGTGGATGGCTCCAGAAGTTCTTCGTGATGAACCATCGAATGAGAAGTCCGATGTATACAGTTTTGGTGTAATATTGTGGAGCTTGCAACATTGCAACAACCATGGGGCAACTTAAATCCAGCACAGGTTTGTTAATGAATTATAGATTGTCCCCTCAAATATCTCATTTGCTGATGATTTTAGCTTTTATTAGCTTAACCAGGAGCATATTGAATCTTCACTTAAAGGAGATAATAATCTGATGGCAAATAATTTTTTTCTTGAAGAGGACCAAACCAGTTTTGTAAGCTTCCTTGAATATCACATGCTTGAATGCCATTTGAAAGATGAATCCCATGGGTATCTTCATCTTGAATATAGGCATCCCATGTTCAGATAAAGTTCAAGTTTGTCTATTTAACTTGATGTTTGTAAATATGCCTCTGAAAAAGGTGTGAAACGAAGCTCATTACAAAAAGGCACGAGATCTTTAAATTTTTGCAGCTTGCAGTGAAGTAGCTAAGTTTGCACTTTGCGGACCACCATCCCCCGCAATGAACATTAACTATTGATATATCTGTACTTCTTGTGGGTTTTTACTATTTCTAGATTTACATAATTGTCGGGCAATGAAAATCTTCTGGAGCTTAATTCTAACAAACATAGCCCAATGTAAACGGTATTGTAGGTTGTAGCAGCTGTTGGTTTTAAGGGCAAAAGGCTTGATATTCCTCGTGATTTGAACCCTCATGTGGCTGCCATAATTGAGGATTGCTGGGCCAAGTAAGTCGAAAAGCTTTTGTGATATTGGAGTTTACTATGCAAATTTTCCTCTTTCCCCAGTGTCGTTGATTTTATTGCAGTGAGCCCTGGAAACGTCCTTCATTTTCCAATATCATGGAACGCTTGAAGTCGTTGATTAATAAATCTTCGACCCCTCAACCAGGGCGTGCTGACATTCCAGTGCTTACCTGAATGGTCAGAACTCCTGCAATTTCGTCTTCTTGCACATAATACAGCATTCTTTTTGACATTATATCCAGTGGAAGGATACATGCTGTTAAATAGTCTAAGGTACAATCTTTTTACATGCTTCTGCATCCTAGGCATGCTGTCTACTTTAGGATTCTTTTCGATAGTGAGGTCATTGTTAGCTTCTCCATTAGAGTGGATTTCAAAATCAGCAAATGCTCGAGGTTCAAGGTATATAATGTTACTAGAAACTTAATGTCTCTCCTCCTTGTCATGTTTATGGTGCTCATCGATCTGTGCATATATGCAGAATACACGAACAATGCATATGCATATTCCCTTTCATTGTTTACGAGAATTATTGTTTTAGCTGCAAGGACTTCGAAACAATTATACTTTATTTGATTGTTTGCAGAAGTAGTTGTACATGTCTCTTCCCATAGCTAAATGGGACTCGCTGATTCTTAACATGGGACTCGCTGATTCTTAACATGGGACTTGCTGGGAAGTTGTTTTTTTCTTCATAAAGTAAAATTTCACATGCAATTATGGAAGTTGTATCATATTTAATTTTCTTTTCTAGTAGTTTTGTATGTAATGATTGTGACAGAGATCATAAATGAGAAGCAACTCATCGGCATTTTCATGACCTTTTTTATTTTTTTTTATATAATTAGGTTATCAAGGTTTGATCCCTTGTGACTAGAATTAAGAATTCAACATTATATTATTATTATTATTATTATTATTATTATTATTATTAAGATGGAGCCAATTAAAAAGTAGCCAATGGTGCCAAAAAACTAAAGGGGGCCAAAGATGGGTGTTTAGGGTACAAAACTGAGTCCATTATAGTCATCTGGTCTCTTGAAAGGGCTAAAATGGCCATTATATGATCCATACCTATCAGATTGGATTGTCCATTATGGCGTTCATTGGATTTATATCCTTCGGTGAAAAAAGAACTTATGTATTCTTATATCAGTGTAAAAACACTTTTTATTTATGATTGATATTTTAGTAATTCAATCAATTTGATATTTTATCGATCTAGTAATAGTCAAAATTTTTAAAATTAGGTTTAATTTACCTTAACCTTAATATGTACAATTTTGATGAGTGGAATATAGATTATGATGGTTGGATTAGTAAGATATTATAGGTAGAAAAGTTCGGATTATTAAGATATTAAAGGTAGAAAAATTCAAAATGATTAATGTAAAATCATTTAAGTTTTGCACTCATGTGAGTAGATTTTTTTTTCTATATATAATTAGCTTTTTGAAATTAAAATTTATAGATATAGAATGTAATTTCCGAAGGGAGAGTAGATTATCAAGAGTTCTTTCTATAAAATATGATATATTAAAAAATTAAATGATATAATTATCATAATACATAGAATTATTTGATTCATAAAACATTAAAACTTTAGTCAATCATTATATCAGTTGGTGTCATGGATGTTAGATTATTAGATTGACAAAATTATACAAAAATATAAAAGAATATATGTAAAAAGGAAATGAAGTTTTTGTTGATATGTTTTCAAGAACATGATGTCTTAGGTTTATGCTCTGTCGTGTGGGTTTTTTTTCTAAATTTTATATATAAAACTACATATTGAAAATATAGAGGTTAAGGACAGTATAAGAATATATTAATGCATGAAGTTGATAGAAAGCTGAAAAGTGTAAATAGATTATAGTTAAAGCCAGTTAAAGAATAGAAAACACTTTACATTAACTAAATTAAGAGAAAAATCTAGTCAAGTTGAGATGGTTAAGTTGTTTTAAGTCTCAAATTATACTATTTAAAAGAGTAATCATGAACTTCAAATATAAATAATAAAATGAATATGAAAAATAAAAAATAAAATGTTTGGTTGGAAGTTCAAACCTACACTCGATAATTATGATTTCTTCATTTTTCAATTAGAGAACAAAATTAAAGATAACAACATCACATTTTTTTTGTATTCTCCAATTTTCAATTAGGGAGCAGAAGTAAAGACATTATATCATTTCTTATAAATTAATATTAAAGTAAACTATATTGATAATTACTTAATTATTAGTAAATTTCTTTCTGTATTATTTTGTAACACTCTATACATGATTCAATCATCGTGTTCGAACTATGAAATATCACATTTGTTGTCAGAGTAACTATGATCATAATCTCAATCAATTCAACAATTTATACAAGTTATTCAGTTTAACGCACAATCATAATAAGTTATATAATCACATCCTGAATATAAACGAGTTTATGAAAGCTCTTTCGATAACCTGAGGTCAATTGAGGACTAAAATGTAAAATTTTTAAAGTTTACCTGGTTGGCATCGTGACCATGAAGGTATCACGTCACGACAACAAAGGTAGAAGCTCGGTGTCGCAACTTCAATCTTGCAATGTTGCGACTCCAAAAATAGGAGGTTGACATCGCGACTTTAGCAAGGGATGTCGTGATGTTTAAGGCAGATTCCTTCAATCCTTGCATCATTTGATTCAACTTGTCAATTTGCATAACACAATTGGTCTTGAGACCCCAAAAGGCAAATAAACTTAACATAGATGTTCATTTACATATCTTAACCCATGTAAACCTTAAAAATTCATGAACCATTTCATTATCTAACATCTATTACTAAAAAATGCTTAAAACAGGTTTAATCCTAGCAACATGCCATTTATCGAAACGTAAAGAATTATACAAACATTGTTGAGTCAAAAATTTGCAATTCGGATGCTGTTTCACCTCTCGAGACTTTGAGATCCACTAATACCAGCGCATAGAATAAACAAATCGTACACTGAACTATAAAACTCAGTGGTACTTTCATGATTCAAGTCATATAAACGAAAACTTAACATGATAAAAAATGAAATCAATGCATGTTCAAATTTTAACCATTTCAATTTCACCTATTCATGTCATATGTACCAATTCATACACTATCACAATTGGCAAATCAATATAACATATCATGCCTTACTTCCTACCAACAATGATACATTCATTTCCATTTCAACTCACAACATTTAGATATTTCTTATCCCTTTACCGTATTTGAAACACCCTTAACTCGTATCCGTCACCGGACTAGAATCAAGAAGTGTTACTAAACAAACCCGCATACATTCACACAACAACATCACCAAACCATATCAATATGCATATACTTATGTACATACAAACCACACATTCGTACTAAAACTTGTATTAATAACATTAGAGTAAATCTTGAGAATCAAAAGGAACAGAATAAAACAAGATTTAATGCTTTAAAAGAAGTTGGAAAGAATAAATAAAACAGGGCACACGCCCGTGTGCCAAACCGTGTGCTAGCCCATGTGTGTCTATGAAAAGGGGTCACACGGTCATGTAACAGCCCGTGTACCCACCTGTGTTTACATGCGTAAAAGCCATTCTTTTTTTCAGCCCATGCCCATGGGTAGGACCGTGTATTAGACCGTGAGTTTATGCGAAATTGGGCCACACGGTCGTGTCCCAGCCCGTGTAACCTGCTCTGCACCCTAAAAATAGCACACGACCATGTGTCAATCCGTGGCACAGGCCGTGTGTCCCAAATTTCACTTCCTATCCAAGATATACTTCTAACCTAGTTTGCACCACAAGTCATCGTGATTTGGCATACAAACTCAAGTACTAAAACACACCATGCAACCATGAAATAATCCATAAATCATATCTCTATTTGTGCAACTAAATCTATCCATTTTAAGCACACATATTTTAGCAACAACTACCATTTACAAATAAGCATACATGATGACATCAAGACCACACTTCCACAAACATAAGGCTTTACAATCAACACACAAGCAGAATGTTAAAACTATATATATCACAATCATTCATTACACCAACTTCACTATAAGATTCACCACATATAAACAACTCAAAGATTGCATTAGCTAAAGTCTTAAACAAAAGCTATCCATTAACAAGGTAACTACCAAAATATCCTATATACATGCCACCTTTAACCTAAAACAAGTTACCCAAATGTTTACCGAAAATGAGGATGATAATGTGTACTCCGACCGGATCCAAATCGATGCCAAGATTCCTCGAGACTTACATTCATGAAAACCAAACAAGGTAAGTCCTTTAAGACTTAGTAAGTTAGAAACATGATTAGTAAACATACTTAAGGTAAAACTAAAGAATATAGTTCAAGAGTCAAATACTCCTTCTTGGATCACCGGCACAAAGGCCTGCTAGGCACAAAGCCCGAATACATCGGCACGAAGCCTGCTAGGCACATAGTCCGAACACACCGGCACGAAGCCTGCTAGGCACATAGCCTGAATACATCGGCACAAAGCCTGCTAGGCACATAGCCCTAATACACTGGCACAAATCCTGCTAGGCACATAGCCCGAATTCTTAGATGCAACCATATCAATCCACAAAGGATTTTACATACCAACAAGCAACCATCAAATATGCAAAGATATATAAGTCAAGGATAGACATTTATAAGGTGAATTTATAAAACACAAAGTAATGAAACGAACTTACTTGTGCAATGACAACGGATAGTTATATGTCGACGGTTACTCAACCACCTTTCCCTTCCCTCGCTTATCTACTAGAGTGTCAGTTTCTTAATATGCATGGACTTTTTGGTTCCACCCAAACAAAAGAACAAAAATAGAATGATAATGCCTTATTTTTTTCCTTATTTGTTTCTTTATTTCTTTTATTAATTACCAACTTAACCTTTTCTATCATTTAAAAATTCCTTTTTGTTTTAGTCAACCCATCCCACTAACTAAATAAGTGAATTATTACCTCTTAAAAGCCTCATGATTTCTTTCTTAAATTTTATAACTATAATTTCAACAAATGACAAGATGTGAGATTAAGTTTTCCAACTCTCACAATTTAATACACCCTTTAAATTCTTTACTAAGTATAACCTTAAGATACTAAATGCTTCATATATATATATGCATTAAAAAATTAAAAGAAAAACTAATTTATCGACTAAAGTTTTATTTCATAACTAATACTCCAATACCACTAAAAATAGGCTATTACAATTCTCCCCCTCATAAGGACTTTTCGTCCTCGAAAGTCTTACCAGAAAAGAGATTCGGGTATTGCAATCTCATGGACTCTTCCATTTCCCAAGTAGCTTCTTTTACTCCATGCTTATGCCACAATACCTTAACTAACTGAACCTTTTTATTTCTCAATTCTTTCACTTCCTGAGCCAAATTTTTCATAGGCACTTCACTATAGGTTAAATCAGGTTGTAACTCAATATTTTCCACTGACAACAAATGTGAGGGATCGGATCTATAGCAAGGAAGCATAGAAACGTGAAACACATTGTGGATCTTATCCAATTCAGGAGGCAATGCTAAGCGGTAAGCCACCGGTCCGATTTTCTCTAAATTTCATAAGGTCCTATAAATCTAGGACTGAGTTTTCCCTTTCAACCAAGCGTAATACTTTCTTCCAAGGTGAAACTTTTAGAAAAACCTTCTCTCACCTACAGAAAAGTCAATGTCTTTACGCTTTAAATCTATGTAAGACTTCTGACAATCAGATGTTGCTTTCAAATTATCCCGAATGATCTTCACTTTATCTTCAGTTTCCCGAACCAAATCAACTCCATCCAATTTCCTTTCTTTCAATTATGACCAACACAACGGACTTTTGCATCTGAGTCTGCATAAAGCTTCATATAGTGCCATCTTCAAACTCGATTGGTAGCTATTGTTGTAGGCGAATTCAACTAATGGTAGGTACTTCTCCCAACTGCCTTCGAATTCAATTATGCAACAACATAGCATATATTCTAATACTTGAATTACTCGCTTTGACTGGCCATCCGTTTGAGGATGAAAGGCTATGCTAAACTTTAATTTAGTCCCTAAAGCTTCTTGTAACTTGTCCTAAAATCTAAAAGTAAACCCCGGGTCGTGATCTGAAATAATTGACAATGGAACACCATGCAGTCTAACCATCTCAGATACGTAAAGCTCGGCCAACTTTTTTAGCGGATAATCCATTCGTACAGGTATAAAATGTGCTGATTTCATCAAACGATCGACAACAACCCAGATAGCATCCTTCTTCTTTGGTGATACAGGTAATCCTGATATAAAATCCATCATGACATTCTCCCATTTCCATTCCGGTATCATAACAGGTTGCAATAATTTGGACAGAATTTGATGTTCAACTTTCACTTACTGGCATACGAGGCACTTGGACACAAATTCAAAAATTTATTGCTTCATTTTTGGCCACCAATAAAATTGCTTTAGGTCACAGTACATCTTCGTACTACCAAGATGAATCAAATACATACTGTTATGAGCTTCTATTAGCAATTTCTGTTTCAACTAAGCATCATCCAACACATGCTATCTTTTTCAATAATACAAATTATTATCTTCACCAATTGAAAACTCAAAAACGTGACCATCCTCCACTAATTTCTTCTTGGCTATAACCTAGGGATCCACCAGTTGCAACTCTTGTGTGTCTTGTAGAAACAATGGTTTAACCTTGAGCTCAGCTAAAATAGAATTATCACCTTCCATACATAACTGTGCATTCATCATTTGAAGTGTAAAAAGACACTTTCGACTTAACGCATCAACAATTACATTAGCTTTACTCGGTGGTAATCGATTACAATCTCATAATCCTTTAACAATTCTAACCACCTCCACTGCCTTAAATTCAACTCATTCTGAATCACAAATACTTTATACTTTTATGGTCTGTAAACACGTGACATTTCTTTCCATATAAATAATGACGCCATATTTTTAACACGAACACAATTGTAACCAACTCAAGATCGTATGTAAGGTAATTCTTTTCATGTGGTTTAAGTTGTTGAGAAGCATATGCGATAACCTTTCCCTCTTGCATCAATATGAAACCCAGTCCACTCAAAAAAGCATCACTAAAAATGATAAATTCTTTCCTTGACTCAGGCTATATAAAAATCGGTGCCTCAGTCAGCATATTCTTCAGTTGATCAAAACTCACTTGACACTTCTCTGACCAAACGAAGCTAACATCTTTCTGTAACAATCTCGTTATAGGTAAAGCAATGATTGAAAAATTCTTGACAAATCTCCAGTAGTAACCAGCTAACCCCAAGAAGCTCCGTACTTCAGATACATTCCGAGGAGGTTTCTAGTTCAAAATGGTAGAAATTTTGTTCAGATCTACTCGTATCCCTTCACTCGAAATCACAACCGAGGAATCCCACTTCAAAAAGCCAAAACTTGCATTTGCTAAACTTAGCAGACAATTTCTTTTCTCGTAACATTTGTAAAATGATCTTTAAGTGTTGAGCATGCTCTTATTCATTCTTAGAATAAATTAGGATGTCATCAATAAACACAATGACAAACCGATCCAAGTGTGGCTAAAATACTCGATTCATTAAATCCATAAATGCCGTTGGAGCATTTGTCTACCCAAATGGCATGACCAAAAACTCGAAATGCTCGTAACGTCTTCTGAATGTTGTATTCAGCACATCAACATTCTTCACTCATAACTGATAGTAACCATATCTGAGATCAATTTTCGAAAACACTGTAGTTCACTTCAATTAGTCAAATAAATCATCAATTCATGGCAATGAATACTTGTTCTTAATCATAACTTTATTTAGTTTCCGGTAGTTAATTCACAACCTTATCGATTCGTCCTTCTTCTTTACGAACAACATAGTTGCACCCCACAGTGATATACTAGGTTTGATGAAGCCCCTATCTAATAACTCTTGCAACTGTGCCTTAAGTTCTTTGAGTTCTGACGGAGCCATTTGATACGTAGCAATCAAAATTGGAGTAGTACTAGGTACTAACTTTATAGAAAATTCAACCTCTCGCTCGGGTGATAGCCCTGGTAGCTCTTCGGGAAAAACATCGGTAAACTCGCATACTGTGGGCACTCAATTCACTTTTTTTTGACACCTTGGTATCCAAAATATAGGCTAAAAAAGCGTGGCAACCCTTACGAATTAGTTTTTGTGCACTCAAAGCTGAGATCAAATTTGATGCACAATCAAACTTCTCAGATATAATTGAAATAATCTCACCATTCAAACTTCTCAAATCAACCCTTCTTCACTGACAACTGACCATAACATCATGAACATTAAGCCAATCCATTCCAAAAATCACATCGAATTCGTTGAATGGTAATAACATCAAGTCGGCATGAAAATCATAGCCTTGAATTTTCAGTGGACATTGTTTGCATACCAGATCGACTACAAAATATGACCTAAAGGATTTGTGACCTTGATAATACAATCAGTAGGCTCAACAGGTAAATTCTTTTCTATGACTAATCTGGTGCATATATAAGAGTGTGTTGACCTAAGATCAATTAATGCACATACATGAACATCAAAGATATAGAATGTACCCGCAATAACGTCAGGGGCTGAATCTTTTTCTCGTGCACGAATGGCATACGTTCTGGCAGGAGCTTTAGCCTCCGATCTGGTTGATATATCTCTAGAAATTTTTTTTTATCCTAGTTGCTATACTGTTCACAGGACGTCTACCTTGAGGAGGAGTAGCTGTCGATCTCTCATGTTGACCTTTATTAGACTTGTTACGATTCAGACAATCCTTTTTAAAATGATTAGGAGATCCACATAAAAAGCATGTCCCGTCATTAACCTTGCACACTCCAAAGTAAAATCTGCCACATTACTTGCACTCTACCTGGTTGGTGTTTCGTACACTACCTACGCTAGCCACTGAAGGAGTCGGAGCTCTCGCATTGCTTGGCTTCATTTAACTTCTTCCATGAAACTCAGATGGTGCATTATATGAATTGTTCGATTCTTTCAACTTCTTCTATAGTGATCTTGAAAAATTCCTCATCCCGAAGCATTTGTAAAATTCACGGGCTTTCATCTTATTTTCCTTTTGCTAGCACAAATCTCCTCCATCTTTTGAGCCTGATCAGACAATACTACCAAATCTCGTATCTCTAAATCTCCCACTAGCATTCTAATTTTGTCATTCAATCCATCCTCAAAGCGTATGCACAAAGCCTGTTCCGTGGGCACAATCTCACGAGTGTACTTGCTGAGTTGAACAAACTGCTTCTCATATTCTGCCACGGACTTGTTTCTTTGCTTCAGTTCGAGGAACTCTTTCTTCTTCCATTCCAAATACCTCTTGCTCACATACTTTTTAAGAAACTCAAACTTGAAGAATTCCCAATTGATTCTCTCTTTTGGTACCATTGATTTTAACGTGGACTACCAATGGAAAGCTTCTTCCTTCAAAAGCGATACAGTACAACGCAAGCAATCTTTGGGAGGGCACAACATCTCCTCAAGTATTCTTTGAGTATGTCCTAACCAGTACTCAGCTTTAGTAGGATCATTATTACTATCCCCATGGAATTCCATTGCCCCACATTTTCTTACTTTATCGATTGAAATTCTATGATCATAATGCAGAGACCATCCCTAAGGTTGTAGGGAAAGAGTAGATTAGTTTGTCGTGTTTACCTTCAAGTACGCGTCATACGTGTCATGCATCATTCGGAGGAATGCGTTAGGTGTGACATCTCCAAGCCTTTGAGCTCTCAGTTCATTTCGTGTACTTTCTTCGTCAGTAGCTGGAATGTAACTTTCTATCTCATTAGAATCTGCTTGATTAGATCTCGATGACATCTTTTATCTAAATAAAACATTTCAATTTAATTAAGAGTCATCACACTATCATCGGTTATAAAGTGACATGTATTCCTACACTCACATTTGCTACGTTCAGTCTTAGAATCGACTAAACTGTAGCTCTGATACAATAAATGTAACACCCCTAACTCGTATCTATCGCCAGACTAGAATCAAGAAGCGTTACTAAACAAACCTTCATAAATTCACACAACAACATCACCAAACCATATCAATATGCATATACTTATGTACATACAAACCACACATTCATACTAAAACTTGTATTAATAACATTAGAGTAAATCTTGAGAACCAAAAGGAACTGAATAAAACAAGATTTAATGCTTTAAAAGAAGTTGGAAGGAATAAATGAAAAGGGGTACATGCCTTCTACCAACCCATGTGCTATCCTGTGTGTGCCTACGAAAAGGGGTCACACGGTCGTGTAACAGCCCGTGTACTCGCCTGTGTTTACATGTGTAAAAGCCATTCTGATTTTTAACCCATGCCCATGGGCAGGACCGTGTATCAGACCGTGTGTCTATGTGAAATTGGTCCACACAGTCGAGTCCCAGCCCGTGTAACCTGCTCTGCACCCTAAAAATAGCACACGATCGTGTGTCAATCCGTGACACAGGCCGTGTGTCCCAAATTTCACTTCCTATCGTAGATATACTTCTAACCTAGTTTGTGATAATGATTTGGCATACAAACTCAAGTACTAAAACACCATGCAACCATGAAATAATCCATAAATCACATCTCTATTTGTGCAACTAAATCTATCCATTTTAAGCACACATATTTTAGCAACAACTACCATTTACAAATAAGCATGCATGATGACATCAAGATTCCTCGAGACCTACATTCATGAAATCCAAACAAGGTAAGTCCTTTAAGACTTAGTATGTTTGAAACACGATTGGTAAACATACTTAAGGTAAAACTAAAGAATATAGTTCAAGAGTCAAATACTTCTTCTTGGATCATCGGTACAAAGGCCTACTAGGCACAAAGCCCGAATACACCGGCATGAAGCCTACTAGACACATGGCCAGAATTCTTAGATGCATCCATATTAATCCACAAAGGATTTTACATACCAACAAGCAACCATCAAATATGCAATGATATATAATTCAAGGATAGACATTTATAAGGTGAATTTATAAAACACAAATTAATGAAACGAACTTACTTGTGCAATGACAACAGATAGTTATATGTCAACGATTACTCAACCACCTTTCCCTTCCCTCGCTTATCTACTAGAGTGTCTGTTTATTGATATGCATGGACTTTTTACACCAAACCTTCAAGTTCTTTTCTTCCTAATGTATTTTCAATTCCACCTAAGCAAAAGAACAAAAATAGAATGATAATGCCTTTTTTTCCTTATTTGTTTCTTTATTTCTTTTATTAAATTTTCAACTTAACCTTTTCTATCATTTAAAAATTCTTTTTGGTTTAATCAACCCGTCCCACTAACTAAATAAGTGAATTACTACCCCTTAAAACCCTCATGATTTCTTTCTTATATTTTATAACTATAATTTCAATAAATGATAAGATATGAGATTAAGTTTTCCAACTCTCACAATTTAATACACCCTTTAAATTCTTTACCTTAACATACTAAATGCTTCATATATATATGCATTAAATAATTAAAATAAAAAATAATTTATAGACTAAAGTTTTATTTCAAAACTAATACTGCCAATACCACTGAAAATAGGCTATGATTGTATTAAATCTATTGATTTGTTTTGTTTCCATATCGGCCATTTAGGCTCGTATAAACTGGTTCACATGGTCTTTCACATGCTGATTTTAGTCACCTTTCACATAGATGCACATGTAATTCCAATTCATATAATCCTTTCCATTCAAATATCATTTATCAAGTTTGCATTTTATAATCCCTATTAACTGGACATGAACATGGACCTAGGATGGATATACATATCATCCGACCATCACACTAATTTGGCACCCAGTGTCTCATCGGAATGTACGTAGTATAATTTGCACCCAATGCTCATCAGTATAACTGAAGTAAAATGTATGCCCAACACTCATCAGAACATTTGAAGTAATATGCACTTAGCGCTTATCGCTATATAATCGAAGTATAGTCAGTACACAATCTGGTCCTATGACATGTTAATTATTCCCGACTCTGCCCGATACAATTAATAGGGTAACCAACAAATCAGTTCATATATGTTAAATATCACATATCATAGTTCATATTATTCTCATCATCATTTCGTATCACAAATCATTTCGCAAGCTCATATTATGCACCTCTCAATTCAATTCTTGACATATTATCATCAAATACAAATCAATTCATATGACAAGTATAAGCTTTCCTCAATAGTTAACATGCAGCAAATATGTATATATACATAATGAACTCTAATCATAAAAGTATAAGCTTTCCTTTCTCTTGAGACGGCTTGACGTTGTCTTTAGATTCGTTCAATAATTCGATAATAAGAACAACATCATTTTACATCTAAATCACGTTAAAATACATAGCCAAAAAATTTTGCATTTTATTCATTTTAGCCCCTATATCCGAGATACCAAAAATTTTCAATAGCTAACATCGAATCAAAATCCGATTTCACAACCATTCATTAGGGACCTTATACTTTCTATCTATAACACAATTTTATGATAGTTTTTAATTTATTCAATTTAGTCCTTAATGACACAAAGTTATCTAACAAGTTTAACTTAGTTTTTAATTTAGTCCTTATCATAATCTAAGCTTATTAACTATCAATTTCTTCAATTTAAACTCAAAATCATCCATTTGACTATAATGGACTCTTGCTAAATATAAACTAATTGAAAAAAAATTAACACATGGGCTAGCTAAATCAAGCTCCCATGATTCAAATTCCATAAAAATCAAGGAGAAATAACTTAAGTACCTTATTTTCTTAAATGGTCGAATGTTGTTTGAAACTAAGGTTTTCTTTCTTTCTTTCTTCAATGGTGGATGGTGGAATGAAGAAGATGAGAATGTTTCCATCTTTCATTCAACTAGCTAATATATATACACCTTAGTTAAAGTTTAATTAATCATGTTTATTAAATTAATTAACATTTATTTATTCATTAATCTTAATCATAATCGTTTAATGGCTATCATAATCATCATCATCTCCCACTAAAAACATGAAACACAATGGTTAAATAACCATTTTGGTCCCTTAGATAATTGCTAACTAGGTCCTCAAATATTTTCTAAATTAAAACAAATAGTGATTGGGCTTTTACAATTTAGTTCCTGAGCTTTAATTAACGATTTTCTTTGTTAAATTACTTACTTGCTCTTCAATATATTTTCATATTTACTTCATTAATCTTTATATTTCATCCTTATGGACTTGGTTTATGGAAATGAGGTTTCAGAATCACATATTTCGACACTACCAAAAATCGAGTCATTACACATTCAACTATAAAGAGTTTACAAAATAATCACTAATGGTTTTAAGTTTTCTTTTTAGGTCATTAGTTGTTAAATGACTAACGATGATGAACGACTTTTAAAATTAGTATAATAACAAATTTAGCCTTCAACATGTACACATTATGTCAATTTGGTACTAATTCTAAAATATTATTTTATTTTAAAATTATAATCCTAAAATTTTAAAAGTTTTACATCCATGTAAGTTAGCTTCTCCTTGTACCACCCTTTCCATACCAACCAACGATGAATATAGAATTTGGTGAAGCTTGGCTTTGCTAAGAGCTTGTCTTAATCTTGTCGAACGTCATATCAAATAAGGTGGGTCTATGCAATCTTCAAAAGATATATAAAGATGAGCACGTACTAGCACTTGCCAATCCACCACCTTCTTAGGCATGTTGTTCCTCATAGCCACTTTACATCGACTCCAACAATGTTTCTAATTGACAACCGTCACTATACCATTTATACCTATGGGGAAGAATGCTTGATGATTGAAACCTATGACAGACCAATTTCTCTCTATAAATACCTCCCTCCAACACCAAAGAAGACACAAAGAAGAACCTAGCCATTTGTAATACAAAACATTGCAACAACTCTCTCCTAACTTTCTTATATATTATAAGCCTCTATCCTTAATGGCTTTTCACACCATACATTGTGTGAGCCACCCCCATAGTCTATTCCAACACTTTATCTAACGTAATTGTTATAAAACTTGGCATAGTTTGTGGGAAACAAACAAAAAGCTATGTCTCATTTAGGAACAAGAAGACCAAGATTCTATCCATTATCATCAGTAAGGTGAACCCAAAATATGTTGGAAAAATTCAGTTTAGAAATTGATTTTTGTTGTTGATATGTTGTATTTCAATATGAAAATTAAAGCTCTTTCACACTAAAAGAGCTTGTTTTCAAGTGTTGTTCGAGTCTTTTTTATTGCTTTTTTTTATTATGCTAGAATTCATGCTAATTGCACTTTTGAATTAATTTTATGTTATTTTGAATAAAAACATAAATTATTCATCTATTTGAGTTAAATGTGTGGCTAAGGCATTTGTAGGGGCTCAAATAGAGAAGATGATGGAAGGAAGCAAGTGAAGAGCTTCGACATTACAACCTCGGGATGTTGATGTAGCAACACCGAGGTTTCTGAGTTACTAGGTCCCGACATCACCTAACAATGTTATGATATCCACCCTTCCACCATGTTAAGACGATGCCAATGAGAAGCCCCATTATTTTGACACCGGACTTGTGGTGTTACGACATCGAGGCCCTTGAGTTGCCGGCTTACAGCATCATACCTTGACTGTCGCAAACCTCAACATTCTTTTAATCATTCAAAAGAGTAATAAATTGACTGATGTGATCTTTAATAAGCTCACATTCGTTCATGTGAAACGTAAATAGATGTTGTTTCAACACTAAATAGTTAGCCAAAGACTTAGTCGCATAAAGAGTTTTTAACCTTTTTCACAAGAGTTTTCTCCATCAATACCTCCTGTAATACCCTATTCCCTATTCGCGAGGCATAACTGGATTGCAAACAAGACCTTTTTATTAAGCTCTTCCCATTTTGTCTGATCTAGATTTTCAAGCTTTTCCAAGGCAGTCTGAACTAGAATTGTCATCATCCGAACTTGCCACAAATTGAAATTTGTCTCCATCAAACTTTTCAATGTCAAACCTTATTGCTACTCTCTCTGAACAGGCTGATCTACGAAAATTGAAATAACTCTGATACCACTTGTTGGGGATCAATCTAATTAAGCAATGAACAAGTAAAAATAACAAAAATTGAGAATTTGAACATACAAATTTAACGTGGAAAAACCCCTCCAAAGAGGATAAAAAACCAGGGGAAAATATAATTTTATTATAATAGCAAAATAACGAAGAGTACAAAAGATGTAAATAAAAAAACTAAATCCCAAAACCCGAAGACAAAGAACTCTCAAAACGTAAACACAAAATTCTCCAAAAGTATTATGAGTTCTAATCTTTTAATGAGTGTATTTTCTAAGGTTTTAAAAGAGTCTATTTATAGGCTAAATTCATAGGTCAAATAATAATAAAATAATCTAGACGAAATAAAGTTCGACTGAAACAAATCAATAGAGTTTATTGAGAGATTATCTGTTTATTGAGAGATTATCTCTCAAATTTGACTAAAAAATGAGACATACTCAACAATAACAAAAAAAATTAAATCTTAATATCGATAAAAGTTAAATATATATATTTCTCTATTTAATTTTTACACGTGTTTGCACGTGAATTATTTAAAATGTGAATATTATGATAGGTAGTAATTAATTTTGAATATAAATATATATCCAGTTAGGCATTATTAAATTCATTATAAAATATTCTTTTATTAATTTAATAATTTATATAAAATTTTAAAATTATAATTAAAAAAGTTATTAATATATTCTATTATGAATTATTTATTTTTATAGGTTAAATGCTCAAATTGGGATTCAACTTTTAAGGTTTGCTCACGTAAGTGTCATACCTTTAAAAATGTTTATATAAGGGCTTAATCATGACAAATCCTCAAATGAAAGTCAAGCCTTTTAAAGTGTTCAAATAAGAGCTTCTCAAATGTTGTATATCAAGTCTCAAAATATGTTTTTATTATTGTATTTTATTTTCAAGTATATTTTACTCAACTATCATGTATTTTATTCTAAATATATTAGAATTCACCTAATTTTTACTCAAATTGGATTGAAATGCATGAAAAGTCATTATTTGAACATTTTTATAAAGGTTAGACCTTTATATGAGCATTTTGAAAAGTTTGACCCTTATGTGAGCAACCCCGGGTAACAAAGAGTTTTTTTCGTCTTTAAAAATATTTTATTCTAAATATTTGATTCAACTACCATGATATTTCTTTTACTTATGTAACATAAATTATTTATTACTATGTTATCAAATGATTATCTCTATGCTATTAATTGGTTGCAAAATGTTATCAAATGCGAGATGATAGAAATTCAAGATCGAGGTAAGCAAGCAAAAATGACAAGTCTAAAGAGAGCAATACTTATCCCACAAACAAAAATAAAATTTACTAATTAACCAATAAATTGATCAATCAATATTCAAGAACTATTGAACAAGTATCCACAATAGATTGTTCAATTTTCAAGACACAAGGTTTGAACTCCTTCATTCATTTTCTCCCAGGGAATGACACCAAAAACCTTGGTGAAGGTCAAACATGTTCTATGATTAAAATTAATGCTAACCACAATCGAAAGTGCATGCTATCATAAAAAAAAGTAATACAACAAAACACCCCGTAATAAAATATTCAGAGGATTGCATTGTTCGAATGCCAATAAGTCTCGTGGTACAGCGAAAAATAATTTCAATGATCACAACCCATAAATCTATTAATGAGTAATGAATCTAAAGTTAAAAAGGTTGAATGATATACCTAAAATAATCTGAGTAGAGTAGCTCTAAAATGGGTATGAAGTCTTTGTCAAAATGGCAAACTGTAACTGCCATAAATTTGTTGGATATAATTTGGGTCATTCTAGAATATATTTTACTTATTACTTGCATTTACTTATATTTAATGAATGTATTAGAGTATATGTATCTAGTTTAATGAATGTATTTAGAGAAGATGTATCTAATAGTCATGCATGTATTTAACTAGGTTACATGAATGTGTTGAATCCAATAGTTATTTACAATTATTTATAATTATATAAATAGTTATATGTGATGAAGATGACAAGAGAGAGTAAAAGAAAAACAGTTTAATACAAAGTGAGTTTATTTCTCTCCTAAAAAACTATTTCTCTTCCACCTCTTTCTAATAAAGTGGTATCAAGAGCTTGGTTCGATAGTGAAACAAGATGGCCAACAATGGAATGTTTCCATTTCAATTTCCTCGTCTTACAAAAGATAACTATGAAAATTGGTGCCTCCGTATGAAGGCTCTACTTGGCTCACAAGATGTGTGGGAGATCACACAAAATGGTTATGATTTTCCTCAAGATGAGGCATCTTTATCGCAACAAGATAGGGATGCCTTGGCGAGGACAAGGAAAAGGATCAACAAGTCCTTACCATCATCCATCAATGTTTGGATGAATCGATGTTTTTGAAAGTGGCTAATGCTAACATCGCAAAGGAAGCGTGGGAGATTTTGTAAATTTCTCTCTAATAAGTTGACAAAGTGAAGAAGGTTTGGCTCCAAGTATTATGAGGTGAGTTTAAAGCTTTGCGGATGAAGGAATCCAAGTCAATTTCGGACTATTATTCAAGGGTGTTGGCTATTGTTAATCAAATGAAGAGATATGGAGATACCTTAGAAGATGTTCGTGTTATTGAAAAGATCCTTCATTTTTTGGTTCCAAAGTTTGTTATGTGGATTGTGTCATTGAGTCAAAATTTAAACTCTATGACTATTGAAAAAGTAATGAATGAGTTACAAGTACAAGAAGATAAATTCAAGGGGAGACAAGATGGGTCGTTAGAAAAAGCTCTCAAAGCCAAGGTATCTTTAAAAGATTTTCGAGAAGAAAAGAACCAAAGAGGTTGAGGTCGAGGTCGTGGACATGGATGAGGATGAGGATAAGGTTATGGCCAAGGAGGACGTGAAAGAGGTCGTCGTGAAAATAGCAACAACAATAATAAAAGCCCATCAACTAGAAATCGTGAAAGAGCGAGGGGAAGAGGAAGTGGTAATTATCGAAGATCGAATGAAAGGAGGTATGACAAATCTAGTGTTGAATGTTACAATTGTTAGAAATTTGACCATTTTTCTTGGGAGTGCCAAAATTATTCTAACGAAAATGAACAGAGGGTCAATCTCATTAAATATCAACAAGATGTGGAAGAACCAAATTTATTGCTAGCACTAAAGAATGAAGAAAGTAATGATGCATGCATATGGTATCTTGATAATGGAGCAAGCAATCACATGTGTGGATGCAAAGAGACCTTTGTGGAGCTTTATGAGAAGGCTAGAGACAATGTTTCATTTGGAGACTCTTCGAAAGTCCAAATCCAAGGGAAAGGTACCATTTTAATTTCTCTAAAGGATGGTAGTCATAGCCTTATTACCGATGTTTACTATGTTCCCAAGTTAAAAAATAACATTTTTGAGTTTGGGACAACTCTTTGAAAGAGGTTATGAAATTCACATGAAAGATTATTTCCTTTGGCAAAGAGATCAATATGCCAACTTGGTTGCAAAAGTATCCATGTCGAAGAATATGCCTAAGGAATTTTAGGTCGAAGTTATTTCTTGTGTAGGTTACTTATCCAACCGCTCACAAACAAAGAATGTGAATGGTCTAACACCTCAAGAAGTATGAAGTGGAAGAAAGACAAGTGTTAGACATCTTCAAGTGTTTGGTAGCATTGCCTATACACATGGATCAAACCAAGATAGATTAAAGCTTGATGATCGAAGTTTAAAATATGTTTTCATTGGCTATGACTCAAACTTCAAAGGCTACAAGTTATACAACCCAAGCAATGGGAGGATTATCATAAGCTAAGATGTTGAGTTCTATGAACAAGCAAGTTGGAATTGGGAGGCCCAAGAAGAACAATCTTATGATTTGTTTCCTTATTTTTAGGAAGAACAAGACACTATGGAACTGGTGCAGGACGTGACTCCTCTATCTTCACCTGTTCCAATCCATAAAGCAACTTCTGAAGAAAGCTCGAGTGAAAGACCTCAAAAAATGAGAAGTATATATAATATGATGATACTACTGAAGCTATTAATGATTTGTTTTGTCTATTTGTAGATAGTGAGCCACTTAACTTCGATGACGTTGTGATGGACAAAAGATGGAGATGAGCCATGGATGAAGAAATAAAATACATTGAGAAAAACAACACTTGGGAGTTATCTGAACTTCCAAAAGGCCATGAAGCTATTGAAGTCAAATGGATTTTCAAGAAAAAGAAGAATGCAAGTGGGGAAGTGGTGAGGTACAAAGCAAGGCTTATTGTTAAAGGTTACAAGCAAAAGCATGGGATTGATTATGATGAAATCTTTGTACCCGTTGCTCGACATGAAATAATTCGTTTGCTTATTTCCTTGGTGGCTCAAAAATGAAGTGGAAAATACATTAATTTGATGTGAAATCGACATTTCTTAATGGTTTCTTGGAAGAGGAAGTCTACATTGAGCAACCCATGGGATACAATGTCCAAGGACAAGAAGATAAATGCCTAAGGTTGAAAAAGGCACTATAGGGGTTAAAACAAGCACCTCATGCATGGTATAGCCACATCAACAAGTATTTTCGAGATAATGGATTTGTTATGTGTCTTCATGAACATGCACTCTATATCAAGATAAATGATGGTAGAGATATCTTGATAGTTTGTCTTTATGTGGATGATTGGATCTTTATAGGAGACAATCTAAATTTAATTAAAGAATTCAACAAGCACATGTCATTTATTTTCGAGATGACTGATGTGGGGCTCATGTCTTATTATTTGGGCCTAGAAGTGAAACAAACGGATGACAGCATATTAATCTCGCAAGAAGGTTATACAAAACAAGTGTTGAAGAAATTTAAAATGCTTGATTGCAATCCTGTTGAAACTCCAATGGAGTGTGGAGTGAAGTTGTCAAAGTTTGATGATGGAATAAAGGAAGACCCAACTCTTTTCAGAAGTCTTTTGAGAAGTTGAGATACTTGACATGTACAAGGTGTGATATCCTATTTGTAGTTGGTGTAGTAAGTAGCTACATGGAAGCTCCTACCTCAGCTCACATGATGGTTTCTAAAAGGATTCTTCGTTACCTAAAAGGTAAGATTGAATTTGGGTTATTCTATTAATCTTCTCATGACTTTCAACTTATTGAATTTTGTGATAGTGATTTTGTCGGTGACATTGATGATAGAAAAAAGCACCATTAGATTTGTGTTTTCCTTGGGAGATTGCTGCATCTCTTGTAGTTCTAAGAAACAACCCATTGTGATACTTTCAACTTGTGAGGTTGAATATGTGGCAACAACTTCTCTTACTTGTCATGCTATCTGGCTTAGAGAATTATTGAAAGAACTTTATTTGCCACAAGAAGGAGCAACCAAAGTTTGAATTGATAACAAGTCTGAAGAAGCATCCGCGAAAAATCCTGTGTTCCATGATTAAAGCAAACATATAGACACAAGATATCATTTTATCAAGGAGCATATTGCCAAGAAGGAAGTGGAGCTTAAGTTTGTGAAGGCTCAAGATCAAGTGACAGATATTTTTACAAAACCTCTCAAGGTTGAAGGTTTTCGAAGAATGCGTGATAATCTTGGCATAATCAAGAAAATTTCAAATCAAGGGGAAATGTTGGATATAATTTGGGTCATTCTAGAATATATTTTTCTTATTACTTGCATGTACTTATATTTAATGAATGTATTAGAGCATATTTATCTAGTTTAATGAATGTATTTATAGATGTATCTAGTTGTCATGCATATATTTAAGTAGGTTACATGAATGTGTTGAATTCGATAATCAATTACAACTACTATATAAATAGTTGTATGTGATGAAGTATGTCAAGAGAGAGTAAAAGAAGAAAATTTTAATACAACGTGAGTTTATTTCTTTCCTAAAAAGCTATTTCTCTTCCACCTCCTTCTAACAAAATTATATTGGCCTCTACGTGATCTACCCGAAAGAAAAACGATCAAAGAAAACTCTCAAAACTTTTCTAGAGAGAAAAACGAAAAAAACTCTTTGCTTCCAGTCAAAGATTTATTCTGGGTAACTCCATCAAGGGGGCAAGACCTCCCTTTTATTAAAAAAAAAAACGTAAAATCTATCATAGAGTAATTTAAGCAATTTCCAAAAATAAAACATGATATCCTTTCTATAAAGGATATTAATTTTCATAATTCTCTAAAACATTTTTTTGACCAAAAAATAATTCATTATTTAATAATTTCTATAAAAACAATCTCAGTTAAAATTTATATGAAACACAATTCATATTTATTTTAACTAGATATTCTATGCATGTACATCAAATATGTACTATTGCATATAATATTTAACATTGTCAAATGCAATTAATCATAAGAATATTTCTATAATTAATTTAACCCGTATGAAAATGAAATATAATCTAAATTTTCTTTTTCTTTTGATCGCTTTATCCATAGGGGTGTGACCCTATAAGATCCTGCAACGTTAGTAGTAACATTAAAAGAATTCCAATGTTTCAAACATTGTGTAACAACCTGATTTCTAGTGGTATTGAAAAATGCGATTTTAGGACCTCTTTTTTGTAAATCGGATATGTAAATATTAAATAGGGATATTTACGAAGTTATTATATTTCTCTATCAAAATTTGGTTAAGTAATTTAGTCGAAAATGTGATTAATTAAGGCCTAAGACTAAATTGAAAAAATCTAATCGTTATAAATTTTTAATTAGGAAAAGACTTGGGGACTTAAATAGCAATTATTCAAGGGAATAAAATGGCTAATAGACAAATCCTAAATAGAATTTAGTGGATGATGATGATGGATGTCATTAATTTAAGTGCAATTAATATTAACTAAACTTGATTAATTAAGCTAATTAATGTTAATTAGCAAATTAAGCATAATATAAAAGCTAAAAATTAGTGGAGAAGTTGTCAACTTCTCCATTCCAAGACCGACCACCATAGCCAAGAAAACTAAGAAGCTTTTGAAACCCTTATACATTTAGCCATCCAATTACAAGTCCCTAACCATTTTTCTTTAATTTTTATAATTTTTATCATGGGAGCTTGATTAAGCTAACCCATGTATCAATTTGTTTAATTGGTAAAATTTTGATAAGTTTCCATTGTTTTGAATTTGATGAATTAGGTGTGAAATTGATAGAAATTAAGTTTAGATTATGAAAAGGACCAAATTGTAAAGCTTAAAAAGTTTGATTGTTAACTTTGTTACATTAGGGATCAAATTGAATAAAATAAAAAACCTATTATGATATTATTGTATGGATATAAAGCATATGGTCTCTAATGATTTAATGTGAAATAGGTTATTAATTCGAAGCTTTAACCGAAAGTTATGCTTGTTTCAAGTTTAGGGACTAAATTGAATAAATTAAAAAAATTGAAAAATATCCATGATTTGATATTTTATTCTAAATTAGATGAAAATTGATAGTATTATATTTTTTGTGACTGTGTGTAACTAATGTCGATGCTAAGCATTTGAGATGGAATGGAAAAGAAAAAGTTGTTGATGAGTGACGCAAGACTATTTTTTGTACTTTTATGATTCAAGATAGAAATATTTGCTTACATATGCATGTTTGTTGAGTGATTGATCATTAAGGTGAGTATATGGTGATTTTATGAATTGTTTAGATTGAGTTTGATATGAGATATTGACATAAAGGACTAAAATGAATAAAATGGAGAAATAATCTGATTTACTTTAATTATGATATGTTGAATGGAAATTGGATAAAAATATGTTGTATGATATGAAAAATATGTGTATAGATGATAATTTGAATTTATATGAATATGATTGAAAAATGATATATCTATTAAACTGTAAAAGAATTGAACATTGGTACCCTATTAACTAGTCGGGCTGAGTTGGATATAGTTGACATGCCATAGGATTGGATTGAGTATGAGACTATGTGCTTACGCGGCAAGATGCACTTCATGTTCCAGTATGCACTATATGTGCTAGTGATCGACCTGAAAACGTCACAGCAATTATGCAAGCGGACAATGCCGATGCAAGTATAGTAGATAGAGATGAATCTATCGGATATCGATCCCACGAGGATGGTGTTCTTCTTGTTGCTTAAATTTGTCGAAGCAATTAGAGTTTAAATGAAAAGAGTTGTTAAAAGTAATGTCAAAGCAATTTGGTTAAAACTGCACAAATCAAAGAGTTAAATCTGTCAACGCAAATATAACATAAAATGTTAGAGCAATTTACTAGAAAATGAATTGTTGTGTAAGATGTTGTAAATGTAAATTCAGAAAATTAAAAGAAATAGATCAACTGTAAAGAAATAGATGAATTGTCGCCACAATTAAGTTCTAATGAGATCTTACTACTATCAACTTCTCTGTTTAACAAAGACCCAAGTACTCACAATTACCACACCTTCTAGTACTGGTAATGCTCTGCACTTAAGAACAAGTTGCCAGAATTCCTTCTTGCCTCAAACAACTTCCGTTGTCTTGCTTGTTAATCTAACTTGTCACCTCACCTTCCAGCGACTGCAGTGACTGTGACTGCAGTCGCACTTCCGTGGTCAAAACAGTTAAATCCAAATATAAACAGATGAGAAGAATTGAATAGAAATCAAAATAGATATAACATTAATAGATACTTCCGTATACAATTAAAAGTTAGTCGAATTCATTAACATTCAAGAGGGATAAAAAGACAAATTGAAGTATGCTATTCCTAGTCTACTAGAATTCTCTCGTAATCACTCCTCTTGCATCGCACATAGGCACTCCTCGTCAGAAGTAGTCGCCTCCTTGTTGCTTCAGTTTATCGTCTTGGGAATCAAGCTTCCATGGCAGCTGACTTTGAGAAAAGATAAGAAAATTTGTGAAATTGAATTCTTCACAACTTGATACTGATATCCTCTCACTTCCCTCTATTTATAATCATTCCACAGCAGAGGTCTATCCCTCTTCTCAGATCTAACTTCCCTTTTTACAGCTGTACAAGTTTGTTATTGCCAATTATGCACTCACGCAGATCTGGTTTGTGCATTAGGTAGTTGTAGATTGTCGCAACATCTTTGGACGCAAATTATGATTTAAACTTGTTGCGAAAACTTGGCATTCTCCTGCGCTGGTTCTTCTGAATGTGTTAGCAGCGTAAAATCCTTGATAAAATGTAGAAATATTTATGTGGTGACATCTTTGGCCGCAATTCTAAATCAAACTTGTGGCCGCAACTCTAATTGCTTTCTCATTCTGATCTTCTAAGGTGGATTTCTGTGCTAACAACTTTAGATGCAAAACTGATACTCAATACAGCGACATTAGTAGCACAAAAGGAGTAAAATGAAAGAAAGTAAGACCGTACAACATTGATTTAGAAAATGCAAATACTAAGTATGAAATGCTAAAAATGTAGGCTAAATATGATACAAAAGGAACAAATTATACACTAATTCAAGGAGAAATTAAGTGTCATTTCTAATGTTATCACACCCCCAAACTTGAGTTTTTTTACTTGCCCTTAAGTAAATAAAAGCTAGCAAAGTTATATTCAAATTCTTGTCACCACAATCATCATTCTAGCAACTTATATTCTCTAGAATCCTAATGTATAAATTGCATTCATATGCTGAAATATTGCGCCGACAATTTATAAGCATGAATAATCAAAATTGCAACTTCACTAATGCTAGCATCATTCCTTAAATCTCAAATCTTCTTAACCAAAACAACATTTATTGTATAATAATATACATATTTATATTTTTTCTTTTTATCAACTTTTCTTTATTTTTTTATGTGACTGAGAGATGTCATTGCATTACTATACTCTTGTTCCTGAGCAGTAACGATGGGGTGCAACAAACCCCCAAGGAGCATGTAATTGCACCGACACACACTCTTGTAGTGACAACCTTTTGGCTAGATAGTTTTCTAACACCTGCAGTGGAGTGTTCCCCCTTGTTAAGTCACAATTCACCCACATTGGAGTGCCTTTTATTAGTAGATATAATTATATACAAAGCTGCAAGATGGTAAGTTAATTCAAGATTCAAAGAATGATACTATTCATTTTTTACTAATGCAATTTCAACCATTCATCCAAAAATAGAAGGATTCAACATTCAATCACATTCATCCAATTCACGCATTAGCATTCCAAATAATTCAAGATTTAAGCATCAAATGAAAAATTTTGGTCATATTTTTCTTAACTATGCATACTTTCATTCACTAAAAAGACAAATAGATTCTTAAACTTATTGGTGTAATTGCATTTCCATTCCAAATTTCCCCCAAACTTAATGTCTGCATTATCCCCAATGCACCGACAACCCTATACAATTATTAATGGAAATGCAACTACAATGTAAATGTGAAAACAATTAAAATGCAGTGACAATTAAAATGTAATGACAACTAGAGAAAATATATGCACTAAACTAAATACCGAAAAGTAAAACTAACTCAGTGTGTTGCAGCCGAGGAAGTGGTTGCTTTGGACTTTTTTTTCTTCTTAGGGCGCTCCTCTTTGCTTTTCTTATTTGCCTTTCATTTTTGCCTCTTCTCTTTTGGTTCAACCGGTGAAGTTGACTGCTCCTCCATTATTGGTTGAGTGTTGACTTCGTCGACAGTCACGTCCGATGGATGGATCTCAACAGGAGGTGCCAAATATGGCACAATAGCTAGAGGATTAGAATCCTTATTGTCGGATGTGATTGCCTCGACCCAGCTCACCCAAGATGTTGCCAATTGTTCAACAGATGCACTCATATTGACGGCTGCGTCAATAAAATTTCTCTGATAGATTTGTCGGGGTAATGTCTTCTTCTTTTTCTTCCTTCTCTTCTTTTTCTTTTTCATTATTTCTTCTTCTTTTGCTTCAATACCCCCAGAAGCAATTAGTGTATGCACTTCTACAACAACAGTCTCTCTCTCTCTGCCATAGTAGCCTCTAAACTGTTCGACAGTTTGTCTTCAAAGAGGCTGGCTATGTTTCGAAAGCAATCTTCCATTTCCTTGGATTACGCCTTTTGATCCTCATCATCAGAGATGTAGATTCTATTTGGGGACTAGACAAACTGGGTTCTTCCTTCTGAACCTGCTGCTCTAATGATGGAGTAGCTTCATCGATAATAGGGAACATAGGGAATTCAGGCATCGAATTTCTGCTCAAACCTCTTAATGCGCTGACAATAGCAGTGTTCCATGCCCTAGTATAGGCATAGAATAAGTTCTGTCTGATCTGCATCTCGTCGATTGCGCCGACAAGTTTGATTTGTTTACTACTCATCAGATCAACAAACGTTTCAATCTCATCAAGCTTCCTCCACATTTGAGGATCTGTGGGCACATGAGTTATAGTGTCCTTCTTTTTCCCTTTCCTTTTGTCCTTTTGTGGCACCTCCTTCACCATAGGGGTTTTCTGCCCCTTTTTCATCCTGTTTGTTTGGTGCCGGATTCTGCGATTTCTTAATGAAGGATTGCACCGACATTAATTCGTCGTCCCTTGAGTATAGAATGTAGTAAGCACATTCGGTCTAGCATTGCAGTCGTACTATGGGTGGATGGAAGGAGATGACAGTTGATGAAATGAAACCACACCTTGCTTTGGATAGTGAGGTAGCAACGGTGTATCGTGTAATTGTTTGGATTGTTTCCAGTCCAAACTGCGTCATCGAAGCACAAGTCGTTCAACAATAGATCAGCACTGTCCTTCGTCAAGTTCTTCAAGAACTCGACATGCTCATCCTCTCCTTCAGCAATATGGAGGAGAGCATTGATGTGGTCAGCGCTCCATGGCACCAACCCTTCACGAACGAATATAAATTCCTGTTCAGGATCAACTAGGTTAGCATAAAACTCCCTTACCATAGAGGGAGAGTGGATGGTCACAAAACCTCTCCCAGCCTAATTGTGAAATGGTTCTGGTGACTTGCTTCCCCAATGTCAGATGCGGGGACAACTAAAATCCTTGCTCAGGATGACAGTTCCTTTTCAACATCACTTCATGATAACGATCCTTCATCGCTTTTGATAAGAACAGGACAGGTTCCTTTGGTGGTGGTTGGTCGACATTTCTAACCATTGCAACCGATAATTCAACAGCGAATTTGGATAGGGTTTTCGCACTGCGAGTTCTCGCCATAACTATTGAAATAAAGAGAGTGAGAATAACTTGCAGAAAGATTGAAGGTTAAAGAAAAAGAATACATTAACAATGGTGGTTGTGAGTGTGAAGCTTCAGTCAACAAAAAAAGAGTGTTTTATAGAAGATGGAGGTGAATAGACGTGATGATTACTACTGCCGTTAGGAGTACCTTGTGCCTGGAACCAATAAATGCCAAGACATAGATCTTACTTTTTCAGAGTGATCCAATGGTTGGGGAAAGAGGTGAATCAACAGACATGATTCTTTCTCGAAACGCTTCGCTGAGTCATCAATGAAATGCGTTGACAAGTTGTGCTTTTGTGTGCGTCAACAAAAAGGAGATCTTTTATTCTTACAAAAAATAAAGAAACAATTTAAAGTAAAATAAAAGACAAAAATTAACAGAAAATTACAATGACATCCTATAAAAATGTGATCAGGTTAATGGTCTCGTTTTGTTTGTTGATGCTTGGGCTTCGGTAGTACTTCAATCGTTGGCCATTTACTTTAATTGGTGCCCATCGTTCAAATCCTTGATTGTCATCGCACCATGTGGAAATGCTTCGATAACTTTAAAAAGTCCTGACCATCTTGAGCGCAATTTTCTTGGATGTAATTTTAAACGTGAGTTAAATAAAAGCACTAACTAACCAGGAGGAAATTGTCATCGCAAAATGATGTTGTCATGCCATCTTTTAGTTTTTTCCTTGTAAATGGAAGCATTTTCATAAACATTGCATCGAATTTCTTCCAATTCTGAAATGTCCAACAATCATTTCTATCCAGCAGCATCATAGTCCATGTTCACTTGCTTGATTGCCCACATGGCCTAATATTCAAGTTCGACTGGCAAGTGATAGGATTTACAAAAAACTAGCTGATATGGCGACATCCCTAATGGTGTTTTGTATGCGGTGCGAAGTGCCCACAACGTATCATTCAACTGCGAAGACCAATCTCGTCGAGATGGGTTAACCACCTTCTTAAGAATACCCTTGATTTATCGATTAGATACTTTCGTTTGTCCGTTTGCTCGCGGATGATATATGGTTGCCATGCGATGTTTAACACCATAACATTTTAAAGCTGTCGGCACTTGATTGCAATGAAAGTGAGTTCCTTGGTCGCTTATTAATGCTCGAGGTGTTCCGAATCGTGTAAGGATATATGTGTGAAAGAACTTTAACACCGTCCAAGCATCGTCCTTCGGAATAGCAATTGCTTCGATCCACTTGGAGACATAGTCAATAGCAACCAAAATATACACATTTCCAAAAGAATTTGGAAATGGTCCAATAAAATCTATACCCCAAACATCAAAGAGTTCAACCTCCATGATAGGCTGTTGAATCATCTCGTTGTGTTGAGATATAGAATTGGTGCGCTGACATTTGTCGCACTGTTGAGCAAAATTGTGGGTTTCTCAAAATAATGTCAGCTAGTAAAATCCTGATTGTAAGACCTTTGTAGCAGTCTTAACGCCACCAAAATGGCCTCCATAAGGAGCATCATGGCAATGCTTCAAGATAGATATCATTTCTTCCTTAGGAATGCAGTGACGAATGATGTTGTCAGTGCATACCTTGAATAGGTATGGCTCATTCCAATGATACTTTGCAACATCCCGAAGAAATCTGACCTTCCTATGACTTGTTGCACCCAATGGTAGCTTTCCACAGACTAGATAATTGACGACATCTGCATACCATGGAGATGTGTCGACAAAGAATAACTTTTTTATCTGGAAATGCGTCAACAATTTGTGACATATTTCCATCCTTGCTTCTAGATTCCAAATGAGATAGGTGGTCTGCTACTTGGTGTTTCGATCCTTTCCTGTCCTTAATCTCAACATTAAATTCTTGTAATAAAAGGATCCATCTAATCAGCCTAAGTTTTGCATCTTTCTTAGCAAAAAGGTATCTCAATGCAGAATTATCAGTATACACTATAATTTTTACGTCGACAAGATATGAACGGAACTTGTCAAATGAAAAAACTACTACCAGTAACTCCTTCTCAGTGGTTGTGTAATTCACCTACGCTTTAGTTAAAGTCTTACTAGCATAATAGATTGAATTAAATACCTTATCTTTTCGTTGCCCAAGCACAGCATCCACAGCAAAGTCGCTCGTATCACACATCACCTCGAACTGTTGCGACCAATCCGGTGAGACAATAATAGGTGCCTACAGTAGCTGCTGTTTAATTTTTAGGAATGCTTCCAAACAAGCTTCATCGAACAAAATTTTTTTATTTTGCTCCAATAAAGAGCAGAGTGATTTTGCTATTTTGGAGAAGTCTCGAATAAATCGTTTATAAAATTTGACATGGTCAAGAAAACTCCTTATTCCCTTTACATTATTGGGTGGAGGTAGCTTTTCAATGATTTTGACCTTCGATTTATCCACTTCAATGCCCTGACAAGATATACGATGGCCAAGAATAATGCCTTTAGTTGCCATAAAGTGGCATTTTTCCTAGTTTAGTACCAAGTTGGTGTCTCGCATCATTTCAACAATTTTGCTAAATTGGCAGCACATTTATCAAAATTATGGCCATAGATAAAGAAATCATCCATAAGTACCTCTAATGAATCCTCGATCATATCAGAGAAGATGGTCATCATGCACATCTGGAATGTAGCTGAGGCATTACACAAACCAAAAGACATTCGTTGGAAAGCAAAGGTTCCAAATGGGCAAGTAAAAGTTGTTTTTGCTTGATCCTCTGGCATGATTACAATCTGGTTGTACTTAGAATATCCATCAAGAAAATAATAATAGGCTTTACCAGCTAGCCTATCCAACATTTAATCAATGGATGGAAGTGGAAAGTGATCCTTCTTTGTAGCCGCATTTAGATGACAGTAATCCATACACACTCGTCAACCTGTAGCAATACGAGCAGGGATTAGCTCATTCTTATCGTTGCTTACCACCGTGATGCCACTTTTCTTAGGCACACATTGGACCGGGCTCACCCATGTACTATTCGAAATTAGGTAGATTATGCCTGCGTCCAGCCATTTAATGATCTCTTTCTTCACTACTTCCTTCATTTTCTCATTTAATCTTCGTTGTTGCTCAATTGATTGTTTCCCTTCATCTCCAGCCTAATTTATACATGCATAAAGAGGAACTAATGCCTCTGGTGTCCTCTTTGCTCCAAGCGATGTCTCTTTTGTGCTGCTTCAATATTCTGATTAATTTTTCTTCTTGGTTGGCGTTGAGACTTACGCTGACAATCACTGGCAATGTATCATTGCCACCCAGGCAAACATATTTCACATGTGTTGGCAATGACTTTAACTCCAGAGTCAGAGCTTATTCAACCGATGGTTTGAAAACAGGGGTCGTCCTATTAGTCAGATCCAAAGATTTTAATAGCCAGCCATGTCTAAGCTCACAGACATTAGCCTCAACTTTGTGGTCACATTCATGTAAGGTATTGTCTTTCAATGTCACTGCATATTCCTATAGCACTGTTGAACTTCGTTCATTAAATTCCTCTGTAATTAACTTATCCAGAACATCAATATGATGACATTGTTCCTTACTTCGTGATGGAGATGCTTCGAAAACACTAAAGGTTACATGTTCATCGTTGTGATGCATGATCAACTCGCCCTTGAAAACATCTATTAGTGTATGTCCCGTTGCAAGAAATTGGAGCCCTGAATAATGGGCACCTCCTTATCGGCTTCACAATCAAGTATGATGAAGTCAGCTGGGAACACAAACTTTTTGACATGGACGAGAACATCTTTAATCTGTCCTTCAGGTTTTGCCAAAAATCTATCCGCAAGTTGTAATGTCACTGCAGTGGGCTTCATATGACTAATTCTTAATTTCCTGAAAGTTGACAATGGTATAAAGTTAATGCTAGTTCCCAAATCACATAAAGCTTTACCTAAGTAATGGTTTCCAATGAAGCATGGAATTGTGAAACTGCAAGGATCTTTCATTTTTTGTGGCAATTTATTTGTTAGTACAGTGCTACACCCTTCTATGAGCGTAATCGTCTCAATATCGGATAGCTTCTTCTTCTTTGATAGTAGCTCCTTTATGAACCCATAGCTGGGAATATGTACAATAGCATCAACTAGAGGTATATTAATATGTAATTGTTTCAAGGTAGATACAAACTTTTAATAATCTCTGTCATGATCTTTCTCCTTGAATCACTATGGAAATGGAAAAGGTATGTTCACAATGGATTGTTATGATATAACTGGTTCTGTCGACATGGGCAGTTGCATCGATAACTTCGTAGGACGAATGGTCGACATTGGTGTGACTACTAGTGGGTCATCCTCAATTACTTCTACTGTATCTTCTTCAGATGCAACATCTCCTTGTTTCTTTGGTTCGTTTGCGTCGACAGGTGCTTGGTTGGAGCTACTACTTTGTTTGGCAGTTTTCTTTCCACTCTACAATGTGATAGCCTTGCAATGCTCCTTACCTTTCTGATTTGGTTTTTTAGTATCACTGGGCAAAGCACCTGGTGGTCGTGTGCTCATGTTAGAAGCCAGTTGTCCTAGTTGTGCTTCCAACGCTCGGATGGAAGACGAATTTCCTTGTACAATTGCTTCTATTTTGGTAATATGCTCACGCATTAAAGCTTCAAGAGTAATTAATAGGTTTGATCTTGGTTGAAAATACTGTTGTTGCTGTTGCTGATGCTGTCATTGCATATTTGGTAGCACAGTCTGTTGTGGCTACATTCGAGCTTGTGGTTGCATCTGATTATAAGACTGCATCTGGTTATGACTGCATCTGGTTCTGCGATCGCATCTGGTCAGGCTTCGCATGCACTTGAGGATTGTGATTATAATTCTGCTGTTGTTGACCGTAACTCTCTTGTCTAAAATTACCTTGATTTGAGGAATTTCCATAACTATATGTGGATGCATTCTGTCTCCCCAAGGTTGTTGAGACCTATTTGAATTGTTATATGAGTTACCATATGAATTCCCTCGAATGTTATTGACAGAAAATGCATTCTCAGCATGCTGTGGACAGTCTTTATTGCAATGGTTGTCATCGTAAATTTCATAAGAAAATGTCGAGACATCCATTTGTTGGGCTACTTGAATAGGGGTAACATCACTCATCCCTTTCATGTTCTTAATTATGTTTGCCAAAGAGGATACTTGTGCATTTAGGGCTGGAATGACTTCTAACTCAATAACTCCAGGATTTATTTTCACTTGAGCAGAACGAGAAATCGGGTACTGATAATCATTTTGCGCAATTCTTTCTAAGATTTGCATAGCTTTATTGTAAGTGCAATCCAATAAAGGACCATTAGTAGATGCATTGACAGGATTTCTTGTCTGCGCATTTAATCCATTATAGAAGACCTCTATTTGTGTCTCTTGTTGGATTTCGTGCATAGGACAATGTCTAAGCAGAGTTTTATAACGTTCCCATGTAGTGTGCAAATTCTCATCATCTAGTTGACGATATGCTGTAATATCATTCCTCAGTCTAGCATTCATTATGGGTGGATTGAATCGTAAAATAAACTGAGTTGCTAGCGTATTCTATGAAGTAATAGATCCAACCGGTAAACCTAAAAACCATCTACGTGCCCTTCCTTGTAAAGAGTAAGGGAACAATTGCATCTTCAAGGCGTCATCAAGAACACCGTGTTGAGTGAAAGAAGCACATATAAGCAAAAAAGATTTGAGATTCTCCCTCACATCTTCGTGAGGCAAACCAACATATTGCCCACTCGAGTTTAGATTTGAAACATCACCGGCTTTAATTCAAAATTCCCAGCTTGTATTGCTGGTTTAACAACCCCTGGTTGTAGATCATCGAGCACAAGAACAAGGAAGTCTCTAATTGTCCTGTCTGGAATTTGCTCTCTTTGTGGAAGTGGTATATTGTTAATTGCTTGTGGTTGCACTGGAGGAACAATATTTTGTGGTAGCAAAGGTGGTAGATCGTTGTTGTTTCTAGCTATTTTTCTTTACTCTTGTTTCTTCCTCCGAATTGTTCTTTCAATTTCTGGATCAAAACTAACAATGTTGTTAGGATTTCTCCTTGTAGACATAAACACCTAAAAAGAATTTAAAGAAAATCAACAAAAAATTAGTTAATCAATAAAAGTTAGAAAAAGAATAGTAAATACAACTACAAAAATAAACATCAAACAAACGACATCCTCGATAACGATGCCAAAACTTGATCGGCCTGTAAACGTCACAGTAATTATGCAAGCAGACACTGTCGATGCAAGTATAGTAGATAGAGATGAATCTATCGGATATCGATCCTATGAGGATGGTGTTCTTGTTGCTTAAATTTATCGAAGAAATTAGAGTTTAAATGAAAAGAGTTGTTAAAAGTAATGTCAATGCAATTTGGTTAAAACTACACAAATCAAATAGTTAAATTTGTCAACATAAATATAACATAAAATGTCAGAGAAATTTAATAGAAAATGAATTGTTGTGTAAGATGTTGTAAATGTAAATTCAGAAAATTAAAAGAAATAGATCAAGTGTAAAGGAATAGGGGGATCCCTGACTTTACAAGTTGGCAACGCTAAATGTGACCATAAGGTAACTAATAGATGAATTGTCGCCGCAATTAAGTTCTAATGAGATCTTACTACTATCAACTTCTTTGTTTAACAAAGACCCAAGTACTCACAATTACCACACCTTCTAGTGCTGGTAATGCTTTGTACTTTAGAACAAGTGGCCAGAATTCCTTCTTGCCTCAAGCAACTTCTGTTGTCTTAGTTGTTAATCTAACTTGTCACCGCACCTTCCAGTGATTGTGACTGCAATCACACTTCCGTGGTCAAAACAGTTAAATCCAAATATAACAGATGAGAAGAATTGAGTAGAAATCAAAATAGATCTAACATTAATAGATACTTCCGTATAAAATTAAAAGTCAGTAGAATTCATCAACATTCAAGAGGGATTAAAAGATAAATTGAAGTATGCTATTCCTAGTCTACTAGAATTCTCCCGTAATCGCTCCATTTGCATCACACATAGGCACTCCTCGTCAGGAGTAGTCGCCTTCTTGTTGTGTCAATAAGGAGTATTAAAGAAATTACAAATTATCTTGGGGGTTACCTTAACACTAATTCCCCTAATTACCAAGGTTTCCCAATTAAGTTCATCCCTAGTGCTAAGTATATGACCTTTTAAGGTAGCATAAAATTCCTGGACTATAGGGATAACAACAGGTTCTGTGGGGATCGTCCAAAAATGTTCTCATTTATGGTACCTAACTAAAGGCCAGACTTCTTTGCACAAAACCATAAATGGATCAAAACCCCTCTCTTGAATGAAGGTTTTTCCTTTAAGTTAATTAAAATATTTTTCCACATTCATATTTAGAAAATTCGAAGGATTTGTACCCAATGATGGTTCATATTCTACAGTACATCTAACCTTTCTAAGAGGCATTCTAATTAATGGTGATATAAGAGTGGGAACTTTAAACCTAGATGAATGTGCTTCTCCCCTTGCTTGGAACCTGAAAAGTTAGAAGAGAAAATAAAAAAGAGAGGATTTTTAGGTTTTGTTATGAGTTAAAATAGAGTAGATTTTTAGTATTTATAGAGGTTCGATTTTAGGGTGTAAAAATGTGAAAAAAATATGTCTTTAATTGTCGAGTTACATAATCAAGTTGGGTCAATTTTGGAAAAATTACAGACGATGTCATGACATAGGGATTCTTTATCGTGACACACTCTTCAATTTCTCTTGGTCGCTGCGTTCTTGGGACTTTGTCGCGACATCCTCCTCAGCCTTGATATTTGTTGAATTTGTACACGTTGTCGTGACAAAGGGATGTTCATGTCGCGATGTCGGTTTCAGTCTTGCTTTTTCCTATATTCTGTCACTTGTGTTGCGACACAACTGTTAGTGTGTCGCAACATACTCCTGTTTTCTGTTAAATACTAAAATAAAGATATGTTAGAATAATATACAATAATATACATGAGTTAGTGACCGTCTCTGAACATACTCCCATTCGGTGCAGATTTAGACATTTCATTAGTGTAGGTCAGGCTGTAAATTAGTGTGTATAACGGAATACTTGGTAGTATTTTGAGGATCGTACCCAAAGAAGGCTTGAAGCTATAGTAAATTAAATCCTTGCAAAGAGTAAAAGTAATTAGTATTTATTTTAGGGTTTTATAGTAGGAAAACTAAAAGTGTGTTGTAGAGAGCATAAAAATAAAAGATAAATAAAATAAGAAATAATAGCACAAGTTCGAGAAGTAGAAAATCTTATAAATACCTTTGGGAAAATTAGGTCGTTTCCATATGATTTCCTCGATTGTTGGGTTTTGGGGGTTTCCCTCCAATCAACTACTCACTACCTCAGTTGGGTCTCTCGATCTTCTGGTGGCATAGCAAGTCAATAGAGATTACTTATCGCTAGATGTCATAGTCTAAATCGGTTTGGGGAAAATGTGTTCACGGATGGGCAATACCAATTTTGGGTTCATTCCCCCTAGATGACTTTTTAAGGTTGTCAGGCCTAGTGTTTGTTTGATGCTCTTCCTTTCACTAATAACTAATCTGAAAGGTAAAATCCTAGTAAACACACAATCAATTATTCATACATTTACCCTCTAATTCCCCAAAATGGAATTAGTTCCTCTTGGTTTCTTTATTAATCAATGAAACAATATATGAAAACATATAAGTGCAAAAGATGAAAAAGAACTGCATTTATTCCATTAAATTCTCCCTAATTAGAGTATAATTTATTCCATTGTATCATATTTATAATACATTTTCATCATTTTATACTTAGTAATTGCATTTTCTAAAGTCAGTATTGTATGGTCTTATTTTCTTTCATTTTATCCCATTTGTGCTACTAATGTCACTGCATTTAGTATTAGTTTTTGTGTCTAAAGATGTCAGCGCAAGAATCCATCTTAGAAGATCGAAGCAGGAAAGCGTTCAGAGCTATAGCCACAAGTTCGATATAGAACTGCGCCCAGATATGTCACCGCATGAATACTTCCAAATTGTAATAGGGACTTTACGCTGCTAACATATCTAGAAGCACCAACGCATGAAAATGTCAAGTTGTCACAGCGAATAAAAATATAATTTGCGTCTAGTAATGTCGCGACAACCTGCAACTTCCTAATGCATAAACCAGATCTGCGTGAGTGTACACCTGGAGTAACTAACTTGTACAGCTGCAAGGAAGCTAGATCTAAGAAAAGGGAGGATACTTGTACTTTCCAGTGAAGATAAATAGAGGGGGGAGAGAGAAGATCAGAATCAAGATCGTGAAGAAATTAATTCCATATTTTTCTGATTCTTTCTTAAGTAAGCTGCCATGAAAGCTTAACTTTCCTGGAGGGTGATCTGATGCAATGAGAAGGCAACTACTTCTAACGAGGAGTGCTCTAAGTACGATGCAAGAGGAACAATTACGAAAGGATTCTAGTAAGCTAGGAATAGAATGCTTCAATTTCTTCTTTAATTCCTCTTGAATGTTGATAAATTATGTTAACTTTAATTCCTCTACTCAATTCTTCTTATTTGTTTATCTTTGGATTTAACTATTTTGACCACGGAAGTTCGATAGCAGTCACAGTCACTGGAAGGTGCAGTGACAAGGTTAGATCATCAAGCAAGACAACATAAGTTGCTTTAGGCAAGAAGGAATTTTGGCCACTTGTTCTCAAATGCAAAGCATTGCAAGCACTGTAAGGTGTGGCTAATGTGAGTGTTTGGGTCTTTGCTAAATAGAGAATTCGAAAGTAGTGATATCTCATAGAACTTAATTGCGGCGACAATTTATCTACCAGTTACCTTGTAGTCAAAATTAGTGTTTGCCAACTTGCCAAATCAGGGATCTCCCACTCCTTTATAATTGTTTTACTTCTTTAATTTTCTTAATTTACATTCACAAAACATCTTCAACATTCATTTCATCTTCTATTAAATTGCTCTGACAATTTGTATTACAGTTTTACAATATTTGCGTTGACAATTTTAACTCTTTTATTTGTGCAGTATTGACTTAATTTCACTGACATTACTCCTGACAATTCTTCTTATTTCAACTACTTTTGCTTCAACAAATTTAAGCAAGAAGAACACTATCCTCGTGGGATCGATATTCGACAGACTCACATATGTCTATTATACTTGCACCGGCAGTGTCTGCTTGCACATTATTGCTTTGACGTTTATAGTGCGATCAAGTTTTGGCGCTATTACCGGGATGGCATTTGTTTGATGTTTATTTTTGTAGTTGTAGTTATTCTTTATTTTTTGAATTTTATTTTTTATTAATTTATCTTATTTTTCTCAATTCTTTTAGGTGTTTTATGTCCACAAGGAGAAATTATAATAATATTGTCAGTTTCAATCTAGAAATTGAAAGAACTATTTGGAGGAGGAGACAAGAGCAAAGAAATATGGCTGGAAATAATAACGATGTACCACAGTTGTCACCACAAAACCCTATTCCTCCATTGCAGCCACAAGATTTCAACAAATATACCGTTTCCAGAAGAAGAGCAAATTCAAAACAGGACAATTAGAGACTTTGTTGTTCTTGTGCTTGATTATCTACAACTAGGGGTTGTTAGACCAGTAATACAAGCTGAGAATTTTGAATTAAATCGGTGATGTTTCAGATGTTATACTCGAATGGGCAATATGTTGGTTTGCCTCATGAAGATGTGAGGGAGAATTTCAAATCTTTTCTGTTAATATGTGCTTCTTTCAGTTAGCATGGTGTTCCTGATGACTCCTTGAAGATGCAACTGTTTCCTTATTCTTTGTAAGGAAGGGCACGTACATGGTTTCTTAGTTTACCAACTAGATCTATTACATCGTGGAATGCGCTAGCAATTCAGTTTGTTTTGCGATTCAGTTCACCCACAATGAATGCTCGATTGCGAAATGATATTACTGCTTACCATCAATTGGATGATAAGAACCTGCATACTACTTGAGAGCGTTACAAAACTCTACTTCGACGTTGTCCCATGCACGGAATCCAATAGGAGACATAGATCGAAATCTTCTACAATGGATTAAATGTGCAGACAAGGAATCTTGTCGACGCATCTTCAAATGGTCCCTTGCTGGATTGCACTTATGATGAAGTGATACGAATTTTGGAGAGAATTACGTAAAATGATTATCAGTACCCGATTTCTCGATATGCTCAAGTGAAAACAAATCCCGGAGTTATTGAGCTAGATGCAATATCAGCTCTAAGTGCACAAGTATTTCACTGGCGAACATGATCAAGAACATGAAGGGACGAGTGATTGCTTTTATTCAAGAAGCCCAGCAAATGGATGTCCTGAGAATGCATTCTATGTCAATAACATCAGAGAGAACTCATATGGTAACTCGTATAATAGTTCAACTAGGACTCAACAACCTTGGGGGAATCAGAATATGTCCACATTTAGATATGGAAATTCCTCGAGTTAAGGGAACTTTCGACAAGGGAGTTACAACCAGCAGTAGCAGAATTATAATCACAATCCTTTGGTACATTCACATCTTGATCAGATGCAGTCACATAATTAGATGCAACCACATGCTCGTATGCAGCCATAGTAAACTACAATGCCAAATATGCAAGGACAGCATCAACAATAGCAACAGTAGTACTCTCAACCAAGATCAGATCCATTAGTTGTTCTTGAAGCTTTGATACGTGAGCATATTACGAGAATTGAAGCTATCGTACAAGGAAATTCTTCTTGCATCCATGCTTTGGAAGCACAATTAGGACAACTAGCTTCTAATATGAGCACAACACCACTAGGTGCTTTGCCCAGTAACATTGAAAATCCAAATCAAAAAGGGAAGGAGCATTGCAAGGCTATTCCTTTGCGGAGTGGAAATAAAACTATTGAACAAAGCAGCAGCTCCAATCCAGTACTTGTCGACGCAAATGTAACAAAGCAACAGGGAGAAGCTGCATCTAAAGAAGGTAGTTGAAATAAATGAGGAGGAACCACTAGTAATCACACCTATGCCTACCATTCGACTACGAAGTTGTCGATGCAACTGTCAATGTCAACACAATCGGGGTATCACAACAGCCCACTGTTAATATACCTTTGCCATTTCCACAACGATTTAAGGAGAAAGAACATGACAGAGACTATCAAAAATTTGTGACTACCTTGAAACAATTACATATTAATATACCTCTTGTTGATGCTATTGTGCAAATTCCTAGCTATGGGAAATTTATGAAGGAGCTCTTATCAAAGAAAAAGAAGTTATCCGATATCGAGATAATTGCGCTCACAGAAGGATGTAGCGTTATACTAACAAATAAGCTGCCACCAAAAATGAAAGATCCTGGCAGTTTCACAATTCCATGCTCCATTGGAAACCATTATTTAGGAAAAGCTCTATGTGATCTAGGAGCTAGCACCAATCTTATGCCATTATCAACAATCAGGAAATTAGAAATTGGTCATATGAAGTCCACTGTGGTGACATTATAGTTGCGGATAGATCTTTAGCGCAACCTGAAGGGAAAATAAAAGATTTTTTTGTCCAAGTCGATAAGTTTGTGTTCCCAGCAGATTTCATCATACTTGATTGTGAAGCTGATAAGGAGGTGCCCATTATTTTGGGGGACATTTCTTACAATGGGATACACACTTATAGATGTTTTCAAAGGCGAGTTAATCATGCGACATAACGATGAACACGTTACTTTCAGTATTTGAAGCAACTCCTTCCAAAAGTAAGGAACAATGTCACCACATTGATGTTCTGGACAGTTAATTACGAAGGAATTTAATGAACGTAGTTCAGCAGTGCCAAAAGAATATGCAGTGACATTTGAAGACAATTTCCACCTGAATGTGACCACAAAGTTGAGGCTAATGTTTGTGAGCTTAGACATGGTTGGTAAATGGAATCTTTGGATCGGACGATCCCTGTTTTCAAGCCATCGGTTGAAGAGTCTTTGATGCTGGAGTTGAAACCATTGCTAACACATCTGAAATATGTTTTCCATGGTGACAATGATACATTGCCAGTAATTGTCAGCTCAAGTCTCGATGCAAGGTAAGAAGAGAAGTTAATTAGAATATTGAAGTAGCACAAGAGAACCATCTCCTAGAGCATCGCGGATATCAGAGGCATTAGTCCCCCTTTTTGCATGCATAAAATTAGACTGGAAGATGAGGGAAAGCAGTTAATTGAATAGCAATGTAGATTAAATGAGAAAATGAAGGAAGTTGTGAAGAAAGAGAATCATCAAATGGTTGGATGCAGACATAATCTACCCAATCTCGGATAGTACATGGGTAAGCCCGGTCCAATATGTGCCAAAGAAGAGCGGCATCATGGTGGTAAGCAATGATAAAAATGAACTAATCCCTACTCGCATTGCTACAGGTTGCGAGTGTGCATGGATTACCGTCGTTTTAAATGCTGCCACAAAGAAAAGATCACTTCCTACTTCCATTCATTGATCAGATGTTGGATAGGCTCGCTGGTAAGGCCTATTGCTATTTTCTTGATGGATACTCTGGCTATAACCAGATAGCAATCGCGTCGGAGGATCAAGCAAAGATAACTTTTACCTACCCGTTTGGAACCTTTCTTTCCATCGAATGCTATTTGGTTTATGCAGCGCACCAGCCACATTCCAGAGGTGCATGATCGCGCCATCTTCTCTGACATGATCGAGGATTAGTTGGAGGCATTTATGGATGATTTCTCTGTTTATGGTCACAATTTTGATAAATGCACTGACAATTTAGCTAAAGTGTTGAAGCGATGTGAGGACACCAATTTGGTACTAAACTGGGAAAAATGCCACTTCATGGAAACTGAAGGCATTGTCCTTGGGCATCATATCTCTTTTCAGTGCATAAAAGTGGATAAAGCAAAGGTGGCAGTTATTGAAAAGCTACCCCACCCTACCAACGTTAAGGGAATAAGGAGTTTTCTCGACCATGCCAGATTTTATCGTCGTTTCATCCAAGATTTCTCCAAAATAGCAAAACCTCTCTACTCCTTGCTGGAGAAAAATAAAAAGTTTATGTTCGATGATGCTTGTCTGGAAGCATTTGTTAAAATTAAGCAGTAGTTAGTGCAGGCACATATTGTCGTCACATCGGATTGGTCCCAATTGTTCGAAGTGATGTGTGATACGAGCGACTATGTCGTTGGTGCTTTACTTGGACAACGCAATGACAAGGTATTTCATACAATATATTATGCTAGCAAAACTTTAACTGAAGCGCAGGTAAATTATACAACTACAGAGAAAGAATTACTGGCAGTAGTTTTTGCATTTGACAAGTTCTACTCGTATCTTGTCGACGCAAAAATTACTGTTTATACTGATCATTCTACCTAGAGATACCTCTTTGCCAAAGAAGATGCCAAACCCAAGCTGATTAGATAGATCCTATTATTACAAGAATTTGATGTTGAGATTAAAGACAGAAAAGGATCGAAGAACTAGGTAGCAGACCACCTATCTCGTTTGGAATCTAGAAGTGAAGATGGAAATATGTCGTAAATTGTTGGCGCATGTCCAGACGAGAAGCTATTCTTTGTCGACGCATCTCCATGGTATGTAGATGTCGTCAATTATTTGGTCTGCGGGAAGCTACCGCTGAGTGCAACTGGTCACCAGAAAGGTCAAATTTCTTCGAGATGCTGCAAAGTACCATTGGAATGAGCCATACCTGTTCAATGTATATGCTGAAAATATTATTCGTAGCTACGTCCCTGAGGAAGAAATGCTCTCTATCCTGAAGCATTGCCATGTTGCTCCTTGTGGAGGTCATTTCGGTGGTATTAGGACTGCTGCAAAGGTCTTTCAATCAGGATTTTACTGGTCTACATTATTTTGAGACGCCCACACTTTTGCTCAACAATGTGACAAATGTCAGCGCACCAGATCAATATCTCGACGCAACGAGATGCTACAATAGCCTATAATGGAAGTTAAACTTTTTGATGTGACTAGAATTCCTCCTAGCTTTTCGATGGAACTTCCGCTGACTTGCTTGTTAACCTAACTTGTCACCTCACTTTCTAGTGTTGGTATACTACAATTGCACTTCCGTCGTCAAAGTAGTTAAATCCAAGGGAAAACAGATGAGAAGAATTGAATAAGAATCAAAGTAATCTAACATTGAAAGATATTTCCATATACAATCAGCTGTCAATAATAATTCATCAACATTAAAAGAGGGATTAACAAATAACCCAAAGCATACTATTCCTAGGCTACTAAGATTATTTCTTAACCGCTCCTCTTGTATTGCATCAAGCACTCCTCGTCAGGAGTTGTCGCACACTTGCTCGATCAGTTCACCGGACTCCAAAACCAAGGTTCAAAGCTTTAGAGAATTTGCAGAATTAATTTCTTCACCTCTTGATATCTCTTTCCTTCTTCTCTTCTCTATTTATAAGCTTTGAGAATTGTAGATCTCATCTCCTCTCAGATCTAACTCCTTTTGTAGTTGTCAAAGTTTGTTAAAATCTAGCTATGCACTCACGCAGATCTAGTGTGTTCTTCATGAATCTGCAGGTTGTCGCGACATCGCTAGGTGCACTCTGTAATCTTTAATTGCGACGAAAACATGTTATTCTCCTACGCTGGTGCTTCCAGATGTGTTTGCAGCTTGAATTCACTCATACAAAGTAGATGTTTCCATGCGGTGACATTTTTTACCGCAATTCCAATCTAAATTTGTGGCTGCATCTTTGAACTTCTTCTAGCATTGATCTTTTGAGATGGATCTCTGCGCTGACAATTTCAAACGCAATTCATATGCTGCATATGGTGACATTAGTGCACAAAAAAGATAAAATAACAAGAATTTAAGCCACATAACATTAAGTTAGAAAATGTGAATACTAATTATGAAATGACTATCATGCATGCTAAATATAATACAAAAGAGACAGTTAATACATAAATTTAGGGAGAAAATAGGTGTCATTTCTAATGCTATCACACCCCCAAACTTGAGTTTTTGCTTGTCCTTAAGTAAACTAAAGTAAGCAAAGTCACAAACAAAACATGTCATCACAATCATTATTCTATCAACTTAAATCCTTTGGAATTCTAATATACAAATTGTATCCATATGATAGAATAATGCACTGACAATTTATTGATATGAATAATTAAAGCTGTAACTTCAGTAATGTTAGTAACATGCTTTGAATCTTAATCTTTTTTTGACCAATACAACATTTTTTCTTTTTTTTCTTCTTCTTTTCGCTTTTCCTCTTCCTTTCTTTTTTTTATAAATGACTGAGAGATATCATTGCATTACTCTACCTTTGTTCCTGGGCAGTAATGATGGGGTGCAACAAACCCTCAAGAAGCATGTAATTGCACCGACACACACTCTTGCAGTGACAGCCATTAGCTAGATAATTTTTCTAACACATGCAGTGGAGTGTTCTCCCTTGCTAAGTCACAATGCACTCACATTGGAGTGTCTTTTATTAGTACAATGTCGGTGCAATTGGTAAGTTATTTAAAGATTCAAAGATTGTTTCTACCCATTCATTACTGAAGCAATTCCAATCATTCATCAAAAAATAGAAAGCTCAATATTCATTCATATTCACCCAATTCACATATCAGCATTCCAAACAATTGAAGATTTATGCATAAAATAAAAACTGTGATCACATTTTTGTTGAAATTTTGCATACTTTCATTGACCTAAAGACATAAATAAATTTTCAAATATGTGGGTGTAATCACATTTCCATTTCACACGAGATCCCCCTAAACTTAATGTCTGCATTGTCCCCAGTGCACCTACAATATTATACAAATTAAAATAGAAATACAACTACAATGCACATGTACTAACACATACAATGTAGTGACAACTAAAAATGCAATGACAACTAAATGCTATGCATGCAACTAACTAATGAAAAGTAAACTAACTTATTATTCAGCAGCCGATGAAGTGGTTGCTTTGGCTTTCTCCTTCTTCTTCTTCTTTGGGCACTCCTCTTCTGCTTTGCGCCTCTTGTCTTGTCTTTCCTCTTTCTCTTTTTGTCCTTGGAATCAATCGGAGCAGTGAATTAATCCTCCACAGCCGGTTGAGTGGAGGCCTCATCAACAATCACATCAGATGGATGGACTTCAGCAAGTGGTGCCACATAAGGCACAATGGCCAAGTTAAGATCCTCGGCACTGCTGGTGACTGCCTCAACCTGGTTCGCTTCAGGTGGAGCCAAGTTTTAAATGGATGCCCTCGCACTGGTAGTTGTGTCGATAAATTCCTCTTCGAAATTTATCGGGGCATCTTCCTTCTCTTCCTCATTTTCCTTTTTCTCCTCAGGTTCCTCCTTCTCAGTTGTACCTATTTCTATGCATTCCTCTGCTTCTAAACCCACAGATACAATCGGTGTATGCATTTCCTAGTAACAGCGTCTCTTTCCGCCATGTTAGCCTTAAGACTATTCAAAAATTCATCCTCGAATAGGCTGGTGATTATTCTAAAACAGTTCTCCATGGCGTTGGAATGTCCTTCGTGCTCCTCATCATCGAAGATATGGATTATCATTAGGGATGGGACAGGTTCAGGCCTACCTTTAGGAGTAGGTTGCTCGGAGGATGATGGGCTTCCTTAACAATAGGTGGGAGTACAAGAAACTCTGGCATGGGATTTGGGCTTAGACTCCTCAATGTCGCTACAATAGCGCTGTTCCATGCCCTTGTGTACACATAGAAGATGTTCTGCTTGTAAGCCATTTCCTCTAACATGCTGACAAGGCAAATCTGGTGCATATTCCTGCGATTAATGATTAGTTCTATTGTAGCCAACTTTTTCTCAACTTGAGGGTTTGTGGGAGCATCTTCTTGTGTCTCCATTTCCTTTCCTTTCCTTTCCTCTTTCTTCTTAGGCATCTCTTTCACCAAAGGGGTTTTTTGTCCTCTAGTCATTCGCTCTACTGAGATATCATTTATTGGTCCCTCGTTGTCCAGTACTTCCTCACCATCACGGGGCAAAATACCCCTTTGTTTGCAGAGCATCATAATTAAAGAAGGGAAAGGTAAGATACCTGTTTGCTTAACCGTGGCTTCAGAAATTTCATCATGTAAAATTGCACCGACATTGATGTGGCGGCCCTTCAGGATGGAGTGCAAAAGGCACATGCGATCCAGCGTCGCAGTTGTGCTATGGGTTGAAGGCAGAATTCGACTATTAATAGAGTGGAGCCAAACCTTGCTCTAAGTTGTGAGATAATGTCAGTGCATTGTGTAGTTATACAAACCATTGCCAGTCCACACAGCATCCTCGACGCATAGGTCTCGCATCACCATGTCAGTACCTTCATGAATTAACTCCTCTAAAAACTCAGTATGAGTATCTTCCTTTTCAACGAAGTGAAAGAGTGTGTTGATGTGAGTCGCATTCCAAGGCACCAGACCCTCACGTGCAAATACAAGCTCCTGTTTAGAATCTACTAAGTTGGCATAGAATTCTCTTACCAAAGTGGGGAAATAACCGGCTACTGTTCAGAATCCACTAAGTTGGCATAGAACTCTCTTACCAAAAGTGAGGGAATAACCGTCCGGATGGTAACAAAAAGACTCCCAACCCAGGCGAGAGATTGTCATTACAATTTGTTTCCCTAACGGCCGTTGTGGAGACAACTGAAAAACCTACTCCGGGTGACAGTTTCTCTTGAGCATAACGTCGTGGTAGCGGTCCTTCACCACCTTGGAGAGGAATAGGATGGGTTCTTTCTGTGAGGGCTGGTCGGCATTCCGAACCACAGTGGCTGATGATTTAGTGAGGGATTTCGAAGGGGTTTTTGCTCCTCGTGTTCTGGCCATAATAGTTGAATAAAGAGAGCAAGAGAATTTTGCAAAAAAGTGTAAAGATAGTTAAGAAGATGGTTGCAGAAGCAATGGAGGTTGTGAGTGAGAGAAGATAAACGGTAGAATAAGGGTTTTGTAATTCTTTCAGAGGAAGAGACGTGATTATTGTAATTGTCTTGGGAAAACATTGCGTTTACAGCCAATAAATGCCAGGCTGCAGATCGTACCTCTTGGTTTGTTCTAACAGCTAGGGATGGATGAAGATAAATTAGCGCGATTCTTGCTAAAAACCTTTTTTCTGAGTCATCACTGAATGCGTCGACAAGTTGTGCTTTATAATGTGTCGACAAAAAAATATTTTTTATTCTTACATAAACTAAAAGGAAACAAATTCAAAGTTGTCGAAGCATTTTCACATGGTGTAGTGACAATCTATGATTTAAACGATGGGCACCAATTCAAAGTGAATGACCAACGATTAAAGCACTACCTTAGCCCAGACACTAATGAACAGATCGAGACCATTAACCTGGTCACATTTTCTTAGAATGTCATTACAATTTTTCTATTTACTTCTGTATTTTATTTTCTGTTAATTCTCTTCTTTAGTTTTCTGCAGGAATAAAAGTTATCCTTTTTGTTGACGCACAAAAACTCAACTTGTCGATGCATTTCATTGCTGACTCATCGAAGAGTTTCAGGAAAGAATCACGCCGATTGATTCACCCTGTTCCCCAACCATTGGATCGATTCGAAAAAGAAGAATTTGTGTCATTGCATTTATTGGATGCAGACATAATGTCCTCTCACTGCAGTAGCAATCATCGTGCCTGTTCATTTTCATTCTTTATAAAATACCCTATTATGCTGATTGTTTCTTCACACACACATCTGCCATTTTTGCTGTAATCTTTCCTTTTCTTCAACTTATAGATTTTCTGCAATTTTTCACTTTCTTCTCTCATTTAGCTATGGCCAAAACTCAAGGTTCCAAAACCCCTTCAAAACTAATCACTGAATCATCTACGACGATGGTTCGTAACATCGACCAACCAACAGCCAAGAACCAGTCCTTTTCTTAACCAAAGCGGCTAAAGATTGTTTTCATGAAGTAATGCTGAAGCAAAACTTCTATCCCGAGTAGGGCTTCTAGTTATCCCCACTATTGACGCTAGGGAAACAAGTGGCTAGAACTATTTCGTGCTTGGGATGGGAGAAGTTCTGCAATCATCCGAAAGGGTATTCCCCATCCCTAGTAAGAGAATTTTGTACTATCCTAGTTGATCAGGAGTAGGAGTTTATCTTTGTCAGCAAAGGACTGGTACCATGGGGTACTGACCATATAAATGACCTCTACAACATCGTTGAGGGGAGGACGAGCACGTAACTTTTTTGGAGAACCTAACAAAGGAAGGCGCTGACTTGCTGCTGAATGATTTGTACGTCGATGATGCTGTTTGGACCGAAAATAATCCAAACAATTATACAATGTAACGCCTTTTCCTCATAGTCCAGAGCAAAGTCTGGTTTCACTTCATCAACTGCTGCCTCTTTCCATCCACTCATAACACTACCATATCATTGGATAGAATGTGCCTAATACATTCCATCATAAAGGGCCGCCGGATATATGTCGGGCAATCCTTCACTAAGAAATTATAGATTCTGCCATGAGACAACAAGTATCTTGCCATTCCCTTCTCTAATCATGCTGTTATATCGACAGAAGTGCGTTGTACCTCACGAAGGGGAAGAATTCTTAGACAATAAATGTCCCATTAATGATGTCTCGGTCGAGCGAATGACGAAAGGGACAAAGACCCCTATTGTAAAAGAAGTTGTGCAAAAAAAGGAGACGGTCAAAGCAAATAAGAAGGACAAGCATCCTCATCCACCCACAGATACTCAACTTTGGAAGAAACTTAAAGAAATTGAGCAATTGGCTGACCGAATGAGTCTGCGGCAACTTAAAATTATCGGCGCTGTGGAAGTGATGGAGCACTCACAAAACTTATTCTATGCCTATACCAGGGTATGGAATACGACAATCATTAGCATGCTACGTAGCATGAGCAAGAAGCCTTTGCTAGAATTCCCAGTATTTCCCCTTATCATCAGTGAGGAAACACCATCAATTGAGAATGCTACTTCAGAAGGGAAGACTCAATCTGTCCAGTCTTCGCACATGGTCCACATTTTTTATGATGAGGACCAAGATGTACATTCCAGGGATGTGGAGGAGTGTTTTTGGAATATTGTTAGCCTCTTTGAAGATGAGGTCTCTAACAGTTTGGGGTAAATATGGCGAAGAAGGAAGCTGCTGCTACAGTAGAGCACACCACCATAGACTTTGTGGAGGAGAAGGCCGAAGAAAAAGAAGAAAGAAAGGAAGATGAGAAAGAAGAAAACTTTGTCGTGACAAATTTATTTGAGGAATTTGTCACCGCACCTAACAATGTGGGTGCAATTCCTAAATACTTGGCGCCATCTATTGCAAGCCAAGTCGAGGCCGTACCATCCAGCAACGAGGATCTTAATCCTCTGGCTATTGTGCCTTATGTGGCACCACTTGTTGAAATTCATCCTTTGGATGTTACTATCGATGAAGCCAGTACCCAATCGAACCTGGAGGAGCAATCCACCGCCCCGGTTGAACCATCGAAAAAAAGCGCAAATGCATAGACAAAAAGAAGCGCAAAGAGGAGCGCCCCAAAAAGAAGAAAAAGTCCAAAGCAGTCACATCCTCGATTGCATCACATTGAGTTAGTTTTTACTTTTAAGTATTTAGTTTAGTTGCATGCATTTCATATAGTTGTCATTGCATTTTAATTATCTTTGCATTTTATTTGTCAACGCATTTGCATTGTAGTTGCATTTGCATTAATATTTGTATAGTATTGTCAGTGCATTGAGGACAATGCACTAAGTTTGAGGGGGAAATATGTATGGCATGGAAATGCAATTGCACCCACAAGTTTAAGAATTTATTTGTCCTTTTAGTTGAATGAAAGTAGGCAAAGTTATGAAAAATATGACTACAATTTTTTCATTTGATGCTTAATTCTTGAATTATTTGAGATGCTAATCTGTGAATTGGATGAATGTGATTGAATGTTGTATCCTCCTATTTTTGATGAATGGTTGAAATTGCATTAGTAATAAATAAGTAGTATCATTATTTGAATCTTGAATTAACTTACCATTTGCACCTATATATATAATTATATCTACTAATAAAAGACACTTAAATGTGGGTGCATTGTGACTTATCAAAGGGGAGCACTCCAATGTAAGTGTTAGAAAAATTATCTAGCCAAAGGCTGTCACTGCAAGAGTGTGTGTCAGCGCAATTACATACTCCCTGGGGGTTTGTTGCACCCCATCGTTACTACCCAGGAACAAGGGTATAGTAATGCAATGACATCGCTCAGTCACAAAAAAAAAAGAGAGAGAAAGAAAGAAATATATATATATATATGTATAGAATAATAAATGTTGTATTGGTTAAGAGGATTTAAGATTTAAAGCATGATGCTAGCATTAGTGAAGTTGCAGTTTTGATTATTCATGCCTATAAATTATCGGTGCAATTTTCTATCATATAATTGTAATTTATACATTAGGATCCCAGAGAATTTAAGTTTCTAGAATGATTATTGCGATGACAAGAATTTTGATATGACTTTGCTAGTTTTTATTTACTTGAGGGCAAGTAAAAACTCAAGTTTGGAGGTGTGATAGAATTAGAAATGACCATTAAATTCTCCCTAATTAGAGTATAATTTGTTCCCTTTGTATCATATTTAGCATACATTTTCAGCATTTTATACTTAGTAATTGCATTTTCTAAAGTTAGTATTGTATGGTCTTATTTTCTTTCATTTTATCCCATTTGTGCTACTAATGTCACTGCATTTAGTATCAGATTTTGTGTATAAAGATGTCAGCGCAAGAATCCATCTTAGAAGATCGAAGCAGGAAAGTGTTCAAAGCTGTAGCCATAAGTTCGATATAGAACTACGCCCAAATATGTCACCGCATGAATACTTCTAGATTGCAATAGAGACTTTACGTTGCTAACATATCCAGAAGCACCAGCGCATGAAAATGTCAAGTTGTCGCAGCAAATAAAAATAAAAATTTACGTCCAATAATGTCGTGACAACTTGTAACTTCCTAATGCATAAACTAGATTTGCATGTGTACAGCTGGGGTAACTAACTTATACAACAGTAAGGAAGTTCGATCTGAGAAAAGAAGGATACCTGTACTTACAAGTGAAGATAAATAGAGGGGAGAGAGAGAAGATCAGATCAAGCTTGTGAAGAAATTAATTCCATATTTTTCTGATTCTTTCTTAAGTAAGCTGCCATGGATGCTTAACTTTCCTTGAGGGTGATCTGATACGACGAAAAGGCAACTACTTCTGACGAGGAGTGCTCTAAGTGTGACGTAAGAGGAGCAATTACGAAAGAATTCTAGTAGGCTAGGAATAGAATGCTTCAATTTCTTCTTTAATTCCACTTGAATGTTGATAAATTCTGTTGACTTTAATTGTGTATGAAAGTACCTATTAAAGTTAGATCTACTTTGATTTATTCTCAATTCTTCTTATTTGTTTATCTTTAGAATTAACTGTTTTGACCACGAAAGTGCGATTGCAGTCACAGTAACTAGAAGGTGCAGCGACAAAGTTAGATAAACAAGCATGACAACTAAAGTTGCTTGAGGCAAGAAGGAATTTTAGCCACTTGTTCTCAAATGCAAAGCATTGCAACACTGAAAGGTGTGGCTAATGTGAGTGTTTGGGTCTTTGCTAAACAGAGAAGTTGAAAGTAGTGAGATCTCATTAAACTTAATTGCAATGACAATTTATCTACCAGTTACCTTATAGTCACATTTAGTGTTTGCCAACTTGCCAAATCAGGGATACCCCCACTCCTTTATAATTGTTTTACTTCTTAAATTTTATTAATTTACATTCACAAAACATCTTCAACATTCATTTCATCTTCTATTAAATTGCTCTGACAATCTATATCATAGTTTTACAATATTTGCGTTGACAGTTTTAACTCTTTTATTTGTGCAGTCTTGACTTAATTGCACTGACATTACTCCTAACAATTCTTCTTATTTTAGCTACTTTTGCTTTGACAAATTTAAGCAACAAGAACACTATCCTCGTGGGATCGATATTCGACAGACTCACATCTGTCTAATAAACTTGTATCGACATTGTCCGCTTGTACATTATTGTTGTGACATTTATAGCGCGATCAGTTAGCTAATCTTTAGGCCTCTTTTGACCTTAAAAGAAATAATACAACCTTTTTAGCCTATTTTATTGAAAAGACAAAACTAAGCTAAAAACCCATAAAACATAGAGAAAATTACTTGATTCCAAGCTCATCAAATGTGAAAACTAGTTCAATCTACTAGGTAAGAAACCGACAGATCAGTTAGTACCATCGATTTTACTATTAAGTCTTACTATCGAACTTATCCTGTATGCTTCCCCTTACCGAGTGGATCCAACTCTGTTCCCCTTTTGTCCACTTCTTAGTTGATTTGTCTACCTTCTTTAATCGATCCTTTTCATTGAATCGATTAATTCTTTCCTTGTTCATGAATGGAATTCGATTATGCCCTTCTCCCTTATTTAATTCGAGCATATGATATTGCTCATTGTGCACCTTAATTTCATCATTTTTGTCCCCACACTTGAAGGTTTCCACCTCATCATTGATTCTTATAGTAAGCTCATTATTGTTCAAGTTGATGGTGGACTGAGATATGGCTAAGAATGGTCTTCCTAGCAAGATGGGGATATCCCTATCTTCCTCAAAATTAAAAACAAAAAGTCCGTAGGGATGATGAAACTTTGTACCTAGACTAAGACATTCTCTAAAATTCCCCTTGGTAGTACAGATGACCAATCCGCCAGTTGTAGATTAACTTGGGTGTTCTTAAGATCTCCATTTCCAAGCTTCTCAAATACTGACAAAGGAATTAGGTGATGCTTGCACCGAGATCACACAGAACCTTGTTAAATTAAAGATTCCCAATTTTAATTGGAATAGTAAAACTGCTGGGATCCTTCAGGTTTTGGGGAATCGTCTTGGAGATAATGGCACTATAGGATGCGTTCATCTCCACTTGCTTGCTTACCTTGATTTCTCGATGGTGTGTCATGTTTTCCTTTAAGAATTTAGCATACTTGGGTACCTTTTCTATCAATTCAATGAAAGGTAGGTTAATATTTATGGATTTGAAAAGGTTAAGGAAACTTACAAAATCATCTTCATCTTGTCGTTTCTTTTCCTCTAACCTTTTCAGGAAGGGAATTGAAGTACTCTTTTCTTTAGGCATGTCTTCCTTTGTTTCTAATTCCTCTTTAGCGGGCACCTCCTTGTGATGACTTCAGTATCATTATCAGACGGGATGTTTATGATGTCTTGTGGTTTGTTAGGCTCTTCTTCGTCCTTAGGTCGTTCTAGGGTACTCAGTACTTTACCTGATCTTAGCTCAATCACCTTGAACTGTTCTTTTACCTTCTCTATGGGGATTATTTTCGGTGTTGCTAGGGATCCTTGAACCAATCTGTCTTGAAAGATAAATTATCATGCTCATCAGTTATTCCATTCTTTCCTCTAGTTTCACTGTAGATTTAGCGGTGTTTGTGGATCCGCCCTCATAAAGTGCATCTCCCCTTCAATTCTATCCAATCTTTGACCACATGCTGTACGGTCACCTTGGCTCGCTTTTTCTACCTGTCTCAATAAAAATGGGGGTTGATAACTAGGGTTTCTAGCTTGTGTATTACTGTTATCATTTCCGTCTTGGTTTCCTCACCACCTGAAGTTGGGGTGATCTTTCCATCCTGAATTATAATTATTTGAATAGGGATTTTGACTACTTACGTAATTGGCCTCCTCCGAATTGACGAGATAATAATAAAGAAGCTTATCTTCTCCATGGGATAGTGGTGCCCTTCTAGCAGACTCGATTCGGTTTTGTATCTCCAACAGTTATTGGTATTTGTCATTTTCCTGTGTCCTCTTTACCGAAGTGGGTTTCTTCTCATAAGTGAACCTCTCAATAGGCCTTTGGCATGAGTTCATTGCCATATTTTCTATAGCCCATAAGCATTGTTATACGTTCGGTTCATTAGGGCTTTTCCTGCCAGACCATCTAGAATAGATATGGTGGATGCATCTAACCCACTGTAAAAAGTTTATAGTTGCATCCATTCCTACATACCATGATTAGGGCAATTGTGTACTAGTGTCTTAAACTGTTCCCATGTTTCATGTAACCTTCGCCCTCAAATTGCCAGAAGGTTGACAATTCTCTCCTAAGTTGGATAGCTTTTCCCATAGGGAAAAACTTTTGTAAAAATTTCCCCACCAGTTTATCCCAAGTTGTGATAGATCCAGGTGCCTGTGCATCTAGCCATGAAAAAGCGTTGTCGGTTAGTGAAAAGGGAAAGTCTTAAACGAATGGCATCATCAGTAATACCATTAAACCTAAAAGTATTGCGTAATTGTAAAAACCGTTTCGAATGTAAACTGGGATCTTCAGCCATTATCCCTCTAAATTATAAATTATTTTCAATCATTTGAATCATAGCCGATTTTATTTCAAAGTTATTAGCGGCTATAGTAGGTCTAGCAATACTCTCTTGAGTTAGATCTAGATTAGGTAAAAAGTACTCCCTTAAAGTTCTTTGTGCTTTTGCCATTGTTTCATTTGCAGGGAGTTGTGAAGGTATATGAATGTTTTCTACGTTGATAGTGGGATCTTATATTGGATCAACTCGTTCTTCTCTCTCTCTCCGGTGGTGGATTTTGCATTACCTGTTGGGTTTTGCGATTACGTCTAATTAATGATTCGGGCTTAGGAATAGGATCAACCAAGTTTCCTTAACTTCGAGTCATAAACCAAAATTAAATAAAAAGTAAAAAAAGGAAATATGAAAAATAAAATAAAATTGTAACTATAACCTAAAACTTTTCTAAATATTTTATTAGCAATGAAAGAATAAAATTTACTAAAGCGTTGCCTCCCCGACAACGGTGCCAACAACTTGATCGCCCTCAAATGTACTCCTATTCGGTGTAGATTTAGGCTTTTCGCAAGTATACGAGTTAGGTTGTAAATATAGTGTGTTACAATGGAGCACTTGGTAGTATTCCGAGGATCGTACCCAAAGGAGGTGTAAAGCGATAGTTAATAAAATCCCTGCAAAGAAGAAAATTAATTAGTACTTATTTTAGGGTTTATAATACGAAGAGAAATCGAAGAGTTTGTTTTAAAGAGCATATAATAAATATAAAACTAAAATAGTAAATAGAACTAAAAAGTTGAGATGTAGAATTCTTATAAATGACATTGGGGATATTAGGTCGTTTCCGTATGAGTTCCTTAATTGTTGGGTTTTAGGAATTTTCCTCCAATCAACTAGTTACTACCCAGTTGGATCTCTCGATCTTCCACCGGCATAGCAAGTCGATAGAGATTACTTATTGCTAGATGTCACATTCTAAACCAGTTTGGGGAAAAGGTGTTCACGAATGGGAAATACCAATTTTGGGTTCATTCCCACTTAGATGACTTTCTAGGGTTATTAGGCCTACTAATTGTTCGATGTTCTTCCTTTCTGAAATAGTTGATCCGGAAGGTAAAATCCCTGAAAAATAATAATTAATTATTCATACGTCCAGTCACTAATTTCCCAAAATGGAATTAGTTCCTTATGGTTTCTTTGATCATCACTAAAAAAAATATGAAAACAAATAATGGAAGAAGAGAATGAAAAAGAAACTAAAATTGTATTAGCGATCTATCGGGAAAGACTCCTTGATCGTTTATGTGAGTTTCCACAATCTCGTTAATGTGAGTTTTTGTGCACGAATGAACGAGTCTTTCTACTTTTTGGTTAATTTGTCACATTTTCCTTCTCTTCAGTACAACTCACTCACAAATGCTTTTCCTTTCACGTATTTTTCTACTCGTTTTCTTTTTCTTAATGTATTTTTATTTTTGCACTTTTTCAGCTAGCCCATAATTCCTATATCTCACTGATCGTTCCTATTTCACTCTATTTTTACAAAATTCACCTTAATGTATCTACTTAACCCTCAATGCGTATGGCCAGACATCTATAGTCGTGCAATTTAGGACCAAAGAAAGACGGTAAGCACAAATTAGTGTTTTAGGCTCAGGTTTTGTATATAGGTTCATCAAAAGGGTTAATAGGCTTAAGAATAGATACCAAAGATAGATTGGTATGAGTTAACTTTTGGCTCTCGGTATTTTTCAAACAATGCCTTAGGTCATCTTAGGTTTCTCAATATGCACAATTTTAACTAACTTAAACAAACACAATTTTAACTATCTATCATTCATACTAGCATGCTTGTTTTTTTAGTTTTTGTATCATATGGTACACTTGATTGCTTATTGCCTATTTACAATGTAAAGTATAGAACTAAATAGTCTAATAGTCAAAATTTTAAAATCACCTTTCATCATGCCAAATTTATTACAAAAACAAGCAACCTCTGTACATGCTTCTAACTAATCACTTGCATGTATACAACCTCAAGCATACAATAAACAATCAAAATAAAACATCTAAAAACAAATTTTCTATGTTACCCCTCCTACACTTTAGAAAACACATTGTCCCTAATGCATAGCCCTAAAAACACACGGATAGAAGTTACTCGATTGATTGTGACCGATCTATCAGTTGTTGGTGGGTGCTTCCTCCTTTAATCATTGATAGCTCAAATTGTTGTGTTTCCATCAAGTGGGGTTCCTTCATAAAAAACTTAAACAAAGTACAAAATAACTAAAAGTAAACCTAATGTTACCCCTACTTCTAAAAATGAATTAAAAAAACCAAATAGTTTGATACAATCCAAAATAAAACTCAAGCATCCTCCTTCATCTCATCATCTTTTTCCAATCTCTTATTTGTTTGGGCTCGTAGTTCCGTGTACTATTGGAACAAGGTGTCACCAATAATACTTTGGTAAGGTTTCAGCGACTACTCAATGGATGTCATGGGCACACTTGTCTTTTTGCATAAGGACGTCACTAAGTGGGGAAAGAAAACTTCTACTTTCTGGCCACTAATGCACCTTGTCAGGTTTTGATGGATCCATTTGCCAATACAGACATGCTTTTTTTTGCAAAATTGCATAGAGTAATACAGCTTGAAACGTATTAACATTCAAAGTAGTGAAAATTAGGGTGCACACAAATTGGATCCACATTTTGGCCTCTAGGAACATAATTGCTTGGTTAAAAGAGGTTGAGATACTAGTACCAGAGCGATATTTCCATTCTCCTCTACCTTTTGTCAAATAATTTATTATATTGTCCAAATCAATGTCACTAAAATATTCTAAATTTTTAGATAAAAAAATATTCTAAATTTATTTTATTAATAAAATTGTCGTCATATTATGGAGTATTATAAAATTCATGGATAATACGAGGCTTATTTTAACATTTATCCCTTGCACCGATACAGTATCCCATGTATGACCGTAATTATTTCTAGATCCGTAGTCCCGTAACGATGCAAAAATTTCTTGTATTATTGGGACTATGGTAGCCTCTTTTGGAATCGTTCAAAAATGTTCTCATCTATGATATCGTACCAAAGGCCATATTTTCTTACAAGGAATCATTGATGGATCAAATCCCCTCTCCTGGATGAATATTTTTCCTTGGAGTTCATTAATCTATTTTTCAACATTTAGATTTGGAAAACTAGAGGGATTTTGAACCATCGATGGCTCTATTTCCATAGTTTGTCTAACTTTTTTCTAGGAGTGATCTACTTGTTTTATACCTAGCAGATTGAACTAGTTTTCACATTTGAAGAGCTTGAAATCAAGTATTTTCCCTTATGTTTGTATTAATTTTAACGTAATCTTTATCTTTTGAATAAATTGTGCTAAAAGGTTATTTTATTACCTTTAAGGTCAAATGAGGCCTAAAGATTAGCTATCCTACTTCGTGAGTACGTAAGAGACCATTAACGACTGAGCAAAAGTGAAATTGATTACTTTGTCACGACATAGGGAGCTTTATGTCGCAACAAAGGGACCAACAGTGAAGAAGGAGACTGCTTGCTTCTTCGTGACACAGGACTTGGTGTGTCGCGACATCGACCCTTAAACGCAACTCTGCACCGAGAGAAGGGCGTTTCTATCTTTACAATGCAACTTAAACATGAAATATGGTAGCTGACCTAGGGTTGATGAAAACAGTCGGCCAAGGCTATAAATAGGGCTTTTAGCACTAGGTTTAAGACACCATTTTACTTAGCTTTTAGTTTTACTTTGTATTTTCATTTGAGAAACAAGATTGTAAAACTCGCATAAACGTTCGAGGAATTTTTCTGATAGATTTCCAATAAAATTCAAGTTTCTTTTTCATTTGATCTCTTCAATTTTATGCTTTCATATATTGTTGTTTTGATTATGATTAAGAAAATCATGAAGAACTAATTCCATTTTGGGAAATTAGAGAGTGGAAGTATGATTATTTAATTATTGTTTAATAGGGATTTTTCATTTCGGATCAACTATTTGGGATGGAAAAACATCAAACAAACACTAGGCCTGACAACCCTATAACGACATTTAGGTTGGAGTGAACCCCAAATTGCTATTGCCCATCCGTAAAAACCTTTTCCCCAAACCGGTTTAGACTGTGACATCTAGCAATAAGGAGTCTCTATCGACTTGCTAGGCTGGCGAAAGATCAAGAGATCCATCTGGGATAGTGACTAGTTAATTGAAGGAAAATCCCAAAAACCCAGCAATTGAAGAACTCATACTGAAGCGACCTAATATCCCCAAAGTCGTATATATCAATTTCACATTCTCAACTTTTTAATTTTTAATTTTATTTTATTTTTATTCTTTTTACTACTAAACCTTCTATTCTATTTTGTACTATAATACCTAAAGTAATTACTAATTACTTCTATTCTTCGCAGGGATCTAATTCACTATTGCCTCACACCTCCTTTGGGTACAATCCTTAGAATGCTACCAAGTGTTCCGTTGTAACACACTGTATTTACAACCTAACACGTATACTTATGGAAGCCTAAAACCTATGCTGAACAGGAGTACGTTCGGAGGCGGTCAAGTTGTTGGCGTTGTTATCGGGAAGGAAACACTTTAGTGAATTTTATTCTTTCTTTGTTACTAGAATAATTAAAAAAAATTAGGATATAGATACGAACTAACAATACTCACAGTTTTTTTCTTCAAAATTACTCTTTTTCTCTAAATTCTATCATATTATTCTTAGACCATGGACGCGTATGATTATTTCTGTTCAGATGACATTTATGATGATGACATCTCTGATGATGATATCTATGAAGTGGGTACTATGAAGATTGGCAGATCCAGGAAAATCAAAGGTTACTAATGCTAGAGTTAAGTCAACTCCGTGGAGAAGCCCCAATTCTCGATCAACATAGTAATCAATCTTCCAGTGGACCACATTCCAAATATTAACACATGGACCGAGAACAAGAAAAGAGGCTAGATGCGGAGACGGAAGAAGAATTCTTTGAAGGATTTTCTAATCGAACCAACGAGCAAAGTGATGTTTCTTCATTGGAATGGAAAGTTGAAAGTGTTTTGAAGACGAGACGGAAACCCAATCCAATGAAGAATCAATCCCTACAGAGGAAGATGACGGTTCTCAAACACAGTTAAGTCTCCAATTAATTATTGTTACAGACATGCATACAAAAGAATTATTAATTGAAGACACTATAGATCAAAGATTCAATTTCCGATGGAAAATAGCTAAAATGTATAATACTTTCCTAGAGCAACAAATCCCTATACAAATTACTAATGTGAAAATCTTCAAATTTTTGTAGATAACAGGAAATATTTACAAGCCAGCACCTGTATGCTTACCCTTACCGAGCGGATCAAACTTTGTTCCCCTTTTGTCCACTTCTCAATTGATTTGTCTACCTTCTTCAATCGATCCCTTTCATTGAATCGATTAATTATTTCCTTGTTCATGAATGGAATTCGATTGTGCCCTTCTCCCTTATTCAATTCGAGTAGATGACATTGCTCATTGTGCTCTTTAATTTCATCATTTTTGTCCCCACACTTGAAGGTTTCCACCTCACCATTATTCTTATAGTAAGCTCATTATTATTCAAATTTTGATGGTGGACCAAGATGTGGCTAAGAATGGTCTTTTTAGAAAGATGGAGATATCCCTATCTTCCTTAAAATCAAAAACAACAAAGTCCGTAAGGATGATGAAACTCTATACCCGGACTAAGACGTTCTTTAAAATTCCTCTTGGTCGTACAGATGACTAATCCACCAGTTGTAGAGTAACTTGGGTATTCTTAAGATCTCCATTCCTAAGCTTCTCGAATACTGAGAAAGGCATTAGGTTTATGCTTGCACCGAGATCACACAGAACCTTGTTAAATTTAAGATTCCCAATTTTAATTGGAATAGTAAAACTGCTGGGATTCTTCAGTTTTTGGGGAATCGTCTTGGAGATAATGGAAAATGCATTCATCTCCACTTGCTCGCCTACCTTGATTTCCCGATGCCGTTTCATGATTTCCTTTAAGAATTTGGCATACTTGGGCACCTTTTTTATCAATTCAATCAAAGGTAGGTTAATGTTTAAGATTTGAAAAGGTTGAGGAAACTTACAAAATCATCTTCATCTTGTCGCTTCTTTTCTTCTAACCTTTTCGAAAAGGGAATTAAGGAAATCTTTTCTTTAGGCATGTCTTCCTTTGTTTCTAATGCCTCTTTAGCGGGCACCTCCTTGGGCTTGATGACTTCAGTATCATTGTCAGACGGGATGTTTATGATGTCTTGTGGTTTGTTAGGCTCTTCTTCATCCTCAGTACTTTGCTTGATCTTAGCTCGATCACCTTGAAGTATTCTTTACCTTCACTATGGGGATTATTTTCGATGTTGGTAGGGATCCCTGAACCAATCTGTCTTGAAAGATCACTTATCATGCTCATTAGTTGATCCATTCTTTCCTCTAGCTCCACCGCAGATTTAAAGGTGTTAGTGCACTCAGACTGCACTTGTTTCACATCCGCCCTAATAAAGTGCATCTCCCCTTCAATTCTATCCAATCTTTGACGACATGTAGTATGGTCACCTTGGCACGCTTTTTCTGGCTGTCTCTATAAAAATGAGGGTCGATAACTAGGGTTTCTAGCTTGTTTATTAATGTTATCGTTTCCCCCTTGGCTTCCTCCCCACTAGAAGGTGGAACGATCTTTCCATCCCGAATTATAATTATTCGAATAAGGATTTTGACTACTTACGTAATTAGCCTCCTCTGAATTAACGAGATAATAATAAAGAAGCTTATCTTCTCCATGGGATTGTGGTTCCCTTGTAGTAGACTCGATTCGGTTCAGTATCTCGAACAGTTGTTGGTATTTGTCATCTTCTTGTATCATCTTTACCGAAGTGGGTTTCTGCCCATAAGTGAACCTCTCAATAGCCCACTAGCATGAGTTCATTGCCATATTTTCTAGCCCATAAGCATCGTTATACATTCGGTTCATTAGGTCTCATCTTGCCAGACCATCTAGAGTAGATATGGTGGATGCATCCAACCCACTGTAAAAAGTTTGTAGTTGCATCCATTCTGACATACCGTGATAAGGGCATTTGAGTACTAGTGTCTTAAACTGTTCCCATGTTTCATGGAACCCTTCGCCCTCAAATTGCCAGAAGGTTGACAATTCTCTCTTAAGTTGGATAGCTTTTCCCATAGGGAAAAACTTTTGCAAAAATTTCCTCGCTAGTTCATCCCAAGTTGTGATAGATCTAGGTGCCTGTGCATCGAGCCATGAAAAAGCGTTGTCGATTAGTGAAAAGGGAAATAGTCTCAAACGAATGGCATTATCAGTAATACCATTAAACCTAAAAGTATCACATAGTTGTAAAAACCGTTTCAAATGTAAACTGGAATCTTCAGCCATTGTCCCTCTAAATTGTAAATTATTTTGAATCATTTGAATCATAGTCAATTTTATTTCAAAGTTATTAGCAGCGATAGTAGGTCTAGCAATACTCTCTTGAGTTAGATCTAGATTAGGTAAAGAGTACTTCCTTAAAGTTCTTTGTGATTTCGCCATTGTTTCATTTGTAGGGAGTTGTGAAGGTAAATGAATGTTTTCTACGTTGATAATGGGATCTTATATTGGATCAACTAGTTCTTCTCTCTCCTCCAGTGGTGGATTTTGCATTACTTGTTGGGTTCTGCGATTACGTTTAATTAATGATTCGGGGTTGGGAATAGGATTAACCAAGTTTCCTTAGCTTCGAGTCATAAAAAAAATTAAATAAAAAGTAAAGAAAATGAAATATGAAAAATAAAATAGTATCTATAACCTAAAACTTTTCTAATTATTTTATTAGCAAAGAAAGAATAAAATTTACAAAAGCGTTGCCTCCCCGATAACGTGCCAACAACTTGACCTCCCTCAAACGTACTCCCGTTCGGCGTAGATTTAGGCTTTCTGCAAGAATACGGGTCAGGTTGTAAATATAGTGTGTTACAATGAAACACTTGGTATTATTCCAAGGATTGTACCCAAAGGAGGTGTAAAGCGATAGTAAATAAAATCCCTACAAAGAAGAAAATTAATTAGTACTTATTTTAGGGTTTATAGTACGAAGAAAAATCAAAGAGTTTGCTTCAAAGAGCATATAATAAAAGATAAAACTAAAACAGTAAATAGAAGTAAAAAGTTGAGATGTAGAATTCTTATAAATGGCTTTGGGGATATTAGGTCATTTCCGTATGAGTTCCAGATCGGCCTGTAAACGCCACAACATTTAAGTGCAAGCGGACACACGTCGATGCAAGTATAGTTGATAGATTTGCTCTATCGGATAGCGATCCCACAAGGATAGAGTTCTTGATGTTCAATTTTCGAAGCAACTAAAGTTAAAATTAGAGAAAATGCTAGTAAAGATTTCAGCACAATTAAATTAGATCTGCACCACTAAGTTAGTCAAAGTTGTCAACGCAATTATAAGTTGAATGTTAGAGCAACTGAAAGTAAAATAAATTGTTGTTGATATTTGAGAATTTAAATGTAGAAAAAGTAAAAGTGTGATAAGTGTGAAGAATGGAGTGGATCACTGACTTCACTAAGTAGCAACGCTGGATGCATCGACAAGGTATTTTATAGATGAATTGTCGCAGCAATAAAGTTCCAATGAAATCATACCAATAACATCTCAGTGTTTAACCAAGACTAAACCGTCCACAATTACCTCACCTTCCAGCTGTTGGCAATGCCTGCACTCAAGAACAAGTGACCAGAATTCCACCTAGTCTCAACTAACTTCCTCTAACTTGCTTGTTAACCTAACTTGTCACCGCACTTTCCAGTGTTGGTAGACTGCAATTGCACTTCCGTGTCAAAAATAGTTAAATCCAAGAGAAAACTAATGAGAAGAATTGAATAAGCATCAAAGTAATCTAACATTGAAAGTTATTTCCATATACAATCAAGTGTCAGTAAGAATTCATCAGCATTAACAGAGGAATTAACAGATAATTTGAAGCATACTATTCTTAGGCTACTAGGATTATCCCTTAACTGCTCCTCTTGTATCGCAACAAGCACTCCTCGTCAGGAGTTGTCGCACACTTGCTCGATCAGCTCACCGGACTTCAGAACCAAGCTTCAAGCTTTAGAGAATTTGCAGAATTTAATTTCTTCACTCCTTGATATTCATCTCCTTCTTCTCTCCTCTATTTATAAGCTTTAAGAATTGTAGATCTCATCTTCTCTCAGATCCAACTTCTTTTGCATCTGTCAAAGTTTGTTGAAATCCAATTGTGCACTCACGCAGATCTGGTGTGATCTTCATTAATCTGTAGGTTGTCGTCGCATTTTTGGCGTGATCTAAAATCTTTAATTGCAGCGACATCGTGTGAAATTCTTGTGCTGGTGCTTCCAGATGTGCTTGCAGCGTGAATTCACTTATACAAAGTAAATGTTTCCATGCGGTGACATTTCTGGCCACAATACCAATCTAAACTTGTGGCTGCATCTTTGAACTCTTTCTAGCATTGATTTTCCTAGATGGATCCCTGCGCTGATAATTTCAGACGCAATACATATGCTGCATATGGCGACATTAGTGCACAAAAGATAAAATAATGAGAATTTAAGCCACACAACAACATTGAGTTAGAAAATGTAAAAAACTAAGTATGAAATGACTATCATGCGTGCTAAATGTAATACAAAAGAGACAATTAATACACAAATTTAGGGAGAAAATAAGTGTCATTTTTAATGCTATCACACCCCCAAACTTGATTTTTTGCTTGTCCTCAAGTAAACAAAAGTTAGCAAAGTCAGAAATAAAACATGTCACCACAGTCATCATTCTAGCAACTTAAATTCTTTTGAATCCTAATGTATAGATTGTATTCATATGAGAGAATAATGTGCTAACAATTTATATGCATGAATAATTAAATCTGCCACTTCATTAATGTTAGCAGCATGCTTTGAATCTTAACCTTTCTTAACTAATACAACATTTTATAGCAGTATAATTTTTTCTTCTTTTCTCATTTCTTCTTCTCCCTTTTTTTTTTTTTTTTTATTTATAAGTGACTGAAAGATGTCATTGCATTACTCTACCTTTGTTCCTGAATAGTAATGATGGGGTGCATCAAACCCTTAAGAGGCATGTAATTGCGTCGATACAGACTCTTACAATGACAGCCTTTGGCTAGATGATTTTTCTAACACATGCAGCAGAGTGTTCTTCCTTGATAAGTCACAATGCACTCACATTAGCATGTCTTTTATTAGAACCATGTCGCTGCATTTGGTAAGTTATTTCAAGATTCAAAGATTGATACTATCTATTCATTACTAGTGTAATTCCAATAATTCATTCAAAAATAGTAGAGCTCAATATTCATTCATATTCACCCAATTCACTAGCATCCAAACAATTCAAGATTTACGCATAAGATAAAAATTGTGGTCACATTTTTGTTGAAATTTCGCATACTTTCATTAAACTAAAGTAACAAATAAATTTTCAAATATGTGGGTGTAATCGTATTTCCATTTCACACAAGATCCCTCCAAACTTAATGTCTGCATTATCCCTAATGTACTAATAATATTATACAAATTAAAATGGAAATGCAACTACAATGAAAATGTACTAACAAATAAATGCTAGGACAGATAAAAATGTAATGACAACTAAATGCTATGCATGCATGCAACTAACTAATGAAAAGTTAACTAACTCATTGTTCAGCAGCCGTTGAAGTGGCTGCTTTGGCTTTCTTCTTCTTCTTCTTTGTACGCTCCTCTTCTACTTTGCGCCTCTTTTTCTTATCTTTCCTCTTTCGCTTTTTGTCCTAGGAATCAACCGGAGCAGTTGATTGCTCCTCCACAGCCGGTTGAGTGGTGGCCTCATCGACAGTCACATCAAAGGGATGGACTTCAGCAAGCGATGCTACATAAGGCACAATGGCCAAGTTAAGATCTTCGACGCTACTGGTGACAACCTCAGCCTTGCTCGCTTCAGATGGAGCTAAATTTTTAATGGATGCCCCGCACTGGTAGTTGCGTCGACAAATTCTTCCTCGAAGTTTGTCGGGACATCTTCCTTCTCTTCTTCTTCTTTTTCTTTCTTCTCTTCCTCATTTTCCTTCTTCTCCTCAAGTTCCTCCTTCTTAGCTATGTTTCGTTCAATGCCTTTCTCTCTGCTTCCAAACCCACAGATACGATTGGTGTACGTATCTCCTCAGCAACAGCCTCCCTTTGCGCCATGTTAGCCCCAAGGCTATTTCAAAATTCATCCTCGAATAGGCTAGAGATAGTTATGAAATAGTCCTCCATGGCGTTGGAATGTCCCTCTGGTTCCTTATCATCGGAGATATGAATTCTCGTTGGGGATGGGAGAGGTTGACGCCTACTTTCAGGAGTAGGTTGCTCAAAGGACGATGGGGTTTCACTAATAATAAGTAGGAATACAGGGAAATCTGGCATTGGATTTGGGCTCAAATTTCTCAATGTGGCGACAAGAGCGTTGTTCTATGCCCTTGTGTACGCGTATAAGAAATTCTACTTGTAATCCATTTCATCCACCATGCTGACAAGGAGAACCTGGCACATATCCATGCGATCAATAATATGTTCGATTGTAGCCAGCTTCTTCTCAACTTGAGGGTTTGTGGGCACATCTTCATGCTTCTCTTTTTTCTTTCCTTTCCATTTTTCCTTCTTCTTAGGTACCTCTTTCACCAAAGGGGTTTCTTGTCCCCTAGTCATTCGCTCTACTAGGATATCATTTATTGGCCCCTTGTTGTCTAGTACTTCCTCACCATCTCGGGGCATAATATCCCTTTGTTTGTAGAGCATCATAATTAAAGAAGGGAAAGGTAAGATATCTGTTTGTTTACCCGCGACTTCTGCAATTTCTTCATTCATGTAAAATTGTACCGACATTGATGTGGCGTCCCTTCAAAATGGAGTGTAACAGGCACATGCGATCCAGCGTCGCAGTTGTTCTATGGGTTGAAGGCAGAATTTGACTGTTAATGAGGTGAAACCATACCTTGCTCTGAGTGGTGAGCTAATACTGGTGCATCGTATAGTTGTACGGACCGTTGCCAGTCCACAAAGCACCCTCGACGCATAGATCTCTCATCACCATCACCATGTCAGCACCTTCATCTCTTAACTCCTCTAAAAACGTAATATAGGTATCCTCCTTTTCAGCGAAGTGGAAGAGTGCATTAATATGAGTCGCACTCCATGGTACAAAGCCTTCTCGTACAAACACGAACTCCTTTTCAGAATCCACCAAGTTGGCATAGAATTCTCTTACCAAAGTGGAGGAGTAACCGCCTAGATGGTCACAGAAAGTTTCCCAGCCCAGCCAAGAGATTGTCCTCGTAACTTGTTTCCCTAGCGACTGTATGGTGACAACTGAAAACCCTGCTCTGGGTGATAGTTTCTTTTGAGCATGATGTCGTGGTAGTGGTCTTTCACCGCCTTTGAAAGGAACAGGACGGGTTCTTTTTGTGAAGGTTGGTCGGCATTTTGAACCATAGTGGTTGAGGCTTCAACGAGGGATTTTAAAGGGGTTTTGCTCCTCTGGTTCTCGCCATAATAACTGGGTAAATAAAACAAAAGAATTTGTAGAAAAATTTGAAGACAATAGAGGAGATGGTTGCAGCAACAATGGAGAGTGTGAGTGGAAGAAGGAAGGCGGTAGGAAAAGGGCTTTATAAAACTCTAGATTGGAGGAGACATGATGATTACAAAAGGTGTGGGAAAGCATTATGTCTGTAGCTAATAAATGCCAGGCTGCAGATCGTACCTCTTGGTTTGATCTAACTGTTAAGATAAATGAAGATCAATCGGCGTGATTCTTGCTACAAATGTTTTGCTAAGTCATCACAGAATGCACCGGCAACTTGTGCTTCATGATGCATCGATAAAAGATCAATTTTTATTCCTACGTAGAATCTAAAAAGAAACAGATAAAAAAAGAAATAAAGTAAAAAAAAACATAAATGTAAGAATGCAATGACATTATTTAAATGTGACCAGATATATGGTCTCGTTGTGTTCTTTGACATCTGGGCTTACGTAATGCTTCAATCATTGGCCATTTACTTTAAATTGGTGACCATCCTTCAGATCTACAATTGTTACTACACATTCTGGAACGCTTCGAAAACCTTGAAAGGGCCTGACCATCTTGAACACAGTTTACCTGGATACAATTTCAAACGTGAATTAAACAAAAGTACCAACTGACCAAGATTAAATTATCGCCGCAAGATGATATTGTCATGCTATCTCTTAGTCTTTTCTTTGTATATGGCAGCATTTTCATGTGCATTGCGTCGAATTTCTTCCAGCTCAGCAATGTCCAACAACCTTTTCCTTCCATTAGCATCGTAATCCATGTTCACCTGCTTGATCCCTCCCATGGCTTTACGTTCAAGTTCAACCGGGAAGTGACATGATTTACCAAACACTAATTGATATGGCGACATCCCCAACGGGGTTTTATAGGTAGTGCGAAGTGCCCACAATGCATCATGTAATCGCGAAGACCAATCTCTCCGAGATGGATTAACCACCTTTTCAAGTATCCTTTTGATTTGTCGATTGGAGACCTTCGCTTGACCATTCGTTTGTGGATGGTATGTTGTGGCAATACGATGTTTCACACTATAGCGTCTTAAAGCTATCGCTACTTATTTATTATGAAAATGAGTACCTTGATCACTTATCAATGCCCTAGGTGTTCCAAATCTTGTGAGGATATACGTGTGAAAAAACTTCAACACACCGTTAGAGCATCATCCTTTGGAATCGTAATTGCTTCGATCCACTTAGAGACATAATTAACAGTAACTAAAATATACACATTCCTAAAGGAGTTTGGAAATGGTCCTATGAAATCTATACCCCAAACGTAGAATAACTACACCTCCATAATAGGTTGTTGGAGCATCTCGTTGCGATGAGATATAGAACCTGTGTGTTGGCATCTATCACATTGTTACACAAAATTGTGGGCATCTCGAAACAATGTGGGCCAGAAGAATCCAGATTGTAGGACCTTTGCAGTAGTCCTCATTCCACCAAAATGGCCTTCACAGGGAGCATCATTGCAATGTCTTAAGATGGAAGTCATCTATTCTTTAGGAACGCAACGACGAATAATGTTGTCGATGCATACCTTGAATAGGTATGGCTCGTTCCAAAGATACTTTGCAGCGTCACACATAAATCTGATCTTCTTGTGACTAGTGGTACTCAAGGGCAGCTTCCCACAAACAAGATAATTGACAACATCAGCATACCATAGAGATGCGTCGACATAGAATAACTGCTCATCTAGAAATGCGTCAACAATGTGTAACTGATTGCTATTTTCACTTCTTGCTTTCAGACGGTATAAGTGGTCTACTACTTGATTCTCGAATCCTTGCTTGTCTCTAATTTCAATATCAAACTCTTTTAAGAGAAGGATCCATCTGATCAATCTCGATTTCGCATCTTTCTTTGTAAAAAGGTATCTCAACGTAGAGTGATCTGTGTAGACAGTAACTTTTGCGCCAACAAGATATGAGCGAAATTTTTTGAATGCAAAAACGACTGCTAGTAATTCCTTTTCGGTAGTTGTACAGTTTACCTGCACGTCAGTTAAAGTTTTGCTAGCATAATGAATTGAGTGAAATACCTTCTCTTTTCATTGTCCCATCACAGCTCCTACAGCGAAGTCACTTGCGTCACACATTAATTCAAATGGCTGCGTCCAATCTGGTGCGACGACAATTGGAGCTTGTACTAGCTTCTTCTTTATTGTGACAAACGCGTCCAGAAATGTGTCATCAAACACAAACTTTTTATTCTGCTCTAGCAACGAGCATAGTGGTTTGGCAATCTTGGAAAAATCTCAGATAAATCTCCTATAGAAACTAGCATTACCAAGAAAGCTTCTTATTCCTTTGACATTCATGTGTGGTGGCAATTTTTCAATGATTCTACCTTTGCTTTCTCTAGTTCAATGCCCTGACATGATATTCGATGACCAAGGACAATGCCTTCAGTTGCCATGAAATGGTATTTCTCCCTATTCACCACTATATTTGTGTCATCGTATCTCTTTAATACTTTTGCCAGATTATCGGCGTATTGGTCAAATTTTGTCCAGATGAACACCTCTAGTGAATCTTCAATCATGTCCTAGAAGATAGCCATCATACACCTCTAGAATGTGGTAGGTGCATTGCATATTCAGAATGGCATATGTCAAAAGGCGAAAGTTCCAAATGGGCATGTGAATGTGGTTTTTGCTTGCTTGATCTTCTGATGTAATGGCAATTTTATTATATCCAGAGTAGCCATCTAGGAAGCCATAGTAGGCTTTGCTAGCTAGCTTATCCAACATCTGATCAGTGAATAGTAAAGGAAAGTGATCCTTCTTTGTGGCCGCATTAAGATGACGATAGTCCATACACACTTGCCAACCAGTAGCAATGTGAGTAGGGATCAGCTCGTTCTTATCATTACTCACTACTATGATGTCGCTTTTCTTGGGCACACATTGGACAGGGCTCACCCATGTGTTGTCTGAAATGGGTTAGATGATGCTTGCGTCTAGCTACTTAATAATCTCCTTCTTCACTACCTTTTTCATTTTCTCCTTAAGCCTTCACTGTTGCTCAATGGATTGCTTCCCTTCATCTTCCAGTCTGATTTTGTGCATCCAAAAAGAGGGACTAATGCCTCTGATGTCTGTAATACTCCATGTACTGGCTCTTTTGTGCTCCCTTAAAATTGTGATATGCTTTTTCTTTCTTGAATTGCGTCGAGGCTTGCGCTGACAATCATAGGTAATGTATCACCTAGAAAGACATACTTCAAATGCGTCGATAATGACTCTAACTCTAACATAAGAGCTTGTTCAATTAATGGTGTAAACACAGGGATCGTCCTGTTAGGGAAATCCAAGGATTCCAATTGCCAACCCTGTTTCAACTCAAAACTATTAGCCTCAGCTTTGTGGTCGTATTCAGTTAGGATATCATCGATGGATGTCATTGCATCTTCATATGGAATTGCTAAACTTTGTTCATTAAATTCTTCTATAATAATCTCATCCAGCACGTCAATATGGTGACATTGCTCCATGCTTGTAGAAGGAGATGCTTCAAAACACAACCAAAGGTAACATGCTCGTCATTATGTCGCATGATGAGCTCGAATTTGAAAACGTCAATAAGAGTACGTCCCGTTGCTAAGAATGGGTGTTCCAAGATGATGGACAACCTCTTTATCTGCTTCACAGTTAAGTATTATGAAACAGTAGGGAACACAGCTTATCAACTTGGACAAGGACATCTTTGATCTCACCTTCAGGTTGTGCTAGAGATCTATCAGCAAGTTATAATGTCACTGTAGTAGGCTTCATCGATCCAATTCCTAACTTCCTAAATGTGGACAAAGGATAAGGTTAATAATAGCTTCCAGATCGCATAAAGCTTTACTTAGATAATGATTTCTAATGGAGCACGGATTGTGAAGCTACCAGGGTCTTTCATCTTTGGTGGCAACTTATTTGTTAGCACAGTGCTGCGCCCTTCAGTGAGTGCAATCATCTCGATTCGGAACAACTTTTTCTTCTTTGATAGCAGCTCTTTCATGAATTTCCCATAGCTGGCTATCTGCACAAGAGCATCTACTAAAGGTATGTTAATGTGTAATTGCTTCAAAGTAGAAACAAATTTTTGATAATCCTTATCATGGTCCTTTCTCTTTAAATCTCTGTGGAAATGGAAAGGTATATTGTCAAAGGGTTTTTGTCGAATAACCGGTTGCATCGACTTAGGCATTGCATCTTTGTTGGGTGAATGTAGGTATATAGGTCACTACAATTGGCTCATCCTCATTTATTTTTTGCTGGACTCTCTTGTGAAAACTTCGCTTTGTTGCATTGGTTCGATTGTGTCGACATGCATTTGGTTGAAATTTATGCTTAGTATAGCAATTTGCTTTTTGCTTCGCAGCCTGATAGCCTTGCAATGTTCCTTCCCTTTTTGTGTCGGATTCTCAGTATCACAAGGCAAAGTGCTTGGTGATATTGTATTCAGATTAGAAGCTAACTGTCCTAGCTAGGCTTCCAACACACGGATAGAAGAAAGAATTACCTTGAACAATTGCTTCAGTTCGTGTAATATGCTCTCTCATCAATGCTTCAAGAGCAGCCATAGGATCTGATCTTTGTTAAGAAAACTATTGTTATTCTGTTGATGTTATCCTTGCATATGTGGCAGCGCTATCTGTTGTGGCTGCATTCTAGCTTGTGATTGCATTTGGTTATGTACCCGTATTGATCAGAATTTTAAAACGTACCTGAGAATTCTGATTATAGTTCTATTACTGATTATTGTTTGTAACTCCTTGTCTATAATTCCCTTGCTGTTAGGAATTTCCATATCTATACATATATGCATTCTAATTCCCTCAAGTTGTGGATTTCAATTATTTTACGAGTTACCATAAGAATTTCCTCTGATGTTGTTAACATAAATGCATTCTCAGCATGTTATGGACAGTCCTCATAATTGTGGTGGTCACCGTAAATTTCATAAGAAAATGTCGGGACATCCATCTGTTGTGGCCACTTGAATAGGGGCAACGTCACTTGTTCCCTTCATGTTCTTTATAATGTTGGCCAAAGAGGATACCTGTGCACTCGGAGCTGAAATTGTATCTAATTAAAGAACACCAGGATTAGTTTTTACCTGAGCAGAACGAGAGATAGGATATTGATAATTATTCTATGCAATTCTCTCTTGGATTCGTACAACTTCAGTGTAGGTGCAATCCAACTAGGGACCATTTGCAGATGCGTTGACAAGATTTCTTGTCTGGGCATTCCATCTATTATAAAAGATCTTGATCTGAGTCTCTAGCTGAATTCCATGAATAGGGCAACATCTAAGTAGAGTTTTATAACGCTCTGATGTTGTAGGTAGGTTTTCAGCATCTAACTAATGGTAAGCTATGATATCATTACGTAACCTTGCATTCATTGTCGGCGGATTGAAACGCAAAACAAATTGCATTGCCAACGCATTCCATGATGTAATGGATCCTGTCGGCAAACCCAAGAACCATGTTTTTGCTCTTCCCTGCAACGAATAAGGAAACAATTGCATTTTTAAGGCTTCATCAGGAACATCATGTTGGCTAAAAGATGCGCAAATAAGCAAAAATGATTTTAGATGCTCTCGTGCATCTTTATGAGGTAAGTCCGCATATTGCCCATTTAAATTGAGCATTTGAAACATAATCGATTTCAATTCAAAATTTCTAGCTTGTATAGCTAGCCTTACAACCCCTAGTTGCAAATCATCCAGAACAGGAACAATAAAAATCCCTGATTCTCCTGTTTTGCACCTGCTCTTCTTGTGGCAGCGGTGGTGGTACATTATTAATTATTTGTGGCTGTATTAGAGGAACTACATCTTATGGCAGCAATGGTGGTAGGTTATTGTTGTTGTTGTTGCCAACCATTTTCTTTTGCTCTTGCTTCTCCTTCGAATAGTTCGTTCGAGTTCTGGGTCAAAGCTCACAATATCCTTAGGATTTCTCCTTTTAGACATCCAACTCCTAAAGAATAAAGAGAAAATCAAAAAAAGAAAGTTAAATAGATTAGTAAAAAGCTAAGTAAGAAAGAATAATTGCAACTACAAAAATGAGCATCAAACAAATGCCATCCCCAGCAACGGCACCAACACTTGATCAGCCTGTAAACGTCACAGCATTTAAGTGCAAGCGAACACATGTCGATGCAAGTATAGTTGATAGATTTTCTCTATCAGATATCGATCCCACGAGGATAGAGTTCTTGATGTTCAATTTTTGAAGGAAATAAAGTTAAAATTAGAGAATGCTAGTAAAGATGACAACTGTGACTAAATTATAATTATGTTGACAACTTTGACTAACTTAGTGGTACAGATTTGATTTAATTGTGCTGACATCTTACTAGCATTTTTCTAGCATTTTCTCTATTTTATCTTTAGTTGCTTCGACAATTGAACATCAAGAACTCTATCCTCGTGGGATCGATATCCGATAGAGCAAATCTTTCAACTATACTTGCATCGACGTGTGTCCGCTTGCCCTTGACGTTTACAGGTCGATCAAGTTTTGGTGTCATTGTCGGGGATGACGTTTGTTTGATGCTTATTTTGTAGCTGCAATTATTCTTTCTTACTTAACTTTTAACTAATCTGTTTAACATTCTTTTGTTGATTTTCTCTTTATTCTTTAGGAGTTGCATGTCCACAAGGAGAAATCCTAAGGATATTATGAGCTTTGCCCAAAACTCAAACGAACTATTCAAAGGAGGAAGCAAGAGTAAAAGAAAATGGCTGGCAATAACAATAATAATAACCTACCACCATTGCTGCCACAAAATGTAGTTCCTCCAATACAGCCACAACGAATTAATAATGTACCACCACCACTGCCACAAGAAGAGCAGTTGCAAAATAGGACAATCAGGGATTTTGTTGTTCTTGTACTGATGATTTGCAACCAGGGGTTGTAAGGCTAGCTATACAAGCTGGAAATTTTGAATTGAAACCGGCGATGTTTCAAATGCTCAATTCAAATGGGCAATATGCGGGCTTACCTCAAGAAGATGCACGAGAGCATCTAAAATCATTCCTACTTATTTGCGCATCTTTTAGCCAACATGGTGTTCTTGATGACGCCTTAAAAATGCAATTGTTTCCTTATTCGTTGCAGGAAAGAATAAGAACATGGTTCTTTGGTTTACCGACTAAATCCATTACATCATGGAATGCGTTGGTAATGCAATTTGTGTTGTGTTTCAATTCGTTGATAATGAATGCAAGGTTGCGTAATGATATCACAGCTTACAATCAGTTAGATGATGAAAGCCTACATACAACATGGGAGAGTTATAAAACTCTTCTTAGACATTGCTCTATGCATGGAATTCAGCAAGAGACTCAAATCGAGATCTTTTACAACGGATTGAATGCCCAGACAAGAAATCTTGTCAACGCATCTATATATGGTCCCTTAGTGGATTGCACTTATATTGAAGCTATACGAATTCTAGTTAGAATTGCATAGAATAATTATCAATATCCTATCTCTCATTCTGCTCAGGTAAAACTAATCCTGGTGTCCTTGAATTAGATGCAATTCAGCTCTCAGTGCATAGGTATCCTCTTTGGCTAACATTATAAAGAACATGAAGGGAACAAGTGACGTTTCCCCTATTCAAGTGGCACAATAGATGGATGTCCCGACATTTTCCTATGAAATTTGTGGTGACAACCACAGTTATGACGAATGTCCACAACATGCTGAGAACGTATTTTATGTCAACAACATCAGAGGAAGTTCTTATGGTAACTCATACAATAATCGAAATCAACAACCTTGGGGGAATCAGAATGCATCTACCTATAGTTATGGAAATTCCTCATAGCAAGGGAGTTATAGATAAGGGAGTTACAACAATAATTAGTTGCAGAACTATAATCAGAATTCTCAGGTACATTCAAATTCTGATCAAATGCAGGTACACAATCAGATGCAATCACAAGCTAGAATGCAGCCACAACAGACTATGCTGCCACATATGCAAGGACAGCATCAGCAACAAAAACAACAGTTTTTTCTCAACAAAAATCAAATCCTATGGCTGCTCTTGAAGCACTGATGTGAGAGCATATTACGCGAACTGAAGCAATTGTTCAAGGTAAGTCTTCTTCTATCCGTGCGTTGGAAGCCTAGCTAGGACAGTTGGCTTCTAATCTGAATACAAGATCACCAGGAACTTTGCCTAGTGATACTGAAATCCGACATAGAAGGGGAAGGAACATTGCAAGGCTATCACATTGCGGAGTGGAAAGCAAATTGTTGTACCAAGCAAAAATTTCAACCAAATGCATGTCGACACAATCGAACCAACGTAACAAAGCGAAGTTGTTTTTGAAGAGAGCCCAATAGAAATAAATGAGGAGGAGCCAATTGTAGTGACCTCTATGCCTATAACTCACCCAATGAAGATGCAACTACCTAAGTCGATACAACCGGTTATTCCACAACAACCCACTGACAATATACCTTTGCCATTTCCATAGTGATTTAAAAAGAAAGACCATGATAAGGATTATTAGAAATTTGTTTCTACTTTGAAGCAATTACACATTAGCACACCTTTAGTAGATGCTCTTTTGCAGATACCTAGTTATGGGCGGTCAAAAAGGAAAAAGTTGTCCAAAATCGAGACGATTGTGCTCACAGAGGGGTGCAGCGCTGTGCTAACAAATAAGTTGCCACCAAAGATGAAAGACCCTAATAGCTTCATAATCCCATGCTCCATTGGAAATCATTATCTAGGTAAAACTTTATGCGATTTGGGAGCCAATATTAACCTTATTCCTTTGTCCGCATTCAGGAAGTTAGGAATTGGATCGATGAAGCCTACTGTGGTGACATTATAGCATGCTGATATATCTTTAGCACAACCTGAAGGCCAGATCAAAGATGCCCTTGTCCAAGTTGATAAGCTTGTGTTCCCCGCTGATTTCATAATACGTAACTGCGAAGCAGATAAGGAGGTGCCCATTATCTTGGGATGCCCATTCTTAGGAATGGGACACACTCTTATTGACATTTTCAAAGGCGAGCTCATCATGCGACATAATGACGAGCATGTTACCTTCAGTGTGTTTGAAGCATCTCCTTCTACAAGTAAGGAGCAATGTCACCACATTGACGTGCTGGATGAGATTATTATAGAAGAATTTAATGAACAAAGTTCAGCAATTCCATATGAAGATGCAGTGACATCTACTCATGATATCCTAACTGAATGTGACCAAAGAGCTGAGGCTAATAGTTGTGAGTTGAAACAGGGTTGGCAATTGGAATCCTTGGATTTCTCTAACAGGACGATCCCTGTGTTTAAACCATCAATTGGACAAGCTCTTACCTTGGAGTTAAAGCCATTGCTGACGCATTTGAAGTATGTCTTTCTAGGTGACAATGACACATTACCTGTGATTGTCAGCGTAAGCCTCAACGTAATTCAAGAAGAAAAACTCATCGCAATTTTAAGGGAGCACAAAAGAGCCATTCCATGGAGTATTTCAGACATCAAAGGCATTAGTTCCTCTTTTTCATGCACAAAATCAGACTGGAAGATGAAGGGAAATAGTCCATTGAGCAACTGCGAAGGCTTAATGACATAATGAAAGAGGTAGTGAAGAAGGAGATTATTAAGTGGCTAGACGCGGGCATCATCTACCCCATTTCAGACAGTACATGGGTGAGCCCTATCCAATGTGTGCCCAAGAAAGTGGCATCATAGTGGTGAGTAATGATAAGAACGAGCTGATCCCTACTCGCATTGCTATTGGTTGGCGAGTGTGTATGGACTATCGTGGTCTTAATGCGGACACAAAAAAGGATAACTTTCCTCTACCATTCATTGATCAGATGTTGGATAGGATAGTTGGTAAAGCTTACTATTGCTTCTTCCTAGATGGCTACTCTAGATATAATCAAATTGCCATTGCACTGGAAGATCAAACGAAACCACGTTCACATGCCCATTTAGAACTTTTGCCTTCCGACGTATGTCGTTCGGATTATGCAATGCACCAGCCACATTCTAGAGGTGTATGATGGCTATCTTCTCGGATATGATTGAAGATTTACTGGAGGTATTCATGGACGATTTCTTTATGTATGGACAGGATTTTGACCAATGCGTCGACATCTAGCAAAAGTATTAAAGAGATGCGAGGACACAAATCTTGTGCTGAACTAGGAGAAATGTCATTTCATGGCAACTAAAGGCATTATCCTTAGTCATCAAATATCATGTCAGGGTATTGAAGTAGACAAAGAAAAGGTAGAAATCATTGAAAAATTACTACCACCCACGAATGTCAAAGGAATAAGAAGCTTTCTTGGTCACGTTGGTTTCTATAAGAGATTTATCCGAGATTTTTCCAAAATTACCAAAACACTATGCTCGTTACTAGAGCAGAATAAAAAGTTTGTGATTGATGACGCATGTCTGGACGCGTTTGTCATAATAAAGAAGCAGCTAGTACAAGCTCAAATTATTCGTCGTACCATTGGACGCAGCCATGTGAATTAATGAGTGACGCAAGCAACTTCGCTGTTGGAGCTATGCTGGGACTACGAAAAGAGAAGGTATTTCACTCAATTTATTATGCTAGCAAAACTTTAACTAATGTGCAGGTAAACTATACAACTACCGAAAAGGAATTGCTAGTAGTCATTTTTGAATTTGACAAATTTCACTCATATCTTGTTGGCGTTAAAGTTACTGTCTACACAGATCACTCTCTGTGTTGAGATACCTTTTTACAAAGAAAGACACCAAATCGAGATTGATCAGATAGATCTTGCTCTTACAAGAGTTTGATATTGAAATTAGAGACAGGAAAGGATCCGAGAATCAAGTAGCAGTCCACTTATCCCGTCTGGAAGCTGGAAGCGAAGATGGCAATCAGTTACGCATTGTCGACGCATTTTCATATGAGTAATTATTCTGTGTCGACTCATCTCCATGGTACGCTGATGTTGTCAATTATCTTGTTTGTGGGAAGCTGCCCTTGAGTGCCACTGGTCACAAGAAGATCAAATTTATGCGCGACGCTGCGGAGTATCTTTGGAACGAGCCATACCTGTTCAAGGTATGCGCCGACAACATTATTCGTCGCTACATTCCTGAAGAAGAGATGCCTTCCATCCTAATACATTGCCATGATGCTCCCTATGGAGGCCATTTAGGTGGAATGAGGTGTACTGCAAAGGTCCAACAATCTGGATTCTTTTGGCCTACATTGTTTCGAGATGCCCACAATTTTCTAATAATGCGATAGATGTCAACACACAGGTTCTATATCTCACCAATGAGATGCTCCAACAACCTATTATGAAGGTGGAATTATTCGACGTATGGGGTATAGATTTCATGGGACCATTTCTAAACTCCTTTGAGAATGTGTATATTTTAGTTGTTGTTGATTATGTCTCTAAGTGGATCAAAGCAATTGCGGTTCCAAAGGATGATGCTCGAACAGTGTTGAAGTTTTTCCACACGTATATCCTTACAAGATTTGGAACACCTAGGGCACTGATAAGTGATCAAGGTACTCATTTTTAGAATAACTAAGTAGCGACAACTTTAAGACGATATGGTGTGAAGAATCGTATGGCCACAACATACCATCCACAAACGAATGGCCAAGCGGAGGTCTCCAATCAACAAATCAAAAGTATACTTGAAAAGGTCGTTAATCCATCTCGAAGAGATTGGTCTTCGCGGCTATATGATGCGTTATGGGCGCTTCGCACTGCCTATAAAACCTTGTTGGGGATGTCGCCGTATCAATTTGTTTTTGGTAAATGATATCACTTACCGGTTGAACTTGAACATAAAGTCATGTGAGCGATCAAGCAGGTGAACATGGATTACGATGCTGCTGGAAGAAAAATTGTATAAGTGAATTCATGCTGCAAGCACATCTGGAAGCACCACCATATGAATTTCACACGATGTCTTCACAATTAAAGATTGTAGATCGTGCCCAAAAATGCAGTGACAGCCTGTAGATTAATGAAGATCACACCAGATCTATGTGATTACACAACAAGATTTCAACAAACTTTGACAGCTGCAAAAGAAGTTAAATCTAGGAGGAGATGAGATATATAATTCTCAAAGCTTATAAATAGAGGAGAAAAGAAGGAGATGAATATCAAGGAGTGAAGAAATTAAATTCTGCAAATTCTATAAAGCTTGAAGCTTGGTTCTGGAGTCCGGTGAGCTGATCGAGCAAGTGTGCGATAACTCCTGACGAGGAGTGCTTGGTGTGATACAAGAGGAGCCGTTAAGGGATAATCTTAGTAGCATAGGAATAGTGTGCTTGAATTATCTTTTAATTCCTTTGTTAATGCTGATGAATTCTTATTGACACTTGATGTATATGGAAATAACTTTCAATGTTAGATTAATTTGATTCTTATTCAGTTCTTCTCATATGTTTTCTTTTGGATTTAACTGTATTTGAAACAGAAGTGCAATTGCAGTCTACCGACACTAGATAGTGCGGTGACAAGTTAGGTTAACAAGCAAGTTAGCGGAAGTTACTTGAGACTAGGACGAATTCTGGTCACTTGTTCTTGAGTGCAAGGCAAGGCCAAGAACTGGAAGGTGAGGTAATTGTGGGCGCTTGAGTCTTGGTTAAACAGTGAGATGTTATTGGTATGATTTCATTGGAACTTTATTGCTGCGACAATGCATCTATAAAATACCTTGTCGACGCATCCAGCGTTGCTACTTAGTGAAGTCAGTGATCCACTCCATTCCTCGCACTTGATCACAGTTTTACTTTTCTAAATTTAAATTCTCAAAATATGAAAAACAGTTTATTTTACTTTTAGTTGCTCTGACATTTAACTTATAATTGCGTTGACAACTGTGACTAACTTAGTGGTGTAGATCTGATTTAATTGTGCTGACATCTTTACTAGAATTTTCTCTAATTTTAACTTTAGTTGCTTCGACAATTGAACATCAAGAACTCTATCCTCATGGGATCGATATCCAGTAGAGCAAATCTATCAACTATACTTGCATTGACGTGTGTCCATTTGCACTTAAATGATGTGACGTTTACAGGGCTATCAATCCATCGATTGTTGGTGGGTGCTTCCTCCTTTAATCGTTGATAGCTCAAATTGTTGTGTTTCCATCAAGTGGGGTTCCTACATAAAAAAACATAAACAAAGTACAAAATAATTAAAAGTAAACCTAATGTTACCCCTACTTCTAAAAATGAATTAAAAAACCAAATAGTTTGACACAATCCAAAATAAAACTCAAGCATCCTCCTCCATGTCATCATCTTTTTTCCAATCTCTTATTTGTTTGGCTCGTAGTTCCGTGTTTGGCTCGTTGTTTTGTGTACTATTGGAGCAAAGTGTCACCAATAATACTTTAGTAAGGTTTCAGTGACTGCTCGATGGATGTCATGGGTATACTTGTCTTTTTGCATAAGGACGTCACTAAGTAGGGGAAGAAAACTCCTACTTTTTGGCCATTAATGCAGCTTCTCATGTTTTGATGGATCCATTTGCCGATCGATACAGACATGTTTTTTTTTGTAAAATTGCATAGAGTAATACAACTTGAAACATATTAATATTAGAGACATTCAAAGTAGTGAAAATTATGGTGCAAACAAATTGGATCCATATTTTGGCCTCTTGGAACATAATTGCTTGGTTAAAAGAGGTTGAGATACTAGTACTAGAGCGATATATCCATTCCCCCTACCTTTCATTAAATAATTAATTATATTGTCCAAATAAATGTCACTAAAATATTCTAAATTTTTAGATCAAAAAATATTCTAAATTTGTTTCATCAATAAAATCGTGGCCATATTATGGAGTATTATAAAAATCACAAATAATACGGGGGGTTATTTTAACATTTATCCCTCGCACCGATACAGTACCCCATGTATGACCATAATTATTTCTAGATCCGTAGTCTCGCAACGATGCAAAAAATTCTTGTATTATCGGGACTATGGCAGCCTCTTTTGGGTTCGTCCAAAAATGTTATCATCCATGATATCGTACCAAAGGCCATATTTTCTTACAAAGAATCATGGATGGATCAAATCCCCTCTGTTGAATGAATATTTTTCCTTGGAGTTCATTAATCTATTTTTCAACATTTAGATTTGGAAAACTACAGTGGTTTTGAACCATCGATGGCTCCATTTCCATAGTTCGTCTAACTTTTCTAGGAGTGATTTGTCGGTTTTATGCCTAGCAGATTGAACTAGTTTTCACATTTAAAGATCTTGAAATCAAGTATTTTCACTTATGTTTTTATAAATTTTAACTTAATCTATATCTTTTGAATGAACTGTGCTAAAAGGTTATTTTATTACCTTTAAGGCTAAATGAGGCCTAAAGATTAGCTAACCTACTTCGTGAGTGCACAAGAGACCATTAGCAACTGAGTAAAAGTGAAATTGATTACTTCGTCACGACATAGGGAGCTTTATGTCGCAACAAAGGGGCCAGTAGTGAAGAAGAAGGAGACTGTTAGCTTTGTCGTGACACAGAACTTGGTGTGTCGTGACATCGACCCTTAAACGCAACTCTGCACCGAGAAAAGGGCGTTTCAATCTTTACAATGCAACTTAAACATGAAAGACGGTAGCTAACTTAGGGTTGATGAAAACGGCTGGCCAAGGCTATCAATAGGGCCTTTAGCACTAGGTTTAAGACACCATTTTACTTAGCTTTTAGTTTTACTTTGTATTTTCATTTGAGAAACAAGATTGTAAAACTCAAATAAATGTTTAAGGAATTTTTCCTGATAGATTGCCAATAAAATTCAAGTTTCTTTTTCATTTGATCTCTTTAATATTATGCTTTCATATATTGTTGTTTTGATTATGATTAAGAAAACCATGAGGAACTAATTCCATTTTGCGGAATTATAGAGTGGAAGTATGATTATTTAATTGTTGTTTAACAGGAATTTTTCATTTCGGATCAGCTATTTGGGAAGGAAAAACATCAAACAAACACTAGGTCTGACAACCCTAGAACGTCATTTAGGTTGGAATGAACCCAAAATTGGTATTGCCCATCTGTAAAAACCTTTTCCCCAAACCGGTTAAGATTGTGACATCTAGCAATAAGTAAACTCTATCGACTTGCTAGGTTGGCGGAAGATTGAGAGATCCATCTGGGATAGTGACTAGTTGATTGAAGGAAAATCCCAAAAACCCAACAATTGAAGAACTCATACTGAAGCGACCTAATATCCCCAAGTCGTTTATCAATTTCACATTCTCAACTTTTTACTTTTTATTTTATTTTTTTTTATACTTTTTACTACCAAACCTTCTACTCTATTTTGTACTATAATCCCTAAAGTGATTACTAAGTACTTCTATTCTTTGCAGGGATCTAATTCACTATTGCCTCACGCTTCCTTTTGGTACGATCCTCGGAATGTTACCAAGTGTTCCATTGTCACACTATATTTACAACCTAACCCGTATACTTGCGGAAGCCTAAAACCTATGCCGAACAAGACTACGTTCGGAGGCGGTCAAGTTGTTGGCGTCGTTGCCGAGGAGGCAATGCTTTAGTGAATTTTATTCTTTCTCTGTTACTAGAATAATTAGAAAAATTTTAGGAAATAGATACGAACTAACAATACTCACAGTTTTTATTTTTCAGAATTACTCTTTTTCTTTAAATTCTATCATATTATCTTAGATCATGGACGCTTATGATTATTTCTGTTCAGATGACATTTACGATGATGACATCTCTGATGATGATATCTATGAAGATGAGTTCTATGAAGATTAGGAGATCCAGGAAAATCAAAGGTTATTAATACTAGAGTTAAGTCAACTCCATGGAGAAGCCTCGATTCCCGATCAACATAGTAATCAATCTTCCAGAGGACCGCATTTTGAATTTGAACACATGGAATGAGAATAAGAGAAGAGGCTAGATACGGACACGAAAAAAGAATTCTTTGAAGGATTTTCTAATTGAACCAACGAGCAAAGTGATGTTTCTTCATTGGAATGGGAAGTTGAAAGTGTTTTGAAAGACGATATGGAAATCCAATCCAATGAAGAATCAATCCCTATAGAGGAAGATGACGATTCTCAAACATAGAAATTAGATCTCCAATTAATTATTGTTATAGACATGCCTACAAAAGAATTATTAATTGAAGACATTATAGATCAAAGATTCAATTTCCGATGAAAAATAGCTAAAATGTATAATAATTTCCTAAAGCAACAAATCCCTATAGAAATTACTAATGTGAAAATCTTCCAATTTTTGCAGATAACAAGAAATATTTACAAGCTAGTACCTCGTTTCTCAAGAAGCATAATAATACAATCCTCAAGGAAGAAGAAGGATGTCCTTGGACAAAGCAATTATTACAGTGGTATCATGAACCAAAAGATACAAAATTATATGATAGAAATTATGAAGAAGAGGAAACGGCTGCAGTAAAACCAATACAAACAAAGAATTTAGTGATGTAATTATTTTTACTGACTGAGGTAATTGAGTAGCTATTTGACCACCACAAAGAAGCGTATCAATTTCGTAAGTGGATCAACAATGAAGACAGACACAAGAATGGGTGGTGGCATAAATTTACAACTGTCGTGGCTAGATATGACTGAAGAAAGGAGTTGGCGGTAATTTACGTAGCAGAAAAGGGAAATTTCAAGAAAGAGATAAACGCCAGAGAGTAGCCTGGCTTGACGGTTACTGGATGAACAGTGATAGAACCAACTATTCTCAAGTGCCGAAGTGCACACTAACACTCTTGTCAAACAATTCTGATAAGTATTAACATGCATTTTTATATTTATACTAACCTAACGAACTCTATGATATTTTCACGTTGCAGGGTATTTTTCTTAAAACTGACAAATTCATCGCTACACAGCTATTTGACAGCACAACCAAGTAACTAGACTACCCTAAGGATGCCCAGGCATATTATAACGCGACATACCCCAATGTATGTTACGACATATGGGTCAGATTGCTAAATTTCAGAATTGATAAGTTTGTCATGACATAGGAGAGCTATGTTATGATAAAAGGGTCAGACTGTTGGAATATCAACACTAACAAGTTTGTTGCGACACAGGGGGAGCTACGTTACACTAAAGTGATACTGAAGGGTTTGTCGTGACACACCAAGGCTACGTCGTGACATTGTCTTCAAAAGTTACAAGGTTGACCCGACTCGCTTGCACAACTTGACAGTCAAACCTTATGTTCTACTCGATTTCTTATCCTAAAAACTTAAAATTTTACACCCTATATATACTACATTAACCTAAAACCTAATCCTAACACTTAAACTCTCTAAAATCCTTTCCTAACTCTCTCAAACCGTTCCTAAAGTATTTCAACTCTTCATCTCTCTTTTCTTCTTTTTCTTCTCCAAAAACCCCAATCCTTCAAATACTCTATTATATCCCATGGTTTGAATCTAATCAACAAGGCACACACTCGAAAGTAAAGGTATTTCTTAAACTTTCACTATTACGTTCATTACAATTTATCCTTAGTTTTTTGTAGATCACAATGCCTCCTCAAAAGAGAACTATGGTGCAAGAAAGTGATAATGACTCGAAGCACGAGCAATTTGGAGCGTCCGAATAGAGAAATACTTCCTAGCTTCACAAGGATGGCCCCTTATTGAGGAACGAGGTTTCAAGCCATCGATGATCCTTTGGAAAGAGATATGGCCACTTGTAGGTATTATTAATGGGAACAATTTTGTGTTTCCTCGACAAGTAACGCTGTAGTACCTATAGTCCATGAATTCTATGCCTCTCTTAAACAAAATATTGCTAAACGTAAGGCTATAGAAAAAGTATGTGTACGAGGAAACTATGTTCCGATTTTATTGTATAAAATTTGTGAATTTTATAATTTGCTCTTTTATGAAAAAGACTATCTAATGAGGTTTATTTAGAATTATTAAAGAACATTGATATTGAGGAAGATTTTAGATTTTTGACTAAAGGTAGGGTGGTTGGAATTATCGACCTGATTATGGCTCACCCTCAAACTTCAATCACGCTATTATGTACCCGATTGGGAAAATATGGATGCAATTTTTTGTCACTATGATAACACCGACCTTAAATGTTTCTAATGTTAACACATTTTGATCTATTTTGTTGCATGCAATTTTGCAGAAAAAGCGAATATGAGTAGGGTAATGGATTTACAAAGAAATGCAAAATTGCACAAAGTCAAAAAGTTGGACTTTTTTTCCTCATCTTATGATGACATTATGCAAGAAGGCAGACGTGGCGATGAACGACAAAGAACAATTTTTGAAGCCAACATGAAGCATCATCAGTGATTCCATATATAAACAATATGTTGAGCTTCAGTGAAAACAAATTAAAGAATGGAATCAAATAAGGAAAGAAAAGATGGATTTTCAAGCTTCGTTGAAATAAAAGGATACCGCAAAAGCTCGAAAAGTTATGGGGTTATGGGGGAAGCATTGAAGGAAAGCTTGATGGCATGATTCAGTGGATGTAGGAAACAACTTCTATGTTAAAAGAGTTTTAAGAATGCACGGATTACCTACTCCAAACTATCCATCGAACATGTTTAGGAATGAGGAAGGAGATGAAGATGAAACCGAGTTGGGAGGGACCAACGTGGAGCAAGACGATCCTAACACTGAAGATGAGTATGAGGCAATGTTTCAACCTTAATACTCAACTCCCAAAGGATTGGTGATTTGAAGCCCAATAAGATGACAAGGCGAGAGCTCTCACCAAAAGTATTCCAGCAAGGGCAAAGCTCCAATGGACCCTCAATCCGACTCGGATGATGAAGATTGAAATTTCAGTTTTGGCAGTTTTTAGATTTTATTTTGTTTTAAGACATGTAATTTTGGGGATGATTTTTGACATTTTGATTTTAGGACTTATATAATTTGTAGGAGTGGGAACCCCACATTATGGACACATAAAAATTTCGAGCATTCAAGACAAAAAGGAGAAGGACAACCACCACGAGAAGAAGAGGACCTTCACGATCAATCAGGTAACTTCTTTCCGTACGAATTGAAGGGCTACACATTAAGGACAATGTGTTTTCTAAAGTGTAAGGGGTAACATTGAAATTTTGGCATATAGTTTTAATTTTCAATTTTTATGTTTTTCTTTTAATGTGCGCTTGAGCTTGAAGAAATACAAGTGATTGGTTAGGAGAATGTATAATAGGTTGATTGTATTTATTGATAAATTTGGCATGATGACAAGGAGTTTTTAAATTTTGGGCATGAAATTTTTTAGTTCTATAGGATATATTAAGTATAGGTAGAAAGGTATTATTGATACCAAGTGATATTCATAATATGAGGAAACGAGCATGCTAGTATATATGATAGATAGTAATCTTGAAATTGTATACCTAAATTGATATTTATGCATATTGAGGAGTTTAGGGATGACCTTAGGCATTGTTTGAATGCAGTTAGAGCTAGAAAGCCAACCCCTATTTGGACTTTTCAATTAGTACCCATCTTTGAGCCTTATGACTCTTTTTGATGAACCACACTATAAGCCTCAAATGATGATTTGTGTACACTCTCTTCCTTGGTCCTATTTTGCATGGAAATAGACGTATGTCCATATGTATTGAGGGTAAGTAGACACGTTATGGTGGAGGTTATAAAATAAAAATAGGAAAATCATTATAATGAATGAACTTTTGTTTAGCCAGGAAGAGAGAAATAGTGAAAAATCAAAAAGAAAAGGAAAATGAGTAGAAACAAAAGAAGAGAATCATGAGTAAGAAAACATGTGAAGAGTGACAAAATCATAAAGTCACCAAAAGAAGGAAAAGGGAATCTTACTCAAGAAACAAAAGAAAAGAATACTCATATGCTAGCTAAAAGGATTGCTTTATATTGAGATTTCTTAAAATGGAGAGAAAACGAAGGTGAGAGAAGGAGAAATAAAGGGGTGAGATGGAATGGGACGTTAAGGGAAGAACATGGAACAATACAATGTGCCAAACAATTTTTTTGTTTGTAACCCTTTTGTGCTTGACTGTTCTTGAAATTCATACCTATCCTAAGCCTCAACATGTTATAAGCGAAAAAGACCTATGAGACTTAAACAACTCTAGCATGAACAGATATGAAAATTCCATAACCTCATTATAACTATTTGTATTATACTAGGATAATCAAAATACTTATGTTAGGAATTGATGGATTTATATCGATAAAACTTTAATATTTGTATTTCTTGTAACCTACTAAACTTATATGGTTTCTAATTAAAAATCGTAAAATTGCTCACTCATCATGTTAGAATTATCAAGAAATACATAATGCCTAGAGTAGATGATAAGAACCTAATCTTTGTATAATACAACTTCAAGCTCATTTACTTTTCTCTCGTTATTTCCTTCTTTGTTATTTGATTTTGTTTTCCATGTTTACTTGAGGACAAGTAAAGACTTAAGTGTGGAAGAGTTTGATCTGCCGATTTTATATCTAGCAGATTGAACTAGTTTTCACATTTGAAGAGCTTGAAATCAAGTATTTCCCTTATGTTTTAATATATTTTAACTTAGTCTTTAACTTTTGAACAAATTGTGCTAAAAGGTTATTTTATTGCTTTTAAGGACAAATAAGGCCTAAAGATTAGCTAACCTACTTTGTGAGTGCGTAAGAGACCATTAGCAGTTGAGCAAAAGTGAAATTGATCAGTTCGTAGAGAGCTCTCTGTTGCAACAAGGGGACCATTAGTGAAGATGAAGGAGACTGCTTGCTTTATCGTGACACAGGACGTGGTGTGTCGCGACATCAACCCCTGAACGCAACTCTGCACTGAGTAAAGGGCGTTTCAATCTTTATAATGTAACTTAAACATGAAGGATGGTAGCTGACCTAGGGTTGATGAAAATAGCCGACCAAGGCTACAAATAGGGCCTTTAGCACTAGGTTTAAGACACCATTTTACCTAGCTTTTAGTTTTACTTTGTATTTTCATTTGAGAAACGAGATTGTAAAACTTGCATAAACATTCAAAGAATTTTTCTCGACAAATTGCCAATACAATTAAAGTTTCTTTTCATTTGATCTCTTCAATTTTATTCTTTCATATATTGTTATTATGATTATGATTAAGAAAACCATAAGGAAGTAATTCCATTTTAAGGAATTAGGGAGTGAAAGTGAACTGCTGGTTTTATACCTAGCAGATTGGGCTAGTTTTCACATTTGAAGAGCTTGAAATGAAGTATTTTTCCTTATGTTTTCATAGATTTTAACTTAGTTTCAATCTTTGGAATAAATTGTGCTAAAAGGTTTTTTTATGCTTTCAAGGCCAAATGAGGTTTAAAGATTAGCTAACCTACTTCGTGAGTTCGTAGGAGACTCTTAGCAGTTGAGTAAAAGCGAATCTAATCACTTCGTCATATCATAGGGACCAGTAGTGAAGATGAAGGAGATTGCTTGCTTTGTCGCGACATAGGACCTAGTGTGTCGCGACATCAACTCCAAAACACAAGCGCTGCATCAAACGAAGGGTGTTTACGTCTCACAATGTGACCTAAACCTAAAGGACGATAGTTAACCTAGGGTTAATGAAAATGACCAATCAAGGCTATGAATAGGGCCTTTAGCACTAGGTTTAAACACATCGTTCTTTAGTTTTTAGTTTTACTTTGTAATTTTAGTTTCGAAAACGAGAATGTAAAACCTGCATAAACGTTCAAGGAATTTTCTCGATTGATTGCCAATACAAATGGAGTTTCTTTTTCATTTGAGTATTCAATTATATGTTTCTATATATCTTTGTTTCCTTCATGATTAAGAACACCATGAGGAACTAATTCCATTTTGGGGAATTAGGGAGTGGAAGTAGGATTATTTAGTTGTTGTTTAACAGGGATTTTTACATTCGGATCAACTATTTAGGAAAGGAAAAAGATCAAACAAACATTAGGCCTAGCAACCTTAGAACGTCATTTAGGTAGGAGTGAACCTAAAATTGGTATTTGATCTGCCGGCTTCATACCTAGCAGATTGAACCATTTTTCACACTTGAAGAGCTTGAAATTAAGTATTTTTGTTATGTTTTCATAGGATTTAATTTAAATTTCTTGTTTGAGTAAATTATGTGACCTAAGTGCTAAAATGCCATTTTATTTGTCTTTAAAGTCGATTGAGGGCTCAAGGTTAGCTAATGTACTTAGTGAGTATGTAGGAGACCACAAGAAGTGTAACAATAAGAGACTAATCACTTCGTCACGACATAGACTAAGCTACATCATAACCAAGGGACAAGACTTGAAGAATTCGAAGATTGACTTCTTTGTCGCGACATACATGAGCTATGTCGCGACAACGCCTGTAAGATAGCACTTTATATGGGGACTGATGGCTTCGTTATGACACAGGTCCTAATGTGTCGCGACATCAACCCCTGGACGTGGATTCTATACTGAGCGAAGGGCATTTTGGTCTTTATAGTACCACTTAAACACGAAAAACGGTAGTAGACCTAGGGTTGATGAAAACGGTAGGCCAAAAGCTATAAATAGAGCCTTTAGCACTAGGGTTTTACACACCATTCATTAGATCTTAGTTTTTAGTTTTGTTTTTATATTTCAGTTTGAAACGAGATTGTAGAAACTCGTATAATGTTTGACAAATTTTTCCTGACAAATTGCTAATACAATTTTAGTTTCTTTTTCATTCTCTTCTTCAATTATATGTTTTCGTATATTGTTTTAATGATGATCAAAGAAACCATGAGGAATAAATTCCATTTTAGGGAATTAGGAAGTGGACATATGAATAATTAATTATTGTTTTACAGGGATTTTACCTTTCGGATCAACTATTTGGGAAAGGAACAACATCGAAATAACAGTAGGCCTAAGAACCTTAGAAAGTCATCTAGGTAGGAATGAAACCGAAATTTGTATTGCCCATCCGTGAACACCTTTTCCCAAATTAATTTAGATTGTGACATCTAGTCATAAGTAATCTCTATCGACTTGCTATGTCGGGGAAAGATCAAGAGATCCAACTAGGATAGTGATTAGTTGATTGGAGGAAAATACCCAAAACTCAACAATTGAAGAACTCATACGGAAACGACCTAATCTCCCCAAAGCCATTTATAAGAATCTCTACATCTCAATCATTTACTTTTTATTTTCTCTTTTATTTTATTTATTTCAAGAACCAACTCTTTTATTGTTCTTCGTACTATAAACCCTAAAATAAGTACTAATTACTTTTAATCTTTGCACTATCGCCTTACGCCTCATTTGGGTACGATCCTCGGATTACTACCAAGTGTTTCATTGTAACACAATATATTTACAACCTGACCCGTATACTTGCGAAAAGCCTAAATCTACGCCGAACAAGCACACGTTCAGGGGCAGTCAAGTTATTGGTGCCGTTGTCGGGGAGGCAACACTTTTGAAAATTTTATTCTTTCATTGCTAATAAAATAATTAGAAAACTTTTAGGTTATAGATACGATTTTATTTTATTTATTTTATTTTTCATATTTTGTTTTCTTTACTTTTTATTTTATTTTGGTTTATGACTTGAAGCCAAGAAAACTTCGTTGATCCTAGTTCTAACCCCAAATCGCTAATAAGACATAATCGCAGAACCCAACAGGCGATGCAAAACCCACCACTGGAGGAAAGAGAAGAAAGAGTTGATCCAATAGAAGATCCCGTTATTAACATTGAAAATGCTCATATACCTCCACAACTCCCTGCAAACGAACCAATGGTAGAAGCACAAATAACTCTAAGGGAGTACTCTTTACTTACAATAGATCTAACTCAAGGGAGTATTGCTAGACCTACTATCGTCGCTAATAATTTTGAAACAAAACCGGCTATGATTCAAATGATTCAAAACAACTTACAATTTAGAGGGACAATGGCTGAAGATCCCAGTTTGCATTTGAAATGATTTTTATAATCATACGATACTTTTAGGTTTAATGGCATTACTGATGATGCCATTCGTTTGAGATTATTCCTTTTTTCGCTAGCCGACAATAATTTTTCATGGCTAGATGCATAGGCACTTGGATCTATCACAAATTGGAATGAACTGGCAGGGAAATTTCTGGAATAGGTTTTCCCTATGGGAAAAGCAATCTAACTAAGGAGAGAATTTTCAACCTTCGGAAATTTAAGGGCAAAGGGTTCAACGAAACATGGGATTGGTCTAAGACACTAGTACGAAAATTCCTTAATCACGATATGCTTGAATGGATGCAACTACAAACTTTTTATGATGGGTTGGATGAATCTACCATATCTACTTTAAATGGTGCAGCAGGAAGGGCCCTAATCAACTGAACGCCTAATGACGCTTATGGGCTAATACAGAATATGGGAATGAACTCCTGCCAATGGCCTACTAAAAGGTTCACTTATGGGCAGAAACCCATATCACTAAATATGATACAAGAGGATGACAAATACCAACAACTATTGGAAAGATTGAACCGAATTTAGTCTGCTACAAGGGCACCACCATCCGATAGAGAAGATAAGCTTCTCTATCATTATCTCGCCAATCATGAAGAAGCCAATTATGTAAGTAGTCGAAATCCCTATTTGAATACTTATAATCTAGGATGGAAAGATCACCCTAATTTTTGATGAAGAGGAAGGCAAGGGGGAACAGTAACGCACAAGCTACAAACCCTAGTTATCAACCCCCATTTTTACAGAGACAGCCAGAAAAAGCGAGCCAAGGTGACCATACTGCTTATGGTCAAAAGTTGGATAGAATTAAAGGGGAAATGCACACTATAAAGGTGGATGTAAAACAAATGCAGTCTGATTGTACTAATATCGCTAGATCTATGATGAAGCTAGAGGAAAGAATGGATCTTTCAAGATAAATTGGTTCAGGGATCCCCAGCAACACTGAATATAATCCCCGTAAAGAAGGTAAAGAACAAGTCAAGGTGATTGAGTGAAGATCGGGTAAAGAACTGAGTAGCCTAGAATGACCTAATAAGGGAGAAAAACCTACTGAATCTCATGAGATTATAGACATCTCTTCTGATGATGACACTGAAGTCATCAAACTAAAAGAGGAGCAAGCAAAAGAGTCACTAAAAACAAAGGAAGGTGTGCCTAAAGAAGAAAAGAGTGCCTTAATCCCCTTCCCGAAAAGGTTAGAAGAAAAGAAGCAACAAGATGCAGACGATTTTGTAAGTTTGCTCAACTTTTTTAAATCCTTGAATATTAACCTACCATTGATTGAATTAATAAAAAAAAGGTACCCAAGTACGTCAAATTCTTAAAGGAGATTATGAGAAGGTGTCAAAAAATCAAGGTAAGGGAGAAAGTGGAGGTAAACGCATTCTGCAATGCTATTATCTCCAAGGCAATTCCCTAAAAACTGAAGGATCCCAGTAGTTTCACCATTCCCATTAAAGTCGAAATCTTCAATTAAACAAGGCCCTGTGCGATCTCGATGCAAGTATAAATCTAATGCCTTTATCAGTATTTGAGAAGCTTGGGAGTGGAGATCTTAAAAATATCCAAGTTACTCTACAACAAGCTGATCGATCATCTGTACGATCGAGGGGAATTTTAGAGTAAGTCTTAGTCCAAGTACAGAGTTTCATAATCGCAGTGGACTTTATTGTGTTAGATTTTGAGCAGGACAGGGATATCCCCATCTTGCTAGAAGGACCATTCTTAGCAACATCTCGATCCACTATCGATTTAAACAATAATGAGCACACTATACGAATCAATGGTGAAGTTGAAATCTTCAAGTGTGGAGATAAAAGTGATGAAACTAAGGAATACAATAAGCGTTGCCATTTGCTCAAATTTAATAAGGGAGAAGAACACAATCAGATTCCTTTTATGAACAAAGGAAGAATTAATCGATTTAAGGAAATGGGTCAATTGAAGGAGATAGAAAACTCCAATGAGAAGTGGACCAAAGGCGAACAAAGTTGGATCCACTTGGCTAGGGTAAGCATACTGGAAAACAGTGGTACTAACTCATGTATATTATTGTATATTATTCTAACATGTTTTTATTTCAGTATTTAACAAAAAATAGGGTAATGCTATGACACACTATTAGCTGTATCGCAACAAAGGTGACAGAATCCAGGAAAAAGCAAGATTGAAGCTGACGTCACGACGTGGCTATCCCCTTGTCACGACAAAGTGCGCAGATTCGACAAATATAAGGACTAAACAGGATGTCATGAAAAGGCCCTAAAAATGTCGCGACGAAGAGTAACTGAAAGGCATGTCTCGACAAAGACTTCTTATGTCGCGACATCGACTATAATTTTTTCAGAATCGACGCAGCCCGAGTACGTAACCCGATGGCTAAGGACTTATTTTTTCGAGTTTTTGCACCCTAAAACCCTAAATTTTAACCCTTATAAATACTTAAACATCATTCTAACTCACTCTATTCTTCTCTTAACTTATCAGGTTTCCAAGGAAGGGGGAGCACAACTATTCAAGTTTAAAGTTCCTACTCTTATCTCTATTATTTAGAATGCCTCCTAGAAAGGTTAGACGTACTGTAGAATCTAAACCTTCACTGGGTACAAATCCTTCAAATTTTTTGAATATGAATGTAAAAAAATATTTTAATGAACTTCAAGGAGAAACCTTCATTCAAGAGAGGGGCTTTGACCCATTGATGGTTTTGTGCAAGGAAATATAGCCTTTAGTTAGGTACCATAGATGGGAACATTTTTGAACAATCCCCATAGAACCTATTGTTATCCCTGTAGTCCAAGAATTTTATGCTGCCCTAAAAGATCATATCTCTAGGACTAGGGACGAAATTAATTAGGAAACCTTAGTAATTAGAGGGATCAATGTTAAAGTAACTCCCAAAATAATTTTTAATTTCTTTAATGCTCTTTATTATGAACATGATTTCTTAGATCAAATTGACTTATAATCCTTTACTGATATAGACATGCATGAGGGAATTACCTATTTGACTGAGGGAAGGGGGGAATGAAAATTTAGGCCAGGCATTAGCATTCCCACATCATTTAATCAAGCCATCATGTTTAGCTAAGATGTGGCTTCAATTTATTTGCACATGAATAATACCTGCTTAAATGTTTCTAATGTTATTGCTTTTCGAGTAGTCTTGTTGTTTGAAATATTACAAAAAAAGCAGGTTTGCATAGGAAAATGGATCCACCAAGACATGAGTCGCTGTGTAGGAAGCCAAAAGGTGGAGATTTTCTTTCCTCACCTAATCACAGCTTTGTGCAGGAGGGTAGGAGTGCCCATGACATGCACTGAACAAACCTTGAAGTCTTCAAAAAGTGTCATCGATGACATACTCTTCCAACAATATGGAGAGCTTTGTGCCAAACAAATAAAAGAAGGGAAGAAGAAATCACGAGATTCGACGACTACACCAACATCCACACAAAGGTTGGCACCAGCTCAATAAGAAGTTGGTAAGGGAGTCATGCAAAGCTGGATTAGATGATCCAATGGATGCACGAGTCGGGACCGATATTCCAAGAGGTTGCCCGACAACAGAACCTTAGGATCTCTAACTACACTGTGGATATGTTTAGGGCGGTGGATGAGTAGAATGATGATGAAGAATCGAAAGTAGGGAATGATATTGATGATGAGGAAGAGGAAATGAATGAGGATGAATAGTTGTTTGAGACAATTTAATTTTGTAAATATTGGATAATTTTTTATTTTTATTTTAGACTTATATAATTTGTAGGAGTAGGATTAGATTTATATTTTTGCAATTATGCTTTAATTCTTTGTGTAGGAACCCTACATTATGGAAGAAACAACAATTGCAAGCATTAATGCCAAAGGAACAAGGACAACCACCATAAGAAGAAGAGGACTTTCGTGATAAATCGGGTAACTTCTTTCCTTAACTATTTGAGGGAGCTACACATTAAGGACAATGTGTTTTCTAAAGTGTGAGGGGTAACATAGGAATTTTTGGCATATAATTTTCATTTTTTGCTTTTATGTTTATTTTGATATGTGCTTGAGCTTTTAGAAATACAAGTGATTGGTTAGGAGAATGTACAACAGGCTGATTGTGTTTATTAAGAAAATTGGCATGATGAGGAGGAATTTTTATTTGTTAAGCATGAAACTTTTGAGTTCTATAGGTTATATCAAGTATAGATAGAAAGGTATTATTGATACCGAATGATATGTGAAATATAAGGAAACAAGCATGCTAGTATATATGATAGATGATGATTTTGAGATTATGTAATTAAATTAATAATTGTGCATATTGAGGTGTTTAGGGATGACTGTAAACTGAAAAATATATAGGTTTTTTCCTATGTAATTTATCACCTTTTTCTTAAATTCATTGTTAAAACTAAGTAAATGTTTAATGAATTAATGAAATATGTGAAAATATGAATTTAGGAGATAGAAATTATTAAAATGTGATTTTATGCTTTATTATATAGTTTTCAATCATAAATTGACTTATTTTATGGTTATTTTAATATAATATATTTTTAAGGTATAAAGGGGCATGCATAACTAAATTAAATAATAAAATATGAAATTATATTTAATAGTTTAATATAAAATATTTCATTAATAATTGGTCTTATTTAATTATTTAATAATTGAGTTAATTTTATTCTTTGGTCCTTTACTTAATTAAATTGTTTTAGACAGGTTTGATAATTTTGCTGGATCACTAAACCGTCCAAATTGAGGAGGGAATTAGCCCAATTTTGGCTACACATGGCTGCCCAAACAAACCATTTTTGGTTTAATTTCAAGAGGTCCTTGCACTTTAGAAGAAATCAGAGATTGGCTCGAAGATTTGTTGTTGACCAAGACTCAGTCCCTAGTTGATGTGGCATGAAGATTGCTTCAAAATGAAGCAAAATTTCACTCAAATTCCTTGAGTGATGGCTGGCCACAAATTGGAGAGGCATGAAGGATTCAAAATTCCCTATTTTTAGTAAATGAGCTCTCATCCTTCACCTATAAATAAGAGCCATTTCTCACCATTTCAAATCATCCCTTAACACTTAACATTTTCTCTTCTCTCTCAATTCTCTCATCTTTTCTAGCATTTCCCATTTCCCACGCCTAGCATCATCTCTTCATAGAGATTTTAGCTAATTAAGCCTCTTAAAGAGCCATTAGTGATCACCTCGGAGACCCATCAGCAAAAGAGCAAAGCGAAGGAACGAAGGAGCCCTCTTCGATCAGAGTCTTGGGTGACAGCCACTTTGATTTGAGTTTCTTCTTTCTTTTCTTTAATTTGATTTAAAAATGTTTGCTATGTGTTCTTTGTTCTTGTTTACAACAATTTTAGCTTAATTTTATTTAAGCAAGGATAATTGATTTGATTAAATAATATTTGTTTGATTCATGCTTATGATGTTTGTGCCTCAATCGATCATGTTTTCAATTAATATCAAGTTTGTATTTCGTTCACACGTGATTGGAATGCATTAGAATTAGTTGAGCAATCCTAACAAGACGATGACTAGTGGACATATAATTGAAATTTGCTTGCTCAATTTAGATCCTAACCCGATTAAATTGCAGGTTACATAACAACTCTAACCAAGCTCTGTTATCTACATAGTTTTAGATTTGTCTGATTAAACTGTTTCAAACCTCACACGTCCCTGTTACCTCACATGAATGCTAAGAAACCCTTCGTAAATAAGAATCAATAAAATGCGTATTTACTAAGTAAAGGATTCCGGAAGGACCTAATGTGGTTTCCAAACTCATGAAAGGTCAAGTTGCCATGGAATGCTTTTTCGAATGTTATTAAGCATTTTGATAATTAATGGTATTACAAATGACATACATTTTCTCCCTAAATTAGTGTTTTAATTGTCTCTTTTGTATCTCATTTAACATGCATCATGATCATTTCTTACTTAGTTTTTATATTTCCAACTTATTGCTAGTTAGTTTAAATTCTTGTTATTTTTATATCTTTTTGTACTAATGTCGACGCAAGCAGCCGACATATTGAACCTTAGATTTGTTAGTACACGAACTCAGCCCAGGAGCTCAATGCTGGAAGAAGAATGCAACCATAAGATCAGCTTGGAGTTGCGACCAGAGATGTCGTCGCACTGAACATGAACTCCGAATTGGTAAACTCAAGCTGAATTCACATCTGGAAGCACCAGCGCAAGAACATCACAGATGTCACCATAATTGCGGTTTCAGATTGCACCCAGCAATGCAGTGACAACCTGCAGATCTCTGAAGAAAACATTAAAACTGCATGAGTGCACAGCTGTACTCTAACTAACTTTGACAGCTGCAAAAACTAGATCTGGATCTAAGAATGGGAGGCTAAAATCTGCAAATTCTTGAGCCTATAAATAGAGGAGAAAATATGGAGAAAGATATCAAGAGTTGAAGAATTAAATTTGCAAATTACTTTGTGTTCTTTTGAATTTATTGCTGGAGACCGGAGAGCTAATTGAGCCAACGAGCAGAAAACTCTTGATGAGGAGTTTGTGTTCTTTTGAATTTATTACTGGAGACCGGAGAGCTGATTGAGCCAACGAGCAGCAACTCTTGACGAGGAGTGCCAGATGCTGAGAAAGAGAAGCAACTAGGGGGTAATCCGAATAGCCTAGAGATAGTATATTCTGATGTATTCATTAACTCCTTTCTTATGGATAATGAACTATTATTAATATTGAATGAATACGAAAGTATCTTTCATTATATGATCCCTTAACTTACTTATTAACAAAACTTGTCACTGCATCTCTCGATGTCGGTAGACCGCAAAGCCACTCTCGTGTTTGATGCAGTTAGATCCAAGAATAAACAGAATAAAAGTATTAAATAAGAATCAAAGGGATCATATAATGAAAGATACTTTCGTATTCATTCAATATTAATAATAGTTCATTATCCTTAAGATTCTTATTTAATACTTTTATTCTGTTTATTCTTGGATCTAATTGCATCAAACACGAGTGTGGCTTTGCGGTCTACCGACATCGAGAGATGTGGTGACAAGTTTGGTTAACAAGTAAGTTAAGCGAGAGCTGCTTGGGATTAGAAGAGATTCTAATCACTTGTTCTTGGGTACACAACGTTGTTCACACCAAGAGGTGGAGTAATTTTGGGTACTTGACTCCCGAGTAAATGGAAGACTGTTATTGGTAAGAATCCATTGAAGCTTCATTGCTACGACAGTTTATCTACTCAAAACCTTGTCGTCGCATCCTATGTTGTGACTTAGATAAATCAGTGATCCACTCCAGATCTTCACACTCGATCACATTTACATTTCGTGCATTTAAATATTCAGTACTCAACACTGAACACATTTGATTTACTTTCAGTACATTGACATTTAACCTCTGACATTTAACTCTGATTACGCTGACATCATTTCTCACATTTCATCTAATTTCAAAATTAGTTGCTCTGACATTTAAACATGAAGAACCATTTTCCCTGAGGGATCGATATCCGATAGAATTGTCTATCAACTATACTTGCATTGACGTGTGTCCACTTGCACATTGCTATGGCGTTTGTTTGTTGTTTACTTTTGTAGTTGCAATAAATTTTACTTAACTTTTAATCTCCACTAATCAGTTTATTTTTCTATTGTTTTCTTTTTCAATTTTTTAGTTATTGCATGTCCACAAGGAGAAATCCTAAAGACATTGTAAGTTTTGATCCGGAGCTTGAAAGGACATTGAGCAGGAGAAGGCCAGAACAAAGAATGGCTAGTAACAACGACAACAATAATTTACCACCATTACTACCACAAGATGGAGTTCCTCCAGTGCTACCACAAATTATTAATGATATACCACCACTGCCTCCACAAGCTGAACAAGTGCAAAATAGGACAATAAGAGATTTTGTTATGCCTATACTCGATGATTTGCAACCAGGGGTTTACGACTGGCTATTCAAGTTGGTAATTTCAAGCTGAAACCAATGATGTTTCAGATGTTAAATTCAAATGGGCAATATTCTAGTTTTCCTCATAAAGACACAAGAGGACACCTAAAATCATTTTTGCTTATTTGTGCATCCTTTAGTCAACATGGTGTCCTTAATGATGCCTTGAAAATGCAATCATTTCCTTATTCGTTGCAAGGTAAAGCGAGAACATGGTTCTTGGAATTACCAGCTGGATCCATTACATCTTGAGCTGCGCTAGCAATGCAGTTTATTTTGCGTTTCAATCCATCGATAATGAACACAAGGTTGCGGAATGATATTACTACCTATGATCAGCTGGATGATGAGAACTTACATACAACTTGGGAGCGTTACAAAACATTGCTTCGACACTGCCCAATGTATAGTATTCAGCAAAAAACTCAAATAGAGATCTTTTGCAATAGTTTGAATGCTCAGACAAGGAATCTTGTCGACGCATCTGCTAATGGTCCCTTGTTGGACTGTACCTATAATGAAGCTGTAAGAATTCTAGAGAGAATTGCTCAAAACGATTGTCAATATCCAATCTCTCGTTCTGCATAGGTAAAGCATAACCCTGGAGTTCTTGAGTTAGATGTTATTTCTGCTTTGTCAGCGCAGGTATCCTCATTGGTCAATATCATAAAGAACATGAAGGGAACAAATGACGTTACCCCTATTCAAGTGGCCCAGCAATTAGATGCGCCGATATTTTTCTGTGAAATTTGCGATGATAATCATAGTTATGAGGACTGCCCAAAACATGTAGAAAATGCTTTCTACGTCAATAACATCAGAAGGGGTTCATTTGGTAACTCGTTCAACAATCGATCTCAAAAACCTTTGGGGAATCAAAATGATTCTACATTCAGATATGAAAATTCCTCAAATCAAAGGGGTTATAAACAAGGGAGTTACAATAGCAACCAAACGCAGAATTATAATTAGAATTTCACAAGTGAGTTCTCAACAGATGCAGTCACATAGCCAGATGCAACAACAATCTCGATTACAGCCACAATAGTCTATGCTGCCATATATACAAGGACAGTATCATTAACAGCAAAAGCAACAGTTTTTTCAACCTAAGTCAGATCTTATGGCTGTTCTTGAGGCATTGATGCGTGAGCATATCACGCAGACTGAATCAATAGTATAAGGCAACTCTTCTTCTATCTGAGCCTTGGAAGCCTAGCTAGGACAATTGGCTTCTAATCTTAGCACAAGACCACCGGGCACTTTGCCTAGTGATACTGAGAATCCTACGCAAAGGGGGAAGGAGCATTGTAAAGCAATCACGTTCAGAAGTGGGAAGCAAATTGTTGAACCAAGTGGTTCTGGCCAAGACCATGTCGATGCATCTAAGCCACAGCAACAATAAGAGAATGCGGCTGAAGGAAATAAAGGGAGAGAAAATGAAGAAGAACCAACTATAGTGCCATCTATGCCTACAATTTGCCTAACAAAGTTGTCGATGCAACTGCCAACGTCGACACCACTGAGTTTTCCATAACAACCCGCTGCTACAATCCCTTTTCCATTTTCGTAAAGATTTAAAGAGAAAGTCCATGATAAAGAGTATAAAAAATTTGTTTCTACTCTAAAATAATTACACATTAATATACCTCTTGTTGATGCTCTTGTGGAGATACCCAGCTATGGGAACTTTATGAAGGAGCTCTTGTCAAAGAAGAAGAAATTATCCGATATCGAGACGATTGCGCTCACAGAGGGGTGCAGCGCTGTACTTACAAATAAGTTGCCAACCAAGATGAAAGACTCTGGCAACTTCACAATCCAGTGCTCGATTGGTAATCATTATTTAGGTAAGGCTTTATGTGATTTGGGAGCAAGTATTAATCTTATGCCTTTGTCTACTTTTAAGAAATTAGGAATATGTTTGATGAAGCCCATTGCGATGACATTACGACTTGCGGATAGATCCTTAGCGCAACCTGAAGGACAAATTAAAGACGTTCTTGTCCAAGTAGATAAACTAGTGTTCCCTGCTGATTTCATTTTCTTAGACTGCGAAGTAGATAAGGAGGTGCCCATTATCTTGGGGCAACCATTTCTAGCAATGGGATGCTCACTTATCGACGTGTTCAAGGGAGAACTTATCATGCATCATAATGATGAGCATGTGACCTTTAGTGTGTTTGAGGCATCTCCGTCTAGAACCAAAGAGCAATGTCATCACATTGATGTGTTGGATGAGATCATTATAGAAGAATTTAATGCAAGGAGTTTAGCAATGTCAGGTAAATATGTGGCGACATCCACCGATGAAATCCTAGATGACTGTGTTGACAAAGAAGAAGTTAATAGTTATGATCTAAGATAGAATTGGCAACTAAAATCTTTGGATTTGTTGAATAGGACAATCCCGGTGTTCAAATCGTCTATTGAGCAAGCTCTTATCTTGGAGTTAAAGCCATTGCTAACGCATTTAAAGTACGTCTTTCTTGGTTACAACGAGACATTATCTGTTATTGTCGATGCATCCCTTCACACAACGTAAGAAGATAAGCTCATCGCCATTTTGAAAGAACACAAAAGAGCCATAGCTTGGAGCATTGCAGATATCAGAGGTATCAATCCCTCTTTTTGCATACATAAAGATAAGGCTAGAAGATGAAGGGAAACAATCAATTGGGCAACAAAGATGACTTAATGAAAAAATGAAAGAAGTAGTGAAGAAGGAAATTATTAAGTGGTTAGATGTGGGCGTCATATACCCTATTTCTAATAGCAATTGGGTGAGCCCCATTTAATGTGTACCTAAGAAAAGTGGGTTCATAATTGTGACCAATGACAAGAATGAGTTGATCCCTACTCGTATTGCGACTAGCTGACAAGTATGCATGGATTATGGTCGACTGAATGTGGCCATAAAGAAGGACCATTTCCCATTGCCTTTCATTGACCAAATGCTGGATAGGCTAGCTGGTAAAGCCTATTATTGCTTCTTGGACGGCTACTCTGGGTACAACCAAATTGCTATTACGGCGGAAGACCAAGAAAAGACTAAATTTACATGACCTTTTGGAACCTTTTCTTTCCGACGTATGCCGTTTGGATTGTACAATGTGCCAGCAACATTTCAAAGGTGTATGATGGTGATATTCTCATATATGATCGAGGACTCTCTTGAGGTATTTATGGATGATTTCTCTGTTTATGGACAAAATTTTGATCAATGCACTGATAACCTAGCAAAAGTTTAAAAGAGATGCGAGGACACAAATCTAGTTTAGAATTGGGAGAAATGTCACTTTATGGCAACTGAAGGCATTGTCCTCGGGCATCGGATATCTTGTCAGGGCATTAAGGTTGATAAAGAAAAGGTAGAAATCATCGAAAAACTACCACCGCCCACCAATGTCAAAGCAATAAGAAGCTTTCTTGGACATGTTGGTTTCTACAGAAGATTCATACATGATTTTCCAAGATTGTTAAACCTTTATGTTTACTGTTAGAGCAAAATAAAAAGTTTGTGTTTGATGACAACTGTTTGGACGCATTCATGACAATAAAGAAGCAGCAGGTACAAGCCCCAATTCTCATTGCACCGAACTGGACGCAACTGTTTGAACTAATGTGTAACGCAAGTGATTTTGCTATTGGAACTGTACTAGGCCAAAGAAAAGAGAAGGTATTTCATTCTCTTTACTATGCTAGTAAACTCTGACTGAAGCATAGGTGAATTACACTACCACTGAGAAGTAGTTCCTAGCAATAGTTTTCGCATTTGACAAGTTTCGCTCACACCTTGTCGGCGTAAAGATTACAGTATACACAAACTACTCTGCATTGAAATATCTTCTTACAAAGAAAGATGCCAAGCCTAGACTAATACGATGGATCCTACTCCTTCAAGAATTTGATGTTGAAATCAGGGATAGGAAAGGATCTAAAAATCAAGTAGCTGACCACTTGTCTTGACTGAAAGTTGGAAGTGAAGATGGGTAGACATCCTAAATTATCGAAGCATTTCCAGACGAGCAGTTATGCTTTGTCGATGCATCGCCCTGGTATGCCGATGTTGTCAATTACCTTGTGTGTGTGAAGCTACCCTAGAATAAGAAATGACTTCAATCCTATGACATTGCCATGATGCCCCTTATGGAGGACATTTTAGGGGTCCAAGGACTACTGCTAAGGTCCTACAGTCAGGAATTTATTGGCCCACATTGTTTCGAGATGCTCAAAACTTCGCACAACAATGTTATCATTGTTAACGCACTGGTTCAATATCTCGACGCAATAAGATGCTCCAACAATCGATCATGGAGGTAGAGCTCTTTGACATTTGGGGTATCAACTTCATGGGACCATTTCCAAATTCTTTTGGGAACGTGTACATCTTAGTTGCTATTGATTATGTATCGAAGTGGATCGAGGCTATTGCAATGCCAAAAGATGACACTCTGACGGTGTTAAAGTTCTTTCACACATACATTCTCACAAGGTTTGGAACACCAAGAGCATTAATAAGTGACCAAGGAACTCATTTTTATAACAACCAAGTGGCGACAACGTTAAAAAGATATGGTGTAAAGCATCACATGACTGCCACATATCACCCACAAACCAATGGTCAAGCCGAGGTATCCAATCATCAAATCAAAAGCATACTTGAGAAGGTGGTTAATCCATCTAAAATGGATTCGTCTTCGCGGTTACATGACGCATTGTGGGCACTTCGTACTGCTTATAAAACCCCGCTGGGAATGTCGCCATATCAGTTAATATTTGGTAAGTCTTGTCACCTGCCAGTTGAGCTTGAACATAAGGCCATTTGGGTAATCAAATAGGTGAATATGGACTATGATGCTGTCGAAAGAAAAATATTGTTGGACATCACTGAGCTAGAAGAAATACGTCGACATGCTTATGAGAATGCCGCAATATACAAGGAAAAGACAAAGAAATGGCATGAAAATATCATCTTGCGTCGACAATTTAGTCCTGGTCAGTTAGTACTTTTATTTAACTTACGTTTAAAATTGCATCCAAGTAAATTACGATCAAGATGGTCAGACCCTTTTAAAGTTGTCGAGACATTCCAGAGCGGTGCGGTGACAATTGAAAATCTAAAGGATGGTCAAGAATTCAAAGTGAATGGTCAACGTCTAAAGCACTATGTGAGCCCATATGTTAAAGATCAAACAAGGCCATCAATCTGGTCTCATTCAAATAATGTCGACGTAATTTTTATTATTTTTATTTACTTTTATTTGTTTCACTTTTACTTTTTTTGTTTCAAATTACTTGCAAAAATAAAATTGTATTTTTGTCGAAGCATTAAAGCACAAATTGTCGACAAATTCAGTGATGAGTTAGCATAACTTTTTTAGCAAGAATCGCGTCGGTTGATCTCTCTTTTATCCCAACTATTCGATCAAACGAAATAGTACAATCTGCAGCCTAGAAATTAATGGTTACAGACATAACGGTTCCCCGTAATCTTTTCAATCATCACGCCGAGGTTATAAAACCTCTCTCTTGCAATTTTATTTTCTTCTAACATCCTCCATTGTTGCTACAACTTGCCCCTTTCATTACATCTATATTTCTTTTCCAAACTCTTTTCTTTTCTGCAAACTTCTCTAACTTTCTTCTTCAGTAACAATGGCAAAAACCCGAGCATTGAAAAACCCTGCCAAAACTCCTTCAAAAAACATCCTAACAACTTCAACAACTTGTGAATCCGAACACAACACCATCTTCGCCTATAGGTTCGGTCTTATTCTTGACGACTGCGGTCAAGGACCGTTACAAAAATATCATGTTGAAGCATAATCATCACCCTAAACAAGGTTTGTAATTGTCACCTCGTCAGACGTTAGGAAAACTTGTTGCCCGTACCGTCAATCACCTTGGGTGGGAAGTCTTTTGCAAGCATCCCTCTAGTTACTACGCTACAATGGTTAGGGAGTTTTATGCCAACCTAGTAGATCCGAAGCAACGATTCTTTTTTGTAAGGGAGAGACTTGTTCCATGCAGAACTGCTCAAATCAACGTGCTGTTGAGGATTCCGGAGTGGGTGGACGATCATTCACCATTTATACATTGCTTGGATGATGAAAGCATCGCTGAGATGATGAAGGACCTCTGTGTCGATGGAGCCACCTAGACTGGTAAAGGGTTCCACAACTACACCATGCACAGAAAGTATCTTAAAACTTGCAGTAAGGTATGGTTCCATTTCATCAACAACCGCATCATGCCTTCGACACATAGCACTACGGTGACATTAGACCGTATGTGTCTCTTACATTCTATCCTACAGTTTCGACACATCAACATCGGAGAGATCATCCACGATCAAATCATGGAAGCCATTATTAAGCAAACTGGTATACTCCCATTCCCCTCCTAGTCATGCTGCTTTGTAAATAGAAGGGCATTGTGCCCCGGGATGGTGAGGAGATATTAGAAAACAAAGGCCCGATCAATGACATCTCCGTTGAACGGATGACTCGTGGCCAAGAGACACCAGTAGCCAAAGAAGCCTCGAAGAAGAAGGATAAAAACAAAGGAAAAGAGAAGGCAGGACAATCCGATGCGCCCACAAATTCATAAGTGGTGAAGAAGCTGTCTCTAATGGAAGTACACCTTGACCGAATTAATATGCGCTCCATCCATACTGACGGTGTCATCGATGACATGGATTACAGACTGCATAAATTTTATGCTTACACGAAAGCCTAGAACGAGGCTATTATCGTTGCACTCCACCAAATCAGCCTCACTCTATTGCCAGACTTTCCAAACTTTCCATCCATCTTTCGCCAGATGCAATACTCGTCATCCGATCAACTTACCCCAGATGGTAGTTCACATCTCAGCTGATGACAAGGAAGAAGGACACTTTAAGTCTGATGAGGACTACTATCGCACCATTATCGATTTGTTCGAAGATGAGTTCTCCAACAGTCTTGGTGCGAATATGGCTAAACGTGAGGATGTTGTGGATGAAGATGTCGACGTAGTAGAATGCATTGACATTGACCTAAGCGAACCGAAGTAGCATGTAAATGAAACTGTGGACTAAGGAGATGACCAACTTATGAAAAAAGAAGAAATAGAGAACGAAGAGAAGGACCCTGTCGAGGTACAAGAAGAGAAGGAAAATAATGCCCTGACAACGATCGTCGAGGATGTTGTCGGCACACCAGAGAGTATGGGGGCATCAAGCTCTGAAGAGGCTCGACCTGATTCGAGCCAGGTTGAGGTTATTATGAGTGAAATCGAGGAACTGAATCCTCTTACTATTGTGCCTTATGTAGCACCGCTCACCGAAATCCACCCATCAGACGTGACAACAGATGAGGCTATCCCCAACCTATCGAGGAGGAGCAATCCACGAAGCCCGTTGGTATGATGGATAAGAAGAGAAAAAGGCGCAAGGATAAAAAGAAGAAGAAGCACCAGGATGAGGGTGAGCGCCCCAAAGAGGAAGAAGAAGAAAACAAAGACAGCCGTTGTATTGGCTACTGACGAATAAGTTGGTACATTTCTTTTTTGATAGTTTTCATGCATTTTTATTGTCATTGCATTTTATTTTATCACTGCATCCATTTTGTTAACTTAGTTGCATTGTAGTTGCATTTATATTATTTCTGTATGAATATTGTCAGTGCATTAGGGACAATGCAGACATTAAGTTTGGGGGAGATAATGTGAAATAGAAATGCAGTTACACCCACATATTTGAATTCTAATTGTTTCTTTGGTTAATGAGAATTAACAAAATTTCAACAAAAATGTGCCTACAATTTTTATTTTGATACGTAATTCTTGAATTATTTGGATGCTGATGTGGAAATTGGATGAATATGAATGAATGATGAGTCTGCTATTTTTGAATGAATTGTTTGAATTGCTTCAATAATGAATGGATAGTGTTGATATATGAATCTTGAACTAACTGACTAATTGCAGCGACATTGCATTAGTAAAAGATACTCTAATGTGAGTGTAGTGTGACTTTTCAAGGGAAAACACTCCGCTACAGATTTTAGAAAAATAATCTAGCCAAAGGCTGTCACTGCAAGAGAGTGTGTCAGTGCAATTACATGCCTCCTGCAGGTTTGTTGCACCCCATTGTTACTGCCCAGGAATAAAGGTAGAGTAATGCAATGACATTTCTCAGTCACTTGAAAAAGGAAAATCAGAAAAAGAAAGAAAGAAAATATGTTTGCTATAAATGTAGTATTGGTTTAGGGAAGGTTAAGATTCAATGCATAATACTAACATTAATGAAGTTTTAGTTTTAATGATTCATACATATAAATTGTCGGCAGATTATTCTATCATATGAATACAATTTGTGCATTAAGATTCCAGAAAATTAGTGGTGGGAATATTGATTGCGGTGACATTTTTGCTTGTGACTTTGTTAATTTTTCTTTACTTAAGGACAAGTAAAAACTCAAGTTGGGGGTGTGATGGTATTACAAATGACATATATTTTCTCCCTATATTAGTGTTTTAATTGTCTCTTTTGTAAATCATTTAACATGCATCATGAGCATTTCATACTTAGTTTTTTATATTTTCTAACTTATTGCTAGTTAGTTTAAACTCTTGTTATTTTATATCTTTTTGTACTAATGTCGACGCAAGCAGCTGATATATTGCACCTTAGATTTGTTAGTACAGGGACTCAGCCTGGGAGTTCAATGCTGGAAGAAGAATGCAGCCACAAGATTAGCTTGGAGTTGCGACCAGAGATGTCGCCGCACTGAACATGGACTCCGAATTGGTAAACTCAAGCTGAATTCACATCTAGAAGCACCAGTGCAGGAACATCACAGATGTCGCCACAATTATGATTCAGATTACGCACAGCAATGCAGTGACAACTTGCAGATCTCTAAATAAAACATTAAAATTGCATGAGTGCATAGCTGTACTCTAACTAACTTTTATAGCTCCAAAATCTAGATCTGGATTTGAGAATGGGAGGCTGAAATCTGCAAATTTTTGAGCCTATAAATAGAGGAGAAAATAAAGAGAAAGATATCAAGAGTTGAAGAATTAAATTTGCAAATTACATTGTGTTCTTTTGAATTTATTGCTGGAGATTGGAGAGTTGACTGAGCCGACGAGCAGCAACTCCTAACGAGGAGTGCTAGATGCTGAGCAAGAGATGCAGTTAGAGGGTAATCCGAATAGCCTAGAGATAGTATATTATGATGTATTCGTTAACTCCTTTCTTATGGATAATGAACTATTATTAATATTGAATGAATACGAGGGTATCTTTCATTATTTGATCCCTTTGATTCTTATTTAATGCTTTTATTTTGTTTATTCTTGGATCTAACTACATCAAACACGAGAGTGGCTTTGAGGTCTACCGACAACGAGAGATGCGGTGACAAGTTAGGTTAACAAGTAAGTTAGGCGAGAGATGCTTGGGATTAGCAGAGATTCTAATCACTTGTTCTTGGCTACACAACGTTGTTCACATCGAGAGGTGGAGTAATTGTGGGTATTTGAGTCTCGAGTAAATGGAAGACTTTTATTGGTAAGAATCCATTGAAGCTTCATTGTTGCGACAATTTATCTATTCAAAACCTTGTGGACGCATCCTGTGTTGTGACTTAGCAACATCAGTGATCCACTCTAGATCTTCGCACTTGATCACATTTACATTTTGAGCATTTAAATATTCAGCACTCAACACATTTGATTTACTTTCAGTATATTGACATTTAACCTCTGACATTTAACTCTGATTATGCTGACATCATTACTCACATTTCATCTAATTTCAGAATTAGTTGCTCCGACATTTAAACATCAAGAACCCATTTCCCTAAGGGATCGATATCCGATACAATTGTCTATCAACTATACTTGCATCAACGTGTATTCGCTTGCACATTGCTATGACATTTTAGACGCGATCAATAATGAATTGAATTTAATTAAAGTAATTATCTTAGTTTATTTGTGTTATACTTGTTGTGAATTGTGTTTAATCTTTGCTAAAATCTATTTCATACATATAGTTTGCATACTTAGGATAATTTGCATTAGGGATCATTTTCATTTAGTTTAAATACATTTAATTTTAACCATCCCTCATTCAACAATATTATGTTTTTAATTCACCAAGTTGTTAATATAATTTTACAATTAATTGATTAGCATATATACAATCCCTATGGAGACGATAACTCGATACTTACTTATTACTTGATAATAACTGTGTACACTTGCACAAACCTACGAGTTATAAGTTTTTGGCGTTGTTACCGGGGATTGTTAACTGTTGCCATAATCATTTTTTGTGAAATTATTTATTTTCAATTTGCTTTTATTTTTTCTAACATTATTAACTTATTCTTTTTAATTTTGTGATTTTCTTTTCAAGTGTTTATGAGCATAGATCGAATTATCGATTTACTCCCTGTAGACCTTGAAATTGAGTGAACTTTCAGATAGAGAAGACGTGAACGATTAGCTCAAAGACAAGCCGAGATGGACCTTGGAAATCAAAATCATGGCCAAGGTAATGTAGCTGATCACGTGCGAAATCTCATCCTCATTGCTGATGATAGGGATCGATGCATCGGACAATATGATGAGACACTTTTCAGTGAGTTAAATCCGAGAATTATATGACCGGATATTAAGGCACCTAATTTGAGTTGAAACAAGTGATGTTTCAAATGCTACAAATAGTAGGCCAATTCAGTGGTATGCCAACGGAAGATCCACATCTCCACCTTCAATTGTTTATGGAGGTGAGTGATTCATTCAAGATAGCCGGTGTGACGGAAGACGCATTGAGGTTGAAGTTGTTTCCGTCTCGTTGGGAGATCAAGCACCAGTGATAGCATTAGAAATGACACCTATTTTCTTCCTAAATTTATGTATTAACTGTCCCTTTTGTATTATATTTAGCATGCATGATAGTCATTTCATAATTAGTATTCACATTTTCTAACTCAATGTTATGTGGCTTAAATTCTCGTTATTTTATCTCTTTTGTGCACTAATGTCACCATATACAGATATGTATTGCGTTTGAAATTGTCAAAGCAGGGATCCATCTCGGAAGATTGATGCTAGAAAGAGTTCAAAGATGCAGCCACAAGTTTAGCTTGTAATTGCGGCTAGAAATGTCACCGCATGGAAACATCTACTTTATATGATTGAATTCACGCTGCAATCACATCTGGAAGCACCAACACAGGAGAATAACACATTGTCGCTGCAATTAAAGATTACAGATTGCACCCAGCGATGTAGCGACAACCTTCAGATTCATGAAGAACACACCAGATCTGCGTGAGTGCACAACTGGATTTTAACAAACTTTGACAGCTATAAAAGGAGTTGGATGTGAGAGGAGATGAGATCTACAATTCTCAAAGCTTATAAATAAAGGAAAGGAGGAAAGAGGTATCAAGAGGTGAAGAAATTAATTTTACAAATTCTCTAAAGCTTTAAAGCTTGGTTTGGGAGTCCGGTGAGCTGATCGAGCAAGTGTGCAACAACTTCTGACGAGGAGTGCTTGATGCGATACAAGAGGAGCGGATAAGGAATAATCCTAGTAGCCTAGGAATAGTATGCTTCGAATTATTTGTTAATCCCTCTCTTAATGCTAACAAATTCTTATTGACAGTTGATTGTATATGGAAATATCCTTCAATGTTAGATTGCTTTGATTCCTATTTAATTCTTCTTATCTGTTTTCCCTTGGACTTAACAGTTTTGACCACAGAAGTGTAATTACAGTCTACCGACACTGGAAAGTGCAATGACAAGTTAGGTTAACAAGCAAGTCAGGGGGAGTTGCTTGAGGCTAGGAGGACTTCTACTCACTTGTTCTTGAGTGAGAGGCATTGCCAACATTGGAAGGTAGAGTAAATGTGGGCGATTGAGTCTTGGTTAAACAGTGAGTTGTTATTGGTATGATTTCATTGGAACTTAATTGTTGTGATAGTTCATCTATGAAATAACTTGTCGATGCATCCTGCGTTGCTACTTAGTGAAGTTAGTGATCCACTCCATTCTTCGCACTTGATCACACTTTTACTTTTCCTGCATTTAAATTCTCAAAATATCAACAGCAATTTATTTTACTTTCAGTTGCTTTGACATTTATTTTACTCTGACATTTTATTTTTATCATTGCATTGACAACTTTGACCAACTTAGTTGTGCAAATCTGATTTAATTGCGCTGACATCCTTACTAGCATTTTCTCTAATTTTAGCTTTAGTTGCTCCGAAAATTGAACATAAAGAACTCTATCCTCGTGGGATCGATATCCAATAGAACAAATCTATCAACTATACTTGCATCGAACAGTGTCCACTTGCACTTAAATGATGTGTCGTTTACAGGTCGATCAAGTTTTGGCGCCGTTACCGGGGTTGGCATTTATTTGATGTTCATTTTTGTAGTTGCAATTATTCTTTCTTTCTTAAATTTTTATTTTTACTAATCTATTTAACTTTCTTTTGATTTTCTCAAAATATTTAGGAGTTGCATGTCCACAAGGGGAAATCCTAAGAATATTTTGAGCTTTGATCCAGAACTCGAATGAACTATTTGAAGGAGGAAGCAAGAACAAAATAAAATGGCTAAAAACAATAATGATCTTCCACCATTGTTGCCACAGAATGTAGTTCCTCCAATACAACCACAACGAATTAATAATTTACCACCGCCGCTGCCACAAGTGGAGCAAGTTCAAGACAGGACGATCAGAGATTTTGTTGTTCCTGTGCTTGATGACTTACAACCAGGGGTTGTTAGACCGGTAATACATGCTGGTAATTTTGAATTGAAACCGGTTATGTTTCAAAAGCTAAATTTTAATGAGCAATATGCAAGTTTACCTCATGTAGATGTTAGAGAGCATCTCAAATCATTTCTACTCATATGCACTTCTTTTATTCAACATGGTGTTCCTGATGACGCCTTGAAGATGTAGTTGTTCCCTTATTCTTTGCAAGGGAGAGCGAGAACATGGTTCCTTGGTTTACCAGCTAGATCCAGTACTTCTTGGAATGCACTAGCAACACAATTTGTGCTAAGATTTAATCTGTCGACAATGAATGGAAGATTACGGAATTATATCAAGACATATCATCAACTAGATGATGAGAACTTACATACTACATGGGAACATTAGAAGACTTTGCTGAGATGTTGCCCCATGCATGGAATTCAACAAAAGACTTAGATCGAGATATTTTATAATGGGTTGAATGCAGACAAGAAATCTTGTCGATGCATCTGCCAATGGACCACTATTGGATTGGACCTATAATGAAGCCGTACTGATATTAGAGAGAATTGCACAGAATGACTATCAATATCAAATTTTCTCGTTCTGCTCAGGTAAAAACTAATCTTGGTGTTATGGAATTATATACTATATTAGCTTTAACTGCACAGGTATCCTCATTGACAAACATGATCAAGAATATGAAGGGAACAAGTGAAGTTGCCCTGATTCAAGTACCTCAACAGTTGGATGTCCTGACATTTTCCTGTGAAATTTGCGGTGACAACCACAGTTATGATAATTGCCCATAACATGCTGAGAATGCATTTTATGCCAACAACATCGGAGGAAATTCTTATGGTAACTCATACAGTAATCTTAATCGTACACAAAAACCTTGGGGAACCAGAATGCGTCTACATTTAGATATGGAAATGCCTAAACTCATGGTAATTTTAGAAAAAGGAGTTACAACAACAACCAATAATAGCAGAACTATAATCACAACCCGTAATTACATGTTCACCTAGATAATATGCGATCACATGACCAAATGCGATCACATAATCAAATGCATTCATATAACCAGATGCAGTCATAAGCTTGAATGCCACCACAATAGAATGTGATGCCAAGTATGCAAGGACAGCATCAACAATAAGAATAGCAATATTCTCAACCAAGAGCAGATTCGTTGGCTACTCTTAAAGAGTTGATGCGAGAGCATATCACTAGAACGAAAGCAATCGTTCAAGGAAACTCTTTTTCTATTCGCACATTAGAAGCTCAGCTATGAAATTTGGCCCTAACATGAGCACGAGGTCACCAGGTGCTTTACCTAGTGACATTGAAAATCTAACTCAGAAGGGGAAGCAGCATTGAAAGGCTATCACATTGAGAACTGGAAAGCAAACTAGTAAGCCAAGTAGCAGTTCCAATCATGTACATGTCAACACATCTGAGCCAAAGCAACAAAAAGAAATGGCATATGAGGAAGACCTAGCAGAAATAAATGAGGAAGGGCCACCTATAGTTACTCCTATGCCCACAATTCAACTAACAAAGATGTCGACGAAATTACCCATGTCGACATAACCGAATCCTTTACAACAACCCACTGACACTATACCTTTTCCATTTCCCCAGAGATTCAATGAGAAAGACCACGATAAAGATTATAAGAAGTTTGTCTCTACCTTGAAGCAATTACACATTAACATACATTTAGTGGATACTCTTATGTAGATCCCCAATTATCAGAAATTTATGAAAGAGTTACTATCGAAGAAGAAAAAGCTTTCTGACATCGAGACGATTGCACTCACAGAGGGGTGCAGCGTTGTGCTAACAAATAAGTTACCACCAAAGATGAAAGACCTTGGCAGCTTCACAATCCCATGCTCTATTGGAACTTATTATTTAGGTAAAGCCTTATGCGATCTAGGAGCTAGTATTAACCTTACGCCTTTTTCCACTTTCAGGAAGTTAGGAATTGGATCCATGAAACCCATTGCGGTGACACTACAGCTTGTAGACAAATCTTTAGCACAACCTGAAGGCCAGATCAAAGATGTCGTCGTCCAAGTTGACAAGCTTGTATTCCCTACCGACTTTGTCATCCTTGACTATGAAGCAGATAAGAAGGTGCCCATCATCTTGGGATGCCCATTCTTAGCAACGGGATGCACTCTTATTGATGTTTTCAAGGGCAAGCGGATTATGCGTCATAATGATGAGCATGTCACTTTTAGTGTGTTCGAAGCATCTCCGTCAAAACGTAAGGAGCAATGTCACCATATTGATGTGCTAGATGAAATTATTATAGAAGAATTCAATGAACAAAATTTAGTTGTTTCAAATGAAGATCCAGTGACAACCACCGATGATATCCTAACTGAATGCGACCACAGAGCTGAGGCTAATAGTTGTGAGTTGAAACAGGGTTGGCAATTAGAGTCATTGGTTTTATCCAACAAGACGATCCTTGTGTTTAAACCATCAATCGAAAAAGCTCCTACGTTAGAGTTAAAGCCATTTTTGATGCATTTGAAGCATGTCTTTATAGGTGATAATGACATATTACCTGTGATTGTCAGCACAAGCCTCAATGCGAGTCAAGAAGAAAAACTTATCGCAATTTTGAAGCAACACAAACCAGCCATAGCCTGGAGGATTGCAGACATCAGAGGAATTAGTACCTCTTTTTGCATGCATAAGATCAGGCTGGAGGATGAAGGGAAGCAATCTATTGAGCAACAACGAAGGCTTAATGAGAAAATGGAAGAGGTAGTGAAAAAGGAGATTATTAAGTGGCTGGACGCGGGCATCATCTACCTCATTTCAGACAGTACATGGGTAAGCATTGTCTAATGTATGCCCAAGAAAAATGGCATTACAGTGGTGAGTAATGATAAGAACGAGATGGTCCATATTCACATTGCTACTGGTTGGCGAGTGTGTATGGATTATCGTCGTCTCAATGCGGCCACAAAGAAGGATCACCTCCCACTACCATTCATTGATCAAATATTGGATAGGCTAGCTGGCAAAGCCTTCTATGCTTCCTAGATGGCTACTCTGGATATAATCAAATTTCCATTGCATCGGAAGATCAAGCAATGACCACGTTTACATGCCTATTTAGAACCTTTGCCTTCCAATGTATGCCATTTGGATTGTGCAATGCACCAGCCACATTCTACAAGTGTATGATGGCTATCTTCTCGGACATGATTAAAGATTTATTAAAAGTATTCATGGACGATTTCTCTGTGTATGGGTAGAATTTTAACTAATGCGCCGACAATCTGGAAAAAGTATTAAAAAGATGCGAGGACACAAATCTAGTGCTGAACTGGGAAAAATGCCATTTCATGGCAACTGAAGGCTTTGTCATTGGCCATCGAATATCATGTCAGGGCATTGAAGTAGACAAAGCAAAGGTAAAAATGATTTAGAAATTGCCACCACCCACGAATGTCAAAGGAATAAGAAGCTTTCTTGGTCACACAGGTTTCTATAGGAGATTTACTCGAGATTTTTCCAAGATTGCCAAACCGCTATGCTCGTTGCTAGAGCAAAGTAAAAAGTTTGTGATTGATGACGGATATCTAGACGCATTTGTCACAGTAAAGAAGCAGCTATTAAGAGCTCCAATTATCGTCGCACCAGATTGGACACAACCATTTGAATTAATGTATGACGTGAGTGATTTTGCTGTAGGAGCTGTGCTAGGATAACGCAAAGAGAAGGTATTTCACTTAATTTATTATGCTAGTAAAACCTTAACTGAAGCACAGGTGAACTATACAACTACTGAGAAGGATTTATTAGCAGTAGTTTTTGCATGCGACAAGTTTCGTTCATACCTTGTTGACGCAAAAATTACTATGTACACAGATTATTCTACATTGAAATACCTTTTGTAAAGAAAGATGCCAAACCAAGATTGATCAGATGGATTCTGCTCTTATAAGAGTTTGATATTGAAATTAGAGATAGGAAAGGATTCGAGAATCAAGTAGCAGACCACTTATCCAGTCTGAAACCTGGAAGCGAAAATGGCAATCAGTCAGGCATTATCGGTGTATTTCCAGATGAACAATTATTTTATGTCGACGCATCTCCATGGTATGCTGATATTGTCAATTATTTAGTTTATGGTAAGCTACCACAAGATGATCATATTTATGCGCGACACTGCTAAGTATCATTGGAACGAGCCATACCTATTCAAAGTATGCACCGACAACATTATTCGTCATTACGTTCCTAAAGAAGAGATGACTTCCATCTTGAGACATTGCCATGATGCTCCTTATGGAGGACATTTTGGTGGAATGAGGACTGCTACAAAGGTCTTACATTCAAGATTTTTCTGGCCTACATTGTTTTGAGATGCCCACAATTTTGCGCAACAATACGATAAATGTCAACGCACAGGTTCTATATCTCGTCACAACGAGATGCTCCAACAACCTATCATGGAGGTGGAATTATTTGATGTATAAGGTATAGACTTTATGGGACCATTTCCAAACTCTTTTGGGAATGTGTATATTTAGTTACTGTTGATTATGTATCTAAGTGGATCGAGGCAATTGCGGTTCCAAAGGATGATGCTCGAACGGTGTTGAAGTTTTTCCACACATATATCCTTACAATATTTGGAACACCTATTGCATTGATAAGTGATCAAGGTACTCATTTTCACAATAATCGAGTGGCGATAGCATTGAAACGATATGGTGTGAAGCATCACATGGCCACCACATACCATCCATAAACGAATGGCCAAGCGGAGGTTTCCAATCAACAAATTAAAAGTATACTTAAGAAGGTAGTTAATCCATCTAGGAGAGATTGGTCTTCGCAGCTACATGATGCATTGTGGACGCTTCATACTATATACAAAACCCTGTTGGGGATGTCACCGTATCAATTAGTGTTTGGTAAATCCTGTCACTTGCCGGTTGAACTTGAACATAAAGCCATGTGTGCGATCAAGCAGGTAAACATGGACTACGATGCTGTTGGACAGAAATGATTATTAGGCATTTTCTAGCTGGAAGAAATTCGATGCACTACGTATGAAAATGCAGCCATATACAAGGAAAAGACTAAGAGATGGCACGACAATATCATATTGTGGTGACAATTTAACCCTGGTCAATTAGTACTTCTATTTAATTCATGTTTGAAATTACATCCAGGTAAATTGTGCTCCAGATGGTCAAGCCCTTTCAAAGTTGTTGATGCATTCAAGCATGGTGCAGTGACAATTGAAGATATGAATGATGGTCAACAGTTTAAAGTAAATGGCCAATAAATAAAGCATTATGTGAGCCCAGATGTTAAAGAAAACAACGAGACCATAAATCTAGTCACATTTCTTTAATGTCATTGCAATTTTTACTTTTACTTTTTACTTTTTATTTTCATTTATTTCCTTTTTAGTTTATGCAGGAATAAAAAATATCCTTTTGTCGACATATCATTTGGTACAACTTGTTGACGCATTCGGTGATGACTTAGCAAAGCTTTTTCAGCAAGAATCGTGTCGATTGATCTTCATCTATCTCTAGCCGTTAAATCAAGCCAAGAGGTACGATTTGTAGCCTGACATTTATTAGTTGCAGACGCAACATTTTCCCAATACAATTGCAATAATCACGTCTCTTCCTCTAAAACAATTATAAAACCCTTATTTTACCATTCTTATTCTCCCACTCATAACCTCCATTGCTACTACAACCATCTTCTTCATTACCTTCACACTTTTCTACAAAACTCTCTCGTTCTCTTTATTCAGTTATTATGGCAAGAACACGAGGAGCAAAAACCCCTTCGAAATCCCCCACTGAATCCTCAGTCACTATGGTTCGGAATGCCGACCAACTCTCACAAAAAGAACCCATCTTGTTCCTCTCCAAGGTGGCGAAAACCGCTACCACGACGTCATGCTCAAGAGAAACTGTCACTCGGAGCAGGGTTTCCAGTTGTTGCCACAACGGTCGTTGGAAAAACAAGTTTCAAGGACAATCTCTCACCTGGGTTGGGAGTCTATTTGCAACCATCCGATTGGTTATTCCCCCACTTTGGTAAGAGAATCCTATGCCAACTTAGTGGATTTAGAGCAGGAGTTTGTATTTGTACGCGAGGGTCTAGTACCTTGGAGTGACACTCACATTAACGCACTCTTCCACTTCGATAAGAAGGAAGATACCTACATTGTGTTTTTAGAGGAGTTAACTGATGAAGGTGCTAACATGGTGATGTACGATCTATGTGTCGAGGACGCTGTGTGGATTGGCAATGATTCACATAACTACACGATGCACTGACGTTATCTCACAACTCAAAGCAAGGTATGGTTCCACTTTGTGAACAACGAAATTCTGCCATCAACCCATACACAACTGCGATGCAGGATCGCATGTGCCTTTTGCACTCCATCCTGAAGGGCCGCCACATCAATGTCGGTGCAATTTTACATGAAGAAAATGCTGAAGCAACGGGTAAACAGATAGGCATCTTACCTTTCCCTTCTTTAATTATGATGCTCTGCAAACAAAGGAGTATTATGCCCCGAGATGATGAGGAGGTGCTGGACAATAAGGGGCCAATAAATGATATCTCGGTGGAGCGAATGAGTAGGGGACAAGAAACGCCTCTAGTAAAAGAGGTGCCTAAGAAGAAGGATAAAGGGAAAGGAAACAAAAAGGAGAAGCAAGAAGATGCGCCCACAAACCCTCAAGTTGAGAAAAAGCTGACTATAATAGAACATATCATTGATCGCATGGATATGTGCCAGGTTCACCTTGTCAGCATGTTGATGAAATAGATTACAAGAAAAACATCTTTTATGCATACACAAGGGCATGGAATATCTTTATTGTCGCTACATTGAAGAGTCTGACTCCAAATCCCATGCCAAAGTTTCCTATATTCTCACCTATTATTAGGGAAGCCTGATCGTCCTCCGAGCAACCTACTCTTGAAGGTAGGCCTCAACTTATCCCATCCCTAAAAAAAATTCATATCTCCGATGATGAGGAGCAAGAGGGGCATTCCAATGCCATGGAGGACTATTTTAGAATTATCTCTGGCTTGTTCGAGGATGAATTTTCGAATAGCCTTGAGGCTAACATGGAGGAAAGGGAGGCTGTTGATGTGAAGATGCGTATACCAATCGTATCTGTGGGTTTTGAAAGTAGAGGAAGGCGTCGAACCAGACACAGCTGAGAATGAGAAGTTTGAGGAGAAGAAGGAATTGAAGAAGAGAAGGAAAAAGAGGAAAAGAATGACGAGAATGAAAATGTCTCGACAAATTTTGAGAAAGAATTTGTCGACACAACTACTAGTGTGGGGGCATCCATTGAAAACTTGGCTTTACCTAAAGCGAGCCAGGCTGAGGCAATCACCAGTAGCACCGAGGATCTTAACTTAGCCATTGTTCCTTATGTAGCACTGCTTGCTGAAGTTTATTCATCTGATGTGATTGTTGATGAGGCATCCACTCAACTGGCTGTGGAGGAGCAATTCGCTGCTCCGATTGATTCCAAGGACAAAAAACGAAAGAGGAAAGATAAGAAAAAGAGGCGCAAAACAAAAGAGGAGCACCCAAAGAAGAAGAAGAAGAAAGCCAATGCAACTACTTCAGCGGCTGTCGAACATTGAGTTAGTTTACTTTTCAATAGTTAGTTGCATGCATCCCATTGCATTGCATTTTTATTTGTCATTTCATTTTCATGTTAGTTTATCTGCATTGTAGTTGCATTTCCTTTTTAATTTGTATAATATTATCAGTGCATTGGGAACAATGTAGACATTAAGTTTGGTGGGATCTTGTGTGAAATGGAAATGCGATTGCACCCACATATTTGAAAATTTATTTGTATCTTTAGGTCAATGAAAGTATGCGAAATTTCAACAAAAATGTGATCACAAATTTTCTTTTATGCATAAATCTTGAATCGTTTGGTATGCTGATATGTTAATTGGATGAATGTGAATGAATATTAAGTCCTTCTATTTTTGAATGAATGATTAGAATTGCATGAGTAATGAATGGGTAGTATCAATCTTTTAATCTTGAATTAACTTACCAATTGCAGCAGCAACATTGTACTAATAAAAGACACTCCAATGTGAGTGCTTTGTGACATATCAAGGGAGAGCACTCTACTGCATGTGTTATAAAAATTATCTAGCCGAAGGCTGTCACTGCAAGAGTGTGTGTCGGTGCAATTACATACTTCTTTGGGGTTTGTTGCACCCTATCATTACTGCCCAGGAACAAAGGTAGAGAAATGCAATGACATCTCTCAATCACGTACAAAAATAGAAAAGAAGAAAAAGAAAACAAAGAAGAAGAGAAAAGCAGAAAAATGTTGCAATAAATATTGTATTGGTTAAGAAAGGTTGAGATTCAAAGCATGATGCTAACATTAGTGAAGTTGCAGTCTTGATTATTCATATATATAAATTGTCGGTGCATTTTGTCATATGAACGCAATTTATACATCAGGATTCCAGAAAACTTAAGTTGATAGAATGATAATTACGGTGACAATTTTGATTGTGATTTTATTTACTTTTATTTACTTGAGGAAAAGTAAAAACTCAAGTTTGGGGGTGTGATAACATTAGAAATGACACCTATTTTCTTCCTAAATTTATGTATTAATTGTCCCTTTTGTATTATATTTAGCATGCATGATAGTCATTTCATAATTAGTATTCACATTTTCTAACTCAATGTTATGTGGCTTAAATTCTCGTTATTTTATCTCTTTTGTACACTAATGTCGCCATATGCAACATAAGTATTATGTTTGAAATTGTCAGCGTAGGGATCCATCTCGAAAGATCGAAGCTAGAAAGAGTTCAAAGATGCAGCCACAAGTTTAGCTTGGATTTACGACCAAAAATGTCACCGCATGGAAACATCTACTTTATATGAGTGAATTCACGCTGCAATCACATCTGGAAGCACCAGCGCAGGAGAATAACACGTTGTCACCGCAATTAAAGATTACAGATTGCGCCCAGCAATGTTGCGACAGCCTGCAAATTCATGAAGAACACACCAGATCTGCGTGAGTGCATAGTTAGATTTTAACAAACTTTGACAGCTGCAAAAGGAGTTGGATGTGAGAGGAGATGAGATCTACAATTCTCAAAGCTTATAAATAGAGGAGAGAAGGAGGAAAGAGGTATCAAGAGGTGAAGAAATTAATTCTGCAAATTCTCTAAAGCTTTAAAGCTTGTTTTGAGAGTCTGGGGAGCTGATCGACCAAGTGTACGACAACTTCTGACGAGGAGTGCTTGATGTGATACAAGAGGAACAGTTAAGGAATAATCCTAGTAGCCTAGGAATAGTATGCTTCAAATTATTTGTTAATCCCTCTCTTAATGCTGATGAATTCTTATTGACGGTTAATTGTATATGGAAATATCTTTCAATGTTAGATTACTTTGATTCCTATTTAATCCTTCTTATCTATTTTCCCTTGGACTTAACTGTTTTGACCACGGAAATGTAATTGCAGTATACCGACACTGGAATGAACGATGACAAGTTAGGTTAACAAGCAAGTTAGCGTGAGTTGCTTGAGGCTAGGAGGAATTCTAGTCACTTGTTCTTGAGTGCAATGCATTACCAACACTGAAAGGTGGGGTAAATGTGGGTGCTTGAGTCTTGGTTAAACAGTGAGTTGTTATTGGTATGATTTCGTTGGAACTTAATTATTGCGATAGCTCATCTATGAAATACCTTGTCGACGCATCTAACATTGCTACTTAATGAAGTCAGCGATCCACTCCATTCTTTGCACTTGATCACACTTTTACTTTTCCTACATTTAAATTCTCAAAATATCAACAACAATTTATTTTACTTTCAGTTGCTCTGACATTTATTTTACTTTGACATTTTATTTTTTATCATTGCATTGACAACTTTGACTAACTTAGCTATGCAGATCTGATTTAATTGCACTGACATCCTTACTACCATTTTCTCTAATTTTAGCTTTAGTTACTCCGACAATTGAACATCAAGAACTCTATCCTCATGGGATCGATATCCGATAGAACAAATGTAACAGCTCGATTTTTAGTGGTGTCAAAAATAGTGATTTCGAAACCATAACTCTGACGAGTTGAGTTATAAACATTAGTTATTTAATATTTGTGATGTCATCAGCATCGTATTAAGTCTTGGTTATGAAATTTCGGCGTTTAATTAGATAATTGAATAGAAAGGACTAATTTGTAATAGGTGCAAAAGTATAGATGTTTAATTAGAAGGAATTAATAAGTAAACAAACCAAAAGAGATAGAATAATGGAATATCATGACATTTAAGGGTAATGAAAAGATTAATTAAAGGCTTAAAAGTGATTAATTAAGTTAATGATGAAAGTCACAAAATTTACAAAATTGCTATTATTATATAAGTAAAATTAAAAGAAGAAAATAGCTCATTTTTTTTCTTATTTCATCTCCTTCATTCGGCCAAAGAAGGGAAAAACCTAGGGTAAGCAAACCTTGATTGTTTTTAGTAATTTCTATGTTTTTGAGTTCGTATCAGCTTAATCTAGCTTATGCAAGGACTAATTTGTGAATCTGTCAAATATTAGAAAACTTGCCATTGTTCAAATTGCTTGTTCTTGAAAGTTTTTGATGTATTTGAATGTTTGATACTTGGGTTAAATCTTTTTGTAAAGTGATTTTCGATAAAATTAGGGTTTAAGGATTAAAATGTGAAAATGGTGAAATTACATGTATTGTTATGCAAATAAATGTGTGAATGGGTTGGATAGATACCCAAGAGAATTCGGCTATGGTTAGTTGTGTGGGAGAATGGTTATTTTGCATGTTATGTGTTGAAAGGACTAGATTGAATAGAAGGAAACTATCTGGGGTTTAACCATAATTTTTCCAAAAGGTCTAAGTTGTGTTGAATGACTTAATTATGTAGCTGAATGTGAGAATTGAATGATTTGTGAATGTAGACAATGATCATGCTACATACCGCAAAAAAAGGAAATTAGCGGATTAGTCCTTGAAGTCTTTCCAAAACTACAAACCAGTCCGATAAGTTCGTAGCGTAAATCTTACTTGATATTCCTTGTACATGTATATACATTGTCAATGTGCAGCAAATCGTAAACATTCGGTATTGAAGATGATCAAAGAAATGAAATGCAAGAGATAGTAGGTTTTATGCCATTGAAATCATACCCACACGATGGTTGCGGTACCGCATTTGTTACGTGTCCTCGACAGCTCGTGTGAGTAGCATCGTGACTCGAAAAAAAGATATGGATCCTATATGGATTATAGGTCCTACGATGGCTGGGACTTATGCTTTATGCATATTCTTGACAGCTCGTGTGAGCAGCATCGTTAGGAAACAGTTTACAGTACAGATAGACACCGTACCGATGGTTGGGTTACCGCATACGTTGCGAGTCCTCAACAGCTCGTGTGAGCAACATCGAGTACTAGTAATAGAATGTTATGAACATGAAGAGAAGTTGTAAATACTCAAGAAGCAATGGAATTTCACTAGGTTGATGAAGTCATTGTTGCTTATTACCATGTTGATATTTCTTAACTATTGAACTTACTAAGTTATAAAGCTTACCACAGTTATTGTTGTTGTTTTGTAGATCGTTTTGCTGATTGAAGATCGAATCATCGTCCTCACATGAAGCTACACTATCGTAGAGTTGTCGGTAGATTATGCATCACTTGGTCTTATGGCATGTACTTGGATGATATTAACCTTTGATATTGAACTAAAGATGTTGAAATCTTACTATTTTGATTGTGTAAATGCATGAAGTATAACTTAGATGCTTATGCTTATGATGCTTGTAAAGACTTAGAAGTTATGTATATTGTGTGATGTTTTAATGCATAACTTGTATTGGTTGTGTTTGAGACATTAAACTTGTGTCTTGGCATTATTCTTGAGACTCTGCATACTTATTTCGGTAGAACTTATGTATGTATTGGTAGAAGTACAGGGTAGGAGAGAGGTTGTTCTCTGACTTGGGTTGTATCGATAGTTTATAGTACTGATGTATCGGTAGTATGTATGCTTATATCGGTAGAAGTTGCAGGGTGAGGATTTTTGCTGTCTAGAGTTTTTGGTATCGGTAGTTGCATGACTTGTATCGGTAGAACTAGCATAGGTACCAGTAGTAGAAGTCTACACAGTTCTAAATTATTCATTGAATTTACTACTACCGATACTTGACCATCAGGTACCGGTAGAAGTCCCCTAAAATTTTAGAAATGTCATTTTTACCCTTGATGAAATTGGGTTATGATTAAATATGGATTCAAAATATGACAAGTGAATTTTGTATTGAATAAAGATTAAATATTTTGTTATCCTAAAAGATGAACAAAGTTAAATGAATAGAAACACCGAAATCCTAACCGGCGATGGTGTTCGGGATTTGGGTGTTACATTTAGTGGTATCAAAGCTTTCAGTTTAGCCGTTTCTTGGATAGTTATGGTTGTATTAAATGATTTCGTAGTACATGCCATATGAACCTGTGATAGTGTGATATAGATGAATTCGATCTAACAATAGTTTTTGCAGATAAAAGTAAAAATGCCTGAATCTGAAAGAGAGGAGACTAACGAAGTAAACAACAATGACCCGACGAATGATTCCGGGGCTAGTTATAGGGTCTTTATTATACCAATGATAGAAAGCGAAGCTAAAAACATGTTCTTCAGCTTAATGGAACAGTGGTTCTCGAAATTTATGTAGAATAACTGAATGGCGCCACCTCCTCCACATCCAGTTACCCAGCCTACCACTCGACCTACGACACCTCCTATAATGCCTTTACCTCCCTCGGTAATTGAACAGAGGCGTCGTATTCCAACAGATAGAGTAAGGAAGTATGGGGCAGAAGAATTTCATGGAAATGCTGAGGATGATTCGTCCAAGGCCGAGTATTGGTTAAAAAACACTTTGAGAGTGCTAAATGAGATAGCTTGTCCGTCCAAAGATTTTGTGAGGTGTGTCATTTTGTTGTTAAAAGACGAAGCTTATAATTGGTGGGCAATGATTGTAGTAGTGATACCAGAAAATGAAGTTACTTGGGAATTTTTCCAGACAGTTTAAAAAGAAGTATGTCAGTAAGAGATATCTTGATAAGAAAAAGAAAGAATTTCTAGAGTTGAGACAGGGAAATAAGTCTGTAGTAGAATATGAACGGGAGTTTGTATCTTAACAAGTATGCACGGGAGATTGTACCCACTAATGAGGCTATGTGCATCCATTTTGAAGACGGTTTGAATGATGAGAGAAAGATAATGGTGGGTGGTTCAAAAATCTTGCCATTTGTCGTTTTGGCTGATAAAGCACAGAAAATGGAAGAAGTATACAACTAGAAAAGACAGAGAGAGAAGAGACTTCGAGATTTTGGGAAGAAAAATCTCATCCAAACCTTTTTAATGCCACCCCTGAAGAAATTCTTAAGGTAACTCATACAATAATTGAAATCCACAACCTTGGGGGAATCAGAATGCTTTTACGTATATATATGGAAATTCCTCACAGCAAGGGAGTTATAGACAAGGGAGTTACAACAACAATCAGTAGCACAACTATAATCAAAATGCTTAGGTAAATTCGCATCCTGATCAAATGCTGGTAAACAACCAGATGCAACCACAAGCTAGAATGCAGCCATAACAGACTACGCCGCCACATATACAAAGATAGCATCAGCAACAATTTTCTCAACAAAGATCAAATCCTATGGCTGCAGGCTGGGCTACCACATATGCAACGATAGCATCAACAACATCAGCAACAATTTTCTCAACAAAGATCAGATCCTGTGGCTGCTCTTGAAGCACTGATGTGAGAGCATATTACGGGAACTGAAGCAATTGTTCAAGGTAATTCTTCTTCTATCTGTGTGTTAGAAGCCCAGCTAGGACAGTTGGCTTCTAATTTGAGTACAAGATCATTAGGCACTTTGCCTAGTGATACTGGAAATTCGATGTAGAAGGGAAAGGAACATTGCAAGGCTATCACGCTGTGGAGTGGAAAGTAGACTGCTGAACCAAGCAGTAATTTCAGTCAAGAAAATGTCGATGCAACCGAACCAATGCAACAAAGAGAAGTTATATCTGAAGAGAGCTCAGCAGAAATAAATGAGGAGGAGCCACCTGTAGTAAATACTATGCCTACAATTCACCCAACAAAGACATCGACGCAACTGCCTAAGTCGATGCAACTGGTTATTCCACAACAACCATTGACAATACACCTTTTCCATTTTCATAGAGATTTCAAGAGAAAAAACATGATAAAGATTATCAGAAGTTTGTTTCTACTTTGAAGCAATTATAAATTAACATACCCCTTATAGATGCTCTTGTGCAGATACCCATTAATGGGAAATTCATGAAAGAGCTGCTGTCAAAGAAGAAAAAGTTATCCGAAATCGAGACGATTGCACTCACAGAGGGGTGTAGCGCTGTGCTAACAAATAAGTTTCCACCTAAAATGAAAGACCCTAGCAGCTTCACAATACCATGCTCCATTGGAAATCATTATCTAGGTAAAGTTTTATGCGATCTGGGAGCTAGTATTAACCTTATGCCTTTCTCCACATTCAAGAAGTTAGGAATTGGAGCAATGAAACCCACTGTGGTGACATTAGAGCTTGCTGATAGATCTCTAGCACAACCTGAAGGCCAGATCAAAGATGTCCTTGTCCAAGTTCATAAGCTCGTATTCCTTGTTGATTTCATAATACTTGACTGTGAAGCAGATAAGGAGGTGCCCATCATCTTGGGACGCCCATTCTTAGCAACGAGACGCACGCTTATTTGACATTTTCAAATGTACCTTTAGTGTGTTTGAAGTATCTCCATCTTCAAGTAAAGAAAAATGTCACCATATTGACGTGTTAGACGAGATAATTATGGAAGAATTCAATGAATAGAGATCAGCAGTTCCAGAAGAAGATGCAGTGACATCCACTAATGATATCCTAATTGAATGCGACCATAGAGCTAAGGCTAATAGTTGTGAGATGAGAAAGAATTGGCAAATGGAGTCCTTGGATTTTTCCAACAAGACGATCCTTGTGTTTAAACCATCAGTTGAACAAGCTCTTACCTTGGAGTTAAAGCCATTACCGACGCATCTAAAGTAGTATGTCTTTTTAGGTGACAATGACACATTACCCGTGAGCCTCGATGCAATTCAAGAAGAAAAGCTCATCACAATTTTAAAGGAGCACAAAAGAGCCACAGCCTGGAGCATTGCAGATATCAGAGGCATTAGCCCTTCTTTTAACATACACAAAATTAGGTTGGAAGATGAAAGGAAGCAATCCATTGAGCAACAACGAATGTTTAATAAGAAAATGAAATAGGTAGTGAAGAAGGAGATTATTAAGTGGCTAGATGCGGGCATCATCTACCCAATTTCAGATATCACATGGCTGAGCCTTGTCCAATGTGTGCCCAAGAAAAGTGACATCACAGTAATGAGTAATGAAAGAACGAGGTGATCCCTACTCGCATCGTTACAGGGTGGCGAGTGTGGATGGATTATTGTCGTCTCAATGCGGCCACAAAGAAGTATCACTTTTCATTACCATTCATTGACCAGATGTTGGATAGGCTAGTTGGTAAAGCCTACTATTGCTTCCTCAATGGCTACTCTGGATATAATCAAATCGCCATTGCGCCGAAAGATCAAGCAAAAACCACGTTCACATGCCCATTTGGAACTTTTGTCTTCTGGCATATGCCATTTGGATTATGCAATGCACCAGCCACATTCCAAAGGTGTATGTTGGCTATTTTCTTGGGCATGATTAAAGATTCTTTAGAGGTATTCATGGACGACTTCTCTGTATATGGGCAGAACTTTGACCAATGCGCTGATAATCTGGTAAAAGTATTGAAGAGATGCGAGGACACAATCCAGTGCTCAACTGAGAGAAATGTCATTTCATGGCAACTGAAGGCATTATCCTTGGCCATCGCATATCATGTCAAGTCATTGAGGTATACAAAACAAAGGTTCAAATCATTGAGAAATTGCCACCACCAACCAATGTCAAAGGAATAAGAAGCTTTCTTGGTCACATTGGTTTCTATAGAAGATTCATTCAAGATTTTTCCAAGATTGCTAAACCACTATGCTCATTACTGGAGCAAAATAAAAAGTTTGTGTTTGATGACGCATGTTTGGACGCATTTGTCACAATAAAAAAGTAGGTAGTACAAGCTTCAATTATCGTCGCACTGGATTAGACGCAACCATTTGAATTAATGTGTGACGCAAGCGACTTCACTATAGGAGCTGTGCTGGGACAACGTAAAGAGAAAGTATTTCACTCAATTTATTATGCTAGCAAAAGTTTAACAGACGCGTAAGTAAACTATATACAACTACTGAAAAGGAGTTACTAGCAGTCATTTTTGCATTCAACAAATTTAGCTCATATCTTGTCGGCGCAAAAGTTACTGTCTACACAGATCACTCTGTGTTGAGATACCTTTTTACAAAGAAAGACGTCAAACAAAGATTGATCAGATGGATCCAACTCTTACAAGAATTTGATGTTGAAATCAGAGACATGAAAGGATCTGAGAACCAAGTAGTAGACCACTTATCCCGTCTGGAAGCTGGAAGCTAGGATGGCAATCAATTAAGCATTGTCGACGCATTTCTAGATGAGCAATTATTTCATGTTGACAAATCTCCATGGTATGCTGATGTTATCAATTATTTAGTTTGTGGTAAGCTACCCTTGAGTACTATTGGTCGCAAGAAAGTCAGATTTTTGTACGACGCTGCAAAGTATCATTGGAACGAGCCATACGTACTCAAGGTATGCATCGATAACATTATCCGTCTCTGCATTCCGGAAGAGGAAATGGTTTCCATCCTAAAATAATTCCATGATGCTCCTACGGAGGCCATTTTTTGTAGAATGAGGACTGCTGCAAAGGTCCTACAATCAAGATTCTATTGGCCCACATTGTTTCGCGACGCCCATAATTTTGCTCAACAATGCGATAGATTTCAACGCACTGGTTCTATATCTCCCCACAATGAGATGCTCCAACAAGCTATTGTGGAGGTGGAGCTATTCGATGTTTGGGGTATAGACTTTATGGGACCATTTCTAAACACTTTTGGAAATGTGTACATTCTAGTTGCAGTTGACTATGCCTCTAAGTGGATCGAGGCAATTACAATTCCAAAAGATGATGCTCGAATGGTGTTAAAGTTCTTGTATATCCTTACACAATTTGGAACATCGAGGGCGTTGATAAGTGATTAAGGTACTCATTTTCATAACAACCATGTGGCGACAACATTGAAAAGATATGGTGTGAAGCATCGCATGGTCAGCACATATCATCCACAAACAAATGGCCAAGCGAAGGTGTCCAATCGGTCAATTAAAAGCATCCTTGAAAAGGTGGTTAACCCATCTAGGAGAGATTGGTTTTCGCGGTTACATGATGCATTGTGGGCACTTCGCACTGCATATAAAACCCTGTTGGGGATGTCACCGCATCAATTAGTGTTTGGTAAATCCTGTCACCTGTCAGTTGAGCTTGAACACAAAGCCATGTGGGCAATCAAGCAGGTGAACATGGACTACGATGCTACTGGACGGAAAAGGTTGTTGGACACTATTGAGTTAGAAGAAATTAGACGCAATGCCTATGAGAATGCAGTAATATACAAAAAAAAACCAAGAGAAGGCATGACAATATCATCTTGCATCGACAATTTAATTCTAGTCAATTAGTATTTTTGTTTAATTCACGTCTAAAACTGCATCTAGGTAAATTACGTTCAAGATGGTCAAGCCCTTTGAAGGTTGTCGAAGCATTCTAGAATGGCGCGGTGACAATTGAAAATATGAAGGATGGTCACCAGTTCAAGGTGAATGACCAATGACTAAAGCATTACATGAGCTTAGATGTCAAAGAACGAAACGAGACCATTAATCTCGTCGCATTTCTTTAATGTCAATGCATCTTTACATTTTCTTTTATCTTTTACTTTTACTCGTTTCTTTTAAATCTTATGCAGGAATAAAAAAATCATCTTTTTGTTGACGCATCATAAAGCACAACTTATCGATGCATTCTATGATGACTCAGCGAAACTTTTGCAGCAAGAATCGTGCCGATTGATTTTCAGCTATCCCTAGCCGTTGGATCGAACAAAGAGGTATGATCTGTAGCTTGGCATTTATTGGCTGCAGACGTAACATTTTCCCACTCCTTTTGCAATCATCACATCTCCTCCAATACAAAGTTTATAAAACCATTTTTCTATTGACTCTTTCTTCCACTCACACTCTCCATTGTTGTTGCAGCCATCTTCTCCATTGTCTTCAAGTTTCTTCTGCAAATTCTTTTACCTTCTAAACCAAGTTATTATGGCAAGAACAAGAGGCATGAAAACTCAGTCCAAAACCCCCGCTGAATCTTCCGCCATCATGGTTCGGACCACAAACCAACCCCCACAAAATGAACCAATCCTATTTTTTTCCAAGACGGAGAAGGACCGCTACCAAGACGTTATGCTTAAAAGAAATTGCCACCCAAAGCAGGGTCTACGGTTGTCTCCACACCAGACATTAGGGAAGCAAATCACGAGAACGATCAATCGTCTGGGCTGAGAATTCTTCTACAACCACCCAGCCAGATATTCCCTCACCATGGTAAGGGAATTTTATGTCAATCTTGTATACTCTAAACAGGAGTTCATTTTTGTAAGGAAGGCTTGATACCATGGGGTGCTACCCAAATCAACGCTCTATTCTGGATTATTGAGAAGGAAGACACCTACACTGTGTTTTTGGAAGAGTTGACCGATGAAGATGTTGACCAAGTGATGGGAGACCTTTGTGTTGAAGGCATTGTGTGGACTGGCAATGGTCCGCACAATTACACAATACACCGATGTTATCTTACAACCCAAAGCAAAGTGTGGTTTCACTTTATTAACAGTTGCCTGCTACCTTCAACCCATAGAACAACTATGACACTAGATCACATGTGTCTCTTACACTCTATCTTTAAGGGTCGCCACATCAATGTCGGTGCAATTCTAAATGACCAGATTACTGAAGCTGTATCTAAGCAGACAAGTATATTACCCTTCCCTTCCTTGATAATGTTGTTTTGTAAACAAAGGAGGATTGTGCCCCGTGATGGTGAGGAGGTGTTAGAGAATAAGGGCCCCATTAACGACATCTCGGTGGAGAGAATGACAAAAGGGCAAGAGACTCCGATGGTGAAAGAAGCACCCAATAAGAAGGAGAAGGGAAAAGGAAAAAAAAAGTCAAACAATGTGCCTATAGACCCTCAGTTGAGGAAGAAGTTGGCTGCAATGCAATGGAATAAAAATTGATAACATAGATATGTGTCAAATCAGACTTGTCAGTGCGTTAGAGGAAATGGACTACAAACAAAACCTCTTTTATGCATACATAAGAGTGTGAAACAAAACTATTGTCGACGTATTGGGAAGTCTGAGCCCAAATCCCTTGCCAAAATTCCTTATCTTCCCACCTATTGTTAGGGAAGCTCCCTCATCCTTCGACCAACCTACTTTTGATGGTAGCCTCAGAATGTCTCATCCCCAACAAGAATTCATATCTCCGATGACGAGGAGGGCGAGGGACATTCCAACGCCATGGAGGACTGTTACAAAACAATTACTAGCCTGTTAAAGGAAGAATTTTTGAATAGCCTTGGGGCTACCATGGCAGAGAGGGCGGTTGTTATTGAGGAGCTACACAACCCAATAGTATCTATGAGGCGAGAAGTAGAGGAAGGCGCTGATAAAGCCACAACTGAGCAGGAGAAGGACCATGAAGAAGTAGAAAAAGAAGAAGGAAATGAGAAGGAGAATGAAGGAAAGGAAGGGGAACTTGATGAGAAGGACTGATGAAGAAAGGAAGAGAAGAAGAGGACAATGCCTCGATAAATTTTGAGGCAAAAATTATCGGCACACCCACAAATGTGGGGGCATCCAATGAAGACATGGCCCTACCTGAAGCGAGCCAGGCTGCGGCAGTTACAATAGCGTAGAGGATTTTAGTCCTTTAGCCATTGTGCCCTATGTGGCACTGCTTGCTGAAGTCCATCCATTATATGAAACTGTCGATGAGGCCACCACCCAACCATCTGTGGAGGAACAATCCGTTACTCCGGTTGATTAAAGGACAAAAAGAGAAAGCGCAAGCATAAGAAAAAGAAGCGTAAAAGAGGAAGGCGAATGCCCAAAGAAGAAGAAGAAGCAAGCCAAAGCAGCCACTTCATTGGCTACTGACCAATGAGTTAGTTTTACTTTTCAGTAGTTAGTTTCATGCAATTTATTTAGCTGTCATTGCATTTTTCTTTGTCACTGCATTTCATTTGTTAGTGCATTTGCATTGTAGTTGCATTTCCATTCTTATATGTATAGTATTGTCAGTGCATTGGGGACAATGCAGACATTAAGTTTAGGGGGATCTTGTGTGAAATGGAAATATGTTTGCACCCACATATTTGAAAAACTACTTGTTTCTTTAGTTCAATGAAAGTATGCAAAGTTTCAACAAAAATGTGACCATAATTTTTAGTTTTATGCGTAAATCTTGAATTGTTTGGAATGTTGAAATGTTAATTGAGCAAATATGAATGAATATTTGAACCTTCTATTTTTGGATGAATGATTGGAATTGCTTTAGTAATAGATGGATAGTATATACCCTTCAATCTTGAACTAGCTTACCAATTGTAGCGACATTGTACTAATAAAAGACACTCCAATGTGAGTGCATTGTGACTTGTCAAAGGAGAACACTCTGCTGCATGTGTTAGAAAAATCATCTAGCTAAAGGCTGTCACTACAAGAGTGTGTGCTGGCTCAATAACATACCTCTTGGGGGTTTGTTGCACCCAATCGTTACTACCCAGGAACAATGGTAGAGTAATACAATGAGATCTCTCAGTCACTTATAAAAAAATACAACAAGAAAGAAAAAGAAAGAAGAAGAAAAGAAAAAAATACATTGCCATAAATGCTGTATTGGTTAAGGAAGGATTAAGATTCAAAGCATGTTACTAACATTAGTGAAGTTGCAGTTTTAATTATTCATGTTATAAATTATCGGCGCATTATTCTATCATGTGAATGCAATTTATATATTAGAATTCCAGATAATGTAAGTTGTTAGAATAATGATTGTGGTGACATGTTTGCTTGTGAAGTTTGCTAATTTTTGTTTACTTGAGGACAAATAAAAACTCAAGTTTGGGGTGTGATAGCATTAGAAATGACACCTATTTTCTCCCTAAATTTGTGTGTTAATTATCTCTTTGTAGCATTTTTAGCATGCATGATAAGCATGTCATACTTAGTATTTATATTCTCTAACTCATTGTTGTTTGGCTTAAATTCTTGTTATTTTATCTCTTCTATGCACTAATGTCGGCGTATGCAGAATATGTCACAATTGTCAACGTAGGGATCCATCTCAGAAGATCGATGCTAGAGAGAATTTAAAGATGCAGCCACAAGTTAGCTTGGAATTGCGGCCAGAGATGTCACTGCATGGAATTTCACACGATGTTGCCGCAATTAAAGATTGTAGATAGCGCCCAGAAATGTGGTGACAATCTACAGATTTATGAAGATCACACTAGATCTACGTGAGTGCACAGTTGGATTTCAACAAACTTTGACAGCTGCACAAGAAGTTGGATCTGAGAGGAGATGAGATCTACAATTCTTGAAGCTATAAATAGAGGAAAGAAGAAGGAGAAAAATATTAAGGAGTGAAGCAATTAATTTTTCAAATACTTTGAGTTTTTAAAGCTTTATGCTGGAGATCGGTCAGCTGATCGATGAGGCGAGCAATAACTTCTGATGACAAGTGCTTGGTGTTGTACAAGAGGAGTAGTTAAGAGATAATCCTAGTAGCCTAGGGATAGTATGCTTCGATTATTTGTTAATTCCTCTTTGACTGATGATGAATTCTAATGACAGTTAACTGTATATGAGAATATCTTTCAATGTTATATTACTTTGATTCAAACTTAATTCTTCTCATCTGTTATTCTTGGATTTAACTACTTGACCACGAGAGTGTAATTGTAGTCTACCGACACTGAGAGGTGCGATGACAAGTTGAATTAACAAGCAAGTCAGCGAGAGTTGCTTGAGACTAAAAAAGATTCTGTCACTTCTTCTTAGGTATGAAGCAATGCCAGCACTGAGAGGTGTGGTACTTGTGAGCGCTTGAGTCTTGATTAAACAGAGAGTTGTTATTGGTATGATTTCATTGGAACCTTATTGCGGTGACAATTCATCTACACTATACCTTGTCAACACATCTAGCTTTGCTACTTTGTGAAATCAGTGATTCACTCCAATCCTTTACACTTGATCACATTTTTACTTTTATGCATTTAAATTCTCCAAACTTCAACAACTATTTGATTTACTTTCAGTTGCTCTGACAATTAACTTTTATAATTACATTGACAACTTTGATTAATTAGTGCTATATATTTGATTTAATTGCGCTAACATTCTTACTAGCATTTTCCCTAAACTTAGTTTTAGTTACTTCGACAATTGAACATCAAGAACTCCTTCCTCGTGGGATCGATATCCGATATAGCAATCTATCAACTATACTTGCATCGATGTGCGTCCACTTGTACTTAAATGCTGTGATGATTACAGGCCGATCACCATTCCCTTCTCTTATAATGCAATTGTGTTGGCAATGAGGTGTTGTGCCTCATAAGGGATAGGAGTTCTTGGACAATAAGGGACCAATCAATGATGTGTCGGTAGAGTGTATGACAAAGGGGAGGAGACCTTTCTGGTGAAAAAAGTTGCCCTAAAGAAAGTAAAGGGAAAAGCAAAGAAGGAAGAAAAACAATCTCGTGGCCCCATAGATCTTCAATTATGGAGGAAAATTGTAGAGATCGAGCAGTTGGTTGACGGCATCAGTGTACGGAAAATCAAACTTGTCGCCACAATTGAGGACATGGAGCACTCATAAAATTTATTCTATGCCTACACCAGGGCATGAAATAGTGCAATTATCAGCACATTACGCATCATTAACAAGTATCCTCTGCCAAAATTCCCAGTGTTTCCTCCATCATCAGGGAGGCAATGCCATCAACTGAAAAAGCTGCTTTAGAAGGGAAGGACTAATCTACTGCTTCTCTATAAATGGTCCATATATCTGATATGAGAACCAGGACGTGAATTCAAAGGACGTTGAAGATTTCTTCTGCAATATTACCAGCCTTTTTGAAGATGAATTTTCAGCAGCCTAGGAGCAAATATGGCTGAAAAGGAAGCCAATGATAATGAGGATCACATGACTGTGGAATCTGTGGGTATTGAGGAGAGAAAGAAGAAGAGAAGGAGGAGGAAAAGGAAGAAGGAAAAGAAGGAGAGAAGGAAGAAATTTTTGTTGCGACAGATTTGCCCGAAGAATTTTTCACCGCACCCAAAGATGTGAGTGCAATTGATGAAGAACTAGCGCAACCTTATGCGAATCAGGCCGAGGCAGTGATAGTCAACAATGAGGATTTCAATCATCTGGCTATAATGCCCTATGTGGCATCCTTTTTGAAATACACCCTTTTGATGTCACCGTCAATGAAGCCAGCACACAACCAAATGTGGAGGAGCAATCGACTGACCCGATTGAGCCAACAGAACGAAAACGCAAGCGCAAGGAGGAGTGTCACAAGAAGAAGAAGACCAAAGCAGCCACATCTTCGGCTGCACATCACTGAGTTAGTCTTTAATTTATTCAATACGTAATTTAGTTACACATCATGTAGTTGTAATTGCATTGTCATCATATTTTAATTGTTCCTGCATTTTATTTGTCGACGCATTTGCATTGTAGTTGCATTTCCATGTATATTTGTATATTAATGTTTGTATATTGGGGACAATGCATACTTTAAGTTGGGGGGAATGTATATGGATTGGAAATGTAATTGCACCCACATTTATAAATTTTTTGTCCTTTTTAGTTTAATGAAAGTATGCGAGGTTATGAAAAATGTGGCTACAAATTTTTCATTTGATGTTTAATTCTTGCATTATGTGAGATGCTAATACATGAATTGGATGAATGTGATTGAATGTTGTATCCCTCTATTATTGGATGAATGTTTAAAATTGCATTAAAAATAAATGAATTATTTGAATCTTGGAATAACTTGCCATCTGCAGCTATGTATATATAATTAGAACTATTAATAAAAGACACTCCAATATGTGTGCATTGTGACTTATCAAGGGGGAACACTCCAATGCAAATGTTAAAAAAGCAATCTATCCAAAGGCTGTCACTGCAAGAGTGTGTGTTGGCGTAATTATATACTCTCTAGGGGTTTGATGCACCCTATCGTTTCTTCTCAGGAACAAGGGTATAGTAATGCAACGACATCCCTCAGCCGAGAAAAATGTTTATATAATAAATGTTATGTTGGTAAAGAGAATTTAAGATTTATAGCATGATGTAAGCATTGGTGAAGTTGCAGTTTTGATTATTCATACCTATAAATTGTTGGCGTAATTTTCTATCATGTGAATGTAATTTATACATTAGCATCTCAGAAAATTCAAGTTGCTAGAATGATTATTGCTTCGACAAGAATTTTGCTATGACCTGCTAGCTTTTGTTTACTTGAGGGTAAGTAAGAACTCAAGTTTGGGAGTGTGATAGCATTACAAAAGACCATTAATCTCTCCTTATTTAAGTATAATTTGTTCCCATTATATAATATTTAGCATGCATTTTTAGCATTTTATATTCAGTAATTGCATTTTCTAAGTAACTGATGTTTGGTTAATTTTATCCTACTTTTGCTACTAATGTCACCACATTTAGTATTCAGTTTTGTGTATAAAGATGTTAATGCAGGAATTTATCCCAAAAGATCAGTGTGGGAAGGTGTCCAAGGTTGTCACCGCAATTTAGAATCCAAAATTACGCCCAAACCTGTCGCCGCATGAACATATCTAGAAGTACCAGTGCTTGAGAATATCAAGGTTGTCGCAGCGAATTAAAATCTAAATTTGCGTCCAGAGATGTCGCGACAACCTTTAACTGCTTGCTGAATGCACCAGATCTACATGAATATACAACTGAAGTAACTAACTTGTACAGCTGTAAGGAGGTTAGATCTGAAGAAGAAGGACACCTGTATTTGGCATTAAAGATAAATACTAATGAAAAAAAGGAAAGAAAAGGGAGGAAGGGAGTGAGAGGAATCTGGAAGCTGGTGACGAAAATCAATTCGGTTTTCCATCTTTTTTTTAGCTTGCCTCCATGGCAGCTTAGTTTCTTGGAGGGTGAACTAACTATGACGAGAAGGCAAATCTTGCTCTTGACGAGGAGTGTTCATAAGTGTAACACAAGAGGAGCATTAGGGAAGAGTTTTAGTAGGCTAGGAATAGAATGCTTCAACTTGTTCTTTATTTCCTCTCAAATGCTGATAAATTCTGATGAAGTTAAATGTGTATGGAAGTACCTTTTAATTTTAGATCTAATTTGATTTCTGCTCAATTTTCTCTTATCTGTTTATCTTTGGATTTAATTGCTTGGGGAACGAAGGAATTCTGGCCACTTGTTCTTGAATGCAAAGCATTGTCAGCACTGAAAGGTGTGGTTAATGTGAGTATTTGGGTCTTTGATAAACAAAAACTCAAAGTTGGTAAGATCTCATTAAGTTTAATTGCAGTGACAATTTATCTATTATTTACCTTGTGGTCACATTTAGTGGTTTGCCTACTTATCAAGTCAGGGATCCCCCATTCCATTATCATTGTTTTTACTTCTTTAATTTTCTTAAATTGCATAGATAAATTATCTTCAAACTTTCACTGCATTTCTTATTAATTTGCTTCGACATATTTTATTACAGTCTTGCAATATTTGCTCTGACAGTTTAATTCATTCATTTCTACACTCTTTATTTTAATTGCACTAACATTATTCATACAGTTTTTCTTATTTTAAATTTAATTGAATCAACAATTATAAGCATAAACAGTCATCTCTGTGGGATCGATATTTGATAGTTTTAAGTCTATTAACTATATTAGCAATGACAAGTGTTCGCTTGCACAATTACTGTGACATTCATAGCGCAATCAAGCAGCTTCAAGAAGACATGTAGACGGAGTTCATGAAGTTGACGCCCTCACTTCATTATCAGCTCAGGTATCGTTTATTTCCTCTATATTAAAACAATTTACAGCTAATAGTGCTAATAATTTCGCAGCTCAGCCACCAGTCAAGTCCATTTGAAGTCGTTTCCTGCATGTACTATGGGGAAGGTCATTCTTTTGAGAATTGTCCATCAAATCCTGAGTCAGTGTACTATGTGGGGAATCAACATCAAAATAGGAGTGGACAAGGACGCCAATCCAACTTCTACAATCCTTCATGGCGTAATCATCCTAACTTTTCTTGGAATAATCAAGGAAATGGACCGAACAACAACTTTATGTAGCATAGACCCAACCAATCTCAAGGGTTTAATCAGCAAGCTTCAAAACCACCTTAACCTGCATCATCAAATAGTTTGGAGAAACTTGTTGAAAGCGTACATGGCAAACAAATGATGCTTTGATCCAGAGCCAAGCAGCAACACTGAAAAATTTGGAAAACCAAATGGGTCAGTTAGCTACGGAGCTTCATAATAGACCACAACGAACCTTATCAAGCGACATTGAGAATCCAAGAATTTGGGTAAAGAACATTGCAAGGTAGTTGCATTGTGAAGTGGTAAGATTCTGAAGCCCAGAGTGATTTATGTTGAAGATGAACCCGTTAGAAGGAGGAAAGTCAACCACCTATTAAAGTTCCGACACCGAAATAGTCAAAATCTACAAAGTCTGACGAGGTAAATACTAACTTTGTGAATTTTGATAATTTAACATCTTTTTTATATGCAGATTTACCTCCTCAGAAGAGTTTCTGATTTAACCAAAGGTTCCACCACCTCCATATCCTCAAAGATTGCAGCAACACAAGTAGAAATAGGAGGTGCAATTCAAGAAATTCTTTGATGTTCTGAAGCTGTTACACATCAATATTTCATTGGTGGAGGCTTTGGAACAAATTTCGAACTATGTGAACCTTATGAAGGATATATTATCCAAGAAGAAACGACTTAGTGAGTATGAGACTGTTGCTTTGACGAAGGAGTGCAGTGCTTTCCTGTAGAACAGGCTACCGCCGAGATTGAAAGACTCTGAAAGCTTTACCATAGCCTGTAACATTGGTGAATCTTACTATGGTAAAGCTTTGTGCGGCTTAGGAGCTACTATCAACTTGATGCCCAAGTCTATTTTTAAGATGTTAGGGATAGGTGAAGTAAGGCCTATAATTATGACGCTTTAGCTAGCAGATCGATCTTTAACGTATCCCGAGGGAAAGATCGAGGATGATTGGTAGGAGTTGATAAATTTATTTTTTCTGCTAATTTCATTGTCTTAGATTTTGAAGCAGATAAGGAAGTGACGATCATCCTTGGGAGACCTTTCCTAGCTACAGGAAGAACGTTAGTTGATGTGCAGAAAGGTGAACTCACTATGCAAGTTCAAGATGATCAGGTAACCTTTAACATTCTTAAAGCTATGAAATTTCCCGATCCGATAGAGAGAGTGTTTGTTGTGGAAGAGATAAAACCTTCGTTTCTATGGAAAGCAATTTTGAAAGAGAGGAATTGAAGTTGATAAAGAAAAGGTGGACATAATTGAAAGATTATCGCCCTCAGTTAATGTGAAAAGAATCAGAAGTTTCCTAGGCCATGTCAGTTTCTACCAAAGGTTTTTCAAAGATTTCTCAAAAATTTCTAAACCTTTGTGTTTGTGTTAGAGAAAGATACAGTGTTTGATTTCAACAAAGCATGTTTGGAAGCTTTTGAAGATTTAAAAAGACGGTTATTCTCAGCCCCAATAATAGTTACACCCGATTGGAACTCACCTTTTGAGTTAATGTGCGATGCAAGTGATAATGCCGTTGGAGTTATGATGGGTCAAAGAAGAAACGAAGTGTTTCACCCTATTTATCTATACAAGCAGAACTTTGACGGTTGCCCAACTCAATTATACGGTAACTGAAAAAGAACTCTTTGCTATAGTTTTTGCTTTTGACAAGTTCCGCTCATATTTTATAGGTACCAAAGTTATAGTATTTACTGACCATATGACCATTAAATACTTGCTTACAAAAAAAGATGCAAAACCGAGGCTAATTCATACTCTTACTCCAATAATTTGACCTTAAGATCCAAGACAGAAAAGGTGTTGAGTATCAATTAACTAATCATCTATGAAGGCTGGAACAAGATGAGGTAACTCAATCTTGTGTGCCTATCAACGAGAATTTCCCAGATGAACATCTATTTAAGGTAAGTCAAATTCATGAAACACATTGGTTTGTTGATTTTTCCAATTATCTTGCATGTGGAATAATTCCTCGAGAAATGACATACCATCAAAGGAAGAAATTCCTTCATGATAGTCAGTATGTTTTTGGCAGGATCCATTTTTGTTTAAATAGTTTGCAGATAATAAAATCTGAAAGTGTGTAGCTGAAAGTGAGATTACTGAGATCTTGTATCATTTCCATTCATCTCCAAGTGGGGGACACTCTGGTGGTTCACGTATTGCAGCAAAGATCCTGCAAGCAGGTTTCTTTTGGCCAACACTAGTTAAGGATGCATATATTTATGTGAAGAATTGTGATAAATGCCAAAGGACCGAAAATATATCAAGGAGGAATGAGATGCCCTTGACAAACATTTTGGAGATTGAATTATTCGACTTATAGGTCATTGACTTCCTAGGCCCATTCCCTTCTTCGTATGGGAACAAATACATCTTAGTTTTTGTGGATTATGTATCCAAGTGGGTTAACTTCGAAGCATACCCTACAAATGATGCTAAGGTAGTCATGTGATAGCATTAGAAATGACACTTAATTTCTCCTTAAATTAGAGTATTATTTGTCCTTTTGTAACATATTTAGCATGCATTTTTAACATTTCATACTTAGTGTTTATATTTCTAACTCAATGATGTTTTGATCTTAATTTCTTTCATTTGATCTCTTTTGTGCTACTAATGTCACTGTATTTAGCACTTGTTTTACGTCTAAAGTTGCCAGCACAGAAATCTACCTGGGAGGATCAGATTAGGAAAGCATTTAGAATTGTGGTCACAAGTTGATCCAGAATTACGGCCAAACATGTCATTACATGAATGCTTATACAATTTATCAAGGATTTCACGTTGCTAACATATCTAGAAGCACCAGCGCATGAGAATGAGAAATTGCCGCAGCAAATTAAAGTCATAATTTGCGTCCAGAGATGTCACGACAATCTACAATTGGTCAAAGAATAAATCAGATCTGTGTGAGTGCATAACTGGCAAATAACAACTTCCATAGCTGCAAAAAGGTGTTAGATCTGAAAAGAGAGGAAGATCTAGAAGGAACCAGTGATTATAAATAAAAGGACGAAAAGAGAAGATGATATCAAGTGGTGAAGATTTCAAATCTAAATTTCTCTCATCCAAAGCTATCATGGAAGCTTGATCCAGAGGACGGTGATCTGACGAGAAGAGCTTGGTGCAACGCAAGAAGAGCGATTAAGGAAAATTCTAATAGACTAGGAATAGGATGCTTTGATTCATTTGTTAATCCCTCTTTTGATGCTGATGATTTCTATTTACAATTGATTGTACACTGAAGTGTCTTTTAATGTTAGATTACTTTGATTCTTATTCAATTCTTCTCATCTGTTTATCTTTGGATTTAACTATTTTGACCATGGAAGTGCAATTGCAGTCACAGACACTGAAAGTTACGGTGGCAAGTTAATTAACAAGCAAGATAGCGAAAGTAGCTTGAGACTAGAAGGAATTCTGGTAACTTGTTCTTGAGTGCAAAGCATTACCAGCATTGGAAGGTGTGGTAATTGTGAGTACTTGAGTCTTTGATAAATAGAGAGTTCATATTAGTAAGATTTCATTGGACATAATTGTGATAACAATTTATCTATAAGAAACCTTGTAGTCACATTTAGCATTGCCACTTGTGAAGTCAATGATCCTCTCCACTTCTTTACACTTGATCCATTTATTTTAAGTTTTTGAATTTACTTTATAACATCTCAATAATCCATTCGTTTTCTATAATTCGATCTGACATTTGACATTCTAATTGCGTTGACAGATTTACTTAACTTGTATAACTTTAACCTAGTTGCGTTGACATAACTCTTAACAGAGCTTCTCATTTTAACTTAGAATGCTTCGACAGATTAAACAATAAACAACCATCTCTACAGGATCGATATCCAGTAGATTCATTTCTATCTACTATTCTTGCATCGACAGTGTACGCTTGCACATAAATCGTTGTGACATTCATAGAGCGATCAAGTTTTGGCGCCGTTACCTAGGACGGTATTTGTTTGATGTTTGTTTTTGTAGTTGCATTTAGTTGTTTATTTTCTAACCATTTATTGATTACTATTCTTTTGTTATTTTTTTTTATTTTTGTTAGGTGTTTTATGTCCATAAGGAGAAATCCTAACAATATTGTTAGTTTTGATAATGAACTTGAAAGGAAAATTCGAAGGAGAAAGCAAGAGAAAAGAAAAATGGCTGGAAATAATAACGATCTACCACCATTGCTGCCAAAAAATGTTGTACCTCTAGTGCAGCTACAAGGAGTTAACCATATACTGCCACCACTGCCACAAGTAGAGTAAATTCCTAACAGGACAATCAGAGATTTCGTTGTTCCTGTGCTCGATGATTTACAACCAAGGGTTGTTAGGCCAACAATACAAGCTAGTAATTTTGAATTAAAATCGGTTATGTTTCAAATGCTTAACTTGAATGGACAATATGCAGGTTTAACTCACGAAGATGTGAGAGAGCATCTCAAATCTTTTCTACTCATATGTGCTTCTTTCAGTCAACATGGTGCTCTTGATGATGCCTTAAAGATGTAGTCATTCCCTTATTCTTTGTAAGGAAGGGCGGGAACATGGTTCCTTGGTTTACTAGCTGGATCCATTACTTCCTGGAATGCACTAGCAACGCAGTTTTTTTTGCGATTCAATCAACCGATGATGAATGCTAGATTCCGAAATGATATCACGGCATATAATCAACTAGATGATGAGAATTTACACAGTACGTGGGAACGTTACAAAAATTTTCTGAGACGTTGTCCCATGCAGGGAATCCAACAGAAAACTCAAATTGAGATCTTCTACAATGGGTTGAATGCGCAGACAAGAAATCTAGTCGATGCATTTGTCAATGGTCCTTTGTTGGATTGCACTTACACTAAAGTCTTGCGAATATTAGAGAGAATTGCACAAAATGATTATCAATAGTCGATTTCTTGTGCTAATTAGGTGAAAACAAATCCTGGTGTTATGGAATTAGATGCTATATCAGCTTTGAGTGCACAGGTATCCTTGTTGGAAAACATGATAAAAAACATGAAGGGAACAATAGATGTTGCCCCTTTTCAAGTAGGCCAACAGATGGATGTCCTGACATTTTCCTATGAAATATGCAGCGACAATCACAGCTATGAGGATTGTCCACTACATGCTAAAAATGCATTCTATGTTAATAACATTCGTGGAAATTCCTATGGTAACTCATACAACTGTTCAAGTAGAGCTCAACAACCTTGGGGGAGCCAGAATACATCCACATACAATTATGGGAATTCCTCAAATCAAGGAAATTTTAGACAAAGGAGTTACGATTAACAGCAACATAAGTATAATCACAATCCGCAAATGCATGCGGAACTGGACCATATACGATCACAGACCCAAACGCAACTGTTTAACCAAATGCAACCACAAGTTCGAATGCCACCACAATAGAATGCTATGTCAAATATGAAAGGATAGCATCAACAACAACAACAATATTCTCAACCAAGAGTAGATGCATTAGCTACTCTTTGAAGCGTTGATGCGAGAGCATAGTACGAGAATAGAAGCAATTATGAAAGGAAATTCTTCTTCCATCCGAGTGTTGGAAGCTCAACTAAGACAATTGGCTTCTAATATGAGCACACAGTAACCAGGTGCTTTGCCAAGTGACACTGAAAATCCAAATCAAAAAGGTAAAGAGCATTGCAAGGCTATTATGTTCCAGAGTGGAAAGAAAACTGCCGACAACAGTAGCAGCTCTAACCAGGCACCTGTTGATGCAAAGGAACCAAAGCAACAAGGAGAAGTTGCATCTGAAGAAGATACGATAGAAATACATGATGAGGAACTACCAGTAGTCATGCTGATGCCTACCATTCATCCTAAGAAGTTAACGACGTAACTACACATGTCGATACAATCGATTATAGCAACACAAACTGTTGTGAGCATACCTTTGCCATTTCCACAGCGATTCAAGGAGTAGGAGCATGACAGAGATTATCAATAATTTGTTTCTACCTTGAAATTACATATTAATATACCTCTAGTTGATGCTCTTGTGCAGATCCTTAGCTATAGGAAATTCATGAAGGAGCTAATGTCGAAGAAGAAAAAGCTTTTAGATATTAAGACAATTACGTTCACAGAAGGGTGTAGCATTGTGCTGACAAATAAATTGCCACCAAATATGAAAGATCTAGGCAATTTCAGAATTCCATGTTCTATTAGAAACCATTACTTAGGTAAAGTTCTTTGTGACCTAGGAGCTAGCATTAATCTTATGCCATTGTCAACTTTCAGGAAACTAGGGATTGGTCATTTAAAGCCCACTACGGTGATATTACAACTTGTGGACAGATCTTTTGGCACAACCTGAAGGACAAATTAAAGATGTTCTTGTCTGTGTTGATAAATTTGTGTTCCTAGTTGACTTTATAATACTTGATTGTGAAGTTGATAAGGAGGTGCCCATTATTTTGGGACACCCACTTTTAGCAACGGGACGCACACTTATAGATGTCTTCAAAGGTGAGCTGATTATGCGTCATAATGACAAGCATGCAACCTTTAGTGTTTTCAAAGCATCTCCGTCATGCAGTAAGGAGAAATGTCACCACATTGATATTCTAGATGAGTTAATTACAAAGGAGTTCAATGAATGAAGCTCATCAATGCTAGAGGATTATGCGGTGACATCGGAAGACAATATCCCACCTGAATGTAACCACAAAGCTGAAGCTAACATCTATGAGCTGAAACATGGCTGGCAATTGGAATCTTTGGATCTAACTAATCAGACGATCTCTGTTTTTAAACCGTCAGTTGAAGAAGCTCAGACTCTGGAGTTGAAGCCATTACCAACACACCTGAAGTATGTTTTCCTAGGTGACAATGAAACATTGCCTGTAATTGTTAGCGCAAGTCTCGACGCATGCCAAGAAGAAAAATTAATCGAAATACTGAAGCAACACAAAAGAGCCATTGCTTGGAGCATAGCAGACATCAGAGGTATTAGTCCCTCTTTCTGCATGCATAAAATTAGGTTGGAAGATGAGGAGGAAAGCAGTCAATTGAGTAGTAAACAAGGACTAAATGAGAAAATAAAGGAAGTAGTGAAGAAGGAGATTATCAAGTGGTTGGACGCAGGCATCATCTACCCCATTTCGGACAGTACTTGGGTGAGCTCGTTCTAATGTGTGCCTAAGAAGAGTGGTATCATAGTGGTAAGTAATGATAAAAAATGAGCTAACCCCTACTCGCATTGCTACAAGTTGGCGAGTGTGTATGGATTACTATCGTTTAAATGCGGCAACAAATAAAGATCACTTCCCACTTCCATTCATTGATCAAATGTTGGATAGGCTAGCTGGTAAGGCTTATATTGTTTCCTTGATAGGTATTCTGGATACAACCAGATCGCTATTGTGCCGGAGGATCAAGCAAAGATGACTTTCACGTGCCCATTTGGACCCTTTGCTTTTCGGTGAATGCCATTTGGATTGTGTAATGCCCCAGCCACATTCCATAGGTGTATGATGTTCATCTTCTCAGACATGATCGAGGATTCATTAGAGGTATTTATGGATGATTTCTTTGTCTATTGGCAAAATTTTGATATATGTGCTGACAATTTAGCTAAAGTATTGAAAAGATGCGAGGACACCAACTTAGTTCTTAATTGGGAAAAATGCCACTTTATGGCAACAGAAGGTATTATCCTTGGGCATCGAATATCTTGTCAGGCAATTGAAGTAGACAAAGCAAAGGTGGAAAACATTGAAAAATTACCTCCACCTAGTAATGTGAAAGGAATAAAGAGTTTCCTTGGCCATCCCAGGTTTTATAGAAGATTCATCTAAGACTTCTCCAAATAATAAACCATCATGCTCGTTGTTGGAGCAGAATAAAAAGTTTTTTTCAATGAAGCTTGCTTGGAAGCTTTTTTGAAAACTAAATAGTAGTTGGTACAAGCACCCATTATCGTCGCAGTAGATTGGACGCAACCATTTGAAGTAATGTGTGATGTGAGCGACTTTGCTGTAAGAGTAGTGCTTGGAGAAAGGAAAGATAAGGTATTTCATTTTATCTATTATGCCAGTAAAACTCTAACTGAAGCATAGGTAAATTACACGACCACTGAGAAAGAGTTATTGGCAGTAGTTTTTGCATTTGATAAGTTTCGTTCATATCTTGTTGGCACAAAAATTACAATATACACTGATCATTCTACTTTGAGATACCTTTTCCTATGAAAGATGCCAAGCCTAGGCTGATCAGATGGATCCTTTTGCTACAAGAATTTGATGTTGAGATCAAGGATAGGAAAGGATCAGAAAACCAAGTAGCAGATCACTTATCTCGTCTAGAAGCTGGAAGCGAAGATGGCAATAAGTCACAAATGTCGACGCATTTCCAGATGAGAAATTATTCTTTGTCAACGCTCTCCATGGTATGCAGAAGTCGTCAATTATCTATTTTTTGGTAAGCTACCGTTGAGTGCAACAAGTCATAGGAAAGTCAGATTTCTAAAGGATGCTGCGAAATATCATTGGAATGAGCCATACTTGTTCAAGGTATGTGCCGACAACATCATTCGCTGTTGCGTTCCTGAGAGGAGGAAATTCTTTCCATCTTGAAGCATTGCTTGATGATCCTTATGGAGGCCATTTTGGTTATGTTATAACTGTTGCAAAGGTCCTACAATCAAGATTTTATTGGTCTACACTATTTTGAGACGCCCACAATTTCGAAAAAATAGTGCAACACATGTCAACACACCGGTTCTATATCTCGACGTAACGAGATGCTTCAATAACCTATCATAGAGGTTGAACTCTTTGATGTGTGGGGTATTGACTTCATGGGACCATTTCCAAATTCCTTTGGGAATGTGTATATTTTGGTAGTTGTTGACTACGTCTCCAAGTGGATCGTAGCAATCGTTACTCCAAAAGATGATGCTTGAACGGTGTTAAAGTTCTTTGACACATATATCCTCACAAGGTTTGGAACACCTCGAGCGTTAATAAGCGATCAAGGCACTCATTTCCATTGTAATCAGGTGGCGACAACATTGAAACGCTACGGTGTGAAGCATCGTATGCAACCACATATCATCCACAATCAAATGGATAAATGGAGGTCTCCAATCGACAAATCAAAAGTATTCTTGAGAAGGTGGTTAACCCATCTAGACGAGATTGATCCTCGTGGCTCCATGATGCATTGTGGGCGCTTCGCACTGCTTATAAAACTTCGTTAGGAATGTCACCATATTAGCTGGTCTTTGGGAAATCATGCCATTTGCCTGTTGCACTTGAACATAAGGCCATGTAGGCAATCAAGCAAGTGAGCATAGATTACGATGCTGTTGGATGAAAAAGATTGTTGGACATTTCAGAGATAGAAGAAATTCGACACAATGCCTATGAAAATGCTGCCATCTACAAAGAAAAAACTAAGAGATGGCACGACATCATCATTTTGAGGCGATAATTTTCTCATAGTCAGTTAGTACTTTTATTTAACCCACATTTAAAATTGCATCCAGGGAAATTGCGCTCAAGGTGGTCTGAACCTTTTGAAGTTTTCGAAACATTTCCACATGGTACGGTGATAATTAAGGATTTGAACGATAGGCACCAGTTTAAAGTAAATGGCCAACGATTGAAGCATTACCATAGCTCAAGCATCAGCGAACAACACGAGACCATTAACTGGTCACATTTTCTTAATAATGTCATTACAAAATTTTGATTTTTATTTTTTTATTTTTGTTTTAACTCTTTTCTTTGAGTTTTTGCAGGAATAAAAATCACCTCTTTGTCGACGCATGACAACACGACTTGTCAATGTGATTTATTGATGACTCAGCGAAATGTTTCAGGCAAGAATCACGTCAATTGATTCATCTCAATCTTCAGCCGTTAGATTACGAAAAAAGTACAATCTGTGTCCTAGCATTTATTGGCTAGGCCTGTACTATCACCAATCATCACGCCTCTTCGCCTCTATCATCTATAAACATCCCTTTTTGTGCCGACTGATATCTCACGCTCACAACCTCCATTGTTTTTGTATTCTCTTTCTCTTCAACCTTATATTTTCTGCTAGATACTCTCACTCTTTCTATTTCAGTACTCATGGCTTATACTCGTGGAGCAAAAACACCTTCAACTCGACAGCTGAATCTTTAGCGGTTGTGGTCAGAAACGCTGACCGACCTCAACCCAAAGCGTCAATTTTGTTTCTGTCAAAGGCGGCGAAGGACCACTATCACGATGTTATGCTAAAGAGGAACTGTCATCCTGAGCAAGGATTTCAGTTGTCATCGCAACTGACTTTGGGAAAGCAAGTAGCCAGAACAATCTCTCGTCTGGGATGGGAACAGTTTTGCGACCATCCAGCAAGCTATTCTCCTTCTCTGAGATGGGAACAATTTTGCAATAATCTCTCATCTGTGGTCAGAACGACTTATACGTTGAAGGCGCGGTGTGGACTGGCAACAATCCCAATAACTACACCATGCACCGTCGCTATCTCATGGTTCAAAGTAAGGTCTGGTTCTATTTTATAACTGTCGCCTATTGCCACCTACCCATAGTACCACCGTGACACTCAATAGAATGTGCTTATTGCATTCCATAATGAAGGGTCGTAGAATTGATGTCAGCGCAATCTTACTTTAAGAAATGGCTGAGGCAACCACAAAACAGACAGGTATCCTACCCTTTCCTTCTTTGATAATGTTGCTATGTAAACAAAGAGGCATTATGCCTCATGAAGGGGAGGAAACTTTGGAGAACAAAGGCCCAATCAATGATGTCTCAATAGAGAGGATGACTAGGGGACAAGAAACCCCTCCAGTAAAGGAGGTTCCACAAAAGAAAAAAAGGGAAAAGAAAAGAAGAAGGCCGCTCAAACTAATGCACCCACAGACCCTCTGATATGAAAGAAGCTTGTGGAGATTGAACAAATTGTTGATCGAACAAGCTGCAGAGACAAATCAAACTTGTCGACGCAGTGGAGAAATGCAATACAGGCAAAACTTATTCTATGCCTATACTACGGCATGGAATACTGCTATTGTCACCACATTACGCGGTTTGAGCAGGAACCCAATGCCAAAATTCCCCGTGTTCCCTCCCATTATCAAGAAAGCTACTTTTCCTCTAAGCAACACACTTCAGACGAACGAACCCAAGTCGTCCAATCCCCAACTAGAATCCACATCTCTGATGATGAGGAGAAAGAGGTGCTGTCCAAGGAAATGGAAGATTGCTTTCTAACATAGCAAGCCTCTTTAACGATGACCTATCAAATAGTTTGGGAGCCAACATGGCGAAATGAGAGGCCACTGCTGCTGTTGGGGAAGAGCAAACACCAGTCGCATCTGTGGGTATTGAAGCTAACGAAGAAGCAAGAGAAGAAAAGGAAGAAGAAGAAAGTATTGCCCCGACAAATTTATCTGAAGAATTTGTCGACATACCTACAAGTGTGAGTGCATCTAAAGAAAACCTGGTGACAACTAGGGCTAGTTGGGCCGAGGCCATCGCATCTGAAAAGGAGGATTCTAATCCTCTAGCTATTGTGTCATACGTGGCACCACTTGCTGAAATCCATCCTTCGGATAACTAAACAACTGAAAGCCAATATTCAACTGGCTATGGAAGAGCAATCTGCTACACCAATTGAACCAACAGAAAAAGGCGCAAACGAAAGGCAAAGAAGAAGGCCAAGGAGAAGCGCCCGAAGAAGAAGAAGAAGACCAAGGCAACCACTTCATTGACTGTAACTCATTGAGTTAGTTTACTTTTCAGTAGTTAGTTGCATGCATTTATTTTAATTGTCATTACATTTTTATTGTCTCTGCATTTTTTTTGTTTTAGCATATGCATTGAAGTTGCATTTCCATTATTTTTGTATAGTATTGTCAGTGCATTGGGGACAATGTAGACATTAAGTTTGGGGGGAAGTGGAATGGAAATGCAATTACACCCACAATTTCAGGAATATATTTGCTTCTTTAGTTGAATGAAAGTAGGCAAAGTTAAGAAAAAAATGTGGTCACAATTTTTCATTTGCTGTGTAATTCTTAAATTCTTTTGAATGTTAATGCATGAATTGGATGAATGTGATTGAATATTGAATCCTTCTATTTTTGGATGAATAGTTGAGATTGCATTAGTAATAAATGAGTAGTATCAATCTTTAAATATTGAATTAACTTACCATTTTGCAGCTATAATTATATGTATTAATAAAAGACACTCCAATATGGGTGCATTGTGACTTAGACAAGGGGGAACACTCCATTGCAAGTGTTAGAAAATTATCTAGCCAAAGGCTGTCACTGCAAGAGTATGTGTCGGTGCAATTACATGCTCCCTAGGGGTTTGTTGCAGCCCATCGTTACTGCCCAGGAACAAGAGTATAGTAATGCAATGACATCTCTCAATCGCATAAAAAAAACTAAGGAAAGAATAAAGAAAGAAAAGTTGATAAAAAGAAATATATATATACAATAAATGTTGCATTGGTTAAGAAGATTTAAGAGTTAAAGCATGATGTTAGCATTAGTGAAGTTGTAATTTTGATTATTCATGCCTATAAATTGTTGGTGCAATATTCCAGCATGTTAATGCAATTTATACCTTAGGATTCCAGAGAATATAAGTTGCTAGAATGTGAATGTGGTGACAAAAATTTGATATAACTTTGATAGATTTTATTTACTTGAGGACAAGTAAAAACTTAAGTTTGGGGGTGTGATATCATTAGAAATGACACTTAATTTCTCCTTAAATTAGTGTATTATTTGTCCTTTTGTATCATATTTAGCATGCATTTTTAACATTTCATACTTAGTGTTTACATTTTCTAACTTAATGATGTTTTGATCTTAATTTCTTTCATTTGATCTCTTTTGTGCTACTAATGTCGTTGTATTTAGCACTTGTTTTGCGTCTAAAGTTGTCAACACAGAAATCTATTTAGGAGGATCAGAGTAGGACAGCATTCAGAATTGCGGTCACAAGTTGATCCAGAATTGTGGCCAAACATGTCATCACATGAATGCTTCTACAATAAAGGATTTCATGCTGCTAACATATTAGAAGCACCAGGGTAGGAGAATGAGAAATTACCGCAGTAAATTAAAGTCATAATTTGCGTCTAGAGATGTCGCGACAATATGCAACTAGTCAAAGAACAAATCAGATCTACGTGAGTGCATAACTGGTAAATAACAACTTTTACAGCTGCAAAAAGGTGTTAGATCTGAAAAGAGAGGAAGATCTTGAAAGAACCAGTGATTATAAATAGAAGGACGAAAAGAAAAGATGATATCAAGTGGTGAAGAATTCAAATCTAAATTTCTCTCATCCAAAGCTGTCATAGAAGCTTGATCTGGAGGACGGTGATCTGACGAGAAGAGCTTGGCGCAACGCAAGAGGAGTGGTTAAGGGAAATTCTAGTAGACTAGGAATAGGATGCTTCGATTCATTTGTTAATCCCTCTTTTGATGCTGACGATTTCTATTGAGAATTGATTGTACACGGAAGTGTCCTTTAATGTTAGATTGCTTTGATTCTTATTCAATTCTTCTCATCTATTTATCTTTGGATTTAACTATTTTGACCACGGAAGTGCAATTGCATTCATAGACACTGGAAGGTGCGGTGACAAGTTAATTAACAAGCAAGATAGTGGAAGTTGCTTGGGACTAGAAGGAATTCTGGTCACTTGTTCTTGAGTGCAGAGCATTGCTAGCACTGAAAGGTGTGGTAATTGTGAGTGCTTGAGTCTTTGATAAATAGAGAGTTGATATTAGTAAGATTTCACTGGAGCATAATTGTGGTGACAATTCATCTATAAGAAACCTTGTAGTCACAATTAGTGTTGCCACTTGTGAAGTCAATGATCCTGTCCACTTCTTTACACTTGATCTATTTATTTTAAGATTCTGAATTTACTTTACAACATCTCAACAATCCATTCATTTTCTATAGTTCGATCTGACATTTGACATTCTAATTGTGTTGAGAGATTTACTTCTTAACTTGTATAACTTTAACCTAGTTGCGTTGACATAACTCTTAACAGATCTTCTTATTATAACTTAGAATGCTTCAACAGATTAAACAATAAACAACCATCTCTATGGGATCAATATCCGATAGATTCATTTCTATCTACTATTCTTGCATCGATAGTGTACGCTTGCACATAAATTACTGTGACGTTCATAGCGCAATCATCATGTGATTCCTACATAAGCATGTGTTTACACGATTTGGGACCCCAAGAGCTATTATTAGTGATGAAGGTTCTCACTTTATGAACAAATGGCTTAAGTGGTTGCTTGACAAATATGATGTAAGCACAAGATTGCTACTACTTATCACCCTTAGTTGAAAGAGTGAATAGTGAAACCAAAGGTATCCTTGAAAGGGTAGTACATCCTAGCAGAAAAGATTGGTCTCGAAGGCTTGATGATGCATTATGGGCCAATCGAATAGCATTTATGACACCGTTAGGAATGACTCCTTATCGATTAGTCTTTGGAAAGGCATGTCATTTTCCATTAGAGTTGGAGAATAGGGCTCACTTAGCTTTGAAGCATTTGAACTTTGATCTTAAGCAAGCTGGTGAAAGAAGGATGTTACAACTTGATGAGTTGGAAGAGCTGAGGTTGTTTTCCTATGAGAATTCCAAGATGTGTAAAGAACAATCGAAGAGATGGCATGATAGTCATATACAACCTTGTGAGTTTAAATAAGGTCAAAAGGTGTTGTTGTTTAATTCAAGGTTGAAGTTATTTCCTGTGAAGCTCAAGTCCCAATGGAAAGGACCCTATACCATCTACCGAGTTTATAGTCGTTAAATTATACGACAATTACAGAGGTACGTTTAAAGTTAATGGTTAACGTCTCAAACACTATTGAGATAGTGAAGTTGAGCAAGTTGAATCCTCGTTCAATTAAAGACCCTTGATTTTTCATGAACTCATTTGTAAATAAATAAATAATAAGAACCTATTTTTCTTAACACATCTAATTAATTCTGTCTAAGGAGATTGGAACTTAAGCGGGACTGTTGTGACCCTTCCAACCTTTCTTGAGAATTAATTTAATGTAATTTGTTGAGAAGAAATTTTCTAATTAGGTTTTAAAATTTTTTTAAGTTTCATTTTTGTTGTTTTAATTTTAATTTTAATTTTTATGTTAATAAAAGGGGTCAAATTTGGCCCAAGTATTAATTAGTTTGTTTTTAAGTTGAGTTTGAGGCCCAAGACAACAAAAGGAGGGAAAATACCCATGCATTATTGATAGTACTAGAAAGAACCCTTGATTTTTCCTTACTTATTGTTTAAGTTGTTTCCATTTAGTCATCCTTAGCACATATTTTATTATTTTTCTAGTTTAATTTATTGCATTTTCTAACTCAATGGACCTTAGCCGAGTTGCCCTTAATTTTGCCATATTTTACTACTAATGTCGCTGCATGAGCATATCCAAATTTGCGCCTAAAATTGTCGCTGCATCTAACAGCTGTCCGGATAAGAACAGAAATTGCATGAGCTGTCCTGTCTGGTATAACCAACTAGTACGACCATAGACAGCTCAATTCTCTAGAAGAGACACTTGTATAATTTGGAGGGATATAAATACTCACAAGGAAAGAGAAAAAGTGTCTCCTTTAGTCTCTTTCGTGCATCGTCTTCTAAAACCTAGCTTTTGAGCTTTTCGGCTATTCAAGCCAAAGCTTCCCATGGGTGAACCGACTTGAAGGGGAGGCAGAACAGCTCCTGACGAGGAGCCCTAAGTGCGACACAAGAGGAGAGTAAGAGAGAAAGTCGAGTAGCTTAGGAATAGTATTCTCCATTTGTTCTTTTATATTTCTTTCTTAAACTATGGTGATTCATGTTTGTTTCAAGATTGTATGGAAGTACTCTTGATTTTTAGACTAAATGATATTTTATCCAAGCCTGCTTTTATTGTTTAATATTTGGGTTTGAATGTTTTGCCAATGGAAGTGTTATTGCAGTCTCTGTCACTGGAAGGTACAACGACAATTTAAACTAACAAGCAAGACAATGGAAGTTGCTTAGGGATTGAAGGAATTTAATGCACTTGTTCTTGAATGTGCTACGCCAACATTAGAAGGTGTGGTTAGTGTGCATGTTTAAGTCTTAGATCTAATAGAGAAGCCATGTTTGGTAAGATATTCATTGTGCCTTATTGTAGCGACAATCACCTGTTACTTTAGACCTTGTGAGCCACACTTAGTATTCTGCTGACTATTCATGTTGGGGACCCCATTTCATTATTATTACATTTATCCTTTAATTTCACATTATTGCTTCGACAATCACTCCCACAATTTTATTGCATTTACTTATTCACTTCACCGTCATTAATAAACAAAAGATAACCATCCTCGTGGGATCAATATCCGACAGATTCACATCTATCTATAGTGTACACTTGCACATATCTGCTGTGATGTTCATAGCGTGATCAAGTTTTGGTGCCGTTGCCGGGGATGGCGTTTGTTTGTTTTTATTTTTATTTTTGCTCTTTATCTTTATTATATAATATTTAGTTTCTACAAACCTTTTTTTCTTTTGTCTCTATTTTCACATTTTATTTCAAGTGTTTATTTTATTTTATTTTTGTTCAAGTTTATTTTACTTCTTGTTTTTGCAAAATAATTAGAAACCATTGTCTCTGCACTTGGGCTTTATTGTCAACGTAATTCGTACAGCTGTACTTCAACTGCATTCTCTCTATCGTAACAGCAAGACTTGGGCAAGCAAATCCACAAAACCATCTCTAAGCTGAAGTGCGAGACTTTCTGCACTCATCCTGGAAGCTACTGTCCTGCACTGATTGAAGCCCTCTAGTCACAGCACCACAATTAACGTTGATAGAATGTGTCTGCTACATTCAATTATCAAGGGCAGAAAGATTGATGTCGACGCAATAATCCACTAGGAAATTACTGACTGCGCTGTAAGGAAAAAGAGAATTTTGGTTTTACCATCGTTGGTGACGCTATTGTGCCAACAGAAAGGGATTGTACCCCGTGATGAAAAAGAAATCCTAGATAATAAGGGTCCGAAGAAAAATATAATCGTACTCAAGAAACAAAAGAAAAAGAATACTCATAGGCTAGTTAAAGGGATTACTTTTTATTGATTTCCTAAAATGTAGAGACAAGGAAGGCGAGAGAAGGAGAAATAACGGGGTGAGATGGAGTGGGATATAAAGGGGAAGAATGGGAAACAATACAATGTGCCAAACTATTTTCGTGTTTGTAACCTTTTTTGTGCTTAAATGTTCTTTGAGAATCATACCTATCCTAAGCCTCATCACATTACAAGCTGAAAAGCCCTATGTGACCTAAACAGCTCTATGCATAGGTAGAAGTGGAAATTGCATAATCTCATCATAATCATCTCTATTGTACTAGGATAATCAAAATACTTACATTAGACATTAATGGATTTATATCGATAAAACCTTGATATTTTTATTTTCTTGTTACCTATGAACTTATATGGTTTCTGCTTAAAAGGGTAAAATTGCTCACTTATCATGTTAGAATTATTAAGAAATGCATAACGCCTAAAGTAGATTTTAACGAACCTAATCCTTGTATAATACTATTTCAAGCTCATTTACTTTTCTCTTATTGTTTCTCTTCTTTGTTATTTGATTTTTGTCTTTTGTTTGCTTGAGGACAAGCAAAGATTTAAGTGTGAGGGAGTTTGATCTGCCGATTTTATACCTAGCAGATTGAACTAGTTTCACATTTGAAGAGCTTGAAATAAAGTATTTTTCCTTATGTTTTCATAGATTTTAACTTATTTTCTCTATCTTTCGAATAAATTGTGCTAAAAGGTTATTTTTATGCCTTTGAGGCCAAATGAGGCCTGAAGATTAGCTAACCTAATTTGTGAGTGCGCAAGAGACTCGTAGCAACTGAGTAAAAGTGAATCTGATCACTTTGTCACGACATAGGGAGCTCTATGTCACAACAAAGGGACTAGTAGCGAAGATGAAGGAGATTGCTTGCTTTGTCGTGACACAGGACTTGGTGTTTCGCGACATCGACTCCAGAACACAAACTTTGCATCAAACAAAGGGCATTTTCATCTTCATAAGGCGACCTAAACATGATGGATGAAAGCTAACCTAGGATTGATGAAAACGACCGGCCAAGGCTATAAATAGGGCCTTTAGCACTAGGTTTCAACACATCCTTTTTTAGTTCTTAGTTTTGCCTTGTAATTTTAGTTTTGGAAACGAGATTGTAAAACTCGCATAAACGTTCGAGGAATTTTTCCCAACATATTTCCATTATGATTAAGAACACCATGAGGAACTAATTCCATTTTTGGGAAATAGGAAGTGGAAGTATGATTATTTATAGTTGTTGTTTAACAGGTATTTTTACATTCGGATCAGTTGTTTGGGAAAGAATAATATCAAACAAACACTAGGCCTGACAACCTTAGAATGTCATTTAGGTGGGAATGAACCCAAAATTGGTATTACCCATCCGTGAAAACCTTTTCCCCAACCGATTTAGACTATGACATCTAGAAATAAGTAGTCCCCCTATCAACTTTCTAGAATTAATAAAAAAATAAATCGTACATATAACCTACAAATTTCCTAATTATTCTTAATAACATGCAAAAATTAAAATTAACTAGAGAAGTTGCCTCCCCGGCAACGGCGCCAACAACCCTTAACCGCCTTCGAATGTACTAACATCCTTAGTATGGATACTGCCGACAAAATATAAGGATTTGAGGCGGTGTCCCCAAGTATACGAGTCAGGTTATAATATAGATGTGTGTTACAATGAAACACTTTGGAAGTATTTCGAAGATCGTACCCAAGGGAGGCTTAGCTTTAGGTTAATCCTAATATAAGCATAATAAGATCTAATTAATATTTTAATTAAGTTATATTATTAAATATAAATAGAGAGATCTTAGGGTTTTTATAAAGATAATAAAATACTAAAATATGATAAATAAATAATTATGGAAATTCGAATGTAAATAAATTTGATATGGTTATGGGGTGATTAGCTCGCTTCGGTATGCTTCATCAACACCCGCTTTGGGATTTTCGTTAATCAACTAGTCATCACCCTAGCAGGATCTTCCAATACGTCCACTAGAATAATGAGTCAATAGGGATTACTTATCTTCCGACCTCACAGTCCAAACTGACTTAGGGTTAAGGTGTTCATGAATGAGTCATACAAATTTTGTGTTAATTCTCACCTTGCTTACTTTCCAAGGTTGTCAGGCTTAGGGTTTGTTTCATGTTTTTTCTTTCCCGAATAGTGATCTGTTGAGAAGCCCTACACAATATTTAATTCATCAAACCTCCACTCACTAATCTTTGAGAGAGGGATTACTTCCTCATGACTTTCATAAATAATATAGAATCGATTAAAAAGATAAACATAGTAAACGAATCAAGAATATAAAATTTAGGAAAAGCCTGATTTATATTTAAGCATGGGAATAAATCCATAGTATCTAAGCACATCCACAAATCGAATCTCTAAGAATAAAAATAAACAAAAGACAAAAGAGGAATAAACTAAAACCTAAGAAAGAAAGTAAAACAAAACTAAACAAATAGAGAAAATCTCAGCTAATGAATTGGTGTGTAGAGTAAGTGTCAAACGAGCCTATTTATAAAGTTTAGGTGACCTTTGTCCATAACCATAGGTCAACTGACACTCTCGAGCTTAAACTTGCATTGTACGGACCAAAACGACCCTGTCTCGTACTTGCTTCCTGTCCAGAGTCGATGTCACAACACACCAGGTCCTGTGTCGCGACATAGTAGTCAATGTACTCCTTTTTGGAACATATTCAGGGGTATGTTTCAACACCCTCATACTGTGTCTCATAATTTCTTCATTCTAGTCTCTATGTTGTGACATCCAATACTTCGTGTAATGACATAGTGATCAGTATCGATATAGTACACCTTCTAATGGTCTGCTACACACTCACAAAGTGCATTAGCTCATCCTTGACCTCATTCGACCCCTGAGGTTAATAAAAGACTCAATTTACACTTGCTACACATTTTATTGAATACAATAAAACTTACAAAAATAGAATTAAAACTTAATGGTAATGCTTAATTTCAAGCTCTTAAAGTGTGAAAACTAGTTTAATCTGATATGTTAAATTATGGTAGATTAGACCTGATTTATCAGATTTTGAACAGCGAGGTCAAGAGATTGAGGAAAAAGCATATTCCTCTTATGAAGGTTTTATGGTGGAAGCATGATTGTAACGAAGCCACTTGGGAACCCGAGGAATCGATGTATTGCCACTACCTTCACTTGTTTGGACCAGGTAAATTTCGAGGACAAAATATGTTTAAGGGGGGTAGAGTTGTCACGCTCTATATTTATTTTTTTGCATTATTTTATGACAAAAGGAGTAAAATACTCTAGTTGTTAAGTGAGTAAATTAATTCCAAATGGTCCTAATATCAAGCCCCTACACTTTCATCTTATTAATTAATTTTTTGGACAAATTACATGAGTCAACACCCTTGTCATCCAACCCATATGTTACCATGCTTGGGAAGATTCTTTCCTTATTTACATGGTCAACATTTCCCTTTTCACTCTCATGATCCCCTTTCCATGCTTTTCTCCCCTCAACATTCCATTTTACCTTCCTTACCATAGAGTGTTCTCCATTGCATCTAGACATGCTCATTTTACATTTTATTGTTTTCATTTTACTCTCCTCCCCTCTCTTAGCCGTCCTCCTTCTTGCTTCTCCACCTCTCTCATTTTCTTTCATTTTTAAACACCTAAATCACCCTTTTTCTTCTCATTTATTCTCAACTCCACCACCTAGAATGACCATCGAACCACCAACTCACCACCACTGCACCACTGTCACGCCACTGCCATCGATCACCACAAAAAATCCCCTATTTCACTTCTTTTCTTTCTCTCTCATTCATGACGAACCCTCCTCTCTAATCAACATTTTGTGGGAAGTTGTTGATCCCTCCTTCCTCCGTTACTACTGCAATTCAATTCATCCTAGAATCCATACCCCCACTTGTGAAAAAGTGCGATTAGGGAAACGTTTATGCTCAAGAATCGATCTCTTTCGTTTGATGTTGTAATCGAAATCCTTACGATCAGATTTACAAAGTCAGGTGTGGAGATTTATTTTGATTGAAATAATTAATATTATATTTAATCGAGATAATATATATATTTGAGAAATATTTAATTGATGTTGGAATAAATCTCTAAAAAGTGTTATTGGGTGAATACATAAAAGTAATTGTATGGATTGGTAAAATTCGTTAAAGGAGGATTTCAAGTAAGTGTTTCTGAAACTTCAAATCTGTGATGTAATATGCGATTATGTGATTTTTTCTTTTAAAAATTGTTTGTGTGATTTCCTAATACGCATTATATGTGATATATGGCGATTTTGGATAATACATCTATTGTAAACATTATATTGTTTTTTTACATTTCGATTCACATGTGAGCATGTAATATTCTTATTATGATTCGCATGTTAAGAATGTCATTATTCTATTTCTAATTCACATGTAAAGCATGCCACTATGTTAAACTGAAAATAAATCTGATTCGCACGTAAAGCATGCCTACTTTGAAATCTATTCTACATGCCATCTCACATGCGTGGGGTTGGGAAATTTGTACGAAGGAAGTATCTAGTAGTATAACTTCAAATTTCTGGTAGCTTGTCCACAACATTCTGTATTTAGCAGTATAGTTGCATTATCTTCCAGCTCGACCATAATATTTTGTTTCTGGCAACTCGATTACAATATCTTGGGGATTGTTCGCATTATTGGTGTGTTATTGGATGGACGAGTTCTAGAGAACTCATTATGGTGTGTAGCGGAGACGGGTAGGAACTATTTTCTAAAAAATCTGCATTGTTTCTAAAAAACTATTGCATCGACATCATCATTATGCAAATTGATAAATGTGATTCTATGATAGAATATTTTGTATTTATATGATCTGTTAAAACTAATGTTTTATTTGTCAATTTCTGTTAATATGATTTGAAGCACACATTGGGCTTTTTAAGCTCAACCCTTTTTGTTCTGACTTTTCAAATAATAATCGAGGTTAGGACGACCTTGGCTTATGGAGGTGCACTCAGACGTTTTTAGGAAAACTTTATTATTGGTATTTGATATATTTTTGGATGTGTTTTTATTATTGTGGGCTTTGGCTTAAAACTTTATTTTTGATTTTGGTTTTTGGATTCTTTTGCATGACTTACATTTTTTTTAAAATAACACTTAAGAGGTTTTACAAAATGATAATTAATAAATAAAATTTTCACAATAAGGTTAAATTCAACTCAATGATATTGTTTTCAAAAATAGTGTTTTAATTTCAAAACTTGACACTACCTATTCAATAAACTTGAGTTTTACAAGACATATATATTTATATATTAGACCTACGATTTCAAAATGACAAGACGAGCTTTAGTTATGTCAATTTTCGCTACAATGTTTACTTTGAAAGGATGTTTTCTCAAAACTATTAATACTCGAGCCTTTTGACAAAATCTTTTGAAAGAAATTTGTCATACCTCAAAATAATGCCTAGGAGTTTTATGGGTATTTCAGGGATTTTAGCCTTGGAGTGTTCGGAATTTTGTGGCATGCCAAACTTGAATTCTTTTCAATTATGGCTATTAGAAAATTAAATCAATTTTTGAAAATGAGTTTTTACGACCTTTAATTTTGAAATAGGACTGATTTGTAAAATAGTCAAAATTGAGAGTTTTTAATAAGCAATTTAACCAAAATTTTAAATTCAACCTAAAATCCCATTCTCCAAATTCTTTCATGATAGAAACTCCCCCACAAAGTTCTTAGCACCCCCATTGTTTTCCCTTGCCCTTTAATTCTATTTTGATTTCCAAATCCTAATTGCTATTGATTCCTACCATCAACCTAGCCATAAATATCCATGAAAACCAAGAAAAAACACCAAAAAATCTCATTGATTTCATTATCCTATCCTCCTAATGTAAAGGTTTTCTCGGATTTGAGTTAAAAGTCAATTTTTCTTCCATCGAAGATAATTATTCATCTTTCTATTAGTTTTAAGTGATATCTAGTCTTTGAAACTGAATTTTTAACTAATGAATCGCATGTTTTGAATAAAAGCCGAAATTTGAGTCGTTAATGTTGGATTTCGGGATTGTGGATAGAAACTTGGTTTTAAAGTTTTTCAATTAGTCTTAACATGATTAGAAGGTTTCTAAAATTTCTCTAAATTTTTTAATGAATTCTAAGGTTTGACTGAGTTTTCATGAAATGACTTCTTTACGTCAAAAAATTTTGATACCATGAAATGAGTACTTTGATGAAGTTTAAAGGTTGGGGATTACTCATTGGTGATTATGTAGATGAATGGAATTTATTTCGTGCAAAAATATTAAGTGTAGATCGAGATATTCGAATTTTTAGTTTTTTATGTCGAAGGTTTCGGTCACAAAAGAACATAGCTTAGGCTTGTGTTTATGGATTGTTTGAGGTGATTCTTTGACTGAATATTGTTTATGTTGTTGTGTGATTTACTTGGTTGAAGCATTAGATTCATTAGGACCTTCTAAGAGTAAAGACAAGGGCAAGGAAAAGCTTGTTTGAGCTTTCGGCTTTTCGACGAAAGCGTAATTGGTAAGTGTTTGGAATCACTACTTGTAGACATGATTCAATGTATTATTTTGGAATTTGGTACTAGCCTAAATCCCTACTCTAAATTTTGAGTGTAAGATTTTCCGTACTGATAGCATTAGAAAAGACCATTAAATTCTCCCTAATTAGAGTATAATTTGTTCCTTTTGTATCATATTTGGCATACATTTTCAGCATTTTATACTAAGTAATTACATTTTCTAAGTCAATGTCGTATGGTCTTATTTTCTTTCATTTTATCCCATTTGTGCTACTAATGTCGCTGCATTTAGTATCAGTTTTTGCATTTAAAGATGTCAGTGCAGGAATCCATTGTAGAAGATCGAAGTAGGAAAGCGTTCAAAGTTGTAACCACAAGTTCGATATAAAACTGTGCCCAAATATGTCATCGCATGACCACTTACAGATTGTAATAGGGACTTTAAGCTACTAACATATCCAGAAGCACCAGTGCATGAAAATGTCAAGTTGTCGCAGCGAATAAAAATATAAATTTGCATCCAGTAATGTCGCAACAACCTACAACTTCCTAATGCATAAACCAGATCTGCGTGAGTGTACAACTGGAGTAACTAACTTGTACAGCTACAAGGAAGTTAGATCTGAGAAAAGGAGGACACTTGTTCTTGCCAGTGAAGATAAATAGAGGGGAGAGAGAGAAGAAGAGGGAAGAAGCTCGTGAAGAAATTAATCCATATTTTTCTGATTCTTTCTTAAGTACCTATTAATGTTAGATCTACTTTGATTTCTGCTCAATTCTTCTTATTTGTTTATCTTTGGATTTAACTATTTTGACCACGGATGTGCGATTGCAGTCACAGTTACTAAAAGGTGCAATGACACAGTTAGATCAACAAGCAAGACAACGGAAGTTGCTTGAGGCAAGAAGGAATTCTGACCACTTGTTCTCAAATGCAAAGCATTGCCAGCACTGGAAGGTGTGGCTAATGTGAGTGTTTGGGTCTTTACTAAATAGAGAAATCAAAAGTAGTGAGATCTCAATGCTAGGTAAATTAAGTGTTATGCCGCTAGGTTGCTTTGATGGGTCGGGTCAACCCTGCAAAAAATTACAGTCGATGTCGCGACGTAGAGCTGCAGTGTCATACATGCCTATTAGACTGGCTTTTGTCGCCACATACCCTTTAGTTTTGAAAACTTTTGAAATTTTTAGGTACTAACTTCTCTGTCGTGACACAACTTACCCATGCCATGCCACTGTTGTGTGTAAAATGTTAGCAAATGTGCAAGCATACACGTTGTGACAAGTAATATAATGATAAGTAAGTACCGTCTCCGCAGGGACCAGAATTAGTAAAATTTTAATTATGCTACTATGACAAATAAATGCTATTAAAAACAAGTAACAAACTATTGTGATGGCAAAAATTATAATGAAAATTGTAAATGAAATTTAAACAGACTAAATGAAAATAATGGCAAAGATCTTGATGCAAGACTTGAGTTATTGAATGAAATGGTTGGGGTTACTTGGATTCTATCTTTTCGATCTAACAATGCTATGGCAATTCCTGAATTGTTTACTGCCTAGAATGGATCGATTATGGTTCACTTCTATCGAAGGCAAACTTAAGGGAAATTCAACTTACATAATATATGTCTATATGGATAAGACAAATTTCCCAGCACAAACCTATCTTCATCCTATATGAACGTGCTCTATGCCTAGAGACTCTTGCAAGTATCTTTCAAATTACTTGCTCATATCACTTGATTTTGACATAACAAACCTACTCTCGTTAGAATAGATTACGCACGTGTCAAACAAATGTCTATGTTTAGAATTTTGCATGCATGTAATATTCATAAACAAAATTCAAGTGAAACAATTAGCAAAATAGGATTAAAATCATAAAATTCATAGAAATAGAAATATCATCCAAAAACCCAACCCAATGAGTTTTTAGCTCATGGGTGATAAGTTCAAAACATCAAATTTAACTCAACCAAATTCACTTCGAAGTACATTTCAATGAACCCAAGAAGAACATTTAGTTTTCTTCAAGGATTTTGCCTTCACAACTACCACAACAATGTCTTATGCTGTGGAAGCTAGGGCGTCACTTTGGCTTCTTTCCTAGAAATAGCTGCCAATGTCAGTCTGCACTTTGGATCTTTTCCTCGAAGAGATAATTTTTTTGATCCTTTCATGCTCCTTTTTCCTCTCCAAATTGTGTCTTTTGCTCTTAGATTTCCCTCCATTTATTGAGGTCATCACACACTATGCATGTAGATCTTATTTTTGTGGGATCCTTCTAGTGCTTCTTTTTGGATCCTTTTAGTGCAGGTTGGCTATGATGGTTGATCCTGGAATTGCCAGGTCATTCAGGATGGCATAGTCGTCACCCATTTTGCCCTGGCATGTTCCTAATTTTTAGGGTGATTCTTCTAGTGCCTAAACAACTGGTTGGTTATGGCTGAATCAGCGATCTTGGAATTGCCATGGCATTCAAGTTGGAAAAGTTGTCAACTTTTTCCAGAACAACAATACACTCCTTGATTCCCTTTCCTTCCTCCACACTTATTACTAAAAACAACACAAAACTTTGTCATCAAAGGGTAAAAACATCTAAAATAACCTCTAAGCTTGACTTTAATTCCAATATGAAAACTTTAAAGGAAATGTAATTTAAAACTCCTAAAATGCAACTAATTTTACTAAAGTACAAACAATTAACTCAAATTAAGGCTTGTAATATAACTATTTTCAAGAGTTATCAGTTGCGCCATTGGGATGGTTTTTCAAGATTTATACTGTTGGTTGTAATGTTACGACATGGGCTAGCAATGTCACAAGGATCTCGTTAGTGCGCGTCAATTTCTTTTTATGCTTTTTCCTGTAAAACTTTAATCAGGTGGTTAGTGAAATATAAACGTATATACAAATAAGTCATAAAAATCTTATTAATGACTATTGGAAGTATCCAACAGTTCGGTCAATGTGTATCTTGGCATTCTCGATGGATTGGTTCTATTCTTGTTGGTCCAACACCCATCATGTGTCGTGCTAGGTGTTGGCGTTTATCTCTTTCTCTGAATCTGTCTTTTCGGCCTACATTAACCACCGATACTTCTTTTCGTCGATCATATCTATTAATTACTTGTAAAGGCATGTACTGGCACTACCACTCTAATCTGTGATCGATATTCCTGTTGCACAAACGGCGAATGAGATGTAATTTTTCTTGGTTACTCAATAGTCGCTTAATCACATCATCTAGTAGGAATGGTTTTTCACACATATCTACATGTGGTTTGTCCAATACTAGTTTAAATATAACACTTTAGAAGTTCCAATTTCAAGGGTCTTCAAGGGTTTCCAATGGGTTAAACATCATTTCCTCAACACGGTTCTTGATGCCATGGAATATTTTGCGATTCCCACACTTTTATGTCCATTCTCTACACAAATATGAGTTGGTTGACATTTGTGATGTGATCAGATGTTTTATTGATATGTATTCTTTTGGTGGCTTGTAATATTCGAAAAACTTCTGAGTCATAAAATTTTTTAGGGGGTTCGTTGAGTACTAATATCCTGCAAAGAATAGCTAAATTGAATGTATCCTCTGAGATTATGTATGTGTCTTTGTTCTCATTTATGGATTTTCAAGGTGCAAGGGTGTCCTTTCCAGGTTAACTGCAACTATCGTTTGTTTTATTTAGAAGTCCTTGTTGATATGTGTTTGTATTCCAACTTTATTAGTAAAATTTGAAATTGGCTAACGAATGAATTCGATGTTGGATCGATTCCCTTATTTATAACCACCTCTTTGATGGGGTGATAACCTTTTCTGATTCTATTTCATCCCATTCTTCGGTAAACCTAGAGGTTTTAGTCATTAAGGGATTCTATTACTATATTGATATCCTCAATTACTTTTTGGTGCTTTTTCTCTCCTTGGCTCAGCTCATCTTGTTGATCTTTAGAACGCTCCGCAATATCATTATTGCTATTTGAGAAAGGGATAGGAGTTTCTCCTTAAAGTTGACTTAATTCGAGCATTATCAATAGCTGATTCTCCTGTATTTCCTAATCATCATAAACTCCTTCCTCATAAGTATCCTCGTCATAATCGAGATCATCATTTGACCAGATGTAAGTATAATCGTCCATCATGTGTGTTAGATATATTTTAGGCGATTGTCAGTTAATACCTAAAAATGAGTAAATGTTAGTGGTTTCAAATAGTAATTGTATCTATAACCTAAAAATTTCCTAATTATTCTTAAAAATGCAAAAACTAAAATCACTAGAGATGTTACCTCCCCGATAACGGCGCCAACAACTTGACTGCCACTAGACGTACTAATGTTTGGAGTATAATTTTCGGGGCTTTTCGTAAGTGTACGGGTCAAGTTGTAATATAGTTTCAATGGAGTATGTGAGTACTCCAAGGATCGTACCTAAGGGAGGCGAAGCACTAATAACTTTAAGTTTTCCATGAATAATATCTAATTAGCACTTTACTTAGGGTTATTGTACGAAATGTAATAAAAGGGTTTTGAGGTTTTTATGAAAATAAAATACTAAAGAAAGTAAATAAATAAAGTAAAGTGGAAACAAGAGTAGAGAGTTGCTAGATCTAATCAAGGGGAGTTAGCTTGCTTTGGCATGTTTCATCAACCATTGCTTTGGGTTTCTCGTCAACCAACCAGTCACTACCCTAGCAAGATCTTTTGATATACCACCAATATAGTGAGTCAGCAAGGACTACTTATCTTTCGACCTCACAGTCTAGACGGGTAAAGGTGTTCACGAATTGGCAAAATTTTAGGTTAATTCTCACCTTGATGACTTCCTGAGGTTGTCAAGGCTATGGTTTGCTTCCTATTTTCCTTTTCCAAATAGTTAATCCATTGAAAAAACCCTACATAATAATTAAATCATTATCCCTCTACTCGATAATCCCTCACAAAGGGTTTAGTTGCTCATGGCTTTTTGAAACATTATAAATTCAATACTAAAAATAAACATAAAAGCTTGGACTGAAAATATAAGAAACGAAAAACATAGGGATTTGTATTAAGATCTGGAAGAAATCCACAAGCGTCTATGCGCATCCACAAATCACGTCTCTGAATAATAAAAGAACAGAATTAAAATAACTAAACTTAAGAAAATACTTGAAACCTAAATCTAAGAAAAGGAAAAGTGTCTAATGAAAATATGGTGTATGTAAAACTAGGTGCTCAAGGGGTCTATTTATAACTTTCTGATCGTTGTCATCCTTAGCCCTAGGTCAGCTATCATTTCTCGAGTTTAATGATGCATTGTGAAGACGAAAATACCCCTTTCTCGGTGTAATCCGTATTCGTATTCAGGAGTCGATGCCATGACACTCATGTCTTGTGTCACGACATAATGGATAGTTTGCTCCTTGGGTATATTTTTTAGGGTTTGTCGTAACACCCCTTGTACTATGTCATGACACCCTTATAATGTGTTGCAACACAGAAGACAGCTTTAGGATTCTTTGTTTCTAGTCCATATGTTGCGACATCAAATGTCTCGTGTCAAGACATAATGATCAATCTCGATATAGTTCGTCTTCTAATGGTTTCCTGGACACTCACCAAATATATTAGCCAACCTTTAGGCCTCAATCGACCCTAAAGTCAATAAAAGACTCTTTTCCACACCTTTTACACATTTTATTAACTTTAACTAAAACTTACTAAATTCTAATTAAAGCCTAACAATAATGCTTAATTTCAAGCTCCAAACTATGAAAACTATTTTAATCTGTTAGGTCGATTTACGGTAGATCAACAACAACAACAATTTCTTGAAGAACATAGATTCACTATTAGAACCCTCTTACATATAAATTTCTAACATTTCAATCATAGATAATCCCATGTAAGACCATGTACCCAAAACTTACTGTTCATCTAACTTTTCTCAACCTTATTCTTTCAAAAACTTAACATGTAGAGCTATCCAACTGATGGGTGTCGAATCCACCAAATATAAATATTCATACGTCAAATACAAAACAATAGTATAAGGCAGTAGGATTCCACAGGGACTAGTTGCTGCAATCTACTCTTGTGTCTTTTCTCTTGAATTTCATGTCGAAAGGCATGCCCGCGACTTGTGACTGTCTCCCTAAAAAAATAAATAAGTGGGGTTTTAGAGATAAAATGTTAAACTAAAATAGAACGAAAATAAAATAAATAACTTAAAATAAATCTTGATGCAAAGTAATTAATTGAGATAAAAATGAGAAAAACTATATTTAATAAGCTTAGCCTCTGCATCGGCTCTCTCTGAACTTGAACCGATCCTTGAAAATTAATCTTCCCTTTTTAGTCGATGAGCTGGTTATAATGCTCGACAACATCCTAACTGCCAACTTTTCCTCCTGTAGCCGATTTCGTTACGACCTGCAAACCAACCCTTGCCGAATGTCTAACTTCATCGTACGTGCTCGCGATTTAAGATTTCGACAGCCTTGCGCTCTAAAAGCTCAACTCGAATTAACAGCCTCAACCACGTGGGTCGTTTAAATTCGATCTCTATCACCCTTGATAGAATCCAACTAGCTGCTTCCCACCTGGACACGCCAATTTATTTGTGGGAACTTGAATGCAGCACGATCGACTCGACTTCCCAACTGTACGCCAAATTAGTTCAACCCAACGCGCACTTTTTGAATCGAAGTCAAATTAACTCTGAGGGACGAATTTGTACTATCCAATAAACTGGAGTGATAGCAAGTACCGATTGAAAAAGGTTTTTAGCACGGTTCCATAACTCACGATTATTTCTTTGTCGGAGTGATAACCGGGCTAAGGGTAAAAAGAACTTAGTGGCACAAGATTTTAATCATGCTTGATAGATGATAATGAAGGATTATTTGTAATTATGAAAGATGGAAATGGGGAAAGGATTAATAAAGTAATTAAACAATTTTGTAAAGGAAGGAAATTTGAAATGGAATTGGCAGAGAGAACTGACGAATTGAAAAAAAGAAATAAAATGCACAATTGCTTCAATTACTCATAAATCAAAAGTATGTTTTCAATTGAACCCAAAAGACTCTATTTATATACAATTGGATTACTAAAAATAAAACTTAACCACTTCTAAACTAATTTTCCCATTTACTAAATAAAGAAATCCTAGTCAAACTAAAATGAAAATTATAAAAGAAAATAACAAAGTTCTAAAATAGGCTTTTGACAAATTCAACTAAAAATATATTTGCACTTAAGACCTCATATTCTCCCAAATCTCAATGTAGCCCATCTCTTCACATATTTCTTCAATTAAGTCCACTTTTTGCTTGCCTTTAGGTTGAAACATCAATTTGTGTACCTGATAGAAAATGTAGGAAATTAGAAGTACTTTCCTCATAATTAATCAAGAATACACAAATAAAATTACTCAAATTATTTATTATCAAAGTCCCCCTACTTAGCCTATGCTTGTCCTCAAGCATAATGTTTATTCTATATTAAAATTATTTGATAATTTTTTTTTGGAATCCAACTTTCTTTCCTAGCCAAGTGTCATGCAACAATTAGAGAAATCAAAATTAAAAAATTGCTTAAGTCTACTCAAATCATATTTTATAAACTCTCAAACACTATGCATAAAATCCATCACTTCAAAAAATTAAAACCTAATTAAACTTGCTAAAATAATTGTACCCAACTTTTATTATATATATTTTTTTCTTGATTTTTTTATTCTATTTTTTTATTTACACATTTTCCTGAGACATAATCAAATCTTTTTATGCGAATTGAGATGACAAGCCAAGCACCTCAACCCGGTTTCTCTCAATTTGAAAAGTTTTTAGCTTATTTTTCAAGGTAGCTCAGTTAGTGGAGTGTTACAAGCTTTGGTTCATCACTCGAATCTTTTTACGCGAATTTAGATGAGAAGCCAAACACCTCAACCCGGTTACTCAATTCAGTCACATTTCCAAATCTTCACTCATAACCAAGCCTAATTTATTTATTCACATCTAAATTTTATTTATTTACATACTTTGGGTACTTTTTTAGGCACGTCTAAAAAGTCTCTAATTTTATGAAATGTTTGACTTTTCCCATAATATTTTCAACTTTATAAAACACATGTTTGATTAAAATATGCGATCATTTATTCATGATTTCTTAATTATTTAAATGAAACAAGCAATAAAAGAAAAATGCATTTGCAAAACCAATTATCAGATAGTATTAATATAAGAATAAACATATATGCAAAGAAAACTAGCATGGCATGCATGATAAATTTCCCCTACTTAATTCACATTGCCCTCAATGTGCAAATTTAAAGAATAGAAAAAGATAGGGTAAAGTGTACTCCCCATGTAAGTTTAAATAGGTGGAGGGTGACAGCGGTGCTTGCGCTCTAGTATCGAAAAGATGCTTTTGATGTTGGCTTCCATTGTGTCCAAGCGAGCTTCAAAACGATTCATTCTTTCCTCTATAGTGGAATGGGGCTACTCATCTTGATCTCTTAGAGTGAAATTTTCGTGTCCGTTGAACACTCTATTACTCCGAGGCGTGCGTGTTGTTCCAGGAGGAACAAAATGAAAAGAAGTAGGGGTGCCGACAAGCAATCCCATAGAATCCAAGTAATGTTCATCCAATGGGTTCATGTTATAAAGCATGCGTAAGAGATGTAAAATCGAGTGATGGAAACATATTCATGGCTAAATACATGATGTATGAACCTAGGATTAGATGTATATGTGCTCTAATTACTGTGTGAAAGTTACGTGCAAACCAATATCCTAAGTTGACTCTTTAACCAAAAAACATGCACCAAAAAAGAATAACTCTGTCCTAGTTAAAATAGTAGAAGAATCATTATTACCTGAAAAGTTAAAAGCAAGACTCCGATGAATGTATCTAAGGGTCGGTTCATGCACTAACAAAGATTTTACAGTTCTAGAATTATAAGTGCGTGCAATTGAGTTGGTTAAAGTTGAGTAACCTTCATTAGCATTAAATCACGAGGTATTTCTAACAAAGCAGTATGGTATGAATCAGTGTCGACATCTATAGGTTTAGCAAATCCATTACATTACTTAGTTAAATTCTGAAATAGACATGTTGAATGTTCTACCTAGCAATCTGAAGCTAATAACATTCAGAGTTTCAATAGTCCTACTGGCATACATGTCGAAACTAAAAGTGGCATAAAATTCATACACAAGTTCACAAAATGTACCACATTTAATTTCAGCATATAAGGACCAACCAATAGACGCTCAAATAGCTATCTACAGGCTCATGCAAGTTAAGTTGTATTAAGAGTACTTAGATAGATGGATTTACATACTGGCATAAGGTCAATGTTGAATCTCCTTGTATCTCTGACTGATGCTCCAGTGTCGTGAAATTGAAGAGCCTTGAAATCTCGATTTCGGGGGCATTATGTAGGTGCGCCTTCACTGTCCGTGTGCCTATTTTTTTTGTCGATGTTCGTTATTTTTTTCGTCGAGCTATTGGGTAGACTCACAGCACATCAACAGAATCAGTAAACCGCTGTCTCGGTTCGATTCTGGTTCGTCTTCTTACTGGTTTTGTGAAGTCCATTTAGGATATTTCACTTTGCTCGACAGTGGTCGCTTGTTCCGATTTGACGGTCCCGCTTCCTCATGATACGAGGTGCTGGTCTCGTCCGAATGATCTGCATGAAATATCAGTAGTGGCAAAATAGAATGAGAAGTGGAAGTGTTATACCTTATCTCGTCAAGAGCATCCGATTGATTTTCTGGCTCTTCTGGCTCAATCAGAGTTGGACTCCTATGACGTCGACGTCGAGTCGATTTAGTGGTATGTACTGGTGGTGGAGGTGGTGAGGGTGAGTCAAAATCATCGTGGCGCTATGAATCGTTTTCGTCGACGGTTTAAAGAGGCTGGAAATTGGTCAGTCGAGTGGCTTGTACGAACCATGCTTACTGAGGTCATGAGCAGTGCGAGTGCGGTTCGACGATATTGATAGGGTTTGGAGTGGTATTTGTGATGGTTTAAAAATGGTGGGAAGGAAGAGGTGTGGTGGTGGTAGTGGTTGTAGTTAGTTCCGGTGGTGCGAAAGCAGACGGAGGAAGAGGGAATGTCGAATGGAGGTGGAAGAGAACCGAATGGTGGTGGGTTTTAAAAATGAAAGAAAAATAATTTTGGGAAAGAGGTAAAATGGTGGTACTTCATGAGGGACGGTGGTAATGGTGCGAGGTAGGAAGGTGGTGACTGGCGAGTGCAACGAACAGCGGTGCATGTGAACAGCGACTACTGCTATTTTTAAAAAAAAAACAAAAATAAGTGTTAAGGCTTTGGTAGGGGGAATAGCTGAAGAAGGAAAAAAAAGAAGGGTTTTGTTTTTAAGGTTTGAAATTTTTTTTCCCTTTCAACCCCTTCTTTGCTCGATTTGGGCTTCAATTTTTGCTCAAGATTTTTTTCTTTTCGAGCCAGGTCTATTGTTGACCCAATCTCCTTCCCATCTTTTATTTTCTTTTTTATTTTCTCTCTTTCTTTTACTTGATTTCATTCTCCTTTTTTTTTCAATTTTTTTTTCTTTTCTCTTTTTAGGCTGTACCCGTTTGGTCTGTCTCCCTTCACCCCCACTCTTTTAAAATACATTTGGGTTGTTTGGGAAATTGAGCTTGGTTTTTTTATTAGGAAATGGGTTTTGGGTTTTGGGTTTTTGGTTTTAGGTAAGGGTTTTATTTTTTATTTGGGTGTTATTGGGTAATTTTTAAGAAAATGGGTATTTGACAATATGGGTTTTTTTTTCAAATGGGTATTTGTCAACATTGAACACCGTATGCCCACACCATGAGTCGCATAATATTCCAAAAAAATTGACTTCTACCACCAATAGATACGAAAATAACATATGAAATTTGATCAAATAGCCTTTTTTCATCCTAAATTAAAATTAAATTTGAAATTAAATTAAATTAAATTAATTTGGGTTGCCTCCCAAAATGCGCTTTTGTTTAACGTCGTTGGCTCGACGACCCAGAGATTTATTTGAATGGCTCTTCCAAATTAGTTCTTCAACACGTGCACTTGAAAATTTTTGTAATACGGTTTAAGTCTTTGTTCGTTGGCTTTTAAACATTTCCCGGACTCCTCGCTCTTAATCTCAACTGCACCATGAGGAAATAGTTCAGTAATAAGAAAAGGTCCAAGTCATTTGGTTCAAAGCTTACCTGCGAAAATACTTAGTGTCGGATCGTAAAGCAATACTTTCTGTCCAACTAAGAATTATTTTCGAGAAATTTTCTGGTCATGGAACGCCTTGGTTTTTGCTTTATAAATTTGGGCGTTCCCATACACATCGCGCCGAATTTCTTCTAACTCTTGAATACTTAGTTTCTGAAAATTACCTACAGCGTCTAACTCCATATTGCACTGTTTCACTGCCCAAAATACATTATCCTCTAATTCCACTGGGAGGTGACACGGTTTACCAAAAACGAGTCAGTAAAGAGACATACCTAATGGACCTTTGAATGCCATGGGTATGCCCATAATGCATCGTTCAAACGTAGGCTCCAATCCTTCCAATATGGTTTCACAGTTTTCTCCAAAATTTACTTTGTTTCACGATTTGAAATCTCCGCTTGACCATTTGATTGCAGGTGATATGTCGTGGCCACGCGTTGTGTCACCTAATATTTTTTTAATAGCACACTGATTACCTTGTTGTAAAAATGTGTTCCTTGATCACTAATCAGTGCTAGCGGTGTGCCGAACCTAGAAAAACTAAAATTCTTTAGAAAGTCCATAACAATTTTAGCATCCTCGCGACGGGTAGCTCTAGCTTTTACCCACTTAGAAACGTAATCAATAGTAAGAATTATATAGACATTACCAAATGATGACACAAACGGACCCATGAAATCAATGCCCCAAACATAAAAAATTCCATATACATGTACAAGATTTAAAGGCATTTCATTTATTTGGCTTAAATTTCCCACTTTTTGGCATCTCTCGCAAGCCTTACAAAATAAGTAAGCATCGCGAAAGATGTGTGGTCAAAACAATCCGCATTCTAATATTTATGTGCAGTGCGCTTAGGACCAAAATGACCTCCACAGGCATAAGTATGACAAAAAGTTAGAATGGATTGTACCTCTGTTTTAGTAACATACCATCTTATTACCTGATCAGAGCAATGTTTCCAAAGATATGGATCGTCCCAAATGTAGTACCTCTCGTCTTTTCAAAATGAGTTAAGTCAGAAGGAATTATACCTGTTACAAGGTAATTTACCATGTTCGCATACCACGAATAGGTTGTTTGGGTCGAAAGTAAATATCCATCCGAAAAATCATCTTTAAGAGGCGTGCTTTCTTTCAAAGTCGTCAGTCGACTTAAATGGTCTACTACTAAATTTTTGCACCCCTTTTTGTCCTTAATTTCGAGGTTGAATTCCTATAGAAGTAGAATCCAACTGATCGGCCTTAGTTTCGCCTCCTTCTTCTCAATTAAGTACTTTAATGCTGCATGATCAGAGTAAACAATTATTTTAGTGCTTAATAGATATAATCTAAATTTTTCCAAAGCAAATGCAATGGCTAAGAGTTCTTTCTCAGTGGTTGAATAATTGCTTTAGGCGGTATCTAATGTCTTAGAGGCATAAGAAACGACGTGCGGCTCCTTCTCTCTATCTTTTGTCCAAGAACAGCTCCAACACTATGATCACTCGCTTCACACATAACCTCGAAAGGGTAGTCCCAATTTGGTGGCTGCACTATAGGAGCTGAGACAAGCTTGTGCTTGAGAGTGTTCGTCACATCTGAAACGTCACAGTGATTGTGCAAGTGAACACACGTCGATGCAAGTATAGTTGATAGATAATTCTATCGGATATCGATCCCACGAGGAATGGGTTCTTGATGTCTAAATGTTGAAGCAATTAATACTGGAATTAGATGAATCGGGAGTAAGGGTGTCAGCTCAATTAAGTCAGATCTGTACACTAAAATTGTTAATACTGTCAATGCAATCAAGGTTAATTGTCAGAGAAACTGAAAGTAAATCAATGTGTTGTTGAAGTGTTGAGTATTAAATGCATAAAAGTAAAGGTTTGATCAAGTGTAAAAATTGGAGAGGATCATTGATTTCACTAAGTTGCAACGCTGGATGCGTCGACAAGGTATTGTATAGACGAATTGTCGCAACAATGAAGCTCTAATGAATTCTTACCAATAACAGTTCTCTGTTTAGTCAAGACTCAAGTACTCATAATCACCCCACCTCTTGGTGTGAGCAACATTGTGCACTCAAGAACAAGCAATAAGAATCTCTTCTAATCTTAAGTAACTCTCATTGTCTTTCTTGTTAACCTAACTTGTCACCGCATCTCTCGATGTCGGTGCATTGTAATTTCACTCTCGTGCTTAAAGCAGTTAGATCCAAGAATAAATAGATGAAAAGCATTAAATAAGAATCAAAGAAATCTAACAATGAATGATACTCTTGTATTCATCTAAATGTCATTAGAATTCGTCAGCATTTAAGAGGGGTTAACAAATACATCGAATCTTACTATCTCTAGACTACTAGGACTATTCCTTAATCGCTCCTCCTGCCCAGCACCAAGCACTCCTTGTCAGAAGTTGCTGCACACTTGCTCCATCAGCTCAACCTCCTCCGACGTCAAGCTTTCATGGTAGCTTGGTTGAAGATTTGAGAGATTTTTGGATTTAAATTCTTCACTCCTTAATGATTTTACTTCATCTTCTTTCCTCTATTTATAGGTTCAAGAAATTACAGATTTCCTTCATTCTCAAATCCAACTACTTTGTACAGCTGTAAAAGTTTGTTATTGACAGCTATGCAGATCTGATTTGTTTATTGAACTATTGTAGAATGTCGATGCAATTTATAATTTGCACCGATAATTTGCCATATTTTTGGACCAAACTGTGGTCGCAACTAGATGCTTTCTGGCTTCAAGAATGATAAATCTCATCTTTTCTCAGATCCAGATCTAATTACAACTGTCAAAGTTAGTTAAATTCCAGTTGTGCATTAACGCAGATCTGGTGTGATCTTTATAAATCTGTAGATTGTCGCCGTATCTCTGGTCGTGATCTAAAATCTTTAATTGCAGCGACAACGTCTAAAATTTTTGCGCTGGTGCTTCCAGATGTGCTTGTTGCTTGAATTCACTCAAACAAGGTAAAGATTTCTATGCGTCGACATCTCTGGTCGCATTTCCAAGCTATACTTGTGGCTGCATCTTTGACTTCTTTCTAGCGTTGATCTACTGAGATGCATTCTTGTGCTGACAATTTTTAGATGCAATATATATGTTGCATGTAGTGACATTAGTGCACAAAAAGATAAAATGACAATAATTTAAACTAAACAACAATGAGTTAGAAAACATAAGAACTAAGTATGAAATGCCTAATATGCATACTAAATATGACACAAAAGAGATAATTAATACACAAATTTAGGGAGAAAATATATGTCATTTGTAATGCTATCACACCTCCAAACTTGAGTTTTTACTTGTCCTCAAGTAAACAAAAATTAGCAGTCACAAGCAAAAATGTCACCGCAATCATTATTCTCACAACTTGAATTTTCTGAAATCCTAATGCAAAAATTGTATTTACTTGATATAATAATGCGCCAACAATTTATAGGCATGAACAATTAAAAACTGCAACTTCATACATGTTAGTATCATGCATTGAATCCTAATCTTCCTTGAACCAATACAACATTTATCATAATTTTTTTCTCTTTTTCATCCTTTTTCTCATTTTTCTTTTTCAAGTGACTGAGAGATGTCATTACATTACTCTACCTTTGTTCCTGGGCAGTAACGATTGGATGCAACAAACCCCAAGAGGTATGTAATTGCGCCGACACACACTCTTGCAGTGACAGCCTTTGGCTATATGACTTTTCTAAACCTACAGTAGAGTGTTCTCCCTTGAAAAGTCACAATGCACTCACATTAGAGCGTCTTTTATTCATATAATGTTGCTGCAACTGGCCAGTTAGTTCAAGATTCAAACATTCACACTATCCATTCATTACTGAAGCAATTCCAATCATTCATTCAAAATTAGAAGACTCACAATCTATTCACATTCATCCAATTTACACATCAGCATTCTAAGCAAATCAAGATTTATGCATAAAAACATTGTGGATATATTTTTGTTGAAATTCTGCATATTTTTATTAACACAAGAAACAAGTAAAATTAAAAAAATGAGTGCAATTGCATTTCCATTTCACACAAATTCCCCTCAAACTTAAAGTGTGCATTGTCTCCAATGCACTAACATTAATAAATATATATATGGAAATGAAATGACAATGTAGATGCAGCAGCGACAAAAAAATTCAATGACATTAATAATGCAGGGACAATTATACAATAGCTATATGATATGCATGAAAACTAAATTAAGTGCTAAAAAATAAAAACTAAATTAAGTGCTAAAAAATAAAAACTAAATCAGTGTGCTGCAACCGAAGATGTGGCTACATTGGTCTTCTTCTTCTTACGCTTTCGTTCCTCATTGCGTTACTTCTTGTCTTTGGTGCACTTCCTCCTTTGTTTCTTTGGCTTGGTCGAACCTGTTGATTACTCCTCAACAGTAGGCATCACAGCCTCCGCCTGACTCGCTTCAGGTGGCGCCAAATCATCAGATGATGCATCCACAAGTTCAGGTGCGGTGACAAATTCCTCAGCCGAATTTGTCGTAACATTAGGTCCTTCTATTATTTCTTCTTTTACTTTTGTTTGAGCTTCGTATGATCTGTGGACTGCTCCTCAGTTTCTACCTCTGCTTTGGCATCATCAGTTGCTTCATTTGTGGATCCATTATAGACCACTATCGCCCAAGGGTTTTCATCAACAGCTTCTGCCTAACTCGCTCCATGTTGTGCTAAGCCTTCAATTATTGCACCAACAACTTCAGGTGCAGGGATAAATTTCTCAGCTAATTTTGCCTCGACATCTATTTTTTTTCATCTTTTTTCTTCCTCCACATGAACTTCGTCCATTTTCAGCATTAAGTTAGTAGGTGCAGTACAACTGTACAAAATTGCGTTGACAATGGAATCCTAATGCGTCGACAATGGTGTGTACTTATTTCTCAATCGGTGCACACATAATATGTGTTTCTTCTTCTTCAAGTGCTTCGTACTCTTTTATTCTCCACACAGTCCCAAAAAATTTCCACTCTTTCTTGCTTTTTTTTCCAATTCCTCAACTTCTTAATTACGGATATAGGCATCAAAATTATGCTTTCATTGAAATAACATAATGTCTTTCCAATATACCAATCACCAATGGAACAGGGTATTGAGAAGCTCTTGGGATCCTTAAATTCTTGGAGCAATTTAATTGTCATGACAGTGCACCCTTCAGTAAGTGCGATTGCTTCGACATCTCCCAATCTTCCCTTCTTTGACAATGTGTCTTCAAGTTTCTGAGGCTTTTTTGCTGTAACATTTGTGGCGATAAAGTGATCTGATTCTGTCGCCGTAATATTTTGTTTAATCTCTTCAGCTGCAGTTTGCTTTTCAGATTGCATTGACATCTTTCGATTGTTGAGATTTGAATTATCTTCTTTTACTATAGCATCTCTAACATTCATTTAGTTGAGTTTCACTTCTGGGAATGATTTCCTCATCATGCTCTTGTCCTTGTGGTATCGAGTTCTCAATATCAACCGATAAATTTTATTGTGGTCGTAAATTTATTGCGCCCAAAATTTGGCCAAATTGATATTCTAAAAAGCTCGTATGGATTCAATTTCACTCTAAAGCATAGATTCAGTCTTGGAAATATATTGTCTCAGTAAATTTTCAATTGATGAAAACTTTGATGCTTTATATTGCTGGGTATTTTGCTTTGACAAGAGTTGATCATAATTGGGCCGTGTCCACTCGGATCTAACATCATTGTTTATACTTCCAGGGTCTTGATTGTTCCAACAAAAAATTGGATGTTGCTCCCACTCTGTCGTATAGGTGTTGGAATATGAATTTTCATATCGATAGAAGTTCCCCATGTAGAACACATTTGCTAGATTTGATGGGCATTGTTCAAACTCATGGTTGCCCCCATAGTAATCGTAACTTGTTGTAGCAAATTTCCATTCTGAAATTGTTGTAGCATTCTGCATTGAATTACTTATATTAGTCAAAGAAGATACCTCGGCGTTTATGGCATCGAGCTCCATTTCTATAGCATCACTCATCCAACATCTTGAGGTTTTATATACCTCGTTCCTAGCCATATTTCGCTAAAAGAAAAATGTAAAAGTAAACAAAAAAGGAAACGTTAGTGACAAATAAAATTTACATAATAAAGAATAAATGCAATGACAAAAATAAACATCAAACGAACGCCATTCCCCAGTAACGATGCTAAAACTTGGTCGCGTTTGAAATGTCACAGTGATTGTGCAAGAGAACACAAGTAGATGCAAGTATAGTTGATAGATAATTCTATCGGATATCAATTCGACGAGGAATGGGTTCTTGATGTCTAAATGTTGAAGCAATTACTACTGGAATTAGATGAATTGTGAGTAAGGTTGTCAGCGCAATTAAGTCAGATTTGTACACTAAAATTGTTAATACTGTCAATGCAATCAAGGTTAATTGTCAGAGCAACTGAAAATAAATCAAAGTGTTGTTGAAGTCGCAACGCTGGATGCACCGACAAGGTATTGTATAGACGAATTGTCACAACAATAAAGCTCCAATGAATTCTTACCAACAACAGTTCTCTTTTTAGTCAAGACTCAAGTACTTACAATCACCACACCTCTCGGTGTGAGCAACGTTGTGCACTTAAGAACAAGCAATCAGAATCTCTTCTAATCTCAAGCAGCTCTCGTTGTCTTTCTTGTTAACCTAACTTGTCACCACATCTCTCGATGTCGGCACACTGTAATTTCAATCTCGTGCTTAATGTAGTTAGATCCAAGAATAACAGATGAGAAAGATTACGTAAGATTCAAAGTAATCTAACATTGAAAGATATTCTCATATTCATTCAATTGTCAAGAGTAATTTATCAACATAAAGAGAGGGGTCAACAAATACAATCGAAGCTTATTATCTTTAGACTACTAGGACAATTCCTTAACCGCTCCTCTTGCATAGCACCAAGCACTCCTCGTTAAGAGTCGTTGCACACTCGCTCCATCAGTGCACCGACCTTAGGCGTCAAGCTTCCATGGTAGCTTACTTGAAGATTTGAGAGATTTTTTTAGGTTTAAATTCTTCACTCCTTGATGATTTTTCTTCATCTTATTTCCTCTATTTATAGGCTCAATAAATTACAGATTTCCTCAATTATCAAATCTAACTACTTTGTACAGCTATAAAAGTTTGTTATTGACAGCTGTGTAGATCTGATTTGTTTACTAGACTATTGCAGAATGTCGATGCAATTTATAATTTGCACCGATAATTTGCCGTATTTTTGGACCAACCTGTGGCCGGAACTGAATGCTTTCTAGCTTCAAGAATGATAGATCTCATCTTTTCTCAGATCCAGATCTAATTACAGTTGTCAAAGCTAGTTAAATTCCAGTTGTACACTCACTTAGATCTGGTGTGATCTTTATAAATCTAAGATTGTCACCGCATCTCTGGTCGCGATCTGAAATCTTTAATTACAGTGAAAACATGTGAAATTCCTACGTTGGTGCTTCCAGATGTGCTTGTGGCTTGAATTCACTCAAACAAGGTAAAGATTTCTATGCGTCGACATCTCTGGCAGCATTTCCAAGCTATACTTGTGGCTGCATCTTTGACTTCTTTCTAGCCTTGATCTATTGAGATGCGTTCTTGTGCTGACAATTTTTAGACGTAATATATATATGTTGCATGTGACGACATTAGTGTACAAAACGAGAAAAAATGACAAGAATTTAAACTAAACAACAATGAGTTAGAAAACATAAAAACTAAGTATATGAAATGCCTAATATGCATACTAAATATGACACAAAAGAGACAATTAATACACAAATTTAGGGAGAAAATATATGTCATTTGTAATACCATCAAGTGTCAGATGCATCCTTACATGCTTCATTAAACACGAACTCTTGTTCTTTCTATAGCAGGTTACAAAGTGGTTGAGAAATCTTCTAGAAATCCTTTATAAAGCGCTTGTACAAACCTGAACGGCCAAGAAAAGAGCGAACTTCTTGTGGGGTGGGGGAGTGAGTTAATAACATCGATTAAAGCCTTATCAACTGCAATCCCTTCAGTAGAAATGATGTGACCTAGAATTAATCCTTTATCAACCATGAAATGACATTTCTCATAATTTAAAACAAAATTAAATTCTAAACTTCTTTCCAAACATTTTGTAAGGTTTGATAAACATTCATTGAAGGAGTTATCGTAAACCGTAAAGTCATTCATAAATACCTCTATTATTTTCTCGACATAGTCAAAAAATATGCTTACCATACATCTTTAGAATGTGGCCAGTGCGTTGCAAAGTTTGAACGGCATTCGTCTGTAAGCGAACGTGCCAAAAGGCCACGTAAACGTCATTTTCTCTTGGTCCTCTGGTGCCACTGGGATTTGAAAGAAAACTGAGTAACCATCGAGACAAAAATAGTGAGATTTCCCTACTAATCTTTTTAACATTTGATCTATAAAAGGAAGTGGAAAATGGTCTTTTCGAGTTAAAGAGTTAAACTTCCTGTAATCTATGTAGACCCTCCACTAGTTTTGGACTCGAGTGGGAACCATCTCACCTGTCGAGTTTTCGATTACGATCACACCAGTTTTTTTAAGCACCACGTGAACCAGGCTGACCCAATTACTGTCAAATATGGGATAAATCATCCCAGCATCAAGTAGCTTTTGAATTTCCTTTTTACGACCTCCATCATTGGTGGATTGAGGCATCTTTGAGTTTCTCTTTTTTGACTTACGTTTTCTTTGATTGGCATTCTGTACATATAGATTGAGAGACTTAAACCTTTAATATCAGCAATCGACCACCAGATCGCTTTCTTGTAGTCCCTCAAGACTCGAACTAGATTTTCCTCCTCTAACTTAGAAAGCTTACTCGAAACAATCACTAGTAAAGTGTTTCCATATCCTAAGAATGCATACTTAAGGTGTTCTGGTAGAAATCTGGAGCCTATAAAATCAAAGGTAACAATTTAGTTTTAGAAGGAGTTAATTCGAAATACTTATCTTACTTCGAGGAAATTTGGAGCCTCTATAAGGAAAACGACTTCACGAGCTGGATCTTCGAATGTAATTAATTCCTCTAACTTTTCCATATTTTCGAGATCCAAACTCCTGTATAAGACAAATTGTATCCCATATACCTTACAATATTCAAAATGCAAATTTGTTAGTGGTTCAACAACATCACCACTAGAAACATTTGACATTGTACTAGGTCGACCCATCGCTTTATAAACATTAAATTTTACAACCTCACCGTCAAATTCCATAGTGAGTGTCTTACTACGAACATCAATCTTTGTACGCACAGTGCTTAGGAACGGTCTTCCAAGTAGAATATTAGAAGAGTTCTTTGAGTTGTTGTCCTCCATGTCAATGATATAGAAATTTGCAGGAAAGATTAACTCATTTACCTTAACGAGGACATCTTCCAATACCCTTTCCTGATACACGCACGATCTATCTGCCAATTGAATTGTTACCCCTGGTTCTTTCGAAGGATCAGCATTTAGAGATTTAAAAATAGAAAAAGGCATTACATTGATGGATGCTCCTAAATCTTATATGACTTTCTTAAGGCCAACATTACCTATTTTGTAAGAAATTGAGAACATACCTTGGTCCTTACACTTAGGCGGAATTTTCTTTTGTAACATAGCTGAGACGTTTTCTCCCATATTCACCCCCTCGTTCACTTGAAGCTTCTTCTTTCCAGTGCACAATTCTTTCAAGAACTTTGCATAGCGTGGAACTTGTTTGATTGCATCGAGTAAGGGAATATTGATTTCTACCTTTCGAGATGTCTCTAAAATTTCTTTCTCTTCTCGCTCCTTTTTGCATTGGGTGAACCTTCTAGGAAATGAGGGTTGCACAACAATCAATTTTTATGGTGTTGACTCATTAGAGTTTCTAAATCTGGTTTTTATTTTTACGTTCAGCGTCATGGGCACGACTCGTGCCAGTAACGGGTTCTAAGATCGTACCACTCCTTAATGTCATAGCGCTTGAATTATGTCGAGGGTTAGGTTTCGTTTGGGAGGGTAACCTTCCTTAAGACTCCTAATGGCTAACCGTGAGTGCCAGCTTACTCATCTATTTGTTTATCTCCTGCAAATGCATGTTAGTATTTTCTTGAAATTTTTCAATACTAGTGGCTAAACTTTCGACAATAGCTTCCAAAGATGTCTTTGGAGGTGGTAGCTACCGATTCAGAGGCAGCCTCTACTGATATGGCTGATTGAATTGAAGATTCGATCCATAACTTAGATTCGGATGGTCCCTCCACCCAGCATTATATGTGTTCGAATAAGGACCGTATCGTCTTTGGGGTGAACTTGGAAAGTTTTCGATAGCATTTGCTTGTTCTGCTAAATCCTCGTGTAAGATAGGACATGAGTCCGTCAGGTGATCTGACATGGTACAAATTCCACACAGCTTCACTGGGTTTAACTTATCTGCAACCAAACTCTGCATAATATTAGTGAGATTATCTATTTTATTTTCTAAAGTCAGAGTACTTAACCCATGGACTCGTCTCGTGGGTCCTGTAACCGGTCGAAATTGTTAAGAGTTCCCAGCCATCGTTGAAATCAACTCCCTTGCACTTTGGGGAGTCATGTTAACAAGTGCTCCTCCACTATTTGCGTCAATCATCTTCATCTCCATAGGGAGTAATCCCCCGTAGAAATACTACAACAGTGACTGTTTAGAAAATCTGTGTTGTGGGCAACTTGAGCATAACGTTTTATACCACTCCCAGTAATCGTAGAGCATTTCAGTCTCTTTTTTTCGAATTCCTATAATGTCTCGTCTAAGCTCGACTCCTCGTGCTGCTAGGAAGAACCTGTCAAGAAATAAACGAGACATATCAGCCCATGTGTTTACATATCTCGACGGTAAATAAAATAGTCATTCTCTAGTAAAGTCGACTAATGACAAATGAAATGCACGAAGTTTAATTTGGTCTTCGGTTACTCCCTGAGGTTTCATGCTCGTGCAAACCACATCGAATTCCTTTAAGTGTGTGTACAGATTCTCATTTTGAATCCTGCAAGAAGTGGGCAAGAGATGGATTAAACCTGACTTTAACTTGAATGGTGTTCCTCCCGCTGGATATGTTATACATAGCGGTTGTTGTTCGTCTGGTGCAGCTATGAGTTGACGAATAGTTTGATCTTCCATTTTCTTAATTTCCTCGTCACTGAAAATTTCTTTAGTAAAAGCTTCTTCTTCAAACTCTATTTGTAGACGTTTACCATGAGCTTCTTTTCTCAACCTTAAGGCTAATTTATCTATCTTCGGTTCAAAGTCGTTGAGAGGTGTCTATTCAGACCTTGTCATAAAGAAAAACAAACGAAAGTTAGAAATATGTTACCTGTCCCTAGCAACGACGCCAAAATTTTATGGGTGTCGAATCCACCAAATATAAATATTCCTATGACAAATAATACAAAACAATAGTATAAGGTAGTAGGGTCGATTCCACAGGGACTGGTTACTGCAATCTACTTTCGTGTCTTCCTCTTGAACGTCGTGTCAAAGGGAGTACCCGCGACTTGTGACTGTCTCCCTAAAACATAAATAAGTGGGGGTTTACTGATAAAATGTTAAACTAAAATAGAACAAAAATAAAATAAATAAACTAAAATAAATCTTGATGCAAAGTAATTAATCGAGATAAAAATGAGAAAAACTATATTTAATAAGCTTAGCCTTAGCCTTAGTTCTCTCCGAACTTGAAACGATCCTCGAAAATTAATCTTCCCTTTTTAATCGATAAGCTGGTTATAGCACTCGAGAACATCCCAACTGCCAACTTCTCCTCCTGTAGCCGATTCTGATACAAGCTGCAAACCAACCCTTGCCAAATGTCTAATCACGTCTCACTTGTTCGCGATTTAATATTTCAACAGCCTTACGCTTTGAAAAGCCCAACTCGAATTAACGGTATCAATCGCGTGGGTCGTTTAGATCCGGTCTCTATCACCCTTGATGGAATCCAACTAGTTGTTTCCCACCTGGACATGCCAATTTGTTCGCAGGAACTCGACTGCAGCACGACCGACTCGACTTCCCAACTATACGTCAAACTACTTTCAACGCAACACGCGCCTTTTGAGTCGAAGATGAATTAACTTTGAGGGATGAATTTATACTATCCCATAAATCAGAGTGATAGTGAGTACCAATTGAAAACGATTTTTAGCATGGTTTCATAACTCATGATTATTTCCTTGCAGGAGCGATAACCGGACTAAGGCTAAAAAGAACTTAGTGGCATATGATTTTAATCATGCTTGATAGATGATAATGAAGGATTATTTGTAATTATGAAAGATGGAAATGGGGAAAGGATTAATAAAGTAATTAAACAAATTTTGTAAAGGAATGAAAATTGAAATGGAATTGGCAGAGAGAACTGACGAATTGAAAGAAAAAGAAATAAAATCCACAATTGCTTCAATTACTTACAAATCAAAAGTATGTTTTCAATTGAATCCAAAAGACCCTATTTATATACAATTGAGTTACTAAAAATAACTTGACCATTGCTAAACTAATTTTCCCATTTACTAAAATAAAAAAATCCTAGTCAAACTAAAATGAAAATTATAAAAGAAAATAACAAAATTCTAAAATAAGCTTTTGACAAATTCGACTGAAAATATCTTTGCACTTAAGCCCTCATATTCTCCCAAATCTTAATGTAACCCATCTCTTCACATATTTCTTCAATTAAGTCAACATTTTGCTTGCCTTTTGGTTGAAACATCAATTTGTGTACCTGATAAGAAAATGTAGGAAATTAGAAGTACTTTCCTCATAATTAATCAAAAATACACAAATAAAATTACTTAACTTATTTATTATCACAAACTTATGAGGAAGTATATTTTCCATTAATCAATCCAAAATTTTCGTTTCCAGCTTAAATAAGGAGAGGAACCAGTGAATAACATTTAAGTTTAAGAAAAAGAAAGAATCAAAAAGTAATCTTGAAGGGATGAGAAACTTTCTCTCGAATCCTTCTCACATATATATTACCCATTTTCGATTCCTGGAACTTAACAAGTGTCACTTAATTTAGTATGTGTCCTACAGATTCTAAGAGAAACATAAATTAAATCCTACATAATAAATACAAGACCAATTAATCCAATTGATTCTTAACTAGGTTACATTACAACCCGACTAGCACAGTACTCAGGCAAACAAGGTGTACTATACAATTGGTGGCAACTCATGCAATAATTACCTTTTTGCTTAACATAATCTTTTTCTTTAAATAGTAGAATAACCTGAATTAAAATCTTCACTTACTTACTCGGCAGTTACTATACGCCCACTCTTATTCACCAAAAGAAACAAATGGGTGGATTACACTTCGTAAAACAAATAAATTTACTACTACAGACCTTAATCTTAGATTCTTCATACTTGAGGTGTGACACTTCCTACTATTGATGCATAAGGAGCCTTTCTCATTTTGTCTTTCTTCCACAATCTTACGAAAATCTTCCAAAGAAATATGAAAGCCCAATACAATAGGTTGAGTTCCCTTCTTTGAATTTGTCATTGCATAACACTCCAATATCTTATGCATGTATGAAGCTACCTTTTGATAAAGTTATCACTTTTTCTTTTGATCCCTTAGGATTTGAATACCTAGAACATAGGTAGCTCCTCGTGAGTCCTTCCTGCTAACTGTTGTGTTAACCATAATTTAGTCGATGATAATGTCCCTACATCATTCTCAATTAGTACGATGTCATCAACATACAGAACGAGAAAGACCACCTTTGCATCCTTAATACTTTTATAAAGGTTATTCAACATTTTGCTCAAATTAAAAGCAATTTGCAAACTATATACTCATTTCCTTTAACTATATAACCGGTGGGTTGCATCATATAGATTCTTTATTCAATATGAATTTAGAAACGTTGCCTTGACATCTATTTTCTAGATCTCATAATCGAGAGTCATTGCAATGTATAAAACTGTAGATTGACTTGAGCATGGCTATCGAAAAGAAGGTTTCCTCATAATTGATACCTTCTTCAAGTGACCCAATGTTACAATCAAATTCTTTAGTTGTTTCACTCTTTGTCTGGACATCACTTGGAATAGCAAAAGTCAAAGCAACATAGTTACCCAAATCTTCATCCATATTAGAATTGGTTTTTTCATCAATCCAAGTGATTGCAAATGACTTCTTCATAATATTAGCACATTTTGATTGAATGTGACTATATCTGTTGAATTCATAACATTGAATAGCCTTTTTCTTTGGTTATGAATTCTCCCTCTTCATATGAGTCTTCATTGTCTTACCAAAACTTTATTTTGTTGCCTTCTTAGAAGGAATCTTCATGCTCTTTGTGAGCAAGGTTAATTTCTCCTTCATCTCATCAATAGCCTCCTACTCTACTCTACTTTCCAATAACAATAGGTTGAACATTAAGGACAGTGTTCTTTCTAGGTCTCAGTTTATCACGCTTTCCTTCTTCTAGATTTAGCTCAAATGCTTTAAGATAAACTATCAACTCATCCAATCTAAGAGTGGTGATATCCTTTGCATCTTTTATTGTAGTGACCTTGATAGCAAAAATTTCTAGTAATGACCTTAGAACTTTTCTCAATAGCAAGAAAACGTTCACCAGGACAAAATGTTCATGAGATATGTCACATAATCTAGTATTGAAATTTGAAATAGTGTCATCTTCATTCATTTTAGATTTTGAAACATGGTATTTAATATTTTTAATTTGCACATTCAAACAGATGCATTACATTCATGTTGGTTATATAAAATAGTCCTTCCTTCTTTTGTTAACTCACAAGTGGAAATTATCTTAAATTTCTCCATGTCAACTCTAATGAATATAACATTTAGTGCTTGTGAGTTTCCATAATAAGAATTTCTTTCTTTAACTGTGGATTTACTTCTATCTTTGGGACATGTGATGCCATCAGCAACAGCCGCAAGGAGTTGAGTCCACCCTTCCTCAATAGCTTCCAAGCAACTTCATTACTAGACTTGATAAAAGCACTCATACGAGCCTCCCAATATGCATAGTTATTTTACCAAGTAGCAACAATTGTCAAGAAACAAAACTACCTTCCCTCATAGATTCCATGTTTGCAAACCGAAAATAGGATCACCTTCAAATAGCTCTTGAAGCCCGCTATGATTCCAATTGTAAGAGTCTCGATTTGCCGTCTATCCAATTTGATGTTCAGATAGATGTTTGAATAAAGATGTGTACAGAAAAAAGGCAATAAGCAAATAAGAGAATGATAGAAATAGACACATAAACTTTGTTAAATCAGTTTGGATATAATCCTATTCTGCGGAGCCTCGCTCAATGAATTATTTATTCAACAATTGATCTAGTAACCTATTGACTAAAACCTAATCTACCCTTACACAAGAAATAATTGTAGCCCAATAGATAACCTCGACTTGTTATAATCACTCACCCAAATAACCTCACACTCAAACATAAACTCTCCAAGAAAGCATAGAAATGATTGAAAACTATAAACAAAATCCTAACAACAAATACAAAACAATGTAGCACCGACACTCTCCAAAAGGCTTGTCAAATCAAGCATATGTGTGTTGCCTATTTATAAGCAAAATATTGTAGCTCCCCTTAGCAGATTTTGTGTAGATAAAATCACCAATTTAGTGCATAATAATTGTGGATGATATCCTTCAATATTTATCCCTAAATAAATTCTTATCAACCAAGATAATTAATAGGTAATTACCAAAAATAACTTAACTAATAACGATAAGCCTTATTAGATAAAGCAAGTCGATCTTAGGATTCCTCAATCAACCAAATTCGATAAACATATTTTAGGACAAGATAAAACATAGGTTAAAATCCACCCCATTACTTTTTCATCCATTAATATTCAATAAAATAATCATCACCATTCAAAAAGAAATATGAAGGATTCATGTAGGTCCCATCTATTAAATATGAAAGTTAACTTATAAATAATTATTAAACATGTATTGGATATTAATGGATGAAAATGTAACGGAGTGGAGCCAAACTCATAAAAGCATATTCTCAAACTTTTTTACTTATGAAGAAAATAATCATGGAGGACCAAGTCAAAAACCCAGCAACAAACAACACCATAGGGTGTCCTAAAATCATGTCCAAACATTTGTCCAGAATTGTCGAGACATCTTTTTGAACAAATGAATGAACAGACAATTCAAGAAATTGTTTAAACAAGAACCCAAACATGAACATTGGACAACAATGTTCCCAGCAATGAAAAATGAAATAATAATTTTATTCCCGAAATTTTTACAATATTAAAAAATTCAATTTAATGATTAATACTTATAAGCTAACTTGAAAATGTGATATAATTTAAAACTTAATTTTATGTTACAATAATCATTTGTAAATATATAAAAAAATTATCTTATTTATAGTTTCTGTAAATTTCGATATTTTAATATTAAAATTTATAAATATTGTCTTATCAATCATGATTACTACTTTATTATAAATTGTTAACTACCATATCTTTATCCATTAGTTACTACAATATTATTAATAAATCAATATACTTTTAATTACATGTTCATATATTGATTATTTATTAAGTACTTTATTAATTTAAAGCTTTTAGTTTAGAATTATTAGTTTATATATACTTTTTTCTATAATATATTAATCTGTTTTAAATCTTATCCATAAAGTATTATATATTCAAAACTCTATCGTTACATTTTATGAATTTAATGACTTATTGTATGTTAACTTTATAGGTTAATTAAATAAAGGAATTTTTATATGTTTAGTTTATTTAAATTTAAATAAATTAATAAATATATATATACTTTCAATAGAAGAAAAAACAATTTTAAATTTAAATAAATTAATAGAAAATTTCATATTTAAATTTTAATAATTTTAAAATAAACTAGTATCACGTTAACTCTATTTTCAAATATTTATTAATTTAATTTAAATAAAATAATAAAATCAAAAGTTTAAATAGGATTACTTTGTCATTTTTAAAATTTTAAAGAATATTTTCATTTTTCACTTTCTTTTCTAAGTTCATACTTATAAAAATAGACAGATAGATTATATTTAGAAATTGGAAATTAAACTATAAATATATATAGAATATTTTAAAAGTATGGATAAATACAAAATGATACTTCAAAATGCATTAGTACTGTATAGACAATGTTGATCAAATATTTGACCTTTTATTATATGTGTAAATGAAAGAATGATTGATGAACTGTTCGTTTATGTATAAAATGAGTACGAACAAAATTTTTATGTTCGTTTAATAAACGAACGAATACAAACAGAGGTGTGTTTGGTTCGTTTATGTTCACGAATAAGCTTATTTATTGGCTCTTTTATTGACTCTTTTATTTATTAATGATATTTTTTTATAAAAATATTAAAATAATATATGTGTGTATGTATTTATTGTTGTTTGTTTGTTTATTATTCATTAACATTGTTTGTAAACATGTTAAATTATATGTTCATGAACATCTTCGATTAAATTAAATGAACATATTCGTGAACATTAAACAAGCGAACATGAACACAAAACATTTTCAATAAACGAACATAAACAAAAAATTTGAATTCTTAACGAACATAAACCTAATATAAATAATTTTAAAATAAACAAACGAACACGAATAAAAATTTATTCGTTTAAACTCGATTCGTTTACAGGCATAATCTTCAATTGATCCAATTGTTTAATTTTTCATGCGAAAGATTATCATGACATCGATATGATCCGTTTATCAGTAAGGTCCTACCATTTTCTCCAGATGCATCGAATCCTTGCCATCAGCATAATACCAATATTATTCTCTTTGGGATCAAATACTACCGGAATTGCAAGTCATTTATGTGAAAATGTTAAGTTTAAATATGGAGAAACCCACCCTCGAGAATCTTGATGGGTCAGTGGATAACCAAAAAAGACTACTAATATTATGTTCATACTACTAAACATGATTCAAGGAAATAATAGCCTTTGTGTTAAAATTGAGCGTCAACAATAAAAAAATATTGTAAAAAAAACGAAAAGAGAAAAAGAAGACACAGATTTTACGAGAAAATTCTTTCGAGAAAAAATCACTGGTAAATGAGAAGAAAATTCATTAACGTTGAATTCGAATAATTACAAGAGGAGTTGATTACGTCTATTTATAGGTTGAAAAACATTATTTTAATCCATATCTAATAGAAGTAATATAATAAAATTGAAACACCTTATTCTAACCAATATCAAATAGAAGAAATGTACTTTTACACATATTCTACTTTACAGTCTGTACCGTACCAGTCTAGTTTTATGCTTAACGGAGATTTGTTACTCTCGACTTTCGTCTCCACAGATCTTCTTATCTTGCCACTTGTATTTATTTCTTTAACAAATTAAATCACACAACTCTAACAACTCGTAATACATAATTTATCAATATTAAATCACCACGTATCAAAACATTTTTCTTTTCAATGTCACCATAACATTCATAGGTAAAGACACGGAAGCATTTTATGTAACATCGTTAAACTATTCGGTTAATTTGTTTTACTGAGATAAAATGATCAAAACTTTGTTAAATTTAGCAAAAGTTATAAAGAGAATGAAAGCAACTTTCAACCTCTCTTACAATATGAGGGTTTGGTACCCAACTTATCTAATTAATAGACTCCTTTAATATCTCCATCTCAACTACTTTGTATCTATTTATTGCATAACATCCGATGAAGAATTGAAGTGTTCCAATTTCTAAATTTGTACTTTTTAGAAATTAGTAAAAAAAATGATTTTCAACAATAAATATATAAAATTATTATGATAAGGGACTAAAATCAGAATTCAACCAATAACTTTCTTTCAAGCTGACATATGCTATCATAAAAAAAAAGAAAAAAAAATGGTAAATGATCACACACTAAGAATAGAAAATATTGATATTTGATAGTCATTTCATCATTCTTAGAGCAATTCTTCCATGTGGGGCTCAGCAGACACTATATTTATGCAAAACTAGCAGTTTGGCACTGATAGGAGTATTGGATTTTCTTGAAGAAAGCATCAACGAAAAACAGCCTTCAGCGAAAAGTAATTCATACCCCAACTTTTACTTTAATCACCGATGCCATTTCCACTCCATATGTTCTTTTTAATCTTCTTAGGAAATTGTTGCAGGAACCTTTAATTCTTTTTCTCTGATTGGCAGAAAATTATGAAAACATTGGAGAAAATGGTCAATTGCATACAACATCATCTAGTCTCGCGTGCCTTCCTTGTTCTTATGCTTTATCCTTTTGTTATTGTTAGTAAAGTAATACACTATCGAGCTCAGGGACATAATCCGGTCAAGAGCTGCCAATTTTGGCTTTAATATTGCTGGGGATCAACCCTATTAAGCAACAAACAAGTTAAAAATAACGGAAGAAATTGAGAAATTGAACACACAAATTTAACGTGGAAAAACTCCTCTGAAGAGGATAAAAAACAACGAGCAAAGATAATTTTACTATAATGGCAAAAGAATGAAGAGTACAAAAGATGGAGATAAAAAACTAAACCCGAAAACAAAGAGCCCTCAAAACATAAACACTAAATTCTCCAAAAGTGTTTGGAGTTCTAAATTCTAATGGGTATATCTCATAAGTATATTTCTAAGGTTGTTAAAGAGCCTATTGATAGGCTAAATTCCTAGGTCATATAATAATAAAATAATCTAGACTAATAATAGTTTTACTCAAACAAATAAACAGAGTTTAATTGAAACAAATAAACTAAGTTTAGTTGAAACAATTAAACAGAGTTTAACTGAAAGATTATTTCTCAAACTTGACTTGAAATAGGAGTCATAATTCAACAAATCTCCACCTTGACTCATATTTCCACAATGCCATCTTTGCCAAAACCCGTCACGGGCCTATCTTGAACTATGCAGGGAATTAACTGAGCCGAATCTGTGCTTAGAAGCTGGAAGTCTTCTAGCCTTCAACTTTTGCACTGCTACATCAAAACTAAACCGAGTCTGATTTTCTCGAATTCAGTGCCCTAACTTTTCAAAACCTGCATCCAAAAGAGACCTCTCTTCAACGAGCAGTCATACCTTTTTCCCTCCTATGACCAAGTTGTCTCCGCTCCAAACGAGTTGACTTCAACTCCGTAACGGACGAGGGACGTTCAATTTCACCGGTCACTATAAAACCTTCAAAAATATAAGGACTCTCGGTCTTTTTACCTTTTAAAAAAATGAGAGCCCCACGAGACACCTTAATATCGCTTGACTTGATGTTGATTCTGTAACCTTTTAAGTCTAAAATACTTAAGGAGATAAGATTCTTTCGTAAATCAGGTACATATCTGACATTTGATAGTGTCCTAATCATACTAGAGTGCATCCTAATTTTAACAGTACCAATACCGATTACCTTACTGGATGAATCGTTTCTTATGTGCACAACTCCACCTTTAACTGAACTGTATGTGGAGAACCATTCTCTGTTGGGACACATGTGGAAAGAACATCCTGAATCTAGGATCCACTCGGATGTAAGCTCGGAGCTTTCGCTCATTGACACTAACAAGAAATCATCACCACTTTCATCGGCCAAATTAACACTAGCTAAATCTTCCTCGTTACTCTTAGCAGCCCTTTTATTTCGCAGTTTGTAACAATCTGCTTTGACGTGACCTAATTTCTTACAATAGCGACACCTTTTGTCTCGCTTCTTTGATGCTACCAAAATGGAAGCTTGCTTATCTACCTTGCTATCAGAACCAAACTCATTGTCGAGTTTATCTTTACTCAACAAATGACCCTTCACATCCTCGAATGAGAGTTTGCCTCTAACATAAATCAGAGTCTCCTTAAAAGACTTGTCTGAAGGGGGTAAAGAACACAATAATAGCATAGCTTGATCCTCATCGTAAATCTGAACCTCAACATTATTTAAATCATTCAAAAGAGTAATGAATTGACTGATGTGATCTCTAAGAAGCTCACCTTCATTCATGTGAAACGTAAATACACGTTGTTTCAGCACCAAACGGTTAGCCAGAGACTTAGTCGCATAAAGAGTTTCTAGCCTTTTCCACAAGGCGGATGAGGTCTTCTCCATCAATACCTCCTGCAATACCCTATTCGTGAGGTACAACTAGATTGTAGACACGGCTTTTTCATCAAGCACTTCCCATTCTGATTGATCTAGATTATCGGGCTTTTTTCCGGTAATGACCTTTTTCAAGCTGGTTTGAACTAGAATTTCCATCATCCGAACTTGCCACAGATTGAAATTTGTGACACCATCGAACTTCTCAAAGTCAAATCTTGTTGCTGCCATCTCTAAACGGGTTAATCTGCAAAAATTAAACTAGTTCTAATACCACTCGTTGGGGATCAAACCGATTAAGCAACGAACAAGTTAAAATAGCGGAAGAAATTGAGAAATTGAACACATAAATTTAACGTGGAAAAACTCCTTCAAAGAGGATAAAAAACAATGGGCAAAGATGATTTTACTATAATGGCAAAAGAAAGAAGAGTACAAATGATGGAGATAAAAAACTAAACCCGAAAACAAACCCTCAAAATGTAAACACTAAATTCTCCAAAAGTGTTAGGAGTTCTAAATTCTAATGGGTATATCTCATAAGTATATTTCTAAGGTTGTTAAAGAGCCTATTTATAGGCTAAATTTCTAGGTCAAATAATAATAAAATAATCTAGACTAATAACAATTTGACTCAAACAAATAAACAGTTTAATTGAAATAAATAAAGTGAGTTTAATTGGAACAATTAAATAGAGTTTAACTGAAAGATTATTTCTTAAATTTGACTTGAAATAGGAGTCATAATTCAACATATCTCCACCTTGACTCATATTTCCACAATGCCATCTTTGCCAAAACTCGTCACGGGCCTATCTTGAACTATGCAGGGAATTAATTGAGTCGAATCTGTGCTTAGAAGCTGAAAGTCTTCTAGCCTTCAACTTGTGCACTACCAAATCAAAACTAACCCGAGTCTGATTTTCTCGAATATAGTGCCCTAACTTTTCAAAACCTGCATCCAAAAGAGAACCTCTCTTCAATGAACAGTCATACCTTTTTCCCTCCTATGACCAAGTTGTCTCCGCTCCAAACGAGTTAACTTCAACTCCGTAATGGACGAGGGACGTTTAATTTCATCGGTTACTGTAAAACCCTCCAGAATATAAGGATTGTTGGTCTTTTTACCTTTTAACAAAACGAGAGCCCCACGAGACATCTTATTGCCGCTCGACTCAATGTTGATTCTGAAACCTTTTGAGTCTAAAATACTTAAGAAGATAAGATTCTTTCGTAAATCAAGTACATACTTGACATCTGATAGTGTCCTAATCGTACCATCGTGCATCCTAATTTTAACAGTACCAATGTCGATTACCTTACTGGATGAATTGTTTCTCATGTGCACAACTCCACCTTCAATCGAATTGTATGTGGAGAACCATTCTCTGTTGGGACACATGTGGAAAGAACATCCTGAATCTAGGATACACTCAAACGTAAGCTCGGAGCTTCGCTCATTGACACTAATAAGAAATCATCACCACTTCCATCGGCCAAATTAACACTAGCTAAATCTTCCTTGATACTCTCAGTAGCCCTTTTATTTCGCAGTTTGTAACAATCTGCTTTGACGTGACCTAATTTCTTACAATAGCGACACCTTTTGTCTCTCTTCTTTGATACAAACAAAACGGAAGCTTGCTTATCTGCCTTGCTATCAGAAACCAAACTCATTGTTGAGTTTATCTTTACTCAACAAATGACCCTTCACATCCTCGAATGAGAGTTTGTCTCTACCATAAATCAGAGTCTCCTTAAAAGACTTGTATGAAGGGGGTAAAGAACACAATAATAGCATAGCATGATCCTCATCGTCAATCTGAACCTTAACATTATTTAAATCATTCAAAAGAGTTATGAATTGACTGATGTGATCTCTAAGAAGCTTACCTTCATTCATGCGAAACGTAAATAGATGTTGTTTCAGCATTAATCGGTTAGCTAGAGACTTAGTCGCATAAAGAGTTTCTAGTCTTTTCCACAAGGCGAATGAGGTTTTCTCCATCAATACCTCCTACAATACCTCATTTGCGAGGCACAACTAGATTGTAGACTGAGCTTTTTCATCAAGCTCTTCCCATTCTGATTGATCTAGATTATCGAGCTTTTTTGGGGTAACGACCTTTTTCAAGGTGGTCTGAACTAGAATTGCTATCATCCGAACTTGTCAAAGATTAAAATTTGTGACACCATCAAATTTCTCAAAGTCAAATCTTGTTGCTGCCATCTCTGAACGGGTTGATCTGCGAAAATCGAACTAGCTCTAATACCACTCGTTAGGGATCAACCTGATTAAGCAACGAACAAGTTAAAAATAGCGGAAGAAATTGAGAAATTGAACACATAAATTTAACGTGGAAAAACTCCTTCGAAGAGGATAAAAAACAACGAGCAAAGATAATTTTACTATAATGGCAAAAGAATGAAGAGTACAAAAGATGGAGATAAAAAATTAAACCTGAAAACAAAGAACCCTCAAAACGTAAACACTAAATTCTCCAAAAGTGTTAGGAGTTCTAAACTCTAATGGGTATATCTCATAAGTATATTTCTAAGGTTGTTAAAGAGCCTATTTATAGGCTAAATTCCTAGGTCAAATAATAATAAAATAATCTAAACTAATAAGAGTTTGACTCAAACAAATAAACAGAGTTTAATTGAAACAATTAAATAGAGTTTAACTGAAAGATTATTTCTCAAATTTGACTTGAAATAGGAGTTATAATTCAACAAATATAATTAAACCTATTAGAGTTGTGTGACTCAAATTCTTGTTAAAGAAATAAAATACAAGTGACAAAATAAGGGGATCTGTGTAGGCAAAGACCGAGGGCCAAATAAGGGATTATACGGTAGAGATTGCACAAGTGAAATCCGTATAGAAGTATACTTCTACTATTTGTTTTTGTTTAGAAGAAGGTATTTTGACCTTACTAAGTTACTTTTATTAGAGATTAATTAGAATAAGGTTTTTTAACCTATAAATAGATGTAGTTGGCTTCTCTTGTAATCATTCGATTTTCGACATTACTAAATTTTGTTATTCTCTACCCGTGATTTTTCCATAAAGGATTTTTACGTAAAATTTATGTGTTATTTTTTATTTTCTTTACAATATTTCTTCATTGTCGACGTTCTTAACAAAAATCAATCCCTCCCGTTGGATTATAAAATTAATTATATGAATTCATACCATTCGAACCTTGAATTATTTGAATCAAAAATGATCTGAACAAATAACCAAAACTTGATTCAAATCGAATATAATAATTAAAATCGAATGATAAAGTCCAAATTAAACCAATTTCAAAAATTAGATCCATAACCATCTAATCCATTCATCAGCCGACTACTGTTTTGGGTTGGAATATAAAAAGATTTTCCAATAATTTACGAAAATTGAAGAATATTAACAAAAGAATCATTCCCTCCATATTTACTTTTCCAAATTCTCTATAATCATGGCATAATTAAGTTGCTAATAAGTTGTAAATTTTTGTATCATAATTCACTGTACAGTTGATGCTTTCCTTTTGATGGACAATCATTTTTAGCAATAATCTTCACTTGTGAAGCTATGATTGAAAACGAGACAAAGGGTCAAATTTTGACAACATTGATTCAAGGAAAAGCAAAAGGATAACCAAAATTGGTTAAAAAAAAGAAGAAGAGGATAACGAAACAAGAACATGCATGTTTCCAGGTCAATAACTGAAAGAGAAATAATTAACGAAGGGAGAGAACGATGAAAAATACATAATGTTCAATTATGACCCATTCATCAATAGTGCTTTCAATTTAGATGGTACTAATTTAAATAACATTGTTAGCTGTAAAAATTGATTGTAAATCATGAAGAAATATTGCAAAGAAAAAAACACATAGATTTTACGTGAACATCTTTTCGAGAAAAAAAATCACGGGTAGAAGAGAAGAAAATTTATTAATATCGAAAATCAAATGATTACAAGAGGAGACAACTATATCTATTTATACGTTGAAAAACTTTATTCTAATCAATCTTTAATAAAAGTAATTTAGTAAGGTCAAAACACTTTATTCTAAACAAAAATGGATAGTAGAAATATAATTCTATACGAATTCTACTTGTTACAAAATAACCCTTCGTCCTAGTAGATCTCCTTATCTTGCCATTTATATTTATTTTTAACATGAATTTGGGTCACAGTTAATAGTGTTGTGCAAATTCTTTGTTCCAACATTACTTGAGACAATTCAGTGAGTTTTATTGAAATTTTTTATTTTGATTTTTTTGGTTGACTTTCTGTCAACAAATAATCTATGGTTTTTCCTTGACTTGGTTCTCAAACAGGAGAGGTTGATTCAATGCAAACTTTATCAATTATCGTAAAAAGCTTTTCACTTATTCTTACATGGTGTTTAAGCTAATTCAAATTTGCTTGGATATGAGGACCTTGATTTCAAATTCAAAAGGGAATTTTTTGTGGATTAGTTCATCAATTTAAAATGCTGAATTATCTCCACAAATTACTTAGACAAGTTGTCCATACAAGTTGTCCATCTCATCCTATAACCAAGCATCGCTGATGCTCATGGGAGGAATCTTGAGAGTGATTTGATTTTTTAGCTATATTTATTGTTTTCATCTTGTATTAGTTGTGCATTATTGCACTGTAGTTTTTAGGTATTCTTTGGAAAGTAAACATTGTTTATAAATGGGTTGTTTTGGGGTGGGTGATTGTAACATTGGGATTCTTTGGGACTGCAATTATCCCACAGTGTATGGGTAGATTGGACTTTAACTAATAAATTATCGAATCTATTGTTGAATAAATCATTTATTAAGCAAGAAACTACAAAGTAGGATTGTTATTCGAACTAGATTAATAAATCTCATGTGCAACTTTGTTGTTTTGCTTTACTCTCTTACGATTTGTTTGTTAATTTGTTAAGTTCTAGGTTGTGTTGGAACATCGGTTGGGGAAATAATTTGAATATGTAGCAAACAAAAGGTTTTTAGTTGATTTGAGAACTGACTTCTGACATACAAGAAGAAGATCATGCGTACAATTTGCAACCATGGAGTCTATTAAAGTAAACAGTTCAATTTCTCAAATCACATTGCTTGTTTGCTCATCAAATTATGTGTATTGGAAAGCTTGTATGAAGGTTTTTGTCATATCAATTGATAAAGCTACATAGGAAGTTGTTGAAGATGGATGGACTCGACCAACACTTAGTAATGCTTATGGGAACACTTATTTCAAAGAGAAAAGGCATAATTATCGAAAATACCCTCAACGTTTATGGGTTTTTGGGTTTGAGCCCTCAACCTTTTTTTTATTGACACCCCCAACATTACGATTTTTCAAAAATCAACCCAATTTTAATAGTAAACGTGAGTTGAACGTAAATCCAAAAACAAAATTCTTTTTTTTTTCATTATGTTTCAATCTTCTTTGTCTTCTCCTCTTTCTTTCTTCCCCTCAAGCTATTGTCACCATTGTGTCCAACCCCCACAACCGCCGCCTTCCTTCTCACTCCTCACCGTCCCAACCCCTATCACCACTCCCTTCCCTCTCACTCCTCATCGCCGATCTGGGTCATCGTCGCCTACCTGATTGAACTCGGAGCTTGATTTTAACGTCGATTTCTTTAAAAGCTTTCTTAAAAACTGCAGATATGAGCCAAAAGATTGAAGCTTTCAACTCTTCAATTTTGTTTGCCTCCCTTTTCACCGTTTGATTGTGCAAGATTCGTCCTCGAACCTAACAAATCCTAAAACACAAAATGGGTTTTGTTCTTATATTAATCTTTTTCTTTTTTTTTTATTAGATGGTTGTTGTTTTGTTATGAATTGACTCTCACTTGGCCAAGATTTGAGTGTTGTTTGTTGTTGTTAGTGTTGTGATGGGAGGGAGAGCAGGGGAGTCAAGGGTGACGGTTAAAGGTTTTGTGGTTGATGGGAGTTTTGCGATGGTGAGGGTGCCATGGACGGTGGTGAAGGTTTTATTATTTTATTTTTTTCATGATTTATAGAAATGGTTTTGAATTTTTAAAATTTTCTTTGAATTGTAGAATGATGTATTGTTATGAATTTATTCTTTGTATTTGTTTGACGGTAGAGTGAAACAATGACGATAGCAACTAGAGGGGAAGAGAGAAATAGGAGAAGAACAAAGAAGATTCAAACAAAATGAAAAATATGTTTTTGGATTGATGTTCAACTCACGTTTACCATTAAATTTGGGTTGATTTTTGAAAATTCATAACGTTGAGGGTATCAATCCAAAAAATAAAGCTTAATGGCTCGAACCCAAAAACCCATAAACGTTAAGGCTATTTTTGACACCAAGAGAAAAACAATTATAGTCCTAATGAAAACAAGGGCAAGTCATAGAAACTCAAAAGCTTTGTATGTTATTTTTTCAGTGGTGTTGACATGGAACAATTGATAATCATCTCCATGTGTTAGTCAACTAAGTAAGCCTAGATCATTATTCAAAATCAGCATGAAGGGAATGCAAAGTTGAATGTCTAAACTGCAAATTTAACTACTAGGTTTGAAAAAGAAGAGGAATTTTTTTTTGAATTGTAAGCTAGGTTATGTGGGATTTCTAATGAAACTTATTATCCTAGTAAACAATATTTTGAGGTAAAATTTGCACAGAATGTTCTCAAGTCCTTGCCAGAACAATTTGTAATCAAAGTTATGACAATTTAAGAGGGAAAAGACATCACCACCCTTAAGCAAGATGAGTTGATTAGTTCTTTTCAAACTTTTAAATTGAACTTGGAAGATCCTAAATGTGACAAGTTATGACTAGAAAAGAACATTTCTTTCAATGTTCCATAGGTTGTTAAAACTAAAAACCAAAATAGGGAGGTTATTGGTAAAATTAAGGAATCCTTACTCTCTAAGAATTTCAGCAAAGCCGTAAAAGAGACCAAATGATTATTTTAGATTTAGTGACAACAATAAGAAGGTGTAGCAAAGGATGACTCTTAAATTAAGAAGAATGGAGTGTAGTGATATGACTGTAACAATTTTGGACATATTCAATCAGATTGTGCCAACACAAAAAGAAAGTAAGAATCACTGGTTGTGGCATGGAGTGATGAAGAAATTGAAAGAGATTACTCTAACTCTGATGAGGAAATAAGAAACTATCTTGTTTTTGTTTCAACTGCTCTAGTTCAAGATACAACAAGTTATGGGACAACTAAAGAATCTAACCAAGATAATGATCCTTATGACTCAATTGAAGATGCTTATCTCCAAATGATAAAGAAATTGGAAATTGTTTGTCAAATAAATGATTCATTAAGAGAAGAAGTGATCCTTCTAAAAAGAGGGAAAGAAAAGCTTGAAAAGATCATTTAAGAGAAAGATGTTGTTTTGAAGAACACCGACAATGAGTTAGTTGATTCTAAAGCAATCTTGAAGAAATTTATTGGCAAAAGTAAAAAACTAGATGAATTTTTTGCTACAACGAGTTTGAACTCGATCATCATTGTCTTGGCTATCCTAAAGTTGGTAAGAAAGTTGATCCTCCTACTTTATTTATTAAATATAAAGAAATTGTTTCTTCTATGCAAAGTACAGGGAACAAACAAGTCAAGACTATCATTTTCCATTACTATGAAAATATGGGCATATAATGCATTATTGTTACAAGCTGTTGAATGATTGGAGATAATTCAAATGAGGTACACCTCCCATTCAAACAAAATTTAGGACAAGGCAACCTTGTCAAAAGAAAATAGGGGTTAAAAGGGAGAAAAGTGTTCGCTTGTGGCACATAAGTCCATGAAGGTTGTCACTGAAGAAATATGGTATTTCAATAGTGGGTGTTCAAGGCATATGACTTGAGATAGGTTCTTGAAAAATATTCAAAAATGTGATGCAAGAAAAGTTACTTTTGGAGATGGACAAAAAGGAAGAATCATTAGGAAAGGAGACCTTGATGTCGACGGGTTATCTGATCTACAAAATGTTCATTTAGTCAAAGGACTCAATGCAAACTTGATTAGTGTGAGTCAAAGGTTAACCGCCTCCAAACGTACTCCCGTTCGATGTGTGTTTTTGGCTTCCACAAGTATACTGGTCAGGTTGTAATATAGTTTGTACAACAAAATACTTCCAGTATTTTGAGGATCGTACCCAAAGGATGCTTTAAGCAATAGCGATTTATATCTCTGCAAAGAAAAGAAGTAATTAATACTGTATTTAGGGATTATAGTATGATAGTAAAATAAGAGAGTTTGTTGTGAAAAGCATAAAAATTAAATAAATCAAATTAAACGAAAGAGATAGTGATTTCAATAAATGACTTTGGGGAGATTAGATCGCTTTGGTATGGAATCTTTAACTATCGATTTTGGGGATTTTACTTCAATCAACTAGTCGTTACCCTAGCAGGATCTTCCTATCTTCCACCAACATAACAAGTCAATAGACTACTTACCTCTAGATGTCACAGTCTAAATCGATTTGAGGAAAAGGTCTTCACAAGTAGGCAATACCAATTTTGGGTTCATTCCCACCTAAATGACTTTCTAGGGTTGTCAGGCCTAGTGTTTGTTTCATGTTCTTCCTTTCCCAAATTAGCTAATCCGATTAAAAATCCATGTTTATACAATAATTAAATATCCATACTTCCACTCCCTAATCCCTCACAATAGGATTAGTTCCTCATGGTATCTTTAAATATCATAAAAACAATAATATAATTGATCATACAATTGAATAAATGAAATGAAAAGAAACTTGAATTGTATAGCAATCTGTCGGAAAATAATTCCACGATCATTTATGCGAATTTACAAATCTCGTTCCTAGAACAAAAAGAAAATAACAAAGTAAAAACGAAAGTAAGTACAAGGAGTGTAAAACCCTAGTGTTAGAGGCCCTATATATAGCCTTGGATGGTCGTTTTCCTCAACCCTAGGTCAGTTGTCGTTCTTCTTGTTTAAGTGGCATTGTAAAGACTGAAATGCCTTTCACTCAGTGTAGAATCCGCATCTAGGGGTCGATTTCACGATGCATCAGCTCTTGTGTCGCGACAAAGAGGTTAGTCTACTCCCTTGGTGTAATCATACAAGCGTTGTCACGACATAAGTGATGTATGTCACGACAAAGAAGTCAGTTCAACATTTCTTCAAGTCTGGTCCCTTTGTTGCAACGTAGAGCAATCTATGTCATGACATAGTGATAATCTTCACATTTGTTCAACTTCTGAGGGTCTCCTGCAAACTCACGAAGCATGTTAGCTAACCTTTAGGCCTCAAACAAACGTAAAAACGATAAAATAAACCTTTTTTGTACTTTTTAGACATTTTATTCAAAAGTAAAAAACTGAATTAAATCCTATAGAAATAAAAGGAAACTGCTTAATTTCAAGCTCCTAAAGTGTGAAAAATAGTTCAATATGCTAGGTACAAAACTAGCATACCAAACTCCTCCACACTTAAGTCATTGCTTGTCCTCAAGCAAACAAAACAAGAAAAGAAAATAAAGCAAGAAAAGCAAACAAAGGAGCTTGAGTTTATATCATACAAAGATTAGGTTCGTAACATCTATTCTAGGCATTATATATTTCTCAATAATTTCAACATGATAAGTGAGTAACTTTACCATTCTTGTTTAGAAAAATATAAGTTCAGTAAGTTACAAGAAATACAAACATCAAATTCTTATTGATATAACTCCATCAATGTCTAATACAAGTATTTTAATTATCCTAGTACAATATAGATAGCCATAATGAGGTCATGCAATTTCACATTTATTCATTCATAGAGTTATTTAAGTCACATAGGGTTTTTCGGTTTGTAACGTGTTGATGCTTAGGATAGGTATGAAATTCAAAGAATAGTAAGCACAAAGGGTTACAAACACGAAAATAGTTTGGCACATTGTATTATTCCCTATTCTCCTCCTTTAGTGTCTCATTTCATCTCACCTCTTTATTTGTCCTTCTCTCGCCTTCCTTTTCTCTCCACTTAGGAAATCTCAATATAGTCTAATCCCTTTAGCTAGCCTATGATTATTCTTTTGTTTCTTGAGTAAAATTTTTCTTCTTTTTGGTATTTTTGTGACTTTGTCACTTTTCATATACTCATGAATTTTTTTTCTTTCTTTTGTCTCTTTACTCATTTCTTTTTTATGTTCATTATTTTTCTGTTTCTGGCTATACTAAAGTTCATATTCCATATTGGTTTTCCTATTTCAACCTCCACCATAATGTGTCTACTTACCCTCAATATATATGGCCAAACATCTATTATTGTGCAAAATCAGACGAAAGAAAATAGTACACACAAATCATCTTTTTAGGCTTTAGAGGTTTGTAATGTAGTTCATCAAGAAGGGTCATAAGGCTCAAAGATGGGGGTACAAATTGGAAATTCAGAATAAGGTTTAACTTTTTAGCTCTAGATGTAACCAAACAATGCCTTAGGTCATCCTTAAACATCTCAATATGCACAAATATCAATTTAGTCACATAATCCCAAAATTACTATCATATATACTAGCATGTTTGTTTCCTCATATCATTCACATCATTTGGTATCAACAATATCTTTCTATCTATTCTTAGTGTAACCTATAGAAATTAATGATTTCATGCTCAAAAATTTAAAAATTCCTCATCATCATGCCAAATTTATCAAAATATACAATCAACTATTATACATGCTCCTAACCAATCACTTGTATTTCTACAAGCTCAAGCACACATCAAAAAAACTAAAAATAAAACTACATGCAACAGTTCCTATGTTACCCTCACACACTTTGTCCTCAATGTGTAGCCCCTTAAATAGTAAGGAAAGAAGTTACCCAATTGATTGTGATAGCCCCTCCTCTCATGGTGGTCGACCTTCTTCCTTTTGTCATGAAAAGCTCGAAATGTTGTGTTTCCATAATGTAGGGTTCTTACATAAATATTAAAGCATGTGCATGCTAAAATAAAATCTACTTCTATTCCTACTCCTAATAATTAAATAAGTCTTAAAACACAAACCAAAATCACCCCAAAATTACAAGTCTTAAAAAATAAACTATAGTCTAAAACATCCAACAACTCTTGAAATAATAGTCCTAATTCCTACATCCATTGCATCATCCAATCGAGCTTTGGATGACTTACTTCACCAACTACTTGTTGGGCTGGTGCAAACATTCGCGATGAAGTTGGTGTAGCCATCGAATCTCGTGATCTTCTCTTCCCTTCTTTTATTTGTTTGGCACGAAGTTCCACATATTGTTAGAAGAGTGTATCACCAATGACGCTCTTCGTTGGCTTCAATGTCTGGTCAGTAAATGTCATGGGCACTCTTTCCCTTTTACACAAAGCTGTGATTAAGTGAGGAAAGAAAATTCTCACTTTTTGGTTTCCTACACATCCGCTCTATAACAACCAAAACCTAAAAAATCGTCGCCGATTAGGGTTCCGATGTCTTACTATTCATTTTTAACATCATGTCATTCAATCTTATTTTATTTAAAGAATTTAACTTCATACGTCATATGTCGACATTTAATTATAAACACAATTCAACAAGGGAAAAAGGTTCATTTCTAACATTTTTGGAGTCCTACCCTGTATTTCTACCGATACATTCGTGGGTTCTACCGAACCAAGTATTCCGAATCTCAAGAATCATGCCAAAATGCAAGTTTTCAACACAAATCGTTCATGACTTCAATATGCATTAAGCCAACACAAAATACATAGAATCCAAGTCATTACATAGTACTTTAAATCTATAACTAACTTACACAAACATACATCATTACATTCAACATCTCATCAACATAACAAGCTTTTCACAATCTCAATTACATAACCAAAGATAACATCATCCTAGGACATGTCACATAACCAAGTGACGTATGAACTACCGAACAACTCCGGGATAGTGTGATGCTCCAAGATCATCCGATCTACGAACAGGAAAAGTGAATCTGCAAAACAACAACAATTTCCACAGGTAAGCAATTCTTATCTTAGAAAGTTCATAAGGTTAAACAGATTTACCAAACTTCAAGAGTTGTACAATTTATCAAATTAACCGAGTACACGATATACATTTGTTATTAATTCCCATTCGCATTTGATAACTTGCGATGACACAGAGTCATCGAACCTTTAATCCATAATGGATTCGTGTATTTTATGATAACACAAAGTCATCGGACCCTTAATTCGTAATAGGATTTATATAACTCACGATGACACATAGTCATCGGACATTTAATCCATGATAGGATTCATATAACTCATGATGACACAGAGTCATTGGACCTTTAATCCATGATAGGATTCATATAACTCATGATGACATAAAGTCATCGGACCTTTAATCTTTGGAACAAGGTTGAGTACTTTTTCTTCTGTCGTATTTATCCTTCACATCTTCAATTTGTCGATCCAATCACCAACAACCATAAGAAAGCAGTTACAAGCAGTTATAAGTAATATTTTAACATTACGAACTTACCAGACTGGATTATAGTTGTGGTTATACTCTAGGGACTATTCCATTAATTTCCCTTTCCCTTGATCTATAGCACGATCGTAGTCTGCATCCACAAATCATTCGATTTTCACATTAAATCACCAAATCAAACTATTTAACACAATTTAGTCCTTTTTGAAAATTACAATTTTACCCCTAATCTTTTACTTTTATTCAATTTAGTCCCTAAGCATAAAAACACACAAAATTACCCCTTTCTTACAAAATCAATACTAGCCGAGATAATCATGGATCTCCACAAGTCCCTAAAATTCATTATTTCTCACATAATACACACAATTTCAGCATTTTAACATTTTAGTCCTTAAACCTTAATTTCATCAAAAATCACTCTACAAAATCAATGAATCTATTCATTAAGCATAAAAATCTATCAAAATATTTCAAGAACAAGCATTTTCAACAATAGCAAGTTTTATAACATTTGACAGATTCACAAATTAGTCCTTGGATTAGCTAGATTAAGCTGATACGGACTCGAAAACATAAAAATTATTAAAAATGATCAAGGTTTTCTTACCCAAATCAAAGCTCAAAGTTTCAACAATAAAGAACCCTAATTTCTTAGCCTTGCTATGGGGAAGATGAAGAAAATAAGTGATTTTTTCATTTTCCTCTTTTAATTTCATATATATAGTCAATGACAATTTTGTAAATATTTAGACTTCCATCATTAAGCTTTAATTAACCCTTTTTAATCTTAATTAAACCTATTTGTACTTAGTTTAACTCATGCTAACCCACCTACTAACCTTTCATTGGTTAATTTATTCTTTTGGTCCTTTTAACTAACCATCTCTACTTTTGCACCTATTACAATTTAATCCTTTCTACTCAATTAACTATCTAAACGATAAAATTTCTCAAACAAATGTTAACACAATGATATTGACATCATGTATATTAAATAAACAATATTTATAACTCGACTTATCGGAGTTGTAGTCTCGAAACCACTGTTTCTGACACCACTAAAAATCGAGCTGTTACAACTCTTCCCCCTTAGGGAAATTTCGTCTCGAAGTTTATGACTAGCAAACAAGTTGGGGTATTATGATCTCATGGAAACTTTTGTCTCCCAAGTTGCTTCTTCTAAATTGTGACGGTTCCATAGAACTTTTACCAACGACACCCTTTTGTTTCGCAGTTCCTTTACCTTACGAGATAGAATTCTCATTGGTTTCTCTGAGTACGACAAATCTGGTTGTATCTCAAACCCGTAGGAAGTAATCACGTGAGAAGATCTGATTTGTACCGTCTTAACATTGAAACATTGAACACATTATGAATCTTTTCAAGTTCATGAGGCAAAGCCAGTTTATAAGCTACAGGGTCAACCCGTTCGATGATCTCATACAGCCCGATAAATCGTGGACTTAGCTTGCCCTTTCTACCAAAACATTACACCTTCTTCCAAGGTGAAACTCTCAGGAAAACTCGATCCTCGACTGTAAACTCTATATTCTTTCTCTTTGATCTGCATAAGACTTTTGTCGATCGGACGCTACTTTCAAACATTCCTGAATCACACGTACCTTGTCTTCAGTTTCATGTATCAAGTCACTTTCAACCAACTTAGGCTCGCTCAACTCTGACCAATACAAAGGTGTTCTGCATTTTCTACCTATAATACCTCAAATGGTGCCATTTTAATGCTGGACTGATACTGTTATTATAAGCAAATTCCACCAAAAGTAGGTATCTCTCCCAACTACCCTCAAACTCGAGTACACAACATCACAGCATATCCTCCAGAATATGTATCACCCGCTCAGACTGACCGTCTATCTGTGAATGGTATGCGATGCTAAAATTTAGCCTGGTCCCCAAAGCCTCGTGCAGCTTACCCCAAAATCTTGAGGTAAAACGTGGATCTCTGTCAGAGATAATAGATGTTGGCACTCCATGCAACCACATAATCTATTATACATACAATTCAGCCAACTTCTCTAGTGGAAAGTCCACTCGGATAGGAATAAAATGAGTCAATTTCGTCAATCTATCCACTATAACCCAGATCGAGTCTTTCTTCCTCGGCGTCACCGGTAATCATGTAACAAAATCCATAATGTCCCACTCCCATTTCCACTCGAGAATGGTAATAGGTTGTAATAGTCCAGACGGTACTTGATGTTTAGCTTTTACTAGTTGACACACCAAACATCTAGTCACAAACTCTGAGATTTCTCGTTTCATATCTGGCCATCAATACATCTTCAGATCGTTATATGTTTTCACACTGCCCGGATGAATGAAATAAGTACTGTTGTGAGCCCCTGACAGAATGTCCCGTTTTAAATCAAAATTATCGAGAACACACACTCTGCCTTGAAAATGCAACATACCATCATCATCAATAGTAAATCTAGTAGTTGCATCATTCTGCATCTGTTCCTTCCTAGCCTTAAGCTTTGAGTTATCTTCCTGCAACTCTCGTATCCGTTGTAGAAATAATGATTTCATCCGAAGTGTGGCTGTAACAGCACCGTCGCTTTCAAGTGACAAATAGGCATTCATTTCCCTTAGTGCAAATAATGATTTCTAGCTCAAGGCATCAGTGATGACATTAGCTTTTCCCTGATGATATTCAATTACCAAATCATAATCTTTCAATAGTTCTAACCACCGACGTTGCCTCAAATTCAATTCCTTTTGAGTCATCAGATACTTTAGGTTTTTATGATCGGTAAATACATGATGCCTCTTACCATACAAATAATGTCGCCTAATCTTCAAGGCAAAGACAATAGAAGCTAACTCTAAATCATGGGTTGGATAATTCTATTCATGCGGCTTTAATTGTCGAGAGGCATAAGCTATCACCTTTCCAGCTTGCATCAACACACAACCCAAGCCATTCAGAGACGCATCACTGTATACAACAAACTCTTTACTCATTTCAGGTTGCGTCAATACTGAAGCTTCTATCAATAATTTCTTTAACTAATCAAAACTCTATTGACACTTTTCTAACCATACAAACTAGATATTCTTTTGTAGCAACTTCGTCATTGGCAAGGCTATGGTAGAAACGTTTTTCACAAACCGACAATAATAACTTGCTAATCCTAGGAAGCTACGTACCTCGAAAACATTATTTCGTACCTTCCAATTGAGAATAGCTAAAACTTTACTTGGATCAACCCAAATCCCCTCCGATGATACCACATGACCCAAAAATCTCACTTTTCGCAGTAGAACTTGCACTTGCTAAACTTCGTATACAACTGCTTTTCTCGCAATATTTGTAAAACTTCCCTTAGATGTTGAGCATGCTCTGACTCCGTCCTGGAATAAATCAATATATCATCAATGAATTCCACTACAAATCTATCCAGCTAAGGTTTAAATACTCGATTCATCAAATCCATGAATGTTGCTGGGGTGCTAGTTAACCCGAATGACATTACTAGAAACTCATAGTGTCCATATCGAGTTCTGAATGCTATCTTCGGCACATCATAGTCCTTTACCCGCATCTGGTAATAACCATATCTGAGGTCTAATTTAGAGAAAACTATCACACCTATCAACTGATCTAACAACTCATCAATACAAGGTAACTCATCATAGTGCCCTTCTGTACAATGGAATCGAAATCGGTGTAGTGTCAAGTGCTAAATCTGGTAACTCCTCTAGAAAAACATTTGTAAATTCCTTAATAATTAACACTTATTCTAACTCTATTCCTGTACCCCGAGTATCAAGTATATAAGCCAAAAATGCTTCGTAACCTTTACAAACCATCTTCTGTGTAGATAAAGCTAAAATTACCCTGGTGTCGCTGTTCAATTTCCCAGACTCAATTGTAATTACCTCCCCTGTCAGGCGTTTCAAGTCAATTCATCTTCGTTTACAATTAACCACTACATCATTCTCAGTTAACCAGTCTATTCCCAAAATTACATCGAACTTAGTGAACGGTAATAGCATCAAATCAGTAGGGAATTTACAGCCCTAGACTTTTAGTAGACACTTACGACATATTAGATTAACAATGATAGTATGACCTAATGGGTTTGTGATTTGTATATCAAAATCAATTAGCTCAATAGACAATTTCTTTTCAATAGCTAATGCAATAAAAATATATGAATGAGTCGATCCCAGGTCAATCAGTACAAGCTAGTAATTTTGAATTGAAACCGGTTATGTTTCAAATGCTAAATTCTAATGGGCAATATGCAGGTTTACCTCATGAAGATGCTAGCGAGCATCTCAAATCGTTTCTGCTCATATGTGCTTCTTTTAGTCAACATGGTGTTCCTGATGATGCCTTAAAGATGCAACTGTTCCCATATTCTTTGCAAAGGAGGGCAAGAACATGGTTCCTCGGTTTACCAGCTAGATTCATTGCTTCTTGGAATGTGCTAGCAACACAGTTCGTTTTGAGATTTAATCCACCGATAATGAATGCTAGATTATGGAATGATATCACGGCATATCATCAACTAGATTATGAAAATTTACACACTACATGTGAACGTTACAAGACTTTGCTGAGATGTTGTCCCATGCATGGAGTCCAACAATAAACTCATATTGAAATCTTCTACAATGGGTTGATTGTGCAGACAAGAAATCTTGTCGATGCATCTGCCAATAGTCCATTGTTGGATTGCACCTACAGTGAAATTGTATGGATATTAGAGACAATTGCATAGAATGACTATCAATATCCAATTTCTCATTCTGCTCAGGTAAAAACTAATCCTGATGTTATGGAATTAGATGCTATATCAACTTTGAGTGCACAGGTATCCTCATTGGCAAACATGATTAAAAACATGAAGGGAACAAGTGAAGTTGCCCCTATTCAAGTAGCCAAACAGATAGATGTCCCATCATTTTCTTGTGAAATTTACGGTGACGACCGGAGTTATGAGGATTGTCCACAACATGTTGAGAACGCATTTTATGTCAACAACATCAAAGGAAATTCCTATGGTAACTCATACAGTAATCCTAATCCCTACTCGCATTGCTACAGGTTGGCGAGTATGTATGGATTATCGTGGTTTAAATGCAACTATCAGAGGCAGTAGTCCCTCTTTTTGCATGCATAAAATCAGGCTGAAAGATGAAGGGAAGCAGTCAATTGAAAAACAATGTAGACTGGATGAGAAAATGAAAGAGGTCGTGAAAAAAGAGATCATTTAGTGGCTGGACGCAGGCATCATCTACCCCATTTTGGATAGCACATGAGTGAGCCCGGTCCAATGTGTGTCCAAAAAGAGTGGCATCACAGTGGTAAGTAATGATAAAAACGAGCTAATCCCTACTCGCATTGCTACAGGTTGGCGAATATGTATGGATTACCGTCGTTTAAATGCAGGGACAAAGAAGGATCATTTCCCATTGTCATTTATTGATCAAATGTTAGATAGGCTAGCTGGTAAGGCCTACTACTATTTCCTTGATGGTTACTCTCGATACAATCAAATCGCAATTGCGTCAGAAGATCAAGCAAAGACTACATTCACTTGCCCATTTGGAACCTTTGCTTTTCGGCAATTGCCATTTGGATTGTGCAATGCCCCAACTACATTCCAAAGGTGCATGATGGCTATATTTTCTGACTTGATTGAAGATTCATTAGAGGTATTCATGGATGATTTCTCTTTGTATGGGCATAATTTTGATCAATGTACTGTCAACCTGGCGAAAGTATTGAAGAGATGCGAGGACACAAATCTAGTGCTGAACTGGGAAAAATGTCATTTCATGGCAACTAAAGGCATTATCCTTGGCCATCGCATTTCATGTCAGGGCATTGAAGTAGACAAAACAAAGGTAGAAATCATTGAGAAGCTACCTCCACCCAATAATGTGAAAGGAATAAGGAATTTTCTTGGTCACACTAGATTTTATAGAAGATTCATCCGAGATTTCTCCAAGATAGCAAAACCCCTATGCTCTTTGTTGGAGCAGGATAAAAAGTTTTTGTTTGATGACGCATGTCTGGACGCACTTGTTACAATTAAGAAGCAGCTAGTACAAGCTCCTATTTTCATCGCAGCACCAAACTGGTCGTAACCATTTGAGGTAATGTGCGACGCAAGCAACTTTGCTGTGGGGTTATGCTTCGTCAACGCAAGGAGAAGGTATTTCATTTCATTTATTATGCTAGTAAAACCCTGACTGAAGCGCAGGTGAATTACACGACTACTAAGAAGGAATTACTAGCAGTAGTTTTTGCATTTGACAAGTTTTGTTAATATCATGTTGGTGCAAAAGTTACAGTTTACACAGATCACTCTGCATTGAGATACCTTTTTGCGAAGAAAGATGCTAAACCAAGACTGATCAAATGGATCCTACTTTTACAAGAATTTGATATTGAAATCAAAGACAGGAAAGGATTTGAAAACAAAGTAGCAGACCACTTATCCTGTCTGGAAGCTAGAGGCGAATATGGCAATCAGTCAGGCATTGTCAACACAGTTCCAGAGGAGCAATTATTTTATGTCGATGCATCTCTATGGTATACTGATGCCGTCAATTATTTAGTTTGTGGTAAGCTACCTTTGAGTGCAACAGGTCACAAGAAGATCAAATTCATTAGAGACACTGCGAGATATCATTGGAATGAGCCATACCTATTCAAGGTATGCGTTAACAACATTATCCATCGTTGTGTTCTTGAGGAAGAGATGTCTTCTATCCTGAGGCATTGTCATGATGCTCCTTATGAAGGCCATTTTGGTGGTGTTAGGACTGCTGCAAAGGTCCTACAATCAGGATTCTACTATCCTACATTATATCGAGACACCCACAATTTTGCACAGCAATGTGACAAGTGTCAACGCACAAGTTCTATATCTCGATGCAATGAGATGCCCCAACAATCTATCATGGAGGTGGAGTTATTTGATGTCAGGGTATAAACTTTATGGGACCATTTTCGAACACTTTTGGGAATGTGTATGTTTTAGTTACTGTTGACTACGTCTCAAAGTGGATCGGGGCAATTACAGTTCCGAAAGACGATGCTTGGACGGTGTTAAGGTTCTTCCACACATACATCCTTACAAGATTTAGAACACTCGAGCATTGATAAGTGACCAAGACACTCATTTCCATAACAATAATATGGCGACAGCTTTAAAGCACTACAGTGTGAAGCATTGTATGGCAACAATGTATCATCCGCAAACGAATGGCCAAGTGGAGGTTTCCAATCGACTAATTAAAAGCATTCTTGAAAAGGTGGTTAATCCATCTAGAAGAGATTGGTCTTTGCGGCTACATGTTACGTTGGGGGTGCTTCGCACTGCATATAAAACTCCGTTTGGAATGTCACCATATACAAGGAGAAGGCTAAGAGATGGCACGATAATATCATTTTGTGGCGATAATTTTTCCCTGGTTAATTGGTACTTTTATTTAACTCACGTTTGAAATCGCATCCAGGAAAATTACGCCCGAGATGGTCAGGCCCTTTCAGAGTTGTTGAAGCATTCCAGCATGGTGCGATGACAATTGAAGATATCAATGACGGTCACCAGTTTAAAGTAAATGGCCAACGACTGAAACACTACTTAAGCCTAGATGTTAAAGAACAAAGCGAGACCATTAATTTGGTCACATTTATTTAATGTCATTACAATTTTTACTTTTACTTTTTGCTTTTTATTTTCATTCATTTCCTTTTTAGTTTTATGTAGGAATAAAAAAATCTTCTTTTTATCGACGCATCTGATAGCACAACTTGTCGATGCATTCTGTGATGACTTAGCAAAGCGTTTCAAGCAAGAATCACGTTGGTTGATCTCCAATCATCCCCAACCGTTGGAACAACCTAAAAAGTGCAATTTGTGCCCTGGCATTTATTGTCTACAAACACAACGTACTCTCACGCCAATAGAGATAATCACGTCTCCTCATATCCACAGTTTATAAACCCTCTATTCTATCTACCTCTCTACTCTTACACTCACAATCGCCATTGCTGCTGCATTTGTTTTCTTCTTCTCAATCTCAATTTTTTGCATAAATATTATCACTCTCTTTTCTCAAATATCATCATCAGAACGCAAGGAGCTAAAACCCCATCAAAGTCACCTGCTAAATCATCGGCTGCCACGGTTCGAAATTTCAAACAACTATTGCAGAAAGAACCTATTATGTTTCTCTCCAAAGCGGCGAAGGACAGATATCACAATGTGATGATCAAGAGAAACTGTCACCCTGAGTAGGGGTTCCAGTTACCCCCACAACAGCCATTTGGAAAACAAGTTGGCAGAACTATTTCTCGTTTGGGTTGGGAGTCCTTTTGTGACCATCCCGTCGGTTACTCCCCAACTATGGTAAGAGAATTCTACACTAACTTAATTGATTCCGAGCAAGAATTTGTTTTTGTTCATGAAGGACTGGTGCCCTGGAGTGCCACTCACATCAATGAGCTCTTCCATATTATTGAGGGGGAGGATGCATATATTGAGTTTTTGGAGAATCTCACAGACGAGGGGGCGGATATTGTGTTGCAAGACCTATGCGTCGATGGTGCAGTGTGGACTGGCAATGGTTCACATAACTACAGTATGCATCGATGCTACCTAACTACTCAAAGCAAGGTATGGTTCCACTTTGTCAACTGTTGCATTCTACCGTCTACCCATAGCACCACTACGACACTAGATCGTATGTGCCTCCTACATTCTATATTGAAAGGAAGACATATTGATGTCAGCACAATCTTGCATGATGAGATTACTGAAGTGGCGAGCAAGCAGACAGGTATCCTACCTTTCCCTTCTTTAATAATGATGTTGTGCAAGCAGAAGGGTATTGTGCCCTGTGATGGTAAAGAGGTGTTGGAAAACAAAGGACCCATCAATAACATTTCTATGGAACGAATGACAAGCGGGGCGAGAAACCCCTCTGATGAAAGAGGTGCCTAAAAAAAAAGAGAAGGGCAAGGGGAAGAAAAAGGAGGACCAAGCAACTACGCCCACAGATCCTCAGATGGGGAAGAAGCTAACTGCAATAGAACAACTCATTGACCCTAAGGATATACGACAAATGCGACTTGTTAGCGTACTAGAAGAGATGGACTACAGGTAAACCTCTTCTATGCTTATACTCGAGTATGGACCAAAGCTATTGTCGCAACATTGAGGAATATAAGCCCAAACCCATACCAGAGTTCCCTATTTTTCCCCCTATTGTTAGGGAAGCCCCATCGTCATCCGACTAGCCTACTTCTGAAGATAGGCCTCAGCCCATCCTATCCCCAACTGGGATCTACATTTCTAATGATGAGGATCATGAGGGAAACTCCAAGGTTATGGAAGACTATTTTAAAAACATAGCCAGCCTTTTCGAGGATGAATTTTCCAACAGTCTTGGAGCCAACATGGTGGAACGGGAGGCTGCTGCTGAGGAGGTATGCAAACCAGTTATTTTTGTGGGTTTGAAAGCAAAGGTAGGAGAAAAAAAGATGAGGATGGCACAGAAGAGAAGGAGAAGGAAACAGAGAAGGAAAACCCTAAGGAAAAGAAAGGAACTGAAGAGGAAAAAGAGGAAGAGAATAAGAATGAAGAGGATGTAGATGCCCCGAAAAATTTAGATGAGAAATTTGTCGACGCACCCACTAGTGTGAGGGCATCCGTTGAAGACTTGGCTACACTTGAAGCGAGCCAGATCGAGGTTGTTGAATCCGGAGATGAGGATTCTAATCCTCTAGCTATTGTGCCCTATGAGGCACCACTTGCTGAAATTCATCCTTCGGATGTCACGATCGGTGAATCCGATAATCAACTAGTTGTGGAGGAGCAGTCAACTCCAATGGTTGAACCACAAGAGAAGCGGCGTAAAAGAAAAGCAAAAAAGAAATTCAAAGAGGAGCGCCCAAAGAAGAAGAAAAAAGAAAGATAAGGCAGCCACATCATTAGCTGCTGTACACTGAGTTAGTTTACTTTTCCGTAGTTAGTTGCATGCATCTCATTTAATTTTCATTGCATTTTAGTTGTCATTGCATTTTACTTGTTAGTTCATTTGCATTGTAGTTGCATTTCCATTCTTATTTGTATAATATTGTCAATGCATAGAGGATAATGCAAACATTAAGTTTGGGGGGAATTTGTGTGAAATGGAAATGCAATTGTACCCACATATTTGAAGAATTTATTTTTCTCTTTAGTTCAATGAAAGTATGAAAAGTTACAAGAAAAATGTGATCTCAATTCTTGTTTTATGCGTAAATCTTGAATTGTGTGGAATGTTGATATGTGAATTGGATGAATGTGAATGAATATTGAGTCATTCTATTTTTTAATGAATAACTGGAATTGCATTAGTAATGAATGAGTAGTATCAATCTTTGAATCTTGAATTAACTTACCAATTGCAGTAATATTTACTAATAATAGGACACTCCAATGTGATTGCATTGTGACTTATCAAGGCAGAGCACTCCACTGCATGTGTTAGAAAAATTATCTAGCCAAAGGCTGTCACTGCAAGAGTGTGTATCAGCACAATTACATACTTTCTGGGGGTTTATTGCACCCTATCGTTACTACCTAGGAATAAGGGTATAGTAATGCAATGACATCTCTCATTCACGTATAAAAATAGAAAGAAAAAGAAAGCAAAGAAAAAAAAGAAAAGTAGAAAAGATAGATATTGCAATAAATACTGTATTGGTTAAGAAAGGTTAAGATTCAAAGCATGATGCTAACATTAGTGAAGTTGCAAATCTTGATTGTTCATATCTATAAATTGTTGGTGCATTATTCTGTCATATGAAATGCAATTTATACATCAGGATTTCAGAGAACTTAAGTTGCTAGAGTGATGATTGAGGTGACAATTTTGATTGTGACTTTGTTAACTTTTATTTACTTGAGGACAAGTAAAAACTCAAGTTTGGGGTGTGATAGCATTAGAAATTACACTTATTTTCTCCCTCAAACTTGTGTATTAATTGTTACTTTTGTATCATATTTAGTATGCATGTTAAACATTTCATAGTTAGTCTTTGCATTTTCTAACTTAGTGTTGTATGGCTTCAATTGTTTTCATTTTAGCCTCTTTTATACTACCAATGTCGCCGTATGCAGCATAAATTTTGTGTCTGAAATTATCAGCGCAGAAATTCACCTCTTAAAACCAGTATTGGAAAGTGTACAAAGATGTAGCCACAAATTTAACATGGAATTACGACCATAGATGTCACCGTAAATATACCATAACCTCGTACAAGTGATTTCACGCTACCAACATACCTGGAAGCACCAACGTAGGGGAAAGTTAAGATGTTGCCGCAAGTAAAAATCATAGATTGCGTCTAGAGATACGGTCACAACCTGCAGATGCTTGAGGAACACACCAGATCTGCATGAGTGCACAATTGGAATTAACCAACTTATACAGCTGTCAAAGTGGTTAGATTTGAGAATGAAGGAGATCTGAATTCCTAGAGCTTATAAATAGGAGGGAAAGAAAGAAGATGGATATCAAGTGAAGAAGAATTAAACTCTGAAAAATTTCTCAAATCTCTAAACAAGTTGCCATGGAAGCTTGAGTTTCGGAGGAAGGTGATCTGATGAGCAAAGGAGCAAGACTTTTGACGAGAAGTGCCTATCTGCAGCGCAAGAGGAGCTGTCATGGAATAGTTCTAGTAAACTAGGAATTGGATGTTTCAACTTTATTCTTTGATACCTCTTAATTGTTGATGAATACTGTTGATTATCATTTGAGTATGGAAGTACCATTTGAAGTTAGATCTAATTTGATTTTTACTCTATTCTCTTTATCTGTTTATCTTTGGATTTAATCATTTTGACCACAAAAGTGTGATTGCAATCACAATCACTGGAAGGTGCGATGACAAGTTAAATCAACAAGCAAGACAACAGAAGTTTCTTCAGGCTAAGAAGGAATTCTGGCCACTTGTTCTTAAGTGCAAGGCATTACCAGTATTGGAAGGTGTGGTAATTACTAGCATTTGGGTCTTTGCTAAACAGAGGAAGTTATAGCAGTAAGATTTCATTGAAGTATAACTGCGGTGACAATTCATCTATTTGTTACTTTGCAGCCACATTTAGCATTGCGACCTGTGAAATCAGTGATCCTCTCCACTTCTTTACACTTGATCCATTTATTTTAAGTTCTAAATTTACCTTTACAAACATCCCAATAACTATTCATTTTATCTTAATTTGCTCTAACAATTTATTTCATATTTGCATTGACAAATTAACTCTTTTAGTTGTGCAGATCTAACTCAATTGCGCTGACATTCTTAGTAACAATTCTTCTAATTTTAAGTTTAGTTACTTCAAACAATTAAACATCAAGAACTCTATCCTCATGGTATCAATATTCGATAGAACAAATCTATCAACTATACTTGCATCGATAAGTGTCCATTGGCACTTAAATGATGTGACATTTAGAGGCCGATCACAAGTCTTATTCCTTTCAATACTTAAAACTTCAGTGAGCTAAAAATCTCACCCTGCAACTTCTACCGATACAAGTATACAAACTACTGATACTTCGAAACACATAACTATCAATACTTGCTATTTAACTACTTATACAACCCAAGTCAATGAGTAACCTCTATCCTACCCTATACTTTTATCGATACATGTGTGGGTTCTACCGAAACAAGTATGCCGAATCTCAAGAATCGTGCCAAAATGCAAGTTTTCAACACAAATTATTCATGACTTCAATATGCATTAAGCAAACACAAAATACATAAATTCCAAGTCATTACATAGTACTTTAAATCTATAACAAACTTGCACAAACATACATCATTACATTTAACATCTCATCAACGTAACAAGGTTTTCACAATCTCAATTACATAAATAAAGATAAAATCATCCTAGTACATGTCATATAACCAAGTGATGTAAGAACTACCGAACAACTCCGAGATAGTGTGATGCTCCAAGATGATCCAATCTCCGAACAGCAAAAGTGAATCTACAAAACAACAACAATTTCCATAGGACAGCCATCTTCATCAACCCTAGGTTAGCTGTTGATCGGTCTGTAACGTCACAGCAGTTGTGCAAGAGGACACACGTCAATGCAAGTATAGTTGATAGATTAATTCTATCGGATATCGATCCCATAGGGAATAGGTTCTTGATGTCTATATGTTGAAGCAATTAAAACTAAAATTAGAGGTAATGTGAATAAACATGCCAGCGCAATTAAATCTGATTTGCACACTAAGATAGTTAAATTTGTAAATGTAATTATAAAAGTTAAATGTCAATGCAACTGAATGTAAATCAAATAGTTGTGGAAGTTTTGAGAATTTAAATGCAGTAAATTAAAAGTGTGATCAAGTGCAAAGGGTTGGAGTGGATCACTGATATCATTAAGTAGCAATGCTGGATGCGTCGACAAGGTATTGTTTAGACGAATTGTCACAGCAATAAAGCTCCAATGAAATCTTACCAATAACAACTCTCTATTTAATCAAGACTTAAGTACTCACAATTACCCTATCTCTCGATGTTGGCAACTCTGTGTACTCAAGAACAAGTGATAGAATCTCTTCTAATCCCAAGTAGCTCTGACTGACTTACTTGTTAATCTAACTTGTCACTGCATCTCTCGATGTCTATAGACTGCAACTCCACTCTCGTGTTTAAAGCAATTAAATCCAAGAATAAACAGATGAGAAGGATTAAGTAAGAATCAAAGTAATCTAACATTGAAAGATATTCTCATATTCATTCAATTGTCAAGAGTAATTAATTAGCATAAAAGAAGGGTTAACAAAAATACATGGAAGCTTACTATCACTAGACTACTAGGACTATTCCTTAACCGTTCCTCTTGTGCCTACACCAAGCACTCCTCGTCAGGAGTTATTGCTTCTTCGATTCATCAATTCACTGTTCTCCAGCTTAAATCTCCAAAAACACAGTATTTACAGAATTTAATTCCTTTACCTCTTGATATCTTTCTTCATCTTTTCCACTCTATTTATAGGCTTCAAGAAATTGTAGATTTCCTTCATTCTTAGATCTAAATTCAATTCGCAATTGTCAAAGTTTGTTACAGTCCAACTGTGCACTCAAGCAGATTTTGTGTGTTCTTTATGGATCTGCAAGTTGTCATGACATTGCTGGACACGATCTGAAATCCTCAAATACGGCGACAACGTATGATTTTCCTGCGCGCTGGTGCTTCCAAGTGTGATTGCAGCTTGAATTCTCCGTAAAGACTCTTATCCAGTGACATTTCTGGTCGCAATTTCAAGCTGAATTTGTGGCTGTATTTTCAAATTCTTTTAAGCTTTGGGGAGAAAATAGGTGTCATTTCTAATGCTATCACACTCCCAAACTTGAGTTTTTACTTGTCCTCAAGTAAACAAAAATTAGCTAAATCATAATCAAATATGTCACCGCAATTATTATTCTTACAACTTAAATTTTTTGGGATCCTAATGTACAAACTGCATTCACTTGATAGAATAATGCCCTAACAATTTAAAGATATGAACAATTAAACTGCAACATCACTCATGTTAGTAACATGCTTTAAATCTTATCCTTTCTTAAACCAATACAGCATTTATAGTAATTTTTCTTTTTCTTTCTCTTTTCTCTTTTTCTTTTCTTTTTCTCATTCAATAATTTTTATACGTGATTGAGAGATGTCATTGCATTACTCTACCATGGTTCCTGGGTAGTAACGATAGGGTGTAACAAACCCCTAAGAGGTATGTAATTACGCCGACACACACTCTTACAGTGATAGCCTTTGGCTAGATGATTTTTCTAACACATGCAGTGGAGTGTTCTCCCTTTATAAGTCACAATGCACTCACATTGGAGTGTTTCTTATTAATACATTGTCGTTGCAATTGGCAAGTTAGTACAAGATTCAAAGATTGCTACTATCCATTCATTACTGAAGTAATTCAATTATTCATTCAAAAATAGAAGAGCTCAATATTCATTCACATTCATCCAATTCATAGGTTAGCATCCCAATCAATTCAAGATTTATGCATCAAATAAAAAATTGTGGTAACATTTTTGTTGAAATTCTGCATATTTTCATTAACTAAAGAAACAAGTAAAATTCAAATATGTGGGAGTAATCGTATTTCCATTTCACATAATATCCCCTCAAACTTAATGTCTGCATTGTCCCCAATGCACTGACATATACAGATAAGAATGGAAATGAAACTACAATGCAACTAAATTAACAAAAGAAATGCAATGACAAAATAAAATGCGATGACAATAAAAATGTATGCAATCTACCTACAGAAAAGTAAACTAACTCATTCTTGCGCAGCCGATGTAGAGGCTGCTTTGGTTTTGTTTTTCTTCTTCCTTGGGCGCTCTCCTTCCTCCTTGTGTTTTTTCTTTTTTTCCTTGTGCTTCCTCTTTCTTTCTTTCGTACCAACCGGATCGACGGATTGCTCCTCCTTAGTTGGTTGGGTGGCAGCCTCATCGATAGTCACATCTGATGGATGGACCTCAGTAAACGATGCCACAAAGGGCACGATAGCTAAAGGATTAAACTCCTCCGTACTGCTGGTAACTACCTCAGTCTGGCTTGCATCATGTGGAGTCATGTCATCACTAGATGCCCCCATACTTACAGATGTGCCGACAATATCCTCATCGATATTTGTCGAGGCATCTTCCTTCTTTTCTTCCTGCTCCTCTGCAGGGTCTTTCATCACACGTTCTTCTTCTTCTTTTTCCTTCTCTTGGCCTTTAGCTTATTCTGTACCTTCATCCCCAGGTTTCTCAGGTTCAGTTGTGGCAATGTCAGCTCCATCCTTAGCGTCTATACCCATAATCGCCCTCTCTACCATATTAGCCCCAAAGCTGTTCGAGAACTCTTCTTCGAACAAACTGGCTATAGTTCAGTAACAATCCTTAATGTTATTAGAATGCTCCTCGTCATATGAAATATGGATTCTTGTTGGAGAAGAGACATGTTGAGGCCTACTATCAGGAGTAGGCTGTTCGGAGGATGAGCGAGCTTCCCTAACAATGGGTGGAAAGACAAGGAACTCAGGCAAAGGATTTGGGCTCAGCCTTCTTATTACGCCGACAATAGACTTGTTCCACACTCTTGTGTACGCATAAAATAAATTTTGTCTGTAGTCTATGTCCAATGCGTTGAAAAAATGCATTTGGCACAAATCGATGCAATCAATGCTAATTTTTATTACAGCTAATTTCTTTCGCAATTGAGGATCTGTGGGCGCATCATCCTATTTTCCATCTTCTTCCCTTTTTCTTTATCCTTCTTCTTTAATGCTTCTCTCACCAGTGACGTCTCTTGGCCTCTCGTCATCCTCTCTACAAAGATATTGTTGAAAAGGCTTTTGTTCTCTAATACCTCCTCCCAATCTCTGGGTACAATGGCCCTTTGTTTGCAGAGTAGCATGATTAAGGAAGGAAAAGGTAATATACTTGTTTGCTTGGAGGAGGTCTCAGTAATCTGTTCGTGGAGGATTGCGCCGATGTCAATATGATGACCCTTTAAAATTGATTGCAAGATGCACATACGATCTAACATCGCTGTAGTGTTGTGTGTAGAGGGTAGGATACGGCTATTCACGAAATGGAACCACACCTCATTGAAAGTCATCAGATATCGACAATGCATGGTGTAGTTATGTAGGCCATTGCCCGTCCAGACGGCACCATCAACATAAAGATCTTTGAGCATCTAGTCTATACTTTCATCGGTTAGTTCTTGCATAAATGGAATGTGGCCATCTACCCTCTCAAGAATCCGAAGCAGAAGGTTGATATGGGCAGCACTCCAGGTTATTAAGCCCTCTCTTAGAAAAATGAACTCTTGCTCAAAATCGATAAGATTTGCGTAAAATTCCCTCACTATTGTAGGGTAGTATTCGGCTGGAGGGCCGTATAAGAATTTCGAGCCTAGCCGACTGATGGTTCATGCAATCTGCTTCCCCAATGTCTGTTGTGGGGACAACTGCAATCATTCCTCCGGATGGTAGTCCCGTTTCAGCATTACAATATGATAACAATCTTTGACTGCTTTTGAAAAAAATAAGACCGACTCTGTTGGTGGAGATTGGTCTGTGAACCTAACTACGGTGGCATAAGTTTCAAGGGTGGCTTTAGAAGGCGTCTTCGCACCTCTTGTTCTAGCCATAATAACTCAAAAAAAAGTGTGAAAAGAAATTTGCAGAAAAAAAGTAAACTGGTGAGATTAAGAGTAAAAACAACAAGGAAGATAAGTTGCAGCAACAATGGCTATTGTGAGTGGAAAAAGAAAATGACGGAGAAGGGTTTATAACCTTGAAAATTAAGGAGACGTGATGATTACAAAAGTTGTGGGAAAACGTTATGTCTGCAGCCAATAAATGCCAGGCTACAGATCGTACCCCCTTGTTTTGATCCAACAGGTGGGGAGAGAAGAAAATCAATCGGCGCGATCCTTGCTGAAAAAATTTGCTGAGTCATCACAGAATGCACCGACAAGTTGAGCTCGTGATGCATCGACAAAAAGATTATTTTTATTCCTGCATAAAATTGAAAAGAAACAAGCAAAAGTGAAACAAACAAAAATGCGTTGACATTATTTAAATGTGACCAGATCTATGGTCTCGCTTGGTTCTTTAACTTCTAGGCTTGTATAATGCTTCAGACGTTGGCCATTCACTTTGAACTGTTGCCCATCATTCAAATTCTCAATTGTCACCGAACCATTTTGGAATGCTTCGACAACCTTAAAAGGGCCTGACCATCTCAAACGCAATTTACCTGGATGTAGTTTTAAACTTGAATTAAGCAAAAGTACTAACTGACTAAGGCTAAATTGTCGATGCAAGATGATATTGTTGTGTCATCTCTTGGTCTTTTCTTTGTATATTGCCATTCTCATAGGCATTGCGGCAAATTTCTTCTAATTCAGTAATGTCCAACAATCTTTTCCTTCCAACAGCATCATAGTCCAAATTCACCTGCTTGATTGCCCACATGGCTTTATGCTCAAGCTCAACTAGTAGGTGGTATGACTTCCCAAATCCTAGTTGATATAGCAACATCCCCAATGGGGTTTTATATGTGGTGCTCTTAATCTGCCAATTGGACACCTCCGTAAAGACCAATCTCTCCTAGAAGGATTAACCACCTTCCCAAGGATGCTCTTAATCTGCCGATTGGACACCTCCGCTTGGCCATTTGTCTGTCGATGGTATGTTATGGTCATACGATGCTTCACACCATATCTTTTCAATGCTGTCGTAACTTTATTATTGTGGAAGTGAGTACCTTGATCACTTATTAAGGCTCTAGGTGTTCCAAATCCCGTAAGGATGTAAGTGTGGAAGAACTTCAACATCGTTCGAGCATCATCTTTTGGCACCGCGATTGTTTTGATCCACTTCGAGACATAGTCAACAGCAACTAGAATGTATACATTCCCAAAAGAGTTAGGGAATGACCCCATAAAATTTATACCCCAGACTTCGAATAACTTCACCTCCATAATAGGCTGTTAGAGCATCTCGTTGTGTCAAGATATTGAGCCAGTACGTTGACATCGATCACATTATTATGCAAAGTTGTAGTCGTCTCAATGTGGGCCAATAGAATCCTGACTGAAGGACCTTTGCAGTAGTCCTTACACCACCAAAATGGCCTCCATAGGGAGCATCATGGTAATGTCGCAGAATAGAAGTCATTTTTTCTTCAGGAACGCAGTGATAGATGATATTGTCAGCGCATAACTTGAACAGGTATGGCTCATTCCAATGATACTTTGCAACGTCGCGCAAAAATCTAACTTTCTTGTGACCAACGGCACTTAAGGGTAACTTCCCATACACAAGATAGTTGACAATAGCAGCTTACCAGGGCGATGCGTCGACAAAGAACAATTATTCGTTTGGAAATGCATCGACAATTTGGATTTTATTTCCATCTTCACTTCCAACTTCCAATCAAGACAAGTGGTCAGCTACTTGATTCTCGAATCCTTTTCTATCCCTAATTTCAACATCAAACTCTTGTAGTAACAGGATCCATCTAATCAACCTTGGTTTGGCATCTTTCTTCATAAAAAGGTACCTCAATGCAGAATGGTCTGTGTACACTGTAATTTTTGTGCCAACAAGGTATAAACGAAACTTATCGAATGCAAAAACTATTGCTAGCAATTCCTTCTCAGCAGTTGTATAATTTACCTGTGCTTTATTCAAAGTTTTACTAGCATAATAAATAGAATGAAATAGCTTTTCTTTACATTGACCCAGCACAACTCCTACAGCAAAGTCATTTGCGTCACACATTAATTCAAATAGTTGTGTCCAGTCCGATGCGATGACAATTGGAGCTTGTATTAGTTGCTTCTTTATCATGATGAATGCATCCAAACAGCTTTCATCAAACACAAACTTTTTATTTTGCTCTAGCAATGAGCATAATGGTTTAGCAATCTTGAAAAAATCACGGATAAATCTCCTATAGAAGCCAGCATGTCCAAGAAAGCTTCTTATTCCCTTAACATTTATTGGTGGTGGCAATTTCTCGATGATTTCGACCTTTGCTTTATCTACCTCAATGCCCTGACATGATATGCGATGGCCGAAGATAATGCCTTCAGTTTCCATGAAGTGGCATTTCTCCCCATTCAGAACTAAATTTTTGTCCTCGCATCTCTTCAGAACTTTCGCCAGGTTGTCAGCGCATTGGTCAAAAGTTTACACATAAACTGAGAAATCATCCATGAACACCTCTAAAGAATCCTCAACATTGTCTAAAAAATAGCCATCATACATCTCTGGAATGTGGCTGGTGCATTACACAATCCAAAAGGCATACATCGGAAGGCAAAGGTTCCAAATGGGCATGTAAAGTGGTCTTTGATTAATCTTCCGACGCAATGGAAATTTGGTTGTATCCAGAGTAGCCATCTAGGAAGCAATAATAAGCTTTACCAACTAGCCTATCCAACATCTGGTCAATGAAAGGCAGTGAAAAGTGGTCCTTTTTGTGGCTGCATTGAGTCATCGATAATCCATGCATACTCGCCACCTAGTCGCAATGCGAGTAGGGATCAACTCGTTCTTGTCATTGCTCACAACTGTCAAGCCACTCTTCTTGGGCACACATTGGATAGGGTTCACCCAATTGCTATCAGAAATAAGGTAGATGATGCCCGCGTCTAGCCACTTGATAATCTCCTTCTTTACTACTTCTTTCATCTTCTCATTAAGTCGTCACTGTTGCTAAATGGATTGCTTCCCTTCATCTTTTAGCCTGATTTTATGCATGCAAAAAGAGGGACTGATCCCTTTGATATCTATAATGCTCTAGGCTATGGCTCTTTTGTGTTCCTTTAATATCGTGATGAGCTTTTCTTCTTGTGTTGCATCGAGGGTTGCACTGACAATTACAAGTAACGTATCATTGTCACCCAGAAAGACATATTTCAAATGTGTCGGCAATGGCTTCAACTTCAAGGTAGGAGCTTGTTCAATCGATGGTTTAAACATGGGGATCGTCCTATTAGACAGATCCAAAGATTCTAATTGCCAATTCTGTCGCAGCTCAAAACTATTAACCTCAGCATTGCAGCCACATTCAACTAGGACTTCATCAACGGATGTCACTGCATCTTCATCTAAGACTACTGAACTTCGTTCGTTAAATTCTTCCACGATTATTTCATCTAGCACATCAATATGCTGACACTACTCTTTACTCTTAAACGGAGATGCCTCAAATACATTGAAAGTCACATGCTCATCGTTATGTAGCATGATAACCTCACCCTTGAAGACGTCGATAAGAGTGCTTCTTGTTGCTAAGAATGGTCGCCCCAGAATGATGGGCACTTCTTTGTCTGCCTCGCAATCAAGGATTATGAAATCGGCAAGGAACACGAGCTTATCAACTTGCACAAGGATATCTTTGATCTGGCCTTCAAGTTGTGCTAGAGATCTGTCTGCAAGTTGCAATGTTACCGCAGTGGGCTTCATTGATCCTATTCCTAACTTCCTGAATGTAGACAAAGGCATGAGATTAATACTAGCTCCCAAATCATATAAAGCTTTACCTAGATAACGATTTCCAGTAGAGCAAGGAATTGTGAAGCTGCCAGGGTCTTTCATTTTTTGTGGCAACTTGTTAATTAGTACAGCGTTACACTCCTTTGTGAGCGCAATCATCTTAATTTCAAACAATTTCTTTTTCTTTGATAACAGCTCCTTCATAAATTTCCCATAGTTAGGGATCTACACAAGAGCATTTACAAGAGGTATGTTAATATGTAATTGTTTCAAAGTAGAAAAAAACTTTTGATAGTCCTTATTATGGTCTTTCTCTTTAAATCTTTATGGAAATGGAAAAGGTATCGTAGTAGTGGGTTGTTGTGGAATAACCGGTTGCATCGACACAAGTAATTGCGTCGACAGCTTTGTTGGGCGAATGGTAGGCATAAATGTCAATACAGTTGGTTTTTCCTCATTTATTTCTATTGATTTTCCTTTAGTTGCAACTTCTTATTGCGTTAATTCAGATGCATCGACATGGTCTTGGTTTGAACTGCTTGGTTCAGCCGTTTGCTTTCCACTTTATAGTGTAATAGCCTTACAATGCTCCTTCCCTCTTTGCGTTGGGTTCTCAGTATCACTAGGTAGAGCACCTGGTGACCTTACACTCAGATTAGAAGCCAACTGTTCTAGCCAAGCTTCTAATGCCCAGATAGAAGAAGAATTACCTTGCACTATCGCTTCAATTCTCGTTATATGCTCTCGCATCAATGCTTCAAGAGTAGCCATAAGATCTGACCTTTGTTGAGAAAACTATTATTGTTGCTGATGCGATCCTTGCATATATGGCATTACATTCTGTTGTGGCTACAATCGTGTCTGTGGTTGCATCTGGCTATGTGCCTGCAATTGATCAAGATGTGAATGTACCTGCAAATTCTTATTAAAATTCTACTGTTGATTTTTGTGGTAACTCCCTTGTCTATAACTCCCTTGAACTGAGGAATTTCCATATCTATATGTGGAAGCATTCTGATTTCCCCAAGGTTGTTGAGCTCTATTGTTGTATGAGTTACCATAAGAACCCCCTCTAATGTTATTAACATAGAATGCATTCTCAGCATGTTGTGGGCAATCCTTGTAACTATGGCTGTCGCCGCAAATCTCACAGGAAAATGCCGGCACATCCATCTGTTGGGCCACTTGGATAGGAGCAACGTCACTTAGCCCCTTCATATTCTTTATAATATTTGCCAAAGAGGATACCTGCGCACTCAAAGTAGAAATAGCATCTAATTCAAGAACACAAGGGTTAGTTTTTTACCTAAGTAGAACGAGAGATTGGATATTCATAATCATTTTGTGCAATTCTCTCTAGAATTCATATAGCTTTAGTGTAGGTGCAATCCAACAAAGGACCATTGGCAGATGCGTCGACAAGATTTCTTGTCTGAGCATTCAATCCATTATAAAAGATCTCTATCTATGTCTCTTGTTGAATTCCATGCATTAGGAAACGTCTTAGTAGAGTCTTATAATGCTCCCATGTTGTATGTAAGTTCTTATCATCCAACTGATGATACACTGTAATGTCATTTCGCAATCTTGCATTCATTGTCGACAGATTAAAACGCAAAACAAACTGTGTTGCTAGCTCATTCCAAGACGTAATGGATCCAGCCGGCAATCCCAAGAACCATGTTCTCGCTTTACCCTACAATGAATAAGGAAATAATTACATTTTCAACGCATCATCAGGGACACCATGTTGACTAAAGGATGCACAAATAAGCAAAAATGATTATAAATGTTCTCTTGCGTCTTCATGAGGCAAACCAGAATACTGTGCATTTGAATTAATCATCTGAAACATCACCAATTTCAGCTCAAAATTTCCAGCGTGTATAGCTGGTCTCATAACCCCTGGTTGTAAATCATCAAGGATAGGAACAACAAAATCTCAGATTTTCCTATTTTGCACTTGCTCAACTTGTGGTGGCGGTGGTATATAATTGAGGATTTGTGGCTGTACCAGAGGAACAACATTTTGTGGCAGTAATGGTGGTAGGTTGTTATTGTTGTTGTTGCCAACCATTTTCTTTTGTTCTTGTCTCCTCTTCCTTAATGTCCTCTCAAGTTCCGGATCAAAGCTCCCAATACCCTTAGGATTTTCTCCTTGTGCACATGCAACACTTAAAAAATTTTGAAAGAATTTAACAAAAAGAAAGCAAACAATTAGTAAAAGTTAGAAGTTAAGTAAGAAGAATTAATTGCATCTACAAACATAAACATCAAACAAAACCCAAATTCCCCAGTAACGGCGCCAAAGCTTGATTGACCTGTAACGTCATAGCAGTTGTGCAAACAGACACACGTCGATGCAAGTATAGTTGATAGATTAATTCTATCGGATATCGATCCCACAGGAAATGGGTTCTTGATGTTTATATGTCGAAGCAATTAAAACTAAAATTAGAGATAATGCGAGTAAAGATGTTAGCGCAATTAAATCTGATCTGCACACTAAGATAGTTAAAATTGTAAATGTAATTATAAAAGTTAAATGTCAATGCAACTGAAAGTAAATCAAATACTTGTGGAAGTTTTGAGAATTTAAATGCAGTAAAGTAAAAGTGTGGTCAACTGCAAAGGGTTGGAGTGGATCACTCATATCACTAAGTAGCAACGTTGAATGCGTTGACAAGGTATTGTATAGATGAATTGTCACAACAATAAAGCTCCAATGAAATTTTACCGATAATAGCTCTCTATTTAATCAAGACTCAAGTACTCACAATTACCCCATCTCTCGATGTTGGCAACTCTGTGTACTCAATAACAAGTGATAGAATCTCTTCTAATCTCTAGTAGCTCTCGCTGACTTGCTTGTTAATCTAACTTGTCACCGCATCTCTCGATGTCAGTAGACTGTAATTCCACTCTTGTGTTTAAAGCAATTACATGCAAAAATAAATAGATGAGAAGGTTAAAGTAAGAATCAAAGTAATCTAACATTGAAAGATATTCTTATATTCATTCAATTGTCAAGAGTAATTCATCAGCATAAAAGAAGGGTTAGCAAATACATCGAAGCTTACTATCTCTAGACTACTAGGACTATTCCTTAACCGTTCCTCTTGTGCCTGCACCAAGCACTCCTCGTCAGGAGTTGTTGCTTCTTCGATTCATCAGTTCACCTTTCTCCAGCTTAAATCTCCAAGAACACAAAGTATTTGTAGAATTTAATTCCTCTACCTCTTGATATCTTTCTTCATATTTTCCACTCTATTTATAGGCTTCAAGAAATTACAGATTTCCTCCATTCTCAAATCTAGATTCAATTCGCACATGTCAAAGTTTGTTACAGTCCAGCTGTGCACTGACGCAGATTTGGTGTGTTCTTTATGGATCTGCAAGTTGTCACGACATTGCTAGACACATTCTGAAATCCTCAATTGTGGCGATAACGTGTGATTTTCCTACGCTGGTGCTTCTAAGTGTGAATGCAGCTTGAATTCTCAGTAAAGACAACTATGCAGCAACATTTCTAGTCACAATTTCAAGCTGAATTTGTGGCTGCATTTCCGAATTCTTTTTAGCTTTTGTCTTCTGAGCTGGATCCTTGCGCTGACAATTTTAAGACGTAATATACATGCTGCATGTGACGATATTAGTGTACAAAAGGAGATAAAATAACAAGAATATAAGCCAAACAATAATGAGTTAGAAAACATAAAAACTAAGTATGAAATGCCTAATATGCATACTAAATATGGCACAAAAGAGACAATTAATACACAAATTTAGGGAGAAAATAGGTGTCATTTCTAATGCTATCAGCTATCGTCCTTCGTGTTTAAGTGGTACTGTAAAGATCAAGAAGTCCTTCACTCGATGCAGATTCCATGTTTCAAGGGTCAATGTCGTGCCACACTAGGACCTATGTCGTGACGAAGTCATTAGTCCCCGTATAAAATGTCATCCTTCAGGCATTGTCGCAACATACCCCATGTATGTCACGACAAACAAGTCAGTCTCCAAAATATCCAAGTCAGGCCCCTTTGTTGCAACGTAAATAGTCCTATGTCATGACGAAGTGATCAATTCCACATTTATGCAACTTTTTATAGTCTCCTTCACACTCACGAAGCATGTTAGCTACCTTTAGGCCTCAATTGGCCTTAAAGACAATAAAATCACATTTTAACACTTTGGTTGCACAATTTATTCAAAATGAAAATCTAAGTTACAACATATAAAAACATAAATAAAATACTTGATTTCAAGCTCTTCAAGTGTGAAAACTAGTTCAATCTGCTAGGTATAAATCTGGCAGATCAAACTCCCCCACACTTAAATCTTTGCTTGCCCTCAAGCAAACAAAACAAGAAAGTAAAGAATGAAAGAAAAATGAAGAGCTTGAGTTCATAGTCATACAAAGAGTGGGCTCGTAGTATGTATTCTAGGCATCATACATTTCTTAATAACTTTAACATGAAGATTGAGCAATTTTACCATTTTCAATTAGAAACAAGATGAGTTCAATAAGTTATAGGAAATACAAATATTAAGGTTTTATCGATACGAATCCATCAATGCCTAATACAGGTACTTCAATTATCCCAGTACAATACAGATAACTATAATGATATCATTCAATTCCACATTTATTCATGCATAGAGTTGCTTAAGTCACATAAGGCTTTTCAGCTTGTAACGTGTTAAGGCTTATGATAGGTAATTTCAAAGAATAGTTAAGCACAAAAGGTTACAAACACGAAAATAGTTTGGGACTTTGTATTGTTCCCTATTCTTCCCCTTTATGCCTCATTCCATCTCACCCCCTTGTTTCCCCTTCTCTCACCATCCTGTTTTCTCCATTTTAGGAACTCTTAATATAAAGTATTCCCTTTAGCTAGCCTATGAGTATTCTTTTCTTTTGTTTCTTTAGTAAGATTCTCTTTTTTCTTCTTGGTGACTTTAATGATATAATCACTATTCACATGTTTTCTTACTCATGATTCTTTTGTTTCTACTCATTTTCCTTTTCTTTTTGATTTTTCACTATTTCTCTCTTTTTGGCTAAACTAAAGTTCATACATTATATTGATTTTCCTATTTTTATTTTGTAACCTCCACCTTAATTTGTATACTTACCCTCAATACCAATGGTCATACGTCTATTTCCATGCAAAACAGGACCAAAGAAAAAGAGTATACACAAATCATCATTTAAGGCTAAAAAGGCTTATAGTATGGTTCATCAAAAAGGGTCATAAGGCTCAAGCTAATTGGAATTCAAAACAGGGCTTGGCTTTTTAGCTCTAGATGTGTCCACACAATGCCTTAGGTCATCCCTAAACACCTCAATATGCACAAATATCAATTTAATTACCTAATCTCAAAATTATCATCTATCATATATACTAGCATGCTTATTTCCTCGTATTATGCACATCATTTAGTATCAATAACACCTTTTTATCTATACTTAATGTAACCTAACCTATAGAACTCAAAAATTTCATGCTTAAAAATTAAAAATTTCACATCATCATGCCAATTTTATCAATAAACACAATCAACCTATTATACATGCTCCTAACCAATCACTTGTATTTCTACAAGCCTAAGCATAAAAACTAAAAAAAAAGAAAAAAGAAAAACAATATGCAAAAATTCCTTTGTTACCCCCCACACTTTAGAAAACACATTATTGTCAATGTGTAACCCCTTTAGAAAATAAGGAAAGAAGTTATCCGATTTATCGTAAAAAGTCCTCTTGTCCTCATGGTGGTTATCCTTCCCTTTTGGCGTGAATGCTCGAAATTATTGTGTTTCCATAATGTCGGGTTCCTACTAAAAGAATTAGGGCATATATATGCAAAACTAATTTCTAGTCCTACTCCTACAAATTATATAAATTTAAAACAAAAAATGAAAATTATCCAAAAATTAAAAAATTAAATTGTCTAAAACAACAATTCATCTCCATTCATCCCTTCCTCCTCATTATTACTGTTGTACCTACTTCTGGTTCTTCTTCATCATGCTCCTCATCCACTGCCTCTAACATTTCTGTTGTGTAGTTGAGGACCCTAATGTTGTGTTTTCGAGCAACTTCTTTAAATATCGATCCCTATTCTTGCGTCCATTGGATCATCCAATCAAGCTTTAGATGACTCGTTTCACCAACTTCTTGTTGGGCTGGTGCCAACCTTTATTTGGAAGTCGGGGTAGTCGTCGAGTCTTTTGATTTCCTCTTCCCCTTTTTTATTTATTTAGTATGAAGATCCTCGTATTGTTAGAAGAGGGCATCACCAATAACACTCTTTGATGGCTTCAATGTTCGTTCAATGGATGCCATGGGCACATCTTCCCTACAACACAAAGTCATGATTAAGTGAGGAAAGAAAATCCCCACCTTTTGGCTTCCCACAAAATGACTCATGTTTTGGTTTATCCATTTTCCTAAACAAATCTGCTTTTTTTGCAAAGTTGCAAACAATAACAACGCTTGAAAAGCATTAACATTAGAAACATTTAAAGCAGGTATCATGCGTGTGCAAATAAATTGAATCCACATCTTGGCTTTAGGAAACATGATGGCTTGGAAATAAATAAAGTAACGATAGTAGTGCTTGGCCTAAATTTCCATTCCCTCCTTCCCTCAGTTAAATAAGTAATTACTTCATGCATGTCTATATCACTAAAGGATCCTAACTCAGTTTGATCTAAGAAATCATGTTCATAATAAGGAGCATTGAAGAAGTTACAAATTATTTTTGGGGTTACCTTAACACTAATCCCTCTAATTACTAAGGTTTCCCAAATAAATTCGTCCCTAGTCCTGGAAATATAACCTTTTAAGGCTGCATAGAATTCTTGGACTACAGGTAGTAATTTTTTTCTCCAAGATTCATGCGATCCCCTTCTTGGTTTTTGTGTCTGTTCTCTTTGGTGATCAAACGGTGGGTGTGTGGTGTCCACCTTGATTGGTGGCGCTGGTTCTATTTTCTTGCAAAGTGTTTCATGCATTTACTTGTGTTTTTTATTTCTGATAGCTTATGTTAAGGAACTATTTTTGCTACTGTGCTCGTTTTATTCCTGTTTTGTGGTGCTTCGTACAGATTCTCGTCGTAAGATGATTTTGAGTTGATAAGAGGTTTGGTGTTTCTCTGTATCAGAGCTTTTAATTAGGTGCAATCATTCTATTATTGTTTTCTTAGGTTTTCTTGCTTTTTTGTTTCTTAATCAATTTTGTTTTGTGAGGATTTTCTTGATCCGCATTTTCGGTATTTGTTTGTCTGTGGTGGTGGTACTTTTCTCCAGATATTACGGCTAGTGTCCGGGTGATTGTCTATGTTGATAGGACGTGAGTCGGTGCCTTCTTGTAGGTGGTCTACATAGATTGTTGGGGGTATCTTGGTAGTGCTGCGTGCAAGTTTTTTGGTGGTGAGGCCCGGTTTAGCGGCATGGCAAAAGCTCATCCATCGGAGATTATTTTCTTTCATTTCTTACTGGAGTATGGGGCTCATTTTGTTATCCTACGTTGTTGTTGCATGGTTTTTTATGCAAAATGAGGGTGACTTACATAAACAGCCAGGGAGTTATTCTTACTAATTTTTACTTTCTTGCTTTTATTCTCTTGTTACCTTTGTTTTCTTTTTCGAGACACAAGGCTCGTGAAGTCTGAGTCTTTGAGGGCATGTCTATGTTCTGGTGCGGTGGGAAGGGAAGGCTCAGCCTTGTAGGCGGGTTGTTGGTGGTTCGTCATGGTCGATTGGAAAGATGGATGAGGAAGTCCGGGAGATGTTAGCAAGGTTGAAGTTTTCTGAGGAAGAATCAAAGAAGATTTTGGCTTGGAATTCGTCAAACATGGAAACGAACAGGTGGGAATCTTGGGCTGTTGGCAAACTGTTGACTGCTAAAAAATTCAATAAAGAGACCATCTACAGGGTGCTACGGTCACTGTGGTTTATATCGAAATAGGTCAATTTTGTGGAAGTTGATGAAGGTACTTCTTGATCAAATTTGGGTCGATTTCTGATTGGGAACGGATTTTCAACCTTATACCATGGTTGTTCGACCAACATGTTCTGTCCATGGTGCCCTTCATTAGAAACAAAGCATGGAATGATTATGACTTCTCGCGAGTTCTATTTTGGATGAGAATCTATAGCATTCTAGTGGAATTAATGGATCGAAACATAACGATGGAGGTTGGGGAAGGTGTTGGCCATTGACTGGAGAGATAAGGGGAGAGGGTGGGTCAATTTCATTCGAGTATATGTTTATGTTAACACGGTAAAACCCTTGAGAAGAGTGGCATGTGTTGTGGACAAAGATGGCAAGGAATTCATGTGTATCCTGAAGTATGAAAGACTCCCCATCTTTTGCTACGTATGTGGGCTGATTGGGCACGGGACAAAGAAATGTAGCTTGGTAGCAGAGAAAGACAACCCTGATTTAATACCAATTTGGTAGATGGATGAGGGTGAAACTTGTTACTATTAGGCAAGGTGGAGGGATTATACGAAATGGAGTTGAGATAGTGAATGATGAAGGCGAAAAAGAGGTGACAAGAAAACAGGTGGTCCCTATGATGGAATAAGAGAGAATAGGGCTTAGGAGGGAGCGAGGGATATTGCTAAGTCTTCTAAAGAAGCATCAGCCTTTTATTCCCCTGCTTCTAAATGTTCGTTACTAGGCTTAAAAGAAAAAGAGAATAGAAATAAAGGAAAAAGGAAGAAGTCTAGAGGGCCAAATGATGGTGCTGATGGTAGCCCGATTCGTGCGGTTAGAAGAAGACTATTAGAGGGCTTATCCCCTTTGAAGGCGGAGGCTAGTGACCAGCCCCACTGGGAGCCATGAAGCTCCTTTGTTGGAACTGTCGCGGGTTGGGGAACCCTGTGAGGTGGGTTAGTTGAGGCAGCTCCTCGCTACCAATAGCCCCAACATAACCTTTCTTAGTGAAACTAAACTTAGAAATTTTGATATTGGCAGGATTCAACGAAGATGTAATATGTCTGGTAGCTTTGTTGTGGATTCAAACAGAAGCAAATATGGCTTGATGGTGCTGTGGGATGAGAAGACTCATGTGGACATCCAAAGTTACTCCCTTAACCTTGTTGACATGATCGTTCAAGGAAGAAATTTTAACAAGATTCGGTTTACTAGAATTTACGGCTACCTTGAGCTTGGGCAACGTCATTTAACATGGAGTTTGATCTGGGACATTGGCAGTCGTGTTAATGAGGATTGGGTCATTAGGGGGACTTTAACGAAACACTAGATGATTTTGAAAAGCATGGGGGCAGGCGAAAGGCTCGTGTTACAATTGAAGAATTTCGTAAGACTCTTGTGGATATGGTGTTAGTGGATGTTAAACCGGATAGTGGTTGGTTCACCTGGACAAATAACCGGAGAGGGATCGGGCTGGTTAAAGAAAGTCTGGACAGGTTTATTGTTTCTTCTTGTTGGCTTAGGCAGTGCTCATTTCATTCTTCAAGTGTGCTTAGACAAGTACACTCTGATCATGACATGGTTATCATGGATGCTTATGGGAGGAAGCCTAAAGATATGTACAGGGATCCAAGGCTGGGATTTAGGTTTGAAGCATGTTGGGCAAATGACAGTGAGGCCAAAGCAATTATCAAGAATGCTTGGAACAAAGGTGGTGAGGACGTGGAGCAGAGTTGCAAGATGGTTGGTTTTTCATTGGGTAGATGGCAGCGGAGTAAGTTCAAAGGTAACAAGTGTCGTATAAAAGATCTCTATGCTAAGATTAATGATATTATTGATGGGTGAGGCATCAATAGAAGCACTGAAAGGCTACGTAAAGCTAAAGAGGAATTGGCCAGCTTGTATAATGCCGAGGAAACGATTGGGCTTAGCACTCTCACATAAGGTGGCTCGGGGAGGGTGATAGAAACACCCATTTTTTTCATGTTCGAGCTACTCATAGAAACAAGAAGAACAACATTGAAGGTTTAGTGGACGATGAGGGGAGATGAGTTATTGACAATGAGGGGGTTTGTAAGGTGGCTAAGGACTATTTTGTTAGTCTGTTCAAATTGGATTGTAACCCGAATATGGAGGAGATCTTGGCTGTTATCCCTAGGTGCATCACCCAAGACATGAGCAATTCCCTTACTAGACCTGTGGAGGATAAGGAGATCCTCGAAGCTTTTAAATAGATGGACCTTGGGAAGGCCCTTGGAAGTGATGGGTTGTCTGGCTTATTTTTCAAAGAGAATTGGTGTGTTGTTGATCAGGATATGTTGACTTATTGTAAGCAGTTGTTTACTGAGGAGCGTAGCATTGAGGAGATTAATGATGCGATCATTGTATTGATTCCTAAAGTTGACAATCCCAGGGACATGACTAAGTACCATCCCATTAGTCTCTGCCGGGTGATCTATAAAGTGGTTGCCAAGGTGTGGGCTAATCGCTTGAAGGTCCTTCTATCGAGTTACATATCCCTAATCAAAGCACTTTTGTACCTAGTAGAATGATACATGACAACTTTATAATTGCTCATGAGCTAACTCACTACATGTAGAGTACTAAAAACGGTCCTAACAAAGGGTTTATCGTTAAGCTCGATATGAGAAAGGCATATGACCACGTGGAATGGAGCTTCCTTGAGCGGGTTATTCTGTGCAAGGGATTTACATCCTCAAAGGTGAAAAAAATTATGGAAGGTCTCCAGACGGTCCGTTACATGATGAAATGCAATAATCAGCTGTCGGGGTCTTTTCATCCCGAATATGGGCTTCGATAGGGAGTCCCATATCACCCTACCTTTTTCTGTTTTGCATGGACGCATTATCTCGTTTACTAACTGAGGCTCAACGTGTAGGTTGTATGCAAGGGATACGGGCTAGTCAAAATTGTGATCATATTAACCACCTATTTTTCGCGGATGACATATTGTTATTCATAAGGAATAAACAACGGGATGTTGAGCACGTTAGGGACATTCTGTCAACTTTTGAAGCTGCCTCTAGCCAAAAGATCAACCTGACCAAATCCTTCCTTTATTTTAGTGCCAATACTTTGACTGTTCAAAAAAATCTATTTGGGAATATTTTGGGCATGAAAATTGTAGAGAACTTGGAAAAATATCTTGGATTACCTCTGTACTTTGGTAAAAAAAAAAACTAATGCTTTTCACTTTCTTTTGGACAGATATGCTAATCTCATCAACGGATGGTCCAAGAGGCTTTTGTCTAGGAGGACACTAAAGTCATTCTACAGTCCCTTCCAACATACCCTTTCTCTGTGTTTTTGCTCCCCAAGGGGCTTATTGACATTTTGAAGGCCAAATCTCGTTGTTTTTGGAGTGCAAGCAAAAAGAAGGAGCGTGGGTGGGTGATGCTTAGCTGGGATAAGGTTTGCACGCCAAAGGGGATGGGAGGCCTGGGATTCAAGGATTTGATACTTTTCAATATAGCTTTGCTTGGAAGGCAACTCTGGAGGTTGGTCCAATATAAAGATACTTTATGCTATCGAGTCTTATCATCTAAATACTTTCTAAAGGGGGATCCTTTTGACCCTAAAAAAGTTGATAAGCCATCGTATGTTTGGTCTAGCTTATGCTTAGCTGCAAGTGCCCTTAAGAACGGGTTTGGCTGGCAAGTGGGTAATGGGAGTAGTAGTATAACTATTCGTAACAAGAGATGGGGGTTCGAAAGGCTGGACGGAAGCTTTATTTTACATTTTGCCCAAGTTGACGTTGCATGCGTAGTGCGTGACCTTTGGCTTCATAACAGCTACCAATGGAATAAGGCTAAAGTGAGTGAAATATACTATGAAGAGATGGGTCGGATGATTTGTGAGGTGCCTTTACTCCAACATGGGCCCACGGACAGGATCATTTGGTTTCATGACCCCAAGGGTATCTACACGACAAAATCGAGTTATTCATGGCTTGTCCTTAAAAAGGTGAGGTACGACCCTCATAGAATTTTTTGGCGCATCATTTGGAAACTCAATATCCCTCCCAAGTTGAAGGTCTTCGTTTGGAGAATCGAGCATAACCTCCTTCCAACAAATGCGAAAATTACTGCCATTAATCCTAGTCATAACAACCTCTGCCCTCTGGTGCAATAGTAAAGTGGAGACCCTTGTTCACGCCCTTAGGGACTATGACCATGCAATGGCCATCTTAAAGCTTAGGAGTGTTGATGGTCGTATTCTTCAGCCTGACTGGGATTTTGGGATCGACTGGTTAGAGGGCTCTATAAAGCTTGTTGATAAACAAGCTTTGAGTGTTTGGCTACCATTCTCTAGAACTCTTGGAATGCTAGAAATAACTTGGTTTTTAGATGTGTGTTGGAGGAACCTAAGGCTGTTTGGGAGAGAACTGTTAATTTCAATTCTGACTTCTGCATCCATAATCTATATAATGCTCCTTTGATTCCTAAAGGTGATGATCAAAGAAGATGGACAAAACCCCTAGCTGGTTCCTTCAAAATAAACTTCGACGCGGCTTGGAAGAATTATACAGCAGGTTTTGGTTTTATTTTACGTGACTAAGATGGTTTCGTGCATGGTGATGGGTGGTCTTATCAAAATGACGTTGTAAACCCACTTGGGCAGAGGCACTTGCTTTCATGAATAGCATAACATGGGACAAAGCTAATAATTGTGATAATATTATATTTGAAGGGGATAGTACGGCTATTGTTAACCGATGGAAAAGGTTGGCTGATGATGTCACCTTAATTGGCTTCATATTGCGACAAAGTCAGGCTTTAATTAGTGATTTTTCTTCTTACTGTATTAATTGGTGCCCGCGAATTTGTAATAAGGTAGCCAACAGATTAAGCAAAATTGCTTTAGAAAGAAAGTGTAATTACTCCTTTAGTTTGGATTATCCTAGTGAGATCCAAAATATTGTTCTAATTTATTCTTATTAATAAAATTATGGTGGCCTTCGAGCCTTTTTTGTTCAAAAAAAAAGAATTCTTGGACTACAGGGATAAGTGCAGGTTCTTTGGGGATTTCCAAAATTGTTCCCACCTATGATACCTAACTAGAGGCCAGATTTCCTTCCACAAAACCATCAATGGGTCAAAACCCCTCTCTTGAATGAATGTCTTCCCTTGAAGCTCATTAGAATATTTTTCTACATTCACATTCACAAAATTCGAAGGATTTGTACCCAATGACAGTTCAAATTCTATAGTACATCTAACCTTCCTAGGAGACATTTTAAAAAATAGAAATATGAGAGTCGAAACTTTAAACCTGGTTTGGTGTCTTTCTCCCCTTGCTTAGAAACTTGAAAAGTGAAAAGAGAAAATAGGAAAACAGAAGGATTTTTAGGGTTTTAAAGGTTTTTATAAGTTAAAATAAAAAGAAATAAGTAAGAATAGTGTTTTAATATTTATATGCATTAGGTTTTAGGGTTTGAAGGTGTAAAAACGCGGAAGAAATATGTTCCCTTAGTTATCGAGTTACGCAATTGGGTCAAGTTGATCCTACAAAAATTGTAGTCGATGTCGAGACAAATGTCTCAACTTCTCTTTTTTCGCAACATACTTGAAGTGTCGTCACAACATTCTCCTCAGTTCCTGAGATTCCTGAACCTGTACTCTTTGTCACGATAAGGGATAGCTACGTCGTGATATCGACATCAATCTTGATTTTCCTGAATTCTAACACCTTTATTATGACATAGCTGATGGTGTGTCGTGACATACTCCTCTTTCCTATTAATTGCTGAAATAAAAACATGTTAGAAATATATACAATAATATACATAAGTCAGTATCACTGTTTTACCTTTAAGTCTTACTACCGGACTCATCCGGTATGCTTACCCTTGTCAAACGGATCCAACATTGTTCCCTTTTGGCCCATCTCACATTAGATTTCTCGACCTCCTTCAATCGATCCCTTTACTTAAATCGGTTAATTCATTCTTTGCTCATGAAGAGGATCTGATTGTGCACTTCTTCCCCATTTAATTCTAGCAAGTGGCAGTGCTCATTATGCTCCTTAGTTTCATCGCTTTTATGCTCCACATTTGAAAGTCTCAACCTCACCATTAATTCGCATAGTGAGCTCATTATTTTTCAAATCAATGGTAAACCGAGAGGTGGCTAAGAATGGTCTTCCTAGCAAGATGGGGATATCCCTGTCTTCCTCAAAATCTAACACAATAAAATTGGCAATGATGATGAAACTCCATACCGGAACTAATATGTCCTCCAAAATTCCTCTCGGTCGTACAGATGATCGATCAACCAATTGTAGAGTAACTTGGGTAGGTATTTTTAAGATCTTCACTCCCAAGTTTCTCAAACACTAATAAAGGCATTAGATTTATCCTTGCACCAAGATCGCATAATGCCCTACTAAACTGAAGATTCCCAATTTTAATTGGAATGGTGAAACTATCGGGATCCTTCAATTTTTGAGGAATTACCTTCGAGATAATAGCACTGCAAGATGCGTTTATCTCCACTTGCTTACCTACCTTGATTGTCTGATGCCTTATCATCATCTCTTTTCGAAATTTGGCATACTTGGGTACCTTCTCTATCAACTCAATCAAAGGTAGGTTAATATTTAGGGATTTGAAAAGGTTTAGAAAACTTACAAAATCATCTTCGCCTTGTCACTTCTTTTCTTCTAACCTTTTCGGGAATGGAATTAAGGTGCTCTTTCCTTCCTTAGGCATGTCTTCTTTCTTTTCTAATGCCTCTTTTAATGGCACCTCTTTAGGTTTTATGACTTCAGTTTCATCGTCAGAAGGGATATCTATAAGCTCATGAACGTTGTTAGGCTCTTCTCCATTTTTGAGTTGTTTTGGGCTACTCAATACTTTGCTTGATCTCAACTCAATTACTTTAGCTTGCTCTTTACCCTCTCTTCAGGGATTATTATCAGTGTTACTAGGGATACCTGAACCAATTTGCCTTGAAAGATAACTCACCATACTCATCAATTGGTCCATCCTCTCCTTTAGCTTTATTACATATCTGGCAGTATTAGTGCAATCAGATTGCACTTATTTTACATTTTCCCTCATAGAGTACATCTCCCCTTCGATTATATCCAACCTTTGACCACATGTAGTCTGATCACCTTGACTTCCTCTTTTCGGTTGTCTTTGTAAGAATGGGGGTTGGTAACTAGGATTTCTTACCTGTGTTATTGTTATCGCTTCCCCCTTGGCTTCATCCCCATTTAAAGTTGGGATGATTTTTCCATCTCGAATAATAAGTATTCGAATAGGGATTTCCACTTTGACTACTCTCATAATTGGCCTCCTCAAGATTTGTGAGATAATTATAGAGAGGCTTATCTTCTCCTTGGGATGGTAGTGCCCCTGTAACAGACTCGACTTGATTTATTCTTTCCAATAGTTGTTGGTACTTGTCGTTTTCTTAGATCATCTTTGCTGAAGCGGGTTTCTGCCCATAAACGAACTTTCAGTAGGCCATTGACAAGAGTTTATCGTCATATTTTATTAGCTCATAAGCCTCATTATAAGTCTAGTTCATTAGGGCTCCTCCTGTTGCACCCTCTAGAGTAGATCTGGCTAATGCATCCAACTTGTTATAAAACATTTGCAATTGCATCCATTCCGACATGCCATGATTAGGGCATTTTTGGACTAACATTTTGAACCGTTCTCATGTTTGATGGAACCCTTCGCCCTCAAATTGCCAAAAGGTTGACAATTCTCTCTTGAGTTAGATTGCTTTCCCCATAGAGAGATATTTTTGAAAGAATTTCCCTACTAGTTCATCCCATGTTGTGATAGATCCAAATGCCTACGGATCTAGCCACGAAAAGGCATTGCCAGTTAGTGAGTAGGGAAATAATCTAAGATGAATGGCATCAATAGTAATACCATTAAACTAAAAAGTATCGCATATTTGGAAAAACCGCTTTATATTTAAACTGTGATCTTCAGCCGTTGTCCCACTAAATTGTAAATTGTTTTGTATCATTTGAATCATAGTAGGTTTTATTTCAAAGTTATTAGCAAAGATGGTAGGTCTAGCAATACTCCCTTGGGTTAGATCTAAAGTAGGTAAAGAGTACTCCCTCAAAGTTCTCAGTACTTCCGCCATTAGTTCGTTTGTAGGGAGTTGTGGAGGCTTAGGAATGTTTTCTGCGTTGATAGCGGGATCTTCAATTGGGTTGGCTATTTCTTCTCATTCCTCTGGTGGTTTGGGTTTTGCATCGGTTGCTAGGTTCTAGATTTTCCCTAATCAATGCTTCAGGGTTAGAGATTGGATCTACCAAGTTTCCTTGGCTCCGAGTCATAAGCCAAAACTAATTAAAAAGAGAGAAAAATATAAAAATAAATAAATTAAATTAAATAAATCAACTAAAACAAGTAAATAAAATCGTATCTATAACCTAAAATTTTCCTAACTATTTTACTGACAAAGAAAGAATAAAATTTACTAAAGCATTGTCTCCTCGACAATGACGCCAACAACTTGACCGTCTCCGAACGTACTCCCGTTCGGTATAGGTTTTAGGCTTCAGCAAGTATACGGGTCAGATTGTAAATATAGTGTGTACAACGAAACACTTGGTAGTATTCTGAGGAACGTAACCAAAGGAGACGTAAGGAAATAGTAAATTAAATCCTTACAAAGATTAAAAGTAATTAGTATTCGCCTTAGTGATTATAGTACAAAAGATAATAAAATATTTGATTGCAAAAAGCATAAATAAAACAAAAAATAAAGATAAGAGAGTTGAGATGCAAAATTCGATAAATGGCTTTGAAGATATTAGGTCACTTCAGTATGAGTTCTTCAATTGTTAGGTTTTGGGGATTTTCCTTCAATCAACTAGTCACTACCCCAGTTGGATCTCTCGATCTTTCGTTGGCATAGCAAGTCGATAGAGGCTACTTATCGCTAGATGTCACAAACTAAACTAGTTTAGGAATAAGGTGTTCACGGATGGGCAATACCAATTTTGGGTTCATTCCCACTTAAATGATGTTCTAGGGTTGTCAAACCTAGTGTTTGTTTTATATTCTTCCTTTCCCAAACAGCTGATCCGAATGTAAAAATCTTTGCTAAACAACAATTAAATAATCATACTTCCACTTCCTAATTCCCCAAAATAGAATTAGTTCCTTGAATACTCAAATGTAAAAGAAACTCGATTTGTATTGGAAATCTATCAGGAACAATTTCTTGAACGTTTATGCGAGTTTAACAATCTCATTTCTAAAACTAAAATTACAAAGTAAAACTAAAAAATAAAAAATGGTGTAATTTTATGATTAAGAACATACATGCGGTATGTCGCGATAAAAAAGTCAATCCCTGAAATCTTCAAGTCTGGTCCCTTTATTGCGATGTAAATCACCCTATGTCGTGACGAAGTGATCAGTTCCACATTTATGCAACTTCTTATAGTCTCCTGCACTCTCACGAAGCATGTTAGCTAACCTTTATGCCTCAATTGGCCTTAAAGACAATAAAATCACATTTTAACACTTTGGTTGCACAATTTATTCAAAATGAAAATCTAAGTTACATCCTATAAAAAACATAAAGAAAATATTTGATTTCAATCTGCTAGGTATAAAATTGGCAGATCAATAGTCTTTTAGGGCAGCATAAAAGTCCTAGACTACTAGGATAACTGCAGGTTTCGTGGGGATTGTCCAAAATTGTTCCCACCTATGGTACCTAACTAGAGGCCAAATTTCTTTACATAAAACCATCAAAACATCAAAACCCCTCTCTTGAATAAATGTTTTGCCTTGAAGCTCATTAAAATACATTTCTACATTTGCATTCACAAAACTTAAAGGGTTTGTACTCATTGATGGTTCAGATTCAATGGTTCGTCTAACCTTTCTAAGAGACATTTTAAGCATTAGCAATGAAAGAATATTGAGTTAGGAACTTTAAAATTGACATGGTGTGATCCCCTTCTTACTTGATGCTCAACCTTGCTCATGAGATGATAACCTGAATGATAAACCTGAAAGTGAAAAAATAAATAACAAAAGAAAGGAGGGTTTTAGAGGTATTGGAGAGTTATGGTGTAATGAGAGTATTATAGAGTTTATGTGTTGTAGATGAGAGTTATAAGTGTTAGTATTTATAGGGGATGGAAAGTAAGCTTTTAAAGTGTTAAAATTCGAAAAAATAAGTATTTTAGTCGTCAGGTTGCGTAGTCAGGTCGGGTCGATCTTGCAAAAATTGCACTCGATGTTGCAACATAGGGTAGCTATGTCGCGATAAACATATCAGTCCTTCGTTGTTGCAACATCATCCTCAGTTCTGAATGGTCACCCAGCCTGTACTCTTTGTCACGACATAAGGGGTTCTTCGTCGCAACATCAGCATCAATCTCGTATTTTCCTCATTCTATCACCTATGTTGTGACACGAAGGGTGGTGTGTCGCAACATACCCCTGTTTCATGTTAACTGCTAAAATAAAACTTGTTAGAAATATATATAATAATATACAGAAATTAGTTTCACTTGTCCACCTTTATGTCTTACTACCAGAATCATCTGGTATGCTTGTCAATCATGTCCAAATTTTTTCCGCATTTGTTTATCTCCCATAATTATTCTCCATTTTCTAAAGTCAATCCCTTTCTTTGAACCTATTAATTTGTTCCTTATTCATAAAAGGGATTTTACTGGGTTCTTCACTTCTATCCATGTCAAGTAAGTGATAATGCTCGTTGTTTCTCAGTTTCATCTATTTTATCCCCACAATTGAAGATTTCGACATCACTATTGATTCTCATCGTCAACTCCTTGGTTTTTAAATCGATGGTGGATCTAGACATGGCTTGAAAAGGCCTTCCTAACAAAATAGGTATATCCATGTCTTCTTCAAAATCGAGCACCACAAAATCTGTAGGGATGATGAAACTTCTCACCTGGACCAGCACGTCCTTGGGAATTCCTTCCGATCTCACAGATTATCGATCTGTTAGTTGTAAGTTCACTTGGGTATTTTTGAGATCTCCGCTCCAAGTTTCTGATTGAGATCTCCGCTCCCAAGTTTCTGAAAAACCGACAGAGGCATCAAATTTATGCTTGCACCGAGATCACATAAGGCTCTATTGAACTGAAGGCTCCCAATTTTGACTGGAATTGTAAAATTTCTAGGATCCTTTATCTTTTGAGGAATTCTTTTAGGGATAATAGCGTTGCAAGATGCATTTACTTCTACTTCCTCACCTACCTTGATTTTCTTACACCTCGACATAATCTCCTTTAAGAACTTGGCGTATTTTGGTACATTTTCTATGAGTTCAACCAAAGTTAAGTTGATATTTAAAGATTTAAACAGATTTAGAAAACTTACAAAGTCGTCGTCATCTTGCTTCTTTTTCTCTTCTAACCTCTTTGGAAATGGAACAATGGTACCTTTTTCTTCCTTAGGCATATCATCTTTGTTTTGTGGTGTTTCTTTCATCGGTGCTTCTTTAGGTAATATGACTTCAATGTCATCTTCGGAGGAGATTTCTATAGTCTCACATTATTTTCTTTGTTCCTCCCCTTCTTTGGACTTTTCTGGGCTACTCAGTACTTTGCCCGATCTTAACTTGATCATCTTTACATGTTCTTTCCCCTCCTCTAGGGATTGTTTTTAGTGTTGCTAGGGATATAGGTACCAATTTTCTTAGTGAGATCTCCTACCATACTCATCAATTGCCCCATCCGTTCCTCTAGTTTTATTAAGGACCTAACAAAACTAATGCACTCAGACTGCACTTCCTTTACATCTGCTCACATTGATTACATTTCTCCCTTTATCCTGTCTAACCTTTTTCCACATACAGTATGATCATTTTGAACTACCTTTTCTGGCTGCCTCTACAAGAATGGAGGTTGGTAACTCGGGTTTCTCGATTGGTTATTGTTACCACTTCCTCCTTGACTTCTTCCCCATCAAAAATAATAGTCCTTCTATCCTAAATTGTAAGTGTTCGAGTAGGTATTCCCACCTCTATTCCAACATAGTTAACATCCTTAGTGTTGGTAAGATAGTGGTAGAGAGGCTTATCTTCTCCTTGTAATGACAGTGCCCCTACAATAGATTCGATTCGGTTTAATCTCTTCAAAAGCTGTGTTGGATCATTTAAACGAAGCAGGTTTCTGCCCATATGTGAACCTCTCAGTAGGCCACTGACAAGAGTTCATTGCCATATTTTTAATCAACCCATAAGTATCGTTATAGGTTTTGTTCTTTAGGGCTCCTCCTGTCGTACCATCTAACCCTGATCTGGTAGACGCATCCAACCCATTATAAAATGTCTTTAATTGCATCCACTCCAACATACCATGATGTGGGCATTTTCTTAAAGCATTTTGTACCATTCCCATGTTTCATGGGACCATTCGCCCTCAAATTACCAAAATGTCAAAAGTTCTCTCTGGAGTTGGATTGTTTTACTGATGGGAAAGAACTTTTGTAAGAATTTTCCTATGAGCTCATCCCATGTGGTAATGTATCCTAGTGCCTGTGCATCTAACCAAGAAAATGCATTATCAGTTAAGGAGAATGGAAATAATCTGAGACGAATGGCATCATCAGTAATATCATTGTAATGAAAATTATCGCATAATTGTAAAAACCGCTTTAAATGTAAGCTGGGATCTTCAACCATGGTCTCTCTAAATTGTAAGTTATTTTGTATTATCTAGATCATGGCTGGTTTAATCTCAAAAGTGTTTGTGGTTATAATGGATCTAGGAATACTCCCTCATGTCAGATCTATGTGAGGCATAGAATACTCCCTTAGAGTTCTTTGAGCTTTCGCCATCGGTTTGTATGCGGGGAGTTGTGTAGAGGTATCCTAACGTCTTCATTGTTGTTAGCAGAATTTACGATTGGATCTTTTAGTTCTTCTCGTTCCTCTGGTGGTGGTGGTGGGTTTTACATTAACTGTCGATTTCTACGGTTTTGTCTAATCAATGCTTCAGGGCTAGAAATTAGATCTACCAAATTTCCTTGGCTCCGAGTCATAAATTGAAATTAAACAAAGAAAAAGAAAATAATAAAAGATAAATGAAATAAAATAAATAATCAAATCTATATCCTAAAGATCTCCTAATTATTCAAATAGAAATGCAAAATTAAAAATCACTGAAAGTGTTGCCTCCCGGCAACAGTGCCAACAACTTGACCGCATCCGAATGTATTCCCGTTCGATGTGTGTGTTCGACTTCCGCAAGTTGTAATATAGTTTGTACAATGAAATACCTTGCAGTCTTCTAAGGATCGTACCCAGAGGAGGTTTTAAGCAATTGTGAATTATATCCCTGTAAAGAAAAGAAGTAATTAATATTTTATTTAGGGATTATATAGTATGATAGTAAAATAAGAGAGTTTGTTTTGAAAAGCATAAAAATTAAATAAATCAAAGTAAACAAAAGAGATAGTGATTTCGATGAACAGCTTTAGGGAGATTAGGTCACTTTAGTATGAACTCTTCAACTATCAGTTTTGGGGATTTTACTTCAACCAACTAATCGTTACCCTACCAGGATCTTCCGATCTTCCACCAACATAATGAGTCAATAAAGACTACTTATGACTAGATGTCACAGTCTCAACCAATTTGGGGAAAAGGTCTTTACGGATAGGCAATACTAATATTGGGTTCATTCCCACCTAAATAACTTTATAGGATTGTCAGGCCTAGTGTTTGTTTCATGTTCTTTCTTTCCCAAACAGTTGATCCGATTGAAAATCCCTATTTATACAATTAAAGATCCATATTTCCACTCCTTAATCCCCCACAACGGGATTAGTTCCTCATGGTTTTTTAATATCATAAAAATAATATAATTAAACATACTATTTAATAAATGAAATGAAAAGAAACTTGAATTGTATAGCAATCTGTCGAGAAATAATTTCATGATCGTTTATGTGAAGTTACAAATCTCATTTCTAGAACAGAAAGAAATAACAAAGTAAAAACGAATCTAAGTACAAGTGTGTAAAACCCTAGTTCTAGAGGCCCTATTTATAGCCTTGGGTGGCTATTTTCCTCAACCTTAGGTCAACTACCATTATTCGTGTTTAAGTGGCATTGTAAAGACCGAAACGCCTTTCACTCGATTTAGAATCCGTGTCTAGGGGTCGATTTCGCAACACTCAGGTCTTGTGTCATGACAAAGAGGTCAATTACTCCCTGGTGCAATTATACAAGCGTTGTCGTGACATAGGCGATGTATGTCGCGACAAAGAAGTCAATTCCACGTTTCTTCAAGTCTTGTCCCTTTGTTGCAACGTGGAGTAGTCTATGTCGTGACATAGTGATCAACTTCACACTTGTTCGACTTCTGAGGGTCTCCTGCACACTTACAAAGCATGTTAGCTAACCTTTAGGCCTTAATCGTCCTTAAAGACGATAAAACAAACCTTTTTGCACTTTTTACACATTTTATTCAAAAGCAAAAAACTGAATTAAATCCTACATATAAATAAAAGGAAACTACTTACTTTCAAGATCCTAAAGTGTAAAAAATAGTTCAATCTGCTAGGTACAAAACCAGCTGATCAAAGGACTCAATGCAAACTTGATTACTTTGAGTTAACTTTGCAATCAAGAATATCATGTGAGGTTTTAAAGAAGGTTGTGAAGTTCGAGCCCCAGATGATTATTGTGCTATGGAGAGTGTCAGATCGTTTGATAATTGCTACAGTTGGTGTGCAATACAATGAGGCCTGTAAAAAACGAATTTATCAATGAGTTAGAACTATGGCATCAAAGGATGGGGCATATCAACTACAAGAGCCTCTAAAGAATTTTCAAACATGATGCTATTTGTGGGCTGCAAAAATTGGTGGCGCAATAACTACACAATGCGAAGAATGCTTGAAAGGGAAACAAAATCAATTGTCTCATTCAATGTTATAATAGATGTTACAATAAGGTCATTAGAGCTTTTACTTATAGATCTTATGGGCCCCATGAAAAATGAAAACCTTGATGGTAAAAGGTACATAATTGTTTATGTAAATGATTTTCACATTTTCCTTGGGTAGAATTTTTTAAGGAGAATTTTGAGGCATTCAACACATTCAAAAGACTTTGCTTCAAGATTATAAATGAGAAAGGTGAAAGGATTAGAAAGACCATGCTGATTTGAAATGATCGTGAGAAGTAATTTGAGAATAATAAGTCCACTTAGTTTTGTGATAAATAAGGGATTTTTTATGAATTTTCAACATCCAAAAAAGTTGAACAAGATGTTGTTGTGGGGAGAAGAAGTACAAGATATTGTAAGAAGTGGCATGCATGAGTTGTTGAATTCAAGAATGTTGTTTGGAGAGTTACAATTCTCCTCTCTTAAATAATTTTCATCCCTAAAATTCATTAATTTCTCCAAAACCTTTAACAAAAAAAATATATTTTTAAAAAAAGGTAATGATTTGATTAATAGTATTTGCAAAAGATTTGGAAGTTCAAAAAGTCTTAGAAATCTTTAAAAAGTATACTAAATTCTAAAATCGTCACTCACCACATTTACAAACAGAATAAGAAGACATCTTGATTCCATTCAAAAGGAAAAGTAGAATTAGAATCTCATGTAATTTCAAAAATTGCAATTCAAGTTTTCTAATTGGAATGTATACTAGACTTTCTATCTATTCGTACTCTGTTTAGACCTAGAACTAGCTAAACCTACAACTTTGATACCAAAAATATAACACTCCAAACTCGACCCAAAAGTCCAATCGAATCTAAAGTGTTACAGTGGTCGTCAAAGTGACCCACGCAGTCAATCGTTCATTTAATACACAATAAAAATATAAATTTACACATATGAATAATAAATTATTTATTAATGACAATACTATATCCAAAGCACAACAATGACAATATTATATCAAATTTTAGTAAGATTTATTGTACAAATAAATTCTAACTTTGAGAGAGTTTGTCTTTGATTTCTTGCCCATAGAGAGATATTGATCTTCCCCACTGCAATATCGATAAAAGTTTTCATTGTGTTTATCGGTTTGTGATTTAGGGCCCATTCTCTTAGCAAGCGTAGGGTAATATAGAAGATTGTGTTGATAAAAGTTAAGAAATGACAAATTTCACGCCTATTCCAAAACAGAAATACAAATTTGGTAAAGGGGTTATTATTATGAATGACACAATCGCTCAATTTTAGAAGAAAATCATTTTTTCGTTGTGCAAAATCGCCAGCGTATGAGCACTAAAATAAACAAAATATAAAAAAGAAATGGCGGCTTGTATTGAATATGTATAGGTCAAATTATAATAAATTTGTGTTACAGCAAAACATCAAAAGTATTACGAGGATCGAACCCCCAAGAGATAGTGTAATTTAAAGAAATAAATGAAATTTATAAGCAATAGGAAGTATATTGAGCTACTAAAGCGAACAATTAAACTAACCAATCACCCTAGAAATCTAGTTCATACCCATAGAAAAATTAAACACAATAAGCAATTTCATACACTTTAATTAAATAAAAAAATAAAATAGAATAAATGTATAAATGCTCAAAAATATGATTAATATCTTGAATCCAAAGATGAAAATGTTGCAATTCGTAAAAGTTGTTGAACGCCCAATATCTAATTCTTCAATTGTGATGAAAACTAAATAGAGAAATTACGAATTTCGGTAGAGTAGAGAAAACACTAACCTAAAAAGTAGTAATAAATTCTTATACTATTAACCTAAAATTTACTGGAGCTAATTCTAATAATACTAACTTAAAAATATTTTAGCACTAATTCACAACCACAAAATAGTTGATAATAAGGTGGTATTTATAGTTAAAATTATAATAAACATTCAATTACAATAATAACCTTAATATTAATTTTAACTAAGGCATGTTTGAGTAAGGTTTCCACAAATTACCCTTCAAAATCTCAGTTGATTTTGTTGTTATGGACTTGATGTCATGACGTTAGGGATAAGAGGTCGCAATACTTAAAGGGCTCTGAGTCACTACACCACAATTTTGATGTCGCAACACGACTTGATATTCTAGTTAAGCTTCAAGGCATTGACGATGAAGATCAAGCTATGCTATTATTGTGTTTTTTACCCGTTTCATACAAGTCTTTCAGGTAAACCTTGATTTATGGCAAAGACAAACTCTCGTTCGAGGATGTGAAGGGTCATTTTTTATGTAAAGACAAACTCGACAATGAGTTTGGTTTGGATAGTAAGGTAGATAGGCAAGCTTCCGTTTTGGTAACATCAAATAAGCGAGACAAAAGGTGTCGCTATTGTAAGAAGTTAGGTCACGTCAAAGAAGATTGTTATAAACTTCAAAATGAAAAGGGTTGCTGAAGGCAACGAAGAAGATGTTGCTGGTGCTAATTTAGTTGATGAAAGCGATGATGATTTCTTGTTAGTGTCAACGAGCAAAAGCTCTGAACATACGTCCGAGTGGACCCTAGATTTGGGATGTTCTTTCCATATGTGACCAAATAGAGAATGGTTCTTCACATATAGTTCGCTTGAGGGTGGAGTTGTGTGCATGGGAAATGGTTCATCCAGTAAGGTAATCCATATTGGTATTGTTAAAATTAGGGTGCATGATGAGACAATCAGGACACTCTCAGATATAAGCTATGTGCCTGATTTACGAAAGAATCTCATTTCCTTGAGTATTTTAGACTCAAAATGTTGCAAAATCAACATCGAGTCTAGTGCCATTAAGGTATCTCATAGGGCTCTCATTTTATTAAAAGCTAAAAGGACCGACAATCTTTATTTTCTGGAAGGTTCTACAATGACCGGTGAAATCGAATGTCCCTCATCTATTGAGAAGTCAAACCCAACTCGTTTAGAGCAAGGCAACTTGGTCATAGGAGGGAAAAAGGTATGATCGTTTCCTTGAAAAGAGATTCTCTTTTGGATGCAAGTTTTGAAAAGTTAGGGCAGTGTGTTTGTGAAAATTAGACTCGGGTTAGTTTTGATTTGGTAGTGCACAAGTCGAAGGCTAGAAGTCTTCCAGCTTATAAGCACATATTCGACTTAATTAATTCTCTGCATAGTTCATGATAGGCCCGTGGCAGGCTTTGGCAAAGATGGCATTTTGAAAATATGAGTGAAGGTGGAGATTTGTTGAGTAGGTCTCATATTTCAGTCAAATTTGAGAGGTAATCTCCCGGTTAAACTTTGTTTATTCGTTTATTTGAGAGGAAAAATTCCTTTTCATGTATTTCATGCATTAAAATATGTTTGGATGCATTAAAATTAATTAGATTACGATTAATGGACACGATAATTGAAAGGTTCATGCTTAATTTAGATCCTAATCCGATTAAATTAAAGGTTTGTAACAACTCAAGAGAGCACTATTGCCTTGCATAATTTTAGATTTATGTGATTAAATTGTTTCGAACCTAACCTGCCCTGTTACTTCACATAAATTCTAATGAATCCTTAGTTAAATATGGATATAGAAATATACATGTTTTCTAAGTATAAGATTTTGAAAGAATTTGTATCAGATTTCAAGTTAATGAATGATCGAGTTTCCATGAATTTTTTCAGAACTTTGCTTAAACATGATGAGAATGACTTGATTCAAGTGTTGTAATTATTCTAGCTTATTCATGTTATTGTTGTTAAACTTGTGAAATTGTTGCTAAACCATTCTATTGCATTTTAATTCATTCATTGCATTTAGGTTTATTCATTTGCATTTAGTTAATTAATTAAATTTTAACATTCATCACCCCAAATTATTGTGTTTTCTTTACCAACTTGTAAATTCTTAATTTTACAATTATTTAATTAATAGATACAGTCCCTGTGGAGACGATAACTCTTTTACTTACTTATTACTTGATAACGACTGTATACACTTGCACATTTTGTTGCGAACCATGGCACGGGGGTACCAACAAAGATTGGCCACTTCTCATGCTAGGGCACTGCTACTAGGGAGCAAAGGTGCCAAAATGTTGTGCCGAAGCTCTAAGCTTTTAACTTTTGCCTATACCTTGCCTCGATTCTTCGTCTAATCCGTTGATAGTCTCAAAACCCAAGGCTTAAGCTTCCATGGACTTATATCAAGTTCAAAAGCATTTAAATTAAATTCAATTATCTAAAAATGTATAAAATAAAGGGAAAACATTAAAAAGATAAATGAATGCAATTGAGACTCGAAATAAGTAATCTAAATTAAAATGCAATATTTCACTTAAAAATCATCATGCAAAATGCTAAACTTTAGGTTCAAAATATATAAATTATGTGCAATTATCAATGCAAAATATAAATCTTAAAATTTTTAATTAGGTTTCGATAATTATATTTTATTTGAAAATATAATTGTTAAAAATTACTTAAGAAAAAATGTTAAAAACATAATTATGTTATAAAATAATAATAATGATGTAAAGAACACAAGGAAAATAGATGAGAATAAATAGAGAATATGTATTGTATTCTATATATTTCATCACATTTACAAGTAACATACTCCTCTATATATATAAGGAGATTGGACTCTTCATGTTCTAATACATAAATAGTAAAAGTAGTTACAAGAATATGAAAGGTTAAGGAAGATGGAAGGTTAAAGGTCAAGGGAGGTTAAGAAAGATGGAAGGTTAAAAGTCAAGGGAGATGAAAGGTTGAACTTCCATTTAATAATATTCATAACACTCCCCTTGGATGTTCATTGTATAAAGGATATACCTTATTAAAAATCTTACTAGGAAAAACCCTGTGGGACAAAAACCTAGTGAAGGAAAGAAAAAGAATACATAATCCTTTGATACATATTATGTCACAACCAAATATATATGTAGTGTGAATTTACTCCCCCTCATGTAAGCATCACCTAAGATCTTTGAAACAACGAAATCCAATGTTGAAAATTAATTTCTCAAATGTAGTAGTAATTGTTTGTTTCATAGAGCGCCAAGAAATTACAATACCACCATATGTGAAAACATAACCAGTTTGTGATTGAGCATTGTGAGGATCAGATAAGTACCCTGCATCTGCAAAACCAACTAATTCTGTTGGGTAGGTTAGGTAGGGGAAAAATAAATTCATATCTCTTGTACCTTGAAGATAACAAAAAAACATGCTCAACTCCATTTCAATATCTTCGGGTTGGACAAGAGCTAAATCTTGCTAATAAGTTGACAGCAAATGATATATCAAGTCGTGTATGACTAGCAAGATACGTCAATGCACCAATAGCACTTAAATATGGTACTTCGGGACCAAGAAAATCTTCATAATTTTCCCAATGACAGAAAAGGTCTTTATTTACATCAGTGACCGAACAACTATTGGGGTGCTCAATGGATGTGCGTTTTGCATGTAAAATCTTCTTAGCACTTTTTCTATATATGTTGTTTGATGCATAAGGATTTCATTCTTTAGGTGCTCAATTTGTAATCCTAACCCTAGACAAAATCTTGTTTTTCCAAGGTCTTTCATTTCAAATTCTTTCTTGAGCACTTCCTTATCACTAAATTCTCTTCAAGAGTCTTAATGATATTTAAATCCTCAACATACACAACAATTATAACAAATCATAATCCAAACATCTTTATAAAAATGCATGGAGAAATGGGATCATTCTTATAGTCGTCCCTCAATAAGTATTCAGTAAGGCTATTACACCACATGCGCCTAGATTGTTTCAATCCATAAAGGGATCTGTTTAATTTGATTGAGTAATATTCTCGAGAACTTGAATTAGTTGCTTCTAGCAGATTAAAGCCTTCTGGGAGTTTCATGTAAATGTTATTATCAAGTGGCCATATAAATAGGCTGTAACTACATCCATTAGGCGTAAATCAAGCCCTTCTCTTATTGCCAGACTAATCAAGAACATAAAAGTAATTGCATCCACCACAGGAGAGTATGTCTCTTCATAATCAATACCAGGTGTCTTGTGAACGTTCTTGTTACAAGTCAATTTTATATACTATGATTTGTATTTTTTTATGCTATTATGCTAATATGTACTCCTCTTGGCTTTACACCTTCCGGTGTTTGGACTTCTTGTCCAAGATACATTTCATAAGTTATAATAGAAACACTTATTTATTTTTGATGACTTGTTCTCATCTCAATGCTTTCAAGTATATTTTCATTCAAGATCCTCAATTTTCCATAATATTGAAGTGTTCTACGTATATTATCATTGTCGACAACAATTTCAATTTTTTTTCAACTCCATCATATTTAGTTATGACATAACTAATTGAGATATCTCATTATATTCACAAGTTCAGGTACCTGAACCTCTTCTAGGGTTTATCAAAAGTTATGCCTTAGGCCTCTTCAGGAGTACCCGCTTCCTTTTAGTATGCGACCATCTTCATTTCTTTCTCCTTTCTTTCAATGATTTTTTTTGTTTTATGGAGTCGACTAGCTTGTCATGCTTCTAGCATGCTCAAGACTTATTTTTTATCACATTGTCCTTATGGGACATATAATTATTTGGAGCATTTTAGCTGGTATATGTATCAGCTAGTATATGAAATCTCTAAATGTCATCACTAAACATATCTAGCAAATAATTTTTATCTTTCAAATTTTGTGCACATAATATTAGTGAGGATCACAAATGAAAAATGATGACATAATTATTTAACTAATTTGTCTCCCCTTAATGTAAAGAAAATTTGCAACATAACAGTATTTTTTTTAAAATTATAAATATATCTCCCTTCAATAACTAATGAAAATTCTAAAACTTCTCAACTTCATATTAGATGATCTATCTTAGTGCATTATGGCGAAATATGAAATAGATATTGCACATCCAGATATTCTTAGATGGAATCCATTGACTTATAAATGAAAGTCAATTCTCACGAGACAAAATATTTCTTACATGTTGGCTTGATACAAATAAAATTACATGCTTATTATATAGCAATTCTTATATTAATGGTTAAGCAACTAAATGGAGGCATAGTTTTGTTAACCATTAAATATAACATATATAGGCAATAGACAACTTAAAATTATCCCAGCTAAAACTACGAAAATCATGCTAGGGATATAATGCATCAGCGTTGTTAGCACAAATTACATTCTATAGAGATTATGCACAATCAAATTATTTCAAGAAATAGTATCGCAAACTTCGAGTTGCACACATGTGATACATAAGCTCATATATTATTTGGTTATCATTGAAAAATGCAACCAACCTCTAACTTTAGCTGGTGTTAGATCAATATGTTGTCCAAATAACTAGTATGATGAAAATTATTAAAATATAACTTCTAATTCTTCAATAAAATCATATAAAATTGCATCAACATTGACTCGGGATGGTCTAACCGGTCATACCAACACTATGAACTTCTTTTCACTATTTCATATGTTATTCATATAAGTGTAATGTATTCCTTCTGGGAATATTTATAATACAAAAACATGAGTATCTCATGTCATTTCTATCCATATTTTTAATGTAAAACACATAAAAAATTCCTTCAATATATATCTTCTTGATCTGAAAAGTAATCTTATGTTTTACAAAATTTTGCATCTCAAGGAGGTAAAATATTAGCTCTTCAGGAGCTTTTTACAGTTTGATTCAATATTAGCTCTTCAGGAGCATGCAATCATTTTATATATATCCTTAATGAATACTTAATTTATTCATATAAAAATAAAATGAATAGGTATAAATAATACATATATTAAACATAATAAATAATAAATTCATGTTACTAATAAATCACTATGGTTAGATAATATATATTCTTATATATACCATAACAAAACAAAATGCAAAATATTATAATGTTAGATTAAAGTAACTTTACAACTATAAAGGTTTAAACATAAACATTTTCTAATCTTCACCGCAATTATGAAACTATCCAAACAAGGTGAATATCTCAAAATTCATGACAAGTACTTTTACTCTCATTCCACAATAATCATATATCTTAATCAAAATCAAAATTAAACCAATCAATTCTATTAAAATGAACCAATAAAAATAAAAATATTTATCTCCACATAAAAATCTCAATAACTAAATACGTGAAGAGATTTAAAAATTCATAGAATTATGGATAGAGAATTATATAAATTAAACTTCTTAATAAAAATCAAATCAAATTTCAAAAGAAATTGATTAGACTAACTCAGGTTACCATGGATGAGAAGTAGTGATTATAAGCATCCTTTGTAATGAAGAGAAAGAGATCATCCCCAAGCAAATATCAAGTAGACATTGATTCTAATGATTCTTAAATCAAACAATTAAATTTCAATGCTTGGATCTCAACAAAATTTTAACACAAACTAAAAACATATTAATCATCCTTGTATGCATAGCCAACTTTAGCATCATATTGAAATTTTTCATTTTTTTTTGAAAAAAATTATCCTCCATTTCATCATTTTGGATAAAATTTATCTCAATATTATTTCCCTTTTTTTTTTCTAATAGATGCTTTGATAAAATTTTACTAGATGCTTAATCATACGACAGGTATATGACCAATGCATTTTCATACAACATTGGTAGCATGAATTCTCAATAACCTTCGAATATTTTTAACCTCCATTTCCTTGATTTTCCTTATTATTCTTTTCCTAGTGGTTAGAAGAATCACTATTATAACAATCATGATAACAATTATTAGTATGTCTCCAACCACATCCTCAATTACAACGACAATCACGATTTCTATATTCTGATTTTTCATAGTTGTTATGCATTGTAACATTCACTTCAGGGAATGAAGTCTTTTTCACTAAAAGACATGAGATTGTTCCAAAATACTTTTTAAAACCTTTTTCACAATATTGCTACAATAGGAGCACATAAGATATTTCAATCATGGTAAGTTTTAGAGAGTATTATCGTTTTCTAATGGTAAAATCATTCTTTCAAATTATTACATGTTTCACACTTTTAATTCTTCATGTAGATGATAATCATTGAACTTTCACAATGGTAACTTTCTCATAATTATTCGTGTTAAGTTATATATATTCTAAGCTAACAACTCAAACGAGAAAGCACTATTATTCATGTCTATTCAAACTTAAGTATAGAAATATGATCATCTATATCTATTAAAATCTTATGATAACTAAGGTCAACCTTACAATTTAATCAACATAACAATAGAATACTCCAAAAAATGTTTTATGGAATATTAGCTAGAGACATCACATTATTTTATTTACTATAATCAAGGTTTCCATAGAAAATTTCATTCGTAAAGAAACAAATAGCCATAAGCTATATCATATGCATTTGGATATATATAAGGTACAAGTACATTTAACTTTTTCTAAGTATTTCATATGACATATCCAAATATTGAACATGAGCCTCTAGTGTCAAAAATAATAATCTAATAGGCAACGTAGTACATTTCGTAAAGGTCACCAAATAAAATAATTTTTTTTAAAAATGATTACTTTATTTTTAGTCATGTTAATGACATATGTTATGAAATATATACATATTTAAGAATAAAATATTCAAGTTGTTGATACTTCAATCTTATTCAAAATCTTAGATCATAAACAAGCATATTCATATTTAAATACGGAAAAAAATGAGCATCATTTTAACTTTTTTTTTCATTAAGAATATTGAAATCTCAAAATCTTTCAAGCACACAGAGAAATTCACATACCTTAACTTGTTGCTTCAACAAGAACGTTGTACGTCTAGATTCCTTGTTCTCCAACAAAATATTGAATACTATCAAGCAAGCTCATACTAATAACGTGTTATAAAATAATAATAATGATGTAAAGAACACAAAGATAATAGATGAGAATAAAGAGAGAATATGTATTGTATTCTATATATTTCATCACATTTAGAAGTAATATACTCCTCTATATATATAGGGAGATTGGACTCTTCATATTCTAATACATAAATAGTAAAAAGTAGTTACAAGAATATGAAAGGTTAAAGAAGATGGAAGGTTAAAGATCATGTGAGGTTAAGAAAGATGGAAGGTTGAACATCCATTTAATAATATTCATAACAAATTAAAATATGTAAATGTTGTACTAATTGATAGAGGCTGGCATGCATTGTAAAGGCTAGTATTAGTCAAAATGGATTAAAACATATTGAATTTTTTTTTATCGTAACAATAATTACTTGATACTAATTTAAAATCAAAATGATACATAAATAATATAGAAACGATACTTACAATCATATATGCTTATAGTCGATTTATTTTAAACACCAAATCATTATTTAACTACCAACTTATATATTACCCATTTCAGGTCAAGTTGCTGGAAGTATAGAGGAAGAATAAATCCCAAGACTCCAAAATCATAGAGAATGGTGAGCGGGCTGGAATTCCTTTTTATTAGTTTACAAATTTATTCAAACGCAGGGGCGAAGTCAGAAATTTTTTTAGGGGTTTAAAATTAAATTTTAATTTTTAATAGTCTATATCTTTATAATTTTTAAAAGATTAAATCAAATTTTTATAATTTTAGAGGGATTAAAGTGAAATTTTTACTTTTATTAATTTAAAATTTTAAAAAAAATTAAAAATCTTAAATAGTAATTTATTTTTTTTTAGGAGAGGTGAGGCCCCTAACAACCCCTAAATTCAACTCTGTACACACGTACAGGTTACAAAATTTGTCATGCTTAGACTCGTCTGAAACCGGAGCACTTGCTCAGAGCAGGCTAGATCCGGCCATGAACATCTATACTTGTGAATGGAAATTTCTATCGGAAGAATTCCATGCACATTGAGAGATGGAACGAGTTCCATAGGAAGAAAGGAATAATTTCTCAGTTAGTCTTTTATTTGCTCTTTAGGGTAAATGGTATGCAATGAATTAGATCAATTTCATTAATTTAATTAGAATTTTAAAATTTTCAAGTCAATTCCCAAAAGGATGATTTCAAATTATTCTGAATATAAATTATTTTTTAGTTTGAATTATTTTTGATTTGAGCTATTAAAGTTTTTATGTCAGTCATTTGAGTTCAAATTATTTCAAATTTTACATATAATTCTAGTCATTTTGAATTATTTATTTGAATCATTTCAAATTTAAATTTATTTTGCTCGTGTCTTATTGATAGGAATATTGAAAGTATTTATACATGTTGCTATTTGTACTATTACAGCTCATTACAAGGCCCACTATTTTATCTTGGTTGTATGGCCCCCTGGTACTGACATTCTCTGTGAGCTCCGGGTCTGCTGGATACGTGTTTATGGAGCACACGGTCCTTTTTGTTCCTGGGACTGATGTCCTGAGCGAGCTTTGTACCTATTGGACATATGCTTTGGTGGCCTGCGGGCCACGTGGTCCTTCTGCGAGCTCTCTGGGTGTGTGCAAACTTCCCGCAAGCTCGATCCACGATCCTATCTTGTGAGGTATGTTCGCGGACCCTCCTTCTGCGAGCCATGTCCGCGAGCTCCACTTGCAAACCATATCTGCGAACTCCCTATCTCCTTGTGATCCATCTTATACTTAGTCTTCGAGTGGAACCTATCCGACTCATGGATCGAAGATCTGGATCCTTTCTAGGATTCAGGTTGGCAGCTGTTGATGTATAACAAAATTATTTTAAATTTAAGTAATATTAATTTAAATTCTTAACTTTAAGAGGTCGTGCTTGGAGGATGTAAGTTTTTCTGTATTAAATTCTAGGTAGTTTGGTAATGGAATATTAAGTGGTCCAAAAATGTAGACTCTTATTATGCTGTGGACCATTGATCAAAACAGACACGCTATCTGTCTGTTTAACCTGTTTTGTAAAATCTTAAATATAAAGTTTTGGGGTTAGTGTCTGTCACCTTAAACTTTAAAGATAATGACTCCCCAATTTATCTATAATCATTGATCTTGGTCAAACATTGTTTGTTTTTTTCCACTATCATCTGCAACTTAAAGCCAGGAAGTAAACTAAAACTTGCTGCAAAACAGATAAATTTTTTAATTTTTTTTGTGAGGTTAAATTATCAACGTATTAAATATTAATTTTATATAAAATAATTATTTGATATACTCATAATTCTCAAATATAGTTAAAAGAAATAATTTTGTCTATAATTTATATAAAAAATTTAAAAATAAATCAATAAATATATGATAATTTTGTAACTTTGCTTATGGTATGAAATATTAATTCATATCTGTAGGGCCATTTTAGTAATTATGTTTGATTGTATTTGATACTCGGATAACCGTAGTAATTTTAGAGCTAATATGTGCAACAAATCCCGACTTCTTGAAGAGATGCATTTATTGGATAAAAGGTTGATGCTGGTTTTGCCCGTTGCTCTGATGATTCATGATAACTTGACGGATCGCACATCTTTTGTGCCGGAGACATATCATTCAAATTTCTACCCTATCAACTTTCGATGGTAGGATAGTGGTTTATTATGGTGGTGATGGGTGATGAAGAATTAAAGTTTGATTCCAGAGAGGGAGCTTGAGAAACGGCTACCAAATCCAAGGAGGAAGGCAACAGGCGAGCAAATTACTCAATCCTGACACAGGGAGGTAGTAATAAAATGATAACATAAATGACTAAAACATAACATTTTAAACATAAGTGACTAAAATGTAATCTAAGACAAATAAAAGTGACTATTTTATAGTTTACCCAATATTATAATGTAAAAAGGTCATTCCTAACTTTAACTATATATTTTATTTGAATATATTGGTGTGAACTTTAACTATATTTTTATTTCACTAATTATGGTTGCATAAATATTTCGACGTTAAAATATGGTTGCAAAAAATGCAATAATTATGGACTCTAAAATATAGTAAAAAAAATAAAGAAAATAAAAATTATAATTTGTATTTAAAATATAATTACTAAATAACAAAATGATTTAATATATTTTTATAAATTTTGAATCTTTTATATTTTTTTGAATTTTAAATAAATATGTGTTTCAGTTTAATTTACTTATGAGATATTTGTATAATGTTTAACGTTAATTTCAATTAATTGGATTAAAAGTTTAATGTATTAATGCTTTGCTTAAAAATATATTCTTCTTTTAAATATTTGATTTAAAAAAATTAATGTAAAATTTATATTTCCAACTATTAAAGTATTTCTTAATTATTTAAATAATTAATGCATATTTTACATATGAAATATAACATACTTTAAATATTACACATGATTAATATGTGCATCACACAAGAAAAAAAGAATAGTATATATATGACTTATTATTAATATTATGCTTTAGTTCAAATCATTAATATCATTAAAAATTTATTAATTGACTGATGGGAAATTTTATTTTTAATTAATTGGCTGATGTGAAAATTTTAAAAAATTTGAAATTCGATATTTTCTATGTGATTTAAAAGGTAAAATTATGATTTTCAAAATATTTATTTTTTAAAAAAATCCCATATCCAACAAAATTCGAGGATAGTTTAGGGACTAACACTATAATTTAACTGCTTTATAAGTAAAATCTACAACTTACTATCGAGAAGTAAAGGTGAAGCTAAAAAATTTGTTTAGGGAAATAAAATTAAATTGTAATTTTTTACGATAGTAAAAATAAAATTTCGTAATTTTAATAGTCTATATATTTATAATTTTTAAAAGATTAAATCAAAATTTTATTATTTTTCAAGGGATCAACATGCAGTTTTACATTTACTAATTTAAAATTTAAAAAATTTAAAAAAACTTAAATGAAAAATGTTTCATTTTAGGAGAACCAAAGCTCCTACCAGCCCCTAAAATCGTTCCTACAGGAAAGTAAAATTTAACTTGTTGCAATTCAGGCCTCCATGGATTTATATAATTAAATATGTGTGTATATTGATATAATGAAAAATAATTGGGACGACAGCTTCCTAGGTTGAAGAACCTTGAAACCAAAGACTGTCTTTCCACCAAAAAAACATAAAACAAATACTGTCTCCAACAAGCTGAGCGGAATTCATGGGTAATTATGGGGGAAGACGATCTTTTCAAATTGAGCTCTAAATGAAGTAAGTCATAATACCATAACATGATAAGAATTGGTATGCAGATTACAATCTCTTAGATATTGTAACATTTTATTACGACATATTTGTCTGAACCTTTCTCTTATTAGAATGTTTATCTTCATGACAACTCTGCACATTCTTTTCCCTCTACACAAGTTTGAAGAATCTAAGAAAACTCCCTGTCCAAGTCCTTCCATTTACTCCATCTTATATTCTCTATTCCCAGCCTACTATCCGGAATGATCTAGATTCGGATGTTTTCCCTCCTTATTCAACTATCTAGATTCATTCTTGATATTTTTGAGACCTTAAGCAAAACAATAAATAAGGTTTAGATTCCTTAAAATTTGGAGAAAAATTTATTTTAATTCTCTTAAAAGTTGGTAAAAAAAATTTTGGACCCTTAAAAACTAAAAAAAATTAAAACCCCTTAAAAATTGGTAAAAAAAATTTTGATTTTTAAAAGTTAAAAAAAAAATTGGACCTTTAAAAACTGAAAAACAATATTTTAAACTATTTTTAGCTTTCGGTCTTGCGCGACCGCATCTTCAAACGACCCCAGAGCCGAGCTTGCAACTATCGAGATTTTGATCAAACTTATTTTGTATTTAATCATATATCAATTTTTATTTAAAATAAATTAATATTGTTTAAAAAATTAAAGTGATCAAATTACGAATTATTTAATAATAAAACTAAGATTTTCATAATAAATATCATTAGGATATGTTAAGATTAATAAAAATTATATTTGAGAAGGTTAATTTCAACAATTACCATCATTAGTAAAATATTTAATAAACTAAAGATGTCAATCAAACTTTCTCAAGTTGGATGATTGATTCTTAGTTCAGTAGTAAGTATTATATCCATCAACGTGACATCTTCTATTATAAAGTAATATCGATCTATTTTGGTATATAATTTTGGATTTATCATTATTTTTTAAAAATATTATTATGTTTATGTATATAAAAAAAATATTTTCTAATGTTAAATAATGAGATTGAATAAATTCATATATAACATACTCATAAATTACATAAAATATTCTTTAATAAGCTTCACAAATACAATCCATCATCAAACAAACTCAAAATAAACATCCAAAAATTTTATTCAGTAAATTAAACAATAAAATCATCTCACACTATGCATAATAAAAATTTTAAAATTAATTTTTTGATACCAACCAATATAGTCAAAATCAACCTGTAAGTATCTGCACCAATCGAAATTTATATCGGAATGGAACCTGGAGTTTGTTGATCCAATTTACTACCAAACAAAACGTTCCGATTGGTACAAACAGTACTGAAACAGAATTGACTACCATGATAAAAACGGTTAGCATGTAATCATTAATGTTAGAATTAATGGGGAGTTATATTGCAATTAAACAACAAATTAATAAGAGTTTGTAGAGATTATTCCGTAACTGATGGGTGTGGGAATGGGATAACTTCACCAATAGTTGCCTTTACTCTTAGCTGTTAGTAGGTGAATCTGAAGACAAATTTTAATTTTGTAGGACCAAAAAGAATATCATTATCATCAATTGATGCCCAATTGCATTCCTAGTAAATCCTCGACCCCATGTGTTTATCAAATTCCTTTTGTTTTACCTTATGGCTTCAACTTCAACTTGGTTATTATTATTCTCATCATTTTTACCCTATATTATATTCAGTTTAATAATATATTAATGTATGAATCTCATGTAATGGTTTGATGGTGAAGGGTGTTCACTATTTCAGGTGTGGCCTAAATTCGAGTCGCATTTATTGTTCAGGCTTTGCTCTGTTATTATAATTCATCGAAAAATAATATATTACCGTATCAATGTTATTTATTTATTGAACTTTTTTGTGTTAACCTGATGGTTAAGAATGTTTACCGCTCCAAATGTAACTTTGATTTAAGTCGCGTTAGTCGTTGTTTATAATTTATCAAAAAAAATTATATATTTTTATTGTGGAATCAAGGTCAAAAGTTTAATTGATGTTAATTTAATTAGATTCTTAATTATTCTAATCAAGAGGCACATGAAGCTAAAGAACAAAAGGTAAATGACGTTTGGCGTTTAATTTTCATTAAATGCAAAATTTATAAGGTTAAAGAAGAATCGTATTTAATGTACACTCCTGGCTTCACCTAGGGACATGGATTTCAGTTTTTTTTAACATTTTAATTCCATTTCCCACTAGCAATTAATTAAAAAAAAAAAAAAAAAACAGTCCACATGGGATAACACAGAGAATAGCAATTTCTTCCACCTTCCATCTTCCAATTCTTTTAAGAAGAAAATTCAGTTAAAAAGTTTACAAATAAACAATCCTTCAATCCTTTTAAGAGAAATTAATATTTAAATATTAATTGTATTAAATGTTTACAAATGGATATAAACTAAAATCACTCTATTTGATAATTTCGTGTGTATTGGTTTAATAGTTAAACTTTCTTCTTATAATTCACCAAAAAAATATACTCTATTTGAACTCTAAAAATATTATTATCATATCAATAAGGTCATTTTGTCAGCTTATACAACTTAAAATTGACTTGATCAAAAATAAACTGTACGATTAAAATTTAAGTTGTTAAAGTGATAAACATTATGTGTCTAAAAATTATTTTATGTGTGACGTATATTCCATGACAGATCTAAACTGACATTAAACACCTAAACAATTTGCTCAAAGGTTTTTAATTAGGATATTTTTAAAGTCTCGTTTACTTGCTTTTGGTGCAAAATGTTTCTTTTAAAAGCCATTGACAAGGAAGAGTAAACTAAACAATGAGTCAATTTTCTTGTGGCTAAGGGAAGGAAGAGTTAAAAGACGTCTTTCTTTAAGCCTCTGTCTCACCAGCATATATTCCAATAGAAGAGGGGGGGAAAGGCCTAAAATTTCCAATTTCTTTCTGGGAATTTCTCTCACAATGAGGAGCATAGCATCTTGTTACAATGAACATGCTATCAAAGTGTCGGACTCTTATTGTTCAAGGCCATCAAATCAACCTTGTCTCGCCCCAACCTTACCCCTTCAACTCCAAACACTGTAAAATGTATATACAAAGCTAAAATCTCCTCTCAAAGAAACCTCCTCATCGCCCTCACATGGTGCAACAATCTCCTAGGCCGAGGCCTAACGATTGCGGTTGGCGAAACCCCATCGAAATTCGATCCCAATTCCCACCATCTTTCAATGAACAAAGGCAGCAAAACATTCAAAGCTTGCAATTCAGAGATTGAAATCATTTGGGATGTTTCCGATGCTCAGTATATGCATGGACCCGAACCAAGCACCAGGTTTTCACTCTTTGTGTTAATTGACTCCCAACTTTGTTTATCTCTTGGGGATATAATTCATACCAACGAAGAAGAAAAGGCAACACCCAGTTTTTCATTGGTTTCAAGGAGTGAAGTTTTCATAGGCACCACTAGTGTTTATTCAACCAAGGCTCAATTTTGTGAGGAAGGATTGGTTCATGAAATTTTAATCAAATGCAATGAAGAATATGAAGAAAAACAAAAGGTTTGGAGAAACCCTGAATTGAGCGTCACCATTGATAAAAAGAAGGTGTTTCAAGTGAAGAGATTGAGGTGGAATTTCAGAGGGAATCAAGTGATCTTTTTGGATGGATTATTGATAGATATGATGTGGGATTTGCATGATTGGCTCTTTAACCGAACATCAAAGTGTGCTGTTTTCATGTTTAGGACAAGGAGTGGATTAGATAGCAGGCTTTGGTTGGAAGAGAAAAACGCCAAATTTGGAGAACATCAAGAAAGAGGTGAATTCTCATTGTTGATATGTGCTTGTAAAAATCTTGACTAAGTTCTTAATTAGATTGGTTTTTTTATTAATATATCTAAAGTATTTTTTTTTTTTCTTTTTTTTGGGGGGGGGGGGAGGGGGTTATTAGATTTTGAAATGTCAAAGATGTTAATCTTCTGTTTATAGGAAATTTACATGCTTAACTTGGAGTGGAGGAAATGAATTTTAGAGTTGTAGAGATTGAATTGTAAATGGAACTACTTCAATGTCTCTCTTTCTTTTATAATTAAACTATGCTATTCGGAATTAAAGTGTTGTATATACTAGGGAAACCCTGTACTTAGGGACAAATACTATTTCAGCTCTTTTACTGAAAAAAAAATAAAATTAGTTCTTATACATTTTGAAACGTGTAAAATAGTCCCTCTTGTTAATTTTTTTTCTGTTAAATTATGACATGAAAAATGCTGAAAATTATTTTTTATATATAAACTAAAAAATGATCACCAAACTATGCCTTCCATTCTATTTTAATCACCCAACTATTAAATTTTTTCGACTTGGTCACTAAACTTTTCGAAATTAAATATTTTAGTTACTTTGATTGACGTGGGCTTTTTTATTGGTCTAGTAACAAAATTAGTCCTCTAATGTTTATACATTTTATCAATTTGATCTTAAATATAAAAAAATCTACAAATTTAACCTCAATGTTTACAATATTTATCATTTTAGTTCAAATTAAATATCTCGTTGTGGGCTAAATTTGTTACTTAGTAGTGGACAATGGATGGGACTTTTTAAACTTTACTTAGTACCATCCAAAGTTGTTTACCCCTAAAACAAATTGAGACCATTTGTAAATTTTGAGGATTAATTTTTTAAAATTATGACTAAATTGATATAATATATGAAAGTTGAGGGTTAAATTTGTTATTATATCGATCTTTTAATTATCATGTTAACTTTTCGTTTGTGATTTTAATAAGAGTAATCAAAATGACTGAACTATATAACGTGGATGATTAAATTATAATTTTATTTATTTTGGGTGCCCAAAATAAATGTTTTCGATAATTGAGAGACTATCCATATAATTTACCCCAACATAATAATTATTTAATAAAAAGTGTCTTATTCGAGCTATATGGCACCCTAAAGCCAACAAGTATTGGGGAATACTTGTATTGCAACAATTAGTCCTCTGTGGGCTAACTGGCCAGTTTTATATTGAGTTTGATCCACATAAAAAAATAAGCTCAAATAATTATCCAACCAATACTTAATTTTTTTCTATCCATAAATAATTATTTTATTTAATTAATTTAATTAATCAATTCAATTGAATTATTTATAAAACCCAAATTTAGTCCTATTAGAATTATGACGATTTTATCATAATAGAATCTACTACTAATTTTAATTCAATTGCCTAATTATAATTACAATGACTAATTAATTTAATTCTCACTTTGACTCAATTATTTAATTTCATACAAATAAATAATAATTTAAAGAAATTAAATTAATTTCCAAGCCATTTCTTATCCTGTCGAGAAAATGCATTTACTACGGACAATAACTAATGCACTATTTCTTATTGTTCAATCGTTTACAATTCCACACAAGTGTTCATATCAAAACCAACATACCAACTTTCAGTCCACTATCATGAGAACATAAGTTTTCAATATCTCGAAGCACATGAGTTACACACACATGGTCATTCACTTACTCAAGATTTAGGTAAGTCACACCATGAATGTCACAAGTGAATCTATAAACAAATCTAGGGTAAATTCAACTTAGGTCTTATCTAATACATTGTCAATTCAAACAATCACATCTATCTCTTAATTTCTGGGAGTCAATCTAGCTTCAATAGCCAAGATAAACTATCTCCCCAATTGGACTTATAGATGATATAATAATCCCCTACTGAGTCATTTGCTCAACCTAATTTCGTGAACTATGGACAAATTAGATTACCTACCAATGTAAGCTGTCTTATCATATTATAATCTATTTATATAATGCAACTTAATATTAGTTACATTTTAGGTAATTAAAAAGCTAATATTTTCTTCTATATTTTGCTTTACTTGCAAAAACCATTGAGGACTAAGCTATGGCCATTAGACATGCCCTGGAGCAAGCTCGCAAAAAAGGAGTAAGGGTTGTTATTATAGAGATAGATGCAGTTGGAATCATTTCAAAGCTTCAACGGGATGAGCCTGATCTCTCTTACTTGGGTGGGTAGCACGTTAGGTGATATAAAATCAATGATAGATAGCTTCGAATATGTATATTTCTTGTTTGTCCATAGATTGGCAAATAGAGTAGCCCATGTACTTGCAAGTTTGGGAAAAGATAGTTATAGTCTAGATTATTTTGATTTAGATGATAGTTTGCTTGGGTAAGTTATGTACGATGCTATTAATATGATTAATAAAAGTGATGATCTTTTACTTAAAAAAAAACCATTGAGAATGGTTTAGCAATATAAATAATGAATGACATTTGTTTATTTCTATGAATAATTAGTTTGATCATTTTAGTAATTTATCAAATATGATTAAATTACTACACTAAGGGCACAATAATCCTAACACAAACTTCCATATACAACTCTCTCACTACCCTTCTAATTAAGTAATTCTATAAAATACCTATACTCTTACTTTTGTTCTTTCAATATCAATCTCTTAGCCCTCACATTCTTAGCCTCCTCCCTAACCCTTTACCTTTTTTCCTAAGCTAATTAAAATTGGGTAAATATTAGGATTATAATTCTCATAAGCTAGTCTCCTTTTAAGGTAAGAGTCCTAAATAACACTTTCCATCCAAAAATCTCATTTTAATACCCTTTTAAACCCTACTAATTATGGATTGATTTTACTCACCTTTATCATTATATTCTGTAACACCCCATACCCAAACCGATCGATGGGCTCAAGAAACAAGATGCCACATTCGTTACCATAGCAACTACGATAAACCATGCATAAAACATGCTATATAAACATTTCTGGGTCAAATACGAGCTTACAAAAGCTCAATACCATCTAGAGGCGGACAAGGACTAAACTATAAAATTCTCAAACATCTCAGGCGAATGTCATGACTTTCAGGGCTTGGTGTCACAAATTTGAAGACAATAGCCAAACTTCTCAACCTATGGACCAAACTGAAAATTTTTCAAAATAAAGCAGAGCCGACATCGCGACTTCAAACAAGAGACATCGCTATGAGGAGGGCTAATGTCGTGACATCAAGGTGTGAAGTTGTGACTTTCCAAACAGTCCACTAAGTTTCTATTTTATCTTTGATTCAACCTAGCATACTCAACATTAGTTGGCCTCAAAGCCCTAATTAACCATTTCACACAATTAAAAATATGGTCAAAACATAGTTATCAAGTCATAACATCATTTCCATGCATGACTAAAAAAAACCAAATTCACATATTCACAACTTAAATACAACCATTCCAAGTATCCTTAGGTACATGCTCACGAAATAGACAAATCGTATGCCAAGCGATAGGGCTGAGTGGTACTTTCATGATTCAAGATAATATAGCATAAACATTAGTAATATGTTCAAGACAAATACATGCATATATGTACTCAATGTCCAACCAACTCATGTTATAAAATGTCAAATATTCCCATAATCTTTCAATACATGTAAGCATACTTATAACAATACCAAGGCAACTTATTCAACATTGTAACAAACATGACCAACTCCATTTACTTATCAATTACCAGTCCTTATACTACATTCATATTCAATACTAATCATGAATCAAACATACATTGATATACCTTAACATCAAGCTTACTAATTCTATATTAAATCAACATCATTTACCTTTTTAACTTACCATTCAAATCCTTGTCTGGAGTCGATAGACTCATTCACATTCATTCAGGCCCCCAAGGCTCGTTTTCAGTTGATCCACCCAACCACCTCACACACCTACACACATACATGCATACATACATACATACATACATACATATATATATATATGCATAATTGATTCCATAACATATTTTCATTTTGATATCATTTACCAAGTCACAGTCTTGTACCAATTTCACATATCTCATATCAATACCACATTCTATAATCAATCTATAAATTACACCATGTATGCAATATTCATTTCAAAACATTTTCAAGTTTCCAATTTTCAATTAAAATATATAAAACCGATGGAACCCTAGTAAAATAGAATCGAATACACATGTGAACTAAGTTGCTCGTCCAAGCTAAAATTACATTAGATTACCTGTCCGGGCTAAACCTATGTTACATATTACCCAATAATCTACAACGGGCTAGATCTCGTTAAATAACCCAATAATCTTGTAATAATCTTGTAAATAAATCAAATAATCATCAAGAATGGTCGATTTTCTATCTTTGAGATCTTAATGGCATTGTTTTTTGTTCATTTTCATCAGACCTTTCTGAGTTAGTTTCATCCATAAGTGTTGCATCATTTACATGTTGCTCAACATTATTAGGGCATTAATTAATTGTTGGAACAAAATTTGTGGTAGTTGTCGATACAGAAACATTTATAGGTGTAGGAAATTCTACTCTAATTTCGTTTATATCTGTAACTTGTTTTGAAACACTCCCACTAACTTTACAATTCTCAAGGAATCTAACATTACCTTTAGATCTCTCTAGATAACCAATAAAATATCCATTAATCGTGCGAGGATCTAACTTTCTTTCATGTATGTAACACCCAAATCCCATATTTCGTTACCCGAATAGGAATACAGAGAGTTACTACACACATCAAAACATTTTCATATAACACAGTATTTAAATATCAATTTAAATTCTTTAAATTCTGATATAATTCGAAATAATATTAAACATATATTAATGGCTTTAAATCAGGTCCTCGAAATCCTTCACACAGTTTATGAACAACCAGGGACCAATTCGAAACAGTTCATGTATGTAACACCCGAAACTCGAAATCGTCGTCGGACAAGGTCTTAAGGTTGATCAGACCATTTTCAACCGTTAACAAATACTATTTAGTCAACAATTCAAATAGTAGCACACCACAACCTAGAAGACAACTAAATTAAATATTTCATACATGTTTGCAACATTTAAAATTCTCAAGGACCTGATTGAACCTCAAATGAAACTTTTCACAAAAACTTCAACTTTCTCCAAAATAGGGATCACACGACCGTGTATCTCAAACATATGCCCGTACACCCTGTTACACATGCCTGAGCCTCAAATCGTGTCAGACCATGTGCATGCTTGAACTACTATCACACGACCATGTTACAGACCGTGTGACAAGCCGTGTGAGTATGCGAATTTACCTCACACACCCGTGTGTGTAGCCGTGTGAGTATGCGAATTTACCTCACACACCCGTGTGTGTAGCCGTGTGCTAGACCATGTGTCTACACGAAATGGGGCCACATGATCGTGTCCTAGCTCGTGTGTTGCCCGTGTAAAACTTGTTGTCAAAAGTGCAGGGTACACACCCGTGGTTAGTGCCCATGTGGAGGTCGTGTGTACACTCGAAAAACCCTAAATTTGTACAAAATTTACTTATCGAACCAAATCATGCATATAACTTGTAACCATCTATATCCCTATTGCTTATACAACTCAACTCATACTGCTAATACACAAATTTACATAACTTATCATTCAACTCCTCTCAATTTGTCATACAACAATATATATATATATATATAAGTATGTACCAATCCAAGATACATTCATGCTATAACAATCAAATGTAATTTAACATTCCTTTACCATCATGTTTCATAAAATCTAATACACACATGATATATTAAACAACTTATATTATTTCTCTAGTAAAGTCATATTTGCACAATTCATTTATGATTCATAAATCTATCATTATCATCATGATTTCTTAATCGACTAATCATAGTAAGATATTATAACAACAAAGTTATATTAAGCGTGATCCACACAACATTAACCCCAACTACCATTATCTACCAAGATTCATGAAATTTAAGAAAACAAGAGTATATCATCAACATCCAACCTAGTACATGCCATATAAGCCAGGTGATATAAAAACTATCGAAAATGTTCCTGGGATAGTGTGATTCTTCAAGAGGATCCGATCTTCCAACAGCAATTGTGAAATATACAAAACAATAGACAGATTCACAGGTAAGCTTACATAGCTTAGTAAGTTCGCAAATCAATAAATCTTACCAATATTAATGTTTCAAATAATATAAGGAAAATAATTAAGATTACTTGATTCGATCATAACAGAATACGGTTAATTGTGGTCGTCGCAGAACGTAGCTCCTTTGAGTCCAGAATAGAGTTTAGCTCTTACGAGCCCAGACAGAATTTAACTCATACGAGCCCAGACAGAGTTTAGCTCTTATGAGCCCAGACGGAGTTTAGCTCTTATGAGCCCAAACAGAATAAACACTCTTTCGAACCAAAGTCTAGAGTAATGCTCTTTCGAGCCAAAAATAGAGTATTGCTCTTATGAGCCAAAATAGAATGTCGCTCTTATGATCCAGAGTCCATAATAATGCTCTTTCAAGCCAAAAATAGAGTATCGCTCTTATGAGCTAGAGTCTAGAATAACGCTCTTTCGAGCCAGAAACAGAATATTTATTAAGCCTTCCCCTTGATAAAATTGTACAAGAATAATTCCAAGATAAATATAATTAGCAATGCCAAAATTTAAAAATAATAGTACGAATTTACCGGACTGATTTGTAGTAATCGTCAAAGTACAAGGAATACTCCTTTACTTCATCTTTTCCTCAATTATTAACCCGTTCTTGATCTAAAATAATAATTCCTTTCAATTAACTAATTCCACAATAAAATTAACTCATTTTATGCAATTAAGTCCTTTTTGACATTTTTACAAAATTACCCCTAATATTTTACTTTTATGTAATTTAGTCCCTAAGCCTTAAACATGCAAAATAACCATTTTTATTCAAATTTCATCTTAGCCAAATATTTAATGGCTTCATAACAGTCCTTACATGGAATTATTTCACAACAAATACATGTACTTTTATTGTTTTAACAATCTAGTCCTTAAACTTTAAAAATCATCAAAAATCACTTTACAAAATCTTCAAATCTAACAACCAAGCTTATAAAACTTTCATTAGTTTTAATGAAACAACTCAGTCATCAAGAAAAAATTTATACCATTTGAAAGATTCACAAAATAGTCCTCGGGCTAGCTAGGCTAAGCTAATACAGACAAAAAAACATAAAAATCACTAAAAACGGACGAAATCACACCTAACTATTGAAGAATTCAAGATGGATGAATTTTTCTCCCCAAGATTTTAGGGTTTCGATTATGACATGAGGAAGAAGATGATACAATTTTCATCTTTGTTTTAATTTAATATAACTTACTAAAGAAATTACAACTTTACCCTTTGATTTCACTTACCAATTTGGCTTAATACATGTTAAAACCATCCACTAAAGTCCCTAAAGGTGTAATTACCTTTTAAGGACTTTTCTAGACCATTCTTTTACTAATTAACCCATTTAATCAATGATATCCATATTTTGTAGCTTTTACGATTTAGTCCTTTTTACTTAATTAACTATCTAAACAATAAAATTTCATAACCAAATTTTAATACGATATTAATGACCTCGTAAATATTAAATAATTAATATTTATAGTCTAACACATCAAATTTGTGATCTCGAAACTACCATCCCCGATCATACTGAAAAATAGACTAATTAATAAATCCTTATTTAATTAGGATTTAATTGAAATTTACCCAAAATCTAAAGAGTTCCCACATCATTTCTATTATTAAGCCATTTAAGGAGAGTCCAATTTCACAATTGGTCCTTCAATTATATAAAATTCCAACTAAACAAACTTCATTTCAATTTAACCTTAAACTAATTAAAACTTAATGAATCAGTATCTCAAAAGTTAGTGGATGGTACTCATATCCTCCACCGCTTGGACTTTTTGAACATGGTTTAATTACCATTTTGGTCCCTTTACTATTTTTAATCAATAGCAATTAACTTTTACCTCTTTACAATTTGCTCCTTTTACCTCAATTTAGCAATCAATCATCAAAATTACCAGATCAAACATCAATTCACATAAAATAAGACTCTGTAAATATTTAATAAAAATATTTACGGCCCTAAATTTCAAAAATAAGGTCCCGATACCTCATTTTTTAAAACCACTTGACTTTTGAACCAAACCACTTTATACTAACTTTTAAGTCAATAATTAAAATTTACCAATTCAAAATTTCATATATAAATTATTATTGACTCATATAATTTAAATATTCATTATATGAATTTTCTCATCGAATTTGTGGTCCTGAAACCACTGTTTCCGACACCACTGAAAAACGAGTTGTTACAGATTATATATTCTTGCTTCCACTTAAGAACCCCCAACATGTAGGTGCCTTAGGCTAGGTTTCCTTCCAGGCCACAACTCGAAAGGAGTTTTTAGAATTGCATTACTAGGAACCCTAGTTAATAAGTATACATAGATTTAAATGCATGCATCCACAATTATATAGGTAATAAGGTGTTACTCATCATACTCCTTACCATATCCAATAAGGTCTAGTTACGCCTTTCTACAACACCATTTTGTTGAGGTGTGCCTGACATAGTATACTATGAACATATGCCACGACTTTCAAGGAATTTTGCAAATGGACCTAGACATTGTCTTAATTCAATAAATTTCCATAAAACTCACCACCTCTATCAGGTCTTACTATTTTTACTTTTCTATCTAATTATGTCTTTCAACCTCATTAACGTATATCTTAAGGGCATTTATTGATTGAGATATTTTATTAACTAAATAAATATAACAATACCGTGAAAAATAATCAATAAAATACTTTTCTCCATTAAAAGATGAAACATCAAAAGGTCAACATTTATTAGTGTGTATTATCTCAAGAAGCTAGGTGCTTCTTATGACACCTTTCTTAGTATGTTTGGTTTGCTTTCCCTTAATACAATCCACACATACACCAAGATCAATAAAATCTAAACTCAATAGAATATAATTCTATACTAATGTTTCTAACCTTTCTCTGTATACATGACCCAAACATTTATGTCACAAGTAAGTAAAATTTTCATTTAGCATAATATGCTTAATTCCAACATTGATATGATCAACAAGGATTCCACAAAGACATTATCAAGTTTCAATTTATATAAACCATTAATAAGGTTTCTTGAACCTAAGAAAATATTATTCTTAAATAAACTGATACAACCATGTCCAAACTTAACATTAAACCCAGAAACATCAAGTTTTGAAATAAATATAAGGTTCCTAAAAATTTAAAGTACATAAAGAGTTTGAAATAGGTCTAAGTGATAACCAATATCTAAGACCAAATGATAAGTCCTTTTGCCTTCAATTGGAGCTTTCATATGGTTCTCCATAATAAGAAATCTTCAGTTTGGTTTGTGGTTTGGATCGAAGGGAATCCCTGCATCATGTTAGATACATGAGTAGTAGTACCGAAATCATACAACCAAGTATTATTAGGAACTTTAATTAAGGTTGATTCAAAACATACAAAAACATAAAAATTATCTTTCTTTTCAAACCAAGCTTTGCGTTTTGGCAATCTTTCTTATAGTGTCCTATTTTCTTGCAAAAGTGACACTTATCTACCACTCGTTCATTTTTCTCGCAAATAGAGATATCAACAAGCGAGTTTTCTCTTTCTTCTTAAACATGTTGGTTTTTGCCTTAAATCCTTTTCCAACTCCTTGATCTACAACATTGATGGAATTACTTCCTTGACTCTTTAACCTTGCTTCATCCTGAAAGAGGTTACTGGCCAATTCATTAACATCTCACTAATCTTAATGGTGTCATAGTTAATTTGAAATGACTCATAATTTGAAGATAGCGAGTTCAATTTAAACTGCATTAAAAAAGAGTCATCTACCATCATCCTTAGGGTCTTTAGCCTTGCTGCAATATTGGTAATCTCGATGATATGTTCTTGCACTCCTCTTGACCCATCATATTCATGGTCATGAGTTGTGTCATTAAAGTACTAGCGAGTGACTTATCTGCGGAATTGAAATGTTCTTCCACAAACATAATATATTTTTTTGCACTTTTAATTTGTGAAATTGTGGTCTTAATGTTGTTGGCAGTAATCATTTGCAAAAACATAAGACTCAATTTATTTGATCATTCCCATTGTATATTGTATAACATCTCTTCCTCACTGCTTGAATCAATAATAGTAGCAGATTTATCTTCTAATAGTGCCAAATCAAGTCCAAAACAACTAAATGAGACTTGACTTCTTCACTCCATTTAAAGAAGTTTAACCGATTAAATAAAGTAACAGGTGAAGCTTGTGAATGAAAAGAAATAGCTACAAAATAATACATAAAAGCAAAACAATATATAAATGCTCAAATATTGAATTCATATATGCAAATAATCTAAGTATATCTCAATTCTCCTTTGAGTAGATACTACAGTATGCTATCATAAATAAATGCTAATAATCTTAATAGAAAAATAAATATTTTTCATCAAATATACACATTCTCTTTGGACATTCAAATATATATATCTAATAAAAATATTATTTTGTCACCTTATTTTTCACTATTCATAGAATAAAAATTTACATTTGGATAAATTTTGAAGTTTTGATGAGTACTGAAAATCAATTATCTATTTTTTCATCAAAAGCATTTAATTCGTTAATCATAAGGTTATTGACAATTTACATACATGATTTAATTGACATCTATAAAGCTTTCTAATTTAACCACTTTAGTGACTAACAAATTATATACATCACATAGACATTAATAAATATATCATATAAATATTACATCAAACAAGCCCAATCATGCAAAAGAGGCTCAAATCATGGTTGACAATTATTTAATTAAATAACAGAATTAGACACATATGCCCAGAAATTAAAAACAAAAATGCTTAACATTTTTCAATGGCATGATGCTTATACGATGTTAATAATGAAAAAAAAAGAAAATATTAACTACGCATATTTAAAGCAAATTTCCTTAGATCAAAATCATTAAAGAAAATTCAATTTGCATACTCACGATTTGGGCTCATTAGAACAATAAGTATAATGAAATTATTTCGACTAATGAAAGATCATATATTATTTAACATAAGCTCTGATATCGAATGTAAAATCTTTATATTTAGATATTATGTAAATCAAATCCCTAAAATTATATAAAAATGATTTTAAGATCTTTAGAATAGTATGATATTCACAAGTTTGAGACATACCCGATATGAAATTGGAGTTGGCCATTAAACTTGAAGAACACTCAATAAATTGATTTCTCCCTTTTAACTTTTTTCCCTTAATTACACAAGCCCTAAGCGATGACGGCTAATTTTTCATATGTAATTTTTGTATGTGTAACCATAATAGGTAGAGGAATAATCAATTTATAATGATCAACTTTTAATTCAGTATGTGTATCAAGTAACCGAATGAATGGATAAAACTTAACTTCTATTAAAAGTAAAAATCTTATCCCTTTAAATTGGGCCACATTAGTTTAGACTTATTTAGATCCATAATAATGAGCTAAAAAATCTTGCAGAGGTCAAATGCGATAATGCGTTGTTGATTAGTGTGGTGGACAACAACTATGTTGATCCTCACATTTTTTTAGAAGTGTGATAGACTCATGCTTTATGTAATCGAGGTTGGGAAATTTTTTTTCCCACATTAAAAGGGATCTTAATAGATGTGCCAATTTTTGAAAAAAATGCGTAAGATCTAAGAATTGAGTTGGTAATTCTTGATCAACCTCCGAAAAGGCTATTGCATATTCTACTCTAAGATAGCAAAGTATGAAGCCATCAGTCCGAGTAATGTTTCCTTCCTTTTGTTATAAGATTTTAACTATTTTATGTATTTTAATTAGACTTTTTTAATTAATTTATTTATTGATATCTTTCATATTCATTTTACAGTTCATGTTCCGAGTTCATAATCACCTCTTTTAACAATATCGTTTCTAAGATTCTAATTCGCATTCTCTTTTTAGAAGCATGATTTTTTTACTATCGTACCTAACACTTGTTTGTTAATTTATTTTATTTTAATCTTATAAAAATAATATAAAACATTTTATTTAATCTGATTTGATTGGGGATAGCAAAAACCACTCGACTCATCTTGATGTCATCTCCATCCATATGGAACAATCACATCCTATCCAAATTGTAATTCATTAAATTTTCTTAAATTCTTAATATAATCAACCAAAAAATTAATATAAAACATATATTAAAATAATAAAATGAGATTTTTTTTCTTGGTAATAATAAAATGAGCTATTTTTTGGTGAATTATAAGAGAAAGGTCATGCCCTAATAACAACGCAATTAACGTAACTCGAATCCATGTCACACCTAAGATAATGAATACCTTAACCATCAGGCCAATACACGATTCAATAAAATGAGCTTTTAGTGAAACATCAACGTAGAACTTAGATAAAAGAAAAACCACCCAAAAAAAAACTCCTAAGCAAAAACATGAAACATGTGTTGTTAATGAACATGGTTTTCATTTAGTCATTGTCTCATTGAAAGAATGAAAGATCAACCTTTGGGCTGTCTGCTTGAGCTTAGCCACAAAGGCCTCCTAAAGGCGATCATTGTCTCTTTCACTTTATCTGCTGCATGTGTTGTCACTTTCAAATACATATTTTTTTTATTCTTTTAAAATTTAAATATAAAAAAATAGCTGATAAAATAGTTATATTTATAAGAACTAAATGGCCAATATTAGATTAATCCTGCTTTGCTTCATAAAGTAGAGGTTTTAATGTCAAACTTTTCTCTCTTTATAACGTACTTTATAAAAGAACTAAAAAAAAAACTCTGAAAGTATATTAAAAGGTATAATTAGTACTAATTTATCATTACATTTTGTCACATATGTTTTATTTTTATTATTTTTATTTATTATTTTACAAACAGACGATCCCACAACGTTCTACTGGGTCTGATAGAAGCTTGCATGAAAACCATCCACTCTAGTAGCCTTAAGTGGGGACATACTAAACACTACCCTACGAATTTCCTCATCAGTAGCAAGAGAAAAGAGCAACCATGTCGCTATCTGAAACCAAAGGAAAGCTATGCCTGCATTGCAGAGAACTATTAATTTGATAATCCATAGTATAGAGTTTTGAGAAAAAATCCCTCACATGCCCCTACAGTTCCTCCTCCTCGAAGCACCATTCATCACCAATCAACAACCCCTCAATTTTGTTTCTCTTACGCCTGGTCAGAGTCCGATTATGAAAATACGAGGTATTCCTATCTCCATAATTTAACCACTCAGACCTCGATTTTTGAAACCACAATAACTTCTCATGAAACAACACCTCATAAAGGTCATTTCTCAACTCGACTTCTCTATCATGAAGCTTCTGAGAGAAACGGTAATAAAAAACCCTCTGAACCCGCTTTAACTCAGCAATCAGTCTTCTCTTTTTCTCAAAAATATTACCGTACACCTTTTTATTCCAATTAGTAACAACACCCTTTAAGCCATCTAAAATTTTCACTATAGCTTTATCACTACTCTAATAGTTCTTGACAACATTATTAAAATCCACATGACAAAACCAACTAGCCAGACAACGGAACAGTCTCTCACCTTTGCTTTGTTTTTGTTGAAGAGCAATAAAGATGGGTCTATGATCAGACTTTAACCTGTGGAGATTTCTAATATTGCAAGCCGGAGCAAATTGATCCCACAAAGTATTACCAATGGCCCTATCCAAACGTTGTGATAAACCTCCATGATACCAAGTGAAACGAGCATCGGAGGACTCCAAATCCCTAAGTCCATTATCAAAGAGGAATTGTTGAAACCATTTACAACCTGTTTGCGAAGTTCTTGCACCACCCGATCGTTCATATTCATCCAAAATACAATTAAAGCCACTTGCTAAAATCAAAGGTTCAGTAACCAATCCTGCCAACGAGTTCAGAAAATGCCACAATTTTCTCCTAACAGAAGCCTGAGGACTAGCATACACAATAGAGCATAAAAAATGTTTTGAATTTTGAGTAGTGCCAAGACGGATATGAATTACCTGAGGATGAAAATTCAAAATCTCAACCTGGGTATCTTCATTCCAGCAAAGCCAAATACCACCCGCAAAACCATTGGCCTCAACTCTAAAAGAATTTGAGAAACCCATTTTCCCAATAATATCATTAGCCTGAGTTCCACTAACTCGAGGTTCCAAGAAATAAAATAAATTAGGATTAAATTCCTTCCGGTATTCATTCACAATGTTATGGAAGCGAGGATGACCTGCTCCCTGATAATTCCAACAAATAATATTAAATCCATAAAAAAATTAATTTAAAAAATAAACTCAAACCTGTAACACTAGCTACTGTACGGAAGAAGCTCCCGTAATCACCACTGACGAATTATCATCCTCTCCTAGAGTATCTAATAAAACCGTAGAATTTGGATTAATCTCCAACTCATTGATTATCCCATCCATAGTCGTTCCAATATCCACTAAATCAGGAGGTTTACCAGGCTTTGACAAATCAGATAAATAAAAGGATCTCGATTGATTATTTTTCTACTAAAATTACCAAATAAGAAAATATCATTTTCTTTATTGGCATTAGACAAGACCTTATCTTTATCCATAAACCGAACAGTTGCATGGGACTCTGATTTTAATTTGTCTGAGACAATAACTTGTTCAAAACCCATGGAAGAACCTTGCGCCAACTCACCTACCACACTTAAATTATTCACCTTAAAAAGCTGGGCAGATTTTGATTGCAGCCCACCAATACCCACTTTGGGTTTATTATCTTTTAAGGCCACGTTAGACCCACTAACCACTAACCCTTTCTTTTATTTAATCGACCTACCTATTTCCCTTTCCTTTTAATTTTATCTTCTTTTAAAACTAAATCTGCCACATTATCCTCTCTTTCCAAAGCTACACCATTAGCCTTATCTTTTCCACCAAAGCTGTCGTCCATCACGCCTTCAATCCCCTCCTCCATCTCATTCAACACCGTGAATCTTGACCCTCTAGTAGACCCCCCAACGGTTCCCTCGTTGCCATCTTTGGTTTGCCGACCACACCCTTCCGACGCTCCACCACCATCCAAGAGCCGGATGCTTCCTCTGCCACTTGTTTTTCAAGGCCCGAAGGTTGCTTGATCGGAGCCTCATTCTCCAATGTGCCCATCATTGCCATCGATAGTGTTCCCAAGCACAAATCCGTACTATGGCCAAGTATGCCGCATTTGAAACATATGTTTGGTAGACCCTCGTATTCTACCCTTTGAAATTTTCCATTAATCCAGAGTTTAGAGATCAATGGCTTGCGCAAGTCCACGCAAACAGCCAGGCGAGCAAACCGGCCATGCCTTCCTTCGTCCGTGTGAGCATCAAGTTTGATTATCGGACCCACAGCTTGGCCAATGACTCGAAAGGAGGTACTCGAAATAGTAGCCCTCCGGTAATCTAGGTAAACGGATCCAAACAACCTGAGATTCTATGGTGCTTTGGTTGGTTGAAAAATTAGGAGTCCAAGGTCTCACCGCTATATATTTTCCAAAAATGATCCACAGTCCTCTAGTCAGAGAGCACTGGTAGTCATCCTCATCCTGAAAACGAATTAAAAAGTAGTCATTTTCTAAATCCATAAGTTAGAACTTACCATTAGGACCCCATAGTAAAGTTAGTTTGTTTAGAAGAGCATTGAATCCTATTTTGCCACCCAGAAGTTTGACTATAATTGTTTTTGACATTCTCCTTTTTATATTCCTGGACACGATTGGAAAAGGTGATGAAGGGCACTCCATCAATCAATTCCGTTACAGCATCACTGTCCAGTAGATAAAATTGTTCGTCCTCCAGATTTGAATGTTTGGTCTCAGAGGACTCTCCGATGAGTGTAGATTTGTAAGAGGGTTTGGGATGATTCGGTAAAACTTTCTGACCGTTACTGTCCACCGTCGGATCGTCAAAGTCAAAGGTCAGATCAGATCGAGTAAAGACTTTCTTGGTTGCCCTGCCAATCCCAAAATTGGAATCGGCGTTATTTGCTCCGGCCACCGAATCCACCGTAGGCAATACCAGAGAGAGGTTCATATTTTTTTTATATTATAATTTATCCAATTATATTTAATGAATTAATAGTTAATTAATATCACTTTTGTTATTATCCAATAATAATTAGTAATATTTTAACAAATTATTATTTTAATGTCAATTTAATAATATAATATAATCAACAATAAAAGACAGTCTCTTCCGTTCAAAAGTTTCTCCAATATTTTTATAATTTAGATAAAAAATAGTTTAATAAAAGTAACATTAAGTGATAAAATAATTATGGGTAAACTACAAAAATGGTCACTAAACTATTGCCTTCATTCTATATCGGTCATTGAACTATTAATTTTTCTTATTTAGTTACTAAACTTTTCAAAATAAAATATTTTGGTCAATCATAGTTGGTTTGGGCTTTTTTTATTAATCAAATATAAATTTAGCCCTCAATGTTTATAAAATTTGTCATTTTAGTTTAAATTCAAAAACCTTCACATAATTTTATCTATAACTAAACAATCCATTTCCCATATGCCCCCTAAAAAAATCCTGTAACACCTCAAACCTGACTTAGAAGTTTTGACCTTATCTGGAGAATTACATTGACTTGTTGGGAAAACTATTTCGGTAATTATTTGGTAAACACGAATATTAGTTTTGGAAAACCGAAATTTATCTTGTCGACTTAAATGAGTTTGTAATTTTACGTTTGAAAATATCAATTATAAACGAATTAAACAAAACCTAAGTCAAGTTCAGAAACGTATTACAAACCCCCCCAAAAAAACCCAAACAAATAATATTAAAATCACCATATTTACACTAAATATGAAAGAAATATGAGCTCCCAAATGCCGTCCGATCCTAAGTCAGAGGTCACCTGAACAATCAGAAATAAAGTAAAAAAAATGAGCTACAAGCTTAATGTATAGATAGATTCAATAGAAATCATACAAACACAATATACTAATAAAAACAACGCAAAGGATTCCACAACAATCGTATAACCAAAATGGAATAAATCAGAATATCACAAGATTTTCAAAATGATCATACAAACAGAATAGGGTGTTCATGATTATGCCGGTGCACTATATTTAGAAAACAGAATGCAGATTTTTATTTCAGAAATCATCCTACCCAACTACGTTACACACCAAATCAATTACCCGGGTTGCCTGGCAACGATGACCATCCACCCCGGGATTCTCGACAATGATGGCGTATCAATTTACAGTTAAACTGCCAGAGCAAATATAAATGTGGTCAAGCCACTATGTTGCAGTCAAGCTACCAAATCAGAGTTGTCGGTAAATGACCAGATAATGCAGATCATTAAACTGCTAGAAACTTCTTTCTTTCACATCATCCCAGATCCCATGCAACGTGTCATGGTATGCATATACAGAATCAGAGTGAAAAAAGCATGTAAGTCATGCTGTCGTACAATGATAGAGTCAGTAGCAGCAGTCAGTAGGCATGGAAGTCCAAGCTTTGTAAAACAGATTTATTAGAATTGCCATGAAGTCATTTGCATGGTTATAAATCAAATTTAGTACAAATCAATTCAACAAATTCATATATCAAATATCCTAAATCAATGGAGTAACATAAAGGCGTTTAGGGTTATATACTAACAGATTAACATATTATACATCATCAAGTCGTTATTAATTAACTTATATCAGTATTTACATACGTACCAATGGTAGATTACATACTAACAAAAAAACAAATATCCTATAGCTTAATATAGATCATACGGACCTTACGGACGACCTATGCTTGCTTCGAACGACGTTTACGGCCTTTGGGAAAAATTTTAATTTTCGGCCCACACGCCCGTGTGGATTCACACGGCCTGGATAACTGGCCCATGTGGTCCACACAGTCTAGCGCACGACCGTGTGATCCAAAACAGAGAGTTACATAGTTTATCACGCGACCTACCACAATGCCTTGCACAAAGTCTTGTGGCATAGAGAATCATGTTTTCTAGTGTTCGTAAATCACAAAAAATTTGGGTTTTTGATACCCACCTGATACGAGATTGACATAGAAGCAACAAAGACAATCTCGAACCTTAAAAACAACAAGCAAAGTTCCAATCACACGATTCAATTGAACTACAAAGCTAATTAAACAATCAACCGAAACATGTCAAAAACTTTGACACAATCCAATTCCAAAAACTAGACACTCACCCTTAAACGAACAACAATGTAGGAATTTAACTTGCCGCAAGAATGATATCGTCACAATCTTCGCCTAAAAGTGATCCCAACAAAACTTAAACCAAGAATCAATAACACCAATCAAAGTCACATTTTGACAAAGCAAACGAGAACAAACATTAGCAGAAGTTTAACGATCTCTTACTCAGGTAACCTTCTAGTTGGAACAACGAGATATGCCATCTCTTAGACAAAACCTATAACGGAGTTATCAAAGAAAAGAAAAGAAAAAAGAAAAGAACCAATAGAAGAGGAAGAAGAAGGAACGAACGAATGTTCAACTTCTAAAAAGAGGTTTTTGAAAAACAAGATGTTTTGTTCTATTTTAAAATATATTAAATAAAATAAAATAGAACCATTTCACAAGGTAGTCTAAAAGAAAAACATTTTCAAATTGCTTTCACAAAGATTCAAAAACAAGACCAGAGGGTATACAAAAATGTAACCACTGAACCAACATGCTCACTCTTGACATTAGTTGATCGAAAATAACTTATAACCCATATATCCAAAGATATGGGTTTAATCAAAATTAGCAAGATTTCAAGAAATAAGATTCGAACCTAAAACCTCATGCACACTAACACAACACATAACCACTAAACCAATTTAAATTTACTTGTCAAAATTTTCAAAAATATAGACTCAAATTCGAGAGATAACCACTCTTGATTTCACAACTCAATTTCTTCTAACTCAGTTTTTGGGATGTTACAACTCTCCTCCCCTTAAAAGAATTTCGTCCTCGAAATTCCCGCAATCTCATCAATCCTTAAACCACAGAATCTTAAATGTTCTCATTCATACAAACCATCACACTATCGCTTCGTAACTCAATCTAATTAAAAAACAAACAGTATTTCTAACAACTTTCTATTCATCAACGCAAATTACCACAATAACACATCTCAAAACACAAAAGAAACACTAATGATTCTTAGGGTGCGAATTCAAATTAATAGCACTCGTACTCCTCTAATAGTTTGGAGTCGCTCAATTATAGATCTTGACCACTGATTCAAGCTGGGTTTCATCGACCCTTGCAAATCACAAAAGATAACCCAATCATTGCCCTTAGGTTCGAGCATCCTAATAGATTCATAAACTTTTAATTTGGGCTCATGCCCATACAAGAGGACTTGACTTGAGTCGCTCGCTACTATATCCACCACACACTTGTACATCATGATCACAAGTACTCATAACACTAATCTATAGTTTCAGAAATGTTATAAATTAACTTAGGTTTATTAAAAATCGTAAGTCTAAAATTTTAGCAGAGGTTGTCACAAATTTTCACAATTTTACCTAGGATAGAGTAACCAAAGAACTACAGTTCGTGCTAGTTTATCTAATATAGCTAGAGTAGAGATACTTATAGGATAGACATTGGAGTCTTGGATTCTCTATTTATAGACTCGAAAAAAATCAAAATCTAAACACACAATTTCAAAAACCTCAAATCTTAAAGTCTGTCAGAAGTTCCACATACTTAAAACATTTTTCTAGAAAAGTTTTGAATCTGAAAACCTCAACTTGAGTTTTGTAAATCTGGCTCTAATACCACTAAATATAACACCTAAATTTGACCTAAAAGTTTTGACCGTATCTAGAGAGAATAAACATCAACTTATTGGGAAAACTATTGCGATAATTATTTGGTAATCATGAATATTAGTTTCGAAAAATCAACATTTGTTTTGTCGATTTAAATGAGTTTATAATTTTACGTTTGAAAATATCAATTATCAACGAATTAAATGAAACCCAAGTCAAGTTTAGAAACATATTACAAACCTAAAGAAACCCAAACAAATAAAACTAAAATTACCATATTTACACTAAATACGAAAGAAATCCGAGCTTCCAAACGTCGTCCAATCCTAAGTTAGAAACCACCTTAACAATCACAAATAAAAAAAAAAGTGAGCTATAAACACAGTGTATAAATAGATTCAACAGAAATCATACAAACATAATATACTAATCAGAACAACATAAAGGATTCCACAACAATCGTATAACCAAAACAGAATAAATTAGAATATCACAAGATTTTCAAAACGATCATACAAATAGAATAGTGTGTGCATGATTATGTTGGTGCAATATTTTTGAAAATAGAATGTAAATTTATTTCAGAAATCATCCTACCCAACTACGCTACAAACCAAAGCGATCACCCCTGGTTGCCCTACAACGATGACCCGCCATCCTAGGTTTCCCGACAACGATGACGTATCAATTTGCAGTTAAACTGCTAGACTAGATATAAATATGGGAAAACCACTATGTTGTAGTCAAGCTGCCAAATTAGAGTTGTCGGTAAACCACCAAATAATGCAGATAATTAAACTGCCAGAAACTCCTCATTTCACATCATCCCGAATCTCATGCAACATGTCATGGCATGCATATACAAAATTAGAGTGATAAGCATGTAGGTCATGCTGTCGTACAATTACAGAGTCAGTAGGCATGAAAGTCTATGCTTTCTAAAACAGATTTATCAGAATTGCCATGGAGTCATATGCATGGTTATAAATCAAATTCAGAACCAATCAATTCAACATATTCATATATCACATATCCTTAATCAATGAAGTAACACATAGGCGTACCAGTAAACTTAACAGAATATGAATCGTACTTGGACAAAATGCATACTTTAACGCATCCAAACAGAGGCACATTATACATAATCAAGCCATTATTAATTAACTTATATCACTGTAGATATACATACTGATGGTAGATTATATACTAACAGATCAATAAATGTCGAGTTTTATAGCTTAATACAAATCATACGGACCCTACATAAGGCCTACGCTCGCTTCGAATGATGTTTACGGGCTTAAGGAAAAATTTTGATTTTTGGTCCACATGCTCGTGTGGATTCACACGGCTTGGATAATTGGCTCGTGTAGTCCACACAGCCTAGAACACACCCGTGAGGCCCCTTAGTTATACATATAGTTTGGCACACAGCCTAACAGACGACCATATGACCTAAAACAAAGAGTTACAAGGTTTATAACACAACCTGACACACAACCGTGTGGCATTGACAACCATGTTTTTTGGTGTTCGCAAATCACAAAAAATTTGAGTTTTTGATACCCACCTGATACGGGATTGACGTAGAAGCAACAGAGATGATCTTGAACCCTATGATGACCAAAGTTCCAATTACACAATTCAATCAAACTACAAAGTTAATTAACAGTCAATCGAAACATGTTGAAAACTTCAACACAACCCAATTCTAAAAACTAGACACTCACCCTTATACGAACAACAATGTAGGAATTTAACTTGTTGGAAGAATGTTATCGTCATAATCTTCGCCTAAAAGAGATCCCAATGAAACCTAAGCTAAGAATCAACAACACCAATCAAAACCACATTTTGACAAAGCAAACGAGATCAAACGTTAACAGAAGTTAAACGATCAGTTACTCAATTAACCTTCTAGTTGGAAGAACGAGATATGCCATCTCTTTAGAAAAACTTATGGCGGAGTTATCAAAAGAAAAGAAAAAGAAATGAACCAGAAGAAGAGGAAGAAGAACGAACGAACGAACGTTCAACTTCCAAAAAGAGGTTTTTGAAAAACAAAAAGTTTTGTTCAATTTTAAAATATATTAAATAAAATAAAATAGAACCATTTCACAAGGCAGTCTAAAAGAAAAACATTTTCATATTACTTTAGCAGAGATTTGAACACAAAACCAGAGGGTATACAGAAGCTTAACCATTGAACCAATAGGCTCACTCTTGACATCAGTTGATCGAAAATAACTTATAACTCATATGTCTAAAGATAGGTGTTTAATCAAAATTTGCAAGATTTCAAGAAATAAGATTCGAACCTAAAACTCATGCACACTAACAGAACACTTAACCACTAAACCAATTTAAATTTACTTGTCAAAATTTCCAAAATCTAGACTTAAAGTCTAGAGATAACCACTCTTGATTTCACAACACAATTTTTTCTAACCCGATTTTTCTGATGTTTCAAATTCATTTCACATAATTTTATTTTCTATTTTGAAGCTAGCGATGACAACTTGAGCTCACTTTTTTTTTCTATTTCAAGTATTGGATTTTGTTATGTACTGATGTTTTTTTATCATAACCTCGTTGGTTGGTTGTTATAGCCTCTGTTAGAGATTTGTAATATTTGCCTCATCATTTGCAATGTTTTAATTATCATTACTATATGGACTAAAATGTAAAATTTTCAAACTACACTGGTTTAGAGTCACGACCTTAGGGTTCAATGTCGCGACATTAAAGACTGGTGTCGCGACATTGAGAACAATCTACTACAAGTCCATTTCAAATTTTCAACTAATGTCACGACATATATGAGATGGTTTCGTGACTTTGTAGGCAGTATACAACAATTTCAATCCCTTTTTGTTGGATCCCATCATTACACACAATAAGCGAATTTGGTGACCTATATTGACAATCACCACGATGAAACTTCATACCAATTTCATCGATCAACATATCATTCCAAACTATACTACATTAAGTTTATCACCCTTTGAAATCAAGTATTCAAGTGGCATAAACTCATGTTCAAATATAAATATGTTCAAGCAATATGTCAACTTTAACTTACCTCATTACTTCACTTTCCAAACTTTGACATATAAGGCTTTCATGCAAGCATAAAATTATCAATCCAAATATCATCAAACATGGCCAAAATTATGCATCAACTAAGCCTTATATTTCAAACTTAACATACAAATAAACCTTAGCCACAATTCAACCTTGGCATTCACAAATAAAGATGACCATTACAAAATCAAAACATACATGCCATAATATTTGGACTCAATGATATTGTGATATCCACAATAATCTGGCTTGGTGAGTTCCATATGTTAGGAATCTACAAGTAGGAGAAACAACGATAGTAGCATTTAAATGCTTAGCAAGTTCAAATGTAAATTACAACACTTACCTTGCTCATAGGTGAGCATATTGTTTACCAAAAGGATATGGCATACATTTGGTTAAAGATTGACATATAATGTCACAACTAAGTGCATAACAAGCATAGACATACAAATGTGTTAGACATTTTGACATATCCAAAATTCACCAATTTATTCCATTTCATGCAAGATCATCACAATTTCATATACTATCATCAATTCATAAGTTCATACTATTTCAATCTAATTCACATATCATAATACTTTACCAAATTCAATTCGTTTCATTTCTCAATTTCAAAATTCAATTTCAATGTTTTGCAAAATGGAACCCTTGTAAAATAGACTCGAATATACGATGAACTACACACACCAATATAACTTGTATGAGCTTAAACAATACCACACCAAGGCATCGAAGTGCAAAGCCTATAGGCATTAAATGTTTAAACATTTTCAATTGCATCCCTCCACAACACCTACGTCTTCATGGAGACAATAAATAATTGATGATTTGCAACAAAGGTTGGACCCCGAAATAACCTATCAGAATCTTTGTATCATCAACTATCCCGTACACAAGCACACATATGAACTTATTGGCATGCCAATTGTCTCCTAAACTTTTACTAAGTTCACAAGGGCATCAATCATTTGTATTTGCATTTTCATACCATATACATTGTACAATCATATAGCAATCATTTATCTCATTTCATTTCAAATTTCATCTCATTTAATAGCCTTGTATGCCAATATCTGGACATGATATTAGTCACGTCATGTGACTCGATTAAAAGTTCGTGAAATTGGGCCAAGCTTGAAGGGCTTAAATACAAGATGAGAATCGAACAAAGGCATGCAATGTTTGCATGTGGGCTTAAAGCCTAAAAGCCTAATCCGTCCACATTATTTTTATTACACGACCTTTTTAATCCTAGTTTAAATTTGTGCTGTTGTGTTTTTAATTTGTCTTAAAAGCATATTTTTAAATATGGTAGTTTTTAGTTAAATTTGTCGTTAGTTTAATTAGTTAGTTTTATTGCATTTTTTAATATGTCCTAAAATCTAGCTATTTAATATGTTTCATTTTATTATAGCTTTTTAATTAGATATATGGTGTTCTAATATCATGTTTAATGTGTGTTTTAATGTTCCTAGGAGAGTCCGATGGCCAGCCTTAAAAGCTTCAAAATTTACTGCTTGTATTTTCCAAAAAGGATCAAGATGTTCACACCATAAGTAGTTCGATTCAGTAAGTGGCTGTTAGGGTTTGGGCTTGGAAAGTGACCATTCGGTCAATACAAAATGCCATAAATGTGTCGTTCAATTGAGGGAAAGTATGAGAAACTTCTAGAAATGTCTATTGGACCTTTTCATGCACCATTAAAGGCCACCATCCATTATAGGAGCTGAATGTGACTTTTGGAGTTTGCTTAACCCTTAAGCATGCATGAAACATTAATGGAGGTCTTTTGGCTATTCGATTGAAGTGGAGATTTTAATACATTTTAATTAAAGTTTATGTACATCATTAATGGCTAGTTTGTGGCTATTCGATTTCCGTCTAAGTTGCCTATAAATAGTTTAGTTTTAAGCTTTGTAAGATTAGAAGATTTATGGTATAAAACAAATTTGAGTTAGAGAACTTTTGAACTTATCAATAATTTGTTCTTGTGGCATTCATTCAAAATTGATCTTATCACTCTCACAAGTGTGGCGATCAAAACTTTATACCTTTGGTTCTTATCTCATTATAGATAGGGTTCAATGTCTTTATCATTTTCCAAACTTCTCGAGTTATAAACAACCTTATAGAAATTGGGTCACGTTGTCCTATAGTGTTGGTTCATTTCTGGTTCATTTATTATTCGTAATTTATATCCTAAATCTATTCTTTCTTTATCTTTTCTTTCATAATTCACCCAAATTTCGTGCAAGTACCTATTTAGACGATTGGGACACTTAAATTGTGAATCAACTCTTAACCGAGTTCACATCATATCCTCAAACATATTAATCATGTTCAAGAGTAATTATAATGAAATAAACACAAACACATATAACACAAAGAAAGGTAGTAAGTTCCATATGAACTTACCTTTTCAACACAAAAACAAGTATATTCTTCAAGGACTATTCCACATTTTTGTTTTTTTCCTCTACTAGCTTCACTTTTATCGAGTCTAGCTTTAATAAATTATATATATATAATATTAATCAATACCACATATTAACACACAATAGCGAGTTAATGGCTCTCAACAACAAAGCAATGAAATGTGTGATTCAAATTAACCCTTTTTTATATAATACACATATTTTGTATTTTATTCAATTTAGTCCTTAAACCCAGGATAAACATAACTTTCGATTTCTGGCTTCGGATTAAAATTTGATTTCACATTCTTTTACAACATCCTAGTGTTGGATAAGTGTAACATCCTAGTCCAGTTGACTACCAGGTGCCTCATAAAGTTTCTTCTAGAATCGAGACGTAAAACGAGGATCCCAATTCAAAGTAATCGATATCGGTACCCCATGTAGTCTCACTATCTCAGAGATGTACAACCTCGCCAACTTTTACAAAGAATAATTCATTTGAATCGATAGGAACTGAGCTGACTTAGTTAGTCTATCCACAATAACCCAAACAGAATCTTTCTTAATATGTGTTAAGGGCAACCCACTAACAAAATCCATAGCCACTCACTCTCACTTCCATAAAGGAATCTTAGTAGGTTGTAATGATTGATTATCACCCTAGAAAAGCTAATGTAGTGGCTGATGCTTTGAGCAAAAGGGAAATATCTGATTTGAGGGCTATGTTTGCCCATTTGAGTTTGTTTGACGATGGGGGCATCTTGGTTGAGTTACAAGTAAAGGTTGTTTGAATTTAGGAAATCAAAGATAATCAAAGTTTGGATGAATCTTTAGCACCTCGGTTTAAACAGATTAAGGATGGGTTGACTGAGGATTTTAGGATTAATTCTAATGGAATTTTGTGCTTCAGAGGTAGATACAATGTACCTAACGATTAGATTTTGAGAAAATCTATGCTTCAAGAAGCATATAGTAGCCCTTATGTTATGCATACTAGTAGTAGTAAGATGTATCGTGATTTAAGGGAAGTATATTTGTGGCTGGGTCTTAAGCGGGAGGTAACGAATTTGGTGTCAAAACATTTGACATGCCAATAGGTTAAGGTTGAGCATTAGTTTCCATTAGGGTTGATACAACCAATTCGAATTCCACAGTGGAAGTTAGAGAGAGTGACAATGGACTTTATTAGTGGGTTACCTTTAACACCTACTGTATTAACTTGTTGGCAAGTCAATTTGGGTACATTGTCACTCTCTCCTACTTTATTAGTAACAAGTCAATTTGGGTACATTGTCACTCTCTCCCATAGGGACATTATTAGTGACAAGTGGAAGAAAGATTCAATTTGGGTTGTAGTAGACAGATTGACGAAGTCCGCCCATTTTATTCCCATCTGCACTGATTATACTATTCAGAAGCTAACTAAGCTTTACATTTCTGAGATAGTGAAACTGCATGGAGCACCAGTGTAAATTATTTTAGATTGGGATTCTCGCTTTACGTTTTGATTCTGGAAGAAATTGCATGAGGCTTTGGGTACACGGTTAGACTTCAGTATAGCCTTTCATCCATAATCAGATGGTCAGTCATAAAAGGTCATTCAAATTTTAAAGGATATGATGAGGAGTTGTGTGATTGATTTTCAGGGTAGTTGGGAAGAGCATCTACCAATGGCGGCATTCACCTAAAATAATATTTCCTAATCAAGTATCCAAAGATCATCTAAAAACAAGATTCGTATGCTGACTTAAAGTATAAAGACATCGAGTTTAATGTAGGAGATTGGGTTTTTCTTAAAATCTCTCCATGGATGATGCATTTCAAGTCACTAAATATAATTCCTACGACAAAAATAGAACTAAAGAGTAGTATAAAGTAGTAAGGTCAAATCCTAAGGGACTGGATGTCTAATTTCGCTTTTTCTTTTAGACAAAATTATTATCGCGAGAATGGTTGAACCCTTGACTCGTGATGAGCTTCCTGAAAATAAATTAAAGGGGGATTTAGTGATAAAGATAATAAAAAATAAAAAATGAAATAAATAAAGTGAAAACAAAATTTTGGTGCAAAATAAATTAAATTGGAGAATATTATTTATTAAATCTTAGCCTCTGAACTTGAACCGATCCTCAAAAAGTTGTTTTTCCCTTTTTCAATTGATAAGTTTGTTATAATGCCCAAAAACGTCCCAACCGCCAACTTTTCCTTTTGTATTCGGTTCCAGTACAACCTAAAAACTGACCCTTGTCGAATGTCTAACCACGTTGCTCGTGCTCGTAATTTAAGATTTTGACAGCTGTACGATCTAGAAAACTCAACTTGAATTAATGGTCTCAATCGCATGGGTCATTTAAATCCGATCACTGTCTCTCTTGATAGAATCAAACTAGCTTTCTCCACTTGAACACGCCAATTTGTTCGTGGAAATCAGAATATAACATGGCCGACTTGTCTTCCCAACTGTATGCCAAAACGACTCCAATCCAACGTGTACGTTGCGTTGAAATCGAGTTAACTTTAAGGGAAGAATTTGTACTATCCCAATATTTTGAAGAGACAGCGAATACCGAGTTGAAAAGTTGTTTTATTATGCTAAATTTAGTATGGACTGTCCTAAGAAAAAGTCTCTGCTAACTAAATATAAATTATTTCAACTAAAAATAAAAAAAAATCACCTAAAAATTCAGATTTGACTATTTGACCATTTGGCAATTTCAAGCAATCCAATTTTTGAACCAGTCAATCTACTAATTCTTCAACTTCTTTTAATTTGGCCTCTCTCTTCACTTTTCATTCCATTTTAGCCCCATTTTGTTTGATTTTGAATTTCAGCAGTCATATTATATACCTGATAAGAAAAAACACTAGTTTAGAAGCATATTATTCATAATTTAGCCATAAATAAATAATAATAGCACAAAATTAATTGACTATCAAAATCCCCCATTCTTAGCCTACAAGCATGATGTGTATTCCATACTAAAATCATTTGATAATCTTTTTTGAAATCAAATCTCCTTCCTTAGCCAAGTGTAATGCAAACAATTAAGTGAATAAAAAATAAGCAATCGCTATGTTTAATCAATAAGCATTTATAAAATAACAAACATTATGTAACAATCAACTACTTCACTAAATTAAGGCTTAATCAAACTTGCGAGATAATCGTACTTAGAATTTACATTCTTAGTTTTTTCTTCTTTCGCTTTTTCTCTTTTTCTTTTTTCTTTTCTTTTATTAACAAATTTGAGGCATACTCAAATCTTTTTACGTGAAATAAGATGACAATCCAAGCACCTCATCCTAGTTAGTCAATTTGACATGTCCTTAGTTTATTTCTCAAAGCAGCTCGGCTAGTGGACTGTTACAAGTTTCATTTCGTCACTTAAATTTTTTTATGCGAGATGAGATGACAACCCAAACACCTCATATCGGTTACTCAATTTGGTCACATTTCTGAATCTCCACTCTTAACCAAGCCTTTAACAGATTTTATTTATTCAATAATTTGAGTACTTTTATTGGGCAAATTTAAAGAGTTTCCCATTTTTATGAAGTATTTGACTTTGCCATAACATTTTCAACTCTACGAAATGCTTATCGATTAAAGTAAGAAATAACTATTCATGAATTACCTAATTATTTAAATAAACCAAGCATAGGAATTAAAAGCGCATTTTCTAAACTAATTAAAAAATAACATTAGTATATGAATTAGCATATGCAAAGAAGAAATAACATGGCATGCGTAATCCCCTTACTTAACCAACATTGCCCTCAATGTGAAAATTAAAAGAATAGAAAAATGTAGGGGTAAAGTGTACTCCATGTGTATATTTAACGACGTGGAGGACGGTGTAAGTGACCGCTTTGTAGTATTGTGAGGATGCTTGCGATGTTGGCTTCCATTGTTTCTAAGCGAGCCTCAAAACGGTTTAGTCTTTCTTTCATAGTGGAATGGGGATGTTCCTCTAGCTCCCTAGGAGTGGAATTGTGTGTCTGTCGGAACACTCTATTACTTTAAGCAGTATATGTACCTAGGGGAACAAAGTAAAAGAGTAACAGGGATGCTGAAAAGCAATCCCATAGAATCCAAACAATATTCATCTAAAGGATCCATATTATAAGCATGTGTGAGAGATGAAAAATCAATTGATTAATAAATGGTTATGGCTAAATGCGTGCTATATGAGCCTAGTATGAGATGTTGACAGACCCTAATTACGGTGTGAAAACTATGTGCAAACCAGTATCCTAGGTTTACTCTATAACTAGGATACATACACCACAAAAAAACTCTATCTTAGTTAAGACTGCTGAAGAATCATTACAGCCCGAATAGTTAAAAGAAAGAAACCTATGAATATACCTAAGGGTCAATTCATGCACTAACAAGCCTTACAAGGTTTTAAAATTGTAAGAGCGTGAAATTGAATTAGTCAAGATTGAGTAAGCTGAGTTGGCATCAAAATCACGACGTATCTCCAGTAAAACAGTATGGAATGAGTCGGTTTGAACATCAATAGGGTCAGCGAGACCCATGGCTATGTTAAAATCTGAAATAAACATATTAAAGGTATTACCAAGCAATTTGAATTCAATCACGTTTGGGGTTTCAATAGTCTTAACATCATACATATTGAAGCTAAAAGTTGCATGGAATTTGTACATGAGTTCATAAAATGTACCACAGTGACCGCCTCTAAATGTACTTGTGCTCAAGTTTGGTCCCTTTATTGCGATATAGAGCATCTTATGTCATGACTTTAGTGATTAGTTTCACAATTGTTCAACTTGTAATGGTCTCCTGCACACACAAAGTATGTTAGCTAATCTTTAGGCTTCAATTGGCCTTAAAGACAATAAAGTAACTTTTAGCACTTGGTTTACACAATTTATTCAAAGATAAAAACTAAGTTAAATTCTGTAGAAATATAAATAAAATGCTTAATTTCAAGATTTTCAAGTGTGAAAACTAGTTCAATCTGCTAGGTACAAAACCGGCTGATCAAACTCTCCACACTTAAGTCTTTGCTTGTCCTCAAGAAAACAAGAAAAACAAAATAAAGCAATAAAACAAAGAAAGAAAGAAAGAAAATGAGCTTGAGTTTGTATTATACAAAGATGAGGTTCGCCACATCTATTCTAAGCATTATATATTTCTCAATAATTCTAACATGATGAGTGAGTAATTTTACCATTTTTGTTTAGAAACAATACAAGTTCAGTAAGTTACAAGAAATACAAATATCAAAGTTTAATCGATATAAATCCATCAATGCCTAATACAAGTACTTTGATTATCCTAGTACAATACAGATAGCCATAATGAGATCATGCAATTTTCACATTTATTCATGCATTGAGTTGTTCAAGTCACATAGGGCTTTTCGGCTTGTAACGTGTTGAGGCTTATGATAGGTATGGAATTCAAAGAATAGTTAAGCACAAAAGGTTACAAACACGAAAATAGTTTGGCACATTGTATTGTTCCCTATTCTTCCCCTTAATGTCCCATTCCATCTCACCCCCTTATTTCTCCTTCTCTCACCTTCCTTTTTTCTCCAATTTAGGAAATTTCAATATAGTTTTAATCCCTTTAGCTAGACTATGAGTATTCTTTTGTTTCCTGAGTATTTCTTCTTTTCTCTTTTTGGTATTTTGGTGACTTTGTCACTTTTCATATGCTTTGTTACTCATGGATTTTCCTCTTTTGTTTCTACTCATTTTTCTTTTCTTTTTTCTTTTTCACTGTTTCTCTCTTTTTGGCTAAACTAAAGTTCATACACCATATTGATTTTCCTATTTCACTCTTTATTTTATAACCTCCACCATAATGTTTCTACCTACCCTTAATACATATAACCATACGTCTATTATCATGCAAAATAGGACCAAAGAAAATAGTATACACAAAAATAGTCGTTTTAGGCTTTTGAGGCTTGTAATGTATCAAGAAAGGTTATAAGGCTCAAAGATGGGTACTAATTGAAAAATCCATAATAGGGTTTGACTTTTTAGCTCTAGATGTAACCAAGCAGTGCTTTAGGTCATCCCTAAACACCTCAATATGCATAAATATCAATTTAGTCACACCTTTCTCAAAATTAATATCTATCATATATACTAGCATGCTATCATATCACTCACATCATTTGGTATCAATAATACCTTTCTTTCTATACTTAGTGTAACTTATAGAACTTAATAATTTCATGCTAAATTTTTTTAAAAATCCTCATTATCATGCGAAATTTATCAAAAAATACAATTAACCTATTATACATGCTCCTAACTAATCACTTGTATTTCTACAAGCACACTAAAAAATAAAAACTATATGCAAAAATTCCTATGTTACCCCCACACTTTAGGTAACACATTGCCTTCAATGTGTAGCTCTTAAATAATAAGGAAAGAAGTTACTCGATTGTTCGTGAAAGTACTCTTCTCATGGTGGTTGTCCTTCACCTTTTCGTCGTGAATGCTCGAAATTTTTGTGTCTCCATAGTGTGGGGTTCCTACATAAGAATTAAAGCATACATATGCAATAATAAATTCTACTCCTATAAATTATAAATCATAAAAAAAAAAGCAACAATCATCTAAAATTACAAGTCCTAAAAATAAATAAAGTCCTTAAAATTTCTCTAAAAATTTCCATTCCTCTCCCTCCGAGTTGGATTAAGGATCCATAGGATCTTTGCCCTTATCGGAGTACTTTTGGTGAGAACTCCCACCTTGTTGCCTTGTCGAACTCTGAATCACCGGCCCTTTAGGAGTTGAATATTGAGGCTCGAACATCGTTTCATACTCATCTTCTATGTTAGGGTCTTCTTGCTCCAATTTTGTTCCTCCCAACTTAGTTTCGTCCTCAACACCTTCTTCGTCTCCAAACATGTTCGGTGGATAGTTTGGAGTAGGTAACTCATTCATTCTTATGAATTCTTTTAATATAGGACCCGTTTCCTGCATCCACCGAATCATGCGACTTAACTTCCCTTCTATGCTGCCCACATATCCTTTTCGAGCTCTTGCAACTTCTTTTTGTTTTAAAGATACTGGCACATCCATCTTCTCTTTCCTTCTTTGATTCCATTCCTTGATCTGCTTTCACTGAAGCTCAACGTATTTTTTATATATTGAATCTCGAATGATACTTCTTATTGGCTTCAGGAATTACTCATTGTCATTGACACTTTTTGTACAATTTTTCATTTCCCTGTAAATCCATCATCCTACACAAATTCATTTCTTTCTACGAAATATCATACAACAAAATAGCTCAAAAAGTATTTACGTTAGAAACATTTAGGGCTGTTGCAATCTTAGTGGCCAAGAATTGCATCCACATCTTTGCAATAGGGAATATAATAGCCTGGTTAAAATTTGAAGGTGAGCCAAAATTAGGTCTATAATTCCAACTACCTTTACCTTGTGTCAACAATCTAACAATTTCCTCCATATTAATGTTTTTAAACAAATCTAGATCAACCTTATTAATATAATCTTTGTCATAGTATGGAACATTGTAAAATTCACAAATATCAGAAGGTAAAATTGGAACATACTTCTCTTGTACGATTCCTTTGAGAGTTTTTCACTTAATAACATCATCTTTAAGAGATGCGTAAAACTTATGAACTATAAGTATTACAACGTTACCTATTGGGGAAACACAAAATTGTTCCCATTAGTACCTAACTAGCGACCATATCTCCTTGTAGAGAACCATCGATGACTCAAAGCCTCGTTCTTGAATAAAGGGTCATCCTTATGAAGCTAAGAAGTAATTTTCCACTTTGGCATTCCCAAACCTCTCGTAATTCTAGTCACTATCACTTTCTTGAACAATGGTTCATTTTTTGGGAGGCATAGTAATTTGCAAACACTTTTGAACAAGGGTGAATAGTAATAAATAGAACAGTAAAAGATGAGAAATACCTTGTCGATGAGATTGGATCGAGCCTTGGAACAATGGAAAGGTGCCTTCTTGATGAATGGTAGAGTTTGGGGTTTTAGGTTTTAAAGAGAAAAAGAGATGAAGGATTGATGGAGTTTTGAAGAGTTTTGAAAGTGTTTAGTGTTCAGAAATAAACTTAAGTAATATGGTATATATAGGGGGTGTGAAATATTAAGGTTTTAGGGTTAAAATCGGGTAAAATAAGGGTTTAAACTATCGTGTTACATAAATGGGTCAGGTCAATGCTACAAATTTTGTAGACGATATCACGACATAGCCATAGTGTGTCACGATAAACCCAACAGTACCCCTTTTGTCGCGGCGTTGCTCCCGCTGTGTCACAACAAACCTATCAGTTTTGAAATTCTTACAGTCTAACCCCTTTGTCGTAACATACAAAGGGGTATGTCGCGTCATAACATGCTTGGGCGTCCTTGGGGTAGATTGGTTGCTTTGTTGCAACGTAGATGGGTTGTGTCGCGATAAACACATTAGTTTCGATTAGAATACCTTGAAATGAAAATATAATAAAGTTAGTGCGTTAGTATCTTTATAAAAGGAAAAATACGTATTAATACTTGTCAGATTTGTCTGACAAGGGTGTTAGTGTTCAGTTTGGCACCCGAGAACAATTCATTCTATCATTGTTCATCTAGCAACTGTCATGCCAAGCTATCCTCTGACGTTTTTCTCTTTCCCAAAATTTTCCTTTCCGTCCAGCATTCATAATCGCCAGTTCCTTTTTTCGGTTGTATCTATTCACGACGACTATGAATTTATGCCACCACCTAATCTCGCATCTGCTTTCATTCTTGATCCATTGATGAAAAGTGTGAGCTCGATTACGATGCCCTAATAGCTGCTCAATGATTTCGTTTAATAGGAACATTTCTTTTAGTGATGTCGCTAGTTTTGCAGTTGTCTCTCCTTCCATCCAAAATTTTTATCATATATTCTCGTAAATGGTATCCCTGCATATGGTCCTTGAGTCTATCGAAAAGGTTGAGTTTTCTTGAAACTCAGTTCCTTCTTCTGAAAAGACTTCGTTATTTTGACATCTGAGACTAAGATGATGGCTTATAGATGAAGATTTCACTGGTTATCTGTAGTGTACGAAAAATCCTAACATTTGTGATTTCTTTAGAGATTTGCTTCAGCAGGAAGATGTTATTACTATGGTTGCTTCCCCTTCAAAACTAACCCTTCGATTTATGGAGTTTTCAATTTCTATTAGGTTTTATGTGTCTTTGTTGATAGTATCTATCAATTAAAAACCCATACTTTGTAAGTTAATCACTTAGAGGAACCAAGCCATAATCAGGAGGCTCATTTTCAATTTCCACTATATGCCCACTTTCCTTGCTTGTGCTGCTACTAGTATCCTCGTGATCCAAGTTTTCAACATTACACTTGTTCTCATTCTTTGGAGGTAATACTTTGGATATTTCTTGCAGCGTTTTAATCATTTGCTCTGCCTTATTTAACATGTTTGATAATATCTCAAAGCTGGTTCTCTTGGTGGTTTATGAAGGTATTGAATCATAGGGAGGCTCATCTAAATATTCAGGCATGTCATAAACTTTTCCAAGTACCTCACATAAATTTCTAGTGAACTCCTGTAGATGGTTGACTATATCACCATCTTATTCATTACTCCACTGGTATGTTGAAACTTTGTTTTCGCGTTGGCTTAGTTTTATCATTAATAGATTTTTATTTTCAATGATCTCCCAATCTTTATAATATCCATCCTTGTAATTGTACCTCATTTGACCACATGTATATAGTAATCATCCATGGCCTAAGAAAACGTTGTGCGAATGTTGGTTAAAAATAATTAATCTAAAAAATAGAGAATTGTTAATATGGTTAAATCGTAACTATATCCTAAAAAATTCCAAATTATTCTTAATAACAATTTAAAAATAAAAATCACTAAAAGTGTTACCTCCCCGACAACGGTGCCAACAACTTAACCGCCTTTTAATGTCTTTCCGTTCAGTATGTGTTTTCATCTTTCGTAAGTATACGGGTCAGGTTGTAATATAGATTGTATAATTAAATACTTGGTAGTATTCCAAGGATCGTACCCAAAGGAGGCTTAAGGCGATAGTGAATTTTATCCCTGCAAAGAAAAAAATTAATTAGTACTACTTTTAGGGATTATAGTTTGATAAATGACTTTGGGGAGATTAGGTCACTTCAATATGGTTTCTTCAACTGTTGATTTTTAAGGATTTTACTTCAATCAACTAGTTACTACCCCAGTTGGATCTTTCGATCTTCCGCCAGCATAGCAAGCCGATAGAGACTACTTATCGCTAGATGTCTGATGGTACTAAAAAGAACATATATTTTCTCCACATTTATTGTATAATTTGTTCCCATTATATCCTGTTTAGCATGCATTTTTAGCATTTTATATTTAGTAATTGCATTTCTAAGTCAGTGTGATGTTTGGTTTAATTTTCTTTCATTTTATCTTACTTTTTCTACTAATGTTGCAAGATTTAGTGTTCAATATTGCATCTTGAGATGTCACTATAGCAACCTGTCCAGAAGGATCAATGTATGAAGGTGTACAGAGTTGTCGCTGCAAAATAACATCCAAATTTCGCCCAAAACTGTCGCCGCATGAGCACTTCCAGATTGCACCTAAAACTATCATCGCAGGAATATTTTCGGAATGCACCCAAGACTATCGCTGCATAAATATTCTTCAAATTGTAATCAAAACTATCGCTGCATAAGTTTTCTTCAATTGCACCCAAGAATGTCGCTACATGAACATGTACATAATTGTCGTTGTATGAACGTGTCCAGAATTGCGCCTATAATTGTCGCCGCATCTGATAGCTGTCTGATAAGAACAAAAATGTATGAGCTGTCCAATCTGGTATAACTAACTTGTACAGCTCAATTTTGTAGAATAGACACCTGTACAATTTGGGCTAAATATAAACACTCACAAGGAAATAGAAAGTTGTCTCTTCTTCTTTTAGTCTCCCATTTTGCAATATTATCTTCTTCAACCTAGCTTTTGAGCTTTTTAGCTATGGAGGCTTGAGACCATTCGAAGGAACCTGATGTTGATGAGAAGGCAGCATCTACTCCTGACGAGGAGTGTTCTAAGTGTGACACAAGAGGAGCATTTACGAAATAGTTCTAATAGGCTAGGAATAGAATGCTTCAACTTATTCTTTAATTCCTCTTAAATGTTAATAAATTCTAATGACTTTAATTGAGTATGGAAGTACCTCTTAATGTTAGATCTATTTTGATTTCTGCTCAAATCTACTTAACTGTTTATCTTTGGATTTAATCGTTTTGACCACAGAAGTGCGATTGCAGTTACAGTCACTAGAAGATGCAGTGACAAGTTAAATTAACAAGTAAGACAACGGAAGTTGTTTAGGGAACGAAGGAATTCTGGCCATTTGTTCTCGAATGCAAAGCATTACCAGTATTGAAAGGTGTGGTTAATGTGAGTGTTTGGGTCTTTGATAAACAGGGAAGTCAAAAGTAGTGAGATCTCTTTAAGCTTAATTGCGACGATAATTTATCTATCAATTACCTTGTAGTCACATTTAGTGTTTGCCAACTTATCAAGTCAGGGACCCCATCTCTTTATCATTGTTTTACTTCGTTAATTTTTTTAATTTAATTAACAAAATATCTTCAACAGTCATTTCATTTTCTAGTAAATCGCTCTGACATTTTGTATTGCAATTTTACAAAAATTGCATTGACAGTTTTAACTCTTTATTTGTGCAGATTTTGACTTAATTGCACTGACATTATTTCTGACAATTTTTCTTATCTTAACTTCTTTTGCATCGACAATTTTAGACAATAGACACCTATCCTCTTGGGATTGATATCCGACAGATTCACTTCTGTCTACCATACTTGCATCGACAGTGTACACTTGCACATTTGCTGTGACTTTCATAGCACGATCAATGTCACAGTCTAAATCGGCTTAGGGAAAAGGTTTTCATAGATAGGCAATACTAATTTTTGGTTTATTCTCACCTAAATGATTTTCTAGGGTTGTAGGCCTAGTATTTGTTTCATGCTTTTCCTTTCCCAAACAATTGATCAGATTGAATATCCCTGTTTATACGATAATTAAATATCCATACTTCCACTCTCTAATTCCCCAAAATGGAATTAGTTACTAATGGGTTTCCTGATCATCATAAAAACAATAACATATGAAACATAGAATTGACTAGTATGAGTAATTCAATACAGAATGCTACAACAATTGCAAAATGGAAATTTGCTGTGACAATTTGCGATTACTGTGGAAGCAACCATGAGTTTGAACAATGCTCATCAAATCCTGCAAATGTGTATCACATGTGGAATTTTGGTTGAAATGAAAATCCATATTCCAACACCTACACGCTAGAGTGGGAGCAACAACCAAATTTTGTTGGAACAATGAAGACCTTGGAAGTAGAAAAATGATGTTAGATCCGAGTGGACACTGCCCAATTATGATCAAATCTTGTCAAGGTAAAATACCCAGCAAGACGAAGTATCAGAATTTTCATCAATTGAAAATTTGTTGAGACAATATTTTGCCAAGACTGAAGCTGTGCTTCAGAGTCAAGCTGAATCCATACGAGCTCTAGAATATCAAGTTGGCCAGATTGTGAGCGCAATAAATTTGCGACCACAAGAATCTTTACCGATTGATATTGAAAATTCGATATCACAAGGGTAAAAGCATTGTAAGGAAATCATTCCCAGAAATGAGACTCAACTGAATGATGTTGTTCAAGATGCTATAGTAGAGGAAGATAATTTAGATCTCGACAATGGAAAGATGTCAAAACAATTTGAAAAGCAAACTGCAATTGAAGAGGTTAAACAAAATATTTTGGAGACAGAATTAGATCACTTTGCCGCCACAAATGTTACAGGAAAACAGCCTCAGAAACGTGAAGATACATTGTCAAAGAAGAAAAGATTGGGAGAAGTCGAAGCAATCACACTTACTGAAGGGTGCACTGTCATGACAGTTAAATTGCTCCAAGAATTTAAGGATCCCAAGAGCTTCTCAATACCCAATTCCATTGGTGATTGGTATATTGGAAAGGCATTATGTGATTTCAATGAAAGCATAATTTTGATGCCTATATCCGTAATTAAAAAGTTACGAAATTGGAAAAAAACGTAAGAAAGAGTGGAATTTTTTTGGGACTATGTGGAGAATAAAAGAGTACGAAGCACTTGAAGAAGAAGGAACAAATACTGTGTCTGCATCGATTGAGGAATAAGTAAACACCATTGTCGACACATTAGGATTGCATTGTCAACGCAATTTTTTACAACTGTACTGCACCTACTAACTTAATGCTGAAAACGAAAGAAGTTCATGTGGAGGAAGGAAAAGATGAAGAATAGATGTCAAGGAAAATTTAGCTGAGAGAAATTTGTCCCTGCACTTGAAGTTGTGGGTGCAATAACTGAAGGCTTGGCACAAGATAAAGAAAGTCAAGCAGAAGCTATGGATGAAATTAATGAGAACCATAATCCTTAGGCGATATTAGTCTATACTGGACCAACAAATGAAGCAGTTGATGATGCCGGAGCAGAGATGGAAAATAGACTATCTGAAGCTCAAACAAAAGAAAAAGAAGAAAGAAGAGAAGGACCTGATGTCGTGATAAATCTGGCTGAGGAATTTGTCACTGCAACTGAACTTGTGGGTGAATCATCTGATGATTTGGTGCCACCTGAAGCGAGTCAGGCGAAAGTTGTGAAGGTCAGTAATGAGGATTCCAATCCTCTAGCAATGGTGCTTTATGTTGCATCACTTGTTAAAATACACCCATCTGATGTCACGGTCGATGATGCCGGAGAGCAGCCTGATGTTAAGGAGCAATCCGTAAATCCGGCCAAGCCAAAAGAATGAAAGAGAAAGCGCGCCAAAGACAAGAAGTGTCGCAAGGAGGAACGAAAGCGCAAGAAGAAGAAGACCAATGCAACCACATCTTCGACTGCAGCACACTGTATTTTTATTATCGCTGCATCTACATTGTCATTGCATTTCCATAAATATTTATTAATGTTAGTGCATTGGGGACAATGCAGACTTTAAGTTTGGGGAATCTATATGGGCTGGAAATGCAATTGCACCCATATTTCAAAATTTTTTCCTTTTGAGTTTAATGAAGCATGCATGGTTATTGAAAATGTGGTTGGATTTTTTTCATTTGATGCTTAATTCTTGAATCATGTGAACTGTTAATGAATGAGTTGGATGAATTTGATTGAATGTTGTATCTTCAATTTTTTTATGAATGATTTAGATTGCATTAGTAATGTATAATTAATATCATTATTTGAATTTTGAATCAATTTGCCATTTACAGCTGCTTGTATATAAGTATAATTATGAATAATAATAATAAACTCCAAAGTGGGTGTATTGTGAACTATCAAGGGGGAACACTCCAATGCAAGTGATAGAAAAAGTAATCTAGCCAAAGGATGTCACTGCAAGAGTGTGTGCCGGCACAATTAGATACTCCCTGGGGTTTGTTGCACCCCATCTTCCTAGGAACAAGGGTATAGTAATGTAACGACATCCCTCAGTTACATAAAAAAAGAAGAAAAGAAGAAAAGAAATATATTTATATTAGTGTACAATAAATGTTGTATTGGTAGATAGAATTCAGGATTTGAAGCATGATGCTGGCTTTGATGAAATTGCAATTTTAGTTATTCATACCTATATATTGTCAGCGCAATATTCTGTCATTTGAATGTAATTCCTGCATTAAAATTTTAGATGCTTCAAGTTGTTAGAATGATTATTGCCTTGACAAAAATTCTATTTTAGCTTTGCTAGTTTTTGTTTTACTTGAGGACAAGTAAAAACTCATGTTTGGGGGTGTGATGGTACTAAAAAGAACAAATGTTTTCTCCCCATTTATTGTATAATTTGTTCCCATTATATCATGTTTAGCATGCATTTTTAGCATTTTATATTTAGTAATTGCATTTTTTAAGTCAGTGATGTTTGGTTTAATTTTCTTTCATTTTATCTTACTTTTTATACTAATGTTGCTAGATTTAGTGTTCAGTATTGCATCTTGAGATGTCACTGCAAGAACCTATCCAGAAGGATCAATGCATGAAGGTGTATAGAGTTGTCGCTGCAAAATAACATCCAAATTTACGCCCAAAACTGTCGCTGCATGAGCACTTCTAGATTGCACCCAAAACTGTCATCGCAGGAATATTTTTGGAATGCACCCAAGACTGTCGCTGCATAAATATTCTTCAATTTGCATCCATAACTATCACTGCATAGGTATTCTTCAATTGCACCTAGGAATATCGTTGCATGAACATATACAGAATTGTCGCTAGATGAATGTGTCCAAAATTGCGCCTAGAATTGTCACCGCATCTGATAGTTATCTTATAAGAACAGAAATGTGTGAGCTATCCAATCTGGTATAACCAACTTGTACAGCTCAATTTTACATAATAGACACCTGTACAATTTGGGCTAAATATAAACACTCACAAGGAAAGAGAAAGGTGTCTCTTCTTCTTTTAGTTTCCCATTTTACAATAATATATTCTTCAACCTAGCTTTTGAGCTTTTCAGCTATGGAAGCTTGAGACCATTCAGAGGAACCTGATGTTGATGAGAAGGTAGCATCTACTCCTGACGAGGAGTGTTCTAAGTACGACATAAGAGGAGCATTTACGGAATAATTCTAGTAGGCTAGGAATAAAATGCTTCAACTTATTCTTTAATTCCTCTTAAACGTTGATAAATTATGATGACTTTAATTGTGTATGGAAGTACCACTTAATGTTAGATCTATTTTGATTTCTGCCCAATATTCTTAACTGTTTATCTTTGGATTTAATCATTTTGACCACGGAAGTGTGATTGCAGTTACAGTCACTGGAAGATGCAATGGCAGGTTAAATTAACAAGCAGGACAACAGAAGTTGCTTGAGGCACGAAGGAATTCTAGCCATTTCTTCTCGAATGCAAAGCATTACCATCATTGGAATGTGTGGTTAATGTGACTGTTTGGCTCTTTGATAAACAGGGAAGTCGAAAGTAGTGAGATCTCATTAAGCTTAATTGCGACGACAATTTATCTATCAATTACCTTGTAGTCACATTTAGTGTTTGCTAACTTATCAAGTTAGGGATCCCCCCATCTCTTTATCATTGTTTTACTTCGCTAATTTTATTAATTGCATTGACAAAATATCTTCAACATTCATTTTATTTTTTAGTAAATCACTTTGACATTTTGTATTGCAGGTTTACAAAAATTACGTTGATAGTTTTAACTCTTTATTTGTGCAATTTTGACTTAATTGCATTGACATTATTTCTGACAATTTTTCTTATCTTAACTTCTTTTGCACCGACAATTTTAGACAATAGACACACATCCTCGTGGGATCTATATTCAACAGATTCACTTCTGTCTACTATACTTGCATCGACAGTGTACGCTTGCACATTTGCTGTGACGTTCATAGCGTGATCAATGTCACAATCTAAACCAGTTTGGGGAAAAGGTTTTCACAGATAGGCAATACTAATTTTGGGTTCAGTCCCACCTAAATGTTTTTCTAAGGTTGTAGGCCTAGTGTTTGTTTCATGCTTTTCTTTCCCAAACAGTTGATCTAATTGAAAATCCCTATTTATACAATAATTAAATATCCATACTTCCACTCCCTAAATCCCGAAAATGGAATTAGTTCCCCATGGGCTTCTTGATCATCATAAAAACAATAACATATGAAACATAGAATTGACTAATATGAGTAATTCAAAGCAGAATGCTACAACAATTACAGAATGGAAATTTGATGTGACAATTTGCGATTACTGTGGAAACAACCATGAGTTTGAAAAATGCCCATTAAATCCAACAAATGTGTACCACATGAGGAATTTCGGTTGAAATGAAAATCCATATTCCAACACCTACACGCCAGACTGGGAGCAACATCCAAATTTTTGTTGGAACAATCAAGACCCGTGAAGTATAAACAACGATGTTAGATCTGAGTGACACTGCCCAATTATGATCAACTCTTGTCAAGGCAAAATACCCAGCAAGACGAGCATCAGCATCAGAATTTTCATCAATTGAAAATTTGCTGAGACAATATTTTGCCAAGATTAAAGCTGTGCTTCAGAGTCAAGCTGAATCAATACAAGTTTTAGAATATCAAGTTGGCCAAATTGTGAGCGCAATAAATTTGCGACCACGAGAACCTTTGCCGATTGATATTGAGAATTTGATATCATAAGGACAAGAGCATTATAAGGAAATCATTCCTAGAAGTGAGACTCAATTGAATGAAGTTGTTCAAGATACTACAGTAAAGGAAGATAATTCAGATCTCGATAATGGAAAGATGTCAGAACAATTTGAAAAGCAAACTGCATCTGAAGAGGTTAAACAAAATATTGTGGAGATAGAATTAGATCACTTTGTCACCACAAATGCTATAGGAAAATAACCTCAGAAAACTTGAAGATATATTGTCAAAGAAGAAAAAATTGGGAGAAGTCGAAGCAATCACACTTACTGAAGGGTGCACTATCATGACAATTAAATTGCTCCAAGAATTTAAGGATCCCAAGAGCTTCTCAATACCCTATTCCATTGGTGATCGGTATATTAGAAAGACATTATGTGATTTCAATGAAAGCATAATTTTGATGCCTATATTCGTAATTAAGAAGTTACGGAATTGGAAAAAAATGCAAGAAAGAGTGGAAATTTTTTGGGACCGTGTGGAGAATAAAAGAGTACGAATCACTTGAAGAAGAAGGAACAAATACTGTGTTTGCACCGATTGGGAATAAGTAAACACCATTGTCGACGCATTAGGATCTCATTGTCAGCACAATTCTGTACAGCTGTACTGTACCTACTGACTTAATGCTAAAAACGAAAGAAGTTCATGTGGAGGAAGAAAAGGTAAAGAAATAGATGTCAAGGCAAATTTAGCTGAATCATGTGAACTGTTAATGAATAAGTTGGATGAATTTGATTGAATGTTGTATCTTCAATTTTTGGATGAATGATTTAGATTGCATTAGTAATGGCTGATTAGTATCATTATTTGAATCTTGAATCAATTTTCCATTTACAGCTGCTTATATATAAGTATAATTATGAATAATAATAAAAAACTCCAAAGTGGGTGTATTGTGAACTATCAAGGGGGAATACTCCAATGCCAGTGATAGAAAAAGTAATCTAGCCAAAGGTTGTCATTACAAGAGTGTGTGTTGGCGCAATTACATACTCCTTGGGGGTTTGTTGCACCCCATCATTGCTTCTCAGGAACAAGGGTATAGTAATGTAACAACATCCCCTAATCACATAAAAAAGAAGAAAAGATAAGAAAAGAAAAGAAAAAAAAAGAGAAGTATTTATATTAGTGTTCAATAAATGCTGTATTGGTAGATAGAATTCAGGATTTGAAGCATGATGCTGGCTTTGATGATGAAATTGCAATATTAGTTATTCATACTTATAAATTATCGGTGCAATATTCTTTCATTTGAATGTAATTCATGCATTAGGATTTCAGATGCTTCAAGTTGTTAGAATGATTATTGCCTTGACAAAAATTCTTTTGTAGCCTTGCTAGATTTTGTTTTACTTGAGGACAAGTAAAAACTCAAGTTTGGGGGTGTGATGGTACTAAAAAGAACATATGTTTTCTCCCTATTTATTGTATAATTTGTTCCCATTATATCATGTTTAGCATGCATTTTTAGCATTTTATATTTAGTAATTGCATTTTTTAATTTAGTGATGTTTGGTTTAATTTTCTTTCATTTTATCTTACTTTTTCTACTAATGTCACTAGATTTAGTGCTTAGTATTGCATATTGAGATGTCATTGCAGGAACCTATCTAAAAGGATCAATGCATGAAGGTGTACAGAATTGTCACTGCAAAATAACATGCGCCCAAAACTGTCGCCTCATGAGCACTTCCAGATTGCACCCAAAACTGTCGCCGTTGGAATATTTTACACCCAAGACTGTCGCAGCATAAATATATTTCAAATTACATCCAAAACTATCGCTTGATAAGTATTCTTCAATTGCACCCAAAAATGTCGCTGCATGAACATGTACAGAATTATCACTACATTAATGTGTCTAGAATTGCGCCCAAAATTATCGCCGTATCTGATAGTTATCTGATAAGAACAAAAATGTGTGAGCTGTCCAATCTGGTGTAACCAACTTGTATAGCTCAATTTTGCATAATAGACACCTGTACAATTTAGGCTAAATATAAACACTCACAAGGAAAAAGAAAGTGTCTCTTCTTCTTTTAGTCTCCCATTTTGTAATATTATCTTTTTTAACCTAGCTTTTGAGCTTTTTAGCTATGGAGGCTTGAGACCATTCGGAGGGACCTGATGTTGATGAGAAGGCAGCATCTACTACTGACGAGGAGTGTTCTAAGTGCGACATAAGAGGAGCATTTACAGAATAGTTCTAGTAGGTTAGGAATAGAATGCTTCAACTTATTCTTTTATTCCTTTTAAACATTGATAAATTATGATGACTTTAATTGTGTTTGGAAGTACCTCTTAATGTTAGATCTATTTTGATTTCTGCTAAAATCTTCTTAACTATTTATCTTTGGATCTAATCGTTTTGACCACGGAAGTGCGATTGCAGTCACTTTCACTGGAAGGTACAGTGACAAGTTAAATTAACAAGCAAAACAATGGAAGTTGCTTAAGGCACGAAGGAATTCTTGCCACTTGTTCTCGAATGCAAAGCATTACCATCACTGGAAGGTATGATTAATGTGAGTGCTTGGATCTTTGATAAACAGGAAATTCAAAAGTAGTGAGATCTTATTAAGCTTAATTGTGACAACAATTTATCTATCAACTACCTCATAATCACATTTAGTGTTTGCCAACTTATCAAGTCATGGATCTCCGCCATCTCTTTATCATTGTTTTACTTCGTTAATTTTCTTAATTGCATTGTCAAAATATTTTCAACATTCATTTCATTTTCTATTAAATCGCTCTGACATTTTGTATTGCAGTTTTACAAAAATTACGTTGACAGTTTTAACTCTTTATTTGTCCAGATTTTGACTTAATTGCACTGATATTATTTCTAATAATTTTTCTTATCTTAACTTCTTTTGCACCGACAATTTTAGACAATAGACACCCATTCTCGTGGGATCGATATCTGACAGATTCACTTCTATCTACTATACTTGCATCGACAGTGTACGCTTGCACATTTGCTGTGACGTTCATAACGCGATCAATGTCACAGTCTAAACCGATTTGGGGAAAAGGTTTTCACTGATAGGCAATACTAATTTGGGTTCATTCCCACCTAAATGATTTTCTAGGGTTGTCAAGCCTAGTATTTGTTTCATGCTTTTCCTTTCCCAAAGAGTTGATTCGATTGAAAATCCCTGTTTATACAACAATTAAATATTCATGATTCCACTCCCTAATTCCCCAAAATGGAATTAGTTCCTCATGGGTTTCTTGATCATCATAAAAATAATAACATATGAAACATAAAATTGAAGAAATGAAATGAAAAAGAAACTTTAATTGTATTGGTAATCTGTCGGGAAATAAATCCTCGAATGTTTATGCAAAAGTTACAATCTCGTTTCTAAATTGAAAATAACAAAGTAAAACTAAAAACTAAGGAAAGGTGTGTGAAACCCTAATTCTAAAGGCCCTATTTATAGCCTTGGACGTTCGTTTTCATCAACCCTAGGTCAGTTGTCGTTCTTTGTGTCTAAGTGGCATTGTAAAGACCAAAACTCCCTTTACTCGGTGCAAAAAACCGCGTCTAGGGGTCGATGTCGCGACACTCCAGGACCTGTGTCGCGACGAAGCAGCCAATCCCTTTATTTAGTGTCATCATGCAGGCGTTGTGATGACATAGCCTATGTATGTCGAGACAAAGCAGTCAGTCCCCTTAATCTTCAAGTCCAACCCCTTTATTGCGACGTAGAGAATCCTATATTGTGACATAGTGATCAGTTTCACAATTGTTCAACTTGTAATGGTCTCCTGCACACTCATAGAGTACGTTAGCTAACCTTTAGGCCTCAATCGGCCTTAAAGATAATAAAGTAACCTTTTAGCAGTTGGTTTACAAAATTTATTCAAAGATAAAAACTAATTTAAGTCCTATAGAAATATAAATAAAATGCTTAATTTTGAGCTCTTCAAGTGTGAAAACAAGTTCAATCTACTAGGTACAAAACCGGCAGATCACACAACATATATTAGCATACAATGTCCAACCAATAACATCAAAAAATTAAACATAGAATCACGTATGTTAAGTGTATCGAGGGTAAAAGAAAAATATATTTATAGACTGGGATAGAACGATGTTGAATTTCCTCATATCTCGATTGGTGTTTCGAGGTCGTGAAATTAAAAAAATCCTTAAAACCTCGATTTTGGTGACATCGTGTAGGTGTGCCCTCGCTAACCGTGTCTATTGTTTCTTCGAGGACGCTGCTCTTTTGTCGGACTATTCAATGGACTTGGGATATCAGTAGCATCAGTATTGTTGTTTGAGGTTGACACTACTCTTCTCTTTGCTGGTTTGATGATTACCATCTATAACATGTGGTAGCTGACCTCGTTTGGCTCGAAAGTAGTGGTTGCTCATTTCAGTTCGATGGTTTTGCATCATTATAATTCGAAGTGTTGGTTCAACCGAATGACTTGTATGATATGTTAGTAATAGAAAAAATAGAATCTGAATTCGAAACGTTATACCTCATTTCATCGACTGCATCTGACTATGTTTGAGGGTCTTCCGTTTCAACCAATGTCATACTTCTTCGACGTTGGCATCAACTCAATCTAGCAGAATGTACTAGTAGTGGTGGGGGGCGAATCTGAGTCATTGTAATCAATGTCGATGATCGGGGGTGCTGAAAATGATTTCGTAGGTGATTAATGGAAGCCAAAAATCTATCGATCGAATGGTTTCTAGTGCGAACCATAGATGCTTTTGGGTTTAGGGAATGAAAGATAGTGGCAGCTCGTGACAGCGGATAGCGGCAACGGTGACATAGTGGCGGTTTTGGTTGTTTTAGGTTGTGATGCATTTACGGTTTTTACGGGGGGCATTTTATGCTAGGTAAGCGCATCGATGTTTTATGGTAAAAGAATAGTGGAGAACGATGGTGATGGTGATGGAAATGCACGAACATTAATATATAGGGAAAGTCAAATCGACGGTGAAAAAGGGTGAATGGCAATGGACAGGGGCTACAGCTTGCGTAGTACGGGGTGCGATGGTGTGGGAATATGAGGAGGAAACGGAGGTCGTTTACGGCGACGATGGTGTTGGGCAGAGGTAATGGGTGTTTCTTTTGGTTTGAAAGGTTTTGAGCGTGGTGGAGTTAGGATTTTAATAGTGATGGTGAAAACGAGGGAAGATCGAACGGCGATAAAGGAGGCCAAACGACAATGGTTGCTTGAAAAGGTGAGAGGTCTAGGTTTTTTTTAGAAGAAATATTATGAAGAAAAGGGTAAGTGGGTTAGGGTTTTTTCTCTTTTTTTTTTTTTCTTTCTTTTTCCGATTGGGATCCTTTTCTCTCTTTTGGGTCTACTGGGCTTTTCTCACTTTTTTCATATTTTTCCTTTCGATCTTGGTTAGCCGTTCGGCCCAATCTTCCCCCTCTCTTTTTCTATTTTTCTTTTCTTCTTCCTTTTTTTGTCATTGGCTCAGTTTGGGCTTCCCTTGGGGCCCATCTTTTTTTCTCTATTTTTCTTTTTGGGTCGCATCTATGCCTGTTTGGCCCTTTGCTCCTTCCTTTGACCTGATTTTTCCCACCCTCTCAAGCCATTATTGCCCGTTTCTTTTTTCTTTATTTCTCTTTCGAGCTGTTGGTTCGTATAGTCTATTTGCTACTTTTTTTATTTTTGGGTTCGGTTTAAGTTATGGGTTTGGGTTTATTGGGTTTTTATTTTATTTTGTAGGTTATGTGAATTTAGGTTTTGTTTTTATTGGATTTGGGAATTTTGGGGTGTTTATTTTTGGTTGTTTGGTTTGTTGGAATTTTGGGTTTACTTTGAAGGAAATGGATTGGGTTTATTTGGGTTGGTAAGGGGTAATGGGGTGAAAGTATAATTAGTAGCATTGAGTATAGTATGCTCACACCATGATTGGTATTCGATTTTTAAAAAATGACAACCTCTACCAACGTTCATAGAAAATAAAACATAAAATGGAATAAATAATAATCTTTATTTTTCAACCTAAATTAAATTAATTAAAATAATTTTGGGTTTCCTTTTAAAAAGCACTTTTGTTTAACGTCGTTAGCTCGATGACCTGAAAGTTTATTCGTATGGCTCCTCGAGAATCAATTCTTCCACTACGTGCACTTGGAAATTTTTGTAATATGGTTTTAACCTTTGCCCGCTGACTTTAAAACAATTTTCGAACTTCTCGCTTTTAATTTCAATTACACCATGAGGAAATACTTGAGTAACAACAAAAGGACCCAGCCACTTGGTTCGAAGCTTACATGCAAAAATTCTTAGCGTGGGGTCATTGTAACGCGTAGGTTTTTGTGCAAGTGTACATAGTCGTTATCAAGCAATAAGTAAGTATCGAGTTATCGCCTCCACAGAGATTTATTTGTGTTAAATCACTTAATTGTAAAATTATATTAACAACTTGGTAAAATGAGAAACACAATATGATTGAGAAGTGATGATTAAAATTAAATATATTAACTAAATGCAAAGATCCCTATTGCAAATTATCCTAAGTATGCAAACTATATGAATGGAATAGATTTTAGCAAGATTAAACACAATTTGCTACAATTATAACATAAATAAACTAGGACAATTACTTTAATTAAACTCAATTTATTATCAACATGCTTAATAACATTCGAAAAAATATTTCATGGCAACTTGATCTTTCATGAGTTTGGAAACCACATTAGGTCCATTCGGAATCCTTTACTTAGTAAATATGCATTTTATTGATCCTTATTTACTAAGGGTTTCTTAGCATTCGTGTCAGGTAACAGGGACGTGTTAGGTTTGAAACAGTTTAATCACACAAATCTAAAAACTATGCAGATAACAAAGCTTGGTTAGAGTTGTTATGCAACCTCCAATTTAATCGGGTTAGGATCTAAATTGAGCATGCACATTTCAATTATGAATCCACTAGCCGTCGTTTGGTTAGGATCGCTCAACTAATTCAGGTGGATTTCAATCACATATGAACGAAATACAGACTTGATTTTAACTGAAAACATGATTGATCGAGGCACAAACATCATAAGCATGAATCAAATAAATATTATTAAATCAAAGCAATTATCCTAGCCTAAATAAAATTAAGCTAACATTGTTGTAAACAAGAACAAAGAACACACAGCAAACATTTTCAAATTAAATTAAAGAAAAGAAAGATTAAACCCAAATCAAAGTGGCTGTCACCCAAGACTCTGATCGAAGAGGGCTCCTTCGTTCCTTTGCTTTGCTCCTTTGCTGATGGTTCTTCAAGGTGGCCAACCAAGGGCTCTTTAAGAGGCTTAATTGCTAAAATCTCTATGAAGAGATGATGATAGGCATGGGAAATGGGAAAATGCTAGAGAGAAAAGAGAGAATGTTGTATGTTTGAGGAATAAGGGATGATTAGCAATGGTGAAATGGGGTCTTATTTATAGGTGAAGAGAGGAGAGTAGTTTGCTAAAAATAGAGAGGTTTAGTCTCTTCAAGCTTCTTCAATGGGTGGCCAGCCATGATTAGTGGAATTTGAATGAATTTTTGCTTGATTTTCAAGCAATTTAAATGCCATAGCAACTCAGGACTAAGACTTGGTCAAATGTAAATCTTCGGGCAAATCTCTGATTTTTTTCCACATTGCAAGGACCTTGTGCAATTAAACAAAAAGTGGTTTATGTGGACAGCCATGTGTAGCCGAAAATTGGGTTGACTTGGTCTTCAATTTGGACAGTTTTGTAATCTAGTAAAGCTATCAGACCTGTCCAAAACAAATCAATAAATTAAAAGACCAAAGAATAAAATTAACCCAATTTAAATAATTAATTAAAACCCAAATTATTAATGAAATATTTTACATTTAAATTATTAAATATAATTTTATATTTTATTATTTAATTTAGTCATGCATGGCCCACTTTATGTCTTAAAAAATATTATGTTCAATTTATTATAAAATAAGCCATTTTGTGCATGAAAACTATATAATAAAGCATAAAATCACATTTTAATAATTTCTTGTCCTAATTTCATATTTTTTATTTCATTAATTTATTAAACATTTACTAAGTTTTAACAACGAATTCAAGTAAAAAGTGATAATTATATAGGAAAAAACCTATATATTTTTAGTTTACACACCCCCAAACTTAAATCATTGCTCGTCTAGAGTAATGTTCATGCATAGTAAAAGGTCTTGCTAAGGCAAAATTGCTAGATGTGTAAGCAGCATCAATCTTTGTCCCATAATCATGCATCAATAAATTCATGTTCATAGATCTTCTTTATTAATAAGTAATTCAAATGCCAAATTTTATACTAAGTTTCAAAATATGCCGGCATGCATCATAATTTGTATGTAGGTCACAATCACAGATAATATTCTTCATTCAACATAATATCTTTTCAATCAAGCAAAACAATCATGAGGCTTATTTATGATTGATCGGTGTTTTTACGACACACGATTGTGCAAGCGTACACACGTCGATACAAGTACAGTTGATAGATAGAGCTATCGGATATCGATACCACGAGGAAATGGTTTTCGATGTCTTAATGTTAAAGTAATTAATAGAAGGAAAATCAATATAATGTGAATAGGGTTGTCAACACAGTTATGTTAGTTATGCACGTTAAATTAATCATTACTGTCATTGTATTAAAGTCAAATCTCAGAAGTTAGATGTCAATGTACTGAAATAAATCCAAAAGTGTTGAGTGTTAGTAATGGAAATTTAAATGCAGGAAATATAAAAGTGATCAAGTGTAAAGGGTGGAAATGGTTCACTGATTCTACAGGTTGCAACGCTGGATGCATCAACAAGGTAAAATGTAGATGAATTGTCGCAACAATAAAGTCCTTTCGAGTTCTTATTCACAATAACTCCCTACTTAATCCTGACTCAGATACAGTACTCCACCTCTCGATGTGAGCAATGATGTGTATCCAAGAACAAGTAACTGGAGTCTATCCCAGTCCCGAGCAGCTCTCGCCTAACCCACTTGTTAATCTAACCTGTCATCGCATCTCTCGATGTCGATGTACTACAATTTCACTTTTGTGTTTAGAGCAGTTAAATTCAAGAATAAGCGGACAAGTAATGTAAAATAAGAATCAAAATGATATAATATTAAAAGATACACTCTCGTATTCATTTAACATCAACAGAATCCATCATCGTTTTAGAAGAAATAAAGAGTACAACGAAGCTTACTATCTCTAGACTACTAGGCCTACTCTTTACTTTTTCCTCTTGCTCGGCATCAAGCACCTCTCGTCAGAAGCAGTTGCAGACGTAGTTCATCAGCTCCCCGATTCCAGCTCAAATCTTTGATTCACAGAGAATTTTCAGAATTTAATCCCCTTGTTCTTGATGATGTTTTCCCTCATTTTTTCGTCTATTTATAACCCCTAAATATTTGCAGATTTCGTTCTTCATTCTCAGATTCAGATTTGGATTTTTTTTGCAGCTATCAAAGTTAGTTAGAGTACAGCTGTGCACTCACGCAGATTACATGTTTTCTTTAAAGATCTGCAGATTGTCGTTACACTATTAGACGCATTCTGATATTGTAATTACAGCGACATCTGTGATATTCCTGCGCTGGTGCTTCTAGTGTACACTCAGCTTAACTCTACTCTTTTGAGGTTCAACTTCAATGCAGCGACATCTCTGGTCGCAATTCCAAGCTAGTTTTGTGGCTGCATTCTATCAATGTTGATCTTCTGAACTGAGTTCCTATGTTAGCAATCTTAATATGCAATATACCAACTGCTTGCTTCGACATTAGTACAAAATATATAGAAAATAAAGAGAGTTTAAACTAACTAGCAATGTATTAGAAAATAAAAAAACTAATTATAAAATGCTTATGATGCATGCTAAATGAGATACAAAAGAGACAATAAAAGCACTAAATTAGGGAGAAATATATGTCATTTGTAATACCATCACACCCCAAACATAAGTTTTTACTTGTTCTCAAGTAAACAAAAATTAACAAAGTCACAAGCAAAATATGTTACTACAATTATAATCAATGCAACTTGACTCTCTAAATTCCTAATGCACAAATTGTATTCATATGAAAGAAGAATGTACCGACAATTTATAGAAATGAATGTTCAAAAATTGCAACTTCATAAATGTTAGTGATATGCATTGAACCCTAATTTTCCTTAAACCATTACAACATTTATTATTATTTTTTAATGATTGAGAGATATCATTGCATTACCCTACCTTTGTTCCTGAGCAGTAACGATGGGGTGCAACAAACCCCTAGGAGGTATGTAATTGCGTCGACACATACTCTTGCAGTGATAGCCTTTTGCTACATGATTTTTTTCTAATCCTGCAGTGGAGTGCTCTCCCTTGAAAAGTCATAATGCACTCACATTGGAGTGTCTTTTATAAAATGTTGCTGCAGCAGTTCAATTAGTTCAAGATTCAAACATAAACACTAATCATTTATTGCTGAAACAATCTAATCATCATTCGAAAGTAGTAGATTCATCATTCATTCACATTCATCCAATGTATACATCAGCATCCAAATAATTCAGAATTATGCATTAAGATAAAAATTGTAAGCACATTCAAGTTGAAATTTTTTGAATTTTCATTAACCAAAGAAACAAATAGAATTTAAATATGTAGGGATATATTGCATTTCTATTTCACATATCTCCCCCTAAATTTAATGTCTGCATTGTCCCCAATGCACTGACAATATTATATAGAAATAATGGAAATGCAACTCAATGCAACTAAGTTAACAAAATGATGCGATGATAAAATAAAATGCAATGATATAAAAATGCATTAAAACTAAAAATTTTGTACCAAGTCATTCATCAGCAGTTGATGTATCGGCTACCTTTGCTTTCTTCTTTTTCTTCTTTTTCTTATCCCTCGAACCAGCCGGCTCGGTAGATTGCTCTCCCTCAGTAAGTTGGGTGACAGCCTCATCAATTGTCACATCAGATGGATGGATTTCGGTGAGTGGTGATATGTATGGTATAATAGCTAGAGGATTTAGTTCCTCTTCTTCGCCTGTGACAATTTCAGCCTGACTCACAATCTCGATGCTCTCACATCATCCCCTCTCGATCAATGCTAGAGCATCATTAGATTCCTTCTTTTCCTACATTTTTGCAGGCTCTGTTTCTTCCTTCTCAGACTCATTTTCTTCCTCCGTCGCTTGTTCATCTACTTGATTGGCCCTACCATCGCTGTTGACTGTATCGACATCTTCTCCTGTAATATTTGCTCTTTCAGCCATATTTGCGCCTAAATTGTTTGAGAATTCTTCCTCAAACTGATCAATTATATTACGATAATAGTCTTCCTCAATGTTTGACTGCCCTTCATTATTGTTATCATCAGAGATGTGAACTCCTATTGGCATTTGATTGGGCCTACCATTAGTAGTAGGCTTATCAGATGAAGATTGTTGCATGTGAAAGAAGATATCAAGAAATTTTGGAAATTTTGGCAGTGGTCTGGTGCTGAAAAGATGAAGTGCAGCGACAATGGCCTCATTTTAGGCCTTTGTATAGGCATAAAATATATGCTGCCTGTAATCTAAATCTTCTGACACATTTAAAAGATGAATTGCTCGCACGTCAACACGGTCAAGAAGAATTTCCAAACTAGCCAATCGTCGTAATACTTTTGGATCAGAGGGTGCATGAGTTTGTTCTTCTTTCTCTTTCCCTTTTTCTTTATCTTTCTTTGTCGAAGCTTCTTTAGCCACAGGTGTATCTTGGCCTCTGGTCATTCTTTCAACACATATATCATTGATCAAACCCTTATTTTCCACAACCTCTTCATCCTCTTTTGGCACAATGCCCTTATGTTGACACATTAACATAATAAGAGATGGAAAAGGGAGAATACCATTTTGTCTGCCAGTAGCTTCCATAATCTGAGCATGTATGATTTCCCCAATGTCGATGAGACGATGGTATGATATTGAATGCAACAAGCACATACGGTCCAGAGTGGCTGTAGTACTATGTGTAGAAGGCATCACACGACAGTTAATAAAGTGAAAGCATACCTTATAGAAAGTCGTCAGATAACGCCAATGCATTCTAAAATTGTGAAAACCACTGGCTGTCCATGCAGGATTGTCAATGCAAAGATCTTTAATCATCGCAGCCAGAGTATCTTCATTCATGGTGTGCATGAAAGGTGAGTGACTGTCTACCCTTTCAAATATACGCAGCAAAACATTGATATGCACTGCACTCCATGGTATTAGCCCTTCTCGAACAAAAACAAACTCTTATTCCTTGTCTACCAAGTTAGCATAAAACTCCCGAACCAAAGTAGGGGAATAACTAGATGGATTGTCACAAAGAAATTCCCACCCCATGCGACTGATAGTGCTGTGGACCTGTTTTCCTAGGGTTATGTTTGGTGAAAGTTAGATGCCCTGCTCAGGATGTATATTATGTTTCATCATTATGTTGTGATATCTGTCTTTGGCCGCAGTCGTTAAAAATAAAACTGGGCCTAAGGAGGAGGATGGTGGTGTTGTGGGTGACATCTCAATAGGGTTGTTCAGGGTATTTCGAGATGAAGGTTTTAGAGTGTTTTTGGATGCACGAGTTTTTGCCATGGTGCAACTATCAGAGAATAAAGAAAAATATTACTTTGAAGTGAGAAAAGAAAATCGGCAAAGAAGGTTGATTCTCAGTAACAATGGCGATTATGAAGAAAAAGAAAACTACAGTGAGGGTTTTATAACCTAGGTGTAATGAGTGAAAATGTATGGGGAAACAATGCACCTGCAGCCATTAATTACCAGGCTGCAAATCGTACCAAGTTTGTTTTGATCCAACAGCTAGGATAAAAAAGAATCAATCAACGCGATTTTTGCTGAAAAGGTAATGTTGACTCATCGTTGAATGCGTCGATAATATATGCTCTAATGCATTAACAAAAATACGACCTTTATTTTTGCTAAGAATTTGAAACAACACGATGAAAAGTGAAATAACTAAAAAGGAAATAATAAAAAATTTAAAATAAAATGTGTCGACATTAATTAAACTTTACCAGGTTGATGACTTCATCTGGTTCTCGAATGTTTGGGCTCACATGGTGTTTAAGACGTTGGCCGTTCATTTTGAATTATTGTCCATTTTGCAAATTTTCAATTGTTACCGCATCGCTTTGAAATGCTTTGACAACCTTAAAAGGAATTGACCACCTTGATCGAAATTTCCCTGGATGTAGTTTTAAACGTGAATTAAATAAAAGTAGCAACTAACTAGGATGAAATTGTCGATGCAAAATGATGTTGTCATGCCATCTCTTTGTCTTTTCCTTGTATATCATTGCATTCTCATAAGCATGGTGTCGAATTTCTTCTAATTCGGTGATGTCTAACATTCTTTTCTTACCAGCTGCATCATAATCCAAGTTTACATGTTTAATTGCCTACCTAGCTTTATGTTCAAGTTCGACAGGTAGGTGACAGGATTTTCCAAATACCAACTGATACGGTGACATTCCCAGAGGTGTTTTATAGGCAGTACAAAGCGCCCACAATGCATCATGTAACCGCATTGACCAATCCTTTCTAGATGGATTAACCACCTTTTCCAATATACCTTTAATTTGACGATTGTATACTTCGACTTGACCATTAGTTTGTGGGTGATACGTGGTAGCCATACGATGCTTCACACCATATCGTTTCAATGCAGTCGCCACTTGATTGTTGTAGAAATAAGTGCCTTAGTCACTTATCAATGCTCTTGGGGTTCCAAACCTTGTGTGGATGTATGTATGAAAGAATTTCAACACTGTCCAAGCGTCATCTTTTGGTACCACAATAGCTTCGATCCACTTGGATATGTAATCAACAGCTACTAAGATATACATGTTTCTAAAAGAGTTTGGAAAAGGTCACATAAAATCAATACCCCAAACATCAAAGAGTTCCACTTTCATGATAAGTTGTTGGAGCATATCATTACGTCTAGAAATAGAACCAATACGTTGACAATGATCACACTGTTGCACGAAATTATGGGTATCTCGAAACAAATTAGGCTAATAGAATCCAGATTGCAGGACCTTTGTAGCAGTCCTTGTTCCACCAAAATGACCTCCATAAGGAGCATCGTGGCAATGTTGCAGTATTGACGTCATTTCTTCTTCAGGAACACATCGGCGAATTATATTGTCAGCACATACCTTGAATAAGTATGGCTCATTCCAATAATATTTAGTAGCATTGTGTATAAACCTGATTTTTTATTACCAGTTGCACTCATGGGTAGCTTTCCACATACAAGATAATTGACTTCATCAGCATACCATGGTGACGTGTCAACATGAATAATTGCTCATCAGGAAATGCTTCGACAATTTGAGTCTTTTGTCCATCTTCGCTTCCACTTTCTAGTCGAGATAAATGGTCAGCTACCTGATTCTCAGATCCCTTCCTATATTTGATTTCAACATCAAATTCTTGAAGGAGTGAGATCCATCTAATAAGTCTATGCTTAGCGTCTTTTTTTTGAAAAGGTGTCTCAAAGCTGAGTGATCAGTATATACTGTAGTCTTTGCACCGACAAGATAAGATCGGAACTTGTCAAATGCGAAGACCACTGCTAGTAACTCTTTCAGTTGTAGTTTAATGAACCTGCGTTTCAGTTTTTACTAGCATAATAAATAGCATGAAATACCTTTTCTTTCCTTTGTCAAAAAACAGCTCCTACAACGAAGTCGCTAGCATCACACATTAATTCGAATGGTTGAGTCCAGTCCGGTGCTACGACAATCGGAGCTTGCACCAACTTTGTCTTTATTATTGTCAAAAATAGGATATATTATGCCCGCATCCAACCATTTGATGCTTTCCTTCTTTACCACTTCTTTCATTTTCTCATTGAGTCGTCTTTGTTGCTCAATTGATTACTTCCCTTCTTCTTCTAACCTTATCTTATGCATGTAGAAAGAAGGATTGATGCCTTTTATGTCTACTATGCTCCAAGCTATGGCTTTCTTATGCTTTTTCAGGATTGTGATAAGCTTCTCTTCTTGTACGGCGTTGAGGGTTGCATTGACAATGACAGGCAATGCCTCATTGTCACCAAGGAATACATATTTCAAATGTGTTGGCAATTATTTTAACTTCAAGGTAGGATCTTGCTCTATAGATGGTTTAAAAACTGGAATTGTCCTGTTGGATAAATCCAATGATTTCAATTGCCAATATCTTCGCAACTCACAGTTGTTCACTTCCTCTTTGTCAATAAAGTCCCCTAAGATATCATCAGTAGATGTCATAACATCAGTATCAGCCAATGTTGAATTCCTGATACGGAACTCTTCAAAAAATAATTCGTCTAAAATATCAACATGGTGACATTGTTCTTTGGGCCCTGTCGGTGCTGCTTCAAACACACTGAAGTTACTTGGTCATTATTATGACGCATCACTAATTCTCCCTTAAAACACGTCGATAAGTGTTCGACCTGTTGCTAAAAATGGCCTTCCTAAAATAATAGGTACTTCCTTATCAGCTTCGCAATCTAGGATGATAAAATCAGCAGGAAACACCAACTTATCAACATGAACAAGAACGTCTTTGATTTGTCCCTCCAGTTGTGCTAAAGATCAATCTGCTAATTACAATGTCACCGCAGTGGGCTTCATTGATCCGATTCCTAGTTTCCTGAAAGTAGACAAACGCATTAAGTTAATGCTAGCTCCTAAATCACATAATGTTTTACCTAAGTAATGATCTCCAATGGAGCATGAAATTGTGAAACTACTAGGATCTTTCATCTTTATTGGCAGTTTGTTTGTGAGTATAGCGCTACACCCCTCTGTGAGCGCAATCGTCTCGATGTCAGATAGTTTCTTTTTTTTATAATAGCTCCTTCATGTATTTCCCATAACTGGATATCTGAACAAGAGCATCTATTAGAGGTAGATTAATATGCAATTGTTTCAAAGTAGAAAACAAACTTATGGTATTCTTCATCGTGGACTTTTTCTTTGAAACGTTGTGGAAATGGCAAAGGTATGGTTGCAGTAGGGTGGTGTGGATGATTCTGTTGCTTAAATAGTGATGCTTGTGTCGACAGCTTATCTGGACAAACTGTAGGCAAATATGGTACTACCGTTGTTTTTTCCACATTCTTTTGTGCTTGACTTTCTTCAATTATAACCTCTTCTTGCTACTGTGAAGTGGATGATTCGACATTGTCTTAAACAGAATTACTTATTTCTACCATCTGTTTTCCACTTCTTAATGTGATTGCTTTGCAATGTTCCTTCCCTTGTTGCATTGAATCTTCAGTATCACTAGGTAGAGTACCTGGTGATATAGTGTTGAGATTAGAGGCTAACTGTCCAAGTTATGCTTTCAATGCTTGTATTGAAGAAGAATTTCCTTGCCTATCGCTTCGGTTCGGGTAATATGCTCGTTCATCATTGCTTCAAGAGCAACCATAGGATCTACCTTAGATTGATTAAATTATTGCTGTTGATGTTGATGATGTTGTCCTTGCATTTGTGGCAAAACAGACAGTTGTGGTTGTAGTCGTGATTGTGGTTGCATTTGAATATGTGACTGCACTGGTTCAATATGAGAATTTACTTGTGAATTCTGATTATAATTCTACAATTGGTTGTTGTTGTAACCTCCTTGCCTATAACTTCCTTGGTTCGAAGAATTTCCATATCGAAATGTGGATGTATTCTGATTTCCCCAAGGTTGTTGCGAATGATTGTTATAGGAGTTACCAAATGAACCCCCTCAGATATTATTGACATAATATGCATTTTCTACATGCTATGGGCAATCTTCATAGCTCTGATTGTCACCGTAAATCTTGCATGAAAATCTCGGCATATCTTTTTACTGGGCCATTTGAATCGGAGCAATGGTACTTGTTCCATTCTTGTTCTTAATGATGTTAGCCAAAGAAGATACCTGCGTTGACAATGCAGAAATAGCATCTAAGTCAAGAACTCCAGGGTTAGTTTTCACCTGTGTAGAACGAGAAATCGGATATTGGTAATCATTTTAAGTTATTCTCTCCAGAATTCGAACCGCTTCATCATATGTGCAATCCAACAATGGACCGTTTGCAGATGAGTCGACAAGATTCCTTGTCTGAGCATTCAAACCATTATAAAAAATTTCAATCTGAGTTTTTTGTTAAATCCCATTCATTGGGCAGCGTCGAAGCAATGCTTGTAGTGCTCCCATGTTGTGTGTAAATTCTCATCATCGAGTTGATGATATGCAGTGATGTCATTTCGCAACCTTGCATTCATTGTTGATGGATTAAATCGTAAGACAAACTGTGTTGCTAAAGCATTCCATGATGTAATAGATCCAGCTGACAATCCTAAAAACCATGTTCGAGCTTTTCCCTGCAATGAATAAGGAAATAATTGCATTTTCAAAGCATCATCAGGGACACCATGTTGACTAAAGGATGCACAAATAAGTAAAAATGATTTCAAATGTTCCCATGCGTCCTCATGTGGAAAACCTGAATACTGTCCATTAGAATTAAGCATTTGAAACATCACCGGTTTCAATTCAAAGTTACTAGCCTGAATTGTTGGTTACACAACCCCTGGTTGTAAATCATCGAGTATAGGCACAACAAAATCTCTTATTGGCCTATTCTGTATTTGCACTTCTTGTGGACGTGGTAGTGGTAAATCTTGTGGTAGCAATGGAGGATTGTTATCCTGTGGCAGCAATGGCGGTAGATTATTATTGTTGTTATTACTAGTCATCTTCCTTTGTTCTTGTCTTCTCCTCCTAAGTGTTCTCTCAAGCTCTGGATCAAAGCTTACTATGTCCTTAGGATTTCTCCTTGTGGACATACAATACCTTCAAAATCAGAAAAGAACGATAAACAAATTAATCAAAAGTTAAAAAATTAAGTAAAATTAATTGCAATAAAAAAATAAACATCAAACAAACGCAAAGTCCCTGACAACAGTGCCAAAACTTGATCGATGTTTTTACGACACACGATTGTGAAAGCGTACACACGTCGATGCAAGTATAGTTGATAGACAGAGCTATCGAAAATCGATCCCACGAGGAAATGGTTTTCGATGTCTTAATATTGAAGCAATTAATAGAAGAAAAATTAGTATAATGTGAATAGGGTTGTTAGCACAGTTATGTCAGTTATGCACACTAAATTAATCATTACTATCATTGTATTAAAGTCAAATCTCAGAAGTTAGATGTCAATGTACTGAAAATAAATCCAAAAGTGTTGAGTGTGAGTAATGGAAATTTAAATGCAGGAAATATAAGTGATTAAGTGTAAAGGGTGGAAATGGTTCACTGATTCTACAGGTTGCAACGCTGGATGCATCAACAAGGTAAAATGTAGATGAATTGTCGCAGCAATAAAGTCCTTTCGAGTTCTTATTCACAATATCTCCCTACTTAATCCTGACTCAGATACACTACTCCACCTCTCAATGTGAGCAATGATGTGTATCCAAGAACAAGTAACTGGAGTTTGTACCAATCCCGACCAGCTCTCGCCTAACCCACTTGTTAATCTAACCTGTCATCGCATCTATTGATGTCGATGTACTGCAATTTCACTTTTGTGTTTAGAGCGGTTTAATCTAAGAATAAGCGGACAAGTAATGTAAAAAAAGAATCAAAATTATATAATATTAAAAGATACTCTTGTATTCATTTAACATTAACAGAATCCATCATCGTTTTAGAAGAAATAAAGAGTACAACGAAGCTTACTATCTCTAGACTACTAGGCCTACTCTTTACTTGTTCCTCTTACTCGTATCAACCACCTCTCGTCAGAAGCAGTTGTAGACGTAGTTCATCAGCTCCCCGATTCCAGCTCAAATCTTTGATTCACGAAGAATTTTCAGAATTTAATCCCTTGTTCTTGATGATGTTTTCCCTCATTTTGTCATCTATTTATAACCCCTAAATATTTACAGATTTCATCCTTCATTCTCAAATTCAGATTTGGATTTTTTCTGCAACTGTCAAAATTAGTTAGAATACAGCTCTGCACTCACGCAAATTACATGTTTTCTTTAAAGATCTGCAGATTGTCGCTGTATTATTAGACGTATTTTGACGTTGTAATTATAGCGACATCTGTGATATTCCTGCACTGGTGCTTCTAGTGTACACTCAGCTTAACTCTACTCATTTGAGGTTCAACTTCAATGTAGCGACATCTCTGGTCGCAATTCCAAGCTAGTTTTATGGCTACATTCTGTGATGTTGATCTTCTAAACTGAGTTCCTGTGCTAGCAATCTTAATATGCAATATACCAACTGCTTGCGTCGACATTAGTACAAAATATATAGAAATAACGAGAGTTCAAACTAACTAGCAATGTATTAGAAAATGTAAAAAGCTAATTATAGAATGCTTATGATGCATGCTAAATGAGATACAAAAGAGACAATAAAAGCACTAAATTAGGGAGAAAATATATGTCATTTGTAATACCATCAATGATCTATGTTGAACTTAATACTTCCTCTCCACTAATGTAGGTGACATACTCATCAAATCAATAGGTCTTTTATAAGGTTGTAATGGGGCTCGGTTAAAGGTAGCGATTTTAAGAGATGAGAAATTTTGGTTTCAAAATCTTAACCTTTAACTTTGTCTTGGATTTCTTGAAATACAACCTTTTTCAACTTTGGAACACCCCCAAACTTATTTTGAACTCATGATCATACATTTTTCTTTTCAGAGACTGAGCAAACTTTTCTTCGCTCTTTCTTCCTCTGTTATTCTCTTTTTTTTTAGCATGAGCAGTACATCTTTTTGAAATTTTCCTCAAATGTTGATTACCAAGACAACTTTAGTTAAGATGGGTGCACAAAAATAGGATAACTTAAAAAGATGATAATGTGGCTTATAATGTAGGTATATTGCAATAAACAGGCCTTTAAGCTCAAAATTACAGTTTCAAGGGTCTAATATCATAAGGTTGGCTGAAAAGGCTCAAACGATCCAAATAAGTAGTGCCTTATTCATTTTAGATTTTTATGTCTCCTAGGATTTTGCCCCAAGAAAGTTCTAAGTCAATTCTAAAGATATAAACCTTCATGCATGTCTAATCTCAAGAGAAACTAAGTTTTCATGGCAAACATTACCTAAGACTAAGATCATACGAGCATTCCATTCTTCATGATAACATACATTCAACTCAGATAGAATCAGAAATCATGCTTGCGTTTGAACTAACTTATTAACAAAAATTTTCTTGATCATTCATTTATTAAAGCATACTTGAATATTTTAAATTTTGAGCAATTTATTTGCCTTATCCCCCTTTAAAAAGAAGCAATGTCCTCATTGTAAAAAACAAAGTGGCGAATGAAAACTAAACACCAGGTAAGGTTGCAAGAAAAGAGAGGTGAGTCATTAAGACTACTTAAATACCAAGTCTTTCTTAACAATCCAATCCTAGACATGTTCATTCCCATTACCACTTCACTTAGTCTTTCTTAATCAAGAGGTGTTAAACTTATTCATGGTTGCAATGTTTTATTATGCGGAAGCAAAATGCTAATTTACGAAAAGAAATATAAATGCTTAAATATTTAATAAAAAGAATTTCCCCCCCTTTTTATTTATTTGTGACATCCCCTTTTTCAGAGATTGCTGCAGCATGAGGAAGTGATGCTGCGACGAAGGGAAGAGGCAACAAGTGTTGGATATTTTTCTCCTCATCACTGTTATAGGCTTCAGCCCAAAAACTGTGACATTTTTATTACCTGCACATAAATAAAACTTGATAGAAATAAACTGATTAAACCTTGGGTCAACTTGACCCTCTTATTGAACATAAAAATGAAAATAAACTTAAAATTGAGAACAAAAATTCCTTTTAGGCTAATTAGAAAATTTTTCTCAGAAATTAAATTAAATTAAGTTCTCAGGAAAGGTTGGAGAGGTCACAAATGGTCCTACTTGAGTTCCAATCTCCTTAGATAGAATTAATTTAATGTACTAATTCAAGAAAATATTTCTAGTCATGCCATTTATTCAAATGAACGAAAATAAAACTGAAAATAAATTAATGGCAGAGAGAGTGAAGAGAACTCCCTCAATGTAATTGGTGATTGTCACTGACAAAGGCGATGTCAAACAACCATTTATCATACCAACTGTATCCATCTAGTAAGAAAAGATAAGGTTGCCTAACAATTACATTCATCATTAGATCAAAAAGTAACAACAAGAGATGGTTTATCTGTGTTGCTTTGCTCAACTCCCTTTCATTAGTACAAATATGCCTACTTGTGATGATCCTCAATGGAGTCAGCTCATCATCTATGAGATCTTCTTCTTTTGGTACAAGTTCCACCCACTGAATGTCATAGATGGGATCCATGAACTTTGCTTTTAACCTTTTAGACTCGAGTTTCCCAGAATCAAATACTCAAGATTGACTTACACTCTTTTGTCCCTCGATAGAACTCTTTTCAGTATCTAATGTCCTTCTCAAAACTGGTAAGTCTAGCTCCAATGGTTTTTCTCTTGATGGGTTAGGTTGCTTGTGCTCATGTTTTTCTAGCTCTAAAGATTCGAGCTAAACTTCTGAACTGAATCCTTTTGAGTTATCTTTCAATAAGGCTAAATTTGTATCGTCCTCATCTTGATGTGAATAGTTTGAAGAAACACCTTCCAACTGATCATTAAATTCTAATTTTGTAGGAACTAGCAGATTTGCCTTGGAGACAATAGAACAATCTTTAACCTCATCAGCAGATCTTGTAACCTCGAGTACATTAAAGGTCACCTGTTCATCTTGAACTCGCATGGTAAGTTCACCTTTCTGTACATCGATTATCGTCCTGCAGGTTGCTAAGAAAGGTCTTCCTAGGATGATTGGTACTTTTTATCTGCTTCAAAATCTAAGATAATAAAGTCAGCAGGAAATATAAATTTATCCATATGTATCAAACATCCTCGATCTTTCCTTCTAGGTATGCTAAAGATTGATCTGCAAGTTGGAGTGTAACTGTAGTCGGTCTAGCCTTAATACCTAATCATTTAAACACAGACATACGCATTAAGTTGATACTCAATCCCAAATCACACAAAGCCTTACCATAATAGGATTCTCAATATTGCAAGGTATAGTGAAACTTCCTGGATCCTTTAACTCAAGTGGTAACTTGTTCTAAAAGAATAAGCTACATTCTGTAGTAAGGGCTACAGTTTCAAATTCCCCCAACTTTTTTTTTTAGATAGAAATTCACATAGTTCGACATTTGCTCCAAAGCTTCTATCAACGGAATGTTGATACATAGCTGTCTCAACACATCAAAAATTCTCCTTAATTACATATCTTGCTTATGTTGTTGGAGTCTTTGAGGATATGAAGGTTGTGGAACCTTGGCTTGAACTGGACAACTCTTCCCAAGTAATGTCTCTATATCTGACATAGATGTTAGATTTTTAGAATTGACAAGTTTAAGGTTTACCTCATCGGAGTTTTCAAAAAGTTCATTCCTGTGGCATGAGAGTTTCAACTTTCGATTGAACCTCTTCTTTTTCTTGAGTATCAGTGGAATTATCTTCGACCTCAACAACATTAGGCTTTAGTGTTCTTCCACTTCGTAAGGTGACTGCTTCGCAATTCTCCTTGCTCAATTTACTTGGGATCTCCGTGTCATTGGGCAAAGCTCGTTGTGGTCTATTTCGAAGTTCATTGGTTATCTGCCCCATTTAGTTCTCCAAATTCCTCAAAGTGGCATCTTTTCTCTCCATGTATGTCGTCTTCAGTAAGTTCTCAAGATTGCCAGAAGACTCGATTAGTGGAGAATTTTTTATGTTGCTTAGTTAACACCTTGAGATTTTCTTCTAAGTGCATTAGTTAATTGTCCTACTTGATCCTCCAGATTCTTCAATGTTGTTACTTGTCCTTGAATCAAGGCATCATTTTCAGTAACGTATGCCTTCAACAACTTCTCCAAATTATTGGACGGTTCAACTTGTGGTGGCTGAGCTACAACATGATTAAAACATTAGTAATAAACTATTTTAGCATTAAAGAGATAGAGGTTACCTGAGTTGAGAGTGAAGCGAGGGCGTCTACTCTATGCACTTCGATTACTCATCTTCTTGAAGTTGCTTGCTTTTTAGCCATTGGTAATTGTTAGTAGGGTCCTCTCGATGATTTCGTAAGCCTCATTATAAGACTTCGACAAGAGAGAAACATTCGCAGAAGCATCTACCCTAATCTTGTGTATGCGTTGAGACCTTTATAGAATGTCTCTAACTGGATGCAATGTGGAATCCCGTGGTGAGGGCACTTAGGAAGTAACTCTTTGAATCTCTCCCATTCCTCGTACAAGGACTCATCATCCAATTGTTGGAAAGTAGTGATCTCTATTCGTAACTTAGCATTTTTGCTAGGTGGGAAATACTTTACCAGAAAGCATTCAGCTAATTCTTGCCAAGATGAAATTGAAAGGTGGTAACGAATTAAGCCATGCTCATGCTTGATCTCGTAATGAGTATGGAAACAACTTTAATCTCAATGCGTCTTCAGTTACACCAACCATCTAAACGAATCGCTTACCTCCATGAATAGTCAAAGGTGAAAATGTGGATCTTCTGTGGACATTCCACTAAATGGCCTATTGTTTGAAGCATCTGGAACATCACAGGCTTCAATTCAAAATGCGTTGCCTCGATCTTCGGTCTCTGAATTCTCAAATTTAATTCGTTAAAAAGGGGCACAACATACTGCCTTATAGCATGATCCTTATCATCAGTAATAAGGATTGGATTTTGAAACATTAGCGACTCCATTCTCTTGAACATCATTTCGATTCTTGAAGTCTATCTTTGCTTGCCTTTGGGATTGTCTTTCTCGTCTTCTCTGTCTAAATGCCGCTCAATTTCAGGGTTGATAGGAAGTAAATCGATGATTCGATCAATACCCATAACCACATGAAAAGATAATAAATTAAATTAAATTAAATTAAAAATTAGTTAGTAAATAAAGAATAAAAATAAATAAATAAATAAAATAAAATCAAAATCAAAATTGAAAAGAAAAAAATGAAAAGAATAAATTAGTAAGTTAGAAATAAATAAATAAATAAATAAAATCCAAATTGCAAATAATAATTCACAAAAAATGATTAAAACAACAATTAATAATCCCCGGCAACAGCCCCAAAAACTTATAACGATTAGGTTTGTGCAAGTGTACACTGTCATTATCAAGTAATAAGTAAGTATCGAGTTATCGTCTCCATAGGAATTGTATTTGTGTTAATCACTTAATTGTAAAATTATATAACAACTTGGTAAAATGAGAGATTGAGAAGTAATGATTAGAACTAAATATTGTCGAAACATTTTTTAAAATGACGAGTTTCGAAAATTATTTTTAATTTGAAAAAAAATAATGAGAGTTGCCACCAATCTTTTATTTGGGTGTGATTCGATCACCACAAAATGTTTAAAAAAAAATGTTGGTCTTTGAAATCCAGAAAAACAGGTTCGGGAGTCGGTTACGCATGAGGAAGGATTAGCACCCTCATACGCCCAAAAATTGGTACCGTTTTGATTATTTTCGGTCTTAATTTGTAAACCTTGAAAGCTCGAATAAAGTTTAAAATACGATCCTTAAATGCATGAGCTATGTTTAAGAAAAATCGAGTTTGTTTGGAAGTCCCTCTATTTCAAAGTGATTGAGGAAGAAAGTTACATCAGTGAGTTAGGACACAACATTTCGAGATCCAGAAATAACGAGCTTTCCTTTGTAAACTTTTTAAAATTTTGGAGAAGGATGTTTGGTTATCTCGATTTGAGAAAGGTTGCACCGAATAAGTTAAGGCGCAAATTTTCATAACCGAAGATAAGGAAACATTGCCTCGATTAAGGGTATTCAATTATTTCGATTTGAAGAAAAATTGCACCTAGTAAGTTAAGGCACAAAATTTTGAAACTCAAAATAAAAGAATATTGCCTCCATTTTAAAGTTTTTTTATGGAAACAATTTTGAAAACGAATATGTGAGTTTAATATGAACAAGCAATTAATGATGGATATTAAAATGCGCGAAGAAAAATAATTAAGCAGATAAATGGAAGCAAAAATCAAAAAATATAAAATACGAGTGCATAATAATTAAAGTTAAATGCGAATATTGATGAGGAAGAAAAATGATGCAATCGGGGTTGAAAATAAGACTTTTGGATACTCGGGGGTAAAATGGTAATTTTAGACTCTCGAGGGAAAATGGTAATTTTGAGAAAAATTTAGGGTTAAAAATGATATTTTAGCATTCGAGGTTAAAACGGTAATTTTTAGACAAAAATCAGGATCAAAAATGGAATTTTTTGGATATTTGGGGGTAAAACGGTAATTTTTAGAAGTTTCAGGATTAAAATGGAATTTTTGGAAAGTTCGAGGGGAAAATGGAATTTTTGGGGTTAAAATGTAATTTTTGGAAGTTTGGGGGATAAAAAAATGTAATTTTAGAAGTTTCGGGTTAAAATGTAACTTTTGGAAGTTTAGGGGTAAAAATGTAATTTTTAGAAGTTTTGAGGTCAAAAAGTAATTTTGGAGAAGTTTGGGGTCAAAATATAATTTTTTGGACAGTTTAGAGACCTCCAGGGAAATAAAACCAAAATAAGTGACACGTGGTGCCCTACAGGCATCCTGAAGTCAAAGGACTAATTTGAAACCATGAACAATTTCTGGGCATATTTTGTAATTAAACAGATCTTGATTTATGGATTAAATTAAAATAAATTAAAAATAAGAGGGACTAATTACATAAATAAGCCAAAAATAGTGACACATGGTAGCTTATGGTGTTTTCAAAAGGTAAAAGGACTAAATTGAAAAGCAATTAAAATTACTGGGCCAATTTAAAACTAATAAAAAGTACCAAAGGACCAAATTGACATTAAAAATACGGAGGACCATGCATAAATACCCATTTTTCAAAAAACACGACGAATCTTTCAGGCGAGACGGGTCGGATCGGGTCGGTTCATGGGTCTGAGCTCAAAATAACGTAGTTTTGGTGTTTAAAAAGCCAAGACCAAAAACTACGTCGTTTTGGAATCATTATAAATATCCTCCAAACCCTTTTTTTAATTTTTTTCTCTTAATTCTTCAAAAAAAAAAAAAAAAACCCACCCTTTTCTCTCAAATCCCCCTTTCTCGATGGTCGGCCAGCACCGGTCACCAATCGTCGTCCCACGCGCGTCGCTGCCACACGCGGCCGTCTATCGCTCCCTAACGCCCGCCGCCACCGCTTCAATTCCCACGCGCCGTCGTCGCCGGCGTTCGAAGGTAAGGTTCTCTTCTTCTTCCTTTTCATTTCATTTTCATTTAAAACCAGATCTGGTTTTAAACCAGATCTGAAAAATTAACCCTTTCTTTCTCTTTTTTGAAAGCCTTCTTTTTTCTTTAGAAAACCCATTCCTTTTTATTCCATTTTCCATTTTCAAGCCTCTATTGTTTTTTATTTAAACAGTTTTTTAATCCCTTTTGCCTGCGTTTTTAGGTGTTCGAAACGCCGAAGGACCTTCGCGGTTGTGGATAACTCGATGGCAGACCATTCTTCATCTCCGATGACGGTGACGGCACCGACCAAGGGGGACTTCTGACTTTTCATTTTCTTTTTTTTGTTAAAACATTATTATTAATATTATTATTATTAATGATTCATTTAATACACTTAAATAACCGAAAATGGTAAATAATAACAATAATAGAAGTATATTTAATAAGTGAATGAATACATTTGTGATGAAATGGTTTTGAGATTCAAGCATTAAATAACAATAAATAATATTAATACGCGTATTTAATTTACCTTGAAAATATTGGATGCAAATTTCTGGCCTGTACCTTGCTTTATATCTTGAGGTTGTTCGAGCAACTTTGTAACAGAGTCTGTTGCTTTAAATGCCTCTTGATTATTTCTCTGGATTTGATCAATTTGCAATCAATTTGACTGTTTTATGCTGGTTGTTAAAGAAAACTTTGTATTAACTTTGCATGTATTACAAAAGCTCGTATACTGATTTTTTTCAAAAGGTTCTCCCCCTACAAACTATTTGAATCTGGTTTTATAACCAGATTTACAATCATGATAGCTTGTTGTGTGCAATTAAAAATTTGTCTACCTTTTTCTTTTGCAGGTTTGGTGGAGACTTGTAGCAGTGGCGGTTGGTGCAGTCCAAGTTGAGGGTGGCTAGTGCTGACGTGGCGCTCTTCAGTTGGTTGGGATAGTGGTGGCTGGTAGCAAGTTGCTACCATGCCTTGACTTGATTTCGGGCCAACTGTGCAATTGGGCTTGCTTGGGTTCAATTGGGCTCCAATTTGTAATTTGGATTTCATTTTTGTAATTGGACTTTGTAAATATTTGAACCCTTTTTTATTTTGGGCTTTTAATTTTAAATTTTAAAATTATTTCAAATTTAAAACTAAATTTAAAATAAATTTAAATTTAAAAATGAATTTAAATTTAAACTTAAAATAAATTTAAAACCCAACTTAAATTAAAAATGACCCAAAGTCTAAGCCCGGTCAAAATTGGGCTTCAACAGTTGCCCCTCTTTGCTCGTGGCTGTGTAACATGAACGGAGCAAAGATCAAAATGAGGCCAAATTTTGTCAAGCTCCATTTCTTCGGTGCTCTTTCTTCCAATGATTCGCCCTTTATTTTGTTGATCGTTTGATTTTGCCGCATTTGCATCTGCATCTTTGGTGTTGTTATTTCATCTTGCCCTTAGGCAATTTCCAAAAAGACAAAATTTGCTACTGTAATTTCACTCCATTCTTTTGAAATTTCAAGGAGACTGGAATTTGTCACCGTAGTCTTTAAATCTGGTTTTATTGACTTGGCCTTCTTCTCAGTATCTCATTAGGAAGATGACCGCGTCACTTGTTTTGATCCACTTCTCTGTGTTTCAACAGGAAGACGGATTTGGTTCACTTCTCTGTATCTCATCAGGAAGCTAACCACTTTATTGCTTCGACCTGCTTCTCAGTATTTCATCAAGAAGCTGGGGTTCGAAGATTTGCTCGCATAGAGCGTCGAGTTGGCATACTTCTATATATCTCATTAAGAAGATGACCGCCTCACTTGTTTCAATTCGCTTCTCAGTATCTCATCAGGAAGACGAATTTGGTCCACTTCTCAGTATCTCATTAGGAAGCTAACCATTTTATTGCTTCGACCTACTTCTCAGTATCTCATCAGGAAGCTAGGGCTCGAAGATTTGCTCATATCGAGCGTGAGTTTGATTTGGTCTTCTTCTTAGTATCTCATCAGGAAGATGACCGCATCGTTTGTTTCAATCCACTTCTCTGTATCTCATCAAGAAGACGAATTTGGTCCACTTCTCAGTATCTCATTAGGTAGCTAACCATTTTATTGCTTCGACCTGCTTCTCAGTATCTCATCAGGAAGCTGGGGTCCGAAGATTTACTCATATCGTGCGTGAGTTTGATTTGGTCTTCTTCTCAGTATCTCATCAGGAAGATGACCGCATCGTTTGTTTCAATCCGCTTCTCTGTATCTCATCAGGAAGACGAATTTGGTCCACTTCTCAGTAACTCATCAGGAAGCTAACCATTTTATATTGCTTCGACCCACTTCTCAGTATCTCATTAGGAAGCTGAGGTTCGAATATTTGCTCACATCGAGCATGGGTTTAATTTGGTCTACTTCTCAGTATCTGCCCCAGGTTCGGGGTAAAAGATCGAATGACTTCTATCTGCCCCAGGTTCGAGGTAAGAGATTGGTTGATGTGATCTGCTCTAGGCTCGGGGTAAAAGATCAAATGGCTTCAATCTGCTCCTTGCTCAGGGTAAGAGATCAGAATCTTCATTTTTCCTTTCTTGAATCTAAGGGTAAAAATGTAATTTGAATCTATCTCCACTGCATCTTCATGAAGATAGGATTTGATGTCGAAGCTTCATTTTGCTCTTACTGTAACTTCAGAGAGATAAGGACTTGCTATTGTAGTTTTAATCTGATCCACTATGACTTCAAGGTGGAAGTTTCATCGTCGTGGATTCGACCTTTCTTGTCATGTTTCTAAGGTATCGAGTTCGCCGTTACGATTTAAACCTTTCCCTTCAAATCTTCGTGGTACTGGATCCGCCGTTGCAGCTTAGATCTTTCCTTTGATGTCTTCATGGTATTGGATCCGCCGTTGCGGCTTAGATCTTTCTCTTCATGTTCATGTACTGGATCCGCCGTTGCTGCTTAGATCTTTCCCTTCATGTCTTCGTGGTACTGGATCCGCTGTTGCGATCTTAGATCTTTCCCTTCTGTATCTTTGTAGTACTGGATCTGCCGTTACGGTCTTAGATCTTTCCCTTCGTGTCTTCTGAGGTACACGATCTACCGTTGCGACTTAGACCTTTCCCTTTTCTCTTTTTACAGTACTGGATCCGCCGTTGCGGTCTTAGATCTTTCCCGTCGTGTCTTTTGAGGTACACGGTTTGCCATTGCGACTTAGACCTTTCCCTTTTGTATCTTTGCAGTACTGGATCCGCCGTTGCAGTCTTAGATCTTTCCCGTCGTGTTTCATGGTGCTGAGACCTATAGAAAATGCTCAAATGGGCCTCTAGGTAGGCCAGATTGTTTAGGATGCCATGATCAGGATGAGTCAAATGCTCCTAAATAGATGGATATGAATGATGAATGCTAAATGCCATCTTTGAGAAGTGATTTTACTTATAGTCCTTAGCCGACATCGTTCATCGTTTATCTAAGTCCTATCACTGATGTGTTATCATGTTTCTCTCTTGGCATGGTATCTCTTTATGAAACCTAAAGAGATAGTCATATTTGCTTTAAAACTCTTCTATCCCTCGAGTTTGTGTTATTTCCCACTAGTGATCCAGTTTCAGGTTCTTGTACTATTTAGGAATTTTCCAGAATGATATGCAGAAATCCTTCTACTTCTTATATTGTTGACCACTAACCATTATTTCAAATGCAAAGATGCTTGAATCAAGGTTATGGATGAAATTGAATTGGATTGCAAACAAAGGTCACATGAATGAAAAGATCGTTGGTTCAATAATCACAATTTTGGTGCAGAATTTGCTTGAGCATGGTCACAAGGCGAATAAAATTTTATTAGAGGTAGAGCTCACATGAATGGAAAGATTAAAAGTGATGCATATGGGTCAATGAATGAAAAGATCATTAGTCTACTGGCTGCTTGAACATGGTTACGAAATGGGTGAAATTGAATTTGATTGAAGGTTAAAGCTTGCATGAATGAAAAGGTCATTGGTTCATTGATCATTATTTTGATGCAGAAATGATTGGACATGACCGCAAGGCGAATGAATTTCATGGGGGCAAAGCTCACAAAAGGATTAAAAAAATGACATGTATTGATCAAAAGCTGCAAAACCTAAGGTGAACAAAGAATGGAGTTAGGTGCCCCAAATATCAAAGTTTGAGCTTCAATGAGCAAACTTGGCGAAGACCATTCTGAGCTTGACATGTGTTCATAAAACTTAGAGTACTTTGTCAATGCCTCAAGGTGTAAAGTTTCTCCACCTTGCTACTTTTGAGAGAGAGGACCACTTCATGCCCTTTTCTCTTATTCGAATTCCAGCTGCCTTTTTAGGTTTTCAACTCAAATCTCCTTAGGTTTCGAGATGCCCTTTACGAGTTTTCACCTCGACCTCTCCTTTTCTTTTTCTTTTTTTCTCTCTTTTTTCTTTTCTCTTTTTTTCTTCTTCTTTTTCTTTCTTTTTTTCTTTTTCTTTTTTTCTTTTTTTCTTCTTTTTTCTTTTTCTTTTCTTTTATTCATTGAATCCGAGTTCACAAAGTTGGGCATGTCTTTGCCATTCATTTTGATCAAAATCAAAGCTTGTCCAAAAATTTCCTTCATCTCATGGGGCCTTTTCCCAATTTTGACATCCCTTTTCCCTGAAAGCTTTTGTAAGCAAAATCCTTTTCAAAACTAGAGAGCTCTCATGGAGTTCTATATAATGAATCCTTCTTTGTCGTAAACCCTTCATCTTCAATTGGCAGGACGACTTTCGTTCTAGTGAGAAAAATTTTGCCCCAGTGGATGTTTCGATAGAAGCCCTGATGGTGAGTTTTCATGTCGAGCCATTGTAGGTCTCTGCTATGAATCCAATCGATCCTTTGTTGTCTTTATCGGTTCCCCGCCAATGCCCCAGTTTTGGCTGGGTAGTACTGAGTCGTGATATTTGTTTGTGCTGTTGCTCAAATTCAAGTCATCATTGGATATAATCCTTTCTTAGCATTCTATACTGGCATATAATCTTTCATTTTCAATAATCTGCTTAATTGCCAATTGGCTTGGGAAGTAGTCAATGATCATGAGGACGAATTTATGCACATTAGAAACTTTTTTGCAAAGTTGGCTCGATGGTTTCCGTGCTTCACATAGAAAGAGGCCACAACATGGAAAGATGATGGAGAATAAATTTTCGAGATGCCCTTTGCGGGTTTTCTTCTTGACTTTCTTCCTCTCTTTTTTTTGATAACACGTCGAGCCTCAATTTTTCAAGTTTCTGTTGAATTTGATTACATTCTTCCTTTTATGGGCGCCTGGGTGTCACAACATCGGTTGCTTAAATTTGGCATGCTTTTGATAGGATCATGCAAAAGACTTTTGGATTCTCGAGGTAGCTCGCCTTGTTCTTACAAAGACTCATGTCTCGATTCTCACTTAAAATCACGACTCTTCAAGATTATGTCTGTTTCGTGTCTTGCTCAAACATCCATAGCAGATCGGGAGTCAAGTTACATTCTTGATCATTTTCAAAGCCTTAGAGTTTTTCTGGACACATGTCTCACTCAAAAGGGTTTAAGTCAACAGCAATGTTGCTCATATCCTTCATATCAAGGGCCCCAGCATAAAGACAAAAAGGGGGTCCAAAAAATAATTGAACTAAAGAATGATTAATTGTTGTATGAACGAATGAAAAGAATTGGTAAGGTATTTGCCAATTAGGACAAAACGATGCATCATTTTTATTGAAATAAAAGATAGTGATCATTTGCCCTTTATAAAAGGATCCCTATTACTCTCGAGCTTAGAGTGATAAGTATATTCTGAATATTTTCTTGAAAAAGTCTTAAAAACTACAGGAAGCTCCTCCACAGTCTAGTTGTCCAAAACACTTCCAAGGGTATAGGGACGAACTCTCAATAGGTTTCATTCTTCACATGAGTTTTCTCAATTTTTTTATCAACCCCCATCTTGATTTATCATGTTTCCTCTCGGCTTTCATTTAGGGTCAATTACTCTCTCACACACGAGTGTTTAAATATGTGGAATCTTATTAAAAAATTAATGCATGAAATGCAAATGCACATGAAATGATGCATGCAACAAGGCGTTGATTCTTGGTTCCTTTCTGTTAGAAAACTTTTATAGAAAGCAAATTCTTTTACATAAGGCAGAAGCATGTATAGTCGTGCTTTAATACTCAAAGTCCTAAATTTTGCTCTGGTTTGCCCCCTGATTTCAAGTTCAAAACATCAGTCTTGAATGGCTAAAGTCTACAAGCAGTTAGTCATTTCTCGCATTTGGGTCAAATCTTTGCTTACAACATGGCCCCTATCTCAGACTTGCCCCTGAGCGTGTTAAAATCATTTCTTGTTTATTCTCATTGTCTTTGGCAATGTCGTCTTGTCTTTGAACGGTCACAAATCCCATCAACAGAGAGTAATCTTCAGAGAATTCTCGATAAGACTTTTTTGACTTTTCAAACGGCCACGGGACCATACTAACAAAAGTCGTGAACCAATACACCTCATTTTTCCCTTTCTTCGATAGGTGCCTAGTGGCTGAGATTGCTAGAATATGAGTGATTCTTTTGTCAAGTTGATAAAATGAATCTGCAATCATGTCCTCTACGTGCCCCGACACTTTAAGGAAAATAACTAACTCAATTGTGTTTGAGATGAAGACGCCATCATTCTTTCTTGCATTTAAGTGTACTAAGCCTTGCAAATTTTCCAAAGTAATGTACTTGTTCTCTTCTCTTTCCTTAATCAAGATTGCAACCCAATGCTCGCTCGTCTAGAGTAGACCTTATCAATTTGAGTTCTTAGGCAATGGAGCAATGTAATGTATTCTTCTACAGTATATCCATGTTTCTGAAGATGAAGCGACTAAGTTAAATTCCAATACCGTGTTAGGACTCGAAAAAGGTGAATCTCTATTTTAACCTTAAGTAGGTAAGGACGATTGCCACGTTTAAAGTAAACTTTATTGTTTTGAACCCTTGGGCCAAAAGGTAAAGCGATTTACTCTTCTATCATGGGCATCATGTCCTTCTTTCCAAATGTGAAACTATTAGAAGTTGGACTCCAATACTAAATGAGAGCTCGGGACCTATGCCTATTCTTTTTTTATCATCAAGTAAGTCAACATATTCATGATTGGATATCCGCCTCATTTTGTCTTCCATACTTCATTCAACTCTTGCAAACTGTTATGGCTTTCATGTACTTGGGTGCAATCTTGAATCCATGATATGCATCCCTTTGACAGGTCATCACCTTCATCTTTGACCATATATGCACGACTACGTTGACTTCTACCTCATCAAGGAATCCGTTTTCTTATGACCAGTTCTCTATTTGATAATAGAACATGAATCAACACCTCTTTTATGAGAATGCAATGCAAACAGATTCAAAATATATTACAATTAAAAGCAAAAATATAACCGTGTCTCTTACCTTACTCGAGTAACAACTGAAGGTTTGGCACAATCTTACTCAAGGTAGGCTTGTATAGAATTACACAAATTAATAAAATGTGCTACTTATGGATGTATGAATGCATAAGAAAGGTATTGACTTATAGCTCAATTCTATTAGAAAAACCTTACTAGAAATCAAATTCCTTTACATAAAACAGATACGTATATGGTCATGTCGCGGTGTTCAAAAGACTTAATCTTCGTAGGAAGTCATTCAAATAGTCTTGACTCATCTCTGACTTTCGATCCACAATATCATTTTGAAAAAGGTTGAGTGGTCAGTCACTTCTCGTACTTAGGCCAAAACTCATATGATTACACGATCTTTGTTTTCGTCTTGCTCATCTGGCAGATCGTTGATTTTCGTTCTCTTTCTTTCTTTCTTTCTTTGCCTTGTAAACCTGACCATGTCGTCTTCTATTTCATCAAGGTATTTGTTTTCTTATGACCAGCTTTTCTATTTAGTAATTGAGCTTAGAACTATACCTCTCTTTGTATGAGGATGTAATGCAAATAGATTCGAAATGAACAAGTTAGTGTAATTAATACAGGAATAAAACTTGGAATAAATTGCAATTAGCAGCAAAGAAGCAAGAATGTAGCTGTGACCCTTACCCTATTCGTGCAACCACGAAATGCTTGACACTATTCTACTTGAGGTAGGCTCTCAAGGAAATATGTATGAGTTAACAAAATGTGCAACTTATGAATGCATGTATGCATGAGAAAACATTGACTCATAGCTCAATTCTATTAGAAAATTTTACTAGAAAACAAATTCCTTTACACAAGATAGATACACATATGGTCACGCCTTAGTGTTCAAAAGCTTTTAATCTTCGTAGGAATCTTCCAATTTCGCCCTGGTTCATCCGTTGATTTTCGATCCCAAAATGTCAACTTAAGTGATCGGTCACTTTTCGTAGTTGGGTCAAAGTTTGATTCATTGTGCGATCTTTGTTTCCGTCTTACTCGGCTAGCTAATCATTGGTTTTTCGTCTCCTTTTTTTTGACCATATAAGGAACTCATTTTCTTATGACCAATTTTCTATTTAGTAATTAGGCTTAAATCTGCATTTTCTTTTGCATGAAGATGTAATGTAAGCAACAATTAAAAAAGCAAAAGAACACGGGTATGATAACAAGGTACAGATATAAAACAAAGAACCTAGACTTGGGAGACTACTAACAGCTCGGTGCAGTTCTATCCTAAGGTAAGCAACTAGGGTTCACTACATGTGGTTCAAGTTCTAGAGTTGAGGTACCCAAACCAGCAGATTCCTCGATCCTCACTCATTACAGGCTTATACGGACGAGTTCGATTCAGGGGGACACATTTCTCACATGTTTGCATGAAAGTGAAAACTTCACGAAAACAAGGGTACTTTGTAATCCCGAAAGTGATTCATTATCCTACACGGAGGTGAAGACCTCACGAAGGAGTAGTTTCCCACTTCCACTTAAAAGGGTAATAGCACAATGCATATGGATGCAAAATTACGCTAGCAATTTCTCAAAGTATAATGCCACACAAAAATGCCAAGGATAGTATATTAAACAAAACCGAAGCTTAAAAGTTTTCAAAAAGGACCCGAAAAAAATCAATTTTGGCTTAACTCTCGTTTTTTAAAAATTATTTTAATTTGAAAAAATGATGGGAGTCGCGACCAATCTTTTATTTGGGTGTGATTGGATCACCACAAAACGTTTAAAATACGTTTAAAAAAATGTTAGTCTTCGAAATCCAGAAAAATAGGTTCGGGTGTCGGTTACACATGAGGAAGGATTAGCACCCTCATATGCCCAAAATTGGTACCGTTTTGATTATTTTCGAGTCTTAATTTGTAAACCTTGAAAGCTTGAATAAAGTTTAAAATACGATCCTTAAATGCATGAGCTATGTTTAAGAAAAATCGAGTTTGTTTGGAAGTCTCGCTATTTCAAAGTGATCGAGGAAGAAAGTTATGTCCAGTGAGTTAGGACACAACATTTCGAGATCCAGAAATAACGAGCTTTCCTTTGTAAAACTTTTTAAAATTTTGGAGAAGGATGTTTGATTATCTCGAAGAAAGGTTGCACCTAATAAGTTAAGGCGCAAATTTTCATAACCAAAGATAAGGAAACATTGCCTCGATTAAGGGTATTCAATTATTTCGATTTGTATTCAATTATTTCGATTTGAAGAAAAATTGCACCTAGTAAGTTAATGCGCAAAATTTTGAAACTCAAAATAAAATAATATTACCTCGATTTAAAGTTTTTTTATGGAAACAATTTTGAAAACGAATATGCGAGTTTAATATGAACGAGCAATTAATGATGGATATTAAAATGCGCGAAGAAAAATAATTAAGCAGATAAATGGAAGAAAATTCAAAAATTAAAATACGAGTGCATAATAATTAAAGTTAAATGCGAATAATGATGAGCAAGAAAAATGATGCAATCGGGGTTGAAAATGAGACTTTTTGGATACCCGGGGGCAAAATGATAATTTTGGACTCTCGGGGGCAAAATGGTAATTTTGGGAAAATTTGGAGTTAAAAATGACATTTTAGACATTGGAGGGTAAAACAGTAATTTTTAGAAAAATCGGGAATAAAAACAAAATTTTTGGACATTCGGGGGTAAAATGGTAATTTTTGGAAGTTTTGGGGTTAAAATGGAATTTTTAGAAGTTCGGGGGAAAAATATAATTTTTGGAAATTTTAAGGTCAAAATGTAGTTTTTGGAAGTTTGAGGGGTAAAAAATGTATTTTCGAAAGTTTCAGGTTTAAAAATGTAATTTTTGGAAGTTTAGGAGCAAAAATGTAATTTTCAAAAGTTTTGGGGTCAAAAATGTAATTTTGGAAGTTCGGGGGTAAAAATATAATTTTTAGAAGTTTTAGAGTCAAAAATATAATTTTGGAGAAGTTTGGGGTCAAAATAAAATTTCTGGACAATTTAGGGACCTCCAGGAAAATAAACCAAAAACAAGTGACACGTGGTAGCCCCACAGGTATCCTGAAGTCAAAGGACTAATTTGAAAACCATGAACAATATTTGGGCCAATTTTGTAATTAAACAGATCTTGATTTAAGGATTAAATTAAAACAAATTAAAAATAAGAAGGACTAATTACATAAATACTGGTAGCTTCTGGTGTTTTCAAAAGGTCAAAGGACTAAATTGAAAAGCAATAAAAATTACTGGGCCAATTTAAAATTAATGAAAAGTACCAAAAGGACCAAATTAAAATAATTTAAAAATGTGGAATGACCAAATGCATAAATAACCCATTTTTAAAAACACGCGGATCCTCCAGGCGGGTCGGGTCGGATCGGGTCGGTTCATGGGTCTGAGCTCAAAACGACGTAGTTTGGCATTTAAAAGCCAAGACCAAAACTACGTCGTTTTGGCCCACTATAAATATCCTCTAAACCCTTTTTTTTAATTTTTTTCTCTCAATTCTTCAAAAAAACAAAAACAACCCCCACACTTTTCTCTCAAATCCCCTTTTCTCCATGACCGGTCGGCACCGGTCATCAATCGCCGTCCCACGCGCATCGCTTCGATTCCCACGCGCCGTCGTCGCCGACGTTCGGAGGTAAGGTTCTCTTCTTCTTCCTTTTCATTTCATTTTCATTTAAAACCAGATCTGGTTTTAAACCAGATCTGAAAATTTAACCCTTTCATTCTCTTTTTTGAAAGCCTTCTTTTTTTTTTAGAAAACCTATTCCCTTTTTATTCCATTTTCCATTTTTAAGCCTCCATTGTTTTTTTTATTTAAAACGTTTTTTAATCCCTTTTGCTTGCATTTTTAGGTGTTCGACCTTCGCAGCTGTGGATAACTCGATGGCAGACCGTTCTTCATCTCCGGCGACGGCGACGGCACCGACTAGGGGGGACTTCTGACTTTTCGTTTTCTTTTTTTTATTAAAACATTATTATTATTATTATTATTATTTTTATTATTAATGATTCATTTAATACAATTAAATAATCGAAAATGGTAAATAATAACAATAATAGCAATATATTTAATAAGTGAATGAATGCATTTGTGATGAAATGGTTTTGAGATTCAAGCATTAAATAACAATAAATAATATTAATATGCGTATTTAATTTACCTTGAAAGTATTGGATGCAAATTTCTGGCCTGTACCTTGCTTTTATATCTTAAGGTTGTTCAGGCAACTTTGTGACAGAGTCTGTTGCTTCAAATGCCTCTTGATTATTTCTCTGGATTTGATCAATTTGCAATCAATTTGGACTGTTTTATGTTGGTTGTTAAAGAAACCTTTGTATTAACTTTGAATGTATTACAAAAGCTCGTATACTGATTTTTTTCAAAAGGTTCTCCCCCTACAAACTGTTCGAATCTGGTTTTATAACCAGATTTACAATCATGATAGCTTGTTGTGTTGCAATTAAAAATGTGTCTACCTTTTTCTTTTGCAGGTTTGGTGGAGACTTGTAGCAGTGGCGGTTGGTGCAGTCCAAGTTGAGGGTGGCTGGTGCTGACGTGGCGCTCTTCAGTTGGCTGGGATGGTGGTGGCTGGTAGCAAGTTGCTGCCATGCCTTGACTTGATTTCGGGCCAACTGTGCAATTGGGCTTGCTTGGGTTCAATAGGGCTCCAATTTGTAATTTGGATTTCATTTTTGTTGGACTTTGTAAACATTTTTTTTTTTTTGGGCTTTTAATTTTAAATTTTAAAATTATTTAAAACCCAACTTAAATTAAAAATGACCCAAAGTCTAAGCCCGATCAAAATTGGGCTTCAACAAATATAAACAAAATGCAAAGATCCCTAATGCAAATTATCCTAAGTATGCAAACTATATGAATGGAATAGATTTTAGCAAGATTAAACACAATTTGCAACAATTATAACATAAATAAACTAGGACAATTACTTTAATTAAACTCAATTTATTATCAACATGCTTAATAACATTCGGAAAAATATTTCGTGGCAACTCGATCTTTCATGAGTTTGGAAACCATATTAGATCCTTTCGGAATCCTTTACTTAGTAAATATGCATTTTACTGATCCTTATTTACTAAGGGTTTCTTAGTATTTGTGTGAGGTAAGGGACATGTTAGGTCTGAAACAATTTAATCACACAAATCTAAAAACTATACAGATAACAGAGCTTGGTTAGAGTTGTCCCTGCAATTTAATCGGGTTAGGATATAAATTGAGCATGCACATTTCAATTATGTTTCCACTAGCCGTATTCTAATTAGGATCGCTCAGCTAATTCAGGTGCATTTCAATCACGTATGAACGAAATACAGACTTGATTTTAATTGATGATTGATTGAGGCACAAACATCATAAGCATAAAATAAATATTATTAAATCAAAGCAATTAAGCTTAAATAAAATTAAGCTAACATTGTTGTAAACAAGAACAGAACAAACATTTCAGATTTTAAATTAAAGAAAAGAAAGATTAAACCCAAATCAAAGTGGCTGTCACCCAAGACTCTAATAAAAAAGGGCTCCTTCGTTCCTCTTGCTCCTTTGCTGATTTGCTTGCTCTCCAAGGTGGTCGACCCAGGGCTCTTTAAGAGGCTTAATTGCTAAAATCTATGAAGAGATGATGCTAGGCGTGGGAACTGGGAAAATGCTAGAGAGAAAAGAGAGAATGTTGTATGTTTGAGGAATGAGGGATGATTAGGAATGGTGAAATGGGGTCTTATTTATAGGTGAAGAGAGGAGAGTAGTTTGCTAAAAATAGAGAGGTTTAGTCTCTTCAAGCTTCTTCAATGGGTGGCCAGCCATGATTAGTGGAATTTGAATGAATTTTTGCTTGATTTTCAAGCAATTTAAATGCCATAGCAACTCAGGACTAAGACTTGGTCAAATGTAAATCTTCGGGCAAATCTCTGATTTCTTCCACATTGCAAGGACCTTGTGCAATTAAACCAAAAAGTGGTTTATGTGGACAGCCATGTGTAGCCGAAAATTGGGTTGACTTGATCTTCAATTTGGACAGTTTTGTAATCTAGTAAAGCTATCAGACCTGTCCAAAACAAATCAATAAATTAAAAGACCAAAGAATAAAATTAACCCAATTTAAATAATTAATTAAAACCCAAATTATTAATGAAATATTTTACATTTAAATTATTAAATATAATTTTATATTTTATTATTTAATTTAGTCATGCATGACCCACTTTATGTCTTAAAAATATATTATGTTCAATTTATTATAAAATAAGCCATTTTGTGCATGAAAACTATATAATAAAGCATAAAATCACATTTTAATAATTTCTATGTCCTAATTTCATATTTTCACATATTTAATTAATTTATTAAACATTTACTTAGTTTTAACAACAAATTTAAGTAAAAAGGTGATAAACTATATAGGAAAAAACCTATATATTTTTCAGTTTACAGTCATAAAGTAACACTTTCTGACCAACTAAGAAATGTTTACAAGATACTTTCTGGTCGTGGAACGCCTTGGTTTTGACCTTATAAATTTGGGCATTCTCATATGCATCACGCCAGATTTCCTCAAGTTCTTGATTATTTAATTTTCAGTAATCACCTGTGGCGTCCAACTCCATATTGTATCGTTTAATCGTCCAAAATGCCTTGTGCTTTAGTTTCATTGGAAGGTGACATAGTTTACCAAATACGAGTAGGTAAGGGGACATACCTAATGGTCCCTTGTAAGCCGTGCGGTATGCCCACAATGCAGCATTCAAATGTAGGCTCTAATCTTTCCGATTTGGTTTCACAGTTTTCTCCAAAATTTATTTTATTTCTCAGTTCGAAACCTCCGCTTGACTGTTTGTTTGTGGATGGTAAGCCATGGTTACACGTTGTGTCATCCAATACTTTTTCAACAGTGTACCGATTACCTTGTTGCAAAAATGTGTTCCTCGATTATTGATCAATGCTCACGGTGTGTCAAACCTAGAAAATTTAGAGTTCTTTACAAAATCCACTACAGTTTTAACATCATCACGATGGGTAGCTCTAGCTTCTACCCACTTAGATGCATAATCTATAGCGAGAATAATATAAACATTATCAAAAGATGACACAAACGGACCCATTAAATCATTGCCCTATACATCAAAAATTTCGCATACATGTACAGGAGTTAGGGGCATTTCATTTCTTCGACTTAAATTTCCCACTTTTTGGCACCTCTCGCAAGTCTTACAAAATAAGTAAGCATCATGAAAAATGTGTGGCCAAAACAATCCACATTCAAATATTTTGTGTGCAGTGAGTTTAAGGCCGAAATGCCTTCCACAAGCGTAAGAATGACAAAAAATTAGGGTAAATTGTACCTCTGGTTCTACGACACATAGTTGAATTACCTGGTCAGAACAGTGTTTCCATAGATATGGATCATCCCAAATGTAATACCGCAAGTCTCACTTAATTTTGTCCTTTCCGAAATGTGTTAAGTTAAAAGGGATAATACTTTTTGCAAGGTAATTTACCATATTTGCATACCATGGATAAGCTGCTTGTGTTGAAAATAGATACTTGTCTGAAAAATCATCCTTCAGAGGTGTTCTGTCTTTTGAGGTCGATAGTCAGCTTAAATGGTTTGCAACTAAGTTCTCGTAGCCCTTTTTATCCTTTATCTCGAGGTTGAATTCTTGCAAAAGTAGAATCCATCTAATCGACCTTGGTTTCGCCTCCTTCATCCCGATTAAGTATTTTAAAGCTACATGATCAAAGTAAACAATGATTTTAGCGCCTAATAAATATGATCTAAAATTTTCCAAAGCAAATACAATAGCTAAAAGTTGTTTCTCGGTGGTTGAATAATTATTTGGGCGGCTTATATCTTAGAGGCGTAAGAAACGACATGGGGTTCCTTCGTGATTCTTTGTCCAAGGATAGCTCCCACACTATGTTCACTTGCATCGAACATGAGCTCGAAAGCGCATTACCAATTTGGTGGCCGCACTATAAGAGTTGAAACAAGCATACGCTTGAGAGTGTTGAATGCGTCCTTTCATGATTTATCAAATTCAAATTCTTTGTCTTTCTGCAACAAGTTACAGAGTGGTTACGAAATCTTCAAAAAATCCTTTATAAAGCGTCTACAAAAACTTGCATGGCCAAGAAAATAACGAATTTCCCTCACAGTTGTGGAGTATGGAAGTGAGTTAATAACATCAGTTATAACTTTATCGATCGCAATTCCTTCAACGAAGATAATATGTCCTAAATTAATACCTTATTAACAATAAAATGACATTTTTCATAATTTAAAATGAGATTAAATTCTAGATATCTTTCCAAAATTTTAGTGAAGTTTGATAAACATTCATTGAAATAATTACCATACAGTATGAAATCATCCATAAACGCCTCTATTATCTTTTTGACATATTCAAAAAATATGCTTACCATACACCTCTAAAATGTGACTGGGGCATTGCAAAGTCCAAACGTCATTCATTTATAGGCAAATGTGCCACAGTGACGCACGTAAACATCGTCTTTTCTTGGTCCACCAATGCTACTAGAATTTGGAAAAAACTTGAACAACCATCAAGACAACAATAGTGATACTTCCCTACCAGACGTTCTAACATTTGGTCTATAAAAGGAAGTGGAAAGTGGTCTTTCTGAGTAGAAGAATTCAACTCCATGTAATCTATGCAGAGTCTCCACCCATTTTAGACCCGAGTAGGAACCATCTCACCTACTGAATTTTCAATTACAGTCATGTCAGTTTTCTTTGGTACTACATGAATTAGGCTAACTCAATTACTATTGGAAATGGGATAGATCATCCCAGTGTCTAGTAACTTCTGAATTTCCTTTTTCATGACCTCCATCATTGGCGAATTAAGGCGTCTTTGAGCTTCTCTCTTTGGATTCGCATTCTCTTTAATCGAAATTCTTTGCATACAGGTTAAAGGACTTAAACCTTTAATATTGATAACCAACCATTCGGTCGCCCCTTTGTAGTCCTCCAAAACTAGAACTAAATTATTCTCCTCTAATCTCGAAAGTTTGTTGGAAACTATCACCGGTAAAGTGTTTCCATGTCCTAAGAAGGCGTATTTTAAGTGTTTCGGTAACAGTTTGAGCTTAAGTTCTGAAGCCTACAAAATAGAAGGAAACAATTTAGTTTAGAAGGAGACAATTTAAAATATTCTTTACTTCTAGGAAATTGTGGAGCCTCCATGAGAACAACAACTTCACGAATTGGATCTTAGAACGTTATTAACTCTAATTTTTCCATAGTTTCAAGGACTAAACTCTTGCAAATGACAGTTTGTAACCCATCCACTTCACAATATTCAAGATGTAACTTCGTTAGTGGTTCAATAACATCAACACTAGAGATATTCAACATTATACTGGGTCGACCCATCGCCTCATAAACATTAAATTTAACTACCTCACCATCGAATTCCATAGTAAGCTCTCCACTATGTACATTAATTTTCATACGTGTAGTGCTTAAGAATGGTTTCCCGAGTGGAATATCGGAAGAGTTTTTTTAGTTTTCGTCCTCCATGTCAATGATATAAAAATCTACAGGAAAAATTAGTTCATTTACCTTAACGAGGACATCTTCCAACACCTCTTCCGGATACACACATGACCTATCTGCCAATTGAATACTCACCCTTGTTTCTTTTAAAGGACCCGTGTTTAGCAATTTAAAAATAGATAAAGACATAACGTTAATAGATGCTCCTAAATAACGCATGACTTTCTTTATGCCAACATTACCTATTTTGCAAGATATAGAGAATATACCTTAGTTCTTACACTTAAGTGGGATTTTTCTTTGTAATACTGTAGAGATGTTTACTCTCGAATTCACCCACTCGTTTCCTTAGAGTTTCTTTTTTCAAAATCACAATTCGAACGATTTCTGTGGCACCGACTCCGTTGGAACCTCTGAATCAAGTTTTTGTTTATATCATCCAAAGTCGTGGACATGTCCTGTGCCAGTCTCGAGTTCCAAAACTGTACCACTTCTTAACATCATAACACTTACATTATGTCGAGGATTGGGATTCGTTTGAGATGGTAACATACCTTGAGACTCCAAATGGCTAACCGTGAGCGCAAGCTTGCTCACTTGCTTATTTATTTCTTGTTAATGCATGTCATTTTTCTGTTGAAACTTTTTAGTATTGTTCACTAACCTTTCTATTATGGCTTCCAAAGATGAATTTGGAGGTGGTAATTGCTTTATTCGGAAGCGACCTTTGTTGGTGTGGCTAATTGAATTGAGGATTCGAACCATAACTCAGATTTGGATGGTTTCTCCACCCCACATTATATGTGTTTGAATAGGGATCATATCGCCTTTTGGGGTGGCCATGGAAAGTTTTTGACAACATTCACTTGTTATGTTGAATTCTCATGTAAAATAGGACATGAGTACGTCGGATGATCTGGCATAGCACAAATTCCACACAATCGTGCTGGGTTTGTCTTACCTGTAAGCAAATTTTGAACAATATTAGTAAGCTTATCAATTTTATGTTTTAAAGATAGAGAACTTAATTTATGAACTCATCTCGTAGATTCTGTAGCTGGTCGAAATTGTTGAGAATTCGCAGCAATGGTCGAAATCAACTCTCTCGCTCTCTGAGGCGTCATATTTACAAGTGCCCCTTCACTAGAAGCATCTATCATCTTCATTTCCATTGGGAGTAACCCCTCATAGAAATATTGCAAAAGTGACTGTTCAGACAAGCCATGTTGTAGGCAACTCTCACACAACTTTTTGTACTGCTCCTAGTAATCATAGAGCGATTCAGTCTCCTCTTTCCGAATTCTTACAATATCTCGTCTTAATTTGACTGCCTGTGCTCCTAGAAAAAACCTGTCAAAAAATAAATGAGATATATCAGACCACGTATTAACTAATCCAATAGGTAAATAAAATAGCCACTCTTTAGCAAAGATGGCTAACGAGAAAGGAAAAGCACAAATTTTAATTTGATCTTCGGTTATTCCTTGAGGTTTCATGTTTGTGCAAACCATGTGAAACTCTTTTAGATGGGTATGCGGATTTTCATTTTGAATTCTACGAAAGTTACACAATAGATGAATTATTAAGCCTGATTTTAACTCGAACGGCGTTCCTCCCGTTGGATAAGTTATGCAGAGCGGCTGTTGCTCGTCTGGTGCTACTGTGAGTTGGAGATTAGTTTGATATGCCATTTTGTTTGGTTCATGAAATAAGAAAATATCTTCGGTAAAAGATCCTTCTTCAAATCCAGGTTGAGGTCGTTTATCACGCTAAATAGCTTCTTTTCGTAGTGTTCGGGCCAATTTCTATATTTTCGGTTCAAATTTGAGAGTTCTCGATTCTGACCTTGTCATAAAGAAAACAAACAAAAACTAGAAAAAATATTACCAATCCCCAGCAACGGCGCCAAAATTTGATGCGTTCCGAGTCACAAAATATATATTCATACGAAAAAAATTAAACTAAAGTGTATTATAGAGTAGTAGGATCAAATCCTCAGGGGCTAGATGTCTTATTTTGTTTTTTCTTTTGGACAAAATTATGTCGCGAGAATGGTCGAACCCTTGACTCGTGATGAGCTTCCAGAAAATAAATTAAAGGAGGATTTAGTGATAATAATAATAATAAAACAAATATAAAATGAAATAAATAAATAAAGTGAAAACGAATTTTCGTTGTAAAATAAATTAAATTGGAGAATATTATATATTAAATCTTAGTCTCAGCCTCGATTCACTCTGAACTTGAACCGTTCCTCGAAAAGTGGTTTTTTCCCTTTTTCAATCGATAAGTTGTTTTATAACGCCCGAGAACGTCCCAACTGCCAACTTTTCCTTTTGTAGTTGGTTCCGATACGACTTGCAAACTAACCCTTGCCGAATGTCAAACCACGTTGCTTGTGCCCGTAATTTAAGATTTTGACAACTTTACGATCTAGAAAGTCCAACTCGAATTAACGGCCTCAATCACATGGGTCGTTTAAATTCGATCACTGTCTCCCTTGACGAAATCCAACTAGCTTTCTCTACTTGAACACACTAATTTGTTCGCGAAAATCCAAATACAGCACGATCGACTCATCTTCCCAACTATATGCCAAAATGACTCCAACCCAACGTGCACTTTGTGTTAAAATCAAGTTAAATTTAAGGGTCGAATTTGTAGTTTCCCATATTTCGGAGAAACAACGAATACCGAGTTGAAAATGTTTTTTTTAAATGCGAGTTCATATGTCACGATTTTTTCTCTTGTTGGAGTGATAACCGGGCTAAAGCTAAAAGGGACTTAGTTGAGCATGAAATTAGTCATGCTTGGTAAGTGTATGGAAATGGATTTAAGGGAAATGGTGGAAATTGGAAAGGAGGACTTGGAAGGCAATTAAACAAATAAGGAAATGGAAATGAAATTGAAACTAAATTGACAGAAACCAATTGCTTATAGACGCATGAAAAAGGAAATAAAATGAAATAATTACATTCAACGCCAATCAATTCAAGTGTATCTTCAATTGTGTCAAACACTAGTATACATTTATTATGCTAAATTTACTATGGACTTTGCTAAGAAAAAGTCTCCACTAACTAAAATAAAAATTATTTTAATTAAAAATTAGAAAAAATATCACCTAAAAAATCATATTTGACTATTTGATCATTTGACAATTTCAAACAATCCAAAATTTTAAGCCAATCATCCACTAATTCTTCAACTTCTTTTAATTTGGCCACTCTCTTCACTTTTCGTTTCATTTTAGCCCCATTTTGTTTTATTTTAAATTTTGGCAATCCTATTGTATCCCTGATAAGAAAAATACGAGTTTAGAAGGATCTTATTCATAATTTAGCCAAAAATAAATAAATAATAGCACCAAATTAATTTACTATCAAAGAAAAAAGGTTTTGAGATCCGGTCGAAAGGATAAGTTGAGCCCTAGGTTCATTGATCAATATAGGGTGCTTAAAAGAATTGGTCCTGTGGCATCTCAGCTTAAATTGCCCCTTGAGTTGGATCGCATTCACGACATGTTTTATAAAACAGATTTTATAAAAATGTTTTAAGTTTAAACTAAAATATATATTCTAAGATTTCTTGTTTGTACATGTTCTAATAGCATCTTTCATATGTGCTAGACGACAGGAGAGCTGAGGAGTGTTGCAAACTCTCTCTTTTCTCTTCAAGATAAGGCCAGCTAATATACTTTTTCTGTTGCCCTATCAAGAAAAGTTATAGTTTACCCTATCCAGTGGAATACATTTGTCATTGTGATCCATCATAGATAAGTCTCCTCTTTCAAGGAAGTGTTGCACACATTAGCTTCTCTTCAGGATTGCATTGAAGTTCTTCAAACACCTTTTGAATATTTAGTAACCAATACTTCGACACTAATGGATCATCACAGCCACATTCCAAACTATGAATTGCATTTGCTTTAAGCCCTTTTGTTGTTTCGATTGCTTAGGCTAACAAAATATGGGGTTCACTAGGGCTCTTACTAGGCATTGCAACCTGCCCTTGAGTTTACCATTGGGCCTCCTATTAGTTTTACCCCATCCAGTAGTGTGTAATGGTTGGTTCTAAAAAATGGTGCCAGTTGACTAACCTAATTAATTCCCTCGTTTTCAACACTAGAATCCTTCTTATGATCAACTAGAGACTTAAATTTGAATCCTAAAATTAAATTCCCTTGATATTCAAGTTCATTCACAAGTCATTTCTTTAGAGCGTTTTGTATTATATGATGGACAACCATCCATGGACCATAATTTTTGCACATTACCAGTTGATCCGTCGTTTTCTCCAACACCGATGTTTGATCCATCTCCGATCATTAATCAATAGTCTCATCCCTTTGCCTCATAGGGTGAGTGTCCTTCGTATGACCATAGTGACCACAAGTGAAGAAAATATTGGATGAAGATCCATACTCAACCCTTTATAGGACTCCTTCAACCTAAAATTTAGAAGCTAAATGACCTACTCAAATTAATTGATATTTTTTGTTCTCGCAAACCACCCTCACACCTATCAATTTTCACTACTTTACCTACCAACTTTGCAATGGCATGTAGCAATGGAATGTAGAATCTTCGCTTATACCAAGCACCAGAGAGGCCTGCTAGAAAACACGGATATGACTCATCCTTCCTCGTTTGGTATCGTACATGTGTTCGATACAGACACTTGTCCAACACATCCGGATATGCATGAGACGCGTCGGAATACATCAAAAAATCGAACACAGTCCCAACACGGTCACAACACAATTGAAAAACCCCAGTTGAGAGTGAAAGAAGAAGCAAAGTTTTAGATTTTTCCCCTTTTTTCGTGAAAAGAATGAAAGGCTGAAAGTTTTTACGGTTTTCTTAAAGGAGATGAAAGGTTGTTTTTTTTCTCAAACAAATTTGAAGCAATCCAAGGCCTACCTTAACTATTTGTAATTAATTTAAAATATTGGGTTGGGTTGTCTTTTTTTTTATTGTGAGCAGTCCAAAGCCTGTCTTGGGCTATTTGTAAATTGACTTAAATTATTACCCTAGATTTTTTCCAAAAAAATAAATATAAAAAAGTAAATAGCTTATTAAGTATTTTAACATAATATATATATTATTGTCGTATCTTGTCGTATTTATGTCTTCATTTTTTAAAAATTATTGTATTATTGTGTCTGTATTGTACCGTACCCGTATTGTTTATTTATATCCATGCTTCATAGGAGGCCTGATAATCTAATCCAAACCAACACTTGATTTGGATGATGTTGCAAGGTCAAGAAATCCTCTATCCAAGGTTTAACGATTAGGCAATGGCTAAGGATTATTCAAGCCCTTCTGACGATACCTTAGAATAATCATCCTTTGATTTGAATTTCTTAAGATAATAGTCATTAGCAAGATCCATAAGTTGCATGGTTTGCCCCGGGTTCCACAAAGCCTAGATTTTATTTAAGAGCATATACTAAACCCAATCTTTCTACCAAGCAATTTTATGATGATCAACTGATTAATGCTCTATTTGACTAGACAGTGAACCCTTTCAGAAAAGGAGGTCGAAGGTACTCTATCTAGCTTTTCAATTATTACACCTCCTTTTTCACACTATGATCCTCCTCCTCTATGGTTGAAGCATTTGTTTTCCCTGTGACCAACGCATGTAATTTATCTTTGAAAGAGACCTTCTCCCCATCTGTATGTTCTACCATCATTCCACCACCATCTGGTCAATCCTCTCCGCACAAGCGAGCCTTCTTCGTGACCCTACCACCTACTCCTTTGGGGACAACTTCGATCCAGAACTATCACCATTTATGTTGTTATAATATTTTTCTATCTTGGCTTTTGATATCTAATTTATTTACGTTTGTTGTATGATGAAATAGACCATTAAAAATCCTTCATTTCTTTGACCCAATCACTCTTTTGATTTTGGAAAAAAAAAAACAATTTCTTTTATCAATATAACGCTTTTATATTTTAATTCAATTTAATCATAAAAATTCAACAACTCAAATCTTTCTAACTTGAAACCGGAAATTATACAAGCACAAAATTATTCAAGCTCAAAATAACTAAAACAAGCAAATCAAAATTAATATAACTCAAAAATTTAAATATTAAATCTAAATGAACCAAATCTAAAATTTACCCATTTCAATCCAAAACAAAACCGATGCATCCTATCAAAATCTATATGAGAATACAATCTTTTTTTTTATTACATAATTATTAGTTAAATTTATTTATATCGAACAAATATTTTACCTTAAAAAAACCAAATATAAATGGAATATCAAATAGGTGATCTCGAGTATATATATGTAAAACCCGTTAATCCTTGGCCTACTTATTTGATACAAATGCAAACAAAATGTGAAAGATTTGCATTCTGGTTTATAATCTGATCCAAGGTCACTGTTTCCTTAACCTATGCACCGTACTTCAGAGAAATTGTACATAAACTTTTGCACACGTGGGGCAAATGCCCTCTATAATGCAGAGATGTTTCATCACAGATTTACTAAACAACAAAATTCTCAGTAAATATATATTGAAAGAAGAAGGAAAGAAATTGATAATGAAGAAGTATCATAAATCAAGTTTCCATGCACTAAATCAACTATATATCTATTGAAATGCAGTGGTTTTTCTTTTGTGCTCTTCCCTGCAAGATATATTAAATTAAACCCATTAATCCATATTTGAATTAGCTAAGAACAACATGAAACACAGTTTGCTGTACATAAATTCTCAAGAGTCAAAGATCAGTCAAACTGCTTGCTTACACATTCTAAACAGCCTCTCAAAAGAGAACTTACCCATGTGGGATGGATTACAATAATTGAGAAACCTGTCATCTTTTGTTTTGAACTTACTGGTGTTTTTTTTTTATCAGTTGCTGAGTTTCAGACCATAGTTTTCCCACAAGTTATTATCTCCATCAGCCATGAAGAAGCGAAAGCAACTATCGTTTACAGCATTAGAAGACCCGTCATTTGGTTGGAGTCTCAATGTCTCAGGTCCTTGAGTGAAAATGGTCTCATGGGGCTGATAATAATCGAAGCCTCTTGTGTTCTCCTTTCGCTTTTTGTTACTCTCCTTGGTTTTCATTAGGGTATGTGCACCACCAATGGTATCCCATTTGTCTTTGCACATTAAACCACTCCTTTCAAATCCTAAACACCCCATCTTAGCAGCGATTTCCTCCCACAAAATAACCTCTTCTGAATACCCTACTTGTTGGAACCTTGTTTCCATGGCGGTTCTCAGCTGTATGAGCCTAGAAACCTCAGCTTCTTGCCACCCATCAGCCTTAACAGTGTGGTTAATTGTTCCATTCCCATTTTCATTATGGTTTTCACTGTCAGATGATGCCGCCTTCAACTGTTTGCCAGCCAGTTCTGTAATGCCTCCATTAAAGCAGCATCACGAGCTTCAATCCATGCTCTCTCTTTAGCCCAAAACTTATGCTCTCTATCCATTCTTATTGCTGCTTCTTTCCTCCATTGTTCTTCCCTTAAAACCCTCTCTTGCTCCTTTTCCTCAAGCGTCTTGGTAAGTTTTACAAGCCATGCCTCTTGCCTCTCCATTAGCTTCCCGATTTGCGAGTCGATGAACTCTTTTATCTTGGCTTTCCAGCTTCTGCAACCCCTTCTCTTTTTCAGCTTTGCAGTGCTTAAGTCATTGTTATCTGAGGAACAAGTGTCAAATTTTGAGGAACTTGAGAGACTAAGACTATCACTGCAAAGCTTTTGCGACTGATAGATCTCTTGATTTGCTTGAGTATTGATGCTATTTTGAGCGCCATGAAACTGAAAACTGTTGCCGATTAGGGGAGTTTCTTGGCCTGAAACTCCATTGTTGTTGCTGGTATCCCCGTATAAAGCTTCAAGTTGACGAAAGAATCGATAGTGTTTACCATCCTGTCTCCCAGCCTTGCCTTCCTTAGTCTTTTTATAATATTTATACAAGTTTTCGAATTTCTCCCTGCATTTTTTCCCACTCCTTGGTACCCATGTTCCTCAAACATGACTCTACAGCACCAAGAAAAAAGGGAAGGAAATGGCAATAAATTAAACTTTAAACCTAATAGAAAACTCATGAACCCTAATTCAAATTTGTATAACCATGGAAAGATCATGTGATGAATGTTGATAAAGCTCTTATTTGACCATTCAAAATTGAAAAATAAAGATGGGTCTTTCGGAAGGGACTGATGAAAACGTCTTTTCATGGATAAAACTTGCAGATGGGTACTTAAAACATCCAAAAGGGAAGTCATTTTTATAGTAAAAACCAGTAAAAACTTGCACAATAATGGAGGCAACACATTTTCAAAGGGAAAAAAGAAAGCAAGTCAGTTGAAGACTATAGAAATGATCAGCCATCGTTTATTTTCTTTAAAAAAAATAAAAGAAGAAAACTCGTGTAATACTGTTCCTGGTTTGAACCCCCCATTTCATATCTTTAAAAGGAGAAACAACCTGTGGAGTGAAGTTGCTAGCTTTGGGAATGGAAGAAAAGAGAGAATTAGGGTATGGAGAGCATGGAAGAATAAATATATGATTTGTATATACCTGGAACTTCTTCATCCCACAAAGGACCCTTTTGATTAGCTTCTTTGAACTTGGGGTCGAGATGAGATCTGATCTCAAGAAGTGTTAATGTCTCTTGTCTCGGCCACCTTCCATTTCCTCCGTCACCTCCAAAAGCAGTGGCTTCACTGTCGAACCCACAGCTGGGACTAAGTGTGGAAGCACTAGTGACAGTGGCAACAGCAGCCATGGGAGTGGCATTAGTATTACCAGTAGAATCAGAAGGGAACTCATGTCTACCCACCATTTGCATCACATCGAAGGGGTGGTGGGATGGCTGCTGTGGCGGCAGATTCCGGTGGTGGGTGGGGGAGAATAACTCAGTATCCTGTGGAATTGCTTGGAAATTGATGGGTTTTCCGTTGAGTAGTTGCCTAAGATCGGGTATGGCATATTGATGGTGACGATGATCCTCCATTTCCATATCGATTTATGAACCCAAAGAGAAACAAACAATGGAAAAGGAAAAGGAAAGAGTAGAGTAAAGCTAGAAAATAAAAATAAAGAGTGAAAGAGAAAGTTTTTAATAGAGAGAAAGAGTGTATGAGAGAGAGAGAAAGCGGCAGACTCGGATCGTGTCGTCCACGAAAAAGCTCCAAATCAAGCTTAGGACAACGGTCCCACACTCTACGAATATACGTATTTTGCTACAATCTTTTCTAAAAGAAAAAAAAAAAGAATGAAACTATAATTTCCCTAAATTTGTATTTTTTTTATAAGAAAATGATAAATCAAATTTTTTATATTGATTTTTAGTTTTTTTTAAATTCAAATTTAATTAAAAATATTAAAGATAAGGAGAAAAATTTTGATTTGTCATTTCTCTATTAAAAGAATAAAAATAAAATGCAATCACAATTTTATACAATCTTTTCTATTTTAAAAATACCTATTGTGTCTATTAATCCTAAACCATTTAGTGAGGTTAATTTGGGTTATTTTAAGTATAAGAAATTTTGAAATTTTTTTATAAAAATATTTTTTAATTTTGACATTTAGCAAAATCATTTTTTTAAATTAAAGTAATTTAATCTTTAGTAATTTCGAAAGTGAAAGTGAGTAATTAAGGACAATTAATCATGACATTAATGTTTTCAGTCAATTGTATATAATTTTGATTGGTATAACAACAAATTTAATTCACGATATTTACATGTTTTGTCAATTTGGTTTAGATTTTGAAAATTTAGCAAATTTAATCTCAATATTTAACATTTACATAAATATTACAGGATAAATTTGTTAAATAATTACCAAATTGACAAAATGTGTAAACTTTAACAACTAAATTTGTTATTATACCAATAAAAATTATATACAATTGACAAAAAAATTAACGTCATGATCAATTGTCCTTAATTGCTCCACATTTGAAATTGACAGGAATTAAATTGCTCGGATTTTTTAGAGGGTACAATTTGCTCAATTTCAAAATTGAGAGGAACTAAATAAATCTTTTAACAGATTTTTTTTTCATTTAAATTTAGAACAAAGATTCATATCATTTTGAATTACTTATTTAAATCATTGTTAATCTAAGACACTCTAGGTTCCAATCATTTTAAGTTTGAGTTATTTTAAGTTCGAATAATTTTAGATTCAGTGATTTTAGATTTATAAAAATTTAGGTTAATGATCATTTAAAATACAAATCATTTTTAATTTGAATTTAAAAAATTTAAATTGTTAACTTTTATAATAAAATTTAATTGAATCAAATTCAAACTAATTTGGTTGATTTTTGAATTCGGGTCAAAATAAAGGGTAGTGCCAAAATATTCCAATCACAGCCCATTCCTCGACCGGTAGAAAACCCTATGGGCCCTTTGGGGCTTGGAAGCCTTAAATACTTCATCATTTTGATAGATTCTTGAGCTGAATTTGTCAATTGTTTCGCTATTAATCCTTATTTCGAACACATTTAATTCAGGTTTTTTATATAACTTTTGATAATATATTTGAAATGAATTTCTTGTGGCCGCAGGTATTTCATGGCAAGGGGTTACTTGGCGCAGACGATTCAAGGCTCTCGGTCATCCTCTTTGGCGATTGTAAAGACTTGTATTCCTTCATCAGCTGGTTGGGTTAAGTTAAATTTGGATGATGCAGTTTCTTAAATTAATGAAAATGCATTAATTAGAGGTGTATTTCGAGATGCGAATAACTATTGGCTATGCGATTACTTTCAAAAACTGAGTAAGGATATTGTTTTCTGTATTGAAGCTCGAGCAATTTTTGAATGCCTCCATATAGCATAAGGAAAAGTTACAAACAATTAGAAATTGAATGTGATAATTTACAATCAATTCTTGGAGCAATTCTTGAAGCGCGACTAATAGCACTCTTGTGGAGCTTCGGTTAATTGATGGATATCTTCATCATGATTGGCAAATAAAATTTCGACATATTCCTAAAGACTAGAATATGACCATTAATTGTATGGTAAAGTGTATTTATGACAACTCTTTAAAACTGAAACTTTGATATTCCTCCGCTTTCAATTAAAAAGATTCTACAAATCGATAATCAAAATCTTCATCACAATGTCTAGATTTATTGATTTTGCTTAATGCTATATCTTCTCTACCAAAAAAAATATTTGAATTGAATTTCGTTACCTTTGATATTATTTAGTGACTTTCGGTATGATTTCGATAACCTTTGGTAGCATGTTGATAACCACTAATATAATTTTAGTAACCTATAATATTCGATATAATTTTATTAACCTTTGGCATACTTTTAATTTGATAGCTTTTGATATTTTAATAATTTTTAATATGATTTTTATAACCCTTTGATATAAAGTGTATCCCTTCTTTTTCCATATAAGTGTTTTACTTAATTGATACTTATATTTGAAATTTATCAAACATTTTAATATGCGTGATGTAACATCATTAAAATGTGATGGTGTGACATTAACATATAATAATATGATAAGTGGTTATCTCATATTATGATACATACTTGACAAGCATTAGTTAAAAATATATAAATTTATGAAAAAATGAAATGGACAAATGGATATCCAGATTTAAATGATCTTTGTGGTCATTTTATCCAAATTCATTTTGGTTGTGTTTTTTAAATTTTTTTATATTTTTAATTTCAAAATCATAATATAAAATTTGCATTAGTTAAAAATATATAAATTTATGAAAAAATGAAATGGACAAATGGATATCCAGATTTAAATGATCTTTGTGGTCATTTTATCCAAATTCATTTTGGTTGTGTTTTTCTAAATTTTTTTATATTTTTAATTTCAAAATCATAATATAAAATTTTTGATAATTTTAGAAAAAAATTAAGTTTTTAAAATTTTTTATATTTTTCTAGATAATTTTTTGACTCTCAAAAATACCGAAAATAAAAAAATACTAAGTTAGGCCATTTTTTTTTGAAAAGTTACGAGATAGGTCCATTTTACGAAAACACTTCCAACAGGAAACGTTTTCCATGTTTTACGTTTTATTTAGGATTAGGGTTTTGTTTTTCTAAATTAAGATTAGTGTTTAGGGTTTTGAAGTAGGGTTAGTATTTTTTGGATTTTAGGGTTTATGGTTTGTTTTTTATATATTATTTTTTTTATTTATAATTTTTTATATAATTTTTTTTATGTTTCTTTGAGATGTAAAGTTAATAATTATTTAATTTGATCTTTAGATGCATTGTATTTACACCAATCGTATATTCTAATTATTCGAATTGCAAAATTCAATTCACATCATAATCAAAACTCAACTACTCGTTTTTATTAAATATCCCAGTGCATTATTTTTGAACATTGAGATAGGTTTAGAAAATAAATTCTTGGAATCCTAGGATATGTGATGGTTGAGTGGTTAAAAGTTTGGGTTGAAATACTTAGAAAGAAAACACTCCACGAAGGATGCTTTTTCAGTGCATGTTAGAGAAAAGCACTGATAGTGCCTCCAGCTGAACGCATACAAAAACGAGATTTATTTAAAACTATAAAGATGTACAACATTGATACAATAAAAAAATTTCATATTTATTTAAAAATTACATGACAAGTACAAAAATAAAATAAATCAATCCAATCCCATTTCAGAATATACATCGCAGTGGTCGACAGCCGCGAACTAGATTCCTTCTTGGTTCAACCTCCGGTACAGGTTGTGGTTGTGGTCTTGGTCTCTTATCTTCTCCGCCTTCGTCCGTAATTGATTACGACCGGTTGCTCTTTGATTGCCATCGTGTATCCTCTAATCTAGGAATAAGTGGTTGTGAAGATGGTTCACCTTGGTAGAACAGTGACCCCGGAGGTGTTTGCGGTAGTATCGGCGTAAGGGCATAACTATATTATGTCCCATACACCAATGGCATAGCGATCAGACTCCTAGTTGGTGCCCTAAACTTAGACGATTTATATGTCATTGTCGGTATCGTGGTCGTCGAAAACGTCAACGGCATCGATGTGTAATATGTTGGGGATAGAGGTCCATAAGTAAAGCCCGATAACTAAGTAGAAGCAGGAAAATGTGGTGCTTGAGTAAAAAATAAGAGGTTACTATAAGCACCAGAATAAGTCGAGTCATATTGACTCAGGGAGTGGTGCGACCATCGATGCCGGTTCTTGCGTCGATGGAGGCAATGGACCCGCCTCGTCAGCTCCTTCATGGCCTCATCGCCTTGGATTCCTAAATGCCCGTCGTGGCCTCGTCATATGCGATGGCCTACCCCTCGCCTCTTCACCTAGTAAATATGGCTTGCCATGGACCCTAAACCATGGCATGTACTCCGGATAGTAGGCTAACTCGGAAGCGACAATGGCCTTGCGAGTAGGTAAAAACTCATACCTATTATTCCACATGTTGATATATTAGGCGTGGAATGTAGTTCAATTCTCATCCTTCCTCACTCGCAAGTTGACACGATGCACATCATCGAGGTCTTAGGGTGCCTCTAGAATCGATTGCTTGAACCCGAATTGCCGCAACATTCTATCCGACTCGTGCATCTCCATTGTATTGTACACTACCAATAACACCTTCACATGCTAGATGTTGGGATTGACCAATAATTTCGATGGGATGGATTCTTGAATTGTCAGATTGGAGTAAGACGTCCATTAAATCTATATTAAAATAATAAAAATTTTAGTTATCTATAGACTACTAATTTTTAAATGAACTACGTTAATATCATAATTTAAATTTTAAAAACTACAAACCTCCGCTTCCGATAATTGGTCTAACAAAAGCTGCATATCTCGAAGCTCATCAGGTAGTCTCACGTAACTCGACCCATGGTTCCACCTATTGAAATAATATGTTAACACAACAATTTAAAATTTGAATAATTTTATTTTGGTAAATATATTAACTAATGATTTTTACTTTGTTATGAGTGAGAATGTATAAGGGTAGTCTATTCGAGGATGTAAAAATGGCAACCGATACAACGCCCATGATTGTAGTAGAAGCATGCAACCACCGATTTTTTTGTGGTTCTATCGCGCAACACATCTCTCGGTACAATATCGCCAACACGGATGTCCCCCAGCTTATTTCACCCGCTTCTCTAAAGTTGACGAGTTTTAGAAGTCACCTTAAATGGATGAGATTTCATGACTTATCCCGACATTAGGAGACTTACAATAATCATAAGGATGTACGACCGAGCGTGTTATTCTCATTGGACTTCAGTCAAATCCTTATCGAGCCCACCAAAATTTCTACTTAGCCAATTTATATCTATTCGGACTCCAAAAATGGTTTCCGATACTCGTCCCAAAAGTTGCTCGCATATGTCTCTCCAATCGGCTGCGTGAACTGACCCAGTCACTACTGGCACATCCACCGGTAACCGAGCTGTAACTATACGTCCTCTAGAGTGATAGTGCACTCGCCGTATGGAAGGTGGAATGTGTGCGTCTCTGGTCTCCACCTTTCCACTAACGCATTTACAAGTGTGCGGTCCAATTTACACCCACGACCGATTAAGGTCACGCGTAAAAACTTGACATCTCTTAAGTACGGTTCGATTAAGGGTGACGGAGGAGTGGATAAATTACGAATATAAGTCTCCAAAATTCGATATTCCACCTATATATAGAAAACATACAAAATATTAAATTCCAATATAACAATAAAATATTTAAATTAAATTACATTAAATATAATAAAAATTCTTACCATTGACAATTGATCGACGAAAATGTGCTTCTTATCCAAACGGATTAGAGATTGTGCCATTATTAATATCGAAAAATACAAAATAAATTTTAATATAAAAATATTTTACGAAAAACTTAAGACAATTTCTTTTAAAAAATAGAGTTAAGAGAGAAATAAAAAATAGTGAGAAATTACGAGGGAATTGAGAAAAATTTAAGAGAGATTTGAGAGAGATCTGAGAATGTGAAAAAGAGTTAAGATTGAATTGAATAGAAAAATGAAATTGAGGGGATTATACATAAATGAAAATGTGAACATTGGAGGGGAGAGCCATTGGGGAAAAGAGCCGTTGGGTGGTGACCGTTGAGAGAAAACGCTTCCAACTTGTGATAATTACAAAAAACCAAGTTAAGGGAAACAATATACATTAACCCATTTATAAACAACTTGCGATCCTATCAAGTCCTTATGATGAACTTAGTTCAATATATATTTATATTAATTTTTTTTTCATTCGATGCTCAAGTTAATTATGTGTATTAATTAAAATAGGCATGTCATCAAATTTAGCCTTTAACAATTATTTTTTTTTTTTAAATTTGACATTTTTTTTTTAGTTAAATTTAATAATTAGTATTTCAAAAAGAGTCATTAAAAAAAAATCATTAAAATATATTAAATTATTTTTTAATATTTTTGTATGATTCTTTTTTTAAATATGGAAAATAAATTTATATATAACATTTAAAAAATAAAATACTTTAAAATTAATTGGAATATTTATAATTATTATATATTTTTATTAAAAAATATAATACTATTATTTATAATTTATTAACATTTAAAAATATTTTAGTATTATTAAATATTTTAACATAATTTAAAAGATTCCTTAACTTTTCAATTAAATATTTAGTTATAACTCTAAAAACAATTGGTTAGAAAGCATATTAAATGGAAATAATTTAAGAGTATTTACATTTGTAATCAAATTTTAAGTAATTAAATTTTAAAAATAAAAATAGTTTATAAAGGTAAAGAAAGTAAAGCAATATAGCCAAACCCAAAATTACTTTTTCACATATGAAAAAGTTAAGTACTTTGGATCTCGTATGTTGGTCTAATGGTCAGGATGTTCATTGCTTCATGTGTGATTTGAGTTTGAGTCATGCTAGTCGCATTACTGTTAAGATTTTACTCTCTTTCTGTAAATCACAAAAACAAAAATTAAGTCCTTTCATTTTTATATTATCACAATAATAGTAATTAAAATTTTTATCAAACACTAATTAGATACGAATTTAAATCGTGTAATTGTATCTTCATCTCTATTATTGTATAAAAAAATTGTAATGCCGATATCAACGAAAATATTTTAATTACTAAACATGTTTTAATTAAATAAAATTAATAACTTATTTAATTTAGAGAAACCACTTATCCAATTAAGGGTGAAAGTTCGATCGAATCGAGTAAAAAAATTTCGAGTTAATCGAGTTCACAAGTCTTATTTTATCATCTTAACCCAATTTAAAATTTTTCGAATCGAATTGAGTGAAATGAAATTCAAGTCAAGTTGAATCGAGTGAAATTGTTCAAGTTAAATTAAAAAATTAAACATGTCAAATAAAAATATTGTTACAATATAATTAATTCCATGTTAGTGCATATAAATTTGAAATCATATATATTTGAAAATTTTTTCAAAGCAAAAAAAAAAAGATACTTGAGTATAATAAATTTGAATAATTAATTAGGTTGCAAAATTATTACTTTAGAATTTTTTAAAAATTAACTTTTTTAATATATTTTTTAGAATTTTATAATTTGTTTTAAAAAATAAATTTTGAAATTTTTATAAATATTTTGAATTTTTGAAATTTTTTTTTTGTAATTTTTGTTGAGAGAGACCAATTTGTTTATTTTCAAGGTTGACAAGGATTAAAAGGGTATTTGCACCAATTTGTTATTCAAATTATTCAAATTGTGAAATTCAACTCGACTCGAACTCGAAACTCGAATAATTCTAATAACTTGAATAACTCGATTCGATTAATTCAAAATTCGATTTTTTTCGATTTTTTCGAATCAAATAGAATTTTGCTCACCTCTATATACAATATAACATACTAAAATGCTATTATTTCTTAATACCAAGCAAAATATTAAAAGAATCAAAATAATTAAAAATGTAATTACAATTAGTACTAAAACTAAACTTACGGTAAATCAATTTTTTTTTGGTGATTTATAAACAGCGATTAGTGCGATTCGAACTTAGGTCACACTTAGAACGGTGAACACTTTTAACTATGAGACTAATACACATGATTCGTTAAATCAATTTATTAACTACTGGGATCCACAATACTCCGATAGTTAAAATGTTAAATTATAACTCAAAAAATTATGAGACATGTCCACCACTTCAAAATTTTTTTAAATGTTTCAATACACTACTAAATATATAAATGATAGGCCAACACCATTAGTTTCATACGTAATGAAACTTCCTACGAAGAACATATTCATTTTCTTAATAAAAGGTAAGTAGAGATCGAATTTAAAAATAATATCAATTAAAATTTAAATACAAAATTTTATAATTTAATCCATAAAATATTTATCTTTTTAGGTAAACATAATATTTACCATAATAATGAAAACCTTAAAAAAAACCTAATAACATAAAATTGAATAGTTTTTAAGATCAATAATTGAAGAATTGATGCAGATAGGCATAGGCCCCTCTTATTTCGATGTGTTTTTTGCTAGGACTTCAATGTACAATATGAAGGCAGCCCATGTGATTCCAAAGACCTGATGGTGATTTGTTTAAAGCCGTACCAGAAAATGTTTTTTTTTATGACTAGATTTTAATTTTTATTTTAACATATTTATATTATATTATAAAATATCACGTTTAAAATGGAATTAATTGGAAAAAAATGGATTATGAATCCCAAATATGTAACTCAATTTTGGTTTAAAATAAAAAAATGAGTATGAAATGATAGATTGTCTTTGCCCAAACATATAAAATTTTAAAGAAACTAATAAGGATTCTTTTACCCAACTTGATAAAATTACAGTATACCAGTTAATTTCTTGGTATACTATTACATTCCACTTAAAATCTCATGTAACAAATATTTATATTATATTTTGTACATCTTGAAATTAGATTTGAATATCAAATGAAGTTCCACCTAAATAATGATATTTGTCTCGATTCTTTGAGGAAATGAATAAATAATTTTTGGTCTTTGTAATTGATTGTTAGTTGAATTCGCGTTAGTATGGTTTTAATGTAAGAGGATGTAGATTCGAGCACATTGAAGTGTATTTGTCTTTCTATTTAAGTGTTAGGAGGGACTATTGGAGATCAACCCGTATAAATAACGAATAAGTCAAATAGAGAAGATCAAACACATAAATATTTGTGGAAAACCCTCGAAGAGGAAAAAACCACGGGCAAAAAGAGGCTTCGACTTTTCACTAAATAAGTAAATAAATAAAAGTACAATATGGAAAAAATAAACTTAAATGTACAACCTGTACATTACCCAAAATCCTGAATACAAAGCTCAAAATTCTAAAGAGCAAACCGATAAACAAAACTCTAAATTTCATAAGGCACTCACAAAAGGGTATGAAATACTCTTCATAATTACCATGAAATTCTCACTAAAACACATACGCGACTACATCTTGTTTCCCGAAAAAAAATCCATTTTCTTGATTGACATCTCAAAACAAGGGTACAGAGCCCCTTTAAATATGATAAGATTAAAGTTCTAATCATGTTAAAATATTTTTAAAATAATTATAATTTAACTGAAAAAAATAACATAATTTAATTAAGATAATAATACAAAAATACACCCATAAAAATTATAAATAATTTTAAGTATTTTATAAAAAAGTTAAAAGAAGATATTTCTTACCACATCAATCGAGAAATTATTTGTTAGACTTTTCCTTCAAACTCCACTAATGGAACCACTAGATCCCACTAAAAAGGCTAGAAAGTTGTAAAACAAATATTCCAAGCATTAGAAAAATGTTGTCTAAATTTGTTAGATTTGTTAACATTTGCTTTCGCTAAATTATTTGCTTCAATGTTTACTTCTCTGAGGACTTTAGTCACGTCCCAATGCTTGTCAACACTAAAGCAGCCATCAGTCTATATATTTTTTTAATTGAATTTAAGTTGTTAAGTGGCTTTTTTTTTCATTAAAAAATTGTAAAAGATGGAATTATAAGAGTGGGTGGTTGGAAGAGAAATGAGGCAATACACAGAAAGTTATTCAAAAATAAGGGAAGGTGGTGGGTTGGAATAGAAAGTGTGAGGATGCTGGCAAATTTTCTAATGACATGTAAAAAGTAGTTAAGTGGATTTATATTATAGGTTGGGGAGACGATGATTGATATGATAGGAAGAATCTGTCTAATAATTTCTCATTTAGTTAGTTTGTAATAGGTGAAATTCAATTAATTTGGATTCAAAAGTTAATATCACAAAAGATTTTTTTTAAGAAAAATATTTATTATTAAAAGAAAAATAATGAATACAAAACATAACACATAGTGCATATAATGCATAAAAACAATATAAGCTGAATGTGCACAAATGTCATTGTCTGCAGAAAAAATTTAAATAAGGAGAAAAATAAATTGACAATAACTGCAACACCGAATGGTTCAGAAGCAATCCAAAGATGTATCATCTTGATCAAATCGTTGATGTACGTCTCCTCACTCACCATCATCAGATCAACATGATGACAAACACAAGTTAATTAAGAAATCACAATCAAAAGCCCCAAGAGACCCATTACATCATATGCACAAAAAACCAAGTTTAAAATGGCCTACCTACTCAGCATTTCGGAGTCCATTTTTGTGAACTATCACCAGATAAGGTACTCCGAGAACAGTTCCCAATAAATCTAGAGATGCCCTTCCCTTGACAAATTTAATGACCCAAATTTTATGTTTGTAGCAAAGTTGAAAAGTGTTAATATTTCTAAATTGAGTCATTTCAAGAAGTTAAACTGGTGGATTTTCGGGAATGAAGCAAGAATCGAATTTGCGGTACATTACTTCGTTGTTGCTGTTTTTAAGTTGCTTTAATTAGTTGGTATTTAAAAATTCAGACTTTTGGCATATAGACTAAATTGTTAGAATAGTAAAAGTATAGGGATTAATGTCTTAAGACTAGAAGTTTGGATTGGAAAATCGATAGGCCTTTATGAGGTAATATACCAAGGGTGAGATAGCAAATTTCCCATTTGGAATTAGCTATGGAGACACGATTTTAAGAAACCATTTTTCATAAAGTTTTCATCCATCTACACCATTTTTTTCCTCATTTTCCTTTTAAATTTTTTTTTCATTTCGCCAAGTTTAATTTGGTAAGTTTAATTTATACTAGATTCTTTCATAAAAACAAGATTTGAAAACCAAATTTCAAACCTTTTCTCTTTTATCAATTTAGTGTTGACGTTTTGGAAAGTAAGAAGAATTAGGTTTTCAAGTTTTCTTTGATTAATTCTTTTCATTTTCAAGAAGGTAATGTGTTTTCTAATCATAAACTTCTATTTTTATTATCATGAAAAGTTTATTTGGACATTTTTGGGCATTTTCTTTCTAACTTTTTTTTCACGTTTTTATGGGAACTAGAGAAAGTTCAAATTTGTTGATTTCTTTGTTGTTTTGAGGTTAAATTTTGAATGCAAATGAGTTTAGGATCACTTTGGAAGCAATAATTTCATATTTAAGTCAGGTTTGACGGAGTTCTTGAGATATTCCATAGTTGAGCTATTGAGTGAGAAGTTCCGTAATCTTGAGATTTTTGTTGGAGTTAGAGTGTTTTTGGATTGACAGTACATTGAACTAAACCAAAGAGAATAGATATTGAATCTTTTTATGAATTTATTCACTTATAACATTTAAAGTGTGACGTACCTTAATCTTGGGTGGATGACAAATTATGTATGTGTGACACGCATACTTTGATGTAAGTAACAGCCTATATCACACCCCAACCTCGTTTTGGTTGGCTAACTAAGTGAGATTGGCGATGACTCACCTATTAGCTAATTGAATTCGCGAGAATTGAATTGCTTCATTTGGCGAAGTTTCTCTTTGCAATGTTCTGATAGGTTTTACCATCTTGCAAATTTCTATTTTGCATTTGGCGAGCTTCTCCGTTGTGAACCCGCCATTAGTGAGTTCTATGGCGCATAAGTTGTTTTAGAATCCATAATCAGTAGGACACGTACAAGAAACGTGTCATGTCCTATGTAGTAAACGTGTCATTTTGCATGATACTTGTAGAGTCTCATTAATGGTATTTGATTAGTGGAATTGTGTCTAATTAGTGGAACCGTGTGTGGTTAGTGGAATCATGTGTGCATGTAATATGATTAGGTAATCTGTTATAGTGGAATTACGGGCTAATTCCTATATAAATAGGATGAAAGCTTAACAAAGAAGGACTTTATATTTTGTTTCTCTATTCATCCATGTTATTTCAGAAGAAACCTAGTGTGTTCTTCGTTGTGTGAAGAAGGTACCAACTTTCAGCTTGATTAGTAATTGCTTTTCAAGCCAATTACTGCTAAAGAAATAAGAGAAGGTCCTAGTGCAAAAGGGAAAGAATTCGTAGAATAGGCAAGCTTTTCTTGGTAATATTTGGTGAGTTCCTTTCACTTGCGTTCATGTTAAATCCAAGCTAATTTCATGATAATGTTGTCTTTCAGGTAAGTAAGTTTATTTAAAAATTACTAGTGCATGTCTCTGTTAACAGACTAAAATGATAAAAACAATATATGCATGAATGATTGTAAATGAATACTCTTCCTTGGTGCACAAGCTCTGTATTCGAAATGGTGGAAGGGGAAGTGGTGGAAACTATTGAGATGTGATGGGAGAAATGTATGAAGATTATGATATGATATGAGATTTACCTTCGGTAGGGCATGTAATTGCAAGTTGCGATTGGTGAATGCCCCGACGTTGCAGGGAACATGTAAGCGTTTGAATTAACAATGAGGATTTGTAGAGGTTCGCTTAGATATATGATATACCGGATCAATGGAGAAATACCGTGAATATGAAACCAAAGCTCTTCAGAGCAATATGTGGATTAGAAGCTAATGCAAGAAAGGGATCCACAAATAATCCATGAAAAGCATGCAAGGGTTACGTGAAGTTAATGCATGTGAATAGTGCTTAAATGAATGGGTATCCGTGTAACGCCTTGAAATTGGGGTTAGAATCATTCAAGTTAGTTGGTTAGGTCAGTGGTTCGGTGGGACTGTTAAGTTAGTTTTCGCGTTTTAGGAGCAAATTGAGATTAGTGGTTTAGAGGTTAAGTGTTAGTATTCCTTTGGTCTCGAGTTCAAGTCCTTGTGTGTGCTAAGTGGGGATGGTTTTAATTTCTTGTTTGGTTTCAATTTCTTAAAAATAAATCTGATTGGTTTTTATCTATTTAGCTTAATTTTAATAAAAAATAAAACCCCAACTTTTCACATTCCATTTTCTTCTCACGTCTCCCATTCTCACGTTTCTGTTTTTCTTCTCTAATTTCAAAATTTGGTCTTTTTGCTTCTAAAAATTTTGCTTGCTTTTTTGACAATTTTATTTTGTGTGATTCCCACTGCTTAATTTTTGTTTCTTGTTTGCCATTTTTATGTGTTAAACTTTAAACAATTTTGTGTCATCGTTACTCAATGTTTAAGCTTTGGTTGTTATCGTTTCTTTGGTGTTAATTCGTTCTTTTACACTTTCGTCTACAAAGCTTTTTCGGGTTAGTGTGGTTTTGATTTTTAGATTGATTTTACTTTCCTTTCATTTAGTACTGTAAACTTTAAATTCTTATAGGTTTTGTGTGCATGTTATATTAAGTTTCATATTGGTTTGGGAGGGTGTTTTATAAATTTTTGGTGCTTGGGAATCACATAATCATGTGTGCTTTTGAAACTATTGTAGTTAGGGATCGAATCGTTAATGAATTTTACGACTTTTAGCCAATTTTGTGTCCTATTTTTGAAATTTTCACTGTTTTGCTCATTGACTCAATTTGGTCCCTGGTTGAATTACTTGCGTGTTGAAGTTTCCGTATGGGTGTTTGGAACACAAAATTTGGTTACGATAGGTGTGTTACTACTAGGATAATTTATTTATTAATGTTCGTAAGTTTTGTACTGTTTTTTGAATTAATTGTAAGTGTAATTGTGTTATGGAATTTTTTTTCTGTAAGGTGTTGTTTATGAGGATAAGAAAAAAAAATATGCATATTGATATGTTATTTTACAATGAAATATTTGAATGTCTGATATTGATTTTGCATATCTGAATTGATTGACATTATGTAAAATACTATAGAAATTGAGAATGAGAATGTTAGTATGCTGGAATCTGTTTGTATTTCCATTTTGGGTTGGGATTGATTTTGGAGATGAAGGAAGTTTGATTCGGTAGTTTAACTACAATATTTTGTTATGACGGTTTTACCGTAATTTACATATATGTCAGCTCAGTTGCATATTTCCATTTTAGAGGCTTAGATCCACTATAGTGGTGTATAGGATGGATAGGCCTACCATAGCCCTTTTGTGGTATGCAAGGTGGATGGGCATAGCCCAATTGTGCTATGCAGGGTGGTCATAGTGGTGTTTTGGTTGGTTGGGTGGGATTTTTACTTGTTGGATATATTTCGCATATGAGTTTATGTTTGTTTGTATGAACGTTGGGATACTTATGAAAAATTCTGAATAGTCTGTTGTGATTAAGTAACATGTGTGTTTGGAATAAGTTAATTATGTTTTGATGTTAATGGAAACCTTACAGATATCTGATTACTAGTTCGAGATTATTGAATGTCATTTGTATATTTTGTTTTGTAACTTTTGTTTTGCCACTTCGTCATTTGCCACTTGTTTTGTTTCGGACTCACACTAAGCTGTGTAGCTCACTCCTTTAGTTCTCTTCCTTTCAAGTAATTCTCGTGTTTAGAAGTTGGACTTGACAATCGAAAGTCTCGGAGTTTTCCATTTTTGGTTTGGTTTGAATAAGTTATCGTAAGACATAATTAAAGGTTTTTGATTAGTTTTGTAATTAAGTTTTTATGAACTGTGGTATGGGTTATGCCTATGTTTTCCACCACAAATACTTTCGTCACGTCAGTTTTTAAAATTAATAAATCCGATTTGATCATAATTAAGCGTATAAATTGTTAAACGATTTAGCTCAAATTAAGCAAAGTGTTTTTGGATTAAGTTTTAAGAAATTGTTTTAGGATCACTTCGATGGTCGAAGTGACCTCCGGGATCCGATTGAAACTTCTAGGTCGATTTTCGGGGAGTTACATTTAGTGGTATCAAAGCTAGGTTTGCAAAAGCTTAGATTGTGCTTTTATGTGTCTGCATGCGTGCATGTTAATTTTTTTTTGACAAAACATACCACAACGTTTTGAATTTGTTTTGTGAAAATTAAAATGTCCAAAACTCCGATGTTGGTCCGTATGAAACTCTGAGATTGTAAGTTTAGAATAATTAGAACTGTAGTGTTTAGATATTTATTTTGGTTTTTTTTGAAATTATAGATCTCTTAAGTTTAGTTACGAGGTTTGATAAGGATTCTTGTGATAAGCAAGAACATGAGGAGCAACCTTGCAAGATTTTGGATGAGTCTCTAACTTCGCCAGGGCGAGTGTCTACTCATGAGTCAAAGTTCGCTGTGGTTTTGCCAGCTACAGGTGGTGGTAATCCAGAGTTTGGTGCTGAGGCGTTGACTCAATTAGTGAGGGAGATTTTGGAAAGAGTCTTCCAGGCTAGTTTGGAAAAAACCAAAGAAGTGGTTCAAGGTAGGAGTGTGGAATGTAGGAATAAGAGAGGCTGTAGTCCTCGAATTTGGAGCCTCGATCTGCAAAGCATTTCAAATCTCAGCATATTGTTAGTACAGGTCTTGTGGAAGGTTCTGGTAGTGATGTAGATGTTTCGATTTGTGGGCATTGTAAGAAGCGTTATCCGGGTGAATGCCAAAAAAATTAAGGAGCATGTTTTAGATGTGGGTCCGTGAAGCATCGAATTAAGAAGTGTCCTCGCCGACGTTGAGACAGGTATGATTATAGGTTATAAGAGTGTTGTATTGTTTGTTTGTTTGGATACCTGGTTGTTGGTTAATGGTTGAGCGTGTGATAATAAGGAAGATTCTTTAAGACTGTGTATAAGAGATGTAAAGTAAATATGGTATGGTAGTGCGTTGGGATTAGAGTGCGCAACGGAAGCGTGGTGGTGAGTCTTGTGTTAGGCAACTGTCTGGTTAGTAGGAAATTTTGAGGACAAAATTTTGGGGACAAAATTTCTTTAGGAAGAGGTGAGTTGTAATGCCCCGAAATTGGGGTTAGAATTATTTAGGATAGTTGGTTAGGTCAATGGTTCAGTGGGACTGTTAAATTAGTTTTTGTGTTTTAGGAGCAAATTAAGCTTAGTTATTTAGTGGTTAAGCATTAGTATTCCTTTGGTCTTAGGTTCGAGTTCTCGTGTGTGCTAAGTGGGGATGATTTTATTTTTGTGTTTGGTTTTAATTTCTTAAAACAAATTTGACTGGTTTTATTTATTTAGCTTAATTTTAATAAAAAAATAGAACCCCAAGTTTTCACGTTCCATTCTCTTCTCAAGTCTCCCATTATCACGTTCCTGTTTTTTTCTCCAATTTCAAATTTTAGTCTTTTTGCTTCTAAAAACTGTTTCTTTTATCGTCAATTATATTTTGTGTCATTCTCGCTGCTCAATTTCAGTTTCTTGTTTGCCAATTTTACACTTTAAACTTTAAACAATTTCGTGTTATTGTTACTCGGTGTTTAAGCTTTGGTTGTTGCCGTTTCTTTGGTGTTAATTCATTCTTTTGCACTTTCATCGAAAAAGCTTTTTCGAGTAAGTGTGTTATTTAGTTTTATATTGATTTTATTTTCATTTCATTTAGATCGTAAACTTTAAATTCTTATAGGTTTTTGTGTGCTATATTAAGTTTCAGATTCATTTGGGAAGGTGTATTGATCAAAGTTTGGTGTTTGGGAATCATATAATCACGTGTGTTTCTGAAACTATGAATTTTACGAATTTCGGCCAATTTTGGTGTGGTCTTGTTTTTAAAATTTTCACTGTTTTGCTTATTGATTCGATTTGGTCCTTGGTTGAATTACTTGCGTTTTTAAGTTTCCGTAGGGGAGTTTGGACACAAAATTTGGTTACGGTAGGTGTGTTACTGCTAGGATAACTTATTTATTAATGTTCATAAGTTTTGTACAGTTATTTAATTTAATTATAAGTGTAATTGTGTTTAATTGCAATATTTTGGTACGACAAATTTATCGCAATTTATATATATGTCAGCTCAACTGTATATTTCCATTTCAATGGCTTAGATCCATTATCATGGTGTGTAGGGTGGATAAGCCCACCAAAGCCCTTTTGTGGTGTGCAGGGTGGATAAGTCTACCATAGCCCAATTGTGGTGTGCAGGGTGGTCGGAGTGGTGTTTTGATTGGTTGGGTGGGATTTTTGCTTGTTGGATATATTTCGCATATGAGTTTATGTTTGTTTGTATGAACGCTAGGATACTTAAGAAATATTTTGAATAGTTTATCGTGATTAAGTAACATGTGTGTTTGGAATAAGTTAATTTAGTTTTGAAGTTAATGGAGACCTTACGGATATCTGATTATCGGTTCGAGATTTTTGATGTTGTCTTTATATTCTTTTTTGTAACTTTTGTTTTTCCATTTCATCATTTTCCACTTGTTTTGTTTCAGACTCACACTGAGCTCGTGTAGCTCACTCCTTTAGTTTTCTTCCTTTCGGGAAATTCTCTTGTTTAAAAGCTGGACTCGACAATCGGAAGTCTCGGAGTTTTCTATTTTCGATTTGGTTTGAATAAGTTATAGTAAGACATAACTAAAGGTTTTTTATTGGATTTGTAATTAAGTTTATATGAATTGTGGTATGGGTTATGGCTATATTTTCAGCCACAAATACTTTCATAACGTCAGTTCTTAAAATTAATAAATCCAATTTGATCATAAAGGTGGCATATAAATTGTTAAACAATTTAGCTCAAATTAAGCAAAGTGTTTTTGGATTGAGTTTTAAGAAATTGTTTTAGGATCACTTCAGTGGTCGAAGTGAACTCTAGGATACGGTTGAAATTTCTAGGTCGGGTTTTGGGGTGTTACAATCCGCGTGATTTGTGTTTAATAATGAAAAGTATTCGCATGTGAACTAACTTTTGTCGAAGTGTGAAATTGTTTGTGTTTGTGATTAGAAAGAACTAATATTCACATGAAATTTAAGTTAATGGTGACTGCATGTAGCAGTGGATGGTATCCGCCAACGAACCCTTATTGTTTAGTGTTATGAGATCGTACATAACTAGATTAGTGTATTCGTGTGTAAATTGTGGGTATTACTAAGTGTTGTAAAAGCTCGGCTAAATTTCACTTCTTGAAAACCTTGCTTGAAAGCTTATTATTATTTATCCTTGGAACTCACTAAGTTCGTATGAACTTACCTAGTTTCCTTACCATTTAAAGATCTGTTCAAAGTGGACTTTTGAATGGACTTAGCCAAAAAGGTGGACTCTTTTATGAACCATTCATCGTTCTATCGTAACATGTATATCAAATTGAGGTGGCATGTGGTCTAAGTCTCTTGTAAATGAATTATTAAAAAGCGAATTTGAATTTCTTTTATTTAACCGTTTGTACATGATGAATGATGGCACTTCGCCAATTTATTAAGATTTATGTTTTGCGAATTAGAGCTTACTTTTATTTCCCCTTGATTTATGCCCTAATTCTTTTAATACGCCTAGTGACATTTTGGACGTATACCATTATTTTCTTTTAGTTTTGATTTAAAAGTACTACTTCACCAAACGTCATTTAAGATTGTTTTATTAAAGTTGTAATGATTGACTTAAATGCAAAAACCAATGTTTTGACATTACAAAATGATTTTTTTCGATAACATTGCCATTCACCGGTCAAACAACCGAATTGAGATGTTACAATTTTATTGGTATCAAAGTTTTGTTTAGTCAATTTTTGAAAGATCAAATTTTGTATCAATCCTTGGTATACATGTTACAGGTCTCTGGCTGGTCCCCTTATTAAAATGCTAAGTTTTGTTGTTAATCTTGATCATGATGTGAACATATTCTTGAGTTACTATAAGTGAAGAGATAAAGAGTAATGCTTCTTCACAATCCAGAGGTCCTGGCCTCTCATTGAGTCGGGGAGCTATAAGTAGTGAAGCTCGTGAAGCCTTATTAGAGATGATGGGCAATGGTTTGATAGATCCCTAAATTCTGCTCCATCCTCCACTCCTCAAAGACCAACTGAAGTGACACAACCAATGGCTTCTACACCTCTTACTCTAGTTAGGAACTTATCTCGAGGTGACCCTATAAAGAAGATTTGACAGTGTACTGTGTATCAAAGAACTGCAATCTACCCCATCCGATAGTCTCTGTTATGCAGTCTATTTTCTTGAAGAAGAGTCATACCAGTGGTGGCATACTGTGTTAAGCATCACCCCTCGGGAGCTAGTGAATTGGAAATCTTTCTGAAGAAGTTCCGTGAGAAGTACATCAATGGGTAAAAGTTAATTGCTATTGACTGAAAATAGTAAGGACCAGAATGGTAATTAAAACATGGTAAAAAAGTCCAAGCAGTGGTGACATGATTTCATTCCACTAATTTTTGGGAAATTTATTCATTTAGTCCTAATTAGCTTAAGGCTAGATTGTAAATAAGTAGTTTGCTTTGAATTTAATAAAATTGAAGGATCAAATAGGTAATTAATCAAAATATTTTAGTGAGTGGTTTATTATGACACTTATTATCCTTAATTAGGAAAATTAAAGGTTAATTAAGTGATTAATTAAGTTAATTAGGAAAGTCTTAAAATTTACAATTATGTCATTAGGTATAAATATGAAATTAAAGAAAAATCACATTTTCCTTCTAATTTCTTCTTCTTCATCACGGCTAAGACAAGAAAACCTAGGGTTTTCCATTGATAACCTTTGAGCTTTGATTTGGGTAAGCAAACCTTGACCCTTTTTAGTAATTTTTATGTTTTTGAATCTGTATTAGCTTGATCTAGCTAATCTAAGGACTAATTTGTAAATCTGTCAAATGTTGTGAATCTTACCATTGTTGAATATGCTTTTCTTTGAAAGTTTTTGATAGTTTTGGATGCTTGATGATTAGGTTGGATCTTTTTGTAAAGTGATTTTTGATAAAATTAGGGTTTAAGGACTAAAATACTAAATTATGAAATTGGGTGTACTTTGGGTGAAATAAATGGATTTTAGGGTTATGTATGAGGTCACAGTATATTCGGCTGGCATAGTTTGAAGAGAAAATGGGTGTTTTGCATATTTTGTGTGGAAAGGATATGATTGAATAAAAGGAAAGTATTAAGGGTAAAATCGTAATTTTCCTAAAAAGGATCCAATTATGTTAAATGAATTGATTATTTGTTTTAATATGAAATTTGGATGAATTGTTGATTTAGATTACAATCGTACCATGGATCGCGAGAAAGGGAAATTAGTAGAATAGTCCCTGAAGTTTAGCCAAACCGTAATTTCATCCGGTAAGTTCGTGGTGTTAGTTTATACACTTTGTATGTTCTTGTGTTTCACTATTGTTACAGCATCTCGAAGAAGGTTAAACATTTGTGTTGATTGAAGAGGTAAAGGAAGAAACAAAATGTCAAGCCTAGGGTTGGTTACCTGATTTGAAGCTATGGCTAGGATCCTGCGTATGTTGCAGTATCCTGATAGCTTGTGTGAGCAACATCGCAAGTTAACAGATTCTGAATGAATACTGAATTCAGGACCGTATCGATGGCTGAGTCTTCGCGTATGTCACGAATTCTCGATAGCTTGTGTGAGCAGCATCATATATTAGTTAACCATTCTGGGCCCGTAAGAGCTAACCATTTTGGGCTCGTGTGAGTTAAAGTTGTCTGTGCTCGTATGAGCTAAAGATTTGGAAGACTGAAGGGATTAAGTTCGTTATTGTGCATAAGATTATGAATACATATTCGTTTTCATCTTTAAAATGATCTGTTTATTCTGTAAGGAAATGATATTTGTGAACTTACTAAGCTTAATAAGCTTACTCGTGAATCTATTGTTGTTTTGTAGATACATTTTGCTGTTCGAAGATCGGATCTTCTCAAGGAAATCACACTATTGTAGAGCACGTATGGTAGATTTTACATCACTTGGTCTTATGGCATGTACTAAGATGATGTTATCTTTTGCTTATGTACATCGAGATTGTGAAAACCTTGTCATGTTTGATGAAATGTTAAAAGTAGAAACATATGATTTTGGAATGTAGAAAGTAAACTCAAAAGTACCTTGTATTGACATAGAAACCATGTATTTTGTGTTAGCTTAAATGCATAATTAAAGTTGTGTACGAATGAAGTTAATGAACTTATATTTGGTATGATTCTTAAGATTCTGCATACTTGTTTCGGTAGAACCCATTGCATGTTTCGGTAGAAGTGTAAGGTAGGAGAGAGGTTGTTCTCTGACTTGAGTTGTATCGATAGTTGAATTACAAGTATCTGTAGTTTTTAGTATTGATGTATCGGTAGTTTATATGCTTATATCGGTAGAAGTTCCAAGGTGAGAATTTTTGCTCTCTGGAGTTTTTGGTAACGGTAGTTGCATGACTTGTATCGATAGAATTCATACTTGTATCGGTAGAGTTAGCACAAGTACTGATAGAAATCTGCACAGTTTCTAAATTGTTCAACTGACTTGACTATTACCGATACTTGACCATCATGTACAGGTAGAAGTCTTCTAAAATATTAGAAATGCCATTTTTACCCTTATTAAATTGTGTTTATGTTTATGGTGATATATACATGTGTGAACTGATAACTTTAATAAATAAAGTTGAATAATATGGAATTAAAGATGAAATAGTGAAAAATGAACAGTAAAAGACCGAAAATCCTAATCGATGACGATGTTCGGGTTTTAGGTGTTACAAGACAGCGATAATTTTGAACAAGTTTCTGTAGCGACAGTTCTAGGCGCAATGCTGAATAAACTCATGCAGCGACATTAGTAGTAAAATATTATAAAATCAAGGGCAATTAGGCTAAGTTCCATTAAGTTAGAAAATGCAATAACTAAGTTAAAAAATGCTAAAAATATATACTAATGATGACCAAATGGGAACAACTTAAACAATAAGTAGGAAGAAATGAATGGTTCTTTCTAATACTATTACACCCTGAAACTTGAGTTTTTAGTTGTCCTCAAGTAAAACAGAAACTAAAAATTTTATCAAGGCAATTATCATTCTAGCAACTTGAATCATCTAAAATCGCAATGAATGAATTACATTCAAATGACAGAATACTGCATCGACAATTTATAAAAATGAATAATTAAAATTGCAATTTCATTAATGTCAGCATCATACTTTTAATCCTAAATTTTATCTACTAAAACGACATTTATTGTACAATAATATATATACATATATCTTTTTCTTTTCTCTTTTTTTTTATATATGTGATTGAGGGATGTCATTGTGTTACTATACCCTTGTTTCTAAGAAGTAACGATGGAGTGCAACAAACCTCCAGGGAGTATGTAATTGCACTGACACACACTCTTGCAGTAACAGCCTTTGGCTAGATTACTTTTTCTAATACTTGCATTGGAGTGTTCCCCCTTAAACAATTCACAATACACCCACATTGGAGCGTCTTTTATTTTTAACTATATATATATATACAAGCAGCTGTAATTAGCGGATTCATTCAAGATTCAAGGAACAATACTATTCATCCATTACTAATGCAATCTGAACTATTCATAAAAGAATTAAAGATACAACATTCAGTCAAATTTATCCAACCCATTCATTGACATTTCACATGATTCAAGAATTAACCATCAAATGAAAAAGTTCAAACACAATTGCAATAACCTTGCATGCTTCATTAAACTCAAAAAACTTTTTTGAAATGTGGGTGCAATTGCATTTCCAAACCCCATATACATTCCCTCAAACTTAAAGTCTACATTGTCCCCAATACACTGACAATTGAAAATACAATGACAATGCAAATGCAGTGACAATTAAAATACAATGATAGTGAGAATTTAATGATAATGCTTACTAACAGACTATAAAAACAAATTAAAGCTACATGTTATGCATGAAAACTAAAGCTAAAAACTGAAATAAAACTAACTCAATTTTTTACAGCCATTGTTGTGGCTTCATGGTGTTTTTTCTTCCTTCGCTTCCTCTTTTCCATTTTAGCGCTTCTTGTCTTTGGAGCACTTCCTTTTTCTTTCTTTTGGCTTTGCCTGATCCTTGGATTGCTCCGCAAAATCTTGCTATGCCCTAGAATCATCAATTGTGACTTCTGTCGGATGGATCCCTTCGAGTGGTCCAATGTAGACCACGATAGCCAAAGGATTGTGATCCTCATTAATTGCACTCACAGCCTCCGCCTGACTCGCTCCAGTTGGTGCCAAGCCCTCAGTTGTTGCACCCACAACTTCTGGTGCAGGGACAAATTTTTCATCTGAATCTTCCTCAGTTTCTTTTCCTTCATCTTTTTCTTCCTCTTCTTCCACTTGTGTTTTCTCCCTATCAGCAGGAGTCTCTTATTCAGCAACATGGGCATTCGGACTAGCAGTGAACTCATCCTCAAACAAGCTCGCAATATTCCGCGAACATTCTTCCACCTCCCTTGATTCGACCTCCTTCTCATCATCCAAGATGTTCACCATTGGAGGGGAAGTCACAGATTGGTCTTTATCCCCTAAGTCAGCCTCCTCAGTTAAGGGCTCATATTCTCTAATAATTGGAGGGAATACTGGGAATTCAAGGAGAGGTACTTAGCTCATCCACCTTAATATGGTCACAATAGCACTGTTTCATGCCCTGGTGTATACGTAGAATAAATTCTGTGACTCTCCATGTCTTCCACAGTGGTGACAAGTTTGATTTGCATAATGTTTATGGAATCTGCTATCTTCTTGATATCCTTCATTTTACACCACAGAGATGCATTTGTAGTCACATGTGCACCCTTGTCTTCTGCTTTTGCTTTTCCCTTTCTTTTTCTTGCTTCAGCTTCCTTCACTATGGGCATATCCTTCCCATGAGTCATTCTTACGATTGATGCTTCATTTATTAGGCCCTTATTATCCAATATCCCTTCTCTATCACGGGGCACAACTTCCCTTTGCTGGCACAACTGCATTACTAGTGAGGGAAACACTAATATTCCCATTTGTCTGGCAGTATAGTCAGCAATCTCTTGTTGTAATATTGCCCCGACATCAATTTTTCTTCCCTTTATGATGGAATGTATCAGACACATTCAATCAAGGGTGACAGTTGTGTTATATGTTGAAGGCATCAATCTGCAATTCACAAAGTAGAACCATACCTTACTTTGCAATGTTAAAAAGCGACTATGCATGGTGTAGTTGTTTGGATTCAAACCCGTCCATGTGGCTCCCTCAATGTAGAGATTCTTCACCAAAATATCTATGGCCTCATTAGTAAGTTCCTCAATAAACGCAACATGGTCATCCTTATCTACTGTGGTGTTCTAGAGCTGGTTGATGTGTACGGCGTCCCAAGGGATTAAACCTTTACAAAACAAAAATAAATTATGACTCATGGTCAGTAAGATTGGAATAAAACTCACGTACCAAAAGACGAAGAATAACTTCCAAGGTGTTGGCAAAAAGTTTCGCATCTCAGCTTCGCGATAGTTTTGTGGATTTGTTTGCCAATTCTTGTTATCTCGACAAAAGGAAGCCTTGCTCTGGGTGATAGTTCCTTTTCAGCATGTTCTCTTGGAAACGATCTTTAGTCGCTTTTGTGAGGAACATCACAGGCTCTTTGGACATGGGATGCTCTGTTTCTCGAACGACTGTTGTAGAGGATGAAGGTTCTGCAACAGATTTAATTAGCTTATTCGCTCCACAAGTTCTGGCCATGGTGTTGGTAAGTAAAGAGAGTTATAAGGTAGAAAGTTGTAAGCTTGATGAAGGGTTGTGAGTAAAAATGGCATATTTGTGAATAGCATAGTCGGCACAAAGAGTGCTTATAAGGCATGAAAAGGGAAAATGGAGAGGCATGTCTTTTATGTATCAGAGGAAAGGACATAAAGTCTGCAAGAATAAATACGTCCAATAGGACTACACCCGTTCAAATCGATCCAATGGTTAGGTGTTGATGGATGAAACGGTATGATTTGTTTCCTGATATACTCTGATTTTCTGATGAGTCAGCAATTTTAGTATAGGCAGACGAGTTGCGTCGACAAGGAGATCTGCATTCATTGACAAAAGAGATGACTTTATCCATAAAATATTACTAAGTAAAATAAACTTAAACAAAAACAAAAGAAAATAAAATTACATGAAAAAATTTTCAAGATAGATTAGAAAAATTTGACTATTTTAATGGTCTCTTCCTGTTTGTGATCATTACGGCCATAATAATGCTTTAGCCATTGTCCATTCACTTTAAATTGTTGCCTATCATGTAGATCTTTATTGTCACTGCACCATGAGGAAATGCTTCGACAACTTCAAATGGTCCAGACCATCGTGAGCGCAATTTACCTAGGTGAAATTTCAGTCGAGAATTGAATAATAGCACCTGTTGACCTGCAATAAATTGTAGCTACAAAATGATTTTATCGTGCCATCTTTTGGTCTTTTCCTTGTAGATTACCTCATTCTCATAAGCATTTCGCCTAATTTCCTAAAGTTCAGCGATATCTAATAGCCTCTTCTTCCCAGTAGCCTCAGAATCCATGTTCACTTGCTTAATCGCCCACATTGCTTTATACTCCAATTCAACAGGCAAGTGACATGCTTTTCCAAAAACAAGCTGATACGACGACATCCCAAGTGGGGTTTTGTAAGCTATCCTCAATACCCACAAAGCATCATTAAGTCTAAAAGACCAATCTTTTCTTGAAGGGTTCACCACCTTCTCGAGAATATCTTGATTTGTCGATTGGATACATCAGCTTATCCGCTGGTTTACAGATGGCAAGTGGTTGCCATTCTATGATTAACTCCATATCGCTTCAGTGCAGCTACCACCTGGTTGCAGTGGAAGCGAGTGCCCTGATTGCTGATCAATGCTTTCGACGTGCCAAAACGGGTAAGTATATATGCTTGTGGAAAAACTTAAGCACTGTTCTTGAATCATCCTTTGGGACTAAAACGGCTTCCACCCACTTTGATACGTAGTCAACAGCAAATAGAATATAGACATTTCCAAATGAACTTGGAAATGGTCCCATGAAGTCCATACCCCAAACATTGAAAAGTTCAACTTTTATGATTGACTGTTGTAACATCTCACTGCGTCGAGACATAGAACCAGTGCGCTGACATCGATCACATTGATGCACAAAGTTGTGGGAGTCTTTAAATAATAAAGGCCAATAGAATCCTGATTGATGAACCTTTGCAGCAGTTCTCATGCCACCAAAATGACCTCCATAAGGAGCATCGTGACAATGTTTCAGGATTAAAAGCATCTCTTCCTTCAGAACATAACTCCTAATGATATTGTCCTTGCATACCTTTAATAAGTACGACTCGTTCCAATAGTATTTCTCTATTTCTCGAAGAAATCTTTCTTTCTTATGGCCTATGACACTCAAGGGTAGCTTCTCATATACCAGATAATTAACTACATCCGCATACCATGGGGTTGCGTTGACAGCAAACAATGTCTCATCAGGAAATGTGTCAAAATTTGAAGTGTATTTTCGTCTTCACCACCAACTTCCAGACGAAATAGGTGATCTGCACTTGGTTTTTTGACCCCTTTTGATCTTTGATCTCTATATCAAATTCTTGCAATAATAGGATCCAACGTATCAGCCGTGGTTTTGCATTCTTCTTTTCGAAAAGATATCTCAACGCTGAATGGTCAGTAAATACAATAACCTTTGCGCCGATAAGATATGAGCAAAATTTGTCGAAAGCAAAGACTACAACCAACAACTCTTTCTCTGTCGTTGTGTAATTAATCTGAGCCTCTGTAAGAGTCTTGCTAGCGTAATATATAGTGTGAAATATTTTTTCCTTACATTGTTCTAAGATTACACCCATAGCAAAGTCACTTTTATCACACATAACTTCAAATAGTTGAGACCAATCAGGTGCAATGACAATGGGTGCCTTCATGAGCTACTTCTTTATTTGAAGAAATGCATCTAAACATGCATCATCAAAGAGGAATCTTTTATTTTTCTCCAACAATGAGAATAGGGGTTTCATAATTTTGGAAAAATCTAGAATAAATCGGTGATAAAAACCTGCATGCCATCATGCACCTTTGAAATGTGGCTGGTGCATTGCAAAGACCAAACGACATACGGTGAAAAGCAAATGTGCCAAAGAGGCAAGTAAACGTTATTTTTGGTTAATCCTCCGACGCAATAGCAATCTGATTGTAGTAGTATAACCGTCTAGGAAGAAATAGTAGGCTGTTCCAGCAAGCCTATTTAACATCTAATCAATGAAGGGAAGTGGGAAATGGTCCTTCCTTGTGGCTGCATTCAATTTGCGATAATCCTTGCATACTCGCCAACCTATAGAAATGCGTGTAGAGATTCGCTCATCTTTGTCATTGTTCACCACAGTGATACCACTTTTCTTAGGGACACATTGAATTGGACTTACCCAATTGCTAAAAAATTGGGTAAATAATGCCCGTATCAAGCCACTTGACCTTTTTAACCACCTCCTTCATTTTCTCATTCAATCGTTTTTGTTGTTCGATCGATTGCCTTCCTTCATCTTCCAACCTAATTTTTTGCATGCAAAAAGATGGACTAATGAATTTCGACAATACTCCAAGCAATAGCACGTTTATGCTGCTTAAGGATATGTATCAATTTTTCCTCTTGAGTTGCTTCTAGTGTTGTAGAGACAATAACTGGCAGAGTATTATTGTCGCCAAGAAAGACATACTTAAGATGTGCAAGCAGTGGCTTCAACTCCAAAGTAGGAGCTTCTTCAATAAATGGCTTAAAATTGGAACCGTTCTATTGGCTAGGTCTTAAGATTTCATCTGCCATTCACGCCTAAGCTCAATGTTATTCGCTTCAACCTTTTTGTCACAATCAGCTAGAAGTTTTTCATCCGATGTCACCACAAATTCTTCTGAAAGTACTATGATTCACTCATTGAATTCATCATCAATTAATTCATCCAACACATCAACAGTGTGACATTCTTCTTTTTCCTTGCAAGGAATAGCTTCAAAAACACTGAAGGTGACATGTTCATGATTATGTCGCATGGTTAATTCACCCTTGTACAGATTGATTAGAGTGCGTTCAGTAGCTAGAAATGGTCGTCCCAAGATTATGGGAACCTCCTTGTCTCTTCACAGTCAAGTATAATGAAATCTGTCGGGAATACAAACTTATCCATGCGAACTAAGATGTCCTTGATTTGTCCTTCAAGTTGCGCTAAGGATCGATCTGTGAACTGTAATGTCACTACAGTGGACTTCATATGACTAATCCTTAACTTTCTAAAAGTAGACAATGACATAAGGTTGATACTAGTGCCTACATCACATAAAGCTTTACCCAAGTAGTGGTTGCCAATTGAACATGGGATCGTAAAACTTCTTGGATCTTTCATCTTAGGCGGTAACTTATTTGTCAAGATAGCACTACATCCTTCTGTGAGTGCAATTGTCTCAATATCACTAATCTTCTTCTTTTGGACAAGAGCTCCATAAATTTCCCATAACTGGGAATCTGTACAAGAGTGTCCATGAGAGGGATATTGACATGAAGTTGCTTTAATGTTGTCAGAAACTGCTGATATTGTTTTACATGCTCATTTTCTTTAAATTTTTATGGAAAAGGTAGAGGTGGAGATACCTCAGGTTAAGTCGACATCTTCGGTTGCGTCGACAACTTTGATGGTTAGACAGTAGGCATCGGGGTGACAATTTGTGAAGTTTCCTTTTCTGGTTCATTGACAATTCCTTTAGATACAACTCTCTCACCCTGGTTCACTTCATTAGTATCTATAGGTGTTGCAGTAGAGTTGGTAATTGGCTCGATAGTTTATCTGCCACTCTGAAGGGTGATAGCTTTGCAATGCTCCTTCCTTTTCGAACTTGGATTTTCTGTATCACTGGGAAATGTACCTAGTGGTCGAGTGTTTAAAGTCGAAGCGATTTGCCCCAATTGTGCTTTCAATGCTCGGATGGAGGATGAATTTCCTTGCACAATGGCTTTCGTTCGAGTGATATGCTCACGCATTAAGGCTTCGAGGGCTGCTAATAGATCAGATCGTGCTTCTGTGTACTGTTGTTACTGTTGTCCTTGAATATTCAGATTTTGCATTGCAGATTATTGTGGCTGCACGCGATTCTGATGTGGCTGCATCTAGTCTTGATGTGAATGCATCTGAGTACTCTGGTTGTAATTCTACTACGGCTGATTGTATTTCACTTGTCTATAATTGCCTTGATTAGATGAAATTCCATATCTGAATGTTACAGCATTCTGATTTCCCCAAGGCTATTAATTTCTCGTAGAATTATTATAGGAATTACAATAAGAATTTCCACGGATGTTATTGACATAGAAAGCATTCTCCGCGTGCCGTGTACAATCTTTATAACTGTGGTTGTCACCGTAAATTTCACAACAAAATGTAGGGACATCAATTTGTTGAGTGACTTGAATGGGTGTGCAACATCACTAGTCCCTTTCAGGTTTCTTATCATATTTGCGAGCGAAGAAACTTGCGCACTTAGATCAGATATGGTGTCTAATTCAATAACTCCAAGATTAGCTTTCACTTGTGCAACTCGAGAGATCGGATATTTAAATCATTCTGAGCAATTTTCTCTAGAATTCTAACAGCTTCATCATATGTACAATCCAATAAAGGACCATTAGTAGTGCGTCGACAAGATTTCTTGTTTGTGCGTTCAACCCGTTGTAGAAAATTTAATTTGTGTCTATTGTTGAATTCCATGCATGGGGCAGCGTCGTAGCAAAGATTTATAATGTTCCCACGTAGTATGAAGATTTTCATCATCTAGCTGATGATACGCAGTTATATCATTTCGAAGACGAGCATTCATTATTGGTGGGTTAAAATGCAAAACAAATTGTGTTGCGAGCGCATTCCTCAAAGTGATTTATCTAGTAAGTAGTCCAAGGAACTAGGTACAAGCTCGTCCTTGCAATGCATAAAGAAATATCTGCATTTTCAAAGCGTCATCAAGAACGCCTTGCTGATTGAAGGAATCACAAATCAATAGAAAAGATTTAAGGTGCTCTCTCGCATCTTCAAGTGGCAGTTCAACATTTGGATCATGAATGGCTTTAACTTAAAATTTCCAGCTTGAATAGCTGGCCTGACAACTCCAGGTTGCAAATAATCCAAAACAGGTATGAACAAATCTTGTATAGTCCTGTTTTATATTTGATCATCTTGTGGCAGCAGTGGGTCATTAACATTTTGTGGCTGTATCGGAGGTAAGACTGCATTGGTTCCTGGTAAAGCCATTTCTTTGTTCGTGAAGTCTCCTCCAAATATTTCTTTCAATTTTTGGTTCCAAACAAATAATAAACTATGATTTGCTTCGGGTTATAAAACATCTAATATAAAATGTGAAAATAGTAACAAAAGAAAACAAGTTAGTAACAACTAAAGGTTAGATAAAGTGAAAAAAACAAAATAAACATCAAATAAATGCCATCCCCAACAACGGTGCCAAAACTTGATAACGCTATGAATGTCACAGCAATAATGTGCAAGCGTACATTACTGATGTAAATATAGTAGACAGATGTGAATCTGTCGGATATCGATCCCGCGAGGATGGATGTTTGTTGTCTATTAATGTTATCACAATGAATAAGTAAATGTAGATAAATTGTTAGAGTGATTGTCGAAGCAATAATGCAAAAATATAAATGAACTGTGATAATAATAAAATGGGGTCCCCAACGTGGATGTTCAGCAGAATACTAAGTCTGACACACAAGGTTTTAAAGGATAGGTGATTATCGCTACAATAAGGTGAAATGCATATCTTACCAAACTTGGCTTCTCTATTAGATCTAAGACTTAAACATGCACACTAACCACACCTTCAAGTGTTAACAATGCAGCACATTCAAGAACAAGTGGATTAAATTCCTTCAATCCCCAAGCAAATTCTATTGTCTTTCTTGTTAGTTTAAATTGTTGTTGCACCTTCTAGTGACAGTGACTACAATAACACTTCCGTGGTCAAAACATTCAAACCCAAAGATTAAACAGTAAAAGCAAGCTTAGATAAAATATCATTTAGTCTAAAAATCAAGTGTACTTCCATACAGTCTTGAATTAAACATGAATCACCAATGTTTAAGAAAGAAATATAAAAGAACAAATGGAGAATACTATTCCTAGGCTACTCGACTTGCTCTTTTACTCTTCTCTTGTGTCGCACTTAGGGGCTTGTCATCAGGAGCAGATTTGCCTCCTTTTTCGCGTTAGGTCGCCCTTGAGAAGTTTAAGCTACCATGAATGCAAGCATTGAAGATGGATTCAAGAAGAAAAATAAATTCGAAAGAATACCAAGACCCCTTTTTTCTCTTTCTTATTGAGTATTTATATTCAGCCAAATTGTGCAGGTGTCCATTCTTCAGAATTGAGCTGTCTATGGTCGTACCAGTTGGTTATACCATATTGGACAGCTCACAATTTTTTGTTCTTATCCAGACATTTGTCAGATGTGACGATAATTCTGGGCGCAATTCTAGACCTACTCATGCAGCGATAATTCTAGACATAGTCACGCAACGATAATTCTGAACAAGTTCCTGCAGTGACAGTTCTAGGCGTAATGCTGAATAGACTCATGTAGCGACATTAGTAGTAAAATATTTTAAAATCAAGGGAAATTAGGCTAAGTTCCATTAAGTTAGAAAATGCAATAACTAAGTTAAAAAATGCAATAACTAAGTTAAAAAATGCTAAAAATATATACTAAGGATGACCAAATGGGAACAACTTAAACAATAAGTAAGAAGAAATTAAAAGTCTTTTCTAATACTATCAATGATGTAGTGGTTAACTGTAAATAGAAACTGATTGATTTGAGATGCCCATCAGGTGAATTGATTACAGTTGAGTTTGACAAATTTAATAGTGTTACTAGAATTGTTTCAGTTATTTCCGCATAGAAGATGATTCGTAAAGACTGTGAGGCATTTCTAGCCTACATATTGGATACTTGGGATTTTGAAATGAAGTTGAATCAGGTACCAGTTGTTAATGAATTTATAGATGTGTGTCCTGAAGAGTTGCCGAGATTGCCACCGGAATGTGAAGTTGAATTTGTTGTTGATCTGATACTTGGGATTGCATCGATATTAAATCCACCGTATAGAATGGCACCCACCGAATTGAAGGATCCTAAAGCACAGTTGCAAGGATTATTAGACAGAGGTTTCATCCAATCGAGTGTTTCTCCTTGGGGTGCACCAGTTACTATTCGTGAAAAATAAAGACGATTTGTTGAGATTGTGTATAGACTACCGATAACTAAACAAGGCAACAATAAAAAATAAATATCCATTGCCTCGTATTGATGAGTTGTTTGATCAGTTGAAGGGTGCAACTGTATTTTCAAAGATAGATCTCAGATCGAGATACTACCAGATGCAGATGAAAGATTCTGAAGTCACTGCCTTCCAGACCCGATATGGACACTATGAATTTTTGGTAATGCCTTTTGGATTAACTAATGCTCCAGTTGCTTTCAAGGATTTGATGAATAGGGTTTTTAGCCTCAGTTCAATAGATTTGTGGTTGTGTTCATTAATATCTTGGTGTACTCCAAAACAAAGTTTGAACATGCTTAGCATTTGAGAACAATATTATAGATTCTGCGAGAGAAATAGTTGTATGCAAAATTCAGTAAATGTGAATTTTGGCTTCGAGAGGTTGGATTTCTTAGATACGTGTTGATCCGAGTAAGATCTTTTTCATTATTAATTGGAAAGCTTCAAAAAATGTTTTAGAGGTATGTAGTTTCTGGGTTTAGTTTGTTTGGTTTGAATAGTGCCAGCAGAACTTTGATCGGTTAAAAAGAATGTTGACAAAAGCTCGAGTATTGACACAACCTGAATTTGGGGAAAATTTTTTTGTTTTCAATGATGCGTCACTTAGTGGATTGGGATGTGTATTAATGCAAGCCGAGAAAGTAATAGCTTATGCTTCTCATCAGTTAATGCCACATGAGAAGAATTATCCGATACATGATTTAGAGTTAGTGGAACGATGGAAATGTGCAAGTGTACACAATCGTATCAAGTAATAAAATGTCAAGTAAATGTCGAGTTATCCTACCAACAGGGACTGTGTAAGAAAAATACTTGTGAAATAATTAGATTAACAAATTGGTGAGGAAAATATGATATCTTGAAAAGGATCTAATTAAAGTAAAAATTAATCTAAGTAAATAAACAAAAATAAATTCTGATGCTCGACTTCAGGGTTTTTAATTAATATGACATAATGTGATAGATCAATTGCATTCTTAAACTTAATATTATTAGAATCATGTTCATGCTTGTTACGAATTAAATTCACGACAACTCGGTACTTTGTTATCTAATGCACATACATACTTATTAAATTAAATAATCTCTTGAACATATTTCTATTTCAATTCAAACAATTAATCAATTTTCATAAGCAAGTATAAGATTAAGTGAGGTAACAAAATATTTCTACGTTGAAACAATTTAATCACAAGAATCTTGCAAGTTATGCAAGGCTAACATACTACTTAATACTATCGCTATTTAACCTTCAGCTAACTTAGAAGATTAAACATGCAGAAATCAAATATTGCATCCACTAATCATAATTTCAATCCGATTAATGATTAATTCATTCATTTTCTTACAATTGTAATGCAATAACATAAACACGATTTTATTTAACTAAACAAAACAACAAGGCCTATAACAATACAAATATGATTTTTAATAAATTAAGCAATCGAACACAATCAATCTAACACGAAATTAAATTAAGTCATTTTAAATTAAATCAAGAGTAACAAAATAAATAGTATTCATCATAACAAAAACAAGAAATTAAAAGAGAAAGGGAGTAGAAACAAATCCAGTGGTTCTCTGAAGTTACTAGCACGCTCCTCTATGTTTTTGCTCGTTCTTGTCAAATCGAGGCCTCCTACAAACACTCGAATGTTGCTACTCCAAGGCAGAAGAAAGCTCTTTCTCAAGAGGGGAAATCGACAAAGGAAAAGAGAAGAAAGGAATGGAAAACGAGAGAGAAAAGTGAGTGAAGAGAAGAGATGTTGTGGGATGAGTTGAGTGATAATGAATGATATGAATAGAAAAGAGGGTATTTATAGGTGGGATTGGAGGCTATTTTTAGCAAGGGAATATCAGTCACTCAACCTCCCCATGGCCGACCACCACACACTCAATGGTTGAAGCATTCAACTTTGCTAATTTTAGCTAGGGCAAATCTACAAAAGCTTGAAAAGTGGAGGAGTTTGAATGCACTTTCAAGGAGACTTCAAGGGCTAATTTGCAAGTAAAATATTTAGCATAATTCAGCTGATTGGATTAGCTATATGGACTGTACTGGGCTGCCCAATTGCTTGGTGGTTCAGTCATTCACACTTAGCACATAGGGCCACTTTCTTTACAAGCTTTATATTAATTTCTAACCCAATTAAAATTGGATTAAAATTTAATTATGAAGTATGTAAATAATCATAATTTGGACCACCATTTGCTAGAAAAATAATCAGCCTTTCTCTTGGTTCACTTGGTGTACAAATTACCCCAACGGTTAGGCATTCTGCAGTGTCTACCGAGCCGATTTTCATCAATTGTGCCAAACTGTTAAAAATACATCAAATTCATGATTAATTATTATAAAAATAATTAAATTTAATATGTTGGTAATTTAAGTACAAATTAATTATTTTATAATTAATCTACCGTAATTTGACCAAGCAGATTAAACTAGTTTTCGTACATTAGAAGCTTGAAATTAGGCATTATTGTTAGGTGATAGCATTAGAAATGACACTTAAATTCTCCTTAAATTATTGTATTATTTGTTCCTTTTGTATCATTTCTAGAATGCATTTTTAGTATTTCATACTTAGGTTGTGCATTTTCTAACTCAATGCTGTTTGATCTTATTTTCTCGCATTTTATATCTTTTTGTGCTACTAATGTCACCGTATGCAGCATAAGTTTTTCTTCTGAAATTGTCAGCGCAAAGATCCACCTCGAAAGATCAGTGCTAGAAAGTATTCAAAGATGCAGTCACAAAGTTAACCTGGAATTACGGCCAAAGATGTCACCTTAAAGATGCCTTCACCTTGTACAAGTGAATTCAGGCTACAAACATACCTGAAAGCACCAGCGCAGGAGAATGCTAAGTTGTCGTCGCAAGTAAAGATCATAGATTGCGCCTAGAGATGCGGTGATAACCTGCAGATGCCTGACGAACACACCAGATCTACATGAGTGCACAGCTGGAAATAACCAACTTGTATAGCTTCCAAAGAGGTTAGATCTGAGAAACGAGGAGATCTGAAATTCCTAGAGCTTATAAATAGGAGGGAAAGGAAGAAGATGGATATCAAGTGGTGAAGAATTAAACTCTGTAAAATTTCTTAAATCTTTAAACAAGCTACCATGGAAGCTTGAGTTTTGGAGAAAGGTGATCTGACGAGCAAAGGAGCAAGACTTCTGACAAGAAGTGCCTATCTGTGGCGCAAGAGGAGCTGTCACGGAATAGTTCTAGTAAACTAGGAATAAGATGCTTCGACTTTTTTCTTTGATACCTCTTAATTGATGATGAATACTGTTGATTGACAATTGAGTATGGAAGTACCATTTGAAGTTAGATCTAATTTGATTTCTACTCTATTCACCTTATCCATTTATATTTGGATTGATGGTATTACAAATGACATAGATTTTCGTCCTAATTTAGTGTTTAAATTGCTCCTTTTGTAGTTAATTTAGCATTCATCATTAGCATTTTATACTTAGTTTACTTGTTTTCCAATTTATTGTTAGATAGCTTGAATTCTTGTTATTTTCATATATTTTTGTACTAATGTCGACGCAAGCAGCCGATATATTACATCTTAATATTGTTAGCACAGGAGCATAGTCTAAGAGTGGAATATTGGACAATTGCAGCCACAAGATCAGCTGAACATTGCGACCATGAAATGTCACCTCATTGAAAATGAACCTCAATTGAGAGGAATCAAGCTTAATTCACAACTAGAAGCACTAGACGCAAGAATTTCATAGATGTCGCCATAGTTATTCTTCTAGAATGCGTCCACTTATATAGCTACAATCTGCAGATCTCTAAAGAATACAATAGAACTGTGTAAGTGCACAGCTGTAATTTAACTAATTTTGACAGCTGCAAGATCTAGATCTAGATCTGAAAATGAAGGCTAAATCCTGCAACATTTTAGAGGTTATAAATAGAAGAACAAAGAAAGAAGAAGGTATTGAGTGAAAAGGGGATTTAATTTTAAAAATTCTGTGTGAATTGAAGATTTGAGCTGGAATCGATGAACTAATGAAGGAAGCCTGCAGCCTGCAACTGCTTCTAATGAGAAGTGCTAGATGCCAAGCAAGAAGAATAATTAGGGAGTAAGCCTAGTAATCTAGAGATAGTAAACTTTGTTGTACTCGTTAATTTTTCTTGAACGATGATGAATTCTGATGATGTTAAATGAATACGAAAGTATCTTTTAATGTTATATCATTTTGATTCTTACTTTACATTGCTTATCCGTTTATTCTTGGATTTAACCGCTCTAAACACAAAAGTGAAATTGCAGTACACCGAAATTGAGAGATGCGGTGATAGGTTAGATTAATAAGTAGGTTTGGTGAGAGCTTCTTGGGACTGGGACAGACTCTAGTTACTTGTTCTTGGATACACATCATTGCTCGCATCGAGAGGTGGAGTAGTGTATTTGAGTCAGGATTAAATAGGGAGCTATTGTGGGTAAGAACTCGAAAGGGCTTCATTGTTGGGACGATTCATCTATACTCTATCTTGTCAACGCATCCAACGTTGCAACCTGTAGAATCAGTGAACCACTTCCACCTTTTACACTTGATCACCTTTATATTTCCTGCATTTAAATTTTTAGCACTTAACACTCAACACATTTGGATTTATTTCCAGTACACTGAAATTTAACCTCTAATATTTAACTCTAATTGCATTGATAGTAATGATTATTTTAGTGTGCAGATCTGACATAATTGCGCTGACATCCTTACTCGCATTATACTGATTTTTAGTATTGATTGCTCCGACATTAGAACATCGAGAATCATTTCCTCGTGGGATCGATATCCGATAGCTCTGTCTATTAACTATACTTGCATCGACGTGTGTATGCTTGCATAATCTTTGTGTTGTAAAAACACTAATCAAGTTTTGGCGCCTTTGCTGGGGAAATTGGCATTTGTTCGATGTTTACTTTTGTTGCTGCAATCAATTTTACTTATTTAAAATTTAACTTCTATTTATTTGTTTATTGTTCTTTTCTGGTTTTAAAGGTATTATATGTCCACAAGGAGAAATCCTAAGGACATTGGAGGCTTTGATCCGGAGCTTATGAGAACACTTAGGAGGAGAAGGCAAGAACAAAGGAAGATAGCTGGTAACAATAATAATAATCTACTACCACTGTTGCCAGAGGATAACTAACATACTCTAGTGCTACAACAAGATTTACCACTACCACGCCCATAAGAAGAGCAAATACATAATAGGCCAATAAGAGATTTTGTTGTGCCTATACTCGATGATCTGAAACTAGGGGTTGTAAGAATAGCTATTCAGGTTGGTAACTTTGAACTAAAATCGATGATGTTTCAAATGATCAACTCAAATGGGCAATATTCAGGTTTTTCACATGAAGACGCACGCGAACATTTAAAATCGTTCTTACTCATTTGTGCATCTTTCAGTCAACATGGTGTACCAGATGATGCTTTGAAAATGCAATTATTTCCTTACTCGTTGCAAGGAAAAGCACGAACATGGTTTTTTGGTTTGCCGACTAGATCCATTACACCCTGGAATGCATTGGCAACACAGTTTGTTTTGAGATTTAATCCGCTGACAATGAATGCAAGGTTGCGAAATGACATCACTGCATATCATAACTCGATGACGAGAATTTACACATAACATGGAAGCGCTACAAAGCCTTGCTTCGACGCTGTCCAATGAATAGGATTCAACAAGAGACCCAGATTGAGATATTTTATAATGGTTTGAATACTAAGATAAGGAATCTTGTCGACACATCTGTAAACGGTCCATTGTTTTGATTGCACATATGATGAAGTTGTTCGAATTCTGGAGAGGATATCCTAAAATGATTACCAATATCCGATTTCTCATTCTGCATAGGTGAAAACTAACCCTAGAGTTCTTGAATTAGATGCTATTTCTGTATTGTCAGCATAGATATCTTCCTTGGCCAACATCATTAAGAAAATGAATGGAACGAGCAATATTGCTGGCCCAGCAAATGGATGCACCGATATTTTCGTGTGAGATTTGCGGAGACAAACCACAGCTATGAAGACTGCCCACAGCATGCAGAAAATGCATATTATGTCAACAACATCCGAGGGGGTGCATTTGGTAACTCCTACAATAATCGTTCACAACAACCTTAGGGAATCAAAATACTTCCACATTTCGATATGGAAATTCTTCAAACCAAGGAGGTTATTGGCAAGGAGGTTATAGCAATAGTCAATCGTAGAACTATCATCAGAATTCACAAGTACATCCTCGATCTGAATCGATGCAGTCACATTCAATTACAACCACAATCGCGATTTTCGCCACAATCAAGCTTGCAACCACAAATGCAAGGACAACGTCATTCGCATCAACAACAGCAATTTGCTCAACCAAACGCAGGCCCTATGACTGCTCTTAAAGTTATGATGCGTGAATATATCACAAGAACTGCGGCGATAGTGCAAGGAAATTCTTCTTCTATACGAGCATTGGAAGCCCAGCTTGGACAATTGGCCTCTAATCTTAACTCTAGATTACTAGGCACTTTGCCTTGTGACACTGAAAATCCTACGCAAAGAGGGAAGGAGCATTAAAAAGCAATTACGCTAGGGAGTGGCAAATAGACAGTAAAGATAAGCAATTCTCACCAAAACCATGTCGAAGCAATAAGACGAGGTTATAACTAAGGGAAATCAATCGTAAAACATTACTGAAGAGCCGATTGAAGTATAATCTGCACCTACGGATTGTCCAATTAAGTTGTCAACACAAACACCACTGTCGAAGCAACCAATACATCCACAGTAACCCTATGCCACCATACTTTTTTCGTTTCCCCAACGTTTCAAAGAAAAAAGTCCATGACTAAGATTACCAAAAGTTTGTTTCTACTTTGAAGCAATTGAACATTAGTATACCGCTAATATATGCTATTATACAGATACTCAGTTATGGGAAATACATGAAGGAGCTGCTATCAAAGAAAAAGAAACTATCCGACATCGGGACAATTGTGCTCACAGAGGGGTGTAGTGCTGTACTTACAAACAAGTTGCCAACCAAGATGAAAGATCTTGTCAGCTTCACAATTCCATGCTCCATCAGAGATCATTACTTAGGTAAAGCATTATGTGATTTAGAGAGCTAGCATTAACCTAATGCCTTTGTCTACTTTCAAAAAGCTAGGAATCGGATCAATGAAGCCCACTGCGGTGACATTGCAATTAGCGGATAGATCTCTAGCACAACCGGAGGGACAAATAAAAAAATGTTCTTGTTCAAGTTGATAAGTTAGTATTCCCTGCTGATTTTATCATCCTAGATTGCGAAGCTGATAAAGAGGTACCCATTATCTTGGGAAGGCCATTTTTAGCAAGGGGACGAACACGTATTGACGTGTTTAAAGGAGAACTAGTGATGCGCCATAATAATGACCATGAAGCCTTCAGTGTGTTTGAAGCAGCATCGTCAGGGCCCAAAGATCAATGTCACCACGTTGATGTGTTGGACGAAATTATTTTTGAAGAATTTCATACTAGGAATTCAACATTATCTGATACTGATGCGACGACATCTACTGATGATATCTTAGAAGATTGTGTTGACAAAGAGGAGGTGAACAATTGTGAGTTGCGAAGATATATTGGCAATTGGAGTCGTTGGATTTGTCTAACAGGACACTTTTAGTCTTTAAACCGTCTATAAGGTAAGCTCCTACCATGGAGTTAAAACCATTGTCGACACATTTGAAATATGTATTCCTTGGTGACAGTGAGACATTGCCTGTTATTGTCAATACATCCCTCAACGCAATACAAGAAGAGAAGCTCATCGTAATTTTAAAAGAACACAAGAAAGCCATAGCCTGGAGCATTACAGACATTAGAGGCATTAGTCCCTTTTTTTGTATGCATAAGATAAGGTTAGAAGACAAAGGGAAGCAATCCATTAACAACAAAGATGACTCAATGAGAAAATGAAAGAAGTGTGTGAAAAAGAAAATCATCAAATGGTTGGAGGCGGGCATAATATACCCTATTTTGTACAGCAATTGGGTAAGCCCCGTTCAATGTATTCCTAAAAAAGTGGTTTTACTGTTGTGACCAATGATAAAAACGAGTTGATCCGTACTCGCATCGTAACTGGATGGCGTGTGTGCATGGATTATCGACAGTTGAATGCGGCTACAAAGAAGAACCATTTCCTACTACCTTTCATCGATCAAATGTTAGATAGGCTAGCTGGTAAAGCCTATTATTTCTTCCTGGATGGCTACTCTGGATACAACCAAATAGCTATTGCGCCAGAAGATCAAGTAAAACCACATTTACATGCCCTTTTGGGACTTTACTTTCTAACAGATGTCGTTTGGCTTGTGTAATGGGCCAGCAACATTCTAGAAATGTATGATGGCGATATTCTTGGATATGATTGAAGACTCACTCGAGGTATTCAGGATGAGTTTTCGGTCTATGGACAGAGCTTCAACTAATGCACCGAAAACTTGACAAATGTTTTGAGAAGATGCGAGGAAAGGAAACAAACTTTTTGAATTGGGAAAAATGCCATTTCATGGCAACTGAAGGGATTGTCCTTGGCCATCGCATCTCTTGTCAAGGCATTGAGGTCGATGGAGCAAAGGTAGAGATCATTGAAAAATTACCACACACCTACAACTGTCAAAGCAATAAGAAGTTTTCTTGGACACACTGGTTTTTATAGAAGATTTATCAAAGATTTCTCCAAGATAGCTAAACCTTTATGATCTTTATTAGAACAAAATAAAAAGTTTGTATTCGACGACATCTGTCTGGATGCATTTACAAAAAATAAAGACAAAGTTGTGTGCAAGCTCTGATTGTTGTCTCACCAGATTAGACGCAACCATTCGAGTTAATGTGTGACGCTAGCGATTTCGCTGTAGGAGCTGTTCTCGGACAAAGGAAAGAAAAGGTATTTCATGCTATCTACTATGCTAGTAAAACACTAACTGAAATGCAGGGTTCATTATACCACAATTGAAATAGAATTACTAGCAGTAGTCTTCGCATTTGACAAGTTCCGCTCTTATCTTGTCGGCGCAAAGATTTCAGTCTACGCAGATCACTCAACTTTGAGACACCTTTTCAACAAAAAAATGCTAGACCTAAACTCATTAGATGGATCCTACTCCTCCAAGAATTTGATTTTGAAATCAAAGATAGGAAGGGATTTGAGAATCAGGTAGCTGATCATTTGTCTCGGTTGGAAAGTGGAAGTGAAGATGGACAACAAGCTCATATTGTCGAAGCATTTCTTGATGAGCTACTATTCATTATCGATACATCGCTATGGTATGCTGATGTAGTCAATTATCTTGTGTGTGGAAAGCTACCCATGAGTGCAACTGGTTATAAAAAATCAGGTTCATACACGATGCTGCTAAATATCATTGGAACGAGCCATACCTATTCAAGGTATGTGCTGACAATATAATTCGACGATGTGTTCTTGAAGAAGAAATGATGTCAATACTACGACATTGCCACTATGCCCCTTACAGACGTCATTTCGGTGGAACAAGGACTACTGCGAAGGTCCTACAATACAGATTCTATTGGCCCAATTTGTTTCGAGATGCTTACAATTTTGTGCAATAGTGTGATCGTTGTCAACGTACTGGTTCCATTCTCGTCGCAATGAGATGCTCCAACAACTTATCATTTAGGTAGAACTTTTTGATGTTTGGGTATGATTTCATGGGACCATTCCAAAATCTTTTGAAATATGTATATACTAGTAGCTGTTGACTACGTTTCCAAGTGGATTGAAGCTATTGCGATACCAAAAGACGATGGTCGGATAGTGTTAAAATTTTTTCACACGTACATTCTCACACGGTTTGGTACGCCACGAGCGTTGATTAGCAACCAAGGCACTCATTTCTATAATAACCAGGTAGCAACTGCATTGAAATGATATGGTGTGAAGCATCAAATGGCCACTACATATCACCCACAAACTAATGGTCAAATCGAAGTCTCGAATTGACAAATTAAAGGAATACTTAAAAAGGTGGTTAACACATCTAGGAAAGACTGGTCTGTGCGATTACCTAATGCATTGTGGGCACTTCGCACCGCTTCCAAAACTCCTTTGGGATGTCGCCATATCAGCTAGTATTTGGAAAATCATGTCACCTACATGTCGAGCTGAAACATAATGCCATGTGGGCAATTAAGTAGGTAAATTTAGATTATGACGCAGCTGGTAAGAAAAGAATGTTGGATATCACAGAATTAGAGGAGATCCGATGCCATGCTTACGAGAATGCAGTAATATACAAGAAAAAGACAAAAAATGGCACGATAACCTCATATGCATTATCAATTTCATCTTGGGCAGTTGGTACTCCTATTTAACTCACGTTTGAAACTGCACCCAGGAAAATTGCGATCACGGTGGTCCGGTCCATTTCGAGTTGTCGAAGCATTCCCTAATGGTGCGGTGACAATAGAAAACTTATAGGATAGCCAACAGTTTAAAGTGAATGGTTAGCGTCTCAAATACTACGTCAGCCCAGATGCCCGTGAACCAGGCATAACTGTCAACCTGGTGATATTTAAATAATGTCGACACATTCATTCATTTTTTTATTTGCTTTACTTTTGTTTGTGTTGTTTCAGATTCTTAGAGAAATAAAAATCCTTTTTTTGTCGACGCATAGAAGCACGTTATGTCGGCACATTCTGCGATGAGTCAGCATTACTTTTTGGGCAAGAATCGCGCCAATTGATTTCATTTCACCCCAGCCGTTGGATTAAATCGAAATAGTACGATCTGTAGCTTGGCAATTAATGGCTACAGACGTAATGTTTCCCCGTGTTTTTCCACTCATTGCACCTAGGTTATAATCAACGTCCTATTACGGATGCCAGAACAGGTAGACGACCATTCGTACTTCCTGCACAGTCTAAATGAGGATAGCCTTACTGAGATGATGGCCGACCTTTGCGTCGACAATGCCACATGGATGGGCAGTGGATTCCACAATTTCACAATGCATAGACATTACTTGATGACCTTCTGCAAGGTATGGTTTCACTTTGTTAACAGTCGAGTGATGCCTTCTACCCATAGTACTACGGCCACTTTGGACCGTATGTGTTTGTTACATTCCATCTTGCATCATCATCACATCGAAATTGGTGAGCTGATACATGCCCAGATTACAGAGGCAGCGGGGAAACAAACTGGTATTATCCCTTTCCCATCTCTTATTATGCTTCTTTGCTAGCATAAGGGTATTATGCCAAGAGAGGATGAGGAAGTCGTGGATAATAAAGGCCCAATTAATGACATTTTCGTCGAGCGAATGACGAGGAACCAGGACACATTGATGGTTAAAGTGACTTCCAAGGAAAAGGAAAGAGGGAAAGTAAAAAGAAGATCGACAAATCTGATGCGCCGACAATGGCACAAATGACAGAGACACTGGCCCTGATGGAGTCACACTTGGAACACCTCGACAGAAGGCCTATCCATACTGATAGTATAGTGGATGACATGGACTTCTAGCTCCATAAATTCCATACATATACCAAGGCGAGGAATGAAGCTCTTGTCGCTACATTGCGCCAAATCACTCAGACCCCACATCCAAACTTCTCGAAATTTTCGACCATCTACCACCCAATGCAATATTCCTTCTCTGAACAACCTACTCCTAATGGTAGGCTCGCCCTTGTACCCACTTACATCCATGTTTCTGATGATGGTAACAATGGAGAGCAGTCACCGAATGATGATCTGCTGCATCGTAACATTACTCATTTTTTTGAAGATGAGTTCTCAGATAGGTTAGGGGCGAATATTGCGCAAACGGAGGCTGTGCTAAATGAAGATGTCGTTCTAGTCAGATACGCTGACATTGGCCCAACTGAACCTACTCAACCTGAGAAAGAGGAGGTAAATCAAGATGATCATACCGAGAAGGATGAAGAACAAGAGGATGAAGAGAAGGACGAAGTGAAGGATGACGAACACATTGACACTAAACTTGCCCTGATGCAGGACGAGAAGGAACTTGATGTCCCTACAATGATCATTGAGGATGTTGTGAGAGCATTAAGCTCAGACGAGACTCCACTTGCTACGAGTCAGGCTGAGGTGTCACCAACATTGTGAAAGAACCGAACCAGTTAGCAATTGTGTCTTATATGGCTTCGCTGGCTGAAATCCATCCATCCGATGTGACTATCGATGAGGCGACCACCCAACCTGCTGATGAGGAGCAGTCTGTCAATCTGGTTGGTTCGAGGGATAAGAAGAGAAGTGGTGCAAAGACAAGAAAAAGAGAAAACACTATGACGAGGAGGAGCGCCCGAAAAAGAAAAAGAAGAAAACAAAAGCAACCTCTATATCGGTTGCTGCTGAATAAGTTGGTACATCCTTTTTTAGTTAGCATTCTTGCATTTTATTGTGCCTGCATTTTTATTATCATTGCATTCATTTTGATATAACTCATTATCATTGCATTTCCATACATTTTGTATAACTATTGTTAGTGCATTGGGGACAATGCAGACATTAAGTTTGGGGGAATTAATATGATTTGGAAATACAACTACATCTTCTTATTTGATTTTTATTTTTCTTCAGTAATGAAAAATTGACAATTTTCAACAAAAATATGACCACAATTTTTATTTTAATGCATAATTCTTGAATTGTTTGAATGCTGATGTGGAAATTGGATGAGTATGAATGAATGATGAATCTGCTATGTTGGAATGAATGCTTCAAATTGTTTTAGTAATGAATGTATAGTGTTTTTGTTTGAATCTGGAACTCATTGGCCAGTACAGCGACATTGTATGAATAAAAGACACTCCAATATGAGTGCAACGTGATTATTAAGGGGAACACTACGCTGTAGTTAAAGAAAAGAAAAATTATCTAGCCAAAGGTTGTATCTGCAAGAGTGTGTGTCGACGCAATTACATGCCTCCTGAAGGTTTGTTGCACCCCATCATTACTGCCCAGGAATGAAGGTAGAGTAATGCAATGACATCTCTCAATCACTTGAATGACAAAAATGAGAAAAAAGAAGAAAGAAAAGAAAAAAGAGATTAAAATGTTGAATGGTTCATAGAAGGATAAGATTCAATGCATGATACTAACATTGATGAAGTTGTAGTTTTAATTGTTCTTACTTATAAATTGTAGATGCATCATTCTATTATATGAATGCAATTTGAACATTAAAAATTTAGAGATTGTGGTGAATAAAGATTGTGTGAATAAAGATTGTGGTGACATTTCTAATTGTTACTTGTTAATTTGTATTTACTTGAGGACAAGTAAAAACTCAAGTTTGAAGGTATGATGGTATTACAAATGACAGATTTTCATCTTAATTTAGTGTTTAAGTTGCCCCTTTGTAGTTAATTTAGCACTCATCATTAGCATTTTATACTTAGTTTACTTGCTTTCCAATTTATTGTTAGATAGTTTGAATTCTTGTTATTTACACACATTTTTGTATTAATGTCGATGCAAGCAGCCGATATATTGCGTCTTAATATTATCAGCACAGGAGCTTAGTCTAGGAATGGAATATTGGACAATTGCAGCCACAAGATCAGCTAAACATTGCGACCATGAAATGTCACCGCATTGAAGCTGAACCTCAATTGAGAGGAATCAAGCTTAATTCATAACTAGAAGCACCAGACGCAAGAATTTCATAGATGTCACCACAATTATTCTTTCAAAATGCTTCCAACGATACAGCGACAATCTGCAGATCTCTAAAGAATACACTAGAACTGCGTGAGTGCACAGCTGTAATTTAACTAATTTTGACAGTTGCAAGATCTAGATCTAAATCTGAAAATGAAGGCTAAATCCTGCAACATTTTAGAGGTTATAAATAGAAGAACAAAGAAAGAAGAAGGTATCAAGAGAAAAGGGATTTAATTCTAGAAATTTTGTGTGAATTGAAGATTTGAGCTGGAATCGATGAACTGATGAAGCAAGCCTACAATTGCTTCTGACGAGAAGTGCTAGATGCCAAGCAAGAGGAACAATTAGGTAGTAAGCCTAGTAATCTAGAGATAGTAAACTTCTTTGTACTCGTTAATTTTTCTTGAACAATGATGAATTTTGATGATGTTAAATGAATACGAGAGTATCTTTTAATGTTATATCATTTTGATTCTTACTTTATATTGCTTATCCATTTATTCTTGGATTGTAGCTGCAATTATGCTTCAATGAGATCTTACTACTATCACTTCCTCTATTTAACAAAGACCTAAATGCTAATAACTATCACACCTTCCAGTGCTGGTAATGTTTTGCACTTAAGAACAAGTGGTCAGAATTCCTTCTTAGCCTTAACCAACTTCTGTTGTCTTGCTTGTTAATCTAATTTGTCACTGCACCTTCCAGTGACTATGACTGCAACCGCACTTCCATGGTCAAAACAGTTAAATCCAAATATAAACAGATAAGGTGAATAAAGTAGAAATCAAATTAGATCTAACTTCAAATGGTACTTCCATACTGAATTGTCAATCAACAGTATTCATCAACAATTAAGAGGTATCAAAGAAAAAAGTCGAAGCATCCTATCCTAGTTTACTAGAACTATTCCGTGATAGCTCCTTTTGTGCCGCAGATAGGCACTTCTCTTCAGAAGTCTTGCTCCTTTGCTCGTCAGATCACCTTCCTCTGAAACTCAAGCTTTCATGGCAGCTTGCTTAAAGATTTAAGAAATTTTACAGAGTTTAATTCTTCACCACTTGATATCCATCTTCTTCCTTTCCCTCCTATTTATAAGCTCTAGCAATTTCAGATCTCCCCCTCTCTCAGATCTAACCTCTTTGGAAGCTGTACAAGTTGGTTGTTTTCAGCTGTACACTCATGTAGATATGGTGTGTTTGTCAGGCATCTGTAGGTTGTCACCGCATCTCTAGGCACAATCTATTATCTTTACTTGCGGCGACAACTTAGCATTCTCCTACGCTAGTGCTTCCAGGTATGTTTGTAGCGTGAATTCACTTGTACGAGGTGAAGGTATCTTTGCGGTGACATCTTTGGCCGCAATTCCAGGTTAACTTTGTGGCTGCATCTTTGAATACTTTCCAGCACTGATCTTCCGAGGTGGATCTTTACGCTGACAATTTCAGAAGCAAAACTTATGCTGCATACGGTGACATTAGTAGCACAAAAAGATGTAAAATGCGAGAGAAAATAAGATCAAACAACATTGAGTTAGAAAATGCACATCCTAAGTATGAAATACTAAAAATGCATTCTAGAAATGATACAAAAGGAACAAATAATACACTAATTTAAGGAGAATTTAAGTGTCATTTCTAATGTTATCACCAAACAATAATGCCTAATTTCAAGCCCCTAATGTACGAAAACTAGTTTAATCTGCTTGGTTGAATTACGGTAGATTAATCTCGGATCTCTATTAGAAATAATAGATAACAACACCCCGTGTAGTCTAACAATCTCGGATACATACAACTATTCTAGCTTCTTGAGTGAATAATCAGTGAGGATTGAACTAAAATGAGCTAATTTTGTTAATATATCAACAATAACCCAAATCGAGTCCTTTTTTGTCAATGTCACAGGCAATCCCGAAACAAAATTCATCGTAGCTTGCTCTCACTTCCATTTAGGGATAGTGATAGGATGTAAAAACTTTGACAGTACTTGGTGTTCCACTTGTACTTGCTAGTGAACCAGACACTTAGTTACAAATTGAGAATTACCTCGCCACCAATACATTCTCTTCAGGTCATTAAGCATCTTAGTACTACCCAAATGGATGGAGTATGTACTACTATGAGACTCTAACAAAAATTTCCCACTTTAGCTCTTGATTATTCGGAACACATAACCTATCACTAAAATATATCATACCATTAGCACCTATAGTGAATCCTGTAGTCAAATCAATTGGATCTACTCTCGTTGGCTAACAATTTCGGGTCATACTATCTTACAACTCCTGAATCCATGAAAGAAATAATGATGTAGCCCTGAGCTCAGCTATAATCAGACCATTACCTTCTAGAGATAAATATGCTTTCATTGCCCACAAAGCGAATAATGACTTTTGAATTAAGGCATCTTCAACCACATTAGCCTTCCCGAGATGATAGTCGATTACAAGATCATAATCTTTCATTAGCTCTAACCACCGTCATTGTCTCAGATTCAATTCCTTTTGAGTCATCAAATATTACAAACTTTTGTGATTTGTAAATATGTGACATTTTCACCATAAATATGTGACCTTGTGCTCATTAGCAATCGTTCAAGGTAATTCTTCTTCCATCCGAGCATTGGAAGCTCAGCTAGGACAATTGGATTCTAACATGAGCACAAGGTCACTAGGTGCTTTGCCTAGTGACACTGAAAATCTGACTCAGAAGGGGAAGGAGCATCGTAAGGCTATCACGCTGAGAAGTGGAAAGCAAACTATTGAGCTAAGCAGCTATTCCAACCAAGTACATGTCGACGCATCCGAACTAAAGCAACAAAAAGAAGTTTCCTATGAAGAAGACCCGAAAAAAATAAATGAAAAGGAGCCACCTATAGTCACTCCTATGCCCACAATTCGACCAACGAAGATGTCGACGCAACTGAATCCTTTACAACAACCCACTGAAAATATACCTTTTCCATTTCCACAGAGATTGAAGGAGAAGGATCATGACAGAGATTATCAGAAGTTTGTCTCTACCTTGAAGCAATTACACATTAACATACCTCTAGTTGATGCTCTTGCGCAGATCCCCAGCTGTGAGAAATTTATGAAGGAGCTATTGTAGACAAAAGAAAAAGCTTTCCGACATCGAGACGATTGCGCTTACAGAGGGGTGCAATGCTATGCTAACAAACAAGTTACCACCAAAGATGAAAGACCCTAGCAGTTTCACGATTCCATGCTCTATTGGAAACCACTACCTAGGTAAAGCTTTATGTGATTTAGGAGCTAGTATTAACCTCATGCCGTTATCCACTTTTAGAAAATTAGGAATTGGATCTATAAAGCCCATTGCGGTGACATTACAGCTTGCAGATAGATCCTTGGCACAACTTGAAGGACAGATTAAGGATGTCCTCGTCCAAGTTGATAAGCTTGTGTTCCCAGCTGATTTTGTCATTCTTGATTGTGAAGTAGATAAAGAGGTGCCCATTATCTTGGGACGCCCATTTTTAGCAACGGGACGTACACTTATCGATGTTTTCAAGGGCAAGTTGATTATGCATCATAATGACGAGCATGTCACCTTTAGTGTGTTCGAAGAATCTCCGTCACGCAGTAAGGAGCAATGTCACCACATTGATATTTTAGATGAGTTAATTATAGAGGATTTCAATGAACGAAGATCATCAGTTCCAGAGGAATATGCGGTGACATTGGAAGAATAAATCCTACCTGAATGTGACCATAAAGCTGAGGCTAATATCTGTGAGCTGCGACATGGCTGGCAATTAGAATGTTTAGATCTGACTAATAGAACGATTCCAGTTTTCAAACCATCAATTGAACAAGCTCCAACCTCGGAGTTAAAGACATTGCCAATGCATCTGAAGTATGTCTTTCTAGGTGACAATGACACATTACCTGTGATTGTTAGCGCAAGCCTCGATGCAAGTCAAGAAGAAAAACTAATCACAATTTTGAAGTAGCACAAAAATGCCATTGCCTGGAGCATTGCAGACATTAGAGGCATTAGTCCCTCTTTTTGCATGCATAAAATCAATTTGAAAGATGAAGGGAAGCAGTCAATTGAGCAACAACGTAGATTGAATGACAAAATAGAAGAAGTAATGAAAAAGAGATCATTATGTGGCTGGACGCAGGCATCATCTACCCCATTTCAGATAGCACATGGGTGAGCTTGGTCCAATGTGTGCCCAAGAAGAGTGACATCACAGTGGTAAGTAACGATAAGAGCGAGCTAATCCCTACTCACATTGCTATAGGTTGGCGAGTGTGTATGGACTACCATATTTTAAATGCAGCGACCAAGAAGGACCATTTCCTACTATCATTTATTGATCAAATGTTGGATAGGCTAGCTAGTAAGGCCTACTACTATTTCCTTGATGATTACTCTGGATACAACTAGATTGTAATTGCACTAGAAGATCAAGCAAAGACCCCGTTCACTTGCCCATTTGGAACCTTTGCTTCCCGATGAATGCCATTTGGTTTGTACAATGCCCTAGCCACATTCCAGAGGTGCATGATGGCTATTTTTTTTGACATGATTGAAGATTCATTGGAGGTATTCATGGATGATTTCTCTATGTATGGGCACAATTTTGATCAATGCGCTGACAATCTGGCGAAAGTATTGAAGAGATGCGAAGAGACAAATCTAGTGTTGAACTGAAAAAATGTCATTTAATGGCAGCTGAAGGCATTGTCCTTGGCCATTGCATGTCATGTCAGGGCATTAAAGTAGACAAAGCAAAGGTGGAAATCATTGAGAAGCTACCTCCACCCAAATGTAAAAAGAATAAGGAGTTTCCTTAGTCACGTTGGATTTTATAAAAGATTCATCCGAGACTTCTCCAAGATAGCAAAACCCCTATGCTATTTGTTTGAGCAAAATAAAAAGTTTTTGTTCGATGACGCGTGTCTAGATGCATTTGTTACAATTAAAAAATAGCTAGTACAAGCTCCAATTATTGTCGCACCAGACTGGTCGTAACCTTTCGAGGTGATGTGTGATGCAAGCGACTTTATTGTGGGAGCTGTGCTTGGTCAACGTAAGGAGAAGGTATTTCATTCCGTTTATTATGATAGTAAAACCCTGACTAAAGCGCAGGTGAATTACACGACTACTGAGAAGGAGTTACTAGCAGTAGTTTTTGCATTTGACAAGTTCTGTTCATATCTTTTGGTGCAAAAATTACAGTTTACACAGGTCACTCTACCTTGAGATACCTTTTTGCGAAGAAAGATGCCAAACCAAGATTGATCAGATGGATCCTACTTTTACAAGAATTTGATATTGAAATCAAAGACAGGAAAGGATCTGAAAACTAAGTAATAGACCACTTGTCTCATTTAGAAGCTAGAAGTGAGAATGGAAATAAATCCCAAATTGTCGATGCATTTCCAAATGAGAAACTATTATTTTTCGACACATCTTCATGGTATGTAGATGTCGTCAATTATCTTGTTTGTGGAAAGCTACCATTGAGTGTCACTGGTCACAAGAAGGTCAGATTTATGCACGACACTGCAAAATATCATTGGATTGAGCCATACCTGTTCAAGGTATGTGCTGACAACATTATTTGTCGCTGTGTTCCTGAGGTGGAGATGTCTTCTATCCTGAGGCATTGCCACGATGCTTTATGGAGATCATTTTGGTGGTGTTAGGATTGCTGCAAAGGTCCTACAATCAGGATTCTATTGGCCCACATTGTTTTGAGATGCCCACAATTTTGTGCAGCAATGTGATAAATGTCAACGCACAGGTTCCATATCTTAACGCAATGAGATGCTCCAAAAACCTATCATGGAGGTGGAGTTATTCGATGTTTGGGGTATAGACTTTATAGGACCATTTCCAAACTCTTTTGGAAATGTGTATGTTTTAGTTGCTATTGACTATGTCTCCAAGTGGATTGAGACAATTACGGTTTCGAAAGACGATGCTCGGACGGTGCTAAAGTTCTTCCACTCATACATCCTTACAAGATTCGAAACACCTCGAGCATTGATAAGTGACCAACGCACCCATTTCCATAACAATCAAGTGGCGATAACTTTGAAGCGCTACAGTGTGAAGCATCGTATGGCAACAACATACCATTCGCAAATGAATGGCCAAGTGAAGGTCTCCAATCGACAAATTAAAGAAGTTCATAAGAAGGTGGTTAACCCATCTAGAAGAGATTGGTCTTCGCGGCTACATGATGCCTTGTAGGCGCTTCGCACTGCTTAGAAAACTCTATTGGGGATGTCGTCATATCAGTTGGTGTTTGGTAAATCATGTCACTTGCCAGTTGAACTTGAACATAAAGCCATGTGGGTGATCAAACAAGTGAACATGGATTATGATGCTGCTGGACAGAAACGATTGTTGGACATTTTCGAACTGGAAGAAATTCGATGCAATGCATATGAAAATGCAGCCACATACAAGGACAAAACTAAAAGATGGCACGACAATATCATCTTGTAGCGATAATTTTTCCCTGGTCACTTAGTACTTTTTTTAACTCACGTTTGAAATTGCATCCAGGAAAATTGCACTTGAGATGGTCAGGCCCTTTTAGAGTTGTTGAACCATTCCAGCATGGCGCAGTGAAAGTTGAAGATATGAATGATGGTCACTAGTTTAAAGTGAATAGCCAACAACTGAAGCACTACTTGAGCTTAGATGTCAAAGAACAAAGCGAGACCATTAATCTGGTCACATTTACTTAATGTCATTGCAATTTTTACTTTTACTTTTTTCTTTTTATATTAATTCGTTTCCATTAAAGTTTTATGTAGAAATAAAAAATCTCCTTTTTGTCAACGCAACTGATAGCAAGACTTGTCGACGCATTCTGTGATGACCTAGCAAAGTGTTTCAAGCAAGAATCGTGTCGGCTGATCTCCAATCATCCCCAACTATTGGATCAACCCAAAAAGTATATCTACATCCTGGAATTTATTAGCTACAGGTACAATGTACTCCTACGCCAGTAGAGATAATCATGTCTCTTCACCTTAAAAGTTTACAAAACCCTTCTTCTGCCGACTCTACTCTCACACTCACAACCTCCATTGCTTCTGCTATCATTTTTTCTTTCACTCTTAGTTTTTTTTTGCACAAATATTCTCTTTTTTTCTCAGATATTATGGCCAAAAAATGAGGATCTAAAACCCCATCAAAGTCACCTACTGAATCATCGGTCGTTGTGGTTTGGAGCACCTAACAACCACCGCAGAAAGAGCCTATTCTGTTTCTCTTGAAAGAAGTAAAGGACCGACGTCACGATGTGATGATCAAGAGGAATTGTCACCTTAAACAGGGTTTCCAGTTGTCCTCGCATAGGTCATTGGGGAAACAAGTCGCTAGCACAATTTCTCGACTGCGGTGGAATAGAATCCGACTGGCTACTCCCCAACAATGGTAAGAGAATTCTATGCTAACCTGGTGGATTCTGAACAGGAGTTTTTGTTTTTTAGTGAGTGTTTGGTGCCCTGGAGTGCAAATCACATTAATGCGCATTTTCATGTCGCGGGAGGAGAAGATGCACATACTGAGTTCCTAGAGAACTTAACTAATGAAGGTGCCGACATTAAGATGCAAGAGTTATGCATTGAAGGGGCAGTGTGGACTAGCAATGGTCTGCATAACTACACTATGCGCCGATGTTATCTAACCATACAAAGCAAGGTGTAGTTCTATTTCATTAACTGTCGCCTTCTACTGTCTACCCACAGCACCACTACGACACTGGATCGCATGTGGCTCTTACATTCTATACTGAAAGGACGTTACATTGATGTCGGTGCAATCCTACATGATGAAATTGCTGAAGCTTCAAGCAAGCAGACAGGTATCTTACTTTTCCTCTCTTTAATAATGATGTTATGCAAGAAAAGGGGCATTGTGCCTTGTGATGATGAAGAAGTTTTGGAGAACAAGGGGCCATCAATGACATCTTTGTGGAAAGGATGACCAGAGGGAAAGAAACCCCTTTGGTAAAGGAACTTCCCAAAAAGGAAGAGAAAGGCAAGGGAAGAAAAAGAAGAAACAAGCACCTACGCCCACAGATCCTCAGATGGGGAAGAAGCTGACTACGATAGAACAACTCATTGACCGCATGGATATGTGACAAATATGACTTGTCAGCGTACTGGAAGAGATTGATTACCGAAAAAATCTCCTCAATGCTTATACAGGGCGTGGAACAATGCTATTGTCACCACATAAAGAAGTCTGTGCCCGAATCTCATGCCAAAGTACCCTAGTTTTCCCCTATTGTTAGGGAAGCCCCATCATCATCTTAGCAACCTGCTTTTGAAGGTAAGCCTTAGCCCATTCCATCCCCAACTAGAATCCACAGCTCTAATGATGAGGATCACAAGAGACACTCCAAGTTATGGAGGACTGTTTCAGAACCATCTCTAACCTTTTCGAGGATGAATTTTCCAACAGTCTTGGGGCCAACGTGGAAGAACGGGAGGCTACTCCTGAGGAAATGCGCACACTAGTTGTCTCTATGGGTCTAGAAGAAGAAGAAGGAGAAGGAAAAGACGAAAAAGGCATAGAAGAGAAGGAGAAAGCTGAAGAAGAAGGAAATTGAGAGGAGAGGGTGAATGAAGAAGAAGAAAAAGGACCAACAAAGGAAGAAAACCAAAGAGGAGGAAGATGTTGCCCTGAAAAATTTAGAGGAGGAATTTGTCGATGCACCCGTGACTATGGGTGCAACAACTGATCACTCGATAACAATTGGAGCGAGCCAGTCGAGGCAGTAACCATCAGCAATGAGGATCCCAATCCTCGCCCTATGTGGAGGAGCAATCTGCTGCCCCGATTGACTCCAAGGAAAAGGAAAAAAAGAGAAAGGACAAGAAAAAGAAGCGCAAAGAGGAGAGCTCAAAGAAGAAGAAAAAGACCAAAGTAGCCACTTCCTCGGCTGCGACACATTGAGTTAGTTTACTTTTCGGCAGTTAGTTGCATGCATTTATTTTAATTATCATTGCATTTTTATTGTCTCTGCATTTTATTTGTTTAGCATTTGCATTGTAGTTGCATTTCCATTATTTTTGTATAGTATTGTCAGTGCATTGGGGACAATCCAGACACTAAGTTGGGGGGAGTTTAGAATGGAAATGCAATCCACCCACCAATTTAGGATTTTAACTGTCTTTTAATTAAATGAAAGTATACAAAGTTTGGAGAAAAATGTGACCACAATTTTTCATTTGATGCGTAATTCTTGAATTATTTGGAATGCTAGTGCGTGAATTGAATGAATGTGATTGAATGTTGATTCCTTCTATTTTTGGATGAATGATTAAGATTGCATTAGTAATAAATGTGTAGTATCATTCTTTAAATATTGAATTAACTTACCATCTTGCAGCTATATATATAATTATATCTATGAATAAAAGACACGCCAATGTGAGTGCATTGTGACTCAACAAAGGGGAACACTCCACTGCAAGTGTTAGAAAAAATATTTAGCCAAAGGCTGTCACTGCAAGAGTGTGTGTCGGAAATTACATGCTCCTTGGGGTTTGTTGCACCCCATCATTACTACCCAGGACCAAGAGTATACTAATGCAATGACATCTCTCAGTCACATAAGAAAAAGAGAAAAAGAAAGAAAAAAATTGACAAAAAGAAAGAAAAAGAAAGAATATATATTATATAATAAATGTTGTATGAGGTTAAGCAAATTTGAGATTCGAAGCATGATGCTAGCATTATTGAAGTTGCAATTTTGATTATTCATGCCTATAAATTGTCGACGCAATATTCTAGCATGTGAATGCAATTTAGACATTAGGATTTCAGAGAATATAAGTTGCTAGAATGAGGATTGTGGTGACAAAAAATTGATATAACTTTGCTAACTTTATTTTACTTGAGGTCAAGTAAAAGCTTAAGTTTGGGGGTGTGATAGCATTAGAAATGACACTTAAATTTCCCTTAAATTTGTGTATTATTTGTTCCTTTTGTATCATTTCTACTATGCATTTTTAGTATTTCATACTTAGGGTGTGCATTTTCTAACTCAATGCTATTTGATCTTATTTTCTCGCATTTTATATCTTTTAGTGCTACTAATGTAGCCATATGCAGCATAAGTTTTACGTCTGAAATTGTTAGCGTAGAGATTCACCTCGAAAGATCAGTGCTGGAAAGTATTCAAAGATGCAGCCACAAAGTTAACCTGCAGCTACAAAGTTAACCTGGAATTGCGGCCAAAGATGTCACCGCAAAGATACTTTCACCTCGTACAAGTGAATTCACGCTACAAACATACCTGGAAGCACCAACGCAGGAGAATGCTAAGTTGTCGCCATAAGTAAAGATCATAGATTGTGCCAGAGAAGCAACGACAACTTGCAAATACCTGACGAACACACTAGATCTGCGCGAGTGCACAGCTAGAAATAACCAACCTGTACAACTACTAAAGAGGTTAGATCTGAGAAAGGAGGAGATCTAGATCCTAGAGCTTAAAATGAGAAACTATAAATAGGAGGAAACGAAGAAGATGGACATCAAGTGGCGAAGAATTAAACTCTACAAATTTCTTAAATCTTTAAGCAAGTTGCCATGGAAGCTTGAGTTTCAGAGGAAGGTGATCTGACGAGCAAAGGAGCAAGACATCTGACGAGAAGTGCCTATCTGGGTGCAAGAGGAGCTGTCAGGGAATAGTTCTAGTAAACTAGGAATAGGATGCTTAGACTTTTTCTTTTATACCTTTTTATTGTTGATGAATACTGTTGATTATCAATTAAGTATGGAAGTACCACTTGAAGTTAGATCTAATTTGATTTCTACTACTGTTCACCTTATTTGTTTATATTTGGATTTAACTGTTTTGACCACGGAAGTGCGATTGCAATCACAGTCACTAGAAGGTGCGGTGACAAGTTAGATTAACAAGCAAGACAACAGAAGTTGCTTGAGGCTAAGAACAAATTCTGGCCACTTGTTATTAAGTGCAAAACATTACCAGCACTGGAAGGTGTGGTAGTTATTAGCATTTAGGTCTTTGTTAAATAGAGGAAGTGATAGTAGTAAGATCTCATTGAAGCATAATTGCAGCGACAATTCATCTATTTATTACCTTGCAGCCACATTTAGCATTGCGACTTGTAAAGTCAGTAATCCTCTCCAGTTCTTACACTTGATCATATCTTTTTAGTTTTGAATTTAAATTTACAACATCTCAACAACAATTCATTTTTATCTTAATTTTCTCTGACAATTTATTTTATATTTTCGTTGACAAATTAACTCTTTTAGCTGTGCAGATCTAACTCAGTTGTGCTGACATTCTTAGCAGCAATTCCTCTAATTTTAACTTTAGTTGCTTCGACGATTAAACATCAAGAACTCTATCCTCGTGGGATCGATATCTGATAGATCAAATCTATCAACTATACTTGCATCGACAAGTGTCCGCTTGCACTTAAATGTTGTGACATTTATAGGCCGATCATTAGGTTTTAATTAGGATTTGCTTCAGTTTTAATTTAGTAAATAAAGTGTGTAAAAGGTGTAAAAATGAATTGTTTTTTGACTTTAGGGTCGATTGAGGCCTAAAGGTTGGCTAATGAACTTCGTGAGTGTGTAGGAGACCATTAGAAGATGAACTATATCAAAATTGATCACTATGTCACGACACGGGACGAGAGATGTCGCAACATAGGGACTAGAACCAAAGAATCCTGAAGCTGCCTTCTTCTTTGCATTACAAGCATAGGGCGTCGCGACAAGGCCTAGAAATCACACCAAAGGAGTATACTGCCTTCTATGTCGTAACACGGATCCTGAGTGTCATGACATCGACTCCTGAACACGGAAATAATATGCTGAGTGAGGGGCGTTTTGGTCTTCACAACACAACATAAACAGTAAGAATGATAGTTGACCTAGGGCTAAGGAAAATGACCATCAAAATGCTATAAATAGGCCCTTTGAGCACCTTATTTAACATACCTTTTCTCTTAGTTCATTTCTTTCCTTGTAAAGGTTTAGATGTTTCTTTTCTTTAAGCTTTAGTTATTTTATTGTTCTTGTTATTTTGAAACAATATTTGTAAGACACGCATAACTGTTGGTAGATTGTTTCCAAGTGATCAATACGAATCCCTAAGTTTCTTTTTACTTATTTTTCAATTCATTCTTTATGCTTATTCTTTATATTAAAATTATAATGTCTCAAGAAACCATGAGGAACTAAACTCTTTATAGGGAGTTAATACAATTATATTATATTATGATATCAGATGCTGTAGGTAACGATTTTGATGGTTTAGATTATATATTGATGTATCAGCATATCGATTGCAAAAGGAACCAGAAATAAACCCTAGGCCTGACAACCTTAGGAAGTTATCAAGTTGAGAATTAACCTAAAATTGTTATTTCCCATTTGTGAAATCCTTTACCCACAAACCAATTTGAACTATGATGTCAGAAGATAAGTAGTTCTTATTGACTAGTTATGTTAAAAAAATTGAAAGATCCTACTAGGGTAACGACTAGTTGATTAACGAGAAACCCGAAGCAACGATTGATGAAATCATGCCAAAGCGAACAAATTCCCCATACCTAAGTTTAACGATCTCTAATCTCATTTTCCATTTTTCTTTATTTACTTTCATTATTTTATTATCAGCATAAAAATCCCTAAAAATCATTTATGTAAGCATTCATACTTTAACCCTAAAAAGAGTACTAATTAGATCTTTTCATTGTAGGAGTAAGAATTATTAAGTGATTCGCCTCCCTTGGTTATGATTCCCAGAGTACTCATTACCTCGTTGTAATTATATTGCAACTCGACCCGTATACTTCCGAAAAGCCCAAAATATACTTTGAACAAGATTACGTTCGGAGGTGGTCAAGTTATTGGTGTCATTACCGGGGTGGCAACGTCTTTAGTAATTTTAATTTTTGCATTTGTAGAAGAATAACTAGAAAATTTTTAGATTATAGATACATTTTTTATTTATTTCATTTATTTTTTTACTATTTTTTTATTAAGATATTTGTTCTTTCATTATAATTTATGACTCGAAGCTTATGAAACATGGTAGATCCAATTTCGAATCCCGAAGCACTTATTAGGCGAAATCGACGACAGAAGCAGCTGATGCAAAATCCACCACCACTCGCTGATGAGTAAGTACACGAAGATCCACCTTTTGATCCTGTTGACGATAATATTCAAGACGTTAGATTACCACAACAATTACCAACAAATGAACCAATGACAAAAGATCAGTGAACACTAAGGGAGTATGCCTTACCTAATATGGATTTAGTTCGAGGAAATTTCACTAGGCCAACTATCACTACAAAAAACTTTGAGATCAAGCCATCCATGACCCAAATGATCCAGAATAACTTGCAGTTCAGAGGCACTATGGTAGAGGATCCAAGTTTACATTTGAAATGATTTCTTCAACTGACCCTTTTCTTTGAACTTATTGATTCGTTCCTTATTCATGAAAGGGATCTCACTAGATCCTATACCATCTCCCTTGTTAAGCAAATTACAACGCTCTCTATTATCCTCTTTACCGTCTGTCCTATCCCCATACTTGAAGGTTTCCACTTCACCATTGATTCTCATAGTTAACTTATTGGTGTTCAAGTTAATGGTGGACCTAGATGTGGCTAAAAAGGGTCTTCCAATAAGATGAGTATATCCCTGTCTTCTTCAAAATCTAATACCACAAAGTCTGTAAGGATAATGAAATCTATCACTTGGACTAGCACATCCCTCTAAGATCCCCTTCGGCCTTACAAATGACATATTTGCTAGTTATAAAGTTACTTGGGTATTCTTAAGATCTTCACTCTCAAGTTTCTCTAAAACTGATAGAGGCATCAAGTTTATACCCATGCCGAGATCGCATAAAGCTCTATTAAATTAAAGGTTCCCAATCTTGATTGGAATTGTAAAAACTACTGAGATACTTCAGTTTTTAAGGAACCTTTTAGAGATAATAGCACTGCAAGATGCATTGACTTCCACCTGTTCACCTACTTTGATTTTCCTACGTCTTGACATGATCTCCTTTAAAACCTTGGCGCATTTTGGGACTTTTTCTATCAGCTCAATCAAAGGTGGGTTAACGTTTAGAGATTTAAATAAGTTCATAAAACTTACAAAATTGTCATCATCTTGCTTTTTCTTTTCCTTTAACCTCTTAGGAAATGGAACTGTTGTGCCTTTATCCTCTCTAGGCATCTCATCCCTCTTTTCGGCTTTTTTCTTCCATTAGCACTTCCTTAGTTGGTATGAATCCAGTATCATCATCAAAGGGGATTCTTATAACATCTTTTGGCTTTTTGGGTTCCTCCTCCTTTTTAGGTTTTTCCGAGCTACTTAGTAGTTTACCCGATCTTAATTCAATAAACTTGACATGTTCTTTCCCCTCCCTTCAAGGATTATTTTCAATGATACTAGCTATACATGTACCAATTTGCCTAGTGATGTCTCCTACCATGCTCACCAATTGGTCCATCCGTTCTCTAGTTTTGTCAAGGTTCTAAATGAATTAGTGCACTTAGACTGCGCTTGCTTTACCACTACTCTCATCAATTGTATCTCTCCTTTGATACTGTCTAACCTTTGACCACATACAGTATGGTCACTGTGGATTGTTTTCTCTAGTTTCCTCTACAAGAATGGAGGTTGGTACTTCAAATTTCTCTGTTGGTTATTACTACCACTACCACTTCCACCTGGATTTCCTCCCCATCTAATATTTGGACTATCTTTCCACCTTGGATTGTAGGTATTTGAATAGGGATTTCCAACGCTATTTCTAACATAGTTAACATCTTCAGAGTTGGTGAAATAGTTAAAGAGAGGCTTATCTTTTGCTTGTGATGATGATGCCCCTATTACAAATTCAATCCGATTCAGTCTCTCAAACAATTATTGGTATTTATCGTCTTCTTGGATCATCTTAACCGAAGCAGATATCTGCCCATATGTGATCCTTTTAGTTGGCCACTGGCAAGAGTTCATCTCCATGTTTTTAATTAACCCATAAGCATCGTTATAGGTTCTATTCATTAGAGCTCCTCTTGCCGCACATCTAATCCAGATCTGGCGGATGCATCCAATCTGTTATAAAAGGTTTGGAGTTGCAACCACTCCAGCATACAATGATGTGGGTACTTTTGCAACAATGATTTAAATCATTCCCATATCTCATGCAACTCTTTGCCCTCAAATTGCCTGAATGTTGAGATCACCCTCCGAAGTTGGATCGTCTTAGTAATAGGAAAGAATTTCAGTAAGAATTTTCCTGCGAACTCGTCCCATGTAGTAATGGATCCTAGTGCTTGTGCATCCAACCAAGAAAAGCGTTGTCAGTAAGAGAGAATGGAAATAATCTAAGATGAATGACATCATCAATAACAACATTATAACTGAAAGTATCACACAATTGTAAAAACCACTTTAAATGTAAACTAGGATCTTCAGCCATAGTCCCTCTAAATTGTAAATTATTTTGGATCATTTGGATCATGGTCGATTTGATCTTGAAATTATTAGATGCTATGGTAGGTCTAGTGATACTTTCTTGTGTCAGATCTATGTTAGGCAAAGAATACTCCCTCAAAGTTCTTTGGGCTTGTGTCATCAGTTTGTTTGCTGGGAGTTGTGGTGGTACTCTAATGTCCTCAACGTTGTTGTTAACAAGATCTGAGTGGTTCACCTTATTCTTCTCTTCCCTTAGGCGGTAGTGGATTTTGCATTGACTATTGATATCTTCGGTTTTGTCTGATCAATGCTTAGGGGTTAAAGATCAGTTCTTCCAAGTTTCCTTGGCTTCGAGTCATAAGCTAAAAAAGAAAAGGACTGCTAGAAAGAAATAAATAAGTATTAAAATAAAGTAAAATAAAACATCGTATCTATAGCCTAAAGATTTTCTAACTATCCAAATAATAGTGCAAAAATAAAAATTACTAAAATGTTGCCTCCCCAGAAACGATGCCAACAACTTGACCGCCTCTGAATGTACTCTCGTTCGGTGTGGTTTTAGGGCTTTCGCAAGTATACGTGTCAAGTTGTAATATAGTTTTGTTTAAAATGAAACACTTGGTAATTATTCTAAGGATCGTACCAAAGGGAGGCCAAGTTATAGTAATTAAAATCCCTGCAAAGAAAAGAAATAATTAGTACTTTTCTTAGGGTTACAGTACGAAAGGAAAATAAATGGAATTTTGGAAAGAAAATAAATAACATAAAATGAAATATAAAAAGGGAATTGAGATGAGAAAACTCGATAAACATATTTGTGGCATTAGCTCGCTTTGGTATGGATTCTTCAATCATCAATTTTGAGGATTCTTCTTCAATCAACTAGTTGCTACCCTAGCAGGATCTTTTGATCTTCCACTAACATAACGAGTCAATAGAGACTACTTATCTCTCGATTTCACAGTCTAAACTAGTTTGGAGTAAAGCTGTTCACGAATGGGCAATACCAATTTTGGGTTAATTCTCACCTAAATGACTTTCTAGAGTTGTCAGGCCTAGTGTTTGTTTCACATTCTTCCTTCTCCGAACAGTTGATCCGATTGAAAATCCTTGTATACAATAATTAAATAACCATACTTCCACTCCCTAATCCCTTACAATGGGATTAGGTCCTCATAGTCTCTTTAAACATCATAAAATCAATAATATAAAAAAATGAAATTTAAGATTGAATAAATGAAGTGAAAGAAATTGGAATTCGTATAGCAATCTGTTGGGAATAAAATCCACAATCGTTTATGTGAAGTTACAAATCTCATTTCCATAAAACAGAAAATGAAATAAAAAAAGAAATTAAAAATGCTAACTAAGGGATGTGTAAACCTAAGTGCCAAAAGGCCTTATTTATAGCCTTGGACGGTCGTTTTCCTCAACCCTAAGTCAACTGTCATTTCTCGTGTTAAAATGGCATTGTAAAGATCAAAATGTCCTTCACTCGGTATCAAATTCACATCTAGGAATCGATGTCGCGACACACAACCAGGAGTCGATGTCGCGACACACAGGAGCTGTGTCACGACAATGAAATCAATCCACTCCTTTAGGTAAACCTTTTAGGCATTGTTGCGACATACCTTTCTCGTGTCGTGACATAGAAGTCAATCTTGATATTCTTCAAGTCTAGTCCCTTTGTTGCAACATAGATCAGTCCATGTCGTGAAAACTAAAATAAATCTTAAGCAAAAAAAAGGAAAAATGCTTAATCTCAAGCTCCTAAAGTGCGAAAAGTAATTCAATCTGCTAGGTAGAAATCCAGCAGATCACTTTACCATGACACTATTTTGCCTTGAAAATAATTTAATTAAATCACATTAACAGTTCCGATCCCTATGGAGAATGATAACTCATTTATCACTTTATTACTTAAGTGACATGTATAATTGCACAATTTGCGCATACAATACAACCACAACACCTATTCGTGAACACCTTTACCCTAAACCAATATGAACTACAAGGTCAAAAGATAAGTAGTTCTTCTTGCTGACTGTTATGTTAGTGGAAGATCGAAAGATCCTGCAAGGGTGGTGACTAGTTGATTGATGAAAACCCCAAAAGCGACAGTCGAAAAAATCATACCAAAGTGAGCTAATCCCCATAAATCAGTTTATCAAATTCTCATCTCATTTCTTTTGCTTTACTCTATTTTTATGCTTTTTATTACTATTCTAAAATCAAACCTTTTATTTTATTTTCGTACTATAATTCTAAGAAGAGTACTAATTAGATCTTTTTTGGTGCAAGAAATTAAAGTTATTAGTGCTTTTTCTCCCTTGGGTACGATCCTCGGAGTACTCATTACTTCAATGTAACTATGTTACAACTCGACCCGTGTACTTGCAGAAGCCCAAAATACATGCCGAATGGGAGTACGTTTGGAGGTGATCAAGTTGTTGACGCCGTTGTCAAGGAGGCAACATCTTTAGTAATTTTTAAGTATTGCACTTATAGAAGAATAGTTAGGAATTTGTTAGATTATAGTTATGTTCCTTTTTAAAAAAAATATTTAATAGTAATTTAACATGATGAGAAATACATTAGGAATGTTCTTTGATTTAGAATGGTTACAACCTAGTATTATTCGACCGCCAATTTATAATTCTCATTTTGAATTAAACCCATCTCTAATAACTTGGATTACTAATAACGTTAAATTTTTTGATCCTTAGACAGAAGATCCTGCTGAATTCCTAAGGAGATTCGAGACCATTTGCAGTACAATCGCTTATATGAGAGTTTCTACGGATGCTATTAAACTAATTCTGATTCCTTTTGCTTTAGATGGAAAAGTAAGGTTATGGTTGGAGTCATTACCACCTAACACAATTACTACACAGAAAGAGTTTGTGTAAACATTCCTATAGCATATGGTCCTTATGCCTAAAATCATGGAAAGTTATGTATAATTATTCCATGTCAGGTAAACCATCACTAAAACTTTACGACAAGCTTGGGAAAGATTCAAGACAATACTTCGATCCATACTAAGGGGAGATCTTCATTTCACCATCCAAATTCAACATTTTTATGATGGGTTAAGCACCGAGAATAGGAGAATTGGATATGATGACGGGGGGTAGTATTTGGACAAATACTTGGAAATATGTCATGGAAATTCTTGAAATATCCAATTTGAACGAAATGCTATGGGGTGAAAAGTTTGAATCTGAAGGTAATAACAAGGAAACAAACTCTAACCAGGTTGAGATAGTAGAGCCTAAATAAGAAGATTGAATGTGTGATGGCCTAGTTAGATTGCTAGCAACAGAGTGAAGGGTGTTAGAACAATCAATACCAAGTACTCTGAATATGACCATCTATAATAAAACCACCAGAGTTGGAGTTAAAACTGTTACCTGAGCATTTGAAATATTGGTATTTTGGAAAAAAAAATATTGTACCCATAATAATTGCATCAAGATTAAGTGACACTCAAGAAGAAGCCTTGTTAGTCGGGTTGAACCAACATAAGAAACCCAATGGATGGACTATTGAAGATATAAAGGGCATCAACCATGCATTTTTTCAACGTTTAGAGGAAGGGAAGAAACTTGTGGTGGATGCACAAAGGAGACTTAATCCAGCCATGAAAGAGGTGGTGAAAAAGGAATTGTTAAAATGGTTGGATGCAGGTATTGTTTATGCAATCTCAAATATAGGATGGGTTAGTCCTACACAGTGTGTGCCAAAAAAGGTAGTTTGACTATAGTGGAGAATGATGAAAATGAATTGATTCCCACACGAATGGTTACTAGGTGGAGAGTATGCATAGATTATAGGAAATTGAATGATGCAACAAAAAAAGAACATTTCTCATTACCTTTCATTGATCAAATGTTGTATCAGTTAGCAGGAATATTATTGTTTTCTAGATGGATATTCAGGGTATCATCAAATTCCAATACATCCTGACAATCAAGAAAAAACAATATTCACATGGCCTTTTGATACTTAAGCATTTAAAAGAATGCCTTTTGGGCTTTGTAATGGTCCAACTACATTTATGAGATGTATGACAACTATTTTTGCAGATATGCAAGAAGAAGGATTAGATGTATTTATGGACGACTTTTCTATGTATGGACTTATTTTAGGAATGCTTGCAGAATTTGGAAAAGCTGTTAAAAAGGTGTGAAGAAACTAACTTAGTATTCAACAGGGAAAAATGTCAATTTATAGTGAGAGAAGGGTTAGTTTTGGGACACCATATTTCTCACCAAGGTTAGAGGTGAACAAAGCCAAAATTGGGGTAATTAAAAACCTATCACATCCATCCCACAAATATCAAAGGTATTTTTGGGACATGTAGGGTTTTATAGAAGGTTTATTAAGGATTTTGCCAATATCTCAAAACCTTTAAATTTGTTGTTACAAAAAGATATTCCTTTTGTGTTTGATAAGAATTGTATGGAAGCATATGAAGAAATTAAAGAAAAACTTATATCGGCGGCCCCTATAATTATCACACCAAACTAGTTAGAACCCTTTATTATTATGTTTGATGCAAGTGACTATATTGTAGGTATTGTTTTAGGTCAATAGAAGGATCGTCTATTTGGAGCAATTCATTACGCAAGCAAAACTCTCAACCCGGCGTAATGAAATTACACCACCACTAAAAAAGAGATGTTAGAAGTAGTATTTTCTTGTGAAAAATCTCGCCTATACTTAATGGCTAATCATATTTATATTTATACAGATCATCTTGCGTTGAAGTATGTGATGAAAAAGAAAGAGACAAAGACTTGATTAATGCAATAGGTGTTACTGCTTCAAGAATTTGATCTATGGATTATGGATCTAAAAGGGACTTAAATCAGGTTGCGGATCATTTATCTCGAGTTGAGACTATTGGAAAATCTAAATCTTTCGAGGAAATTAGGGAGACCTTTGCAGACGAAAAATTATTCCACGTAGAGACATTATGTTACGATTGTAATGTATGCGCAAATTGTGCAAGTATACACGTCGCACAAGTAATAAAGTGATAAGTGAGTTATTGTTCTCCACAGGGATCAGAACTAATAATGTGATTTAATTAAGTTATTCTCATGGAAAAAGAATAATGTCATGGTATAGTCAGTCTATGTTAATGTCATGACTATAAAATAATGTCAGGGCAAAGGTTAGTAAATACTATGCTATGGCCAAGTAATATATATGTATAAAGAAATAAAAAATAAACTAAGTACTGTAAATATATATATATATATACATACATACATATATGTGTGTGTGTGTGTGTTAAAATAGAAATAAACAAAATATTAGAAATATAGATGCTGGAAAATAAAAGATAAAATAGTTGTTTGTTTAGTATGGGAAAATAAATATTGAAAATATAAATGCAAAGAAAATAAATGGTAAACAGTAAATGGGATGAGATGAACGGCGGTGAAAGTGTTGGCAAGATATCAAGGGGAGACAATCAATGAATAATAAACTTGAATAAATTCAGAGTATATTCTTATATCCTAAAATGTCATGGCAAACCTCTAACTTATACTGCTCTGTCACACAATTTTTATGGCTATGATCACAAACATTCAAACTCTCATTGTATCAATGTAAAGTGCATTGTGAAAAGTCCACTTGAATAAACAGTAAAATATCAGATTAACTATTTATCAAAATATATAAAATATCATCCAGATAAATTCAAAAATTATCATTCTTAAACCGTCTCAACAAACCCAATCAAATAAATTTGAGAACCAAGGACGAACATAGGAGCTCTTGTCACTAACCTCTTACTTCTCCAGTGCTCGGGCTAGATCTAGAGGGTAAAGCATCTTCTTCCTCATGCTAAGCTCTGCAATGAAGTCGTCAGCTTCATACCCTGCTTACCTCAGAAATCCAGTCGTGATTTACACATTGTTCGTGCTTGATGTACCTCAGCTCATCAGTGTCCAGCTATCATCTTCTAAATGATGCTGAGTCAACACTCCATTCAGTTGCCATGGCTAATAGCACTCCCAGGATTGACATGACATAAAAATTATGTCATGGCATAATCCTACATCCTGGTTCTTTCTCCTACACCACACCCTTTCCTTCCAAACTTAGAGTAGAAATGCAATAAAATGTACAACCAAGATTTTATGCATGAATGCATGAAAAATATTAAAATCTATCCGAGAATTCCTAATGTTCAAGCACTTTCCCGTGGATAGAAATGCATAAAAGATAGCTCTTTTCGAGAGTTATTTAAAAATAGGGACGCCATGATATGCAGATTATGTAAACTATCTAGTAAAAGGATTATTCCCATCGAAAGTGTCATGGCAACAGAAAAATGAATCATTCATGAGGCAAGAAACTATATTTGGGAAGACCCTTACGTATTTCGGCAATGTGTTGATCAGTTAGTCTGGCGATGTGTGGTAGAAGAAGTAAATGATATTCTTGGGGGATATCATGCTTCTCCTTACAGTGGGCATTTTGCAGGAAAACAAATGGCACAGAAGGTATTACAATAAAGGTTTTATTAGCCAACCATGAACAGTGATGCATATGAATTTGTATAGAAGTGTGATCGATGTCAATGAATAGGGAATATCTCGAAAAGAGATGAAATGCCACAAATAGGAATTATTGAGGTAAAAATATTGATGTTTGAGGGATTTGATTTTATGGTACCTTTTCCTAGTTCGTTTGGAAATCAGTACATTCTTTTACCTATGAATTACGTCTCTAAATGGGTAGAAGCTGTGACATTACCTACCAACAATACAAAGTCAATAGTTAGGTTTTTGCGAAAAATATCTTTGTGAGATTTAGGACACCACGTGCATTAGTTAGTGATGAAGGGTCTCATTTTTGCAGTAAATAATTTGAAGCAGCCCTTACAAAAAACAACACATAAGAGAAGATGGTGACGACATATCATCCATAAGCTAACAAACAAGTTAAGGTGTCCAATTGGGAAATTAAGCTACTCGTTTACAATAAGAACTTTCATTTACCCATTTTGCTAGAGAAGAAGGAATATTAGGCCATTAAAAAGCTGAACTTAGATCCAAAATTGGCAAAAAATGAAAGGTTGTTTCAATTACAAGAATTGGATGAATTTTGTTTCATGGCATATGAGAACATGAAGTTATACAAGGAAAGAAGTAGGTTGTGACATGATGCCTAGATTCGAAAACGAACCTTCATGGCAGGCCAAAAGGTATTGTTGTGTAACTCACGATTAAAGTTGTTTCCAGGAAAACATAGATCGAGGTGGATAGGACTGTACACAATCAACCAAGTAACGCCATATGGTGCGATTTAGTTGATAGGAAAAAAAGACCAACTCTTTCTAGTAAATTGGCAAAGGGTAAAACATTACTTCGGGGGGACAACTGACGAATTGTCAATGAGCAATCACTGCAGTGCAATACTTTATGGAGTACGAAAAAGTTATCAGCATCGGAGAATAAGAACCACAAGGGAGATAATGAATGAACGACTAGTGATTCTGAATCAAGTTCTGATGAAAACTGGCCACGACGTCGCGACATTGACCGTCTATGTCGTGACGAACTCCTTCACATGGAACGACAAGTCTAGCTTCGCTGTCGCGACATGGCAACTGAGTGTTGCGACACACCTACGTAAAATTAGACATCCGAGTAAACACTAACTCTTAACATGTAAACAGTTTAGTTTTATTTAAATTACTTAATTTGTGCTTACTAACAATTACAATTAGTTTATACTTCTTCAACTTAATATTATGTGAGTTCAGTATAAATATCCTCACCCTCCTCCATTCTTCACTACAATTCAGAGAGAAGAGAAAACAGAGAAAATAAAAGCATCGATCACATGGTTGGTTCAAGTGCGAGTGGTTCTAATACCTCTTTAGAGTTCCCAAAGAGTGATACGGATAGGTACCTCCAGTAACTATGACCGTATACATTCATTCAAGAACAAGGGTGATCGGCCTGTAAACGTCACAGCATTTAAGTGCAAGCAAACACTTGTCGATGCAAGTATAGTTGATAGATTTGCTCTACCAGACATCGATCCCATGAGGATAGGGTTCTTGATGTTTAATTGTCGAAGCAAATAAAGTTAAAATTAGAAGAATTATTACTAAGAATGTCACCGCAACTAAGTTAGATCTACACAGCTAAAAGAGTTAATTTGTCAACGCAAATATGAAATAAATTGTCAGAGCAAATTAAGAATAAATGAGTAGTTATTGGGATGTTTGTAAAGGTAAATTTAGAACATAAAATAAATGGATCAAGTGTAATGAAGTGGAGAGGATCACTGATTTCACAGGTCACAATGCTAAATTTAGCTGCAAGGTAACAAATAAATGAATTGTCACCGTAATTATACTTCAATGAAATCTTACTGCTATCACTTTCTCTGTTTAACAAAGACCCAAATACTAGTAATTACCACACTAGTGCCAACACCTTCTAGTGCTGGTATACCTTGCACTTAAGAACAAGTGGCCAGAATTCCTTCTTAGCCTCAAGCAACTTCCGTTGTCTTGCTTGTTGATTTAACTTGTCACCGCACCTTCTAGTGACTGTGACTACAATCGTACTTTCGTGGTCAAAATGATTAAATCCAAAGATTAACAGATAAAAAAATAGAGTAAAGATCAAATTAGATCTAACTTCAAAAGGTACTTTCATACTTAATTGATAATCAATAGTATTCCATCAACAATTAAGAGGTATCAAAGAAAAAAAGTCGAAGCATCCTATTCCTAGTTTATTAGAACTATTGCATTACAGCTCCTCTTACGCCGCAGATAGGCACTTCTCATCAGAAGTCTTGCTCCTTTGCTCGTCAGATCACCCTTCCTCGAAACTCAAGCTTCCATGGTAGCTTGTTTAGAGAATTGAGAAATTTTTTAGAGTTTAATTCTTCACCACTTGATGTCCATCTTCTTCCTTTCCCTCCTATTTATAAGCTCTAGTAATTTCAGATCTCCTTCCTTCTCAGATCTAACCATTTTGGCAGCTGTACAAGTTGGTTAATTCCAGCTGTGCACTAACGCAGATCTAGTGTGTTCCTCTGGCATCTGCAGGTTGTCACTGCATCTCTGGGCGTAATCTATGATTTTTACTTGCAGCGAACTCTTAGCTTTCCCTTGTGCTGGTGCTTCCATGTATGTTTTTTGCGTGAAATCACTTGTACGAGGCTAAGGTATATTGGCGGTGACATTTGTGGCTGCAATTCCATGTTAAATTTGTGGCTGCATCTTTGCATGTTTTCCAGCACTAGTCTTCTAAGGTGAATCTCTACACTGACAATTTCAGACGCAAAACTTATGTTGCATACGGCGACATTAGTTGTATAAAACAGGCTAAAATGAAAAGAATTAAAGTTGTTCAACACTAAGTTAGAAAATGGAAATACTAACTATGAAATGTTTAACATGCATACTAAATATGATACAAAAGGAACAATTAATACACAAGTTTTAGGGAGAAAATAGGTGTCATTTTTAATGCTATCACACCCCTAAACTTGAGTTTTTACTTGTCCTCAAGTAATCAAAATTATCATCGCAATCATCATTCTAACAACTTAAGTTCTCTGGAATCCTGATGTGTAATTTGCATTCATATGACAGAATAATGCACTGACAATTTATAAATATGAACAATCAACACTGCAACTTCACTAATGTTAGCATCATGCTTTGAATCTTAACCTTTCTTAACCAATACAGTATTTATTGCAATATATATTTTTTCTACTTTTCTCTTCTTCTTTGCTTTCTTTTTCTTCTTTTGTATTTTTATACGTGATTGAGAGATGTCATTGCATTACTATACCCTTATTCTTGGGTAGTAATGATGGGGTGCAACAAACCCCCAAGAAGTATGTAATTGCATCGACACACACTCTTGCAGTGACAACCTTTGGTTAGATAATTTTTCTAACACATGCAGTGGAGTGTTCTCCCTTAATAAGTCACAATGCACTCACATTAGAGTGTCTTATTATTAGTAAATATCGCTGCAATTGGTAAGTTAATTCAAGATTCAAAGATTGATACTATCCATTCATTACTAATGCAATTCCAATTATTCATTCAAAAATAGAAGGACTCAATATTCATTCACATTCATCTAATTCACATATCAGCATTCCAAACAATTCAAGATTTACGCATAAAAAAAAAATTGTGATCGCATTTTTCTTTGTAACTTTGCATACTTTTATTGAACTAAAGAGAAAAGTAAATTCTTAAAATATGTGGGTGCAACTGCATTTCCATTTCACATACCCCCCAAACTTAAAGTTTGCATTGTCCCCAATGCGCTGGCAATATTATACAAATAAGAATGAAAATGCAACTATAATGCAAATGAACTAACAAGTAAAATGCAACGACAACTAAAATGCAATGACAATTAAATCGGATGCATACAACTAACTACAGAAAAGTAAACTAACTCAATGTTCAGCAGTTGATGATGTGCCTACCTTAGTTTTCTTTTTCTTCTTCTTTGGCGCTCCTCTTTGGATTTCTTCTTTGCTTTTCTTTTGCGTCGCTTCTCTTGTGGTTCAACCATTAGAATTGACTGCTCCTTCACAGCTGGTTGATTATCAGCTTCGTCGACTGTGACATCCGAAGGACAAATTTCAGCAAATAGTGCCTCATAGGGCACAATAGCTAGAGGATTAAAATCTTCATCTCCAAACGCAATAGCCTCAGCCTGGCTAGCTTCAGGTGTAGCCAAGTTTCAACAGATGCCCCCACACTGGTGGGTGCATCGATAAATTTCTCATCTAAATTCGTCGGGGCATCTACATCCTTTTCATTCTTCTTCTCTTCCTCTTTCTCCTCTTCAGTTCCTTTCTCTTCCTCAGGGTTTTCCTTCTCTGTTGTGCCATCCTCATCTTTTTCTTCTCTTACCTCTGCTTCCAAACCCATAGAAATGACTGATATGTGTACCTCATCAACAGTAGCCTCCCGTTCCACCAAGTTGGCTCCAAAACTGTTGGAAAATTCATCCTCGAAAAGGCTGGTTATGTTTCTGAAACAGTCTTTCATAACCTTGAAGTTTCCCTCATGATCATCATCATTAGAAATGTGGATCCTAGTTGGGGATGGGACGAGCTGAGGCCTATCTTCAGAAGTAGGCTACTCGGATGACGATGGGGCTTCCCTAATAATAGGGGAAAAACAGGGAACTCTGGTATAGGGTTTGGGCTTAGATTCCTTAATGTGGTAACAATAACTTTGTTCCATACCCGAGTATAAGCATAGGAGAGGCTTTGCCTGTAGTCCATCTCTTCTAGTACACTGACAAGTCACATTTGTCGCAAATCCATGAAGTCAATGAGTTATTCTACTGCAGTCAGCTTCTTCCCCATCTGAGGATCTATGAGCGTAGTTGCTTGGTCCTCCTTTTTCTTTCCCTTGCCCTTCTCTTTCTTTTTGGGCATCTCCTTCATTAGAGGGGTTTCTCGCCCCTTGTCATTCGTTCCACAGAAACGTCATTGATGGGTCCGTTGTTTTCCAACACCTCTTCACCATCACAGGGTACAATACCCCTTTACTTGCACAATATCATTATTAAAGAAAGGAAGATAGGATACCTGCCAGCTTGCTCGCTGCTTCAACAATCTCATCATGTAGGATTGCGCCAATATCAATATGTCTTCCTTTCAATATAGAATACAGGAGGCACATGCGATCTAACGTTGCAGTGGTGTTGTGGGTAGACGGTAGAATGCGACAGTTGACAAGGTGGAACCACACCTTGCTTTGAGTAGTTAGGTAGCGTTGATGCATAGTGTAGTTATGTGGACCATTGCCAATCCACACTACACCGTCGACGCATAGGTCTTGCAACACAATATCTGCCCCCTCGTCAGTGAGATTCTCCAAAAACTCATTATGTGCATCCTCCCTCTCAACAATATGAAAGAGCTCATTGATGTGAGTGGGACTCCAGGGCAATAGTTCTTCACGAACAAAAATAAATTCCTGCTAAGAATCAATCAAGTTAGTGTAGAATTCTCTTACCATAGTTGGGGAGTAACCGGCTGGATGGTCACAAAAGAACTCCCAACCTAGGCGAGAAATAGTTCTGGCAACTTATTTTCCTAATGGCTGTTGTGGGGACAATTGGAACCCCTGTTCAGGGTAATAGTTTCTCTTGATCATCACATCGTGATATCTATCCTTCACCGCTTTGGAGAGAAACATAATAGGTTCTTTCTGTAGTGGTTGTTCGGCGTTCCGAACCACGACGATCGATGATTCAGTAGGTGACTTTGATGGGGTTTTAGCTCCTCGCGTTTTGGCCATGATATCTGAGAAAAGAGAGTGATAATATTTATGCAAAAAAATTGAGATTGAAAGAAGAAAACAAAAGCAATAGCAATGGCTATTGTGAGTGTAAGAGTAGAGTCGGCAGAAGAAGGGTTTATAAACTCTGAATGTGAATAGACGTGATTATATCTATTGGCGTGAGAGTACATTGCATTTGTAGCCAATAAATGTCAGGGCACAGATCGCACTTTTTGGGTTGATCTAACAGTTAGGGATGATTGGAGATCAACTAGCGCGATTCTTACCTGAAACGCTTTGCTGAGTCATCATAGAATGCGTCGACAAGTTGTGCTATCAGATGCGTTGACAAAAAGGAGATTTTTTTTATTCCTACATAAAACTAAAAGGGAAACAAATGAAAATAAAAAGCAAAAAGTAAAAGTAAGAATTGCAATGACATTAAATAAATGTGACTAGATTAATGGTCTCGCTTTATTCTTTGACATCTAGGCTTAAGTAGTGTTTCAGTCGTTAGCCATTTACTTTAAACTGGTAACCCTCATTCATATCTTCAATTGTCACCGCACCATGCTGGAATGCTTCGACAACTCTGAAAGGGCCTGACCATCTCAAGCGTAATTTTCCTGGATGCAATTTCAAACGTGAGTTAAATAAAAGTACCAACTGACTAGGGAAAAATTATCGCCGCAAAATGATATTTTCGTGCCATCTCTAAGTCTTCTCCTTGTATATGGCTGTATTTTCATATGCATTGCATCGAATTTCTTCCAGCTCGGAAATGTCCAATAACCATTTCTATCTAACAGCATTATAATCCATGTTCACTTGTTTAATCGCCCACATGACTTTATGTTCAAGCTCAACTGGCAAATGACAGGATTTACCAAATACCAACTGATACGGCGACATTCCCAATGGAGTTTTATATGCAGTGTGAAGCGCCCACAACTCATGATGTAGTCGCAAAGATCAATCTTTTCTAGATGGATTAACCACCCTTTCAAGAATGCTTTTAATTTTCCAATTGGAAACCTTCGCTTGGCCATTCATTTACGGATGATACATTATTACCATACGATGTTTCACACCATAGTGCTTTAAAGCTATCGCAACTTCATTATTAAGGAAATGAGTGCCTTGGTCACTTATCAATGCTCGAGATGTTCCAAATCTTGTAAGGATGTATGTGTAGAAGAAACTTAACACCCATCCGAGCATCGTCTTTTGGAACCGCAATTGCCTCGATCCACTTGGAAACGTAGTCAATAGTAACTAAAATATACACATTCCCAAAAGAGTTTGGAAATGGTCCCATAAAGTTTATACCCCAGACATCAAATAACTTCACCTCCATGATAGGTTGTTGGAGCATCTCATTGAGTCAAGTTATAGAACCTGTGCGTTGACATTTGTCACATTACTGAGCAAAATTGTGGGCATCTCGAAATAATGTGGGCTAGTAGAATCCTGATTATAGGACCTTTGCAGCAGTCCTAACACCACCAAAATGGCCTCCATAAGGGGCATCATGGTAATGCCTCAGGATAGAAGACATCTCTTCCTCAAGAACATAGTGACAGATAATGTTGTCAACGCATACCATGAATAGGCATGGCTCATTCCAATAATATCTCGCAGCATCTCTAATAAATCTGATCTTCTTGTGACCTATTGCACTCAAAGGCAGCTTACCACAAACTAAATAATTGACGACATCAGCATACCATGGAGATGCGTCGACATAAAATAATTGCTCATCTGGAAATGTGTCGTTAATGTGTGACTGATTGCCATCTTGCTTCCAACTTCCAGATGGGAAAGTGGTTTGCTACTTGGTTTTCAGATCCTTTCCTGTCTTTGATTCTAATATCAAATTCTTGTAAAAGTAGGATCATTTGATTAATCTTGGTTTAGCATCTTTCTTCGTGTATCTCAATGCAGAGTGATCTATGTAAACTGTAACTTTTGCGCTGACAAGATATGAACATAACTTGTCAAATGCAAAAACTACTGCTAGTAATTCCTTCTCAGTAGTCGTGTAATTCACCTACGCTTCAGTCAGGGTTTTACTAGAATAATAAATGGAATGAAATACACTCTGCTTGCGTTGACCAAGCACAGCCCCACAACAAAGTCACTTGCGTCGCATGTTGTATGTCATACATACTCTAAGGAGGTTAACACATGTTGAGAAATCATTGATTAGACATAAAATAACACTAAACATGCATTATTCATCTAATCAAATAAACATCAAAATATACAAAATAGTAGTTCAAATGTCACGTTTTAAGTCCACATATTTCCAAGCATAATAGAAATTCAAATAACTAAAAAAAAAAGTCACATATCAAAACCAATATAAAATCTACCACATTGCATTTTATTCCCAAAAACATAAATAAGCAAATAACACCTACGAATAGTAACTGAAATGTTTGGCTTGGATCACCCCTCGAGACCACACCACATACACCGGCACTACATATCTGCAATGGTTAAAAAGGAGTGGGTGAGCTTAACAAGCTCAGTGAATACCCAGAATAACCACTATGCAAACGAGTCATCATGCATCACTAAGACAATCATAAACATACTCAAATCGTCTCTATATTTATTATTCGATTTTACATGTTTAATCATCGTTCATGCATTCTTTTACACATTAATCGCATTAATCACATGAGTACTTAAGCATTAACACAACACATATTAATCACATTTAATCACATTAGTCACATGATTATTTCAACATTGATCACATCACATATTAATCACATTTAGTCACATTTAATCACATGAATATTTCAGCATTTATCACATTAATATTTAAACACAAATCACATTAATATTTAAGCATAAATCATATTAATATTTAAGCACCAATCACATTGATATTTAAGCATAAATCACATCAATATTTAAGCATAAATCATATTAATATTTAAGTACAAATCATATTAACATTTAAGCATAAATCACATTAATATTTAAGCACAAATCACATTAATATTTAAGCACGAATCACATGAATATTTAAGCATAAATCATATTAATATTTAACACATTTAATGATAATTTGGCTCTTGAGGTTATGAAACATAAAGTGGGCACTATAACCATACATCAGATACACGAATCTCCAAACACACCAAATGACTCATAGAGTCGAACATGTCCCATAAGTGAAGCATATAGCTAACACTCTCCAAACACACCAAAAGACTCATAGAGTCAAACCTGCCCCAAAAGTGCGATAAGAATTATACATTTAATATTTGACAATCATGTTCTTAATAGCAAAAAAATCCAAGGGACGTCTTCTTATTGCTTGTTATGTGTCTAGACTTGGTTTGCTTGAGGACAAGAAAAAGGTTATGTGTGGGGGAGTTTAGGTGTGAGGTTCATTTTTACATCCATCTTCACTAACTCTAGCTTGTTTAAGAAAGAATCCAAGTAATTTTTTTTTAACTATGATTTTGCCTTTCTGCTTATTTATTTATTTATGTTTTGTCATTCAGATTACTTTTATCTACAACTAAATCTTTTCTTTTTGCTTTTATACCTTCTTTTTCATTTGTTTTAATTATATGTTTACTTTGCTTGAAGACAAACAATGACTTAAGTGAGGGAGTTTGATTTGCCATAATTTGACGTAGAATATTGAACTAGTTTTCACACTTTAGGAGCTTAAAATTAAGCATTGTAACAACTTATTTTTGAGTGATGTCGGAAACAATATTTTTGGAACCACAAATCCGACGAGTAAATTCGTATAATTTGTATTTAAATTATATGAGTCAATAATAATTTTTATATTGAATTTTGATTTGAGAAATTTTAACTAATTAAATTAAAAGTTGGTATAAGTGGTTCAGTTCAAAAGTCGAGTGGTTTATGAAAAAGAGGTATTAGGACCTTGTTTCAGTAATTTAAAATCATAAATATTTTTATTAAATATTTATAGAGCTGTATTATAGGTGTAATGAAGTCTGATCTGAAAATTTTAATGATTTATAGTAAACTAAGGTAAAAAGATTAAATTGTAAAAGAGGCAAAAGTGAGTTGCTATAGACGTAAAATATTAATGGACCAAAATGGTGATTAAACCATGGTCAAAAAGTCCAAGCAAAGGTGACATGATTAAATCCACTCATTTTTGGGTTATTTATTCATTTAGTTCTAATTAGTTTAAGGCTAAATTGTAAAGAAATTTGTTTAATTGGAATTTAATATAATTGAAGGAACAATTGTGTAATTGGACCCTCTTTAAATGACCTAATAATAGAAATGATGTGAAATTGTAATTAAATCCTAATTAAATAAGGATTTACTAATTAGTATGTTTTCCAATATGATCAAACATGGTGGTTTCTGAGCCACAAATCTAATGTCTCAGGCCTTAAATATTAATTATTTAATATTTATGAGGTCATTAGTGTTGTATTAAAATTTGATTAGGAAATTTAACGTTTGGATGGTTAATTAAGTAAAAAAGACTAAATTGTAAATATGAAAAAAGATGAACTTTTTAGTTAAAAGGTAAATTAAAGGGGTTTGGATGATAAATAAACCACCATGACCCATAGTGGATGGTAATGGACTAGAGAATGATGAAATTTAAATGTTATAATAAAGGGTATAATAGTAAATTAGTAAAAAGGTAAAATTTATAACAAATTAGTGGGTAAAATCACTTCATCTTCTTCATTTTCTTTCTTTCTAAACCGAAAACTCTAGATAACTATAGAAGGAGTTTCGACAAAGCTGTGTTCTTCAATTTAGGAGGTAAATTTCACCCGTTTTTAGTAATTTTTATGTTTTTTGAGTTCGTTTTAGCTTAAGCTAGCTAACTCATGGACTAATTTGTAAAACTGTCAAATATTTTGAATTATGTCATTATTGAGTTTGAGTTGTTTTTGAAATTTAATAATAAATTATTAAGCTTGGTTTTTAAATAAGACTATTTTTGTAAAGTAATTTTTAGTAAAGTACAAGGACTTGATGTTAAATAACATCAAATGTGGGCTTTAGAGAGACCCAAAACAATTTGGCTAAACTTACACCACGTTTGGTTGGGGGGAATGTAATAAAGCTAGAATGGAATAGTGTAATTGAATAGAGCTGTAATGGAACATAGCTGTAATAATAATTCAATTGTTTGGTTGAATGGAATAGAATAGAGTTGTAAGAGTATTCTTGTGTTTGGTTGAAATGAATATATATTGTAATAGCATAAGGAAAAAGTCTTAAATGACCAAAATACCCTTAGCATAATTTTTTTAAGTATGATTATTGTTATCACTATTAAATTTTAATAGTATATTTAATAAAAATAAAAATATATGATTTAATAACATTCTTAATATAATTATTATTAAAATATGAATCATTAAAAATATATAATATTAGAAAAATAATATACAACTTACTTTCTTATTTTAAAATTGCAAGGCATATTTAATGTGCTAGAATATTATTAGATAAACAAATAATTTCATTATCCTCTAAACTAAAAAACAAAATATTAAAAGTAATAAATAGCTTGAGAATTATATTTTACATCCAAACATAATATTCATACGTTAATAAAAAGTTATGTGATGTTATTAACTTATATGTCATAATCTATATTTATTAAAATTTACAACATCAAAAAGTTACATGAGATACCGGCTAGTGAAGATAAGTGATACTTCAAAAGCTAGATTGCCTCTGCCATGATTGTGCAACTCGAGTAACATTTCATATTTTGTGTCAGTGTTCTTGAAAAATACAATCTAGAAAACGATAATAGAGAGTTAGAGCGAAAGAAAGAATCCACAGGGTTCTTCTGCAAACATGGTTGAAGAACAAAGAAGCTAACCGAGTTTCAAAAATCTTTTGATTGGATTCTTCATCTGCTTGGTGAGCCTTTTCTTGAAACAATTGTTCCTGCCACACAACAATCCTTCATTGGAGTCATTTAACTTGTATATTAACACCCAATTACCTAACATCGAATACTTATTAAGTTTAAATTAAAAAAACAACTACAGCCAAATACACATTGCTAACAAAGTTGAACACCTGACACCAAAGTTGAACATCCCTTTTCAATCGAAATTCCTCTCCTAGCATCTTAAAAAGAATGTCTTCCATATCCTTGTACATACTGTCCTCGTTCCAACTACTGGATTTGAGTTTTTCACCCCCAAATAAAGATATTGGCATCTCTTTTGAGTCCACTTTCATAGGTTTGGTTCCCGAATACAAACCATTAGCCAAAGGGACAGATTTCATATACCTCTTTCCTAGCATGCTCAAAATAATACCTCTTGAAATCGGTCTCGCCTTTTGCTTTGGAGATCTTAAATCCCCATTTTCTTGACAAGAACTCTGAAAACTATTACAACAAGATGATTCCATGGGTTCATCCATTTTTCCATTGCCACTACATTCATCATTAGCGGCTGAAACTGGTTGACCCGCTGTAAATGTAACAGTCCAATTTTTAGTGGTGTTAAAAATAGTGGTTTCGAGACCACAACTTTGATGAGTCGAGAAGTAAATATCATTTATTTGATATTCATGATTTCAATATCATTGTGTCAGAGTTTTCTTGAGAAATCTTATCGTTTAGATAGTTAATTGAGTAGAAAGGATTAAATTGTAATAGGTGGAAAAGTAGATATGGTTAATTAGAAAGACCAAATGAGTAAATTAACCAAAGGCATGATAGTGGCTAGATTAGCATGAGTTAAGCTAAGTATAAATAGGTTTAATTAAGATTAAAAAGGGTTAATTAAAGCTTAATGATAAAAGTTTAAATATTTACAAAATTGTCATTAGTATATATATTAAATTAAAGAAATTAAGGTGGAAAATATCATCATTTTCACTTCATCTTCCTCCTTACTCACGACTAAAAGAGAGAAAGTTAGGGTTTACATATTCAATCTTTGAGCCTTGATTTGGGTAAGCAAACCTTGCTCGTTTGTAGTAATTTTTATCTTTTTGAGTCCGTATTAGCTTGATCTAGTTGATACAAGGACTAATTTGTGATTTTGTCAAATGATATAACTTTTTCCATTGATGAATGAGCTTGTCTTTGAATGTTTATAGAAGATTTGAAAGCTTGAAGATTGGGTTTAACATATTTGAAAAGTGATTTTTGATGAATTTAGGGTTTAAGGATTAGATTGTGAAAATGGTAAAAGTACATGCTTTGATGTGAAATAAATGTATGAATGAGTTGAGATTTTTGCCTTAGAATATTCGGTTGGCAATGGGAAAATTCAGAAATGGTTATTTTACATGTTTTGGCTCTAAGAACTAAATTGAATAGAAATACAAAGTTTAAGGGTAATTTCGTAATTTTTTTTGAAAAAGGGCTTATATGTGTAAATTGATTAAATTATATGATTTAATGAGAAAATTGATTTATTTTGTGATAGATCAAGATCGGGTCATAGATCGCGGAAAGGGGAAAATCATTGAATAGTCCCTGAAGTTTCACCTGAAATGCAATTTCATCCGGTAAGTTCGTATGTTAGATTTCCTATTTGAACTACTGATCATTACCTAATGAGGATGCACTTGAAACATTTGATGTATAAAAATGAATACTCATGTCTCGGGTTGAGCATGAGAATTTGTATAAATTGAGGACTCGTGACTCGAAATGAGCATGAAAAATGATTAAAGGAAGACTCATGTCTCGAGATGAGAATTAGATTATGATTAAAGGAAGACTCTTTTCTCGAGATGAGAATGAGGTTATGATTAAAAGAAGACTCATGTCTCAGGATGAGAATGATAATATGATTAAAGGAAGACTTATGACTCGATGGAGCATAAGATTGATTGAAGGGGAAATTCTTCATTCTGATGTTAATTGTTGTTACAATGTTGAGTAGTGATTCACTATGTATGAACTTACTAAGCTAGAAAGCTTACCTGTGTATTATGATTGTTTTGTGGGTAGTTGAAGATCGGATTACCTCGAAGACATCAACTATCCAGGAGCTGGTTCGGTAGTTCTTACATCACTTGGTTATATGGCATGTACTAGGATGATGTTATATTTTGTATATGCTTATTTTGAGACTATGATACTTGTAGAACCTTGGTTAAATGATGAATTTTGAATGATTGATCAATGTTGTATGTGACATCTAGTACTTAAATGGTATGCTAAGTGTTGTATTTAAACACAAAGGTGTTATTCATTGCACCTTATGTCTATGAATGAAGTTTTGTAGGTGAACTTGTATAAATTTGAGAATTCTGCATATTTGTTTCGGTAGTTCTGTGCATGTTTGTATCAGTAGTTAGAATACTTGTATCGATAGAAGTTGCAAGATAGGACTTCTTAGCTCTCTGGAGTTTTTAGTATTTGTAGAAGCATAACTAGTTTCGGTAGATGTTACACTTGTATCTGTAAAACTATCACAAGTATCGGTAGAAGTCTGCACTGTTTCTAAATTGCTTATTGACTTGACTACTACCGGTACTTGTCCAACAGGTATCGATAGAAGTCTCCAAAAATCTGGCAAATGACCTTTTTTCCCTTGTTGAATTGTATTTATAAATAAATGATAATTTACGACGTGTTTGGTGTATTTCTTTAACAATGTAAGAACGGATGACATGATTTTTTGAAAGAAGTTCAATGGTAGATGCTTTAAGCGACACTGGGACCTTAGTCGACGATAGTTTCGAGTTTTGGGTGTTACATTTAGTGGTATCAGAGCATGGTTTAGTCGATTCTTGAATTACATAATGTGGAATTTAAAATTTAAAAATACATGCCATATAAATCTGTGATAGTGTGATATTGGTGAATCCGATCTAGCCTTAGTTTTCGCAGATAATTGAAAATGTCAAACTTGAAATGAGATAAGATAGATGAGGTAAACATTAATGTTTCGACAAATGATTCTGGAGCAAGTCATGGTGTACCAATATTATCGATGACAAAAAATGAAGCCAAAAATATGTTCATTGGTTTAATGGGGCAATGGTTCTCGAAATTCATGAGAAACAACTTGATGGCACCGTAACCTCCACCTCTTATGGCACAGCCTATCGTAAGATCTGCAGTGCCGCTCGTACCACCTGTCAGGCCTCCACCACCCCCAATGGTTAAACAAAGGCGATAAGTCCCAACATATAAAGTGAGGAAGTATGGTGCAAAGGAATTCAGAGGTAGTATTGAGGATAATCCTTCTAGAGCTGAATATTGGTTAGAGAACATGCTGAGAGTTCTCAATGAGATGGCTTGTCTTCCCGAAGACTATCCGAGATGTGATGCGTCATTATTGAAGGATGAAGCTTATCATTAGTGGACGACTTTGTTAGCCGTAGTTCCTAAAATAGAATTACTTGGGAATTCTTCCAAGCTGAATTCAAAAAGAAATACATCAGTAAAAGGTACTTAGATCGAAAAAAGAAAGAGTTTTTAGATTTGAAACAAGGAAACAGGTCAGTGGTAGAATACGAGCGAGAAGTTGTGCAACTCAGTAAATACGCTCGAGAGATTGTGTCAACGGATGAGGATATGTGCATTCGGTTTAAAGATGGGCTGAATGATGAGATTAAAATGATGGTGAGTGGTTCGGAGCTACGACTGTTTGTTATTTTAACTGACCGTGCTCAGGAGATAGAAGAAATATATAACCATAAAAGATAGAGAGAAAAGAGGTTCCGAGAATTCGGTAAGAAGAGTTTTCCCAGACCATTCTTAATGCCACCACTAAAGAAATTCAGAGAGAATGAGAACTGACCAACTGCAATGTCTGGATTTCAGAGTAAGAGTACGTCGATGCAGCCTGATTCAAGATTTTAAAATCGACCGACGGACAGTGTTGCCAGCATCCGTAATGTACCGAAACCTGCTTGTGAACACTGTGGAAAGCTCCATCTTGGAGAGTGCGCACTGAGGAAAAACTCGTGTTTTAGATATGGAGCTACAAATCATTTCATTCAGTTTTGTCCGATGGCAGCTGGGGTAAATGAAAATAGAAGTGTGAAACCCCCGATTACACTACAGAAGGGTAGACGATCAGGTCAGAATAGTAGTATGGTCGAGAGTCGAAGTGAAGCAAAAGAAGGTGCAAACAGATTTGAGGGTCGGGCACCTACACACACATATGCTATTCGTGCCAGAGAGGAAGCAGTCGCGCCTGATGTTGTTACTGGTATATTTTATCTTTTTAATGATATTATATGTGCACTAATTGATCTAGGGTTGACTCACTCTTATATTTGTACTATGTTAGCAAAAGATAAAAAGTTGTCTGTTGAGGCGATTGAAATTAATGTGCAAGTTATCAACCATTTGGGTCATAGTGTTGCAGTTAATCAGGTGTGTCGTAAATGTCCACTGAAAATCCATGGTTGTGAATTTCCTACTGGTTTGATGTTACTTCCCTTTTATGAGTTTGATGTAATCTTGGGTATGGGCTGGTTGACCAAGCATGATGCAGTGGTTAATTGCAAACAGAGACAAATTGGGTTGAAATTTCTGATAGGTTATATAATTACAGTTGAGTCTGGTAGGCTAAACAGTGATGTGAACGTGATTTTAGCTATGTCTGCTCACAAAATGGTTCGTAAAGGTTGTGAAGCATTCTTAGCATATATCTTGGATACTCGGGAGTCAAGGAAAGAGCTAAATCAAGTTCTAGTCATTAATGAATTCACAAATGTGTTTTCAAAAGAGTTATCAGGTTTGCCTCCGATTAGAGAAGTAAAGGTTGGTATTGATTTGGTGTCGAGTACTGCTCCGATATCTATTCCACCGTACAGAATGGTGCCAACTGAGTTGAAAGAGTTAAAGGCGCAGCTACAAGAGTTGTTAGACAAAGGCTTTATCCGACTAAGTGTATCATCTTGGGGTGTACCAGTGCTGTTTGTGAAGAAAAAGGACAGTTCAATGAGAATGTACATTGACTATCGACATCTAAATAAAGTCACAGTCAAAAACAAATACCCGTTACCTCGTATTGATGAGTTATTTGATCAGATAAAAGGTGTGACGGTTTTCTCTAAAATAGACCTCAGATCGGGATATTATCAAATGCAAGTAAAGGATTGTGATGTATCGAAGATAGCATTCAGAACTCAATATGGACACTATGAGTTTCTAGTAATGCCGTTTGGGTTTACTAATGCTCCTGCAGCATTTATGGATTTGATGAACAGAGTATTTCATCCTCAGTTGAAAGGTTTGTGGTTGTGTTTGTTAATGACATATTGATCTACTCCAAGACTGAATCAGAGCATACTTAGAATTTGAGAGAAGTGTTACGGATTTTACGAGAAAAGCAGTTGTATGCAAAATTTAGTAAATGTGAATTCTGGCTTCGTGATATTGGATTCTTGGGACACGTAGTATCTTCGGAGGGAATACGAGTTGATCCGAACAAAATCTCAGCTATTCTCAATTGGAAGGTACTAAAGAATGTCTCCGAGGTACGCAGCTTCTTCGGACTAGTAGGTTATTATCGTCGGTTCATGAAAGATTTCTTTATTATAGCTTTGCCGATGACAAAGTTACTTCAAAAGAATGTTCAGTTTGTCTGGTCAGAAAAGTGCCAGCAGAGTTTTGATCAATTGAAGAAAATGCTAATAGAGGCTCCACGTTTAATGCAGCCTGAGACGGGGAAGGAATTTGTGGTGTACAATGATGCGTCGTTGAATGGGTTGGATTGTGTGTTGATACAAACTAGGAAAGTGGTAGCTTATGCCTCTCGACAGCTGAAACCACATGAGAAGAACTACCCGACTCATGATTTGGAGTTAGTAGCCATTGTATTTGAATTGAAGATCTGGCGATATTATCTATATGGTGAGAGATGTCATATCTTTACAAATCATTAGAGTTTGAAGTATTTGATGAAGCAAAAAAAGCTGAATTTAAAACAGCAACGATGGTTAAAGTTGTTGAAATATTATGACCTTGTGATTGATTATCACCTAGAAAAGGCTAACGTTGTTGCTAATACCCTAAGCCGAAAATCGTTGTTTGCGTTGAGAGCCATGAATGCTCCTTTATCACTAGAGAGTGATGGTGCTGTCATAGCTGAACTTAGGATGAAACCACTATTCCTACAATGGATTCGAGAGTTGCAAAGAAAGGATTCCAAGCTCATTAGTTAAGAGAGAACAGATGCAGAGTGGCGTCACTACTGGATTTACTGTTGATAAGGATGGTATGTTGTATTTCCGAGAAAGAGTATGTGTTCTTAATGATTTCGATTTAAGACGTGATATTTGTCAATGGCTCATAATAGCATTTACTCCATTCATCCGGGCGCTGTGAAAATGTATAACGACCTAAAGAAGATGAATTGGTGGCCAGGTATGAAACGAGAAATCTCAGAGTTTGTAACTAGATGTTTGGTATGTCAGCAAGTAAAAGCCGAGAATCAGGTACCGTTTGGATTGCTACAGCCGATTACCATTCCAGAATGGAAATGGGATCAAGTCACCATGGATTTTGTTATAGGATTACCATTGAAACCAAGGAAGAAAGACTCCATCTGGAAAGACTCCATCTGGGTTATAGTTGACAAATTGACCAATCCAGCTCATTTCATTCCTATTCGAGTGGATTATCAGCTAGAGAAGTTAGAAGAGTTGTATGTATCTGAGATCGTGTATCTGCACGGAGTACCAGCATCTATCATATCTGACAAGGATCCATGATTTACTTTGAGATTCTAGGGTAAGCTGCATGAAGCTCTTGAAACTAGACTGAATTTTAGCACTGTATATAAAGAAAGGATATAGAGTTTGCCGTCGGAGATCGAGTTTTTCTGAGGGTTTCACCTTGGAAGAAAGTATTACGATTTGGTCAAAAAGGAAAGTTGAGTCCGCGATTTATTGGGTCGTATGAGATCCTTGAGAGAGTCGAGCCTGTAGGTTATAAGCTAGTTTTACCCTCAGAACTTGAAAAGATTCATAACGTATTTCATATTTCGATGCTGAGATGGTATAGATCAGATCTTAGTCATGTGATTACACCTTATGAGGTTGAGTTACAGCCGGATTTGTCGTATTCTGAAGAACCGATTCTGTGGAATCGTCACAGATTAGGGGAAGCAACATGAGAGACATAAGCTTCAATAAGAACACAATACCCTAATTTGTTCATTGCTAAGAAAATTTGGGATGAAATTTCCCAAAGAGGGAGAGTTGTAACAGCCCTGTTTTTAGTGGTGTCAAAAATAGTGGTTTTGAGACCACAACTTCAATGAGTCAAGAAGTAAATATCATTTATTTGATATTCATGATGTCAATATCATTATGTCAAATTTTTCTTGAGAAATCTTATCGTTTAGATAGTTAATTGAGTAGAAAGTATTAAATTGTAATAAGTGCAAAAGTAGATATGGTTAATTAGAAGGACCAAATGAGTAAATTAACCAAAGGCATGTTAGAGGGTGGATTAGCATGAGTTAAACTAAATATAATTAGATTTAATTAAGATTAAAAAGGGTTAATTAAAGCTTAATGATGAAAGTCTAAATATTTACAAAATTGTCATTAGTATATATATTAAATAAAGAAATTAAGGTGGAAATATCATCATTTTTACTTCATCTTCCTCCTTACTCATGGCTAAAAGAGATAAAGTTAGGGTTTACACATTCAATCTTTGAGCCTTGATTTGGGTAAGCAAACCTTGCTCATTTTTAATAATTTTTATGTTTTTGAGTCCGTATTAGCCTTATCTAGTTAATACAAGGACTAATTTGTGATTTTTTCAAATAATATAACTTTTTCCATTGATGAATGAGTTTGTCTTTGAATGTTTATGGAAGATTTGAAAGCTTGAAGATTGGGTTTAACATATTTGAAAAATGATTTTTGATGAATTTAGAGTTTAAGGATTAGATTGTGAAAATGGTAAAAGTACATGCTTTGATTTGAAATAAATGCATGAATGAGTTGAGATTTTTTCCTTATAATATTCGGTTGGTAATGGGTAAATTTAGAAATGGTTATTTTACATGTTTTGGCTCTAATGACTAAATTGAATAGAAATGCAAAGTTTAGGGATAATTTCATAATTATTTGAAAAAGGACTTGTAGGTGTAAATTGATTAAATTATATGATTTAATGGGAAAATTGATTTATTTTGTGATAGATCAAGATCGGGTCACAGATCGCGGAAAGGGGAAATCATTGAATAGTCCCTGAAGTTTCACTTGAACTGCAATTTCATCCGGTAAGTTCGCTTGTTAGATTTCCTATTTGAACTGCTGATCAATACCTAATGAGGATGTACTTGAGACATTTGATGTGTAAAAAGGAAGACTCATGTCTCGGGTTGAGAATGAGAATTTGTATAAATGGAAGACTTGTGACTCGGAATGAGCATGAAAAATGATAAAGGAAGACTCATGTCTCGAGATGAAAATGAGATTATGATTAAAGGAAGACTCATGTCTCGAGATGAGAATAAGGTTATGATTAAAGGAATACTCGTGTCTCGGGATGAGAATGAGAATATGGTTAAAGGAAGACTTATGACTTGATAGAGCATAAGATTGATTGAAAAGGAAATTCTACATTCTAATGTTAACTGTTGTTATAATGCTTAATGTTGAGTAATGATTCACTGTGTACGAACTTACTAAGCTAGAAAGCTTACCTGTGTATTATGATTGTTTTGTAGATTTCATTTTGGTTGGTTGAAGATCGGATTACCTCGAAGACATCAACTATCCAAGAGATGGTTCGGTAGTTCTTACATCACTTGATTATATGGCATGTAGTAGGATGATGTTATATTTTGTATATTCTTATTTTGAGACTATGATACGTGTAGAACCTTGGTTAAATGATGAATTTTGAATGCTTGATCAATGTTGTATGTGACATCTATTACTTAAATGGTATACTAAGTGTTGTATTTAAACACAAAGGTGTTATTCATTGCACCTTATGTCTATGAATGAAGTTTTGTAGATGAACTTGTATAAATTTGAGAATTTTGCATATTTGTTGGTAGTTCTGTGCATGTTTGTATCAGTAGTTAGAATACTTGTATCGGTAGAAGTCGTAGGGTAGGACTTCTTAGCTCTCTGAAGTTTTAGTATCGGTAGTAGAAGCATAACTAATTTCGGTGTGTTACACTTGTATCTGTAGAACTATCACAAGTATCGGTAGAAGTCTGCACTATTTCCAAATTAGTTACTGACTTGACAACTACCAATACTGACCAACAGGTATCGATAAAAATCTCAAAAATTTTGGGAAATGACCTTTTTTCCCTTGTTTAATTGTATTTATAAATAAATGATAACGTATGACGTGTTGGGTGTATTTCTTTAATAATGTAAGAACGGATGACATGATTTTTTAAAAGAAGTTCAGTGATAGATGATTTGAGTAACATTGAGACCCTAATCAGTGACGGTTTCGGGTTTTGGGTGTTACAGTAAAACCTCTCTTGCTTGTTGTGAATAATTTATGAACTTTTAACATAACTTGATCTCGAAGTTTCATCGTTTTTCACCTCGTTGTTAGATTGATCAGTGGAAAAAAGAAGAGATCCCCTGCATTTCACATAGAATTAAACCAGCCAAATCCGAATTCTGACCGGCCTTATAGTAAGCAGAAGCGATGTCATTAAGAGAAAAAATAGATCCGAAAGCATAGAGCAAATTGTTCAATGCCTTATCCTCATCATTTTGCAATCCCTTCAAGCTAGAAATGTAACGCCCTATACCCAGTCTGGTTGCCGACCCCGAATACTAGGACGCCACACCACTGTTTCACATCATGCTTATCTCATTTTAGCGTTTTATTACACATGCAACTTTTTTTTCTTTTATTATTTTACTATAGTGCTTATATTTTTACAAAATTCATACATATTATAGTCATACATAATCAAATTAACAATATAACATGTTATCATACATCGAATAGACATCAATCATTCACTGATCATATATTAGGACCCATTTAGCAAATCTTTCCAAAATTGTTATGTAGGTATCAATAATTTTAAGGAGGTGTCGATAGTTTCTCATGAAGGAATCGACATTATTTGGAAAATAGGTGTGGAAGCCCAATTTTAACCTGGCTAAAAACAAGTAAAATCTTTGAAATTTGATTAGCCAAGTTGACCCAAAGCCCAGCAAAAATAAAACCAAAACTAAAAATTTTATTTCTAAAAAGTCCATTACAAACCCAAATTTTAAATTTACAAAACAGAACAAGCCCAAGTACCCAAGCCCAAATACACTTAAGTTTTGAAACCTTAAATTGATTAGGATTCATTGCATCAGCTGCCAATGCCACGTCAGCATTAGCCATGTCAAGCTCCACGTCAGTGCCACGTCAACTCTCACATGCCACGTCAGTGCCACATCACCGCCACGTAAGCCACGTGACTCTTCATCTACTGACCGTTGACCCTTCAGTTCCCAAAGCCGATCAACTCCTGAAACCCCTCGGCTCCCGAGGCTGTTCATCTGCCCAATGCCATCCCTGCTGCCCTTCTTGCACCAAAACGGTAAGGGCACTCTCCTCGGCGCCAGCGTTGATCATAGAAGGCCACTTCTCTGGTTTTACCGGCAAACAGAAGTAAAAAGACGACAGAGAATAGAAAAGAACAACAAAGGGCAAGATCGAGAGCAAAAGAACAGTATTCTGTAATTTTCAATGGCTATTAAAGCCTTCACAAAAGTTGTAATGTTTACACGATCAATACAAGAAAGATACAAAAAAAAGACAACCAAAATCAATTAAAAATAGCAGTCGAACGCAAGCAGTACAGATCGAAGATAGATTCAAAGGTATCGCACTTATTTCATTTCATTTTGAAATATATATATTTATTAAACAAAATTTGAAAGGGTCTGAAGAAATAAAAAAGGAACTAACTAAGCCGATTACTCCCAAAACCCAGATTTGGGATTTTCAAAAGGGTTCTAAAATATACCTAGGTACGTACATCGCTGTCGGTGTTCGAGGTTGTTGCCCCCGATGATGGGCGGTTCATCTTCTGGGCAAGGGTCCTTTCAAGAATCCAACAGAATAAAGAAAGATTGCAAATTTCAAGTGTTTTAAATACAAACAATAAAAATAATAATAAATAGATTTCGAATAAGGGATGAAAATCCATGCGAAAAATCCTTGGAAATTCCTTAGTGTTTGTTGTTTCAAAAAGTATAATAAGCATAGAAACAGATTTGAAGTGCAAAGGTCTAGACTTTGATTTTTGGTTTTAAAGACCAAATTTATAAAAATAAAAGAACAAAACTTTTGTATTTTGGTTTTAAATCTGACATGTCTAGATCTGAAAAGTTTTTTTTAAAGGGAACAATAAAAGTGAAAAAAGGGTTTTTACTGTACGACGGCGCGTGCGACGACTGGCACGGAGGAGTTGTGACGGGTTCAAGAGCAAGCAGAGCCCTCTGTTGAGAGTATTTCAGAGAGAACTGGAGGTTTTTTTAAAAAAAAGAAAAAAGAAATGAAATTTTTTAGCAAAGTTTTGGCTTACATGATCCTCTCGAAACGCCACCGTTTTGGCGTGAGGATTAAACGACGAAACATCGTCATTTTACGGCGCCCGGACGCGACCCGACCCGCTTATCAGGGGTCCACACATTTCTAGAATTTGGGATATCTGTCCCTTAGCCCCTCTGCCTTTTAGTATTTTCAATTCAATCTACCCGATTATTTTTAATTCCTCGTAATTTTGCCCTTAAGATTTATTTCGTTTGTAATTTAATCCCTCGGCTGTTTAACCTCCCCTCCCAAAAGCACTGCCACGTGTCTCGTACCTGGTCTCATTTCCGTTTTGATCCCTCATCATTTTGTATTTTTTAAAAAAGGAACCCCAAATTTCATTTTTTTTTTTGATTTTCAAGCTTTTTTTAAGCATAATTCTTTTTTATTCTTTTATTTAATCTTTTTAATTTTCAAATTTTGAGCCATGAAATTATTCTATTTCCCCTCAAATTTTATTTAGCTTTAAAATTAATGTTCAATCCTTTTTTTGTCTAACTATTTCCATTCCTTTTCTTAAAGTCATATTTTAATTTCATTTTAATAAATTTCAAGTTTTAATTATTTTAAATGTTCATTTACTTGGTATGATTCCTATTGATTTTAGTATTGTTACGATATAGCTATCATGCATGCCATGGTTTCATTCACGTTCCATACAAATGGTACTCTACGTAATTTATTTTTATTCACGTTTAAATTACTTTTATCCTTTCAATCTTAAGATGAAAGACATATTTATTCAAATATTTTTGAAATGGCCTAATTAAATAATATGTTTTGCAAATACATTATCTTTTACAAACGAGTTTGTTATTTTGGGGAATTTGAAAAATAGTGCCCTAACGTGTCGGGTATTGTTTTCTTTCAAACCTAAGATATCGGACGACCTCCTTAAAATCGATAATGATTATTTGTAAAGTTATATTTTTTATTCACCCTTTTACGAATTTTCTGTTGTTTGAAAAACTAATAAAATAATGCAAAATAAAATGTACGTCTTTTGAACATGTAGATTATTTCAAAATTAGGCAATGCTCTTTTGTTAAAGAGGGATTCGAGAGGTCGTGCCCTAATATATTGGGTCTGTTTTTCTTGAACCCAAATGATCGAGTATCCCGCTCGAAAATGGATGATTTTGCGATGTTCAATTGTTTTGGGAGATCGAAAGATTGTGTCCTAACGTGTTGGGTACGATTTTAACTTTAACCTTAAATAATTGAATATCTCATTTTAACACTTAATTTATGAATGGCATTTTGAATTTTGACTCGAATTTTCAATTTTCAACAATTAAGACACTAAATAATCGATTTGGTACCGATTTCGAGCGTGTAAGGTTGCTAACCCTTCCTTGCAAGTAACTGACTCTCCAAATTTTTTCTGGATTTTTGAAGCCCAAGCGTTTTACAAAATAAATTCAAACCCTTTAGGTGATCCAATCACACCATATTAAAAGATTGGTGGCGACTCCCAATTTTAAAAATAATTTTCGAAACTAGCGTATATAAAAATGGTTTCGATAGCTTAGCGACTCCACTGGAGACCAATAAGAGAGTCAAGCCGTGAGTCGATTATTTTTGGTCTTTTTATTGAAAATCAAAATTCGAATTAAATTTAATTTGTGATCTTTGCATTTTTATGTTCAACTGTTCAGTTTTTAGCTTAATTCGTCTACTATCGAAGTGAGGGTCTCATGCATCTGCATTGATCGGTTACTTTACCCCTTAAGTGGAAGTGTGAAACTATGCCTTCGTGAGGTCTTCACCTCCATGCAGAATAGTGGATCGCTTTCGGGAATACATCCGTACCTATGTTTTCGTGAAGTTTTCACTTTTGTGCAAACATATGGGAAATGTATCCCCCTGAACCGAACTCGTCCGTATGAGCCTATAATGGGTGAGGATAAAGGAATCGGCTGGTTCAGGTACCTGTACTTTAGAACTCAAGCCGCATGTAGTTAACTCTAGGAGACTACCTAAACATTGCGACAAACCTTAGCGGTCACCTAAATAGGAGAGACGTGTAATTATTTCTGCTTTTAGTCATAATTTCATGATTATATTTTACTTTTGTGATTAATGTACTGACATGTCTTATTTTGCCTTTGTTTTATTTTGTGCATTGCATTTTTATTATAAGAAAAGGTGTTGGTTCATACTCGATTACCAAGTAGAGAGCTTTGACATGGAAAACGGGTTTCTTGATAGAGTAAAAGACAACATGGCCGTGCGTTTATGGTCTGAAGGGAGACAACGCGAGAGAATGGAGATAGTTTGATTGAAGGACATCTATCGGAATTTTGGGATCACACTCGAGTAAATGTGACCCAAAACAGTGTGCAAGAGCTAAAGGATATTTGGGGTCAATTGAATGATGAAACAAAGTAGGTGTTTTATAGAGAATATGGAGATTTGCCTTATCTGCTCGAGGTAAAAATAGACAAACATCTTTTTCGAGCTCTCACTCAGCATTGGAATCCCGCGTATAGTTGCTTTTCCTTTGGGAGTTTCGACATGACGCCTACCGTAGAGGAATACACCGCGTTAATTTGTTGCCCGAAGATTTTAAGTTGACAAGATTTATTCGAGAGCTGCGAGTGTCCCGACCCTTCTGAAAAGGTTGATAAATATAACCGGGATGAGTGAACAATGGGTGGCATCTAGAATCAAGGTGAAAGGGGATAATAAATGCATCACTTGGAAGAGTCTAAAGGAGCTGCTATTAGCACATCCGGATATAAAGAAACGTGTAGACCTTTTCGCTTTGAGTATTTATGGGCTGGTTATCTTCTCGAAAGCATTAGGGCACATAGAGGATGCAGTTGTGGATCTCTTTGACCGCCTTAGTAGGAGTGTCACACCTGTCCCTGCAATCCTTGCAGAAACCTTCAGATCACTAACTGCTTGTCGGAGAGAAGGCGAAGGAAGGTTCATTAGCTGTGCACCACTTTTGATGATTTGGTTTCATAGCCATTTTTGGAAAAAGGAAAGGATTTCATATAAGGCATACTCAGTGGACTACTCGCCTTTGAAGGAATTTGTAGCAACGCAAAAAGAGCTGAGTATATCTAGAGAAAAATGGATGGCAATTCTTCAAAATCTCCGAGAAGAGGACATAGAGTGGAAGGCATCGTGGCTTATTATCAACGAGATCCTTTATCGTTGCAGTAGTCTTGACTGGGTTCCCTTACTTGGAATATGGGGAGCCGTAGGATATGCCCCTCTACTCGTGTTGAGGCAATATAAGTCAAGGCAGAGTTCATACCAACGACACATGGTTTGGCCCAGTGAGAGTTCACCTATAAAGAGGATAACTACAAGAAAAGGGTCAGGGAGATAACAACTACATGGAGGCAAGCGCATAGGATGAAGGTATTCGCTGGAAACCAGATGATGACACCGGAGTGTGATTGGTGGAGGAGTAAAAGGGTCAATGACAATATCCCAGCATCGAACCCTGATGATGCTAGCTCATTAGAAGAATGCTTACAAGTGATTCCATCAGAGTTAGACATCATAAAGCAGGATTTTGAAAGGAAGAGCTTGGAATTTGGGAAAAGGATAGAAGTCCTAGAAGAGGATAAGATGAAGTTGGGGTTTGATGAAGATATTCACAAGTTAGAGGCTGAAAAGTTGAGAAAAAGGAAGAATAAAGCCGAGGAAGACTTGAAAGATCTGAAGAAACACTATAAGAAGATTCGTCAAACCATGAAGAATGCTGGGCTCGGTAAGACCTCTAAGCAATGGCAACGAGAGATTCGGGAATAAGAGGACCGAGCAGAGCAATGAAAAAGGAATTTTTAAGATGGTCAAGCTCGAGAAAATGCGATAAAGGCAGAATTGTTAGAAAGCCAAGTTGAAAAAGCTGAACTAAAAGCCTAAATAACTAAGATGGAGGCTAGAATCGTTGAATTGGAGGACTCTCCGCATAGACATCGCAACCAGAACTCTGTCATAAAACTCAAGGTAAGTCAAGCTGAAAATAGGGAATTGAGGAAAAGATTACAAGAGCTTGAAGCTTCACTCCAGAATAATGAAATAAGGGTCAAAATTCTTAAAAGAGACTTAGAAACAAGTGAATGGCACACCCAGCAGGCCCAAAGGCAAGTAGGAGAGAGAGACTACGTTATAGGTGAAGCACTTACGCGGATGCGAGAAGCTGTTGATCACGTGTAGATGCTAGCCATGGAAGCTGACGAGTTAAGCTTACAATATGAGTCGAAGTCAACGCGAGGATAAAAATTGGCCGAACTCCTTAGAAAAATTAGGGCTTTAGGCACTAAAGCAAACCCATTTATGTAACTTGTTCTGTGTAAAGAAATTTTTCTTCTAATGAAGTTTATCTAATGGAATTGAATTCAGAATCAACGCCTTCTCTTGCATTGCATACATGCATTCATTCTCATTTCATTCTCACATTTTAAAATAACAACTCTAACTAAATAAAATTTGAAACAATTTAACTAGAAAACATAGAGAACTCACATCCTTATGGTACTTGGAGAGTGATGAACCAAAGAATAGAAATGTTGGAGAAGTTACAAAAGGAGATGCAAGGACAAATGCAAGTGTAGTTGCAAGACCAGTTAGCGAGACTCCAACAGGATATGAGAGAACAAATTATTGAGTCAGAGGGGAATATAATTAACCGATTGACTCAACTTTACAAGAAGTAGAAAAAGGAAAAAAATTCGGTAGCAAGCCCAAGGGAGGAGAACGAAGACCCTCGATACCCTCTTGGCTTTACTCCTGTGCACAATCAAGTCCCACCAAAAACAAACTCGCGAGGGGCTCCCATCTTCATCAGAGCCCAACAGCATCCTATTGGTACCTTAGGCCAAGCTAATTATCCGACTAGATCAGGGTCTAATCCAGGGGAAAATGCTGCAACCCCATCAACCCTAATTTCGACGAAATCATAGAGACAGAGAGAACAAAACTGGAGGTTTCCAAGCAGATAGAGAAACGCTACAAGTGGCTGGAAGATAAAGTCAAAGCAATGGAAGGAGCTGACACCTATTGTGGGATGGATGTCAAAGAGCTAAGTCTAGTCCCAGACTTAGTATTACCTCTAAAATTTAAAGCTCTCGAGTTCGAGAAATACAATGGGACGAGTTGCCCAGAAGCTCACATCACCATGTTTTGCCGCAAAATGACAGGATATGTCCATCATGATCAATTACTTATCCACTGTTTCCAGGACAGCTTGGTGGGATCCGCGACGAAGTGGTATAATCAGTTGAGTTACGCGAAGATAAGTTCATAGAAGGACTTAGCTCAAGCCTTCATGAGACAATATGGCCATGTCACCGATATAGCTCCTGATAGGATCACCTTGCAAAATATGAAGAAAAGGCCGAGTGAGAGCTTCAGGTAATACGCTCAGCGATGGAGAGACATGGCTACTCAAGTACAGCCACCATTAATCGAGAAAAAGACGACCATGCTTTTCGTCCACACATTGAATGCCCCTTATCTTAACCACTTGTTGGGAAATGCTACGAGAAGCTTCTCGGACATGGTTATGTCCGGAGAAATGATCGAAAGCGTGTGATCAAGAGCAGAAAGATTGACGCGGGGGAAAACGGAAAGATGCTGAAGTAAACAATACAGGCATGTATAGGCCAAACTATACAAAATCGATCATGACGATGCAAGCTAGAACCCCCGTAAACAACTATCAAAATCCTCCGAAGGCGAAACCCAACTCTAGAAAGAACATATAAAGAATACAGTTCACCCTCATTTCGGTGACATATAAAGAGCTTTAACAACAATTGTACGACCAACATGCAGTAGCCCCGTATTACTCAAATCCAGTAAAACCCCCTTTTCCAAAATGGTATGACACAAAAGCTCAGGTGAGTACCATGGAGGAGTAGTCGGACACTCTATTGAAAACTGTTTCGCTTTCAAGAAGATAGTGGAAAGACTAATTAAGACGAAGTGTATAAGATTAGATGTGTCGTCTGGACTTAACGTGGTTGGGAATCCTTTAACTGCTCACCCCGACCAGGGGACAAATACGATCGCGGAGGCAAAAGGTAAAAGGATTAAGACCAATATCGGAGAGGTTAAATCATCCTTTGAAGTGCGAATGGCGTCAAATGATGGACAAAGGAGTAATCACACGAAATAATGAAGATACGATGGTGACAGCTGAGAACTATTGTGATTTTCATGATACTGAAGGACATGAGATCCAGCATTGCACAAAGTTCAAGATTTTGGTTCAGGACATGATGGATCGTAAAGAACTAGAGTTCTTTGAAGAAGAAGAAGAAGAGGTGAAAGACATTTGTGCCTCTGAAGAGAAAGGGACACATAGGCCCGATCGCCCTGTAATAATAATTCTCTGCAAGAAAACAAAGGACACCTTGTGTCATCATACAAAAACCTACACCATTTCCTTATGAGGATAGCAGGAGAGTCCCTTGGAATTACGGGTGTAACATAATAGCACCTAAAGAGAAGCAATCCAAAGAAGATGTAAACCTTGTTACCCATAGCGAAAAATTCTATGACTCGAAAGAGGAGAAAAAAGAAGCTACAAAAGGAATGGCCTTGGCAATCGAACTAGGAGAGAAAGAAACCAACAAGCTTGAGCCAGTAAATGAGCCGGTGGCGGAAAAAGAGGCGAAAGAATTCTTGAAATTCTTAAAACATAGCGAGTATAGTGTGGTTGAGCAGTTGCACAAACAACCAGCACGCATATCAATCTTAGCCTTGTTGCTAAGTTCAGAAGCCTACCGCAACGCATTGATGGGAGTACTCAACGAAACATATATGGCTGATGACATATCAGTATGCAAGTTGGATCACCTAATTAATAACGTCAGCGCTGACAACTTTATTTTCTTCAGTGACGACGAGATCCCGTTTGGAGGAATGGGATCGACAAATGCTTTGCACATCACCACTCGCTGCAAAGGGTATACCTTACCCGGAGTACTCATTGATAATGGCTCAGCATTAAATGTATTGCCACTGGCCACCTTGGAACGATTACCAGTCGACAGCTCCTATATGAAAACATGTCATAATGTAGTCAGAGCTTTCGACAGGACAGAGAGAAGAGTGATGGGTCGAATTGAAATACCGTTGCAAATTGGCCCAAATACTTATGAGGTAGATTTCTTAGTAATGGACATTAAGCCCTCGAACAATTGGGAAGACCCTTGATTCATTCAGCAGGGGCAGTACCATCCTCACTTCATCAGAAGCTTAAACTGGTAACTGAAGGAAGATTGGTTACAATAAATGTAGAGGAGGATATTATCGCATCCGTGACAAGTGACGTACCGTATATAGAGAGAAATAAAGAGGCTGTGGAATGCTCCTTTCGATCGTTAGAATTCGTTAATGCAACATTCATTGCGGAAGGAAGCAAAATTCCCGAACCAAAGTTGTTACAGACCACGAAAACGGGATTACAATTAACAATTGGAAAAGGGGCATTGCCAGGAAAAGGGCTTGGAAAATGTCTGCAAGGGAAAATCAATATACTGGCACCACTAGGAAAGTGGGATCATTTTGGTCTGGGGTACAAGCCAGATATGAAAGAAAAGAAAAAAGAAATTGAAAGGAAGCAAGAAATGCGAAAAGCACGACTGACCGAGGAGGAGAGATCAAATGGGAGCCAATGGTCTTTCCCCACATATCAAAGACTTTTTTTTCAGTGGAATGAGGATCGAAGAAGAGAAGAAGATTGGAAGAATTGCAACAAACTTGGACGTTAACGCCATCTCTAAAGAAGACAAAGGAATGAGCATATCACGAATTTGCCCATACACACCAGGAAGCATTCTAAACAACTAGATTGAGGAGGAGCTCCTTGTAGCCTTTAGGATCTTTTTAGAGTAATACTCGACGCATATCTATCGCTCTATACTCGAGAGTGATAGAGATCTTTTGTAAAGGGCATTTGACTATTATCCATTATTTTAATGAAAATGCATTTCATCTCATTCAACAAATATCTCTTTATATTCTTTCATTCTATTCAAACAATTCTTTTACACTTAACCCACACAAATAATCACTCTTGAATTCTCTATATATATACTCATACTCATACAATACAATCATTCTTAAATTTACTTTATTCATTGGACATTTCTCATTCTTTAAACAGATCTTTGGATATCAATGATATGAGCAACCCTGTTACTGGTTCTGAGCCTCATTTTGAGCAAGATATGTGTCTTGAAGATCCTCAAGACTTTGAAGATGACCAAGCCAGTAATTTATCTTCTAATTTGCTACGAATGATAGAACAAGAGGAAAAACAGATCTTGCCCCATAAAGAGAGAGTCAAAACTGTGAGCATAGGGGAGGAAGACGAAAAGGAGGAGAAAATCAGAACCAGCATTTCAGTAGAAACACGAAAAGATCTTATTGAGTTGCTCCGAGAATTCAATGACGTCTTTGCATGGTCCTACCAAGACATACTTGGTTTAAACACTGACATTGTAGTACATAAGCTCTCAATAAAAGAGGAATGCAAGCTTGTCCAACAAAAGCTTCGAAGGATGCAACCAGATGTGTTGCTAAAAATAAAGAAGAGGTTCAAAAGCAGTTCGATGTGGGTTTTCTCCAAGTAGTCAAATATTCAGAATGGGTCGCCAACATAGTCCCCGTTCCTAAAAAGGATGGAAAATTACGTATGTGCGTGGATTATCGAGACTTGAACAAAGCAAGCCCAAAAGATAACCTCCCACTACCTCATATTAATACCTTAGTAGACAACATGGCAGGCCATTCACTATTCTCATTCATGGATGGTTTCTCTGGGTATAACCAAATAAAAAAGGACCCTGAAGATATAGGAAAACTGCATTCGTCACAATGTAGGGGACATTCTATTATAAGGTGATGCCATTCGGACTTAAGAACGTAGGGGCAATATATCAAAGAGCCATGGTGACCTTATTTCATGATATGATGCACAAGGAAATCGAGGTCTATGTCGATAACATGATCGCAAAGTCTCGAACTGGGGAAGAACATGTAAAGGTCTTGAGAAAGTTGTTCTTAAGGTTGAGAAAGTTTCAGTTAAAGTTGAATCCCACCAAATGTACTTTTGGAGCTACTTCAGGTAAACTGTTAGGCTACGTGGTCAGCCAAAGAGGAATTGAGATCGATCTGGACAAAGTTAAGGCAAAACAAGAACTACCACCATCTTGTACGCAAAATGAAGTTTGAGGTTTCCTTGAGAGATTGAATTACATCACTCGGTTCATCTCACAATTAACTGAGAAATGTGATCCCATCTTTCGTCTCCTTAGAAAGCGTAATCCAAGTACGTGAGACGATGAGTGCCAAAAAACTTTTGACAAGGTTAAGCAGTATTTTTTCGATGCTTCAGTCTTAATACCGCTAAGTCCCAACAAGCTGTTGACCTTGTACTTAAGAGTTTTTGAAAACTCTATGGGATGTGTGCTAGGCCAACATGACGAGAATGGGAAGAAAGAGAGAGTCATATACTACCTTAGCAAAAAGTTCACCTATTGCGAGGCGAGGTATTCATCGATTGAAAAACTATGTTGTGCGTTAGTTTGGACTACCCAAAGATTACGATAGTATATGCTGTACCACACGACTTGGTTGATCTCAAAATTAGATCCCCTTAAATACATGATAGAGTCAACCGCAATAAATGGAAGAATTGCTAGGTAGGAAATCTTACTTTCAGAGTTTGACATAGTCTACATGAACCAGAAGGCAATAAAAGGAAGTGGGACAGTGGATTTCCTAGCTAGTAGAGCTCTAGAGGATTATGAGCCGATAAATTTTGACTTCTCGAACGAGAACCTAATGTATATTGAAATAATTGAAAAGAGGACCGCGTCAGAACATCCTTGGCGATTGAACTTTGATGGTGCTTCAAATGCCATTAGCAATGGAATCGGGGTAGTCGTAGAATCACCAGAAGGAGACCATTATCCCTTCACTACTAAACTCGACTTCGATTGCACAAACAACGCGACAAAATACGAGACATGCATTATGGGTATTCAAGTAGCCATAGAACGAGGAATCAAGACCTTGGAGGTATACGGAGATTTAGCATTGGTAATCTATCAGCTCAGGGGAGAGTGGGAAACAAGAGACTCTAAGTTGATCGATTATTGAAAGATGGCCCTCAAACTAATCAACGAATTTGACGGGTTTACATTCCAATACCGTCCACGTGAGGAAAACCAAATGGTTGATGCTTTGGATACTCTAGCCTCAATGATAAAAGTAAACAGGCCAGAGGATATGAAGCTCATTCAGATGAGCATTTACGAGATTCCAGTCCATTGCTACGAGATCGAAGAGGAGGAAAAAGATGATCACCCTTTGTATCAAGACATCCTTCAGTATGTGAAAAATTGTAAATACCCCGAAGAAGCTACTGAAAATGATAAAAAGACATTAAGAAGGCTCGCAAACGAGTACATCCTAAATGGGGAGATTTTGTATAAAAGAAGGAAATATCAGGTGTTACTAAGATGCATTGATGCAATCGAGGCAAAGAAAATCTTAGAAGAGGTCCATTAAGGTATTTACGAAACACACACCAATGGATTCAAAATGGCTAGGCAGATCATGAGATTTGGATACTACTGGTCAACTATAAAGACTAATTGCATTAGCTATGCTAAGAAATGTCACAAATGTCAAATCTATGGGGATAAAATTCATGTACCTCCGTCACATTTACATGTCATGACTTCTCCATGGCCTTTCTCTATGTGAGGCATGGACATTATTGGGCCAATTTCACCGAAGGCTTCTAATGGGTATAGATTTATCTTTGTTGTCATCAACTATTTCACTAAGTGGGTGGAGGCCGCCTCTTATGCCAATGTTAAAAAGTCTGCAGTTAGCAAGTTCCTAAAAAAGGAAATCATATGCCAATATAGAATGCCAGAAAGGATCATATCGGATAATACATTGAACTTGAATAACAGCACGATATCGGAGGTTTGCGAGCAATTCAAGATCAAACATCATAACTCATCTCCATATCGCCCAAAACTGAATGGAGCGGTGGAAGCGGCAAATAAAAACATCAAGAAGATCGTGGCAAAGATGACAGAAACCTATAAAGATTTGCATGAAAAGTTACCGTTTGCCCTTCTTGCTTATTGGACTTCAGTTAGAACGTCTACTAGGGCAACACGGTTCTCACTTGTATACGGGATGGAAGCCGTTTTACCCATCGAGGTGGAGATTCCCTCTCTCCGAGTCTTGTCAGAGCTGAATTTAGACAAAACAAAATGGATCCAAGCTAGATATGATCAATTAAACTTAATCGAAGAAAAGAGGTTAAGAGCTATCCGTCACGGTCAAATGTACCAAAAGCGAATGATGTAAGCCTACACAAAAAGGTCCGCCCTAGAGAATTCCACGAGGGAGATCTAGTCTTGAAGAAAATACTCCCCATACACAAAGACTCTCAAGGAAAATGGACACCTAATTGGGAAGGGCCATATATAGTGAAAAAGCCTTCTTTGGAAGAGCTCTCATTCTGACTGAAACGGATGGCAAAGAGCTATACAACCCGGTAAATTCAGACTCGGTGAAGAAATATTTCACCTAAAAAAAACCGAAGAGGTCAAGGTGAAAACTCGCAAAAGGGCATCTTAGAACCAAAGGGGTTTTGAGTTGAAAACCCAAAAAGGGCGACTCAAACATGAAGTGAGAATAATCAATTGCGACGAGATGGAGAAACTTTACATCTTAGGGCATCAACAAAGTACTTCGAGTCTTCTAGGCGCATGTCAAGCTGGAAATGGAAAATGATTATCAGACCAGAGAAACTCATATTTGATATATGGGCATCTGATATTATTCCTTGTAATTATTTTGTTCCTTGTAAATATTTGGCAATTTCTCTATGGCTAATGATTCTTCGAGCTTTGACTCTAATATAATCTCATTCTTTCACCACATTGTCCAAGTATTTTCATACTAAGATAATTGATAATAGACTAATATCATAAGATATGCAAGGGTCTATGAGTGTTATTTAGAAAATTCCTAAACAATACAGGGACCTTAAACAGGACCCCAGTTAAAAGAGTCAAACCTGGAAATAATGGTTCAAATTAAGAATATTCTGCCAAATCCTGTCGTAGATTTGAGAGGACATAAGGAGATAATATCAAAGCAAAAGAAATTATTTTTTTAAAATTAACATTAATCATGCACATTCATCTAGTTAGGAGCATTTGACTCATCTTGATCATGACATCCTAAACAATCTGGCCTGAAGGCCCATCTGAGCACATTCTACAGGTTTTATTACCATGAAGGGAAAGATTTAAGCCGCAACGATGAATCCAGTACCACGCAGATACAAAGGGAAATGTTTAAGTCGCAATGGCAAACCTTATACCTCAGAGGACGTGAAGGGAAAGATTTAAGCCGTAACGGTGAATCTAGTACCACGAAAATACAAAGGGAAAGGTAAGTTGCAATGGCAAACCTTATGCCTCAGAGGACGTGAAGGGAAAGATTTAAGCCGTAACAGCGAATCCAGTACCATGAAGATTTGAAGGGAAAGGTTTAAGTCGCAACGACGAACTTTGTACCACAGAAGCATGAAGGGAAAGATTTAAGCCGTAACGGTGAATCCAGTACCACGAAGATACAAAGGGAAAGATTTAAGCCGTAACGGTGAATCTAGTACCGCGAAGATACGGAGGAGAAGGTTTAAGTCGCAACGATGAACCTTATATCTCAGAAGCATAAAAGGGAAGATTTAAGCTGCAACGGTAAATCTAGTACCACGAAGACGCAAAGGGAAGGGTTTAAGTCGCAACGGTGAACCTTGTACGTCAAAAGCATGAAGGGAAGGATTTAGGCTGCAATGGTGAATCTAGTACCACAAAAACATTACAATCGCAATGGCAAACCTCATACCCTAAAACTAAAAAAGGTCAGATTAGGGCCACAACGATGAATCTTCTACCTCAAAGTGGCAGTAGATCAGATCAAAATAGCAAGTTTTTACCTCTCTGAAGTTGTAGCAAAGGCATGATGAAGCTTCGGCGTCAAAATCTATCTCCCTAAAGTTACGACAAAGTTGGATTAAAAATTACAATAACCGACCCCACTCTCCTCGCAGTCACAGTAGAGTGAATTGGAACTACAAGTCACACGCACTGTCATTTTGAAGTAGTCGATAGTGGAGCCGAGTTTCGGCAGAATTAGGCAAAATTGGCCTTCTTTTAGTCTTTGCCCCATTCCCGTTACACGGCAACGAGCAAAGAGAGGTAGTTGTGGAAGCCCAATTTTAACCAAGCTAAAAATAAGTAAAATCTTTGAAATTTGATTAGCCCAAGTTGACCCCAAAGCCAAGCAAAAATGAAACTAAAACTAAAAAATTTTATTTCGTAAAAAGTCCATTACAAACCCAAATTTTAAATTTACAAAATAGACCAAGCCCAAGTACCCAAGCCCAAATACACTTAAGTTTTGAAACCCTAATCTAATTAAGGTTCATTGCATCAGCCACCATGTGCCACGTCTATTTTGTAAAAAATTTTATTTCGTAAAAACTCTCACATGCCTCGTCAGCGTCACGTCATCACCATGTCACCGCCACGTCACTGCCACGTCAGCCACGTGACTCTTCATCTACTGACCGTTGACCCTTCGACTCTCGAGGCCGCTCAACTCCCGAAACCCCTCAGCTCTCGAGGCTGTTCCTCTACCCAATGCCATCCCTACTACCCTTCTTACACCAAAACGGCAACGGTGCTCTCCTTGGCGTCGGCGTTGATCACAGAACGCCACTTCTCTGGTGTTACCTACAAACAGAAGCAAAAAGACGACAGAGAATAGAAAAGAACAACAGAGGGCAAGACCGAGAGCAAAAAAATAGTATTCTATAATTTTCAATGGCTATAAAAGCCTTCACAGAAGTTGTAACGTTTACAGGATCAATACAAGAAAGATACAGTCGAATGCAAGCAATACAGATAGAAGATAGATTCAAAGGTATCGTGTCTATTTCATTTCATTTTGAAATATATATATTTATTAAAAAAATTTGAAAGGGTCTGAAGAAATAAAAAAGGAACTAACTAAGTCGATTACTCTCAAAACCTAGATCAAGGATTTTCAAAAGGGTTCTAAAATATACCTGGGTACATACATCGTCGTCGGTGTTCGAGGTTACTGCCCCAATGATGGGTGGTTCATCTTCTGGGCTAAGGTCCTTTCGAGAATCCAACAGAATAAAGAAAGATTGCAAATTTAAAGTGTTTTAAATACAAACAATAAAAAAAATAATAAATAGATTTTGAATAAGGGATGAAAATCCATGCAAAAAATCCTTGGAAATTCCTTAGTGTTTGTTGTTTCAAAAAGTATAATAAGCATAGAAACAGATTTGAAGTGCAAAGGTCTAGACTTTGATTTTTTTTTAAAAAAAACCCAGATTTAAAGACCGAATTTATAAAAATAAAAAGAACAAAACTTTGTAGTTTGGTTTTAAATTCGGCATGTTTAGATCTGAAAAGTTTTTTTTAAAAGGAACAATAAAAATGAAAAAAGGGTTTTTACCTAGCCGCCGTACACGGCGGAGCGTTTGACGACCGACACGGAGGAGTTGTGACGGGTTCAAGATCAGGCAGGGCCCTCTGTTGAGAGTATTTCAGAGAGAGTTGGAGTTTTTTTTTTAAAAAAGAATGAAGAAATGAAACTTTTTAGCAAAGTTTTGGCTTAAATGATCCTCTCGAAATGCTACCGTTTTGGCGTGAGGATTAAACGACGAAACGTCGTCGTTTTGCGACGCCCGGACGCGACCTGACCCTCTCATCGGGGATCCACGCGTTTCTAGAATTTGTGATATTTGTCCCTTATCCCCTCCGCCTTTTAGTATTTTCAATTCAATACACCCAGTTATTTTTAATTCATCGTAATTTTGCCCTTAAGATTTATTTCGTTTGTAATTTAATCCCTCGGCTGTTTAACCCCCCTAAAGCACTGCCACGTGTCCCGTACCCGGGGTCATTTCCGTTTTATCCCTCCTCATTTTGTATTTTTTAAAAAAGGAACCCCGAAATTCATTTTTATTTTTCTGATTTTCAAGCTTTTTTTTAAGCATAATTCTTTTTATTCTTTTATTTAATCTTTTTAATTTTCAAAATTTGAGCCATGAAATTATTCTATTTCCCCTCAAATTTATATATAGCTTTAAAATTAATGTTCAATCCTTTTTTGTCTAACTGTTTCCATTCCTTTTCTTAAAGTCATATTTTAATTTCATTTTAATAAATTTCAAGTTTTAATTATTTTAAATGTTCATTTTACTTGGTATGATTCCTATTGATTTTAGTATTGTTACGATATAGCTATCATGCATGCCATGGTTTCATTCACGTTCCATACAAATGGTACTCTACGTAATTTATTTTTATTCACGTTTAAATTACTTTTATCCTTTCAATCTTAAGATGAAAGACATATTTATTCAAATATTTTGAAATGGCCTAATTAAATAATATGCTTTGCAAATACATTATCTTTTATAAACGAGTTCGTTATTTTGGGGAATTTGAAAAATAGTGCCCTAACGTGTTGGGTATTGTTTTCTTTCAAACCTAAGATATCGAACGATCTCTTTAAAATCGATAACGATTATTTGTAAAGTTATATTTTTTATTCACCCTTTTACGAATTTTCTTTTGTTTGAAAAACTAATAAAATAATGCAAAATAAAATGTACGTCTTTTGAACATGTAGATTATTTCAAAATTAGGCAATGCTCTTTTGTTAAAGGGGGATTCGAGAGGTCGTGCCCTAATGTATTGGGTGTGATTTTTCTTGAACCCAAATGATCGAGTATCCCGCTCGAAAATGGATGATTTTGCGATGTTCAATTGTTTTGGGAGATCGAAAGATTGTGCCCTAACGTGTTAGGTACGATTTTAACTTTAACCTTAAATAATTGAATATCTCGTTTTAACGCTTAATTTATGAATGGCATTTTTCGACTCGAATTTTTGATTTTCAACAATTAAGACACTAAATAATAGATTAGGTATCGATTTCGGGCGTGTAAGTGTGCTAACCCTTCCTTGCACGTAACCGACTCCCGAACCTATTTTTTGGATTTTTGAAGACCAAGCATTTTACAAAATAAATTCAAACTTTTTAGGTGATCCAATCACACCAAATTAAAACTGGCGACTCCCAGTGTTAAAAATAATTTTCGAAACTAGCGTATATAAAAATGGTTTCGACAATAAGTACCAAACTAGCTTACTATTTTTCAAATTAAAAACCCAACTATCAAAAATATCGATACTTCAATATAGGTATCGATAAGTCCCCCTCAAGTATCGATACTCTTATTAAAATATCGATACCAACAAGTAGAACTGACTCCTTGCACTTCAAAAGTTTCAGAGATATCGTTTTTAAAACCCAATTATCGATACCTCTATTCTAGGCCTGAAGAATACATCATATATCATCACATAAATCACTCTAAACAAGTCCTAAACAACATGCAACATTTACCTCATAAAAGAAACCTCAAATCATCTCAAATAACAATTCAAACAACATATTATAAGTCCATAAATTACCAAACTTAATAGGCATGCAAACAACTAAAAAAAACATAGCAAAAACCAATATAAAAATCTACCACATTGCCTATCACATTGCCTTATTTTCCCCAAATAAAAATAGCATATAACACCTACTAATTAAAGCTAAATGAATTGACTTAGCTTAGATCACCCTCGAGACCACACCGCTCATACCTATACTAAGTATCCGCAATGGTTAAAATGGAGTGGGTGAGCTTAACAAGCTCAGTGAATGCTCAGAATAATCACTACATAAACAAATCATCATGCATCAATCAAACAAACATACATAAAATTCTTTGGCATCATTAACTCTAGTGTTGTATCTCATTCTTTTACTCATCTTTTCATGAATTATTCCACAATAATCACATGGAAACTTATGCATAACTTACAGCACATAATGAACACACATACTCCCATACAATCATATTATAGTCACATTTAATTACAATTTATGATAATTTGGCTCTTGAGATTATGAAACATAAAGTGAGCTCTATCATCACACATTGGATACATGGATCTCCAAACACACCAAATATGACTCATAGAGTCTAAACATATCCATAAGTGAAGCATATAGCTAACACTCTCCAAACACACCACACATACATCTCCCGTTGAATGGAGCGTAGCTCACATTCCCTTATCTCTCCAAAACTGTCCATGGCCCTCCATGCCACACATATATCACAACACAAAGGTAGGTACTCACAATCTTATGGCATGCCAACTATATCCAACAATCTCATAAGGTCACAAAGTCAAAATATCCACATTATTCTTAAATATTTTTACTTACCGATTTTCTGCACATATTCACTGTATATTCACGCTTAGCACAGCACAATATAATTAGTCACATGGCATGAAAAACATACCTACATATTTACTGTCACATGGCATGAATAACATACTCCTATTTCACTTTCATAACAATCATCATAAGCTTATAGCATATATCATAACATTCCTTGTATATTTACAATATCACAATTTCACAAGCAAACCTATTTCACATTTAATCATAGGTGCGATAAAACTTACACTCAGAATTTAGAGTAGGGTTTTACGCTACCTCTAAATTCTCAAATACACAATGAATCATCTACGAGTAGCTATTCAAAACAATCAACAAAATTTATGCTTTTCGTTGAAAACCAAAAAACTTAGACAAGCTTTTCTTTGCCTTTGTATCTACTTGTTGAAGGTCCTATTGACTCTGACGCTTCAACAAGACATACCACACAAATATACAAGCAATAATCAGTCATCAACTCATCTCAAACAGTCATAAACAATAGCCTAAACTACATTCTCTTTTAACTGAAACCTTTAACATAGAAAATTTTAAATTCTAATATCTCGGTCTACACTTAACCTTTTCGCACGAAAATAATTTCATTCATCTACGGCTAATTCCCAACCTTTAAACTACCCAAAACTACACGTTCTAAGGTATCAAAAGTTTTCAAAATACAATAGTTATAATAACGAAAATTCATTAAAACGCTATAAATACTTAATGAAACTTCAAAGTATGTTTAAAAAACCTTCTAACCATGTTAAAACTAATTGAAAAAAAAAAACTTTAATATCAAGTTTTATCCACAAACCCAAAATTCACCATTAAAGACCCGATTTTCGACTTTTATTTAAAACATGTGTTTTAACGGTTAAAAATTTAGTTTAAGAGACTATATATCATTTAAAACTCATTAGGAATTGAATCGTTACCTTAGTTAATGAAAATCCAAGCATTTGATTGAAAACCCGAAAAACCCACAAGCTTGACAATGGAGAAAACTATGGCGTTTTTTGTGTTTTTTCTTGATTTCAATAGAGATTTAATGCTTAAGGAATGATAGAAATTAAAAAAATGAAGTTTGGGAATCAAAATTGGAGGATTTGCGCCAAGGAAACTCAAGGGACAGTAGCACTAAAATATGGGGAAGAACTAATGTGAAATAGAACTATAAATGGTGGGTTTTATGTTGAATTTTGAAATTTGGTCTAATTTCTCTTTAAAACCCCAAGTTTTGATTTTTTACAAATCAATTCTATTTTAAAAATTAAAGATATTTAAAACTCATTTTCAAAAATTAATTTAATTTCCTAATAGACATTGTCGAAAACATTATCGATTACCATCCTTACAAAATTCCGAGCACATATGGCCTAAAATTCCTAAAATACCCTCGAAATTCTTAGGCCTAATTTTGGGGAGTGACAAGAAACCTCCATTTACTGGAAATAATAAAGGATTCAATGTACAATTTAGGGTACAAATGAAAAGATTAAAACATTTAACAAAGAATTTGTCATCCATGATTAACATTAGAATTATTGAAAAGAACATGGATTTGCTATAGACATGAATTACCGAAATCACCAGAAAAGTAAAATCAAAACATAGAAAAAATAAAAAAAAGAAACAAATTACCCTTTTATTTAAGTTAAAAGTAAAAGAAAGTTGAAATTTCAATTGAGAAAGAAATTTCAGGAATCCAAATAAAATCCAAGCATCAAAGATTCATATTTTTCAATTTTCAAGTTCTTGAATAGTTTAAGAAAAAAGCAACTCAAAAACTCAAATCAAACTCAAGTATCAAAGACTCATATTGTTCCATTTTTAAGAAGCTTGAATCTTACCTATGGAAATTGATGCTTACCTGTAGATGAATTCAACGTTTTGAGCTTTCCTTTCCCTCAATTTGATAGAAAGATGAAAAGTGAAAGTTTGGAAGAAAATGGTAAATGAAAGTTGTCCCAGGTTTTTGCCAAATAAACTTGTAAATTTATGGTTTTTGATGGGTACGCTGGGAAGAAAATTTTTTTAAGTGATTCCTTGAATTGTTGAATAACCATTACATGAGTTTACTACTACTGAATAACCATTCAGCATTTTCAACGAATAGAGAGGGAATAAAAATTACATATTCTGTGGGATGATTTGAACCAAACAATGGAATGGTGGTCTCTTGAGAATTTGGACGTAATTGCATAGCAATTCCCTTGAACCAAACATATTGTTAGTTTTAAAGAAAAATGGCTAAGTTGCATGTTTGGGGCTTAGGGACTAAATTGAATAAAAGTGAAAAGTCAAGGGTAATTGTGTAAACTGTCAAACTTAATATTCTTATTGATTTAGTTAATTGAATGAAAATTACTAGATCAAGAACGTGTTGACAATTGCGAAAAAGAAAAGGTTGCAGAGTAGTCCCTGTACTTGAGTCATTACTGTAAATTAGTCCTGTAAGTTCGTTTATATAAGTATGTTATAGATAATTTGCTAAATATTTGTTTGCTTATGTAATTGTAGTGATTCGTGATTATTAAACATTTGATTTAATGGAGATCAATAGTGAAACTGAAGTGTACTAAGCGTAATGACTCGAGCCTTGTGCCTAATAGGCTTTATGCCGGTGTACTGTATCGAGCCTCGAGCCTAGTAGGCTTTATACCTGTGTACTGTATCAGGCCCTGTGCCTAGCAAGCTTTGTGCCAGTGTATTTATCAGGCTTAACGCCTAACAGGCCTAGTGCCGGCGTAACATTTCATAATGGTTACTGATGACTTGAAGTCTTACTAGACGATGACTTGAAATATGAATTGAACTAATGTATTGTATAATACTCACTTGTTGTGAGTTGTGTGTGACAGGAACTTAGTTACTTAATCGTATCATTTGATTTATTGTGTTTAGATTTGGTAAGATTATCGTTTGATTTAATGAACTTACTAAGCTTCATGTAGACTTGTTCATGGGTAAGGCCACCCGCCTAGGCCCAAAGGCCCACCCAAAATTTAGGAGGATTTGGACAAAAATATTAGGCCCAAAAATAGGCTTGGGCAAAAAATTAAGTCTATTTAAAATATGGGTTGGGCTCGAGCTCGAGTTCGACCCGACCCGACCCATTTAAAATTTATAATACTTTATATTATGTTTTTTTATATATTATTTAATTTAGAACACTCTAAAAAAATAAACATATACTAAATATATAATACTACTCTAATTTAAACATTAAAATAATTGTTAAGATGACTATATAAAAAAATTAATAAATAAAAAATGTATAGAAGTATTAAATATTAAAATAAAATAAAATAATATTAAAAAATTAAAAAAAATATGCGCGCGTAAAATGGGCTTGGGTTAGTCTTTTGCAAATATGGGCGGATTTAGGCAAAATTTTAGGCTCGGATTTCGGGTTGGGCTTGGACAAGCATAAAGTATGTTAATATTATGCTTAGACTCGACCCGACTCGGCCCATGAACACCTCTAGCTTCATGTAAGCTTATTCATGTTTTTCTTCTATTTTGTAGAATATGTTTTGTGGTTAGGAGATCGGATCAAACTTGAAGAATCACACTATCTCGAGGACTATTGATAGATTTTGTCAACATTTTAGCTTATATGGCATGTAATAGGGCAATGGTTATTATGTTATATTTCTTGGTTATATATGATTATTGGGAATGTGGTGATAGAATGGTAGTCTTTGAGGTATGGTATTTGGGTTGATGTTTTGAATGTGAATTTTAGCTGGTATGCTTGCTAAGAATTAAGCTAAACTTGCGTGAATGATCATGGAATGGTATGTGTCATCCTAACTTGGTATGAAAGGTTGAAATGGCTTGTTATGTTCATGTCGGGACTTGTCAATGATAGTTTGGTTGATGATTTGGTTGGAGCATTACAAGGTGTCTTTATATAGGTACTTGAATGTGATCTTAAGTGGTTAAATGTGAAATATTTTGGATGCTTTTGATGTGTTTTAAGGTATTGTAAAGTTGTGGTATGGATTAGTCTTGGTACTTAAGCAATTGGGTGAAGGTTGGGCATGATTTTGGTCACTTTTGGGCACACAAGGCTTAGGACACGGGCTATCACATGATCATGTAATGCGCATGGGCAGGCCACACGGGCGTGTGCCTTGAGCATGTTAGGTGCAGGATTCACACGGGCTGAGGCACGAGCATGTAAGCCAACTTAGTAAGTTACACAAGTAGACACACAGTTGGACACATGGGCGTGTGGGAAAGCCACACGGTCGTTTGACCCTTATAGTTGAAATTTTCAATTTTGTTTAAAATGTTCTAATTTGTTTTGGTTTGATCCCTGATTGTTCGTAAGCCAATTCTAGGGCCTCGAAGGCTCGATATAAAGCATGTACATGTATGTTTCATTCATTACGAGTTACATCTGTATTGATGAAATCTAGTTGATATTTAAATGCCAAATGTTATGCGAATGTCCCGATGTGTAATTCTTTGTAATCCTATTCTGGTGACGGAAATAGAATATGGGTGTTACAAGCTTTGTGGTTAAAGTTTACTTATGTTTTAGTAAGTTCCAATAAAGTCAATAAAATGTGTAAAAGGTGCAAAATCGAATCTTTTATTGACCTCGGGACCGAATGAGACCTAAACGTGCTCTAACGTACCTCGTGAGTGTGCAGTAGACCATTAGAAGACGTACCATGTCAAGGCTGATCACTATGTCATGAAACAGGACTAAAAATGTCACAACATAGAGACCAGAATGAAGAAATCCTGAAGCTACCCTCTATGTCGCGACACAAAATGTGGGTGTCGTGACATTCCCTAAAGATGTCCAACAAAGGAGTGTACTGATTGCTATGTCGCGACACCCAGGTCTCGTGTCGCAACATCGACTCTGGACGGGAAATAAACATGAAACAAGGGCGTTTTGGTCTGCACAATCAAACTTAAAGCTCGAAATATCAGCTAACTTAGGGTAAAGGACGTTGACCACCTGAAATCTACACAACTAGGCTCCTTTGTCACATGTTTTGGACACTATTAACTTAACCTAGAATTAGTCTTTTTAATTTAGTTTAGTTTTTTCTTTCTTTCTTAGGTTTTTAGAATTTATTTCAATTATTTTTTGTTTTCAAGAGATTTGATTTGTGGAGATCATCAAACTTTGGGGGATTCACAATCAAGTCTTAATACAATCAGACTCTTTTTGTCACATCTCGAAAATCGGGTTAGAAGAAATTGGGTTCATAAAACCCAATGTGGTCATGTTCGGATTTTTCAGTTAAGATTGTGAAATTATGTCAAGTAATTTGATTTGGTTCATTGGTTAAGTGTTGTATTGTGTGTGTGACTGAGGTTCCGGATTTGAATCCTTTCCATTGAATTTTTTCTATTCTTGTCTAAATCCCTATCTTTGAACATCTGATTTATAAATTATTTTTGCTCAACTAAAGACAAGGATGAGCTTAGTGGTTCAGTGGTAAGGTCTCAACTTACCCTTTGGTCTTGTGTTTGAATCCCTATGTGTGCAAAGTGAAAATTATTTTTTTTGAACTTTGAGGGAATCTAATAGTTGGTTAGTAGTGGATTTAGTATGCTAATGGGTAATTTTTAATTAGTTAAAAACAAATATATTTTCCCAATTTCTCCCCAAAATAATTGTCCATTACTCTTTCCTTTTTGTCATGTTCTATTTTTCTTCTCCCTCCTTCCTTTTTATGTCTTTTCTTTTTCTTCTTGATTTCATTGGTTCTTGTTAGTCCAACTTGCTGCCGATTATGTGTTCTTCATCCATACGAGCGGGTTGTGGTATTGTTAAGTCAGTTCAGTGTAAGTGTTAACGTTTCCTTTTACTCTCTCTCGGTGGTAAGGTTTTTAGTTTTGCTGGTATTGAGTTTACATTCTAATGCGTTAAGGACTTAGTGTTAGACGAATTTTTGTATTCTGATAGGAGAGGGCGTCAGACGTTAGACGAACTTCCAGCGAATTAAGAGCTTTGATCGACGACTTTTGAGGGGTTAATTTCTTGTAAGGGAAAGTTATCAATTTAAGTGTCGAATTTTTTATCTTTTGGTTGTTAATTGCTATAATTTGATGTCAAATGTAGGATTTCGGGAGTGCTCTGTTGTGTGGTTGTTTGGAAATAACATTAGGTGTGTGAAACTAACTCGATTCATCGATTGAAACTTGAGAAAAATACGGAATAAAGGTTGTTTTTGAAACTGCCCAGCACCACACGACCAGGTGCTAGGTCGTGTGGTAGACCGTGTGTGCCACACGACCGTGTAAGTAGGTCGTGTGGGTAGGCCATGTGCGTCACATGATCGTTTGAAATCATGTGGACCACACTAGCTAGGTTTTTTGGGCCCTATGAGCCTTTTGAGCCAATTTTAGAGCCCGATTAGAGGTAGATTAAGGGAGTCAAAAATTGGGCCCATGGGTATTATCTAAGCCCAGAAATGCGTAAGTTTTCGTAAACAAACATGGGTAAGTGTAAGAGGTATGTTAAATAAGTTTTGATAAGCAAAATAATGTGTTATGATTTGCTATAAGTAGGTACGTGAGTTAAGCATGACTATTCTATAAATCATGTGTGTTATACGTATTTTGTTATTTGTTTTGATAAGCTATCCAATTCGATTATGTAATATGATATGCTATGATCTGTATAAGGTATGTGTTATGTTACACTTCGTATAATGTTTGTTTATGTATACACACCATACAACCTTTGTGATATGTTTAACGTGACTTTGCATATGCATTGGGGTGGGTTATGATATGATGGAGGAAATGTTATATGACAGTTCACACTGCAATTATGGCGAGTAGATTGAAAATTTATATATGGCAGCTCAGTAGTTATATGAGTGGCACACCGCCACATATTGGTGTAATTGGATGGATGGACTCTCGTAGTCCTATTTGGTGTGATTGACTAGTCGAAGATGGTGTGTAGTGGATAGAGGTGGGACATTATATGATATGATATAATCCGATATGCTATGATGTGATATGATATGATATGATTCAATACATTATTATATGATAAGATATGTTTTGGTATGAAATATTAAAGATAAGCTCTGATTTGAATTCTAATATGTTTGAACACATCCTGATATATGATGAGTTTTGTTATGATATATGATATGCTATGATATGTAGTATGATATGACGAGTTACTTATTTTTTATGCAAAACCCATAGTAAAATTCTTTTTGTAGGTCGGATCACACACTAGGCTTCTAGCTCACTTCTTTATGTATACGTTTTAGGTCAACCTCTAACTTAGAACTGAACGGCGTGCAGGAGCTCGGATTATTTTTTCGGCCAATTAAATATGGTGATTTACATTAGCAAATTTATTCTTGAATTTTTGGGATTGTATTTTGTTTTTGGACTATGTTTTGGTTTTTGTTTTGTTCGTCGACTTTTGATATTTTCGATCATAAAACCGCAAAATCAACACAGGCTAACAAATTGGTTTCCGGTTCTCAAAACTAAAACTCTGAAAATTTTTAGCTGCAAATTAAGTAAACTCTTAAGTGTTTTTCCATAAATGAGTAAATAGTTTTTAACAAATATTAGCTTTAACTAGAAAAGATTTGTTCAAACATCGGTATTTTTGAAGCAAACAAATTTGAATTTTGGGATTTGAAATAAGTGTTTTCGGACTTAAGCTTTGCTGAACGTTTGTGAGAGTTCTGCCAAGTTTTATGTTTTTGAAACACTCAACTAAGTTTGATTAAAATAAAAGTTTTTAAACAAATTAATGTAATGCCTCTAGATTCGGTCATAACGTCTAGGTCGGGTTAAGGTGTTACATTTTCGTAAACTCTATACTAGCAATTTATTTTGCATGTTTGCTCTTTATATTGATCTTATATTTTCTATGGAAGGGATTAGTTCGCGGAGGGAAATAAACCTTAGGCCTAACAACCCCAGGAAGTCATCAAGGAGGGAATTAACCCAAAATTGGTATGGTCCATCTGTGAACACCTTCACCCCAAGCCAGTTTGGATTGAGGTAGGAACATAAGTAGTCATTGTTGACTCGTTATATTAGTGGAAGATCGGAAGATCCTATTGGGGTAGCGACTAGTTGATTGACGAGGAACCCGAAGTAATAGTTGATGGGGATTACCAAAGCGAGCTAATCATCCATATCAGATTTGATTTATCCTATTCTTTGATCTCTTGAATTTTATCTATTTATGTTATTTTTAGTTCTTTAATTATAAAATCCAAAAAACTCTTTATTTATGTTTGTTCATAATATAGTTTATTTAAAGTACTAATTAGATTTATTGGCCTTTAGGTTAGAGTTAATTTAGTACTAGCCTCACTTGGGTATGATCTTCAGAATACTTATGAATATCGCCTCAAGTTCCATATATTTTGTAACAGTATCCACACTCTGGACGTTAGTACATCCGGAGGCGATCACGAACCGGATGGGAGACAAATTGTTATGATACATGCTATTGCCAACCCACAAATCGAATAGGTCTGGGTCGAATCCAAATTGAGCTCACATAATAAGCTCGCATATGGAGCTCGCAGGTTGAGCTAGTATGAGGCTAAGTGTTCACAAGAGGGGTATCCACATTCTCCTACGAAGTCGCACATGGGATTGCGCATGGAACTGAGACCGCAAAAATCCGTGTTAAATCTAGATTAGGATATGCGTTGACATGCATGAAACTTATTTAGTATATCACATCAATGAACAATACTCATATCATATAAATATATAATCTTATCATTTAAGAAAGACAGAGGAAAACACTCAACACTCCTCTAAAATTTAATTTAATTTATCCTTTGTAGTAAACCCAAGTATTATTATCCTAAATAGAATCCTAATTAACTAAATTATTCATTTAATATTTGAATTAACAAAAATTCAATTTTAATGAATCCATTTAAAAAAAAAAGAAAACGGATTAAAATATACGACTCAATTATTTGCAAAATAGAACAAATTTGAATAACAAATTTTTAATAATTAAATATCTACCTTCACTTTAAATTTTTTTACATATATTAATTAAAATAATTGAAATCAGATATGGTTGGAATTGGTAATATTCAAATCCATAGAAAACAAATAAGGTCTGGACCGTAGACCTAATATATAAAATATTTTAGAAGAAAAGAAAAATAATAATTGGATGGTGACAGTTGAAAATGATGAAATAAATAATGAAGGGGAAAGGTAGTCAGGCAGGGCATGCGTAAAGACTTAGACATTAGAAGATGGGGCAATTTGAGACAACAACTGAACAGAAAAATCTGACACCTTCCTGTGAGAGAGATAGACAAACAATGGTCAGTGCCTCAGATCTGATAATCAATTTGCTTTTCTATTTGCAGAACGTTCCATCCATGCACATGCACATGCACATGCATATATGCATGCATATTATCACTCATATAAATATATATATTTTTATGAATTATAATAATAGGATAAAATCTGAATAATTAATGTGATTATCACGATTCGAATTTAGGTCACACGTGAGACGATAAACACCCTTAATTATCAGGTCATCACATGAGATTTATCACTCATATTTTTATATATCTATTTTCTTTTACTTTTCACACACTATAATATAAATATTTGAATTTGGGGTAAATTATACTATTAATCACTAAATTATGTATACGTTTTTATTTTGATCACTTAATTTAACAAGTTATAATTTAGTAACAGAGATATTCAAAAGTTTTCATTTAAATTTTTGAACTATTCAAAAGTTTTTATTTAAGTCGCTGATGCTTGTATAGTGGATCAATATCTCTCAGAAAGTATAAGAACATACCTTAGATCCAAGTCGATTTGACGGTTAATACTGGATATCGAAAAAAGTTGTTTTTAATTTAGATTTACAAATTCATCACATTCAAAGCTATTTTATGAAAAAATTGAATTGTAGAAGAGAAGAGAAAAGAGAACTTTCTATTGGTGCAGACAGTGCAAACATAGAAAGCCATATATATACTGATTGTAATAGCTCGGTGACTTAAATAAAAAATTTTGAATAGTTTAGTGACCAACTTGTAACTTTTTTCAATTAATGATCAAAACGAAAACTTACCTATAATTTAGTTACTAATGATGTAGTTTACTCTAGAATTTATCATGTTGAAGATACCATTGTGAGTTAATTTGGCAGGTATCATGATTTAATTAATTATCTGTTTAATGACATTATATTTTAGGTTAAAATATAATTAGGAGTGCTTTTGATTAAAAAATATTTTAGTCTCGACTCGTATGTATTGGTGGTTAAAGTTCTTATCAGATACACATTTGGCACAGGTTCGAGTTGTGTTACCCCTATTCCCTACTCTCAATATTGTATAAAAAACCTTTAAGGCTTAATTTGAAATGGAATTATGGTTTTAGTGTGATTATACCAATATGCTACATTTGGTAGGAGTATTATTTTTTTTACGCATTCTTTAGTATATAAATTAGTAATAAATTAATTCATTTGATAATATTTAGTCACTCTCATGACTTATTTTTAGCAAAGAGAAGAAAAAATTTCCCCGATTGTAAAGAAAATATTATTTTTTACAAGAATTTTTATTGATATTTCTAAGTTTAAATTTAAAATTGCACTAAGTATTTGTTATTACACTAGTAAAAAATTGAGGCATTAATGTCTAAAAATAATAGTGTAGTTTAATTCTTTAACCAAAATAGTAACAGGTTGTTAAATTAAAAATTTGAATTTTTTAACCCATCGAGTGGTACCAATGAAAAAGAAGATGTTGTTCATTTCCGAGAACTCGGGTTTGAGCACTTGTATGTGCAAAATATGTGTTGTCAAAAGGTTAAGAAAGTATGAACAAATACTATCATATAATCACACCAAAATATTAAAAAATTTTGATTTTTTTAAGTAAATAATTTATTTTTTGTATAACGATAATTTGTACCTAGATTACTCTTAAAGAAAGACAAACATCCAATCAGTAGGCGACAACTAATTTTTTAAATATAAACATTTTAGATTTTGCTGCAAAGATTGTTTATGAGTCTAAAAAGAAGTTTTTGTTAACTAGAAGCCTAAAGAATTACCTGATAAGTCTTAGATTTATTTATTTGCATTTATTATTTATATTTTTTCATGTAATGCTGAAATTTATAAATAAAAGCAATTGTTTAAATAAAGTACTTGTGATTGATTGTTTCACACAAATTCTTTTTACCCAAAGTGAAACTTATATACTACTGCTATTTTTTTTTAATTATAAGAGATGGGTAAAGCTCTATCAATATTGTGATTGACGCGAATTCAGATGATACTTGAGGTCAGGGGCGAAGTTAGAAAAAATTTTCAGGGGTCAAAATTAAATTTTATATAATTTTAAAAATTTTAAAAATTAAATTAAATTTTTATCATTTTTAGGGGGCAAAGTGCAATTTTACCTTTATCAATTTTAAATTTTAAAGGGCTAAAATAAAAAAATCTCATTTTAGGGGGGTCGGGGCCTTTGTCAGCCCCTGTATCCGTCTTTGCCTGAGACAATAAACATATTTAACCATCATACCAACACACAAGGTTCATATCCTCTGCTACTTTTAATTTATTCTAACATACACTTTATAGGTAATTAATTACCTTTTGTTTCCCTTTATATAATTATGTCAATAAAAAATATTATAGAGTCAACACACCATAATTTTTACCAAAAATAATTAAAGATCCGCAATAATGTACTATAGTCGTATTTTGATAAATGCTACACTACATATAACTTTTATAAATAAATAAATAAATAACACCATCTTTGTAGTAATCAAATTATTTCCTAAAACAAAGCTTCCTATTTATTACAATTTCCTTTTTTATATGGCATTCCCTTTACTTTTAATTTTAATAAATTTAACTTTGATCTCCCATTTGCATAACTCATGAAAATAAATTACAAAAAATAAAATAAAATCTTAACAGCAACGCGATTAACGAAACTCAAACTCAAATCACACTTGAAATGATCAATACTCTAACCATTAGGTCAACACACAAGGTTCTGTTTTGAGTGTATTTTATGCTACCATATGATTTTTATCAAGAAATATTTGAAATGTTCAAATAATATGTTTTTTTTTTCAAAAATTAAAAAATAAAATTTTTAGCATTTGAAAATTAATTCAAACATAAATATGAGAAAATAATAAAACATAAAAATAATTAAAATAAAAGAATAAACTAGATACACATTAGAATATATATTATTTACCATATACTAACTGGAGATATTTTAAATTACATGCAATTTTTAAATTATATTTGTTTATTATTAAATTTTTATTTGATTAATTCATTTTTATTCTAATTGCAATCTTTCTAATTGTGTTTAAGATGACTTATTTTAATAAAAAATATATTAAAGAAGTTGTTTCCTTTAATATCAAAGGAAGTTAAGAAAAACTTATTTAATGTAAGTTTAATTAGTATTAACTTACAGTTTTCTTTTAAATACAGTTTACTTCAATTACTTTCATTAAATACTTCTAAGTTTAATATTAGTTTAAGAAAAAAAATGATTCCATCTCGTAGTATAACTCAATTGATGGCTTGATGGTCAAGGATGATCACCGTATCAAGTGTAATCTGAATTTGAATCGTGCTAGCGGCGTTTGTTATTTGGACTTTGCCCTATTATTATAATTCACCATAAAAATAAAAATTCATCTTCTCTATTTTATTATCCATAAGTTCCTAGACCTGCAAGAGGTTTGCAACTCTTTGAGGTGATGTTGTTGAAGACGAGGCAATTGTATCAAAACCGTGTGCATTAAGTGACAGACAATTTCGCCTTAAGGACAAATGGTTTAACCCTTGGAACAATTTTAAACTTTCTATTCATCAAATCTATTTCAGATCAGGAAGTGTGTGTAGCTTTTGAGTAAGTTTTATTATTATTATTATTATTATTATTATTATTATTATTATTATTATTATTTAATTTTAACAAAGTTTATGAATAAACAAAATATACAAAATTTATATTTATTTTTTTTCCTAACACATGCAGTCTCTATTTGTTAAAAAAAACTCTCTTTATTTTAAAATTTTAGTTAATTGAATTAGCTTTTAATGTTTTAAAATAAAATTAATGAATATTTTATTGTTAAATTATAGTTTTTTTAATAAAAGATACATATTAATAACATTTATCAAATTAAATTTATATTTTCAAATATAATAAAAGTTAATTACATTAATTGATTAACATAGAGCAAAACTAAATATAAAATTAAAAAATTGAATATTAATAGTTTCAACATTAAAATATATTAAATTAATAATATATAAAATAAATAACTTAGAAAAAATTATTAATAATATTGTTTAAATTGTAATATATTAATATTAGTATTCAAACCATGATGAATTTTTGTATTATTTTAATATTAAATATTTTAAAATTAAATATAATTAATTCTAAATAAGTTAAATATTTCAATTTATTAGTAAATTTTGAGAAAATTCATTAAATTTTTTAAAAAAATTAATATTATAAAAAATATCATAAATTTAATATATACAATTAATCCGTGCATCGCATGAAAATACATACTAATTATGATTTATTTATGTTATTTATTATATGTTTTAGTTCAAATCATTAACATGTTAAAAAAATCGATTAATCAATTTATGTAGCAGTAAAACAAATTCGAATAATGATCTTTTAAAATTAATAAAAAAAATTTATATTTATAACGATATTTTATTCTGATGATTATAAATTCATCTTTTGAATGATGCAAAGAATTTTAAAAGAAAATTACACTTTATTAAAGGATAAATATTAATAAAATTTAAATGAAAATTAGTAAAACTTTTTTGATAATTATAATTTCTCTTGAATGACATAAAATTTCATATTTCTATTTTTTAAAAAATTATAGTTTAATATTAGTGATTTGTATTAAAGCATAATAATAGCAAAAATAATAATAAAATGATGGAATTATGATAAACTGAAATACATAAATTAAATACTCAAAAAAACTAATTTCATTTTTCCTTGTGATGGGATTTGTGTTGAAAAAAATGGTAATGTGGGGCATCTCTTCTTAGCCAGTGCTTGTCAATCTCTCCTATGGTATGGAAAGTGGATGTTAACCAAATTTTTGAAAAAGGATTTTTAAATAAATCACGATTTGTTAAAAAAACATTGATAATGATAGTAGAATCATCGTAAAATAAAAAAATAAAAATAAAAATACATAGGTTTTGCGTGGAAAATTTTTATCATTTTTCTCATTTACACTATGTGCCTTCTCTCTTATCAATTTGTACATCTTTTTTTTGGTATTTTTGTTGTCTTCACAAGTTGTAATGGATAAAGGACTATGCCTATCGTCACTGAAATATCACCTACCATCGACAATTTCTTTTAGAAAGTAGATGATTCTTCGTTGACTTCTTAATCTGTTTATGTTTTGAGAGTATTTCAAAATAATAAATGATTTCATGAGTCGGTTTGGACTTGTGTTGTCTTAAGATTTATATGTTTTATTGTTTATTTTACCATTGTTTAATAAGTTTTCATTTTTAGAAGTTTTTATTTACTCTTGTAGTACTTTTCTAGTCTTACTTATGCATGCAATTTTTTTTTGCAAGTGATTTAAGGATGTTTTGTTGTCGTCCTCTCTAGTTTGGTGGATGATTAGTTCTTTTGCCAATTTATGCCCACCTCTTTGTTGTGTTGATGGAGTTTGTCCTTCACCGTCTATAACAAGTGTTTGTTATTTTTTCCTCCCGAATTGTATGGTCTCATTCATTAAATGAATTAATGAATTTCTCTTTAAAAAATCATCAAATTAAAGTACAAAGATTAAATACACAAATTTTCATCAAGGGACTAATAACAAATCTAACCAAATTTTATTTATTTTAAAGCTTTTTTAAAATACTAGTTTAATCCTTCATACCCTAATATCAAAAAAGAACTTTATTTCATTTACTCGTGTTCAACAAAGACAGAATTGAATGCTTTTGTTTGACAAAAATGGCCAGGTGGGGCCTCTCTCCTTACCTGCTGCGTGTCAATCTCTCCTATGGTTAATATTTCAAAAGGAAATTACAAATAAACTTTTTGCTATAATTATACCTTTAAGATGGTGGTTAGTGCTGAGAGAGGAAAAATGGTGCCGCAAATGGAAGGAACACAGTGGTGGCGGCAGCGCCGATGGAACATTCGACGAGGAGGTGGCCATCAATGATGTAACGGTGGTGGTGACAGGCGATGACCGTCTTACAATAATAAACTTCTAACGAGATCCAGTGGTTTTATTACCCCTTTAGTTGAAAAGAGAAGAAAAACATGATATTTTGAGGGTGAACATGCACCGTCGTCAAAAGTCGTCACTTGAAACCCTTTTTTTTTCCATCAAACACTTGAAAGAAAAAAAACATCTTTTCGTGTCAACATATTTATGAGTTGTATTGAGTAATTTTATCTCGTGTTTTATTCATGAGAGTATTCAAGTATTTATATATATTATCACAGTTCACGATCTGATCCCACTGTTTTGTCTCGATCTCACTGTTCTTAGAGGACTAACGTCTTGTACGGGCTTCAGGCTTGTTAGAATACGTTTTTCACTCTGAGGTGCCTACAATGCACGCGATCTTCTCTGTACTTGGGACTAACATTCTGTACGGGCTTCAGGTTTGTTGGACACGTGTTCCACTTTGAGTTGTCTGTAGAACATGCGGTCTTCTTTCTACGAGCAAAGACCCCTGTGAGCTCCCTCTAATATGTGTGAGTAGACGCTGTGAGCTCTCCTCGTTGTCTTCTGACATGTCCGGGTCGCGAGCAAGAGATCCGAGTCTTATTTGGATTTCGGGTCGACGGTCACCCATGTATAACAAGTTGCATCCTAACTAAAATGAGAAATGATTCATAGTAAACTTGTCGATTTTATTTGACTGAGGTATGTAACATAGGGACGAGGAAGGCCAAGGGAGGGGATGAGGTTAAACAATCGGGTGAAATATGGAGCGAAGATAACGTCGGTGACTCATTAACGGAGCTTCCAAGAAATGGTGAACAACCATCCATTGTTTCAGTATCAATTTCACTTGTGTTTGTGCTTTTGGGTCAGTTTAAGCTTTAAAACTAGAAACCGCAGTTGCATGCAGTATGCTCTTAAGTTAGTAAATAAATTATAATCGGGCACTTAAACCGAGGACGAATGGAAGCCCTTCTGGGTTTTTATTTGTCTTGTTTGCTTCTCTAGTTCATTCTCTATGGACCTTAATATTATGGAAATGGATCCAAAAATATTGGTAATGTAAAGAGTTGGTGTTAGTGGTTTTGGATAAAACCGTTAACGAACATATATAAATATGAATATTTATATTAAAAATAAGATCTCTACAAAATAATATAAATTAAATTAATATTTATATTTATATAAAACAACATATCTAAACACAATCAATTTAAATAAATATTTATTTTTATATAAAACATCAAATTTGAAAAACAAATTAATTAAAAGGATTTGAAAAATCAGAAATAAAAAAAAAAAGAATTGAGATTACTAGATGTTGAGGCTTGTTTCACAGTTTTCTTAAGACAAATTCGATCGCTCTTACGCTACTTGGAGAAACGTTAGTCGTCTGTCTCCTAGGATACAACAACACAATGATCTCGGTAGTAGTACTTCTGCAATGATCAACAAACAAACTTTGCCTTCTTCTATCACTGGAACATTGGAAAATTTAGAGAGAAAGAAAAAGAATTTTCGAGAGTGAAAAACAAAATAAAAACCGTTGTGTCTCTAAAAAATTTTAGAGTATTCTTTAGGTTTTTATAGGTATTCAATGTGGAGGATTTCATGAAATTTCCGTTTATAAGGATACAAATCTGATTTAAAGGAGCCTTTAAATCAATTTGAATAGAATCAAATCAAATCGAAAATCAATTTAATAGGAAACAAAATCAAATTGAGATATTTGTCCTTTTAAAACAAATTTTATAATAATATCTACTGAGAAAAAAATAATTTCAAAAGCCCTTTTTGGGTCTAACTAGTTTTGACATTTCAAGTCACCCACGTCGTGCAAGTGCTCCCCGACCCCGATGGTTTGAATTTGCAAACCTTTGCTCATGAGAAAAGGCTTCAAGCTTAATCATTAGATATCTTTTGGTGAGTTTTCATATATAAACACATCTCACACTTGGTATCTAATCAATGTGGGATCTAAGCTTTTCTTTTCCTCAACTTATTCACAAATGACTTACTTTAAGCATCAATTTCTCATTCATCACTCATTTATTTTGAGCACATGATATACTGTTGTAAATATTTCATGGAGTAGAATATAAAACCATAATTTTATGATTCAACTCTCCACTTTTACCTGTCGAGAATGTCTTAAAGTTACCAAAAAAATACAATTTTCCAACAAGTGGGTATATCTCATATTGGTTAAGTACAAACTATTAAGAGAGTTTTATATAGTTTTACTTCTTATTTTCATTGAGTAACTGAGTCAGAGGCCTATCATATGTGTTTGTTTGTTGCTTGTTTTGGTTTGTGTTTGTCTCAACATGTGTTTTAGACACGTACTGCGTGTATATTTTTTTGGATAAAAATTTTATTATTTTTCTAACTTGCTGTTTTGAAAAATCAACCCTCATTGAAAGCATTTTTCTCTTCTGTCTTCCTTTCCAATTTGCTTATAAACTCTGTCCATTTTCCCTTAAATCTTTTTAAAGAAAATTTTGTTTAAAAATTTAGATTTTAACCGAGATCAACTGTAAACTTTCTAAATTTTCTTGAAAATTGATCTTACTGTAATTTCTAATAAGTGCTAATAAATTTGTTTTGCAATAACTTATTATCCAACACAGAATATACATTTCGAAGTTGAAGGTTTGTTTAAGATTGCCACATGAAATAGCCATCAGTAATCTGTGGTTGAGGAACTTGAGTAAAGAGGTGTGTAGATCTCTCTTGGCTTTTGTTGGAGTAATGTTTTTATTTTTCCTTCTTAAAAGAGCTCTATGATTGAACAAAAAAGTGTAATTTGTACGGTACAATGTATATAAATATAATATTTATGAATGGTTTTGAAATTCATAATTGTAAAGATAGAATAGAAAAAATTCATTTTATCAAAGGATTTAAGTTTTTTTATTGGCCTCCTGCGTAATTTACTAACTATTTATGATATATATATATATTAATTATTCTATTTAAATTATTAATTATATTATTTAGGTTTATATTTTATTTAATATTGATTTAAGTGAATAATTAGATAACATGGACGAAGTCAGAAAATTTTTTTAGGAGGGTCGAAATTAAATTGTAATTTTTACAATAGTAAAAAATACAATTTCACCATTTGAATAGCCTATATTTTTATAATTTTAAAGGATTAAATCCAGATTTTATCAATTTAGGAGGGCAAAGTGTAATTTTACTTTTACTAATTTAAATTTTTAAAATTTTTAAAGGGCCTAAATGAAAATGTTTTCATTTTAGGAGGAACCGAAGCCTCTGCCAACCCCTTTGGATACGCCACTGCTAGAGAAAAAAAATTTTGACAAGTTTTTGTTGATTGAACTTTTAACACAATATTATTTTAATATTTTGGTCATAACTTAAGTTATAAAACTCCGTTTTAAGTCCATAATATATCGATTAAAAAATTGAAAGATGTAACCAATGACTAAAGCTCAAAATTGTCACGAAGGTGTCCAATGGCATGTAAGGTTGATGCAAAAATTGTCAAGAAATTTAGAAAATTTTGCTTTGTTTAATTAAGGAAAATTTTTAATTTTTTTCATTATATGTTTTTTGTCCTTGTTAATACTTGGGGAGCCACATTAGATATAGTCTCTTTAGTATTATTTTTATTTTTTCATGTTTTTTTCTCCTTGAATTTCTAAACCTCTCTTTTCTAGTCAAAAGAATTTCAACGTTTGATTCAAAAGTTTGTGAGATCTAATTACTCTTATTTTTTCATTTTTTCTTTGGTATTTATATATATTTTAATTTAATTATAAATATTCAAGTTTGTTGAATATATGGTTCATTTTTAATTGCTTAGAATATTTGTCTTATCAATTAGAATTGTTAAATCCGTAATTATTTAATTTATTTTAATACTTGTGGTGAACAACATAGATGGGTATAACGGATATATTCATTTATGTAGTGTGGACATGCGATCTAACTTAAATAACCCTGCTTGTATGTATTTGTTAGTTAGACTTAGTTCTTTCTCAATCTTAATGCTACTGGTAAGTTATATACTAAGCATGAAGTTATAAGGTTGTTTATTGGTAAGGGAAATAATTTCAACAAGCTACCCCTTAATTATCGAAATAGTAAAGAGAGATTGGTTGTTAGGCGCGACGTTGACAATTATAACTAGTTTTCAAATAACACTAAAAATTATCTTTATATCACTATTCAAACTCTTGAATCAAATTGAAATTTTATCATTGACTAGAATTTCATTCTATTGATTTTTCCTCTACTTTTAATTATTATTTTTTGCTAAGTTTGACTTTTAATTTTTCTATAAAAAAATTCTCATCATTTTTATTTTATTTATTTTTATTTAAGAAATAAAATTATTATAATTCTCTATGGATCTGACCCTACTCACTGTGGTCTACAAGTTTATTTTTAAGTAGCAATCTATTTATGGCGATCCCAACACCCATACATGTGGTATGGGTAAGGGTATAAACAAGACACGTGTAACGAAACGAATTTGAGTATGATAATGCTTGGCTAAGTAATTCGTAAGAAGTGTTAGAAACATCTCCCTTTGTTTATTCTTTCTCCTAATCTCTAAAATACACATACCCTTACAGTTTCTCTTAAATAAATGAAATGAGTTTTCTCATAAATACTGGGAGTGGGCCCCCATCCCTAGCTAGTTGGGAAAAATCAACAAAAAAAGGTTTGGTGTAGGCAAGTGAAGCCTCTCGATATTGGAGATTCGAAGATGGACCCATCATATGGAGATAAAATGTCTTTTAAGAAAACCTTACTCATGCTATGAGGAATTCAATGAACCTATGGAACAATAATAGGTTGACGACTTTGAGTTATTAGAGAGCAGTGTTATCACAAAGACAATGAGTGGCGTTCCTCAATCAAGTTTCATAGAGAATACATTTGCTCATGGAGGATAGTATAGCGAAGTCAATTGTTATCAAATTACTCAAGAGAAGAATAAGCTTTAATGCTTTACAAAAACAATATTGTTTTCCACTAAGGAAGTTGTTGAAAATTTTCCAACTCAAGGATCTAGAAAATGAATCTTACCTGGTCAAATTTCAAGCAATAAAGGATTACACGATAGTTTTTTTTCAGAAAGTCTATGGATGGTCACTTTCAAGAGGGATGTTTTGAGATTATGAGTAATGAAGAAGTCAATATACTGGAAAAGAAGACATTGTCAATCTTGGATTTAAACATAAAAGTAAAATTAGAAAACTTTGGCTCATGGATGAACGCAGAACAAAAAATATGGAGACAACAAAGGAAAGTATCAAAATTAACTTCCGAGAATCATAAAGATGCATTGTGTGGGATGAGATTTGTGATTATCCTAGATTACAAGAGAACAATGTTGATAAGAGATCCATCCAATATGCGAAGACAAGAGGAATATGTGAAACCACCTTGTGCATGAATATGCATGGAAACAAGGGTATTTCCTTCAGAGTATTTACGACTAAGTATCTGCCATTAAGAGTATACCAGAGTTGACGAACAAGGCAACATCGATGATGAGGAAACAAGATGGTTCTTCAGATCCTATTTCTAAGTGTTTATTGGCAATGAGGTTGCCAGAAAAGGGAAGTCCACCATGGACTATCTTATGTGGAATGTCCGCCAAGGACTATCTTGAAGACGGGAATGCTCGCAAGGACCACCTGTTTTGTAAAGTTCGTCAGGGACTAACGAATGAAGAAGTCCATTAAAACTAACTGATTAAGGGAATATCTATCCTGACTCTCTTGATGGTGGAAAGTCCAATGGGACTATTGTACAAGTATAATTTCGTAATAAAGGAGTGGCGCTTACACTATCCTCTAAATCTTATATTCAAAGACCACATATGAGATTATAAGCAAATGGGCTTTCCTCTGGGGAATATATGCGCAAGCTAAGTTATAAGAAGGGAAATGTCAAGATAAACAATAAATTGATATTGATTTCGATGGGGAATGAAAGGATTAGGGTAAGCATTTGCCATGTGGTGAAATATTTGTAAAGTCTGCAAAAGGTTGTTGACCGTCCATATATCTGCTTGCATGGTTAACTATTAATAAGGCAATCCAACAAGGTCGAATGAAAGTCTGAGATGAAGCTAGAAAAAGTCAAGTCTCAAATGAAGTGTCAAAAATAGTACAATTACGTCAAAAATCTACCCCGATATGTTCGCTAATGATTCATTCAAGAAGAACGTATGGGCGTCGTCTTCACCAGTCAAACTGCAGATGTAACACCCTATACCCACCCCAATCGTTGGGTTCGGGTACCAAGTGTCACAATTTACCCGAATCACTTAACAAAATTCTATTCGGTTACTCACAGACTTAATCAATATCAATTTGTATATCCATCACTACCCATCAACCCTTACTCGATTCCAAAGATAACAACAAATTCAAGATTTAAATTCTAAATATATTTTATATCATACAAGTATTCAATCCCTACTATTGTCCTACCTATTTAAGTAAGAATAATTGTGTACAATAACTTAAAACTTAAGACTTCATTACAAATATACTCAATTAATCCTTGAGGCATGGCCTCTAAGGGTGCTCTCTATATACATGAAATAACTACCACGCCCTTCACAAAATTCTGACGGTGTCTAGCTTTGTCCCTCCACATGATCCCTGAGCCATACATTTACCCTGCATACAAGGTAGTAGATTTATAAGTTCAGATGAACTTAGTGAGGTCCTATACATTGATATTCATCGAAAAATCTTAATATTAAGGAAAATAAGATTTCAAGCACAAAATTAAAATTCCTTATGGCGTAGTTGATGCCTTAGTTTCTCTAATATAACCATTGGCAAACATATCCACTAATCTAGATATAACTATGCTCTTCTAATTTACATTTTCTTTTAGGACTAGACCCATCCAAATTTATCTCAAACTCCCATTTTACTCTTTTTCGATTTGAACCCTTAAAGGTAACCACATACGCTTATATATGGTTCGAAGATTACTATTGCTACTGTCGGAGTTGCAATTGTCTTTGCCACATAGGCAGATCCTTACCCTAATCAATTCATTCCACGCAGAACCAAGACATATGTTTACCATATTACCCCGACGATTAACTTCTTTTAACTTATGCCCTGGCATAAACCATTCCTCAAGTAAGACCCAATCCAACATCCTCCTTTGTGGTCTTTGAGTTTGAAATTTGTCTAATTGATACACACCTCTCTTTCTTTGCAAACTCTTACTTGCCTAATAGTCCCATAAGACTTTCCCATTTTAGACTCTTGTACTAAAACACACCTAATAACAGATAGCTCTCGACGGACTATCTGTTTCTTAGATTTTTCCTTGAAAGACTTCCTCCACTAGTAGTCCCCATGGACTTTCATGTGATACATAATCCTGACGGACATCCTCGTCTTTAGTTAATTCCCGGAAGACTTTCTACCCAAGATAGTCCTCGACACACTTCCATCTTTCTAGTGACCTCCTTACCCTTAAATACTTGAAATTAAACTTGAAGTATCATTTCATTATTGCATAGTCCATCATGGTCTATATGCCAACTCTGACGAACTCATATTGGCAGATACTTATTTTCCAATATGTTGAAGGAATTATCCCTCCCTCTCACATATACCCGAATTAAGATGCTTCTATCAGTTCTATTACCATCGCATTTTGGCAGATCCTTTTATTGTCTTGTTTGCCCACGTTCTCAAACACACCATGATCAACCTGTCATATTACTCATCGCGCAAGACATACAATGACTTCTCCTTTTTATGCCTTGGGAGCTTCTTGGTTCACTATCTTGGCAGACTTTTTTTTTACCATAACGTATACATGCTCGCCACTAGATCATGCCATGGCTAACCATGGACTTTTGGTTCTGAAGAATCAGTAAATCTCTTTCAAGGTGCCGCCCTAATGACCTATATATCGTTTACATGGTGTCGCCCCAAAAGACAAGTTGATGGTGCCACTCCATAGAGTCGGTAGATCGTCATCACAGTGTTGCTCTAATGAGCTAGTAGATAATCATTCCACGATGCCCCCAAACTCCCTTGTATCCCTTTAATCCCTCAATTTCACCATTTCGCCAAATTCATATCTTCGTCTGCCTTGTCAAGGCAATTCCCTCCGTACTCCATATTTTAAAACATACTTTTCACACACAATAATTTATTTATTACTATAACATATAGTACATCTTATTTTCATACGTCAATATATCAACACATCGTGCTTTCAAAGATCATACTAGCAATCATTCATATATGTCCACAGCCTTATGCATGCATAGTTTACCCAATTAGTGTAATCATAATCAACCATGGATTTCAGGCTAAAATCTGAACAAACACTCAAATTGAACATTTCATTAGCATAACAACAAATAACATCCAAGGTGGAGTATAGAAACTTACCTAAATTATTTCATCCTCGACAACCTGGCTTTTCCATTTTCTAGAACCTCCATCATCCTGACAACTAAGCACGAACAACCATACATTTAATTAAACTAAAAGTAATCAAACCTTAAAGGCCCATAATTCATAATTGAAAAGGATTTTCCATCTGTTAATGAGGCTTCTCACCCCAAATATATAACCTTTCTTGCACAGTCACCGAGCCCTAATCAACTATCCATCGATAATCATTTTGTCTCCCATTATGAAACTAGTCGAATCCAACCTAATCGAACCATAATCAAAACTTAACCAATTACCATTCATCCATTAAAATTTCCAAATCTCTCATGGAGCCTACCAACTTACAATTTTATTCAATTAACTTCCAACTCTCCTTTCAATTCAAGACTATATTGAAATACGGGTGTGACAGTGGAATCTCCAATGATACTTAGAGAGTTTAATTATGTGCATTAGTTTTTTATTTCTTGAGACTTCAAAAGTCACTTATGAACACTGTTGTATAGATTCTCACTAAGTTCATTCGAACTTATAAATGTTTTACCTTGAAAGTAAGAGCAAGGAACGACTAGAGGATTGTGTGGAGGGACTAAGCTAAACACTACCAAGTCCACATGTAACAGCCCGTTTTTCATTGATGTCAGAAACAGTGGTTTCGAGACCACAAATTCGATGAGTAAATTCACCTAATGAGTAATTAAATCATGTGAGTCAATAATAATTTTTATATGAATTTTTGAATGAGTGAATTTTAATTATTAAAATTAAAAGTTAGTATAAGTGATTGGTTTTTAAAAGTCAAGTGGTGTTAGAAAATAAGGTATCGGGACCTCGTTTCTGAAATTAAGGGTCGTAAATATTTTTATTAAATATTTACAAAGCCTTATTATATGTGAATTGAAGTTTAGTTGGGTAATTTTGATGATTAATTGCTTTATTAAGGAAAAAGGAGGTAAATTGTAAAAGAGGTAAAAGTTAATTGCTATAGATTAAAAATAGTAAAGGGACCAAAATGGTAATTAAACCATGGTCAAAAAGTCCAAGCGGCGGTGACATGATTACCATCCACTAACTTTTGGGTTATTTATTCATTTAGTCCTATTTAGTTTAAGGCTAAATTGTAAACAAGCTTCTTTAATTGAAATTTAATATAACTGAAGGACCAATTGTGTAATTGGACCTTATTTAAATGGCCTAATAATAGAAATGATGTGGAATTCTTTAGGTTTTGGTAAATTGCAATTAAATCCTAATTAAATAAGGATTTACTAATTAGTCTATTTTTTAGTTTGATCAGGAAAGGTGGTTTTGAGGTCACAACTTCGATGTGTCAGACCATAAATATTAATTATCTAATATTTACGAGGTCATTTGCATCATATTAAAATTTGATTAAGAAATTTTATTGTTTAGATAGTTAATTAAGTAAAAAGGATTAAATTGTAAAGGGCGCAAAAGTTGAATTCTCTTAATTAAAGGTATTAGATGTTAATTGAAAGGTAGGTTAAGATACTTACATGGTAATTATACTATTAAGGTGGTAAGTGGAAGGTCATGGCCTTGAATTTGTTGAATTTTGAATAAATTAATTAAGGGTAAAATGGTAATTTTCAAATAAAATAAGTTAAAGAATAATTATAGAGAAATGAAGCCAAAAATTCATTATCTTCTTCTCCAACAAGTCGAAACCTTAAAAGCTTGGGGAGAAACATTCGGCCATCTTGAATCCTTTAATAGGTAGGTGTGTTTTCGTTCGTTTTTAGTGATTTTATGTTTTTGAGTCCGTATTAGCTTAATCTAGCTAACCCAAGGACTAATCTGTGATTTTTTCAAATGTTATAAATTTTGCTATGGATGAATAAGTTTGTTCTTGAAAGTTTATGGAAGATTTATAAGCTTGGTTGTTAGAATTGATTATTTTGTAAAGTAGTTTTTGATGATTTTAATATTTAAGGACTAAAATGTTAAAGCAATAAATTTACAAGGACTTAAGGTGAAATAATTGAAAAATTGGGCTTTAGAAAGACACTTAAACATTCGAAAAAGATGAAAATTGAAAAAAATGGTTAATCTGTAAGTTTTGAGCTAAGGGACTAAATTGAATAAAAGTAAAAAGTTAACCCTGAGATCCTTAACAGGTGATGGTTATGGATTTTGGGTGTTACACCACATGAATGACATTGCAGCAATATCATACATATAGATGGGCACCCTTGGAGGCTATGCCTCGAGGATCAAATATGTAACTAAGTAGAATCTAGATTGTCTGACTATGTGTGAAGTTAAATTCAATAGATGGGTATGTTCTAAAGTACGTCCCAAATCATCAGTAAAGCCGAAAGATGTTCAAGCGTATGATTCGCATAAAAAAAGTGTAAGAAATCTAACTAAGTTAGATTCGTGAAACAGTAGTAATTTTAGCAATTGGTTTGAACCCATAAGTGGGTGTTTACGGTCTTAATAGGTGAATTGATTCAATTTATACTGAATTTTGATTTAGGTTCGTTTTAACGTACTAAGGAAAATTGGAAGATTTGCTAGTGTGCTTCGAAAGAGTGAAAATTAAGGTGTGAGTCCTAAACTCATAAGCTTGCTTGAAATTGATAATTACCATGTTATATTTGATGAATTAGCTTGCTAATTGAATTTTCTTAATAGCCAGATAATTAGTTTTGTGAATGGTCGAACCAAGTACGTTTCGAGCCCTAAAAGATTGAGGTGTTAGCAAAGTTGCTAGTTTGACAGTGTGAATATGTGATTGAGAGTGTGATGCATGATTGTGTTATATGGTATGAGATTGGTTGTTTGAATAACATGATTTGCTGAAATATTGAGTTTATGCATGAGATATTTTCTATGATGTATATTGAAAAAGTTGTTTTACATGCACAATAAAATTCGTAAAGTATGTGAAATTAAATGATATTGTTGGACACCATCATAATGGTAATCTGAAAGTTGGAACACTATTTCCATTTACCGAAAGTATTTGATTATTGAGGGCATGTTGAACATGTCATTTAAATGTGATATTGCATGTATGAATGCTTAATGCCTGTTTGTTCAGTCTCACACTGAGCTTGTTAGGCTCACCCCATTACCTTAACTTCACAGGTAATGAACGAACTTAGAATCAGAATTTGCATGGGGATGTACGACAGACTTCGGACACAACTTCGTCTTTTAATTTTTATTTTATTTTTAGGTTATTATTCCCGCTATATTTATTCGATTTTTGGACTATAAAATTATTTAGACTGTGGTTTGGGACTGTTTTCATTTTGGGGATTTTCATGCATGCATGTAATTCATTCTTAAGGTTGATTTTACTGAATTATATACATTGAAATTGGACTATGCATGATATATGGTTAAGTTAATAATTTGGTTAGTAATTTTATTTTTTCGTTACGAAGAAGTTAAACGAAATGTTTTCTAAGGCAACATTGTGCATTGGGTTTTTATAAAAACTACACTTAATTAGTTAAACTAACTTAAACATGGTTGAGTTAATTAAGTGGACGTTTTCCAAAATTAACAACAGAAACCACGGTTTTATGAAAAGAGAGTACTTGAAGGTTTTTAACTATTTTTAGAGTAGGTTTGAAACTTAAGTGTCCAATGTGACTTTCACGATTCGGTCATAATGTCTAGGCCGAATTTGGAAGGTTACGGTAAGGGAACATTGTTGGAATCAACTGAAAGGGATGGTTCATATACATCGAAAAAGGAACAAACGTTTAAATCAAAGTGTCGTTAACTAACTGGAAGTTCTTCTATGATGGCGACACGGATCATCCCAGTTTTTAAAGAACTTCTATTTCCTGCTTTAAATTTTGTTAGTTTTTTTATTTTTCATTTATTTTATTCTTATTAATTTTAGTTGTGTTTAGTTTTTTTCATAGCTGGTGTAGATATCATGGAGTGACAAAATAAAAAATAAATCTAAGAAATCAGAACTGGGCTCGATGTCGTGACATCGCACACTAATGTCGTGACATCCTAGATAGAACGCACCTTGCAGCATTGAAGGCCCAAGTTCATTTGAATATTTGTAGACGATTTGTCATCCATTATCGACACTTCATCCTTTTTTTCTTATTTTTATTTTTATTTTCTTTATATTATATTTCATATTTCTTCTTGTAGAAATTTTTTAGGTACTCTTCATCCGCTTGGAGCACACAAACCCCGAGATTATCTTAACAAGGATTCGACCTATTTAGGGATGTTTTCTTGTTTCCATTTTAATTATTTTACACAAAAGGCAATGTATGTTCTAAAGTGTGGGGGGAAGTATATAGGATTAATTTTTTTTGCGTGTGTGTGTTTACTTTGATGTAGTTGATTATTTATTTACAAAAAATATTATTATTATTTTTGTTGCATGGTGTATGGATTATATTAATACTTTGAATAGTGGTTGAAAAATAATAAAGCAAGTAAATTTTTTGTCAGACATGAATTTTTTTTATTGAAATGAGATAATTTGATTATTTTCTAAGAGAAATTGATTAGGTTACTTAGTTAAATTGCATAATAGATTAGAAGTACCTAAGTAAGAATGTTTGATGATGCCATATGATATAGTCTTATAGATAGTCGTACAGACATGAATGCTTTAATTGAATATTATTCATTCGATTTAATTTGAAGCATAAAACAAATTGTGTATGTTGGGATGCTCAGGGATGACCTGATGCATTGTTCTCAAATGACCACACCTTAATTCTATTAATCCCTAGTTTCCTTATTTGAGCCTGGTAACTTCTTTTTATTAATAGACAAAATTGAAACCCACATACCACAAATAAAACTTGAACTCTTCCCTATCCTTGGTCCTTTAATACATTACTAATAGACATTAGGCCATAGATATTGTGGATTTAGGTAGATACATTACGGTGGCTCAAAAAAAAAGAAAGAAAAAAAGCCATTAAGGAAGAAACAATATGATACAATGATTATAGGTCAGGCAAAAATGTGCCCAAAAAAAAAAAGAAAAAAATTAGAAAAAGTCCAAAGAAAGAATGAGAAGAAAAGAACAAAATAAAGACAGAAGCATTATGATTGGAAAAAAAGTAAAAAGTTAAGTGACAAAAAAAAGTCACAAAAGTGAGAGAAAACTCAGTCATCAGTGCACCAAAACTCATTAAGCCAACCATAGTTGCTAGTATTAGATTGTATCTTCCTACATGGAGAAATAAGATAGGTGAGAGAGGGAGACAAAAGGCGGTGAGCTTGGATGGGATATTAATGGGAAGAGAGGGAACATTGTCATGTGCCTAACTATTTTTAGTGCTTGACCCATTTTGAGTCATATCTTTCTTTGAACTCATACCGTCCTAAGCCTTAGAATGTTACAAGCCTAAAAGACCAATGTAACTTAAGCGTTCTCTGTGCATAACTTTCGAAATTGCTAACAATTATACTTAATGAATATTTTTTATTCACATGATTGTGTCTGTTACATATCTGTTTGATTTATGTTAATGGTGATATTGTTAAATATTTGGTCATGGGAATTACTTCTAATTTGTTAGTAATGTAACTTTGTAAACTAATCCTAATTTACTTTAAAAACTTTCAAGGCATCGAACTATCAAGATTAAGTTACATGTGCGATAAGAATTGTTATCCCTTTAACATTTGATAACCATGTTCATAGAAGTAATAAAATCCAAGGGACGTCTTCTTATTGCATGCTTTGTGTCTAGACTTGGTTTGCTTGAGGACAAGCAAAAAGGTTAAGTATGGGGAAGTTAAGCAAAAAAGGTATTTTATGTTCTTGTAATCGGAGGATCCTATTCCGAAGTGAGACTCTTGCGAGTGGAGATTGTAACACCCAAAATCGTAACCGTCACCAGTCTAGGGTCTCAAGGTTTACAGAACTTTACTAGTTTTTTTTCATACATACAAATCAGTCACAATCTATACAATTACAAACTAGCAACCCAGAATACTAACTCCATTTAATATTATACATTCATTTACAACATTTCAACCAATCAGGGATTAAGTGTAACCATACAAGAACTTAGGAACACATTCAAAAATTTTCCATCAAGGATCACATGACCTTATGTCTCAAACACACAACTTTCATTACTAACTAGCCAAGAAATAATCAATACTCATATCAAATATCATGACATCTATATTCCATACCAAATCATAATACCATAACTATCAACCGAGCTATATCAACCATTGTTACTATCACTATGTAATATCCAAAACCCGACACCGTCACTGGTTAGGGTCTTAAGGTCTTTCAGATCATTTACCATTAATTAAATCCTCATATCTCAGCAATTCAGTATCACAAGAATATACATGCAATAATTTTGAGCTTTAATAACATTCCATTTCAATAAGGGTAAAAAATGTCATTTTACAAAATTTAAGGGACTTTTACCAGTACCTATTGGACAAGTATCGGTAGAAGTCAAGTTAGTAAGCTTTAAAAAAACACAGCAGTTTCCTATCGGTAGAAGAGAAAATTCTACCGATACAAGTGTGTAGATTTCAAATATACACATAAATTTCTAAGTTTGCAAAATAGTCCACATCATTTTTCAATTTTCTGAAAATCATACCTACATAGACATTTTCATGTTGGTACTTAATTCTTCACATAAAAATGAAGATACATTCAAAACATTCATCAAGTTGTTACCATGCTATCTAACCATTTAAACCAAACAACTCAAGTAACACAACCCTAATACATGCCATATAAGCCAAGTGATATAAAAGACTACCGAACGAGTTCTTGGGATAGTGTGATTTCTTCTTTGGGGATCCGATCTTGAACAGCAAAATGAATCTACAAAATAGTAAACAGATACACAGGTAAGCTTATAAAGCTTAGTAAGTTCGCGAGAACATTTAACTTACAGTATAATGCATTTGATAACATAAAGAATGAGCAATCATCCTCGTTGTCTCATAACATTGGCATCCAGTAGATCTCTTCAAGTCTCCTAGTAATTTTTAGCTCATACGAGCCCAGTTAGTAAATCGATCTTATGGGCTAGTACAGTATGTCGCTCTTACGAGTCAGTGCAATATATTGCTCTTACGAGCCAGTGTAATATATTGCTCTTACGAGCCAGTATTAGTAATTCTTAAAAATCTTCTATCTCATTTTAACATCAAGATTGTAATCAAGATAATTGAAATTAAGATTATTAAATAGAAATATAATTACACGAACTTATCGGACTGTTTTGCAGTAATCGTCAAAGTACAAGGACTATTCCATACCTTTTTCCTTGCCTCGATTTTCAACCCATTATTAATCTAAAATAATAATTTCATTAAATTAACTAATTCCAACAGTAAAATAAACATATTTTATGCAATTAGGTCCTTTTTGGCATTTTTATAAATTACCCTTAACTTTTCACTTTTATTCAATTTAGTCCCTTAGATCAAAAGTTTCAATTTAACCATTTTATTTCAATTTTCAGCTTTTCCGAATGTTTAAGTGTCTTTCTACAGCCCACTTTTGCAATTATTTCACTTTAAGTCCTTACAAATTTATCACTTTAACATTTTAATCCTTAAACATTAAAATCATCAAAAACTACTTTACAAAATAATAAAATCCAACAACCAAGCTTAATAAACTTCCATAAATTTTCAAGAAACCACTCATTCATCAATGGCAGGTTTTATAATATTTGAAAATTTTATAAATTAGTCCTCGGGTTAACTAGATTAAGCTAAAACGAACTCAAAAACATAAAAATTACTAAAAAAAGGCAAGATTTCACTCACCAATCAAAGCTTAAAGCTTGGCCGAATATGCTTCCTTGTTTTTCTTAAGGTTTCGGCTTTGGAAGATGAAGAAGAAGAAAAGTAATGATATTTTCACCCTTTTGTTTAATTAAATTAGGTAAAATTATGTAATTATACATTTACCCTTTTAATTCCATTCAAAAATCAACAATTATATGCCCTTAACCGTCCACTACAATCCCTCATGGTCTAATTACTATTCTAATCCTTCAATTTTCCTTTTTAACTAATAAATCCATCTTTTTCCATATTTACGATTTAATCCTTTTACTTAATTAACTATCTAAACAATCAAATTTCATAACCAAATTTTAATACAATACTAATGACCTCATAAATATTAACTAATTAATATTTACTGTCTAACACATCGAAGTTGTGGCCCCAAAACCACAAATTTCGATCACATTAAAAAATAGACTAATTAATAAATCCTCATTTAATTAGGATTTAATTGCAATTTACCAAAATCTAAAGAATTCCACATCATATCTATTATTAAGTCATTTAAGAAGGGTCCAATTACATAATTTGTCTTTCAATTGTATTAAATTCCAACTAAATAAATTTTATTTTAATTTAACCTTAAACTAATTAGGACTTAATGAATAAATATCCCAAAAGTTAGTGTGGATGGTAACCATATCCACCACCACTTGGACTTTTTTACCATGGTTTAATTACCATTTTGGTCCCTTTACTATTTTAATCAATAACAATTAACTTTTACCTCTTTTACAATTTACTCCTTTTTCCTTAATTAAGAGATAAATCATCAAAATTACCCAACCAAACTTCAATTCACATATAATAAGACCCTGTAAATATTTAATAAAAATATTTACGATCCTAAATTTCAAAAATGGGGTCCCGATCCCTCATTTTCTAAAATCACTTGGCTTTTGAACCAAACTGCTTATACTAATTTTTAATTCACTAATTAAAATTCAACAATTCAAAATTCTATATAAAATTATTATTGACTCATATAATTTAAATATTCATTAAATGAATTTGCTTGTCAAATTTGTGGTCCCGAAACCACTGTTTTCGACACTACCTAAAAATGAGTTGTTACAAAGATTGTTCTAGAGCCACACTTTCATCGATAAATCCATGAGCATCTCTTTATTTAACATTGTTTAATTGAATGTTTGTGTAAAGATTAGAATTAAATTATGCTTTATACATATCTCGCATGGTTTCAACTGTTCTAATCTTATTAATTGATTGAAGGTAGGGTTTTCTTACTGGATCAGTTGTTCGGGAGAGGAAGAACTTAAACCCTAGACTTGATGACCTTAAGAAGTCATTTAGGTGGGAATTAACCGAAAATTGGTATGTCCTACCCATGAACACCTTAGCCCCAAGTCGGTCTGGACTGTGAGGTCGAGTACGTCCTATTTGTTAACACCTTAGCCTTAGGAACTAGTTCTTGCCTACTCGTTGTTTTAGTGGACGTATCAGAAGATCCTACTAGGGTAACAACTAGTTTATTAGAATCCTACATCAATAATTAATTAGGTGAAACAATTAGATCTAGGCTAAAGAAACTCACGTAGTCGAAACAAGCGATAGGATAAGCCGATACATGAACTTAGGAGTAGATTTAGGTTTCATTCAATTTATTTAGCTTATTAACATTATCATCATCTTGCTTCCATATTAACACTACTAATTCGTAACTCAACTAGATTTGTAATTATTTATGGTAATTGGTTTGATAGCAATTTTCCCCAAACTGCAATCCCTTGGGTACGACCAACAGAATACACTCCAAGTGTTTCATTGTAAACAAAACTATATTAAAACGTAATCTGTATACTTGAAGACACCACCTCAATTCCATATATTTTGTAGCAGTATTTACACTCTGTACATTAGTACGTTCGGATACGATCAAAAAGCCAAATAAACAAATAAAAAGGTTGAACATAGAATTGTCTAGTTTACGATTCTGATTTTAAGGTTGTAAGGTTCTTTAGTGTGAGAATATTGATATTTTCCTTTGATGTGTCATCAGGAACATCAAATATAACCTATTCAAAAAATTAAAATAAAATAATTGTAAAGGGAAGTAAGGTCTAATCCTCAGGGACTGGAGTGTAAAGAATCTTGTCTATCGAGATCGTGGGCGAAATCTTGCCCAAGAAAAGCTGTGGAATCTGGGGAACTAATAAAAAACGGAATTAAAAGAAGTAAAAAATAGAGGTATTGAAATAAAATAAGTTGTATAAAATAAACAAAGTCGAAAAAAGAAAGGTTTTATCGATATTTAGAGATCCAGCCTCCGGTTATCTTGATTCTTCCTCGATTCAGTCATAGACTTTGGATGGTTTTTCTCGTGCCCGAATAAGTTAGTTATAGTGGAAGAGGACGCCTACAACCACCAGCTCTAGATATAGTTTTTTAGAGGAACCTGACTCTAGCCAACTGTCGCTCCAATGGGATCGTATTACACTAGATCACCTTGTCCCAACGATAAATGCCATGCCGTTTTGTCTCTTTGGCTTGGCAACCTCTAACGCAGTAAGTTAGTGAACCGGCTGTGCAACCTTCTCAAAACATCCAAAGTGGTCGACTTTGCACAAGATGAAAAGAATACTTTTGTAGGGATTTTGGACGGAAGGGTCGATCCTTTAATATAAAGAATTGATGAATACTCGGGTGAGAGGAATTAAGCATGGGTTCTAAGCCTCATGAACCTTGAAGGAATATTTGATAACCTTTGACTAGAAGGGCTTTTAGTTGCTCATGTTTTTTGGGGGAAGAACACAAGATAATAAAAATAGAGCTTTTTATTGGACTAGGATTTTTGGGAGATGAAGGATATTTTCAATGAATGAGAAGTGAATAATTCAATCACTCCATCCCCTATTTATAGTACATATAAATTCCTAGTTGAATCCAATCTAAATTCTAAAAGATAGTTAGAATTAAATCTAAGCATTAATAGTTAAAATTAAATCTAAGCATTAATTCTCTAATTGGATCCACTATAAACTCTAAAAGATAAATCTAAAAAGATAAATACAAATTAAATATAAATAATGTCCTAAAGATTAATCCTAATAAAAATAAGTTTTAAAATAAAATAAAATAAAATCAAGTCTTTTTGTCCTATAAAAACTCTCTTCAAGTCTTCCACCTTTTCACAACTTCTCTTTCTCTTCCAAAATCATGCTTTTTGCTCCAATTTGTCCTTTGTCTCCAATTTAGTCCCTAAAAAATAAAAGGATCACAAATAGCCCAAATTAATAGGATCACACTCACAAAAAATATATAATTAATATCCAAATTTATGTCATATTTAAGCATTATCATATTCCCCCTACTTAGCCATGCTTGCCCTCAAGTATGATTCCTAATTCACTAAGTAATTTAAATTTTACCATGGAAAATATCACTCCAAAGTTCTGCAAACAATTAGGCTTAATGCTTATGAAAATAAAGAGTACCTTTAGCTTGCTATAAGTAAAATTGAAAAAGTAACCCAATTAAAACACACAACAACAATTAAATCGTCTTGAATTATTTCATATGAAAGTTAGGTAATTTACCAAACTTACCAACAGACCTATTTGTTCACCCTTGTTTCCAAATTTAGTTCTCTTCCTTTTATTTTGTCGATTTTCTCTTTTTTTTTGTTTAAGAATATATCGGACCTTTTGACACGAAATGAAATGACACCCAAACACTCCATCCCGATTACTCAGCCCAACATGTTCTCAATCATTTTTTCTCTTTCTTTTTTTAGAGTGTGTTAGCCCTTCTGACGCGAAATGAAATGACAACCAAGCACTCCATCCCTGTTACTCGGTCTAACACACTCTGAATTTTTTTTTATTTTTTTTCTCTTTTTTTCTTTCTTTTTTTTCTGTTAGCGGAGTTTTACTTAACACGTCACACAACCTTTTTACGCGAAGTAGGATGACAACCCACCATACCCCGGTTACTAGTTAGCCACGTTTTAATCTTGTACTCATAACCATGAAAAAGGTTTTTTTTTCGTTTTTCGAACAGAGAACTTTAATTTAAGAGGACTACGAAAAACAAACAAGTATAAAAAATAAGTTTAGCAACTAACTAGCAATCACGAAAAATAATTTAGCATGCATCAAAATTAATTGTTCTCTTATACTTAGACTCAATCGATTTTACCATAAGAAAAATAAGGTTATCTTCTTTAATTATAATCATGTCCGCCTAACAAAATTAAAACAGTGGAGATGAAATCAATCATAGCAAAATCTAATTTAACTCAGCAAGCAAGAAGCATACTCATGGGCAAAATAGTGGGCAATTCGTGGGCAAAATCTTGGGCATGAAAAGGAACAAGATATACTTAAAAAAATAAAAATAAATGTGAGAAAAATAGGTAGAAAATAGCAAGCACAGCAACAGTAGATAAAAATAGCAAAAAATAGTGAGGAACATTCCCCCCTACTTAAAATGCATTGCCCCCAATGTGAAAGAATACAAAAAGGAAAGGGTTTAGAATACTCCCCACGTCATCGTCGCTTTCGTAGTGCTGCAAGAATGGCAGCCATCTGTTGTCCAAGGTTGGCTAGTTTCAATACATTCTAAACATTGCTCGATGGTTATCAATCAGGCATCACTTGCTAATTCTACCATTGAAAAATCCGTTCAACTGGTGCCGCACGAATACCTGGAGAAACAAAATGGAAAGACAAAGGTGTGCCAAGAAGAAGTCCCGTAGAATCGAGACAATGAGCATCCAATGGATCAACTCGATAAGCAATATATAGATTAGAAATATGAGCATTAGATCCATACAAAGAAAGTAGCAATTGAGTTATTAAAGAACCCAAAATTAAGGGTCGTTTGGCCTTAATAATATGTTTGAATTGAAGTGCATACCAATACCCTAAATTTACCGAATGACTCGCATACATACACCACAATAAAAACAATTTTATCTTTGAGACGGATGTCGGAGCATCTTTCCTCCCTGAAAAATTATAGGCCAAATATCTATGAATATAGCACAAAGCAGGATCAAGCAACCACAAATCATTAGATGTTCTAGGATTATATTAGTCTCGGCATCATTAGTTAACAGTGCAAAAACAATGACAGGATTAAAATCTGCAGGAAAAGTGCAATAAGCAGTCTCATAGGCAGTGGACGAAACATAGTGTTCATTAACAAATTGAAGCACAAGATTAAAATCAGTAATAGACAGACTATGTTCAACCCAAGAAATCGAAAAGAAATAACACCCGAAGTGTCTAATGAAACCTGTGCATGCCTTTAAAAACAAAAAGTCGCATAAAATTCTAAAACCAACTCACAATAGACAGAATGCAGCATATCGAAACCATTAAGCCAGCCAATGTTACGAAAATAAGCATATACAGCAATATCGATATTCAAAGCAATCAAAACAGATTGCGAAAGGCATTTACAAGGTATTACTGGTTTGTATCACAACTGATTATACTTGTCTCGGTTGTTGTGATTGGGAAAATGCAAATTACCAGATAATCGACACTCGGATAGAAGTATGTTCGCACATGAGCGATAGGTTCGGCCTCGAGTTTGAAGGGGCAGTAAAAGACTGGCACTTTCGGTAGGTTCGTAACAGGTTGTGTCGTCGGGCAAGTTGGGTTCCAGCGCGAGATGCTGAGTGTCGACGGAAGATGACTCATCGGGCTCGTGTTGAGGCTGGGTCGAATAGCGACGACGTAGTGAGGGAGGCGTTCGTGTTCTCGTCGCGGTTTGACTTGTCAGTAGAGGATTGCATTGGTTTGTGGTGGGAACAGAGACGGAGATGGAGATCCATGGTGTTGAGTCGCATACCAATTCAAGCATCGGCATTGGGCTTCAGGCCGGCGACTGCGTAGATGGTTGTGGTAAAAACAAGGTTAGGTTGAGTGGGAAAGGAGAAAGGATTTGAAGGGGAAGAGGTATGGCTGACGGTGCGTGGGGGTGTGTGTTCGGTGTGAATGGGAGAGTATTGTGTGGTGGGGATGGTTAGAGAGTGTCGGTCGACGGTGAGGAAGAGGGAGAGGAGGATGATGAAAGAGAAAGAGAATGTGTGGGTGAGGGGGGATCGGGTATGTGTATGTGTTAAGGGTGGCGAATAGATGGCGACGGGGGTTGACGCTGAAAGAGAGCTCGGCAGCGGTGTAATTTTGAGTACGTACTATGGTGTGACGGCTAACAGTGGTGAAGAAAAAAGAAAAGGTGAACGATGGCTAGAGGAGAAGAATGGGAATAAAAATTAGGGGCTAAAAATAGGGTTATATGGGTTGGATGTGTTTGGGCGCAGGGTTAACTAGCCAGGATGAGGGGGCGCTATTCCTACGCGGGATTGGGAATATGGCAGCGGCTGTTTGGGCATAGGGATAGGGTTTTTTTTCTACCACAGTGTGTTATTTCGGATAGAGTATTCGTCACCGTTTTTTTGTGAAATAAATTCCCTGAGTTTTCTGGACAAATACGAAAGTAAATAATAATAATAATAAATAATTGGGTTGCCTCCTAACAAGCGCTTGTTTAACGTCGTTAGCTTGACAACCCGAATCAGTATTGAGGTTATTCAAGATGAATTTTTTTGACTGTTTGAGCTTGGAAATTTTCATAAAATGGTTTTAACCTTTGACATTGACTGTGAACCGCTTCTTTGTCTCCTCACTTTCTATTTCCACTGCAACATGAGTAAATAATTTAGTCACAACAAAGGGTCCTAACCATCGAGATCGAAGCTTACCGGGAAATAATTTTAAAACTGAGTTGTAAAGTAGCACTTTTTGCCCTATTGAGAAATACTTTCGGGATATCATTTTATCATGAAAAAATTTTGTTTTATCTTTGTATATACAAGCATTCTCATAGTTGTCATTTCGAATCTCTTCCAAGTCTTGGATGTCTAATTTCCTAGCTCTTCCTACGGGCTCTAACTCCATAGTACACTGTCGTATAGCCCAATAAGCTTTATGTTCTAGTTCTACCGAAAGGTGGCTAACCTTGCCAAAAACAAGCCGAAATGGAGACATACCTATTGGGCCTTTATATGCCGTCCGATAAGCCCAAAGAGCGTCATTTAACTAAAGAATCCAATCCTTCCGGTTAGGTTGAACCGTTTTCTCCAAAATAATCTTAATTTCTCAATTCGAAACCTCTGCTTGGCTGTTCGTTTGGGGGTGATAGCCCATACCTATACGATGATGAACCTCATATTTCTTCATGAGTGCTTCCATCACTTTATTGCAAAAAATGGGTTCCACGGTCACTGATCAAGGCTCGAGGTGTACCAAACTTGAAAAAATACATCGTTTAAGAAACTCCACCATAATTTTAGCATTATCATTTCGAGTAGGTATTGCCTCTATCCACTTAGAAACAAATAGTCTACTACTGGAAGTATATATATATTTTCGAATGAAGAGATAAATGTGCCCATAAAATCAATACCCTACACATAAAAATTCACATATATGAATTGGGGATTGGGGCATTTGATTTCGCCTAGTAATGTTGCCTATCTGTTAACATCTATCACAAGATTTACGAAATTCATATGCATCACAAAAAATTGTGGGCCAAAATAGTTCACATTCTAATACCTTATGCACAGTCTGTTTAGGTCCAAAGTGGCCTCCACATGCATGCGAATGACAAAAAGTAAGTATAGATGTTACCTCGATTTCTGGAACACATCGTCGTATCACCTAATCTGAGCAATGTTTCCACAAATAGGGATCATCCCAAAATAATATAGAGCCTCTCTTTTAAGTTTTTTCTTTCCTGGGACGAGATAACTCGGTAGGTAAAGAACCTGTAGTAAGAAAGTTTACCATATCCGCATACCATTTAAAATACTCTTGGGCCAAAAATAGGCCTTCACCAAGGAACTCATCTTTTATAGAAATGTCGTCACAAGGCATTTTTACCCTACTTAAGTGATTAGCCACCAAGTTTTTCGCATCTTTTTTTATCTCAAATCTCGATGTTGAATTCTTGTAGCAGTAAAATTCATCTTATAAGCCTCGACTTTGCTTCCTTCTTCGTAATCAGATACCTAAGAGCTACATGGTCAAAAAAATAATTACTTTAAATCTCAATAAATAAGACAGAAATTTATCTAAAGTAAATACAATAGCTAGAAGTTCTTTTTCTGTGGTAGTGTAATTGCTTTGCGCAGCATCTAGGGTTTTTTGAAGCGTAGCAAATAACATGGGGCTCTCGATCTATCTTTTGCCCCAACACAGCCTCCACACTTTGGTCACTTGCATCACACATGATTTTAAAAGGGTATTTTCAATTTGAGGTTTCGACTATAGGAGCAGAGACCAACTTCTGTTTCAATATGTCAAAAGCCTCTTTGCATTTTGGACCGAACTCAAATTTTTTTATCTTTTTGTAATAACTCGCACAATGGCTTAGCTACTTTCGAGAAGTTTTTTTATGAAGTACCTGTAAAATCCTACATGACCAAGGAAATAACGGATTTGCCTCACAGTTGAGGGGCATGGTAAAGAATTTATAATATCAGTTTTAGCCTTATCAATCTCAATCCCTTTAGATGAAACTATATGACCTAGAATTAAACTTTTATCTACCATAACATGACATTTCTCATAATACAAGACAAGATTAAACTCTATGCATAATTTTCGTGAGATTTCTAAGGCATTCATCAAAAGATTCCCCATCCACAGTAAAATCATGCATAAAAACTTCAATGATATTTTCTACATTTTTAAGAATATACTCATCATGCATATTGAAAGGTGACTGGTGCATTGCAAAGTCCAAATGGCATCCTCTTATATGCAAATGTGCCAAATGGGCATGTTAAAAGTGGTCTTTTCTTGATCCTCGGGTGTGATTAGAATTTGAAAAAACCTGACTATCTATCAAGACAACAATAATGAGTTTTTCCAACTAAACGTTCAAGCATTTTATCTATAAAAGGAAGAGGAAAATGATGTTTTCTAGTATAACAGTTGAACTTCTTGTAATCAATGCAGACACATCACCCATTCTGCACTTTAACAAGTACCAGATCACCCTCGACATTTTTCTTTACTGTCATGTCCGTTTTCTTGAACACGATTTTTATCGAACTTACCCAACTACTGTAAAAATGGGGTAAATCACGTCAACATCCAACAGCTTTATAATCTCCTTCTTCACTACGTCCATCATATTTGTGTTCAACCGTCTTTGCGCTTCTCGCCTCGATTTTGTGTTTTCCTCCAATAAGATCTTATGAGTGCATGTCAAAGGACTTATCCCTTTTAAGGCGACGATGGTCCAACCGATGGCTTCCTTGTGGCTCTTTAGTACCTGAATTAAATTTGCTTCCTCACACTCAAAGAGTTTATTCGAAATCATGATAGGTAAAGTCTCACCATCCCCCAAAATGCTTACTTGAGATGCTCAAGAAGTGGTTTCAACTCCAACTCTGGTGCTTGCACAATAAAAGGTAAAAATTTAGTATTCATAGGAGGCAATAATTCATTAACAAATCACAATTTGGATAAGAATCAAAATCATCATCAAACAGTGTTTCGAGCTCAATCTCGTGGAGTGACTTGAAAGTCTCTTCTACCAAGGATTCCACTATATCGACACGGTTTAAGTTCAAGACTTCACTAGGGTGACTGATGGCATCATAAACATTAAACTTTACAATCTCCCCTTCAAACTCCATCGTGAGGGTTTCGCTTCGTACATCGATCTTAGTATTTACGGTACTAAGAAAGGTCGCCCTAATAAGATATCGAAAGATCCCAGGTATTATCCTCTTTCATCTTCACTACATAAAAATCTGCAGGAAAAATTAGTTTGTTGACTTTCACTAACACGTCTTTAAGGACTCCTTCGGGGTGCACAATAGATCTGTCCACTAATTGGATTATAACACTTATTTCCTTCAAAGAAACCACGTTAAGTGATTCATAAATAGAAAAATACATTACATTTATAGAAGCCTCTAAATCACACATAGCTTTTTTAATTCCAAAGTGACCTATTTTGCATGGTATTGCAAACATGCCTTTATCTTTACATTTTGTTGCATCCTTCGTTGCAAAACCGCAGACACATTCTCACCAACATTTAACTTTCTTTTCCAATCAATTTTCGTTTGTTGGTGTAAAGTTCCTTAAGAAATTTAGCATACTGTGGAATTGTTTTAATAGCATCTAACAACGGTATATTTACCTCAACTTTCTGAATGTTTCGAGGATCTCTTTTTCCTTATTACCTTTCTGGGTTTGCCTCAGCCATCTTGGAAATGGATGTTGAGTTTTGGGTAATGGAGGCTTCGATCGGACCTGTTTTGTCATTTTTTTGCTTTTTTCTGGGTAGAATCTTGGGCATGATTTTTGCTAGGATTTGGTTCTAGTACTTTCCCACTTTATTGCGTCACTATATTCGCGTTTTGTCTTGGGTTAGGTTCTGTTTGTGACGGCAGCCTACTCTATGCGTTTAATTTCTCCATTGACATGGGTTAACTCCTTTATAGACGCCCTCGGTTTTCTGTTGAAAATCAATCATATTAGCTGCATTTATTTTACCATGGCTTCTAGAGAAGTACCTGAATTTTGAGCTTGTTGTGAGGCCCGATTTTGGTATGGTTGGTTATAACGTGGATTCGCCCCATATCTCAAGTTAGGATGGTCTTTCCACCCGGGATTGTATGTATTTATGTAAGGATCATATCGCCATTGGGGTGGTCTAAGGAAGTTTCCCACAATATCCAATTGGGCCATATAATCATCATACAAACTAGGGCATGCATAAGATGTGTGTTCGGTTTCTCTACAAATTTTGCATTGACGGATTGACCCTATTTTTTCCAATAAGAGAACTCACAACATTAGTAAGTGTTTCAACTTTATCTTCTAAGGAGGAATTACTTAGCTGGTGAACCCTTCTAGTGGGTTTAAGATTGGTTCAGAATTACTGAGTGTTTACGGCCATTGTGAATATCAAGTCCCTTGCTCGTTGAGGAATCATATTAACCAACGCTCCTCCAGTGGCGGCATCTACCATATACATCTCCATAGGTTTCAAGCCCTCATAGAAGTATTGGAGAAGAGACTGTTCAGTTATCCTATGTTGTGGGCAACTTGCACACAACTTTTTAAATCGCTTCCAATAGTCGTAAAGAGACTCCACATCCTTTTGTCTAATCCCCACTATTTCTTTTCTTAACTTAGCGGCACGTGAGGCTGAAAAAACCTGTTAAAAAATAAACGAGAAAGATTAGCCCAAGTTGTAAGACCTAGGAGGTAGATAAAATAACCATTCCCTAGCAGAGTCTGCTAAAGAAAAAGGGAAAGCTCATAATTTAATTTGGTTCTTAGTTACTCTTGAGGTTTTATACTCAGACAAACCATATGGAATTCCTTCAGATGTTTATGTGGATTCTCATTTTGTAGCCTACGAAAAATTGAAAATAACTGGATTAAACCCGATTTAAGCTCAAAGTTAGCATCCACAATAGGATACGCAATGCACAACGGTGGTTGATCATCAAGGGCCTTGGCTAATTGTCGAATTATCTAATTTATAGGTGGTGGTGGTGGTGGTGGTGACGGACCTCGATTTTCGTCAACCCTAGCGATTGACACTTTCCCCGGTAGATCAACTCTTTGGTTTTCCAGTGTTGGATTAGGGTTTTCGTTTACCCTATATTCATTTTCGTCGCCTTCTTCTACTTCTGAAGGTGGGCTATGCTTAGTTCTTTCAACTTCTGACTGCCTCTTTCGTAATTTTATTTTCTTACGATTAACTTTTGTAGTCTTTTCAATCTCGGGATCGTGCGGGTATGTAAGATTTCCTGGAGCATATCTAATCATAAGAAGAAGAAAAAACAAGATTAGTACGTTACCTGTCCCCGGCAATGGCGCCAAAATTTGATGTGTAGTCGAGAACACCAAATATAACCTATTCCGAAAATTAAAATAAATAATAGTAAAGGGAAGTAGGGTCTAATCCTCAAGGACTAGAGTGTAAAGAATCATGTCTATCGAGATTGTGGGCGAAATCTTGCCCAATAAAAGCGGCGGAATCTGGGGAAAAATAAAAAAACAGAATTAAAAGAAGTAAAAAAAATAGAGATGTCGAAATAAAAATAAATTGCATAAAATAAACAAAGTCGAAGGAAGAAGGGTTTTATCGATATTTAGAGATCCAACCTCCGCTTATCTTGATTCTTCCTCGGCTCAATCATAGACTTTGGATGGTTCTTCTCGTGCCCAAATAAGCTAGTTATAGTGAAAGAGGACGCCTACGATCACGAACTCCAGATATAGTTTTCTAGAGGAACCTGACTCTAGCCAACCATCGGTCCAATGAGACCATCTTACACTAGATCACCTTTATCCAACGATAAATGCCACGCCGTTTTGTCTCTTTGGCTCGGCAACCTCTGACGTAGTAAGTTAACGAACTGTGCAACCTTCTCAAAACATAAAAAGTGGCTGGCTTTGCACAAGATGAAAAGATTACTTTTGTAGGAATTTTGGACGGAAGCGTCGATCCTATAATACAGAGAATTGATGAATACTCGGGCGACAGGAATTAAGCTTGGGTTCAGCCTAATGAACCTTGAAGAATATTTGATAACCTTCGGCTAGAAGGATTTTTAGTTGCTCATGTTTTGGGGAAGAACACAAGATAATAAAAATAGAATTTTTTATTAAACTAGGATTTTTGAGAGATGGAGTATTTTCTAAATGAATGGAAAGTGAATAATTTAATCACTCCATCCCCTATTTATAGTACATATAAATGCCTAGTTGAATCCAATCTAAATTCTAAAAGATAATTAGAATTAAATCTAAACATTAATTCCCTAATTGGATTCACTTTAAATTCTAAAAGATAAATCTAAAAGATAAATACAAATTAAATATGAATAATGTCCTAAAGATTAATGCTAATAAAAATAAGTTTTAAAAATAAAAAAATAAAGTCTTTTTGTCCTATAAAAACTCTTTTCAAGCCTTCCACCTTTTCACAACTTTTCTTTCTCTTCCAAAATCATGCTTTTTGCCCCAATTTATCTTTTGTCTTCAATTTAGTCCATACAAAATAAAAGGATCACAAATAGTCCAAATTAATAGGATCATACTCACAAAATATATAATTAATATCCATATGTATGTCATATTTAAGCATTATCATCCTTCCAAATATACATTCATCTATAGGTTAAGTTGCAATTGAACTAAGTCACTACTATAGATAAAATAGAGATGGACACCAAAGGTTTGTTCACATAGTTTGAAAACTTCCTATGTTTACGAGGCGTTGCCTTAAAAGTTAATCCACTATGTTTCAATGAGTACAATTTGTGAGTTAAGTCTAGCTCACTCACCAAATAGTAACTTCGCTCCTATACTCTAAACATGATCCCTCTCCTTTTAAGACTTTCACCATATGTCTAACCTAAACAAACCATGTATATAAAGAGTTAAAAGGCTTGTTAAGTTACAATTAACCCTTTTCTCTATTTACTTCCTACTTCCTACTACATTTTTCCTTCTTTCTTCTTTATTTGCCCTCCTATTCCTTCACTCATATGATGTTTTAATAAAAAGCCATTTTAATATCCAATATCTACAGTCCACCATATATCTTAATTTATATATATATCAATGTAGGATTGTTTGTGTGTTTGCTTTGAAAGAGATACTCAAACCATGGCATGCAAAGCAGCAAAATGTAAGAGCAAAATTTTTGCAACCATCATTATACAAAGGGTCCACTTAAAGATATTGGAAAGCAAATGTAATCAATGAAACTATGTCTCCTCCATATCTTCATTTCAATGTTTCAGCCTATGATAGGAAATTTCTATTCATCGAGATCCAAATGTGGGGGCAGCTTTCGAATGATGGGTATCGACCCCATGCATGATAGATGGGATTGCTCAATAATTACACTGAGAAACACATATTTTAATTTGTGACATTTAGATCAAGGATTTAAGTGTGATTGTGAGCGACAGAGATACTATCACAATTGGTGGTTATATAGTAATTGACATGGTGAATCTAAACTAAGATCACAACTGAGTTCAAGTATATTTTTATTTATATACACTTAAATTAATGTTGTGTGGACTTTATTTAAGTTATTTTAATACTGTTTCTAGAATGGTTTCTTTAATTAATAGTGAAATTTTATATAATATTCTAAAAGTTTTTTTATCCAAATAATGTAAAAATAATAATTAATTACGAAAAATGTATGGAAAGCAGATTAATTACGAAAATAGATATTTGTTACAGTGTTCTTATAGTGTCGCTTGACAAATTGGCGGTACCAAACTGAATTGTGATTATTTCAAATATTCAGGGATCTAATATGAAATTTTACTATTTTAATTGGCAGCGACATTAAAGCTTTAAGGTGCCTGACAGTGTGGCGGTACCAAACATTAAAAATAGTAAATTTTTTTATAAATCTCCTCTTGTTTATTATTTTCTTTTATTTCCATTCAATACTAAAAATAGAGAGATTTCTTACCAATTAGTCCAAAAACATTTTTCTACCAAAAAATATATTTTTAAAAACCTGATAATTATAATTTTATATTGTGTCCATAAAAACTATAAATTTAACTAGTAATTATAATTTATAAATAATAAGATTTTTCTAAAGATTTTATAATTATAATTTTATATCGTCATCGTAAATTAAACTGATAATAAAATTAAAATTATTTTTCAAAAAATAAATAAATTTTATTTCTAATTGAAACCAAATTTTTTTAATAAAAATACTTTTTTGACTAATTGATAAGAGGTCTCTCTATTTATTTATGCTAAAAGGGAAAAAAGAAAATAATAAATAAGGGGGATTTATGGATCAATTTACCTTTTATAATGTTTGGTGCCGCCACACTGTCAGACGACACCTTAAATTTTTTTTTGCAGTTGTCAATTAAAACCGTAAATTTAAATATTAGGTTCCTGAATATTTTAGGTCATCACATTTCAGTTTGGTGCTGCCACTTTGTCTGGTGATCCCATCAGAACATTGTAACAAATGCCTATTTTCGTAATTAATCTATTTTTCATACTTTTTTATAATTAATTATTATTTTTATATTATTTGGATAAAAAACCATATTCTAAAAGTATATTAGTTTTTAAAAATCAAGCCAAATATATTTATAAAATCGTATAATAACTAAACAATTATAATAAAAATATATAAATATTTTTAAAATCAATATATATGTTATATATTCTTATAAACTAAAAAATCATAATGAACCTCATGTAATGGCTTGATGATTAAGAGTGTTTATCGCTTTAGATGTGACCTGAATTCAAGTTTCACTAATCATATTTATTATTCTAACTTTACTTTAATATTGTAATTCACCAAAAAAAACCTAAAAGATCATAATTAAAAATATAAAAATAACTATAAAATTTAGAAAGGACACATTAATCAATAAATAGGGGCGGCGGATTTTATCAAAATCTTACCTCTAAAATTTTAGGGTGTTTTTGAAAAGTCACATAAAAATTAAATTTGAGTATATTTGCAAAATATACATATATTGCATGTTTGAATAATTAATATAATTACAGTCTTCAATTCTTTTAAATGGTTGAAAATCGAAGAATTACGTAAATAATTAATTATTATAACTTTAAATTTATATATATATATATATTATATAAAATATGTGAAATTATAAAAAAAATATGATAATAAGATACTTTAGACAGTGTCACTTCTGTTGCGCACTTTATATGTGGGGAGGGAGTAGGGGTTGATTCCTTAGCCGGAAAACACCCAAGAAAGAAGAGTAGGGGTTGGCAACCCAATGCCAATGTTTTTTGTTTTATAGGGGGTTGAATTGTAGTTAAAAGTTGTCTTATCGATTTGTGGGAGTGAGTTGTCACCTTTGGAAAGCTTAATCATGAAACATAAGAAAGTTTAAAGGCTTTGATTTAGGCATTAATTAATTATAGATATGGGAGTTTCTCTTTATTGGGCAAAATATCTTGCTTTTAATTAGAAAAGTTTATGGGTCGAATCGGGTTCGGATCGGATGTGAGTATAATATTAATATATTTTACATTTTTTCAGGTTCAACTCGACTTGACTCGAAATTTGTGTATAAAATTTTACTTAAATCCATCCATATTTGTAAAAAATTAATTCAAATCTTGCTCATATTTATTTTTATTTTTAAAAAAATATTTATATTGTTTTATTTTAATATTTAATAATTTATAAATTTTTTATTTATTGAAAATTTTTATATAGTTTTCTTAATATTTTTTTAATGTTTACATTAGAATAGTATTATATATTTAGTATAAGTTTATTTTTTAAATTACATAATATATAAAACGGGTCGGATCGGGACAAATTCGGACTTTGAATATTCAAGCTCGAGTCCGATCCATATTTTAAATGGGCATATTTTTTTTTCAAGCTTATTTTTTGTATATAATATTTTTATCCAAATCCTCTCAAATTTTAAATGGACTTTCAAACTTGGACGATAACCAGACCAGGATGACTTCTACTTTCAAATCAATTCTTTTTCAATTCAATGAGTTCCTTCAGGGTCTTCCCCAATTCTGAAACTTGCTACCTCAATTATGTCTTCAATGTCAGCCCACTTTACTCTAACTTGTGCTTTCTAAGTGAGCCCCTTCTTTCCAGGATGGGCTCTCGAGGCCATTATATTTCCTTCCCCTTTTTTTTTTTTTCAAGAGTTCAATGGTTCAATTACTTTTTGGAGTACGGAATTCGAATTTATTCTCACTATGGGTATGAATTTTTTTATCTAAATTAATCTTTAATTTTTCCTTCAAAATTTTGAAGTTGAAACTTTCATGTGAGAATAATTGTCAATATCAAACTCCAATATGGATGCAATTCTCAAATTTAGGTGTTAATTTGGACCAAAAATAAAATTCAAATTCCAATGTGAGAGCAATTAACTAGAGGTGTTCATAAGTCAGGTCGAGTCGGGTTCGGGTCAAGTTTAAGCATAATATTAACATACTTTATTCTTGTCCAAGCCTGATCTAGCCCGAAATTTGGAAACTCTCCCATATTTGCAAAAAGCTAACCCATGCCTATTTTAGGTTCGCTCATATTATTTTTTAATTTTTTAAAAATATTTATATTATTTAATTTTAATATTTAATAATTTTATGCATTTTTATTTATTGAAATTTTTATATAGTTTTTTAACATTATTTTAATATTTACAATAGGGTAATGTTATATATTTAGTATAGTTTTATTTTTTAATGTGTTCTAAATTAAATAATATAAAGTATTATAAACTTAAAACCGGTCGGGCGGGGCCGGGTTGGGCTTGGGCCTTTCATATTTAAGCTCGAGCCCAACCCATATTTTATGGTTTAGGGTTAGGGTTTAGGGTTTAAGCTTGAGTCCAACCCATATTTTAAACATGCCTAATTTTTTGTCCAAGCCCGTTTTTCAAGATTAATATTTTGCTCAGACTCTCTCATATTTCAGACAGACCTTTGAGCTTGGATGAGTAACCCGACTCATGAACAGGTCTACAATTACTTAATTCATACCCAATATAAAAAAAATTACCATAGTTTAATAACTAACTTAGATAAAAAAAAAAAAAATTCACACTTTAGCGTGGAAGTTGTTGCCAAGCCGAAGTCCCAAAACTTTATAAATTTAATAGGGATGGCAATTCAAATTTTCTGGATTCAAAGCTGATACAAACAGATCCCTTCTAATAGAATTTGAATAAATATGTATCTAGTAGTTACAAAATATTTAAAATTTGCTTCTAACAAATTTGCACCCAATACCTTTTATACATAAAACCATGTTTTTACTAATACTTCTCTTAGACATTAATTGTAATTTACACAAATTAATAATTAATGTACAAAAAAACATAATAAAAATATTTAAAAAAATAAATATAATAATTAATAATAAAATTAAAATAATTATTTTAAATATATTTAGATTTTTTTAATTAGAAAATATGTGTTTTTTATGTCTTCTTTTAAATCTCATGTAGCTTCTTTTAAATTTAAGGGTTTTTTTTTGCCCCCGTAAGCTTTAGTAAACAATGAGATGAGACCATCGTAATTCCTAAATTTGACATTATTTTTAATTATTTTAGTAACTCAATTAATTAAATTACTTTAAATAGAAATTTAATTAATATTTATATAATTAAAAAAATAAATTTATAATATAAATTAATTTTTTAATATCATATAATTATATTCAGTACATGTTATATTGTAAAAAAATAATATATATAGATGTTTAAGGACATATAATATATCAATTGTGATATATATATATATATATAACCTATGAATGTATTATAATACTATTATACAATTATGATATTATAATGTGCATTATTTTATTAATGATATGTACCTAAACGTGAAACATGCAACTCCTTTTATGATAGATTATAATATATACAATTAACATTATATAATTAAGATAGATTATTTAAAATTATTAACTTTATATACAATTACATTATTATAATAATGTACATTTTTATATTAATGATATGTAAGATTAAACCTTAAACATATAATTAACTTTATGGTAGAATATAATATATGCAATTATAATTTGTTTAGAATTTTTATGTTTAAGTTGTTAGATATATTATCTTCAAAACAATAGTTGTCAGGTACATTTAAATTGTTGTGAAGTTGTTAAGTTTAATTTGTTTAGATGGTTATTTAGCTACTTTTATTAATTTATTTTACATTTATTTATTCTTAATTATGAATAAATTTTATTTATTTTATATTTTTTAAAATTCTAATTTTAACATATTCAAATTTAGATTTTTGAGGATTCAAATTTTCGATGAATAATGATATATAATTGGATTTGGATTTGCACAATAGTGCTCAATAGTCACGTTCTTGGATTTTTGAGGTCCTAGGCGAAATAATAAATCGGGCCTTTTTAAAAAAATTATAAAATGTAATACAATAAAATAAAATCATATACTAGCAATTTCATTAAAATAATACGTTTTATGACATTAAGCGAATAATATATTTTTTTTAACAAAAAAATATTTTTAATTTAATCTACTCCTATGTCATCAACTACAAAAACACAAAAACATCATAAAAATAGGTTCTACGAGAATTCTGAGATGCAAAATCATTAATGATAACATCAACATTAATGTTTTCCAAAAAATCCTTCTCGATTGATAAAATTGCCAAACCATTCAACTATTCTTGTGACATTGACAACCTCAAGTAGGTTTTTATTAACTTTAGCTTTGAAAAACTTCTTTCAGTTGATGCCACAGTCACATGGACCGTTAAAAAAAATTCTATAAGCAATCGAAACATTCGGATAGCAATCTGCAAATTTGACAAACTCAAGAATTTCAATGGCTGACGTTAATTCATTTGGTAAAGTAAATTGCAACACTTTTAATTCAGAGAAAAAAATCATTTAAATCAATATCTGATGAATCACCATGAGAAAAGCTAGAGTGAAAAGTAACACAACATTCTCTCAATTTATTTTCATCCAATAACTTTAACTTGGTTAAAAAAATAATTCTCTCTAGGTCAAGAGTTCCTCACGTGGTTTTCTCACAAAGTACGGCGGCGGCTGATAGGTGGGATTGAGCGATAGGTGGTGGCTTTAGGAGAAATAATATGGCGGATGATGAGATTACGTTGTTAGGAGAAGAGTTGGCACAACTATCTGTTAAAAGTTCTCTGGTGAGCCCTCCGAATGATAAAACTCTGATTGGTTCGTTGTGGACAAAAAAACCTGACAATCTGATAAGTTTTCGTGCCCAGATGAAAGCTATCTGGAAAGTTAGGAAAAAGTTTGATATTCAACCAGCAGGTCAGAATTTATTTTTTGTTGTTTTTGATGAGGAAGACGATTTGGAGTCTGTTTTAGAAGGTAGGCCTTGGCTATTCCGTAAGAAATTGATATTTTAGATCGTCTAAAAGAATCGATATCACGTCAAAAATTGAAACTCTTGAAAACCCTGTTTTGGATTAAGGTTGGTCCATGCCCTCCAGAATGTGATCGAAAGGATCTTATGCATGCAATTGGTTTGTCTTTTGGTGATTTAATTGGTGCAGAATCTAAAGGAGAATACTATCGTATTAAGGTTATGGTTGAAGTGCACAAACCTTTACAACGACGTGTGTTTGTCCTTGACGAAGATCAAAATAAGTCTTGGGTTCCATTCAAGTATGAAATATTATCGGGATATTGTTTTGGATATGGTCGTATGGGACATGCAGTAAAGGATTGTGCTATGATTACTCCTGAGGTAAAATAACTACCCGAAGATGATATGCCTTTCTCTTTAGCACTAAAAGCAAAGTTGAATTTTCCTAGTAAATTAAGCTTACGTTTGGGCGAAAAGATAAAAATTGTGTCTTCCCAATGTTCTTACTTGGGGGATGTAGAGCGGTGGAAGAAAATAATAAGAGATCTGTAACAGCTTATGATGATAGATCGACGTCTTTAAATTTTGAACAAAGGGGTGTTAGCTTGGCTGATAAATCAGAAGATTCTTTAGTAGAAAATACAGCTGGTTTTACTTCCTCTCTGATCAGGAGTGTTGAATCCTTTCCTTCATCTAGTTTACCAACAGTTGAGGGTATCCCAAGTTTACCTAAAATAATTGAGGTTACTTCTCCAGAAAAAGACAAAACAGGGGAGAAAGGAGATTTTGAGGGATCAAAAATAATGCTGGATGTGAATAGGATTTCTGGGAAATCGCGTTGGAAGAGGCTAGCTAGGGGACGACTCATGGGGGATGATGCGAGATTGACCACAACAGGGAAACGTAAAGAACTGTCTATTTTAGATAATGAAGTTGGTTTTGGGAAATCAAATAATAAGAGGTCAAAGTTGGAGGGCTTGCAAACAGATGTTTTTTCTATGGTATAGATGAATGATGAAGTTGATATGACAAATAATCTTTCTCTTTCAGGATCGACGGTTACCAATAGGCAAGCCGACCGAGTGTAATAAAAATCTTTAGCTGGAATGTTCGTGGATTGGAGAGTCCACGAGCAGGTAGGGGCCTTCAACATTTGTTGAGGCTTCATAAACCCTAAATAGCCTTCCTTATGGAGACTAAGATCGATTCAAAAAGAATGGAGAAAGTTAGAAGACGTTGTGCTTTTCTAAATAGTATAGACTTTAGTGCAATGGGGAGTCGAGGCAGGCTATGCCTTACTTGGAATGATGCAGTACAAGTTACCTTTGAAGTTTATTCTTTAAACTCAATTATAGTTGTTATTAAAGGTCCTACTGATGGGGCTAATTGGCGATTGACGGGATTTTACGGATCGCCTTACGCTTCCCAAAGAGAAGATACTTGGGAGGAACTCAAAAGACTTGGAGATGGTGTTTCTATTACATGGTGTGTTTGTGGCGATTTTAATGAGGTACTATATGCAAGAGAAAAGAAAGGATGAATCCCTAGATGTGAAGGACGTATGGAGAGCTTTCGAAGGGTGGTACAAGATTGCGAACTCACAGACCTGGGTTTTTCAGGCACATGGTACACGTGAGAGAGAGGTAATTTTGCAAACAATAGCATTCGTGAGAGGTTAGATCGTAGTTTTGCGAATGATGCTTGGCTAGTATGATTTCAAGAATGGAGGGTGAGAAATCTAGTCCATTCTATATCTGACCACTGTTCACTTTTTATTACTTTGGAGGAGGATTCAATGCCTCTTAAATCAAAACAGTTTAGATTTGAAGCTTGGTGGACTATGGAACCATCTTTTGAGGCTGAAGTTAAGAGGTGTTGGGAATCTACGAACGGTAATGTTATAACAAAACTTAACGCTCTTCAATATAATCATACTCGATGGGCTAGCAGAATCTGTAGAGAGCATAAGGGTTTAAAAGATGAGCTTACAAAGAAGTTAGAATCTCTAAAGCAAATGGATTGTGATGATGAAACTTTGCAAGAGATGATTGACACGAAACTACAATTGAATTGAGAAGTGAATAAAGATGAATTATAATTTAAGCTTAGAAGATATCAATCAGAAAACTATTGTTCTTATTCCCAAAACCCAAGACCCCACTAATCTAACCAACTTTTGTCCCATAAGCTTATGTAATGTCATATATAAAATAGTTTCGAAGACAATTGCAAACAGATTTCAAAGAGTTCTTCAGGACTGTATAGATGGATCTCAAAGTGCTTTTGTTCTCGGTCAACTTACTTCCGACAATGTTTTACTTGCTTTTGAAATTTTACATTCTTTTGGACAAAGAAGAAGGGGGTCAAAATACTCAATGACTCTTAAATTAGATATGAGTAAAGCATATGATCGTGTTGAGTGGGGATTTATAAAAGCTATAATGGAAAAAATGGGCTTTGCCAATTAATGGGATATCCATGATAATGACATGTGTTTTACAGCATCGAGAGGTCTTAGGCAAGGGGACCCTCTTAGTCCTTTTTTGTTCCTTGTATGTGGGGAAGGACTTTCTGCACTTATGAGATTAGCTGTACGGGAGATTTCTCTATTTGGTGCTAGGGCAAGCAAGAATGGGACTAAAATATCACACTTACTTTTCGTTGATAATAGTATCTTATTTGGAGAGGCAATGTCAAGGGGTGCACGGGTATTGCAGAATATCTTAAGAGAATACGAGGAAGTTTCTGGGCAGTGTGTTAATTTTGACAAGTCAACAGTCTTTTTTAACAAAACACACTAGAAAGGACTAGGATTCAAATCTTGATAGAACTGGGTGTTCGTTATTCAAATAATCCTGAAAGGTATTTGGGGTTGCCTAACATGATAGGTAGACAAAAAAGAGTCTCATTTCAAAATTTAAAGGATCGTCTTAAAAGAAAAATCGATGGTTGGTCGAATCATTTTCTCTCTCAAGGGGGAAAGAGGTTTTTATAAAATCTGTCCTACAAGCTATACCAACATACATTATGGCTTGTTTCCTACTTCCAAAGTCTCTTTGTAATGAGTTGGATAGTATCCTTGCTAGTTTCTAGTGGCAGAAGGGTCATGGTAAACGTGGGTTACATTGGTGCAAATGAGATCAACTATGTGACCAAAAGGAAAATGGAGGTATGGGGTTTCGTAATCTTGTAAAATTTAACATAGCTTTGCTTGCAAAATAGGGTTGGAGATTTATAGAAAATCCAAATTCGTTATTAGCCCGTGTTTTAAAAGCCAAATATTATCCTCATGGTGATTTTCTCAATTTGATTTTAAAAACGAATGCCTCTTACACTTGGAAAAGCATTTGGGCGACAAAAAAAGTAGCGCAACAAGGTGTGTATTGGCGTACAAGCACCGGTTCAAAAGTATCCATTTTAAATGATGCTTGGGTTATGGGTGCTCCACATTACATGTTGTCTTACCCAGTTATTAGTAGTGATTTGTTGGTAGTAGATCAATTAATTGATAATAAAAGCAGAAGGTGGAATAGGGAGTTAGTGAATTATACCTTTCATCCTGATGATGCTGATAAGATCTTGCGAATCCCCCTGATAGGTACTCCACATGAAGATGAGATGGTTTGGGGCAGTGAGGCATCGGGGGTATTCTTAGTGAGAAGTGCCTATAAACTATTACAAATGGGTTTTTCTAATCCTAATTTAAATTTACAAACCATCTCTACTAAATTTTATAAGAAGTTATGGGGCCTAAATATTGCTACTAAAATAAAGATCTGTATGTGGAAGATCTCCAAGAATTTCCTTCCCACAATGGAGAATATGCGACTGAAACAGTTGTCACCAGATGCCACCGATGCCACCGATCTATGGAAACGGCACCAAGGACCTTGCCCATATTTTCTATAATTGTCTTGTTACCAAAGATTTCTGGAGTTTATTAGGGGTTAAGTTTATTTGGTTCAATAACCCACAAAACTGGCTAGAAGGACTTACAAATTTTTTTGAGAATTCATCGAACAAATAGGCGTGGATCCTCTGTTGTGGACTGTGGACTCTTTGGAACGAACGAAACTGTCGGATTCATGAGAAAATCAGTAGAACAAACCCAGAGTTAGTTACGATAGTTCTCAGTTATATGCGAGAGTAGAAGATCTGGAGAGGAGGTTATCGACCTATCAAAAGTCGGCAGTCGAATGGTCTCCCTCTCCGTCTACAATAGTAAAGGCGAACTTTGATGCCTCTTTTCATAGAACAGAATCTAGATCGGGCTCTAGAATAGTTATTAGAGACGAAGGAGGTAACGTTCTTGAGATTGCAGGATTTATTCACAACCAGGTTCGTTTAGTTTTTGAGGTAGAGGTCTTTGCATGTTGGGATGTAGTAAAAATAGGCGTTAATCTGGGTTTTCAAGGAATCATCATTGAGGGAGATTCCCTCACAGTAGTCAAAAAATGCAAGCAAAATGAATTAGATAGATCTGAGATTGGTGCGCATATTCGCAACATAAAATCCTTAAAAAGTGCGTTTGAATGGATTCACTTCCAGTATACAGAAAGAGAAGCTAATCGACTAGTAGACAACTTAACAAAAAAAGTGATAACAGAGGATAGGATTTTTTACCTACTAAATGAAGCCCCGAGTAGCTCATAAAAGATCTTGGAGAAGGACAGGCCGCGCGAACCAGATTAGAAAGGAAGAAGAACTTGGTTCTTTCCTATTCGCGAGTGATGTACAAAAGAGGTTTGAGGTAAAATGAGGAGAGGAAAAGGGATGGTTTTATATAGAAAGTGGTAATCCCCATTGTTAGGGCATCATTTCGGCAGAGTTTTCTTTCTTTTCAAGGTTTTCTTGAAAGTTCAAAATGAAAGAAAGGAATGGTGGTTTTTTCGGCAGTGGTTTTCAAGAAAAAGAAGTAGGATTTTCTCAAAGATCAGTTTTTTGGAATGGCTGAAGAGGGAAGGAGATAGGTCTCCTTGGAAATGAAATGGCTTCTGCAAGAAGATTCAATTAGGAGAGCAAATTTTAGGGAAATGTGAACCGTCAGGACTTAATGGCGAAACAGACTGATGGGATGGGTGACTAATTTCTCGAGGGAGTGGGCTGGCATCCTTATCTGGTTTTTCTTTTCTTTTCTTTTTTATTTTTTAGTTATATTTTTAAGATATTTAGTTTTGGTTTGGCCGATTTGGGCTCTTTTCTGACCATCAAATGGTCCATTTATCTTGGACTAGGACTTTTAGTTTTGTTTTCTTTGTTTTAAGTTTAATAAAAGCCCAACTCCTTTTCCATTCAAAAGAAAAACACTTTAACTTGTTAGAATCAAACAAAAACCCAAATACTATCAAATGTTTTTATTTTCTCAAATTTGCTCTTCAAAGAAGTAATTGTCATGTCTACAACAACTAAAAAAACTCTAAATAATTCATCAGCCAATTGAATTTCTTTATTATCTTGGTTATTCTCATCAAATTGTTTTTTCTAGTAACATAAATCTTTATTGGAAGTGTAGACTCTACATTCATATCAAGTGCAGTACTTTTAGCAATATTCATATTAGAAGTAAAGCCTTCATCTCTATACTTTTCAAAATATAACAATACACATTCTAATTGCTTTATGGTGGTGTCAATGCACATAGATTTAGATTGCAATTTTTTGCTTACCATATTTATAGCAAACAAAATCTCATCCCAAATTACCATACCAAGAAAAAACTCAAAACTCTCAAGTGCATTGACCAAACTCTCCGCTGCACTCTTTGACTTTGCATCATCATAAGATTCATATAATTTCAACAAAGCCAATCTTATATGGGGAGTTTGAAATATAATTGCTTTAATACTTTTAATTTGACTCTCCCAATGAGTATTAAATAAAAATTTTATTATTAATTCAGGGACATTGTCAAGCAAAATTTTCCATCTTTTTGTAGAACCCGAAAATAATGAATATATGCGTTGAGCAATTCCAAAAATGAAATAACTCTAATGCAAGAATGTGCCATATCACTAAGAGTAAGATTCAGACTATGACAAGCACAAGGCATATATAATGCTCTCGGGTTTGTTTCAAGAAATCGCTTTTGAATACCTTGGTGCTTCCCTTTCATATTAGGACCATTATCATAACCCTAACCCCTTACATCATCAACATTAAGATCAAGAGACTTCAAACATCTTGTAATTCATTAAAAAGTCCCAATCCAGATGTATCATCCACCTTCAAAAACTCTACAAAGTACTCCTTAACTTTTATTTTATTAGTTGACATATTCACACATCATACTATTAGAGTCATTTGTTCTTGATGACCAATATCAGGGTATAATCAAGAATTATTTAAATATATTTCACCTCTTTGATGATCTTAAATATAGAACTTTTAACACTGTCAGCCAAAAGGGAAATCAATTCATTTTGAATTTTATGCCCAAGATATTGATAATGAATTTCACGGTTTTGAATGCGTCTAACATGATCTTACATTATCACATCGAATTTTACAATCATTTCAATCAATCCCAAGAAACTACCATTGCTATCTTGACAGAGTTTTTCATTGGATCCTCGAAAAGCCAAATTATGAGTAGCAAGACATTTCACAGCTGAAAATATTCTAAGTAGAACTTGCCTCCATCGGTCTTTCTCTTTCATAATTTGTTCTTGCAAGTTTTTATCAATTGTTTCATTTTTATCCAACCTTATTCTCATTTCATTCCAAGTATTCATATTAGTCATATGTTCAGCACTATTTTCATGTTGTTTGAGCCTCTCACTAATATGCCTTCAATCACTTAAACCCTCATTTGCTAACAAACTTTTGTTACTAATAGATTTGAACAACTCACAACAAAAACAAAATACTTTGTCAACATGTTTGAAATAAACCAACCATTTTTTATCGGTAATCTCACCATTGCTCAACTTCCTAGAAAAATAAGCACATGAAAAATGTCTATTATTATTATTAAGAGAAAAATCAAGATTCATTTCTCTTATAGGCTCATTTTCAACTAAAATGTCCTTCATTTTGTTATCAAGATTAGTCCAATTTTTAGGATCATAAATATTCAAAAAAGGAATTGTTTGCTCTTCATCAATGTCAATATCAGAGGAATTGTTTGTTATTCATTAAGACTAAGATTTTCAATATTGGATACATTTGGCACATCATTAGGCTCATTTGGGTCATTAATTTCATCATTCTCATTGACATAATTATTCAAATTTTCATTAAAAACTACATTTTTAAAAACAATTTTATCAATAGCACATTACTGTGATTTTTTTAATTCTTCAACATGTTTTCTCTTTTTCCTTTTTTACTTCCAGATAAATTTTTTTAGGCAACATTATATATAAAAGATAATCAAATACTTAAGTAACACAATAAAATAAAACAATAGCACCTGATAGAAGAATTCCAAGTTGAATCTTTGCTTTTACATTTGCTAATTCCAAAAGTCAAATTGAGTCACTGAAATTCTATAAATATAATTACAATAATTAATTATAAATAGACACTATAATTAGCTAAAAAATTAAATGAAATGCAAGTAAAAAATGAAATACAAGACTCGATGAACCACAAATATGCAACTAAGATTAAGTCTCCATTTCGTTCCCGTTTTAGTAATATTTCTTTTTGTCATTTTCTTTTACTCATTCAATAATTGCTAGAAGCAAAGCAAATATTTATTATTTTATTATCTTTTTAATAATGAAAAAAAATTAGCCCTTACTATTAGAGTTTTGGACAAAATCTTTTAGAAGATTTCTGCTGGGATTTTACCATTTGTCACATTTTTTATTTTAACTAAATCATGCATCTTGTCACACCCCAAAATTGAGCTTAAAAGTTTCGAGGGTAAAATAGAAATTTTAGCCCAAATGTGTTCAGAATTTCATAAGTTTGGTAACCGATAATATTTTCGACAATGGCTATTAGAAAATTAAATCAAATTCTAAAAATGAGTTTTAAATAGCTTTAACTTTCAAAATAGGACTAATTTGTAAGAGGTTTTATGAAGCAATTTGACCAAATGTTCAAAATCAACCTAAAACCCTCTTTTTCAATTATAATTCACGTCAATTTCTTCTCCTCATATTTTGTGCCATCTTTTTCTCTTCCAATCCCTCTCAATCTCTTCTAAACACCAATTCCTAATTTCTTTTAAATTCTAATAACCCCAAAACTTTAAATACCTATAAAAACCAAGAGAAACATCCAAAAACCTTTCACTTTCATCAACTTCTCCAAACGTGAGCTTTTCTAGATTCGTGTCAAAACTCATTTTTCTTCAAGAAAAGGTAACCAATCAACTTCCTATGAGTTTTAAACGATATCTAGTCATTTAAACTAAGTTTTTAGTCATTAAAACGCAATTTTGAATAAAAGCCGAAAATATGGTCTTTAATGGTGAAATTCGGGTTTGTGTATGAAAACTTGATATTAAAGTATTTTTCAGCTTGTTTTAACATGATTAAAAGGTTTCTAAAGTTACTTTGAAGTTTCATTAAGTACTTCTCGAGTTTTAATGATTTTTCGTTATTATAGCCATTGCATGTCGAAAATATTTGATATCATAAAAAGTGTAGTTTTGAGTGGTTTAAAGGTTGGGAATTAGTCGGGTAAATATGTAGAGAACAGAGCTTAGATTATTTTTTATGATTGTATGAGATGTGCAGATGACTAATTTTTGCTTGTGTATTTGTGTGATATGTGTGGTTGAAGTGTCAAAATCAATATCACCTTCAACTAGTAAAGATAAACGCAAAGGAAAGCTTATCTAGGCTTTTGGGTTTTTTGACAAAAGGGTTTATTTGGTGAGTGTTTTGGATTTTTTGCCTCATGGACAATTCATTGTGTTTTTGGAAATTTAGAAGTAGCCTAAACCCCTACTCTAAATTTCGAGTGTAAGTGTTCTTATACCTATGCTTAATATGTGAAACATGTGCTTGTGTAATTGTTAAAAAGAGAATTAAGATGTGATATTGTGAATAAACATGAGTTGTTATGACATATGCTATAAACTTATGATGACTGTTGTGAATGTGAATATGTTATTCATGTCATGTGATAAAAAACTTGTTATTAAGAGTTTGTGAACTTGTTTTAACATGATTAAAAGGTTTCTAAAGTTACTTTGAAGTTTGATTAAGTATTTCTCGAGTTTTAATGAATTTTCATTATTATAACCATTATATGTTGGAAATATTTGGTATCTTAAATAGGTTGGGAATAAATCGTGGGTAAATATGTAGAAGAACGAAATACGTTTCATGTGAAAAGATTAAGTGTAGATCGAGATATTTGAGTTTAAAGTTTACTAGGATAAAAGCTTCGATTTAAGAGAACATAGCTTAGGCTATTGTTTATGACTGTATGAGATGTGTGGATGAATGACTTTTGCTTGTGTATTTGTGTGATATGTGTGGTTGAAGTGTCGGAATCGATAATACCTTTAACTAGTAAAGATAAAGGCAAAGGAAAGCTTATCTAGGCTTTTGGGTTTTCAACAAAAAGCATTTATTTGGAGAGTGTTTGGGAATCCCTGCCTCATAGATGATTTATTGTATATTTGGGAATTTAGAAGTAGCCTAAATCCTTACTCTAAATTTCGAGTGTAAGTGTTTTCTTATACCTATGCTTAATATGTGAAACTTGTGCTTGTGTAATTGTGAAAAAGAGAATTAAGATGTGATATTGTGAATAAACATGAGATGTTGTGACATATGTTATAAGCTTATGATGACTGTTGTGAATGTGAATATCTTATTCATGCCATGAGACAGAAAATTTGTGGGTATGTTCTACATGCCATGTGATTGATTATTTCGTGATAATAAGTGATATGCAGTGGATATGTGTAAAGAAAATATGTAATAATGATGTGGATATTTTGGCTTTATGATCTTATGAGACTGTTAGATATAGTTGCCATGCCATAGGATTGTGAGTACTCACCTTTGTGTTGTGATATATGTGGGCGTTGAGGTCCAAGGACAGTTTAGAGAGATAAGGGAATGCAAGCTATATGCTTCACTTATGGGATATGTTTGATGTGTTGGAAAGTGTTAGCTATATGCTTCACTTATGGGATATTTTCGACTCTATGAGTCTAGTGTTTGGTGTTTTGGAGATCGGTGTAACTAATGTGTGATGATAGAGCTCACTATATGTTTCATAGTATCAATAGCCAAATTATCATGAATTGTGTTTTTATGTGATTATATGTATATATGACTAAATATGCTTGTATGTGAATAAAGTATGTTGAAAACTATGTAAAGAATGTGTAAATAAATACAAGTGAGATGATATGAATGTGATGTATGATTGTTGAGTTGATGCATGATGATTGTTTATGTAATGGTTATTCTAGGCACTCATTGAGCTAGTTAAGCTCACCCACTCCCTTTTTAACCATTACAGATACTTAGTGTGTGTGAGAGGTGTGGTCTCAAGGGTGATCCAAGCCAAGTCGACCCTTTCATACTTATTCATAGGTTTTATAAGTTATATACATTTGGGAACCAAAGGCATTGTGATAGGTTTTGTGGTGATTTTTATTTGGTTTTTGCTAAGTTCTTTTTAGTTATTTGCATGTCACTAAGATTGATAAATTATAGACTTAAAAATATGCTATTTGAGATGTTTTGAGGTTTATTTTATGAGGTAAATGTTGCATGTTGTTTAGGGATTTGTTAGAATGACTTATATGCTAAGATGTGATGTATTTTTAAGATATGGAACAGAGGTATCGATATTCAAGTTTAAAAATGATATCTTTGAAATTTACGAAGCACAGGACATCAGTTCTACTTGTCGGTATCGATACCTTAGTACGAGTATTGATATTTGAGGGGAAATTATCGATACCTGTGTTGAAGTATCGATATTTTCCAACAGTTGGGTTTTTAATTCCAAAATAGTAAGCCAATTTGGTATCGATTTTTTTCAAATGTTATCGATACCTTCTTTAAATATTGATACCTACGTGATAGTTTTGGGAAATTTTGCTAAACGATCCTTATGCATGGTTAATGATTGATATATGATAGTTCAATGTATGGTGGCATGATTTAACATTAAATAGATTATATATGACTTATGATATATATGAAATTTGTAAATATACGATCACCATGGTAAGATAATAAAAAAAGAAAAAGAAAAAATGTGCATGTAAAATAGAATGTTAAAATAAGGTAAGCATGATGTGAGACGATGGTGTGACATTCTGATATTCGGGCTTGACAACCGGGCTGGATATGGGGTGTTACATTCAATGGTATCAGAGTTTAGGTTCAATAACACTTACACCTAGGTAATTATTGTGTGTAGTAGGGTTTCGAAACCCAAGGATTAAATTATTCTGATTGTTTGAATTGTGTGTGGGTAAGAATGAGAACAAATTTTCTTTAATCTTAAAGTTTTCTTGTAGGAATGTGTCTTGGATCATTCTCCGTACTCGCACCATTTATTGGTTTGTATATGTTAGACTAGTTCGATATACCTCGTAGATGTGTTAATGTGAGTGCAAACGTATTTGTATGTTTTGACTGATTTAGCTAACAAGTGGAAAATCTCGGTAGAGATTATTAAATTAGGAAAAGTGATTTTGAGTTCTTTAGACAAGCATGTCGTAATGAATAAAGGAAATCGTTAGCAAAGTTACCGTAGAATAACCCATGGTAGTGAATAGAATCATTAAGAAAATCAATAGGAAGTTAGAGAGAATAGGAATTAGAGTGCGCAACAAAAGTGTGATGGTCAGTTTAGAAGTAGAAGTAACAAAATCTGTGATTAAGCAATTAACGTGTTAGCAAGGAATTTCGTAGACAAAATCCTTTTTAGAGGGGGAGAATTGCCACATCCCAAATTGAGCCTAGAAGTTTCGAGAGTAAAATAGGAATTTTAGCCTAAATGTGTTCAAAATTTCATAAGTTTGGTAACAGATAATATTTTTCGACAATGACTATTAAAAAATTAAATCAATTTCTGAAAAAGAGTTTTAAATAGCTTTAATTTTCAAAATAAGACTAATTAGTAAAAGAATCAAAACTAAGAGTTTTTATGAAGCAATTTGATCAAATGTTCAAAATCAACCTAAAACCCTCCTTTTCCAATTATAATTCACGTCAACTTCTTCTCCCCATATTTTATGCCATCTTTTGCTCTTCCAATCCCTCTCAATATCTTTTAAACACCAACTCATAATTTTCTTTAATTCTAATAACCTTAAACCTTAAATACCTATAAAAACCAAGAGTAATACTCAAAAACCTTCATCACCTTCATCATCTTCTCCGAATGTGTGTTTTTCTAGATTCATGTCAAAGCTCGTTTTTCTTTAAGAAAAGGTTACCAATCAAGTTCCTATGATTTTACACGATATCTAGTCTTTTAAACTAAGTTTTTAGCCATTAAAACAGAATTTTGAATAAAAGCTGAAAATAGGGTCTTTAATGGTGAAAATCGGGTTTGTGTATGAAAACTTGTTATTAAAGAGTTTTTGAGCTTGTTTTAACATGATTAAAAGGTTTCTAAAGTTACTTTGAAGTTTGATTAAGTATTTCTCGAGTTTTAATGAATTTTCATTATTATAACCATTATATGTTGGAAATATTTGTATCTTAAATAGGTTGGGAATAAATCGTGGGTAAATATGTTGAAGAACGAAATACGTTTCATGCGAAAAGATTAAGTGTAGATAGAGATATTTGAGTTTAAAGTTTACTAGGATAAAAGCTTCGATTTAAGAGAACATAGCTTAGGCTATTGCTTATGACTGTATGAGATGTGTGGATGAATGACTTTTGCTTGTGTATTTGTGTGATATGTGTGGTTGAAGTGTCGGAATCGATAATACCTTTAACTAGTAAAGATAAAGGCAAAGGAAAGCTTATCTAGGCTTTTGGGTTTTCAACAAAAAGCATTTATTTGAGAGTGTTTAGGAATCCCCTGCCTCATAGATGATTTATTGTATATTTGGCAATTTAGAAGTAGCCTAAATCCCTACTCTAAATTTCGAGTGTAAGTGTTCTTATACCTATGCTTAATATGTGAAACTTGTGCTTGTGTAATTGTGAAAAAGAGAATTAAGATGTGATATTGTGAATAAACATGAGATGTTGTGACATATGTTATAAGCTTATGATGACTGTTGTGAATGTGAATATCTTATTCATGCCATGAGATAGAAAATTTGTGGGTATGTTCTTCATGCCATGTGATTGATTATTTTTGTGATAATAAGTGAATATGCAGTGGATATGTGTAAAGAAAATATGTAATAATAATGTGGATATTTTGACTTTCTGACCTTATGAGACGGTTGGATATAGTTGCCATGCCATAGGATTATGAGAACTCACCTTTGTGTTGTGATATATGTGGGGCGCTGAGGACCAAGGATAGTTTGGAGAGATAAGGGAATGCGAGCTACGCTCCATTCAACGGGATATGTTTGTTGTGTTGGAGAGTGTTAGCTATATGCTTCACTTATGTTTCGACTCTATGAGTCCAGTGTTTGGTGTGTTGGAGATCCGTGTATCAAATGTGTGATGATAGAGCTCACTATATATTTCACAGTCTCAATAGCGAAATTATCATTAATTGTGTTTTTATGTGATTGATTATATGTATATATGACTAAATATGCTTGTATGTGAAAAAAGTATGCTGAAAACTATGTAAAGAATGTGTAAATAAATACAAGTGAGATGATATGAATGTGATGTATGATTTTTGAGTTGATGCATGATGGTTGTTTATGTAGTGGTTATTCTAGGCACTCATTGAGCTTGTTAAGCTCACCCACTTCCTTTTTAACCATTGCAGATACTTAGTGCGATGTGAGCGGTGTGGTCTCGAGGGTGATCCAAGACAAGTCGATCCTTTCATACTTATTAGTAGGTTTTATAAGTTATAAACGTTTGTGAACCAAAGGCAATGTGGTAGGTTTTGTGGTGGATTTTTTTTGGTTTTTGCTAAGTTCTTTTTAGTAATTTTCATGTCATTTAGATTGATAAATTATAGACTTAAAAATATGCTATTTGTGATGTTTTGTAACACCCCTTACCCGGTCCGGTCACCAGACCCAAGCAAATGGTCGTTATAACCTTCATTATATATTTCAGAAACAATTTAATGATCTTTAAAACCATTTTTTATATATTAAATATTGGGCAAAATCAACCTTTACAAATATCTAAATTATCTCGATTTAAAATTGAGCTTCTAAAGTTTTAGGGACTTTTACCAATACTTAATTGAGCAAGTATTAGTAGAACTGAAGGAGTAAAAATTTCGAAAACAACTACAGAGTCCTACTAGTAGAACTAGTAGTTCTATCGATACAAGTCTAAGTTACATCGATACACCTGAGACAACTAGCGGTATAACAAACTCCAGTAAGCAATGTAGTTTTGACCTAAGACCGATACCCAAATCCAAACTACCAGTACAACTAGGGTAACTACTGATACTTTGGTACCAACTATCGAAACAAGTCAAGTCAGTAACCAAAGTTCAACATCCCTTGTACTTCTGCCGATACCCTATTGGTTTCTACTGAAACAACCCTAGGCAATAGCCAAAATTACTTCAAAAATACATCCATATGCAAATCTCATGCTTCAATTGATATAAAGCATATCCATAAGGCTTATAACACATATAGATAACATCCTAATTACATGTCACTATTAACCGGACCAACACAAACAATTAATTACCAGATAGTGTGACCTCCAAGAGTAATCCAATCGACAGCTTGAATCCGACGATCTACAAGGTAGAAATCAAACGAGGTAAGCTTGCTTAAAGCTTAGTAAATTCGTAATAAACTTAAACTTCAACTTACCATAAAGGATGTAATATGAAGCATTTTACAAGATAATTCAATGTCTTGATCGTAAGTTCATTAAATTACCTATACACCACAAATCTCACAAGGTTAGTGAGTTTATTGTAATACATGTAATTTTATCCTGATATTAAACTTATTCATGGAAGACACATTTGGTATATAAACCCACCATCATATTCACCTTTAACGCTCACAATACATTTCAAATATCTATTTCAATGTCTCATTTCAACACATATTTGTACATAGCCATTTCACATAACCATTACATAAATTCATTCCCTAAAACCATACCTTATAATCATTTCATTTACATATATAACACATAATCGCTCTGTACCCTACAGATTTTGTTTCAACAAGTAATCCATCATATACTTAATAATCATACATTCCCATTTCAAATATTTGTACCTTGACCATTTAACATCTCATATACATATAAATTATTTTAAACCTTTATCACCCGTTGAACCAAAAGGATTAACATCAGATACTCAGGAAAATGCTCACACAAGCTGTGATTGTAACATGTAACCATATATGCTCACACGAGATGTGAAATGGGTCTGCTCACACGACCTGTGGGTTGAGATGTTAGGATACACGATGCTGCTCACACGAGCTATGAAGAATCTGCAACAAATGCAGGACCACAGCCATTGGTAGGACATCTAAGACCAGCACCCATATAACCTGTAATGCTCACATGATCTGTGAAATGGGTCTGCTCACACGAGCTGTGGGTCGGGATGTTAGGCTACACGATGCTGCTCACACAAGCTGTGGAGAATCCATTACAAATACAGGACCTCCGCCATCGGTAGGACATCCAAGACCAGCACCCGGAACTGTAAATAACCCCTAATGACATATCATTTGTTACCTAAGTATTCGCATGGTTCGAACGGGACCTTGGTACATATCCAAACTTTTCCTTTCATTTCGTTGTACCATTCCATTATACATTATATGAAGGTCATATTTTTCATATATATATATAATATAGTTGATTTTTAATTAACTTCACAACTTATTCCATTGTACCAATTAACACATAATGATTATAAAGTCTTATACGTATCTTTCTTTCTTCCACAATACAATATCTCTAGGTTAATGGATATCACATAAAAACATAATTCAACAATTAATGTAACTTGTAATAATAATATATTAAATATATATTTCATCCATCATATGTTTAATAAACATAATTTCTCCTTTCAAGCAATTGTATCAATATTTTCCAACTCACATCCATATTTTCACATTTTTCTAAATATAGTAATCAACTTAATTATCATCCTCTCATAATTCAAATCATATCTTACTAATCTCAAACAAATAAACTCAATTACAACCTATAAATATGTATTATATCACAAAAATAGTAAATAATTAATTTAATAAATTTACCTTTTCGATCATTCCATTTTTTATCCTTCCGGATAATATTCTTTTCAATCTTTTCCTCTATTCGAAAATGTCAGATATATTGTCATGGTGTCTTTCAACCATGGTCTTTTTCCTTTTCAAGAAATATATCATGACCATATATGTCATAAATACAATTTATATAACGATTTCAATTAAAATTATAAATTCACTTATAAACTTTTAAAGTGAAATACGAACTTACCTCGACTAGTACAAAAGTTCAAAAGGGAGTCGATGATTACTCGACAACTTTGTCCTTTCCTCGGCTCGAGATCAGTTGTTGAGTCCCTTGATTTAACAAATATATTTCTTTTTATTCAATCAATCTTCCTATACCACATTTTTAATGACTAAATCAAAGATAAAAAATCTTTATTATGAAATTTTTACCAAATAACCTATAGCACTTTAACACTTGTGTTATTTAACTATTCATCCAAGCATTCAACATTTTACTCATACTAAACAAGAACCCAAAATACTATACTTATGTCATGCATTTACTCAAGCCCCATATGTCATAAATAGGTCTTTAAACTAAAATCATCGAACTTGCTTAGCAAAACTTTCACACACACACACATATATATATATATATATATATATATATATATATATATATATATATGTATAAAACTTATAACTTAAGGGTTTAACTACATAACCACCAAACATACTTACCTCATTCAAGGTAAATCAATATACTTTAACAACAACACAAATTAACCCTTGGGTCACCAAACTAAGGGTTTAACTACATAACCACCAAAAATACTTATAACTTAAGGGTTTAACTACATAACCACCAAAAATACATACCTCATTCAAGGTAAATCAATATACTTTTAACAACAACAAAAATTAACCCTTGGGTCACCAAACTAAGCTAAAAGAACTTCCACAGCATGGAAACCGTTTTAAAACTTACCTCAAGGGTTCTCCAAATCAAGAGAAAAGCTTAACCAAATTTTCCCTTCTTCAACAATGGTGGCTTTCACGTGAGAAGAAGAAGATGAAGAGAATGGGTTTCCTTTTTCCTCTTTCCTAATTAACTTTTTATTTCTTTTAATTAAAAATATATTATAAAGCCTTTCTTTTCCTCCACTCATTTCTACCTAAACCTACTAACATTTTCTTTTAATTTAAATTAAATTCAAAATATCCATTTTTTGTGGAGCCATACCGTCCAATTCCGTAGGCATGCCTTAATTGCCACTTTAATCCCGTATAAGCTCCATTTTTGTTGGTCAAGTATTTCTGGATATAAAGCTTCCACTTTTAAATCTTTTTCCATATAGTCCTTTTCTTTAATTTATCATTCTAACTGTTAAATTTCCCATATAAAATTTGATATGACCATACACATTTCTCGTAAATATTAATTTAATCGTATTCACTGACATCACTCGTCTTAATGTGTGGTTTCGAGCTATTGTTCCCGACATCATTGAAAATGGGCCATTACATGTTTTGAGGTTTACTTTATGAGGTAAATGTTACATGTTGTTTAGGGGTTTGTTAGAATGACTTATATGCTAATATGTGATGTATTTTTAAGATCTGGAATAGAGGAATCAATATTCAGGTTTTAAAAATGATACCTCTAAAATTTACGAAGTACAAGACATTAGTTTTGCTTGTCGATATCGATACCTTGATACGAGTATCGATATTTGAGGAGAAATTATCGATACCTGTGTTGAAGTACCGATATTTTTGATAGTTGGGTTTTTAATTCGAAAATAGTAAGCTAATTTGGCATCTATTTTTCAAATGGTTTCGATACCCCCTTATGAAACTGCTGATACCTTCTTCAAAATATCGATACCTACATGACAGTTTTGGGAAATTTTGCTTCGCAGCACTTATGCATGGTTAATGATTGATAGATGATAGTTCGATGTATGATGGCATGATTTAACATTAAATCGATTATGTATGACTTATGATATGTATGAAATTTGTAAATATACGATTACCATGGTAAGATAATAAAAAAAAGAAAAAATTGTATGTGAAATAAAACATTAAAATGAGGTAAGCATGATGTGAGACGGTGGTGTGACATCCTAGTATTTGGGCTTGGCAACAAGGCCGGGTATAGGGTGTTACATATCTTACATGTTGTTGTAATGGGACCATATTGATCATGTAATAAGGAATTTGATAGCAATGCATTGAAGTATTCATTACCAATATCCTCAAAGGCCAGCTGCTGGAAACTTACCTTGGATTGCTGAAGAAAGCCTTCAGCCATCCAAAGTTGGATAAAGGATATCATATCATCTTTAGGAAAAATGAAACAATATGCAAAACACTACTTCAAAGATGGGGAAGACAAGCGATCAAAAATTTTATAGACTAAATTGAAATTTTTTTATAGCTGGATGACCAAAACAAAGCACTCTCATGGTTAAGTGACCTTTCATGTTGTTTAAAATGATCACATCATCCAACCGTGTCAAACTTAATGATGAAGTGACTAAAAAATGAATTCGGATAATTCAGTGATTAAATTAAAAATTTTCATAATTTGATGACTAAAATAAAAATACGTGAATAGTTTTGTAACTAATTTAATAATTTACCAAAAAATCTAAAATTTATTTATCCTTGTCCACCAGCAATTTTGTTAATTTTTTATAGATTTCTTTATATAAAAGTTATGCCATGATGAAAAGTAAAATTGTAGTCATTATCAATAAAATATAAAAAGTAATTAAAATAAAATATTCCATCTTTAAAACCAATATCGAATGGCTTAAGTTTAAGTATATTCAAACCTTTATTACCTTTAATCCATAATCCTAATCCTAATCCCATTCCCATTTCCACTAATCAGAATCTAATGGCTATAATTAGATTCACGATGAGTCAAGGAACTATTTTTAATGGCAAATTGGGCTCCAATTCTTATTGGGGTAGTGCCATTTGTGTTGCTATCACTAGGGCTTTTGTTTTCATTTCTTGGGACTAGCAAGTAACTGGAGTTTGGGAACATGAAAACAATGGCAAGGCCATTGTTATCCACACTCTTCTTTTCTTTTCCATCTATGTTGTTTTGATTGTGGTCCTCCACATCCATATGATATACTCAAGGAGGGTTTCCTTCACCACTACCACATTTTTACTGGGACTAGTGACAAGAATGCAACTTTGTTTACTTTCATTTATCCCAAAAAATTACCTTTCAAGTCCCCCCAATTTTTAATATCCTCATCCCACACATCATCAAGCACAGGAAGGAAGCTTTTTCCTTTCAACTTCTTCTGTATTTCTCTAGCCACAACATCATCATTCTTGATCTTACAAGGTTTTCTAGTTAGAGATTCTAAGATCTCGGTAAAATCCTTCAAACATCGAAATTTTCAACCACACAGACCCAAACGATTGTACTAAAATAGTTTTGTACTTTCTCATTGTCACAAACTTGGCTAAAGTAGTTTTCACCAAGCCTTACGGACACCATAGAAAACCTATGGTGATCAGTGTTTGATCTAATCAAAAGGTCAACTATTTTCTGAACATCAGCTTCCCTTCCAACAACTCGTGATGAGTTGAAGGAATGGGTGCCTCAAATTCCACTAAACACTGGAGCCATACTTTGAACTTTTTGTTGGAGTCCAAATTTCAAGGTCCGATCAATAATTTCATCCATGGTTTTTAACATGAAGATATAAACTAAAGCATAAGAAGATATATCATCCCTTATCTAGCCTAACATAGTATCAAATTCATCAAAAAAAATTCTATATTTTCAGTTCGATTATACTGATTTATAGAAAAATGCAACTCATGTCGGAACAAAATAAGTTGACAAAAGAGACCCAAAATTGTGCTGCAAACAAAATAAAAATAGAATGCCACAAAAATGGTAAAAATAAATAAAGGAGGGAGAATCATACCTACAACAATGCTAGCAATCGTTGATTTTTTTTGGGAAAAAATGAATTTTTTTTAGCTTTAACGGTAATAGTTAGAATTTGGGAATTAGAAGAAATTTGAAGAAACCAAGAAGTTGGAGATTAAGGATGTCGAAACGTTTTTAAAAATCGATTCGACTTTTAATTTTTAAATTGAAAATGGAGTCACCACCAATCCTTTTTAATTCAGTGTGATTGGACCACCTAAAACATTTGAATTTGTTTTATGAAAACAATTTGGTCTTCGAAATCCAGAAAAATAAGGTTCGGGAGTCAGTTACGTGTGAGGAAGGATTAGCACCCTCACACACCCAAAATTGGTACCTAGTCAATTATTTATGGTCTGGGTTGTTGAAAAGTTGAAAACTCGAAGAAAATTTAAAATACGATCCTTGAATATGTGAAATAATTAGATTCGATAAAAAAAATTAAATCTCACAAGAAATGATCTTCTATTTCGAGTCAGTGGAGAAAAATCTTGTCCCGTAAGTTAGGGACGCAATATTTTTCGAATCCTCGGAAAACAAAAATCATTTTTCGATCGATTAAAGAAAATTTAAGACATAGTCAAAAGTGAAGTCGTTTTAGAGATAAAAATCATATATTAGGTGTAGTTTGAAAATTAAATTTCAAGAAAATGAACTTTGGTCTCGAATTTACCGCAAATGAAGTCACATCTCGTAAGTTAGGAACACGACATCTCGGATACTCGAAAAGAAAGAACGTTCTTCAATTTATTAAAACATACACATTTTAAATTTCAAAATGTTGTATTTGATTACTTAAATTTAAAGATAACTACATCTCGTAAGTTGAGACACAATTTTATTGAATCCTTAAGCAACAAACATCGCCTCAATTTTTAAAATGGTTTCTTTATATATATAAAAAATATACAATTGTTAAGACATTTTATATACGAAAAATGAAAGTGTATTCATGTGATTTTGTAAAAAATAAAAAATGATAAAAATAAAAAAAATACCAATAGCATTGAAATGCAAAATGTGAAATTAAATTAAATTTTGAATATCGAACAAGAGATAAAAATATTTCAAAGAGAACAAAAAGGGCTTAATTTTTTTTTTAAAAAAGGAACAAATTATAAAAAAATGGTTTTTGTTAGAATAATATTTAAACAAAAATATATATAAACAGAATTAAAAATTTTAAATAATAAGAAAGGAATTTATCTCTTTTTTTTAAAAAAATGATGAAGAATATTAAAGGTACTAATTTTGAATTTAAAATGAAAGTTTTAGGAAAAATGAGGTAGAATCAAAGTTTTGGAAAGTTTAGGGGTCAAATTTAAATTTTTGATAAGTTTAGGGATCAAAATCAAATGTTTGGAAAGTTTGGGGGTCAAAATCAAATTTTTGGAAAGTTTGAGGGTCAATACTAAATTTTTGGGAAGTTTAGGGGTCAAAGTTGAATTTTTGGATAAAATAGGGGCTTTGTGGGCAATAACCTAAAAAATTAACACGTGGCAGTCTCAAGACCATTTTTGAGTGAAGGACTAAATTGAAATAATTTAAATTATTGAGTCAATTTCGAAATAAATTAAAAATATAGAAAATGACTAAATTGAAACAGAAGAAAAATACAGAAGGATCAAAGGAGCAAATTCCCTTTTTACAAAAACACGCGAATCCTAAGGTCCAAATGGGTCGGATTTTAGGTAAAGAGCAAAACGGCGCGCCAAAACGGCGTCATTTTGTAAGGCTTATATAAGCTTAAAAAAGCTAAAAATTTCATTTTTAAGCCATTTCTAAAAAAAACCCTTCTTCACTCAAAAAAACTCTCTCAAACCCTCTCCTTTATTTGGTCACCGACCTGCCATGCCCTAGGCCACCGTCGGCGACAGTCGTCGTAGACGACAGCGATTTTCAAAAAAATTTCTTTTTTTATATATTTTTTTTAAACATTTCATATTTAGTGTTTGCATTCTCTAACTTAGTGTTGTATGACTTTAATTCTTTTCATTTTAGCCTCTTTTGTCCTACTAATGTTGCCGTATGCAGCATAAGTTTTACGTTTAGAATTGTCAGCGCAGAGATCCATCTCGAAAGATTAGTGATGAAAAAGTGTTCAAAGATACAACCACAAATTTAACCTGAAATTACGGCTAAAGATGTCACTGCAAAGATACCTTCACCTCGTACAAGTGAATTCATGCTACAAACATACTTGGAAGCACTAGCATAGGAGAATGCTAAGTTGTCGCCGCAAGTAAAGATCATAGATTATACCCAGAGATGTGGCCGCAACCTGCAAATGCTTGATGAACACACCAGATCTGTGTGAGTGCACAGTTGGAAATAACCAACTTATACAGCTGCCAAAGAGGTTAGATCTGAGAGGGAAGGAGATCTAAAATTCCAAGTGCTTATAAATAGGAGGGAAAGGAAGAAGATGCATATCAAGTGGTGAAGAATTAAACTCTACAAAATTTCTCAAATCTTTAAGCAAGCTGCCGTGGGAGCTTGAGTTTCAGAGGAAAGTGATCTGACGAGCAAAGGAGCAAGACTTCTGACAAGAAGTGCCTATCTGCGGCGCAAGAGGAGCTGTCACGGAATTGTCCTAGTAGACTAGGAATAGGATGCTTCGACTGTTTTCTTTGATACCTCTTAACTGTTGATGAATACTGTTGATTATCAATTGAGTATGGAAGTACCATTTCAAGTTAGATCTAATTTATTTTCTACTCTATTCTCGTTATGTATTTATCTTTGGATTTAATTGCTTGACCACGGAAGTGCAATTGCAGTCACAAACAGTGGAAGGTGCGATGACAAGTTAAATTAACAAGCAAGACAGTGGAAATTGCTTGAGACTAGAAGGAATTCTGGTCACTTGTTCTTGAGTGCAAAGCATTACCAGCACTGGAAGGTGTGGTAGTTGTGAGTGCTTGAGTCTTTGATAAATAGAGATTTGATATTAGTAAGATATCATTGAAGCATAATTGCGGCAAACATTCATTTATTTGTTACCTTGCAGTCACATTTAGCATTACGACTTGTAAAGTCAGTGATCCTCTTCAGTTCTTACACTTGATCATATCTTTTAATTTCTGAATTTACGTTTACAAACATCCCAAAAACTATTCATTTTTATCTTAATTTGCTCTGACAATTTATTTTATATTTACGTTGACAATTTAACTCTTTAAGCTGTGCAGATCTAACTCAGTTCAGCTGACATTCTTAGTAGCAATTCCTCTAATTTTAACTTTTGTTGTTTCGATAATTAAACATAAAGAACTCTATCCTCATGAGATCGATATCCGATAGATCAAATCTATCAACTATACTTGCATCGACGAGTGTCCTCTTGCAGTTAAATGCTATGACGTTTACAGGCCGATCACTTCTTAAGAAGCGAAGCTAATTTTTGCCTCGATTCAACTCTGATTTCCGGCTCAAAATTGGCTTGGATGGTTTGGGCCTGCGAGTGTTTATTTGCTTCTCACACTTGGGTTTAATTTTGCTCACAACATGGTCCATGTCTTTGACCTACCCCTAAGAGCGTTAAAGTCATTCCTCGTTTATTTCCACTTTTCTTTGGTGATATCTTCTTGTCTTTAGATATCCATAAATTCCTTTAATAGAGAGTAATCTTTAGAGAATACTCGATGAAAGACCTTTTTCACATTCAAAAATAGCTATAAAAAAGTTGTGCCCGATAAATCTCATTTTGCCCTCTCATCGACAGGCATTTAATGGTTAAGATTGTTAGAACATGAGTGATTCTCTTGTCAAGTTGGATAAACAAATCTGCAACCGTGTCCTCTACGTGCCCCAACACTTTAGGGAAGAAGACTAACTCATACGTGTTTGAGGTAAAGATGTCGACATTCCTTCTTGCATCTGAGTGTACTATGTCTTGTAGGGTTTTCAAAACAATACACTTGTTATCCCCTTCTCCTTGATCAGGGTTGCAACCTAATGCTCGCTCCTCTAGAGTAGACCTTATCAACTTGAGTTCTTGGGAAATTGAGTAACGTAGTGTATTCTTCCATGTTTCTGAAGGTGAAGCAACTAAGCTGGATCCCAATACTATGTTAGGATTCGAAAAAGGTGAATCTCTACTTTAACCTTAAGTAGGTAAGGCCAATCATCATATTCGAAGTAAGCTTTATTATTCTGAATCCTCGGGCAACAGGGTAAAGTGATGTACTCTTCTATCGTGGGTATCATGTCCTCCTTTCCAAATGTGAAACCATTAAAAGTTGGATTCCAATACTAAGTGAGAGCTCAAAACTGATGCCTATTCCTTTTAACATCGAGTAAGTCAACATATTCATGATTGGACATCAACCTCGTTTTGTCATCCATATTTTTTCAGCTCTTGCAAATTGTTATGGGTTACACTTATTTGGGTGTAATCTCAAAACTCTGATATGTGCCCCTTTAACATGATATCACCCTTCTCGCATTGTTTTTCTTTGACCACACATGCACGGCCACGTTGACTTCTACCTTATCAAAGAACCCGTTTTCTTATGACCATTTCTCTATTCAGCAATAGAACATGAATCAGCACCCTTTTTTTGATGAAAATGCAATACAAACAGATTCAAAATAAATAAGTGTAGTTAATATAGGAATAAAAAAGCAAAGAAACAATAATATAACCGTGTCTCTTACCTTAATCTGGTAACCACTAAAGGTTTGAAGCAGTTCTACTGAAGGTAGGCTCTCATGGAATTATATACAAGTTAATAAAATGTGCTGGTTATGAATATATGTATGCATAAGAAAGACATTGACTCATAGCTCAATTTTATTTGAAAACTTTACTAGAAAACAAAATTCTTTACATAAGGCAGATACGCATATGTTCGTGTCTTAGTGTTTAAAAGCCTTAATCTTTGTAGGAAATCATCCAATTTTGCCCTGGTTCATCGAAATGTCAGCTTGAATGGTTAAGTGATCAGTCACTTCTCGTACTTGGTTAAAAGTTTGGTCCGTTGTGCGGTCTTCGTCTGACAAATCATTAATTTTTCGTCTTTCTTTTGACCATATGCGCGCGACTACCTTATCAAGGAACTCATTTTCTTATGACCAATTTTTATTTAGTAATTGAGCTTAAATCCACACCTTTCCTTGTATGAAAATGTAATGCAAGCAACAATTAAAAAGCGAAAGAGAACACAAGTCAGTATGATAACAAAATACAGATATAACAAAGAACCTAGGCTTGGGAAACTGCTAACAGTTCGATGTAGTTCTATCCTAAGGCAAGCACCTAGGGCTCATTATATGCGGTTTAAGTTCTAGAGTAGAGGTACCTAAACCAGGAGATTCCTCGATCCTCACCCATTACAGGCTCATACGGACGAGTTCGGTTTAGGGGGACACATTTCCCATATGTTTTCACGGAAGTGAAAACTTCACAAAACATAGGTACGAATGTAATCCCGAAAGCGATTCATTATCCTGCACAGAGGTGAAAACCTCACGAAGGAGTAGTTTCTCACTTTCACTTAAAAGGTGTAGTAACAAATGCAAATGAATGTGAACTTATACTAGCAATAATATTGTCATGGTGTTTCATAGAAAATGCAAAGGGTCATATATCAATTTAAACCAAGTTTTTGAAATTTTTAACAAAAGGACCCGAAAATAATCGACTTTGGCTCGACTCTCTTATAAACATTTTTGAAAATCATTTCGACTTTTAATTTTTAAATCGAAACTGGAGTCGCCACCAATCGTTTTTAATTCGGTGTGATTGGACCACCTAAAACGTTTGAATTTGTTTTATGAAAAGAATTTAGTCCTCGAAATCCAAAAAAATAGATTTGGGAGTTAGTTACGTGTGAGGAAGGATTAGCACCCTCACACGGCCAAAATTGATACCTAGTCGATTATTTATGGTCTTGGTTGTTGAAAAGTTGAAAACCCAAAGAAAATTTAAAATACGATCATTGAATGTGTGAAATAATCAGATTCGATAAAAAAAATTAAATCTCACAAGAAATGATCTTCTATTTCGAGTCAGTGGAGAAAAATCATGTCTCATAAGTTAAGGCATGATATTTCAAATCCTCGGAAAACAAAAATCATTTACTGATCGATTAAAGAAAATTTAAGACATAGTCAAAAGTGAAATCGTTTTAGAGATAAAAAATCGTATATTAGGTGTCGTTTGAAAATTAGATTTCAAGAAAACGAACTTTGGTCTCGAATTTACCGCGAATGAAGTCACATCCCAAAACTTAAGAACACGACATCTCAAATACTCGAAAAGAAATAACGTTCTTCAATTTATTAAAACATACACATTTTAAATTTCAAAATTTGGTATTCGATTACTTAAATTTAAAGATAAAATCGTATCTCGTAAGTTGAGACACAATTTTATCGAATCCTTAAGCAACGAACATCGCCTCAATTTTTAAAATGATTTCTTTATATATATATATATATATATACACACAATTGTTAATACATTTTATATACAAAAAGTGAAAGTGTATTCATGTGATTTTGCAAAAAATAAAAAATTACAAAAAAAAAATACGAGTAGTATCGGAATGCAAAATGTGAAATTAAATTAAATTTTGAATATCGAACAAGAGATAAAAATATTTCAAAGAGAACAAAAAGGGCTTACATTTTTTTAAAAAAAGGAACAAAATATAAAAAAAATGGTTTTTGTTAGAATAAATATTTAAACAAAAATATATATAAACAAAATTAAAAATTTTAAATAATAAGAAAGGAATTTTTTTTTAAAAAAGATGAAGAATATTAAAGGGACTAATTTTGAATTTAAAATGAAAGTTTTAGGTAAAATGTGAAAATAAGGAAAAATGGGTTAGAATCAAAGTTTTGGAAAGTTCAGGGGTCAAAATCAAATTTTTGAAAAGTTCAAGGGTCAAAATCAAATTTGGAAAGTATAGGGGTCAAAAATGAATTTTTAGAAAGTTTGGGGGTTAAAATCAAATTTTTGGAAGGTTCGAGGGTCAAAACTAATTTTCGAAAAATTTAGGGATCAAATTCGAATTTTTAGATAAAATAAGGGCTTTGTGGGCACTAACCTAATTGACAAGTGGCAGTCTCAAGACCATTTTTGAGTGAAGGTTTAAATTGAAAATAATTTAAAATTATTGAGTCAATTTCGAAATAAATTTAAAATATAGAAAATGATCAAATTGAAATAGAGGAAAAATGTGGAGGATCAAAGGGGCAAATTCCCCTTTTACAAAAAACCGCGGATCTTGGGGTCCAGACGGGTCGGATTTTAGGTCAAGAGCAAAACGGCGTCATTTTGGGATTATTAATCCCATGCTGAAACGGTGTCGTTTTGTAGGGCTTATATAAGCTTAAAAAAATGCTAAAAAATTCATTTTTAAGCCATTTCTAAAAAAAAAACCCTTCTTGACTCAAAAAAACTCTCTCAAACCCTCTCTTTTGTCCGATCATCGGTTTGCCATCCCCTATCGCAGGCCGACGACGGCGGCGATTTTCAAAACAATTTTTTTTATATATTTTTTATTTAAATGGTAGATCGAGACTAAATATACCCGAATCCAACCATATCTTTTAAAAAGGTAAAAAAAATTGATTTTTAAACAAAGATTCGTTCTTTATTTTTTGTAAATGTTAGCCTTTTTTACTTATGTTTTTTTGCTTTTTATTTTCCTTTGTAAATTTAGTCATTTCGAGGCACCCCTCGCGAACATGGACGGGTTCGAAGGGGTTCCGTTCGTGACTCCGACGATTGACGACGCAGACTCGAGGTAAAACCTAACGTTGCCCTTTTTATTATCTTTTTGTATTATTTGCTTCGAAAATGAAATAAAATATAAAGAAAAGAAATAAAATATAAGTGAATATGTATGTATATAAATAAGGAAGAAATACCTTGGTTTTGCAGTTGAAGATGATGATTGTTTCTATTGATTCAACTTTTTTTGCTTGTTTGTGAGTTTTTTTATTTTTCGTATATATTCTGTAATAAAAAAATATATATATATATATAAAAACAGTAATATACTCTCCAAGTTTCTTTGTTTTTATTTCATTTCCTCCCTTCGAAATTACAAAGATGATAATGGCTTTTATAGCCATAAATATATTACAATATATTAGTTCATTTTCTCTTGTTACTGTCTTTCTCTGTCCTTCTTTTGCAGGTATTACGATGGTGGCAGGGTGTCAACGGCGGTGAGAGTTCCAAAGTTGCCGTTTCAGTGAATGAAGGAGCAGAATGGTTAGGCCTCAGGGCGTGAGTGCCTCGATTCGTGTGCCTTCTGACTTGGCATGAGGAGGAGCGACGACAGAAGACCCTAACAAATTAGGGTTTCTGATTTTGGTTAAGATAATGTGTTATTTGGGCTTTCTTAAGTTTGGGTTGAATTGTTTGGGTTTCAATTGGGCTTATAATTGAGTTTAGTTAGTGTTTGGGTCTTTAGATGATTTAGGGTTATTTTGTAACATGGGCATTTTATGGATTTTAATTTTATTATTTATTTTTTGGTTTTTGTTTTATTTGTACTGGGCCGATCAAAAATTAGGCCTTTACAAAGGAGAATAATTGAAAGTCTCTTTTATTTTTTCTTGTCTGCAACTTTTCGTTTTTTTTTTGTCGAATTGATGAGATGAAACGTACATAGTAAATAAAAAAAACTTAAAAAAGTGAAGAGTTTTTTCCTAGCTGAAGAAATAATTTTCTTTGGGTCCCTTCCAAGTTTTTTATTTGTTTTAGTCTAGTGGCTTGTTTATTATTTTATTGTGAATTTAATTTTAAAATTGTATATTCGTTTCGACCCAAGCCTCAAAATTAAGCTCCAGACCTCCACCCAAGCTTAATTTGGGTCTAATTAGAAACATGATTGTTTTGAGTTAAAATATTTAGGAGATCTTTATATTATAAGAATTGAATTAAATTAGTCTCTTTATCATTAAATAGATTAATTTAATGGCAAGGGTCTCTCCTACTTTATTGATTTAGTGACAATAGTCTCTCCTACATTAATTAGTAAATACCTTAAGAAAATAAAAAAATAGATTGATTTAGTTCTTATACTTTTTAAAAAAATCAAACAAGTCCAAATTGTAACAGAGTAAACGTTTACTGTATAAATTTTTTTTGAAATTTATTTATTTTTTCTGTTCCAAACAAAAGATTTCATTTATGTTAACTCTATCCAATTTAACCTTATTGGTTCTTTTTAATAATAATATATATTGGGATATTTATTTCATTTTTAGTTTCAATTCATTTTTCATTTTTTTAATGTTTTGTATTTCCTTGTTACTTTATTTATTTATTTATTTCATTTTCTAATTCTTATTTCCTTTTTCTATTTTATCATATTCTCTTTTAAATAGGATTATAGGTATAAAAAGCCCTTAAAAATAAAAAAAAACAATTATGTTCTTTTATTAATGATTTTCGCCTTTGACCACGCTAATCGTTAATGGATCAATCAGAAGGTAACATGTGACCGTCCTGATTTAATCTTTCATTTTCCAAATAAAAGATCATAGAAATTATTTAAAAATCATAAATTTATTTCTATTTTTGCATATAAGAATATGAACAAAATAGCATCATTATTTTCATTTATATTTAATTATACTATCTTTATCAAAAAAATATTTAATTATAATATCATAATGCGATTATAAAAAAAATAGACATAAATAATTTGGTCCATCAATTTGCAAACAATATTTAAAAAGGTTTTTTCTAAAAAACCTGAAATTTTTATTAAAACATATTAATGGAATTCAGTTGACTGAAATTTTAGGCACAATCAGTGACGAAGCCAAAATTTTTTTTCTGGGGGCAGAATTAAATTGAATATTTTTACGATAGTACAAATATAATTTCATCTTTAATAACTTATATCTTTATTATTTTTAAATGGTTAAATAAATTTTTATTATTTTTGAGGGGCCATTACTAATTTAAAATTTTATAAATTATAAAGGGCCTAAATTTAAAATTTACCATTTTAAAGGGCTACAATTTATCTACAAAGGAGAAAATTGTAAAAATCTTAAACCTTGGGGGGCCTACTTATATTTTTGGGAGGACCATAGTGTAAATTTACAAAGGACTAAATTGAAAAAATAAACTTGGGGGGAGGGGCCATGGCCCCCCTGAGTCTTAAGGTGGCTCCACTCGGCACAATTGAATTGTTTAACCATAAATACAACACTAGTATAGTCATGGAAAAAATTTATTAGCATATAAATACTTAATATTCATCCCATTCAAATCAATTATATTTAATCATATATATATATACTAAAATATGATTTTTTTTTTATGAATTACAATAACAGAGTAAAATCCGAACAAAAAATACGATTAGCGCGATTCGATCCCAGACCATCACATGAGGTTCACTAAAATACAATTTAATAGCAAATCTGATAACAAGCTTTTCTAACATAGTTTTACCAAATCCTTACTTTAGGTCCTACATGCTGCAATTTTTTTTAGACCCACCCAAGGGATGTATAACAAAGGAGAAACTACATACCAACAAGTTTGTTGATGCCTGATCGACAAAAGGAAAGCTCACCATAGCATCTTGAATCAAATCATGCATGTATGTATTGTATCAAAGAGAATATCATTCACTACAATGAACTAAATGGTGTAACTAACGCAAAAATGCATCCACTTCATCAATGAACAGCAACAAGCCCCTTTGGACTTCTTTGCCCAGTCAAATAACTGGTGTATCTTCATAACAGTGGAGCACATCTCCTTCCATCATTAAAGCATAATCTAACCCTGAACATTAATAAAAATATTAGAGAATGAAAAGAAATAAACAAAAAGAACATCATATTTCAAACACTTACCGTGAACTATTTTAATGGTGCATTGAAACAAATGAAACCAACAAATCAGGAGTTGTCCCAGAGATTTAAAAACTTTCCCTATGTCATTTCCATAATTGTAGATAGATGTTAATGTCTACTAGTAGCACGGTAGATGATTTTCTCCAAGATTTGTGCGATTTGTTTCTTGCTCTTGTTGTGTCCGTTCTCAATTGTGTGATTTAACGGTGGGGTTGAGGAGTCCACCTTTGTTTGCGGTGGCGGTATGGGTTTCTATTCTTGTTTCCTGTTTCTTTTATTGTGATGCTTATCTTCTCTGTTTCTATCCTACATCTCTTGTGGTGGTCGCTTTTCTGAGTTGCTGGCAGGCCTATGGTAGTTGTTCTTGTGGTGTCGTCTTTGCTTGTTTGAATGTCTTTTGGATGATCGTGAGGGGTGGCTGAGTCTTCTCGGTCTTTTTTCATCGTTGTGATAGGTGCTTTCTTTCCCTTTTTCTTTTTTTTTTTTTGTGTTGATTTTATTTCTTTTATGCTTTCTTTAAATCCCGTGGATCTTCTTGATCTACGTGTTATCATCCGTGTTGGGTACTGTAGGCTTCCTGTTTAATTTTTGCCCTTGGCATATGAGATCTAGCCATTGTAGAAGTGACCGATTTGTCGTTTTCTGAGTTTCCGTGTTTTGGGAGTCAAGCGCTCTGGTCGAGGTATCTGTATCTGTTGACCTGGGGGGTGTTGTGGTACTGTGTGTCAGACGCTCGTTAGGCAGTGATCTGCCTCCAGTCAGGGATTGTTTTTTTACTTTGCTTTGCATTAATTTCTTTTAATTCTTTTTACGTACTTTGTATGAATATGCATGTATTCCATTATTTTCACGTACTTTCTCTTTCTGGACCACTTTTTACTTCTATTTCCTTAGTTCTTGGGTATTTGGGGTTGGTTTCTTTCTCGGGTTGTTATTCTGATTGAGTTTATAGTTTTCTTTTCTTTTCCATTCATTCTCCGTTGTTTCCTTGGATCACAATTATAGTGCTTTTCACTTTTTCTCTTCTTGATCTCGTAGGTTTGAGGGGAGAGGCTGTGGGGGCTCTTGCGGGCAAGGTGCCCTGGGTCTTGGTGGCTTTGTTCTTTTGACTTCATTGTCTCGTGGGTGGCATCTTAGCACCATGGATGAGGAGGTCCGTGAGATGCTAGCTAAACTAAAATTTTTTGAGGAGTTAAGGAAAATCTTTACTCTCAACTTGAGTTCTTCAAAGGTGAAGGGTGGGAAAGCATGGGCTGTGGGGAAGCTTCTGAGAAATGAGAAGGTGAACAAGGAAGCCATGTACAGGGTCCTTTGCTCCCTCTGGTATACAAATGAGTGGGTTAACTTTGTAGAAGTTTGGGGTGGGGTGCTTCCTGATAAGTTCAGAACGTTGGAGGATCGTGAGTGTATTCTGAATCTGGCATCGTGGCTGTTCAATCATCATATCCTAGCATTAGAGCCATACGTGAGGGATAAAGATTGGGAGTTGTATGATATTTCTTTGGTCCCCTTTTGGATTCACATCTATAACATCCCTACTGAGCTTATGGTCAGGCAACTAGCTCTAGAGGTTAAAGTAGTAGAGGGAAATGTGTTGGCCATTGGCTGGAGGGATAAGGGAGAGTGTTGGGTTGAGTTCATTAGAGTTTGGGTTCTTTTGGATACAACGAGACCATTAAAGAGGGTGGCTTGTTTTGTGGATAAGGAGGGGAAGGAGGTAACCTGTGTGTTAAAAAATGAACGATTACTTATCTTTTTCTACATTTGTGGGCGTGTGGGCCATGGAACGAAGAAGTGTGGCTTGTTTTCATAACGGGTTGACCCGATAGAGTACCAATATGGGAAATCGCTTAGGGTGCAGATTCCACTTCCAGGGCAAAGAGGGCGGAGATTGCGCAATGGGGTGGAATTAATCCACGATAGTGGAGACAAAGAGGGTGGAGTGAATTTAGCCAGTCCTGAAGGCTGAAAGGAAACTGCAGCTCAACCTAGTGTAAAGGAACCTCAGAAATCATCGGAGGAAACCTTGGTGTCTTGCTCACCATCGAATAAGTGCTCCTTTTTGCTTCTAAGAGATAAAGAGGAAAAAAATATAGGAAAAAGAAAGAAAAGTAGAGGCTATCTCGAGGGCATTGAGATTAGCCCTGTGCGGTTAGAAAGAAGAAAGATGGTAGAAGGAATGTCCCCTTTTAAGGTAGAGGCTGGCGACCAGCCCCACCATGAGCAATGAAGCTCAATTGTTGGAACTGTCGTGGGATGGGGAACCCTGCGATAGTGGCAGAATTACGGCAGCTTCTCATTGCCAATTGCCCCGACGTGATCTTTTTATGCGAGACTAAAGTCCGTACTTGCGATTTTGATAGGATTAGACGAAAATGCAATATGGCTGGATGCTTTGTGGTTGATGCAAATGGCCGAAAGGTGGGTTGGCGATCATGTGGAACGATAATTATGAGGTTGACATCCAGAGCTTTTCCTCAAACCATGTGGACATGATGATCAAAATGAAGATGATGGATTGGATTTGCTTCATTGGCTGTTATGGGTATCTCGAGCTCAATCAAAGGCATCATTCGTGGGAGCTTCTAAGAGACACTGAGGGAAGGGTGAATGAGGATTGGGTGGTGGGGGAGACTTTAACGAAGTTCTTGACTAATCGGAGAAGTGTGGCGGTCGATGTAAATTGAGGGTGGCCATGGAAGAATTTTGTAAGGTGGTGAATGATATGACGCTTGTGGATGTCAAACCTAATCGTGGGTGGTTCACATGGTCCAATAACAAAAGGGGTTATTATGGCTTGGTAAGGGAAAGACTTGATAGGTTCCTTGTCTCTTCTAGTTGGTTGAGTAAGTTTTCATTCCTGGCGTCGAACGTGATTCGTCAAGCTTATTCTGACCATGATATGGTCCTCTTGGACACGCTGGGGAGGAAGCCAAGAGAGGGAGGCAGGAACTCCATGTTGTGCTTTCGTTATGAGGCCTGTTGGGTAAAAGATGGTGAGACTAAGAAGATTATTGAGGAAGCATGAAATAAAGGGCAAGGGATATCTTGGAGGGGTGTGATAAGGTCAAATTTTCTCTTGGAAATGGTAGTACAGTATGTATAGGGACAAGATGTGTCGGATAAAGACTCATTAAAGAGATCGACTGCGATGTGCCCGTGAGTAGCTGGCTAGTCTCTATAATTCTGAAGAGGTCTATTGGGCTCAGAGGTCTTGTTGTATTAAATGGATGCGTGAGGAGACAAAAACACAAGATTTTTCCATGTTCGTGCCTTTCATAGAGCAAGGTAGAACCATATTGAGGTGTTGATGGATGGTAAGGGCAGGTGGATCACTAACAGCGGTGGTATTTGCAACGTGGCAAGGGGGTATTTTCGTGGACCTGTTTAAAACAGAGTGTAGTCACGAGGCTAATTGTATTACAAATGACATATATTTTCTTCCTAAATTAGTGTTTTAATTGTCTCTTTTGTATCTCATTTAACATGCATCATAAGCATTTCATACTTAGTTTTTATATTTTTCAACTTATTGTTAGTTAGTTTAAATTTTTGTTATTTTATATCTTTTTTGTATTAATGTCGACGCAAGCAGTCGATATATTGCACCTTAGATTTGTTAGTACATGAACTCAACCCAGGAGCTCAATGCTAGAAGAAGAATGCAGCCACAAGATCAGCTTGGAGTTACGACCAGAGATGTCATCGCACTGAACATGAACTCTGAATTGGTAAACTTAAGCTGAATTCACATTTGGAAGCACCAGCGCAGGAACATCACAGATGTAGTCGCAATTACGGTTTCAGATTGTGCCCAGTAATGCAACGACAACCTGCAGATCTCTAAAAAAAACATTAAAACTATGTTAGTGCACAGCTGTACTTTAACTAACTTTGATAGCTGCAAAATCTAGATCTGGATCTGAGAATGGGAGGTTGAAATATGCAACTTTTGAAGACTATAAATAGAAGAATGAAGAATGAAAAAATCATCAAAAGTTGAAGAATTAAATTTGCAAATTACTTTGTGTTCTTTTGAATTTATTGCTGAAGATCGGAGACCTCACTGAGTCGAGGAGCAGCAATTCCTGACGAGGAGTGCTTGATGCTGAGCAAGAGAAGCAGTTAGGGGGTAATCCGAGTAGCCTAGTGATAGTATATTCTGATGTATTCGTTAACTCCTTTCTTATAGATGATGAACTATTATTAATATTTGAATGAATACGAGAGTGTCTTTCAGTATTTGATCATTTTGATTCTTGTTTAATGCTTTTTATCTGTTTATTCCTAGATCTAACTGCATCAAACACGAGAGTGGCTTTGCAGTCTACAGACATCGAAAGATGCGGTGACAAGTTAGGTTAACAAGTAAGTTAGGCGAGAGCTGCTTGGGATTAGAAGAGATTCTGATAACTTGTTCTTGGGTACACAACGTTATTCACACCGAGAGGTGGAGTAATTGTGGGTACTTGAGTCGTGACTAAACAGGGAATTGTTATTGGTAAGAATTCATTGAAGCTTCATTGTTGCAACATTTTATCTATTCAAAACCTTGTCGATGCATCTTGCGTTGTGACTTAGCAAAATTAGTGATCCACTTCAGATCTTCGCACTTGATCACATTTACATTTAGTGCAATTAAATATTTAGCACTCAACACTCAACACATTTGATTTACTTTCAGAACATTGACATTTAACCTCTAACATTTAACTCTGATTGCGTTGACAATATTGATTATTTTATTGTGTAGAGATGATGAAATTACGCTGACATCATTACTTACATTTTATCTAATTTCAGTATTAGTTGCTCCGACATTTAAACATCAAGAACCCATTTCCCTAAGGGATCGATATCAGATAGAATTGTCTATCAACTATACTTGCATCGACCTGTGCTCGCTTGCACATTGCCGTGACATTTCAGATGCGATCAAGTTTTGGCGCTGTTGCCGGGGAATTTGGCGTTTGTTTGATGTTAACTTTTGTAGTTGCAATTAATTCTACTCACTTAAATTTTAATCTCTACTAATCTGTTTATTTTTCTATTGTTTTCTTTTTCAGTTTTTTTAGGTATTGCATGTCCACAAGGAGAAATCCTAAGGACATTGTAAGTTTTGATCCGGAGCTTGAAAGGACATTGAAGAGGAGAAGGCAAGAACAAAGAAGAATGGCTGGCAAAAACAACAACAACAATAATTTACCACCATTGCTACCACAAGATTGAGTTCCTCCAATGCTACTACAAATTTTTAATGATTTACCACCATCGCCTCCACAAGCTGAACAAGTGCAAAATAGGACAATAAGAGATTTTGTTGTGCCTATACTCGATGATTTACAACCAAGGGTTGTACGACCGGCTATTTAAGATGGTAATTTCGAGTTGAAATCGATGATGTTTCAGATGTTAAATTCTGGTTTTCCTCATGAATACGCAAGAGAACACTTAAAATCATTTCTACTTATTTGTGCATCCTTTAGTTAACATGGTGTCCCTGATGATGCCTTGAAAATGCAATTATTTCCTTATTCATTGCAAGGTAAAGTGAGAACATGGTTCTTGGAATGCACTAGCAACGCAGTCTGTTTTGCGTTTCAATCCGCCGATAATGAATCCAATGTTGCGAAATGATGTTACTGCCTATCATCAACTGGATGATGAGAACTTACATACAGCCTGGGAGTGTTACAAAATATTGCTTCGACGCTGCCGAATGTATGGTATTCAGCAGGAGAATCAAATAGAGATCTTTTACAATGGTCTGAATGCTTAGACAAGGAATCTTGTCGACGCATCTGCTAATGGTCCCTTGTTGGACTTACCTACAATGAAGCTGTAAGAATTCTAGAGAGAATTGCTCAGAACGATTATTAATAACCAATCTCTCGTCCTGCATAGTTAAAGAATAACCTTGGAGTTCTTGAGTTAGATGTTATTTCTGCTTTATCAGCGCAGGTATCCTTATTGGCCAATATCATAAAGAATATGAAGGGAACAAATGACGTTGCCCCTATTCAAGTGGCCCAGCAATTGGATGCGCCATTATTTTCCTGTGAAATTTTTCAACGACAATCATAGTTGTGAGGACTGCCAATAACATGCAGAAAATGCTTTTTACTTCAACAACATCAGAGGGAGTTCATTTGGTAACTCGTTTAACAATCGATCTCAACAACCTTGGGGGAATCAAAATGCTTCCACATTCAGATATTGAAATTCCTCAAATCAAGGGGTTATAGACAAGGGAGTTACAATAATAACCATATGCAAAATTATAGTCAGAATTCGTAGATGAGTTCTCAACAGATGCAGTCACATAGCCAGATGCAATCATAGTCTTGATTACAGCCACAGCAGTTTGTGCTGCCCTATATGCAAGGACAACATCGTCAATAGCAACAGCAGCAGTTTTCTCAACCTAAGTCAAATCCTATGGCTGATCTTGAAGCGTTGATGCGCAAGCATATCACATGAACTGAAGCAATAGTACAAGGCAACTCTTCTTTCATCTGAGCCTTGGAAGCCCAGCTAGGACAGTTGGCTTCTAATCTTAGCACAAGACCACTAGGCACTCTACCTAGTGATGTTGAGAATCCTACGCAAAGTGGGAAGGAGCATTGCAAAATAATCACGTTGAAATGTGGGAAGCAGACTGTTAAACTAAGCAGTTCTGGCTAAGACCATGTCGATGCATCTGGACCACAACAACAAGAAGAGAATGCGGCTGAAGGAAATCAAGTGAGAGCAAATGAAGAAGAACCAACTGTAGTGCCATCTATGCCTACAATTTGCCCAACAAAGTTGTCGACACAATTGCCAACATTGACACCACTGAGTTTTCCACAACAACCCGCTGCTACAATACCTTTTCCATTTTCACAAAGATTTAAAGAGAAAGTCCATGATAAAGAGAATAAAAAATTTGTTTCTACTCTGAAACAATTACACATTAATATACCTCTTGTTGATGCTCTTGTGCAGATACCCAACTATGGGAAATTTATGAAGGAGCTCTTTTCAAAGAAGAAGAAATTATCCGATATCGAGACGATTGCGCTTATAGAGGGGTGCGGTGCTGTACTTACAAATAAGTTGCCAACCAAGATGAAAGACCCTAGCAGCTTCACAATCCCATGCTCCTTTGGGAATCATTATTTAGGTAAGGCTTTATGTGATTTGGGAGCAAGTATTAATCTTTTGCCTTTGTCTACTTTTAAGAAATTAGGAATAGGTTTGATGAAGCCCACTGTGGTGACATTACAACTTGTGGACAGATCCTTAGCACAACCTGAAGGCCAAATTAAAGACGTTCTTGTCCAAGTTGATAAACTAGTGTTTCCTACTGATTTTATTATCTTAGACTGCGAAGCAGATAAAGAGGTACCCATTATCTTGGGGCGACCATTTCTAGCTATGGGACACACACTTATCGACGTGTTCAAGGAGAACTTGTCATGCGTTATAATGATGAACATGTGACCTTTAGTGCGTTTGAGGTATCCCCGTTGGGAACCAAAGAGCAATGCCATCACATTGACGTGTTGGACAAGATCATTATAGAAGAATTTAATGCAAGGAGTTCAGCAATGTCAGATGAAGATGTGGCCACATCCACCGATGAAATCCTAGATGACTGTGTCGACAAAGAAGAAGTTAACAATTGTGAGCTAAGATAGAATTGGCAATTGGAATCTTTGGATTTATCGAACAGGACAATCCCGATGTTTAAATTGTCTATTGAGCAAGCTCCTATCTTGGAATTGAAGCCATTACCAACGTATTTAAAGTACATCTTTCTTGGTGACAACGAGACATTACCTGTTATTGTAAACAAATCCCTCGACGCAATGCAAGAAGATAATTTCATCACCATTTTGAAAGAACACAAAAGAGTCATAGCCTGGAGGATTGCAGATATCAAAGGCATCAGTCCCTCTTTTTGAATGCATAAGATAAGGCTAAAAGATGAAGGGAAGCAATCAATTGAGCAACAAAGACGACTTAATGAGAAAATGAAAGAAGTAGTGATGAAGGAAATTATTAAGTGGTTAGATGCAGGCATCATATACCCTATTTTTGATAGCAATTAGGTGAGCCCCATCCAATGTGTGCCTAAGAAGAGTGGGTTCACAGTTGTGACCAACTACAAGAACGAGTTGATCCTTACTCGCATTGCGACTGGCTGGCGAGTATGCATGGATTATCGTCGATTGAATGTGGCCACATAGAAGGACCATTTCCCATTACCTTTCATTGACCAATTGCTGGATAGGCTAGCTAGTAAAGCCTATTATTGCTTCTTGGACAACTACTCTGGGTACAACCAAATTGCTATTGCACTGGAAGACCAAGCAAAGACTACATTTACATGCCCTTTTGGAACCTTTGCTTTCCGACGTATGCCGTTTGAATTGTGCAATGCGCCAACAACATTCTAGAGGCGTATGATGACGATATTCTCAGATATGATTGAGGACTCTCTTGAGGTATTTATGGATGATTTCTCTGTTTATGGACAAAATTTTGATCAATACGCTGACAACCTAGCAAAACTTTTAAAGAGATGCGATGACACAAATCTAGTTCTGAATTGGGAGAAATGCCACTTCATGGCAACTGAAGGCATTGTCCTCGGGCCTCGGATATCTTGTCAGGGCATTGAGGTTGATAAAGCAAAGGTAGAAATCATCGAAAAACTACCACCGCCCATCAATGTCAAAGTAATAAGAAGCTTTCTTGGACATGCTGGTTTTTACAAAAGATTCATACTTGATTTTTCCAAGATTGTTAAACCTTTATGTTCACTGTTAGAGCAAAATAAAAAGTTTGTGTTCGATGACAACTGTCTGGACACATTCACGACAATAAAGAAGTAGTTGGTACAAACCCCAATTTTCATTGCACCTGATTGGACGCAACCATTTGAATTAATGTGCGATGCAAGTGATTTTGCTGTGGGAGCTGTACTAAGCCAAAGAAAAGAGAAGGTATTTCATTCTATTTACTATGCTAGTAAAACTCTGACTGAAGCGTAGGTGAATTACACTGCCACTGAGAATGAGTTGCTAGTAGTAGTCTTCACATTTGACAAGTTTCGTTCATATCTTGTCGACGTGAAGATTACAGTATACACAGTCACTCTGCATTGAAATATCTTCTTACAAAGAAAGACACCAAGCCTAGACTGATATGATGGATCCTACTCCTTCAAGAATTTGATGCTGAAATCAAGAAGAGGAAAGGATCTGAAAATCAAGTAGCTGACCACTTGTCTCGACTGGAAGTTGAAAGTGAAGATGGGCAGAAGTCCTAAATTGTCGAAGCATTTCCAGACGAGTAGTTATTCTTTGTCGACGCATCGCCCTGGTATGCCAATGTTGTCAATTACCTTGTGTGAGGGAAGCTACCCCTGAATACTACTGGTCACAAGAAGATCAGGTTCATATGAATGCTACAAAATATCACTGGAATGAGCCATACATATTCAAGGTATGCATTGACAACATTATTCGTCGTTGCGTACCTGAAGAAGAAATGACTTCAATCCTGCGACATTGCCATGATGCCCCTTATGGAGGACATTCTAGGGGTCCAAGGACTGTTGCTATGGTCCTACAGTCAGGATTTTATTGGCCCACATTGTTTCGAGACGCCCACAACTTTGCACAACAATGTGTTCGTTGTCAATGCACTGATTCAATATCTCGACATAATGAGATGCTCCAACAATCGATCTTGGAGGTAGAGCTCTTTGACATTTGTGGTATCGACTTCATGGGACCATTTCCAAATTCTTTTGGGAATGTGTACATCATAGTTACTGTTGGCTATGTATCGAAGTGGATTGAGGCTATTGCGATGCCAAAAGATGACGCTCGGACGGTGTTAAAGTTCTTTCACACATACATTCTCACAAGGTTTGGAACATCGAGAGCATTAATAATTGACCAAGGAACTCATTTTAATAATAACCAAGTGGCGACAGCGTTAAAAAGATATGGTGTAAAAACATCGTATGGCTACTATATATCACCCACAAACTAATGGTCAAACTGAGGTATCCAATCGTCAAATCAAAAGTATACTTGAGAAGGTGGTTAATCCATCTTGGAAGGATTGGTCTTCGCGGCTACATGACGTATTGTGGGTGCTTCGTACTGCTTATAAAACCCCGTTGGGAATGTCGCCATATCAGTTAATATTTGGTAAGTCTTGTCACTTGTCAGTTGAGCTTGAACATAAGGCCATGTGGGCAATCAAGCAGGTGAATATGGACTATGATGCTGCTGGAAGAAAGAGATTATTAGACATCACTGAGCTAGAAGAAATACTCCAACATGCTTATGAGAATGCCGTAATATACAAGGAAAATACAAAGAGATGGCATGACAATATCATCTTGCGTCGACAATTATTCCTGGTCAGTTACTACTTTTATTTAACTCAAAATTTAAAAATTGCATCAATGGTCAGGCCCTTTTAAAGTTGTCGAGGCATTCCAAAGAGGTACGGTGACAATTGAAAATCTAAAGGATGGACAAAAATTCAAAGTGAATGGCCAACGTCTAAAGAACTATGTGAGCCCAGATGTTAAAGTATCAAATGAGGCCATCAATCTGGTCACATTCAAATAATGTCGACGCATTTTTTTATTTACTTTTATTTGTTTCACTTTTACTTTTGTTGTTTCAAATTCCTTGCAGAAATAAAAATTACATTTTTGTTGAAGCATCAAAGCATGAATTGTCGGTGCATTCTGTGATGAGTCAGCATAGCTTTTTCAGCAAGAATCGCGCTGGTTGATCTCTCTTCTCTCCTAACTGTTTGATCAAATGAAACAGTACAATCTGCAGAATGGAAATTATTAGCCCTAGTTTTTCAAGTCTTTTGATATAACAAAAAGTACATTAAAAATCCCTACTTAAATTTGCAAAACTTGTTCATAAGTCCTTAAAATTATTTTCAAAAGTGTTGGATAAAATAAAATCTTTAAAAGCCTTGAACTAACTTTTTTTTGAAGTTTGGAAGACTTCTACCGATACTTAGCGGAAAAGTATCAGTAGAACATAAGGTGAAAAACCTTTGTAAATGCTTCAGACTTCTACCGGTAGAACAGACAAACTACCGATTCCTGCCTGACTTCTATCTATAGAACAAACTCCAGAGAGCAAATAATTGTGGCCTGAGACTTCTTCTGATACAAACATGACTTCTACCGGTAGAACAAACTCCATAGAGCAAAGAAGTTATGGCTTGGGACTTCTACCGATACCTTGAAGGCTTCTATCGAAACAAGTCAAGTTAGTAGCCAAAGTTTAGCATCCGCTGCACTTCTATCGATACTCTGATGGGTTCTACCGATACCAAATGAAACCCTCAAAGTTATACCGATATAAGGTTGGATCTATCGATACAACGACTCCAACGATCACTTTGGGCAAAGGATTCTACCGATACAAGTGTACTTCTACCGAAATAATGAAGCTGCTATCTGCATTAAATACTGGTTTTAATAGCTGCAACGTCTCTAATTTATTTCTAATGGCTACAAACATCCACAAGGTTGTTAGAGGACTTAAATACAAGGTCAAAGCTCCCTATTAAAGTTTAAAAACAAAGACAAGAAACAAGTGCTTAACTTTGAAGAACTTATTTTTCCATCTTTCATCAATCTTCTAGCAAACTTTTCTTGAACATACTTGTGGGTTAAGTTTTCAATCATTCTTTCAAGTGTTGTAACTTTGTGTGAGAGTGCTTATTTGTTGATCATTTGCCTTTTGGAGGTACATTCTCATTCATTCTTATTTTCTCTTATTTTGTGAGGTGTTACTTAAGGTTTTGGGTAGAAAACCTTATGGGGTAGTGGTTCTATCTTTCCTTTAAAAAGATATATATTTGTAAGGTTAAACCTTGCCCTTAAAGGTTCAAATCTAGTGGATTTGGGAAATCCTTAGTTGAGGAAAGCTAAGGTAGTGGACGTAGGCAATTAAGGCCGAACCACTATAAATTCTTGAGTCATTTGTATTTCTCATTTTACCAAAACTTTTTTTAAAAACAACAATTCACCCCCCTCTTGGTGTATTTCGATCATAATAATTGGCATCAAAGCTAGTACTCTAAAGACGGTCTTACAACCAAGAGAAAAGATCCAAAAGTTATCCAAGATGGAGATACAAGTCAAGAGATGTGCTTCATGGCATCGGAGCAAAATTCCATCATGGTGGGAGAAGGGCATTCTACCGTGAGGCCTCCTCTATTCAATGGAACTAACTACTCTTATTGGAGAACAAGAATGAAGTTATTTATCCAAGCTAACGACTATGAAGTTTGGAGAATAATCACAAATGGGTCGTCCATCCAATGAAGAGGGTCAAAGGTGTAGTCATTCCAAAAGAAGAGGATGAATGGGATGATCACGATATCAAGTTGGTGCAATTGAATGCAAAGGCCATGCACACTCTATTTTGTGCTCTTAGTTCAAATGAGTACAATAGAGTCTCCTTATGCAACAATGCCAAAGAAATATGGAACAAACTTGAGGTCACCCATAAAGGAACAAGTAGAGTCCAAGAATCAAAGATAAGTCTTCTTACCCTTGATTATGAATTATTTAAGGCAAAACCGGATGAAGAAATCAAAGAGATGTCCGATCGCTTCACCAACATTATCAATGGTCTTAAAGCTCTTGGGAAGGTGAAGAAGATGTTGAATAGTCTTTCAACATCTTGGGAGCCAAAAGTAACGACAATAGAATAGTCAAAGGATCTCAATTTACTCTCCCTAGATGAGCTTATTGGTTCCTTATTGAGATACAAGATGAAGATCAACCACCATACAAAAGTAACCAATGAAGTGCCAAAAGAAGTGGTAAAGAAAGTGGGAGTTGCCTTCAAATCGACAACTAGTGAGAAGGATGAAGATTCCAATGATGATGATGATGATGAGGAAGAGATGGCTATGTTGGCAAGGAAATTCAAAATATTCATGAAATTTAACAAAGCCAAAAGATTTCCAAGAAAAGACATCATCAAGGGTGAATCAAGCAAAAAGGAAAAGGACCCAATCATTTGCTATGAGTGCAAAAAGCTGGGTCATATCAAATTTGATTGTCCACAATTGAAGAAGAAAGGGGCATCAAAACAAAAGAAGAAATCCATGATGACAACTTGGGGTGATAGTGACTCATCCGATGAGGAGGAAGAAAATGAAGTTGCCCAACTATGCCTAATGACTAGTGAAGAACAAAAGGTAACTCTAAACTCTAGTGAATTAAATAAATATACTTTTGAAGAGTTACAAGATGCATTCGATGAATTGACTATAGATTTTGAGACTATGAACTCCAAACATAAGAAAATGATTTCAAAACTTAAGGAGGAAAATAAGTCTCTAATCATAGTTAAAGAGGAGATGGAAAAGAAATTTAATGATATGCAAGCTCAAATTGATTATTTAATTTTAAAGAATGAAAACTTGCAAAATTCATTTTCTATGTTTCAAATGGGGCAACAAAGTTAAATGATATGCTTGAATCTCAAAGAGTTTTCTTTGATAAGAGTGGCTTAGGTTTTGTAAATTTACAAAAGGAAACTAAATTTAAAAATTTCTTTGAGAAGCCAAGCTATATTTATGATGCCTCACTTGTATGCACTCATTATCATAAAAAGGGACATGATAGGCAAGTTTGTTCTTTAAGGAAACTCACATCTAGAAGTAAACTCACTAAGAGTGTGTGGATTCCAAAAGGATTAAACACACCTCAAAATGAGGAAGCTTTAAAGAAGTGGATTCTTAAGGGAACAAAATTGTTAGGACTAATGCTAATGGACCCAAGAAAGTTTGGGTACCAAAATCCAAAGTTTAACTTTGTGTTTGTAGGAGGAAGAGCATTGCTTCAAGGCAAGTAACTCTAAGAAGAACTCATAGTACCTTGATAGTGGATGCTCTAGACACATGACCGGTGACAAAAGCCATTTCATGGAACTAACACCAAAGTATGGAGGAGAAGTTTCATTTGGTGATAACTCCAAGGGACTTATTTGTATTGATTCTATAGGTATAAATTCTTCCATTCTTATTAAAAATGTGTTTTATGTCAATGGTCTTAAGCATAACCTCCTTAGCATTAGTCAACTTTGTGACAAGGGTTTCAAAGTAATATTTGAGTCCAATGGGTGTAAAGTAGTAGATATTGTAAATAATAAAATTCTTTTTGTAGGACATAGAGTAGGTAATATTTTTATGGTGAATTTTGATGACATATCTTCCTCTAATGTTTGCTTTATGGCTAATAATGAAAATATGTGTTGGCTATGGCATAAAAGATTAGGTCATGCAAGCATGAGTGTTATTCCAAAGCTTATTAAAAATGAACTTGTTGTTGGCATGCCTAAATTTTCTATTGACTTTAATAAAATATGTGATGCATGTGCTAAAGGTAAACATAAGAGAGCTTTTTTTAAATCTAAAGATATAGTTTCTACATCTAGAGTAATCCAACTTATTCATATTGATCTTTTTGGACCAACTAGAATTATGAGTTTAGGAGGTAAACAATATGGATTTGTTATTATTGATGACTATTCTAGATATACATGGATTTTCTTTTTTGTTTTCAAACGATGAAGCTTTATAAAAATTTTTATTTTTTTGTAAAATGATTCAAAACCAAGTGGGATATTCAATTTCAAGTGTAAGAAGTGATCATGGAAAAGAATTTGAAAACCTTGGCTTTGATAGTTTTTTTAATGAACATGGTATTAATCACAACTTTTCGGCACCTAGAACTCCTCAACAAAATAGAGTTATTGAAAGGAAAAATAGGACTTTAGAGGAAATGACTAGAACCATGTTATGTGAAAATAATTTGCCAAAATATTTTTGGGCTGAATCCATAAATACTTCTTGTTATATTATAAATAGAGCTATGGTTAGGCCTATTTTGAAGAAAACTCCTTATGAACTTTTTAAAGGAAGAAGCCTAACTAAATAAGCCATTTTCATCCTTTTGGTTGTAAATGTTTAGTTTTGAATAATGGAAAAGAAAATTTAGGAAAATTTGATGCCAAAAGTGATGAAGGTATTTTTCTTGGATATTCCACTCATTCTAAAGCTTATAGAATTTTTTACAAGAGAACCCTTGTTATGGAAGAGTCTATACATGTTATTTTTTATGAATCTAATTTTCCTTCTAGAAAGGAATCTATTGATTTTGATGATGTAGAAATTTATCAAATTGAGCAAAATCAAGCAACACATGAAGATCAAGGCATGAATGAATCGATTCAAAAACTTAAAATTGATGAACTTCAAAAAACCAACTCATATTGAAAGAGAATCTAACCACCCAAGAGAGCTTTCATATGTTAAGGATGGACACATTATTGGCGATCCATCTAAACGGGTAATCACTAGGTCTTCAATTAGAAATACTTGTAATTATGTTGCTTTCATTTCTTGCATAGAGCCTAAGAAAATTAATGATGCTTTAAATGATGAATTTTGGATAATGGCTATGCAAGAAGAACTAAATCAATTTGAAAGGAGCCAAGTATGGAATCTTGTTGATAGACCTAGTGATCATGCAAACTATAGGAACTAAATGGGTATTTAGAAATAAACTTGATAAAAATGGTAATATTATTAGAAACAAGGCTAGATAAGTTGCCAAAGTATATAGCCAAGAGGAAGTATATAGACTATGATGAAACTTATGCACCGGTAGCTAGGTTAGAAGCAATTACGATGTTATTAGCCTTTGCATGTTCAAACAACTTCAAACTTTTCCAAATGGATGTCAAAACTGCATTTTTAAATGGTCTTATAAATGAAGAAGTTTATGTTGAACAATCTCCCGATTTTGAAAATCCATATTTTCCAAAATCATGTTTTCAAATTGTCTAAAGCTCTATATGGTTTAAAGCAAGCTCCTAGGACTTGGTATGAAAGACTTTCCAAATTTTTAACTGAAAATGGCTTTAGAAGAGGCAAAGTTGACACCACATTGTTTATAAAAAACTAAAGACAAAGACATTTTAGTTGTACAAATTTATGTAGATGATATTATATTTGGTGCTACTAATGAACTTCTTTGTCAATAATTTTCTAAGATTAATGCAAGGTGAATTTGAGATGCGTATGATGGGTGAGCTCAACTTCTCTTTGGGGCTCCAAATCAAGCGAACTCAAAATGGCATATTCATCAATTAAGCCAAATAAGTCAAGGAAATGCTCAAGAAGATTAAAATGGAGGACTTGAAGCCTCAATCAACACCAATGATACTTCAATGAAGCTTGATAAAGATGAAGGAGGTAAATGTGTTGATACTAAACTTTTATAGGTCTATGATAGGATCATTGCTTTATCTAACGCAAGTAGACTGGATATAATGTTTAGTGTTTGTTTATGCTCAAGATTTCAATCATCTCCTAAGGAATCGCATTTACAAACAGCATTAAGAATCTTTAGGTACCTTAAGGACACTCCAAAACTAGGACTTTGGTATCCTAAAGATTCATCATTTAGTTTGCATGCTTACTCCGATGCGGATTTTGTGGTTGCAAGTTGGATAGAAAAAGCACTTTTGGAACTTGTCAATTTTTAGGCAGCATCCTTGTATCTTGGTTCTCTAAGAACAAAATAGTGTAGCTTTATCCACAACCGAGCGGAATATATTGCAATAGGTAGTTGCTGTGCTCAAATTCTTTGGATGAAGCAACAATTAGTTGACTATGGAGTTTTGATATGGACTCACATTCCTGTAAGGTGTGACAACACTAGTGCTATTTGCTTAACCAAAAATCCCATCCAACACTCTAGAACAAAGCAATATAGAAATAAGACACCACTTCATTAGAGATCATGTGCCACGAGGTGACATAGCTCTAGAGTTTGTAGATACTTTGCATCAACTAGCTGATATATTTTACAAAGCCTTTAGATAAGGAGAGATTTTGGACAATTAGGGGAGAGTTAGGACTAATGAACATGCCTTCTTAAGCTTCTTATATATATATATTACTTGATTTTCTAGTAATATTGTACTTCTTTCTCTTTAATTTTTCATTTTTTGCATAGTTGTTTCGGTAGTATATAGGATGTATCGTAGTAGTTCTATGCCAAAATGGCATTTTTGGGTTTGCGTTCTTAAGATATCGGTAGAATCAAACATCTACCGATACCTATATACTTCTATCGGTAGAAGTGTACAAGTATCGGTAGTTTCGAGCATTTATATACCTAGCAGCGATTCTTTTTAACAAAAAACCTATTTTAAAATTTTTTCCCTCTCATCTTCTTCCCCAAACCACAACCCCCATTTTCGGTCCCCACTTCCCAACTCCACCTTCTACCATTTTCATTCATTTTTTTCACAAAATCTTGTCTCCCACGTACTTCCACTTCATTCTCACGGAGTATTTTTGTCAAAAAGGGTTAATTTTTCCCCATTTTCCAGGTAAAACCTAATTTTTTTTATTTTTTAAATATATAAATAATGTTAGTTAGGGAGAACTTAGATTGGTACTTTTACATACATATCTTTTTACATTGTATTTTTTACATATATATGTTTTTATACATAATATTTTTTTATATAAGGTTTTATACTTATACAATGTTAATACAATTTTTTTATATATATACATATATAAACTATTTTATATTTACATATATTGTTTTACATATACACTGATATATATATATATATATATAGATTGTTATACAATTTTTTATATATCAACAAATTTTATATCTATATTTATACATATACTAATTTATATATATATATATATATTTCCAACTTATTATTATTTATTTTTTTTCATAACCATTGTTTCGTATTTCAAAATTGCATCTGCTGCTATTGGGGATATAAATTGCTCGTATTTTCTCTGCAAGTCAATTTTTTTTAACCCTTCACACCTTTTAGTTTAATTCCTCATTAGCTAAATTGCCTCCCCGTACATCCCGTAAGTGTCCAACCACTAAACGTGCTAGAGGTGAATCCTCTTTTGATCCTTTAGATCATCCTTCGGTATTTGAATGTTTCGATTACAGCGATGCTCTCGAAAAATTCAACACCTAATTTGCAACCCGTCCTGTTCAGATATCTCATCTTATTGATCTTAACTTTTTAGCTAACACCCTAAATTCAAATACCTCGATCAACTCCGCGATTGGGGTTGGCTAGAGTGTCTCCAACTTAGGGGTCCCTGCTACGACAACCTTGTTCGGGCATTTATTCTAATGCTAAAATAAACACGACCCGAACACTCACTTAGTTACCTCTATCACCTCTTCAGTTATGAGATAAGAGATTACTATCTAAGTCGACACCCTCTCCACGTATCTTTCTATCACCAATAAGGGTGATGATCGTCATACCGGCTCTTATGACCACTCCTTAGTTCGACCAAATGACTATGTAGGCAACGACATGGACCTTCACGACCGTATCCTACACCTTATTTTCACATGGATAGTTGCCCCAACCAACAAGCATTTCGATTTCGTCACACCAATTATTAGATGTGGCATTGCTTTAGAATCGACAGTCCCCTAAACTTAGCTTCCATTATTTTTCTAAATCTTATCGAGATTGTTAGATTACGGTGTCTAGCAACAAAACCTTATGTTACAGTACTTTCCTCTCTCATATCTTTCGTACTCTTCGCATTAACGTAAGTAAGTATAAACCTTGATCGTGCCATTAATTCTTTCATCGACATCTCGACTGCACATAGCTGTAACTGGAAGCTTGATGATGAAGGGAATTAAGTTTGAAAAATTGATAGCCCATCCTCAGCACCTCAAGGATCGACGATTCCACTGATAGCTCTACAATCTTCTGATGCTCCTCCGTCTTCACATGGGGAACATGTAGCTCTCCTCCCTTCGCCATCTTCGCACACCGTACGTCTATTAGAGGCGATCAATGGACTGTCATTGCAAGTCAATGCATGACTTGATGCATTGACTGCCCATATCGATGATCGCTATAATCAACTCGATGAGCGATTACATGAGCTGGCCTCTAGATTTCCTCCATCGGAAGATTAGGACTTCATCTCTTGGTTGAGTTCTTCATGTTTTTGGTTGGATTATATTTTGAATTGTTTGATGTTTGTCTTACGATATCTATTTTTCTTATTTGCTTTCTTTGGGATATTTTTTTTCTTTGACTATGTTTGATTGATTTTGGTTCAACAGTATTATCATTTTATGCATAATTCTTCTTCACTTGTGTTATTTTTATTTTTTATTCGGGTTCAGGTATTGTGCATAACTTTCCCTAGTTGTTCTTTAGGGCTTTTGTTCTTTTTGATATTTCAAAAAGGGGGAGATAAATATAAAATTTGCTTAAATTAATTTTCAACTTAACTTTTAAAGCAAATTTTTTTCAAGTTGGAAATTTAAATGAAATAACTTCTAAAATTTTTATGGGAGCTTATTTTGAAAATAATGTTTAAGATAGGGGAAGTTAGCAAAATTTTTTTCAAAATGTTTTGTTATATCAAAAAAAGGGAGATTGTTAGCCCTAGTTTTTCAAGTATTTTGATATAACAAAAAGTACATTAAAAATCTCTACTTAAATTTGCAAAACTTGTTCATAAGTCCTTAAAATTATTTTCAAAGTGTTGGACAAAATAAAATCTTTAAAATGCCTTGAAATAACTTTTTTTTGAAGTCTTGAAGACTTCTATCGATACTTAGTGGAAAAGTATCGGTAGAACACAAGGTAGAAAAACCTTTGTAAATGCTTCAGACTTCTACCGATAGAACAGGACAAACTACCGATTCCTGCCTGACTTCTACCGATACAACCATGACTTCTATCGGTAGAACAAACTCTAGAGAGCAAAGAAGTTGTGGCCTGGGACTTCTACCGATACCTTGAAGGCTTCTACGAAACAAGTCAAGTCAGTAGCCAAAGTTTAGCATCCCCTGCACTTCTATTGATACTTTGATGGGTTCTACCGATACCAAATGAAACCCTCAGAGTTATACCGATACAAGGTTGGATCTACCGGTACAACAACTCCAACGATCACTTTGGGGAAAGGATTCTACAGATACAAGTGTACTTTTACCGAAACAAGGAAGCTATTGTTTGTATTAAATGCTGGTTTTAATGGCTGCAACATCTCTAATTTATTTCTAATGGCTACAAACATCCACAAGGTTGTTAGAGGACTTAAATACAAGGTCAAAGCTCCCTATTGAAGTTTAAAAACAAAGACAAGAAACAAGTGCTTAACTTTGAAGAACTTATTTTTTCATCTTTCATCAATCTTTTAGCAAACTTTTCTTGTACACACTTGTGGGCTAAGTTTTCAATCACTCTTTCAAGTGTTGTAACTTTGTGTGAGAGTGCTTATTTGTTGATCATTTTCCTTTTGGAGGTACATTCTCATTCATTCTTATTTGTTGATCATTTGCCTTTTGGAGGTACATTCTCATTCATTCTTATTTTCTCTTATTTTGTGAGGTGTTACTTAAGGTTTTGGGTAGAAAACCTTAAGGGGTAGTGATTCTATCTTACCTTTAAAAAGATAAAGATTTGTAAGGTTAAACCTTGCTCTTAAAGGTTCAAATCTAGTGGATTTGGAAAATCCTTAGTTAAGGAAAGCTAAGGTAGTGGACGTTGGCAATTGAGGCCAAACCACTATAAATTCTTGAGTCGTTTGTATTTCTCATTTTACCAAAACTTTTTTTAAAAAACACCAATTCACCCTCTCTTGGTGTATTTCGATCATAACAGAAATTAATAACTACAGACGCAACGTTTCTCCGTAATTTTTTCAATCATCATGCCTAGGTTATAAAACCTCTCTCCTACTGTTTTCTTTTCTCCTCACATCCTCCATTGTTGTTACATCTCATTTTTTCCCATTGCTTCTATATTTCCTGTTTTGTTCATAAGTTATCTTTTCTGCAAACTTCTCTAACTTTCTTCTTTAGTTACAATGGCAAAAACCCGAGCATCGAAAAACCCTTCCAAGAACACTCCAACAACTTCAACTACTGTGGCTCTGACCATAACACCATCTCCGTCTACTGGTCAGATCCTATTTTTGACAACTGTAGTCAAGGACCGCTACCAGAATATCTTGCTAAAACAAAACCTCTACCCTAAACAAGGTCTGGAACTATCTCCGCATCAGACCTTGGGGAGACATGTTACCCGTACCATAAGTCACCTTGGGTGGGAGTTTTTCTACGAACATCCCTCTAGTTACTCCCTTACACTAGTCAGGGAGTTCTATGCCAACTTGGTAGACTTGGAGCAAGAATTCATTTTTGTAAGGAAGGACTCATTCCATGGAGCGTTTCTTAAATCAACGTGCTGTTGAGGATTCCTGAGCAGGTGGGACTCACTACTCACCGTTTATACAACGCTTGGACGATGACAGCACTACTTAGATGATGAAGGACCTTTGTGTTGATGGAGCCACATGGACTGGTAACGGGTTTCACACCTACACCATGCATAGAAGGTATCTCACAACCTTCTGTAAGGCATGATTCCACTTTATCAACAGCCATATCATCCTTCGACATATAGCACTACGGTGACATTAGACCGTATGTGTCTATCACATTCTATCCTGCACTTTCGACACATCAACATTGTAGAGATTATCCACAATCAACTCGTAGAAGCTGTTGGCAAGCAAACTGGTATAGTCCCATTCCCCTATCTAATCATGTTGCTTTGTAAAAAAAAAGGGCATTGTGCCCAAGGATTGTGAAGAGATATTAGAGAACAATGGTCCGATCAACGACATCTCCGTTGAAAGAATGACTCATGGCCAGGAGACACCGATGGCTAAAGAAGCCTCGAATAAGAAGGATAGAAACAAAAGGAAAAAGAAGGTAGAACAATCTGATGCGCCCACAAATTCACAAGTGGCGAAGAAGCTGTCTCTAATGGAAGTACACCTTGATCTAATTAACATGCGCTCGATCCACACTGACAGTGTCGTCGATGACATGGATTACAAACTGCATAAGTTTTACGCTTACATGAAAGCCTGGAACGAGGCTATTATTACCACACTCTGCCAGATCAGCCCTACTCCATTGCCAGACTTTCCAAACTTTCCATCCATATTTCACCAAATGCAGTACTCATCATCCGATCAACCTACCACTGATGATAAGCCTACCCCTACACCAACACGGATTCACATCTCAGATGATGACAAGGAAGAAGGACACTCTAAGTCTGATGAGGATTGCTATCGTACCATTATCGATCTGTTCAAGGATGAGTTCTCTAACAGTCTTAGTACGAATATATGAAGATGTCGACGTAGTAGAATGCACTAACATTGGCCTAAACGAACCAAAGCAACATGTAAATGAAAGTGCGGACTAGGGAGATGACCAACTGAAGAAAAAAAGAAGAAAAGAGAATGAAGAGAAGGGGCCTACTGAGGTGCAGGAAGAGAAGGAAAATGATGCCCCGATAATGATCGCTGAGGATGTTGTCGACACACCAGAGAGTGTGGGGGCATCCAGCTTTGAAGAGGCTCGGCCTGATTTGAGCCAGGCTGAGGTTGTTATGAGCGAAATCGAGGAACTGAATCCTCTTACTATCGTGCCTTATGTAGAACCGCTCACTGAAATCCACCCGTCAGGCGTGACAACTGATGAGGCTACCACCCAACCTGTCGAAGAGGAGCAATCCGCCAAGTCGGTGGGTACGATGGATAAGAAGAGAAAAAGGTGCAAGGATAAAAAGAAGAAGCACCAGGATGAGGGTGAGCGCCCAAAGAGGAAGAAGAAGAAAATAAAGACAGCCGCTACATCGGCTGTTGATGAATAAGTTGGTACATTTCTTTTCAGATAGTTTTCATGCATTTTTTTGTCATTGCATTTTTTTTGTCACTGAATCCCTTTTGTTAACTTAGTTGCATTATAGTTGCATTTCCATTATTTCTGTATAAATATTGTCAGTACATTGGGGACAATGTAGACATTAAGTTTTGGGGGAGATAATGTGAAATGGAAATGCAATTACACCCACATATTTGAATTCTACTTATTTCTTTGGTTAATGAGAATTGACAAAATTTCAACAAAAATGTGCCCACAATTTTATTATGATGCGTAATTCTTGAAATTATTTGGATGCTGATGTGAAAATTGGATGAATATAAATGAATGATGAGTTTGCTATTTTTGAATGAATGATTAGAATTGCTTCAGTAATGAATGGATAATGTTGATGTTTGAATCTTGAACTAACTAACCAATTGCAGCGACATTGTATTAATAAAATATGCTCCAATGTGAGTCCATTATGACTTTCCAAGGGAGAACACTCCGTTGCAGGTTTAGAAAAATCATCTAGGCAAAGGCTGTCACTACAAGAGTGTGTGTCGACGCAATTACATACCTCCTAGGGGTTTGTTGCACCCAATCATTACTGCCCAGGAACAAAGGTAGAGTAATGCAATGACATCTCTCAATCATTTGAAAAAGAAACAAAATGAGAAAAAGGAAGAAAACATTAAAACTGTGTGAGTGTACAGCTGTACTCTAACTAACTTTGACAGCTGCAAAATCTAGATCTGGATCTGAGAATGGGAGGCTGAGATCTGTAACTTTTGAAGACTATAAATAGAAGAATGAAGAATTAAAAAATCATCAAGAGTTAAAGAATTAAATTTGCAATTTACTTTGTGTTCTTTTGAATTTATTACTGGAGATCGGAGAGTTGACTGAGCCGATGAGCAGCAACTCCTGACGAGGAGTGCTTGATGCTGAGCAAGAGAAGCAGTTAGAGGGTAATCCGAGTAGCCTAGAGATAGTATATTCCGATGTATTTGTTAACTCCTTTCTTATATATGATGAACTATTATTAATATTTGAATGAATACGAGAGTGTCTTTTAGTATTTGATCACTTTGATTCTTGTTTAATGCTTTTTATCTGTTTATTCCTGGATCTAACTGCATCAAACACGAGAGTGGCTTTGCAGTCTACCGACATCAGAGAGATGCGGTGACAAGTTAGGTTAACAAGTAAGTTAAGTGAGAGCTGCTTGGGATTAGAAGAGATTTTGACCACTTGTTCTTGGGTACACAACGTTATTCACACCGAGAGGTGGAGTAATTGTGGGTACTTGAGTCGTGACTAAACAAGGAATTGTTATTGGTAAGAATTCATTGAAGCTTCATTGCTGTGATAGTTTATCTATTCAAAACCTTGTCGACACATCTTGCGTTGTGACTTAGCAAAATCAGTGATCCACACCAAATCTTCGCACTTGATCACATTTACATTTAGTGCATTTAAATATTTAGCACTCAACACTCAACACATTTGATTTACTTTCAGTACATTGACATTTAACCTCTAACATTTAACTCTGATTGCGTTGACAATATAGATAATTTTATTGTGTAAATATGACGAAATTGCGCTAACATCATTACTCACATTTCATCTAATTTCAGTATTAGTTGCTCTGACATTTAAACATCAAGAACCCATTTCCTTGAGGGGTCGATATTCGATAGAATTGTCTATCAACTATACTTGCATCGACGTATGTTCGCTTGCACATTACTGTGACATTTCAGACGCGATCAGAGGCTGAGAAGATTCTGAATGTTGAGTTGATGAGACCCGTGAGTGATAAAGAGGTGCTGGAAGCGTTTGATCAAATGGACCCGAGGAAGACCTCGAGTAGTGATGGGTTGTCGAGGTTATTTTTTAGGGAGAATTGGAATGTGGGGGGCCAGATGTTCTTCGCTATTGTAAGGAGATTCTAAATGGGAATAAAAGTGCTAGGGAGGTAAATGATACCATCGTGGTCTTGGTTCCTAAGCTGGCTAATCCGAAGGATATGACTAATTATCGACCCATTAGTCTGTGTCGGGTCATTTATAAAATGATGGCAAAAGTTTGGGCTAACTCGTTAAAAGATTTTCTTCCTAGGTGTATTTGTCAAAATTAGAGCGCCTTTATGCTCGGTTGGATGATTCATGACAAGTTTCGCTGATGCACTATCTCTAAAGTGCTAAGAGTCGGCCTAATAAGGGCTTTGTGGCTATGCTCGATATGAGCAAGGCGTACGACCGCATGGAGTGGTGTTTTCTTGAAATGATTCTATTACAGATGGCTTTGTTGAAGATCGGGTTGCCAAAATTATGGATTGCGTCCGCACGGTTAAGTATATGATGAAGTGCAATTCGAACCTCTCTAACATCATTTATCCGGGAAGGGGATTACGTCAAGGGGATCCTCTTTCCCCTTATATTTTTTTATTCTGTATGGATGCCCTTTCTAAGATGCTTACTAATGCTCAAGATAATGGTTCGATGCGTGGGATTCGTGTCTATCAAAATAGCTCGCGTATCAATCATCTCTTTTTTGCTGACGATGCTCTCTTGTTTATTAGGAACAAAAAAGATGAAGCGAAGCTTGTGCTTTCTATTTTACATAAGTTTGGTTTCTGGGCAGAAAGTCAACTTGACCAAATCTTCTTTATTCTTCAGTGTGAATACTCCTAGGGAGCAGATACATTTGCTGGGCAATATCATGGGAATCCGGATTGTGGACAAGCTTGATAATTTCCTTGGGTTACCCCTGTGTGTTGGGAAAAAAGACTAATGTTTTCCATTTTTTGATTGATAGGTTATCTAATCGCATTAAGGGATTGTACAAGAGACTCCTATCCCGTGAAGGAAAAGAGGTATTTTCTAAGGCTGTATGCAATCACTCTCGACTTACTCGTTCTTTGTTTTTCTTTTACCTAGGGGCATAATCGAGGCATTGGATGCTAAGGCTAGGAAGTTTTGGTGGGAGAGCAAGAGGAGGGGTTGTGGCTGGGCTATGCTTAGCAGGGAGAAGCTGTGTACGCCTAAGGGTATGGGGGGATGGGCTTTAAGGACTTGAAGCTCTTTACTACTGCGCTTCTTGGGAGACAAATTTGGAGGTTGGTGAACAACAAGGACACCTTTTGTTTCCGTGTGTTGTCTGCCACGTAATTCCCCAGTGGTGATTTGTTTAACCCTAAGAAGCTAGACAAACCCTCCTATGTGTGAACCAGTTTGTTTGCTACGGCCAGGACGATTGCTGATGGCTTTGGGTGGTAGGTGAGGGATGGGAGGTCCATCTATATTAGAGACCATAATTGGGTTTTTAAAGGGTTGGGTGGTAACTTTTTAGTGCATTCTTTTCCTAATGATTAGAGGCTTGTTGCTCGGGACTTCTGGCTTTAGAATGATTTCATTTGGGACAGACAACGAGTGCTGGAGTGTTATGGGGAAGAGGTGGGTAGCAGGATATGTGAGCTGCCTATACTTAGGGATGGTCCTATGGACAAGATCATTTGGTTCCACGCTTACAATGTGGTGTACTCGACGAAATCTAGCTACTCGTGGTTCATCCTCAAGAAGGTCAGTTATGGCCCTCACAGATTGTTCTGAAGATTGATTTGGAAACTCAATGTCCCTCCCAAGATTCATATTTTTGCATGGATGCTAGGCCATAATCTATTGCCCACAAATATCAAGATTGCCTCCATTAATCAAGGTTTTAATTGTGTCTACCCCCGATGTAACTCTACTGAGGAAATGTTGGTTCATACGTTAGGAGATTGTGTAAGGTCCCGAGAGATCCTGTTACTTGGGGAGTTGATGGTCATTTACTGACGACGGATTGGAACACGGGCATTGATTGGTTAGAGAGCACAATGAGACTGGTTGATGGTAAAGCATTTGAGTGCTTGGTTATGCTTCTTTGGAACATCTGGAACTCCAAGAATAATCTCATTTTTTGGGTGGTGGATGAGGCTCTTAAACTTGTCTGGGAGTGTGCCCTGAACTTCTGTAAGGACTTTCGGATTCATAACCTAAATAACGTAGCCATGGTTCCTAGGACTGGAATGCATGGGAAGTGGTCAAAGACTCCCTCGGGTATTCTCAAAATTAATTTTGATGGTGCAAGGGGAAATCGTAAGGCTGGTATAGATTTTGTTGTTCGTGACTCTGATGGTTTTGTGCATGGGGGAGGGCTGAGTTTCAAGGATGATGTGGCGTGTGCTGCATGGGCGGAAGCTGACGCGCTTATGCATGGGATCACGTGGGCTAAAGATAAAAACTTGTCCAACTTTATGATTGAAGGAGACTGTGCGGATATTATCAATCGCATCCTCAAGCCACGAGAAGATGTCACCCTTACTAGCTATCTGCTCAACGCATGCAAAAGCTTATTGGATAATTTTGATAATTGCTCAATTAGATGGTGCCCGCAAAACAGTAATAGGGTAGCTAATTCTCTAAGTAAAATGGTGTTTGAGAATAAATGCAATTTTACATTCGATTTTGATTTTTCGAGTGAGATCCAAAATCTTGTAATTTCTGATTCTTATTAATAATATTTGTTGTGGCCTCCAGGCTTTTTTGTCAAAAAAGTTGTACACGGATGCTTATAAGTAGTAATCAACAATTGACCATTTTTTAAAACTTGCATAATTGTCCATACAATTAAATGTATACCCGAAGTCCAACATTCTAACCAAACTGAATCCAAAAGATAGTCAAAGAACCAAATTATGCATTTCTTAGGATAAAAATTGACATTTCTTTTTAATGAAGACAAAGCCAAATATATATAAGTGCTAGCCATGTATGGCACAGGGAAGGTATAAGAGATCATACAGATTTACGAGCCAACTCTCTTGCAGCCATTGTGTTTCTTATTCCTGGAGGGCTATAGAAAAAGCATGTTCCTAAATGGTGCTTGGTAGGCTTTTGTATTGGCAGTTGCACCAGCTAGCTACTGAATTCGTTTTTGAAGAGAAGGATGTAAAATAACATCACCAAACTCATTTCCAGTTTTTGAAGCTGATATTTTATCATCACTACGTGATAGAGAGCTCATAGAACGTGAAAAGATTCCAGACCATGGATACATTCCTCTGGAAGATTGCATGATAAGTGACGATTGACCCAATATTCTATCCATGTAGCCCCAAATCACCCTTGCACCTTCTCTATGTCAGAGGGGTGTCAAATGTATAAGAAATTAGCCCCACAATTGTGACAAATACCTACAGTACAATTTATCAGTGGAAAAATCTGATAAAAGAAATAAAATGATACACATGGATGGAATGCAAATGCGTTCCGTTTGTGCAGCTTCGTTTGATTGATAAAAGGTCATCCATAAATCCAAAAGTATTGTAGCTAGATCTTATGATACTATATTTATGTTATGTTCATGTATTATATTATTTATTTTTTATTACAAGTGTATTAAAGTAAAGTGTTATTTGAAAGGGAAAGCAAACATAACCAAAATAGCATGTCCAAAAAGGATCCAAGTAGCGCAGATCAAAAAGCTTAAACACAGAAAAGAAGCAAAAAAGTAGCAACATAGTTAAAATAGACATCACCTATTGAACACCAAGTGCCCTGATTTTGACTATAAATTAAAATCAAGTGGATTCACACCAGTGATTTTGATATATTAAAAAGGACATGGATTCACAATCATCTACTTTTTTTCGTCAGGAGGCAACCAACCTTCTCTTCCTACAACTCACTATGGTGCTAGGATAACCAACCTTCTCCTTTGTAATAAATTAATCATATCTATCTACTTGTTTTTTGAAGAAGAAGAAATTAATTAAAGAAGCAATAGTAAATTGTTGATCTTAAAGCTATCCACAAAGTCAACTTTAAGAAAAAATAAGATATATTTGTGCTTTAACAAGATTCCTTTGTGATGAGTAAAATAATAGATTGAACCATTTTCGAGAATAAACACCCAAAACCAAATCCATGGTAGTAAACACTCACAGCCATTGAAAGCCACGAAAGAATAAAAAAAAAAGATTCAAGCAATTAAAAAAACAGTAATAACATAGATTTGATTTTTAACAAGAAAAAAACAGTAAAGCAATAGAAGCATTAAACTGATAAAAAGAAAAAAGAAAAAAACACATACCTTGATGCTGAGAGAAATAAAACCCAAAGATAGCGAAGTGGCAAAAAGAAGCGAAAAGGGAAAAGGGGGAAGGGGCTTTTGAAAATGTCTTACCAAAATAAAAACGGTAAGACATTCTCCAAAAATAATGGTGTTTTTCCCCGTGTTTTTGGAAAAAAATTGCAGGGGAATTTCATTTTTCACCAAACAAATAGTGAAAAACAATGAAAATGTTTTCTGTAAAAGATTTTATAGGTAAACAAACACACCCTAAAAGTAAAGTAAAATCTACCAAAATAGATGTTGAATAGTGTGAGTTGTGGACTGGTCCGCCTGTCGAGTTCCACAAAATATAACTACAACAACATGGAAATTAAACAGAGTAAACATTAAATATGCTTAGTAAGTTCATAGGTTGTTAAACATAAAACTCACCTCAAAAAGCATTAATGTAAATAACTTAACTAAAATACATTTTTTCCTATCAACACATTTCACACGTATAAGGTGAGTGCATCACATTAAATCATTTTACATTTTTCCATGTATTTTGTACCATTAAAACAAGAAGTCATTCTATCAAGCATTCCTACCTATTTCAAGATATATATATCACCATAAAATCAATGACACCCTTACTTTAACTAGCCAGCCCTACAAATTTTTATAAACATAAATGGATACGCGGGTAACCAACTGAAACACGCTAGTTTGATCATAAGAGCTATTTCATCTAATAACATATATGTTTGCTCATAAGAGTTATAATTGGAAATTTGCAATAAAAGCTAGACTCTATTAACATCAAAGAACTTCTTTCATCTTCTTCACATCTCTTTTACAACCCATACAACTCACAATATGCGACCCCCTAAATTGGACCAGACGTTATGGTTGAATTCCGAAGGCTACATTGACCATCGAAATAACCTAATTAAATTTTTGTATTTCAAACATGCCTTTAAATCATTTGCTTATTCGTTCAAAACTAGTGAAAAATGAATGTTCTTTCAAATTTTGCAAAACTATGTTAAGTAGAGAAATAGATTGATTTTAATATTGCATTTGTAAAGATTAATTATTTTGAAAATCGAGTTGAATTTTTATTAAAAATTTACTTTCAGTATTGCAACAGAAAAGAGTGATATTGATAGATTTTTATAAAAAAAAATCAAGTTTCATGCATAATCATTTCAAATACCAATTTAAGCGGTTTTAAAACTTTAATGTCATGCAATCAAAATAATCTCGAAATAAAACCCATGCCACAATCCAGATAAAATTTATTACAACCCCAAAACAAATATTAAAAATAAGTTTAAAATACTTTAAATGAAAAAACATTCGAGATGCTCCTTCAATAATCGTGTCCAAGTCTTAACCTCGAGGATTATCTAAAAAAAATTAGTAAACTAAAGAGTGAGCTCATAAGCTCAGAGTGAGTCATAACTCAACTTATCAATATAAGACAGTAAAATTAGCATTCAAGCTAGTAATTAAACAAAGAGTTAAAATAGTACAAATTCACAGCTGCAATATGCATGAACATGTTAATGCAATATTTTTAGAGAAGTTCCTACCCAACTTTGCTATACACCACATTAAAAGTTACCTAGAACTCATCCATCCAAAAACACATTAATTTGTGGACAAACCACCATTATTGTAATCAAGCTGCCACAATTATGTGGACAAGCCACTAGTATTGCAATCAAGCTGCCAAAAATATGTGGACAAGCCACCAATATTACAGTCAAGCTGCTTGAAATATGTGGACAAGCCACCAGTATTGTATATAAAATATCAGTATTTCCTCCTTTGAATAATCGTCCCAACCCCAATGTAATGTAGTGTGACATACAATGAAAGCGACAATATTAGTTCCTTAGGCATGATTTTAACTTGCGATTACTGACTGAAACAATAGGATGAATTATCATGCGTTCAGTATTTCAGTATTAGTAAATATGTCTTGAACATGAAATCGATTTTAACAGAAGTAGCGGGCATGACTTACCATGCATTCATTATAACTGTAATGATAATAGAATTTTGGGCATGCTCCATTATCACAAGACATGCAAAATAATATAAAATCATTTAATATCATTGCACACATGATCAGCATTTGAGATTTCATAAATCAAGGGCAATTACTTTTATCCAATCTTATTAGAGGGTTTATTACTCATTGATCACTTCACTAAGAATACTTATGCATTCAGTTTGTCATAAATTCTGCAAAGGCTTAAATGAAAATTGTTTTTATTAAATATACACATATAATGTTTATGGACAAACATCCACATACTTTAATTGGTTAGAACCCACACCTTCAAATGCAAATCTGATGTACAAACTTCAATCCTTAATATCCCTACGATGCAAATCTGGTCAGATTTGCCAAGATCTAAACTTTAAACAAACATCACACACAAAGTCACTCTATGTTAGCTTCAGGTAATAACTAAAATAGAGTCTATTATGACAAACTGTATAGAATTGGATTTGACCACTTACGTTATGTAAACATTTGGGATTGAGGATGCGACTAGTCTAATAGTTAATGATAGTACGAATCGATCGAATTTGAACCATAGACAAAGGAGTGCACATGTATTAGCGTTGTCTTAACGGAACTGAATATTATGTTCTAAATTTGATCAACTTACTCTTTCGTAAATATATTGGAATGGGAAAAACTCAACTGAGTTCTTGTATAGTCGTAGGAGATTTGGTTATGGAAAAATAATAATAGAGAAAAGTAAGTAGAGATATGATGTATCAAACCGAAAAAGAAGGACGAATAAAAGGAGATTTAGTTACGACCAAAAGAAAAGAAAATGGGAGGAGAAAGGAAGAAAAAAATGGTGATGACGGTGCGACAGTGGCATGATGGTGGCACGGCAGTAACATGACGATGAAAAAAGAGAGGAAAATAAGAAGGGGCAGTGGTTCAAGGTGGTTTGGGTGGTGGTGCAATCGACGACAAAAGGTGGTTTGAGTGGTGTTGAAGGAGGAGTATGGCAACACAAGATGGTGGTGAAGAGAGAAAAAGAGAAAAAAGATTAAAAGGAAAGGAAAGTTCATAACTTTCTTGGTGAAAAAAGAGAGAAAAGATTAAAATTTATTTTAATTCTTATTTAATAAAAACCATTGGTCTCATACCTGTGGTACACCAAAGCATCTTATGGAGCTATATCAACAATCATTGAAGGATAAAGAGAAGAAAATAGAGACAAATTTTGTTTGTGAGGATGACAAAGATGATTATGGCATTATTGGTACAACTCATTTGGAAGTTGTTAATTTCTTCACCATTCTTGAAGGGAATAATTGATCTTTTAATTTTAGTATTATAGTTTTAAAGAATAAATTTTATGCAAGTTTGTTATGTTTTTAACAACATGGTTATTATATTATGTTTTAAACTATTTATCTAAATTTATATTTTTTAAAAATTTATGTGACATTTATTTGTTTTCTTTGAAGAATATGAATACCTCTCAAATTCAATTAGAGATAAATGGTGATGACTTATGCTTACCAGATAGTGCAACTACTCATACTATACTTAAGAATAAGAAATATTTTTCTCATTTGACAATGCAAAAAGCTAGTGTGAGTACTATATCTGGTAGTGCCAAAATCATAGAAGGATTGAAAGAGCAAGTGTATTGTTGCCTAGAGGAACTAAGTTTCAAATTAATGATGCATTATACTCTCCTAAGTCTCAAAACAATCTGTTGAGTTTTAAAGATATTCGCCATAATGGATATCATATTGAGACAATAAGTGAAAGGAATGATGAATATCTTCAAATTACGAGTATAATTCAAGGAAATAAAATTATTTTGGAGAAATTGTCCTCACTCTCCTTTGGTTTGTACTACACGAGAATTAGTACAATTGAAGCATATACTATAATAAATCAAAAGTTTGCTGATGATTTTATTATTTAGCATGATCGTTTAGGCCATCCCAATTCAATTATGATGCGAAAAATTATTGACAGTTCATGTGGACATTCATTAAAGAGCCAACAAATTCTTCAAGCTAATAATTTTCATGTGATGCTTGCTCTCAAGGAAAATTAATCATTCAGCCATTACCAACCAAGATAAATGACGAATTTATCACTTTTCTAGAACGTATACAAGGAGATATAAGTGGACCAATACACCCTCCGTGTGGACCATTTAAATATTTTATGGTTTTACTCGATGTTTCGACTAGATGGTCGCATGTATCTTTGTTATCAACTCGAAACATAGCATTTGTAAGGTTACTTGCTCAGTTGATCAAATTACGAGCACATTTTCCAGATTTCCCTATCAAGACAATTCGTCTTGACAATGTTGGTGAATTTACTTCCCAAGCTTTCAATGATTTTTGTATGTCTATTGGAATAAGCGTTGGACATATTGTAGCACATGTTCATACACAAAATGGTCTTTCCGAACCATTAAACAAATGTCTTCAATTGATTGCAAGACCATTACTTATGAAGTCAAAACTTTCAATTTCTGCTTGGGGGCATGCCATACTACATGCAGCATCACTAATTTGAGTCAAGCCAAAAAGTTATCATAAATTCTCCCTGTTAGAAATGATTTTTGGTTAGGAACCAAAATATTTCCCATTTGAGATTTTTTTTAATCAAATTAGACTGGGCTTTGATTGATAATAAAACAGATCTAACAAAGTTAAAACAAAGTCCAACATTGAACAGGCCTTATTAAACTGGTCCATCCAAAAAACTAAAACTACTCAACGATTTTTTGAATAAACGAAGAAAACATTTAAAAAACACCGCAGAAATACCCAATTAGATAGCACAACCCCCTTTCCCAAGATGCATTCATTGCTCTGCTCAGGTGGTTACAGTACATAAGCAGGAGAAACGTCAATCCAAATCAAACCCTTCTATTCTCCCTTTCACACCAATCCATCTCCAGGCAATCCTCGCTAGTCCGGTGGTTTCGCCCTTTCAACTACCACCAATGTTTCAACAAAACTCGGCACTCCATCTACTAGGTAAGATTCTTCATTCCTCTTTAGGGATTCTGTGGCTAAGAAATCTAGCCTTCGAAATTCTAGTTTTAATCTGTGGATATCATGTATCAAAGCATGAAATAATGATTTGTCAGTAGAGTTTGACAAACATTTTTTAATGATTGTGTTTGCATCTCCCTCCACAATAACATCGGACCACCCCTAATCGACTCCCAATTGGACTACTTGGAGGCAGGCTATGGCTTCTGCAATGAAGCACGATGGTGTATTTTTAGATAGCAGAGACTTTGAGACCAAGACATGACCATCCCTGTTTTGAGCTACAAGACCAGAAGCTGAGGTAAAATTACTTGCCCTAAAAGCTCCATCAAAATTAATTTTGACTGTTGAACTAGATGGTTTCCTCCAGTTTCCTTGGCTAGACTTCTTGCCTAATTTACGCATATCTAATCCCTCCAACTCCATATTGTAGTTAAGGATAAATCGAGCAATACCCATTCTAGAGCTGACCCTTCGCTCATGAACGCAGGTGTTTCTGTCGCTCTAGAAAGCTCAGAAAGAGATACAAAAAATTTTCCTCTAATGTGGCATGCATGTTTCGAGAGCCCAAGTAATCCACTTTATAAATCTAATTCAATTTTATTGAGAAGATGAGAGAGCTATAAACCTAACCATGCTTCAATAGATATAGGGCAATCCTTGAAAATATGGCCAGTGGACTCAACTCCCTATTTGCATCTTGGACAAATTGTTGCAGTCACCAGTCTTCTCTGCTGCAAATTAACAAAATGTAGAATGAAGTTCCAAGACATATTTCACACTGCAATTAGGATGTTTGCGGGGAGCTGTTGACTCCAAAGCAATTTGTAAAACTTTATGTAGATGGGTTGTAATGCGTAAGCAGTAAGATCTTGTTGCCTGTTCTGTAATAGTTTGTAGACTCTGCGGATAGAGAACACTCTTGAAGGCTCCTCACGCTAGACCATCATATCATCCTAAGCCGTCTTTGCCAAGGGAATACGAAGGATACGAGATGCATCTTCGTCCGAGAAGATATTTTCCATTAACTCAGTCTTCCAGCTTTTAGTGCTTGAATCAATTAGAACATCAACTGTTTTTTTTGTGCATGCTCTAAACATCAGTGTATGAGGGTATGAGGGTAAATGACCTAAACTCACATTATATAAATCAGAATCAGGATAATATTTGGCTTTAATAACTTGGGCAACTAACGAGTCCAGATAATTCATCAATCGCCACCCCTACTTAGCCAAAAGGGCAACATTAAAAGAGCCCATGTTCCTAAAACCCATACCTCCTTTCTCCTTCGAAATACACATATGCTTCCAATTACACCAATGGAGACCTTTCCTACCCTTACCCTTGTTCCACCAATACTTCACTATAAGACCTTCCAACTTATCACATAATTATTTTGGCATCAAGAAACAGGACATGGCGCGTAGGTTGGTATTGCCTGAACAAACGATTTGAGAAAAACCTCCTTGCCTCCCAATGAAAAAAATCGAGTACTCCATCCTTCAAGTCATTATTTAACCCGATTGTTTAAGTGTATAAAAGAAGCATTTCTCTCTATCCACAATATTAGGCAAATCTAGGTATCTTTCGGATTCGACGAGAATTGCATATCCATAATGCTTGCTACCTTCATTTTAGCCACTTTTATAGTATTAGTGTTGAAAAAAATAGTAGATTTATGCAAATTTACTCGTTGACCTGAACATCGTTCGTTATCTTTGAGGATATATCTCCGGATCCCTTCGACTGGCTTTAGCACCCTTCATCAATCCTTCAGCCATAGAAAGCCTCAACAAAGATGAGAGACCTTCACTACACAACAACAAAAAAAAGGGCTTAGTGGCACCCTTGACGGAGTCCCCTCATCGACTTGAAATTGCTACCATTAATACCATTCAAGAGGACTGAATAAGACACTGTAGTGATACAATGCATAATACGATCTATCCATTCCGAGTAAAAACCCATCTCCTATTACCACCCGTAAAAACTCCTGCTCAACCGATCATAAGCCTTCATCATGTCCAATTTAACCGCCATAAACCCTTTCTTCCCATATCATTTCTGCCTATATGTATGAAGCAACTCATAGGCGAAGATCACATTATCAAATATTAGGCGCCCCAAAACAAACGCACTTTGTGCTTTATCAATACATTTCCCTATCACCCATTGTAGCTTGTTTGCCAAAACTTTTGCAACAATCTTGTAAACAATCGTGCATAGGCTAATAGCCTAAAGTTTTCTAAATGCATCGAATTTGAAGTTTTAGGCAACAGCAAAATTTCAATTTTATTTGCTATTTCAAGCGACTTTCCCCCATTTAAAATTTCTAAACAAAATTCAGTGACGGCATCGCCCACGATACTCCAAAACTATTAGAAGAAAATTATCGAAAATCCATCTATTCCGGGAACCTTCAACGACCCCATCTCATTAAGAGTTCCCAAAATTTCCTCACTAGGAAAAGGATGGATTAAAGACACATTATCAACTTCATAAATACTAGTCAGAATACCTAAAAGGATATTGATCGCATTTGTAACGTCACAGCGATTGTGCAAGCGAACACACGTCGATGCAAGTATAGTTGATAGAAAATTCTATCAGATATCAATCTCGAGGAAAAATGGGTCTTGATGATTAAATGTCAGAGCAACTAATACTAAAATTAATTAAAATGTGAGTAATGATGTCAGTGTAATTACGTCAGATCTGCACACTAAAATAGTTAATATTGTCAACACAATCAGAGTTAAATGTCAGAGGTTAAATGTCAATGTAATGAAAGTAAATCAAATGTGTTGAGTGTTGAGTGTTGAGTGTTGAGTACTAAGTGCTAAGTGCTGAATATTTAAATACACGAAATGTAAATATGATGAAGTGAAAAGGATTGGAGTGGATCACTGATTTCGCTAAGTCGCAACGCTGGATGCGCCGACAAGGTATTGTATAAATGAAATGTCACAGTAATAACGCACCAATAAACTCTTACCAATAACAATCTTCCATTTACTCGAGACTTAAGCACCCACAATCACTCCACCTCTCGATGCGAGCAACATTATGAAATCAAGAACAAGTAACTAGAATCTCTTCCAGTCCCAAGCAACTCTCGTTGTCTTACTTGTTAACCTAACCTGTCACTGCATCTCTCGATGTCGGCAAACAAGAAAGCCGTTCTCGTGTTTGATGCGATTAGATCCAAGAATAAATAGATAAAAAGAATTAAATAAGAGTCAAAGTGATCTAACAATGAAAGATACTCTCGTATTCATTCAATTGTCATTAGAATCCATCAGCGTAAAAGAAGGATTAAAGAATACAATCGAAGTTTACTATCTCTAGACTACTAGGACTATTCCTTAATCTTTCCTCTTACTTTGCATCAAGCATCTCTTGTCAGAAGTGGTTGCTCCCTTGCTCCATTAGTTCACCGTTCTAGCTAAAGTCTTCAGATCACACAGAAATTGCAGAATTTAATCCTCTACCTCTTGATGATTTCTTTATTCTTCATTCTTCTATTTATAGCCTTCAAAAGTTGAAGTTTCAGCCTCCCATTCTTAGATCCAGATCTAGATTTTGTAGCTGTCAAAGTTAGTTAGAGTACAGCTGTGCACTCACGTAGATTTAATGTTTTCTTCAGAGATCTGCAGGTTGTTGCTACATTACTGGGCACAATTTGAGATCGTAATTGAGGCGACACTCGTGATATTTCTATGCTGTTGCTTCCATATGTAAATTCAGCTTGAGTTTACTCATTCGAGGCTCAGGTTCTGTGTGGCGACATCGCTGGTCGTAATTCCAAGCTGATCTTGTGGCTGCATTCTTCTTCCAGCATTAACCTTTTGGACTGAGTTCCTACGCTGACAATTCTAAAGCGCAATACATCGGCTACTTGTGTCGACATTAGTACAAAAAGATATAAAAATAACAAGAATTTAAACTAACTAGCAATGAGTTAGAAATTATAAAAACTAAGTATGAAATGCTTATGATGTATGCTAAATGAGATACAAAAGAGACAATTATCACACCAATTTAAAAGAGAAACTATATGTCATTTGTAATGCTATCACACCCCCAAACTTGAGTTTTTACTTGTCCTCAAGTAACAAAAATTAGCAAAGTCACAAGCAAAATGTCATCGTAATCAATATTCTCACAACTTGAATTTTCTGGAATCCTAATGCACAAATTGTAATCGTATGATAGAATAATGCGCAGACAATTTATAGGTATGAATAATTAAAACTAGAACTTCATTAATGCTAGTATTATGCATTAAATCTTAATCTTCCTTGAACCATTTCAACAATTATAGCAAATATAAATTTTTCTTCTTTTTCTTCTCTTTTTTTTTTTTCTTTTTTCAAGTGACTAAGAGATGTCATTGCCTTATTCTACCTTTATTCCTGGGCAGTAATGATGGGGTGCAACAAACCCCAGGAGGTATATAATTTTGCCGACACACACAGTGACACTTTGCTAGATGATATTTTCTGTTCTAAACCTGCAACGGAGTGTTCTCCCTTGGACAGTCACAATGCACTCACATTGGAGCATCTTTTACTAATACAATGTCACTGCAATTGGTCGGTTAGTTCAAGATTCAGACATCAACACTATCCATTCATTATTGAAGCAATTCCAATCATTCATTCAAAACTAGCTAACTAATCATTCATTCATAATCATCCAATTTACATATCAGCATCCAAACAATTCAAGAATTACGCATAAAAATAAAAATTGTAAGCACATTTTTGTTGAAATTTTGTCAATTCTCATTAACCAAAGAAACAAGTAGAATTCATATATGTGGGTGTAATTGCATTTCCATTTCACATTATCTCCCTCCAAACTTAATGTTTGCATTGTCCCCAATGCACAGACAATATTATACAGAAATAATGGAAATGCAACGACAATGCAATTAAGTTAACAAAAGGAATGCAGTGACAAAATAAAATGCAGGGACAATAAAAAAATGCATGAAAATATCTAAAAGAAATCTACCAACTTATTCGCCAGCAACCGATGCAGCGACTATCTTTGTTATCTTCTTCTTCTTCTTTTTATCCTTACGCCTTTTCCTCTTTTTATTCGTCGTACCAACCGGCTCGACTGATTGCTCCTCCTCTACAGGTTGGGTGGTGGCCTCATCGGTTGTCACTTCAGATGGGTGGATTTCGACGAGCGGTGCCACATATGGCACGATAGCAAGAGGATTCAGTTCCTCGATTTCGCTCATAACAACCTCAACCTAGCTCGAATCAGGTCGAGCCTCATCAGAGCTGGATGCCCCTATACTCTCTGGTGTGCCGATAACATGCTCAACGATCGTTGTCGGGGCACCTTATCCTTCTCTTCCTGCACCTTGGCAGGGTCCTTCTCTTTATTCTCTTCTTCCATCTCTTCTTCTTCCTTTTCCTTCAGTTGGTCATCTCCCTGGTCCGCACCTTCATACTCATGCTGCTCTGGTTCGTTTAGACCAATGTTAGCATATTCCACTGCATCGACACCTTCATCCACAATAGCCTCACGTTCAACCATATTCGCACTAAGGCTATTTGAGAACTCATCCTCAAAATATGGGCAAAGGTACGATAGCAATCCTCCTCAGCCTTTGAGTACCCTTCTTCTTTTTCATCATCAGAAATATGAATTCTGTGTTTGTGCAAGGACAGGTCTACCATTAGAAGTAGGTTGATCGGAGGTAGAGTATTGCATTTGGCGGAAGATGGACGGAAAGGCTAGAAAGTCTGACAATGGATTTGGGCTGTTCTAGCATAGTGCGGCGATAATAGCCTCATTCTAGGCCTTTGTGTAAGCATAAAATTTATGCAGCCTATAATCCATGTTATCGACGGCACCATCAGTGTGAACTTAGCACATGTCAATACGGTCAAGATGTACTTCCATTAGAGGCAGCTTCTTCACCACTTGTGGATTTGTGGGCATATCAGATTGTTCTACCTTCTTTTTTCCTTTGTTTCTATCCTTCTTCTTCGAGGCTTCTTTGGCCACTGGTATCTTCTGGCCAGGAGTCATCCGTTCAACGGAGATGTTGTTGATCGGGCCTTTATTCTCTAATATGTCCTCACCATCCCTGGGCACAATGCCCTTCTGTTTACAAAGCAACATGATTAGAGAGGGGAATGGGAGTATACCATTTTACTTGCCAACAGCTTTCGTAATTTGATCGTGAATGATCTCTTTAATGTCGATGTGTCAAAAGTGTAGGATAGAATATAAGAGACACATACGGTCTAATGTCGTCGTAGTGCTATGTGTAAAGGGCATGATGCAGCTGTTGATGAAGTGGAATCATACTTTGCTGAAGGTTGTGAGATACCTTCTATGCATGGTGTAGTTGTGGAACCCGTTACCAGTCCAGGTGGCTCTATCGACACAGAGGTCCTTCATCATCTGACCAGTGCTTTCATCATCCAGGTAATGTATAAATGGTGAGTGGTCGTCCACCCTTCTAGGGATTCTCAAAAGCACATTGATTTGGGATGCATTCTATGGGATGAGCCCCTTCCTTACAAAAATGAACTCTTGCTCTGGATCCACAAGGTTGGCATAGCACTCCCTCACCAGTGTAGGGGAGTAGTAACTAGAGGGATGCTCGCAAAAGAACTCTCATCCAAGACGACTGATGGTACGGGCAATAAGTTTCCTAAGGTCTGATGAGGGGACAGTTGCAGACCTTGTTCAGGGTGGAGGTTACGCTTCAGCATGATATTCTGGTAACGGTCTTTGACTACAGTCATCAAGAATAAGATCGGACCTGTAGACGGAGATGGTGTTATGGTTGGAGCCAAAGTAGTTTTAGTTGTTGAGGTGTTTTTGGAAGGAGTCTTAAAAGGGTTTTTTGATGCTCGGGTTTTAGCCATTGTTACTGAAGAAAAAAGTTAGAGAAGTTTGCAGAAAAAATAGTTTGTGAACGGAAAAAGGAATATAGAGGCAATGAAAGGGACGAGATGTAGCAACAATGGAGGATGTATGTAGAGAGAAATCTGTAGGAGAGAGGTTTTATAACCTAGAATCGTGATGATTGAAAAAAATATGAGGAAACGTTACGTCTGCAGTCATTAATTACCAAACTGCAGATCGTACTGTTTCATTTGATCGAACGGCTAGGAGAGAAGAAAGATCAATCGGCACAATTCTTGCTAAAAAAGATGTGTTGACTCATCACAAAATGCACCGATAATTCGTGCTTCGATGCGAGAAAAAGATGATTTTTATTTCTGCAAGAAATTTGAAACAACATAAGCAAAAGTGAAACAAAAAAAAGTAAATAGAAAAATGCGTCGACATTATTTAAATGTGACCAGATTGATGGCCTCATTTGGTTCTTAAACATCTGGGCTCACATAATGCTTTAGACGTTGACCATTCACTTTGAATTGTTGTCCATCCTTTAGATTTTCAATTGTCACCGCACGGCTCTGAATTACCTCGATAACTTTGAAAGGGCCTGACCATATTGATCGCAATTTACCTGGATGCAATTTTAAACGTGAGTGAGTTTAAATAAAAGTACTGACTGACCAGGACTAAATTGTCGATGCAAGATGCTATTGTCGTGCCATCTCTTGGTCTTTTCCTTGTATATTACGGCATTCTCATAAGCATGTCGGCGTATTTCTTCTAGCTCAGTGATGTCTAACAATCTTTTTCTTCCGGCAGCATCATAGTCCATATTCACCTACTTGATTGCCCACATGGCCTTATGTTCAAGCTCAACTTGCAGGTGACAAGACTTACCAAACACTAATTGATACGGCGACATTCCTAATGGGGTCTTATATGCAGTACGAAGTGCCCACAATGCGTCATGCAGCTGCGAAGACCAATCCTTCCTAGATGGATTAACCACCTTCTCAAGGATGCTTTTGATTTGATAATTGGATACCTCGGCTTGACCATTGGTTTATGGGTGGTACGTAGTAGTAGTCATACGATGCTTCACACCATATCTTTTTAACGCTGTCGCCACTTGGTTGTTATAAAAATGAGTTCTTTGGTCACTTATTAATTAATGCTCTTTGTGTTCCAAACCTTGTGTCCGAGCATCATCCCTTGACACCGCAATTGCCTCGATCCACTTCGATACATAGTCAATAGTAACTAAAATGTACACATTCCTAAAAGAGTTTGGAAATGGTCCTATAAAGTTAATACCCAAAACGTCAAAGAGCTCTACTTCCATGATAGGTTGTTGGAGCATCTCATTACGTCGAGATATTGAGCCAGTGCATTGATATCGATCACATTGTTGTGCGAAGTTGTGGGCATCTTGAAACAATGTGGGCCAATAAAATCCTGACTGTAGGACCTTAGCAGCAACCCTTGTACCACCAAAATGACCTTCATACAGGGCATCATGACAATGTCGTAGGATTAAAATCATTTCTTCTTTAAGTATGCAGTGACGGATAATGTTGTCAACGCATACCTTGAATAGGTATCGCTCATTCCGGTGATATTTTGTAGCATCACGTATAAACCTGATCTTCTTGTGACCAGTAGCATTCAGGGGTAGCTTCCCACACAAGGTAATTGACAACATCAGCATACTAGGGCGATGCGTCAACAAAGAATAACTGCTCGTCTGGAAATGCTCGATAATTTGGGACGTCTGCCCATCTTCACTTTCAACTTCTAATCAAGACAAGTGGTCAGCTACTTGATTTTTAGATCCTTTCCTATCCCTGATTTCAACATCAAATTCTTGAAAGAGTAGTATCCATCGTATCAGTCTAGGCTTGGCGTCTTTCTTTGTGAAAAGGTATCTTAATGCAGAGTGGTCTGTGTAAACTGTAGTCTTTGCACCTACAAGATATGAACAAAACTTGTCAAATGCGAAGACTACTGCTAGCAACTCCTTCTCAGTGGTTGTGTAATTAACATGCGCTTCAGTTAGAGTTTTACTAGCGTGGTAAATAGAATGAAATACCTTCTCTTTTCTTTAGCCAAGTACAGCTCCCACAGCAAAATCACTTACATCGCACATTAGTTCAAACGGTTGTTTCCAGTCTGATGCAACGACAATCAGAGCTTGTACCAGCTGCTTCTTTACTGTTATGAATGCGTCCAGACAGTTGTCATCAAACACAAACTTTTTATTTTGCTCTAATAGTGAGCATAGCAGTTTAGCAATCTTGGAAAAATCACGTATGAATCTTCTGTAAAAACCAGCATGTCCAAGAAAGCTTCTTATTTCTTTGACATTGGAGGGAGATGTTAATTTCTCGATAATTTCTACCTTTGCTTTATCAACTTCAATGCCCTGACAAGATATGCGATGGCCAATGATAATGCCTTCAGTTGCCATGAAGTGGCATTTCTCCCAATTCAAAATTAGATTTGTATCCTCGCATCTCTTCAAAACTTTCGCCAAATTGTTAGCGCATTGGTCAAAATTCTGTCCATAGATAAAGAAATCATCCATGAATACCTCTAAGGAATCCTCGATCATGTCCGAGAAGATTGTCATCATACACCTCTGAAATGTTGCTGGCGCATTGCACAATCCAAATGGCATACGTTGGAAGGCAAAGGTTCTAAAAGGGCATGTGAACGTGGTCTTTTCTTAATCTTCCGGCGCAATAACAATTTGGTTGTAGCTAGAATAGCCATCTAAGAAGCAATAATAGGCTTTACCAGCTAGCCTATCCAGCATCTGATCAATGAAAGGCAGTGGGAAATGGTCCTTCTTTGTGTCCGCATTCAGTCGACGATAATCCATGCATACTCGTCAGCCAGTCGCAACGCGAGTAGGGATCAACTCGTTTTTATCGTTGGTCACGACTGTGAAACCACTCTTCTTTGGCACACATTGGATAGGGCTCACCCAATTGCTATCAAAAATAAGGTATATAATGGCCGCATCTAACCATTTGATAATCTCCTTTTCACTACTTCTTTCATCTTCTCATTAAGTCTTCTTTGTTGCTTAATTGATTATTTCCCTTCATCTTCTAGCCTTATCTTATGCATGTAAAAAGAGGGACTGATGCCTCTGATATCTGCAATGCTCCAAGCTATGGCTCTTTTTTATTTTTTCAAAATGGAGATGAGCTTATCTTCTTGTATTGCATCGAGGGATGCGTTGACGATAACAGGTAATGTCTCGTTGTCACCAAGAAAGATATACTTCAAATGCATCGGTAATGGCTTCAACTCCAATGTAGGAGCTTGCTCAATAGATGCTTTAAACACTAGGATTATCCTGTTAGACAAATCCAGATATTCCAATCGCCAATTCTGTCTCAGCTCATAATTGTTAACCTCTTCTTTGTCTACACAGTCATCTAGGATTTCATCGGTGGATGTCGTTACACCTTCATCTAACATTTCAGAACTCCTTGCATTAAATTCTTCTATAATGATCTCGTCCAAAACGTCGATATGATGACATTGCTCTTTAGTTCCGAATGGAGATGCTTCAAACACTCTAAAGGTCACATGCTCATCGTTATGATGCATGATAAGTTCTCCTTTAAAAACGTCAATAAGTGTACGTCTCGTTACTAGAAATGGCCGCCCCAAGATAATGGGCACCTTCTTATCTGCTTCGCAATCTAGGATTATGAAATCAGCAGGAAATACAAGCTTATCAACTTGGACAAGAATGTCTTTGATTTGGCCTTCAAGTTGTGCTAAGAATATGTCTGTAAGTTGTAATGTCACCACAGTGGGCTTCATCGAACCTATTCCTAATTTCTTAAAAGTAGACAAAGGCATAAGGTTAATGCTTGCTCCCAAATCACATAAAGCCTTACCTAAATAATGATTCCCAATGGAGCATGAGAATGTGAAGCTGCTAGGATCTTTCATCTTGGTTGGCAACTTATTTGTAAGCACAACACTACACCCCTCTATAAGTGCAATTGTCTCGATTTCAGACAATTTCTTCTTCTTTGATAGTAGCTCCTTCATAAATTCCTCATAACCAGGTATCTGCACAAGAGCATCTATAAGAGGTATGTTAATGTGTAATTCTTTCAGAGTAGAAACAAACTTTTGATACTCTTTATCATGGACTTTCTCTTTAAATCTTTGTAAAAATGGAAAAGGTATTGTAGCAGTGGGTTATTGTGGAAAACTCGATGTTGTCGACGTTGGTAGTTACGTCGACAACTTTGTTGGGCAAGCTGTAGGCCTAGATGTTACTACAGTTGGTTCCTCTTCATTTACATCTGCTTAACTTCCTTCAGTCGCATCCTCTTCTTATTTTTGTGGTTCAGATGCATCAACATGGTCTTGGCCAGAATTGCTTGGTTCAATCGTCTGCTTCCCACTTCTCAGTGTGATTGCTTTGTAATGCTCCTTCCCCTTTTGCATAGGATTCTCAGTATCACTAGGCGGAGTGCCTGGTGACCTTGTGCTGAGATTAGAAGCCAACTGTCCTAGCTAGGCTTCCAATGCTCGAATGGAAGAAGAGTTGCCTTGTACTATTGCTTCAGTTCTCGTGATATGCTCGCGCATCAATGCTTCAAGAGCAGCCATAGGATTTGACTCTGGTTGAGAAAATTGCTATTGTTGATGATGCTGTCCTTGCATGTGTGGCAACACAGACTATTGTGGCTGTAATCGAGATTGTGGGTGCAACTGGCTATGTGACTACATCTATTGAGAACTCACCTACGAATTCTGATTATAATTCTGCTGTGGGTTGGTATTGTAACTCCCTTGTCGATAACCTCCTTGATTTGAGGAATTTCCATATCTAAATGTGGAAGCATTTTGATTCTCCCAAGGTTGTTGAGATCAGTTGTTGTATGAGTTACCAAAAAACCCCTTCTGATGTTTTTGACATAGAAAGCATTTTCTGCATGTTGTGGGCAGTCCTCATAACTATGATTGTCGTCGCAAATTTCATAGGAAAATATTAGCGTATCCAATTGCTGGGCCACTCAATAGGGGTAATGCCATTTTTTTCCCTTCATATTCTTTATGACATTGGCCAATTAGGATACCTACGCTGACAAAGCAGAAATAGAATCTACCTCAAGAACTCCAGGGTTATTCTTTACCTGAGCAGAACGAGAGATTCAACATTGATAGTTGTTCTAAGCAATCCTCTCTAGAATTCTTACAGCTTCATTGTAGGTACAATCCAACAAAGGACCATTAGCCGATGCATCGACAAGATTCCTTGTCTGAGTATTCAAACCATTGAAAAATCTCTATTTGGATCTCTAGCTGAATTCCATGCATTGGGCAGCCTCGAAGTAGTAATATTTTGTAACGCTCCCATGTTGTATGTAAGTGCTCATCATCTAACTGATGATATGCAGTAATATCATTACGCAACCTCGCATTCATTGTCAACAGATTGAAATGCAAAACAAACTGTGTTACTAACGCATTTCAAGATGTAATGAATCTAGTCGGCAATCCCGAGAACCATGTTCTCACTTTACCCTGCAATGAATAAGGAAATAACTGCATTTTCAAGGCATCATCAGGGACACCATGTTGACTAAAGGATGCACAAATAAGCATAAATGATTTTAACTGTTCTCTTGAGTCTTCATGAGGAAAACCAAAATATTTCCCATTTGAGTTGAGCATCTGAAACATCGCCGATTTCAGCTTGAAATTAAAAGCTTGAATAGTTGGTCTCACAACCCTTAGTTGTAAATCATCAAGTATAGGAACAACAAAGTCTCTTATCGTCCTATTTTCACTTGTTCTTCTTGTGGAGGCGATGGTGGTATATTATTAACTGCTTGTGGCAGCACTGGAGGAATAACACTTTGTGGCAGCAATGGTGGTAAATCATTGTTGTTTACAGCCATTCTTCTTAGTTCTTTCCTTCTCCTCCTCAATGTCTTTTCAAGCTTCGGATCAAAACTAACAAGGTTGTTAGGATTTCTCCTTGTGGACATGTAACGCCTACAAAACTAAAAAAAGAAAACAATAGAAAAGTATACAGATTAGTAAAGGTTAGGAGTTAAGTAAGTAAGTAGAATTAATTGCAATAACAAAAGTAAACATCAAACAAACGTCAGTTCCCCAGCAACGGCGCTAAAACTTGATCGCGTTTGTAATGTCACAGCGATTGTGCAAGCGAACACACATCGATGCAAGTATAGTTGATAGAAAATTCTATCAAATATCGATCCCACGAGGAAATGGGTTCTTGATGTTTAAATGTCGGAGCAACTAATACTGAAATTAAGTAAAATGTGAGTAATGATATCAGTGTAATTATGTCAGATCTACACACTAAAATAGTCAATATTGTCAATACAATCATAGTTAAATGTCAGAGGTTAAATGTCAATATACTGAAAGTAAATCAAATGTGTTGAGTGTTGAATGCTGAATATATAAATGCACAAAATGTAAATATGATCAAGTGAAAAGGATTGGAGTGGATTACTGATTTCGCTAAGTCACAACGCTGGATGTGCCGACACGGTATTGTATAGATGAAATATCACATAATAAACATACCAATGAACTCTTACCAATAACAATCTTCCATTTACTTAAGACTTAAGTACCCACAATCACTCCACCTCTCGGTGCGAGCAACATTATGCAATCAAGAACAAGTAGCTAGAATCTCTTCTAGTCCCAAGCAACTCTCGTTATCTTACTTGTTAACCTAACCTGTCACCGTATCTCTCGATGTCGATAGATTGCAAAGCCACTCTCGTATTTGATGCGATTAGATCCAAGAATGAACAAATAAAAGCATTAAATAAGAGTCAAAGTGATCTAACAATGAAAGATACTCTCGTATTCATTCAATTTTCATTAGAATCCATCAGTGTAAAAGAAGGATTAAAGAATACAATCGAAGCTTACTATCTCTAGACTACTAGGACTATTCCTTAATCGTTCCTCTTGCTTTACATCAAGAACCTCTCATTAGAAGTGGTTGCTCCCTTGCTCCATCAGTTCACCGTTCCAGCTAAAGTTTCCAAATCACACATAAATTGCAGAATTTAATCCTCTACCTCTTGATGATTTCTTCATTCTTCATTCTTCTATTTATAGCCTTCAAAAGTTGTAGGTTTAAGCCTCCCATTCTCAGATCCAAATCTAGATTTTACAACTGTCAAAGTTAATTAGAGTACAGCTGTGCACTCACGTAGATTTAATGTTTTCTTTAGATATCTGCAGGTTGTCATTGCTTTGTTGGGAGAAATCTGAGATCGTAATTGTGGCGACACCTGTGATATTCCTGCGCTGGTGCTTCCATATGTAAATTCAGCTTGAGTTTACTCATTCGAGGTTTAGGTTCTGTGCGACGACATCGCTAGTCGCAATTCCAAGCTGATCTTGTGGTTGCATTCTTCTTCCAACATTTATCTTCTTGACTAAGTTCCTACGCTGACAATTCTAAAGTGCAATACATCGGCTACTTGCGCCGACATTAGTACAAAAAGATATAAAAATAATAAGAATTTAAACTAACTAGCAATGAGTTGGAAATTATAAAAAACTAAGTATGAAATGCTTATGATGTATGCTATATGAGATATAAAAGAGACAACTAACACACCAATTTAGAGAGAAAATATATGTCATTTGTAATGCTATCGATACGCTCAACATCGCCCATCTCATTTGAAGAAAACAAATTCTAAAAAAAAACTCGTTGCCACTACCCCCATTCCTTGTTCATCATGCACTTCGCAACCGTCTTCATTAACAAGCTTGGAGATTTTATTCTTCCTCTTACGAGTCGAGGCAAATCTATGGAAAAAAGCGGTGTTCTTATCTCCTGAACGAAACCAATTAGTTCTCGCTTGTTGTTCCCAGAATGCCTCATCTTTCTCGATCTCCCAATTCAGTTTAATTCTAGTATCAATAATCTCAGCCAATGTCTTATCATCTCTATCACAATCCGCCATCTCCTCCTACTTACAAGTGAGCGCTCTTTTTAATTCACCTCTCTTTCTTTTGATAGTTTTTGCCCAATCAATCAGACCACTTTGCAAACTTATCAACTTTTCCAACAAGGATCCTGAACAAGACTCCCAAAGCTTCTTGATTTTAGACTCTAACATTTCCTCCATTAAACACCAAGCTTCGAAGCGAAATTTAGTAGAGCCCCTTGACTATGCACGTTTCTCCATGTAAATTAGAAGTGAACAATGGTTCGAGAATGTATGGGCTAAATGTTTAATCTGAGCCTCCCAAAATTCCAGCATCCACAAGTCATTTGCCACACCCTGTCCAGTCTCTCCCTTATGTTAGTCTCCTTAAAGTTGCCTCTTTCCCATGTAAACAAAGGCCTCATGAATCCGACATCCACCAATTGGCAATCCTCAAGCACCACTCTAAAAACTTCCATCCTCCTCTCTTCCTTAAGAAGATCCCCAATCTTCTCATGAGAAAACAATATCTCGTTGAAATCACTACTAACTCGCCAAGGGTGAGAGTTATATGGACCGAGACGTCTAAGTAGATTCTAAGTCTCATTTCTTCCAGGCGTAAAAGGGGCACCATAGAACCCGGTAAATCTCTATTCTTTTCCATTGAGGTCCAGTTTGACTAAAACATCAATATGATTCTGCAAAAAACATTGTAGAGAAACTGTAACTTCTGCTTTCCACACTAAACACAAGCCACCACAAAAGCCATCCTCGTTTACTTTAATACCATATTCGAAACCACATTTTCACCTGACTTTCTCCATTTTCTTTCTATTCAACTTCGTCTCCATAAAGAAGTCCATGTATGGATTTTGTGACCTCAACGCATGTTGAAGTCTCTGGACTATTCGTGGGTTCCCCAAACCTCGAACATTCCAACTTATCATTTTCATTGTGTCCGGTCAGCTGACAATTTGTCAGCCGCCGACCTAGATAGTTCAAACCATGTAATTATTCGACATTAATCATCACAACGTCATTCAACAACTGTGAGTGAGTACTTTCAAATTCCAGTCTTGCCTTTTTCCAACAAGAATCCTTTTCGGTATTATAAATAGTGTCACTTTCCAAATCCTCACCAATCTTCCTTTTCTTGATCTAGGATCCCAAATTTTGTGACCCCGTAATAAATCTACTTTCCTTTCTTTTCCAATTTCCTTTTTTTGGCTGCACAGACTTTCCCCCAAGTTGACTAGGCTCTTCTTTCCGAATATTCCTTCCACTGTCGATTTTATTCTCATTCAAAATTGAATCAGCGCTTGATCCACCAGAATATGTCCCTTGATTCATGGGATTTGACAAAGGAAAATTGTTTCCTAATTCACTTCCCACGTCAACAATTTCCTTTTGTGACTCCTTCTCCGTCGCCTCCGTCAAAACTTTCCCAGCTACTTCTGTTTCCTCCCTTAGCACCAAAAATTGCTTAACATCAACCTTTGTAATTCCTTGCCTCATTTCACTGTATTCACCAACATAAGAACTTTGGGACATTGATTTTTACCCACGAGACCTTAGCTACTGACTCTCCTTCCCAAAAGCATTGATTCAACCTGAAGCGCAATTGAGAAAGAAAGATTATCATCCATCAACTCTTTAACTTTGGTGGGCATTCCTTGCAATCCTGTAATCCATGGCTCATACGCCCGCAGTCGAAACAAAATTAAGGTCATATTTGAAAGGTAGCCACACTTTCCCTTGACCTTCTGATGAAACGAAAATGCCCCTTTTGAGTTGTTTCTGCATATCAAATTGGATTTTTATCCGACAATATCTCCCTTAACTTTAGATCTGAGGAGCCCTCTAAACGTTAAATCGATAGCATGCATCAAGTCGTTCTTATCAATTTTTGAAGGACACGGACCAATTTTAACCCACAAAGGGGAAAAAACCAATCTTATTTTATGTTGATCTATTAGCTCCAAAAGTTTCTCAAAAATAATAAGCTGCTTGCGGAATAACCATGGATGTCCCCTCTATAATCGTTTCCAAGTCTTCTTCACTCTCAAATGTAATAAGATACAAGTTCTGTCCAATCAAAGTTATCTCAAACTTTTTTCGGGTTTTATAAATGCTCCTCATTTGTGCATGTAGACTATCCAGATTGAAAGTTTTCTTTGTTCAAATGGTGCAAATAAGTGATGGACCATCACCAGGACTCACCATAGAATTTTTCACCATAAGGTGAATGAGTTCCTCCTTTGGTAATGAAATTTCGTCTTCTACCATTCGCTAATAAAAGTCACCATCTTCCCAACCCACCACAAAGCTGAACTGTTTCTTTAGGACACAAAGAGAAAACACTCTTGACTTTTAAAAGAATAATAAATTTTGAATAAAGAAATCCCATCTGAGAATCTTTGGATGTGTTGTATATGTTTCGGTTGCTCCACCATAGCGCTCTAAGATAAGTCCTCAAAGGAGGTTAGGAATATATGTTGGATATGAGTCTCCATCAATAATTAAATATCTCAATCCATCAATGAGGAATTTATTTACGACCTGATTTGATGACTGTCATTTCAATGAGTCAGTTTTCTCAACGTTAGGGGGAGAAAATAAACAACTGGAAAAAAGAAATAGATTGAAATGAATTATCATTGTCACATCTTGATCCTCAAACGTAACAATGTGAATTGAAGGTTCAGAGGATAATTTGTTTACAAAGTTTAGCAAATCAATTACCAGACGTATTTACTTATCCAAAAAGAGTGATAAAATCACATGTACCAACTGTAAATGCTCCAATCAAAATTGATGTCCTTGAAGGACAAAATCTAATTGCTAGTGAGCCTAAAGCACATTTGAAGCGAGGTAGACCAGTCGGTTCGAAAGGTAAGAATCCTCGAAAAAGAAAAGGAGCAAAAATAGATGATGGTCAGATCAAGGAAGTAATGATTTTAAAAGGATCTCTAGAAGAGATTTTAGATATGACTGAAGTTCAAGAAAAATATTAAGTACCTAATAATGAAGAGATCTCAACAAATTATGTCATGTCAAGAGTTAAGTGGAATTGAAATCAAATCAACGTCGATGATATATTTGCATGCAATGTAGCACTAGATATTTTGAATGACAATATGGATCATGAACCAATGTCAATTTAAGAATGTAGACAAACAGATGATCGGACAAAATGGAAAGAAGCAATTGAGGCGGAATTAAAATCTCTTGCAAAGAGAGTTGTATTCGGACATGTAGTTACATAAACTTGAAGGTGTAAAACGATATAATAGGATAAAGTTATTGTAACACCCAAAACCCAATACCATTATCGATTAGGGTCTCAGTGTCCTTCCGATCATCTACCATAGTTTATCTCATATTACAGTTTCATTTAACCATATTCTAATAGAATATTGTAATAAACTCGACAAGAATCATCAATTAAAAGTTAACATAACTTAGAAAGGGTAAAATTATCTTTTTCACAAATTTTGGAGACTATCGATACTTGTTGGACAAGTATTGATAGTATTCAAGCCAATAAGCAATTTAGAAACAATGCAAACTTCTATCGATACTTGTGATAGTTCTACCGATGCAAGTGAAACATCTACCGAAACAAGTCATGCTTCTACCGATACTAAAAACTTTAAAGAGCTAAGAAGTCCTACCCTGCAACTTCTATCGATACAAGCATCCCAACTACTGATACAAACATTCATAGAACTATCGAAACTTAAAATGTAACTACTGATACAACCCAAGTCAGTAAACAACCTCTCCTACCCTTTACTTGTATCGATACATGTAGGTGTTCTACCGAAACAAGTATCCATAATTGTCAAATTCACACAAGTTTATTTACAAAACTTCATTCATAGACATAAGGTGCTAATGGACAATACATTTGTGTTCTAGTACAACACTTAGCATAACATTTAAGTTCTAGATGCCACATAAAACATTGAACAAGCATTCAAAAGTTCAAAATTTAACCAAGGTATTACAAGCATCATTTAGTCTCAAAATAAGCATATACAAAAATAACATCATCCTAATACATGCCATATAACCAAGTGATATAAGAACTACTAAACCAGCTCCTGGATAGTGTGATGTCTTCGCGGTAATCCAATCTTCAACCAGCCAAAATGAAATCTACAAAACAGTAACAATACACAGGTAAGATTTCTAGCTTAATAAGTTAGTAAACAAGGTGCCATAGCTCAACATTAAGCATAGTAACGACAATTATCATTAGAGTCTTAAAAACTTCCTCTTTAACTAGTCTCGTACTTCACAAGTTCATAAGTCTTCCTTTTAATCAATCTTATGCTCTACCGAGTCATAAGTCTTCCTTTTTAAAACAAAATCTCACGCTCATTCCGAAACATGAGTCTTCCTTTTATACATCAAGTTTCTCAAGTACTTCCTCAATAGATAACAATTAGTAGTTCAAATATAAAATGTAACAAACGAACTTACAGAATGAAATTGCTGTTCAAATGGAACTTCAGGGACTATTCTATAATTTTCCCCTTCCCACGATCTATGGCTCGATCTTGATATATCACAAAAAATAAATCAATTCTCCTATTAAATCATATAATTTAATCAATTTACACATGTAAAACCTTTTTAGGAAAAATTACGAAATTACCCCTAACCTTTAAATTTCTATTCAATTTAGTCCTTAAAGCCAAAACATGCAAAACAACCATTTCTAAGTTTACCCCTAGCCAACCGAATACTCTAGGACACAATATCTACTCATTCCTACAACTATTTCACATCAAGGACATGTATTTTCACCACTTTCATAATCTAGTCCTCAAACCCTAAATTCATCGAAGATCACTTCACAAATTCATGAAATTTATTCATCAGACACACAAATCCATCAAAATATTTCAAGAATAAGCTTATTCATTCATGGAAAGTTTATAACTTTTGACAGATTCACAAATTAGTCCTTGAGTTAGTTAAATTAAGCTAATACGGACTCAAAAACATAAAAATTACTAAAAACGATCAAGGTTTTCTTACCTAATCAAAGCTTTAAAGTTTCAACAATGGAAACCCTAGGTTTCTTCTCTTTAGCCGTATGAATAAGAAACAAAATGAAGAAATTATCAATTTCTTCTTAATATTTTTTTTATATAACAATGGCAATTTTTAAAATTTTGAGACTTTCATCATTAAGCTTTAATTAACCTCTTTTTAGCCTTAATTGAATCTATTTATAATTAATATAACTCATGCTAATCCACCCACTAAAAAACTTTAGGTTAATTTGCTCACTTGGTTCCCCTAATTAACCAATTCACTTTTGCACCTTTTACGATTTAATCTTTTTTACTCAATTCACTATCTAAACATTAAAATTCCTTAATCGAATTTTAATACGATGCTAATGACACCATACATATAAAAATAAATAAATTTGCAACTTAATTTTTTGGAGTTGTGGTCTTGAAACTACTGTTTTCGACACCACTAAAAATCGGGCTGTTATAGCTATCCCGAAACAAGTTATTCAGAAACGGGTATATCCCTAGAGTAGAATAAGATAAAAGATTAGGTCAAAGGGGACAATTAAAACCTGAACCGGTAAATAAACCACCAAAAAGGGCACTGTTAATGCCGAGTAGGGATACTATAGAGCATAGATATTCTAGGAATGGCACATAACCTAGCTAGAGAGGCACTAAGAGAAGAGAATCGGAGATACCTGTTAGAAAGGGGAGCTGAGCACAAGTCACCAGACTCGGACAGAGGGAGGAGAAGGGATCCTGACTGAAGGAGTTTGTTCGAAGGAAATGACCTAGAAAGAGTAAAGGAATACAGACATGGTTGATGGTTTTTGAAAACTGCTTCCTTGCGAGCTGGAATTGGTGCAATTAATGTGGGTTGGTAGAATGGATTCCAACTATTATCAAACTGGATATTTGTTTTAGTTTTATTCTTTTAAATCTTTATTTAATCTTTTATTTTGTATTTTTAGGCTATCTCTTTAATACCCGATGAAGCCCAATTGAATTCTGTTGGCTGCAGCAAAGTCCTAATCGGGCTTAGATGTTTACGTTTTTTTATTTTATTTTATCCTTAATAATATTCCACTCTGATCTTTTTCCAAAAAAATTGAGGGAAACAAACAATCGAAAAAATAGAACACAATACTCGAAAAAATTATATGATTCCACCTTCATCTGAATCCGCGTATCATATTTCTACGTGTTTTTACTTGAAAAATAACAGGGAAAATAATAGTTGTATCACCAAAAAACTTGTGGTTTCAATTATTAGAAAAATGTGACAGATTTCATTCATATTGATAGATGAAATCTGTCATAGATGAACTTTTTAAACTAAATTGTTTGGTTGCCAAGAAAATCGTTAAGAAAAAATTCAATTTTTTAACCCATCATGAGAAAAAAAAATACTTTACAATTGGTTTAGAAAGCTAAGAATAAAGATACATGAATGGGTCAAATTAAGTAAAAAAAGGCACAAACATACTATATGGTGATTTTCTCTACCGTTTTTATTTTTTTGATTTTTGGAATCCCTTATTTCGTCTGGTCAAGTGTTACCGATCAGGCGTTACTAGTCAGACATTACCGCTCAAGCATTACCGGTCACGCGTTACAGGTTAGGCATTATCGGTCAAGCGTTACTAATCAGGAATTAGGGCCTAACCAGTAAGGCTTGATCGATAATACCTTAAATCCCAAATCCAAACCCTAAATACTAAAACCCAAATTCAAACCCAAAACACTAAATCGTAATATCCTCTTATTAGGATATCTCTAGAATGGAATATCTTTGAATTGGGATATAGCTAGAGCGGGATATCCGGACCAAGATATCCTTAGAATGGGATATCCTTGATAGGGATATTGGTGGAATGGAATATACCCCATCTAAATAAGTTTATAAAGTATAAAAAATTAACAGATAAAAAACACGAACCGAATACCAAAAGAATCGAAACGGATACTATTTTTCCTAAATCGAGATATAATAGGATAGGGTTATCCTTGGAACAAATTATTCAGAAATGAGTATATCCTAAAGCGGAATAAGATAAAAAGATTAGATCAATGGAGACAATTAAAACCTGAACTGACTAATAAAACCACCAAAACAGGCACTTTAAGATAAAAATTATCTATGTTGAATTTATGAATTGGCAATGCAGAAGAATTTCTATTTCTCCACATATTTGTTGGCCTTTTTTTACATGTTTTATTACTTAATATATAAATTTTAATATATGTATATTCTACACTTTTTTTATTTGTATGTTTTAAAATTTATCCTATTTTTAATATAAATATAATTAAAATTTTTATTTAATGTCAAATTCGATGAGTATAATTTAATACTCAATATGATTTAAATATTGTTTTCTTATTCCCTCAAAAAATATAATATTTTTATTTGTTGAGATGATACATAATCATTTTGTTTTCTAACATTTCTCTCCCTTTATTCTCCAATCTCATTTCAAATTTTTCCTCGTACATTTTTAGCTTTGTGTAATCGACAGCCAAAAAAATGCACAAACATATTATATGGTGATTTCTCTACCATTTTTGTTTTTGTAATTTTGGAATGCCTTGTTTCATCCGGTTAGGAGTTACCGGTCAGGCATTACCGGTCAAGTGTTATCGGCGAGGCGTTACTGGTTAGGGGTTACCGATCAAGCATTACTGGTAAGGCATTATCATTTTGACATTACTGGTCAGGCGTTACAGCCTAATCGGTAAGGCTTGAACGTTAACACCCTAAATCCTAGCCTCTAAACCTCAAATCTTAAACTTAAACCTTTAAACCTTAAAACCATAGCCACTAAACCTTAAACCCAAAACCAAACCCAAAACACTAAACCCTAATATCCTTATATTGGGATATCTCTAAATTGAGACGTCCTCATAATGAGATATACTTAGAGCGGGATATCCCGGACTCGGATATCCTTAGAATGGGATATCCATGATAAGGATATCAGTAGAATGGAATATCCCCATCGAAATAAATTTATAAAGTTGATGTGAGCACGATCACATCATATTATTACGCAATTCAGAGATATCGAGATTGGCCCAAATATGACGGGCCCAAGTGCAAAAAGAAACATCTCACGAGCCTGATTGATTATTGGGCTGATGTTTTTAAGGACTTTTTTAATTTTATTTATGTTTTATTTTAGTTTAATAAATGTTTGCATCTTTAATTATGTCTTGTAATAAGTGTTTTTCATTTAACTGAGTCATGCATGAAGTTATGTTTTTCTTTATTTATGCTTCATTTATTGTTTTGTTAAATGAATCTTTGTTTAATAATCTGCATCATTAAGTGTTTTGTTTGTTAAATGCATCTTTGTTTAGTAATATGCATTATTCAATGTTTTGTTTTGTTAAATTCATCTCTATTAAATGTCTTGCATTAACGCATCAGCATTTTTAAAGATCTGTATTATGTGTGTTTTTAAATTAAATAAGTCATGCATTAAATCATCTCATTTGTTAAAGTATGGTTTAAGTTGCATGTTCAATTAATTTGTGTGCATAAGTGTTGTTAAATATGATTTTTTTATGAGTGTTTTAAGTTATTGTTTAATGCTTAAATATCTATTTTTGCAGGTAACTTTTCCTAAGATTAAAGACTCTTCAAGTCAGAAGGTTTCAAAGCTTTTTAAAGAACATTATGGAGATTGTTTAATGGACCATAGCAGACTCTTCAAGCTTGAACGTTTTTGGAGTCTTTAACCTTAATCAAGATGCCATTTAAGAGGTTGTTACATAAGCTAATACAAATCGGTTTCAAGGGAGCTGAAGGGGCAACCAATAACCACATTAAGATTACATAAGTCTTCATTAAGGAGAAATATCATGTCTTTTCAGCTACATTAGATCCTAATGAAGAGAGACACATTAAGGATACAATAAGTCTTCATTTAAGGAGAAATTCCATGCCTTTTCAACTACATCAGATCCGAATGAAGAGACATGACTCATTGGCTTCCCTACAAGAGTTAAAATGAAATTAGTGCTTGTATTAACTTTAGTTAATGGCTAAATGTGAAAGGTCTCACATAGGCATTTGAAAAGTCACAAAAGTATCTATAACTAATCTGTAAACAGAACCTTGTTGGAATGAAGAATGAATATACAATTTCTGAGAAATTTTCTCTTGAGTTCTTTAGAACATTCAAACTGAACTTATCACGACTTATTGCTTTGTGGCATTCTTCTTTCTTTTCTATACCTTCAGTTCTTGTTTCTTCCATAAACAACGGGTCGGGGTCTGTTCGATTCTATTCTTGTTTTTAATTATTTTTTATATAGAAAGTGGGTCACATTTCAATAATGTTGGTTCTTATCTCGTACAGGTCATTGATTCAAGATTCCTATCATATTTCTTTAGTTATCAAGTACCTGTTTAGAAACGGTCGGATAATCGAGTGACTTGTAATTCTAAACTGATTACGAGCTCACACATTTGGTATCAGAGCTATTATTCTTAATAGGTATCTTTTTATTTCTCTTTCTCGATTTTGAAAAAAATAAAAAAAATTCAAAAAAAATTGTAGCAAAAAGAGCAGAAGTGCGAAAGTAAAAAAAAAGAAAAAAATGAAGTGAGACTAAAAAAATAAAAAAAAGAAGGAAAAAAAGACAGTTTAAGATCCAAAAAAATTTGTGTTAAAATTTTCAGTTTATCCAAATAATCTATATTATATTTCATCAATATTTTGAGTCTATTACATCTTTTTAACAAAGTAGTATAAGCTTTTTTGTAATTTTTTTATTTGAGTCATTTGTTCATTTTCTCTTGTTTGCTTCTATTTCTTCCAAGTTGTTTCATCCTATCAACACCAACAAGGTTACGGGTTTTGCTAAGTTCGTTTCCAGCATTCTTGATGAGCTTAAGAGGAATTTTGAGCAGAAAAAGGCAAGAGCATGTGAGGTCCATCGAGTGTTAAAAGCCTGAATTGTGAGAAAACACTAAAGGAGTGATTTTTTTTCTGAGTGGATTCGTGAGGTTTATATTGGTAAGGTTTTCATCTTTTATTTTAAATTCTTTTGTTTTTCCAATTTTTTTCAATCAATCATGTTTCAAGAAGAACTTTCAGATTTAGAACTTAAAGATTTGATGAAAGAAATGCATAGTATCGTACGATCTAGATTTGAAAAAGTGCATAAAAGAATTCATCATATGGAAGTAAGATCATCGAAGGATCCTTTGTGCAAAAAGAGCAAAAAGATTCATTTAGGAGAGAGCCACATCTTGATTCCTATGCATCATGGAATTCAAGCTAAAGTGGACCACAAGTTTAAAACCTCCCCAAGTGACAAACATGAAGGTACACGCATTAATTACACAAATGTTACCTCATGCGTTCCAAAGTATCCATCTATGAATTTGCAACCAAGAAAGGAAAGATGGGCTTCCTATGACAATCATTCCGTTCATACGCAAAGAAAGTCCATTCGTTCAGATTCTGTTATTTCAACCACGTTTTGTAAAGAAAGTGAAAGTGTGGAGAAAAAGAAAGTGAGAAAATAGAGAGAGAAGAATTTTTTATGAAAGAAAATGAAAGAAAAATAAAGGAGATTGAGAGAAGAAAAAAAAGAAATAAGGGAAAAAGAAAAGGAAATAAAAAGAGAGAGTGTGAGAAAAGTTGTGAGAAAAGAGAATGAAAAAGAAAAAGAGACTAAAAAAATTGTGAGCCTAAAAAGAAAATTGAAAAAGAGTGCAAGAGAGAAGAAAAAAGAAAGTAAGATTGAAAAAGAAGAAAGTGATCAAGCAATAGTGAGGAACGTCCTAACTAACCCACATGTGAGTTTGCATTATGAAATTTCTTCATTTCAGGTCTCTAAAGATTCAATAAACGATTTTCGACTTCAACCCACATGTGAGTTTGCATTATGAAATTTCTTCATTCAGGTCTCTAAAGATTCAATAAACGATTTTCGACTTCATTACCTTCCTAACGAAAGACGATTCCATGTGGTTGACAAAGGTAAGTTTGAAAATGACAACAATTCACAAGATACGGAAGGTAAGCAAGTTAAGAAATTTATTGATATCTAATCAATTCAGTGTTCTTTGAATATTGTTGAAAAATCTTCCGATGATTATGTTCTCCAAAGATTTCTCTACAATGATCCGTCTTGTTTTTTTGAATCTTGTTGTTGGGTTCGTTTCAAATAATGTTTTAAAAGTTTTTCTGATAACTTGTTTCCTCCTGGTTCAAGTGACATTAAATCACAATATAATATAACCATTGATGTCTTTGGTCCAACTAGATGTCTGTAAAATTTGATTATTATGTGTGATAAAGAATTTTCACATAAAAAGCTTAATCTACTAGATTTTGATTATTATGAGAATTCTCTAAATCAATGAGAAAGTTTTGTGGATATCTCTGCCTATTCGAAATAATTATAAGAGTTTTGAATGTTGGAACATGTCTATGCCTAAATCTTCTCTAATTAACATGCGTGAATTGTTGTTCAAAGAAAATTTTTTGTTGCCTTTTTAGATAAGTAATTAAAACCATGTGTTCAATCCCAGAGATTGTTCGTTTATATTATTGAAGGAAACTGAGCATTGGAATTTTGTTTTGCATGACTATGTGAATAACTTTCAAATGCTTTATGATTCTTCCATGTTGGCAATGATGAAATTTTTGAGTCATTTTAAAAAGGTAAGGCAAACTTATGTCTTTTATCCCGGTGTTGGTTTTCACGTTCAAACTTTGAAAAGGATTCGGGAAAAATATTCTGTGCTTATACTTCCTAATGTCACTGATTTGTTTCACTCATGTGTAGGTGACAACTTGAAATTAAACCGTTCCGAAGAGGAAGGGTTTTCAGTTAACTTTCGTTCTTTTCAAACTATGTTTGATTTCTAGGTTTTTGGAAGCGATTTTGTCAAGTTCATGACCAAAGGGGGTCATGATCGTGAAAGATTTTTCGCGAGCCAATGGCCCGATTTGAGGACAAATAATTTTCAAGAGGGAGGGTATGATGTGAGCATGGTCACATCATGTTACGATGCAATTCAGAGATATCGAGATTGGGCCAAATACAAGGGGCTCAAGTGTAAAAAGAAACATCTCATGAGCTCATTGATTATTGGGCTTATGTTTTTAAGGACTTTTTTAATTTTATTTATGTTTATTTCAGTTTAATAAATGTTTGCATCTTTAATTATGTCTTGTAATAAGTGTTTTGCATTTAAATAAGTCATGCATAAAGTTGTGTTTTTCTTTATTTATGCTTCATTTATTGTTTTGTTGTATTCATAAATAAAGTTGTTTAATTATGCTTCATTAAGTGTTTTGTTTGTTAAATGCATCTTTGTTTAATAATCTGCATCATTAAGTGTTTTGTTTGTTAAATGCATCTTTGTTTAGTAATCTGCATTATTCAATGTTTTTGTTTGTTAAATGCATCTCTATTAAATGTCTTGCATTAACGCATCAGCATTTTAAAGATCTGCATTATGTGTTTCTAAATTAAATAAGTTATGCATTAAATCATCTCATTTGTTAAAGTATGGTTTAAGTTGCATGTTCAATTAATTCGTGTGCATGAGTGTTATTAAATATGATATTTTTTTATGAGTGTTTTAAGTTATTATTTAATGCTTAAATATCTATTTTTGCAAGTGACTTTTCCTATAATTAAAGACTCTTCAAGTTAAAAGGTTTCAAAGCTTTTTAAAGAACATTATGGAGGTTGTTTAATGGAACATAGCAGACTCTTTAAGTCTGAACTTTTTTGGAGTCTTTAACCTTCATCAAGATGCCATTTAAGAGGTTGTTACACAAGCTAATACAAATCGGTTTCAAGGGAACTGAAGGGACAACCAATAAACACATTTAGGTTACATAAGTCTTCATTAAGGAGAAATATCATGTCTTTTCAACTACATCAGATCCTAATGAAGAGACACACATTAAGGATACAATAAGTCTTCATTTAAGGAGAAATGCCATGTCTTTTCAACTACATCAGATTCTAATGAAGAGACATGGCTCATTGGCTTTCATACAAGAGTTAAAAACGAAATTGTCATGTCTTTTCAACTACATCAGATACTAATGAAGAGACATGACTCATTGGCTTCCCTACAAGAGTTAAAATGAAATTAGTGCTTGTATTAACTTTAGTTAATGGCTAAATGTGAAAGGTCTCACATAGGCATTTTAAAAGTCACAAAAGTGTCTATAACTAATCTGTAAACATAACCTTGTTGGAATGAAGAATGAATATACAATTTGTAAGAAATTCTCTCTTGAGTTCTTTAGAACATTCAGATTGAACTTATCAAGGCCTATTGCTCTGTGACGTTCTTCTTTCTTTTCTATACTTTCGGTTCTTGTTTCTTCCATAAACAACAGGTCGAAGTCTATTCGATTCTATTCTTGTTTTCGATTATTTATCATATAGAAAGTGGGTCACATTCCAATAACCTGAATATTCTAAACCGATTACGAGCTCACATCAAAAGTTGAAAAAATTACCAAGTAAAAAACATGAACCGGATACCAAAACCACCGAACTGAGTACTGTTTTTCCTTAATCGGGATATAATATGACAGGGTTATATTCAGAACAAGTTATTCGAAAACGTATATATCCATAAAGCAGAATAAGATAAACTATTAGATTAATGGGGATTAAAACCTGAACTGACCAATAAAACCACCAAAACAAGCATTGTTAATGCCGAACAGGGATATTACAAAACCTGAATATTCTAAGAATGGGACATAACCTAGCTAAAGAGGCACTAAGAGAAGAGAATTGGAGATACCTGTTAGAAAAGGGAGCTGAGCACGAGTCACCAGACTCAGATAAAGGGAGGAGGGAACCTGACGGAAGGAGTCTATTCAAAAGAAATGACTTGGAAAGAGTAACGGAATGTAGACATGGTTGATGGTTTTTTGGAAACTACTTCCTTGGGGGCTGGAATCGATGCATGTGGGTTGGTACAATGGATTCCAGTTGTTATCAAACTGGATATTTGTTTTGATTTTATTCTTTTTAAAGCTTTATTTAATTTTTAGTTTGTATTTTTATTCTATCTCCTTAATACCCGATGAAGACCAATTGAATTTTGTTAGGCTGATCGGGCTTAGATGTTAATGTATTTTTTTATAGTAGATGTTGTTTATGTATTTTTTATTTTATTTTATTTTATCCTTAATAAAATTCTAGTCTGATCTTTTTTCAAAAAAAATTGAGGAAAACAAATAACCAAAAAAATAGAACACAGTACACGAAAAAATTGTATAATTCCACCTTCATCCGAATCTGCGTATCATATTTTTATGTGTTTTTACTCAAAAAATAATAGGGAAAACAATAATTGTATCACTAAAAAACTTGTGGTTTCAATTATTAGGAACAAGTCACAGATTTCAAATTCACATTGACAGATGAAATCTACCATAGATGAACTTTTTAAACTGAACTGCTTTGTTGCCAAGAAAATCGTTAAGAAAAAGTTCAATTTTTTTAACCCGTCATGAGAAAGAAAAAGTATTTTACAATTGGGTTAAAAAGCTCAGAAAAAGATACAGGAATGGGTTAGATTAAGTAAAACTTCACATAAGTATTAAAGTAATAGGCCAAAGCAAAAACGTGCTCAACATAATAGATAAATAACAACTTTCTCATCTTTTTCCTTCATTTTTCTCCACAACCAAACATACCAAGAAAAAAAAGACATGAAAAAAGGAAAACTTAGTTAATATTCCTACAGCCAATTTTCCAAAAGACAGCATAAGACAACTGAAATACGAGTAAAAAATCATATATCTAAAACCAAAACAAAAATGAAAAGGAAAAAAACATTGTTCAAGTAAAGATTCATACCTAAAAATCAGTCTACAACAAAAAAGGCTGATAAAACTTAGGGTTTATCTCTCTCATGAAAACTGTTTTCTTACTATAGGATGTGAACGTGTTTTTTGGCCTCTGGTTACCCATTACTAGAAAAGAATGAGAGAAAAAAAATTTGAAAAGAGAGCAAGAGAGTCAAGAAACAAACAAATGGGGTGTGTATGTATTTTTTTCGCCTCTGGTTACCCAAAGCTAAAAGAAAATGAACGAAAAAATTTGAAAACAAAGAGAGAATCGAGGAAGTAAAGAGGGAACTATGGAATGAAATGATAAGGAAGGAAGGGGATGTGAAAAGATTGAGGACAATGGGCAGCTTCTTCTCCTGCCTATTACTGCCCCAAATGGAAGATTTTTTAAATCTCCAATTTACACTTTATTTTTGAAAACAAATTCTTCAATGCATTAATTGGGGAAAAGAAAATGAAAAATTACAATTTCCTAATAGCCATGAGGATACCACGGCACCTGCCACCTGTCAAGCATGCATAGCAGCTAGTGGACAGTGCCTCAATTTGACAGCAAATCTAAAATATTAAAAATAGCATCTTAACAATCTTTTCCTAAAAAACTTAAAAAACACATTTCCTAAATTCCTATACAACATAAATCCTAAAATTATCATATTTTTAATATAAATATAATTACAATTTTTATTTAATGTCAAATTCGATTAGTATATTTTAATACTCAATATGATTTAAGTATTATTTTCTTATTCTCTCAAAAATATAATATTTTATTTGTTGAGATAATACTTAGTCTTTATAAAGAATGATTAATTATTAAAATAATTATAATGAGTTATCATTTAATATAACAAATAATTTAAAGTAATTGAACCCAACAAGTGGTTCCAGTGAAAAAGAGGATGCTGTTCATCTAAGGGTCCGGGTTCGAGCGCCTATGTGTGTAAGGTGTGTGTGCGTTGTCAAAGGGTTAAGAAAGTATGAACAAATACTACCATGTAATCACACCAGTATATTCAAAAAAAATTAAAACTTGCAAAACATTTAATTAAAATATTTATAAAAACATTGTGATACATATTATTTTATTAAATAAATTATAATTTTACATATTTTTAATAATTTTATAAATATAAAATAATGTAAACATTTTATTATATTTATTTATAATATAATATCTTTAATAATCATTTTTCAACTAAAGGGTCTCCAACGACTATTCCCAATCTAATTTTTCCTTCCCTTAATGGATTTGACTTTCACAACCAAAAAACAATAAACTAAGTAGAAAAAAAAAATTCAAGTAGAAAAAAACCCACTGAAATATAAGTAGAAAAAAAAAAGCATAGGTCTAAAACTAAAATAGAAATGAAAATGCACAAATAAATAAAAATTCAAGTAAATATTCATTTTTCAGGTAGACCGAGAGAGAAGGGGAAAGAAACTTAATAGAGTTTTTATTTTATTTTATTTTAAATATTTATTTTGAAAAAAGTAAGAATTTGAAAGGTTTCATTTATCGTGTAACAGTCATTTGGAAAGTTATACTAATGATTTTTTTATTGTTTATAAGTAATTCGAGAGTTATATTAATAATTTCATTTATTGTCATTTTTATGGAAAAAAACAATAAACAAAACTAACATTATTCTTCTTTTTTTCATTTATTATCGCCTGACTGATAATGTCTGAACGGTAATGCTTGATTGATAATGTCTAACCAGGAACATTTGATCGGTAATGCCTGACTGGATGAAACAAGGATTCCAAAAATCACAAAAACAAAAAAAGCAGAGAAAATCACCATATAGTGTGTTTCTACATTTTTTTGGTCGTCGGTTACACAAAGCTAAACAGATGCGAGGAAAAATTTAAAATGAGACCAGAGAATAAAGAGAAAGAAATGTTAGAAAACAAAAAGAAAAGGGCAGAGAATAAACTATGAAACAAGATCATTATCACAAGTCGAAAGACCCAAACAAAACCCCACAAATAGGCCCACTATACCACACCCCGAGCCCCAAAGCATCTCAAAACCAAACAATAAAACACACTGAACCAGACCCTTAAAATGGCCCAAACCATACTAAAAAACAACTTCAACACATCCAAAAACACTAAACAAAAAAACGAGACCCAAAACGTGACCCTAAACAAAATGAATCACTCACCACCATAAAAAAAAAAAAGAACACATATTTAAAGAGAGAGACTTTCACAATAAAACCACCAAAATAGGTACGGTTAATGCTTTCATTTGAATAAAAAAATTCAAATGTAGGTTAGTACAATATTTAGCACGTCAACATAAAAAAATAAAAAATCTATGTTATAAAATTGGAATAATTAATAGTGTTGCTTATTTTCTACTACTACAAAAAAATTAAATAACAAGACTAATTTGAACCAATTTTAAACATCAAATGCAGGATGGAAAGACAAAACACAATTATTTTTCCTTTTCTGGTGAAATGAGAAGAAACAAGATACCAGCAAGAAAGGTTGGTACAACATTAAATGCTCGTTACACAATTTACCAGATGGCACCAAAACAAATGATTAATTTTTAACATACAAAAATGTTTTATAAATTTGAAAATAATGAGCTGACAAGACTGAATAGGATAGAGATTGATGGTGTTCACATCACATGGTCAAGCAACAACCAATTTTTAATTGTGTTTTGCTCAGAAAATTATGGAAATTTGTAAAAAATATAAAATTCGTACAAAAAAAATTTAAAAATAAGGATATAGTACTAAAACCAAGAATCATTTTATAATTTTTTATTTTTTTTTTTTTTATCATGTTTTTCATATTTTAATTGCTATTTGCAACAAACATAATGACTTAACTGAAAAAAATGGGGGTTGTGAACTTTACAATAATGGTTAAAGGGCATTTTTTATGCATTTTATAATTTTTTTTTTATAATTTTTATAGTTTTTATGATTTTTATAAACAAAATCTAATTTTTAATAAGTTTTATATATTTTTTAAAATTTAATAATTTTTATTTTTTTATAGTTTTTTTGTCACATATCACACAGTGGTTGTGACATAGGGTGACTTTAATTGAAAAAATAGGAGTAGTTAACTTTAATTGTCAACTGTTAAAGTTAACGGCCAAAAAGCCTTTTTGATGCATTTGACAGTAAAAGTACCGAATTGAGTGAAAAAAACAAAGATTTAATTGCTTTTTTGAAAAAATTCGAGAGCTTTTTTTATACCTTTTAAAAATTCAAGAACCCATTTGAGTGCAAAAAAAAAAAAGATAAAGGCTTAATTATTTTTTTTTAAAATTTGAGAACTTTTTACACCATTAAGCCTTATTTTTAAAATTATTAAAAATGTTGAAACAGCATGAAATAAAATAAGTTTATTGAAAATATTGGAACTAGAATATTTTTTTTTGAATAAAAATACGATTTCCTTTATTAAAATAGACAAAAGAAAATTAAAAGTCCTACCTACCATAAAGAAATGCAAGTTCCAAGAGAGTAAAGCAAACCACATACTAAAACAGGGAGCTAAAGAATCAAATCAGAAAACCATTTCATCTCCCCCATAAGCCATACCTAACAACTCTCCATCCAAGCTTCACCAGATCAAAAACATGCCCAAACGGAGAGGATATAACACGTTGCTCAAGATCTGAAATGCAACCACATCTGAGCAAAAACCACCACACTAGTCGATTCGAGAGGCTTTAGCTTCTACAAGATTCCACACCGCAGCAGGACCGTCCTCCACCCACTGAACATCCCGCCGCCTCAAGAACCCCTCTTTCGCAATCAGGTGAGCCACCCGATTTCCACCTCTTTTAATGTGTTGGTATTTTACCTTCTCAAACAATGTCAGTAATCGATGAGCTTCCAATATATGAGATCCAATTGTTGATTTATCAAGCTTATTCGACTTGAGCTTCGAGATGACAGAGACAGAATCCCCCTCCAAAACAATCCGACGGAACCCAAAATCTCTAGCAAATCGGAGGCTTGGACCGCTGCAATCGCCTCCGTAGCATCAATCATCTGTACGTGTCCATTCCATAACACGATGTCCCCATTAATAATCCAGCGTCATTGCGAATCATCACACCCGCACTTGAGGATTGCAAATCTTTAAAAAAACCCCCATCAAAATTAACTTTTACCTATGTATGTCAGAGACAGGAGATCTACCATAATAGGATTCTATCACATGGGAAGAGCATCTCTTCGCAATCATGTTCATAACCAAGCACAAAAAAAAAAGGTCATGTACTGTTTGCCTTCCTTTTTCATGAATCAACTTATTACGCGATAACCATAATGCCCATAAGGTGATAATAATTAGAGCATGATTCTGGTTTTAGGAATAAAAATAGATGAGACAACGGCCTCAAAATCAGCCATAGGCAACTGCACTTTCCATCTCAGACCCAGATACTCTCACCTGAACAGCAAACGGACAAGACGCGGCAAATATGAACATTCATTTCAGTCGTCAACCCACAACTATAGCATGCAACATCAGGCAACAACCTTCGTTTGTAAAGATTTACACGAGCAAGCACATGGTTATAAAGTAGCCTCCAAACCATAATTTTCATTTTTTCAGGGGCCTTAGCTCCCCAAATATGTTTGTACAATAACCAAATGTGTGGCTCAATATTTTTGTATCTGTCATCATTTGTACCAGCAAAACCCCACAACAGCAAGCGATAACCACTACGCATCGTATAATCTCCAGATTTATCCACAATCCAACAAATACTATCATCTGGTCCTTCACTCAATAACGGGATACAAAGGATTTGCTAAGTCTCTAAAGCTGTAAAGGTATGAGTAATAAGGCCCTCATTCCAGCTACCTTCTATAATTAAATCCGATACTAAATTTAACCCACTCACCCTTGCTGACTGAATATGGGTTGGTCTATCCCCAAGAAGCCAAAAAGCATCCCAAATCGAGATACGAGAGCCAGTGCCAACACGCCAAGAACAACCCTTTTGCAAAAGACCCCTTGCGAACCAAATACTACGCCAAATCATCGAAGGTTGATTCCTTAACTCACAGTCCATAAATTCTTTTTGTATAGTACTTAGATTTTAACACACAGGCGACCAAAGAAGTGGGATTACAAAGCAACCTCCAACCCTGTTTAGCAAGTAGCACAACATTAAATTTATCTAACTGTCGAAAATCCAACCTACCTCCCTCCTTCAAATCACACAGCTCCACCCATTTACACCAATGGATGCCTCTATTCGAGGAGGATCGTTGCCACCAATACCTACTAATCACCGCTTCCATAGCTTCACAAAAAGTCCTCGGCAACAAAAACAAGACGACGTCGCATATGTTGGCAATGCTTGAAGAACAGACTTTATGAAAATCATCTTGCCCCCTTGAGAAAGCCATCGATTGCGTCCCACAACCATAAGCATTCGCAAATATTGATTAGGATCAAAAGACCAATGCACCCCAAGCTCTACATTCCAACCCCACATTCAAGCTACAATAAATCAGAGATTTATCATAATTAATAAGTTGTCCTGAATAAGCTTCATACTCAGCTAAAATATTTTTAACAGTTCGAGCTTCCACAACCGATGCATCACCGAAGATCAAACTGTCATTTGCAAAAACAGATGGGACACAACAAGCCCCATTCGACTCGCTTTAGCTCCCTGAACCACACCATTCTGGAAAGTCATACGTAATAAAGCAGATAACCCTTCAGTACAGAAAGAAACAAGAAAGGACTCCATGGGTCCCCTTGTCTCAATCCCCTACCAGGCATAATAGAACTCATCGGTTGCCTATTAAAAACAATAGAGTAACTCACCGTTTGCACACACAGCATAACGAGGTCACCCAATCCTGCCAAAAACCCAACTTGAGCATTACAGTCTCAACAAAATGCCATTCAACCCGATCATATGCCTTTTTCATATCAAGCTTCAGTGCAAAAGAGCCTCGACCACCCCTATTTCTCCTCTTAAAAGAATGCAGTAATTCAAATGCAACAATGACATTGTCAATAATTAGGCGACCAGGAACAAAACTGCTTTGCGCTTCATCTATACAGTGTGGCATGATCATCTGAAGCCTATGAACTATAGCTTTAGTAACAATTTTCAAAAGAACATTAGATAAACTTATTGGGCGAAAATCTTGCATACGTACAGGTGTAGATTTTTTGGGTATTAGGACTATATTAGTACGATTCACCTCACTTAGATCCCCATCATTATTTAATATATTCAAGAAATAAGAACTAACCTCTACATTAATAATGTGCCAAAAGCAATGGTAAAATAGCGCTGGTAATCCGTCAGGTCCTAGAGCTTTTGTCGGATGCATAATGCTAATAGCCGCCCATATTTCCTCACTTGTAAATGGCGAGCTCAAAAAATTATACATACCCACCGTAACATACGACTCAATACCAACTAACAGATGACTAGCACTCGCACTGCTTGTAGAAGTAAAAAGGGTCTCAAAATACTTACAAGCCACTTGAACCATAGACGCCTCTTCCAATCGAATATTGCCCTCCCTATCTTCAAGCTGATCAATCCGTTTGACTTTCTAACGCTGGGAAATGAGCTTATGAAAAAACCCCATATTCTTATCCCTATGGCGAAGCCAATTGGCTCTCGCCCTCTGTTCTCAGTAATGCTCTCCCTTATCAATATCTAAATTCAAGTTCCAATGTTTCATCCGTAGGAATGGTTTGGTTAAGCTCATCAATCCACCGCCATAATTTACTTATTGCCAACTTCGACAACTGACGCCATGTTTGAGCCCATCTCATAAGACCCTACCCAACCAACTTCAACCTTTGGGGGATACTACCAGCAGCAGACAACCAAAATCCACAAACTTCCTTCTCATAGGAGTCTTCAAGCAGCCAAGCTACCTCAAAACGGAACTGTCGTATATATTCTACACTTTTTATATTTGTATGTTTTTAAAAATTATCATATTCCTAATATAATATTATTTTTAATAGAAATATAATTATAATTTTTATTTAATGTCAAATTCGATTAGTATATTTTAATACTTAATATGATTTAATTTGTTTTCTTTCTTATTCTCTCAAAAAATAAAATATTTTTATTTGTTTAGATAATAATTAGTCCTTTGGTTTTCTAACATTATTTCCCTTTATTCTCTAGTCTCATTTCAATTTTTTCCTCGTATCTTTTTATCTTTGTTTAACCGACGGTCAAAAAAAGGCACAAACACAATATGGTGATTTTCTTTACCATTTTTTTGTGATTTTGGAATCAATTGTTTTATCCGGTCAAGTGTTATCGGTCAAGCGTTACCAATCAGGTGTTACCAATGAGGCGTTATTGATCAGGCATTACTAGTAAAGCGTTACCGATTAGGTGTTACTGGTTAGGCGTTACCAATCAGGTATTACCAGTCAGGCATTATCGGTCAGGCGTTACCGGTCAGGCCCTAATGCCTGATCTATAACACCATAAACCCTAAACTCCAAATCCTTAAACCTAAACCCTAATTCTTAAACCCTAAAACCAAAATCCAAACCCAAAACACTAAACCCTAATATTCTCAAATTAGGATATCTCTAGAATGGGATATCTTTGGATTGGGATATACCTAGAGCAGGATATATTGGATCGAGATATCCTTAGATTGGAATATCCCCGATAGGGATATCAGTGGAACGAAATATACCTCATCATAATAAGTTTATAAAGTAGAAAAGATTAACAGGTAAAAAACATGAACTGAATACCAAAACAACTGAACCTGGTACTGTTTTTCCTGAACCAAGATATAATAGGACAGGGTTATCCATGAACTGAATACCAAAACAACTGAACCTGGTACTGTTTTTCCTGAACCAAGATATAATAGGACAGGGTTATCCTCGGAATAAGTTATTAGAAACAAGTATATCCCTAGAGCAGAATAAGATAAAAAGATTAGATCAGTGGGGATAATTAAAACTTGAACCGACCAATAAAACCACCAAAACGGGCACTATTAATGCTTTCATTTGAAGAGAAAAAATTAAAACGTAGGTTAGTACAATATTTAGCACGTCAACATAAAAAAATTAAAAACCTATGTTATAAAATTAGAATAATTAACAGTGTTACAATTTCTACTACAAATTACACTAAAGGACTAAATTTTAAATTCAAACATAACGGAAAGACCAAAACCATTATTTTTCGTTTTTGGTGATGAAAGAATACCAGTAAGAGGTTGGTACAATATTGGTGCCACCGATTGACCAAAAGTCACCCATAATATTTTTAAAAGCTGATGTGATTGGTTGCTGGGGAGTGGGGTGTCATCTATTGGTTAGGTAACACTAGTTTTTTTTATTGTAGTTCCTGCCTACATTCGTAAATATTTAATGCCTTTATATCATCTCAATATTTATTTAATTATTTTATATTATTTGGATAAAAAATCAAATTTTTTTACCCAAATTTATTTTTAAAGCCTAATATTTTTGTCAAAGTTTTCAGAATCGGATGAAAATTATAGAAAATGTAAAGAAATTTAAAATTCGTAAAAAAATTATAAAAATTATCGTACTAAAAGAATCATTTTATAATTTTATTTATTTTTTATTTTTATCATTTTTTGCCACATGTTACGCTGTGTTGCGATACATGATGATTTTTACTGAAAAAAATGGGGGTCATTAACTTTAACCGTCAACGGTTAAAGTTAATAGTTTTGGTCATTTTTGATGCATTTTATAATTTTTTTTTAATTTTTATAAAATTTTACAAGTTTTTATAATTTTTTACGATTTTTATTAAAAAAATCTAATTTTTAATAAATTTTATATATTTTTTAAAATTTAATAATTTAATAATTTTCATTTTTTATAGTTTTTTGTCACATGTCACACCGTGATTGTGATACAAGGTGGCTTTAACTGAAAAAAATTAGGAGTAGTTAACTTTAACGGTCAACTGTTAAAGTTGACGGTCAAAAGATATTTTTGATGCTTTGACAGTATAAGTACCCAATTGAATTAAAAAAAAGACTTAAATATTTTTTTTTTGAAAAAATTTGAGAGCTTTTTATACTTTAAGCCTTATTTTAAAAGCATTATTAAAAGTATTGTTTATTAAAAATGTGGAAACGACGAGAAATAAAATAAATTTATTGAAAATATTTGAATTGAAATAGTTTTTTACTAATTCCATAAAAATATTGGAAATTACTATATGGCAGTATCAATATAATATTAACTTTAAATATTGGTTACATTAATCATAAATGTTGAAATTGACGAAAGAAATAAAAGAAATAAATAACTTTTACAATTGTTAATTTTTTTTAAAGCATAAGTGAAAAAAATAAGAAAATATTAAGACAAATATTTAATTTATTGAAAATGTTGGAAATTCGAATAATTTTTGTTATTGGGAAAAAATATTTTAAATTACAACAATTATTGTATTATGAATATATAATTTTAATTAGGGTAAATTACACCAACAGTCACTCGATTTTGATATGGGGAAAGAAACAGTCACCTGATTTACATTTCAGTCACTCAACTTTAAAAATGTGACAAAACAGTCCTTTTTTCACGTTTTTCATCACAGACATCACGAAACAATGACATGGCAGTTGATGGCGTCGATGGAGTGTGGAAAACGTCCAGCTGGCCGGTTACATTTAATACAACAATTACTCAACTTTGAAAATGTGACAAAACAACCACTAACGTTATCAAAAACTGACAAAACAATCACTGATTAATAGTTTCTATTAGGGACTTAACGGGAACGATGACGTTAACCAAAATATGTGAATAACAAATCAAATAAAAATTTAAATAACCCTTGTCAAAACCATTTTTTGAAAAAAAAAAGTCTCGATTTTTATTTTGGAAAATGAAAATGGAGTCGCCACCAATAATTTTTTAAAACATGTGTAATTGGGTCGCCTTTCGAGATTTTTTTAAAAAAATCATTAAAATAATTTTGGTCTTTGAAACCATGAAATGAGTTCGAGAGTCGGTTACGCATAAGGAAGGATTAACACTTTTATACGTCCAAAATTGATACCTAATCGATTATTCAAAATTTATTTGTTGAAAATTAAAAGTTTGAAAAAAATTTAAATTACGATCCTTAAATGCATGGATGTTATATTTATTTTATTTTGAAAACAAAATTTACTTCCGAAGAAAGCTCGTTATTTCAAATTAATCGAGAAAAAGTCACATCCAGTAAGTTAGGACATAACAATTCGAATATTCGAAAATAACGAGCTTTTCAAAAAATCTCATATTTAAATTTTAAAAGGATATTCAATTATCCGAGACAAAAGATATTGCCTTGATTTATTAAAAAATTTGAGTATTTTTTAAAGAAAATAAATTATCATGTTATGCAAAAATATACACATGATTTACAAGTATAAATAATAAAACAATATATACAAAAAATACAATAAAATAATAAATTAAGTAGATAAATAACCAAATAAGTGAGTAAATAAAGACAAATGAATAAAATAATATACATATGCATATAAAAAGGATCTAATAAAAAAAAGAGAAACAAGAGAGGAAAAAAAAACATGTAATATATACATATAAGGGAAAAAATTTTAAAAAATTACATTAAAACCGAGTCAAAATTTGAATTTTTGGAAAGTTTGAGGGTCAAATTTAAATTTTTGGAAAGTTTGGGGGTCAAATTTGAGTTTTTGGAAAGTTTAAGGGTTAAATTAAAATTTTTGAAAGTTTAAGGGTTAAATTCAAATTTTTGAAAGTTTGAGGGTCAAATTCAAATTTTTGGAAAGTTTGGGGTCAAATTCAAATTTTTAAAAAATTTAAGGGTTAAAATGTAATTTTAAAAAACAAAAGGGACTTCACGGGAATAAACCCAAAAATTTTGACACGTGGCATCCCCAGGGACACTTTTGTGTTAAGGACCAAATTGAAAACCAAATGAAATTATAAGATCAAATTAAAAAAAACAAAATTAGGGCAAAAGGACCTAATTGAAATAAGTCAAATAAGCAAAAGGATCACGAGGATAAATATCCCTTTTTATGAAAACACGCGGATCCTTCTTTGGTCTGGAGCGGGTCGAATCTTCGGCGTCAAAATGACGTCGATTTGGAGCCTATTGAGTTAGGCCAAAACGACATCGTTTCATTAAGGCTATAAAAGCCAAATTTCTTTTTAAAAAATCACTTTCATCTTCGTTCAAAGAAAACTTTTACTTCTTTTTTTTCTCTCAAACCTTCCTCCATGTCTCCTCCGTCCGGCCCCTAGGTGCCCGGTCTCCGATCGCCGCAAAAATTTTTTGAAAAAATTTATGTGTAATATTTATTGCAAGTATCATTATTTTTAGTAAATATAATTTTTATATGTGTAATATTTATTTTTCAATCCATATCATTAGTGTAATAAATTTTAGTATTATATATTCTTGTATGTGTATTTAAAATATTTCACATATAAAAATATTTGAAATATCATACCAACAATATAGATGAAAAACAATTATATTTGAAATATTTTACATAAAAAAAGAATAATGATATTTGAAATAATTATTTTATTTTATAATATTACAAATCATCATACCCACAATATAGGTGGAAAAAATAAATATTTAACATATAAATATTATATATAAATAAAAATATATAAAAAATTAGTTGATATTTTTTAAAAAATAAAATATATTTAATGATAAATATCAATTTTATCAAAATATATATTTTTTGTTATATAATTTGCAATAATTATTTGATTTTATAAACAAAAGAGTTATTAATTAAAAATATTAATTAAAAATAAAAGCAAAGTGAATGTCGTGTGTTGGCCTGATGGTCAAGGTGTTCACAGTCCCAAGTGTAACTTGAGTTCGAGTCTCGCTAGTCGCATTGTTGTTAGGGCTGTGCCCTTTTCTTGTAATTCACTGAAAAATAAAAGCAAAGCTTAAAACAATATGAAATAAATATAAATATGAGTAGAAGATAAATCAAACCCAAGACTTAAGGACAAAACCATTAATATTTAACCATCTGATCAAAAGATTTGATGTTCAAAAAAGTCAATAAAAAGTATTTTTATCTTTTTAACTAAAAAATCGACATATTTTCCTAAACATCACATAAATGATCCATTTCCCTAATTTTTTTTCTTTAAAATTCGCATTTTTCATCAAATTTGGCATTTAATTGGTCTGGCAATAAAATATAAAAAATCATTGCTCATATATTTACCATATATTTTTATTAAAATAAGTCAATAATAAATAATAGTTTAGTTATTCTCATTGATATAATTTGTGGGTTACAAAAAAATAAAAAAAATAGTATTGTATTATTACACACGTTGTACATCAATATGTTTAAAGGGAATAAACTAATTTTCAAAAGTTTACCTAAAATAAAGTTCAAAAATATTAAAATTTTTATTTAAGATTTTTAAATGCGCGTATAAAATCATATTAGATATAAAAATTGTTATGGTTAATTTGAGGTGGGCGGTTAGTAATATCGTAAACTTAAACATTGATATAGCAATGGCCCATTAGTTTAGTTGGTTAGAGTGTCTTGCGAATAATGCGAAGGTCATAGGTTTGAGACTTGCATGGGCCATTAAATACATTTTTCTTTGTTTTTTACTTGATCTTCTTTCTTTTTGATGGCTAGTATTTTGAACGAGACACTCCCTATGGTGGAAATCATGGTGGATCTAATACCGACATGGGTAGGGCAACAAAGAAAGTATATAGGCGGTACTAAAGGCGGAATTTCATGCCCCAAAATGTAGGGGTTAATTAAAATGGTTAAACAAAAAATGAATTAGGCTTAATGACTAAGTGTTAGAGAGTCCTCCTCAGATATCTAACTTCAAGCTACTTTCCTCCCATTTTATTTTCGACAACCTAGGGTAAAGTCACACTCAAAATATATACGGTCAGGGATTATAACTAAATAAGAAATAGACAATAGCCCAATGGTTTGGAGTTAACTATACTTCATAGAGGTCTTAAGTTTGAGCCATTCCTTTCCTTTACTTTTTCTTTTGAATTTCAACAAAAATGGGGAAATTTGTTGTGCCCCCCTTTGGTCTTCAAGCCATAGCTAATCATTCTTTTCCCATTTGGATTAGATTTGCCTCTTTTCAAATTCTAGTAAATTTTCTCTTCTTATTCTTCTTCAATTTCTTTTCTTTTCTTCTCTTTTGCTTTTCTTAGCACCACCATATTTTCATCTTTGTGTTGGTGATTATTTTGCTATTGCCAAATCAAATCATCGCTCGTTCAATTGTTTTCTATCGGTTTTGTATTTTCCATCAATCACATCCCTAGCTTTCCCAAGAAATGCTAAGTACACCTCGTTTCGATGATTAGATCCCTTATTTTTGCAATATTACTACCCAACATTGATCTTTCGTTTGATTAATTAATCTTTTATGGTTCTTGTCAAATCTTTAATAGTCTTGTCAAAAACTTGACACCAATTATTAACTAATTGTAAATATCGTTTGAAGGATCAGATTTAGGTGAATCGGACCAAAATCGAGTGTGAGGAGCATCAATCGGACCCGTGGTGAAAGGTGTGACTTTTCCAAGAGAATTGATGATGATCATGTATTGGTTTAAGGCCACACGGTCTCCTACACAGGTGTGTGGCCCACACTAGTGGACCACACGGTCATGTACAAATAATATTTTTATTTGTTGAGATAATACTTAGTCCTTTTGTTTTCTAACATTTCTTTCCAATTATTCTCTGGTCTCATTTCAAATTTTTCCTTGTATCTTTTTAACTTTGTGTAACCGACGACCAAAAAAAGGCACAAATACAATATATAGTGATTTTTTCTACTGTTTTTGTTTTTGTGATTTTTGAAATCACTTGTTTCATCCGATCAGGCGTTACCGGCCAAGTGTTACTGGTTAGGTATTACTGGTCAGGCGTTACCGGTCAAACGTTATCGATGAGGCGTTACCGGTCAGGTGTTACCGGTCAGGCATTATCGGTCAGGCGTTACGAGTTAGGCATTAGGGCCTAATCGATAAGGCTTGGTCGATAACACCCTAAACCATAAACCTTAAAACCCGAAACCGAACTTTGAAACACTAAGCCCTAATATCCTCAGATTAGGATATCTCAAGAATGGATGTCCTCAAACTGGGATATACCCAGAGCGAGATATCTCGAATTACGATATCCTTAGAATAGGATATCCTCGATAGGGATATTGATGGAATGGAATATCCCCCATCGAAATAAGTTTACAAAGTAGAAAAATTAATAGGTAAAAACACGAACCGGATGCTAAGACAACCGATTCGGGTATTATTTTTTCCTGAACCGGGATATAATAGGGTAGGGTTATCCATGAAACAAGTTATTCGGAAACGGATATATCCCTAGAGCAGAATAAGATAAAAACATTAGATCAATTGGGACAATTAAAACTTGAATCGACCAATAAAACCACCAAAATGGGCACTTTTAATGCTGATCAGGGATATTACAGAACCCAGATAGTCTAGGAATGACACATAACCTACCTAGAAAGGCGCTAAGAGAAGAGCATCAGAGATACCTGTTAGAAAGGGGAGCTGAGCATGAGTCACCGGACTCGAACAGAGGGAGGAGGAGAGAACCTGATTGAAGAGTCTGTTCGAAGGAAATGACCTGGAAAGAGTAAATGAATGCAAACATGGTTGATGGTTTTTGGAAATTGCTTCCTTGGGGTTGGAATTGGCACAATTAATGTGGGTTGGTATAAAGGATTCCTTTTATTATTAGACTGGGTATTTGTTTTGGTTTTATTCTTTTTAAAGCTTTATTTAATCTTCTAGTTTGTATTTTTAGGCTATCTCTTTAATACCCGATGAAGCCCAATTGAATTCTGTTGGGCTGTAGCAAAGTCTTGATCCGGGTTAGATGTTTATGTATTCTCATTTTATTTATCCTTAATAAAATTCCATTCTGATCTTTTAAAAAAAAAAAATTAAGGGAACAAACAACCAAAAAATAGAACACAGTATACAAAAGTATTATATGATTCTACCCTCATCCGAATTCGCGTATCATATTTCTATGTGTTTTTACTCGAAAAATATTAGGGAAAACAATAGTTGCATCACCAAAATTTGTGGTTTCAATTATTAGAAACAAGTCACAGATTCCAAATTCACATTAATAGATGAAATCCGCCATAGATGAACTTTTTAAATTGAATTGTTTGGTTGCCAAGAAAATAGTAAAGAAAAAGTTCACTTTTTAATTAATCATGAGAAAAAAATACTTTACAATTGGTTTAAAAAACTCAGAATAAAGAAAAAGGAACGGGTCATGTTTGGTAAAACTTCACATAAGTTTTAGAGTAATAGGCCAAAGCAAAAACGTGCTCAACATCATAGAAAACCAACAACTTTCTCATCGTTTTCCTTCATTTTTCTCCACAAACCAACAATAAAAAATATAGACAAGAAAGAAGGAAAACTTAGTTAGCATTCCAGCAACCGATTTCCCAAAAGACAACATAAGACAACTGAAATGTGAGTAAAAAATCATATATCTGAAATGAAAAAAAAATGAAAAGGCAAAAACATAGTTCAAGTAAAGATTCATACCTAAAAATCAGTCTACAATAGAAAAGGTTGAGAAAACTTAGGGTTTATCTCTCACACGAAAACATCTTCTTATTATATATTGTGAATGTGTTTTTTTTTGGCCTCTGGTTACCTATTACTAAAAAAGAATGAGAGAAAATTTTTGAAAGGAGAGCGAGAGAGTCGAGAAGCAAACAAATAGGGTGTGTATGTATTTTTTTGGCCTCTAGTTACACAAAGCTAAAAGAGAATGAAAGAAGAAATTTTAAAAGAAGAGAGAGAATCGGAGAAGTAAATGGGGAACTATGGAATGAAATGATAAGAAAGGAAGTGGATGTGAAAAGATTGAGGACAACGGGCAGCTTCTTCTCTTGCCCGAAAATGCCCAAAATGGAAGATTTTTTAAATCTCCAACCTACACTTTTTTGAAAATAGATTCTTCAATGAATTAATTGGGGAACAGGAAATGAAAAATTACAATTTCCTAATGAGCCACAACAACACCACTGCACCTGCCACCTATCATGCATGCATAGAAGAAAGTGGGCGGTGCCTCGGTTTGCCAACAAATCTAAAAATTAAAAATTGCATCTAAACAAATCTTTTCCTAAAAAACATAAAAACACATTTCCTAAAATCCTAAGCAACATAAAATCAAAACCCTAACAATCAAACATTTCCCCTTCCAATGTACACTTTTAAGGCTTCCTTTAAATTACACTTTCACAATTTCCTATGTTGAATTTATGAATTTCATGCAGGAAAATTTCAATTTCTCCACATATTTGTTGGCTTTTTTTTATGTGTTTTATACTTAATATATAAATTTTTTAATATATGTATATATTCTACACTTTTTATATTTGTTTGTTTTTAAAAATTATCATATTTTTAATATATATTATTTTTAATATAAATATAAATATAATTTTTATTTAATGTCACATTCGATTAGTATATTTTAATACTCAATATGATTTAAGTATTGTTTTCTTTTTCTCTCAAAAAATTATAATATTTTTATTTGTTGGTATAATACTTAACCTTTTTGTTTTCTAATATTTCTTTCCCTTTATTCCCTAGTCTCATTTCAAGTTTTTCCTTGTATCTTTTTAGCTTTGTGTAATCGACAACCAAAAAAGACACAAACACACTATATGGTGATTTTCTCTCTTTGTTTTTGTTTTTTTTCTGGAATCCCTTGTTTCATTCGATCAGGTGTTACTTGTCAGGCGTTACCGGTTAGGCATTACCAATTAGGTGTTACCAGTCAGGCATTACCGGCTAGGCATTATCGGTCAAGCCCTAAACGCTTGATCGATAACGCCTGATCTATAACACCTTAACCCTAAACCCTAAGCCTTTAAACTAAACCCACCTCTAAACCTTAAAACTTGAATCCGAACCCAAAACACTAAATCCTAATATTCTCAGATTGGGATATCTCTAGAATGGGATGTCCTCAAACTGGGATATACCTAGAGCGGGATATCTCGGACCGAGATATCCTTAGAATGGGATATCTCTGATAGGGATATCAATAGAACAAAATATCCTCATCGGAATAAGTTTATAAAGTAGAAAAAATTAACAGGTAAAAAAAACGAACCTCATACCAAAACAACCAAATTGGAGTAATTAACAATGTTACCTATTTCCTCTACCAAATTACACTAAAGGACTAAATTTTAAATTCAAACATAATGAAAAGATCAAAACCATTATTTTTCCTTTCTGGTGATGAAAGAATATCAGCAAGAGATTGGTACAATAGTGGTGCTGTCGATTGATCAAGCAACACCCAATTTTTTTTTAAAAGTTGATATGACCAGTGACTAGGGAGAGGGGTGCCATCAGTTGGTGAAGCAACACCAGTTTTTTTACTATAGCTCCTGCCTAAATTCATAATTTTTTAATGTCTTTTTCCCATTTCAGTATTTATTTAATTATTTTATATTATTTGGATAAAAAAACCAAATTATTTTTACCTAAATTTATTTTTGAAGCCTAGTATTTTTTTCAAATTTTTCAGAATTGAACAAAAATTATAGAAAATGTAAAGAAATATAAAATTCGTAAAAAAATATAAAAATTATAGTACTAAAAGAATCCTTTAATAATTTTATTTAGTTTTATTTTTATCATTTTTCGCCACATGTTATGCTGTGTTGCGACACATGATGACTTTAACTGAAAAAAATAGGGGTCGTTAACTTCAACAGTCAACGGTTAAAGTTAATGGTTTTGGGCATGTTTGATTCATTTTATAAATTTTTTATAATTTTTATAAAATTTTACAATTTTTTTAATTTCTTTTACTATTTTTATAGAAAAGATCTAATTTTTAATAAATTTTATATATTTTTTAAAATTTAATAATTTTTATTTTTTATATTTTTGTCACATGTCACACCGTGGTGGTTTGACACAGGGTGCTTTAACTAAAAAATATTAGGGGTAGTTAACTTTAACAGTTAACTGTTAAAGTTAATGGTCAAAAGGTCTTTTTGATGCATTTGACAGTATAAGTACCCAATTAAGTGAAAAAGAAAGGGCTTAAATGCCTTTTTTATGCCTTTTTAAAGTTCAAGCACCCAATTGAGTGTAAAAAAAGGGTTTAATTATTTTTTTTTTGAAAAAGTTTGAGGGTTTTTTATACTTTAAGCCTTATTTTTTTTTTTGAATAAAATCGGGTTGGATTTCTTATTATATTGATAAAGAAACATAGCTTTACAAAGTCCAAAACAAGGCAGAAATCAAAACGATATACACGACCCATAAAAGTATGAAATAAATACTTAAAAAACTACCCAACCCTATTAAATATGTAACCACTTCTCTATAAAAGTAAATATTAAACGATTACTCTGATCGAAACAAAAAAACCATCATTTCTCTGTACTTGCTCAGGTCTATTAAAATCCTTCCAAAATCTCTCAATCAATCGGGTTCTTTGGGTTTCTCTATCTCAGATCTTCTTCTGGCGAAGCAAGGGACATCAGCCTCCAGGTAATTTCCTCTTCTCGTTTCAGACTTTCAGTAGCCAAAATATGTGCTAGGTAGTTCGCCTCTCTGTTAACATAAAAAAAGTGAATCGACTGAAAATTTCTCGCAAATTGGTTGATATTTCTGATTAAAGCTCCAATCTCTGATCTGTCTTCTTTGTTTGAGTTACACTTCCTTATGATTGAAACCACATCACCTTTGATTTTGATATCTGACCACTTTCCTTCATTTCATGTACGTAATGCCCAAAACAAGCTATGGCTTCCACCGCAAATGAAGAGGCCACATTTTGATGGATAATAGAGCACGAAAATAGGACTTGATCGGAACTATCTCTTATCATAACACCTGAACATGATCTGGAATTACATATGTCAAAAGATCCGTCACAATTTGCTATCATTGTAGCACTTATTGGGGGTTTCCATCCATCTCTTAGCCTAGTAATAGTAAGTTTTCTGATCTTGATTTCATCTATTTCTTTTAGAAAAGAAATAATGGCATCTGCAATCGTCTCACTGGATCCAACCTTCTGTTCATGAACCACTGTATTTCTATCAGCTTAGAGCATTTAGAGAGTACACCGTATTAAGCGTCGTTTCTGAGATGGACTATGTGTAAACAGCTAGGTAATCCAATCCGTAAACTCATCAATAACATTATTAAAAACCCAAGGTAATTCTAACCAAGACCATACTTGCATTGATGTAAACAGTCCTTGAACACATGCGTCATGGTTTCAGATTCCTCACCACACTTAGGAGAAGAAGCAGGACTCCGATTTGTCTAAGAGTGAGGGTAACATAGGTAGGAATAAAGCCATTCACCACCCTTCAGATTGTAATTTTACTTTAGGAGGGAGCTTCAGATTCTATAAATTATTGTATAAATTCGTAGAATCGGTCTGTATAATATTAGGATTAGGATCATTAGCACGTACTTGTAATAGTTTATATGCACTTCTGATCGAGAATTCGCTCGACTACTCTCCCTTCCAAACCATCAAATCATCATGAGGCTCTGAAGCTAGGGAATTTACATGTTCACGGCATCACGGCTTGAAACGGTATCGTGAATAACATCCCTTCTCCACTCTCTCTGATTTGCATCTATCAATTTCGCCACATCAAGCAAATTATTATGACACAAATTATCACATAATTTATAATTTGATGAACCTGAAATCCACGCATGAGTAGAAATAAGAATTTTTTCCCCTTTGTCGACCCTCCATCCAAGACCAGATTCAATTAAACCCCTTGCTGTCCATATGCTTTTCCATGAATACGACGGTTGATTACGAAGACTCGCGTTTAAGAAATCAGTATCAATAAAATATTTAGCCTTAACTAGTTGACTTAGTAATGAATTAGGCTGTTGCAAAAGTCGCCAACCTTGATTTTCCAATAGGGCAATATTGAATTTTTCAAAATCCCAAAAGGCCATCCCACTATTTTTCTTCAATGTGCTCAGCTTAGACCAGGAACATCAATGAATACCTTTTTTTCCTTGACCTTTTTGCCACCAAAAACTAGGCATAATATTGTTCAGCTCCCCATATAAGGTTTGGGCAGAAAAACCTAGGCCGTCGAATACATCGGGATCGCTTGAAGGACTGATTTGATAAAAATTTTCTGGCCAACTTGTGAAAGATATCTCATATTCCAGCCATCCACCCTCTTCCTAAATCTTTCCTTTAAGTTCTTAAAAACCTCCATTTTGCGCCATCCCACAATATTGGGCAAACCTCAAATATTTTTCAAAGTCATTTGAGTAAAAAACACCCAATTTTTGAGAAATGAACAGTCTAAAATCCTCAATTAAATTGGTATTGAAATAAATAGTAGGCTTATCCAAATTTACACACTGTCTGGAGCGCTCCTCATATTCTTTCAAAATTTGTTGCAGCACCAAAACCTCACTTTTCGATGCTTCAAAAAACAGAACACAGTCATCTGTGAACAAAAGGTAGGACACTATCGGTCCTCATTTGCTTGCTCTGACCCCCTTAATCAATCCATCATGGACAACCAAATTCATAAGGGATGAAAGACCCTCCTTACAAAGTAAGAACAAAAAGGGACTTAAGGGGTCCCCTTGTCTAAGGCCTTGACTTGGCTTAAAAGATTCCCCCATCCTGCCGTTTACTGTCACTGAGTACAAAACAGTGGAAATACATTTCAAAATAAGATTAATCCAGTCATCATTGAACCCCATTTTTTCATAATCGCCCTAAGGAAATTCCACTCGACTCGATCATAAGCTTTTCTCATGTCGAGTTTCAAAGTCATAGAACCTCTTCTTCTTGAGCGTTTCTGTCTAAACAAGTGAAGTATCTTATACGCAATTAGTATATTATCAGAAATGAGTCGCCCAAGCACAAAAACGCTTTGGGTTTTATCAATACAAATTTCCTAAATATTCTAAAAATGATTAGCAATTGCTTTTGTCACTATTTTGGAAACAACGTTACATAGGCTAATGGGACAGAAATTTTCCATTCTCTTCGAAAGAGGTGCTTTCGATAACAAGACAATATTAGTGGCATTAATACTATCCAAAGGCCATCCCTTATTGAGAATTCCCAAACAATAAGAAGTCACATCAGCTCCTACCACTTGCCAAAGCTTCTGGTAAAATAATTCTGGGAAACCATCGATTCCCATGGCTTTTAAGGGCCCATACCATTTAATGCTATAAATAATTCCTTTCTTGAATATTTAGTTGTAAGCATTCTTTCACATCCCCTGAAATGCAATTTTTAACACCTAAAAGAAGATAATCCATATTTTCGTTACCTTGAGACCTGAACAGGTTCTGAAAATAATTAATTACAATTTCCTCCATTTCCTTTTCAGCCATCGTTTCCACCCCCATATCATTGATAAACCCATGAATTATATTCTATTTCTTTTGAGAGGATGCAAAATTATGAAAGAACTTGGTGTTTTAATCCCCCAAACATAACCAGTTGGCCCTTGCTCTTTGCTCCCAAAGCGCCTTGTCCTTGTCAATTTCTAAATTGAGATGCATCATTGTATCAACTAATTCTGCCATTGTTTCATCATTCATGTCTTCTTGCATAATCCGCTCTAATTTTTTGTTCAAATTATGCTTCAACCGACCCCGTCCTTTTCTTATAGTATCAACCCAACCCTTAAGTCTAGCTTGAAGTTCACTAATTTTCCAAGAAAATCCCTATCAGCTCTCTCCCAAATACTTCTAACTTCCTCCTCAAAAGAAGATTCAAAAAGCCTTCAGGCATAAAAAAAGTATAGATTAGAGGACTTACGATTACAGCCCATAATTAGAATAAGGAAAATGGGATAGTGATCCCAATCGAGTGAGGTAAGCGGCGTAGTTCAGCTTCTGGGAACATGTCAAACCATTTTCTGTTTACCACCGCCCTGTCATGTCGCTCACGGATGCTAGTCTCAGGAAGATTGCCATGCACCCATGTATACCAAGGGCCCTTGTATCCTATATCCTTAAGACCACAATCTTCAAGGACCTTACGAAAATCGTCCATCCTCTTTTCATCTTGAGGAATACCCCTTTTCTTCTCAAATGAGTATAATATTTCGTTGAAATCCCCACCAACTAGCCAAGGACAATCCCTCTGACTACCCAAACTTCTCAAGATATTCCACGATTCCACTCTATTACTAGCAGAAGGAGCTCCATAGAATCCCGTGAACCGCCATTCCTTTCCATCATCTTCATTTTTAATCAAAACATTAACATGGTTCTTCAAGAAACTTTGCAAAGTCATATTAATCAAATCTTTCCAAGCCAAAAAAAGTCGTCCACGAGTCCCGTCTGCAGACACCTCTATGTCGTTAGGAAAACCACTTCTATTTCTGATCGTGACCATACGCTTATTATCCACTTTAGTCTCCATTAAGAAGACTATTTGAGAAGCATGTTGCTTCAATATGAATCGAAACTTTCTGATAGCTCGTAGGCTCCCCAACCCACAGACGTTCCAACACATCGTATTCATTGTCCCGATCGGCATGCCTACTAGTAGTCGTCGATCCTAGTAAAGAAGGAGCATCAATATACTCCATCAAAAAGTCCAACATCACAGAACCATCGGTGTTACCCGAACTATGATTATCGATTTTAGCGTTTTTGTTTCCCAAAACAGTCAACCCGCGTCACCACCATCAACAACCTGGACCACTTGCAGTCTTTGTTTCCCCATGACAGACAAGGCATAAGAATCAATTGATTTGGAAATAGGTGGAAATATTTTCCATTTTGGAAAATTCATTAATTCCCCTTTTACTGTACCCAGATTCATGGCTCCTCTTGATTTATTTCCTTTTCAATAACCATCCGATTTAATTCATTATTTCCTCCTTTTAGTTGATTCCCATCAAATTTGTCATAAATGCAAAGATCAATCTGATCTAACTTACATCTTTCCTTATGACTCGACAGATTATTAGTGTGACAATTCTCCACATCCCTTAAATCATGCCTAGTATCTTTCGTTTCCATATCAACTGCTTTCTTCTCCTCTACCCCAATTTCGATAGTCTGAATATTCTCCGCCCCTTCTCTATACATCCCACTGGTAAACTCCTTCCGATACTGCTCTTCATCAGGTTTTTTCAGACCTTCGGTATAATGAGTTGTTTTTTCTATCTTTATTTGTTAATTTTGCAAAATAAATAGACTCCTTTCCAACCAATTTTCATTCAGCTTTCAGTGCGTTAGAATATGAAAAATCATCATCCCCCTCTCCTTTGATTCTGTCGAAATCATTTCACAGTCTTTGACACCATGGCCCATTATACCACAACCGAAATAGAATATTGGTAAATTTTCTTACTTGAAAGCCAACCACACTTTGTCTCTATCAGAAGTTTCAACAAACAATCTACGTCGAAGAGGTTTCTCCGCATTAATCATAAATCTTATTCGACAGTCCCATAATTTCAATTCTGATCAAGCCTCCAAAGGTTGACCCCAGCGCATGCATGAGATCCTTTTTGTCGCATTCCGGTGGATAAGGGCTAATTCTAAGCCAAAAGGGAGATAGAACCAGATTAACCTGACTACATTGTACCAATTGAATAAGCTTGTCAAAAATCATCAAATGCCTTCTAAAGAACCACGGTCTCCCTTCAAGAATCTGTTCCATATCGTTTTCATTCTCAAGGAGATCAAAAAGAGATTTTGACCCACCCCACTTATCTCGAACTTCTTAGCTGTTTTCCAAATGCTTCTCATCTGAGCCTTGAAGTTATCTGGATTAAAAGATCCCTTTTTCCAAATCGAGCAGATCAAAGAAGCTTTACCTTTCGGATCAATCACAGAACTTTTCACCGTTAACTTTACGAGTTCTTCCTCCAATAGGGAGATCTCGTCCTCCGCCATTACGTAACCAGCATCACCACTCACTTAGAAACTCAAGCACAGCCAAACCTGTTTCTCTGAGTCACTGTAGAGAGCACTCTTGACTTTTTTTATCTAACTCTAAGCCTTATTTTTAAAAGCATTATTAAAAATGTTGTTTATTAAAAATGTTGAAATAACAGGAAATAAAATAAATTTATTGAAAATATTGGAACTGGAATAGTTTTTTTTTAATTCCTTAAAAATATTTGAAATTACTACATATATGGTAGTATCAATATAATCTTTTTTTTTGAATATACTGGTGTGATTACATGATAGTATTTGTTCATGCTTTCTTAACCTTTTGACAACACAAACACATCTTGCACACACAAGCGCTCGAACTCGAGACCTCTAGGATGAACAACATCCTCTTTTTCACTGGAGCCACTTGTTGGGTTCTAGTATCAATATAATCTTAACTTTAAATATTGGTTACATTAATCATAAGCGTTGAAATTGATGAAATAAATAAAAGAATTATAAATAACTTTTATAATTGTTAATTTTTTTAAAGCATAAGTGAAAAAAATAAGAGAATATTAAGACAGATATTTAATTTATTATAAATGTTGGTAATTGGAATAATTTTTGTTATTTAAAAAAAATATTTTAAATTACAACAATTATTGTATTATGAATATATAATTTTAATTATTTGGATTTCTAAAATTAAATAATATTCAAGAGTAATTTCAGTGCAATGTGTGAAGAGTATTGATAAAAGATTGATTATTGAATCAATGTTGATTTAATTGTGAGAAGAGAAAATGCTGATTTTAAAAAATATTAAGGGAAATGTATTTGTTTTTCTATATTCCGGGAAATAGATCGATTTTAAAGAGAGAAATAGAAAATCTGTCCTACAAGACGTGCTTTCTGACTCTTTTAATACATCAGTTCCTTTAATTAGATGGATAAATGTTAGTGGTTTTGTCAAATAATTATTGTCAAATATCATTTTTTTTAGTAAATATAATTTTTATGTGTAATGTTTATTTTTCAATCCATATCATGAGTGTAATAAATTTTAATATTATATATTTTTGTATGTGTATTTGAAATAATTATTTTTTTTTATAATATTAAAAATCACCATACTCACAATATAGGTGGAGAAAATAAATATTTGACATATAAATATTATATATAAATAAAAATATATAAAAAACTAGATATTTTTTTAAAATAAAATATATTAGTGATAAATATCAATTTTATCAAAATATATTTTTTTGTTATATAATTTGCAATAATTATTTGATTTTATAAAAAAAAGAATTATTAATTAAAAAATAAATTAAAATAAAAAAATTGAAAACAATATATTTATTAATTAAAAACATTAATTAAAAATAATAAAAAAACTTAAAACAACATAAAATAACAAATTCATACGTGCTTAGAAGAGGAATCAAGTCTAAGACTTAAGGGTAAAATCACTATTATTTAACTATTTAACTAGAGCTAATGTGTTAAAAACAATAATTAAAAATAAAAGCAAAGTGAACGCCGTGTGTTGGCTTGATGGTCAAAGTGTTTACCGCCTCAAATGTGATTTGGGTTTGAGTTGCGCTAGTCGCGTTGTTGTTAGGACTTTACCCTCCTCCTGTAATTCACCAAAAATATAAAAGCAAAGCTTAAAACAATATGAAATAAAAATACAAATGTACGTAAAAGATGAATCAAACCCAAGACTTAAGGACAAAACCACAAACATTTAATCATCTGATTAAAGGAGTTGATGTTCAAAAAAAATCAACAAGACGCATTTTTATCTTTTTCTCTAAAAAATCGACATATTTCCCGAAATACACGTAAACGGTCCATTTACTTAATTTTTTTCTTTAAAAATCGCTTTTTCATCAAATTTTGCCTTTAATTGTTGGTCCGACTATAAAATATAAAGCATCATTACTCATATATTTACCGTATATTTTTATTAAAATAAGTCAATAATAAATAATAGTTTAGTGATTCTCATTGATATAATTTGTGGGTTACAAAAAAATAGTATTGTATTATAACAAGTTGTACATCAATATGTTTAAAGGGAATAAACTAATTTTAAAAAGCTTGCTTAAAATAAAGTTCAAAAATATTAAAATTTCTACTTAAGTTTTCTAAAATACACGTATAAAATCATATTAAATATATAAATTGTTATGGTTAATTTGAGGTGAGCGGTTAGTAATATCATTAATTTAAACATTGACATAGCAATGGCCCATTAGCTCAGCTGGTTAGAGCATTGTGTTAATAACGCGAAGGTTGTAGGTTTGAGACTTGCATGAGCCATTAAATACATTTCATTTTTCTTTGTCTTTTATTTGATCTTCTTTCTTTTTCCTAGAGAAAGGCCAGCTTTGCTTTGATGGCTAGTATTTTGAACGAGACACTCCCTATGGTGGAAATCATGGTGGATCTAATACCAACATGGGTAGGGCAACAAAAAAAGTATGTAGGCGGCACTGGAGGTAGAATTACGCGCCCCAAAATATAGGGGTTAATTAAAATGGTTAAACAAGAAATGAATTAGGCTTAATGACTAAGTGTTAAAGAGTCTTCCCTAGAGATCCAACTTCAAGCTACTTTCCTCCTTTTATTTTCGACAACCTAGGGTAAAGTCACACCCAAAATTTTACGATTAGGAATTATAACTAAACAAGATATGGGCAATAGTTCAATGGTTAAGTTAATTATCCTTCATAAAGATCTTAAGTTCAAGCTATTCCTTTCCTTTTCTTTTTCTTTTGAATTTCAAGAAAATGGGGAAATTTATTGTGTCGCCCCCCTAGGATCTTCATGCCCTAGCTAATCATTCTTTTCCCATTTGGATTAGATTTTCCTTTATTCAAATTCTAGTAAAATTTCTGTTCTTCTGTAATTTCTTTTCTTTTTGTTCTCTTTTCCTTCTTTGCACCATATTTTTCATCTTTGTGTTGGTAATTATTTTGCTCTTCCCAAATCAAACCGTCCCCTGTTCAATTGATTTCTATCAATTTTGTAATTGCCATCAATAGCATCCCTAGCTTTGCCAAGAAACGGTAAGTACACCTCGTTTCAATGTTTAGATCCCTTATTTTTGGCATACTACTACCCAAATGCTAATCTTTCGTTTGATTTATTAATCTTTTATGGTTATTGTCAAATCTTTGATAGTCTTCTCAAAAACTTGACACCTATTGTTAATTCATTGTAAATGTCATTTGAAGGATCAAATTTAGGTGAATCGGACCAAAATCGAGCGTGAGAAACATCAAGCGGATCCATGGTGAAAGGTGTGTGTCTTTTCCAAGAGAATCGGTATTGGTCATGTGTTAGTTTAGGGCCATACGGTCTCCCATACTGGTGATGTGAGCACGGTCACATAATGTTATGATGCAATTCAAAGATATCTAGATTGGCCCAATCACGAGGGCCAAGTGCAAAATGAAACATCTCACAGGCCTGATTGATTATTGGGCTAATGTTTTTAAGGACTTTTTAATTTTATTTTAGTTTTTTTTTAGTTTAATAAGTGTTTGCATCTTTAATTATGTCTTGCATTAAGTGTTTTGCATTTAATTAAGTCATTCATAAAAGCATCTCCTATGTTTATTAAGATTGTGATTTAATTATGTCATGCATTATTAATCTACATAATTTAAATATGACATGCATTATGTGATCTACATTTAATAAAGTCATGCATTATGTAATGACATCCATTAACTCTCATGATTAGTTAAGTTTGCATCATAAATAATGACATGCATTAAGTAACTTACATGTTAGTTAAATATGCATCATAAATCCTATCATGCATTATGTAACTCTCATGTTAGTTAAAGTTTGCATCATTAAACCAAGTCATGCATTTAGTAATCCATTAGTTCATTTAGTTTGCATCTTTAAACCATCCATTAAAACATCTTGTGTGTTTATTTAGTTTAAACATGAGTTAGTGTGTTTATTTTATTATAAATAGGGTTTTTAAGTTAAATAAGAATTTGAACAGGTTGCAAATGTTTAAATATTCATGTATTCTTGTCTAGGTGACTGTTCAATTCATTTTAGCTTATTAGCATGTTTAAATTGATCTTAGTGTATGTTTAATATGTTTTAGGAATGATTTAAGGCTGATAAGAAGATCTAGGGACGTTCACATACAAAAGCTGTTCGGTTTTTGCATGAAAAGGTTTGCATTTGGTGACTTAATTTGCTAGTACAAGAAGAGGACGATTTTGGCATGAAAAGGTTTCAAGGTGAATAAATGCATAAAATTCATTCAAGAATCAACTTTCAATATTGATGCATTGTGACTATTCAAATGGACCAAGAGTGGCTCTTCAAATCTGATCGGTTTCAAGCACTTAAAGGCCAATTCATGGCATCAACTAAAAGGAGGAAATACAAGCAATAAAGACAAACGGTTATGGAAGATGAAGGGACTACAACAACACCTTTAAGGACCATTAAGCTTTCATAAAGAAGATGACTTTTAAACTAACCATGGAATATGAAAATACATGACCTCTCATCTACTCAAAGACAAGTGAAGAGACATGACTTTTGAGCTAGCCATCATGAGTTAAATCGAATTTAATGGTCTGTTTTTAAGTTAGTTAAATGACTGAATTTGAAGGGTCATATAGGAACTTGAAAGGTCAATTCAGGCCTATAAATTTCGTCCTAAATCACTATGTTAAAAATTTTTTTTTGCTTGAATTCAAATAATTTGTGAGAATATTTCTCTCTTGGTTCTTCATTGAACTGTTCAAACTTATAAAATTTTCTTCAAAGTTTATAACATTCAAAATTTGTCTTATCACTATGTTTACCATCCTGGGGTATGACGACTTCGATACACCAAAATTCGAGTATATGGTCAAGTTTAAACGGGTCATAGTTTTACTATAGCTACGGTTCCTTAGAGAATTCAAGTGCTTTGAATTAAGGTTTCCACTTTGTGAACAATTTCAAGACGATTCTTTCAATAAGCTAATTTTCGAACACTCAAAGCTCAGGAGCTCACTTCATTTGGTATCGAGCTCGAGAATCTTGAAATTAGGTTCGATTATATCTTTACTGTTATTTTGTGTTTCGAAAAAGTGAAAAAAAAAGAAAGAAAAAATCGAAATATTGAAAAAATAAAGAAAATTTGAAGTTTAAAAAAAGAATAAAAAAACGAATTAAAAAAAGAAAAAAAGATTTGAAAGAAGAAGAAAAAATTCAAGTATTAAAAAATCAATTTTTGTTCTTATCTTCTATTGAAAGTATTCCAAGCAATTCTGAGTAACTTCCATCATTTCTGTGAGCTTTCTAACATTTGTTCTTATTGCAAGCACTTGTGAAAATGATAAAGCAATTTTTCGAAGTTGCCAAGTTTTGAAAGGATTGAAAGAGTTCTTTTAGTTCTCTTAAGAGCCAACGAGATGAAATTACGAGTGGAAAAAGGCACGAATGTGGAACTTATCAAACTTTCTTCAAAGTTTGCGGCGTTCAAAAATTTTCTTATCATTCTGTTTACCATCCCGAGGTATGGTGACTTCGATACACCAAGATTCGAGTATATGGTCAAGTTTAAGCGGGTTGTAGTTTTAATATAGCTACAGTTCCTTAGAGAATTCAAGTGCTTCGAATTAAGGTTTCCACTTTGTGAACCATTTCAAGACGATTCTTCCAACAAGCTATTTTTCGAACACTCAAAGCTCGGGAGCTCACTTCAACGGGCGTGTGGCCCACACGAGTGGACTACATAACCATGTACAAATAATATTTTTATTTTTTGAGATAATACTTAGTCTTTTTGTTTTCTAGCATTTCTTTCCCGTTATTCTTTGGTCTTATTTAAAAATTTTCCTCATATCTTTTTAAATTTGTGTAACCGACGACCGAAAAAAGGCACAAACACACTATATAGTGATTTTCTCTACCGCTTTTGTTTTTGTGATTTTTGGAATCCATTCTTTCATCTAGTCAGGCGTTATCGGTTAGGCCTTATCGGTTAGGTGTTACCGGTCAGGCGTTATCGATGAGGCATTATTGATCAGGTGTTACCAATCAGGCATTATCGGTTAGGCGTTAAGGGTTAGGCATTTGGGCCTAACCAATAATGCTTGGTAGATAACACCCTAAACCTTAAACTTTAAACCTCAAACCTTAAAATCATAACCTCTAAACTCTAAAAACCAAAACTAAACATGAAACCCTAAACCTTAATATCCTCATATTAGGATATCCCTAGAATGGGATGTCCTAGGGTTGGGATTTACCTAGAGTGAGATATCTCGGATAGGGATATCCTTAGAATGGGATATCCTCGATAGGGATATTGATGGAGCAGAATATCCCTCATTGGAATAATTTTATAAAGTAGAAAAAATTAATAGGTAAAAACACGAACCGGATACCAAAACAACCGAATCGGGTACTGTTTTTCCTGAACCGGGATATAATAGGACAAGGTTATCTGCGAAACAAGTTATTCGGAAATGGGTATACCCCTAGAGCGGAATAAGATAAAAATGTTAGATCAATAAGGACAATTAAAACCTGAATCGACCAATAAAACCACCAAACCGAGCACTTTTAATGCCTAGCAGGGATATTACAAAACCTGGATATTCTAGGAATGGCACATAACCTAGCTAGAAAGGTGTTAAGAGAAGAGAATCGAAGATACCTGTTGGAAAGGGGAGCTGAGCATGAGTCACTGGACTCGAACAGAGGGAGGAGGAGGAAACCTGACTGAAGGAGTCTGTTCGAAGGAAATGACTTGGAAAGAGTAAAGGAATGCAAACATGGTTTATGGTTATTGGAAACTGCTTCCTTGGAGGCTGGAATCGACACAATTAATGTGGGTTGGTATAATGGATTCCAGCTATTATCAGATTGGATATTTGTTTTGGTTTTATTCTTTTTAAAGCTTTATTTAATCTTTTAGTTTGTATTTTTAGGCTATCTCTTTAATACTGATGAAGCCTAATTGAATTCTGTTGGGCTGCAGCAAAGTCCTGATCGGGCTTAGATGTTTTTGTATTCTCATTTTATTTTATCCTTAATAAAATTCCAGTCTGATCTTTTTTCAAAAAAAAAAAATTAAGGGAACAAACAACTGAAAATATAGAACACAGTAGACGAAAATATTATATGATTCCACCCTTATCCGAATTCGCGTATCATATTTCTATGTGTTTTTTACTTAAAAAATAATAGGAGAAACAATAATTGTATCACCAAAAAACTGTGGTTTCAATTATTAGAAACAAGTCTCAGATTTCAAATTCACATTGATAGATGAAATCCGCCATAGATGAACTTTTTAAACTGAACTTTTTGGTTGCCAAGAAAATCGTTAAGAAAAAGTTTAGTTTTTTAACCAATCATGAGAAAAGAAATACTTTACAATTGGTTTAAAAAAGCTCAGAATGAAGAAAAAAGAATGGGTCAGATTAAGTAAAACTTCACATAAGTATTAGAGTAATAGGTCAATGCAAAAACGTGCTCAGCATCATAGAAAAACAAAATCTTTCTCATCTTTTTCCTTCATTTTTCTCCACAACCAAACAGACCCAAAAAAATAGACAAGAAAGAAAGAAAACTTAGTTAGCATTCCGACAGTCGATTTTCCAAAATACAACATAAGACAACTGAAATACGAGTAAAAAATCATATATCTAAAATGAAAAAAAAATGAAAAGGCAAAAACATAGTTCAAATAAAGATTCATACCTGAAAATCAGTCTATAACAGAAAAGGTTGAGAAAACTTTGGGTTTATCTCTCTCACAAAAAATGTTCAAGTAAAGATTCATACCCAGAACACTAAATCCTAATATCCTCAAATTGGGATATCTTTGGATTAGGATATACCTAGAGCGGGATATCTCGGACCATGATATCCTTAGAATGGAATATCCCTGATAGGTATATCGTGGAACGGAATATATCCTATCGGAATAAGTTTATAATGTATAAAAAATTAAACAGGTCAAAAACACGAACATGATACCAAAACAACCGAATCGGGTACTATTTTTCCTGAACCGAGATATAATAGGACAGGGTTATCCTTGGAACAAGTTATTTAGAAATGGATATATCCCTAGAGCAGAATAAGATAAAAAGATTAGATCAATGGGGACAATTAAAACATGAACCGGCCAATAAAACCACCAAAACAGACACTGTTAATGCTTTCATTTGAAGAAAAAAATTCAAACGTAGGTTAGTACAATATTTAGCATGCCAACATAAAAAAATAAAAAATCTATTTTATAAGATTGGAATAATTAATAGTGTTACCTATTTCCACTACCAAATTACACTAAAGGACTAAATTTTAAATTCAAACATAGTGTGAAGACCAAAACCATTATTTTTCCTTTTTGGTGATTAAAGAATACGAACAAGAGGTTGGTAAAATATTGGTGCCACTGATTGACCAAGCGGCACCCAAAAATCAATTTTTATAAAAAAAATCTAATTTTTAATAATTTTTTGTCACATGCCACATCGTAGTTGTGACACAGGGTGACTTTAACTGAAAAAAATAGGGGTAGTTAACTTTAACGGTCAACTATTAAAGTTAACAGCCAAAAGGTCTTTTAAATGCATTTGACTGTAAAAGTACCCAATTGAGTGAAAAAAAGGGGCTTAATTTCTTTTTTGAAAAAGTTTGAGGGATTTTTTTATGCCTTTTAAAAGTTCAAGCACCAAATTGAGTGCAAAAAAAAGACAGGGGCTTAATTGTTTTTTTATTTTTTGAAAAAGTTTGAAGGTATTTTTGATGCATTTGGCAATTCAAATACCCAATTGAGTGCAAAAAAAAAGTAGAGGCTTAATTATTTTTTTAAAGTTTGAGAGCTTTTTACACCCTTAAACCTTACTTTTAAAAGAATTATTAAAAATGTTAAAACAATGGGAAATAAAATAAATTTATTGAAAATATTAGAACTGGAATAGTTTTTTTAATTCCATAAAAATATTTGAAATTACTACATATATGGCAGTATCAATATAATCTTAACTTTAAATATTGGTTACATTAATCATAAACGTTGAAATTGACGAAATAAATAAAAGAATTATAAATAATGTTTACAATTGTTAATTTTTTTTAAAGCATGAGTGAAAAAAAAAGAAAATATTAAGACAGATATTTAATTTATTGTAAATGTTGGAATTCTAATAATTTTTGTTATTGAAAAAAAATATTTTAAATTACAACAATTATATAATTTTAATTATTGGGATTTCTAAAATTAAATAATATTTAAGAGTGATTTCAGTGCTGATATGAGCTCGTCCTCTTAGGATGATTACGAGTCGCATGAGTTCCCAATCGAAATTAAGAAGTATTGTTCGTAAATGACTTTGGTGAAGGTTGGTAATGATAATGGTAGGTTTTAGAAGGGTGGATGGATGGATATGCAATGGATAAATAAGGATAGGCTTGAATTCGGTCTGAGGACTCAAGAATGAACCAATATTATAAAAGAATATTGACCCGATTCCTATATTAGTACTTAGAACGAATTGCAAGTAACACTATAACCCTTTATCTAGCAAGATAGGAACCGATCGGTACAAGGGTGATGCCACACTTCAAAGAAGTGATAAGTTCAAAAGAATCAGATTGACGTCATAAGGGTTACTTGATAAGTCAATTTGAGTCAGATAAGAACAAGGAGTTTGCAAACTCATAATAAGATTAAAATTCATTAAAAGTTGATATAAAATGTGACAAGCCTCTTATTTATAGACTTACATATGGCCAGCTAAAAAGGCATGTGTCGAAACATTTTTTTGAAAAAAGTCCCGACTTTTATTTTAAAACCGAAAATGGAGTCGCCACCAATCTTTTTTAATTTGGTGTGATTGGATCACCACGAAATTTATTCATTTTAATAAAATGTTAAAATTATTAAAATGATGATTTTTGACCTACGAAATCAGAAAAATGGGTTCGGAACTCGGTTACATATGAGGAAGAATTAACACCCTTAAAACGCCCAAAATTGGTATCTAGTCGATTATTAATGTTTTAATTGTCGAAAATTGAAAACTTGAGGAAATTTAAAATGCGATCCTTAAGTGCATAAATGGCATGTTCGATGTTGTTGAAAAAAAAAAATTGAACTTTGCGAAGAAAGCTCGTTATTTCAAGTTAATCGAGAAGAAAAATCATGTCCAGTAAGTTAGGGCACAACACCTCGAATTTTAAAAAATAACAAGTGTTTTTAATTATAATCTCAAATCTCATATATTTAAATTTTTAAATAGGATATTCAATTACGTAAGTTCAAAGAAAAAAATCATACCTAGTACGTTGGGACATAATTTCTTTAATCCCTTGAATAAAAGAACATTGCCTCGAATTTTAAAACAATTTAAGGTGCCATGCAATTCATTTTAGAACATTTTTTACAAAGTATGAATGATTATGCTAATAATTTAATTTAATAATGACAAAATAAAACATGGTAAATAGATAAAATGCAATTAAATATAAATTAACAACAAATAAAATAAAATAATAGGAAATCAAATGATAATATAGTCGTGATAAGCATGGTAATGAATATTACTTAATGATGCAATAATGTAAAACACAACCACAAAAAGAATAAACACGATTACATTAAGAACGAAATAAAACAAGTAATTTAATGATGGGCAAAAATAATAAATAGATAAATAAACAACATAATAAATAAATGCAAATTAAATGCCCAAAACAAATAAATAAGCATATGAAAAAGGGATTAAATTAGAAATCAAAATAGAATAGAGAGCCAATTTAAAAAAAATCAATGGGAGAACTAAATTAAAAATAAAATAAATTTAAAGCAAAAAAATGAATGGGGCAAATCCGAATGCTGGAAACGTTCAGGGACCTAGTGGGAAATTATCCCAAGCCCTTACACATGTCATTCTCAAAAGCCACTGATCAGAGGACCAAAATGTAAATGAATGAAAATTATAGGGCAAAATTATAAAATTAAAATAATAAACAAACGGACGAAATTGAAATAAAATAAAAATGTGGAAGGACCAAGGGTGTAAATAGCCACTTGGTAAAAAAACACGCGGATTCTCAGGATGGGTTCGAGTCAAAATCGAGTATAGCTCAAAACGATGACGTTTTGGGCTTTAAGGTACCAAGCCAAACGACCCCGTTTTGGTACCCTTATAGAAGCTAATTTTTTAAAAAAAATTCATTTTTTCCTTTTGTTTCGAAAAAACCTTTTCTTTCTTTTATATTTTCTCTCAACCCCACCCATTGCCCGTCACTAGGGCCGCCGTTCCTCTGTCGGCCATCGGTCATCGACGACAACGATCGTTGCCTTCGGTGGCCAAAATTTCTAAAAAATCCCCTTTTGACCTTTTTGATGCCCAAATCCGACCCCAAAGAGTACAAAAAATAAAAAAACCTTTCGGTTTTTATAAAAAACACATAAGAAAATTAGGTGTTTTCGAGCCCTTCACTCATGATGGTGATGACCAAACGCCAAACAGGTAAGCCCTCTCTTCCCTTTTTCCTTTTTTACTTGCTATTTACTTTTGAATCAAAAATAAAAATAAAATAAAAATATATATGTATATAAAAATAGTCTGCCTTCAAATATTTGCTTTTTTTATTTCTTTGAAGTTTGTAAAAGAAAAAACATCTGATTACATTGTGGCTTTTATAGCCAAAAGTAAAATCATTTTCCTTTGTTTTTTGCTTTTGTTTCTTGCTTTTTATCTCTACTTCTTCTTTGTTTTGCAGGTTCGACAGTGGTGGCAAAGGGCTTTTTGGCAACCCCATGATGGTAGCTGACGTGGCATGAGGCATGTGTGGCAGCGGTGGCAGAGGGTTTCCTAGCAGCTAAGGTTTCCAAAACTTTCAAAATTTTGAGCTTCTTTAGGTTGGGCCTTAGATTGGGTTTTAGGGTTCGTTCGTTTAGTTTGTGTAACAGTCCGATTTTCAATGGTGTCAAAAATAGTGATTTCGGGATCACAACTCCGACTGGTCGAGTCGTAAATTTATTTATTTAAATATTTATGATGTCATTAGCATCGCATTAAAATGTAGATAGGAAATTTTAATGTCTAGATAGTGAATTGAGTAGAAAGGACTAAATCGTAAAAAGTACAAAAGTTAAGTTGATAAATTAGAAGGATCAAATGAACAAAAAGACCTAAAGTATTTTAGTAGGTGCTTTATATTAGGAATAAGTGAGATTAATTAAAGTTAAACAAATGATTAATTAAGCTAATTATGAAAGTCTAAATATTTACAAAATTTCCATGGATATATATATGAAATTAAAAGAAGAAAATAACATTTTCTCATCTTTCTTCATCCTTTGCACGGCTAAAATAAGAGAAAACTAGGGTTTCCATTGATGAAATTTGAGCTTTGATTTGGGTAAGTAAACCTTGGTCATTTTTAGTATTTTTTATGTTTTTGAGTTTGTATCAGCTTAATTTAGCTAAACCAAGGACTAATTTTTGAATCTGTCAAATGTTATGAAACTTACCATTGTTGAATATGCTTGTTTTTGAAAGTTTTTGATGGATTTTTATGCTTGATGATTGGGTTTGATATTCTTGTAAAGTGATTTTTGATGAAAATAGGGTTTAAAGACTAAATGTTAAAATGATGAAATTGGGTGTGGTGTGAAATAAACAAAATGTAGGGACTTTTGTGAAGGCTTGGAACATTCGGCTATTAAGAGTTTAGAAAGGGAATGGTTATTTTGCAGGTTTTTATGCTTAAGGACTAAATTAAATAAAAAGTAAAAGTTAAGGGTAAAATCATAATTTTTCCAAAAAGGACCAAATTGTGTTAAATGATCTGATGGAGTGATTTAATGTGAAAAATTGGATGATTTATGGATGTAGACTACGATTGTGCCACAAATCGCGAAAAAGAAAATTAGCAGAATAGTCCCTGGATTCTATCTACAACTGCAATCCAGTCCAATTCCATTTTGTGACTTGAAGATTGAACCATCTTGAAGACATCACATTATCCTGGGAGCTCGTTGGTAGTATTTACATCACTCGATTATATGGCATGTACTAGGATGAAATGAATTATTCTACTTGTATGGATGGATGAATCTTTTGTTGTGAATTTTTGTTAAATGTTGCACAAGTTTGCATGTTAGTTCATTGTGATATACACATACTATGTGAGATGTATGAAATGTTGAATCTATGTACAATGTATTTCCATGTTAAGACTTTAAGTTATGAAAGATGAATGGTTGATAACTTGAGTTTAGGCATGGTTCCTTGAATTCTATACACTTGTTTCGGTAGAACTCATGCTTGTATCGGTAGAAGTACAGGGTAGGAGAGAGGTTGTTCTCTGACTTGAGTTGTTTCGGTAGTTGTATAATAGGTATCGCTAGTTCTGTATATTGAGGTATTAATAGTTTAAATGCTTGTATCGGTAGAAATGAAGGGTAAGAGAGGTTGTTCTCTGACTTGAGTTGTTTCGGTAGTTGTATAATGGGTATAAATAGTTCTGTACATTGAGGTATTGGTAGTTTAAATACTTGTATTGGTAGAAGTTGCAGGGTAGGACTTCTCAGCTCTCTAGAGTTTTTAGTATCGGTAGTAGTATGACTTGTATTGATAGTTACCTTACTTGTATCGGTAGAACTGTCAAGGGTATTGCTAGAAGTCTGCATTGTTTCATGTATTGTTTACTGATTTGACTAGTACCGATACATGTCCAACAGGTATCGGTAGAAGTCTCCAAAAATTTTTTGAAATGATCTTTTTGCCCTTATTAAATTATGATTACAATTAAATGATAATAAATGACGTGTTGAGTATATTTCTTTGTAATATAAGATCAAATAACATAATTTTAAAGATGAATAGTTATTGATGAATATAGTGACACTGAGACCCTAGCAGCGACAGTTTCTGAGTTTTGGGTGTTACAGTTTGGTTGTAATTTGGGTTTGGGTTTTAATTTATTTGGTTTTTTATTGTATTTATATTTTTTGATTTGTTTGGGCCCAGACAAATTTGGCTCCAACAGCTACCCCTCTTTGCTCGTTGTCGTGCAATGAAAATGGAGCAAAGACCAGAAGAGGACCAATTTCGTTCGGTCCCGCTGAATCTTTCTTCTTTGGTATTTTTTTTCTTCAAGTAACCCGCTCTTTTGCTTCATTGATTACTCAACTCCACTGTATCCACTTCTCTACAACTTTAGGAAGATAGGATTTAGTGCCGTTACTTCATCTTGCCCCATGACAACTTTAAAGAGATAAAACTTGTCATTGCAGCTTCACTCCATTCCACTGCAACTTTAAGGAGGTTGAGATTCGCTATAGTAGTTTTAAATATGATCCATTGCAACTTAAGGGATATAGGATTGGTGTTAAAGCTTCACTCTATTCCAATGTAACCTCAGGGAAACTGAGATCTGCTTTGTAACTTTAATCTGACCCACTGTAACTTCAAGGGTATAGGATTTAATGTTGTAACTTCGCTCCATTCCATTGCAACTTCAGGGAGAACTAGGTCCGTTACCTATTTTAATCTGATCCACTATAACTTCATGGATATAAGACTTGCTGTTGAAGCTTCACTCCATTCCACTGTAACCTCAGGGAAATTGAGATCTGCTTTTCTAACTTTAATCCGATCCATTACAACTTCAAGGGTATAAGATTTGGTGCTATAACTGTAACAACCTGGTTTTCAGTGGCATTGGAAATAATGATTTTGGATCACAACTCCGATGATTCGGGTCATAAATTTTATTTATTTAATATGTGTGATGTCATTAGCGTCATATTAAATTTTGGTTAAAATTTTTTATCTTTTGGATAATTAATTAAGAAGAAAAGACTGAATTGTAAAAACTGCTAAAGTTGAGATCTTTAACTTAGAAGCATTAAATGGAGATTGAAAGGTAAAGTAAAGGACTTAATGGGTAATTGTACCATTTAGAAACTAGTGGATGGTAGTGGGCATGAGATATGAAGAAAATTTATGAGTAGAAAAGGGTAAAATGGTAATTTAACAATTTATAATATATATAATCATAAAACTTAAGAAATTAAGCTAATTTCTTTAGCTATCTTCTTCAACAAGACCGAAAAACCCTAAAGCCATTAGAGGGAGCTTCGGTTGAGTTTGGTCCTTCGATTTGGTAAGTAAACTTTGACCGTTTTTAGTAATTTTTATGTTTTTGAGTCCGTATTAGCTTAACCTAAGTAATCCAAGGATTAATTTGTGATTCTCTCAAATGTTATAAAATTTTCCATTGATGATATTAGTAGCATTACAAAAGTATCGGTAGTTCTGGTTATAATAGTATCGTTAGTATAAATACTTGTATCGGTAGAAGCTACATGGTAAAACTTCTTAGTTCTCTAGAGTTTTGTTTTATTGATAGATGTGTAAATTATATCGGTAGTAGGCATACTTCTATCGGTAGAACTTTCACAACTATCGATAGGAAAAAATAACTATTTTAATTTGTTTGCTAACTTGACTTCTACCGATACTTGTCCAGCAGGTACCGGTAGAGTCCCTCATATTTTGTAAAATGACATTTTTACCCTTATTGAAATTAAATGTTATTGAAGTTCAAAATTTATTGCATGCATATTCTTGTGATACTAAATTGCTGAGATATGAGGATTTATTCACGGTGAATGATTTGAAAGACCTCAGGACCCTAATCGTCGATGATGTTGGGTTTTGGGTATTACATAGTGATAGTAAGAATGATTGATGTAGCTCAGTTGATAGTTGTGATATTATGGTTTGGTATGGAATATAGATGTCATGATAATTGATATAAGTATTTATTCTTTCTTAACGAGTTTGTAATGGGAGTTATGTGTTGAGACATAGGGCCATGTGACCCCTATTGGAAAATTTCTGTACTTGATCCTAAGTTCTTATATGATTAAATTTGATTCTTGATTAGTTGAAATGTTGTAAATGAATGTGTAAGATTAAATGGAGTTAGTATTCTAAGTTGCAAGTTTGTAATTATATTGATTGTGATTGACTTGTGTGTATGGGAAAAAAACCCGTAAAGTTTTATAAACCCCTGAGACCTTAGTTCGCTGATGGTTACAGTTTCTGGGTGTTACAATTTTAATTCGATCCACTACAACTTTAGGGATATAAGATTTGGTGTTGAAGCTTCACTCTATTCCACTGTAACCTCAAGGAGATTGAGATTTGCTTTTGCAACTTTAGTCCGACCCATTGCAACTTCAGCGGTATAGGATTTGGTTGTAACTTCACTCTATTCCACTGTAACCTTAGGGAGATTGAGACCCGTTTCTTATTTTAATTCGATCCACTACAACTTTAGGGATATAGGATTTGGTGTTAAAGCTTCACTCTATTCCACTGTAACCTCAAGAAGATTGAGATCTACTTTTGTAACTTTAATCCAACCCACTGTAACTTTAGGGGTATAGGATTTGGTGTTGTAACTTCACTCCATTCCATTGTAACCTCAAGGAGATTGAGATTACTTATTTTAATTCGATCCACTGTAACTTCATGGATATAGGATTTGGTTTTTCACTAGTCCATCACACCATTCTCTAGGAATAGAACCTGTAGATTCTTGTTTTATCGGCCTCTGTCTAGGCCAAGTAATGATTTGAATAAAACAAATGCCCCTGAATAAATAGGTATGAATGATATTGGCATGAATGCAATTTGTCATATTTACCTTTTGGTCCTTAGGTCAACATTGTTCGTCGTTTTCCTAAGTTCTATCACTGATGTGTTACCACGCCTTCCTTTTGGCATAGTATTTTTGACATGAAACCAAAGGAGGTAGTCGTAATCTGAACTATTTATTTCAGGACCCCTCTAACCCTTGGGTTTGGTTATATCCAACTAGTGGTCTTGTTTAAGATCTCTATACTATTTAGAAATTTTCCAAAACGATATGCAGAAATCCTTTTATTCCTTATCGTTTAACCACTAACCGTTATTTCAATGCAAAAATGCTTGAAGGAAGTGAATGAAAAGATTAAAAATGGAAAACATTGGTCAACAATTGCCAAACATAAGGTGAGTGAATGAAATAAATTAGGTGCCCCAAATATCAAAGTATGAGATTCGTTGAGCAAACTTGATGAGGACCATTCTGAGCCTGATATGTGTCCATGAAACCTGGAGTACTTTGTTGATGCCCCAAGGTGTAAAGTTTCTCCACCTTGTTACTTTTGAGAGAGAAGACCATTTCATGCCCCCTCTTTGATTCAAATTTGAGCTGCCCTTTTGGGTTTCAACTCAAATCTCCTTAGGTTTTTAGACGCCCTTTACGGGTTTTCATCTCGACCTCTCCTTTTTCTTTTTCTTTTTCCTTCTTTTTTTTATTTTTTTATTTTTTTCTTTCTTTTTTTGGGTGAAATTTCTTCTTCACTGAATTCGAGTTCACGAGGTTGGGCAGATCTTTGCTTTCCATCTTGATTAGGATCAGAGCTTCTCCAAAAAAGGCTTTCTTTAACACATAAGGCCCTTCCTAATACGACATCCATTTTCCTCGAAAGTCTTTTTTGTGTAGGAAGGATCTTTTTCAACACCAGGTCTTCCTCATAGAATTCTCTAGGGTGGACCTTTTTTGTCATACGCCCGCATCATTCATTTTTGGTACATTTGATCATGACAGATAGTTTTTAGCCTCTTTTCTTCAATCAAGTTTAGCTGATCGTATCTGAATTGGATCCATTCTACTTCATCAGTACTAACAAAATTTGGAAGGAAGGAAACTTGACCCCAATGGGTAGGACTACTTCAATTCCATAAACCAGTGAGAAACATGTTACCTCGGTGGATGTTTTGACAGAGGTTTGATAAGCATAAAGGGAAAATGGTGATTTCTCATGCCGATTTTCCAAATGATCTTCTTAATGTTCTTATTGGTTGCCTCCACTGCCCCATTCACTTTTGGGCAATATGGTGCGAAACTATGATGCTTGATCTTAAACTGACTGTAGACCTCTACTATCATGCTATTGTTCAAATTCAAAGCGTTGTCAGGTATGATCCTCTCTGGTATTCAATACCAAAAAGTTTGCTCACTGTCAATTTTGTGACATTGGTATAGAAAGTAACTTCTACTCATTTGATGAAGTAGTTAATGGTCACGAAGATGAAATGATGCCTATTAGAAGCCTTTGGCGAAATTGGCCCGATGACGTCCATTCCCCACATAGAAAAAGGCCATGACGTGAAGAGGTGAAGGAGATACATAGATTTTCAGGATGCCCTTTGCGGGTTTTCATCCCGACCCTTTTTTACCTCCCTTTTTTAATGGCATGTTAGGCCTTATTCTTCAAAGTTCTTGTTGAACTGGATTGTATTCTTTCTTTATGGGAGCTTGTGTGTCACGACATCAGTTCCTTAAACCCGACATGCTTTGATAGGACCATGCGAAGACCTTTTTGAATTCTCGAAGCAACTCTATAAGATCTCTCTTTATTTTTGTGGAGGTACATGTCTCAATTTTCACCTCATTCTTTTCATTTTTCCCTTAAACTCACAGTTTCTACTAACTCTTTTGTGAAGTGATATTCATTCTCCGTCTTGCTCAACCATCCATAGCAAATTGAAAGACAAGTTACATTCTTGATCATCTTCAAAGTACTGAGGTTTTTCTAGACACATGTCCTTCTCAAAAGGGGCTTTGAGTCAACAGTAGCGTCACTTATATCCTTGATATCAAGGGACCTGTCATAGGGATAAAAAGGAGATCCAAAGAATAAATGGATTTACGATGGATGATTAATTGTGGTATGAAACGAATGGAAAGAATAATAAAATGTTTGTCAAATTGGACAAAAATGCATTATTTTTATTGAAATAAAAGACAGTGGTCATGTGCCCTTTATAAAAGGATCCCTACTACTCTCGAGCTTAGAGCAATAAGTGTATTCGGAATATTACTTTGGAAAAGTCCTAAAAATTAAAAGAAGCTCCTCCATAGCCTACTTATCCAAAACACTTCCAAGGGTGTAGGGGCGAACTCTCGATAGGTTCCACTCTCCGTTCTCTTCTTCGGATATGACTTTCGCTCATTTTTTTTTTCAAAATTCCCCCTGATCTTGATTTATCTTGTTTTCTCTTGGTTTTCGTTCAGAGTTGATAACACCTCCCCTTGACACGAATGTTTTAGATATGTTGAGATTTTTTTAAAATTTAATGCGTAATGAAATGCAGTGCAAATGAATGAAATGCATGCAAAGGGGCGTTGATTTTAGTTCAATTCTGTTAGAAAAACTATACTAGAAAACAAATTCCTTTACATAAGGCAGATACATATATGGTCGTGTCTCAATGCTCAAAGCCTTAATCTTCCTAAGAAGATAAGCTAATTTTTGCCCCAATTTGACTTCGATTTCAGGCTCAAAACGTCGGCTTGAATGGCGAAAGCTTACAAGTGGTTAACCACTTCTTGTACTTGGGTAAAAGCTTTGCTCGCAACATGGTCCATATCTCTGACCTGCCCTTGAGAGAGTTGGAGTTGTTTTTTTCAATATTCACTGTTTGTTTCCCCAGTTTTTTCGAGAAGCTCAACTCGTAGTTCACAACTCCGCAGTGAGGCCTCAAGTTCTTCTACCTTTTAACTTCTCATTCTTGTCTTGGCTTACCTTTCAGCTCAATTGCAAATCCGAGACCGCATCATCTATATGCCCTAATACCTCAGGGAAAATGATTAACTCATGAAAGCTTAAGGCGAAGACGTTGACTTTTTCCTTGTTTCAAGCATACCAAAATTAAGTCTCGCGGACTCTTCCAAGTGAGGTACATATTATCCCTTTCTACCTTAATTTTGGCTGTAATCTAGTTTTCGCTTATCCTATTTATATTCATCATCCTCTTTAAGAAAGTTGAGACTTTGGCGGCTCTAGAGTAGACTTCATCGACTTGAATCCTTGGGCAATGGAGTAAACTCGAGTACTCTTCTACTGCAGGCACCATGTTCATGCTTCTAAAAGTGAAGCAACTACAATCTGGATCCCAATGCTGTGTTAAGGCTCGAAAGAGATGCAAATCCACCTTAACCTCAAGTAGGTAAAACATATCACCATATTTGCAGTACAACATCAGCCTCGTTTTGTTGTCCCACTGATCCTATATTTTTTAGCTCTCGCAAATTATTCTAAGTCACGTTTATCCAGGCGTAATCCCAAAACTCTGATACGTGCCCTTCCGATAGGCTATTACTTTTTCACATTGTTTTTCCTTTGACCACATACTAATGGCCACATTGTTTTCTACCTTATCAAAAAACCCATTTTCTTATGACTAGTTCTCTATTTAGTAATTGAACACGAATAAACACTTTTTTTAAAATGAAAATGCAATAAAAATAGATTCAAAAGAAACAAGTTAGTATGATTAATACAAGAATAAAACTTGAAAAAAAATTACAATTAAAAGCAAAGAACAAGAATATAACTGTATCTCTTTTACCTTATCTAGGAAACCACTAAAGGTTCGGCGTGGTTCTACTTAGGGTAGGCTTTTAGGGTTCATTACATGAGATTTGTGTTCTAAAGTAAGGGTACCTGAACTAGCAGATTCCTCAATCCTTATCCATTATAGGCTCATACAGATGAGTTCAGTTCAGGGGCATACATTTCCCATATGTTTGCACAAAAGTGAAAACTTCTCGAAAACATAGGTACAAATATATCCCGAAAGTGATCTACTATCTTACACGGATGTGAAGACGTCATGAAGGAGTAGTGTCTCACTTCCACTTAAAAGTGTAGTAACAAATGCAATGTATATGAATAATCCTATACCTTAGCAATATCAACACAATATTATCAAAGCAACACACAAAAATAAAATGCAAAAGATCGCAAATTAAATTAAACCAAATCTTTAATGTTCGAAGAAAGACCAGAAAATAATCGACTTATGGCTTGACTCTCTTATTGGTCCCCAGCAGAGTCACCAAGCTGTCTAAATCTTTTTTTTTGAAAAAAGTCCTGACTTTTATTTTAAAACCGAAAATGGAGTCACCACCAATCTTTTTTAATTTGGTATGATTGGATGACCTCGAAATTTATTCATTTTAATAAAATGTTAAAATTATTAAAATGATGATTTTTGACTTACAAAATCAGAAAAGTGGGTTCAGGAGTCGGTTGCGTATGAGGAAGAATTAACACCCTCAAAACGCCCAAATTGGTACCTAAATGATTATTAAATGTTGTAATTGTCAAAAATCGAAAACTTGAGGAAATTTTAAAATGTGATCCTTAAGTGCAGAAATGGCATGTTCGATGTTGTTGAAAAAAAACAAAAATTAAACTTTGCGAAGAAAGCTCGTTATTTCTAGTTAATCGAGAAGAAAAGTCATGTCCAATAAGTTAGGGCACAACACCTTGAATTTTCAAAAATATCAAGTGTTTCTAATTATTATCCCAAATCTCGTATATTTAAATCTTTTAAATAGGAAATTTAATTACGTAAGTTCAAAGAAAAAAACCATACCTAGTACGTTGAGGCATAATTTATCGAATCCATTGAATAAAAGAACATTGCCTTGATTTTTAAACAATTTAAGGTGCCATTCAATTCATTTTATTAGAGCATTTTTTTACAAAGTATGAATGATTATGCACATAATTTAATTTAATAATGACAAAATAAAACATCCATACATGAAATAAGTAAATAGATAAAATGCAATTAAATATAATTAACAACAAATAAATAAAATAATAGGAAATAAAATGATAATATAGTTGTGATAAGCATGGTAATGAATATTAATTAATGATGCAATCATTTAAAATGCAATCACAAAAAGAATAAACAAGATTACATGAAAGACGAAAAAAAAACAAGTAATTTAATGATGGGAAAAATAATAAATAGATAAATAAACAACATAAAAATAAATAGATAAATGTAAATTAAATGCCCGAAACAAATAAATAAATACAAATAAATAAGTATATGAAAAAAAGATTAAATTAGAAATCAAAACAGAATAGAGAGCCAATTTAAAAAATTAAAATCAGTGGGAGGATTAAATTAAAAATAAAACAAAATTTAAAGCAAAAATAAAAAAAATAGAAAGAATGGAGGCAAATCCAAATGCTAAAAAAGTCCAAGGATCGAGTGGAAAACTTATCCAAGCCCTTAAGATGTCATTCCCAAAAGCCATGGGATAGAGGACCAAAATGTAAAGGAATGAAAATTACATGGCAAAATTGTAATAAATTAAAATAATAAACAAAAGGATGAAATTGAAATAAAATAAAAATGCGAAAGGACTAGGGGCATAAATAGCGACTTGGTCAAAAACATGCGGATCCTTAGGATGGGTTTGGGTCAAAATCGGTTATAGCTCAAAACGATGCCGTTTTGGGCTTTAAGGTACCAAGCCAAAACGACGCCGTTTTGGTACCCTTATATAAGCTTAATTTTTTTAAAAAAATTATTTTTTATTTTGTTTCAAAAAAAACTTTTCTTTCTTTTATATTTTCTCTCAACCCTAACCCATGGCCAATCACTATGGTCATCGTTCCTTCATCGGCCACTGGTTATCGGCGACGGCGACTGTCACCTTCGGTGGTCAAAATTTCTAAAAAATCCTCCTTTTGGAAATAGTGTACAGGGGACACACATACTGGACACAAGGGGTGTCTCAGACCGTGTGTATACCGTCTTGGGACATACGAGTGTGTGCCAGATCGTGTGCATATACTGTTTTGGAAATTCAGGTGTAGTGGTCACACAGGCTGGACACACGGGCTAGTACATGGCCATGTGTAGTGTAGGTTTGTGTACAAACTCGTCGTAAAACGACTGTATGTTAATCGTAGGACTTGTATGATCAAAACTGACTAGTGAATGTTGTTATGTATGGTTTCAACTTGATTATGAGTATGGGACTAACAATCTACGTATTGTCAATGATTAATTTATATTTATGATTGAGGCCTTGGGCTGATACTGAAATGTATGAACTGATATTTGTTTTGCCTTTGCATGTGGTTGGGCTATGTCCTGAAGGAAGTGACTGAATTGTTTCGGTGGTTAAACCACTTGATAATAATTATTGAACTGACAGTGACACTGTAAACACTGCAATGCTATACTGAACTGACAGTGACACTGTAAACACTGCAATGCTATACTGAACTGGCAGTGACACTGTAAACACTACAATGCCATACTGAGCTAGTAGTGACACTGTAAACACTACTAGGCTACCATTGAATTGCAATACAACTGTTTACTTGATCAGGATTTTTGGAAGTGATTATGGATCTGGAAAAGTGTCTTCTTTACTTCCGTTAATGAATCCTACCAAAATTATATATTATATTATACACTGACTTATTCAATAATGTTTCAGGGTCTTCTCAGACATGACGGGCGACGGTTCTGAGACTCGGTCATCTCTTTAGGACTCTTTAGGATGTCAAAATCTGAATCTTGGTTTATTTAATATTTAGGAGTTAAGACTAGGAGTATCAAAAATTATGTATGCACTGTTACCCTTTTGGATTGACTTTGTGTTTCCTTTTGCATTGCTTATTATATAAATTAACCTCGTGAAATTATCATTATGGATGCATGATAGTTATTCTTTGTGATGTGATGTTCTGAACTTGGTCGTTTCATCTAGGCTGGGTTTAGGGTGTTACATTTAGTGGTATTTGAGCCAGGTTAGACAACACTCAGATTGTGTAGTGGGTCTATTTATGAAGGTACGCAATGCTTCTGTATAAAAAAATAGAAACCGAATAACTAAATTAGAGACTGAGTCTTTGACGTTGCGCCTGTAAGTGTCTATTATCTCATTTATATGTATGCTGAACTGTGGAAAACTAATCGTACGACTGTCTTATTATTTGATACACAGTGTTAAGAACTTTTGAACTGATATGTGTACTTCTGATACTGTAGACACTATAAGCTGAGTTCACGAGGAAGTCATGGACGAGGTATGCGTGGACGCCGGGGAAGAGCTCGAGTCGAGTCCTCTTCCATGGAAAGCATTCCATCATGGAGATTAGCGAGACTATTGGTACTCCCACTGTTGAGATGGGAGCTCAGCCTGAGCTTATTCGGGACGACCCTGTGTCTCAGGCCATGTTGCGCGTGCTTGAGAGGGTCATTGGGACTTATGTTAGATCCGTAGCTCGGGGCTCAGTTACCGAGTGGCTTCGTTTGAACGGATTTGAGTTTTTTAGGGGCGTCATTGGAGTCTATCCTACAGTTGCTAAATATTGGCTTGAGGCAAACAAGGGTATAATGGATGACATAGACTGCACATCGGCACAAAAGCTGAGAGGTGCCATACTCCATTGGGAGATGAGGCATACCAGTGGTGGCTGATCGCCAAGCAAGGTGCTCTACTCGGGTTAGTGACTTGGGATTATTTTAAGATTGCTTTCCAGGGTAAGTATGTGGGAGCCAGCTACATTGAGGCTCGTTGTTAGGAATTTATGAGCTTAGAGTAAGAGAGAATGTTGTAACTGAATACGAGGTTAAGTTTTTGAGATTGAGCAGGTATGTTCGAGCATTAGTTGCCACCAAGCATGACACGTGCGTAAGATTTGAGAAAGGCTTACGGTATGAGTTAAAGGTTTTGATAGCTTCCTAAAGGAAGCGAGTCTTTGCTGTGTTGGTTGATAAGGTAAAGGCTATTGAGGAGGTTAAGCGCACTGCGCGCGAGAGGAATGAGCAAGAGAGGGCTCAGAATAGAGCTAAGAGGGAGATCGAACTTACTGGTACAGTTTCGTGCCCCAAGAAACGTGCAAGACCTGATGGACCTCCGAGGATTGAGGCATTAGTGGGCTCTAGCGCGATAGCGCATTGTGATTATTGCGGGAGACGCCATTCGAGCGAGTGCTGGAGGAAGACAGGAGCGTGGCTTCATTGTGGATCTCTAGAGCATAAGGTGTGAGACTGTTCGCACCAACCTGATCAGACACTAGTGACTATGCTAGTAACAGTTGTGAACATCGTTCAGTCTGTGAGAGCGATGCCACCACCACCACCTAGAGGTCGAGGTACTGGTAGAGGTAGTACTGCTTCCAGTAAGGGCGATACTATCTTTGTTAGACGTCATCGAGAATCGGATAGAGGTGCGACCCAGACTGAGGCATGACAGTCAACGCTTGTCTATGCGATTAGATGTTGTGAGCACAAGGATGACACCAACATTATTGTGGGTACGTTCTTTATTTATTCTATACCATATTTTGCTCTGATTGATATTGGTTCTACTCACTTTTACATAGCTAAAACTGTATCTACGAACTTGAATATATTTGCTGAGTGTACAGCTAGTGTGGTTTCTTTGTGTTAGTCCTTTGGGTCAGTCCATTCAGGTTGACAAAGTGTTTAAGAGAGTACCGTTAATGATTTAAGGAGTGGTGTTTCTGATGGATCTGACGGAACTACCGTTTGGGGAGTTTGATTTAATATTGGGCATGATTGGCTCATAGAACATTAGGTTAGTTTGGATTGTGCAACCAAAAGGGTTACTATGACAACGTAAGTGAATAGTGAGATAGTGATGATCGGGGAGCGTTGAGACAACCTTTCCAATGTAATCTTTGGTCTTATGGGCGAGAAACTTGTAAGGAAAGGGTGTGAGGCATATCTTGCCTTTATCTCTGATTTCACACCTACCAAGCTAATTGTCAGTTATATTCGGACAGTCAGGGATTTCCCGGATGTTTTCCCTAATGAGCTACTGGGTGTAGCATCGACCTGAGAAGTTGAGTTTGGCATCGATTTGTTACCGAGTACTGCATCCGTGTCCATCGCTCCCTATCGCATGGCACCGAAGGAGCTTGTTGAACTGAAGGCTCAGTTGCAAGAACTTCTCGATCAAGGGTTCATCCGATTGAGTGTGTCTCTGTGGGGAGCACCAATTCTATTTATCAAAAAGAAATATGGTTCGATGAGAATGTGTATCGATTACCGTCAGTTGAATAAGCTAACAATCAAGAACAAGTATCCTCTGTCGAAAATAGATGATTTATTCGATCAATTTCGTGACGCTTCGGTGTTTTCAATGATAGACCTCCGATCTGGTTATCACCAGCTTAAGGTAAAAGATGAAAATGTATTCAAAATAACCTTTAGGACGTGTTACGGGCATTATGAGTTTCTTGTCATGCCGTTTGGGCTAACGAATGCATCGATAGTGTTTATGGATTTAATGAATCGGGTATTTCAATCGTACTTGGATCGATTTGTAGTGGTTTTCATAAACGATATTCTGATTTACTCCAAAACTAAGACTTCAAAACGAGCACCTGTGTATTGTACTTCAGACACTTCGTGAGAAGAAACTTTACGCAAAGTTTAGTAATTATGAGTTTTGGTTGTCTAAGGTTGCCTTTCTAGGGCACGTAGTAACTGCTGAGGGGATCCGAGTTGATCCCATGAAAATTGAAGCGGTTGTTGAGTGGAAACAACTGAATAATGTATCTAAACTTCAGAGTTTTCTCGGGTTAGCGGGTTATTACTGAAGGTTTTTTGAGGGGTTCTCCCTTATAAGATCTCTTTTGACTAAACTCCTGCACAAGGGTGTTCCATTCTAGTGGTCTAAGGAGCACCAGTCGAGCTTTGAGAAAATCAAGTTTATTCTAACGCAAGCTGATGTCTACGTAAGAGTTTTTTACCGTGTACCTTGTAGACAAGGTACAAGAGACACACGAGCTGGACCCACGGTCGTGTGCTAGACCATGTGTGTATACTGACTTGGAACACATGAGCTAGACACATGGTCGTGTGTGTCGGACCGTGTGTGCATACTATTTTGGAAATAGCGTACAGGGGACACATAGGCTAGACACAAGGGTGTGTCCCAGACCGTGTGTGTATACTGTCTTGGGACACACGGGCGTGTGCCAGACCGTGTGCATATACTATTTTGGAAATTCAAGTGTAGTAGTCACACAGGCTAGACAAACAGGCTAGTACATGGCTGTGTGTAGTGTAGGTTTGTGTACAAACTCTTCGTAAAACGATTGTATGTTAACCGTAAGACTTGTACGATCAAAACTAACTAGTGAATGTTGTTATGTATGGTTGCAACTTGATTATGAGTATGGGACTAACAATCTACGTATTGTTAATGATTAATTTATATGTATGACTGAGGCATTGGGCTGATACTGAAATGTATGAACTGATATCTGTTTTGCCTTTACATGTGGTTGGGCTATGTGCTGAAGGAGGTAACTGAATTGTTTCGGTGTTTAAACCACTTAATAATAATTATTGAACTGACAGTGACACTGTAAACACTGCAATGTTATGCTGAACTAACAGTGACATTGTAAACACTGCAATGCGATACTGAACTGGCAATGACACTGTAAACACTACAATGCCATACTGAGTTAGTAGTGGCACTGTAAACACTACTAGGCTACCATTGAATTGCAATACAACTGTTTACTTTACTGGGATTTTTGAAAGTGATTATGGAATTGGAAAAGTGTCTTCTATACTTACGGTAATGAATCCTAAAAATATATTATATTATGCACTGACTTATTCAATGGTGTTTCAGGGTCTTTTAAAACATGACGGGAGGTGGTTTCGGGACTCGGTAATCTCTTTAAGATTCTTTGGGATGTCAAAATTTGACTCTTGGTTTATATAATATTTAGGATGGTGGTGATTTCGGGACTCGGTCATCTCTTTAGGACTCTTTAGGATGTCAAAATCCGACTTTTAGTTTATTTAATATTTAGGAATTAAGACTAGGAGTATCAGAAATTATGTATGCACTGTTACCCTTTTGGATTGACTTTGTGTTTCCTTTTGTATTGCTTATTATATGACTTAACCTCGTGAAATTATCATTATGGATGCATGATTGATCGTGCTATGAACGTCACAGAAAATATGTGAAAGCGTACACTGTCGATGCAAGTATAATAGATAGGTTTAAAACTATCAGATATCGATCCCACAAATATGACTGTTTATGTTTATAATTATCGATGCAAAGGAAGTTAAAATAAAAGAGATTGTGATGAATAATGTCAGAGCAAATTAATTAAGAAAATGCAGTAAAGGTTTGAGAATAAATTGTTGAAGCAATTCAAGAAAATTTAAGAAGTAAAAATAGTGATAATGAGATGGGGTTCCCTAACTTGAAAAGTTGACAATAGCTAAATGTGATCACAAGGTAAATGATAGATAAATTGTCGCCGTAATTAAGCTCGATGAAATCTTACCAACCTCGACTTCCCTGTTTATCAAAAACTCAAATACTCACACTAACCACACCTTCCAGTACTGGCAATGCAAAATATTCAAGAACAAGTGGACAAAATTCCTTCGATCCTCAAGCAACTTCCGTTGACTTGCTTGTTAACTTAATTTGTCGCTGCACTTTCTAGTGACAGTGACTACAATTACACTTCCATGGTCACGCAATTAAATCCAAAGATAAATAATGAAGGAAAGATTGAGTAGATATCATACTTGATCTGAAATTAAATTGTACTTCCATACAGATTCAAATAATCAAAATTCATCAGCGTTTAAAGAGAGAATAACAGAATAAATTGAAGCATCCTATTCCTAGTCTACTAGAACCATTCCCTTACACTCCTCTTACGTCGCATTTAGGAATGCTCCTCGTCAGGAGCATATTTGCCTTCTCGTCACAATCAGGTTACACTTAAGGAAGTTAAGCTACCATGGAAGTAAGCTTAAGAAAATTCTTGAAGAAAAAGTTTTAATACGTAAAAAACCTGGAAGAAGAATCCCCTGAAAAGATCCTCTCTCATCAGTATATATCAATCATTGCCCAGTACAGGTGTCCTCCCTTTCAGATCCAACTTCCTCTAGCTATACAAGTTGGTTATACCAGTTGTACACTCACGCAGATTTGGTGTGTTCATCAGATAGTTGTCGGTTGTAGTGACATTACCAGGCGTAAATTTGGATTCTATTTTACGACGACAACCCTGGATACCTTTATGCGTTGATCTTTCAGGAAAGATTCCTACATTGACATCTTTGGATGCTGTCGAAACCACCTCGAGAACGGGGCTTCGAAAAATCATTTTAAAGTTTGGAAAAATGGGTAAAAAGGGAGTCGCCACCAATCTTTACTTCGGGTGTGATTGGAATCACACAAAACATTTAAAACATTTTAAAAGGTCGGTCTTTGAAATCCAGAGAAACAGGCTCGGGAGTCGGTTACGCATGAGGAAGGATTAGCACCCTCATACGCCCAGAATTGGTACCACATGATTATTTTCAGGTCTTATTTTATGAAAACAATGAAAACTTAAGTCAAGTTTAAAATGCGATGTTTATTTTAAAAGGCTTTGTGTGATTTTAAAGGAAATCTTTTTAAGAAAAATTCATCCCTGTATTTCGATCCTCTATGAGAACTAGAAGACGTGTCCATCACATTAGGGCACTATATTCTCGGAGTTTCAAAATTGAAGGATGTTTTAGGAAATTTAAAAAGGAGTATTCTATTGCGTGAATTATACGAAATTCACACCCAACACGTTAGGGCATGGTGTTTCGAGGTTTTCACACGAAAGAACATTGTTTCTTTTTTGGTCTTAAAATCCTTTGTAAATATATAAGATAGAAGAATACTTTGGAAAACCTTTGAAAAGGATATCCGATTTGCATGAATTACGAAAATCACACTTAACACGTTAAAGCGCGATTTTTCGAAGTTTTCACACAAAGGACATTGCCTCTCGTTTTAAAATTATTTACGACATATGTATATAGATGTGTTTTGAGAATTTGAAAAAAATTCGTATTAAATTTAAAATGCAATCCTCGAACATATAATTTGAAGGATTAAAAAATGGATTACCCGTTTACTTCGATTTTCATGAAGAATTAAAAGTCGTGACCAACACGTTAGGACACGACATTCTCGGAGCCTCGAAGTGAACGGGCGTAAAAACTTGAAAAGGATATCCGGTTCGCGTGAGTTATACGAAGAAATCACACCCGACATGTTAGGGCGTGATTTTTTGAAGTTTACGCTCGGATGGAATATTGCCTCGATTTTTTTAAAATAACTTGTAAATGGATGCGTAAGTTTAAACACAAATAGCGAAGTAATATAATAATAAGATAAATAATATGCGAAAATATAAAATGCGGGTGCAAATAAATGCAAACATTGGTAAGGAAGAAGAAACGACGAAATCGGGGTTGAAAACGGGACTTTTGGATACCCGAGGGTAAAATGGTAATTTTGGATGCACGGGGGCAAACTGGTAATTTTTGGTGAGATCAGGGTTAAAAATAGAATCTTGGAAAGTTTGGGGTAAATGGTAATTTTTGATGAAACCGGGGTTAATAATGGAATTTTGGAAAGTTCGGGGGTAAAATGGTAATTTTTGATGAGACCGGGGTTAATAATGGAATTTTGGAAAGTTCTGGGGTAAAATGGTAATTTTTGATGAGACCGGGTTAAAAATGGAATTTTGGAAAGTTTAGGGGTAAAATGATAATTTTTGATGAAATCGAGGTTAAAAATGGAATTTTGGGAAGTTCGGGGGTAAAATGGTAATTTTTGATGAAATTGGGGTTAAAAATGAAATTTTGGAAAGCTCGAGGGTAAAATGATAATTTTGGTGAAATTGGGGTTAAAAATGGAATTTTAGAAAGTTCAGGGGTAAAATGGTAATTTTTTATAAAACTAGGGTTAAAAATGGAATTTTGGGAAGTTCGGGGGTAAAATGGTAATTTTTGATGAAATCGGGGTTAAAACGGAATTTTGGAAAGTTTAAGGGTAAAATGGTAATTTTCAGACAGTCCAGGGACCTACAAAATAATAAAACCAAGAAAGGGTGACACGTGACAGCCCCACAGGCATCCAGAAGTCAAAGGACTAATTTAAAAATCTTAAAAATTCCTGGGTCAATTTTGTAATTAAGCGAAAGTTGATTTGAGGATTAAAACAAATTAAAAATGACAGGGACTAAATGCACAAATAAGCCAAAAAGTGACACGTGACGTCCTCTGGTGCAGTCAAACAGTCAAAGGACTAATTTAAAAATCTCAAAAAATTCCTGGATCAATTTTGTAATTTAGTAAAAGTTGATTTGAGGATTAAATTAAAACAAATTAAAAATGATAGGGACTAAATGCACAAATAAGCCAAAAAGTGACACGCGGCAGCCTCTGGTGCAGTCAAATAGTCGAAGGATTAAATTGAAAACCAGTTAAAATTACCGGGCAAAATTGCAAATAATTAAAAAATGCAAAAAGGACTAAATTGAAACAAATAAAAATACGGAAGGACCAAACGCATAAATAGACCATTAAGCGAAAACGCGGATCCCAGAGCGGGTTCGGGTCGAATCGGGTCGGGTCTTGTGGGTACTATAAATTTCATTTTTTAGTTTTTTTTTTAATTTCATTTCTCATTTCTTAAAATCAACCCCCCCTCTCTAAACTCTCTCAACTCTCTCCCTCACGCCCCATGACCGGCCAAACTCCGGCCGACTCCGACAGCCACTAAGGCCGCGTGTGGGGGTGCATCGCCGGTGCCCTAGGCCACGCTCCGACGTCCCGGCTCCCCTCCGATCAAGTTCAGCCCTTGTCGGACCTACACGCGCCGTCCGACCACCGTCCGAGGTAAGGGTTCGTCCCCTTTCCTCCCCCCTTTATTTTTTTTACATTATTCTTTTAGTTTTCTTTGAAAACCCAGATCTGGGTTTTCCAGATCAAAGATAAAAAAAACTTGTTTAAGACACCCTTTTTTAAACCTTTTTTCTGTGTTTTTAGGTGTTCGAACGCTGAGGGGCTTTCGCGGGGGTGGATGCCTCGGTGGTTGATCGTTCTTTCATCTCCGACAGCAGCGATCAGGGAAACATCTCTGTCTTTTGGCTTTCTTTTTATTATTATTTATTAATATTATCATTAATATTATATTTATTATTAAACCCATTATTTATTATTATCATAACTGTCATTAATGTCATTAATGTTATTAATAATATTAAAATATTCTTGAATGCTATTAATTTATTTAAACAAAACAGTGAATGCTAGCTAGGTTATTAAATACATACATCAATGCATATTCAGAATTTGATGAGTTCTGACTTTTGAGACATGAATCGGCAGTAAACAAAACATTAGTAATACCTAATTGCTTTGAATGCTTGAATGACTTAGGATTGGATTGAACCTTCTCTTTGCTGACAGTTGATATTGGGTTGAATATTATTTTGTAATGAAAAGGGTCTGTTTCTTTGATTTCAAGAATAGGGTTTGTATTCAGATTTCAAGAACTGGTGTTTATTTCAGAATAAGGTTTGTAACCTCTTACAATGCAATTCAATTTGGTTTTTATAGCCAAACTTACAATCATTTTAATTTGTTTCTTTCAATTCAATGCTAGTCCTAATCTCTTCTTTCTTTTTGCAGGTGCAAGCAGTGGCGGTTGGAGTAGGTTGAAGCTGCAGTGCCAGAAGCAAGTTGACTGAAGAAGGAGATACAGCTTGGGCTGACGTGGCGGTCTTCAATTGGCTGAGGTGGAGGTGGCTTGATGCAAGTGGGCAGATGGGTCCTGGGTTTTTGGGCTAGCAAAGTGTGATTGAATTTGGGCTAGCCAAAATTAGCCCAATTGGGCTTGTAATTGGACTTTATTATTTGGACTTTTAATTTAAATTTAAATTTTAAATTTATTTCAAATATTTTTAAATTTAAAATAAATTTTAATTTAATAATAAATTTAAACCTAAAGATCCAATCACTTGGGCCCGGATAAATTGGGCTTCAACAGATGCAATACTGAACAACTAATTGTGGCGACATTAGTAGCAAAAACATGATAAAATTAAAGAAAATTAAACCGAGCATCACTGAGTTAGAAAATGCAATCACTAAGTTAAAAATGCTAAAAATGCATGCTAAAAAATGATAAAATGGGAACAAATTATACCCTAAGTAAGGAAAACCAATGGTCTTTTGTAATGCCATTATACCCCCAAACTTGAATGGGAACATCGCTTTAGAACTCTGGTTAAATTGTCAGCGCATTTATCAAAAGTATTACCATAGACAGAAAAATCATCCATAAATACCTCCAATGAGTCTTCAATCATACTTAAGAAAATTGCCATCATGCATCTTTGAAATGTGGTCAGTACATTGCATAGACCAAATGGCATTCGGTGGAAGGCAAAGGTACTAAAAGGACAAGTGAAAGTCGTCTTTGCTTGGTCTACCAGCACATTTGCTATCTGATTGTAGGTAGAATAGCTTTCGGGAAAACAATAATAGGCTTTACCAGCTAGGCTGTCCAGTATTTGATCAATGAAGGGAAGTGGAAAATGATCCTTCTTTATGGCTACATTCAAACGACGATAGTCCATGCATACTCGTCAGCTTGTAGGAATATGAGTAGGGATTAATTCATCTTTGTCATTACTTACCACCATGATTCCACTCTTCTTTAGGACACATTGGACTGGGCTCACCCACGTACTATCAGAAATGGGGTAGATGATGCTCGTATCCAACCACTTAATGATCTCCTTTTTAACAACCCCCTTCATTTTTTCATTTAATCTTCTTTGCTGTTCAATGGACTGCTTTCCCTCATCTTTCAACCAGATCTTGTGCATGCAGAAAGATGGACTAATGCCTCTAATATCCGCAATACTCCAGTCAATAGCACGCTTGTGTTGCTTCAGTATTTGGATTAATTTTTCTTCCTGACTTGCGTTGAGAGTTGCAGAGACAATTACTGGCAGGGTGTCATTCTCACCAAGGAAAACATACTTCAAATGGGTAGGCAACAGTTTCAACTCCAAAGTAGGAGCTTATTCAATAGAAGGCTTAAATACAGGAGCCGTTCTATTAGTCAAATCCAGTGATTCCATCTGCCATTCGCGCCTAAGCTCAACATTATTTGCCTCAACCTTGTAGTCACATTCACTTAGAAAATCTTCTTTAGTTGTCACCACAAATTCTTCTTGGACTGTTGTGCTACGTTCATTAAATTCCTCCTCTATTAATTCATCCAACACATCGATGTGATGACATTTCTTTTTATTTTTGCAGGGAATTGCTTCAAAAACACTAAAAGTGACATGTTCGTTGTTATGTCGCATTATCAATTTGCCTTTGAACATGTCAATAAGAGTGCAGCCAGTGGCAAGAAATGGGTGTCCCAAGATTATGGGCACCTCTTTATCAGCTTCACAATCAAGGATAATAAAATCCACTGAGAACACAAACTTATCTACTTGAACTAGAATGTTTTTAATTTGCCCTTCAGGTTGTGCTAATGATCTATCTGCTAGTTGCAATGTCACTGAAGTGGGCTTTATGTGACCAATCCTCAATTTTCAAAATGTTGATAATGACATGAGATTGATACTTGAGCCTAAATCACAGAGAGCTTTTCCCAAGTAATGATTTCCAATAGAACATGGAATTGTAAAACTGATCCTTCATCTTTGGTGGCAATTTATTTGTCAAGACTGCGTTCCAATAGAGCGCAATTGTCTCAATATCGTTTAACTTCTTCTTCTTTGATAAGAGCTCCTTCATGAATTTTCCATAGCTAGGAATCTGTATGAGAGTATCCACAAGAGGTATATTGACATGCAATTGTTTCAATGTGGCCAGAAACTTTTAATATTCTTTACGTTCTCCTTCTCCTTAATTATTTTGGAAATGGCAAAGGTATTGATACATCAGGTTATCATGACAAAATCAGTTGCGCCAATAATTTTGTTGGTCTAATTGTAGGAATGGGAGTAACAAATTATGGCTTCTCTTTATTTGGTTCGTTTGTTTATTCTTCAGATACAACTTTTTCTTCTTGATCTGCTTCACTTGCGTCGATAATTGTTGTATTATAGCTGCTAATTGGTTCAACAATTTGCTTTCCACTCCTAAGAGTAATAGCTTTGCAATGCTCCTTCCCCTTTTGATTAGGATTCTCAGTGTCACTAGGTAAAGCAGCTGGTGGTCTTGTGCTCATATTTGAAGCTAGTTGTCCTACTTAAGCTTCCAATGCTCATATTTCCTTGCACAATAGCTTTTGTCCTCGTGATATGTTCACACATCAAGGCTTTAAGGGCTGCTAATATTAGCTCGTGGTTGGGAATGCTGCTGTTGCTGTTACTGTTGTTGTCCTTGCATCTGAGGACTTTAATTAAAATTTTATTGTTGTTGATTATAATTCCCTTGTCGAAAATTTCCTTGGCTCGAGTAATTGTCATATCTAAATGTGGTTTTTGATTCCCCCAACGCTGTTGGTTTTGAGCTGAGCTGTTGTAGGAATTACCATAAGAATTTCCTCTGATATTATTAAAATAAAACGCATTCTCTGCATGCTGTGGACAATCTTCATAGCTATGATTCTCGCCTCAAATTTCGTAACAAAATGTCGAGACATCCATTTTTTGGGCAACTTGGATGGGAGAAATTTAACTTCACTTGTCCTTTTCATTTTTTTTTATCATATTTGCTAACGAAGATACCTGTGCCCTTAGAGCTGATATAGCGTCTAACTCGATAACTTCAGGGTTGGTTTTGACTTGAGCAGCTCAAGAGATCGGATATTGGTAGTCATTCTGAGCGATCCTCTCTAAAATTCTCACACAGCTTCACCATATATGCAGTCCAACAAAGGACCATTCGCAGATGCATCAAAAAGATTTCTTGTCTGCGTATTCAACCCATTGTAAAAGATCTCGATTCTCATTTCCTGTTGAATTCCATGCATGGGACAACATCGAAGTAGGGTTTTAACGCTTCCTTGTGTGTGCAAATTCTCATCATCTAATTGATTATACATAGTGATATCACTCCTCAGCCGAGCATTCATTGTTGGTGGATTAAACCGCAAAACAAAATGAGTCACAAGTGCATTCCACTATGTAATTGAGCAGGCAATCGAAGGAACCAGGTACGAGCCCATCCTTGCAATGAGAAAGGAAACAGTTACATCTTCAAGGCATCATCAGGAACGTCATGATGACTAAAAGAAGCACAAATTAGTAGAAAAGATTTAATATGCTCTCTCGCATCCTCAAAAGGAGATTTGCCTTATCGTTATAGTTAGGTTACCCTTAAGGAAGTTAAGCTGCCATGAAAGCAAGCTTAAGAAAATTGTTGAAGAAAAAATTTTAATGTGTCAAAAATCTGGAAGACGAATCCCCTGAAAAAATCTTATCTCATCAGTTTTTATCAACCACTTCCCAATACAGGTGTCCTCCCTTTCAGATCTAACTTCCTCTAGCTGTACAAGTTGGTTATACCAACTGTACGCTCACGTAGATCTACTGTGTTCATTAGAAAGTTATCGGATTTGGATTCTATTTTGCGGCGACAACCCTAGATACCTTCATGCATTGATCTTTCAAGAAAGATTCCCGCACTGACATCTGTGGATGCAATATTGAACAACTAATTGTGGTGACATTAGTAGCAAAAATAGGATAAAATTAAAGAAAATTAAACCGAGCATCACTGAGTTAGAAAATGCAGTCACTAAGTTAAAAATGCTAAAAATGCATGCTAAAAAATTATAAAATGGGAACAAATTATACCCTAAGTAAGGAGAAATCAACGATCTTTTCTAATGCTATCAATAATAGTTATTCTTGTGATGTGATTTTCTGAACTTGGTCATTTCTTCTAGGCTGGGTTTAGGGTGTTACACAAATATCCACCAAGTAAGCCCTCTCGTCCCTTTTCCTTTTTACTTTCTATTTACTTTCGAATCGAAAAGAAAAATATATATTTGTATATAAAAATAGTCTGCCTTCAAATCTTTTGCCTTTTTTTTTATTTCTCTTGAGTTTGTAAAAAACACCTGATTACATTATGGCTTTTATAGCCAAAAGTACAATCATTTTCCTTTGTTTTTTGCTTTTTGTTTTTACTTTTCTGTTTTGTAGGTTCGACTGTGGTGGTAGAGAGATTTTCGGTAACCCAATGGTGGTGGATGGTGTTAGAGGCGTGGTGGTGGCCTCGGTAACATGTGGCTAATGTGGCATGAGGCGTGGGTGGCAGAGGGTTTCCTAGTAACTAGGGTTTCCAAAATTTTAAGCTTCTTTAGGGTGGGCCTTAGATTGGGTTTTAGTTTTAATTTGGTTTGTGTGTAATTTGGGTTTTAATTTATTTGGTTTTTTTATTTATTGTATTATATTTTTTTGATTAATTTGGGCCCGGAGAAATTGGGCTCCAACAACATGAAATAATTAACCAAAAATAAACCATAAATTCGTTTAACATTTCCTGAGCACTTTAATTCAATGTGGTGGTTGCTAAATGAATGTGTTTGGCCAAATTTATTATTTGCTTAACTAGGAAGAAGTTGCTTCTTTAATTCGGTTGAAGTTCCCATGCACTTGGAGTAATTGCTAGACGGTGCATTGATGATTTTCCAGCCACTTTCCATGTCCACATGAGCAACATTTGTGCATTTAAGCACCTTGTGACCTTTGATGAAACCATACAGTCATGCATGTAGAGAGTATTAATCTCCTTTAGTTTTCACGAAATGCCTTTTTAGGGAAGTGTTTTCAGCACTTTAAATGTTGGGAGGTGCAATAAAAGCATGTGTTGGCCGGCCATTAATGTCCCTAAGACATATCAAATATGCTGGTTAGAACATATTAAATAGGTAGTAATATTTGACTAAAAACTAACTTAGGACATATTTAAGGACTTATCAAAATAACACAAAACATAATTAAAAGTTAAACTAAAATAACTAAATGGTTAAAACCTTATTTCTAGCAATTTAATTAACTAAATAAATTAAAGTTTTATGTGCAGCACATTGCATGGAATGCATGTGTTGTAGGAAGTGCACGAGTTATATGAAATGTATGGAATGCACGAAGTGTTTTCCCAAACTTGATTAATTAAACCGGTGATAGCTTCCTTGAACTTCTTGGCTTGTGATCGCGTGATTGGTCCTCTAGGTAGCTCGAATGGATCGCGTGAGGCTTGCCCTTAGTTCATGCTCGCAACATCAGTGTTCGCAATGCGAGTGCTCGCAACATCAGTGATCACAGCTTCAATGCTCGCATCTTCTATGCTCGTAAGGTCCATGCTCATATTATTTGTGTTCGCACTACTCGTGCTTGCATCATCCCCCCTCTTCAAAGCAATATATATCCTCAAATCACCCCGCCTACATCATAAGGGGATAGATCAGTAGCATTAAAGCTCGCACTAATAGTATACTCGCTTGGAAGATCCAATTGGTACGAATTTTCATTAATCCTTTCCAGCACTTAAAAAGGTCATTGCCTCGTGGTAGCAACTTGGATCTTCTTTAAGCTGGAAACCTTTCTTTCCGCATGTGAAGCCAAACCCAATCTCCGGGCTCAAAAATTATTCATTTACATCCCTTATTGGCTTTTCTTGCATATTGCTTGGTCCTCTCCTCGATGTTTTCCCTAACTTTTCAGTGTAGATTCCTCACGAAATCGGCCTTCTTTTTACCATCTAAATGCACAAGCTGATTCAAAGGTAACAAAATTAAATCTAAATGAGTTAAAGAATTGAAACCGTAAACAACTTCAAATGGCGAATGCTTAGTGGCCAAATGTACAAAACGGTTGTAAGCAAACTCGATGTAGGGCAAGCATTCTTCCTATGTTTTCAAATTCTTTCAAATGATTTCTCTTAGCAAGGTAGATAGCACTTGGTTAACAACTTCGGTTTGACCATCCGTTTACGGGTGGCATGTTGTAGAAAACAATAGCTTAGTACCAAGCTTTCTCCATAAACTCCTCCAAAAATGACTAAGGAATTTAGCATCTCAATCAGATACAGTCGTCCTTGGTACTCCATTCAATTGAACCACTTCCCTGAAAAATAAGTTAGCTATATTCAAAGCATCATCAGTTTTGTGCATGGTAAAAATGAGCCATTTTAGAGAATCTGTCAACTACCATAAAAATTGAGTTTTTTCCAATTTTAGTTCTAGGAAGGCCTAGTACAAAATCCCTAGAAATATCTACCAATGACACTTCGGGGATGGGTAATGGCGTGTATAGTCCATGGGGTTTAATGCACGATTTTTCCTTCTTGCAAGTAATGCATCAATTGCATACCCTCTCAACATCTCATTTCATCTTAGGCCAAAAGAAATGTTCATGGAGCATAGCTAATGTTTTGGCCACTCCAAAATGTCCCATGAGACCTCTACCATGCGCCTCTTTCACAAGCACATCTCGAATGGAACCTGGGGAATTCATAGTTTACCTTCCTTAAAAAGGTATCCATCATGCGTATAGTATCTTTCAAAGACTCCCTTTTTGCAAGCTTTATAGATCTCAGAAAAATCAGAATCATTTTCATAGCTCTCTTTAAGATATGAAAAACCAAGTAACTTAGAGTCTAAGCTATTGAGAAGTGCATACCTTCTTGACAATGCGTCTGCAACAACATTCTCTTACCTTTCTTGTACTTAATCACTTAAGGAAACGATTCTAAAAATTCAACCCATTTGGCATGTCTCTTTTTCAACTTGTTTTGACCCTTGAAATGTTTTAATGCCTCATGATTAGTGTGAATGATGAATTCCTTAGGCCATATATAGTGTTGCCACGTCTCCAATGCTCGAATTACTGCGTACATCTTTTTGTCATATGTCAGGTAATTAAGAACATCACCATTCAATTTCTCACTAAAGTAGGTTATGGGTCGCTCATCTTGTGTCAGTGCATTAGTCAAACAATCCTTAATCAAATTAAAAGATTTCTCTTTCTTATCACCCCAATGAAAGTTAGAGTTTTTCTTGATAATTCCAGTTAAAGGAGAAGCTAAGGTGCTAAAATTAGGGACAAACCTTTGATAAAAACTAGTAAGTCCACGAAAACTTCTTACTTGGCTTATGTTTGTAAGTCATGGCCACTCTCGAATTGCTTTTACCTTCTCCTGGTTGACTTCGAGACCTTTGGAGCTAACCACAAATCCTAGAAATGGTGTATATGATCTTCCAAAGACTTACTATAAATCAAGATATCATCAAAATACACTACACAAAATTTACCAATGAAGGATCGAAGAACATGGTTCATTAACCGCATAAAGGTGCTAGGTGCATTAATTAGGCCAAAGGGCATAACCAACGACTCATACAAACCTTTTTTGGGTTTTGAATGCAATCTTCCATTCGTCTTCTTCTCTCATCCATATTTGATGGTATCCACTCTTGAGACCGATTTTAGAGAAAATGAGAGCTCCACTTAGCTCGTCCAACAATCATCTAAGCGCGGATCAGGTGTTGATATTTAATGGTGAACTTATTGACCACGTGACAATCAATGGACATGCGCCAAGAACAATCCTTCTTAGGTACCAATAGCAAAGGCATGACACATGGATTTAAGCTTTCTCGAACATACCCCTTCTCCATTAGCTCGATAACTTACCTTGTAGCTCTTTGGTTTCTTCAGGGTTGCTTTGATAAGTTGGCCGATGCAAAATAGTGGATCTAGGAATAAAGTCTATTAATGCTAAATGCCTCTAATGGGCGACAATACACTTGGGATATCCTCCGAAAACACGTCCTCGAACTCCTACTACAGCAAATTCATAATAAAAGAAGGAAGAGAGTTATTTAAATCATTAGTGCTAAACAAACTTTCCTTGTATATGATTACAAGCAAAGGTTGCTGAGAAAGCAATGACTTTTTGATCTCTCTTTCTTTTGCAATATACTCAATTTTCCTAACTCATTCTCTTCTTTTCTCTCATTTATGCTCTTTTCTTTCTTTCACTTTTGTCTCATTCTTTTCCTCCTTTTGTGTTTTTTGAGTTTTCTCACACTCATATTTTTCATTTTCTTTCAATTTGTCAAATGAATTTTGTAATTTGAGCTGATATTCATACACTTGTTCGGGAGTAAGTGGTGCTAAAGTAATATTCTTTCCTTGATGTTTGAAAGTATACTGATTGGTATATCCATCGTGTAACACTCAACAATCAAATTGCCATGGTCTTCCCAACAGCAAGTGACTAGCATGCATTGGAACTACATCGCAAAGGACTTCATCATAATACTTGTCAATCGTAAAAGTGATAACAGCTTGCTTGGTAACTTTGAGCTCACCACCATCGTTGAGCCATTGAAGCTTGTAAGGGTGTGGATTCTTGGTGATTGCTAAGCCAAGTTTTTCTACTAACAAGCAACTAGCAACGTTAGTACATACCACCATCAATAATAACACTACATACCTTTCCTTGGACATGGCAACGAGTGTTAAAAATGTTTTCGTGTTGCTACTCATTTTCCACGGTTTGGATGTTCAAGCTTCGTCTAATGACAAGGATTTCCCCTTCCACGGCATACTCCATGTCATCCTCCTTATCAATAGGTGATTCGGGCTCATCTTTTTTTTTAGGTTCGGATTCTATCTCACCATTGTCCCTTATAAATATAACATTTCGATTTGGACATTGGTTAGCAATATGGCCCCTCCCAAGGCATTTAAAACACTTGATATCTTGGGATAGATATGGTACAACCTCATTCTTTCCTTTATTTGAGTCTACAGTCGGCTTATTAGGCTTGGACGTCCCAATATTGTCTTTGGATCAAAAAGTGTTATCCTTTTTGTAGGTTCCTTGTCCCCACTTTGATGTAGAAACAAAATTAGAAAGGGGTCGGGTGGTACCTTTTCTCTTCAATTTCTTTTCCACCTTAAGTGTCATGTGAACCATATCAACAACTTCAACATAATTTTGTAGCTTAACTACATTGGTGATGTCTCGATTGAGGTCGGCTAAGAACCTCGCCATGGTTGCCTCTCGGTCTTCCTCAACATTAGCACATATCATGGCTATCTCCATTTCCCTGTAGTAATCTTCTACACTACGGTTTCCTTGATTGAGATTTTGTAGCCTTTGATGCAACTCCCAATGATAGTGAACAGGTACAAACCTCTTTCTCATGATAGTTTTCATTTCAGCCCATGTAGACACTGGTTGTTCACCATTTCATCTCCTATTCAAGATTAGTTGATCCCACCAAATAATAGCATAATCAGAGAATTCGATGGCAGCAAGTTTTACCTTTTTATTTTCTGAGTAGTTATGGCATTCAAAGACGAGTTCTATTTTCTTTTCCCACTCCAAATAAGCTTCAAGGTTGGTTTTCCCTTGGAATGGAAGAATGGTCATTTTGATATTTTTAAGATTGTCATGTATTTGATTTCGATCCCTAGGACCTCGATTTCTTTCTCCTTGATGCCTCAAACTTTGATTAGAGGATTGATCACTCTCTACTTCACTTGGTTCAAATTAATCCTCTTGATTTGGTCTTGGATTACCTCGCTCTCTTCTTTGAACATGAGAAGAACGTCCCCATTGAGAACGCTCCTCCGCTTGGTCTAGTCTTTCATGAATTAGTTCCAATTCAGCTTGAAGCATTCGTTGCGTTTCTTGAATCATGGCTTGCATTTGTAAATTTGGTACTCCACCACTTTCGTTTCTATTGGGACTTCGAGACATGTTCTATTCAAGAAAGAAAAAAAATAGCAATAAAAGATTTTGATTGAAAGTTAATGAGTACCTTACAAAATTCAAAACCTCACGAGCCACTCAAAAAGAAAATCGCTCCACTCGTGTTTGCAGTCGATATTGGCTTTTTAGCTTCTCTAATGCTCTCACACTGTTGCCTTTTGTAACAGTTTGATTTTCAGTGGTGTTGAAAACAATTATAAATTTATTTATTTTTAATGTTTATGATGTCATTAGCATCGTATTAAACTTTGGTTGGAAAATTTTATCCTTTAGATAATTAATTGAGTAGAAAGGATTAAATCGTAAAAGATGTAAAAATTGAGTTGATTAACTAGAAGGACCAAATGAGTAAATTAACCAAAAGTATGTTAGTGGGTGGCTTATCATGAGATGAATTGAATATAAATAGGATTAATTAAGGTAAAATGGGTTAATTAAGCTTAATGATGAAAGTTAAAGAAATTACAAAATTACCATTTAGTATATATAAAAAAATTAAAGAAGAAAAAGATGAAATTTTAATCTTTTTCAAGGCAACAAGGGGAAGAAACCTACGATTTAAATTTTTGAACTTTGAGCATTGATTTGGTATGTAAATTTTGACTGTTTTTAGTAATTTTTATGTTTTTGAGTCCGTATCAACTTAATCTAGCTAATCTAAGGACTAATTTGTGAATCTGTCAAATGTTATAAATCGTGACATTATTGAATAAGCTTGTTCTTAATAGTTTATTGAAGTATTGTGAGCTGGGTTGTTAGATTTGATGATTTTGTAAAGTGATTTTATAGGAAATTAGGGTTTGAGGACTAAAGTGTGAAAATGGTGAAAATACATGTCCTTATGATATATTTGCATGTAAATGTTGGGTGAACACCCATGGATATTCGGATGGTATTATTTTGAATGAAAAATGGTTATTTTGCATGTTTTGTCCTTAAGGACTAAATTGAATAGGAATGCAAAGGTTGGGTGTAATCTCGTAAATTTTTTGAAAAGGACTTATATGTGTAAATTGATCAAGTTACATGATTTAATGAGAGAATTGATTTATTTATTGTGTTAGATCAAGATCGTGTCACCGATTATGAAAAAGAGGAAATTACAAAATAGTCCCTAAAGTTTCACCTAAACTGCAATTTTGTCTGGTAAGTTCGTTTGTTAGATTTCTTATTTGAACTGCTAATAACTGTTTGTTGTGGAAGTTCTTGAATCACTCGATGTATAAAGGAAGACTCATGTCTTGGGATGAGCATAAGAAAATGTTTAAAAGAAGACTCGTAACTTGAGATGAGCATGAGATTATGTTTAAAGGAAGACTCATGTCTCGGGATGAGCATGAGATTACGTTTAAAGGAAGACTCATGTCTCGGGATGAGCATGAGATTATGTTTAAAAGGAAGACTCATGACTCGAAAAGAGCATAAGAATATTCTGAAAGGAAGACTCGTGACTCGGGATGAGCATGAGATTAAGTTTAAAAGAAGACTCATGTCTTGGGATGAGCATGAGATTATGTTTAAAAGGAAGACTCATGACTCAAAATGAGCATGAGATTATGTTTAAAGGAAGACTTTTGACTCGGTTGTTATATGCTGTTGCAAGGCTTAATATTGTACTGTAACACAATGATTGCAAACTTACTAAGCTTAGAAAGCTTACTTGTGTATTGTTGTTGTTTTGTAGATTTCGTTTTGCTAGTTAAAGATCGGATTACCTCGGAGACATCATACTATCTCAAGAGTTTGTTCGATAGTTTTTACATGACTTGGTTATATGGCATGTACTAGGATCATGTCTATGTTTTGTAAAACTTGAATTTTTTTTGGTTGATACATTGTTAAACCCTAGTTGGATGGTGAACCAATTTTGTGTACTTGCTTAGTAATGAAAGTAGGCATTATGCACTAAAATGTAATGGTTTGTGTGTTCATGTATCACTTGAGATTTGTGTCTTTGTACTTTATGCCTATACAATGGAAATTGATTAAGAACTTGTGTGAAAAATTGAATTCTACATACTTGTTTCGGAAGAACTCTTGCTTGTATTGGTAGTAGTATAGGGTAGGAGAGAGGTTGGCTACTGACTTGCATTGTATCGGTAGTTCTACACTTAGTAGTAAGTAGTTTGAGTACTTGTTTCGGTAGAAGTGGCAAGATAAAACTTCTTAGCTCTCTAGAGTTTTTAGTATCAGTAGAAGCATGTCTTGTTTCGGAAGAAGTAACTCTTGTATCAGTAGAACCATCTCAACTATCGGTAAAAATCTACAACTGTTTCTTAATTGCTTACTGACTTGACTTCTACTATACTTGTCCAACAGGTACCGGTAGAAGTCTCCTAGAACTATGGAAACGACATTTTTACCCTTATCGAGTTGTATTTGATATTTTAATTTGAATTATGTCGTGTATGATGTATTACTTTATTACAATATAATGAAATGACATAATATTGAGAGTTACTCTGCGAGATGATCGAAAGGACCCCGGAACCCTAATCGATGACGTTAACAGATTTTAAGTGTTGCATTTAGTGGTATAAGAGCTTATGGTTTAGTCAATTTTTGGATTATATTTTGTGAAATTAAAGTTTAGAAATACATGCTATACAAACATGTGATAGCGTGATATTGGTGAATCTGATCTTACCTTAATTTTTGTAGATAATTAAAAATGTCAGACTCGAAATGAGATGAGACAAATAAGGTAAATAGTAATTTCAAACATATGATTCCGCTGCGAGTCATGGTGCACCGATATTACCAATGACAGAGAATGAAGCTAAAAGTATGTTCTTTGGTTTCAGGGGGTAGTGGTTTTTGGAGTTCATGACAAATAACCCGATGGCACCGTAACCTCCACCTCTTGTGGCACAGCCTGCTGTAAGACCTGTAGCACCACTAGTACCTCACGTTATGCCTCCACCTCCCCTAGTGGTTGAACAAAGGCAACGTATTCCAACCGATAAGGTAGGAAAGTATGGTGCAAAGGAATTTCGAGGAAATGTTGAAGATGATCCTTCTAAAGCTGAGTATTGGTTAGAGAACATGCTAAGAGTTCTTAATGAGATGGTCTATCCTCATGAAGACTATCTGAGATGTGTCGTGTCACTATTAAAAGAAAAAGCTTATAGTTGGTGGACAACCATGCTGGCAGTAGTACCTGAAAATGAGATCAGCTGAGATTTCTTTAAGAATGAATTCAAAAAGAAATACATCAGTAAAAGGTACCTAGATTGGAGAATAAGGAGTTTCTAAAGTTGAGACAGGGAAACAGGTCAGTTGCGGAATACAAGAGAGAATTTGTGTAACTCAATAAATATGCTCGAGAGATTGTGCCGACAGACAAGGATATGTGTATTCGGTTCGAAGATGGGCTGAATGATGAGATTAAATGATGGTGGACGGTTTAGAGTTACGACTGTTTGTTATTTTAATTGACTATGATAAAAAAATGGAGGAAATATATAGCCTTAAAAGATAAAGGGAAAAGAGGTTCCGAGAGTTCGGTAAGAAGAGCTCCTCTAGACCTTTCTCGATGCCGTCACCGAAGAAATTCAGAGAAAATGAGAATCGTGCAGTTGTAACATCTGGATTTTAGAGTAAGAGTAGATTGATGCAGCCTGATTTAAGAGTTTAGAATCGACCGACAAACAGTGTGGCTAGCGTCTGAAATGTACCGGAACCCGTCTGTGAACACTATGGAAAATTCCATCTTAAAGAGTGTGGGCTGAAGAAGAACTCGTATTTACATGTGGAGTCACCGACCATTTCATCCGGTTTTGCTCGATTGTGTCTGAAGTAAAAGAGGACAGAAGTGTGAAACCCCCAATTACACCACAGAAAGGTAGACGAATGGGTCAGAGAGTGGTATGGCTGGAGGTCAAAATGAAGTTAAAGAAGGTATAATATGTCTGCAGGTCGAGCACCTACACGAACATATGCTATCTATGCTAGAGAGGAGGTTACCGCGCCTGATGTCGTTACTGGTATATTTTATCTTTTTAATGATATTGTATGTGCACTGATTGACCCAGGGTCGACTTATTCTTATATTTATACTGCGTTGGCAAAAGATAAAAATTTGTTTGTTGAGTCAACTGAATTTAATATTCAAGTTACAAACCCTTTGGGTCATAATGTCATAGTTAAAAAGGTGTGTCGTAAATGTCCACTGAAAGTCTAGAGCTGTGAATTTCTTGCTGATTTGATGTTACTCCCCTTTTGTTAGTTCGATGTGATTCTGGGTATGGATTAACTGATTGAGCATGATATAGTGGTAAATTGCAAATAGAGATGAATTGGTTTTAAATGTTCGATGGGTGAGATGATTACATTTGAGTCCGGTAAGCTAAATAGTGATGTAAATGTGATTTCGGCTATGTCTGCTAAGAAAATGGTTCGTAAAGGTTGTGAAGCATTTTTAGCTTACATATTATATACTCGGGAGTCAGGGACAACTAAACCAGGTTTCAGTTGTTAATGAATTCAAAGATGTGTTTCCTAGGGAGTTACCGAGTTTACCTCCGATCAGAGAAGTAGAGTTTGGTATTGATTTGGTACGAAGTACTGCTCCGATATCTATCCCACTAATGGTATTACAAATGACATATATTTTCTCCCTAATTTAGTGCTTTTATTGTCTCTTTTGTACTCCGTTTAGCATGCATCATTAGCATTTTATACTTAGTTTTCATGTTTTCCAACTTATTGCTAGTTCATTTCAATTCTTGTTATTTTTATCTATTTTTGTACTAATTCGACGCAATCAGCCGATATGTTGCGCCTTAGAATTGTCAGCACAGGAATCAACCAAGGAGCTCAATTATGGAAGAAGAATGCAGCCACAAGACCAGCTTGGAATTGCGACCAGTCGATGCGTTGGAATTAAACCTCAAATGAGTAGAGTTAAGCTAAATTTACATGGGAAGCACTAGCACAGGAATATCACAGATGTCCCTGCAATTACAATGTCAAATTACGTCTAACAGTATAGCCACAACCTGCAAATCTCTAAAGAAGACATGTAATCTGCGTGAGTGCACAGCTGTACTCTAACTAACTTTGACAGCTGCAAAAATCTAGATCTGAATCTGAGAATGAAGGATTAAATATGCAAATTTTTAGAGGCTATAAATAGATGAAAAAAGGAGGAAAAGAATCATCAAGAGCAAGAGAATTAAATCTTGAAAATTTTGTGTGAATCAAAGATTTGAGCTGGAATTTGGTGAGCTGATGAACCAAGTCTGCAATCGCTTCTAATGAGAGGTACTTGATGCCGAGCAAGAGGAACAAGTAGAGACTAGACCTAGTAGTCTAGAGATAGTAAGCTTCGTTGTACTCTTTATTTCTTCTTGAACGATGATGGATTCTGTTGATATTAAATTAATATGAGAGTATCTTTTAATATTATATCATTTTGATTCTTATTTACATCGTTTATCCACTTATTCTTGGATTTAACCGCTCTAAACACAAAAGTGAAATTGCAGTACATCGTCATTGAGAGATACGGTGATAGGTTATATTAACAAGTGGGTTAGGTGAGAACTGCTCGGGACTGGGACAGACTTCAGTTACTTGTTCTTGGATACACATCATTGCTCACACTGAGAGGTGGAGTAGTGTATTTGAGTCGGGATTAAGTAGGGAGTTATTGTGAGTAAGAACTCAAAGGGACTTCATTGCTGCAACAATTTGTCTATATTATACCTTGTCGACGCATCTAGCATTGCAACCTGTAGAATCAGTGAACCATTTCCACCCTTTACACTTGATCATTTTTATATTTCCTGCATTTAAATTTTTAGCATTCAACACTCAACACATTTGGATTTATTTTCAGTACACTAACATTTAACCTCTGATATATAATTCTAATTGCATTGACAGTAATGATTATTTTAGTGTGCAGATCTGACGTAATTACGCTGACATCCTAACTTGCATTATACTGATTTTTAATATTGATTGCTCTGACATTAGGACATCGGGAACCATTTCCTTGTGGGATCGATATCCGATAGCTCTGTCTATCAACTATGCTGGATCGACGTGTGTACGCTTGCACAATCGTTATGTCGTAAAAACACCGATCAAGTTTTGGCGTCGTTGCCGAGGAAATTGGCGTTTGTTCGATGTTTACTTTTGTTATTGCAATTAATCTTACTTACTTAATTTTTGACTTTTATTAATTTGTTTATCGTTCTTTTTTTATTTTGAAGGTATTGTATGTCCACAAGGAGAAATCCTAAGGACATTGTAAGCTTTGATGCAGAGCTTAAGAGAACACTTAGGAGGAGAAGGCAAGAACAAAGGAAGATGGCTAGTAACAACAACAATTATAATCTACCACCATTGCTGCCACAGGACAACATTCCTCCAATGCTGCCACAAGATTGACCACCACCATATCCACAAGAAGAACAAATACAAAATAGGCCAATAATAAATTTTGTTGTGCCTATACTCGATGATCTGCAAGCAGGGGTTGTGAGACCAACAATTCAGGTTGGTAACTTTGAATTGAAACCGGTGATGTTTCAGATGCTCAATTCTAATGGACAGTATTCGAGTTTTCCACATGAGGACGCACGAGAACATTTGAAATCATTTTTACTTACTTGTGCATCCTTTAGTCAACATGGTGTCCCTGATGATGCTTTGAAAATGCAATTATTTCCTTATTCATTGTAGGGAAAAGCTCAAACATGGTTTTTAGGATTGCCGACTGGATCTATCACATCCTGGAATGCATTAGCAACAATTTGTCTTAAGGTTTAATCCACCAACAATGAATGCAAGGTTGCGAATTGACATGACTACATATCACAACTTGATGACGAGAATTTACACACAACATGGGAGCGCTACAAAGCATTCCTTCGACGCTGCCCAATGAATGGGATTCATCAAAAGGCTCAGATTGAAATCTTTTATAATGGTTTGAATGCTCAGACAAGGAATCTTGTCGACGCATCTACAAACGGTCCATTTTTGGATTGCACATATGATGAAGCAGTTCGAATTCTGGAGAGGATAGCTCAAAACGATTACCAATATCCGATTTCTCATTCTGCACAGGTGAAAACTAACCATGGAATTCTTGAATTAGATGCTATTTATGCATTGTCAGCACAAGTATCTTCCTTGGCCAACATCATTAAGAACATGAATGGAACAAGCAACATTGCTCCGAAACAAATGGCCCAGCAAACGGATGTGCTGATATTTTTGTGTGAGATTTGCAGCGACAACAACAGCTATGAAGATTGTCCACAGCATGTAAAAAATGCATATTATGTCAACAACATCCGAGGGGGTTCATTTAGGTTACTCCTACAACAATCGTTCGTAATAACCTTGGGGAAATCAAAATACATCCACATTTCGATATGGAAACTCTTCAAACCAAGGAGTTTATAGGCAAGGAGGTTACAACAACAACCAATCGCAGAATTATCATCAGAATTCACAAGTAAATTCCCATACTGAACCAATACAGTCACATAGTCAAATGTAACCACAATCACGATTGCAACCACAATTATCTGTTTTACCACAAATGCAAGGACAACATCATCAGCATCAACAGTAGCAATTTAATCAACCTAAGGTAGATCCTATGGCTGCTCTCGAAGCAATGATGCGTGAGCATATTACCCGAACCGAAGCGATAGTGCAAGGTAATTCTTCTTCAATACGAGCATTGGAAGAACAACTTGGACAGTTGGCCTCTAATCTCAGCACTAGATCACTTGGTACTCTACCCAGTGATACTGAAAATCCAACGCAACGAGGGAAGGAGCATTGCAAAGCAATAACACTAAGAAGTGGAAAACAAATGATAGAATTAAGTAATTATGATAAAGACTATGTCGAAGCATCCATTTCACAGCAGCGAGAGGTTATAATTGAAGAAAGTCAAGCACAGAAGAATGTGGAAGAACCAACTATAGTACCATCTCTGCCTACATTCTGTCCATATAAGTTGTTGACACAACCATCACTGTCGAAGCAACAGAGTTATCCACACCCACCAGCTGTAACCATACCTTTGCCATTTCCACAACGTTTCAAAGAAAAAGTCTATGATAAAGAATACCACAAGTTTGTTTCTACTTTGATACAATTGCATATTAATATACCTCTAATAGATGCTCTTGTGCAGATACCCAGTTATGGGAAATACATGAAGGAGCTATTGTCAAAGGAAAAGAAGCTATCCAACATCGAGATAATTATGCTCACAGAGGGGTGCAGCGCTGTACTCACAAACAAGTTACCAACAAAGATGAAAGATCCTGGCAACTTTACAATTCCATGCTCCATTGGAGATCATTACTTAGGTAAAGCATTATGTGATTTAGGAGCTAGAATTAACCTAATGCCTTTATCTACTTTCAGAAAGCTAGGAATCGGATCAATGAAGCCCACTACGGTGACATTGCAATTAGCGGATAGATCTCTAGCACAATCAGAGGGACAAATCAAAGACGTTCTTGTTCGAGTTGATAAGTTTGTGTTCCTTACTGATTTTATCATCCTAGATTGCGAAGCTGATAAGGAGGTACTCATTATTTTGGGAAGGTCATTTTTAGCAATGGGACGAACACTTATCAACGTGTTCAAGGGAGAACTAGTGATGTGTCATAATAATGACCAAGTAACCTTCAGTGTGTTTGAAGCAGCACCGTCAGGGCCCAAAGAACAATGTCACCAAGTTGATGTGTTGGACGAAATTATTTTTGAAGAATTTCATATCAAGAATTCAACATTGGCTGATATTGATGCGATGACATTTACTGATATTATCCAAGATGACTATGTTGACAAAGAGGAGGTGAAAAATTGTAAGTTACGAAGATATTGGCAAATGGAGTCATTGGATTTGTATAATAGGATAATTCCAGTTTTTAAACCGTCTACAGGGCAAGCTCTTACCTTGGAGTTAGAACAATTGCAGACACATTTTAAATATGTATTCCTTGGTGACAATGAGACACTGTCTGTCATTGTCAACGCATCCCTCAACACACAAGGAAGAGAAGCTTATTGCAATCCTGAAAGAACATAAAAAAGCCATAGCCTGGAGTATCACAGACATCAGAGGCATCAGTCCTTCTTTCTACATGCATAAGATAAGGTTAGAAGAAGAAGGGAAGCAATCATTGAGTAACAAAGACGACTTAATGAGAAAATGAAAGAAGTGGTAAAGAAAGAAATCATCAAATGGTTAGATGCGGGCATAATATACCCTGTTTCTGATAGCAATCGGGTAAGCCCCGTTCAATGTGTTAAAAAAAAGTGGTTTTACTATTGTGACTAACGACAAAAATGAACTAATCCCTACTCGCATCGCAACTGGATGGCGTGTGTGCATGGATTACCGACGATTGAATGCGGCCACAAAGAAGGACCATTTTTCACTTCCTTTAATCGATCAAATGTTAGATAGGCTAGATGGTAAAGCCTATTATTACTTTTTGGATGGCTACTCTGGATACAACCAAATAGCTATTGTGTCAGAAGATCAAGCAAAAACCACATTTACATGCCCTTTTAGGACTTTTACTTTCCGACGGATGCCGTTTGGCTTGTGTAATACACCAGCAATGTTCCAGAGATGTATGATGGCGATATTCTCGGATATGATTGAAGACTTACTCGAGGTATTCATGGATGATTTTTCAGTCTATGGACAGATTTTCGACCAATGCGCTGATAACTTGGCAAATGTTTTGAGTAGATGCGAGGAAACAAACTTGGTTTTGAATTGGGAAAAATGCCACTTCATGGCAACAGAGGGGATTGTCCTTGGCTAACGAATCTCGTGTCAAGGCATTGAAGTCGATAGAGCAAAGGTAAAATTATCACCACCTACCACTGTCAAAGCAATAAGAAGCTTTCTTGGACATGCAGGCTTTTATAGAAGATTTATCAAAGATTTCTCCAAGATAGCTAAACCTTTATGCTCTTTATTAGAGCAAAATAAAAAGTTTGTATTCGATGACATTTGTTTGGACGCATTTACAATAATAAAGACAAAGTTGGTGCAAGCTCCAATTGTTGTCGCACCAGATAGTACACAACCATTCGAATTAATGTGCGACGCTAGCGACTTCGCTGTAAGAGCTATTCTCGGACAAAGGAAAGAAAAGGTATTTCATGCTATCTATTATGCTAGTAAAACACTAACTGAAACACAGGTTCATTACACAACAATTGAAAAAGAGTTACTAGCAGTGGTCTTCGCATTTGATAAGTTTCGTTCTTATCTTGTCGGTGCAAAGACTACAGTCTACACGGATCACTTAGCTTTGAGACACCTTTTAACAAAAAAGATGCTAAGCCTAGACTTATTAGATGGATCTTACTCCTCTAAGAGTTTGATGTTGAAATCAAAGATAAGAAGGGATCCAAGAATCAGGTAGTTGACCATTTGTCTCAGCTGGAAAGTGGGAGCGAAGATGGATAACAGACTCAGATTGTCAAAGCATTTCCTAATGAGCAATTATTCACTGTCGGCACATCACCATGGTATGATGATGTAGTCAATTATCTTATGTGTGGAAAGTTACCCATAAGTGCAACTAGTCATAAAAAAATCAGGTTCATACGCGATGCTGCTAAATATTATTGGAATGAGTCATATTTATTCATGGTTTGTGCTAACAATATAATTCGTCGTTGTGTTCATGAAGAAGAAATGATGTCAATACTATGACATTGTCACGATGCCCCTTATGGAGGTCATTTTGGTGGAACAAGAACTACTGCAAAGGTCCTATAATTAGGATTCTATTGGCCTAATTTGTTTCGAGATGCCCACAATTTCGCGCAACAATGTGATTGTTATCAATGTACTGGTAATATTGCTCGACGTAATGAGATGCTCCAACAACCTATCATAGAGGTAAAACTTTTCGATGTTTGGGGTATTAATTTCATAGGACCATTTCCAAACTCTTTTGGAAATATGTATATACTAGTAGCTGTTGACTATGTACCCAAATGGATCGAAGCTATTGCGGTACCAAAATGCAACGCTCGGACAGTGTTGAAATTCTTTCACACATACATCCTCACAAGGTTTAGAACCCCGAGAGCATTGATAAGCGACCAAGGCACTCATTTCTACAACAATCAAGTGGCGATTGTATTGAAATGATATGGTGTGAAGCATCGTATGGATACTACGTATCACCCACAAACTAATGGTTAAGCTGAAGTATCCAATTGTCAAATTAAAGGTATACTAGAGAATATGGTTAATCCATCTAGAAAACATTGGTCAATGAGGTTACAGGATGCATTGTGGGCACTTCGCACCGCTTATAAAACCTCATTGGGAATGTCGCCATATCAACTGGTATTTGAAAAATCTTGTCACCTACCCGTCAAACTTGAACATAAAGCTATGTGGGCAATTAAACAAGTAAATCTGGATTATGATGTAGCTGGTAAAAACTGAATGTTGGACATCAAAGAATTAGAAGAGATTCGACATCATGCCTATGAGAATGCGGCGATATATAAGGAAAATACAAAGAGATGGCATGACAACATCATTTTGCGTCGACAATTTCATCCTGGTCAGTTGGTACTTTTATTTAATTAGCGTTTAAAATTGCATCCAGGGAAATTTCGATCAAGGTGGTCAGGTCTTTTCAAAGTTGTCGAAGCATTTCAAAGCGGTGCAGTGACAATCGAAAATTTACAAGATGGACAACAATTCAAAGTAAATGGCCAACGTCTTAAACACTATGTGAGCTCAAACGTTCGAGAACCAGACGAAATCATCAACCTGGTGAAATTTAAATAACATCGACGCATTTCTTTATTTACTTTCAGTTATTTCACTTTTAGTTGTGTTGTTTCATATTCTTAGTAAAAAAAAGGTCATCTTTTTGTCGACACATTAAAGCACAGATTGTCGACGCATTCGATGATGAGTCAGCATTACTTTTTCAGCAAGCATCGCGTCGATTGATTCTTTCTTATCCCAGCCGTTGGATTGAAATGAAATCTGTACGATCTGCAGCCTGGCAATTAATGGCTGCAGATGCATCGTTTCCCCATAGGTTTTCACTCATTACACTTAGGTTATAAAACCCTACTGCAGTTATCTTCTTCTTCACAATCGCCATTATTACTTTGAATCATCCTTCTCTGACGATTTCCTTTTTCTTACTCAAAGGCAATATTTTTTTTCTTTCCTGCAATCTTTGTTTACTCTCTGATAATTGCACCATGGCTAAAACCCGTGCATCTAAAACACTCCAAAACCTTCATCTCAAAATACTCCGACCACCCTTATTGTGATTCCGTCCACAACACCACCGTCTTCATCCACAGTCCTACTTTTTTTTAATGACTGCAGCCAAAGACAGATATCACAACATAATGCTGAAACACAATATACATCCTGAACAGGGCATCTAGCTTTTACCAAACTTTGGCCCTAGGAAAATAGGTCCACCGTACCATCAGTCGCTTGGGGTGGGAATTTTTCTACGATCATCCATCTAGTTATTCCCCTACTTTGGTTCGGGAATTTTATGCTAACATAATGGACAAGGAACAAGAATTTATTTTGGTTTGAGAAGGGCTTATACCATGGAGTGCGGCGCATATCAATGTCTTGTTACGAATACCGGAACATCTAGATAGTCACTCACCCTTCATGCATAGCATAAATGAAGATAGCCTAGCTGCGATGATTAATGACCTTTGCATCGATAATGCTTCATGGATAGGCAGCGTATTTCACAATTTTACAATGCATCGGTGTTATCTGACGACTTTCTGTAAGGTATGGTTTCATTTTGTTAATCGTCATGTGATACCCTCTACACACAGTACTACGGTCACATTGGACCGCATGTGCTTGTTGCATTCAATCTCGCACCATCGTCACATCAATATTGGGGAGATCATACATGATCAGATTGTGGAAGCTGCTGGAAAACAAAATGGTATTCTCCCTTTCCCTTATTATGCTCATGTGTCAACATAAGGGCATTATCCCAAAAGATTATGAGGAGGTTATGGAAAACAAGGGTCCGATAAATGATATATCGGTCGAAAGGATGACAAGAGGCCAAGATACTCCTGTAGCCAAAGAAATTTCGACAAAAAAAGAAAAAGAAAAAGGGAAAAAGAAAGAAGAACAAACTAATGCACCCACGGTTCCACAAACATTAAGACGACTGGCTAGTTTGGAAATTCTTCTTGACCGTGTTAATGTGCATACAATCCGTCTTTTGAGTGTTTTAGATGATTTGGATTACAGGCAACATATATTTTATTCATATACAAAAGCTTGGAATGAGGCCATTGTCGCTACACTGAGTCATATCAGCACAAGACCACTGCTACAATTTCCAAAATTCCCTGATATCTTCTTTCATATGCAACAATCTTCATCTGACAAACCTACCACTGATGTTAGGACCAACCAAATGCCAACAAGAGTTCACATCTTTGATGATTGCAACAACAAAGGGCATTCAAACGCTGAGGAGGATTGTTATCGTAATATAGCTGATCTGTTCGAGGACGAACTCTCGAATAATTTAGGAGCAAATATGGCTGACAGAGTAGATATTGCAGGAGAAGATGTCGATGCAGTCAACTGTAATTGTACCATACATAGCACCACTCACCGAAATCCATCCATCTGATGTGACAATTGATGAGGTCACCACCCAACTTGTCGAGGGAAAGCAATCTACCGAGCTGGTTGGTTCGAAGGACAAGAAACAAAAGAGGAGAAAGGGCCAGAAAGTTAAGAAGAACCATGATGAGGGGAGCGCCCAAAGAAGAAAAAGAAGAAAGAAAAGGTAGCCACTACATCAGCTGCTGATGAATGACTTGGTACATTTTTTTTAAGTTTTAATGCATTTTTATTATCACTGCTTCATTTTGTTAACTTAGTTGCATTGTAGTTGCATTTCCATTATTTCTATATTTATTGTCAGTGCATTGGGGACAATGTAGACATTAAGTTTGAGGGGGAGATAATGTGAAATGAAAATGAAATTACACAGACATATTTAAATTTTATTTGTTTCTTTCGTTAATGAAAATTCACAAAATTTCAACTTGAATGTGCTCACAATTTTTATCTTAATGCGTAACTCTTGAATTGTTTCGATGTTAATGTATATATTGGATGAATATGAATGAATGATGAGTCTGCTATTTTTGAATGAATGATTGGAATTGTTTCAGCAATGAATGATTAGTGTTTATGTTTGAGTCTTGAACTAATTGACCCGTTGCAGCAACATTATATAAATAAAAGACACTCCAATGTGAGTGCATTATGACTTTTCAAGGGAGAACACTCCACTGCAGGTTTAGAAAAATCATCTAGCAAAAGGCTATCACTGCAAGAGTATGTGTCGACGCAATTACATACCTCCTAGGAGTTTGTTACACCCCATCATTACTGCCCAGGAACAAAGGTAGAGTAATGCAAGGACATCTCTCAGTCATTTGAAATGGAAAAATGAGAAAAAGGAAGAAAATAAAAAAAATTATGATAAATGTTGTATTGGTTCAAGGAAGATTAGGATTCAATGCATGTCACTAACATTTATGAAGTCGTAGTTCTTAAATATTCATTTCTATAAATTGTCAGTGCATTATTCTATCATATGAATACAACTTGTACATTAGAAATTTAGAGAATTCAAGTTGTATGGATAATGATTGCGGTGACATTTTTGCTTGCGATTTTGTTAATTTTTGTTTACTTGAGGACAAGTAAAAACTTAAGTTTGAGGGTGTGATGGTATTACAAATGACATATTTTCTCCTTAATTTAGTGCTTTTATTGTCTCTTTTGTACTCCATTTAGCATGCATCATTAGCATTTTATACTTAGTTTTCATGTTTTCCAACTCATTGTTAGTTCGTTTCAATTCTTGTTATTTTATCTATTCTTGTACTAATGTTGACGCAGTTAGCCGATTGTTACGCCTTAGAATTGTCAGCGCAGGAATCAGCCCAGGAGCTCAATTATGGAAGAAGAATGCAGCCACTAGACCAGCTTGGGATTGCAACCAGCAATGTCGACGCATTGGAATTAACCCTCAAATGAGTAGAGTTAAGCTGAATTTACACTGGAAGCACTAGCATAGGAATATCACAGATGTCGCTGCAATTGCAATGTCAAATTGCGTCTAACAATACAGCAACAACATGCAGATATCTAAAGAAAACATGTAATCTGCGTGAGTGCACAGCTATACTCTAACTAACTTTGGCAGCTGGAAAAATCTAGATCTGAATTTGAGAATCAAAGATTAAATCTACAAATTTTTAGAGGCTATAAATAAACAAAAAAAGGAGGAAAATAATCATCAAGAGCAAGGGAATTAAATCTTGAAAATTCTGTGTGAATCAAAGATTTGAGCTGGAATTCGGTGAGCTGATGAACCAAGTCTGCAACTGCTTCTGACGAGAGGTGCTTGATGCCGACCAAGAGGAACAAGTAGAGAGTAGACCTAGTAATCTAGAGATAGTAAGCTTTGTTGTACTCTTTATTTCTTCTTGAACGATGATGGATTCTGTTGATATTAAATGAATATGAGAGTATCTTTTAATATTATATCATTTTGATTCTTATTTACATTGCTTATCCTCTTATTCTTGTATTTAACCGCTCTAAACACAAAAGTGAAATTGCAGTACATCGACATCGAGAGATGCGGTGCCAGGTTAGATTAACAAGTGGGTTAGGCGAGAGTTGCTCGGGACTGGGACAAACTCTAGTTACTTGTTCTTGGATAGACATCATTGCTCGCACTGAGAGGTGGAGTAGTGTATTTGAGTCGGGATAAAGTAGGGAGTTATTGTGAGTAAGAACTCAAAGGGACTTCATCGTTGTAATAATTCGTCTATATTATACCTTGTCGATGCATCTAGTGTTGCAACCTGTAAAATCAGTGAACCATTTCCACCCTTTACACTTGATCATTTTTATATTTCCTGCATTTAAATTTTTAGCATTCAACACTCAACACATATGGATTTATTTTCAGTACACTGACATTTAACCTCTGATATATAATTCTAATTGCATTGACAGTAATGATTATTTTAGTATGCAGATCTGGCGTAATTGTGTTGACATCCTAACTTGCATTATACTGATTTTTAATATTGATTGCTCTGACATTAGGACATCGGGAACCATTTCCTTGTGGGATCGATATTCGATAGCTCTATCTATCAACTATACTTGCATCGATGTGTGTACGCTTGCACAATCATTGTGTCGTAAAAACACCAATCACCTACCATACAGAATGACACCAACTAAATTGAAAGAGTTGAAGACACAGTTGCATGAATTACTAGACAGAAGATTTATTCATCCGAGTGTATCACATTGGGGTGCACCAGTGTTGTTTGTGAAGAAAAGGGATGGTTCAATGAGAATGTGTATTGACTATCGACCATTGAACAAAGTCATAGTAAAGAAAAAGTATTCGTTACCTCATATTGACAATCAATTTGATCAGTTGAAAGCTGCAACTGTATTTTCTAAAATAGACCTCAGGTCAGGTTATTATCAGATGCGAGTCAGAAATTGTGACGTGTCAAAGACTGCGTTCAAAACTCGATAAGGGCATTACGAATTTCTGGTGATGCCATTTGGATTGACTAATGCTCCAGTCGTATTCATGGATTTGATGAACAAAGTCTTTCAACCCCAGTTGGATAGATTTGTAGTAGTATTTATTGATGATATACTGATCTATTCCAAGACAGAGTCAAAGCATACACAGCATTTGAGAGAAGTTTTGTAAATTTTGCGAAAAAAATAGTTGTACGCGAAATTTAGCAAATGTGAGTTCTGGCTTAGAGAGGTAGAATTTCTGGGTCATGTTGTATCTTCTGGAGGAACACGGGTTGACCCGAGTAAGGTTTCTACTATTCTTAACTAGAAAGTTCCGAAGAATGTTTCTGAGGTTCATAGCTTTCTAGGATTGGCAGGCTATTACCATCGATCCGTTAAAGAATTTTCCATTATAGCATTGTCGATGACAAAGTTACTTTAGAATAATGTTTAGTTTGTCTGGTCAGAAAAGTGCCACCAGAGTTTTGATCAGTTGAAGAAAATGTTAACAGAGGCTCCAATCCTGACACAGCCTGAGATAGGAAAGGAATTTGTTGTTTACAATGATGCGTCATTAAATGGGCTGGGATGTGTACTGATGCAAACTGGGAAAGTGATAGCGTATGCTAACCCGATAGTTGAAGTCGCATGAGAGAATTTATTTGACTCATGATTTGGAGCTAGCTGTCATTGTCTTTGCATTGAAGATTTGGCGACATTATCTTTATGATGAGAGATGTCATATATTCACAAATCACAAAAGTTTGAAGTATCTGATAACTCAAAAAGAACTGAATCTGAGGCAATGTCAGTGGTTAGAATTACTGAAAGATTATGATTTGGTAATTGATTATCATCCAAGAAAGGCTAATTTGGTTACTGATGCCCTAAGCCAAAAATCATTGTTTGCTTTGAGATCGATGAATGCACATTTGTTGCTAGAGGGCGACGAATCCGTTGTAGTTGAACTCAAGACGAGAATGTTATTTCTACAGCGAATTTGAGAGTTGCAGAGAGACGATCCAAAGCTTATAGCTAAGAAAGAACAGATGCAGAATGATGCCACAACTGGGTTTACTGTCGATGTTGATGGTATGTTGTATTTTCGAGGTAGAGTGTATGTTCTTGACGATTTTGCTTTAAGACGGGACATTTGGATAGAAGCTCATAGCAACACTTATTCCTTTCAACCGGGGAGTGCAAAAATGTATAACGACTTGAAGAAGATGTACTGGTGGCAAAGTATGAAGCAAGAAATTTCTAAATTTGTGACTTGATGTCTGGTGTGTCAATAAGTAAAAGCTAAGCATCAGGTACCGTCTGGATTGTTGTAGCTTATTACCATTCCAGAGTGGAAATGGGAGTGAGTCACTATGGACTTTGTTACAGGGTTACCGGTGACACCGAGGAAGATAGATTCGATCTAGGTTATAGTTGACAGATTGACTAAGTCAGCTCACTTCATTCCTATCCGTGTGGATTATTCACTAGAGAAGTTCGCTGAGTTATATGTATCTGAGATCATACGGTTACACGGGATACCAGTATCTATCATTTTCGACAAGGATCCACGTTTTACTTCGAGATTCTAGGGTAAGCTGCATGAAGCTTTGGGAACCATGTTAAATTTCAACATTCCGTAGACAGATTGTCAGTCAGAATGGGTAATACAGATTCTAGAGGATATGTTACGATGTTGTATACTCGAGTTCGATGGTAGTTGGGAGAAATATCTATCGTTGGTAGAGTTTGCTTATAATAACAGCATCAAACTGGCATTAAAATGGTACCGTTTGAGGCACTATACGGTACGAAATGCAAAACACCTTTATATTGGTCTGAGTTGAGTGAGCCTAAGCTGATTGGGATCAATTTGATACACGAGATAAAAGACAAGGTTCAAATAATCCGTGATTGTTTAAAAGCAAGGTATGATCGACAGAAGTCTTACGCGGATCTAAAAAGGAAGGATATAGAGTTTTCCATTAGAGATCAAGTTTTTCTAAGAGTTTCACCTTGGAAGAAGGTGTTACGGTTTGGCAAAAAAGGAAAGTTAAGTTTGCGGTTCATTGGGTCGTATGAAATCCTCGAGAGGGTTAGACTTGTAGCCTATAAGTTGGCTTTACTTCCAGAACTTGAGAAGATTCATAATGTATTTCATGTTTCGATGTTGAGACGGTACAGATCAGATCCTTCACATGTGATTACACCTTGTGGGTTGAGATACAGTCGGATCTGTCGTATTCAGAGGAACTAGTAAGAATTGTGGCTTGTAAGGTAAAAGAGCTGCAAAACGAAAGGGTGCCTCTAGTAAAGGTCTTGTGGAATCGTCACAGGTTGGAAGAAGCAAGTTGGGAAAACAGAAGCATTAATGAGATCACAGTAACCCAACCTGTTTACTGGTAAAAAATTTCGTGACGAAATTTTCCTAAGGGTGGAGAGTTGTAACAACCTGATTTTCATTGGTGTCAAAAATAATGATTTTGGGATCACAACTCCGACAAGTCAAGTCGTAAATTTATTTATTTTTAATGCTTACGATGTCATTAGCATCGTATTAAACTTTGGTTAGGAAATTTTTTCGTTTAGATAGTTAATTGAGTAGAAAGGATTAAATCGTAAAAGGTGCAAAAGTTGAGTTGATTAACTAGAAGGACCAAATGAGTAAATTAACCAAAAGTATGTTAGTGGGTGGCTTATTATGAGATAAATTGAATATAAATAGGATTAATTAAGGTAAAATGGGTTAATTAAGCTTAATGATGAAAGTTAAAGAAATTATGAAATTGTCATTTAGTATATATAAGGAATTAAAGAAGAAAAAGACAAAATTTTCATCTTTATTTCATCTTCTTCACGGTAACAAGGGAAGAAACCTAGGGTTTACATTGTTGAACTTTGAGCTTTGATTTGGTATGTTAATCTTGCCCCTTTTTAGTAATTTTTATGTTTTTGAGTTTGTATCATCTTTGTCGAAACGTTTATTTTTGGAAAACAAACAGGTTTCGAAAAATATTTTCAAATCAAAATATGGAGTCACCGCCAATCTTTTATTTGGTGTGATTGGATCACCACAAAACTTTTAAAGTTCATTTTAAAAAACATTTTTATCTTCGAAATCCAGAAAATGGGTTCGGGAGTCAGTTACGCATATGGACGGATTAGCACCACACACGCCCAAAATTGGTACTACATCGACTATTATCCAGTCAAAATTTAAAAAAAAACTCGAGTGAAGTTTTAAAATACGATCCTTAAATGCATAAGTTATTTTGATGTACATGTTTAAGAAAGAAATTAATTTTCATTTAGAAATCTCGCTATTTCAAACTGATCGAGGAAGAAAGTCACGTCTAATGAGTTAGGACATAAAGTTTCGAGATCCGAAACTAACAAGCTTCCTTCGTTGTAAACTTTCAATTTTGAAAAGGGGTATTCAATTATCCCGGTTTGAAGAAAAAATCGCGCCTAGTAAAGTTTAAGACAACAAATTTTAAAAAAATCGAGATAAAGGAATATTGCCTCGATTTTAAATATTTATATTTTGGAGAAAATCAAAAAGAATGACTTTAATTAAAAAAAATAGAGATAAAATGAGCATTCAAATTAATACGAGGTATGCAATTAATGACAAAGTTAAATAACATAAAGAATAAACAAATATACAAAAATAAATATGAGAAAAATAAATACGAATTATGAATCAAAATAAATGAGAAAATACAAAATTAATTTTTAAAAAAGTTAAAAATTTATATACGAAAGTCGAAGAAAGGAAAAAAAGCGGGTCAAAAATGAAGTTTTGAAGAGTTTGGGGTTAAAATGCAATTTTGAAAAGTTTTAAGGGTAAAAATGTCATTTTAGGAAAATTCGGGGTAAAAACATGATTTTTGGAAGTTCGGGGGCAAAAATGTGTCATTTTGGGAAAATTTGAGGGTAAAAATGTAATTTTTGGAAGTTCGGGGGAAAATGTGATTTTTGAGAAGTTCAGGGGTAAATTTGTAATTTTTGGAAGTTTAGGGGGTCAAAATATGATTTTTGGAAAGTTCAGGGACCTTCTGAGAAATAAAACCAAAAAGATGGGACATGTGGCAGCTTCTCAGGCATTCTTGGGTCAAAGGACCAATTTGCAAAGCTTTTAAAATTACTGGGCTAATTTAAAATAAAATAAAACTTAATTTAAGGACGAAATTAAAACAAATCAAAAATAAAAAGGACCATTTACAGAAATAACCCAAAATAGACACGTGGCAGCTTCTCAGGCTTCTAGAGAATCAAGGGACTAAATTGAAAATAAATTAAAAAAATTTTGGGTAAATTTAAAAATAATTAAAAGGATGAAAAAGGATTAAATTTAAACAATAAAAAAATGCGGAAGGACTAAAAGGGTAAATAGCCCAATTGCAAAAAACACGCGGATCCTGCTTTTAGGTCTGGTCGAAAAACGGGTCAATCATGAAATGGCGCCATTTTGAGCATTTTAAGCCATGGCAAAACGACGTTGTTTTGGATGGCTATAAATATGCTTTTTCCTTCAAAAAAAATTCATTTTAACAACCCTTTTTAAAAAAAACTTCCCTTCTCCAAAAAAGCTCTCAAATCTCCCTTGGCCGGACTTGCTCCGACCGATCTTCTGGTCATCGTCTACCATCCGCCAGTCGCCGTCCACCGCCGTACGCGGCGGCCCGAGGTAAAAATTTCTTTTCTCTTATATATTTTTTTGAAATAAATCGATCTAAGTTCATATTTTTAAAGAATCGAGGATGAATCCTTCGAAAAAAATTAGAAAAATGTTTGGGTTTTCTATTTTTTTTTAAAAACCGCTTTTTATTGTTTATTATTTTAAAGACTGTTCTTGTTGTCTCTTAAAATTTGTTGTTTTTTAGTTTTTTATTTAAAATATGTTCTTGTTTTTGTGTTATTATTTTTTACTCTTTTCCTCTTGTTTCAAATCTGCCTTCCGAGGCATCCCTCGCGACTATGGGCAGGTCGAAAGGGGAGCAATCGGAGCTGCGACGACGGTAGTGCTTTGGATCTAAGGTACGCCCTTTTAACTTCCCTTTTTTATTTGATAATATTATTATTTAATATTATAATTATGAATTTATTATATGTTTTGAAAGTAATAATGATAACAAATGACAGCTAGTAAAATATATTTAATAAATATAATTATATGTATTTAAGAACAAAATCGTTTCAGAATTTGAGTAATAAATGGACAAATAATAAAATGCGCTGGGATTTATACCTTGAGAAAAGAATGCCTTGTAGTCTAACAGACTCTGATATCAATTGCTTTTTTACTTTTAATGGTTTCTGCTTCTTTTGTGTATTTCAAAAATGCTTCGTAAAAACATACAATTTGTTTCGAATTGGCTTTATAGCCTTGTTTACAATGATGCTATTTTGTTGTTTGCAATTTAAACTCCAATCTTTTCTCTTTTGCAGGTACTGACTCGACAGTGGTGGTGGTGCAAGTTGGCCATGACGGTGCTGATGTGGCGACTCCTGGGTGGCTGGGGCAAGCGGCAGCAGATCCACTTGCTAAGGTTTTTCAGATTTTGGTTTCGAGCCAATCGGGCTTAGTTTAGGGTTTGGGTCTATTGTAATTAGACTGATTTGGGCTAGGATTTTGGATTTGTATTTTGGGCCCTTTTTAGATTTAAAAAATTGTATTTGGACATTTAAATTTAAATTTAAAATTTATTTTGGGTTCCATTTGGTTTAATTATTGGGCCCAGTCAAAATTGGGCTCCAACAATCTTAATCCAGTTAATCCAAGGACTAATTTGTGAATCTGTTAAATGTTATAAATCTTGTCATTGTTGAATAAGCTTGTTCTTGAAAGTTTATTGAAGTATTGTGAGCTTGGTTGTTAGATTTGATGATTTTGCAAAGTTATTTTTGAGAAAATAGGGTTTAAGGACTAGATTGTGAAAATGGTTTAAAACACACGTCCTTATTATGATATAATTGCATGTAAATGTTGGGTGAACACCCATGGATATTCACATGGTATTTGTTTGAATGAAAAATGGTTTTTTGCATGTTTTGTCCTTAAGGACTAAATTCAATAGGAATGCAAAGGTTAGGGTAATTTCATAAATTTTTCAAAAAGGACTTATATGTGTAAATTGATCAAGTTACATGATTTAATGAGAGAATTGGTTTATTTATTGTGTTAGATCAAGATCAAGCCACTAATCATGGAAAGGGGAAAATTGCAGAATAGTCCATAAAGTTTCACGTAAACTGTAATTTCGTTCGGTAAGTTCGTTTGTTAGATTTCTAATTTGAACTGCTAATTACTATTTGATGTGAAAGTTCTTGAATCCCTTGATGTATAAAGGAAGACTCATGTCTCGGGATAAGCATGAGAATATGTTTAAAGGAAGACTTGTGACTTGGGATGAGCATTAGATTATGTTTAAAGGAAGATCATGTCTCGAGATAGGCATGAGATTATATTTAAAAGGAAGACTTGTGACTCGAAAAGAGCATGAGAATATGTTTAAAGGAAGACTCGTGGCTCGGGATGAGCATGAGATTATGTTTAAAGGAAGACTCATGTTTGGGGATGAGCAAGAGATTATGTTTAAAAGGAAAACTCGTGACTCAGAAAGACCATGAGAATATGTTTAAAGGAAGACTCGTGATTCAGGATGAGCATTATGTTTAAAGGAAGACTTTTGACTCGGTTGTTATATGCCGTTGCAAGGCTTAATATTGTATTGTAATATAATGATTGCGAACTTACTAAGCTTAGAAAGCTTACCTGTGTATTGTTGTTGTTTTGTAGATTTTGTTTTGCTGGTTGAAGATCGAATTACCTCGGAGGCTCAAACTATCTCGGGAGCTCGTTCGGTAGTTTTTACATCACTTGGTTATATTACATGTACTAGGATGATGTTTATCTTTTGTAAAACCTAAATTTGTTTTGGTTGATACATTGTTAAACCCTAGTTGGATGGTGAACCAATTTTGTGTACTTGCTTAGTAATGAAAGAAGGCTTTATGCTCTAAAATGTAATGGTTTGTGTGTTCATGTATCACTTGAGATATGTGTCTTTGTACTTTATGCCTATACAATGGAAATTGATTAAGAACATGTGTGAAAAATTAAATTCTACATACTTATTTTGGTAGAACTCTTACTTGTATCGGTAGTAGTACAAGATAGGAGAGAGGTTGGCTGCTAACTTGCGTTGTATCGGTAGTATAAAATGAAGTATCGATAGTTCTGCACTTAGTAGTATCGGTAGTCTGAGTACTTGTTTCGGTAGAAGTGGCAAGATAAAACTTCTTAGCTCTCTAGAGTTTTTAGAATCGGTAGAAGCATGTCTTGTTTCAATAAAAGTAACTCTTGTATCAGTAGAACCATCTCAACTATCGGCAGAAATCTGCAACTATTTCTGAATTGCTTACTGACTTGACTTCTAGTGATACTTCTCTAACAAGTACCGGTAGAAGTCTCCTAGAACTGTGAAAATGATATTTTTGCCCTTATCGAGTTGTATTTGATATTTTAATTTGAATTATGTCTTGTATGATGTATTACTTTATTAAAATATAATAAAATGATATAATATTGAGAGCTACTCCACGATAGATGATTGGAAGGATCCCGGGACCTTAACCGGCAACGGTAACGGGTTTTGGTTGTTACACCTTTTACCACTCTTTGCTTGCTCAAATTTCTTACGTGACTTTCTAATACTTATGCAACAAACCTTTAGTATCAGCTTCAAATTGGGTGTAAGGTAGATATGATGATTAGGTGATAGGAAAGGCTTAGAAGAAAATTAAGGGTAAGTAGAAGTGTGATTGAAATTATTATGGAAAGGAAAAAACTTGTACTCGGGAATTGCATACTTTCAAACTAGCTCTCTTTTTTTTATAGAATTTCGAAACTCTCCCTTGTATTATCACACTTGGGATGCAAATATGATGTATATATATTTTTTCTCTTTTTTTCAAATACTAATCCCGAGAGAGATAAGAACGTCGAAAACTTAATTTAGCTATCTCTGATACCAAATGATGCGAGCTTGTCCTCGTAGGATGATTACGAGTCGTGTGAGTTCTCGATCAAAATTAAGAAGTTTCGTTCGTAAATGACTTTGGTGAAGGTTGGTAGTGATAATGGTAGGTTTTAGAAGGGTGGATGGATGGATATGCAATGGATAAATAAGGATAGGCTTGAACTCGGTTTAAGGAGTTTGCAAACTCACAATAAGATTAAAATTTATCAAAAGTTGATACAAAATGTGCCAAGCCTCATATTTATAGGCTTACATAAGGCCAACTGAAAAGGCATGAAATAATTAACCATAAATAAACCATAAATTCGTTCAACATTTCCTAAGCACTTTAATTCAATTTGGTGTCTACTAAATGAATGTGTTTGGTCAAATTTAATGTTTGCTTAGCTAGGAAGAAGTTGCTTCTTTAATTCAACTGAAGTTCCAATGCACTTGGAGTAATTGCTGGGTGATGCATTGATGATTTTCCAGCCACTTTCCATGTCCCCATGAGCAACTTTTGAGCATTTAAGCACCTTGTGACCTTTGATGAAACCAAACAATCATGCATGAAGAGAGTATTTATTTCCTTTGCTTTTCACGAAATGTCTTTTGGGAGAGGTGTTTTCAACACTTTAAATGTTGGAAGGTGCAATAAAAGCATGTGTTGGCCGGCCATTGATGTCCCTAAGACATATTAATTATGTTGGTTAGGACATATTAAATAGGCAGTAATATTTGGCTAAAAACTAACAACTAACTTAAGACATATTAAATAGGCTTGCCCTTTGTCCATGCTCGCAATGCGAGCGTTCGCAATGAGAGTGCTCACAACATCAGTGCTCGCAGCTTCAGTGTTTGTAGCATTAGTGCTCGCAACACCAGTGCTCGCATCTTCCATGCTCATAAGGTCCATGCTCGTATTATTTGTGTTTGCACTACTCGTGCTCGCATCAAGTGCAATATGTGAAGAGTATTGATAAAAGATTGATTATTGAATCAATGTTGATTTAATAGTGAGCAAAGAAAATGTTGATTTTAAAAGAAATTTAGGGAAATGTATTTTTTTATATTTAAGGAAATAGATCGATTTTAAAGAGAGAAATAGAAATTCGTCCTACAGGACGCGCTTTCTGACTCTTTTAATACATCAGTTCCTTTCTCGAGTTTGATTCCTCTTTTACTCACATTTGTATTTTTTTGTGAATTACAAGAGGAGGACAAAATCCTAACAACAACGCGATTAGAGTGACTTTAACCCAAGTCACACCTGGGACGGTGACACTCTGACCATCAGGCCAACACATGAGATTTAATTATTGTTGTTTCAAGTATTTTTAATTAATATTTTTTTTATTTCATATTGTTACAAGCATTTTTTATTTTTAATTAATGTTTTTAATTAATAAATATATTGTTTTCAATTTTTATTTTAATTCATTTTTGTAATTAATAACTCTTTTATTTATTGAATCAAATAATTATTGCCAAATATCATTATTTTTAGTAAATATAATTTTATATGTGTAATATTTATTTTTCAATCCATATAATGTATGTAATAAATTTTAGTAATATATATTTTTGTATGTGTATTTGAAATATTTCACATATAAAAATATTTAAAATAACAATATAGATGAAAAACAAATATATTTGAAATATTTTACATATAAAAATAATAATGATATTTGAAATAAATATTTTATTTTATAATATTACAAATCACCATATCCACAATATAGATGGAGAAAATAAATATTTGACATATAAATAAAAATATATAAAAAATTAGTTGATATCTTTTAAAAAATAAAATATATTTAATGATAAATATCAATTTTATCAAAAAATATTTTTTTCTTATATAATTTGCAATAATTATTTGATTTTATAAACAAAAGAATTATTAATTAAAAAATAAATTAAAATAAAAAAACTTGAAAACAATATATTTATTAATTAAATTAATTAAAAATAAAAAAAATTTAAACAACATGAAATAAAAAATTCAAACGTGCTTAGAAAAGGAATCAAGTTTGGGAATCACTATTATTTAACTATCTAACCAAAGGAGCTAATGTGTTAAAACAATAATTAAAAATAAAAGCAAAGTGAATCCCATGTGTTGGCCTAATGGTCAAGGTGTTCATCGCCCAAAATGTGACTTGGGTTTGAGTCGCGCTAATCACGTTATTGTTAGGGCATTGCCGTCCTCTTGTAATTCACAAAAAAAAAAAAAACAAAGCTTAAAGCAGCATGAAATAAAAATACAAATGTGAGTAAAAGATAAATTAAACCCAAGACTTAAGGACAAAACCACTAACATTTAACCATCTGATCAAAGGTTGATGTTCAAAAAAGTAAGTAAGACGCATTTTATCTTTTTCTCTAAAAAACCGACATATTTCCTTAAATATTAAATAATAGTTTAGTGATTCCTTTTGATATAATTTGTGGGTTACAAAAATTAAAATTAAAATTAGTATTGTATTATTACATGTTGTACATCAATATGTTTAAAGGGAATAAACTAATTTTAAAAAGTTTACTTAAAGTAAAGTTCAAAAATATTAAAATTTCTATTAAGTTTTTTTTTAAATGCACGTATAAAATCATATTAGATAAATAAATTGTTATGGTTAATTTGAGGTGGGCGATTAATAATATCATAAACTTAAACATTAATATAGCAATGGCCTATTAGCTCAACTGGTTAGAGCGTCGTGCTAATAACATGAAGGTCACGGGTTTAAGACTTGCATGGGCTATTAAATATATTATTCTTTGTCTTTTATTTGATCTTCTTTCTTTTTCCAAGAGACAGGCCAACTTTGCTTTGATGGCTAGTATTTTGAACGAGACACTCTCTATGGTGGATTTAGTGGTGGGTGGATATCATGATGGATCTAATACTGTCATGGGTAAGACAACAAAGAAAGTATGTAGGCGGCACTGGAGGCGGAATGTCACACCCCAAAATATAGGAGTTAATTGAAATGGTTAAACAAGAACTGAATTAGGCTTAGTGACTAAGTGTTAGAGAATCCTCCGTAAAGATCCAACTTCAAGGTACTTTCCTCCCATTTTATTTTCGACAACCTATGGTAAAGTCACACCTAAAATATATACGATCTGGAATTAAGTCTAAACAAGAAATGGGTGATAACCTAATGGTTAAGAGTTAACTATCTTTTATACAGGTCCTAGGTTCAAGCCACTCCTTCCCTTATCATTTTCTTTTGAATTTCCCCAAAAATGAGGAAATTTGTTGTGATGCCCAAGGTCTTTAAGCCCTAAATAATCATTCTTTTCCCATTTGGATTAGGTTTGCCTCTTTTCAAACTCTAGTAAATTTTCTCTTCGTCTTCAATTTTTTTTCTTTTTGTTCTCTTTTCCTCTTCTTTGAACCATATTTTTCATCTTTTTGTAGGTGATTATTTTTCTCTTCCCAAATCAAATCATCCCTCGTTCAATTGTTCTCTATCTGTTTTGTAATTACCATAAATAGCATCCCTAACTTTGCCAAGAAATGGTAAGTACACCTCGTTTCAATGATTAGATCTCGTAATTTTGTAATATTACCACTCGATGCTAATCTTTCATTTGATTAATTAATCTTTTACGGTTCTTGTAAAATCTTTGATAATCTTGTCGAAAACTTGACATCAATTGTTAATTCTTTGTAAATGTCATTTGAAGGACAGGATTTAGGTGAATTAGACCAAATTGAGCGTGAGGAACATGAACTGGACCCGTGGTGAAAGGTGTGTATCTTTTTGATTGACTGTTTAACGTCACAACAATATTATGCATGCGTACACTGTCGATGCAAGTATAGTAGACAGATATGATCTGTCGGATATCGATCCCACGAGGATAGTTGTCTTTTGTCTATCAATGTCAGTGCAATAAATAGATAAAAAATGAGATAAATTGTGAGAATAGTTGTTGGAGCAATAACTTGAAAATAAAGATGAAATATGATAGTGATAAAATGGTTTCCCCAACGTGATTTATCAACAGAATACTAAGTGCTCACAAGGTATAAAAGGATAGGTGATTGTCGATGCAATAAATTGCAATGAATATCTTACCAAGCTTAACTTCTATATTTGATCTAAGACTTAAACATGCACATTAACCATACCTTACGATGATGGAAATGGAACAAAATTAAGAACAAGTGGATTAAATCTCTCTAATCCTCAAGCAACTTCCGTTGTCATGCTTGTTAGCTTGAATTGTCGTTGCACTTTCCAGTGGCAGTGATCGCAATAACATTTCCATGCTAAAAACATTCAAACCCAAACATTAAATAGTAGAAGAAAGGTTGAATAAAATAACATTTAACCCCAAAATTCATGTGTACTTCCATACAAGCATGAAATAGAAAGTAATCACCAACGCTTAGAAAAGAAATATAAAATAAACAGCGGGAGAATACTATTCCTAGACAATTTCGACTTGATCTCTCAATTCCCTCTTGTGTCGCACTTATGGCTCCTCGTCAAGATCTGATCTGCATCCCTTTCACGTCGGTTCACCTGTAGGAGACTTAAGCCTCCATAGCAAAAAGCTTCAAAGGATAAGTTGAAGAAGATAATGCACGAAAAAAAAAACTTTTTTTCTCTTTCCTTGTGAATATTTATATTCCTCCAAATAGAACAGGTGTCCATTCATAAGAATCATGTTGCGTCTGTCCGTACAACTTGCTTATACCAGACTGGACAGCTCACAAATTTTTGTTCTTATCCGCTTATTTCTTTGACAGTTGTCGGGTACGGCGACAGTTCTGGGTGCAATCTGGAAATACTCATGTAGCGACATCAATACCAAAACATGACAAAATTAAGGATAAATAGGCTAAGGTCCACTGAGTTATAAAATGCAATTTACTAAACTGAAAATGCTAAAATATATGCTAAAGATAACTAAATGGGGACAAATTAACCAATAAATATGGAGAAAACATATGTTCTTTCTAGTACTATCACTTTTCCAAGAGAATAATTGATGATCAAGTGTGGGTTTAGGGCCACACGGTCTCCCACATGGGCGTGTGGACCACACGGCCACCACATGACCATGTACAACTGTAGAATTTTGGGACTTCATAAACCACATGATCTCAGCCTGTTACACGGCTTGCCACACAGTCTTGTTTCTCATGTAGGGTAATTTATCGTTTAGCACACGACATGGTTATATAATTGTGTAACCCTTCCACATGACCACGAAACCTTCATACGACCGTGTGATCCTTGTTTTTTAGTTTTGCTTAAAAATTTATGCTATGCTCAATTTAGTCATTGTAGATCCCCCTAAATTGTTTTTAGAGTTTTTATTCACTCAATTAAGTCCCTAATATTGTGTTTATTCTGGAATCTTTGATTTAATGACTAAATTGTTATTGTTATAACGTATGAGATATAAATTTTACAAGCCTACTATCACTTTGATACTGATAAACTATGAGTGTTAATAACGTTACCGCCCTACTAAATCCATATTAAGCATATCTATTGTTACTATTGAATTGAAAACATGTTAAGCATATCTACTGTTCTGTATTGTTCTGTTACAAAACATGTCATATTGCATTACATGGGGTGAGACGATATGAACGGAGGAAAAGTGACAGTTTAACAATCTACAAACAAGTGGTGACTCGTCCACAAACCGAGTGGCAGTTTATCTGCAAATGTTTTTAAGTGAAAATACTTGTGATTTATCCATAATTTTTTTACTGGCAGTTTATATGTAAACCAAGTGGTGGTTTACCCAAAACTCGATGTGTATGGGTGGATGAGTTCTGAGGAATTCTTATTGTGGTATGTAATAGAGTTGTGTATGATCTTTTAAAACCATTATCCATTTTAAAACACATTATTCTTCCTTTTAAAAACATTATGCATTTTGAGGATACCCCCATTACCAAGGCAATATTACATTGGTTTAAGGCTACGCTTACTTGGAAACATATTTAAAACGGCACCATCCATATTTAAAAATACAAGAAATAGCATTTGGTAGCTTCTTAAACAACATTTATAAATCATAAGTAGGGATATGCCAACAAGGCTTTCAATCTACATTCGAGGTATTCAAAATAACTTTTCAATATAGATTAATAGTTTCAAAATGACAGTATCTAATAGTTGTCCTAATAACCCCCAACTAATACATGTTACACATGTAAATAAGAAGGCTTACAAATGGTCGCAAATCTGGCTATATGTAACATCCGCGCTCTTAAACCGGATTTAAGTGATAAAATAGAATTGAGAATTAGAAATGTTTAGTTGAAGTAAGGAAGGTTAGAAAATTTTAAGGATTAAATAATAAAGGAGAGAAAATATGGGGGATTAAATAGCGAATTATCCAAATTAAATTTTGAGTCATCATGGGAATTAGATTGATTGAGGAGGGGCAAAAGAGTAATTTGGTGGAATATATTTTTGGAGGCAAAGTTTTGGGCGAAAGTGTAAAGTTGGAAGGCCTAGGGACTAAAAGTGCAATTTTACCATTTTTATTAAGTGAGATATTTTAAGTAAGATTTCTAGAGAATTTGAGAAAGGTTAAAAATCAATTAAAAGTAAAAAATATCAGCTCTTTTCATAGTAGAACCGTTCATGCCATTCTTTCTTCCATCCAACTTTTGATTTTATTCCAAATAGGTCCTTCCATCATTTTTAAGCCCTCCAAGCTCCAAAATCTCCTATTTTCTTTGAAATTTCTGAAAGAAGAGTATAGAAGGGGGTTAGTAGACACCTCAAACTTCTTATAGAATTCATTTTGAGGTGTTAGAGAGCATAAGGACTAAATTGAGAAATTTTGAATTCAATGGTTAAGGTAAGAAATGGTTAAATTCTCATGACATACATGTATTTTACTGTTATTTAGCATGAAAATTATTGAATTATAGCTTATAGCTTATATGTGTTTATGTGAAATTGAAGAGAAAGAGAAGAGAGGCAAGGATCAAATTGAAGAGAAAGGAAAAGAGAAGAGCGAAGAGTGAAAAGAGAAGGAAATCAGCCTTTTTGTTGTAAGTACTACAAGAGTTTTGAATTATAGTTTAATTTCTATAATGGTATGTGAATTATTAGCATAAAAATTGTTATATAGGTACATAATTTGAATGTTTACAATGATAAAATGAAGGGATTAATGTGTGATTTAATAAAACAGTTTTGGACAAAACAGAGGATTAACTTCGAAAATTCACCAAAAATTTTATATAATGAGTTAAGGGTTGAATTATATATGTAATTAAATCTTATTGAGTTTAATTTCATATGGAAGAAACAGTGAATTAAAAGGAATTGTATATTTCAAGATATACTAGTTTTTGTGTAACAAAGTTCGAGTTCCCCTGTTCTGACTTTGAAAAATCATAGAAAAATATATAAAAATTATTAGAGACTGAAATTTATATTAATGAATCTTTAATGAGTCTATTTTCAAAATAAACAGACATAAACATCATTTGATCTCTGTACTAAAAGATAGATAATTTTTAGTAAAGAAAGGTCGAAACTGTCATGCAGCAGAGAAGGGGTAACTTGAAAGAATTTACTGTACAAATTGGCTCAAGAAAAAATTCTGGAAATTTTATGGTAAAAAGAGGATTGGGTCTAGTTTCAGAAACATCAAGCGTATTGTGATTTTGAATTCTGTAGCGCAAGATATAAATAATTTAGTGACTGTGACGCAATTGAACAGCTTTGAAAATATAATTGTGAAGTATTTGATGATGTATTTATGTGAGATATATAATTTATGAGAAATGATGCTAATTGAGATTGTGCCCAAGTAGACAAATTAGAACCATTGTGATATTAGTGACATTCCATTAAGGAACACTAGCGCGCTCTTTGTTTAGCACGTCTCGTGCTCTCTGTTATTAGCACTGTGTGTGCTCTCTAAGTAGCACTTTGTGTGCTCTCTGATTAGTAATTTGTGTACTCTCTGTTTAGCACTGTATGTGCTCTCTGTTATCCAGCACTTATGTACTCTTTGTTAGTACTTTGATACTCTCTGTTTGTTCCGTATATCCTAACGGTTCTATGAAAGTCTATTGTGGGCTAGACTACAGAAAGTGGATAAAAGTGTAAGTTATGCCATTGTGGTAAGTTATAGGTTACATGTAAGTAAGGCAAGAAGTTTATATGCATGAGTACTTAAATGATCATTCATTACTTTTGTAGTGCTTACTAAGCTTTCATGGGCTTAACGCGTTTATTTTAACGCGTAGGTACAAAAGCTACGAGAAGTTGAAGTCAAGCTAAGGGAACCTCTCATCACATCACATCACTATTGGAAGACTTCAGTTTAGGTACATTACTTTTGGTAAAAATGGCATGTACAAATGATACTATTATGTGTCTCCAATGGACGGTTATAAATTTTGTTTTGGATTACTACGAGTTGATGAACTGAAATGATGTATTTTGAATAAAATAACTTAAAACACATCGTTTGGAAATTTTTTTTTATTATACTTGTGTTAAAATCTTTGATACTGTATGTAATACTTCTATACCGGGTTTATACGTGTGAACCGGGTATAGGGGTATTACACTATATCCCTCCTCATCATAGCACTTAACCTAAGAACCTAAAAGGAAGAAGAATGTAGGTAAGCTCATGAGAACTTAGTGAGTTCTTGAGAAGAACAATCCCCCCAATATTACTATCAATCATTAAGAAAAAGGGACTCGAGTTGTCAGATTAGTTCACCATATTTAGCAGATACATTACTTTGGTCTGTAGTTCAATTGGTGGACACTATAGCAATCAAATTCAACCTATTGGCAGATCACACTAATTTCTAATCTATGTAATGTGTGTAACAGTCAGCGGAAAATCTGCTCTGCGAATACACAACTTGCATGGATTACCATTTATGATTGGCAAATTCTACATTTTCGTGACAATGCATTTCCGTATGCACCTTTTCTCACATACTCTCTTCATTATGCTAACTTATGATCCTAGTTCCTGAAGAACCAATATTTCCTGTATCTTCATATCCACTCATCAAAGCTATATAACAAGCATCACCTCTGTATCCTCCTAACTCACCCCCTTGTTTGAATTCATAGGTGTTCCCCCGCAAGGTTAAGCTTTCACCAATCACGGTTTGCATCAAAGTGTCATACCAGAGGCAAAATATTTTATCCTGCATCTTATTTATCATTATACACAACATCCCTCCGTTGCCTCCTTACACCAATCTGGATACAGAGCTTGTGCACCAAGGAAGGAGTACTCATACCCGGTATATACCAGGTTTTCTGGGTCTGTTTAACCATATATAACTATGCGTGCACTAATTCTTGGAATAGGTTTCCTTAGACGGGAACATCAGAGACAAATGACAAAGCCACTTACCTTGTTGTACGGTGTTTAGAAGTAAACAAATTAAGACAAATACCAGACACAAGGTACGAGGACACTCACCAGAATACTTTACTCAGAGCTTGACTACTTTACCGGTTCCTTCTGTTTAATATTGGGACCTTTTACTGTTTCTTTAGCTAAAACAATAAAACAACTTTTTTAAACATAAAGAATGACAAAAACTTATGATACAACAAGAATCTATAGACATGCAAACAATTTCTAGATATAAGTTTCCTTCCTACCTATTATTCAAAGAAACCTTACTAACCCCTCTTACGTTAGTTTTTATCTATTTGGTAAAGCTTAAAGGAAGATTTAAGAATTTACCAGCAGACAACTAACATAGAAGCTCTCCTGAGCTTTTATAGTTAACATCCTTGTTAGCAAAGAAGAACTCTCTTGGTTTCTTCGATGATAAGAAATTCAGGAGAAGATAAAAAATCTCTCCACTATCACACTTCTTCATTTCATTTATTATTAATTACATCACATCAATCATCATTATATCTAATCATTACTCATTTTCACAGGCTTCCACTAATTAATCACATCCGACGAGGCTTTCCAAGTGTCCTAGTTATTGACATGTTGTCTTCACTAGGATGCCAAGTGACTTTAACGTATCCTACAAGCCATCATAGTTACTTTAGTAATGACACTAAAAACATGGGTGGCAATCTTATTAGAGGGAAAGTCCACCTAATAAGGTCCTCGCCCTAACTACAATCTTACCATTAGCTAAATCTCATCAATCTCGCCAATGTAACTTTCTGAATTCAGCCATAACATCTGAGTTGGGTTTTGGACTTTACACTAGGTGTTATCTAAACTCTACAAAATCTCTTCGATGAAGCTTTCTACGCTAAGGTTTTTCTTTCAGAAACTTACAGAAAATTCGAAATAGAAGATGCAAAGGTGACTTATTATGGCCAAGTATATTTTTATATACCCATGCAACAGAGACAAGATTTAGTGGATAAATCAGATAATCCTACTAACACCCTTGATTCCCATGATTAAATGCACTTAACAAGTTTTAAGTTAAATCATCTAAAGTAGTCTAGTTCAGTTCTAATTAAGTCTAAACTAAATCTCCAAAATAGCTAATTACATCATCAAACACTAACTAAAATAAGTTAATTAAAACTACGAACTTATCAAGTTCGCCCAAAACATCTGGGGTGGGTGGATACTTAACATAAGAGTTTGCCAAACCTTAGTGTTCACCAAAACTATAAGTTCTCCAAATGGCAAATCACACAGAGTACTCTACTTAGCCAAAAACAATTACTTTACTTACTCAATTCTACCCTTTACTTTACCAACTATACGCCAAACAGTAACAGAATATTGAGTCTCCACCTCTGCTCACTCCTATCCATAAACTATACCACTCTCCCCACTAAGAACACTTTACTTAGAACAAACATGCACTAAAATAAGTTCCTTACTATGAACAGGTATTCTCAATCTCATATATAAAATAATGAACAAGCCTCTCTTAAATATACATAAATTGACTTGTCAAAAAACAACTATTAAAATTTGAACGTTGATAATGAAGAAATATTGCAAAGAAAACGAAAAAGAGAAAGAACACACATATTTTAAGTGGAAACCCTTTCAAGAAAAAACCACAGGCAAAGGAGAAGAAAATTCACTAATGTCAAAAATCGAATGATTACAAGAGGAGACGATTACGTCTATTTATAGGTTGAAAACCTTATTCTAATAAATTTCTAATAGAAGTAACTTAGTAAGATCAAACACTTTATTCTAAACAAAATAAATAGTAGAATTATACTTCTATACGGATTCCACTTGTGCATTCTGTACCGTACCCCTATCCTATCACTTGTATTTATTTTTACCATGAATTTGAGTCACACCTCTAACAACAACCAATTTGAATCTCTATCCCTTTGAGTTTCGCTCAATCAAGTCTTCAATATGGACCAAATTAACAAAAATCTTCTAGCAATGGACTTCTTTGGAAACAAAATATCTTCAAATAAGGAAACTTAAACACAATGGATATCTTTCTTAAATCCTTGCTTTTTTTCCCCATGTTTTAACTTAATAAAGTGCTAATAAGAATCCCCAAAGATGTGCTAATAAAGTCAAAAATTCTTTAGATTAAAAGATTTCAACAAAATATGGTAAGTTACATAGCCTTCTAGATGCAAGTTTTTTTTTGGAGTAAAATAGCTGGCATTCATTAATAAAATAGGGGGAACACAAACAGTCTCAAAAACCACATTGGAACTCAACAAACATCGAAAATTAAATGATAAATATAAAGGAAAAGCAAAAATAATAAAGAAAGACATTCAAGAGAACCCAAAAGCCAAATTGAAACAAGAAAAAACCCCAAATATCTGTACCAAAGAGCATCAGCTAAAAGACTCTCCATTTTTTGACTCCTAAAAGATCGAAATCCAGGACATAACGGCCAGTAAAAAGTCAGAGCTTCAGCACCATCATCGGATCTAGATGGAAATTTTCCAATGAACAAAAGCAAGCAGACTAAGATGGGAGATTAAGAGCGATTCGTTCTTTTTCTGCAATCTGTTCCACCAACGACGGTGCCTCCTCGATCTAGAACATGGCTTCCTAAAATTGATGGCCTTCCTTCGCCAAGGTATGTGCCGCACCATTTGCATTTCTTTTTTACATGATGAAATGAGATACACTCAAAGAAAACCACAAATCTTTTGATGCCTATTATAATCAGACTAATGATAGAATTGTCCTTTCTTGTTTGCATGCAATTTTCGAATGACTGTCAACGAGTCCCCTTCAATCTGGACTCACCTAAAATTGATTTGCTGGGCAAAAAGAACAACCTGCTCACATGCTTTAGCTTCAATTATGAATGCATCGGGGACATTATCCTGGAGGTAAGTACATGCTTCCATAATAAAGCCCTTGTCATTTCTTGCCACAATTCCTGTAACTAATTTCCTTTCCTGCAAAGTAAAGAAAGAATCGAAGTTAAACTTCACAACTCTCAGATCCGGAGGCCTCCAACACATCTCAAGGGGACGGCCTTTTTGTAAAATGGACTCTTAGGCGCTCTCTAACTCTGCTAGGTAACCCTTGATAAAAACTACTGTCTCTTGAATTATTTACATAACCCCATCATGGATTAATTTGTGTCGTGCAAACCAAAGTGCCCGGTATGCTAAACACAACAATTTTCTGCTTTATCATCAACATACTAAAAGCCTTTGCTAATCAGATAGTATACATCATAATAAACTCATACTAATCATAGTATACTGTAGATCCAATAGCGGAGGACACATTAAGCGCAAGCATATCAAGTATTTGCTGCGATATTAGGCAAGATCTAAGAAAATGATCAACAGATTCAGGGCTATTCTTCATAGGGGACATAAAATAGGAGTCTATAGTTTACGTTTCTATAGGTTATCATAGATGGGCATAAAATTTTTTTGTATCTTCCACAATATAATCTTGATTTTTTTCGGTATTTGTAAAGCCCAAAGGGTTGTGAAAAATTTTTGTATAATAGCATCAGTAGGAAAGGGATGACCGTGGTGTAAAGTAGATTCCTCCTTGGCAAGGGCCTTGTAGCCACTTCTCACAAAATACAACCCCGAGCCCTCTAGCCTCCAAATCTTAGTATCTGGTAATGAGCATTTTGGTAGAGGGATGGTGAAGATATCCTTCAATTGACATTCATCAGTGATCGAGGCCACCACATCTCTTTCCCAGGTACTAGTATCATGATTTATCAACTGTGAAACTATTGTATATCTTATATCAATTTCCTGACAATGTATATGCTCATCAACAGATCTCGGGATCCAAGGGTCATCCTATATATTCACCGAGTGCCCATCACCAATTTGCCAATCCAACCCTTTTTCAAGCAAGCCATGAGCACTCACAATACTGCGTCAGGTAAGAGAAAGGTAAGTTCCCAAACCCATAGATAGAAAACTTGATTGTGGAAAATAGTGTGCCTTTAAAATTCTAGCAAGCAAACAACTCAGTTGAGACCATATACGCCAGCATTGCTTCGCCAATAATAAAACATTAAAAGAAGCTAAGTCCCTGAAGCCCATTCCTCCAACGGGTTTGGGAAGACATAGATTTTTCCAGCATTTCCAATTAATTCCTTTAAAAGACTTAGAGTTACGCCACCACAAATTATTAAGCAGACTTTCAATTTTCGAACACAACATTTTTGGAAATAAAAATTATTGCATTGCGTAAATTGGAAAAGATTGTAATATTGCTTTAATAAGCTTTTCCTTCCCCCTTCATCAAAAGAAATCTTGTCGACCAACTGCCCATTCTTTGACGAATACGATCAAGATAGTGAGTTAGGGCCCTTTTCTTATTTCTCCCAATCATCATAGAAAGCCTAAGATAATTCTCAGGATTTGTAGCAACTCGTATCTTCAAAATATCTCTAACAGAATTCTTCATATTTTCAGCTACATTAGCCCCGAAGAAAATAAATGATTTCTCATAATTCACCAGCTGACTAGAAGCCTGCTCATAAATAGATAGAACTCTCCTAATATTTGTTGCCCCTTCTACTGTTGCTTCTCCAAATATGATGCTATCATCTGAGAATAGTAGATATATAACAACACATGCTGCCTCGCCCCATGCCAACCCTTTATAATCAGACTATGCTACTGTGCATCAACAAAAATTATGGATAGCCCCTCTGCACAAATTAGAAAAAGATACGGGCTCAATGGATCGCCCTGTCTTAACCCCTAGATAGTTCAAAAGAATCAATACTTCCTCCATTGATCCCCACTGTGAAAGTAACCAATACAATGCATCTCATAACCAGCGTGACCCAACTTAAATGAAATCCCAATCTCACCATCATACCCACTAGGAAATTCCATTCAACCTGATTGTATGCCTTGCTCATATCGAGCTTTAAGGTAAAACTACCCATCCTACCCCTTTTCTTATTTTTCAGCATATGAAGTACCTCATAAGCCACTAACACATTATCAGAAATCTATCTTCCCGGTATGAAAGCACCCTGGTTTTCGTGTATACAACTATCCATAAGACTACTCATTCTATTAACAACCACTTTGGCAAAATTTTGTAAACTACATTGCACAAAGAAATCAAGCAAAATTGTTTAATAGAATAATGGCGACTAACCTTGGAATAAGGATGCGGATTCATATCCTCCATAATTTTAGGTTGCACCCTCTCTAAAATGTTGTCATCATTGTTACCATCTGTGGCAATAAATAAGTCTTTAAAAAAACCTGCAACAATATCCATAACACGCTTTCGATCAGAACACCACTAGCCTGATTCATCCTCTAGCCCCTTGACAATATTTTTTTCCTTCTCCCTGAAGCCATCTTGTGAAAATAGTTAGTATTGCGGTCCTTGTGCTTAAGCCAATTGGTACGGGCTCTTTATTCCCAATACAATTCCTCCTTGTCCGCTTCAAGGTTCAAATCTAAATGAATCTCTGTAAGCTCCAAAAGATTATCATCTGTAGGATCCTTATCTTGAAGAATTTGAAGCCTGTCAGTGAGCTGTTTTTTCTTACATTTCCTAGCCTTTTGAACAAACAAATTCCAGGCCACCAGTCCCTCACCCAAACTTACAAGTTTTGGAGGCAGATCACTAAAATTACTTTCCCAAAATTCTCGAATAACCTCCTCACAATCTTTCTCCAAACACCATTGGCATTAAAATGAAATAATTTTTCCCCCTCCCATCACGCGTTAATCGCTTGCCATTGTTGTCAATAAGAACCAGACAGTGATATGCAATAGTGTGAGTAAGATGGGTTACCATAAAATCCGAAAAACAATCCCACCATTTTTGGTTAGCCACTCCACGATCAAGCTTTTAACGGATATTATTAGTTGCAAACCTGCCCCTTTCCATGTGTACCACCTTCCCATGAAGCCCAAATCCATAAGATCACAATCAGCTAGTGTATCAAAAAATCTGAACATATTCCTTTCAGAGCTAAACTTGTCACCTTTCTTTTCAAAAGAGAATGCTACCTCATTGAAATCTCCAATGACCAGCTAAGAGAGACTTTGGTCTCTCCCCAAATGCCTCAACAGTTCCCATAACCGCCTCTTAATCGTTCCTCAAGGTGCCCATAAAATCCCATGAGACACCATTCAAAATCCTTAAGTCTTCCTTGATAACAACATTTATGTGATAAGCAGAGTAGCTTCAAAGAGTGATCGAAAGTTGTGAAGACCATCCCAAACACAAACCTCCTTTCGAACCGTTAGCACCAACATCAATACCATGAGCAAAGCCACACTTTTCTCCTAACATTTTCCATCCTATGTGAACTGATTTTAGTTTCAATGAGAAACAAAATCTAGGGAAGAATATCTCTCAGGTGATTCCTAAGTCTTTGAACTGCCCGCGGGTTCCCCAAACCCCGGACATTCTAACTGAGTGTTTTCATAATGCTTGGCTACCCTGCCTTGCAGAGCCAACTGAATAATCAGAGACCTGTACTGCTATTGATCCATATTCAGTAGTTGTTACACAAGGACGAGTACACTACCTTTTTTTCCCATCTACCGAATGTAAAGGGCTATTCTCCCCATCAGACCCAATATCCATCATTCCATTTTGATTCGGACCCAGCCTGTCCAATTCAAGCCCACTCTGATTATTGACCAAATTAGGAAAAGGGAGCCTATTAAATCTGCCATTAACTTACACCCCAAATCATGCGCCTTATCCCCCACAAACTGTCCATTTGAAAAATTTGCCATGTTTTGAGGGTTAAAATTCCCTCCATCCGGCTGCCTCAGCCAACGACTCACCGGAGCTTGTCTCCCCCTCGACACCACCCTGAGTGTAATATCCCAACCAAACACTATATTTTTCGATGCAACACGTGCCCATACTGAACAAAAGCTCTCTCCATGATCGAGCTTTCCACATATAAAAAAAAAAGGCTTAATTTTTCATACCGAAAAGAGGCATAAAAAGATTATCGCCAAACTGAATCTTCTTCCTTCTCTTAAGTGGCAGACCAACATCCAATCGGACTCGGATCCGTATAAAATGTTGAAGACCCAACGATAAAGACTTCTTGTCATGTTCAATAAACTCACCCAGAAAGTCTCCAAACCTCCTTGCCATTGCCTTCGACATCAGTCCCGATGGCAAATCATGGATTTGAATCCAAAAAAAAGTATGGGAAATAATAGTTGTAAGCGGATCATTAGAAGGACTTACCTCTTTTAACAGTAAAAGGTGATTATTAAAGAACCACAACATACCGTCCAATACTCTTTTAATATCCACAGCCAAAAATAACTTAAAAAGATAACGCCTTTCACCCAAATCAGAAATTGCAATCCCTCCTATCGTGTGCCAGAGATTAGCCATCGTGTTTCTAAGGGAGGGGAAGTGGACAACACTGTCCGTTACACAAGGCTCCACCAACTGAAACTGCAAGTCAACGGCGTTTGGATCCTCACTAAACGCAACTTCCTCCTTATCATCAAGATTTAAGTTTATCAAGTCATCCTCCATAACGTTGACCGAAAAACACCCGTGAAAACAAAACGAAAATCTGGAAAAGAAAAAGTTAAGCGTGTCACCTAGGACAAACGAAAACATGCTAAAAAATAGCAGACTCTAGATGCAAGTTAAATTATAACAAAAGTTGCATCTAGACAATGTATTTGTCACTAATAAAAATGCTAAATTATAATTACCAAAATAGTTATTTTTTACTACTTAATCATTTAAAAAAAAGTATACTTTAAGCATATTTAATTTGTTGATGCAATATGCACATTTAAGACATGTATCGTAAAGCTTATTATACTATTGTTCATAATATAATTAAAACATTAATACACAATCACTAACAAGTATGTTTTCATAGTTTATAATTAAAAATCAACTTTCTTTAAAGACAAAAAGAGAAGATACATAAACAAAAACAGTAGAAGGCACCAAGACATTTATACGATTGCATGATTAGTGGGGTCAGACACCAGAGGATGGTGAAGTGTCAGCATCCACCTTACCACGTTGGATTGGTTCAGATGTTCGGGAATAACTCGTCAACAAAGAGGGTGAGGTGGGCCATAACCTTTATATATAGCACTATTGATCTTCTATTCATTATGTACCTAGTGAGGTAAATGGATAACAAAAGTATTATATTAGGTGGTGAATTATATTTTGTCTATTTTATTAAAAATAATAAATTAATTTTTATAAATTGAATTAAAGAGTAAATTTGTTATTTTGCTAAAAAAATTTATATTTTTTTATTGTTAAAAATTAATCATTGTATATTAGCATGAGGTACATATGACATATAATGTATTATTGTTTGATTATTCTATTAATCACTTTAGTTTGTTTTTTTTGTAGAAAGAGAAGGATTAAACCATAACTTAAACTATATGTGGCCAAGCCACTCCGGAATAATCATCATGTAGTGACGGTAGGATTTCATCTGGCGGTTGCATGAAAAAGTACCTACCCATCAATCTTGAGACCCATCAGTTATCTTGTTACCCTCTCTGAAAGTAAAAGTAACTTGAATCATCCAATGAAGTTGCAACATATTCTTAATAGTACGTGTCAAAGCTACGAAATGCTAATCATATAACTTCTTGAATCACTTGAATACCTGTCGTGCTTGACAAAATTGATGAATTTTTTGATAAAATGACTCGTTTGTTCATTGATCTAATATACAGAAATTAATTATCTATTGTTTAGTTAAAACAAACAAAATACAATTTAACACCTAATAAAAAAACATCCATAATATTTTTACCTAATTATTGATTATCCTTTATAATTTATGATCTCTAAAATTTTATAGACCATATACATTAATTAGTTAAATGGTGGGAAATAATCAGATAATTGTTTTATTTTCTTTTAAACCTTCATACATACTTAAATAAGCTTTAATGAACCCAATAAGTAGTTCCAGTGGAAAAGAGGATATTGTTTATCTTGGGGGTCCCGGGTTCGAGCACCTGTGTGTAGGATGTGTGTGCGTTGTCATAAATCTATCATTAATGAATAATAAAACATTTCTTTAGGACTAATTAATATAAAATGATTGGTGAATGATGTATAAGTAAATATTAATAACTTTATATAAATATAATTTAGTCTTAATATACCATTTGGTACGTGAGATAACGTTTTTGTATTTATTTTGGGTTTTAGGATTGATTTAGTGAAAGTTAATTGTTAATATTATTAGATTTGAATTTTTCATTATTTTATTAACAGAATAAATTTAGTGTTAATTATGAATTTGTTTAATTTTGTATTTAGTTTGTCAAATACAAATCCGTAATTTTATGATTGATTTGTTGAAAGTTAATTACTAAAATTATAAACTAATTATGAGTTAACATAAAATATTTTCCCTTAACAGCAAATGGGAGTATAAGAATTTATTAAGTGTAAAAAAATATAGAAAATATTTAAATAAAGCAGTACAATTTAGGAGTTTTATATATGAAAAAGAATTGTATGAAACTGTGATTTCATATCATCTCTATCTCTTTTCAATAGAAAAAAAAATCTAATTTGTCATTCTCATATTAAAAAAAATAAGAATGACGTGAAATCACAGTTTCATATCATATATACACGCATTATAACCATTGAGATGTTATAGCTTTGTTGTTGGGGAGAGGAAGGATATTCAGTTCCATAAAATCAACATGTTAATTATTCGTATTGACTAAACCTCCTCCCAACTTGCTTTGCTTTTATTCATCACCAAGCAATATTGGATGTATCATCTTTGCCTTTCAAATCTCATCCCTAAACTCAACTTTGAATAATGGTTTCAAAATTATAGCTAGCTTTTATTTTTTTATTTTTTAATTACAATAACAAGATAAAGCTCAAACAATAAATGTGATTAGCACAACTCGAATCCAAATCACATTTAGGACGATAAACACTTTTAATCATCCAAACATCACATGAGTTTCCAACATATACATAGATTGTACGGACGGGAAGACATTTACACTATATTACAACAAGCGACATGACACAAACAGCAACAACCCCATAAAAACAAAACTGTACAAAAACTGTGCCTACTGATCCCTTCTTTTTATTTTTATGCTGAATAATGTCGTGAAATTATTATTATTATGGGAAAGGGCAAGTCGAAACTAGTCTCAACTAGGACTTGAACGTAACTCTACTCTTTTGTCTGTCTTGGTTGATTTTTTTTTTATTATTAAGGGAATTTCCAGAGGTTTCATCATCACCACCACCGTTACCGGCGGGAGGCTGATCGGCGTCAAAGCGAGGAGGGCTAAGAAGCATCCCCTCAGCCATATTGGAAAGCACATTAGGCATATCAAAGATCAAATCCTCATCCACGAAATCATCGGCCATTGAAGGTTTCTCAGGCGGCGCTATTGAATTGTTTCTTAAAGCATCGTTGGCAGCACCCAAAGCCGTCGCCGCAGAGGTCGCAGCCGCCTGGATATCGCGTGGGGAAGTCGAAGCCGGCACAGGCAAAGAAGCAGCCGAGTTGGGAAAGTTAAGCTCAGCATGTTGGCCTTTAGTGCAAGCGCCGCAACGTCGTAAGCAATAGCGGCCATTTCAGCAGTGGGAAAGGTTCCGAGCCAAATCCTATTGGGCTTCCTCGGCTCTCTAATTTCGGACACCCATTTGCCACTACTCCGACGCCTTACTCCCTTGTAAACCGGGTGGCGACCAGTAGCTGATGAACTGCCACCACTGGTGCTAGCCTTGGAAGTTTTGTTGGGTTTGGAGTAATGCATGATGATGATGATGATGATGAGAAGAGAAAGAATTGGTGCTGGAAGATGGAGATGTGAGAATCCATTTATGGAGGTTAAACTCTTGTTGGAGTTGCAGAGAGAGGAAGGAGGACGAGGAGGAGGAATTACTGTAAAGTGCAAACCAGTTATTGATGAAGAGATATCTGCTGATAGTTTGGGTGTAAGCCAAAATATAAGTTGGATATCTAACTGGGTTGTCTTTTTGTTTGTGATTTTGGCTGCTCAAATAACTGCTTATGTATCTTAACAGTTGCTATGTTTTTCAACACCACTTTTATTATATTCAACAAAATATGTGTCATATTATTCAATCTAATATCAAATCTAATGCTATGTTTTTTTTTTTGTGAAAAGATAAAAAAAACTGAAAAAGTTCATCAACATAAAGCTAACCACAAATACATGTATTTTTTTATTTTATTTTTTTTACCGCTTTCCTAAGGATATGTTGAATGACTCAATGATCTATCTGGATAAGAGTCGATAAATTCTCTTTATCAACATTAAATCTGAACAGTTAGAAACCTGAATTTAAATTATGTTGAATATTTTTATGTTATCAGTTTGAATTAAAACATTATCATAAATTTATTTTAAAAAATTTCAGGACTATCTTTGATGCTCCATAATTCAGTTTAAGTAATAAAACAAAAACTCAAATACTTGTTAAAATTAACAACTTGGTATTCGAGTTAAATTAATATTATTAAAGTTTGCATTAAAACTAAAACATTTATCTACAAAAGGTTTAAATTAAATACTTTATACGCTAAAATTAATATTGTATCACTTAATCAACTCGGTATATTCATTTTTGCATCATTAACTTCAAATGAGATTTGAATTTTTTTTATTTATTTTCCTTATCAATGTTGAATTTTAGGCATTGACAGTATGCTTGGCTAGTGGCTCAAATTCATGCACGCATTTTCCATAATTGTTATCGTATTTTACTAATTAAAATATCCCTTTCATGATTTAAACTGTAACTTCTGTAAAGGTGAATGACAAAACCTTAATATAAGGACAATACTTTTCATTAATGAATTTGTCGGTTTTCAAGTGAACGACAAAAACTTCTCTCATTTGATCTTTTCTTAATAAATTAAAAAAAATCTGATTATTCAAATTAAAATAGCAAAAACGATTAATAATAATATAATATTATAAAATATCACATCATCAATATTAATTGGATCAATTAAATTAAAATTCTAAATTCTCTTAAAGGATTAATTATGCAATTTAAGTACAATAAATATATAGATTATTAAAATGATAAAAATATATTTTTACTATCGTAAAAATATGTAATTAATTTCAATCATTCAAAAATTTTCTGCTTTCGTCCCTATTATAGAAGTTGATATAATTCAAAAGATGTGTAGTGGAGAAGATGTTTTGTTGTGGCATTTGGGCAAATAATTTTGGTGTCATATCACCATGATTTAGTGCAAAATTATTCCAGACAGTTGTATAGGAAAAAACATATGATCGAGCACACATTACACCCACTTACCATCAAGTGAAAGGAGTTCCTTTTTGGGGTAAATATCATTCAATTGAATTGAATTTACCTGGAACACATTCTTTTTTAATCAAAAAAATGGGATTTTCTTCATCCGCAAAACACACTACTTGTATTCTTTTTATGCTATATTCTTTGCTTCAATCATTAATACTTGAATTCTGTGTATTGGCTTGATGGTAAAGAGTATTAATTACTTTAGGTGTGATCTGAATTTGAATCATGCCAATCATGTTGTTGTTAAAGCTTTATCTTCCCCTTATAATTCACCGAAAAAAATAATACCCCAATCCTTTGCTAAATAACTTTAGCTGTTAGTCCCAATAATATCGATACTTATTATTTATAAAAGCAAAATGAATTTAGACCATAGATATTTAAAATTGAAACTTTAAATATAAAAATACAATAGATTCAGATGCTAAATATTCTAGGGTTAATATCCATATCGCACCAAATTTATTGTGCATAATAATTAGAATATTTGCATTCAAATATTATCCAAGTCCATAATATTTGTATCCGTAAAACGCAAGTTCGACATCTATAAAGATCTAAATCCACATTACCCATTGTCACCCCTAATCACAACATTAAGTCAATTACAATTTTCCTTTTTATATTATATTTGAAAATTTAAATCTCTATACCTTAGTTTGGTATAATTTGATCTTCTCTTGTTTTTTTTTCCACAAACACGAAATGAAAATATTACTTTAGTTTTAAATATAAAATATTAAATATTTATATATATAATTTTACAAATGATACATGTAGTAGGCCCAATTTGACCGGACCTATTTCAAACCCAAATTAATAAATAAATTCTAAATTTAAATTTATTTTAAATTTAAATATCCAATACAATTTTAAATTTATATTTAAAAGGTCCAATTGCAAACCTAACAAACCCAAGCCCAACAAGTCCAATTTTATAAATTTTTTCAAAACCCTAATCCCTAAACAATTTGTGCTGCTACCACCTCCATCCCTTCCACTCAGCTCCCGCCATGTCAACATCGCCACCAACCAACTTGCCACCACTTGCACCACCGCCACTGTCACCTGCAAAAGAGAAAAGACATCAATTTAGTTGCAAAAAACAAAAGAGCATTTAATACACAAACAGAGACACAGAGCATTCGAAATAAAAAAAACAAAATAACACAGATCAAGAAATTCTAGAGTCAAAGGGTTCAAAGCATTCAATATTGTCTCAAGGTATTACAGATATTCATACATTTATTTATTACGATAATTTATTATTGCTATTTATTGCTAAACGTTTTTAAAAATAAATAAATAATAAAGAAGAAGTCGAACGGTTTGTCTTCTTACCTCCTTCTGTGCCGTCGTCGCCACGGACGGTGGCCGAGAGACCCGCAAACATCTCCTGTTCGTGAATAGTCCTTCAATGATCGAGAATTGCAAAGAAAAACAAAAAAAGGGATTAAAAATCCTAAATGAAAAACCAACATATTAAAAATAACATAAAAACAGAAATAGATTTTTAAAAAAGGAAAATGAAATACCATCCAAATCCTTTTTTTTCTTTTCAGAAGATCTATTCCAGACCTGTTTTTTTTAACTAAATAAAAGTAGAATAATGACCTAATAAAATCAAAATGAGTTTTTCTTAAAAAAATATATAGATTCGAAATAAAGAAAAGAGGAACATAAAATTTTTTGATTTTTTTTAAGATCGAGGCTCGATCTTCATAGATTCGAGCCTAATCTATGTTTAAAAGAACAAAAGAATAAAAAAGAAAAGTTTTTTGTACATTGGCCACCTTGGATGGCGGCGCATGACGTTGGAGGACGACGGACCGACGACATAGGAGGGCAGAACCCTAGGTCTGGCCATGGGGCTTTGAGGAGAGAGAATAGAGAAAAAGGCATTAAAATCTTTTTTTTTTTAAAAAACAAAATGAAAAGTGAATTTTTTTTTGCTAAATTTTTGTTCATATAGGCATAAGAAACGGCGCCGTTTTGGTCTAGGCATCAAGGCACCAAAACGATGCCGTTTTGGCGTCAAACCCAACCTTAGACCCGAATTCAACCCGATCCGCAACCAGGATCCGTGTGTTTTTTGAATTTTGGATTATTTTCAATACGGTCCTTCCGCTTTTTTAAAATTTATAATTTCGTCCTTTTTCACATTTTTAATTTATTTTAAAATTGCCCATTAATTTCGTTTGCTTTATAATATAATCCTTTCACTTTTTGAAGCATAGAAAGCTGCCACATGTCATTTTTTGGGGTTATTTGCACATGAAGCACCTGTTTTACCCCAAAATCATATTTTGACCCTTAAACTTTTCCAAAATCATATTTTGACCCTTAAACTTTCTAAAATCACGTTTTGACCCCTAAACTTTCCCAAAATCACATTTTAACCATCGAACTTTCCTAAAATTATATTTCGACCCTTGAATTTTTAGAAAATTACATTTTAACCCTAAATTCTCTGAAACTTCATTTTTCGACCCCGTCTTTTTATTATTTTTTCTTCTTCATTCTTTGTATATAAAAAATAAATTATTTTCTTAGTATTTTAAATTAATCCTATCATTTTCTCATTGATTTTGATTCGGGATTTTTCGCATTTCGTATATTATTAATCCTAGGTTTATTTTGGCGTATTTATTTATCTGCTTAATTGTTCTGTCTTTGTATTATTTAATTTCGCCAATAAATTGCATATTCGGGTTTAATTTATGCACTCATTTTAATTAAATTGAAATTATTTTTTGTCTTTAAAAATACATACAAATAATTTTAAAATCGAGGTCATATTCTTTCGTGTGAAAGTTTTAAAAAATTATGCCCTAACGTGCGGGGTGTGATTTTTCGTATAATTCACATAATCGAATATCCTCTTTTAAACATTTCAAAATGTTCTTCAATTTCGAAATTTCAAGAACGTCGTGCCCTAATGTATTGGACACGACTTCAATTCTCCAAGAAATTCGAAACATATGGGCATTTTACTTTCAATTTAATTTTTTGAAAATCATGCGAAATAAGTTATGTGTACAAAGATTGTATCTTAAACTTCGCTCGAGGTTCCAAATCTTTAACAACCAAGACCGGATAATAATCGACGTGGTATCAATTTTGGGCGTGTGAGGGTGCTAATCTTTCCTCACATGTAACCGACCCCCTCTTTTCTGGATTTCGAAGACCAAAATGTTTTTCAAAATGGATTTAAAATATTTTGTGGTGATCCAATCACACCACAAATAAAAAAGATTGGTGGGGACTTCATATTTCGATTTTTAAAAATATTTTCAAGATTTTTTTCCAAAAAAAAAACGTTTCGACAATACATTTATATAATCTATTCTAATATCTTATATTTATATTAATTATATATTATCTATAAATTATTTTGGTCAAGTTTTTAATTTACTATAGATTAATTTTTTTATAGTTTGTATAAATGTTTTAATGATAATTTAGAAAATTTTTATTAGCATTATATTTAAATTATCAAAATAAATTATATATTGTAATTATGTTATTAGTTATTATTTTAAATAATGTAGCTTTATATTAATTATATGAAATAAATTTATATTGTATATTGAATATGGTAAACACTTTAATTATGATGTTAAAATTGAATATTATATTTTAATTATTAAATAAGTTTTATATATTTAATGGGGAAAGATCTGTTTACATCGATGTAAAATCTAAGTGGTTTTACATCCTTTTATAACTTTTAATACAATTAATATTTTAGTAATCCAACTGTTGAATTTACCAAGAGATTTGTATTTGTCATGCATGTAAATTTTTTAATCGATCTGATATCTCTATCATATCAATCTAAATTATTGTCTATATTAATATATATTTAATGGTTAGAATTTTTTTACAGAAAATGAATAATTAAAAATTTTTAATTTATATCAAACTTGATATGCATGATCTACATGAATGGGTATGAAATATAATTATTGAATTGCTAAAATGTTAATTATATAAAATATCACATCCAAAATAAGACTAGAAGAAATAAGGATGAAATTTAGATTTTATTTTATTCTTAAAAGTATAGGGTAAAAGAATTAGAATGCCTTCAAAATTATTTGTGTTAAGGAAATAACAAGAATGAGTTTGTTAGTTCAGTCGTGAGGCCTTAACTTCCCCTTAGGTGTCAAGTTTGAAACTCTTTGTGCACCTTTCAATTAAAATATTTTATTTTCTTATTGTTACCCCATAAAATAAAATGTCAAATTCTCAAATTAGCCCAGCTCAATTTTTTTAATTTAGTTTTTAATTTAAAATAGTCCTAATTTTACATGAATTCTTAAAAATTATTTTAAATAGGGAAAAATAATTTTATAAATAACTAATCTTTTCAATCTTTAGAATTTATATCTAGTGAATTTTTCAAGAAAAACTCCCAAAATTCTTTATTTTCTCCTTCATTACCGAACCGATTTTCAAGCAAAAGAATTCAAGGTTTTCAAAACCATCCCTCTCTTCCCGAGTAGATTGTCAACCTCCTCACCCAAATTAAAGGTTTTTGTGTATACGAAACATATGCGAGATCTAACTTAAGCTGTTTTGAATAAGTTGAATCATTAGAAATTAGGGAAATATGTTATGTGATCCCCTCGACGAACCCCCTGCAAACCCAATCTGCAAACCTTGTATGTGCGAAGCCAGATGTGTGAACCATACATGTGTGAACCCAGATGTGTGAACCCTACATGTGTGAGCCCAGATGTGTGAACCCTACATGTGTGAACCCTATATGTGTGAACCCCTAAATACGAACCATGTATGTGCAATCCAAGATGTGCGAACCCTTAGGTGTAAACCCTACATGTGTGAACCCCTAAGTGCAAGCCCTGTTGTGCGAACCTTACTTATGAACGGTTACATGAAATTTAAAACAAACATAATGAGGAGAGTTACTAAACATTATGAGGAGAGTTACAAACATAATGTTTTGTAGGTTACTAACATGGTGAGTTACAAAAAAAAATAAAACAAATAAAGCTATGTAACTGCCTTTGGAACCTATATGTATGTGTTAGTTGAACTAGACATATTTAGTAGCATGAAGATGTTAGAAAAAAGGCAATATATAAAAAATTTAATATAATTTAAATTTTATAATAAATTTTAAAAAATAACAAGTATACTTTACATAGTATTTGTAAATGGATTGTAAATAGAAATCCATTGAGGCTTGTATAAACAGTCTCCTTAATATAGATTCGCCCTCTCCTTGGTGCTAAAAATTTTTTAGACGTTTTTCTCCCAAGATACAACAACGATCAGTTACCAAAAGAAGCACAACTTTTGTAACAGGCGAATGCTAACCAAGCCTCCTATATCACCAAAAACAGAACTGGAATTTTAAGAGAAAATATGAACAAATTTTGAGAGAGAGCAAAAGTGGTTGTTCTTCACTTGATATGTAAAAATGAAAATAATAAAGGGCTATTTATAGTGAAATTTCATGAAATGGTTACATGAAATTTAAAACAAACATAATGAGGAGAGTTACAAACATAATGTTTTGTAGGTTACTAACATGGTGAGTTACAAGAAAAATAAAACAAATAAAGCTATGTAACTACCTTTGGAACACCAAAGGACAGTTCTGTTGAAGAGGAAAAATATTTAAATGGGCTAAAAATTTCGATAGGCCCAAAAAGCTCAACCAATTCAAACATTTCACATTACCCACATCGTGCAGATGCACCCCTAACCCATTTTAGTTTGATTGACACCCCTTGAGTGAGAGGTTTGGTTTAGTCATTTACTAACCAACATGTTGTTTTTAACTTATAAACCATTCTCACATACCACACTTTTAACAATGTGGGATATGAGGTTTTAAGCACCATTTTTCCTCAACAATCGTTTTCATGTAGCTTACTTTGAGCTTCAATTTCTTATTTATTACTCAACCATTTTGAGCATATTATATATTGTTTTAAAGGTCTCATGGAGTCTATATAATAATAAAATTTATTATTTAAAAACTCCAATTTTACCCATAAATAATATGCCTCAAAGTTCCCTAGTAAACATTATTTTCCAACAGAAGATACTATATATGTGGAATTATTTTTAGATTGTATAAAATAAAATGCATATGTGAAATTGATATGAGTTATTTGCATAAACACATGCCAATGAATGTCAATATGGAAATACATACACTATATTGAAATGTAGAATGTGCTTGACAAGCATAGTAATTGATTATTGATTGATAGCATGACATGCTAAGTTTATGTGCATAATTACATGAAATTGGGTATGGAGGATGAGGAGTTCCGTAGGAGAAAGTGGCAAATTAAGTCCACATCGAAAGTCGGTACTGCACGAAGTAGGCGGCATTGTCATCAAAATCGGATAAACCAAGTTGATAGTTTATTGTAGTAAAAGTCATCAAAATCGAATAAATTGGGATGATAGTTTGAAAAGCCATCAAAACCAGGAAATTGAGATGATAAGTTATTGTAGTAAAAGTCATCATCATAGATGACAAGTGAACGACCATCATCACAGGGAAATTCGGGATTATCATTTTTTTATATGTGTTTTTGATGTGTCAAGCGATGCTCGAGGGCAGTTAGGATAAACAGGTGGGAACCTAAAACAATAGTTGCATTACATCATGAATATAAATTGTATATGCATTGATTTACTGAATGTTCCTTACATTATGTTTTAAATACTATGTTGCTGACTAGAATGCTTTACTGTTTGTATGATTATATGTAACGGTCTATAAATTAGATTCACATTGAGCTGTCATAAGCTCACTCCCCTTTTTTTTTACCTCTCATGTAGCACAGAGAACTAGGACTCGAAATTGCATTAGAGAAACCTCGAATTAACAGCTTATCTTGCTTTTATTTAAAAGTCTCACTAAAGTTTTTTCATAATTGTTTTGTTTTTGGGTTGTAATTTTTAATTATTCTTTACTTTTATATCGTAGGTTTGAGATTATTTAGCTTATTTATATTAAACATGATATTTAGTTAAAACTATGATATTTGCATGCTTTTCGGTTTAGAGAACCATTCCTTTAAATGTTTTATGTTGCTTCGCAAAAGAACTTTAAGTTTTGATAAAATCTTTTCCTAAATACCTAAAAGTCATTTCCTAAAAATTTCACATTAATAATATTATAATTGAATCACTAAGTAAATTCGGTTTAATGAATGAAAGCTTTTCCTAAAAACAAAAGAGTGATTTTCATACAAATCAACTCAAGTAAAAAGAATGACTTTACAGGATCAGATCGGTGATCAAATATAATGCCTTCGACTTAGTCGAAAACTCTTAGGCTTAATTGGGGGTGTTACATAAAAAGTTATAGACTTATGTAAAATCTTGTAAAACCACGCTCAATGCATGAGGACATTAGAAGCTACTTTCAACTAAGAATATGTGTTAAAGTAAGACATATTATATTTATTAAATTAAAAGAATTTTTATAATTTTATATTTGAATTAGATAATTTTAAATTAATTAAAATCTATAAGATTGTATTTGGATGAAAAATTTTAAATTTGGGAGATTTTTAAAATATTATCATTTTAGAATTTATGGATTCAAAATACTAATAATTATAATTTCTTTCTTTGGATAAATGATTGTTTTAGGAAAAATTAGGTTATTGAAATTTTATATTAAAAATAATTATAAAAGAAGAATAATTATCTTAAAAATAATTTATATAAAAATGTTCAATGTAAATATCATTAGATTTGTAAAAATATATAAATCTTTTTAATAAAATAAAATTTAAAAATATATATTATAATTTAAATAAAAATGATTTTTGATTTTTTTTACAATGGGATCATATGTATTAAATAAATAAAATAAATAAAATTCCGATGAATTTTGAAGAATCACCTCTTTAAGTAAAATTTGAAAAAGAAAATTGATCTATTAAAATCTTCTTTTGAAATTACTCACAAACTACTTTAAAATTTTTCATATTTTATCCAAAAAAACAAATTCATTTTTAGAACTTTGAAAACATTTAGATAGAATTTGGCAAAGAAAATTTCACTATTGAAATCCCCTTTTGAAATTGCTCACAAGTTTTAAAATTTTCTAATATTATTACACAAACAAGTAAATTTATTTTTAAATTTTTGAAATATTTCTTACAAATGAAATCACTCATCCCTCTCATACAAGCACACAATAAAAGTAATAGTTTTATGGGTAAACTACATTAGTAGTCATCCAACTATGATTTTTTTTCTTTTTTGGTCACTTAACAATGAAAAGTTACAAAATGGTCACCCAATTACTAGTAATTTTCTTTTTTGGTCACTTAACTATTCAATTTTGTCTATTTTGGTCACTCAACTATATTGGATTTTTGGGTGTTTTCATTTTTGCGTCAGCCAACTGGTGACCACAAAAAGACAAAATTAAATAGTTGGATGACCATTTTGTATATTTTCATAATTGAGTGACTAAAAAAGAAAATTACTAATGGTGGATGATCATTTTATAATTTTTTATAGTTGAATGTAAAAAAAAAAAAGTTGGATAACTACTAATATAGTTTACCCTAGTTTTATTTTACAAGTACATAGTAATTAACTTCTATATCAACTAATAGATAAACGCTTAAAGTCCAACATCAAGTTTTACTCAAATATGTAAAGTCTAATATCAAGTTTTACTCTTTTTTTTTATACAATATTAGGGGTAGAGGATGGGATAATGTGGTTTGACCCCATGTCAAACGGGTGTCTAACAACAACTTTAACTACCGCTCTATTCAAGTCAAGACAATATCAAGTTTTACATGTCAGTTTTTTGATATATTAAGTATATTTTTAATTTTAATTTTAATTTTTATCATATAAAATTTATGTTAAATTCCACTATTAGTCCCTATACTAAGCAAAAGTCTTGGATTTAATTACTGTACTTTTATTTGATCATTTTAGCCTTTGTAGTTTTCAAAATTTGAAATTTCAGTCTTCACCAAATAATAATTGTTAAATTCATTAAGTAAAGTTTTGCTATTTCCAAAGTCTTATGTGCCAAACATATTATCATATGTGTAATGTCATACCAAGTGATTATTTCCACGTAGTACTCTCTAAAAATTTAGTTAATGGATCAAACAATTGTCATTTGCGTTAAGATTGAATTTTCAAAATTCGAAAAGTATAACTTAGAATGATCTAATTAAAGAAAATATACTAAATCTAAATTGTATGAATAGTACAGGATCAATAATTGAAATGAATTTAACTGCTACTGTTTGGATCAAGACTAAAATTTCAAAATTTGAAAAGTACAAGGACTAAAATTGATCAAATAAAAGTACAACGACTAAATCCATAATTTTCGCAAAGTGCGGGAACTAATAGAAAATTTAAACCCAAATTTTACATCTTTTTAAATATTTCAAAATATATAAAATATTTTATTACTATATTATTGATTAATTAAAATTTTATATAAATAAAAATGTTGAATATATTTAACATAAAAATAAAAGGCATAATGACTTATTTGGCCCTTGAACTTTAAAAAAAATCATTTTAACCCTCTATTTAATTTTTTTTGCCTATTTTAGCCCTTAAACTTCTGTTGTTTGTCACATTACCTAAAATAGATGGAAAAGTTAATGTTTGCTAACTTTGTTGATGTGGCATACACATATATTTCTACATCAACAATTAATTAATTTGTTAAAATTTAAAAAATTCAAAAAAAATAGAAATTATATTAAAATTATAAGTATTTTTTAATATTTTAAATTTTTGAAAAATTACTTAATTGATAATGTGGAATACACATGGATGTGACATCAACAATTTTGGCAAATATTAATTTTTTCATCCATTTTGAATGATTTGACAAATAATGTAAATTCAAGGGTTAAAAAAAAAAAAAAAAATTAAATGAAAAGCTAAAAAAACTTTTTTTTTACGAAGTTAAAGGGACTAATATGTCATTATACCAAAACAACATAAGCGAAATTCGGTAAATTTAAAATAATAAAAATTCAATCTCTATTTTCCTTTGTAATAACTTCATAAATTTATTTTAATTATATTGATATTTCATAATCTAATTGGCTTCTCTTTTACATATATTTTTAGTAAATATGTATTAATATACAAGTTTAACTTAATACTAAAAAAATAAGTGGGCAAAAAAGTTTGAATCCGCGACAGGGCTAACGTTTAAAATTTGTACAAATATAATTTTTAATTATTTTATTATTCTTAATTATCTTTAATAGTGATTACTTATATATAGTTGTAATAAAATAAAAAAATAAAAAAGGTGTTGTAAAGTATACCAAATTAAAGAGAAAGAGCATGAACAAAAAGCATAATCTAACAACTAACCTACATTATGAAGTGCCTGAATTTTGGTAGGCCTGATAATGATCGCACCATTGACCAACCAGCCCTTGCTAACTTACCAAACTTCAAGCAACTAACATCTAACCAATTCTTCATTAGTTTAGGGAAATTAATATTTAATAAACATAATGCTAGAAAGAAAATGTACAAGTTTTATTTTTGTTCACTAATATTTTGCTCGTATCTTAGTGATAGGAATGTGGTTACTAGCACTATTACAACTCATGATAGGGACCACTACTTTGTCTCGGCTCTATTGCTTCCGGTACTAATATTCCAAGTCCCTAGTACTGACATTCTCTGCGAACTCCAAACCTGTTGGAAATGTGTCTATGGAGCACGCGATCCTTTTTGTTCCTGGGTTGATACCCTGAGCGGGCTCCGTACCTATTGGACACGTGTCTGAGTGGCCCGCAGGGCATGCTGTCTTTTCCTCGAGCCTTTTAGGCGTATGCAGATTGAAACCGTGTGATGTGAGCTTCTTAACTTTGAGGGTTCGAAAAACAGCTTGTTGGAAGAATCGTCTTGAAATGGTTCACAAGGTAGAAACTTAATTCGAAGCACTTGAATTCTCTAAGGAACCGTAGCTATATTAAAATTACGACCCGCTTAAACTTAACCATATACTTGAATCTTGGTTTATCGAAGTCGCCACACCCCGAGATGGTAAACAGAGTGATAAGACAAATTTTGAATGCCACAAACATTGAAGAAAGTTTGATAAGTCCGAATAGTTCAACGAAGAACCAAGAGAGAAATATTCTCACAAATGATTTAAATTCAAGCAAAATTTTTCTTTTAACATAGTGATTTAGGACGAAATTTATAGGCCTGAATTGACCTTTCAAGTTCCTATATGACCCTTCAAATTCGGTCATTTAACTAACTTAAAAACAGACCATTAAATTTGATTTAACTCATGATGGCTAGCCCAAAAGTCATGTCTCTTCACTTGTCTTTGAGTAGATGACAGGTAGTCCATGGTTAGCTTAAAAGTCATCTTCTTTATGAAAGCTTAATGGTCCTTAAAGGTGTTGTTTGTAGTCCCTTCATCTTCCATAACTGGTTGTCTTTATTGCTTGTGATGCCATGAATTGGCCTTTAAGCGCTTGAAACGACCGATCAAATTTGAAGAGCCACTCTTGGTCCATTTGAATAGTCACAATGCATCAATATTGAAAGCTGATTCTTGAATGAATTTTGTGCATTTATTCACCTTCAAAATCCACCAAAAATGTTCTCTTCTTGTACTAGCAAATTAAGTGACCAAATGCAAACCTTTTCATTCCAAAATCGAACAACCTTTGTATGTGAACGTCCCTAGATCTTCTTACCAGCCAAAAATCATTCTTAAAACATATTAAACATGCATTAAGACAATTTAAACATGCCAATAAGCTAAAATGGATTGAACAGTCACCTAGACAAGAATAAATGAATATTTAAACATTTGTAACCTGTTCAAATTCTTATTTAACTTAAAACACTGTATTTATAATAAAAATAAACACACTAATTCATGTTTAAACTAAATAAACACACAAGATGTTTTAATGAATGGTTTAAAGATGCAAACTAAATGAACTAATGGATTACTAAATGCATGACTTGATTTAAAGAAGCAAACTTTAACTAACATGGGAGTTACATAATGCATGATAGGATTTATGATGCATATTTAACTAACATGTAAGTTACTTAATGCATGTCATTATTTATGATGCAAACTTAACTAATCATGAGAGTTAATGGATGTCATTACATAATGCACAACTTTATTAAATACAGATCACATAATGCATGTCATATTTAAAATATGTAGATTAATAATGCATGACATAATTAAATTACAATCTTAATAAACATAGGAGATGCTTTTATGAATGACTTAATTAAATGCAAAACACTTAATGCAAGACATAATTAAAGATGCAAACACTTATTAAACTAAAATAAAACTTAAATAAAATTAAAAAGTCCTTAAAAAACGTTAGCCAATAATCAATCAGGCCTGTGAGATGTTTCATTTTGCACTTGGGTCCCTCGTGTTTGGGTCAATCTCGATATCTTCTAATTGCATCATAACATGATGTGATCGTGCTCACATCACCGTGGCCTTCTCTAGGTTCCTTCGTGCTGGACCCGCGACCCTACCTTGCGAGCTGTGCTCGTGGACTCCCTCAACAAGCTATGTCCGCGATCTCTCCTTGCAAGCTATGTGTGTGAGCTCGTCTTGTTGTCCTCTCGTGGTTCACCTTATATTTAACCTTCAAGTGAGACTTACCCGGGTCGCAGGTCGGGAACTCAAATCTTTCCTGAGGCTCAAGTTGGTGGCTACTAATGTATAACAATTTAGGGAAAGAGTTAGGGAGGAAAAAATTTGATACCTTGCCCTCTTCATCATTCTGAATTGCAATATTTTTATTTCATTACTCGTTCATAGGTCGAGTTAAATTGGGTTGAAATTGAACTTATGAATGATAACCACATTATTTATGTTTATTTAATTCTAGTCTGGTTCAAAATATGCGTCTTATATTTTTGTTAAAATTCATTTTTATTTGTCAATAGTTAATCCAAGTTCATTTACATTTTGTTAAAACCTAAACCCGACCCTTAAATAGGTTTATATGTGAGTTTTACTTTAGCACTCCGACAATCCTAAATTTTATTTTACATCAATCAATAATGTATTGTAAAAAAAAACTCTAGGATAAAAGAAAAAAATTGGAATTTCAATATTAATAATTTAGCTTTAGCGTGGATAGAATTGTTCTAAGGTCGAGTTATCTATCCAAACTCAAAAGCTTATTTAATATTTGAATAGATTTAAATAAAAATATTAGGCTCAAAAATGGACTAGGCCAAACAATTAGATACATTCAAATATGAGATACGTTTGAGCAAAAAAATTAAACTCATTTAAAATATGGATCAAGCTTGAGCTCTAATATTTAAAGCCTAGGCTCTCTTTGATCCATTTTTCAAGTTTTTATAATTTGTTATTTTTCATTTTATATATATATATTATGTAATTTAAATCATATAAAAATTAAATTATCTTATAGGGCTAAGAAGTAAATTTGTCACTATACTTTAACTTTATATTGAATTTTATGGCTTTACTTTTATTTGATTGAATTTTGCCACTAAAATATAATTAATATTGAGTAGTAAAATTTGATTAAAATTAAAGTTGGTGGCAAATTTTAATAAAATTTAAAGTTTAGTGGTAAAATTCAATCACGTAAGAGTTAAATGATAAATTTACTCATAATTTCAAAATATAATGGATAATTTGCACTTTAACAATATAGAATGTTTAAGTTGTTTAAGTATAGAAATTGAATAAAAAGAATTTATATAACAACGGTAAAAAGAATAAATAATTACTAAATATTAAATAAAGTAACATTTTTATAAAAAAAAATAAATAAACCTAACAATTTTGTATTAATTATTTTCAAATATATGCAAATTCTTATAATATAAAACCTACCAAACAATTCACCCACAATTGTTGTTTAAGTTCTTTAATTTTTTTAAAAAAATTTAAACTAGTAAAGATAAAATTACATTTCGGTCTCCTAAAATTATAAAATTTTGATTTAATCTTTAAAAATCATAAAGGTATAGACAATTAAAAATTAAAATTTAATTTGGGCCCCTGCTAAAAAAATTCCACCCATGTTCTAAAGCTCTTTATTAAGTTGGTGTCACCCATCAATTGAGTCTCAATTTAGTTAGGAATTATAATTATTTTAATATTCCTTTACATTTATTTTATTTAGGGTATTTTAGTCTTTGTATTAAAAAATTATATGCATAAGATGATATTTGAACCCATGCCATTTGGGGCAATGGAATCATAAATTAACCACTCAACCAAAATTTCATTTTATCATTTTATATATTTTAATTTTATTATGCACATTTTACTATCTTCATCAATTGTATATATTAATAATGTTGTTGATTGGAATGGTGTCGCAAATTAACTCAACACCAACATAGGATTGATGACAACACCATGATAAATAATTTTATTAATTTAATAACTTAATCTGATGTATTTATGATGTGTTTAAATTTCGTTTTACTTATAATTTAATTTTTTTATTTTAATATCATAAATATTTCAGATGTTATTATTATTAGTTTTATATATTAGTTTTAAATATATATTTATATTAAGATTGTACATAAACATGGGTATTTCGAAGGAGTGGAGTAAGGTCTCCAAATCCATTAGCGGCTGTATTGTTTTGGATGGGTGTGAATTGAGATTCCACCACTAAGGGCCTAAAGTCACGCCCTGAACGAGACATTGGCCGAATCTATAACATTAACTCCATAACCTCAATTTACATTTCCTCCAGGACTTCAACTGGAAAGTGTTGATTATTATTATTATTATTTGGTGAATTATAAGATGAGGGCAAAGCCTAATAGCAACGCGATTAAATTCAGGTTACACCTATGACAGTGAACATCCTGATAATCAAGTAAACACATAGGGTTCATTATTATTATTATTATTAAAAACAATAGTTATTGTAAATTAGACGTGTGGGCCTTTTTTCTTTTTTTGGTGAATTACAATAACGGGATAAAACCCGAACAACAAACGCGATTAACGCGACTCGAACGCATGTCACACTTGGGACGGTGAACACCCTAGATCATTAGGCCATCACATGAAATTTTGAGGCTTTTTTCTTTTACCATCACTTGCTTATAAATTGAGATAGAGGCTATAATAATCAAATATTTAAATATGAAGAGCCACTATTTGCTCATTAAGGTTGTTTGGGGACCTACGTCTATTTATATGCTTAAACTCAAAATTAGAAAGATTTAAATAACGAGATTAGTCACAACAGTAGTTCCTTTGGAAATCCCTTTCTAAAGTCTGGTGTTAGTTGGAGAAAAATCTAGATCTGATCTAACTAATTGGGAACATTCGTTGGTGAAAATGGAAAATGTTTGGATTCCTTGTGTAGGTCAACTGATAAACTACATTCATGATAATGTCTCATTTGATTCAGGGTGTTCTCTCAATGAGATGATCATTAAGGATGGTTCGTGGAATCTTGATTTATTCAGAGTGTGACTATCAGAAGAGGTGATCAACTACCAGAAGAGGTGATCCAACGCATTATGGCCATTCCTCCTCCAAACATCTCTGATGGACTTGATAATATCACTTGGTGCCATACTTTGTCCGACAGTTTCTCTATTAAAAGTGCTTATAAGATTCTAAAAGGTGATAATTGGACCTCGACGGAATAAAATGGAAAAGTGCTTGGAAGACTCCTGGTCCTCAAAGAGTTCATTTTTTCATTTGGTTGATTCTCAAGCACTACTTCTCGGAAATGTCGAATAGGTTAAAAGGGGATTAGTGGTTGATCCTTCATGTCCTTTGTGGATTCCACTCTGAAGACATTTTGCACATTCTTAAGGACTGCACCGTAGCTAAAGACGTCTGGAATCAGGTCATTACAGGTAATTTTTCGACAGGTTTTTTCTCTTTTAACTTGCAAGAATGGATTCTTTCTAACGTGCAAGATATCTCTCTGATCCATGAGGGAGACACCAATTGGACGTGCCTTTTTGGGATTATCATTTGGTGTCTTTGGAAGAACTGCCATCTTTTCATATTTTAAGGAAAGTATTGGAGCGCGAGGGAGATTATCAAAAGTTCATACTGTTGGGCTACTCAATGCATGTCGACCCAATAGGTGGTCTTACGCATCCATTGGAATGACATAATTCTGGACCTAGGATTTTCATCAACTAGGACAAAGCAGTTCATTTGGACTCAGGAATTGCAACTGCTGGGGGAGTTTCTCGTGATGCAAATGGATAATGGCTCTTTGGGTACAACCATTATCTTGGGAAGTGCTCGATATTTGATGCCGAGCTATGGGGTATCTTGGAGGGCCTTAAGCTTATCCAACATAGAGGCCATGATAACGTAGCTATCCAAACAGATAGTTTGGAAGTTTTTCAAGCTATTCAAGGAAGTGCTTCCTCCACATCGAACTCTGCCTTGAATTCAATGTATTTAAAATTATCTTGTCCTAAGAAAACCAGTGGTCCTTATGTTACATTCCTAGAGATCAGAATCAAGTTGTTGACTATCTGGCTAAACAAAGATTATCTGCAAGTGAAGAATTGCAATTTTTTGAAAATCCTCCAAATGCAATCCAATGGCTCCTTGACATGGACAAGATGAGGAGCTTTTTACCTTTTCAGAATTCATTGATGTAATAAATTAGTTATTATTTTTATTCCATCAAAAAATAATGAGATTAGATTAAAACATTAAGAATGTTTTCTATACAATAAAAATTCAAATTCATGTACTTATGCACACACCCATTTAAATTATCACACAGACCCATTATAAAATTGGGAATTTATTGGGTTTTATAGGATTTTTTTTTTAATTTCTTTTAATTTTTCATATTCTAAAATTAATTTCTCAAACTTGGGGTTTTACAAGGAATTATTTGGAATTTTATAGAGAAAATTTATTTTACAATTTTTTATCTTTTTCATTTCTTTTTTCTCCTCTTTTAAAATTTTAATGGCGTAGTACGTAAAATGAAAATAGTTTTTGATCACAGTGTCTAAAATGTTTTTTATATATATATTTTTCAGTGTTGAAAATAAAAACTTGTGAAAGTTTAGTGATAAATGATATAATTCACTCTAATATTTAAGGTCTAACTCAATTTAAATTAAGCTTATATGAAATTGATATCATAAATAAACTCAATCACTTAAATCAATTCTACCCATAAACACTTTTTCATTATAAACTTGTTGCTGGCGGCGTTATAATACATGAACATAATTAAAATAGATGAGGTTGCCCCGGTGGCTGTAGCAAATGGTGGCTACCATAATCAGTTGGCTGACCCTAGCGGTACGTACGCGACAATGGCCAAAATCACTATAATTGAATGATTGATTTGCTCTTTGACAAAAAGTGTAAAGAGAAATAGTTTAGTCCAAAGGAATCGATGGAGAAGGAAGATTGGAAATTTCAGTACAAAGATGTGTGATATGGTAATTAAGTGAGGGAAAGATGGGTTGGAAAACTCATATTTCCCTTAGATACTCTGCTAGTTATTCATGGATCCATGCATCTCGATCGGAAAAGAATCAATAGAAAAAGAAAGAATCGAAATTGATCGATATGTTTCTCGAAACAAATGAAAAGGAAACGAAAGCTGAAACATAAATCATGGATCAACTAAGCCCTCTCGGGGACTTGCTTAAGAATAAGAAAGAGGAATCTCATGTAAATACCATGGAATAAGGTTTGATCCTATTCATGGGGATTCCGTAAATATTCCCATTCCAAAAATAGAAAGTTCGAAACAATTGAGATTTTTTTTTGGAGATTGGATGTAGTTACTCATTCATGATCAGGCATGTACAGAATGAAAACTTCATTCTCGATTCTACAAGAATTTTATGAAAGCGTTTCATTTGCTTCTCTTCGATGGAAGTTATTATTTTCCCAGAATGTATCCTAATTTTTGGCCTAATTCTTCTTCTGATGATCGATTCAACCTCTGATCAAAAAGATATACCTTGGTTATATTTCATCTCTTCAACAAGTTTAGTAATAAGCATAACGGCCCTATTATTCCGATGGAGAGAAGAACCTATGACAATAGATAAGATGATTAATATATATTTGAGTCAAGTGTCGGCAAATTTACCTTTGTCATGGCTCATACAATTGGATACGAGTGAATGGGGAGTCCACCTTGAAATAAGGGCATTTTGATATGATAAATACCTTTGGTAAAATGTCTCTCGTAATATATTGGTTACTTTTATTTAATGTATGCCTAAAATTCAATTCCATCACACAATTTTCTAAAAAAATTACTAAAAAAATATATCTAGAATGTTATAAAATTAAAAAAAAACATATTTTGAATGAACTTGGATAAATGATTGATAACCTCTGGCACCTACATTTGGTCCAATTATCAGACTCAAATTCAGGATGTCATGTTTCGTTGTTGGAGCAACTTATTCTATCTCGATTCATAATTTCAACTTTAAGTGGTGTCCAAAACATATTTCACATTCTATACTGATGTTACACATTTAATTATGGTCAATTGGGCCCACACATAGTGACTCAAGGTCATACGAGGTCAAGCAAGGAGTCGAGATTCGAATCCAAACTCAAATTACCAAATGCAACATGTCTCGAGACATTCTCCAACTTATAGATTGCAAATTAATTATTCATGAGCACTATTCAGATTAAAAGTGATGATTTATCATCCAATGGATACATTTCCATGGGACAAGTTTCTTCCAAAAGGTATGTCCAACATGAAAGGTTGTGACTCTCCAAATTTGTATCCATTGAATGCATATAAATAGAGGATCTATGTTGCTCACAATCACATTACAATCAATTCCAATTTTCAGAAATTAGAGTAAGAGTTAAGGGATTCAGCGATTTTGCTAATCAAAGGAAATTCAAAACTTCGTTGTATCCCTTTATCTTAACCCTCTAGCAACTTTGTGTGGGGGTAAATAGTTCTCTTTGGAAAGCGTCACCCGTGCCTCGAAATCTACTGTTTAATTCAATATCGTCTCCGGATCTATCTTCTCCACTCAAAATCTCCAACACATTATTCCCTTGTTTCAAAGCCCTAGCTTTAAAGTTGACTATCTCTGTAACAGCCTGTTTTTCAGTGGTGTTGGAAACAGTGGTTTCGAGACCACAAACCCGACGAGAAAATTCTTATAATGAATGTTTAAATTAAATAAGTCAATAATAATTTTTATATGAAATTTTGAATGAGTGAATTTAATTATTGCATTAAAAGTTGGTATAAGCAGTTCGGTTCAAAAGTTAAGTGGTTTTAGAAAATGAGGTATCATGACTTCGTTTTTAAAATTTAAGGCTGTAAATATTTTTACTAAATATTTACAAAGTCTTATTTTATGTGAATTGATGTTTGGTCTGGTAATTTTGATGATTGATTACTTTATTAAGGTAAAAGGAGTAAATTGTAAAAGAAATAAAAGTTAATTGCTATAGATTAAGAAAAAGTAAAGGGACCAAAATGGTAATTAAACCATAGTAAAAAAGTCCAAGCGGTGGTGACATGATTACCATCCACTAATTTTTGGATTATTTATTCATTTAATCCTATTTAGTTTAAGGCTAAAGTGTAAACAAGTTTATTTAATTGAAATTTAATATAATTGAAGGACCAATTGTGCATTTGGACCCTCCTTAAATGGCCTAATAATAGAAATGATAAGGAATTCTTTAGATGTTGGGTAAATTTCAATTAAATCCTAATTAAATAAGGATTTACTAATTATTCTATTTTTCTGTATGATCGAGAATGGTGGTTTTGAGGCCACAAATTCGATGTGTTGGACCATAAATATTAATTATTTAATATTTATTAGGTCATTAGTATCGTATTAAAATTTGGTTATGAAATTTTATTGTTTAGATAGTTAATTAAGTAAAAATGACTAAATCGTAAAAGCTGTAAAATGTGGATATCATTGATTAAATGGGTTAATTATTAAAAGAATGGTCTAGCAAAGTCCTTAAAGGGTAATTACACCTTTAGGGAGTTTAGTGGACTGTTTTAACATGTATTAAGCTAAATTGGTAAGTGAAAACAAAGGGTAAAGTTGTAATTTATTTAGTAAGTTATATATAATTAAAACAAAGATGAAAATTATATCATCTTCTTTATCATGTCATAACCGAAACCCTAAAAGCTTGGGGAGAAACATTCGACCATCGTGAATCCTTTAATAGGTAGGTGTGATTTCATCCATTTTTGTAATTTTTATGTTTTTGAGTCTGTATTAGTTTAACCTAGCTAACCCAAGGACTAATTTGTGATTTTTTCAAATGTTATAAATTTTGTCATTGATGAATAAGCTTGTTCTTGAAAGTTTATGGAATATTTATAAGCTTGGTTGTTAGATTTGATTATTTTGTAAAGTAGTTTTTGATGATTTTAATGTTTAAGGACTAAAATGTTAAAGTGATAAATTTACAAGGACTTAAGGTGAAATAATAAAATGTAAGGGCTGTAGAAAAGAACTTAAGCATTTTGTTAAGCTAAAATTGAAATAAAATGGTTAATTTGCATGTTTAAGGCTTAGGGACTAAATTAAATAAAATTAAAATATTGGGGGTAATTTTGTAAAAATATCAAAAAGGACTCAATTGCATAAAATAGGTTTATTTTACTTTGAAATTAGTTAATTAAATGAAATTATTGTTTTAGATCAAGAATGGATTAAAAATCGAGGCCAGGAGAAAATTATGGAATAGTCCATGTACTATATATTGTTGCAATTTAATTAGGTAACTTCGTACAGTAAAATAATTAATTTAGTTTTTGTTTGTAAATTATTGATAACGCTTAAAAATAGCATACTTTAGGTATTAATTATATATATATATATTATGAGTATGATTCTATAAATTATGCTATTTGTGATCTTTTTATCTTGTAGGGATTACATTGAAGACAAAGGACAAATTGGGGCAAATAGCATGATTTTGGAAGAGAAAGAGAAGTTGTGAAAGGGTGGAAGACTTGAAGAGAGTTTTTATAGGAGAAGAAGACTTGATTTTATTTTAAAACTTTATTTTTATTAGGATTAATATTTAGGATATTATTTATATTTATCTTTTTAGATTTATCTTTTAGAGTTTAAAGTGGATCCAATTAGGGAATTAATGTTTAGATTTGATTTTAATTATCTTTTAGAATTTAGATTGGGTTCAACTATTATATGTACTATAAATAGGGGATGGAGTGATTGAATTATTCACTTTCCAATCATTGTAAAATCCTCCATCTCCCAAAAACCCTAGTTCAATAAAAAGCTCTTTTTTTTATTTTGTGTTCTTCCCAAAAAGAGCAACTAAAAACTCTTCAGTTGAAGGTTATCAATGTTCTTCCAAAGTTCATGACGCTTTCTTCTCACCCGAGTGTTAATCAATTCTCTGAATTACAAGATCGACGCTTCCGTCCAAAATCCCTACAAAAGTAATCTTTTCATCTTATGCAAAGACTATCGTTTTATGTGTTTTGAGGAGATTACACAGTCGGTTCGCTAACTTACTACGTCAGAGATTGTCGAGCAAAAGAGACAAAATGGCGTGGTATTCGTCATTGGGAAAAGATGATCTAGTGTCAGACGATCCCATTGGAGCGACAGTTGGCTAGAGTCAGTTTCCTCTAAAGTCAAAATTATATTTGGAGTCGGTGGTCGTAGGCGTCCTCTTCCACTATAACTAGTTTATTCGGGCACGAGAAGAACTATCCAAAATCTATGATTGAACCAAGGAGGAATCAAAGATAACCGGAGGCTAGATCTTTAGACATTGATAAAACCTTTCTTCCTTTGACTTTATTTATTTTTATGCAATTTGTTTTATTTCAACACCTCTATTTTCTATCTCTTTTAATTCTGTTTTTTTTTCATATTTCGATGCTTTTGCTAGGCAAGATTTCGCCTAGGATCTCGACAGATAAGATTCTTTACACTTCAGTCCCCAAGGATTAGACCCTACTTCCCTTTACTATTATTTATTTTAATTTTTGGAATAGGTTATATTTGGTGTTCCCGACGACACATCAATTATTGAAATAATTTAAGTATGCTATATTTAAATTTGTTTGCTTAATAAATATTAAATTGAATTAAATTGAAATGAAATTGCATTGAGGAGAATGATTGAAAGTGACGAAATGGTATAGTTGAAATCAGGTGACAACAAAATGTTTAAACGATTGTGGATTGTGTTATTCATGTTAAGAATGAATTAATTCAATTGATATGTGACAATTAATAAATTGAACTAAATTATATTATTAGTTAATTTGATATTATGTCAGATAAATAAGAACTATATGGATATGTGGTCGAAATGGTATATTGTGAAGAAAGTTAATTGAAATGGACATGATGTATGACCCATATGAACCTTGAATAATTGGGACACAAAGAACATGTCATTAGGGGCTATACTGCTTCGGGAGCTAGTCTTGGATGTCTTACTAACAGATAGTCCCTGTACTTAAATCGTTAATACTAAATAATCCTTAAGTTCATATTATTATTCTGTATATTATATTAAATCCTTCTTTACTCCATTGTCATTGTAGCAAATTTCATATGCTTAACACTTTGAGGAATTTGAGAAACGAATAAAGAAATGAGATGTTAGGCCTTAGGTTAGTGATCTGTATCAACGCGATGGCTAGGATTCTGCATATGTTGCAGTTTCCTGATAGCTTGTGTGAGCAGCATTGTGAGTATACGACTTCTGAATGAATATTGGATGTCGAAACATTTTTTTCGAAAAAGAAAAATTGAAAAATGGGAGTCGCCACCAATCTTTTATTCGGTGTGATTGGATCATCACAAAACGTTTAAAATCCGTTTTGAAAAATATTTTAGTCTTTGAACTCTAGAAAATGGGTCCGAGAGTCGGTTACGTGTGAGGAAGGATTAGCACCCTCACACGCCTAAATTTGGTACCACGTTGATTATTATCTAGTCTTGATTTGTTAAAAATTTGAAATCTCGAGTAAAATTTAAAATACAATCCTTAAATGCATGATTTATTTGATGTGCACGTTTAAGAAGAAAAATCGAATTTCGTGAGGAAGTCTCGTTATTTCGAAATGATCGAGAAAGAAAGTCACGTCCAGTGAGTTAGGACATAACATTTCGAGATCTGAAAATAACGAGCATTCCTTCATTGCCAATTTCAAACCTTGAAAAGGGTATTCGATTATTTCGGTCTGAAGAAAAAATCGAGCCTATTAAGTTAATGCACAATTTTTCAAAATTCAAAAAAAGGCGAAGAAAAATAATTAAATTTTATGTATAAAAATCAAAGAAAAAGTAAAAACGGGGCTGAAAATGATGTTTTGAAGAATTTAGGGTTAAAATATAATTTTAGAAAAGTTTAGGGGTAAAAATATAATTTTGGGAAAGTTTAGGCTCAAAATGTAATTTTAAAGAAGTTTAGGGTTAAAATATAATTTTAGAGAAGTTTGGGGTCAAAATGTGATTTTGAGAAGGTTTAAGATTTAAATTGTAATTTTAGAGAAGTTTAGTGGTTGAAATGTAATTTTGGAAATTTTTGAGGTCAAAATATGATTTTGGGAAAGTTTTAAGGTTAAAATGTGATTTTGGGAAAGTTTAGGGATCAAGATGTGATTTTGGAAAAGTTTAGGGTGAAAATGTGATTTTGGAAAATTTTGAGGGTTAAAATGTGATTTTGGAAAAGTTTAGGGATCAAAATATAATTGTGGAAAATTTTAAGGTCAAAATGAAATTTTGGAAAATTTTGAGGGTCAAAATAGAGTTTTGAAAAAGTTTGAGGGTCAAAATATGATTTTTGAAAAGTTTAGAGACCAAAATATGATTTTTAAAACATTTAAGGACCTATTAGACAATAAAACCAAAAAAATGAGACACGTGGCAGCTTCCTGGCCTTCAGAAAGTTAAAGGATTAAATTGAAAAGGAAATAAAATCCCTGGGCAAATTTAAAAAAGAATAAAAAAAGGGTGCAATGACCTGATTGAGAATTTAAAAAAAACGGAAGGACCAACTGGATAAATAACCCATTTTTCAAAAACAAGCGGATCCTAAAGGGATCCACGTGGGTCAGGTCGAAGCTCCTTGAACGGTGCTATTTTGGCACTAAATCACCCCTCTCAAAACGGCGTCGTATAGGTACAGGTTTTTAAACCAAATCCTTTTGAAAGTTTTCATTTTTATTTCATTTTTAACAAAGACAAACCTTTAACCCCTCTATTCTCTGTTCTCTCTCTCTCTTGGCCATTCGATCGATCGAAGTCCGACCAAGGGTGTCGCCATCCCTCCGTCGCCACGCGCCACCGTCCGCGCAGTTCAGGTATAAAAAACCTTGCTTTTTTATTTTTCTTTTAAAAATCACAGATTCAGGCTTCGATCTAACTAGATCGAGCCCGGATCTTCTAAAAAATGTTTAAAATTCCCCTTTGATTGTCTAGATCTGTTTTGATTTTTTTGTTATTATTTTTACTTTTATTAAATCTATTTTTTTATATTTTTTTTGTTATAATTTCTAAAAAATATAAATCTAGTTCAAATGTCCTAGATCTAGAAAGTTTCGATGTTTCTTTGTATTTTTTTGAAATCTGTTTTGTATATACTCTATTTTAATATTTGTTTGCTCCCTTTTTTTTATGAACATTTGAATGATGGAGTCCCTCGTGAACATGGGATGGCTCAGAGGGATTCCGTTCAAGGCTCCGACGGTGGCGGCAATGTTCAGGTAAGAACCCTAACTATCCCTTCGTTTTTTTTTATTTAAAACGTTTAGAAATAAATAATTAAAAAAAGCAATAAATAATACATAATATGTAATAACCAATAAATACATATTAGATATATTAATATATAATAAAAAATGCTTCGAAAATTAAAGGAAATAATAAATGAACAATAAATATATTAATGTATATTATACCTTGAAAACCGAAATTTGAATGCCTTGAATCTGATTATATTGCTTTGTTTTTCAATTGATTTCGAAAAATGGTCTGTAACCATTACAACTGATATTCATTTCGGCTTCATAGCCTGAATTACAATCATTATAATTTGTTTTTATCAACTAAATGCCGGTCTTTTCTTCTTTGCAGGTGGCAGTGTCGGCAAGTTGCTGGTGGCAATGCTGACGTGGCAGGAGTTGAGTGGAAGAGATGGAGGCGGCAACAGCAAGTAGTCAGCTAGGGTTTTGAAAATAGGGGTCTTTTTTAGTGTATTGGGCCATTTGGGTCATAAAATTGGACTAGGGACATGTAATTAGGTTTGTTTGGGTTAGAGTTTAGTATTTGGGCTTTTGTAATTGGGCTTGGTTTTGTAAAGGGACATTTTAAATTTAAAGCATTTTAATTTAAATTTTGTTTATTTTGGGTTTTAATGCTTGGAGCGGGCCCGATCGAATTGGGCCTACTACAGCTGCCCCTCTTTGCTCATTGCTGTGTAATAGGAACGGAGCAAAGACCAAAAGGAGGCCCAATTTTGTCAGGTCTCATTTCTTCGACGTTCTTTCCTCAATTGGCCTACCCTTCGCTTTATCAGTTGTTCAACTTCACTGCATCCGCTTCTCTACATCTTCGGTGTTGTGGTTCCATCTTGCCTTAAGGTAATTTCACAAAGACAAAATTGCTACTGTAACTTCACTCAATTCACTTGTAACTTCAAGGAGATTGAGGTTTGTCATCGTAGTCTTTAATCCAATCCACTGACACTTCAAGTGTTTGGTGTTTTGTAACTTCATCTATTGGTCCACTTCTCTGTATCTTATTAGGAAGATGACCACTTTATTACTTCGACCCACTTCTCTGTATCTCATCAAGAAGATGGTGTTTGGAAGTTTCACTCACATTGAGCTTCGCTTCATTGAATTGGTCTTCTTCTTTGTATCTCATCAGGAAGATGACCGCTTCATTGTTTTAATCCACTGTAACTTCGAGGTAGAAGATCCGCCATTGCGACTTCAATTTACTCCTCTTCGACTTTAGGGTATAAGATTTGCTCTATTGTGACTTCAATCTTTCCCGTCATGTTTCTAAGGTTCTAAGTTCGCCGTTACGGCCTCAATCTTTCCCTTTATATCTTCATGGTATCGGATTCGCCGTGGCAGCCTCAATCTTTCCCATTGCATCTTCTAAGGTACTAGGTTCACCGTTGCGGCCTCAACCTTTCCCATCACATCTTCTTAGGTATCGGGTTCGCCGTTGCAACCTCAACCTTTCCCATCACATCTTCTTAGGTACCGGGTTTACCGTTGTGGCCTCAACCTTTCCCATTACATCTTCTAAGGTACCAGATTCACCGTCGCGACCTCAATCCTTCCCTTCAAATCTTCATGGTACCGGGTTTGCCGTTACGGCCTCAACCTTTCCCATCATATCTTCTAAGGTACCGGATTCACCGTCGCGACCTCAATCCTTCCCTTCAAATCTTTATGGTACCGAGTTCGTTGTTGCAGCCTCAACCTTTCTCATCACATCTTCTAAGGTACCGGATTCACCGTCGCGGCCTTAATTCTTCCTTTCAAATCTTCATGGTATCAGATTCGTTGTTACGGCCTCAATCCTTCCTTTCAAATCTTCATGGTACCGGATTCATCGTTTCGACCTCAACCTTTCCCATTACATCTTCTATGGTACCGGGTTCACTGTTGCGAACTCAACCTTTCCCATTACATCGTCTAAGGTACCGGGTTCACCGTTGCGGCCTCAACCTTTCCCTTCATATCTTCAGGGTATTAGATTTGCCGTTGCGGCCTCAATCTTCCCTGTCAAACTTGTAGAATATGCTTTCATGGACTTCTATGCAAGCCAGGTTGTTATGATTCTTTGATTAGAATGAATTATATGCCCCTAACTAAATGATTATGCATGATTAATGTCAGATTCAATTTTATTAATTCTTTTTCTGTTTTCGTCCCTGGAGTGATATAGTCTGTCGCTCGTTGCAGTTCTATCACTAGTGTACCACCCTGTCTTCTTTTGCGATAGGACTTGGCAGAGTTGACTTAGTTTGACCCACTTGTTTCAAGTTTAGTTCTTTAACTGGTAGTCTTGTTTTAGGTCCCTGTATCATTTAGAAAATTTCTAGAATAATACATGTAGATCCTTGTATTCCTTGTGATATTAGCCCATTACCTATTATATTAGAATGAAAATGCTTGAGCAAGGTTGTGAATGAATGAGATTGTATTAGAATCAGAGCTTAAAGGAATTGAAAAAAACATTGACCAAAGAACAATTGCCAAGTAAAATAAATAGTCGAAGGAAATGATATTAGATACCTCAGATATCATAATATGAGCTTCTCTGATCTGACTTGATGAGGATCATTTTATGCATGATACGTGTCTGGAAAATCTAAAGTTCTTTGTCGATGCTTCACATTGTAAAGTTTCTCTGTCTTGTTAAATTTGAGAGAAATGATCACTTCGCACCCAATCTTCACTTCGAATTCGAGCCACCCTTTTCGGGTTTTCAACTCAAAGTTCCTTTGGTTTCAAGGCGCCCTTTGCGGGTTTTCATCTTGATTCTTTATTTTTAATAATAAATATGATTTATAATAATTAAAATGTAATTTTATTTTTATATTGATTTATAAATTTATAATTTTTAAAAAATTAAATCAAATCTTGATATCGAATCACGAGATTGTTGGAATCACGCTAATTAATGTTGGCAATGTACTTCTGTCATATTTTATATTTTTATTAACTTTTTATAAAATAGAAAAAGAATTTATGTCAAACAATATAATTTATGTTCCATTTAATTATTTTTTTTGGATAAAAGCATTTTTGTATGCATATTATTTTTCTGTGTCTTATTCAAAATCAAATGGATTTAAAAATATATAATTAAATATTAGATTTGTGTATGAGCGAATAATTCGTTAAGTGTATGAGATTTAGGTTTGGATAAAAATTGTATCATCTTTTATCAACTTCAACCATAATTTAAATTAAAAAAAATTTGAATAATTTATTTAAATTTAATTCTAAAAGTATATAAAATTATATAATAGTTACTATTTTAATTTTTAAAATAATGTAGTAAGCTATTTATTTGGATGAATTAAATGAGATTAGACTTGAGTTGGAACTTAAAACGAAACACTATTTAAAGATAGTACTTAAAATAATATATATTTAATGAGATGTAAACTTAACCCATCAATTAATTTATTCAAACAAGTTTCTCATTTTTCACTATAAATGCCTCTCGGGATAAAACTACTACACTTCCCATAGGAATATGTCTCTCATATATTTGTTTATCTTTTATGGGAAGGCTAAGCTAGAATCAACGAAGAACCAAAGAAAGGAAAATTATCTGGTCAAGATAACGTAAATCATAGCATCAGATCACATGAACACTTTGATTTAAAACCCAAAAAACAACAATAGATACAAATAGCAGAAACAGGAAAAGCAATGGAAGAACTTACCTGAATTGATGAAGTGCAATGAACAAGAGCAGACAACTTGACTGGTAGAAAAGAAAAGCAACAATTGGAATCCAAAAGAAAGAACAATCTACAAAAGAAAAGCAGAAACAGAAAAATCAAACTCTTCAAGTCTTGTTAACAATGACATAAATTAGCATATTTTATTCACTAAATTTGATGGAAAATAAGACATGAATACTAAACCAGATGATCATAACAAAAAAAAAGTACCAACTGAGACGTCAAAGTTTGATCTTATGATAAAAAATACATAAATTTTAGGATTTTCAGCTTTTACACATTTAGAAGTGGGAATATCATTAGTGTAAACACATGATCAAATCTGACAAAACTATAGCAGAAATAGAAAAGCAATTGAAGAACTTACCTGAATTGATGAAGTGCAATGTACAACAGCAGACAACTTGACTGGTAGAAAAGAAAAGCAACAATTGGAATCCAAAAGAGAGAACAATCTACAAAAGAAAAGCAAAAATAGAAAAATCAAACTGTTCAAGTCTCAAAAGTTACTACTGATTATATTGAATTAATGATTATACTTAATTGATTGGATGGGAAAGAAACATTATCACATATGTCATGGAGAAGGAATTTTTCTTTTTAATTTTTCTAGAGTAATAGAAGGAAATGTTGCATATTGTATACGGGAATGTTCTTTGGTTTCTAGCGATCTTGTTAATTCTTGCATAAACTTATGAAGAAAACAGTCACCCAAGCATTTCAAGAACCCTTCCTTTAATAAAATATTAAATTCAGATTTTGTAATCGAAGAAAACAAACTCCAATTCTAAACTATTAGATATCAAAAGATCACAAAAAGATAAATTAAAAATTTTGTTACACAAGAAATTAGAAATGGATAAAAATAAATGGAAGAATTATATGAATGAACCAACATTTGACAGCTCAATTGACTGCAACAAATTGGTAGAAACTTATATGACTATTTATTTTTAGTTCAAAGGTTTTTTATGCTTAAGTGAAAATAAAAAGAATATATATGGCAGGATCAAAACAATCATCAAAACTTTTTGGTTGATATCTGCTTAATGAATGGCATTGCCAAATTATCTCAGATCATTTACAAAAAAAAAAGAGCATAGTGTAAGAAGTATACTCCCTCACAGTCTGTTGCAATATAATGTGTACAAATCACAAAAACGAAACATAAAATGAGAAGAAATACAGGTAAATAACAATCTCCAGCTTCTCTCCTCTTACTTACACCCATAAAACCTATGTTACCCCAACTTTTCAATTTTCCTCCACTGTTGGTACACTTATATCAAAACACATACTTAAATAATCCAACATATTTGTATCCAACACAAACCTTACCCTCCAGCTTCAAGTAACACAGGCCAAACTAAACATCCTCTTCCTGACTGCTTTAACAAGAATAGGAAATCCACAACTTTACAGTGGTATTTTTAGACCAAAAACAAAATGAGGTTGGCCCCAGATATACATATCTAGGCAAACTCCGAAAGGCCACCTTGTATACTATAATGTCAAATTACCTGTTAGTTAGCTGACAACACTTTTCCTCCATTAATCCCTTATAAGTAGATATTGAAAGCCTAAAATCACTACAAGTAATCAATATACTCATAATATAGAGTTTAGTTTCTCTCTGCCCATTACCTGGTCAGTCTAATTATTGGAATCAAAACAAGCACCTCACCTTGACGAACCTGACAATCAAGTGTTGGTGGGAATGCTTTACATCCAAAAGAGGAAATCAGTAGTAACTTTTTTGCAACTTTCAACCATTTAAGCACAATAGGAGAACCTACCTCCACAACAACTGATAAACCAGAAGTCCACCCCTTCAACCATTTCCAAGGCACCTAAAACAGCAGATTTATTCAGGTTTTACATGTAGAAATTTGAAAAAAATTAAAGAGAAAAAAAAAGAAACCCATCATAAACCAAATTGATGAGCGGGAACTTGCCTGAGAAAGAGAGGGAACGAACGGGACGGCGCAATGGTAGTGGGCGCCGGTGACAGAGGAAGTGGGAGATGGAGTGGCCGTCGGAGTGGAGACGGCTATCAACGAGCAACACTTAGGGATTTTGATTTTAGGAACTTTGATCGATTTGAGAATAGATATCTGCAGTAATTAGGGATTCTGTTTTTAGGAGTGGAGTTTTTACTTTGTTTTACTTCTTCCCTCTTTTTATTTAATTGAATAAATTATTAAAATTAAAAAATTAATTCCATTCTATTTAAAAACAATATATTTAGCCATATTTAAAATGGAAATATTAATTAATATGTAAACATATTGATTAAGAAAATAATATTTATATAAAAAATATATTAAAAAGTGTAATTAATTTAATAATATGTGATATATTATCTCCCATAATTAAATTATATATACCATAATATGTGATATAATACTTCGTTATAATATGTGATATAATACTTCATTTAAATCATTTATCTGTTTAGCTTTTCTTTTAAGTCGGACTAGTAAACTCCAAATGATGATTCGATATTCGATACAATGGATAAATACGTGTTGATGTAAAGTTCACATATTCTTGACGTTTATAGTTGATTCATGAAAAAAACTAAACTATAAAAAGGAAAGGGAATAAGAGTTTTCGATTGGTGCATGTGGTGAGAATAGAGAATGTCATAAAAATTCATTAACTAACTTTCAAATTGTTTAATTACCTTAGATGTAGTTTATTCTATTATTTAAATGGTAGTTAATATTAATAATATTTAGAGTGTTTAGTTAATAAAACTATATAAACAAAAATGAGGTTTATACCTTGTAATTTTTATCTTTAATTAAAAATTCTATCACATGTGTATAGATGTAGAAACTATATATTTAGAATACAGAGGTATGTTTAAAAATAACCCATAAAAAGTAATGAAGCTATGGTTTGAAACTAATTAATAATAATTTGTGAAATATTGCGATATTAAAATTATGAGTAAAATTAAATTTAAACACGTAAATACATAAAATTAATAATACTAAATGCAATACAATTGTTTTTCATGGTGTGGCCATCAATCTTAGTTGATGTTGAATTAATTTGTGACACCGACTGAATCAACAACTTTATCAATATACACAATTAATTATAAGGGTAATAAACTATACATAATAAAATTAAAATATGCAAAACAAATCAAAATAAGGTTTTTGTTTAGTGGTAAAATTAAAATTTTATTAATATAAATGGTATGAGTTCATATCTCATCGCACATATAGATAAAGGAAAAAGCTCTTTAAAAAGTATATCAACCTTAATCTCTTTCTCATTTGAGATGGTGTCATTGATCTTGGAACTGATTTTCACCTAAAAATTATATATTGAAAGACCAAGAGCATAAAGTTTGCAATTTGCTAACATCTATATATGAGCTTAAGCAAACATCTCACTCATGAAACTTAAAGTTTGATCAAGCGATCCAAACATATGGTTTTAAGCAAAGCATTCATGATTCTTGTGTTTATAAATGAATTAAGGATGAAAAGGTATATTCCTAATTTTACATACCAAAAGTATTATACTAATTAGGAATTAATGAATAGATATTATCATTGATTAAATCATAGCTCACTCAATAGTTTAGCATGAATAACTTATGAGAAGTTAATTATGTCAATGATTTTGAAACGTTGCACAGCAAATGATGTAAAAAAAGGTGGGCAATTTTTAGTATCAAAATTTCATCCAAAACGAGCTTTTTTTGCCTTTAAATTTTGATTTTTTCAGTTTAAATTTGAATTTTGAAACATTCAAACTATTATATTCCTTGCTTACTCGAAGCAAACACGAATTTTATTTTACAAAATTATCGTATTATTTTTTCATATTTGACACGTGTACGAAATAGGTCCGATAAATCTTTAAAACACGTAATATAAGTAATATAATAATATTACTTCCTTAATATGTCAATTAATCAATTTGATTTCAATGGTTAAGATGCTTGCTTATTTTCCTTATGACCCTAGTTCAAATCCCATTGTTAACAAATTATATTATTTTTATACAATATTATCTAAATATAATTAAAGATAATTAAAATTTTCCCTTAATGTATTAATTAAATGATTTAAGCCTATGTGTGCAAGGTGTGTGTACAAATACTACCATATGTAATCACACCAGTTTAAATAAAAAAATTATTAGTTAATTTAATTTAATTTAAGATATATAAAATTTAAATAAATTAGCGGCATTTTTCAGATAAGCGCCGCTAGTGCTCTGACCTTTCGTTGCGTTTACCCATAAGCACCACTATTGCTTTGACCTTTAGCGGTGCTTGCCCATAAGCACCGCTATTTCTCTAACCTTTAGCGACACTTTCCCATAATCGCCTCTATTTCTCTGACCTTTAACGACGCTTCCCCATAAGCGCTGCTATTTCTCTAACCTTTAGCAGCGCTTGCCTATAAGCGCCGTTATTTCTCTGACCTTTAGCGGTGCTTGCCCATAAGCATCGCTATTTCTCTGACCTTTAGCAATGCTTTCCCATAAGCGCCGCTATTGCTCTGACCTTAGCGGCGCTTTCCCATAAGCGCCACTATTGATATGACCTTTAGCGGCGCTTGCCCATAAGGGCCGCTATTGATCTGACCTTTAGCGGCGCTTTCGCCGCATCGATGCATTGCTCTAAGCGCGCTGCTTATCAGCGCCGCTATTGCTCTACATTTAGCGGCGCTTGATCATAAGCGCCGATATTGATCTCACCTTTAATGGCGCTTATTGGCAAGCACCGCTATTGCTTTGACCTTTAGCGGTGCTTTCCCATAAGCACCGCTATTGCTCTATTGCTCTACCTTTTGCAGCGTTTTATATCCAAACGCCGCTAACAATGCCGCTAATAACCTGTTTTGCTGTATTGGGGGGAGTATAGCTTGGGGGATTAATGAGATCCTCTTCTTCTTCCTTGAGATTTATTGTGGAACCCTTCTCTTTATCAGCCCTCTCTTTTAGCATTTGGGCTAATTGATTGATCATATTCTTTGATCTTTCATGTCTTGTTGCATCCTTTCCATTTGATCTCGTAATTGTGTATGCATTTGCTCTTGTATGTCTCTTTGTATTTGCTCAAGCCTTTCAATCCTCTGATCCATCACTTTTGATTTCGTGCAAGTGTAGTAACGATGAGGGTTCTCAATGGTTTCGATATAACTGTTTCAGGTTTAATTAATTAGGTGCATTTTTTGGAATTTAATGCATGTTAATAGATGCAATGCTTATGAATGCATGTATGCATAAGAAAGGTATTGACTTATAGTTCAATTCTATTAGAAACTTTACTAGAAAACAAATTCCTTTACATAAAGCAGATACGTATATGGTCGTGACGTAGTATTCAGGAACTTTAATCTTTGCTAGAAGTCATTCAAATTCGCCCTGGTTCGTCTCTGACTTTTGGTCCAAAATATCAGCTTGAATGGTTGAGTGATCGGTCACTTCTCCTACTTGGACCAAACTTGGTTAGTTGCATGATCTTCATTCCCATCTTGCTTATTTGGCAAATCATCGATTTTTTGTTTTCTTTTCTTTCTTTGTCGTGCATGCCCAACCATATTGTCTACTATTTTATCAAGGAACTCGTTTTCTTATTACCAACTTTCTATTTAGTAATTGAACTGAGAACTATATCTTTCTTGATATGGGGATGTAATGCAAACGCATAAAAACAAAGGAGAACACAAGTTAGTATGATAATAAAATACAGATATAAAAATAAAGAACCTAGGTTAGGGAGATTGCTAACAGTTTAGTGTAATTCCATCCTAAGGTGGGCACTTAAAGCTCACTATATGCTGTTTATGTTCTAGAGTAGGGGTACCTAAACCAGCAGATTCCTCAATCCTCACCCATTCCAAGCTCATACGGATGAGTTCGGTTTAAGAGGACACATTTCCCACATGTTTGCACGAAAGTGAAAACTTCACGAAAATGGTACGGATGTAATCCCGAAAGTGATCCACTATCCTGCACAGAGGTGAAAACCTCATGAAGGAGTAGTTTTCCGCTTCCACTTAAAGGGGCAGTAACAGATGCATATGAATGCAAACTTATACTAGCAAGTATCGACATAATATAGCATCACACAAAATGCAAAGGATCGTATATTAAACAAAATCGAGTGTTTAAAAATTTTAACAAAAAGACCTAAAAATAATCGACTTTTAGCTTGACTCTCTTTTATTTTTAAAATCCCTAGTGTAGTCGCCAAGCTGTCGAAATGTTTTTTTTCCGAAAAAGAAAAAGAATCTCGAAAAATATTTTAAATTGAAAAATGGGAGTCGCAATCAATCTTTTATTCGGTGTGATTGGATCACGACAAAACGTTTAAAATCCATTTTGAAAAACATTTTGGTCTTCAAAATCCAAAAAATGGATTCGGGATTCGGTTACGTGTGAGGAAGGATTAGCACCCTTACACACCCAAAATTTGTACCATGTCGATTATTATCCGGTCTTGATTTGTTAAAAATATGAAAACTCAAGTAAAATTTAAAATACGATCCTTAAATGCACGATTTATTTGATGTACATGTTAAGAAGGAAAATAGAATTTCGTGAGGAAGTCTCGTTATTTCGAAATGATCGATGAAGAAAGTCACGTCCAGCGAGTTAGGACATAACGTTTCAAGATCCGAAAATAACGAGCATTCCTTCGTTGCCAATTTCAAACCATGAAAAGGGTATTCGATTATTCAAGTTTAAAGAAAAAATTGCACCTAGTAAGTTAAGGCATAATTTTTCAAAATCCAAAATAAAGGAATATTGCCTCGATTTTAAAATATTCATATTTTTAGAGAAAATCAAAAAGTAAATTTAATTTAAAGATGAGTGCGTAAATTAAACATGAATGTGCAGATAATGGAAAAATTAAATAATAATTAAGCAAATAAGTAAATGCAAAAATTAAGCATAAGTTTAATAAAATACGAAGTACAAAAAAAAGTGAAACGAAATCAGAAAACAAGATTAATTAAAAAGGCGAAGAAAAATAATTAAATTTTATGTACAAAAATCGAAGAAAAAGGGAAAAAAGGGTCGAAAATGAAGTTTCAGAGAATTCGGGTTAAAATGTAATTTTGGAAAAGTTTATGGTAAAAATGTAATTTTGGGAAAGTTTAGGGTTAAAATGTGATTTCGAGAAGGTTTAAGGGTCAAAATGTAATTTTGAAGAAGTTTAAGAGTTAAAATATAATTTTGGAAAAGTTTTATGGTCAAAATGTAATTTTGGGAAAGTTTTAGGGTTAAATGTGATTTTGGAAAAGTTTAGGGGTTAAGATGTGATTTTGAAAAAGTTTAGGGTGAAAATGTGATTTTGGAAAAGTTTAAGGGTTAAAATGTAATTTTGAAAAAGTTTAGGGGTTAAATGTAATTTTAGAAAAATTTAAGGGTTAAAATGTGATATTTGGAAAGTTTAGGGACTAGAATATGATTTCTAAAAAGTTTAAGGACCTATTAGGTAATAAAACCAAAAAAATGGGACACGTGGCAGCTTCTTGACCTTCAGAGAGTTAAAGGATTAAATTGAAAAGGAAATAAAATCCCTAGGAAAATTTAAAAAAGAATAAAAAGGGTGCAATGACCTGATTGAGAATTTTAAAAAAAGCAGAAGGACCAGCTTGGTAAATAACCCATTTTTTAAAAACACGCGGATCCAAAGGGATCCACGTGGGTCAGTTCGGAGCTCTTGGAACGATGCCGTTTTGGCACTAAATCACCCCTCTCAAAACGACGTCGTATAGGTACAGGTATTTAAACCAAAATCCTTTTGAAAATTTTCATTTTTATTTCATTTTTAACAAAAACAAACCTTTAACCCCCCTCTTCTCTGTTTTCTCTCCTCTAGGCCATCCGGTCGATCGAAATTCGGCCAAGGGTGTCACCATCCCTCCGTCGCCGTCCGTCGCCATGTGCCACCGTCCGTGGAAGTTCAGGTATTAAAAACCTTCCTTTTTTATTTTTCTTTTGAAAATCATAGATCTAGGCTCTGATCTAACTAGATCAAGCCCAGATCTTCTAAAAAATGTTTAAAATTCCCCTTTGATTGTCTAAATCTGTTTTGATTTTTTTTGTTATTATCTTCACTTTTATTAAATCTGTTTTTTATATTATTTTTGTTATAATTTCTAAAAAATTTAAATCTAGTTCGAATGTCCCAAATCTAGAAAGTTTCGATGTTTCTTTGTATTTTTTTGAAATTTGTTTTGTATATACTTTATTTTAATATTTGTTTGCTCCTTTTTTTATGAACATTTGAACGATGGAGTCCCTCGTGAACATAGGATGGCTCAGAGGGACTCCCTTCAAGGCTCCGACGGTGGCGGTAACATTCAGGTAAGAACCCTAAATGTCCCTTCATTTTTTATTTTTATTTAAAATGTTTAGAAATAATTAATTAATAAATAAGCAATAAATAATACATTAGTATGTAATAAACAATAAATACATATTAGATATATTTAATATATAAATAAAAAAATGCTTCGAAAATTAAAGGAAATAATAAATGAACAATAAATATATTAATGTATATTATACCTTGAGAACCGAAATTTGAATGCCTTGAATCTGATTATATTGCTTTGTTTTTCAATTGATTTCGAAAAATGGTCTGTAACCATTACAACTGATATTCATTTCGGCTTTATAGCCTAAATTACAATCATTATAATTTGTTTTTCTCAACTAAATGTCGGTCTTTTCTTCTTTATAGGTGGCAGTGGCGGTGGTGGCAAGTTGCTGGTGGCGGTGCTGATGTGGCAGGAGCTGAATGGTTGAGATGGAGACGGTAGCAGCAAGTAGTCAGCTAGAGTTTTGAAAATAAGGGTCTTTTTTAGTGTATTGGGCCATTTGGGTCATATAATTGGGCTAGGGACATGTAATTGGGTTTGTTTGGGTTAGGGTTTAGTATTTAGGCTTTTGTAATTGGGCTCGGTTTTGTAAAGGGACATTTTAAATTTAATGTAAATTTAAATTTAATTTTTTTTATTTTAGGTTTTAATGTTTGGAACGGGCCCAGTCAAATTGGGCCTACTACATTTGGACATTGACTGTAAGGACCCCTACGATGGCTGAGATCCTACATACATTGCAGTTTCTTGATAGCTTGTGTGAGCAGCATCGTGAGCGGGTAACATGGACCGTACGATGGCTGAGATCCTGCATATGTTGCCGATTCTTGACAGCTTGTGTGAGCAACATTGTGAGTGGGTAATATGGATTGTATTGATGGCTAGGATCCTGTATATGTTGCTGTTTCTTGACAGCTTGTGTGAGCAACATCGTTTACTGGTTATTCGCTGTCTGGGCTCGTAAGAGATAAACTCTCTCTGGGCTCGTATGAGCTAAATTCTAGAAGACTCAAAGAGATCAATTGAAAGCTAATGTTACGGATAACGAAGATGTTATTTACTCTTTCCGTAACCGAATATGTTATTCTATAAGTTAACTACTCTATGAACTTACTAAGCTTTGAAGGCTTAACTGTGAAATTGTTGTTGTTTTGTAGATTTTATTTTGCTATCTGAAGATCGGATCTCGTCGAAGAAATCACACTATCTCGAGAGCTCGCTCGGTAATTTTTACACCACCTCGATGTTGATATCTTCTAAAGCACTTGATTTTGGTTGTAATGTGTAATTGAAATAGTCTAAGTGAATGGATTATGTTTGTTAGCATGCTTATGTGCATTGAGTTTAGAATATGAATTGGTGTAAGGTGTTTATTGATAATAGTTAAATGATGTGTTTTGCCATTTATATCTATGCAATTGTATGTTTTAAGATGTGCCTTGGTAGACTATTGAAGTTACTGAGATTGGTGTTTGATAAGTAATTGGTATGAAAATTTTGATTGCATATTTGGAGTTCCGTAGGTACACACGACTTGACACACGGGCCAATACATGGGTGTGTGCCTTGAGAAAAATAGGTGCAGGGTTCACGTGAGCAACACATGGATTGGGACACGGCCGTGTGGCCCAATTTCAAACTGACACATGGCCCAGCACACGATTTCACACACGGACTTATGGGGTATTTTCGCATGTTCACATGGCTTGTCACGCGATCTGTGACATGGCCGTGTAAGGGTATTTCATGTATGCACACGGTCTGGCACACAGTTTGGGGCACGGTTCGTGTGACCCCTGTTTTGATGAACTCTATGCTTTGTGTAATGTTTCGGACGTTTTCAATCACGTCCTTGTGAATTGAGATGATAAACAAAGTAAGAATGACGAATTAGAATTGAATGTATTTATTATATCAAGTATGATTTTGAATGTGATGTGATTATGTAATTGTTTCGAGACGTGGATGTTAGTAGCCACGGAACCCTAACCGATAACGGTGATAGATTTTGGGTGTTACAATCTCGAGACAAAAGGGTTCATGTCTTGGGACCTAACCCCTTAAGTCTCAAGACTTGAGATAGGGCACCCAAACTCTTGGCTTCGATGATTGTGGTCTTAAGACAAAACCCTTTGTGTCTTAAGACCTTAATTTAATTTTAGGTGATGTTATTGTTGTATCGAGACATAAGGTACTATATCTCAAGACTTGTATGATAAGCCTCAAGACTTATGCCCAAAATGCACGAAATGTGAAGGTTAAAGACTCTAAAACCGATCAAGCTTGAAAAGTCTCCTTCGCTCCATAAAACAACCTTCATAATATTCTTTTAAAAGCTTTGAAACATGTCCTACTTGAAGAGTCTTGAGTCATATGAAAAGTCACCTGCAAAATAGATAATGAAGCATTTAAATAATAGCTTAAAAACTCATTAAAACAACAAATTTAATACACTCATGCATACGAATTAATTGAACATGCAACTTAACCCATACTTAAACTATATTAACAAATGAGATGATTTAATGCATGACTTATTTAATATAAAAAACATAATGCAATGCAAATCTTAAAGGATGTTAATGTATTAATGCAAGACATAAATATGCATTCAATAGACAAGACACATAATGCAAATGTATTAATGCAAAACGTTTAAATAAAGATGCATTTAACAAACAAACACATAATGATTCAGAACATTAACAAAGATGCATTTAACCAAACAAAACACATAATTAAAAACTGAAGAGTTTATTCAAACTAAGCAAATTGCCACATCCAACACATTGCGTGGAATTGGAACGTTATCTAGAGTCCAATAAGGATGGACTTCTCATATTCAGCCCAAACTTGCTGAACCAGCCCCATTATCTCCTCTTTAAGTTTCTTGGATCTAGCTCGAGTCATAAGTCCAATGGGAATTTCAATTGGATTTTCTCCTAAATTCTTTTCATCTTTCGACCCAAATGGTATAGATATGGACAACTTGGAATTTGACCCATTCTAAATCTCATTAAACATTCACATGCATGTATCATCCCCTCCCTCTTCAAAACGATTTATGCTCAAATCGGCCATTTGCTCGAAAAAAAATTTAATCCAATCACAGCCTCTTAAAGGACACTCCTCGAAAGCTGAATTGAGGAAATTACTTTTGTAGACCTGAAAACCAAACATAGTTTGAAAGATGATTAATTAATTGAACACCCCTCATCGTACGAATGTATAATTTATAGGGCGAACTATCGTTAGAGCCTTTTCAAAACCCTCTCCTCTTTAAAAAGGTATGTCTTTGACTTGTCACCTACACATAAACGAAACAAATCAAAGACATTACAGATTATGAACACAATACATTTTTTTGGATCCTCCTTCAAAAATTGAACACACAAAACTCTGGTAAAAAACTTGGTTTTGCCTTTGCAATTCATCACAACTCATACTTCATTCTTGGAACAAAGATGAAACATTGATTAACAAAATGAAACTTAGCAACACAAATTTTTATTTTTCTTCAACTGATTTTCACACTAATTACAAAATCAAATCTGCATTTTCTGACTTGATTGAAACCAAATGACATCCACTCAATAAAATCACTAAAAATATATCACATAACCAAAAATTGGGTGGATGATTTTTCACATAAGAATCACTCACAAACTTTTCTTGGAAAGGTATGACAACCATAAAAACTATCCACAATGAATCAAAGGTGTCATAACAATTAAAATAAATAAAATGAAAATTTTATGTGACGATTAATTTTTGAAAACATTGGACCACGAAAATAGTTTGCCCGTAAGAAAATCTTTTAAAATAAATCAGAAACAAACTTATCATCAAATTTCAAAGAATGCCTTCTTAAATCAAATTTCACATTTTCCTTACCTTCCTTACCTTTTTGTTCTTGTGGAGAAACTTCAGTTTCCCACTTTCCACTCTCACACAATAGAATCGTCTTTTGGAGAGTGGAGTAATGTAAAAAAAATCTGGCAATGGATTTTTGAAACCTGTGGCAAAGAAAACACAACTAGACAAAACTGAGTTATGATTGGTAGTACAAATTCACTCCTCAATTTTGCTTGAATAGTTTCTTGCTCTCTTCTCTTCCCTCACTAAAGCTCTCTCCAATTTTACCTCGGTTTATTTTCACTCACACACCATCAATCACTTTCTTTTCCTTCCACTTTCTCAAAAAAAATTCTCTTTTTTTTTCTCTCTTTCTTTTTCGTTTTCTACTTCTTTTTTCTCTCAATCTTTCTTATTTTTCTCTCATTTTGTTTCATCAATAACTCTTATTTTTCTTTTCTCTCAATTTCTTTTTGTCTCACCAATCGGACTTGGTCTTTACAATACGGTGTGAGATGTAAGAATTCACACGGGTGAACTTCCTTTGGGATCGAAAAGAAGTATCATCATAGAATTCACGTTCATCTTCCCTCGATGTGGATGAATATTTTGGCACATACAAGGTAATACTTGTAGATTTAATTCGTGTACTATCATGTATATTACCTTGTAAGATTCAAACTTGGGATCCACTCCTCTCCAGCTTGAATTCCATGAGGAATAGGAATCAAAACGTGCTCTCTTCTAAATGAATCATTAAATGATTGCCTTCGGGGTGATTTTCCTTACACATGATCTAATCTTTTATGCATTTGTTCAACTTCAGATCACAAAACTCTTCATATCTCTTTCATCATATATTGCAATTCAAAATCTGAAATTTATCAAAGAATTTTAGAATTGGAAATTGAATACCTTACCAAAAAAACCTCACAGTTTTCACTCAAAAAGGAAAGTCACTCCTCTCGTGTTTGCACTCATTTTGGCTTTTTCTCACTCTTTTAATCTCACCACTTGTGCCTTTTTCCACTCAAGTTCTTGTCAAAGTTCTGCATCGAACTAATTAGGACTTGAATAAGGAACACTTGCAACAGTCAGTTGGAAATGTACGGTTGATATGTAGTAAGATAGGTTCAAAAGGTTAGGAAGGTAATTTTTTGTGATCGAAAAAAATTGCAATAGCATGACAATTTGTTGGAAGGAATTTTTTTTTTATTTGAATTTTCCTTCTTTTTTTAACTTCGAATTTGCTTTTTTTTCAATATTTCGAATTTTTTTCTTTTTTTCTTTGAATTCAAGATCTCTAACACGATACCTGATTAGATTTTTGTAGCTTTGATACCAAACGATGTGTGATCGTATTCGTATGTTCAATACAATATGTTGAGCTTTCGTAATCGTCTAGTCTATATCGTCTCAAAATGGTTCACAAAAAAGATGTAAATAATGGAAGCTTGGTTATTGAAAATGATGGTAAGGGCTTTAAATGAATGACTTGCACGAAACAAAACACTTAGAAATGAACCAATTATATATATGATCGTGACCCGAATTCTATTTCAGTGAAATAATGAACAAATCAAGAAGAATAAGCAAATCGTGACCCACTATTTAGCAAAATAGGAACCAATGATATAATGGAAAGCCACACTTCAAAAAGAATAAAGAAAGGAAGTGATAAGTTCTAAAGAAAGAGGATTGATGCCACCAGGAGTTCCTTGATAAGTCCAAGTAAGTTAGATCAAGAACAATGAAATAAAATTCAATCGCTCATAAACTCAAAAATATTCATTAGCCACAAGGTTATGTTTACAGGTTATTTATAAACACTTTTGTGACTATTCAATGCATATGTGAGACCTTCCACATTCAACCATTAACTAGTGTTAATACAAGCACTAATTTCGTTTCTAACTCATGTAGGGAAGCTAATGAGTCATGTCTCCTCATTAGATTATAATGTACTTGAAAAGGCATGGGTATTCTCCTTAATAAAGATTTAATGTATCCTTAATGTGTTTATCTGATGTCCCTTGAGCTCCCTTGAAACCGATTTGTACTAGCTTGTGCAGCATCCCCTTAAAATGGCGTAATAATGAAGGTTAAAGACTCCAAAACCGATCAGACTTAAAGAGTCTCCTTTGGTCCATTAAACAACCTTCATAATATTCTTTTAAAAGCTTTGAAACCATCCCACTTGAAGAGTCTTGAGTCATATGAAAGTCACCTACAAAATAGATAATGAAGCATTTACATAATACAATAAAACACTCATTAAACAACAAATTTAATAACACTCATGTATACAAATTAATTAAACATGTAACTTAAACCATACTTAAACTATATTAACAAATGAGATGATTTAATGCATGACTTATTTAATATAAAAGTACATAATACATATCTTTAAAAGATGCTAATGTATTAATGCAAGACATTAAATAAAGATGCATTCACTAAACAAGACACATAATGCAACTGTATTAATGCAAACATTTAAAGAAAGATGCATTTGACAAACAAAACACATAATGATGCAGAACATTAAACAAAGATGCATTTAATCAAACAAAACATATAATTAAAATTGAAGAGTTTATTCAACTAAGCAAACTGCCATATGCAACACATTGCATGGAATTGAAACGTTATCTTGAGTCCAGTAAGGATTGGACTTCTCATGTTCGGCCCAAACTTGTTGAACCAACCCCATCATTGACTCTTTAAGTTTCTTGGATTTAGCCCGAGTCATAGGTCCAATGGGAATTTCAATTGGATTTTCTCCTAATTTATCGTCATCTTTCGACCAAATGGTATAGATATGGACAACTTGGACTTTGACCCATTCGAAATCTCATCAAACATTCCCATGCATGATTCAGTGTGTAGGCTTCGAAAATCTTTGTATGGTTTGAAGTAGACACCTCGTTATTGGTTTGCCAAGCTCGTGACGACTCTAAAGGGATATAGCTTCCTACAATCTTACTCTGATTATTCTCTTTTACATATACTAGAGGTGTTGTGTAGATCAATGTGCTTGTGTATGTCGATGATTTGATCATTTCTGTTAATGATTCCGCTGCATTGATGTTTTTTAAGGCCTATCTCAATAATTGTTTTCATATGAAGGATTTCGAAGAAATAAAGTATTGATACTGAATGGGTGCAAGCAACTTATTTGAGAGTTTCTCTCTTGGTTCTTCATTGAACTTTTCAAACTTATCAAAACTTCGATTTGTGACGTTCACTTGTATTACCACTTCCTTGCTTATCCCTTTTCAGAGTGTGGCAACACCAACTTTCTTACATGAAGGTTCAATTATTTGTTTTAAGTTTAATCGGGTCAAGTTCATTTATAACTTTGGTTCTTTAAACTTATCAAGCACCTCGGGTTAAGGTATTTTTATCCTATTGTTCCTGTTCAAGACGGTCCGATTCAAACATGAATACTAACTTCGAATACGGGTCTAGTTAGCATATTATCAAAGTTGTATTTGGGTTCTAAAAATCACATCACATTGGGTTAGATGGTTACTTCCTAAAAGATCCATTTAAAAGTGAATTTCTCGCAACTATTAGAAGGGACGCAAACAACTAGATGTTCCTTATTGCATGGGCTGTGGTTGAAGTGGAGTGCACTAATTAATGGGTCTAGTTTCTCAATCTTCTATCAACAGGTTTGGGCTTGGAAGATGGGTATAGGTACATAGTTATCGGTGACCAAAAAAAGGTTAGTTAATTAACTCATTTAGGCTTGGTGTTGTTTTATTATTTTGTTAATTATAATTAACTACATTTTTTTTAACAATCTATCTGGTTCATTAACACAAATATGGCCTTGAGATTTCAATTTCTGACATACTACTAAGGGTAGAGCATAGGAATTTTGCGAGGCACGTGTTTGCTAGGGAAATCTTTTGAGTATGATTTCTGGTTGATTTTGAAGCCCACGACTGAGAGAGTGAAAGGAGCTATGTGCAGCACTGGAGAAGAAGATAAGGATGCTTATGATAATTGATGAGAAAGTCTCCAAAGTTGTCGATTAGGGCTTTTGGGGAGACTACTTATAAATCAGATCTAGTTGACAACAATGTGATGCCTGTAATTCAAGCATTTTTAAAGCTAGGTTCAAAAGCATTATCAAAATGCTCGAGGATATTAGGATCAAGATGATAACTAGATATTACAGGAAAGGAAATTATGTAATTGATGAAAGCAAATTATGGTCCACTAGTAAAAGCTAAGTTTGATGCCAATAAGAAAGACTTTGCAGAGTGAATTGATATTGAATGGTGAAAATGGATGTGAGATTGGAAAAGGAAGTTGTCAATATACAATAAAACTAATTCAAGGACATGTAGCTATAGAAGTTGGCATATTAGTGGGATTCCATATGCCCATGCATGTGCTGCCAGGTATCACTTAGGGCTTCAGGCAAATGACTATCTGTATGAATGTTAACACATAGAAACCTACAAGCGAGCTTACTCATTTCCAATGCATCCTATAATGGGCCACATGATTGGGAAAATTGGAATTGAGTCAGTGTTACTTCTTATTAAAAGGAAGATGCTTGGGAGGCCCAAAAAGAATAAAATGATGGCCAAAGATGAACTGAAGAAATTGAAACCTGCCTGTTTAAGTAGGAAAGGTCTAATCATGACATGTACTCAATATGGAAAACGTGACCATAAAAAGCGATCTTGCACACAAGGAAACAAACATGCTAAATAGGTACAATGTTCTTCTTCACTCATATAACTTGAGTAAATTTAATTCTGTCTAATCACTTTCACTATCATCCATGTTTTGCAGGAAGCTGCACAACACCCAAAAAGAAGGGAAAATCTCCCATTAAAAAGTCAACTACCTCGGATAAAGTTAAGGAAAGCAACACAAGAAAGGCAAAGTACATGGAATAAGGTTGTATACAAATTTGAATACTAGGAATCAAACATTATATGTGAGTTTTCTTCCTTTTACTATTGATCTTCCAACCAACAACATTGTATACTATTTTGATAAACTTAAAATGCTCTTGCAGTCTGGTACAACCACAAGGAGCCTGGTGACAGATTCATGTAAATATGGTAGTGGACAATCTTCTTTGACACCCAAGTCGACAAAGAACAAGAGAAGACTCCTCTCGAGCATTTGGAACACAAGAATCGTTACAAGAAACATGAGTAAATCATCGAAGAAATAGTTGTCAATTCTATAATCTCCCCTACTTTACCACATTTTGAGAACCCTACTTTAATACCTACAATCTGAGGTGGTGCAATCACCCTAACCTTAAATTAGTTAGAGACCAAGGACAAACCTCCAACTAAGGGGTAGGTAATTTAATCACCTAGGAAAGTACCTCCATACCAACCACTCATGTTTATAAGCTCCAAGAACATGAAAGGAAACCAGTTTCAATGATGAACCAGTACATTTTCAGGTTAAGTAAGGTTAAAGAAAGATTGAACTCTATGGAAGTTGTTATGCATCATTGCAATGTCAAATTGAGCAAGCAATCTAGAGGTTGCCAATGAATACTAACTCCAGCATTCTAAATAATATTGAGGGTAAAGAATATATGAAGGCTATTACCCTTTGCTCGGGTACAATAGTAATAGACCCGATAGGTCAGACCCCTGTTATTGTAAAGCATGAGAGGGATAATACTCCGAGTGTTGATGTTGAAGATGGGGAAATAAGAAAAATGAGAAGGACGATGAAATTAGGGTAGTTGGCCCTAATCTTGAGCAAGCCAATCAACCTAGTGTTAACAGAATATCATTCCCTACGAGATTAGAAGATAAAAAGAATAAGGATGACAAGGAATTTGTATGTTTTCTAAATCTTTTTAAATCTCTAAACATTAATTTACCTTTGCTTGAAGTTATAGATAAGATGCCTAAATATGCTAGATTTCATGGAGAAACTATGTCTAGGCGCAAAAAGGAAATGTGAGAAAATAATTGTTAATTTTGAATTTTGGCAAAGCAGTGTGTGACTTGGGAGCTAGTATCAATTTAATTCCCTTTTCTATTTATTGGAGATTAGGTTTAGGGAAGTTGAGAGATAATTCAGTTACTCTTTAATTGGATGAAAGATCATTAGTGCATCCTAAGGGTGTATTAGTCGACAATTTATTTTTCCTATTGATTTTATTGTTCTTGACTTTGAAAAGAGTTTAGAAATTTTTATTCTGTTAGGAAGATAATTTTTGGCCACTTCGAAATCTACCATCGATGTAGAAGAAGGAGAATTAATTATGTAAATTGATAATGATATAGAGGTGTTACTAAGTCAGAATCAGGAGGGCCTCAGTATCCTGGTATTGCTTGCTATATATTTGATTCATCAATTTCCAAGCCTACTGATAAACTTGATCAAAAAAAGTTACGATTCCGAAAAAGAAAATTGCGGAAGGTTTGGAACATTTGCATGAACGTGTTGGAGAAGCGGAGTAATGAAGCTTGGAGTTTTGCATTGATTAAGGGTCACGGGGGCATGCCTAAATGCCCTAAGAACAAACATTAAACTTTTTATGTGTATTTTATTGGGATTATTTATTTTTTGTATTTTATTAATTCTTTAAAATATACGGGGAATCGTTGAAAGTTTTATGTATTTCAAAGAATTACGCAAATTTCACATCCTTTAAGCTTATAAGAATGGGCATGCAAACGCGAAACGAAAGGTCAATTCCGTTCAAGCAAGTTGATTCCCCTCCAACGTTAGAATCAAATAATATCAATTAAGCATTTTCAACATTTTTGGTGATTCTTTTAGCATTAAATTCAATATAATGCCATCAGTATACAACGTTGTGGGAAATTTTTTCCAGCATTATTAGAGTCAATATAATAACAGCAGTGTACAGCCTCTTTGGAAAATCTTTTGAAATCAATTGCAAACATTCCTTTTTAGTAATTTTATATTTTATATTTTATAAATTTTGAATTTCAAAATAATAATAATAATAATAAAATAAATGTATAATGACTCATTTGACCCTTTAACTTTACAAAAAAAATCATTTCAATCTTCCATTTAATTTTTTATCTCTTTTAATCCTTAAACTTGTGTTGTTTGTCAAATCAGCCTAAAATGGATGAAAAAAATAACGTTTGTTAACATTGTTGACTTGACATCCATGTGTATGCAATGTCAACAATTACTTACTTTTTTTAAATTAAAAAAATTAAAAATTATTAAAAATAAATATTGTAAAATATCCTAGAAAAGTCATTTAAAAATAAAAATATAATAATATTCTATAATTTGTGGAATTTTTAAAATTATTTAATTGCTAACCTGACATACACGTGGAATACCACGTCAGCAAAATTAACAAACGTTAGTTTTTCCAACCATTTCGGGTGTTGTGACAAAAAAAGGCTAGTTTAAGGGCTAAAAAACGAAAAGTAATAAAAAACTAAAATAACTTTTTTTTTATAAAAATTTGAGAGTCAAATAAATTATTATGCCTAAAACAAAAACCTGATATGTTATAAAAAAAAAACTAAAGGTGTAAAGATAAATTTAACTTTTTATCTCGTTTGGTCATTTTGATCCTTATTCTTTGTTTAGATCATTTTAGCCCTCAACCTTTAAATTTTTGTCAATTTTTTTGCTTTTGGATAAAAAAAAACTAACTGAAATGTTAAAATTTTAATGATATTGACATGGAAACTCATGTGACATTTTACATATACTTCACTACTAACAAGGATAAATTTTCTAAAATTTTTATGAACTTTTTTGAAATTTGTTGATTTATTAGATATTTTTTATTATTTTTTTGAATTTTTATGAAATATACGTGGATTGCTACTCAAGTGGCCACATCAATACCATTAAAATTTTAACAGTTCAATTAGTTTTCTATCTAAAAGCAAGCACTTTGACTAAAATTTAAGGGTAGAGGGTCAAAATGGCAGAAAAACAAAAAAAAAGGGCTAAGATAACAAATTGAGTAAACATTAGGGGACTAAATTATAATTATGCCAAAATTAAGAGTATATAAAAATTACTAAAAGGGAAGTCTTGAATGAACCTAGACAAATCTAAATTTAAACAACTTTTTTTTTCTAAAATTTTATATATTTGTAGGTTAAAAAAATTGTCACATGTTATATTGATAGACCGTCATATATTATTTGTTTGTTTGTCAATATTATATTAGTACAAACTTGTGGAAATACAAAGACTTACAAAATACAAATTTAAATATCAACTAAATTTTTTTTAAAAAAACACTAAATAAAAGTTAATAATTTAAGGAGTAAATTATATATTAACCCTTCACTTGATTTTTCCTTGACAATGCTTTTAGTCTTCATCCATAATTGTTTCAGTCTTTTCCCTTCTCGAGACACGGTGGTTTCTTCTTCTACAAGTTGTCTCACTAATTATAATTATGTTGTTTACTTGATTTGGCTTTTGGATTTGACTATATTTATTTACATAATTTGGGCCAACTTTATCAATTTAGAATGGTCCAACAATTACATATTATATGTTTTTTTTTTATATTTTTATATGAAAATTCAATTAATATTTTTTTTAGATAGAGGAAAGTAAAGGTATGCAAATTTTGAGTAAGATTGAGATTAATCAAATTAATTCGATTGGGATCGGTTAATAATTTTTTTGAAAGTTCGGTTAACAGTTAATTCGATTCGAAATTGATTGGTTTATCAAATTAACCGAACTTAATAAATAATATTATAATATATATAAGTATAATAATCAGTTGGTTAATTCGATTAATTTTTTATATGTTTTATACTTATTTTAATCAAAAATAAAAAAACATATAATTTTCGGTTAATTCGATTAACCGACCGAATTAACCAAAAAATTTGATTCGATTAATTTTTTTATAAAAAAATTCGATTTGATTAACGATTAAAAATTTAAAAAAGTCAATTAATTCAATTAATGATTGTTCAGATCAAATAACCGATTAAACACCCCTAAAGAAAAAAGTTACCCAACTTGGAAACTCAATAAATCATCATTATACTAACTATAATATTTTGAATTTTAGAGACTTAATTGGAGTCTATTACTCTATTAAATTTATTCATGCACATTTTTTTCTAAAAAAAATTGTTGTATTTTATAAGTCATAGGTCATATAATTTATTCCTTAAATAATTGCAACTTTGTCACGTTATTTATAAATAAAAGTTTGAAAGAAAGATAAAGGTGGCAATTATTAATTTTGCAAAATAATTTATTTATTAAAATAAAAATTAAAGAATATGTGAGAAAAGTGCAAAATTACAAGCCCAAGAAAATATAAAATGTAGTCCAATCAATGGCAAAATTTGGTTGCTATATTACAAGAACAACAATGTGACCTTTTAACATATATGTTGTCGTATATATATGAAAGAAAACAATTATCCTTCAAACATTGAAATTTTGTATAAATAAATAAAGTTCTCCCCTCCTTTCTTGCTTGTGCTCCTATTCATTTCAATACAAAATAGCCACCACACACACACACACACATATATATATATATATATATATATATATATATATATATATATATTCATTTCAATACAAAATAGCCACCACACATATATAAATATAATTGTAGTTATGTTGTCATTTTCTAAGAATATTATTATGATTTTTAATTGGATAAAATTTTGGATTCATCGAAACAGGTAGATTTATCAAATCGGTAGTTTAATTTTTTTTTTGAATTACAAGAAGAAGATAATACCTCAACGCAATTAGTGTGACTTGAATTTAGATCACAACTGAACGATGAACACCTTAACCATCAAATCAATACAGGAAATTCAATTTATCCTAATTTTTTTTTTATTACACTCTAACCACTACTTGATTAGTAAAATTAGCTTACAAAAATATGAGAAAGAATTGTATGAAATTAACTTACGACTACATCATCAATTTCATTTTGAATTTCAGTATTTTCATTTGAATTTGATTTTTTTCAAAATGAAAATACTGATGTGACATTAAATTATTGAAAAAAAATACAAATGATATGACGTTACTGTTTTATTTAACCCTTTCTCATAACAATTATATCTCAAATTTAAACCTAATAGGAAAATGAAAATAAGGTAAGATATCAATGTTGATCTAGAAATATAATATTAATAAGAACTACAAATTGTACATGTTATCTCATTAAAGCCATAATCCATACACCATATACATACATGAATATTATTACATATGATTTTAAAAAAGAACTAAAAAAAATCACCTTAGCTTCAAAAAAATATTTGGTTTCCTAAGATATTTATTAGAGCGAACCAAGTGTTTAATTCTCCACATTTTATCGGCTCATTAAGAAGGTAGACACTGGCCACGAGTTTTAATGTTGTTTCACACCTACCATCAAATTCAAAAGCCCCCATTTAAAGAACTAGCTCTTCAATCAATTCTTGCATTAGTAATCCAAAGATGGTACATTCAACTTCAATTCCAGCCTCTCTAACCTCTTCTTCATTTCCCTTCCAACCCTCGATCTGAGCTCTTTTGAAATCTTGTTCCACCATCATGTCAATGGTGTTCGACTCTACATCTTTCCATGAATCCAACCTTTTACGTACCCTTTCTGCTGCTGCTTGTTTATCGATGCAACCATCACGTTGCATCGTCTCTTCCTCGGCAATGAGATCAGATACTAGCTTTTTCGTGCCATCAATATCCATTTCACTTTGCGATGAAGATGACTCGTGTTGGTCATCTTGCTCTTGTTCTAAGATTCTTTTCTCAAGCTCAATAGGATCCAACTCGGCCAGTTTCTCGAATCTACTAAGTCTCTGCACTAGCTGCTGCTTAGCTCCTGGTGATAAAACAAGGACAGGACATCAATATAAACCCAGAAAAGTTTTCAAGTAGAAGATTATGTGGCCCAACAATTTAAGACAGATCTCCTAACTTTGTAATGTGGGTCACTCCTGAACTTATGACAAACAGTGGTATCTGTTTCAACAGGTCACTTTAACCTAACTTGATGTACAAGTTAACATCTAATTCCAGCAAAATTTTCATGGATCCCACATGTACCATCATCATCATCAGAAGCTATATTCATTTGCATATGTAATCTACAACTTTTATATATATATGGCTAACAAGTCTAAGCAAATCCATGGATACGGACTAATAAGCAAAGCTAACTGATAAAGACTTCACAGAGCATAAGGGAATGGTACAAAATTTAATTGAAAGCTATTAAAAGAAAACGTACTTTGTACAAATGCATAGGTGCATTCAAGATCGAAACGATCGATCCCGTTATCACCATTGTCATCATCCGCATGTCTGTCATCATCCTCAAATGGACGGTCCAAAACAGAAACAGGACTGCATTGTTCTTCTTCTTCTTCTTCTTCAACTTGCAATCTTTTTAAGCTCTCTAATTCATAATTTTCCTTCTCCTGCTACAATTCAATAAATCAGCCATTGATTAAGAACAGTTATAATCATGGTATTAGCTGAAATTTCCATAATTTTATTCATATAAGATTTGCAAGGTAGATACATAATCAAAGGTACAATTAAACAAAATGAAAGGACTAAATGACATATATAGCCCTTCATACCAGTCAAATCAATCAGAAACCAGCAGGCATATATGCCAATTCAGATTAAATTTCAGCGGTCTAAATACGGTTTTAGTCCCTCTAGTATGCTAAAGTTCGAGACTTAATCCTTCTACTTTAATTTTAGCATAGTAGAAGACTAAAAGGACAATTAGACCCCAAAAATCTGCAGCTAAGTAATTCAATTTGCCGACAATTCAAGCAAGTCAGAGAACTCAGTCACCTGAGTCACGAGTTTACTGCTGCCCCCCCCCCCCCCCCAAGAAAAATAAACACAATGAAGAAGCTTTAACCAGATCAGAGTTGCAGTTTTAATAAACCAATTGATTATAAGTAATCATTCAATTAAAGGCACTGACCTTTCTTTCATGGAGACTGGGAGATGTAGCCGAGAAAGAAGGGCTTCTTTGAAGCACAAAACGTAAAGGGCTTTGAGAAAAGTGCTTATCAAAAGAAGCAAAAGCTGAGTTATTTCCCACAACTTCATTGGAAATGAAAACCTCTTCAAAAACCCCTGATGGACTAGAGCTACATGAAGTATCCATGTCCATTTCTTCTTTGCTTTGGGACCAAACATCACTGGTAGGCCTACCAATGTAAGAACTTGAACTACACTTGTCTTCACTCATTACATTGTTTTTCCCCACAGTTGAATCCCACCTCAAAATGTCCTTCACTGAAACTTTTGATCCTTTTGTAGCTGTTTCAGACTTTGGGTTTTTGGTACGATGAGTCAGCCTCTTTAGAATGGAACCAAATAACCCAAAAGCAGTGCCATTGGTGTTGGGGGTTTTAGGTTGAAACAAAGGAGATTTGTTCAAGTCTGGTGAGTCATGGAAAGAGTAAAAGCAAGCTTTTCTGCAGAAAGTTAAAGGAAAGTTGGAGTTTTGAGAGATGGGTTTTGGTTTATGGAGTTGAAGATGAGTTTTAGGTGGTGATTTCTTGAGTTGACAACGCCTATCAGCAATGTAATTCTTCAAAAGGAATGGCTCTTGATCCTCTTGAAGTAACTCGTGCAAATGCTTTTGAGCCATCATTCTAAAGATCTATTTGAATTTCCCTTTCAGTTTTGACAATGTAATTAGAAAAATCTCAACAAGCTTTTAGTTTCAGCACAATGAAGGAGTTGAAGAGAATTCAACTTCAAACCAGAAAAAATAAACGCAGCAAAAGATAAGATTTTGATGAAGAAGACGAAGAAGTTGGCCTATAAATGAATAAAATAGAGAGAGAAAATGAGAAAGGAAAGAATGAGGAGACTTCCCTTCTCTGATTCAAATGAATAAAATATCGAGGTGAAGATAGCGATAAAAGAAACTTATTATAAGATAATACTGAAAGGACTTTACATTTTACCCAAACAACCACCAAAAAATCAAAAGGGTTTAATTCTGAATTCAGTCCTTGTACACTTTATTATTTTTATAATTTAATCTCTATTTTAATAATGATATTATATATATTTTTATTATATAATTAAATTTATTATATTATTTATATAAATAAAAGAGTCATTAATTAAAAATATGAATTAAAAAACTTGAAAAATAATACATTTATTAATTAAAAATGATATAGATGAAGAGTCATGAATGTAAAGACTTGCTTAATTTTTTTGGTGAATTGCTTAATTTTTATTTTAAACTTTAATTAATATCAATTTAGTTGATATTATTGTTATCATAATTTTTTTATAATTGTTGTTTGTTGATTTGAGTATCAATTTTCATTTCATTAAAAAAGTATTTAATTTTTTAAATGAGTTGGATAATTATAATAAATTTTTATTTAATTCAAAATTTTGAAAAATATTGAATAAAATAAAATGTTGATCACTGATCATTTAATGTAGAAAATATTAAGTTGATTTTATTTTATTAAAATGTTAGAATAAATTATTCTTTTATTAAAATAAGATATTCAAATCATCATAAATTATTCAAAATAATATAAAATGTTATATTAATAAATTAAAATTAATTATTTTTAAAATCAATATTTATTTTTATCAAACAATATAATTATATTCCGTACTTATATTTATTAATTTACCAAACTATTTTCTAACATAAATTCATCATTTATAAAATTTAGCAATAAAATCTAATACTTAATTTTTCAATAATTAAATTTTCAATTTATTAAACATATCTTTAACAAAAATAAAAAAAAGTTGAATAAGATATTGTTAGATGTTTAAAAATAATTTTTTTTCATTTTAAGTACGAATTTATGTTTTAAATATCTCATGATATGTTTATTTATGATCTAAGTTTTTTTTTTGAATAAAAGTAAAGTACCAACAAATTGTATACCTTTGCTTAAATATGTATATCTTACATAGTATATATCATTTATATGATTAAAAATAACAATAGTCATAATTTTTATTCGTTGACTTTTACCAAACATGCTATGCTACCTATTAGATTATTTCTAATCAAGTCGCACATGATTGACAAGTATGAAAGAAGTTGACTTTTGTTGCATATGTTATATACAATGCATTTGTAATACTTCATATTTTAATTATTATTGTTGTTTTTGTTGGGGATCGACTCGATTAAGCAACGAACAAGTTAAAAATAGCGGAAGAAATTGAAAAATTGAACACACAAATTTAACATAGAAAAACTTCTCCGAAGAGGATAAAACCATGAACAAAGATAATTTTACTATAATGGCAAAAAACGAAGAGTACAAAAGATGGAAATAAAAACTAAACTCCAAAAACCCAAAAACAAAGAACCCTCAAAACGTAAACACTAAATTCTCCAAAAGTATTAGGAGTTCTAAACTCTAATGGATATATCTAAATAAGTGTAAAAGAGCCTATTTATAGGCTAAATTCCTAGGTCAAATAATAATAAAATAATCTAGACTAATAAGAGTTTGACTCAAATAACTAAACAGAGTTTAATTGAAACAAATAAACAGAGTTTAACTGAAAGATTATTTCTCAAATTTGACTTGAAATAGGAGTCATAATTCAACAAATCTCCACCGTAACTCGTATTTCCACAATGTCTTTTTTGCCAAAGCCCTCCATGGGGCCTATCTTGAACAATGCAGGGAATTAAATGAGTCGAATCTGTGCTTAGAAACTGGAAGACTTCTAGCCTTCGACTTGTGCACTGCCAAATCAAAACTAACTCGGGTTTGATTTTCACGAACACAGTACCCTAACTTTTCAAAACATGCATCCAAAAGAGAACCTCTCTTAAACAAACAGTCATACCTTTTCCCTCCTATGACCAAGTTGCCTCCGCTCCAAACAAGTTGACTTCAACTCCGTAACGGACGAGGGACATCTGATTTAACCGATCACTGTAAAACCTTCCAGAATATAAAGATTGTCGGTCTTTTTACCTTTTAACAAAACGAAAGCCCTACGAGACACCTTAATGTCGCTCGACTCGATGTTGATTCTACAACCTTTTGAATCTAAAATACTTAAGGAGATGAGATTCTATCGTAAATCAGGTACATACCTGACATTTGATAGTGTCCTAATCCTACCATCGTGCATCCTAATTTTAACAATACCAATACCGATTACCTTACTAGATGAATCATTTCTCATGTGCATAACTCCACCTTCAACTGAACTGTATGTGGAGAACCATTCTCTATTGGGACACATGTAGAAAGAACATCTTGAATCTAGGATCCACTCAGATGTAAGCTCGGAGCTTTCGCTCATTGACACTAGCAAGAAATCATCACCACTTTCATCGGCCAAATTAGCATCAGCTAAATCTTCCTCGTTACTCTCAGCAGCCCTTTTATTTCACAGTTTGTAACAATCTTCTTTGACGTGACCTAATTTCTTACAATAGCGACACCTTTTGTCTCGCTTTTTGATGCTACCAAAACTGAAGCTTGCTTATCTGCCTTGCTATCAGAACCAAACTCATTGTCGAGTTTATCTTTACTCAACAAATGAACCTTCACATCCTCGAACGAGAGTTTGTCTCTACCACAAATTAAGGTCTCCCTAAAAGACTTGTACGAATGGGGTAAAGAGCACAACAATAGCATAGACTGATCCTCATCGTCAACCTGAACCTCAACATTATTTAAATCATTCAAAAGAGTAATGAATTGACTGATGTGATCTCTAAAAAGCTCACCTTCGTTCATGCAAAACATAAATAGACGTTGTTTCAGCACTAAACGGTTAGCCAGAGACTTAGTCGCATAAAGAGCTTCTAGTCTTTTCCACAAGGCGAATGAGATCTTCTCCATCAATACCTCCTGCAATACCCTATTCGCGAGGCACAACTGGATTACAGACAGGGCCATTTCATCAAGCTCTTCCCATTCTGATTGATCTAGATTATCGAGCTTTTCCCGATAACAACCTTTTTCAAGCTGGTCTGAACTAGAATTGCCATCATCCGAACTTGCCACAGATTGAAATTTGTGACACCATCAAACTTCTTAATATCGAACCTTGTTGCTGCCATCTCTAAACGGGTTGATCTACGAAAATCAAACTAGCTCTGATACCACTTGTTAGAGATCAACCCGAATAAGCAACGAACAAGTTAAAAATAGAGGAAGAAATTGAGAAATTGAACACACAAATTTAACGTGGAAAAACTCCTCCGAAGAGGATAAAAACCACGGGCAAATATAATTTTACTATAATGGCAAAGAACGAAGAGTACAAAAGATGAAGATAAAAACTAAACCCCAAAAACTCGAAAATAAAAAACCCTCAAAACGTAAACACTAAATTCTCCAAAAGTTTTAGGAGTTTTAAACTCTAATGGGTATATCTAAATGAATGTAAAAGAGCCTATTTATAGGCTAAATTCCTAAGTCAAATAATAATAAAATAAACTTGACTAATAAGAGTTTGACTCAAACAACTAAACAGAGTTCAATTGAAACAAATAAACAGAGTTTAACTAAAAGATTATTTCTCAAATTTGACTTGAAATATGAGTCATAATTCAACAGTTTTAATCATATAAGATGGGTTATACGAGTTTGAAACGTGATTAGGGTGTTTCATGTCTAACTTGTCAGCAGGTTAAGGCCGAGCAACAATTTTCGTTTGAGTTATTGTAGCCGATCAAAATTTCTAAATGGAAATAGGAAAGAGTGACCATAAACTTTTTTAGTGGGTTACCTTACTAAAAAGGATCCAATTTGGGTCATCGGGGATAGGTTGACCAAATCTACTCATTTCATACCGATTCACACTGACTTTTCTCTTTAGAGCTTGCTAAGTTGTATATCTTTGAGATAATGAGATTGTATGGGATGTTTGTATCGACTGTTTCAGATTGAGACCCACGCTTTACATCTCGAATCTAGAAAATGTTGCATGAGGCTTTGGATACACATTTGAATTTTAGTACGACATTCCATCCGCAGTTAGATGGTCAGTTTGAGAGGGTTATTCAAATTGTTGAGGAGATGCTAATAAGTTGTTTTATTGATTTTGAGGGTAGTTAGGAAGAGCATTTTTCGTTGGCTAAATTCGCCTACAATAACAACTTCCAATCTAGTATTTAGATGACACCTTACGAGACTCTCTATGGTCGTAAGTTTCATGCACCTTTATGTTGGAATGAATTATGCAAGAAGAAGTTATTGGATCCGAATTTGGTTCAGAAGACTTAGGATAATGTCTGTTTGATTTAGGATAGGTTAAAAACAACTTTGGATCGACAAAAGTCTTACAATGATTTGAGACGGAAGGATATTGAGTTTTGTTTGGGTGATCGGGTCTTCCTTAAGTTTTCTCCATGGAAGAAGGTTTTAATGTTTAGTTGAAAGGGCAAGTTGAACCTTAGATACATTAGACACTATCAGATGCTTAGGAGGGTTGGTCTGGTGACATATTCGCTTGAGTTACCTCCCAAGTTGGATTGCATTCATGATGTATTTCATGTTTTAATGTTGAGACAGTATCGATCTGACCCATCTCACATTGTCTCGATTGAGGAGATTGAGGTTAGACCATCTGTCTTTTGAGAAAGAACTTGTCCAGATTTTAGACCGTGAGATTAAGGTTTTGAGGAGAAAAGATTCCTTTGGTTAAGGTGTTTTGGTGAAACCATGGCATCGAAGAATCTACTTGAGAATTGAAGGACTTAATTCGTCAGAAGTATCCTCATCTATTTGAATCAAGCAAATTTTGAAGCCAAAATTTCTTTTAAGGGGGTAGAGTTGTAACATCCCAAAGTTTTAGTTTGGACTTCGTAAAATTATTTGATGAATGAGTTATTGACTTAATGGTTAAGGGAAATTAAGAGATAGTGTAGTTGGCTTAAAGACTTGAGTTCGAATCCCTTTCTTAGCAAATAAATTAATTTTGTTATTTTTTCTCCCACTCCCCTTAGTGTGATGTCCAACCTAATGAAACCTTGGGTATATATGTTATTTGTTTTATTTTTTCTAGTTTTTCTCACTTCTTTCTATACCCTAGCCATCCAACGCTTTTCTTCTCACTATCATTCTCAAATTTTTTCTTTCTCCTTCTTCCTTGTGTCGTCCCAAGCTTAGTGTTTTTCACCATTGTTGTGTCACCTCCTTGCTACATTACTTTGTTACCATTCTTTCAGCCTTATTTTTGGTATTTTTAATCAAAAAATTAGCCTTTTTTTGCACTAAAATCCTCTTTCGTGTCGCCCAAAATCAGTCTCTCATTGCTACCATTAAACCTCCATTATCGCCCTCTCTTCTCTACTCGTGATGGTGTTAGTTTGTTCCCTTTTCCTTCTCTTTTTTTCTTTTTCTTATATTGTCAGTTATTGTCGTTATTTCTACACCCATTTTATTACTGTTTCCAGCCTCTAAAAATCATCCTCTTTACCACCAAAAACCCTTTCTTGTGCCGATCCTAAATTGATCCTTTTATTTTCGTCATTGGAGGTGTTGTCGCCCTTGGAGCACCATTGTTTTGGTTATTGTTTTTCTCTTCTTTTGTTGTCCCTTAAAACAGTGTTTTTTTTCAATATTTCTTTGTTTATAAAATCCCTTAATGTTCCAAATTAAGGGGGTATTCGATCTCTCTTTCATCCGACATTTCAGGTCTAGTTACGGAAGCATAAGTGTTGTCTATTGTGAGTTATTGTGTCGTAATGTTTTGTTAAGGGATACTGTTTTGGCCAATTGTTCTAAGGTCTTTAATTGGTTATTGGTTACTAATTTTTAATAATATTTTAATCGTAAGTGCTAATTAGAACGTCCCAAATCAGCAGTGAAGTCAGATCTCATTTGCACTCTTTTTTTGCATCGGATCAGTGTAAGTCCGCTCAATATTTCAAATTTGAAAGTTCGTGTTTGAAACACTACTTTGTCCGAACCTTTAGGGGTGTTTCAATGCTGGTCATTTATCGTATTTTAACGTATTAATTTTTTTTGGATCTAGGCTCACCTAATGCTTATGAGCGAAAATGCATAATTTACGATTTAGTGCTGCTGACTTCGAAACTAAGGTGTGGGTCTTCCTTTTGTGTAATTAGTCTTAAATAATATTTTATGATGAAAATTAGTAAAAAAAATGCTTGTCGTGTAACACCCAAAACCCGTTACCGTCGTTGGCTAGGGTCTCGGAGTTCCTTTGTTCGAGAATCTCAGATTAAATTTCGATTTTTTCTTCCTTTATTCACATTTTAATGAAACATTTTCAATATAAATGTCATAAAACACGAATGAGAAACCAATACAATTCAAACAGGGGTAAAAAGGTCAATTTCATGTTTCTGGGAAACTTTTATCGATACATGTTGGACAAGTATCGGTAGTAGTCAAGTTAGTAAATAGTTTTCAAACAGTAACAAACATATATCGATACTAGTGATAGTTCTACCGAAACAAGTCATGCTTCTACTGATACTAAAACCCTAGAAAGCTAAAAAGTTTTACCTTGCAACTTCTACCGATACAAGCATCCTTACTACCGATACTCCTTGTGAACAGATCTATCGATACCTTATTGGCAACTATCGATACAACCCTAGTCAAAGAACAACTCTCTCTTACCCTATACTTCTACCAATACATTCATAAGAACTATCGAAACAAGTGAGCAGAATCCCTAAAAATGCACATCACACTTTTAAGTTTATAATCTACCATCACAAACATAACAAGTACAATTTCATTATGCATTGAATACTTCAAATCATGCTTAAACAAGCCACAACATGATGATATTGAAACACTACAAAATACATAGAACATTAGAAAGCAAGTGTTAAGAAATCCTCAAAACCTAATGACATTACATATCAACCACATTTAAGTTCTTCATCCTACTACATACCATATGAGCCAAGTGATACGAAAGACTACCAAACGAGCTCCCGAGATAATGTGATTCTTCTCGAGGATTCGATCTTCAACAGCAAAACAAATCTACAAAACAGAGACAACAAACAGGTAAGCTTATATTGCTTAGTAAGTTCGTAGTACAGTAACTTACGAAATAACCATAAACAAAAAAGTGAATGTGAACTATCATTTCCATTATTTCTGTCTTCAATATTCAATACTTCTTTCGGGTCTTCCAGTGAAATAACTTGCGATCCAGAAATGCTCTTACGAGCCAGTATATTACTCCTTCCGCGTCTTCCATCAGGATCCATCATCAAGAATGGTACCAAACATGTAAAGTTAGCATTTAATAAGTAAAACTTAGTTACGGGAACTTACTAGACGATTTTGTAGCAAAAAAAAACTCCGAAGAGGAAACTCCGGAGATTACTCTATAACTTTCTCTTTTCCTCGATCTGTCGCTCGCTCGTGATCTAATCAACAAATCATCACATTTCCATATTAAATCATGAAATTTAAATCGTTTCTTGCATTTATGTCCTTTTTGGGAAATTTACATAATTATCCCTATTCTTTCACTTTTGCTCAATGTAGTCCTTTAAGCACAAAACATGCAAAATAGTCATTTTCTCAACACACAACTCAACCAAACCTTCATGACCCTCAAACAAATCCCTAAAATCCATTTATTTCACATCAAGTACAATAATATCATCATTTTAACATTTTAGTCCTTAAATCCTAATTTCATCAAAATTCACTTTACAAAAACATCAAACCCAACCACCAAGCATACTAAACCATCTTAATCTTTCAATATAATAAGCTTATTCATCAATGGTGAAATATTCAATATTTGACAGAATCACAAACTGGTTCTTGGTCTAGCTAGATTACGCTAATACGGACTAAGTCAACATGGTGTTCCTGATGACGCCTTAAAAATGTAATTATTTTTTTATTCGTTGCAAGGAATAGCGAGAACATGGTTCTTGGGTTTACTAGCTGGATCCATTACATCATGGAATGCGCTAGCAATGCAGTTCATTTTATGATTCAACCCGTCGATAATGAATGCAAGGTTGTGAAATGACATTACAACATATCATCAGCTGAATAATGAAAACTTACACACAACATGGGAGCGTTATAAGACTCTACTCAGACGTTGCCCTATGCATGGAATTCAGAAAGAGACTCAGATTGAGATCTTTTACAATGGATTGAATGCTCAAACAATAAATCTTGTCGACACATCTGCAAATGGTCCTTGTTGGATTGCACCTACGCCGAAGCTGTACGAATTCTAGAGAGAATTGCACAGAATGATTATCAATATCCTATCTCTCGTTCTGCTCAGGTAAAACCTAATCCTAGTGTTCTTGAATTAGATGCAATTTCAGCTTTGAGTGCACAGGTATTCTCTTTGGCCAATATTATAAAGAACATGAAGGGGACAAGTGACATTGCCCCTATTCAAGTAGCCCAACAGATGGATGTCCCGACATTTTTATGTGAAACTTGTGATGACAATCACAGTTATGAGGACTGCCCACAACATGCTGAGAACGCATTTTATGTTAACAACATCAGAGGAAATTCTTATGGTAACTCATACAATAATCAAAATCCACAACATTGGGGGAATCAGGATGCATCTACATATAGATATGTAAATTCCTCATAGCAAAAGAGTTACAACAATAATCAGCAGCAGAACTATAATTAGAATTCTCAGGTACGTTCACATTCTGATTAAATGCAAACACATAATCAGATGCAACCACAACAGACTGCACTGCCACATATGTAAGGACAACATCAACAATAGCAATAACAATTTTCTCAACAAAGATCATATCCTATGACTGCTCTTGAAGTGCTGATGGGTGATCATATACGTGAACTAAAGCGATCGTTCAAGAAAACTCTTCTTCTATTCATGCGTTGAAACCGCAGCTAAGATAGTTGGCTTCTAACTTAAGTTCAAGGTCACCAGGTACCCTACCTAGTGATACGAAGAATCCAACGCAGAAGGGAAAGGAACATTGCAAGGCTATTACGTTGCAGAGCAGGAAGTAAACTGCCGAACCAAGCAGATATTCCAACCAAGAACATGTTGATGTGTCTGAACCAACGCAACAAGGAGAAATTGCAGCTGAAGAGAATCAAGCAGAAATAAATGAGGAAGAACCAACTGTAGTGACTTCTATGCCTACAATTCGCCCAGCAAAAAGGTCGACGCAACTACCTGTGTCGATGCAACCAGTTATTCAACAACAACCCATTGACAATATACTTTTGCCATTTTCGCAAACATTTAAAGAGAAAAACCATGATAAAGACTATCAAAAGTTTGTTTCTACTTTGAAGCAATTACATATTAACATACCTCTTGTAGATACTCTTGTGTAGATACCCAACTATGGGAAATATATGAAGGAGCTGTTATCTAAGAAGAAAAACTTGTCCGAAATCTAGACGATTGAGCTCACAGAGGAGTGCAGCGCTGTGCTAACAAATAAGTTGCCACCAAAGGTGAAATACCCTGACAGCTTCACAATCTCATGCTCCATTGGAAATCATTATTTAGGTAAAGCCTTATGCGATATGGGAGCTAGTTTTAATCTCATGCCTTTGTCCACATTCAGGAAGTTAGGAATAGGATAAATGAAGCCCACTGCAATGACATTACAGCTTGTGGACAGATCTTTAGCGTAACATGAAGGCCAAATCAAAGATGTCCTTGTGCAAGTTGATAAACTCGTGTTCCCTGCCAATTTCATAATCCTTGACTGTGAAGCAAATAAGGAGGTGCCCATCATCTTGGGGCGACCATTCTTAACAACGGGACGCACTCTTATTGACGTTTTCAAGGGCGAGCTCATTATGTGTCATAATGATGAGCATGTGACCTTTAGTGTGTTCGAAGCATCTTCGTCGAGAAGTAAAGAGCAATGTCACCACATTGACGTGCTGGATGAGATAATTATAGAAGAATTTTAATGAACGAAATTCAGCAGTTCCAAATGAAAATGCAGTGACATTCATGGATGAAATCCTAACTGAATGTGACCACAAAGCCAAGGCTAATAGTTGTGAGTTGAAACAGAATTGGCAATTAGAATCTTTGGATCTGTTTAATAGGATGATCCCTATGTTTAAACCGTTGATTGAACAAGCTCCTACCTTGGAGTTGAAGCCATTACCAACGTATTTGAAGTATGTCTTTCTGGGTGACAATGACACGTTACCTGTAATTGTCAGTGCAAGCCTCGACGCAAATCAAGAAGAAAAGCTTATAGCAATCTCAAAAGAGCATGAAAGAGCCATCGCTTGGAGCATTGCAGATATCAGAGGCATCAGTCTCTCTTTTTGAATGTACAAGATCATGTTGGAAGATGAAGGAAAGAAATCCATTGAGCAACAATGAAGACTTAATGAGAAAATGAAAGAAGTAGTGAAGAAGAAGATTATTAAGTTGCTAGACTCGGGCATCATATGCCTCATTTCTGATAGCAATTGAGTGAGCCCTATCCAATGTGTGCCCAAGAAGAGCGACAACACTGTTGTGAGTAATGACAAGAACAAGTTAATCCCTACTAGCATTACTAATGGATGGTGAGTGTGCATGGATAATTGTCGACTTAATGCAGCCATAAAGAAGGATCACTTCCCACTACCATTTTTGACCAAATGTTGGATAGGCTAGCTGGTAAAGCCTATTATTGCTTCCTAGATGGCTACTCTAGATACAATCAAATTGCCATTACGCCGGAAGATCAAGCAAAGACCACGTTCACGTGCTTATTGGAACCTTTGCCTTCCGACGTATGCCATTTGGACTGTGCAATGGACCAGCCACATTCCAAATGTGCATGATAGTTATCTTCTCGGACATGATTGAAGATTCTCTAGAGGTGTTCATGGATGATTTCTCTGTTTATGGCTAGACGTTTGACCAATGTGATGATAATTTGGAAAAAGTTCTGAAGAGATGCGAAGACATAAATCTAGTTTTGAACTGGGAAAAATGCCATTTCATGGCAACTAAAGACATTGTCCTTTGCCATCGCATATCATGTTAGGGCATTGAAGTAGACAAAGCAAAGGTTGAAATCATCGAGAAATTGCCACATTAACGAATGTCAAGGGAATAAGAAGTTTTCTTGGACACACTGGTTTTTACAAGATTTTATCCTTGATTTTTCCAAGATTGCTAAATCATTATGCTCACTGTTGGAGCAAAATAAAAAGTTTGTGTTTGATGATACATGTCTGGACTCATTCATCACAATAAAGAAGCAGCTAGTATAAGCTCCTATTATCGTCGCACCGAATTGGACGCAACCGTTTGAATTAATGTGTGATGCAAGTGATTTTTCTGTAGGAGCTGTGTTGGGACAACACAAAGAGAACGTATTTCACTCCATTTATTATGCTAGCAAAACTTTAACTGATGCACAGGTAAAACTATACAACTACTGAGAAGGATTGCTAGCAGTAGTTTTTGCATTTGACAAGTTTCGTTCATACCTTGTCGACACAAAAATTACAGTATACACAGATAATTCTGCATTGCGATACCTTTTTGCGTAGAAGGACGTCAAACCGAGGTTGATCAGATGGATCCTGCTCTTACAAGAATTTGATGTGGAAATCAAGGATAGAAAAAGATCCGAGAATCAAGTAGTTGACCACTTATCTTACCTGGAAGTTAGAAGTGAGAATGGGAAGGAATCCCAAATTGTCGATGCATTTTCGAATGAGCAGTTTTTTTTTATCGACGCATCACTCTGGTATACTGATGTTGTCAACTATCTGTTTTTAGAAAGCTACCCTTGAGTGCCATTAGTTACAAGAAGATCAAATTTTTGCACGACGCTGCGAAATATCATTGGAACGAGTTATACCTATTCAAGGTATGCATCGACAATATTATCCGTCATTGCGTTCCTGAAGAAGAAATGACTTCTATCTTGAGACATTGCCATGATGCTCCTTGTGGAGGCCATTTTGGCGGTGTGAGGATTGCTGCAAATCCTACAATCAGGATTCTTTTGGCCCACATTGTTTTGAGATACCCACAACTTTGCACAACATGTGACAGATGTCAACGCACGGGTTCTATATCTCAACGCAACGAAATGCTTCAACAACCTATTATGGAGGTAGAGTTATTCGACATTAGGGTATAGATTTTATGGGGCCATTTCTAAACTCTTTTGGGAATGTGTACATTCTAGTGGTTGTTGACTATGTCTTGAAGTGGATCAAGGAAATTGTGGTGCTAAAAGATTATGCTCGAATGGTGTTAAAGTTCTTTCACACATACATCCTTACTAGATTTGGAACACCTAGGGCATTAATAAGTGATCAAGGTATTCATTTTCACAATAATCAAGTGGCGACAGCTTTGAAAAGATATTGTGTGAAGTATCGCATGGCCACAACGTACCATCCATAAACAAATTGCCAAGCGGAGTTTCCAATCGACTAATTAAAAGTATCTTTGAGAAGGTGGTTAATCTATCTAAGAGGGATTGGTCTTCGCGACTACATGATGCATTGTGGGCGCTTCGCACCGCTTATAAAACTCTACTTGGGATGTCGTTGTATCAACTCGTGTTTGGTAAGTCATGTCACCTGCCAGTTGAGCTTGAGCATAAAACCATGTGAGTGCTCAAGCAGGTGAATATGGATTACGACGCTACTAAAAGGAAAAGGTTGTTGGACATCACTAAACTAGAAGAATTCATCGCAATACTTATGAGAATGTTGCAACATACAAAGAAAAGACTAAGAGATGGCACGACAATATTATCTTGCGTCAACAATTTAAATTAGTTAGTACTTTTGTTTAATTCACGTTTAAAACTGCATCCAGGTAAATTGCGTTCAAGATGGTTAGGCCCCTTTTAAGGTTGTCGAAGCATTCCAAAATGGCATGTGACAATTGAAAATCTAAAGGATAGATAACAGTTCAAGGTGAATGGCCAACGACTGAAGCACTATGTGAGCACAGATGTCAAAGAACCAAACGAAACCATAGATCTGGTCACATTTGAATAATGTCAATGCATTTTTGCATTTTCTTTTATCTTTTCACTTTTATTTGTTTCCTTTTAATTTTTTATGCAGGAATAAAAGTCATCTTTTTGTCAATGCATCGCAAAGCACAACTTGCCGACGCATTCTGTGATGACTCAGCATTTTTTCAGCAATAATCATGCTTATTGATTTTCATCTCTCCCCAACCATTAGATCAACCAAAAGGTACGATCTGCAGCTTGGCTTTTATTTGCTGCAGACGTAACGTTTTCTCACACCTTTTACAATCATCACGTTTCTTATAATCCAAAGTTTATAAAACCCTTCTCTGTCGACTTCCTTCTCCCACTCATAATCGTCATTGCTGCTGCTCATCTTCTTTGTTGTTTTTACTCTTACTCTCTCAAGTTTATTATTTTCTCTACAAGTTTCTTTTAACCTTTCTACTAAGCTATTATGGCGAGAACAAGAGGCGCGAAAACTCCTTCCAAAGCCCTTGCTGAATCTTCCGCCACCATGGTTCGAACCATACACCAACCCCCACAAAATGAACCGGTCCTATTCTTGTCTAAGGAAGCAAAAGACCGCTACCATGACGTGATGCTTAAATGGAACTACCACCACCCAGAGCAGGGTATACAGTTGTCCTCACACCAGACGTTGGGGAAACAAATCGCAAGAACAATCAGTCATCTGGGTTAGGAATTCTTCTGCGAGCACCCAGCCGGATATTCCCCTACCATGGTAAGGGAATTTTATGCCATTCTTTTAGACTCTAAATAGGAGTTCATCTTTGTGAGGGAGGGTTAGTACCATGGAGTGCTACCTACATCAACACTCTGTTTCGAATTGTTGAGAAAGAGGACACCCATACTACATTTTTGGAAAAGCTGACTGATGACAAAGCTGACCAGGTGATGAGAGACCTTTGTGTTGAAGGTGCTGTCTGGACGGGTAATGGTCCACACAACTATACCATGCACCGACGTTATTTGACAACCCAAAGCAAAGTATGGTTTCACTTTATGAATAGCCGACTACTGCCTTCAACACACAGCACCACGGCGACATTAGATCACCTGTGCATTCTGCAGTCCATCTTAAAGGGCTGTCACATCGATGTAGGCATAATTCTCCATGACCAGATTACTGAAGCAACATCTAAACAGACAAGTATATTACCGCTTCCTTCTTTGATAATGTTGCTGTGTGAAAACAAAGGGAGATTGTGCCTCGTAATGATGAGGAGGTCCTAGAGAACAAATGCCCCATTAACGACATCTCAGTGGAGAGAATAACGAGAGGCCAAGAGACTCCACTGGTAAAAGAAACACCAAAAAAGCAGGAGAAAGGGAAAGGCAAGAAGAAGGAAAAGTAGGCAGATGCACCTACAGATCCTTAGTTGGGGAAGAGTTTGGCTGCTATGGAAGTAAACACTGATCGCATCAACATACGCAATATCCGTATTGTCAGCATGTTGGAAGATATGGATTATAGGCAGAACATATTTTATGCGTACATAAAAACGTGGAACGACGCTATTGTCGCTGCATTAAAGAGTATGAGCCCAAGTCCACTGCCAGATTTCCCTGTCTTCCCATCTATCTTTCGACCAATACCCTCATCCTCTTGTCAGCTTACTCTTGATGGTAGGCCTCAACATGTTCCTCTCTAACGAGAATCTACATTTCATATGACGAGGAGCATGAGATACATTCTAATGCTATGAAGGATTACTACAGAACTATAGCCAGCTTGTTTGAAGAAGAGTTCTCGAACAGCCTTGGGGCTAATATGGCAGAGCGGACGACTATGGTTTAGGAGGTGCATACCTCGATTGTATCCATGGATGTAGATGCAGAGGAAGTGCATGGACAAGAAAAAGAGATGCAAAGAGGAAGGTGAGTGCCCAAAGAAAAAGAAAAAGAAAGCTAAAGCAGCCACTGCATCGGCTACTGAATAAATGAGTTAGTTTACTTTTCAGTAGGTAGTTGCATGCATTTCATTGTTATTGCATTATTATTTGTCACCACATTTTTCATGTTAGTTTACCTGCATTGTAGTTGCATTTCCATCCTTATCTGTATAATATTGTCAGTGCATTGGGGACAATGCAGACACTTAGTTTGGGGGGAATCTTGTGTGAAATGGAAATGCAATTGCATGCATATTTTTGAAAATTTACTTATTTCTTTAGTTGAATGAAAGAATGCTAAATTTCAACAAAAATGTGACTACAATTTTTATTTTATGCGTAATTCTTGAATTGTTTGAGATGTTGATATGTGAATTGGGTGAATATGAATGAATATTGAGCTCTTCTATTTTTGAATGAATGATAAGATTTGTACTAGTAATGAATGGATAGTAGCAGTTTTGAGTTTTAAACTGACTTGCCAATTGCAGTGACATTGTACTAATAAAAGACACTCCAATGTGAGTGCATTGTGACTTGTTAAGGGAGAACACTCCGTTGCATGTGTTAGAAAAATCATCTAGCCAAAGGCTGTCATTGCAAGAGTGCATGTTGATGCAATTACATACCTCCTGAGGGTTTGTTGCACCCCATCATTACTGCCCAGGAACAAAGGTAGAGTAATGCAATGACATCTCTCAGTCACCTATAAAGAAAAAAGAAGAAAAGAAAAAGAGAAAAGAATGAAGAAAGAAATAATTTGTTGTATTGGTTGAGAAAAGTTAAGATTCAAAGTATGATACTAACATTAATGAAAGTGCAAGTCTAATTATTCATGTCTCTAAATTGTCGGCGAAATAATCTATCATGTGAATACAATTTATATATTAGGATTCCAGAGATTTTAAGTTGTTAGAATAATGATTACGGTGACGTTTTTTGTTTGAGATTTCGTTTACTTGAGGAAAAGTAAACACTCAAGTTTAGGGGTATGATAGAATTAGAAATAACACCTATTTTCTCCCTAAATTTGTGTATTAATTGTGTCTTTTGTATTATATTTAACATGCATAATAGATATTTCATACTTAGTACTTATATTTTCTAACTCATTGTTGTTTAACTTAAATTCTTGTTATTTTATCTCTTTTATGCACTAATGTCACCACATGCAGCCTATGTATTGTGTCTAGAAATTGTCAGCGCAGGGATCCATCTCAGAAGATAGATGCTAGAACAAATTTAAAGAATGCAGCCACAAGTTTAACTTGGATTGTGGCCAGAGATGTCACCGCATGGAAACCTCTACTTTGTATGGATGAAGTTATGCTGCAAACACAACTGGAAGCACCAGTGCAGCGAAAAAACATGTTGTCACCGCAATTAAAGGTTTCAAATTGTGCCCAGTAATGTCATGACAACATGCAGATTTTTGAAGAACACACCAGATCTGCATGAGTGCACAGTTGGATTGTAACAAACTTTGACAGCTGCAAATGGATTTGGATCTGAGAAGAGATGAGATCTACAATTCTTGGAGCCTATAAATAGAGGAAAGAAGATAAAGAAAGATATCAAGAGGTGAAGGAATTCATTCTGCAATTTCTTTATGTTTTTGGAGATTTATGCTGAGAACGGTGAGTTGATTGAGTGAAGGAGCAACTACTTCTGACGAGAAGTGCTCGATGTAATACAAGAGGAGCAATTAAGAAATAGTCCTAGTAGTCTAGGGATAGTAAGCTTCGATATATTTGTTGACCCCTCTCATTATGTTGATGAATTATTATTAACAATTGAATGAATATAAGAATATCTTTCAGTGTTAGATTACATTGATTCTTATTTGATTCTTCTCATCTGTTTATTCTTGGACTTAACTGCATTAAACACAAGAGTGAAATTACAGTCTACCGACATCGAGAGATGCGGTAACAAGTTAGGTTAACAAGTAAGTCAGCGAGAGTTGCTTGGGATTAGAAGGGATTCTGGTTACTTGTTCTTGAGTGCACAACATTGTCAGAATTGTCAGAACTGGGAGGTGTGGTAATTATGGGTGCTTAAGTCTCGATTAAGCAGAGAGATAGGATTAGTAAGATTTCATTAGAGCCTTATTGCTGCGACAATTCGTCTATACAATACATTGTCGATTAATCTAATGTTGCTACTTAGTAAAATCAGTGATCCACTCCAATTCTTCGCACTTGATCACACTTTTACTTTCATGCATTTAAATTCTCAACACTTCAACAACAATTTGATTTACTTTCAGTTGCTTTGACATTTAACTTTTATAATTACAATAACAATTTTGATTGTCTTAAAGTGCAGATCTAATTTAGTTGCACTGACATCCTTACTAGCATTTTTTCTAATCTTAGTTTTAGTTGTTTCGACATTTAAACATCAAAACCCATTCCTCGTGGGATCGAAATCCGATAGAATCAATCTATCAACTATACTTGCATCGACGTGTGTCCGCTTGCACAACTGCTGTGACGTTATAGGCCGATCACCAACATTTGTTTATTTTGATGTGTCAAGATTTCCATACTTTTATCTAGGGCTGAATTACTCTCACGTGTGGGATTGAGAGTGTAAATTTGTGTATGTTGATTGAAATATTATTCTCTATTGGAATTGCATGAACTTGGTTTGTAAAGGGGTTATGGGCTTAAGTCGATAGAGACAAATTGTTATGGTTGTTTGATTTGGCGATTGAATAAGTGTATATTTTGAGCGAGGCTCCATAGACGTAAGATCGTGGTGTCTAATATGCATAAACAAAGATAGATTGTGTTCTTTCTTCTTTTCTTCCCTTATTTCCTTACATTTCGTTACAACGAACTCTAAGTCTAGTTGAATTTTTATCATATATGCAGATTAATTTTGGTTCAATTTTTATTATTTTTGAATATTTCATATAAATTATTCTACTTTTTAGATACTTATTTTATAAATTTATTATCATTATATTTTAAAAATTAATTTTTTTATTTAGATTTTTTAATTTATGTTAATAAAATAAGTTTTAACTTTTTAGATCATAATTATTTTATTTATACTTTTGAATATTTATTTAAAGTATTATAATTTTTATCATTACATTTATAAAAAAAATTAATTCTTTTATCAATGCATTTATAAAAGTTAGTTATTTTATTTATAAATTGTATAGATTTATATTATTAATAAATTTTTAAATATACATTACAATTATAAAAAATAATCTATTCTAAAATCCTCTTTCTTGTCGCTCAAAATCAGTCTCTCCTTGTTGCCATTAAATCTCCATTATCGACCCCTCTTCTCCACTCGTCGTGGTGTCAATTTGTTCCCTTTTCCTTCTCTTTTCTTTTTTTCTAGTGTCAATTATTGTTGTTTTTCTACACCCATTTCATTAATGTTTCCAACCTCTAAAAATATTTCTCTTTGCTACCAAAATCCTTTCTTGTTTCGATCCTAAACTGATCTCTTTGTTGTCGCCATTGGAGGTGTTGCCGCCCTTGGAGCACCATTGTTTTGGTTGTTGTTTTTCTTTTCTTTTGTTGTCCCTTACAACAATGTTTTTTTTTTCAATATTTCTTTGTTTAAAAAAATCCTTTAACGTTCCAAATTAGTCGATCTCTCTTTCATCTGGCATTTCAGATCGAGTTAACAAGAAGCGTAAGTGTTATCTATTACGAGTTATTGTGTCGTAACGTTTTTGTTAAGAGATACTATTTTGGTCGAAATAGTCTTAAAGTAATATTGTATGGTTTAGTGCTGTTGACTTCGAAACTAAGGTGTGGGTCTTTCTTTTGTATAATTAGTCTTAAATTAATATTGTATGATGAAAATTGGTAAAAAAGTGTTGGCTAATTATGACATGGCCGAATAACTTGAGAATAAACGGGGTGTCGAGCAAGGTACGTACTTAAATGGTAAAGCTAATTGTTAAAGGCCTTGTTTGGGATTGTATGATTGTGTATGAGATATATGCACTGAATGAGTATGTGATATTATTTTGGTTATTTTGTATGTATGTTGTGATATACTCCATATTGTTTAATGTATGATTAATATTGAGCATCGAATGCATCGAAAGCATGCTAAAATAGTGATATTGTTCGATGTGCTTATGAAGTTGCCATGATTGATATTGTGTTATGTATGTGTCATTTTATGCTTAGCACTGATTGTATTGAAAGCATGATCACATGCCACTGATTTTGTTAATTGAAAGTATGTAAGGCATACCCCGATACTATTTACTGAAAATCAAGATAAGCGTGTCATTGTACTAAACTGTTATTGATAAGCATGTTGTGTTTCACTGATAATATGACATAGTGTATTTGCATTCAGTTGAGTTTTGTGGATGACGAAGGAGTTTCGTTGAGTATTGATGACATTTAAAGTCCGCAATATTGAGTTAGTATTGTAACACCCCATCCTCGATCTGATCGCCAGACTCGAGTAAGTCACCTTTACCTCATCATTTTAACCAATTAATTACTTAAAACCCATGTATCTCCATCAAATAGTATCCTGTAGACTCATATGTAAGAAGTTTTTCGAGATTTGGAATCAATCGTATTTGTTTTGAATTAAAACAAAATTTTAATTAGTATGACGAACTTCTACTAAAACTTGATTGAACAAGTATCAGTTGAAGTCAAGTCAGATAACAAGTAAAAAAATAATTGTCGTTTTCTATCGGTAGAAGAAGGAGTTCTACCGATATAAGTATAGGTACTACCGATACAACATACTTTTACCGATCCTACAAACACCAGAGAGCAAGGTGAATTTGCCCTGCAACTGCTACTAATACATCTAGATAAATTACCGAAACTTGAAAAACATTCTACCGATACCAAATAAGTTAGTAACTGAAATTCACCTTGCCTTATACTTCTACCGGTAGAAGTACACAAGCTCCTCAAAATTAATAAGTTTCATAAATTCCTTTCCAAATACAACACATTTTCATCGTTTTTCAAAATACCAAATAAAACATCAAAATACCCTTGAAATGCATTACTTAATCCTAATCAAAATAGCATATTAACAATTCCTATACATGCCATTTAAAACCTAAGATAAGAAACAGAGAGCTACCAAAATAGTGGTCAGATAGTGTGATGACGCTCCTACGATCCAGACGATCAAGCTTTCCAACGATCTATAAGAACACGAAAATCATTTACGTAAGCATGAAATTCTTAGTAAGTTCATATTGGGAAGTCAACTTACCATAATACATAAATCACAAGAATTGTTGTTAACATTCTGTTTTTTATTTATTCCCATATACCAAGTTGATCATCTCGAAGTTTTCATGTATTCAATCTAACAATATACATCGTGTACAACCATGTATTTTTACATTACTATCACGTTTGCTACTTGTGTACCCATTGGATCTTTAGAAATATATAGTCATAATGGTATCATTTTCACACTAAGTGTGTATGTAATATTCCTGTATCATGTATTGCTCACACGAGCTGTGAAATGGGCCTACTCACACGAGCTGCAGGTCGAGATGTTAAGCTACACGATGCTGCTCACACGAGCTGTGGAGAATCCGCAACAAATGCCGAATCTTAGCCATCTGTTAAACATCTAATACCAGCATCCTTATAACATGTAATGCTTACACGAGTTGTGAAGTGGGCCTGCTCACACTAGCTGTAGGTCAAGATGTTAAGCTACACGATGTTGCTCACACGAGCTATGGAGAATCCGCAACAAATGTCAGATCTCAGTCATCGGTAGGACATCTAAGACCAGCACCCATATAACATGTAAATCCCAAAATCGGATCATATAACTCTAACGAGTATAAATCCATGTCATTTCATATTATACTATCATCAAGCCAATCTTTCTTCGTTAAATACAAATAAGCAATCATATATATAATAAATGAAGTTCATGTATAAGTAATTAAACATTTTAATTAAGTTACGAACTTACCTCGGATAATCCAAAAGTATAAAAGGGGTCATTGACTACTCCAGTACTTTTTCCTTTCCTCGAATCGAACCCAGTTGTGGCGTGTCTTGATCTAAATAACCATTTATTTCATCAATTTCCAATATGCTATTTAATAACAAAGAAATAAACATAACATTTCTAACATGGTAATTTTACAAAATTACCCACCACACTTTGTCACTTGAACTTTTTAGTCTTTGATTAAAGTTCATCACTTGAACCTCAATTCTTCATGAACCCAAGCATTAATCTTTCATTGTTTCTTTATTCTAAACCCAACTTTCACACTATTTCACATTTAACCCTTATAATTTACCGTTTTCATAAATAAGTCCTTGGACCCTAAACATACAAATGACTTCGACAAACCTTTATAAACAACTTTCAAACCCAAGGGTTTATTTTCTAAACACCCCAAAGATCTTTTTCTTTTTATAGAAAGTATCAAAATTCTTAACAATCTCACAAATTAACTCTTGGGTTGATGAACCCAAGCTAAGACAACTTTTAAACATGAAACTTACTAAATCAAAGCTCAAGAACTCACCAAATCAAGGAAATGCTCAATCCAAACCTTTTTTTTCCAAACAATGGTGTCTCTACCTGTTCTTGAAGAAGAAGAATAGGGAAAATGATGTTTTCTTTCTTTTTCTTTATTCTAAAATAGCTTATTAGACCTATATTCACTCATTTCATTCACCTAATCCCACTATCCTTATTTTCTTCTTTATTTATTTCTTTTTTCTAAATTTTCAACACAAAAATATCCTAAATGAATGAGGTGTGTCGTCCAACCCACTTTGGCAGGGTGAAATTGCCAAATTAGCCCCTTCATTTCACTATATTTGACTATTACATAATCCTAGATACAAAGCTCAACTTTTTGAGATCTTACTAATTAGTCCTTCTTATTTCGTTTACATCCAAGTTATTATTTTTCTCATCTAAAATTTAAAATTGACTCTTATCTTCCTCGTAAATATTACAATTATAATATTTACTGACAATACTCGTCGGAAAGTGTGATCTCGAACCACTGTTCACGACGTTATTAAAAATGGGTCGTTACAAGTATACTGCACCTGGAGTACTGAGAAGATCGGGCAATTTAATCACATTATTGAAAGTTGATCTACATGATTGATATTAGTGGCAAGTCCACATTACCGACAGTTTGTCTTCATTTTTACCGATAATTTATCTGCAATATTGATTGGTAGTTTATCCACATCGAGCTTTGGCTCGCACTGTTTGGAGTTTGGTAGACGGGTTCTGAGGAACTCGTGGTGTGTAGCGTATGGTTGGGTAGGAACCTTTTTGCATCACATCATAAGCATGACATGTTCATACACTGATTGGTTTTGCCATGTACTATTATGAAATGTTATTGATGACTATTGTCTATTTTGATTGACTGAATGATTGCATATTATGTTGACTCGCACTGAGGTTTCATAAGCTCACCCCTTTAGTCTTATACTTTCCAGGTAATCCTCGTAACTAGGATCGAACTCGACATGTGGAGCATCCACTTGGACATCGGACTATTTATTTTAAATTAAATATTTAATCAGAATTTTATTTGGTTTGGAATGTAACCTTAGTTATTTGGACTGTGGCTTGGTTAACTAACTTTAAGTTGAGGATTTTATGCTTGCATGGGCTATTGAACATAATAACTAGTAAATGCATGTTACTTGACCTAAAGTAAAATGTGACATACTTACAGAATTTCGTTGCATTAGAACGAAACCGATTTTTCATAAACAAAAATGACAACTCAACTATTTTTTTAAAAATGTCACGTTTTAATAATAAGACGAACTCTAAGTGAAGATGGCCTAATTAATTAATGTTTTAACGTAATCCAAGCTCAAAAGCAATGATTTTCCTAAAGATAGATAGGTTAGGGTTTTTCATAAGTTAAACAGACTACTTGGTCATTTCGGTGGCTGATGTAACCTTCATGATTCGATTATAATGTCTAGGTCAGGATAGAGAGGTTACAAGAGCTTTGCTACATTTTCTATTTTGGTTTTGTCAAAATGCCAAGGGAGAGATTGTTAGAGATTTGGTTTGCTTGTTCCATGTTCTGTTAGAACGAGATCAATTTCATCTTGGGACGTGGGCTTATTCGGCCTAATGGATGTTTGATGTTTTTTGGTCTATAAAGGAATAACATGTTTGACAAAATAAGAGATGAATTTTGGCTAGGACTCTCCAGTCTTGTTAACCAATTATCTTGAGTTCTATTGGATAAGGATTAAGTCCTTATCTTATTAGTTGGATGAAGGATTGATCAAAGAATTTTTATCAGGTTTATCCATAGGATTTTCCAGTAAATTTATCTGCCATTTTATTGAAGATTATCTCGTGGTATTGATTAACAATATAAATAGGTGTCTAATTCTCTTGAGGCTACAAGACTTTAGTAGGTTGTGAAGTCGACTAAACTTGCTCAAAATACTTGTTACCAACGTTTATTTATTTTGTTTATTTTGATGTGTCGAGATTTTCATACTTTTATCTGGTGCTGATGTACTCTCACGTGTGGGATTGAGAGTGTAAATTTGTGTATGTTGATTGAAATATTATTCTCCATTGGGGTTGCATGAACTTGGTTTGTAAAGGGGTTATGGGCTTTAACCAATAGAAGATAAATTGTTATGGTTGTTTGATTTGGTGATTAAATAAGAGTATATTTTGAGTGAGGCTCCATAGACATAAGATCGTGGTGTCTAATATGCGTAAACAAAGATAGGTTGTGTTCTTTCTTCTTTTCTTCCCTTACATTTATTGTTGCAACGAACTCTAAGTCTAGTTGAATTTTTATCATATATGCAAACTAATTTTGGTTCAATTTTTATTATTTTTGAATATTTCATATAAATTATTCTACTTTTTAAATATTTAATTTATAATTTTATTATCATTATATTTTAAAAATTAATTGTTTTATTTAGATTTTTAATTTATGTTAATAAAATAAGTTTTAACTTTTTAGATCATAATTATTTTATTTATACTTTTGAATATTTATTTAAAGTATTATAATTTTTATCATTATATTTATAAAAAAATTAATTAATTCTTTTATCAATGCATTTATAAAAGGTTAATTATTTTATTTATAAATGGTATAGATTTATATTATTAATTAATTAAAATATATATTTCATTTATAAAAAAAATTCTATTTTAATAATCGTATTTCATTCCAAAGAAGACTACCCCTATCAAATTATGTCCCATTTTCGTTTTTCCTGCTGGATCGATCCACATTTTAGGTAACATAGACCAAAATTTAGTCACTTATTTTTATCTTTTAATTTTTATGAATTAATTTTTTTTTTTTTCAATGGGGGAAAACCTGATTTTACAAGAAAAATCTAGGTTAAAAAAACTATTTTTTTTTTTTAATTTCCTTTATTTTTTAAGAATTAATTTCAATTTGGGAAACCCAATGTTTTAAGAGAATTTCTTGAGTTTTATAAGAAAAACTTGAATTTTTCCAGAAAAATCAATTTATCTTTTTCATTTCCCTTTTCTTTTTTTTTTGTTTTTTTTGCCTCTCTGAACTAATTTTATGTTTGTATTAATAATAGGGAGATCCTGAAGTTTTATAGGAATTACCTGGATCTTTATAGGGAAAACTTAGATTTTTAGTAGGAAAATCATTTTATCTTTTTATTTTGTTTAATTTTTTTAAAAAAAGTTAGTTTTAGTTTTTTGTGTAAAAGGAAAAACTCAGGGTTTTATAGGGAATTATCTAGATTTATACAAAGAAAAACATGGATTTGAGTTACAGGTGAAAAACTTGGGTTTCATCTTAATAGCTAAATAACTCAATTTCCTGGAAAAATTTAATTTTTTTAAAAATAAAATAAAACAAAATCTAGAAAAGAAAATAAGTGAACAAAATGAATATTTATTAAAGTTGGGTGACTAAAATTATTGGATGTAATGAAAATTTGACCGTAGGTGATTAAAATGATAAAAGTATATAAGAACAGTGCTCATATTGTAAACCTTTAATTTTTTAAGTGGCTTGGAATAAAAGGACGAGTAAGATTAGATAAAAGTAGGAGGTCCATGTACTAGGAATCAAATTAGATTTTGCTCCATTTACTAAAAAATGAATAAATTAGTCATTGTATATTAGATCAACGAGAAATTGACCATTTCTATTAAGTTTTTTTTATCTATTTCTACTGTTAAGTGATGAAGTGGCTGGCGGAGTAATCACACAATGACACATGCTTAGTTGGTATTTTCCATGTCAACAAATATGTTATTCAAGCCTCAACAATCATTTGTCCATATTCATTTTAGACATTGTTATTAATCATTTTCAAATAATATTTAATTTCTATAATCTCTATAACTTCCTATAATTCTTATAATTTTTAATAATCTTTTACGATGATTTTTAAGTAATTATAAAAACTTTTATTTAACTTTTAAGATTCTTTTTAAATTTTTTAAATATTACCACATCAAAATGAGTATGTGTAGCACACCATGATAAAATTTTTAACAAAAGGATCAATTTTCTCTTTGATCTAATGTACAAAAAATAATTTACCCATTTTTTGTAGGGGGCAAAATGGAATCTGACTCTTAATTCAAGAGCCTCCATGATAATTTTACCATGTTGGATTTTATGTTTTTTTCCAAATAAAAATTAATTCCACCTTGGATATTCCATGTCTTCATTTAATTGTGAATTTTTAATAGAAGGGTTAATTTGCACTTTTTAATGTACAAAATGCTTATTTTCTGAGGAGAGAGAGAAAACTACAATCCGAATCTTAGTATAAGGGCCTTCACGGTTTGAATTTTTTTAAAATTTTTTTCAAATTGAGTCGAATGAAATGAAATTCAAGTTGAATCAAATTGAATAAATTTGTTTGAATTAAATTAAAAAAAATTAAACTAACCATACTAAAATCTTATTGACAATATGACTAAATTCCAAGTTAAAAAACATAAATACTTTATATATTTGAAAACTCTTTCTAAAAAATTTTGGGAAAAAATATTTCATAAATATTTTGAAATCTTGATGATCTTTTTGAATTGTTTTTGTAATCTTTTAGAGGTACCAATTTGCTCATTTTCAAAACTGTCAGGGACCCAAGAGGTATTTATATCAATTTGTTATTCGAACTATTCAAGTTGTAAAATTCAATTTAACTTGAACTTGAAAAACTAAATTATTTATACGAGTTGATTAAAAAATCGAATAACTCAATTAGATTAACTCAAAAATTGAAAAAATATTCAATTTTTTTAATTGAATTGGGTTTTGAAATTTTTAATTGATTAAAAAATTAATTATAAGATTATGAAAATATGTAAAATTATTTTTTCAAAAACTAGGATAAGTGGATCCCTTTACTATTATATATATGATGTGTGTGTGTTAGTGTTCACTATTATAAAATGTTATCTAAGGTAAGGTTTTTTAACCTTTTATATAAAGTGAATATCGTTTTTTCATCAAAACCTCCTGCAACACATTATTCGTTTGGCATAATTGAATATAACTTTTTTTTATCTAACTTATTCCATTCTCATTAATCCATGTCTACAGGCTTCTTCTTTGTAAGAACATTCTTAAGATCACTCTAAATCAGAATTGTCGTCATTCGAACTTGTCACATATTGAAATTTGTGATGTCATCGAACTTATCAATATAAAACCTTGTTGCTGCCATATCTGAATGGGTTGGTTGCAAAAATTAAACTAGCTTTGATATCAATTTGTTGAGGATAAACTCGGTTACGCAATGAACAAGTAAAATAACAAAAACAATTGAAAATATCGAACACAAATATTTTACGTGAAAAAACCTCTCCGAAGAGGATAAAAAACCACAGGTAAAGATAATTTCACTAAAACAAAAGTATAAAAGATAGAGATAAAACTAAACCCTGAAACCCAAAATAAGAACCATCAAAATGTAAACACAAAATTCTATGAAAGCTTTTAAAAGCTAATACCTAAATGTGTAATGGGTTATATTTCTAGGGTGGAAAAAAGACCTATTTATAAGCTAAATTCGTAGGTCAAATAATATTAAAATAATCTATACTAATCAAAATTTAAATGAGAAACTAAAAACAGAATTTAACTGAGAGAAAAAAAAGCCGAAAAATGTGAGGCATAACTCCACACCCAACTTACAAATGAAATATGGAATCAATGATGGCAACAAGGGAAGAAAGTTGAGATTTATTATGTTTTTATCTCTTTTTTTATTGCAATTGTATGAATTTTTTCATCAGTATGTTTTTAATATTGTTTGTTATTTGTTATATCAAGCCTTCTAATGAATGATGTCAATTTTTATATCTTGGATGTGGGTTGAAAGCTAAAGCTCATATAAATTCAAGGCTTAGGACTTTGAAGAAAGAGTGGGGAGAGGTGTATGACATGATTTATGGACGCAACAATAGTGATTTTGAAAGGTATAACAATGGGAAAATGGTTATTACTCAAAAACCCATATGGGATGCATATTTGCAGGTAATTATCAAAATATAATTAGAATTTTGCCTTATTTTTATTTAAATATGGTAAAATGATTTATTATACAGGAATTCTGATTTAATGTGCAATTATATATATGAATTTTGATTTGGTGTAATTATATACGTGAAACTTTAATTGTGATTCACATGTATACTTGAAATTTTAATTTTGATTTAATCATACACATTTAAAGAAATAAATACATCTATTTATTTTTATATCAATAATTATGTTAATAATTTACAAGAATTGAATCAAATCAAAATTTAATATATAAAATTACACATTAAAGCATAATTCATGTATAGTTTTGAGATTTATCCCTTTTATAAATTTAAATTGTGATTTAAATAATTAAAAGATTGTCAGATTGCAAAAGGTGTTACAAGTGAAAGAAAACATGTTCTATACTAACAAATTCATGTTTATTTCGTATGTGTTAAGTAGCAATTATAAGTAAGATTATTTGTGATTGTCATTTGTAAAGAGGATGTTATTCATTCTAATATATTCGAAATCGAGCATCTGTGTCTGTAAGGTGTGTGTGCGTTGTCAAAGTGTTAAAAAAATATAAACAGATACTACCATGTAATCATACCAATATATTTAAAATATATATAAAGTAATTGGAATAAAAATAAATTTTGCTAGCTTGTTCTTCTTTTGTTAGTTATTTGAATATATTACTATAAGTTTAATTATTTTTGTACACATAACCCCTTATAAATTCAATATTACACAAAAATAATTAATACCTTAAAATATATTTTTTAAAAACAGTAGCCAATTAAATTAATTAAGATTATGTGTAGGAAGAATTTTTTTTTATTTATAATTACAATATTGTAGAGGGGTAAGGGGTGACAATATTTGAATATATATCTTCTAGATGTCAGACAAAAGTTTTAACCACTGTTTTAAGTAAATTTTGAGAAGATTACATTTTACTATTAGTCCCTATACATTGCAAAATTTATGGATTTAGTCCATATACTTATTGAATTTAAAATTTTAGTCTTAACGTAGATGACAGACGTTAATCCATTAACTAGATTTGTAGTGAGTAATATGTATGTGAAAATAATAAGTTGACATGGCATTACACGCGACAATATGTTTGGTGCATCAAATTCTGAAAATAGCAAAACTTAACTTAATGAATTTAACAGTTATCATTTGATGATGACAAAATTTTAAAATTCAAAAAGTACAAAAACTAAAATCGATCAAATTAAAGTATAGGGATTAAATTTATAATTTTCATAAAATACAAGAACTAATAGAAAAATATAACGTTTTGAGAATGAGAAGACATTTTTTTATGAAGTACAATAATAATGTAAAAACCGAATAATAACCGTTATTAATACGATTTAAACTTAAATCATATTTAAAATAATAAACATATTAATTAATAGACCATTACACAGGGTTGAAAAGAGAGGAATTGTTTATATCGGAGAAAATAGCATGAGATAGTTATTGTCACATAAAAAGAACATGGCTCACAATGTATTTTGTTTGGACATGGGGTTGCGTCAACAATTTGGTTTAGCTTGAAACAAAAAAAAAACAAACCGACCGACCAGGCAATCCAAGGAACATAAATGTTAGGAAATCAAAATGGGGCCGCCCCCTTCCAACATTTTTGAGTGAAGACGATAAAGGTGACAGTGACTTATAAATGCACCGTCATCCACATAATACCTCCAACTTCACACGTGTTCATTCACCCTCACCCGTCTGTCAGAGTGTGTCGGCCCATTGGGCGGACCCTATAGCCTCCCCATTCCCTTTTTAAGTCAAACCACATTTTTTTTTAAAATACAAAGAGTTAATTTCCATCAACAAACTGCTCAAATTTAGATTATATTTGAAGTGATAAATATTTTGATTTAAGGACGGAGTTAGAAAATAATTTTAGAGTATAAAATTAAAATTTAATTTTTAAAAGATTAAATTAAAATTTTATAATTTAAGTATAATTTTATTTTTATTAATTTAAAATTTTAAAAATTTTTAAAGAGCTTAAACAATTATTTTTTATTTTAGGGAAGCCAAAACCTCTGTCAATTCTCCTAAATTCGTCTTTGCCTTAATTATCAAATTATTACATAGGGTTCAATCAAATCACATTCTTTCAGTTTTATTTTCTAACCACAATTTTATTCAAACTTTGTCAAATTATTAATTTTCATCCGAATGCATTAGAAACTACATATTTAAAATCTAAATTTATTTTTAAAAATAATACATAATAAATAAAAATATATAGTTTAACTAATTAATTAATAACAATAACACATAAATATGTACAATATCAAAATAAAAAATTAAATTAAATTATAAGTAAAATAAAATTTCGAATACTCGTACTAATAATATTAAATTAATACAATTATTTAAGTAAATATGTTATATATTGTACTTTACCCCTAGATGATGAAATATTAAATTAATATGTAATAAAATTATATCATAACTTCTCAATTTATAATTCAAAAATTTCCCTTAAAAAATTTTCTAGATTCACTCGTGCATATTAAGACATATCATTAATAAATTAATTAATAATTTTAAAAGCATTAAAAATAAATATATAAACTTCTATCTTAGAATTTATTCTTGCCTTTTTTTCATAAAATTATTTATTGTAAACAGATTAACGATAAATTAATTAATAACTTTAAAAGCATTAAAAATAAATATATAAACTTCTATCTTATCACTTAGAATTTATTCTTGCCTTTTTTCATAAAATTATTTATTGTAAAAAGATTAACAAATCACTAAATAAACCTCATAATATTAATGTGTGTATTTTTAACATATATGTTACATAATTTTTCACTGTGATATAATTTAATACATATCTCAAGTTTTTTTCTATTGATTAGATATTCATCTATTTTAAAATAATATGAGTTTGAATCATTATTATACATAAAAATAACGAAAAATGGGTAATTTTTTAATTAAATGAGTAACTTCCTCAAAAAGATTTCTTTTGTATTTATGCATGTATTATTTGATTTATTTTTTTTTACATTTCCTTAATATAGATAATGACATTTAAAGGTTTTGTTGAGCCAAAAAGACATAGAAGGATTGAGATTTTATTGAAGTTCAAACCATTTGCATTCTTTAAACAGTTTCTCTTCCAATTTAAGCATTTTTGCTTTTGTTTTGAAAACAACATTGCTTCTTCCTTAAATATACGAAGAAGATGATATAATAGTGCATTACTTTTACAACACTTTTCCCAATCAAATCTCAATGAATGTTAGCCAAAGTACAAGATTTTGAAATGACAAAAATATTTTCATAATAATTTTTATTATTTTTTAAAAAAAAAAGGTTTTTAGTAATTACTCGACTAAAGAATGATATCAATTCAGTGAGCCGCTAAATATAGTCTGGATAATATTATCAAGAGGGAGATCAAAGTTCAAAATAAGATAAAAACTTCAAGTTATTCAATCCTTTTCAAAATATATTAATTTATCATCACTTATCACCTTTAGTTAATTTTTGGATAAATTATCAAAATAATTACTTTTGTTTGCCTCGGGTTACATTTTAGTCATTTATGTTTGAAATGTTACGTTTTAATCACTTACGTGATCGTTTTGTTACAAAATGATCACTCTACCATTAAGATCTGTTATCTCCCAAATGACAATCTTATATGACAGTTAAAATGGGTTTTAAATGTTAACGTGCATGTCCAGTCAAGTAAATTAATTAATTTTTTAATTAAATAAATTTAATTAATTGAATTTTCTAAATTCAAACATAAGTGGTATCATTTGGCTAGAGATGCACGTTGGCATTTAAAACCCATTTTAACTTCCACGCCGGGCTGCCGTTTGGGAGATAACAAATCTTAAAGGCAGAATGACCATTTCATAACAAAACGATAACATAAGTGACTAAAACGTAACATTTCAAACATAAGAAACTAAATATAACCTGAAACAAACAAAAGTGACTACTTTTATAGTTTACCCTTAACTTTTAGTCTTCAATCAATGAAATTCGAATTTGTAGAATTGCATTAAATTAATATGTGCAAGTACCAAAATATTTGGTAGAAATTAAATTAAGCAAGCTCATCTTAGAAATAACATAGTTAACATAGGATACTCTTTGAAAAGAATTCCATAATAAATTTTGTCCCTCAAGTGCACATGGAACCATTTGCTCTAATTCACCACAACCTCACAAAGGACAAGAAAGAGTATATGAAATATTTTAATGAGTATATATATAATATTGTAAACATTTTTTTCAATCACATTTTTCTTGATAGATATATTTAGTTCTTAAAAAAATCATTTATTTCATATTATTCCATCCCAGTATGTCTCATCTTAAGGTGACATCAAAATCTTCTTGTTTGAGAAAAAATAATTAAAATTAAAAAGATTCTCTTCATCTAGCCATGAAAGGCTTCATGGGAAATGGATATTTCCAACATAAATCAAACCTAGATATGGAATGTGTAGAGTATATAAGAGAAAAAAAGATGTTCTTTGGTCCAACAATGTGTAATATTGACCATTTGAGTTATGGAACAATAATTACAATTTATGTCCTTTCATATGTTTTTGGATCAAAATCTAAGGCTAGAAAATAAATTGACAAATCCAAATCAAGTTAATTTTTCTTTATATTAATTTCTATATATCAAAGTAATAAATGAGAATTTCAAGTTAATTTAGATTATTTATATGCATTTAATTTTAACTTTAAATTTAACTACTATGAAGTACAGTGGTTATTCATCTCGTTTTTTAATCATGTAGTTGAGATTTGATTTTCGCTCATGAGAATAGAACACATTTCATGACTAGTTGTTTATCTCTTAAGAGAGTACCCACCCAAAAATGATTAGTCGTTACTATCGACAGTGGATATCTTAAAGATGTTATTCAATTACAATTTCACAAATTTGTGGTGTGTTGTATGAAAAAATAAATAAATAAGTGAAAAAGGAGATAAAACAGAGGTAGATTTAAGGGGTTAGCAAGGGCTTCAACTTCCTAAAATGAAAATTTTATTATTTTAGTCCTTTAAATTTTAAAAATTTTAAATTAGTAAAAATAAAAATTACATTTTGACACTCTTAAAAATAATAAAAATTAATTTAATCTTTTAAAAATTATAAAAATATAAATAATTTAATTTCGATTCTCTTAAAATTTATTCCTATTTTGTCCCTGGATAAACATGTGGAATTAGTTAGAATAATTACTTGAGGTTCATGCATATTACATGCAGTACGTGAAGAGAAACATCAAAGGAGGTTTCTTAAACTCTTTTGAAGAGATTAATCAAATGGATCTGACCTTATTGGACAGGTAAGTCTAATTATTTATTTTAATTCTAATTCTCCAATTATTTTATTTTAATTAATGAAATTTGGTTGATGATTAACCCCACCGCTGCCTGCCAAACTCTGCTCTTGTCTCCTTCAAATGATTGCCCAACACAAATGTGTGCCTTACAAACATAAACACTACATATTACACAAAATTATTATTATTATTGTTAAAGTTCTGCCATCATTTCATACAAGATTCGAATAGAATTATATATTTTTTATTAGATATTGATTATAATTAAATTTATTTATAAATCAAGTTATTTGTTCAGATTTAATGGTCATTCGAAATTTAGAATGATTTGAACAAAAATATTATACTCAAAAATGAGCTTAGGCAAAAATATTAGATCCGTTTAAAATATAGGCCGATTTTAGCTTAAACATTTGAGCTCGAGCTTGACTTATCTTAAATTTATAATACTTTATATTATATATTTTTTATATATTATATATTTAGAATACTTTAAAAAAATAAATATGTACTAAATATATAATACTACTCTAATGTAAACATTAAAATAATGTTAAGATGACTATATAAAAGATTTCAATAAATAAAAATGTATGAATATTTTTTAAAAATAATATGAGCGGGCTTAAAATAAGTTTGAATTAATCTTTTGCAAATATGGGCTGATTTGAACAAAATTTTAAGTTCAGATTTCGGGTCGAACCGGGTTTGGGCAAGAATAAATTATGTTAATATTATGTTTTGATTCGATTTATAAGCACCTCTAATTATAATAGGGTTATTTAATTCTTAAATAGATGTAATCGAATTCTTCTTATATTATGTGTTTTTCAACATAGTAATTTTTTTTTTTTTTTACTTGTGATTTTTTTTAATAAAAATTTTTCATGTAAAATATATATTCTTTTTTGTTATTACTTTTACAATGATTTCTATTTGATTATAATTATTATTATTATAGAGAGAGTGATGAAGGATGAAGATATTGTGGAAATCGTGAAAGAAAATGGTGGCGTCGTGCCGGGCTGTAATGGCTGGCTTAGCTACACAAATCAACAAGGATGCTTTGATTGAAACTGGCTTTGTACTACAAATCTGCCAATAAATATTTCAACATATTTTTATTCTCGTCTCATACATGTGCTTGAGGTAATTTTTCTGTTATAAAAGGATTTAAATTGAATACTTATAACTAGGAGGGACTAAAACTGAAATTATTTCATTTAACCAAAAGGCACTCATGTATATAAGATTATTATAGGGTACATTTGCAATTAAATTAAACAACTCTACTACCAACATGTTTAAGAAGCTGTCATGTGTTCTTTTATTTTTAATATAAATTAAATTAAATATTTTTATAAATTTTTTGAATAATTTAGTGCTATAAATCAATCTAGCATCAACCCAATTAATGAAAAATTAAAAAAAAAACTTTTTTAAAAAACCATATACCTCTTTCTAAAAAACCACTTTTATTAGAAAAATGGATCACTTTTAATTTAAAATTAAATTATTATTTAGAACACTCCTCATTTTTTAACCATAAAAAATAACTCCTCTCTTATATTTTTAATAATCATTTATTAATTTTTATTAATTATCTCTAATATTTTTATACTGTCATAAATAAAATTATAAAATATTTTATTGAGTTGACTAGATTAAACTAACTCAATCAAAAAAATTATTTAAAACCCCCTTTTTTTTATATAAATAACTGAATATAATAAAGATTCCATTTTTACTATTTTTATATGAAATGTTTAAATAAAAATACTAAAGAATTGTACGTAGGCCTAAGAATGTTTACCATAAGCATTTTACCACTTCACCTATAACTCGATTGTTGTTTCTTTTTAGGGGAGAAGTATCGAAATTCTACATGAACTTTGATTCAAGTGTAATTTTGATGCACGAACTTTAATTCTTTACAATTATACATATGAAAGTTTGATTGTAATTCAAATATATATGTAAAGCTTTGATTTTTATCTAATTTTACACGTTTAAAGAAATAAATATATCAAATTTATTTTTGCATTGAATAGATATAATTATTTGTTTATGCAACATATTAATATAAAATGATGTTATATTTATAGTTGTATTTGTGAAATTTGAATCAAATAAACATTTAATGTATAAATTTGCACAAAATTATGTTTTTCTTTCACTTATATCATGGGTGTAACAAAAATCAATATACATAATATTTCACCCCCTTCTAATATCCATTGATAGCCCAATTTCTGCCATACTTCTTGAGCAATAATACATTGAAGGAAAACGTGTACCAGATTCTCACGTGCAGAACCACAACGAGGACAGACAACATTAACCCTTACACGTCTCTGAAGAAGGACCTCAAACATCGAGAGAAAGTTCCAAGATGATTGCCAAATCAGTATCTTAATTTTTTCAGGGAGATGTAATCGCTATAGTTTATTGTAAAATTGTTTGGTGTCAATGCTGGTAGAGTTTAGAATAGTATTTACAGTATTTTCTTGTAAAATCCGATAATCACTATGGACCGTGAATTCCCCGAGACCTCCCCCCGCCACACTCAAACATCATCTTGCGCAACTCTAGCCAATGAAATCTGGACATTTCGTGCAGCCACATTCGCACTGAAGGTACTATGAATTACATCACTCTTCCATTCCCTAATCAAAGGATTAATTAGAGTAACAACTGTCGAATTACTTATATTCAAATTCAGAAAACGATAATCATAAAAATCGGGAATCCATGCATCAGAAATAATAGAAATTTGTTCCTCATTCCCAACTCTCCAACACAACCCCATATGTAAGACCTTCGATGCAGCCCAAATACTCTTCCATGTGTACGACGGGGAGTTGCCAAGATTAGCCTGGAGAAAACTAGACTATGGAAAATATTTGGCTTTAAGAACTCTAGATAATAAAGAATTAGGGGCAGTAAAAATTCTCCAACCTTGTTTGGCCAGAAGAGCTTTATTAAAATCTGTAAGTCGACGAAACCCCTTACCCCTATACTTTGTAGGAATACATAAATTACACCACTCACACCAATGAATCCATTTCTTACCGCCCCCTTTTTGCCACCAAAATCTCCACATAATTTTCTCCAAATCATCACATAAAGTCTTTGGGAATAAAAAACAAGCCATGGAATAGGTTGGGATAGCCTATAGAATCGATTTAACAAATACTTCCTTCCCCCCATTGAGACAAAAACCTAGTGTTCCATCCGTTCACTTTTCTTGTGAAAACGTTCTTTTAAGGATAAAAAGGCTGTTTTTTTTCGTTTACCAACAAAAGTAGGCAACCCCAAATATTTCTCAATGTCTGCGGAAGATCGAATACCAAGGATGCTCTCTACTCCCCTTCTATCACTACTTAAAGTATTGGAGCTATAAACTATGGAGGATTTATCAAAATTATACATTGTCTAGAAAACAACCCTCGTATTCCTGAAGAATGGTTCCCAAAGTAGTAGCCCAATTCACATTAGCTTTACCAAACAAAATACAATCATCTGCAAATAGAAGATGAGAGATAGAAGGGCCTCCACAACTAGCTTTAGCACCCCGTAACAAACCCTCACCCAAAGCTAAGCGCATTAGAGTCGAAAGGCCCTCACTACAAATTAGAAATAAAAAGGGCTTAAAGGGTCACCTTGTAGTAGCCTTGGGTGGGATGAAAACGCTCCTCAACTTTACCATTAATCAAGACAGAATAGGAGACTAAAGAAATACATCTCATAATTAAATCAATCCATTTAGCATTAAACCCCATACGAGACATCACATCTTTTAAGCAACTCCACTCAACCCGATCATAAGCTTTACTCATATCAAGTTTAAGAGCCATAAAACCCTTCCTCCATAAACGTTTCTGTCTATAAGTATGTAAAATTTCATAGGCAAGTAGAATATTATCAAAAATCAATCTCTCCGGAACAAAACCACTCTGAGCTTTTATCTATGCACAAATCTAACACTTCTTTAAACCGATTAGCTATCACTTTAGTAACAAGCTTATAAAAGATAGAACATAAACTAATAGGTCGAAATTTAGTCATATCATCCAGGTGAGGACATTTAGGAATCAAAATAATATTGGTAGAGTTCAAAGGTTCCACATTCATACCATCATTAAGAATACATAAACAATAATCAGAAGCCTCCGTACCAACTATAGACCAACACCATTGAAAAAATAAAGTCAAAAGATCATCTTCACCTGAGACTTTAGTAGGATCCAATTCTTTTAAAGGTCTTAAAATCTTATCAGCAGTAAAATCTCGAGAAAGACGATGATTCATTTCCACCGAAATGCAAACATCTATGCCATCTAAAATACGAGAAGAGTCTTGCATGCCATTAGAGGAAAAATGCTTTTGAAAATAATCTCTGGCAATTTGTTCTATTCCCCGTTCATCATTTGTAGTTCTCCCCCAACCATCCTTGAGCTCCTCGATCTTATTTCCCCTCTTCCTAAGAGAAGCAAAATTGTGAAAAGGAAGAATTCTTATCACCTGCTCGTAACCAGTGTACCCGAGCCCATTGCTCTTAATATAACTCTTTCTTTATCAACCTCCATATTCAACTAAATCTTTGTATTAGTCATATCAGCTAGGACATCATCAATCGCATATTCATACATCAAAATTTCCAACTTCTCATTAACCATTTCTTCAAGCCATTTTATCTCTCTTAATGGAATTCGTCTATCTGTTAAGGCCCAATTTGACCTAATTTAATTTCTCCAATAAATCACCATTATAAGAGAGCCACAATCTACGAACCTGGTCCTTAAAAGAGTTCTCAAGCACCCACCACGATTCAAAACGAAAACTCCGACGAAAAGACGGAGAGTTATCCGAATTTAATTGAATCAGTAAAGGACAATGATTGGAATAAGAGTGAGGAAGATGATAAATCATGCCAAGAGGAAAACACTCAATCCATTTAAAATTGGCAACCCCTCTATCAAGGAGTTCTCTGACGTTCGGTTCGGCCGTGGTAAGTTGCCTTTTGACCATGTATATTACATACCTTTATACCCAATATCCATTAAACCATTATCCTCTAAAATCGATCAAAAAATCTCCATTCTTCGTTCACTTCGTGTATGCCACCCTCTTTTTCAAAAGAGTAAAGAATCTCATTAAAATCTCCAACCAACCATGGCAAATCCTGAGACTGTCCTAACTGTCGTAAGCTCTCTCAAGATAAAAACCTGTTAATCGTCGAGTACTATTATCGGATTCATTCTTCACAATAACATTAATAAGATTATTCGAAAAAGAAGGAAAGCTAATATTAATACCATCCTTCCAAGCTAAACATAATCCACCTCTCGAACTAGAAGTGGAAACATTAATACCATTAAGAAAACTAAAACTTTTCCGAATCCTCTCCATCTGACTTTGATCACACTTAGTCTCAATAAAGAAGACAATTTGGGAAGAATGGACCTTCAACACCTGTCAAAGATTTTGAATGCCTCGAGGGTTCCTCAACCCCCGAACATTCCAACTTAGGAGTTTCATGGCGTCCGATCGACATGCTCAAAGGTAGCCATTGATATAAAAAAATCATACACGGAATTTTCCTTTACTCGAAACTCAATCCTCTCAATCAACTCACCGTCATCCATAACATCAAACAAATCTGACTTAGCACCCAATCGATCTTCATCCACAAAAATAGTTCCAAACCATCCAAAATTTCGTCTTCTAAGGCCGGATCTCTTTCAAAAAAATTTCGCTTTCTAAGCCCTTCAACCTCAACCCGAGGCCAAAAGCCTTGAACACGAGCTAGCCTTTTTCTATTTAACTTTTATAAGGCTCGAAACAGAAGCTAAATCAGTAGCCAAACAAACTGAAATAGAAACGATGTCAGTCGAAAGACCACCACCAACATCCAAAGCGGGCTCTACAATCGTGTTTGCCTTCAACTCTACCTCCTTAGAAGATAAAATTACTCTCGAATTTCCAAGAGGATTTTTCTCAATAATAGAATTTGAGTTAATGCCAGTATCAACTACCATATCCCTCTCGTGATCGACTGCACACGCCTCCTCCTAGATTGTTACCGAAGCTTCCTTGTAAACCTTCAATTCAACCGAAATAGATACCTTCGATAAACCAGTATAGCGACACTGAGGCGTAGATCTTTATAAAGATAAACCCAATTGGAAATTTTCTTTCTCAATAAAAAAGATTCTACCCTTAAACACTATCGAAAAAGGCTAGCTATTAATCGGACCCTCTTTCTCAGCAATGAAAGCAAAATCACAATCTTTAACACTATGCCCCATCCACCCACATTTAAAACAAAAGGATGAAAAATTCTTGTATTTAAAAGGAACCCACATCTTATGCCTTGAATTGACAGAAACAAAAATGCCTCTCCTCAAAGGCTTTTGAACATTAACCACCACTCGAATACGACAAAAGTCCTTTAAGATCTCAAACCTTAATAAACCTTCGAACGTAGAACCCATAGCATGTGTTAAATATTTTCTATCGCAATCTGGGGATCATGGACCGACCTTAAGCCAAACAGGAGTCAAAACCAATTGATCTTAGAACACTCTATGGCTTCAAAAAATCTCTCAATATTCACCATCAGTTTATGAAATAGCCATGGTCTTCCTTCCAAAATAGACTCCAAATCATCCACATCATCAAACTCAATAATAAACAAGTTTTGCCCTGCTACTTTGATATCAAAATTCCTTTTAGTTTTCCAAATACACTTAATCTGAGTCCAAAAACTATCAGGATTACAATTTTTCTTCGTCCAAACAGAACAGATGAGGGAAGGGCGACTCTTGGGAATCAACAAAGAACTCCTCACCGATATCTAAATCATCTCTTCCTCAAGAAGAGAAACGTCATCACTCTCCATCCTCCAGTCTAAATCACACCCTCTTCATCCCAACCACAGCAAAACCTATTTTTTTGGAGTACTCAGAGAGAACTTTAGACCTAGACTTGGGAGTTTTTTTTGAATTTTAGTAATCTATCACTTTACAATTTATATTATTACTTTAACAAACTTTAAGATACTTTTAGCAAATGGAATGTGTTATATATATATATATTAGTTTTTTATCTGTGCAATTAGGGGTGAGCCAAATCTCCGATTCGATTAAAAAAACTCGATAAAAACTTCAAATTTTGAATTAAATAGTGCAAGTTATTTGAGTTAATCGAGTTATTCATATCAACTCTAATAAAAAATTAAGTTTTTCGCTTTAACTTGAATATAAATTACATAATTTGAGTTATTCGAAAATCCGAATAAGAAAAGGCAAAACTATGCCGTTTTGATAAATGTTTACCTTTGCTAAAGTTAAAAATCAAAACCATTAAGTTAAAAGGCAAAACAATGTCATTTTGATAAATCTTTACCCATTAAGTTAAAAGACAACCATTATATTGTTTATGTAGTTAAATAATTTTGTACTTTGTCTACTAGTTAAATAATCAGTCCATGTAAACGCAACATTGAGTATAAATAATAGGATTTGTTAACTCGACTCGACTCGAAAAAAATTTCAAATTGAGTTCAGATGCTAAAATAGGATTCGTCAACTCAACTAACTCAAAATTTTTTTATTCGATTCGACTCGATCGAATACTCACCCCTATGTGCAATGCACAAGACTTGTTATTTTAAAATTTTCAAGTTTTATATAATAATAATAATTATGAAATTTTAATAGATATTAATTTTTTAAATTCATAGTATTAAATAAATATATATCACTACGAATGAAACTTTTTGTTTTAATTAGGTTTTATTGTGGAAAAACTAAACATTAATAATATAATGAATCTAAAAGTGTTACTAAAAAGGAAATAAAAAAGAACCCCGTGTATTAGTTTGATGGTTAAGGGTGTGTATTGCTTCAGGTGTGGTTTGTGTTCAAATCGCGTCAGTCGCATTATTGTTAAGACTTTATCCTCCTTTTATAATTCAAAAAGAAGGAAAAATAAATTAAATTCAAGCAAACATATGTGAAGAATGATTGTATATTTGGTGGCAAAAAATGGACTGAACTACTCTCTCCTTCTCTCATAGATTGAGGTTTAGGTTTGCAAGATAATATGTAAAGCATTAATATTGTGTGTTCTAAAATATTGTCATTATAGGCACATATTAAATCCTTTTTGTGGTTTAGATGGGGTAGTATATTCATTTAGAGTATTTTCATCAAGCATCTTTCCCTTTCCATGATCTCTTTGAGATCTATCATTATCTTCAACAATTTCCCTTTTTCCCTTGTGGAAAGAAGATCCAAGATTTTCAAAATATTTATAATGCTCCAATAGTTAAATTGAAAAGTTACAAGTGATCTCAAAATAATGTCACTTGGTAATTAGACAAAAGTTGTCACTAGGTAAGTGATAGAGTTATGTCTCTTGTCACCAAAAGTTATATCATAATTATATAACAAAAGGTCATATCATTATTCAAGTTACATGTCCATGCCAGGCTACTCACCCAGGCCCAAAGGCCCACCTGAAATTTGGGAGAGTTTGGGCAAAAATATTAAGCTCGAAAATAAGCCTGGGCAAAAAAATTAGATCCATTTAAAATATGGGCCGGGCTCAGGCTTTAACATTCAAGGCCCGAACCCGGCCCGATCCAACCCATTTTAAGTTTATAATACTTTATATTATATTATTTTTATATATTAATGTAATTTAAAACACATTAAAAAAAAGAAACCTATACTAAATATATAATACTACTTTAATGTAAACATTAAAAAAATATTAAGATAACTATATAAAAATTTTCAATAAATAAAAAATTTAAAAAATTATTAAATATTAAAATAAAACAATATAGATATATTTTTTAAAAAAAATTAAAAACTAATATGGGCGGGCATAAAATGGGCTTGGGTTAGTCTTTTACAAATATGGGCGGGTTTGGGTCAAATTTTAGGCTTAGATTTTGGGACGAGCCAAGCTTGGGCAAGCATAAAGTATGTTAATAGCATGCTTAGCTCGACTCGAACTTGACCTGGCCTGACCCATGAACACCTATAGTTAAAGATATGACTATTTGTTTGGGTAGTTATGTCCCTCTAAAGAGACATGAGACCTCCTATAAATAGGAGAGAAATTTTTGTTGGATATACCTAGAAACATAGAAAAAAGTATCTTTTTAATCTCCCACCATCTGTTATAAGCTTAGATTGTTCTATAAAGAATTTTTGTAGTAATTCTTTATATAAATTGATATTCTTGTTATGCTCTACTCAATGCTTAGTGGATTATTTCCGTCAGTGCAAAATGTAGATAGTCATTAGGTTTCATTGTATCCTCGATGTTTATTTTCCAGTAACTCTTTTGCATACCATATATATGCGGGTGCAAATAAAAGCTTAAAGAAAGTGACACTGTTACACCCCTTGAAGCCTTCATTATTTTCTCATAAGTTTATTTTTATCCTTATGCACCAACAGAAAAGTTGGTGCACGTTAAAGACACTGCTTCTGTGGCGCCCCAAACTCAACCGAGACGGTCGGACCCAAATTTTGAACGTCACATTAGCCAACGAAGTGACTCTCTATGAAAACACCACAAAACATAACATTCAACCAGTCACATCTCACACAGTTATTCATTTAAATATGTGAAGTCCTAAAGTCATGCTTTCGCTTCGCTACTTTGATCATCATGTCATCAACATAATTCGTAAATTAAATTATTAACAAAGAAATATTCTAAAAGTTTCAATTGAACATTCATGCAGGTGATATCTTATTTAAAATGTTATATTTGAAAATATTTTAGAAGTCATTTTATTTAAAAACAAATGATTAGATCTAAATTGTAATGTAGTAAAATGTTGGAAAACACCATTTCACAAGGTTGAAAATAGTATAGTAGAGTGATACCTATAAATCTTATTTAGGAAGATTCATTAAAACATCATGTATCTCTTCATAAAATCACCACCATTTAATTAGTTCACATGCCACCTACTATTTACATAAATTGTCCAATTTTACATCCCATGCAAACTAAGCTCATGATTAATTTCCAAATCACACATAAAACATATAAGACTTACCTCGATAGCTAGCGGCTCTTCAATCTGCACATACAAATTACTCGAACAATTACTCATACCATTCATCAAGCATTCACAATTTACCATTCAATAATCTATTTGAAGCAGTAATAAAAGTTCCAAATGAAACCAATTAAAGAGTCCATAATGTCCAATTACAACCCAACGAGTATAACAAATTGTAATTATAAATCCCACTATTTGGTCCCACATTTCCTTCCTCATTTAGATTTGGGAACAAACCAATATACCAAGGTATAACCTCATTATGGATCACTTGGATGGCTCACTTCCCTACCTCTTCACAAGCTAAATCACTGGAATATTATAAAAGAGTGGGTGAGCTTATGAAAGCTCAGTGAGTGCTCAAACATACTACAAATAAACACATCAATCAGGTTAGGTGAAATAGGCTACTTAAATGATTCACTTTTTATCACATCGCACACAAGATAACGATTCACATAGAATATGCAGTTCAGATAAAATAACAGTTCATATGAAATAATAGTTCATGCATAATAATAGTTTAGTTAATATAATAATTCATTCATACCACATCGTAACTCATATATCTCAATTAATGATAAATTGAAATTTTTGTGATTATGAAACATATAGGGGACTTTAAAACCACCTATAAGTGGACTTTATCACCACACATTGGATAAATAGTTTTCCTTATAACACCTCGATTTTTGACTCAAAGAGCCTTATAATGTCTCCAATATATGTGTAGCACGAATGCACACACTCTCCAACACTCTCGACTCTTAGAGCCCTACGCTATCTCTGTTGAATGGAGTTATGCTCAACATTCTCTTCTCTCCAATGCTATCTCCAGTCACAATGCCTATCGCAATAATGAGGATGAGTACTCACAATCCTATGGTATGCCAACTATATCTAATGGTTCCATTAGGTCACAATGTCAACATATTTCTTTAACACATTCACAATATTCAGTATAGTAGGGCTCACAATTAAGCAAATTTTGTACATTATAACACAATTCACAATATAGCATGGTTCGCAAATAATAAAACTTTCATGCAACATATATTGTAACAACCTATTTTTTAGTGGTATCAGAAACAAAAGTTTCGAGACCACAAATCCAACGTGTCGATTCATAAATATTAATTATTCAATATTTACAAGGTCAATAGTGTTGTATTAAAATCTGGTTATGAAATATTATCATTTAGATGACTAATTAAGTAAAAGAGACTAAATCGTAAAAGTCATAAATGTTAGCTCCTAATGTTAAATGGTGTTAATGAGCTATAAAATTATGAGATAGTGGAATAAAGGAGTACTTAGACCATCAATAGGAGAAGTGGATGGTTTTGGACTTTGGTTTGTTAAAAAATTGATTAATTCATTAAAAGCAAACTTGTAAATTTTAAATAAAATAGATTAAAGTGAAAATAAAAGAAAAATCTAGCATATTTCATCATCTTCTTCCATAAGTAGAATCGAAACCCTAAGGGAAGGATAGAAAACTTTCAGCATAACTTGTTGCTTCGATTAGGTGAGTGAACTTCGTCCGTTTTTAGTAATTTTTATTTTTTTGAGCTCGTATTAGCTTAATCTAGCTAACCTGAGGATTAATTTGTAAAACTGCTAAATGTTATAAAAGTTGCCATTGATGATTTGAGTAATTTCTTGATTGTTTATGCTAGACTATGAAACTTTTTTATTAGATTGGATTATTTTGTAGAGTAAATTTTGATGATTTTAACGTTTAAGGAATAAATTGTTAAAACGATAAAAATTGCTTGTACTTGAGGTGAAATAATGGAAAATTGGGGTTTTTAAGAGACCATTAATGATTCGACTGTATTGGGTTTTAAGTAAAAATGGTTATTTTGCATGTTTGTAGTTTATGGATTAAATTGAATAAAAGTGAAATATTGAAGGTAATTTTGTAAAAAGGTCAAAAGGGACTTAATTGCATAAAATAATTTAAATTTGCTGTTGATTTAGATAATTGAATGAAATTATTATTTTAGTTCAAGATTGTGTTGATAACTGAGGAAAAGATAAAGTTGCGGAGTAGTCCCTGTACCTTGACGATTACTACAAATCAATCTGGTAAGTTCATTCGGTTTAATTTAGTACAATTTAACTTAAATTATAGTGATTTGATAGTGTGTCGCTTTGGTACAAATGGTTGAATGCTTAAATTGAAATAATGGATTATATACGGATTGCTTTGTAATGGAATGTTGTGAACCAATGAGCGTGGGATAGAGTACGATTGACATGCCAATAGGTTATGATGCGCGCGGTACGGGATTGATAAGAGCAGTTGAGATAATTACATGAGGTTTTATATTCACTGGATATGTCGAGGTCTTGCATTTGTTGCAGATTAATGTGATATGTTACAGTGTATTTGGTGTGTTGGTTGGATTAGCTCTTATCAGCACCTGGTGCGTTGGAGGGACTAGCTCTTACGAGCATATGGTGTGTTGGATGGACTAGCTCTTACAAGTGCTTGGTGTGTTGGATTGATTGACTCATTTAAGCATTTGATGTGTTGGATGGTTAATTGTGTACTCACATCCACTAATCGCTCATCGACATTATTTAAATGATCTCTGAAAGTTAATAGAAATGTAGAATTGATTCATGTTACTTGTAATAGCAATACTCACCGTTATGAGCTGTTTTTGACAAGACTGATTCTATATTTCATTATTTGATTAATGAACGAACTTATTAAGCTTTCGTAAACTTACTCGTGTCTTGTCCTTGTTTTATAGATTTTGTTTTGGTAGATGGGAGATCGAATCAAATCGAAGAATCATAATACTTGTATGGTTAACTGTGTACTCACATCCACTAATCGCTTATCGACATTATTTAAATGATCTCTGAAAGTTAATAGAAATGTAGAATTGATTCATGTTACTTGTAATAGCAATACTCACCGTTGTGAGCTGTGTTTGACAAGGCTGATTCTATATTTCATTATTTGATTAATGAACGAACTTACAAGCTTTCGTAAACTTACTCGTGTCTTGTCCTTGTTTTATAGATTTGTTTTGGTAGATGGGAGATCGAATCAAATCGAAGAATCATATTATCCCGAGGACTCTTTGGTAGCTTTTGTAAACACTTGGCTTATATGGCATGTAATAGCCAAATGTTAATATTGTAAGTTTATGGTTGTGTTTGGCATTTTGGTATGTTTTATGTGATAGAATGGTAGAATTGTGTGGCATGCTTGTTCAACTTTAAGTAGACTTGAATGATGGTTCATGAAATGGTGAATGCTATGTTTGACTTGGGCATGATGTAGTAGAATTAGGGTGGATTATGTGGGTGTTATTTGTAAGTGACTGTTATGGAATGGTTGTGTTAGGTGGATGATGCATTGATTAATTTTAGATGATTGAAAATGCATGATTTGGTTGGCCTTAGGTGTGTATAGGGACTTGGCATGACATGCTATATACTGGTATATATACTTGTGAAATTGGGTGAGAAACAAGCTTGAATTGGATCATTTTTAGGCACACATAGCCTGGGATACGGTCTGTTACATAATCGTGTGTCACACAAGGGCAACCCACAAGGGCGTGTGCCCTAGGCATGTTAGGTGCAAGGTTCACACAGGCTAGCACATGGACATGTGGCCCAAGTTAGTGAGTTACACGGTCTGACACGGTTGGACACATGGGCGTGTGGAATGGCCACACGGGCATGTGACCCCTATAGGTGGAAAATTTTCAATTTTGCATGAAATGTTCTAATTTGTTTCAATTTGATCCTTGATTGTTCATAAACTATTTTAAGGCCTCGGGGGCCTGATTTAAGGCCCGTAAATGCATGTTCAAGTTCATTCAGTACCATTTATGTCTTTATGAAATTAATTTGATAATTAAATGCTAAATGATACGATGAGTCTTGATTTGTACAGTAATACTCTTTAACTCTATTCCGACGATGAGAATGGGTTATGGGTGTTACCTATGTTGCACACATAACACAATTCACATATCATTCATGACATAGCTCACATAAATCATTGTTCACATATTTTATTTAGCATAGGGCATGTAATAGCTTAAATTAGATACAATACAGCTTAAAATCGCACAATACACAGTTTGGAAAATTAATACAGTTCGTCATATTAATACATATCACCAAATTAACAGAGTTTGCCATAATAATATAATTCGCCAAGTTAACATGGTTCACAATATAACGCAATACACAAATATAATTGGCTCGCACTACAATTGAGCTCGCACCTAGCATTTCACGATAATTTAATTTTGCACTAACAAGAGCTTGCATTACCATAGAGCTCATAATTCACATATTAATTTGTGCATGCATAGATGTACATTATCAACAAAATTTTCATGTTATAAGAGTTCACATTATATTTTATTAATTCACAAACATTACAAAACCCATATACATATATATTATATATACAATCAAGACCCATGCATATATATTATATGTATAACATAACCCATATATATATATATATATATATCAAAACACGCACACATGTATATATATTATATATATACACATACCTTTTTAGTACATTAGCTCACCTTTAATATTATGCTCACACACACCCACAATAATTAAATGCACAATTCACACACACACACACACTTATCATGTCAAGTACATGGTTTACAACTATGGTATGTCTATTTTATTCCTATAACTACATGCATGTTTTAAATTCATGAACTTGGCTCATTAAAATTGCACAACATGCATACCCTACACTCAAACAAAATTGCAATGGTTTGCACCAAGAGAAATCAAGGTTCGCATATTAATTAAGCAGGGGATTCACATATGTTACCTTAGCCTGTGTACTGGAGTTCAAATGTAGTATATTAGACCACTCACCTTAGCAACCATTGCTTCAACTACCATACTCAATTAAACTTTAATTTGCCTTTATCCATGCTTGTGGAGGCTCCCAAATGAATTGACACTTTTTATACAAATCAAACACATTACAAAGGTGTTACTAACATCAACAAATACCATTCAATCATTCCAAGATCATATATCAAAGCCTCTTAACCTTTATAACGAAAACTTAACTAGTTTTGCCGAAATAGGTGTTTAACCACTCAAATATCACTTCTAAGCTTAGATTTCAACTTCATACATCTTAAATATCATTTAATTACATATCTAAACCATCAATTTCATCCAATTTCACCGATATAATTTTTCTGAAAAAAATAAGCTTATATGATTTTTTTAAAAGGGGAAAAGACTCAATTTGCTTAAATTCATTAGGATTTATTAAATCAAGATAGAATACCATTTAATTAGATAAAATGAGTTTGAAATCACTTTAAAGCCAAAGCTTAGCCAAGAAATACGAGATCCACAATTTTCAAGCAAAAAATCAACTCATTTTGTCGAAATATGAGGTTTCCTTACTCAATTTTTGTTCCTAAACCTTAATTAAGTTTCTAAACATCGTATTTAACCTATTATTACAAATATAAATCTTTAATTTTATCTAATCTATGAATGTAAAATTTTTAAAAATTAAGCTTATATGAACACACGAAAGGAGGAAACTTGAAATTCATTAAAATTGAATATCGATCTATCGAATTGAGTTCAAATACCTTCTATTTAGTTAAGATTAGATTAAAATCAATGAAAAATAGTAGATTTACAAATTATTTCAAAATTTATCGTTGTTGAATCAAAATTTGATTAAAAAGCTTTCAATCTTAAAAACTCTCAACACACTCGATTAAATTCCGAATTATAAAAACAACATCCATAATCTAGTCATAATAAGTCAAGACATTACCTCAATTTGAAGAAAACAACAAGTTGTGGAGCTAATTTGAAGTTGAACGTGAGAAGAATATTGATGAATTTGATGAGGATTTAATGATTTTTCTTAAAAATTGGAAGGTGTTGAGGTTTTTGGATAGCTCAAATATCACTAAGGATGAGTTAATTTTGAGAGACAATATAAAAGAAGCAAGGAAGATGAACAATTGTTTTAATTAAGGGAAAATTACCTCTTAAAGACTCTGGAATTTCCCTTGTTTTTAAAATCAGACCTTATTTTAATTAAAACACATTTTCTTAATTATTTTCAAACCTAATTTTATTTTTAAAATTCGTTTTAAGTTATTTTATAACCAATCACTTAATCTTAATTTTTTTAGACCCAATAATCATTTTAATATTTTATTATTACCATGATTATTTATTTAATTATTTTATCCTATTTTAATTTCTATGATATTAAACCCAATTTTTCTCTCAAGCCTACAACCTAATACCAATTCTACGAACTCGATTTTCAGGATGTGATTCTCCCCATCTAAAAAGAATTTCGTCCTCAAAATAACCTAAACTAAGCCAATAAGGTTATTGATGTCTCCTCGTATACTCGGCTTCTCGAGTACCCTCTACAATTTTACGACTATGTCACAGAATTTTAACCAACAGAATCCTCTCGTTATGCAGTGCTTTACTTCCTCGTGCCAAAATCTCGATCAGTACCCTTTATTCACTACAACGCTCTCTTCAAATGAACTCCCAATCGTTATTCCTAATTTAATAATCTATATTGGAATTCTTGTCTAGAATTGTCCTAAATATTCAATTATGCATCACCTAGATCAACTAGCAAAAATGGAGGGACTGATGGCAAGTAAAAGTACCTACTACTACTTCATTGGTCAAGTCTTGGTCTCTACTAGGTGTGGAATCTTGAGTCTGAGCATCCTCAACCTTCTTCAAATAGTCGTTCAATCGATGCTCCTTCGAGCCACATTGGAAACATGCCCTATTCAACCTCCAACACTTACCCGAATGCTTACGCGTACAATGCTCACAAAGTGACCACCCATTAACACCTTGTATTCGACCTCTGCCTCTCGCAAATGCGATTCTTTCAATTGGAGGAACCATAACTCTCTCCGGGCAGTACCTCAGCTAATTATATCCAATAGTTCCATAAGTTCATAATGCCAACATATCTCTTCAACACATTCACAATATTCAGTATAGTAGGGCTCAAAATTAAGTAAAGCTCGTACATTATAACATAGTTTGCAATTCCTAATTCGCAACAGAGTATGGTTCACAAATAATATAACTTTCATGCAACATATATTGCACACATAACACAGTTCACATATCATTCATGACATAACTCACATAAATCATTGTTCGCATATTTTATTTTGCATAGGGCACGCAATATCTTAACTTACATACAATACAACTCAAAATCGCACAATACATAGCTTGAAAATTAATACAATTCACATATTAGTATATATCACCAAATTAACATAGGTTCCCAAAATAATATAATTCGCCAAATTAACATGGTTCACAATATAAAACAATACACAAATATAATTGGTTCGCAGTACAATTGAGCTTGCACCAAGCATTTCACGATAACATAATTTTGCACTAACAATAGAGCTCATAATTCACATACTAATTCTTGCATGCATAGATATGCATTATCAGTAAAATTTGCATGTTATAAGTGTACAAGCCCAATTTCGTCCTGCCCATTTTAATATAAAAACCTAATATTTATTATTTATTTATAATTAAATAAAACCCAATTAAAAATAAGTGTCCAAATACAATACAAACCCAAAACCAAATAAAATAACCTAAATACAAAACCCAATATTCAAGCCCAATTTTAAACTAAAAAGAAACCTTAAAAACTTAAGTAGCCACCCCTCACCCATGCTATTACCTCCACCGCCACTCTAATGCCACGTCAGCCACCTTTTCGGTGCTACGTTAACCGCTTTCTCTATGCTCAGCTGTATAAGGATCTTCTAGATCCGTTCAGTCCTATAAAAACGAAAAGGGACATTAAAATGTAAGGAAAAATGTAAAAAATATGTAATATTTGGTTATAAAAACCAAATCAAAATCTATTGTAAGAAGGTTACAAATTCAAAGCAATCGAAAGCAAATTTTTTCGAGGTAGAAATTCATTTATTTTATTTTATTTTATTTTTGAAGGTAAGTAAATAGATCTAGGGTTATTTTTTTTACCTTTGCATCGGTTCATCTTTCGCCTCCTTCATGGGTGGTTGTTTGATAACCTAAAGCTCTTGAAGCCTCTTTGGCTCATAAAGACATCGAAAAGAATAAAAAAAGAATTTTTTTTTTAAAATACAAAGAACCGAAAGGTTCTTTGCTTATTTGTGATTTTTTGGTTGGATTTTTTGAAAGAATTAAATTCAAATTTGGGTTTGTTTTAAAAAAAAGGATTTAAAATCTTTTTTTTTGATTTTTTGGTCACCGTAGGCGACGACCGTCGTCGCCAATGATTGGTGGTCCACTATGGCTCATGGCGGAGGGTTCATCGGAACCCATGGTCGACCAAGAGCTTTTGAGAGAAAAAAAAAAGAAGGGAGTTTTTTTTTAACAAAAAAGTGAAAATGAAGTTTTTTTAGAAAAAAAATTTGGCTTTTATAAATCCTTCAAAACGATGCCGTTTTGGCATATGACTCGAAGACCCGATCTGTTTCACCCTGGGATCTTCATTTTTAATTTGTTTTAATTTAGTCCTTTTCATTTTTTATTTATTTTTATTTCGTCTTTTAATTTTAATTGCTTTACAATTTGGTCCTTTGACCAATAGTGGACCCTTTTAGGGAATGACACTTGTACAGAGGATGGGATTTTTATCCCTTTGGTCTTTGTAATTTTATTTTATTTCTATTTTTAGTTTGTACTTTTAATATATTTTCATTTTTAATTTAGTCCTTTATTTAATTTTGCCCCATTTAATTTCTATTTTTTTACAATTCAAGCCTTATTGTTTCTATTTTTATTTAATTTAGTCCCTTTTATTTTTTATTATTTGTATTATTTTATTTATTTATTATTTTTATATTTATTTATTTGTTATTTTTTATGCCATTTATATTCTTGCCTTTTATTTGATTTTTATTTATTCATTGATTTTTTTGTATTTTATTTATTTGTTATCTCTTTTTATGCCATTTTTTGCCTTTTATTTAATTACATATTTTATTGTGTCCTTGATTTAATTATTTTAGAGTTTCTCATGATTGTGTTTTTATATTTGCTGTTACTTACGTAATTAATTAATTTTTATTACCATTATTATTACAATTGTATTGTTATTTTATTTATTATTATTAATCTTTTTTTTTAATTGTGTTATTGATTGTATTTAATTGTATTTATTTTATTCATGTATGTTTTTTTATTTTTCCATTACCAAATTGTAAATTATGTACATGTTCATTCATTCTTCATAAAATGTTTTAATAAATAAAACAAATGGTATTCTAATTTTATGTAATGTATAAGTAATTTTCTAAATCGAGGCAATGTTCTTTTATTTAAGGGATTCGAGAAATTATGCCCTAACGTACTGGGTATGATTTTTCTTTAAACTTACGTAATTGAATATCTTATTTAAAATCAAAATATATAAGGTTTGGTTAATAAATGTTCTTTATTTTCGAAGATTCGAGAATGTTGTGCCCTAACGTTCTGGACATGACTTTTCCTCTAGATTAATTCAAAATAAACGAGCATTTCTTCTCAAAATTTGATTTTTAAACAACAACGAAATATGTCATTCATTTAAGGATTGTATTTTAAATTTTACTCGAGTTATCGATTTTCAACAACTAAGACATTAAATAATCGACCAGGTACCAATTTTGGGCGTATGAGGGTACTAATCCTTTCTCATGCGTAATTGACTCTTGAACTCGTTTTATGGTTTCAAAGACCAAAATTATCGTTTTAATAATTTTAAATATTTTACGAGGTGATCCAATCACACCTATTTAAAAAAAATTGGTTGCAACTCCATTTTTGTTTTTCAAAATATAAGTCAGGACTTTTCAAAAAAAAGGTTTCGACAACCGTGTTAAAAGAGTTCACATTATACTTTCTTTTATTAATTCACAAACATTACAAAACCCATACACATATATATTATACATAATCAAAACCCACACATAAATATTATATATTTATAGCAAAACTCATACATATATTAATATATATATAATAACCCACCCCCACCCACCCACACATATATTACATATATATTGTTAAATTAAACCCTATTGGATAGTATATTTTGATATAACAAATTAAAGTGTTTTTGAATAAAAGTAAAGTTAAACAAATTGATAAAATCAAGTTGAAATGGTTTCAATTGAGTCAAACATTTCCAAATAAGTTAGAATTGGTCCATGACAAAAACTATCGATACTCTTTATCTAAGTATCGATATTTTATGAGATATCGATACCCCTCTGATAATCGAGACCAAATTGATATTCTATTTTCATGACTTTTCAAACAATGACAAAAAGTATCGATACCTTTTCAAAAAGTATCGATACCTTTTATCAGGTATCTATACCACAGCTTCAACGGTCACTGAATCTGCATTTATTACAAAAAATATTGATACCTTTTTGTATGGTGTCAATACTCGAAGTTGCAGGTGACATAAATGCTCCAGTTTTTCATCCCTAACGGCTACAAGTATTACAACAACAACCACAAAGGTTAGAAATCAATTTGGGGGTATAAATATCATCTTCCAAAGGTTTAACAACAAAAAGAGTAATATGCAAAGCTTAAAGATCAATAAAAAAAAACCTAGAGCTTAATTCTTTCATACCTTTTCTTGTAAACACTTGTGAGCTTTCTTTGTATTCATTTAGCTCAAGTGTTCTTCTTTGTATTTGTGCTTAATTGACAAACATTTTAATCTTGTAATGATTGTTTCTTTCTTTGTTTGTTTCTCTTTGAGAGAGGGTTGATACTTAAGGTTTGGGTAAAAACCTTAAGGGAGTTTTATCTTAAGATTTTGGGTATAAGTCTTAAGATAGATTGTAAGGTTAAACCTTGTTCATAAAGGTTATACAAATCTAGTGGATTTGAGAAAATCCTTAGTTCTGGAAAGCTAAGGTAGTGGAGTAGACATTTGGGGTTGAACCACTAAAAATGATTGTGTTCTTTGTTGCAAACTTTTATTGCTTCCACTATAACATCTCAAAGCCCGATTTAGCCTTCCTTACTGGCATTATCAAGTTGATCCATTAAGCTAACAATTGGTATCAGAGCTAGAACTCTACAAATGATTTAAAAACCAAGAGAAGATCCTCATAGAAGCTCAAACGATCAACAAGTCATCCAACAACAATGACGTCTACTTCTGGGTCAACGTTCGTGGGAGAAGAACATTTCACCGTAAGGCTTACTCTTTTCAATGGCACCAACTACTCATATTGGAGAATAAGAATGAAGTTATTTATCCAAATCAACGATTATGGAATGTGAAGGATAATCACAAACGGACCATTCATTTCAAAGATAGTTGAAGGTGTTAGTGTTCCAAAAGATGAAAGTGAATGGAATGCTAATGACATCAAGAAGGTGTAACTTAATGCAAAAGCTATACACACTCTATTTTGTGCTTTTGGTGAATATGAGTACAATAGAGTCTTCTCATGCAACGATCTAAAGCAATATGAGACAAGCTTGAGGTCACCCATGAAGGAACTAGTAGAGTCAAGGAATCAGAGATAAGTCTTCTCACCCTTGACTATGAGTTATTTAAAGTAAAATCGGAAGAAGGAATCAAACAGATGTCCAATCAATTCACCATCATCACTGGTCTTAAAGCCCTTGGGAAGGTTTATCCCAACAAAGAGATGGTGAAAATGATGTTGAATAGTCTCCCAACATCTTGGGAACCAAAAGTGACAACTATAAAAGAATTAAAGGATCTCAACTCACTCTCTCTAGATGAACTCATTGGTTTTTTGCTTACATATGAGATGAAGTTCAACAAAGGGGGTGAAGAATAAAGACTTATGAAGAAGAATGTTGGTAGAACTCTTAAATCCACCAGCATTGAAAAGAGTGAATCAAGTAAAGAGGTGGATAAAGATAAAGAAATGAAGAGGCTTGCTAGAAGATTCAAGAGATTTATGAAGTCCAACAAAGGAAGAGAATTACAAAAGAAGGAAGGACTCAAGCTTGAATCAACCAAGGAGAAAGATCCCATTATTTGCTATGAGTGCAAGAAATTGAGACACATCAAGTATGATTGTCTTATATTTAAAAAGAAGAGGTCTAGCAAACAAAAGGCTTATGTTGATTAGAGTGATGAAGACTTGTAACGCGTAGGTTTGTGCAAGTGTACACAGTCGTTATCAAGTAATAAGTAAGTATCGAGTTATCGTCTCCACAGGGATTGTATTTGTGTTAAATCAATTAATTGTAAAATTATATTGACAACTTGGTAAATTTAAAAACACAGTATGATTGAGAAGTGATGATTAAATATATTAACTAAATGCATTAATCCCTAATGCAAATTAACCTAAATATGCTAACTATATGTATGAAATAGATTTTAGCAAAATTAAACACAATTCACAACAATTATAACATAAATAAACTAGGACAATTACTTTATTAAACTCAATTTATTATCATCATGCTTAATAATATTCGAAAAAATATTCCATGGCAACTCGATCTTTCATGAGTTTGGAAACTAAATTAGGTCCTTTCAGAATCCTTTACTTAGTAAATATGCATTTTACTGATCCTTATTTACTAAGGGTTTCTTAGTATTCATGTAAGGTAACAGGGACGTGTCAGGTTTGAAACAATTTAATCACACGAATCTAAAAACTATGCAGATAATAGAGCTTGGTCAGAGTTGTTATGAACTTACAATTTAATCGGGTCAGGATCTAAATTGAGCATGCACATTTCAATTATATGTCCACTAGCCGTCGTCTGGTCAGGATCATTCAGTTAATTCAGGTGCATTTCAATCACGTATAAACGAAATACAGACTTGATTTTAATTGAAAACATGATTGATTGAGGCACAAACATCAGAAGCATTAATCAAATAAATATTATTTAATCAAAGCAATTATCCTAGTTTAAATAAAATTAAGCTAACATTTTTGTAAACAAGAACAAAGAACACATAGCAAACTTTTAAGATTAAATTAAAGAAAAGAAAAATTAAACCCAAATCAAAGTGGCTGTCACCCAAGACTTTTGATCGAAGGGGGCTCCTTCGTTCCTTCGCTTCGCTCCTTTGCTGATGGCTCTCCAAGGTGGCCAACCAAGGGCTCTTAAGAGGCTTAATTGCTAAAATCTCTATGAAGAGATGATGCTAGGCATGGGAAATGAGAAATGCTAGAGAGAATTGAAAGAAAAGAGAGAATGTTGAATGTTTGAGGGATGATTAGGAATGGTGAAATGGGGTCTTATTTATAAGTGAGGAGAGGAGAGTAGTTTGCTAAAAATAGAGAGGTTTAGTCTCTTCAAGCTTCTTCAATGGGTGGCCGACCATCAATAGTGGAATTTGAGTTGATTTTTGCTTTATTTTAAAGCAATTTAAATGCCATAGCAACTAAGGACTAAGACTCAGTCAAATGTAACTCTTCGGGCCAATCACTAATTTCTTCAATATTGCAAGGACCTTATGCAATTAAACCAAAAAGTGATTTATTTAGGTAGCCATGTGTAGCTGAAATTGGGTTGACTTGGTCTTCAAGGACGGTTTTGTGGTCCTGCAAAGTTATCAGACTTGTCAAAAATAAGTTGATTAATTAAAGGACTAAAGAATAAAATTAACCCAATTTAATTAATTAATTCAACCCAAATTATTTAATGAAATATTTTAAAATGAATTATTAAATATAATTTTATATTATATTATTTAATTTAATCATGCATGGCCCGCTTTATGTCTTAAAAATATAATATGTTCAAATAATTATAAATTAAGCCATTTTATGCATGAAAACTATATAATAAAGCATAAAATCACATTTTAATAATTTTTTATGTTCTAATTTCATATTTTCATATATTTCATTAACTTATTAAACAATTATTTAGTTTTAACAGTGAATTTAAGTAAAAAGGTGCTAAATTACATAGGAAAAATCCTATATATTTTTCAGTTTACAAGACTCATCCGATGATGAAGAAGCCAAATTATGCCTTGAGACTATCGATGATTCTAAGCTAACTTTTAACTCATCTACTTTAAATTATTATTGTTTTGGTGAGTTGCAAGAGGCCTGTGATGGATTTGTTTTGGAATTAAAAGTCATGATGTCAAAACACAAGAAAAGTGTTTCAAAATTGAAAAATGAAAATGACTTACTTTCCAAAATCAATCATGAACTTGAAGAGGAAGTAAACAAAATGCAATAAATCATTAATGATTTTGAAAAGAAAATTTAGACTTGCATAATTTACTCTCAAAAGTTCATGAGGATCATCAAAAGCAACTTGAGTTGCTTAAGAGTGAAAAAGCTCACTCTAACAAAATTTTTGAAAAAGAAGAAAGTTCAAAACAAAAATTTATTAAAATAACTTTAATTTCTATAAACATAGAGGTCCCTCAAGATTTTACAAGGGAAAAATTGTTAACAGTGTATGGGTCCCTAAATGACTTAGTGCTACTTAATACAAAGAAGCTCTTTCAAAATGGTTACCTAATGGGACTAAGATTTTGAAAACTAATGATTGTGGCCCCAAAAGAAATTGGTTACCAAAAACTTAAATTCTTGTTTGTAGGTAAGGTGCATTGCTTCAAGGTGAACAAATGCAAAGTCTATGTGATTGCACCTTAATGTTGATTGGTATGATAGTTCATTAGATCTTTATATTTAATATCTATCTTTGAACTAACCACTTTCTTTTCCTCTTGAAAGCTTCGTTGTATATTTTTATATAACAAAAGGGGGAGAAGAAAAAGGTAAATTTTATGGTTGATTGATTGCTTATATTAGTGACCAATTTTTCAAAGCAAAATGAATGTCAAATTTGAGTTATTTCAAATCTTTATGTCTAAATATTTATGCCTTAAATTGAAGATGATTTTTATATAAAGGGAGCTTAAATTCAAAATGTCTTTTATTAAAGGGGAGCAATCTATTCAAAAAAATTTACAAAATGTTTTGTAATATCAAAAAGGGGGAGATTGTTAAACTAAGTCTTATTGGATAATATATTTTGATATAACAAATTAAAGTGTTTTTTAATAAAAGAAAAGTTAAACAAATTGATAAAATCAAGTTGAATAGTTTCAATTGATTCAAACATTTTTAAATATGTTTTAACCATTTTCAAACAAGTTAGAATTGCTCCAGGACAAAAAGTATCGGTACTTTTTGTCTAAGTATCGATATTTTATGAGATATCGATACCCCTCTGATAATCGAGACCAAATTAACATTCTGTTTTCATGATTTTTCAAACAATGACAAAAAGTATCGATACATTTTATCAAATATCTATATCGCAGCTCTAACGGTTACTGAATTTGCATTTATTGCAAAAAATATCGATACTCTTTTGTACGTTATCTATATTCGAAGTTGCAAGTGACATAAATGTTCTAGTTTTTCATCCCTAACGGCTACAAGTATTACACCAACAACCACAATAGTTAGAAATCAATTTGGGGCACAAATATCATCTTCCAAAGGTCTAGCAACAAGAACAACAATGTGCAAAGCTTAAAGTTCAATCAAAACAACCTAGAGCTTAATTCTTTCATACCTTTTCTTGTAAACACTTGTGAGCTTTCATTGTATTCATTTATCTCAAGTGTTCTTCTTTGTATTTGTGCTTAATTGGCAAACATCCTAATCTTATAAGGATTGTTTCTTTGTTTGCTTGTTTGTTTCTCTTTGAGAGAGGGTTAATACTTAAGGTTTGGGTAGAAAACTTAAGGGAGTTCTATCTTAAGATTTTTAAGTATAAGTCTTAAAAGAGATTGTAAGGTTAAACATTGTCCTCAAAAGTTATACAAATCTAGTGTGTTTTGAGAAAACTTAATTGTGGAAAGCTAAGGTAGTGGTGTAACACCCAAATCTCGAATACCATCGTTGGTTAGGCTTCCGGTGTTGCTATTAATTTAATACTGTTCATCTTTAAAAATATCCAAATATTTTAATCTTCATTCAATACGAAATTCACCTTTCAGATTTTAAATCATTATTCAATCATATCATAATCACATCAAGGGTAAAAATGACAAATTCCAATATTTTAGGGGACTTCTACCGGTACCTGATGGTCAAGTATCGGTAGTAGTCAATTCAATGAACAGTTTAAAACTGTGCAGAATTCTACCGCTACCTGTGCTAGCTCTACTGATACAAATATGATTTCTACCGATACAACCCAAGTTAGAGAACAATCTCTCTCTTACCTTGTACTTCTATCGATACATGTATAAATTCTATCGAAACAAGTATGCGAAATCTCACTAATAACGCCAAGACACAGGTTTAATGTCTCAAACAAAACCAATACAAGTTATGCATTAAAACATTACTTAACATACATAAGTTCTAAGTCATTACAAGCATCATAAGCTTAAGCATCTAAGTTATACTTCATGCATTTACATAATCAAAATAGTAAAATTTCAACATCTTTAGTTTAATATCAAAGGTTAATATCATCCTAGTACATGTCATAAGACCAAGTGATGCAAAATCTATTGACAAACTCCACGATAGTGTGACTTCAGGTGAGGACGATGATCCGATCTTCAGTCAACAAAACGATCTAAAAAAACAACAATAACTGTGGTAAGCTTTATAGCTTAGTAAGTTTGATAGTTAAGAAATACCAATATGGTAATAAGAAACAATGACTTCATTAAACCAACGCAATCCCATTGCTCTTTGAGTATTTAAAACTTCTCTTCCTGTTCATAACTTTCTATTACCAGTACTCGATGCTGCTCACATGAGATGTCTAGGACTCGCAACTTATGCGATAGCCCAGCCATCAATACGGTGTCTATCTGTACTATAAACTGTTTCCTAACGATGCTGCTCACATGAGCTGTCAAGAGTATGCATAAAGCATAAGTCCTAGCCATCGTAGGACCTGTAATCCATATAGGATCCATATCTCTTTTTTGAGTCACGATGTTGCTCACACAAGTTGTCGAGGACTCGCAACACATGCGGTACCCCAGTCATTGTGTCGGTACTATTTCAACGGTATAAAGTCTATTATCTCTTGCGTTTCATTTCTTCAATCATCTTCAATACTGAATGTTTACGACTTGCTGCACATTGACAATGTATATATATATACATGTACAAGGAATATTAAGTAATATTTACATTACAAACTTATCGGACTAGTTTGCAGTTTTAGAAAGACTTTAGGGACTAATCCGTTAATTTCCCTTTTTCACAGTCGATAGCACGATCGTAGCCTTCATTCACAAATCATTCAATTCTCATATTAAGCTACATAATTTAGTCATTCAATACAATTTAATCCTTTTGGGAAAATTATGGTTAAACCCCTAATAGTTTCTTTTTATTCAATCTAGTCCTTTCAACACAAAACATGCGAAATAACCATTCTTTCACACCACTAACCATAGCCAAATCTCTTTGGTATCTATCCAACCCATTCACACATTTAATTTCATAACAATACATGTAATTTCACCATTTTCACATTTTAATCCTTAAATCCTAATTTCATCGAAAATCACTTTACAAAAAGATTTAACCTAAGTATCAAACACTCAAATACATCAAAAGCTTTCAAGAACAAGCAATTTCAACAATGACAAGTTTTCTAACATTTGATAGATTCACAAATTAGTCATTGCATAAGCTAGATTAAGCTAATACGGACTCAAAAACATAAAAATTACTAAAAACGATCAAGATAAGCTTACCCAAATCAAAGCTCAAATATTGGAATTGAAAACCCTAAGTTTTCTCCCATTGTTACCGTGTGAAGAAGAAAGAAGAAGAAAATGGAATGAAATTTAATTTCTTTTCTTTTAATTTTCATATATATAGTAATGGCATTTTTGTAATTTTTAAGACTTCCATCATTAAACCTTAATTAATCATTTTTTATCTTAATTAAATCAATTTACACTTAATATAAACCATACCAATCCACTAACTAATATTCATTTGGTCCTTCTAATTAAACATTTATAATTTTACCCTTTTTATAATTAGTCCTTTCTATTCAATTAACTATTTAATCTATGAAATATTCAAATAATAATTTCATACGATGCATATATCACCAAAAATATTTAAAATAAATAAATTTACGACTCGATTCGTCGGAGCTGTGGTCCCGAAACCACTATTTTCGGCACCACAAAAAATCGGGTTGTTACAACTCTTCCATCTTAGGGAAATTTCGTCTCGAAATTTCTTGCCAGTAAATAGGTTAGGGTACTGTGATTTCATCAAAGCCTCTGTCTCCCAAGTGGCTTCCTCTATTCCATGATGATTCCATAATACTTTCACCAACGGTACTTTCTTGTTCCTCAGTTCTTTTACTTCTCTAGTCAATATTCTAACGGGTTCCTCTGAATACGATAAATCCTGCTAAATCTTAACTGCCATGGGTGTAATCACATGTGAGGGATCTGATCTGTACCGTCTCAGCATCGATACGTGAAATACATTATGAATCTTCTCTAGTTCTGTTGGTAAAGCCAACTTATATGCCACAGGACCAACCCGTTCGATAACTTCATATGGCCCGATGAACCGTGGACTCAATTTTCCCTTTCTACCAAACCGCAATACCTTTTTCCAAGGTGAAACTTTTAGGAACACTTGGTCTCCTACAGCAAATTCTATATCTTTCCTCTTAAGATCTGCGTACGACTTTTGTCGATTAGACGCTACTTTCAAACAATCATGGATTACCTGTACTTTGTCCTCAGTCTCATGAACTAAATCGGTTCCAATCAACTTAGACTCGCTAAATTCTGACCAGTACAGAGGTGTCCTGCATTTTCGACCATATAATGCTTCAAATGGTACCATTTTAATGCTAAATTGGTAGCTGTTATTATATGCAAACTCCACTAACGGTAGATACTTTTCCCAGTTTCCTTTAAACTTAAGTGTACAACATCGTAGCATATCCTCAAGAATCTGTATCACTCTCTTTTACTGACCATCCGTTTGCGGATGATATGCAGTACTAAAATTCAACTTGGTCCCTAAAGCTTCATATAGCTTACCCAAAATCTCGAGGTAAAGCATAGATCCCTATCGAAGATGATAGAGGATGGTACTCCGTGTAATTGAACTATCTCGGACACGAAAAGCTCGGCTAGTCTCTTTAGTGGATAATCTACCCGATTGGGGATGAAATGAGCGAACTTTGTCACTCTGTCTACAATTACCAAGATTAAATCTTTCTTTTTCGGTGTTACCGGAAGTCCTGTGACAAAATCCATTGTGACTCGTTTCCATTTCCACTCCGGGATGGAAATCGGCTGTAGTAATCCAGATGGTACTTGGTGTTCGGCTTTCACTTGTTGACATATAAGACATCTAGTCACAAACTCTGAAATCTCTCGTTTCATACCTGACCACCAATACAATTTCTTCAGGTCATTATACATTTTCACACTTCCCGGGTGTACGAAATAACTGCTGCTATGAGTCTCAGTCAGAATGTCTCGTCTCATTTCTGAATCATTCGGAATACATACCATCTGTATCAATTGTAAACCCCGTAATAGCGTCACTCTGTATCTGCTCCCTTTTAGCTATACGCTTTGGATCATTTCTCTATAATTCTTGAATCCATTGTAGAAATAATGGCTTCGTCCTAAGCTCTACAGTGATAGAACCATAGCCTTCCAATGACAAATGGGTATTCATTACTCTCAAAGCAAAATCAATTTTTGACTCAAGGCATCAGCTACAATATTGGCCTTACTCGGATGATAATCGATCACAAGGTCATAGTCTTTTAACAGTCAGATTCAACTCCTTCTGTGTCATCAGATATCTCAAACTCTTGTGATCTATAAATATATGACATCTCTCCCCATAAAGATAGTGTCGCCAAATCTTTAATGCAAAAACTACGGCAGCTAACTCTAGATCACGAGTCAGATAATTCTTTTCATGAGGTTTCAACTATCGGGAAGCATAAGCTACCACTTTACCATCTTGCATCAAAACACACCCTAATCCACTTAAAGATGCATCACTATAAACAACAAACTCTTTTCCCGTCTCTGGTTGTGACAAGACTAAAGCTTCAATTAACAACTTTTTCAACTGGTCGAAACTTTGCTGACACCTTTTAGACCATACGAACTGAATATTTTTCTATAGCAACCTTGTCATCGGCAAGGCTATAATGGAGAAATCTTTCACGAACCGACGGTAATATCCTGCTAATCCCAAAAAACTGCGTACCTCGGAGAGATTCTTCGATACCATCCAATCGAGAATAGCTAAAACTTTTCTCGGATCAACACGTATTCCTTTCGAAGATACTATGTGACCCAAGAATCCAACTTCTCATAGCCAGAATTCACATTTCCTGAATTTTGCATACAATTGCTTTTCTCGCAAAATCCGTAACACCTCTCTCAAATTTCTGAATATGCTCTGATTCTGTCTTAGAGTAAATCAATATGTCATCAATAAACACAACCACAAATTTATCCAACTAGGGCTGAAATATTCTGTTCATCAGGTCCATAAATGCTATGAGAGCATTAGTCAACCTAAATGGCATAACTAAAAACTCATAATGTCCGTACCAAATTCTGAATGTCGTTTCCATTATATCACAATCTTTCACCCGCATCTGATAGTAACCTGGTCGAAGGTCTATTTTAGAGAACACGGTTGCACCCTTTAACTGATCCAATAGCTCATCGATTTGAGGCAATGGATACTTGTTCTTAATCGTCACCTTATTTAGCTACCTGTAGTCTATACACATCCGTATCAATCCATCTTTCTTTTTCACGAATAATACGGGCGTACCTCACGGTGGCACACTCGATCGTATGAACCCTCTGTCTAGCAATTCTTGCAGCTGAGCTTTCAATTCTTTCAACTCAGTTGGTGCCATTCTGTACAGTGGAATAGAGATCGGAGCGGTACCAGGTAATAAATCAATACTAAACTCTACCTCTCTGACTGGTGGCAAACTTGGTAATTCCCTCCGAAAACACATCTGTATATTCTTGAACAATTGGTACCTGATCCAATTCTGTTATCGAACCTCAAGTATCAAGTATGTATGTCAGGAATGCTTTACAGCCTCTATGAATCATCTTTTGTGTCGAAATAGCCGAAATCACTCTGGTTTCACTGTTCAATCAACCAAACTCCACTGTGATTACCTCAGCTATCGAACATTTCAAATTGATCTGCCTTTGCTTACAATTTACTATCGCTTCATGCTCCGATAACCAATCCATACCCAAGATCACATCAAACTCGATGAAGGGAAATAGCATTAGATCAGCAAAAAATTCACAGCCCTAAACTTTCAATGGACATTTACGACATATCAAGTTAACAATGACACTATGACCCAAAGGGTTTGTAACTTGCACATCAAATTCAGTCGATTTAATGACCAATTTCTTATCAGTGGCTAAAGTAGTGCAAATATATGAATGAGTTGACCTTGGGTCAATCAAAGCACATATAATATCATTAAAAAGATAGAATATATCAGTCACCACATCAGGAGTGGTAGCCTCTTCTCTAGCTCGGATAGCATAAGTCCGTGCAGGTGCTCGAGCCTTTGACCTGCTCCCATTGTCTCTCTGTTCGCTTCGATTTCCACCTACACCATTACTCTGCCCCGAGCATCTACCTTTCTGTAGTGTAACCGAAGGGTTAACACTCCGATCTTCCTTTGCTTCCGAGTTCATTAGACAATTTTGCATAAAATGACCGGTAAATCTACATCTAAAATAAGCTTCTTTAACTAACCGATATTCACCTGAATGAATTCTTTTACAATGCTTGCACACTGGTGTTGGCACGTTACGAACACTTGCCACACTATCTATAAGTCAATTTTGAAATCTGGATATTGGTGGTCCTGATCAGCTCCTGCTCAGAAAATCAGAAGAGACTATTTTGCGAGCTTCATTATCTCTAAATTTCTTTGATGATGGCATTAAGAAAGTTCGAGTGGAATTTTTCTTCCCAAAATCTCGAAGTCTCTTCTCTCTCCGTCTTTTTTGGTTGTATACTTCCTCCATTTTCTATGCTCGATCATCCAATACGACAAATGGTCGAATTTCTGAACCCCCACCATCATCTTTATTTCATCACTCAAACCGTCTTCAAAACGGACACACATAGGCTCATCAGTGAGTATAATCTCTTGAGCATACTTACTGAGAAATACAAACTCCCACTCATATTCTGTCACTGTCTTGCTTCCCTACCTCAACTCTAAGAATTCTTTCTTCTTCTTGTCCAGATATCTTTTACTGACATTCTTCTTTTTAAACTCTGTCTGGAAGAATTCCCAAGTAACTTCATTTTTTGGTATCATCGCTACGATCATTGCCCACTAATTGTAAGCTTCGTCTTTTAGTAATGAAACAGCACACCTCACAAAATCTTCGAGTGGATAAGCCATTTCATTCAACACTCTCAGAGTGTTTTCTAGCCAATACTCGGCCCTAGACGGGTCATCCTCAGCATTTCCTCGAAGTTCTTCTGCCTCGTACTTCCTTACCTTATCTGTTGGAATATGATGCCTCTGTTCAATTACCGAGGAAGGTGGAGGCATTACAGAAGGTGTCGTAGGTCAGGCAGCAAGCTGTGTAACTAGGGGTGGAGAGGTGGCGCCATCATTCGATTATTCTGCATAAATTTCAAGAACCACTGTCCCATTAAGCCAAAGAACATGTTTTTAGCTTCGCTTTCTATCATTGGTATGATAGGGATCCCATGACTAACCCCGAAATCATTTTTCGAGTCATTGCTATTCACTTCGTTAGTCTCCTCTCTTTCAGATTCTGACATATTTACTTTTATCTGCAAAAACTATGGTTAGATCGGATTCATCTGTATCACACTATCACAGGTTCATATGACATGTACTATGAAATCATTTAATACAACAATAACTGTCCGAAAAATAGCTAAATTAAAAACTCTGATACCACTAAATGTAACACTCAAATCCCGAATACCATCGTCGGTTAGGATTTCGGTTTTGCTATTAATTTAATATTGTTCATCTTTAAAAATATCCAAATATTTTAATCTTTATTCAATACGAAATTCACCTTTCAGATTTTAAATTATTATTCAATCATATCACAATCACATCAAGGGTAAAAATGGCAAATTCTAACATTTTAGGGGACTTCTATCGGTACCTGATGGTCAAGTATCGATAGTAGTCAATTCAATGAACAGTTTAAAACTGTGTAGACTTCTACAGGTACCTGTGCTAGCTCTACCGATACAAATATGATTTTTACTGATACAAGTCATGTAACTACCGATACAACTCAAGTCAGAGAACAACCTCCCTCCTACCTTATACTTCTACCGATACATGTATAAATTCTACCGAAACAAGTATGAAAAATCTCACTAATAATATCAAGACACAAGTTTAATGTCTCAAACATAACCAATACAAGTTATGCATTAAAACATTGCTCAACATACATAAGTTCTAGGTCATTACAGGCATCATAAGCTTAAGCATCTAAGTTATACTTCATGCATTTAAACAATCAAAATAGTAAAATTTCAACATCTTTAGTTTAATATCAAAGGTTAATATCATCCTAGTACATTCCATAAGACCAAGTGATGCAAAATCTACCGAAAAACTCCGCGATAGTGTGACTTCAAGTGAGGACGTTGATCTGATCTTCAGTTAACAAAACGATCTGCAAAACAACAACAATAACTGTGGTAAGCTTTATAGCTTAGTAAGTTCGATAGTTAAGAAATACCAATATGGTAATAAAAACAATGACTTCATCAAGCCAACACAATTCTATTACTCTTTGAGTATTTAAAACTTCTCTTCCTGTTCATAACTTTCTGTTACCAGTACCCGATGCTGCTCACACAAGCTGTCAAGGACTCGCAACTTATGCGGTACCCCAGCCATTAGTACGGTGTCTATCTGTACTATAAACTGTTTCCTAAAGATGCTGCTCACATGAGCTATCAGGAGTATGCATAAAGCATAAGTCCCAGTCATCATAGGACCTGTAATCCATATAAGATCCATATCTCTTTTTCGAGTCACGATGTTGCTCACACGAGCTGTCAAGGACTCGCAACACATGCGGTACCCCAGCCCTCGTGTCGGTACTATTTCAACAGCATAAAGCCTACTATCTCTTGCGTTTCATTTTTTCAATCATCTTGAATACTGAATATGCAACAAGTCATAAATATTAAGTAAGACTTACACTATGAACTTACCGGACTAGTTTGCAATTTTAGAAAGACTTCAGGGACTAATCTGCTAATTTCCTTTTTTCGCGATCAGTAGCACGATCGTAGTCTACATTAACAAATCATTCAATTCTTACATTAAGCTACATAATTTAGTCATTCAACACAATTTAGTCCTTTTGGGAAAATTATGGTTAAACCCCTAATAGTTTCTTTTTATTCAATCTAGTCCTTTCAACACAAAACATGCAAAATAACCATTCTCTCACACCACTAACCATAGCCAAATTCTCTTGGGTATCTATCCAACCATTCATTCACACGTTTAATTTCATAACAATACATGTAATTTCACCATTTTCACATTTTATTTAATCCTTAAACCCCAATTTCATCGAAAATCACTTTACAAAAAGATTTAACCTAAGTATCAAACACTCAAATACATCAAAAGCTTTCAAGAACAAGCAATTTAAACAATGGCAAGTTTTCTAACATTTGACAGATTCACAAATTAGATCTTGCATAAGCTAGATTAAGCTAATACGGATTCAAAAACATAAAAATTATTAAAAACGAAGAAAGAAAAAGCTTACCCAAATCAAAGCTCAAAAATTGGATTGAAAACCCTAAGTTTTCTCCCTTTGTTGCCGTGTGAAGAAGAAAGAAGAAGAAAATGGAATGAAATTTAATTTCTTTTCTTTTAATTTTCATATATATAGTAATGACATTTTTGTAATTTTTAAGACTTCCATTATTAAGCTTTAATTAATCATTTTTTTATCTTAATTAAATCTATTTACACTTAATATAACCATACCAATCCACTAACTAATATTCATTTGGTTAATTTATTCATTTGGTCATTCTAATTAAACATTTATACTTTTACCCTTTTTATAAATTAGTCCTTTCTTTTCAATTAACTATTTAATCTATGAAATATTCAAATAATAATTTCATACGATGCATATATCAACAAAAATATTAAAATAAATAAGTTTACGACTCAACTCGTCGGAGCTGTGGTCCCAAAACTACTGTTTTCGACACCACTGAAAATCGAGCTGTACAAGTGGAATTTGGGGCAAAATAACTAAACTAAATGCTTGTGTTCTTTATTGCAAACTTTTATTGCTTCCACCATAATATCTCAAAGGCCGATTCAACCTCGTTTACCAGCAATATCGAGTTGATCCATCGAGCTAACATATATAAAAAAAACTATACATGTATATATTGTATATATACACATACATTTTTAGTACATTAGCTCACCTTTAATATTATTCTCACCCACACCCGTAATAATTAAATGCACAATTCACACACACTTATCACGTCAAGTACATGGTTTACAACTATGGCCTACCTATTTTATTCATATAACTACAAGCACGTTTTAAGTTCATGCATTTATCCCATTAAAATCGCACAGCATACATACCCTATACTCAAACAAAATTGCAATGGTTTGCACCATGAGAAATCAGGGTTCGCATATTAATTAAGCAGGGGATTCATATATGTTATCTTAGCTTGTGTATTAGAATTTAAATGCAGTATATCAGACCACTCACTTTAACAACCATTGATTCAATTACCATGCTCAAGTAAGCTTTAATTTGCCTTTGTCCATGCTTGTGGAGGCTCCTAAATGAATTTTCACTTTTCATACACATCAAACACATTAAAAAGGCATTACTAACAGTAACAAACACCATTAAATCATTCCAAAATCATATATGAAAGCCTTTTAACCTTTATACCAAAAACATAACTAAATTTGTAGAAATAGGTGTTTAACCACTCAAACCTCACTTATAAGCTTAGATTTCAACTTCATTCATCGTAAATATCATCTAATTACATATCCAAACCATCAATTTCATCAAATTTCACTAATCTAATTTTTCCCGAAAAATCAAGCTAATGTAATTTTTTAAAAGGGGAAAACATTCAATTTGCTTAAAATCATTAAGGATTTATTAAATTAAGATCAAATACCTTTTAATTAGATCAAAATGATTTAGAAATCACATTAAAACCAAATCTTAGCCAAGAAATATGAGATCCACCATTTTCAAGCCAAAATTAACTTATTTGTTGAAATATGAGGTTTCCTTTCTAAATTTTTGTCTCTAAACATCCTATTTAACTTATTATTACAAATATAAACCTTAAATTTTATCTAATCTCATGAATGTAAAATTTCTGAAAAATTAAGCTTGTATGAACACACAAAAGGGGGAAACTCGAAATTCATTAAAATTGAATGAGGATCTTTCAAATTGAGTTCAAATACCTTCTATTTAGTTAAAAATAGATTAGAAATCAATCAAAAACATTAGGTTTAGTCATTATTTTGGATTTCACCATTGTTGAACCAAAATTTGATTAAAAAGCTTTAAATCTTAAAAACTCTTAACACACTCGACTAAATTCCAAATTAGATAAACAACAACTTTAATCTAATCATAATAAGTTATGAAATTACCTCAATTTGAAGAAAAAAACAAGTAGTGGAGCTAATTTGAAGTTGAATATGAGGAGAATAATGACGAATTTGATGAGGATTTAATCATTTTTCTTTTAAATTGGAAGGTGTTAAGGTGTTTGGATAGCTCAAAAATTACTAAGGATGATTTAATTTTGACAAAAAAAATATTTGATTTGAACTTGGGGAAAATTTTGGATGTGAAGCTAGATAGGAGGGAAAGAGATGGGTTGTTTAAAGAAGTAGGGAAGATGAACAGTTTTTTAAATTAAGGAGAAATTGCCTTTTAAAGACCCTTAGATTTCCATTATTTTTCAAATTAGTCCTTAGTTTAATTAAAACACATTTTTCTCAATTATTTTTAAACCCGATTTTATTTTTAAAATTTGTTTTAAGTTATTTAATAACCGATCACCTAATCTTAATTTTCACCACTTAATTTTAGACCCAACAATCATTTTAATATTTTATTATTACCATTATTATTTATTTAATTATTTTATCTTATTTTAATTTCTATGATATTAAAACCAATTTTTCTCTCAAGCCTACAACCTAATACCAATTCTACTAACCCGATTTTCAAAATGTGACAACTTCTCCTGCTGTTTGGAATTTGATATGGAAAGTGAGGACACCTCAAAAGGTGAGAGTGTTCAAATGGATTTTATGGAAAATATAGTTCTAATGAATTGTGAAGGAGTGTGAAGACAAATGACTATTTATGGTGATTTTCCTCGATGTAGAAGTGTTTTGGAAATGAAGGTCAATGCAATTCGAGATTGCGTTTTCTCTAAAGCTATTTGGTTTGCTGTGATTCTGAGGCGAGTTTCTTTTTTTTTCTCTCTGACATTCAATGAATGGTTCTTATGGAATTTACAGAATAAAGGGAGTTGTGGTAACGTTGATTTGATTAGAAAACTTTGTTCTCAATTTTATGTTGGTTTCTTCCAAAAAAATAGAAATTCTTTTGTTTTTTCTAACAGTAATAGTTGTGTTCAAGCCATGGTGGATACAAGTTATACATCGGCGAGGAGTTATGCATAGATGAATGCAAAATTAGATCATCCTTGTAACACCCAAAACCCGAAACCGACGCCGATTAGGGTCCCGGTGTCCTTCTATTCATATATCGCAGTTTATCTCATTTTACTAGTTCAATCAATCATTTTTTAATAAAGTAATGCATCTAGCCGACGTATTATATCAATTAATTAATAGCACATCTTAAAAAGGGAAAAAATGTCATTTTCACGATTTTTGGAGACTTCTATCGATACCTACTGAACAAGTATCAATAGTTGTCAAGTCAGTAAATAATTCAGATGCAGTACAGACTTCTATCAATACTTAAGATAGTTCTACCGATACAAGTGTGACTTCTACCGAAACAAGTCATGCTTCTACCAATACTAAAAACTCCAGAGAGCTAAGAACTCTTACCTTACAACTTCTACCGATACAAGTACATAAACTACCGATACATCTGTGAGCAGAACTACCGATTCCTGTTATACATCTACTGATACAACTCAAGTCAATGAATAACCTCTCTCCTAACCTGTACTTCTACGATACATGCAAGAGTTCTATCGAAACAAGTATGCAGAATTCAAAGAATCATGCCAAAACTCAAGTTTATCAACACTCATCATACATAACTCCAAAATACATTTAGACCAACACATAGTTCATAGTTTCCAAGTCATTACATTGCATTTCTAAGTCTATATTCCATCTTGAACAATCATACACAATTAAACTCATTATTTCGTTAAAGACATAACAAGTTCATCAACAATCCCGAACAAGTAATACAAAAGATACACCATCCTAGTATATACCGACCAAGTGATGAAGGACTACCAAACAAGCTCCGAGATAGTGTGACTTCTTGAGATGATTCAATCCTCAAACAGCAAAATAATCTACAAAACAACAATAATATCTTTCGTAAGCTTCATAGTTTAGTAAGTTTGAACAGTCTAAAGAGTTACCAATCATATGCATAAAGCAGTTATAACTCAATCGAGTTAGCATGAACTGTTGCTTCTTCAAGCCATATTTAGTATTTCTATTTTCCTGTCTATAACTTTTCCGTTACCAGTACCTGATGTTGCTCAGACGAGCTGTCGAGAACTCGTAACACATACGGTACCCCAACCATCGGTACGGTGTATGTCTGTAAACTGTCCCTTAACGATACTGCTCACACGAACTGTCAAGAATATGCACCTAAGCATAAATCCTAGCCATAGTAGGGCCTGTAATTCATTTTAGGATTCATATCTATTTTCTGACTCACGATGCTACTCTCACACGAGCTGTCAAGGACTCGTAACATATGCAATACCCCAACCATCGCGTTGGTTTCGTTTCTTCGGCATAAAGCCGGCTACCATTGTCGATACCTTTTCTTTTATTCTCTTTGATTCCAAGTGTTTCATTCGATTCTTAACATGTATAGAATAGGTACAAATAATACTAAATACAAATTTACTTAATGAACTTACTGGACTGAATTGCAATTGTGGATAGGCTCCAAGAACTAATCTGCTAATTTTCCCTCTCCGCGATCCGTGGCATGATCATAATCTAATCAACAATTCATCCAAATTTTTACACTAAAACACACATTTAGATTATTTAACACAAATTGATCTGTTTTAGGAAATTACAATTTTACCCCTAATATTTTTCTTTTGTTCAATCTAGTCCTTTCAATACAAAACATGCAAAGATACCCATTTCTTCAAGATACACTCCAACCGAACATTCATAGTTCAAATACAAATCCCTATAAACCAATTATTTCAACCAAAAACAGAATTTCACCACTTTTACGTTTTAGTCCTTAAACTCTAATTTCATAAAAAAATCACTTTACAAAAAGATCCAACCCAGACATCAAGCATTCAAAACTATCCAAAACTTTCAAGAACAAGCACATTCAACAATGGAAAGTTTCATAACATTTGACAGATTCACAAATTGGTCCTTAGATTAGCTAGATTAAGCTGACACAGACTCAAAAACATAAAAATTACTAAAAACGATCGAGGTTCACTCACCCAAACAAGCTTCAAAAGTTAACAATGGAAACCCTAGTTTTCCTCTTCTTTTTCGTGGAGAAGATGAGAAATTAGAAGGAAAAATGTCTATTTTTCTTCTTTAATTTCATATTTATACTCAATGGTAATTTTGTAAATATTTAGACTTTCATAATTAGCTTATTTAATCATTTGTTTAAATTTAATTAATCTCACTTATTTCTAATATTTTACATCATAATGCACACACTAAAATACTTTAGGTCTATTTATTCATTTGATCCCATAATTTATCAACTCTACTTTTATACCTTTTACAATTTAGTCCTTTCTACTCAATTCACTATCTAAACATTAAAATTCCTAGCCAAAATTTAATGTGATGCTAATGATATCATAAATATTGAAATAAATAAATTTTTTACTCGACTTGTCGGAGTTGTGATCCCGAAATCACTGTTTTCGACACCACTGAAAATCGAGCTATTACAATTCTCGATCCATGCACTATTTATTGAATTGGCCTTGTCCGGTGAAGGATTGGATAAAGCTTAATATAGATGAGACAATGTCACATAATGGACTTCATGTATCCTGTGGATGTGTATTTCGAGACTCAAGTGTTGAATGGTTGTGTGGTTACTCGAAGACATTAAGTAAGGAATCTGTTTTCAAAGTTAAAGCTAGAGCAATGGTGGAAGGTCATTTTATAGCTTGGGAAAAGGGGTTCAGGAGGATTGTGGTGGAATGTAATAATGCTCTGGTGTAAGAATTATTGTTAGCAGGTGGTGGCACTAATAGTATCTTGGTAGAGTTAAGGTTTTTGCATCAACTCTTGTGTAGGAAATGGGACGTAAGAGTGTGCCACATCTAAAGGGAGCATAATGGGGTTGCAGATCATATGGCTAAGTGTGTTGAGTTGGTATCAGTTTTACAGCTGTTTGAGGAATGTGTCGTTGCCTGATTAACGTTAACATGTTTATGTAAACGCTTCATGTTGTTTCTTTTTACCGAATATATATAATATTCAAAGAAACTTCCTAAAGTATCTTCTTAATTTTAGCAAAAAAAAAATTGATTCATCTTTGTAAGGAACTTCATGAATTCGTGAAACAGTGAGCATATTGCATTTAGATACGAAGTTAAAATCAGTTAATTGCACTTGGAAAATATAAGTTTGAAAAGATAACTGATCAAGAATCTTCCCCAGTTTGATGGCACTTCTATGTTTTCAATACACATGTCATAATCAAGTCACATTAATTATCTACATGAATCATGTTTCACAAGTATTCAAGACTTTCAATTAGATCCTTTCTCACCTTAGTATTAAATTATAACATTTCAAAATTTCAACCATGTATTCAAATATATATATATATATTCACAACTCAATCACAATCTACACACATAAATACATTTTTATACCCTATGAACTTACTTATTAACCAACTATCGAGTTGAGTTATAAGGACTATTATGCAATTTTTTATTTTCCTCATTTATCAATTGATTGTTCCAATTCTTGATCTAAATAATATTTAATTTCAAAATATCAATTCCAAATACCTTAACATATTCAAGTATATGCATATGACCCATTAATTTTAATTTACAATATTTCCCTAAACTTTTACATTTTATTCAATTTAGTCAATAAAACTGAAACCTTTATAACTTTCACATTTAAGCTCTGGTTTATAATCCGTTTTCAAATACATTCTTATACAACCCACTAACACCCATATTTATCAATGAATCATGACAGTTTCATCACTTTTCATTTTAGCCCTTAAATGCAGAATAACCATTCAAACTTAACAATTTATTCTCTTTTCCATTTCTAAGCTTACAATCTATCATTTAACACTAAAGATTCCAAAAATCATCAATTTCAAAATTTTAAAACTTTAATAGTTTTGTGATTTAGTACCCAGACTAGCTAGATTAAGCTGTAACAATCTCAAAAACATAAACTTTACTAAAAAGGAATTAGGAAATGCTTACAATGCAATAACACTAAGCTTGACCGAAAATTGGTTCTCTAACAATGGTGAACAAGTGTAAAAGGAAGAAAATGGGGAAGAATACTTATGCTTATGTTTTAACATATTTTTTATTATAAATTAACTTATTTATTCCACCAAATCTATCCACAATCGTCCACCACATTAGAAATGTGGTTCATTGCCTTATAAATCCCATAACATTTGCTATTTAAGCTTTTTAACAAATAAGAATCAATAGTAATTAAAGTTTTACGATTTTTATGATGTAGTCCTTGTACCTTAATTAACTATCAAATCACCAAAATTTCTGAACCAAACTTTAATTCACTTATATAATGTATCCATAAATAATCAATGGAAATATTTACGGGTTCGTTTTACAAAAATGAGGTCCTAGTACCTCATTTTCTAAAATCACTAACTTTAAGGTCAAACCACTTGTATTTTAACTAATAGTTTAATTAACAAAATTCACCAGGTCAAAATTCACTATATTTGACTTGTAAATTAAATAATAATATTTATGGACTTACTCACCAAAATTGTGGTCCCGAAACCATTGACAAACGAGCTATTACATAGTGAGTTATCTTTACAAGGCTGGTGTGACTTAGATTGGGCTGCGTGTCCCATCACTTGACTGCCACCAATTGGTTGGCTCATGTTTATTGGGAAGTTACCTATCTCCTGGAAAACTAAAAAGCAGCACACTATCTCTCGATCCTCAACTGAAGCAGAGTATTGCTCTTTGGCCTCTATTACTTGTGAATTGAAATGGTTAAAGCTCTGTTGCTCAGTCTTGGGGTAAATCACCTTAAAGCTATTCCTTTGTTTTGTGATAGTCAACCTGCTCTGCATATTGCTCATAATCCTATTAATCATGAACAAAAGAGCATATTGAGGTGGATTATCCTTTTATTTGGGATGCAATTCAAGAGGGTCTTATTTCTCCTTCATATGTGTCTACTACAGATCAACTAGCAGATATATTTACAAAAGCTTTGAGAAAGAAACAATTTGATTATTACCTTAGGAAGTTGGGCATTTATGATTTGCTTGCTCCAACTTGAAGGAGTATTACGAAAAAATATGAATATTATGAGATAATTTATTTTAAGACTAGTTTTCTATATTATAGAGAGTAGAGGGCGAATATGAGTAGTTTATATTATAAGAAGTAGAGGGCGACTAGGAGTAGATTTCCTATTTCAATTCTAAGTGCAATCTGACATCTATATATATTCTCTTATGTTGACGAATGATAATTGAGACTTCAAAAAATATTTAATTGTGTGTGTATAGTTTGTATTATAGAATAAAATTTAAAAATTACATGGCAAATGCTAAGCTTTTTATTAAAGTAAGATGTTTGTTGTGATGATACATCGACCACCTACTATCAAAACATGTAATTGAAAATATGATTAGGAATTTTAAGATTTAGAATTAACAAAAACACTAAATTTAGAAAACATTTGTACCTTTGAATTTAGAGAGACAAAATAAAATATTAAACTTCAAATGTAGAATAGGAAACGTAAGATTAGGTTGAACTTTGTACTGCTATATGCAAAATAACAAATAAGAAAATTACTAAAGGTGAAAATCAAACCAAAAAAATATGAAAAATGAGTCATGTAGAATAGTATGAAAATCTAAATTACAAAACTAACAAAGTGATAATGTTTTTAATATAAGATTTATTAATTGAAATTGAAATTAAAATAAATATGTAATTTGATTTATACAATTTTTTAAAATTATAATATTTATTATTATGTTATTTATCTAGAAAATATTTGAAAGGTAAAGTTTACCGTTTTCATATATATATAATAAATCAATTCAAATATGTCAATAAATATAATGTATATCATAATATATTATAAAATTTAAAATATATTAAATTAAATTAAAATATAATCTACAAACAAATATAATAATACTCATTAAAATAAACTTTATCTTAATATTAAACCTATTTAAGAGTCCAATGAGTTGCTCCAGTGGAAAAAAAGATTTTGTTTATCTTAAGAAATCCGGGTTCGAGCACCTGTGTGTAAAAGGTGTGTATGTACCTTGTCAAAAGATTAAGAAAATATGAACAGATAATATTATGCAATCATACTAGTATATTAAAAAAAACCTATTTAATTATTTATAATAAATCAATTAATGTTTGAAAATATAATAAAAAACAACTAATTATTTATTTTCAATTATTAATTAATTTTTGAAGTTTACGTTTCAAATTCTTTTCTTTCTCGTGCGGAATATTCGCAATCGTGTCAATATATTCATCCTTCACTTTCTTGATCTTGAATTTGTTTTTGTCAATCTTCTCGAAATACTTCTTAATCTTGTTGACTTTGACTAAAATAATAGAAATACGAAAAACATAAAGAGTATTTCCCTCACAGAACAGTTTCGTCCCATATCAACTTCTCCCTTCCTCAAACAATCCTTGTCCTCAAGGATCAAATTTTGGATATTTCAGGCGGAGGTCACTAAAATTTTCCCAAGTAGAGTCCTCCAAAAAGGTGTTGGCCCCACTCTACTATGACCTCGGTGACAGCATGATTCCCCCGTTTCACCTTACGTCAATCCACAATTTTGATTGGAACTTTGGGAAGATCACCATTCAGGTTTACCAATGGAAGTATAGGAGAAATAGGAGCGTGGCCAACGTGCTTCTTGAGCTGAGAAACATGAAACGTTGGATGGATCCGAGATTCAGCAGGCAAAGTGAGTTTGTAGGCCACCTGACCTCGTTTAGCTTTAATCAGAAATGGGCCATAGTAACGTGGAACCAATTTCCGGTTGGCCACCCTGCGAAGTGAGTGTTGATAATATGGTTGCAGCTTGAGATACACCAAATCACCAACCTGAAATTCTCACTCTGACCGTTTCTTATCAGCTAGTTGCTTCATGCACTATTGAGCCTGTTTCAAGTGGAACTTAAGCAATTGTCGACCTGCCTCTCTGACTTGTTGACTACGATCAACAATAGCAACTCGAGAAGAACTAGCAAAACAGGGCTGATACAAAGGGGGTCCTTGACCATAAAGGGCCTCATATGGTGTGGTCTGGATGGTAGAGTGGTAGGTGGTATATACCACCATTCTGCTAAGGGAATCCAACTCAACCAATCGTGGGGTTTCTCGCCATTCATCTAGCGAAAATAACCCTCCAGGCAACGATTCAGCACCTCTGTTTGACCATCCATTTGAGGATGGTAAGCAGTAAAAAGCTGTAATCGGACGCCCATATGCTTGAACAACTCATGCCAAAAAGTGCTGACATAAACCTTATCTCGGTCCGACACAATAGACTCCGGAGCACCATGGAGCTTGTACACTTGACATAAGAATTCATAAGCTACAGTAGCTGCAGTATAAGGGTGCGAAAGGGTGAGGAAGTGACCATATTTAGTCAATCTGTTTACAACCACCAATATAGTGTTCTTCCCCTTGGAAGGAGGCAACCCTTCGATAAAATCCATACTGATCGCAGCGCAAGCTCGGTCTAGACTGGGGAGAGGCTGCAGGAGACCCGGTGTCGCTACCAAATCAGCTTTGCATCTTTGACAAACGTTGCATTCTTTCACCCATGTCTTAACATCCTTCGACAACCCTTTCCAATAAACCATGCTCGATAGTCTATGTTTGGTGGCATGAATTCCCGAATGACCCCTATTCGAACTACCATGAAAGCAAAGAAATAATTCTCCCCAATTCGACATCATGGCCCATGATAACCTTACCCTTCCTTCTAAGGGTTGTACCATCCTATGTAAACTTTGGGTGGGACGATGCTTGCTGTTGAAGTTCCTTAAACAAAAGCTGCAGCCTGTCATCCAACCTGATGGATTCCCTCACTTTGTCCCAAAGACCAGACTAAACAGTGCTAACCATCATTTGAAGAAGCTGGCCCTGTTGCTCGTGAGACCTCCTAGACAATATCTGCCACAGTATTCAAAATGCCCTTCCTATAAATAATAGAATAGTCATAGCTTAACATTTTGGACTCACTTTTTTTGTAAAGGAGTGATAACCTGCTAGTTAGATAAAAATCTGAGACTTTGGTGATCCGTTCGAATGAGGAAAGGCCTTCCCACCAAATAAAAGTGCCACTTATTCACTGCTAACAAAGCGACCAACATTTCTTTTTCATAAATCGACAAGGTCTGATGTCTCACACCCAAACCCTTGCTGAAAAATGCAATCGGTTTGCCCTTTAGTTGCAAAACAGCCCTAACTCCATGTCCACTAGCATCGGCATCCACACAAAATGGCTCTTGAAAATTTGGAAGAGTTAACACAGAAGCTTGACAAATAACCTGTTTCAAATGTTCAAAAGCTTATTGTGCGATTGCATCCCACTATCACTCAACATTCTTTTTCAACAAAGTAGTTAAAGGCTTGGCTATAACTCCATAATTCTTGATAAATCAGCGATAGTATCCAAACAGCCTAGGGAAACCTCTCAAATCCTTGATAGATTGTGGTGGAGGCCAATCTAACACCCCATCCACTTTCGATGCATCCATGGAGATTGTTTCTTGTTGAATGATATGGCCAAGATATTCCACTTTGGGAGAACCAAAACTACACTCATTTTAGCAAACAATTTATTATCCCTCAACACTTGTAGAACTTCTCGTAGATGTGATAAGTGCTCATCCTAGCTCCTAAAATAAACTAGAATGTCATCAAATAACACAAGGACATATTCGCAAAGGAACCTTCTGAACACTGCATTCACTAAGGCCTGAAAATTGGATGCAGCATTGGTGAGACCAAAAGGCATCACCATAAATACGTAATGTCCCTCATGAGTTTTAAAAGCCATTTTATGGATGTCTTGATCCTACATGCGAATTTGGTGGTAACTTGAGTGAAAATTCAACTTGGAGAAGTGAGTGGCTGCCCCGAGTTCATCCAATAATTCCTCAATGATGGGAATTGGAAATTGACCCTTAATGGTTAATTGGTTCAATTGTCTGTAATCTATACAAAGGTGCCCACAACCGTCTTTTTTCTTAATCATTACCACTAGAGAAGCAAAGGCTAGTACTATCCCGAATTGTAACACCCCTAACCCGTCTTCGCTATCGGATTAAGGTTCTAGTCAAATTGAACATTTAAACTCATATTACAATAATATTTCAACTTAAATCATACATTCATATATTTCGTATCAAATTTGTACATTTGACCTTAAATCATGCTTTTGAGACCTTAAAATAGTTTAGAAACAATTCAAGACTAATTTGAAACAAAACAAAAAGTTTAGGAAAAAGTTGGAAATTTTGGTGAAATAGGGGCACATGTTCGTGTGCCTGCCCGTGTGCCTACTGCACCTAAATTGTAAAATGCACACGGTCGTGCGTCTTCCCGTGTTGAGGCTATATGCCCACCAAATAACCCCTAACTCAAGCCAAACAAAGCTAAATCTTGTCCAACAAGACACCACAATTATGCATCCAATTCCATGACTCAAAATCACCATTTAGACACCTCCTCACATATTAAACAACTTATCTAAACCTTTATCCAATGTGTCATTCATAGGCACCACAATTTACTCACACAATGCATTCAAACCTATATCAACCATGCCAAAATAATCATTCTAAAATATGCCATCATACCATATGATATCTAATATCTATGGATTATGCATGAGGATTTATTCACCCATACTTGCACCTATTATTTACATGCCACATTTTAAACATTAACCACAACAAGCTTGGCCCAACTCAACACAAGAAAATTCACTTGAGAAACTTTTTAACCTTAACACATGCCATTTATAACCATTAACCCAAAATAACCATAAATACCAATATGTCAAGTAAATAGTGTGACGATACTCCAACGAGATTCCAACCGATTGAGCTTTCCAATAATCTACAAGACAGAGGAAATGATTACGTAAGCATTTTAATGCTTAGTAAATTTGTATAAGAGATACTTACTGAACATATCAAATTAAACAACCATACCTACTCTCCTCATGTATTATGCCAAACTTTCTTTCCTATACACATCCCCTCACAAGGTTAATGAATATAACACTACATATAAATCCCAAGTGACTCATGGCATATACATGATAAGCATTAGGCTTTATCCATAATCCATCACCATTACACATACTTCCCATTGAGATCATATGGTTAATAGATAGTAAGTAAACATAACATCTATAAAAGATAACATATATTAATAAATGGATTCCATGTGTATTTCATCCATCACATGATAAATTATCATCCATTTTCATTTTGTATATGCATATTCATCTTTCAATATCATATAAACATTAAGTTTTTATACATACCATTCCATTGACCTTTTCTTTTTTATACATACCTTTCAATTGACCTTTTCTTACCCGTTGAACCTTTTCGAATAACATCAGATACTCGGAATACCTTTTCATGTAAATGTAACATTTTCTTTTCCTTTTCAATGGTGCTCACATGAACTGTGAAGTGGGCCTGCTCACACGAGCTATGGAGAATCTGCAACACATGCTGGATCTCAGCCATCGATAGGACCTCTAGGACCAGTACCCAATACCTATACTTCCTAATGAAATGTCATTTGTATCCTATGCATTCTCTAGGCTCAAACGGGTCTCTTTCCATAACCTTATTTGTGACCTTCAGTTTCACATAAGCATTTTCAATAATTTTCCATGAAATTCCCATTTTGGATATATATCTCATATAACCATTTATTAAATTCACATGTTCATAATTTTATCATTAACTCACTTTAATTGTTAAATACAATTAAACAAGTAATACATAATAATCAATCCAAACCAAAACATCATGTCATTCCATTTACTTAACATTATATTTTAATCCACATTATCAAAATATTAAGTGATCGTTAATCTAATTCATTCATAACATAGTATTTATTAACATGACATACAATATAACACATAATAATTTAATCCTTATACGAACTTACCTCGATTAAAATGGTTGCTAAAATGGAGTCAACAACTAGTCCGAAAATTTTAGCTTTTTCCCCTATTTAAATCCAATCATAGTGCTTCTTTATGTAAATAATAATTTTCATTCAATTAATATCAAACCAACGCTTAAATAATCAGCTTTATTCAATTAGGTTTTTCAATCTTTATTTTATAAAATTATCCCAATATTTTTCCTTTTATTTAATTTAGTCCCTAGTTCTTAAACTTGTAAATTCACTAAATTTAATCACAACACTTACTGGCCGAATACTCTAAGGACCTAATACAACCCATTTTTGTCATGTTTTTACAAAAATTTCATGATGTTTTACTTTTTAAACAATTTAATCGCTAAACATTAAAATTATTAAAATTCACTTAACAAAAAGCTTAAGTTAAACCATCACCTACATGAATACATTAACTAAGAACAAAAACATACTCTACCCATTCATGGTAAGTCCCTAAACTTTTAACATTTTTGCAAATCAACCTCGAGTTAGCTATATTAAGATTAAACGGATAAAAAACATAAAAAAACATGAAAAAAAACCTCAAAATCCCACACATGCATGGCAAAGAGCTTGGCCGAACTCCATGGTTTCCAAATTGTGTAAATTGGCTTGAAGAAGATGAATATAAGACAAAAATTACGTTTTTTTCTTTTTATTTATTACTTTTTACCTAATACTTAACTTACTTTTTCTTTTAATTCATTTAATGAAAACACATGCTTTAGTCAACAATCATCACCAACCGGATAAGCCATTTATTTATGGTATATTTCCCACATAAATCATTGTATTTTTCTTAAATTATTCAATCAACTAATAGAAGTTAGCTTTTGTAGCTTTTATAATTTAGTCCTTTTTAATTAATTAACTATCCATATATTAAAAAATTTAACCAAACTTTAATACACCAATATAATCATTCTGTAAATATTTAATAAAAATATTTATTGACTCGATTTATAGAAACGGGGTCTCGATATCTCAATTTTTAAAACCACTTAAATTTAAGGATTTACCGCATAAATCTAATTGTTCATTTAAATAGCGTAAATTGTCAATTCAGAATTTATTATAATACTATATTTGACTCATAAATATTAAGTAATAATATAATATTTACGGACTCGCTTATCGGATTTGTGGCCTCAAAATCACTATTTTCGACACCGTTGAAAATCAGACTACTACACGGATAATACCAGCTGTCAACATTTCCCCAACGAGTTTCTCAATTTTTGCCTTCTAAAGGGGAGGATATTGATAGGGTCGGACCTTAACCACCTTAGTCTCATCAACCAATGGAATGTGGTGATCATGTAACCTATAGGTAGGAAGTTCAGTTGGTATCTGGAAAACATTGACAAAGCTAACCAATAGATGTTCTAATTCTAGTGGATGGTCTGAGGAAGGCATATGTAGCACAGTATGACTATTGGCAGCCAATAACATGGGACTCAAACCCTTGTCCAAAAATGTAAAACACTTGGACATTTGAGGACCAGTCAACAAATGGAGACCTTCCGGAGTGATGCCGTATAGTGTACATGATTGTCCTTGATACTCGAAGAACATTGTAAGAGCAGCAAAATTCCAAACTATTGAACTAAGGGACAGAAGCCATTGGACACCCTGCAACAAATCACAACCCTTAACAGATAAAACCATGAAGTCGGTCTCAAATTTGTGGCCCTGAGAATAGCACACAACAGATTTACAAAGACCTTAAGTAGCCAAACTCCCCCCATCAGCAATCATCACCTTCAATTGAGTGGACGGTGTAACAGGTAGCCCCAAACCCTTGGTCAGCTTAAAGCCTACAAAGTTGTGGGTACTCTTAAAATCCATCAAGATGATGACCTCCTGCTGGTTGATAGTAGCGGACAATCTCATTGTATTATGCCCCTGAGATCCCTTAAGGGCATGAGTAGACAAAATTGGGGAAGGTGTCTCAGGTTTAGAATCCACCAACTCTAGCTGACCTGTGCAATCTTGGAGTCCCTAACCCTCAAGATCAACTATCGAATCAGTGGAAGTCTCAATCATGAATTGATACAATTGAGATTTCACACACTTATGCCCTGGTGTATACACGAAGATAGTTCGAGAGTTTTATTCACATATAATATCTCCAAATATCGCGTTTGTCTATGTCAGGGGTAAGTTTGTTTTATTTTATGAAGATTCCATTAACGCCCATTACTATTTGAAGGATATTGAAGATGAACACTCTGAATTTGCTGAGAAAATCACTACTGAGGGGTTGCAAAGAGTGCTTCAGGACTTGTGCGTGTCGGGCACTAAATGGTTGGTGTCCAAGAAAGATAGTTATACCATTAATCAAACCTCATGAAGCCACATTGGAAATTATTGTATCACTTTTTAAAGGCAAGCCTCAGTCCGTCCACGCACCACACCACCATTTCAAATGAGCGACTACTACTTTTGCACTCTGTCATGATTGGAAGAAAACTCAATGTGGGAAGGATTATCTTTCGAGAGGTTCATCGCTGTGCGCAAAAGAATGCAGGTAGTCTTGTTTTCCCTTCTCTTATTTCTACTTTGTGTGAACAAGTCAAGGTGCCACTCCAGCAACACGAAGATGTTACTCAAAACATAGGAGCCATCACAAAACAGATGGTGATGAAGTTCCTGGGTGAAGATTTACCAAGGCATCCATTGTCCAGCAATGCCTCGACATCATTCTACACCACCACGTACACCAGCAAGCCCAAAAGCCTTAAATAGTGATTTTGAGCGACAGGTGCTCCACGTGATTCATGAGATGCAACAACAATTTGGGAGATTTTCCAAGGCACAAGTTAAACTTGCAAATGACGTGGCAGAGGCACACACAGAAATGGCTATCTTCTGGGGATATACGACGAAGATGGACATTTATTTTTCCTTGACATTCATTTTTTTCATTTTTCCATAGCAAACATAGTTGATAAATGATTGTCAAATTATGTTGAGTATATCTTTTTGCTTACGATGTTTGATTAGGATATTAATTCTTTGAATATTTAGGAACTATGACAATAGAATACGTGAGTTTAGCTTAGGAAAATTGTTTGAAAATTGAGTTTTTAAAGTAAAAATATTCTGATTATTAATGTAATTTGTTTAAAGTAGGTTTCTTTTAATAAACTTAGGAATTATTTTAACCAAGTTTAGTACAAGGAAATGCTCAATAAAACAAAATTTTTTCATGGCATAAAAGGAAAATTTTAGAAGAAAATGTCATAGGACACTTCAATGCTTGAAATTGCTATGTATGCCAGCAATACTTTGTTTTCTCCTCTATGTTGTTGATTAGAAAGTAGGTTTAAGTATAAGTGTTTATAAAAAAAAGAAAAAAATTAATAAAATTGAGGGAACTTCACTGTAGCAATAGACTGAATAAGCTAAGGAGGTAGTTGTTTGCTCTATCTATCTTCTAAGTAGAAATGCCTTAACTTAATGAGTGAGTTGTATTCTAAGTAGAAAATCATGTGACAAAATGAATCCCTTAACAAAAGTGAATAAATTGAGTAAAAACATAGTCAATTTTGTAAAAATATTGAACTTAGGTAAAAGATAAACTGAGATAGTTAAGCCTATAAATATAATTGCAATGGTAATTAGAAATTTTTATTGTTAGGGCAAAATTTTCTACATTGCTTTTGCTGAATAATCTTATGAAACTTGAACAAGTTTCCAGAATTAAAAGATTGCTGAGAATTGAAGCATGAAATATATTTTGAAAAATATGACATTTCATTAGATAATTGTGTAGTCATGGCAAACCAACCATACATTCATGCATTTTTGCTTGAGAACAAGCAACAACTCAGGTTTGGAGGTGTGGTAACTCTTGAAAAGAGTTATCTTTTAGACCTTTTTATCTTGAGAAAATTGCTTGTACTTAGATAAAAGTAGACATTTTAGGATAGTAATTTAACATTTTTAGTTTTTGCATAACAAAGCTTGGTTGCACTTAAATGTTTAGAAATTATTACTTTAATTTGAGGGAGAAAGAGGATTGGTGCGCAGTGGTGACTGGTGCAGGAAAGAAGGAACATATATGGAGGAAAGAAACCATTGCCCTGGCAAAAGGCAGTACAATTTGTCAGCTAAAAAGCCTTGGCAATTCTAGGAATGAGCTGACTCAACAGAAGCAACTTATTCTAGAGCAAGCCAACTAGACATACCTACAGAATCTACTAGACGTACATGCAGCAGATCTATAAAGCTCGTGAAAAGGAGAAAAGTGTGGAGAAATTGAGGAAAAATCACGCAAGAAACGTGCGTAAAATCACGAGTGAAAACTACAACAAGAAGGGAAAAGCTCAAGTTGTAGCGCAGAGCAAAATCGCAAGGAATAAGACAACGCACCTACCTAAGCTTGCAAGACATTGCAGCGCGAAGGAGGAGGCTGGATCAGCATCTCCTATAGTTCTTCCTTATCTCTTATTTGTGTTTGTTTATTTTTACTTTGGGAAAAATGTTGGATGAAATTATTTTGATAATTAATCTCATATCTATGAGCTAAATCTCATTGGGTTGGGATTATTGGATTACATTTTGGATATTTTGTGAATGATTTTGGTTTAAATCTAAATATGTTTATTGTTTCATTTGAATGGTTTTATTTCTCATGCATGTATGCCGTAAACATAGATGGATGGATGGATGTGTAACGATCCATTTTTGGTGAAATCGAAAAATGATAAAATTAGGGTCTTAAAAGTTAATTATGACTTCATAAAATGCTAGATAAATAGGTTTGGTTAATTAAAGAAGAATAACCAATAAGTTGGATAGGTGAAATTTGGTGTTTAATGTGTAAATTATAGGTAGTGGGTTAATTTATAAAGAATTCAAACTTGGAGTTTTATAAATTGATGAGTTATTAGTTAAGGTATTAAATAAATGAGAGTTGATATGGTAATTAGACCATAATACTTTTAAGTGGATAATTTTAGGCTAGAATTAAATTAAAGACAAGCTTTACCTCTAAGGAAAAATTAGTAATTAAATAAAGGAATGTCTAAACTAATAAAATATGAGGTCTTCTTCTTTAGAGGGATTTTCCACCAAAAAGAAAAAGAAAGAAATTAGAAAGAAGAAACTCCATTAGAAAGCTTGAGGATTTCGACAAAGAAGCCATTGCATGTAAGTGTTCCCTTAGTATTTGTGCTATGAAAATGGTGTTTTTGTGATCAACAAGATGAAGCCTTTCTAGTTTAGGGAATATATTTTGAAAATGACAGGTTTTTTAGTTTTCCATTAATGTTTTTGGAAGCTAAATTGATGATAGATTTGATGTAGTTAGTAAATGAAATTATGAGTGGTTAAATATTTAAGGAGGTTGATTTTAAAGTAGTTTAAGTGTACATAAAAATCTTGAGAAATTGAGCATGGAGAATCGAATGTGGGCTATTATGAATGTGAATGGAATGTTGAAAAAAAGAAATAAACAAAGACATGTAGTTTTTATTAAAATAAATTAAAAGCTTAATTTGGGGGAAATGGTATAATTCATAAATAAATAAAAGTATTTGTTAATTTTGAGAAATTAAATAGTGGGGGTTAAATAGGGACTGTTCGAATGAGCTGGATTTAAGTAAAGAAAAATAGTTTTTTCTTTGAACAAATAGAGCATATATGTAATGGAATAGGATTTTGGAGAAAAAATTTTAATGTATCAACTAATTATGTTAAATGTGAAAATATGAATTATGATTAAAAAAATATATGAATTGAATGAGTATTTTAAGAGATGAATCGAATTAAAAAAATTCAATTGTTATTTATAGATCGCAAAACAAAAGGACCGACTGAAAATCGAGGGAAGGATAAGGTCAATGAGTGATTGTTTGCAACTTTGATAGCTCCTCTATTACGGTAAGTTCATATACCTGAACTTAACATTATATTGAATTATTAATTTAATTCTAAAGTTATGTAATTGTCATTTAAATCGTTAACTCATGTAAATAGTTTTATATTCTAAATAAATGATGATATTGATTTACAAATGAGAAATTGTGGAAATGATTCACTTAATATTCGTTAGTTCAACTGACTAAAGTTGGGCTCACTTTTGCAATTTATCCACTAGGCACTAGGTGCCAAGAATTGATGGATTTGTTGGTTAATCTAACTAGAGTAGGGCTCACTTATTACGGTTTATCCGCTAGGCACTAGGTGCCAAGAATTGACGAAACTATCGTTGATTAATCCAACTAGAACTGGGCTCACTTATTGCAGTTTATCCACTTGGCAATGAGTGCTAGAAATTGACGAAACAACGATTGATTAATCCAACTAGAGCTGGGCTCACTTATTGCGGTTTACTTGCTAGGCACTAGGTGCCATGAATTGACGGAATTCGGCTATGACAAAATGAATGAATCTTTAGAAAAGAATTTATAATATGAGTCATTGAGTAAGAATTACATTTGGTTATGTGTTATGTGCGTAATTGGTTAATTGGTGACATGTGCTATATTTGAGCTAAAATTTGAATTTGTTGAGTAGATACAAATATTTGAGAATTCATATACATTCATGTAAATGATTATATATAAATTGAAGTTTTCTAATGTGAGTAAATTTTTCATGATTTCAGGTTAGATTATTAGTAGATTCCAACTCAACATCTCGTAAGAAATCCCATACTCAATGTTGGTGAAGTCCTCTTTTGTCATTTTGGCATGTACCTAGGAGATGTATAGATGTCTAATGAACCTAGGATATAAACAGCTTGTGAATATTTCTTGTATGGAAGGTGGTTTGAGTTGTATGAATCATATATATATATACTTTTGATAAATAGGTTAAGGTACCTAAATTATAGTTATAGAGAATGAAATGTCCATGATGATATATGTTGAATATACATGAATGACTAATTTGCTTGATTAGTTAATTAGTGAGTTTCAAATTGGTTGTTTTGAATGAGTGTTGAAATAGGCTATTGTTCATGATGTATTTGAGGTTGGAATTGTGAATGTTGTTGCATTCTTTTCTCATGTAGTTGAGTTGAGTAAAGCTTTGCATATAAATTGTAGTTTTATGAATGCATTCATTCAAGTAATATGTTAAAGGATTAAACTTTGGTTGTGTTGCCTTTAGAAAGTATATTGGTTAAATTGCTTGAAAAACTTGGCATGATTTGAACTTGAGAAAAATTAGTATAGAACTTTAGAAAGTGGTATCGATAATTTTAGCATTAATATCGATACCTAACTGTATGTGCAATTTAAAAATTTAACAGAATGTGAAAGTGGTATCGATTCATAATTAAGTACCGATATCTTGCATAAAATATCGATATTTAAGAATAACTATCGATACATGTATCTTTGTTGAGAAAACAGAATTGAATTTTGGCATCGATTTTTAAAAAGGTATCGATTTAGTATCGATACCACAGTGCAGTTTTTATGATTTGTTTTCAAATTTTATTTAATCAATTTCAATTAAATTTTTGAATGTTTTTAATTTAATTTCATAGTTCATATACATGAAACAAGATGTTCTATGGTGAAGTGTGATATAATTGAATTGTTTGTGAATGTTTGATTTGCTTAAATTTAATTGTTTAAGAAGATTTATTTACTAAATGATTTGGTAACACTTCAGAACTCTAATCCGGTGACAGATAAAAGTTTTGGGTGTTACATTTAGTAGAATTAGAGCTTACGGGTTTAGCCGATTCTCGGACTAAATCGAGCTCATAATTAAGTCTAGAGGTACATGCCAATGTTGAGTCAGAATTGAGTCGGGATTTAGATGCTGATATGAATTATTTTGTTTTATAATTAAAAGATGTCTGACGAATCTAATAATATTGTGAGTTAGGAAAATTTGAATGATGAATCTACTGAAGAATTGGACATAATCGAGTCGATCACTTCTAGTGAATAGTTTGATGGTGCATAGAGAGCAAGTGATAATAGAGGCACTAGTGAAGGGCAAAGTGATATGAATCTATTGCGTACTATTGCTGAAGCCCTTCAACGGGTAGTCAGAGTGACTCCTTCAGTGATGCCATCAACCATGGCCAAACGAGCTCCTATTAAGGAGTTAAGAAGATATGGCATTACTGAATTCACGGGATTAAAGGGAGTGGATTTGCCAACAATTGAATTATGATTAGAATCCACATCAAGAATTTTACAGTAATTAGAATTTACTTCCTAGGAAAGTGTTATCTACGGTATCGTTGTTACAAGGTGAAGCTTATACATGGTGGCAGATAGTCACGCGGCACATTCCTAAAGAAAGAGGTGATTGGGAATTCTTTCAAACTGAATTTCAAAAGAAGTATATCGAAGAATTGTACCTGGAGGTCTACTAAAGCAAGGAAATATGTCAACGGTAGATTATAAACGGGAGTACTCGCGACTTAGCTAGTACGCAAAGGAATTGATCCTTACAAAAGAGGAAAGTTGTAAAAGGTTTCTACGAGGCATGAGAGATAAGATAAGAACTCAATTGATAGCATTGAAGATTAAGAAGTTCGCGGACTTATCAGAGAGAGTAAAAATGGTAGAACAACCCTTGGGTTTAAGCAAAAGGGTTGAATCTTCTCGAGTTATTGGGAAACATTTTGGGACTCTAAGCTTTTTTTCAACACCAAAATGTAGTAAGGAAACTCGAGATTTCGGGAAATCAGTTGCGAGATCAGCTATGCCGAATAGAGTACAAGACCATCAACTTATGATTTTTTGTCGGTAGCATAAAAGCACTAAACAGAGACTCAAAGATGCAAATTTGTGAACATTATGGAAAGAAACATTTGGGAAAATGCTGGAAACTAATCAAAGGTTGCTTCTAGTATGGATCGTTAGATCACTTTACACGGGAGTGTTTGAAAAATGAAGACAATGTGTTTGATGTTGTTCAGAAAGTTACTTCTGTTACAAGGGGTCGAGGAACGAGTAGGGGTGGATTGGTTCTAAGAAGTGGATCTAAGAGAGGGAATGACTCAACTACTCATCAGTTAGAGGTTAGAGCACCAGCTCGTACCTACGTAGTAAGAACTCGTGATGAGGGGGATGCTACCGATGTAGTAACATGTATTTTTCTTTTATTCTCCGCACTTGTATACACTGTAATAAATCCTTGTTCTTCACATTCATATGTTAGTACGGGATTGATTAATATGGGAAGTATGAAATCTGAGATGTCACGGGTAGCTATGTCAGTGTTGAGTCCTTTGGGGCAAAACGTATTAGTAGATCAAGTATGCAAATGTTGTCCGTTAGAAATTCAAGTTTAACATTTCCCGTAGATTTACTGATTATGCCCTCTAGGGATTTAGATGTGATTTTGGGTTTGGATTGGCTAATCGAACATAGAGTAGTTCTTAATTGTCGTAAGAAAAAGTTTTCAATTCATTATTTGAATGGAGAGTCATTAAAGTAAATGGTGTCAGATCGAGTCGATCAACACGAATGATTTCAGCGATTCAAGTAGAGAAATTGATGAAAAAGGGATGTGAAGCTTTTCTAGCTTATGTTATTAACTCCAAGACTAGAAAAGTTGAGTTGAACAATATTCGGACGATTTGTGAATTTCCCAATGTGTTTTCGGAGGAATTTCCTAGGTTACCACCCACTCGGGAAGTAGAGTTTGCAATTGAAGTGTTCCTGGGTACAACTCTAGTATCCATAGCTCCGTATCGAATGACACCTATAGATTTGAAAGAATTGAAGGTACAACTTCAAGATTTATTAGAGCGTGGATTTATTCGGTCGAGTATATCGTCATGGGGAGCTCTAGTGCTATTTGTTAAAAAGAAGGATGGATCAATGCGACTCTGCATTGATTATCGTCAATTAAACAAGTTGACAATTAAGAATCAATACCCTCTTCCATGTATTGATCATTTATTTGATCAACTTAAAGGAGCTTCAGCATTTTCTAAAATTGATTTGAGATCGGGATAATATCAGTTGAAAGTAAAAGATAGTGATATTCTGAAAACAACCTTTCGAACTTATTATTAGCACTATGAATTCTAGGTGATGCCCTTCGGATTAATGAATGCTCCAATAGCGTTCATGGATTTAATGAATCGCATCTTCCAACAATATCTTGATCAGTTCGTAGTTGTTTTCATTGATGATATCTTGATTTATTCAAAATCAGAGGTTGAACATGAGCAACATTTACGAATTATGTTACAAGTGTTACGAGAGAAACAGTTATACGAAAAATTTAGGAAATGTGAATTTTGGTTACCGGAGGTAGTATTCTTGGGACATGTGATGTCGGCTGAGGGCATAGTTGTTGATCCGAAAAGATAGAAGCAATTGTTCAATGGAAATCACCAAAAAATGTATCATAAATTCGTAGTTTCATTGGCTTAGCGGGATATTATCGTCATTTTATGAAAGGATTTTCAAATATAGCTATGCCGATGACAAAACTTCTTCAGAAGAACACATAGTTTGTTTGGAGCCAAAAATTCTAGGAAAGCTTCAATAAATTGAAATGGTTATTGATAGAGGCACCAGTTTTAGCTCTACCTGAATTGGGGAAAGAATTCGTAATTTATAGCGATGCGTCATTGAATGGTTTGGGCTAAATATTCATGCAAGAAAGGAAGGTGATTGTGTATGCTTCACGGTAATTAAGAACTCACGAACACAATTATCCAACCCATGATTTGGAGCTTTTTGCGATAATGTTCGCATTAAAGATTTGGAGGCATTATTTTTTCGGTGAGAAATGTCATTTATTCATGGATCAAAAAAGTCTTAAATATCTCTTAACCCAGAAAGAGTTGAATTTGAGACAGCGACGTTGGGTTAAACTCTTGAAAGATTACGATTGCATAATTGATTATTATCCCAGAAAAGCTAATGTTGTAGCTGACGCATTGAGTAGAAAGACAGCTTGTGAGTTGCGAGCTATGTTTGCTTGACTTAGTACAAATAATGACGAAAGTTTATTGGCAGAGCTTGTAGTCAAATCGGTGTTGTTTGAGCAAATCAAAGCTGCCTAGTTAAATGATGAAAGATTTATGAAAATTAGAGAAAGAGTCCATGGTGGTTTGATTAAATACTTTTACATTGATGATCATGATTGCTTGAGATTTCATAATCGGATTTACATTCCACAAAATGTTGAATTAAAGGAGATATTACTTCATGAAGCACATGATAGTTCTTTTGCTATGCATCGGGTGGAACGAAAATGTATCGTGATTTGTGAGATTTATATGGGTGGCCAAGGATGAAAAGAGAAATTATTAAATTCGTGAGCAAGTATCTTACGTTTCAGAAAGTGAAAGCAAAACATCAAGTTCCCACTGGACTCCTCCAACCCATTTCTATTCCTGAATGGAAATGGGAATGTATTACTATGAATTTTGTAACTGGATTACCATTGTCTCTGAGCAAGAAGAATGCGGTTTGTGTGATTGTAGATCGGTTCACGAAGTTGGCACACTTCATCGCGATTAGAACCGATTGGTCACTTCAAAAATTAACGAAAATGTATATTCGTGAGATTATCATATTACACAGTGCACCTACCTCAATCAAATCTGATAGAGATCCTCGATTCACTTCGAGATTTCGGAACCAATTACATGAACCTCTTGGCACGAGGCTAAACTTTAGTACAACTTTTCATCCGCAAACAGATGGACAATCTGAGTGTGTTATTCAAAATTTGGAAGATATGCTCAGAGCTTGTGTGATTGATTTCAAGTCAAGTTGGGAGCTTTACTTACCTCTGGTTGAATTCATATATAATAATAGCTTTCAATCGAGCATTAAGATGGCTCCGTACAAAGCTTTGTATGATCGTCGATGTTGAACACCAGTTTGTTTGTCTAAATTGAATGAAAAAAAGATAGTGAGGACAGAATTAATTCAAGAAACAGAGAATATGGTTGAAGTAATACATGAAAGGTTGAAAGCAACATCTGATAGACAAAAATCGTATGTAGATCTGAAACGTCGTGACATTGAGAATTCAATGGGTGAAAAAGTTTTCTTACGAGTGTCTCCATGGAAGAAAATACTATGGTTTGGGAAAAAAGGAAAATAAATTCCTCATTTCATTGGACCGTATGAAGTTACTGAAAAAGTGGAACTGGTTCCGTATCAATTAGCATTACCTGCTGAGCTACAGAAAATGCATGAGGTATTCCACGTATCTATGCTTAAAAGATATCAGTCGGATCCCTCTCATGTAATTTCGGTAGAAGAAATTAAGATTCAACTCGATTTAACATATGATGAAGAACCAGTTGAGATTTTAGCTCGTGAAGTGAAAGAATTATGCAACAAACGAGTTCCATTAGTAAAAGTCCTCTAGCATAGTCATAACATTGAGGAAGCAACGTGGGAGCTTGAGGAATCAATGAAATCTCAATATCCTCACCTCTTCTTTGGTAAGATTTTCGAGGACGAAAATTTCTTAAGGGGAGGAGAATTGTAACGACCCTTTTTTGGTGATATCAGAAAATGATAAAATTAGGGTCTTAAAAGTTAATTATGAGTTCATAAAATGCTAGTTAAATAAGTTTGGTTAATTAAAGAAGAATAACCAATAAGTTGGATAGGAGAAATTTGGTGTTTAATGTGTAAATTATAGGTGGTGGGTTAATTTATAAAGAATTCAAACTTGGAGTTCTATAAGTTAGTGAGTTATTAGTTAAGGTATTTAATAAATGAGAGTTGAGATGGTAATTAGACCATAATACTTTTAAGTGGACAATTTTAGGCTAGAATTAAATTAAAGACAAGCTTTACCTTTAAGGAAAAATAAGTAATTAAATAAAGGAATGTCTAAACTAATAAAATATGAGGTCTTCTTCTTTAGGGGAATTTTCCACCAACAAGAAAAAAAGAAAGAAATTAGAAAGAATAAACTCCATTAGAAAGCTTGAGGATTTCGACAAAGAAGCCATTGCACGTTAGTGTTCCCTTAGTATTTTTGTTATGAAAACAGTGCTTTTGTGATCAACAATATGAAGCCTTTTTAGTTTAGGGAATAAGTTTTGAAAATGACAAAGGTTTTTGAGTTTTCTATTAATGTTTTGGAAGCTAAATTGATGATATTTTGAGCTTGGAAATTGATGATAGATTTGATGTAGCTAGTAAATGAAATTATGAGTAGTTAAATATATGAGGTTGATTTTAAAGTAGTTTAAGTGGACATAAAAATCTTGAGAAATTGAACATGGAGAATCAAATGTGGGCTGTTATGAATGTGAATAAAATGTTGAAAAAAAGAAATAAACAAATACATGGTAGTTTTAATTAAAATAAATTAAAAGGTTAATTTGGGGGCAATGGTATAATTCATTAATAAATAAAAGTATTTGTTAATTTTGAGAAATTAATAGTGGGGGTCAAATAAGGACGATTAGAATCAGCTGGATTTGAGTAAAGAAAAATAGTTTTTCTTTGAACAAATAGAGCATATGTGTTATGGAATAGGAATTAAAGAAAATATTGAAATGTATCAACTAATTATGTTAAATGTGAAAAAATGAATTATGATTAAAAGAATATATGAATTGAATGAGTATTTTAAGAGATGAATCGAATTAAAAAAATTCAATTGTTATTTATAGATCGCAAAACAAAAGGATCGGCTGAAAATCGAGGAAAGGAGAAGGTCAACGAGTAATTGTTCGTAACTTTGACAGCTCCTATATTATTGTAAGTTCGTATACCCGAATTTAACATTATATTCAATTATTAATTTAATTCTAAAGTTATGTAATTGTCATTTAAATCCTTAACTCATGTAAATAATTTTATATTCTAAATAAATGATGATATTGATTTAGAAATGAGGAATTGTGGAAATGATTCACTTAATATTCGTCAATTCAACTAACTAGAGCTGGCTCACTTTTGTAGTTTATCCGCTAGGCACTAGGTGCCAGGAATTGATCGCTAGGCACTACGTGCCAGGAATTGATAGATTTGTTGGTTAATTTAACTAGAGTTGTGCTCACTTATTACGGTTTATCCTCTAGGCACTGGGTGCCTAGAATTGATGAAACTATCCTTGGTTAATCCAACTAGAACTCTGGGCTCACTTATCGTGATTTATCCGCTAGGCACTAGGTGCCAGGAATTGATGAAACTACCGTTGGTTAATCCAACTTGAGGTGGGCTCACTTATTGCGGTTTATCCACTAGGCACTAGGTGCCATGAATTGACGGAACTATGTTACGACAAAATGAATGAATCTTTAGAAAAGAATTGATAATATGAGTAATTGAGTATGAATTACATTTGGTTATGTGTTATGTGCATTATTGGTTAATTGGTGACATATGCTATATCTGAGCTAAGATTTGAAATTGTTGAGTAGATGCAAATATTTGAGAATTTATATACATTCATGTAAATGGTTATGAAATAAATTGAAGTTTTCTAATGTGAGTAAATTTCTAATGATTTCGTGTTAGATTATTAGTAGATTCCAACTCAGCATCTCAGTAGAAATCCCGTACTCAATGTCGGTGAAGTCCTCTTTTGTCATTTTGGCATGTACCTAAGAGAAAGTATAGATGTCTAGTGAGCTTAGGATATAAACAAGTTGTGAATATTGCTTGTATGCAAGGTGGTTTGAGTTGTATGAATCACACACACACACACAACACACACAACATATATATATATATATACTTTTGATAAATAGGTTAAGGTACCTAAATTATAGTTATAGGGACATTTAACCCCGTCTTTTTTTTTTCGAAAAAAAAGAAAGAAAAAAGCATTCGTACTCTCATAACTCAAGTCAAATAACTCTCAAAATGCTCAAAAAAAAATCCTTAGGCATTCTTTTATTGAGTGGTCTCTAACCCCTTTTTTGTTTGTCTCGCTTATAATCTATTTCGGATATATGTTGAGTATACATGAATGGCTAATTTGCTTGATTATTTGATTAGTGAGTTTCGAATTGGTTGTTTGAATGAGTGTTGAAATAGATTATTGTTCATGATGTATTTGAGATTGGAATTGTGAATGTTGTTGCTTTGTTTTCTCATGTAGTTGAGTTGAGTAAAGCTCTGCATATAAATGGTAGTTTTACGAATGCATTCATTCAAGTTATATGTTAAAGGATTAAACTTTGGTTGTGCTGCCTTTGGAAAGTATATTGGTTAAATTGCTTGAAAATTTTGGCATGATTTGAACTTGAGAAAATTTAGTTTAGACCTTTAGAAAGTGGTATTGATAGTTTTAGCATTAATATTGATACCTAACTATATGTGCAATTTAAAAATTTAACAGACTGTGAAAGTGGTATCAATTTATAATTAAGTAATGATATTTTGCATAAAATATCAATACTTGAGAATAACTATCGATACATGTATCTTTGTTGAGAAAACAGAATTGAATTTCGATATTGATTTTTTAAAAAGGTATCGATTTAGAATCGATGCCACAGTGCAGTTTTTATGATTTGTTTCAAATTTTACTTAATTGATTTCAATTAAATTTCCAAATTTTTTTAATTTAATTTCATAGTTCATATACATGAAACAAGATGCTCTACGGTGAAGTGTGATATAATTGAATTGTTTGTGAATGTTTTATTTGCTTAAATTTAATTGTTTAAGAAGATTTATTTACTAAATGATTTGGTAACACTCTGAAACTCTAATCCAGTGACGGATACGAGTTTTGGTTGTTACAGTATATTTCTTAGACTTAATTTCTGAAAGGATTATTTTAAGTTGGACTACTTTCGAATGATACAAGTGAATACTTGAACGATATTCGTAACACTCTAGACATAGAGTTGTGACTTGTACATGGGACGTAATATTAGGTTAATTATCGAGTCTTATAAACATATAATGCCTTAGGAAAACAAACCTTAAGCTTAGCTCTTGAAAGAAGCAAACTACTTGAGCATTTCTCTGGACAATGAACTATTTAGGATTTTGCCATGACATTTCTTGATATTAAAATGGACATTCAATAATCCCAACCTCATCATTCGACATATTCCATCCTTGACACTTGCTCAGCGTTTTGGCATCATACTTCACCATTTATTTTGTCATTGCATTACTATTTTATTGTTTTATTTTATCTTTGTTTTGCAATAGCATTAGAACTCAACACTTTGCCATCACATTATTTTGTCTTAGCAATAACTAAGTTAAGTTACATTAATCTGATCCTTGTAGAGATGATACTCTACATATCACTTTATTATTTGTCACAATGTGTACACTTACACATTTGCAAACACGATTTACATGCACATGTATACTTAGAAGCACACCAAAAATGCCCTTCCGCTTCCTTTCCTCTATTTCAGATTGTGGCAATGACTTGGCCACAGATGGTTTAGAAGGAGCAACTGCTGGTAAGCCTTCCTACCCTCTATTGGCAATTGGCGAGAACTGTAACTGTGGGAATAAGATTAGAACAGCCTCCACTGCCAAGCAAATGAGCCTTTCAATAAGGGCTCTCCACAAGACCCTCCACTTGTCGAGCTAGTTTAAACCCTCCACTAACGTGTAAGGTTTAAATAGCTTCAGATATTGATGTATCTCACCCTTCAAATTACTAATAAAGATACTCAATGCATAAGGTTCAAGCAAATGCAGCTGGTTCAAAAGACTTACAAACATATTGTGATATTGACCCACAATACCTTGCTGCTTAAAAGAAATTAGCTCTTCCATCATATCCAAGTAATCATAAGATCCAAAGCGATCCTGAAGACCATTGGCATAGATCTCCCATGTCACGTGTTGAAGTCCACCCTGACGTTGGCAAAAGAAATGGTGCCAATCTAGAGCTTTACCTTCAAGATGCAACATTATTGTTCGAACTTTAGCATGATCAAGAACGGATTCAACTTCAAAAAACTACTCCAACTTTGAGCATCACCCTCGAAAGTCGGCTCCAGTGAACCGGAGACACACCATTTTGAACCCTCCAACAAGAACTTTCAACTCGCCAACTCGAGAAGATGACCCAGGTCCCATTTCAAATAATGGTTGAACCCAAAATGCTTCACAAGGAGAAAAACAAGGAGGTTGCTCTCTTAAAATTCCTTTACTCCTATCTTTGGGAAGTGTAAGGGACACAGTAGGGAATGTTCGTCGAATGTACTGGTCTAGAAGAGATTGCAACTTCCCTTCACATTCGTTTGCATTTCTTGAAAACGAGTGTCCACTTAGCATCAATCTGAGAAATTTCTTACTGCAAATGGCTGATATCTTTTTGCAAGCCTGTGGTCAGACCCTCGTTGCCCATGAAGATTGCGAGGCTCTGATACCTTTGATAAAAATAGATTTGAAGAAGAAAATTCATAGAAAGAAAATATTCAAAGAAGAGAGTTTAGAGGAAGAAGATGAATCAGAGACGTGATTGTCATTCCATAGCCATTTTCCTTAGCCTGATTGATGCTAAAATAGGAAAATAACAGACTGAAATAGATTGGCGGCTGTCAGCTTGCCCAAAACGTATCGTTTCAATTAAAAGACACGGAACAGTAAAACAATGCGTTTAACATACTTGCAACGCACTGTTTAACTAAATGAAATTAAAACTCTGTGTTTTTTACACTTATTCAACTGAAATAACAGAAATATGAAAAACATAAGAGTATTTCCCTCGCAAAAAAGTTTCGTCCCATATCAACATTTTGTCGTTTCAGTTTTTTTATACCAAAATCAAATAAATTGAATTAGTCATGTAAATTGAATAAATCGAGCCAACTTGAGAAGCAAAACCGAATAAAAAAAAATTTTGATTCAATTTTAGTTTTTTTTAATTGAAAAAAATTATAATTGAGGTCCTTATAATTTTATTTCCTTTAATTTTTTCACATAATTATCTTCTCTCTTCAATTTAGTATATCGAATTACTTTTAATTTTAATTTTATTTCAAATTTATTATAAAAATATTAAAAATTAAATCAAACAATTTTAATGAACTCAAAAAATATTTATTTTCTTACATGGCCAATATACAATGTTTTCTACTGTTATTAATAGGTATATATATATATCAATTTGGGTTTTGTTTTATATATTAAATAATACAAATTAAAATGAATATCATAAAAAATTTAAATTATCAATTTGGTTTTTTTTAATAATTCTCAGATTGGGCATATTATTATAAAACAAAACAGACAACCAAAGGTCCAAAACAAACCAAAAAAATACCCACATAAAGGCCCAGACAAATAAAAGCATTCTTGGAAAATAAATAACTAGGAAATTGTCAGCAACTAAAAAATGCCCAATCAAGATTCTTTAGCACTGTCTCGAGATCTTCTTCATTTATTGGTTCCTTGACGGTTCCTATGAGAAAAGTGGTAAACAACAAACCCCTCAAACAGTATTCCACTTTCCCTTTTTTTTCTTCGTGTAATAAGGTCTTAATCTGGATCTTTCAATCGTTCCATGACTAATGCTCTCCTCGCGTACTCCGGAACATTGCCAATCAAGTAAGCATTGTCTCCTCTTTTTAGCGATTCCTTTGCCATGCAATGCGTTAGACCATTAGCGATTACTTGCTAACCTCTGGATATCTCGAATATATGGTCCAATTAGTGATCTGTCTGTGTCTAGAGACTGACATTTTTTAATGATTGTTAATGCATCACCTTCCACAATGATCATCGGCCACCCACATTTCAAACTCATTTGGATCGCCTGCAAGCATGCGAGAGCCTCAGCGGAAAAACACAATGAAACCTCATCATGGATTACTGAGATAGAGAGCAGAACCTAACCCCAACATTTCGCGCGACTATCCCTAAAGAGGACTTGGAACAGCGACTATCATATGCACAATCAATGATCACGATTGATTTCAATGGAAGACACACAAGAGCAGGACACTCCATTTCTTCTGTGTAACCTGGGTAAGTTTCTGCTCAATATCTTCCATTTCAATACAATAATTGATAGTGAACCGTGTTGTATCCCTCCCAGAAGTGACTTTCTGTTTATGAACTTTTGTATTTCGCGCACTCCAGATGGCCCAACATGCAACACGCACTAGTCGTCTTTGCTAGTTCGAGCATATGCTGAAAATCCAGGTTAGCTAATCTCTGAATTCAAGTTCTGGTTTACTCAAAACAATTGATAAACCCAACTCAGACCAAACTTCAATCGATATGGGACAGGTTCTGAATACGTGATCCAGACTTTCAACATCATTACAACACCGTGGGCATGCTACATTTGACACCAGTTTCCTTGCATGTTTACTAGTGTAGGAATAAAGTTCCAGGAGATTCGCCATAAGGTTATTTTAATTTTCGAGGGCAAGTATAGGCCCCAAAGGTGTTTATAGAAGGGTTTGTAATTTGAGTGTAAAGCATAGGCATTAGGATTACCAGGAGAGTTTTGTAATGTTTTGTATGCGCTTTGAACCGTGTACTCCCCCCAGAAGCCTCGCCATACCCGCAAATCATCGTGGGCTTCCATCACTAGAGGAATGTGCAAGATCCTGGCCGCATCAGCAATTGGGAAGGTATTAACAATTACCTCCCTTTTCCCTGTTCTAGTTTCAGTGTTTATTAATTTTGCATGCATGGAACAATACAAGATACCCCTTGAACCCAAGCATCCTCATTTATCGATATTTCCAGACCCGATCCAACTCTCCATCACAAACACCCTTAGCAGCCCATATACTTTTCCAAGTATAGGAGGGCAAATTACCCAAGTTTGCATTAACAAAATCGGTACTAGCATAGTATTTCGCCTTTAAAACTCGGGCAATAAGCGAATTTTGGAATTGAATAAGGCGCCATCCTTGTTTCTCCAAGAGTGCGACATTGAAATTACCCATGCTCCGAAAAGCCATCCCTCCATTCTCTTTCAAGCTGCACATTTTCTTCCTTTCACACCAGTGAATCCCCTTCCTTCCCTGTCCCTTCTGTCACTAGAATCTCGTCATCAAGTTCTCTATCTCTCTGTAGAAAGTTTTACGTAGCAAGAAGCATGTTATAGCATAGGATGGGATCACTTGTAGAATCGATTTTATAAACACTTCTTTTCCCCCTTAGGAAAGAAATCTTGCACTCTAACCTTTGATTCTCATTTTAACCCGGTCTTTAAGGTTCTGAAACAACGCTTTTTTCTCCTGCCTACCACATTTGGAAGCCCAAGGTATTTTTTCGGGTTTTGGGAGTACCTCATTCCTAGCGATCTCGACACTCTACCCATGTTTTCTTCAGACGTATTCGAGCTAAAAAAGTTGATATAATGAAGTTAACGCACGGACCTGTACAAATCTCATATTCTTTGAGTATACTTTTCAGAATTTGAGCACCTCCTTCAGTCACTTGAATAATATACAGTCGTCAACGAACAATAGATGTGAAACTTGAGAACCCCTCCTTCTGTCACTTCCTCGAATAATATACAGTCACTCCCTTTATGAAATATAATATAAAATTAGCAAAACAACGGATAATATAAAAAATAAATATTAGAATAAAAAAATTTATTATTTGGTAATGAAGATAAAATAAGGAAATAAAAGAGCACTATGTTTAATGATAGAATTAATTGAGTTATTATCTGTCGGGGGAAATATCCATGTCATAGTTTTTTCATCAAATTGATGAGATTTTGGCTTCAAATCATGAAAATTGCGTATTCAGCCATTGGATTTTTCCATTGATGCAAATTTACCATAAAACATAAATGCAAATTTACCATAAAACATAAATGCAAACTTGAAGTTTATGGCTGATCTTGTGCGGATTTTTTAAATTGAAAATTGCAGTTTATTTATAATGAAAAAATATGTAATTACATCTCAAAATTTGTGAAGATAAATTTATCTTATTTATATATATATATATATTGTGAATTATAATAACAGGATAAAGTTCGAACAACAAATACAATTAGTACGATTTGAACTCATATTACATTTGGGCGGTAAATACTTTTGATCATCATGCCATCATATGGGATTTATTTATCATATATTTTTGTATTCATTTTCTGTATTTAAATAATGTGGTTAATTTAATTTTTTTTTGTAAAACTACATAATTTTTTATTTTATTATATAATTTAACGATAATTTGTTTAAAAATATTGGAATATACGTTGCAAATTTATATTATGAGTTTGTTGGATGTAAAGAGAAGCTTAAATTCTTTTATATGTTTTAAATTTATCTTTTTTGGTGGACGTAATCTAAAAATAGCTAAAAGATATAAACAATAAATTTTGCTAGACTTGAAATTTAGTGCATGTTTAGTTGGATGTAATATAATCCATGCATTCCTGCCCTATTTAATGAGCACACCATAAATAATTGTTTGGTTTGTTGTAATGGTCCATTATGAGTCTAATTTCTATTACGATACGGCCTGTAATAACAATTCAAGAGCTTGGGATTTGAATTGACTATTCAATACCACTCGTAATTTTTTTTTTCTTTTTTTGACCAAAATATCTTGACGTCTCATCTACATCGTTTTCACTCTTCACTTCAAACCATTTCATTCTTCCTCGACTCTTTTCTCCAAAGTGAACCTTAGAAATTAACTTCTTAATCGACGAAAAATCAAGCATTCATTTGACATCTTCATCTTCATCTTCCTTCCGATTGAACCTCTTTATTTATGGTAAGTGATGGTCTAATTTAGGTATTTAGAAGTATGAAATTGACTTGAACAATCATAATCAATCTTATTCTTTTGGTTTTTTTTTTTTTTTTTTGCTTCTCTTTTCTTATGCTCCACCCTGAAATTTGTTTTTGCCTGAACAAAATCGCTCCTTTTCTTTTTACTTCTTATAAAGTTATATTTTATTTATTCATTTGTAATTTCCCGATGAAGACAATGATTATGGGATTGAAAATTTGAGTTTTAACCTTGCATTCATCTTCTCTGAGGAAAATGTATAAAATCAGCCTAGGATACTTTTTCTCCATCTATGTCTTCTTTTGCTTGTTTTTCGAAGTCCAATCTTGTGATATTTTTAGCTCAGTTTATTTTTTTATGGGTTTCCAATGAATTACTGTGGTTTGAATTTTTTTTGGGGGGGGGGATGTGTTGCATTTAATTTGATTCTGAGTTTACTTCTATTTTGTAGGTAAGCTTGATTGTGTGCTTTGAAGATATAATTTTGCTCTGTAATTTTTGCAATTACTGTAAGTTTATCATCAGGATGTGTTGCATTCTTGTGGTCTGTAATTTATGCAAGAATTTTTGTTTATTCTTTTTAACTTTGCATTGTACGATTTGAAGATATAATTTTGCTCTATGTTATGGCCAATCTTGTTATAAAAATTGGATATTGTAATGAATTCTAGGATAGTTAGAGGTATTTGGCTAGAATAAAAGAGTGACTAAAGCCGCGTGTAATAGTTGCTTAGAAATAATGTTCAGTACAATTCTAGGGATTTTATTACCCATTATGTTATGAAATTGAATAGGACAAATTACTGATCAAATATATACATCACATTCTTGTGTTGCTTATTTCTCTTCCTTTATGGTTAGTTAACTATATGATTACATTTTTTCCTTCCTTCATAATAGTGGTAATGACTAATGAGAATTTATGCATCTTGAAGAATTCCTGTCAAGTCAGACTTGTCATCTTGCCTTACCCATATTAACTATTGCTCTATAAATTGTTGGAAAAATGATAATTTTGAATAATTTTGAGGCATATTTTTAATAGGTAAAAATGAAGGGTTGAATCATAAAATTATGGTTTTATATTCTACTCCATGAGACCTTTACAACGGTATATCATATGCTCAAAATGGATGAATGGTGAATGAAAAATTGATGCTCAAAGAAGCTACATGTGAATAAGTTAAGGAAAAGAAAAGCTTTGATCCTACATTGGTTATATACCCAAGTGTAGGATGAATTTATATATGAAAACCCACCAAAAAGTGATTGAATGATTAAGTTTGAAGCTTTATCTTGTACGTAGAGGATGCAAATCCAAACTCATTGGGGTTAGGGCACCTTTGTATGATGCGGGTGACATGAAATATTCAAATTGATTGGGGACCCAAGGAGGAGGGCTTGTGGACATTTTAGCCCCAAAAATGTATTCTATCAGATTGATTTAAAGGTCATTTAAATCAAATTTTTGCCATTAATTCACAGGATTGTTTCCTAAATCCTCCAAATTTGAATGCCTATAAATATCAAAGAATTATTGCAAAATTCTTTGCAACACAACGGTGTTATTTTGTTTTTCACTCTTGAAAAATTCTCTCTTTTTCTTTCTGAATTTTCATACGTTCCAGTGACAGAAGAAGGCTCGGTATGTTCGTTGATCACTACAGAGGTGCTATTGCCGCGATCATCTTGTTGTTGTATCCTGGGAGACAGACGACCAACGTTTCTCCAAGTACCGTAAGAGCGACCGAATCAGTTTTAAGGAAACTGTGAAAAACAGACCTCAACATCTCGTAAAAATTTGATTTCCTAAATCCACTTCTGATTTCTTCATATCTTGTTTTTAATATTTTTTTGGGTTCATTTATATTTATTTAATGTGATTTGTTTAAATCTAATGGTTTTAATATAAATAATAATATTTATTTATATTAATTTTATTGAAATTTTGTTCTAATATTTCTCATGGGAATAAATTTGATTATAAATGATTAAGTTATTTGAATTGAGAGAGTTGTCTCATGTTCAGAAATATATCATATCTTCCTTTGGCACATGCTGTTTTAGCATATTTCGGAGTTGCAGTTGGATTCTACCAAGGAGTATGAGAGTAAACCTAAACATCTTTCCTCTTTGGTTGATTTTATGTTTTTCCTTGAACTGTTTTTGGTTCACTTTTGGATTGCATACTTCAAGCTGCTGAGTCAATGAAATCCTATACTTCTTGCTTAATGTAAATTATTATCTTGTAAAAAAATTTATTTTATAAAAATATTTATTATCTTATAAAATATTATTTTTACAATTAAGTAGAGAGAGTCAATTTTGAGAGTGAAAATGTAAAACAATTTTTTTTTAAAATATACTAGTGTGATTACATGGTAGTATATGTTCATACTTTATTAACCCTTTGACAATACACACACACCTTGCACACACAGACGCTTGAACCCAAAACCCTTAAAATGAACAACATCCTCTTTTCTATTGGAACCACTTGTTGGGTTCAAAATGTAAAACAATTATTACTACATAATTGCTAAAACTTATATAAACAATTTTAAAATTGTATGGTAGCTTTCTAAGAAAATGATTTTTATAAAAAAATTATATAAAAAACATAAATTACAAATAAATTAATATTTTTCTTTTACTAATGAATGTGGCATTTTAATATTTTTCATTTGAATTAATGTCTTTTTAATTTCTAACATCAATTTAGTTAAGAATTTTATAATAATTATTATTATTATATTTTTATTAATTTTAGTTTGATTGTACAATCTTTTTTATAAAAAAAATACCATAATATTTTATTACAATAACCAGATTTGTAAAAGTATTAATTTTTTATATTCTATTTTTATCCTATATTACAGCTTTTTATCAATAACAATAATCATAAAGTGTACTATTTATTAAATTAGTTCTTCATAATAGCCTATTGTTCCAAAATTTTAGTAAAATTAATTCTATTATTAAGTGAAATAAAAATAAATAAATTTTAGTTGATATATTATTCCATAAAATGTTTAAATTCTATATAAAAACATATTAATCATATTTTATTAAATGAAAATCTTTAATAAATGAAATTTGTTATGAATATTATGGATATTCAACCTTTCATCTTTTAACCTTCCATCTTTCTTAACTTCCTTTGACCTTTAACCTTCCATCTTCTTTAACCTCCATTGATTTTTAACCTTCCATCTTTCTTAACTTTTCATATTCTTGTAACTATTATTTACTATTTATATATTAGAATATGAAGAGTCCAATCTTCCTAAATATATAGTGGAGTATTCTACTTGTAAAATTGATAAAATATATAGAATACATTACAAATTCTCTTCTTATTCTCATCTATTATTCTTGTGTTCTTTACATCATTGTTATTACTTTATAACACGTTATCAGCACGAGCGCTTATATTAATCCAAGAGTCTTGCATTTTCGTTAGTTTGGATCAAGGTAAGTGATATATTTATCATGATGTTCATCATTATTGTTCTTATGATTTTACAAGGGTTTCACTAATCTTGTAATTTGCTAAAACTTCTAACATAGCCAAATTTTGTGTAATTTATTTTATGATTAAATTGTTATAATTATTTATGTATTTTTCTGTTATATTATGCTTTCAAGTTTTTGTTAAGGGATTACTTATGTTTACTTGAAAGTTCGTTAAAGGACTACTTATATTTATATGAAATTTATTTGTAGTTATATCATCAATGTTGAACCTTGCAAAACTTGAATTTGTGGCTCTTGATATTACTGGAAAGAATTATTTATCCTGGATTTTAGATACTGAAATACATTTAGATGCAAAAGGTCTTGGTGAAACTATTATTTAAGGAAATGAAGCACTAGTCAAGATAAGGCTAAAGCTATGATATTTTTTCGCCATCACCTCCACGAGGGACTAAAAATTGAATATTTGACTGTTAAAGACCCACTTGTCCTTTGGAATAGTCTAAAAGAAAGATATGACCACCAGAAAACCGTAATACTTCCTAAAGCTCGTTATGACTGGTTGCATATGAGATTGCAAGATTTTAAATCTGTGAGTGAATATAATTCGGCTATGTTTCGAGTCACTTCTCAATCGAAATTATGTAGAGAGAACATAACTGATGAAGATATGTTAGAAAAAACATACTCCACATTTCATGCAAACAATGTTGTCCTACAGAAACAATATTGTGAAAAAGGTTTTAAGAAATATTCTGAATTAATATCTTGTCTTCTTGTGGCTAAGCAAAATAATGAGCTGTTAATAAAAAATTATGAGTCACGACCAACTAGTTCTACTCCATTCCCTGAAGTGAATGTGACATCATATAATAGAAAGGTTAAAGGCCACACTAGTAATCGTTGTCGACGACATGGCCATGGTCATGGTCGTGGTCGCGATCGAGGACGTGGACGTGGACGTGAACGAGGTGGTCATTTCAGAAATACCCACCAGAAGTGGGATCATAAGGATGGAAAGAATGATAAAAATACAACTGGGAAAGTGGAAAGTTTGTGTTATCGTTATGGAGGTAAAAGCCATTGGTCTCGTACCTGTCGTACACCAAAGCATCTTGTAGAACTATATCAACAATCATTAAAGGATAAAGGAAAGAAAATAGAAACAATTTTTTTTGTGAAGATGGCAAAGATGATTATGGCTTCGTTGGTACAACTCATTTGGAAGCTGCTGATTTCTTCACCACCCCTGAAGGGAATAATTGATATTGATCTTTTAATTTTATTATTATAGTTTTAAAGAATAAATTTTAAGCAACATGGTTGCTATATTATGTTTTAAACTATTTATAAATATTTTAAATATTTTGAAAATTTATGTGACATTTATTTGTTTTTCTTTGAAGAATATGAATACCTCTCAAATTCAATTAGCGATAAATGGTGAAGACTTATGCTTAGTAGACAGTGCAACTACTCATACTATACTTAAGAATAAAAAATATTTTTCTCATTTGACAATGCAAAAAGCTAGTGTGAGTACTATATCTGGTAGTACCAAAATCATAGAAGGCTCCAGAAGAGCAAATATATTGTTGCCTAGAGGAACAAAGTTCCAAATTAATGATGCGTTATACTCACCTAAGTCTCAAAGAAATTTGTTGAGTTTTAAAGATATTTGCTATAATGGATATCATATTGAGACAGTAAGTGAAGGGAGTAATGAATATCTCCAAATTACGAGTATAATTCAAGGAAATAAAATCATTTTGGAGAAATTGTTTGCATTCTCCTCTGGTTTGTACTACACAAGAATTAGTACAATTGAAACACATGCTATAATAAATCAGAAGTTTATTGATTATTTTGTCATTTGGCATGACCGGTTAGGCCATCCCGGTTCAATTATGATGCGAAAAATTATTGACAATTCATGTGGACATTCTTTGAAGAGCCAACAGATTCTTCAAGCTAATAATTTTTCATGTGATGCTTGCTCTTAAGGCAAATTAATCATTCGGCCATCACCAGTCAAGATAAATTATGAATCTACCTCTTTTCTAGAACGGATACAAGGTGATATATGTGGACCAATACACCCTCCATGTGGACCCTTTAGATATTTTATGGTTTTACTCGATGCTTCGACTAGATGGTCACATGTATCCTTGTTATTAACTCGAAATATGGCATTTGCGAGGTTGCTCAGTTGATCAAATTATGAGCACAATTTCCGAATTTCCCTATCAAGACAATTCGTCTTGATAATGCTGGTGAATTTACTTCCCAAGCTTTTACTGATTTTTGTATGTCTATTAGAATAAGTGTTGAACATCCTGTAGCACATGTTCATACACAAAATGTTCTTGCTGAATCACTAATCAAACTTCTTCAATTGATTGCAAGGCAATTACTTATGAAGTCCAAACTTCCAATTTCTGCTTGGGGACATGCCATACTACATGCAGCATCACTAATTCGAGTCAGGCCAACAAGTTTTCATAAGTTCTCCCCGTTACAAATGGTTTTTGGTCAAGAACCAAATATTTCCCATCTAAGAATTTTTGGATGTGCTGTATATGTTCCGATTGCTCCACCACAACGCTCTAAGATGGGTCCTCAAAGGAGGTTAGGGATATATGTTAGATATGAATCTCCACCAATAATTAAATATCTTGAGCCATCAATGGGGAATTTATTTACGGCTTGATTTGCTGGCTATCATTTTAATGAGTCAGTTTTCCTAATGTTAGGGGGAGAAAATAAACAGCTGGAAAAAGAAATAGATTGGAATGAATTATCATTGTCACATCTTGATCATCGTACGAAACAATGTGAATTAGAGGTTCAGAGGATAATTCATTTACAAAGTTTAGAAAATCAATTGCGAAACGCATTTACTGATCCAAAAAGAATGACAAAATCACATATACCAGCTATAAATGCTCCAATCAAAATTGATGTCCCTGAAGGACAAACTCTAGTTGCTAATGAGTCTAAAGCACGTTTAAAGCATGGTAGACCAATCGGTTCCAAAGATAAAAATCCTCGAAAAAGAAAAGGAGTGAAAATAGATGGTCAAATCGAGGAAGAAATGACTTTAAAAGGATCTCTAGAAGAGATTTTAGATATGACTATAGTTCAACAAAAATCTCAAGTACCTGATAATGATGAGATATCAACAAATTATGTCATGTCAAGAATTAAATGGAACCGAAATCAAATCGACATCGATGACATATTTGCATGCAATGTAGCATTAGATATTTTGAATGACAATATAGATCATGAACCAATGTCAATTGATGAATGTAGACAAAGAGATGATTGGCCAAAATGGAAAGAAGCAATTGAGACGGAATTAAAATCTCTTGCAAAGAGAGATGTATTCGGACATGTAGTTCGTACACCTGAAAGTGTAAAACCTGTGGGATATAAATGGGTTTTTGTGAGAAAGAAAAATGAAAAGGGAGAAATTGTGAGATATAAAGCACGTCTAGTTGCACAAGGATTTTCACAAAGACCTGGTATTGATTATGAAGAGACATATTCTCTTGTGGTGGATGCAACTACTTTTCGGTTCTTGATTAGTCTGGCAATAAGAGAAGGGCTTGATTTACGCCTAATGGATGTAGTTACAGCCTATTTATATGGTCCACTTGATAATAACATTTACATGAAACTCCCAGAAGGTTTTAATCTGCCAGAAGCAGTTAATTCAAGTTCTCGAGAACATTACTCAACCAAATTAAACATATCCCTTTATGGATTGAAATAATCTGGGCGCATGTGGTATAATCGCCTTAGTGAATACTTATTAAGGGAAGGCTATAAGAATAACCCTATTTCCCCATGCATTTTTATAAAGAAATTTGGATCAGGATTTGTTATAATTGCTGTGTATGTTGATGATCTAAATATTATTCGGACTCCTAAAGAGATTTTAGTGAAAATGGAGTGCTTAAAGAAAGAATTTGAAATGAAAGACCTTAGAAAGGCAAGATTTTGTCTAGGGTTACAAATTGAGCACCTAAAGAATGGAATCCTTGTGCATCAAATAGCATATATAGAAAAAATGCTAAGAATATTGTACATGCATAATGCACATCCTTTGAGCACCCTAATGGTTGGTAAGTCACTTGATGTAAATAAAGACCCTTTTCGTCCTCGAGAAAATGATGAAGATTTTCTTGGTCTTGAAGTACCATATTTGAGTGCTATTGGTACATTGATGGTATCTTGCTAGTCATACACGACCTGATATATCATTTGCTGTCTGTTGAAGCCCAATTTATCCAGGCCCAATAGTATTTAAATTTGCATAAAATTTAAATTTATTATAAATTTAAATTTTAAAATTAAATTAATGTCCAAAATTATCACAAAGTCCAAAATTACAACACTTGAACCCAATTAGGCCCAACACAAAACCCATACAAATGCCCCAAATCCACTAAACCCATTTGACCCAAACACTTAGCCACTTGCACACCAGCCACCTCCACCTTCAGCCAATCCTATACTGCCACGTCAGCATTGGCCAGACCCAGAAGCACCAGCACTAGCAAATTGCTCCTGCACCACCGACTGTCATAGCCACCACTGCCATTTTACCTGCAAGGAAAAGATGCACATTTAGTGGTGTAAAACAAAATAGAATTATTGTAAATATTGGCTATAAAGCCAGAATTGAACATTTGTAATGGGTTACGAACTCCTTTCTAAAAAATCAATGCAAAATTAGTCCTTTTAAATAAGCAATACAATAGAGCATTGAAAACCAGAGAATAGAAAGCAGCCATTAGTGAACAAGAAGCAATCGAACAGCTATACCAGGAAACAGGAAAGCAAGCCAGAGTAAGAGTCCCAAGCATTCAAGTTATTCAAGTATATTCAATGTATACTTGTTATTAAGATTTTAAAACCTAAACCCATCGGTTTCAAATGCACATTAAATACTTTGTTGCCCCTCTTTATTATTATTTATCTATTTTCAAAAATGTAATAAATATATATATTTAATTCCTTAAACAGCATCAGTATTAATATTAATAATAATAAACGTTTTCAACAATAATAAATGTTTTTAATAATAATAAATGCAGTAATAATAATATTTTTAAATAAAAAAAGAAAACGAAGAGACTGTGCAACTCCCTGATCGCTGCTGCCGTCACCGGAGTCCCATCGGGATCCATACCGAGCATCACCTACGCCTCTACGCTCGTGAAACTGCAAGAAAAACAAGGAAAAAATGTCTTAAAGCTCTTAAAAATGTGGAAACCCAGATTCAAATTTTTAAAATGGATTAAAAAACTTAGATCCACGGCTTAAAAAAAACCAGATCTAGAAAAAGGGTTTTAAAATTTTTCGAATCTGGTTTAAAACCAAATATGATTTGTACGAATTAAAAAATTACAATCCCATTTTTTTTTTAAAAAAAAAATGAAAAGATGATGTTTTAAGGAAAGAAAATGAAAAGGAAAGAAGGAAGAAAAGAAAAGAAGTCTTACCTCCGAACGTCGGTGAAGACGGCGTGCGATCGGCGCGCGATCTACGTGTGGGCATGGAAACTGCAGCGCCGACGTCAGGGCAGCAATAGGCGTTCGCGCGTGGCAGCAACGTGCATCGGGCGGCGAGTTGTTGCTGGGCCAAGGTTCGGCCGACCAAGGAAGAAGAAGGGGATTTTGAGAGAGCAGTTTAGGTTTTTTTTTTTTTGAGTGAAAGAAAGAAAATGAATTTTTTTTAAAAACTTTGTATTTATAAAAGCTCTTAAAGGGCGCCGTTTTGAATTAACCCATACCCATGGCCGACCCGAATCTGACCCGACCCACCTCATGATCCGCGTGTTTTTGAAAAATAGTTTATTTATTCACTTGGTCCTTACGTATTTTTTAATTGTTTCAATTTAGTCCTTTTTATACTTTTAATTAATTTTAATTTGGCCCAATAATTTTCATTACTTTTCAATTTAATCCCTTGACTTTCTAGAAGCACCAAGAGCTGCCACGTGTCATTATCTTGGTTTATTTATGCAATTGGTCCTTTTCATTTTTAATTTGTTTTAATTTAATCCTTAAATCAAGTTCTATTTAATTACAAAATTGACCCAAGAATTTTGCAAGGTTTTCAAATTAGTCTTTTGACCTCAGGATGCCTGTGAGGCCGCAACGTGTCACCTATTTTTGGTTTTATTGCATTAAAGGTCCCTAAACTATCTAAAAATTACATTTTACCCTAAAACTTCCCAAAATTTCATTTTTGACCCCGAAACTTTCAAAATTACCATTTTACCCCCAAATGTCCAAAAACTCTATTTTTTAACCTGATTTTTCTTAAGATTACTGTTTTACCCTTGGATATCCAAAATATCATTTTTAACCCCAGATTTCCCAAAATTCCATTTTTGCCCCCAAGAGTCCAAAATTACCATTTTGCTTTTCGGGTATCCAAAACGTCTCATTTTCAACCCTGATTGCATCATTTTTCTTTCTTGTCAATATTTGCATTTATTTTTATTTATTATGCACCCGTATTTTATATTTGTGCATACCTTTTATCAGCTTATTATCTTACTTCGTGTTATTTAATTTCTCTTATTAATTGCTCATTCGTATTTAAAGATTATACGTTCGTTTTCAAAGTTATTTTAAAATCGAGCAATGTTCCTTTCGTGTGAAAACTTCGAGAAATCATGCCCTAACGTGTCTGATGTGATTTTTCGTATAACTCATACGAATCGAATATCCTTTTTCAAGTTTTTATGCCTGTTAACTTCGAGATTTCGAGAACGTCGTGTCCTAACGTGTTGGTCACGATTTTAATTCTTTGTAAAAATCGAAGTAAACGGGCATTCCATATGCACATTTTCCAAATCATGTGTCCGAGGATTGCATTTTAAATTCAATACGAAATTTTCTAGTTCTCAAAATATACATATATATATACAAATGATTTTAAACAAAACGAGGCAATGTTCTTTTGTGTGAAAACCTCAAAAAATCATGCCCTAACGTGCTGGATGTGATTTTCGTATAATTCACACGATAAAATATCCTTTTTAAAATCTTTCAAAATGTCCTTCGATTTAGAAAGTCTGAGAACATAGTGCCCTAACATGTTGAGCACGATTTTCGATTCTCTTAGAAATTTGAAGCATACAGACAATTTTCCTCAAATAGAATCTTTTGAAAGTCTACAAAGTTTTCTAAAACAAAGATCGTATTTTAAACTTTACTCGAGTTTTCAATGTTTTCACAACATAAGACCCGGAAGTAATCAATGTGGTACCAATTTTCGGCGTATGAGGGTGCTAATCCTTCCTTATGCGTAACCGACTCCCGAACTCGTTTTCTGGATTTTGAAGACCTACATATTTTTCAAAATGCCTTTTTAAATGTTTTGTGGTGTTCCAATCACACCAAATATAAGATTGGTGGCGACTCTCATTTTTCCAAATTTTAAAAATATTTTTTGAAACTTCGTTTCAAAAGTGGTTTCGACAGCTGGCGACTCCACTGGGAATTTTTTAAATAAATGAGAGTCAAGCCAAAATTGATTATTTTCAAGTCTTTTTTGAAATCTTTTAAAGCTTCGATTTTGTTTAATATGTGATCCTCAGCATTTTTGTGTGGCATTATACTCTGTGATATTGCTAGTGTAATTTTGCATCCATATGCATTGTGCTATTACCCTTTTAAGTGGAAGCAGAAAACTACTCGTTCGTGAGGTTTTCACCTCCGTGTAGGATAGTGAATCGCTTTCGGGATTACAAAGTATCCTTGTTTTCGTGAAGTTTTCACTTCCGTGCTAACATGTGAGAAATGCGTCCCCCTAAACCGAACTCATCTGTATGAGTCTGTAATGGGTGAGGATCGAGGAATCTGTTGGTTTGAGTACCCTTTACTTTAGAACCTAAAATCACATATAGTGAGCCATAAGTACTCGCCCTAAACGGAGTTATGCCGAGCCTTTTAACATTTACCCAAGATAATTTCTTAGGTTTTGGGTTATATACTTGTATGTTGATTTTATTATTACGTTTTACTAACCGTGTTTTGCTTTGTCTCTTTTACCTGTATTTGCATCATCATGAATGAAAAGGTGTTGATTTAAGTTCGTTTACCAAATAGGCAGTTTCATCATGGAGGGAGGATTTCTTGATAAAGTAGAGGATAACATGGTGGCACGCTTATGGTCAGAGGAACAGCAGCGCGAAAAGGGGGACAGCTTGAAAGAGGGGCATTTATCGGAGTTTTGGGATTATACCTTATTAAAGTGACTCAAAATAATTTACAAGAGTTAAGAGAAATCTGGGGACAATGGAATAATGAGATGAGGCAAATGTTATATCAGGATTATGGAGACTTACCTTATTTGCTTGAAGTGAAGATCGACAAACATCTTTTTCTGAGCCCTTACTCAACACTGGAACCCAGAATATAGTTGTTTCACCTTTAGGCACTTGGACTTGACACCCACGGTGGAAGAATATACCACTTTGATTCGTTATCCCAGAATCCAAGTCGATAAAGTGTATTCAAAGGATGCATGTGTCTCGATATTTCTAAAAAGGTTGATGAGTCTAACCGGGATGAGCGAACAGTGGGTCACATCTCGGATAAAAGTAAAAGGAGACAACAAGTGCATCAATTGGAAGAGTTTTCGAGACCTAATTGTGACACATCCAGACGTGAAGAAACACATTAACATCTTTGCTCTCGGTATATACAGGTTGGTCTTGTTCCCAAAAGCATTGGGACATGTGAAGGATGCGGTGGCAGCATTGTTCGATCAACTTAGTAAAGGAGTCACGCCCGTCCCTGCTATCCTTGCTGAAACTTTCAGATCATTAAGTGCCTGTCGAAGAGAAGGGGAAGGAAGATTCATCGGTTGTGCGCAGCTTTTGATGGTTTGGTTTCAAAGCCATTTCTGGAAGGTGGAGAAATTTTCCTACAAGGTATTTGCAGCTGACTTCTCGCCTCTAAAAAATTTTGTGGCCACACAAAGAGAACAAAATGTATCTGAATAAAAATGGGTGGCTGTCCTCAATAATCTTCAAGACGAAGACATCGAATGGTGCGTGTCGAAACCATCCTTTTATGGAAAACGACGAGTTTCGAAAAATTATTTTAAAATAAAAAAAATGAAAGTCGCCACCAATCTTTTATTTGGGTGTGATTGGATCACCACAAAATGTTAAAACGTTTTAAAAATATGTTGGTCTTCGAAATAAAAAAAAACAGGTTCGGGAGTCGGTTACGCATAAGGAAGGATTAGCACCCCCCCCTTATACGCCCAAAATTGGTACTGTATTGATTATTTTCGGGTCTTAATTTGTAAACCTTAAAAGCTCGAATAGAGTTTAAAATACGATCCTCTAATGCATGAGTTATGTTTAAAAGAAATAGATTTTTGTTTGGAAGTCCCGCTATTTCAAAGTGATCAGGGAAGAAAATTACGTCCAGTGAGTTAGGACACAATATTTCGAGATTCAGAAATAACGAGCTTTCCTTTGTAAAAATTTTTAAATTTTGAAAGAGGATGTTAGATTATCTCAATTTAAAGAAAGGTTGCACCTAGTAAGTTAAGGTTAAAAAATTTCAAAATCGAAGATAAGGAAACATTGCCTCGATTAAGATATTCGATTATTTCGATTTGAAGAAAAATCGCACCTAGTAAGTTAAGGCGCAAAATTTTGAACTCGAAATAAAAGAATATTACCTCAATTTTAAAGTTTATATGAAATCAATTTTAAAAACGAATATGCGAGTTTAATGAGCAATTAATGATGAATATTATAACACGAAGTAAAATAATTAAGCAGATAAATGGTAAGCAAAAATAAAACAAACACGAAATACGAATGCATAATAATTAAAGTTAAATGCAAATGTTGATGAGGAAGAAAAATGATGTAATCGGGGTTAAAAATATGACCTTTTGGATACATGGGGTAAAATGGTAATTTTAAACTCTCAAGGGCAAAATGGTAATTTTGGAAAAATTTAAGGTTAGAAATGACATTTTAAATGTTCGAGGGTAAATGGTAATTTTTGAAAGAATCGGGATAAAAAATGAAACCTTTTGGATGTTCGGGGGTAAAATGGTAATTATAGACTTTCGATGGCAAAATGGTAATTTTAGGAAAAATTTAAGGTTAGAAATGACATTTTAGATAATCGAGGGTAAAACGATAATTGTTAGAAAAATCGTGATAAAAATGGGATTTTTGGACATCTAGGGGTAAAATGGTAATTTCGTGAGTTTTGGGGTTAAAAATGAAATTTTTGGAAGTTCAAGGGCTAAAATGAAACTTTTGGAAGTTTGGGAGCAAAAATGTAATGTTTGGAAGTTCGAGGGTAAAAATGTAATTTTTGAAAGTTTAGGGTTAAAAATATAATTTTGGAGAAGTTCAGGGGTCAAAATATAATTTTTAGACAGTTTAGGGACCTTCAGAGCAATAAAACCAAAAAAAGGTGACACTTGGTAGCCCTACAGGCATCCTGACGTAAAAGGACTAATTTGAAAATCATGAAAAAAATTTGGGTCAATTTTATAATTAAGTAAAACTTGATTTAAGGGTTAAATTAAAACAAATTAAAAATAAGAGGGGACTAATTGCATAACTAAGCCAAAATAGTGACACGTGGCTGCCTCTGGTGCATTTAGAAAGTCAAAGGACCAAATTGAAAATCAATGAAAATTATAAGGCCAATTTATAATCAATTAAAAGTACAAAAGGACCAAATTGAAACAATTGAAAAATGTGAAAGGACTAAATGCATAAATATCCCTTTTTTAAAAACACGCAGATCCTCTGAGTCAGGTCGAGTCAAAACGGGTCGGGCAATGGGTATAGTCAAAACGGCGTCGTTTTGGGGCTGAAATTCAGCCCTCAAAACGATATCGTTTTGAGGGGCTATAAATTGCTTCTTTAGGGTTTTTTTTCATTTCAATCATTTCCCTTTTTTAAAAAAACTGATGCCCCTTTTTTTCTCTCTCTTCGTTCTCATCTCTCACCTTTCTTTTCCTTTCAAACCATGGCTGGCCACCAACAACCCACACTGTCCTAGGTGCGTCTCCGGCCACGCGCCACCGCCATGGACTCCCCGCCCTGTTCAACGCCGACCGCTGGAAAAAGGTAAACCACCCTCTTTTTCTTCTTTCTTTTTCCTTTTTATTAAAACCCCCATTTTTCTTCTTATTATACCTTATTTCTTTCTCTTTTCTTTTCCTTATTTCTTGTTTCTTTAGATGCAAACCGATCTGAGTATGGATCTTAAGGGATCCAACCCTGATTTTGATGAAAAAAACACAAACCCCTGTTTGGATCTATCATTGCTCGTTTTCCTACCCTCAAAATCATGAGTTCGGGTTTAATCCATTTTAAGAAAACTTTGATTTTTATTCCCTTTTTTACTCCATTCTCAGATTTGTTTCCTGTTTGTTTTTTTTTTTCGTGTTTTCATGGCAAGTTCGAGGATGGCATGGTGCGAGTGACACTCGAAGAAGGCTCCGGGGGCGGCGGCGGCGGCTCAACCAAAGGACAGTAACCGACCCTTCCCCTTCCCTTTTTTATTATTTCATAATATTACAAAAAAAACATTTATTATTTTTTAAAAAATATTTATTATTATTAATGCTATTTATTACTATTATTTACTATAAATATTATTATTTTTAGTAAATAAATATTATTATTAATGCCATTTAAAGAAAACAAGTAAAGTATTTAATGGTGACAATAAAGGCTTTCAATACACATTAATAGATACCTTTGAAACCGATGGGGTTAGTAATGTACATCATAAATGGTAATAAACATACATTGAAACTGTACTTTAATGTTTCAGTGCACTACAGCTTCAAATCTTGACTTGTATCTGCGCTTATTGTCCCTTTTTTTGCCTTGAATATTTCTGTTTTGCTATCAATGGCTCCTGTTTTGGATTTGTGAAAGTTTGCTATATTGTTTTTTAGAATAGGGTTCTTTTTTTCAAGAGGGTTCTGTAACCCCTTTACAAAGTTTGATTCTAGCTTTTATAGCCAAGAATTCAATCATTCAATTTTGTTTTTACATCACTAAATGCTTGTCTATTCTTCCTTTTGCAGGTTCGGCGAGCAGTCGGCCATGGTGGCTTGTAGCAGTGGCGGTGGCCGTGCCAGAAGCAAGTTGTTGCTGACGTGGCAGCCTATGACTGGATGAGGTGGTCGGCAGGTGCAAGTGGATGACAACAAACCTACTTGTTGACTTTTGGTCTTTTAAGTATCTAGGAAATTTGGGCCTAATTCGGGCTTTGTATGTTGGGTTTGAGTTTTGGGCCCAATTGGGCCATGTATTTGGACTTTGGACATTTTGGACTTTCTATTTTGGGCTTTTAGTTTTAAATTTAAAAATATTTCAAATTTAAACTAAATTTAAATTTAAAAATGAATTTAAATTTAAATTTAAAGTAAATTTAATTTTAGAAATAAATCTAAATTCCATTTTAAACTTAAATTAAAATTAACCCAAAGTTTAAAGCCCGGTCAAAATTGGGTTTCAATAGCTGCCCCTTTTGCTCATTGTTGTGTAACAGGAACGGAGCAAAGATTAAAAAAGAGGCCCAATTTTGTCAAGTTTCGCTGAATCTCGGTTCCATCGTTGACTACTTCATATTGATAGCACTTGACTTGCAGCTCTATTCCAATCCACTGTGACTGCGGGGAGAATGGGATCCGTTATCTGACTTGCTGCATTCTCAAAATATAGGGCTTGATGTCGAGGCTTCATCTTGCTCTTACTACAACTTCAGAGAGAGATAAAAATCTGCTATCCAATTTTACTACAACTTCAAGAGGATAGGAATTGATGTTTGAAGCTTCATCTTGTTCTTACTACAACTTCAGAGAGATAAGACTTGCTATCCAACTTTACTACAACTTCAAGAGGATAGGAATTGATGTTTGATGCTTCATCTTGCTCTTACTACAACTTCTGAGAGATAAAGACTTGCTATCCAACTTTACTACAGCTTCAAGAGGATAGGAATTGATGTTTGATGCTTCATCTTACTCTTACTACAACTTCAGAGAGATAAAGACTTGCTATCCAACTTTACTAGAGCTTCAAGAGGACAGGAATTGATGTTTGATGCTTCATTTTGCTTTTACTACAACTTTAGAGAGATAAAGACTTACTATCCAACTTTACTACAACTTCAAGAGGATAGGAATTGATGTTTGATGCTTCATCTTACTCTTAGTACAACTTCAGAGAGATAAAGACTTGCTATCCAACTTTACTACAACTTCAAGAGGATAGGAATTGATGTTTGGAGCTTCATCTTGCTCTTACTACAACTTCAGAGAGATAAAGACTTGCTATCCAACTTTACTACAACTTCAAGAGGATAGGAATTGATGTTTGAAACTTTACCTTACTCTTAGTACAACTTCAGAGAGATAAAGACTTTCTATCCAACTTTACTACAACTTCAAGAGGATAGGATTTGATGTTTGGAGCTTCATCTTGCTCTTACTACTACACTACTATAGAGAGATAAAGACTTACTATCCAACTTTACTACAACTTCAAGAGGATAGGAATTGATGTTTGATGCTTTATCTTGCTCTTACTATACTTCTTCAGAGAGATAAAGACTTGCTATCCAACTTTACTACAACTTCAAAAGGATAAGAATTAATGTTTGGAGCTTTATCTTGCTCTTACTACAACTTTAGAGAGATAAAGACTTGCTATCCAACTTTACTACAACTTCAAGAGGATAGGAATTGATGTTATTTTGATCTGATCCACCATGACTTCAAGGTAGAAGATTAATCATCGTGGATTCGACCTTTCATGCTTCTAAGGTACCGGGTTCGTTGTTGCAATTTAAACCTTTCCCTTTTAATCTTCGTGGTACTGGATCCGCCATTGCGGTCTTAGATCTTTCCCGTTGTACCTGTAGAATATGCTCAAATGGGCCTCTAGGTAGGCCAGGTATGTTTAGGATATCATGCTTGGAATGAGTTAAAATGCTCCTAATCTAGAATGAATGTGCATGATTTAATGTTTTAATTTTTTTCAAAGATTAGTTTCTTCTGTTTTGAAGTCATCTCTTGACGTTTCTTTGAATTTAACTCAGCAGATTCCCAATTTGAACCGCTCTTTCCAGGTTTAACTCTTTTAACTGGCAGTTGTGTTTTAAGATCCTTGTATCATTTAGGAATTTTCTAAAATAATACTCGTGACTCCTTATTTTTTCATGTCTTTTTATCCATCATCTTGGTATGAAAATACTTGGACAATATGGGAAAGAAACGGCTGGAGGTCCTGGAGTTACTTCGTCGATGCCCCAAGATGTAAAATGTTTACATTTTGCCACTTTTGAGGGAACAATTGGTTGCCCCTATTTTGCATTTGAGTTGCCCTTTTACGGGTTTTCATCCCGACCTCTCTTTTTTTTGAGGCGAAATATTTCTTCACCGAGTCTGAATTTACTAGGTTGTATAGCTCTTTGCCATCCATTTCTGTCAAAATCAAAGCTTTTCCAGAGAAGGCTTTCTTTACCACATACGGCCCTTCCCAATTAGGCATCCATTTTCCTCGGGAGTCTTTGTGTATTTGGAGTATTTTCTTTAATACTAGATCTCCCTCATGGATTCTCTAGGGCGGACCTTTTTGTTGTATGCTCGCATCATCCGCTTTTGGTACATCTGACCATGGTAGAGGGCTTTTAATCTCTTTTCTTCAATCAAGTTCAACTGATCATATCTGGCTTGAACCCATTCTGCTTCGTCCAAATTTAGCTTTGACAAGACTCGGAGAGAAGGAATCTCCACATCGATGGGTAAAACGGCTTCCATCCCGTACACAAGAGAGAACGGCGTTGCTCCAGTCCAGTAGACGTTCTGACTGAAGTCCTATAAGCAAGGAGGGCAAATGGTAGTTTTTCATGCCAATCTCTGTAGGTTTCTGTCATTTTTACAACGATCTTCTTGATGTTTTTGTTTACCGCTTCCACTGCTCCATTCATCTTTGGGCGATATGGAGATGAATTATGATGTTTGATCTTGAATTGCTCACAGACCTCCGATATCGTGCTGTTATTCAAGTTCAATGCATTGTCCGATATGATCTTTTCTGGCATTCCATACTGGTATATGATCCCCTTTTTCAAGAACTTACTAACCGCAGACTTTGTGACATTTGAATAAGAGGCAGCTTCTACCCACTTGGTGAAGTAGTCGATAACTACAAAGATGAATCTATGCCCATTAAAAGCCTTCAGTGAAATCGGCCCGATAACATCCATGCCCCACATAGAAAAAGGCCATGGAGAAGTCATGACGTGCAACTGTGACAGAGGCACGTGAATTTTATCTTCATAGATCTGACATTTGTGACATTTCTTAAAATAGTTGATACAATCACCCTCCATAGTTGACCAGTAGTATCCGAATCTTATGATCTGCCTTGTCATTTTGAATCCATTGGCGTGTATTCTGCAAATTCCTTCATGGACTTCTTCTAAGATTCTCTTAGCCTCAATTGCATCAACACATCTCAGCAACACCTGATCCTTTCTTCTCTTATACAAGATCTCTCCATCTAGGACGTACTCATTTGCAAGTCTTCTTAATGTCCTTTTCTTATTTTCAGTGGCTCCTTCGGGGTATTTACGATCTTTTACATATTGGAGGATGTCTTGGTACCAAGGATGTTCTTCTTTTCCTTCTTCTTCAATCTCGCAACAATGGGCTAGAGTCTCATAAATGCTCATTCGGATAGGCTTCATATCCTCTGGCCTGTTCACTTTCATCATCGAGGCTAGAGTGGCCAAAGCATCAGCCATCTGGTTTTCTTCACGTGAGAGGTATTGGAATGTAACCTCATCGAATTCTTTGATCAATTCTAGGATTATATTTCGATAATCAATTAACTTGAGGTCTCTTGTCTCCCATTCTCCTCTGAGCTGGTAGATTACCAACGCTGAATCTCCATATATTTCTAAGACTTTGATCCCTCGATCTATGGCTACTTGAATCCCCATAATGCATGCCTCGTATTCTGCCATATTGTTTATGCAATCGAAATCTAGTTTACTTGTGAAGGGATAATGGTTTCCCTCCGGTGATACTAAGACTGCCCCAATTCCATTGCCCACAGCATTTGAAGCACCATCAAAATTTAATCGCCAAGGATGTTCCGTTGTGGACCCCTCTTCAGTGGCGGCAATATACATTATATCCTCATTTGAGAAGTCAAAATTTATCGGCTCGTAATCCTCTAGAGCTCTACTGGCTAGGAAATCTGCTATTGCACTTCCTTTTGCTGCCTTTTGGTTTACATAGACAATGTCAAATTCTAACAGTAGGATTTGCCATCTAGCCATTCTTCCATTCAATGCAGTTGACTCCATCATGTATTTAAGAGGATCTAATTTCGAGATTAGCCAAGTTATGTGGTACAGCATATACTGTCGTAATCTTTGGGTGGTCCAGACCAAGGCATAGTATAACTTTTCTATCGATGAGTACCTTGCTTCACAGTCGGTAAACTTTTTGCTGAGGTAATAAATGACCCTCTCTTTTTTTCCAGTTTCATCATCATGTTGGCCTAAGACACATCCCATAGAATTCTCAAAAACTGCTAAGTACAAGATTAGTAGCTTATTGGGACTCGGTGGTACTAAGACCGGAGCATTAAACAAATACTGTTTAACCTTGTCAAAAGTTCTTTGGCACTCATGGTCCCACTCACTTGGGTTGTGCTTTCTAAGAAGACGAAAGATGGGATCACATTTCTCAGTTAATTGTGAGATAAAGCGAGCGATGTAATTCAATCTCCCGAGAAAACCTCTAACTTTTTTTTGCGTACGAGGCGGAGGTAACTCTTGTATAGCTTTAACCTTGTCTAGATCAATTTCAATCCCCCTTTGACTGACCACAAAACCTAACAACTTGCCTGAAGTAGCCCCAAAAGTACATTTGGCTGGGTTTAACTTTAGCTGGAACTTCCTTAATCTTAAGAACAACTTTCTCAAGAGCTTTATATGTTCTTCTTCCCCAATTCGAGACTTTGCGATCATGTCATCTACATAGACCTCAATTTCTTTATGCATCATATCATGAAATAATGTCACCATGGCTCTTTGATATGTTGCCCTTGCATTTTTAAGTCCGAACGGCATTACCTTATAACAGAATGTTCCCCACATTGTGACAAAGGTAGTTTTCACCATATCTGCAGGGTCCATCTTTATTTGGTTATATCCTGAGAAACCATCCATAAAAGAGAAAAAGGAATGGCCTGCCGTATTGTCTACCAGGGTGTCGATGTGTGACAACGGAAAGTTATCTTTTGGGCTAGCCTTGTTTAAGTCTTGGTAATCCACACACATACGTATTTTTCCATCTTTCTTGGGACGGAGACTATATTGGCAACTCATTCTGAATATTTAACCACTTGGAGGAAACCCGCGTCAAACTGCTTTTGAACTTCTTCTTTTATTTTAAGCAACACATTTGGTCGCATCCTACAGAGTTTTTGTTAGACGGGCTTGCACTCGTCTTTTATCGGGAGCTTATGGGCTACAATGTCAGTGTCTAATCCTAGCATATCCTGGTAAGACCAAGCGAAGACATCTTTAAACTCTCTGAGCAGCTCGATAAGATCCTTTCGCGTCTCTGCCGAGATGCTGGTCCCAATTTTTACTTCATTCTTTTCATCTTCTTCCCCCATGCTAACAGTTTCGGCTAACTTCTTATGGGGTAAGATCTATTTTTCCTCTTGTTCCATCATTCGCAGCAAGTCAGGAGACAAGTTACTATCCTGGTCATCTTCCAAGTCTTAAGGATCTTCGAGACACATATCTCGCTCAAAATGAGACCCACAGTCAGTGTTACTCATATTATTGATATCCAAGGATCTGTCCAAAAGAATGAGAGTGGTCCAATAAACAAAGTAAATTTAGGAATGGTAGTATGGTATGAGTATGAGTGTATGTATACAAAATTCAAGAATGGTAAATTTGTGTAAGTTAAGAGTAAATAAATTATTTGAATTAAAATAAAAGAATGTAAAGAGATATTTGTCAAAAGGGAACAAAATGCATTTTCATTAAGATAATGGATAAAAGTTAAATGCCCTTTACAAAAGATCTCTATCGTTCTCGGGCAAAGAATGATAGATATGTGTCCAGTATTACTTTGAAACAATCCTAAAGGCTACAGGGAGCTCCTCTTCTAACCAGTTGTCCAGAATTCTTCCTAGTGCATACAGGAAAATTTGAGATAAGCTTCCTCCTTCGCCTTCTTCGGAAATAGCATTCATGTCCAACTCTGTCACAAATCTTCCAGTGCTCTCTTCTTCTTTAAGCCTTATCCCACCGGAAACGAAAGTTTTTGATATATGAGGAAAGGTTATCGAATCCCACTTGATTTCCTCCCCAGCTTGTTGGGCTTTCCTTATCTCTCGCTTTCTTTCTATCTCTTTCTTTTTTTCCTTTGCATCTGGCTTGTATCCTAACCCGAAGCGATCCCACTTTCCTAGTGGTGTTGGTACATTGAGTGTCCCTTGCAAGTATTTTCCAAGCTCTTTAACCAGTAATGCCCCTTTTCTAATGGTTAATTGTAACCCTATTTTCGTGGTTCGAGACAACTTTGGTTCAAGAATTTTACTTCCTTCCGCGATGAATGTGGCATTAACAAATTCCAACGATCAGAAAGAACATTCCACTGTATCTTCGTTTCTTTCTACGTAGGGGGCATCACTTGCCACAGATGCGATAATGTCCTCCTCCGCATTTATTGTAACTAACCTTTCATCAGTTACCAATTTAAGCTTCTAATGAAGCGAGGACGGTACCATTCCCGCTGAGTGGATCTAGGGTCTCCCTAATAAGTATTAGGGTCTATCTGTAGTGGTACTTTAATCCGCCCATCACTTTTCTTTCTGTTCCATCGAAAGCTCTAACTATGTTGTGACACGGCTTCATATAGGAGCTATCGACGGGTAATCTTTCCATGGTGGCCAGTGGTAGTACATTTAAAGCTGAGCCATTATCAATGAGTACTCCGGGTAAGATATACCCTTTACAACGAGTGGTGATATGCAAAGCCTTAGTTGATCCCATTCCTCCGGACGAGATCTCATCGTCGTTGAAGAAAATAAAATTATCAGTGCTAATGTTGTTGATCAGACGATCCAGCTTGCATACGGATATGTCTTTGGTCACATAAGTCTCGTTGAGCACCTTCATTAATGCATACGGTGGGCTTCAGAACTCAACAATAGTGCTAAGATTGATATTTGTGCAGGCTGTTTGTGTAATTGCTCAACTATACTGTACTCACTATGTTTCAAGAATTTCAAAAATTCTTTTGCTTCTTCCTCTACCACTGGCTCTTTTATCGGTCCTCGCTTGTCATTCTCTTTTTCTTCTGGCTCAATTGCTAAGGCCTTTCCTTTTGCAGCTTCTTTTTTCTCCTTTTCTGAGTCATAGATTTTTTCGCTACGGGCAATCAGGTTTACATTTTCTGGGGTTGCTCCTTTTTGGGTGTTATTATGTTACACCCGTAATTCCAGGGAACTCTCTTCTATCTCCATAAGGAAACAGTATACGTTTCCGTATGATAACACGAGGTGCCTCTTGTTTTCTTGTCTCAGTTCCCTTGGACGTGGAGATGATTATAACTGGAGGATTTGTACCTTTTTTTCGGAGGCACAGATATCCTCCATCTCTTTCTCTTCCTCAAAGAACTCCAATTCTTTGCGGTCTATCAAATCTTGTACTAGAACCTTGAACTCTTCACAATATTAAATTTCGTGTCCTTCAACCTTGTGGAAATCACAATAATTCTTGCCCGTTATCATATTTCTACCATTCTGTGCGATCACTCCTTTCTATCATTTGACGCCATACCCATTTCAAAGGAGATTTGACCTCTTCGATATGGGTTTTAACGCTTTTACCTTTGCTTCAGCGATAACGTTCACTCCCTGATCAAGGTGGGTAGGCAAAGTGTTCCCGACTATATTAGGTCCAGATGGTTCATCGAATCTTATTCGCTTCATCTTAATTAATCTCTCTACTGCCTTCTTGAAAGAGAAACTATTTTCGATGGAGTGTCCGGTTACTCCTCCATGAAATTCGCACTGAGCATTAGCGTCGTACCATTTCGGGAACGGTGGTTCTACAGGCTCCGTGTAATGCGGAGCCACCACATGCTGATCATATAATTGCTGGTAAAGCTCTTTGTAAGTTATCGGAATAGGAGTGAACTGGATCCTTTCGGTATTCCTCTTGAGCTTGGTTCTGACTTTGATGAATTTGGATAATTACTAGCAGGAGGTTTAGGTTGCGTCATCATGATTGATTTCGCATGATTTGGCCTATACATGCTTGCGTTATTTACTTCAGCTTCTTTCTTTCTGGAGGCTGCCCTTTTTCCACTATCCCCAATATCAATCTTGCCGCTTTTAATGGCACTCTCAATCATTTCTCCAAACATAACCATGTTCGGGAACTTTTTCGTAACATTTGCCAACAAAAGGTTGAGATATGGTGCTTTTAGCGTGTGGACGAACAGCATGGTCGTCTCTTTTTCCGTTAGTGGTGGCTGTACTTGTGTGGCCATGTCTCTCCATCATTGGGCATATTGCCTGAAGCTTTCGCTCAGCCTTTTCTCCGTATTTTTCAAGGTGATTCTATCTGAAACAATGTCGGTAACATGACCATATTGTTTCATAAAGGCTTGGGCTAGGTCTTTCCATGAATTGATCTTTGCGCGGCTCAACTGGTTATACCATCTCGCAGCGGATCCAACCAAACTGTCTTGAAAACAGTGGATTAATAATTTGTCATTATGGACATATCCTGTCATTTTCCGATAGAACATTGTAATATGGGCTTCTGGGCAACTTGTCCCATTTTATTTTTCAAATTCTGGAGTCTTGAATTTTGGGGGCAACACTAATCTGGAACTAGGCTTAGTTCCTTAGCATCTATCCCACAATAGGCATCAGCCTCTTCAATTGCTTTGACCTTCACTTCCAACCATTTGTACCATTCCTCTATCTGTTTGGAAACTTCCAACTTTGTTTTCTCTGCCGCCATGATTTCATCAAGGTCAGGACTAATAGGTTCGCATCCGTTTCTCCTGGATTAGGCCCAACCCAATCAGGTAATTAGCCTGGCCTGAGGTACCAACGGGCTGTGGTTGTGTCCGGATAAAGATGGGAGCTCCCCGTGAATTTGTTTTCGGTAGGACTTGGTGATGCACGGGAGTAAAGTCAAGAGGATATTGAGGATCTTATTTCCTCCCTTGGGTCTTCTATAGGATTTTTCCCTTTTTCGGACTGTTGCAATAGCTGGGTCAATTGATTGATTATGCTGCTTTGAGACTCGATAATTTGGTCTCTCATATCCTTTGGACCTTTTCCAGTTGATCTTGCAATTGAGCTTGCATTTGCTCCTGCATTTCCTTTTGCAACTGCTCTAGCATCTCTATTCGTTGGTCCATGGCCCTTCGGGTACCGTAAGGGTGTAAATTCTCTATTTTTTCGGTTTTAAGCTGACAATTTAATTTTATTAAATGAGTTTTATTGTATTAAAGCATGAGAATGTAAAGCAAATAAATGCGAATAAATGCATGAAATGCAAAAGGAAAGGTATTGACTTATAATTCAATTTCCATTTAGAAAACTTCACTTAGATAACAAGTTCCTTTACATAAAGCAAATTACATAAACGGTCTTGCTTTGATGCTCAGAGCTTTGACTTTCTTGAGGAGTCCTGCTAACTTTTGGCCTCGTTCCGTCTTCGTCTCATATTGCATGCTTAGTTCTTCTACTTCGACTGCCAGTGTTTGTACATGTTTAGCTACTCCACAAATTTGATTTAAAGCCTCGCCCATAACATAATCCCTGTCTCTGACTTCTTTCTAGGCTTGTTGAAGATGCCAGTCATTTGTATCCAATGTCCTCTCCAGAATCTCAATTCGTATTTCACTATTTTGCAAAGAGGCTTCTAATTCTTCCACTCTCTTATTCAGTCTCTCGACCTTAGCTCGACTCGCCTTTAACTCTATTACTGAATTTCGGCTACGATGTCTATACAAGGATTCCTCTAACTCTCGTACTCGGGCTCTTAATTCAGTCACCTCACCTTGACTTTCCAGAAGGCTACTTTTCATGGCATTTTCCTACGCCTGTGCGTCTTGAAACTTATTCTTCCAATCATTTGATTTATTCTTCTCTTCGCGGATTTCTTGTTGCCATTGTTCTGAGGTCTTTCCTAAGCCAGCGGTCCTCATTGACAAACAAAGCTTTTTATAGTCTTTCTTTAGGTTGCTGAGATCTTCTTCAGCCTTATTCTTCTCTTTTCGTAATTTCTCCGCTTCTAGCTTCTGAACATAAACGTCTAATCCTAAAAGCACCTTCTCTTCTTCCAGCTTTTCTATTATTTTTTCCATCTCAGCACTCTTTCTCTCGAAATCTTGTTTAATTATTTCGAGTTCAGTCGGGGCAACCTGCAAGTGTTCTTCAATTGGGCGGACAATCTCCGGGTTCAACACAGGAATGTTATCGTTAATCCTTCTGTTTCTCTACCGATTATATTCTGCAGTTATCATAGGATTGGCACTGAATGCTTTCGTTCTTCGAACCTAATTCAATGCATTTGAGATTTTCTGAATCCTTTTCTTATTATTTTCTCCTCGGTATGCGAACTCACTCTGAGCTAACCCTGAGTCATTGGTATAAACTGTCTCGATCTGTATTGTCTTGAAACCAGCAAAGGTGCGTATCCCGTTGCTCCCATATTCCTGCTAATGGGACCCAATCGAAGTCTCCACATCGATATAATATTTCATTTGGGACAACCTACGGTGCTCGCCATTCTATGTCTTCGTCTTTGAGACTTTGGAGTATGACCATCCACTTTTCTTCTGAGAAATTTTCTTATCTTTGTAAAGCTATGAAGTCTTTCAACGGGGAGTAATCTTTAGACAGGTACCGATAAAAGACTTTTTCTGTTTTCCAAAAGTGACTATGAAACCATACTATTAACAACTACGCCCAAGCAATAAATCGACCTTCTCCCTCTCTTCTGCATGCATTTAGGGATCTGAAAGTTTTGGCCAGTATAGCTCGGACAGGTGTAACTCTTTTACTCAGTCGATCGAACAAGTGTATCACCGCGTCTTCTACATGCCAAAGTCTTTGGAAAGATGACCAACCCGTAGATACTCAGGGCTAAGATGTCAATCTTTTTCTTCGTATCTGGATGAGTCAGTATCAAATCTCATAGACTTTTCCAGGTAATGCACTTGTTCTCGCCTTTGACCTTAACCCGTTTTTCAAAATGACTTTTTAAATGTTTTGTGGTGTTCCAATCACAACAAAAAAAAGATTGGTGGCGACTCTCATTTTTCCAAATTTTAAAAATATTTTTTGAAACTTCGTTTTAAAAGTGGTTTCGACAGCTGGCGACTCCATTGGGAACTTTTTAAATAAACGAGAGTCAAGCCAAAATTGATTATTTTCGGGTCTTTTTTGAAATCTTTTAAAGCTTCAGTTTTGTTTAATATGTGATCCTCGGCATTTTTCTGTGGCATTATACTCTGTGATATTGCTAGTGTAATTTTGCATCCATATGCATTGTGCTATTAACCTTTTAAGTGGAAGCGGGAAACTACTCGTTCGTGAGGTTTTCACCTTCGTGTAGGACAGTGAATCTCTTTCGGGATTACAAAGTACCCTCGTTTTCGTGAAGTTTTCACTTTCGTGCAAACATGTGAGAAATGCGTCCCCCTAAACCGAACTCATCTATATGAGTCTGTAATGGGTGAGGATGGAGGAATCTGCTGGTTTGGGTACCCTTTACTTTAGAACCTAAAACCACATATAGTGAGCCGTAAGTACTCGCCCTAGACGAAGTTATGCAGAGCCTTTTAGCATTTACCTGAGACAATTTCTTAGGTTCTATGTTATATACTTGTATGTTGATTTTATTATTACGTTTTACTAACCGTGTTTTGTTTTGTCTCTTTTACCTACATTTGCATCATCATGAATGAAAAGGTGTTGATTTAAGTTCGTTTACCAAATAGCCAGTTTCATCATGGAGGGAGGATTTCTTGATAAAGTAGAGGATAATATGGCGGCACGCTTATGGTCAGAGGAACAACAACGCGAAAAGGGGGACAGCTTGAAAGAGGGGCATTTGTCAGAGTTTTGGGATTATACTCGCATTAAAGTGACTTAAAATAATCTACAAGAGTTAAGTGAAATCTAGGGACAATGGAATAATGAGATGAGGTAGATGTTTTATCAGGATTATGGAGACTTACCTTATTTGCTTGAAGTGAAGATCAACAAACATCTTTTCTGAGCCCTTACTCAACACTGGAACTTAGAATATAGTTGTTTCACCTTTGGGCACCTGGACTTGACACCCACGGTAGAAGAATATACCATTTTGATTCGTTGTCCCAGAATCCAAGTCGATAAAGTGTATTCAAAAGATGCATGTGTCTCGATATTTATAAAAAGGTTGATGAGTGTAACTGGGATGAGCGAACAGTGGGTCGCATCTCGGATAAAAGTAAAAGGAGACAACAAGTACATCAATTGGAAGAGTTTGCGAGACCTAATTGTGACACATCCAGATGTGAAGAAACACATTAACATCTTTGCTCTCGGTATATACGAGTTGGTCTTGTTCCCAAAAGCATTGGGACATGTGGAGGATGCGGTGGCAACATTGTTCGATAGACTTAGAAAAGGAGTCACGCCCGTCCCTGCTATCCTTGCTGAAACTTTCCGATCATTAAGTGCCTGTCGAAAAGAAGGGGAAGGAAGATTCATCGGTTATGCACAGCTTTTGATGGTTTGGTTTCAAAGCCATTTCTAGAAGGTGGAAAAATTTTCCTGCAAGGTATTCGCAGCTGACTTCTCGCCTCTAAAGAATTTTGTGGCCACACAAAGAGAACAAAATGTATCTGAAGAAAAATGGGCGGCTCTCTCCAGAATCTTTAAGACGAAGACATCGAATGGTGCGTGTCGAAACCATCCCTTTATGGAAAACGACAAGTTTCAAAATATTATTTTAAAATTCGAAAAAAATGGGAGTCGCCACCAATCTTTTATTTGGATGTGATTGGATCACCATAAAACGTTAAAACGTTTTAAAAATATGTTGGTCTTCGAAATCCAGAAAAACAGGTTCAGGAGTCGGTTACGCATAAGGAAGGATTAGCACCCTTATACGCCCAAAATTGGTACCGTATTGATTATTTTCGGGTCTTAATTTGTAAATCTTAAAAGCTCAAATAAAGTTTAAAATACGATCCTCTAATGCATGAGCTATGTTTAAAAGAAATCAATTTTTGTTTGGAAGTCCCGCTATTTCAAAGTGATCAGGGAAGAAAATTATGTCCAGTGAGTTAGGACACAACATTTCAAGATCCAGAAATAACGAGCTTCCCTTTGTAAAACTTTTTAAATTTTGAAAGAGGATGTTAGATTATCTCGATTTAAAGAAAGGTTGCACCTAGTAAGTTAAGGTGCAAAAATTTCAAAATCGAAGATAAGGAAACATTACCTCGATTAAGGATATTCGATTATTTCGATTTGAAGAAAAATCGCACCTAGTAAGTTAAGGCGCAAAATTTTGAACTCAAAATAAAAGAATATTGCCTCGATTTTAAAGTTTTTATGATATCAATTTTAAAAACGAATATGCGAGTTTAATGAGCAATTAATGATGAATATTATAACACGAAGTAAAATAATTAAGCAGATAAATGGTAAGCAAAAATAAAACAAAAACGAAATAGAATGCATAATAATTAAAGTTAAATGCAAACGTTGATGAGGAAGAAAAATGATGTAATCGGGGTTGGAAACAGGACCTTTTGAATACCCGGGGTAAAATGGTAATTTTAGACTCTCGAGGGAAAAATGGTAATTTTGGGAAAATTTAGGGTTAGAAATGATATTTTAAATGTCTGAGGGTAAAATGGTAATTTTTAGAAGAATCAGGATAAAAAATGAGACCTTTTGGATGTCCGAGAGTAAAATGGTAATTTTGGATTTTCGAGGGTAAAATGGTAATTTTAGGAAAAATTTAGGGTTATCAATGACATTTTAGACAATCAAGGGTAAAACGGTAATTTTTAGAAAAATTGTGATCAAAAATGGGATTTTTGGACATTCGGGGGTAAAATGGTAATTTTGAGAGTTTGGGGTCAAAAATAAAATTTTTGGAACTTCGAGGTCAAAATGTAATATTTGGAAGTTCGAGGGTAAAAATGTAATTTTTAGAAGTTTTAGGGTCAAAATGTAATTTTGGAGAAGTTTGGGGGTCAAAATATAATTTTTGGGGGCAATAAAACCAAAAATAGGTGACACGTGGCAGCCCCACAGGCATCTTGAAGTCAAAAGACTAATTTGAAAATCATGAAAAATTCTTGGGTCAATTTTGTAATTAAGCAGAACTTGATTTAAGGGTTAAATTAAAATAAATTAAAAATAAGAGGAATTAATTGCATAAATAAGCCAAAATAGTGACACGTGGCAGCCTCTGATGCATTTAGAAAGTCAAGGGACCAAATTGTAAATTAATGAAAATTATAAGGCCAATTTATAATTAATTAAAAGTACAAAAGGACTAAATTGAAACAATTAAAAAAATGTGAAAGGACTAAATGCGTAAATATCCCCTTTTAAAAAACGACGTCGTTTTGAGGGGCTATAAATTGCTTCTTTAGGGTTTTTTTCATTTTAATCATTTCCCTTTTTTAAAAACTGATGCCCCTTTTTTTCTCTCTTCTCTCTCGTCTCTCGCCTTTCTTTTTCTTTCAAACCATGGCCGGCCACCAACGGCCCACGCTGTCCAAGGCGTGTCTCCGGCCACGCGCCACCACCATGGACTCCCCGCCCCGTTCCAACGTCAATGGTCCTCCACACGTTCAACGCCGGTCGCTGGAAAAAGGTAAAACCACCTCTTTTTCTTCTTTCTTTTTCCTTTTTATTAAAACCCCCATTTTTCTTCTTATTATACCTTATTTCTTTCTCTTTTCTTTTCCTTATTTCTTGTTTCTTTAGATGCAAATCGATCTGAGTATGGATCTTAAGGGATCCAACCCTGATTTTGATAAAAAAACAAACCCCTGTTTGGATCTGTCATTGCTCGTTTTCCTACCCTCAAAATCATGAGTTCGGGTTTAATCCATTTTAAGAAAACTTTGATTTTGATTCCCTTTTTTACTCCATTCTCAAATTTATTTCCTGTTTGTTTTTTCTTTTTGTGTTTTCATGGCAAGTTCGAGGATGGCATGGTGCGGGTGACACTCGAAGAAGGCTCCGACGGCAGCGACGATGGCTCAACCAAAGGATAGTAACCGACCCTTCCCTTTCCCTTTTTTATTATTTAATAATATTACCAAAAAAACATTTATTATTGTTAAAAAATATTTATTATTATTAATGCTATTTATTACTATTATTTACTATAAATATTATTATTATTTAGTAAATAAATATTATTATTAATGCCATTTAAAGAAAACAAGTAAAGTATTTAATGGTGACAATAAAGGCTTTCAATACACATTAATAGATACCTTTGAAACCGATGGGGTTAGTAATGTACATCATAAATGGTAATGAACATACATTGAAACTGTACCTGAATGTTCAATGCACTACAGCTTCAAATCCTGACTTGTATCTGCGCTTATTGCCCCTTTTTTGCCTTGAATATTTCTGTTTTGCTATCAATGGCTCCTGTTTTGGATTTGTGAAAGTTTGCTATATTGTTTTTTAGAGCAAGGTTCTTTTTTTCAAGAGGGTTCTGTAACCCCTTTACAAAGTTTGATTCTAGCTTTTATAGCCAAGAATTCAATCATTCAATTTTGTTTTTACATTACTAAATGCTTGTCTATTCTTCCTTTTGCAGATTCGGCGAGCATTCGGCTATGGTGGCTTGTAGCAGTGGCAGTGGCAGTGCCAGAAGCAAGTTGCTGCTGACGTGGTAGCCTATGACTAGATGAGGTGGTCGGTCAGGTGCAAGTGGGATGACAACTGACCTACTTGTTGACTTTGGGTCTTTTAAGTATTTAGGAAATTTGGGCCTAATTCGGGCTTTGCATGTTGGCTTTGAGTTTTGGGCCAACTTAGGCCATGTATTTGGACTTTGGATATTTTGGACTTTCTATTTTGGGCTTTTAGTTTTAATTTAAAATTATTTCAAATTTAAACTAAATTTAAATTTAAAATGAATTTAAATTTAAAGTAAATTTAATTTTAGAAATAAATCTAAAATCCATTTTAAACTTAAATTAAAATTGACCCAAAGTTCAAAGCCCGATCAAAATCGGGCTTCAACAGTGCGCACATTGGTTTCTTCCAGATGAGATCCTTTACCGCTGTGGTAACTTCGATTGGGTCCCTTTACTCAGGGTATGGGGTGCCACAGGATACGCCCCTTTGCACGTATTAAGACAGTACAAGACGAGACAATTCATTCCTACAACATACGGTCTAGCACAATGCGAGTTCTCTTACAAAGGGAATGACTACAAGAAGAAGGTCCAAGAGATAGCAAACTCATGGAAGAAGGTGCATAGAATGAAGAAATTTAGTACCAACCTGTTGACAACCCTGAATTATGACTGGTGGAGGATTAAGAGGGTTAATGACAACATTTCTACGCGAAATCCTGAAAATGTTCGCCCATTAGAGGAATATCTATAAGAAGTTTCATCAGAGCTAGACGTCCTAAAACAGGATTTTGAAAGAAAATGCTCAAAATTTGGTAAGAGGATAGAAGTACTGGAAGAGGATAAGATGAAGCTAGGACTAGATATAGACATTCACAAGTTAGAGGCTGAGAAGTTGAGAAAAGGAAAAAATAAAGCCGAGGAAGACCTGGAAGACTTAAAGAAACACTATAAAAAGCTTCGTCAGTCCATGAAGATCGCGAGATTGGGTAAGACTTCTGAGCAATGGCGACAGAAAATCCAGATACAGAAAGACCAAGCAGAGCAATGGCAAAGAAGATTTCAAGATGGTCAGGCTCGTGAAAACGCCTTGAAAGGAGAGTTGTTAGAAAAACAAGTCGAGAAGGCCGAGATGAAAGCTCAGATAACTAGCTTAGAAGCAAGAATAGAGGAGTTGGAGGAGTCATTACGGAGGCATCGCAATCAAAATACTGTACTGGAGCTTAAAGCATGCATGGCTGAAAGACAAGAATTAAGAGAAAGAGTACAGGGATTAGAGGCCACACTTCACAATAACGAAATTTGACTTGAGATCATTGAAAGAAATCTGGAAACCAGCGAATGGCACACTCACCAAGCTCGGAGGGAAGTTGAGGAGAGAGATTATATAATGGGAAAAGCGCTGACTCAAATGAGGGAAGCCACAGATCACATGCAAGAGTTAGCCGTTGAAGATGATATTTTGAGCCTCCAATATGAATCAAAATCGGAACGAGGGCAGAAGCTAGCTAGACTTTTAGGAGAAATTAAAACTCTAGGCAATAAGGCTAAACCATTTGTGTAACTTTGCTTTATGTAAAGAAGTTTTTCTTCTACAGAAGTTGCTCTAATGTAAAGTGAGCTTTAAAATCAATGCCTTATCTTTCATTGCATGCATGCATTTCATTCGCATCACATTTTTATATTTCTGCATAACAATCCTAACTAATTAAAATCGACCAGTTACACCAGTAATTATTGAAAACTCGCATCGCTATAATACCGTAAGAAGACTAAAGCCATGGAACAAAGGCTCGAAAAAATCAGAAAGAATTACAAGATCAAATGCAAGAATAAATGACAATGATGTGCATAGAAATGAAAAATCAATTTATGGAGGTGTAAAAGAATTTAATGATTTAATTAGCACAAGTAAAACAGAGCATGGCCGATAAAGGAAAAATCCCTGCTGTTGAAGAGGAAGAGGACCAAATTGTTCCTCTAGGCTTTACACCCCTTCATAACCCGGCTTCACATGAAATGCCAGTGCGAGAGATCACCGTTACTATAAGACCGCAACAATAGGCCACGGGTACATCGAGACCGGCCAATCATCCAATTGGATCTGGGTCAAATCCGGAGGATAATGCTACGAATTTGGGTGTCCCAGACTTTGATGAGATGATGAAAGAAGATCTCCCTAGACAAATTGAGGAAAAATATAGACGATTAGAAGAGAAAATCGAGTCGATGTAGGGAATCAAAAATTCTTATGGGGTAGATGCCAAAGAGTTAAGTCTGGTTCCAGATTTGGTTCTTCCCCTTAAATTCAAAATCCCAGAATTTGAAAAGTATAGCGGGAAGAGTTGTCTGAAGCCCATCTAACCATGTTCTGCAGGAAGATGGCAAGGTACGTTTACAATGACCAATTGTTAATTCATTGCTTTCAAGACAACCTGGCTGGGTCGGCAGTTAGATGGTACAATCAATTGAGCCGTGCAAAAATCCATTCTTGGAAAGATCTAGCACAACCTTTCTTAAAGCAATACGGTCATGTGACAGAAATAGCTCCTGATCGGCTTACCTTGCAAAATATGGAGAAGAAATCAAACGAGAGTTTTAGACAATACGCGCAGAGATGGCGAGAGGTGGCAACCCAGGTGCAGCCACCACTAACACAGAAGGAGACAACGATGTTGTTTGTTAATACCCTCAAAGCTCCTTACCTTCATCATCTATTAGGAAAAGCCACCAAGAGTTTCTCTGATATGGTCATCTCGGGGGAGATGATTGAAAATGCAATCAAGATTGGCAAGATTGAAGCCGAGAAAGTACTAAAAAACCTGCCCCCAGAAGGAGGGATAACGAAGTCAACAATGCCAGCATGTATAGACCTAGCTACACCAAACCCTTCGTGACAAATCAACGCAAAGCTCCAACGATCAATTTCCAAAATGCCCCAAGGAAGGAACCGGGCGTCAGGCCAAATAGAGGAAGAGTTCAATATACTCCCCTTCCGATGTCATACGGAGAGCTCTACAAGTTACTGTACGATGCGCATGAAGTAGCTCTTCAGCGTGTGAAACCATATAAACCTCATTCCCGATATGGTACAATGCAAGTGCTCACTGTGAATACCATGCGGGGCAAGAATGCCATTCGATTAAAAATTGCCCTGCTTTTAAAAGATGAGTCGAGGCACTCATAGAGCATGAGGTAGTGAAATTGGAAGAGCCAGCAAAGCCCAATGTAGCTGGGAATCCTCTGCATAATCACCTGGATCAAGGGTTGAATGCCTTGTTGAAGGAAGGAGTGTGGGAAATTAAAAGAAATGTTGAAGAAATTAGATCTCCACTTCGGTAGGTGTGGCAACAGATGGTCAAAGAAGGGAAAATCGTGAAAGATAAAAAGAGTATGATAATAGGGGCTGATAACCATTACGAGTTTCATGCCGTTGAGAGGCATAAAATCCAAGATTGCGTCGAATTTAAAGCCATGGTGCAAGTGTTGATGGACAACCGAGAGCTGGAATTTTTCTAAGAAAAAGAGGAAGTTAATGATATCTGTGCCTCCGAGGATGGAGCAGCTAATCGCCCAAACCGATTATTTGTAAACTAACAAACAGCGCGGCAAGAGGAAAAATAACTCCTCGCATTATCATACAAAAACCAACAGCATTCCCTTACAAGGATAGTAAGAAGATCCCATGGAACTACAATTGTAACGTGACCATACCAAGAGAAGGGGAGCCTAGGAAGGACGTAAATCTGGTTACCCGAAGTGATAAAAATTATGACCCAGTAGAAAAAGTAAAAGAAATCAGCAAAGGGAAAGCAATAATGTGTAAGCCCGAGGAAGAGATAGCTAACAGGCCAGAAATACCCACAAAAGAGTGTATCTGAAAAAAAGGCAAAAGAGTTTTTGAAGTTCTTAAGGCATAGTAAGTACAGTGTAGTTGAACAACTACACAAATAGCCTGCCCGACTATCGATCTTATCATTACTCCTAAGCTCGGAGGCACACCGCAATGAATTAATGAAGGTGCTTAACGAGACATATGTGACCAATGACATATCAGTATGCAAGCTGGACCGCTTGATTAATAACATCAGTCCCGATAATTTTATCTTCTTAAGTGACGATGAGATCCCGTCTGGGGGAATGGGGTCGACAAAAGCCTTGCACATCACCACCCGTTGTAAGGGGTATACGCTACCACGAGTACTTATAGACAATGGGTCAGCCTTGAATGTGCTTCCGCTAGCTACACTGCAAAGATTGCTGATAGCTCTCATATGAAGGGGTGCAATAACATAGTGAGAGCATCCGACGGGACAGAAAGGAAGGTAACAGGAAAGATTGAAATACCTTTACAAATTGGGCCGAATACGTATGAAGTGGACTTCCTAGTGATGGATATTAGGCCTGCTTATAATTGTCTGTTGGGAAGGCCATGGATTCACTCGGCTGGAGCAGTACCTTCGTCTTTGCATTAGAAAGTGAAGCTAGTAAATGAAGGGAGGTTAATTACAATCAATGCTGAAGAGGAAAAATCGCCTCCATAACAAGCGATTCACCCTATGTGGGAGTAGATGAGGAGGCTTTGGTATGCTCGTTTCGCTCACTAGAGTTTGTCAATGCAACTTTTATTTCAGAAGGGAGCAGGATGCCTGTGCCTACAATATCCTCGACCACCAGAATGGGCTTGCGGTTAACGGTCGGAAAGGGAGCCATACCTAGGAAAGGACTTGGAAAATACCTCTAGGGAAGAATTAATGTGCCGACACTAATAGAAAAGCGGGATCGTTATGGCCTGGGATATAAGCCGGACGCAAAGCAGAAAAAAGGAACTAGAAAAGATGCAAGAAAGAAGGAGAGCCAGACTATCTAGAAAGGAAATCTCGTGGGAACCCATGGTTTTCCCACACATTTATGAGACTTTTGTTTTGGGAGGGGTAATCAACTAGAAGAAAGAGCAAGGAAAGGAGCAAGCAATAATTAGAATTGTAGGGAGCATCATGAGGGACCTAAGCATCAATGCCATATCAGATGAAGAAAAGGAAGGGAATCTATCGAGAATTGGTCCGTGTGCACTTAGAAGCACCCTGAATAATTGGACCACGAAGGAACTTCCTATAATTTTTAAAATTTCCTCAAAGTAATGCTCGGAAACATCTATTGCTTTAGGCCCGAAAGCAATATGGATCTTTTTGTAAAAGGGTCCATGTTCATTATTTAGTTATTTTGAATGAAAATGCATTTCTCGTCTTCTTCTTCCCAAATTATTCTTTCATTTCTTAATTCAGCTTAATAAACCACTTCTACATATCCAATAAACAAGATTAATTATTCTTTCAATACATACATACTCATACACATACCACATAATCATTCTTTCATAAATTTATTTTGTTCTTGGACCTCCATTTTATCCCTTAATAGGTCCTCAAATATCAATAATATGCGTAACTCTGACGCTAACTTAGAACTTCACTTCGAGCAACATGTGTGTTTGGAAGAGCTTCAGGACTTCGAAGATGGTTAAGATTATAATTTGCCTCCGGATCAGTTAAGAATGATAAGGCAAGAAGAAAAACAAATCCTGTCTCATTCGGGCCTAGTAGAAGTTATTAATCTGGGGGACGAAGATGAAAAGAAGGAAGTAAAAATTGGGACATGCATCTCCGTGGAAACCAGAAGGAATCTTATCGAGTTGCTCCAAGAGTTCCAAGACATCTTTGCATGGTCGTATCGAGATATGCCCGATTTGAGCACTGACATTGTCATGCACAAACTCCCTATAAAAGAAGGATGCAGACCCGTGCAACAAAAGCTCCAAAGAATGAGACCAGATGTGTTGTTAAAAATAAAAGAAGTCAAGAAACAATTTGACGCCGGTTTCCTCCAAGTAGTTAAATATTTCGAATGGGTAGCTAATATAGTCCCTGTTCCTAAAAAAGACGAAGAGGTGCGAATGTGTGTGGACTATCGAGATTTAAATAAAGCTAGCCCAAAGGATAATTTTCTCTTACCTCACATCGACACTTTAGTCGATAACACAGCAGGTCATTCTGTGTTCTCCTTTATGGATGGTTTCTCTGGATATAATCAGATCAAGATGGACCCTGGGGATATGATCAAAACCACCTTCGTCACGCTATGGGGAATATTTTGCTACAAGGTGATGCCCTTCGGACTTAAAAATGCAGGGGCAACTTATCAGAGAGCTATGGTGACCCTGTTCCATGACATGATGCACAAGGAAATCGAAGTTTATGTCGATGATATGATCACGAAATCCCAAACAGAGGAGGAGCATGTAAGAATCCTGAGAAAGTTGTTTGTAAGGTTAAGGAAATATCAATTAAAGCTAAACCCGACCAAGTGCACTTTTGGGGTTACATTAGGAAAATTGTTAGGCTTTGTGGTCAGCAAAAGAGGAATTGAAATTGACCCAGATAAAGTCAAGGCCATACAGGAGCTACCACCACCCAGCACGCGAAAAGAAGTTTGGGGATTTTTAGGAAGATTAAATGACATTGCTCAGTTCATTTCACAATTGACTGAGAAATGCGATCATATCTTTCGCCTGCTCAAAAAGCACAACCCTGGTGTATGGGATGATGAATGCCAAGAAACCTTCAACAAAGTCAAAGATTATTTATCCAAAGCTCCCATCTTTGGTACCTCCAATTCCTAACAAGCCATTGATCTTGTACTTAACAGTTTTTGAAAATTCCATGGGATGTGTACTAGGCCAACATGATGAATCCGGAAAGAAAGAGAGCGATATATTATCTCAACAAGAAATTCACTGATTGCGAGACTCGATATTCTCCGATCGAAAAATTATGTTGTGCGTTAGTCTGGACCACACGCAGATTAAGACAGTACATGCTATACCATACAACTTGGCTGATTTCGAAATTGGTTCCTCTAAAGTACCTGATGGAGTCAGCTGCATTAAATGGAAGGTTGGCTCGATGGCAAATCTTGCTCTCGAAATTTGACATCATCTATGTCAATTAGAAGGCAGTAAAAGGGAGTGCAATAGCAGACTTCCTAGCCAGCAGGGCCTTAGAGGACTATGAACCGATAAACTTTGATTTCCCGAATAAAGATTTAATGTACGTTGCAGCAGCTGAAGAGGCAACCACAATGGAACAACCCTGGAGATTGAATTCTAACGGAGCTTCAAACGCCATGGGTAATGGGGTCGGGGCAGTATTGGTATCGCCAGAGGGAGATCACTACCCTTTTACCAGCAAACTCGATTTTGTCTGCACTAACAACATGGTTGAATACGAAGCATGCATCTTGGGAACTCGTGCGGCCATAGAGCGGGGAATCAAAACTCTAGAGATTTATGAAGACTCCGCATTAGTAATTTATCAACTCAAAGGAGAGTGGGAAATAAGGGATTCTAAGTTAGTGGATTACCGCAAATTGGTTCTTGAGTTGATTACGGAGTTCAATGATGTCACATTCCATTATCTCTCGCAAGAAGAAAATCAGATGGCAGATGCTCTTGCTACTTTAGCCTCGATGATTAAACTGAATAGGCTAGAAGATGTAAAGCCCATTCAGATGAGTATCTACGAAGTCCCTGCTCATTGTTGTGATATTGAGGCGGAGGAAGAAGTAGAAAGGACGATCGCCCATGGTACCAGGACATCCTTCAATTTATAAGAGATCGAAAGTACCCTAAGCAAGCCTCAGAAAATAAAAAGAGGAAATTGAGAAGACTTGCTAGTGAATATGTCTTAGACGGGGAAATCTTATACAAAAGGAGAAAAGACCAAGTGTTGTTTAAATGTATCGACGCAGTGAAAGCTAAGAAAATCTTAGAGGAAGTTCACGAAGGCATTTGTGGGACACATGCCAACGATTTCACGATGGCCCGGAAAATAATGAGATTCGGGTATTACTGGTCTATCATGGAAGGTGATTACATCAATTATGCCAGGAAAAGCCATAAGTGCTAGATCTATGGAGACCGGATTCATGTACCTTCATCGCACCTTCATGTCATGACTTCTCCCTGGCCTTTCTATATGTGGGGCTTGGATGTCATCAGGCCAATTTCTCTAAAGGGTTCCAACGGTCATAGATTCATCTTTGTGGTGATCGACTATTTCACCAAATGGGTAGAGGCAGCTTCATATGGCAACGTAACCAAGTCCGTAGTTAGTAAGTTCCTAAAAAAAAGATCATATGTTGGTATGGGATGCCAAAGAGAATCATATCCGACAATGCCTTGAATTTGAATAATAGAACGATTGCAGAAGTTTGCGAACAGTTCAAAATCAAGCATCATAATTCCTCTCCCTACCGCCCAAAAATGAATGGAGCTGTGGAGGCAGCCAATAAAAACATCAAGAAAATCGTGGCAAAGATGACTAAGACATACAAAGACTGGCACGAAAACTGCCATTTGCCCTCTTTGCCTACAGAACTTCAGTCAGAACTTCTACTGGGGCAACACCATTCTCATTGGCATACGGTATGAAAGCGGTCTTGCCTATTGAGGTTGAAATACCTTCTCTCCGTGTCTTAACTAAGCTCCAATTAGATGAGGCTGAATGTATCCAAGCTTGATATGATCAATTGAATTTAATAAAGGAAAAAAGATTAAAAGCCATCCGCCATGGCCAAATGTACTAGAAAAGAATGATGCGAGCTTATGAAAAAAAGGTTTGTCCCAGGGAATTCTATGAGGGAGATCTAGTTTTGAAAAAGATACTTCCTATACACAAAGATTTCCGTGGAAAATGGATGCCTAATTGGGAAGGACCTTATGTGGTAAAGAAAGCCTTCTTAGGAGGAGCTCTCATCCTAACAGAAATGGACGGCAAGGAGCTGTACAACCCCGTCAATTCAGACTCGGTAAAGAAATACTTCGCGTCAAAAAGAGAGAGAGAGAGAGAGGAAAAATTAAGGGAAAAACCCACAAAGGGCGTCTCAAAAAAAAAGGTTCAAGATGAAAACCCGCAAAGGGCATCTTGGAACCAAGGCAATTTTGAGTTGAAAACCCGCAAGAGGTGACTCAAACCCAGGAATGGGTCAACGAGATGGAAGAAGGTTACAACTTGAAGCATCAAGAAAGCACTTCAGGTCTTCTAGACACACATCTGAGTTAAGAGTGATTCTTAGCGAGTCGATGCAAGAGTGGCTCATTTTGGCGATATTTGGGACAATTAATTATCCATTCTTGTATACTTGGCAATTTTTGACTAATGTTGTTTCCTTTGATCCTCTTTTAAATAAAGTTTTCAAATACGACTTTGTTTCTACACATTTTTGTTCAAGCATTTCGCATCTAAATAACGGGTAATGAACTAATAAATCATACAAAGATTCAAGAGCATTATTTTGGAAATTTTAGAAATTACGGGAGTCCAAAACAGGACCACTAATGAGAAAACAAACTTAAAAAATAAGCAGTTCAAGATCAGCCTAGAAGAGGATAGGTCAACACATCAGTGGCAGAATTTGGACGGACTATAGACCATGCCGACCTGAATGATAATAAATAAATCTAACATTAATCATGCACATAAATATAGTTAAGGAGCATTTTGACTCATTCTGAGCATGACATCCTAAACAATCTGGCCAACCTAGAGGCGCATTCGAGCATATTTTACAGGTCTCAGCACCATGAAACATCACAAGAAAGATCGAGGACCGCAATGGCAGATCCAATGCCGCGAAGAAAGGAAAGATTTAAGCCGCAATGGCAAATCCAGTACCACGAAGATTTTGAAGGGGAAAGGTTTAAAGTCGCAAGGGCAAACCCAGTACCTTAGAAATATGACAAGAGAGGACGAGTCCACGATGTTGCAGTGGAAAAACGAGAAATTACATTTTCCCAAGCTTGGGGCAGGTCACCATTAACCAACCTTACTCCAATCACAGAGCAGATTGGGATTATCCACAAACAGTGAGGCGATCATCTTCGTGATGAGATACAGAGAAGTATGCCAACTCGATGCTCAATGCGAGCAAATCTTCAAACCCCAGCTTCCTGATGAGATACTGAGAAGCAGGTCGAAGCGATAAAATGGTTAGGTTCCTAATGAGATATTGAGAAGTGGACCAAATTCGTCTTCCTGATGAGATACAGAGAAGCGGATTGAAACAAACGATGCGGTCATCTTCCTGATAAGATACTGAGAAGAAGACCAAATCAAACCCACGCTCAATATGAGCAAACCTTCAAACCCCAGCTTCCTGATGAGACACTGAGAAGTAGGTCGAAGCAATAAAATGGTTAGCTTCCTGATGAGATACTGAGAAGTGGACCAAATTCCTCTTCCTGATAAGATACAGAGAAGCGAATTGAAACAAGTGAGGCGGTCATCTTCCTGATGAGATACAGAGAAGTATACTAACTCAACACTCGATGCGAGTAAATCTTCGAACCCTAGCTTCCTGATGAGATACTGAGAAGCAGGTCGAAGCAATATAATGGTTAGATTCCTGATGAGATACTGAGAAGTGGATCAAATTTGTCTTCCTGATGAGATACAGAGAAGCGAATTGAAACAAGCGATGCGGTCATCTTCCTGATCAGATACTGAGAAGAAGACCAAATCAAACCATGCTCGATATGAGCAAATCTTCGAACCCCCAGCTTCTTGATGAGATACTGAGAAGCAGGTCGAAGCAATAAAGTTGTTAGCTTCCTGATGAGACACAGAGAAGTGAACCAGAATCGTCTTCCTGTTGAAAACAGAAAAGTGGATCAAAACAAGTGACGCGGTTGTCTTCCTGATAAGACACTGAAAAGAAGACCAAGTCAATGAAACCAGACTCAAAGACTACGAGGACGAATTCCAATCTTCTTGAAATTTCAAAAGAATGGAGTGAAGTTACGATAGCAAATTTTGTCTTTTTGAAATTGCCTCTAGGCAACATGGAAGTCATGACGCCGAAGGTACAGAAGCAGATGCAGCAGGGTTGAACGACCAAAGAAGTGAAGGGCGGACCGGTAGAAGAAAGGGAGTCAAAGAAATTAAACTTGACAAATTGGGCCTTATTTTGGTCTTTGCTCCATTCCTGTTACACAACAATGAGCAAAGAGGGGCAGCTGTTGAAGCCCAATTTATTCGGGCCCAATAGTATTTAAATTTATTTTGAATTTAAATTTACATAAAATTTAAATTTATTATAAATTTAAAATTTAAAATTAAATTAATGTCCAAAATGATCACAAAATCCAAATTTACAACCTTGGACCCAATTAGGCCCAACACAAAACCCATACAAATGCCCCAAATCCACTAAACCCATTTGACCCAAACACTTAGCCACTTGCACCAGCCACCTCCACCTTCAGCCAATCCTATACTGCCACATCAGCATTGGCCAGACCCAGAAGCACCAGCACCAACAAATTGCTCTTGCACCGTCGACTGCCATAGCCACCACTGCCATTTTACCTGCAAGGAAAAGATGCACATTTAGTAGTGTAAAACAAAATAGAATTATTGTAAATATTGGCTATAAAGCCAAGATTGAATAATTGTAATGGGTTACGAACTCCTTTCTAAAAAATCAATGCAAAATTAATCCTTTTAAAGAAGCAATACAATACAGCATTGAATACCAGAGAATAGAAAGCAGCCATTAGTGAACAAGAAGCAATCGAACAACCATACCAGGAAACAGGAAAGCAAACCAAAGTAAGAGTCCCAAGCATTCAAGTTATTCAGGTATATTCAATGTATACTTGTTAATAAGATTTTAAAACCTAAACCCACCAGTTTCAAATGCGCATTAAATACTTTGCTGCCCCTCTTTATTATTATTTATCTGTTTTCAAAAATGTAATAAATATATATATAATTCCTTAAACAGCATCAGTATTAATAGTAAAAATAATAAATATTTTTAACAATAATAAATGTTTTTAATAATAACAAATGCAGTATTAATAATAATAATAATATTTTTAAATAAAAAAAAAGAAAACGAAGAGACTATGCAACTCCCTGATCGCCGTTGCCATCGCCGGAGTCTCGTCGGGATCCATACCGAGCATCACCTACGCCTCTACGCTCGTGAAACTGTAAGAAAAACAAGGAAAAAATGTCTTAAAGCTCTTAAAACCCAGATTCAAATTTTTAAAATGGATTAAAAAACTTAGATCCACGGCTTAAAAAAAACCAGATCTAGAAAAAAGGTTTTAAAACTTTTCGAATCTGGTTTAAAACCAGATCTGATTTGTACGAATTAAAAAATTACAATCTCAATTTTTTTTTAAAAAAAACGTTAAAGAAAGAAAATGAAAAGGGAAAGAAGGAAGAAAAAGAAGAAATCTTACCTCCGAACGCCGACGACGACGGTGCGTGATCCGTGCGTGGGCATGGAAACGACAGCTCGAGCGTCAGGGGAGCAGTAGGCGGCCGCACGTGGCAGCAACGTGCGCCGGACGGCGAGGTGTTGTTGGGCCAAGGTTCGACTGCCCAAGGAAGAAGAGGGGGATTTTGAGAGAGCACTTTAGGTTTTTTTTTTTTTTTTTGAGTGAAAGAAAGAAAATGAATTTTGTTTTTAAAACTTTGTATTTATAAAAGCTCTTAAACGGTGCCATTTTGAATTAACCTATACCCATGGCTGACTCGAATCCGACCCGACCCACCTCATGATCCGCGTGTTTTTGAAAAATGGTTTATTTATGCATTTGATCCTTCCATATTTTTTAATTGTTTCAATTTACTCCTTTTTATACTTTTAATTAATTTTAATTTGGCCCAATAATTTTCATTACTTTTCAATTTAATCCCTTGGCTTTTTGGAAGCACCAGGAGCTGTCACGTGTCACTATGTTGGTTTATTTATAAAATTGGTCCCTTTCATTTTTAATTTGTTTTAATTTAATCCTTAAATCAAGTTTTATTTAATTACAAAATTGACCTAGGAAATTTGCAAGGTTTTCAAATTAGTCCTTTCACCTCAAGATGCCTGTGGGGCTGCCACGTGTCACTTGTTTTTGGTTTTATTGCATTAAAGGTCCCTAAACTATTCAAAAATTACATTTTTACCCCCAAACTTCTACAAATTACATTTTTACCTCTAAACTTCCAAAAATTACATTTTTAACCTTGAAACTTCCAAAAATTCCATTTTTGACCCTAAAACTTTGAAAAATTCTATTTTTGACCCTAAAACTTTCGAAATTACCATATTACCCCCGAATGTTCAAAAACTCCATTTTTGATCCCGATTTTTCTTAAGATTATCGTTTTACCCCCGGATATCCAAAATATCATTTTTAGCCCCAAATTTTTTCCAAAATTCCATTTTTGCCTCCGAGAGTCCAAAATTACCATTTTACCTCCCGAATATCCAAAAAATCTCATTTTCAACCCCGATAGCATCATTTTTCTTCCTTGTCAATATTTGCATTTATTTTTATTTATTATGCACTCGTATTTTATATTTTTGCATATCTTTTATCTGCTTATTATCTTACTTCGTGTTATTTAATTTTCCTTATTAATTGCTCATTCGTATTTAAAGATTATACGTTCGTTTTCAAAGTTATTTTAAAATCGAGGCAATATTCCTTTCGTGTGAAAACTTCGAGAAAATATGCCCTAACGTGTCGGGTGTGATTTTTCGTACAACTCATACGAATCGAATATCTTTTTTCAAGTTTTTATGCCTGTTAACTTCGAGATTTCAAGAACATCGTGTCCTAACGTGTTGGTCACGACTTTAATTCTTTGCGAAAATCGAAGTAAACGGGCATTCCATATGCAAATTTTCCAAATCATGTGTCTGAGGATTGCATTTTAAATTCAATACGAAATTTTCAAGTTCTCAAAATATATATCTATAAATATATACAAATGATTTTAAAACAAAACGAGGCAATGTCCTTTCGTGTGAAGACCTCGAAAAATCATACCCTAACGTGTTGGATGTGATTTTCGTATAATTAACACAGTAGAATATCCTTTTTAAAGTCTTTCAAAATGTCCTTCAATTTCGAATGTCTGAGAACATAGTGCCCTAACGTGTTGAGCACGATTTTCGGTTCTCCTAAAAATTCGAAGCACACGGGCAATTTTCCTCAAATAGAATCTTTTGAAATTCTACAAAGTTTTCTAAAACAAAGATCATATTTTAAGCTTTACTCGAGTTTTCAATGTTTTCACAAAACAAGACCCGAAAGTAATCAATGTGGTACCAATTTTGGGCGTATGAGGGTGCTAATCCTTCCTCATGCGTAACCGACTCTCGAACTCGTTTTTTAGATTTCGAAGACCTACATATTTTTTAAAATGGCTTTTTAAACATTTTGTGGTGTTCCAATCACACCAAATAAAAGATTGGTGGTGACTCCCATTTTTTCAAATTTTAAAAATATTTTTCAAAACTTCGTTTTAAAAGTGGTTTCGACACTGTCAACTTATTAGCAAGATTTAGCTATTGTCCAACCCGAAGACATTGGAATAGAGTTAAGCATGTTTTTCGTTATCTTTAAGGTACAAGAGATATAGGTTTATTTTTCCCTAACCTACCCAAAACAAAATTAGTTGGTTTTGCAGATGCAGGGTACTTATCTGATCCTCACAATGCTCAATCACAAACTAGTTATGTTTTCACATATGGTGGTACTGCAATTTCTTGGCGCTCTATGAAACAAACAATTGCTGCTACTTCTTCTAATCATGCTGAGATTTTGGCATTCCATGAGGCTAGTGTGAATGTGTATGGCTAAGGTCTGTAATTCATCACATACGAAAAGATTGTGGGTTTATGCTCTGAAAAGAAGTTCCAACAGTTTTATATGAAGATAATATAGCTTGCATTACACAAATTAAGGAATGATATACTAAGGGTGATAGAACAAAACATATATCACCAAAATTTTTCTTCACTCATGATCTACAAAAGAATGGAGATATCAATGTTCACCAGATTCGATCAAATGAGAATTTGGCAGATCTTTTTACTAAGGCACTTCCTACTGGTACATTTGAGAAATTAATTTTCAACATTGGATTGTGTCGTCTCAAAGATCTTAAGTGATGCTTACATGAGGGGGAGTAAATTCACACTACATATTTGGTTGTGATATAATATGTATCAAAGGATTATGTACTCTTTTTTCCTTCACTAGGCTTTTTTTCCCATAGGGTTTTTCCTAGTAAGGTTTTTAATGAGGCATATCATTTATACAATGAACATCCAAGGGGGAGTGTTATGAATATTATGGATGTTCAACCTTTCATCTTTTAACCTTCCATCTTCCTTAACTTCCTTTGACCTTTAACCTTCCATCTTCCTTAACCTCCCTTGATCTTTAACCTTCCATCTTCCTTAACTTTTCATATTCTTATAACTACTATTTACTATTTATGTATTAGAATATGAAGAGTCCAATCTCCCTATATATATAGTGGAGTATTCTACTTGTAAAATGGATGAAATATATAGAATACATTACAAATTCTCTTCTTATTCTCATCTAATTCTCATCTATTATTCTTGTGTTCTTTACATCATTGTTATTATTTTATAACAAATTACACTTATAAGTTTTATTAAATATACAAATTTCCTTATTATGATCAACTTACTTCGATCTATGCAAAAGATCGACCCACTGGGAAAGATGCTCAAACAGCCACATATATTATTGAAGAAATAGATGTTGAGGATGTAACTATTGCAAATACTCATGAAGAAAGAAATGATTACCATGGATGCGAAGCTAATATTTCTTTGGATGAAGCTAATATTTCTTCTACTTCATTTACAGATGTTGTCATTTATTGGGGAAACTTACGGACTGTTGGCCTTGAAATAAGTAGGAGCATTGCCTCTAAAGTGTTAATTGAACTAATGTTAGAAATGGCCATTCAAGAAAGTGCTCTAACATTATATCTAACCTTATGTGAAGTAGAATGATTAACTGAGGATGGGCACTATTGTGCATTAAGCAAAATTCTAGACCATCCAATACAAATGCTCATTTTCCTTAGTTTACCTTCTTCTGTGTGATTGGAATGGTCGAGAAAATTTCTTTCTGACCATTAAAATCATGGTTGTGTTGGTGATGTTTTTGTAACTTTTTGTAAATTTAATATTTGGATGGTATAATGACATGATAGAATGCCACAAACTGTTGTAACTTTTTGATGTTGTAAAATTAACATATAGATTATAGCATATAAGCTAATGACATCATGAAGCTTTTTGTTAATATATGAATATTTTGTTTGGATGTAAAATATAATTCTCAAGTTATTTGTTACTTCTAATCTTTTACTTTTTAGTTTAGAAAATAATTAAATTTATTGTTTAGCTAATGATATTTTAACACATTAAATATGTATTACAGTTTAAAAATAATAAAATAGGTTATATTTTTTTTATAATATTATGTATTATGATTTTTATTAATTCATATTTTAATAAAATTTATATTAAGAATATTTTTTAAATTATATATTATTTTATTAAATTGTATTTAATAATAATTATGTTAAAATATGATTAAATTATTTATTATTATTAAAATATATTTAAAAATAATATTATTAAAATTTAATAACAATAACAATAATCATCTACCTAAAAATTACAGCTCTATTTCATTCCATTGAACCAAACAATTAAAATACTGATTACAACTTTATTCCATTACAATCCTATTCCATTCACCTCAACCAAACGTGGTGTTATCCTTTCTGTGGACGTTCCAATTTTAATTTTGAAATATTGTTGAAGTATGACTCATATTTCAGTCAAATTTGAGAAATAATTTTTCAGTTAAACTCTGTTTATTTGTTTTAATTAAATTTTGATTAATTTAGATTATTTTATTATTATTTGACCTAGGAATTTAGTATATAAATAAGCTATTTTACAATCTTAAAAAACACACCCAATAGAGATTAGAATTCCTAAAACTTTGGAGAATTTTGCGTTTATGTTTTAAGGGTTCTTTGTTTTCAAGGTTTAGTTTTTATCTCCATCTTTTGTACTCTTTGTTCTTTTGTCATTATAGTAAAATTATTTTTGCATGTGGTTTTTTATCCTCTTTGAAAAGGTTTTTCCAAGTTAAATTTTTGTATTCAATTTCTCATTTTCTTTCCGCTATTTTTACTTGCTCGTTGCTTAATCGGGCCGATCTCCAACAAGTGGTATCAGAGCTAGTTCGATTTTCGCAGATCAGTCCATTCAAACATAGCAACAATAAGGTTCGACGTTGAGAAATTCGATTGTGTCACAAATTTCACTCTGTGGCAAGTTCGGATGATGAAAGTTGTAGTTCAAACCGACCTGAAAAAGGCCGTTACAGAGAAAAACCCGAGAATCTAGATCAATTAGAATGAGAAAAGCTTGATGAAAAGGCTCTGTCTGCAATCCAGTTGTGCCTCGCGAATAGGATATTGCAGGACGTATTGATGGAGAAGACCTCATCTACCTTGTGGAAAAGGCTAAAAACTCTTTATGCGACTAAGTCTCTAGCTAACCATTTAGTGTTGAAACAATGTCTATTTACGTTTCGCATGAACGAAGGTGAGCTTCTTAGAGATCACATCAGTCAATTCATTACTCTTTTGAATAATTTAAAAAATGTTGAGGTTAAGATTGACGATGATGATTAGGCTATGCTATTATTGTGTTCTTTACCCCCTTCATACAAGTCTTTCAGGGAAACCATGATTTTTGGGAGAGATAATCTTTCATTCGAAGATGTGAAGGGTCATTTGTTGAGCAAAAATAAACTCGATAATAAGTTTGGTTCAGATAACAAGGCAAATAGGCAAGCTTCCATTTTGGTAGCATCAAAGAAGCGAGACAAAAGGTGTCGCTATTGTAATAAGTTAGGTCATGTTAAAGTAGATTGTTATAAACTACGAAATAAAAGGGCTATTGAGAGTAACGAGGAAGATGTAACTTATGCTAATTTGGCTAACGAAAACGGTGATAATTTCTTATTAGTGTCAACGAGTGAAAGCTCCAAGCTTACGTCCGAGTGGATCCTAGTTTCGGGATGTTCTTTTCACATGTGTCCCAACAAAGAATGATTCTCCACATATAGTTCGGTTGAAGGTGGAGTTGTGCGCATGAGAAATGATTCATCTAGTAAGGTAATCGATATTGGTACAGTTAAAATTAGGATGCACGATGGGACGATTAGGACACTCTCAAATGTCAATTATGTACTTGATTTACGAAAGAATCTCATCTCATTGTGTATTTTAGACTCGAAAGGTTGTAAGATCAACATCGAATCTAACAGCATTAAGGTATCTCTTGGGGCTCTCATTTTGTTAAAGATAAAAGAATCGACAATCTTTATATTTGGAAGGTTCTACAGTGACTAGTGAAATCGAACGTCCCTCATCCGTTACAGAGTTGAAGTCAACTCGTTTGGAGCGGAGGTAACTTGGTCATAAGAGGGAAAAAGGTATGACTATTTTGTTGAAGAGAGGTTCTCTTTTAGATGTAGGTTTTGAAAAGATAGGGCACTTAGCTAATTCCCTGCATAATTCAAGATAGGTCTGTGGCGGGCTTTGGCAAAGATGACATTGTGGAAATATGAGTTAAGGTGGAGATTTGTTGAAGTATGATTCATATTTCAGTCAAACTTGAGAAATAACCTTTCAGTTAAACTATGTTTATTTGTTTCAATTAAAGTTTGATTAATCTAGATTATTTTATTATTATTTGTCCTAAGAATTTAGCCTATAAATAGACTCTTTTACAACCTTAGAAAACACATTCAGTAGAGATTAGAACTCCTAACACTTTTGGAGAATTTTGTGTTTACGTTTTGATGGTTTTTTGTTTTTGGTTTTGGGGGTTTTAGTTTTTATCTCCATCTTTGTACTCTTCGTTCTTTTGTCATTATAGTAAAATTATCTTTACCTGTGATTTTTTATCCTTTTCGAAAGGGGTTTTTCTAAATTAAATTTGTGTTTAATTTCTTAATTTTTTCAGCTATTTTTTTTTTGTTTGTTGCTTACTCAGGTTGATCCCCAATAAATATTTTGTATTATATGTTTTAAGTTCTTTGATTTATTTTTAATAATAATAATAATAACAACAACACAACAACAACAATTTAAATTTATGTATATTCCAAAAAAATGCTAGATGAAATAAATATATTTACATTAATCTAGTTTTATTATATTCATGTTTCTAAAATATATATTTCATGAGTCAATAGAGGAGATGTAGTCACATGTTATTAAAATAAGTCATCCACATCAACAATAAATCTGAGACTTTGTAATATAATATATATAATTTGGAGAAGGCAAAAAAATTATGCTTTCTTTCTTTAATTCTATTATCAATGATCAATATTAAAGATGTTCTTAATAGTATATAAAAACTTCTTATGTGTAATTTATTTAAACATGTCAAGGTTTAATTGAAAAAATTAATCCGTAAAATGATTAAGGTTGATGGTTAAGTGTTTAGAGATCTTAGGTTTTATCTCCTCTTCTCTTATTTCATTCCTTTTTAATTTCCAGCAAAACATAATGAAAACCAACTAGTATAAATATTGTTTAAACAAAAATTAGTAGCTAAAATGGTTAAGCATTAGCTTTCCTCATAAGTGAGTTGTGTCAAGCCTTACATTTCTCCTTTTCATATTTATTTTTTTTTCAACCGACCAAATTTAGGGAAAATTGCCCAAACAACTTCTAAGGTGCCCAAACCCTAGATTTTTAATCCATTTTTCTAATTAGGCTAAGATTTTACTTCCCTCTTTCATAAAATATTAAATTCTCTTTCATATCTTTATTTTTCATATTTGTTATTCTCTTTCCTTTTTCATATTTGACTTTCCCTTTCTCGTCCTTTTATCTTTCTCACATATCTCTTTTTCTCTCGTCCCTTTATTTTTATCTCATATATCTTTCTTTCTCTCTCATCTCATCTAAGAATTTTTTTTTGAAATAATATTTCATCTACGAATGGTGGCACTGACAAGGCAAGTAAACAATAACTACTACAAAAAATATGTTTTTAGCTGCATTTTTTGGAAGTGCCGCTAAAACATTTTGCGAGGCTTTTACAAGAGCTGCAAACAACACCGCTAAACATCACGAGGTTTATGCAAAAAAACATCGCTATAAAACATGATCTTTAACGGTGCTTTTCCAACAAACCCCACTAAAGAACGTGATTTTTTAGCGACACTTTTCCAACAAATGCCACTAAAAAATGTGATCTTTAGCAACGTTTTTCTCACAAACGTCGCTAAAGAACAAAGTTTTTAGCGAGGCTTTTCCCAAAAACCCCGCTAAAAAATGATCTTTAACGACACTTTTAGCACAAACACCGCTAAAGAACATTGTATTTAACGACATTTTTTCCACAAACGCCACTAACATTAATAGATTTTACTGGCTAATTTTAATTCATATAAAACCCGAATTTTCAATATTTTTTCCTGTAAATTCAAATCCAACCAATAGCTTCAAATCTAAATTATACGAAAGAAATATATATATGATTTAAATTAATAAATAAATAAATAAATAAATTCAAAAGTAATATTATGTATATTATTCTCACAATAAAAAAAACAAAACTCTAAGATGGCAGATTCTACGATTGATTCTGCTGAAACATTTTCATTATATTTTGAAACTGTAGCTGCAGTTCCTCATACTTTCTTTGAGTCTCTACTTCCCTCGCTGCTGCTTTGGCTTCAAGTTGTAACTGAAATTTATCATATTTTTTTTGAGCCTCTACTTCTCTTGTTGTTGCCTCCGTTTTAAGTTGAGCAATTTGCTTATCTGTGCTGATCGCTTAATCTTTGAACTTCAGCTTGATCTTGACTCCCCGAATGCATGTATCTCTACGAGTTGGATCCAAAATATTAAGATGGGCTAACAAAAGATCCTTAAAATCGAACCCGAACATACCTTTCAAGACCCAAAACTTCAATAATAACTCGATTATCAATGTATTCTAGATTAACCAAACTATCACTTGAAATCATCGCTTCATACTTCGTCTTCTTATCTTTTAATTTATCCTAATAAATCAATTAAGGAGTTAGAAACGAAATATATAATCAAACATATTTGCATTACAAATGACGAATTAAACCATTATAATTAAACATGATAAATATTTAAAATAATTCAAATTTTATTAAGTAAATACACCATAACTTCTGCAGATTCAATACTCATAAGAGATCCATTTTTCTTTTTATATGTAATGTCAAAAAGCTGAAAACGTTTACTTTTGACCTGACGACAATTCCTACATTATAGTAGGAAAAATATTATTTAGTAGAAAGTAATTAATATTTAACACAATTAATAAATTTAAAATACCTCATCATCAGCTACACAAGCAAAACTTCTCGATCCAACTGTATGCGTGAATTGTTGTTTTTGTCCACTTGTAGTTCCAACACGCTCACAATCCTACATTATAAAATTATTATTATTACGTATATAATAAACACCATAAATCGAAACAAATATAAGTTTGATAGTATGTAATACCTTTCCTTTCTTTGAACTCCAAAATCTAACTTGTTCTTCCCATTGATACCTCAGTATTCCCGACGAGACATTTCGCAATTTCTCTTCGAAGCTTATATTTTTCTTAAAATAATCTTTCTTTAAAGTACTTTTATGCTCTCTCTATTTATTTCCTAATACTTTCTTAACATAATTGTCCGACAGCTTTAAAATAACTCTCTCCTGCAAATAACACAAGTTTATAAAATAAATATAAATTAAAATTAAACCAAAGTATTATAAATTACACTCACCTTATTCCCTTAATATTATCGAGAGCTTGATTTTTGTTACTATCAGGCATATGATGCCATGACTTGTAGTTAATTGACAATAGATTGGCATTTCATGGTACAATGCCCAAGTATCCTCCGAAAAGTCGAGCTTTTGATCTAACAGACTGACCATAACTATTTGCAAATACTTTGACTCACCTTGGGATTTAGATTGTATAAATCCTTTAATAGCTTACGTCCTCGAGTTCTGCCCCTCTCAAAATTTTCAACTAGCAAAATTGTATATGATAATATTAGAATTTAAAACAAAAATAAAAAATAAAAGTAAACATGCATGTAAATTAAAATTAACATTACCTTGATTTTCTACAGTTTCGACAACTTTATTCGAAACATTCGAAGATCCAATGGCAGTTTGTTTATCATTTGTTTGTTTCTTCCGAATTTGGAGGATTTTGAATAACACTTAGATCTCGAAATCTTCTTCTAGGCATATTATCTGTAATACACATAAAATAGTTTTAATATTAGTAACTAATTACAACAATAATAGTAATGGATATATTAACAAGATCAATATTTAAATTATAATATTACATATAATTAAAAAAACATAAAATTTTACTACATCATGATTCGTAAATATTTCATTCACATCCTGGTGAACCCATTGAAATTGTGCACTAGTACTAGGGATAGTTTTTTAAATTTTGCTCTGGAAAAGGCAAAATTTCTGATCTTCCGTTCATGTTATCTTTACTTCCATTACCCATTTCAAACAAGTCTCTAGGGGTGTTACGGAGTGCAACGTATCAACCCTCATCAATTGGATCTCTCGAGTAAAAAACTTGTTTGACTTGAGAAGAAAACACATACAACTCGTCCATCAATTGTTGCCTAGTGTGAATTAATCGATAGAAATTCACCATTGTAAAAACTAAATTGATCTTTTTTAATTTCGCAAGCAGTATTAACGTCAGCCCAATCACATTGAAATAAAACAATCTTCCATTTGCCATAATAATCCAACTCAATAATGTCCTTAAAAAGTTCGTAATACCCCACATTTCCCTCAACGAGATTACTGTCTCTAGCACAACTTGTAATTGAATTAAAAACTATTCCATAATTTTGAGTCCTTAATCTTTCGCGAGATTTTATATGACACCTAAATTCATTAATCAAAAAGGCACTATATCTTTTTACTAATCTATTCGAACCTTGGGAAACCATTTAACTTCACTGACGTCCTTTCCACTCCAAACCTATCGAATTGAAAGTAAATTAATTAATCATAATGTTATACGAAAACATTATTATTTATCATTGAAAGCTTCAGTTGCATATTGTCTACCCTAACCATTAATGAAAAAATTCTGTGAATAACTTATGAATCTCTCGATGTTGTAATCTTCAGGAGCGTGAACGAGATCTCAAGAGTTATTTATACTCACTAAGTTAAAAAGTGAATAAATTTGTTAGAAAATAAACAAATGAAAAGAATAAATATTTATCAAATTCTAAAACTTACTTGCGTAATGGTTCAATTGACTCGTGGGGAAACAAAACATATCGATGTGCTTGTACCCAAGATATATCATCTAAGTATGCAATTTCAACTTTCCCAATTGATTGTCCATAAATTCGAAATAGATAAGTTTCAGCTAAGGTATGATCATTATTGACCCCAGCATTTCTACTTGATCTATTCAATCTTATTTCAACATCTTCTAAATATCTAGAGCACAAAGTCACACTCCTCTGCTAAATAACCTTCAACAATTAATCCTTCTACATAACGCTTATTACGACAATAAAACTTCAATTTACATAAGAACCTAAACACGATATACAACATAATAGTGAAGAACGAAAGTGAAAAGATCTTCTCCAAGTTGCATAAAGTCAAGACGACTCGATCTTGTACTTTCTCAAGTTCTTCAACATCCAAAACTTTGCCACAAATAAGTTTCATTATAATGGATAGTTAATTATACAAAACGTCACTTTTTTTACATACAACACCGCAAAACAGCTGACGGTAAATTTTGCATCAAGATGTGATAATCATGTGATTTTAGGAAATATAATCTTCGACCTTTAAAACTCACACATCGAGATATATCTGATGCATACGTATCTGAGACTTTTATATCCTTCAACACCGTGCAAAATAATTCTTTTTCTTTCTTCGACATTGTAAAAATAGAAGGCAACAACCGATATTTTTCATTCGGAAGTAATTGGGTATGAAGATCATGTCGAATTCCCATATCAACTAAAAAAAGTCGACTATTAAGATTGTCTTTCGATTTTCTATCGATATTAAGAATTGTCTCGATAATGTTCTCGTATACATTCTTTTCAATACGCATGACATCAAAATTGTGTCGCAAAATATAATCCTCCTAATAAGGCATAAAAAATACTGCTTTTTCTTCCACAAGTCCGTCTTATTAGGATAATCCTCTTTATTAGATTCATCATCACTCTACTGGTCAACATCCCCAACATACGCCTCTTGGTCTTCTATTTTTGTGTGTTGGATGGCTGATTCATCTTCTCATAACTAAAATTTGTATCTTTCAACATGAACAAGATTTCAGATCCAATGGTCTGCTCAGGAACTTCTCTAAACTCTTTAATCCCATCAAATTGTGAATCCTCTGAAATCTAATCTATAATTTTCATCTAACCACCGACAATGCCCCATATAAGAAAACTTTTTCCCATTATATAACCATTTCGAACATGTTTGCACTGCACAACAAGAACAAACATAACGTCTTTTGATATTCCAACCAGATAAATTGGCATAAACAAGAAAATCATTAATAGTCCAAGTACTGTACGAAGTACTCATGAGTTTAAATAGGAGTAAATCCATCAGATGTTAACCCAAGCCTTACATTCTGAGGATCGCTTGCAAAGCTCAAAAATTTACTATTAAATGATTTCCAAGCTAAAGAATCCGCAAGATGCCTTAATAATCCATCATCGGTTCATTCATCATGATGCCACCTCATAGACCCAACCATCTTCGACGACATGAAAAACCTTTGAAGCCTTGGTATTAGTGGAAAATATCGCAAAATCTTTACTGGTTTCTTTCTTGATTGTGCCTCACCTTCATCCTTATTCACATTTTCTGTATTCCTCCAACGAGATGTACAGCAAACATGACACACACTGATAGTTTCTCCCGATCACCCTAATACAATATGCAGTCATTTGAACAACTATGAATTTTTTCATACCCAAGACCTAAATCTTTTATGAGTTTTTTCATATCTTTGCATGAATAAGGGATTTTTGCTAACGAAAACATCACGTAAAACTTTAACAGCAGCGTAAAAAAATTTTCAGTTCATCATCCTTCCAAACATTTTAAGTGTAAAGAAGAATGCAGAAAGACAGTTTTGAAAATTTCGATCCCTTATAAAGTTCTTCATTCATTTCATTAACTTGTAGAACTTCCCCGCTTCTCCATTTGGCTCTTCATCAGGTGCACTTGTTCCCGTTTCGATAAAAGCATTTCCACCAACATTACAATCATCGGTTGCAATAACTTCAAATAGAAACGATTGCAAACCATGACTGTGCATATTAAATGCATCCCGCAACATACCTTTCATGTCATCTTCTCTGACAAACTGATGATGAGCATTATGAGGATAACTCGGATTAATAGTTAAAGAAGTTCTACTAGGTGTACACTCTCCATGAAAAATCCATTTTTTATACTCTCGAATAAAACCATCAACAATTAGATATTCGTAGACAACTTCACGAATATGCTAATTGATGTTCTCACACTTTCTTACACGGGCAAAGAATCATATTCTCTTGGCTTGCATTTTGAAAAGTGAAATATAAAAAAGTTTGCACTCCATTTCAATAGTCGTTGCTTACCCTTGACAATTTCATCCAACTCTTATTCATTTCGTAGTTCTTGAACTCTAAAGTTGACAATAAATTATGATTACTTAAGTGTTTTAAATAGATTTAAATTTAAAAATATATATTAGTGACAACATTTTACTTAAATCTTTTTAGGAAAAAATTTTGGGTTTTTTTAATAATTAAATAATTAAATATTTTAAATTAAATTTTTAAGCTATTTTTAATAATTAAATATTTAAATAATTAATTAAATAATTAAATATTTAGATTGTTTTTAATAATTAAAATTAAATTAAATTAAATATAATTAAATAATTAAATAATTAAATATTTTAAATTAAATATTTAGGTTGTTTTTATAATTAAATATTTTGAATTAAATATTTAGGTTGATTTTAGTAATTAAATAATTAAATATTTGGGTTGTTTCTAAAAAATAAAAATTTTAAAAAAAATTTAAATTATTTTCAGTATTTTTATCTCGTCAATTCTAATTTTTTTAATTTATTTTTCGCTTTAAATTATCCAAGTTGGACAAATTACATGTTTTGTATTGATTGCTTGAGTTTAATTTTTAATCATGAATACCTTTATATAAAAAATCAGTTGGAAGAATCATTTTAGGTTGTAAGATTGTGAATTTCATTGTGGCTATATATCTTGATTTTTTAGTTTCACAATGTTCTTGTAATCAAACAAGGTGTCAGAAAATAATAATTAAACAATGTGTCAGATAATTTTTAAAAGCTACCACAGAAGTATTTCTTTACTTTGATCGAAGACATAAATGATTCTATCTCATTTTGTTTAATGCAATCTGACCAGATCAAATCAAAGTAAATATGCTAAATAAAGGAAGAAACAGGAAGACAGAATGTTTTCAACCTCAGTATTACAGCATGATCGAAAAACTCCCACAATCCATGGAGAAAGTTACCACGAAAGTATCCCTCCCCTTCACTTTGTTTATATTTAGATTTTTCTTTGGATATTATCGTCTAAAAACTAAAATCTAAAATAAATAATATGAGTCTAATACCTCTTAATGATCATCCCAATGCAAAGATACCACTGAACAGAAAATTATAAATCAATTGACTTACCAGGTTCTCTGTACCAGGAAGGTTTCCTCTTTTAGCTTAGATTGACAGCAAGCTCCAAATTGTTCAACTGAAACAGAAAGAACCAATAATATTTTTTACAAAGCTTCTTTTGAAGAACTTACCAACATCATAAACTTACATTCATTTAAACATCATCAGTCGAAATTTAGACGGCTTAGTTCCCATCATTATATCATTCTCATCATTTTATTATACTTTCACACTTGACATAAATTATCAGATAATTGAATAGCAACAACATTATAGTGCACCCAGCAAATTGCACTAAGTACTAATTTGAACAGTTTCACTATCTACAAACTGAGCTGCTTAAATATCCATTTTGACAGCTTAATTCCAATAATGAATAATAAGGGATATCATCAATTAAATCTTAAATAAGTCATGCATTAAAGCTAAGCATAATGCCATGAATGTGTACTGTTTTGGGTTGCATTGCAACCTCCATTGATAATGACCAGCTATGACAGTATTTAATCCTTAATTAAGTCATATATTCCAACTCAACCGTATACCATGATTATGTTCAATCTTGGACAGCAATTAACCCCCAAGTATTTGAAAATATTCAAAACTCCCTTAATAACTAGCTATAGAGCAATGAGAAGTGTAAGTTCAACATGCGCATAAACTAAGACACAGAAAACATATCATGATAGCATATAAACTTTAAAAATATGCTACTGTTTGTACGATGCTTTGGCTTATTTTGTAATAAGATACTTTTATTTTATTACCACAAAGAGACTTTAAAAAAGTAGCAGCTGATACTCATTATAAACATTAGTCTTTTTAACAGAAAAAGGATATGCTTCATCATTTCAAATAAATACTAGGAACATACAGTAAAAATAAAGACCCTCTGACAAGATGAGTAAAGATAAAAGAAACAAGAAGACAAGGACAGACGAATTTAGATTAAAGGCACTACAAAACAAGAGAAAGACAGGCTTTCCCATTTTCAACTAGAAAGATTATCCAGGAACAGGTTCTGATGATTAATCATTCAACCATAAAATTATGAAATAGCAGTGAATAGACAAAAAAGAATAAACAAAAGAAATACTTATTCCTTGAATCTAAAGTAACCATTAATGTTAGCCTAGAAAATGAGCATGCCATTTTCTAAAAGGAAACCAAAGAGCTTTACTCTAAGAGCAACAGTATGGAGTACCTCTTACTAAGCTGTTTGAGACATCATCAAGACTAACCCAGGAGCATTTTGATTTACCCTCTTCAGCAACTAATCGAAAAGGAACCTGAGTTTAATTACTAATTGAGTCAACAAAATTAATAGAATAAAAATATAGAAGTCTCCATATGTAAAGATAAGATAAACTGTTCAAGGCAAAACCCTTGGTAAGCCACATTTTAACTTATACTAGTAGGAGGATTAAGCATTGCATTGAAAATGAAACTTAGTTACAAAAAGACATATAAAGCTACAGTCAATGACTACCAAGAATCCAATGATATTTCATAATATGACCAAAGATGCAAGAAAACTTAAACCCAAGTAAAGACATAAAAAGTAGCAAAATTACATAAAAATTACATATATGACCAAAGATGCAAGAAAACTTAAACTTACACAAGCTTGTTGTAATAGTGGTGAGCAAAACCCCATTATAATTTATTCAAACCAAACCACAATCTATTTATTTTCATTACATAAAATAAATCCTCTGTTTCTAAAGTACCAAAATTATAATTCTTTTAGAACTTTAAAAACCAATAAACCAAATCACAATTTGGCCTGCTTTTTAGCTGGGTTTTAGAAAATTAGACGATTGCAAATTAACCACAACTTTTATCATCCAAAGTTGAACCAAATCATTGCCACCTGTAAAATACACACCCATCAACACCACCTAAAAACAATGCAAAACCTTCTTTAATTCTTAGCAGAAACAACAAAAACTTCATTGCGACAATATATCAAACACCTTGAAAGCATGAACAAAGAGTGCCCATATCATGTATCTAATATCAAACATGGTTAAATGATTAGATAAAAACACAAAATTACCTTATATACATACCATACCCTACAACACACATACATGCATGCATAAATATAATCAGACAATGGCAAGCAACATTATCAAGAATCAATATGAATTAAAAGAAGTAAATAATTAACCGAAAACACAATGCTAATTATAACATAATAATCATTTTTTATATAAAAAGAAAAACCCATACTGTTGAAAGGAAAATCTTTTACAGAGAAAATATTGAGAAAAGAATACCCAGAAAAAGGGAAAAGAAACCCTTATGTGATTCTCCAGCACACTATCCAACTTAAGAAGAGATCCGATCCCCAAAACCATTTCTACTAAAAGCACGACATCATATACAGGAAACAGAAGATTGCAGCAAACATTTAGCCAATATATCATTCCATAGGAAAAATCTCAACAGCAAAAGAGAAACAACAAGTAGAATTTGAGTCGAGCAAAGAAAAGAGCAATGGAAAGTGGTTCAGTGGAGGTAAAAGCTTACCTTCAAGAAACGACCCCTCCGGTTCTCGTCGATGTCAAAGTAAAAGACTTTGAAAATATTATTCTTTTCCTACTATAGCAATAATATATAAAAGATTTGACAGTCACGCTCTCAGACTTAGCAGCTTGACCGGAGTGGAGGGGAGGGAAGCAGCACTTAGGGTATTTTTTGTTTTTAATTAGGAATTGATTTGGGAATAAGGGAGGGAAGCTATATCGAGGGATACGGAAGAAGGAAGAGGGTATTCGTGAAACGGGGCCGTTTCAAAAAAAAAATTAGCGATGTAAATATTATAATTTTTTAACTTTATATGAGTATGTTAAAAATTTTAATTAATTATAAAGTAAATATGATAATGTAAAATTATATTATATGTTTATATGTTAATAATTTAATATCTTTTAATTATATGTTGAATTTGTTGAATATGCTTAATTAATTATTATTTTTAAAATTTTATTATAATATTTGAATTATAAGTTAATATTTTTTAATTTTTTAATAATTTAAATAAAAAAATATTGTTTTTATTATTTTTTATAATTAAAAATAAAATATGTATAAAAATTTAATTAAATATTAAACGAAAATAATCAAATATGTGGTATTATATGATTATGTAAAAAAAAAAAAGTAAAACACAAACTGTCCAACACTTTACTTATTACTCACTAATGATTGTAGGCTCCAGTCTGTTAACTCTCACCTTCTTGGAGTCTTCCCGGAAAGAATCTATAACCTTGAATTTCCACACTTACTTCCTTTCATAGGCATTATTATACAAAGATAGATTCATTTGGTTATTGAAACTGTGCGTTTTGTTTTTAATGGGTTCAAAACGGTCAGTTTTGATTTGGTATTCAAATTACAGTTTATGTTTTTGTTTTGAAAACTTTGAAAAAATGCCATAACTTTGCATTCGATTGTCCGATCGAGACGATCTTTTTTTTTATTTCGAATAACTTTTCAAGATCTAAACGCGCTGACAAACGACCGAAGGCGGTTTGCCAACGTTTTCGTCCAAAACTCTTTTTTTGCTTTTAAATTTTGATTTTTTCGGTTTAAATTTGTATTCTAAACATTCAAACTATTATTTTTCTTGCTTATTCGAAGCAAACACATTTTTTTACAGAATTATTGTATTATTTTTTCAGATTTGACACGTATACGGAATAGGTTCGATAAATCTTTAAGCACGTAGTATAAGTAAAATAATAATATTACTTTGTTAATACGTCAATTAATTAATTTGACTTTAATGGTTAAGATTCTTGCTTATTTTCTTTTATGATCTTGATTCAAACCTATTGTTAACAATTTAAATTATTTTTATATACAATATTAGATTAATATAATTAAAAATAATTAAAATTTTCTTAATGTATCAATTAAAATTTTATTTTTCTTAATGTATCAATTAAAAATTTGAGGTTGATTGAGTTTTTTTTTTTGTTTATTCGGGGGGAGAAGAAACAGCGTTGTTTCAATAAAAATAAGAGCATTACGACGTTTATGAGAAAAACGCTGCTAATGCTTTTTACCTATTGCGGCGTTTTCCCATAAACGCCGCTATTGCTTAACCTTTAGCGGTGTTTACAGGTAAAACATCACTAATGCTCTTTCCTATTGCAACGTTTTTCCCATAAACAACGCTAAAGGTTAAGCAAGCGGTATTTTTACCATAAACGCCTCTAATGTTATTTTTATATCAAATTTTTAAATTTGAATATATTTAAGTAGTAATAAAATATTAATTATAAAAATAGATTTTTTTCCATTTTTTCATCTGTGAGTTGTTAATCAACCCACCTCATTCGTTAACTTGTTATGATCTAATCTTTCTATCAAGCATGCCTTTCATTATATTATAAAGTTGGGGCTCATGAAACTTTTCTCTGTTTTTTTTATTCAGTGCTTAGCCCTTCAATCTAATTGAATCTAAAAAGAATACAAAATATAGAAAAATAAGAATCCACTTTGAATTCGAACGAAATATATATTATTGTTATTGTTTCCAGATATCTCAATTGATTAAATTCGAAGCAATTGCCCTCTTTTGATAAATTAATCATTGGTCTAAATCAAATTATTATGCTTTGAATAAAGACTTCATAAAATCGAGTTAGCCTAATTCATATTTCATGAAAAAATTAAATTTATTTAAATTTAATTATAATATATATAATATTATCTACAACTAGTAATTTTATTTTTTATTTTTAAATTTAATGATGATTAAGTACTCACTAGTAAAATTTAGTTAATTTAAAAACTTCACAAATGTAAATTAATTATTATCTTATTTTGTTTCTTAATTTTATTATTTTGTTAACCTAACACTATAGCAAAACAGGTTATTAGCTACATTTTTAGCGGCGTTTGGACAGAAAACGCCGCAAAAGGTAAAGCAATAACGGTGTTTTTCCATAAACGCCGCAAAAGGTAAAGCAATAACGGCGTTTATAGGAAAAACGCCGGTAAAAGTCAGGGCATTAACGACGCTTATGGGAAAACGCCGCTAAAGGTCAGAGCATTAGCGGCGTTTTCCCATAAGCGCCGCTAAAGGTAAGAGCATTAGCCGCGTTGATAGGAAAGCGCCGCTAAAGGTCAGAGCATTACCTAAAGATCAGAGCATTAGTGGCGTTTATGAGAAAGCGCCACTAAATGTCAAAGTAATATCAGCGTTTATGAAAAAATGCCGCTAAATGTTAGAGGATTAGCGGCATTTTACACTGCAAAAGGTTAAGCAATAGCGGCATTTTCCCATAAACACCGTTAATTTATTTAAATTTTATATATTAAATTAACTAATAATTTTTTTTATTTATACTGGTGTGATTACATATGGTAATATCTGCTCATACTTTCTTATCCCTTTGACAAAGCACACACACCTTGTACACACAAGCACTCGAATCCGGGGCCCCAAGGATGAACAATATCCTCTTTCCAATAGGGGAATTAGAAACCTTAGCTGATCAGTCACCAAATATATATTAAAAAGTTTTCGATTGAGATTTATTGTAAAATTTAATAAATTTAATATTCGAATCCCAACAAATCTTCGTATTATGACAAACCAAAGGGATAAGGATGGTAGCATGCATCATCTAAAAACTCCAAGTTCCACCATTGTTATGTATTTAGTGGATGAAGCAAATAGACAAAAAAAAAGTCCTAATCAAAATCTTCACGTTAAAGTATATTAGAAAATACAAAATATGAGAAGGGATTTCAATTTGGTGTCGAGATCAACGAGAGAATGCCATGGATGGGAGTGGCTAGGGTTGTGAAGATAGAAGATAATTTTATAATTGAAATGTAATAAATTAATCACGTTAAAAAAGGTTATTAGGAAGAAAAAAGATATTTATAATTGAATTATAAATATGATTAGGAATTAAATACGAAAAATAAAACAATTATTAACATTTCTAAAAATTTTGGTAATTTCTAAAATTAAAATTATTAAAAATGGCATTATGTTCCTGTATTTGCTACTCATATGAAATTAGTTATTTGACTCAAATCTCCTTATATAGTAATAATGTATATTAATCAATATTTAATAGTTAATTGATTCAGTCTCCTCTTATACTAATATATATATTAATGTAATATTCAAGAGGTAATTCACTAAAACTATTAATTGAATAGAAAAATATTTAAACTTCATATGCACAAAAAGAATTCAAATTATTAATAGAGCGATTCGAACTAGGGCAATAAAGAAAAAGAACAAGCATTTTAACCAATTAAGCCAAAATCATTTAATTGATACATTAATGAAAAATTTTATCTATATTAATATAAATATAATATAGTTCAAAAAAATACAAATTGTTAACAATGGGATTTCAACCAAGGTTACAAGGATAAAAATAAAACATCCTAACCATCTAAGTTAAATTAAAAATGTTAACAATGAGTTTCGAACCTGGATAATAAAAAAAATGGTCATTTAACCAATTAAGCTAAATTAATTATTGATACATTAAGGGAAAATTTCATTATCTTGAATTATATTAGTATAATATTGTATAAAACATAATTCATTAGCTTCAATGTAATATTCAAGAGGTAATTCACTAAATCTATTAATGGAAAAAGATTTAAAGTTCATAAGTAAAAAAAGAATTCAAGCTGTTAATAAATAGATTCGAACCAAGGCAATAAGGCAAAAGGACAAGCATTTTAATCAATAAGCTTAATCATTTAATTGATACATTAAATGAAAATTTTAATTATCTTTAATTATATTTATATAATATTGTATAAAAAATAATTTAATTTATTAACAATGAGATTTGAACCAGGGTTATAAGAAAAATAGGCAAGCATCTTAACCATTAAAGTCAAATTGATTAATTAACATATTAAGGAAATAATATTATTATATTATTTATATTACGTGTTTTAAAGATTTATCGAACCTATTCCGTACACGTGTCAAATCTAAAAAAGTAATACGATAATTCTGTAAAAAAAAATTCGTGTTTGCTTTGAGTAAGCAAGGAAAATAATAGTTTGAATGTTTCAAAATTCAAATTTAAACCGAAAAAATCAAAATTTAAAGGCAAAAAAGGCACGTTTTGGACGAAAACATCGACAAACCGCCTTCGACCGTTTGTCAGTGCGTAGATCTCAAAAAATTATTCGAAATTAAAAAAAATCATCTCAATCGGACAACCGGGCGCAAAGTTATGGCCTTCCAAAGTTTTAGAAACAAAAACATAAGTTTTAATTTAAATTATCAAATCTAAACGCACAATTTCACATCCCTTTTAACATCTCTAAAATTGTTGGAAGCAAAATAAAATTTAAACATTATTAAAAATGTAAATATATATAAAAAGATTATATCAAATTTGGATATATAAAAAATTTGTTATATTTATCTAAAATTTGAAAATAAATTTAAAAAACTTAAAATATGGGAAAGAGCATTAGCTAAAGGTCAAGTAATAGTGGCGTTTATGGTAAAAACGCTACTAAAAGTCAAGCAATAGTAGCGTTTTCTCATAAACGCTGCAAAAGGTATAGAGCAATAGCAACGTTTCTAGAAAAACGTCGCAAAAGGTCTTAGCGGCGTTTTTACATAAACACCGCTAAATCATTTACATTTTATTGAAACAACGCCATTTCACGTCGTTTGCCTTCTCCTTCTCCAAAAGTTGATTCGAAAAATTCCTCATTCATTCCTTATAAAAAAATCCTCATTCATTTCTAAATTCTTAATTCATTTCTAAATCCCTAATTTCCTCCAATACCCATCGTTTACCTCCTCCATTTCATTCTCCACTCCAATCTACACCAACACCCATCGTCTACCTCCTCCATTTCCTTCTCCACTCCAATCTCCATCAACACCCACCGACCGACCACCACCATCATCACAAAATTCTGCCACCAGTCATCACAAAATTCAGCCTATACCAGTCATCTTTTTTGGTATTAATCGAATCCCCAAGGTAATATTTCTCTCTCTAAAAATTTTCACTTCTTATGAAGATTTGTTTTTGAATTATGGGTTACTAATTATCAAATCCCTATTCAAATTCGTGGCTTGTATATTTTTTTCCTATTGTAACCTGAAAATTTAGGGCGTAATTAGCTTTTTCTTATATGATGGTTAGGGTTTATTGTTTTGTAATTGAGGAGTTTTGGATGTCTAGTCAATGATTTGAGCAGTTGTATGGTTCTATTTGTGATAGATTAAAATCTAGGTTGTTTATGTGTTAATTTGTGTATTATAGTTCATTCACAATGTCTTTTCATAGTTACCCTGTATTTGAACCTAGTTCCTATTTGTTCTGTATTTGTGTTAATTTAAGGCGTAATTAGCTTCTTCTTTTTGTGTTGTTGCTGCTTTGATGGCGAGTTTCCACTATTGTCTATGATTTCTGTTGAAATGTTTATTTGATCAAAGCCCTCGCTACCATCCACCTTTGACTCGACTTCTTCATCAAAGGATTCGTCTTGTTCAGGTTCTCCTTCTGGTAAGAATTCTTTCCTTTCGATTTTGCAGCTTTCCCACATCTTAAATTTGACCAAATCATCCTTTTCTACTTTTCTTTCATCTTCTTTCTTTACTTTTCCATTCACATTCTCCATTTCATTTACTTGAAGAGCCTCATCTTTCAAGTCATTGTTTACCTTTGGGGAGATTTCGTTTTTAGGCTCCTTAGGATGCTCCAATGGGATATCTAACACAGGCTTTTCTTTACTTCCATACTTGTTCTCTTCCGAGAATTCAACCACCTTAGGCAACAACTCATAGTCCTTGTAACTGTCGGTTAGCTCACCATTTTCCTCGCTTTGCTTTTTGATCATAGCTTCTTCGAACGACTTAGAAAACTCCTCAACTTTCTTAAGTGACGGAACTTCCCTAGCATCAAGTTCCTCGTTTTCTTGAATGACACTCTACAACTCGGTTTCTTTATCCAACATACTCTCCTTCAATTTCATGCTTTCAATCTTGACTTCCTTTACAGCTTCTTGCAGATAAATCACGTTCGATTCAACTTCCTTTAGGCTCTCCTTCAATCGAGCTTCTTCCTCCTTAGATACAGAAGCTTCTTCCTCAGATTGTTTCAACAAAATTACTAGCCTATTAATTTCTTTTTCCAGATTTGTTTTTTCTTCATCCGATTTTTTTACACAATCTACTAAATGAAGTTCTTTTTCTTCCCACTCGGTTTTGGAATTTTGATATTGATTCTTGGATTGTTCAATGGTATTTCTGAGAAGATCAATCTCATTTTTCGCATCATCAAGCATGGTTTCATACTTCTCATTATTCACATTGTAAGATTCGTTTTATTTGTTCAGGCTCAACTGTGACAGCTTGCTCAAAAGACTACTACTCTTAGAGGTTATACCAGGAAGCTAGATTCTTAGAGGTTAGTAAAAAAAAAACCAAAAAAATATTATCTTTGTTTCGGGGTATTGGTTTTACCTGCTAAAATGTTGGTTTTCTTGTCTGATATGTTTGATATAGTTGTTTTTTTATTGTATTGATTGATTAGCTGATTGTGTATTTGAATTTGATATGATAAATTCTTGATGTTATATTGTTCAATATTGTCTTTATGTTATTTATTTTTAAGACAGATTGAACTGAATTGCTAATCTTGTCTCTAGTTAATGAAACAAATCCTTTTGTTAGTTATTAATTGACCTTAAACAGTGTACTAAATGTAGTTAAAAGCATAATACATGGGTGGTCCTCTTGGTTTTGGCAATGAAGTTAAAAATCTTCTCCTTATTGTAGATGCATCCAGATCAGAACAAGTTAATCACATAAGTTTCCAGCATCAATAATATACAATAATTTATTATAAATTAATAATATACAATAATTTATTATAAGTTAATAATATATACAATAATTTGAACTCTTTTCACTCGTATGCCATTTGATAACCAAGTCTTTTATATACATACATATATTTAATTATTTAATTAGTTATTTATTAAATTCTAAACTCAAATATTTAATTCAAAATATTAAATTATTTAATTATAATAAATAAATATTAAATTATTAAAATAGAACAAATATTAAAATAATTATTTATTTAATTAGTTATTTATTAAACCCTAAACTAAAATATTTAATTCAAAATATTAAATTATTTAATTATATTAAATAAATATTAAATTATTAAAAACAAAAAATATTAAAAAAATTAATTATTTAATTAGTTATTTATTAAACCTTAAATTTAAATATTTAATTTAAAATATTAAATTATTAAAAACAATCGAACTATTTAAATAATTAATTATTTAATTAGTTATTTTTTAAATCCTAAATTCAAATATTTAATTCAAAATATTAAATTATTTAATTATATTTAAAATATTTAAATTATTAAAAACTGAATTATTTAAATAATTACTTATTTAATTAGTTATTTATTAAACCCTAAACCAAACTATTTAATTATTAAAAACCCAAATATTTAATTATTTAATTAATTATTTATTAAACCCTAAACCCAAATATTTAATTGAAAATATTTAATTATTTAATTATTTGCAACTATGTGCATATAAGTACTTCCATAAAATTTTTCCATAATTACATATTTAATTATTAAATAAAACCCAAATATAACAACTAAATATAAATATAAGTGAGATTTAACTAAATAAATTAACTTTGATAATTCTCTAGAGTTTGATGTAAAGAAAGTACTTTCATAAAATTTTGCCAACACTATAGGCTAGAGGTGTCATATGAAACTATATGCATAAATTTTTCCTACTAAGATTTAAGTAAATGTTGTCACTAATATATATTTTTAAATTTAAAGCTATTTACAACACTTAAGTAACCATAATTTTGTCAACTTTAGACTTCAAGAACTAGGAAATGGATAAGAGTTGGATGCAATTGTCAAGGGTAAGCAACGACTATCGAAATGGAGTGCAAACTTTTCTAAATTTTGCATTTCAAAATGCAAGCCAAGAGAATATGATTCTTTGCCCGTGTAAGAAGTGTGGGAATATCAATTGGCATATTCATGAAGTTATCTACGAATATCTAGTTGTTGATGGTTTTATTCGAGGGTATAAGAAATGGATTTTCCATGGAGAGTGTACACCTAGTAGAACCTCTTCAACTATTAATCTGGGTTATCCTCATTATGCTCATCATCAGTATGCTAGAGAAGATGACATGGAAGGTATGTTGCGGGATGCATTTAATATGCACAGTCATGGTTTGCAATCATTTCCACCTAAATTTATTGCATCCAATGATTGTGATATTGGTGGAAATGCTTTTACCGAAATGGGAACAAGTGCACCTGATGAAGAGCCAAATGGAGAAGCGACGAAGTTCTACAATTTACTTAATGAAATGAATGAAGAACTTTATGAGGGATCAAAATTTTTAAAAATTTCCTTCTGCGTTAGTCTTTTTCACTTAAAATGTTTGAGAGGGTGGACCGAAAACTTTTTTATGCTGCTGTTAGAGCTTTTGACAGATATGTTTTCGTTTGCAAAAATCCCTCATTCATGCAAAGATATGAAGAAACTGATAAAGGATTTAGGCCTTGGGAACGAAAAAATTCATAGTTGCCTAAATGACTACATGTTGTATTGGGTGATCAGAGAAACCAACAGTCTTGTCATGTTTGCGGTACATCTCGTTGGATGAATAGGAATGAAGAAAATGTGAATGAGGATGAAGGTGAGGCACAGTTAAGAAAGAAGCCAGTAAAGATTCTGCGATATTTTCCATTAATACCAAGGCTTCAAATGCTTTTCATGTCGTCAAAGGCGACCGAGTCTATGAGGTGGCATCATGATGAACGAACCGATGATGGATTATTAAGGCATCCTGCGGATTCTTTAGGTTGGAAATCATTTGACAATAAATTTCCAAGCTTTGCAAGTGATCCTTGAAATGTGAGGCTTGGGCTAGCATCTGATGGATTTAATCCATTTAAACTCATGAGTACTTCGTACAGTACTTGGCCTATAGTGTTTACTCTTTACAATTTGCCTCCGTAGATTTGCATGAAGCAACCTTATTTTATCTTATCTATGATTATCCCCGAAGAGAAAGGTCCCGGGAATGATATTGACATTTATATGCAGCCACTTATTAAAGAGTTGAAACAGTTATGGGCGGGTGTTGAAACATATGATGTCTCCAAAAAGGAGAACTTTTATTTATGTGCTGCTCTATTGTGGACTATTAATGATTTCTCGGCTTATACCAATTTATCTGGTTGGAGTACCAAATGACGTTATGCTTGTCATTGTTGTGCAGCGCAAACATGTTCGAAGTGGTTATATAATCGGAAGAAGTTCTCTTATATGGGGCATCGTCGATGGTTAGATGGAAATCATAGATTTAGATTCAAATGACTCAATTTAATGGTACCGAAGAGTTGAGAGAAGCTCCTAAGCAGCCATTGGATCTGAAATCTTGTTCATGTTGAAAGATATAGATTTCAGTTATGGGAAGATGAATCAACCATCCAACACTCAAAGAAACAGAAGACCTAGAGGCGTATGTTGGCGATGTTTACCGGAGGAGTGATGATGAATCTGATGAATCTGATGATCCTAATGATGCGGAGTTGTAGAAAAAAAGAAGTATTTTTTTATTTGCCTTATTGGGAGCATCATATTTTGCGACACAATCTTGATGTCATGCATATTGAAAAGAATGTTTGCGAGAACATAATCGAGACAATTCTTAACGCTGATAGAAAATCAAAAGACAATCTTAAGAGTCGAGTTGATCTAGTTGTTGACATGAGAATTTGGCATGATCTTCATCCCCAATTACTTTCGAATGAAAATATCAATTGTTGCCTTCTATTTTTACAATGTCGAAGAAAGAAAAAGAATTGTTCTGCACGGTGTTGAAGGATATAAAGGTCCCAGATACATATGCATCAAATATATCTCGATGTGTGAGTTTTAAAGATCAAAGACTATATTCCATAAAATCACATGATTATTACATCTTGATGCAAGATTTACTGCCAATTGCTTTGCGGTGTTGTATGTCAAAAAAGGTGACGTCTTGTATAATTGAACTATCCAATATAATGAAAGTTATTTGTGGCAAAGTTTTGGATGTTGAAGAACTTGAGAAAGTATAAGATCGAATAGCCTTGACGTTATGCAACTTGGAGAAGATCATTCCACCTTCGTTCTTCACTTTTGGTGCAGTTGTTAATCCATCTCCTTCATGAAGCAAAACTTGGTAGACCGGTTTTCTATCGGTGAATGTATCCTATAGAGAGGTAATAATTAATTTGCAAAGTTTTCATTCATTCATTAATATACCTTTAGTTACAATTTTGAGTCAATTAACTTGTTGTATATCGTATTTAGGTTCCTATACAAATTGAAGTCTTATTGTCGTAATAACATTATCTAGAAGGATCAATTGTTGAAGGTTACTTAAGAAAGGAGTGTATGACTTTCTGCTCTAGATATTTGGAAGATGTTGAAACAAGACTGAATAGACCAAGTAGAAATGTTGGGCTCAATAATGATCATAACTTAGCTGAAACTTATCTATTTCGAAGTTATGGACAACCAATCGGGAAAGTTGAAATTGCACAATTAGATGATATATCTTGGGTACAAGCACATCGATATGTTCTTTTTCACCACGATTTAATTGAATCATTACGCAAGTAAGTTTTAGAATTTGATAAATATTCATCCTTTTCATTTGTTTATTTTTTCGCTAACCAATTTATTCACTTTTTAACATAGTGAGTATAAACAACTCTTGAGATCTCATTCACGCTCCCGAAGATTACAACACCGAGAGATTTACAAGTTATTCACAGAAACTTTTCATGAACGGTTAGGGCAGACGGTTTGCAACTGAAGCTTTCAATGACAAATAATAATGTTTTCATATAACATTATAATTAATCAATTTACTTTCAATTCAATAGGTTTAGAGTGGAAAGGACGTCAGTGAAGAAGTTAAATGGCCTCCCCAGGTCCGAATAGAATAGTAAAAAGGTATAATGCCTTCCTGATTAATGGATTCAGGTTTCATACAAAATCTCACGAAAGATTAAGGAGGACTCAAAATTGTGGAATAGTTGTTAATTCTTCAATTACAAGTTATGCTAGTGCTAGGGACAGTAATCCTATTGAGGGAAATGTGGAGTATTACGGACTTCTTATGGACATTATTGAGTTGGATTACTATGGCAAATGGAATGTTGTTTTATTTCGATGTGATTGGGCTGATGTTAATACTGCTCGCGGAATTAAAAAAGATCAATTTGGTTTTACAATGGTGAACTTCTCTCGATTAATTCACACTGGGCAACAATTGATGGACGAGCCGTATGTATTTTCTTCTCAAGTCAAACAAGTTTTTTACTCGAGAGATCCAACTGATGAGGGTTGGTACGTTGTACTCCGTAACACCCCTAGAGACTTGTTTGACATGGGTAATAGGAGTAGAGATGACATGGACGAAAGATCAGAAACTTTACCTTTTCCAGAACAAAACTTAAATGAAACTATCTCTAGTACTAGTACACAATTTCAATGTGTTCGCTAGGATGTGGAGGAAGATATTTACGAATCATGATGTAGTAATATTTTACGTTTTTTAATAATATGTAATATTATAATTTAAATCTTGATCTTGTTAAATATATCCATTACTATTATTGTTGTAATTAGTTACTAATATTTTAACTATTTTATGTGTATTGCAGATAATATGCTTAGAAGAAAATTTCGAGATCTAAGTATTATCCAAAATCCTCCGAATTCGGAAGAAACAAAAGTGATCAACAGACTGCTATTGGATCTTCGAATGTTCCGAAAACTGTTGAAATCAAGGTAATGTTAAGTTTAATTTTCATGCATGTTCACTTTTATGTTTTATTTTTGTTTCAAATTCTAATATTATCATATACAATTTTTTTAGTTGAATATTCTGAAAGGCTCAGAACTCAATGATGTATAATATTAAAGGATTTATACAGTCTAAATCCTGAGGAGCGTGTCAAAGTATTTACAAATAGTCATGTCAGTCTGTTGGATCAGAAGCTTAACTTTGGGAGGATACTTGGGCATTGTAGCACGAAATGGCAGTCTGTTACCAATCAACTACGAGTCATGGCATCATATGCCTGATAGTAACAAAAATCAAGCTCTCAATAATATTAAGGTAATAAAGTGAATGTAATTTATAATACTTTGGTTTAATTTTAATTTATATTTATTTTCTAAACTTGTGCTATTTGCAGGAGAGATTTATTTTAGAGGTCTCGGATGACTATGTGAAGAAAGCATTAGGAAAGAAATGGAGAGACCATAAGAGTACTATAAAGAAATATTATTTTAAGAATAATATGAGCCTCAAAGATAAAATTGTGAAATGTTCCGCCGGTAATGCTGAGGAACCAATGGGAAGAACAAGTTAGATTTTGGAGCTCAAAGAAAGGAGAGGTATTATGTACTACTAAACTCTTATAATTATTTCAGTTTATAGTGTTTATTATATACGTAATAATAATTAATGAAGGATCGTAAGCGTGTTTGGACTACAAGTAGGCAAAAAAAAATTCACGCACACAGTTGGATCGAGAAGTTTTGCTTGTGTAGCCACTAATGAGGTATTTTAAATTTATTAATTGTGTCAGATATTAATTACTTTATACTAATTAATATTTTTCCTACTATAATGTAGGAACAGTCGTCTGGTAAAAAAGATGGACGCCTTAAGCTTTTTGACATTACAAATAGAAAGAAAGATGGATCTCCTATGGTTTTTGAAGTTGCAGAAATTATGGTATATTTACTTAATAAAATTTGAATTATTTTAAATATTTATCATGTTTAATTATAATGGTTTAATTTGTCGTTTACAATGTAAATAATGTCAAGATATGTTGCATTTGTGTGATTATATATTTCGTTTCTAACTTATTGATTGACTTATTAGGATAAATTAAAGGAAAAGGTGGAGTATGAAGAGATGACTTTGAGTGATAGTTCGATTAATCTAGAGGACATTGATAACCGAGTTAATACTGAAGCTTTGGGGTCCTGAAAGGTATGGTTGGGTTCGATTTCAAGTATCTTTTGTAAGCCCATCCTGATATTTTAGATCCAGCTCGCAGAGATACATGCCTTCGGGGAGTCAGGATCAAGCTGAAGTTCAGAGGTTAAGAGATCAAATGGCTTAGATGCAAGCGAGCACAGTTGAGCAAATTACTCAACTTAAAGCGGAGGCAGCAGCGAGAGAAGCAGAGGTTCAAAGAAAATATGATGAACTCCAGCTATAACTTAAAGTGGAGGCAGCAGCGAAGGAAGCAGAGGCAACAATAAAGTATGACGAACTGCAACTACAGCTTCAAAATATGATGAAAATCTTTCAGCAGAATCAATAGTAGAATCCATCATTTTAGACTTGTTTTTTTCTTATTGTGAGAATAATATACACAATACTACTTTTGAATATATATATATTTTTTTATTAATTTAAATCATATGCATATTTCTTTCGTTTATTATTTACATTTAGATTTGAAGTTATTGGTTGGATTTGAATTTACAGGAAAAAATGTTGAAAATTCAGACTCTATGTGAATTAAAATGAGTTGTTAAAATCTGTTAATTTTAGCGGCGTTTGTGGGAAAAACGCCACTAAAAAACATTATCTATAACCGCGTTTGTGGAAAAACGCAGCGAAAGACCATGTTCTTTAGTGGCGTTTTTGAGGAAAGCGCCGCTAAAGACCATGTTTTTAGCGGCGTTTGTGGGAAAAGCACCGCTAAAGACCATGTTCTATAGTGACCTTTTTTCCTTATAAACGCCGCTATTTTTAGCGGCGTTATTTTTAACGGTATTTTTTGCGGCGTTTGCAAAAGCACCATTATAGGCCCAAAAAAAAGCCGCTAAAAACCTGTTTTCTTATAGTGTAATATAAAGACGCGTTTTTTTTAACTTTTATATTGTATATTCTAATATTAATTATCATTATATGTATCAAAGTTATTTTTCATAATACCTTTTTAGTTGGTAATTTGAAAAAAAAAATTCACATGTTAATTTTTAGTTGATTGGTTTAGCATTCGCTAACGTTGTTAACTCCAGGTACAATATAATCATACACAATGTAATCATATTAGTATAAATCAAAAAATAAAAAAATTTATTTGATGAAAGTTAATTGTTAATATTATTAGTTAATTTAATTTAAGAAATTTGGGGTTTAGGGATTAAAAACATGAGACAAAGGAAAAAGGAATTAGAAATTTGGAGTTTAATTTGGGGGAAAAAATGGCATCGTTTCAATAAAAAGCAAAGAGCATTAGTAACGTTTATGGGAAAACGCCGCTAATGCTCTTACCTTTTGTGGCATTTTTCCCATAAACGCTGCTAATTCTCTTACTTTTAGCAGCGTTTTCTCATAAACGCCGCTAATGCTCATACCTTTTGCGGCATTTATCGCAAAACGCCGCTAATGCTCTTATCTTTTTGTGGATTTTTATCATAAACGACGCTAATGCTCTTACCTTTTGCGGTGTTTTGTCATAAACGCCACTAATGCTTTTACCTTTTGTGGCCTTTATGGGAAAACGTCGCTATTTTTTTATCTTTTATGTTGTTTATGAAAAAAGGCCACTATTGCTTTGCTTTTTGCAGCGTTTTCTGCTCAAACGCTGCTATGAAGCAAGCATTGGTTATAGGCTCCCCCTTTATTTTTTTTCATTTTTTTATTTCAAATGTTTTTTTAGTTTTTTTTTGTTTTTTTTCTGTTTCACCTTTTTTTTAAATTCTCACCAGTACCCTTGATACATCGGTGACACCCATAATTTTTTTTTGTATTCTCTTTCGGTGTACATCCGAAAACAAGAATATTTATTTTTAAAAAATTGATAGGTGCCACTTGAAAAACCAGCGACACCCATTAAAAAAATAGTTTTTCTCCACTATAAATACCCGCATTTTTCACAAGTATTTCGAGAAATACATACGGGTGACGTCTAACACAGTGACAATACTAATTTTTTTAAATATAATGATTACGTGATGATTGAAGGGAAAGGTAGATGGTGTCGTTGGTTGATCAGACGACACTAAGTATTATTGTAGAAATCGAATCATTTTCTTAAATAATTTATTCTCATCTCACGATCATTTTGTTAATTAATTAATTTTTTAAAAATTATTTGTATAAAAAAGTCAAAATTTAATGTTTTTCTAAAGTTTTTTTATATTTGAGATATTGTTATTAAAAGAGCTCCAAAATAAGCTCAATTCTCGTTGGAGGAAAAAAAAGGTAGAGTGAATAAGATACGAAAGGATGCAGAGCAACGTATGAGGGCACCAAATATGGCTTTTTTACCAAAGATAAGGTCACTTTCATTGTTCAAGACGCCTTTTGAATGCCTCCAACAGTCCAAGGAACGAAAGAAGAGGACTGGATTGAGCAATAGGATTGATTGGATATAGGAGTGAAATCAAATTTTTTTTTAAAGGGATCTAAATTAAATTATAATTTTTACGATATTAAAAAGATAATTTTTAAAAGATTAAATTAAAATTTTATTATTTTTATGGGGGTTAAAGTGTAATTTTATCTTTACTAATTTAAAATTTTAAAATTTTTAATGACCTAAATAAAGAATTTTTCATTTTAAAGAGGCCAAAATCTCTGTCAACTCCCTTGAATTCGCCCCTGATTGAATAAGAACATGTTTGCATGACTTTCAGAATCACGGGGATTAAAGCTTAATTTAAGAATGTTTTTCAAAAGTATTTTTGAAAAAAAATAATATTTTTGGAGAAAAGTTAAAACTTTCAATTTCTAAAAAAAAACATTTAGGTCAATTTTTAATTTGAAAAAAAATACTTTTTCTTTTAAAAGACAGCTTGTTTAGGAATATTTTTTATCAAAAAGAATTTATTAAAATCAATACTAAACATATACGAAATTGCTCGCATGAATATAAATATAGTCATAAAGCCCGGATACAGAGCTCCTTTAATAGCTTTTCCTCATCTCTCCTAAGGCTTACCATATACTCATAAAAAGACTGCACATAAGCAAACAATATAGTCTATAAGTTCTTGAGGACGAGCTTCCCTTCCATTCTATGTAAAATGGTGCAAAATCCAACCAAAATTAGGTCTTTAAGCATTTTGGTTAAGAGGAAAAATGGCGTGAAAATGTGGAGAAATAAATAAATTTTGAATGTTTAGTAGGAAAAAAATTGCGAGAAATTATTAATTTTTTATTTTAATATATAAAATCGATATTTTTTATTCGAGATGGTAAAATGAGAGAAAATGATAAATATGATATGTTAGTTTAAAATTATATATTTTTAAAAATTTTACTTTCTTTCATCTCATTTCTCAAACTCTATCAACCAATTTTTAGAAAGAAAATTACTTTATTTTTAATTTTTTTTCATCTTTCTATTTTTTCACTCCTTCAACTTTTCAATTTTTCAATCTCTTATTTTCTTTTCACTTTATCAAATTTATACTTGATTGAGGGAAAAAGTTTGAGAATGTGAGAAAGAAAAAGTGGAAAGAAAATCAATTTTAAATAATTTGATATTAAAGAAAAGAGAAAGGAAAAAAATAAGTAAAATAATTTTTTTGATGAATTACAATAATAAGATAAAATCTAAATAATAAACGCGATTAGCATAACTTAAATTCAGGTCATATCTGGAGCGATAAATGCTCTTGATCATCAACCTATCACATGAGATTAAAAAAATAATTATTTTTCAAAATATAAAAAAAGAGAAATAATGTATTGAAAGAAAATGATTGTGATTTGATAAGAACATCAAGTGGTGTGTATTTTCCAACATGATATCTACCAATGTTGGACATTTGCATGGTTCTAATCTAATTGTTCCCCAGCCAAAACTACTTTCTCTACCAACTTTTTTCAATAAAATATATCATTGTGAAATATGTAGGCTGATTTACTTATGTATGCTGAAAAAAATATATTTGATCATGTATGTTGTTTCTAAAAAAATTATTGATATATGTTGTTTTTGCAGAGAAAGTAAAAATGCGTCCTGTAAAGTATTTTTTCAATTACATCAGTTAAAAATGCGTTTTCACTAAAATTAATATTTTAGCTTTTTGTTTAGATGATTAAATGTTAATTTTTTTTACATGAGTCTAGGGTTCGATTCTCTTTTTCACATTTGTATTTTTTATTTCATGTTGTTTCAAGTTATTTTTTAATTAATACTTTTAAATATTAGCTTTTTTGATTAGATGATTAGATAATTACAATTTCATCCTTTGAGTCCCAAGTTCAAATCTTTTTATAAACATTTTAATATGTATTTTTATTTCTGTTTCAAACTTTTTTTAATTTTTAATTAATATGTATAATTAATAAAAATATTGTTTTCAAGTTTTTTCTTATTTTAATTCATCTTTTTAATTAATAACTCTTTTAATTATAAAATCAAATAATTATCACAAATATCATTATTTTAGTAAATATAATTTTTATATGTGTAATATTTATTTTCAATCCATATTAAAAATCACCATACTACAATATAAGCAGAGAAAATAAATATTTGACATATAAATTTTATATATAAAAAAATAAATCAAAAGAATTAGTTGATGTTTTTAAAAAGTAATTACACATTTATTATGTGATTTTATAAATAAAAGAGTTATTAATTAAAAATAAAAAACTTGAAAACAATATATTTATTAATTATAAACATTAATTAAAAATAAAAAAAAAGCTTTATACAAATGAAATAAAAAATGCTTATAAAAAGAATTGAAATTAAGACTCAAGGATGAAATCACAATTATCTAATCATCTAACTAAAAGAGATAACATATTAAAAATATTAATTAAAAATTTAAAAAAATTTAAAACAACATGAAATAAAAATACAAACGTGAATAGTAAGGCCCGAAACTCAAAGACAAAAACATCAACATTAAACCATCTGACAAAAAAAAGCTTATAAAAAGTATTTTTACTTTTTTCTCTCCAAAAACAACATATATCGATAAATTTTAAACTGCAACATAAATGATTAAATATTTTTTCAGCATATATGAGTAAATCAACCGAAATATGTTGTATTTGTATTATTTTTATAGCATTATCATGATTCAAGTGTTACATATTTTTATTACAAAAATAACATGTTATATATACACATATTTAAAATTTTATCAAAGTGTTTTAAATATGTTTAAGTTGACATTTAATGTTCAAACTGACAACTAAACTAATAAAAAAATCTAATTAATAAAATAAATATACTTTAAGCACTCAATTAAAACAATATAAAATTAGAGTCATAATTTAAAAACATGGCATGCAATTAATTTTATAATTTTTGCATATTTTAATTAAAATTTTCAATGTCAACTTCAAAATTACCAACTCCTATATCTCTTATCCTCTTGCATAGAAGGTAACAAAAGGAAGAGGACAGAAAATTTTGCATGGGTCACTTCTGCTAGCCATTTCCAAAATCCCCTTTCTTGTTTTGCACATTGTCTTGTCTTCTTCTCCTTTTGCCACTTTCATTATATAAAAGAAGCTGACCATCATTTTCATACACATCTATGGTCTACCATTTTTTTTTATGATGATAACTTATAACAGCTTCTTCTCTCTCTTCACTTATTTATACCCCTTTTTCTTCCTAAAAATTGAAGTAATTTTATTAAAGAAAGAAAATGACTTATCACATGTATCCCCAACTAATAAAAGTTTATTTAGTTGTGGACTAAATTGTAGATGATGTTAAAATACTTATGTTTAAGTATTAAGTTGACATTGATCTCAAATACGATTTTCAAACAAGAGAAAAGATTGTATGAAACTGTAATTTCACGACATCTTTATCTATTTCTAATAAGAAAATGATAAAATAGATTTTTCCTCTTGATTGTGAGTTTTTTTTAGTTGGATTTAAATTTTTTCAAGAGAAAAAACTCAAAATTAGGAAAAAAAAATCCGATTTGTCATTTTTCTATTGGAAAGGGATAAGGATAATGTGGAATCACAGTTTCATACAATCTCTTCTCTCCAAACAGTTACTATACGTACTCCTAACTCAAAAAATATTACTTGCTTACCCATTTAAAAGAAGTTTTTTCTTGTATCATTACAAGTATTTTCATCCATTAATAATGATTCCAAAATTCGAACTTGATTTAATGCCTAAAGAGAAGTCTCCTTTTTCTTCTTCGAATTATTTATTGATATTTGAAAGAAACTTTAAAATATCATATTTCTAAAAAAAAAGGAAAAAAAATTGCTTTAATATTTTACTCTCAAACGAGTTTTAATATTTCAATTGTAAAATTATCAAAACTTAATATTTTATAAAGCAACAAATATAGTTTTGAGAGTATTTTTATCTTTTTAGCTACAATTTAGAAAACTACATATAACATGATTAGATTTCAACCCAATACCTCAAAATTAAGAATGGCAAAACTTGAACCATGATGGATTCCAAACCAATTTGCCATTATGGAGTGGATTTTTTTTTTTGAAAAGTGGATGCAGAGAGTGGCAAGATGAGGTGGATTTTTTTTTCAGTAATGGGTATGGAGCGGTTACAATAATTGTTTGACCCTCTCCCCCCTATCCACTATATGAAATTATCATTTTAATCTTACCCTTGTATATATATAACTATTACAAGGATAAAATCTTAATAATGTGTTATAGAAAAATTCATATATTTTAATTTTAAATATTTTTTGAATAATCATATTAAATAATTTACTTGTCTTTAAAAAGATTGAAAATATTAAATAATTAACAAAATTAAATTAAAGTGGAGTGGAGTGAGGCAAGGTGGGGATGGATGCATCCAACATCCATGGAAGCGGTAGTGGTTTTCAAAATTATATATTCATAATGGAGAGAGGCGGGTGATGGAGCAGATCGTGCCATTTGTGGAGTGGTAGTGGATTTGGCAATATCCGCTCTCTCTCCACTCCATTGTCATCCCTACTCAAAATATGTTATCCCTCAATTTTATCATTTAACCAAAATTGCGTTTGATTTCATGTTAATTTTTTTAATAAATTTGGGTTTGCCATAATCTAACTTTCTAAAAAAATCATTTTAGCCATCAATTTAATTTTTTACCTCTTTTAGCCTTTGATTTCATATTATCAGGGACTTAATTGCACAAAATTAAATATTAAAACAATTTGAGTTTCAATCAGGGACTAATAAGAACAAATCTTAAAATTTTTTGGTCAAAACTATAAATTTTGAGTTGTAGGGAGCACACAGTCATGTGACCGGACCGTGTGGGAAGCCTTGGACCGTGCAGATAGGGTACACGATCGCGTGGCATTCGTAAAATCAACCTATAGGGAACAAACATCCGTGTGGTAGACCCCTAAACCTATAGGGAAGACACATCCGTGTGGTAGACCTTGTGGAGAGGTTTAGGTCGTGCGTGATTCAAACTCCTAGGGATTCAGGGTGGACATGGCCATGTGAGGGGGTTGGGTGGTCCACACAAGAAGCCCACACACCCATGTGGCCTTATTCTAGGCTTGATTTTACCCTAATTTACTCATAAAAGAAAACACACTTGTCACTCGGGTCTCGAACGATGATTCTCACGACTAAATCTGATCTGGGATACCTACAACGAGTCTTTTAACAAAAAAATACGCAAGAATTAATAATGATTTTAAAGAATAGTCAATATTTCGGGAGATATTGACAAGATTTGTAAAAGATCGTTTAATCGATCTTGCAATTAACGTGAACAAAAATTCTATAGGCACTTTGAGAACTAAACATCGAAATTGGAATGTTCTTACCGATTATTGGCAACGTTAGAGACGAGATTTGACGGCGTTATGCTAAATCGATAAGAAGAACGGTTGAACGGAGATCGATTTCGGATTTGAGATCAAAATAATTTTTTAGCGATGAAAGAAAAATATTTGAAAAGGAGAAGATGAAAAAGAAAAGTGGAGGAAATAGGGAAAAGAAAGTAAAATTTTAGTTCAATTGGAAAAAAATTAAAGTTTTATTTTGATTTAGAGAGAAAATTAAATACCTAGGATTTTTAAAATTTGTAGGGCTGTTTAGGTAATTAACCCTTCTTATCGGAATTAAAAAGGGGAAAGGAAATGAGAGATAAGTTTAGCATGACTTGAACCTTGGAAGCAAGGTAAGGAATGCAAAGGCTTAACCATATGGGCTGTTGCCCACTCTTAACATGTGTTTACTCCATTTAACAAACCAGTTGGTTCTCATCCAATTGAACCAGAATTGGAATTTAACTATGTCCAAATCAACCACTAATTTTTCCTATTTTTTAATAAAAACCATCAACTTACAATTTCTTTCAATTTGACCCCCAATTATTCTAAATTTCTAGATTTAAGGAAAATCAGGTGTGAAAATGAGGATCATCAAAAGCAACTTGAGTTGCTTGAAAAAGAAAAAGCTTTACCTAACAAAGTTTCTCCAAAAACAAAAGATTTGAAAGGGAGAAAATTCAAAGGCAAACTTTGTTAAATTAAGCTTTAATTACTATAGACAAAGAGGCCCTAAAAAATCTATAAAAAAAATCTATAAGAAAAAACTTATTAGAAGTGTATGAGTCCCTAAAGGATATAGTACTACTAAAGACAAGGATATCTTTTCTAAATGGATGCCCAAGGCGACCAAAATTACAGGAACTAATGATTATGGAACCAAAAGAATTTGGGTTTCACCAAGCAATCGCAACCAGCCCGATTTGCATTTCATTTTTTCTACTCCACATAACAACTCCTCCCCGTGGGAAACCTTATTGCTGCCAACTGTGTCATAAGTTAATCTAATGGGCTCAACATCTTTGGTGGGGAAAACGAGAAAGTTAAGTATACTGAAAGGCCCTTGTTGTGTTTAGACTTCTGTATGGGTTTTATAAAACATCCTCCTTTAATAAGGTGAAACTCGTTACCATGTTCGCATAACCACTTCCAATTGGGCCCCCCCAGTTATATTATATCCCTTGACAGCATAACCTTTGTAAACTTGAAGCCCTAATTACACTTCAACTCATGACCGTATAATCACCGTCAATTGGGACCTCGAGTTACAATGGGATCTCGAATTCTCAAGTGATGGCTCCATCCTCGCACGGAAGGTGAAATTTTTTGGTCATCGAGCTTCACGACATCACCATGAACCCAAACACAACTTAAAATTATGACTATGTCTCCCTCAAAGAAAAGAGAAATAAATCTTTAAACCCAAAAATTTCAACACGTAAATTTTTTTTTAAGGAGACAGTGGGCAAGAGAGGTGATGGAGTAGGGTGATGGAAACTCTCACTTATATAGGCGAAGGGTGAGGAGAAAAAAAATCATGTTTTGCAATTTTATCCCGAGATTCTCGAGTTGTAGTGTTTGAAAATTATCCCAGAAATCTTGGATTCAGAGGCAAAAAGTTAGGGTTAAGGTTGGGTTTGAAAATGGTTAGAGAGAAAACGCATCCTGCAGGACGCGTTTAATTTCTCTTCCAAAAAAAATATCCTGGTAACTAAAAAAAAACAGCCTATTTACTTAAATATTAAAAAAATTCAGCATATTTCATTAATTAACCCCAATTTATATATTCTATACTATATATTAAGTTTTGGTTGAGTTGATGTCATGATGAGTCAACCGGATATTAACTCAGTTGAATAATGATTAAAATATCATTATTTTACAAAGTAAAATTACATAAAATAAAAAACTATAAAGTATCTTATTTTACAAATAAAAAAATAATTATAAAAGGAGAAGAATTATATTAGAAATAAATATTATAAAAATATTCAATATGGATATCATTATATTTGTATAAAATTATAAATGATTTTAATAAAATGAAAATTTAAAAACATATATTAGAATCAAATAAAAATGATTTTTAAAATTGAAAGTTTTATCTTATAATATGATTATCTGTATTAAATAAAATAAAATAATAAATTTTTAGAAAAATCACCTTTATTTACACAAATTTTTATATATTTATACAAATAAATAATGGGTAAACTACAAAAATAGTTATTTTTATTTGTCTTAGGTTACATTTTAGTAATTTATGTTTGAAATGTTATGTTTTAGTCACTTATGTTATTATTTTGTTACGAAGTGAATACTCTGCCGTTAAATTCCATTATCTCCCTGACGGTAATCCGACGTGGTAGTCCAACTAGATTTTAAGTGGCAACTTGGATTTTTCAAATGGGATGAGAATTGATTTTTAATTAATTTAATTTTTTAAACCCTAAACCTTACCTGAAAAAACCGTTCATCTCCTCTCTTTTTTTAGTTTCTTTTCGTCTCTTCTTTTCACTTGAATGTGGATTTTTTATTCAACATAGAAAAACAAAAGATGGATTCAATGGAGGTTTCAGATATGTTTTTTTTTGCATCCTTCTATCTCTTTGCATCCTAACCATTATATTTTCCTATTCTTTCACAGTTCTTGAATAATTGGTTTCTCAATCCGATTTTTTATCTGAACCGGCTTGTTTGTTCACAATCAATTGTAAGAAAGCAAAATATGAATACCCACAAAAGGGATTGTGGGTAAACAAGTCGATTCAGATTAGAAATGTAACACCCAAAATCTAAAACTGTCGTCGGTTAGGGTCCCGACATCCATCCGATCTTATATTGCATTTATTCTCACATTATTGTTTCGTTTAATCATATTTTAATAGAGTAATACAAAGTACACAACATGAATCATCAATTGAATGTCAACATAACTCAAAAAGGGCAAAAGTCATTTCCACGATTTTTGAAGACTTCTACCGATACCTGTTGGACAAGTATCGATATTAGTCAAGTCAGTAAGCAATTTAGAACAGTGCAGACTTCTACCGATACTTGGGAAAATTCTACCGATACAAGTGAGACTTCTACCGAAACATATCATGCTTCTACACCATACTAAAAACTCCAGAGAGCTAAGAAGTCTTACCCTGCAACTTCTACCGATACCTATAAATGCAGAACTATCGATACCTACTATGTAACTACCGATACAACTCAAGCCAGTGAACAACCTCTATCCTACCCGGTACTTCTACCGATAAAAGTAGGAGTTCTACCGAAACAAGTAAGCAAAATCTCAAGAATCATGTCAAAACATAAGTTTAACGACACGTAACATTCATAAATCCAGAAGAAATGCATTAGACCAATGCATAATTCATAATTTCAAGTAATTACATTTTGCTTCAAAGCCTACTTCCAACTAGAACAAGCATACAATACAACATTCGATATTTCATCAAAACATGTCAAGTTTGTCACAATCTCGAACGGGTAAATAAAAGATAGCATCATTCTAGTACATGCCACATAACCAAGTGATGAAGGACTACCAAACAAGTTCCGCCTTAATGTGGCTCTTCAAGGTGATCTGATCCCCAAACAACAAAATATATCTACAAGACAACAACAGATACCTAGGTAAGCTTATCAAGCTTAGTAAGTTCGTAGAAATTATTATCTTACAAAATAGCCAAACTGGTTATAAAAATGATGATAAGCATGTATTCATGATCCTGTGAAACAGTATCATATAGATCTCCTCCGGTCTTACAGAATTTAGCTCATATGAGCCCAAACAGATTTAGCTCTTACGAGCCCAGATAGGTTAGCTCTTACGAACCTAGAAAGGTTAACCAGTATACGATGCTGCTCACACAAATTGATGAGAATCTGCAACGTATGCCCACATTCTCAGTATTCATTCAGAATCCATTGACTAGCGATATCGCTCACACAAGCTGTTAGGATATTGCAACATATGCAAAATCCCAACCATCGCGTCAGATCAGATAATTGACCCCCAAGCTTGACATATCATTTCTTCCTCGTCTTTCCCATCATCTGGAATGTTTTAACTTTCCTCGAGTTGCTGTAACAATAGTGAATACACAAAGAACATACAATGCATATAAACTAACACTACAAACTTACCGGACGCAATTGCAGTGTGAGTGAAACTCTAGGGACTATTTTGCTGATTTCTCTTTTTCACGATCCGTAGCACGATCGTAATCTAAATCAATAATTCATCCAAATTTTCACATTAAATCACATAATCAAATCATTTAACACCATTTGATCCTTTTTGGAAAATTACAAAATTACCCCTAACATTTCACTTTTAATCAATTTAGTCCTTAAACACAAAACATGTAAAATAACCATTTTCCCTTTAAACCCATACCAGTCAAATATACCTTGATCTCATACAAGTCCTTACAATCAATTTATTTCACACAAAGTACACCCAATTTCATCATTTAACATTTTAGTCATTAAATTCTAATTTCATCAAAAATTATTTTACAAAAGTATTAAACCCAATCATCAAGCATACAAATCCATCAAAAACTCTCAAGAATAAGCATATTCAACAATGGTAAGATTTATAGCATTTTATAGATTCACAAATTAGTCTCTTGGTTAGCTAGATCAAGCTTATACGGACTCAAAAATATAGAAATCACTAAAAACGGGTGAGAAATCACTCACCTAAATGAAGCACAAAGCTTGGCCGAAGCTTCCCTTAAGGTTTCTAGGGTTTCTTTTTGTTTGTTTAGTGAAGAAGATGAAGAAAAATAATTAATTTTGTTATGATTTTAGGTTAAAAAAAATCATTTCCTTTACATTTACTATTTTACCCTTTAATTACAAGCATTTTCCTCTTATTTTCAACCCAAATTCATCCACTCACTTAGGTAATGGTCTAATTACCATTTAGATACCCTAACCTATCTTCCAATTATCATGTAATGCATTAAATCAATGAAATTCCATTTTTACACTTTTTATGATTTAATCCTTTTACTCAATTCACCATCTAAACGTTAAGACTTCCTAACCAAATTTTAATATGATGTCAAAAACGTTATAAATATTAAAATAAATAAATTTCTAACTCTCGACTTGTCGGAGTTGTAATCCCGAAATCACTATTTTTGATATCACTAAAAATCGGACTGTTCCAAGAACAATCGGAATGAGAACCAATTATTCAAGAACCCGGAATACGCACAAAGGTAAATCAGCACAAAATCAATAATAAGAAAGAAAAATCTGGAATACCGACAAAGAGATTGTGGGTAAACAAGCCGATCCAGATAAAAAAATAGGATTGAGAAACCAATTATTCAAGAACCTGGAATACCCACAAAGGTAAATCAACACAAAATCAGCAATAAAAAAAAATCAGGAATACCCACAAAGGGATTGTGAACAAACAAGTCGATTCAAATTAGAAAAAATCAAATTGAGAAACCAATTATTTAAGAACCGTGAAAGATCAGGAAAATATAATGATTAGGAAGCAAAGAGATAAATGGATGCAAAAAAAACATACTTGGAACCTCCATTGAATTCATCTTTTTTTTTTATGTTGAATAAAAAATTCACAGTCAAATGAAAAAGAAGAGAGAAAAGAAAGCTAAAAAAAGAGAGTTAAGAAAAGAGAGGAGATGAACGATTTTTTCAGTTAAGGTTTAAGGTTTAAAAATGTTAATTAATTAAAAATCTATTCTCATCCCATTTAGAAATCCAAGTTGGCACTTAAATATTTTTTTAAATATACTGGTATGATTACATGGTAGTATCTGTTCATGCTTTCTTAACCCTTTGACAACGTACACATATCTTGCACACACAGGTGCTCGAACCCCGGACTCCTTGCACTTAAAATCTAGTTGGACTATCATGTGGGATTACCGTTAAGGAAATAACGGAACTTAAGGGCAGAGTGATCACTTCGTAACAAAATAATAACATAAATGACTAAAACGTAACATTTCAAACATAAATGATTAAAATATAACCTGAGGTAAATAAAAATGACTATTTTTATAATTTAACTTAAATAAATTTACCTTTAAAATTTTGAAAGCTTTGATAATATTTCATATAAATTTCTATGCGAACACACCTTATTTTGCTTTGAAATAATTTTAAAATTATATGACATTATATTTATGTGCTATAATTTAAAATTTAATCATATTATCTATAAATATTCAATTTGATTTGTTTATATTTTAATTTAACTAAAATAAATTTATGGGACTCAAATTTTAGTTCAATTAGGTTAAAAAAATTCAAATTAAATTAAGATAATAATAGAAAAAAAACTTTACCACAAATATCCTTACTGATTTATGATTTATGAGGCGGAGTGATGTCAGTCCATAAATACATCATAAATGATTTTACTTTTGAGGATGGTTGGTCACTAGTTTGTTTTGTCTCGAGCGAGTTACACAAAATCTCACTCTCAACCTCAGCGCGTAAGACACACGCACTTCACTAACTCGAGATCCAAGTGGAATATATACAAGTGGGTTTCCCGGCGATTTTTTTAAGTCCTAGTCACCGGTTTTTTCTTTTCATTATTCTCTCAAAAACCAACGACCCCAAGATTCTCTCTCTCGAAAACTCCTTCAAGTTTGGCTACCAAGAAAAACAATGGAAGTAATTGAACGTCAAGCAGCTGTTTCGAATTTCGATCCCCAGTCAAAGTCTCCGTTTTATAACATTTCCTCCACCGACATTACGAACGTCGGCTTACTTGGGGAATCAGAATTTGTATATACGGATAGTCCGAACCAAGCTAGCGAATCGGATTTCCCGACGGTGGTTAATGGTGGTGGTTTGAAAATGCTGCTGGAGCCGTTATCCGACGGCCGAGATTCTCCGGGTTCGAATCAGACGCGCGGTTGCGGTTCTTCTCATTCCAACGCCGCTGTTAAGGTCCAGAAGGTGTATAGGAGTTACCGGACACGGCGTAGGTTAGCAGACTCCGCTGTTGTTGCTGAAGAACTCTGGTAGTTTTCTTCCATAAAATCTTTGTCTGTCTTAAAAAAATATTATTTAATACTAATAATAAATATTTTTATTATTTTCAGGTGGCTGGCTTTAGATTATGCAAGGCTTAATCACAGCACAGTGTCCTTTTTTAATTATTTGAAACCTGAAACTGCTGCTTCAAGGTGGAATCGCGTTGGCTTAAATGCTTCTAAGGTATTTTTCTTCCTTTAAAAGAAAAAAATTATTTTACGTCCCAGTTTCCATGTTCTGTCTTTTTTTTTTTTTTGGTTAATTTTCACAAATTATGTATTATTCATTTTCGTAAATAATTAAGTTGGGAATTTTGTCAGGTCGGGAAAGGGTTGTCCATAGAAGCCAAAGCTCAAAAATTGGCTTTTCAACATTGGATTGAAGCTGTAATTTACTCTTCTTAATCTTTTTAACTTAATTTTTTTATAAATTTAGTTTTTTTTAAAAAATAAACAAAATATTAGTTGAATCCAATACTTTTTTCCAACTGTAGATTGATCCACGACACCGTTACGGCCACAACTTGCATATTTACTACGATGAATGGTGTAAAACTGATGCTGGTCAACCATTTTTTTACTGGTAAACCCCAGTAGATGGACTAAATCTTTAAATTGAGCAGAGTACAATGACCAAAACAATGATTTGACCTTTTTTCTTTCTTTCTTATTTTGTTTCCTACAGGTTAGATATAGGGGATGGCAAAGATGTCGATCTCGAAGAATGTTCGAGATCGAAGCTTCGAAAACAATGCATCAAGTATCTCGGACCTGTATGTATGCAAACTCATATGTTAGATTCAATCTAGATTTTATGTTTTTCCAAATAAGATTGAATGAAATTGTCGTTGTACACAGCAAGAAAGGGAACATTATGAGTACATTGTTGTTGAAGGAAAGATTATCCATAAACAAACTAGAAATGTCCTTGATACATTCCAAGGCTCGAAAGAGGTTAAATGGATATTCGTTATGAGCACCTCGAAGAAATTGTATGCCGGCAAGGTAAACCATCTGGCTCGAACAGCAACTGTTAGACTGCATAGTTACTAGATGTATGAAAATCTGAAAATGTCTTTAATGTCTATTCGGTACCTTGCAGAAGAAGAAAGGAATGTTCCATCATTCTAGCTTCTTAGCCGGTGGAGCGACACTAGCTGCCGGTAGATTGGTGGTGGAGAAAGGGATACTAAAGGTATAAGTTTGTAACGATTTAGGATTTAGTAGTGTACTCAGATTTTGTTATGTGTTGCCGATATTGATAGTTGCATTTGAATGGCTGGATGACTTATACGATGTATGTGAGAACATGATTTTGTTCGTTTTTCAGTCCATCTCTGCATATAGTGGACATTACCGGCCAACGAATGATAGTCTCAACAGTTTTCTTTCCTTTCTGAAGGAGAACGGAGTGAACCTTGACAAAGTTGAGGTAACCTTTCAATCCCCTCTTCTGCATTTGTTGGATTTGTAAAATTGCACCAATTACTTGGTTATTTCATATGCTTGCTGGTTTTGATCCTTGAACCTCGAACCTCTGGTTCCATTTTCAGTTGGATCATGCCGCCATTCGTTAGATATTTCTTAGATATATGATGAATTACATTTATTTTGTGTTCAGATTTGCCATTCAACTGATGATTCTGATAGCTACGATGATGGAAAATCCAGCAGTAGTGTTAGTACTTTTGAATTTTCAGCAAGCTCGGTGCCGGCTGAACCTGAAGTCGACAATGAAGAGAAGAATCTGTCATTAGAATCATCTGATGCTAAACAACCGGAGACCACAAATACTTACGAAAGGACTATATCTGGTGGTCTTCAGAGTCCGAGAACTGAGGTGCCTAAAACTGCCATATTGCAAAGGATCAACTCAAAGAAGGCAACGAAATCGTACCAATTGGGACATCAGCTGTCACTCAAATGGTCAACTGGTGCCGGGCCAAGGATTGGGTGTGTCGCCGATTACCCTCTAGAACTGAGACAACAAGCGCTAGAGTTTGTCAACTTGTCCCCAAGAACCCCAAACACCCCTTCACCATTCCTGACTCCAAGAACACCACGTACCCCAACAACCCCATCGGCATACAGGCGTCCCACTAATCTTCCACCGATTGCAACTCGGCCAACACAAATGACTCAAACACGGATGCAACTCCCGGTATCCAAGTGTAATATCATGAAGTTATCGTTACCTTTCGATGCACTAGTGAATGTAAAAATGTTTGATGATGTTTTTATATCACTTCAGCCTCTATGGAATGACTTTTAGGATAAATGAAGAGACAATGTTGACCTACGGAAGATACATCTTTTCATTGTCCAAATATATATATTTACCTTATATTTGGGGTAGGATATGATATATGCTCGATTTTACTGCCAAGAAAACATCAAAAGGAATAGTACTAAAATTACAAGGTAAATTCTTTTATTATTGGTTCTTTTTTTAATTATCAAGACAACATTTTGATAAATGTTAGTAATTTCAGCAATTTCAACTTAAAAAAGATAGCAAAATAAAGAGCTTTTATGCATGTATGTATGACGTATGACAAGTTTATTAAAAAAACATATTTTTGTCCAAATATGTGTTGGATTACACCAATTGCTTTTGATCTAAATATGAAGAACGACTTGACTATAAAAACTAAACATTCAATAACATGAATCTGTTCACTTGATTCAATGATTAGAACAAAAAAATTTGATCTAAGATGAAAATGATTGTATCGTGAAATGATTCAAACTCAAATTTCAAAATCAAATAAAAACTCTAAAATAATTCGAATAAGAAGTGGTGGTTCTTTTATCGCACAAACAATTCGTACTTTTGAAAATATTCATTTCAGTTTTTGGATAAAAGTTGAACCAAATCACTCGATTCATTTTTTGGAAGAATTGGTTTATGATGTGGACTACATTTTTTTTAAATTTGGTAGAATTTAATTTTTGTGTTTTCTAACATTCTGTTTGCTACTTGGGCAATTTAATATTGGAACATTTTCTAAATATATATAGTGTTTCAGTAGTTACAAATGAAAACATACAAGTTATTCGAAAAATAATGTCACTTGGTTATTAAGCAAGATTTGTCATTATTTATAGTGATCAATTATGTCTCTTGTCACCAAAAGTTATACTACTTAATTAATAACAAAGAGTCATAATTATATAATATTCAAGTAGATACATATTGGGTAATTATGTTTATGGACAGGGATGAAGCCAAAAAAAATTTTTTGGGGGGCGAAATTAAATTGTAATTTTTACAATAGTAAAAATGTAATTTTTAAAGGATTAAATCAAAATTTTATCATTTTTAGGAGGTTAAAGTGCAATTTTATTTTATTAATTTTAAATTTTAAAAATTTTAAAGGACCTAAATAAATTTTTTTCATTTTAAGCGGGACAGGGCCTTGTTTATGGCGAAAGATATGACTATCCATTTTGGTAGTTGTGTTTATGGGCAGGGGCAAAGTTAAATTTTTTTTGAGAACCGAAATTAAATTGTAATTTTTAAAGGATTAAATTAAAATTTTATCATTTTAGGGGGTTAAAGTATAATTTTATTTTTACTAATTTTAAATTTTAAAAATTTTAAAGGACCTAAATGAAAATTTTTTCATTTTAAAGGAGACAGCGCCTTGTTTATGATTAAAGATATGACTATCCATTTGGATAATTGTATACTTATGAAGAGACATAAAATCTCCAATAAATAGGAGAGAAATTTCATTTGTAGGATATACCCAAAAACACATAAATAAAGTTTTTTTCTATTTCTCCCATCATCTTTTATATTCTTAGATTGTTCTATAAGTAATTACTGTAGAAATTTTTTATTAGAAATTAATATTCTTGTTATGCTCCTCTCAATACTCAGTGGATTGTTTCTGTCAATACAAAACGTCAACAGTCATTGTGTTTATTATATCCTTGAAGTTTATTTGTCAATAACTCTTTTATACACTATAATATAGATGAGGACGAATAAAATCTTAAAACAAAAATGATATTGATATACGCCTTACAATCTTCATTTTTCATAAATTTATTTTATTTATTAATACAATTATAGTGTTTTTTTAATATAATAAAATTATAGTTAAATACCGTGTTTTAAGTGACACTGTAAACTTAACATTATCGTGTGGTGGATGAATAATGGTGAACCTCTTTTAATTTTATATCTAATTTTTAATGTCCTTTTTAAAAAAAATTATAAATTACTTTAGGAAGTAGCCAAATTTTGATATGAATATTTAAAATGCAGATTTCCCTCATGTATGGACAGTGGTAGAGTCATTAAGAGATTTAGAAATTCATGATTTTCTCTAAAATAATAAATTTTTACTTTAAATTTTTTATAATTTATAAAATTTTAAATTAATAATAATAAAATTATATTTTGATCACTAAAAATAATAAAAATTTAATTTAACCTTTTAAAATAATTTTCTCACTCCATCATTGTGTATGAAAAACAAATGTTGATCCAAGCACACAATTTCATTATAAAAGCCATTACATATCCTTCCTAACATCATCTATCTTCTCTGTCACCCAATCATAAACCATGTCCCAAATATGAATGTTAGAATTTTATTATTTATTATTAATTTAAATAGGTTTTTTTAATATTGTTTACTGAATTATCAATTTGTTTTACAGATGTCACCTAACATAATTCACAAACATTTTCCTTCTCTATATTAGTCCCAGCAATCCGGATGCTACATATGGTTTTAAGATAAACAATATCAAAATAAGTGAAAAAAATTATATTTTAATGTACTCGAGCTCACATTCTCTTGCACTGACAATAATCTTGATCCCAATCGAACTAAGATTCACTTAGCAAAAAAAAACCATTAATTTTTAATATTAAGAAATTTCAATAGAATATTGTAATGAAAAAAAATTGGTAAAAAATTATATTTAATGAAAATGTTAAAAAATTTGAAAAATGAAACAAATTAATAAGACGAACCAAAATTTGTATCCCTAATAATTTTTTATATCCCCTCATATTTTTTGTATTAATATATATACTAAAAAAACAAGTTTGAAACAAATCTAGATAAACAATGGTTCAGGTTCTTCTAAATCTGGACATCTATTCAAGTTTTTATATACTAAAAATATACTTTTTATTAGTTTCTATATTTTTATATTTTTATATTTTATAAATTTTTAATTTCAAAATAACAATGCAAAAAATTTGATATTTTATAATATATATATAATTACTAAAAAACACATTTGAAATAAATCTTGACAAATGGTTATTCAAATTCAAATAAACTTGGATAAAAATTTATTTAGGTTCAATCTTGATGCAAAAAAATTATAATTTTTATTAATTTATATTTTAAATAATTTATATTTATATTTGTGTTTGTCAAGTGTCATAATGAGAGGTTGTTACATGTTTTCATGTGATTGGTTGTTAGTATCACATCAACAAGTTTTAACAGCATTAGTGTAGAGGTACCAAACTGTGTAGCTAAATCCAAGTTCAAATACCAATTAATTAAAAAAAAAGTTTAGATACCAACTAAGTACAAATAAACAAGTTTAAGAGGCAAAGTATATATTAGTCCTATAAAATATATAACACACTCAACCCAATCCGATTCATTGGATCTGGATCTCAGGGTTGCCGATCCAAATCAGACTTATACTTAACTAAACATACAAACATTCAAAACATATACATCTTATTTAGTAATGTTGCCCAACAAATTTACATTTGGGCGTACAATGTGTACTTACGACCATTAAACAAGATTGTTCACTTGGCAAGGACTTACAAGTATACATAATGGTTGAACACGTTGCCTCACTCACTTTGCATGCATAATGGCGCATCACGCCACTCCTTTGGCATAGCCTTGGCGTTGTCCCTCTTGGCACAGCTTTACAACAGCTTACCTGAGACATAAAACATAGAGGTAAGTTTGATAGAACTTAGTGAGTAAACCTTCATTTACTTGAATCTTGTTTGATAACTCCATTATCTTTCTCCTTGTTCCTATTCTTTAGTTTGACCTTGGCGATACATCTCTAAGGTTCCCTTTTGTCATGCCTCAATTTTATTTTATCAAGAAACAGTGAAGCTACTAGCTCCTATATTTTAAATTAAGCGCGCAAATTTGGACATAAGGGAATTAATGACCAAGTGGTTAGAAAATTAATTAACTATCATAAAGATTTTAAGTTTGAATCCCTTAAACGTGGAGTATTTAATTTGTTTTCTTTCCTTTTTCCATCCTAGCCTATTCTGTTGACGCTTCTAGAAGGTCAAATCTCTTCTTCTTGCCATCCAAGGCATGCCAAAATTAAGGGAGATTCTCCTTAATTTGCTTGATTTAAATCTTTCCTTTTATGACCCCCTATTTACTCCCTTTAATTGTGTAATCCTCCTTTTTAATCAAATTAATTGTGTAATCCCCTTTATCACTCAAATTGATTCTAATTTACCAAAAATAAGTGAATGTTTATGCATGGTCGGCCACACCTTTCCAAGTCTAGTTCACTTTTGATTTTCTTCAATTTTGCTATTCTTTTCTCCTTGATCGACTACCACCTTACCACCATCGGTTTCCGGCTTTTTCTATTTGTTTTCGGAATCTTTGAAGCCACTTTTCTTCAAATCTCTTCCATTTCTCCACCACACACGGCTGCCACACCTCCTCTCCTCCTCCACCATCGTCGTTTACACACCACCACCTCGTCCCTATTGCGCAACCGCCATCGGCCATTGCCAAACTTTCCGATTTTCTTCTCTTCTTCTCCTTTTTATGAAATAAACTTTGTAAACTCTCAAATATGATATTTTTAAGTGCTAAGAGCCATTCTTCGAGATATTTTTCTAAAACACTTCTATTTGTGTTTATAGAGCTTGATCTTCCTCTCTGAACAATCTTTCAGAATTTATCGTCGAGTTATATTCTCTTATTATTTCGTAAGTATTGCCAATCTTGTTACTATTTCTTTCATTTAAGGGTCACTATTTTTAGATCTATACTAATACGAATGTGCAATCTACTTAGTGATTCAAGAAACTAGAATTTCTCACGTTCAAGTGAATTGCGATCTAACACGTAAGATCTAAGGTGTGGGATCTAATCTAGTATATGTCTTAAATCCTTTAAGTGTCTAATTAAATTAAATAAATATTATGTATGAGCACATAAGTGCTTGTGTGGAGTCGAAAAACTCAAAGATGCGTTAAGGAGACCAAGTAAGTAATTTTACTACTATTGATATGAAAATCATGATACGAGTTATGTGATCTATGTTGATGTCATGTGACGTGTGATGTGATTATTATGATAATATGTTATACGTGAATATCTCGATTTGATAACATGTGTGTTACATGGCTTATGTGTTAATTGTGTTTCAAGCATGTGATATATAATATGTGTACTAGTGATTATGTGAATATCAAGATCTATGATCTAACGTGAAATACATGTTAAGCATGTAATAAGTGATATATTGTGATTATGCGAGAATATCTATATGCCTATGTGTTAAAGTGAATCACATGTGTTAAGTGTATTTTTCCATGTCACGTGCATGGGGTGAGATTTGTGAAAGGTGAAAGATGTGGCCATTATTGGCAAATATGTGGCAGTTTTACTACAAAATTATGTGGTAAATTCTCTGCAAAACTAAGTGGCCATTATTGGCAAATATGTGGTGGCTTGTCTACAAAGTGATCATTCGACTATGTAGCCATTTTGACAAGTATATGGTGATTTATTCACAAATTGATATGTGATTGTTCATCGATATCTATGTGGTAGCTTGTTGACAAAATTGGTTTGTGTTTGGATGGACAAGTTCTAGCGAACTCGATTATGGTGTGTAGTGAAGATGGGTAGGAACTTTTATAAAACGTGCATCTTTTTCAAATGTGCATTGACATGTTCATGCATAGCATCAGTAATGAAGTCTATAATCGTAGTGATATGTGATAAATGTAAAAACATGTGAAATTGATGTGAATATTACATGTGTTTATTGCCATATATGTGTTTATGTGTTTATAGTGGAAAATCTCACACTGAGCCTTCAAAAGCTCATCCATGATATTTTATGTGTTTTCAGATAATTCTCGTGGCTAAGACTTAGATTCGATCGATGGAGAGGTTCTCTCGATAATCAAAATGTTTTCGCGAATTATGACACTGGACATAATAATAAATTTGATTAATTTGGACTATTATAGCTTGAATTTTGAACTCAACTTTAATTTTGGGATGTTTTGGATTATGGTTTACTTGGGCCTATTTTTTTTGGCATTATGTGATTTTCTGCATGTTTTAAATAAGTGAGGAGATTAGAACTTGATTATTGGATTTTATTCAATAAGGCTACTTGAATTTCAAATGGCGATTTTTACTAATTTATGTGATTATTATGAAACGTTATATAAATGAGTTTTTTGCTACGATATACATGTTAAATTTTGATATTTTTCTAAGAACTCAAATTTGAATTTCTAAATTGATTTAACAAATGATTTATGAGCTTTTATTTTAAACCCAATAATTAGTATTAAAGTGATTTCAAATAGATAAGTTTTAAAGTGCTTTACTTAGCCATTCTCATGGCTAATGTGATTGCTCGAATTGGGCCATAACGTTTAGGCCCGATATGGGGGATTACATTTGGTGGTATCAGAGTTGAGTTCAAAACTCGAGTTGTGAGTGAAAATGTTTTTGAAAAGCATGCATGCATCATAAAAGAGTATTTTGAGAAATACATGCCAAAAGTGATTTGTTACAAAGAAAAATCGAGACCCTCCAAAGTTGATTTGAGGTAAGTGATTCTTTAAATATGACTATGAAACTTTATAAATGTGAATGTGAAACTATAGATCTTAAGACTATAGAAATGTGATTGTGAAACTATAGGATCCTGTAGAAAATCTTTAGTTTGAGACAAACTATGAATTGTGAAAACAAAGGATAAGTAAAAATTTGCATAAAAGCGATAAAAATGAAAATTCGATTAGAGATCATTCAAAGTGATAATGATTAAACTCATCTCTCTAAATAGGCTTTCATAAGAATCTAAAAGAATGAGTACTCACGAAGTTAGGACTCGTGGGATAATAGCACGTGAGGAATCGAGTCAAGGAACCTAAGTTGGATTGTCCGTATCTAGGGTGCGAACTCTCGAACCTATGGCTGAAAACGTGGAATGTGCATCTATTGTTGAGGAAAGTCAGCAGCATCCTACGAATGAGATTGTTTCTCAAGCCATGCTTCAAGTACTAGAGCGAATGACGGGTGCCCAAATTGGAAGCGAATGACGGGTGCCCAAATTGGAACAAATAATCGTGGAATTATAGTTGAGAGGCTTCGTGCAAATAGGGCTGAGCTATTTTGAGGCGTTACTGGGATGACCTTCACTATAGCTGAATATTGGTTGGAGGCTATAGTAAGGATCTTAGACGATATGGAGTGCACCTCCGAACAAAAGCTTAAAGGGATAGTATCCTTGTTTCAAGACTGGCAGGATATGATGAGGTAACCAAGCTGAGAGGCTAACATGGGGTTATTTTCTGGATGCTTTCCAAAAGAAGTATGTGGGTACGAGGTACATTGACGCTAGTCGCTTAGAATTTATTGAGTCGAGGTAAGGTGATAAGACAGTGGCTGAATACGAGGTTAAATTCTTGAGGCTTAGACGATATGCTCCAAGAATGGTGGCCGAGGAGTGAGATAAGTACGCTTAATTTGAAATCAGGCTAATATTAGAGCTAATGAGACAAGTGGCCCCTTTGCAAGAGAGAGTCTTTGAAGCTTTAGTGGAGAAGATTAAGATCTATGAGGAAGTGAGGCGTATAAAACGCGAAAGGAAAGATAAGGTGAAGATCCTTACGAAGTGAGAATCGAGCCCTAATGTTCAGGCTTCACACCTTGTTAAGCGAGCCAGAGAAGATAAACCTCATTATAATGTGATAGTAGCTGGAGGTAGAATCCTGAACTATACCACTTGTGTAAAGAAACATACTAGAGTTTGTTGGAGGAGCATGGAAGCATGCTTGAAGTGTGGGTTGCTGGGCCACAAGATTCGTGACTATCCACAACTTAATGATCAGGAGCAAGCTCAAGGGCAAAATAGAGCTCCAAACTAGAGAGCTGGACTGCAACATCATAGAGATCATGGATAAAATTGAAGTGGTAATATCGGTCAGACGCAACGAGCACCAGGTCAGGGTGCTAATCGAGATAATACGAGATAACCAACACTTGTCTATGTGACCAGAAGCAGAGAGGACCGAGACATAACTGATGTGATAGCAGGTACTTTACCATTAATGCTATTTTGTATTTTGCACTTATTGATATTGAATCTACCTATTCGTATGTGTATTGTGATATGGCTGATAAATTAGGAATTTGGGTAGAGGAAACTATAAGTGACATAACTGTACTTAGTCCCTTAGGACAACTAATGCATCTAAATAAGATTTATAAGTGATGTCCGTTGCAAGTCCAAGGAATACTGTTTCCTGCAAATCTAATGAAATTTTCATTTGGAGAGTTTGATCTCATCTTGGGGATGGATTGGTTAAGTGAGCATCGAGTTAGTCTCAATTGCGATACGAAGTGGCTTACCATAAGGACTCCGAAAGGGAGGGAAGTGATTATGATTGGGGAGCCTAGGAATTTCCTATTGAATGTGATCTTTGCCCTAGTGGCAAATAAGTTGATTCGTAAAAGGTGTGAGACGTATTTAGCTTACATCTTAGACACGAAATTGGATGGTGTAGTTATGGAGAACGTCCGTGTGATAAAGGAATTTTCTGATGTCTTTCTAGAAGAGTTGCTTGGTTTGCCTCCTGAACGTGAGGTTGAATTTGGATGAGGCTTAAGGAGCTTAAGTTGCAATAGCAAGAGTTACTAGATCGTGGCTTTATAAGGCCAAGTGTATCACCATGGAGAGCTCCTATGTTGTTTGTAAAGAAGAAGGATAGGTCGATGAGGCTTTGTATCAATTATCGTCAGTTGAATAAACTGACTATAAAGAATAAGTACCTATTATCGAGGATAGACGACCTTTTCGATCATTTTAGAGGCACCACTATGTTCTCGAAGATTGATTTGAGGTCAGGTTACTATCAATTACAATTAAAGGAGGCGGATATTCCTAAGACAACCTTTAGAACTCCCTATGGGCACTATTAATTCTTAGTGATGCCCTTCGGACTCACAAATGCTCCTACAACTTTCATGGATCTCATGAACAAAGTCTTCAAACCTTATCTAGATAAGTTTGTAGTAGTCTTTATCGACGACATTCTGATCTGCTCCAAGTCTGAATTGGATCATGAGGAACACTTAAGGTTAATCCTTCATACCTTACGTGAAAAGAAGCTATATTCCAAATTCAGCAAGTGTGAATTTTGGCTCCGTGAAGTGACATTTTTGGGTCATGTAGTATCTATTAAGGGTATTCAAGTTGATCGCAAGAAGTAGAAGCTATTTTGGATTGGAAGCAACTTAAGAACGTGAGCGAGATTTGAAGTCTTGTCAGACTTGCTTAGTATTATCGAAGGTTTGTAGAAGGTTTTTCCTTGATTGTTGCACCAATGATGAAATTGTTGAGGAAGAGTGCACCTTTTGTGTGGGCTGAAGAACAACAAACTAGTTTTAAGAAGCTTAAAGTTTTATTAACTCAAGCTCCTATATTGATCCAACCAGAATTTGGTAAGGATTACGTGGTATATAGTGATGCTTCTGATACTGGACTTGGCTGTGTTTTGATACAAGATAGAAAGGTAGTCTTATGTTTCAAGGCAATTGAAACTGCATGAGTGCAACTATCCTACGCATGACCTTGAGTTGGCTGCAGTGGTCTTTGCTCTTAAAATTTTGAGACACTATCTCTATGTAGAGAAGTGTACTATCTTCACTGATCATAAGAGTCTTAAATACCTCATAACCCAGAAGGAGCTAAATTTGAGACAAAGGCGTTGGATAGAACTCTTGAAGGATTACAACTGCACTATCGAGTACCATCTTAGAAAAGCTAATGTTATAGTCGATACCTTGAGTAGAAAGGCAATGGACGAGTTAAGAGCATTGTTTTCTAGGTTGAGCTTATTTGAGAATGGTGGTTTACTCACGGAACTACAAGTGTGACCTACTTTGTTAGAGAAAATTAAGTCAAAGCAACTACTGATATATCTCTTGTACCCCATGTGAAACTTATTGAGAAAGGTAAGACTTCGAAATTTACCTTTAATTCTGAAGGAGTTTTGTGTTTTCGTGGGAGATATTATTAAGGTTCTGAGTTGAGGCAATCCATTTTCAGGGAAGCATATAGTAACCCTTACTCTATGCATCTCGAAGGAGCAAGGTGTATCGTGACCTTTGTGAACAATATTGGTGGCCAAGATTAAAGCGTGATGTGACAAACTTTGTGGCAAGATTCTTGATGTGCCAACAAGTTAAGACTGAGCACCAATTTCCTTTCGGTTTGCTCCAACCCATTCAAATTCCTCTTTGGAAATAAGAACGCGTCATCATGGATTTTGTGAGTGGTCTATCGTTAACACCCTCAAAGAAAGATTGTGTAGGTGATTATTGACCGATTGATCAAATTAGCTCATTTTCTACCAGTGCGTATCGATTACTCGTTACAAAAAATTGGTGAGACTTTATATCTTTGAAATCATTAGACTCCATGAGGTACCGGTTTCCATCATCTCTGATTGGGATCCTAAGTTTACATCACGATTTTGGAAAAAGCTTCATGAAGCCCTTGGTATAAGGATAAATTTCAACACCACTTTTCATCCTTAATGTGATAAGCAATCTGAGAGGGTTATCCAGATTCTCAAAGATATGCTCAGAGGTTGTAATTTTGATTTTCGAGGAAGTTGGGAGGAACATTTGTCACTTGCGAAATTCACGTATAATAATAGTTTCCAAACGAGCATTTAGATGGCTCCTTATGAAGTTCTTTATGGACGCAAGTGTAGAATGCCTCTATGTTGAACTGAGTTGAGCGAGATGAAAGTGTTAGGCTTGGAATTAGTGCACGAGACCAAGAATATTGTAAAGATTATTCGGGATCGATTAAAGGCGACATCTAATAGATAGAAATCGTATTCTAACATGAAGAGGAAGGACATCAAGTTCAATTTTGGTGATTAAGTCTTCCTAAAGGTTTCCCCTTGGAAAAAAGTGTTGAGATTTGGTCGCAAAAGGAAGTTGAGCCCAAGGTTTATTGGACCTTATCATATCGTTTAGAGAGAAGGACTAATAGTGTATCAATTAGAATTGCCTTTGAAATTAGATCGTATCCACGATGTATTTCATGTGTCTACGTTAAGGCGATACCAATCTGATACTTTTCACATAGTGGTGATTGAGGAAATCAAAGTTCGACAAGACTTATATTTCAAAGAAGAACCAATACAATTTTAGATAGAGAAGTCAAAGTATTGCAAGGGAAGCAGATTCCCCTTACAAAGGTCTTGTGGAGGAATCACGGTTCCAGTGAGGCTACTTGGGAGCTACAAGATGTGACGCGACAATAATATCCTCACATATTCCTATCAGGTAATTTCGAGGACGAAATTTTTTTTAAGGAGGGCAAAGTTGTCACGCCACAATTTTATTTTATTAAAAATAGTGAAACTACTAGCTCCTATATTTTAAATTAAGTGCGTAAATTTGGACACAAGGAAAATAATGGCCAAGTGGTTAGGAAATTAATTAGCTATCATAAAGGTCTTAAGTTCAACCCCCCCCAACAAGAAGTATTTAATTTTTTTCTTTCCTTTTCCCTACTAGTCAATTTTGTTGACCCTTCTAGAAGTCAAATATCTTCTTCTTGCCTTCCAAGACATGCCAAAATTAAGGGAGATTCTCTTTAGTTTGCTTGATTAAATCTTTCCTTTTATGACTCTCTATTTACTCCCTTTAATTGTGCAATCCCCTTTTTACTCAAATTGATTGTGTAATCCCCCTTATCACTCAAATTGATTCCAATTTACCCAAAATAAGTGAATGTCTAAGCATGGTCGGCCACAGCCCTTTCCAAGTCTAGTTCACTTTTGATTTTCTTCAATTTTGCTCTTCTTTTCTCCTTGGTCGACCACCACCTTATCACTACTGATTTCTAGCATTTTCTACTTGTTTTTGGCATCTTTAAAGCCACTTTTCTTCAAATCTCTTCCATTTCTCCACCACACACGACTGTTGCACCTTCTCTCCTCCATCGCCACCATTGACACATCATTATCGCATCGTCATTGCACCACCGTCATCGCGTAGCTGCCGTCAGCCATTACCAAACTTTCTCGATTTTTTCTCTTCTCCTTTTTTTGAAATCAACTTCGTAAACTCTAGAATTTGATATTTTTAAGTGTTAAGAGACATTCTTCGAGATATTTTTCTAAAACACTTCTATTTGTGTTTATAGAGCCTGATCTTCCTCTCTGAACGATTTTTAGACTCCTATTATTTCGTAAGTACTACCGATCTCTTTACAACTTCTTTCGTTTAAGGATCATTAGTTTTAGCTATACTAATACAAATGTGCGATCAACTTAGTGATTCAAGAAATCGAAATTTCTCACGTTCAAGCGAATTATGATATAACACGTTAAATCTAAGTTGTGGGATCTAATCTAGTATATTTCTTAAATCCTTTAGTGTTTAATTAAATTAAAAAAATATTATGTGTGAGTACATAAGTGCTATTGTGTAGTTGAAAAACTTAAAGATACGTTAAAGAGACCAAGTAGGTAATCTTACTACTATTGATATGAAAATCGTGATACGAGTTATGTGATCTATGTTGATGTTATGTGACGTGTGATGTGATTATTATGATAATATGTTATATGTGAATATCTCGATCTCATGACATGTGTTATATGGCTTATGTGTTAATTGTGTTTCAAGCATGTGATATATAATATGTGTACAACTGATTATGTTAGTATCAAGATCTATGATCTAATGTGAAATACATGTTAAGCATGTAATAAGTTATATATTGTGATTATGTGAGCATATCTACATGCCTATGTGTTAAAGTGAGTCACATGGGTTAAGTGTATTTTACCATTGTACGTGAATGGGCTGAGTTTTGTGAAAAGTGAAAGATGTGGCCATTATTGGCAAATATGTGGCAAATTCTTTGCAAAACTAACTGAACATTATTGGAAAATATGTGGTGGCTTGTCCACGAAGTGATCATACGACTATGTGGCCATTTCGGCAAATATGTGGTGATTTATTCACAAAGGGCTATTTGATCGTTCATCGATATCTATGTGGTGGCTTGTCCACAAAATTGGCTTTATTTGGATGGAAGAGTTTTGGGGAACTCGATTGTGGTGTGTAGCGAAGAGGGGTAGGAACTTTTATAAACGTGCATCGTTTTCAAGTGTGCATTGACATGTTCATGCATAGCATCAATGATGAAGTCTATAATCGTAATGATATGTGATAGATGTGAAAACATGTGAAATTGATCTGAATATGTGAAATTGATGTGAACATTACATGTGTTTATTGCCATATATGTGCTTATGTGTTTATAGTGAGAAATCTCACACCGAGCCTTCAAAAGCTTACCCACGATATTTTATGTGTTTTCAAATAATTCTCGTGGCTAGTACTCGGATTCGATCGACAGAGAGATTCTCTCAATAATCAAAATGTTTTCACGAATTATTACATTGGACATCATAATAAATTTGATTAATTTGGACTATTATAGCTTGGATTTTGAACTGAACTTTAATTTTGAGATGTTTTGGATTATGGTTTACTTGGGCCTATTTTTGTTTGACATTACGTGATTTTCCGCATGTTTTAAATAAATGAGTAGATTAGAACTTGATCATTGGATTTTATTCAATTAGGTTACTTGAATTTCAAATGACAATTTTTACTAAATTATGTGATTATTATGAAATGTTTATATAATTTTTTTTTTGCTGCGATATACGTGTTAAATTTTGATATTTTTCTAAGAACTCAAGTTTGGATTACTAAATTGATTTAACAAATGATTTATGGGCTTTTATTTTTAAACCCAATAATTAGTATTAAAGTGATTTTTCAAAAAAGATAAGTTTTAAAGTGTTTTGCTTAGTCATTCTCATGGCTAATGTGATAGCTCGGATTGGGCCATAACGTCTAGGCTCGATCTGGGGGGTTACACCTTCATTATGCCATAGGTGTCATGCTTCACACTGAAGTCATAACTTAGATACCTCATTCACGTTCTTCGCCTTGTCTGTTCATGATTCCTTAACCATTCTTGTTATAGAGGACCTTACCGATAGAATACTCTTGATTCTTCACATACTCTGGCATACTCTAACTTCTCTCTATTCATACCTTGTTACTATACGAGGTTAACCATAACACTTTATGCGAAACTTTCTTCTAGAGTTCGCTGTACATATTATTCCTTCATAGTTTGTCATACTTATCATTCTTTCAAAATATTGTATTCGTTGTTCCATCAGAGGTCACCGAAATTCCTTGTTTTTCATTCATGGTTTACCGCAAAGGGAATCCCTTCCAAAAATTGCCGTAAGAGCCATTAATTAAACTACGCCACGAATGCATTCATTTTTTGAGGTAGCCACAAAGGCTTCATATCCAGAGATTGCCACTAAGGCATCCTTTATAGGGATTGTCACAAAGGTGTCCTTTATAGAGATTGTCACAAAGGCATTCTTTAACAAAGATAGCCACAAAGACTTTTCTTACTGGTGTTTTAGACAATAGGGATTTGCCTAAATTCACACTTCATGAGGTTTGCCCCTCATTGTCCTAGGAATATAGAGAATCACTTTAGGTAATAACCTTCTTTTAGTTCTTAACATATGACACCATAACCCAGCTATGGTCTTACACGATATGGTCATTTCATTTGAAATGTCATGACTATGGACTTGTCCTTTCAGAGATTCGTGTTTTTTAATCTTGATGGGCCCCTTTAAACGACTCTAGAGACAAACATAGACTCATCATACATAGACCCATCATGCAATGACTTACTCATGCTATGAGACACATATACATATCATAATCATTCAGACTCAGGTCCCATATTCAGACCGTCAAACTCATGCAACCTTTTCATGTAGGATTATAAATCTTTCATTTGTTATTAGAATCCTCACATCATATTCTCTAGTTTCAATTTCATGATTTGGTGACTCACCCGGTGGTCTTGAGTAGCAGCTTAGACTTAAGATCCAGAAATCGACAAGATACTACATCAACCACTGCTTTATGGAGCAAAAATTTGTCATTAAAACCTATCTAAAACCCTTGACCTCATTTCAACTCAATAAGCCCTAATGAGTCCTATCTTTTCCAAGCACTCATATAGATCTATGTTTTCTTAATGAGAGAAGTCATAAATCTTACCTTGATGTGGAGAAATCACTGGAAAAATCTAGGATTTCAACCCTAGCATGAAGAAATCTCCTTCCTCTAGGCTCTAATCAATAAAATTTGGAAACAAGGAAAACGACTTTCTTATCCTATCCAAAATATCTATTTATTTAACTTCTAGCGTTATTGAAATTTGACAAATGTCACCTTTTTACTGAATTGTATTATCAAGGTCTACAATTCCCAAGAAACTTAATTGAGTGTTTTCCCCTTTCTTTTTAACTATATTGGTTCACGTTTAGTTAGTTTCTAACTTTTCTAACTAGCTTACCTTGTAACTTAAGTGGCACAGGATCATAGTTACAGGATGCACTATGCCTTTAGCATAAACTCATACCTTAAAAAGCATTTTATTTAGCCACATTTCTCAATCCACTAATCTTAATAATCTAACATAGAACATTCATTCACTTATATTCCTTTCAGAATTCGCTAACACTATATGCCAAGATGTGTTTGGGCAAATATTACTCCGCCAATCATAATTTTTTAAGCCAATGCATTGGATCTCCTATGTCCGCCAAAATTGAAGCGTTCCAGGTGTATTCATAAAATTCTTATGCTTAGTCCAATTCTAAATTTATATAGTCCCAAGACTTCCTCTATATTCCTTGCTTCCATAAACGATATTTGTACACTATAGCTTCTCCAAGTGGGATGTTACAACTATCCCCCACTTGAGAAATTTCATCCTCGAAATTTTTATTTCCTTCAAGAATTTTATTTACCGAGATGAATTGGGTCTATAACCCTCCTAAACTCGGTCTAGATGTTATGGTTGAATCTCGAAGACATATTGGCCATAATGATGGTGCAAAAAATCATTTATCTATTTTCTCTCTACAATCGTCATTATTTAAAATCGTCATTTTGATTTGCTTAAGAAAAGCTAAGTAGTTTCTATAAATTTTCTTTTGGAAGAAATTGTCAAAAAATCGATTATCTTTAGAAAAACTCAAGTTTCGAATGTTTACAGAAAATATCATATTTCAAAGGAAATGTTATAGCGGAAAATAACTAAATCTCACTTGTTGATTTGAAATCATAACTTGTTAAATCTCAATTAAATGATCAGATAGTGTTGAGTTTCAAAAATTGAAGTCTTGAGTTTTAAATAACAATAATTGAGTTGAGTATGTTGTTAGGTTGAAAAATCTAGTTTTTTTGTATATTTATAAATTGTCTTAAAATTTAGTTTTAAAGATCAAATCATGCAAAACATCCAAAACTCCATAATAACGTCCATGCCACAGTCCACAGAAATAAACAAACAATTCCAAAATACCAAAATATATAGTTTATCAATTTATTAAAATAGTTATCCGAGGGCACCTCCGTAAGTTACATCCTCGATTATTATCTGAAAAAGCAAAAACTTATAGGGGTGAGCTTTTAAGCCAAGTATAGGTCAACTTGCATAATAATAGAAATTAAGACAAAATCTCAATAGTATAACAAATCACATATACATAAATATACAATCATAGAATCACATTAATCAGTATGCGTATCATTGATGTGATGCATAAACTCTCAACATATAGCAGATAACATACACAAAATTATAATCACAGAATCACATATATCATCGTGCATATTGATGATGTCGATGCAACACTTTTACAGAAACAATGCAGATTTTCAAAAATACATTCCTACCTATCTCCATTACACATCATAATGAGTTCCTCAAAACACGTCCATCCAAATACACACCAATTAAGTCATCCCGGGTTGCCTGACAATGATGACCCGCCATCTTAGGTTGCCTAAGAACGATGGCTTATCAAAATGTATTGCTAGATCAAATATATGCGGTCTAGCCATTATATTGCAATCAAGCTACCAAATACAGAATATTATGGTCAAGCCACTAGATTTGCAGGTATATTGCTAGAATCTTCCTCTGTACAATCATATCCCACCCCATGCATGTAATATGGAAAACAAAACAGAATTTTCAATGGGCATGCTTTACATGCAAATCAGATCTCATTACGATTAACGCAGTGGCATGCTTTACATGCGAATCGGAATCAATATAATGACATGCTTAACATGCGAATCAGAATCAGTATAATGACATACTTAACATGCGAATAAGAATAGCAACAAAAAGAATGGCATGTTAATTTTCATGCAAATCACATAACACCAAATGTCACATTACATGAGTGTCAGGAAATCATATAATATCGCATTTATCATAAAATCACACAATCACATTCATGTTATCACAGATCTGAAAGTTCAAAATCACTTACTTGGAATCCTTCTTTTTAACGGATTTATTAATCCATTTTGAATACTTAGTGTATCAGCCCATTTTCACATTTTAGAGTTTTCTTGAACGAATATTCAATATTTTCACATTTTTACCATTAATCAACAATTTCATATATTTTAATAAGATAAATCCCCACACCTAAGTTATGTAGATCCGAAAATACTAGCCTCTTAAATTGACCACACTTGGATTTAACTAACCTTACAGAAGATACTTTAATGGATATGATTCGAATTTGTGAATCACTTCCAATGCTAGAGGCGATTCGTGTTGATTGTAGACGATCCTTCAATAAATAAATATTCTATGAGAGAAGATCTTTATAATGAAAGAATAAAATTCGGAACCTCTCTTTCAATATCAGTCTAAGATAGATGAAAAGAAAAGATCAGTATGGTAGGATTTACCAATACTTTTGTAATATCGAGAGAATAGGGGCTCAAAGATTTCCTATAACGAGCCGATTAGAGAGGGGGATTCGTAACTAACTAGAATATTAAAAAATAAAGAGATGGATAAGAAAAAGAATGTTAATAAATCCTTTCTAAAATCGAAATATAATAGTTGAACGAATAGAAAGTCAAAATATAATAGTTGAACGAATAGAAAGTCAATTACAAGTAGTGGAGGAGAAAAGAAAGAAAAAATAGAGAAAAATGGTGGTGACCGACGGTGCGACGGTAGTAAAGGTCCGACAATTGGGTGTTGTGGTGGAATGGAATAAAACTGAGAGAATAGGAAGGAGTAAGGAGGAGGGAGCGGCAAAAAGAAAGGAGGAGAGTAAAATGAACAAAAAAGTGTTTTATGTGTATAGGTGCATTGGACAGTTAAGGTATGGTAAGGGAGGTAAAATGGCATGTTGAGGGGACAAAGGCATGAAAAGAGTATTATGAGAGTGAAAAAGGGGCTAATGAGGGAAAGTTGACCATGTAAACAAGGGAAGAATATTTTCAAGCATGATAACTATAGGTTGGATGGCAAGGAGGTTGACCAACCCCTATTTAAATGCCAAAAATTCTAAAAAAATATGCGAGTAAGGGGGAATTGAATCTAGGATCTCTAAGAATTTAACCAAGCATTTAACCACCTGAATACTCACTAACTTGCTTATAATTTGACAAATTAATTAACAAAAATATGAGGTGCGGCAGGGTTATTCTTGCTAAACACAAATCATCAATGGCACAGGGTTCCTTATAGATGCTTTCACCTTTTCTTTCTTATTGGGATACTCCTCAAAAAGTCAAAGGAAAAGATATCATCAATCTGCCTCTCTGATCTAAAATCAGATTTCTGGCGATTAACACTCAAGTACAAATATCTTGCAGTTACCCCCCTTTTGACGAGTGTTAACCTCTCATTGGAGAATTCAAACAGTTTTCGCAGAGTGCCTTCTTAAGCACGTTTACCTTTTTAAAACAAAAACTTTAAACCTTCATTTCACACTTTTGCTAAAACCCTTTCATCTTCCTTTGCAACTTTCTTAGCTTCTCTCTTTTCCTTCATCTTCTTTGATTTTCCAAAATTCTTAAGGTAATCCCATTTTTCTCCTATTTCCATTCTTTTTCTTATTTCTATTCACTTTGTCTAGAGTGAACACTCGTGGTCAGGGTCGTAACCTAAGTGGTTGAGTTTCGATTCCCAATTATTCCTCCATATTTGGTCCTTAATAACTCAAAATACCCTCTTACTATTCCTACTCCTGAATACGAATGTAGTACAACCTTGAAGGAGGCCGATCAATTCTTGGTAGCTTGAGGCTTCCATCATCTGAACTTCGGTTACGACATTGAAATACTTCCAAGGTGTCGTTTAAGTGACAACACTCAAAGTTTCATCCTTCCCTCAATTCTGTTGGAGGCTAGCTTTCATTTTCCCCTACACCCATTCTTTTATTCAGTGTTGGTAGAATAAGGTATTGCACCAGGGCAGCTATCAGCCTTGTCTTGATGGACCCTTATTACCTACTTCTTGGATTGTTGCCAACGAAATCAACAACCACTCCTGGGGGTCTTCCAAAAGTTTTACCAGTTGAAGGTTACTAGACAAGGGTTCGATGTTGGACACGCTCATTTTAGCGTTCATCGTGGCTGTGAGTCTATTATTCAAAATAACCTCTCAAATCTTCACTGGAAGTGGGGAAAGTTCATAAGAGTAGTTTGTAAGCTCGAGGATGGGTTTGGCTTTCCCACCTATTGGTCTCTTCCTTAAGAGTCCACTTGTTCTTAGAGTTTGCCTGTTGACTCTAAGGCGACAATTAAGTATTCCAAGCGTTTAAATAGGTGGCGTGTTTTTGAGCTAGTGGAACTAGTTACAGTTAGAAACGTCTTTTAGTATTGCCTGTTGAATCAGAGTTCTAATGGTCGTAGAGACATTGATCATATTAATTAGTTAGAAAATTTCGAGGTGCCTTCAGCTGCCAAGGTTTGGCCACACAACGGTAATATTATCTTGGCACAAATTTTGACCGAGCGTAAAGGAAAGCTCCAATTGTTCTTTTACAAGTTCTGTTGGATATGTTCCTAGAATTGGCTTATTATTGCTCGTGCTCAGCCTCTTACTTCTTCTTCTTCTTCTTTGAGTGAAGCTAACTCTCACCTTGGTGGTGCAGGATCCCTTTCCCAGTTTCGCACTCCGCCCAACATAGAGCCATGCATGGACATCAGAGCTATTTTGGATAAATCTCATGATAAGGAAGGGACTTCAGCTGCTTCGACTAAAAAGCCATTACCAAGAAAGATTAAAAAAGGGCGAGAGCAAGTGAAGATGTTCTAATCACTTAAATCTAATATTTAAATAAAGTAATATAATGATACATGAAATATAAAGTAATCTAATTCTTCATATACATTTTAAATAAGGAAAAGGATTGAATGAAACAATGACACCACGTCATTTGTGTCCCTTTTCCAAGTTTTTATGCCACATCAGTATTTTCATTCTTATTTCAACATTTCATCCTGAAAAAATCAAATTACAATTAAAATCCTGAAATTTAGGATGAAATTATAAAACTATTGAAAAGGGATAATATCCCTGTTTCATACAATTATTTCTCTTTAAATAATTGATATAAAAAAGTGGATTTAGATAATTTTCACTTCAAAAAGCTAAAGTCAAAAAACACTTAAATCTTAAGTTTTATGTTTAGATGGAAAAAAAATTTTAATAGCATTTTTTACTCCAAATGTCAAATATTCTTCAGACTTGAAAACGTTTTTCCATCTCGATGGAGAACACGCCCTAAGTGATGAACATTTTAACAAACTTTTAAAATTTTCACTGACATTGATGGATAAAGAATAAAAATAAAAGGCTTTTTAAATAATTACTTAAACATTAAAAAATATTATTGATGGGTTAAAATGTAATTTGTTAGTTTTTTTTAAATAATTTAATTATAAGTTCCTATCATATATATTATTATTTTTATATAATATTGCATTGATAATAATATTTTTTCTAATTGAATTAAAATTTAATCAACAATTTATTAGTTATTTTAAATGTAAGCAAATTTAATAAAGTTTAAGAATCATGTATTGAGTCGAATTAAGCATGGACATACATAATATATTTGAAATTTTAATCTGTTGTAGAGTTAATTCTAATGTCAAGGTTATTTTCTTTGTTTTAGCAAAAATATTGTAAGGATTGTTGTAAACTCCTTTGAATGTAATAAAAATGTAAGTAAAAATGCAAAATTAAAAGGAAAAAGTTATTTAAGTTGGAAATTGAGAAAGAAGGAATTGAGCTTGTAGTTTATTATTTGATGATGAAATTAAATAAAATAGCGAGATTGATAATAGAGTTTGAGTTGATCCAAATTCAGAAACCAGAGTGTGCAATTCTGTAACATTTTAGATATCAAATTTCAAAAAAACAATATCTTCTTATAAAAATCAGTTTGAATTAAAATATGACAAGAAGGGAGAATAATGCGTAGATCAAGAAACAAGCATATGCGATTAGCCCACGGTGTTCTTCCACCCCATCAGCAAGCGCCACCATCAAATTGGCGCAAGACCTAGTGGCCCAAACCACGAATACCCCCGCCGTTGCGTACCTCACCACTCCAATCCCCTGCGGCATGAAAAGCGACACCGCCGATAAGATCACCACCGGCAACATACAGTAACCAACCACGCTCGTACACGTGTGCAGATCTAGGTTGCCGTTGTTGCGACCCGCCAACATGTTGAAAACCACGTAGAGGAAAATCGAGGAGACGACGATCCAGCCCAGGATTATGCCGAACTGGATCTTTCCGCCCAGGAGCTGGAATAAACAGAAAGACAAGTAGAGGAAGATCGGGCCGGAGAGATCCGAGTCTTTATGGGCTGCCGGGTTGACCCGGAAAGGATTGAGGATGGATCTCGTTTTGTGCCATATTTGGTCAGGGTGGATGCCCAGTTCGTCGAGGAGGGGTTCTTCGTCTTCGAATGAGGGGGAAGCCGATACGGCTGACGTGGAGATTGTGCCGCCCAAGGATCCGGATGATGACGGAACAGACCCCATATCGAAGGCCATGAAGGGTATGGCGGAGGAAGAGGGCTGGAAAGGAACCGTTGGAAGACGGCGTTGGTTAATGTTGCCGACGGTGGGGTTGACACCACTGCCGGATGGAAACACCACCGGCGGCACTGTGAATTGTTTGCTCATTTTGGTTGAAGCTATAGCGATTCCTTTTGGGGGGGGGGGGCATCAAGGCAAGTTTTCCTCTTTTTTCGTTTTTTATCCTTTCTTAATGGAAATATATTGTTAAAATTGGGCGGTGAGTCGAAGGGTGTTTTGGACTATTCGTCTGGATTGTTCGCAAATAGTTGAAGTGTTCACCGCGGGAGATGAACATGTTGACGTTTTTGCATCACGAAATTACATTATTGCACATTTCCACTTTTCTTTTCCTATTTCTCTTTTATTAAATTATATTATTTTTTTAAATATGATAAATAAATTTAAACATAATATTTCTATATTTATTTAATTCAAACATAAGATTAAAAAATATTTTTAAAATAAAAACTTATTTATTATTGAAAACAATATTTATAATATTGCTTTATTTATTTAATTTAATAAATGTTTGTTATTTTTTTAAATCTATTTTTAAAAACTATTTTTGAAAAACTATTTCTTAAAAATGTAATTATTTAAATACTCTTCTATGGGAAATGAGTGATATATATATATATACAATAAATCTAAAATTAAAGTATTAGAAACTGGTTAATTTTTGTTTTAATTAATAATTTTTAAATTTTATTTTAATTAAAGTTTGTTATTTAAAAAAAGGTTATATATATATATATATACACTAGTTTTTTTACCATTGGATTATTGTAGTGAATAATGATTCGTACAATTTTTTTAAAAAAATTAATATTTTAAAAATAATATGATTAAAAAATTTAAAAACTATAATTTTAGAATTACTTTCAAAAAATTATAATTGATATTAGAATCAATTAAAAATAATAATATTTTATAAATAAAGTATCTTGGAATTAATAAGTAAAACTAATCTAAGAAACTCAAGTTTAAATTTAAAAAAAAATCAAATTTTAAGTATTTTGTTTTAAAAGTTTTTAGAAACAGAAATTAAATTAATCGATATAATTAAGTAAAAATATTTAATCTAATAAAAATTGAATTGTGTTTTGATAATTTTGTAAAAAAAAATAAATATTTTTTGTAAATTATAAAAATTTATTTAATAATTTTTTAAATTAAATTGGAGTTTTTGTATTTGCCAAAAAAATAGTGAACTTTTTTTAAATTTTTGTTTTAAAAACATTTTTTAATCCTTATAATTTCCAAAAATTTAAAACACTTTATCATTTTTTAAAAACACTTTAACCAGAAATTAAAAACATCTTAAAATAATTTAAAAACATGAATTATTAAAATATAAATAATGGTAATGATTATTATTATTCTTCTAAATTATTTAAAACATTATCATTATGTTTTAAAAGATTAATAGTATTTTTATTGGTTTAAAAACTCGTTATGTAAATAAATATTTTAATTTTAATTTTTAAGTATATTTTAAGTTTTTTAATTTTTTTAATGTTGTTTATTTTGTATTTTAAAAAATATTTCATGTTATTTTAAAACATTATTTAAATTGAAATTTAATATGCTTATAACATACGTTAATTTATAAATTTTAATAATATTCTAAAATTGTTTTGTGAATTATGGTTTAACTTTTTTTTTGTGATTATAACATATTTAAATAAAGTTAACAATAATTTTAAATTCAATTTTTGAAAATAGATAATGTAAGTGCAGAAAAAAGACTGCAAGTGGAGTTTCTATTATTAATCCCTCGAGATTATTTGATTCAGTTGTTTTAAAAGTTCGTGAATAGGGAAGGGAACTTAGTGGCAGATTGGCTTGCAAAAACAACTAGTACAGCAGGTGGGCTTCTACGTATTATTGATACCCCTGATTTTCATATCAAAAAGCTTTTGTCAGATGATAAATATGATGAACCTATTGTAAGAGTCTAACATAATAAAGCAAATTGATGCCTTTTTTTAATTATCAAAAAAAAATGAAAAAGAAAAAATATTTGGGTGTTCATGGTCAACAATTAATTGGTGATTGTATTCTTTGAAGAAATTGGTTCACTCTCATTTTCATCTCTCGAGTAGAGGTGTATAAATTTCAGGCAAAATCGAATTAATTCATTTAATTGATCGAATTCGGTTAATTGAATTAATTCGGTTGAGGGTCGGTTAATAATTTTTGAAAATTCTGTTAGCAGTTAAATCAGTTTGAAATTGATTAGTTAATCAAATTAACCGAACTTAATAAATGATATTATAATATATAAGTATTAGCCCACTTAATAAATCGGTTGATTCGAAATCGGTCGATTAATTCAGTTAATTTTTTTTATGTTTTATACTTATTTTAACCAAAAATAAAAACATATAAATTTCAGTTAATTCGGTTAATCGATTGAATTAACCGAAAAATTTAGTTCAATTAATTTTTTTGAAAAATTTTATATTTAATTAACAGTTAAAAATTTAAAAGGATCGATTAGTTCGATTTGAAAAGGCTCCAAACAGGTTACTACGATCAAGGTAAAACTTAAAGAAACAGAATATTTAGACTAGAGATATATTCTGTAAAATGTAGAAAACAAATTAACAATATTTTGTAATTTTTGAAATCAATTGTAATTCTATTCTTGAATTGCATATCTGACTGTACAAGTATTTATAGTGATATATCCTAAATTGTTTGACTAACAACTCAACTGCTGATATGTTTAACAATATAACTGAACTTAACTGCTTTGCTAATTGCTCTATTGACTAACTAACTACTAACTCTAATTTCACCTATATACTCAACCTTTAGAACTTGTAAAAGTTGGCGAAATTTACAATAAAACGAAGCCGACAACGGTTTAGTTAGTATATTTGCGACTTGGTCACAAGTAGGAACTTCTCCAACGAAAATAGACCCATCACTAACTTTCTCACGAACAAAGAATAGATCCAGTTCGACATGTTTAAAATTTGAATGTAAAACTGGATTAGCCGCAACTGCCACGGCACTTGAGTTATCACACCATATTGCTGGCGTATCATCGGACTGAAACTGAAGCTCACATAATAGAGACATTAACAAAGTAAGATCTGCAGTAGCAACTGCTAACCCACAATACTCGATCTCAACTGTGGAACGAGACACCACCTGTTGCTTTTTAAAGCACCAAGACACAAGATTATCACCAAAATAAACACAGTAACCTGTAGTAGAATGCCGATCATCAAAGTCTAACCCCCAATTTGCATCAACATATCCAACTAACGACAATCTTTCAGACAGTTTAAGAACCAAACCATACTCAACTGTACTACACAAATACCTTAAAATTCGCTTGAGTTCTACAAAATGAACGTTTGTAAGAGCATGCATGAATTGACAAATACGATTTATAGCATATGCAATATCTGGTCTAGTAAGAACAACATACTGTAACACACCTGCAAGACTACGATACTCACTAGGATCTTTAACTGGAGTACCCATTGTTTCGGACAAAAATGATGAACTAACCATTGGAGTATGAACACTCTTTACATTCGCCATACGACAACGATCAAGCTAATCAAGTACATACTTACGCTGACATAGGTGAAGAGACCCATCAGTCAAGCGAGTAACCTCAATTCCCAAAAAATAATGAAGATCTCTCATATCTTTGAGCGAGAACTTAGAATGCAACTAGTTAACAAAGGCACCAATTTCTTGAGTCGAATTCCCCGTAATGATGATATCATTAACATATACTAAAACATACATATGAGTAACACCAATAATACATATGAACAAAGATGCATCTGATTTTGCCACCATAAAACTAACAGAAAGGAGAAAAGCTTTTAGCTTATCAAACCAAGCTCTTGGCGCTTACCGAAGACCATATAGTGCCTTTGTCAACCGACACACAAGATGTTGTCCGTCCGCACCATATTGCACATACCCAAAGGGTTGTTGCATGTACACTTCTTTAGTGAGCTCACCATTTAGAAATACATTATTTACATCGACTTGCATAAAAAATTACAATGTCAGGGACTAATAAGAAGTTCTCTTTTCCACACTTATCTATCGACTCTTGATCTAAACAATAATTTATTTCAGTTATCAGCCCTTTAATACTGAAATTTTACAAGAAAACCATGCCAAATTTAACATATTTTCAATTTAATCCTTAAGCTTAAAATCTATACAAAATAGTCCTATTTCAACATCAAGCTTCAAACTAAACCATTAACAACTAAAAAGCTTCAAAAATATCTATGACAAGTTTTCCAAACTTTGACAATTTTGAAAATGGAGGTATGAGTTAGCTGAACCTAATTGCAACGATCTCAAAAATATAAAAATTACAAAAAATGAATTTGAAATCTTACCAAAATGTTCAAAGCTCCAAAAGCTTTTGTTTTCTTTCGCTTCATGAAGAAGCTGAATAAAAGAGGGAAAAATGTATGTTGTCCTTTCTTTTCTTTTAATTATATATCTTTAATTAAAAAATTAATTAATCATAGTTTATTTAATTGAATATATTTAACTTATATTAAAATCAATATAAAAACGTTAGTGGATAACAATTGGATTCCACCACCATTTGACAAACCTAAGAAGGTCCAAGTGCTCAATTGGTCATTCAGTTAATTAAAAATTTATAGTGATTGAATTATTATCACTTTTACGATTTAGTCATTTTTCATAAATTACAATCTAAACATAAAAAATAATAAACCAAATTCAATACACTTATACTAAAACTCTTTAAATATTCAAAAAAATATTTACGAGCTTGGTCTATGAAAATGAGGTCTTGATACCTCATTTTCCAAAATCAATTGACTTTTAGTACATACCACTTATACATTGACTGACTGACCAATTAATAAAATATATTAAATTACGATTCAATACTACACTATATTTAAATCATAAATATTAATTAAATATATTTATGGACTCCCTCGTCGAAATTGTGGTCCCAAAACTACTATTTACAACACCACTAAAAAACGGGTTGTTACATGTCCAAGTAAATGTTGTCCAAAATATGTTTTAAATGTCATCCAAAGATTATTTTTAAGTGTTGTTAAATTAAATGTTAGGATTAAATAAGTGTTTATGCCGATTTTAATGCTAATATTATAGGCGAATAAGTGTTTTCTAAAGCTGATTATATCTGATATGCTTCATGCCAATTTAATGATTTTCTTGATTTGTCTGTTATATTATCGTTTCAATAGGAAGGATAAACGAGTGTAATTCAAGATTGGTCAACTATTGTTGTTTTACACTATTCGGTTCTTACAATATTAATGTTATTCGAGGGTCCATTGATGTTGTAGTCAGAATATTATAAAGTGAGTGAATGTTATAAATTATGTAGTATGTTTGTTCAGTTCTAATGTTCAAAGGTTGGTGTTTCTATAACCCAAACTATTTCTTTTGTTTCTCTTATATATATATATATTGCATTATTTGGTAAGTATATAAGGTGAGTTGGTCTTTTGATATATAATATGGTGTAATGCTAAGTTTAAATAGAGACAGTGTGAGTGAATAGTTTTCGATGACAAGAGATTAAATAGAATAGTTGTAAAAATAATGTGCATTGTACGTGAACTTAGTTTTGTAATGGAATTGAGATGTTGGTTTTGTATAAGTGGGCATGCCAATGAATAAGAAGTGCTTACGACTACGTGTCAGGGCGTGCTGGGCACCCTATTTGTCGGTTTTACCGATCAGTGTTGGGCACATTTATTGTCTGTTTTACTGGCAATCGCAGGGTGCAACTCATTAATTACGGATTTATTCGTTAGGCACTGGTTACAAAATTTGGTGTGATGGTTGGATTCGCGTAGACGTCCAAGTTTGAGTCACATTAACAAGGAAAATGAAGAGGAGAAATGAGAATCAAAATTAACATGTGAATATTGAACGCTACTAAAGTTAGAATGAAATAAGATATATATATATATATATAATATATATATATATATGTGATCATTTTTATTGGGTAAAGAAAATAAAGTGAGATTTTTCATATTAGAAACTCTAGAGAGATTTGATGAATGTAGTTCCGAAAATATGAAAGCTACATGTTTCTTTGCATATTTCTTATGCTATTTAAATTGCGTACTTGACTATTTCGTAATATGTTTAAATATTCAAATTATAGAAATACCATGGGATTTTACTCGGTATGATTTATTTTCTGTTGTGTGTGCTCAGGTTAGGTATTCATTGATCTGATTGTCGTGTCAACATCTAGTGGCAAATCCTGAACTCAACATTGGTGAATGGTTCTTTTCGGTCTTGGCTTGTACTTAGGATGTTTAATGTTTTAAATGATAATTTTATACTTAGTCTTTTTGAGATTATGTAACTATGCATGTAAGTGATGGTAATAGTTGTGATTGATATTTTGATATGTTGCTTTCGTTTGATACTTAAATATATGATGGTTAAATGTATATGTGTGTCCTCTGTTTTCAGATTTGTTTCTCAACTTCTCATTTTGTTTTAAATTAATCCCTAATCTTTTCTGAATTGTTTTGAAGTTTCCATATACTCAATATTTATTTGAATAAAAAATGATCATATACATGCCCATATGTAATTATTTTATTTATTTACTTCTTTTAAATTGTAAATTCTTTGTATTTTTATGGTAATTTCTTGTAGCACCTTATTACTCAGGTTCAGCAATCGGACCGGGTTAGAGGTGTTACAATTAGTAGTATCAGAGCTGTAAGTTTAATCGATTCTTAGACTAAAATGAGCTCAGAAATCGAATTTAAGGGTACATGCAAAGGTTGAGTCGAGTTGGAGTCGGGATTGGATGCTGAATGTAAATTATTTTGTTGTATATTTGAAAATGTCTGATGAGTTAAAGTGTGTTGTTGAAATAGAAGTTAACAATGATAATCATTTTGTTGAAGGTGAAAAGACAAGTGGAGATGAATACACACAATGATGATCAAATGAGTACTCAAGGTGAGAATAGAGAAGATAGACCTCGTCAAAAGGATCGAGGTGTTGAAGGGTCACTCCATGCAATAACAAATTTGCTTCAATAAGGAAATTGTTCCACAAACTGCAATAATGGTTGCAATCCATCAAATAACATGATTGAAAAAAAAATTGAACATTGATCCTTACTTAGTAGAAAATTGTGAAGCCCTTAAAAAGAGAGTTGAGACCTCTAATTCACAACCTCTGCCTAAGCGTGCTAAGAGGTCTCAAAGATCATGGAGATCAACTTCATTAAAGAAAATAGGTTAGAAAAAGGACAGATCGTTCTGTCGGTGGAATTTGTGAATCTATAACACGGGGAATTGGTATGTATTTTTTATGACTTAAGATTAAATTTACTTGGTTATGAATTAATTTTGTTTGCATGATTGTGGATTAAGAAAAATTATAATTATCATATACATTGAATTGTGATTATAGGTATAGAACATTAAAAATCAGACTCAATTGAATAGGAAAGAAATTTCTTGATTCGATTGATATTTGATGATTGGTATAAAATTAAGCTATAACATGTTCTGATGTAGGATAAATTAGTGATTGATAACAAAGTGAGAATAGAAAAATATGAATTAATTTAGATATAATGAAAAGGAAAATGGATACCCTATTATCTATTTAGGCAAAGTTAGATGTAGTCGACATGCTATAAGATAAATCAAGTACAGGTTACTTCGGATGTTCCGATGAGGTACTGGGTGCCAATTTACTTCAGTTATACTGATAAGCATTGGGCACATATTACTTCGGATGTTTCGATGAGGCATTGGGTGCCAATTCTTCGGTTATATACCGATTAGCGCTGGGTGCATATTACTTCGGACATTTCAATGAGGCACTGGGTGCCAAATTGGTGTGTTTGTTAGACAATTCAGGGTGGTATTATGTATTATGTTTGCGTTATCATTATCGGGCAACCTGGAGTGACGAATCTTTGTACCTGTATATATCATGGTAAAAAAGGCGACAAAATGAAAATTAATGAAAAAGTGAAATAGGACATCATGTTATTTGGGTTGAAATGAGCTCGAAGGCCACTTGAGTACAAGCAAAGTTGATAGACTAGTAATTTATTACAATGTTGACATGAAGTTGAATATATGTGTGTGTGTGTGTGTGTGTGCGAAATGCATACAAAATGATAATGAAATATTGCTTGTGATTTAAATGGTAGGTTTAGATATCTATGTGATAAATAGGAAGTAGTATGATTTAATTAATACATTGTACTTGGTGTGTTAAAATCGAGTTGAAATATGTTGTGTATTGTATTGGAATAGTGAATTGTGGATGGATTGAGATTGAAATTGAAAATATGTTACCTATTAAATATTTAGGTCACACTTCGGCTGGTAGATGATGCACTTATGTGCTCGTATAATTATTTCAATTTTATCTGATGATGTATTACAATACTAGATTGGGATACAAGTTGGTTGATCTATGTATTTGACTGACTTAGGTTCAGGCAAGATTAATAAAGTTATAATATATGAAAAAGTTAAATGAAATATGAATTGGGTTTATATCGTGATTGATGATTCGAATAGAAATTGTAATATATGAATATAAATTGTGATATATAAATTGGGTAAATTTCAGGGACAAAATTTCTTAAGGGGAGAGAATTGTAACGACCCGATTTTCAATGGTGTCAAAAATTATAGTTCTGAAATGTCATTTTTCGCAAAACATGTTCGTAGATATTAATATTTAATATTTATGGACTATTATAGAAACATATTAAAGTTGGTCTAGTAATTTTGTTTAATTGATTAGAAATTAAGGTACACATGTAATTATACTAAAGTCGGTGGAGTTGAAAATTTTGATTCTGAGATCTTGTTTTCATAAATCGAGTCAGTAAATATTATTTAATAATATTTATAAGTTAATTATAATTTTATATTAAAATTTGATTGGATAAATTTGTTAAATGGACAATTATTAAAAGTACAAGTGTATTGGTTCTAAAGTCCGTGGTTTTAAAAATTGAAGTATCGAGACATCGTTTCCATAAACCGGACTTGTAAATATTTTTTTTATTTTTAGGCAAATAGAATTTTGGTTAGGTAATTTCGTATACTTAGTGCTGAATCTAAGTGCAAAGACTAAATTGCATATGAAGTAAAAGTACAATTATAAAAGGGCAATCGTTTGAAAATTATAAGGGGGCTAAAGTGGGAATTTAACCACTAAATTTCATTTTGTTTGGTAGTCGATTATGTCACGTACCGCGCACTGAGGCCCGAGACCAGCACGCATCAAGTTGCCCAAGAAGCACTTCGCAGCATCTTGGGCCTATCACCACTTAGCCCAACACTTGGGATGGAAGAGCCTTGCAAAGCAGATATGGCAAGTAGCACATAATCTAGCATATTCCCTTTTGGTTCTTTCCATATCCTTTGTAATCTCTTATCTTAGGAATGTTTGATTAGAATTCCTTAGATTAAGGGATAATATAGATGTCATTGTATCTAGACCGTCGATATACTCTAATCTTAACCGTTGGATGTAGGGGGCTTCAACTATAAATAGAGGCTTACCCCCACCTCATTTTACACACTTCATTTTTGAGGAATATACAAAAGCATTCACTCAAATTTCTTCCTTGTCTTTTGTTTTGCCTTTTCTTTCAGAGTTCTTTTGCTTCCGCAAGGATCTAAGCACTTTAGCTTTGATCAAGTTTCAGGCTTACTTAGGCGTTGTTTGATTGAAAAGCGTCTAAGGCCGCACGCTCCAAGATTCAAGTTTTAGGGACGTGACAATTAGCACATGTATATATATTAAATATATGTATGTGCTTATATATTAAAAAGAAAAAAAGGAAAAAGTAAAGAATTAATAATAATAATAATAATAATAATAAATGATTTAGTACAAATTGGGTGGAGGTAGGTGAGAAAAGCAAAGAAACATTTTTGTTTCTTACCATCCACCATTCGAAGTAGAAGAGAAAAGGGGGAGAACGCACAATTTAGGGTTCAAAAAGTTTGAGCTCAAATTGGTTAGTATAATATAGTTTTTTATTGTAATTTTTATGTTTCTGGAATTTGGTACTATAAGTTAGTTGACTCATGTTGTAATTTTTGATATTGTTAAAATTTGAGGATGTTACTTTAGTTACATGCTTGGAGTTTTGGTGTTAAATGGTTAACTTTTAAGGTTAGATTTGGAAAAGAGACTAATTCGTAAAGTTTAATTATTAGTTTTGAATATAAGGACCAAAGTGTAAATATTTCAAAATAGGTATGAATTTTCTATAATTATTGATAGTAGAAGGTTGTGCTGGGATGTATTTGAAATCTTTTTAAAAATTGGTACTCAAATTTGAAAGATATAATCATTTTGGTTTTAAGGACTAAATTGAATAAAATGTAAAATTTTAGGGAACATTGAAAAATGTTGAATTAATATATATGATTATAATAGGCTGTTTTGAGATGTTTGAAATTGATAAATTGAAAAAAAATTATTATATAGATCGAGATTTGAAGTAATCGGGGGATAGTTGAGGAAAAGTCATTTTTTGGCAGATTAGTCCTCGATGTTTTGTGTGTCGCTAGTTTGTCAGGTAAGTTCATATGGGACTTACTTTATTAATTAATCATGTATTTTTATTATATTATTTTGCTTAATATTTGAACTGTTATTTATATAATGTTTTTGGCATCAAAAGATCAAATCGAAAAATATGAATTAAATGATTACGATATGAATAAGTCAAAATTTATAGTGAGCAAATTCATGGGTTGATGTTTATTAAATTCAATATGTTATGATATTTTATATTATTTTTTGCTGCAGTCCAATGCTAAGAAATAATTGACTGATCTTGAAGTAGTTTTTATGGAACAGATTTGCATATATTAAGTGAATTGAAATCAAATAGGAGCATGTTTGTATCTTTCTAACATTTGATATACATTAGATGCTTGTCCAAGTAAGTTTTAAATGTTTTCCAAAATATGTTTTAAATGTCATTTAAAGCTTGTTATAAGTGTTGTCCAAGCTAGACATTTCTATTATGTTTATGTTAAATTAAATGTTAGGATTAAATAAGTGTTTATTTCGATTTTAATGCTAATACTATAGATGAATAAGTGTTTTTCTAAAGCTAGTTATATTTGATACGCTTCATGCCAATTTAATGCTTTACTTGATTTGTTTATTATATTATCGTTTCAATGGGAAGGATAAACAAGTGTAATTCAAGGTTGGTAAAATATTGTTGTTTTACACTATTCGGTTCTTACAATATTAATGTTAATCGAGGATCCGTTGATGTTGCAGTCAGAATATTATAAAGTGAGTGAATGTTATAAACTATGTTGTATGTTTGTTCAGTTCTAATGTTCAAAGGTTGGTGTTTCTATAACCCAAACTATTTCGTATATATATATATGTATATTGCATTATTTGCTATATAAGGTGAGTTGGTCTTTTGAAATAATATGGTGTAATGCTAAGTTTAAATCGAGACAGTGTGAGCGAATAGTTTTCGATGACAAGAGATTAAATAGAATAGTTGTAAAAATAATGTGCATTGTACGTGAACTTAGTTTTGTAATGGAATTGAGATGTTGGTTTTGTATAAGTGGGCGTGCCAATGAATAAGAAGTGCTTACGAGTACATGTCGGGGCGTGCTGGGCACCCTATTTGTCTGTTTTATCGACTAGTGCTGGGCACATTTATTGTCGAGTTTACCGGCCAACGCAGGGTGCAATTCATTATTACGGATCTATTGTTTGTTATATCGACTAGTGCTGGGCACATTTATTGACGGTTTTACTGGCCATCGCAGTGCGCAATTCATTAATTACGAATTTATCTGTTAGGCATTAGGTGCAAAATTTGTGTGTGATGGTTAGATTCGTGTAGACGTCCAAGTTCGAGTCACATTAACAAGGAAAATGAAAAGGAGAAATGAGAATCAGAATTAATATGTGAATAATGAACGCTACTAAAGTTAGAATGAAATAAGATATATATATATATATATATGTGTGTGTGTGATTATTTTTATTGAGTAAAGAAAATAAAGTGAGATGCTTCATATTAGAAACTTTAGAGAGATTTGATGAATGTAGTTCTGAAAATACGAAAGCTACATGTTTCTTTGCATATTTCTTATGGTATTTAAATTATGTACTTGGCTATTTCGCAATATGTTAAAATATTCAAATTATAGGAATGACACAAGGCTTTACTCATCGTATGATTTATTTTTTGTTGTGTGCTCAGGTTAGGTATTCATTGATCTAATTGTCGACTCAACATCCTGTGGCAAATCCCAAACTCAACATTGGTGAATGGTTCTTTTCGGTCTTGGCAAGTACCTAAGATGTTTAATGTTTTAAATGAGAATTTTATACTTAGTCTTTTTGAGATTATGTAAGTATGCATGTGAGTGATGGTAACAGTTGTGATCGGTATTTTGATAGGTTGCCTTGGTTTGATACTTAAATATATGATGGTTGAATGTATATGCATGTCCCCTATTTTCAGACTTTTTCCCAACTTCTCATTTTTTTCAAATCAATCCTTGATATTTTCTGAATTATTTTTAAGTTTCTGTATACTCGATATTTATTTGAATAAAATTGATCATATACATGCCTGTATGTAATTATTTAGTATTTATTTACTTCTTTTAAATTGTAAATTGTTTGTATTTGTATGGTAATTGCTTGTAGCACCATATTGCTCGGGTCTGGCAATCAGATTGGATAAGGGATGTTACAATATCGACGTACCTGGGATTTGGGTCACCTTATGGTTACACGCCTATAGTGGCCCAAACACCGCTCGCATAATTATTTTATGGTTACAATACCGACGCAACTACCAATCGCGAGAGGGGTAGATACACGATGGGAGGCGAAGACGACACATCAATCGACTACGAAGGAAGATGATGCTGTTGGCGAACTCGAAAGGACGACAACTTAAGGGGCATTGCTAGGTGGGCATTTAGAGCCCGTACCTCCAGATGCACCTCCGATTGAACCCCTAGTTGTACGCCTGGTTGTATGATAAATCCTCCATGCGATCGTCATCTATTGCCTTGCAGCACACATTGATCTTCATCTACTGCCTTGCAGCACACATTCTCCTCGACAACCCGATTTATGTATTTTTGTTATAAATATTGCGATGTAAAGTGAAATATGTAATGAATAAATAAGCTGAGGTTTTTAATTCGAATAATACATTTATGTTCATTATTGTTTATCGTTACTGTCTATCTATCACGAATTGGATGAACAAACGCAAAAAAAGTAAAGAGTTGTCCAAAGGAGTACACATAACTCTTGCAACACAATTATTCAATATTTGATATTAATTTGATGTTGTTTATGTTATGAAAATTATGCCCCTTTTATAAGATAGTTATATAGGTAGAAAGAGAATACATGCTTTGAATTTCCTTTATGAATGCACACTTTTGTTGCATATTGTATGGTGCAAATATTTTTCAAAACGCGTTTAGAAGTCATATAATTTCATCACATCTGTGCTCCCGAGAGATTCTGCACCATATAACGTGGTCCATAAGAATCTACTTTTCACCCGGGGAGTAGGAAATTTTTTAGAGAAAGCTCCTCCAACTGGGCGAGCTTTCTCTAACAAATTTCCTATTCCCCGAATGAAAAGTCTGACGCTTCGAATATTTCGAACACTATAACATGTTTTGAATATGTTCATCACTCTTGTAGCGTGATTTTAATGAAATGAAAAAATTTCTTTGCAAACTGATCCTTCCCTACGGCTATAAAAGGCACCTTACTCCATAAAGCTTCATCATCCCTCAATCACATAATTTCTCTCTAATCCTCTCTATTCCTCCATTATAAAACATTTCCCAGACTTAAAAATTTCGGTCGCTAAAACTATTTGGTTTATGTTCGAGGTATTGTTGAGTTGTTGATGATACGATATTGCTTCGAGTCGTACACATTTCATATATCATGCTGAGATGAGATCATTACCTTCGAAGCTTATCCTAGGGAAGTCAATTATGGATTATCTCAGGTGATGGTTCTATCTCGCCATAACATATGAAATTTATGTGATCTGAGGCGCGTTATCGCATCCCTGATCCCTTAAAACTACTTAAGACCTTTCGCCGCTTCGGTCGAAAACCTTGAACACCTTGAAAATACCCTAAACCTTAAAAAACCTAACCCCTAATAACCTTAACCCTTAAAAAAACCCTAACCTTAGAGAGAGAAAGGAAAAGCGTGCCCAGTTGGGTGAGGTTTCCTGCCACTTGTGCAGAAAGCTCACCCAACTGGAGGCTCTTTCACTTTCTCTCTCCAAAAATGACTTACCTAATTAAAATTGAAAATGGCCTAAAGGCCTAATTAAAATAAATTAGCATGTTTTGCTAATTTAGCCAAAATTTAATCATACAAGTACTTATTCCTTATTTACAACTTTTATAATTTAGTCATTGTATCTTAATTAATCATTAATTCGACAAAATTACCTGTCCAAAAAATCAATTAACCTATACAGTAACCCTATAAAATATTTAATAAAAAATATTATGAGCTTGATTTATCGAAACGAGTTCCCATTACCTCATTTTTCAACACCACTAACTTTAGGGTCGTTACACGTATACCTCAACTATCCAATTAGCAAATTTGTCAGATAAAAATTTAATATAATACTATAATTAACTCATAAATATTAATTGATAATATTTATAGACTCAATCATCGAAGAACGAGGTTTCGAAACCATTATTTTCGACATCATTGAAAATCGGGTTGTTACAATAATAGCAAAATTAACAATAAAACAAAAATTATACAATATCCATACAATAACAACAAAATAATAGTAATATAATAGCAAAATGATAGCAAAAAAAAAAAACAAATAGTAGCAAGAAAAAAATAGGCAGATCCAAGTCGGGCTGAGCTCAAGCCAAAAGAATCTTACCTGAGGCCCAACCCGTTTAGAAAATGAACCTTATTTTTTTCCAAACCTATTTTTTAGACATATAATTTTACCAAACCCTCCCACTTTTCAGGCGGGCCTTCCGACAATGATCAGTTGTATTTGAAAGTGAAGATTTGGTGCAGAAGCATTAGAGATGACAAAAGGAATAGAAGAAAATCATAAATAATTCCACATTGTTTTAAATGACAAATAGTGTCGTGGCGAAGCATCAGAACAATGTTTGGAAGGAAAATAAGGAATGGAAAATCAACGTGGAGTAATCATTTTAAAGAATATTTTTATGATAATGATGAAGGGTAGGGAAAGTAAAATGGATGAAATTTAGTTCATTAATCGAAGCTCAAAAATTTTATTTTTGCTATGCACATATAATGGGTTTTGATGTTAGGGTGGAAGGTACCAAGATAGATGCATTTACGAATGTTGTTACAAAGCATTATTACTATGTGTAGATAACTGTAGAATAAGAATAGGGTTGAAAATCCTCAAGAGTAGGGATGTTCAATCGATTAACTGACTCGAATTATCATTAATCGTATTAGAGTTAGCAGTTACTAAGTCAATAGAGCAGTTAGCAAAGCATTAAGTTCAATTATATTGTTAAACAGATCAACAGTTGAGTTGTTAGTCAAATAGTTTAGGATATACCAGTATAAATACATGTATAGTCAAATATGCAATTCAAGAATAGAATTACAATTGATTTCAGAAATTACAAAATATTGTTCATTTGTTTTCTACATTTTGCAGAATATATCTCTAGTCTAAATACTTTGTTTCTTTAAGTTTTACCTTAATTTTAGTAACCTGTTTGGAGCCTTTTCATGGTATCTTTCGCTTGAGCATCCTTGGGCATCTCTTCCGCTGCGAACATGGTAGACTTAGCAGAATCCATTATTGGTCCTGTTGCTCCTATCGCTCCACAAATTGCTATTGTGCTTGAGAATTCAACAACTTCAACTAGTGTGGATCTTGGCAAATCTAGATTAATTCAAAGCTTTCTTAGGCATTAAACAATTATGTTGGATGAGAGTAACTACATCCAATGGCAACAACATGTTCAGTTGATTGTTGAAGGTTACGAGCTTTCCAGTTATTTGGACGGCACACTGACGAGTCCATTGAGGTTTCTTCCAAATCTTGAAGGAAAGTTAGTTCTAAATCCTGAATATTCTTTGTTTCAATAGCACGACAAATTGTTAGCGTCGTGGCTATTGGCCACAATTAGTAGGTTATAAGTGTCAAAAGTAACATGTTTTAGCCTCATTCTTAATGCGTTTTTGGACGATTAGTCGGTTTAAAATAATGAATTTTATGTTCATAATCCTTTAAATTCAAAACCGTACAAAAAGAGCAGATTTTAGGAGCCACATGGGCTAGAAACATGGTCATGGAATAAATCAAAGACAAAAAAGAAAATTTGGGGCAAAAAGAGTCAATGTGGAAGAGCTAGGAAGAGATTTATTGGACATAAGACTTCATTTAAATTTAAACTCTATTTTTTGGTATTAATATTTAGGATTATTATTATTATTTTGTTTATATTTAATTTTAATTTATCTTTTAGGCTTTATAATTTAGAGTTTAATTTGGATCCAATTAGGCAATTATTGTTTAGATTTAATTATAATTATCTTTTTAGAATTTAATTTGGATCCAACTAGAGATTTCCATGTATTATAAATAGGGGATGAAGTGATATGAATTAGGCATTTCAAATTTTCTGTAAAATCCTCCATTCTCCAAACCCTAGCCGTCAGAGATTATTCAAGAAAACAACTGAAGAAAACACCTTTAAAGTTGTCTTTGAAGCAAATTTCCATGAAGATTGAAGACCTCTTTCTAATTTCTTTGATTTTATTATAGTTTTTCTTCATCTTGCGGTTATACTGTCTTTGAGTTGTTTTTATTCGTTAGCATGAACTAATTTCCTAAATACCTAGGGGAGATGAACCCTATGATGAATTTTGTCATTTGATTTCTAATTTTACACAATAAATACTTAGATTTTGTTCTTAATTATGTGTGCTTAATTCTTGATTTAGTATTTCCGAGATATTAATTCTTGTTTGATGTGCTTAAATCAGAGGAGGAATAGATCCTGTTTAAAAGTAGATCTAGCATAATTGAGTGGAGTTGCATGCAATCCTAGAAATAGGATGACATAAATCTACCGAATTAGAGTCAAATCTAATAGGGGAATCCATAGATCGAATTAATGCGATAATAGGAGTTTTAATTAGAAAGAAATTTCAATTAATCAACCTAGAGTCGGTTGCTTTTATGCTTGAATAGAGGCATTAGCATAATTTAGGGATTTCTACGGATCAAAATACTAAGTGAATAAATTTCTTCATTCAGAATGATAATGACAGATGAAATCTAAGTGGATTCTTTCTTGGGTATTGTCTTGCTTCTTGGTATTAAAACATTTGTTATCTCTTGATTTATTCTTTAGTTTATTAATTTAGTTAAATTTAGTTTTAAACAATCATTTTATTCGATCGTTTAAATAAGAGGAAAATAGCTATTACTAGTACTTTTAATCCTCGTGGGAACGATATTTGTGCCCATCGCAACTATACTATTAATTGATAGGTGAACTTGCCTTAGTCATATTTTTATTTAATTTCGACTGCATCAGTAGGCCTCTCTTGTCGTGTTTTACAGGAGTCTGATTTTCAAGTGATATCTGGAGCACAGTGAATCGGATGTTTGCGGTGGTGACTGGAGCAAAAATGTCTCGGATTAAGGCATTATCAACACTTGATAAAGAAAGGTACATTGTCTGTTAAAGAATATATAGCTAAAATAAGAAATACCTATGCTTTGATTAAGGCTTCAGGACATCAAATCTTGGAGTCTGAAGTGGTTAAAATTGTGCTCCCCAATCTTTCACTGGAGTTTGATGTTATGATTACGCTTGCGTCTTTCTCCTCTGAACCATTGCCATTGCAAAAGCTAGTTGACATACTCTTGGAATATGAAAATCGACAACAGCGAATGGTCTTCGAAAATCAGTTTCAAGTGAATCTGGTTGGTAACATTACCTTGGATCTGAAGTTTTTGGAGGCGTCGGGGGCTGTCAAAGGTAGTCGTGTTCCTTATAGTGGTTGTGGCCGAGCCTCGAGAGGACGTGCTCAATGTCAGATTTGCAGCTGGATGGGGCATCTTGCACAAAGATGCTATTATAGGTTTGACCGTCAGTTCGGTGATGCTCTAGCTGTGCCAATGACCTCGCAAATGCAATATAATTGACCACTGTATGATGCGTCTCCGCTTGGGCTTGAATCGATGTTTAAGGTGCAATATGGTATTGCTCATCGACCACCGTTTTTGGATTCGAATGCTGCTGATCATGGTCAGGACTCGTCGTTGTCGGTGCATGGCTTGGCTTCGATCGAGTGGGGTTTACTGGTGGCGTGTTGGCCCGGGTATACGGCGTCAGATCCCTCCTCTCATCTAGGGTCTGCCATGTATAAAGGGTATAACCCTAATATTCATATGGCTAATTCACAACTCTAAGTTTACCCAAATGGGCTAGTGGCCCATATAGGGGTGTGACTACAAATTGAAATGATATTGGGCCACATAGTGGTGTTTATAACAATTAGGGTCCAAGTGGGCCTAATGGTCCTACTATTAATAATTTTCAATTGGGTTTACATGTAGAATGGAATGGAAGAAATACTTATGGGCCGAATGTGAGGGTACCTTCTAGGCTGAGTGGTTTGTATTACACGATGCTTAGAAAACGAGTTTTTCAAGGACCTAATCATGATGCTGGTGTTGGACCATTTTTCTTGGGTCATGTAATGAATTCTTCGGCATATGTTTTAGGGTCTGAATATTCAACTAAGAGTGAATCAAATATTGTTATTGTAGGTTATGGTGTTGATTCGGGATTTGGTCTTAATGTAAGGGATGAACCGTATGTTCCCTTTCCCATTGAGAATAAGAATTCCACTACTTGGTATCTTGATTCGGGAGCAACTCATCATGTATGTAAAGATGCGTTTGAACTAAACAATTCTGCTCCATATACAGTAATATTCCTCTTTTAATGGGTGATGGAGCACGATCTAGAATTGCATTTGTGGGTAGTTCTACATCGGATACCTTAGCTAAATTGTTTCATCTGTCTAATGTGTTGCATGTTCTTAGTATCCGTAAGAATTTGATGTCTGTGTCACAATTCGCTAGAGGAAATAACGTGTATTTTGAGTTCCATCCGTTCCATTGCTTGATTAAGGGCATCTAAACTCAAGTTATTTTTCTCATTCAAAGCAAATCTTAGGCAATCGATTATTTTATTCAATTCCATCAACTAGTTAAAACTCAGTTTGAGAGAAACATTAAGCAATTTCAAAGTGATTGGGGTGGTGAATATCGCTAGGTCACATCGCTTCTTGCACAACATGGCATTATTCATCGGGTTACATGCCCACATACTTCGGAACAAAATGGGATAGCAAAATGAAAACATTGACATATTATTGAGGTAGGTCTCACACTTCTTGTTGAAGCAAATTTGTCGATGAAGTTTTAGGGGTTTGCTTTTACATGTGTAGTTCATCTAATTAATAGATTGCCTACTCCAATTTTGCAAGATAAATCCCCGTTTTCTGTTCTTTATGGTAAGTCACCAACGTATGATCATCTTAAATTTTTTGGATGTTGTTGTTTTCCTTATGTTTGATCCTTTAACAAACATAAGTTGGAGTTTTGATCTTAGCCGTGTATGTTTCTGGGTATAGTCCTCATCATATAGGCTACCAATGTCTCACGTCAGATGGGAAGATATTTATCTCTCGTCATGTTGTGTTTTGATGAAAAATGTTTTTTTTTGTATTCTGAGAATAGTCCCTCGTCGATCGCCAATGATTCTATTACTACATTTTTTCCTATTGTGCAGTATCAATCGTCGTCTAATAATCTCTCTAGTAGAAGTGCAGGGTTGCAAAATAATGAGCTATCACGCTTGGAAATTGTTGTTAGTGCATCAAATCACAGTCATGATACTCTGCGTGTTACACCAGAAGTGTCAAATTCTAGAAATGATTCTCCTTAACAACATGGAAATATAGGTGAGCACACACACTTTTCTACACCAAAGTTTTCAATTGCTCTTAATGAACCTTTACAACAGCTTGGGAATACGCATCATATGGTAACAAGGTCCAAAGTAGGGGTGTTCAAACCCAATGTTCTAGTCGTTGAAATTGTCGATCGTGAGCCTCGTATGATTGATGAAGCATTTTCCCATGAGGAATGGAAGTTGGCAATGCAAGTTGAATATGATGCTTTAATTCAGAATCAAATGTGGGAGCTTGTTTCGTTACCGTCCGGGAGGAGGCGATTGGATGCAAATGGTTGTTTAAAACTAAGCGAAATTTTGATGGTACTATTGCTCGACAAAAGGGTTGACTTGTAACAAAAGGGTGTTCTCAGGAGTCGGGATGTGACTTTCGAGAAATATTTAGTCCAGTTGTTAAACCGGCTACTTTTCGGACCATTCAAATGCAACAATTACAAATTAATTTGAATAAAAAAAACATATCGTATGAACTGATATAGGCTACTCGATGATAGCTCTGCCATTAGTGAAACTATTACAAAAAAATGTTAGCTTTGTGTGGTGAGGTAAATGATAATAGGGTTTCAAACAGTTACAAGCGAGGTGCACCTAATTGAATCTGAAACTTGACGGTTCTATTTTAGCTGAGTTGAGAACAAAACCGATATTCCCTTAGAAAATTCAAGAACTATATAATATGAAAATCTGTGCTTTTGAAACTGTTGTGCATACCGAGAAAATTGACATTGATGGTCAGGAATGAAAAGAAAAAAATTTAGAATATGTGGTTAAATGTCAGTTATCCTAGCAAGTTAAAATAAAATACCGTAATCTATCGAAATTATTACAACTTGTGATGACTCAGGAATGGAAGTAAGAATGAGTTACTATGAATTTTATATCAGGTTTACTTTGTTGTTGAAAAAGAAAGATGCAATCTAGATTATGTGATGCATCAATATCTATTAATTCAGATGCTAGAAGACAAACTGTAATGTTGTGAAATTGAATTCGAAATCAGTTAAAGAAAATTTCTACCATTATATAGTTTGTATGTGATGATAGTTATAGAATGAGTATTAAATGGTAGGGGTGAGTGTTCAATCGAATCGAATCGAATGAAAAATTTTTGAGTTAATCGAGTTGATGAATCCTATTTTATCATCCTAACTCGATTTGAAATTTTCTCGAATCGAGTCGAATGTGATGGAATTTGAATTAAATATATTTGTTCGAGTTAAATTAAAAAAAATAAATTTGGGTCCTTGTAACTACTATCACCCACTGTAATCAAATTTATTCGCTGTAATCAAATTTGTTATTAACTTTCATCACCTCATAATTTATTTATTAATCTTTTGTATATGGTTAGCTTCTTTGCGTACTTAGTTGTTTCAATTATCTGCTAATTCTTGTCACTATATATTTTGAAATTAAAAAAATATTAAATGTATAATTTTGATTTTTTTAATAAAAGTTATTTTAAAGATAAAATATGAAATTAATACCAACATAAAATTTTAACACGAATATTTTATGGCATCATTAATAATTCAATTTTAATATAAATATTCAATATGATTAAACAATTCAATGATATAAATAGTACAAAATGTGAATATTAATTTAATAATATAAATAGTAGATATAAATAAAATTATTACTATTTAGGTTTAGGGATTTTTTGGATGATTTTGATTTTTTATTTGGGGGTAAGGGTGAGAAATAAAGTTTAGGGGGAAATAAAAAGTTTTGGGGGGATTTCGGGAGTATAATTTTGAGGGAAGGAAAGCAAAAGAGAAAAATTTTGGAGGGAAGATATTCAAAAAATGGAGGGGGGAGGAGGAGTGGGTTTGGGGTAGATGGAGGTGGGATGAGAGAGGAGTAAAAGTTTTAGGGAAAGTGGGAGGGAGTAAAAGTTTGGGGGAAAATAAAAAGTTTTGAGGGTTTTGGGAAAGTAAATGGGGTGATCTGTTGGTTTTATACCTAGCAGATTAATCTAGTTTTTACACTTGAAGAGCTTGAAATTAAGCATTTTATTTATATTTATATAGGTTTCTACTTAGTTTTTACATTCAAATAAATTGAGTAAACCAAGTGCTAAAAGGTTGTTTTATTGTCTTTAAGGCCAATTGAGGCCTAAAGGTTAGCTAACATACTTCATGAGTGTGCAGGAGACCTTTAGAAGATGAACAAAAATGAAGCTGATAAATTCATCATGACATAGTAAGCTCTACATTGCAACAAAGGGACTAGACTTGAAGATTAAGGGAACTGACATCTTTGTCGCGACATACATAAGCTATGTCGTAACAATGCCTGCTCGATAACACTAAATGAGGAGACTAACTTCTTCGTCGCGACATAGGTCCTAGTGTGTTACGACATCGACCCTAGAGGTGATTTTTGCACCGAGAGAAGGACATTTCGGTCTTTACAATGCCACTTAAACACAAAGAATGGCAGCTAACCTAGGGTTGATGAAAATGACTGTCTAAAGCTATAAATAGGACCTCTAGCACTAGGGTTACACACACCTTTCCTAGCTTTAGTTTTACTTTGTTATTTTCATTTTAGAGACGAGATTGTAACTTTTTCATAAACGTTCGAGGAATTATTTCCTGACAGATTGCCAATACAATTAAAGTTTCTTTTATTTCATTGAATTAATTTTATGCTTATTTATATTATTGTTTTTTATGATGTTGAAGAAAACCATGAGGAACTAATTCCTTTTTGGAGAATTAGGGAGTGGAAGTATGAATATTTAGTTTGTATAAACAGGGATTTTCAATCGGATCAGCTGTTTGGGAAAGGAAGAGCATGAAACAAACACTAGGTTTAACAACCCTAGAAAGTCATTTAGGTAGGAATGAACCTAAAATTGGTATTGCCTATTTGTGAAAACCTTTTTCCTAAACCGATTTAGACTATGACATCTAGCGATAAGTAGTCTCTATCAACTTGCTATGCTGGCGGAAGATCGAAATATCCAACTGGGGTAGTAACTAATTGATTGAAGAAAAATCCCTAAAACCCAACAATTGAAGAAATCATACTAAAGCGACCTAATCTCTCCAAAGCCGTTTATCAAATTGATATATCTCGTCCTTTACCTATTTTATTTCTTTTTATGTTTTTCACAACAAAATCTTTTATTTTATTATCGTACTATAATCCCTAAAAGTAGTACTAATTAATTCTTTTCTTTGTAAGGATTTAATTCACTATAGCTTAAAGCCTCCTTTGAGTACGATCCTCGAAATACTACCAAGTATTTTGTTGTACAATCTATATTATAACTTGACCCGTATACTTGTGGAAGTCAAAAAACATACCGAACAGGAGTACGTTCGGAGGCAGTCAAGTTGTTGGCACCGTTTTGGGGAGGCAACACTTAAGTGATTTAAATTCTTCTTTGATATTAGAATAATTAGGAAATTTTTAGGCTATAGATACAAACTAACAATATTAACAGTTCTTTTGTCTTACAGATTAACTATTCTCCTCCATTTTATCACATTATTCCTAGGCTATGGACGCTTACTATTATCTTTGTTTAGATGAGGATTATAGTTACAATGATAAAATCTACGAAGATGGTTACCATGAAGATTGGAAGATTCAGGAAAATCAAAGGTTATTGATGCTAGAATTGAGTCAACTTCGTGGAGAGGTCCCAAATCCCGATCAACATAGCAATCAATCTTTCGGTATAATACATACAAAATCTGAACAAATAAAGTAAGAACAACAGGAGAGGCTAGGCACGAAAAAAGAATAAGAAATTTTTGAAGAATTTTCTATTTGAACCATTGAACAATTCGATGTAATGTCATTGGAAAGGGAAGTTGAAAATATTTTGAAAATCGAGAATGAGCCCCAATCTAATGAAGAATCAATCCTTATAGAGGAAGATGACGATTCCCACTCACAAAGTTTGGCTCTTCAATTAATTACTGTTACAGATATGCCTACAAAAGAAATATTACATAAAGACACTATGGATCAGAGATTCGATTTCCAATGGAAAATGGTTGTGTATACAATACTCTCTTCTGCAACAAATTCCCAAAGAAATTACCAATGTGAAAATCTTTCAACTTTTGCAGATAACAGGAAATATTTACATTTATAAGCCAACACCTTAGTTATCAGATGGCATGGTAATAAAATCCTCATGGAAGAAGGAAGTACGTCCTTGGAAAAGACAATTATTGCAATGGTATCACGAACTAAAAATTGCAGGATTATGTAACGAAAACTATGGATGGAAGGAGACGACTGCAGTAACACCAATACAACTAAAAACGAATTCAGTAATAAGATCATTTTTACTGAATGAGGTAATTTAGTAGTTATTAGAACACCACACATGGGCTTACAAATTCTGTAGTTGGTCCAATAATGAGAACAGTCACAGGATTAGGTGGTGGCATAAATTCATAGTCGTCGTGGATAGATACGATTGAAGAAAGGAACTTGCGGTTATGAATGCAGGACGAAAAGGAAAATTTTGGGAAAGAGATAAACGCTAGAGGATAGCTTGGCATGACGGCTGCTGGACGAATAGTGATAGAACGAACTATTCTTGTCACACCCAAAATTGGTCTTAGAAGTTTTGAGGGTAAAATAGAAATTTTAGACCATATGTGCTCGGAATTTTGCAAGCATGGTAATCGGTAATGTTTTTTATTAGGACTTTTAGAAAATAAAATCAATTTTTGAAAAATAGTTTTAAAGACCTTTAATTTTGAAAATAAGACTTATTTGTGAAAAGGTCAAAGCTTAGAGTTTTATGAAGCAATTAAACCAAATTTTAAAATTCAACCTAAAAACCACATTTAAAGTTTTAGTTTCACGTTAGTTCTTTGTGTTTGTCATTCCTTGCTCTTCCATCTTTCTCAATTGATTTATACTTCTAATTCCTAATTTCCTTTGAATTCTAATAACTCCTAAACTTTATATATCTATAAAAACTAAGAGAAACACCCAAAAACCTTCATCACCTTTATCTTCTTCTCCAAACGTGAGTTTTTTCGGATTTGTGTCAAAGCTCATTTTTTTTCAAGAAAAGGTAAACATTTGATTTCTTATGAGTTTTAAATGATATCTAGTCCTTTAAACTAAGCTTTTAGCTGTTAAAATGAAACTTTTGAACAAAAGCCAAAAATGGGGTCTTTAATGGTAAAATTCGGGTTTGTGTATAAAAACTTAGTTTTAAAGTGTTTTCCAACTTGTTTTAACATGAATAGAAGGTTTCTAAAGTTACTTTTAAGTTTCATTAAGTGTTTCTCGAGTTTTAATGAATTTTCATCATTATAGTCATTGTGTGTCGAAAATGTTCGGTATTTTTAAATGTGTAATTTTGTGTGGTTTAAAGGTTGGGAATCGGTCGTGGGTAAATATGTAGATGAAAATAATTCATTTCATGCAAAAAATATTAAGTATAGACCGAGATATTAGAGTTTAAAGTTTACTAGGTTTAAAGTTTCGGTTTAAGAGAATATAGCTTAGGCTATTGTTTATGACTGTATGAGATGTGGTGTGATGACTGATTTTTTGCTTGTGTATGTGTGTGATATGTGTGGTTGAAGCGTTGAAAATGATAGGACCTTTAACAAGCAAAGATAAAGGCAAAGTAAAGCTTGTCTAAGCTTTCGGGTATTTAAAAAAAGCGAATATTTGGTGAATGTTTTGGAATCGCTACTTGTAGACGATTCATTATGTATTTAGGAATTTAGAGATAGCCTAAACCCCTACTCTAAATTTTGAGTGTAAGTGTTCTTATATCTATGCTTAAATATTAATATGATTTATGATTAAATATTAATGTGATTTATGCTTAAGTATTAATGTGATTTATGCTTAATATGATTTGTGCTCAAATATTAATGTGATTTTTGCTTAAATATTAATATGATTTGTGCTCAAATATTAATGTAATTTATGCTTAAATATAAATATGATTTATGCTTAAATATTAATGTGATTTATGCTTAAATATTAATATGGTTTGTGCTCAAATATTAATGTGATTTATGCTTTAAAATTAATGTGATTTGTGCTTAAATATTAATATGATTTTATGATTAAATATTAATGTGATTTGTGCTTAAAGAATTAATATGTGATATTATGAACAAAAACAGAGATGTTGTGACATATGCTATAAGCTTATGATAACTATTGTGAAAGTGAATATGGGGGTATGTTCTTCATGCCATGTGTCAGAGAATATGTCGGTATGTTTTTCATATCATGTGACTGATTATATTGTGATAATAAAGTGAATATGCAGTGAATGTAACACCCAAAATCTGTAAATCTGTAACCATCATCGGTTTAGGGCTTCAGTGGTTCACAGAACTTTACAATTTTTTTCACAAATCAATCACAATCTATACAATTACAAACATGCAACTCAAAATTCTAACTCTATTTAATCTTACACATTCATTTACAACACTTTAACCAATCAGGAAATCAAATTTAATCATACAATAACTTTGGATAATGTACGAAAATTTTCCATCAAGGATCACATGACCTTGTGACTCAAACACACAACTTCCATCACTAGCTAATCAAATTTTAACCCAACATACCCATCTTTACATTACAAGAAGGAATAATTTTATATCACATAACATGACATCTATATTCCATATCAACCATAATACCACAATATCATCCAAGCTACATCAGTCATTCTTACTATCACTATATAGTACCCAAATCCGACATTGTCGCCGGTTAGGATATCGGGGTCTTTCGATCATCTATCACAATTTATCTTTCAAATTTAATTTTTAATCTTATAATAAAATATAGTACATCATGCATGATATGAATCATTAAATGAATATCAACATAATTCAAGAAGGGTAAAAATGTCATTTCCACGATTTTGGAAACTTTTATCGGTACCTGTTGGACAAGTATCGGTAGTTGTTAATCAGTAAACAATTCAAGAAATAGTGAAAAATTCTATCAATACCTGTGACAGTTCTACCAATACAAGTGAAGTTTCTACCGAAACAAATCATGCTCCTACCGATACTAAAACTCAGAGATCTAAGATGTCCTTACCTTACAGCTTCTACCGATACTCCTATGAACAGAACTACCGATACTTATTATGCAACTACTGATACAACTCAAGTCAATGAACAACCTCTCTCCTGCCTTGTTGTTCTATCGATACATGCAGGGGTTCTACCGAAACAAGTATGTAGAATTCAATTAATCATGCCAAAATTCAAGTTTATCAACATTCAACATTTCATTTCTTCAAAAAACACATTAGACTAACACATTGCCCGTAGTTTCTAAATTATTACATCACATTACTTAAAATCTATATTTCACATTGAACAAGCATATAATATTTCATTAAGATCATATCAAGGAATCTAACAATCCCCAAACAAGTAATATAAGGGATAGCATCATCCTAGTATATGCCATATTACCAAGTGATTTAAAGTTTACCGAACAAGCTCCCTAGATAGTGTGATTTCTTCTAGACGATCCGATCTTTAAGTAACAATAGAATCTACAAAACAGCGACAATTTCACAGGTAAGCTTTTCATAGCTTAGCAAGTTCATAGAGTTAAATAGGTTTACCAAACTTCAAAGTTGTACAATCTAAAATTTAACCAAGAAGAGTAAGCTGTATTAATTCGAGGTTGGTTTCAATTCACATTTGGTAACTCACGATGGCATAGAGTCATCGGACCTTTAATCCGTAATAGGATCATTTCTCATTTAATACTCACGATGACACATAGTCATCAGACCTCATAATTCATAAAGGATTCATATAGTCACAATGACACATAGTCATTAAACTTGAAATCTGTAAAAGATTCATATACTCACGATGACACATAGTCATCGGACCTCATAATTCATAAAGGATTTAGATACTCACGATGACACATAGTCATCGGACCTCATAATTCGTAAATGATTCATATAACTCATGATGACACATAGTCATCGGACCTCATAATCCGTAAAGGATTCATATAACTCATGATGACACAGAGTAATCGAACCTTTAATCCGTAATAGGATTCATGTAACTCACGATGACAGAGAGTCATCAGCCCTTTTGCATTTACGGCTCAAAGCCCATTATCTTTTCCTTTCCTTTGTTCCCATCTTCCTCACTTCTGTTCATCATTCCAAATTTACAGAAATTGTATACACGTACAAAATATGCAATTTAAAGGAATTTAACAATACAAACTTACCGGACGAAATTGTAGTTAAAGTAAACTCTAGGGATGAATTCGTAATTTTCCCTTTTTCATGATCGGTGAAACGATCTTGATCTATTGAGGATTCAAAGATGGCCAAATTTTCTTGCCTCTCTTCTTAGGGTTCGATCATCAATTCCCAAAGAAGAAGATGAAAACCCTTATTTTCTTTCCTAATTTGGTTTAAAAACCATTTATTTATCTATTTACTAATTTACCCTTAATTAATTTACATGAAATTAGCCATTTAAAAAGCCAAAACCGTCCATTTTCATAGTGTATGGTTTAATTACTATTTATGTGCTTTAACTAAACCTCCAATTGACACCTAATACTTTTAATTCAACTTTTGTACCTTTTACGATTTAATCGTTTTCATTTAATTAACTATTTATAAGATTAAATTTTCATAACCAAATTTTAATTCAATACTAATGAGGTCGTAAATATTAAATAATTAATATTTACAATTTGACATATCGAAGCCGTGACCTCAAAATCACCATTCTCGATCATACAGAAAAATAAACTAATTAGTAAATCCTCATTTAATTAGGATTTAATAGCAATTTACCAAAATATAAAGATTTCCACATCATTCCTATTATTAGGCCATTTAAGGAGGGTCCAATTACCCAATTGGTCCTTCATTTATATTAGATTCCAATAAAATTATTTACTATTTAGCCTTAACTAATTAAGACTAAATGAATAAATATCCCAAAAGTTAGTGGAATGTAATCATATCCTCCACTGCTTGAACCTTTTGACCTTGGTGTAATTACCACTTTGGTCCCTTTTATTTATCAATAGTAATTAACTTTTACCTCTTTTACAATTTACTCCTTTTTCCTTAATTAAGCAATTAATCATCAAAATTACCCAACCAAACTTCAGCTCACATAGAATAAGACTCTGTAAATATTTAATAAAAATATTTACGACCCTTAATTTTAAAAACGGGGTCCTGATACCTCTTTTTCTAAAACCACTTGACTTTTGAACCAAACCACTTATACTAACTTTTAATTCAATAGTTAAAATTCTTCAATTCAAAATTCCATATAAAATTATTATTGACTCATTTGATTTAAACACTCATTATAAAAATTTTCTTGTCAGGTTTGTGGTCCTAAAACCACCGTTCTCGACATCACTGAAAAATGGGCTGTTATAGTGAATATATGATAAAAATATGTAATAATAATGTGGATATTTTGACTTTGTGATCTTATGAGACCTTTGGATATAGTTGGCATGCCATAGGATTGTGAGTACTCACATTTGTGTTATATGTGGGTGATCTGTGTTTTTACGTTACAGAAATGTGCAAGCGGACACACGTCGATGCAAGTATAGTTGATAGATAAATCTATCGGATATCGATCCATGAGGAATGGGTTCTTGATGTCTAATTGTTAGAGTAATCAATATTAAAATTAAGTGTAATGTGAGTACTAATGTCAGTGCAATATGTCAGATTTACACACTAAAATAATCAGTAACGTCAAAATAATTAGAATTAAATGTTAAGTGTTAAATGTCAATGTACTGAAAGTAAATCAAATGTGTTGAGTGTTGAGTGCTGAATATTTAAATGCATGAAATGTAAAAGTGATCAAGTGTAAAAGGTTAGGATTGGTTCACTGATTTTGCTAAATCGTAACGTTGGATGCGTCGACAAGGTAAAATATAGATGGAATGTCACTGCAATGAAGTCCCTTTGAGTTCTTACGAACAACTCTTTACTTAATCCCGACTTAAATATCCATAAGTACTCCACCTCTCGGTCTGAGCAACGATGTGTATTCAAGAACAAGTAACTGGAGTCTGTCCCAGTCCCAAGTAGCTCTGGCCTAACTTACTTGTTAACCCAACTGTCACCGCATCTCTCGATGTCAGTGCACTGCAATTTCACTCTCGTGCTTAAAGCAGTTAGATCTAAGAATAAACAGATAAGCAGTGTAAAATAAGAATCAAAATGATTTAATATTAAAAGACAGTCTCATATTCATTTAATATCATCAAAATCCATCATCGTTTAAGAAGAATTAAAGAGTACAACGAAGCTTACTATCTCTAGACTACTAGGCCTACTCCCTAATTATTCCTCTTGCTCTACATCAAGCACCTCTCGTCAGAAGTGGTTGCAGACTTGCTTCATCAGCTCTTAATTTCCAGCTCAAATCTCCAATTCACACAGAATTTTCAAAATTTAATCCCTTCGCTTTTGATATCTTCTTTTTTTTTGTTCGTCTATTTATAGCCTCTAAAATGTTGCAGGTTTCAGCCTTCATTCTTAGATCTAGATCTAGATCTTACAGCTATCAAAATTAGTTAGATTACAGCTGTGCACTCACGCAGTTCTAGTATGTTCTTCAGAGATCTGCAGATAGTCACTGTATCGCTGGGCTTATTTTGAAATAATAATTACAGTAACATCTGTGAAATTCCTACGTTGGTGCTTCCAGCTGTGAATTCAGCTTGATTCTACTTATTCAAGGTTCAATTTCAATGTGGCGACATTTCCTAGTCACAATTTTCAGCTGATCTTGTGGCTGCATTCGTACAGCATTAAGCGTTCCTGCACTGACAATAATATTAAGATGCAATATATAGACTGCTTGCGTCGACATTAGTATAAAAATAGATAAAAATAACAAGAATTTAAATTACTTAACAATGAGTTAGAAAATATGGAAACTAGGTGTAAAATGCTAATGATGCTGCTAACTGAAATACAAAAGAGATAATAAAAGCATTAAATTGGGAGAAAATCTATGTCATTTGAAATACCATCACACCCCCAAACTTGAGTTTTTACTTGTCCTTAAGAAAACAAAAATTAACAAAGTAACAATTAGAAATGTCACCGCAATCATTATTCATACAATTTGAATTCTCTTAATTCCTAATGTTTAAATTGCATTCATATAATAGAATGATGCACTGACAATTTATAGGCATGAACAACTTAAAACTGCAACTTCATTAATGTTAGTATTATTATATATTGAATCTTATCCTTCCTTGAACCATTTCAGCAATTTATTCTTCTTTTCTCATTTTTGTTTTTCAAGTGACTGAAAGATGTCGTTGCATTACTCTACCTTTGTTCCTAGGAAGTAACGATGCGGTGCAACAAACCCCTAGGAGGTAGCTAATTGCGCCGACACATACTCTTACAGTTACAGCCTTTGGCTAGATGAGTTTTCTTTTCTAAGTCTGCAGCGAAGAGTTCTTCCTTAAAAGTCACAATGCACTCACAATGGAGTGTCTTTTATTAATATAATGTTGTGTACTGGTTAGTTAGTCCAAGATTCAATATCAACACTATCCATCTATTACTGAAACAATTTCAATTATACATTCAAAAATAGCGGACTCATTATTCATTCATATTCATCCAATTTCCACATCAACATTCAAACAATTCAAGAATTACGCATCAAAATAAAATTGTGCACATATTTCTGTTGAAATTTTGTAAATTTTCATTAACTAAAGAAACAAAATAAAGTCAAACATGAAGGTGTATTTACATTTCCAATGCACATAATCTTCCCACCCAAACTTAATGTCTGCATTGTCCCTAATGCACTGACAATAGTTATACATATATAATGGAAATGTAGCTACAATGCACTAAACTAAAAGGAATGCAGTGACAATTAAAATGCAGGCACAATAAGAATGCATTAAAACTAACTAAAAAGAGATGTACCAAATTATTCACCAGCAACCGATGCAGAGGCTGCTTCGGTTTTCTTCTTCTTCTTTTTTCGGGTGCTCTCCCTTGTCATGTTATTTCTTTTTCTTGTCCTTGCACCTCTTCCGCTTTTTATCCTTTGAACCAACCGGCTCGACTGATTGTTCCTCCTCAGCGAGTTCGGTGACGGCCTCATCAGTTGTCACCTTGGATGGGTGGATTTCTACGAGTAGTGCCACAAAGGGAACAATAGCCAAAGGATCTAGTTCCTCGATCTCGCCAGTAACAACTTTAGCTTCGCTCGTAGTCGGTCGAGCCCCATCTGAGCTGGATGTCCCCACAACATCCTCAACGATCATTGTTGGGGCATCGATGTCCTTCTTCTCTTGCATGTCGGGAGGCTCTTCTTCTTCCTTTTCTTCTTATTCCTTGTCTTTATCCTTCTCTTGCAAGTGATCACCTTCCTGATTTGCTCATCCTACACGCGGCTCATGTTCAATTGGGCCAGTGCCAGCGCAGTCGACTGTATCGACATCTTCTTCCAGAGCAGTTATCCTTTCCACCATATTTGCGTCCAGACTATTGGAGAACTCATCTTCGAATAAATGAGCAATGTTACGATGAAGATCCTTATCAGCCTGTGCCTGCTCGCCATCCTTCTCATCATCGAAAATATAGATCCGGGTTGGTTCAGGGGCAGGCCTACCATCAGGGGTAGGTTGCTCAGAAGATGAGTATTTCATCGGGCGATAGATGGATGGGAAAGTTGGGAAATTTGGTAGTGGGGTCTGGTTGATCTGATTCAATGCAGCGACAAGGGCTTCATTCCACGCCTTTGTGTAGGTATAAAACTTGTGGAGTCAAAAATCCATATCGTCCATAATACTGTCGGTGTAGATAGAACGCATGTCGATGCGGTCTAAGTGAACTTCCATCAGGGCCAGCTTCTTTACGACTGAAGTCTCTGTCGACGCATCAGGTTTGTCATCCATCTTCTTACCCTTTCCTTTGTCCCTTTTCTTGGAGTTCTCTTTGGCCACTAGGGTGTCTTGGCCTCGTGTCATCCTCTCAATGGAAATATCATTGATTAGGACTTTGTTGTCTAAGACCTCTTCATCATCTTTGGGTACAATGCCCTTGTGTTGACAAAGTAGCATAAAAGAGGGAAAAGGAAGGATACTAGTTTGCTTTCCTGCAGCTTCTGTGATCTGGGCATGTTTGAGTTGATCGATATCGATGTGTCGGTGATGCAGATGGAATGCAATAGACACATACGGTCCAATGTGGCCATAGTACTGTAGGTTGAAGGCATAACACGTCTGTTGATAAAATGAAACCATACCTTTCAAAAAATTGAAAGTTATTGCCTGTGCATTGTATAGTTTTGAAAGCCATTGCCCGTCCATGTAGCGCCATTGTTGCAGAGATCTTTCATCATCTGAGGCAGGCAATTATTGCCCAGACTATGCATAAAAGGTGCATGGGTGTCCACCCTTTCCGAAATCCTTAGCAATACATTGATATGTGCAGGGATCCATGGAATAAGCCCCTCTTGGACAAATACAAACTCCTGCTCTTGGTCCATCAGGTTTGTATAAAACTCCCTAACCAAAGTAGGGGAGTAGCCCGAAGGATGGTCGTAGAAATATTCCCATCTGAGGCGACTGATGGTACTGTGGACTTACTTTCCAAGGGTCAGGTGTGGAGAAAGTTAAAGGCCCTATTCAGGGTGAGTGTTGCGCTTAAGCATGACATTTTGGTACCGGACTTTGGCCGCAGTTGTTAAAAACAAGATTGAGCCTATGGATGAGGGTGGTGGTGTTGTGGATGGAGCCACAGTAAAAGTAGTTGGGGTGGTTTTGGAGGAGGGTTTAGGAGTGTTTCTTGAAGCACGAGTTTTTGCCATGGTGAGATGAAAAGAAAGTAAAGAAGACTTTGCAAATAAAGATTGCTTCGAAATCAGAAAAGAAAATATGCAGACAATGAAAGAGAGGAGTTGCAGTAACAATGGCGGATGTGAAGAGAAAAGGTAACTACAAGGGGAGACTTTATAACCTAGGCGTAATGTGTGGAAAAACAAGGGGAAACGTTGCGTCTGCAACCATTAATTTCCAAATTCTGTAGATTGTATTTTTTCATTTGATCCAATGGTTGGGATAGAAAGAAATCAATCGGCACGATTCTTGCTAGAAAAGTAATGCTGACTCATCGCAGAATGCATCGACAATATGTGCTTCGATGCTTCAACAAAAAATCAATTTTTATTTCTGCAAGGAATTAACAACACAAAGAAAAGTGAAACAAATAAAAGTAAATAACGAAATGCATCGACATTATTTAAATGTCACCAAGTTGACGGCTTCGACTGGTTCTCGAACATCTGAACTAGTATAATGTTTAAGACGTTGTCCATTTACTTTAAATTGTTGTCCATCCTTTAGATTTTTGATTGTTACTGCACCGCTTGGGAATGCTTCGACAACTCTAAATGGTCCTAACCACCTTGATCGCAATTTCCCTGGATGCAATTTTAAACGTGAGTTAAATAAAGGTACCAACTGACCAGGATGAAATTGTCGATGCAAGATAATGTTGTCATGCGATCTTTTTGTCTCTTCCTTGTATATCGCAGCATTCTCATAAGCATGGCGTCAAATTTCTTCTAATTTTGTGATGTCAACAGTCTTTTCCTTCCGGCAGCATCATAATCCAAATTAACCTGCTTAATTGCCCACATAACCTTATGTTCAAGTTTGATAGGCAGGTGACAAGATTTTCCAAACACTAGTTGATATGGTGACATTCCCAACTTTGTTTTGTAGGCAGTGCGAAGCGCCTACAATCCATCATGTAGCCACGTAGACCAATCCTTCCTAGATGGATTAACCACCTTTTCAAGTCTGCTTTTAATTTAACGATTGGATACTTTGGCTTGACCATTGGTTTGTGGGTGATATGTGGTAGCCACACGATGCTTCACACCATATCGTTTTAATACAGTCGCCACTTGGTTATTATAAAAATGGGTGCCTTGGTCACTTATCAACGCTCTCAGTGTTCCAAATCTCGTGAGGATGTTGTGTGAAAAAATTCAACACCGTCCGAGCGTCGTCTTTTGACACTGCAATTGCCTCGATCCACTTCGAGACGTAGTCAATAGCCATTAAAATATACACATTTCCAAAAGAGTTTGGAAATGGTCTCATAAAGTCTATACCCCAAACGTCGAAAAGCTCTACCTCAATGATGGGTTGTTGGAGCATCTCATTGCACCGAGATATTAAACCAGTGCGTTGATAATGATCACATTGTTGTGTGAAGTTGTGAGCATCTCGAAACAATGTGGGCCAATAAAATCCCGATTGTAAAACCTTTGCAGCAGTTATTGTTCTGCCAAAATGGCCTCCATAAGAGGCATCATGGCAGCGTCGCAAGATTGACAACATTTCTTCTTCAGGGACACAATGACGAATGATATTGTCTGCGCATACCTTAAATAGGTATGGCTCGTTCCAATGGTATTTGGCAGCATCGCGTATGAACCTGATCTTCTTGTGACCAGTAACACTCATGGGTAGCTTCCCACATACAAGATAATTGACGACATCGACATACCATAGCGATGCGTCGACAAAGATAGGAACAAAACTTGTCAAATGCGAAGACTACTATTAGCAACTCTTTCTCAGTCGTAGTGTAATTAACTTATGTTTCAGTTAGAGTTTTACTAGCATAGTAAATAGAATGGAATACCTTTTCTTTTCGTTGGCCAAGTACAGCTCCCATAGCAAAGTCACTTACATTGCACATAAGTTCAAACAGTTGCATCCAGTTCGGTGTAACGACAATTGGGGCTTGTACTAGCTGCTTCTTTATTGTCATGAATGCATCTAGACATATGTCATCAAACACAAACTTCTTATTTTGTCCAGCAATGAGCAAAATAGTTTAGTTATCTTGGAGAAATCTCAAATGAATCTTCTATAAAAACCAGCATGTCCAAGAAAGCTTCTTATTGCTTTGACGTTAATGGGAAGTGGTAGTTTTTCGATGATTTTTACCTTTGCTTTATCAACCTCAATACCCTAACAAGATATACGATGCCCGAGGACAATGCCTTCAGTTGCCATGAAGTGACATTTCGCCCAATTCAGAACGAGATTTGTGTCCTCACATCTCTTCAAAACTCTCACTAGATTGTCAGCGCATTGATCGAAATTGTGCCCATAGAGGGAGAAATCATCCATGAATACCTCTAAGGAATCCTCGATCATGTCTGAAAATGTTGCCATCATAAACCTGGAATGTTGCTAACGCATTACACAACCCAAATGGCATCCATCAAAAAGTAAAGGTTCCAAAAGGGCATGTAAATGTGGTCTTTGCTTGATCTTCCAGCGTAATAGCTATTTGATTGTATCCAGAGTAACCGTCTAAGAAATAATAATAGGCTTTCCCAGGTAGCCTATCTAGCATCTGATCAATGAAAGGTGGTGGAAAATGGTCCTTCTTTGTGGCCGTATTCAGTCGTCGGTAATCCATGCATACTCACCATCCAATTGCAATGCAAGTAGGAATTAACTCATTTTTGTCATTAATCACAACTGTGAAACCACTCTTTTTAGGCACACATTGAACGGGGCTTACCCAATCACTATCAGAGATAGGGTATATAATGCCCGCATCTAACCATTTGATAATTTCCTTCTTCACTACTTCTTTCATCTTTTCATTGAGTCTTCGTTGCTGCTCAATTGATTGCTTCTTTTCATCTTCTAGCCTAATCTTATACATGCAAAAAGAGGACTGTTGCCTTTGGTATCAGCTATGCTCCAAGCTATGGCTCTTTTGTGTTATTTCAGAATAGTGATAAGCTTATCTTCTTGCATTACGTCGAGGGATGCGTTAACAATAACAGGTAGTGTTTCATTGTCACCAAGGAAGACATATTTCAAATGTGTCGGGAAAGGCTCCAACTCCAAGATAGGAGCTTGCTCAATAGATGGTTTAAACACTGGGATTATCCTGTTAGACAAATCCAAAGACTCCATTTGCCAATTCTAACGCAGCACATAATTGTTTAACTCTTCTTTGTCGACACAGTCATCTAAAATGTCATCGGTAGATGTCGTCGCATCATCATCAAACAATGCTGAACTTCTTGCGTTAAATTCTTCTAGAATAATATTGTCCAACGCATCAATATGGTGACATTATTCTTTAGGTCGGACGGTGATGCTTCAAACACACTGAAAGTTACATGGTCATCATTATGACGTATGACAAGTTCTCTTTTGAATACGTCGATAAGTGTTCGTCCCGTTGCTAGAAATGGCCTCCCTAGAATTATTGGTACCTCCTTATCAGCTTCGCAGTCTAGGGTGATAAAATCAGTAGGGAACACCAACTTATCAACTTGGACAAGAACATCTTTAATTTGTCCTTCAGGTTGTGCTAAGGATCTATCCTCCAGTTGCAATGTCACCGCAGTGAGCTTCATCGAACCTATTCTTAATTTCTTGAAAGTAGACAAAGGCATAAGATTAATACTTGCTCCCAAATCACATAAAGCCTTACCTAAGTAATGATTCCTGATGGAGCATGAAATTGTGAAACTGCCAAGATCTTTCACCTTGGTTGGCAACTTATTTGTAAGCACAGCGCTGCACCCATCTGTGAGCGCAATCGTCTCGATGTCGGACAATTTCTTTTTCTTTGATAACAACTCCTTCATGTGTTTCCCATAACTGGGTATCTGCATAAGAGCATCTATTTGAGGTATATTAATATGCAATTGTTTCAAAGTAAAAACAAACTTTTGGTATTCTTTATCATGGATTTTTTCTCTGAATCATTGCGAAAACGGTAAAGGTATTGTAACATTGGGTTGTTGTGGAAAGCTCGGTAGTGTCGACATTGGTAGTTGCGTCGACAACTTAGTTGGGTAAACTGTAGGCATATATAACATTACAGTTGGTTCCTCTTCATTTTCTTTTGCTTGACTTTTTTCTGCTATATCCTCTCCTTGTTGTTGTGGTTCAGTTCCGTCGACATGGTCTTGGTCATAACTGCTTGGCCCTACCGTCTGTTTTCCACTCTTTAGCTTGATTGTTTTACAATTCTCCTTCCCCTTTGTGTTGGATTTTCAGTATCACTAGGTAGAGTACCTGGTGACCTGGTGTTGAGACTAGAAGCTAACTAACCGAGCTGAGCTTCTAATGCTCGTATGGAAGAAGAATTGCCTTGCACAATTGCCTCTGTTCTTGTGATATGTTCGCGCATCATTGCTTCAAGAGCAGCCATAGGATCTGCCTTTTGTTGAGCAAATTGCTGCTGTTGATGGTGATGATGTTGTCCTTGCATTTGTGGCAGTATAGACTATTGTGGTTGTAATCTCGATTGTGGTTGCATTTGAATATGTGACTGCATCTGGTCAGAACGAGAATTCATCTATGAATTTTGATGATAATTCTGTTGTGGAATGGTATTGTAACCCCCTTGGTCTGAGGAATTTCCATATCTGTACGTAGAAGTATTTTGATTTCCCCAAGGTTGTTAAGAATGATTGTTGTATGAGTTGCCAAATGAACCCCCTCGGATGTTGTTGACGCAGAAATTTTTTGCATGTTGTGGGCAGTCCTCATAGCTATGGTTGTTGCCGCAAATTTCACAGGAAAATATCAACGCATCTAATTGTTGAGCCACTTGAATCGGAGCAACATCACTTGTTCCTTTCATATTCTTTATTATGTTGGCTAGTGAAAATACCCGTGCTGACAAAGCAGAAATAGCATCTAACTCAAGAACTGCAGGGTTAGTTTTTACCTGTGCAAAACGAGAAATAGGATATTGATAATAATTCTGAGCAATTCTCTTTAGAATTCTTACAACTTCATTATATGTATAATCCAACAAGGGACCATTAGCCGATGCATCGACAAGGTTCCTTGTCTGAGCATTCAAACCATTATAAAAATATTTCAATCTGGGTCTTCTGCTGAATTCCATGCATTGGGTAGCGTCGAAGCAATATTTTATAACGCTCCCAAGTTGTATGTATATTCTTATCATCCAACTGATGATATGAAATAATGTCATTTCGCAACCTTGAGTTTATTGTCGGTGGATTGAAACGTAAAACAAATTGCGTTGCTAATGCATTCCAAGGTGAGATAGATCCTGCCGGTAATCCCAAAAACCATGTTCTTGCTTTACCCTGCAACGAATAAGGAAATAGTTGCATTTTCAAGGCATCATCAGGGACATCATGTTGACTAAAGGATGCACAAATAAGCAAAAATTATTTTAAGTGTTCTCGTGCATCTTCATGAAGAAAACCAGAATTGCCCATTTGAGTTGAGCATCTGAAACATCACCGATTTCAGTTCAAAATTACCAGCTTGGATAGTCGGTCTCACAACTCCTGGTTGTAAATCATCATGAATAGGCATAACAAAATCTCTTATTGTTCTATTTTGTATTTGTTCTTCTTGTGGACATGGTGGTGGTATATCATTAACAATTTGTGGAAGCACTGGAGAATTCCATCTTGTGGCAGCAATGGTGACAAATTATTTTTGTTATTGTTACCAGCCATTTTCCGTTGTTCTTGCCTTCTCTTCCTAAGTGTCCTCTCAAGCTCTGGATCAAAGCTTACAATGCCCTTAAGATTTCTCCTTGTAGACATGCAACAATTAAAAATCTGAAAAAGAAAACAATTAAGAAAAATAACAACAGATTAGTAAAGATTAAAAGTTAAGTAAGTAAAACTAATTTCAACTACAAAAGTAAACATCAAACAAATGCCATTCCCTGGCAACGACACCAAAACTTGATCGGTGTTTTTACGTCACAGCAATGTGCAAGCGGACACACGTCGATGCAAGTATAGTTGATAGATAAATCTATCGGATATCGATCCCACGTGGAATGGGTTCTTGATGTCTAATAGTCGGAGAAATCAATATTAAAATTAAGTGTAATGTGAGTACTGATGTTAGTGAAATATGTCAGATTTGCACACTAAAATAATCAGTAATGTCAACACAACTAGAATTAAATGTCAGGTGTTAAATGTCAATGTACTGAAAGTAAATCAAATGTGTTGAGTGTTGAGTGCTGAATATTTAAATGCATGAAATGTAAAAGTGATCAAGTGTAAAAGGTTAGGATTGGTTCACTGATTCTGCTAAATCGTAACGCTGGATGCGTCGACAAGGTAAAATATAGATGGAATGTCACTGCAATGAAGTCCCTTTGAGTTCTTACGAACAACAACTCTTTACTTAATCCCGACTTAAATATCCACAAGTACTCCACCTCTCGGTCTGAGCAACGATGTGTATTCAAGAATAAGTAACTGGAGTTTGTCCCAGTCCCAAGCAGCTCTTGCCTAACTTACCTCTTAACTCAACTTGTCATCGTATCTCTTGATGTCGATGTACTGTAATTTCACTCTCGTGCTTAAAGCGGTTAGATCCAAGAATAAACAGATAAGCAGTATAAAATAAGAATCAAAATGATTTAATATTAAAAGACACTCTCGTATTCATTTAATATCATCAAAATCCATCATCATTTAAGTAGAATTAAAGAGTACAATGAAGCTTACTATCGCTAGACTACTAGGTCTACTCCCTAATTGTTCCTCTTGCTCTGCATCAAGCACCTCTCGTTAGAAGTGGTTGTGGACTTGCTTTATCAGCTCCCAATTTCCAGCTCAAATCTCCAATTCACACAGAATTTAATCCCTCCGCTCTTGATATCTTCTTTCCTTCTTTGTTAGACTATTTATAACCTCTAAAATGTTGCAGGTTTCAGCCTTCATTCTTAGATCTAGATCTAGATCTTACAGCTGTCAAAATTAGTTAGATTACAGCTGTGCACTCATGCAGTTCTAGTATGTTCTTCAGAGATCTGCAGATTGTCGCTGTATCGCTGAGCGTATTTTGAAATCATAATTACAGTGACATATGTGAAATTCCTGTGTTGGTGCTTCTAGCTGTGAATTCAACTTGATTCTACTCATTCAAGGTTCAGTTTCAATGTGGCGACATTTTCTGGTCGCAATTTCCAGCTAATCTTGTGGCTGCATCTGTACAGCATTAAGCGTTCCTGCACTAACAATATTAAGACGCAATATATCGACTGCTTGCGTCGACATTGGTACAAAAAATAGATAATAACAAGAATTTAAACTACTTAAAATGAGTTAGAAAATATGGAAACTAGGTGTAAAATGCTAATGATGCATGCTTACTAAAATACAAAAGAGACAATAAAAGTATTAAATTGGGAGAAAATCTATGTCATTTGAAATACCATCAGTGGGGCGCTGAGGCCCAAGGGCATGTTGGAGAGATTAGGGAATGTGAGCTATGCTCCATTCAACGAGATATGTTTGGTGTGTTGGAAAGTGTTAGCTATATTCTTCACTTATGTGATATGTTTCAACTCTATGAGTCTAGTGTTAGTGTGTTGGAGATCCACGTATCCAATGTGTGATGATAGAGCTCACTATATGTTTCATAGTCTCAACAGCCAAATTACCATAAATTGTGTTTGATTGTGATTATATGTATATGACTAGATATGCTTATATGTGAATAAAGTATGCTGAAAACTATGTAATTAATGTGTATATAATTACAAAAAAGATGCTATGAATATGTTGTCTGATTGTTTGGTTAATGCATGATGATTGTTTATGTAGTGGTTATTCTGGGTACTCACTAAGCTTGTTAAGCTCACCCACTCCTTTTTAATCAGTGCAGATACTTAATGCCGGTGTGAGTGGTGTGGTCTCGAGGGTGATCTAAGCTAAAATCAACACTTTAATTTTCTATTTGTAGGTTTTATGAGTTTTTTATATTTGGGAACCTAAGGCAATGTGCTAGGACTTATTATGGATTTATATTGGTTTTTGGTTATATTCCTTTAAGTTATTTGCATGTCATTATAGACTTGAAAATATGTTATTTGAGGTTTGTTTTATATGATAAATGTTTGATAGTTGATAAATCGATATAAGATTGAATTATTTAACATTAAATTGATTTTTCGATAACTGTGAGAAGTGTGGTAATGATAAGGTACATGTCTAGGATTGACTCTGGCTAGGAAAGGCTTGGTTTCTAAGCGGTCAAATTTGACTCACCTACCTTTCCTAGGACACTACCTGGTGCACGGTTTACATTCACTTCTACGGTTTGTAAATATATGATCACTATAGTAAGATAATTAAAAGAAAAATTTGCATATGAAATAAAACATTTATAATAAGGTAAGCATTATGTGAGACGGAGGTGTGGCATCCTAGTATTCGGGCTAAGCAATCGGGCCGGGTATTGGGTGTTACAATTCTTGGGTGCCGAAGTGCACACTAACATCCTTGTCAGATAATTTTGACAAGTATTAACACGTATTTTTTAATATTTATAAATACTAACCTACTAAATTTATTAATTTCTCATTTCAGGGTCTTTTAAATAGAAACTGACATGTTTGGCATGACAAAGCTCATTTACATCGCGACAAAGCAACCAGTTTACCCCAAGGACGTCTGATGGTACTAGAAAGAACATATATTTTCTCCCTATTTATTGGATAATTTATTCCCATTTAGTTGTCGTTAGTAAATATTTTAACATTTTTTAGTTTAGTACATTGCATTATCTAACTTATTGGACCATGGCCTAGTTTTCCTTAATTTTACCATATTTTACTACTAATGTCGTTGCATGAGCACTTTTAGATTGCGCCCAAACTGTCGCTGCATGACCACTTCTCGATTGCACCCAAAACTATTGCCGTAAGAATATTTCTGGAATGCACCCAAGACTATCGCTGCATAAATATTCTTCAAATTGCATCCAGAAACTATCATAAGTATTTTTCAATTGCACCCAGGAATGTCACTGCATGAACATGTCCAGAATTGTCGCTGCATGAACGTGTCCAGAATTGTGCCTAGAATTGTTGTCGTAGCTGACAGCTATCTAGATAAGAACAGAAATGTGTGAGCTGTCTAATCTGGTATAACAACTTGTACAACCAGAGACAGCTCAATTCTACAAAATAGACACCTATACAATTTGGGCTAAATATAAACACTCACAAGGAAAGAGAAAAGGGAGTCTTTCATTTTGCAATATTATCTTCTTCAACCTAGCTTTTGAGCTTTTCGACTATGAAGGCTTTAGACCCTCGGGTGAATCAACATGAAGGCAATGCAGACCAGCTCTTGACGAGGAGTTCCTAAGTGTGACACAAGAGGAGAGTAAGAGAGCAAGTCGAGTAGCCTAGACATAGTATTCTCCATTTGTTATTTTATATTTCTTTCTTAAACGATGGTAATTCATGTTATTTCAAGACTGTATGGAAGAACACTTGATATTTAGACTAATTGATATTTTATCCAAGCTCGCTTTTATTGTTTAATGTTTGGGTTTGAATGATTTTAGCAAGGAAGTGTTATTGCAGTCACAGTCACTGGAAGGTGTAGTGACAGTTTAAACTAACAAGCAAGACAACGAAAGTTGCTTGGGGATTGAAGAAATTTGGCCCACTTGTTCTTAAGTGTGTTGCAATTCGAACACTGGAAGGTGTGGTTAGTGTGTATACTAAAGTCATAGATCTAATAGAAAAGCCAAGTTTGGTAAGATGTTCATTGCACTTCATTGCATCGACAAATTACCTGTTATTCTTAACCTTGTAAGCCACACTTAGTTTTCTGTTGACTATTCACATTGTGGATCCCATTTTACCTTGATTACATTTTATCCTTTTTTCACATTAATGCTCCGACAACCATTCTCACAATTTATTGCATTTTACTTATTCAATGCATCGATAATTTTAGATGACAAACACCCATCCTCGTGGGATTGATATCCGACGGATTCACTTCTGTCTACTATACTTGCATCTACAGTGTATGCTAGCACATATTTACTGTGGCATTCATAGCACGATCAAGTTTTGGTGCCGTTGCCGGGGATGGTGTTTGTTTGCTGTCTATTTTTGTCTTTGCATTTATTCTTTATTATCTAAATTTTATTTGTCACTAACTTGTTTTCTTTTTGTTGTTTACTTTTACATTTTTCTTTTAGTGAAATATGGCTAGGAATGAGGTGTATAGAACCTCAAGATGTTGGACTAGCATAAGTGATACTATAAAAATGGAGCTCGATGCCATAATCGCCTTTATCTTCTTTGACTAATATGAGTAATTCAATGTAGAATGCTACAACAATTGCAAAATGGAAATTTGCTATGACAATTTGCGATTACTGTTGAAGCAACCATGAGTTTGAACAATGCCCATCAAATCTAGCAAATGTGTACACATGGAGAATTTCAGCCAGAATGAAAATCCATATTCCAACACCTACACACGAGAGTGGGAGCAACATCCAAATTTTTGTTGGAACAATCAAGACCCTGGAAGTATAAAAAACGATGTTAGATCCGAGTGGACATTGCCCAATTATGATAAACTCTTGTCAAGACAAAATACCCAGCAAGACAAAGCATTAGAATTTTCATCATTTGAAAATTTGCTGATACAATATTTTGCCAAGATTGAAGCTATGCTTCAGAGTCAAGTTGTATCCATACGAGCTCTAGAATATAAATTTGGCCAGATTGTGAGCGTAATAAATTTTGCGACCATAAGAATCTTTGTCGATTGATATTGAGAATTCGATATCATAAGAGCAAAAGCATTGTGAGGGAATCATTCCCAGAAGAAAGACTCAACTAATTGAAGTTGTTACATATGCTATAGTAAAGGAAGATAATTCAGACCTCAACAATTGAAAGATATCAGAACAATCTAAAAAGCAAACTACTACTGAAGAGGTTAAATATAATATTGCGGAGATAGAATCAGATCATTTTATCACCATAAATGCTACAACAAAACAGCCTCAGAAACTTGAAGATGCATGGTCAAAGAAGAAAAGATTGGGAGAAGTCGAAGCAATCGCACTTACTGAAGGGTACACTATCATGACAGTTAAATTGCTCCAAAAATTTAAGGATCCCAAGAGCTTCTCAATACCCTATTCCAATTGTGATCGGTATATTGGAAAGGCATTATGTGATTTCAATGAAAGCATAATTTTGATGCCTATATCCGTAATTAAGAAGTTATGAAATTGGAAAAAACAAGAAAGAGTGGAAATGTTTTGGGACCGTGTGGAGAATAAAAGAGTACGAAGCACTTAAAGAAGAAGGAAAAATACTATGTCTGCACTGATTGAGGAATAAGTATACACTATTGTTGATGCATTAGGATTCCATTGTTAGTGTAATTTTGTACAACTGTACTACACCTACTGACTTAATGCTGAAAACGGAAGAAGTTCGTGTGGAGGAAGAAAAAGATGAAGAAATAGATGTCGGGGCAAATTTAGCTGAGAAATTTGTCCCCGCACCTGAAGTTGTGGGTGTAATAACTGAAGGCTTGGCGCAAGATGGAGCGAGTCAGGCGGAAGCTGTGGATGAAATTAATGAGGACCATAATCCTTTAGCAATAGTGGTCTAGACTGGACCAACAAATGTAGTAGCTGATGATGTCAGAGCAGTCCACAAACCATGGGAAGCACAAACAAAAGAAGAGGAAGTGCTCCAAGAAAAAAAAGGCGCATGAAGGATGAGAGGAAAAGAAGAAGAAGCGTATTGCAGCCACATTAAAGGCTGAGTAAAATTAAGTTAGTATGTTTTAAATTTTTCCTGCATTGCATTTAGCTGTAATTTTTATTTTGTTAGTAAGCATAGTAGCTGCACATTCATTTGTCATTGCATTGGGACAATGCAAACTTTAAGTTTGGAGGTGAAATGCATATAGGGCTTGAAAATACAATTTCACCCACATTTTAATTTTTTTTTGAGTTTAATGAAGAATGCAAGGTTACTGCAAATGTGTTGAATTTGTTTTCATTTGATGCTTAATTCTTGAATCATGTGAACTATCAATGAATGAGTTGGATAAATTTGATTGAATGTTGTATCTTCAATTCTTTGATTAATAATTTAGATTGCATTAGTAATGAATGAATAGTATCATTCTTTGAATCTTGAATGAATCTACCATTTACAACTGTTTGTATATATATATAGTTATAAATATAAGACACTCCAATGTGGGTGTATTGTGAACTGTCAAGGGGAAACTCCAATGCAAGTGTTAGAAAAAGTAGTCTAGCCAAAGGCTGTCACTGTAAAAGTGCATGTCGGCGCATTTACTTACTCCCTGGGGTTTTGTTACACCCCATCGTTACTTCCCAGGAACAAGAGTATAGTAATGCAACGACATCCCTCAGTCACATATAAAAAAGGAAAAGAAAAATCTCTCTCTATATATATTAGTGTACAATAATTGCTATTTTGGTAGAAAGAATTTAGGATTTAAATTATGATGCTAGCATTGATGAAGTTGCATTTTTAATTATTTATACTTACAAATTGTCGGTGTAATATTCTGTCATTTGAATGTGATTCATTCATTAGGATTTTAGATGATTCAAGTTGCTAGAATAATCATTACCTTGATAAAAATTTTGGTATGACTTTGCTAGTTTCTGTTTTACTTGAGGACAAGTTAAAAACTCAAGTTTGGGGGTGTGATGGTACTAGAAAGAACACATGTTTCTCGCCATTTATTGGATAATTTGTTCCCATTTAATAGTATTTAGTACATATTTTAGCATGTTTTTAGTTTAGTACATTGCATTATCTAACTCATTAGATCTTGGCCTAGTTTTCCTTAATTTTGCCATATTTTACTACTAATGTCGCTGCATGAGCACTTCTAGATTGTGCCCAAAACTGTTGCCGCATTAGCACTTCTAGATTGCACCCAAAACTGTCGTCGCAGGAATATTTATGGAATGAACCCAAGATTATCGCTGCATAAATATTCTTCAAATTGCATCCAGAACTATCGCTACATAAGTATTCTTTAATTGCACCCAGGAATGTCACTGCATGAACATGTCCATAATTGTCGCTGCATGAACGTGTCCAGAATTGAACCCAGAATTGTCTCCGCATCTAACAGCTGTCTAGATAAGAACAGAAATGTGTGAGCTGTCCAATCTGGTATAAACAATTTGTACAACCAGAGGTAACTCAATTATACAAAATAGAGACCTATACAATTTGGGCTAAAATATAAACACTCACAAGGAAAGAGAAAAGGGAGTCTCTCTTTTCCTTAGTCTCCCATTTTGCAATATTATCTTCTTCAACCTAGCTTTTGAGCTTTTCAGCTATGGAGGCTTGAGACCCCTCGGGTGAATCAACGTGAAGGCGATGCAGACCAGCTCTTGATGAGGAGTTCCTAAGTGTGACACAAGAGGAGAGTAAGAGAGCAAGTCGAGTAGCCTAGACATAGTATTCTCCATTTGTTCTTTTATATTTCTTTCTTAAACGATGATAATTCATGTTATTTCAAGATTGTATGGAAGTACACTTGATATTTAGACTAATTGACATTTTATCCAAGCTTGCATTTACTATTTAATCTTTGGGTTTGAATGATTTTAGCACGGAAGTGTTATTGTAGTCACAGTCACTGGAAGGTGTAGTGACAGTTTAAACTAACAAGCAAGACAATGAAAGTTGCTTGGGGATTGAAGGAATTTGGTCCACTTGGTATTAAGTGTGTTGCATTGCTAGCACTGGAAGGTGTGGTTAGTGTGCATACTAAAGTCATAGATCTAATAGAAAAACCAAGTTTGGTAAGATGTTCATTGCATTTCATTGCATCAACAAATTACTTGTTATTCTTAACCTTGTAAGCCACGCTTAGTTTTCTGTTGACTATTCACGTTGTGGATCCCATTTTATCTTTTTTTTTCACATTATTGCTCCGACAACCATTCTCACAATTTATTGCATTTTACTTATTCAATGATCGATAATTTTAGACAACAAACACCCATCCTCGTGGGATCGATATCCGACATATTCACTTTTGTCTACTATACTTGTACCGACAGTGTACGCTTGCACATATTTGATGTGACGTTCATAGCACGATCAATGACCAAGCATGCTATAACGCGACATACCCCTTTGTATGTTGCGACAAAGGGGTCAGAATGCTGAAATTTCATAATTATAGGTTTGTCGCGACATAGGGGGAGCTACGTCACGACAAAGAGGTACTGAAGGGTTTATCGTGATATTCCTTGGCTATGTTATGACATCGTCTGCAAAAGTTACAGTGTTGACCCGACCCGATTATGTAACCCGATGACTAAACCCTTATTTTACTTGATTTTTAACCCCAAAACTCTAATATTTCACACCCCTTATATATGCCACATTAACTTAAACACATTTCCTAACACTAAGAACTTTCAAAACTCTTTCAAACCTTATCAATCCTTCATCTCTTTTTCTCTTCAAAACCTAAAACCATAAACTCTAACATTCATCAAGAAGGCTCCATCCCGTTATTCTAAAGATTGATTCGATCTCATCGGCAAGGCACAAACCTGAAACCAAAGGTATTTCTCATCCTTTATTTTTCCATTAGTTACTATTCATCCTTATTCAAAAAGTGTTGCAGATTACAATGTCTCCTAGAAAATGAACCATTGTTCAAGAAAGTGATAGTGACTCAGATTACGAGAGGTTTGGGAATGACCAAGTGGAAAAGTACTTCTTAGCTTCACAAGGATGGCCCCTTATTCACGAAAGAAGTTTTGAGCAGTCAATGGTTCTCTGCAAAGAGATACGACAGCTAGTAAGGTACTACCAATGGGAACAATTTTGTGTTTCCCCGATAGGTAACACTATAGTACCTGTAGTTCATGAGTTTTACGCATCTCTTAAAGATAATGTTATTAAGTGGAAAACTCTCAAAATAGTAGTCGTACGAGAGAAGTATGTTCCACTTTTACCTTTCGATATTTGTGAATTTTACAATGTTTTGTATTATAAGAAAGACTATATTAATGAGGTTGATTTAGATTTGTTTAAGAATATTGATATGAAGGAAATTGTTAGATTTTTAACACAGGGTCGGGGTAGTTGGAATTATAGACTTGATTTTAGCTCACCTTCAAATTTTAACCAGGTTATTATGTTCCCTATTGCAAATATGTGGATGCAATTCTTGGCCACTAAGATAGCACCGGCCCTAAACGTTTCTAACGTTAATAGTTTTCGAGCTATCTTATTGAATGCTATTTTGTAGAAGAAATGAATTTGTGTGGGATGATGGATTTACCGAGAAATGCCAAAATTGCACAAAAAGTTAAAAAGCTGGAATCTTCTTTCCTCATTTGATAATGGCGCTATGCAAGAAGGTAGGAGTGCCAATGAGTGACAATGAGCAATTACTAAATCTAACAAGAAGCATTGTTGGAGATTCAATATATAAACAATACGTTGAGCTTCAAAGAAAGCATATCAAGGAATGGAATCAGAGAAGGAAAGAGAAGATGGATGTGCTAGCATCACTAAAATGAAAAGAAACTACAAGAGCTAAAAAGGTTACGTTGGCAGCATAGAGGGGAAATTAGATGACATTATTCGGTGAATGCAAGAAACAAGTCTGGTATTAAAGGAATTTGCAAGAATAAATGAGCTACCCATCGAACATGTTTGAAGGTGAAGAAGGAGGAGCTGAGGAAGAAATCGAGTTGGGTGAAACCAATTTGGAGCAGGAGAACCTTAACACATAAGACGAGGACGAGGTAATGTTCCAGCCTCAATACTCAACTCCCAAAGGATTGGTGATTCGGAGCCTAGCAAGACAACAAGGTGAGAACTCTCACCAAAGGTATTCCACCAAGGGAAAAGATCCAATGGAACCTCAATCTAACTCGGAGGAAGAGGATTGAAATTTTTTAGAGAAACTCTAAAGACTTTATTTTAAGACTTGTAATTTCGGTGGTGTTGGAAACTGTGATTTCGAAATCAGAACTCCGATAATTCGGATCGTAAATTTATTTATTTTGATATTTATGATGTGATTATCATCGTATTAAATTTTGGTTGCGAAATTTTATTGTTTAAATAGTTAATTTAGTAAAAAGGACTGAATCGTAAAAGTGGAAAAAATTATGAAATAATTGATTGAATAGGTTGGTTTTTAAAGGGAGGACTTAGAAAAGTCCTTAATGGATAAATATACCTTAACAAGGCATAGTGGACAGTTATGGGCTATTAATCAGTGAAAATTATGTTAAACCTTTAAGGGCATTTTAGTAATTTGAAAATAAGTAAGTTAAATTAAAGTAAAAGAAGAATTAGATGAATTTCATTCATCTTTTTCAACCAAAGCACTTAGAAACCCTAAAAACATAAGAAGAACATTCGGCCATAGCAAACTCATCGATTGGTAGGTAATTTCTCACCCGTTTCTAGTGATTTTTATGTTTTCGAGTTCGTATTAGCTTAATCTAGCTAATCCAGAGACTAATTTGTAATTCTGTCAAATGTTATAAATTTTTCCATTGATGAATGAGCTTGTTTTTGGATGTTTATGGTAGATTTGAAAGCTTGATAGTGGGATTTAGTATTTTTGTGAAGTGATTTTTGATGAAGTTAGGGTTTAAGGACTAAAATGATAAAATGATGAAATTATGTGCTCCTATTGTGAAATGATTGAATTGGAGGGACATGTATAGAAGTTTTGAGAAATCGGTTAGCATGATTTAAGAGAGAAAATGGTTATTTTGCATGATTTGTGCTTAAGGATTAAATTGAATAGAAATGTAAAGGTCAGGGGTAATTTCGTAATTTTTCTAAAAAGGACTTATATATATAAACTAATCAAATTATATGATTTAATGAGAGAAATGGTTGATTTATTGTGTTAGATCATGACTATGGAGAAGGGAAATTAGCGGAGTAGTCATTGGAGTTTTACTCAAACTACAATTTCATCCGGTAAGTTCGTAGTGTGAATTTATATGCTTTCTATTATCTTTGTGCATTCACTAATGTTACAGCAACTCAAAGAAGGTGAAAATGTTCGTGATAATGAAAAAAATAAAAGAAGAAACGAAATGTCAAGCTTGGGGCCGATTATTTGATATGACGCGATAGCTGTGATTCTGTATATGTTGCAGTATCCTGACAGCTTGTGTGAGCAGCATCGCAAGATGAAAAATTTTGAATGAATATTGAATATATGGACCCTTACGATGGCTGAGTCTCCGCGTATGTTATGGATTCTCAACAGCTTGTGTGAGTAGCATCGTGAGTGGGAAATTCTAGACCGTATAGATGGCTGAGTCTCTGCATACGTTGCAGATTCTCATCAGCTTGTGTGAGTAGTATCATATACTAGTTAACCTTTCTGGGCTCATAAGAGCTAACCTTTCTGGGCTTGTAAGAGCTAATTCTGTCTAGGCTCATATGGGCTAAATTTTGGAAGATTGGAAGAAATCAAATTCGATACTGTTCACAGTCTCATGGATACATATTTGCTATTATCTTTGACGATTTGGTTATTCTGTATGATAATGATATATGCAAACTTACTAAGCTTAATAAGCTTACCTATGTATCTGTCGTTATTTTGTAGATACATTTTACTATCTGAAGATCGGATTATCTTGAAGAATCACACTACCGCAGTACCTGTTTGGTAGTCTTTCATCACTTGGTTATATGATATGTACTAGGGTGATGGTTTCTTTTGTCTACTCATTCGAGATTGTGACAAACTTGTTATGTTTTAATGAAATATTGAATGTAGTAAAGTATGATGTTAAGTTAGCATATAAACTTAGAAGCAAAATGTAATGGCTTGGAAAAATATGTATTTTGAAATGGCTTAATGTATGTTGTTGTTATGAATGGAATGTGTTGATAAACTTGTGTTTTGGGTATGATTCTTGAGATTTTGCATGCTTGTTTCGATAGATCTTATGCATGTATTGGTAGAAGTATAGGGTAGGTAAGAGGTTATATTCTAGCTTGCATTATATCGGTAGTAGCAATAGAAGTATCGATAGTTCTACTTACTAAGGCATTGGTAGTTGGGATACTTATATCGGTAGAAGTTACAAGGCTAGACTTCTTAGCTCTCTATAGTTTTTAGTATCGATAAAAGTAAGACATGTTTCGATAGAAGTCTCACTTGTATCAGTAATACTGCCTCAAGTATTGATAAAAGTCTGCACTATTCTTGAATTGTTTACTGACTTGACAACTACCGATACTTGTCAAACAAGTACTGGTAGAAGTCTCCAAAAATCTTGTAAATGACCCTTTCGCCCTTGCTGAATTGTGGTTACAATTGATTGATGATTTATGATGTGTTGGGTGTATTTCTTTAACAAATGTAACTTTAAATGATATTTAAAAAAAGAGAACAGTGATAGATGAATAGAGGGATACTGGGACCCTAGCCAGCGACGGTTTACGGGTTTTGGGTGTTACACTATGGAGACACAAAAATTTCGAACATTCACAACAAAAGGGAGAAGGACAACCACTATGAGAAGAAGAGGACTTTCATGAACAATCGGGTAACTTCTTTCCTTAGTATTTTAAGGGGCTACACATTGAGGACAATGTGTTATCTAAAGTGTGGGGGGTAACATAGGAATTTTTACATATTGATATGTGTTTAAGCTTGGAGAAATACAAGTGATTGGTTAGGATCATGTATAATAGTTCGATTGTATTTGTTGATAAATTTGGCATGATGATGAATTTTTAAATTTTTGAGCATGAAATTTTCAAGTTCTATAGGTTACATTAAGTATAGATAGAAAAGTATTATTGATACCAAATGATATGAATAAGATGAGGAAATGAGCATATATGATAGATAATAATTTTAAGATTGTGTGACTAAATTGATATTTATGCATATTAAGGTGTCTAGGGATGACCTAAGGCGTTGTTTGGTTACATATAAAGCTAAAAAGCCAAACCCTATTCTAAATTTTCAATTAATACCCATCTTTAAGCCTTATGACCCTTCTTGATGAACCACACTACAAGCCTCTTCAGCCTAAAAACAATAATTTTTGTATACTCTTTTCTTTGGTCCTATTTTGCATGATAATAGACATATGGTAATATGTATTGAGGGTAAGTAGACACATTATGGTGGAGGTTATAAGATAAAGAGTGAAATAGGAAATCAATATGGTGTATGAGCTTTAGTATAGCCAAAAGAAAGAAATAGTGAAAAATCAAAAAAAAAAAAAAGAGTAAAACCGAAAGAGAAAAATCACGAGTAAGAAAGCACATGAAAAGTGACAAAGTCACAAAAATACCAAAAATAAGAAAAATAAAATCTTACTCAAAAAGCAAAAGAATACTCATAGGCTAGCTAAAGGGATTAGACTATGTTGAGATTCCTAAATTGGAGAGAAAAGGAAGATGAGAAAAGGAGAAATAAGGGGGTGAGATGGAATGAGACATTAAGGGGGAGAATAGGGAACAATACAATGTGCCAAACTATTTTCGTGTTTGTAACCTTTTATGCTTAACTGTTCTTTGAAATTCATACCAATCCTAAGCCTCAACACGTTAAAAGTCAAAAAATCCTATGTGACCTAAATAACTTTATGCATTAATAGATGTGGAAATTGTATGATCTCATTATGACTATTTGTATTATACTAGGATAATCAAACTACTTATTTTAGTCATTGATGAATTTAAATCAATAAAGCTTTGATAATTGTGTTTCTTGTAACTTACTGAACTTGTATTGTTTCTAACGAAAAATGGTAAAATTTCTCACTCATCATGTTAGAATTATTGAGAAGTACATAATGCCTAGAGTAGATGTTGCGAACTGAATCTTTGTATGATACAGATTCAAGCTCCTTTTCTTTCTTTGTTTCTTTCTTTTTGCTTTTCTTGTTTTGCTTACTTGAGGACAAGCAAAGACTTAAGTGTTGGGGAGTTTGATCTGTCGGTTTTATACCTAACAGATTGAACTAGTTTTCACACATGAAGAGCTTGAAATTAAGTATTTTATTTATATTTCTATAGGATTCTACCTAGTTTTTACCTTCGAATAATTTGTGTAAACAAAGTGCTAAAAGGTTGTTTTTATGTCTTTAAGGCCAATTGAGGCCTAAAGGTTAGCTAACATACTTCGTGAGTGTGCAAGAGACCTTTAGAAGATGAACAAAAGTGAAGTTGATCAATTCGTCACGACATAGGAAGCTCTACGTCGCAACAAAGGGACCAGACTTGAAGATTAAGGGAACTGACATCTTTGTCGCGACATACATAGGCTATGTCGCGACAATGCCGGCACAATGACATTAAAAGAGGGGATTGACTTCTTCATCGCTGATAGCATTAGAAATGACACTTAATTTCTCCTTAATTTAGTGTATAATTTGTTCCTTTTGTATCATTTCATGCATGCATTTTTAGCATTTCATACTTAGGATGTGCATTTTCTAACTCAATGCTATTTGATCTTAATTTCTTTCATTTTATCTCTTTCGTGCTACTAATGTCATTGTATTTAGCATTTGTTTTGCGGCTAAAGTTGTCAGCTTAGAAATCCACCTGAGAGGATCAGAGTAGGGAAGCATTCAGAATTACAGTCACAAGTTGATCCAGAATTGTTGCTAAACATGTCATCACATGAATGAATCCACAATTTATCAAAGATTTCATACTGCTAATGTATCTAGAAGCACCAGCGCAGGAGAAAATTGTCGTAGCAAATTAAAGTCATAATTTGCGTCCAGATATGTCGCGACAATCTGCAACTACTCAAAGAACAAATCAGATTTGCGTGAGTGCGTAGCTGGCAAATAACAACTTCTACAGCTGCAAAAAGGTGTTAGATCTGAAAAGAAAGAAAGATCTAGAAGGAATCAGTGATTATAAATAGAAGGACAAAAAGAGAAGATGATATCAAGTGGTGAAGATTTCAAATCTAAGTTTTCTCTCATTTAAAGCTGCCATGGAAGCTTGATTCAAAGGAAGATGATCTGATCTAGCAAGGGCGCAACATCTTCTGACGAGAAAAACTTGGTGTGACGCAAGAGGAGCAGTTAAGGGAGAATCCTAGTAGCCTAGAAATAGTATGCTTCGATTCATTTGTTAATTCCTCTTTTAATGCTGATGATTTTCAATTGACAATTGATTGTACATGAAAGTGTCTTTTAATGTTAGATTACTTTGATTCTTATTAAATTCTTCTCATCTACTTATCTTTGGATTTAACTGTTTGACCACGGAAGTGCAATTGCAGTCACAGACACTGGAAGGTGCGGTGACAAGTTAAATTAATAAGCAAGACAGCGGAAGTTGCTTGAGACTAGAAGGAATTCTAGTCACTTGTTCTTGAGTGCAAAGAATTTCCAGCACTGAAAGGTGTGGTAATTGTGAGCGCTTAAGTGTTTGATAAACAGAGAGTTGATATTAGTAAGATTTCATTAGAGCATAGTTGCGGGGACAAATTCATCTATAAGAAACTGAGCGTTGCCACTTGTGAAGTCAATGATCCTCTCCACTTCTTTACACTTGATCCATTTATTTTAAGTTTTTGAATTTACTTTACAACATCTCAACAAACCATTCATTTTCTATAATATTGCTCTGACATTTAACATTCTGATTGCACTAACAAATTTACTTCTTAACTTGTATAACTTTAACCTAATTGCGTTGTCATAACTCTTGACAGATCTTTTCATTTCAACTTAAAATGCTTTGACAGATTAAACAATAAATAACCATCTTTGTGGGATCGATATCCGATAGATTTAATTCTATCTACTATTGTTGCATCGATAGTGTACTATTGCACATTATTTGTTGTGACATTCTTAGCATGATCAAGTTTTGGCGTCGTTGCCGGGGATGACGTTTGTTTAATGTTTATTTTTGTCATTGCATTTATTTGTTATTTTCTAACCATTTACTGATTACTAATCTTTTGTTAATTCTTTTCAATTTTCTTTATTAGGAGTTTTATGTCCATAAGGAGAAATCCTAAGGACATTGTTAATTTTGATCCAGAACTTGAAAGGACAATTCAGAGGAGAAAGCAGAAGCAAAGAAAAATGGCTAGAAATAACAATGATCTACCACCATTGCTATCACAAAATGTTGTTCCTCCAATGTAGCCACAAGGAGTTAACAATATACCACCATCGTTATCACAAGTAGAGCAAATTATTGACAGGACAATCAGAGATTTCGTTGTTCCTGTGCTCAATGATTTACAACCAGGGGTTGTTAGGCTAGCAATCCAAGCTGATAATTTTGAGTTAAAACCTGTTATGTTTCAAATGCTTAATTTGAATGGACAATATGCAAGTTTACCTCATGAAGATGTGAGAGAGCATCTCAAATCATTTTTTATTATTTGTGCTTCTTTTAGTCAACATGGTGTTCTTGATGACACCTTGAAGATGCAGCTATTCCCTTATTCTTTGTAAGGTAGGGCAAGAACATGGTTCCTTGGTTTATCGGCTGGATCCATTACTTCTTGGAATGTGCTAGCAACGCAATTCATTTTGTGATTCAATCCGTCGACAAAGAATGCTAGATTGCGGAATGATATCACGGCATATCATCAACTGGATGATGAGAATTTACACACTACATGGGAACGTTACAAAACTTTGTTGAGATGTTATCCCATGCATGGAATCCAACAGGAAACTCAAATCGAGATCTTCTACAATGGATTAAATGCGTAGACAAGAAATCTTGTCGATGTATCTGCCAATGGTCCTTTGTTGGATTGCACCTACAATGAAGCCGTATGAATATTAGAGAGGATTGCACAAAATGACTACCAATACCCAATTTCTCGTGCTTCTCAAGTAAAAACTAATCCTGGTGTTATGGAATTAGATGCTATATCAGCTTTGAGTGTGTAGGTATCCTCATTGGCAAACATGATTAAAAACATGAAGGGGACAAGTGATGTTTCCCTTATTCAAGTAGCCCAATAGATGGATGTCCCGACATTTTCCTCTGAAATTTACGGCGACAACCACAGTTATGAGGATTGTCGACAACATGCTGAAAATGCATTCTATGTTAATAACATTCATGGAAATTCCTATGGTAACTCATACAACAGTTCAAGTAGAGCTCAACAACCCTGGGGGAGCCAAAATACATCCACATACAGATATGGGAGTTCCTCAAATCAAGGAAATTTTTGACAAGGGAGTTACAGTCAATAGCAACAGAATTATAATCACAATCCGCAATTGCATGCGTAACCAGATAATATGCGATCATATGACCATACGTGATCATAGACCCAAATGCAACCATTTAATCAGATGCAACCACAAGTTCGAATGCCGTCACAACAGAATGCGATGTTAAATATGCAAGGACAACATCAACAACAGTAACAAAAGTATTCTCAATCAAGAGCAGATCCTTTGGCTACTCTTAAAGCATTAATGCGAGAGCATATTACGAGAATAGAAACAATTATACAAGGGAATTCTTCTTCCATCCGAGCATTGGAAGCACAACTAGGACAATTGGCTTCTAATATGAGCGCAAGACAACCAGGTGCTTTGCCAAGTGATACTGAAAGTCCAAATAAAAAAGGTAAAGAGTATTGTAAGGCTATTATGTTATGGAGTGGAAAGAAAACTATCAACAATAGTAGCATCTTTAACCAGACACATGTCGACGCAAAGGAACCAAAGCAACAAGGAGAAATTGCATATGGAGAAGATATAGCAGAAGATTTTGATGAGGAATCACTAGTAGTTATGCCGATGCCTACCATTCATCCTAAGAAGTTGTCGACGCAACTGCCCATGTTGTCGCAACTGGTTACAACAACACAACCTACTGTACAGATACCTTTTCCATTTTCACAAAGATTCAAGGAGAAAGAGCATAACAAAGATTATCAACAGTTTGTATCTACCTTGAAACAATTACATATTAATATACCTCTAATTGATGCTCTTGTGCAGATCCCCAGCTATGGGAAATTTATGAAGGAGCTATTGTCAAAGAAGAAAAAGCTTTCCGATATTGAGACAATTGCGCTCATAGAAGGATGTAGCGTTGTGCTGACAAATAAATTGCCAACAAAGATGAAAGATCTTGGCAGTTTCACAATTCCATGTTCTATTGGAAATCATTATTTAGGTAAAGCTCTCTGTGACTTAGGAGCTAGCATTAACCTTATGCCGCTATCAATTTTCAGGAAATTAAGGATTGGTAATTTGAAGCCCACTACGGTGACATTGCAACTTGCAAACAGATCTTTGATGCAACCTGAAGGACAGATTAAAGATGTTCTCATCCGGGTTGATAAGCTTGTGTTCCCAGCTGATTTCATTATTCTTGATTGCGAAGCTGATAAAGAGGTGCCTATTATTTTGGGACGCCCATTCTTAGCCACGGGACATACTCTTATCGATGTTTTCAAGGGCGAGTTGATTATGCATCATGACGATAAGCATGTAACCTTCAGTGTGTTCGAAGAATCTTTATGACGCAGAAAGGAACAATGTCACCACATTGATATTCTTGATGAACTAATTTCAGAGGAATTTAATGAAAAAGCTCAGTAGTGTCAGAAGAATATGTAGTGACAGCTGACGACAACATCCCACCTAAATGTAACCACACAGTTGAGGCTAAAATTTTCGAGCTAAAACATGGCTGACAATTGGAATCTTTGGATCTAAATAATCGGATGATCCCTGTGCTTAAACCATCAATTGTAGAAGCTTTGACTTTGAAGTTAAAGCCATTGCCAGTACACCTGAAGTATGTTTTCCTAGGTGACAATGAAACATTTCCTGTAATTCTCAGCGCAAGTCTCGACGCAAGTCAGGAAGAAAAATTAATCGAAATACTGAAACTAAAATACAAAAGAGCCATTTCCTGGAGCATAGGGGATATCAGAGGCATTATTCCCTCTTTCTGCATGCACAAGATTATGCTGAAAGATGAAGGGAAACAGTCTATGATGGGTGTCGAATCCATCAAATATAAATATTCGTACGACAAATGATACAAAATAGTAGTATAAGGCAATAGGGTCGATTCCATAGGGACTTGTTGCTATAATCTACTTTCGTGTCTTCCTCTTGAACATCGCGTCAAAGAGCGTGCCCACGACTTGTGACAGTCTCCCTAAATAAATAAATAAGAGTGGGTGTAGAGATAAAATGCTAAACTAAAATAAAAACAAAAATAAAATAAATAGTGAAATAAATCTTGATGCAAAGTGAATTAATTGAGATAAAAATGAAAAAAACTATATTTAATAAGCTTAGCGTCAACCTCGGTTCTCTCCGAACTTGAACCGATCCTCGAAAATAGATCTTCCCTTTTTAATTGATAAGCTGGTTACAGCGCTCGAGAACATCCTAACCGCCAACTACTCCTCCTGTAGCTGGTTTCGGTACGACTTGCAAATCGACTCTTGTCGAATGTCTAACCACGTCGAACGTGCTCGCAATTTAAGATTTTGACAGTCTTGCGCTCTGAAAAGCCTAACTCGAATTAACGGCCTCAACCGCGTGGGTCGTTTAAATCTGATCTTGATCACCCTTGATGGAATCCAACTAGCCGTTTCCCACCTGGACACGTCAATTTGTTTGCGGGAACTCAAATGCAGCACGGCCGACTCGACTTCTCAACTGTACGCAATCTACTTCAACCCAACGTGCGCTTTCTAGATTGGAGTCGAATTAACTTTGAGGGACAAATTTGACATATCCCATAAATCGGATTGATAGCGAGATCGATTGAAAAAGGTTTTTAGCAAGGTTTCATAACTCACGATTATTTCTTGACGGAGCGATAACCGGGCTAAGACTAAAAAGAATTTAGTGGCACATATTTTATGATTATGAAAGATGGAAAATAGGAAGAGATTAATGAAGCAATTGGACAAATTTTGTAGAGAAATGAAAATGGAGATGGAAATGGACAGTGAGAATCTAACGAATTGAAAGAAAGAAAAATGCACAATTGCTTCAATTACTCACAAATCAAAAGTACATTTTCAATTGAATCCTAAAGACCTTATTTATACAAAATTGGGTTACTAAAAATAGTTTGACTCCTTCTAAACTAAACTTCCCATTTACTTAAAATAAATAAATTTTAGTCAAAATAAAATTAAGAAAATAACAAAATTCAAATATAGACTATTGACCAATTCAACTAAAAAATATCTTTGCACTTAAGCCCTCATATTTTCCCAAATCTCAATGTAGCCCATCTCTTCACATATTTCTTCAATTAAGTCCACTTTTTGCTTTCCTTTGGGTTGAAACATTAATTTGTGTACTTGATAAGAAAATGTAGGAAATTAGAAGTACTTTACTCAAAATTAATCCAAAATGCACAAATAAAATTGTACAAATTATTTACTATCAAAGTCCCCCTACTTAGTCTATGCTTGTCCTCAAGCATAATGTTTAGTCTATATTAATGTTATTCGATAATTTTTTTCAAAATCGAATTTCATTCTTAAACCAAGTTTCATGCAAACAATTAGAAGATCAAAAATAGATAATCACTCATGTTTAATCAACAAACATTTTATAGACTTTCAACAAAATCAACCACTTCACAAAAATTTAAGCTTAATTAAACTTGTTAAATGTACCCAAATTTACATACGTATATATATATATATATATATATTATTTTTTTAAGACACAAGGCAGCTTGGTTAGCGGAGTGTTACAAGCTTCGGTTTGTCACTCGAATCTTTTTACGCGAATTGAGATGATAAGCCAAGTACCTCAACCCGGTTACTCAATTCGATCACATTTCCGAATCTTCACTCTTAACCAAGGCACAATGTATTTATTCACATCCACACTTTATTTATTTACATAATTGAGTACTTATTAAGCAAGTCTAAAAAAAATTTCTAATTTAATGAAGTGTTCGACTTTTCTGATAATAATTTCTAACTCTACAAAATGTGTATTGATAAAAAAAACAAACAATTATTATTCATGAGCTCCTAATTATCCAAATGAACCAAGCATAAGAAAGAATTCAATCGTAAAAATAATTATCAAATAATATTAATATCATAAGCAATATGCAAAGAGAAAAATCATGGCATGCATAATGAATTCCCCCTACTTAATCTCACATTGCCCTCAATGTGTAAATGTAAATAATGAAAAAAGATTGGGCAAAGTGTACTCCCCATGTTTTTTATGAGGAGGAGGATGGTTTAGGCAGTTCGGGTTGGTTCTGACTGGTTTAATCTTGGGTGTATGTTTCAACACATGTAAACACTGAAATTTGACAAGGCGTGCCCACACCACGACTGATATTTGATTTTCGTAAAATGCCACGATGCATCCTAAAAATGACACATGAAATGGATTAAAAGACAATCTTTATTCAACTGAAATTAAAAATGAAAATTAAAAAAAAATGAATTTGGGTTGCCTCCCAAACAATGCTTTTGTTTAACGTCATTAGCTCGACAAACTTAAATGTTATCCGTTTGGCGTATTACGGGTCATTCCTTCCATTACGTGCACTTGGAAGTTATCATAGAAAGGTTTTAACTTTTGCCCATTGTTCTCGAAGCCCTTCTTGAGTTCTTCCAGTTTTTTCATAGTTTTGAGGTCTAAACTCCTGCATAAGACAGTTTGTAACCCATCTACCTCACAATATTCAAAATGCAAATTCGTTAGTGGTTCAATAACATCAACACTAAAAAAATTCGACATTGTATTGGTTGGCCCATCGCTTCATAAACATTAAATTTGACAACCTCACCGTCGAATTCCATAATGAGAGTCCAACTACGAATATCAATCTTCGTATGAGCAGTGCTTAGGAACGATCTTCCAATTAGAATATCAGAAGATTTCTTTGAGTTATCGTCCTACATGTCAATGATATAGAAATTTGCAGAAAAGATTAACTCATTTACCTTAATGAGGACATCTTCCAATACCCCTTTTGGATACACGCACGATCTATTTGCCAATTGAATTATTACCCCTGTTCCTTTCAAAGGACCAGCATTTAGAGATTTAAAAATAGATAAAGGCATGGCATTGATAGATGCTCCTAAGTCGGACATGGCTTTCTTAATGCCAACATTACCTGTTTTGCAAGAAATTGAGAACATACCTTGGTCCTTACACTTTGGTGGAATTTTCTTTTGTAACACAGCAGAGACGTTTTCTCCCATATTCACCTACTCGTTTCCTTGAAGCTTCTTTTTCCCGATGCATAATTCTTTCAAGAATTTTGCATAGCACGGAACTTGTTTGACTACATCGAGTAAGGGAATATTGATTTCTACCTTTCGAAAGGTCTCTAAAATTTCTTTCTTTTCTCGCTCCTTTTGCATTAGGCGAGCCTTCATAGAAATGGGGGTTGTACAATAAGTGGTTTTGGTGGTGTCGACTCCATTGGAGCTTCTGAATCTGGTTTCTATTTTTTGCATTCAGCATCATGGGCACGACTCGTGCCAGTCACGGGTTCTAAGATTGTTCCACTCCTTAACGTAATAGCGCTTGCATTATGTCGAGGGTGGGTTTCGTTTGAGACGGTAGCCTTCCTTGAGCCTCCAAATGGCTAACCGTGAGTGCTAGCTTGTTGATCTGTTTGTCTATCTCCTGTAAATGCATGTTAGTCTTTTCTTGAAATTTTTCAGTATTAGTGGCTAACCTTTCGACAATAGCTTCCAAAGATGTCTTAGGAGGTGGTAGCTGCTGATTCAGAGGCGGTCTTTACTGAAACGGTTGATTGAATCGAGGATTCGATCCTTGTATGTGTTTGAATAGGGATCGTACTGTCTTTGGGGTGGACCTGGAAAGTTTTCACTAGCATTTGCTTGTTCTACCGAATCCTCGTGTAAGATAGGACATGAGTCTATCGAGTGATCTGACATGGTACACATTCCGCACAGCTTCGCTGGGTTTGACTTATCTGCAAGCAAGTTTTGCACAATATTAGTGAGTTTATCTATATTATTTTCTAAAGTCAAAGTACTTAACCCATGAACCCGTCTAGTAGGTTCTGTAGTTGGTCGGAATTGTTGAAAGTTTGCAGCCATCGTTGAAATCAATTCCCTTGCTCTTTGAGGAGTCATATTAACAAGTGCTCCTCCACTAGCAGCTTCGATCATCTTCATCTCCATAGGGAGTAGTCCTTCATAGAAATACTGCAATAGTGACTGCTCAGAAAGTCCATGTTGTGGGCAACTTGCAGACAACTTTTTATACCGCTCCCAGTTATCGTAGATTCAGTCTCCTTTTACCAAATTCCTACTATGTCTCATCTCAGCTCGACTACTCATGCTGTTGAGAAAAACCTGTCAAGGAATAAACGAGACATATCAGCCCATGTGTTAACAGATCCAGGTTGTTAATCAAACAACCACTCTCTAGCAGAGTCGACTAATGAAAAAGGAAATGCACGAAGTTTAATTTGGTCTTCGGTTACTCCCTAAGGTTTCATGCTCATGCAAACCATGTGAAATTCCTTTAAGTGCGTGTGCGGATTCTCATTTTGAATCCCGTGGAAATTGGGTAAGACATGGATTAAACCCGACTTTAACTCGAACAGTGTCCCTCCCACTAGATAAGTTATACACAGCGGTTGTTTGTTTGCCCAGTGCTGCTGCAAGTTGACGAATAGTCTGATCTTTCATTTTCTTCGTTTCCTCGTCACGTAAAATTTCTTTAGTGAAAGCTTTTTCTTCAAACTCTGTCTATAGAAGTTTTTCGTGAGCTTTTTTCTCAATCTTCGGGCTAATTTCTATATCTCTGGTTCAAAGTCGTTGAGAGGTGTCTACTCAGATCTTGTCATAAAGAAATACAAATGAAAGTTAGAAAAATGTTACTTGTCCCTGGCAACCACGCTAAAATTTGATGGGTTTCGAATCCACCAAATATAAATATTCATACGACAAATAATACAAAACAATAGTATAAGGCAGTAGGGTCGATTCCACAGGAACTGGTTGTTGTAATCTACTTTTGTGTCTTCCTCTTAAACGTCGCATCAAAGAGCATGCCCATAACTTATGACAGTCGCCCTAAATAAATAAATAAATAAGAGGGGTTTAGAGATAAAATGCTAAACTAAAATAAAAACAAAAATAAAATAAATAAAGTGAAATAAATCTTGATGCAAAGTGAATTAATTGAGATAAAAATGAGAAAAAGCTATATTTAATAAGCTTAGCCTCAGCCTCGGTTCTCTCTGGACTTGAACCGATCCTCAAAAATTGATCTTCCCTTTTTAATCGATAAGCTGGTTATAGCACTCGAGGACATCCCAATCGCCAACTTTTCCTCTTGTAGCTGGTTCCGATACGACCTACAAACTGACCCTTCCCGAATGTCTAACCACGTCGCACGTGCTCGTGATTTAAGATTTCGATAGCCTTGCGCTCTAAAAAGCCCAACTCGAATTAACAGCCTCAATCGTGTGGGTTATTTAAATCCAGTGTCTATCACCCTTGACGAAACCCAACTAGCTGCTTCCCACCTGGACACGCCAATTTGTTCGCGGGAACTCGAATACAGCATGGTCGACTCGACTTCCCAACTATACACCAATCTACTTCAACCCAACGACCGCTTTCTGGATTGGAGTCAAATTAACTTTGAGGGAAGAATTTATTACTCTCCCATAAATCGGAGTGATAGCGAGTACCGATTGAAAAAGATTTTTAGCACGGTTCATAACTCATGATTATTTATTGACGGAGCGATAAATGGGCTAAGACTAAAAAGAATTTAGTGGGACATGATTTTAATCATGCTTGATGGATGAATGTGATGAATTATTGATGATTATGAAAGATGGAAAATATGAAGGGATTAATGAAGCAATTGGACAAATTTTGTAAAGAAATGAAAATGGAGATGGAAATGGACAGTGAGAATCTGACGAATTTGAAAAAAGAAGAGATAAATGCACAATTGCTTCAATTACTTACAAATCAAAAGTACATTTTCAATTGAACCCTAAAGACCTTATTTATACACAATTGGGTTGCTAAAAATAGCTTGACTCCTTCTAAACTAAATTTCTCATTTTCTTAAAATAAATAAATTTTTGTCAAAATAAAAATTAAGAAAATAACAAATTCAAATATAGGCTATTGACCAATTCAACTAAAAACACTCTTTGCACTTAAGCCCTCATATTTTCCCAAATCTTAATGTAACCCATCTCTTTATATATTTCTTCAATTAAGTCCACTTTTTGCTTTCCTTTGGGTTGAAACATCAATTTGTGTACGTGATAAGAAAATGTAGGAAATTAGAAGTACTTTCCTCAAAATTAATCCAAAATACACAAATTATTGAGCAATAACGAAGAATGAATAGAAAACGAAGGAAGTAGTGAAAAAGGAGATTATTAAGTGGTTGGACGCAGGCATCATCTACCCCATTTCGGATAGCACGTGGTGAGCCCGATCCAATATGTGCCTAAGAAGAGTGGCATCACAGTGGTAAGTAACGATAAGAACGAACTAATCCCTACTAGCATTGCTATAGGTTGGCGAGTGTGTATGAGTTATCGTCATTAAAATGCGGCTACAAAAAAGGACCACTTCCCACTTCCATTCATCAATCAAATGTTGGATAGGCTAGCTGGTAAGGCCTATTATTGTTTCCTTGATAGGTATTCTGGATACAACCAGATCGCTATTGCGCCGAAGGATCAAGCAAAGACGACTTTCACATGCCCATTTGGAACCTTTGCTTTTCGGCGAATGTCATTTGGATTGTGCAATGCCCTAGCCACATTCTAGAGGTGTATGATGGCCATGTTCTCAGACATGATCGAGGATTCATTAAAGGTATTTATGGATGATTTTTTCATGTATGGGTAAACTTTTGATATATGCGCTGACAATTTAGCTAAAGTGCTGAAGAGATGCAAGGACACCAACATAGTTCTGAACTGGGAAAAATGTCACTTCATGGCAACCGAAGAAATTATCCTTGGTCATCGAATATCTTGTCAGGGCATTGAAGTGGACAAAGCAAAGGTGGAAATCATTGAAAAACTACCTCTACCTAATAATATGAAAGAATAAGGAGTTTCCTCGGCCATGCTGGATTTTATAAAAGATTCATCCGAGACTTCTCCAAAATAACGAAACCATTGTGCTCTTTGTTGGAGCAAAATAAAAAGTTTTTGTTCGATGATGCTTGTTTGGAAGCATTTTGAAGATTAAACAACAACTGGTACAAGCACCCATTATCGTCGCACCATATTGGACACAACCGTTTGAGATAATAAGTGATGCAAGCGACTTTGCTGTAGGTGCTATGCTGGGACAAAGAAAAGATAAGGTATTTCATTTAATATATTATGCTAGTAAAACTCTAACTAAAGCGCAGGTTAATTATACAACTACTGAGAAAGAGTGTTAGCAGTAGTTTTTTCATTTGACAAGTTTCATTCATATCTTGTTGGTGTAAAAATTATAATATACACTGTTCATTCTGCTTTGAGATACCTTTTTACTAAGAAAGATGCCAAGCCTAGTCTGATTAGATGGATCCTTTTGCTGCAAGAATTTGACGTTGAGATCAAGGATAAGAAAGGATCAGAAAACCAAGTAGCAGACCACTTATCTCGTTTGGAAGCTGGAAGCGAAGATGGCAATAAGTCACAAATTGTCGACACATTTCCAGATGAGAAATTAGTCTTTGAGACGCATTTCCATGTTATGCAGATGTTGTCAATTATCTAGTTTGTGGTAAGCTACTGTTGAGTGCAACAGGTCATAAGAAAGTTAGATTTTTGAGGGATGCTGCAAAATATCATTGGAATGAGCCATACTTGTTCAAGGTATGCGCCAACAACATCATTCGCCATTGTGTTCCTCGAGAAGAAATGCTTTCCATCCTGAGGCATTGCCACGATGCTCCTTATGAAGGCCATATTGGTGGTGTTAGGACTGCTGCAAAGGTCCTACAATCAGGATTTTATTGGCCTACGTTGTTTCGAGATGCCCACAATTTCGCTTAACAATGTAATAAATGTCAACGCACCAGTTCATATCTCGACGCAACGAGATGCTTCAACAACCTATCATGGAGGTTGAACTCTTTGATGTTTGGGGTATTGACTTCATGGGACCATTTCCAAATTCCTTTGGGAATGTGTATATTTTTGTAGCTATTGACTATGTCTCCTAGTGGATCGAAGCAATCGCTACTCCAAAGGACGATGCTCGGATGGTGTTAAAATTTTTTCACACATTTATCCTCACAAGGTTCGGAACACCTCGAGCGTTAATAAGCGATCAAGGCACTCATTTCCATTGTAATCAGGTGGCGACAGCATTAAAACACTTTAGTGTGAAGCATCGCATGGAAACCACGTACCATTCACAATCAAATGGACAAACGAAGGTCTCCAATCTACAAATTAAAAGTATTCTTGAGAATGTGGTTAACCCATCTAGATGAGATTGTGGGCGCTTCGCACTACTTATAAGACTTCATTAGGAATGTCGCCGTATCTGTTGGTCTTTGGGAAATCATGTCATTTGCCTGTTGAACTTGAACATAAGGCCATGTGGGCAATCATGCAAGTGAACATGGATTACGATGCTGTTGGACGAAAAAGATTGTTAGAAATTTTAGAGTTAGAAGTAATTCGATGCAATGCCTATGAAAATGCTGCCATCTATAAAGAAAAAAACTAAGAGATGGCACGACAACATCATTTTGTAGTGACAATTTTCTCCTGGTCAGTTAGTACTTTTATTTAACTCACATTTAAAATTGCATCTAGGGAAATTGCGCTCAAGATGGTCTGGACCTTTTGAAGTTGTCGAAGCATTTCCACATGGTGCGATGACAATTAAAGATTTGAATAATGAGCACCAGTTTAAAGTAAATGGCCAACGATTGAAGCATTATCATAGCTCAGGCATCAGCGAACAACAAGAGACCATTAACCTGGTCACATTTTCTTAATAATGTCATTGCAAAATTTTGATTTTTAGTTTTTGTTTTTATTTTAACTCTTTTTCTTTAAGTTTTATGCCGGAATAAAAATCGCCTCTTTGTCGATGCATGACAACCCGACTTGTCGATGCAATTTATTGATGACTCAGCGAAACATTTTGAGCAAGAATCATGTCGGTTGATTCATCTCAATCCCCAACCGTTGGATCATCCCAAAAAAGTATAATCTGTGTCCTAGCATTCATTGGCTACAGGCATAGTGTACTATCACCAACCAGCACGTCTCTTCGCCTCCATCGTCTACAAAACATCCCTTTTGTACCGACTGATATCTCATGCTCACAAACTCCATTGTTACTGTATTCTCTTTCTCTGTAACCTTATATTTTTCTTCTAGATACTCTCACTTTTTCTATTTCTGTATTCATGGCTCGTACTCGTGGAGCAAAAACACCTTCCAAGTCGGCGACTGAATCTTTAGCAGCTGTGGTAAAAAATGCTGACCAACCTCAACCCAAAGAGCCGATCTTGTTCCTGTCAAAGGTGGCAAAGGATCGATATCACGACACTATGCTAAAGCAGAACTGTCATCCTGAATAAGGATTTCAGTTGTCGTCGCAATTGACTTTGGGAAAGCAAGTAGCAAGAACAATCTCTTGTTTGGGATGGGAACAATTTTGTGACCATCCAACAGGCTATTATCCTTCTCTGGTAAGAGAATTCTACACTAACTTGGTGGACTCTGAACAAGAATTTATTTTTGTACGAGAAGGTTTGGTGCCATGGAGTACCGATCACATAAATGCCCTTTTTCATATCATTGAGGGGGAGGATGAACATACTGAATTTATGGAAAATTTGACTGAACAAAAAATATTTTCGGAATACATCTAAGACTGTCGCTACATAAATATTCTTCGAATTCATCCAGAACTATCGCTGCATAAGTATTCTTCAATTTCACCTAAGAATGTCGCTGCATGAACATGTACAGAATTGACACTGTATGAACGTGTCCAAAATTGTTGCCACATCTTACAGCTGTCTAATAAGAACAGAAATGTGTGAGCTGTCCAATCTAGTATAACCAACTTGTATAGCTCAATTTTACAGAATAGACACCTTACAATTTGGGCTAAATATAAACACTCACAAGGAAAGAGAAAGGTGTCTCTCTTTTCCTTAGTCTCCCATTATACAATATTATTTTCTTCAACCTAGCTTTTGAGCTTTTCGGCCATGGAGGCTTGAGACCCCTCGGGTGAATCGATGTGAAGGCAAGGCAGATCAACTCTTGACGTATAGCATCCTAAATGTGACGCAAAAGGGACAGTAAGGGAGCATTTCGAGTAAACTAGGAATAGAGTACTCTATTTTTTCTTTTATTTTTCTTACTTAAGCTCTGGTAATATTATCAACTTCAAGTTGTATGGAAGTACTGTTGATGTTTGGATTTATATGATATCTATTTCAATCTTGCTTTTTCTATGAATCTTTGGATTTAATTGTTTTGACCACGGAAGTGTGATTGCAGTCATTGTCACTGGAAGGTGCAGTGACAAATTAAATTAACAAGCAAGACAATGGAAGTTGCTTGAGGTTTGAAGGAATTCACTCCACTTGTTCTTGAATATGTTGTAGTGACAACACTTAATGGTGTGGTTGTTGTGCATATTTGAGTCTTAAATCTAATATAAACTCGAGTTTGGTAAGATATTCATTATGCTTAATTGCATCGACAAATTACCTGTTATCTTAAACCTTGTAAGTCACAATTAGTTTCTGCCAAATCTGAATGTCAGGGACCCCTATTCATTATCATTGCATTTTATCTTTATTTTTACATTATTGCTTCGACAACTTATTCTCAGATCTTTACTGCATTTTATTATTAATTTGCTTCGACATATTTCATCACAAGTTCTCTTCTTTTAACTATTCTTTACATCGACAAATTTGAGCAAAAAAAACACCATCATCGTGGGATCGATATCCGACAGATTCACGTTTGTCTACTATACTTGCATTAACAGTGTCTGCTTGCACATTACTGTTGTGATGTTCATAGCGCGATCAAGTTTTAGCGCCGTTGTTGGGGATGGCATTTGTTTGATGTCTATTTTTGTCTTTGTGTTTATTCTTTATTATCTAGATTTTATTTGTCACTAACTTGTTTCCTTTTTGTCGTTTACTTTTACATTTTTCTTTTAGCGAAATATGGCTAGGAACGAGGTGTATAAAACCTCAAGATTTTGGATTGACATGAGTGATGCTATAGAAATGGAGCTCGATGCCATAACAGCCCAAGTATCTTCGTTTACAAATATGCAGAATTGAAATTTGCAGTGACAATTTGCGATTACTGTGGAAGCAACCATGAGTTTGAACAATGCCCATCAAATCCAACAAATGTGTACCACATGGGGAATTGTGCCTAAAATTATCGCCGCATCTGACAGCTGTCTGATAAGAATACAAAATGTGCAAGCTGTCCAATCTAGTATAACCAACTTGTACAGTTCAATTTTGCAGAATAAACACCTCTACAACTTGGGCTAAATATAAACACTTACAAGGAAAGAGAAAGGTGTCTCTCTTTTCCTTGGTCTCCCATTTTGCAATATTATCTTCTACAAACTTGCTTTTGAGCTTTTCGACTATGGAGGCTTGAGACCCCTCGGGTGATCGACGTGATCCTAACGAGGAGCATCCGATGTGCGACGCAAGAGGGAGACTAAGGGAGCATTTCGAGTAAACTAGGAATAGAGTACTCTATAACTAGGAATAGAGTACTCTATAACTAGGAATAGAGTACTCTATTTGTTCTTTTATTTTTCTTACTTAAACGCTGGTAATATTATCAACTTCAAGTTGTCTGGAAGTACTGTTGATGTTTGGATTTATATGATATCTATTTCAATCTTGCTTTTTCTATGAATCTTTGGATTCAATTGTTTTGACTATGGAAGTGTGATTGCAGTCACTGTCACTGAAAGGTGCAGCGACAAATTAAATTAACAAGCAAGACAATAGAAGTTGCTTGAGGTTTGAAGGAATTCACTCCACTTGTTCTTGAATATGTTGCAGTAACAACACTGGAAGGTGTGGTTATTATGCATATTTGAGTCTTAGATCTAATAGGAACTCGAGTTTGGTAAGATATTCATTATACTTAATTGCGCCGACAAATTACCTGTTATCTTAAACCTTGTAAGTCACACTTAGTTTCTGCCAAATCTGAACGTCAAGGACCCCTATTCATTATCATTGCATTTTATCTTTATTTTTACATTATTGCTTCAACAACTTATTCTCAGATCTTTACTGCATTTTATTATTAATTTGCTTCGACATATTTCATCACAACTTCTCTTGTTTTAACTATTCTTTACATCGACAAATTTAAACAACAGAAACACCATATTCGTGGGATCGATATCCGACAGATTCACGTCTGTCTACTATACTTCAATTGACAGTGTTCACTTGCACATTATTACTGTGACGTTCATAGCGCGATCAATTTTTGGCGCCGTTGTCGAGGATGGCATTTGTTTGATGTCTATTTTTGTCTTTGCGTTTATTCTTTATTATCTAAATTTTATTTGTCACTAACTTGTTTCCTTTTTGTTGTTTACTTTTACTTTTTTCTTTTAGCGAACAATAAATGTGACACCCCTAACCTAACATAACTACCAAACTCACATATTTAGATAAACCTTAATTACAAACAACATTCATTATTAACAATGTTTAACAATTACACTTTCCAACACCCTATATACGTATATGAGCAATAAGACTTAAAAGTAATTAAATAACATATGCTTGAAATTCAAAAATCATCATGCAAATTTAATATGAAATGATACTTCAACTGAAACATGAACAGGTACGTATTAGAACAAACAATGATTAAATTAATAAAACTCAGTAATAAACTATCGATACTATAATAGTTCTACCAATACAATGGGTCTAGATCAACCGATACCCAAACAACTTCTACCGATACCTCAAATCTCAGTGAACAATTCTATTTGATCTAGAAATTTCTACCAATATATATATATATATATTAGTTCTACCGGTATTAAAATTGACAGTGAGCAAAGTTAATAATAATTGCTATTTTCTATCGGTACTTAGATTAGTTTACCGATGCTACTCTTATAGTTCTATCGGTAGTAACTAGGAACGAGGTGTATAAAACTTCAAGATTTTGGACTGACATGAGTGATGCTGTAGAAATGGAGCTCGATGCCATAACAACCCAGGTATCTTCGTTGACTAATATACAGAATGCTACAGTAGTTGCAGAATTGAAATTTGCAATGACAATTTGCGATTACTGTGGAAGCAACCATGAGTTTGAACAATGCCCATCAAATCCAACAAAAATGTACCACATAGGGAATTTCGGTCAAAATGAAAGTCCATATTCCAACACCTACACGCCAGAGTGGGAGCAACATCCAAATTTTTGTTGGAACAATCAAGTCCCTAGAAGTATAAACAATGATGTTAGATCCGAGTGGACATTACCCAATTATGATCAACTCTTGACAAGGAAAAATACCCAGCAAGACAAAGCATCAGAATTTTCATCAATTGAAAATTTACTGATACAATATTTTGCCAAGACTGAAGTTGTGCTTCAGAGTCAAGCTGAATCCATAAGAGCTCCAGAGTATCAATTTGGCTAAATTGTGAGCATAATAAATTTGCGACCACAAGAATCTTTGCTGATTGATATTAAGAATTAGATATCACAAGGGCAACAGCATTGTAAGGGAATCATTCTCGGAAGTGAGACTCAACTAATTGAAGTTGTTACAGATGCTACAATAAAGGAAGATAATTCAAATCTCGGTAATTAAAAGATGCCAGAACAATTTTAAAAGAAAACTACAGTTAAAGAGGTTAAACAAAATATTGCAGAGACAGAACCAAATCATTTTGTCGCACAAATGCTATAGCAAAACAACCTCAGAAACTTGAAGATACATTGTCAAAGAAGAAAAGATTGGGAGAGGTCAAAGCAATCGCACTTACTGAAGGGTGCACTGTCATGACAATTAAGTTGCTCCAGGAATTTAAGGATCCCAAGAGTTTCTCAATACCCTATTCTATTGGTGATCGGCATATTGGAAAGGCATTAAAAATGTGCTTGAATTTTTTTCATTTGATGCTTAATTCTTAAATCATGTGAACTTTTAATGAATGAGTTGGATGAATTTGATTGAATGTTGTATCTTCAACTTTTGGATGAATGATTTAGAATGCATTTGTAGTGAATGAATAATATCATTATTTAGATCTTGAATAAATTTTCCATTTACAGCTACTTGTATATAAGTATAGTTATGAATAAAAGACACTCCAATGCAAGTGTTAGAAAAAGTAATCTAGCCAAAGGCTCTCATTGCAAGAGTGTGTGTCGGCACAATTACATACTCCCTGGGGGTTTGTTGCACCCCATCATTACTTCCTAGGAACAAGGGTATAGTAATGCAACGACATCCCTCAATCACATAAAAAAAGGAAAAGAAGAAAAAAATATATATGTGTATATTATTATGCAATAAATGCTGTTTTGGTAGAATGAATTTAAGATTTAAAGCATAATGCTAGCATTGATGAAATTGCAATTTTAGTTATTCATACCTATAAATTGTTGGCGCAATATTCTGTCATTTGAATGTAAATCATGCATTAGGATTTCAGATGCTTCAAGTTGCTAGAATGATTATTGCCTTCACAAAAATTCTTTTGTAGCCTTGCTAGTTTTTGTTTTACTTGAGGACAAGTAAAAACTCAAGTATAGGGGTGTGATGGTACTAAAAAAAACATATGTTTTCTCCCCATTTATTGGATAATTTGTTCCCATTTAGTTGTCCTTAGTACATATTTTAGCATTTTTAGTACATTGCATTTTCTAACTCAGTGAACCTTCGCCTAGTTTTACTTAATTTTGCCATATTTTACTACTAATGTTGTTGCATGAGCACTTCTAGATTGCACCCAAAACTATCGTCGCATGAGCACTTCCAGATTGCACCCAAAACTATCGCTGCAAGAATATTTCCAGAATGCATCCAAGACTGACGCTGCATAAATATTTTTTAAATTGCATTCAGAACTATCGTTGCATAAGTATTCTTCAATTGCACCCAGGAATGTCGCTGCATGAACATGTACAGAATTGTTGCTGCATGAATGTGTCCAGAATTATGCCCAGAATTATCACCGCATCTGACAGCTGTCTGATAAAACAGAAATGTGTGAGTTGTCCAATCTGGTATAACCAACTTGTACAGCTTAATTTTACAGAATAAACACCTCTACAATTTGGGCTAAATATAAACACTCACAAGGAAAGAGAAAGGTGTCTCTCTTGTCCTTGGTCTCCCATTTTGCAATATTATCTTCTTCAACCTAGCTTTTGAGCTTTTCGACTATGGAGGCTTGAGACCCCTCGGGTGATTGACGTGATCCTAACGAGAAGCATCCAAAGTGCGACGCAAGAGGGAGACTAAGGGAGCATTTCGAGTAAACTAGGAATAGAGTACTCTATTTGTTCTTTTATTTTTCTTACTTAAACGTTGGTAATATTATCAACTTCAAGTTGTCTGGAAATACTGTTGACGTTTGGATTTATATGATGTCTATTTCAATCTTGCTTTTTTTATGAATCTTTGGATTCAATTGTTTTGACCATGTAAGTGTGATTGCAATCACTGTCACTGAAAGGTGCAGCGACAAATTAAATTAACAAGCAAGACAATAAAAGTTGATTGAGGTTTGAAGGAATTCACTCCACTTGTTCTTGAATATGTTGCAGTGACAACACTGGAAGGTGTGGTTGTTATGCATATTTGAGTCTTAGATCTAATAGGAACTCGAGTTTCGTAAGATATGCATTATACTTAATTGCGCCGACAAATTACCTGTTATCTTAAACCTTGTAAATCACACTTAGTTTCAGTCAAATCTGAACGTCAAGGACCCCTATTCATTATCATTGCATTTTACCTTTATTTTTACATTATTGCTTCGACAACTTATTCTCAGATCTTTACTACATTTTATTATTAATTTGCTTCGACATATTTCATCACAAGTTCTCTTCTTTTAACTATTCTTTACATCGACAAATTTAAACAACAGAAACACCATATTTGTGGGATCGATATCCAACAGATTCATGTCTGTCTACTATACTTGCATTGACAGTGTCCGCTTGCATATTATTGCTATGACGTTCATAGCGCGATCAAGTTTTGTCGTCGTTACCGGGGATGGCATTTGTTTGATGTTTATTTTTGTCTTTGCGTTTATTCTTTTTTATCTAAATTTTATTTGTCACTAACTTGTTTCCTTTTTGTTGTTTACTTTTACATTTTTCTTTTAGCGAACAATAAATGTGACACCCCTAACCTGACATAACTACCAAACTCACATATTTAGATAAACCTTAATTACAAACAACATTCATTGTTAACAATGTTTAACAATTCGACTTTCCAACACTCTATATACGTATATGAATAATAAGACTTAAAAGTAATTAAATAACATATGCTTGAAATTCAAAAATCATCACGCAAATTTAACATGAAATGATACTTCTACCGAAACATGAACAGGTAAGTATCAGTAGAACAAACAACGATTAAATTAATAAAACTCGGCAATAAACTATCGATACAAAGGGTCTAGATCTACCGATACCCAAACAACTTCTACCGATACCTCAAACCTCAGTGAACAATTTTATTTGATCTAGAAATTTCTACCAATATATATATATATTAGTTCTACTGGTATTAAAATTGACAGTGAGCAAAGTTAATAATAATTGTCATTTTCTATCGGTAAGATTAGTTTACCAATGCTACTCTTATAGTTCTATCGGTAGTAACTAGGAACGAGGTGTATAAAACTTCAAGATTTTGGACTGACATGAGTGATGCTGTAGAAATGGAGCTCGATGCCATAACAACCCAGGTATCTTCGTTGACTAATATGCAGTATGCTACAGTAGTTGCAGAATTGAAATTTGCAATGACAATTTGCGATTACTGTGGAAGCAACCATGAGTTTGAACAATGCCCATCAAATCCAACAAAAGTGTACCACATGGGGAATTTCAGTCAAAATGAAAGTCCATATTCCAACACCTACACGCCAGAGTGGGGAGCAACGTCCAAATTTTTGTTGGAACAATCAAGTCCCTAGAAGTATAAACAACGATGTTAGATCCTAGTGGACACTGCCCAATTATGATCAACTCTTGTCAAGGAAAAATACCCAGCAAGACAAAGCATCAGAATTTTCATCAATTGAAAATTTACTGATACAATATTTTGCCAAGACTGAAGTTGTGCTTCAGAGTCAAGCTGAATCCATAAGAGCTCCAGAATATCAATTTGGCTAAATTGTGAGCACAATAAATTTGCGACCACAAGAATCTTTGCTGATTGATATTAAGAATTAGATATCACAAGGACAACAGCATTGTAAGGGAATCATTCCCGTTAGTGAGACTCAACTAATTGAAGTTGTTACAGACGCTACAATAAGGGAAGATAATTCAGATCTCGGTAATTAAAAGATGCCAGAACAATTTTAAAAGCAAACTACAGCTAAAGAGGTTAAACAAAATATTGCAGAGACAAAATCAAATCATTTTGTCGCCACAAATGCTACAGTAAAACAACCTCAGTAACTTGAAGATACATTGTCAAAGAAGAAAAGATTGGGAGAAGTCAAAGCAATCACACTTACTGCAATGACAATTAAGTTGCTCCAAGAATTTAAGGATCCCAAGAGTTTCTCAATACCCTATTTCATTGGTGGTCGGTATATTGGAAAGGCATTATATGATTTCAATGAAAGCATAATTTTGATGCCTATATCCGTAATTAAGAAGTTACGGAATTGGAAAAACGTAAGAAAGAGTGGAAATTTTTTGGAACCGTGTGGACAATAAAAGAGTATGAAGCACTTGAAGAAGAAGGAACAAATATTGTGTCTGCACCGATTGAGGAATAAGTAAACACCATGCCAACACATTAGGATTCTTTTGTCAAAGCAATTTCGTACAAACTGTACTGCACATACTGACTTGATGCTGAAAAGGGAAGAATTTCGTGTGGAGGAAGAAAAAGATGAAGAAAAAGATGTCGAGACAAATTTAGTTAAGAAATTTGTCCCCATACCTAAAATTGTGGGTGCAACTTCTGAGGTCTTGGCGCAAGATGGAGAAAGTCAGGCTGAAGCTATGGATGAAATTGATGAGGACCACAATCCTTGGGCGACAGTGGTTTATACTAGACCAACGAATGAAGCAGGTGATTTTGCCGGACTAGAGATGGAAACTGAGGAGCAATCCACAAGCTATGTGAAGCTCAAACAAAAGAAAAAGAAGAAAGAAGGGAAGGACCTGATGTCGCGACAAATTCGGCTGAGAAATTTATCACCGCACCTGAACTTGTGGGTGCATCATCTGATGATTTGGTGCCACCTAAAGCGAGTCAGGCGGAGGCTATGGCGGTCGGTAATGAGGATTCTAATCCTCTAGCCATGGTGCTTTATGTTGCACCACTTGCTGAAATACACCCATCTGATGTCACGATTAATGATGCCGGGCGCAACCTGATGTTGAGGAGGAATTTGCAAATCCGATCGAGCCAAAGGAACGAAAGAGGAAGCGCGTCAAAGACAAGAAGCGTCGCAAGGAGGAGAGAAAGTGCAAGAAGAAGAAGACCAATGCAACCACATCTACGGCTGTAACATACTAAGTTAGTTTTTATTTTTAGCACTTAGTTTAGTTTTCATGCATATCATGTAGCTGTAGTATAATTGTCCCTGCATTTTTATTGTCGCTGCATCTACATTGTCACTGCATTTCCATATATATTTATTAATGTCAGTACATTGGGGATAATGCAAACTTTAATTTTGGGGGAATGTACATGGGCTGGAAATGCAATTGCACTAACATTTCAAAAATTTGTCCATTTGAGTTTAATGAAGCATGCATGGTTATTAAAAATGTGCTTGAATTTTTTTTTATTTGATGCTTAATTCTTAATCATGTGAAATTTTAATGAATGAGTTGGATGAATTTGATTGAATGTTGTATCTTCAATTTTTGGATGAATGATTTAGATTACATTTGTAATGAATGAATAGTATCATTATTTAGATCTTGTGAACTATCAAGGGGGAACACTCCAATGCAAGTGTTAGAAAAAGTAATCTAGCCAAAGGCTGTCACTGCAAGAGTGTGTGTCGACGCAATTACATACTCCCCAGGGGTTTGTTGCACCCCATCGTTACTTCCCAAGAACAAGGGTATAGTAATACAATGACATCCCTCAGTCACATAAAAAAAGAAAAGAAGAAAAAATATATATGTGTATATTATTTTACAATAAATGTTATTTTGGTAGAATGAATTTAAGATTTAAAGCATGATGCTAGCATTGATGAAATTGTAATTTTAGTTATTCATACCTATAAATTATCGGTGCAATATTCTATCATTTGAATGGAATTCATGCATTAGGATTTCAGATGCTTCAAGTTGCTAGAATGATTATTGCCTTCACAAAAATTCTTTTATAGCCTTGCTAGTTTTTGTTTTACTTGAGGACAAGTAAAAACTTAAGTTTGGGGGTGTGATGGTACTAAAAAGAACATATGTTTTCTCTCCATTTATTGGATAATTTGTTCCCATTTAGTTGTCCTTAGTACATATTTTAGCATTTTTTAGTTTAGTACATTGCATTTTCTAACTCAGTGGACCCTGGCCTAGTTTTCCTTAATTTTGCCATATTTTACTTCTAATGTTGCTGCATGAGCACTTCTAGATTACGCCCAAAACTATCGCTGCGTGAGCACTTCCAGATTACACCCAAAACTGTCGCCACAGGAATATTTTCGGAATGCACCCAAGACTGACACTGCATAAATATTCTTCAAATTGCATCTAAAACTATCGTTGCATAAGTATTCTTCAATTGCACCCAATAATGTCGCTGCATGAACATATACAGAATTATGGCTGCATGGACGTGTCCAGGATTGCGCCCAGAATTGTCGCCACATCTGACAGCTACCTGATAAGTACAGAAATGTGTGAGCTATCCAATCTAGTATAACCAACTTGTACAGCTCAATATTGCAGAATAGACACCTGTAAAATTTGGGATAAATATAAACACTCACAAGGAAAGAGAAAGGTCTCTCTTTCCCTTAGTCTCCCATTTTGCAATATTATCTTCTTCAACCTTAGTCTCCCATTTTACAATATTATCTTCTTCAACCTAGCTTTTGAGCTTTTCGGCCATGGAGGTTTGAGACCTCTCGGGTGAATTGACGTGATCCTAACGAGGAGCATCCGAAGTGCGACGCAAGAGGGAGACTAAGGGAGCATTTCGAGTAAATTAGGAATAGAGTACTCTATTTGTTCTTTTATTTTTCTTACTTAAACGCTAGTAATATTATCAACTTCAACTTGTATAGAGGTACTGTTGATGTTTGGATTTATATGGTATCTATTTCAATCTTGCTTTTTCTATGAATCTTTGGATTTAATTGTTTTGACCATAGAAGTGCGATTGCAATACTGTCACTGGAAGGTGCAACGACAAATTAAATTAACAAGCCAGAAAATGGAAGTTGCTTGAGGTTTGAAGGAATTCACTCCACTTGTTCTTCAATATGTTGTAGTGACGACACTGGAAGGTGTGGTTGTTGTGCATATTTGAGTCTTAGATCTAATAGGAACTCGAGTTTGGTAAGATATTCATTATGCTTAATTGTGCTGACAAATTACCTGTTATCTTAAACCTTGTAAGTCAAACTTAGTTTCTGCCAAATCTGAACGTCAGGGACCCCAATTCATTATCATTGCATTTTACCTTTATTTTTACATTATTGCTTTAAACACTTATTCTCAGACTTTACATTATAATTTGCATTTTATTATTAATTTGCTTCGACATATTTCATTACAAGTTCTCTTGTTTTTAACTATTCTTTGCATCAACAAATTTAAGCAACAAAAACACCATCCTCGTGGGATCGATATCTGACAGACTCACGTCTGTCTACTATACTTGCATCAACAGTGTCCGCTTGCACATTGTTTGACGTTCATAGCACGAGCAAGTTTTGCAGCAAGTATAGTAGACAGACGTGAGTCTATCGGATATCGATTCCTCGAGGATGGGTGTTTGTTGTCTAAAATTTTCGGTGCATTGAATAAGTAAAACTCATAAATTGTGAGAATGGTTGTCGGTGCAATAATGTGAAAATAAAGATAAAATGTAATAAAGGTAAAATAGGATCCACAACGTGAATAGCCAACAAAAAAACTAAGTGTGGCTTACAAGGTTAAGAATAACAGGTAATTTGTCATCGCAATGAAGTGCAATGAACATCTTACCAAACTTGGTTTTTCTATTAGATCTGTGACTTTAGTATGCACACTAACCACATCTTCCTATGCTGGCAATGCAACACACTTAAGAACAAGTAGACCAAATTCCTTCAATCTCCAAGCAACTTTCGTTATCTTGCTTGTTAGTTTAAACTGTTACTGTACCTTCCAGTGACTATGACTGCAATAACACTTCCATGCTAAAATCATTTAAACCCAAAGATTAAACAGTAAAGGAAAGCTTGGATAAAATATCAATTAGTCTAAATATCAAGTGTACTTCTATTCAATCTTGAAATAAAATGAATTACCATCGTTTAAGAAAGAAATATAAAAGAACAAATGGAGAATACTATGTCTAGGCTACTCGACTTACTCTCTTACTCTCCTCTTGTGTCACACCTAGGAACTCCTCTTCAGGAGTTGGTCTGCATCGCCTTCACGTTGATTCACCCGAGAGGTCTCAAGCCTCCATAGTCGAAAAGCTCAAAATATAGGTTGAAGAAGATAATATTGCAAAATGGGAGATTAAGGAAAAGAGAGACACCTTTCTCTTTCCTTGTTAGTGTTTATATTTAGCTCAAATTGTACAGGTGTCTATTCTGAAAAATAACCAGATTGGACAACTCACACATTTCTGTTCTTATCAGATAGCTGTCAGGTGCGGCGACAATTCTGGACGCAGTTCTGGACATGTTCATGTAACGATAATTCTGTACACGTTCATGCAGTGATATTCCTGGGTGCAATTGAAGAATACTTATACAACGATAGGTCTTGCATCTAGATGTCTACGTATGGTCGCGTGTTCCAAACCCTGCACGTGCTTGATTATATATTTTTTTGCACTTCCCCGGTAAATTGGAATTTAAAACCATTAAATGCTTTCCTGGTTAGTTTTCTGAAAGTTTTCTTTTGGGAAACGTTCTTCCATTTTATTTTTATTTTTGTTCAAAGTTTTGGAGAATTTGGTCGAAGAAGATTTTTTTGTTTGAATTCTTTCGTTTCTTTACTTCCAAGGCGAAATCGAGATGCTTACTGGGTTTTTGCAGTTAATTGAATGTTTAACTGTAAGTGTAAAACATAATGATTGATTTGTTTGAAACTTGTTAGTGTTAGTATTTGCGAATCCAAGAACTGTAGTTAAAGTATATTTTGTTTCTTTAGGCGCAGATTTTACTAACATCATTCCCACGATGACATAGTTGGGATATCGGCATTGAGCAAGGTGAGTTTGGTGTGGAAATGGTTGAGAAATAGTTATGAAATATTGATGAATTGTGAGTTTTGTTTAACATTTGGAAACGGTTGTTTAAAGCTTGATTTAGGCCTTGGAATTGCGCTGGAAGACCTCATTTCTGCGTTGTGTTCAGGTACGATCTTTGAATTTTGCTCGTCTTCTTGTAAATTTTCTAGATTTTGGTAGCTGCTTCGAACCACACAGGTTGGCACACGGGCGTGTGGCTAGACATATGCAATGTAAATAGGCTATAGGAGACACACGGACCACGCCCACGGTCGTGTGTCGGACCGTGTGACCGTACTGTTTTCAAAGTTTAGAAATAGTGAGTTACACGGTCTGGACACACGGGCGTGTGTCAAATCGAGTGGGTATACTAACTTAAGGAAACAAAAATAGTGAGTTACACGACTTGGACACACGAACGTGTTCCACGCCGTGAGGCACGCACGGGTTGGCATACAACCGTGTGTCAGACTGTGTACAGGGTAGAATTCTGAATACGTTTTGTATTAGGGGATCATGAGTTAATCGTAGAATCGAAACTATCTATATAGAATTGTAAGGGTTCATAACTGTGGATGCTATGTGGCCAATGGCGTGTAACTGAACATCTATGGGATGGTGATGGTGATGGTGATGGTTATGTGTACTAGGATGACGGGACTGAAACAGTGGCTTGGTCACTCTAACGTATTATTATTGAAATGGCAGTGATACCGTAAACACTGCAAAAATACTACTAAGTTAGCAGTGACATTATAAGCACTACCTCACTATTAATGTATTAACCGTGACACTGTGAACACTACTAGAATACAGATCAACTGTTAATCAACTGCTTTACTGGTCAAACCTGTGAATTAGACAATAACGTGGCATAGATATTTCATGATGTACGTTAATGTATTATATTAAACATTTGTAATCTGACTTTGTTTTGTTTGGTGTCAATTCAGGGTCGTCGCATGCATGAAGGACGGCAGTGTGGACACTCGGTCTTCTCAATAAGGTTGTTAGGTTGTTAATTATAAAAATCGGTTGTTATGTTAAGAACAGATAGAAATTAAGATGATGACTTACTTATGATAGGGATTAATACTTATGACTTGGTAGCTTAATTATATTATTGTGTTGGGACTAAACCTTGATTTCTGTTGCTTTATTAATCCATAGAAAGACTTAAGTATTTATCTTTCATGTGTGTGAATGTTTTGTTTGCAATGTGCTGTTCTGCATTGATCATTTCATATAGGTCGGGTTTAGGATGTTATATTTAGTAGTATCAGAGCCAGGTTAAATAATACTACGGACTGGGTAATGGGTTTAGTGGAGAGATTTGAGAATGGTTATATAAGGGTTAGAAAGATCGAGTCTCCAATGCCACACCCGTAAGTGTTACTACTGTATATACATGTATACATATGAATATATATACTTATTACACTGTGAAAACTGATTTCTATGATTGCCCCACTATCGGATGTAAGTTGTGGGAGTTCTGGACTAAACTGTGCTCTTCTGATATTTCAATTACTGTAAGATGAGTTCAAGAGGGACTCGAGGACGTGGTATGCGGGGGCACCGAGGTCGGGCTAGAGCGAAGTCCTTGTCCATGGGCAGTATTCCCATCTTGGAGACCAGCAAGATAGTTGGTACTCTCACTCCTGATACTGAAGCTCAGCCCGAGCCTGCAAAGGACGATATTGTGTCTCAAACTATGCTACGGGTGTTAGAGAAGGTTGCTAGGACCCGTATTGGATCGACAGCTCAAAGAACAGTTATAGAGCGGCTCCGTACAAATGGGGCTAAGTTGTTCAAATGTGTCACTAGAGTAAACCTTACGACAGCAGAGTACTAGCTCGAGGTGACCAAGCACATCTTGAATGATTTGGATTACATAATGGTTTAGAAGTTGAGGGGTGCGGCGTTGTTGCTTAGAGACGAAGCTAACCAGTGGTGGTTAACTGTGGAACAGAGTTCACAACCTGAGATGGTAGCATGGGAGGCTTTCAAGAGAGCTTTCCAAGGTAAATATGTCGAGGCTAGTTATATCGAAGTTCGTCGGTGTGAATTTATGAGTTTGGAACAAGGGGACAAATCTGTACTTGAGTATGAGGCTGAATTCTTACGACTAAGCCGCTATGCACAGGCACTGGTTGCAATCGAGTATAACAAGTGTGTTCGCTTCGACGAAGGACTCTACTATGAGTTGAGGGTCCTGATTGCTTCTCAAAAGGAGAGGGTCTTCGCCGTGCTGGTTGACAAGGTGAAGATTATAGAAGAGGACAATCGTATTGAGCGCGAGAAGAAAGATCAGGATTGGGCATAGAACAGGGTCCAACGAGAGTCAAGATTTGCTGGTGGGATACAGCGCCCTAAGAAACGGACGAGACTGGGTGGACCTCCGAGGATCAAGACATCGATAGGGTCTACCACATAGCGCGATGCGACTACTGTAACAGACGCCACTTGGATGATTACTGGAGGAAGACAGAGCTTGTCTTCGGTACGGATAATTGGAGCACCAAGTGTGTGACTGTCCACATTGACCCGACCAGGTGCCATTTGCGACACCCGTATCAGTTGCGAGCACTGTTCAGACGCCTAGGGCGATGCCATCGCCATTCAGGGGTCGAGGTACCGTAGGGGTAGCACTGTCCCTGGTAGAGGCACAGATTCGGGTATGGGTCGTGGAGCTCTGGATAAAGGTACGACCCAAACTGAGGCCCAACAGCCAGCACTGGTATATACGGCTAGATGTCGAGAGGACAAGGACGATGTCGATGTCATTGCGGGTACGTTCTTTATTTACTTTGTACCATACCTTGCTTTGATCGATATTGGCTCTACACATTCCTATATAGCTAGAACTGTATCGCTGAAACTGAATATAACTACCGAGTGTACTGCTAGTGTAATATCTGTGGTTAGACCTTTGGGTCAATCCGTTTGGGTTGACAAAGTGTTTAAGAGAGTGTCATTGGAGGTTCAAGGAACTAGTTTTCGACAGATTTGATGGAACTTCCATTCGAGGAATTCAACTTAATATTGGGAATGGATTGGTTGGTGGAACATTGGGTTGGCCTTAACTGAGTGACAAAAAGGGTTACCTTGGGAACAGAAGAAGATAATGAAGTCATAGTAATTGGGGAACATCGAGATTAACTCTCCAATGTAATTTTCGTTCTGGTAGTTGAGAAGTTGGTACGAAAAGGGTGTAAGGCATACCTCTTGCTCTTGTTACTGATTATACTTCGGTTAAGCTAACTGTTAGTGATATATGGACCGTCAAGGATTTTCCTGATGTGTTCCCTAATGAACTGCCAAGTGTGTGATTGCGCTATGAACGTCACAGAAAATATGTGCAAGCGTACATTATCGATGCAAGTATAGTAGATAGGTTTAAAAACTATCAGATATCGATCCCACGGAGATGGCTTCTTATGTTTATAATTGTTGCAAAGGAAGTTAAAACAAAAGAGATTGTGATGAATAATGTCGGAGCAAATTAATAAGAAAATGTAGTAAAGGTTTGAGAATAATTTTCAGAGCAATTTAAGAAAATTTAAGAAGTAAAAATAGTGATAATGAGATGGGGTTCCCTGACTTGAAAAGTTGACAAACAGCTAAATGTGATCACAAGGTAAATGATAGATAAATTGTCACCGTAATTAAGCTCAATGAAATCTTACCAACCTCGACTTCCCTAATTATAAAAGACTCTAATACTCACACTAATCACACCTTCCAGTGCTGGCAATGCAAAATATTCAAGAAAAGTGGACAGAATTCCTTTGATCATCAAGCAACTTCCGTTGACTTGCTTGTTAACTTAATTTGTCACTGCACTTTTCAGTGACAGTGACTGCAATTACACTCAGTGGTCAAGAAATTAAATCCAAAGATAAACAATGAAGGAAAGAGTGAGTAGATATCATACTTGATCTGAAATTAAATTATACTTTCGTACAAATTCAAATAATCAAAATCCATCAGCGTTTAAAGAGAGAATAATAGAATAGATTGAAGCATCATATTTCTAGTCTACTAGAACCATTCCTTTACACTCCTCTTGGATCGCATTTAGGAATGCTCCTTGTCAATAGCAGACTTGCCTTCTCATCACAGTCAGATTGCCCTCAAAGAAGTTAAGTTGCCATAGAGCAAGCTTCAGAAAAATGTTGAAGAGAAAGTTTTTAATGCGTCAAAAACCTGGAAGATGAAGCCCTTCAGAAGATCCTCTCTCATCAGTATTTATCAACCACTACCCAGTAAAGGTGCCCTCCCTTTCAGATCCAACTTGCTCTAACTGTACAAGTTGATTATACCAACTATAAACTCACTCAGATCTGTGTGTTCATCAGACAGTTGTCGATTGTAGCGACATTTCTAGGCGCAAATTTGGATTCTATTTTGCGGCTACAACTCTGAATACCTTTCTGCGTTGATCGTTCATGATAGATTCCTACACTGACATCTTTGGATGCAATACTGAACAACTAATTATAGCGACATTAGTAGCAAAAATAGGATAAAATTAAAGAAAATTAAACCGAGCATCACTGAGTTAGAAAATGCAGTCACTAAGTTAAAAATGCTAAAAAATGATAAAATGGGAACAAATATACCTTAAGTAAGGAGAAATCAATGGTTTTTTCTAATGCTATCTCACCCCCAAACTTGAATTTTTTTTGAAATCCTAATGTATGAATTATACTCACATGATAGAATATTACGCCGACAATTTATATGTATGAACAATCAGAACTACAACTTCATCAGTGCTAGTATCATGCTTTAAATCTTAAATTCTTTCTACCAACATAGCATTTATTATATAAATTTTTTTTTTTTTTATGTGACTGAGGGATGTCGCTGCATTACTATACCCCTTGTTCCCAGGGAAGTAACGATGGGGTGAACAAACCCCCAGGAGTATGTAATTGCGCCGACACACACTCTTTCAGTGGTACAGCCTTTGGCTAGATTACTTTTTCTAACACTGCATTGGAGTGTTCCCCATTGACAATTCACAATACACCCACATTGGAGTGTCTTATATTTAACTAAACTTACTTAACAAGTAGCTCTAAATGAAAAATTTATTCAAGATTCAAAATAATGGATACTATTCATTCATTACTAATGCAATATCAACCATTCATCCAAAAATAGAAGACACAACATTCAATCATATTTATCCAACTCATTCATTAGCATCTCATATGATTCAAGAATTAAGCATCGAATGAAAAAAAATTGCAATCACATTTCCCATAATATTGCATGCTTTCATTGAATTCAAAAGGACAAAATTTTTTCAAATGTGGGTGCAATTGCATTTCCAATCCATATGCATTCCCCCAAACTTAAAGTCTGCATTGTCCCTAATGCACTGACATTAATGTATAAATATATATGGAAATGCAATGAAAAATGCAAATGCAGTGACAATAAAAATGCAAGGACAAAAGAAATGTGATGACAATGATATTACAACTACATGATATGCATGAAATCTAAACTATGTGCTGAAAAAATAAAAACTAACTCAATGTGCTGCAGCCGAGGGTGTGGCTGCTTGGGTTTTCTTCTTTTTCTTCCTACGTTCCTCCTTATGTTTCCTTTTATCCTTGACGCACTTCTATTTCCTTTCTTTTGGCTTAGTCGGATCCTCAAATTGCTCCTCTAAATCAGGTTGTGCCCCGACTTCATCGACCGTGACGTAAGAAGGGTGTATCTCAACAAGTGGTACCACATAAGGCATATGGCCAAAGGATTGGAATCCTCATTACTGATCGTCATGGCCTCCGCCTGACTTGCATCAGGTGGCATCAAGTCTTCAACATTTGCACCCACAATTCGGGTGAGGCGAAAAATTCCTAAGATGAATCTATCGCGATAGTAGGTTCTTCTTTTCTTCTTTATTTTCCTTTCTCCTCTCGTTCTTCTTCTTTTCATCTTATTTCTCCTCATCAGTCTCCACAGCCTCCAAAGGCATGTTTCCTCCTTCAAAATTAGCCTCCTTCTCAGCCATATTAACCCCTAGGCTAGTAGAAAATTCGTCTTCTAACAGGCTGGCAAAATTTCGAAAGCAGTCTTCAACATCCTTCGAGTTCACCTCGCGGTCATCATCAGAGATGTGGACCATCTGCAGAGATGCGACTAAATGGTCCCTTTCTTCTGAGGCAGCTCTCTCAATTGAAGGCGTAGCTTCATTGATGATTGGAAGGAGCACCGGAAACTCTGGTAGAGGTGCTTTACTAAGATTGCGCAATGTCGTCATAATAGCACTATTCCTTGCCCTTGTGTAGGCATAGAACAGGTTTTGCGATCATTCCATATCTTCAATTGCGCTGATAATTTTGATTTGTCGAACATTGATTTTATCAGCAATCTGTTCCACCTCTGTAACCTTACGCCATAACTAAGGGTTTGTGGTGACATGAGTTTGCTTTTCCTTTTTTCCTTTGCCTTTCTCTTTCTTGGTTGCAGCTTCTTTCACAACAAAAGTATTATTCCCCCTGGCCATGCGCTCAACAGATACATCATTAATTGGCCCTTTTTATCCACCAACTCTTCTTCTTCACGAGGCACCACGCCTCGTTATGGCACAGTTGCATGATGAGTGAAGGGAATGTCAAGATTCCTATATGCCTTGGTACACAGTCAGCAATCTCTTGGTACAGAATTGCACCAACATCAATACATCTCCCTTTAATTATCGAATGGATTAAACAAATTCGATCCAAGGTAACTGTGGTATTATGGGTAGAAGGCATTAGATGACAGTTTATGAAATGAAACCAAACCTTACTTTGTACAGTGAGGAAGTGGTGGTGCATGGTATAGTTGTTTGGATTATTACCCGTCCAAACTGCTCCATCAATACACAGGACCTGCATTAGTTGTCGACGCCTTCTTTAGTAAGTTGCTCGAGGAAGGCGATGTGCTCGTATTCTTCGACATTGATGTTGTACAGAGCATTGATATGGGAAGCACCCCAGGGAAGCACCCTTCTTGAACGAAGATAAATTCTTAGTCCTTGTCAGTTAAATTGGCATAAAATTCCCTCACGAGGGACGGTGAATACCCCTTAGTATTAGTATAGAAGGTTTCCCACCCCATTCGCGTAATAGTCTTGTGAACTTGCTTCCCCAAGTTTAGATGTGGCGACAGCTGAAAGCCCTATTCCTGGTGGTAGTTACACTTCAACATGTTGTCATGGAAGTGGTCTTTTGCAGCTTTAGTCAAAAATAGCACTAGCTCTTTCAATGGTGGCTGCTCTGTATCGTGCACCATTGCAGCGGAGAATTCTACAGGAGATTTGGAATGAGTTTTGGCACCTCGTGTTCTGGCCATGGCTTTGGGATACAAAGAGATAAAAGATAATAGGAAAAATGAGAGCATGAGGAGAAAATTTGCAGTAACAATGGAGGTTTTGTTTGTGAGGAACACTCGACACACACAATAGGGCTCTTTATAAGGAATGAAACATGAAGGTAAAGAGGCGTGTTCTTTGCCACTGTAGAGATAGGACATTGAGTTTGCATCCAATAAATGCAATGACTTGGATTGTCCTTTTTCACAACGATCCGACGGTTGGGGAGAAAGTGAATAAAACATTGTGATTTCTTTCCTTAAACGTTTCATTGTATGATGAGTCAGCAGACAAATTACGTCGACAAGGAGATTTTCATGCGTCGACAAAAGTAAGGACTTTATTCCTACAAAAGACTAATAAACAAAACTGAAACATGAATAAAATAACTAAAAGTAAAAGACACAAATGTAAAGAAAAGTTAGAAAAATGTGACTAGGTTAATGGTCTCTTTCTAATTGTGATCATCCGGGCTAAGGTAGTGCTTCAACTGTTGCCCATTCACCTTGAATTGGTTCCTATCATTGAGGTCTTTAATTGTGACCGCACCATGAGGAAAGGCTTCGAAAACCTCAAATGGACCAGACCATCTTGAGAATAATTTACCTGGATGCAGTTTTAGTCGCGAATTAAATAAAAGCACCAACTGACCTGTAGTAAATTGTTGCTGCAAGATAATATTGTCATGCCATCTCTTGGTTTTTTCCTTGAATATTAAAGCATTCTCATATGCATTGTGTCGAATCTCCTCCAACTCAGTAATGTCCAACAACCTTTTTTGTCCAGCAGCATCATAGTCCATGTTCACTTGGTTAATTTCCCACATGGCCTTATGTTCAAGTTCCACGAGCAAGTGGCATGATTTACCAAACACAAGTTGATACGGCAACATTCCTAATGGCGTTTTATATGCTGTGTGAAGTGCCCACAAAGCGTCATTAAGCCTTGAAGACCAATCCCTCCTCGATGGGTTCACCACTTTTTCAAGGATATTCTTAATTTGGAGATTGGAAACTTCAGTTTGGTCATTTGGTTGTGGATGATATGTAGTCATCATTTGATGCTTAACACCATAACGCTTCAATGCGGCTGTAACTTGATTACAATGGAACTGAGTCCCTTGATCACTAATTAATGCTTTAGGTGTGCACGTGTGAGTATTTATGTGTGAAAAAATTTTAGCACTGTCCTAGCATCGACTTTTGTAACAATAATTGCTTCCACCCACTTGGACACATAATCTACAACGACTAGGATGTAAGCATTTCCAAAAGAACTTGGAAATGGCCCTATGAAATCTATACCCCATACATCAAAGAGCTCAACCTCCATAATAGGCTGTTGCAGCATCTCGTTACGTCGAGATATCGATCTAGTGCATTGACATTTGTCACATTGTTGCACAAAATTGTAGGCATCTCTAAACAATGAAGGCCAATAGAATCCTGATTGAAGGACCTTTGCAGCTGTCCTTTCACCATCAAAATGACTTCTATAGGGAGGATCATGGCAATGCTTCAGGATAGGAAGCTTTTCTTCTTCTGGAACGTAGCGTCGAATAATATTTTCGTTGCATACCTTGAATAGGTATGGCTCATTCCAGTAGTATTTTGCGATGTCGCGAAGAACTCTTTCCTTTTTGTAACCTGTTGCACTCAATGGTAATCTTTCACACACCAAGTAATTTATGACATCTGCATACCATGAGGATGCATCGACAGCAAAAAGTTTCTCAGCCGAAAATGTGTTGACAATTTGTGATGTATTTCCATCTTCACTTTCTACCTCCAAACGAGATAAATAATCTGCTTCTTAGTTCATTGATCCTTTGCGATCTTTAATCTCAATGTCAAATTCTTATAATAATAGGATCCAGTGAATCAATCTTGGTTTGACATCTTTTTTAGCAAAGAGCTACCTCAATGCAGAATGATTAGTCTAAACTTTAACTTTTGCACCGACAAGATATGCACGAAATTTGTCGAAAGCAAAAACTACTTCCAACAGCTCCTTTTCTGTTATTGTATAATTGATTTGTACTTTAGTAAGAGTTTTGCTAGCATAATATATTGCATGAAATACCTTTTTTGTGTTGACCTAGCACGACACCCACTGCATAATCACTCGCATCACACATAACCTCAAATGGTTGTGACCAATTCGGTGAACGATAATAGGTGCTTCACTAGTTGCTTCTTAATTTGCATAACTGCGTCCAAACATGCAGCATCAAACAGAAATTTTTATTGTGCTCCAACAAGGAGCAGAGAGGATTTGTAATCTTAGATAAATCTCAGATGAATCGTCGATAGAAGCCCGCATGGTCGAGAAAACTCCTAATTCCTTTTACATTGGTGGTCGGGGGTAACTTCTCTATGGTCTCAACTTTTGCTTTGTCCACTTCAATGCCCTAATAGGAGATATGATGACCAAGGACAATGCCTTTTGTTGCCATGAAGTGGCATTTCTCCCAATTCAACACTAGATTTGTGTCCTCACATCACTTTAGAACTCTGGCTAAATGTCAGCGCATTTATCAAAAGTATTACCATAGACAGAAAAATGATCCATAAATACCTTCAATGAGTCTTCAATCATATATGAGAAAATTTCCATCATGCATATTTGAAATGTGGTCGGTGCATTTCATAGACCAATTGACATTCGACGGAAGGCAAAGGTACCAAAAGGACATGTGAAAGTCGTCTTTGCTTGGTCCTCCGGCACAATTGCTATCTGATTGTATCCAGAATAGCCATTGAGAAAATAATAATAGGTTTTACTAGTAAGCCTATCCAGCATTTGATCAATGAAGGGAAGTGGAAAATGATCCTTCTGTGTGGCTGCATTCAAACGGCGATAGTCTATGCATACTCGCCAGCCTGTGGGATTGCGAGTAGGGATTAGTTCATCTTTTTCATTACTTACCATCATGATACCACTCTTCTTTGGGACACATTGGACTAGGCTCACCCACGTACTATCAGAAATTGGGTAGATGATGCCCACATCCAACCACTTAATGATCTCCTTCTTAACAACCTCCTTCAGTTTTTCATTTACTCTTCTTTTGTTGTTCAATGGACTACTTTCCTCATCTTCCAACTGGATCTTATGCATACAGAAAGAGGGACTAATTCCTCTAATATCCGTAATACTCCAGGCAATAGCATGCTTGTGTTGCTTTAGTATTTGGATTAATTTTTCTTCTTGACTTGCGTCGAGTGTCATAGAGACAATTACTGGCAAGGTGTCATTCTCTCCAAGGAAAACATACCTTAAATGGGTAGGCACAGTTTCAACTCCAAGGTAGGAGCTTCTTCAATAGATGGCTTAAACACAAGAGTCGTTCTATTGGTCAAATACAGATATTCCATCTGCCATTCGTAGCTAAGCTCAATATTATTTGCCTCAACCTTGTAGTCACAGTCACTTAGAAAATCTTCTTCAGTTGTCACCACAAATTCTTTTGGGATTGTTGTGCTACGCTCATTAAATTCCTCCTCTATTAATTCATCAAACACATCGATGTGGTGACATTCCTCTTTATTTCTGTAGGGAATTGCTTCAAAAATACTAAAGGTGACATGTTCGTCGTTATGTCGCATTATCAATTCACCTTTGAACACGTCGATAAGAGTGCGACCAGTGGCAAAAAATGGGTGTCCCAAGATTATGGGCACCTCTTTATTAGCTTCACAATCAAGGATAATAAAATTCGCTGGGAACACAAACTTATCTACTTGAACTAGAACGTCTTTAATTTGCCCTTCAGGTTGCGCTAATGGTCTATCCGCCAGCTACAATGTCACTGCAGTGGGCTTCATGTGAGCAATCCCCAATTTTTGAAATGTTGACAATTGCATGAGGTTGATACTTACTCCTAAATCACAGAGAGCTTTTCCCAAGTAATGATTTCAAATGGAACATGGAATTGTAAAACTGCCAAGATTCTTCATCTTTGGTGGTAATTTATTTATCAGGACTGCGCTGCATCCCTTTGTGAGTGCAATTGTCTAAATATAGGTCACCTTCTTCTTCTTGGATAGGAGCTCCTTCATGAATTTCCCATAGATAGGAATCTGTACGAGAGCATCCACAAGAGGTATGTTTACATTCAATTGTTTCAACATGGCCAAAAACTTTTGATATTCTTTATCGTTCTCTTTCTCCTTAAATCTTTGTAGAAATGGCAAAGCTATTGATACATCAGGTTGTCGTGACAAAACCGATAGCTTCGACATCGGTAGTTGCGTCGACAATTTTGTTAGCCTAATGGTAGGCATGGGAGTAACAATTGATGACTCCTCTTTATTTGGTTCGTTTGTTTCTTCTTCAGAAACAACTTTTTCTTCTTGATCTGCTTCACTTGCGTTGACAGGTGTTGTATTAGAGCTGCTAATTGGCTCGACAGTTTACTTTCGACTCCTAAGAGTAATAGCCTTGCAATGCTCCTTCCCTTTTTGATTTAGATTCTTATTGTTACTGGGTAAAGCACTTGGTCGTCTTGTACTCATATTTGAAGCTAGTTGTCCTACTTGTGCTTTCAATGCTCGTATGGAAGAGGAATTTCCTTGATCAATAGCTTTTGTTCTCGTGATATGTTCATGCATCAAGGTTTTAATGACTGCTAATGGATCAGCACGTGGTTAGGAATACTGCTGTTGCTGTTTTTATCCTTGCATATGCAGATTTGGAATTGAAGATTGTTGTGGCTGCACACGGGTGTGTCGCTGCAACTGATCTTGATGTACATGCATCTGAGGACTTTGGTTGAAATTTTGCTACTGCTGATTATAATTCCCTTGTCAATAATTTCCTTGGCACAAGGAATTGTCATATCTAAATGTGGTTGCATTTTGATTCCTCCAAGGCTGTTGGTTTCGAGCTGAGCTATTGTAGGAATTACCATAAGAATTTCCTCTAATATTATCACCATAAAACGCATTCTCTGCATGCTGTGGACAATCTTCATAGCTATGATTGTCGCCGTAAATTTCGTAACAAAATGTCGGGACATCCATTTGTTAGGCGACTTGGATGGGCGCAACTTCACTAGTCCCCTTCATGTTCTTTATCATATTTGCTAACGAAGATACCTGTGCACTCAGAGCTGATATAGCGTCTAACTCAATAACTCCAAGGTTTGTTTTGACTTGAGCAGCTCGAGAGATCGGATATTGGTAGTCATTCTGAGCGATCCTCTCTAAAATTCTCACAGCTTTATCATAGGTGCAGTCTAACAAAGGACCATTCGCAGATGCATTGAAAAGATTTCTTGTTTGCGCATTCAACCCATTGTAAAAGATCTCGATCTACGTTTTCTGTTGAATTCCATGCATGGGACAGCGTAGAAGTAGGGTTTTGTAATGCTCTCATGTGGTGTGTAAACTCTCATCATCCAATTGATGATACGTAGTGATATCATTCCTCAGTCGAGCATCCATCGTTGGTGGATTAAACCGTAAAACAAACTGAGTCGCAAGTGCATTCCATGATGTAATCGATCCAACAAGCAATCCCAAGAACCAGGTACGAGCCCGTCCTTGCAATGAGTAAGGAAACAGTTTCATCTTCAAGGCATCATCAGGAACGTCATGCTGACTAACAGAAGCACAAATTAGTATAAAAGATTTAAGATGCTCTCTTACATCCTCATGAGACAAACCAGCATACTGTCCATTCGAATTTAACATTTGAAACATAACCGACTTTAACTCAAAATTACCAGCTTGAATAGCTGGTCGAACAACCCATGGCTGCAAATCATCCAACACAAGAACAACAAAGTCTCGAATCGATCTATTTTGCATTTGTTCTTCATATGGCAGTGGTGGATTATTTATATTTTGTGGCTGTATCGGAGGGACAAGATTTTGTGGTGCCAATTGAGGTATGGCTGCATCATTTCCAAGTAAAACAATATTCCTTTGTTCTTGTCTTCTCCTTCTAATAGTTCTTTCGATTTTCGGATCTAAGCCAACAACAATTTCAGGATTGCTTCTGGTTATAAAACACCTAAAAAAATTGAAAAAGAGTCAACAAAAAGGAAAACAAGTTAGCAACAGGTAAAACTTAGAAAATGAAAACTAATCCCAAGTACAAGAATAAACATTAAACAAACGTCATCCCCGACAATGGTGCCAAAACTTAGTCGCACTATGAATGTCACAGCAAATATGTGCAAGCGTACACTGTCGATGCAAGTATAGTAGATAGGTTTAAAACTATCAGATATCGATCCCATAGAGTTTATAATTATCGATGCAAAGGAAGTTAAAACAAAAGAGATTGTGATGAATAATGTCGGAGCAAATTAATAAGAAAATGTAGTAAAGGTTTGAGAATAATTTGCCAAAGCAATTTAAGAAAATTTAAGAAGTAAAAATAGTGATAATGAGTTGGGGTTCCCTGACTTGAAAAGTTGACAAATAGGTAAATGTCATCACAAGGCAAACGATAGATAAATTGTCGCTACAATTAAGCTCAATGAAATCTTACCAACCTCTACTTCCCTATTTATCAAATTCTCAAATACTCAAACTAACCACACCTTCTAATGCTGGCAATGCAAAATATTCAAGAACAAGTGGACAGAATTCTTTTGATCCTCAAGCAACTTCCGTTGACTTGCTTGTTAACTTAATTTGTCGCTACACTTTACAGTGACAGTGACTGTAAGTACACTTCCGTGGTCAAGCAATTAAATCCAAAGATAAACAATGAAGGAAAGATTGAGTAGATATCATACTTGATCTAAAATTAAATTATACTTCCATACAAATTCAAATAATCAAAATTCATCATCGTTTAAAGAGAGAATAACAGAATAGATTGAAGCATCTTATTCCTAGTCTACTAGAACCATTCCCTTACACTCCTCTTACGTTGCATTTAGGAATGCTCCTCGTTAGGAGCAGACTTGCCTTCTCGTCACAATCAGGTTGCCCTCAAGGAAGTTAAGCTTCCATGGAAGCAAGCTTCAGAAAAATGTTGAAGAGAAAGTTTTAATGCTTCAAAAATCTAGAAGATGAAGCCCTTCAAAAGATCTTCTCTCATCAGTATTTATCAACCACTACCTAGTAAAGGTGCCCTCGCTTTCAGATCCAACTTCCTCTAACTATACAAGTTGGTTATACCAGCTGTATACTCATGCAGATCTGGTATGTTCATCAGATAGTTGTCGATTGTAGCGACATTTTTGGGCGTAAATTTGGATTCTATTTTACGGCTACAACTCTAAATACCTTCCTGCATTGATCGTTCAGGACAGATTCCTACACTGACATCTTTGAATGTAATACTGAACAACTAATTGTGGTGACATTAGTAGCAAAAATAAAATTAAAGAAAATTAAACCGAGCATCACTGAGTTAGAAAATGCAGTCACTAAGTTAAAATGCTAAAAAATGATAAAATGGGAACAAATATAGCCTAAGTAACGAGAAATCAATGGTCTTTTCTAATTCTATCAATGTGGCACCAACCCATGAGGTGGAGTTTGGTATTGACTTGCTACCAGGTGTCGCTCCGGTGTCCATCGCCCCTTATAGTATGGAACCAAAGGAGCTGGTTGAATTAAAAGTGCAGTTGCAAGAACTTCTCAATCGAGGGTTCATCCTACCGAGCATGTCACCGTGGGGAGCACTTGTACTGTTTGTTAAAATGAAAGATGGTACGATGAGAATGTGCATCGATTACCGTCAACTAAACAAGCTGACGATCAAAAATAAGTATCCGCTACCAAGAATTGACGATCTTTTCGATCAATTCCGCGGAGCTTCGGTGTTTTCAAAGATAGACCTTCAATCTGGTTATCACCAGCTTAAGGTCAAGGATGAGGATGTGTACAAGACAGTCTTTTGAACTCGTTACGGCCATTACGAATTTTTGGTAATTCCGTTAGGCCTAAAAAATGCTCCGAAAGTGTTTATGGACCTCATGAATAGAGTCTTCCAATCATATCTAGATCGGTTTGTGGTAGTTTTTATCGATGACATCCTAGTCTACTCCAAAATTGAGACTGAACATGATGAGCATTTGCGTATAGTACTTCAAACACTTCACGGGAAGTAGCTTTACGCGAAGTTTAGGAAGTGAGAATTTTGGTTGTCAAAAGTTGCTTTCTTAGGGCATGTGGTAACAGTTGAGTGTATATGCGTAGACCCGAAAAAGATAGAAGCAGTGGTTGAGTGGAAACTGTCGAGGAATGTTATGGAACTGTGGAGTTTTCTCAGCTTAGCAGGTTATTACCGCAGGTTCGTAGAGAGGTTCTCATTAATAGCATCACCCTTGACTAAACTCTTGTGCAAGAATGTTCCGTTTAGGTGGTCTGTAAAGCACCAGGGGAGCTTTGAGAAGCTCAAGATTGTACTGACACAAACTCCTGTATTGGTACAACCAGAGTCGAGTAAGGAGTTTGTGGTATATAGTGATGCGTCGCATGTAGGTTTGGGATGCGTACTGATGCAGGAGGGAAAGATGGTGGCATACGTATCCCCAGTAAATTGGAATTTAAAACCATTAAATGCTTTCCTAGTTAGTTTTCTGAAAGTTTTCTTTTGGAAACATTCTTCCATTTTATTTTTATTTTTGTTCAAAGTTCTTGAGAATTTGGTCGGAGAAGATACCTTTTTGTTTGAATTCTTTCGTTTCTTTACTTCCAAGGCAAAATCAAAGTGCTTACTAGGTTTTCTGTTGTTAATTGAATGTTTAACTGTAAGTGTAAAACATAATGATTGATTTGTTCGAAACTTGTTAGTCTTAGTAATTGCGAATCCAAGAATTGTAGTTAAAGTATATTTTGTTTCTTTTGGCGCAGATCGTACTGACATCGTTCCCACGACGACATAGTTGGAATATTGGCATTGAGCAAGGTGAGTTTGGTGTGGAAATGGTTGAGAAATTGTTATGAAATATTAATGAATTGTGAGTTCTATATTAACATTTGGAAACGGTTGTTTGAGGCTTGATTTAGGCCTCGAAATTGCGTTGGAGTACCTCATTTCTACGTTGTGTTCAGGTAGGGTCGAAACCTCTTTGAATTTTGCTTGTCTTCCTACAAATTTTCTAGATTTTGGTAGCTGCTTCGAACTACATAGGTTGGCACATGGGCATGTGGCCAGACCGTGTGCAATGTAAATAGGCTACAAGAGACACACGGGTCATGCTCACAGGCGTGTGTCAGACCGTGTGACCATACTATTTTGAAAGTTCAGAAACAGTGAGTTACATGATCTAGACACACGATCGTGTGGTAGACCATGTGGGCTGTAGTGTTGAATGGAATCAAAAATAGTGAGTTACACGGTCTAGACACACGAGTGTGTGTCAGACCGTGTGGGTATACTAACTTAGGGTAACAGAAACAGTAAGTTCCACGGCCTAGACACATGGGCATGTTCCACGCCGTGAGGCACACACGGGCTGGCACACGACCATGTGTCAGACCGTGTGCAGGGTAAAATTTGGAATACGTCTTGTATTAGGAGACCGTGAGTTAACCGTAGAACCAAAATTGTCTATACAGAATTGTGAGGGTTCATAAAGGTGGATTCTATGTGGTCACGAATGTGTAACTAAACATCTAAGGGATGGTGATAGTGATGGTTATGTGTATTGGGACGACGGGACTGAAACAGTGGCTTGGCCACTCTAGCGTATTATTACTGAAATGGCAGTAATATTGTAGACACTGCGAAAATACTATTGATTCAACAGTGACACTGTAAGCACTACCTCATTGTTAATGTACTAGCCGTGACACTGTGAACACCGCTAGAATACAGATCAACTGTTAATCAACTACTTTACTGGCCGGACCTGTGAATTAGACAATAACGTGGCATAGATTTTTCATGATGTACGTTAATGTATTATATTGAACATCTGTAATTTGACTTTGTTTTGTTTGGTGTCATTTCAACGTCGTCGCATGCATGAAGGGTGTTAAAAACGGATGGAAATTAGGATGATGACTTACTTATATGCTAGGGATTAATACTTTTGACTTGGTAGCTTAATTATGTTGTTGTGTTGGGATGAAACATGTAACACCCAAAACTCGAAAACCGTCATCGGCTAGGGTCTCGGTGTCATCTTATTCATCAATCACTGTTCATCTTTAAACTTATGTCATTTGACATTATATTATGAAGGTAATACACCCAATACGTTATATATTATCATTTAATTATAATCACAATTCAACAAGGGCAAAAAGTCATTTCTAAGAATTTTGGAGACTTCTACAGGTATCGGTAGTTGTCAAGTCAGTAAACAATTCATGAAACAGTGCAGACTTCTACCGCTACCCTTGACAGTTCTATCGATACAAGTGAGGCAACTAACAATACAAGTCATACTACTATCGATACTAAAAAGTCCAAAGAGTTGAGAAGTCTTACCCTGCAACTTCTACTGATACAAGTACATAAACTATTGATACCTCAATGTACAGAACTACCGATACCTGTTATACAACTACCGAAACAACTCAAGTCAGTGAAGAACCTCTCTCTTACCCTGTACTTCTACCGATACAAGCACGAGTTCTACCAAATCAAGTGTACATTATTCAAGGAATCATGCCTAACTCAAGTTATCAACCATTCATCATTCATAACTCAAAATTCAACATGGACATGCATTGTACATAGTTTAAACATTTCATACATCTCATATAGTAAGTATATCACATTGAACTAACATACAAACTTGTGCAACATTTAACTAAAATCCACAACAAAAATTCATTCATCCATACAAGTAGAATAAGTTATTTCATCCTAGTACATGTCATATAACCAAGTGATGTAAATACTACCGACGAGCTCTCGGGATAGTGTGATGTCTTCAAGATGGTCTAATCTTCAAGTCACAAAATGGAATCTACAAAATAACAACAATTTCACTGGTAAGCTTCATAGCTTAATAAGTTCTCAAGGTACATTAATTTACCGAATAACATGTGTTAAACAAAACTGAAAATCAGTCAAGCCAGAACAAAATTGTACTTCAATGATTTTTATTTGTTTTACTCCCTATTGACCTAAAGGTTATAATGCTCGTTTTACTCCCTGTTGACCTAAAGGTCATTATGTTCATGTTTCTCCCTGTTGACCCAAAGGTCATGCTTGTTACCAGTATACAACGTTATTATTAGCCATCAATACCGTATATCTATTCCCTATGATACTGCTCACACTAAGCTGACCAGAATATGCAATCAAGCATAAATCTCAACCATCGTAGGATCTGTAATCCATTCTTGGATTCTAGTCACTTTACAATGACTCATAATGCCATGGAGAATCCACAACAAATGCAGGATCTCAATCATCGGACCATTTAACTTTTGCACTAGGTCGGGTAATTCTTCTTCTATCGTTTCTATCTTTCACATATTCAATTGGTTGTTTAAATCATCAACATACATAAAGAAGGCAGTTGTAAGTAGTTACAAGTAAGAATTTAACATTACGAACTTACCGGACTAGATTGCAGTTGAAGAAAGGCTTTAGGGACTAATCCGCTAATTTCCCTTTCCGACGATCTGTGGCACGATCGTAGTCTACATCCACAAATCATCCAATTATTACATTAAAACACTCAATCAGATCATATAACACAATTCGGTCCCTTTTGGTAAAATTATGATTTTACCCCTAACCTTTTACTTTTATTCATTTTAGTCCTTAAACATGATACATGCAAAATAACCTTTTCTCTTACACAACCAATACCAGATGAATAATTTTAAGTCTCCACAAGTCCCTACACTTCAATTATTTCAAACCAAATACACAAAATTTCTCTATTTATCATTTTAGTCCTTAAAACCTAATTCCATCCAAAATCACTTTACAAAAAGATCTAACCCAAGCATCAAGCATTCAAATTTATCACAAAATTTCAAGAACAAACATATTCAACAATGGCAAGTTTTATATTAGTCCTTAGGTTAGCTTGATTAAGCTAATACAGACTCAAAAACATAAAAATCACCAAAACGGTTATCATTTGCTTACCCAAATCAAGGCTTAAAGCTTGAAAGTGTAAAGACCCCTAACTTTCTCCTCTTGTCCGAATGAAGAAGAAGAAGGTGAGAAATTATAATGATTTTTATCATTTTATTTATTTAATTTCATACATATACTAATGGCAAAATTGTAATTTTTATGACTTTTATAATTAACCTTATTTAACCATTTTGTTAACCTTAATTAATCATGCTATATTCACCTAATATTCATTCCATTCCACTAACCTAATACATTTGGTTTAATTGACCATTTGGCCCTTTTACTTAAGCAAAGTTTACTTTCATATCCTTTACAATTTAATCCTTTTTGCCCAATTAATTATCCAAATGATAAAATTTCTTAACCAAAATTTAATACGATGCTAATGATATCACAAATATTTAATAATTGATATTTATGACTCGACTCATCAGATTTGTGGTCCCAAAACCACTATTTTTAACTTCATTAAAAATCGAGCTATTACGAAACCTTGATTTCTGTTGCTTTATTAATCCATGAGGAAGACTTAAGTATTTATCTTTCATGTGTGTGAATGTTTTGTTTGCAATGTAATGTTCTGCATTGACTGTTTCATCTAGACCAGATTTAGGGTGTTACATTGTAATGATTGGATGACTTTCTTTTCGAATGCGATGGTTCAACATTTACCTTACTCATTTTTAGATCATTGTCCCCTACTCATTCGTACTAAGCAGGGTGATGTTGTACCTCAAAGTAGGAGATTTCAGTTTAAAACTTGGTGGATTTTGGAAGAATCTTTTGAGGAGACAATTAAAAATAATTGGGCTATGGTGTTGGGTGGTCTTCTCGTTAAATTGAAAGGGTTAAAAAGGGATCTACTAAAATGGGCAAGTTTGATCAGAAGGAAAAGAACGAGTATTAAGGAAGATTTGACAAGGGAGCTTGAGAAACTGATGGAGGAAGAGGTTTGTGATGATAGTATTGCAAAAATCATTGACACTAAAATTCACTTAAACCTTGAGACTGATAAAGAAGAGAGGTTTTGGGAACAAAGAGCCCGAGCGAATTGTTTGAAGGTTGGAGATAGAAATACTGTCTTTTTCCATAAGCATGCATCTCAACATAGGAGTGGAAATCGTATTAGAGCTTTGTAATATGTGGATGGTAGAGAAACAAATGATAAGGAGGTAATGGAAGGTATAGCTAGAGGTTATTTCCAAAATTTGTTCGCTTGTACTGGGGTAGGTGATTCAATTCATATTTTATTAGGCATTGAGAATGTTATTTCGGAGGCAACAAATATGAAGTTATTGATGCCTTATCGGGATAAGGAAGTCTATGAAGCGCTAAAAGATATGGGTCCCACTAGGTCACTGGTGATGATGGGTTTCCAACTTTGTTCTTTCAGAAATATTGACATATTGTTGGGAGGAATGTCATCAATTTCTTCTTGAATGTTCTTAACAAAGGTATGGATCTCGATGCTATTAATAAGACAAATATTGTCTTACTTCCGAAAGTTCCTCACCCTACTAATATGGTGAACTTTAAGCCTATTACTTTATGTAATGTTATTTATAAAATAATTGTAAAAATGATAGTAAATAAATTCAAGGAGGTCATGGATGTTTGTATTGACAAATCCCAAAGTGCTTTTGTCCTTGGGAGATTGATTTTAGATAATGTGCTACTGGCATATGAAATTTTACACACTTTTTGTCAGAAGCGAGTTGGTAAAAGAGGGTTTATGGCCTTGAAATTATATATGAGTAAGGTGTTCGAGAAAGTTGAATAAGATTTTATACGAGTAATGATGCTTTGCTTGGGGTTTGATGTATATTGGATTAAAACCATAATGAGGTGCATCTCCATAATTTCATATTCAATGGTAGTAAATGGAAAGATTAGGGAAAGGTTTAGGCCTAATAAGGGACTACGCCAAGGTGATCCTTTAAGCCCTTTTTTATTTTTGATTTTCAGTGAAGTATTATCTTCTTTAAGAAGGCTTGCTGTTAGGGATGGTTTGTTGAAGGGTGCGAAGGTAAGTAGTGGTAGCCCTCAAATTTCTCACTTACTTTTCGTTGATGATTCTTTGGCGAGGCAACTTCTGAAGGGGCTAATGCACTCAAAAGGATTCTTAGGAAATATGAGCTCTGTTCGGGGCAATGTATTAATTTTAACAAATCCACCATTTTTTCAATATGAATACTTCAGTTGGTGATCGACAGATTGTGTTAAGGATTTTGGGGTAAGGTGCTCGAATGATCCTGAAAAATATCTTGGGTTACCTAACATAATGGGGCGTTGGAAAAAAAGCGCCTTTCCAAAATCTCAAGGATAAGTTCAAGAAGAAGATAGAGAGTTGGAGTGAGTGGTATTTATCCCAAGGTGGTCCAGAGGTATTTATTAGATTTGTTCTACAAGCAATTCCTACTTACTCCATGGCGTGCTTTCTTTTGCCTAAATCTTTTTTGCGATGAATTGGAGGGGTTTATGGCTAACTTGTGGTGGTAGAAAGGCCCAAGTAGGAAGGGGATTCATTGGTGTACTTGGGGTCGATTAAGCGAGCTTAAAGAGATCGGGGGATTGGGTTTTTGTAGTCTTGCTAAATTTAACATTGCATTGTTAGCTAAACAGGGTTGGCGTATTTTAAATTTTCTCAATTCTTTGTTAGCTCGAGTTTTAAAAGCAAAACGTAACGAGTCGATTAGAGTGGTAACGAAAATTATGGTTTCGTGACCACAATTCTGACGAATAAATTGATATTTACTTTTAATTATATACATTAAGAGTAAATAGTTTAGTATTAAATTTTTAATGGGAGATTTAATGCCTAAGTAGAAAAATAGAGAAAAATGGATTAATTTAAAAAAGGTGCAAAAGAATATGGTTAATGTCAAAGGAATTAACTAGAATAATAAGTAAAAGAGTGGATTTGCATGTCAAATTTCCCAAAGGTTAAGATAGTGCAATTTGGTGAGAATTAAGTATTATAAAATTTAATATTTGATTGTTAAAATGGTAAATAACTAATTATAAGCTAGAGTAAATAATAAAAAAATAATATTTTCTTCATTCTTTTCCCTTCCAACGAAAATTAGCAAGAAAATACCCAAATTTGAAGCTTGAAGTTTTGGCTAGGATAAAGGCTTGCATGTAAGTATTTTCCAAGTTTATTTTTGATGATTATTGTGCTTTTAAGCTTGGTATGGTCTAATCTACTTATATTAAGAGTTAGATTTTGAGATGGTTAGAGTTTATGAGAATTACCATGAATGAAGTTCTTATATTCTTAAGAGTTTTTGAGTTAAGTCAGTGAACTCATGTGATTATTGAGTATGGATTGTAAATAAATTGTAGTAAATCTAAGATAGGTATTAAATTATTGAATTAGTAGAATTTATGTAAATTTGGTAAAATGAGTGAAAATATGGGTTGTTGTTAGTAAAGGGAAAATTCGGTTAGCCAAGTTTAATGAGAAAATGATAAGAAATTCAAGTTAATGTAATAAGGACTACCTTGCTAAAAGTTAAAATAGTAAGGGCAAATTCGTAATTTTACTCTAATTGTGAAACAAGAATTAAACGAAATAATTGTACATATTATTGGAATGTTAATTAAACTAAACTATATTTTAGATCAAGAAAAGGGTCAACCGCTCTTAGACCAGGGTAAAACTAAAGTCGTGAAATAGTCGTCAACCTTGTTCTCCAACTTTAGTAATCGAGGTAAGTTTGTATGAGTTATACATGGATGAAAATGTATTTATATTAATGTTTAAATGTTGTTATTTATAAATTTATGCATACAATTACGAATGGAAATACAAATGCCAAGTTGCTCGTATATATTGAACCTAGAGAATACTTAGGACATAAATGACATGTCATTAGGAATATATATATATATATATATATATATATATATATTGGGTGCTGGTCTTAGAAGTCCTACCGATGGCTGAGATCCAACATTTGTTGCAGATTCTCCACAGCTTGTGTGAGTAGCATCGTGTAGCCACTATCCCGACCAACAGCTTGTTTGAGTAGGCCCATTTCACAGCTCGTGTGAGCATAAATGAAAAGGAAAAGGAAAAAGATATATGTACGTGGAAAGGTTTTCGAGTATCCGATGTTATTTGAAATGGTTCAACAGGTATGAATTATATGAAGGAATGGAAATACCAATGATGCTATGGCTAGTTAATTCAAGGTAAAGAAAAGGGTAAATATTTTACTCATCTTGTGACAAAGAGTATTATGTTGATAGATAATACTATCTATTTGCTAATGGAATGAGTTGTGATGGTTAGGAATGTGAATGGATTATGTTAAATATCAAGCATGGAAGCATATTTAATTGTGAGAATCTTGGTAAGTGAAATTTCTTATATATGAACTTACTAAGCATGAATTACTTACAATGTTGTTTTCCTTGAATGTGTAGATCATCGGAAGCTCATCAGTTTTTGGACATCGTCGGAGATATATCACACTATCCAACAACCATTTTGGTAGCTTTTATAATCCTTTGATCTCGATTATAAATGGCATGTATAGGAGGTTATTTTGTGATATAAAGAAGAAGGTGTTAAACTTGTATATAGTAAGGTTTACTATGCTTTTGTGTGCATATTTGGTTTAAGCTAGTAGAACTTAAGTAAGATATATATTATGTAATACACTTGCAAGTAATTTCATGTGAGATTTATCAAGATAAGAACTTGTATATTTTTGAGAGTTTAATTGATACAAATATGGTGCCTCTGATGGGCATATTGGTTGGATGTTTAAATGAGAAAATTGTATGTAACATAGTGTTCTAAATAATGTTTTTAAGTCATGAGATTACTTGTTTAATTATGAACTTGTTGAGCAATTCATGTTATTAACATACCTTTTTAGGAAGTAATTTTAGTACACACGACTTGTGACACGAGCTGTCACACGATCATGTGTTATTTAAGGTGCAGTGCAGGTTACACAAGCAGACACACGAGCTAGGATACGATTGTGTGATCCATTTTCGTATAGACACTGTCTAGCACATAATCCCTTACAAGGGTGTATATTGTAAGTCAATAAGGTTAATTCGAGTATGTACACGAGCAAGAGCATGTGCTGTGATACACGGCCATGTAAGCCTATTTTTAAGGCACACATAAGCAAGCACACAAACTAACACACGATCATGTGCCTTTATTTCACCAAATTTTCTAACTTTTCCTTAAGCTTTTAAGCTTGTTTTAAATCAATTCCAATATGAATTTAAGCTATTCTTAAGATCATTAAAGTATGTTTTAAAAGCTGAATGTATGAGATTATGTTAATATATGTGAATGCATATTTATATCGATTTATGATGATATTATGATTTTGAAAATGAAAGTGTGGTTTGTCTAATAATACTTTTTAACCTTAATCCGACAATAAATACAGGTTAAAGATGTTACACAAAATATTTCCCAAACTCTGATTTTTGGAACTCAAGACTAGGAAATTTACCTTCGTATACTTAGAAAAATGTGTGGATTGCTAAGGGTCTTTTGGAGAATGGTCTTTGTTGGAAGGAGGGTTTTGGGGCGAACATTTTAGTGATGGAAGATGTGTGGGTGCGAGGGTCCTCGAACTAAAGAATAAATGGCCAAGTTAGTTTGGGTGGTTTAACTATGGTTGCTGATTTTATAGATGCTGCAAATACGAAACGGAAAGTTAACCTGATCAATGATACCTTTCTCGAGGAGATTGCAACGAGAATTAGGCAGATTCCATTGCCATAAGACAGGTCGGAGGATATGCGGGTTTGGAGGGGAGAACTTTCTAGAGATTTTTCTGTCAAGAGCTCCTATAAACTATTACATGAAGGTAACTTTAAGCCTAATTATACGAACTTCAATTCTAGGGAATTATACAGGAAACTTTGGCAACTACAAATTCCTCCAAAAATAAAATTACACGTGGAAATCTGTCTAAAATTTTCTCTCAACTCTTGTGAATCTTCGAATTAGGAGGATTTGAGGCGATACTATATGCCCAAGGCGCGGTTGAGAAGCAGAATCCCAGTCCCATGTTTACAGAGGGTGCCCAATTTCAGCTGCAATTTGGCATAATTTAAACTTTACAGAGGAGCTATCTAATCCAGCGCTAAATATTGAAGATTGGTTTACCTGGGTTTTTCAAAGTAGCTTTGGGGACTAGTGTCGTTTATTCTATTGCGGGGCTTGGGGGATCTGGACAAATAGGATAAAACTTTGCATGTGGCAAGTTATATTTCTGGTAAACAGATAGCAGATTGGATTATATGGTACATCAAGGAGTTGGACAGTGTAGAGAACCAGAAGATAATTAGCGTGGCCAGAATGGGAGTTAGAGACCTCCTTCTAGATTTGAAGTTAAAATAAACTTCGAAGCAAGTTTTCATCAGTCTCAGGCAAGATCCGGTTCTAAAATCATCGTTCGTAACAACTGTGGTGAGGTGTTGGCTTTGAAGCAGGTGTTGCATGTAGATGTTGACTCTCCGCTTGCAGCGAAAGGTCTTACTTGTCTTCAAGCGGTGGGGGTGGGCATTCAACTGGGATTCTCGTCAGTCATCGTTGAAGGAGATGCCAGATCCATTTTAATCAAGAGCCAGTCAAGTAACAGAGACAAATCAGTGATTTGGGCTATTATTCAAGATATTCATAAATTGAAAAGTCACTTTAAAAGTATTCAGTTCAAGTTTATTCCCAGATCTGCGAATTCCATGGCTTATAACCTAGCTACGGATTGTTTGAAGAATGGAAGGGAGAGCTACCTGGTTGGAGATACGCCGTTCGTCAATGCCAAGGGATCTTGGAGGCTCTGGCACATGGAACCAGACTGATTCATTAAGTTTTGTTTTTGAATCGGGGAGAGAAAAGGGCAACTTCATGAAATGTAGCGTTTTGGAAACCGCTGCTTTAGGAAATTGGCGTCGACAATACTTTAAGTGTATTAAGCAAGAGAGATTAGATGCAGAATGGAGAGATTTTTGTTTAAATGATGATAGTTTGGCGAAGTAGGGAAAAAAAAATTAAGGGTCGAAATTAAATTATTTTTATCTTTATAATTTTTAAAGAATTAAATTAAATTTTTATAATTTTTAAAAGAATAAAATAAAATTTTATTTTTACTAATCTAAAATTTAAAAAATCAAAATAACAAAATTTCTATTTTAAGGGGTGCTGCCAGCCCCTTAAATCTGCATATGGATAGTTTGATGAGATTTTGTTGAGGGCCAATGAACTTAATTATGGAAAATAAATCCAATAAAAGCAGAGTACAATTATGCAATTTAATATAAATAATAAATAAATTTAAAGTAGTTATATGACTTACATTTGAAGATTACATTTTCTCCTACGATTTTCTAGAATTAGGATTAAATTAACAAATTTTATAAAATTAAGATCTAAATTTGTTGTTTAGCTGATATTTTATTTTAATTATGTTTTAAAAGTTCAGAGAAAAAAGAGGGCTCGTATACAGTTGATAAACCAACTAAACTTCCTCTTCAATCCTTTCATCCTTTGCCTCCTGATGGACCAGCAGCAACCACCTCCGCCAACCCCTAATGCTCCTCCTCCTTCCTCCCTCCGCTGCCGACCCACCTCCGCAACCACAGCCGCAGCCACAAATTCCACAACAAACAACGCCAACGCCCCCGTCATCTACCGCAATCCCTAACCCTAACCCAAACCCCAACCCTATCCCGAAACCCTTACCTTCCGCCATACCACCACCGCAACAGCCGCCGCAGCCTAAACCAGCTCTCCCCTCTCATCAGCCAAGGCCCGCCGCTGCATTCTCGAGGCCATGGCAACAGCACACTTCCCAGTTCACTCATTTCTCTTCCTCGTCTCCTTCCGCCTCATCGTCTCCTTCCCCTTCACTTTCCTCTCAGCCGCGAGGCAGCATTGCCCTCGGTGTTCCTTCGTCCCATTCTGGCCCCTCGCCTCCTTCTCCTTCACCTTCGCAATCCACTCTTTCACTCCGTTTACCGGTTCCTTTGGCCATTCCTTCGGTGTAACCTCTAGTTCCAATGCTTCCCAGGTTGGATTTTAAGCTCGTGGGACATTTTCATTCACGATTTTGAGCTTTTGATGCTGAAATTTCCTCTTCTTGTGATTTTTTTTCATAGGCAAGGCCAATGATGCGAGGAATAGGGATGGGATCATCAGTTGGTTCAAGTTCACAAATGAGACCAGGTGGGATTTCTGCTCAGCATCAACAAAGGCCTTTGCAATCATCTCTTAGACCAACATCTTCACCAACTAGCCAGTCCCCTTCTACCCAAGTTAGTATTATTTTTTAAGGATTAATGTATGTTATTCTTTTTATTAATTTAAATGACATTGATTTTTTGTCAATAATGTTCTAATAATGCTAAGAAATGTTAGTTGAATTTAAATGGTCGCAGTAATAACAGTTTTAGCATATTCCAGTAGAGTTCTTAATAATGTTTTAGAATTTGAAGAATGCTTAGAACTGTTGGCTGAATCTAGAAAATACTAATCCTTTCTTCCTCACTTTTATTATTATTTTTAATCTTAGTTTGAATATAGTATTGGTAGGTTGAAGTAAGCTGCTTTAAGAAGTTCGTAAAGAGAGCTAAGGTGTTATTATCTACTATATAACACATTATTGTTCCCAACAAGCACTTGGCTTCATGGCAAGATTCTTGTATTTTGTGGCATGAGAACTAGGGTTCTATCCGTAGCATTCCAATCCCCATCCTCCAATCATCAAATGTGAAAGAAAAGAATGCATTATTGTCATCATGATTATAAATGTTGGGTGAATTTGTGTTTGATGCCTTTCCTTGAATATTATGTGACCTTTTTTTTCCCTTGTTTTATTTTTCATTTTTTTGTAGAATTTCCAAGGGCATGGCCTTATGAGAGTGTCAGCGGTTGGTTCCTCTTCTTCAACACCAAGTACACCACAAACTCCGCAATCCCCTAATCAGCCGTGGCTATCATCTGGAGCGCAAGGGAAGCCACCTTTGCCACCCCCTTGGCATAGACCACAGATTAATGCACCATCCTTGCAGCCGAGGGCACATATACCCCAGCAACATCATTCGTTGCAAACAGTTTCACAACAGCAGCATGTATCATCTCCACAGGTGCCACCACAAAACATATCGTCGATTCAGCAGCAGGAACATTTTGAGCAACAGTTTTCGCAATCAAGGGCCTCACAATCTCTACCTCATCAACAACAAGATTCCAGATCCCAGGGCTCTGCAAATCAAAAGCCTTCTTCTCTCGCAATGGTGCAACCAAGCACAGTCCAGGTGACCCAAAACAAAGCAGCAATTACAGAAAGTGATGATTCTGGTGGTCGGATTCTTAGCAAAAGAAGCATCCATGATATAGTTAACCAGGTGAACTATTCTAGAACTAGCTTACATTTAGGATCCTTAGGATTATACTGCTGGATCTTACTTTTCTCCTACTTATTCTTTGTTTATCTACCAAATCTGTACTTTTTATGAAAAGATATCTAGTATCTTATGCCATATAAGGAAATGATTAAAATTCTCTAAAGCAATATATGTACAGTATGTAAAAAGGTTAATGGTATTGAGCAAATTTCCTTGTCCACATTTCATATCCGTTAGTCTCTTTAAATATGGCCTTCCATTTTTTTGGTTTATATTCAAGGGGTATTGTGTTATTCCATTTCAGTGGTTGTATGTTAGTCACCAATATAAACTTTTATGATCATCACAGAAGATTCTAGTGACACAGGGATGATCAGCCTTTATGTTTTGGTGAATGTAATTTTAGAATACACATATTCTCAAGGAGTTCATTGAATGATTTTTACAAGATGGGTCTTTTTCAATTTGTATTTCCTCATACCCTGACTACTATGTATTTCTATTGTGGTTTTTGTAGAATTCTTATGGAGTTTCCATGATTCTGTATCTTCAAATATGACATTATATTTTTGTACAGATTGATCCATCTGAGAAATTGGATCCTGAAGTTGAAGATATTCTTGTGGATATTGCTGAAGACTTTGTGGATTCTGTAAGTTGCTGAACTTTTTTTCAAAGACTTAGTTATACATACATTTTGAATTGGACAGATTCCAAAATACTTAAGGGCTCTTCAACTATAATTTGTATGTCTCCTAGATTAACCCGATTTTGCTTTATGCAAAAACAATGTAAGCATGGCTTATGGATTTAAATTTTTTTTAACAATGTTAATTATGAACTCGATCTAAACCATTTTTTTCTTGTCCTTTTATGATTTGTTGTGCCGAATAGGTTGATCAGCTAATAAAAAGGTGAAAAATGGACTTTGATGAATCTTGTAGAAAGTTTTCAAAATCTTAATGAAGATAAGCTTAATTCAACATCCTAAATAGGGACATTATATTCTGGGCTTTCTCTTTCCGAACTTGGTATGAAGAGTTCAATTGTATGTTATATAGGACTTTATATTTCCTTGATTAATTAGGATATTTTGATTTTCTCTCTGTTGTTGTGTTGTTTTTTTCACTGCATTTATGTGGGTATGCCACTTAATAGTTAATATGGTACTTTTTACTTTATAATATACTTGTTTCAATATCTTATATGAACATTATTCAATCCTTTTTTTTTCCTTCTAAATAGATCACAACATTTGGTTGCTCACTGGCCAAGCATAGAAAGTCAGATACATTGGAAGCAAAAGACATTCTCCTCCATCTTGGTTAGTTATTATGTAAAATTACTCTCTTTAGCTTCTCATTCTTATTTTAAAACATCTAGTACTGTAACTTATATTACTTCTTTTATTGGCTTGATACAGAGAGAAATTGGAATATGACTCTTCCAGGATTTAGTGGTGATGAGATTAAGACTTACAAAAAACCGGTAAACTATTTTCTTTTGTCCATAGAAGGGTGATGTTAGACGCACATTTGTTCTTTATAGATTGAGATTTATGACTTATCAAAATTTGTGGCTTTGTGTGTATCGCAGCTTACAAATGAGGTTCACAAAGAGCGGCTTGCAGTGGTAAGTTTTTGCTTTTGCATTTCATAACATGTGAACTAATTAAGATGTTTATGTTTTCCCTTTTACATTTATGTATGAGGAGAGAGAGTATTCCCTTGACGTTATGGTAAGCTATTTTCTTCTTGTAAATTTACGTATCTGGTGTCTGTTTCTCCTTGGCAGATAAAGAAGTCAATCTTAGCGAACGAGGCAGCCAATGCTAAGCACATCATTGGACAAACTGCTGTAAACACAAAGGGTAACGTTGGAAAAGTGGCTGCTAATATCTTGGGCTCTCCAAATGTTAAAATACGAGAAGTATCATGAGGCTCTTTTTTTTTGACAACTTCAATCTCAGAATCCTTTTTCCTTAGAAGGTATGCCAATTATCATGCAAGCATATGTAACTAATATCCATATACACAGCATCAGCATTTATTTAATTGAACACTCAAATGGTGCTCAAATTAGGCCTCTAATAATTCCTTGCTATGCTAAAACCATGGATAAAAATCTTTTGGTAGATTCTGTTTCAGCAATTGAACAAGATTTCTTGTGTGCTCCTATTTATTCACTTGTTTACAGTTTGTTTAAGTCACATGTGCAACCTTCGTTTTTTTTTTGCATAAAATGTGATGAACCCCTTTTTTTGCTATACGAGAAAGATTGGATTTGAAATCCTGGTCATATTCTATTAAAAAGGAGAGATGAACACCTCTGCAATCAGCATTTATTTAATTGAACACTCGAATGGTTCTTGACCAAGGCCTCTAATGATTGTTAGCTATAGTAAAAACCATGAATAGAAAACTGTTGGCACATTGTTTTAGCAATTCAACAAAATTTATTCCTTGTGCACCTATTTATTCACTTGTTTATAATTCGTTTTAGGTCACAAATGTGCAACCTGCGTTTTTCTTTGCAAATAATGTAATGAGCTTGTCTTATCTTGCTCTCTGAGAAAGGTTGGATATGAAATCCGACTGATGTTTTATTAGAAGAGAGATGAACCCAGCATGGAGTGTCATACTCCATGATTTGTGTGCCGACTGCTGTGCATAATTCAAAGCTTTCTTTAAAGGTATCCTTTTTGTTGATGTCCATATTCACTCGTTCTATGCAGGGATTGGTTGCCTGAGAAGTGTTATCGTCGATGGGAAGAACAAGCCGAACTTTTTCCCCTCCTACATTGAACAACTTAATGATGCCCTTATTGCGCTTTGCTGAAAATACTATGAAAAAACCTTGGTATTGAGATCCCGCTCTTGAATCCATGTTATTCTTGAATTTTGTCGATAAAAACTAACCTCAACTGCTAGCAACAGTTGCATGTAATGGTTGTATAGATCTTTCTCCCAGTCACCATGTCTGTATCAGGGTTGGTGTTGTAATTGCAAAATTTCTGTCTCCTTTTCTCCAAACTTTTGTGGAGATATCTCCATAAAAAAAAATGTCTCAGCTCTTATTGCTTCAGTCTGATCGCTTATCATTCACCATTTCTCTCTGTCCAATTATGTAGCCAGAAATCCTTGCTGTTGATGATGAGTCCAAGTGAAAGTAGGCATGATCCTAGATTAGACTCCAATCCCAGATAAACAGTCTCGAAACTCCATGATATCGCCAGTCATATTGTAGTGAAATTCTGCTTCTAGCATCGATGGGCTTTTCATGTTGCATGTCCTGAAGACGATGGTCCTATAACCTACATTTCGCAAATACATTGAGATTAGATTTCTTATTGGTTGAGTTACCTGTTGAAGCTTAAGCCTGCATGAAAAATGATAGGATTTAAACAAAATATGAGGCCTAAAAATGAGCTTGGGTAAAATTTTATGGTCCATTTTTTATGTGTTGGGCTTTGGATAAAATTTTTAGCCTTAGTTTATGTTATAAAAAATAATATATTAATTATATATGTTAAATAATAATTATATGTTTATATTTATATTAAATTATTAATTCAATAACATTTAAGCTAATTATCCAAAACTTAAAAAAATTTTACTCGACTAAATAATACAATTTAAAATATAAAATTTTAAAAATTATGTTTAATACAATAAAATATTTATTATATTTATTTGTGTTTTTAATATAATAAAGCATTAATTATATTTGTGGTAGTGTTTTTAGTTAAAAATACTTTTTGATGTATTAAAAAGTTTTATTAGCAATTTTTAGTACATTTAATGTATTATATTTAAAAAAATTTATTTTTAAATTAAAAATAATTTAAAAAACCTAAATATGAGTGGGTGGGTTAAATTTGAGTTTACCATTCTTAAATTGCATTGGACTTGTCAAAAAGTAAGCTCATTTTTTAAGTTGAACCTCAACTTAGAAATTTGATCTAAATACATTACATGGATTCAACCTGAATTTGGCTTGGCTCGGTCCATGAGTACCTCTAACTACAATCAAGTACCACATAACTGGCTTTATTTTACCATTTTTTATTGCATGGGAATATTTAAAATCTTTTGTAAATATGACTCTTCGCACCATATAAGTAGTGTTTTCATAGTGAAAAAGTTACAGTAACAAGCTCTAAATCGTGCATAGGATAGTTGTGTTCGTGTGCTTTCAACTATTGTGATGCATACACAATCACCTTTCCATCCTGCATTAGGACACAATCCAAATCGCTCAACGAGGTATCACTATAAATCACAAAATCTTTCCCAATTTTTAGTAAGGTCAAAATCGATGCATCAATCAACATTATTTTTAGCTTTTTGAAACTTTCCTGATACTGTGCATTCCAGATATACCGTATGCCCTTTTGTAGTAGCTCCATCATCGACACAACTATCCTTGAAAAGCCATTCACAAACCTTCGGTAATAATCAGCCAACCCAAGGAAGCTATAAAATTTGACACATTTTAGTGCAATACACCGTGTGATAGCTTCGATTTTCTTTGGATAAACTCAGATCCCTTTTGCTAAAACAACATGTCCCAAGAATACGACTTCAGATTGCAATAATTCACATTTGTTGAGCTTCCTATATAATTGTTTTTCCCATAGAAATTGTAAAACAAATTTGAGGTGATTCTCGTGTTGAGCATCAGATATAGAATAAATCATGATGTTGTTAATTACCACCACGAACTGATCCAGATAGGGCTAAAAATGTGGTTCATAAGATCCATGAATGTTCATGGAGCATTTGTCAAATTGATTGGGTAAGTAAGTAAAAAAAGAATGCCCCATTGTGAAGCCTCTGGTAGGGTAGCTCTAATACTAATCAGATTGGCATATCACAATATGAAAATTACTGTAAGCCCATGAGGTAGGACCCATGGTAGCTTAATATGATTTGAAGCACTCATGGTGTAGCCTCCAGTAAGATGAAGATCGGAATGGCAGAACACGATACATGAATGTGTGTAAGACCATGTGGTTAAAACCCATGGCATAATATGTATGTATGTATGTATGTATGTATGTATGTATTTTATGGTGTAGGCTATGATAGTGAATGAATTGAAATAACATATCACGATATATGAAATTATGTGTAAGTCCATGAGGAAAGAATCCATGGCACCTTTTGTAAATCCTGTCGAGACAGTAATCACGTGACTCTAAATGTCGCTTATGTGGCGTATTCTATTTGGATCTCTTACGTGGTCAAATATGTAAGTAAGGTATAAAGTGATTGTCCTTCATGTGATAATTTCCATATAAGTTTGATAATTTAATAATAGGAATAGGTTATGTCTGAAGTTGACTGATGGAGGTAGAGTTGTGTTGTAGCTAAATAAGACTGAAGAAGCTGTTCGAGAACAAAAATGAGAATCTGTATATTTGAAAAGGAGTATTCGCCATATCTAAATGTACTGAGTATTACTTTGAAGTTTTAGAATCTGAATAAATATGTTATTTGGGACATAATTGTACTTGATTTGGATAATGTTTTGTTAGTATAAGAAAGTATTGAGGTTGAACTAGATGATATTTAATTTAGTGAACTAACGACAAATGGATTATATGGGTATCCTCCAATCGTGAAAGTATTCGCCCATGGTTAATAACTATAATAGTTTTTCTGAATTAAGTGTATATATGAAGATACGATCAGTATGTAGAGGACTGTCAAAAAAATATTAATGGAAATTTTAACCAAAAGAAGAGTAAAGGAAAATATGGAAAGTTTGTAAGTCAGTTTGTTAGTGTAAAGAACTAGTACGAGTAAGGGTGTAAAAATTGGCGCGTAAGCGTAATTTTAAAACTGTGATGGTATTCGCCAAAGCAAGTAAAAAGGGTAAATGGTCCTTCAATTATATAAGTATTTGTCAAGGTTATTTGTTTCAACACTTATTAAGTTTTGTTAAACTTATAAGGTTTGTTAATGTTTTCAGATGTTTTGAAAAGAGTCTGTGCCTGGACAGATGATACTAAGAGTTTGCCAAGAACACAACGAAGTGGGCTATTATGCATACAGTGATCTAGTGGCGTTTTGAGAACTTATTTTACGAGTTTGTCTTTAGTAAACTTCTAAGTTGAAATGAGTTGTATCAAATTCAATGTAATTATTGTTGTAAACATTTCCCTTGATTATAGTTGTTAAGCCTGATAATTAAAAAGCGATAAAAAATATTATAAGTAAGAAATTTGTGTTAACTGTATTGTTTAAACTTGTTACAAGTTACTCTAACACCCGAGATCCATACCCAACATATAGGGTCGGGTCTAGGGTTTACACAAACTACCCACGATGCTATCAGATGTCTATCTCGTCTCCTCTCTGGCTTGGTAGATCTTGGAGCTGGCCTCCAACATTCTCGAGACTCTAGCTCATTTAGATAATGGATGCGAGCTAGAGGTTCCAACTTTCTTTCCAAAGACTTGGGGAGTTTCAGGCTTCTTATCAAGTCTCATTGCCTGCTCAACCATTTTACTCGATCAATCTAATCCACAAATTCTTTTATCTTGTGCGAGACCAACTGTACCCTGAGCTCGTCACGTAGTCCCTAAAGGAATCTTCTACAACTCTCTTCTTCTATCGATGCAAATTCCAAGGAATATTTACTTAAACCTCAGGAATTCCCGCTCATAATCAACCATATTAATTTCACCTTGTTTCAACAATCTTGCTTCCAGTCTTCAAGATATATGCACCAACATACTTCTTTTGGAATTCAAATTGGAAGAATTCCCAATCAATCTAATCAATGGGTGCATGTCAAGTGATAATCTGCCACCAGGTATACGCCTCTCCTTGTAACAAGGAAACGAAGCAAATAACAAATTCCCGAGAAGTACATTTTAATTGTTGTAGTACACGATTCGTTGCTTCTAACCACATTTCAGCTACTGAGGGATTAACTCCTTTTATCCCATGAATTCAGTAGCACCATATTTTCGTAATTCCTTTATAGGAGCTCATCGAACCGTCGATGTTGGTGGAACCGAAGGATCAATACCTGTTAAACATTGAAGAGCTTTCGTAATAGTTCGGAGTATATTTTCATCTTTCTGGCCCTCAAGTCTATGTCTAGCTATACTGGTTTGACGGGTACTAGCTCAATCCATACTCGGTGTCTCGATTTCAAATCTATTTTTATTTCCAGCAGTTCGTCTGTTTCTATTTTTATTATAATCAACATTTCTAGATTCATTTGACATGTTAAGCTACAAACAAAAACATTAAGTAATTAACATTGAATTTTCTGGCCCAAACTCGACTTAACTTTGGCATGACCTTTTAGACCCATTTTCGAGCTTAACTTAGTCCACGAATCAGCTAAACCTATAACTTTGATACCATTAAATGTAACACCCCTCATTCGGTTCGATAGCCAGACCTGAGCTATAAGGTGCTACAACAATTAACAGAGTAGTACACATACATTTTAGGCTTTAAAATTTAATTAAACAATAAAAGCATTCAATAACACATGCATAATATAATTCACAACTAATCCAAGTCTTAACCGAGCTTACGAAAGCTTTGAAGTTGACCCAAAAACAAACAGGGATTAAATTGTAACATTTTCGAAAGATAAAGCCATACATGTAAAAAGGGGTTACACGGACGTGTATCCAGGCCGTGTAACTCTCTGAAGCTGTGTGCATCAAGATGCAAAAAAATTCAATGAATGTCACATGACCATGCAGCAAACTGTAATCGTGTAAAACTAGAGTCACACGGTTGTAAAACTAGATCGTCTAACTCACTGTGGCCGTTTGGTTCAAATTTGCAAACCTTCAAATAAATTCACATGACTGTGTGGATGGGTTGTGTAACAAATTGGAATAGTGTGGAAACCTAAATGACCAAAGCTATAGTAATCACACGAGCATGCAACCAACCCGTGTGAAAATCGGAGACTGTGTATACAAATGGTTCACTATTTACAAAGTTCACACGGTCGTGCCAATTATGCATGTACAACATACAATTGTGTGCTAGACCGTGTGGGACAAAAATATGTCATTTATGCATGATACAATCCCACCCTTAAAAATGACCTTAAATGCATTTTTTTCCATTGAGTTCTTGATAAAAAACATGCTAACAATATGTCATTTAACACATCCCTAATCTTCTAACTAGTATGCCAAATAGTAACACTAACCGCCTCTGGACGTACCATTGTCCAGAGTAAGAAACCTGTACAAAAGATATTGAATAGGCGCCGCAAGTATACGGGTTAGGTTGTAACAAAATTACAACGGGATAGGTGAGTACTTTGAGGATCGTACCCAAGGGAGGCGAGCAGTAAGCCAATTTTAACCTAAGCACCAATAGTTCTAATTAGTACTCGAAATAGATTATATTACGAAGAAATAAATGGTAGAGATTTTTAAGGCTTTTTTTATAATAATAAGAATAATAAAAGAAAATAAATATCGGGAAATTGAATAGTATAATTTATCAAATCTGATTATGGGTGATTAGTTCGCTTTGGTAATCATAACTAATTGTTGCTTCGGGCTCTTTGTTCAAGCGACACCCTAGCTGGGTCTTTCGATACGTCCACTAGAATAGCAAGTCGGTAAAAACTACTTATCTTTCGATCACACAGTCCATATCAGTTTAGGGTTAAGGTGTTCATAGATAGGTCATACCAATTTTGGGTTAATTCCTACCTTGATAACTTTCTAGGGTCATCAAGCCTTGGGTTTAGGTTATTCCTTTCTTGAACAGTTGATCCCTTAAGTAACCCTACAAAATAGTTAATTAATCATACCTCCACTCACTAATCCCCCATAAAAAGATTAATTCCTCATGGATCTCATAAACATTATAAAACGTGATATAAAGAATAGACATGAAAACTAAATCAAGAATATAAAGTTTAGAAAAGGCCTGATTTGTATTGAATAAATTGCTGAATGTCCATAGAGTTTAATTAAATTCTCAAATCAGATCTGCCGATCAAAGGAAAAGAACAAAACTGAAATAAATAATAAAACCTAAGAAAAAGGGAAAACTAAAACTAAATGACAAGAGAAAATTCTAAGCTATGAAAAATGTGTCCATAACATGTGTTACCAAGCTTAAAGTTTGATTGTATAGACTAAAACACCCCTAGCTCATATTAATTTCCCATACAGAGGCGATGTCCCGACACACTAGAGCCTATGTCGCGACATTGAAGCCAGTTTCAGAATTCTTGTATTCTTCTCCCTATGTTGCGACATAGGGACCAGTATCAAGTTAGTACACTTTCTAATGGTCTCTTGCACACTTACAAAGTATATTTACTCACCCTTAGGCTTCATTCGGCCCCTAAGGTCAATAAAAGACTCCAATGACACAATTTATTGAATCTAAGAATGTAAGAAAACTTAACTAAATCCTAACTAAAATGCTCATATTCAAGCTCCTCAAATGCGAAAACTAGTTTAATCTACTACACCAAATTACGGCAAATCAGGCACCATTTCACAAACAAAACATAACCAAAACACTTCCTCATGATAAATATATACATACAATTTCATAAACACATATCATTAATATAAGCATCTCCCATTACATTTATTTCTTTCAAACTAACACAACATTACTTTAACTAAGTGTAACCATTCATTAGAATTCATATTGGCAACTTCAAAATACATAAACAACACAAACTCAAAATAACATCCCTAGGTAAATGCCAAATTATATATAAAAAGAAGCACAAACTTTAAGGAGTCTGGGATCTTGGCTAGATGCTGAAGTAAAACCCAAACGTAGTTAAAACCTATCTTGCATACACAAAGTGAATTACATGATAAGCACATAATTCAATGTACTTTTTTTAAAAATCTAAATAACATGGGGAACATTAACTTGGATCAATGTTTAAAGTTCATACTATTAAGTTTTCAACAAGAATCATTGGTTACCTATCATTTCCTTCCATATTTAAAAACATTATAATGTATTATACTGCCATTGAAATTCTAAACTAATGAATTCGATTTAACTCCTTTCAATCTGTCATCCCGGATTGCTTGACAAGGATGACTTGCCACCCCGGATTTCCTAGCGATGATGGGTTACCATCTCGGATTGCCTGACAATGATGGTTTTTAATTCTTTTATGTCATCCCAAATTTTCCAGAAATGGTGACTTGCCACCCCGAATTGTCCGGCGACGATAACTTACCACCTTGAATTACCCAACAACGATGACCTGCCACCACGGGTTACTCGGTGATGATGGCATTATCAATTCTAGTCCGTTGGCATGTCGATCATCTCCATCTCTTATTGAATGATTCAAATCAATAAGTTTTCATATTTTGATTTCTATCCTCAAAACACTTCTATCCAAATAATACCTAATAGCAAATGTAATTCGATTCCATAGTGATACATATATTCATTTTGGTATTATCTTAACATTCAATTTCAATTATTCCAAGTCACTTTACTCACCATTCACAGTTTATTGTAATAGTAAATAATGTATGATATTGTAGAAAATACATAGAAACACTTACCAAAATTCGAATTACTCGTTGTTGATTTTTATTTTCCCTATTCCTTTTGATGCTCCCATGTCATCTTTAGCTACAAATATTAATACGACCATGCATAACATTACTTCCCAACTCAATTCACAATCAATTATAAAGTCATACATATTTTGAAATTTATTCAATTTGGTCCATAAAATCGAGACTAACAAAATATTCAATTTAAAAATCAAATATTCAAGCCGATTCCACTATTGTCCTTTTAAGACCTCATGTTTCTCATTTATAACATAAATTATGAAATTTATGCATTTCAGTCTTTGTTACACAAAACTACAAATTATCTTCACAATTTAGTCATTTTTCACTCCTAAGTTTAAAATGTATCTATTTAATACCTAAAACTTCAAAGATTAATCAATGAAAACATCCTAAAACTTTAATAGTTTTGAAAAGTAACACATTGATAAGCTAGATCAAGATCTCGGGATTTCAAAAACATAAAAATTATAGAAAATAAGAGACTAGATTGAACTTAAGCTTTAATGTCAAACCCTTAAATGCCAAAAGTTTTTCTCCAAGCTTTGAAGGCTCTATTTTGAGAAGATGAAGAGAAAATAATGTTTCTCTTTCTTCCACTAAGTTAAAATAATTCCATAAATTTTCATTTTCTTTTTACTAAAATTTTAATGAAATCAACTTATCAACTGTCCACTATACATATTGAAATGGATTAATTTTTATTTTGACCATTGCTCCTTGTTTCTAATTAACAATTCTGTAGAAATTGAACTTTTATTACTTTTACAATTTACTCCATGAACCTTAATTAGTCCCTAAGTCGATAAAATTACCTAACCAGAACTCAATTTGCCTATTGATAACTCTTGAAAAGAGTTATAACTCATGCCTTTAGACTAGGTCAATTGTCTGTACTTAAGTGAATTTAGTTGCATTTTAGGATATTATTTTAACATATTTTAGAACATTGCATAAGGAGCTTGGACGATGCTTAAATATTATTATTTGTTACTTTTACTTGCATGTGGAAGGGTTGTGTTTGGTGGTTGGGCAGGTGCAGAATGTGGAGAAAGAAATAAAAGAGTGAACACACTATCAGGTTGGACAGTTTGACAACTTGTATGTCGTGGCAATTCCAAGAAGATGATCGAGTCAACACTTAATGCATACCAATCTCAGCTCAACTCTACTTGTACAAGAAAAATCAGCCTAAAAAAGAGGAAAAAGATCATGAGATCATGGGCTGATAACCACTTCCCTCAAATCAGGGAACTACCTACCTACATGGAGAAAAACAAGGAAGACACACCGAAAAAGAGGGAAGTGTGGAAAATGACGGGAGAGAAGAAGTGTATAAAAAGCAGAGACCAAGAACGATAGGGAGATATTGAGCATTGACCATTAGCTATTGGCAAAGACAAGTACAATGAGTGACACACTATTAACAAGAACGAAAAAGGAGAGAAATAGAGGTCGCAGCAGAGCAGAACGCAAGGAAAAGAGAAGAGACAACCTGGTTGCAAGACGTTGCACTGTTGGAGTTGTCGGCAAAAGCACCTAAAAATTCGTTCTTTATTTGCTTTAACTATTTCCTGCGAACTTACAATGTTTACCACTATGTTGAATTCTATTTTGGTTAACCAACCCATGAGCTAAATACTCATTGGGTTGGGATTGTTGGGTGATACTATAATTTTTCCATTAATGTTTAAGTTTAATTCTGAATTATCTATTGCTTCATTCAATTTATGCTTTATTGAAATACATGCATGCGGTCTCTAGATATAGTTGATTGTATGTTTTGCTCACAAACTTTCTTTTAACGTAAGGAGTAGTTGGATCGAAATTGAATGATATAAGCGAGGACTCGAACGATACTCGTAGCAGAATTTAAACATAGAGTAGCATTTGTACAGAAGGATAAATAGTTTTGGGACCACACTTAAGGCTTATAGATATATAGTTCTATAAGTGAGGAACTCAAGGACTTGCTTTCGTAAGAGGCAACTTATAGATCTCTCTGGGTAGTAGATTGGTTACGAATTTGCTAAGGGTAGAATCCTTAGTAATCCTGACCTTTCCATTCAATAGCTTAGACTCTCTTACTTTTGTCATATTATCTTTGCCGTAGCATAGTTAGTTTATTACTTGTTTTATTTTTTCTGCACATCTCATTATTACTTAGTTTCCATTACATTTCTATCATCGTTTTTCCATAGCATCATCTTTACACTTTATAAAGTGAACTTTATCAAATTAATCCTATCCTGTAACACCCTATACTTGACCCGATGCACACCTCAACATTTTAAAACCTTATTTGAGACTAATTAACTATCATTTATTAATGCGGAAGCAATTTGTGAACCATTTTAAAACTTTTTCTAAGTAATTAACCTAAGGGTATTTTGGTCATTCTACCATCTAAGGTTAAACTATCCCGATTTTATTTCTAAATAGTTATCGACCTTCTTTTAGTCAGATTATGAAAGCCCTAAAAATTTCAGCTTAATTCGAGTTCATTTGCTATGTCTAATTCAAGTTTTATTATTAGGGACTAAATCATAACTGTTGAAATCTTTTAGTACGTTTTCCAAATTAAAAATTAAGATTGTTTATACTATATATTAATAATTACAAGTCTAATCCTAAAATATTACCAAGTTTCCCTATCATTAAAGGCTTCAATTAATCTAATCAAGTTTTAGGAGTAAATTATAAATTAAGCAAATTAGAATACTAGATTACAAAAACCAAAAATCAAACCCCCAAATCCCACATGCCCATGTGAAAATACACACGCCCGTGTACAAACCACTACAAGTCAAAAATTCGTTTTAATTACTCGATTTTACATATTTTACTTATTAAACTTGAAATAACTACAATTAATCACCATAAAGATCCACACATCTCCAATTTAAATTCTTTACAACAAATGTGCAACAATTAATCAAAATTTAACACCCAATTACAAGCTTAGAAAACACCAATTAACTCACGCAAGCTACATTGTTGGTATAAAATACATGTCTCATACACCGTGTTATCAACCACCGTACGAACACTCATCAACATACCATAAATCAACATCAATTATACATAATCATGTATTAAAGCAATTATAAAATCACCAAAGTTAAAGTCCAAAATTCAATGTCCATTACAATTGAATTAAAACTAGTCCCATTAAGTGCCACAATGCCCTCTATTGTTTCTAAAGAAGAATCCTTAAGCTACTATCGAGCTTTAATCTTGGATCGGCCTTGCGCTCACTCCTCAACTTCTCAAGCTGAAAAAATCTCTGCACAAAGGTGTGAGGGTGTGAGCCTAAAAAGCTCAGTGAATGATAGTAAAAACAATAAGTAAATCGCACCCAATTCATGCATAAATCCAGGCAAATTAAGCATTAAAATTTCAGTCACAATATCATATATTATAATCATAATAACATATGCTATTCCATGAATAAAATTCCAATTTAACATGGCATATGAAATCATAAATTAACTTATAAACATACAATTATATTGGCATAAGACACCCATGGAAATATTTAAACGTGTGATCATACATTGGATAAACAGATCTCCAAACTCCTACATATCAGAAACAATCCTAGGTTGAGTGGGCCAAAGCCACACGCTCCCTTATATCGCCTCACAGTCCCGTTAAGTGGAGACACAAGCTCAATACTCCCTTATGTACTCCAAAAATCAGAACTTCTTGAGCCATATGCTCACAAATAACACATACAATGGTGAATACTCACAAATCTTATGGCATGCCAACTATATTTAATGGATCCACCATGCAATGTTGCCAATATAATCATACATACAAGGCATAAAATATGATGTTTATCACTTTATTTAAGATGTAAAAATGCAATAAAAAACATGTAGCTTAACAATTTCAACATCAATAATTAAGCACAACAAATGCCTTTGTCCATGAATCTTAAACCATTCATAACCCTAACATCAAGTGTTCAAAAATTCAGTAACTCATGCTCTAGTTAACAATCCGTTCAATTCAAATTATACACGCCAAAAGCTTAACACATTTTTTTTTTCCAAAAGCCAAGTGCAATAATGCTCTTGTAAAATAAAATTAATTTTTGCAAATCCAACCAAATAAAATGCGATTAAGGCATAAAACATTATTTAAAACTTCAATTTAACACATAACCAAACAAATTACCAATAACTTTTAAAATCACTCACCTCTACACTTTGTTTTTCAAACAAAAGTGTGTTCAAGTAGGTAAGTTTGAGCCTCAAATCCGATTAGCATCATCCTAAAATACGCATAATACAGATCTAAATCGTTTCTCTAATCTACCTTACCAAAATTGCACAATTAAGCTGAAACATAAAATTTATCAATTAAATGACCTTCTCAGCACCACAACCCACTTCTAAATTCATTCCTAGTCTATTAACATAAAACCTAAGTGTTAATTTCATCTATTAAATCGTTTTAAAATTTTCCGGAAAATCAACTAATCTTCTTGATTAAAAACGAATTTATCATAATTGATCAACCAAATGAGTTTGATCTCTTGTTTTATTATTAAAAACCTCTTAACAAACATATTTTGAGCTTAGACATCCATTAAAACTTGGATTCCAACTCAAAATCATGGATTCACCATTGTTGAGTTACATGTTCAAGAAAGAAGAAATCAAAACTTGAAAAATCAATTTTAATCAATTTAAATAGCAAATGATGATTGAAACAACTTAAAATTAATTTAGAGTTGAGAATTACCTTCAATTGATCTCAAATCATCAATTTAGAAGATTGAATCAAGATCCTTGAAGAAATTTAGGATGATTTTTGCTCAACTTTGGAAAAACTTTTATGGAGATTTTGGAGAGAATTTTGAGAGAGTAAAAGTTTAGATCTAATCTTTAATATGTGGCCTATGACAATGAGAAAAAAAATGAGAGAAAAAACTCTTAATTCGAGTGAAAATGGTGTGCAAAGTGAGATAGTTGAAGCGTTTTTAAAATTGAAAACCCCCACTTGATTTTCAAAAAAAAAGTAAAATTGGGTAAATTCCATCAGGCCACTCCCACATTTCCCTTATTTTTCAAAATACTCCTTTTCCTCCAAAATTTCGAAAATAAGGATAATTTGCTATAAAATCACCCTTACATTTCTCTTGTTTTGCAAAATGGTCTTATTTAATTAATATTTTAAATTCTCTCAATTAAACCCCTTTTAATTTCTTTTTCAATTCTAATTAGACCCAAAATATTTATTTTATCCAAAAATTATTTAAAACCATAAAATTAAATTTTTTAAAAATATTTTTATTTTTCGGAATATTATTTACCAATTTTTAAATGAAATTAAGCTAACTAAATTAAAAAAAACACTAGTAAACCTGATTAACTCCTTTTTACTCGAAACTTGGTAAACTTACCACAAACTACAAGACCGATTTTTAGGGCCTTACATAACACATGTCATAGCATCTAATATATGTTCATATTTTTCATTTGCACAAGCACACATATATCATAAATAATCATAGGTACGAGAACACTTACACTTAAAATTTAGGAGTTTAGTCTACCTCTAAATTTTCAATTACACAATGAATCATCTACAAGCAGCGATTCCAAAACACTAAAAAAATATGCTTTTGTCGAAAAGTCGAAAGCTTAGATAAAATTTTCTTTTCCTTTATCTCTACTCGTTGAAGATCCTATTGACTCTGACGCTTCAACAATACATACAACACAAATATAAAGGCAACAATAAGTCAATAACTTATCTTAAACAGTAAAAAAAATAGCCTAAGCTACGTTCTCTTTTAACTGAAACCTTCAACATAAAAAACTTAAAAATCTAATATCTCAATCTAAATTTAATCTTTTCGCATGAAATGAATTCCATTCATCAACATATTCATCTACGGCTAATTCCAAACCTTTAAACTATACAAAACTACACGTTTTAAGGTATGAGAATTTTTTAACGTACAATGGCTATTATGACGAAAATTCATTAAAACTCAAGAAATTTTTAATGAAACTTCAAAGTAACTTTGGAAACCTTCTAATTATGTTAAAAAAAGTTAAAAAAAACTTTGAAACCAAGTTTTTATCCACTATCCTGAAATCCACCATTAATGATCCAATTTTCGGGTTTTATTTAAAACATGTGTTTTAATAGATATAAATTCAGTTTAAGAGACTAGATATCGTTTAAAACTAATAGAAAGATGATTTGTTACCTTTGATGGAAGAAAAACAAGCTTTGACGCAAATCCAAAAAAAAGCACATTTGGAGAAGATGATGAATTTAGTGAGATTTTGGGACGTTTTCTTAAAGATTTATGAAGGTTTAATACTTGGAGAATGATGGAAATCAAAAGAATGAAGATTTAACAAAGAAAATCAAGGAAGAGAGGTTTGGGAGAGCAAAGGGTGGCACCAACAATTGAATGAAAAAAACTAACGTGAAAACAAGTTGTATGTTGGGGTTTAACAGGTTTGTCTAATTCCTCTTAAATGCTTTAAATTTTGACTCTTTTACAAATTAGTCTTATTTTTAAAATTAAAGGTATTTAATTTTGATTAATTATCTAATAGCTATTGTAAAAAACATTATTGATTATCAATCTTACGAAATTCCGAGCACATATGGGCTAAAATTCTCATTTTACACCTAAAATTTCTCTGCCCAATTTTAGGGTGACATCCCTATGGAGACGATACTCACTCATCACTTTATTACTTAAAATGACATGTATACTTGCACAATTTGCATACTATATTCACACGTGACACCTATAATATAACTTCCATAAATACTTAATAAAATATTCATAAGTCTGGTTCACGGAGTGGAGGTCCCAAAATCACATTTTTTGACACCATTAACTTTCGGGACATTATAGTTTCAAATTTTCAATTAGTATTAGGGCCTGTCATTTAATGTAACTAGAAGAGACCCTAAAAGTTGCTCGAAACAAGTTGTGAAAGGCTTTTCTACATCTTGTCATCCTATGCTCAAACTTGGAAACTATGCTTACCGAAAAGCAAGGATGAAAGCATACATTAAGTCCATTAACGAAAAGGAATGGTGCACTGTGCTGACTAGTTAGGAACCCCTAAAGATGGACACTAAAAATGGGAGAGTAATCAAGTTTAATGTTCAGTGGACCATTGAGTAAGAAAACTAGCCAATGCTAATAATAAAGCTTTATATGCAATTTTTTGTAGAGTTGATCTTCAAGAATTCAAACAAATTGCCAAATGTATTGTGGAAAAGTCAACTTGGGATATACTGAAGACTACCCATGAAAACACTAAAACTGTCAAACAATCGAAGATGCAAATGTTAACATCCAAATTTGAAAGTCTTAGAATTCAGGAATAAAATAATCTTGGCAAATTATATGCTAAGTTGTGTGATATTTCAGGTCAAGCATTCACATTAGGATAAGATTACTCTAATACAAAGTTGGTTAGGAAGGTTCTTAGGTTTTTGCCTGAAATGTTCTCCATAAAGGTTACTACTATTAAGAAGGCTAAGGATCTAGAGAGGTTGGCTATTAATGAACTTCTTGGTTCATTACATACTTTTGAAATGAATCTTCAAGATGCAAAATGAGGTAGGATAAAAGGAGATGAAACCATAGCCTTTCAAGCCACTGAAGTAATGCCCTCTTCCTCAAACGTAACTATTGAAGTTCTTCAAGAACAAATTGCCTTCCTGACTCAAAACTTCAATAAGGCCTTCAAGAAACAAACTAAGAGGTTCAAAAATTTTTGAAGCTAATTCAAATGCACCCAAAAAAAAGATAAAGGGAATTTTCATGAAGGAAGAACCAAAATTTGAGTGCTATGCATGTCAAAGGTATGGCCATATTCAATTTGAGTGTTCTAACACCTTGAGAAAAAGAAAAAGTCCATCTATGTTACCTGGAGTGATGAAGACTCATCTAGTGGGTTTGACTTTGAAAAGCATCACCAAAATTTTATTACCTTCATTGCTAATGTAAATGATGATTCGAAAGATGAGCTTGATACTGGAATGATAACGATTTTCTAAAAACTTATATAAACATGTTGGGTAAATGAAGCATGATGTTTGAAGTCAATACTCAATTGTCTCAAGAGATCAAGCTATTGAAAGATGGGAATGCCATGCTAATCAAATAAGTAGCAACCAAAGAGGCTCTTATTGTAGAAGAACTTGAAAATTGTGTGAGAGTCATGAACAAAGTCGTTAAGACTAAAGTGATGCTTAAAAAATTCACAACCAACAAAAGTGAGCTCGATGAAATTTTAGCAGTTGGTATAAGAGATCAAGGAAAAGAGCGTTTAGGATTTGTAAATAATGGTAAAGTTGTAGAAGAAAAACCTATGTTGTTTGTTAAAGCCTCAAGTTTAAAAGAAATAGGGGAAAGCTCGATGTCAATAATTGTCAAGCTTATAAAAATTATTGGACATCCTCATAAGGTGATTTGCCACTATTTTGGTGCTCTTGGTAACAAAAGGCCACACTATTTCAAATGCATCATGACCTGAGATGGAAGAATTCAATGACTAGGGTAGTGCCTACTCCCCATGGCACTGCAGTTGGAAAAGTGCAAAAACGATCTTTAAATTCCACCATAGGTGGAATTTGGTATTTTGATAGTGGTTATTCTGTTGGGAAATGTGCCCATATTGTAGTAAACATGGAATTGTCTTTCATATTTTGCATGCATAGCAAAATTGTGACAAACAAATATTAGCTTATTGATTTTCTAAGTTTAAATTGATGATAAATGGCATTATAAGAACGTTTACATTGTGAGAAAGAAAACTTACTTCAATAGATAATCTAAATGAGTCCGTAATCTCGTAAAAGAATCAAAATGAGCATTTGATTCAAATACTTAGAAGGATTATTATGTCGTCTACAATTCCAATTGGATGATGAGTAGTCTTGGCCATCAAAATAGTTGACTGCACGGGTAGAGACATAGATGTATTCATTGAAAGAATGATACATTGGACTGGACCCAAGATGAACTAATTATGAATCCATTTGTGAATTAATTCACTTATGACGTTCATGGTGTGATTTACCTAAATCCTCAGTTAGTCACTGATCATGCGTATGTAACTCATGTGCTTTGATATAAATGGAGGCATATGCTCTAAAGATGATCGAGCCGATAGCCGGTATGTGTGGGTACAAGACTTGTGTATGGCATGACTTTACTAGCAACAGTGGAATTCATAGCTCAAAAAAGAGTTAACTGTATCCTCTCATTGACATTGTGTGGATTTATAAATATGGAAGGTGGCCACGAGTTGCTTGTTCTCGAACAAGCAATTTATCACAATTATTTGTTGACAATGATCATATTAATCATTAAGAAGACACAATGGTGACATTGAGATAAAATAGGATTGTATTGAGTGAACAAATTTAACTCAAATGAATCAAGGATATTATATGAGGGTACCACACACATGACGAGGTCATTGGACAAAGTAGTTGGATGAATTGCTTTTGTAAAGAGTTTACAATAAGGAGTTTTCAATCATGGTACTTATTCTGGACTAACTCCATGATTAAGTAATTTTGATTTACCAAAACGATGTTTCTTGACATAATTGCAATTACTAGAGCCTAATTGTACATGTCCGATTGGTCCTCCGCTATCTCAATAAAAGCTCAACCGGACTACATTTAAATTAGAAGAAAATTCTATGAGTTAGGAAATAATTTAATTGAGTTGATTTATTTGATGTGGAATTAGATTAAGTGGTCATGAGAATTGTTTAATAAGAGAATTTGATTAAATTTGTTTTTGAAATCTTAATTTGGAAATTTTAAGTGATTTTTCTGGGAAAAATTAATTTTGATAAAATAAAATTAAATTAATCAAAATAATTAAAATTAATATGAGATTTTTGGACATTAATTTTCAAGTCAGATAATTGACTCAACGGGTAATTAAACTTGAAAGTTGGGCTTGAGATCGTAAAATTGGGCTCGAGAATCCAAAATCGAGATCAAGATCCAAAAAAATCAAATAGGGCCTGGTATATGAAATCGGACCAACGATCCAACTGGTGGTTAGACCGGATTGATCAGGTTATCATTGTCCTAGACCAAACCGGTACCAATCGAACAAGCTTGGGGTGTCGGTGGTTGCGATGACGACATTTCGATGGCCAAAAAAATGGTCTGTGGCGATGGGTCTTTGGTGGTTGAGCAGTGAAAGAGTTACACTTCTACTGGGACTTTACCAGAGAATTTGATTTCAAATTAACTATTACAAAAATAATATTATTTTAATATATTTAATATTAAATTTAATTTAATATTTATCTTAATTATTTTATTAATTTAATATTAAAATGATTATCTTAATATTTAATTTAATGTTTATCTTGTAGATAAATATTCTATTAATTTAATAAGATTTAATATTAAATTTAATCTTATATTTATCTTTATAAGTATTATATTAATTTAATACTAAAGTGATTAAGTTTAGTCATAGTTGAACTCTCTAAACTCTCTCTATATAAAAAGAGTCTTGGGTCATTATTTTTTACAAACTTGAGTTCAAAAGAAAGTTGTAAAGAGAAAATTCTGTAAAGAAATTATTTTAGAAAATTTCTAGAGATATTTTTTAATTTACAACTTGACCTAGAAGTTTAGAGAAATTGTGAAATTACTCCACTGTTAATTTTTGTGAAAAAGATGTCTCATTCGAAGCAAGTCCACACTCGACAAACGTGAGCTTGAGGATAACAAAGAAGACTACTCGATTGAAGCGTTTATCCTTGACGAATCGAAAAAGTACAATTTTAATTAAGTGTTTTTTAAAAAAATAAAAATCTAGTTTTTCCCTAAATGTATTTTTCGTTGCATTTTTCAAAAATGATTTTCTAACAATTGGTATCAGAATCCAGTTGTGCTCTATCTATAAGTATAAATAGACAATCAAAATAGATATATCTATTTTATAATTATTTATAACATTTATATTATGGTATGTTATAATTTTGATATATATGTATGAGATGATCCATAGTTGATCGATTTAAAAATAAGACATGTGGTAATGAGAAAATGCATGTGTTATATTATTCCATTCATTTATTTAGTTTATTCGATTGCTATGAGAAGTGTGGTAATGAGAAGGTGCATGTCAAGGATTGACTCTGGCTAGGAAGGACTTGGTTTTTAAGCGGTCATATTTGACTCTCCTCTCTTTCTTGGGACCTTACTTGGTGCATGGTTCACATTCACTTCTTCGGTTTTTTCCTCAAAAAGAAAAGTTGTGAAGAATCAAAATTGTTTGTTTTATGATTGATTAATTCTTGTGTATGAATGAATGTCAATATTATAAAATTGACATAGCATGCCATGCATATATTGAAACTATGTCATATAGATTAGGTAAGAATGTCACAAGGACTATTGTATGCTCATTCTTGAAATTGGGATAAAACCTTGCATTTTTTTTAAATATTGAGTGGGAGAAAGTCCTTGAAAAAGACCTACAGCCTCTATTGATGGTCCCTAAGTGATAGCATGATAAAGTTTCGAGCCGATTCCTACCTTGGCTACACCTCAAGGTAAACTTTATCATGTGGGTTCACTGAATGTGATTTCTTTTTAAGGACAACTACTCATGCATGACTCTAAGAGAGATTGTCCCAAGATGGCTCACAAATGAAAGCATGTTCATGTTGGGTGTTGAGTCAATGGTTGCACACTAAAGATCATCTCTTATTAAATAGTTTCCTAAGAAACGATATTTAAGCTAGAGATGATGGCCAAACATTAAACGGTCGTTGGTTCGTGTGGAGTCTTAAGAATTAAGATTCACAAACTGATTAGATGTAATCCATGTTATTGTTAGTTAATCTTGGGACCCCAAAGCGACATGGTTGGTGGGTGTGAGGATGACCGTAGCAACAGAAAATTATTTTTTAAAGGTTTTAATACAAGAAGCATGCATCATATCGTTGTTATGTGCAAATATGTTATACGAGTGTGCAAGTGTACACGTCACTTCAAGTAATATAGTGATGAGTGAGTATCGTCTCCATAGGGATCGATTAAGTAGAATTTGAGTTATGTTACTACTATAGTGTGCGAAAATGATGTTATAACAAAAGTAGTTCTTTGAAATGTGGTGGCAGTTTTTAGTGGCAATGATAAGTAAAAAATATAAGAAAAACAATGAATTAAATTGTTGTGGCAAAGATCATAAAAAAAGATAAATGGGATATTGAATGAAAAGGTTGGAGCTACTAGGAATCTACCTTAAACTCTAATAATGTCATGACAATAGCTAAATCATTTAACTGATCAGAATAGATCTACTACGGTTTGCTTCTTTCGAGAGCAAACTTAAGGATACCTCAACCTAAACCATAAATGTCCATAAGTCTAGGATGTGGTTTCCAACACTAGCTTCTCTTAATCTTGAATGAACGTTGCTCTATGTCTAGAGTCTACTACAAGTATCGATCGAGTACTTGCTCATATCATTCGATTTTGACCTAACAAATCTAACCTTTGCAGAATCAGATTATGCACATGACATACATTTGCCTATGGCTAAGATTTGCATGCATGTAGTTTCACAAACAAAAATCGAATGAAACAATATAACAGTTTAGATTAAAACCTTAGCATTAAAAACGAAATTAAAGATATCATCCAAGTAACCCAACCTAATGAGTTTTTAGCTCATGGCTTGTTTAACAAAATAAAAGCTCATAATATCGTTCAACAATTCAACCATTTCAATACTCAAAGAAACAAACTAAGAACAACAAGGAAGAACTTCAGGATCGATTTAGCCTCAACATCGTCTCTACAATGTCTTACGTGGATCGAGAAGATAACTTCTTATTCCTTGCCTTCTTCCTTGCACTCAGATCTGCTCAGCTGCCACTCTTTTTTTTTGCTTTGGATCTTCACCTCTAGAGCCATATTTTTCTTTTCTTTCTCGTGCTCGTTTTCTCTCCACACTTGTTCTTTCGGATCTCCCCTATTTATTAATATCATCACACACCATGCATGCTCCCTCATTTTTAGGTAGATCCTTCTAGTGCTATGTCCAACTGGTTGAGATGACATGCTGTGAGTGTTGAATCAACAATCCTGGAATTGTCATGGCATTTAAGTTGACAAACTTTTCCACCTTTGCCATGGCAATACTTCTCTCTTTGGTGTTCCTTCCCTTCTCCTACACTTTCTACTTTAAAACACCACAAACTCTTTCCACCAACGAGTAAAAACACATAAAATAACCATTAAGCAAAAATTAAGCTCCAAAATGCAAAGTTGAAGAAAATGCGACTAAAATTTCCTAAAATGCATCTAGATTTACTTAAGTACAAACAATTAACTCAAATTAAATGCCTAAAATATAAATCTTTTCAAGAGTTATTAACTGCATTCTTGATATGTTTCTTAAATGAAAATATTTGCTTAATACAATGATAATAATTAGCGCATCCTTATTTTTCTAGTTCAAATATGCCTCCTACTCCTTTTATTAGCATTCTTACTGAGAATAAATTAAATAGGGATAACTTTCGAGAATGAAAACGAAACTTGCTAATAGTTCTTAGTTGTGAGAAACACAATTCATTCTTGATGAAACGTGCCCTCCTAAAGCTTAGCCCAAACCAAGAAACTGTCGGAGAGATTTTGACTCGATTGCTCGATGTTATATGTTAGCGAGCATGAGTAAGGTGTTGCAAAAGCAACACAAGAATTTTCGTATTATCAAAGAGATAATGACAAATTTGGAGGATTTCCTTGGAGGCCAAGTCGCATTGGCTCGACAATCAGCTATTACATTTTTGATGAGCTCTCAGCAGAAACCCGACACTTCAATCAAAAAAATATGATTAAGCTTATGGGATTCTTTACAGAAGCGCAGGACAATGGAGCTGAACTAGACGTGAGCATTGAAATTGAAATAGTATTCAAATCCTTAACCTAGTAGTTTCCTGGCTTTAGGGCTGCTTACAAATTGGGGAACAAGGCGCTTACCTTGACTCAGCTCATGAAGGAATTACAATCCTATGAGTTGGTGCTAAATGTGTTGGATCACCGGTATGCTCCGTGGCGCAGCAAAAAAGTTATTTCGATGATCATCAGTCAAAGATTCGTGTGTAAGGAATGAATCGACTTGAAACAAAGGTTGAAAAGTATACCTTTCAAAATTGAAAAACGATGTATAACGTTGTTGATATGATCCCTTTCGGACAAATAACTTGGGGAACAAGGTGCTTACCTTGCACAAATAACGTCTCGACCTCTACGTAATCCACCTGGTCAAAAAACAAATAACAACAACCTCTTAAACTTTTTAGAGAGTATTTTGAAAACGACTTTTAGACCTTTTTTTTCTTGGTAACCCTAACACACTAAGGGACTATTTCCTTTTTATTTTCTTTGATATCACATAATAGAGAAAAAAAGGGACCCTTATTATTAGAGAAACATGTAGAAGGCCCAATTTGTCTAGGCCCAGCAAAAAAAATACAAAAACTAAATAAACCACAATCTTTAATTAAAAAAAGTCCAAATTACAAAAAAAACCCAAACTAAACCTAAACCAGCTTACAAGCCCAATACCTAAGCCCACTATCTTAACCAAAAATTAAAAACTCTACTTTGCTAGGGTCTTCTGCCGCCGTTGCCTTCATGCCACGTCGATGCAAACCTCTGCCACCGCATCTGGCGAGACCATAAGCATGCCTCTGCCACCCCCTGCCACCATCGTCATGCACCTGCAAAAATAGAGAAAATAACAAAAGAAAAAAGACAAAAGCAACAAGACAACAAGAAAAAACAAATGTATTCGGCTTTATAAAGCCATGGAAATCCATTGTATTTCTTCTTCCCTTTTTTATGAACACTAGAAAAATCAATAAAAATAAGTCTGAGTTTTGAAGGCATATTTTTCTTTTTACAAAATTATTTTATTACTATTTTTATTTCGAAAAAAAACAAAAAAAAGTAAAAATAAAAAGAAAAGGGAAATAGAGAGCATACTGGGTTTCGACGGAGAAAAGGGTGCGAGAATACTATTTTTTTTAGGAAAAGGAAGGCAAATCGAAAGATTTTTTCTTTGATTTTTTTTCTTTTTGATGAAATTTTCGAGTCATTGAACCTGGATCTATGATTTGGGAGTCGAAAGGACAAAAAAAGGGTTTTTTTAAGATTCCAACCACCGCGGACGGTGGTTGCTGTCACCGTCACCGATAGTTGAGGAGGAGCGATGGCGGATCCCTAAAGGAGGCGAGGGATTGAGTTGAGAGAAAATTTTTGAAGAGAAAAAAGGTTTTTTAAGAAAAGGGGGAAATGAAGTTTTTTTTAAAAAAATTATCTTTATAAGGATACCAAAATGGCGTCGTTTTGGCCTAAGTGCCAAAGCACAAAAACGACGCAGTTTAAGCCTTGGGCCGATCGACCCGGATCGTACCGCTTTAGATCCGCGTGTTTTCACTGAAGGGGTTATTTACGAATTTAGCCCTTTTGCATTTTTTTATTTTTCAATTCTGTTTTTTATATATTTTTATTTGTCTTAAATTTACCCTCTAATTTTTTTTCTTATGCACATTGGTCCCTTGACCATCACTTGATATTTTGAGGGATGACGTATGCATTAAGGGAGGGATAATATCACATTTAGCCCCTATAATTTTGCACACATTCTGATTTAAACCCTTATTTTTTTTTTATTTTATTTTTACTTTAAATTTAGTTTCGTTATCAATTTAATCCTTTAACCTTGTTTGGTTTCTGGCATATTAATTCTATTATGTCTACAATTGGGTCCCTTGTTTTCATTTATTTTATTTATATTATTTCCTTTTATTTTTCACTTATTTACTTTTTATGTCTCTTATTTTATTTTCTTTCTCTTTTTATTTAGTTTCAAAAGCATTTATGTTTGGTACTTTTGAATTATACACTTTAATTATTTACTTTTTTTTATCTTAGCATTCATGTTGTTTAATTGTTACGCTGTTTCATCATATTTTGTGTTATATTAGCATCATTGACATTTTATAATCAGTTTTGCTTATTATATTGTTATTGCAATGCATTTTATTTTGTTACTTTATTATCATCTTTGTGTGTTGTTGCATGATTATTTTATCATCTTGCTAGATTTTTACCATTAGTTTTTAGGACTTTTCGAAAGCAATATTCAGGACACATTTATCACTCTAAGCCCGAGAGTAATAGGGATCCTTTTGTAAAGGGCACATGATCACTATCTGTTATTTCAATAAAATGATGCATTGATTTTGTCCAATTTGGAAAACATCTTACTATTCTTCTCATTCGTTCATACCACAATTAATCATTCTTTAATTCAATTATTCTTTGGATCCCCTTTTGCTTTTATGTTAGGTCCCTTGATATCAAGCATATGAGCGACATTGCTGTTAACTTGGAGCCTCATTTTGAGAAGGACATGTGTCCAGAAAAACCTCAAGACTTTGAAAAATGATCAAGAATGTAACTTGTCTTTCGATCTGCTACGGATGGTTGTGCAAGACAGGAAACGAATATCACCTCGAAGAGTTTTGATTTTAAGTGGGAAATGTATCTTTGTGGAAACAAGGCAAGCTGCTTCGAGAATCCAAAGGTCTTTGCATGGTCCTATCAAAGCATGCCGGGTTTAAGGAGCTGGTGTCATGACACACAGGCTCCCATAAAAGAGGAATGTAATCCAGTTCAAACAGAAACTTTGAAGAATGAGGCTTGGCATGTTATAAAAAATGAGGTAAAAAAAAGAAGAAGAAGAGAAAAAAAGAAAAGGAAAAGGGTCGAAAAAACTTGCAAAAGCATCTTGAAACCCAAGAAAAGAAGTAAAACAAAAAAAAGAAAAGAAAAAAGTCAAGATGAAAACTCGAAAAGGGCATCTTGAAAATCTATATATCTCCTTCACCTCTTCATGTCATGGCCTTTTTCTATGTGGGGCACGAACGTCATTGGGGTAATTTCGCCAATGAGAACATTAAGAAGATCCTTTGGAAAATTGGCTTCACTATTTGCCCTTGATGCTTATTGAACCTCTGTCGGAACATCCACCAGGGCAACACCTTTCTCACTGGTTTATGTAATGGAAGCAATCTTACCCATTAGAGTCGAGTTTCCTTCCCTCCAAATTTTGTTACGAATGATAAAGCAGAATCGATCCAATCCAAATGCGATTAACAAAACTTGATTGAAGAAAAAGACTAAAAGCTATCCATCATGGTCAGATGTACCAGAAATGAGTGATACGGGCTCATGATAAAGAAGGTCCACCTAGAGAATTCCATGAGGGAGCTCTAGTTTTGAAAAGGTCCTCACTATACAAAAGAGTTTCAAGGAAAATGGATGTCGAATTGGGAAAGGCCCCATGAGGTGAAGAAAGTCTTTTCTAGAGGAGCTTTGATTTTGATCGAGAAGGACGGCAAAGACCTGCCCAACCTCGTGAACTCGGATTCGGTGACAAAGAAATTTCACCCAAAAAGGAAAAAGAAAAAGAAAAAAATAAAAAACAAAAGAGAAGAGAAGAAAAAAGAAAAAGGAGAGGTCAAGGTGAAAACCCGTAAAGGGCATCTCGAAACCTAAGGAGATTTGAGTTGAAAACCTGAAAAGGTGACTCAAATTTGAATAAAAGAAAAGCATGAAACGATCTTCTCTCTCAAAAGTAACAAGGTGGAGAAACTTTATACCTTGAGGCATTGATGAAGTACTCCAGGTTTCATGGACACATATCAAGCTCAGAATGGTCCTTATCAAGTTTGCTCAGTTAAGCTCATACTTTGATATTTGGGGAACCTAACTTCCTTCTTTGCTCATCTAATGTTTGACAACTTTTGACCAATGTTTTTCATTTTTAATCTTTAAATTCATGTGAGTTTTGCCTCCAATAAAATTCAATATTATCCACCTTACGACCTTGTTCAAGCAAATTTGCATTGAAATAATGGTTAGTGGACTAATGATTTTTAATCTTTTCATTCACGCGAGCTTTGCCTCCAATAAAATTCAATTTTATCCACTTTACAACCCTGTTCAAGCATTTTTGCATTGAAATGACAGTTAGTGATCTAACGATATAAGGAATAAAAGGATTTCTGTATATCGCTTTGGAAAATTTTTAAATAGTATAGGGACTTGAAACATGACCACTAGTTGGAAATAACCAAACCCGAGGGTTAGAGGGGTTTTGAAATAAATGATTCAAGTTACGAATACCTCTTTGGGTTTCAGGTCAAAGCACCAAACCAAAAGGAGAACATGGTAACACATCAGTGGTAGAACTTGAACAAATGACAAACCATGTCAATCTAAGGACAAAGAAAATCATTTTTGAATCTGACATTCATGTCAATATAATGCACACTCTTTTAGTTAGGAGCATTTCATTAATTCCGATCATGACATCCTAATAATTTAGTCTACATAGAGGTCTACAGAAGCATATTCTACAAGTTTCATTTCGAAAAAATGGTGAGATGAATCGAGGAAATGTTGAATCATGTACCCTAAAGACGTGGAGGGAAAGGATGAAGCCGCAACAATGAACCTTATACCCTAGAGATGTAGAGGGAAAGATTGAGGCCGTAACGGCGAATCTTATACCCTAGAGATGTGGAGGGAAAGATTGAAGCTGCAACGGCGAATCTTATACCCTAGAGATATGGAAGGAAAGGTTCAAGCCACAATGGTGAACCTTATACCCTAGAGATGCGGAGGGAAAGGTTGAAGTCACAACGATGAACTTTATACCCTAGAGATGTGAAGGGAAAGATTGAAGCCGCAACGGCGAATCTTATACCCTAGAAATATTAAGGGAAAGGTTAAAGCCGCAACGGTGAACCTTATACCCTAGAGATGTGAAGGGAAAGATTGAAGACACAATGAAAAATCTTATACCCTAGATATATGGAGGGAAAGGTTGAAGCCGTAATGACAAACCTTATATCTTAGAGATATGGAGGGAAAGGTTGAAGCCCAACAACGAACCTTATACCTTAGAGATGTGAAGGGAAAGATTGAAGCCGCAACGGTGAATCTTATACCCTAGAAATATGGAGGGAAAGGTTGAAGCTGTAACGACGAACCTTATACCTTAGAGATGTGAAGGGAAAGATTGAAGCCGCAACGACGAATCTTATACCTTGAAGATGATGGGAAAGATTGAAGTTGTAATGACGAATCTTATACCCTAAAGATGTGGAGGGAAAGGTTGAAGCTACAACAACGAACCTTATACCTTAGAGATCTGATGGGAAAAATTGAAGTCGCAACAGCGAATCTTGTACCCTAGAGATATGGAGGGAAAGGTTGAAGCCGCAACGACGAACCTTATACCCTTGAGATGTGAAGGAAAAGGTTGAAGCCACAATGATGAATCTTATACCTTAGAGATGTGAAGGGAAAGATTGAAGCCACAAAGGCAAATCTCAAGACTGTAAAGAAGCTAGATTGAAGCTGCAAAGGCAAATCTTACGAGGAGCAGATTGAAGCCATAACGGTGAATCTTTTACCTTGAAATTACAGTGAAGTAGATTAAAACAACAAAGCAGATCTTAACGTCCTTGAGGTTATAGTGGAGTGGAGTGAAGCGCCAAAATCCTATAGCCTTGAGTTGCAGTGGGTCGATTAAAAATAATGAAGCAGAGCTCAACGTCCTTGAGGTTACAGTGGAGTGGAGTGAATCTTCAAATCCTATCTTCCTGGTAAGGTATAGAGAAATGGGTTAAAATAGGTAGCAGATCTCAATGCCCCTCAAGTTACAGTGGAGTGGAGTGAAGCAGTAGAATTCTATACCCCTGAGTTGCATTGGGTCGGATGAAAATAATGAAGCAGAGCTCAACGTCCTTGAGGTTACAGTGGAGTGGATTGAATCTTCAAATCCCATCTTCTTGGTGAGGTAAAGAGAAGTAGGTTAAAACAGGTAGTAGATCTCAACATCCCTGAGGTTACAGTGGACTGGAGTGAAGCACCAGAATCCTATACCCCTAAATTACAGTGTCGGTCGGATGAAAATAATGAAGTAAATCTAAATGTCCCTGAGGTTACAATGGAATAAAGTGAAGCTTCAACAACAAATCCTATCTTCCTGAAGATGTAGTGAAGCAGATTAAAACAAGTAACGGATCTCAATGTCCCTGAGGTTACAATGGAATGGAGTGAACATCACCATCCAATCTTCTACCCCTAATCCAGAGGGGCAGATTGAAGCCACCATCCACTCTTTACCCCTAATCCACAAGGACAGATTGAAGTCACACACACAACTCCTATACCCTTAAAATTACAAAAGGGCGGAGTAAAACAAGTAGCGAATCTCAATCTCCTTGAAATTGTAGTAGAATGGAGTGAAGCTACAATAACAAATTTTATCTCTTTGAAGTTACCATGGGGAAAGATAAAATCACGACGCTGAATCTTATCTTCCTAAAGTTGTAGAGAAGCGGATGCAGTGAAGTTGAACGATCGAAGAAGCGAAAAGCGAGTTTCTCAAATAAGAAGCACTTAAGAAGCCGAATTTAGTGGGATCGGATGTAATTGGTCCTCCTTTTAGTCTTTGCTTCATTCCTATTACACAACAACAAGCAAAAAGCGGCAGCTGTAGAAGGTCCAATTTGTCCGGGCCTAGTAAAGAAATACAAAAACTAAATAAACCAAAATCTTTTAAATAAAAAAAGTCCAAATTACAAAAATTAAAAAAAAACCCCAAACTAAACCAAAACCCAGCTTACAAGCCCAACACCTAAGCCCACTATCTTAACAAAAAATCAAAAACCCTGATTTGCTAGGGTCTTTTGCTGCCACTGCCTTCATGCCACATCGACGCACACCCTTGCCACCGTATTTGACGAGACCACAAGCACGCCTCTGCCACCACCTGCCACCATCGTCATGCACCTGTAAAAATAGAGAAAAACAACAAAAGAAAAAAGACAAAAGCAACAAGACAACAAGAAAAAACAAATGTATTCAGATTTCTAAAGCCATGGAAATCCATTGTATTTCTTCTTCCCTTTTTTATGAACACCAGAAAAATCAATAAAAAACAAGTCTATGTTTCGAAGGCATATTTTTTCTTTTTACATATTTATTTTATTACTTTTTTATTTCAAAAGAAAATAGAAAATAGTAAAATAAAAAGAAAAGGAAATAGAGAGCATACCTGGGTTTCGACGGAGAAAAGGGTGCTAGAATACTATTTTTTTATAAAAGGAAAGCAAATCGAAAGATTTTTCTTTGATGAAATTTTCGAGCCTTTGAACCTGGATCTGTGATTTGGGAGTTGAAAGGACAAAAAAAAGGTTTTTTCAAGATTCCAGCCACTGGGGACGATTGTTACCGTCGTCGACGATCGATGGTTGAGGAGGAGCGACGGTGGATCCCTACAGGCGGTGAGGGTTTGAGTTGAGAGAAAATTTTTGAAAGGAGAAAATGTTTTTTTCAAGAAAAAGGGAGAAATGAAGTTTTTTTTTTAAAAAAAACTTAGCTTTTATAAGGGTACCAAAACGGCGTTGTTTTGGCCTAAGTGCCAAAGCACCAAAACGATGTTGTTTAAGCCTTGACTCGATCGACCCAGATTCGCCCCGCTTTAGATCCGTGTGTTTTCACTGAAGGGGTTATTTGTGGATTTAGCCCTTCCGCATTTTTATACTTTTCAATTCTTTTTTTTATATATTTTTATTTGTCTTAAATTTACCCTCTAATTTTATTTCTTATGCACATTGGTCCTTGACCATCACTTGATATTTTGAGGGATGATGTGTGCATTAAGGGAGGGATAATATCACATTTAGTCCCTGTAATTTTGCACACGTTCTGATTTAACCCTTATTTTTTATTATTTTTTAATTTTTACTTTAAATTTAGTTTCGTTATCAATTTAATCCTTTAATGTTTTGTTTGGTTTCTAGCATTTTAATTCTATTCTGTCTACAATTGGGTCCCTTGTTTTCATTTATTTTATTTTATATTATTTCCTTTCATTTTTCACTTATTTACTTTTTATATCACTTATTTTATTTTCTTTCTCTTTTTAAATGTTTCAAAAATATTTATGTTTGGTACTTTTGAATTATACACTTTAATTATTTACATTTTTTATCTTAGCATTCGTGTTGTTTAATTGTTACGCCGTTTCATCATATTTTTGTGTTATTAGCATCAGTGACATTTTATAATCATTTTTGCTTATTATATTGTTATTGCAATGCATTTTTTTTTGTTACTTTATTATCATCTTTTTGTGTGTTGTTGCATGATTTTTTATCATATTGCTAGATTTATATTGCTATGTTATTTACCATTATTTTTTTATAAATTGTATTTAATTGTATTTCATTCATTTATTTAATTCAGGTACTTATATTTTGCCATTATTAAATTGTAAATTATGTACATATTTATTATTTTTTCATAAAATATTTCAAATAAATAAATCAAATGAAATCCTAATTTTATGTAATGCATAAGTAATTTTTTTTAAATAGAGGCAATGTTCTTTTACTTAGAGAATTCGAGAAATTGTGCCCTAACGGGTTGGATATGATTTTTTCTTTAAACCTAAGTAATTGAACATCCTATTTTAAATCGATAAGCATGATTTTTCTCGATTAATATGAAATAAATGAGCCCTCTTTATAAAGTTCGATTTCACAATGACTTTAAATATACCATTCATGCAATTATGGATCGTATTTTAAATTTTACTCGGGTTTTCATATTTTCAATTATTAAGACATTATATAATCGATTAGGTATCAATTTTGGCCGTGTGAGGGGTGCTAATCCTTCCTCACACGTAACTGACTCTCGAACCTATTTTCTGAATTTCGAAGACCAAAACTTTTGTTTGAATAAACTCAAGTATTTTACAGTGATCCAATTACACCAAATTTAAAAAAAAAGATTGGTGGCGACTCCATTTTCGGTTTTAAAATAAAATTCGAGACATTTTTCAAAAAATAAGTTTCGACAAAACAAATGGAAAGTTAGAAAAAGAATTTATATTCTTTCTAAAAGAATATTAATTTTATGTCTTTTATATTTTGACCGAAATTAATTATTATAACTATTTATATTAATAATTTGGTAAAATTTATACAATTAATATTTTATATGAATCAAATTCATATATTTAATTTTATCCATGTTCTCTATTTGTGTACAAAAATTTGTACGTATAATGTATTCAATATTCAACCATCAAATTAAATTAATTCAATTCATGTGATAGCTAAATATAATATCAAATGTATTTGGATTCTATTCACTTCAACTATAGGGTGTGACCTTGTAGGCTTTTGTAATGTTAGTAATAATACTAGAATTTTTATATTATTACAAGTAACAAGTGACATCTAGCAATCCATCATTGCTACCCAAGTTACAAGTAGTCGTGATTCGACATAACCTTTCTGTGACATTTTCATGTATAGTTATGGTGAGCAAAGATAACGTTCCCATGAGGACTAAAAGTACCAGCAATTACCGTCTTTTTATTATTTAACCAATAAATTGAAGTGATTGATTAAAAAAATAAAATTAACTAAATTAATTAACTAAAGAACACGACAAAGAACAAGTCAGGAAAATAAACGATTAACAACCAAGAAGCGAGACAATACCCAAGAAAGATTCCACCTAGGTTTCATCTGTCATTATCAATCTGAATTAAACTATTTATTCACTTAGTATCTTGATTCATAAAAATCCCTAAATTATGCTAATATCTCTTTCGAGAGTAAAAGCAACTGACTTTAGGTTGATTAATTGAAATTTCTTTCTAATTAAAGCCCTTATTATCACATTAACTCAATCTATGGATCCCTTATTAGATTTGACTCTAATCCGATAGATTTATGTCGTTCTATTTCTAAGATTGTATGCAACTCCACTCAATTACGCCAGATCTACTCTTAAACAGGGTCTATTCCTCCTCTGATTTAAGCACATCAAACATGGATTAATAGCCTAGAAATATTAAACTAAGAATTAAGCACACATAATTGAGAACAAGATCCAAGTTTTTATTGCATAAAAATAGAAATCAAATAAAGAATCCATCTTAGGGATCATCTCCCTAGGTATTTGGAAAATTAGTTCATGCTAGCAAATAAAAACATCCCTAAGATAGTATATCCACAAGAAACCAAGAAACTCATAATAATCTTCAAAGAAATCAAAAGGAGATCTTTAATCTTGATGGAAATCTGCTTCAGAGTCGGCTTCAATGGTGTTTTTCGAGTTATTTTCTTAACTATTCTATGACAACTCACTCCCCTCTTCTTATCTTTATCATATATAAGTCCCAGAATGCCTGAAAAACTTAAAAAAACATACTTTCTCACGTGTTTGGAGTGCGATTCACGATTTCCACACGGTTTGACACATGGTCGTGTGAACATGTTACTTTTAGCACTTATCACTTAATATCTAGATTGGACACAAGTCATGGAATAGTCACACTTGTATAGTCTAATCTCATATTTCTTGATATTCTTAGAAGACTACACGAAACAAATAAGGGTGATATCTCATATCAACTTATTTGATCATGGCCATGCATTTCTAGTCTCACTCCATCAAGAGGCCTAAGATATTGCTCCCATTATGTAGGAGGAGTAAATCTTATCTTGATCAATCATATCCTACTACATGGATTACTACATACCCAACATCAGTCTTTATAGAATAACCTACTATGGTAGATGTTTGACTATGTCAAAATATACAACTCACAATGTTGGGACAATGACGATCTCAAGTTTGAGGATCATATACATAGTTATCACTATTAGTAATGTTGTGACTATTACATAATAATCCATGAAACATACCCATAGTGGGTCAATTCAATATGTTGTTCTCTAACACATACTTATGTATCGATTTTGACATCCCTATGTCAATGATAACACTTTGTCATCAATCAACTACACATTAGTCTTAATGCATTATTTCCAAGATTACAATAATACTTTACTAAAGACCTTTTAAGAATAATCATATTATTCTCAAGACTTGATTGTTAACCAATTTATTTATACACACAGAAAAAGAAACTGAAATAACAATGGCAATGCATATATTAACAAAAAATGTAAAACGAGTATGTGATTACAATAATATCATAATTAGTCTTTGGGCACACTCTAATAGAATGGTGGTATGCTAGTTCTAGAGAAACTTGAGGCAAACTTAGCTGTGGGCCTTTTGTCCTCTAAGGTGGAGCAGAAAGCTAAGGGAAAGAAAAAATTGACTAAGTCTTTGGTTCCACCTCGTGTGGATAAGAAGAAGACTAAGAAGTCAAAAGATCATAAAAAGATCAAATGTTTCTTCTGCAATAGGAAAGGGCACTGCAGATCAAATTACAAGGAGTATTTAAATTACCTAGCCGAAAAGGGTAAAAGTATGGAACTCTTTGTGGTTAAAGCTTGCTTAGTGGAAGAATCAATTAACAATTAGGTTATTGATTCTGGAGCCACTAACCATGTGTGTGTTTCTTTACAAGGGTTTGGCGAAATGACAAGTCTGCATGATAGGAGCCTCTCATTGAGGACCGGAGATGGAAGCTATGTTTCAGCCAAAGTAGTGAGAGAAGTTATTTTACATTTTTATAGTTTTAGGAAGATTTTTTTAAAAGGACATGTTTTATGTACCTCATTTTAAAGGAACTTAATTTCTGTAGCATGTTTATTTAATGAAAATTAATTCGTGACATTCAATAAAGGGATTTCTATTCGTAGAAATCTTTCTTTAATTTGTAATAGATGGATGAAAAATAATCTCTACTTTATCAAACCAAATAACTACCCGATACTTCAAATTGAAATAGTAAATAAAAAGCTTAAAACTTCTCACTCTATTGAGGGGTACTTATGACACTTAAGACTTGGTCATATTAACCAATAAAGAATCACTAGACTTATGAAAGTTGATCCTTTAAGTATGCTTAAGTAAGTTAGCTTCCACAATGTGAATCTTACTTGTAAGGTAAAATGATGAAGAGGTTTTTTAATGCAAAAGGTAAAAGGGTCAACCAACCTTTAAAAATTTTCAAACTAATATATGCGGTCCCATGAGCATCAGTGCCCGAGGAGGTTACGATTATTATGTGACTTCCATCGAAGACTATTCTCGATATTGATATGTTTTTCTAATTCACCGTAAAAGTGAAACCTTTGATAAATTTCGAGAGTTTCTTGCGGAAGTGGAAAAGCAATTAGATTTACCCATAAAGAATCTTCGGTATGATAGAGGTGAGAATACATTTCCGATGAGTTCTTAGGATACTTCATACATAGTGGGATTTTATCCCATTTAACTACATCGAACACTCCACAGTAGAATGGCGTAGCTGAGAGAAGGAACAAAACCTTCCTTGATATGGTTCGTTCAATGTTAAGCTATTTGCAACTCGCTACTTCCTTTTGGGATATGCGATACAAACGACTTGCTATATTCTGAATGATGTACCAACCAAGACTACTTGTCAGACACCTTATGAACTGGCATGGAAAGAAACCCAATCTAAATCACTATAGAATATGTGGTTGTCCTGCACACGTTCTGGATAATGATGAAAAGAAGTTGGATGCATAGGCAAAACTGTGCATGTTTATAGGATATCCAAAATGAAAAAAGAGAGGATTATTTTACAATCCAAAAGATAATATGATTAAAATTTTTACTCATGCTACTTTCCTTGAGGAAAGCTACATGGATAACTTTAAGCCTCAAAGTAAAGTGGTGCTCGAGGAACTTTCGAGAGTTGTAGAACAATCACCAAGATCAATTCTCGAGAAAGTTATAGAAAGTCTTACGAAGAATCAACAGTATAGGGAAATCCGTCGTGGAAAGTTTCTAAGAAACCAGACTTCTTCATTTATGATGGTAGTATTTATAATACGAAAGCCAATCATGAGGATGATGATCTACTCACTTATGATGAGGCTATACAGGGCATTGATTCCAAGCTCTAGAAATAGGCCATGGATGTCGAGATGGATTTATGAAATCCAATACGATGTGAGTACTTGTAGACTTGTTGATTGGGATTAAACCCATAAGGTGTAAATGAATATTCAAGAAGAAGAAAAATGTCGAAGAGAAAGTAGAAACACATAAAGCTAAACTTGTAGGGAAAGGCTACATACAGAAAGGAGGCATCGATTATGATGAGACCTTCTCTCTAGTAGCCATGCTTAAGTCTATCTGTATACTCTTATCAATTATCGCTACTCTCGATTATGATATCTTGCAAATGGATGTCAAGACAACATTCTTGAATGACTATCTTGATGAAACCATTTACGAGGCTCAACCCACTAGTTATGTTGTCAAAGGAAAGGTGGTCTTCCTCATTTTGTATGTCAATGATATTATACTTATCAAAAATAATGTAGGAGAATTATCATTGGTTAAATTGTGGTTATCTCAATATTTTAGCATGAAAGACTTGGGTGAAGCTAGTTATATTCTTGGAATTTGAATCCTTAAGGATTGAAAGAATAAAACGATATCTCTATCATAAGCTTCATACATCGATAAGGTATTAGAACATTTTGCAATGACCAATGCGAGGACAAGCGCTCAACCAATTACATCGGATTTTCATCTTTCTTTGGTAGACTATCCTAAGACATTGGAAGAAAGAGAGCATATGAGTAAGGTTCCATATGCTTCGAAAGTTGGAAGCCTTATGTATGCGATGCTTTTCACACATCTAGATATATGTTTCGTAGTAGGAATGGTTAGTCGATATCAAGCAAATCCTGGTCTCAAGCATTGCCATGTTGTAAAGCATATATTAAGGTATCTTAAAAGAACTAGGGATTATATGCTTGTGTATTTTGGGGAGAACCTTACTCCTACTAGATACACAAACTCAGACTTCCAAGCTTTTAAAGATTCAAGAAAATCAACATCGAGAAATGTATTTGTCCTAGGTCGTGGAGCCATAGTATGAAGAAGTGTAAAACAAACTTGCACTGTTAACTCTGCTATGAAGGCCGAGTACGTGGCTACTTCTAAGGCAACGAAAGAAGCAATATGGCTTCGAAATTTCTTAACCAAACTTGAAGTCATTCCTGGTATGGAAAAAGCTACAACACAGTCTTGTGATAACAGTGCTGCAGTAGCTAATGCCAAGAAAATGAGAAGTCACAAGAGGACGAAACACATTGATTGTATCACTTGATATGAGAGGCATTAGCCGAAGGAATTGTAGATGCGTTAAAAGTAGCTTTTGAAGATAACTTTGCAGATCCATTTACTAAGACTCTTGTAACTAAGAGTTTTAACAAACACGTCAAGGATATGAAATTACGAAACATGACACATTTACTTCACTAGGACAAGTGGGTGATTATTGGGAAATGTGCCCATATTGTAGTAAACATGTAATTGTTTTCTATGTATTTGAACGATGAATAAAGAAATTTCATATTTCACTATTATGTCTTTTATTTTTTGTCTTTCTTATTTTGCATGCATAGTGAAATTGTCACAAACAAATATTAGCTCATTGATTGTCTAAGTTCAAACTAATGATAAGTGGCACTGTATGAACGTTTGCATTGCGAGAAAGACAACTTACTTCAATATAATATCTATATGAGTCCATAATCCCGTAAAAGAATCAAAGTGAGCATTTGATTCAAATACTTAGAAGGATTATTATGTTGTCTACAATTCCAATTGGGGAGATGACTAGTCTTGCCTATCAGAGCAATTGACTCCACGGGTAAAGACATAGTTGTATTCATTGAAAGAATGATACATTGGACTGGACCCAAGATGAATTAATTTTGAATCCATTTGTGAATTAATTCACTTGTGAAATTCATGGTGTGATTTACCTAAATCACGAGTTAGTCACTAACCATGTTTATGTAAGTCATGTGCTTCGATATAAATGGAGGCTTATGCTCTAAAGATGATCGAGCTCATAGTCAATATATTGGGTATATGACTTGTGTATGACGTGAATTTACTAGCAACAGTGGAATTCATAACTCAATTAAAGAGTTAACAATATCCTCTCATTCGCATTGTGTTGATTGATAAATACGAAAACGACTATGGGTTGTTGTTCTCGAATAAGCAATTTATCATAATCGTTTTTTGAAAGTGTTCATATTAATTATTCAAAAGACACAATGGTCACAATAAGATAAAATAGGATTGCATTGAGTGAATAGATTTAACTCAAAGGAATCAAGGATATCATATGAGGGTACGACATACATGAAGATGTCATTGGATAAAGTAGTTGGATGAATTGCTTTCGTAAAGAGTATACAATAAGGAGTTTTTAATCATGGTACTTCTTCTAGATTGACTCCATGATTAAGTAATTACGAATTATCGGAATGATGTTTCTGGACATAATTCCAATTACTAGAGCCTAATTATATATGTCTGATTGGTCCTTCCGCTAGCTCTACAAAAACTCGATCGGACTGCATTTGAATTAGAAGAAAATTCTACAACTTTGGAAATAATTTAATTGAGTTACTTTATTCGACTTCGGACCAGCTCGGGGTGCGCTATGACGGCGGTATTTCGATGGCTGGAAAATGGTCAGCGGTGGTAGGCCTTTGGTGGTTGAGCAGTGGAAGTGCTACACTCTTATTGGGACTCTACCAGAAAATTTGACTTCAGACTAACTATTCCAAAAATAATATTATTTTAATAAATTTAATATTAAATTTAATTTAATACTTATCTTGATATTATTTTATTAATTTAATATTAAAGTGGGTATCTTAATATCAAATTTAACTTAATGTTTATCTTGTAGATAAATATCGTATTAATTTAAATATTTAATATTAAATATAATCTAATATTTATCATGATAAGTTTTATATTAATTTAATATTAAAGTGATTAAGTTTAAATATAGTTGAAGTCTCTAAACTCTCCCTATATAAAGAGAGCCTTGACTCATTATTTTTAACACAGTTGAATTCAAGAGAAAGTTGTAGAGAGTCAATTCTTTGATGAAATTATTTTAGAAAATTTCTAGAGATATTTTTTGATTTACAGCTTGACCTAAAAATTTAGAAAAATTGTGAAATAACCCTACTGGTAATTTTTGTTAAAAAATTTCTAATTCAAACTGAGCCCACACTCGGCAAACGTGAGCTTGATGATAGCGGAGAAGACTACTTGGTCGAAGCATTCATCCTAGATGAATCGAAAAGGTACAATTTTGATTAAGTGTTTATTACTTTAGATATCAGAACCAAGTTCTCGTTTTAGAAAAAAAATTTGAAACTTTGGTTTTTCCCTAAATTTATTTTTCGCTGCGTTTTTCAAACCCAATTTTTCAACTTGCTCATGACACATGACACATGACAGGTAATTAGACCTATCTTTCTGACTTTGAAGATTCACCTATTGGAAAACTAACTTTTATGATGGTAAGAAGGGAAATATACTTGGTAAGGGTACATTGAATGTCCTAGACATACCTCATTTGAAGAATGTGTTGCTTGTAGACAATTTCAAGGAAAATCTAGTGTGTATCAAGCAAATTTGTGATCAATGTATGTTGGTTAATTTTACTAAGAACAAGTGCATTGTCACTAACTGTTGAGGATCAACCCGATTAAGCAACTAACAAGTAAAAAATAGTAGAAAAAATTCAGAAATTAAACACACAATTTAACATGGAAAAACTCCTCCGAAGATGATAAAAAGCCGCAGGCAAAAATAATTTTAATATAATGACAAAAGAACGAAAAGTACAGAAGATGGAGATAAAAACAAAATCCAAAACAAAGAACCCTCAAAATGTAAACACAAAACTTTCCAAAAGTGTTATGAGTTTTAATGTTTAATGGGTGTGTTTTCTAATGTTGTAAAAGAGCCTATTTATAGGCTAAATTCGTAGGTGAAATAGTAATAAAATAATCTAAACTAATCAAAGTTTGATTGAAACAAATAAAAAAAGTTTAACTGGAAGATTATTTCTCAAATTTGACTTAAAATGAGTCATACTCAACAAATCTCTACCTTGACTCGTATTCCACAATGTCATCTTTGCCAAAGCTCGCCACGGGCATATCTTGATCTATGCAGGGAATTAACTGGTTTGAATTTGTGCTTAGAAGCTGGAAGACTTCTAGACTTCGACTTGTGCACTACCAAATCAAAACTAACCTGGGTTTGATTTTCACGAACACATTGCCCTAAATTTTCAAAATCTACATCCAAAAGGGAACCTCTCTTTAACAAAATGGTCATACCTTTTTCCCTCCTATGACCAAGTTGCCTCCGCTCGAAACGAGTTGACTTCAACTCTGGAATGGACGAGGGATGTCTAATTTTACCAGTCACAATAGAACCTTCCAAAATATGAAGACTATCGGTCTTTTTACCTTTTAATAAAATGAGAGCCCCACGAGATACCTTAATGCTGCTCAACTCGATGTTATTTCTACAACCTTTCGAGTCTAAAATACTCAAGGAGATGAGATTCTTTCATAAATCAGGTACATACCTGATATCTAAGAGTGTTCTAATCATCTCATCGTGCATCCTAATTTTAATAGTACCAGTACCGATTACCTTACTAGATGAATCGTTTCCCAAGCGCACAACTCCACCTTTAACCGAACTATATGTGGAGAACCATTCTCTGTTGGGACATATGTGGAAGGAACATCCCGAATCTAGGATCCACGTGGACATAAGCTCAGAGCTATCGCTCGTTGACACTAAGAAGAAATCATCACCACTTTCGTCGGCCAAATTAGCACCAGCTACATTTCCTAATTACTCTCAGCAGCCCTTTTATTTCGTAGTTTATAACAATTTACTTTGACCTGAGCTAACTTCTTACAATAACGACACCTTTTGTCTCACTTTTTTTTACTACAAATGAAATAGCTTGCCTATCTGCCTTGGTATTCGAACCAAATTCATTGACGAGTTTATCTTTACTCAACAAATGACCCTTCACATCCTTGAACGAGAGTTTGTCTCTACCATAAATCATGGTTTCCCTGAAATACTTGTATGAAGGGGGTAGAGAGCACAAGAATAGCATAGCCTGATCCTCATCGTTAATCTAAACCTCAACGTTATTTAAATCATTTAAAGGCAGAATTGTGAAAAAAGCCCCCAAACTTTGGGGGCTTTTGGATATATGCCCCTAACCTTTTTTTTATTGACACCCTTAACGTTACAATTTTTCTGAAATCAACCCAATTTTAATGGTCAAACATGAGTTGACTGTTAAAAAATTTGCAGGTCAACATAATAGTCCATGTGGCATGCCACATAAGCGCATGACATTATAGATGATGTCATCTATTTAGTTTTTTTTTCATTTTGTTTCATCTTCCTTCTTCTTCCCTCTTTCTCTCTTTCCCCCATTTTTTTCTCTCATTTTCTCTCTTGCCAAACACTTTTTTTCTTCTTCAAAACTTCCCCCAAGCACTATTAATAACCTACTCTTTCCTAACCCTTCTGTAGCGCTACTATTACTGTCCATTTCACTAATTCAAGCGAGCAATGACATGCCAAGAGGCAAACCAACTAACTCTCTTCTAACTTTTAAGAAGAAACAATTTGAAAACAGTCAAAAGAAATCAATGATGGAGCTTACAACCACAATTAACCAAGATAAAAGTAAGTTAACTTTGAAAGGGAAACTCTATTTATCACAAAAGAGACAATCTAAAACGATGAAAGTATCGAATCAACAGACCTTTCTTGCAGGCTAAAGCTATTAAAAATGATATTTACAGCAAAATATGACAGCTTTGGTTTCTGAAAAAAAAAGATGATGAGTATATACCATAAAATAATAGTTATTATTAAAAATAATAATCATAATAAATAAGAAAAGTATGCCAAATTCATTACAGGCAACATAAGGAAAGTATAATTCAGCAAAGGAAAAAAAAGGCTATAAAAGAATATCATAAATTTGAACATTCGTTCATCATCAAAGCAAACAAATGAAAAAAGAAGATCATGAGGAGAAAATCAAAACCCCACCAATATTTCACAATAATATGAAATGGGTAAATTCCAAAATTTCCAAATCAATCAATGAATCACGATTGAAAGAAAAAAAACAAAAAACCCATATAAGAAAATATTAAAAAATTCAAAAAACCTGGGAGTTTTTGGAGGAATTTGAGGAGTAGATTGAAGAAGAGTTGAAAAAATCAATGTATTAGTAATACAATAATTTAAAAAGAAAAGATAATAATGGTGGTTCAGTTAAGGGTTCTTTCTATTGCCATTGTTTTGCCAAATGAAACGGAGCTCACCTAGACCATAGATGTAAAACGGGCTAATCCCATCAAGCGACTAACAATGGCGATTTAACCAAACACTTCAAAATGGGGGAACCTTCAAAATGAGGGAAGTTTTGAAGAAGAAAAATAGTGTTTGGCAAGAGAGAAAATGAGAGAAAAAAACGAGGGAAAAAGAGAAAGACGGAAGAAGAGAAGAAGATGAAAAAATGAAAAAATTAAATAGATTACATCATCTATGATGTCATGCGCTTATGTGGCATGCCACATGGACTATTATGTTGACCTGCAAATTTTTTAACGGTCAACTCACGTTTGACCGTTAAAATTGGATTGATTTCAAAAAAATTGTAACGTTAAGGGTGTCAATAAAAAAAAGGTTAGGGACATATATTTAAAAGCCCTTAAAGTTTGGGGGCTTTTTTACAATTATGCCTCATTTAAAAGGGTAATGAATTGACTGATGTGATCTCTAAGAAGCTCACCTTCGTTCATGCAAAACGTAAATAGACGTTTCAGCACTAAACGGTTAAGTAACAAACAAGTAAAAAATAACGGAAGAATTGAGAAATTGAACATACAAATTTAACGTGGAAAAACCCCTCCGAAGAGGATAAAAAACCACGGTAAAGATAATTTTACTATAATGGTAAAAGAACTAAGAGTATAAAAGATGAAGATAAAAAAAAAACCTCGAAACCCGAAAACAAAGAACCCTCAAAACGTAAGCACAAAATTCTCTAAAAGTGTTATGAGTTCTAATGTTTAATGGGTATGTTTTCTAACATTGTAAAAGAGCTTATTTATAGGCTAAATTCGTAGGTCAAATAATAATAAAATAATTTAAACTAATCAAAGTTTAACTGAAACAAATAAAATAGAGTTTAACTAGAAGATTATTTCTCAAATTTCACTGAAATATGAGTCATACTCAACACTAACAAAACTGATGAAGTGATCATGAAAGGAGGTTAAACCTTTGATAATTGTTATAATGTCATGCCTACAATAGGTTGCAATAGTGCAAGAACATCATATTTGAAATTGTGGCATGAAAAGCTTGGTTACATCCATTTTGAGGGATTGAAAAAGTTAGTTAGATAAAAGGCAGTATGATGCTTTCTAAACTTATAAGGACCATTCATGAAGTTTGCAGTAGTTATGTGAAAAACACTAAAAGTTGACACATATAAAGCCCAAAGCTACTATTGATTTCTTGCAAATTGACCTGTTTGATTTATCCCACCCGTTATGCATCTTTTTCATTTCCTTCCATTTTGCAACCCATGCCTTGTAGTATGACATGGTGTAATCGTACTCACTATAGATATTAGCAATCAAAACAGGCACAAGAATCCTAAGATTCACTTTCACCATAGGTAAGGCAATGTCAAAGATAAGGTTAGAATCCAATTTTGAATGATCATGTGACATACCTGCAACAACACAATTATTACACCATAAGTAAGATAATGTTAAAGATAAGGCCAATTTCGGATGATCTTGTGACATACCTGCAACAACACAAGTATGTGGAGCATTATATATCTATATTTTCCAGAATATCGTCTTCTTTCTCATCGATGCCATGATTTTCTAAGGACATCTACTGTTACACATTGCATGTTGGATATGGTGCCCTAAGTGTAGTATATTCGTTTGTATACTTTATTTTTTTTGAACAGATTGGTTTAACAAAATAATCCATAAATTACATTAATACCCTTTGTCTATTGTCCTAAATGGTTTTTTCACGTAAATAAAAATGAAAGAAAATATTGGCTCATTGTTTATCTAACATTTAACTAATACTAATCGGTATTACATGGTCAAATCGTAATACGAAAAGACATCTTCTAATAGTAGATGAACTTAGATGAACTTAAACATGTCTTTTGTAATAGCCTATTTTCAATGGTATTATTAGTATTATAAGTTTTTACATAGAAACTCAAGTTAGTAAAATAATTTTTAGTAACATTATTATTTATTTTATTGTTTAATGCGTATTTGGAAATAGGAAGTAATTATATATATATAAGTATACTTAGTAAAGAGTTAAAGGAGTGCACTAAATTGTGAGAGTTGGAAAATTAATCTCACATTTTGTCATTGGTTGAAATAATAGGTATGAAACCTAAAGAAAGAAATCATGAGGGCTTTAAGGGTAATAATTCATTTATTTAGTTAGTGGAATGGGTTGAATTAAATCAAAATAGAATTTTAAATGAGAGAAAAGGTTAGTTTGGTAAATTAATAAAAAGAATTAAGTAATCTAATAAGGAAAAAGAAGACCATCATCTTCCTCACCTCTTTTCTTGCATTTTAGAACCAAAATTAAGAAAGGAAGAACTTGGAAAATTTGGAGAGAAAAACTTTTGCATGTAAGTGATTTGGTTGTCTTTTGGTGCTAATTTTTGTATATTTGTGGTCTTTAAAGCTTAGCTCATTCAACTCTAATGCTAGAGCTCAAAAATGTGATGAGTTTGGAAAGCTACCATGCTTGAAATTCTTTGTTTAGCTGTTGTTTTTGGAAGAAAAATATGAATTAGAAGCTTGATTAGAAAATTTAATAACTTGGTGGTGAAAATAGTAGTCCAAGGATTTTGATGCATGAGAATGAATAATTGAATGTTTTATTTGGTAATTAAACCTTTCCATGGTTAGGTGATAATAAGGAGAAAAATTTATTACGTTATAATGCTTTTGTATATTTAGTTTCGGTTAGGAAGTGAAAGGCAAATTGGTTGGCTAAGTTATGGAAATATAGAATTTTGGGAAATAAGTTAGAAAAAGGCATAGACTCATGAAAATTACAATTATTTCTAGTTATTTTGTAATGGAATGAGTCAATGTGGTTAGTTGAATTGATTGATGTTTAAATATTTATTAATTAGATCAAGAAACAGACGTTGCGGTAAACAAATGAGGGAAGAGAAAATTTGTCGAGTAACTTTGCGCTAAATATCGATCGTCACTGTACAAGTAAGTTCATTTCACTACTATGTAATTTATAAATTTACGTTATAAATGTCCATTTTTGAATTATATAACTTGGTATATATATATATTATATATTATATATGATGGTTGCTTGAGGGTGTGTATAACCCTTTGAGGATTAGTATGATTGCATCTAAGTATTCGGGCTATGTTCCTAGTAGGCTTCATGCCAGTGTATTCGGGCTATGTGCCTAGCAGGCTTCGTGCCGATGTATTCAGGCTATGTGCTTAGCAGGCTTCGTGCCGGTGTATTCGAGTTGTGTGCCTAGCAGGTTTCGTGCTGGTGGAATCGGGCTAAAAGCCTAGCAGGCCTTTGTACCGGTGATTAAAGATCAAGTGGTTGACTCTTGAGTTTTACATTTAAGAATGATTATAATCGTACTTGCTAAGCCATTGTGGACTTACCTTATTTGATTTTCTTGAATGTAGGTCTCGCGGAATGTAACACCTAATACCCGAAACCATCACCGGCTAGGGTCACGGTGTCTCTCTATTCTTCTATCATTGTTCATCTTTTTAAAGCAACTCATTTAAACTTACATTTATTAAAGAAATGCACCCAACACGTCATAACTCATCATTCAGCTGTAATCACAATTCAATAAGGGGAAAAAGGTCATTTCCAAGATTTTTGGAGACTTTTATAGGTACTTGTTTGACAAGTATCAGTAGTTTTCAAGTCAGTAAACAATTCAGGAATAATGCAGACTTCTACCGATACTTGAGATAGTACTACTGATACAAGTGAGACTTCTACCGAAACATGTCATGCTTCTACCGATACTAAAAACTCCATAGAGCTAAGAAGTCTTACCTTGTAACTTCTACTGATACAAGTACATAGACTACCGATACTTCTAATTGCTGAACTATCGATACCTACTATGCAACTATCGGTACAACTCAAGCTAGTGAACAACCTCTTTCCTACCCTGTACTTCTACTGATACATGTAGGAGTTCTACCAAAACAAGCAAGAAAAAATTCAAGAATCATGTCAAAACATAAGTTCAATGACACATAACATTCATAAATCCAAAAATACATTAGACCAATGCATAATCATAGTCTCTAAATCATTGCATAATACTTATAAGTTAAATTCCAACTCGAACAAGCATACAATACATCATTCAATATTTCATCAAAATATATCAAGTTTGTCAAACCTCGAACGAGTAAACAAAAGATAACATCATCTAGTACATGCCATATAACCAAGTGATGAAAGATTACCAAATAGGTTCGACAATAGTGTGATTCTTCAAGGTGATCCGATCTTCAGACAGCAAAATGTATCTACAAAACAGCAATAGATACACGGGTAAGCTTATTAAGCTTAGTAAGTTCGCAAAAAACATTTTCTTACAGAATAGCTAAATCGGTTATAAAGATGATAACGAGTATGTATTCATAATCTTGTGAACAGTATCGAATTTGTTATCTTTAGGTCTTCCAGATTTTAGCTCATACGAGCCCAGATAGAATTAGCTCTTACGAGCCCAAATAGGTTAGCTTTTACGAGCCTAGACAAAGTTTAACTAGTATACGATGCTGTTCACATAAGCTGATGAGAATCCGCAACATATGCAGAAACTCAACCATTGATACGGTCCAGAATTACCCACTCACGATGTTGCTCACACAAGCTGATTATAATCCGCGACATACGCAAAGACTCATCCATCGGAGGGGTCCACATTTCAGTATTCGTTCAGAATCTCTCAATTTGCGATACTGCTCACACAAGCTGTCAGGATACTACAACATATGCAGAATCCTAGCCATCGCTTCAAACGACATAATCGACCCCAGGCTTGACATTTCGTTTCTTCCTTCGTCTTTCCCATCATCACGAATGTTTTAACTTTCCTCGAGTTGTTGTAACAACAATGAAAGTACAAAGAACATACAATGCATATAAACTAACTCTACAAACTTACCGAACGAAATTGTAGTTTGGTTTAAACTTCAGGGACTATTCTGCTAATTTTCCCTTTTCTACGATTCGTGGCATGATCGTAATCTAAATAAACAATTAATCCAAATTTCACATTTAAAGACACAATCAAATTATTTAACATAATTTGGTCCCTTTTAGGAAAATTACAATTTTCCCCCTAATACTTTCATTTTATTCAATCTAGTCTCTTCAGCACAAAACATGCAAAATACACATCTTCCCTTCAAACCCATACCAACCGAATATACCTTGATCTCATATAAGTCCCTGCAATCCATTTATTTCACACAAAGTACACCCAATTTCATTATTTAACATTTTAATCCTTAAACCCTAATTTTAATCAAAAATCACTTTACAAAAAGATCCAACCTAATCCTCAAACATTTAAAACTATAAAAAACTTTCAAAGACAAACATATTCGACAATGATAAGATTTATAAATTTTAACAGATTCACAAATTAATCCTTAGGTTAGCTAGATCAAGCTAATACGGACTCAAAAACATAATAATTACTAAAAATGAGCCTCATTTACTTACCCAATCAAAGCTTTAAAGTTTATCAATGAAAACCCCAGATTTTATTCCTTAGCCATGAAGAAGAAAGAAGAAACTAGAAGAAAAATGTGATTTTTCTTCATTAATTTCATATTTATACTTAATGGAAAAATTGTAAATTTTAAGATTTTCCTAATTAACTTAATTAATCACTTAATTAACCTTTAATTTTCCAAATTAATGACAATAAGTGTCATAATAAACCACTCACTAAAATATTTTTGGCTAATTTGCCCATTTGGTCCTTCCATCATATTAAATTCAAATCAAACATCTTATTTACAAATTTAGCCTTAAACTAATTAGGACTAAATGAATAAATATCCCAAAAGTTAGTGGAATGAAATCATATCCTCCACCACTTGGACCCTTTTGACCTTGGTGTAATTACCACTTTGGTCCCTTATTTTTAAATCAATAGTAATTAACTTTTACCTCTTTTACAATTTAATTCTTTTTACTCAATTCACTGTCTAACATTTAAAATTCCATTACCAAATTTTAATCCGATGCTAATGATGACATCATAAAAGTAGAAATAAATAAATTTACGACTCGACTTGTTGGAATTATGGTCCCGAAACCACTGTTTCTCGACACCAATGCAAATCGGGCTACTACACGGAATCTGGGCATCGATTGGATCCGATCGGGAGTACACACTATCATCCTCACTTTTGGTAGACTTTTAGTTAACTTGTTGTTAACTTGTATGGGGTTAAAAGTGGCATGTACATAACATGCTTTGTGTTTACCTTGATAAGAAATAAATTTTGTTGAATGCTATTGTTAATATGGTCTTTCGATAGTTATGTATGAAAGTGTAGTAAGTAAAGATGGTATTTTGGATGGTTATGAGAAATAGGGAATATAATTGTCTATATGTTTGTATTTTGGTTGATAAGCTCATGTATGTGAGAATTAAGTACTGATCTCCTTGTGAGTTGCTTGTATGTGAATGGTAGTTGTTACTAAAACATGCATCCTTAAATGAATAGGTGATCGAGCTATGAACGTCACATCAATTATGCAAGCGAACACTTGTCGATGCAAGTATAGTTGATAGACTTAAAACTATCAGATATTGATCCCACAAAGATGGCTGTTTATGCTTATAATTGTTGATTCAATTAAAGTTAAAGTAAGAGAAACTGTATGAATAATGTTAGCGCAATTAAAATAAAGAGTGCAAAAATGAATGAATTAAACTGTCAGAGCAAATGTTGCAAGACTGTAATAAAATATGTCGAAGCAAATTAATAAGAAATGCAGTGAAAGTTTTGAAGATAATTTGTCGATGCAATTTAAGAAAATTAAAGAAGTAAAAACAATGATAATGGAATGGGGGCTGACTTGATAAGTCGGCAAACCACTAAATGTGACCACAAGGTAAATAATAGACAAATTGTCGTCGCAATTAAGCTTAATGAGATCTTACCAACTTCGACTTTCCTGTTTATCAAAGACCCAAACTCACTTACATTAAACACACCTTCAGTGCTGGCAATGCTTCGCATTCAAGAACAAGTGACTAGAATTCCTTCGTTCCTTAAGAAACTTCCTTTGTCTTGCTTGTTAATTTAATTTGTCACTACACTTTCCAGTGTCAGTAACTGCAATAGCACTTCCGTGATCAAGCAATTAAATCCAAAGATAAATAGATAAGAGAAAATTGAGTAGAAATCAAATTAGATCTAAAATTAAAAGGTACTTCCATACACAAACTTCATTAGAATTTATCAGCGTTTGAGAGGAAATAAAGAACAAGTTGAAGCATTCTATTCCTAGCCTACTAGAACTCTTCCCTAATGCTCCTCTTGTGTTGCACTTAGGAACACTCCTCGTTAGAAGCAGGAATTGCCTTCTCGTCATAGTCAGTTTACCCTCCAAGAAACTAAGCTGCCATGGAGGCAAGCTTAAGAAAAGATGAAAAGATGAAAAATCGAATTGATTTTCGTCACCAGCTTCAAGATTACTCTCCCTCCTTCCTTTTTTTTCTTTTCTTTTTTTCATCAATATTTTTATTTAATGCCAAATACAGGTGTCCTTCTTTTTCAGATCTAACTTCCTTATAGCTGTACAAGTTAGTTAATCCAGCCGTACATTCACGCAGATCTGGTGCATTCAACAAGCAGTTAAAGGTTGTCGCGATATCTCTGGACGCAAATTTAGATTTTAATTCACTACAACAACCTTGATATTCTCAAGCACTGGTACTTCTAGATATGTTCATGCAGCGATAGGTTTGGGCGCAATTTTGGATTCTAAATTGCAGTGACAACTTTGGACACCTTCCTACGTTAATCTTTTGGGACAAATTCCTACATTGACATCTTTAAACGTAAAACTGAACACTAAATGTTGTGACATTAGTAGCAAAAGTAGGACAAAATTAACCAAACATCACTTACTTAGAAAATGCAATTACTGAATATAAAATGCTAAAAATGCATGCTAAACATGATATAATGGGAACAAATTATACTTTAAATAAGGAGAAATTAATGGTCTTTTCTAAAGCTATCACCCCCCAAACTTTAGTTTTTACTTGTCCTTAAGTAAACAAAAGCTATCAAGGTCATAGTAAAAGTCTTGTCAAAGCAATAATCATTCTACCAACTTGAATTTTCTGAGATCCTAATGTATAAATTACATTCACATGATAGAAAATTGCGTCAACAATTTATAGGTATGAATTATCAAAACTGTAACTTCACCAATGTTAGCATCATGCTCTAAATCTTAAATTTTCTTGACCAACACAGCATTTACTATATAAACATATTTTTTATTCGACTGAGGGATATCGTTGCATTACTATACTCTTTTTCCTGAGAAGTAACGGTGGGGTGTAACAAACCCCCAGGGAGTATGTAATTGCGCCAACACACACTCTTGCAGTGACAACCTTTGGCTAGATTACTTTTTCTAACACTTGCATTGAAGTGTTCCCCCTTGATAAGTCATAATGCACCCATATTGGTAATAGCTCTAATTATATATACATAGCTGCAAATGGCAAGTTATTCCAAGATTCAAATAATGATACTACTCATTTATTACTAATGCAATTTCAACCATTCATCTAATAATAGAGGGATCAACATTCAATCACATTCATCCAGCTCATGTATTAGCATCTCACATAATTCAAGAATTAAGCATCAAATGAAAATTTTGTAGCCACATTTTTCATAACCTTGCATACTTTCATTAAACTAAAAAGGGCAAAAAAATTTAGAAATGTGGGTGCAATTGCATTTCCAATCCATATACATTTCCCCCAACTTAAAGTCTGCATTGTCCCCAATGCACTGACATTAATATACAAATATACATGGAAATACCACTACAATGTAAATGCGTCGACAACTAAAATGCAAGGACAATTAAAATGTGATGATAATACAATTACAACTACATGATGTGCAACTAAATTATGTAATGAATAAATTAAAGACTAACTCAGTGATGTGCAGCCGAAGATGTTGCTGCTTTGGTCTTCTTCTTCTTCTTCTTCTTATGGTACTCCTCCTTGCGCTTGCATTTTCATTCTGTTGGCTCAACCGGGTCGGCAGATTGCTCCTCGACATTTTGTTGTGTTTTGGCTTCATCGATGCTGTCACTGCCTCGGCTTGATTCGTATCAGGTAGTGCCAGTTCTTCATCAATTGCACCCACATCTTTAGGTGCAGCGACAAATTCTTCAGGCAAATCTGTCGCAATAAAATTTCTTCCTTCTCTCATTCTTTTTCTTCTTCCTTTTTCTCCTCTTTCTCTTCTTCTTTCTCTTCCTCAATACCCACAGATTCCACTGTCGTGTGTTCCTCATCAACATTGGCTTCCTTTTCAGACATAGTTTTCTCCTAGGCTGTTGGAAAATTCATCTTCAAAAAGGCTAGCAATATTGCGGAAGCAATTTCAACATCCTTTGAATTCACGTTCTGGTTCTCATCATCAGATATATGGACCATTTGCGGAGAAGTAGTAAATTAGTCTTCCCTTCCGAAGTAGCTCTTTAAGTTGATGGTGTTGCCTCCCTGATGATAGGAGGAAACACTGGGAATTCTGGAAGAGGATGCTTGCTAATGCTGCGTAATATACTAACAACTGCACTATTCCATGCCCTAGTGTAGGCATAGAATAAATTTTGCGAGTGCTCCATGTCCTCAACTATGGCGACAAGTTTGATTTACCGCACACTGATTCTGTCAACTAACTGCTCGATCTAAAATTTTCCTCCATAATTGAAGATCTGTGGGGCCACGAGGTTGTTTTTGTTCCTTTTTTGCATTTCCCTTTCCTTTCTTTAGGGTAGCTTCTTTCATGACAGGGGTCTCCTTCCCTCTTGTCATACACTCTACTGACAAATCATTGATTGGTCCTTTATTGTCCAAGAACTCCTCTCCCTCACGAGGCACAACACCTCGTTGTTGACACAATTGCATTATAAGAGAGGAATGGAACAAATACCTATTTGTTTGGCTGCGCATTCTGCAATCTCCTGATGTAGGATTGCACTGACATCTATTTTGCGGCTTTAATAATCGAATGGATGAGACACATTTGATCTAATGTCACCATGGTGTGCGTTGAAGGCAATAATCGGTATTAATAAAGTGGAACTAGACCTTGCTTTGCACAGTGAGGAATCAACGATGCATGGTATAGTTATTGGGGTTATTGCTTGTCCAGATGGCACCACCAACATATAAATCACTCATTAACATGTCAGCGCCCTCTTTAGTCATCTGCTCTAGGAAAGCGATATGTTCATCTTCCCCAGCATCAATGTTATACAAGGCATTGATGTGTGTAGCACCCCAGGGCACCAGTCCCTCTCGAGTAAAAACAAAATCTTGATCCTTATCAATCAAGTTAACATAAAATTTGATAATGAGGGATGGAGAGTATCCTTTAGGATGGGTACAAAACGTTTCCCACCCTAGTCGCGAGATGGTCCGGTGGACTTGTTTACCCATAGTGAGAGTGGTGACAGTTGGAACCCCATTTTAGATGACAATTCTGCTTTAACATGATATCATAAAAGTGGTCTTAGCAGCCTTAGTAAGGAACAAGACTGGTTCTTTGATTGGTGGCTGCTCATTATCGCAAACCACTGTAGTAGAAGATTCGGTGGCCGATTTAGAAGGTGTTTTTATCCTCTCTTTCGTGCCATGATTCTATGATATAAAGAGAATAAAGGTTGCAAGATATTGGAAAGCTTAAGAAGAGAAGTTTTTGCAGCAACAATGAAGATTGTGGTTATGGAGAAAACCGTCGGTACAGTAAGGCGTTCTTATAAGGAATGAAAAATGAAGATGAAAAGGCATGTTGGTAGCCACTGCAGGGATAGGATGTTGTGTCTGCATCCAATAAATGCAATGACATGGATTGTCCTTTTTCAAATCGATCTGACGGTTGGGGAGAAGGGTGAATAGAACGTTATGATTCTTTCCTCAAATGCTGCATTATGATGATTCAACAATTAATTTGCGTCGACAAGAAGGGTTTTCTGTGTGTCGACAAAAAGAGTAGCTTTTATTCCTGCAAAATAACTAAAGAAGATAATTGAAATAAAATAAAATACGAAAAGTAAATGGAATAAATGTAAAGACAAATTAAGTAAATGCGACCAGATTAATCGTCTCGTTCTGCTTGTAGTCGTTTGGGCTGAGATAATGCTTTAGCTGTTGGCCATTTACCTTGAACTGATGCCTATCATTTAAGTCTTTAATTGTCACTGCACCATGAGGAAATGCTTCGAGAACTTCGAATGGCCCTGACCATCTGGAACGTAATTGTCCTAGATGTAATTTTAAGCGCAAATTAAATAAAAGTACCAATTGACCTACAGAAAATTATCGTCGCAAGATGATGTTGTCGTGACATCTTTTAGTTTTTTCTTTGTATATGGCAGCATTCTCGTATGCATTTCGTCGAATCTCCTCTAATTCAAAAATGTCCAGTAGTCTTTTGTCCAGCAGCATCATAATCCATATTTACTTGTTTAATTGCCCACATGGCTTTATGTTCAAGTTTCATTGGCAAGTGACAAATCCAAACACAAGCTGATACGGTGACATTCCTGATGGTGTTTTATACGCTGTGCGAAGCACCCACAATGCACCATTGAGCCTTGAAGACCAATCTCGTTTGGATGGATTCACCACCTTTTCAAGGATATTTTTAATTTGGCGATTGGATACTTCAGTTTGGTCATTCGTTTGTTGATGATATGTGGTTTTCATTCGATGTTTAACACCATAACTTTTAATGCAGTCACAACGTGATTGCAATGAAAATGAGTGTCTTGGTCACTGATTAATGCTTTAGGTGTGCCGAATCGAGTGAAGATGTATGTGTGAAAGAATTTCAACACTGTCCGAGCATCATCTTTAGGGACAGTAATTGCTTCAACCCATTTGGAGACATAATCGACAGTGACCAGAATATAAACACTTCTAAAAGAATTGGAAAACGGTCCCATGAAATCCATACCCCCATACGTCAAAAAGCTCAACTTCCATAATAGGTTGTTTGCAGCATCTCGTTGAGTTGAGATATCGATCTAGTGCGCTAACACTTATCACATTATTGAACAAAGTTGGCTTTTGAACAATGATGATGATGGCTAATAAAATCCTGACTGAAGGATCTTTGCAGCAGTCCTAACACCACCAAAATGACCTCCATATTGAGCATCATGGCAATGCTTCAGGATAGGAAGCATATCTTCTTTAGGGACACAATGACAAATAATATTCTCGGTGCATACCTTGAATAGGTATGGCTCGTTCCAGTAATACTTTGCAGCATCTCGAAGAAATCTTACCTTTATGTGACCAGTTGCACTCAGTGGTAGTTTTTCACAGACCAAATAATTGACAACATCCGCGTACCATTGGGATGCATTAACATAAAAGAGCTTCTCGTCTGGAAATGCGTCGATAATTTGTGAGGTATTGCCATCTTCAGTCTTGAATTCCAAACGAGATAAATGATCTACTACCTGATTTTCTGATCCTTTTTTATCCTTAATTTTAATATCGAATTCTTGTAATACCAGGATCCTCCATCGAATCAGTCTTGGTTTGGAATCTATTTTGGCATATATATACTGTAACTTTTGTGTCGACAAGGTACGAACGAAACTTGTCGAATGCAAAAACTACTGCCAACAACTCTTTCTCTAAGGTTGTATAATTGACCTACGCTTCAGTAAGAGTTTTGCTAGCATAATATGTTGTATGAAATACCTTATCTTTGCATTGACCAAGCAGTACACCTACTGCATAGTCGCTCGCATCACACATAACTTCAAACGGCTGTGACCAGTCCGGTGCGACGACAATAGGTGTTTGCACTAATTGCTTCTTAATTTCAAAAATGCTTCCATACAGGCAACATCAAACATAAACTTTTTATTTTACTCCAACAGTGAGTAGAGAGGTTTTGTAATTTTTGAGAAATCTCGGATGAATCATCGATAGAAACCTACATGATTGAGAAAACTCCTTATTCCTTTAACTTTATTAGGTGGGGGTAACTTCTCAATGATCTCCACCTTTTCCTTGTCCACTTCGATGCCCTGACAAGAATACGATGTCCAAGGATAATACCTTTAATTGCCATGAAGTGGCATTTCTCCCAATTTAGTACCAGATTAGTGTCCTCACATCACTTTAAAACTCTAGCTAAATTGTCAGCGCATTTATCAAAAGTGTGACCATAAATAGAAAAATCATCCATGAATACCTCCAACGAGTCTTTAATCATATCTGAAAAATTGCCATCATGCACCTTTGAAATGTGGCTAGTACGTTGCATAGACTAAATGGCATTCGGCGAAAAGAAAGGTACCAAATAGATAAGTGAAAGTCGTTTTAGATTGGTCTAACGGCGTAATTGCAATCTGGTTGTAGCCAGAATAACCATCAAGGAAGCAGAGTAATAGGCTTTACTAGCAAGCCTGTCTAGCATCTGATCAATGAAGGGAACTGGTAAGTGATCTTTTTTATGGCAGCATTCAAACGGCAGTAGTCCATGCAAACTCGCCAACCTGTAGCAATACGAGTTGGAATTAATTCATTCTTATCATTACTTACCACCGTAATAACTCTCTTCTTTGGAATGCATTGGACTGGGCTCACCCATGTACTATCAGAAATTGGGTAAATAATGCCCGCATCCAACCATTTAATGATCTCCTTTTTAACAACTTCTTTCATTTTTTCATTTAACTTCCTTTGCTGCTCAATGGAATGCTTTCCCTCATCCTCTAACCTGATTTTGTGCATGCAAAAGAGGGACTAATGCCTCTGATATCCGTAATGCTCCAGGTGATGGCACGCTTGTGTTGCTTTAATATTTGGATCAATTTCTCCTCTTGACTTGCGTTGAGATTTGCGGAGACAATTATTGGCAAGGTATCTTTGTCACCAAGGAAAACATACTTTAAATGTGTTGGCAATGGTTTTAACTCCAAGGTTCGAGCTTCTTCAACAGACGGCTTAAATACAAGGACCTTACTCTTGGTCAGATCTAAGGATTCCATTTGCCAACCATGTCTAAGCTCAACAATATTTGCTTCATCCTTGTTGTCATAATCAGTTAGGAAATTGTATTTAGTTGTCACCACAAGTTCTTCTAAAGCTGTTGTCTACGCTTATGAAATTCTTCTGCAATTAATTAGTCCAGTACATCAATATGGTGACATTCCTCTTTACTCTTGTAGGGAATTGTTTCAAAAGCACTGAAGGTAATATGTTCATCATTATGTCGCATAATTAACTTTCCTTCAAATACGTTTATAAGAGTGCGACCTGTAGCAAGAAATGGGTGTCCCAAGATTATGGGCACCTCCTCATCAGCTTCGTAATCAAGAATAATGAAATCTTCTTAGAACACAAACTTATCTACTTGGACGAGAACATCTTTGATTTGCCTTTCAGGTTGCACTAAAGATCTATCCGCAAGTTGCAATGTCACTGTAGTGGGCTTCATGTGACTAATTCCCAATTTTCGAAATGTTGATACTGGCATAAGGTTGATGCTTGCTCCTAAATCATAGAGAGCTTTTCCTAAGTAATGATTTCCAATGGAGCACAAAATTGTAAAACTGTCAGGATCTTTCATCTGGGTGGTAATTTATTTGTCAACACAGCGCTACAGTCTTCTGTTGAGCATAATTGTCTCGATGTCGGTTCTTTTTTTCTTGGATAAAAGCTCCTTCATAAATTTCCCAAAGCTAGGAATCTGTACAAGAGCATCGATAATTTTGTAGGTCGAATGGTTGGCAAGGAAGTAATAATTGGTGGCTCCTCTTCATTTAGCTCTACTACTTCTTCTTCAGGTGCAACTTTTCCTCGTTGCTCTGCTTCATTTGCATCGACAGGTGCTGTACTGGAATTGCTACTTTGTTTAATAGTTTGTTTTCCACTCCGAAGAGTAATAGCTTTACAATGCTCCTTCCCTTTTTGAATTGGATTTTCAGTATCACTAGGTAAGGCACCTGGTGGTCTTGTGCTCATATTAGAAGCTAGTTGTCCTACTTGTGCTTCCAACTCTCGAATGGAAGAAGAATTTCCTTGCACAATAGCTTCAGTTCTTGTGATGTGTTCACGCATCAGAGCTTCAAGGGCAGCAAATGGATCAGCTCGTGGTTGAGAGTACAGTTATTGCTGTTATTGATATTGTGCTTGCATATTTAGATTTGGCATTGCAGTCTGCTGTGGCTGCATACGAGCATGTGGATGCATCTGATCATGATGTGCATGCGTCTGAGGACTGTGATTATAGTTTTTCTGCTGCTGATTGTAACTCCCCTATCGGAAATTTCCTTGGCTTGAGGAATTTCCATATCGAAATGTGGATGGATTTTGATTCCCCAAGGTTTTTGATACCTGTTGAACTGTTTTAGGAGTTATCATACGAATTTCCTCTGGTGTTATTGACATAAAACACATTTTTTGCATGCTGTGGCTAATCCTCGCAGTTATGATTATCATCGCAAATTTCACAACAAAATGTCGGGACATCCATTTGCTGGGCAACTTGAATAGGAGAAACTTCACTCGTCCCCTTCATGTTTTTAATCATGTTAACCAACGAAGATACCTGTGCACTCAAAGCTGATATGGCATCTAAAAATTCCAGGATTCGTTTTACTTGAGCAGCTCAAGAAATTGGGTATTGATAGTCATTCTGAGCAATTCTTTCCAAAATTCTCATAGCTTCATCATAGGTGCAGTCCAACAAAGGACCGTTTACAGATGCATCGGCAAGATTTCTTGTCTGCGCATTTAATCCATTATAGAAAATTTTGATCTGCGTTTATTGTTGGATTCCATGCATGGCACAACATCGAAGCAAAGTCTTGTAACGCTCCTATGTGGTATGCAAATTCTCATCATCCAGATGGTGATGCAGAGTAGAGTAATATCATTCCTCAATCGAGCATTCATCGTGGGTGGATTAAACCGCAAAAAAAAATGAGTCCCAAGTGCATTCCACGATGTAGTCGATCCAGCAGGTAATCCAATTAATCTGGTATGAGCCCTTCCTTGCAATGAATAAGGAAACAGTTGCATCTTTTAAGTGTCATCAGGAACACCATGCTGACTAAAAGAAGCACAGATTAGTAGAAAAGATTTAAGATGCTCTCTCGCATCTTAATGAGGTAAACCAGCATATTGCTCATTCGAATTTAACATTTGAAACATAACCGGTTTAACTCAAAATTTCCAGCTTGGATAGCTGGTCTAACAACCCCTAATTTCAAATTATCTAGCACAGGAACAAAAAAGTCTCTAATCATTCTATTTTGCATTTGTTCTTCTTGTGGCAGCGGTAAGTTGTTTAAATTATGTGGTTGTATTGGAGGGACAAGATTTTGTGGCGGTAACTGTGGTATGGCATCATTTCCAAGCAAAGCCATATTCCTTTATTCTTGTCTTCTCCTTCGAATGGTTCTCTCGATTTCCGGATCTAAGCCAACATATTTTCAAGATTTCTCTTAGTGGTCATAAAACACCTAAAAGAAAATTGAAAAATAGTCAACAAAAATTGAAACTAATCAGTAACAAATAAAAGTTAAGAAATAAAGAATAATTGCAGCTACAAAAATAAACATCAAATAAACGCCATCCTCAGCAACGGCGCCAAAACTTGATCCCACTATGAACGTCATAGCAATTGTGCAAGCGAACACTTGTCGATGCAAGTATAGTTGATAAACTTAAAGCTATCAGATATCGGTTCCCCAGAGATGGCTGTTTATGCTTATGTTGATTCAATTAAAGTTAAAATAAGAGAAACTGTAAGAATAATGTCAGTGCAATTAAAATAAAGAGTGCAGAAATGAATGAATGAATTAAACTGTCAGAGCAAATATTGCAATACTGTAATAAAATATGTCAAAGAAAATTAATAAGAAATGTAGTGAAAGTTTGAGGATAATTGGCGATGCAATTTAAGAAAATTAAAGAAGTAAAACAATGATAATGGAATTAGGGATCCTTGACTTGATAAGTTGGCAAACCACTAATTGTGACCATAAGGTAAATAATAGATAAATTGTCGCCAAATACTCACATTAACCACACCTTCCAACGCGCTGGCAATGCTTTGCATTCAAGAACAAGTGGCCAGAATTCCATCGTTCCCTAAGCAACTTCTGTTGTCATGCTTGTTAATTTAATTTGTCACTGCACTTTTCAGTATCAATAACTGCAATAGCACTTCCATGATCAAGCAATTAAATCCAAAGATAAAAGAAAAGAGAAAATTGAGCAGAAATCAAATTAGATCTAAAATTAAAAGGTACTTCCATACCCATTTAACTTCATCAGAATTTATAGCATTTGAAAGGAAATAAAGAACAAGTTGAAGCATTCTATTCCTAGCCTACTAGAACTCTTCCCTAATGCTCCTCTTGTGTTGCACTTAGGAACACTCCTCGTTAGAAGTAAGAATTGCCTTCTCGTCACAGTTAGTTCTCCCTCCAAGAAACTAAGCTGCCATGGAGGCAAGCTTAAAGAAAAGATGAAAAATCGAATTGTTTTCGTCACCAGCTTCAAGATTCCTCTCCCTCCTTCCTTTTTTTCTTTTCTTTTCTTCATCAGTATTTATCTTTAATGCCAAATACAAGTGTCTTCTTCTTCAGATCTAACTTCCGTATAGTTGTACAAGTTAGTTAATCCAGTTGTACATTCACACAGAACTGGTGCATTCAGCAAGCAGTTAAAGGTTGTCGCGACATCTCTGGATGTAAATTTAGATTTTAATTAGCTGCGACAACTTTGATATTCTCAAGCACTGGTACTTCTATTCATACGACGATAGGTTTGGGTGCAATTTTGGATTCTAAATTGCGCGTGGCGGTGACAACCTTGAAACCTTCCTACATTGATCTTTTGGGATAAATTCCTGCATTGACATCTTAGACGCAAACCTAAACACTAAATGTGGTGACATTAGTAGCAAAAATAGGACAAAATTAACCAAACAGCACTTACTTAGAAAACGCAATTACTGAATATATGATCGCGCTATGAACGTCACAGCAATTGGTGCAAGTGAACACTATAGATGCAAGTATAGTTGATAGGTTTTAGCTATCAGATATTGATCCCACAGAGAGGGTTGTTGATGCTATAATTGTTGAAAGCAATTAACATTAGCATAAAAGGAATTGTAAGGAATAATGTTAGCACAAATAAATCACAGACTACAAAATTAGAATGAATCAAATTGTCAAAGCAATTGTATGAGTCTGTGATGCAATATGTCAAAACAATTTAATAAGAAAATGTAGTAAAGTTTAAGATATTTTCTCGATGCAAATTAAGGAATTTAAAGAAAATAAATCAATGATAATAGAATGGGGGGATCCTTGACTTGATAAGTTTGGCAATCACAAATATGACCACAAGGTAAATGATAGATAAATTGTCTATGCAATTAAGCTTAATAAATCTTACTCACTTCAACTTCTCTATTTATCCAAGAGCCAAACACTCACATTAACCACACCTTCCAATTCTGGCAATGCTTTGCATTCAAGAACAAGTGACCAGAATTCCTTCGTGTCTTAAGCAACTTTCGTTGTCTGCTTGTTAATTTAACTTGTCACTGCACCTTCCAGGTCAGCGACTGCAAAACACTTCGTGATCAAGAAATAAATCCAAAGATAAACAGATATGAGGAATTAAGAATAGATCAATTTAGATCTAAAATTAAAAGGTACTTCCATACACAATTAAGTTCAACAGAATTTATCAACTTTTAAGAGTAAATAAAGAACAAGTTGAAGCATTTTATTCGTAGCCTACTAGAACTCTTCCCTAATGCTCCTCTTGCGCGCATTAGAACACTCCTCGTTAGGAGAGATATTGCCTTCTCTTCACAGTCAGTTCACCCTTCAAGATGATTAAGCTGCCATGGAAGCAAGCTTAAGGGAAAAAAAAAATAAGAAAACAAAATTGATTTTTTTACGAGCTGGATTATCCCCCATTCTTCTTCTCTTTCCTCAATATTTATCTTTACTACCAAGTACAAGTGTCCTTCTTCTCTCAAATCTACCTTCCTTACAGCTGTACAAGTAGTTAATCCAACTGTACACTCACTTAGATCTAGTATATGCAGTAAGCAGTTACAGGTTGTCGCAACATTTCTGAATGTAAATTTAGATTAATTTGCTGCGACAACTTTGATATCCTCATCACTGGTGCTTCTGGATATGTTCACACAGTAAAGTCCCTAGTACAATCTAGAAGTGATCATACGGTGACATGTTTAGGCACAATTGGATTAAAATATATGGCGACAGCCAGCATTAAACACTTTCCTGCTTTGATCTTTTAGGATAGATTCCATGCACTGACATCTTAAGACGTAATATTGACACATAAATGTAGCATATTAGTAGCAAAAGTATAATAAAATGAAAGAAAATTACACTAAACATCACTGACTTAGAAAATGCAATTACTAAATATAAAATGCTAAAAATGCAAGCTAAACATGTACAAAGGGAACAAATTATACTCTAAATCAAGAGAAATTAATGGTCTTTCTAATGCTATCATATACCCCTAAACTTGAGTGTTTACTTGTCCTCAAGTAAACAAAGCTAACAAAGGTCATAGCAAAAAAAATTCAAAGCAATAATCATTGTAGCAACTTGAATTCTCTGGAATCCTAGTGTAATAAATACAATCATGTGATAGAAATTGCACCAACAATTTAAAGGTATGAATAATCCAAATTGAAACTTCAGTAATGTAATGGTAGCATCATGCTTTAAATCTTAAATCTTAACCAATACAACATATATATAATTTTCTTTCTTTCTTTTCTTTTAAGCTATTGAGAGATGTCATTGCATTACTATACCCTTGTTCCTGGGCAGTAACGATGGGGTACAAAAAACCCTCAGGAAGTATGTAATTGCGTCGACACACACTCTTGCACTGACAGCCTTTGGCTAGATTTTTTCTAACACTTGGCATTGGAGTGTTCCCCCCTAATAAGTCACAATGCACTCACATTGGAGTGTCTTTTATTAGTAGTTATAATTATGTATAGCTGCATATGGCAAGTTATTCCAGATTCAAATAATGATACTACTCATTTATTACTAATGTGATTTCAACCATTCATCCAAAAATAGAAGGATACAACATTAAATCACATTCATCCAATTCACGCATTAGCATCTCAAATAATTCAAGAATTAAGCATTAAATGAAAAATATTGTAATCACATTTTTTATAATCTTGCCTACTTTCATTAAACTAGAGGAACAAATAATTTCTTAAAAATGTGAGTGTAATTGCATTTCCATTCCATATACATTTCCCCCTAAACTTAGAGTCTGCGTGTCCCCAATGCATTGACAATAATATACAAATATTTATGGAAATGCAACTACAATGCAAATGCATTGACAAATAAAATGCAGGGACAATTAAAATATGATGACAATGCAATTACAACTACATGATATGCAACTAAATACGTACTAAACAAATTAAAAAGAAAGCTAACTCAGTGATGTGCAGCCGAAGATGTGGCTGCTTTGGTCTTTTTCTTTTTCTTGTGGCGCTCCTCCTTACGCTTCACCTTATCTTTGCACTTGTGTTTTCATTCTGTTGGTGCAACCAGGTTGGCGGATTGCTCCTCCATATGCGGTTGAGCACTGGCTTCATCGATTATGACATCAGAAGGATGAATTTTGGCAAGGGGTGCCACATAGGGCACTACAGCCAGAGATTGAAATCCTCATTATTGATTGCCACAGCCTCGCCCTAATTCGTAACAGATGGTGCCAAGTCTTTAGTAGTTGTACCCACATTATCGGGTGCGGCGACAAATTCTTCAAGTAAATTTGTCGCGAAAAAAACTTCCTCTTTTTCTTCTTCTTCCTTCTCTTCCTTCTCCTCCTCAATACCCCTAGATTCCATGGTTGCGCGCTCCTCATCAGTAGTAGTTTCCTTGTCAGCCATATTTTCCCCCCAAACTATTAGAAAATTCATCTTCAAAGAGGCTCTCTTGAATTTACATCCTTGTCCTCATCATAAAAAATATGAACCATATACAGAGACTCGACAGAGTGATCCTTCCCTTCCGAAGCATCTTTCTCAGTTGATGGTGTTGCCTCCCTGATCATAAGGGAACACTGGCAATTCTGGCAAGGGATGCTTGCTAATACCACGTAAGGTGTTGACAATTGCAGTATTCAATGCCCTATTGTAGGCATAGCATAAGTTTTATGAGTGCTCCATGTCTTCAATTGTGGCGACAAGTTAATTTGCTACACATTCATTCTGTCCATCTATTGCTCGATTTCTGTAATCCTCCTCCATAATTTAGGATCTGTTGGGGCATGAGATTGTTTTGTTTCCTTCTTTGTTTTTCCTTTTTCCTTCTTTGGTATAGCTTCTTCCACCACCAGGGTCTCCTTCCCCCTTGTCATGGGCTTAACCGATACATCATTGATTGGTCCCTTATTCTCTAAGAATTCATCTATTGACATAAATGCGTTATAAGAGAAGGGAATAGCAAAATACCTGTTTGCTTTATTGCTCCTTCTGTAATTTCTTGATGTAAGATTGCACCGACATCAATTCGGTGACTTTTAATGATTGAATGTATGAGACACATCCTGTCTAAGATTACCGTGGTGCTGTGGGTAGAAGGCAATAGGCGACAGTTGATAAAATGGAACCAGACTTTACTTTGAACCTTGAGGAATCAACGATGTATTGTATAGTTGTTGGGGTTGTTTCCAATCTAGACGACACCATCAATGCACAGATCATGCAGTAATAAGTCAGCAACCTTCTCTGTCAGTTGTTTTAAGAAGGTAATGTGCTCATCTTCTCCCTCAACAGTGTTATACAATGCATTGATATGCGCAGCACTCTAGGGTACCAATCCTTCTCGAACAAAGACAAACTCTTGTTCTTTATCAACCAAATTGTCATAGAATTCCCTAACAAGAGATAAAGAATACCCTTCAAGATGGTCGTAAAACTTTTCCCACCCCAAGCGTGAGATATTTCTTTGGATTTGTTTTCCCAGCATGAGTAGTGGAGATAACTGGAATCCTTGCTCTGGGTGGCAGTTACACTTCAACATATTGTTGTGGAAGCGGTCTTTTACTGCTTTTATGAGAAACAGTACTGGTTCGTTGGATGGCAACTGCTCTGCATTGTGAGCCACTGTCGCAATGAATTTAGCGGTTGATTTAAACAAGGTTTTTTGATCCTCTTGTTCTTTCCATAACTATAAAATAAAAGAGAGATGAAAATCACAGGAAATTGTAAGGTTGAAGAAAAGAAAGTTTTGCAACAACAATGGTGGTTGTGGTTGTGAAAACCACCGTCAGCAAATGAGGTGTTTTATAGGGGATGAAGATGAAGAAGAGTGATGATTTCAACTGCAGGGAAAGGATGTTGTCTGCATCCAATAAATGAAATGACATGGATTGTCCTTTTTTCGAATCGATCCAATGGTTGGGGAACAGGGTGAATCAATCGGGGTGATTCTTTCTTGAAATGTTTCACTGTGATGAGTCAGCAAGTAAATTGCATCGATAAGTAATGTTTTCTATGCGTCGGAAAAAAGGATAGCTTTATTCCTGCAAAATAACTACATAGATAATTGAAATAAAATAAAATACAAAAAAGTAAATAGAAAAAATTGTAATGATTTGTTAAGAAAATGTGACCAGATTAATAGTCTCGATCTGCTTGTGGTCGTCTAGCTGAGATAGTGCTTCAACCTTTGGCCATTTACCTTGAATTGGTACCCATCATTTAGGTCTTTAATTGTCACTGCACCATAAGGAAATGCTTCAACAACTTCGAATGGCCTTGACCATCTAGAGCACAATTTTCCATGATGTAGTTTTAAACGTGAATTAAATAAAAGTACTAACTGACCTGCAGAAAATTGTCACTGCAAGATAATGTTGTCATGCCATCGCTTCATTTTTTCTTTGTATTTGGAAGCATTCTCGTATGCATTTCGTCGAATCTCCTCCAATTCAGAAATGTCCAATAATTGCTTTTGTATAATAGTATCACAATCCATATTCACTTGCTTAATTACCCACAAGGCTTTATGTTCAAGTTCCATAGGCAAGTGACAGGATTTACCAAAAACAAGCTAATACGGAAACATTCCTAATGGTGTTTTGTACATTGTGCGAAGTGCCCACAATGCATCATTGAGCCTTGAAAACTAATCGCGTCTGGATGGATTCACCACTTTTCAAGGATATTTTTAATTTGTCGATTGGATACTTCAGTTTGACCATTCGTTTGTGGATGATATGTGGTTGTCATTCTATGTTTAACACCATAATGCTTTAATGCTGTCGCAACTTGATTGCAGTGAAAATGAGTGCCTTGATCACTGATTAATGCTCTAGGTGTGCCAAATCGTGTGTGGATGTGTGTGTGAAAGAATTTCAACACTGTCCTAGCATCATCTTTAGGGGTAGCAATTGCTTCGACCCACTTTGATACATAATCGGCAGCGACCAGAATATAAACATTTCCAAAAGAATTAGGAAATGGTCCCATGAAATCCATACCCCAGACATTGAAAAGCTCAACTTCCATAATAGGTTGTTGCAGCATTTCTTTGCGTCGAGATATTGATCTAGTACGCTGACAGTTATCGCATTGTTGAACAAAATTGTGGGCATCTCAAAACAATGTTGGCCAACAAAATCCTGACTGAAGGACCTTTGCAGCAGTCCTAATACCATCAAAATGACCTCCATAAGGAGCATCAAGGCAATGCTTCAGGATAGGAAACATTTCTTCTTCAGGAACGCATCGATGAATAATATTGTCGGCACATACTTTGAATAGGTATGGCTCATTCCAATAATACTTTGCAGCATGTCGAAGAAATCGTACCTTTCGGTGACCAATTGCACTTAGTGGTAGTTTTCCATAGACCAAATAATTAACAACATCCATAACCCATGGGGATGCGTCGACAGAAAAGAGCTTCTCATCTGGAAATGCGTCGACAATTTGTGAAGTATTTCCATCTTCACTCCCAAATTCCAAACGAGATAAATGATCTGCTACCTAATTTTTCGATCCTTTTCAGTCTTTAATTTCAACATCGAATTCTTATAATAACAGGATCCATCGAATCAGCCTGGGCTTAGCATCTTGTTTGGCAAAGAGGTATCGCAAAGCAGAGTGATCAGTATATACTATAACTTTTGCGCCGACAATTGACTTGAACGAAATTGTCGAATGCAAAAACTACTGCCAACAACTCTTTCTCTATAGTCGTATAATTTACCTGCGCTTTAGTAAGAGTTTTGCTAGCATAATATACTGTATGAAATACCTTATCTTTGCATTGTCCAAGCAATACACCTACTGCACAGCCGCTCGCATCACACATAACTTGAAACGGTTGTGACCAGTCCGGTACGACTATAATAGGTGCCTGCACTAATTGCTGCTTAATTTTTACAAATGCTTCCAGACATGTAGCATCAAACAGAAACTTTTTATTCTGCTCCAACAGTGAGCAGAGAGGTTTTGCAATTTTTGAGAAATCTCGGATAAATCGTCAATAAAATCCTGCGTGGCCGAGAAAACTCCTTAGTCCCTTAATATTAGTAGGTGAGGCAGCTTCTCAATAATCTCCACCTTTTCCTTGTCTACTTCGATGCCCTGACAAGAGATACGATGTCCAAGAACAATGCCTTCAATTGCCTTAAAGTGGCATTTTTCCCAATTTAGCTCCAGATTAGTGTCCTCGTATCGCTTTAACACTCTAGCTAAATTATCAGCGCATTTATCAAAAGTGTGACCATAAACAAAAAAATCATCCATGAATACCTCCAACAAATCTTCAATCATATTAGAAAAGATTACCATCATACACCTTTGAAATCTGGTCGGTGCATTGCATAGACTAAATGGCATTCTGTGAAAAGCAAATGTACCAAATGGACAAGTAAAAGTTATTTTTGCTTGGTCTTCCTGACGCAATTTCAATCTGGTAGTAGCCAGAATATCCATCAAGAAAACAGTAACAGGCCTTAAGCCTATCCAACATCTGATTAATGAAGGGAAGTGGGAGGTCATCTTTTTTCATGGCAGCATTCAGACGGCGGTAGTCCATGCAAACTCGCCAACCTGTAGCAATACGAGTAGGGATTAATTCATTTTTGTCATTACTTACCACCGTAATACCGCTCTTCTTTGGAACGCATTGGACTGGACTCACCCATGTACTGTTAGAAATTGGGTAAATAATACCGACATCCAATCATTTAATGATCTCTTTTTTTACAACTTCCTTCATTTTCTCATTTAACCTACGTTGCTGTTTGATGGACTGCTTTTCCTCGTCCTCCAACCTGATCTTGTGCATACAAAAAGAGGGACTAATGCTTCTGATATCCGTAATGCTCCAGGCGATGACATGCTTATATTGCTTTAGTATTCCAATTAATTTCTCCTCTTGACTTGCGTTGAGATTTGCGGAGACAATTACTAGCAAGGTATCGTTGTCACCAAGGAAAACATATTTTAAATGTGTTGGCAATGGTTTCAACTCCAAATTTGGAGCTTTTTCAATAGACGATTTAAATACAAGAATCGTTCTATTGGTCAAATCTAAAGATTTAATCTGCCAACCATGCCTATGCTCAACCATATTTGCTTCAGCCTTGTGGTTGCATTCAGGTAGGAAATTGTCTTCAGTTGTCACCGTAATTTCTTCTAAAGCTGCTGTATTTCACTCATTAAATTCTTCTGCAATTAATTCATCTAGTACATCAATATGGTGACATTGCTCTTTACTCCTACAGGAAGTTGCTTCAAAGACGCTGAAGGTAACATGTTCATCATTGTGTCGCATGATTAACTCGCCCTTGAATACGTCTATAAGAGTGCGTCTTGTAGCAAGAAATGGGCGTCCCAAAATTATGGGTACCTTCTTATCAGCTTCACAATCAAGAATAATGAAATATGCTGGAAATACAAACTTATCTACTTGGACGAGAACATCTTTGATTTGTCCTTCAAGTTGCGTAAGAATCTGTCTGCCAGCTGCAATGTCACTGTAGTGGGTTTCATGTGACAATTCCGAATTTTTGTATAGTGATAAGGGCATAAGGTTGATACTTGCTCCTAGATCACAGAGAGCTTTGCCTAAATAATGATTTCCAATGGAGCATGGAATTGTAAAATTGCCAGGATCTGTCATCTTGGGTGGCAATTTATTTGTTAGTATAGTGCTGCAACCTTCTGTGAGTGCAATTGTCTCAATGTCGGTCAACTTCTTTATCTTGGATAAAAGCTCCTTCATAAATTTCCCATAGCTAGGAATCTGCACAAGAGTATCGACAAGAGGTATATTAACATGTAATTGTTTCAAGGTGGCCAAAAACTTTTGATATTCTCTGTCATGTTCTTTCTCTTTGAACCGTTGTGAAAACTGTAAAGGTATAGAGACATTAGGTTGTTGTGATACAACCAGTTGTGTCGACATTGGCAATTGCGTCGACAATCTTGCAGGTCGAATAGTTGGCATGGGTGTAATTACTGGTAGCTCCTCTTCATTAAGCTCTATTGATTCTTGTTCAAATACAACTTTTTCTTTCTGCTCTATTTTATTTGCGTCGACAGGTGCTGTATTGGAACTACTGCTTTGTTCAACAGTTTGCTTTCCACTCCGAAAAGTAATAGCTTTGCACTGCTTCTTCCCCGTTTGAGTTGGATTTTCAATATCACTGGGTAAAGCACCTGGTGGTCTAGTGCTCATATTAGAAGCTAGTTGTCCTACTTGTGCTTCCAACGCTCGGATGGAAGAAGAATTTCCTTACACAATAGCTTCAATTCTTGTAATATGCTCACTCATCAAAGCTTCAATGGCAGCTAAAGGATCTGCTCGTAGTTGAGAGTATTGTTATTGCTATTGTTGATGTTGTCCTTGCATAGTCATATTTGGCAATGCAGTCTGTTGTGGCTGCATGTGATTGCATCTGAGCATGTGACTGCATCTGATCATGATGTGCTTGCACTTGAGAATTGTGATTGTAATTTTCCTGCTGATTGTAATTCCCTTATCGAAAATTTCCTTGACTCGAGGAATTTCCATATCAAAATGTAGACTCATTTTGATTTCCCCAAGGTTGTTGATTTTTGGTTGAACTGTTATAAGAATTACCATACGAGTTTCCTCTGATGTTATTAACATAGAACGCATTTTTTGTATGCTGTGGGCAACCCTCGTAGCTATGATTGTCACAGCAAATTTCACAACAAAATGTCGGGACATCCAATTACTGAGAAACTTGAATGGGAGCAACATCACCCGTTCCCTCCATGTTTTTAATCATGTTAGCCAACGAAGATACCTGTGCACTTAAAGCTGATATGACATCTAATTCAATAACTCCAGGATTCATTTTTCCATAAGCAGCTCGAGAAATTGGGTATTGATAATCATTTTGTGCTATTCTCTCCAAAATTCGCATAGCTTCATCATAGGTGCAATCAAACAAACGACCATTTGCAGATGCATTGATAAGATTTCTTGTCTGCGCATTTAATCTATTGTAGAAAATTTCGATCTGTGTTTCTTGTTGGATTCCATGCACGGGACAACGTCGAAGCAAAGTTTTGTAACGCTCCCTCGTGCTATGCAAATTCTCATCATCTAACTTGTGGTAAGCAGTAATATCATTCCTTAATCGAGCATTCATCATAGGTGGATTAAACCGCAAAACAAATTGAGTTGCAAGTGTATTCCACGATGTAATGATCCAGCAGGTAATCCAAGAAACCAGGTACGAGCCCTTACTTGTAATGAATAAGGAAACAGCTGCATCTTCAATGAAGGCGTCATCAGGAACACCATGCTGACTAAAAGAAGCACAGATTAGCAGAAAAGATTTAAGATGCTCTCTCGCATCCTCATGAGGCAAACCATCATATTGCCCATTCAAATTTAACATCTGAATCATAATCGGTTTTAACTTAAAATTCCTAGCTTGGATAGCTAGTTGATCGCGTCTGAAACGTCACAGAAATGTGCAACCGAACACACGTCAATGCAAGTATAGTTGATAGACAATTCTATCGGATATCAATCCCATAGGGAATGGGTTCTTGATGTTCAGATATCGAAGCAACTAATACTAGAATTAGATGAAATGTAAGTAAAGATGTCAGTGCAATTAAGTCAGATCTGCACACTAAAATTGTTAATATTGTCAATGCAATCAGAGTTAAATGCCTAAGGTTAAATGTCAGAACAACGGGAAGTAAATCAAAATGTGTTAAGTGTTGAATATTTAAATACAGAAAATATAAATGTGATCAAGTACGAAGATTTGAGTGGATCAATGATTTTGCTAAGTCGCAACGTAGGATGCGTCAACAAGGTTTTGAATAGATAAACTATCACAGCAATGAAGCTCCAATGAATTCTTACCAATAATAATTCCCTGTTTAGTCATGACTCAAGTACCCACAATTACTCCACCTCTCGATGTGAACAACATTGTGTACCTAAGAACAAGTGATCAAAATCTCTTCCAATCCCAAGCAACTCTCGCCTAACTTACTTGTTAACCTAACTTGTCACCGCATCTCTCAATGTCGGTAAACTGTAAAGCCACTCTCGTGTTTGATGCAGTTAGATCCAAGAATAAACAGATAAAAAGCATTAAATAAGAATCAAAGTGATCAAAATACTGAAAGATACTCTCGTATTCATTCAAATATTAATAATAGTTCATCATCCATAAGAAAGGAGTTAATGAATACATCGGAATATACCATCACTAGGCTACTAGGATTACCCCGTAATTGCTTCTCTTGATCAGCATCAAGCACTCCTAGTCAGGAGTTGTTACTCGTCGGCTCAGTCAACTCACTGGTCTCCAGCAATGAATTCCAAAAACACAAAGTAATTTATAAATTTAATTCTTCAACTCTTGATGATTTTTCCTCATCTTCTTTCCTCTATTTATAGCCTTCAAAAGTTGCAAGTTTCATCCTCCTCTATTCTTAGATCCAGATCTAAATTTTGTAGCTGTCAGAGTTAGTTACAGTACAGCTGTGCACTCACACATATTTGATGTTTTCTTCAGAGATCTGCAGGTTGTCGCTGCATTACTTGATGCAATATGAGATCGTTAATTGCGACGACAACTTGTGATTTTCCTTTGCTGGTGCTTCTAGGTGTGAATTTAGCTTGAGTTTACTTATTCGAGGTTTAGGTTCTATGCGGCTACATCTCTGGTCACAATTCCAAACTATCTTATGGCTGCATTCTTCTTCCAGTATTTATCTTCTGGGCTGAGTTCCTGCGCTGACAATTCTAAGGTACAATATATCGACTGCTTGCGGTGACATTAGTATAAAAAAGAGATAAAAATAACAAGAATTTAAACTAAACTACAATGAGTTAGAAAATATAAAAACTAAGTATGAAATGCTCATGATGCATGCTAAATGAGGTACAAAAGAGACAATTAAAACACCAATTTAGGGGGAAAATATATGTCTTTTTTAATACTATCACTGGTCTAACAACCCTTGGTTGCAAGTCATAACAAAGTCTTTGATTGTTCTGTTTTGTATTTGTTGTTCTTGTGGCAGCGATGTTGTTTAAATTCTGTGGTTGTATTGGAGGGACAAGATTTTGTGGTGGCAACTATCGTATAGCATCATTTCCATGTAAAGCCATATTTTTTTGTTCTTGTCTTCTCCTTCGAATGGTTCTTACAATTTTCGGATCTAAGCCGATAATATTTTCAGGATTTCTCCTAGTGGTCATAAACACCTAAAAATTGAAAAATAGTCAAGAAAAATAAAACAAATTAGAAACAAATAAAAATCAGGAAACAAAGATAACTGCAACTACAAAAATAAACATCAAACAAATGCCATCCCTAGCAACGGCGCCAAAACTTGATCGCGCTATGAACGTCACAACAATTGGTGCTAGCGAAAACTGTCGATGCAAGTATAGTTGATAGGTTTTAGCTATCAGATATCGATCCCACAGAGATAGTTGTTGATGCTATAATTGTTGAAGCAATTAACGTTAGCATAAAAGGAATTGTAAGGAATAATGTCAGCACAATTAAATCACAGACTACAAAATTAGAATGAATCAAAACTGTCAAAGCAATTGTTGTGAGTCTGTGATGCAATATGTCAAAACAATTTAACAAGAAAATGTAGTGAAAGTTTGAGATATTTTGTCGATGCAAATTAAAGAATTTAAAGAAATAAAACATTGATGATAGAATAGGGGCATCCCTGACTTGTTAAGTCCACAATCACTAAATGTGACCACAAGGTAAATCATAGATAAATTATCATTGCAATTAAGCTTAATGAAATCTTATTCACTTTGACTTCTCTGTTTATCCAAGTCCCAAATACTCACATTAACCGCACTTCCAGTGCTGGCAATGCTTTGCATTCAAGAACAAGTGACAAGAATTCCTTCGTGTCTCAAGCAACTTCCATTATCTTGCTTGTTAATTTAACTTGTCACTACACCTTCTAGTGTCAGCAACTATAATAACACTTCTATGATCAAGCAATTAAATCCAAAGATAAACAGATATGAGGAATTGAAAGACATCGATTTAGATCTAAAATTAAAAGGTACTTCCATACACAATTAAGTTCATCAGGATTTATCAATGTTTAAGAGGAAATAAAGAACAAGTTGAAGCATTCTATTCCTAGCCTACTAGAACTCTTCCCTAATGCTTTTCTTGTGTCGCACTTAGAACACTCCTCGTTAGGAGCAGTTGTTGCCTTCTCTTCACAGTCAGTTCACCCTCCAAGATGATTAAGCTGTCACGAAAGCAAGCTTAAGGGAAAAAAATAAGAAAACAGAATTGATTTTTCACGAGCTGGATTATTCCCCTTTCTTCTTCTCTTTCCTCAATATTTATCTTTACTGCCAAGTACAACTGTCCTTCTTCTCTCAGATCTAACTTCCTTACAGTTGTACAAGTTAGTTAATCCAACTATACACTCACTCAGATCTGGTATATGCAGTAAGTACTTACAAGTTGTCGCGACATTTTTGGACACAAATCTAGATTTTAATTTGCTACGACAACTTTGATATCCTCATGCACTAGTGCTTCTAGATATGTTCACACAGTAAAGTCCCTGGTACAATCTAGAAGTGCTCATGAGGTGACATGTTTGGGCACAATTCTAGATTAAAATTACCACGATAGCCTTTAACACTTTCCTACTTTGATCTTTTAGGATAAATTCCTGCATTGACATCTCAATACGTAATACTGACACTAAATGTAGTGACATTAGTAGCATAAGTATAATAAAATGAAAGAAAATTACACCAAACATCACCGACTTAGAAAATGCAATTACAAATATAAAATGCTAAAAATGCATGCTAAACATGGTACAAAGTGAACAAATTATACTCTAAATCAGGAGAAATTAATGGTCTTTTCTAATGCTATCAATATAAAATACTAAAAATGCATGTCAAAAATGATATAATGGGAACAAATTATACTTTAAATAAGGAGAAATTAATGGTCTTTTCTAATGCTATCAATAGGTTTATTTGAATATAGCATTATGGTTTTTATTCATGGTTTAAATAGAGTTTTTGTGTTAGAGAATTGCATGGTAAACCTTGGTGACTTGTGGTGTAAACTAGGTTGAAATTGTAACTTGTATATGAAGTAATGTTTGGGACACACGGCCTGTGCCACGGGTTGACACACGGTCGTGTGCTCTTTTATGGTACAGTACAGTTTGCTCGGGCAAACACACGGGCTGGGACACGATCGTGTGGCCCAACTTCGCTTAGACTTACGATCTTACCCACGGGTGTGGGTTGCAAAAAAGAATGGCTCTTTCCAATGTAAACACGGGCCTGTACACGGGCTGATACACGACCATGACATACACGGGCTAGTACATGTTTAGGCACATGGACGTGTGCCCTGTTTCACCTATTCTTTTCAACTTTGTTTCGAACTCTTAAACTTTTTTAAACCTGATTCTTTTATTCTCTAGGTTATTTTTTTATAGTTGTTAATACATGGTTCTAGTATGAATGTGTGAATTGTATAATGTAAGATATGTTTATTGTAATGGTATAATGATGTTGTTCTATAAATGTAAGTGTATTAGACTAGTAATGCTTCATGATCTTAGTCCGGCAACAAATACGGGTTAGGAGTAACCGGTGATAATGTGATGAGTCTTGATCAATTTGAAATGTGTTATTTAGATAAAAGATGTCGTCGGGGTCCAATCAAGCAAATTTTGATGAGATAGAAAGTTGCATTCCAACTACTAACGAAGAGAGTACATGAAATGAACCGGGAGCTCAAAGGCCCAAAAATGTTGCACCGAATGCATTCCTCCATATAATGCATGACATGTATGACACGTACTTGAAGGTAAACACGACAAGCCAATCTACTCCTTTACGACCTCAGAGATCGTCTTAACGTTATGATCGTAGAATTTCAATCGATAAAGTAAGAAAATATGGGGCAATGGAATTCCATGAGAATATTAACGATGATCCTACTAAAGTTGAGTACTGGTTAGAACATACTCAAAGAATACTTGACAAGATTTTTTACCCCCCGAAGATTGCTTGCGTTGTATCGTATCACTTCTGAAGGAAGAAGCTTTCCATTGGTGGTCCACTCTAACATCAATGGTACCAAAAAAAAGAGTTAATTGGGAATCTTCAAGTTCAAGTTTTGTAAAAAGTATGTGAACAAGAGGTACTTAGAGTGGAAAAAGAAAGAGTTCCTCGAATTGAAGTAATGAAACAAGTCCGTGGCAGAGTATGAGAAGCAGTTTATTCAACTCAGCAAGTACGCTCATGAGATTGTGCCCACGGAAGAGACCCTATGCATAAGTTTTGAGGATAGATTGAATGATGAAATTAGAATGTTAGTCGGAGCTTTAGAGATTTGAGAGCTAGTAATATTGTCTGATCGAACGCAAAAGATGGAGAAAATTTGTACTATCAAAAGAAAAAAATAAGGCGAAAACTCGTGATTCATGCAAATGCTTCGGGAAAAGAATTTTTTGGGATCATCACAAAAGAGTTGAAAGAATCAAATAGTAATTTTAAGGCACCGTTTGAGTTACATGGAATAAGCCATATGAAGCCAAGCAATACGAGAGCTCCTACCCTTTCAGTAGCCAGTATGGGTAGTGTTTGAAATACCAACCAAATAGAGTGCAAGCAGTGTGGCAGATTTCATTTTGGAGTGTGTAGGGTTAACGACGGGACATGCTTTATATGTGGATCTCTTGATCATTTCAAAAGGGATTGTCCTAATCGTAATGAACTTAATAAAGAACAACACAGGAAATCGATAGCTGCTCCTCCTCGAGGCAAACACCCCGAGAACAGTAATGTAAGTGGGGCAAACAGAAATGTTTCTAGAGATATGTCCATCAGATAGGAGACTAAAGCTCTTGCCAGAACTTACGCCATTCATGCACGAGAAGAAGCTTCAGCTCCTGATGTTATTACGGGTACATTCTCTATTTTTTATGTTTATATTTGTGCATTAATTGATCCCGGGTCAACACACTCTTCTATATGCACTAGATTAGTAACAGAAAAGAATTTACCTATTGAGCCTACTCATTGTGTTGTCAAGGTCACAAATCCCTTAGGACATACTGTTGTAGTCGATTTAGTATGCAAACAATGTCCACTAAAAATTCAAGGCTATGATTTTCCTGTCGACTTGATGTTGTTACCATTTAGTATGCAAACAATGTGATTTTGGGAATGGATTTGCTTAATGTTCACGACGATGTGGTCAGTTGTCGATGAAGAAGGGTCGACTTGAGAAGTTCAAATGGAGAGATTATTTCCATTATATTCTGATTATGCATTAAATTTGATCTCAGCTCTGAACGCACAAAAACTAGTTCGCAAGGGTTGTCATGCATTCTTAGCCTATGTCTTGGATACTAAAGTGTTAGAGAAAGAAGTGAATCAAGTGCCCACAGTATGCGAGTTCACTGATTTTTTCCTGAGAAGTTGTCAAGGTTACCACCTGAGCGAGAAGTTGAATTTGCTATTGAGTTAGTATCTGGTACTACTCCAATTTTGATTGCTCCGTATCGAATGGCTCTATCAGAACTCAAAGAACTTAAGGCACAGTTACAAGAGTTATTAGATAGAGGCTTCATCAGACCTAGTATATCACCGTGGGGTGCACCTGTGTTATTCGTAAAGAAGAAGGACAGATCGATGAGGTTGTGTATTAACTACCAATAACTGATTAAAGTTACGATTAAGAAAGTATCCCTTGTCACAAATTAATGTTTTATTCGATTAATTGAAGGGAGCTACAGTGTTTTCAAAAATCAATCTCAGATCTGGTTACTATCAATTACGAGTGAAAAATGTTGATGTGTCGAAGACGGCATTCAGGACAAGTTACGGGCATTACGAGTTCTTGGTCATGCCATTTGGGTTGATAAATGCTCTAGCGGCATTCATGGATTTAATGAATCGGGTATTTCAGCCATACCTGCATCAATTTGTCGTTGTGTTTATTGATGACATCCTAATTTATTCCAAACATGAGGAGAGCATGCTCAGCACTTAAAGATCATTTTACAAACGTTGCGAGAGAAGAAATTGTATGCTAAATTTAGCAAATGTGAGTTTTGGCTTTCTCAAGTGGGATTCCTCGGGCGTGTGATCTCGAGTGAAGGGATACGAGTATATTAGAACAAGATTTCCACCATTTTGAACTGGAAACCTCCGCGGAATGTATTTGAAGTACGAAGTGTTTTAGGATTAGCTGGTTACTACCAGAGATTTGTCAAGAATTTTTCAATCATAGCGCTACCCTTAATGAGATTATTACAGAAAGATGTTAGTTTTGTTTGGTCAAAGAGGTGTCAAGTGAGTTTTGATCAATTGAAGAATATGTTGACAGAGGCACCAATTTTGACACAGCCTAAGTCAAGGAAAGAATTTGTCATTTTAGTGATGCTTCTTAGAGTGGACTAGGTTGTGTATTGATGCAAGAGGAAAAAGTTATTGCGTATGCTCCTCAGCAACTTAAACCACGTGAAAAGAATTACCATACGCACAATCTTGAATTGGCTACAATTGTATTTACGTTAAAAATATGGCGTCATTATTTATATGGAGAAAAATGTCACGTGTTTACAGACCATAAAAGTCTGAAGTATTTGATGACTCAGAAAGAGTTGAATTTGAGGTAGCGAAGGTGGTTAGAATTGTTAAAGGATTATGAGATTATAATTTATTACCACCCGGATAAAGCTAATGTAGCTGCAGATACGTTAAGTCGAAAGTGTCTTTTTGTACTTCGAAAGATGAATGCGCAGTTAAGCATGAAGGGTGATAATTCTATTTTAACCGAAATCAATGTTAAACCATTGTTTTTGCGTGATATACAGGAGTTGCAACTGGTGGATTCCAATGTTATAGCCAAGAAGAAATTAGTGGACGGTGGTCACATTTTTGAATTTTCAATTCATAAGGATAAATAATGTGTATTATCGTAAAAGATTGTATGTGCCAGATGATGTTCAGTTGAAACTAAAATTGTTGTCAAAAGCTCATAATAGCATGTATTCGATTCACCCGGGTAGTACGAAGATGTACTGTGACCTAAAGCAATTTTACTGGTGGCCAAATATGAAGCGGGAAATTTTTGAATTTGTATCCAAGTGCCTCGTATGTCAGCAAGTAAAAGCTGAACATCAAGTTTTGTCTGGGTTATTACAACCATTATGATACCAGAATGGAAATGGGAGCATGTCACGATGGATTTTATATCGAGATTACCGATATCGCCAAAGAAGAAGGATGCTATATGGATTGTGGTTGATCATTTGACGAAGACAGCACATTTATACCTGACGAATAGATTATTTATTAGAAAAGTTAGCCGAGCTTTACATGTCTGAAGTGGTTAGATTGCACGGTGTTCCATTGTCAATTATTTCAGATCACGACCCGAGATTTACCCCTCCAAATTTTGGATCATGTTACAAGCAGCTTTGGGAATTAAGTAAAAGTTTAACACATCCTTCCATCCTCAAACGGATGGCCAGTCAGAGCGGGTAATTCAACTATTAGAAGATATGCTATGTTGTTGCATAATTGAATTTGAAGGCAGTTGGGAGAAACACATACTACTAGTTGAGTTCGCTTACAACAATAGCTACCAATCGAGCTTAAAGATGGCACCATATGAAGCTTTACACAGGTGCAAATGCAGAAGTCCATTGTATTGGTCAGAATTGAAAGAAAGGAAATTATGGAGTTGATTTGGTTCGCAAAACTGAGGATAAGGTGAAGATCATTAGATAATTTAAAAGCCACGTCTGATCGTCAAAAATCCTATGTAGACTTAAAGCGTAAGGACATTGAATTTTTCATAGGTGAAAAGGTCTTTATGAAGGTCTCTCCTTGGAAGAAGGTATTGCGTTTTGGATGTAAAGGGAAACTTAGTCCTAGATTCATCGGACCCTATGAAATTCTAGAGAAAAGTGGACTAGTGGCCTATCGTTTGGCTTTGCCTCCTAAGCTTGAAAAAATTCATAATGTGTTCCATGTTTCTATGCTTCGTCGTTATAAATCAGACCCCTCTCATGTGTTGTCAGTGGAAGATATTGAATTGCAACTCGATTTAACCTATAGTGAGAAGCCTATTAAAATATTGGCTCGGGAAGTGAAAGAATTGAGAAACAAAAGGGTTGAATTGGTTAAAGTATTGTGGCATAAACACGGAGTAGAAGAAGCTACTTGGGAAACGAAAGAATCCATGAGATTGTAATACCCGAATCTCTTTCCTGGCAAGACTTTCGAGGACGAAAAGTCCTTATAAAGGGGAGAATTGTAATATCCTATTTTTAGTGGTATTATTAGTTGTATAAGTTTTGACATAGAAACTCAAGTTAGTAAAATAATTTTTACTAACATTATTATTTATTTTATTGTTTAATGCTTATTTGGAAATAGGAAGTAATTATATATATATATAAGTTATACTTAGTAAAGAGTTAAAGGAGTGTACTAAATTGTGAGAGTCGAAAAATTAATCTATCATTTTTTCATTGGTGAAATAATATGTATGAAACCTAAAGAAAGAAATCGTGAGGGCTTTAAGGGTAATAATTCATTTATTTAGTTAGTGCAATGGGTTGACTTAAACCAAATAGAATTTTAAATGAAAGAAAATGTTAGTTTGGTAAATTAATAAAAGAATTAAGTAATCTAATAAGGAAAAAGAAGACCATCATCTTCCTCACCTCTTTTCTTACATGTTAGAATCGAAATTAAGAAGGGGAAGAGTTTGGAAAATTTGGGGAGAAAAGCCTTCGCATGTAAGTGATTTGGTTGTCTTTTGGTGCTAATTTTTGTATATTTGTTGTCTTTGGAGCTTAGCTCATTAAACACTAATGCTAGAGCTAAAAAATGTGATGAGTTTGGAAAGTTAACATGCTTCAAATTCTTTGTTTAGCTGCTATTTTTGGAAGAAAAATATGAATTAGAAGCTTGATTAGAAAATTTAATAACTTGGTAGTGATATAATAGTAGTCCAAGGATTTAGATGAATGAGAATGAATAATTGAAGGTTTTATTAGGTAATTAAACCTTTCCATGGTTAGGTGATAATAAGGAGAAAATTTTATTATGTTATAATGCTTTTGTATATTTAGTTTCGATTGGGAAGTGAAAGGCAAATTGGTTGGCTAAGTTATGGAAATGTAAAATTTCGGGATATAAGTTAGAAAAAGGCATAGACTCATGAAAATAACAATTATTTCTAGTTATTTTGTAATGGAATGAGTCATTGTGGTTACTTGAATTGATTGATGTTTAAATATTTATTAATTAGATCAAGAAACGGACATTGTGGTAGACAAATGAGGGAAGGGAAAAGCTGTCGAGTAACTCTGCGCTAAATATCGATCGTTATTGTACAAGTAAGTTCTTTTCACTACTACGTACTAATTTATAAATTTACTTTATAAATGTCCTTTTTTTTAATTATATAACTTGGTATATATAAATGATGGTTGCTTGAGTGTGTATAACCCTTTGAGGATTAGTATGATTGGATCTAAGTATTCGGGCTGTGTACCTAGCAGGCTTCGTATCGGTGGAATCGGGCTAAAAGCCTAGCAGGCCTTTGTGTCGGTGATTAAAGATCAAGTGGTTGACTCTTAAGTTTTACGTTTATGAATGATTATAATCGTGTATTGAGCTTACTAAGCCATTGTGGACTTACCTTATTTGATATTCTTGAATGTAGGTCTCGCGAAATCTAGGCATCGATTAGATCCGATTGGGAGTACACACTATCGTCCTCACTTTTGGTAAAATTTTAGTTAACTTGTATAGGGTTACAAGTGGCATGTACATAGGATGCTTTCTGTTTACCTTCATAGGAAATAACTTTTGTTGAATGCTATTGTTAATATGGTCTTTTCATAGTTAGTATGTAGTAAATGTTGTAGTAAAGATGGTATTTTGGATGGTTATGAGAAATAGGGAATATAATTGTCTATATGTTTGTATTTTGGTTGATAAGCTCATGTATGTGAGAGTTAAGTATTAATCTCCTTGTGACTTGCTTATATGTGAAAGGTAGTTGTTACTAAAACATGCATGCTTAAATGAATAGGTTTGTTTGAATATTGCATTATGGCTTTTGTTCATGGTTTGAATGGTGTGTTTGTGTTAGAGAATTGCATGGTAAGCCTTGGTGACTTGTGGTGTAAACTAAGTTGAAATTGTAACTTGTATATGAAGTAATGTTTGGAACACACGGCCTGTGCCATGGGTTGACACACGGTCGTGTGCTCTTTTATGGTACAGTACAGTTTGCTCTAGCAAACATACGGGCTGGGTGATCGGAGTTTTTACGACACAATGATTGTGCAAACGTACACATGTCGATGCAAGTATAGTTGATAGACAAATCTATCAGATATCGATCCCTTGAGGAATAGGTTCTTGATGTCTAAATGTCAGAGAAATCAATATTGAAATTAAGTGTAATGTGAGTACAGATGTCAGTGCACTATGTCAGATCTACACACTAAAATTAGATATCAATGTCAATGCAATCAGAGTCAAATGTCAAGTGTTAAATGTCAATGTACAGAAAGTAAATCAAATGTGTTGACTGTTGAGTGCTGAATATTTAAATTGCGTAAAATGTAAAAGGATCAAGTGTAAAGGGTAGAAATGGTTCACTGATTATGCTAAGTTGCAACGCTGGATGCATCGACAAGGCGAATTATAGATGGAATGTCACTGCAATGAAGTCCCTTTGAGTTCTTACCAATAATAGCTCCCTACTTAATCCCGAATTAAATACCCACAATCACTCCACCTCTCAGCGCGAGCAATGATGTGTATCCAAGAACAAGTAACTGGTTCTTATCCCAGTCCTGAGCAGCTCTCGCCTAACCCACTTGTTAACCTAACCTGTCACCGTATCTCTCAATGTTGACGCACTGCAATTTCACTCTCGTGCTTAAAGCGGTTAAATCCAAGAATAAATAGATAAGTAGTATAAAATAAGAATCAAAATGATATAACATTAAAAGACACTCTCGCATTCATTTAATATCATCAAAATCAATCATCGTTTAAGAAGAATTAAAGAGTACAATGAAGCTTACTATCTCTAAACTACTAGGCCTACTCCTTAATTGATCCTCTTGCCTTGCATCAAACACCTTCTCGTCAGAAGTGATTGTAGACTTGCTTCATCAGCTTCCCAATTCCCATCTCAAATCTCAAAATCACACAGAAATTGTAGAATTTAATCCCTTAGCTCTTGATGATTTCTTCATTCTTTGTTCGTTTATTTATAACCTCTAAAATGTTGCAAGTTTCAACCTTCATTCCCAGATCTAGATCTAGATTTTTGCAGCTGTTAAAATTAGTTAGAATACAGCTGTGCACTCACACAATTCTAGTATGTTCTTTAGAGATCTGCAAATTGTCGCTATATCACTAGGCATATTCTGAAATTATAATTACAGCGACATCTGTGAAATTCCTGCATTGGTGCTTCCAGCTGTGGATTCAGCTTGATTCTACTCATTCAAGGTTTAGTTGCAATGCAAAGACATCTCTTGGTCGCAATTACTAGCTGATCCTGTGGCTGCATTCATCTAGTATTAAGTTTCTAGACTTAGTTCCTGTACTTACAATATTAAGACGCAATATATCGGCTACTTACGTCGACATTAGTACAAAAATGGATAAAAATAACAAGAATTTAAACTAACTAACAATGAGTTGGAAAATATGAAAATAAAATATAAAATGCTAATGATGCATACTAAATGAAATACAAAAGAGACAATTAAGACACTAAATTAGGGAGAAAATCTATGTCATTTGTAATACCATCACACCCCAAACTTGAGTTTTTACTTGTCCTCAAGTAAACAAAAATAAACAAAGTCTCAATTAGACATGTCACCGTAATCATTATTCATACAACTTGAATTCTCTAAATTCCTAATGTGTAAATTGCATTCATATAATAGAATGATGCGCTGACAATTTATAGCTATGAACAACTTAAAACTACAACTTCATCAATGTTAGTATTATGCATTGAATCTTAACCTTTCTTGAACCATTTCAGCAATTTATTCTGTTTCCTTTTTCTTTATTCTTTTTCTCATTTTTTTATTTTTCAAGTGATTGAAAGATGTCATTGCATTACTCTACCTTTGTTCATGGGTAGTAACGATAGGGTGTAACAAACCCCCAAGAGGCATGTAATTGCACCGACACACACTCTTGCAGTTACAGCCTTTGGCTAGATGAATTTTTTTTTCTAAGTCTGCAGCAAAGTGTTCTCCCTTAAAAGTCACAATGCACTCATAGTGGAGTGTCTTTTATTAATATAATGTCGTTGCATTGGTCAATTAGTTAAAGATTGAATACCAATACTATTCATTCATTACTGAAGCAATTGCAATTATTCATTCAAAAATAGCAAACTCATCATTCATTCATATTCATCCAATTTCCATATCAGCATTCAAACAATTCCAGAATTACGCATCAAAATAAAATTATGGGCACATTTCTATTGAAATTTTGTAGATTTTCATTAACTAAAGAAACAAAATAAAAGTCAAACATGAAGGTGTACTTGCATTTCCTATTCACATTATCTTCCCCCCCAACTTAATGTCAGTATTGTCCCCATTGCACTGGCAATAGTTAAACAAAAATAATGGAAATGTAGCTACAATGCACTAAACTAAAAGGAATGCAAAGACAATTAAAAATGCAAGCATAATAAGAATGCATGAAAACTAACTAAAAAGAGATGTACCAAATTATTCAGTAGCAGCCGATACAGAGGCTACTTTAGTTTTCTTTTTCTTCTTTTTCGGGCGCTCTTCCTCATCATGGTGTTTCTTTTTTTTCTTGTCCTTGCGCCTCTTCCGCTTCTTATCCTTTGAACCAATCGGCTCGATGGATTGCTCCTCCTCAGCGGGTTGGGTGATGGCCTCATCAGTTGTCACTTATGGATGGATCTCGGTGAGTGGTGCTATGTAGGGCACAATAGCCAGAGGATTCAGTTCCTCTATCTCGCTAGTGACAACCTCAGCCTGGCTCGTAATCAGTAAAGCCTTCTGTAAGCTGGATGCTCCTACAATATCCTTAACGATCATTGTTGGGGCATCAGTTTCCTTCTCCACCTGTACCTCGACAGGTTCTTCTTCTTCTTTCTCTTCTTCTTTCTCTTCCTCGTCTTGATCCTACTCCTGATTACCTTCCTGATTTGCCTCTTCTTCTACACTCGGCTCATTTTCAACTGGACCAGTGTCAGCGCAATCGACTGCATCGACATCTTCTTCCAGAATAGCTGCCCTCTCTGCCATATTTGCGCCCAGACTATTTGAGAATTCATTTTCGAATCAGTGGGCAATATTGTGATGAAAATTGTCATCAGCTTTGACTGCCCTCCATCCTTCTCATTATCAGAAATATTGATCTGGGTTAGTGCAAGGGCAGGCCTACCATCAAGGATAAGTTGCTCGAAAGATGAATACTTCATCGGGTGGTAGATGGATGGGAAAGTTGGGAAATCTGGCAGTGGAGTCTGGCTGATCTGGCTTAATGTAACGACAAGGGCTTCATTCCACCCCTTGATATATGCATGAAACTTGTGGAGTCAAAAACCCATGTCATTCACGATGTTGTTGGTGTGGATAGAACGCATGTCGAGGCGGTCTAAATGAACTTCTATCAGTGCCAGCTTCTCTATCGGCGCATCAGTTTTGTCAGCCTTCTTCTTACCCTTTCCTTTGTCCCTCTTCTTGGAGATCTCTGTGGCCACTAGGGTGTCTTGGCCCCGTTTCATCCTCTCAACAAAAATATCATTGATTGGTCCTTTGTTGTCTAGGACCTTCTCATCATGTTTGGGCACAATGCTCTTATGTTGACAGAGTAGCATAATAAGAGAGGGAAAAGGAAGGATACCAATTTGCTTTACTGCAGCTTCTGCGATCTGGGCATGTATAAGCTCCCCAATGTCGATGTGTCGGTGGTGCAGAATGGAATGCAACATACACATACGGTCCAATGTGGTCGTAGTGCTGTAGGTGAAAGGCATAACACGGTTATTGATGAAATGAAACCATACCTTGCAAAAGATTGTAAGGTACCTCCTATGCATTGTATAATTGTGAAACCCATTGCTCATCTATGTAGTGCCATTGATGCAAAGATCGTTCATCATTTGGGCCAAACAATCATCATCCAAATGGTGCAAAACGGGTGTATGGTTGTCTACTCATTCAGGAATTCTCAACAGTACGTTGATCTGCGCAGCACTCCATGGAACTAGCCCTTCTCGTACAAAGATAAACTCCTGCTCCTGATCCACCAGATTCACATAAAACTCCCTCACCATTATGGGAGAGTAGCTAGAAGGATGGTCGCAGAAATATTCCCATCCGAGGTGGCTAATGGTACGGTGAATTTGTTTTTCGAGGGTCAGGTGCGGGGAAAGTTGAAGGCCCTGTTCAAGGTGGATGTTGCATTTCAGCATAACATTATGGTACCGGTCTTTGGCCGCAATCGTTAAAAACAAAATTGAGCCTGTGGATGAAGGCTGCGGTGTTGTGGACGGAGCACAGTAGGAGTAGTCGGAGTGTTCTTGGAGGGTTTAGGAGTGTTTTTAGAGGCACGGGTTTTAGCCATAGTGAGAAGAAAAGAACGTAAATAAGATTTACAGAAAAATATTACTTCGAAATAAGAAAAGGAAATATGAACACAATGAAGGATATGAGTTGCAGTAGTAATGGCGGATGTGAAGAGAAGATAACTGTAGTGGGAGGCTTTATAACCTAGGTGTAATGAGTGGAAAAACACAAGGAAACGTTACGTCTGTAGCCATTAATTACCAGGCTACAGATCATACCGATTTGTTTTGATCCAATGGTAGGGAGAGAAAGAAATTAACCGGAGCGATTCTTGTTGAAAAAGTAATGCTGACTCATTGTAGAATGCATCGACAATATGTGTTTTAATGCTTCGATAAAAAATGTTTTTATTTCTGCAAGGAATTTAAAACAACACAAAGAAAAGTGAAAAAATTAAAAGTAAATAAAGAAATGCATTAACATTATTTAAATGTCACCAGGTTGACGACTTCATCTGGTTCTCGAACATCTGAGCTCACATAATGTTTAAGACGTTGGCCATTTACTTTAAATTGTTGTCCATCCTTTAAGTTTTCGATTGTCACCGCACCGCTTTGGAATGCTTCGACAACTTTAAATGGGCTTGACCATCTCGATCTCAATTTTCCTAGATGCAATTTTAAACGTGAGTTAAATAAAAGTACCAACTGACCAAGATGAAATTGTCGACGCAAGATGATGTTGTCATGCCATCTCTTTGTCTTTTCCTTGTATATCGCCGCATTCTCATAAGCATGGCGTCAGATTTCTTCTAATTCCATTATGTCTAACAGTCTTTTCTTTCTAGCAGCATCATAGTCTAAATTTACCTACTTAATTGCCCACATGGCCTTATGTTCAAGTTCGACAAGCAAGTGGCAAGACTTTCCAAACACTAGTTGGTATGGCGACATCCCCAATGGGGTTTTGTAAGCGATGCAAAGCACCCACAATGCATCATGTAGCTACACAGACCAATCCTTTTAGATAGATTAACCACCTTTTCAAGTATTCTTTAATTTGACGATTGGATACTTCGGCTTGACCATTAGTTTATGGGTGATATGTGGTGGTCATACGATGCTTCACACCATATCGATTTAATGTATTAGCCACTTGGTTATTATAGAAATGAGTGCCTTGGACGCTTATCAATGCTCTTGGTGTTCCAAACCTTGTGAGGATGTATGTGTGAAAGAACTGCAACACTGTCCGAGCGTCGTCTTTTGGCATCGCAATAGCTTCAATCCACTTTGAGACGTAGTCAACAAGCACTAAGATATACATATTTCCAAACGAGTTTGGAAATGGCCCCATAAAATCTATACCCAAGACATCGAAGAGCTCTACCTCCATGATGGGTTGTTGGAGCATCTCGTTGCGTCGCGATATGGATCCAGTGCGTTGACAATGATCACATTGTTATGCGAAATTGTGGGCGTCTCAAAACAAATTGGGCCAATAAAATCCTGATTGCATGACCTTTGCAACAATCCTTGTTCCACCAAAATGACCTCCATAAGGAGCATCATGGCAGTGTCACTGGATTGACATCATTTCTTCTTCAGGTACACAAGGACGAAAAATATTGTCGGCACATACCTTAAATAAGTATGGCTCATTCCAATGGTATTTGGCAGCATCACGTATGAACCTGATCTTTCTGTGACCAATCGCACTCATAAGTAGCTTTCTACATACAAGGTAATTGATGACATCAGCATACCATGGTGATGCATCGGTAAAGAATAATTGCTCGTCAGGAAATACCTCGATAATCTGGTTTGTTTTCCCGTTCTCACTCTCAATTTCCAACTGAGACAAGTAGTCAACTACTTGATTCTCAGATCCTTTCCTATCTCTGATTTTAACATCAAATACTTGGAGTAGGATCCATCTGATGAGTCTAGATTTGGCGTCTTTTTTGTTGAAAAAGAATCGCAATGCTGAGTGGTCTGTGTAAACTGTAGTCTTTGCGCCGACAAGATAGGAACAGAACTTGTCAAATGCAAAGACTACTGCTAGCAACTACTTCTTCGTAGTAGTATAATTAACCTGCGCTTCAGTTAGAGTTTTACTAGCATAGTAAATAGAATGAAATACCTTTTCTTTTCTTTGGCCTAAGACAGCTCCTACAGCAAAGTCGCTGGCGTTGCACATTAGTTCGAATAGTTGTGTCCAGTCTGGTGCAACGATAATCGGAGCTTGTGCCAGCTGCTTCTTTATTATTGTGAATGCATCCAGACATGCATCGTCGAACACAAACTTTTTATTCTTCTCTAATAATGAGTATAAGGGTTTAGCTATCTTGGAAAAATCTCTGATGAATCTTCTATAAAAGTCAACATGTCCAAGAAAGCTTCTTATTGCTTTGACAATAGTGGGCGGTGGTAATTTTTCGATGATTTTTACTTTAGCTTTATCAACCTCAATGCCCTGACAAGATATACGATGGCGAAGGACAATGCCTTCAGTAGCCATGAAGTGGCATTTCTCCCAATTCAGAACGAGATTTGTTTCCTCGTATTTTTTCAAAACTCTTGCCAAATTGTCAGCGCATTGGTCAAAACTCTATCCATAGACCTAGAAATCATCCATGAATACCTCGAGTGAGTCCTCAATCATATCTGAGAAGATCGCCATCATACACCTCTGAAATGTTACTAGCGCATTACACAACCCAAATGGCATCCATTGGAAAGCAAAGGTTCCAAAAGGACATGTGAACATTATCTTTTCTTGATCTTCCGGCGTAATGGCTATTTGGTTGTATCTAGAGTAGCCATCCAAGAAGCAATAATAGGCTTTACCAGCTAGCCTATCTAGCATCTGATTGATGAAAAGTAGTGGAAAATGGTCTTTCTTTGTAATCGCATTAAGTCACCGGTAATCCATGCATACTCATCATCTAGTTACTATGCGAGAAGGGATTAACTCATTCTTTTCGTTGGTCACGACTGTGAAACCACTCTTTTTAGGCACACATTGAATGAGACTTATCGAATTACTATCAGAAATAGGGTATATAATGCTCGCATCTAACCATTTTGATATTTTTCTTCTTTACCACTTCTTTCATTTTCTCATTGAGTCGTCTTTGTTGCTCAATGGATTGCTTCCCTTCATCTTCTAGTCGTATCTTATGCATGCAAAAAGAGGGACTGATGCCTCTGATATCTGCGATGTTCTAAGCTATGGCTCTTTTATGTTCTTTCAGAATTGCGATGAGCTTATCTTCTTGCATTGAATCGATGGATGCATTGACAATAACAAGCAGCGTCTCGTTGTCACCAAGGAAGACATATTTCAAATGTGTTGGCAATGGTTTTAACTCCAAGATAGGAGCTTGTTCGACAGATGGTTTAAACATCGGGATTGTCTTGTTAGACAAATCCAAAGACTCCATTTGCCAATTCTGACGCAGCTCACAATTGTTAACCTCCTCGTTGTCAACACAATCATCTAGGATGTCATCAGTAGATGTCGTCGCCTCATCATCAAACAGTGCTGAACTTCTTATATTAAATTCTTCCAGAATAATCTCGTCCAACACGTCAATATGGTGACATTGTTCATTGGATCCGAACGGTGATGCTTCAAACACACTGAAGTTACCTGGTCATCATTATGACTCATAACAAGTTCTCCTTTGACCACGTCGATAAGTATTTGTCCTATTGCTAGAAATGGCCTCCCAAGAATTATGGGTACCTCCTTATCTACTTCACAGTCTAGGATGATAAAATCAGCAGGGAACACCTACTTATCAACTTGAACAAGAACATCTTTGATTTTTCCTTCCAATTGTGCTAGAGATATATCTGCCAGTTGTAATGTCACCGCAGTGGGCTTCATCAAACCTATTCCTAATTTCTTAAAAGTGGACAAAGGCATCAGGTTAATACTTGCTCCTAAATCACATAAAGCCTTACCTAAATAATGATTCCCGATGGAGCATGGAATAGTGAAGCTGCCAGGATCTTTCATCTTGGTTGACAACTTGTTTGTAAGCAAAGTGCTGCACCCTTCTGTGAGCGCATTCGTCTTGATGTCAAACAATTTCTTTTTCTTTGATAACAGCTCCTTCATGAATTTCCTATAACTAGGTATCTGCACAAGAGCAATTATTAGAGGTATATTAATGTGCAGTTGTTTCAAAGTAGAAACAAACTTTTGATATTCTTTGTCATGAACTTTCTCTTTGAATCGTTACGAAAACGACAAAGTATGGTCGCAGTGGGTTGTTGTGGATAACTCGGTAGTATCGACACTGGTTGTTGCGTCGACAACTGTGTTGAGCAAACTATAGGCATGGATGGCCTACAGTTGGTTCCTCAACATTAATTTCTGCTTGACATCCTTCAGCTGCATCCTCCTCTTGTTGCTGTGGTTTAGATGCATCGACATGGTCTTTATCAAAAAAGTTTGGTCCCACCGTCTGTTTTCCACTCTTTAGTGTGATTGCTTTGCAATGCTCCTTCCCCCTTTGTGTTGGATTCTTAATATCACTAGGCAGAGATCCTGGTGATCTGGTGCTGAGATTAGAATCCAATTGTTCGAACTGGGCTTCCAACGCTCGTATAGAGGAAGAGTTGCCTTGCACTATCGCTTCAATTCTTGTGATATGCTCACGCATCATTGCTTCAAGAGCAGCCATAAGATCCGACTTAGGTTGAGAAAACTGTTGCTGTTAATGCTGATGATGTTGTCCTTGCATTTGTGGTAATACAGACTGTTACGGCTGTAATCGCGATTGTGGTTGCATCTGGTTATGTGATTGCATTTGTTCAGAACGAAATTTATCTGTGAATTCTGATGATAATTCTGCCACGGATTGGCATTGTAACCTCCTTGTCTATAACCCCCTTGATTTGAGGAATTTTCATATCTATACGTGGAAGTATTTTTATTCCTCCAAGGTTGTTGAGATTGGTTATTGTATGAGTTACCAAATGAACCCCCTCGAATGTTGTTGACATAATACGCATTTTCGGCATGTTATGGGCAGTCTTTATAGCTATGATTGTAGCTGCAAATCTCACAGGAAAATATTAGCGCATCCAATTGCTGGGCCACTTGAATAAAAGCAACTTTAGTTGTTCCTTTCATATTCTTTATGATGTTGGCCAGTGAAGATATCTGTGTTGATAATGCAGAAATAGCATCTAGTTCAAGAACTCCAGGGTTAGTTTTCACTTGTGTAGAACGAGAGATTGGATATTGGTAATCATTTTGGGCAATCCTCTCTAGAATTTGAACAGCTTCATTGTAAGTACAATCCAACAATGGACCATTAGCTGATGTGTCGACAAGATTTCTTGTCTGAGCATTCAAACCATTGTAGAAGATCTCTATTTGGGTCTCTTGCTAAATTCCATGCATTAAGCAGCGTCAAAGCAATGTTTTGAAACGCTCCCATGTTGTATGTAAATTCTCATCATCGAGCTGATGATATGCTGTGATGTCATTACGTAACCTTGCGTTCATTGTCGGCGGGTTGAAACGTAAAACAAACTGCGTTTCTAACGCATTCCAAGATGTGATAGATCCAGTCGAAAATCCTTAGAACCATGTTCTTGCTTTACCCTACAGCGAATAAAAAAATAATTGCATTTTCAAGGCATCATCAAGGACACCATGTTGACTAAAGGATGCACAAATAAGCAAAAATGATTTCAAATGTTCTCGTGCGTCTTTATGCGAAAAACCTAAATATTGCCCATTTGAGTTGAGCATCTGAAACATCACAGGTTTCAGTTCAAAATTACCAGCTTGGATAGTTGGTTGTACAACCCCTAGTTGTAAATCATCGAGTATAGGCATAACAAAATCTTTTATTGTCCTATTCTGAACTTGTTCTTCTTGTGGACGTGGGGTTGTATATCGTTAACAATTTGTGGAAGCACTGGAGGAATTCTATCTTGTGGCAGCAATAGTGGCAAATTATTGTTTTTGTTACCAGCCATTTTCTGTTGTTCTTGCCTTCTCCTCCTAAGTTTCCTCTCAAGCTTCGGATCAAAGTTTACAATGTCCTTAAGATTTCTCCTTGTGGACATGCAACAATTAAAAATCTGAAAAAGAAAATAATTAAAGAAATAATAACAGATTAGTAAAGATTAAAAGTTAAGTAAAATTAATTGCAACTACAAAAGTAAACATCAAACAAACGTCATTCCCTGGCAACGACGTCAAAACTTGAATGGTGTTTTTACGACACAACGATTGTGCAAGCGTACACATGTCGATGCAAGTATAGTTGATAGACAAATCTATTGGATATCGATCCCTCGAGGAATGGGTTCTTGATGTCTAAATGTCGGAGCAATCAATATTGAAATTAAGTGTAATGTGAGTACTGATGTCAGTGCACTATGTCAGATCTGCACACTAAAATTAGATATCAATGTCAACACAATTAGAGTCAAATGTCAGGTATTAAATGTCAATGTACTGAAAGTAAATCAAATGTGTTGTGTGTTGAGTGATGAATATTTAAATTGCGTAAAATGTAAAAGTGATCAAGTGTAAAGGGTAGAAATGGTTCACTGATTCTACTAAGTTGCAATGCTGGATGCGTCGACAAGGTGAATTATAGATGGAATGTCACTGCAATGAAGTCCTTTTGAGTTCTTACCAACAACAGCTCCATACTTAATCCCGACATAAATACCCACAATCGCTCCACCTCTCGGTGCGAGCAATGATGTGTATCCAAGAACAAGTAACTGGTTCTTATCCTAGTCCTGAGTAGCTCTCGCCTAGCCCACTTGTTAACCTAACCAGTCACCGCATCTCTCGATATCGGCACACTGTAATTTCACTCTCGTGCTTAAATGGGTTAAATCCAAGAATAAGCAGATAAGCAGCGTAAAATAAGAATCAAAATGATATAACATTAAAAGACACTCTCGTATTCATTTATTATCATCAAAATCCATCATCGTTTAAGAAGAATTAAAGAGTACAATGAAGCTTACTATCTCTAGACTACTAGGCCTACTCCCTAATTGTTCGTCTTACCTTGCATCAAACACCTTCTCGTCAGAAGTGATTGTAAACTTGCTTCATCAGCTTCCCAATTCTCATCTCAAATCTCAAAATCACACAAAAATTGTAGAATTTAATCTCTTAGCTCTTGATGATTTCTTCATTCTTTGTTCGTCAATTTATAACCTCTAAAATGTTGCAAGTTCAACCTTCATTCCCAAATCTAGATCTAGATTTTTGCCACTATCAAAATTAGTTAGAATACAGCTATGCACTCACGCAGTTCTAGTATGTTCTTTAGAGACCTGCAAATTTCGCTGTATCACTAGGCGCATTCTGAAATTATAATTGCAGCGACATCTGTGAAATTCCTGCGTTGGTGCTTCCAGCTGTGGATTCAGCTTGATTCTACTCATTCAAGGTTTAGTTGCAATGCAACGACATCTCTTGGTCGCAATTACTAGCTAATCCTGTGGCTACATTCATCCAGTATTAAGCTTCTAGACTTAGTTCCTGCACTGACAATATTAAGACGCAATATATCGGCTGCTTGCGTCGACATTAGTACAAAATGGATAAAAATAACAAGAATTTAAACTAACTAACAATGAGTTGAAAAATACGAAAATTAAATATAAAATGCTAATTATGCATACTAAATGAAATACAAAAGGGACAATTAAGATACTAAATTAGGGAGAAAATCTATGTCATTTGTAATATCATCACTAGGACATGGTCGTGTGGCCCAACTTTGCTTAGACCCACAGTCTGATACACGGTCTTACCCACGAGCTTAGGTTGCAAAATAGAATGGCTCTTTCGAATGTAAACACAGGCTGATACATGACATGTACCCCTTTTTGGTAGACACACACGGGCTAGTACACATGTAGGCACACGGGCGTGTGCCCTATTTCACTTATTCTTTTTAACTTTGTTTCGAACTCTTAAACTTGTTTTAAACCCGATTCTTTTATTCTCTAGGTTATTTTTTTATAGTTGTTAATACATGTTTCTAGTATGAATGTGTGAATTGTATACATGTAAGATATGTTTATTGTCATGGTATGATGATGTTGTTCTATAAATGTAAGTGTATTAGACTAGTAATGCTTAATGACCCTAGTTCGGCGACGGATACGGGTTAGGGGCGCTTCATCTTTAGTCTAATCGGAAATGAGCAAACCAATTGAAAGACTAATATGCCGTCTATCAAGTCCAATTAGGGAGATGCTTTGTCTTGAGCATAGGAGCATATGACTCCTAGAAGATAGAGACATAGATGTGATTGATTGTACTTTGAACAAGAACCAAGTAGGATAGATCTTGAATCTGTTTATGGATTTATTCACTTGTAACATTTATAATGTGGCATAACTTAACCCTAAGTGGATGATGGACTATGTATGCGTGACTTGTATACTTTGATGTAAGTAAAAGCCTGAGTTTAAATAGATAAGGAACCGAAAGTTGGTGCATTGGGTATACAACTTCAGCAGTATGTAGTATCATTCAAAATAGTGGAATTCATAGTCAAAGAAATGTGTAAATGATATTCTCTCATTGGCATTACATGATAAACGAAAAGTTTGCCACAGGTTATTTGTCTTTATGATAAATGACTTAATTACTATTTGATAATAATTGACTTTTCATGAAAGAAGATGTAATGGTTACCATGAGATAAAAGAGGATCATATTGGGAGAACGGATTCATCCCAAAGGGATTAAAGATATCATATGAGGGTAACACACTTATGACAAGGTCATTGGACGAGCATTGATCGAGTAGTTTTTGTAATGATATATAATTAGGGGGAGTTCAGTCATGATACTATAGTGGAATGACTTTATGACTAAATGAGTTTATAATTAATAGGCGAAAAGTTGGAACTTAATTATAAATCATTTAAGTACTAATTATATATGTCTAATTGATCCCTCCGTTAGCTTGTTGAATCATAAATAAATTGCATAAAGGATCAAATGAATAGAAATGAAAACATTAGAGAAATGGGTCACATTATGGAAATGGTTGTGTTTTCTCACCAAGTATGGAAATGACTTGAGAATTAATTTAAATTTTTTGAATTATTATTTAATTAAATAATTGAATTTGAAAAATAGAATTAAATTAATTAGTCATCATGAATCTGTTAAATATGGAAATTACATATATTTTTCATAGATTCTTTTATGGTAAAATTGTCAAGACTTTAACAGAATTAGAATTAGGTTGAGAAATTTATTTAATTAGAAAATTAATTAATTTAAATTAATTTAATAAATCATATTTATTTTGAGAAATAGAAAAACATGTGCTGAGTTGGATTAAATTATAAAATGTTGAATTAAAGTCTAGGAAGCATATATAATTGGATCCAATACAAGAGAGGTCCAAAATCCATCTCTCATAGTAGAGTTAGGGAACTAGTTTTTCTATTAGATAAGTATTGTTTGTATTCTACTAATTCAACTAATATTCTTCTATCTCTCCCTATAAATAGATGGCACTAATAGGGCTAAAATATAAAAGCAATACACAACTTTGACTTATTGTTATTCTACCCAAAAATAGTGAGAATTTATTTTCTAAAGTATAAATCTTATTTTCTAGGAATAAGAATTCTACCGATTTCTATAAAGAGAGTTACTTTCTTACCAAAAGTAAAAAAAAAAGTCATTTTTGGTTCTGTATTTGATTCGTGATTGTTCGAGCCCACACTCGAAACGATTCTTGGTACGAGAAAAGTGGAGAAGGTTGTTCGTTTGAAAATCGAAAACGTCAAGGATCCATCTCGCACAAAGTAGAAGTACTTTTTGGGAAAAGTTTATTGCTATATCGCTTCATTGCAACAACATCTTTGGAGTTTTACTCCATTCCAACTTGTAAATCATCAAAATTTGTAGAAGAACTCGCATGACCCAACCTTCTATAAGGAAGTTTTAAAAATTCTAACCGATCTTCAGCATCAATGTCGACATTAAGCATTTGGGGTGGAGGTTCATACACTGTAAAATCTAGTTGAGTTCCTCCAACATTGTCTGGACCTTCACTATTAGAATCACCCCTTCAGGCTTAGTAGGAATGACCTTTGGTTCAAAAAATAATGCAATTTTCGAATTATCCAACCCAGACTCTCGGATTAGATCATCATCATCAATTTCAACTTTCTCTTTTTTCCTTTTTGTTATCAACCCTAGTTACAGTTTCATGTCTAGGATTGGATGTCCTTTTACCGGTGCAGGTTGTAGGGAGAACATCATTTGTTCTCATTAACCTTACGTTAAAATCAATATTACTTACGGATTATCCATCTGCATAACTTGATCATATACTTGCATAAGTGTTTCCACCATAGAACATCAGCATTCTGAAGTTAAAATCAAAAGCACTCACAAAATGTTGTGCGAGGTCTCCACATTTGGGTTACCAATTAACCCCAACTATACGCCAAAGTTGAAATCGAGGGCTGAAATTGAGGAATGTCTTTCAATTGATGATTTTGACATTCTTGATATGAGCTTTTTAACAACGCCGTGAAACCATGGGACAATCGTGTGATTGGACTTTCTGCTTTCTGTTCTTGAAAAAAATTAATTGGAACTATTGTCGAATTCGAACCACCTTTTTCTACATTGACAAACTAGGCATATAGTTCTAGTATAGCATTTTCAGTTGAACAATGTGTATCAAGCATTAACTCGACATTCATGTCTCCTTTGAGGTCAAATGTATCATATCTAATAGGGTTCGTTAACGTTAGATATCTATATTTTAAGCTTCAATTTTTTTGGCTTGAAGTCAAGATGTTACTTCTAATTCTTGACAGAAAGCTCGTTCAATTTGATGCTCCTGTTGAAAGTCAATTTTGTAGATTGAGCTGATATAAAAACGATCCAATTTGATGTCACAAATTTGACTGTAATAATAAATAATGACTTTAATTCGTCTACTTATCTTCACAAAAAAACATGTTTCATATGTTTAATATAAAATTAAAAAAAAACATTAAACAGAAAAATTAGTACTTATTAACCAAATACAAACAACACCAAATTTATTGAAACTTACTTTATTGGGTCAATTTTTTAACTTCAAATTTTTAATATAAATAATTTTTGTCTTAACATGCATATTTTCTTCTCCTCAAAATTTAACTGTGAATATTTTTTCATATCAATTTTCATTTTATAGGAAAGTACCACCGAATAATTGGAAAATATATGGATATGACAAGTAAAAAAGACTTTTCTAACAAAAAAACGTTTTTTAAGTTTTTAAGATCATATTCTTGTTTTGCCAAAAAAAAAAAAGATACCCGAAATTCTCGACATTTCAAAATTTAATCTAACCATTAAGTTTATTTTATTTTATTTTATTTAAGTGTGTGGAAAGCGCCGGGAGAGAAGGTGGAAAGCGCCGGGAGAGAAGGTGAAAGCACACTTCCTAGGAATAATAAAACAAAAAACCGAGCTTCTCTGTTTTAAGCAAGAGATTCTATGGCAGATAGATCCATTTGGTGGGTTTATTTATTTTGTGTATTGGGTGATTGTATTTATTGCATGATTTTGTTTAAAGAGAAATCCAAAAATGGCAGGGAAAATATCGGCTGCATCAGCTCGGGCTCACACTAGAAAACATAAGCAAAAACACTTCCTTCAAACTTCTCTCAGGTGGGTTTCATTTCTTTTTCCTTTTCTTTTTTCTTTTTAAAAATTATAAAAGACCTAACCTTTTTGTTTGACCTGATCTGGGTGTTAAACCTTGTTGTAGCATCCACATTTCTTTTAAAATTATAAAGTCTTTGTGTTTAGACTTAAGAGTTGAACTTCTAGCTTAGCTTGATGTAATTCTTTTGAAATACAAAGCACCTATGTTAACTCGAACTCGGGTCTGCTTGTCAGATATGGGTATGAATCTGATTACGATTATGGCTAGAACTTTTCTATGTAGTTGGAGAATCCTAAGTCATATCTTCATATTCATGTGTCCGAGCAATATAGAAGAGGACTGAGTGTTTGCTGATTATTAATCAATCAACTTTTCAATACAAGGTTGCTGATTAACAGCCTATAATGGTATCATCTTGTTTCATAGATTACATGTGGTCATTTGCAATTTATTTCACGTGGATTTGTTTATACCCAAAATATTGCAGGGATATTCACAAAGACACTATTGGTCTTGTTTGTGGGAGCTTTGGCATGGGCTTATCAGGCCATTCAGCCACCGCTGCCAAGACTTGCGGCTCTCCCGATGGTCCACCCATCACAGCATCGAGAATAAAGCTCAGGGATGGACGGCACTTGGCCTACAAAGAGCATGGCGTTCCACTAGAGGCAGCAAAGTATAAAATCGTCACAGTCCATGGATTTGATTGTTGTAGGCTTGATGCTGTTCCTCTGTCACCGGTATTTGTTTGTTAAGGTCATCTTAGTTTTCAGCTATAATATGTTGGAGAGTGTGTCATTTGACTTTGTTGTTGTTTCTGCTTTCTACCAGGAACTCGTTGAAAGGTTAGGGATCTATTTTGTGTCTTTTGACAGACCAGGTTACGGAGAGAGTGATCCTAATCCGAAACGAACAGTGAAGAGTATGGCTTTAGATATAGAAGAGCTCGCCGATCAATTGAGACTAGGATCCAAGTTTTATGTAATCGGAATTTCTTTGGGGGGAAGGTGATTTGGAGCTGCCTCAAGTACATCCCTCATAGGTATTCCATCCTTCTACGAAAACTAATCGAATGCAACTTATGAGAGAAACTGGGCGATTGCATATAATGTTTGAAACTGAGAGATTGCATATAATGTTTGTTCTGCTACTGCATATACTGCTTTTTTTCTCACTTCTCTCATACGAATGATATTTGCAACTCTGACAGGTTAGCAGGGGCGACATTGGTGGCTCCAGCGGTTAACTACTGGTGGTCCGGTTTTCCTACAAACTTATTGAACCATGCATATCAGCAATTGTTACCACGAGAGCAATGGATGTTTCGTGTGTCTCACTATGCTCCATGGCTCATCTACTGGTGGAACACTCAAAAATGGTTCCCTAGTTCTAGTGGTATCGATGCTTTTTCTAGTGTGGACCGAAAACTCTTGATGAAGAGCTCGTCTACTAGGAATCATGCGGTACGTACCCCTAGGCCAAAAAAGTCGTCACACTTTTTGCTGTCTTAGCAGTTTCAATATTGTCTGCTGCACTTTTATTGGGAAATCTTTTGACTTATAAGTTGCGGTGGATTAGTCATCAAAATCCATTGGCATTATAAGGATTTTGTGGTAGTAACTGTTACAGTAGATTAATGGTGGTTTTTTTGAAATGTCGATCTGTGTCAGTCAACGCTTGAACTTCATTCTTTGCTATTGCTGCAATCATAATCTCATCTGTCCTTTCTTCAGGCACAAGTAAGACAGCAAGGGGATTACGAGTCACTGCATCGTGACCTGATAGTCGGATTTGGAGCATGGGAATTCTCTCCCTTGGAACAGGACAACCCATTTCCTAACAATGAGGGCTCGGTGCATCTGTGGCATGGAGATGATGATAGGTTTGTATCGGTTACTTTGCCACGCTACATTGCTGAACAACTCCCGTGGATTCGCTACCATGAACTACCTGGTGCCGGACATTTGTTTCTGCTCGCAGACGGGATGTGGGATAATATAGTGAAGACACTTTTGGTGGGAGAAAAGTAGTCTTCAGTCCATTTATGGATTTTACCGTTTGTCCCATTATCCCCCATTACAACCGAACTTGATGCCTGCAACATTTAGATGAGAAATGCTGGGGTTGTAGTCATTGAGTTTTAAGGAGGAGGGCTTATTCAATGGTTGAGATCTTAAACAATGGTAGTTACCGTTCAATATATTTGTGGTTAGCATGCTTGCTGATGGTTGACTGAGACTTACACACATCTCTTAGACTCCCCAATGCATGATAATAAAATTTGAATTGAAATTATGCTATAAGAGGTGGATCTATAATTGCAAAGTTACTTTAATCTATTATTGTGACATTATAATATTTTACATTTTTATGTTATGATTTATAAAAAAATATTATCTAACTACATACTTATGAAAGTGATTGATTAGTGACAAGATTTTTTTTTTTGCTATGTTTAACATTTGTTTTATGTATACTTATGTATACAAATATAAATTTTCTTTTATATGAATAAATAAAATTTTTAAGGATTCGAATTTTTATTATTTAAAATAAATTAGACATTCGTTAAGGTTATATGACAAATTGATATTTTATTACAAGCTCCTAAAAAGTTAATTAATATTGCATTAGATTGTAAAAGTTTTTGAAGAGCTAATGTTCTACCTCTCTTGTGATGTAAAATTTTATAGAACATGATATTATTATTTTTAGATCATGAAGATATAAATATTGAAGGAAATCTTTATGTGTTTTACATTAAAACAATAGATAGAAATGACATCAGATACTTGTATTTTTGTATTATAAATATTTCTTGAAGGAATACATTATAATTATATGATTGACACATGAGATAGTGAAAAGAAGTTCATAGTGTTGGTATGACCGATTAGACCATACTAAGTCAATGACGATGCAAAATAATTTGATAAAAATTTATATGACTTTATTGAAAAATTAGAAGTTATATTTTAATAATAATCATTAATTTTAATTCTTTAGACAAAAAATTGAACTAACACCAACAAAAATTAGAGGTCAGTTGCATTTTTTTATAATAACCAAACAATATATGGGCTCATATATCACATGTGTGTAACTTGAAGTTTGTGATATTATTTCTTGAAATAATTTGATTGTGCACAATCTCTATAGTATGTTGTGCTAACAACGTTGATGCATTATATCTCAACCTTGATTTTTGTAGTTTTAGTTGAGATAATTTTAAATTGTCTATGCCTATATATGCTATACTTAATAGTTAGCAAAATTATGTCTCCATTTAATTGCTTAATCATTAATATAAAAATAATTTTACAATAAGCATGTAATTTTATTTGTATCAAGCCAACATGTAAAAAATATTTTTTCTCATGAGAATTGACTTTCATTTATATGCCAATAGATTTCATCTAAGAATATCAAGATGTACAATATCGATTTCATATTCCACCATAATGCACTAAGATGCATCATCAAGTATGAAGTTGAGAAATTTTAGAATTTTCATTAGATGTTAAAAGTTGAAGGGAGATATATTTTCATTAGATGTCATCATTGTTTTTGTGATCTTCACTAATATTATATGCACAAAGTTTGAAGGATAAATTATTTGTCAGACATGTTTAGTGATGACATTTAGAGATTGCATATACTACCTGATATATATGCCATCTAAAATGCTCCAAAAAATAATATGCCTAAAAGGACAATGTAATAAAATTAAGTCTTGGGTATGCTAGAAGAATGACAAACTAGTCGATTCTATAAAATGACAAATTCTTGAAAGAAAGGAGAAAGAAATGAAGATGATCACATGCTGAAGGAGGTGGGTACTCATGAACAGACCCAAGACAAAACTTTTGATAAAACACCAGAAGAGATTTAGGTACCTAAAATTATGAATATAATGAGATATCTCAATTAGTTATGTCATAACCAAAGATGATGGACTTGACAAAAGGAAATATTAGGAAAAAGTGAGGATCTTGAATGAAAATATATTTGAAAGCATTTAGATGAAAACAAGTCATCAAAATAAATAAACACATTTATTATAACTTATGAAATATATCTCGAATATGAATTCCAAACACCCAGAAGGTGTAAAGCCAAGGGGGTACATGTTAGCAAAATAGCGAAAAATACAAGTCATAATATATAGAATTGACTTGTAACATAAACTTTCTCAAGACACTTGATTTTGGTTTTGAAAAATGATTAATTTGTTGTGGATGCAATAGTCTGACACTAAATAAAATTATTTATTTAAGTCTAGTGAATTTGTATTTAGCTAATATAAATTATTTGATAATATTGATGCATAAAGCATAAAACTCGAGTTTCATGAGAAAATCATTAAATGTGAATATGATTTTGTTCAGGAGTTTTTATTATTTAATGTATTTATACATATAGGTTAAAAATTTTCAAGAGTAATCATTATTCGGTAGATAAACTTTATAATGAAGTATATCTAAAAATGAAATTTTGTCTCGACCTAAAGATCGAGCGTTCTATAACGACAAATGGTCATACAATGATGCTATAAGACAATGGTCCTGAAATATCATTTCTTTATGTGTCCAATACACTCATTGTGTTGGTAATAGTGAATGGTACAATATATCATGTTTTATAAAATTGTTGGCGACATCTAAAGCATGAGAAGCGATTGAATTTTACTACTATTTTAATACGCATCAAAAAAATTATTGTATATGTTGATGATTTACTGTTGATAAATAATATTGAATGTCTCAATATTGAGTTATAAAGTGATGTTCAAATACGGAAGAGCAAAAATGCACTATTGTAACACCTATCACTCGATGTGAAGAATAATCAAGAACTCAATTAGGCACCCATTAAAGAACTAGAAGATTTTTGCTTATAATTTTGCTATTGAAATAGCAAAAGAAAATGAGGATCATAAGCCTAAAGCTATTGAGGAATGTAAAAATAGAAAAGATTGGCCAAAATGGAAGAAAACAATTCAAGCAAAATTGAATTCACTTTCTAAATGTGAGGTTTTTGGTACATTTAGTCCAAATAGCTAAAAATGTAAAGCTGGCAGGATATAAATGAGTATTTGTACGAAAATGAAATGACAAAAATGAAGTCGTAAGATCTAAAGCACGACTTGTAGAATAAAGATTTTCGCAAAGGTCCATCATTGACTACGAAGAGACATATTCTCTTCTGGTGGATGCAATCACGTTTAGATGTCTTATTTGTCTAGTAGTATATAACGCATAGGTTTGTGCAAGTGTACATATTCGTTATCAAATAATATGTAAATAAAAGAGTTATCGTCTCCATAGGGACTGCATATGTTAATCAATTAGTTACAAAATTAAAGTTTCACAAATTGGTTATGAAAACACAATATTTCGAGTGATGGATGATTTAACTAAATTAAATTATCTAGATGCAAGATGATCCGTAATATAATTTAATTTAAGCATGATAATTAACTAAAATGTATGAAATGAATTTAGCAGCAAAAAACACAAACTTCAACGACCAATAACATGAATAGGCTAGAATAATTACATCATTCAACTTAATTCATTTTTCTCATGCTTAACAATTTTCGAAAAATATTTCATGACAACTCGATCTTTCATGAGCTTGAAACCAAATTAAGTCATTACGGAATCTTTTACTTAGTAAAACATGCATTTTACTAGTCATATTAAACTAAGAGTTTCTTAGAATTCATGTGAAGTAACAGGGACTGAATCAGTATGAAACAATTTAATCACATAAATCTAAAAGCCATGTAAGGTAATAAAGTTCGGTCAAGTTATTAAGAACCTTTAATTTATTTTGGGTCAGATATAAATTAAGCATGCTCATTTTAATTATTGCGTCCATTCGTCGTTGTCTGCATAGGATCGCTCAACTAATTCTAATGAGTCCAATCACGTATGAATGACATATATGCTTAAGTTTAATTGAAAACATGAACGACTGAAACACAAACACTATAACATGATTTAAACAAACTTCATTGAATTGGTGAAATCATTCAATCTAAACAGATTTAAGCTACCATTGTTGATGACAAGACAACAAAGCACATTGCAAACATAATTAAAATCAAAATAACAAGTAAAGAAAGAATAAAATCTATTCGAATTAGCAGTCTTGCGAGCTCCGATTGAAGAAGGTTCCTCCAGTCCTCGTGATGCTCCTTTGCAGATGGCTTCTCAAGGTGGTCATAGAAGAGATGGTCTTCTCAAGGTTTTGCTGGCTAAGAAAGAAAGGAAATATGGAATGATATGCATGGAAATGAAGAGAGAGAATAAGAGAATGAAAGAAAAGTGTTGAATGAAGAATGATTGAAGGGATGAGGGATGATTGGAAATGTGAGATGGGAGTGGATATTTATACTTGAGGTTTGTGGAGGAGTTTACTAAATATGGAGTCAAGGATCTTTTGGATTTTTCCAACCTTTGGCCGACCAAAATATGGAAGAGGAGGGTAAGTTGGTTGCTTGATTCAAGCATAAAATCATGCTTGAATCAAGCAAGGGGTGGATGGTTTTTTGGATAGAGTTGGTGTGTTGATTTTCAATGATTTTCCAAGTGCAGAGACCTTCGAATAATTGTCCCAAAATTTTATTTGTGGCTATCCAAATATCCTTGCCGAATTGGGCTTCTCTTCTCCTTAACTGGACGACCTATTAAATAGTCAAACTTGTCAATCATGTAAGTCTATTTTTAACTGGGTCAAAGTAACATCCACGTGACCCAATTTGCATGGTTTTTTCGTCCATCTAAAGTATAATCTCTCATGTCCATGCAAGGATTAGAATAAGCTTCTTATTATATCAACTTCAAGGTCCCACTACATAATTAAATATACCACATTAATAAATAACTTGAAATAATTTAATTAGTGCAAAAAATAAATATAATAAAGCTCACATTTGCATATTTTTTAAATTCATGTCCTTTATCGAAATATAAACAAAATTCACCCATTTAATTAAAAATACTCTAGATTAAAATTATTTTCAAGTAAAAAGGTGGTGAAAACTACTAAAAAACTTATATAATTTAGAGTTTACATAGTACGTGAAAAACTTGATATGCATGTAATGGATGTTGTTATAATCTATTTGTATGGTACACTTGATAGTAATATTTATATGAAAATCCCTAAAGGATTGAAAATCTCAGAATGATACATAGTTTCTTGGAAAATTGCTCGACCAAATTAAAAAAAAATTATATGGATTAAAACAATCTAGACATATGTGGTACAATCATTTTAGTGAATATTTGTTATAAGAAGGTTATAAAAATTATCTAATTTGTCCATGTTTCTTTATAAAAAGGCTTAGATAAGATTTTGTGATAATTTTTGTTTATGTTGATGATCTAAATATTATTGGAACTCCTGAAGAGCTTCAAAATGCAATAAATTGTTTAAAGAAAGAAGAATTTGACATGAAAAATCTGGGAAAAACAAAGTTTTTTCTTGGCATGCAAATCGAGTATTAAAAGATGGAATTAATGTTCATCAGTCAACTCATACGGAAAAGATCTTAAAGAAATTTTACATGGATAAAACATATCAATTGAGTACCCACGATGCTTGTACGATCATTAGATGTGAATAAAGATCAATTTTGTAACACCCCACACTTGACCTAGACATTATGGTCGGATTATGGAGGTTACAACGATTAAGCAAAAAGAGATAAATGTTTAATTAGAAGAAAACCAATTTCGATGGAAGGACAGTTCTATCGCTTCACCCTTCTTACGAAAACATGTCATCTCTCCAAAATCAAATCTTATTTGTGTTTCAAAATCCAAAACTAATTTATGTAACAAATTCGCATACTAAAACATTTTAGAGAAACTTACACTTAAGTTTGCATCGAAAAAAACTTTAAACTTATTGTTTGTAAAATTGCAATCCGATTTTAGTTATCTTAGGTTCAAAGCATTTAAGATAAAGTCGTTGGCATAATAAAAACCAAAATAGTCCTAATGGTCTAAGCAATTATAAAGTGTCCAAAAATAATCAAAACCCAAGAAAAGTCCCAAAATGTCCGAAATAACAGTTAAAAAGTCCTTAATATTTAAACCATAGTAAAATATGAAACTCAAGCTCTAGTTTCGTCGTTCAATAATTCGGAGGATTACTTGAAACCAAACAAACAAAAACATGAGCTTAAAGCCTAGTGTGGTTTAGCCCACATTTACAGTACATAATAAGAATGCATATAACAGAATATCACATAGCTTATCTTCCAAATATTTCATATTGTATCAGAAATTCATATGAATCATAACTTATCATATCGTAGCAAAACATGTCGAACATATCATATCGAATCGAATCATAATCATAATCATAACATATCATATCATATCAAATCCTACCCCCATCAGCTACACACCATGTTCGTCCAACCAATCACACCAAATAGGACCACAGGGGTCCATCCATCTAATCACACCAATATGTGGTGATGTGCCACTCATCTGTATTTGCAGCTGAGTTGTCATACATATAATTTGCAGTCTAGCCGCCATATTTACAGTATGAACTGCCATATACACTTCCTCCATCATATCATATCCCACCCTAAACATAAGCATATCATAAACATAAAACGTACATACACATATTATATATCACATGGCATGTTATATACATATATTTCATGTTGATCATATCATAGCATATAATTTAATTGTAACTTATCCTACTTATTATACCTTTTAAACTCATTCATACGAAATTATGTGCTAAAACTTACAGTTTTTCGACCTCATACGATGCCTACAGACCCAAATTTTGAGTCCCTCAAACGATCTTTAATCGAGCCCAAAAATTAGCCAAAAAGGCCCACACGGTCTATAAAAATCTCACACGGCTAAACTACATGTCCTACAAAATCACACACGGTCGTTTGCACCACATGATCATGTGGCAACACACAATCAGTCACATGAGTTGCACACACGACCGTGCGACGCTGGGAAGTTTTGAAAAACAGCCCAGTTTCACGATAAATCAAATTGTTTAATGAGGTTTTGTGTCGAATTCACACATCTGATCACGTAATCGACTAACTCCACTATAGGGAACTCATGAACCTACAATTTACTAGTAAATCGCACCAACAAAACGTCAAAAACTCAATCAAATCAACACCTCAATATAGACATCACAAAAGGCAGCCCCCAAAACATTATTTGCATTCTTACCACTCGGAAAAACAATAACTAAATTGAAATCTACTCCGTTGGAGGGATCGAATTTACGTTTCTTTTTCCTAATCAACACAAGAACATTGTCACTATAAAAACAAAAACACTCTAACACATCCACTACCTTGAACGAAAAGCGATTGAATCAAAATAGCGAAAAATAACATAATAACACAACTTACACTTATCTTGATTACGAGGGCAAAAGAAGAGTCAAAGCAAGCCTTAGAAGGTCCAACGACAACAACAAGAAACGCGTCACAAAGATGGGAAAATAAAATAAAAGAAAAAGATGATTTTAAGAGAACAAATAGCAAAAGTGGTAAATGTGCCAAGGGAGGGGAACAAAAGGTTTTGGAATAGAGGAAAAATAAGGATTTGATAAATTTTAATTAAAATAAATAAAATAAAGCAAAAGCTTAAGCAAAAACATTCAACAATTGCACACCATGAGATTCAAACTTAAAATCATAGGGTAAGCTAAAGCCTTACCATTGAACCACTAGGATTATCATTGTCATAACCCAACAAAGAAAATAACATAAGCCCAAACATAAGCTTATCATAAAGCCAAAAATAACAAAAATCTCAAAACAAGGGAATCAAACTTGGGACCTAAAAACAAACATCCAAGGCACTTAAACACCATATCAAATCAAATTATTTTACAAATAAACACATTCTAAAAAAAAAAAATATGGGGCATTACAAATTTCGTCCTTGCGAGAATGATGAAGAGTTTCTTGGTCTTGAAGTACCATATGTAAGTGTCATAAGGGCATTGATGTATCTTGTAGAAAAATACGACTTGATATAGCTTTCGTTGTAAACTTGTTAGCAAGATTTAGTACTTGTTAGCAAGATTTAATTCTTCTCCAACATGTGGACATTGGAATGGAATTAAAAATGTATTTAGATATCTCAAAAGGACCATTGATATGAGGTTATTTTATTCCAATTATTCAAATTTTTTATTAATCGACTATGCTAATGTTGGATATTTATTGGATTCACATGAAGGTCGATCGTAAACGGGATATTTATTTACATATGAATGTATTACCATATCATGGCGTTCAATAAAGTGGACATTAGCTGCCGCCTCTTCAAATCATGCAGAAATAACTGCAATGCATGAGGCAAGTTGAAAGTGTGTTTGGCAAAGGTTATTGACCCATCATTTCAAGAATATATGTAATTTATCTTCATAGGAAAAGATGCCAACTATCTTATATGAAGATAATGCAACATGTATAACTCAATTCAAAGGGGGTTACATCAAAGGTCACAGAATGAAACAATTTTTCACCAAAATGATTCTTCACTCATGATCTTAAGAAGAAAGGTGATATAGAAGTTCAACAAATTCGTTCGAGTGGACATTTAGTAGATTTTTTTACCAAGGTATTGTCAATTTCAACGTTTGAAAGACTACTACAAAATATTGGAATGCATCGAATCAAAGATGTTATGTGATGTTGTTATTAAAGGGAGTCTAAAACACGTTATACTTTTCCTATAACCAAGGTTTTATCCAACTAGGTTTTCCTAGTAAAGGTTTTTAATGAGGTAACCTATAATAGGAGATTGTGTATTCTTTATCCTTATTAGGTTTTATCCCACGAGATTCTTCCTAATAAGGTTTTAACCCAGAAGTAGATATCACGATACCTCGGGCAGTTTCGAGCCTTGCTGGCTACATTGGAGGGTGGATATCGCGATACCCAAAGAGGATATTGTAATACCATCGAATGGAGTCTTCAATCTTTTATACTATTGGAGGTATCGTGATTCCAAGGTGTGGATATCGTGATACCCTTTGCCTTAGTGTTGTTCTCACTTGTTTTGAACCTTCAACACGTCCCTACATCACACAATAACCCGTTAGGCCTCCCAATGGTGTTCGGTCACAAAAAAGGAAAAAAGTAGACATTTCCACTTATTAACTAAAAATCTAAAATTAACGAAAAACTACACTAAAGACGCTATTTTTGTTGAGGAAAAGCTCCTTAAGTGTGTCAGAAAAGCCTAATTTGCGACATCAATTTGTGGCAGATCAATTACCTAGAGTGATAAAGACTCATCTTATGGGTTTGACTCTGAAAAGCATGACCAAAATTTTATTTCCTTCACTGCCAATGTAAATGATTATTCAAAAGATGAGCTTGATACTAGAATAATAAGGATTTTCTAAAAAAATTATATAGACTTGTTAGGTAAATAGAGCCTGGTGTTTGAAGTCAATATTTAATTGTCTCAAGAGTTCAAGCTATTGAAAGATGATAATGCCATGCTAATCAAACAAGTAGCATCCAAAGAGGCTCTTATGCCATAAGAACTTGAAAACTCTGTGAAAGTTAAGAAGGAACTGATTAAGACTAAAGAGATGCTAGAAAAATTCACAACCAATAATAGTGAGCTCGATGAGATTTTAGCGGTTGGTATAAGAGATCAAAGAAAAAGGGGTTTAAGCTTTGTAGACAAAGGTAAAGCTATAGAAGAAATATGGAAAGCTTGAAGTAAAAAATTGTCAAGCATATAAAAAAGATTGGACATCCTCATAAAGTGATTTGCCACTATTCTGGTGCTCTTGGTCACATAAGGCCTCACTATTTCAAATGCTTCATGACCTGAGATGGAAGAATTTAGTGACTAGGGCAGTTCCTATTCCCCATTGCACTGTAGTTGGAAAACTGCAGAAACAGGTTTAGGTAGAGAAATAGGTCAAATTTTTATTGGTTTCCTAACTATCTTTACAGTCTACAATAGGTGGAATTTGGTATTTTGACAATGGTTGTCCATGACATATGATAGGTAATTAGATATATCCTACTGACTTTGAATATCCAGCTAGTTGAAAAGTAACTTTTGTGATGGTAAGAAGGGACATATACTTGGTAAGGGTACGTTGAATGTCCCAGGCATGCCTCATTTGAATAATGTGTTGCTTGTAGACAATTTCAAGTAAAATCTAGTGAGTATCAGCCAACTTTGTGATCAAGGTATGTTAGTTAATTTTACTAAGAATAAGTGCACTGTCACTAACAAAACTGATGAAGTGATCATGGAAGGAGGTCGAACCTTTGATAATTGTTATAAAGTCATGCCTACAATAGGCTGCAATAGTGCTAGAACATCATATTTGAAATTGTGGCCTGAGAAGGTTGGTTACATCCATTTTGAGGAATTGCAAAAGTTGGTTAGATACAAGGAAGTACAAGGCATTCTAAACTTACAAGGACCACACCTATAGTTTGCAGTAGTTATGTGAAAAGTAAACAACACCATGAAAAACACCAAAAGTTGATGCACATATAGGCCAAAGCTCCTCTTGAGTTCTTACAAATTAACAAGTGTTATTTATCTCACCCGTTATGCATCTTTTCCATTGCCTTCTATTTTGCAACCCATGCCTTGTAGTACAACATGGTGTAATCGTACTTACTACGGATATTAGCAATCAAAACAAGTACATGAATCCTAGGATTTGCTTTCACCATATGTAAGATGATGTCAAAGACAAGGTTAGAATCCAATTCGAATTATCATATGACATACTTGCAACAATACAAGCATTTCACCATAAGTAAGACAATGTCAAAGATAAGGTCAAAATCCAATTTCGGATGATCCTGTGACATACCTGCAACAACACAAGTACGTGAAGCGTCATATTTCTATATTTTCCAAAATCTCATCTTCTTTCTCACTGATGCCATGATTTTCTAAGGACATTTATTGTTACGCATTGCATGTTGGATCTGGTGCACTAAGTGTAGTATATTCTTTGTATACTTGTTTTTTTCGAACAGATTGGTTTAATAAAATAATCAATATATTACATTAATAACCTTTGAATATTGTCCTAAATGGTTTTTGCACGCAAAGCAAAATGAAAACAAATGCTCATTGGTTATCTAACGTTTAACTAATACTAATCGATATTACATGGTCAAATCGTAATACGAAAATATAATTTGTAGTAGTAGATGAATCTAAACAGGTCTTTAGTCTAATCAGGAATGAGCAAACCCATTGAAAGAGTAATATGTCATCTATCAAGTCTGATTGGGGAGATGTTTTATTTTGAGCATTGGAATAGATGACTCCTAGAAGATAAAGACATATATGTGATTGACTGTAGTTCGAACAAGACCCAAGTAGAATAGATCATAAATTCGTTTATTGATTTATTCACTTTTTATGTTCATAGTGTGGCATACATTAATCCTAAGTGGATGGTGGACTATGTATGCGTGACTCGTATACTTTGATGTAAGTAAAATCCTGAGTTCAAGTGATAAGGAACCGAAAGTTTGTGTGTTGGGTATACAACTTCTGTAGTATGTATCATCATTAGCAATAGTGGAATTCATAGTAAAAAAATAGGTAAATGATATCCGCTCGTTGGAATTACATGATAAATGGAAAGTAAACGTGGTCACGAGTTGTTTGTCTTTGTGATAAAAGACTTAAATTACTTTTTTATAGTAATTGACTTTTCATGAAGGAATATGTAATGGTTACCATGAGATAAAATAGAATCATATTAGGAGAATGAATTTATCCCAAAGAGATTAAATATATGTAACACACTTAAAAAAAGTTTATTGGATGAGCACTGATCGAATAGTTTTCGTAATGGTATGTAATTAGGGAGAGTTTAGTCATGATACTATAGTGTAATGATTTCATGGCTAAATTAGTTTATAATTAATAGGTAAAAAGCTAGAAGTTAATTATAAATCATTTGAGCCCTAATTATATATTTCTAATTGGTTCCTCCGCTAGTTCGTTGAAATCATAAATGAATTGCATAAAGAATCAAATGAATATAAATGAATAAGGTAGAGAAATTGGTCACATTATGGAAATGAATGTGTTTTCTCACCAAGCATGGAAATGACTTCAGAATTAATTTAAGTTTTTTGAATTATTTTTTAATTAAATAATTGAAGTTCAAAAATAGAATTTTTAATACAATGCTTAAACTACACATAGTCTCTCCTCAACCCATAAATAGGAGGATAATGCGTTTCAGCGCACTCGAACCCACGTCCTCTTGCATTGGCAACAATGTCCATGCCAAATCGAGTTAAAATGCAATCGTCATAGTTCAAAAATAAAATTAAATTAATTAGTCATCATGAATCCATTAAATATGGAAATTAAATATATTTTCTCATAGATTTTTTTATGGTAAAGTTGTCAAGACTTTAACAGAATTAGAATTGAGTTGAGAAATTTATTTAATTAGAAAATTAATTTATTTAAATTACTTTAATAAATCATATTTATTTTTGGGAAATAGAAAAATATGTGCTGAGTTGGATTAAATTATAAAATGTTGGATTAAAAGTTTAGGAAGCACATATAATTGGACCTAATACAGAATAGGCCCAAAACTTGTCTCCCTTAGTAGAGTTAGGGGACTACTTTTTCTATCAAATAAGTATTGTTTGTATTCTACTGATCCAACTAGGATTCTTCGATCTCTCCCTATAAATATATGACATTGATAGGGCTAAAAATATACAAGCAATACACATCTTTCGTATATTGTTATTCTGCCTAAAAATAATGAGAATTTATTTTCTAATTATAAATCTTATTTTCTGAGACTAAGAATTCTATCACTATGTTTCTATAGAGAGAGAGAGTTACTTTCCTACCAAAAGTAAAAAAATAATAATTTTGATTCTGTGTTTGATTCGTGATTGTTCGAGCCCACACTGAAAGCGATTCTTGGTATGAGAAAGTAGAGAAGGTTGTTCGATTGAAAGTTGGGAACGTCAAGGATTCGTCTCGCACAAAGCACAAGTACTTTTTGAGAAAAGTTTATTGCTATAAATATCACCGACCGACTTAGTGCTTAAAATTTCAATTTTCCACTATGATAAAAAACCTTTTCAAACTAGATTTTTTCCAACATTGCACACTTCGCCTCATATTTTTCCGCTCATGATTTTGTAACATTAAAGTTGACCCCATACTTTATATTATATCGCTTCATTGTAACAACATCTTCGAAGTTTTACTACATTCCAACTTGTAAATCACCAAAATTTGTAGAAGAACTTCATGTCTTCTATAAGGAAGTTTTGAAAATTCTAACCCATCTTCAGCATCAATGTCGACATTAAGCATGTGGGGTAAAGGTTCATTGATCGGTGATTTTATGTCATAGCGATTGTGCAAGCGTACACAAGTCGATGCAAGTATAGTTGATAGATAATTCTATCGGATATCAATCCCACGAGGAATGGGTTCTTGATGTTTAAATGTCGGGGCAACTAATACTGTAATCAAGTACGATGTGAGTAAGGATGTTAGTGCAATTATGTTAGATCTGCACACTAAGATTGTTAATACTATCAATACAATCAAGGTTAATTGTCAAAGCAACTGAAAGTAAATCAAAGTGTTGTTAAGTGTTGAGTATTTAAATGCATAAAAGTAAAGATTTGATCAAGTGTAAAGAATTGGAGACGATCACTGACTTCACTAAGTAGCAACGTTGGATGCGCCGGCAAGGTAAAATATAAATGGAATGTTGCTGCAATGAAGTCCCTTTGAGTTCTTACCAACAATAACTCTCTATTTAATCCCGACTTAAATATTCACAATCACTCCACCTCTCGGTGCGAGTAACGATGTGTATTCAAGAACAAGTAATTGGAGTTTGTCCCAGTCCCAAGCAGCTCTCGCCTAACTTACTTGTTAACCCAACCTGTCACTGCATCTCTCGATGTCGGCGCACTGCAATTTCACTCTTGTGCTTAAAGCGGTTAGATCCAAGAATAAACATATATGTAGTGTAAAATAAGAATCAAAGTGATTTAACATTAAAAGACACTCTCGTATTCATTTAATATCATCAAAATCCATCACACCCCCAAACTTGAGTTTTTACTTGTCCTCAAGTAAACAAAAATTAACAAAGTCACAAGCAAAAAATGTCACCGCAATCAATATTCTCACAACTTAAATTTTTTGAAATTCTAATATACAAATTGTATTCACATGATAGAATAATGCGCCGAAAATTTATAGGCATGAATAATTAAAACTGTAACTTCATAAATGTTAGTATCATGCATTGAATCCTAATCTTCCTTGAACCAATACAACATTTATCATAATTTTTTTCTTTTTCTTCCTTTTTCTCATTTTTCTTTTTCAAGTGACTGAGAGATGTCATTGCATTACTCTACCTTTGTTCCTGGGCAATAACGATGGGGTGCAACAAACCCCTAAGAGGTATGTAATTGCGCCGACACACACTCTTGTAGTGACAGCCTTTGGCTAGATGATTTTTCTAAACCTGCAGTGGAGCGTTCTCCCTTGAAAGTCACAATACACTAACATTGGAGTGTCTTCTATTCATACAATGTCGATGCAATTGGTCAGTTAATTCAAAATTCAAATATTCACGCTATCCATTCACATTCATCCAATTTACAGATCAGCATTCCAAGCAAATCAAGATTTACGCATAAAAATAAAAACATTGTGGGTACATTTTTTTTGAAATTTTGCATATTTTCATTAACACAAGAAACAAGTAAAATTCAAAAATATGTGTGCAATTGCATTTCCATTTCACACAAATTCCCCCAAACTTAAAGTGTGCTTTGTCCCCAATGCACTGACATTAATAAATATATATATATGGAAATGCAATGACAATGTAGATGCAGCAACAATAAAAATGCAATGACATTAATAATGCAGGGACAATTATACTACAGCTACATGATATGCATGAAAACTATACAAAGTGCTAAAAAAATAAAAACTTAGTGTGCTACAACCGAAGATGTGGCTACATTGGTCTTCTTCTTCTTGCGCTTCCATTCCTCCTTGCGTTTCTTCTTTTTGTCCTTGCGCTTCCTCTTTTTGTCCTTCAAACCAACCAGATCAGTAGCTTGCTCGTCTTCAACTGGTTGGGTGGCGACCTCATTGATAGTTACATCGGATAGGTGGATCTCAGCTAGCGGTGCCACATAGGGCACAATGGCAAGAAGATTCAGTTCTTCTGTGCTGCTGGTAATTGCCTTAGCTTGGCTCACTTCAGGTAGAGCCATGCCGTCATTGGATGCTCCCACACGCACGGGTGCTTCGACAATATCCTCAGCTATATCTATAGGAGCATCGTCTTGCTTTTCCTCCTGCTCCTTTGCAAGGTCCTTCTTCTCAATTTCTTCCTCTTTCCTTCTCCTTCTCTTCTCTTCTCTTTTCTTTTGGTTCTTCTTCTCCTCAGAATGTTCTTTCTTAGTGAGGGTCTTGTCAGTGCCATCCTCTACGTCTACACCTATAGATACAATCGGGGTAGTTGCCTCCTCCACCATAGCTGCTTGCTCTGTCATGTCTGCATTGAGGTTGTTCGAGAACTAGTATTCAAACAGACTGGCGATAGTGCAGTAGTAATCCCCCTCAGCATTAGAGTGCCCTTCTTGCTCTTCACCATCAGAGATATGAATTCTTGTTGGGACATGGGCAGGCCTACCATCAGGAGTAGGCTGGTTGGAGAATGAGGCTTGCATTGGACGAAAAATAGAGGGGAAGGCTGGGAAGTCTGGCAGGGGATTGGGACTCATGCTACGCAATACAGTGACAATTACCTCATTCCAGGCCTTTGTATACGTATAGAAGATATGATGTCTATAGTCCATATCTTCTAATACGTCGACAGTGCAGATAGTACGCGTGTCAATGCGATCAATATGTACTCCTATAACAGCAACCTTTTTTCCAATTGTGGCTTTCTGGGCGTTCCTACTGTTCCTTCTTTCTTCCCTTGGCCCTTGTCCTTCTTTTATGGTACTTCTTTCACAAACGGTGTTTCTTAGCCTTGAGTCATTCTTTCTACGGAGATATCATTGATAGTACTCTTATTTTCCAGTACTTTCTCACCATCTATGGATACTATGCCCCATTGTTTGCATAGCAGCATGATTAAAGAAGGGAAAGGTAGTATACTTGTCTACTTGGATGCTGCCTCAGTAATCTGGTCATGGATGATTGCATCGACATCGATGTGACAGCCCTTGCTATAGGTTGTCAAATAGCGACGGTGCATGGTATAGTTGTGTAGCACCATCAACACAGAGGTCTCTCAGTACCTTATCAGTTCCTTCCTTATTCAACTCTTCCAAAAATGGAGTGCTGTAGATTGTACCTTTTCAATTGATCCAACGACTAGGGAAATATGAAGATCAACAGGTGCGATCCTTGCTGAAAAAGCTTTGTTGAGTCATTCTACAATGCACCGACAAGTTGTGCTTTATGATGCATAGACAAAAAGACGATTTTTTATTCCTTCATAAAACTTAAAGAAAACTAGTAAAAGTAAAAAGGTAAAAGAATATAAAAGAGCGTTGACGGTGGAATCCTAATGCGCCGATAATAGTGTTTACTTATTCCTTAATTGGTGCAAACACAGTATTTATTCCTTCTTCTTCAAATGCTTCGTACTCTTTTATTCTTCACACGGTCCCAAAAATTTCCACTCTTTCTTGCATTTTTTCCAATTCCGTAACTTCTTAATTACGGATATAGGCATCAAAAATTATGCTTTCATTGAAATCACAAAATACCTTTCCAATATAACAATCACCAATGGAATAGGCTATTGAGAAGCTCTTGGGATCCTTAAATTCTTGGAGCAATGTAATTGTCATGACAAAGTACCCTTTAGTAAGTGCGATTGCTTCGACATCTCCCAATCTTCTCTTCTTCTTTGACACAATGTGTCTTCAAGTTTCTGAGGTTGTTTTGCTGTAGCATTTGTGGTGACAAAGTGATCTGATATTGTGGCCATAATATTTTGTTTAACCTCTTCAGCTGCAGTTTGCTTTTCAGATTGCACTAATATCTTTCCATTGTTGAGATTTGAATTATCTTCTTTTGCTGTAGCATCTCTAACAACTTCATTTAGTTGAGTCTCACTCTTGGGAATGATGTCCTCACAATGCTCTTGCCCTTGTGATATCGAATTTTCAATATCCATCAACAAAGTTTCTTGTGGTCGTAAATTTATTGCGCCCACAATCTAGCCAAATTGATATTCTAGAGCTCGTATGGATTCAGCTTGATTTTGGAGCACAACATCAGTCTTGGCAATATATTGTCTCAGCAAATTTTCAATTGATGAAAACTCTGATACTTCATCTTGCTGGATATTTTGCCTTGACAAAGGTTGATCATAATTGGATAATGTCCACTTGGAGCTAACATCATTGCCTATACTTTCAGGGTCTTGATTGTTCCAACAAAAATTTGGATATTTCTCCCACTCTGGCGTGTAGGTGTTGGAATATGGATTTTTATTTTGATAGAAATTCCCCATGTGGTACACATTTGCTGAATTTGATAGGCATTGTTCAAATTCATGATTGCTTCCATAGTAATCTTAACTTGCCACAGCAAATTTCCATTCTGCAATTGCTGTAGCATTCTGCATTGAATTACTCATCTTAATCGAAGAAGATACCTCGGCGTTTATGGCATTAAGATCCATTTCTATAGCATCACTCATCTAACATCTTGAGGTTCTATACACCTCATTCCTAGACATATTTCACTAAAGGAAAAATGTAAAATAAAAACAAAAAGGAAACAAGTTAGTGAAAAAAAATTAGATAATAAAGAGTAAATGTAACAACAAAAATAAACATCAAACAAACACCATTCCCCAGCAACGATGCCAAAACTTGATCGATGTTTTTATGTCACAGCGCGATTGTGCAAGTGTACACACGTCGATGCAAGTATATTTGATAGATAATTTTATCGGATATCGATCCCACGAGGAATGGGTTCTTGATGTTTAAATGTCAGGGCAACTACTACTATAATCAGGTAAGATATGAGTAAGGATGTCAGTGCAATTATGTCAGATCTGCACACTAAGATTGTTAATACTGTCAATGCAATCAAGGTTAATTATCGAGCAACTGAAAGTAAATCAAAGTGTTGTTGAAGTGTTGAGTATTTAAATGCATAAAAGTAAGGGTTTGATCAAGTGTAAAGAATTGGAGAGGATCACTGACTTCGCTAAGTAGCAACGCTAGATGCACCGACAAGGTAAAATATAGATGGAATGTCGCTGCAATGAAGTCCCTTTGAGTTCTTACCAAGAACAACTTTCTACTTAATCCCGACTTAAATATTCACAATCACTCCACCTCTCGGTGCGAGCAACGATGTGTATTCAAGAACAAGTAACTGGAGTTTGTCCCAGTCTCAAGCAACTCTCGCCTAACTTACTTGTTAATCCAACCTGTAACCGCATCTCTCGATGTCGGCGTACTACAATTTCACTCTTGTTCTTAAAGCGGTTAGATCCAAGAATAAACAGATATGCAGTGTAAAATAAGAATCAAAATGATTTAACATTAAAAGACACTCTCGTATTCATTTAATATCATCAAAATCCATCATCATTTAAGAAGAAATAAAGAGTACAACGAAGCTTACTATCTTTAGACTACTAGGCCTACTCCCTAATTGTTCCTCTTGCTATGCATCAAGCAGTCCTTGTCAGAAGTTGCTGTACTCTTGCTCCATCGGCTCACCCTCCTCCGACGTCAATCTTTCATGGTAGCTTGCTTGAAGATTTGAGAGGTTTTTGGATTTAAATTCTTCACTCCTTGATATTTATCTCCTTCTTTTTTCCTCTATTTATAAGCTCAAGAAATTGCAGATTTTCTCCATTCTCAAATCCAACAACTTTGTACAGCTGTAAAAGTTTGTTATTGACAGCTATGCAGATCTGAATTCTTTTAATTGCGACGATAATGTGTGAAATTCTTACGCTGGTGCTTCCAAATGTGCTTGTGGCTTGAATTCACTCAAACAAAGTAAAGCTTTCAATGCGTCGACATCATTGGTTGCAATTCCAAGCTATACTTGTGGCTGCATTTTTCTTCCAGCATTGATCTTCTGAGATGAGTTCCCGCGCTGACAATTCTAAGGCGTAATATATCGGCTGATTGCGGCGACATTAGTGCAAAAAAGAGGTAAAAATAACTAGAATTTAAACCAAACAACAATGAGTTAGAAATATAAAAACTAAGTATCTAATGCTTATTATGAATTAGAAAATATAAAAACTAAGTATCTAATGCTTATTATGAATGCTAAATATGCTACAACAGAGACAATTAATACCCAAATTTAGGGAGAAAATATATGTCATTTGTAATACCATCATTCATACACTGTAAAATATGGTTGGGTTCCTCTAGCATTGTCTGACCTTCACTATTAGAATCACCTCTTCAAGTTTAGTAGGAACGACCTTTGGTTTAAAACAAATGCAATTTTCGAATCATCTGGTCCGGACTCTTAGATTGGATCATTAGCATTTTAAAATTTCTCCTTGTTCTCAACTTTTTCTTCATTATCAACTCTAGTTGCGGTTTCATGTCCAAGATTGATGTCCTTTTACCGGTGCAGGTTGTCTAATAGCATGGTTTTTAGTGGTGTTGGAAACAGTGATTTCGGGATCACAACTCCAATGAGTCGAGTCGTAAATTTAGTTATTTTAATATTTATGACGTCAATAGCGTCATATGAAATTCTGATTTGGAAATTTAACAAATTAGATAGTTAATCAAAAGAAAGGACTAAATTGAAAAAAAGGGTGCAAAAGTAGAATTAATTAATTAGAAGGACCAAATAGGTGAATTAGCCATTAATAAGTAAGTGGGTGGAAAGATATGTCATTTAACTATAATAAGTAGGATTTATTAAGGTTAAAAATGATTAAATTAAGTTAATTAAAAAGGTTAGGAAAATTACAAATTTACCATTGTTATATAACTGAAATTTAAAGAAAAGAAATTAGAAAATACCTTCATGTCTCTTCTTCTCCATATGGCTAAAGGAGAAAACCTAGGGCTTTCCATTGTTGAAACCTTAAAGCTTGGATTGGGTAAGAAACCTAGATCATTTTTAGTAATTTTTATGTTTTTGAGTTTGTATTAGCTTAATTTAGCTTATGTAAGGACTAATTTGTGAATTCGTCAAATGTTATGAAACTTTCCATTGTTGAAAATGCTTGTTCTTGAAAGCTTTTGATAGATTTGAATGCTTGATACTTGGGTTAGATCTTTTTGTAAAGTGATTTTTTATTAAATTAAGGTTTAAGGACTAAAATGTAACAATGATGAAAATACATGAATTGTTTGTGAAAATGAATGTGTAAGGGGTTGGTTAAACACCCTAGAGAGTTCGGCTAAGGTTGATTGTGTAAGAGAAGGGTTATTTTGCATGTTTTGTATTGAAAGGACTAGATTGAATAAAAGGAAAACATTAGGGGTAAAACTATAATTTTCCCAAAAAGACTAAATTGTGTTGAATGACTCAATTATGTGATTTAATGTGGAAATTGGATGATTTTTGGATGTAGACTACGACCGTGCTTCAAATCGTAGAAAATGGAAATTAGCGGAGTAGTCCCTAAAGTCTAATCGTATTTGCAAGTTAGTCCGGTAAGTTCGTAACATAAATTTTTACTTAACATTTCTTGTATGTATATTATCAATGTTCAACAATTAGAAGCATTTGGAATTGAAGAGATCGAAAAAATGAAACGAAAGAGATAGTAGGCTTTAAGCCGTTGAAAAGTACCGACGCAATGGCTAGGGTACCACATATGTTGCAAGTCCTCGACGGCTCGTGTGAGCAGCATCATGATTTAGAAAAGAGATATTAATCCTAACTGGATTATAGGCCCTTCGGTGGCTGGGACTTATGCTTTATGCATACTCTCGACAGCTTGTGTGAGCAACATCGTTAGGGAACAGTTACAGACAGACACCGTACCGATGGCTGGGGTACCGCATATGTTGTGAGTTCTCGATAGCTCATGTGAGCAACATTGAGTACCAGTAACAAAAAAGTTATAGATAGGAAAGTGAAGGTTATAATTGACCAGAAGAAGAAATGAGACTATCCTGGCTCGATTGAATTATAGTTACTTTCTACAAATGTTTGGTAATTCTTTAAAACTATCAAACTTACTAAGTTATGAAGCTTACCAAAGATGTTGTTGTTTTGTAGATTGTTTGCCGATTGAAGATCGGATCATCATCATCATCATCATCATTATCATCATCATCATCATCATCATTATCTCTCTGAAGTCACAATATCGCGGAGCTCGTTGGTAGTTTTTACATCACTCGATCTTATGACATGTACTAGGATGATTTTATCTTTTGCTTTATGTATTTGAGATTGTGAAAAAACTTGTTATGTTGAGGAAATGATGAATGTTTTAATGCATGTTTTGCAAGTTGATGTATAGACTTAAAGTATTATGTAATGACTTGGAATCTATGTATTTTGGGTTGGCTTGATGCATATTGAAATCATGAATGTTTTGAGTTGATAAACTTGTGTTTTGGCATGATTTTTAAGATTCTGCATACTTGTTTCGGTATAACCTATGCATGTATCAGTAAAAGTATAGAGTAGGAGAGAGGTTGTTCACTAACTTGGGTTGTATCGGTAGTTGAATAGCAAGTATCAGCAGTTATGTGTTTAAAAGTATCGGTAGTTTGTATACTTATATCGGTAGAAGTTACAAAGTGAGATTTTTAGGTCTCTTAAGTTTTTAGTATCGGTAGAAGTAAGATTTGTTTCGGTAGAAAAGTCACTTGTATCGGTAGAAGTATGCACTATTCCTAAACTATTTACTGACTTGATAACTACCGATACTTATCCAACAAGTACCGGTAGAAGTATCCAAAAATGTCAAAAATAACCTTTTTGCCCTATTGAATTGTGTTTATAATCAAATGATGATATACGACATGTGGAGTGAAATTCTGTAACAAAATAAGATTGTATAACATGATGTAAAATATGAACAGTCATAAATGAATAGTAAGACAACGAAACTCTAACCGGTGACGATTTTTGAGTTTTGAGTGTTACATTTAGTGGTATCAGAGCTTACGGTTTAGTCGTTTCTTGGACTATAACAAATGTACTAAATGAACTAGTAGTAAATGCCATATGAACTTGTGATAGTGTGATATAGATGAATCCGATCTAACCATAATTTTTGCAGATAAAAGTAAAGATGCTTGATTCTGAAAGAGACAAGACCAACGAGGTAAATAGCAATGACCCGACGAGTGATTCCAAGGCTAGTCATGGGGCACCTATATTGCCAATGACAGAAAGTGAAGCCAAAAACATGTTCTTGGATTTAATGGGACAGTTGTTCTCAAAATTTATGCAGAACAATCCTTTGGCGCCACCTCCTTAACCTCCGGCTATACAGCCTGTTGCCTGACCTGTGGCACCTTCGGTAAGGCCTTCACCTCCTCCTGTGATAGAACAGAGGCATCGTATTCCGACGAATAGGGTAAGAAAGTATGGGGCGAAAGAATTCCGCAGTAATGTAGAGGATGATTCATCCAGGGCTGAGTATTGGTTGGAAAACACCCTGAGGGTATTGAATGAAATGACTTGTTCGCTTGAAGACTATATGAGGTGTGTTGTCTCGTTGTTGAAGGACGAGGCTTACAATTGGTGGGCGATGATTGTAGCAGTAATGCCGAAAGACGAAGTTACTTGGGAATTTTTCCAAACAAAGTTCAAAGAGAAATACGTCAGCAAGCGGTATTTGGATAAAAAGAAGAAGGAATTCCTAGAGCTGAGACAGAGAAATAAGACTGTGGCAAAGTACGAACGAGAATTTATATTTCTCAACAAATATGCACGAGAGATTGTACCAACAGACGAGGCTATGTGTGTCCGATTTGAGGATGATTTGAACGATGAGATAAAGATGATGGTAGGTGGTTTAGAAATATGGCCATTTGTTGTCTTGGCAGACAGAGGATATAAAATGGAAGAAGTGTACAACTAGAAGAGACAGTGAGAGAAGAGATTTCGAGAGTTTGGAAAGAAGAATCCTACCAGAACCCTTTCAATGCCACCACTAAAGAAATTCGGAGATAGTGAAGTCCAGGGAGCAGTATCTTTTGATTTTCTGAGTAGGAGTCGATCAGGACCACCAAAATCCAGATTTCAAAATCGGTCAGCTAACAGCATGGCTAGTGTTCGTAACGTGCCGAAACCAATATACAAGCATTATAAAAGAATCCATTCAGGTGAATGTTGTTTGATTAAAGGAGCCTGTTTCCGATGTGGAGGTACCGATCACTTCATGCGAAATTACCCAATAAATTCTGAAGCAAAGGAAGATCAGAGTGTGAACCCTCCAATTAGTCCACATAAAGGCAGACGCCCGGGGCAGAGCAGTAGTGCAGGTGGGAACCAAAATGAAAACAGAGATAATGTAAATAGGTCAGAAGCTCAAGCACCTGCATGGACTTATACCATTGAAGCTAGAGAAGAGGCTACTGCTCTTGATGTTATGACTGGTATATTCTATCTTTTTAATAATATTATGTGTGCTTTGATTGACCCGAGATCAACACATTCATATATTTGTACTACCTTAGCAACTGATAAGAAACCATTTATCGAGTCGACTGAATTTGATGTACAAGTCACAAACCCATTGGGTCATAGTGTCATTGTTAACCTAGTATGTCGTAAATGTGCACTGAAAGTTCAGGGCTGTGAATTCCTTGCTGATCTGATGTTGTTACCGTTTTTCGAGTTTGACGTGATATTGGGTATGGATTGGTTATCCGAATATGATGCAATAGTGAATTGCAAGCAAAGACAGATTAGTTTGAAATGCCCAACAAGTGAAGTAATCACAGTTGAGTTCGGCAGATTGAATAGTGGAACCAGAGTGATCTCAGCTATTTCATCGCAGAAAATGGTTCGTGGAGGCTGTAAAGCATTCCTGGCATACATACTCGATACACAGGGTTCAAGGACAGAGTTGAAATAGGTACCAATTGTCAATGACTATACAGATGTGTTTCTAGAAGAATTATCGGGTTTGCCTCAGATAGATGAGTTATTTGATCAGTTAAAGGGTGCAACCATATTCTCCAAGATAGACCTTCGATCAGGTTACTACCAAATACGAGTGAAAGACTGCGATATAATGAAAACAGCATTCAGGACCCGATATGGACATTATGAGTTCATGGTTATGCCGTTTGGGTTGACTAACACCCCATCAACATTTATGGATCTGATGAACAGAGTGTTCAATTGGATAGGTTTGTAGTTGTGTTTATTGATGATATATTGATCTATTCCAAGACAGAGTCAGAGCATAATCAACATTTGAGAGAAGTGTTACGGATTTTGTGAGAAAAATAGTTGTATGCAAAATTCAATAAATGTGAATTCTAGCTTCGAGAGGTTGGATTTTTGGGGCATGTAGTATCTTTGAAAGGAATACGGGTTGATTCAAGCAAAGTCTCAGCTACTCTTAATTGGAAAGTACCGAAGAATGTCTTTGAGGTACGTAATTTTCTGTGATTGGCATATTATTATCGTCGATTCGTGAAAGATTCTCTTTCATAGCTTTGTCAATGTTGAAGCTGCTACAGAAAAATATTTAGTTTGTTTGATCTGACAAATGCCAACAAAGTTTCGATCAGTTGAAAAAGTTGCTAACAAAAGCTCCAGTTCTGACGCAGCCAAAGTCAGGGAAAGAATTTGTTGTTTATAATGACGCGTCTTTGAGTGGGTTGGGATGCGTTTTGATGCAAGATGGGAAAGTGATAGCTTATGCCTCTCGTCAGTTAAAGCTACATGAAAAGAATTATCTAACTCATGATTTAGAGTTAGCTGCCATAGTCTTTGCATTAAAGATTTGGCGTCACTCTCTATATGGGGAGAGATGCCACGTGTTTACTGATCATAAGAGCTTGAGGTATCTGATGACACAGAAGGAGTTGAATTTGAGACAGCGCAGATGGTTAGAGTTGTTAAAAGATTATGACCTTATGATTGATTATCACCCTTAAAAGGCTAATGTTGTCGTCGACGCCCTGAGCCTGAAGTCATTATTTGCACTGAGAGAAATGAATGTTAGGTTGTCCCTAGAGAGTGATGGTTCTGTTATTGCGGAGCTCAGGACGAGACTATCATTTCTACAGCAGATTCAAGAATTATAGGGAAATGACCCAAAGCTTATAGCAAAAGGGGAACAAATACATAGTGATGCCACTACAGGGTTCACAGTGGATACAGATGGTATGTCAAAGGTAGGGCATGTGTTCCGAATGATTCATCTTTGAGAATAGACATTCTGGCGGAAGCTCATAGCAGCACTTATTCGATTCACCTGGGAAGTGTGAATATGTATAATGACCTGAAGAAAATGTATTGGTGGCCAGGATATGACACGAGAGATTTCATAGTTTGTGACTAGATGTCTGGTATGTCAGCAAGTGAAAGCAGAGCACCAGGTATCGTTTGGGTTACTACAGTCGATTTTCATCCCTGAATAGAAGTGAGAGCGGGTCACTATGGATTTTGTCGTAGGACTTCCAGTAACACACGAGGGAAGAAAGATTCAATTTGGGAAGTCGACTCACTTCATCCTTGCTCGGTAGATTATCCACTTGAGAAGTTGGCTGAGTTATACGTGTTAGAGATCGTATGATTACACGGAGTACCGACATCTATTATCTCAAGCAAAGATCCACGTTTTACCTTGAGGTTCTAAAGTAAGTTGCATGAAGCTTTGAGAACTAGGCTAAATTTCAGCATCGCATATCATCTGTAGACGGATGGTCAGTCAGAGCGGGTGATACAGAATTTGGAAGATATGCTATGATGCTGTATACTTGAGTTTAAGGGTAACTGAGAGAAATATCTGCCATTGGTAGAGTTTGCATATAATAACAGCTATCAATCCAGTATTAAAATGGCATCGTTTGAGGCATTATACGGTAGGAAATGCAGAACATCTTTGTATTAGTTAGAGTTGAGCGAACCTAAGTTGGATAGAATTGACTTGATTCATGAGACCGAAGACAAAGTGCGGGTAAACTGTGATTGCTTGAAAGCAATGTCTGATCGGCAGAAGTCGTATGCTGATCTTAAAAGGAAATATATAGAATTTGCAGTGGAAAACCGAGTCTTCTTGAGAGTTTTACCTTGGAAGAAGGTGCTGTGATTTGGCAGGAAAGGAAAGTTGAGTCCACGATTTATCGAGCCATATGAGTTCATCAAACGGGTTGGCCCTGTAGCTTATAAACTGGCTTTGCCTCCAGAATTTAAAAAGATTCATAATGTGTTCCATGTTCACAGTACCTTAAACCCTAAACCCTAAACCCTAAGCCCTAAGCCTTAAACCTTAAACCCTAAAAGTAATATGTAATGACTTGGAATCTATGTATTTTGGGTAGCTTAATGCATATTGAAGTTATGAATGTTTTGAGTTGATAAACTTGTGTTTTGGCATGATTCTTGAGATTCTGCATACTTGTTTCGGTAGAACCTATGCATGTATCGGTAAAAGTACAGAGTAGGAGAGAGGTTGTTCACTGACTTGGGTTGTATCGATAGTTGACTAGCAACTATCGGTAGTTATGTATTTAGAAGTACTGGTAGTTTGTATACTTGTATCGGTAGAAGTTGCAGGGTGAGACTTTTAGCTCTCTGAAGTTTTTAGTATCAGTAGAAGTAAGATTTGTTTCGATAGAAAAGTCACTTGTATCAGTAGAAGTCTGCATTATTCCTAAACTGTTTACTGACTTGACAACTACCAATACTTGTCCAACAAGTACAAGTAAAAGTCTTAAAAAAATGTCGAAAATAACCTTTTTGCCCTTGTTGAATTGTGTTTATAATCAAATGACGAATATACGACATGTGGAGTGAAATTTTGTAACAAAAAAAGACTATATAACATTATGTAAAATATGAATAGTGATAAATGAATAGTAAGACATCGGAATCCTAACCAACGACGATTTTCGGGTTTTGGGTGTTACAGGTTGTAGGGAAAACATCATTCGTTCTCGTCAACCTTACATTAAAACTAATATTACTTACGAATTGCCCACCTGTGTAACTTTATCATATACTCGCATAAGTATTTCCACCATAGAACATAAATGTCCTGAAGTTGAAATCAAAAGCACTCACATAATGTTATGTCAGGGCCTTCACGTTTGGGTTAAAAACTCACCCCGATTGTACACCAGAATTGAAATTGAGGGCTGAAATCGAGGAATGTCTTCCTATTGATGATTTTGACATTCCCTAATGAGCTTTGTAACAATGTCGTTAAACCACCAGACAACCGTGTGGTTAGGCTTTCTACTTCCTATTCCTGAAACAAATTAACTAGAATTGTTGTTGAATTTGGACTACCTTTTTCTACATTAACAAATTGGGCATGTAATTCTAGTATAGCATTTTCAGTTGAGCAATGCATATCAAACATTAACTCAACATCCATATCTCCTTTGAGCTCAAATGTATCATATCTAATAGGGTTCATTAATGTTAGATATCTATATTTCAAGCTTGAAATTCTCCTCTGGCTTGAAGTCAATATGTTCCTTCTAATTCTTGACAGAAAGCTCGTTCAATTTGATGCTCCAATTGAACGTCAATTTTGCAAATTGAGTTGATACAAAACCGACCCCAATTTGATGTCATAAATTTGACCGTAGTAATAAATAACTACTTTAAGTTGTCTAATCATCTTTGCTAATAAAACTTGTTTCACATGTTTAATATAAAATTAAAATGAAAACATTATATAAAAAAATCAATACTCATTAACCAAATTCCAACAACACCAAATTTACTTAAAACTTACTTTGTTGGATCGATTTTTCAACTTCAAATTTTTAATATCAATAATCTTTGCCTTAACATGCAAATCTTATACTCGAAATTTAACTGTGAAAACCTTTTTATATCAATTTCATTTTATAGAAAACTCTATTATCGAATATGAAACATATTTCAAAATGTTAGAAAATATCAGACATGACAAGCAAAAAATGCTTCTAATAAAAAACGTTTTTCTGAAAAAAAATTAACACCATATTTCTATTTTGTCACGAAAAAAATGATATGTAAATTTTAACCCAAGATTTTTGAATTTTCAAAAAAAAAAATCTCAATATTTTGAACTTTTCAAAATTTAATCTAACCATTAATTTTTCTTTTTTAACTTTATTTGAAAGGTATGGAAAGCGTTTGGGTGACGTGGCAGGAGAGAGGGTGAAAGCACATCTCCTACCATGTCACCTGAAAACAGTTCTACATATATATATTTAAATATTTTGCCAGCTGAAACCATCCTAGTAATAATAAAACAAAAGACCGAGCTTCTCTGTTTTAAGCAAGAGATTCTATGGCAGATAGATCAATTTGGTGGGTTTATTTATTTTGTGTATTGGGTGATTGTATTTATTGCAGGATTTTGTTTAAAGGGAGATGCGAAAATGACAGGGAAAATAACGGCTGCATCAGCTCGGGCTCACACTAGAAAACAAGAGCAAAACACTTCCTTCAAGCTTCTCTCAGGTGGGTTTCATTTCTTTTTCCTTTTCTTTTTTCTGTTTAAAAAATTATAAAAGATCTAACCTTTTTGTTTGACCTGATCTGGGTGTTAAACCTTGTTGTAGCATCCACATTCTTTTAAAATCTGGTCTACTTTGTTTTTTTCTCTGCTTTTATAATTCTTGGGAAATCATAAGAAAATTAGGACTTTGAATCTTAGATCTTCTATTCTTGCTGATTCTTGAAATATTGGTTCATTCCATTGTAGAGAGTTTTTGGGATTTAGTTTCTCATTTGTATGGATTATTAGTCATAGTCTTTTTGTGTTAAGACTTAAGAGTTGAAGTTCTAGCTTAGCTTGATGTAATTCTTTTAAAATACAAGGTTGCTGATTAACAGCCTATAATGATATCATCTTGTTTCATAGATTACCAGATGGATTTTTTTGAAATATACCCCAAATATTGCAGGTATATTCACAAAGACACTATTGGTCTTGTTTGTGGGAGCTTTGGCATGGGCTTATCAGGCCATTCTGCCATCGCCGCCCAAGACTTGCGGCTCTCCTGATGGTCCACCCATCACAGCGTCGAGAATAAAGCTCAGGGATGGACGCCACTTGGCCTACAAAGAGTATTGCGTTCCACTAGAGTCAGCAAAGTATAAAATCGTCACAGTCCATGGATTTGATTGTTGTAGGCTTGATGCTGTTCCTCTGTCACCGGTATTTGTTTGTTAAGGTCATCTTAGCTTTCAGCTATAATATGTTGGAGAGAGTGTCATTTGACTTCGTTGTTGTTTCTGCTTTCTACCAGGAACTCGTTGAAAGGTTAGGGATCTATGTTGTGTCTTTCGACAGACCAGGTTACGGAGAGAGTGATCCTAATCCGAAACGAACAGTAAAGAGTATGGCTTTAGATATAGAAGAGCTCGCTGATCAATTGAGACTAGGATCCAAGTTTTATGTAATCGGAATTTCTTTGGGGGGACAGGTGATTTGGAGCTGCCTCAAGTACATCCCTCATAGGTATTCCATCCTTTTTCCAAACTAATCGAATGCAACTTATGAGAGAAACCGGGCAATTGCATATAATGTTTGTTCTAATACTGCGTATACTGCTTTTTTTTTTCTCACTTCTCTCGTACAAGTAATATTTGCAACTCTGAAAGGTTAGCAGGGGCAACATTGGTGGCTCCAACGGTTAATTACTGGTGGTCCGGTTTCCTACAAACTTAATGAATGAAGCATATCAGCAAACGTTACCACAAGACCAATGGGTGTTTCGTGTGTCTCACTATGCTCCATGGCTCACCTACTGGTGGAACACTCAAAAATGGTTCCCTAGTTCTAGTTCTATCGCTCGAAGTATCGATGTTTTTTCTAGTGAGGACCAAAAACTCTTGATGAAGAGCTCGTCTACTAGGAATCATGCAGTACGTACCTCTAGGCCAAAAAGTCGTCACATTTTTTGCTGTCTTAGCAGTTTCAATATTGTCTGCTGCACTTTTATTGGGAAATCTTTTGACTTATAGTTGCGGTGGATTAGTCATCAAAATCCGTTGGCATTATAAGGATTTTTGTGGTAGTAACTGTTGCAGTAGATTAATGGTGGTTTTTTGAAATGTAGATCTGTGTCGGTCAACACTTGAACTTCTTTCTTTGCTATTGCTGCAATCATAATCTCATCTGTCCTTTCTTCAGGCACAAGTAAGACAGCAAGGGGAACATGAGTCCCTGCATCGTGACCTGATAGTTGGATTTGGAGCATGGGAATTCTCTCCCTTGGAACTGGACAACCCATTTCCTAACAATGAGGGCTCGGTGCATCTGTGGCATGGAGATGAGGATAGGTTTATATCGGTTACGTTGCCACGCTACATTGCTGAACAACTCCAGTGGATTCACTACCACGAACTACCTGGTGCCGGACATTTGTTTCTGCTCGCAGACGGGATGTGGGATAATATAGTGAAGACACTTCTGGTGGGAGAAAAGTAGTCTTCAGTCCGTTTATGGATTTTGCCGTTTGTCCCATTATCCCCCATTACAGCCGAACTTGATGCCTGCAACATTTAGATGGGAAATGCTGCGGTTGTAGTCATTGAGTTTTAAAGAGCAGGGCTTAGTCAATGGTTGAGATCTTAAACTTCAATATATTTCTGGTTAGCATGCTTGCTGATGGTTGACTGAGACTTAAAACACATCAGTTAGACTCGGTTCCATGAATTTAGATCAATTTACAACTGACGATGGATTGATTTGTTACTTAAATAACCATGTAACTTCAATAATCATTTTTTTTTATGATCTTCACTATATTATATGCACAAAGTTTGAAGGATAAATTATTTGTCAAACATGTTTAGGGATGACATTTAGAGTTTGCATATACTATTTGATACATATGCCAGTTAAAATGCTCCAAAAAATGTTTAGAAGGACAATAAGATTAAGTCTTTTGTAACTTATGGTGGTTGAGACTTTATAAATAGATGGCATGTATAAGCCTTTTGGATATCCCAAATTGAAAGTTGAATCATCTTTTCATTTTCTATTCTTCTCTCTTGTTATAATTGTTTTAGTTTATAATACGTTATCAGTACGATTTATTCAAGAGTGATGGTCCTTGGTTTATGTCAAAATTTTGTTGGGCTCTAAATATTGAAATTTAATTGTTTGGTTAAAAAATTGGGAGTTGCTACTTAAGACTTGCTTAGGGATGATCACTTTTTTTTCACTACAAAGAATGCTCATAGTCTCTACCTCTCATCCACAATTACCTAAGTCTAATTTTTTTTATATAATTGATTTGATTTCTATCAAGAAGTTTATATAATTCTCTATATCTTTATGAATTTATAAATTCATTCTCGAGTTTAATTGTTGGGCTTTTTATGTGGAGGTATTTAAATTGTTTTGTTATAGATTTTACAAAATCTTATAAAAAAATAGGTATATAATAAAATTTGAATTGAAATTATGCTATAAGAAGTGGAGGTAAGAAAATTTTAATTTTAAACATCTATAGCCGCAAAATCACTTTAATCTATTATTGCCGCATTATAATATTTTGTATTTTATTGTGTTACGATGTATAAAAAATTATATAATTGTATGCTTATTAAAATGGTTGATTATTAATATGATTTTTTTTACTATGTTTAACATTTGTTTTATGTATACTTATTATGCTTACAAATATACATTTTCTTTTATATGAATAAATAAAGTTTTTAAGGATTCAAAATTTTTATAATTAATGTTGAAAAGAATTGCAAAATTTCTTATTATTTAAAATAAATTAGATATTTGTTAAAGTTAAATGACAAAGTGATATTTTATAAGCTCTTGAAGAGGAAATTACTATTGCATTAGATTGTAAAAGCTCTTGAAGAGCTAATGTTGCACCTCTTTATGATGTAAAATCTTGTAGAATATAATATTATTATTTTTAGATCGAGAAGATATAAATATTGAAGGAAATCTTTATGTGTTTTACATTAAAACCTTGAATAGAAATAACATGAGATACTCATGTTTTTTGTATTATAAATATTACCCTAAGGAATACATTACACTTATATTCTTGACATATGACATAGTGAAAAGAAGTTCATAGTGTTGATATGACTGATTAGATCATCCCGAGTCAATGATGATGCAAAATAATTTGATGAAAATTTATATGATTTTATTGAAGAATTAGAAGTTATATTTTAATAATTATCATCAATACTAGTTCTTTGGACAAAATGTTGAATAACACCAGCTAAAGTTAGAGGTCGGTTGCATTTTTTTTTTATAACCAAAAAATATATGAGCTCATGTATCACATGTGTGCAACCTGAAGTTTGTGATATTATTTCTTGAAATAATTTGATTGTGCACAATCTTTAAAGTATGCAATTTGTGCTAACAACGTTGGTGCATTATATCTCAAGCTTGATTTTTGTAGTTTTAGTTGAGATAATATTAAGTTGTCTATGCCTATATATGTTATACGGTTCGCAAAATTATGTCTTCATTTAATTGCTTAATCATTAATATAATAATAGCTTTACAATAAGCATGTAATTTTATTTGTATCTAGTCAATATGTAAGAAATATTTTTTCTCATGAGAATTGATTTTCATTTATAAGCCAATAGATTTCATCTAAGAATATCTAGATGTACAATTGGAACGACGAAAACGTGCAAATCCCAGCCCGTGTGTTTGCCCGTGTAGTCTGTACTATAACTTTAAGGTTGTGTGACAGTCCGTGCCACAAGTCGTGTACAACCTGAATAACTTCAAGAACAAGGCATTTTCCTTAACATGTCTTACCAAACAAGGCACAATACAAAGTTGTTAAAATCCTACAATCCAAGACATTTATAAGGATCAATTTCCAACCACAACATCATCATCTAGATTCAACCAATATGCCATTTGATATCACCACAACAAATTTACAATATTTTTAAAGACATCTGATGAAGCACATTATCTATAGCTTCCATCAATTACTATCATTCAAGTCATCTTTATGCATAAATCATTCATAGTGCATTAACTAGAGTTCTTCATTGACATTCAAGAAAGAGTCAATACAAAATGGCTGTTCACAATTTTCTCAAACTAACCCAACAAAATAACCCCATTTTAGTTTCAAGCATTTACTAGAAAGTTAACTAAAGGTTTAATCCAAAAGTCCTATGTACATGCCACTTAACCAAAATGTGGGAAACAAAGGCTACCAAAAAGAAGTTGATAGTGTGATCTCCCAAGCCGTCCGATCTACGATTAATATTCGATAACCTACACAAATTTAAAACAACCACAACATAAGTTTATATAAGAAACTTAGTTAGTCTATGAATTTGTATGATACTATTCCATGAAAATGACTATATGGAAAAACAATTAGCTTTCAAGTTCCATCATCATTTACATACTAAGTACGTATATATATACTTGATGTAATTCCTTCCATTAACCATTCTCAATTTACCTCATAGGTATCTACCCTTACAAACAATTCTTCTTTTCTTTTCCTTCCACTTCCATATATATATATATATAACTTCCTTTGTTTTTACTTACTATTCATACCATTTTACAACATCATCGGCTCATAACCTGCTAGGCTATAGCCCGAATCCTATCATCGGCTCAAAGCCTGTAAAGCCGTAGCTTGAAATATATCACCGGCTCAAAGCCTACTAAGCCGTAGCTTAAAATAGATCACCGGCTCAAAACCTGCTAAGCCGTAGCTTGAAATATATCATCGGCTCAAAGCCTGCTAAGCAGTAGGAGATTTCCCCTTTTGTTTGGGTGGTTGTGCATCTTGCTGCTAAAAAATGAACTATAATTATTGGTTAGACAAAATAAAATAAAAAAATTACTCAATATATATAACTTGTTTCAAATTTGTACCTATTTCGAATTTGCGCAAGACCGCTTGTTATGGCCATGTTGGCCACATTAAGTACATGTCATGAGCATACCTTTACTACTCAAGTGGCTAGGCTTCATTTTTTTGGTTCATATTTGGCCATCTTTCTATTCTTTTTGGGCCCCCAGGCATCTTCCTTTCAATAGAAGGTAGTACTGGCTCAATACAGTTTTTTCCTAATCATGGGTTGCATTGGGAAAGAGTAAGCTTTCTTGTAGGTATCAATGTGATAACAATCATGCAGATAATCATCTAGTTGAAGCCCTAAGTGATACATGGCAACACATGCATGGGAACATGGAATCCCACTAATCTACCATCTTCTACAACTACATATCCTTTGACTTAGGTCAATTGTATATTGATAACTTCCTTTCATCAAACTCACATCCATTTTCACCATTCCATATCATTTTCCACTCTACACAGTCCTTCTTGTTGGCATCAAACTTAGCTTTCACCAATGGACCATAGTTTTGCTTCCATCCATTACATAACTTCCTTTTTTGTACTATCCTAGTCATCATCTTGGTCCTAATATCCTCAAGCATACTAATAATGCTTTTAAACCTAGCTTCAACAATGCTTGAATTGAATGCTTCACACAAATTGTTGTCAACAATATCTGATTTACAAGTAGTCCCAAAAAATGCCCTAGTCCACATCTTTGGAGACTTTTTCATCAAATTATCATAAGCTAACTTATCTTTCTTCTCCAGTGTTGAACATAGATCCTCTCACTCCCTCTTATTCGTGGCCTTCACAATCTGCCAGAAATCACACTCATAAGATTTCCCTAACTTCCTCCCTAACCAATTTGCAAACACATGCCTCGCATAATTCTTATGCTCTACCCTTGGAAGTATGTCAGAAATTGTAATCTCAAGGCCCTAATTCAAAACAAGATCTTTGTTAGAAAATGTTAATTAAATATAGATAACAGAATACAAAAATAATACTAAGCTTAAATTTGCATATTCACTAACCTTTTGTTGGTCACTGATAATTGTATACTCATAACCATCTTCCAAGGCAAATCAGTTGATAAGAGACTGAGAAACCAGGCCCATGAATTAGTGCACTCCACTTCAACCATAGCCCATGCAATAGTAAACATCTGATTGTTTGTGTCCTTTCCAACAGTTGTGAGAAATTCACTCTTAAATAGGCCTTTTAGGAAATAACCATCTAGGCCAATGAGTGGCCTACACCCCACTTTCCATCTTCTCTTTAGTGCATCAAAGCACACATAATACCTCTTAAAATGAGGAGGGGAGTCAGCTGTCACCCTTTGAATAGTCATTTTGATTGTACTTCCTGGTATCTTTGACCTTAACTCATGAGCATAGTCCAAAAGCAGCTCGAATTCCTCATTATGATTCCCAACCATCTTCTCCTTCACTATTTTCTTTGCTCTATAACAATAGTCAATGGTCACATTTACATGCATCTCAGAAGCACATCTTCTTTGAATTTCCCTTAGCTTCATCTTAGGGTGATCCTTGATAGTTGCTTTAAAATGTTGGGCAATCATAGCAACAGTCACCATTTTATTAAAAAACTAATCGAACAATGACGCTCATCTTGAAATATCTTTATTTGCTAGCATTTCGAAACAGGACTGTAGCTAGCCCTAATTCTCCATGGATAGTTAGGTGAAGCAATGCACCTCATAACAATCCTTTTCGGTTCATTCTTAATAAACTTCAATTGTCTTCTACATTCTTTGGAGTACTTTCAAATTGCAGTCTTAAACTTCTTGCCATCCTTAAACAACATTCCCAAACTAAATTTTACCTTATCACTGTATAAGGGGAACTTGCTCCTCCTTCTCTCACCATTTCCATGTTCTTCATCTTCATCAGACCTGTAACAACACAATTTTTAGTGGCGTCAGAAACAGTAATTTCGAGATCACAAATCTGACACGTCGAGTCGAAAATTTATTTGCTTAAATAATTACGACTTCGTTAACATCGTATTAAAATTTGGTTATGAAATTTTAATGTTTAAATAGTTAATTAAGTAAAAAAGACTGAATCGTAAAAGTCGTAAAATGTAGGAATCATTGACCAAACATGCTAAATTGTAGAGTAATGACTTAAGAAAGGTCCTTAATGAGTAAATATACCTTCACAAGGTATAGTGGACGGTTATGGACCATAATTTGGTGAAAATCATGTTAATTCATTAAGGGTATTTTGGTAAAATGCAAATAAATATGTAAAGATTAAATAAAAGATACTTTGGATGATTTTAATCATATTCTTCAACCTTGAAACAAAGGAAACCGTAAAATAGAGAAGAAAATATTCAACTAGCTTGGAGCCTTGATTTAGTGAGTGAAATCTCGCCCGTTTTTAGTAATTTTTATGTTTTCGAGTCCGTATTAGTTTAATCTAGCTTATGTAAGGACTAATTTGTGAATCTGTCAAATGTTGTGGATCTTACCATTGTTAAATATATTTTTTCTTGGAGGTTTTTGATAGTTTTGAATGTTTGATGATTGGGTTGGATCTTTTTGTAAAATGATTTATGATGAAATTAAGGTTTAAGGACTTAATTGTTAAAAGGGTAATATTGATGTACTTGTTGTGAAATAAATGGATTTGTATGAGGATTATGAATGTTTGGCTGGTATGGGTTGAGGAGAAAATGAGTATTTTGCATGTTTTATGTTGAAATGACTAAATTGAATAAAAAGAAAATATTAGGGATAAAATCATAATTTTACCAAAAAGGGTTTGATTGTGTTAAATGAATTGATTGTGTGATTTAATATGAGAAATTGAATGATTTGTGAATGTAGACTACGACCGTGCCACCGATCGTGAAAAGGGAAAATTAGCAGAATAGTCCCTAGGATCCATTCACAACTGCAATCCAGTTCGTGAGTTTGTATGGTTAAATTCTAGTTTTAATTTCATATTCTTGTATTGTAAACCATTGTAGTGAATTGAAATGATGATCGAAAGATGGAAGATGAGAATAAAGAAAAAGAAAGGCAACGGGCTTTGAGAAGTAAATGAAAAAGGGGTCCGATGACTAAGTATCATAGTGAGTATATGAAATCTTTTATGGATTTAAAGATCTGATGACTAAGTGTCATCGTGTGTATATGGATCCTTTACGGATTAAGAGGTCCGATGACTCTGTGTCATCAAGACTATACAAATCCCACGTGGATTATAAGGTTCGGTGGCTATGCGTCATCATGAGCATATGAATGAATTGGAATCCATTGCGGATTAAAGGTCAGATGACTTTGTGTCATCGTGAGTATCAAATGCGAATTTAAACTTACCATAATGTATACGGTTTAATCAATTCAGTTGACTTGATTTACAGACTCTTGAAGTTGGTGAATCTATTTAATTTTATGAACTTACTAAGCTAAGAAGTGTTTACCTGTGAAATTGCTATTGTTTTGTAGATTCAATTTTGCTGTTCGAAGATCGGATCATCTTGGAGCATCACACTATCCCAGAGTTGTTCGATAGACTTTTACATCACTTGGTTAATATGGCATGTACTAGGATGATGTTACCCTTTGCTTTTATACAATGAGTTTGTGAAAAACTTTGTTATTTTTTATGAAATGTTGAAAGTAGACTTTAAGTACCTTGTATTGATATAAATCATGTGTTTTTGTTGACTTAAGTGCATAATTAAAAGTTATGTATGTATGAAATTAATGAACTTGTGTTTGGTATAACTTTTGAGATTTAACATGCTTGTTTCGGTAGAAGTACAGGGTAGGAGAGAGGTTGTACATTGACTTGAGTTATATCGGTAGTTGAGTTATGAGTATTGGTAGTTGTATGTATGGATGTATCAGTAGTTTGCATACTTGTATCGGTAGAAGTTATAGGGTGGGAATTATAGCTCTCTGGAGTTTTTAGTATCGGTGGAAATTATTCTTGTATCGGTAAAACTAGTACAAGTACCGATAGAAATCTGCACCGTTTGGAATTGTTTCATGACAAGGCTACTACCGATACTTGACCATCATGTACTGGTAAAAGTCTCCAAAAATATTGGAAATGATAGTTTTACCCTTGTTTGATTTGTATTTATGTTTAAATGATGATGTGTAACATGTGAAATGAAATAGTTTTTAATAAATAAAGTTGTATAATATTACGATAAGATGATCAATGATAAATGAACAGTAAAACATTGAAAATCCTAACTGACGACGGTGTTCAGATTTTGGGTGTTACATTTAGTGGTATTAGAGCTTACGATTTAGCAATTTCTTGGACTGTATGGTCGTGTTTGATGATTTAAAAGTACATGTCATATGAACTTGTGATAGTGTGATATGGATGAATCCGATCTAACTAATATTTTTGCAGATAAATATAAGATGCCTGACTCTGAAAAAGAGGAAAAATAATGAGGTAAACAACACTATTCTGACTAATGACTCTAGGGCTAATCACAGTGTATCGATACTATCGATGACGGAAAATAAAGCAAAGAATATGTTTTTCAGTTTAATGGGGTAATGGTTCATAGAATTCATGAGAAATTATCCGATGGCACCAGCCCCTTCGCCTCCTATCACACAACCAGGTGCCCGATTGGTAGCACCCCTAGAAATATCTCCACCACCTCCAATGGTAGAATTAAGGCGTCGCATCCTTATAGATAGGGTTAGGAAATACGGAGCTGAAGACTTTCGCGGTAGTGTAGAAGATGATCCTTCCAAAGCTGAATACTGGTTGGAAAATACGTTGAGAGTCTTGAATGAGATGGCTTGCCTTGCTAAAGACTATGTAAGGTGCGTCGCGTCGCTACTGAAGGATGAAGCTTACCACTAGTGGGCTATGACCGTAGCTATGATGCCTGAAACAAAGTTACTTGGGATTTCTTCCAAACAGAATTTAAGAAGAAATATGTCAGCAACCAATACCTAGATAGAAAGAGAAGAAATTTTTAAAACTAAGACAGGGAAATAAAATAGTGGCAGATTACGAACGAGAATTTGTGCAGCTCAATAAGTATACAAGAGAAGTGGTACCAACCGATGAAGCTATGTGTGTCCGTTTCGAAGAGGGGCTAAATGACGAGATTAGAATAATGGTGGGTGGTTCTAAAATTCGACCGCTGGTAGTGCTAGTGGACAGAGCATAAAAGATGGAAGAAATCTACAACAGTAAGAGACAAAGAGATAAGAAGTTTCAAGAATTTGGAAAGAAAAATATTACCACGACTTTCTCTATGCCACCGCCGAAGAGATTTAGAGAAGAGGCTAGTCGGGGCCCAGTTTTTTCAAGATTTCTGAGTTGGAGTAAGTCGGGACCACTGGAATCTAAATTTTAGAACAGACTCACAGAAAGTGTAGCTAGCATTCGTAATATACCTAGCCCAATATGTGGGTATTGTGAGAGGAACCATGCAGGTGAGTGTCGCAAGATGAAAGGGACATGTTATCGATGAGAAAGTACAAATCACTTTCTAAGGAACTGCCCGATAAGATCAAAAGAAAAGGAGGAACAAAGTGTAAAACCTCCTGCTACAACCACAAAGAGTAGACGTCCGGGGCAAAGTAGCAGTACAAGTGGAAATCGTGGAGATTAGAGGGATACTGTAGCTAGATTTGAGGCTCGAGCACCTACACGGACTTATGCCATCAAAGCCCAGGAAGAGGCTACCGCTCCAGATGTTGTGACTGGTATATTCTATCTCTTTAATGATATTGTGTGTGCACTGATTGACTCGGGATCAACTCATTCATATATTTGTACTGCATTAGCTACTGAAAAAAATTACCTGTTGAGTCGACTGAGTTTGATGTACAAGTCACAAACCCATTGGGTTATGGTGTCATTGTTAATTTGGTATGTCATAAATGTCCACTGAGAATTTGAGACTGTAAGTTTCTTACTGATTTGATGTTATTATCATTTATTGAGTTCGATGTGATTTTGGGAATTGACCGGTTAACTGAGCATGATACAGTAGTTAATTGTAAACAAAGACGGATCGACTTGAAACGACCGATAGGGGAAGTAATCACAAATGAGTCTGGGAAGTTAAATAGTGGCACCAGAATAATCTCATCTTTATCAGCACAGGATGGTTCATAAAGGTTGTGAAGCATTTTTTGCTTATATACTTGATACTCGGAGTACTTGGACAGAGTTAAAACAAGTGTTGATTATCAAGGAATTTACAGATGTGTTTTCAGAGGAGTTATCGGGTTTACGTCGATCAGAGAGTAGAGTTCGGTATTTATTTAATACCCGAAACTATACCGATTTCGATTCAACCGTACAGAATAGCCTTCACTAAATTGAAAGAGTTAAAGGCACAATTGCAAGAGTTGTTGGACAGGGGCTTTATCTGATCGAGCATATCGCCTTGGGGCGCACCAATATTGTTTGTGAAAAAGAAATATGGATCGATGAGAATGTGTATAGACTACAGACAGCTAAACAACGTAACAATCAAGAATAAATACATGTTGTCTCGTAATGATGAGTTGTTTGATCAGTTGAGAGGTGCGACCGTCTTTTCTAAAATAGATCTTCGATCGTGTTCTTATCAGATGCGAGTAAAAGACAATGATGTGCAAAAAATAACATTCAAAACTCGATACGAGCATTATGAGTTTCTAGTAATGTCGTTTGGGTTAACTAACGCTCATGCAAAATTCATGGACTTGATGAATCAGGTTTTTAAACCTCAGTTGGACAGATTTGTAGTGGTTTTCATTGATGATATATTAATTTATTCCAAGTCAGAGTCAGAGCATGTTCAACATTTGAGGGAAGTTTTACAAAATAATGCGGAAAAATAGTTGAATGCAAAGTTCAGCAAGTGCGAGTTTTGGCTTCGGGAAGTGGGATTTCTAGGCCATGTGGTATCATCGGAGGGGATTCAGGTTGATCCAAGTAAAGTGTCAACTATTCTCGATTGGAAGGTACCTAATAATGTTACCGAGGTACGTAGTTTCCTAGGATTAGTAGGCTTTTATCGTCGATTCGTGAAAGATTTCTTTATTGTAGCCTTGCCGATGATGAAATTGCTATAGAAGAATATTCAGTTTGTGTGGTCAGAAAGGTGTCAGCAGAGTTTTGATCAGCTGAAGAAATTGTTGACAGAAGCTCCAGTATTGATACAACCTGAAACGGGTAAAGAGTTTGTTGTATATAGTGATGCATCTCTAAATGGCCTAGGTTGTGTATTGATGCAAACAGGACAGGTAATAGCTTATGCCTCTCGATAATTAAAACCACATGAATGGAACTATCCGACCCACGACTTAGAGTTGGTTGCCATTGTGTTTGCTTTGAAGATCTGGCGACATTATTTATATGAGGAAAAGTGTCACATATTCACAGATCATAAAATTTTAAGGTATCTGATGACTCAGAAGGAACTGAATTTAAGGTAAGTCAGTGGTTGAAATTATTAAAAGACTATGATTTGGTAATTGAATACCATCCGGGAAAGGCTAATGTTGTCGCTGATGCTTTGAGCCGAAAATCATTATTTGTATTGAGAGCAATGAATGCTCATTTGTCACTTGAGGGTAATGGTTATGTTATAGCAGAACTTCGGACGAAACTATTATTCATACAGTGGATACGAGAATTGCAGAAAGATGACTCAAAGCTTAAGGCTAAAAGGGAACAGATGCAGAATGACGCAACTATTGAATTTACTGGAGATGATGATGGTATGTTGTATTTTTGGGGCAGAGTATGCATTCCTGATAATTCTGACTTAAGACAGGACATTCTATCAGAGGCTCACAGTAGTACTTACTCTATTCATCCGGGCAGCGTGAAAATGTATAACGACCTGAAGAAGATGTATTAGTGGCTGGGTATGAAACGAGAAATCTTAGAGTTTATGATTAGATGTTTGGTGTATCAGCAAGTAAAAGCTAAACACCAGGTACCATTTAGACTGTTGCGACCTATTACCATTCCTGGGTGGAAATGGGAACGGGTCTCTATGGATTTTGTTACAGGATTACCTATGACGCCGAGGAAGAAACACTCGATATGGCTTATAGTGGACAAATTGACGAAATCGGCTCACTTTATTTCTATCCGAGTAGACTTTCTACAAGAGAAGTTGGCTAAATTGTATGTATCTGATATAGTACGACAACATGGAGTACCAGCATCTATTATCTCTGACAGAGATCCACGCTTCACCTTGAGGTTTTGAGGTAAGTTGCATGAAGCTTTAGGAACCATACTGAATTTCAGTACAGCATATCATCCGCAAACGGATGGTCAATTAGAACGGGTGATACAGATCCTTGAAAATATGCAACGATACTTTATACTTGAGTTTGATGGTAGCTGGGAAAGATATCTACCATTGGTAGAGTTTGCATATAACAACAGTTATCAAACTAGTATTAAAATGGCCCCGTTCGAAGCATTATACGGTAGGAAATGCAGAACACCTTTGTATTGGTGAGAGTTGAGTGAAAACAAGTTAGTTGGAGCCGATTTGATTCATGAGACCGAAGACAAGGTACGGGTGATTCGCAACTGTTTGAAAGCAGCATCTGACCGACAGAAATCTTATGTAGATCTTAAAAGGAAAAATATAGAATTTATAGTGGGAGACCGAGTCTTCTTGAGAGTTTTACCTTGGAAGAAAGTGCTAAGATTTGGCAGAAAAGGAAAGTTGAGTCCATGTTTTATTAGGCCGTATGAGATCATTGAACGGGTTGGTCCTGTAGCATTTAAACTGGCTTTTCCACCGAAATTAGAGAAGATTCATAATATGTTTCACGTTTCGATGCTGAGACGGTACAAGTCAGATCCTTCCCATGTGATTACCCCTTGTGAAGTTGAGATATAGCCATATTTGTCATATTCAGAAGAATCGGTTAAGATTCTAGCTCGCGAGGTAAAAGGTTTGCGAAACAATAGGGTACCATTATTAAAAGTGTTAGGGAACCGACATGGGCTTGAAGAAGCTACATGAGAGATAAAAGCTTCGATGAAATCACAGTACCCTAACCTATTCACTGGTAAGAAATTTCGGGACGAAATTTTGCTAAGAGGGGAGAGTTGTAACAGCCCGATTTTTAGTGGCATCGAAAACAGTGATTTCGGGATCACAAATCCAACAAGTCGAGTAAAAATTTTATTTAATTAAATAACTACGACTTCGTTAGCATCGTATTAAAATTTGGTTATGAAATTTTAATGTTTAAATAGTTAATTAAGTAAAAAGGACTGAATCGTAAAAGTCACAAAATGTAGGAATCATTGTCCAAACATGCTAAATTGTAGAGGAATGAATTAGGAAGGGTTCTTAATGAGTAAATATACCTTCACAAGGTATAGTGGATGGTTATCGACCATTATTTGGTGAAAATCATGCTAATTCATTAAGGGTATTTTGGTAAAATGCAAATAAATAAGTAAAGATTAAATAAAAGATAATTTGGATTATTTTAATCATCTTCTTCAACCTTGAAATAAAGGAAAACCCTAAAATATAGAAGAAAGTATTCGGCTAGCTTGGAGCCTTGATTTAGTGAGTGAAATCTCGCCCATTTTTAGTAATTTTTATGTTTTTGAGTCCGTATTAGCTTAATCTAGCTTATGTAAGGACTAATTTGTGAATCTTACCATTGTTGAATATGTTTTTTCTTGAGGTTTTTGATAGTTTTGAATGTTTGATGATTGGGTTGGATTTTTTTGTAAAGTGATTTATGATGAAATTAAGGTTTAAGGACTTAATTGTTAAAAGGGTGATATTGATGTACTTGTTGTGAAATAAATGGATTTTTATGGGTTTGGATGAGGACTATGAATGTTCGGCTAGTATGGGTTGAGGAGAAAATGGGTATTTTGCATGTTTTGTGTTAAAAGGACTAAATTGAATAAAAAGAAAATGTTAGGGATAAAATCATAATTTTACCAAAAGGGTTTGATTGTGTTAAATGAATTGATTGTGTGATTTAATATGAAAAATTGAATGATTTGTGAATTTAGACTACGGCCATACCATCGATCGTGGAAAGGGAAAATTAGTATAATAGTCCCTAGAATCCATTAACAACTGCAATCCAGTCCGATAAGTTCGTATGGTTAAATTCTAGTTTGAATTTCATATTCTTGTATTATAAACCATTATAGTGAATTGAAATGATGATCGAAAGATGGAAGACAAGAATAAAGAAAAAGAAAGGCAACGGGCTTTGAGCAGTAAATGAAATAAGGGTCCGATGACTAAGTGTCATCGTGAGTATATGAAATCCTTTATGGATTTAGAGGTCCGATGACTAAGTGTCATCGTGAGTATATGGATCCTTTACGGATTAAGAGATCCGATGACTCTGTGCCATTGTGAGTATACAAATCCCACATAGATTATAAGGTCCAGTGGCTATGCGTCATCGTGAGCATATGAATGAAGTGGAATCCATTCGGATCAAAGGTCTGATGACTTTGTGTCATTGTGAGTATCAAATGCGAATTGAAACTTACCATAATGTATACGGTTTAATCAATTCAGCTGACTTGATTTACAAACACTTGAAGTTGGTGAATCTATTTAACTTTATGAACTTACTAAGCTAAGAAGTGTTTACCTATGAAATTGCTATTGTTTTCTAGATTCAATTTTGCTGTTTGGAGATCTAATAATCTTGGAGCATCACACTATCCCGGAGTTGTTCGGTAGACTTTTACATCACTTGGTTAATATGACATGTACTAGGATGATGTGACCCTTTGCTTTTATACAATGAGTTTGTGAAAAACTTTGTTATGTTTTGATGAAATGTTGAAAGTTGAATTTAAGTACCTTGTATTGACATAAATCATGTGTTTGTGTAGACTTAAATGCATAATTAAAAGTTGTGTATGTATGAAATTAATGAATTTGTGTTTGGTATAACTCTTGAGATTTAACATACTTGTTTCGGTAGAACCCATGTATGTTTCGGTAGAAGTACAGGGTAGGAGAGAGGTTGTACACTGACTTGAGTTGTATCGGTAGTTGAGTTGTGAGTATCGGTAGTTGTATGTATGGATGTATCGGTAGTTTGCATACTTGTATCGGTAGAAGTTGCAGCGCGAGAATTATAGCTCTCTGGAGTTTTTAGTATCGATAGATGCATGTCATGTATCGGTAGAAATTATACTTGTATCGGTAGAACTAGTACAGGTACCAGTAGAAATCTGCACCATTTGGAATTGTTTCATAACAGGGCTACTACCGATACTTGACCATCATGTAACGGTAAAAGTCTCCCAAAATATTGGAAATGACATTTTTACCCTTGTTGATTTGTGTTTATGTTTAAATAATGATGTGTAACATTTGAAATGAAATAATTTTTAATAAATAAAGTTGTATAATATTACGATAAGATGATCAGTGATAAATGAACAGTAAAACACCAAAAATCCTAACACGGTGTTCGGATTTTGGGTGTTACAGGACCCACCAAGCTTCCATGTTCATCTGAGTCCTATTCCTCAGTCTCATTCCCATCCTTCTCTTCTCCACTAATTGCAGTAGCATTTTCATCAGCAAAATCAATAGCATATTTATCAGTAACTTCATCAGCAACATTATCCACTCCATCTGATATTGCAAAATTAGCATCATATTCACCAGTAACATTATCCTCTCCATCTAATGTTGCAAAATCATCAGCATATTCATCAGCAGCAACTTCAGTATCATTATCCTCTCTAACAGTAGACCCTCTTACATCACCCTCCACATCAGCTTCAACCCCTCCTACATCACCTTCCTCAATAGCTTCTACCCTTTCCAGATCACCTTCACCATCAGATTCTACCCCTTCATCATCACCCTCCCCATCAACTTCTATAACTTCACCATCACCTTCCCCAACAGTCAACATAAAGATATCATCTACAATTATAGGGTTATCTACCTCATGTTTAACATATAGGTCAATCTCCTTAAACTTGACCCAAAAGTCTAACATAGCTATGGTGAAAGTGTCATCATAAATCACCCTTAGATTATTTTGTAACCCTACTGTACCAGGCTCATGAAAATATATTAACATGATATTGTTAAAACCTAACCCAATTTTCACAATTTTACATAATTCAAAATAAGATATTGTGTCTGGGTCCTCTTTAAGCCTAATCACTTCCCCACCTACATATTGACATATGGGTCCTTTACAAACTTCCCACCCACATGCAAAATAAGATAATATTCCTCATCACTATTTGTCATCTGCAAGAAAGCATAAACAACCAATTTTCATATTCACTAGCCAACAATAATAAATAAATAAAAAACATGTCACTACCTACATCGAGACCACTGTAACAAAAAAGTTACAAAACTCAATAAACTAACAATACAAAACTCACAAAACAGTAATAGCACTAAACTAAAATTCCAGAAATCAACAGAACAGTAACATCGGGACCACTTTCATATCACAAATCGACAAAACATACCCTACATTATCGCACTAAAATTACAATAACAAAGCACAAATAACCATCTAGAATCACAAATTATTGTAGGCAAAATCGGGACCACTGTCGCATTATAAACCGACAAAAAATCAATAAACCAAACCAAACCAAATCATATTGTCGTATCTAAACTATAGCACATACCAAAACAAAATATATTTATTTTCCAAACAAACCAAATAAGAAAGCACATACCTTTCGATTTTGGGTTTCGGAAACTTGGAACAATTGTTGAAGCTTTTTCGATCTTGGGTTAGGGATTCAAATATTTAGGGATTTTAATATTTAGGGATTTTAATATTTTAGGGATTCAAAGAAGATTTTGTAAGGCTAATGATTTAGGGAGTTTTACATTTTGGAGGTTTCAATAGTTAGGGATTTCAAAATTTTAGAGATTCAAAGAAGATTTTAGATGATATTCATTTTGGGATTTCACGATTTTTGTGCATCAAATGAGTTTGAAAGTTATCGATTTCGATCGTTTAGGGATCTTAGAATTGGGGATTCAAATAGTTTGAGTAATTTCGAGTTTGGGGATTTTAGAATTGGGAAAAATTATGTTTGGGATGTTTGAGATAATTTGAGGATTTAGGTTTTTTTTAGTTTTATATTTATTATTTTGTTTATTTTTTGCCACATCAGCACTCTTATTTAAATGGATACCACATCAGTCGACCACATGTACCTCCACATGTACATGATTTGTTGACCAGCTGTTGACTAACGGTCAGTTGACGGTTACTGTTTGAACAGGATCTGTTATACAAAATTTTATTACGCTAAGGGCCAATATCAAAAAAAAAAGGTTGGGGCATATATCCAAAAGCCCTCAAAGTTTGGGGGCTTTTTTTTTACAATTATGCCAAAATCTTATTGCCTTCACTACCAATGTAAATAATGATTCAGAAGATGAGCCTGATACTGGAATGATAAGGACTCTCTAAAAAATTATATAGACATGTTGGGTAAATGGAGCATGGTGTTTGAAGTTAATACTCAATTGTCTCAAGAGATCAAGCTTTGAAAGATGATAATGCTATGCTAATCAAACAAGTAGCAGCCAAAGAGGCTCTTATTGCATAAGAACTTGAAAACTCGATGAAAGTCAAGAAGGAATTGGTTGAGACTAAAGTGATGCTTGAAAAATTCACTACTAACAATAGTGAGCTCAATGAGATTTTAGATGTTGGTGTAAGAGATCAAAGAAAAAGGGGTTTTGGCTTTGTAGAGAAAGGTAAAGCTGTAAAAGAAAAACCTATGGTGTTTGTTAAAGCTTCAAGTTCAAAAGAAATAGAGGAAAGCTCGAAGTCAATAATTGTTAAGCATATAAAAAAGATTGGACATCCTCATAAAGTGATTGCCACTATTATGGTGCTCTTGGTCACATAAGGCCACACTATTTCAAATGCTTCAGGACCTAAGATCGAAGAATTCAATGACTAGGGCAGTGCCTTCTCCTATTGGCACTGCCGCTGGAAAAGTGCAGAAATAGGTTTGGGTAAAGAAAGAGTCAAATGGTTACTAGTTTCCTAACGATATTTGAAGTCTACCATAGGCAGAATTCGAAATTTTTCCAGTGGTTTTCCATGACACAAGACAGGTAATTAGACTTATCTTACTGACTTTGAAGATTTACCTAGTGGAAAATCAACTTTTGTGATGGTAACAAGGGACATATATGTAAACCCCAAATCCGACCCAATCGTTATGGCTGAATTCGGAAAGCTACATCGGCCACCGAAACGATCCAAAAAAACTTTCTTGGTTTTAAAACATACTTTTTAAACTATTTGTGTAAAACGTTCAAAAAATAGTAAAATAAATTTTTTTTATTTTATCTTAAAAAAATATATTAGGATTATAGAAATCAACGGTTTTATTTGTAAAAGTTTGATCTCTATTTAAAACATTCATAATTCCATTTTTTCTTCAGAAATCGTTTATTTATTCAAAAAAGGGACTTGTCATTCATTATTATTCGGGGAAAACATGTTAATTTCATAAATCAAATACCTTTAGAAATCTCATTTGTAATCATAAGAATTTTGAAAACGAAGTTTAATTATATTAAAAACCCATCTCTCAGCATTGCAGCGAAAAACTATAATATTGACATATTTTTATGAGAATCTCAACGAAAAATGTTACTAAAATCATATTTTGTTAAAATTGATATTTCATGTAAATTCAATAAACTATCAATTAACAATTTAAAATCTCAAAAATCAAGTCATATTTTTTGTCTAAAACTCATTTCTCATTTTCGAAACGGAAAAGGGTGGTTTTTTCAACTTTAATAAATACCAAGTTTCATGCATAATCTTATCAAATACTAATTTATGCAATTTTTAAAACTTAATGTCATACAATCAATTCATGCAAATCAGAATGAAAAATTCCCAAAGTAAAGTCTCATGCCACAGTCCATAGTTAAACTCATTACAAACCCAAAGTAACAAAATATTAAAATAAATTTAATTAGTTTAATTTAAAAAGAATTCCGAGAAACTCCTCCAAATGTCGTCATCGAATCCTAACCTCGAGGTATCTGTAAAATCAGAAAACTAAAAGGAGTGAGCTATAAAGCTCAGTGTGAAATTAACATAAACACAATCACGTACATATAGACATATACATTATACAATCATAATAATCATATCATTTCATATTACTCAATATTTTCACTTATACTATGCATGATCAGTTCAATGCACATTTTGTAAAACGATGCAGATTTTATAAAAAACGATCCTACCCATCTCCGCAACACATAAAATTGAGTTTCCCAGAACTCATCCATCCATATACCAAATTGTGAACAATGTCACCAAAATCGCAGATAAACTGTAATACCCCTAACCCTTATCCGTCGTCGGATTAAGGTTAAGCAGCATTACTAAACAAATCACAGTTTAAAACTCATAATATCATTTGTTTCAACATAAACATGCAATCACATTATCCCATACATTTGGCTTTAAAAATTTATATCATGGACCTTAAGTATAGCTTAATATAACTTAGGATTAATTTGAAACTAAATAGAAAGCTTAAGAAAAAGTTAGAAAAGTATGGTGAAACAGGGGCACGGTCGTGTACTAGCCCATGTGTGCCCTCGAAATAGGGTCACACGGCCGTGTATCAGCTCGTGTGCCCAACCGTGTACATACTTGAAATGTTCATACAGACTTACAGAACATGCCCGTGTACTGGGCCGTGTACTGGTCCATGTGTCTACATTTGTATTAACATCATTTAAAATATTTTAAAACAAGGTTATAATGACTATTACAAAAAGTACTTCTCAACTATCCACAACTAACTTCTACTTCCCTAAAAGACCTATATACATGCCATTACCCTAACAAAAGTTAAAGGAAGACTACCAAAATGATGGATAGTGTGAGCCTTGATTGATCCCTTCCAAAATAAGCACAATCTACAAAAAAAAATAATAATACATAAGTTACAAAATTTAGTAAGTTCATAACATTAACTCATCTAAATCCATTAAACCTGAATATCATATAAACATATAAGATGTATAAATTATGTCAAATGGCATCATACACACTTCTCTTATGAATTTTGTTTTCCAAAATACCACATTTATCCAATATTTTCATATTCACTTTCCTTATCTTTATCATATAAATTATTTAACGTATTAAGATATACAATAGATTAAATACTTCATAATTAAGACAGCCGCACCGAAGTGCAAACAAGGGCACCAAAGTGCAAACAGGGGCACCGAAGTGCATACGGGCTATTAAACGTTTGAGTTTCTTAACATGAATTTATTTCTCTACCAATCACAATTCAAACGAGTAATATAACAAAATAATTAAAACAAGATAAGTTGCTAGGAACTTACATAATTCACTTTTGGAGAAGTATCAGGGACTATTTCGTGATATTTCCTTTCTCACAAGCTATTGTCTTTTCCACTAGTCTCTAGATCTATACACATAACCATAATTTAGTTCAATACACTACTTCCTCAGTAATTTAATTTTGTTTCAATCTATATAGATAGATAGATAGATAGATAGATAGATATAATACCCTTTTCATGAATACACACTAAATGAACTCAAAATTCACAAGAACATTATGGAAATTTTTAATATTTACACAAAATAATCCATTACTAAAATCTATTAAAACCACTTAATATTTTGCATCACATATATCACCCAAAAAAAAAATCTAGACTTAACATTATAAATAGCTTAGTTTTAACCATGGCAACATTCAAAAACTTTGACAATTTCAAAAACGAAGATATGAGTTAGTTGAACCTAGTTATAGCGTTCTCAAAACATAAAAATCTTAAGAAATGGACTTAAAAATCATACCATGCAAACTTAAAGAAGAAGAATAATCACGCCTTTCATTTCCATGGAGTTTCGATGGTTTCAAGAGAAAAGAAAATGAAAATACCCTTTTTCCTTTCTTTATTTCTTCTTTATTCCACTTTTAACAACATTTTCTATATTAAAAATTATAAAACCATGAAATTCCACTAACTAGTCACTCCGCTTAAGCTTAAATTTGTTTATTTATCTATCCAACCCTTCCACTTAAATTCAACACATTTACTCATTACTACTTTACAATTACTAACTTTTATAGATTTTTCCAATTTAATCCTTTTTATCAAATTACTCCACTAACTTTAAAAATCCTTACACTCTAATCTATTTCATCATAAACGACTTGGTAATAATATTAAATTTTAACATTACCATACGACACTTTGGAATTATGGTTTTGAAACCACTGTTTCTAATACTATTTAAAAAAATGGGATATTACATAAACTATCAGTAATCAAAATTGTGAACAAGCCACCAAAATTGCAAATATACTGTCAACAATCAAAATCGTGAACAATCCACCACATTTGCAGCTAAACTGCCACATAATCAAATTATGAATAGTGTCACATTAATGCAAATAAACTGTCACTTTCTTCCCCCTTTCACATATCCCACCCCATGCATGTGATATTACCACAAAATCACTTTTTCTCTTAAAATCACATAGGCATGCTTAGCATGCAAATCACATATGTACATATGGTACCAAAATATCACATTTTATAAATCATGTGAAAATCACATATGTCATAAGGTCACATAATGTGAGATTGAGATTATCATACTTTTCAAATCAATAATAATTAACAAATCACACATCATACATATCACCAAAATCAATGGTTTCGAATCACTTACTTGACATATTCCATAATGATGAGTTTTATATCTTTATGGATATTTAAAGTATTCTCATTTAATCATAATTTAAATAATAATGCTTTTAATAATATAAAACATAGATTTTTATTGTTTAGTGTTAAAATTCACACCTTATAGTAGATCCAACACAAATCATCACTCTAAAAAAGCATCCACACTTAGATCTAATCGATAGGTTACCTACTTATCAACTATAGTGATATTTCATTAGGGAGGTCATTTTTAAATGATTTATAAGATACATCAATTTAACAAAAACCCTCATCCGCACTTACTCTATAATAATCAATCGAAGATTGATCTCGTTCCCGACATTAGGGGTTTTACGGAATGGTATCGATCAACCTCTATCTCGATTAAAACAAGAGGGTCGAAGGATCATTGTGCTCTTGAATCGAAGAAGGATGACAATCAAGAGAAAAGGATCACTTGAAAAAGTGAGTCACTCAGTTCAATATTTTAAAACATAATATTTAAACTTATTGAAATAGGGATAGATAGATTTTTGTTTACTATAACGATGATAGAGGTTGGAAAATAGTGAAGAAGAAAAGAGAGAGAATCACCAAATTCGGTGGAGGTGCGACGGTTATGACGGTGGCGACAATGAAATTCTGATGATGGAGGTGAAGGTGCTATAGCGGAGGAGGAAGAAAAGTGTTGTGACACTAGAGAGAAGAGAAGGAGAAGGAGAAAAGAAAAGAAAGAAAAGGAGTGGTGGTTGCGGTAACTCATGGTGGTTCCCATGGTGTGGAGGGTGGCTCTAAGGGCTGCGGTGGAACAAAAGGAAGAAGAGAAAGGGAGGATAGTGATGATGAAGTGTGGTGTGGTGTTAGGTCGAATAGTGGTGGCTAACGGTGGAGGAAAGGAGGCCAAAATCAAAATAATGGTGGTTTAGTGTGGTGCAAAAAGGAGAGGAGAGAAAAGAGAGGAGCATATGAGGAGAAAGGAGGAGTCAAAAGAGGGGGTGGCAAAAATGAATACGAAAATAAAAGATGAACATCATAAGGTGTCATTCAACTTGTCCATGTTCAATGAACATCACACAAGGTAAGAGTTAAGAGAATGGTATATTAAAGGGACAAATAAGCAAAAAACAGATTATGGGAGTGAAAAGGTGGCTTAATCAGGGAAGGTTGCTCACACACAAGGAAAGAATATTTCCACATGCATGGTAACTAGGTTGGATGGCAATGAGTGTTCACACTAACTAAAGTTCTCAAAAAATTAAATAAAAAATTTAGAGTATGGGGAATTAAACAATAAGACCTTTAGGAAATTATCTAAGCACTTAACCACTTGACCACATTACTTCCTTATAATCATTTTAACAAAAACTATTTTAAAAACATGGGATGATTGCTAAGGGTTTAAAACAAATTTGCAATAAATAGAAATTAACGAGAGGGAAAGAATTCGAACTCAGATCATCAAGGACAACTCCACCACTACCCAATCACTATAATTTATATTATTTATTATCAAATGTGCTAAGATCATCTAAAAAAATTTCAAACGTGACCATTCTCAATTCATTAACTCAATTCCTACTAACCCCATTTTTGGGATGTGATAATATACTTGGTAAGGGTACGTTGAATGTCCCAAACTTGCCTCATTTGAAAAATGTGTTGCTTGTAAACAGTTTCAACGAAAATCTAGTAAGTATCATTCAACTTTTTGATTAAGGTATGTTGGTTAATTTCACTAAGAACAAGTGCATTGTCACTAAAAAAATTGATGAAGTGATGATCATGGAAGGAGGTCGAACCTTTGGTAATTGTTATAAAGTTATGCCAAAAATAGATTACAATAGTGTTAGAACATCATATTTGAAAATTGTAGCCTAAGAAGCTTTGTTACATCCATTTTGAGGGATAAAAAAAGTTGGTTAGATACAAGGAAGTACAAGGCATTCTAACCTTATAAGGACCATCAATAGAGTTTGCAGTAGTTATGTGAAAAGTAAACAGCGTCGTGAAAACCACCAAAAGTTGACGCACATATAGCCCAAAGCTCCTTTTGAGTTCTTGCAAATTGACTTGTTTGATTTATCTCACCCATTATGCATCTTTTCCATTGCCTTCTATTTTGCAACCCATGCCTTGTACGACACGGTGTAATCGTAGTCACTACGGATATAAGCAATCAAAACAGGCACATGAATATTAGGATTCGCTTTCATAATATAGGTAAGACTATGTCAGAGATAAGGTTAGAATCCAATTTCGAATGATCATGTGACATACTTGAAAAAATACAAGTATTTCACCATAAGTAAGACAATGTCAGAGATAAGGTCAAAATCCAACTTCGGATGATCCTATGACATACCTGCAAGAACACAAGTATGTGAAGTGTCGTATTTCTATATTTTCTAGAATCTCGTCTTCTTTCTCACCGATGCCATGATTTTCCAAGGACATTTATTGTTATGCATTGCATGTTAGATTTGGTGCCCTAAGTGAAGCATATTCATTTGTATACTTGATTTTTTTAACAGATTGGTTTAATAAAATAATCCATAAATTATATTAATACCCTTTGTATATTGTCCAATTTGGTTTTTTGCACACAAAGCAAAATGAAAACAAATATTGGCTCATTGATTATCTAATGTTTAACTAATACTAATTGGTATTACATGGTCAAATCGTAATATGAAAAGACAACCTGTACTAGTATATGAATCTAAACATGTTTTAGTCTAATCAAAATTGAGTAAATCGATTGAAAGACTAATATGTCATCTATCAAGTTCAATTAGGGAGATGTTTTGTTTGAGCATTGGAGCAGATGACTCCTAGAAGATAAATACATAGATGTGATTAACTGCATATCGAACAAGACCCAAGTAGGATAGATCATGAATCTGCTTATTGATTTATTCACTTTTGATGTTCACAGTGTGGCATACATTAATCATAAGTGGATGATGGACTATGTATCCGTGAGTCATATACTTTGATGTAAGTAAAATCTTGAGTTCAAATAGATGAGGAACTGAAAGTTGGTAAGTTGGGTATACAATTTCTACATATGTAGCATCATTCACAACAGTGGAATTCATAGTCAAAGACATGGGTAAATGATATCCTCTCATTGGCATTACATGATTAATGGAAAGTAAACGTGGTCACAGGTTATTTGTCTTTGTGATAAATGACTTAATTACTTTTTTATAGTAATTGACTTTTCATGAAGGAAGATGTAATGGTTATCATGAGATAAAATAGGATCATATTGAGAGAACAAATTTATCCCAAATCGATTAAAGATATCCTATGAGGGTAACAAACTTATAACAAGGTTATTGGACGAGACTGGTCGAGTAGTTTTCGTAATGGTATGTAATTAGGGAGAGTTCAAATATGATACTATAGTGTAATGACTTCTAAATTAGTTTATAATTAATAAGCGAAAAGCTAGAACTTAATTATAAATCATTTGAGACCTAATTATATATGTCTAATTGATTCCTCCGCTAGCTCGTTGAAATCAGAAATGAATTGCATAAAGAATCAAATGAATAGAAATGAAAACGTTAGAGAAATTGGTCACATTATGGAAATGAATGTGTTTTCTCACCAAGTATGGAAATCACTTGAGAATTAATTTAAGTTTTTTGAATTATTATTTAATTAAATAATTGAAGTTCAAAAATAGAATTTTTGTAATACAATGCTTTAGCTACCCATAGTCGCTTCTCAACCCATAAATAGGAGAATAATGCCCTTCAGCGCACTCGACCTCACGTCCTCCTGCATTGGTAACAATGCTCATGCCAATCGAGTTAAAACTCAATCGACATATTTCAAAAATAGGTTTAAATTAGTTGTTTATCGTTAATTTGTTAAATATGAAAATTAAATATATTTTCTCATAGATTCTTTTACGGTAAAAATGTCATAATTTTAACAAAATTAGAATTGGGTTGGGAAATTTATTTAATTAGAAATTTAATTTAATTAAATTGATTTAATAATTAATATTTATTTTGGAAAATAGAAAAACATGTATTGGGTTGGATTAAATTATAAAATGTTGGATTAAAAGTATAAGAAGTACATACAATTGGACCTAATACAAGATAGACCCAAAACCCATCTCTCTTAGTAGAGTTAGGGGACTAGTTTCTCTATCAGATAAGTATTGTTTGGATTCTACTAATTCAACCAAGATTATTCTATCTCTCCCTATAAATATATGGCATTGATACGGCTAAAAATAGACAAGCAATATACAAATTTAAGATATTGTCATTCTGCCAAAAAATAGTGAGAATTTATTTTCTAAGTATAATCATATTTTTAGGAATAAGAATTCTACCAGTATCTATAGAGAGAGAGAGAGTTACTCTCCTAGCAAAAGTAAAAAAATTATTTCTGATTCTGTGTTTGATTTGTGATTGTTCGAGCCCACACTTGAAGCGATTATTGGTATGAGAAAAGTGGAGAAGGTTGTTCGGTTGAAAGCCAAGAACGTCAAGGATCCATCTTGCTCAAAGCACATGTACTTTTTGGGAAAATTTTATTGCTATAAATATCACAAACCGACTCAGTTTTTAAAATTTCAATTTTTCGATATGATAGAAAACCTTTTCAAACTAGATTTTTTTTCCAACACTTCACACTTCGCCTCATATTTTCCCACTCATGATTTTGTAACATGAAAGTTGACCCCATGCTTTATGCTATATCGCTTTATTGCAACATCTTTGGAGTTTTATTCCATTCCAACTTGTAAATCGCCAAAATTTGTTGAAGAACTCGTATGACCCTTTCTTCTATATGGAAGTTTTGAAAATTCTAACCCATTTTCAGCAGTAATGTCGACATTAAGCATGTTGGGTGGAGGTTCATACACTATAAAATTTGGTTGTGTTCCTCTAGCATTGTCTGGACCTTCACTGTTAGAATCCCTTTAGGTTTAGTAGGAACGACCTTTATTTCATAAAATAATGCAATTTCTGAATCATCCGGTCCAGACTCTCGGATTGGATCATCATCGGTTTCAATTTTCTCTTTATTCTCAACTTTTTCTTTGTTATCAACCCTAGTTGTGGTTTCATGTCTAGGATTGGATGTCCTTTTACCGGTGCAGGTTGTAGGGAGAACATAATTCGTTCTCGTCAACCCTACGCTAAAACCAATATTACTTACGGATTGTCCACTTGTGTAACTTGATCACATACTCGCATAAGTATTTCCACCATATAACATCGGCGTTCTGAAGCTAAAATCAAAAGCAGTCAAAGAATGTTATTTCGGGGTCTCCACGTTTTGGTTACCAACTAACCCTAACTATACACTAAAGTTGAAATTGAGGGTTGAAACCAAGGAATGCCTTTCTATGATGATTGATTTTGACATTCCATGATATGAGCTTTGTAACAACACCATGAACCCACCAAAAAGCCATGTGGTTGGACTTTCAACTTCCTATTCCTAAAACAAATTAATTGGAACTATTGTCGAATTTAGACCACCTTTTTCTACATTGACAAACTTGGCATATAAATCTAGTATAGCATTTTCAGTTGAGCAATGCGTATCAAACATTAACTCGACATTCATGTCTCCTTTGAGCTCAAATGTATCTTATCTAATAGGGTTCATTAACATTAGATATCTATAGTTCAAGCTTGAAATTCTCCTCTGGCTTGAAGTCGAGACGTTCCTTCTAATTCTTGATAGAATGCTCGTTCAATTTGATGCTCCAATTGAGAGTCAATTCTATAGATTGGGTTGATACAAAAACGACCCCAATTTGATGTTATAAATTTGACTGTAGTAATAAATAATGACTCTAATTTTTCTACTCATCTTTGTTAATATAAAATTAAAAAGAAAACAATATACAAAAAAATCAATACTCATTAACCAATTTCAAACAACACCAAATTTACTTGAACTTACTTTGTTGGATCGGATTTTCAACTTTAGATTTTTTAATATCATTAATCTTTGCCTTAACATGCAAACCTTCTGCTGGAAATTTAACTGTGAAAACCTTTTCATAACAATCTTCATTTAATAGGAAACTTTATCACCGAATATGAAACATATTTGGAAATATCGGACATGACAAGTAAAAAAAAATGTTTCTAATAAGAAGCATATTTTTGAAAAGTTTTCAAGATCATATTCCTATTCTGCCACGAAAAAAAAATATATGTAAATTTTATCCCAAGATTTTTAAATTTTCAAAAAAATTATCTCAATATTCTCAACTTTTCAAAATTTAATCTTATCATTATTTTATTTTATTTTTTTAACTTTATTTGAAGGGTGTGGAAAGCGTTTGGGGTGGCGAGGCAGGAGAGAGGATGAAAGCATGTAACACCCCTATGCCCGATTCATCCGTATAAACCCGGTATAAGAGTATTACATACAATAATAAAACGATGTAGAAGAATACCGATTAATTTTCATTAAAACAATGAGATTTTAACTCAAATAAACCAAAATTTATTTAAACATTTATACGGGATCAATATCAAACCATAAGACATGTTGAAAAATAATTAAAATATTGCTTTTACTTAAAACAGGGCAAAATATCGATACCTGGTCTGATAGTATCAATATTTTATGATAGGTATCTATACTGGGTAACTAAATTGATACCAAAACAACATTCTAAAAGTCCAAAAATTTCAAATTTTGAAGAAAATATCGATACCTTAAAGTTAGGTACCGATATTTTTACCCGAATATCGATACCGATTTTTAAAACGAGACTAAGAAGGCATTCTGCCAAGTAGGTATCGATGCCTACATATATGGTATCGATACTTTCTGTAATTTTCCTTAAAAATTAGTTAAAAAGTTTAGTAAAAACCTCTTGCAAAATTTGAAACTCAAACCAATAGTTTTAAACCAACTAAAAGACATCAAAAATTTGCTCAAATAACTCTTAATTAATCACAACCACAGTACCAACATATTACTCATTCAAACATAATTATATTAACATTGGAAATCATTAAGACCAAAACATTCCATTATAAATTACCCAAAATATGAGATTTCAAAATATCATCTAAGCCCTATAAATTAGGGACATAATTGAGCAATCTATATATACATGCCATTTTACTCAAAATAAAAGTACCTAAACTTGAAGCCTTCCAAAAGATATGTGATGAGAGGTCCCTAGTCTGACCTTAGCTTTTCAGATTAGTCTGTACCTACGAGTTGAAATAATCGCGTTAAGCCGGTGAAGACTTAGTAAGCACTACAAGAATAATTAAATAATTTGATTAAACCATCAAATTCAATTCAAGAAAATAAATATTTATATCTATCTAAATACATACTTTCACACATGCATCCTCACTTACCTTATTAATGATTAAACTCACCATAATACTAGAAGCTCTTCTCTCATACTTTAATTACATCTTTGGCCCATAGTAGACTATTGTAGAACCTATCGATATATGGAATAAATACGGAGGTAGATTACCATGCACAATGAACGGAGAGCACCGAGGTGCTAAACGGAGAGCACAAATGTGTTAAACGGAGAGCACAATACGTGCTAATAAATGGAGAGCACGCTAGGATCCCTTAATGGCATGCCATTAATATCGCAATGGTTCTAACTTATCTACTTGGGCAATAATATCTAATTTAGCAATATTTCACATAATTGGTATATCATACCGAATAAATATCCACAATCATCATCACACATTTTCTCTATTAATTCCACAATTTCACTACATAATCATTTATTCATTATTTATATATATTCATACTATATACTACATTTCTATTATAAACAATTTCTATACTAAAATTATAACATTTAAAATTAATAATTTTGATCTTAATTACTTGTAGTACTTATAACAAAAAGTTAGAGATGAGTAATTTCTTCTCTTCTTAATCTTTTGTCTTCTCTTTCCCTTTACCTTCTCCTTGTTCTTTTCCCTTTTTTTTCTTTCTCTTCAATTTCACAGAAAACATATATCATATATAAGTTAAAACTAAAATCAAATGGTTTTTCTATGCTAAAATATGAAAATAAGCATGTATATCATGAGAATTTTTCTTCATCTCTTACCTTAGCTCTTGAACACCCACAACCCTAGTTTATGCTCTACTCTCCTTAACCCTTCTATATGGATTTTCTCAAGAGATCAAGGTAGCTAATAGCCTATTCTTGTGATTTCCTTAAAGAAATTTCAAAGAAAATAGAAGATTTTGGAGCTTGAAGCTTCAACAATGATGAAATGACACAAAAGGAATAAAAGAAAAGGTTGGATGATGGCTCTTAATGTTTCACGTATGGGAGAAAGAAGAAGATGATATCATTTCATCTTTTCTCCAATTTTCTAGGCTTTTCTACTAAAATACCTTTTCTTTTTAATTAAAAGGTAAAATTGTTATTAAGTCCCTTAGCCATCCATTATCACACTTTCACCCCTAATAATTAAACCCAAAAATATCAACCAAGTTATTTACTCTTTTATCCTTTCTTAATTCCTATAGTTCTCATTATGACTCATGCTTTACTTTAGCTAATTTCCTTTTTAACCCTTCATTCCTTTCACTATTATTAAAATCACCTAAATTACTATTTTCCTATTTTGACCACAACAATTCTCAATACTTTAGCTCAAGTCAATGCTTCCATATAAAATCTCCTTAATTATGAAGTATTTTCTAATTTCTTATTAGCACTAAATACTCTCTAATTTATTACTTAAATTCTCATCATTCATTTCCAACCACGTACACTAACTCTTGACCCGATCTAAGTACTGCTCTAACTTCGAGTTAAAACATGAATGTTACAAAGCACATCTCTTTCCACGTCACTTGAAAACAATTCTACATATATATTTAAATATATATTTCCACCGCATATATATTCAAATATTTTTTAAAAACTGGTAAATATTGGGTTATTTATCAAAAAAGTCTTTTTTTAATTTTATTTATGGAAATAGATCGTATTGTAATTTATTGACTGGAATGGGCCAATTTTGCAAAAACGCATGTCAGGGGTTTTTCAACAAAAATGGAAGCGCTTTTCCTTGTGTGCAGCAAAAGCGCATCTACGTGGAGGCTTTTTCAAAAAAGTGCCCATATGGATGCGTTTTTCACCGTTTTTTCAAAGGGGGGTTTTTGCAATTTTGACCCTCAAATTTTAATGAGTTTTTGGCATGTTTTTATTGGGAAATTTGCTATTTTGAGCCTTAAAATTTAGGGTGTTTTTATTTTAATTATGTTTAGGGTTTTTAAATTAGGATTTAAGTTTTTAAAATTAGGGTTTTGGTATTTATTTTATATATTTTAAGTAAAAAAACTCATAACAAATTGAAAAAATTAAATTTAATTAAAAAAATTGTTTTTTCTGTTTTATTTTTATTCAAATTATTTAATTATTTTTATATACATATTCTTTTTGTCATCTAACCCTACAATAATTAAATATTTATTATTTATTTTTAATTAAATCATAATTTTAACATATACTCCCTCTTGTCTCATTTTTATTTTAAGGGTAAAATTCGACAAAAATAATAATTTATAATTTAGTCATTATAATTATAATTATAATTATAAACTGATTAATTAATACTACCTTTTGCTGTCTTTATTTTATTTGCATACTAATTATAAACTTTTTCTATTTGTCTTTTTTTTTTAATGTAAATTTTGCTTTTTAATTTAAAGGTAAAAAATATCAAATAAAATCATAATTAGAAGTAAAGTTTACCCAAAACTAATGTGTACAAAAATATTCAAATCATCTTCGCTTTTATTAAATGAAACAATATAAAAATAATATTTAAAAAAATACTCGAAATAAAATAAATCAATGCATGTGTCGGTCTGAATCAGTGCCACATGGAGGTGGTCGACAGTTACGCGTTGGATTCCTTCTTGGTTTAGCTTCCGGCGGAGTTGTGCTTTTGGTTCCTCTGGTTCCTTTGGTTTTGGTTCATCTTTTTGGCGGGATTGTGCTACTGGTTTTGGGTGTTGCGAAGATGATCCACTTTCATGGAATAAAGATCCCAGAGGTGTTTGCATCACCCACGGGGATTGAGCGTAATTGGGTTGAAACTAAACTTGTCGGGTGGCCTGGCCCGAAGGTCCACCCAAAAATGAGAGGGTTTGAGCAAAAATATAAGCCGAAAAATGGGCTTGGACAAAAAAATAAGACCTATTTAAAAAATGGGTCGGGCTTCAGATAAGGCATTTTTGGCCCGGGCCCAACCCCAATTCACAAAAGGACAAAAAAAAATTGCTATTTTTTTAATGATATTTTCTTGTTGCTTTCTCCTTATTTTGCTACAATTTTACTATTATGTTACTATTATTTTGTTGTTATTGTTTGGATATTGTATAAAACTTATTTTATTTTTAATTTTGTTATTATTTTAGAGGCATTTGTTAATTTTGTTATTATTTTAGAGGCATTTGTGTGCATCTATTTTAGTGTTATTTAAATATATATTTTTTAAAATTCATTTCCAATTTGTTAGGAAATATTTTTTTAATGTTTTTAGTATTTTTAATGCATTATATATATTTAAAAATAATATAAAAATAATATTAAAAATTAATATGAGGGGTCGGGTCGGACTCGGGTTTTAACATTTTTATTTGGGTCAAGTTTGGATAAAATTTTAAGCCCATTTTTCGAGTCAGGTCGAGTCGGGCTCGGGCCTAACAAATGTGCCTAAATTTTTATTTGAGCCCGGCCCGAACCCGACCCATGAACACTTCTAGTTAAAACCCATAAGGCGGTGGAAATTGAGGTGGCGATTGGAATTGAGGTGGCAATTGGAACTGAGTTGAGTTCCCCAACGATCCCTCATACGGTACCTCTTGCGATGATGATTATCTATATATTGTCAGTTGACTTAAAGTCATCGAGATATTAGATGCACCGGGCCACATATTCCAACCTGGTATAGGCATAGAACTAGAAAATGGAAACATATGAGGGTTAGGATACGCATCTGGCATAACCTAAAAGGGTTGTGGTGTGGTAATCGTAACTTGCTGCGTTAGGGTCGATGCTTGCGTGGTCGGTGATGATGGGCTCGCCTTAACACCCATTCTCCTTGGATTTAAAGGGTCTCGTTGCTCCCTTTCGACATGGAATACTCGATGCCTCACCTCTTCAGAGAGCAAATATGGCTTGTCATGGATCATAAACCATGGCGTGTAATCCAGATCGCATGCTAACTCTGGAACAATAATCGGTTCACAAACAAGTATATAATCATACTTATTTTCCCACTTTTTGATATGTTCCGAGTGGAATAACGGTCAATCCGTATCCAATCATCGTAAGTCAATTTTGTGCTCATCATCGAGCACCTCAGGTGCCATGGGAATCGGTTGTCGGAATCTAAATTGCCGCAACACTCTATCCGTCTGGTGCATCTCGACGGTAACGTAGGTGACCATCGGGACCCTAACGTGCCAAAGGTTTGGATTCTGTAGGAATTCCTCCGAAATTACTGCCCAAATTATCGGATCCTCGTATGGTGTCCATTAAAACTATATGAACGTGATAAAAATATTAGTGGTATAATATTAAATACTAAATACTAAATCCACTATGTTATGTATATATAGTTCAAAATTAAATACAGATTTACATGCGCTTTCGATCGTTGGTTTAATAGAAGTTGTATATCTTCAAGAGTGGTAGGTAATCCCATATAACTCGACGAAGGGTTCCACCTATTTAAATAAAATTTTAACATAAAATTTTAATTTAAATCTATTTAATAATGGTAAAACCTAAAATAAAATTTACCTCATTATGAGTGGGAATGTATATGGCTGGTTCACTCGAGGACGTAAAAATGAAAAGCGAAACCGAGCCCATGATTGTAGCAGTGAGAGGCAACCATCGATTTTTGCTTTATTTGGTTGCGTCGTCCGACACATCTCCTGGCAAAGACGGCAGATCCCCAATTGAGTTTGTCAACTGCTCTAAAATCGATCAGTTTCAACAGTCACCTCAAATGTACGAGGGTTTGTGACTTGTCCGGCATCAGATAACCTCCGATAATCTACAGGATGTACGCCCGAGCATATCATACTCTTTCTATTTCTGTCGAATCATCCGGTAGCTCATTAAATGTGTTTCGTAACTAGCTCATTTCAATTCAACCTCCGTAAATAACATCTGAAATTGCACCCAAAAGATCGTAACATATGAGTTTCAATCAGTAAAATGAGCGGACCCAGTGACTATGGGCCTATCAATCGGTAACTCCAACTGTAACTGCACGTCCTCTAGTGTGATTGTACACTCCCCGTATGGAAGATGGAATGTGTGCATCTCGGGTCTCCACCTCTCCACAAACGCGCTTATTAGTTTCGGGTCCAACTTGCAACCCCGACCTATAACGGTCACATCCCTCAAGTAAGTTTCAATCAACGGTGATAGAGGACCGAGTAAATTACGTATAAAATATTGTAGAATTCGATCGATCGGTTATTCACATAAAAAAATATAAAAAAATAAAAATTATAAAATAATATAAAATAATTAAATATTACTAAAAGATAATTAAATTATAAAATTAAAATTAAAAAATAAAATATATAAAAAAATTAAAATTAACTCTTACCATTTACAATTGGTCGACGGAGTTATGATTACCATCGAGACGGATGAATTGTCGGGTCATTGCTAACACGATCAATTGAGAAATTTGAGTAAAAAATTTAGAGAACTTTGAGAATTTTGAGAGATTTAGAGAGAAATTTATGTGAAATTTAGAGAGAAATTGAGTGAAAAAAATAAAAGGGGGTTATATATTTTTTTAATTTGACCATTGGAGCAACGGTCAAATTTTGAAAGTTACCTTAGGGCACACGGGCTAAAGCGCACCCCGTGTGCGAAAACACGACCTAAAGCGCGTCCACGTGTGCGCTCTTTTGGGCAAAAACGCTCATACGTGAGCGCGCTTTTGCTATATAGAAGGAAAAGTGTCTCCAGAATCCTTGACATGACGTTCACGTGGGCACGTTTTTATAAAATTGACTTATTCCCATCAATAAATTACAATATTGTCTATTTTCGTAAATAAAATTAAGGGTAAATTACACCAACAGTCACTTAACTTTCATTTTTCGAAACAAACAGTCACCTGATTTACATTTCAGTCACTTAACTTTGAAAATGTGACAAAACAATCACTAACATTATCAAAAAATAACAAAACAGTCACTGATTAACAGTTTCTGTTAAAGACTTAACGAAACGATGATGTGACAAATTAACTAACTGATGTGATCAATTAATTTGTCACGTTGGATAAGTAGTCAAAGGGTAAAAAAAAAAAGATTAGTTGTCCTTTTTCTCATCAATGACTTTCTTCAACTTTTTCATCCAAAAAATCAACATCATCAGATTCAACATCTTGGTCATGTAAGTTTGGTTCTCCTAAAACTTGGCTTCCATACCAATGCGCTGCTCCTCCCACCCACCATTTAGGCACAGTGTTCTCTGCTCCTCTCATTGCTTCCATCCGCCTCTGCAAACTTTGAATCTGCTCCTGCAGTGTATTAAGTTTGGTGCTTTGCACCATTGTTTGCTGAGTTTTACGCTTTCGCAGAGTGAATGTAGATGAGATAGAGTAGAGAAAGGAGGTAGTTTCATTTCAAAAACAAATGAAAATTCATACTGTGGGCAATTTCTAAAAGGTAATAACAGAGTTACAGCTGTGAACCAATTCATTGGTCCACTCCAGGTTCATAACTGAATTCCTAGCTAAATTCCTTTGCTGTCCATCTCTCCCAGCTCAGTAGTACTGTCTGTTCTTAGCTCACCAAAGTAGTCCTTCTTTGCTTCACTAAACAGCCTACAAGCTGGCCCATTCCCTTTAGCTTTCATTATCATAGCAGTCTAATAATCGTGGCACAGTTCTTAGGCAGTTAGAAGTCTTTATCTAATCATTTAACTATGTTTGATACTAGATACGTGATATGGGCACCTCTTTGTTCATGCTTTCAAGGTGTTTGATATATTGTCGCAATGAAGTTTTTGTTGTTTCTGCTAAGAATTAAAGAAGGTTTTGCATTGTTTTTATGTGTTGTTGATGGGTGTGTATTTTACGAGTGGCAATGATTTGGTTCAACTTTGGATAAAAGTTGTGGTTAATTTGCAATCTTCTAATTCTTCTCCTCCTTCAAGCTTGTTTCTTCTCCTAGTTTTTTGTTTTTGCTAATGATAACAAAAAGAAGTTGAATCTAGTTTAAAGAAAAAAGATGAGAAAAAGTGATAGTGGCTGAAGATGAGGAATAAGTGGTAGGGGATGAAAAAGGAAGATGAGAAATAAGTCGTAGTGGATGAAAAAGGAAGAAGGATTAAATGGTAAAAGTGAAGAAAATGAGAGAAATGGGGAGATGAAAGGCTATGCTGATGTGGATGACAACAAGAGGACTATTTTGTCACTTTTCGATAATTTTAGTAATTTTTTTATCACATTTTCAAAGTTGAGTGACTGTTTTGTTAAATATAATTGGTCTGCTGGACATTTTTCATACTCCTCCGACGTCATCAATTGCCATGTCATTGTTCCGTGATGTCTGTGACGAAAAACTTGAAAAAAAAATTATTTTATCATATTTTCAAAGTTCAGGGACTGAAATGTAAATTAGATGATTGTTTGTTTTGAAAAATGAAAGTTGAGCAATTGTTGATGTTATTTACCTAAAATTAAAATGTTTTCTTGGTAAATAACCCAAATATGGCTAATTTTGCTGGCTGAAACCATCCTAGTATTAATAAAACAAAAAACCCAGCTTCTCTGTTTTAAGCAAAGGATTCTTTTGCGGATATATCCATTTGGTGTGTTTACTTGTTTTGTGTATTGGGTGATTGTATTTATTGCTGGATTTTGTTTAAAGGAAGATCCGAAAATGGCTGGGAAAATATCGGCTGCATCAGCTCGGGCTCACACTAGAAAACATAAGCAAAATACTTCCTTCAAGCTTCTCTCAGGTGGGTTTCATTTCTTTTTCCTATTCTTTTTTCTGTTTAAAAAATTATAAAAGATCTAACCTTTTGTTTGACCTGATTTGGGTTATAAACCTTGTTGTAGCATCCACATTTCTTTTAAAATCTGGGTCTACTTTTTTTTTCTCTTCTTTTATAATTCTTGGAAAATCATAAGAAAATTGGGAATTTGAATCTTAGATCTTCTATTCTTGCTGATTCTTGAAATATTGGTTCATTCCATTGTTGAGAGTTTTTGGGATTTTGTTTCTCTTTTGCTTGGATTATTAGTCGTAGTCTTTGTGTTAAGACTTAAGAGTTGAAGCTTGATGTAATTCTTTTAAAATAAAAAGCACCTATGTTACTCAAACTCGGGTCTGATTGTCAGATATGGTATGAATCTGATTACAGTTATGGCTAGAACTTTTCTATGTAGTTGGAGAATCCTAAGTCATATCTTCATATTCAAGCGTCGGAGCAATATAGAAGAGGACTGAGTGTCAGTTGAAATGTTCATTTCGAAATGGATGACTTTTGCATCTTTTGGATGTAAAATAAGGGCTTTATTGTTGTATTTCATTGATGAAATGATTATATTGAGATTACATATTGGCTAACTAATCAATCAACTTTTCAATACAAGGTTGCTGATTAACAGCCTATAATGGTATCTTCTTGTTTCATAGATTATATGTTGTCATATGCAATTTATTTCACATGGATTTGTTTGAATTATACCCAAAATATTGCAGGGATATTCACAAAGATACTATTGGTCTTGTTTGTGGGAGCTTTGGCATGGGCTTATCAGGCCATTCAGCCACCGCCAAGCAAGACTTGCGGCTATCCTGGTGGTCCACCCATCACAGCATCGAGAATAAAGCTCAGGGATGGACGACACTTGGCCTACAAAGAGCATGGCGTTCCACTAGTGGCAGCAAAGTATAAAATCATCAAAGTCCATGGATTTGATTCTTGTAGGCTTGATGCTGTTCCTCTGTCACCGGTATTTGTTTGTTATGGTCATCCTAGCTTTCAGCTATAATATGTTGGAGAGAGTTTCATTTGACTTTGTTGTTGTTTCTGCTTTCTACCAGGAACTCGTTGAAAGGTTAGGGATCTATGTTGTGTCTTTCGACAGACCAGGTTATGGAGAGAGTGATCCTAATCCGAAACGAACAGTGAAGAGTATGGCTTTAGATATAGAAGAGCTCGCCGATCAATTGAGACTAGGATCCAAGTTTTATGTAATCGGAATATCTATGGGGGGACAGGTGATTTGGAGCTGCCTCAAGTACATTCCTCATAGGTATTCCATCCTTTTACCAAACTAATCGAATTCAACTTATGAGAGAAACCGGGTGATTGCATATAATGTTTGAAACTGAGAGACTGCATATAATGTTTGTTCTGCTACTGCGTATACTGCTGCTTCTTTTTTTCTCACTTCTCTCATACAAGTGATGTTGCAACTCTGACAGGTTAGCAGGGGCGGCATTGGTGGCTCCAGCAGTTAATTACTGGTGGTCCGGTTTTCCTACAAACTTATTGAACCAAGCATATCAGCAAATGTTACCACAAGACCAATGGGTGCTTTGTGTCTCACTATGCTCCATGGCTCACCTACTGGTGGAACACTCAAAAATGGTTCCCTAGTTCTAGTGTTATCGCTCACAGTATTGATATTTTTTCTAGTGAGGACCGAAAACTCTTAATGAAGATCTTGTCTACTAGGAATCATGCGGTATGTATCTCTAGGCCAAAAAGTTGTTACACTTTTTGCTGTCTTAGCAGTTTCAATATTGTCTGCTGCACTTTTATTGGGAAATCTTTTGACTTACACTGTGATTAGTTGTATTTATAAGTTGCCGTTGGCATTATAAGGATTTTGTGTAGTAACTGTTGCAGTAGATTAATGGTGGTTTTTTGAAATGTCGATCTGTGACGGTCAACGCTTGAACTTCATTCTTTGCAATTGCTGCAATCATAATCTCATCTGTCCTTTCTTCAGGCACAAGTAAGACAGCAAGGGGAATACGAGTCCCTGCATCGTGACCTGATAGTCGGATTTGCAGCATGGGAATTCTCTCCCTTGGAACTGGACAACCCATTTCCTAACAATGAGGGCTCGGTGCATGTGTGGCATGGAGATGAGGATAGGATTGTGCCGGTTACGATGCAATGCTACATTGCTGAACAACTCCCGTGGATTCGCTACCATGAACTACCTGGTGCCGGACATTTGTTTCTGCTCGCAGACGGGATGTGGGATAATATAGTGGAGACACTGTTGGTGGGAGAAAAGTAGTCTTCAGTTCATTTATGGATTTTGCCGTTTGTCCCATTATCCCCCATTACAGCAGAACTTGATGCCTGCAACATTTAGATGAGAAATGCTGGGGTTGTATTCATTGAGTTTTCAAGAGGAGGGCTTATTCAATGGTCAGCATGCTTGCTGATGGTTGACTGAGACTTAAACATATCTGTTAGACTGGGTTTCATGAATTTAGATCAATCTACAACTGACAATGGATTGATTTGTTACTTCAATAACCATATAACTTGAATTGGAAAATTAAAGAATCAGTTTTAATTGTTGAAAATTGGAAATCGGAAATTGGGAAAACTGATTAAAAACTAGTAAAATTGCATTTATTTTTTTGGGTAAATTATATAACAGTCACCTAATTTTTATTTTTCGAAATAAACAGTTATCGGGTTAACAATTCAATCATTTATCTTTGAAAATATGACAAACTAATTTTTTTATATTTTTTTATCACAGACATCACGGAACAATGATATGGTATGTGACGGCGTCGGAGGAGTGTGGCTTAACATTCGGTTGATCGGTTACACTTAAGACATAACACATATCAGCATATATAATTTAAGGTTTAAGAAGAAAAAAATAGAAGAAGAGAAGAGAAGAACATATTTTAGGGTTTAAGAAGAAAAGAAAAGAAGAGAAGAAGGAAGAAGGAAGAAGAAAGTAACTAAGACAATTTTTTAAGATCTGAAGTTCCGAAGGAGCCTTTTGCTGCGGCAGATTCATGTGACGGTACAGTTTTCGAGAATAAAGCACAGAAGCAGGAAATCCAGATTAATGCAAGGAAGGAAGTACTTCTATCTGATTCTTTCACGTCAGCAGGCATTGATCATCAGTCTACTGATCTCTTTGTGGAAGAATATTCCATAATTTCCAAGGGTCCTGGTGCCGAAGAAGACCGTCATACCGATGCGACCTTAGATATTGAATTGTTGCAAGAAATCCAAGCTACAAAAGGAACCGGTAGGGATGAAGTTATAACTTGTTCCGATTTGTCAATCCAGGAAAAGCAGCCTACTCCTGTTATGATGGAAGCTTGCTCCGAGATTCAACAGGATAGCAGTTCTTGGAAGAAGCCATGTGCTGGTGCAACTGCAGATGCTGACAGCCATGAAAATGACCCGATTAGAAATGAAAAGAATGAAGAATCTGCTTCTTGCTGTCGTACACCTATAAATCAGACAACTATCCCAATCCAAAAGTACTCAAGAGCTCATAGAGAAACTTGTGCTACCGTGAATGTAAATGATGGCACAGATGTTTGTTCTTCTGTAGAGAATGGATAGAAACAAAAACATTGGCATAGTAATCATTCAAAACCATTCAATAAACAAAAACAAAAAAGTTTAAAAAATTGGATAAAAAGTCTGCAAGAGTAATCAGAATCCTGTTTTGATAACAAAAAGCAACAGTATATCCAAACAACAAAAACCCATAGAAATTCAACATTCCACAAGTTTGAAACTAAAACTTTGCATCTTCAAACAAGCAAATACAAATATAAACTTCAGAAGCTAATCTTTCATTCTTTGGCTGAGAATCCGGCTAAAATAAACACTGAAAAATCCTTTTTATTTCCTCATTAGTAAGCTCACACAAAACAGCTAAACATTGGCATTTTGATAAGCTTGAAGAGCATCACCAGTAAGCCTGCAAATCCTCCATTCAGACAAAACTTTAGCACCCATTTGTTCTTAAAACGTAATGGCATTTACATTCCAATCCAAAACCACCCATTCAACTCTCCCGTACCCCATGTTGACCTCCTGTTTCGTCACCGCCGACAGCAACATTTTCCCAAACCCTTTCCTCCTGTAGCATTCCCTGAAGAACAAATCCTCAACATAAAACCCTAATTTCCCTAAAAATGACGAGTAGTTTGGGAAGAACAAAACGAACCCACCGATCATAACTTGCTGGTTCCCATAATGGATCGAGAAGGCATCTTTTTCAGGGTTGTTCAAGGGGATGTCGAAGTTGAATGTCTTTTCTATGGGAGTGAAAGAAGGGAAAGGGGCAAGGAGGGGAGGAATGGGGAAGAGGAAAGTTTGAGTAGGAAAATTGTGAACGAATGGAAAGGAGGGGAGAGGAAAAGGGTGGAAGAGAGGCAAAACTTCAGATCTTATATCACCTTAGAGTTATTTCTGCTGGTTGAAACTCATCACCATAAACCCGTCAGTCACCGTTTAACGCTTCTGCTAGTATCGGCTAAATCAGCTAGTTAACTTACCACGTCATCATGCCTGTTTTCATAACAGAAATTATTAATTAGTAATTATTTTATCATTTTTCAATAATATTAAAAATTATTTTATTATATTTTAAAGTTAAAGGATTAAAAATATTAATTTGGTGAGTATTTATTTCGAAAAAATAAAAGTTGGGTCATTATTAATGTAATTTAACTGTTTTTTATTAATTTAATTTTGAATTTTTTAATAAAAAAACAAGTTTTTCATTATGATTTTTATTAATTTTGGAAAATTTTAAATAATTTTCTGGAGAACTCATTTAAATTTACTTTTGATTGGTATAGGTTTTTGCTTGTGTTTTTTTTATTTCTTTTTATAGTTTATAATATATATTTTTATTTTAATATTTTTAAATTTTTTATATAATTTTTGAATTTTTATGTATTTTTAAAAATTATAAATTTTTTAACTTTTAGGATCAAATCCAAATTGAAAAAAAATAAGTAGTAAAGGATAAATGTGTTAAATTTTTTATGATTAAGATTAAATTGATAAAATGTGTAAAATATTTATTATTATATTAATTAAAAAAAAGTCTATGTTAGAATTCAATTTGGTGATAAAGCATTTTAACAATTACAAAGCAAAATTCAGCATCTCTTGGGCATACGGCATCTCTGCAAACTATAATCGCAGATCCCAGTTTAATACTCTCTCTACATTAACGAAAAGCTTCATGGATTACGCATCTAGAAGACGAGGTCAAGGTGGCCTTTTGGAAGGTCTCTACAGAGTCATCATGCGACGTAACTCCGTCTACGTTACCGTCGTCATCGCCGGCGCTTTCCTCGGTGAACGGGTATTTTTTTAACTCCTTTTTGCATTCAACCTCTCTCCTTTCCAATTTTTGATCCGTTTCTTTTCTATTGAATTTTGTTGTTGATTTTTAGAAAAAGAAAGAGGTTAGGGTCTATTAATTTACTGATTGGAAATTTATTGGTCCTAGGATTGTTGATTTTAATTGATTATTTGGTTTTTTATTGTAAATGCTGAGTTTCTAGTAGTGTTTAAAATTAGCTGTTGTTTACTGAATGGAATATCATTGGTCTGAGGATTGTTAATTTTCATTGATTATTTGGTTTTCTTTATTGTAAATGCTGAGTTTCTAGTAGTATTTAAAATTAGCCGCTGTTTACTGATTGGAATGTTATTGGTCCGAGGTTTCGTTTTTTGGATAAGTTGATTTCATTTATCCAAAGAGCAGTAGAACTGCTTCAATTACACAATTTGCACAGCTAATAAACTTTTAACAATTCATTATAGACTACAATCAGAGCTTAACCCCATATCATGCTAGACATCACTTAAACCCCATGCTTCACATGGCTGAAGGTTGATTCGGCTTGCAGCAACACTCCCTGCTCTTATTAGCTTTAGCTTGCCACTTTCTTTGATACCTCCAATTATCACTTCTGCCACCTGTTTGAGTAGTTTATTATTTCTTCTTGCCACACTAAGTAGAGAAATGTATTCCACGCCAAACAAAGAATGATGCCTATCAAGGCTTTCCTCGAAATATAGTAATTGCCCATTCAAGCTTGGCTGCTCTCCAACTTATCTGTTCAGCTGACATATACAAAGTATTTCCTTCGATGTTGCTTTTGTAAATGCACGTCTAAAGAAAAGATGATTCCTTGATTCCGACTGAGCAAAAAGGACAATGGTCTGCTACATTCATCCCCAAGTGGATCAATCTGTCCTTTCTAGGAAGTCAATTAAGGGCAACCATTCTAGCAATTGTTTAATGTTTGGGAACATTGAGGGGAAACCAGATCAATCTATGCCAATGCACACCGTTTCCTTGCTGACTCAAAGCATGCCAAACCTTGGTTACTAGAAATTTCAGCTCTGGAAGCCTTCCATTCTGAAGTATGGTTGCATGGCCAAATTTCTTAATTTTAATGGCTTCATCCAACTCTAGCTATAAGCTTATGATTCTTGTAGTGCCAAATAGCTTGTCCTTTAAGCACATAGGCATTTGACCAAGCAATCCATGATGAACCTGCCTGGATTAGGATAGACCATAAGTGTTGGACTGTGCATACTTTGTTCCAAGTCACCAAATCTCAATCCCCACCCGCTTTCTGATTTTGGCTTACATATGTCAGCCCATTTCATTTGGGCTCCTTGATCCGACCCTTCTTGACCCTTCCAAAAGAAACTAGAACACATCCTGGCAATTTTCCTCAAGACACCTTTGGGGATGGTAAAGTGTCTACACCAGAAGTTGTGAACATTGAGTGGGACTGAATTAGCTGCAATCTTCCTGCAAATGAGAGCTGCTTTGCTGCGCAACAGTGTATTTTCTTTGGAACCCTCTCAAGTAAGGGAAAACAACCCCTTTCCAAAAGCCTTCTTGATATAAAAGGCATCTCAAGGTACTGAACAGGAAGGTTAGCAAGCTTAAACCCTGTCAAATCATGAATTTCTTGATCGCTGCCAGCATTCATTCTCAAGGAATAGATCTTTTAGCTGGATTCTGCTGCAAGCCTTAATAAAGATAAAATTTACATTGCAGCCCTACAATAGAATCCAAGGTGCCCTTAGAAAAAATTAACAGGTCATTTAGAAATTAAAAATGTGTTAGTTTTATTTTACAACACTTGTGATGATACTTACAAGAGACCATAATTAACCCCTACATCTAACATTTTTGATAGTACACTCTTGGCAATCACGGATAAGTATGGAGAGAGGGGGTCCCCTTGTCTAATGCCCCTTGCACCTTTGAAATATCCCACAAGTCTGCCATTGAGAGGAATGGAAAACCTTGGTGTGCCAATCTCTGTTGCTCAAACTCAACAAAATGGGAGCCATACCCGTGTTGACACGACACAAACAAGGACACGGGATATGGGTCGATATGTCAGACTCTTGTGACTAGGTAAGGAGAGAAAAAAATCAGGCCCTATATATTAGTTTTGGGTTGAAGGCCCAAAATATTTTTAACTGAATATATAAATCCATTTCAAATAATATATTTTAAATTATATTTTATTTTCAATTTTTTTTATAATTGATAATAGTTAAAAAGAAATTTGATAAATATTTTACATAAAAAATAAAAATAATATTATTTAAATAACATATTAATTATTATATATTATGTGAAAGTATTAGTGTGATGTATATATCGTCAGATATATAATCAAATCATTAACTTATAACATTTATATGTTATATATAAATACATATAAAATGACTAAACAAGTCCCCACACCCGTATCCTCTATCTGGATCCTTTTGTGCCGTATCCCTACATTTCACTCGATTGACAAGTCAGACACCTAGACACATACCTGGGTCCAAGCAACATAGGTGCCAGAACAACTCTGAACCCAACTGATGAATATAGGAGGAAATTTATATGCTGCCAAAACATCAAAAATTAAGTTTCTGCTAAGATCGTCAAATGCTTTCTTAAGATCAATTTTCAAGAAGCATCTAGGAGATAGAGTGGTGTGTCCATAGTCCCAGACCATCCCTTGAACCAGCATGATGTTATCCGAAATAGTTCTCCCAAGAACAAAATCACTTTGATTTTGACCTATAATAGAAAGAAGAAACTTTGCAAGCTTGCTAGCCATGTTTTTTGTGACACATATATCACCATGCGGCAAGATAGAGGCCTAGTCTTTAACATTGTCAGGAATTGAGCTCTTAGGTACCAAGGTTATAATAACAGTAGAGTTGAAAGCTGGTAGCATAATACAAGAATTGAAAAAATGTAGCACAGCCCTCACCACCTCTGCCCTCACAATCATCCAAGCAACCTGGAATAAGTGGGCAGCATACCCATCAGAACTAGGTGCTTTTTCACTATTCATCTCAAATATTGCATTCTTTCTAAATCCTCCTGTAACAGTGACGGAAGGAGAGCATTGGAGCAATTTCTTAAGAAGATTCTTTGTGCATCCTGTAATCTGGCCGTCTACAGTAGCCAACAACTGCTTGAAGAACATTGACTTCCCTTAATCTGCTGGGAAGTTTCGAATTTATTCACCTCCAAATAAGTTAAAACCGTTATAGCTTCCCTACAGTGCTTGCTTGTGACCATCATATGAAACAATTTCGTGTTGAGTTGCCCATTTGTATCCAGTCTGTTATTGATTTCTGTTTGAAGAAACATTCCTCAGCCAGCTGCAACTCTTTGAATCTGGCCATTTGCAGTAGCCAATAGCTGCTTGAAGAACTTTGTGACTTCCTTGAAATCTGCTCTGAAGTTTCCAATTTATTCCCCATCAAATCAGTTAACATCCTTATAGTGGCCCTACAGTGCTTGCTTTTGACCATCATATGAACCAATTTCGTGTTAAGTTGCCCTTTTGTATCCAGTCTATCATTGATTTGTGTTTGAATTCAGCCCTCAGGATTTTCACCTTTTCTCACCATTACTTGATCCCCAGTCTGAGCAAAGCAAGTTGTTTGCAGAGTTAGAATTTCCTCCCTTTTGGTCTGCACTATGCCTAGGTCCATTTTCTAAGACCCAACCCTATTTCCAGAACTAGCAAATTGAATTATGAAAAACTTTGGAGCAGCAAGTTTAATTTGTATAGAGCTCTTTTTACCCTGTAGCATATTGGCAGATTTTTAAATAAGCTAAAATTTAGGGTTCTACCTAGTACTTGAGCAACCAGAGACTGACTTCATACTTGAATACCCTCTTCCAACACATCCATTGGGGGGTTTGACAACTCTAAAACCAGTTTCCATCTGAGGAGCATAATACTGCAATGCTTGGCCAGAGCAAAAAGCTTTCACCAATCTAGCACTGTCTCCTTAGAAGTTGTCCCATTAGCTCCATTTGAATCATGATCTGTATTCCATCATCAGGTCCTGCAGATGAATATGAATTTTGATCCCATGGGTTAACTCAAGACCTCGCAATTCCTTTTCCCATCATACCTTAACCAGAATTGATGTTCAATTCTCAATTCCAACTAAAACAAGAACACCCATCAGTGGAAAGAACAAGAATCAGGAAAGAATCAATTGAATTTAAAAGAAACAAGAAACTGAAAGAATACTGTGAAATCAATGAAATTGGTAAAATGGAGTAAAGAGTGATCAAATTTGGCCTAGAATTGTTCAAATATACAAGGAATCTCTAGCATCCGATTGGCCAGATATTGTGCGTTGAGAGTATTTGCTTAACATGAGCTGAGAGCATCTTTTTCAGGCTCTTGATATTCTTGATCACTCATCATTAATCTGTTGATAAATTTTAATTGGTCTGAGGATTGTTAATTTTCGTTGGATAGTTGGTTTTTTAATTTTAAATGCTGAGTTTCTAATAAGTCTAAAATTAGCTGCTGTCTAGTGATTGCAATATTATTGGTATGAGGATCGTTAATTTTCATTGATTATTTTGTTTTTTACTGTAAAAGCCAATTTTCTATTAATATTTAAAATTAGCTGCTATTGATGAGTTTTGTTCTAATGAAAAGGAATGGTGAAGATTCTTACTATAATTGTCAATTTTTGAAGGCTGTGGATTATGGAGTTCATAGGCTCTGGGAATACAACAATGTTGGGGTAAAATTTCTATTCTTTGGAATATCGGACCTGCTGCTTATTTTATTGCATATGCAGCTTATTTTTATCCCTGGATATCCGAAATATTAGTCCTGAATTTGATCAACAATATATTAATTTATGCCAACACACTACTATTTTTATTTGATTGCATTGTTGATAGCATGGTTCCCACTCTTTGATACAGATCGTTTAAATCTTTAGATACATTAAGACAGCCCAGATTGCCAGTCCTTTATTTGGCTTATTCCAGTTTCCGAAATATGGTTATATTATTTATGGTTTTCTTTAGCCTAATACATTCAATGGTCGATTTTGTGAAGTACCTGTACTCTTTAGTCAATGTCAATTTTTGTTCAAGGACAACCATCATTAAAATTCCACAATTCCATTAGCATAGTGCCATTAGATGCTCAAAAACTATGTGTTTAACAGTTTGAAACTGTGGGAATATGTCTGATCTCACTTAATTGTTTGGTATCGGCTTCCTATAGTTTCCTTGCAAACTCAAATATTAAGAACAACTTCTAAATAGAAGGCTGAAACACCTGCTCATTAATTGCAGCACTTTAGGTTGTTATTTCTTGCGGGATCTCTTATGTTGCATTGGTATTATATGCTCTGATAGTTGTATGCAAATTATGTACAGCAAAAAATGAACTATATTTTTGCTTTTTCTGTTTCCTCTTTTCTATCTTCCTAAACAATGTAATATAATCTATCTTTCTATATAGCCTTCTTTCAAGTCTTAAAATATTTTTGAATTTGATAATTATCATATGGATTTAGTTTGTATACCCTTAGAAATTGTTGCATGTTTCCCAATCTTTCTCTCCCATAATCAATTACTTCCAAAGCTTAAGTAGTTTGTCTACTAATTGTACATTGATTCATTGCTGCACAACAGAAACGTTACGAAGACATTCCAGTGCTAGGACAGAGGCAATCAGAGGAATGAAATCAATGATCCTGGGGGTATTTTTGAAGTTGTTATTGAGAATTGGGTAGCAATGCTCGATGATAGAATAAAATGTTATTTCTTTTGGCGGGACATATTTGTTCTTAACACTGAGTTGCTTGAATTGTCTTTGGAAATTTTGGATTATACAATGTGGATAGGTAGCATAACCATGCAATTTGTGAATGTTGATTGTAAGATAAATCTCAGCATAAATGAGTGAAGTTGAACTCACATTATCATTGTATTTGCATTTGCCTCAAGGATTAGGGGCTCTGTAGGTGATTTGGTTGCCAATAATCGGATTGTTTGAGCCGTGGTCTCAGTAGAGGTTAAAGTCTGGCAAGGCATGTTTGTTGGGTAAGCAACAGTTTGAGAGGGTAATCTTAGGTAAGACACAGCTCTCCTGGTCCAAGTTGGGGAAAACTTTGAACCAAGAGTATTTCCCTTTATATGCCTTGCTTGTTGCACCCTATTTATTAAGGATGGTGTAAGATTTTAATGCTTTTAGATGAAATCACTTTTAGTTCACAAGGCAGTGTTACCATTCAACCATTTTGGAATAGACCTGTTAATGGTCAGGTTACTTGTTCATACCCGAAGGTTTTTTCAAAATTTGGGAGGATTTGGACAAAAATATTAGATTCGAAAATAAACTTGGGTCAAAAAATTAAGTCCGTTTAAAATATGAGTTGTGCTTAAACTTGAACATTCAAGGCTTGAATTCGATTCGATTTGATCTATTTTAAATTTATATATTTTATATTATGTTATTTTTATATAATATGTAATTTAAAACACAAAAATAAACATATTTTAAATATATAATATTATTTTAATATTTACAATAAATAATATTAAGATGATTATATAAAAAATTTAATAAATAAAAAATATAAAAATTATTAAATATTAAATAATATAATATAAATATTTTTTTACAATAATATGAATAAACCTAAAATGATATTTAATTAGTCTTTTGCAAATATGAATAGATTTAAATAAAATTTTAAACTCAAATTTCGAGTTTGATCAAGCGGATAATTATAAAATATGTTAATATCATACTTAGATTCAATTCGAACTTGATCTAACTCGGCTCATAAGCACCTATATATTGAAAATAATTGTGATTGTAACTTTAAATTCAAAAATTTAACCCAACCTCTTCGGGCCAAACCTAAATTGATTTTAAATAACTTAAAACAACTTGAATCCTAAATTACTCTCAAAATACTTGAAAATTTTAAAATTCAAATGGATCGTGAAAAGAAACTATGGAAAAGACTTGAAGAAACCAAGAAATGCTTAACACATATTTGACATTCAAACCCAAATACAGGTGATATTGAACTGGAAGAATGAAGTATCAATTTCAGAGCAATGACTAAAAGAGTAACCAATCTCATTAAGAGCAAATTCCTCATTACCAGATAATCAGCAGCAATTCATTACATTATGATATTCATCCCAAATCCAAGTAACATAGAACTACGACACCAAAGCATGCATCTTATTTTGCATCTAAATAAATGTTATGACAAAAAAAAATTGATTTAGTATGAGCAATGTGCTTGAAACATCTACTGTTTCACCATGAATGAACTTTTACAACTGCACCCTCCCACTGCACTAGGATTTGTCGTCACCTGCACAAGAAATCAGAACTCAGACGCTACACCCTTGCTTAAAGCATGTCATACTCAGTAAAATTGTTAACGAAACCACCATCTGGTTTTATTATGCAGAACAAAAGAGAATCAAAGTGAATAAGTGATTGACACAAATTTGGTGGGATTCATAAAACCAGTTGATTTCACATGTGATTTGTAATATTTAGCAATTAGCACCATCTGGTTATGGCCAATCATGTCATGGTGACGCATATTAAAAGTGATTCATATTTCATGTACTAATGGATCAATAAATCTTCGGGTGTGTAAATGGTTTCAAGTAAACATTTATGGAGCAATACATAGGCCCAATATTCTCCCAATGCTACTCACTGCAATGTCGTTCATGTCCCATACGACAACCTTTTTGAATAAGCAAAAGCCTATTCAATGAATCGCGGATACATTTAAACTTCAAGGTAGTAGCTAGACCACAAAGGGCCATTAAATGGGTTGACAATGTACTGAGAGCCTATATAGAACTTAACTCGGAAGATCATCTAATGGTTATACAAGGCATTACCGACTACGATGAGCTAAAAGTATGCCTAGAAGGGCATATGAAATGTTTTCAAATCCTATAGAGAAATTAGGCATCTCAATTTCCGGTGTAGAACGAGAAAAAGGTTATCTTATCAGGCCAAACATGAGGGAAATTTGTCTTCTATTTTATGGCTAGTCCTAGAAATAACATGAATAGAATTCGGGACAATACAAATAATAGATTTAGTGGTGCCTAAACAACATAGAACTGCAACGAAATTTCACATTTAACATTTCTAATGCAACCATAAATGAAGAATATTTGCATCATATCAGAGTTCACATTGGTTAATGCTAGCGGCATATCAACAATCTATTTAGAAAATTATCATAATTAATCACTTAGCTAGAGGGAAACTACTTGTCTCTAGGATTTAAGACAACACATCGATAAATTTATGCACGGAACAAGATAACATGGCTTACCACGAATGCAGAACGAATTAACTCCTCGACATAATCGATGGTTGCTCCCTTTACAAAATCATAGGAAATATCATCAACTACCAACTTTACCCCTTCCCTCACAAAAACTCTGCAAATAGAATATGATACAACAGGAAAATAAAAATGGTTAAAGTGGTAGGAAGAGAGAGAGAAATTAAGCATACTTTTCATAAAACCAAAACGAAAAACAAAAGGAAACAAAGAAACCTGTCATCTGGGTTTGTTTTGTCATCCAAATCAAACATGTATTGAAACCCCGAACATCCTCCGGTTTCTACACTCAACCGAAGCATCTTATGATCAGATGATTGCTCACTTGCTTGCAATTCTTTCATTCTCTGCAAGCCATGCTTAATGTCAGTGAGAAAAAGCAAAACAAATGTGGATTTTCTAAGGATTTGGGAAGATATTTGCCACCAACCACTGAAAAACAAAACCTGCAAGGGTTTTCATACAAATTTCAATGTAATGGAAAACAAGGTATTGGCCTATTGGGTCTATAATGTCTCCTAAATTAAGCAATTTTAACAAGTTGGAAGTTTCTTTTTTTGAATAAACAAGTTAAAAGTTGGAACCTTGCAAAAAAGGGTAAGTTTTTTACACTAAAATTATAACAAGAAAATACTGATAGAACAAAAATTACATAACTTTACATGAAAGGGGAAAAATTGGGGCTGTGAGATATGCCAGAAAGTGAAATATGAATAAGAAAGAAATTGAATGAATGTTTCCATTTGATTGTAATCCTTATTCTCTCATAAACTACATATTACACAAAAAGAAATTAAGAGAATTCAAAAGGTTCAATCTTTTCCTGCTCTTTCTCAGCATCCAAAGGGAACTTTAGTCCCCAGTTAAATTACAGAACACTCCCAAAAAATACATACTTGATATGAAATACCCCACAAAGCAATATACTAGACAAAATAGAACAAATCCCATATACAACAGAGAGAAGTAAAATAATTCAAACGAATCAGAAGAAAACATCAATCCCATACAGAAAAAGGGGAAAATAAATCTAAACTTTACCTTTATGCAATTATCAGTCATGTGAACTGCATCGAGGGAAGGAGATGGAGATTCAGATGAAGCCTCATGAAGAGCTGAAGAAGATGAAGAAAAAGAAGAGCTTAGAAGCTTATGGTTTTGCTTGATTCGAGCTATGAAAAATGGAGAAATGCGTTGAATCAATGATCTCGACATGGGAATTGGGTTTAAAGCATTCATATAATGTTTTTCATGGCTCAAAGCTTCGATTTTTTTTTCTTCCTTTTTTCAATGTAAATTTCTAGGTGTTTTTCTTTGGGAGGGGCATATGAGGAAAAACAGGGGCTTGTGACGAGCACAATCTAAAACGCCAACCAAACTCACGTGTCGTGTTTTCTTTCTTACAAGCTTCTGACCATGGGTTGGGCTATCGGACCCAATATGAAACTCATCCGAAAAATAAGAACGTTTAAGCAAAAATTTAAGTTGAAAAAATGGGGTTAGATAAAAAATGAGATGCATTTTTAAAATTGATTGAGTCTTGGATATGATTTTTTTAACCAAATTCACATGTCATGTTTTCTTTTTTACAAGGTTTTAGACTTGATTATAGATAGGATTATTCGATCCGATTCTAAGACTCGCCCAAAAAAATGATAAAATTTAAATAAAAATTTAAATTCAAAAAATAAGTTTAAATAAAAATATACTCATTTTTAAAAAGAATCGGGTTTTGGGTATGATTTTTTTAATCCGAATCCAACTCAGGCCTGATTTGTAATACTGATTTTTTAATATTATTTTTTTGGTGAATATTTTTTAATATTATTTTTAATTTTCATACTAATTAATTACTAATACTAAGTTACTAACCTCCGGTGTCCCCTTCTCCCCTCCCCTTAGCCTTCCCAAATCAATTTCAAAACCAAAAAAAAAATAAAATAAAAAAAAACCCTAAGTGCTTCCATTAAGACATCCACCGGTCAAGTTGCTGCTTCCTCTGTCGCTGGAGTTCTTCCACCACACAGTCACACACCACCAGTCCATCGTCGTTCAACACAGTCGCAGCAGGACTAAGAACCCGAACCCAACTCAGGTTTGGATTCTCCCTTTCCCTTTCATCGTCGTTCTCCCGTTTGATTTGGTTTCCCTAAAATTTATTTCCTGGTGTGATCTGTTGGATAAAACTGCTCATAGCATTTCTAATCCAAGCACTTGAATCGCGGGTTTGTTTGACTATTTTTGTTTCAACTCAATCTGTATTCTCGGGGTCTTAGAGGAGAGGATTGGGTCACAATGTTTGGGGTTTTTTTTTAGTTTTTTTCTTACAATATATTATTAAGGTTTTATTTGCAGAAAAATATATACCTGCCGGGTTCAATGAAAGAAAAACAATAATGCATAATTGTCGCAGGCAGCGTCGTCCTTTTTTTCTGAGGATCCCTTTTTCGTTTTACCATGTAGAGAATCAGAAAAAAGGAAATGGAGAACTCTAATTCATCAATAGAAGGAAATAATTTGAGGGTTCGAAAGCTGGAACTTTCAGATAAAAGCAAAGGGTTTTTAGAGCTATTACGACAATTAACTGTTTGTGATTCAGTTTCTGATAAAGAATTCGAAGATAGGTTTAAGGAAATAAGCATGTATGGCGATGATCATGTTATTTGTGTGATCGAAGATGAAATTTCAGGTAAGATTATAGCTTCAGGGAGTGTGTTTATTGAGAAGAAGTTCATAAGGAAGTGTGGGAAAGTGGGGCACATCGAAGACGTGGTGGTCGATGCTGGTTCCAGAGGGATGCAATTGGGGAAGAAAATCATGGGGTTTCTTGCAGATCACGCTTGTTCCATGGGGTGTTATAAGGTTATTTTGGATTGCAGTGATGAAAACAAAGTGTTTTATGAGAAATGTGGGTTCAAGAAGAAGGAGATTCAGATGGTTAAGTATTTTGTTTGAATGTTAGGTTTTTTTTCTTTACATACAATGCTTGTTTTGATGATGATATCAATGGCATTTGTCAGCTTATTTACAGCTTTTGGTGGATGAATTGTGTGCTTACGATGTATTATTGAACTGAGCATAGCACATGTGATGGGATTCAACTCTTCATTGTTCTTGAAATACCCGTGTTTGAGGCACATTCCCACATGGGTATGTGCGGATATGGCCCTCTGAGTAACATAGCATTTTAGTGTTATATTCGAACTTTATGTAGGATCTTGTGGCTAGATTATTCATCAAACCATAAGCTAGATAGCATCTTGTGGCTGAATTTTGCGAAACCGTTTATCTGGGTTTCAGCTTCACAGTAAGCTTCGAATGAGGCCTATTCTTTTTTCCTGGCAAAGTAAATGGTGCATCTTTCATGAATGTGTGTCATGGTGTTTTTGGGAAGTTTCAGCTTTAGACCTTTCGTGATCCTTGCCTTAATATGGATGGGTTTTGTTTATTGAATCCTACTCTAATTAAGGGCTAATTATGCATTTCATGTATACTCTTCTGCATAAGACAGCATTCCGTTACGGAGAAACAATTCTTGGATTAGGTTTAAGAAATGATAACTGTCATTTGTTGATAGTGTGCCTTGCCTTATATAGATGGATTTATATATCAAGTTGTAGTGAAATTAAGCGCAAATTATGTGTTTTGTGTTGTTGGCTAGGCTTAAGAAATGATAACTGTTGTTTGTTGATAGTGTTGCTTGCTTTAATATGGATGGGACTATGGAATTGTGCGTAATTAAGGGTAAATTATGCATGTATGTCTTTATTCTTCAGCATAGGACTGACGACCCTTTTCCAGAGATACAATAGTCGATTAGGCTTAACAGATGATACTGTCGTTGTTGATAGTGTTACTTGCCTGAATATGGATGGATTTGTGTATTGAATTGTACGGTAATAGGGCAAATTTTGCTGCTCATTTTGTTTTTACCTTCTGCATTCCGCAGACAACCCAGTTATCGGATTAGGCTTAAGAAATGATATTTCTGTTTGTTGATATTCTTTCATTGATTTGTGATGAAATATATCTTCATTCATCCTTCCTGCATATATTTACTTGCAACCAAATGACCTGAATCTTATGTAATGGGACCGTAGCTGGAATTTCTAGATTTATTTCCGATAATCTACCGTTTTACGACCGGAAAAACGTCGACAATGAACACTGCTAATATTATCTTTCAGCTCATTTCATTTGTTGCTGCAAAATCTGAGGTGTATTCTATTATTAGACCAATTTGGAGCTTAAACATAGTTTTTGAAAGATCTTATAGTGGATTTGGAACCTTATTTTTTTCATGTTAGTGAAGGGCATGTACAAATTATTCGAACTTGATACGATTTAAATTTGTAATAATTCAGTCTAAAAAATTCAACCCTAAAACTTGAATAAACTTATCACAAAATAATCTCACTTGAATTAGAAACAAAAAATTAGAACTTAGAATTAATTATGAGAAATTTGCATATTCATATGATGCATGTATGCTTGCATGTTTATTTTTGATGTTTTGGGTGTTAATGAAAGTGTTGATATGTTTAGGGTTAGAGTTGGTAAAAAGCAGCTTTCCTTTCAGTTGCTTGCAGAAACCTCTACTTTTGCTTTAAAATAAAGAATGTTTAGCTTCCATTAGTATGCTTGTTAAATTAAGTATTAATGGAATTTATTATTCTCAAAAATTGAGTGTATTTTTATGGCATAACATATATAAACAAAAATATTATACATATTTTATTTCACCAAAAAAAATATTATACATATTCATTAAAATTGGATGATTATGTGGTATTAATAAAATTATTCAACTTTTGTTCAAACAATCAAAATTCATTTTCTTTTTCTTTTTTGGATAAATTTGAACAAATTGTGGTTTAATTCAATCTTTTACTTTTTATTTATTTAAAAATTCAGACAGTTAAAATTATTCTTTTAAATTTGTTAATGTCACATTTCAATTTTTTTCACACTTTTGTAACAAAAAATATTATTATGGTGAAAGTAAATTTTAATTTTTTAATTATGTTAAAATTAAATTTATATTTTTAAATTTTTTATATTTTTAAATTCTAAGAGTTAAAAGATTAAATAAAAAAAATAAATTTTAATCTATTCAAAACTATATACTAGAAGACCCTATAAATGGAATAGTAATTAAAAATTGGATTGATTATTTGTAAAGCTTCGGATAAAAATTTAAATAAAAACACAAAAAACTAAAAACTTTTATGTTAAAATAAATTATTTTTAATTAAATTTTATTAGTAGTCCTTGTACTGTGCATAAGTTGTGAATTTAATCTATCTATTTCAATTTAGTCCTTTTTAGTTCTTGTGATTTTCGGATTTTAAAATTTTAATTTTGACCAAATGATATTTATTAAATTTATTAAGTACTGTTATTTTCAAAATCTGGTTTGATAAATACATTATCACACATACAATGCCATGTCAACTTTGCTATTCTATTTTCACATAGATTTAACAGTTATCGTTTCGAAAATTATATAGATTAAAAATGATTCAATCGGAGAACAATGACTAAATCGACATGTAATACCCCACACCCGACCCAATAGTCGAATCCAAATATGTGATGCCACATTACGTTGTCAATGCAACTCAAACTAACTCAATGTCCACAAATTAAACTTATAATATTGTTCAAATCAAATCAAACATAATTTGTATCATATACATGCACTGTAAGTGTCAAAAATCTTTTTTTTTTTTAAATCTCAGGATTACACATATTTAAATACAGAGTAAAGATTCGAATCCAAACTCTAATATCAAAATTCATAAATGTGCCTCGAGACATTGAGATCTTATCTCGAGATTGATCTTTCTTGTTTACAATTTACTTCGGTGTAGTTATGTCTCTAGATCGAACCTTCTGTTATCGAGACACTCTTCCCTTATTTTATTAATTTAGCTTGGATGTTTGGATATCTCAAGACAAAAGGATTAGTGTCTCGAGACCTGACAAAGAATGTCTCGAGACTTGTTCGACATGTATCGAGTCCTAAATCTAAAAATGTACAAAATGATCATTTTTGTTCATAATATCTATAGACATGATCATAATGTTTCGAGATCAACATATCAAATTATACAAATATAACAATTCAAGCATAAATATGGTATCCAATTATTACATAACTTATACAATACCAATACGTACACAATTTATGTTTCAAGCGCGCGCGCAGACACACATATATATATATATTATCTTCAGTAGCACAATTAAGCATAACATTGAATTCATCATCACATAGCTTTCAACTAGTAAATTATAGTAGCACAAATCGTGATATCTTCTCGACGTTCGCCTTTTCTTTCCTTTCGTTTTTTGACGTTCTAGCATTGTTTTTAACTACATACGACAAATTTGATTAGTGAAACAACATTAGTTCCTCATTTAATAAGGACATATCAACAACCAAACATATTTTACATTCTTTTCAAATTAGTCCCCTTTCTAACCATAATATCCAAAATGCTTGTATCTCAAAATTTGCCCGATCGAATCTTAATCCGTTTTCATAAATATGCTACAGGTGCATCGACTTATCATTATTTATTAACCAACCTCAAAATGTTTATCCTTTTCATTTAGGTCCTTAATGAATTCAATATCAATTTCATTGACAACCACCTATCTGAACATAAATTCAATCTCATCCATCTCTTTACTAACGTGTATTGATGTAATTGTTGGACGGTATGGATGGATGAACTCAAGCTTTTAATCCTTCTTTCTCAAGCATGTACGGCAAAGGAGATGAAATTAGAATGCTTCTCTCTCCCACTTAACTTACTTAATTATCTAATAAGGGTAATAATTATATAAATAATCAATGGCCACTATTTCACTAAACTTAAGAAAACGGAAATGAGTGGCTATGATGGAGCGGTGCCACTACTCTATCTTGTTATGGTCTAATTGCATTTAGACCCCTTGGTGGAATTGTTATCGAAGTCCCTATCCTTGGAAGCCATGCATTCATCTATTCTTTAGTTTATGTGATTTAACTAAAAATTTTAGCTTCTCTTTTTTAAAAGTACTTTTGAAAAGTAAAAAATTTCAGCAAAGATAACTTGTTTAGCACAGTTTTTCTTCCAAAAATATTTTTCAAGCCAAAATTTTTTTTTAAGCAATACTAAACAAGGCCTAAACTTGAAATACATTCCACATTTTGATATCTTCTCTACATCACAACTAAATAAAACTTTAATGACACTAAAGACAAAGCTCAATTCCAAAAAAAATTAATTCAATTAATCGCCAAGGAAACATGAGTTGGTACATTGGATGTTTTGGAGTGTTATCATTGAGAACTTAGGTTCAAACTTTAGAGATAAGATTGTTGGGAGGGACAACCATGAACTCCTAATATACTGTAAATGGACGTGTATAATATAAAAAAAACTATCAACGGTCAAATTGTACCCTAATCCATTATGGACATATTTAGTTCCTACTTAATTTTCTCTATTTCAATCGTCTTACAATTGGGTCCTTGTACTACTTAAATAAATAAACTTCTAATCTAGTCCTTGAACTATTATAATATTCTATCCATTGTGTATTAAATAATTTTAATTAATAAAATTCCTATTTCTAATTCCATACTTGTTTCATAACTAAATTGATTAAAATTTCAAGACGGCTAAATCTTATAAATTCTGTCCCATAATTGAATTTTTCGACACCGACGAAAATTGGATTGTTACACTATAACTTTGCACATAGTACAAACCTAATAGCAAAACTTAACCAAATAGATTTAATTGATACCATTTGGGTCAAAATTGAAAAGTGCAAAACTAAAAAATTAACCAATTTGAAGAGTATAGGGACTAAAATTAATGAAATTTAAAGATAAAGACAAAATATACAAATTAAGAAGAGTTCAGGGACTAACAGAAAAATTAAACTTTCTTTTTTCCCCTTCCACCATTGCCTTGCACCATCGTTTTTTCACGTAAGTTTAATCTTGAAACAAAAAAAGGCTGTTAATAATTGAATTTCATCAATTTTTTCCCCTGGAACCCTAAAACCCTAATAAATCCCCAATTCACAGCAAAAATAAGATAGAAAAACTCATTTGTAGTTCTATTCCACTTCCAATTCATTTAATTTTCATCTAAAGAAAATACCTTTTTTTTTCGCTTTTGCTTCATTTACTTCGTCGATCATTGTTTGAGAATTCGTTTTCTCTTTGAAAAGCGAACGTTTTAATTATTTAAAATTCGTATCACGTTTATTTCACTTTGTATGATTTGTATACAGAAAAAAAAATGGAATCAAGCTTCCTTCAATGGGAATCCGACCCCTTATTCTCAGCCGCCGAAGTCGTTCAAGATTCAGCTGACAGGTTTTTTTTCGTCCCCTAGAAAATCAAGAAATTACATTTTTACTAATTTTTAGTTTGATTTTATCTTATTTCTTCAATTGTAGAATTTGGTTTTATTGCTTGGTTTTCTTTTTAATTTCTGTCCAACTAGCTATGAAATAAACAAATGTTAGGATTTGTCGCTTCTTTTGTCCTTTTGTTTTGGGGGAATAGGGCAGCTAAATTAGTTGATTTTCTTACAATGAATGCCCTCATTGCATCTACTGAAGTGAAATAAAAGCCTATTTTAATAGGCCTTCTTGACTTATGCTTTTAAATTGGCCTAATTTTCTGTCATTATATTAATGTGGAGTGATTTACTATGCTGTGGGTTATATTCTTATGAAAGTTTCTTACTAATGATCTTTTGGTTTGGTCTTTTCAGGATGGAATCGATTTTTCGACTTCTTTTGCACGAAAAAACTCTTCTTCAAAGTGATCTTCCTGACCCAAAGCTGCTTACTTCAATTGGATATCATTCGCGTGATCTCGCAACCGTACTCGAGACAGCAAAATGGCAGGTATTGATTCGTATTTACTGTCGAGTTTTATATCCTTTTTGCAATTTTTGTTTTTTTGAAATTCTTTAATTAGGTTATTTTATTGTTTACTTTAATAAGTTGGAGGATTTCGAACGAGCAGTTAACTCATTGGCTAGGATGGGCCAGTCTCACTCTAGGGAGCATGTAATTTCTAGACATAAGCAGTTTATTATAGCCATTAGAGAACAGATAAATGATGTTGAGAAAAGCTTGGAGGACATGGAAATGGGAAATCCCATGAAAAACTCCAAGTGGGGAAACTTGAATCAACAAGATAGAGATGGCTTGGCATTGTTTCTTTCTGGTGGGAATCATAATGAACACGATGTTGGTTTTGACTTGGATCCAGTCACAGCATCATTCTCAACAGATGCTGGAATTGTTGCAAATGGATGTGGAGAAATCGAAGAGGTAAATACAAATGGTGTTGCTTATAGTAGCCATTATTATGGTTCTATGAAGGAGAATAACTTAAGGAAGGTTGGTTCTCATTACTCTATAAAATTGGGAGTAGATGCAGCTAATTCTTGTAACGGTAACAGTCAAGATAGAAGTTTGGATTTAGAAGCTAGTGAAAGCAAACCTAAGAGCTTCTTGCACGAGAATAAGTTGAGAAGTTCTTCCAGCCGAATTAATCTCTTTAGGTTCTTCAATAACCTATGGAGTAGGGTTCCTAGCAATTATACGAAGCGATTGAAAGATGGAGAAGAAGTGCATACCCCTTTGCACATTGATACTTCTCTTGCGGTACAGGTATGTTTCATCGCCCATGCTATCACTTCAATCCATCTTAACAGTAATCATTTGAAGGTGTGCCAGTGAAGTAGTTAGCTCAGGATTCTGCTCTAGCATTAAACAAAACCGAGTTCTTAACTAAAGGTATACTATCTAAAAAGAACCAAATTGGGAAAAATCAGCACTGTAGTTTTGGTCCTTCTTTTTTGTGTCTTTAATTGCCAACCTTGCCTATTGCTTCCTCTATAGCACAGTCTTGTTGCATTGGTCAGTAGCCTCATCTTATGGTCCGAATCTCTTTCCCAGGGTCAGCGTATTGGGTTAAGTTCTGCAGCTGGGGACCATGGTTGGTTTCTGATAAAGGTCATGCACCTACAAAGGAGGCTTGGGGCATGTGATGCCAGATTTGCTAGGTTTTCATATCTTTTTAAACTTAATCGGCGATCTGTTCAAATGATACTGACAATTGTGTTCGCCTTCATGCTTTTAGGTAAGCACATGAATTGTATCTGCAATCTTTAAATTATAGTCATTTGTGCTAACTCCAACAATCTATCTGTTAGATGTATTTTAAATCATCGAAGGTATTATCTATATCTTTAACTTGTTAGGCATTCTTTGATAAATCTTTTGCGTGCTTGTTTGTCTGATCACCTTTGAGGTGCTTACATATATTAATCTGCTATGGATTGGAGATAATATGACTGGTCTTCTAGTGAATGGCGACCAAGGTACCGTATCTTTTCAGACGATGTTTTCTTTAAGAATTTGAAGGTTTTGTTCGGTTTTTGAAAATATTTTCTATTTTCATTATATGAACCAAGGCTAATTCATCAATTATATTAAACTTGAAAAACCCTTGTTTTCAACTTTATTGATTTTGCAAAGCTTTTTTAGTTAAAGCAATGTTTTTTTCTTCTAGTTTTCACATTTTTATTTTCATTTTCCAAAAATAATTTTTAAACATGTTTTCTTTAATGTTCTCCATTTCTCCCAAAAAAAGAATAGGAAAATGAAATGGTATCTGTTTCTTGAAACCAAATGGAGCCTAATTGTCATGCAACAGATGGAAGAAAAAGGTTAAGCTTTAATATATAAATTCCATGGAATCAAATTGTTTATAACTGGTTGAATCCCTTAAAAAGGGTTTTAGCATGCCAAATGAATTTAAGTAATAAGGATATCACATGACTTGGTTTCCTGTTACATCTCATTAACCCATGCACCATGAGAGAAATATATGCTTTGCTTATTAAATTAGGGCCTGCAGGAGAATAAACTAATCTTTATCAAATAACTCTATTCATGCAGGTATATTGGTCTCCCATGTCACTTGAAAACGGTCGTTTGCAATTCGATAAGAACATCATTGCACGCCTGAAGTGAGTGAGAATTCTGTCGTTTGTGTGTGCTGATATTCTCCAGTGTACGGGTTGTTTCTTATAACAATTACTGAGCATATTATCACTGATCATGACTCGTGAGTAAAACATGCTTCTGGTTACCAACAATTCTTGGGAGTATTTCATCGATTCGATTGTTCTCGAAGGTTTCATGTCAAACTGCTAGGAAATGGCTTGTATGTGCCGTTTGCTGAAGCAAGTCGAGCAGCTCGCTATTACAAAGTAGTCTCTGAGTTTGGTAAGCAAGCCTTGAGGTCTATTCTCTGCAATAGAAAACTAGCTGTATCTGGTATACCCTTAAGAGCAACTAATTGGTGAATTTATTCTCTGCCATTGATATACACTATTGGGATTAGATGTGTATTATCCATCCGCTTACTTTCTGAGTTTAGTAATTGTTTTTAGCTGTGATTCAACAGATTTAGATGTCTGTTCTGTTTATTTAATTGATTCAGAGAAAATTCCATGATTTAATTTAAGCCCAAGAGACTCCATGGATTATGTATATATATGCAGAGAAAACATGTTTGATTTAACAAAATCATGTCAATATTATTCAAACATCAAATCCGGGGGACTTACAGGTAGCTTGGAGGATTTACAGATGGTCATGCATGTGTGTTTTTGGTGTAAGAACGATGCACGCATGTTTTGAGATTATGCAACTGCAACTATGCGTGCTCCGAACACTTCTCCAATTAAGCTTCACTCATTTATTTTTTTATCTTATTGATTGCCACGTCAACAATTATTATTAAAAGAATGTGTGGGTCACATTATTGATTTTTTTTGTTAAAATAAAAAAATTATTAATTACATAGAGTATATAAATTAGAAATTTTATCACATACGTATGCATGTGAAAATCACAAATTTAGAAAATAGATACATGTTTAAAAATAAGATATAATTGTCGACTGGTGGAATTAGTAGAGCGTGCATAATAAAATTAAAACGTGTAAATAAATAAAATTATACTTTTGGTTGAGTAGTAAAATTAGTTTTTTTTTAATGAAATTGACATGGGTTTAAATCCCACCAGAAGAATATTTTTATTTTTTTAAATTAAAAAGATTAAAATATCCTCAAATAACAAAATTTATTTTAAATACAAAAAGTCATTTTTGTAATTTCCTAATTAAGTTGGTGTATGATTGATTCGTGACACCAATTAAGTCAGGGATTTTATTAATATTATAAATAATTTACATGATCATACTTTTTTAGGTATAATGACTAATTTAGTCCTAACATTTACCTATCTTGTCACTTTGACTATACTTTTTTTTAATTACTTTAGCATTTAGCCTTCAAATTTAGTCAAATTACACTTTTTTTTTAGATGGAAAAATTGATTGAATTATTACAATTTTAAGGAAATTGACAAGGCAGCTCATGTGACTATCCATGCACACTTCATAAAAAATCAACAAAACCTAACAAAATATTAAAAAATTCAAAAAATAAATAAAAATATTCATAAGTTCTTAAAATAGTTTGTAAAAATAAAAAAAAATTATTCAAGCCACTAAAGCACAAATAATTACAAACTAATTAAAATTTGAAGGTTGAGGACTAAAATAATCTAAATAAAGAATTAGGGTGAAAGTGAAGAAATGGATAAATGTTAAGAGTTAAATTAGTTGTAATGTTTTGTTTTTTTTTAAAATAAAGGTATGCATTATTATTCATCCACGTTTACCATAAATAAAGAAGTTTATGCCAATTGAGTCTTAGCTTGATTGGTATGGGCATTGTTGCCAATGCAAGAGGACATAAGTTCGAGTGCACTGAAGCGCATTATCCTCCTATTAACGGGTTGGGAAAGGGTTATGAGTAGTTTTTAGTATTGGATTTTGAATTAGGGATTGAATTGAATAAATTAAAAAAGTTTATGTATTGCTTGAAATATGCAATTGGTATGAAATTGAATTAGAACATGTTATTATATGTGTGAATTGATAATTTGATGGAGTACTTAACATGTTAAATTGTGAATTGAACTAAATAATGAAAATAGAATTTATTACCCTATTAATTGTTCGAACTATGTCGAATATAGTTGGCATGTTATAGGGTCAGTGTATTGAGTAAAATCATCGTTGTCGGGAAACATAGGGTGATAGATGTTATGCTTTTAGTCATCGTTGTCGGGCAACCCGAGGTGACAGATTCATGTATCCACATTGAGTCCGTGTTAGGTTAATAAGTTTAAAAATACATGAATTGATTAAAAGGTATTGAAATGAAGTGTTTCAAAAATGTTAAATTCTATGCTATATGATGTTGAGTTGAAAATGAGCCCAAGGCTAATAGTTCAAGATCGAGCTTATAACTTAGAGATTTACCTTATGATACTTGAAAATTGAGTAAATGTGAATATGTTCTATGTGATAAAATATTTTTATTATGCTTGTGACATATTGATGAGTTACTTGTATGAAAAAAAAGATAGAAATGAAAATGTGATGGGCGTCGAAACCACTAAATAAAATTTCCTACGACAAAATAATATCAAATAGCAGTATAGGGTAGTAGGGTCAAGTCCACAGGGATTGATTATTGTGATAAACTTCAGTGTTTTTCTTGTGAATAGAATTTCTGTCATGTCAATAGTCGTGCCCACAACTTGAAACAGACTAGATGAAAAATAAATAAAATAAATCAGGGGAGTTGAAAATGTTCAGAAATTAAATAAGTGACACAACAGAAATAAACAATTTTGCAAGTCAAAAAATAAAATAAAAATAAGAAAATAAATGTGAATTTTGTAATCAGAATTATAAAGCCTTAGCTTTAGACTCGATGAACTTCGGTTTCCGACTTGATCATTGAAAATGTGTTTTCTCCTCCGAACAATAAGCTGGTTATAATAGCTAAGAACGTCCTAGCCGCCAATTCTCCCTTTCGTAGTTTGTTCCGGTACGACTTGTAAATCAACCCTTATCGATTGTCTAATCGCGATACACACGTTCGCAATTCAATACCTCGATAGCCTTGTGTTCTGAAGAACCCAACTTGGATTAACGGCCTCAACCGTGCGGGACGTTTAAATCTGATAAATATCTCCCTTAACAAAAATCTCACTAGTATGACTCCGCCAGGATACGCCAATTTGTTCGCGGGAATATGAATACAGCATGGCCGACTCGTCTTCCCAACTGTACACCAAAACGACTCCAACCCAATGTGCACTTTGCGTGGAAAGTGAGTTAACTTTAAGAGATGAATTTGTATTATCCCAATATTTCGGAGAGATGGTGAATACCGTACGAAAGATTTTTAATGTGGATTCGTTTCTCACGATTCTTGACCGGAAAGAACAACGGCCTAAAGCCAAGTTGGAAATTCAGTGAAGTATGAATTTAATCATGCTCTTGTTAGTTAATGGAAAATGAGTTCAATGGTAATGGAAAAGAGAAGGAAAAGAGGTTTAGAAAGTAATTAAACAAATTCTTGAAAAGGAAAGAAAAATGAAATAAAATTTTGCAGAAAGAACTAATGCTACTGAGGCATAAAGAAAGAATAAAAAAAAATTGCTTTAATTTCAATCCAAATCAAGTCTATTTCAATTGTGTCCTTAGCTAGCTTATTTATACACAATTTTAATGCTAAATTTAGTATAGATTATCCCTAAAAAAATTCTCACTAACTAAAATAAAGGAAATATAAACAAGAAAAAATTAGAAAATATCAAAAAATAATAAAATATGACTTTTTGACTATTGAAAATTTCAACAACAAAACTTTTACACTTCAATCCCCTAACTCTTTCACATATTTCAATTTGGCCCATCTTTTCATTTTTTGCTTCAATTAAGTCTCATTTTGCTTGCTTTTAAATTGTCACACTTCTTTTGAGTACCTGATGACAAAAATACAAATTTAGAAGAATCTTACTCGTAATTTAGCCAAAAATAGACAAATAAAAACACCAAATTATTTACTATCAAAATCCCCCTACTTAGCCTATGATTGTCCTCAAGCATAATCTGTATTCTATACCAAAGTTATTCGATATTTTTTTTCGAAATCAAATCTCCTTCTTTAGCCTAGTTAAACTTGCTAGATAATCGTACTCAACTTTTACATATTTTTTTCTTCTTTTTTTTCCCAAAGGAATAATTTCGAGGCATAATCAAATTTTTTTACGCGAATTGAGATGACAAGCCAAGCACCTCAACCCGATTACTTAATTTGACATGTCCTTAGTTTATATCTCAAGGCAGCTCGGTTAGTGGAGGGTTACAAGTTTCAGTTCATACACAAATCTTTTTACGTGAATTGAGATGACAACCCAAACACCTCAACCCAGTTACTTAATTTGGTCATATTTCCGAATCTTCACTCTTAACCAAGCCAAATTTTATTTATTTACATAATTTGAGTACTTTATTAGGCAAGTTTAAAGAGTTTCTAATTTTATGAAGTGTTCGAATTTTTCCATAATATTTTCAACTCTAGAAAATGCATGTCGATCAAAATAAGCAATCATTATTCATGAATTCCTAATTATTTAAATGAACCAAGCATAAGAATTAAAAGTGAATTTGTGAAACTAATTATCGAATAGAATTAATATATGAATAAGCATATATGCAAAGAAAAATAGCATAGCATGCATAATGAATCTCTCCCTACTTAACCCACATTGCCCTCAATGTGCAAATTTAAAGAATACAAAAAAATAGGGGCAAAGTGTACTCCCCGTGTAAATTGAACGAGGTGGAGGGTGATGGCGGTGCTCGCGTTGTAGCATTGAGAGGATGCGTTCGATGTTGGCTTCCATTGTTTCTAAGCGAGCCTCAAAATAGTTCATTCTTTCTTCCATAGCGGAATGAGGTTGCTCATCTCAATCCCTAGTAGCGGAATTGTGTGTCCGTTGAAATACTCTATTACTTCGAGGCGTATATGTACCTGAGGGAACAAAACAAAAAAGTAGTAGGGGTGCTGGCAAGCAATCCCATAGAATCCAAGCAATATTCGTCCAAAGGGTTCATATTATAAGCATACGTAAGAGATGGAAAAATGTTCATGGCTAAATGCGTGATGTATGGGCCTAGTATGAGAGGTTTAGGGGCTTTGATTACTATGTGAAAGCTACGTGCAAACCAATATCTTATATTTACTCTATATCCAGAATACATACACCACAGAAAAAATAATTCCGTCCTAGTTAAGACAGTTGAAGAATCATTACGACCAGAAAAGTTAAAAGAAAGAAATCTATGAATATACCTAAGGGTTGGTTCATGAACTAACAATGATTTCGCGATTCCAGAATTGTAAGGGCATGAAATCGAGATAGTTAAGGTCGAGTAAGTGGCATTGGCATCAAAATCACGAGTTATCTCTAATAAAGCAGTATGGTACGAGTTGGTTTCAACATCAGTGGGCTTAGCGAAACCCATGGCTATGTTAAAATCCGAAATAGACATATTAAATGTGCTACCTAGCAATCTGAATCTAATTACGTTCGAAGTTTTAACAGTCCTAACAACATACATATCGAAGCTAAAAGTGGCATAAAATTAAATCATAAAATGTACAACATCGAATATCAGCATACAAAGACCAACTAATAGCTTCGAGATAACTAAATACGGAATCATGCAAGTCAAGTGTATCAAGAGTGAAAAGATAGATATATTTACACATTGACATAGATCGATGTTAAATCTCTTCGCATCTTGATTGGTGCTTCGGTGTTATAAAGTTTAGAAACCCTCGAAATCTTGATTCTGGTGGCATCGTGTAGGTGCACCCTCGCTGCCCACGCCTATTTCTTCGAGGACGACGCTCTTTTGCCAGACTGTTCAATGGACTAGGCATATCAGTAGTACCAGATGAACAACAGTCGTTGTGCATAACCTATCTAGTGGAAGGAATGCCATTAGAGTTAAAATCGGGCTTAATTAATCTGTTGCCCACCTTTCGTGGAATTCAAAATGAAAATCTGCACACCCACCTAAAGGAGTTTCATATGGTTTGCACAAGCATGAAACCCCAGGGAGTAACCGAAGATCAAATTAAACTTCATGCATTTCCTTTTTTGTTAATCGACTCTGCTAAAGAGTGGTTATTTTATTTATCTCCGAGATCTGTTAATACATGGTATGATATGTCTCGTTTATTTCTTGAAAAGTTTTTCCCAACAACACAAGTAGTCGAGTTGAGACAAGACATTATAGGAATTCGACAAAAAGAGATTGAATCGCTCTATGATTACTAGACGCAATACAAAAAGTTGTGTGCAAGTTGCCCATAACATGACCTGTTTGAACAGTCACTGTTGCAGTATTTTTATGAGGGGCTACTCCTAATGGAGTTGAAGATGATAGATGCTATAAGACCCCTTGACCAGTTCGGTTTTACAAACCCAAGCAAGTAGCAATAATTTTAACTTTTTCCCTATCGACTGCTTAAAAACCTTTGTTTTCCTCTTAAAATAGTGCTCTGTGGACGTACTAAAAGAACTTCTCGAGTTTTGAAGTCAATCGTATTTGTTTTAACTTAAAATCAACATTTTAAAGGATTTGATGGACTTCTATCAGTACCAAATTGAGTAAGTATCGGTAAAAGATAAGTCAAAAAACAGGTGAAAAATACCTGTAGACTTCTATCGGTAGAAGAGAGTGTTCTACCGATGCAAGTATAGGTACTACCGGAACAACCTATACTTCTAGTAAAAACTCTAGAGAGCAGAGTAACTCCTAGCTACAGTTTCTACCAATACAGGTCAAAGAAAAGACCGAAACTTCTATAACTACCGATACTTTAAGATACAACTACTGATACTAAAAAGGTCAGTAACCAAACTGTAAATTTTCCCTATACTTCTACAAGTAGTCATAAGAGTACTACCGATACAATTACATATGTTTTATAAAAATATCATTTCTTTTAAATTTACATTTCTAAAACATAATTCCTCATTTCCTAGAGATCATTTAATGGCAACAAAACACATAATGGACCTTTCACCTAAGTAATTACAAAAATAACAAAATATTCAATCTTATACATGCCACTTATAAACCTAAGATGAATAATCGAGAGCTACCAATTTGAGGTCGGATAGTGTGATGACACTCCTACGATCCAGACGATCAGGTTTTCTGACGATCTACAAATACACGAAAAATAATTGCGTAAGCATAACTTGCTTAGTAAGCTCATATTAAGCAATTAATCTTACCAAATTGCATATTTCATAAGAAATGTATTCCCGTACTTTTTCATATCTTCCATATACATATATAAATTTTCTTCTCAAGATCTACATGATTTCTATCTTGAGTTATACTTCGTAATTCAACCGTATTTCATAACATTTCTTGTGTACATATTACTACTTGTATTCCCGTTGGATCCTTAGAAATACATTGGTCATAACGGTATCATTTTCACCCTAAGTGTGCATATCATGTATTGCTCACACAAGCTATGAAATGGGCCTGCTCACACGAGCTGTGAGTCGAGATGTTAAACTACACGATGCTACTCACACAAGCTGTGGAGAATCTGTAACAAATGCCAGATCTCAGCCATCGGTAGGACATCTAAGACCAGTACCCATATGTCATGTAATGCTCACACGAGCTGTGAAATGGGCCTACTCACACGAGTTATGGGTTGAGATGCTAAGCTAAACGATGCTGCTCACACGAGCTGTGGAGAATCCACAACAAATACTGGATCTCAACCATCGGTACGACATCTAAGACTAGCACCCATATGACATGTAATGCTCACACGAGTTGTGGGTCGAGATGTTAAGCTACACGATGTTGCTCACACGTGCTATGGAGAATCCGTAACAAATGCCGGATCTTAGCCATCGGTAGGACATCTAAGACTAGCACCCATATGTCATGTAAATTCCGAAATCGAGTCATGTAAATCCTAGTATTTCCAAAGAATCTAACGGCATATACCCTTGTCAAATTACTTTATACTATCATTATTTTTAAGTCTTCTCAACAATTATATACAAGATAACCAATTACAACAATTCAAATTATATTTATAAAAGTTAACAATTTAAATGTTTATGTAAGTCACGAACTTACCTCGGTTGTATAAAATGCACAAAAGAACTGACTTTTACTCCGCGATCTTTTCTTTTCCTCGACTCGAACCCGGTTATGGTGTATCTTGATCTTGATCTCGAATAATCATTTATTTCATCAATTTCCAATACTCTATTTAATAACAAAGTAATAAACATAACACTTCTAACATGGAAATTTTACAAAATTACCCACCACACTTTGACATTTGAACTTTTAAGTCCTTCATTTTAGAATTTCAAAAATTCACCCATTAACAAACACAACTCAAAATATCGTTCTCATGCCAAACATTTATATCAACCCTCACTTTTTTTACAAATTTCTGGTTGAACCTTATAACTTTTCCAATTTTCATAACTAAATCCTTGTTTTTAAGTCATCCAAACTACTTAGTTGACTTGAGCTAATTTACTCCCCACTTCAAGGTTTAAAAGAAAATACCCATGAATATATTTTCCCTTATGTGAATAAAATTCTTGACTAAACCATTGTTTTAAGAAAAATAATCTCTAGGTTAAGTTGATTAACCCTTATAAACTTCAAAACAAATAAAAGATCAAAGCTAACCTTGAAGCTTCCTTAAAGATGGATGAGCTTAAAACCAATCTTCCTTTCCCTTCAAAAATGGTGTTTTACCCGATTTTAAGAAGAAGGAAGAGAATAAAATTAGACTTTTCTCTTTCCTTAGTTGATTTTTAAAATGTTTTAAAACCTATACTCTTTCCACTCCACACACTTTCACCTAATCCCACTCCTTCATTTCTTATATTTATATCTTAATTTCATTCTATAATATCACTAAATGAGGAAGCATTGTCGTCCAACACCATAGGGATGGCCTAATTTTCACATTAGTCCTTCAGTTGTTACTTTCTTGATTGTTAAGCATCTATAGTTTGAAATATTCTACTTTTAGATCTTTTATTATAAAGGCCTTTTTATTTTATTTATTAATCTTGTTCATAGAAATTCCTTATTTATTAATTTTTAATACTATCGTATGTATTTTCCCGTATTTTGTCAGAAGTATTATTATCTCTGACATCACTCGTCGAAATGTATGGTCCAGAACCACTATTCCTAACTTCACTAAAAATCGGGTCGTTACAACTCTCCCTTCCTTTAAGGATTTTATTTCTCGAAAATCTTACCAGTGAATAGAGTTGGGTATTGCAATCTCATCTCCTCTTCTGTTTCCCAAGTAGCTTCTTCGACCCCATGTCTATGCCAAAGGACCTTTACCAAAGCTATGCGTTTATTTCTCAATTCCTTGACTTCTCGAGCCAATATCTTGACTGGTTCTTCACCATAAGTCATATCGGGCTGTATTTCCACCTCGATCGATGTAATCACATACGAAGGATCAGATCTATATTGCCTCAGCATAGATATGTGAAAAACATTATGAATTTTCTCTAACTCTGATGGTAATGCTAGTCGATATGCTACTGATCCAATTCTCTCGATGATTTCATATGGTCCCATAAATCGTGGACTAAGCTTCTCTTTTCGGCCAAATCAGAGTACTTTCTTCCAAGGTGACACCTTCAAAAACACTTTTTCTCCAACCTGAAGTTTAATTTATTTTCTTTTCAAATCCACGTAGGACTTTTGACGATCAGAGGCAGCTTTCAAACAGTCACGTATCACTTTAACTTTCTCTTCCGTCTCAAGAACTAAATCCGTACAAAAAAACTTCCTTTCACTTAACTCAGACCAGTATAAGGGAGTTCTACACCTCCGCCCATACAAAGCTTCATATGGAGCCATTTTAATACTTGACTGGTAGCTGTTATTGTAAACAAATTCAACCAGCGGAAGAAATTTTTCCTAGGTACCTTCGAACTCAAGAACACAACAACACAACATATCTTCAAGTATTTGGATTACTCGTTCGGAATGTCCATCCATTTGGGGATGAAAGGCTATCCATCCGAATTGTATGATCGCCAAGGGCACCCCATACAACCTAACAATCTCCGCAACATACAATTCGGCCAATCTCTCCATTGTATAATCCATTTGCACTGAAATGAAATGAGTTGACTTAGTCAAACGATCCACTATAACCCAAATGACATCTTTCTTCTTTGGAGACAACGGTAACGCCGTCACAAAATATATGATGACTCTTTCCCATTTCCACTTTGGTACCATGATCGGTTGTAATAACCCTGAAGGTAACTGATGTTCAACCTTGACTTGTTGACATACTAGGCATCTCAATACAAATTCTGAAATTTCTCGTTTCATACATGGCCATCAATACATTCGTTTTAAATCGTTGTACATATTATTACCACCAGGATGGATTGAATGTCTACTGTCATGAGCTTCCTACAAGATACTTTGTTTAACTTCTGAATTCTTTGGAACACACAACATGCCTCGAAAGTACATACTCCCATCGGCACTAAGATGAAAAGCTAAGTCTGATGCTTCACCAAGTCGTGCTCGCTTAGTGATCAACTCTAGGTCATTTTTCTGAGCCTCACAAATTTATTGTAAAAACATTGGTCTAGCTCTTAATTCAGCTAAGATAAAACCATCAATTGTGTATCTAAAGCTCTTATAGCAAACAAGGACTTTTTTCTTAGACCATCGGCTACTACGTTAGCCTTACCCAGGTGATAATCAATGAATATGTCATAATCTTTCAGCAATTCCATCCATCTATGCTGACGCAAATTGAGTTCTTTTTATGACATCAAATATTTCAAACTCTTGTGGTCTGTGTAAACATGGCATTTCTCTCCATATAAATAATGGTGCCAAATCTTCAGAGCAAATACAATGTCTGCGAATTCTAGATCATGAGTTGGAGAATTCTTTTCATGCGATTTCAACTGTCTAGAATCATACGACTTTGCCTTCTTGCATTAACACACACCCTAAACCATTAAGTGAAGCATCACTATAAACCACAAATTCTTTACCGACTTCAGGCTGAATCAACACAGGTGCCTCGATTAATAACATCTTCAATTGATTAAAACTTTGCTGACATTCGTCTGACCAATTAAACTTCGCATCTTTCTGTAACAACTTCGTTAAAGGCGAGGCAATCATTAAAAATCCTTTGACAAATCGTCGGTAATATCCGACCAAACCCAAAAAGCTCCAAATTTTTGTGACATTTTTAGGTGGTTTCCATTCCAAAATAGCTGAGATTTTACCCGAGTCTACCCTAATGCCTTTTGCTGGCACAACATGCCTCAAAAACCCTACTTCACATAACCAGAACTCACATTTACTGAACTTTGCAAATAACTGTCTCTCGCGTAACATCTGTAAAACAATTCTCAAATTTTGTACATGCTCCAATTCATCTTTGGAGTATACCAATATATCATCAATAAAGACCACCACAAACTTGTCCAAATACGGTCTAAAGATTCGATTCATTAAATCCATAAAAGCGATGGGGGTGTTTGTTAGACCAAATGGCATGACTACGAACTCATAGTATTCATACCTAGTCCTAAAGGCTATTTTCGACACATCGATATCTTTCACTTGTAATTGATAACACCTCAAATGAATATCTATCTTCAAAAACATGATCACACCTTTTAACTGATCAAATAAGTTATCAATACGGGGTAACAGATACTTATTCTTAATTGTGGCCTTATTCAACTGTCTGTAATCAATGCACAATCGCATCGATCCATCCTTTTTCTTAACAAACAAAACAGGTGCACCCCCAAGGAGAAAAACTTGGTCGAATAAAACCTTTGTCTAGTAATTCTTGTAATTGTGTTTTTAATTCTTTCAACTCTTTCAGAGCCATCCTATACGAAGCAATCGATACAGGTGAGGTCTCCGGTATTAACTCTATTGCGAATTTTATTTCTCTGATTGGTGGAATTCTCGACAACTCCTCAGGAAAAGCATCCATAAAATCACAAACAGTTGGGACTGACTCTAATTTCAATTCTGTGATTCTAGAATCTACCATATATGTGATCGCGTTATGAACGTCACAACAATTGTGAAAGCGAACACTTGTCGATGCAAGTATAGTTGATAGGTGTAAAGCTATCAGATATCGATCCCACAGAGATGACTGTCTATGCTTATATTTGTCGATGTAAAAGAGGTCAGAATAAGAAGAACTGTCAGGACTAATGTCAGTGCAATTAAATCAAAGACTGGAAATAAAAGAATTAAAACTGTCAGAGCAAATATTGTAATATTATGATATAATATGTCAGAGCAATTGAATAAGAAAATGCAATGAAGGGGTGAAGGTATTTTGTCAATGCAATAAAAATATAAAACAATGATAAAGAAATAAGGGTATCCCTATCTTGATAAGTTGGTAACCACTAAATGTGACTACAAGATAAATGATTGATAAATTGTCGACGCAATTAAACTTAATGAGATCTCACTCCTTTCGACTTCTCAACTTATCAAAGACCCAAACACTCACATTAACCACACCTTCCAGTGCTGGCAATGCTTTGCATTCGAGAACAAGTGGTCAGAATTCCTTCGTGCCTCAAGCAACTTTTGTTGTCTTGCTTGTTAATTTAACTTGTCGCTGCACTTTCTAGTGTCAGCAACTGCAATAACACTTCTGTGATCAAGCAATTAAATCCAAAGATAAACAGATAAGAAGAATTGAGCAGAAATCAAAATAGATCTAAAATTAACAAGTATTTCCATACACAATTAACTTCATCAGAATTTATCAGCATTTAAGAGGAATTAAAGAACAAGTTGAAGCATTCTATTCCTAGCCTACTAGAACTCTTCCGTAAATGCTCCTCTTGCGTCGCACTAAGAACACTCCTCGTCAGGAGTTGATGCTGCCTTCTCGTCGCATCAGTTCACCCTCCAAGAATTTTAAGCTACCATGGAAGCAAGCTTAAGAAAAATCAAATGGAATTAATTTGTCACGAGCTTCCAAATCCTCTTTCTCTTATCTCTCTCCTCAGTATTTATCTTCACTGCCCAGTACAAGTGTCCTTCTTTTCTTAGATCTAACTTCCTTGCAACTGTACAAGTTATTAAATCCAGCTGTACACTCATGCAAATCTGGTGTCTAAGTAAGCAGTTACAGGTTGTCGAGACATTTCTAGATGTAAATTTATACTTTAATTTGCTGTGACAACTATGACATCCTCATGCACTAGTACTTCTGAATATGTTCACACAGAAAAATCCTTGATGTAATCTGGAAGTACTTATGCAGTGACATGTTTGGGTGCAATTCTGGATCCAACTTGTAGTGACAGCTTTGAACAATTTCCTGTTTTGATCTTCTAAGATAGATCCCTGCACTGACGTCTCAAGATGCAAAACTGACACAATGTAACGACATTAGTAGCATAAGTGGCATAAAATAGAAGAAAATTAAACCAAACATCACTGACTTAGAAAATGCAATTACTAAATATAAAATACTAAAAATGCATGCTAAACATAATACAAAGGGAACAAATTATACTCTAAATAGGGAGAATTTAATGGTCTTTTCTAATGCCATCACACCCCAAGCCTGAGTTTTTACTTGTCCTCAAGTAAACAAAAGCTAGCAAAGTCATAGCAAAATTCTTGTCAAAGCAATAATCATTCTAGCAACTTGAATTCTTGGAGATCCTAGTGTATAAATTACATTCATATGATAGAAAAATTTCATTGACAATTTATAGGTATGAATAATTAAAACTGCAATTTCACTAATGCTAGCATCATGCTTTAAATATTGAATCCTCTTAACCAATACATCATTTATTATATTATATATATATTTTTTCTTTTTATCAGATTTTCTTTCTTTCTTCTTTTATGCGGTTGAGAGATGTCATTGTATTACTATACCTTGTTCCTGAGTAGTAACGATGGGGTGCAACAAACCCCCAAGAAGTATGTAATTGCACCGACACACACTCTTGCAGTAACAGTCTTTGGCTAGATATTTTTTCTAACACTTGCATTGGAGTGTTCCCCCTTGATAAGTCACAATGCACCCACATTGGAGTGTCTTTTATTAGTAGTTATAATTATATACATAGCTGCAGATGGCAAGTTATTCCAAGATTCAAATAATGATACTACTCATTTATTAATAATGCAAATTCGACCATTCATTCAAAAATAGAAGGACACAACATTCAATTACATTCATCCAATTCACGCATTAGCATCTCAAATAATTCAAGAATTAAGCATCAAATGAAAAAAAAATTGTAGTCACATTTTTCATAACTTTGCATACTTTCGTTAGACTGAAGGACAAATAATAGCTTAAAAATGTGGATGCAATTGCATTTTCATTCCATACACATTTCCCCCCAAACTTAGAGTTGCATTATCCCCAATGCACTAACAATAATAAACAAATATATATGGAAATGTAACTACAATGCAAATGCAGTGACAATAAAAATGTGATGATAACTACATGATATGCATGAAACTAAACTAAGTACTGAAAAGTAAAGACTAACTCAGTATGTTGTAGCCGAAGATGTGGCTGCCTTGGTCTTTTTCTTCTTCTTGGGACACTTATCCTTGCACTTCTTTTTACCTTTGCGCTTATTGTTTCCTTTCATTGGTTCAACTAGGGCGGTGGATTGTTCCTCCCAGGTTCGGTTGTGTGCTAACATTATCGATTGTGACATCAGAAGGATGAATTTCAGCAAGAGGTGCCACATAAGGCACTATAGCCAGAGGATTAAAATCGTCATTGCTGAATGTCACAGCCTCGACCTGACTCGAAATAGATGGCGCTAGGGCTTCAGTAGTTGCACCCATATTGTCAGGTGCGGCGACAAATTCTTCAGGTAAATTTGTCGCGACAAGAACCTCTTCTTCCTCTTCTCTTCTCTTTCGTTTTCTTTTCTTCTTCCTTCTCCTCCTCGATACCCACAGATTCTATAGTCGTGTGCCCCTCTGCAACAACAGCTTCCTTTTCGCCATATTTACCCCTAAACTGTTAGAAAATCATCTTTAAAGAGGCTAGCAATATTGCGAAAACATTCCTCAACATCCCTCGAATTCACATCCTGGTCCTCATCATCAGAAATGTAGACCATATGCGGAGACTTGACAGAGTGATCCTTCCCCTCTGAAGCGGCTTTTTCGATTGATGGTGTTGCCTCCCTGATGATAGGGGAAACGTTGAGAATTCTGGCAAGGGCTGTTTGCTCATGTTGCGTAGTGCTGACGATTGCAGTATTCCATGCCCTAGTGCAAGCATAGAATAAGTTCTGTGAGTGCTCCATGTCCTCAACTATGGTGACAAGTTTGATTTGTCGGATAATCATTCAGTTAGCCAATTGCTTAATTTCTTTAAGTTTCCTCCAAATTCTTCAAGTAAATTTTCGCGATAGGAACTTTCTCTTTCTCTTCCTTGTCGTTTTTTTTCTTCTTCCTTTTCCTCCTCGATACCCATAGATTCCATGGTTGTCTGCCCCTCTGTAATAGTAGCTTCCTTCTCCGCCATATTTGCTTCTAAACTGTTAGAAAATTCATCTTCAAAGAGGCTAGCAATATTGCAGAAACATTCCTCAACATCCCTCGAATTCACATCCTGGTTCTCATCATCAGAAATGTAGACCATATGCGGAGACTCGACAGAGTGATCCTTCCACTCTGAAGCGGCTTTCTCAGTTGATGATGTTACCTCCCTGATGATAAGAGAAACACTGGGAATTCTGGCAAGGGCTGCTTGCTCATGCTGCGTAGTGTGCTGACGATTGGAGTACTCCATGCCCTAGTGTAGGCATAGAGTAAGTTCTGTGAGTACTCCATGTCCTCAACTACGGCGACAAGTTTGATTTTTCGAATACTCATTCAGTCAGCCAACTTCTTAATTTCTTTAAGTTTCCTTCAAAGTTGAGGATCTGTGGCAGTATGAGGTTGCTTATTTTTTTTTTGCCTTTCCTTTCTCCTTCTTTTGTGCAGCTTCTTTTGCCACAGGGGTTCTTGCCCCCTCGTCATGCACTCAACCGAGACATCATTAATAGGTCCCTTATTTTCCAAGAACTCTTCCCCTTCGCGAGGCACAACACCTCTCTGTCGACACAACTGCATGATAAGAGAGGGGAATGACACAACTGCTTAATCTCTTGATGGAGGATTGCAGCGACATCAATTCGACGGCCTTTGATGATTGAATGTATGAGACACATTCTATCTAAAGTCAATGTGGTGCTGTGAGTGGAGGGCAGTAGGTATAATTAGATGAAATGGGAAACGAACAAATTTGTTGAACTGTAAGGAAACAACGATGCATTATATAGTTGTTGGGGTTGTTTCCTGTTCAAACGACACTATCAATGCATAAATTATCTATTGACAAATCAGCACCTCCGCCTGTCAATTGTTTCAGGAAAGTGACATGCTCATCCTCCCCCACAGCGATGTTATACAGGGCATTTATATGGGCAGTGCCCCATGGCACCAGTCCCTCTCGAACAAATATGAATTCCTGCTTCTTATCAACTAAATTGGCATAGAATTCATGAACAAGAGATGGGGAATATCTTTCAGGATGATCACAAAATTTTTCCCACTCCAAGCGTGAGATGGTTCTGTTGACTTGTTTTCCTAGTGTGAGTAGTGGAGACAGCTAAAATCCTTGCTCTAGGTGGCAGTTACGCTTCAACATAGTGTCATGGAAACGGTCTTGGTAGCTTTGGTAAGAAATAATACTAAATCTCCGTAGATGATTCAACAACTGATTTAGAAGAGGTTTTTGCTCCTCTAGTTCTAGTCATGGCTGTATGAGAGAAAGAGATTAAAAATTACAGGAAATTTGAAGATTGAAGAAAAGAAAGGTTTGCAGCAATAATGGTGGATGTGGTTGTGTAGAACACCGTCGACACAATGGGGTGTTTTATAGAGGATAAAGATAAAGAGGCGTGATGATTTCCATTGTAATGATAGGACACTATGTCTGCATCCAATAAATGCAATGAAACGGATTATCCTTTTTCCAAATCGATCTAACGGTTGGGGAGCAGTGTGAATCAATAGATGTGATTCTTTCCTAAAATGCTTCACAGTGTGAGTCAGCAATTAAAATGCGTCAACAAGTTCTGTTTATGTGCGTTGACAAAAAGGATAACTTTTATTCCTGCAAAGAACTAAAGAAGAGAGTTGAAATAAAATAAAATACAAAAAATAAATAGAATAAATGTAATGACATGTTAAGGAAAGACTAGGTTAATGGTCTCATTCTGCTCATGGTTGTCTGGACTGAGATAGTGCTTCAATCGTTGGCCATTTTTCTTGAATTTGTGTCCATCATTTAAATCTTTATTTGTCACTGCACCATGAGGAAATGCTTCGACAACTTCGAATGGCCCTGACTATCTGGAACACAATTTATCAGGATGCAATTTTAAATGTGAATTAAATAAAAGAACTAACTGACCTGTAGAAAATTGTCACCGCAAGATAATGTTGTCATGCCATCGCTTTGTTTTTTCTTTGTATATCGCAATGTCCAACAATCTCTTTTGTCCAGTAGCTTCATAATCCATATTCACTTGTTTAATTACTCACATGGCTTTATGTTCAAGTTCCACAAGCAAGTGACACGATTTACCAAAAACCAACTGATACGATGACATTCCTAATGGTGTTTTGTATTCTGTGCGAAGCGCCCATAATGCATCATTGAGCCGTGAAGACCAATCGCGTATAGATGGATTAACCACCTTTTCAAGAATATTTTTGATTTACTGATTGGATACTTTAGTTTGGGCATTGGTTTGCAGATGGTATGTGGTTACCATTCGATGTTTAACATCATAACGCTTTAATGCTGTCGCAACTTTATTACAATGAAAATGAGTGCCTTGATCACTAATTAATGCTCTAGATGAGCCAAATCGAGTGAGGATGTATGTGTGAAAGAATTTCAACACTGTTCGAGCATCATCTTTAGGAACAGCTATTGCTTCGACCTACTTTGAAACATAATTGACAACGACCAGAATATAAACATTTCCAAAAGAATTGGGAAATGGTCCCATGAAATCCATACCCCAGACATCGAAAAGCTCAACTTCCCTGATAGGCTGTTGTAGCATCTTGTTGTGTCGAGATATCGATCTAGTGCGCTGACATTTATTGCATTGTTAAACAAAATTGTGGGTGTCTCGAAACAATGTTGGCCAATAAAATACTGACTGAAGGACCTTTGCAGCAATCCTAACACCACCAAAATGACCTCCATAAGGAGCATCATGGCAATGCTTCAGGATAAAGAGCATTTCTTCTTCAGGGACGCAATGATGAATAATATTGTCGCCGCATACCTTGAATAGGTATGACTTATTCCAATAGTACTTTGTAGCATCGCGAAGAAATATGACCTTTTAGTGACCATTTTCACTCAATGGTAGTTTTCCACAAACCAAATAATTGACAATAACTGCATACCCATGGAGATGCATTGACAAAAAATAGCTTCTCATTTGGGAATGCATCGACAATTTGTGACGTATTTCTATCTTCACTCCCAAATTCCAAACGAGATAAATAGTCTGCTACCTGATTTTCTAATCCATTTCGATCATTAATTTCAACATCGAATTCTTGTAATAACAGGATCCATCTAATCAGCCTTGGTTTAGCATCTTTTTTGGTAAAGAGGTATCTCAATACAGAATGATCAGTATAAATTGTAACTTTTGCACCGACAAGATATGAACGAAACTTGTCGAATGCAAAACCTACTGCCAAAAATTCTTTTTCTATGGTTGTATAATTAACCTGCGGTTCAGTAAAAGTTTTGCTAGTATAATATATTGTATGAAATACCTTGTCTTTGTGTTGCCCAAGCACTGCACCTATAACATAGTCACTCGCATCACACAACTTCGAACGGTTGTGACTAATCCGGTACGACGATAATAGGTGCCTGTACTAATTACTGCTTAATTTTTACAAATGCTTCCAGAGAGGCAGCATCGAACAAAAACTTTTTATTTTGCTCCAACAGGGAGCAGAGAGGTTTTGCAATTTTGGAGAAATCAAGGATGAATCATCAATAGAGTCTTGCGTGGCCAAGAAAACTCCTTATTCCCTTGACATTGGTAAGTGGGGGCAGCTTCTCAATAATCTCTACCTTGGCCTTGCCTACTTCTATGCCCTGAAAAGAGATACGATGCCTAAAGACAATGCCTTCAATTGCCATGAAGTGGCATTTTTCCCAATTTAGCACCAGATTAGTGTCCTCACATCGCTTCAAAACTTTAGCTAAATTGTCAGTGCATTTATCAAAAGTGTGACCATAAACAGAGAAGTCATCCATAAATACCTTCAACGAATCCTCAATCATATTGAAAAAGATTCCCATCATGCACCTTTAAAATGTGGCCGATGCGTTGCATAGCTCAAATGGCATTCGACGAAAAGCAAAGGTGCCAAACGGACAAGTAAAAGTTGTTTTTGCTTAGTCCTTTGGCATAATTGCAATCTGGTTGTAGCCATAATATCCATCAAGAAAATAGTAATAGGCCTTACCAGCTAGCCTATCTAGCATTTGATCAATGAATGGAAGTGGGAAATGATCTTTTTTTTGTGGCAGCATTCAAAAGGCGATAGTCCATGCAAACTCGCCAACCGATAGCAATATGAGTAGGAATCAATTCATTTTTGTCATTGCTTACCACCGTAATACCGCTCTTTTTAGGAATGCATTGGACCGAGCTTTACCCACGTACTGTAAAAAATTGGGTAAATAATGCATGCATCTAACCATTTTATGATTTCTTTTTTTACAACTTCCTTCATTTTCTATTTAATCTACATTACTGTTCAAGGGACTGCTTTCCCTCATCTTCCAGCCTGATCTTGTGCATGCAAAAAGAGGGACTAATGCCTCTGATATTTTGCAATGCTCCAGGCGATGGCACACTTGTGTTGCCTTAATATTTCGATTAACTTCTCCTCTTGGCTTGCGTTGAGAATTGCAGAGACAATTATTGGCAAGGTATCGTTGTCACCAAGGAAAACGTATTTTAAATGCGTTGGCAATGGTTTCAACTCCAAAGTTGGAGCTTCTTCAACCAATGGCTTGAAAACACAGATCGTCCTATTGGTCAGATCCAAGGATTTCATCTGCCAACCATGTCTAAGCTCACAAATATTTGCGTCAACCTTATGGTCGTAATCAGTTAGGAAATTATCTTCGGATGTCACTGCAAATTCTTCTTGTGCTACTGAACTACGCTTATTAAATTCTTCCGTAATTAATTCTTCCAGGACATCAATGAGATGACATTGCTCTTTACTCCTATAGGGAGTTGCTTCGAAGACACTGAAGTTCATGTGTTCATCATTATGTCGTATGATTAACTCACCTTTGAAAATGTCTATAAGAGTACGACCTGTAGCAGAAAATGGGCATCCCAAAATTATGGGTACCTCCTTATCAACTTCGCAATCCAGTATGATAAAATCTGCTGGGAACACAAACTTATCTACTTGGACGAGAACATCTTTAATCTATCCTTCAAGTTACGCTAAAGATCTATCTGCTAGTTGTAATGTCACCATAGTGGGCTTAATGTGACCAATTCCCAATTTTCTGAATGTTGACAAGGGCATAAGTTGATGCTTGCTCTCCTAGATTGCAAAGAGTTTTGCCTAAATAATGATTTCTAATGGAGCACAAAATTATAAAACTGCCAGGATATTTCATCTTAGGTGGCAATTTATTTGTCAGTACAGCATTACAACCTTCTGTGAGCGCAATTGTCTCGATGTCGGTCAACTTCTTTTTCATTGACAAAAGCTTCTTCATGTAGTTGCTTCAAGGTGGCCAAAAACTTTTAATATTCTCTGTCATTTTTTTCTCCTTGAATCGTTATGGAAACGACAAAGGTATGGAGACATTAGGCTGTTGTGACATAACTGGCTGCGTCGACATTGGCGGTTGCATCGACAATTTTGAAGGTCGAATGGTTGGCATGGGTGTAATTACTCGTGGCTCCTCATTTATCTCTACTGCTTCTTCTTCAGATACAACTTCTCCTTGTTGCTTAGTTTCATTTGCGTCGACAGGTGCTGTATTAGAGTTGTGACTTTGTTCAACAGTTTGCTTTCCACTCCGAAGAGTAATAGCCTTGAAATGCTCCTTCCCTTTTGATTTGGATTTTCAATATCATTGGGTAAGGCACCTGGTGGTCTCGTGCTCATATTAGAAGCCATCTATCCTAATTGTGCTTCCAACGCTCGGATGAAAGAAGAATTTCCCTGCACAATAGCTTTAGTTCTTGTAATATGGTCATGCATCAAAGCTTCAAGGGCAGCTAATGGATCTGATCTTGGTTGAGAGTATTGCTATTGCTGTTGTTGATGCTGTCCTTGCATGTTTATATTTGGCATTGCAGTTTGCTGTGGTTGCATACGAGCATGTGACTGCATCTGATCGTGATGTGTATGCACTTGAGGATTATGGTTATAATTCTGCTGCTACTAATTGTAACTTCCTTGTCGAAAATTTCTTGACTCGAGGAATTTCCATATCGGAATGTGGATGCATTTTGATTCCCCCAAGGATGTTGAGTCCTAGTTGAACTATTGTAAGACTTACCATACGAGTTTCCTCTGATGTTATTGACATAAAACGTATTTTCGGTACGCTGTGGACAATCTTCATAGCTATGATTATCGCCGTAAATTTCACAACAAAATGTTGGGACATCCATCTGTTGGGCTACTTGAATAGGAGCAACGTCACTCGTCCCTTTCATGTTTTTGATCATGTTAGCCAACAAAGATACCTGTGCACTTAAAGCTGATATGGCATCTAACTCAATAACTCCAGGGTTCGTTTTTACTTGAGCAGTTCGAGAAATCGGGTATTGATAATCATTTTGTGCAATTCTCTCCAAAATCCGTACGACTTCAACGTATGTGCAATCCAATAAAGGACCGTTTGCAGATGCATCGACAAGATTTCTTGTCTACACATTTAATCCATTATAAAAAAATTTGATCTGTGTTTCTTGTTGGATTCCATGCATGGGACAACGTCGAAACAAAGTTTTGTAACGCTCCCGTGTAGTATACGGGTTCTCATCATCTAGCTGATGGTAAGCAGTAATATCATTATGCAATTGAGCATTCGTCGTAGGTGGATTAAATCGTAAAATAAATTGCGTTGCAATTTCATTCCACGATGTAATAGATCCAGCAGTTAATCCAAGAAACCAAGTACGCGCCCTTCCTTGCAAAGAATAAGGAAACAACTGCATCTTCAAAGCGTCATCAGGAACACCATGTTGACTAAAAGAAGCATAGATTAGCAAAAAAGATTTAAGATTCTCTTTTGCATCTTCATGAGGCAAACCAGCATATTGCCCATTCGAATTTAACATTTGAAACATCATCAGTTTTAACTCAAAATTTCCAACTTGGATCGCTGGTCTAACAACCCCTGGCTGCAAATAATCAAGCACAGGAATAACAAAATCTCGAATTGTCTGTTTTGCATTTGTTCTTCTTGTGGCAGTGGTGCATTATTGAAGTTTTGTGGTTGTACTAGGGGGACATGATTTTGTGGTGGGAACTGTGGTATGGCATCATTTCTAGGTAAAGTCATATTTCTTTGCTATTGTCTTCTCCTCCGAATGGTTCTTTCAATTTCTAGATCTAAGTCAACAATATTATTAGGATTTCTCCTAGTGGTTATACAATACTTAAAAGAGAATTGAAGAGAATTAACAAAAATAAAGAAGATTAGTAACAAAAAAAAGTCAAGAAGTAAAGAGTAATTGCAACTACAAAAATAAACATCAAACAAATGCCATCCTCAACAATGACGCCAAAACTTGATCGCACTATGAACGTCACAGCAATTGTGCAAGCGAACACTTGTCGATGCAAGTATAGTTGATAGGTGTAAAGCTATCGGATATCGAACCCACAGAGATGGCTGTCTATGCTTAAATTTGTCGATGCAAAAGAGGTCAGAATAAGAAGAACTGTCAGGAATAATGTCAGCGCAATTAAATCAAATACTGCAAATAAAAGAATTAAAACTGTCAGAGCAAATATTGTAATACTGTGATATAATATGTCAGAGCAATTGAATAAGAAAATGTAATGAAGGGGTGAAGGTATTTTGTGAATGCAATAAAAATATAAAATAATGATAAAGAAATGAAGGGTTCCCTAACTTGATAAGTTGGGAACCACTAAATGTGACTACAAGATAAATGATTGATAAATTGTCGACGCAATTAAACTTAATGGGATTTCACTCCTTTCGACTTCTTTACTTATCAAAGACCCAAACACTCACATTAACCACACCTTCTAGTAAAGTGGCCAGAATTCCTTCGTGCCTCAAGCAACTTCTATTGTCTTGCTTGTTAATTAAACTTGTCACTGCACTTTCCAGTGTCAGCAACTACAATCACACTTCCGTGATCAAGCAATTAAATCCAAAGATAAACAGATAAGAAGAATTGAGCAAAAATCAAAAATAGATCTAAAATTAACAGGTATTTCCATACACAATTAAGTTTATCAGATTTTATCAGCGTTTAAGAGGAATTAAAGAACAAGTTGAAGCATTCTATTCCTAGCCTACTAAAACTCTTCCATAAATGCTCCTATTGCATCGCACTTAGAACACTCCACGTCAGGAGTAGATGCTACCTTCTCGTCGCATCAGTTCACCCTCTAGGAATTTTAAGCTGCCATGGAGGCAAGCTTAAGAAAAATTAGAATGGAATTAATTTGTCACGAGCTTTCTGATCCCCTTTCTCTTCTCTCTCTCTTTAGTATTTATCTTCACTACCCAATATAGGTGTCCTTCTTTTCTCAGATCTAATTTCCTTGCAGCTGTACACTTATGCAGATCTGGTGTATGCAGTAAGTAGTTGCATGTTATCGCGATATTTTTGGACGCAAATTTATACTTTAATTTGTTGTGAAAACTTTGACATCCTCATGCACTGGTACTTCTGAATATGTTCACACAGAAAAATCCCTGATGTAATCTGGAAGTACTTATGCGGTGACAAGTTTGGGCGCAATTCTGGATTAAACTTGTAGCGATAGCTTTGAACACTTTCCTACTTTGATCTTTTAATATAGATACTTGCACTGACATCTCAAGACACAAAACTGGCGCTAAATGTGACGAAAATAGTAGCATAAGTGGGATAAAATAGAAGAAAATTAAACCAAACATCACTGACTTAGAAAATGAAATTATTCAATATAAAATGCTAAAAATGCATGCTAAACATAACACAAAGGGAACAAATTATACTCTAAATAGAGAGAATTTAATGGTCTTTTCTAATGCTATCAATATGCCAAGTATGCCTCGCACCCTTTTTGTATGCACTTCTGGGCTGTCAAGATAAAAATGACATTAACGGTACCAATAACACTGTCGGACTCAACATAATCGATTATCCATTTTGTCTCTTCAATATAATTTGCCTCTGCTTACAATTTACTATGGCGTCATGTGAAGTTAACCAGTCCATACCAAGAATTACATCAAACTCATCAAAAGGCAACAACATCAAATCAGTCAGAAAATAACAGTCGTTAATTTTTAGTGGACAATTTCGACACACCTTGTTTACCAACACATGTTTGCCTAACGGGTTGGTCACCTTAATTACAAACGGTTGACTCGACCGATATATTTTTATTCATTACAAGTGCGGTGCATATATACGAGTGGGTTGATCCCGGATCAATCAATGCAATAACATTAACATTAAAGAAAGAAAATGTACTTGTAATCACATCAGGTCCCATGGCCTCTTCACGGGCTCGTATGGCATAAGCTCTAGCAGGTGCTTGTGCCTCCGACCTCAACGAGGAATCTCTCGTTCCACTTCTATTGTTTCCTGTTATACCGTTGGGCCTCGGAGGTCTTCCTCTTGATGGTGCATTATTGGGACGAGTACTCTGAACCCTATCTCTATCAGATCTCTCAAGATAATCTCAGAGGAAATTATCTGGTGACCCACATCTGAAGCAAGATCCCATCTTTAATCGACACTCCCCAAAATGTTTTCGATTACATAGTTGGCATTCAGGTCTGCTGTCATGGCAAACACTACCAACACTAGCTACGGATGTGGTTTGAGGTATTAAACTATTCTGTTTCCCTCACTCTCTCCCGAAAAATCTTGAGGAAGTAGACATGCAACTGTAAGATCCTTTCGCTTTCTTTTGGGGGGATGAAAAAGACTTTCCCTTGGGTCGTTTGCTCATGTCTCGCGATTATTGTTCAGCCCTCCTCTTTCTATTGTCAATTCTTTTGCTTTACTAGCTCTGTCAAATAGAACCACAAACTTTTTCAATTTTAAAATACTAACCAATAACTTAATGTCCTCATTCAACCCGTCTTCAAATCGAGCACACATTGCCGCCTCGCTTGACACACACACTCCTTGTGTACTTACTTAATTGTATGAATTCCCTTTCATATTCCACTACCGTTCTCTACTCTTGCTTCAATTCTAGAAACCCTTTCCTTTTCTTATCGAGATATCTTTGACTAATGTACTTCTTCCTAAACTTTGTCCGAAAGAAATCCCAACTCAACCGATCTTCCGACAACATTGCTGTTAGTATAGTCCACCACTGGTACGCATAATCCTTGAGCAAAGTTATAGTGCATTGCAAATATTCTATGGGTGAGCAAGATAACTCTCTTAATACCCATAGGGTATTCTCTAACCAAAATTTTGCTCTCTTAGGATCATCCTCATTTGTACCTCAGAATTTTTCAACTTCATTCTTGCGAAGTTTGTCCACGGGAGGTCTATTCACCCAGATTTGTTCTTGTACTGTTGGAATAGGAGGAACTAGTAGTGGTACTGGAGGGGGTGGAGGACGTTGTGCCATTGGGTTGGTTCTCATATACTCCGTGAACCACTCAGACATCATATGGAAGAATGCTTCCCTTGTTTCACTCCTTTGGCCCTCAGAAACGGGCTCATTAGCAGCAACGCCCGAGCTGGGGCTTGCATATTATTTTTGACTTCTTCGGATTCAGTCGGATTGTGCAACATCTCTTATTAAATAAAAAATTTACTGTTAGTTTAATAAACAAGAGGCATCACACTATCATGGATTATATAAATGACATGAAATATCTATATAATTCTTATGTTCAATCCTAAAATCGACTAAACTTGGCTCTGATACCACCAAATATAAGATCTCTTGACCGATTTGATTTTACAAACCCAAGCAAGTAGCAATTATTTTAACTTTTTCCCTGTCGATTGCTTAAAAACCCTTGTATTCCTCTTAAAATAGTGCCCTGTAGACATACTAAAGAAGTTCTCGAGTTTTGAAGTCAATTGTATTTGTTTTAACTTAAAATTAACATTTTAAAGGATTTGATGGATTTCTATCGGTACCCGATTGGGCAAGTATCGGTAGAAGATAAGTCAAAAAATAGGTGAAAAATACTTGTAGACTTCTACCGGTGGAAGAGTGTGTTCTACCGATACAAGTATAGGTACTATCGGAACAACTTATACTTCTACCGGTAGTAAAAACTCCAAAGAGCAGAGTAACTTCTAGCTGCAGTTTCTACCGATACAAGTCAAAGCAAAGATCGAAACTTCTATAACTACTGATACTTTAAGATACAACTACCTATACTAAAAAGGTCAGTAACCAAATTGTAAATTTGCCTTGTACTTCTACCGGTAGTCACAAGAGTACTACCGATACAAGTACACAGATTTTATAAAAACATCATTTCTTTCAAATTTACATTTCCAAAACATAATTCCTCATTTCCTAGAGATCATTTAATTGCAACAAAACACATAATGGACCTTTCACTTAAGTAATTACAAAAAAAATAAAATATTCAATCCTATACATGTCATTTATAAACCTAAGATGAATAACCGAGAGCTACCAATTTGAGGTCGAATAGTGTGATGACGCTCTTACGATTTAGACGATCAGGCTTTTCGATGATCTACCAATACATAGAAAATAATTACGTAAGCATAACTTGCTTAGTAAGCTCATATCAAGAAATTCATCTTACCAAATTGCATATTTCATAAGAAATGTATTCCCGTACTTTTTCATATCTTCCATATACATATATAAATTTTCTTCTCATGATCTACATGATTTCTATCTTGAGTTATACTTCGTAATTCAACCGTATTTCATCACATTTCTTTTGTACATATTACTACTTATATTCCCGTTGGATCCTTAGAAATACATAGGTCATAACGGTATCATTTTCACCCTAAGTGTGCATGTAATATTTTTGTATCATGTATTGTTCACACGAGCTGTGAGTCGAGATGCTAAGCTACACGATACTGCTCACACGAGCTGTGGAGAATCTGTAACAAATGTCGGATCTCAGCCATTGGTAGGACATCTAAGACCAGCACCCATATGTCATGTAATGCTCACACAAGCTGTGAAATGGGCCTGCTCACATGAGCTGTGGAGAATCCGCAACAAATGCCGGATCTCAGCCATCGATAGGACATCTAAGACCAGCACCCATATGTCATGTAATGCTCACACGAGCTGTGAAATGGGCCTGCTCAGACAAGCTGTGTATCGAGATGTTAAGCTACATGATGTTGCTCACACGAGCTATGGAGAATCTGCAACAAATGCCGAATCTCAGGCATCGGTGTACATCTAAGAATAGCACCCATATGTCCTGTAAATCCCGAAATCGGGTCATGTAAATCCTAGTATTTCCAAAGAATCCAACGGCATATACCCATGTCAATTTACTTTATACTATCATTATTTTTAAGTCTTCTCAACAATTATATACAAGAAAACCAATTACAACAATTCAAATTATACTTATAAAATTTAACAATTTATGTTAATGTAAGTCACGAACTTACCTCGATTGTACAAAATCCACAAAAGAGCCGGCTTTTACTCCGCGACCTTTTCTTTCCCTCGACTCGAACCCGGTTGTGGCGTATCTTGATCTTGAATAATCATTTATTTCATCAATTTCCAATACTCTATTTAATAACAAAGAAATAAACATAACACTTCTAACATGGAAATTTTACAAAATTACCCACCACACTTTGACATTTGAACTTTTAAGTCCTTCATTTTAGAATTTCAAAAATTCACCCATTAACAAACACAACTTAAAATACCGTTCTTATGCCAAACATTTATATCATCCCTGACTTTTTCTTCAAATTTCTGATTGAAATTTATAACTTTTCCAATTTTCATAACTAAATCCTTGTTTTTAAGTCATCCAAACTACTTAGTTGACTTGAGTTAATTTACTCCCCACTTCAAGGTTTAAAAGAAAATACCCATGAATATATTTTCCCTCATGTGAATAAAACTCTTGACTAAACCATGGTTTTAAGAAAAATAATCTCTAGGTTAACTTTGATTAACCCTTATAAACTTCAAAAATAAATAAAAGATCAAAGCTAACCTTGAAGCTTCCTCAAAGATGGATAAGCTTAAAACCAATCTTCCTTTCCCTTCAAAAATGGTGTTTTACCCAATTTCAAGAAGAAGGAAGAGAAGAAAATTAGACTTTCTCTTTCCTTAGTTGATTTTTAAAATGTTTTAAAACCTATACTCTTTCCACTCCACACACTTTCACCTAATCCCACTCCTTCATTTCTTATATTTATATCTTAATTTCATCCTATAATATCACTAAATAAGGAAGCATTGTCGTCCAACACCATAGGGATGGTCACATTAGTCCATCATTTGTTACTTTCTTGATTGTTAAGCATCTATAGTTTGAAATATTCAACTTTTAGATCTTTTATTATAAAGCCCTTTTTATTTTATTTATTAATATAGTTCATATAAATTCCTTATTTATTAATTAATACTATCGTATGTATTTTCCCATGTTTTGTCAGAAGTATTATTATCTCTGACATCATTCGTCAGAATGTGTGGTCCAAAACCACTATTCCTGACATCACTAAAAATTGGATCGTTACAGATGCTGCTAGTGGAAGGGCACACTTGTAATATGATGCCTCAGAGAGCAAGGGAATTGATTTCGACCATGACTGCAAATTCTCAACAATTCTGATCGGCTACAGAGCCCATGAGACGGGTTCATGGGTTAACTTCTCTATCTTTAGAAGATAAAATAGATAAACTTACTAATATTGTACAAAATTTGCTTGCAGATAATACAAACCAAACACGATTGTGTGAGCAATTTTTTTGTCGTGTCAACAGTCGTGCCCATGACTCGAAATAGACTTGCTGAAAAATAAATAAAATAAATCAGAGGAGTTGAGAATGTTCAGAAATTAAATAAGTGAGACAGCAGAAATAAACAATTTTGTAAGTTAAAAAATAAAATAAAAATAGGAAAATAAATGTGAATTTTGTAATCAGAATTATAAAGCCTTAGCCTTAGACTCAATGAACTCCGGTTTCTGATTTGATCCTTGAAAATGTGTTTGCTCCTCCAAACGATAAGCTGATTATAGCAGCTAAGAGCGTCCTAACCGTCAATTCTTCCTTTCGTAGTTGGTTCCGGTACGAGTTGCCAACCAACCCTTACTAATTGTCTAACTAACTGTGATACACGCGTTCACAATTCAAGACCTCGATAGCCTTGCATTCTGAAGAACCCAACTTGGATTAATGGCCTTAACCGTGCGAGAGGTTTAAATTTGATGACTATCTTCTTTGATGAAAATCTCACTAGTATAACCCCGTCAGGATACTCCAATTTGTTCGCAGGAATCTGAATATAACACAGCCAGCTTGTCTTCCAATTGTACGCCAAAACGATTCCAACCCAACGTGCACTTTGCGTTGAAAGAAAGTAAATTTTAATGGACAAATTTGAACTATCCCAATATTCTATACAGATGGTGAATACCGTGCGAAACATTTTTAATGCGGATTCATTTCTCACGATTTTTGACCGGAAAGAACACCAGCCTAAAGCCAAGTTAGAAATTTAGTGAAACATGAATTTAATCATGCTCTTGTTGGTTAATGGAAAATGGGTTTAATGATAATGGAAAAAGGAAATGAAAAGGGGCTTAGAAAGCAATTAAACAAATTCTTGAACAGGAAAGAAATGAAATGAAATTTGGTAGAAAGAACTAATGCTACTGACGCATAAAGAAAGAATAAAAGAAAAAGGAACAACTGCTTTAATTTCAATCCAAATCAAGTATGTTTCAATTGTGTCCCTAGCTAGCTTATTTATACATAATTTTAATGCTAAATTTAGTATAGGCTATCCCTAAAAAAATTCTCACTAACTAAAATAAAGGAAATATAAACAAGAAAATATCACAAAATAATAAAAATTTGACTTTTTGACTATTGACAATTTTAACAACAAAACTTTTGCACTTCAATCCCCTAACTCTTCCACATCTTTCAATTTGACATATCTCTTCACTTTTTGCTTCAATTAAGTCTCATTTTGCTTGCTCTTAAATTGTGACACTCCTTTTGTGTACCTAAAAATAAAAATATGAATTTAGAAGTATCTTGCTCGTAATTTAGCCAAAAATACACAAATAAAAACACCAAATTTATTTACTATCAAAATGCAAATAAATAAGTTAGTATCATCATGTGCTTGAGTAGGAATTTGAGACATGTATAAATATGTCACCCAAAAATTTGAAGTAATTGAGATGAATGATATGAACTTGTGTATGAAATAAAATAAACTTGACTAAGTTGTGTGCATATGCATATTCATTGTTATGTTAATTTGAACCATAGTTTACAACTAAACAATTTGCACAGTGTACGATTGTTTTTTTGCGCGTAGGTTAGTAGATTTTCGAGCAAGCAACTAGCAGAGTTCAGCATCCAAAGAACGATTCCCGACTCAGTAATATGTGTATATTCCGTTTTGGTTTTAAATTGGCATGTACCTATTTGAGTAAAGTTTTTGAATTGTTTTAAAGTTCTTTGACTTTTGGTATTTTACATGGTACATATGCTTGTTTAAATTATTACAGTGTCCTATGAAACTTGCCTATATGTTCTTGGTTACAAATGGTTGTAATGTTAATGACCTATAGAGAACTTTAATAGCTTTGTGTGAAACTAATATGAATTACATAGTGAGTTAGTCTAATTGGTGCTTTGGTGCATTGTGGTTAAGGTATGGAAGTGCATAGTTAAAGTTAGTGAATGGCATGCATTGATGGTGCATGAATTAGTAATGTGGATTACTTATTTTGGGATGATGAAATGGTGTGCTTGATGAATGTTTGCAATGGCATATGTGTGATTACACTTTAGGCATGTTGTGTGATAATTAAGATTGGTTTGGGATGAAATAGGTACCAAATGCAAATTTTGGAAATTTGCTATGAAGTATCGATACCTTGAGTAGGGTATCGATAGCTAATATTTTTGAAGTATCGATACCTTAAGTAAGGTATCGATACCTAATATTTTTGAAGTAATTTTTCAAGAAACAAAATCCAAAAACGACATTGATATCGAATTAAAGTATCGATACTTTATATTAAAGTACCAAGATTTTACAGGGGTATCAATTCAATTGCTTTTTTTTTTAATTTTTTGACAAAACATCGAACCTTAAATCGATATTGACAATATCGATACATGTATGTGAGTATCGGTACAATAAGCCTAGTATCGATTCCTTTTAATTAAACTTATTTTTCTAAACATCGAAACTAAAACTAGTATCGATACTGATAAAGGGTACGATACCCGTTTTGAAACTTTGAAAACTTTATAATTTGATCCTATTTCATGTCGGAATAATAATTGAGCTTTAGTAAGCTTGATTCAGTTTTGGAAAAAGTTTGTTTAGTGCTTAATGACTATGTTATGAAATGTTTGAGTGTTTATATGATTTAAATATAATGTTTTCAACTATAGTTATTTCGGCAACGAATATGACATTCGTTTACTCGAACTTGGCGATCGGGTCGTGTATCGGGGTGTTACATTTTTTATCCAGCTTTGTATCCCAATTCAGGAGCCACTGGTCATCTTACACATGATGTCAACAAGCTATCCAGTCCAACTTCATCTTCAGGTATAGTTCAAGTCGGAAATGGTAATCAAATTCATATTACTTCTATTGGTCATACATAATTTATAAATGAATCTAAGCCTTTATATCTTAAGAATTTGTATCATGTTCCTCACATCACAAAAAATCTCTTGTCTGTTTCACAGTTCACTATAGAGAATAAGGTTTCCTTTGGTTTTATTCCTACACATTGTCATGTTATAGATCTTAAGACTCAGGTAATATTAGCTCGAGGGATTGAAGATAATGGTTTGTACAAGCTTCATTTGTTCAGTCTGATGTTCCTTCCAATCGAACTCCACTCATCTGCCAGTCCTCTATTCACAATCTAGTGTTTTGCAAACACAATCAACTCAACTCCTATTGGTCAGACTTCAGTCCCCACAAAATGAAAGAAAGATGAATAGCTGGTAACGGATCCAATAGAGAATGAAATTAGGGTTTCTTGGATGAAAGAAACCGTCCTTGGACCTCAAGAAAACGTCCCAACCAGATCTGGAAAATAAAAACACAAACAGATTCGTTAGAAGTGATTTAAAAGATAAAAGCAAATTGTTTAGGCAAGAATGATTGAAACAGCAAGAAAAGATTGGATCTCCTAATTTTTGATGTGTTCCTTGATGGATCAAGGTAAGAGAATGTCCCTCTTGAAGCAATTTCAACCTAGAACGAAAACAACTAAATCAGTAACCCTAAATAGCAAGAAATAAACTATATCAAACTAGAACGATAGATTAAAGATAGAAAAGAGAAGATAATGTCCTAAGAAGCCTTGGAAATTGTAAGAATCCACAACTCCCTTCAATGGCTCTAATTCCCCCTCCAAGAAAGAGATCTTGGCAAGAAAAAGCTTGAAGATGATTCCCACAACTTGAAAGATTGTTAAAACAACTTCTAAAAAAAACTGAAGATCAATTCTTGAAGAAAAACTCAAAGAGAATTATTATTAACTCAAAATAATCAAAATCAAGTGTTTTGTTTACAATTCCAAGGCCTATATATAGGTAATCTAAATAAATCTAAATAAACTCTTAATTAAACTAGAACTCTAACTAATCTAAACAAGAAACTTTCTTGTTGACATAAAACTCCTAAAAACTTAAACTACTTAATAATTATTAAAAATTCGGAATAAAAAATAACAATAAAATAATAAGAGCTGATAATACAATATTGGGCTCATATATAATAAAAATTAAACCTAAAAACCGAACCTAATATGATTTAAACTCGAATTAAAAGCCCGAAACTAGTAATTCCCGTCATAATCACGTCCAGAAATTCTACTTGCGTAGTCTTTATTAAAACGATCATAACTTGAGCTCCTGAACTTGAAATCAAGTGATTCAAAGTGCGTTTCGAAGATAAGAGATAGATATTCAAAATCCATGCAGACATCTCAATCCATAAATTCCTGGATCCCATCCAAAAAGTCATTGCAAGTCTGCTGGTTCCCCAACTTGAAAATTGGCAGCTTCGGTTTCTTGGACCAAGATTTCCAAGATTTGAAATCTTGATTTTCTTGATTCTTGAAATTGTTTGGAATGGTAAAATTGGACCAAGATTCGGTTTCTTGATTTTCTTGAAAACAAGAAAGTGAATCTTGATTTTCTTTTTCGGCCGTGTGCACATCTAGGGCCTTGGTAACAAAGTCTTGGATGGTCCCATTCAATTTATCGAATTTGTTTGGCCTTCGACCTCATTATTGGGCCTTGAGAAACTTTGATCCCATCACTTTCATAAGCTTGAATTTGGTCCTTACGACTCGTATCATTCCCCACTTCCTCAAGAAGATTCGTCCTCGAATCTTTAGCTCTCTCCCACAAGTAAAAGTATCGATTGATGGTAGAGTAATGTAATTGGAAGTCTACCAATGGATATTTAAAATCCTGTAACAAGGAAACACCACTAAACAAATTCGAGTTATGGTTAGTTAAAATATAATCATTCCTCACTTTTGTATGGGTATCTTCTTGTTTTTCATTTTCATTTTCCTCTTGAGAACTCTCCAATTTTATCTCATATGGATTATCACTCACCAAATTTGGACCATCAAGTAGACTTTTATCACTCAAGGTCTCTTTTCTCTCGGTCTTTTCACATATTTTTTCCTCACTTCCCATATCCCCTCACAAGTATTTTGAATATTCAATATAGTACAAGGCATCTCAGTAGGAGAACATGACGTTTCTACTTCATCTATAGATTCAAGGGAAAAATTCTCATTATCATCTTTTTCCAGTTCACAAAGTTCACCATCACAACCAATCTTTTTTTCACTAGAGTAAGAGTCAACAAAAGGCACAAAGTCATACTTACTTTATTCTCTAGTTGGATATTGGATTGGACATCAAAAACTCTCATGATCTTTTGAACTACACCAATAACATTGCTCAAAATGTGAAAGATCACTTGGAATCCTCCTTTCTTTTGGTCATCTCTTCGTGAAGTGCTCATCAACTGATCTACTTCCTTGAACAAGACTTCGAAGTCTGGTTTTGACCTCTCTATAATAATGTGTTGGGATAAAGTGTTTTCGCATAACTTGTTTCAACTCATCCCATGTGGTAATTTCTCTCTCGTAGTTTCGTTGGTGACTTATACCAAGTTGAGTCCACCAACTCAACGTATAGTCTGAAAACCCAAGAGTCACCAATGGAACTTTCTCATCTTCTGGGCATTTATAGTAACGAAACATAAGCTCTATTTTTTATTCCCACTCACAGTATGCTTCGGGATCATTCTTTCCAACGAAGGCTGTCCGCGATCATTGGGAACCAAAGATCTTCATCCACACGAGGGACACGTCTAGCTTGATGTCTACGAGCACGAGGTTGTTCAACCCCATCATCATCATTAGCACCCAAATGTTGAGAGTCCTTTGCTCAATTCGCAACTAATTTAAGGTATTGCTCATTGTCTGAAATACAGCATCCCGTTGTCTTTGTTCTACCGCTTGATGGTCTAGACTTTGTTTCAACTGATTGAACATGGTTTCGAACTTATTAGTGATGTCGTGGAGATCTAACTTGTTGCGACACCAGCAAGATTTTCGATGTTAACTAGCGGTTTATCACTCTGGTCATCACTCCCTTTTCTACTATGAGACTTTGGGACGAATCTGGAAAAAAAAACATAGCACTCTAAAAGAAAAAAAATTAAACACACCTCACCGTTATGCACTCAAAAAGAAAAATTAAATTCTCAATGAGGTAAGAATTAATCTTGTGATTCCTTTAGAAGTATTTATGTCAATCAATCAGGATGTATTAGAATCAAACTAACAAAGTAATCCTAATAGCACTATGAGTCCAAAATCAGCTAGACACCAAAGAATTGTGTTGCGCGGAGGAAGAAATGTGCAACGTTCGTTAATCCTACTAACACAAGAAATAAGAAAGTGTTAGAATGTGTAAAAAAAAACAATAAAAAGCAAAAACAAATGAAAATCTAAAACTAAGAATCAATAAAATTGCAGAAACCCGAAAACCCAAAAATTGCGAAGCAACTTGACAAACTTGTTCGAGGTGTTCCTGATTTCCAAAAATCAAAAATTTAAATTGGAGCCTCTCCAAATAATGTGTTTTGATCTGGAAATTTCGGCACAAAATTCAACCCACAGAATTTTTTTTTCTCGTATTTTTCTTTTTTCTCGACTTTTTGATCACTTTTTTTGTGGGAAATATTTTTTTATACTGTAAATAGTGCCAAGAATCAGTATATATATTTTTAGAACAATTGAAAAATGTTTACCCACTCAAAAATATTTTTTTCCGAAAAAAAGTAGTATAGGTAAAAACTGCTTGTTGGCTGTTTGTAATGGAAATCAGTGTAGAAAGCAACGAAGAACACCCAAAATGCCCAAAATCTGATACCAAATTATACGAAAGAATGCGGAAGAGGATCGTAAAGTTTTCAAATCGCAGATCTACCCCAAAGCTCTAAACAAATGTAATCTGAAACGAAAACAAAGAAAGACAGATTAACTGACAAGAAGAATAATCAAATGAAATTAAAACAAAGAAAGAAAGATGAATGGCTGGTAACAGATCCAATAGAGAAAAAAAAATTAAGGTTTCTTGGATGAAAGAAACCATCCTTAGACCTCAAGAAAACGTCCCAACCAGATCTAGAAAATAAAAACACAAACAGATTCGTTAGAAGTGATTTAAAAGATAAAAGCAAACTGTTTAGGCAAGAATGATTGAAACATCAAGAAAAGATTGGATCTCCTAATTTTTGATGTGTTCCTTGATGGATCAAGGTAGAGAGAGAACGTCCCTCTTGAAGCAATTTCAACCTAGAACGAAAACAACTAAATCAGTAACCCTAAACAGCAAGAAATAAACTATATCAAACTAGAACGATAGATTAAAGATAGAAAAGAGAAGATAACGTCCTAAGAAGCCTTGGAAACGATAAGAATCCACAACTCCCTTCAATGGCTCTAATTCCCCTTCCAAGAAAGAGATCTTGGTAAGAAAAAGCTTGAAGATGATTCCCACAACCTGAAAGATTGTTTAAAACAACTTCTAAAAAAAACTCAAGATCAATTCTTGAAGAAAAACTTAACGAGAATTATTATTAACTCAAAATAATAAAAATCAAGTGTTTTGTTTGCAATTCCAAGGCCTATATATGTAAGCTAAATAAATCTAAATAAAACTCTTAATTAATCTAGAACTCTAATTAATCTAAACAATAAACTTTCTTGTTGACATAAAACTCCTAAAAACTTAAACTACTTAATAATTATTAAAATTCAAAATAAAAAATAACAATAAAATAATAAGAGCTGAGTAATACAATATTGGGCTTATATATAATAAAAATTAAACCTAAAAACCGAACCCAATATGATTTAAACTAGAATTAAAAGCCTGAAACTTGTAATTCCCGTCATAATCACGTCTAGAAATTCTACTTGCACAGTCTTTATTAAAACGATCATAACTTGAGCTCCTGAACTTGAAATCAAGTGATTCAAAGTGTGTTTCGAAGATAAGAGATAGATCTTCGAAATCCATGCAGACATCTCAACCCATAAATTCCCGGATCCCATCCAAAAAGTCGTCGCAAGCCTACTGATTTCCCCAACTTGAAAATTGGCAGCTTCGATTTCTTGGACCAAGATTTCCAAGATTTGAAATCTTGATTTTCTTGATTCTTGAAATTGTTTGGAATGGCAAAATTGGATCAAGATTCGGTTTCTTGATTTTCTTGAAAACAAGAAAGTGAATCTTGATTTTCTTTTTCGACCGTGTGCACATCTAGGGCCATGGTAACGAAGTCTTGGATGGTCCCATTCAATCTTTCTCGAATTTGCTTGGCCTTCGACCTCATTATTGGGCCTTGAGAAACTTTGATCCCATCACTTTCATAAGCTTGAATTTGGTCCTTACGACTCGTATCAGATTTGGTGGACAGCCACTAGGAATACTTGGATATTTGCAAGGCACAATGACTCATGGACTATTGTTTACACCAATAAAGGATCAAAAAAGAGTAACCTGCAAGCTCATTATGAGATCATATGTAAAATCAAGAACAATGAAGGCTTATACTTTAATTAAAAAGTTCCATTGTCAAGAAAAAAAAAAGTTAACTTGAATTTTTGGCCAAAACAATCAATTAAGCTTCTGTGAAAAACACAATTAAGCCTTCAAACTTTCAAATTGAATCTATTAAACTTTTCGACCAACGTTTTCGTCTTTGACCATTATAGCTCTGACATAATCATTAACAATGCTGATGTGGCACTTCATGTCAATGACAATTGCTGACATGGCAATGCCAGGTTTGGACTAGCTCAAGTGCCACCTATCTTATCTATAAATCTTTATATGAAGTTTGAAAATAAATTTATTTATATTTATTTATTTTTTAAATATCCTAAAAGATACCAATAAAATTTAAAAATTGATATACATATCATAATTTTAAGAAAAAAATATTTTTAATTTTTTAATATTTTTTAAACTATATAATTTAGAAAAAGTATCTATGAATTTTAATAATTGATGTGAATTTGGACAACCATATGTCCCGTTCCATTTTGGACTTCACTTTTATATGATTTTTACTAAATTTTTAACTTTATTTTAATTTTATTTAATGTTTTTATAAATTAGAATAATACTTTTACAGATTTATAAAAAAAATTAAAATTATTTTTTTATATGGCAAGTAACCTGAAACTGCCACATCAGCAACTGTCACTAACATGAAGTACCATGTTAGCAACATTAACAGCCACATCAACACCATACCAATCAAAGGGCTTAATTGCCGCAATTTAAGAGATTGAGGGCATAATTAAGTGTGTTTTTTCGCAGAGGACTTAATTGATTTTTTCGCCAAAGTTAAGGGGCTTATATACCCCTTTAGCCAAAAAAAATTTTAAAGAGTTCCACAACATTTTGTCCAAATTAAGATTCAAGGATCAAAATCCATTCAGGAACTACAAGTGTGCAACATAAGAACAGAGCAAAGCAAACTTGAATCTAATAAGAAAATTGTTTCAAAAGCAAAAGAGAATTCCTAATGTCAAACCCGCAGCAGCAGCGGCTGAGTAGCAGATATGAAGCAAAGAATCACAGCCTTCTTCCGCGTCTGCCACCCTTTCTACGAGTACTATCAGTGGGAATGGGGGGGGTAACATCCTCTGAGGTAATGAAAAGGTTACATGTCAGTTCACAAGAGTTGGAAGTAAAATGCACCGAATGTAATAGAGAGAAACAGAAGGGTGAAAGATTTGTACCAATGCGTCCAATTTTCATGCCAGAACGAGCGAGGGCTCTAAGTGCTGACTGGGCACCAGGACCAGGTGTCTTGGTTTTGTTCCCTCCAGTAGCTCGAAGCTTTATATGAAGGGCTGTAATACCCAACTCTGCAGATGACAAACATGAATGAACAAATTCAAAGCATTTAATCACACATAGCACCATAACTTAAAAGGTAAAGCAATAACTGACCTTGCAGCGTTGAGAAACATCTTGTGCAGCAAGCATGGCGGCATAAGGGGAAGACTCGTCCCTATCAGCTTTCACCTTCATACACCTATGGTTGTAAAATATGCAGGGATTAAGTAAGAAAAATACTCTTCATAGAAACACCTCCGAGCAGGGGCATGAATATCACCACAAATTCCATTACTGTTGTTCAGTAGTTTAATTAATGAAATAAGATGTCAAAAGAACCATATTCGAAATACAAGCAGCATAAACCATACCCGTAATGCGAACCATTGTTTCCCTTCCAGACAAATCTGTCACATGCTGCAAATGCAATGATATCATTTTAAAAGGGATGAACTACCAGGAAAATAACAAAATCAAGGAGAAGCCAATAAGGCTATTACTTACAATGAATGTGTCATTAAAAGAAGCAAAAATGTGAGCCACCCCAAAAAACATGCTGCCGCCGTCTCGTACAGCTGGCCCAAGGGTAGTATTCTCCTCCTTGGGCTCCCTAACCTTTCTCCTCGACTACAAAATATACAAAATCAATGAAAATGCCACCTAATCCTGCCTAGAAAACTTAAAAGAAACCCATTAATCTAAATAAACACCATTGGCAGAGAACACACGGTTAAATCCAATTCCAATATGAACTTCCCTTTACAAAGACTATGACAAAGCTTTGCACGTTTCCAGTATCTATTTAGCTTCAGTTTTTTGCAAGCATGGAAACATAACAAATAACAAAAAAAAAAAAAGATCACATAGTAATGCAAAATTCCACTTCCTTTAAATTTCTATTTCTGTATACCCAAATCCTAATTTTTTTTCTCAGCAACCAAACAAGACTTAGATTAAGATTGAGAATCGAAATACATGGAAAACGAGACTTACCATGGTTTTCAGGCAAATGAGAGACTGAGAGAGATGTCAAATTAGGGCTTTTCCAATTTCAGCTTTCGAAGAGATGCTGTGACATTAGGTGCACTTTTTATAGTTAGGGTTTTGTTAACATGAGAGGTGAATGACGAAAAGAGCCTTCTTTTAGTTTAACTTTTTTATGGCTTTTGCCAATTTAATCCCTTTACTATACTCCACTTAAGAATCTAGTCCTTATCTTTTAAATTATTATATTTTAAATATGTTAGAGATCCCTGTACTCTAGTGAAATTTAAAATTTAGTCCTTTTACTTTAATTTTAAGAAATTAAGACTCTTTTCTTGTAATGGTTTAAAAATTTTGACCAATTGAATTAATAGAACTGTCCAAATTTATTGTTAGTTACATTAGCATGACAATCATAAAAAAAAAAGCAAAATAAATTTTTAGAATAATAACTTATTTGACCCTCTAACTTTACAAAAATATCATTTTAGCCTTCAATTTAATTTTTGCCTTTTTTAGTCCTTTAAACTTGCATTATTTATCAAATCATCCAAAATAGAAGGAAAAGTTTTTCTTTAACTTTACTAACGTGAGACACATGTGGATTGCCATGCAGACCACATCAGCAATTAATTATTTTTTAAGATTTAAAAAAATTAAAAACTTTACATCCTTTAAATTATTAAAATTATTATATTATAAAAAATAAAAAAAAACTAAATTTTTAAAAAAATAATTAATTGTTAATGTGGCAATTCAAGTGTATGTCATCGATAAAGTTAAAAAACATTAACTTTTTCATCTTTTTTAGGTGATTTGACAAACAATGACAGTTCAAAAGTTAAAAGAGGTGAAAACTTAAATGAATTAAAATGATTTTTTTTATAAAATTGGAGGGTCAAAAATTCATTATGGGTAAATTTTTTAACCATCAACTTTTACTATTTTTTCTCAATTTAGATCTTACTTTTCAAAAGCATGCAATTTAAAATAAAAAACTAAAATCTTTTTCAATTTTCAATAAAAATCCTTAATATATATATTCTTTATAAGTTTCCAAAAACTATGAAAAATTTAAAAACTCTTTAAAATTATAAAAAAAATTTAAAAAATGTATTATTTATTTATTTATTTGTAATAACATCGCTCCAAAGTTTGAGTTATTCATTTTGGTCTGTTTTAAATTAGACTCATTGTGACAGAAATATCTAGTCAAAAAGGTTAAAAGTCATAAAAATTAAAATTATAAAAAAAATTAGAATTTTTTATGTACTTTCAAATAATAAGGGCAAAACTGAAAAATATATATAAATATTGTGAGCTAAAAAAAATTATTCAATCTTTTTATAATTGTTAGATTAGCATGACTAACCACAATTTGTATGGTGTTATCAACTCATCAATAATTTTAAATCATTACAAGTAGAGAGACTCAATACCTTAAAATTAAAATACTGATTAAATTTTAAATCACAAAAGTAGAGGGACCTCAAGCATCTTTGAACCATTTAGCAGAAATCGATCATGCTACTACCATTGATATAATGCTTTACTCCAAATTGTTAAAAAAAAATTCCCATAGATTTGAATCCAAAATTTCCCATATTCATGTAAATGTATAGTTATCAAATAATTACTTTTACTAATTTGTCTTTTGAAAAATAAATTATAACTCAACCTTTATAAAAAAAAACAGAGAGTAAAGAACAAAGAGAATGAGAAAGTAAAATAGAAAGCTTATTTTATTGATCAATATAAGTGAGTTACAGTGCTTCTCCAAATTCTATATTTATAGACATAAAAAGTATAAATGAAATAGAACTCTAATTCTAATGACTACTAGAATTTAAAGTTCGCCCAAACTTATCTTGATTTTGATGGATATCCACTTAATAAAATATTCATAACACTCCCCTTTGGATGTCCATTGGTAAATAATGTGCCTCGTTAAAACCGTTAATAAGATAAAAACCCTGTGGAAAAAAAATTCCTAGTGAAGGAAAAAGAGTACACATATCTATAATATGCATAACATGTTGTTGCATTAAAAACCTTACCAGCAAAACCCAATGGGACAAAATCTCAATTAAGGGAAAAAGAGTACAACGCGTAGAAAATTTGGGGGAAATATATTTTGATCTCTTCAGGAGTTTCAACAATAATCATAACAAATTTTAATCATGATTATTCTATAAAAACACAAATAGGTATTTTGGATCATTTTATAATCCTCCTTCAACTACTATTGACTAAGTCAAATTTACCACATGTTCAATTATTTCAATTCATATAAATGAACAATTTCTCAATAATTTCAATTTACTTCTGGCATTCCAAATCCTTCAAAGATTTTAAAATAAACATTACAATATAGTAATTCACAAAAGATTATAATAATAACCATGAGACGCAATTATGAACTGCTAGTTTAATAATATATCCAAAGGTTATTGCATCCACCACAAAAGAATATTATATCTCCTCATAATCAATGTCAAGACTTAGCGAAAAACTTCATATTTTTATTTTTGCCTTTGTAAAACTACTTCATTTGTACCATCACTTGCTTTATACCTTTAGATATTTGGACTGTTAATCCAAAAACTCCACGAATTTAATTGTATTTGAGTTGCGTCCTTCTCTTTTGGCCAATTTATTCCATATCTATATTTCCCAAGAGATTTATTCAAGATCCTCCTTTTATTTCATTATTTCAACAATAATATTGCATGCAAAACCATTGTCGACCACTTTTATTATTGGTTCGACATTTTCTCAAATTGATATAACTTATTGAGATCTCTTATTTTCACTATTTTAATCTTCAATTTCAGTTACCTGAATCTCTTCTGAAGTTTTACTTATTAGTTATGTCTTGGGTCTTTTCTGGAGCAACCCGTCTTCACTATATGACCACCTAAATTTTTCCTTTTATGAAAATTTCCATACTTAGAACTTTAATGAGTTATCCTTGTTGAACTTTAAGTTCAAATTACACTCCCCCTTAACTCATTACAAGTTATTAGTTCTCTCCCCCTAATATCGATAAAACTATCAAATCAAAATAGTAATCACAATCATGTCATAATTGAATCTCCAATACATTCAATATATCATAATAAAAGGAGGTTCATAATTAATATATATTTCCAACTTTCTTTGAGGATTCACTCATCTTTGTGCGTTGTGGTGTAGCAATTGGAACATATATGCACATACAAAAATTCATAGATAAGAAATATTTAGCTCTTGACCAAAATCAATTGTAATGGGGAGTATTTAAAACTTATTAGCTTGATGCGTACAACATGTAAATCAACATAATCCCATGTTGAAAGAGGAAGTTTAGTTCTCATAAGTAATGGTTTAGCCATTAATCAGAGGTGTTCAATCAATAATTTATTTAAATCATTATGCGCATAAATAATAAACTTTTATCAAAGTTTTTCAAACTCAATCAATAAAAGACTGAGATATAAACTCATCAATATTAGCAAAACGAATTGTCTTAATTGCATGATTTGAATTTAATTATTCAAACAATCTTGCAAACGATAGGTTGCAAGTTGATAACACATATGTGATTATTTTGTAGATGCATCTACCAAAATCATATAATATCAAAACCATTCACATGGTGGATTAATGGATCCATATTCATTTTAGAAATGCAAGACATTAAATCTCAACTTTAGCTAGTGAGTTTTAACAACAAATTTTCATTGAGAACAATCTAACAAATGAGAATTCTTTAAATTAAAGAATCTTCTGGTTCTTTAATAAATGCCCATATGAAATCTCAATTAATTTTCGCATCATATATGATCCAGGATGGTCTAACTGGTCATGCCAAGTAGTAAAATATATTTGTACTAGTAAACTTCTGGTTTACTTTATCATCGTTTCAATTGTACTAAATTGTAGTAAATTGATAATTTTACTATCAATCCTTTCACTTTGTATCCACATTTAAGTACCATTATGACATTTACTACTGGAAATGTCTAAATTAAGGTGAAATTTATAATGACACTAAGTCATATAACATAATTTCCAAATAATTATATGCAATATTCGCTTCAGGGAATATGCCAAAATCTTCAAATGCAGGGCATTTATTAATAGCAAACTTTGAGAGTGAATCTTTTTTTTCAAGTGTACAACAAGTACATAACCAATGACCTTTTATACATAAGTTGTCTCTCTTCTTAAAAAGTTCTTGGAAATTCTTGGTCTTTTCTTATTTTTTTTATTTTTCCTCTTTTGGTAGTGAGAAAATTTATCACGATCATCCTCATGACTATTATTATAATCCAATTTACTACATTCATGTCAAAGATTATGTCTTTTGGATTTATCACATATTGTTACATTCTCTTCAGGGAATGGTTAGATTTCATGGTTAAAAACTTTTGTTCAACTTTTTCATGATATACTGTAGGAGCACATTTGAATCATGAAAATTTGAATAAATTCTCTCTTTCAAGGTTCTCATCAATAATACTTTTCCACGTAATTTTAATTGAGAACTTATTTTAAATACTGTAAAGTTATACTTACAGTTTTAGAAACTTGCAACTTCAGATGTATCCAACCATAACGAACTTTAGATAGAATTACCATATTCTATTGCTCATATTTTTCTTCCACAATTTAAGTAGATCTTTCACAGTCAAATATTTGGACTTCAACCCCTTAATGGGGATAATGACAAAAGAATATCACAAAGATAATCACAATCAATTCAATTTATAATAAATATAAATCAATAACCCAATCCTCTTTTGATTCATATGAAATATAATATTTTCCTCATTTACAATCTCAATATGAGATCCATTATGAATATCTTTTAAAACCAATGGATTAACCCATCACAAGATATTAATATATTATCTCTTCTGGTGCTTTCAACTAATTTTATACTACCAAATATTGGAATAATATTGATTTGTTTCAGTATCAAATAAAATAAATATTTTTCATCTGTAATGATAGAATTCATTACTACATTCTAATATCCTTCCTCAAAGAATATTAACAAAAACAAAATATTTGGGCATATGCCACATATGTGGCCAATAACCTTTGATAACATAAGTTATCTTTATCCATTAAAAAGTTATCTTAAGAATTCTCATTGTTTTCTTATTCATCACTATGTTCCCACCTTTAGTGGTCCATGATTGTATCTTTTATTTTCTTTATGTTTACATTCACTTCTTGGAATGCAACAAATTTAGTAACACGAACTAAGGACCTCTTGCTAATAAGCTCCCTTCCACTTTACTAATCATTTCCTTAAAAGAGAATCGTGTTGATAACGTGTTATAAAATAAAAAGACAGAGAGTAAAGAACAAAAAAAATGAGAGAGCAAAAAAGAGAGTGTATTTTATTGATAAATAGAAGTGAGTTACAATGCTTCTTCAATGTCTATATTTATAGAAATAGAAAGTATAAATGAAATAGAACTCTAATTCTAATGACTACTAGAATTTAAAGTTCATCCAAATTTAACTCTAATTCTAATGACTACTAGAATTTAAAGTTCATCCAAATTTATCTTGATCTTGATGGACATCCACTTAATAAAATATTCATAACAAACTTCATTATTTGGATTTTTTTTACTTTCGCATTAATCAACTAATAAAAAATTTAATAAAGTGAATAATTTAGACTAAAACAGTAAAAAAACATTATTAATAAGAAAAAGACCAAATAATGTGGAAGGCAATGGTACTATCAAATGGCTGATAATTTTGTTGATACAAAGTAGGTTATGGACATTTTGGTGGAAGGCAATGTGGATATTCGAATTAAGGGGAATTTCCTCTGGAAAGGAGTTAAAGCAAAAAGCAATTTAACAAAAAGTTAACGCTAGAAGGAGGGTTTGGACCTCCGATATTGTGGTTAACAGCTACACGCTCTAGCCAACTAAACTATTCCAGCTTCATTGATAATGTTCTCAATAGAACATAAATTTAATAAAATTAAATTAAAGGGACTAAAGATGAAATTAAACCAAAAGTAAAACGCTAGTAGGAGGGCTTGAACCTCCGACCTTGTGGTTAACAGCCACACGCTCTAAACAGCTGAGCTATTCCAGCTTTGCTGTTCGCATTTTCATTAAAATTTATTTAACAAGTCATTTTCAATAGCAATTAAAATAAAGCAAAAAGCAATTTAAAGGGACCAAAGATGAAATTAAACCAAAAATAAAACGATAGAAGGAGGGCTTGAACCTCCGACCTTGTGGTTAACAGCTATACGCTCTGGCCAACTGAGCTATTCCAGCTTTGTCGTTAAGGTGTTCGATAAGAAAACAATTTAACAAGGCAAATTCAATATTTTTGAATTTAAAACAAAGAGTTGAAAATATAATAAATATTATTGAATTTAATCTTTAAATACTTTTAAATAATTTAACTGCGTCTAAAGAATTGAAAAAAAAAACTTTAAAGGGACCAAAGATGAAGTTAAACCAACGCTGGAAAGCAATTAAAATAAAGCAAAAAGCACTTTAAAGGGACCAAATATGAAATTAAATCAGAGCTAAACGCTAGAAGGAGGGCTTGAACCTCTCCGACCTTGTGGTTAGCAGCCACACGCTCTAACCGACTGAGCTATTCCAGCTTTGTTGTTAGGTTGCTATCTTATAAAATGATATATAAAAATGGAAGAATGCTAGGATGTTTTCTTTAGCAACAAATATTCTATAAATTACTATTTTTTATTCATTGCATGTATTTATAAAAAAAATAAATTTTAATATAAAATAATATAAAATATTTTTATTAAAATGTTATTAATAAAATTAATATGCACGTAAATTTCACACAATAATATTAAGTACTAATTAGAGATAAGATTGAATGACTAAAAACATTAGTTAATCTTATACAATCTCATAAAAGAGAGTTTGTCTATTTTAAGCTAATAAATGATAACATTTATGAGTAGTTTACTTTTAGCAATAATAGTATACTTTTTTATACAACATTGAAAGTGGGGATAATATTTATTTAAACTTTGAAAATTATTGTGAAACGAAGAAGTATAATACTAAATAAAAAAATAGGTTAAAGTAGAGGTCCCTGTAATATAGGGATTGGATCAAATTAGTCCTTTTAGTATTAAATGGATTAATTTAGTCTTTATATTATTGAAAAGAATCAAATAAGTTCAAACTATAACAGAGTTAATATTTACTATATAAAAAATGTAATTTTTTTTTCAATTGAAGTTCAATTCTAAACAATATATTTCATTTATAGAACCATAATAACTTTAAAAAAACTAACTCTGTTAAACAATAAATGGTATTTTTTAAAATTAGTAAATATTAACTCTATTTCAATTTAACCTTATTTGATACTTTTTAAAAGTATAAGGCTTAAATTGATCTATTTAATAATAGATTGACTAATTTGATCAGGTCTTTAGAATAGAAGCCTTTCAAGTACATTCACTTATAAAATATATAGTTAAAAGGTCACCATTTTGCATGTATAGTAACATTGTAATGTCCTAAACCGACCCAATCGTCAAGTCTAGATATGGAGTGTCACAATTGAACTGGTTTGATCTAACATCGAATTTTAATTAGATAATTTGCCAAAGACTATAGTACCTCATTTCGAATATTTCTTACAATAGGAACCTTGGACCAAACATAATTTGACTATCTTAAAAATTCTACGTTCTAAGAAAATACTTAATTATAATATATCTAACTCCAAGGTGAAGCATTTGAAGGTACCCCATCCTATGTGCATGACAAACAATGATCCTCAATCTAACAGGGTTTGGCTTAGTTCCTACTCAAGAACCTTAATCAACCACGAGTCTTGCAAACATAAGCCAAAATCCTGTAAGTTCGAAAGAACTTAGTGAGTTTCTTTATTGCACTGCTCAAAATATAAACACCATCTTGCAGGGGTAGTAAATAAAAAGGACTAAACATGTTTAACTATCTGATCGTTTTGGGGACGATTTCTCTTAATTTGGGATGGCGGACTCCAATTCATTTTTCGAGTTCATCTATTGGTAGATAAATCGGTAAGCGATCTTCCCCTGATCGATCCTATAGCTATCCGACTAATTTTGGTGATTTTTCTAATGTCTTGCAAACAACTACGAATTATGTCCTTTCTTAGCCTGCATTATTTCCTTCGTCATATACTTATAAGGTTGTCCTCCTAAACTTTCGTCCTAAGGACCCTTCGGTTATGTTTTCCTTCGCATACATTCCAAGATGGACTAATGGCTTTTGTTTCGAGAGATGGGGGTGATGGATCTAATTTTGGGAGTAAAGGGGCGATGATTGAGGGTTTATAAGGATGGTGTAAGTAGGAGGAGTGTGTTCGATCGAATCGAATCGAATCTAATAAAAAATTTCGAGTTAATCGAGTTGACGAATCCTATTTTATCATTCTAACTCGATTTAAAATTTTCTCGAATTGAGTCAAGTGAAATGAAATTCGAATTGGATATATTTGTTAGAGTTAAATTTTAAAAAATAATTTGGGTCCTTGTAACCACTGTCACCCACCGTAATCAAATTTGTTATTAATTTTCATCACCTCATAATTTATTTATTAATCTTTTATATATTGGTTAACTTCTTTGCTTACTTAGTTGCTTCAATTATTTTTTGATTCTCGTTACTGTGTATTTTGAAATTAAAAAATTTATTAAATGTAAAAATACGATTTTTTTTAATAAAAGTTATTTTAAAGATAAAATGTGAAATTGATACCAATATAAATTTTAACACGAATATTTTATGACAGCATTAATAATTCAATTTTAATATAAAGATTCAATATGATTAAACAATTCAATAATATAAATAGTACAAAATGTGAAATTTAATTTAATAATATAAATAAAATTATTACTATTTAGGTTAATTTTGATTTTTGATTTGGGAGTAAATGGTGATAAGTAAAGGTTTACGTAGACAATAAAAAGTTTTGGGGTTTTTGGGAGGAATTTTTTTTTGAATAAAGGGGAAGTAAAATTTTGAAGGAAAGTAAATGGTGGAGTAAAATTTTGAAGGGAAAATATTTTAAAAAAAATTAAAAGGGGAGAATGAGTTTGGGGTAGATGAGGAGTGAGATGGGAGGAAAGTAAAAGTTTTGAGGAAAAATAAAAAGTTTTGATGGCTTTTGGAAAAAAAAAATTTTTTGGGAAAGTAAATGGGAGAGTAAAATTTTGGAGGAAAAATTTTAAAAAAAGAATTTGGAGGGAAATGAGTTTGGAGTGGATGAGGGGTTGGATGAGAACGAAATAAAAGTTTTGAGGGAAAATTAAAATGTTTGAAGATTTTGGGTAAAAATGTAAAATATTATTGTTTGATATTCAGTTCATTCAAATTATTCGAGTTATTCGAATTCGAAAACTCAACTTGATTCGAACTTGAAATTCGAAAAAAAATTCAAGTTTACTCGAATAACTAGATTCGTTTAATTCGAAATTCGACTTTTTTAAATTTTTTTAAGTTGAATCGAGTTTTGTTCATCCTTAAATATAATGATGGCAATTTAAGGTTTAGAAGGGATGATATAATGTGATAAGGTGGTTTAGGGTTGAATAGGGTGTAAAGATGGCAGTGGAATGGTTTAGAAAATGTTATAAAGGTGGCGAATAAGTTAAATAATACCTGAGGTAACAGATTAAAACAAAATAAAATCCTAAACCCTAAACAAAAAAGAGATTAGTACTTATGTCAAAACAACCCTCTATTCCGCACATTTTTTTAAACTAAAAATTAAAACAATATAAATAATATAAATGGTAATTGAAAATATAAAATAAATAATGAGCTAAAAAAAATTCCCTCAATTTTTATTGTACTCGTCTCTGTCAAAATAGAATGAAAAAATCATCTGTCAAATCAATCATACTCTCGCCCAACAAATCTGCCCAACATCTAATCAAGAAAAACTATTTCATCTCCTCAATGGTTGTAATTTATAGAATGATTTAATAACGGTATAGATGTTGAAAACAATTATATAAAAGTTTAAAATTTTTAGTACAATCAAAGCTTACGTTACAATTTAAAAGGAGATGTCAATACTAGGACTTCAACCCTAAACTTTGAGATATCGATACAAAACTTTAACAACAATTTGCTCCTTTAGATTCTTAACGGATTCATCTTTATCTATTGAAAAATTTTCTTCATCAGATTTATAACTTTTAACTTTTATGTATTCTAGGTTTATAGAATTATCAGAATTATTAGAATTACTATTATCTGTAGAGTTATAATTTAACATATAATGATAATTAAATAATATAAATAGATTTTCATGTTTTCATAAAATTGTTCTATAAGTTTTAGATATTCTTTTCTTTCATTTTTATCAAAAGTCTTAGTAAATTTTTTCTTTCAATGTTCTATAATTTGTTTATAGGATTGAAAGTCACATAATTGTTGATATGTATATTTTTTTTTTCTGTTTTTCATATTTTTTTTATATTTTTTACTTTTTTAAAGATGATTCTTTAGAAGAAGTGTCCTCTTCCTCTAACAAAACTAATATTATATTACTATTACCATAATATAAAGGACCTAAATCTATTTCTTATTCCATATTTTTATTAATTAGAACTTGTTCTAATTTATTATTAACTTCAGATAACATATCTTTAAATTCGTTGTTCAAATTTAATTCAGGTACTTCTCCTAAATTATTTATTTGTTGTTCTATTTTATAAACTTTATTATATAACTTATGAAAATATATAGAAGTAATATCTATTAAACTAAAGCCTTTACTAATTGATGAAATATTATTTTCGTTTTTAGAGTCTATATGCATAGTAAGATTGAAAATTTTATACTTATATAAACAATCAGTTTCTTTCATGAAATTTATCTTAGGTACTTAAAACCGTCTGTTATCTTTTATATTCTCTTACTTAAAAAACCAATAATCTCAACTTGGACATAAACAAGCAACAGTAAGACAAAATCACAAATATATGAGTTTTAAGATAAATAAACATGAAATAAACAGAAATGAGAATAAAGAATAGAACTTACAATGAAAAGCTATGATATTATTTCTCCAGAAAACATTACATTGCCGCTTTGATGCCAATTACAGGGAGAGGACGATGGATGAGAATACAATATGAGACTACTAGTAATAAAGGAAATTTTTACAGGAGAGAGGAGGATGGTGGATGAGAAATAACTTTGAGAAAAACTTGTGAAAAACTTGAATGCCTTGTTTAGGCTCTTTCTTCTCCTTTTATAGGAGAAATTCATAGCTCGATTTAATTGTATTTTAATCCCGCATAGTTTCCTGATAAGGATCATGTCTCATCATTTGTTGCTGACATTTTTGTCTAGTAATGGATAGTTTCCACATAGCTTCTTTCTTTGTCTGAACTTGAAAGTGTTTGCTTTCACGTATCTTCTTCTTTTGTCGTTTCTTGAATGTGGTTTTTTCCACGTAGCTTCTTTCTTTGTTTTATCCTTCTTGGATGCTGTCTAGATTCATTTCTTCAATTTCATCTAAATTTAATGAATCAATTTACAATCTTGGTGAGTTCCAATTTTCCCATGTATTTTTTATTGTCTTTAATTATATGGGAAGGAAAGTCATCAATCTCCATTGCAACTATCTTTTTTAATACTTGAATGGTTTCTTCATTTCCATCATCATGGCAATATCCACATCCAGCATCATATGCCATTATTCTTCGACCATCAGTCCACAAACAATACAATTTTTGTTGAAGTAAATATTGATTGGGCTTTGGACATTAGATCAATTCCCGCTTGGATTTGATAGTAACCAGAATTATTGTAATACTTGTCAATATTTTCTGTCAAGTGTTCATTCTCCTCTATTGCTGCCGATAGGTTGGGTCCTCCGAGCATTTTTTAAACTTTCCATATTTGATATGGCTAATAAAATTTTTCTTTTTCAACTATACCAATTAGGCTACTGATTTCAAGATAAAAGTAATAATAAAAATCGTCTTCATTTACCATACGTAATAACATAATTTTAATAAATGTTGAAAAATCTTTTAATAAATGAAAAGAAAAAATTTAAATTGTTATTTCCTTAACAAAGCCCCATTCAATGCTGCTTATATCAAATGGTTCATGATCAAGTCTATATTTTATAGTAGGGAATTTTTCACCTAAGTGATTTGTAAAAACATAAGCTTGAAAAAAGTATTCAGAAAAAGCTTTTTGAAATTGAGCTTGTTGGTTGCAAATAACTCCATTAATTTTAGTAAATAATTTTACAGGTAGAATAAATCTAAGCTTATTATACAGGCATAATATAATTATTTTATTAATATAATTGGATTATTTGTTCCATTATTATTAAAATATTAAAATATGTCAAGAAGATTGTTTATCTCCTTAATATCTAAGAAACTAATTTCTATATCTTCCCAATCACGATATAGAATAGATTTTAATAATAAATCATGAATTTCTTATTCTTTAGTTGTTTTTTCAACTAAAAATTGTGAGAGTCTCGTAAGAGCTATTCTAAAGTTTGCTCTTTGATCAGTAATATGAGTTTTCCATATTTCATTAATAAAATTATATAATTCTAATGGTAAGCCTAGATTATAAAAATATTTTATTTCCTATATTTGTTGTATTTTCAACAAATTTTTTTTTGCATAAAAATTTTCTGCTCCTTTAATAATTTCAGCATAATTGGCTTGATACGTTGAATTTGGGTCTTGTGACCAAGGTAATTGACTTATCAGTGGTGGTGTAAATGATAACTGAGTTGGTATTCCAACTGGTTGTCTTATCATTAGATATGGAACATAATATCCTTGATTATGACAAAATGATACTTGAGAAGGCATTTTTATAAATCTTTTATAAGGATTTTTTGATCTGAAGTTATTTCCATTTTTGCTAGAGGTTGTTTACCTCTATCCATAATGCCTGCTAAGATAATTAACAATAATATTGTCAGTATCTTTGACATATAAAACTTCGAAATTAAGAGGACATAATTCGTTATACCATTTTATTCTTCTTGGTACAATTTCCAAACTTTTATTATTAAGGAAATGTTTAACTGCTTGATTATCAGTTTTTATGATAAAATTTTCAGGTGCTAAATATATAAGAAAATGTTATGAATATTTTATAAAATGAATGTCCATCAAGATCAAGATAAGTTTGGATTAACTTTAAATTCTAGTAGTCATTAGAATTAGAGTTTTATTTCATTTATACTTTCTATGCCTATAAATATAGACTTTGGATAAGCATTGTAACTCACTCTATTGATCAATAAAATACGCTCTCTCTTTTGCTCTCTCATTCTCTTTGTTCTTTACTCTCTGTCGTTTTATTTTATAACACGTTATCAACATGATTTTCATTTAATTATTTTTTTTCAGTCGACAATTGAGACCAACGCACTATAGGTAATCACTAGAGCCTTTAACCACTGAGTGCTCATGATAATAGCTAGGGTGATGACAATGATGTTAAAGATCTTTAGGAATATTTTACTATGATTTATTTATTATATCATATTTATTATAATTTGAGACTAATCATGACAACATGAATAGATAGATTTTGATTTGAAATCCACTCATGTTTGCGATGGTGATTATGTAATAAATAATCTAGTAGGACATTTATAAGTCCGTCCTACTAAATTTGTTGCATTCCCAAAAGTGAATGCAAACATAAAGAAAATAATCATGGACTATTAAAAGTGGGAACATAGTTATGAATAAGAGAACAATGAGAGTTCTCAAGATAACTCTTCCAAGGGTAATGATAACTTATGTTATCAATGTGATATGAAAGGTTATTGGCCACATATGTAAACTATACCCAAATATTTTGTTTTTGTTAATATTTTTGAGGAAGGATATTAGAATGTAGTAATGCATTCTATCATTACAGATGAAAATATTTATTCTATTTGATACTGAAACAAACCAATATTATTTCAATATTTGGTAGTACAAAATTAGTTGAAAGCCCCAGAAGATCTAATATATTAATATCTTATGATGGTTAATCCATTGGTTTTAAAAGATATCCATAATGGATCTCATATTGAGATAATGAATGAGGAAAAGATTATATTTTATATGAATCAAAAGAGGATTGAATTATTGAATTATATTTATTATAAATCGAATTGATTGTGACTATTTTGTGATATTCTTTTATCATCACCCCCATTAAGGGGTTGAAAGCAAAATATTTGATTGTGAAAGATCTACTTAAATTGTGGAAGAAAAATATGAGCAACAAGAATATGATAATTCTATTTAGAACTCGTTATGGTTGGATGCTTGAAAAGTTATTGGTTATGTATTTGTTGTACACTTAGAAAATAAGATCCACTCTCAAAGTTTGCTATTAATAAATTTTTAGTGGATTGAAAATTTACTACTAGAGTTTATTTTGCTTACTTCTTATCGTCAAGGCTCAACGTAGGACGAAAAAACAGTTATTCTTGGTGGTTAAACTGATTATGTAAAACACTTGTTAAAAGGGCTTCAAAGTATTTTGAATTGATCTCATATCTCCTTATGGCTATACTAAATAACGAGTTATTCGTTCCACCAGTTTTGCTCCATTCCCTGAAATGAATGTAGCAATACATAACAATTATGAAGATTTTGGACATGTGAATATTTTGACATATTCCCTAAAGCGAATATTGCATAATTATTTGAAAATTATATTATACAACTTAATGTCATTATAAACTTCACATTGATTTAGCATTTTCAGTAGTAAATACCACAATGGTACTTATATGTAGATACAAAGCGAAAGGAATGGTAGTAAAATTATCAATTTGCTACAATTTAGTTTAAATTGAAATGCATGTTAAAGTAAATTAGAAGTTTACTGATATAAATATATTTACTACTTGACATTACCAGTTAGTCCATCTTAGATCATATATGATGCGAAAATTAATTGAAAATTCCTATGGACATTTATTAAAGAATCAGAAGATTCTTTAATTTAAAAAATTCTCATTTGTTGGTTGTTCTCAATGAAAATTAATTGTTAAAAACTCACAAGATAAAATTGAGATTTAATGTCTTGCATTTTTGAAATTAATATGAGCCTATTATTACACCATGTGGACGGTTTTGATATTATATGATTTTGATAGATGCATCTACAAAATAATCACATATGTGTTATTGATTGAGTTTGAAAAAATTTGGTAAAAATTTGTTATTTATGCGGATAATGATTTAGAGAAATGATTGATTAAACGCCTTTGATTATTACTTATAAGAACTGAACTTCCTCTTTCAACACTGGATTATGTTGATTTACGTGTTGTACGCATCAAGCCAATAAGTTTTAAATACTCCCCATGACAATTAATTTTTGGTCAAAAGCTAAATATTTCTCATCTTTGAATTTTTGTCTGTGCGTATATGTTCCAATTGCTCCACCACAACGCACAAAGATGAGTGAATCATCAAAGAAAGTTGGAAATATATATTAATTGTGGGCCTCCTTTTATTATGATATATTAAATGTATTGGATATTCAATTATGACATGATTGTGATTACTATTTTGATTTGATAGTTTTCCTGACATTAGGGGCAGAGAACTAATAACTTGTAATGAGTTAAGGGGAAGAGTAATTTGAACTAGAAATTCAACAAGGATAACTCATCAAAGTTCCAAATATGAGAATTTTCATAAAAGGAAAAAATCTAGATGGCCTTATAGTGAAAGCGGGTGCTCCAGACGAGACCCAAGACATGATTAATAAGTAAAACTTCAAAAGAGATTTAGGTACCCAAAATTGAAGATTAAATAATGAAAATAAGAGATCTCGATAAGTTATGTCAATTTGAGAAAATGTCGAACCAATAATAAAAGTGATCAACAATGGTTTTGCATGCAATATTATTTTTGAAATAATGAAATAAAAGGAGGATATTTAATGAATCTCTTGAGAAATATAAATATGGAATAAATTGTCCAAAATAGAAAGACGCAACTCAAATACAATTAAATCGTGGAGTTTTTTGGAGTAGTAATCCAAATATCCAAAGGCATAAAGCCAGTGAGGGTACAAATGAAATGGTTTTGCAAAGGCGAAATAAAATATGAAGTTTTTCGCTAAGTCTTGGCATTTTGTGGTGGATGCAATAACCTTTAGATATGTTATTAAACTAGCAGTTAATACTTGCGTCTCATGGTTGTTGTTACAACCTTTTGTGAATTACTATATAGTAAAATTTATATTAAAATCCTTGAAGGATTTGGAATGCCAGAACCATATTAAAATTATCGAGAATTATTCATTTATATGAATTGAAATAATTGAACATGTGATAAATTTGACTTAGGCAATAGTAGTTAAAGAAGGATTATAAAATGATCCAAAATACCTATTTGTGTTTTTATAGAAGAATCAAAATAATGATTAAAGTTTGTTATGATTATTGTTGAAACTCCTAAAGAGATCAAAATATATTTCCCCAAATTTTCCCTCCCTCATGACTTTCAAAAGAATGGTGATATAAATGCTTAGTAGATACATTCAAATAGTCATTTGAAATACTAGTATTCAAGATTGAATACGTAGAATATGAGATATTATGTGATATTTTTATGAGGGAGAGTAAATACGTGTTGTACTCTTTTTCTCTTAATCGAGGTTTTGTCCCATTGGATTTTTTTGGTAAAGTTTTTAATGAGGCAACATGTTATGTGTATTATAAATATGTGTATTATTTTTCCTTTACTAGGAAATTTTTTTCCCACAAGGTTTTTATCTTCGTAAAGGTTTTAACGAGACACATTATTTACCAATGGACATCCAAGAGAGAGTGTTATGAATATTTTATAAAGTGGATGTCCATCAAGATCAAGATAAGTTTGGATTAACTTTAAATTCTAGTAGTCATTAGAATTAGAGTTCTATTTTATTTATACTTTCTATGTCTTTAAATATAGATTTTGAAGAAGCATTGTAACTCACTTTATTGATCAATAAAATACGCTCTCTCTTTTGCTCTCTCATTCTCTTTGTTCTTTACTCTCTGTCCTTTTATTTTATAATAGAAAATTTTTTATTCCTTTTTTATAGCTAACAATTCTTTTTTCAAATATGACATAATTAATTTCATTTGTTTTAAGTTTTCCTAAACTATATCCACATACTAATTCTTCATTATTTTTTGTTCTTGCATTTAAAATACATCTTCAATGATTTTGTGAGGCATCTGTTTCCAAAATTAATTTACCTCTTTATTTAGGTAAATAAACCTTAAAAATCTGATTGATTTCAGATTTTAACTATTTTTATAATTTTTGAGTTTGTTTTAGACCATGTAAAGGGTTTATCCTTTTTTAATTTCTCATATAAGATACCTACTTTTCTGATAGGTTTGGAAAGAAATTTCTTCCATAATTTATAATTGCTAGAAATTGTTGAAGCTATTTTTTATTTTCAATATTTTCAGGAAATTTTTTATTTTTACTATAATATGATCTTGTAGTTGAAGATCATCTGCATATAATTTTAATCTTAAAAATTCTATTTTTGTTTTTTCTAGCTTTATTTTCTTAAAACTTAATATGATTCCATGTTTTATGAATTCTTGAGAAATAATATTAATTATTTTCTATGTAAATCTAGAGTATCCGAGAATATCAAAATATCATCTATATAGACTATACAATTTTTTTTTATATTTATTAAAAATTGAATCCATCCATCTTTGGAATATTTGTGATGCATTACATAATCCAAATGACATCACTTTTCATTGGTAACGTCTATTGGATGCACTAAAAGCTGTTAAAAGTTTGGATTCTTCTATTAGCATGATTTGTCAGAATCTCAATTTACAGTCGAATTTACTAAAATATTTTGTTTGTCTACCCTGGTTAATTAAAACAACTATTCTTGGAATAAAATATCCGTCAAAAATAATATTTTGATTTAATCTTTTATAATTAATAACCATCTTAGCTTTTCCTCTTTTATTTCTGCATGATTCCTAACCATAAAGGTTGGACTAGAAATTGAACTATTAGTTTTTTCTATTAATTCTTTTTTAATAATTCTTTAATTTGTATATCAAATCCTTCTATATCTTGTTTAGTATAGATCATAAGTTTTACTCTAATAATTTTATTGGGATTTTCCAATTTAATATCACAATATCTAGGGTTATTTTTCCATAATTTTAATGGTTCTTCACTCAAATTATTTTCTAATATTTTAAACAATCAATGACTTGTTTCAAGTTGTTTAATTTTTTTTCTTTCTTGGTGTGAAATTTTTTATCACACACAAATTTATAATTTTTTACTAATGGTATTTCTATAGAAGTTTTTTTTTCCATTGATAACATAATTATATTTTTATTATAGAAAATGGTAAATGTTGATATAAAAAATTATTTCCTAATAATATAACTCCATGCATTTCTAGAAAGCATAATAATTTAGGTATCACAAATCTTACATTATTTATGTAGACTGATACATTTCTAGCTTTATATTGAATTATGATTTTGTTACCATCTATTCCTATGACTCTTATTGGATGCTTCATAGGTTTCTATTTTTCTAAAAGAATGGCATTTTTTCTGCAGTAACTAGTTGTAGCTCTAGTATCTTGTAAAGCATGTAATGAATATGTTTTATATTTTCTAAATTGAAATGTAATAATATATTTTATATTATCTAAATTGAAATGTAATTTCAATATATATATATATATATATATATTAATATTTTATAGATTGGAAATTTGAGAATGTAATAACATCATTTGTTCCAATTTTCATTTGTTAGAGCATTATTGAAAATTGTATTTCTTCCATTCTTGTATTTCTAGAGGATACGAAATTTTTACTTGGTTCTGTAGGAAATATAGGAATATGAACTGGTTTCATTCCTATTGGTGTTGAAGATATAGAACTTCTACTTGGATTTTTCTCATCTTCCTCTATTTGAGTATTTGAGGGTAAAATAAGATTATTATTTATATTTGTTATCGTTGTATTTTAAAATATAATTTATCTTCAGACGACACATATTCTATTGTACAAATTGGTTTAGATGTACTTGGACTATTAATTTTTTTTTATCATCCAATCTCTTGGAATTGATAGATCACTTAAATGTAATAATTTTGATTGTATTTCCATAGTAATTTTATTAGGTTCAAAGAGTTCAATAATTTTATTATTAATTTCTTTGATTTCTACTTCTGCTGTAATAGTATCTTCATTAATAGAAGTTCAACTAATTGCTAGATCTTCAGCTAAATCATTAATTTCATAACTTTTTGTTTGAATTCTAAGATATAAACATTATTCTATCAAAGGATCTGTAATACATATAAAGTATTTTGGTTTAACCTTAAATCCTATTACTCCTGAATGTAAATTTGATTGAATTCCTCCAATAAGTGCTTTTACTGGATTTTCAAATCTTTTATCTAATAATACTGCTATTATTGGTATATCATGTCATCTTCTAAATAATGCTTTTATAGTTATCATTATAATTCCTAGATGTATATATCTAACTTGGGGATATTTCTTTTTAATCCTATTAATTTTTTCTTTAGTAAATACTGGATTTCTGTTAATCCACCTTTAGTGTCTTTAGCAATTGTATTTCCACTTATTTCTTCTATATGTCTTTGACACCAATTTTATATTTAGATTTTTTATAACTTTCTTCTTTAGAAATATGATTTTTATTAATTTTTTTCATCATTTCATTAGAAAAAGTTTTTTCTTCTCCGATTATATTTCCTAATTTTATATCTTGTTGTTCATTCTTATGAATTTCTTCTAACTGATTATTAGAACTATTTCGTATGTTAAACATAAATATATATATTCTTCATCATCTGTATCAGAATCTGTTTCAGATATTAATTCATATAATATTTCTTTAAGATTTATTTCCTCTTCATAACATCGTCAAAAGTGATAGTTGGAACTAAATTAGAATACAATTCCACCTCAAAATAATGTCTCTAACCTTATTTCTCCCTTCAAACTCAACATCCTCAAAAATGTTATAGTTCTCGTCTCAAAAATATTCTTAATTGTGGGATCATAAAACTCATAGCTCCTAGATCGCTCAGAATAATCAATAAAATAGTTGCTCACTGTTTTGAAGTTCAAATTCTTTTCATGTGGCTTTTAAGGTCTTGCCTCAGTTAGACATCCTCAAATGTGAAAATACTTTAGACTAGGCTTTTAACTTGTCCAAAGTGCATAAGGTGTTTTATGTAACTACTTTTGTAACACCCCTAACCTGTCTCCATCGTCGGATTAAGGTTTAGGAGCATTACTAGACAAAACAAACATTTAATCTCATATTATCCTAATAATTCAACTTAAATCATAAAATCACATATTTCATATGAAAACTATGTATTTGACCTTAAGTCATGACTTTGAGGCCTTAAAAATGGTTTAGAAACAATTTAGGATTAATTTGAAACAAAATAGAAAGTTTAGGAAAAAGTTGGGAAATATGGTAAAACAGGGGCACAAACCGTATGCTAGTACTTGCTTATGTGTGGCTACAAAATAGAGTTACACGGTCGTGTATCAGCTCGTGTGCATACTCGAAATAAGCTCACACGACCGTGTGTTAGCTCGTGTGCTTATTGCACCTAAACTGTAAAATGCACATGGTCGTGTGTGGTGCTCGTGTGCAGACCATGTGTACCTTAAATGACCCATAATACAAGCCCAATCAATACTAAACCTTACCTAACAAGACACCACATTTTACATGCAATCCAAAGACAAAAATACCATTTAGGACACCTTTTCACATACAAGTTACTTATCTAATCATCCAACCAATATGCCCATCATAGGCACCACATTTTGTACCAAATAAGCTTTCAAACATACACATTCTTATCTGAATAAACTACACATGTATACTCATAAAAGTGACTAACATGTATATCAAGCTAAAATAACCATTCCAAAACATGCCATCATACCATATACTATCTAGTATCTATGGGGTATGCATGAGGATTCATTCACCTATATTTGCATCTATTATTTACATGCCACATTTAAATCATTAACTACAACAAGCTTGGTCCAAATCAAGGCAAACAATTTCATTTGAAAAACCTTTTAACCCTAACACATGCCATTTGTAATTATTGACCAAAATAATCATAAATACCAATATGTCGAGTGGATAGTGTGACGATACTCCGACGAGATTCCAATCGACTAAGCTTTCCGATAATTTACAAGACAGAGGAAACAATCACGTAAGCATTTAATGCTTAGTAAATTCATATAAGAGAAACTTACTGAACATATTAAATTAAACAACCAAACCTACTTTCCTCATGTCTTATGCCAAACTTTCTTTCCTATACACATCACCTAACAAGATTAGTGAATATAACATTACATATAAATCTCAATTACTCATGGCTTATACAAGATAAACATTTAGACTTTATCCATAATCCATTACCCATGCATATCTTTTACACATACTTCCCATTGAAATCATATGGTAATAAATAGTAAGTAAACATAACATATATTAAGAAATGGATTCCATGCACTATTCATCCATCACATGATAATTTATCATCCATTTATATTTCATATATGCTTATTCATCTTTCCATATCATATAAACATTAAGTTTTTATACATACCTTTCCATTGACCATTTCTTACCCGTTTGAACCTTTTCAAATAACATCGGATACTCGGAATACCTTTTCATGTAAATGTAACCTTTCTTTTCCTTTTCAGTAGTGCTCACACGAGCTATGAAGTGGGCCAGCTCACACGAGTTGTCGGTCGGGACAATAGCTACACGATGCTGCTCACACGAGCTGTGGCGCAACAAATGCTGGATCTCAACCATCGGTTGGACCTCCAAGACTAGCACCCAATACGTATACTTCCTAATGACATGTCATTTGTATCTTAAGTATTCTCTAGGCTCAAACGGGTCTCTTTCCATATCCATATTCGTGCCATTCATTCTCATATCAACATTTCAATATTTTTTCGTGAAATTACATCTATCATACTTAACTTTAATTTCCTTTTTAATATAATATCTCGTATAATCATTCATGTAATTTGCATGCCCATAAATTCATCATTAATTCACTTTAATTATTAAATACAATACAATTAACCATGTTATACATAATAATGCATCCAAAGTCTACTTACCTTAATTTTTATTTCTATTATATCCTTTTTCCAATATACAATTCCTTTACCATAATTCTCTTTTTAATTATTTCATCATCAAACTAAAGCATTATGTCATTCAATTTAATTAACATCATATATTTGACTATATTACCAAAATATTTTATAATTATTTCTCTAATTTATTTATAACATAATAACTATGAACATAACATATAAACTTAATTCTTATACGAACTTACCTTGAATACATGACAACTTTGAACATGGTCTGACCACTATTACACTACTTTAACTTTTTTGCGATTTGTGTCCGTTCGAGTTGTTTCATAATTTAAATAAATATTTTATTATCAAATTTACTCTATTCCATCATTTAAAATGATCAATTTAACTTATAACCTTTAATAATGCAAATTTATGAAATTACCCTCAATTATTACATTTTATGCAATTTAGTCCTTAAGTCTTAAACTTGTAATTTCACCATTTTTAACCATAAATCATGCTAGTCGGTTTTTCTATTCATCCTTAATAGCCCATATTTATAAGAATTTTACAATATTTTCCTTAACTTATATTATTTATATAAATAAGTCCTTAAACCTTAAAATCATAAAAAATTACTTAACAAATTATGTCCAATTAGCAACCAAACTTATCAATCTACCTTAAAACTTCAAAAATATCACAAACTCAATCATGGTAAAATTTTAAACATTTAACAACCTAACAACTTGACCCCCAGTTTGACCAGATTAAGCTAAAACGAGCTCAAAAATATAAAAAATATTAAAAACAGGACTCAAAAACCTTACAATGCATGACATGGAAGCTTGGCCAAATGCTTTGGTTCTTTTCCATGGAGAATTCGGCTATCCCACCCCTTTTGAGAAGATGACTTTGTTTCATCTTTGTTTTTAATTTCATTTATTATTAATTATCATTTTCTTACCTTATAATAATAATAGCCTTTAACTTCATGATATTTACCATGCAACCTATCCAAGAATATCCACTAACTTTAATTATGGTATAATTATCATTAAAGTCCACGCATTCACCTTTTCATAGCTATTTGACTCCTTTAAGATATAGAATTCAACTTTTATATCTTTTACAATTTAGCCCTTTTCACTCAATTAATTATTTAAACGTTAAAATCTCTTAAATTAAATTTAATACACCTATATAATCATTACATAAATATTTAATCATAATACTCATGGGCTCGGTTTATAGAAATGAGATCTCAATACCTCAATTTATAAAACCACTTGACTTTAAAGATCTACCACATAAATCTAATTACTCATTTAAACATGATAAGTTGCCAATTCAAAATTTATTATAATACTCTATTTGACTAGTAAATATTAAATTATAATATTTACGAACTCACTCGTCAGATTTGTGGCCTTGAAACCACTATTTCTGACATTGTTGAAATTCGGCTGTTACAACTTTAGTGAGTATGCTATTCAGAATGTAACTTGTTGTCTTTAGAGGCATTGACCAAATGAGCACTTTCAGACTTATCACGTTTCAACATTTCTACCTCTTGCACACAATGAGAAATGAGCTCATTTAGAGCCTATTTTTCCTTTTGGCAGTTGTAACCAATTTTAAATTGGTTAAAATGTCTAGGAAGCGATACCCAAACCATAAGAACAAGCGATTCCTCAGATAGCTCGATCTTAAGTGCCTTAAATCTTAAAGCAACATGGAACATCTTCATAATGTACTCCCTCACATTTTGTTGACCCTTATACTTCATAAACACCAAAGAAGTCAGAAGTGATGTCATCTCAACCTTATAGTTTTTAGCAAAACTTTTCTCAATTTTGTCAAGGAAACCCTTGGCCTGAGTAATCTTTTCAAATTTTGTGCCCCTAAAGGCTTCTGGAATGTTGTGCTTCATGATTACTAGACTCATGCAATTTGAACGATCCCACCTCTCAAAATCCCTTTTAGCATAAGGGATGCTTTTCGCATTGAGAGGTGCGATTTGTTCTTCCCTTAGTGCAAGGTCTATATCCATACAACCAAGCACTATAAGTAAATGCCTTTTCCATTGACTGAAATTAGTCCCATTAAGCATGGGTATAAAATTTATATTAGTAGATATTGTGGCAGCAAAAGATGAACTAGCTGAATATAGAACAAAAAATAAATAAAAACAAGCTCACATTAATATTCATAAGTAAACAATAAATTCAAGATAATGACTAATCCCATCTCAAGATACCAAACACTATATTAATATATAAAGTCTTTGGACAATAATATTAACAATAAGCGGTACTATTGTTGGAGTAATCAAACATTGATAATAAATCATGTCAAACAATGAATTAATCTTTGGAATAACATATTGCTCACATAAAGTACCTTATAATTGTCACACATTTATCACCACAGTTTTTCGTTGAAATTCTGCCAAATATTAACTTACCTTTGGGGTCAATTAATAAACGCATGAATCATAAAAAACATATAATCATCTTGATATTTTAAATAAACTAATTTACGCAAAAGAGGTCACTTTAATGACATTTTGTTTCAACTAATCTATTTAAAATATTAGACATCCTTAATTAAAATCCAAAGCCAAAATCTGAATTTATTTGTTTCAAAATATTTCTCTCTTAATTTCATCTTTCAATCAAATTAAAAGATAATAGTATATATATGTATATATATTTATCCCAAAACAACATACATTGATGTTGGCAAATATAATAATAGCTGAATAAATCAAAATAACCTCACATAAGATTTCAAATTTAAAAATCAAAATAATTTGAATAAAGGAAAACCTCATATCAAGATATCAGTCACTCTATTAATATTTCATCTTTGGGCAAAATATTGACTTATAAGTGATATGTGTAGCAATCAAACACTGACAATAAGAACATGTCGAACAATAAATCTTTCTTTGAGCCGATTTATTGCTCACATGTAAAATCGAATAATCATCACGTGTTTATTATTATCACAGTTGCACATGTAATATTATTAACCTTACTTTGGGCTGATCAATATTAACATAACTTAAGTTACATGTACACAACCTTTATATTTTAAAACAAAATAATACACAAAAAAATCATTTTGGTGACTTATTGGTTCAATTAAGTTATTTTAAAATATATAAACATTTCAATCTTCAAATTTAAAAATTTCATAAGAATCAAAGGTCAAAAATAATTTTTTTATTGCTTTATAAATTTTGAAATAACCCAAAATAAGCTTATCTTAATAATGCAAAAAAAAAGAAAAAGAAAACCTTAATCTTTGACTAATTTTTTTTTTGTTCCAAAACCATATATGACAAAACCAAACATAAACAATGTAGTGATGCAAGGTGAAATAATTGACAAGTACATGTATTCATAAGTTTGACATAGACAAAACACCAAAGCAATTCACACATATACATGTATTAAAAATCAAATAGAAAAACTTACCTTGCATATACCATGTAAATCCAAAATTGTATTTATGATTGAACATAGATTCACATGAATACTTGAAAATATTTTCAAGCCACTAATCTAAAAAAATCATAATAATTGTCATATCCCACAATTCATACAATAAAACCCTAAAACTTTAATTTAAAAAATCAAAACTCAAAAATTTTATCAAGAATCTCAAAGATTCAAATAGTATATAATTGAAATATCAAATCCAAAAAATTTGAAAAACGAATCAATCCAAAATAATAAAGAATCAATTCGTTCTCAATAATTCAACATGACGAGGCTTGGATGCTACTTGTTAAAACCGTAAAATAAATCTGAAATAAAATTTAATAAACCATAAACCAGGATATGTCATGTCCTAGCAAGAATGAATCAAGAATAAAACTAGATGCAGAAGCATACCTAAATTCATCGATTTCTTGAAATCTACGGATCTTGGGGATTTGATCTTCCAAATTAACACACAAGTAATCTAGAGAAAGTGACTCTCTCTTTTCTAAAGATTAGATATTAGAAAAGTTAAATTGCTGTGTAATTTGGTGATCGTAACCCTAATATATAACTTTGGCACATTAGCCCTAATTTCTAATCAACCCATCATCAATTAGAAATTAATTACTAGAGTATCTACACATATTTGATCAATACTTTATTTAATAATTAAAACTCTATAAATTAACCAAATTAAATAACTTTTAATTTGGGCTAACCTATTATGATAGTAAATAATAACATGTAATTACTTTTATTATATATGTGATGTCCATATTTTCCAACACTCTTTCCTTTGTTAGGACAATTTTGTGCTATGTGACATTCTTCATCACATATGAAACTTTTACATATTTGTTTTTTTTGGATTTTTAGAAGTTTTTCTTCTAATATATTTCTTATTTTTATTTTTATTAAAATTTTTCTTATTCCATGGTTTTCATCTAACAAAGCTTATATCTTATATTTTTCTTTTTATGTTTTCTATAAGTATTAGGACGTACTATTTACATCCAAATTCTCATTCATTTTCTAGAATTTTTGTACAATGTTGATTACTTAATTTATGGTTAACTTGTTTAGCAGCATTATTTTGCAAGCAATAACTAGTTATCTTTCTTTTACAAAATTAATTCTATTTCGAATCTTTAATTTCAGAATCCACACAAGATATTTTGTTATGTTTTTTTAGATAAGAATCATATTTTTTTTATACAAATCTCATCCCATGGAGGTGGTAATTTATAAGAATATTATTTTTTTTCAAAATTTTATATTTTCATTTTTTAGTTTTTGATATTCATGGAGAAATTTTTTAAAAAGGATTTCCAAATGTTTAATGTCACATAATTTAATTTTTGACAATACCTAACTAGATAGACTATCTTGATCTTTTTTATCAGTATAGTCACAAAATTCTGCTTTTGGAATATAAGTTACTTCTTTTAATATATCTATGGAAGTTTTAATCTGATTGATTAACTGCCCCTTTTATTCTTTTCATTTTTCTGAATCTTCCCCTTCTTAAGAATTGTAACAAATCTCTTCCAACAAAATAATTTAGAAGTTTCGCTATCCACCCTACACTTGCACAACTTATCTTAGCGTACCCAAAATATCAACGTTTCAATAAAATTTGCAAAAAGGACTAACAAACTTTATATTTTCATTTGTATATTGCACTTTGAATTGTTCTAAAGTCAACATCAAATTTGAGGTCTATACATAAAGTATTCAATACTTAGGTGCTCCCTCTAAGAAATCGCAAACTTTTTGTGTAAAATATATTACGCTTTGAAAAAGAGCTTTTCAATTAATTACTCAAAAATGTGATTCGCTAGAAGAAGGGACTACTCCCAAATTTCAAACTGGGCCTATTTCTTTTCTGAACTAAGTTTTGGATAGAAAATTTAAAGCTCAGACCCACTCAAACTCAAACAAAAATAATTATTTAATATTTTATTCTACATATAATGAATAAAATAATAACTTATATATATATAACATTTATCTTAGAGTGATTTAAGACCTCAGCCCATATATCATCTTCTAATACCTAAATATTTTTTTATTTAATGTGTAATAATTACAGATGTTGTTTATATATTTTTATTATGCATACAATAAATATTTAAATTCAATTTCCTTCTATTTCTTTTTTATTTCTTGGTCAAAATAGAAATTTTATAAATTTATATGCCAAAATCTTTATAGATATAATTTTTAATGAAAATATTGACTAAAACATTAACTTTTAATATTGTCAGCATGATAATTCATGTGCATTTCATGATTACATGATACTATCAGTCTTATATGTCACGTCAACAAATAATTTAAAGTTTGTAAAAGTAAAAATAAAAATTCAAAGTCCAAAAAAAATATAAAAAGTTCATAAAAGTTTTTTTAAAAAATAGCATAACAAGTTTTGTAACACCCCAAACCCGACCGAATTAGTTTGACTTGAATTTGGTGAGCTACATTAGTCACCGAAATGACTCTCCATTAACTCCCAACTTAACCTCCAATACACCACAGGTACACAACATATAATGTGCCAATACAACAATGGAATAGAATTATGCATGGAACACAAAACATGCGAGTTTATAAGATCAAATAGAGGAAGGGTTCGCATGTCAACCAACAGTAAACTTAAGGGTTCACATGTAGAAAATAAATAGAGCATTTTAGGGTACGCATATTCGAACATATATACAAATACATAAAAATTATTATTAAGATTCGCACAATAACATAAGTTTGCATAATATATAAGTTTGCATAATAATATAGGTGTGCATAAATACATGGGCTTCACAGACAAGGAAGGTAATACATTCAAGGATTCACATACTTTAACTGGGTTCGCTAACAAGTAAGGCTATCACTAGCACGAGTGTGCATGTAATTTTGGGGTTGCAAACATATAGGGGTTGCATGCATGGACACTTCACAACAAAACTGGCTCGCAAAAATTGAATTAAGTCATACGTTGACAAAATTAAGAGAATACAAAATGGCACGCACACAAAGAGGAATAACAAAACATTAACTTTATTCATGGAAAAAAATATAAGTTAACAAACAAATAATTTAGTTCATAGTTTGCAAGAACTGAAAATAAAGTAAAACAAAATAAACTTAATGAAATTATATCTAATAATAGTGACAATATTATAACAAGTCTAATCCCAAGAGAAAAACCATATCACCTTTAACTCGGGTTCGCTGATATCAATTCTGGGTTAGCCTCACTCAGACCATTCATCTCGTCTTTTCCATCCACGACCTACTTACCTGCGAAGTAAGAGAGGAGTGGGTGAGTTCATTGAGAACTCAATGAATAAACAAAAACATCAGAGTATGCTTTCAGTAAATTGGATTCATTTTCATACTGGTGAAGCTGTTAATTTGAGCTCATGATACATTTTTGTAGGGGAGTGATATGGAATCATCAAGGAAATTGGATTATGGGTTTTAATCACTCTTTGGGGATGTGTTCGGTTTTTGACGTTGAGTTATGGGTATCTTGGATAGGTAGACTATTTTAGAAGACGTGGTTTGAACAAGATATCGATTCACACTGATAGCCTTTGTGGTCGTCCATGCTTTGCAAAAGAGCTTTTCATCTATTTTAAGCTCAACTTTAGTTAGGTAGATTCAATAGAGGTTACGAAATTTTGAGCATTGGGTGGTTAGACATGTTCCAATGGAGGCTAATCTATTTCTAGGCAAAATAAACATGTAATCAACTTCATAATCATTGCATATAGCCTACCACATTGCCTTATTCCCCAAAACATAATCAATAATTTAACACCTACTAAAAAGAAGACTTGCTTGGATCGCCCCATAGAACCACACTGCTCACACCGAAGCGCTACTGATATATATTGATATTAAAAGGAGGGGGTGAGCTCAATGAGCTTAGTGAATGCCTAGAACATCTATCATGCAAACAGTTCATCAAGCATCAACCAACAATCATATAGCATAATCCTAACAATCTCAATTTCAGTTTCACATCATACATACTCATGCATTATTTAATAGTCTATTTACATAGTAATCACATATACTTGTAGGCATATGTTATAACAAATATAAACACATTTAAAAGATAATTTGACACTTGAGCTATGAAACATTAAAGTGAGCTCTATTATCACACATCAGATACACGGATCTCCAAACACACCAAATGACTCATAAAGTCGAACATATCCCAAAAAGTGAAACATATAACTAACACTCTTCTTATTTCCCCTCACATGTCCTTTTGAATGGAGCTTAGCAAACATTCCCTTGTCCCTCCAAACATGTCCCAAGGCCTTAATGCCCAAAAATCATTATACATATAGGTGAGTACTCACAATCCTATGGCATGCCAACTATATCCAACAGTTTGAAGAACACAAGGCCAAAATATCTGTTATTAAACGCACATATTACTTTCTGAACTCTGCATATTATCACTAAATATTTGTGTCATTAGCACAATATTATCACTGTCACTTAGCATTCACAACATGGTTTCATATACACTTTCATAACAAAAATCATTAGCACATTACACATATAATAACATCTCATCTCAATCCATATTTACATAATAGCACAAGCACATAATTCACAAGTTAAATATGAGTATGAGAAAGCTTAAACTTGGAATTTAGAGTAGAGGTTTAGGCTACTACCAAATTCACAAACAATGCATTGAATCGTGTCTACAAGTAGGGATTCCAAACACTCACAAAAAATATACTTTCATTGAAAAGCCGAAAGCTCAAACAAGCTTTTCTTTGCCTTTGTCCCTACTTGTTGAAGGTCCTATTGAGTTTGACGCTTCAACAAGATGAACCACACAAATACACAACCAAATCAGTCAATAACTTACCTTAAACAGTCAAAAACATTATTCTAAGCTACGCTCTCTTTTAACCAAAACCTTCGACAAAGAAAACTTAAAATTTTAATATCCCGATCTGTACTTAATCTTTTCGCACGAAAAAATTCTGTTCACCTATATATTCATCTACGGCTAATTCCCAACCTTTAAACTATATAAAACTATTCATTTTAAGGTATCAATATTTTTCGACGTACAATAACCACTATAACGAAAATTCATTAAAACTTGAGAAATCCTTAACGAAACTTCAAAGTAACTTTAGAAATCTTCCAATAATGTTAAAAAAAAATTGAAAACCACTTTAAAACCAAGTTTTAATTCACAATCCTGAAATCCACCATTAACGACCCAATTTTTGGCTTTTATTTAAAACATGCATTTTAATGGCCATAAATTTGATTTAAAAGTCTAGATAACATTTAAAACTAATAGGAAGACAAATGGTTACCTTTGATGGAAGAATAAATGAGTTTTCAATGCAAATTCGAGAAATCGAAAATTGAGGAAGATGATGAAATCAATGGGATTTTTGGGTGTTTTCTTGAAGTATTATGGAGGTTTAATGTTTGGTTGATGGTAGAAAATCAATAGGAATTAGGATTTGGAGTTCAAAATTAAATGGAATAGGAAGAGAGAACAAGGGATGGCAAAAAGAAATTTTGGGGGTTATTTTTACATGAAATAATTTGGAGAATGGAGTTTTTAGGTTGAATTTTAAAATTTGATTTATTTGCTTCATAAAAACTCTCAATTTTGACTTTTTTACAAATAAATCCTATTTTCAAAACTAAAGGTCTTTAAAATTCGTTTTCAAATTTGATTTAATTTCCTAATAGCCATAGTAAAAAAACATTATCAGTTTACCATGATATGAAATTTCAAGCATCAATAGGCTAAAATTCCTAAAATACCCTCAAAACTTCTAAGTCTAATTTTGGGGTGTGACAATTTTCCCACTCTAAAAAGAATTTAGTCCTCGAAATTCCCTGCTCACACGTTACTTGCTTAATCACAAAATATGCTACTCTTACTTTTAAACTAACCATCACACTTTCGCTGCGCACTCTGATTCCTATTCTCTTAAACTTCTTACGACTTTTCTTAAACATCCTATTCACTACCATGGACTATTCCGCAATAAATTTTCTAACAATTTCCTCTTATTCACTACGACACTCTCGTCTAAAGAAATCGTAATTATTTTTCCTAATTTAATAATCTCTATCGGAATTCTCAACTTATTAGCTAAATCACTTAAAACGTACAAATACGTTCGCATACATTACATAATCATATACGAATACATACACACATACATTTATTTAGTGACCTTTGTCATGTCAAATTTTAGCATACATTAACATCCTATAAATATATATTATATAGAACCATACCGATAAGTATATATATATTAAGACCTACACATATAACGTAATGTATGTATAACAATCCATGCATATATATTTATTAACCCCAATCATATATATTATATATAACACACCAAAACCCATGCATATATAGTAAAAAGGACTAAATTATAAAGCTTGCGAAAGTACAGTATAGTAAAGTAGAAGGATCAAATGAGCGAATAAACCATTGAAAGTTAAGTAGTGGATTGTCATGACATTTAGGTGGGATTAATTAAAGTTAAAAATGGTTTAATTGAGTGAATTATGAAAGACTAAATATTTATAAGATTGTCATTAATATATATATAAGAAATTAAAGAAGAAAAATAACATTTTTACTCATTTCTTTGCCTTCTTCATGGAAAAACCTAAAGGAATTTAGGGTTTCCATTGTTAAACTTTGAAGCTTGATTTGGGTAAGCAAACCTTGCTCGTTTTTAGTAATTTTTATGTTTTTGAGTCCGTATTAGCTTAATCTAGCTTATCTAAGGACTAATTTGTGAATCTGTCAAATGTTATAAAACTTGCCATTGTTAAAAATGCTTTCTTTTGAAAGATTTTGATAGATTTGTATGGTTGGTGAATAGATTCATTGATTTTGTAAAGTGATTCTTGATGAAATTGGAGTTTAAAGACTAAAATGTTGAATAGTGAAAATTGTGTGTATTTAGTGTGAAATAGAGGAAGTGTAGGAACTTGTAGAGACCTATAATATTTTTGCTGGCAATGGTTGTGTAAGGGAAAAGGTTATTTTGCTTGTGTCGTGTTTAGGGACTATAATGAATAAGAGTAAAAGGTCAGGGGTAAAATCATAATTTTACCAAAAGGACTAGATCGTATTAAATGAATGGTTATGTTATTTAATAGAGAATTGAATTGAATGATTTGTGGATGTAGACTACGATTGAGCCGCTGATCGCGGGAAAGGAAAGTTAGTGGAATAGTCTTTAGAGTTCATCCACGATTGCAATTTCTTCCGGTAAGTTTGTATTATTAAAATTTAATTTAAATTGCAAATTTTTGCTGCTTGTACACATTTGCTACAAATTTGGAATGATTTTCAAAAGTGTGGAAGACGGGAACAAAGGAAAGGAAGAGTTAACGAGCTTTGAGCCGTAAATGCAAAAAGGTTTGATGACTACGTGTCATTGTGAGTATATGAATCCTTTAGGGATTATGAGGTCCGATGACTACGCGTCATCATGAGTATATGAATCCTTTACGGATTATGAGGTCCGACGGCTATGTGTCATCGTGAGTATATGAATCCTTTACGGATTATAAGGTCCAATGACTATATGTCATCGTGAGTGTATGAATCCATTACGGATTAAGGGTCCGATGACTATGTGTCATCGTGAGTATCAAATGCGAATTGAAATCAACCTCAAATATATACAACTTACTTAGTTTGGTTGATTTGATTTTCAACTCTTGAAGTTTGGTAAATTTATTTAACTCTATGAACTTACTAAGCTTAGAAATGCTTACCTGTGGAAATTGTTGTTGTTTTGTAAATTCAATTTTGCTGTTCGGATATCAGATCATCTTAGAGCATCACACTATCTTGGAGTTTGTTCAGTTGTAATCATATCATTTGGTCTCATGGAATGTATTAGGATGAATGACTCATACTTCTTGTATGGATAAATGAATCTTTGTTGTGAATTCTTGAAAAAAGTTGGATAAGTTGGTATGATGGTTAAATGTGATATACATACTACTTTGTGTTGTATGCAAGGCCTTGAAACCGTGTGTAATGTATTGGCATATTTCATGTGAAGTTATAAAGTGATTAATGGTTGATAAACTTGTAGTTTATGCATGATTTATTGATTTCTGAGCACTTGTTCCAATAGAACTCATGTATGTATCGGTAGAAGTACAAGGTAGGAGAGAGATTGGTTACTGACTTGGGTTGTACCGGTAGTTACCTAATAGGTATCGGTAGTTTTATGTATTCTTGTATTGGTAGTTAGGATACTTGTATCAGTAGAAGTTGCAAGGTAGGACTTCCTAGCTCTCTGGAGTTTTTAGTATTGGTAGAAGCATGACTTGTATTGGTAGAAGTTACACTTGTATCGGTAGAACTTTCCCAAGTACTGGTAGAAGTCTGCATTGTTTCTAATTTGCCTACTGACTTAACTACTACCGGCACTTGTCCAACAGGTATCGGTAAAAGTCTCCAAAAATCATGTAAATGACATTTTTACCCTTTTCGAGTTATGATGGCATCCAATTGATGGTTCATGTTGTGTACTTTCAATTACTCTGTTAAAATATGATTAAACGAAACAGTAACGGAAGATTTAATGCAATATAAGTTTGGACAGACATCGGGCCCCTAACCGGCGATGGTTTTGTGTTTCAGCTGCTTTACATTAAGGTAGACAAGCATCTCTTCCGAACCCTTGCATAGCACTAGAACCCAGCCTACAGTTGTTTCACCTTCGGGAACATGGACATGGTACTTACGATCGAGGAATGCACTGCTTTGCCTTCATTGCCCAAAAATTCAGGTAAACAAGGTATACTCGAGAGCTGCTAGTGTTCCAATATTTCTTAAGAATTGATGAACATTACGGGAATGAGTGAGAAATGGGTTACAGCTAGAATTAAGGTAAAGGGCGATAACAAATGTATCACTTGGAAGAGCTTGCTAGATTTGATCTTAGTACATCCGAATACGAAGAAAAAGGTGGATATATTGGCTCTCAGTTTATACGGATTGGTTATCTTTCCTAAGGCATTGGGGCATGTAGAGGAGGCAGTCACTAATCTATTCGACCGGCTAGATAAAAGGGTCACACCTTTTCTGATGATTTTGGCTAAGACTTTTAGGTCGTTGAACGCATGTTGAAGGGAAGGAGAAGGAAGATTCATAGGCTGCACATCACTACTGATAGTTTGGTTCCATAGTCATTTCTAAAAGGTGGAAAAGGTCTCCTGTCGAGTATTTTCTGAGAGTTGTTCCCCTCTGAGAGAATTTGTGACTACACAGAGGCAAGAGAACATTTTTTAGGAGAAGTGGATGGCGATACTCCATAGTCCCCGAGACAAAGACATCGATGGCGAGTACCATGGTTTATTCCTGATGAAATACTTTATCGATGTGGAGATTTTGATTGGGTGCCATTACTGGGGATATGGGAAGCGGTAGGATATGCTCTTTTGTTAGTGATGAGACAGTATAGATCAAGGCAGTTCTTCCTAGTGATGCAGGGTTTCGGTCAGTGCGAGTTTGCGTATAAGGGTGAGAACAACAACAAGAAGGTTCGAGAGATATCGAATGCTTGGAATCAAGTTCGCATAATAAAGACATTTGCTGCGAATCTCATGGTAACCCCGGAGTATAATGAGTGAAGAAATAGGAGAACCAATGACAACATCCCTGTGCCAAATCCAGAAAATGTCCGTCTAGTTCAGAAGCATTTGAAGGTAGTTCCATCAGAATTACAACTCATAAAGCAAGATTTTGAGAAAAAGAGTTTTGAGTTGGTAATAAGATAGAGATTCTAGAATAAGAAAAGATGCAACTGGGATTGAATGTTGATATCCAAAGGTTAAAGGCGAGAAGCAAAGGAAGGGAAGGAGAAAGGTTGAGGAGGACTTGAATAGTTTGAAAAAGGACTACAAGAAGCTCCGTCTATCAATGAGAATCGCTGGGTTAGGTAAGACATCAGAAAAATGGCAACAAGAAATCCAAGAGGAAAAGATTCGAGCAGAACAGTGGAAGAGAAAGTTTCAAGCTACTCAAGCCCAAGAAAATGCCATAAAGAGTAAGCTTTTGGAAAGTTAGGTAGAGAAAGCTGAGTTGAGGGCCCGAGTAATTGAGTTGGAGGAGTTTTTTCATAGGCATCACAATCGTAACTCTACGACTGAGATGAAGGCAAGCTAGACTAAGAATGATGAGCTAAAAAAGAGTAGAAGAACTTGAAACTTCTTTGCAAAACTGCGAGATCCAGATTTAATTCCATGAAATAACCTTAGAGACAAACGATAGGCAACTTCAGCAATCTCAAAGGCAAGTCAGAGATCGAGACTATGTCATGGGTGAAGCATTAACTCAAGTAAGAGAAGTGGCGCAATGCTTGTAGACATTAGTTGTTCAAGCTGATGTTTTGAGCTTAGAGTATGAATCAAAGTCTGATAAGGGCCAAAAGTTAGCATATCTCCTTCGAAAGATTAAGACTCTGAGCAGTAGCGCAAGGCTTTATATGTAATTTATCTTATGTAAAGACATTCATTTTCTAGTAAAGTTATTCTATCAAAATTCAACCAAGAATAAATACCTTTCTTGCATATGCATTCATGCATTCATTAGCATTTCATTTTTATTTCATGCAATAAAATTTTAAGAGAACTTCATTAATTAATTAAAATTATGACAGTTACTTTGGAAAAACAACAAATCCAACACCCTACAGTACTCGTACTAAGTCTAAAGCAATGGATTAAAGATTGGAAAAATTGGAACAAATTCAAAAGGACACGCAAGATCAGTTGCAAGCCCAGCTACATGATCAATTGGCTAAAGTACAACAAGATATGAAAAATCAAACCATCGAGACTCAAAGGGACATAATTAATCGGGTGACTTAATTACTGGTTGGGGGACTTGATAAAGGGAAAGGTCATGTAGAAAACTCTAAGGAAGAAAATAAAGATCTTCTATATCCTTTGGGTCTTACCCCAGTGCCTATCCAAGCTCAGCAAGAGACATGTGCTCAAGGAGCATCTGTCACCATCAGGCCTTAGCCATATTTGGCTGGTGTAACACCCAAAACCTATTACCGTCATCGGCTAGGGCCCCGAGGTGCTTTCGTCCATCAATCTCAGATTAAATTTTAATATTACTTCTTCTATTCAAATTTTAATAAAGCATTTCATCATACACGTCATAAATCATGAATGAGAAGTCAATACTATTCAAACAAGGGTAAAAATGTCATTTCAACAATTCTGGGAGACTTCTACCAGTACCTGTTGGACAAGTATCAGTAGTAGTCAAGTCAGTAAACAATTTTAAAATAGTAACTGACTTCTATCAATACTTGTGATGGTACTATCGATACAAGTGTACCTTCTACCGATACTCGACATGCTTCTACCGATACTAAAACTCCAGAGAGCTAGGAAGCTTTACCCTGTAACTTCTACCGATACTTCTATGCTTAGAACTACCGATACATCAAATTTACTACTGAAACAACACAAGTCAGAACCTAACCTCTCTCCTACTTTGTACTTCTACCGATACATGCGTGATAACTACCGAAACAAGTAAGTAGATTCTAAAAATGCATACAATTCTTCTAAGTATTGAAACTACTATAACTAAACATTCTATAAGCATATGTATAGTATGATATTCATACAAAATGACTAAAACAAGATTACAACAAGTCATCCCAAGTCATCATACCATAATACAATCGAGCCAAACATTTTTGAAGACATTCTAAAGGTTTTTCCAACAAAACATATCAAGTTCACAATCCTACTACATGCCATATAAGTTAGGTGTTATGAAAGACTACGAAACGAGCTCCCGAGATAGTGTGATTCTTCTCAGGGATCCGATCTTCAACAGCAAAATAAATCTACAAAATAGAGACAATACACTAATAAGCTTATAGAGCTTAGTAAGTTCATTGAACAGTTAACTTACGAAATAACCATTAAACGAGAAAGAGAATATGAACAATCATCTCCTTTTCTTCTGTATTCATATCCAATGCTCCTTCGTGTCTTCTAGTGAAAATAACTCATGCGATCCAGTAATGGTATTATGAGGCTAGTAGTGCTGAAATGAACCAGTATGCTCATACGAGCCAGTATGCTCAAGAGCCAGTATGCTTAAACAAGCCAGTATGCTCAAATAAACAAGTATGCTTTTACGAGCCAATATGCTATTCCTTCTGCATCTTCCATCACAATCCATCATCAAGAATAGAACCAAACAAAGAAGGTTATCATTTAGCAAGTAGAATATAGTTACACGAACTTACTAGACGAACTTGTAGCAAAAAGGAAACTCTACGGATTATTCTGTAATTTTCCCTTTTCCACGATCTGTCGCTCGCTCATGATCTAAATCAACAGATCATTAAATTTCCATATTAAATCATGAAATTTAGATCGTTTCTTTCATTTATGTCTTTTTTAGAAATTTACAAAATTACCCCTATACTTTCACTTTTATTCAATTTAGTCCTTTAAGTACAAAACATGCAAAATTGCCATTTTCTCAACATATAAACCCAACCGAACATTCATAACCCTCATACAAGTCCTTAGAATCCATTTATTTCACACCAAGTACAACAATATCATCATTTTAACATTTTAGTCCTTAAACCCTAATTTCATAAAAAAATCACTTTACAAAAATATCAAACCCAACCACTAAGCATACAATCCATCTTAATCTTTCAAGAATAAACATATTAAATAGTGGTAAAATATTCAGCATTTGACATAATCACAAATTGGTCCTTGGATTAGCTAGATTAAGCTAATACGGACTAAAAACATACAAATTACTAAAAACGGTTAACATTTGTTTACCCGAATCAAAGCTTAAATTTTGAGAATAGAGAAACCCTAATATTCTCCCTCTAGCCGAATGAAGAAGAAGATGATGAGAAATTAGAGGAAATTTTCTCATTTTTCTTTCTTTTAATTATATATATAGCTAATAACAAACTTGTAAATTTTAAGGCTTTTATGACTAACTTAATAAACCATTTAATTAACCTTAATTAATCCCCTTCATAATCAATATATTCCATGATAATCAACCTACTAATATACTTTAGGCAATTTTTCTCTTTTGGTCCTTCTAATTAACCAACTCTACTTTTGCACCTTTTACGATTTAATCCTTTTTTACTTAATTAACTATCTAAACGATAAAATGTCTTAACCAAATTAATACGCTACAATGAAATCACCAATATTAAATAATTAATATTTATAACTCGACTCGTTAGAGTTGTAGTCCCGAAACCACTCTTTCTAACACTATTAAAAATCGGGTTATTACAACTCTCCCCCCTTAGGGAAATTTCGTCTCGAAATTTCTTACCAGTGAGCAGATTAGGATACTGTGCTCTCATAAAAGCCTCTGTCTCCTATTTAGCTTCTTCTAAATACGATAAATCCGGCTAAATCTCAACCTCAGTGGGTGTAATCACATGAGAAGGATTTGATCTGTACCGTATCAGCATCGAAACATGAAATACTTTATGAATCTTTTCGAGCTTCGAAGGTAATGCCAGTTTATAAGCTTCAGGACCAACCCTCTTGATGATATCATACGGCCTAATAAACTGTAGAATTAACTTTCCTTTCCTCCCAAAACGTAACATCTTCTTCTAGGGTGAAACTCTCAGAAAAACCCGATCTCCGACGATAATTTCTGTATCCTTCATGTTTAGATCTGTATATGATTTTTGTCGGTCGGATGCGACCTTTAAGCAGTCTTGGACTACCCAATCCTTGTCCTCCATCTCCTGAATCAAATTAGTCCCAACAAACTTAGATTCGCTCAGTTCTGACCAATACAGTGATGTTTTGCATTTTCTAGCATATAGAGCTTCGAACGGTGCCATCTTTATACTCGATCGGATGCGGCCTTTAAGCAGTCTCAAACTACACAAACCTTATCCTCTACCATTTGTCTGCGGATGTTATATAGTGATAAAATTCAATCTGGTACCCAAAGCTTCGTGTAACTTACCTCTAAATCTCGAGGTAAAACATGGATCTCGGTCAGAGATGATAGACACTGGTACTCCGTGCAATCGCACAATCTCAGATACATATAACTTAGCCAACCTCTCAAGTGGAAAATCCACACGGATAGGAATGAATTGAGCTGATTTCATCAATCTATCTACTATCACCCAGATCAAATCTTTCTTCTTCGGTGTTACCTGAAATCCTGTAACAAAATCCATTGTAACCCATTCCCATTTCCACTCAGGAATGATTGTCAATCACAAAATCATAATCTTTCAGTAGTTCCAACCACCGACGCTGCCTCAAGTTCAATTCTTTTTTAGCCATTAGATACTTCAGGTTTTTATGATTTGTGAATATATGATATCTCTCACCATACAAATAGTGTCACCAAATCTTCAATGCAAAGACAATGGCAGCTAGCTCCAAATCATGAGTCGGATAATTTTTCTCAGACGGCTTCAACTGTAGGGAGGCATACACTATTACTTTCCTAACTTGAATCAGTACGCATCCCAACCCGTTCAATTCCTTTTCTATCTCAGGTTATGTCAAAACGGGAGCTTCTGTTAACATTTTTTTTAACTGATCAAAACTTTGCTGACACTTTTCAAACCAGACAAATTGAGCATTCCTTTGGAGTAACTTCATCATCGACAAAGCTATGATAGAAAAATACTTAACAAATCAAGGGTAATAGCCCGCCAATCCCAGAAAACTACATACCTCAGAAACATTTTTCGAAACCTTCCAATTGAGAATAGCAGAAACCTTACTCGTATCTACTTGAATTCCTTGCGAAGATACAATATACCCTAGGAATCCAACTTCTCTAAGCCAGAACTCACACTTATTGAATTTTGCATACAGCTGTTTCTTTCGCAAGATCTGCAACACTTCTTTCAAATGCTGTGTATGATTATCCTCTGTCTTGGAGTAAATTAGTATATCATCGATAAATACTACCACAAATCTATTCAATTGAGGCTGAAAAACTCTGTTCATTAGATCCATAAATGTTGTTGGTGCATTAGTCAACCCAAACGGCATTACTAGAAACTCATAATGCTCGTACCGTATTTTGAAAGTAGTCTTCGACACATCATAATCTTTTACTTGCATCTTATAGTAACCTGATTGGAGATCTATCTTTGAGAACACAGTTGCACCTTTTAGCTGATCAAACAATTCATCAATACGTCGCAACAGATACTTATTCTTTACTGTAACCTTGTTCAACTGCCAATAATCTATTAACATCCTAATCGAACCGTCATTTTTCTTTACAAATAGCATCGATGCACACCAAGGTGATACACTCGGTCGGATAATACCCCTGTCCAGTAACTCTTCCAACTGTGCCTTAAGTTCTTTCAACTCAATCGGTGCCATTCAGTATGCTGGAATCGATATCGGAGTTGTATCTGGTATCAAATCAATGTCAAATTCCACCTCTAAAATCGGCGGCAAACCCGATAGCTCTTTAGGAAACACATCTGTGAATTCATTAACAACCGGTACCTGATTCAATTCTGTTCTTGACCCTCGAGTATCAAGTATGTAAGCTAAGAATGCTTTGCAACCCTTACGAATTGTACTCATCTGTAATTATCTTACTTGTTGGGCATTTTAAACCAATCCGTCTCTGCTTGCAGCTAACCATCACATAATGTTCAGTTAACCGGTCCATACCAGAATCACATCAAACTTATAAAAGGGTACCAGCATAAGATCAGCAGGAAATTCACAGCTCTAAACTTTCAGTGGACACTTACGACACACCAGATTTACTTAACACTATGACCTAACGAGTTCATAACTTGATATCAAATTCAGTTGACTCGACAGACAAATTTTTATCAGTTGCTAAAGCAGTACATATATAGGAATGAGTCAACCCTGGGTCAATCAAAGCACAAATAGTTACATCATAAAGATAGAATATATCAGTCATAACATTAGGTGCAGTAGCCTCTTCTCTAGGTCGGATGGCATAGGTTTTGGCCAGTGCTCGAACCTCGGACCTGTTTGCATTATCTTTTTTATCATTATGATTTTCGCTCACATGATTGATCTGACCCGGTCATCGACCTTTTTGCTGTGTGATTGGAGGTTTTACACTTCGATCTTCCTTCTCTTTAGGTGCTACCAGGCAGTTACGAACCTGATGATCAGTTGTTCAACATCTAAAACAAGCTCCCTTCTTAACTCGGTACTCACCATAGTGGAATCTTTCATAGTGCTCGTACGCAGAGTTTAGTTCATTGTGAACCCACACTTTTTTTGGGTCGGTTTTAAAATCTTGATCTCGACTAACTCGATCTGCTATTGCCATGGAAACCAGACGATGCCACTGCTCGATTTTCATTCTCTCTAATATTTTTCGGTGGCGATAAGAAGAAGGTTTTAGAAGGTACTTTCTTGCTGAACTCTCTGAATCTCTTTTCTCTCTATGCTGCTTATGTTTGTAGATTTCTTCCATTTTTTGAGTCCGATTTGTCAAAACCATAAATGGTCGCAACTCTAAACCACCAACCATTATCTTGATTCATCATTTAACCCGTCTTCAAAATGGATACACATAGCTTCATTGATTGGTACAATCTCACGATCATACTTACTAAGATATACAAATTCTCGCTCATGTTCAGTAACAGACTTGTTTCCTTACATACAAATTCTCGCTCATGTTCAGTAACAGACTTGTTTCCTTACTTTAGTTCCAGGAATTCTTTCTTCTTCTCGGTCCAGATACAGTTTTCTAATATATTTCTTTTTGAATTCCGTCTGGAAAGATTCCCAAGTAATCTCATTCTCAGGAACCACTGCCAACATCATCGTCCACCAATTGTAAGCTTCATTTTTCAGTAGTGATGCAGCACATCTCAAATAATCTTTAGGAGGATAGGCCATCTTATTCAAAACCCTAAATGCATTTTCCAACCAGTACTCAGCTCTGGACGGATCATCCTCGATACTTCCCCTGAATTCTTCTACTTCATATTTTCTAATTTTAACTGTTGGTATGCGACGTCACTGTTTCACTACAAGAGGAGGCACAATCGATGGTACCGCAGGTCGTACAATAAGTTGCATAGGTGGAGGTAGGGGTTGTGGAACTACCTGGTTACCTCTCATAATAACACTATCACAGGTTTATATGGCATGTAGTCTCTAAACTCTTTAATTCATAAATTCATTCTAAGAATCGGCTAAACCATAAGCTCTAATACCACTAAATGTAACACCCAAAACTCGTTACCATCACCGACTAGGGCTCCAAGGTCCTTTCATTCGTCAATCTCAGATTAACTTTCAATATTGCTTTTTCTATTCATATTTTAATAAAGCATTTCATCATACACGTCATAAATCATGAATGAGAAGTCAAGTCAGTAAATAATTTAAAAAAATAATAGACTTCTATTGATACTCGTGATGGTACTATCGATACAAGTGTACCTTCTATCGATACTCGACATGCTTCTACTGATACTGAAACTCCTAAGAGCTAGGAAGTTTTACCATGTAACTTTTACCGATACAAGCAAACATTCTATCGATACTTCTATGCATAGAACTACCGATACATCAAATTTACTACCGAAATAACACAAGTCAGAACCTAACCTCTCTCCTACTTGTACTTCTACGGATACATGCATGAAAACTATCGAAACAAGTAAGCAGATTCCAAATATGCATACAATTCTTCTAAGTATTAAAACTACTATAACAAAACATTCCATAAGCATAGGTATAGTATGATATTCATCCAAAATGACTAAAATAAGATTATAACAAGTCATCCCAAGTCATCATACCATAATACAATCGAGCAAAACACTTTTGAATACATTTTAGAGGTTTTTACAATGAAACATATCAAGTTCAAAATCTTACTAAATGCCATATAAGCCAGGTGATACGAAAGACTACGAAACGAGCTCCCGGGATAGTGTGATTCTTCTCGGAGATCCGATCTTCAACAGCAAAACAAATTTACAAAACAGAGATAATACACAAGTAAGCTTACAAAGCCTAGTAAGTTTGTTGTACAATTAACTTACAAAATAACCATTAAACGAGAAAGAGAATGTGAATAATCATCTTCATTCCTTCCGTATTCATATCGTATACCCCTTCGGGTCTTTCAATGAAAATAACTCATGCGATATAGTAATGCTTTTACAAGCCAGTATGCTTGAATGAGCCAGTATGCTTAAATGAGCCAGTATGCTCAAACGAGCTAGTATGCTCAAACAAGCCAGTATGCTCTTATGATCCAATATGCTCAAACGAGCCAGTATGCTATTCCTTCCGTGTCTTCCATCACAATTCATCATCAAGAATATAACCAAACAAATAAGGTTAGCATTTAACAAGTAGAATATAGTTACGCGAACTTACCAGACAAATTGTTAGCAAAAAGGAAACTCTAGGGATTATTTTGCAATTTTCTCTTTTTCACGATCTGCCGCTCGCTCGTGATCTAAATTAACAAATCATTAAATTTCCACATTAAATCATGAAATATTAGATTGTTTCTTACATTTATGTACTTTTTAGGAAATTTACAAAAGTATCCCTATACTTTTACTTTTATTCAATTTAGTCCTTTAAGTACAAAACATGCAAAATAGCCATTTTCTCAAACACACAAACCCAACCAAACATTCATAACCCACATAAAAGTCTCTAGGTTCCATTTATTTCACACCAAGTACAACAATATCATATTTTAACATTTTAGTCCTTAAACCCTAATTTCATCAAAAATCACTTTACAAAAATGTCAAACCCAACCACCAAGCATACAAATCCATCTTAATCTTTCAAGAATAAGCATATTCAACAGTGGTAAAATATTCAACATCTGACAGAATCACAAATTGGTCCTTGGATTGGCTAGATTAAGCTAATACGGACTCAAAAACATAAAAATTACTAAAAACGATTAACATTTGCTTACCCAAATCAAAGCTTAAAGTTTGAGAATGGAAAAACCTAATATATCCCTCTAGCTGAATGAAGAAGATGATGATGAGAAATTAGAGGAATTTTTCTTTCTTTTAATTCATATATATACCTAATGGTAAACTTGTAAATTTTAAGACTTTTATGATTAACTAAATAAACCATTTAATTAACCTTAATTAATCCCCTTCATAATCAATATATTCCATGAAAATCCACCCACTAATATGCTTTAGGCAAATTTTCTCTTTTGGTCCTTCTAATTAGCCAACTCTACTTTTACACTTTTTACGTTTTAATAATCTTTTTACTTAATTAACTATCTAAACGATAAAATCTCTTAACCAAAATTTAATATGCTACTAACAAAATCACCAATATTAAATAATTAATATTTATGACTCGACTCGTCAGAGTTGTGGTCTCAAAACCACTGTTTCTAACACCACTAAAACTAGGCTGTTACAATTGGCTCATCAAAACCAGTGAATTATCCAATGGGCTTTGGTTCTCACCCAGGAGATAAACTAGTCAATCTAGTCATACCAGATTTTGAAGGGGTAATAGGAGCAGAGAAAACAAGAGCTGAACTTCTAAACCAATTGGAGGAATGCTTTAAATGGTTGGAGGAAAGATTCAAGGCAATGGAAGAAGCTATGATTTTTTGTGGAATTGATGCTAAGAAACAGAGTTTGGTCCCAGATCTAGTACTTCCTCACAAGTTTAAGGCTCCAGAGTTTGAAAAATATAACGGGACGAGTTACCTAGAAGCGCATATCACCATGTTTTGTAGAAAGATGACAGGGTATGTCCATAATGATCAACTACTAATTCACTGTTTCCAAGATAGTTTGATGGGATTGGCTGCAAGGTGACACAATCAATTAAGTCGTGCTAGGATTAGTTCTTGAAAGGATTTGGCACAGGCTTTAATGAAGCAGTATAGCCATGTTACTGATATGGCTCCTGATAGGATCATGTTACAATGTAGAGAAAAAACCTAATGAAAGCTTCAGGTAATAAGCCCAAAGGTGAAGAGATATAGCCACTCAAGTGCAGCCACCACTATCTGAAAAAGAGACAACCATGCTTTTTGTTAATACCCTAAAATCACCATACATTAATCACTTGTTGGGAAACACTACCAAGAATTTCTCCGATATGGTCATGTCAAGAGAAATGATTGAAAATGCAATCAGAAGTGCGAAGATTGATGCTGGGGAGAGTGCCAAGAGGTCTACTCTTAGAAGGAAGCACAATGAAGTAAACAATGTAGGCTTATACAGATTGAATTATGCAAAGTCGATCATGGTGACACAACCAAAAGCCCTAACAATCAATTACCAAAAAACTCAGAGACAATAATCAGGCTCGAGGTCAAATTTTGAAAGAGTTCAATTTACTCCTATTCCGATGTCATACAAAGAGCTCTACAAAAATCTATACGATGCTCATGTAATGGCCCCGTACTATCTGAAGCCACTGCAACCCCCATTCCCAAAATGGTACGATGCAAATTCTCAATGCGAATACAATGCAAGAATAATTGGACACTCAATTGATAATTGCCTTGCTTTCAAAAAGCTAGTTTAGAAGTTCATTAGTATGGAGGTTGTGAGATTTGGTGAGCCAGCAGGACCCAATGTAGCTGGAAATCCCTTGCCCAATCATCCTAATCAAGGAGTGAATACAATTGTGGAGGAAAGAGTAAGAAGATTAAAACTGATATTGGGGAGGTCAAATCTCCATTAAAATGGGTCTGGCGGTAAATGGTCAACATGGGCTTGATCGTGCAAGATGTGGAAGACACCTTAAAAGTTGGGGATTACTGTGAGTTTCATGCCACCGAGGGCATAGAATTCAAGAGTGTGTTTGAATTTAGAGCCTTAGTACAAAAAATGATGGATAATAAGGAGCTTGAGTTTTTTTAAGAAGATAGAGGATACAAAAGGAGAAGATATTTGCACTTTTGAGGAAAGGGCATCGGAAAAAGTTTACAAGGCCAATTCACCAGTGTTAATCATATCTAAGCCAAGAAGTAATAAGGTTGGGGAATGAATGACACCACGAGTCATTATTTAGAAACCTACGACGTTCCCTTACAAGGAAAGTAAAAGGGTCCCATGGAGCTATGACTACAATGTGATAGTGCCGAGAGAGGAAGGGTCAGTGAGAGATGTAGGTTTAATCACCTGTAGTGGGAGGTGCTATAACCAAGCAGAGGGGAGAAATGAAGCCAATAAAGGAAGAGCCCTGATGATTGAGCTTGAAGAGAGGAAAGTCAATAAATCTGAGCTACTAGTGAATGAGCCGATAATTGAGAAGGAAGCCAAGGAATTCTTGAAATTCTTAAAGCATAGCGAGTATAACGTAGTGAAACAGTTACACAAGCAACCAACTCGCATATTAGTCTTAGCCCTGCTGCTAAGTTCAGAAACCCATCACAACGCGTTGATTAAAGTGTTGAACGAGACATATGTTGCTGATGACATCTCAATAAACAAGCTAGTCCGACTGGTTAGTAACTTGAGTGCTGATAATTACATCTTCTTCAGCGATGATGAAATACCTTTAGGAGGCATGCACTCAATAAAAGCTTTACACATCACAACCAGTTACAAAGGATACATGTTACCAGGAGAGTACTGATAGACAATGGCTTTACCTTGAATGTGCTACCATTGATGACATTAAACAAGCTACCAATCGATAGTTCCCACATGAAGACATGTCACAATATAGTAAGGGCATTTGATGGAACTAAAAGAGGAGTGAAGGGGAGAATTGAGATACCACTCCAAATTGGGTCAAACACATATGAAGTAGATTTTCTGGTGATGGACATTGAGCCTACTTATAATTGTTTACTGGGAAGACCGTGAATCCATTCAGTAGGGGCAGTACCGTTATCGCTACATCAGAAGTTGAAATTGGTGACAGAGGGCTGATTAATCACAATAAATGCTAAAGAAGACATTATTGCATCAGTAACCAGTGACGCACCTTACATTGGGACAGATGAGGAAGTCATGGAATGCTCTTTCAGATCCATGGAATTTGTAAATGCTACCTTCAATACTGAAGGAGATAAGATCCCCACACCAAAGATGTCTGTAACTACTTGGATGGGCCTAAAGATGATAATTGGAAGAGGAGCTTTACGTAGAAGAGGCTTGGGAAAACATCTTCAGGAAAGGATTACTGCACCAGTATTGTTAGAAAAACAGGACCGCTTTGGTTTACAATTCAAGCCAGATGCAAGAAAAGAAGAAATGAAGCAAAAACGATAAGAAAAAAGAGAGCACGAATAAGCGGGGAAGAAATCAAATGGAAACAATGGTCTTTCCTCACATTTTGAAAACATTCATGTCAGGAGGTGTTATCAACCTTGGACAAAAGTCGACAGAGAATGGGATGGTGGAAATAATGGAAAACTTGAGCATTAACGCTATTTTCGAGGAGAAGAGTGAAGAAGGAAACTTATCAAAACTTCGTCCTTATGCCTCGGAAGTGTTTTGGACAACTGGACTGCGGAAGAGCTCAATGTAGTTTTTAGGACTTTTCCAGATTAATATTCAGAACACCCATGTTACTCTACGCCCGAGAACAATAGGGATCTTTTTGTAAAGGGCACATGACTGCTAGCTTTTATTTCAATAAAAGATGCATTTTCTTTCACCTCAATTGGCAAACATTCTTGTTATTCTGTTCATTTATTTCATACCATAACCGCATAAACCATCTTAAATTCATTTATTCTTTGGATCCCTTTTTTTCCATATGACAGGTCTTTTGATATCAATGATATGAGTAATGTTGTTGCCGACCTAGAGCCCCATGTTGAGCAGGATGTGTGTTCAAAAGAATCTCAGGATTTCGAAGATGTTCAATATAGTAATTTATCTCCTGGTCTGTTACGGATGGTTGAGCAAGAAGAGAAACAAATCCTACCTCACAAAGAATTAATAGAAGTTGTGAGTTTAGGGGATGAAACTGAAAAAAGAAAGGTGAAGATTGGGACCTGTATCTCTACAGAAATGAGGTAAGATCTCATTGAATCGCTTCGAGAGTTCAAATATGTATTTGCCTGGTCATATCAAGACATGCCTGGTCTAAGTATTGATATTGTGGTGCACAAACTCCCCATAAGAGAAGAATGCAAAACAATCCAACAAAAACTTTGAAGAATGAGGCCTGATGTACTCTTGAAAATAGAAGAAGTAAGAAAACAATTCGATGTTGATTTCCTACAATTAGTTAAATACTCAAAATGGGTAGCCAACATAGTGCCAATTCCTAAAAAAGATGGGAAGGTACAAATGTGCGTGGATTATAAGGACTTAAATAAAGCTACCACGAATGATAATTTTCGTCTACCTCATATTGACACTTTGGTGGACAATACAACAGGTTATTCTTTGTTCTCCTTTATGGATGGTTTTTCCAGGTATAATCAAATAAAGATGCATCTTGAGGATATGGACAAAACCACATTTGTTACCATGTGAGGAACCTTTTGCTACAAAGTCATGCCATTTGGACTAAAGAATGCAAGAGCAACATATCAAAGCGCTATGGTAACTCTATTCCATGATATGATGCACAAAGAGATTGAGGTCTATGTCGATGATATGATTACAAAGTCTCGAACATGAGAAGAACACGTGAAGGTTTTATGAAAGTTGTTCTTGAGATTGAGAAAGTTCCTGTTGAGGTTGAACCCAAACAAATGTACTTTTGGGGCTACTTCAGGCAAGTCATTAGGCTTTGTGGTCAGTACAAGAAGAATTGAGATCAATCCTAATAAAGTCAAAGCTATACAAGAGTTACCACCCGCCATGTACCTAAAAGGATTCCTAGGGAGATTGAATTATATTGCTTGATTCATCTCACAACTAAACGAGAAGTGTGATCCTATCTTCCGTCTTCTCAAGAAGCACAACCCAGGAGTGTGGGATGATGAATGCCAAAAAACCTTTGACAAAGCTAAACATTTTTGTTTAACGCTCTAGTTTTAATGCCACCAAATCCGGAAAATCTTTGATCTTGTACTTAGAAGTATTTGAAAACTCTATGGATGCGTACTAGGCCAACATGATAAGTCAGGAAAAAAAGAAAGAGCAATTTATTATCTCAGCAAGAAGTTCACTGAATGCAAGATAAGATATTCGCCAATTGAGAAATTGTTGTTTACACTTTGGTCTGGACTACTTGAAGGTTGAGGCAGTACATGTTATACCATACAACTTGGTTGATTTCAAAATTGGATCCTCTTAAGTTCATGATGGGGTCGACTGCATTAAAAGGAAAAATGGCTAGATGACGAAGCTACTCTCTGAATTTGACATAGTCTATGTGAATCAGGCGACGATAAAAGGGAGTGCAAATAGCAGATTTTCTGGCTAACAGGGCTCTTGAAGACTATGAGCCATTAGATTTCAATTCCCCAGAGGAGGAAATTTCAGAAAGGCATCCATGGAAAATGAATTTGGATGGCGCTTCAAAAGCCACTAGTAAAGGAATTTAGGCAGTTCTCTGGTATCCCCAAAAGGAGATCATTACCCTCCCTCTCACAAGCAAACTTGACTTCGATTGCACAAATAACATGGCAGAATATGAAGCATGTATCATGGGGCTCTGTGCAGCTATAGAACACAAGATTCAGGTTTTGAAGGTGTATGGAGATTCGGTATTAGTAATTTATTAACTTAAGGTAGAATGGGAAACGAGAGACTTTAAATTGATTTATTACCAAAAGTTGGTCCTCGAGTTAATTAAAGAATTTGAGGACATCACCTTCCATTATCTCTCGCGAGAGGAAAATCAGATGACTGATGCTTTTGCTTTTGCTACTCCTGCCTCCATGATTACGATCAATAAACAAGAAGATATGAAACCCATTCAAATGAGCAAATATGAGGTTTCAGCTCATTGCTACAACATTGAAGGGGAAGAAAAGGATAATCATCCTTGTACCAGGAAATATTGCAGTACGTAAAAGACCGCAAGTACCCTAAACAAGCCTCTGAGAATGATAAAAGGAGATTGAGAAGGCTCACAATTTATTATGTCCTTGATGAGGATATTCTGTACAAAAAGAGGAAGGATAGGTTTTGTTGAGGTTGTTGACGCTGTTGAGGCTAAAAAAATTCTAGAAAAAGTTCATGAGGTCATTTATGGAACGCATGCCAATGGTTTTTACAATGGCCAAGCAGATCATGAGATTCAAATATTATTGGTCAACGATGAAAGGAGATTGCATTAGATATGCTAAGAAATGTCACAATGCAAAATTTATGGAGACAAAATTCATGTACTCATCCTCCTCTTCACCTCATGTTATGACTTCCCCATGACCTTTTTCTATGTGAAGCATGGATGTCATTAGGCCAATTTCACTGAAGGCTTTTAGTGGGCATAGGTTCATTTTTGTGCTCATCGATTACTTCATTATGTGGGTAGAAGCTTCTTCTTACGCTAATGTTATGAAATAAACAATCAATAATTCTTGAAGAAAGAAATAATATGTCGGCATGGAATGCCAGAAAAATCATATCTAACAATGCTTTGAACTAAAACAATAGCATGATAGTAGAGGTTTGCAGTCAGTTTAAGACCAAGCATCATAATTCGGATCGTATTGCCCGAAAATGAAAGGGATGGCATGTATTGCAAAAATGAATAGAAATGGAGGCAACTAATTAAGAACAAAATATTGTAGGGAAAATTACAAAAACCTACAAAGATTGGCATAAGAAGTTACCATTTGCTCTCTACACCTATATAGAATGTCTGCTAGAACTTCTGCTAGGGCAACATCGTTCTCATTAGTAATATGGAATGGAGACAATTGTACCCATAGAAGTTGAGATTCCTTCTCTTTGAGTCTTATCAAAAGTAAAGTTAGATGAAGCAGAATGGATCCAGTCCAGATATGACCAACTAAACCTGATTGAGGAAAGAGGTTGAAATCTATCCGGCATGGTCAGATGTACCAAAAGAGAATGATTGGGCTTATGGGAAAAAGCCTCGCCCTAGGGAATTCTATGAGGGAGATCTAGTTTTGAAAAAGATTCTTCCTATACAAAGGATTTTCGAGGGAAATGGATGCCAAATTGGGAAGGCCCATATGTGGTAAAGAAGGCCTTTTTTGGAGGAGCTTTAATTCTAATTGAGATGGATGGCAAGGATCTGTCAAACCTTGTGAACTCAAATTCAGTGAAAAATATTTTGCCCAAAAAAAAAGAAGAACAAGTTTGAGTTGAAAACCTGAAAGGGTGGCTCAAACTAGCAAAAAAAGAGGGAGGGGCTGAGATGAAAACCCATAAAGGGTGTCTCGAAGCCTAAAGGAGATTTGAGTCATAACCCATAAAGGGCGGCTCAGATTTGGACCAAAAGATTGGGCATGAAATGGTCTTCTCTCTCAAAAGTAACAAGATAGAGAGACGTTACATCCTGGGCATTAACGAGGTACAACAGTTTCCATGAGTATACATCAGGCTTAAAATGGTTCTCGTCAAGTTTGCTTGAAGAAATTTCATACGTTGATATCTGGGGCATCTAGTTGTATTCTTTTTACTCACCTTAACAACTTTTGATTGATGTTTTCCAACAGTTGCTATTTTAACCAATGTTTGTAATTATTGGCCATTATTTAATCATACCCATTTTTTGATCAATATTGATATTCTTGACGAATATTTGTTATCATTCATTCCTATTTAAGCCTTGTCTTCAATAACTTCAATTTTATCCATGTTCAAGGCATTCTTTCCATTGAAATAGCGGTTAGTGGACTAGACAATATAATGTACGAAAGGATTTCCGCATATTACTTTAGAAAATTTCTAAAAAATATAGGGACCTGAAGTAGGACTACCATTTGGAAATAACCAAATCTGAGGGTCGAAAAGACTTTAAAATAGTGGCTCAGAGTATGACTACCTTTTGGTTTCATGTTGAGGACACTAGAAAAGAAGACATGGTGATATATCAAGGATAGAACTTAGGAAAATGATGAATAATGTGGATCTAAGAACCAAAACGGATCATTCTAAAATATGACATCTTTGCATACATATCGACATCATTCATGTACATTGAGACAGGAGCATTTGATTTTCAAATCATGGCATCCTAATTGCCTAGCCTAGATAGAAGCCCACAAGACAGATTCTACAGGAAATATCCCTAAAGAATGACGTGACAAAACAACAACTCCTATATCCTTAAAATGGCAGAAGGGTGGAGCAAAACAAGTAGCAGATCTCAATCTCCATGAAAGTTACAGTGGAATAGAGTGAAGCCACACCAAATCCTAGAGTTGAAGAGGGATAGGTTGAAGTCGTAACGCAGAACTAACACCCTAAAATCAAAGAGGGAAAGATTGAAGTCGTAACGATGGATCTTACACCTTAAAATTTAAGAGGGATAGGTTGAAGCCGCAACGACAGACCTAACACCTTAAAATCAAAGAGGGAAAGATTGAAGCCGCAATAGTAGATCTTACACCTTAAAATCAAAGAGGGATAGGTTGAAGCTGTAATGGTGGACCTAACACCCTAAAACTGAAGAGGGAAAGATTAAAATCACAATGGCAGATCTTACACCTTAAAATTGAAGAGTGATAGGTTGAAGCCGTAATGGCGGACCTTACACCCTAAAACTGAAGAGGGAAAGATTGAAGTGGTAACGGCAGATCTTACACCTTAAAACTGAAGAGGAACAAGTTGAAGCCGTAACGGCGGACCTAACACTCTAAAATTGAAGAGGGATAGATTAAAGTCGTAATGACGGATCTAACACCCTAAAATTGAAGAGGGAAAGATTGAAGTCGTAACGGTGGATCTTACACCCTAAAATCGAAGAAGGAAAAATTGAAGTCGCAAAGGCAAACCCCCTAAAAAAAGAGAATAGATTGAAGTCGCAAAGGCAAATCGTACACCCTCAAAACTGTAAAGGAATAGATTGAATCCTATTTTCTTGAAGTTGTAGTGAAGTAGATATAGGGGAGTAGAATCACCAACGAGATGAAAGAACAAAGAAACATCGGAGACCGAAAGACCGGACAAAATTGGTCTTCCTTTGAGTGTTTGCTTCACTCCGATTATACGATAATGAGCAAAAAGGGGTAGCTGTAGGAGCTCATTTTTGTCCGGGCTCCTACTATTACCATTAATTATTTTTCTTTTTCAAACCAAAATAAATAAAACAAATAAACCCTATTTTATTAACTCAAATAAAAATTCATACAAAAAATACCTAATTACATTAAACCTAGAAAACCTAAACCATTTACAAGCCCAAAAGCCCAAAATTAAAGAAAAAAGAAGAAACCCTAAACACAAAAAAACCTTATCCACCTATGCTGCTACCTCTCCAATGTTTGGATGATCGGATACCGCTACACAGCTCGAGGATCTGCCCGGATCTCCAAGATACGAATCTACAAAGAAAAGGAAAGAAGATTGGAAAATCGAATAAAAAAAGATTGTAATACGTGTATAAAAACACAAATTTTTCTGTAAATCGAACACGATTTTTGTAAGAACATAGAGAAATTTTGAAATAAAAGCTTAGACAATTTTTTAAGCAATCGGAAATTCAAAAAAGCATTTTAGGAATCCCAAAATATTCAAGGTATCAATATGTATTTTTTTTATTATATTCGAAACTAACACACAAGATCTAACCCTTTTTTTATTCGAAAGCATAAAAAAAAAAGAAAAAAGAGACTTTAGTTGATTTTCTTTACATTCGTGACGTTTCGTTTGCCGTTGCCATCGTGGGTGTCCGTTGGGAGCATCGTCAGAGTGGCAAGGCTGAAAGCCAAAAGGTTTTTCGAATCTTTGAGGCACATTGGACACGATTTTTGGTAAAAAAGGGCTTTAGATCCGAGTTTGGAGTGGTCGGAAAGGTAAGGGAGAGGTTTTTTGGATTTCGGACCATCGTATACAGTGGTCGTCGGCATTGGTCAACAGTGGACCTACGACAAAGGCACACCGGGAGCCATGGCCGATCGATGACCCTTGAGAGAAATGAAAGAAAGGTTTTTTTTTGTTGTTGAAACTAAGCTTAAAATGATTTTTTTTAACAAAATGGTTTTTATATATATAGCATATAAAACGACGCTGTTTTGTGCCTAATACAATAGCAATCAAAACGACGTCATTTTAAGCTCTAACCCCGTCGACCCCACCTAACCCAGGTAAGATCCGCGTGTTTTCATGCGGATGGGCTAATTGCCCGTTTGGTCCTTCCGTAATTTTAAGGGTTCTAATTTAGTCCTTTTTTGCATTTTTCCTATATTTTAATTTATCTCTTTAATTTGTTAGCATTTACAATTGAGTCCCTAATTTAACTTGGCCCACTTATATATTCTTTTTATAATTTTGACCCCTATTAATTTAATATTCATTTAATTGGGTCCCCTTTATATTTATTTATTTATTTATTTTGCATGATTTTAATTATTTATTTTTATTTGTTTAATTTGTATGATTTTAATGATATATTTTATATATTATTTATTTGTTACTCATATATTTTATTATTTACTTATTTGCTTTATTAAATTATATTTAGTTATTGTGTATTTATTTCTTTTACGTGACATTTTTATGCTATTATTTTTATTTTTTAATTGCATTAATTTGACTATTATTTTCAATGATTTGTGGATATTCTGGATTAATTGATATTTATTGTCATTATTACTATCATCCTATTATTATTTACTAACATTTAATTTTTATTTAATTATTATTTATTTATGTGTTATTTTATGATATTTAATTTTATTGATATTCTATTTATTTGCATGTCATATTTTGCATTGAAATTGATTATATGCCTTCTTGTACCATTGACTTGACTATTTTAGAATTTTTTTTCCTATTGTATTTTTTATATTTATTTCCTATTTATATTCCTAATTAATTAATATATATTCTTATTATTGCCATGATCATGTTATTATATTATTGTGTTATAAATTACAAATTGCATTCTTTTAATTTATTTTATTCATGTATTTTTTATTTATTTTGCCATTATAATAAATTGTGTAGATATTCATTTTTACATTACATTTTAATTCTTTTTAAAATATATAAAATGTTTTAAAAAATCAAGGTAATATTCCTTATTTCGGGAATTTGAGAGTATCATGTCTAACTCACTGGGTGTGGTTTTTTTTTTGACCCGAGATAATTGAATACCCTTTTTAAAATTAAAAAAATACAAGATTTTGGGATAATAATTAAAAATGCTTGTTATTTTTGAAAATTTGAATTGTTATATCCTAATTTACTGGATGTGACGTTTTCTCGATTATTCGAAATAACGAGCTTTCTTTGTAAAAATTAATGTTTAAAATAAACATGTCATTCATGCATAATGATCGCAATTTAAATTTTTCTCGAGTTTATAATTTTTAACAAATAAGACTTTAAATAATCAATTAGATACCAATTTTGGGTGTATGAGGGTGCTAATCATTCCTTATGCATAACCGACTTTCGAACCCGTTTTATGGTTTCAAAGACCAAAATTTGTTTTAATGATTTTAAAATTTTACAATGTGATCCAATCACACTTATTTTTAAAAGATTGGTGGCGACTCTTTTTTGTTTTTTTCCAAAATATAAATCAAGACTTTTTTCAAAAAAATAGTTTCGACATGGGTTGTGAGAATTCAATGGCCGGCACCCCCTTGTAATTTGACCCAATGATTGCATGATGATTGTGTCAGGCTTTAAAAAATTGATTTTTCTTTGTTTTGGAAATGTAATGGCTGGTTCTAGGGTATTTTTTACCCCATATCATACTGATATATATTTATACCAGTATTTGAAAAAAAATTGGGTTTTGACCGTGTAATGGCCGGCACCTAGTCCCGTCAGTCATAAAAAAAAAATATTTTTTGGTTTTGGCCTAAGATGGCCAGCACTAGCTTTTCTGAGACTCGAGAAATTCTTTTCCTGGTGTTTTAGGACACTAATGGCCGATACCAACCTTATCAGATAAAATTATTTTTTATTTTGGGACACTAATGGTTGACACCAACTTTATCAAATTTAAAAAATTATTTTTTATTTTGGGAGATTGATGGTCGGTAGCAATTAAATATTTTTTTTATTTTGAGACACTGATGGTCGACAACAACTTTATCAGATTTAAAAAAATTATTATCTTTATTTTGGGACACTGATTGCCGACACCAACTTTATCAAATATAAAAATTTTATTTTTTTTTGTTTTGGGACACTGATGGTCCGCTAACCTCTTCCAAACGTACTCTCGTTCGCATGTATTTTTGGGCTTTCGCAAGTATACGGGTAGAGTTGTAATATAGTTACAACGAAGTAAATAAGTACTCCATGGATCGTTCCCAAGAGAGGCAAAGCGATAGTAATTTTAATCCCTACAATGAAAAGAATTAATTAGTAATCTTTTTAGGGTTTATAATACGAAAGGAAATATAAATTTTTTGGGTATTAAATTAAAGAACATAAAATTAAAGCAAAAACAAAGGAAAGAGAAAGAGGTGAGAAATTCGATAAACAGATTTTTATGGGGGATTAGCTCATTTCAGTATGATATCTTCAATCGTTGCTTTTAGGGTTTTCGTCAATCAATTAGTCGTTACTCTAGCAGGATCTTCTAATTTTCCACTAACATAACGACTCAACAAAGACTACTTATCTTCCGATCTCATAATCTAGATTAATTTGGGGTAAAGGTGTTCGCAAATAGACAATATCAATTTTGGGTTAATTCCCACTTAAATGACTTCCTTGAGTTGTCAAGCCTAGGGTTTGTTTCATGTTTTTCTTTTTCAAAAACTATTGATCCGTTGAAAATCCCTTTATACAACAATCAAATAATCATACTTCCACTCCCTCCCTAATCCCCCACAAAGGGATTAGTTCCTCATGGTTTCTTCAAACATCATAAATTCAATAATAAAAGTAAGAATTATATGATTTGAAAGAAACTAAGAATTATATAGCAATCTGTTGGGACAAATCACAATCGTTTATGCGAAGTTACAAATCTTGTTTCCTCACAAAGCAGAAATGAAAATAATAAAGGAAATGAAAAACAACTAAAAGCCTAAATTACAAATTAAACTAAGGAAAAAGGTGTGTAAACCTAAATGCTAAAGGGGCCTATTTATAGCATTTGGATGGTCGTTTTACTTAGCCCTAGGTCAGTTGTTATTCTTCGTGTTTGGGTTATGTTGTAAAGATCAAAACGCCCTTTATTTGGTCTCATTTTCGCATTCAGGAGTCAATGTTGTGACACATAGGGGTCGTGTCGCGACGTAGAAGACAGTCTACTCCTTAATGTGTTTTCCAGGCATTGTCGCAATACACAGGAGCCGTGTCGCAACGTAGAAGACAATCTACTCCTTAGTGAGTTTTTCAGACGTTGTCATGACACACAGAAGCTGTGTCGTAACATAGAAGGCAGTCTACTCCTTAGTGTGTTTTCTAGGCTTTGTTGCGACACACTATGCTCGTGTAGTGACATAGAAGACAACTTTGGAATTCTGCAGATTTGGACCCTGTGTTACGAAAAAAATTACTCTGTGTCGTGACATAGTGATCAACTTCGTTATTGCTCATCTTCTAAAGGTCTCCTGCACACTCACAAATTATGTTAGCTAACTTTTAGGCCTCACTCGGCCCTAAAGTCAATAAAAAGCACCTTTTTACACTTTTTGCACATTTTATTTATCATACAGAAATTGAAATAAATTCTAAGTAAACCTAAGGAAAATGCTTAATTTTAAGCTTCTAAAGTGTGAAAACTAGTTTAATTTTCTAGGTCAAATTACGACAGATCAAACTCCTCTACACTTAAGTTGTTGCTTATCCTTAAGTAAAGAAAAACAAAAACATAGGAAAACATAAAGGCTTGAGCACATATCATACAAGTACTAGTTTTGGAACACATACACATACTTTAAGCATTTTCATATATTCAAATAATTTTAGCATGATAAACGAGTATTCTTACCACTTTTGTCTAAAACATCTAAGTTCAGTAAGTTACAAATGACACAAGCATAAAGGCCTTATCTGCATAATTCCATCAATGACTAATACAAGTACTTTAATTATTCTAGTACAATACAAATATATATAATAGAACTGTGTAATGTCATATTCATTCATGCATAAATCTTTTTAGGTCACATAGATCTTTTTGGTTTGTAACGTTCTGAGGTTTATGACAGGTACGAAGTTCAAAAAGGACAGTAAGCACAAATGGTTACAAACACGAAAATAGTTTGACACATTGTATTGTCCCCTACTCTTCCCTTTTGGTATCATATTTCCCGCTTACCGCCTTATCTCTCCTTCTCTCACCTTCCTTATCTCTCCAATTAGGAAATCTCAATATGATCTAATCCTCTTAGCTAGCATATGAGTATTGTACATTTCTTGAACAAGATTTTCTTTTTGGCTTTTTATGACTTTGTCACTTTTCATAGTTTTTTCTCACTCAAGATTTTTTCTTTTGTTTATTTCGATTCGTCTTTTCTTTTCTTTTGAATTTTTCTTGTTTCATATTTCTGGCTATACTAAAGTTCATATACCATATTAATTTTCTTATTTCGCTCTTGTTTTATAAACTCCACCCTGACATGTCTACTAACCCTCAATACATATGGCCATAGGTCTATAATCGTGCAAATCAGACCAAAAAAAGCAAACACAAATTGATTTTTCTAGGCTTTATGGTTTGTAATGTGGTTCATCACAAAGGTTTAATAAGCTCAAATATGGGTACTTAATGGGAAAATTAGAATAAGGTTGCTTTTTGGCTCTAAGTGTATCTAAACAATGCTTTAAGTAATCCCTAAACATCTCGATATGCATAAACGTCAATTTAATTACACAATCCCAAAATTACCATTTATCATATATACTAGCATGCTTGTTTCGTCGTATTATTTCACGTCATTTGGTACAAATAATACCTTTTACCTATATTTAGTGTAACCTATAGAACTTAGTAGTTTTCATGCTCAAAATTTAAAAAACTACTCATCATCATGCCAGATTTATTAAAAAATATACAATCAACTTATTGTACATGCTCTTAACCAACCACTTGTATTTCTACAAGCTCAAGCACACGATAAAAGCAAAAACAAAGCAAAAATTTCTATGTTACCCCCACACTTTAAAAAAACATTGCCCTCAATATGTAACCCCTAAAAAGTAAAGAACGAAGTTACCTGATTGATCGTGGATGGCTCATCTTCTAATGGTGGGTTCCTCCTCCCTTTGGCATGAATGGTTCCAAAATGTCGTGTCCCCTTCATATGGGGTTCCTACATAGCTTGTAATAATTTTTATTTTTATTTATTTTTATTTTTTAAAAGAAACTAAATATGTATATAAAAGGAAATAATAATATAATAACTGGTAATTAAAAAATACATATCCCTAATAAAGAAAACTACAACCTAACCCTAAAGAAAACCTAAAATATAAATCCCTACATCTTACTCATCATCATCATTTAATCCTTTCCTCCTTCATTCTTCACTTTGCCTTTGTTATAATAAAACAAACTGAGTGAACAAGTCGTCACCTAATAACTTGCTAGGAGGATTCATTGTTCGATCGAATCGTTCAGTTGATGCCCCTACTTTCTTGCACATGGTTGTTACTAAATGAGGGTAGAATACACCTTTCCCTAAATTCTTTGCACATTCCACCATGCTTCGGTAAATCCATTTACCAACATAGATCCTTTTCTTCGTAAGAATCCCATAAGTAATAATAGCATGAATTGGGCTAATCTCAGACATATTTGTAGCGGGAAAATTCTGGAGCAAACAAACTTCATCCACTTTTTTACTTTAGGTGTCATTAATTGTTGATTAAAAGTTTCTAGGATTGTTGTACCTTCCCGATATGTCCATAATTCTTTTCCAACTATCAAGAATAGCAGCATTTCTTCTTCTATGTCTATATTCTTGAATTCCTTTAAAACCAGTTCGGTGTAAATAATCTTGATAATAGTATGGTGCGTTGTAGAATTTGTAGATCTGTACCTCATTCATGGACACCTCTACCTCTCGAATTTTTAATTTACACTAGATCTGACCGAAGGGTTGACCTGCTTCCCTCTTCTTCATTGCCAAATAAAACTCCTGCACTATTGGGATATTTACTGGATCCTTACAGGGTAGATAGAATTGAGTCCACTCGTGATCAACCGTATTTTCCCAAATGCCTCTACAATTTCTCATTAAAGGATCTAACTGTTGTTCTTGAATGAATGTATATGGATGCAATTGTTGTAGATACCTATCCATATCATTTTCTAGAAACTTAAAAAAAGGATTAGAACCACTTGCACTTGAACTCGACATGTGATTAAAATTTCTCTTCTTAATTTTAGGGTTTTTTCTTTTTTTTTTCTCAATTGTAGTGAAGAATGGAGAAGGAGGATGAAGGTATTTATACTAAACTCCCATAATTTTAAAATAAAGAAGTCTAACCTAGTTACAATTATTATTAAACACAAGTTAAGAAATTTAAATAAAATTAAACTGTTTAAATGTTAAGAGTTAGTATTTACCTGGATTACCAATTTTACGCAGGTATGTCGTAACACCCAGGTGATGTGTCGCGACATAACGACCAGATTCTTTGTTCCGTGTGACGAGAGTTGTTGCGAGATAGAGATTATGTGTCATAACGTCAGGACTAGTTGCCTTTGTTTTGTTTTTGAGCGATTGTCGCAACCTAGAGAGGTAGAGTCGCAACATCAAGGCCAGTCTTAATCAAAATCTGACTTTGAATCGCTAGTCATTCCTTAAGTGTCTCCCTTTCTATTTTTTTATGCTTACACGTTTTCCCTACTCCATAGAGAATTACAATGTAACGACTGCTCGTCGACAAGTACGTCAATTATTGCCCCATAGTAGTGCTTGACCCTTTGCCCATTCACTAAGAAAACTTAGTCATTCTTTCCTATCAACTCAATTGCACCATATGTCGTTACTTGGTTGATGGTGTAGGGTCCTGTCCATATCGATTTAAGTTTTCCTAGAAATAAATTTAGTCTTGAGTTAAACAATAATACCTTTTGGCCTGACTCGAAGGTTCATCTTCGAATTTGGGCATCTTATCGTAACCTACTTCTCTCTTTATATAACTCTGTGTTCTCATAGGCCATGAAACGAAATTACTCTAGCTCATGTAGTTGGAGCAACATTTCTTTTCTTACCAATTCTAGATCCAAGTTCAATTATTTAATAGCCCAATATTCTTTGTTTTCCAATTCGATAGGTAAATGCCAGTTTTTACCATAAACGAGTTTATATAGGGATATTTCCAACGGTGTTTTCTATGTTGTCCGATAAGCCCATAAAGCATCGTCTTGTTTTACTACCCTGTCCTTTCAATTAGGGTTCACAGTCTTCTCCAGGATGTGCTTAATTTCTTGATTGGAAACCTCAACATGTCTATTAGCTTGTAGGTGATATGCCTTCACCATCTTGTGTCTTATACTATATTTTGCAAGGGTTGCTTCAAATTGTTTACTATAAAAATGTGACCCTTTACCACTAACTAATGCACGGGTTATCCCAAATCTTGCAAAGATATTCTTCCATAAAAACTTAACTACTGACTTTGTATCATTAGTAGGTAATGCCACAACTTCTACTACCATTTGAAGACATAATCCATTGCCAATAGAATGTACTGATTTTGAAACGAACTAGGAAAAGGTCCCATGAAATCAATTCTCCAAACATCAAATATTTATACCTCAATAATCCCTATTTGTGGCATTTCATCCCTTTTTGAGATATTTCCTATTCATTGACATTGATCACTGTTCTATAAAAAATCGTAGGCATTTTTATTCATGGTTGGCCAATAGAACCTCGATTGTAACACTTTTTGTGTCGTTCATTTCCCTCCAAAGTGCCCACCACTAGGAGAGGCATGACATCCCTCAAGAATATCATTTACTTCTTCTTCAGCTACACATCGTCGAACTAACTTATCAACACATTGTTGAAACACTTAAGGATCTTCTCAAATATAATTTTTGTCTCATGAATGATTCGTTTTTCTGCTGCCATGATACGTTTGGCGAAAACACTCTTTTTTTAGGTAGTTCACATAATCTGCATACCATAGTGTCCTTATTTTCAATTATCAAGTATCCACTTGGAATAACTGCTCGTTTACAAAAGTCTCCCTAATTTCCTCAAAATATTTAGATGTACTATGATTCTCCAGTCGTGCTAAATGGTCAGCAACCTGATTTTCAATTCCTTTTCAATCAATATCCATAAATCAAACTCTTGAAGAAGTAGCACCCATCTCATTAATCAAGTTTTTATCTCTTTCTTCTTCATCACATATTTCAATGTCGAATGATCTATATAGACATAAACATGATTAGTCACTAAATAGGGATGAAAATTCTCACAAGCAAATACTACACACTAACATTTCCTTTTTCGTGGTGGTGTAATTGTATTATGCTGGTGATCGGCCTGTAAACGTCACAGCATTTAAGTGCAAGCGGACACTTGTCGATGCAAGTATAGTTGATAGATTTGCTCTATCTGATATCAATCCCATGAGGATAGAGTTCTTGATGTTTAATTGTCGAAGCAACTAAAGTTAAGATTAGAAATTTGTTACTAAAAATGTCAATGCAACTGAGTTAAATCTGCACAACTAAAAGAGTTAATTTGTCAACGCAAATATGAAATAAGTTGTCAGAGCAAATTAAGATAATATGAATAGTTGTTGGGATGTTTGTAAAGGTAAATTCGAAACTTAAAAGAAATGGATCAAGTATAAAAAAGTGGAGAGGATCACTGATTTCACAAGTAGTAATGCTAAATGTTGTTGTAAGGTAACAAATAGATGAATTGTCACCGCAATTATATTTCAATGAAATCTTACTGCTATCACTTCCTCTATTTAATAAAGACCCAAATGCTAGTAATTACCACACCTTCCAATGTTGGTAATGCCTTATACTTAAGAACAAGTGGCCAGAATTCCTTCTTAGCCTCAAGCAACTTCTGTTGTCTTGCTTGTTGATTTAACTTGTCACCGCACCTTCCAATGACTGTGATTGCAATCGCACTTCTGTGGTCAAAATAATTAATTACTAGAACTATTCCGTGACAACTCCTCTTGCACCGCAAATAGACACTTCTCATCAGAAGTCTTGCTCCTTTGCTCGTCAAATCACCTTCCTCCTAAAATCAAGCTTCCATGGCAGCTTGTTTAGAGATTTGGTAAATTTTTCAGAATTTAATTCTTCACCACTTGATGATTATCTTCTTCCTTTCCCTCCTATTTATAAGCTCTGGGAATTTCAGATCTCCTTCCTTCTCAGATCTAACCATTTTGGCAGCTGTACAAGTTGGTTAATTCTAGCTATGCACTCACGCAGATCTGGTGTGTTCCTCAAGCATCTACAGGTTGTCGCCGCATCTCTGGGTGCAATCTATAATTTTTACTTGTGGCGACATCTTAGCTTTCCCCTGCGCTGGTGCTTCCAGGTATGTTTGTAGCGTTAAATCACTTGTACGAGGTTAAGGTATATCGGTGACATCTGTGGCCGCAATTCCATGTTAAATTTGTGGCTGCATCTTTGCACACTTTCCAACACTGGTCTTCAAAGATGAATCTCTGCGCTGACAGTTTTAGACACAAAACTTATGCTACATACGGTGACATTAGTAGTATAAAAGAGGCTAAAATGAAAAGAATTAAAGACATTTAACACTAAGTTAGAAAATGCAAATATTAACTATGAAATGTTTAACATGCATACTAAATATAATACAAAAGGAATAATTAATACACAAGTTTTAGGGAGAAAATAGGTGTCATTTCTAATGCTATCAGTTGGGTTGAGAGTTTTGCTTGCATAATGAATTGCCCCAAATAGATGATACTTCTTTTGACCCAAAACAGCACCTATAACATAGTTACTTGCGTCACACATAATAATAAAAGGTTTTGACCAATTCGGTGTTATAATTATAGGAGCTTATATTAATTTTTTCGAAGGCTTCCACTCAATTTTTATCAAACACAAAAGGAACATATTTCTGTAATAACAAATTTAAGGGTTTTGTGATATGAGCAAAATTTTTAATAAACCTTCTATAAAACCCTACGTGTCACAAAAAAATTCCGAATACCTTTGATATTTGTGGGATTCGACAGGTTTTTTATTACCTCAATTTTGGCTTTGTCCACCTCTAATTCTCTTCGAGAAACCTGATGTCCTAAAACTAACCTTTCTTTTACTATAAAATGACACTTCTCCCAATTGAGCACTAAGTTAGTCTCTTCACACCTCTTAAGCACCTTTTCTAGTTCTGCAAACATTCTTGAAATGAGTCTCCATATACCCAAAAATCATCCATAAATACATCTAGTCCTTCTTCCAGTATACCTGCAAAAATAGCTACCATACATCTCATAAATGTAGCAGAAGCGTCACAAAGCCCAAAGGGCATTCTTTGGAATGCATAGGTTTCAAAAAGACATGTGAATGTTATTTTTTCTTGGTCATCTGGGTGTATTGGAATTTGATGATAACTTGAATACCCATCTAAAAATAGTAATATTCTTTTCCTACTAACCGATCCAACATTTGATCAATGAAAAGGTAATGGGAAATGGTCTTTCTTCACTGCATCATTCAACTTCCTATAATCTATACATGCTCTTCATTGTCGTCATTCTCTACTACAATCAATCTGCCTTTTTTTATACACACTCTATAGGAATAACCCATTCACTGTCTGATATCACATAAACAATACCTGCATCTAACCATTTTAACAATTCTTTTTTCACTACCTCTTACATGGTTAGGATAAGTCTTCTCTGCGCATCCACTATGGGTTTCTTTCTTCCTTCCTCTAAACGGATTTTGTGTTGACAAAATGCAGGATTTATGCCCTTTATATCTGCAATAGTCCACCCGATGACTTTCTTATGTCGTTTCAACACAACTAACAAAGCTTCCTCCTGCAAGTCACTTAATCCTAATGTGATTATTATGGGTAAAGTATTTTTTCTCCCAAATACCCATATTTCAAGTGCTCTGGTAACAGTTTTAATTTCAACTCAAGTGGTTTCACTATAGATGGCATCATTTTCCTAGTACTTGGTATAGACTGTTCTAATACCCCTTTACTTTGTTGCCACCACTTTAACTGAGTTGTCACATATTCGGCATTTGGTTCATCTTCAGTCTGTTCTTCCCCTTCAGAATCATCTTCTTCAGGTTTAGTTGTCTCGATCTAGTTACAAATTGTTTCCTTGTGATTACCTTGGGATTCACATTGTGCGTCCCATAGTATTTCATTTACAATGGATATTTCAAGTATGTCCATAACATCTTTCCAAGTCTTTGTCCAAATGTTACCACCTGTCATGATATCTACTTTCCTCTTATTTGTTGCATTTAAACCATCATAAAACTGCTGAATTTGGATGGCGATATGAATACCTCCTCCTAAGATGGATCGAAGTATCGTTTTAAATCTTTCCCAAGCTTGCCCTATTGTTTCAGTAATAGTTTGCCTGAAATGAAACATTTGTACATAACCTTGCATAATTTTAGGCATAGGAATCATACGTTGTAGAAACATTTGCACAAATTCTCTCCATGTATTAATAGTATTGGGTGGCAATGACTCCAACAATAACTCCGCTTTTCCGTATATGGAAAAAGGAATCAAAAGTAATTTAATGACATCCGTAAAAACTCATGTATATGCGACTGTACTGCAAAATAGCCTCAAACCTCCTTAGGAATGTAGCAGGATCTTCTGTCAAAGGATCAGAAAATTTAATATTATCAGTAGTCCAGGTTATTAGAGATGGGTTTAATTCAAAATGGGTATTATAAATTGATGGTTTTGGTTAAAAACTAAAAACTAGTCACTCTGTGTTCTCCGAAAAAAAATGTCGTTCTCGGTGTCACGGACCTCACCGTCGTAATAAATAATAGCATTAATATGTCCACTCATTTTCAACCAAATTATTTGTCGATAGAAATTCAAAACAAAAAAATTATGAAAAAATATAATGATTCGTATAAATATTAACACGAAAAATCAATTTATACCTTTTCAATTTCTTCAATTTCTATTGCTGCAACTTATGCCACCAGAGGTTAAAATATGGGTAATTTATAGCTTAAGAGATAGCATTCCACTCATTTTTGTAAAATTCCCCTGATAGTGGGGGTTGAAATTTGTAGGGAAAAAAGGCTCCAAACAAGATGCACCGTCAGCAGCAGTACTGAAAAGGCCGTCCAGCTGAGAGCATTTTTAGTACTTTTGCTAACAGTGCATTCTGCTTGGAGCGTTTTTCCCCTACAAATTTCAACCCCCACTATTTGGGGCATTTTTTACATTCATATTCCTGAGAATCCCAGGATATTTTTTCTGAACAATCTCCTCAATTTTATTTTTTTCAAAAGCATCAGTACTAAAAAAGCATCCAGTTGGAAGCTTTTTTTTTGTACTTTTACTGACTCTGCATCCTACTTAAAGTGTTTTTCCTCTACAAAACGAAACTCATCTCGTCAAAATTATTTTTCAGAACTCATCTGTCAAAATTATTTTTTCAAAACTCATCTGTCAAAATTGTTTTTTCCAAAACCATAATAATCACTTAAAAAATAAAACCATAACCTTAAACCATAAAACCCCTAAACCCTAATTTAAAATTTTCAAAACCCTAACCCTATAAATCGTAAGCCCTAATTAGCAAGTAAACCTTTGGGCATACACGGGCAAAAGCGCGTCCGCGTCAGCGTCAGCGTGCTTTAGTAAAGCGTACTGATGTGGACATGCTTTACATGTGATAGGGGGAAAAGCATTGAGCTGGACACATTTTTTTGAATTTCCTCTGAAAACGACGCCAACTTAACGCGTTTTAGTAAAACCGAACCATTTTGGTAATTATCATTTAAAACAGCTTATTTCCATAAATTATTTTGGAAATGAGCCTTTTTAGGTATATAACCCGTAATTTTTATCTTTAAAAAAATTAAAAATTTTAATTAATTCATTTGATATATGATTTTTTCATTTTTATTTTTTTTTGTTTTATTGCTAAACTTTGATTGTTATTAGTGAATTATATTAGTTGTTATGTTATTTTATTTTGTTTTTATAAAGTTTTATAGCTTAATATATATTTAAAGATGTTTGCATTGAAATTTTCCAGTTTAGGAAAGATAAAAAAAAGACTGGCATTTTTTTCATTTATGTTTCTTTTTATAATAATTATGTTGGTTTTTACCGTACATTTTTTTAAGAGTAGGAGATTTTTTTAGTTAATAATAAATGTGATTAGCGTAATTCGAATTCAGGTCATATTTGGAGTGAAATATACCTTAATCATCAAGTCATCACATGGAGCTCTAAAGAATTATTTTTTTAATTTATCATTTAAGTAAAATGTTTTCAAGTTCAATTATTTTTATTTTTTCATTTATAATATTTTTGAATTGATTGAGGTGTTAATTGACACAATTTAAAAGCATTATAGACATTTTTTTAAATTTACATGTAAGTTTGAAATTTTTAAATTCATTTTCAATTCAAATATTAGTATAGGTACATTAATTTTTATAGGTAAATTACTTAGTTGGTCACCTAATTCTTATGGCGTTTTCATTTTGATCACTTAAATGAAATTCTTACAATTTGGTCATCTAATTTTTAGGGCAATTTTATTTTAGTCATCCAAGCCTTAAATCTCTAACATCGGTTAACTGTACATGTCACATCATGTTTATAATTTTATTTTGGTCACCCAATTTTTAGGACATTTTCATTTTGGTCACCCAAAAAAATAATTTTTTTTAGGTAATTGATTGGGATAAAAAAATCAAATATTAAAATGAAAAGGAGATAAAAATTAAAAAAGACACTAAAATAAGAACAAAAAGTGATACATATATTTAAGCTATAATAATTTTATATGTAAAATTTAAAATATAATCTATTAAATGATTAAAATATAATTTATACGAAAATGATGTTTAATGGTTTCCTTTAACAGTGGAATCTATAGTGAAATTCTAGAATTTGATCACTTAATCTTTTTATGTTTGTCTGACCATAGAAAATTGAAAGAAATATTTCAATGAATATTTCTAACTACAAATACTGACTCTAAAAAATGAAACTCATTTTAAAAAAACTCAATTTTTTTCTCTAAATCGTTTGCATCTTTTTGTTTTTGTCTAGCGACGGTGTTAGGCTTCGGGTTAGTTACCGCTTGTCTTTTTTTTCTTGCCCATCAACCCTCTTTTTCTTTCTTCTTATCATTAACTTCATACCTATTCACTCTTTTAAGTTTACAGATTTATTTTGTGGGTATCTTTGTTGTCTTCAAAAGTTGTACTGGACAGATTACGATACCTATCATCATTGAAATACCATCGACCAACGATAGTTTCTTTTAGAAAATGGATAGCTCTTCGTTGATTTCTTCTTCTGTTTTTGTTCTGAGAGTTTTAAAATAATAAATGATTTCATGAGTCAGTTTAGATTCATGTTATCTTAAATTTTATATGTTTTTTTGTTTGTTTTTTCATTGTTTAACGAGTCTTCACTTTTAAAAATTTTTGTCTATTGTTATAGTACGCTTTTTAGTTTTGCTTATGCGTGTTATCTTGCTTTTGCAAGTAATTTTAGGGTTGGTTTTGTCGTCGTCCCCTCTAGTTTGGTGGATGCTCGGTTCATTTGCCAATTTATGTTCGCCGCTTTGGACCATTCAGGGTTGATTTCCTTATTGTATTAAGTGTTTGCAATCACTCCTGATATGTTGTGCTTGAGTTGTGACAAAGCCGATAGTCAACATGCTATAATGTTGTATTGATGTTGAAGCTGAAACTTTTATTGTATTGATGGAGCTTGTCCTTTAACGTGTACAACAAATGTTTGTTATTTTCTTTCCCAAATTGTATAATCTCGTTCATTAAATGAATTAATAAATTTATCTTAAAAAAATAAACTCATCTTGAATTTTCTCAACGATGGATACCTAGCCCATCTAGCCTAGCACTGTTATTATCGCTTTAATCGGCAGTATGGTGATGCTCCAGCGGTGCCGGTAGTGTCGCGTGGACAGTTTACTCATGAGTCAACAGCGTCTGGTCCCAACTGGGGCGGACAATCTGGTTATTCTTCGCGTGGAGGATTTTCTTTTCGTGGTAGTATGCTTGGTCATGGTGGTTTTTCTGGCCGAAGGATGAATTATGGAGTGCGTGGCTCGTTTAAATGGGCACCTGAGTGGTCTGCTAATAGTGGGGGTTTTGAGTCGAATGTTCGGTAGAATATTACTGCAAATAATGGTGGTTCTCCTAGTGTGCAGGTGGTAGATGGGTTTTTTGCATGAGTTGCCACGTTGGCAGCAAGGTGGCACGAGCAATGATGGGTGCTTTGGTGGAGTAACTGTAGATTAGAGAGATGTTGATCATTATGTTGAATCACTTGGGCCTACTATTAATAATGTGCAGGTGGAGCAACAGACTCCTTTGCATCAAATGGGTTGCGATCTTGAAGGCAGTTTTACACAAAGCCCAAAGCACGTGTTTTACCTTCTAGATCTGATGTAGTATTTTATTCTGGTTATTTGGTTGACTCTTCAGACTATGAATTTGGGACAGATTTGTCCACTGCTAGTAAAGCCCAAGTTGCGGTTGCTGGGTTTCATGATGGTTCAGGTTTTGAGGCAATATGGTTGTAGTTGGGTTTGACTTTGATATGGAATTTGGTTTCACTGATGAGCCGTATGTTCCCACACCAATGGTGCATCAAGTTGGTGTTGATTGGTATCCTGATTTTGGGGCAACACATCATGTCTGCAATGATGCTTCAGCGTTGAATGTTTCCACTCCATATACAGGTAATGCTCCTCTTTTGATGGGTGATGGCACCGGCTCTACTATTAAATCAGTGGGTAGCTCTAAAATAAGGACGTCTGCTAGAGTGTTACATTTAACTAATGTCTTGCTTGTTCCTCGTATACGTAAAAATTTATTGTCTGTGTCACAATTTGCTCGGGATAACAATGTCTATTTTGAGTTTCATCCTTTCCATTGTTTAATCAAGGACATCCAGACTCAAGAGGTTTTGATGCAGGGCCACACGCATAATGGCTTGTATAGGTTCTCACCGTTTCACAGAATAAGGTTACTCTTGATCCTATGACGAATGCTGTAAGTCTAAGCTCAAGTTCAGAGATCACTGGTGCTCTTGAGTTGTGGCATCGAAGATTGGCTCATCCATCTATTCCCATAGTACGTTCAATTTTAAAGTCATGTAATGTAGTTGTAAATAAGAACTCCCTTGACTATGTTTGTGTTGCTTGTCAGAAAGGGAAGGCACATAAGTTGCCATTTTCTAATTCTAGTACTGTATACAGTTTTCCGTTTGAGTTGGTTGTTTCGGATCTTTGGGGTCTTGCTGTAGTAGGGTGTAATGGGTCTTGGTACTATGTATCTTTTGTTGATATGTTCTCTCGCTTTACTTGGATATATCTCATTTAACGTAAATCACAAGCAGTAGAATGTTTTGTTCAATTTCAAAGGATAGTTCAAACACAATTTAATGCTCGCATTAAGCAATTCCAGAGCGATTGGGGTGGTGAATATTGGTCGTTCAAAAACAATTCTTGTGTAGAGTGGTATTGTTCATCGAGTGACGTGTCCACACACCTCAGAGCAAAATGGCGTGGCAGAACGCAAACATTGACATATTGTAGAGGTAGGTCTCACACTCCTTGCCTATGAAATTTTGAGGTTTTGCGTTTATGTGTGCTGTGCATGTGATTAATAGATTGCCTACATCTGTTTTACAAAATCGATCTCCTTTTTTATGTTTTGTTTGGAAAGATGCCTAAGTATGATTATTTTCGCGTATTTGGGTGTTGCTTTCCTTATCTACGACCTTTTAATAAGCACAAGTTAGAGTTTCGATCTCAGCCTTGCACTTTTCTTGGCTATAGTATGCAACATAGGGTTATCAGTGTTTGACACCAGATGGAAAATTATTGTTTCTTATCATGTGATTTTTGATGAGAAGAGGTTTTTGTTTGCTGAGTCTTCTCATATGTGTTTCTACTGATGAAGCTGTAGTTACTTCAGTTCTTGTGGTACGACGTCGATTTTCTACTGAAGTAAATCCACTTGTTTCTTCAATTCAACAACCGACTACGATTGGTAGTGCTGTCAGAACTTCTGCTTTGATACCATGTAAAAACTACACAAACAGTATGAACAAACACAATGAATATATTTCTAAACTTTGTATAAAAGTTTTTCCATTCTGAAAATCCCACTTTGAATGGTGACTATACATGTATTTATAGCTACACAGCTTTAGCTAAACCGCTGTTAACAACCTGCCTAACAACTCCTATTTTGTTACTTAGCTCTCATTCTGGTATCTAATTATACATTAGTCATTAACTCTAATAATACCAATCGTACTTACCTTCTGAAGATGTAAGATGCCTAAACAATGTTTTTATACTCTTAATGTATATATAAACTATGAAAATTAAAAAGTCATCAAAATATGAGAATATGAAAGTAAAATTGCTACAACCCAAATAATATAAAAGTAAAAAAAAAATAAATTAGAAAATAAAATAAGGATGTTTATGTGTACACAAAATATTTTTGGATAAATATGATGTTCAGGGGCTCATTTTCATTAACAGATTATGAAAAAAATACTCTTAATTCAAGTTCAACTAACACCTCTCAAAATTTGACATTAAAACACAATTTAATAATAAAAAATAATAAACTCAACAAAAAATTCAAGAGAAACAAAAATGAAAAACACCAAAATATGATAATAAACTGAAAAGTTGAAATGAGAAATAGGAATCATATTAAAACAAAATTGAGGCAATTAATATCACAAAATTAAACCAAAAGTAAAACGCTAGGAGGGCTTGAATCCGACCTTGAGATTAACAGCCACAAGCTCTAGCCCACTGAGCTATTCCAGCTCTATGAGAAGCAAATTATATTACTGTATTTATATTGTAAATATAAAATTAGTATAACTTAATTATATATATATTAAAAGCCGTTTACATTGAAATTTATTCAATTTAGAAAAGATAAGAAAAAAAAGACATGTTTTTTATATAAAAACTATGTTGGTTTTTACCATACATTTAAGTTTTTTTAAGGAGTAGCGGATTTTTTTTTAACTTATCATTTAAGTAAAGTATTTTCAATTCAATTGTTTTTATTTTTTTTATTTATAATTTTTTTGAATGATTGAGGTGTTAATTGACACAATTTAAAAGGATTATAGACATTTTTTAAATTTACATGTAAGTTTGAAAATTTTAAATTCATTTTCAATCCAAATAATAGAAAAGTTAAAAAAAAAAAAAAGAGTTAGGTATACATAAAATAAATTAGAAAATAAAAATAAAAATGTTGTGTACAGAATACATTAAAGCAATATAAAACCACCACACAAAATTCAACCCAGAAAGCAATCAAATTAAAGCAAAAGGCAATATAAAGGGACCAAGATGAAATTAAACCAAACTAATATAAACGCTAGAAGGAGGGCTTGAACCTCCGACCTTGTGGTTAACAGCCACACGCTCTAGCCAACTGAGCTATTCCAGCATTGTTGTTGAGGTATTCAATAAAACATATTTAACAAGTCAAATGGAATATTGGAAAGCATGTTCATGGAACCTGGCTCTTGACAGTCGAATCTATTTTGTAGCTATATTAACTCAAATCTTTAGAACCACTGATAAAGTTGGATGATTACAACTAATCCTTCATTTCTTAAGCAGATGCTTCAAGCTAATTCGCTATCCAAAAGTCTAGTATGCCACGAAGGCTAAATATTAAGAAATTGGTGGCTATATTTTGTTTAATATTGTCTATAAAATTTTAAATTTTATCTAATATAGTTCAAATATTTTTCCAATGATTGGATATTTTCAAATGCTCACAGCAATCATAGGAAATTGGTGGGAGCATACAGGGAAGAAATGGAATATTATGCTCGAGATGAGGTAAATATTTAATGATTGTGTTGTTTTATCAAACAAAATTTCTAATGTGGTATTTATTAAAAAATGTTTTTATGTAGAGTTCCAGTAGATGTCGTATGCTGATGAAAATGTTGTTCAAATTATTTCGTCATAGGCTTTGGCTGGACCTAAGGTGTGGTGTAGTAACACTGCCATCATTTGTTTATCTACTGTTTAATGACATCATCCTAATCGCGTGATGTGCTAGTTTGTATTCGAGTAGTTAATTCTCGTTGATCCAAAAATATGGACGATACACATAGAATCGATAAGAGAAATAAAGGGGGTTGATTGGAGGTGGTATCAATGGGATTGGATTCAAACTTGAGATAATCGACACAATTTGGTGGTGGACAAGTTTAAAAGCAAGGAAACTTCGCGGCCTTTGAAAGTTATATGGATTGGTTCAACGAAAGCAAGAAACATTTTTTATTGAATGATGCCCCTATCTCATTCCAATTGAGACGTGGTCATTTGAGGTATATGTGTTGGGATCTAATGCCCTAAGTGTTTGTACACTTGTTATTTGGCAAAAAGGATTGACAAACCAAACTACAATTTGTATATTGCACTTTGAATTCTTTTAGAGTCAACATCAAATTTTTGATCTATACATAAAGTACTCATCTATATTTAGGTGCTCTCTCTAAAAAATCATAAACTTTTAGTGTAAAAAATATTAGGCTTTAAAGAAGAACTTTTCAATTACTCAAAAATGAGATTCATTAGAAGCAACGATGACTTCCAACTTCTGAATTGAGCTTTTTTCTTCTCTGAACTAAGCTTTGGATAAAAAATTTAAAGCTCAAACCCATTCTAACTCGAACAAAAATAATTATTTAATATTTTATTTTACATATAATAAATAAATATTATATATATTATATATAACATTTACCCTAAAGTGATTTAAGACCTTAGCCTATATATCAACCTCTAATACCTAAATATTTTATTCTAATGTGTAATAATTACTAATACCGTTTATATATATTTATTATGCATATAATAAATATTTAAATTCAATTTTCTCTTGTTTCTTTTTTCTTCCTAGTCAAAATAGAAATTTCATAATTTTTTATGTCAAAATATTATATATATATTTTAATAGAAATACTGACTAAAACATTAATTTTTAATATTGTCGGCATGGCAATTCTCGTGCACTTCATGATTACATGATACTATCAGTCTTTTATTTCACGTTAACAAATAATTTAAAGTTTGTAAAAGTAAAAAATAAAATTCAAAATTCAAAAAATTATAAAATGTTTTATAAAAGTTTTTTTTTAAAAAAAAAATAGCATGTAGGCTAGCAAGTTTGTAACACCCCAAACTCAGCCAAATTCGTTCAACTCGAATTTGACGAGCTACATTAGTCATCGGAGTGACTCTCTATTAACTCCCAACTTAACCTTCAACACACCACAAATACGCGACATATAATGTGCTAATATAATAGCGAAATAGAATTATGCATGGAACGCAAAACATGCAAGTTTATAAAATCAAACAGAGGAAGGGTTCACATGTCAACCAATAGTAAACTTAAGGGGTAACATGTAGAAAATAAATAGAGTATTTTAGGGTACGCATATTCAGACATAAATACAAGTACATGAAATTTATTATTAAGGTTCACACAATAACATAAGTTCACATAAATACATAAGTTCGCATAACAATATAGGTTTGCATAAATACATGGGCTTCACAGGCAAGGAAGGTAATACATTCAAGGATTCACATACTTTAACTCGGCTCACTAACAAGGCTATCACTAGTAAAGGTATGCATGTAATTTTGGGGTTGCAAACAAAGAGGGGTTGCATGCATGGGCACTTCACAACAAAAATGTCTTGCAAAAGGGAATTAAGTAATACGTTAACAAAATTAAGAGAATATAAAATGGCACGCATGCAAATAGGAATAACGAAACATTAACTTTATTCATGTAAAAAAAAGTAGGTAAACAGACAAATAATTTAGTGCATAGTTTGCAAAAACTGAAAATAAAGTACAATAAAATAAACTTAATGAAATTGTATCTAATAACAGTGGTAACTTTATAACAAGTCTAATCCCAAGTGAAAAACCATATCGCCTTTAACTCGGGTTCGCTAGTATCAGTTCTGGGTTAGCCTCGCTCAGACCATTCATCTTGCCTTTGCCATCCGCGACCTACTTACCTGCGAAGTAGAGAGGAGTGGGTGAGTTTATTAAGAACTCAGTGAATAAACAAAAAGTATCATATTATGCTTTAAAAATATGAAGTATAATACAGAAACTTAATATGGAAACCATGTCACGAGCTAGACTCACTGCAAAGGTGCGAGACTCAGTTCGTAGTTACTTGCTTGTCAAAAAAACATATAAGTTTGTAAAAAAAAAAAAAAAATGTAAGATGTACTTGTTGGTAATCATCCTAAAAAACTTGGCTTGTTTCATTGGGGAAACAAAAAACATGTCTTATGCTTGTTCTTGTTCTTGTATTTACACTTGAACATATAACATGTTCTCATACTTGTCATAACTTACTGTTGAATAAGCAGATCTCCTTATAACGCCTCACTTGTGACTCAAAGAGTCCTTATGTCCTTATGATGTCCTATAAGTAGGGGTGCTCAAAAATACCCGACTCGAGATACTTGATTCGTTGACCCGGTAAAAAAATAAATGGGTATTTTCTTATTTTTAAAAATTTTTCGGGTTGGGTACCCGACCCGTTATTTTTTACAGGTTCATGGATTGGGCCTGAGCCATAATTTCTAAATTCCACGGGTATCCGACCCAGTTACCTATGTGTATTTGTATTTTTTTATTTTTAAATTATTTACATTTTTTAAGTTAAAACTTAAATTAATTTCCAATTTTTTACTCTAATTACTAAATCACCATCTCACTCGTTCAATTCTTCCACCCAAATCATCTCCGTCAACCCCACTCGTTTAATTTTTGGCCAAGAGTATTTGTTATCATGTTTTTCGTTGCTTTCACCTTTCATTGTATATTTTGGCATTTTGAATTTTTTTTTATGTTGTCACTTTTTTCGTTTGTTTAACCAATGATGGTTGGATTAATTTTCTTCTATATAAGGAAGAAGGCATGTAAATATAAATAAACTAAACCAAAACTCATGTGTACTTTGTTTGTTCTACAAATCATAATTAACAAAAGTATAGGTTATTTTTTTCAGAATATGTCGACGATTCGGGAAAATGATGATGACTTAAAGAAGATATTTTCCTCACCTGATTCGTCTAAGGAACCTAAAAAGGATAAAATGGTGATGGAGACTCCAACAAGTGTAAAAAAAAGGAAAGGGGAGAAGTTCGTTGAAATTACAATAAATGAAGGTAAAAAGAGAAAACTTTCTACTGTTTAGGATCATTTTAAAAAAATTAATGATTATAAAAATCATGTTGAACGTATTTATTGTGGTGGAAAGATAACTTGTTCATCTAACAATGGGACTAATGCAATGAGGTGTCACAGTAGTCAGTGTAAGAAAGCCCCTTTCAACCTAGATAAAAAAACAAACAATCTTAGATTTTGAGTCTAAGACAAAGTGCAACGTTGCTGGGACCATAGTAATTGTTAGTGTTCCTAGATTATGGCATTTTGGTCAAGATGAGATTAGGCAAGCACTTGCTATGGTGATTATTGATGAGTTTCCATTTAGTTTTGTTGAACGTGAAGGAGGAGAGCTTATTAGCATTGGAGACTATGGAAGAAGGTTAGTTTTCGATTTCAAATTTATTATTTTTATTTTGTAATATTTATTTATATAGTTTAGATATTTTTGTTTTTCTTTTTTTGTTATATAAAGAGGCCATTTACAGCCTAAAACTCAAAGGATTATACAATAGAAATACTAGATAAATCATTGTGGAGTAATTTCCTAATGTGCACATTAGGAACGTCGATAACACGGATGTCAAGATCATTTGGAGAACACGTCTTTACAAGCCAATCAGCGATCAAGTTGAATTCTCTTTTGACAAATCGAAATTTTATCCGCACAAAGCTTCGGGCAACTTCCCGTATTTGTCTGACGATTACGAGCGAAGGTTCTACTTCCAAGTAATCAGTGATCAGCTCCACAGCTACCTTGCAATCACTCTCAACCACAACCCATGCAAACGCTCGTATTTTTGCTAATTGAAGACCATGAAAAATACCCCATAACTCTAAAATAAAAGTTGATCCTCGCCCTACAAAACCTTGAAAGCCAAGAATCCAATCACCATTGGAGTCGCGCATTCCCCCCAACAATAACCCAATTTTCGTTCTTGCTGGAAGCACCATCAGTATTGATTTTAATCCATCCTGGATCAGGCGAAAACCACAAACGTCGCTTAGCCACTTGTGGAGTAACTGTCCCATACCTGTTGCTTGCCTCCCTAATGTGACGAGCCGTACAAGCAGTGACACAGAGTAAGTCCTTAGCACGAGCAAACCTTTTCTCAAACACAACACCATTACGATGTTTCCATAAGAACCAACTTTGTACAAAAAAACAACGTAGAAGCTTCCATGCCACCATCTCTCAAATAATGCTTACCAGTTAGATTAACATCAAACCACTCCTCAATACCTACAGAGAAAAAAGAACTAATAGAATTTGATGAAAGAAATTTCATCCAACATTCTGATGCCAATTTACAGTCCCTAAGAACATGCAAAATCATTTCTTACGTGGCTTCACATATAGCACAACTAGGATCATCCGTCATTCCCCACCTAGCACATTCAGAATTGGTAAGCAAACGTTGGTGTCTCACAAGCCACAAAAACTGCTTCATTCTAGGTGGTAAAGTACTCTTCCAAAGCCTTTCCCAATCGACTGCTACCATCGAACAACCCTCCTAGATCATGCTACTGTAAGCTTAATGAATGGAAAATTTTCCACTTGTGTGCAACTTCCAAACACACATATCGTTCCCCAACAACGCACTAGGAGGATGGCATCCCGCAATTCTGACCAATATTTCCTTAGAGAACCATGTATCTAACAAACCCCAATTCCAACTACTAAGTTCATTTACACAATTTAACACCTTTACCCCAAACGAACCATTCAACCCAAGGCGTAGATATTGAAAAAAGGGACCCATATTCGGAACCCAATCATCATGTAAAAGTCAACCATAATGCCATTTCTTATACTCCGACATATTCTTTCACGAAGCAAACTCCAAACTTTAGCTAAAGAACACCAAACGAAGGAGCACACAACTCTGTCAATGGTACATGGACATACCTCATGGACCTTATATTTAGAACGTAAAATACGAACCCAAAATGCATTCCTTTTGGTCACTATTAGGAAAGCCAAGTTCATCATAAAAGAGACATTTTGTGGAACAAGTTTTAAGCCAAAGACCACCATTCAACAAGGGTTGACAACATGATTCCCAATTAACTAAGGCAGTTTATTTGTCTTACCATTCAATTCCCCAAATCAAATTATCTCACTATTTGCTCAATCCTAGAAAAACACCAATTGGTAGCAAAGCAGCCTGCATAAAATACCCAGGAATTGCCAACAGAATAGATTTGGCAAGCGTCGTTCTACCTACTAACAAAAGAAGTTTAGCATCGTAACCATTGAGCTTTCGTTGTACTTTCTCAATAAGAAACTGAAAAGTACTCTTTTTAACTCGAGTATGAAAAAGAGGTATCCCTAAGTATGACCCAAGATCGTCTGTTTGATGAAAACCCAAAGCACTACCAATCCTTCTTTGCAAAGAGACATTAGTGTTTGTTGAAAAACATATCTCAGATTTAGCGAAATTAATTTTATGCCCCGAGTAATAACAAAATTCCTCAAGAATAGCCTTCATAGTCGCAGCATTCTCCAGGGATGCTTCACCAAACAATATTAGATCGTCGACAAAAATAAATGAGATAAAGGAGGCCCACCTCTTCCTAGAACAATAGGCTTCCAACTTCCATTAGTCACAGCTCTGCCAATAACATGCCTCAACCTTTCCATGGTAAGCACAAATAGATAAGGTGAGCTTCGGTCTCCTTTTCGAATGCCTATGGAATAAACTCATTGGTAAAGCCCCCATTCCATAAAACCTGTATAGAAGGAGTCGAAACACAATTCATAATTAAGTTGACCACCCTATCCAGGAACTTTATTCCCTTAAGAGTATCATGAATAAACTCCCATCGAAGACGATCATAGGCTTTTTCCATGTCGATTTTGAGCACCATCCATCCCTTCTTACCCTTTCATATCCGCATAGAATGACCACCTCTTGGGCTATGACCACATTATCTATAATCTGTCTTCCCCCAATGAAGCTAGTTTGATTCTCCCGCTATCAGCTTCGGCAACAATGGCTTCAACCGATTAACAATCACTTTGGTTAGTAACTTGTATGGGACCGTGTAGAGACTAATAGGGCGAAACTACGAAACCAATTCAGGGCCTAAAACCTTCGGAATAAGAACAATGAGCGTCTTGTTCAAGAAGGCTTCGACCTCCCCTTTCTCAAAACCCTTCCTAATCATCGACATCAAAGAATCCTCAACAACATCCCATTGTGATTGATAAAATTGAGCATGCAACCTATCTATACCCGGTGCCTTCAAAGGTGACTTTCAAAAAAAGCCTCATGGACTTCCAACAAAGAAACCTGCCAACTGAGATCCATCATAAAATTTGAGTCAAGTAGAGGAAAAGAATCACATACTGAATAGGAGCCAACCGAAGCCATATCAGCGGTATAGATTTGCTTGTAGAAATCAATGACAGCACTTTTAATTCTATCTTCATTGAAAGACCAAATTCCATCTTCCAGTCTAAGCGACTTAATCGTATTGAACCTACGTCTCTTGTTTACTTGATTATGAAAGTACTTCGTGTTGCGATCCCAAAAAGCAAGCTAATCTTTACGAGTTTTTTTGCTTCCACAATAATTCTTCATCATCCAAAATAGATTTGAGTTCAGCCTGAAGCCTCTTTTCCAACTCAATAAGCTTCTTGGACCTATACCTTTTTAAACATTTTTGGATCCCCTTGATACGAGCCACCAAAACACTTTTTTTCTTCATAATATCACCAAACACCTCTATATTCCATTTCTTTGTAGCCGTGACAAAATTCTTCACATTCCCTTCCAAGACATTAGAATCAACCCAATTATCTTGGACTACCTTCACAAAATTACAATATGCAAGCCAATCACTAAAAAATCTAAAGGGGCGAGGTGTTTTAGAAAAGAAATTCTTACCAAAGCAAATAGCCAATTGACGATGGTCCGACTTAAGCTTATGGAGATGATGCACCACAGTGCTCGGAGCCAACACCTCCCATTCAAAATTACATAAAGCTTGATCAAGTCTCTCAAACAAAGAGCCCTTACTCCATGTAAATTGTGGCTCATGAAACCCCAAATCTTTCAAGATGCAACTAGTACAAAATTTTTGGAAAAAATCACACGGAGAATTAAAAAATCTAGCTTCATCCTGTTTGTCATCCGCCGATAACAAGGTATTAAAATTCCCGGCTAAAAGCCAAGGAATATGGATATTTCGAGCTAACAAATCCAACTTTGGCCAAAGCTCCTTCCTTTTCATCCTATTTGGACTTCCGTAAATGCCGGTAAAGTAGACCCATTCAGTTAAATTAGGAAATTTAACCTTCACATGCACGAATTGAAAACCGCTCTCCTCAACCAACATAGCCATGCCATCCTTCCAAAGCACCCAAATACCTCTCGAAAATCCTCGAGCTTTAACATGATAGGAGAACGACAAAGCAATATTCTTAATAACAGGATCAGCTTGGATACCACTGACTCTTGTCTCCACTAACACTATTAAATCTAGATTAAAATCACGAACGTACTCCTTAAGAATTCTGTAAAATTTTGGGTTTCCTACCCCTTGGCAGTTCCAAACAAAAGCATCAATCTTCATAAAAGAAATGGAATGAAAAACTGAACCTGCAGCATGGAATTTAGTCCGAGCAACCTTCTATACCTACAACATCCCCATCCTCACCATGTCTTACATCACCGACTGCTTCAAAATCATTCGCACCATCTTTGCGACAAATAGCCAGGAGATTAAGAGCTCCCACACAACCACCCGAATTACTGCCCTCCAATCCCAAACTATCCACGATCCCATCAATTACTTTTTCCAAAGGAACTTGCAATTCCATAGAAAAGAGAATGCTACCTTGCATGATCCCAATTTTAAGCTTATCTTTAGTAAGCTTCTCCTTCACTGACAAAGGTAACGAAGCTGGGGAGATAAGATTTTTAAAGCCCAAAATATCCCTAACATTACCCACCTTGGCATTAGACACATTAGGATTGTCTTTTTCAACCAAAATCACCACCGAATGTTTTTTGGGTCCAAAATTCATTGTCCACCAGCTTCTTTCATTTTCCTCCTAGCCTCAACTTTAAAGCTAGACCTACTACTGCCCGAACTATCACCCAACCCATTCTTTTAAAACCCATAGCCAATCCCTTAAACCCAACCTCATTCATCTTATTTTTCCTTGACTTTGAAACCGAATCAGCCCGTAACCCAGCTGGCTTCTCCAAATACACTGAATCATGCCTTGAATTAATATTATATTCCATCCTATCCACATTATTATCATCTTTATGACTAGTCTTTCCAAATTAGAATGGCCTTACATTATTGTCCTTAAAATGCTCCTCCTCCAAATCAAAATTGGAAAGAATATCAAATTTTGAAACATCACGATTATTCCCATAATTGTTGGTCAACGATTGCTGCCCTTGATGTTGCTGACGACACTGCCTTCTTTCTACCATCATCCAATACCTGAATTTCTCCATTTCAACTCTATCTTAGACATTTTGCTTCCCAAAATGCTGCCCATCAATATTTCCAATCCTTATCTCATTCATATTGGTCCTCAAAAGAGTATGTGGACAACCATCCTTCATGTGTCCAAACCTACCACAATCAACGCAAATTAGTGGTAAGGACTCATATTCGACTCTATGAAGTCGGTTTGCAATTCGAATTTTTGAAACAAGTGATTTCGATAAATTGATTTGAACAGCAAAATGAGCAAACTGGCCCCTTACCCCATTGTACTTTTGAACATCAATTTTCACAACTTTCCCAACAAGACTCCCAATTTCTTGAAGGATGCTCCTCTTGTAAAAAGCACCAAACAACCTAGGTATACGAATCCATGCCACAACACACTTGGGAAATTCCTCATTTGCAGAGAAAAAATTTGACCATGGTTGCACTGTGAGATAGTGACAAAAAATGACCCTTGGTCCTTTCGAAAGGACATTACTATAGTCAACCTCAAACTCGAACTTAGCCAAGAAATACCCATTTTCAATATCAGTCAATTGGAATCTCATAGCCGACTTCCACATGGCATAGACCTTATTTCATAAGGCGTTATAACCTATCCTTCTACCTAAAAATTTAACAATGAGGGTGTTGGACATACTCTCATCAATCAACCCATATACCCTTTCCGAAAAATCTATGAATGGAACACCATTCACAATACATTTTGCACATCATTCTCTCGAAGCGCAAGATCCTCCATTTCCCATTCCTTATCATTTTGATCATTCTCAGCCGGAGAGCTCAACAACGCATCATGGAATGAAAAAGGCTTAGACATGCTTTCACTGACCATTTCCTCATCACCACCATCATTAGGGGGATCATCTTCACGACATCTTACTTTCTTCCATACTCAACCATCCCCAGTCACCGTCAAAGCATTCCTGTTCATTCTTTAGGTTATTTTTTTTCTTTTTCTTCTAAATATTGAATTAAGGGTATTAAAATCTTTATATTTCTAAACATACATTGCTGTTGTATATTTGAAATGATTTTTTTGTAGTGATGCAAGATTTGACTTTAGAGAAACCAAATATTACCAATGATCAGACAAACGAAGTTTCGAACATGACACCATGCCATGATGATTAATGAGTACACGACTATATTTTTATCTTTGGTTGTATTTTTCTTGAAGTTTTATCTTTGGATTATGTAATTTGGACTTATAAACTTTATGTTTGGATTCCTAAACTTTATATTTGGATTATGCTATTATCTACTTTGGATTTTTAAGTTTATCTTTTTGAATCACTATAAATTGTATGGTTTGTAAAAAAAATTGCACAAATTTAATACGAGTACCTAGTATCCAAGGGTCGAGAGTGACGAGTTGACATTTTTAATACCCGAAAATTCAGGTACCCGGTTATGAATAGTCGTACCCATAAGTGTATCATAAAGCTAAACACTCTCCTATACACCAACATGTCCCATTGAATGGAGCTCAGCTCGACATTCCCTTATCTCTCCACATGTCCAAAGGCCTCAATACCCAAATCATAGAACCTACAAGCGAGTACTCACAATCCTTTGACATGCCTATATATCCAACATAGGCTCACATAGGGAGCTCACATAATATGCTTATCACATAGAGCTCGCAAAATGTAGTTTATAAAAACATGCTTTTTAAACACTTCTTAAAGCATTTAAAACTTAAGCTAACATAAGAGCTCGCATAATTGTATTTTAAAACATAGTCGATAGCATTAGAAATGACACTGATTTTCTCCCTAAATTTGTGTACTAGTTGTCTCTTTTGTATCATATTTAGCATGCATTTTTAGCATTTTATATTTAGTAATTGCATTTTCTAACTAAGTGATGTTTGGTTTAATTTTCCTTAATTTTATAATGTTTTTACTACTAATGTCCCCACAATTAGTTGTTCAGTATTGCATCCAAGGATGTCACTGTAGGGACCTGTCCTAAAGGATCAATGCATGAAGGTTTCCAGAATTGTCTCAGTAAAATATGATCCAAATTTACGCCCAAAACTATCGCCGCATGAGTATTTCCAGATTGCACCCAAAGTTGTCACCACATTATTATTTCTGGAATGCACCCAAGATTGTCGTTGCATAAGTATTCTTCGATTGCACCTAGGAATGTCGTTGTATTCAGTATCAATTTTGTGCCTAAGGTTATCAGTGTAAAGATCCACCTTAGAAAATCAGAGTAAGAAAGCATTCAGAGTTGCGACCACAAGTTGGTCTAGAAATACGGTGACATTTTGTTGACAAATTGTTGCCGCAAATTAAAATCATAATTTACGCCGACATTCTTTAAAAGTCCAATAAACAAATCAGATCTGCTTAGCTGTCAATAACAAACTTTCACAGCTGTACTGTAACCAACTTTGACAGCTGCAAATTGGATCTGGATCTGAGAATGGAGGATGAAATTTGCAACTTTTGAAAGCTATAAATAGAGGAAAAAAGATGGAATAAATTATCAAGAGGGAAGGAATTAAATATGCAATTACTTTATGTTTTTAAAGTTTTATTGGAGATCGGTGAGCTGACTGAGCCGACGTATTTGTTGACCTCTCTCTTTATGTTAATGAATTATTATTGACAATTGAATAAATATGAGAATATCTTTCAGTGTTAGTTTACTTTGATTCTTACTTAATATTTGTCATCTATTTATTCTTGAATTCAATTGCATTAAACACGAGAGTGGAAGTGCAGTTTACCGACATCGAGAGATGCCGTGACAAGTTGAGTTAACAAGCAAGTTAGGCGAGAGCTGCTTGGGATTGGAAGAGATTCTATCACTTGTTCTTAAGTGCACAGTGTTGCCTACATTGAGAGATAGGGTAATTGTGGGTACTTGAGTCTTGATTAAACGGAGGGCTATTATTGGTAAGATTTCATTGGAGCTTTATTGCTGTGACAATTCATCTATACAATACCTTGTCGACACATCCAGCATTGTGACTTAGCGAAATCAGTGATCCATTCCAATCCTTTACACTTGATCACACCTTTACTTTTATGCATTTAAATACACAACACTTCAACAACACTTTGATTTACTTTCTGTTGCTTTGACAATTAACCTTGATTGCATTGACAGTATTAACAATTTTAATGTGCAGATCTGACTTAATTGCACTGACATCTTTACTCACATTTCATCTAATTTTAGTATTAGTTGCTTCGATAGCTGAACATCAAGAACCCATTCCTCGTGTGGGATCGATATCCGATAGAATTTTTCTATCAACTATACTTGCATCGACGTGTGTCCGCTTGCACAACTGCTGTGACGTTACAGACGCGATCAATAGCTATGAGAATAGAGTTTATAGAAAAGCTTACTCTTGGAACTTAATTTAAAAACCCCAAAGCTTCTTGGAAAACATATCAGTTTCGCATATAGTAACAAGCCCTGAACACATCCTACTTAAAAACATGATAGTTAGCACACATATGGTGATCCCTAAACACTCACCGAGAAGCTGAGAATTTTATACGAGTTTTGCTTTACCTTTATCCTTGCTGGTAGATGGTTTGACTGGTTTGCAACAAACATACATGAATAGACACAAATTACTAAATGAACAAAACATACACAAACATACGAGTGAACCTAGCTTTCTAGACAATCAACCCTAATAGGATGGAGACTTACCTTGGTTACTACGAACTTGATTCTGAACAGAGACTTGACAACAAAATAATCGATGAAAGAATCTTTATGGAGTAAGGGTTGTATTTATAGGCACTAAGTATCTTAATATTCTTAGGATACCTTACTTGACTGAAGAAAGATGTTATGTGCATGAAAAGTATCCTAGATACATAATATCTTAATTTCCTAATTTAAGTTTATCTCGACTTTGCCTGACAAACCCCCAGTTTGAAACTTAACTAGAGAACCCCAGCTCGCCAAACCAACTAGCAAACCCGACTTATAATAAATCTGGCGAACTCGCTTACCACATCTTTTGGCGAACACTGCTCTGTCGAATCTCTGGTGAACTCTTTGTTGATATCCTTTTGGCATGCCCTAGTTCGTCTAATCATTAGCGAACCTTTACTTGCAAGGCCAAAACTTTTAGGACCTATTTCGGGGTGTTACAACTCTCTCCCACTTAAGGCATTTTTTCCTCGAAATTGTAACACCCATAACACATTTCCATCACCGGAATAGGGTTACAAAGTATCAACGTACATATAAGAACTTTCCATATCAATTGAAATCTAATTATCAAATAAATTTCATAAATACATATATAATTTAGAATTAAATATAATATATATTTACGGGCCTTAAATCGAGCCTATGAGGTCGTAAAAATAATTTAGGAATAATCAGGGATTGATTTAAAATAAATTAAAACATTTAGGGAAAAACTGAAAAATTTCACTTCAGGGGTCACATGACCATATGTCCAGGACGTGTGAAAGAGTTTGGGTCATGTTGCTCCAAACATGGTTTTGTGGCTATCCCACACGCCCGTGTGGCTACTCCACATGCCCATGTGTCCACCTATGTAACTCACTAACTTGGGCCACATGCCTGTGTCTCAGCCCGTGTGAACCCTGCACCTAACATGCTTGAGGCACATGCCCGTGTGTGATACATGACCGTTTGACAGCCCGTTTCCTAGGTCGTGAGTGCCAAAAAGTGACCAAATTCATGCTTATTCCACACCCAATTGCAGAAGAACCTTAACCCTTACATAACATATCTTCACAAGAACATAAACACACCATAGGGCAACCAAAACATGTCATTTCTAACCACCTATGACCTTACCTATGCATCATTCACTTAACACATTATAAGACATATAAATTCATCATCATAGCTACCACCTTCAAACAAACACACTCACAATCCAACTTTTTTTAACAATATCATATCAAGCTTAACATGGCATTTACCATTCCTTGTTAAATTACTCAAGCTTACTCAAAGTGTATTAAGCATACCATATAATGCTACCATTCAACAACATCAACATACCAAGACACCACATTTAGCTATGAACATTATAACATAATCATTTGCCAATTACATGCCATATAAGCCAAATTGTTTACAAAATCTACCAAGTGTTCCTCAGGATAGTGTAATTCTTCGAGTTGATTTGATCTCTCATTTACAAAATGTAATCTACAAAGAAAAAGAAACAACAACACGAGTAAGCTTTCATATAGCTTAGTAAGTTCATCGATTAAAATGATAGAGCATATTGAATAAACATAAATAATCAAATAACGAGTTACTAAATAGAGTTCCTGTCAACAAGGTTATCATCAGAATTCTTGTCACTCATAGCCCACAACAGGTGAGTATTGCACAGTACAATAATTCAAATCATATTCTACATCACCGTTCTAATAATGTCTTATTTCAGGTAATCGAAAGGGTATTGCTCATTCGAGTTAACTTTATAACTTTAACTAGCTCATGATGTTGGTCACACAAGCTGCAGAGAGTCCATAACACATGCAGAATCTGAAGCCATCGTTACGGTCTGTACCATCGATACATAATACCTGCTAGAAAATCACTGGCTCACGATGATGCTCACACAAGCTGTAGAGAATCCGCAACACATGCAAAATCTAAAGATATCGCTATGGTCTGTATTACCGGCTCAAAGCTTGATAAATAATCACCGGCATAAAGCCTAATATATAATCATAGGCACAAAGCTTGATATATATCACTGACATAAAGCTTGATATATAATCATCAGCACGAAGCTTGCTAGGCACAAAGCCTGAATCAATACACTGGTATTAAGTCTGTTAGGCACAAAGCCTAAATCGCTATTTCTAATTCATTTCAATCTCATTATTAAATTTTCATCAATCAACATTCAAAATAACTAATACTACACTTATTTGAATGACACAATTATTAAACAATTTAACATAACATATTACATATAATATGTTAGTTCAATAGGATTAACTCGAGAATACCAATAGGGATGTTGAATCGACCTTTGTGATTTTGTGGTCGAAGAAGAAATAAAAATTGTGCAACAAATAACACAAGGATTTATAGTGATTCGGCCTCAATTTCCTACTCCACTACCTTAGCTTTCCGTAACTAAGGATTTTCCTAAATCCATTAGATTTGTATAACCTTTGAGGACAAGGTTTAACCTTACAATCTCTCTTAAGACTTATACCCTAAAGTCTTAAGATACAACTCCCTTAAGGTTTCTACCCAAACCTTAAGTATAAATCATCTCTCAAGGAGAAACAAATAAGCAAACAAAGAAACAATCCTTACAAGATTAGGATGTTTGTCAATTAAGCACAAATACAAAGAAGATCACTTGAGATAAATGAATACAATGAAAGATCATAAGTGTTTACAAGAAAAGATATGAAAGAATTAAGCTCTAGGTTGTTTTGATTGATCTTTAGGCTTTGCACATTGCTTCTTTTTTATGCTAGACCTTTGGAAGATAGCATTTATACCCTCTAAGTGATTTCCAATCGTTGTGGTTGTGGGAAAGTAAATCTAGCCATTGTAGCCATAAAAACCAGTATTAAATGCAGTCTGCAACTTCATTATTCCAGTAGAAGCATACTTGTATCGGTAGAAGAATTTACAAAATATTATCGTTGGAGTCGTTCTATTGGTAGATGCTTCATTGTACCGGTAGAACTCTGAGAGTTTCATTTGGTATCGATAGAACCCATCAGAGCATCGGTAGAAGTGTAGGGGATGTTGAACTTTGGCTTCTTACTTGACTTGTTTGGGTAAAAGTCTTTAAGGTGTTAGTAGAAGTGAAGTTGTATCGGTAGAAGTCTTAATTCTAACGGTAGAACTCTGAAGCTTTCTTAAGCTCTTTCTACCTTGAGTTCTACCAATACTTGTCCTACAAAGTATCGGTAGAAGTCCTTCAGACTTGAAAAATTTGTTCAACTTTACTTTTATTCTTATTCAAAAACGCTTTAATTTGTTATATCGAAACATATTATCCAATAAGGCTTAATTTAACAATCTCCCCCTTTTTGATATAATAAAACATTTTGTAAAATTTTTTTGAATAGATTACTCCCCCTTAATAAAAGACATTTTGAATTTGAGCTCCCCCTATATAAAAAACAATTTCACTTTAAGGCATAAAGATTTGGAGCATAAAAATTTGAAATATGCTCAAATTTGATATTCATTTTGCTTTGAAAAATTTGGTCACTGATCTTGGCATATAAGTAATCAATCAACCATAAAATCTACCTTTTTCTTCTCCCCTTTTTTTGTTATATAAAAATAAACAATAAAGCTCTCAAGAGGAAAAGAAAGTGGTTAGTTCAAAGACAGATATTAAACATAAAGAACCAATGAACTACCATACCAATCAACATTAAGGTGCAATCACATAGAATTTGCATTTCAACCAATGCACCTCACCTACAAAAATAGAATAAAGTTTTTGGTACCCAATGTCTTTTGAGTCCATAATCATTAGTTTTCAAAATCCTAGTCCCTTTTAGGTATCCATTCTGCAAGAGCTTCCTTGTCTTCAGTAGCACAAAGTCCTTTAGGGACCCATACACTCTTAACAAGTTTTCCCTTGTAAACTCTTGAGGGACCTCTATGTTTATAGAAATTAAAGCTATTTTTACCGAAGTTTTGTTTTGAATTTTCTCCTTTTTCAAAAACTTTGCTAGAGTGAGCTTTCCACTCTTAAGCAACTCAAGTTACTTTTGATGATCCTCATGAACTTTTGAGAGTAAATTATGCATGTCTAAATTTTTCTTTTCAAAATCATTAATAATTTATTGCATTTTGTTTAATTTCTCTTCAAGTTCATGATTGATTTTGGAAAGTAAGTCATTTTCATTTCTCAATTTTGAAACACTTTTCTTGTGTTTTGATATCATGACTTTTAATTCCAAAATCAATTCATAATAGGCATCTTGCAACTCATCGAAAGAATAATCATTTAAAGTAGATGAGTTAGAAGTTACCTTAGGATCATCGATAGCCATAAGCCATAAGTTGACTACTTTATCATCGGTTGAGTCTTCATTACTATCGGATGAATCGCTATCACTCTAAGTTACCATCATGGCTTTCTTCTTTTGTTTTTCATAAGTTACCTCAAGCATGTCCCATATCTCCTCGGCATTGGAACAAGATGACAACCTATTGAACTCATCCAGACCAAGTTCATAGAATAGAATGTGCATGGCAATAGCATTAAGTTGTACATTTTTTCTATCTTCTTCACTCCATTCTCTCTTACTCTTTGATGCTAATAGCTCTTCTTGACTTTGAGAAATAGAGGGACCATCCATGATGATATCCCAAATCGTAAGATAATTCGCTCGAATGAAGAGCATCATCCTAGTCTTCCAATAAGAGTAATTTGCTCCATTGAAGTATGGAGGCTTTGAGATGAACTGAAATTCTTCATAGAAATTTGACCCGGAAGTGGATGTCATTTTGTAAAATGAGTTGATGGTCGTTTGAGCTTCTTCAAGGATCTTCTCTTGGTTGTTAAACCACCTTTAGAGTTCTAGCTCTGATACTAATTATTAGCTCAATAGGACCAACTCGAGAATACCGATAGGGAAGTTGAATCAGCCTTTGAGATATTGTGGTGGAAGCAATAAAAATTGTGCAACAAAAACACAAAGACTTATAGTGGTTCGGCCCCAATTGCCTACTCCACTACCTTGGCTTTCCACAACTAAGGATTTTTCAAAATCTACTAGATTTGTATAACCTTTGAGGACAAGGTTTAACTTTATAATCTCTTTTAAGACTTATACCCCAAAGTCATAAGATACAACTACATTAAAGTTTCTACTCAAACCTTAAGTATAAACCCTCTCTCAAAGAGAAACAAATAAGCAAACAAAGAAACAATCCTTACAAGATTAGGATGTTTTCCAATTAAGCACAAGTATAAAAAAGAACACTTAAGCTAAATGAATACAATGAAAGCTCACAAGTGTTTACAATAAAAGGTATGAAAGAATTAAGCTCTAGGTTGTTTTGATTGATCTTAGGCTTTGTACATTGCTTTTTATTTATACTAGACCTTTGGAAGATTGTATTTATACCCTCTGAGTGATTTCCAACCATTATGGTTGTTAGGAAAGTAAATGTAGCTGTTGCAACCATAAAAACCAGCATTAAATGCAGTCTGTAGCTTCGTTGTTTCGGTAGAAGCATACTTTTATCAGTAGAAAACTACAAAATATTACCGTTGGAGTCATTCTATCGATAGATGCTTCATTGTATCAGTAGAACTCTGAGGGTTTCATTTGGTACCGATAGAACCCATTAGAGTATCGGTAGAAGTGTAGGGGATGCTGAACTTTTGCTACTGACTTGACTTATTTTTGTAGAAGTCTTTAAGGTATCGGTAGAACTAAAGTTGTATCGGTAGAAGTCTTTATTCTACCGGTAGAATTCTGAAGCTTTCTTAAGCTCTTTCTACCTTGAGTTCTACCAATACTTGGTAGGACAAGTATTGGTAGAAGTCCTTTAGACTTCAAAAATTTGTTCAACTTTACTTTTATTCAAAAACACTTTAATTTGTTATATCAAAGCATATTATCCAATAAGGCTTAATTTAACAAAGTACAACTTAACGGACTGATTTCCATTAACTACCAAAGTACAACTTACTCAAAGTGTATTAAGCATACAACATAAGGCTACCATTGAACAACATCAACATACCAAGACACCACACTTAGCTATGAACATTATAACATAATCATTTGCCTATTACATGTCATATAAGCTAAATTGTTTACAAAATCTACCAAGTGTTCTGCAGGATAATGTGATTCCTTAAGTTTATGCAATCTCCCGTCTACAAAATGTAATCTACAAAGAAACAAACAACAACATGAGTAAGCTTTCATATAACTTAGTAAGTTCAATGATTAAAACGAAAGAGCTTCCTGAATAAACGTAAATAATCATATAATGAGATTACTAAACAGAGTTACTATCAAGAAGGTTATCATCTGAATTCCTATCAATCACAGCTCACAATAGGTGAGTATTGCACAGTACAGTAATTAGAATTATATTCCACATCATCATTTTAATAATATCTCATTTCATGTAATCGAAAGGGTCTCGAAACCATTTTTTGAAAAAACAAAAACAAGTCTCGATTTATATTTTGGAAAATAAAAATGGAGTCACCACCAATATTTTTTTCAAACAGGTGTAATTGGGTCACCTCTTGAGATTTTTTTTAAAAAAATCATTAAAAGAATTTTGGTCCTTTAAACCATGAAACAAGCTCGAAAGTCGATTACGCATAAGGAAGGGTTAGCACCCTTACACGCCTAAAATTGGTACCTAATCGATTATTCAAAGTTTTATTTGTTGAAAAGTAAAAATTTGAGAAAAATTTAAATCGCGATCCTTAAATGCATGAATGTCAAGTTTATTCTATTTTGAAAACAAATTTTACTTCCGAAGAAAGCTCGTTATTTCAGATTAATTGAGAAAAAGTCACATCCAGTAAGTTAGGACATAACGATTCGAATATTCAATAACGACGAGCTTTTCAAAAAAAAATCTCGTATTTAATTTTAAAAGGATATTCAATTTAAAAAAAACCTCACCTAGTGAGTTAGGACATGATTTCTCAAATTCCCGAGACAAAGGACATTGCCTTGATTTATTAAAACAATTTGAGTATTTTTTTGAAAAAACAAATTTTCATGTCATGCAAAAATATGCAGATAATTTACAAGTACATAATAAAAAAACAGTCTATACATAAAATATAATAAAAAAAATAATATACATATAGGATAAAATAAATAAAAAAATTACATTAAAATCGGGTCAGATTTAAATTTTCAGAAACTTCAAGGGTCAAATCAAAATTTTTAGAAAATTTGAGGGTCAAATTTAAATTTTTGGAAAATTTAAGGGTCAAATCAAATTTTTTTGAAAATTTAGGGGTTAAATTCAAAATTTTGGAAAGTTTGGGGGACGAAAAATAATTTTAAAATAAAGTAGGGGCTTTTTGGGTAATAAACCCAAAAATCCTGACACGTGGCAGCCTCTGGGACACTTTTGGGTCAAGGACCAAATTGAAAACCAAGCAAAATTGTTTGGGTCGAATTAAAGATAACAAAATTGGGGAAAAAGGACTTAATTGAAACAATTGTTTAAAAACAAGGACCCTATGGGAAATTTGCCTAATTAAAAAAAGTAACAAAATTTCTTCTCCCAAACGCACCATTTACTGCATTTATAAAATCCAACCCCTTTTTTCATTTCATTTCCCTTTCATTTCTACAAAAAAAAACCATGTTTTCTCTCTCTCTCTCTCTTTTTCCCTCACATCCGGCCTCTAAGCTCAATCTCCAACCGCCTGTCACCAGTGCCGGTAACCACCGCCCATGGCGGTCGATTTCCTAGATTATATATATTTTTATGATTTTTATGATTTTTCCAAATCGATTGTGTATTTTTCTATAAAACACCCCTTCGTCGAAGTCCATTCATGGTACTAACGACGACGGTCGCGGAATCAGGTATGAAAACCCTAACTTTTGATTTTCCCTTTTTTATATTATTTATTTAATAATTATTTGAAAAAATAGAAATATGTAGAAATATATATATATATATGGAATATACAAAATAAATAAACAAATAAGCATAAATAGATAATAACAGTATACCTTGAAGGAAATATAATCTCTCTATTACTGTATTCGTATAGATTCAACAAGATCTCAGCTTTTCCTTGTATTTTCGTAAGTTTTTTCGTAAAAAAAACATTCGATTCTAATGTGTTTTTGTAACATTTTTTACACCTAATTTTCGAATTTTTCACTGACGTGTGTAAGGTGGAGTCCAGATCCGAAGGAATCGACGACGACAGCGGCGGCATGGGTGTGGGCATGCTGGCGTTGGTGACAAATCTAAGGCTAAGGTTAGGGTTTTTTTTTGTTTTGTTTAAATTTGGGTTTTGTTAAAGTTGGGCTAGGTAATTGGGCTTGAGAGTGTATTTGGGCTTTGGGATATGTAATGGACTTTTAAAAAACAAGGTTTATTTTATTATTTTATTTGTTTATTATTTTCATTTATAAATAAATAAATAAAATAAGAAATAAAAATGAAAAAAAAAGGTTTTTTTAACAGCTCGGACAAATTGTGCTTCTATAGCTACTCCTCTTTGCTCGTTGTCGTGTAACAAGAATGAAGCAAAGACTCAAAAGAAGACAAATTTTGTCCGGTGCCGTCGCATTTCGTCGTTTGGTATTTCTTTTTTTCAGTAACTCGCTCTTTCACTTTACTGTACCGCTTATCTTCAATATTATAGCTTTATCCTGCTCCAGTATATCTTTAGGGAGATAGGACTTGCTAATGTAACCTCAATCCAATCCATTACAATTTCAGGGATATCGGATTTGATGTCGTAGCTTCATCTTGCTCCACTGCAACTGTAAGGAGATAAAGATTCGTTTTCATGATTTTAATCTGACCCACTGTAACTTTAGGGGTATAAGATTTATTCTTGTAGGTTCATCTTGCTCTACTGCAACTTCAGAGAGATAAGAATTCGCCTTCGTAGCTTCACTCTATTCCTATGCAACTTCAATGAAGATAGAGGTCCACTACTGTGAGTTTTAATTCGCCCCTCTACAACTTTAGAGGTATAAGATTTGCTTCTGTAGCTTCAATTTGCCCCTCTATAGCTTTAGGGGTAAAAGATTGGATTGTTTCAATCTGCCCCATGGTCGGGGTAAGAGATTGGATGGTCTTCAATCTGTCCTCTAGTTAGGGTAAAAGATTGGATTACTTCAATCTGCCTCATGGTTGGGTAAGAGATTGGATGGTCTTCAATCTACCCTCTAGTTAGGGTAAAGATTGGATTGCTTCAATCTGCCCCATGATCGGGGTAAAAGATTGGATTGCTTCAATCTGCCCCATGGTCGGGGTAAGAGATCGAGTGGTCGTTAATTTACCCCTTAGTTAGGGTAAAAGATTGGATTGCTTCAATCTACCCATGATTGGGGTAAGAGATCGGATGGTCTTCAATCTGCCCTTTGGTTAGGGTAAAAGAGCAGATTACTTCAATCTGCCCTCTAGTTAGGGTAAAAGATTGGATTACTTCAATTTGTCCCATAGTAGGGGTAAGAGATCGGATGGTCCTCAATCTGCCCTCTAGTTAAGGTAAAAGATTGGATTGCTTTAATCTGCCTCATGGTCGGGGTAAGAAATCGGATGGTCTTCAATCTACCCTTTGGTTAGGGTAAAAGATCTGATGGTCTTTAATCTGCCTTCTAATTAGTGTAAAATATTATATTGCTTCAATCTGCCTCATGGTCAGGGTAAGAGATAAGATGGTCTTCAATAGGCCCTCTGGTTAGGATAAAAGATTAGATTACTTCAGTCTGCCCCATGGTGGGGTAATGGTCGGGGTAATAGATCGGATGGTCCTTAATCTGCCCTCTGGTTAGGGTAAAAGATTGGATTGCTTCAATCTGCCTTGTGGTCGAGGTAATAGATCGAATAATCCTCAATCTGCCATCTGGTTAGGGTAAAAGATTGGATTGCTTCAATCTGCCCCGTGGTCGGGGTAAGAGATCGGATGATCTTCAATCTGCTCATTGGTTAGGGTAAAAGATTTGATGTTCTTCAATCTGCCCTCTAATTAGGGTAAAAGAATGAATGGTCTTCAATCTGCCCTCTAATTAGGGTAAAAGATTGGGTGGTTGTAACTTGCTCCATTCCACTGTAACTTCAAGGAGATTGAGGTTCGTTACTTGTTTTAATCTGCCCTTTATAGCTTTAGGAGTATAAGATTCTGGTGCTTCACTCCACTCTATTGTAACCTTAGGGACGTTGAGATCTACCACTTGTTTTGACCCACTTCTCTGTATCTTGATGGATTTGAACTTTCACTCCACTCTACTGTAGCCTCAGGGATGTTGAGTATGCTTGTTGTTTTAATAATATGCTTCACTGCAACTCTGAGGTAGAAGATTCGACGTTGGGCTTCAATTTGCTTCTCTTCAACTTTAGAGGCTTAAGATTCGCCTTTGCAGCTTCAATCTATTTTTCCTCATCTTCAGGGTGTAAGATTCGTCGTTGTGGCCCAATCTTTCCCTTCACATCTCTAAGGTACAAGGTTCGCCGTTGTGGCTTCAACCTTTCCCTCCATAACTCTAGGGTACAAGATTCACCATCGTGGCTTCAATCTTTTCCATCACGTCCCTAAGGTACAAGGTTCGTCGTTATGGCTTCAACCTTTCTCTTCATATCTCTAAGGTATCAGATTTGTTGTTGTGGCTTCAATCTTTCCCTTCACATCTCTAAGGTACAAGGTTCGTCATTGTGGCTTTAATCTTTCCCTTCAAATCTCTAGGGTACAAGATTCACCGTCGCGGCTTCAATCTTTCCCATCACGTCCCTAAGGTACAAGGTTCACCATTGCGGCTTCAACCTTTCTCTTCATATCTCTAGGGTATCAGATTTTTCGTTGCGGCTTCAATTTTTCCCTTCAAACCTGTAGAATATGATTTTATGGACCTAACCAGATTATTAGGATGCCATGATCAGAACAAGTCAAATGCTCCTAACCAGATGAGTATGAATGATGAATGCAAAAATGTCATCTTTGAGAACGATTTTATTTTTAGTCCTTAGGTCGACATTGTTTGTCGTTTGTCTTAGTCCTATTGTAGACGTGTTATAATGTTCTTCCTTTGGTATGGTATTTTTGACATGAAACCTAAAGAGGTAGTCGTAATTTGAACTATTTGTTTCAAGATGCCATCCATCTTAGCTAGAATCAAAGCTCCTCTAGAGAAAGCTTTCTTTACCACATATGGGTCTTTCCCAATTTGACATCCATTTTCCTTGAAAGTCCTTTGTAAGCAAGATCCTTTTCAAAACCAGAGCTCTCTCGTAGAATTATCTAGAGCGGATACTTCTTTGTCGTAAGCCTTTGTCACCTGATCATGACGGATGACTTTTAATATCTTTTCTTCAATCAAGTTTAGCTGACTGCATCTGGATTGGATCCATTCTGCTTCATCAGTTCTAACAAAATCTGGAAGGAAGGAAACTCGACTCCAATGGGTAAGATGACTTTCATTCTAGTGAGAATGGTGTTACCCCGGTAGATGTTCTAACAAAAGCTCGATAAGCATCGAGGACAAATGGTAATTTCTCATGCCGAGCCTTTGTAGGTCTCTACTATTTTCCAATCAATCCTTTGGTGTCTTTATTGGTTCCCTCCACTGCCCTATCCGCCTTTTGGCGACGTAGTGCTGAATCGTGATACTTAATCTTGAATTAGCTACAGACTTCCGCTATTATGCTATTTGTTCAAATTCAAATCATTGTTGGATATGATCCTTTCTGGCCTTCCATATCGACATATAATCTCTCTTTTTCAAGAATATGCTTAACTGTCGATTCGCATAGGAATCAACTTCTACCCATTTGGTGAAGTAATGAATCGATACCCATTGGAAGCTTTTGGCAAAATTTGCTCGGTGATGTCCATGCCCCACATAGAAAAAGGCCCTGACGTGAACAGGTGAAGGAGATACATAGATTTTCAAAATGCTCTTTGCAGGTTTTCATCTTGACTTTTTCTTTATTTTTTCTATTTTTTTTTTTTTTCCTAGGTTTCAAGATGGCCTTTGCGGGTTTTATATCTCGACCCTTTTTTTTTACCTCTTTTTTATAACAAGTCAAGCCTCATTCTTCGAAGTTTCTGTTTAATTGGATTGTATTCTTTCTTTATGGGAGCCTGTGTGTCATGACATCAGTACCTTAAACCCAGCATGCTTTGATAGGACCATGCAAAGACCTTTGGATTCTTGAAGCATCTTACCTTGTTTCTGCAAAGACACATGCCTCAATTCTCACTTAAAATGAAAACTCTTCGATGTGATATTCGTTTCCTATCTTGCTCAACCATCTGTAGCAAATCGGGAGACAAGTTACGTTATTGATCATTTTCAAAGTCCTGAAGTTTTTCTGGACACATGTCCTTCTCAAAATGAGGCTCCAAGTTAACAACAACGCCGCTCATATGCACAGAATAGAGACAAAATGGGATCCAAAGAATACTTGAATAAAAAACTGGTTAATTGTGGTATGATCGAATGAGAAAAATTGTAAGATGTTTGCGAAACGGGACAAAATAATGCATCAATTTTGGAATAACAGATAGTGATCATGTGCCCTTTACAAAAGGATCCTTATTACTCTCGAACTTAGAGCAATAAGTGTATTCTGAATATTACTCTGGAAAAATCCTAAAAACTACAGGAAGCTCCTCCACAGTCTAGTTATCCAAAACACTTCTAAAGGCGTAAGGATGAACTTTCGATGGGTTCCACTCTCTACATGACTTTTGCTCAAATTTTTAACATTCCCTCATTATCTTGATTTATCGTGTTTCCTCTCAGTTTTCATTTAGGGTTGATGACTCTCTCCCACACGAATGTTTCAGATATGGGGAATTTCATTGAAATTTAATGCATGAAGTGCCATGCATGCAAAAAAGGCGTTGATTCTAGTTCAATTCCATTAGAACAACTTTACTAGAAAACAAATTTCTTTACATAAGGCAGATACATATATTGTCGTGCCTTAATGCTTAGAGCCTTAATCATCCAAGCTAATTTTCGCTCCGGTTTAACTCTGATTTCAAGCTCAAAATGTCGATCTTGAATGGCTAAGGTCTGCAAGTGGTTAGTTACTTCTCGCCTTTGGAACAAAGCTTCGTTCGTAATATAATCTTTATCTTCGACTTGCTTGTGAAAGCATTGAAGTTGTTTTCTAACATTCACTACTTGTTTCTACATTTTCTTTGAGAAGCTCAACTCGTAGTTCACAATGAGACCTCAAGTTCTTCTACCTTTGAATTCTTCATTCCTGGCTTGGCTTGCCTTTTAGCTTAGTCACTAATTCAAGACCACATCCTCTATATGCACTGATACCTTGGGGAAGATGATTGATCCATAAACTCTTAAGGCGAATATGTCGACCTTTTCTTTACGTCAAGGTGCACCAAAATTTAAGTTTCACAAACTCTTCCAGGTGATGCACCTATTATCCCTTTTTCTTAATCTTAGTCGTAACTTAATGCTCGCTCCCCGGTTACGCTCATCAGCTTCTTAATCTCGAGTAAGTAAAGCAAATCACCATATTCAATAAAATGCCTGTCTTGTCTTATTATCCCATCTATCTCATATTTCTTTTCGCTTGTGCAAATTATTTTGAATCATGCTTATCTAGGTGAAATCCAAAGTTCTGATATATGTACCTCTAGCAGGCTGTCATCTTTCTCTAGTTGTCTCTTATTTAACCATATACACATGGCCACATTGTCTTCCACTTTATCAAAAAAAAAAAACTCATTTTCTATGTTAAGTTTTCTATTTGGTAATTGAGCTTAAATCAACACCTTTTCTTTGATGAAAATGCAATGCAAACAGGTTTAGGAATAAAACTTGAAAATAACTTGCAATTAAAAGCAAAGAAGCAAGAATATAATTGTATTTCTTACCTTGGTAACCATTAAGGTTTGGCACAGTTCCACTTAAGGTAGGCTCTCATGGAATTAAAGGCAAGTTAAAAAAATGTGTTGCTTATGAGTGCATGTATGCGTAAGAAAAGTATTGACTCATAGCTCGATTCTATTAGAATAACTTTGCTAGAAAACAAATTTCTTTACATAAGGCAGTTACGTATATGGTCGTGCCTTAGTGTTCAAAAGCCTTAATCTTCATAGGAAATCATCCAATTTCGCCTTGGTTCGTCTCTGATTTTTGGTCCAAAATGACATCTTGAATGGTTAAGTGATCAGTCACTTCTCGTACTCGGTTTAATGTGGCTTGTTGTGTGGTCTTCGTTTCCGTCTTACTCATCTGTCCTTCTTTTGACCATAGACGCACGACCATATTGTCTTCTACTATATCAAGAAATCCATTTTCTTATGACCAATTTTCTATTTAGTAATCTAACTCAAGTCAATACCTTTCTTAATATTAGAACGCAAATGCACAATAAGGAAAAAAAACTAAGTTAGTACCAACAATTATAAATGTATTAACAATTATATATATAGAAAACCTACGCATCTATTAGGTGGTTTCTAAAGGTTCAATATAGTTCTACCTAGGGTGGGCACTTAGGGCTTATTATATGTGGTTCTCGCTTCAAAAGTAATGGTACCCAAACCAGCATATTCCTCACTCCTCACTCATTATAAGGCTCATACGGACAAGTTCGGTTCAGGGGGTTACATTTCCCGTATGTTTGCACGGAAGTGAAAACTTCATGAAAACATAGGTACAGATGTATCTCGAAAGCGATTCACTATCCTGCACAGAGATGAAAACCTCACGAAGGAGTAGCTTCTCACTTCCACTTAAGCGATGTAGTAACAAATGCATGTATGCAAAAACATAGATATATAATATTAACATGCTATTATCATAACAAACATATAAAACACAAAAATGTATAGGATCACAAATTAAATTAAATCGAATTTTAAATTTTCAACAACAAAAAAAATAATAATCGACCTTCAGCTTGACTCTCTTATTGTTTCCCAGTGGAGTCGCTAAGCTGTTGAAACCATTTTTTTTCAAAAAACAAAATAAGTCTCGATTTATATTTTGGAAAATGAAAATGGAGTCACCACCAATAATTTTTTTAAAACAAGTGTAATTGGGTCACCTCTCGAGATTTATTTTTTAAAATCAAATCATCAAAAGAATTTTGGTCCTTGAAACCATAAAACGGGCTCGGGAGTCGGTTACGCAGAAGGAAGGGTGCTACACGCCCAAAATTGGTACCTAATCGATTATTCAAAGTTTTATTTTTTGAAAAGTAAAAATTCGAGAAAAATTTAAATCACGATCCTTAAATGCATGAATGTCAAATTTATTCTATTTTGAAAAAAAAAATTTGCTTCCGAAGAAAGCTCGTTATTTTGAATTAATCGAGAAAAAGTCACATCGAGTAAGTTAGAATATAACGATTCGAATATATCAAAAACAAAGAGCTTTTCAAAAAAAATCTCATATTTAAATTTTAAAAAGATATTCAATTATCCCAATTCAAAGAAAAAAACCACACTCAGTGAGTTAGGACATGATTTCTCAAATTCCCAAGGCAATGTGACAAAGGACATTGCCTTGATTTATTAAAACAATTTGAGTATTTTTTTTAAAAAAACAAATTTCATTTTCATGTCATGCAAAAATATGCACATAATTTATAAGTATACATATAAAAAAAATAATCTATACATAAAATACAATAAAAATAAAATAAAATACATAGGATAGAATTATAAAAAAAATTACATTAAAACCAGGTCAGATTAATTTTTTGGAAACTTTAGGGGTCAAATCAAAATTTTTGGAAAATTTAGGGGTCAAATTAGAATTTTAGGAAGTTTAGGCGATCAAATTTGAATTTTTAAAAAAATTTGGGGTCAAATTTGAATTTTTGGAAAATTTGAGGGTCAAATTAGAATTTTTGGAAAATTTGAGGGTTAAACTCAAATTTTTTGGAAAGTTTAGGGGTCGAAAAATAACTTGAAAAATAAAGCAGGGGCTTTTTGGGCAATAAAAACTCAAAAATTCTGACACGTGATAGCCTCTGGGACACTTTTGGGTCAAGGACCAAATTGAAAACTAAGCAAAATTGTTAGGTCGAATTAAAAATAACAAGATTAGGGAAAAAGGATTTAATTGAAACAATTGTTGAAAAAAAGAAGCCTGTGGAAAATTTGCCCAATTTAAAAAAACAAATTCTTCCCCTAAACGCACCGTTTATTGCATGTATAAAATCCAACCCCCTGTTTTCATTTCATTTTCTACAAAAAAACCATGTTTTCTCTCTTTTTTTTTTGCTCCCTCACATTCGACCTCTAAGCTCGATCTCTGACCGCCTGTTACCGGCGCCAACAACCACCGCCCATGGCGGTCGGTTTCCTAAATTATATATATATATATTAAAAAAATTGTAGATCTAATTTAGATTTATTAAAATCAAGCAAAACTTTTTTAAAAAACCAAGAAAGAACCTCGATTTTTATTATTTTTCCAAATCGATTTTGTGTATTTTTCTATAAAACACCCCTTCGTCGAAGTCCAATCGTGGTACTGACGGTTGCGATCGCGGAATCAGGTATGAAAATCCTAACTTTTGATTTTCCTCCCTTCGTTTTTATATTATTTATTTAATATTTATTTGAAAAAAGAAATATGTGGAAATATATATATATATATATATGTGTGTGTGGAATATACAAAATAAATAAACAAATAGGCATAAATAGATAATAACAGTATACCTTGAAGGAAATATAATCTCTCTACTGTTGTATTCGTATAGATTCGACAAGATCTCAGTTTTACCTCGTATTTTTGTAAGTTTTTTGTAAAAAAAACATTCAGCGGCACGGGTGTGGGTATGCTGGCGGCGGCATATCTAAGGCTAGGGTTAGGGTTTCTTTTTTGGTTTTGTTTAAATTTGGGTTTTGTTAAATTTGAGCTAGGTAATTGGGGTTTGGGTTATGTAATAGACTTTTAAAATAACAAGGTATATTTTTATTATTTATTTATTTATTATTTTCATTTATAAAATAAATAAATAAATAAATAAGAAATAAAAATGAAAAAAATGGTTTTTTTTAACAGCCCGGACAAATTGGGCTTCTACAAAGGGTATCGGTCATTCGAGTTAACTTTAGAACTTTGACTAACACATGATGCTGCTTACACAAGTTGTAGAGAATCTGCAACACATGCAGAATCTCAAGCCACGCCTTCGCTACGGTTTGTATCACTGGTACATATTACCTGCTAAAATAATCACCGGCTCACGATGCTGCAGAGAATCCGCAGCACATGTAGAATCTCAAGCCATCACTACAGTCTATATCACCGACTGAAAGCCTGATAGATAATCACCGGCACAAAGCCTAAGATAAATCACCGGCATAAAACTTGATATATAATCACCGGTTCAAAGCCTGGTATATAATCACCAGCACGAAGCCTGCTAGGCACAAAGTCTGAATCAATACACTTGCACTAAACTTGCTAGGCACAAAACTTGAATCGCTTATTTCAATTCATTTCAATCTCATTATTAATTTTACATCAATCAACATTAAAAATAACTAACACTACAATTATTTGAATAACAAAATTATTAAACAATTTAACTTAACATATTACATATAGTACGAACTTACCAAATTGATTTACAGTAACTACTAAAGTACAGGAACTATTCAACAACTTCTCTATGCCTTGATTTTCAACTCATTCTTGATCTAAAATAATAATTTCATTCAATTAACTAATTTCAATTGTAAAATTAACTAATTTTATGCAATGAAGTCCTTTTAACATTTTTACAAAATTTCCTCAAACATTTTACTTTTATGTAATTTAGTCTTTAAGCTCAAAACTTGCAATTTAACCAACTTTCATTAAACTAAATTCAGCCAAACTGTTTTGGGTTCTCTTTACAGCCCATAATTGTTTCTATTTCACATCAAATCATTGTAATTTTATCACTTTAACATTTTAGTCCTTCAACATTAAAATTAACAAAAACTACTTTACAAAATAGTCCTATTTAATAACCAAAGTTAATAATTTATCATTAAACTTCACAAACAATTCAAACTCATTAATGGCATAATCCAAAACATTTGATAGTTTTACAAATTAATAATCCTGAGTTAACTAGATTAAGCTAATACGAGCTCAAAAACATAGAAATTATTAAAAACGGGCGAGAGTTACTCACCAAATCGAAAGGCCAAACCTTGGCCGAAGCTTACAAATTCCTAGCTTTGGTGTTTCGGCTTGGGGAAAAAGGACATAAGAAAATAAGAATGGTATTTTCTTCTCTTTTATTTTAACTTAACTTATTAATTCTTTAAAATACAAAATTAACACATTTTTTTACACTAAAGACAAATTCCACTGTTCATCACATGTTTAACATATGGGTAATACTACCACTTTTAGTCCCCCACTCATAGTTTCATAACTTATTAACTCAAATAAAATATTACTAATTAAGTTTTACAATTTTTACAATTTAGTTCTTTTTAATTAATTAACTATCTAAACGATAAAATTTTCTAACCAATTTTAATACGACACTTAATGACCTTCTAAATATTAAATAATTAATATTTATAGTTTGACAAATCAGAGTTGTGGTCATGAAACTACCATTTTTGATAATATTAGAAAACATATTAATTAGTAAATCCTTAATTAATTAGTATTTAATTGCAATTTACCACAAATCTAGAGAATTTCACATTATTCTTACCATTTGGAAATTTAAGGTGGGTTCAATTACACAATTAGTCCTTTAATTTATTTTAAATTCCAACTAAACAAACTTAATTTTAATTTAACCTTAAACCAATTAAGACTAAATGAATAAATAACTTAAAATTTAGTGAAGTGATTAACATCCACTACCGCTTAGACTTTTTTTTTATCATGGTCTAATCACCATTCTGGTCCCTTTAGTATTTTAAAAATCTATAGTAATACTTTTTAACTTTTACCTCTTTTTTAAAATATTTAATTCTTTTACCTAAATTAAGCAATTATTAATTCTTAAATTCACAAAATTACACAAAACCAATACTTTCAATTCAATCTTTTTACATACAACTCTGAATTAAATATTTAATAAACTCTGTAAATATTTAATACAATATCTATGACTTTAAATTGAGGAAAAATGTCTTAATGTCTTTCTTTTCAAATACATCTATTTTCATAAACCACTAAACGACTTTTGAACTGACATTAGACTAATTACTAACTTTTAATTAATTATTCATTATAGTAAAAATTAATCAAAATCAAAATTTAATATAAAATTATTATTGACTCTTATAATTTAAATATCATTATACGAATTTACTTGTCGGATTTGTAGATCTAAACTACTTATTTTCGACACCACTCAAAAACATTTTTTCAAAATTTTCTCTCTTCACAAATTTGAGAATACTCTTTCTTACAATGCTTAACTTCTCTTGCTTCCTTCATTACTTCTTTGTTTCCCAAATAGCTTCGGTCTTATGGTTTTCGCCACAACACTTAGAATAGAGGGATTTTTTTTGTTTGGCAAGACTTTAACATCGACAATATTCATTGATTCTTCCCTCATATACAAATCAGGCCCCACTTCAATGTCACACTTGACACTTAATCATGTCGCCACCAATAGTTGTTCACATATCACGTGGTTAAAACATGTTTATCCATAGGGTCTGTAACTATTATAAAGTAATATTTGAAATATATTTTATTTGTTTGTGCCTCAAGTTGGTACACAATTCTGTGGTAAATTCGAATAGAGATATAAAAACATTTTCTATTGGATTTGGATTTAAAAAAACCGTTAGAGGTTTGTTCATAAAGTAATTTCGAGCAAAAAAACTACATTATAATACATTAAAGAAAATATTTAATTAAACATACCACCATGATTGATGCAATGCTATTCTTTTCTTTTAACACATAGTATATAAAACTATTATTGAGATAGTGTTGGATCAAGTGGAAGAATGTTAGGATATTTTTTAGAAAAAAAAATTCTGTAAATTATTATTATTTATTCGTGTAATGCATAAATACATTGCATGTATAAATACAATAAAATAAGTTTTAATATAAAATGATTAAAATATTTTTATTAAAATATCATTAAGAATTTCTTTTGAAAGGTAAATTTATTATATCATTCAATGAATGGAACCATACAATTCAGGAAAAGAAATAACAAACACTCATCGTAGATGGTGAAGGATAAGCTCCATCAACACAAAAAAGGTTTTAGCCTCGACAACAATAGAACATTATAACACGTTGACAGTTGGCTTTGCCACAACTCAAGCACAACAAAGCTGAAGTAATTGTAAGTACTTAATACGGCAAAGAAAGCAACCCCGAATGGTCCAAAAGTGACGAGTAAAAATTGACAAAAAAATAGAGCATTCACCAAGCTAGAGAGGAAGATGACAAAATCATCCCTAAAACCACTTGTTAAACTAAGATTACATGCATAAGAAAGATTAAAAAACGTGCTACATGAGCATAAAAAAACTTCTTAAAATAGAAGACTTATTAAACAATAGAATAACAAAAAAAATATAAAACTTAAGACAACACAAAGTCAAGTCGACTCGTGAAATCCTTTTTTATTCTGAAATGCTGTTAAAATAGAAACATATTAAGAAGTTGACGAAAAGTCATCCACTTTCCAAGAAAACTACGTGGTCGGTAGAGTTTTAACGAAGTACATGACCATTTATCCATCCATCATGCACACATCTATCCATCACAACTTGTGAAGAAACAAAGATACCACAAAATAGATTTACAAATTGAAAAGAGAGAAGACATGTATAGTGAATGAGAAGAAGAAAGAAAGTGACTGGAAGAAAAGGTGATAGAGGTGAATGGAAGAAGAAGGTGGGTGATAAGCCAGCCCAAGGTTGACACCGCACAGTTGAGCAAACAAAATTGAGATAAGAAGCAATGAAGACTTTGGAGAAAAAGAGATAAGGAAGAAAATAGGGAAAAGTTTTTAGGGTTTTTTTCTTTTCAAACTTATCATTAAGAAAATTAACATGCACGTAAGTTACACACAACAAATGAAATGCTAAATTAGAGATAAGATTGAATGACTAAAAAACATTAGTTAATCTTGGGAATTAGTATGTGATGTGAACTGCGCCTTTGTGACGGTCTTGGTTTGAGAAGATTTGAAGACCAACACTAGTCCACGAACATCAACGCTTTATGGGTGAAAGGTTCTTCGATCAAACTATGGGTTGAATGACAATTTGCTTGAAACATTATGAGAAACAATAGTTCTTTTATTTGGAAAGGGTATGGCCATTCTTTATTAGTGATATTAGTCCAAATATGCAAGTTGGGACGAAATAGGGTAATGGAATAAGATGGAATGGAAATCTATTCGATGCTGGTTTGATCCTTGGATACCACATATTGGACCTTTATAAATTGGATATCTTTGCATAAAAATTTGGAAGTGGATTGCTGACTTGAAGATATGGTAGCTTTGGAAGTAGTTGGAACATAGATTTCTTTCGTGTATATGGGTATTGTGAGTATTCCTCCTTTACATCTATACACCGGGTACTGAGATAGGAGATATTTTATGGCATCGGGCGTGAATTCTAAAGGAAACTTCTCTCGGTGAAGAGTGCCTACTGTTCACTAAAGGAAGATCATTAGAATCCTAAGGATCTGATGTGGAGAACTCCATGGAATTTTGTTAAACTAAGTCTTATTGGATATATTTTTTGATATAACAAATTAAAGTGTTTTTGAATAAAAGCTAAGTGAAAAAGACTCCAACTATCGGTAGAAATTCACTTCTACTAATACAACAACAGTTCTACTGATACCTTGAAGACTTCTTCCGAACAAGTCAAGTCAGTAGCCAAAGTTCAGTATCTCCCTGAACTTCTATCAATACCTTGATGGGTTCTACTGATACCAAATGAAGCCTTCAGAGTTCTACCGATACAATGAAGCATCTATCGATAGAATTACTCCAACGGTAATATTTGGTAAAGTCGTCTACCCTGGGACTTCTATCAGTAAAACTTCACTTCTACCGATAGAACTGAAGTTCTACCAATACAAGTATGCTTCTACCAAAACAACGAAGTTCTACCAATACAAGTATGCTTCTACCAAAACAACGAAGTTCTACCAATACAAGTATGCTTCTACCAAAACAACGAAGCTGCAGACTGCATTTAATGCTAGTTTTTATGGCTGCAAACGGCTACATTACTTTCCTAACAACCACAACGGTTGGAATTCACTTAGAGGGTATAAATACCACCTTCCAAAGGTCTAGCATCAAGAGGAGAATGTGCAAAGCCTAAAGATCAATAAAAAATAACCTAGAGCTTAATTCTTCCTTACCTTTTCTTGTAAACACTTGTGAGCTTTCATTGTATTAGCTCAAGTGTTCTTCTTTGTATTTGTGCTTAATTGGCAAACATCCTGATCTTGTAAGGATTATTTTTTTGTTTACATATTTGTTTCTCTTTTGAGAAAGGGTTTATACTTAAGGTTTGGGTAAAAACCTTAAGAACCCAAACCTTTAGGAGTTGTGTCTTAGGTCTTTGGGGTATAAGTCTTAAGTGATTGTAAGGTTAAATCTTATCCTCAAAGGTTATACAAATCTAGTGGATTTGAGAAAATCCTTAGTTGTGGAAAGCTAAGGTAGTGGAGTAGGCATTTGAGGCCGAATCACTATAATCCTTGTGTTCTTTGTTGCAAAATTAAATTACTTTCACCACAACATCTTCTAAAAGGTCGATTTAACCTTTATTACCTTCATTATCGAGTTGATCCATCGAACTAACAATTGGTATCAAAGCTAGAACTCAAGAGATGGTTTAACAACCAAGAGAAGATTTCGAAGAAGCTCAAACGATCAGCAAGTCTTCCAACATCAATGATGTCAACTTCTGGGTCAACATTCGTGGGAGAAAGATTTTCCATCGTAAGACCTCCTCTATTTAATGGCACCGACTATTCTTATTGGAGAATAAGAATGAAATTATTTATCCAAGCCAACGATTATGGAGTATAGAGGATAATCACAAACGGGTTATTCATTCCAATGAATATAGTTGAAGGTTTTAGTGCTCCAAAGGAGGAGAATGAATGGGATGCAAATGGCATTAAGAAGGTGCAACTTAATGCAAAAGCTATGCACACTCTATTTTGTGCTCTTGGTGAAAATGAGTACAATAGAGTCTCCTCGTGCAACGATGCCAAAGAAATATGGGTCAAGCTTGAGGTCACCCATGAAGGAACGAATAGAGTTAAGGAATCAAGCTAAGCATTCTTACCCTTGACTATGAATTATTTAAATCAAAACCGGGAAGGAATCAAAAAGATGTCCAATAGACTCACCAACATCATCAATGGTCTCAAAGCCCTTGGGATGGTATATCCCAACAAGGAGATGGATGTTGAATAGTCTCCCAACATCTTGGGAACCAAAGGTGATGGCCATAGAAGAATCAAAGGATCTCAACTCGCTCTCCCTTGATGAGCTCATTGGTTCTTTGCTTACATATGAGATGAAGCTTAACAAATGGAGTAAAGAAGAAAGACTTATGAAGAAGAATGTTGATAGAGCTCTTAAATCCACCACCATTAAAGAAAGTGAATCAAGTGAAGAGGTGGATAAAGATGAAGAGATGGAAAGGCTTGCTAGAAGATTCAAGAGATTCATGAAGTCCAACAAAGGAGGAGAATTTCAAAAGAAGGAAGGACTCAAACTTGAATCAACCAAGGAGAAAGATCCCATTATTTGCTATGAGTGCAAGAAATCGGGACACATCAAGTATTATTGTCCTAAATTTAAAAAAAAGAAGGGGTCTAGAAAACAAAATGCTTATGTTAATTAGAGTAATGAAGACTCATCCGATGAAGAAGCCAAATTAGTCCTTATGGCCATCAATGATCTTAAGGTAACTTCTAACTCATCTAGTTTAAATGATTATTCTTTTGATGATTTGCAACAAGCCTATGATGAATTGATTTTGGAATTAAAAGTCATGATGTCAAAACACAAGAAAAGTGTTTCAAAATTGAAAATTGAAAATGACTTACTTTCCAAAATCAATATGAACTTGAAGAGAAAGTAAACAAAATACAAGAAATCATTATTGATTTTGAAAAGAAAAATTTAGACTTGCATAATTTACTTTCAAAAGTTCATGAGGATCATCAAAAGCAACTTAAGTTTCTTAAGTGTGAAAAAGCTCACTCTAACAAAGTTTTTGAAAAAGGAGAAAGTTCAAAACAAAACTTTGTTAAAAATAGCTTTAATTTCTATAAACATAGAGGTCCCTCAAGATTTTACAAGGGAAAACTTGTTAAGAATGTATGGGTCTCTAAAGGACTTAGTGTTACTCAAGACAAGGAAGCTCTTTCAAAATGGTTACCTAAAGGGACTAAGATTTTGAAAACTAATGATTATGGACCCAAAAGACATTGGGTACCAAAAACTTAACTCTATGCTTGTAGGTAAGGTGCATTGCTTCAAGGTAAACAAATGCAAGGTGATTGCACCTTAATATTGATTGGTATAGTGGTTCATTAATTCTTTATATTTAATATCTATATTTGAACTAACCACTTTCTTTTCCTCTTAAGTTTTATTTGTTTATTTTTAATATAACAAAAGGGGGAGAAGAGAAAGGTAAATTTTATAGTTGATTGATTGCTTAAATTAGTAACCAATTTCTGTAAAGAAAAATGAATGTCAAATTTGAGCTTATTAAAAATTTATACTCCAAATCTTTATGCCTTAAATTGAAAATGATCTTTTATATAGGGGGAGCTTAATTTCAAAATGACTTTTATTAAGGGGGAGAAATCTATTCAAAAACAAATTTACAAAATGTTTTGTTATATCAAAAAGGGGGAGATTGTTAACTAAACCTTATTGGATAATATGTTTTGATATAATAAATTAAAGTGTTTTTGAATAAAAGCTAAGTGGAAAAGACTCCAGTGAGACTTTTATTGGTATAACTCCACTTCTACTGATACAACTATAGTTCTATCGATACCTTGAAGACTTCTACCGAAACAAGTCAAGTTAGTAGCCAAAGTTCAGTATCCTCTGCACTTCTATCAATACTCTGATTGGTTCTACTGATACCAAATGAAACCCTCAGAGTTCTACAGATACAATGAAATATCTACCGATAGAACGACTCCAACGGTAATATTTTGTAAAGTCATCTACCCTGGGACTTCTACTGGTAGAACTTCACTTCTATCAATACAACTTCAGTTCTACCGATACAGTATACTTCTACTGGAACAACGAAGCTGCATACTTATTTAATGCTAGTTTTTATGGCTGCAACGGTTACATTACTTTCCCAACAACCACAACGGTTGGAATTCACTTAGAGGGTATAAATACCATCTTCCAAAGGTCTAGCATCAAGAGGAGAATGTGCAAAGCCTAAAGATCAATCAAAAACAACCTAGAGCTTAATTCTTTCTTACCTTTTCTTGTAAATACTTGTGAGCTTTCATTGTATTCATTTATCTCAAGTGTTATTCTTTGTATTTGTGCTTAATTGGCAAACATCCTGATCTTATAAGGATTATTTATTTGTTTGATTATTTGTTTCTCTTTTAAGAGAGGGTTTATACTTAAGGTTTGGGTAAAAACCTTAAGGAGTTGTGTCTTAGGACTTTGGAGTTTAAGTCTAAAGTGATTGTAAGGTTAAACCTTGTCCTCAAAGGTTATACAAATCTAGTGGATTTGGGAAAATCTTTAGTTGTGGAAAGCTAAGGTAGCGGAGTAGGCATTTGGGATCGAACCACTATAAATCCTTGTGTTCTTTGTTGCAAAATTAAATTACTTCCACCAAAACTTCTAAAAGGTTGATTCAACCTCCGTTACTGTCATTATCAAGTTGATCCAGCGAGCTAACAAATTTCAAAGACCCTCAAAGAGTTTTACTTTTTCTATGGTTCACTTTCAAACAATGCCTCCTCACAAACATGGAGCATATAAGGCGAGGCATTGGTCAGGAAGCATCTTACCCAGTTTGTGGTCATGTTAAAGAAAGCATTTTGCATGTTCTTAGATGTTGTTCGACGAAAAAAGAGGTTTGGAGATAGTTAATTCTTTCAAGCCTTTATAGCAAGTTTTTCACTTCCAACATCTCAGATTGGTTAATTTCTAATTTAAAATCTCATAAGTTGTTGGATTCCTTAGAAATTAGTTAGTCAAGCTTATTTGGTCTTATAGCATGGAGAATTTGGAAGAACAAAAATCTTTTCATATTCCAAGGGTTAACTTGGGAAGCAACTAAGATTATCAAAGTCTTTGTTACGTTAGTGAAACAATTTTGTATTACACACAATGAAGCTTTAAAATCGAAGACTTACCACCGTTAAAAGGAATTCTCTTTTGGTAAATTGGTTTCATTGGCATACTGATGGAGCTATTAATTTTAGCACATGATATGTTTTTTGCAAACTCTAAATTATATAGGTTTTTTAGTAGTTTATGACACCTTTTTACTTAAAAATAATATTAATCCCAAGTATTTGATCACTAATTAGGTGAATTTTGTTTATATTTCAATAATAGACATGATTTAATAAAGAAGGTTATTTTATGTTATTTTGTATTAAATTTATGCATAATTTAATTTGTTTTGTTACATATTAATCTTGACATATTTAATGCAATTGGCCCAAGGAAATTATGCATGATTTGATTATAAATAAAGTTTCATGGACATGCCCAAATTCACTCTATATGGATGGCAAACACATCCAAAATGGTCATGTAGAAGTTGATTTGGTCCAATTGAATATGGATCAATTGATAGACAAGTCTGGTAAACAATTGAGTTACCAAACCGTCCAAACAAGGGAGAACAAGTCCAATTTGGCAAAGCATCTGTGAGCAGCCCAAAAATCAATTTAGGGGATTTATTGGAGGTCCCTACACTTGCAAATAAATAAGAAAATAGCCCACAAGATATTCCCTTGAAATCGCCCACACCCTTTCTTGAATCAAGCAACAACAAATCACTCCCTTCCACAAAGTGGCCGACCAAGCAAGGGAGAGAATTGGGGGATTCGCACACGTCATTTTTAGTAAACTCACCTACCAACCTTCACTATAAATACCGACTCTCATTCCTCATTTCCATCATCATCCTCATCTCTAAAACATCACTCATCTCTCACTCTCATTTCATTCTTTCATTTCCTTTCTTTCTTTCCACGCATAAGCATCTATACTTTCCCTCTCCCTTAGCCAACAAATCCTTGATAAGGTACTCTCTTGGCCGGCCACCTTGAGAAGAAACTTGTGAAGGAGAAAACATGAGGATTGGAGGAAGACACTTTGATCAGAATCTGCGAGACTATCGAAATAATCAGAGTTTATTCTTCCTTATTCTTATTTACTTTGATTTAATCATGTTTGCAACTTGTTTTGTTATCTTGTCATCAACAATGGTAGCTTAAATTTATTTAGCTAGCATGATTGCATTGATCTAATAAAGTTCATTTAAATCATATTTATGATGTTCTATGCCTTAATAGTTCATGTTTTCAATTAAACTTTAGCATATATTTCATCCATACGTGATTGAATGCATTACAATTAGTTAAACGATCCTAGCCAGACGACGACTAATGGATACAATAATTGAAAAGTGTATGCTTAAGTTGGATCCTAGCCCGACTAAATTAAAGGTTCATAATAACTCGAGAGAGCTCTATTATCTTGCATAGCATTAGGTTTATGTGATTAAAGTGTTTCAAACCTAGCCCGTCCTTGTTACTTCACATGAATTCTAAGAAACCTTTAGTTTAATATGATCAGTAACATGCATGTTTTTCTAAGTAAAGGATTTTGAAAGGACTTAATATTGGTTTCAAGCTTATGAAAGATCAAGTTGTCATGAAATATATTTTCCAAAACATTATTAAGCATGATAAAAATGGACTAAGCTGATAGATATAATTTTTCTAACCTATTCATGTTATTATTGTTGAAGTTTGTGATTTTGCTACTAAACTCTCAAACATTTTAATTACTCATCATACTTAGGATAAATTGCATTAGGGATCATATTGCATCTAGTTAATTATTCTTTACATCCATCACCCAAAAAATTGTGTTTTTATCACCAACTTGTGAAAATTAAATTTACAATTAATTGATTAACATACATAGTCCCTGTGGAAACAATAGCTTATTTACTTACATATTACTTGATAACGACTATTTACGCTTGTACAAACCTACGCGTTACACTTTTGTAGGGGGAGTGATATAGAATAATCAAGGGAATTAGATTATGGGTTTTAATCACTCTCCTGGGATATGTTTTTTTTTTATGCTGAGTTGTGGGGTATCTTGGATGGGTTGACTTTTTTAGAAGGTCGTGGTTTGAACAAGATATCGATTCACACTGATAACCTTAAGGTAATCCATGCTTTGCCAATGAGCTTTTCAATTATTTTGAGCTCAACATTGGTTAGGTGGATTCAACAGAGGTTACGAAATTTTGAGAATTGGTGGTTGACGAAAGTACCTGATTGAAACAATAGTATTATTTTAAGGACTCAATTAAAATGGTTTGAAGCTTAGTAACCAATTTAGAGAGGCCTTTGATGCAATTAAACCAAAGGAAAATTACTCTCAATAGGCATGGAAATTAGAAACCAATATAAAACGTCCACACACAATTCAACGCTAGAAAGTAATCAAATTAAAGCAGAAGGCAATTTAAAGGGACCAAAGATGAAGTTAAATTCGACCTTGTGGTTAACAGCCACACACACTCTAGCCAACTGAGCTATTCTAGCTTTATTGCTAAGTGTTTCAATAAATGACATTTTTGAATAATATTTTGAGTATTATCTTAGCACATCCAAAAACATCAATGCTTCAATAGGTTAGTCAAAAGTTTCAATAATATTTGCAAAAAGGACTGAGAGACTCTATATTTTCATGCTACAATTTGTATATTGCATTTTGAATAATATTTTGAATTCTTCAATAATATGCCCGTGTTCCAGGCCGTGTGTGCCTAAAAGTGACCAAAACCATGCTATTTCTTTGTGCAATTACATTGGAATCCAGACCAAGTAATACCACATCATCTCAATACCTTAACACACACCAAGAACAATCAAAATATGCCAAATATGTTCACCTAAACCCAACCAATTATCATCCAAAAGCACATCACAGTACCTGTAAACTTCATCTCTTAAACTAAACATACAAACCAATATACACAATGAAAAGACTTACCCTTTGACCTAATACACCATGCTTAGTTTCAAGCCAAACATCACCATTCATGTACAATCACTTAAGCACAACTTAGGAGTTAAACTAGCATACAATATGAAATCTTAAAACTCACCACATCAAGGCATACCAATCCAACACACATCTAGAAACATTTCACATATTCATTTTCCTATTACATGTCATATAAGTTAATATGTTTACAAAATCTACCAAAAAGAGTCCTCGAAATAGTGTGATTCTTCGAGTTGATCCGATCTCCTGATTACAAAATGCAATCTACAAGAAAAAGACAAAAGAAGAGTAAGCTTACATTAAGTTTAATAAGTTCGTTAAATCAAATGATAATCTTACTAAATTTAAACATAACAGATCAAATTATTTGATTAAATAACTAAGTTCCTATCAATCACAGCTCACAATAAGTGAGTATGGTATAGTACATTAGTTTAATTCATATTCCAAGTCGTCGTTTAGTAAGATCTCAAGTCAACATTATCCAATACGAATAGTTACACTAGCACGAAGCCTTCTACGCTCAAAGCTCGATAAGTCATCGGCACGAAGCCTACTAGGCTCAAGGCCTAATACAATACACTAGCATAAAGCCTGCTAATCTCAAAGCCCGAAAAGTCACCGACATGAAGCCTGCTAGGCCCAAGGCTCGATAGAATACATTGGCATAAAGCCTACTAGGCCAAAGGCCCAATACAATACACCAGCATAAAGCCTGCTAGGCACAATGTCCAATACAATACACTAGCATAAAGCTTGCTAGGCGTAATGCCCGATAAATACACTGCCATAATAATTATATTCTATTATATATTCCTTACAATCAACATTCAACTTTATAATACTGAAGCTCAAAGAGTAATCCATTAATAAAGAATAAATATAACCCCATATATATATTACAAACATTGAACTTACAAGATCGATTTACAGCAACGACTTAAGTACAGGGACTATCCATCGGTAGGACATCCAAGATCAGCACACAAAACTGTATAATTCTTAATGACATGTCCTTTGTGTCCCAAGTATTCACGAGTTCATATGAGTCATCTACCATGTCCATTTCAATTAACTTTCTTCACATTATACCATTACGAGCATATATCCATATAGTTCTTATTTATCAAACATAACATAAAATTAACTAAATATGAAATTTAGTTCAATTTACTAATTTCCGTATATCAATCAATTTAATTCATTTGTAACATAAATAATAACTACATATCATATAATTATTTTAGCATTTCTTTTTCACATGAAATCAATTATATCCTTACCTCACTTCCATTCATGACCTCAATTATAATTTCATTTCAATTTGATTCAATTCACACAATTTAATATTTACTATGCAAGCAACAACTAAATCAATTACTTTATTGTACAAACTTATCTAAAGCGATTCTACACCAAACACGACTCCGTGAATTAATCAACAATTTTTTCTTTTCCCTGTTTGTTTATCGATTGATCCATTTCTTGGTCTATATAGGTAATAATTTCATTCAATCAACTAACTCTCCAACTGTAAATTAAATCATTTTAATAAAATTTAAGTTCTTTTTGACCTTTTTACAAAATTTCCCCTAATATTTTATTTTTATGCAATTTAGTCCCTAAACTCAAAACATGCAATTTAACCATTTTTATTCAAATTTCAGCTTAGTCAAATACTCAAGTACCTTTTTACTGACATTTTTGCAATTATTTCACATCAAGTACAATTAATTTTATCGTTTTAACAATTTAGTCCTTAAACGTTAAAGTCATCAAAAATTACTTTACAAAATAGTCCAATATCACAACAAAGCTTAATAATCTTTCATAAACTTCAAGAAACAACTCAACTCATCAATGAAAAAATTTATAATGTTTGATAGTTTTACGAGTTAGTCCTCAGGTTAGCTTGATTAAGCAAATATGAGCTCAAAAATATAAAAATTACTAAAAACGGACGAACTTTACTCACCCAATTAAAGAACCAAAGCTAGCTGAATGGTGTTTCCCTCTCCTCTTAAGGGTTTCTGTCTTCATTCTTAATGAAGAAGATGATAGGATTTTTATTATGTTTTGTTTATAATGCTTATTTGAACAATTACCATTTTACCCTTTATACTAAACAAAATGTCATGGCTTTTATAAATCTAGAACCGTCCATTAATTATGAAAATGGTATATTTACCCTATTAGTCCCTTTTATTAACCTTTTAATAGCTATTTGAGTCTTTTAACTAATGGCAATAAACTTTCTCAAGTTTTATGATTTAGTCTTTTTCGCTTAATTAATTATCAAAACGATAAAATTTTCAAACTAAATTTTAATACAATACTAGAGACTTCATAAATATTAAATTATTAATATTTACTGCCTGACACATTAGAGTTATGGCCTTGAAACCATCATTTTCGATAATACTAGAAAACGAATTAATTATTAAATCCTTAATTAATTAGGATTTAATTGTAATTTTCCACAATCTAGAATATTTCACATCATTTCTATTGTTAGGCCATTTAAGGATGGTCTAATTACCCAATTGGTCCTTCAATTATATTAAATTCCAATTAAACAAATTTATTTACAATTTAGCCTTAAGCTAATTAGGACTAAATGAATAAATAACCAAAAAGTTAGTGAAATGATTGACATCACCACCGCTTGGACTTTTTGACCATGGCCTAATCACCATTGTGGTCCTTTACTATTTTAAATCTATAGCGATTAACTTTTACCTCCTTTGCAATTTAATCCTTTTACCTTAATTAAGCAATAAATCATCAAAATTACAGGACCAAACTTCAATTCACATAACTTGTGACCCTGTAAATATTTAATAAAAATATTCACTAGCTCGACTTACAGAAACGGGATCCCGATCCTCATACCTTGAAACCACTTGACTTTCGAGAAAACCACTTATACTAACCCTTAATTCAATTAATGAAAATTCATCAAAAAAATTAAGTATAAAAATTATTATTTAATTGCATAATTGAAATACTAATTATATGAACTTACTCATTGAATTTGTGGTCTCGAAACCACTATTTCTGATACTTCTGGAAACGGGCTTTTACGTGTGTGACATCTTAAAATTGCGACAAGTACACGCCAATAGGTATCCATGCCAGATAATAACTTAAAGCTTAAAATAACAGTTAGGTTGATGAAAGGACTTTATTGATATGATAGTATTATACTATGAATCAATTAGGACGTTTTGAAGTTTATGAATCAATTTAGAGTAGTTTGGATCCATAGACTAATGGAAGGACATTTTAAACTTTAGGTATTTAAAGCCTAAGCTAATAAATAGGTTGACAAAAGTACCTAATTGAAATAATAATGTTATTTTAAGGACTTAATTAAAACAGTTTGAAATTTAGTAATCAATTTAGAGAGACCACTGATGCAATTAAACCAAAAGAAAATTACTTTCAATAGGTATGAAAATTTAGAAACCAATATAAAACGACCACACACGATTCAACGCTAGAAAGCAATCAAATTAAAGCAGAAGGCAATTTAAAGGGACCAAAGATGAAATTAAACCAAAAGAAAAACGTTAGAAGGAGGCTTGAACCTCCAACCTTGCGGTTAGCAACCACATGCTCTAGCCAACTAAGCTGTTCCAACGTTGTTGGTAATAAAAGACTATTTAATAATTTTTGGAGTATTATCTTATCACACCAAAAACATCAATGCTTCAATAGGTTAGTCAAAAGCTTCAATAATATTTGCAAAAAGGACTGAGAGACTTTATATTGCATTTTGAATTCTTCTAGAGTCAATATCAAATTTGAGGTCTATACTCATCGATATTTAGCTGCTCCTTTTAAGAAATCACAAATTTTTCGAGTAAAAACTATTACGCTTTAAAAAAATATTTTTCATTTAATTACTCAGAAAATAAGATTCGTTAGAAACAATGACTACTTCCAACTTTCGAACTAAGCTTTGGATAGAAAATTTAAAGCTTAGACCCACACAAACTCGAACAAAAATAATTACTTAATATTTTATTCTACATATAATAAATAAAATAATAACTTACTTATATATATATATATATAAAATTTATCCTAAAGTTATTTAAGACCTCAACCCATATATCAACGTCTAATATCTAAATATTATTCTAATGTATAACCGTTTATATATTTTAATAAATATTTAAAATCAATTTCCTCATGTTTCCTTTTTTTTCTTGGTCAAAATAGAAATTTCATAACCTTATATGTCAAATTTTTATAGATATCATTTTTTTAACGGAAATACTAATTAAAGCATTAACTTTTAATATTATCGACTTGACAATTCATGTGCACTACATGATTACATAATACCATCAGTCTTATATGTCATGTCAACAAATAATTTAAAGTTTGTAAAAACAAAAATAAAAATTCGAAAAATAAAAAATAAAATGTTCATAAAAGTTTTTTTTAAATAGCATGCAAGCTAGCAAGTTTTGTAACACCCTAAACTCGGTTGAGTTGGTTCAACCCGAATTTGACGAGCTGTATTAGCCACCGGAGTGACTCTACAGTAACACCCACCCTAACCTCCAACACACCACAGATACGCAACATATAGTGTGCTAAGTTATCATACAGCAACGGAATAGAATTATGCATGGAACGCAAAACATGCGAGTTTATAAAATCAAACGGAGGAAGGGTTATGTCAACCAATAGTAAACTTAAGGGTTCGAATGTAGAAAGTAAACAAAGTATTTTAGGGTACAAGTACATAAAAGTTATTATTAAGGTTCTCACAATATCATACGTTCGCGTAACAACATAGGTTTGCATAAATACTTGGGCTTCGCAGATAAGTAAGGTAATACATTCATGGATTCACATACTTTAATTGGGTTCGCTAACAAGTAAGGCTATCACTAGAAGGGCTATGCATGTAATTTTGGGGTCGCAAACATATAGGGGCTACATGTGTAGAAGCTATTTTTTTGAAAAAAAGTCTCGAATTATATTTTGAAAACCTAAATGGAGTCGCCACCAATCTTTAAAAAAGGTGTGATTTGATCACCTTGTAAATTTTAAAATCCTCCAAACAAAAATTTTGGTCTTTGAAATCATAAAACGAGTTCTCGGGAGTCGATTACGCTTAAGGAAGGATTAACACCCTCATACGTACACCCAAAATTGGTACCTAATCGATTATTTAAAGTCTTAGTTGTTGAAAATAAAAAATTTGAGAAAAATTTAAATTGTGATCCTTAAATGCATGAATGACATGTTTATTTTAAAAATTAAATTTTATGAAGAAAGCTCGTTATTTCGAATTAATCGAGAAGAAAAGTCACATCCAGTAAGTTCAAACATAACAATTCGAATTTTCAAAAATAACAAGCATTCCTAATTATTTTCTCAAAATCTCGTATATTTTAATTTTAAATAGGGTACTCGATTATCTCGGTTCAAAGAAAAAACCACACCCAGTGAGTTAGGGCACGATTCTCTCGAATTCCTGAAATAAAGAATATTGCCTAGATTTTTAAAATAATTTATGTATTTTTAAAAAAATTAAAATGTCATGCAAAAATAAATGAATGAGTATGTACATAATTTACAATTATAATGGCAAAATAATAAAATATATTAATATAATTAATTAAATAAAGACAATCAAATGCAATTAATAACACAATAAAAATATAATTATAGTATTAAATAAAATAACAATATAATCATAGTGATAATAACAATAAATATTAATTAATTAATAATATAAGCAACAATAAATATATATATAACACAAATATGAGAAAACTCGAAAATAATTAAATTAAAAATACAATAAGGCATGTAATTAATTTAAAGGCACAAAATATGACATACAAATAAATAACAAATCAATGAATAAATATATAAAATGCAATCATAAAAATATCTAAAATGATTAAATTAAAGTTTAATCAACATGTAATTAAATAAAAAGAAAAAACATAAAATTTAATGATAAATAAATAAACAAAGATAATAAAAATAAATGTAAATTAAACAAAAATAATAATAAAAGAGATAAAATGACATGAGAATAAATAAACACACATAAAAAAATTAAATGTTAAAATAAACAAGTAAATATAAATAATAATGAGAACGAACTCCGATGAACTTCGATGAACTCCAATGAACTCTGAGCAAACCCGAAAGAAGCCATGGGTCTCATATATCCGTAGGAGGCCCAAAGACGAATCAACATCAAAAGGTAAAAAAAATAAATTTATATTTGCTCTTGTTAGTTTCAAAAGAAAAAAAAAAGAAGAAATACAAATAGAAATCGATACCTCAATATTTGCTTTGAATGTATATCTAAAAAACAAATTCTCTTAGTGTTGTATAAAAAAATCTATGAATCTTATTCCAAAAATAATTCCTCTGAACAAATAAAAAAAATCTTCCTTATTACATTTATTTTCGTGTTTTTATAACACAAAATTTACATCTTTTTGAGATTTTCTTTCCTATTTTTATAGATTCAAAAATCTTGAAGATTCTCCGGGCAAGGGTAGCGGTGGCCAAGCATCCAAGGGCAACTGCTAGGTTTTTTTTTCCATATTTTAGTGTCGGGTTTTTTATTTTTGGACTTTGTAAAAAATTGGACTTAAAAGTCTAGACGAAATTAGGCTATAATAGTTGTCCCTCTTTGCTCATTGTCGTGTAACGAGAATAGAGCAAAGACTCAAAGGAAGACCAATTTTGTCCGGTCTTTCATCCTCCGGTGCTTCTCTGCTAATTCGTCTCGCTGGTGATTCTACTCCATTGAAACTTTAAGAAGATAATGTTTGGTGTTGTAACTTCAATATGCCCTCTGGTTAGGGTAAAAGATTGGATGACTTCAATTTGCCCCATGGTCGGGGTAAGAGATTGGATGGTGTCTTTAATCTGCCCTCTGGTTAGGGTAAAAGATTGGATGACTTCAATCTGCCCCATGGTCAGGGTAAGAGATTGGATGGTGTCTTTAATCTACCTCTAGTTAGGGTAAAAGATTAGATGACGTTAATCTGCCCTATGGTGGGGTAAGAGATTTGATGGTGTTTTCAATCTGCCCTCTGGTTAGGGTAAAAGATTGGATGTTCTTCAATCTACCCCATGGCCGGGGTAAGAGATTGGATGGGATGATGTAACTTCACTCCACTCTACTATAGTTTTAATCCGCTTCACTGCAACTTCAGGAAGATAGGATTTGGTGTTGAAACTTCATCTTACTCCACTGCAACTTCAAGGAAATAGGATTCAATTTGTCTTTCCACATTTTTTAGGGGTGTAAGATTCATCGTTGCGGATTCAATGTGTTCCCTCTTCGATTTTAGGGTGTTAGATTAGCCATTGTGGCTTCAATCTATCTCTTTTCGATTTTAGGGTGTTAGGTTTGCCATTATGGCTTAACTTATCCCTCTTCAGTTTTAAGGTGTAAGATCTACTATTGCAGCTTTAATCTTTCCCTCTTTGGTTTTAAGGTGTCAAATCCACTGTTGCGCTTCAATCTATCTCTCTTCGATTTTAGGGTGTTAGGTCTATCATTACAGCTTCAACCTATCCCTCTTTGGTTTTAAGATGTAAGATCCATGCTGTGACTTCAATCTTTCCCTATTCTATTTTAGGTGTTAGGTCCTTCGTTACGGCTTCAACCGATCCCTCCTCAATTTTAAGGTGTAAGATCCGTCGTTACGGCTTCAATCTTTCCCTCTTAGTTTTAAGGTGTTAGATCCACCATTATGACTTCAATCTGTCCCTCTTTGGTTTTAAGGCGTTAGGTCAGCAGTTGCGGCTTCAACCTATTCCTCTTCAACTCTAAGATTTGGTGTATATTTACTCCATTCCACTGTAACTTCCATAGAGATTGAAATCTGCCACTTGTTTTACTCCACCCTTCTGCCATTTTAAGGATATAGGAGTTGTTCTGTCACGTCATTCTCTAGGGATATGACCTATAGAATCTGTCTTGTAGGCCTCTATATAGGCCATGCAATTAGGATGTCATGATCTTAATGAATCAAATGCTCCTGTCTAAATGTATATGAATGATGTTGATATGCATGCAAAGATGTCATATTTTAGAACTATTTTCTATTTTGGTCCTTAGATCCATATTGTTTATCATTTGCCTAAGTTCCATCCTTGATACATCACCATGTCTTCTTTTCAAGTCTAGTGTCCTCTACATGAAATCCAAAAGGTAGTCATACTCTGAGCCACTGTTTTAAGGTCCTTTCGACCCTCAGATTTGGTTATTTTCAACTGGTAGTCTTGTTTCAGGTCCTTATACATTTTAGAAATTTTCTAAAGCAATATTCAAAAATCCTTTTGTACCTTATATTGTCTAGTCCACTAACCGTTATTCCAATGCCTTGAATAGGGTCATGAAACATGGATAAAATTGAAGTTTATTGAGGACAAGGCTTAAATGGGAATGAATGATAGTAAACATTGGTCAAGAATATCAACATTGATCAAAAAGTTGATTTGATTAAATAATGGCCAAAAGATTACAAACATTGGTCAAAATAGCAAATGTTGGTCAAAAAATAGCAAACATCAATCAAAAGTTGTTAAAGTAAGCAAAACGAAATACAACCAGATGCCCTAGATATCAATATATAAGTTTCTTCGAGCAAACTTAATGAGAACCATTGTGAACATGATATGTACCCATGGAAACTATTGTACTTCATTAATGCCCCAGATGTAACATCTCTCCATCTTGTTACTTTTGAGAAAGAATACCTTTTCATGTCCAATCTTTTGGTTCAAATCTGAGCCGCCCTTTGTGGGTTTTTGACTCAAATCTCCTTTAGGCTTCGAGACGCCCTTTACGGGTTTTCATCTCGGCCCCTCCTTTTTTTAGCAGCCCTTTCAGGTTTTCAACTAAAACTTTTTGTTTGTTTGTTTATTTTTTCCTTTTTAATAGGCAAAATATTTTTTCACTAAATCTAAGTTCACAAGGTTTGACAAATCCTTGCCATCCATCTCAGTTAGAATTAAAGCTCCTCTAGAAAAGGCTTTCTTTACCACATATGGGCCTTCCCAAATTGACATCCATTTCCCTCGGAAGTCTTTTTGTATAGAAAGAATCATTTTAAAAACCAGATCTCTCTCATGGAATTCCTTAGGGTGAACCTTTTTGTCATAAGCCTGCATCATTCGCTTTGGGTACATCTAACCGTGTCGGATAGATTTCAACCACTTTTCCTCAATTAGGTTTAGTTGGTCATATCTTGATTGGATCCATTCTGCTTCATCTAACTTTACTTCTGATAAGACTTAGAGAGAAGGAATCTCGACTTTAATTGGTAGAACTGCCTCTATTCCATATACTAATGAGAACGGTGTTGCCCTAGTGGATGTTCTAACAAACATTTTATAGGCATAGAGAGTAAATGGTAACTTCTCATGCCAATATTTGTAGGTCTTCGCCATTTTCCCAACGATCTTCTTAATGTTCTTATTTGTTACCTCCACTACCACGTTCATCTTCGGGCGATACGGTGCTAAATTATGATGCTTGATCTTGAACTGACTGTAGACCTCTGCTATCGTGCTATTGTTCAAGTTCAAAGCATTGTTGGATATGATTTATGATTTCCTTCTTCAGGAATTTACTGACCGCTTATTTCGAACATTAGCACAAGAAGCAGCTTCTACCCACTTAGTAAAGTAATCGATGACCACAAAAATGAACCTATGCCCATTAGAAGCCTTCAGTGAAATTGGCCCAATGACATCCATGCTTCGCATAGAAAAAGGCCATGGGGAAGTCATAACATGAAGAGGTGAAGGAGGTACATGAATTTTGTCTTCATAAATTTGGCATTTGTGACATTTTTTAGCATATCTAATACAATCTCCTTCCATGTTTGACAAATAATATCTGAATCTCATGATCTGTCTGGCCATTGTGAAACCATTGGCATGCATTCCACAAACGCCCTCATAGACTTCTTCTAGAATTTTCAGAGCCCTCATTGTGAAACCATGATACATGCTTCATATTTTGTCATGTTATTTGTGCAATCGAAGTCTAGTTTGCTTGTGAGAGGGTAATGATCTCCTTCTAGGGATACCAGAACTGCCCAATTCCTTTACTAGTGACATTTGAAGCATCATCAAAATTCATTTTCCATGGATGCCCTTTTGAAATTTCCTCTTTTACGGTCACAACATACATTAGACCTTCATTTGGGAAATCGAAGACTAATGGCTCATAGTCTTCAAGAGCTCTGCTAGCTAGAAAAGCCTCTATTGCACTTCTTTTTATCTCCGTTTGATTCACATAGACTATGTCGAATTTAGAGAACAACATTTTCCATCTAGTCATTCTTCCATTTAATGAAGTTGACCTCATCATGAACTTAAGAGGATCCAATTTTGAAATCAACCAAGTTGTATGGTATAACATGTACTGCCTCAACCTTTGAGTAGTCTAGACCAAAGCACAATACAATTTCTCGATTGGCGAATATCTTATCTTGCATTCGGTGAACTTCTTACTGAGATAATAGATTGCTCTTTCTTTCTTTCCTGACTCATCATGTTGGTCTAGTACGCATCCTATAGAATCTTCAAATATAGTCAAGTACTAGATCAAAGGTTTATCCAGATTTGGTGGCATCAAAACTAGAGCATTGGACAAGTAATGTTTAACTTTGTCAAAAGTCTTTTGGCATTCATCAACCCACACTCCTGGGTTGTGCTTCTTGAGAAGATAGAAGATAGGATCACACTTCTCGGTTGGTTGTGAGATAAACCGAGTAATGTAATTTAATCTCCCTAGGAACCCTCTAACTTCCTTTTGAGTATGTGGCGATGGTAACTTCTATATAGCTTTGACTTTATCGGGATCGATCTCAATTCCTCTTCTAATGACCACAAAGCTTAACAACTTCCTTGAAGTAGCACCGAAAGTACATTTGTTTGGGTTCAAATTGAACTGGAACTTTATTAATCTCAAGAACCATTTTCTCAAAACTTTCACATGTTCTTCTCTTTTTCGAGACTTTGCGATCATATCGTCGATATAGGCCTCAATCTCTTTGTGCATCATATCATGGAATAGAGTCACCATTGGTCTTTGATATGTTGCCTCTTTGATATGTTGCCCCTGCATTCCTTAGTCCAAATGGCATGACTTTGTTGCAAAAGGTTCCCCACATGGTAATAAATGTGGTTCTGTCTATATCCTTAAGATGCGTCTTTATCCGATTGTACTTGGAAAAACCGTCCATAAAAGAGAATAAAGAGTGACCTGCTTTGTTATCCACCAAAGTGTCAATATGAGGCAGAGGGAAATTGTCCTTCTGGCTAGCTTTGTTTAAGTCCCTATAATCTATGCACATTCGTACCTTCCATCTTTCTTTAAGAACTAACACTATGTTGGCTACCCATTTTGAGTATTTAACCACTCGAAAGAAACCATCATCGAATTATTTTCTAACCTCTTCTTTTATTTTGAACAACACATTAGGTCGTTTCTGTTAGACCGGTTTGCATTCTTCTCTTATGGGGAGTTTGTGCACCATAATATCAGTACTTAGATCGGGCATGTCTTGATAGGACCATGTAAATATGTCTTTGAACTCTAGAAGCAACTCAATAAGATCTTGCCTTATTTCTACAGAGATACAGGTCTCAATCTTCACCTCTCTTTTTTCAATTTCGTCCCCTAAACTCACAACTTCTATTGATTCTTTGTGAGGTAGGATCTGTTTCTCATCTTGCTCAACCATCTTCAACAGATCAGAAGATAAATTACAATCTTAAGCATCTTTGAAATCCTAAGATTCTTCTGAACATACATCCTACTTAAAATGAGGCTTTAGGTCGGCAACAATGTAACTCATATCATTGATATCAAGGGATCTGACATATGAACAAAAGAGGGATCCAAAGAAATGAATGAATTATGGTATGAAACAAATGGAAAGAATAGTAAGACGTTTGCCAAATGTGATGAACAAAATGCATCGTTTTTATTGAAATAATAGATAATGGTCATGTGCCTTTTACAAAAGGATCCTTATTACTCTCAGGTTTAGAGCAAAAAATGTTTTATGAATATTAATCTGGAAAAGTCCTAACTTCTCCACAGTCTAGTGTCCAAAAATACTTTTGAGGGTGTAAGGAAAAATTCCTGATAAGTTTCCCTATCCATTCTTTTCTTTGGATATAGCTTTAATGCTAAAATATTTTTGACATTCCCCTATTATCTTGATTATCTTGTTTTCTGTTAATTTTCATTTAGAGTTGATAACACTACCCTTGGCACAAATGTTTTAAATATGTGAAGATCTTTATTTTTATTTTTTCTGATTTTTTTCTTATGATTTTTCTTTTATGAAATTTAATGTATGTAATGAAATGCAATGCTAATGAATGCATGTATGCATATGCAAGAAAGGTATTGATTCTTGGCCAAATTCTAATAGAATAACTTTACTAGAAAATGAATGTCTTTACATAAGATAAATTACATATAAAGTCTTGCCCTACTACTCAGAGTTTTAATCTTTCGAATGAGACATGCTAACTTTTGGCCCTTATCAGACTTTGATTCATACTCTAAGCTCAAAACATCGGCTTGAACAACTAACATCTGCAAGTATTCCACCACTTCTCTTACTTGAGTCAATGCTTTACCCATGACATAGTCTTGATCTCTAACTTGCCTTTGAGAGTGCTAAAGTTGCCTATCATTTGTCTCTAAGGTTCTTTCAAGGAACTCAACTCGGATCTCCTAGTTTTGCAAAGAATTTTCAAGTTCTTCTACTCTCTTTTTCAGCTCCTCATTCTCAGCCTGGCTTGCCCTTAATTTGGTCGCAGAGTTATGACTACGATGCCTATGCAAAGACTCCTCCAACTCAACTATTCGGGCTCTCAACTCAACTTTCTCAACCTGGCTCTCTAACAATGTACTCTTTATGACATCTTCTTGGACTTGAGCATCTTGAAACTTTCTCTTCCACTGATTCACTCGAATCCTTTCCTCTTGGATTTCTTGTTGCCACAGTTTTGATATCTTACCTAACCTAGCGATTTTTATTAATAGACAAAGCTTCTTGTAGTCTTTCTTCAAACTATCCAAGTCCTCCTCAACTTTTCTCTTTCCTTTCCACAGCTTCTCGGCCCCTAACCTTTGGATGTCAAAATCCAATCCCAATTGCATCTTTTCTTCTTCTAGCATCTCTATCTTCTTTCCCAACTCATAAATCTTTTTCTCAAAGTCTTGTTTTATGAGTTCTAATTCTGATGGAACTACCTGCAAATGTTCCTGAGCTGGGCGGACATTTTCTGGATTTTGCACAGGGATGTTGTCATTGGTTCTCCTATTCCTCCACTCACCATACTCCGGGGTTACCATGAGATTTGTTGCAAATGTCTTCATTATGCGAACTTGATTCCAAGCATTCAATATCTCTCGAGCCTTCTTCTTGTTGTTCTCACCCTTATACGCAAACTCGCACTAAGCCAAACCTTGCGTCGCTGGGATCAACTGCCTTGTTCTATACTGACTCATCACTAACAAAGAGGCATATCCTACAGCTCCCCAAATCCCAAGTAATGGTACCCAATCAAAGTCTCCACATCGATAAAGTATTTCATCAGGAATAAACCATGGTGCTCGCCATTTGATTTCTTCGTCTTGGAGACTATGGAGTATTGCCATTCACTTTTCCTCAGAAATGTTCTCTTGCCTCTGCGTAGTCACAAATTCTCTTAAAGGGGAATAACTCTAAAAAAATACTCGAATGGAGACCTTTTCCACCTTCCAGAAGTGACTATGGAACCAAACCATCAGTAGTGGTGCGTAGCCTATGAATCTTCCTTCTCCTTCCCTTCGACATGCGTTCAATGCCCTAAAAGTCTCATCCAAAATTATCGGAATAACTGTGACCCTTTTATCTAGTTAGTTTAATAGATCAGTGACCGCCTCCTCTATATACCCCAACACCTTAGGAAAGATAGTCAATCCATATAAATTGAGAGCAAATATATTCACCTTTTTCTTCGCATTTGGATGTACTAAGATCAAATCTCGCAAGCTCTTCCAAGTAATACATTTGTTATCACCCTTTACCTTAATTCAAGCTGTAACTCATTGCTCATTCATTCCCGTAGTGTTCATCAATTTCTTAAGAAAGGTTGGAACACTAGCAGCTCTCGAGTAGACCTTGTTTACCTAAATTTTTGGGCAACGAAGCAAAGCAGTGTACTCCTCAATCGTAGGTACCATGTCCATGTTCTCGAAGGTGAAACAACAGTAGGTCGGGTTTCAATGTTGTGCAAGGGCTCGAAAGAGATGCTTGTCTACCTTAACATCGAGTAAATATGGTAGATCCCCATACTCATAGTAAAAAGTCTATTTCATTCCATCGTCTCAGTGGTCCGATGTCTCCTTCAGCTCTTGTAGATTATTCTAAGTCACGCTAATCCGAGTAAAATCCCAGTAATTTGATACATGTCCTTCAGCTAGGCTATCACCCTTCTTGAGTTGCTTATCCTCTGACCACATGAGCACGACCACATTGTCTTCCACCTTATCAAGATACTCATTTTCCATGATGAGTTATCTACAAATAATCGAGCTTAAATCAATACCTTTCCTAATATGAAAATGCAATGCAAATAACACAAAAATAAAACAAGTCAATATAGTCATTATAAATTTTTTACAACAAATTAAAAGCATAAACAAAGAACTTACGCATCTATTTTGGATAATCACTAAAAGTTCGGAATGGCTTTACCTAGGATAGGCAATTAGGGTTCATTATATATAGTTTGAGTTCTAGATTAAGGATACCCAAACTAGCAGATTCCTCAATCCTCACCCATTATAGGCTCATACGGACTAGTTCAGTTCAGGGGGATACATTTCCCACATGTTTGCACAGAAGTGAAAACCTCATGAAAACATAGGTACGGATATATCCCGAAAGCGATCCACTATCCTGCACAGAGGTGAAAACCTCATTAAGGAGTAGCTTATCACTTCCACTTAGATGGTGTAGTAACAAATGCAATGCATGCGAAAATATAAACACCACAAGTACAACATACATAGATTGAAAATAAAATGCAAAGCAACATATATAAAATAAAATGCAAAGGATCACAAATTAAATTAAATCAAATTTTAAATTTTCAACAAAAAAATTAAAAATAATTGACTTGTGGCTTGACCCTCTTAAAAAATGCCTCCAGTGGAGTCGCAAAACTGTCAAAACCATTTTTTTGAAAAACGAAAAGTCTCGAATTATATTTTGAAAAACGAAAATGGAGTCACCACCAATCTTTAAAAATAGGTGTGATTGGATCACCTTGTAAATTTTAAAATCCTCCAAACAAATTTTTTGGTCTTTGAAACCATAAAACGAGTTCGGGAGTCGGTCACGCATAAGAAAGGATTAGCACCCTCATACGATACCTAATCGATTATTAAAAGTCTTAGTTGCTAAAAATAAAAAACTTGAGAAAAATTTAAATTGCAATCCTTAAATGCATAAATAACATGTTTATTTTAAAAATTAAATTTTATGAAGAAAGCTCGTTAATTCGAATTAATTAAGAAGAAAAGTCACATCCAGTAAGTTAGCACATAACAATTCGAATTTTCGAAAATAACAAGCATTCCTAATTATTTTCTCAAAATCTCGTATATTTTAATTTTAAATAGGGTACTCTATTATCTTAGCTCAAAGAAAAAACTACACTCAGTGAGTTAGGATACGATTCTCTCGAATTCTCGAAATAAAGAATATTGCCTCAATTTTTTTAAAATAATTTATGTATTTTTAAAAAAGAATTAAAATGTCATGCAAAAATAAATGAATGAGTTGTACATAATTTACAATTATAATGGCAAAATAATAAGATTTCATATAAATAATTAAATGAAGACAATCAAATACAATTAATAACACAATAAAAATATAATTATAGTATTAAACAAAATAACAATATAATCATAGTAATAATGACAATAAATATTAATTAATTAATAATATAAGCAACTATATATATATATATATAACACAAATATGAGAAAACTCTAAAATAATTAAGTCAAAGATATAATAAGGCATGTAATTAATTTAAAGGCACAAAATATGACATACAAATAAATAACAAATCAATGAATAAATATATGAAATGCAATCATAAAAATATCTAACATTATTAAATTAAGGATTAATTAGCATGTAATTAAATAAAAAAACATAAAATTTAATAATAAATAAATAAATAAAGATAATAAATATAAATTAAATAAATAATAATAATAAAAGAGATAACAATAAAATGACATGAGAATAAATAACTACAAGATAAATAAACACATAAACAAATAAAAATTAAATGTTAAAATAAACAAGTAAATATAAATAATGATAAAAACAAACTCCGATGAACTTCAATGAACTTCGATGAACTCCGATTAACTCCAAGCAAACCCGAAAGAAGCCATGGTCTCATATATCCAGAGGAGGCTAAAGACGAATCAACATCAAAAGGTAAAAAAAACTAGATTTATATTTGTTCTTGTTAGTTTCAAAAGAAAAAGAAGAAGAAATACAAATAGAAATCGATACCTCAATATTTGTTTTGAATTTTCTTTGAATGTATATCTCAAAAAAAATTTCTCTGAATGTTGTATAAAAAAACTCTGAATCTTATTCTATAAAAAATTCCTCTGAACAAATAAAAAAATCCTCCCTAATACATTTGATTACATGTTTTATAACACAAAATTACATCTTTTTATGATTTTTTACCTATTTTTACAGATTCATAAATCTTGGAGATTCTCCGGGCAAGGGTAGCGGTGGCCAAGCATCCAAAGACAGCTGCTAGGTTTTTCCATATTTTAGTTTAGGGTTTTTTTATTTTTGGGCTATATAAAAATTAGACTTAAAAGTCCGAACGAGATTGGGCTATAACAGCATGCATGGACACTTTGAAACAAAACTGGCTCACAAAAAGGAATTAAATCATACGTTGACAAAATTAAGAGAATACAAAATGGCACGCATGCAGAGAGGAATAATGAAACATTAACTTTATTTATGTAAAAAAAGATAGGTTAACTGACAAATAATTTATTGCATAGTTCACAAAAATTGAAAATAAAGTAAAACGAAATAAACTTAATGAAATTGTATCTAATAATAGTGGCGATATTATAACAAGTCTAATCCCAAGAGAAAAACCATATCGCCTTTAACTCAAGTTCACTGGTATCAGTTTTGGGTGATCCTCACTCAGACCATTAATCTCGCCTTTGCCATCCGCAACCTACTTACTTGTGAAGTAAGAGAGGAGTGGGTGAGTTCATTGAGAACATAGTGAATAAAAAAAATTATATTTAATTTGGGAACCATGTCGCGAGCTGGACTCGCCGCGAAGGTGTGAGAACTAGTTTGCAGTTACCTGCTTCTCAGAAAAACATATAAGTTTGTAAAAACAGTTTCAGATGTACTTGTTGGAAATTATACTTAAAAACTTGGCTTGTTTCCATGGGAAACATATAACATGTCTTATGCTTGTTCTTGTTTTTTATTTACACTTGAACATATAACATGTTTTCATACTTGTCATAAGCGAATCTCCTTATAATGCCTCACTTGTAACTCCAAGAGTCTTTATCAAGTCCCATAAGTGTAGCATAAAGCCAAACACTCTCCTGTACACCAACATGTTCCATTGAATGGATTTCAGCTCAACATTCTCTTATCTCTCCATATGTCCCAGGGCCTCAACGCCCAAATCACAAAACTTATAGGTGAGAGTACTCACAATTCTTTGGCATGCCTATATATCCAACATAGGCTTACATAAGGATCTTGCATAATATGCTTATCACATAGAGCTCACATTAAGAGCTCATTTATAAAAACATGCTCTTTAAACACTCTAAAGCATTCAAAATTTAAGCTCACATAAGAACTCGCATAATTGTATTTTAAAAGATAGCTTTGAGAATGGAGTTTATAGAAAAGCTTACTCTTGGAACTTAATTTAAAAACCCTAAAGTTTCTTAGAAAACATATCAGTTCGCACATGATCGACTATGAACGTCACAACAAATATTGTGCAAGCGTACACTGTCGATGCAAGTATAGTAGACAGATGTGAGTCTGTCGGATATCGATCCCACGAGGATGGATGTTTGTTGTCTATAATTATCGATGCAATGAATAAGTAAATGCAATAAAATTGTGAGATTGATTGTCAAAGAAATAATGTAAAATTAAAGATGAAATGCAATAATAATGAAATGGGGTCCTTGACGTAAATAATCGGCAGAATACTAAGTATGGCTCACAAGGTTTAAAATACAAGGTGATTGTCGCTGCATTAATGCACAATGAATGTCTTACCAAATTTGGCTTCTCTATTAGATCTATGACTTATACATGCACATTAACCACACCTTTCAGTGTTGGCAATGCAACATATTCAAGAACAAGTGGATTAAATTCCTTCAATCCCCAAGCAACTTCCGTTGTCTTACTTGTTAGCTTAAATTGTCACTGCACCTTCCAGTGATAGTGACTGCAATAACACTTTCGTGGTCAAAACATTCAAACCCAAAGATTAAACAGTAAAGGCAAGGTTGAATAAGATATCATTTAGTCTAAATATCAAATATACTTCCATACAAACTTGAAATAACATGAATCACTAGCGTTTAAGGAAGAGAAATAAAAGAATAAATGGAGAATACCATTCCTAGGCTACTCGACTTGCTCCCTTACTCTCCTCTTATGTCGCACTTAGGAGCTCCTCGTCAGGAGCAGATCTACCTCCTCCTTCGCGTTAGGTCGCCCTTGAGAAAGTTAAGCTACTATGGATGCAAGCTTCGAAAATGGATTCAAAAAAAAAATCAATCCGGAAGAAGACCTTTTCTCTCTCCTTCTCATGAGTATTTAATTCCAGCAGAATAGTCCAAGTTTCCTTCCCTCCAAATCTAGCAATCTCTGGTCGTACTAGTTAGTTAACCAACTGTACAACTCACGCATTTATGGTGTGTTAACCAAACAGTTGTCAGATGCTACGACAGTTCTAGGTGCAATTTTGGACCTGCTTATGCAGCGACAACTCTGGAGATATTGACGTAGCGATAATTCTGAACAAGTCCTGCAGGGACAATTCTAAGCGCAATGCTAAACAGACTAATGCAACAACATCAATATTAAAAATATTATAAATTCAAAGGCAATTAGGCTGAGTTCCATTAAGTTAGAAAATGTAATAACTAAAAAAAAATGCTAAAAATGTATACTAAGGATGACCAAATAAGAACAACTTAAATAATAAGTAAGGATAAATCCATGGTTCTTTCTAGTACTATCAGCACATAATAACGAACCTTGAACACATCATACTTAAAAACATTATAGTTAGCACCCATATGACGATCCCTAAACACTTACTGAGAAGTTGAGAATTTTAAATTAGTTTTGCTTTGCCTTTATACTTGTTAGTAGATGGTCCAACTGGTTCGCAACATACATACATGAATAAACACAAATTACTAAACGAACAAAACATACACAAACATATGAGCGAACCTGGCTTTCTAGACAATCCATCCCAATAGGATGGAAACTTTCCTTGATTACTACGAACTTGATTCTAAATAGAGACTTAACAAAAAAATAATTGATAAGAGCATTTTTATGGAATAAGGGTTGTATTTATAGGCACTAAGTATCTATCTTAGTATTGTTAGGATACCCTAGTTGACTTAGGAAAGGTGTTAGGTACACGAAAAGTATATTAGATACATAATATCTTAATTTCTTAATTTAAGTCTGACTCGACTTTCACTGGCAAACCCCCAATTGACAACTCAACCAACGAACCCCAGCTCGCCAAACCAACTGGCAGACCAAACTTGCAATAAATCTGGAGAACCCTCTTATCGCATCTTTTGGCGCACACTGTATCACTGAATCTCTGGCGAACTCCTTAATGATATCCTTTTGACGTACCCTAGCTCATCGAATCATTGGCAAACCATCACTTGCGAGGTCAAAACTTTTAGGCTCGATCTCGGGGTGTTACAACTCTCCCCCACTTAAGGTATTTCGTCATTGAAATGTTCTCTTTCAAAGAGTTGAGGATATTGTTGCTTCATTGCTTCTTCTGCTTCCCAAGTAGCATTGTTAATCTTATGGTTTTGCCACAACACTTTGACTAAAGGGATCTTTTTGTTTTGCAAGACTTTCACCTCGCAATCCACAATCTTTACTAATTCTTCCTCATATGACAAATCAGGTTGCACTTTAAAGTCATCTACTAACACTTCATTCAGGTCGCCACCAAAGTAGTTCACGAATCATGTGGTTAAAAAATGTTTATCCATAGGCCTGCCACTATTATAATGTAATATTTGAAATAGTTTTTGTTTGGTTCCTCATTTAGTTGTACACATTCGATAGAGAATATAAACCTTTTGATTGGATCTAAAATAAACGTTAGAGGTTTGTTCATTAAATAATTTCGGATAAGAAAGTTTACATTATAATACATGAAAGGAAATACTCAATTAAACTTGCAACCATGATTGATGCGATGTTATTCTTCTACTTTTAAACATAGTATATAAAACTATTATTGAGACAATGTGGAACAAGTGGAAGAATGTTAGGATGTTTTTCTTAGAAACAAATATTCTTTAAATTACTATTTTTTATCCGTGCAATGCATAAATTCATTGCATGTATTTATACAATAAAATAAATTTTAATATAAAATGATTTAAAATATTTTTATTAAAATATCTTTAAGAATTTCTTTTGCAAGGTAAATTCATTAATTCACTTAATGAATGGAACCATACAGTTCAGGGGAAAAAATAACAAACACTCGTCGTAGATGGTGAAGGACAAGCTCCATCAACACAACAAAGGCTTTAGCTTCAGCATCAATAGAACATTATGACACGTTGACAGTTGACTTTGTCACAACTCAAGCACAACATATCTGGAGTGACTGCAAGCATTTAATACAATAAAGAAATCAGCCTCAAATGGTCCAAAGTGGCGAGCGAAAATTGAAAAAAGAATCAAGTATTCATCAAACTAGAGAGGAAGATGACAAAACCACCCCTAAAATCACTTGTAAAACTAAAATTACATGCATAAGCAAGACTAAATAATGTCTACAAGAGCAGACGGAAACTTCTTAAAGTTGAAGACTTAATAAAAAATGGAAAAATAAACAAAAAAATATAAAACTTAGGACAACAAGGATCCAAATCGACTCGTGAAATCATTTATTATTCTGAAATGCTCTCAAAACAGAAACAGATTTAGTATTTACATTTTCTAACTCAGTGTTGTTTGAGCTTATTTTCTTTCATTTTCTCTTTTGTGCTACTAATGATGTTGTATTTAGTACTAGTTTTGCGTCTAAAGTTGTCAACGCAGAAATCCGCCTAGGAAGATCAGAGTAGGAAAGCATTCAGAGTTGCAGTCACAAGTTTGATCCAATATTGCGGTCAAATATGTCATCATTTAAATGCTTCTATATTTTATCAAGGATTCTAAACTGCTAACACATCCAAAAGCACCAGCGTAAGAGAATGACAAGTTGTCGCAGCAAATTAAAATCATAATTTACGCCCAGTAATGTCGCGACAATCTGCAATTGTCTAATGAACAAATCAGATCTGCGTGAGTGCATAGCTGACAATAACAAACTTTTATAGCTGCAAAAAGGAGTTAGATCTGAAAGGGAGGAAGATCGAAAATTACCAGTGATTATAAATAGAAGAACGAAAGAGAAGATCAATCATCAAGCTGTGAAGAATTTAAATCTATAATTTCTCTCATTCATTCTCAAAGTCAATTGCCATGGAAGCTTGATTCTGGATGAAGGTGACCTGATGCAACAAAGAAGCAACTGCTTCTAATGAGAAGTGCTATGTGTGATGCAAGAGGAGCATCTATGGAAGAGTTCTAGTAGGCTAGAAATAGAATACTTCAAGTTGTTCTTTATTTCCTTTTAATTGCTGATGAATTCTATTGACTATTAATTATATACGGAAGTATCTGCTAATGTTAGATTTACTTTGATTTCTACTCAATTCTTCTTATTTGTTTATATTTGGATTTAACTGTTTTGACCACGGAAGTGCGATTGTAGTCACATTCACTAGAAAGTGCGATGACAAGTTAGATTAACAAGCAAGACAAAGAAAGTTGCTTGAGGCAAGAAGGAATTCTGGCCACTTGTTCTTGAGTACAAAGCATTACTAGCACTAGAAGGTGTGGTAATTGTGAGTACTTGGGTCTTTGTTAAACAGAGAGTTTGATATCAGTAAGATCTCATTGATACATAATTGCAGCAATAATTCATCTATTAGTTATCTTGTAATCACATTTATTGTTGCCAACTTGTGAAGTCAGTGATCCTCTCCAATTCTTTACACTTAATCTATTTCTTTTATATTTCTGAATTTACACTACAACATCTCAACAACCAATCCATTTTCTATTAATTTGCTCTGACATTTTATATTACATTTGCACTGACAGATTTTACTATTAACTCGTGTAGTTTAATCGATTTGTGTTGACATTACTCTTAACAGTTCTTTTCATTTTAACTTAAATTGCAACAAACCCCTAGGGAATATGTAATTGGGCCAACACTAACTCTTGCAGTGACAGCCTTTGGCTAGATTACTTTTTCTAACACTTGCATTGGAGTGTTCCCCCTTGACAGTTCACAATATACCCACATTGGAATGTCTTTTATTTATAACTATACTTATATACAAGTAGCTGTAAATGAAAAATTTATTCAAGATTCAAATAATGATACTATTCATCCATTACTAATGCAATCTAAATCATTCATCCAAAAATTGAAAATACAACATTCAATCAAATTCATCCAACTCATTCATTAGAAGTTCACAAGATTCAAGAATTAAGCATCAAACGAAAAATTTAAAGCACATTTTCAATAACCATGCATGCTTCATTAAACTCAAAAGGACAAAAAAAATATAAAATGTGGGTGCATTTGCATTTCCAGCACTATATACATTCCCCCCAAACTTAAAGTCTGCATTGTCCCCAATGTACTGACATTAATTTACAATGACACATGGAAATGTAATGACAATGCATATGTAGTGACAATTAAAATGCAATGACAAAGAAAATGTGGTGACAATTAAATTACAGCTACATGATATGCATGAAAACTAAATTAAGTACCGAAAATAAAAACTAACTCAATGTGCTGCATGAGTCTTCTTCTTCTTGAGCTTGCGCTCCTCCTTGTGTCGCTTCTTGTGCTTGGCGCATTTTCTCTTCCTTTCTTTTGGCTTGGTCGAATCCTCGGATTGCTCCTCCGTATCAGGTTGCGCCTCGGCATCATCGATCGTGACATCAAACGGGTGTATTTCAGCAAGCGCGGCAACATAAAGCACCATGGCTAGAGGATTAGAATCCTCATTACTGATAGTCACGGCCTTCGTCTGACTTGCATCAAGTGGTGCCAAGTCATCAAAAGATGCACCAACAACTTCAGGTACAGTGACAAATTCCTCAGACGAATTTGTCATGACATCAGGTTCTTCTCTTCTTACTTCTTTTCCTTCGTCTTCTTTTTCTTTTTCTGTCTCCGTAAGTTCCAAAGGCATGTTTCCTTCATCAACATTGGCCTCCTTCTCAGCCATAGTAGCCTCTGGGCTGGTAGAAAAATCATCCTTAATAAGGCTGGCAATGTTTCGAAGGTAATCTTCGACTTCCTTCGAATTCACCTTGCGTTCATCATCAAAAATATGGACCATATGCGGAGATGCTACTAATTGGTCCTTTCCTTCTGATGTAATCCTCTCAGTTGAAGGCGTGGCTTCTTTGATGATTGAAGGGAACATAGGGAACTCAGGCAAAGGTGCTTTACTCATACAGCGCAATGTAGTCACAATGACACTATTTCATGCTCTTATGTAGGCATAAAATAGGTTATGAGATCTTTCCATTTTTCTCGATTTTACCAACAAGTTTGATCTGCCGAATGTTTATGGTATCAGCCATCTTTTCTACCTCTTTAACCTTACACCATAAGTTAGGATCTATGGCTACATGAGCCTTCTTTTCTTTCATCTTAGCTTTGCCTTTCCTCTTCTTGGCTTCAGCTTCCTTCACAACAAGAGTGTCCTTCCCCATAGTCATACGCTTAGTAGAGGCATCATTAATAGGTCCTTCATTGTCTAACATTTCTTCTCCCTCACGAGGCATCACTCCTCGTTGTTGGCACAGCTGCATGATCTAGTAAAGAGAATGCTAGAATACCCATCTGCCTTACAGCACAATCCGTAATTTCTTAGTGCAAAATTGCATCGACATCAATTTGTCTTCCTTTAATGATCGAGTGGATTAAACACATCCGATCCAAAGTTACTGTTGTGCTATAAGTAAAAGGCATGAGACGACAGTTTATGAAGTGAAACCAGACCTTACTTTGTATTATGAGGAAACGACGATGCATTGTGTAGTTGTTCGAATTGTTGCCCGTCCACACTACTCCGCCAATGCAAAGGTCTTGCATTAAAATGTCAGCCCCCTCTTCTATAAGTTGTTTTAGGAAAGCCATGTGCTTATCTTCTTCGATGGTGATGTTGTAAAGAGCATTAATGTGGGAGGTACCCCAAGGCACCAACCCTTCATGAACGAAGACGAACTCTTGTTCGCTATCAATCAAGTTTGGATAGAACTCTCTCACAAGTGATGGTGAATATCCCCCAGGATTGGTGCAGAAGGTTTCCCAACCCATTCTCGTAATAGTATATGATTATTATTACTTTTAGTCTTGTTTGATAGATTGGAAGCCTTGTTCAGGGTGACAGTTGCACTTCAGCATGTTTTCCTGGAAGCGGCCATTCACAACCTTGGTCAGAAACATCACTAGTTCTCTCGATGGGTGCTGCTCTGTTTCTCGAACCACTACGGCAGAGGACGATTCTGTAGCAAATTTGGACGGTGTTTTTGTGCCTCGAATTCTGGCCATATCTTTTTGGTAGCAAAGATAGTAGAGAGCAAGAAAGGTGAGAGCTTTGAAGAAAGTTTTAAGCAACAATGGAGGTTTTTCTGAGGCACACCATCGGCACAGTGAATTACTTTATAAGGAATGAAATGTGAAGATGGAGGGTCATGCTCTTTTCCATTGTAGAGAGACAACAGTCGATCTGCATCCAATAAATGCGTCAACACGAGTTGTCCTTTTTCTAACCGATCTAATGGTTCGAGATTAGGTACTTGAAATGTCACGATTTGTTTCCGGATCTGTTTCAATTTTGTGATGAGTCAGTAGATAAGTTGCGTCGACTAGTTTTTCGTGGGTCGACAAAAGAAAGAACTTTATTCATGCAAAAAGACTAAGAAAAATAACTGAAATATAAACAAAATAAACTAAAAATAAATGATAAAAATGTAAAGAAAGGTTAGAAAAATGTGACCAGATTAATGGTCTCTTTCTGGTTATGATCATCTTGGTTGAAGTAATGCTTCAACTGTTGGCCATTCACCTTAAATTGGTGCCCATCATTCTTGTCTTTAATTGTGACTGCACCATGAGAAAATGCTTCGACAACCTTGAATGGACCAGACCATCATGAGCGCAATTTACTTGGGTGCAATTTTAGTCGCGAATTAAATAATAGCACCAGTTGACCTATAGAAAATTATCGTTGCAAGATAATTTGTCGTGCCAGCGCTTAGTCTTTTCCTTATAGATTGAGGCATTTTCATAAGCATTGCGTCGAATTTCCTCTAGTTAAGTAATGTCCAATAGTCTTTTCTTTCCAAGAGCTTCATAGTCCATGTTTACTTGCTTGATTTCCCACGTGGATTTATGTTCTAATTCCACAAGCAACATGCTTTACTAAACACAAGTTGATACGGCGACAGTCCAAGTGGAGTTTTATACGCTGTGCGTAACGCCCACAACTCATCATCCAGCCTAGAAGACCAACCCTTCCTTGATGGATTCACAACCTTTTCAAGAATATTTTTGATTTGCCGATTGGAACTTTAACTTGGCCATTGGTTTGTGGATGGTATGTGGTTTTCATTTGATAGTTAACTCCATACCGCTTTAATGCTACTGCAACTTTATTACTGTGAAAGTGAGTGCCTTGATCATTAATCAATGCCTTAGGTGTGCCGAAACTAGTGAGTATGTGCTTGTGGAAAAATTTCAGCACTGTCCTAGCATCATCCTTTGGGACAACAACGACCTCCACCCATTTTGATACATAGTCAACAGCAAGTAGGATATAAACATTTCTAAACGAAATTGGAAATGGTCCCATAAAATCCATACCCCAGACATCAAAGAGCTCAACCTCCATAATTGGCTGTTGCAGCATCTCATTTTGTCGAGATATTGATCCAGTGCGCTAACATTTGTCACATTGTTGCACAAAATTGTGGACATCTTTAAACAACGAAGGCCAATAAAATCCTGATTAAAACACCTTAGCAACAGTTCTTATTCCACCAAAATGACCTTCATAAGAGGCATTGTGGCAATGCTTCAAGATTGAAAACATTTTTTGTTCTGAAACACAGCGCCTAATAATATTTTCGTTGCATACCTTGAATAGGTATGGCACATTCCAGTAATATTTCTCAACGTTGCAAAGAAATCTTTCCTTCTTATGGTCTATTGCACTTAAGGGTAACCTTCCACATACCAAGTAATTGACTACATCTGCATACCATAGGGATGGATCGACAGCAAACAATGTTTTATCAAGAAAAGCGTCGACAATTTGGAATGTATTTCCATCTTCACTTCCTACTTCCAGACGAAACAAGTGATCTGCCACTTGGTTCTCCGATACTTTGCGATCCTTTATCTCTATTTCAAATTCTTGTAATAACAGGATCCATCATATCAATCTTGGTTTGGCATCCTTCTTTGCAAAGAGGTATCTCAACGTAGAATGATCTGTGAACACTGTAACCCTTACGCCGACAAGATATGAGCAAAATTTGTCGAAGGCAAAGACTACACCAACAGCTTCTTCTCTGTGGTTGTATAATTAATTTGCGCTTCCGTAAGAGTTTTGTTGGCATAGTATATCACGTGAAACACTCTTTCTTTGCGTTGTCCTAAAACGACACCCACTGCATAATCACTCGCATCACAAATTACTTCAAATGGTTGCGACCAGTCTGGTGCCACGACAATAGGTGCCTTCATAAGCTGCTGCTTTATTTGCATAAATGCATCCAAACATACATCATCAAATAGAAATTTTTATTTTTCTCTAACAAGGAGCATAAAGGTTTTGCAATCTTGGAGAAATCATGGATAAATCTTCGATAAAAAGCTGCATGATCGAGAAAACTCCGAATACCTTTTACATTGGTTGGTGGGGGTAACTTCTCAATAATTTTGACTTTTGCTTTATCCACTTCAATGCCCTGACATGAAATTCGATGATACTAAGAACATGCCTTCTGTTGCCATGAAATGGCATTTCTCCCAATTCAACACTAGATTTGTGTCCTCACATCGCTTTAAAACTCTAGCCAAATTGTCAACGCATTTATCAAAAGTATTTCCATAGACAGAAAAATCATCCATAAATACCTCCAATGAGTCTTCAATCATGTCTGAGAATATTGCCATCATGCACCTTTGAAATGTGGCTGGTGCATTGCAAAAACCAAATGACATTCGGCGGGAAGGCAAAAGTGCCAAAAGGATAAGTAAAGTTCATTTTTGCTTGATCCTCCAGCGCAATCACTATCTGATTGCAGCCATAATAGTCATCGAGAAAAAAAATAGTCTATTCTAGCATTTGATCAATGAAGGGAAGTGGGAAGTGATCCTTTTTGTGGCTGCATTCAAATGGTGATAATCCATGCACACTCGTCAGCCCGTAAGAATACGAGTAGGGGTTAGTTTATCGTTGTCGTTACATAGCACCGTGATACCACTCTTTTTAGGAACACTTGGACTGAGCTTACTCACATGCTATCAGAAATTGGGTAGATAATGCCTGTATCCAACCACTTAATTATTTCCTTTTAACAACCACTTTCATTTTTTCATTTAATCTTCTCTACTATTCAATGGATTGCTTTCCCTCATCTTCTAACTGGATTTTGTGCATGCAAAAAGAGGGACTAATGCCTTAATATCTATAATACTCCAGAAAATTGCACGCTTGTGTTGCTTCAGTATATAGATTAATTTTTCCTCCTAACTTGCGTTGACAGTTGCAGAGACAATTACTGGCAGTGTATCCTTCTCACCAAGGAAAACATTCTTCAAATGGGTAGGCAAAGGCTTCAACTCCAAAGTAGGAACTTCCTCAATAGATGGCTTAAACACTAGAGCCATTCTATTTGTAAAATCTAAAGATTCCAATTGTCATTCATGCTTAAGCTCAACATTATTTACCTCAACCTTGCAATCATAATCAACTAGAAAATCTTCTTTTGCTGTCACCGTAAATTATTCTAAGACTACTGTGTTGCGCTCATTAAATCCATCTTCAACACATCAACGTGGTGACATTCTTCTTTGTTATTACAGGAACTATCTTTGAAAACATTGAATGTGACATGTTCATCGTTATGTCGCATTATCAGTTTGCCTTTGAATACGTCGATAAGAGTACGGCTACTGGCAAGGAATAGGTGTCTACGCTGACGAGGACGTCTTTAATTTGTCCCTCAAGTTGCGCTAATGATCCATCTACCAACTACAATGTCACTGCAATGGGCTTCATATGACCAATCCCTAATTTTCTAAATGTTGACAATGGCATGAGGTTGATACTTTCTCCTAAATCACATAGAGCTTTTCCTAAGTAATGATTTCTAATGGAACATGGAATTGTAAACTGCCAGGATCTTTCATCTTTGGTGGCAATTTATTTGTCAGGACTGCTCTACATCCATCTGTGAGCAATATTGTCTCAATATCAATCAACTTCTTCTTCTTGGATAGGAGCTCTTTCATGAATTTCCCATTGCTAGGAATTTGTACGAGAGCATCCATAAGAGTATATTGACATGCAATTGTTTCAATGCGGTTAGAAACTTTTGATATTCTCTATCAGTCTCCTCTTTGAATCGCTGTGAAAATGGAAAGGTATTGATTCATCAGGTTGTCGTGACAAAATCGGTTGCATCGACATCGATAGTTGCATTGACAATTTTTTCGGTCTAACATTAGGCATGGGAGTAACAATTAGTGGAACCTCTTTCATTGGTCTTTTATAACTTCTTCAGATACTATTTTTTTCCTTGATCAGCTTCACTTGGATTCTCGATGTCACTGGGTAAAGCACCTGGTGGTCTTATGCTCAAATTTGAAGCTAGTTTCCCTAACTGTGCTTCCAATGCTCGGACAAAAGAGGAATTTCCTTGCACAATAACCTCTGTTCACATTATATGCTCACGCATCAAGGCTTCGAGGGCAGCTAATGGATCAGCTCGTGGTTGTGAATACTGTTGTTGTTGTTGTTTTCCTTACATATTCAGATGTGGCATTGAAGATTGTTATGGCTGCACATGAGTGTGTGACTGCAACTGATTTTTATTTGCATGAATCTGAGGACTCTGATTGAAATTTTGCTACTTCTGATTGTAATTCCCTTGTTGAAAATTACGTTGAATAGAGGAATTGCCATATCTAAATGTCGTCACATTTTGACTTTCCCAAGGTTGTTAATTTCGAGCAAAGTTATTGTAGGAATTACCATAAGAATTCCTCGGATATTATTAACATAAAAAGCATTCTCGGCATGCTGAAAACAATCCTCGTAGCTATAATTGTCTTCACAAATTTTGCAACAAAATGTAGGGACATCCATTTGTTGGGCGACTTGAATAGGCGTAACTTCACTGGTTCCCTTCATGTTCTTTATCATATTTGCTAACGAAGATACTTGTGCACTCAAATCTGATATAGCATTTAATTCGATAACCCTAGGATTTGGTTTGACTTGTGTAGCACGAGAGATCGAATATTGGTAGTCATTTTGATCGATCCTCTCTAAAATTCTTACAGCTTCATCATAAGTGCAATCCAACAAAGGACCATTTGCAGATACGTCGACAAGATTTCTTGTCTGTTCATTTAATCCGCTGTAAAAATTTCAATCTGCGTCTCTTGTTGAATTCCATGCATGAGGTAGCATCGAAGCAAATTTTGTAACACTCCAATGTAGTGTACAAATTTTCATCATCCAGTTGATGATACACAGTAATATCATTCCTAAGTCGAGCATTCATCGTTGATGGATTAAATCACAAAACGAATTGAACTGCCAGCGCATTCCATGATGTAATCGATCCAACAAGCAATCCAAGGAACAAGGTACGAGCTCATCCTTGCAATGAGTAAGGAAATAGTTGCATCTTCAAGGCGTCATCAGGAATGCCATGCTGACTAAAAGAAGCACAAATTAGTAGAAAAGATTTAAGGTGCTCTCTAGCATCCTCATGAGGTAATCCAGCATACTGCCCATTCGAATTCAGCATCTGAAACATGACCAGTTTTAAATCAACATTGCCAACTTGAATAGCTGGTCGAACAACCCTTGGTTGCAACTCATCCAACACAGGGACAACATAGTCTCGAATAGTTCTATTTTGTATCTAATCATCTTGCGGTAGCGATAGATTATTAATGATTTGTGGTTGTCTAGGAGGTATAACAGGATTCTGTGTTAGCAATGGTGGTATGGCTGCATCGTTTCCTGGCAGAGCCATGTTTCTTTGTTCTTGTTTTCTCCTTCTAATAGTTCTCTCAATTTTAGGATCTAAGCCAACAACAAATTCAAGATTACTCTTAGTCATAAACACCTAGAAAGAAAATTGGAAAATAGTTAACCAAAAACAAAAACAAGTTAGTAACAAGTAAAGATTAGGAAATAAAGAATAATTACAAATACAAGAATAAACATCAAACAAACGCCATTCCCGAAAATGGAGCCAAAACTTGATCGCGCTATGAACGTCACAGTAATTTGTGCAAGCGAACACTGTCGATGCAAGTATAATAGATAGATATAAATCTATTGGATATCGATCTCACGGGGATGGTTGTTTGTGTTTACAATTATCAATGCAATGAAAGTTAAAACAAGATAGATTGTAATGACAGATGTCAGAGCAATTAAAATAAAAAATGCAGTAAAAGAATGAGATTAATTTGTCAAAGCAATATTGAAAGATTTAAGAAATAAAGTACTGATAATAAAATAAGGGTTTCCTAACTTAAAAAATTGGTAGAAAGCTAAATGTGATCACAAGGTTAACAACAAATAAATTGCCACCGCAATTAAGCACAATGAAATCTTACCAACCTTACTTCCCAGTTTATCAAAGACTCAAATAATCACACTTACCACACCTTCCAGTGTTGGCAATGCAATATACTCAAAAACAAGTAGAATGAATTCCTTCGATCCTCAAGTAACTTCCGTTGTCTTGCTTGTTAATTTAATTTGTCACTGCACTTTTCAGTGACAGTGACTGCAATCACACTTCCGTGGTCAAACAATTAAATCCAAAGATAAAAAATAAAGGAAAGATTGAAATATATATAATTCATATCTGAAATGAAATTGTACTTCCATACAACTCAAATTATCAAAACTTATCAGTGTTAATCAAGAGAAATAACAGAATAAATTGAAGTATCCTATTCCTAGTTTACTTGAATCACTCCCTTACACTCCTCTTAGATCGCATTTAAGGTGCTCCACATTGAGAGCAAGGCTGCCTTCTCGCCAACGTCAGGTTGCCCTCTGGAATTTAAGCTGCCATGAATGCAAGCTTGAAAAAAATGTTGAAGAAGAAATTCTTTTCCACTCAAAAGTCCGGCCTCTCATCCAGAAAATCTTTTCTCTTCAGTATTTAACATCCACTACACAGTACAAGTGTCCTCCTTTTCAGATCTAACTTCCTCTAGCTGTACAAGTTGGTTATACCAGCTGTACAACTCACACAAATCTGGTGTATTCATTAGACAGTTGTCAGGTACAACGACAGTTTTGGGCGCAAATTTGGATCATATTTTGCAGCGACAACTCTGGACACCTTCATGCACTGATCCTTCAGGATAGGTTCTTGCAGTGACATCTTTAGGTGCAATACTGAACAACTAATGCAGCGACATTAATAGTAAAAACATGATAATTTAAAGGAAATTAGGCTAAGTTTCACTAAGTTACAAATGCAATAAATAAGTTAAAAAGACTAAAAAAGCATGCTAAAGATGATCAAATGGGAACAAATTATACCATAAGTAAGGAGAAATCAATGGTCTTTTCTAATGCTATCACTTTCTAATTTACAATCTTATAAGCTATTGGATTCCTTCAAACTTAGTTGCACAAGTGACCGCCCTAAAACATACTCCCGTTCGGTGAAGGTTTTAGGCTTCCGCAAGTATATAGGTCATGTTGTAAATATAGTGTGTACAATGATACACTTGGTAGTATTCCGAGGATCGTACGTAAAGGAGTCGTGAGATAATTTGTAAATTAAATCCCTACAAAAAATAAAAGTAATTAGTAATTACTTTTGGGATTATAGTACGAAAAATAATAAAAAGAGTTGTTTGTAAAAAGCATAAAAAGAAACTAAATAAATTAAAGAGTTTGAGATGCAGAATGTCGATAAATGGCTTTGGGGATTTTAGGTTGCTTTCGTATGAGTTCTTCAATTGTTGAGTTTTAGGGATTTTTCTCCAATCAACTAGTCACTACCCAATTAGATCTCTCGATCTTCTGCCAACATAGCAAGTTGATAGAGACTACTTATCACTAGATGTCAAAATCTAAATCAGTTTCGGGAAAAGGTTTTCATAGTTGGGGGCAATACCAATTTGGGTTCATTCCCACCTAAATGATGTTCTAGGGTTATCAGGCCTAGTGTTTGTTTGATATTCTTCCTTTCCCAAACAACTAATCCGAAAGGTAAAACCTATATTAAACAATAATTAAATATCCATACTTCCACTCCCTAATTCCCCAAAATGGGGTTAGTTCCTCATGGTTTTTTTATCATCATTAAAACAAATAATATATGAAATCATATAATTGAACAAAAAGAATGAAAAAGAAACTACAACTGTATTGGAAATCTGTCGGGAAAAATTCATCGAACGTTTATGCGAGTTTTACAATCTCGTTTCAAACGAAAATACAAAATGAAAACTAAAAGCTAATAAATGGTGTGTTTAAACCTAATGCTAAAGGTCCTATTTATAGCCTTGGCTGATCATTTTTATTAGCCCTAGGGCTGTTGTCATCCTTTGTGTTTAAGTAGCATTGTAAAGATCGAAATGCCCTTCACTCGATGCAGAATCCACATCCAGTGGTCGATGTCGCGACACACCAGGACCAGTGTTGCGACAAAGACTCGATCTCCGTGTGAAATGTTATCCTGCAGGTGTTGTCGCGACATAGCCCATGTATGTTGTGACAAAGAAGTCAATCTTCGAAATCTCCAAGTCTGGTCCCTTGGTTGCAACATAGCTCAGCCTATGTCGTGACAAAGTCATCAACCTCATATTTTTATAACTTCTTATGGTCTTCTACACATTCACAAAGTACATTAGCTAACCTTTAGGCCTTAATCGACCTTACAGACAATAAAACAACATTTTAGCACTTAGGTTACACAATTTATTCAAAAGAAAAATCTAAGTTAAATCCTACGAAAACATAAAGAAAATATTTGGTTTCAAGCTCTTTAAGTGTGAAAACTAGTTCAATCTGCTAGGCATAAAACCGACAGATAAAACTCCCCCACACTTAACTCTTTGCTTGTCCTCAAGCAAACAAAATAAAGAATCAAAGAAAAAAATGAAGAGCTTGAGTTCATAGTTATACAAAGAGTGGGCTTGTAGTATGTATTCTAGGCATCATATATTTCTTAATAACTTTAATATGATGATTAAGCAATTTTACCGTTTTCGATTAGAAACAGTATAAATTCAGTAAGTTATAGGAAATACAAATATTAAGGTTTTATCAATATGAATCCAACAATGCCTAATACAAGTACTTTAATTATCCTAGTACAATACAGATAATTATAATGAGATCATACAATTTCCATATCTTTTCATGCATTTTAGGAACTCTCAATATGTCCCATTCCATCTCACCCCCTTATTTCCTTATTCTTCCCTATTCTTCCCCCTTATGTCCCATTCCATCTCACCCCTTTATTTCTTCTTCTCTCACCATCCTTTTTTTCTTTTTTAGAAACTCTCAATATAAAGCAATCCCTTTAGCTAACTTATGAGTATTCTTTTCTTTTATTTCTTGAGTAAGATTCTATTTTTCTTCTTTTTGGTGACTTTATAATTTTTTACTATTCACATGTTTTCTTACTCATGATTCTTTTGTTTCTACTAATTTTCCTTTCCTTTTTTATTTTTCTCTATTTCTCTCTTTTTGGCTAAACTAAATTTCATACGTTATATTGATTTTCCTATTTTTATTTTGTAACCTCCACCTTACTTAATGTGTCTACTTACCCTCAATATCAATGGCCATACGTCTATTTCCATACAAAATAGGACTAAAGAAAAGAGTATACAAAATCATCATTTAAAGCTAAAAAGGCTTGTAGTGTGGTTCATAAAAAAAGGTCATAAGGCTTAAAGATGGGTACTAATTGGTAATTCATAATAGGGTTTGGCTTTTTAGCTCTAGATGTATCCAAACAATGCCTTAGGTCATCCTTAAACATCTCAATATGCATAAATATTAATTTCATCATACAATCTCAAAATTACTATCTATCATATACACTAGCATGCTTGTTTCCTCATATTATGCATATCACTTGGTATCAATAATACCTTTCTATCTATATTTAATGTAGCCTACAGAACTCAAAACTTTCATACTAAAAAATTATAAATTTCTTATCATCAAGCCAAATTTATCGATAAATACAATCAACCTATTATACATGCGCCTGACCAATAATTTTGTTTTCTACAAGCTCAATCACAATTCAAAATAAACATAAAAGCTGAACACTATATGCAAAAATTCTTATGTTACCCCTACACTTTAGAAAACACATTGTCCCCAAAGTGTAGCCCCCTTAAATAATAAGGAAAGAAGTTACCCGATTTATCGTAGAAAGTCCCCCTTGTCCTCATGGTGGTTGTCCTTCTCCCTTTGGTGTGAATGCTCGAATTTGTTGTGTTTCCATTATGTGGGGTTCCTTACAAAAGAATTAGGGCATATATATATGCAAAACTAATTTATAATCCTACTCCTATGAATTATATAGATTTGAAACAAAAACTAATAATTACAAAATTGAATTGTCTAAAACAATAAAACAAACAAAACAAAAAAAATTGAAACAATTATAAAACCTAAATAAAACCTAATTTTAAATAAAGGTCAAAATATAAGTCCCTATTCCTCTTAGACATTTAATTCTCTCTTCTTTCGTTCTTCACTTTGACTTTGCTACAAATATAAAATTTCGCAAACAAATAATCACCTAACAGTTTACTCGGTGGATTCATTGTTCGATCAAATCTTTCAGTTGGTACTCCCACCTTTGTACACGTGGAAGATATTAAATGAGGGAAAAGTATACCTTTCCCCAAGTTCTTTGCACATTCCACCATGCTTCGATGAATCCATTTTCCCACACAGATTCGTTTCTTCTTGTGAATCTCGTATGTCATTATAACATGGATTGGGTATATATCTGTCATATCGGTAGTGGGGAGTATCCTAAAATAAACAAATTTCATCCATATCTTAGCTCTAGGTACCATGAGTTCTTGGTTGAAATTTTTTGGAATTGCAGTGCCTTCTCGATAAGTCCATAATTCTTTTCCCATTATTAAGAAAATTAGGATATTCTCGGTGTCGATATTCTTAAATTCCTTTAAATCAACTCTATCGAGATAATCTTGGTAATAATACGGCACATTGTAGAATCTACAAATTTGGACCTCATTCAGATATATTTCAACTCCTTGAATTTTCATTGAACCTTGAATTTGTCCACAAGCTCTCCTGGCTTCGTGTTTCTTCAAAGCCAAAAATAAAATTCTTAAACTATCGAAATATTTACCGGTTCTTTACAGGGCAAATAGAATTGAGCCCATTCATGATCAACCATTGTTTCCCAAATACCTCTGCAAACTTGCATCAAAAGGTCAAACCCTTGTTCCTGAATTAAGGTATGTGGCTGTAATTATTGTACTTGTCTAAATCATCTTCTAGGAATTCAAGAATAGGGTTAGTAGCACTTTCACTTGAATCAATCATTTGACTTTATGATTGGAATCTTTTGATTGTGGAATGAAAGATAAAATAGAAGGGATGTAATTTATAGGGAATGATTAATAATACTTTTAGTAAATGTAGAAGTTAATATTTTTCAGAGATTAAAGTATCTAAATCTCATTTAAAGTGTTAGGAGTTAGAGTCTTACCTGAACTGCTATCGTTATGTTGGCGTGTGGCGACAAACATTAGGTGTGTCGCAACATCATCAGATAAAAAACGACAGAAATAACAGTTTAAAAATATGCCAAATAAAATAAGAAAATAAATATAAGGTTGTAATCAGAATTAAATAGCCTTGGCCTCGATGTTCTCCGATTTTCGACTCGATCCTTAAAATAGTATTTTCTCCTTCTAATAGTAAGCTGGTTTCGGGATGACCTATCAAACCAACCCTTACCGATTGTCTAATCGCGATACATATGTTTATGATTCAAGACCTCGATAGCCATGTGTTCTGAAGAACCCAACTCGGATTAATAGCATCGACCGCGCGGGTCGTTTAAACCTGATCACCATCTCCCTTGAGGAAAATCTCGCTAGTATTACCCCACCAAGACTCGCCAATTTGTTCACAGGAACCTGAATTCAGCACGGTCGATTCGTCTTCCCAACTGTGCACCAAAACAAATTCAACCCAATGCGTGCCTTTAAATTAAAATCGAGTTAACTCTAAGGGATGAATTTGTCAATCCCAATATTCCGGAGAGACGGCGAATACCATATGAAAGGTGTTTAACTTGGATTCGTACCTCACAATTATTGGTCGAAGATTATATCAGTCTAAAGCCAAGATGGAAGTTTAGTGGTGCATGATTTTAATCATGCTTGATGGATGATGATGATGATGGATTGTTTGTATTTATGAAAGATGGAAATGGGGAAGGATTGAGAAAGGAATTAAACAAATTTGAAAGTAAATGAAATTTGAAATGGAAATGGCAAACTATTCTAAAGCAAAAGATAAGAAGAAATGGAGAATTTCTTAATTGCTTCACAAAATCCAAAGTACATCTTCAATTGAACCCAAAAGACCCTATTCATATACAATTGGGTTACTAAAAATAGCTTGACCTCTTTTAAACTAAATTTCCCCTTTACTTAAAATAAATAATCCTAGTCAAAATAAAATGAAGAAAATAACAAAATTCAAAAATAACTTTTGACAAATTCAACAAAAAATCTCTTTGCATTTAAGCCCTCAATTTCTCCCAAATCTTCAATGTAGTCCATCTCTTCACATATTTCTTCAATTAGGTCCACTTTTTGCTTGCCTTTAGATTGAAATATCAATTTGTGTACCTGATAAGAAAATGTAGGAAATTAAAAGTACTTTCCTCAAAATTAATTCAAAATACACAAACAAAAATTGCACAAATTATTTACTATCATCTATTCCTTGGGTATTTTTGATGTTCAAGTCTAACATTGGCTCTTTACCCCATATCACCTTACAATGTAGAGGTTGCTCATCAATAAGTATATCTGCAGTTCCCCCATAATATGGCTTTATTATTTGCCCATTTACTAGAAACGTTTCTCCATTCTTACCTAACAACTCAATTGCTCAATATGGTTTTACCTGATTGATATATATGGCCCTGTCCATCTTGATTTGAGTTTCCCAAGAAATAGTTTGAGCCTAGAATTAATAAAGAGTACATTTTTCCCGGCTTAAAATTTTGTTTTCAAATCTTGGCATTGTGGCACAGCCTACTTCTTTCTTTATAAAGTTTCATGTTTTCATAAGCCATGAATCGAAATTTCTCCAACTCCTGAAACTCGAAAAATCTCTCTTTTTGGCTAACTCAAGATATAGATTCAATTCTTTAATAGCCCAATATTATTTTTTCTCTAATTCAATAGGCAAATGACAATTTTTCCCATAAACAAGTTTATAGGGAGACATAACTAAGGGTGTTTTATAAGCTGTTCGATAAGCCCATAAGGCATCATCTAATTTCGTTACCCAATCCTTGCGATTAGGATTTATTGTTTTCTCAAGGATCTGTTTAATTTCTCGGGTAGAAACTTCAGCTTGTCCATTTTCCAGAGGGTGGTATGTAGTTGCCATTTTATGTCGAATACTGTATTTCGCGAGAGCGGCTTTCAAACTATTTGCTACAAAAATGTGACCCTTTCATCGTTGATTAACGCCATAGGAGTTTCAAATCTTGAAAAGATGTTTCTTCTTAGAAATCTTACCATTTTTTTGGTATCATTAGTAGGTAATGTCACTACTTCTACCCATTTGGAGGCATAATCTACTACCAATAAAATATATTGATTTCCTAATGAGCTAGGAAAAGGTCCCATGAAATCAATTCCCCAAACATCAAATATTTCTACCTCAATAATTCCCACTTATGGCATTTAATCTCTTTTGGATATATTCCCTATTCGCTGACACCGGTCACAGTTTTGCACGAACATATGAGCATCCCGATTCATAGTGGGCCAATAGAATCCTGATTGCAAAATTTTCTAAGCTGTCTGTTTTTCACCGAAATGCCCTCCACAAGGAGAGTCGTGACATCCTTTAGAGATGTCATTTATTTCTTCTTTGGCTACACATCGTCGTACTAACTGATCTGCGCATTGCCTAAATACATAAGGATCCTCCCAAATATAATTTTTTGCTTCATGCATGATTCGTTTCTTTTGTTGCCAAGATTCCTTTAATAGGAACACCAATTTTACTAAATAGTTCACATAGTCTGCATACCACAGTGTTCCTGTGTTTGGGAATCGAGTTTCCACTCTAAATAGTTGCTCGTCTGCAAAGGTTTCCTTTATTTCTCTCAAGGGCGCAGAGATAATATGATTTTCCAATCATGAAAAATGATCCGCTATCTGGTTTTCTATCCCTTTTCGATCCATGATCCATAAGTCAAATTCTTGTAACAGCAATACCCATCTCATTAGCCTTGGTTTGGTCTTTTTTTTCTTCATCACATACTTTAGGGTTGAATGATATGTAAAAATGTAAACACGATTAGCCATCAAATAAGGACAAATTTTTTCACAGGCAAAAACTACAGTTAACATTTTCTTCTCAATGGTAGTATAATTGCATTGAGCTGCATTAAGAGTTCTACTGGCATAATGAATTGCTCCAAATAAACCATCCTTCTTCTGTCCCAAGATAACACCTACAGCATAATCAATAGCATCGCACATAATAATAAAAGGTTCATTCCAGTTGGGTGTGATAATTATGGGAGCAGTTATTAATTTCTCTTTTATCTTTTCAAAGGCGTCAATGCAATTATTATCAAATACAAATGGAACATCTTTTTACAATAATAAATTTAGAGGTTTAGAGATATGAGCAAAATCTTTGATAAACCTTCTATAGAACCTAGTATGTCTCAAAAAATTTCGAATACCTTTGATATTTGTGGGATGTAGTAGGTTTTTTATTACCTCGATTTTTACTTTATATACTTCTAACCCTCTCTACGATATTTGATGCCCCAAAACTAACCCTTCTCTTACCATGAAATGTCATTTTTCCCAGTTAAGCACTAGATTAGTTTCCTCACACCTCTATAGTAGTTTTCTAAATTTAGCAATCATTCCTTGAAAGAGTCTCCATATACTAAGAAATCGTCCATGAAAATATCTAACCCTTCTTCTAGCATATCTGCAAAAATAGCAGTCATGCATCTCATAAAAGTAGCAGGAGCATTCCAAAGTCCAAAAGGTATTCTTTTAAAAGCATATGTCTCAAAAGGGCATGTAAAATTTATTTTTTCTTGATAGTCGAGATGTGTGTTGGGATTTGATGATACCAAGATATCCATCTAAGAAACAATAATATTCTTTACCTGCTAACCGATCTAGCATTTGGACAATGAAGGGTAATGGAAAATGATTTTTTTTGTTGCATTGTTTAATTTCCTGTAATCAATAAACTCCGCCCGATAACTGTTCTCATAGGAATTAGTTCATTGTGGTCATTTTCTACTACTATCAACCCACCTTTCTTTGGTACGGATTGTATGGGGCTCACCCATTCACTATCGGAAATGGAATAAACTATGCATGCGTCTAACCATTTACCAATTCCTTCTTCACCACTTCTTTCATGGCCGAATTAAATCTTCTTTGTGCGTCTATTACATGTTTCTTTCCTTCTTCTAGCCGAATTTTGTGTTGACAGAATGTTGGGTTTACTCCTTTAATATTAGCGATTTTCCACCCAATAGCCTTTTAATGACGTTTAAGTACGTCCAGCAAAGCTGCTTCTTGCGAATTACTTAATCCTGACGCAAGTATAACAAGTAATTTATTTTTCTCCCCTGAATACCCATACTTCAAATGTTATGGTAGTGGCTTTAATTTTAATTCTACTAGCCTCACAATTGATGGCATCATCTTAGTGGTATTCGGCATCGTTTGATCTACCACCTATTTGCTTTGCTGCCACCATTCTAACTAGGTTGTTAATTCTACATTTGTCTCGTCTTCTTCTTTGCAGTGACTGGTCACAATCTGTTTGCAAACAAGTTCACTGATTTCTCAAAGGTTTCGATCGTTCCTCCTAGAATACTTCATTAGCACTTGCTACTTCCAGTATGTTAGTAACATCTTGCCATGTTTTGGTCCAAATACTTCCCTTAGTCATTATATCTACCTTGTGTCTATTCTCTGTACTCAACCCTTCATAAAAGTGTTGAAGTTGTATAGCAATATGAATATCTCCTCCTAGTATGGATCAAAGTATGGCTTTGAATCTTCCCTAATGTCTCTACCATTGTTTGCCTACAATGAAACATTTGTATATATCCCTGCATAATCTTAAGCATAGAAATCATTTGTTGAAGGAACATGTATACAAATTCTTCCCAAGTAATGATGGTGTTTGGGGGTAATAAATCCAACCATGATTTTTCCTTCCCACTTAAAGAAAAAGGAATAAACCACAATCTAATCACACCCGAAGCTACCCTCGCATATGAAACTGTGCTACAAATTACTTTGAATCTCCGTAAAAATGCAGCAGGATCGTCTGCTGAGGGATTAGAAAATGTAACATTGTTAGTAATCCAAGATATTAGAGATGGACTTAATTCAAAATGATTTTGATAAATTGGTGGTCTAGCAATACTAGATTGTAGCCATTCGAAATCAAAAAAAATCCCTAATGCATTTTTCATCATTTTATAAGTTAATGTAAAGGAAATAAAATTAAAAGCAAAAAAAAAAAACAGAATCGTATCTATAGCCTAAAAAGTTTCCTAATTATTTTATTGACAAAGAAAGAATAAAATTTACTAAGGCGTTGCCTTCCAAGCAATGACGCCAAAAACTTGACCGCCCCCAAACGTATTCCCGTTCAGTGTAGATTTTAGGCTTCTATTAGTATACCGGTTAGGTTAGGTTGTAAATATAGTGTGTACAATGAAACACTTGGTAGTATTCTGAGGATCGCACCTAAAGAAGGCGTGAGACAATAGTAAATAAATCCCTACAAAGAATAAAACTAATTAGTAATCACTTTAGGGATTATAGTATGAAAGATAATAAAAAGAGTGGTTTGTAAGAAAGATAATAAAAAGAGTGGTTTGTAAAAAACATAAAAAGAAACTAAATAAAGTAAAGAGTTTGAGATGTAGAATGTCAATAAACAGCTTTAAGGATTTTAGGTTGCTTCCGTATGAGTTCTTCAATTATTGGGTTTTAGGGATTTTCCTCCAATCAACTAGTCACTACCCTAGTTGGATCTCTCAATCTTTTGTCAGTATAGCAAGTCGATAAAAGACTACTTATTGCTAGATGTCACAGTCTAAACCGGTTCGGGAAAATTTTTTTTCACGATTGGGCAATACCAATTTTGGGTTCATTCTCACCTAAATGACGTTCTAGGGTTGTCAAGCCTAGTGTTTGTTTGATGTTCTTTCTTCCCAAACAATTGATCCGAAAGGTAAAATCTCTGTTAAAGAACAATTAAATATTCATACTTCCACTCCCTAATTCCCCAAAATGGGATTAATTCCTGATGTTTTTCTTGATCATCATTAAAACAATAATTTATGAAAACATATAATTGAATAAAAAGAATGAAAAAGAAACTAGAATTGTATTGGAAATTTGTCGAGAAAAATTCCTCGAACGTTCATGCGAGTTCTACAATCTCATTTCAAACGAAAATACAAAATGAAAACTAAAAGCTAATAAATGGTATGTCTAAACCTAATGATAAAGGCCTTATTTATAGCCTTGGACGACCGTTTTCACTAACCCTAGGTTTGCTATCGTCCTTCGTGTTTTAGTAGCATTGTAAAGATCGAAATGTCCTTTACTCAGGGTAAAATCCGCATCCAGGGGTCGATGTCGCGACACACCAGGACCAATGTCACGACAAAGACATCAGTCTTGTGTGAAGTGTTATCCTGCATGAATTCTCGCGACATAGCCCATGTATGTCGCGACAAAGAAGTCAGTCTTCGAAATCTCCCAATCTGGTCCCTTGGTTAAGACATAGCTCAGCTTATGTCACGACGAAGTGATTAGCCTCATATTTTTACAACTTCTTATGGTCTCCTACACACTCACAAATTACATTAGCTAACATTTAGGCCTCAATCGGCCTGAAAGACAATAAAACAACATATTAGCACTTGGTTACACAATTTATTCAAAAGAAAAATCTAATTTAAATCCTATGAAAACATAAAGAAAATACTTGGTTTCAAGCTCTTCAAGTGTGGAAACTAGTTAAATCTACTAGGTATAAAACCGGCAGATTAGCAAGCTTATTTGGTCTTATAGCATGGAGAATTTGGAAGAACAAAATGCTTTTCGTATTCCAAAGATTATCGTGGGACGACTGAGATTATCAAAGTCTCTATTACATGGGCAAAACAATTTTGGATTACACATAATGAAGTTTTAAATCGAAGACTTACCACCATTCAAAGAAATTCTCTTTCAATAAATGGATTCATTTGAATACTGATGGAGCTGTAAATTTGAGCATAGGGTATGCTTTTGCATTGGGAGTGATATGAAATCATCAAGGGAATTGGATTATGGGTTTTAATCAGTCTCTGGGGATGTGTTCGGTTTTTGACACTCAATCATAGGGTATCTTGGATGGGTTGACTCTTTTACAAGGTCGTGGTTTGAACAATATATCAATTTACACTGATAGCCTTGAGGTAATCCAAGCTTTGCAAAGGAGATTTTGAGCTTTTTCGAGCTCAAAATTGGTTAGGCGGATTCAACAAAGGTTACGAATTTTTGAGCATTTGGTGGTTAGACATGTTCTAAAAGAGGCCAATCTAGTTGCGGAATGGATTGCTAAGATGGTATCTGTTGATATGGAGGGAGTTAATGTTTTGGAAATTGCACTTACAGATCTATTAGAAGTTCTTCAAAGTGACAAAGATAACGGTCCTTTGGATTATCGCAGTGTAGTTTAATCTTTTAAGTTTTGTTTTTCTATCACAAAAAAATAGTTAATCTTATACAATCTCATAAAAGAGAGCTTGTCTTTATTTTAAGCTAATAAATGAGAACATTTGTGAGTGGTTTTTTTTTACAATTATAATATTTTTATGCAACATTAGAAGTGGGGATGGGGTCACACGATTTAAACCCGTCATAATTATATTTTTTTTTTTAAACTTTGAAAATTATTGTGAAACAAAGTAGTATAATATTAAATATAAAAATAGTTTGAAGTACTTGGGAGATCCTTGTAATATAAAGATTGAATCAAATTAATCCTTCTAGTAAATGGAACAAGTTAGTCCCTATATTATTAAAAAGAATCAAATAAGTCTAAATTATAATAGAGTTAATATTTATTGTTTAAAAATGTCTAATTTTTTTCAATTCTAAACAATATATTTCATTTGTAGAACCATAATAGCTTTAAAAATATTAACTCTTTTAAATAATAAATGACATTTTTTAAAATTAGTAAATGTTAACTATATACATATTTGACCTATTTGATTCTTTTTAAAACTATAACCTTAGATTGATTCATTTAAAAGTAGATGGACTAATTTGATTAGATCCCTAAAATAGAGGGGCCTCTCAAATACATTCAGTTATAAAATATATGGTTAAAAGGCCACCTTTACATGTATATTCAATTTAAACTCAGTTATAATTAAAATATTTTAACATTTTTTTGAGTTCAAACTAGGATATTTATTCATTCAGTAGAACTTACAACCAAAAAAGTAAACAAAAGAGCTTAAAAGATTATAGGTTATCCATGATAAGGCCCATTATAACAAAAGATTGACTAATTCTATGGGCCCGACGCAGTATAGCCCAATAAAAGAGAAATTTAGAAGCTTTTAAAACAGATACACTAACAGAAAAAGAACCCCAATTTGACATTAATGCTCTATCACAAACATTTCTAATCTCATCATATCCCTTAATCCGTCGGTTCTAGTATCAAGAGAGGAAAAATCAAAGTTTGAAAAAATGGGACCTCTCAACTCCCATCTCACCAATCTAGACTAGACTCTCATCAATCCTATTCTCGTGGCCTTTCTATCTCCGATCTTTGATAAACATATCCAGGAACACCGCTCTTCATGTAAAACGCTTCTTCCTCCTTTAGACTCGTCGTTGCTAAACTATAGGCTAACTGATTAGTTGATCTGGGTGCATGTTGAAAGATAATCGAATCGAATATGTGTTTTTCTCTGTGAATATTTCTGATATGACCACTAAGTTATGATTTATCAACTTGGTTTGTTTTGCATTTATTGACGATGGATCTGGAGTCCCCTTCCATAATCACCTTTTGAAAACCCATCTCAACTCCTGTGAGCATGGCATCCAGACATGCAAGATCTTCTGCATCAAAAGTCGAACCTACCTCCGTGTTTATCTGAGACTTTGATACCAAAACATTCCTTTTCACACCTCGAACCATGATTCCTGAAGTAGACTTATGATGCTGACAGTTGAACGATGCATCAAAATTAATTTTAAGGGTCAATCGCTTTGGTTCTTTCCAATTCTCTTTATCGCCAACAAAAGTAACCTTTCTTTCTTTGAGGCTATCAAGTTCCCGAATGTAATTTTTACTGAAGTTGACTACTCTTATACCAGATTGGGTCTTACCTTCATGGAGGTTCTTGTTTCTATCTAACCACAGAGCTCACACACCGTAACAAAGCAATCATCTTTAAGGCTCCTTACATCTCTCGAATACCTAGGTTAACCATTCAAAATAGTCTAAGTGTTGCCTTGTGAATGTCTATTCAAAAATTAATAATTTCCATACCTCTAATGAAACAAGACATTCTCCAAAGACATGCCATAAGGACTCTGCTCCCACTTTGCATCGAGGATAACTATTGCTCTGTGTCTATCTTCTGTCGACTAAGTTAACCATCGTGGGGATAAAATTCCACGACACGCTCCATAGTAGTATTTTAATTTTTGTGAGAAGTTGTAAACCCCCATAATTGTTTGTAAAAGTGTTGTGTTGTAGTCTATAGGTCATTAGAGGTAGAGGGTAGATTGTGATTTTGAAAAATCTTGTAAGCACTTCATACTGAGAACACTCTCGAGGGCTCATCGCACCATATTACCATGTTAGCATGCTCATCCTTTGTAAGTGGGATTTGCAACATTCGAGTCGCATCATCCGTCGCAAAGGTATTTCAGATTATCTTCTCCTTTCATACCCTGCTAGTACTATTGATTAAACATGCCACTATAAACATATTCACATTATCAATATGATTGTGCACTCTATAATAGGTTGCCTTGGGTAGCTACGCATCATTATTAATTAATGTACCAACCCTTCAACCCAATCCATCTTTGAGAAGACTCTTAGCCGCCTAAATACTTTTCCAAGTGTATGATAGTGCATTTCTTAGCCCTGACTATAAAAAGCTTGTAGAGAGGTAATATTTAGCTTTTAGGATGCGTCACCCCTATTTCACAAGTAAGCCCACATTTAATTTCTTCATACTTCGAAAACCCATGCCACCATTCAGTTTCAACTCACGCATTTTATCCCAACTACACTAGTGAATCCCTTTTTGTTCTTACCCTTTCTGCCACTAATACGTAGCTATAATAGCTACCAACTCCCCACATAAAGTTTTTGGCAATAAAAAGCATATCATGGAATAAGTAGGGATTACATGTAAAATCAATTTTATGAAGATTTCCTTACCACCTTGTGAAAAGAACGGCGTACTCCACCTATCAATTCTCATTCTAATTCAGTCCTTCAAGGTTTGGAATGAGACATTCTTCTTTTCCTTACCAAATTTGGAAGACCAAGGTACTTCTCAACATCATTCGAGCCTCTTAACCCTAACAATTTCGAAATAAGATGTCTGTCAGCCTCTGAGGTAATAGTGCTATAAAACATTGTTGATTTTTTAAAGTTCACACAATGGCCCGGACACAACTCATACACTTTCAAAATATTCTTCATCCTGAGTCCCAATAACAATTGCTTCTCCGAATAAAATACAATCATCTGCAAAGAGAAGATGCGAAATCTAGGGACCGCTTCTTCTTGCTTTAGCACCTTTAATCTCCCCCTCCTAAGCGCCAAACGCTTGAGAGCTGAAAGTGCTTCATTACATATCAGAAAAAGAAAGGGACTAAGCGGATCACCTTGTCGAAGGCCTCTAGTTGGTTTAAAACTTTCTCTTTTCCCATTTAAAATGATCGAATAGGAAACAGTGGTTAGACATCATATGATGAAATCAACCTAAGACTAAGCAAAACCCATTCACACCATCATGAGCCTTAGAAATTCCCACTCCACCCTACCGTAAGTCTTGCTCATATCTAACTTGAGAATCATGTATTCTTTCCTTCCAATTATTTTTTACTTCAATGTATGCATAATTTCGCAATCCACCAATACATTATTAGTGATTTAAACGCCCTAGAACAAAGGCACACTATGCACTATCGATACACACATCCAGAACATGCTGGAACCGATTGGTCGCTACCTTTGCAATCACCTTATATAAGATGTTATATAAACTTTATAATCTAAAACTGGCCATGCTTGTGGGGTGAGGGATTTGGGGTATAAGTACTATAGTCGTGACATTTAAAGTCTCCAAATCTCTACCCTCATTTAAGATTTCCAAACAAAAATAAGTTACCTTTGGACCCACAATGCGCTAGCATTTTTGAAAGAATAATGTCGGGAAACCATCATCACCAGGAGCTTTTGTAGAGCCCATCCCTTTCAACGCCATCCGAATCTCATCTTCGGTGTACTTTGCTGTAAGCATAAAATTTGCATCATCAAAAATACATTGCTCAATGCCCGACAAGATCGAATCCATATTACTCGTTCCTCCACTTGTAAACAACTTTTGGAAGAAATTATTCGCGATACTTCCCATCTCCTCTGCATCCTTGATTTCTTCTCCATTTGTGTTTCATAGGCAGCTTATAATGTTAGAACATTTGTGTTGAAAAGAAAAATTGTGGAAAAAATTTGTATTCATGTCACCCAATCTCAACCAATTAATATGCGCTCTCTGTTCCTAATAGGCCTCATCTTTATCTATTTTTAGATTAAATTGTACCTTTGTGTCAATGATTTTTGCCAAGTTATCATCAGTCCTATCCTCTTCTAACAGTCTCTCAAACTTCCTGCTTAAATCCTTTTTGAGCCCTTCCTAACCCTATCAAATTGTAATCACCCATCGGGCCAATCCCTATCTTAATCTTTCCAATTTATCCAGAACAAATCTCGAAGATAACCCTCAAATATCCTTGATCATCCCTTCGAATGATCCCTATAATGTCCACCAAGCTTCAAATCGAAAAGTTACACTCCTTATTGCCCTATGTTCTTGCTTTGTATGAATGAGCAAAGGGCAATGGTCCGAATATGAGTATTGCAAGTATTGGATTCGTGCATGTGGAAACATCGAAAACCACTTTGCATTTTCTACCCCCTATCTAATTGTTCACTGATGTTTGTCTATGGCAAATTTCCTCTTTCCCATGTGAACCACATCCCAAAGTATTCCGCATCTATGAGTCAGTAATCATCAAGAACTTTTTGAAATACCTCTATTCTTTTTCATCTCTTGGCATCTCTTCAACCTTTTTTAAAGGAAAACAAGATTTCATTAAAATCCCCATATACAAGCCAAGAATTATTTTGAGTTTGCCTTAAATGAAGTAAGTTCCAAGTACGATTCCTATCATTAATGAAGGGTGCACCATAAACCCGGTGAAACGTCATTCCCTATCAACCCGACTTTCCTTAATCAAGGCATTAATGTGATTCTTTGAATAGCTTTTTATTGTGAATACAACATCTTCTTTCCATGCCAAAGAAAGTCCACCCTATGACCCTTCTGCCTCCACATCAAACCCATTAATAAAACCGTAACTTCTGTGGACCCTTTCCATACGTCTCCTATTAATTTTTGTCTCCATAAATAAGATCATTTGAGGATTGTGCTGCTTCTGTGTAAACCAAAGCCTTCTTACTACCCTTGAACTCCTCAATCCATGGACATTTCAACTAATGGTTTTCATTGTGCTTGATCGCCTCCGAATGTACTCCCGTTCGGTGTGTATTTTAGGGCTTTCGCAAGTATACAAGTTAGGTTGTAATATAATGTGTTACAATGAAATACTTAGTAGTATTCCGAGGATCGTACCCAAAGGAGGCGTGAAGCAATAATGATTTAGATCCCTGCAAAGAAAAGAAATTATTAGTATTCTTTTTTGGGTTTATAGTATGACAATGAAATAGAGAGTTGTGATTGTAAAACATAAAAACAATACAGTAAAATAAAGTAAAGTAAAAGAAAGAGATATGTAGATTCGATAAACGACTTTGGGGAGATTAGGTCTCTTCAATGTGATTTCTTCAACTGTTGGTTTTTGGGGATTTTACTTCAATCAATTAGTCACTACCCCAATTGGATCTTTCAATCTTCTGCCAGCATAGCAAGTCAATAGAGACTACTTATCGCTAGATGTCACAGTCTAAATCGGTTTGAGGAAAAGGTCTTCACGGATATGCAATACCAATTTTGGGTTCATTCTCACCTAAATGACGTTTTAAGGTTGCCAGACCTAGTGTTTGTTTCATGTTCTTCCTTTCCCAAATAGTTGATCCGATTGAAAATTCCTGTTTATACAATAATTAAATACTATACTTCCACTCCCTAATTCTCCAAAATGGAATTTATTTCATCATGGTTTTCTTGATCATCATCAAAATAATAATATATAAAAACTTATAATTGAAAAAATGGAATGAAAAAGAAATTTCAATTGTATTAGCAATCTGTTGGGAAAGAATTCCACGATCGTTTATGCGAAAATTAAAATCTTGTTTCCAAAATAAAAATACAAAGTAAAAACTAAAAACTAAGAAAAGGTGTGTAAAACACTAGTGCTAGAGGCCTTATTTATAGCCTTGGCCAGTCATTTTCCTCAACCCTAGGTCAGCTATCGTCCTTCGTGTTTAAGTGTAACTACAAAGACCAAAACGCCCTTCACTCTGTGTAAAAACAGCATCTAGGGGTTGACATCGCGATACACCAGGTCCTATATCGCGACAAAAAGGTCAATCCCCTTATTTGTGTCATTGAGCAGGCGTTGTCGCGACAAAGAAGTTAGTTCTCAAATTCTTCACACCTGGTCCCTTTGTTGTGACATAAAGCAACCTATGTCGTGACATAGTGATCAGCTTCACTTTCGCTCAACTTCTAAAGGTCTCCTGCACACTCACGAGGTATGTTAGCTAACCTTTAGGCCTCCATCGACCTTAAAGACAATAAAACAACCTTTTAGCACGTTTTTACCACAATTTATTCAAAGATAAAAAGTAAGTTAAATCCTATAAAAACATAAGGAAAATGGTTAATTTCAACCTCTTCAAGTGTGAAAATTAATTCAATCTGTTGAGTACAAAATCGACAGATCAGTGCCTAGTCGACTTGCCGATAGGCAGCCGTCGATCCTAATTGAGAATAACCAAAAAGTTGCTCTTGAGTTACCATTATTGTCATATGGTTAAAACTTTCCCCATCAATCTTTACCTCTTTATTATTTTCCGCATAAAGGATAGACATCTTAGTTTCCTCTACTTTATCTTAAACATACTTTCTTTTCCTCGTCGCATTCTCCATTTTCTCCCGATCATCCATCCCTTTCCTCTCCATTCTTCTCCAACTCATCCTTTTGAGCTTATCGGCCTTTTCTTCTAATGATCCACTAGACCCATTAAGATTATCACCTTCCCCCCAAATCTACTCATTCCATAAAATTGAGGCATGTGAATCTATTACCTGCAAATCAATTTCCTTAAATTGAAGAGATTGTGTGCCATCATATCCTTAGAATCATGGGACAATTCGACAATTTCCAAATTTGGTGAGGCCTTCGTCGTTTGCAAATTTTCCTCCCCTTGCTGAACCGTCGTCGAGAACTTACTAGAAGTTCCACCCTTCTGGAAATTTGTCCCCGATTCTTCACCCTCTACATTCACCCCAGTATAAGCACATTGTTTCATTGATTTTTTCCTCGAAAAACCAAATTACAAACTTTCTTTTCCCACCAAAGATGATTCAGCTTTTAGCACCACTAAGTAAAGGAGATTATCTTTCGGCTTTTCTCTTACCGAAGCTGAGATCTTAATACAGTCCTTCACCGCATGGCCCATACGACCACATTCAAAACAAAAAATCGATAAATTCTCATACTTGAAAGAGAGTCACACTTTGTCCTGATTACCTAATGAAATAATATTCTCCTTCGAAGCGGTTTCTAAGCACCTAAACGGACTTTCAATCGAAAAAACACCCTTTATTTTCGATCGAATTACTCCTCCGAAAGTAGGGCCTATAACATGCATTAAATATTTCTTTTCACACTTACTGGGGCATAGACCGATCTTAAGCCAAAACTGGGAAAGAACAAATTTAATTTTACTCCTTTCTATAGCTTCTTTTAATCTCTCAAAAATGATCAATTACCTTCGGAATAACCATGGCCTACCCTCTATGATCATCTCTAAATCATCCTCATCTTCAAACGAAATTGAAACAAATTTTGCCCTGCCACTTGGATCTCAAATTTTCTCTTGTCTTCCAAACACTTTTGTGTTGTGCACAAAACTATCCGGGTTATACGATTTCCTTGTCCACAAAGAGCCTAACAACAACGGATTGTTGTTCGGGACAACTAGCGAGCTTTTCACAATCAATTGAACAAGTTCTTCTTCTAAGAGGGAGATCTCATCCCTTGCCATTTTCGATACCAGTCACCACCCTGCTCCAACCCAACCATAGCAAGCACTGTTTCTATAGGACACTAAGAGAGAGTACTCTTGACTAGTAATAATTGGTATAATAATAAATAATTTTAATTATTCAATATTATAACATTTAATATAAAATATTCAATGCAAACAAATTGAAAAAGAGAATGAAAAAAACAAGAATATCAAAAATAAAATAAAAATTTAATGTAAATTTTATCTTTAAATTAAAAAGAATTAAATTTTAGGAAGAAGAATTAACTTTAATCGTAAAATTGTAACTCCCTCAAAATTAAAAGATAATCAAAGCACTATCAAAATAATTAGTAGGTTATTAAAGAACTATTAATTAATTCATTCATTCATTCATTTGAAATAAGATTTTATTCATTTTTTAATTTATTTTATTGGCATTAACTCTCCTAAATTTTAGATTTTGATAAGCGAATTATATTATTGTTATTTACATTGAAAATATAAATTAGTATGACTTAATTATATATATTTATTAAAAGATGCTTACATTGAAATTTATTCAGTTTAGGAAAGATAAAGAAGAAAAAAGACATCGGCATTTTTTTCATTTATGTTTTCTTTATGAAAACTATGTAGGTTTTTACCATACATTTGGTTTTTTTTAAAGAGTGAGGGATTATTTTTTTAATTTAACATTTAAGTAAAATATTTTCAAATTCAATTGTTTTTATTTTTCCATTTATAATTTTTTTTGAATGATTGAGGTGTTAATTAACACAATTTAAAAGCATTATAGATATTTTTTTAAAAAAAATTAAATTCATTTTGATCCAAATAATAGAAAAGTAAAAAAAAAAGAGTTAGCTATACATAAAAAAATTAGAAAATGAAAATAAAAATGTTGTGTGTACAAAATACATTAAAGCAATATAAAACGATCACACATAATTCATTGCTAAAAAGCAATCAAATTAAAGCAGAAGGCAATTTAAAGGGACCAAAGATAAGTTAAACCAACTGAGCTATTCCAGCTTTGATGATGAGATTTCAATAAAATTTATTTAACAAGTCAACTTCTATACTGGAAAGCAATTAAAATAAAGCAAAAAGCAATTTAAAGGGACCAAAGATGAAATTAAACAAAAAGTAAAACGCTAGAAGGAGGGCTTGAACCTCCGACCTTGTGGTTAACAGCCACACGCTCTAGCCCACTGAGCTATTCCAGCCTTGATATTGAGCCTTCCAATAAAAGTCATTAAAAAAGTTAAATTCAATATTGGAAAGCATATTCATGAAACCTGGCTCTTGATAGTGGAATCTTGTTTGTAGCTATATTAACTCAAATCTTGAGAAATGAGAACCACTCATAAAGTTGGATGATTACAACTAATCCTTCAGTTCTTAAACAGATGAGTTGCATGTTTCAAGCTATCCACCCTACACTTGCATAACTTAATATTTGCAAAAACATCAATAATATTTGAAAAAAGGACTAAGAGACTCTATATTTTCAAGGTACTCTTTGAATTGTTCTAGAGTTAACATCAAATTTGAGGACTATACATAAAGTACATTAAGAAAATCACAAACTTTTTGTGTAAAAAAATATTACGCTTTGAGCAAGAGCTTTTCAATTAATTATTCAAAAATTAAATTCGTTAGAAGCAACGATTACTTTCAACTTCCGAACTGGACCTATTTCTTTTTTGAACTAAGCCTTGGATAGAAAATTTAAAGCTTACACTCGAACAAAAATAAATTTTTAATATTTTATTCTACATATAATAAATAAAATAATAACTTTTAAATATAACATTTATCCTAAAGTGATTTAAGACCTTAACCCACATATCAACCTCTAATACTTAAATATTTTATTTTAATGTGTTATAATTATTGATACCGTTTATATATTTATTTATTTATTTATTTATTTATTTATTTATTTATTTTGGTGAATTATATATTTTTATTATGCATATAATAAGTATTTAAATTCAATAAATAAATAAAAACCAAATCCGCTAAAAATACAAGTCTTAATGGCTAAATTAATCATATCCTACTCAATAATTGTGGATTGGAATTGACTTAAATGCTTTACGTCCTTCTTAAGGGTTTAAAGGTTAATACCAACATCTAAAAGCCAACAGGTAAGGATGACGATTCCTTAGAAGAACAGAGGGGTCCAACTAAATACATATGGTGCTGTTAAGTTGAAAATTGGTTTTGCTGCTTTCGGAGGAGTCTTGCGAGATGATGAAGGTAAATGGATTTTAGGTTTTAACAAATGTTTGGAGAAGTGTTCAATCTTCAAAGCAGAATTATGGGGAATCTACGATGATTTGTTCCTTTTGTAAAATCAAAATTATGAAAGAGTATTGATTCAAACAGACAGTATGCAGGTTGTAATTGTTGAATAACATTGAATAATGGCTTCTAAATTATATCCCTAGAAAGAAGAATAAGGATGCTGATTGCATCACCAAAATAGCTTTTGATAGTAAAAAAAGAGCTTGATATTACTCGAAGAAGTGCCACAGGAGATCCCTTTTGCTTTAAGTTAATGTAATGTTTATCTTTTGTTACACCAAAAAAAAAAAAGTTGAGACCAACATAGACATATATACGCTTAAGATATCTATGATATTATTGGCCAAAATTTTGACAATGTTTACATTTAAATTCAATATTGGAAAGCAATTAAAATAAAGCAAAAAGCAATTTAAAGGGACCAAAGATAAAATTAAACCAAAAGTAAAACACTGAAGGGGCTTAAACCTTTGACCTTGAGGTTAACAGCCACACGCCCTAGCCAATTGAGATATTCCAGCTTCATCATTAGGTTTTTCAATAAAAGGTATTTAACAAGTCAAATTCAATATTGGAAAGCATGTTCGTGTAACCTGGCTCTTGACAGTCGAATCTTTTTTGTAGTTATATTAACTCAAATCTTGAGAACCACATAACCGGGTCTAAAATGGTTCAAAAGTCTACCGAAATGAAGACTGGATAGTGTAAGTTCTTATTTGATCTGATCTTTACATTCCACAAAAGATAACTAGAAAACAGAAAAACATAATAGAGTAAGCATTACAAATACTTAATAAATTCATAGGTATTAACACGGTAAATTAACGGTAAATTTACCTTAAATTACAAATTTAAACACATCATAACAACTAACTTAAGACCTCTACCTATTATACCAATTCGCAACAACAAGGTGAGCTCATCAGATATTCAAATCATATATCAATCCAACATTTACTTGTTATTTCGATTTAGTATCGTGCATGGGGGTCATCATCAATATATCATTACATCATTCTTTTAACAAATGTACGGATCCATTCAGAACACATGTTATCATTAACCTGATATAACATTTCACAGTAATGAGGTGAACCTTACGTATATTCGAGTATTTATATATCTATATAACACTATCACAAATAATATATATCATTCAAGACATTACCATCCATTTATTTTATATTAATTCAATATTATACATATCATTTATTCATCATATATCATTTGAATAAAATCTCATAATAATTAACAAACATTTCCCTTTTCTATTAATTCAATTGCCCGATGAACACTAGTAAATAAATTTGGATACCTTAGTAACTATACCACACTAGAAAACATCATCATGCAAAATAGAGGTACCAAAGTGCAAACAAAGGCATCATAGTGCATACAGAGGTACCGAAGTACAAACAGAGGCACCAAAGTGCAAACAAAAGCGCCAAAGTGCACACAGAGGCACCAAAGGGAAATAAGGGCATGAAAGTGCAATCAAGGGCACCCAAGTGCAGTTAGGGACACCGAAGTGCAATCAGGGCACCAAAATGCAGTCAGGGGCACCAAAGTGCAATCATATGCATTTTAAGCCATATAATATCATCATGTACAAAATATCCAATCATATAGCCATTTTCTCATTCATTCTATAGTGCATACATATTCATATTTATCATATATTTTATTTTCTTTCGATTTAGTCCATTTGATGTCAACAACAATATATATACTTAGCAATTCAAGCTAAAAAGTAATACAAAATAATACAATTATTTATGAATAAACAAAGTATGTTCCGTATGAACTTATTTGGGAAAAACAACAACAATAAGGAGTTAGGGACTAATTTGTAATTTCTCCTTTTCCTCGATTATATTTTGATTGACTCAATTCTCGATCTATAATAATGTATTACAATTTTTGAATTCCAACTATCTTTTACATCCTATTATAAGCATAAATCATGTAACACCCTAAATTTTATTTTAGGGGTTAATTTAGGAATTTGTGAAAATTTTATGAATTAATTTAAAATTCTAGTAAACTTAGGGACTAGATTGAATTTTTGAAGTTAGGGGCTTATTTGAGCTCTAATTAAATCTTTGTGGCCAATTGGTGAATTTTAAGGATTAATTTGTAAAATAGGTAAAGTTTTAGGGTTATTTTTAAAACCTTAGTTACTCGGAGCCCTTCTATGTAAATGACTCATTTTGTTGGATATTTAAACCATTTTTCTCCTTTTGTGTGACCTTTTAGCTCCCATTTGTATTTTCTTTCTTCTTTTTCTCAAACCACCCAACCGAACCCTTATCTCTCCCTTTCCTTCTCCTCTTTTCAACGAAGCTTCGACCGACTGTTCCCAGTCGTCCATGCATCGCACCGCCACCGCCATTACACTCCTTGCCATTTCGAAAAACAAAACCCACCCTTTAGACATTCCTTATCATCGGTCGTTTGTAGGAAACAACGTTCGACCATTCGGATCTCTCCCTCTCTTGTGCCACCCTTCGCCACTTGCTTCACCACGTTTCGACCGTACTCAACGCTAGTAAGTGGTTGGGATCTCTCTTTTCTTTCCCTTTTTGTTTCAAATTTGATGAAATAGTACCCTCTGTCGAGGCATCGATGACAACATCGATTTAGGGTTATGTGAACCCTAATTTGTAAGTTGTTACTATGAGTAGGTTTGGGGCTGTAACACCCCTTACCCAGTCCAATCGCCGGACCTGAACAAGGAAGTGTCACAACATTTTAATAGTTAATACTTATTACAATAATCACTTATTCAAACATTTAAAATCCAAAATAACACATATATTCGTGAATAACAAAAAATTGATTATTACAAGGACCTATTTATGATATACAAGCACAATATATGGTGATATTTGTGAAACTTAAAAGTTTAAAACCATTTTCTCGAAACTTATAATTAGTATCGATACCACAAGAAAAATCGATACCAAACCACCATTCTATTTTGCATGCAAACCCAATGGTATCGATAAAAATATTGGTATCGATATTTTATGAAAAATATTGGTACCCATTTAAAAATCAATACCAACCTAACATTCTGTTAAAATCTTAAAATCTGACCCTGAAAAGAAATATCAATACCATCAATAAATTATCGATACCTTGTGGAAAATTTGATAAAAACTTATATTCTTCAATTTTACAACTTTTACCTAGCCAAAAAGGACTCAAAGACACTATAAATGTATCTAAGAACATATCAAAATCAACCAAATAAATTCCTCAAGCAATATTTCACCCTAAGAATCCCATATTTAGATAATTTAACCTAGTAATCATTCAACCAATTATATGCATTTATGAATGACCATCATAAAGACTACCATTTTCATTTTCATTTTCATACATCAATACATCCATCATATAAACACACATCAATCAAAACTCAATCATCATTTATTTACAAAATAAGGACTCAATAACAAAAGACATCATAGGTACATACCATAACAAAATAAGACATTATCACTAACTCTTGAGTTTGGGATTGTCTTTGGATGAGGATTCGTAAATCTAATAAAAGGTACCTAACCTGCGAACGAAATACAAATCGCACGCATAAGTATTAATCAATGGTGTTTCTATAACTAAACATTAATCTATATAGATACATTGTATAAATTTAATTTATAATAGTTCATGCTGAGGCAAATATCATATTTTGTCATCTTACACTGGAATCATTATACTAACCATACATATGTATTTAAGTATCATAATACTATTGATCATATCTATCTTTCAATTCATAACTCATTCGTGCATATTATTTAAATACATGTACCATTACCGTTTCTTCGGTCTCAATACACCATTCATTTCGTATTCCCGCTTTTATTCAATTTATGCATAATATCAATGCATATATCTTTATACACCTTTTCTTGATTTCTCAATGCAATTTCTCATGTCTATTATGCATATTATCATCATGCATAACCATTTCTCATTTCTTTGATTTTTCAATACATCATTCATAATATTTTCATTCCATGTAAACATAATATTCATTATTTATAATTCCCTATTAACACGACTCAGACTCTAACGGATACACGGATCCAACCAACACACCGATTTGGCACCCTATGCCTCATCGGATAAATCCGAAGTAATAAATCGCGCTCTGCGCTAAAATAAAGTTGACACCCAGTGTCTCATCGGTTAAACGAAAGTAAATTGGCACCCAAGGCCTCATCGACTCGTAGTCAAAGTAACCCTGAACTCTTCCTACCCTATGGCATGCCATCTATATCTGACTCGGCCTGAACAGTTAATAGAGTAATCATTTCCATTTAATGTCAAACCGCATTTCCTCAAATCATTTTATTCACAACAAAAATACAGTTAAAAATGCAATCTAATATTTAGTATAAATTTACCAATATCACAATTTCACATCATACATTTATACATGGAGAATATACAATTAAATTCTCAGACCATCAATTTATTCAAAGCAACCCAATTGAGTAGAGAATCTCATACCTTTTTTTCATACCTTGATCTCTACTTTGAGCAATTAATTATAATTTGACAATTTAATAAACTAGTTAAAGTTATAGAAACACCAATCGTAATTTCCGAGCTACTCGTTGTCGACCTTGTCTTTGCCTTTCCTTTTGGAGGAGTTCGGGTCAACGTTAGCTACGGAATTAAATACACAATATATTTTATTAAAAAAACATCCATATTATTCTAACTAAATTTAACTCTCTATTTTTCTCATTTTTACATCAACTCATCAAACTTTCAAATTTGACCCTTATACAATTGAAATTAGTCATTTATCCTACTTATTTATTTTCTACTTTACTCTTAGCTCCAAAATACTCCAGCTATCATTAAAGCTCTATCTACCTAACAATGGTGGTATTTAATATTTCCAATAATAACGAAAAATATGACATGGGTTAAGAAGAGTGAGGTATCGGGATTCTAAAAACGTAAAAATTACAAGAAAAATACTTGATTAAGCTTACCAATTTGAAGCTTGAACTTAAGAAAAACCCAAAGGTTTCTTCTATTTTTCTCCTTTCCCTTGTTGCCGAAATTTGTAGGCTAGAAGAAGAAAGATATTTTTCTTTCTTTTCTCTTTCCAACCTTACTTATCATCATCATTACCTATATTTCTTTCTTTTATTTATTTTCTTTTAATTCTTCTAAATTTGTAAGTCACAATCCTATTTAATTATAAATTTTAAACTAGATATTTTGGAGCCTCATGTTTGTACCTAACGACACTAAGATTTCCAAAAGAGAATTTGCCCCTTTGGTTCTTCCCTTTTTCTTCCAATCAATATCCCTTTTATATTTTATAATTTTACTAATTATGCAATTTAGCCCTCTTACCTAATTAAAACATTACACCCTTAAAATTTACTTATTCAAAAATTAATTATTCTACAATTTATTTTCGTAATTATTTTTATTAAATATTTACGAGTTCGATTTATAAATACGGAGTCTCGAAAATATTTTTTTCGATAACCCCGAATTCGGGTCGTTACAAGGGCCATCAAAGACAATCCAAAATTAGGCCAAGGTCCGAGTAGCCCAAACCAATACCCAACCTTAACCCAAATCAAAACATGACCCAACTTGTGACCCTAGTGTGAGACCAAGCCCAAATTTGTGAGCCCAATTCCCATAACCTAAACTTAGTGACCCAATTAGCAACCTTAACCTAACCCCTAAAATCAAATGCCTATACTCGTGTGACCCAATACCCGACTCGAACCTGTGACCCGACTTGATACCTGTGAGCCCGATCTGTTGACCAACCCCACCCGTTCACCGAATCATTGACCATTGACAGTTGACCATTGACTTTTTTACCAACCTTATATTGACATTTTTCGATGTCCTGAGTTTGAATTTGCAGTCCATTTCATCAAATTCGAACCTGAAAGCCCCGTTTTCTATTTACTAGTTATTGTACTCAGTAATTTCTAAGAAAAATGAATAACAGATTTGACATGGGATATTCTATGTGTAGGTGATTACGATTTTGAGAACGACGAGTTACCTCCTTCACCTGTGCAGACTATCCCTGCAAAAGTTCTGATAGTTGCACGTGAGTATTCGTTATTCGAGTTAGTGTTGTGTTAGTAGATGGCATAGTAGTAGTTTTTAATGTAGAATTTACTCTTGTATGTTCTAATTCAGCTAGACCTAATGATAGATATGAGCATGGGAGACGTTTTCCACGATGTTAGATCTTCTGCCCGCTTGAGGTGTGTTTCTGACTGTGCTACATACTGTTGTGTGTTTCTATCTGTGTTACATTTTGTTGTGTGTTAATGCTTTATGTTGAGTTAATTGTGTGATACTGTTATGAGATGTGTTATTGGTATGATCTTGTTCGGTGTTATGCGATCACATGTCGATATTGCATGCATGTCTATCAGATTGTGGAAAACTTGAATATTGTGATTAATGTACTGTGTACTCTGATATATTATCATGAGATTACGACTGAGATTGAGATATATGTGCTATCATGCCATTATGTGTTCATGGGATTGTACGATGGAAGACGTGATAATCACCCCTTCAAACGGATGATAGGAAACCACTGCGATTGGTGACGATTGGATGGGGAGGGGTTCTAGGGAACCTCTCCATTGTGTTGGTGTGCTGGAGGATTAGATGCATTGCATTATGCTTGTGACTTTATTGCATTTGTATTGAGATATATTGTATGCTTATTCTAAAATGTTTTTGTGAATTTACTATGATACTGTGATTGTTATTGCTTGCACTTTGGAGACACACTAGCTTTTAAGCTCATTCCCCCTCAGTTTCTCTTTCAGACTCACTTGCATATAGACAATTTGGTACTCAGAGGATCTCACGTTTTTATATTATTATGTTATTATTCAATTTATTTTGGTTATCAAATATTTGGGACTGTAAATTTAATTTGGGGATTTTTAATATTTTTTATTAACTTCTTGCGTGAATACATAGGTTTTACTCAGATTATTTTAATAAATACTTCATGTTTAAAATTATGAACTTTTGAGATTCTTTATGAAAATGGAAAATGTTTTGTTCTTATGTCACTTTAAATTGAATTAAATTATATTTTTTTTTAAATGGTTATCTTGAAGGTAAAATTACAATAGTGACCTTCTAAATCCAACCATATCTTCTAAGCCGGATATAGGGGGTTACAAATCAATTTAACTTCACTTTTTGAAATTTCTCTAAAACTTTGCATTTTATTCAATTTAGTCTTTAAAACCAAAATAGCTATACCTTTCAATTTGAGCTTCAATTTACAATTCGATTTCAATTACCTCCTTCTGCAACTCTCTATTATATATAATTATAGAAATTTATCCTCAATTTTGAAATATTTACACGTTAGTCTCTATGTTCAAAATTAACAATTAAACTTTAAAAAATAGTCCTTTTCATATCTAAACTTAAAATATAACCAAATAACACCAATAACTTCAAGCATTCATCACTGAAAATATTTTGAAACTGTGGCAGTTTCAAAAAATAAACACGGGCTAGCTAAATCAAGCTACCATGATCTCAAAAACATAAAAAAATACAAGAAATAAACTTGTATACTTACCTATTGTGAAGGATCGAAGTTCAAACTCAAAACCCCAAAATTTCCTTCTTGTTTTCATGGAGAAGATGAGTGGAGAAGGAAGAAATAATTTGTTTCTTTTTTAATTTTTACTTATACCTAGTTTTATAGTTAATTAATCTAATTTAATTCAATAAATCTTAATTAGTTAATAATAAACTTAATTAATCAATTAAGTGGGTGACAAACAACATCCACTACCGTTTCACATTATTGGAAGGGTTCAATCGCTCAATTGGTCCTTCAATTAATTATAATTTCATAATGATTAACTTTTACCTTCTTTTATAATTTAGTCATTATACCTTAATTAGAACTAATTCGGAAAAATTACTTATTCAATAATCAATTCACCTATATAATAAATACGTAAATATGTAATAAAAATATTTACGAGCTCAGTTTACAGAAACAAAGTCCCGATATCTCATTTTTGGCACCACTAGCTTTAGGGTCATTACATTTGTACCTTAATTAATTATCAATATAATAAAATTTCTAAACCAAAATTCAATATAATTCAAAATAAGCTCATAAATATAAAACAATAATATTTACAAACTCACTCATCGAAAATGAGGTTCTAAAACCACCATTTTTTCAACACGATTAAGAATCGGGTTGTTACATTAAAAGCCGAGAAGTGCTTGTAATTGGACTCGATATGGGAGAGGGCCAAAAGCCCCTCATGTTAAAGGGGTGGATGACAAACCCTAATAATATTAAATAGGGTTACCACCACCTATACTTCTAGTTAGACTAGGAGTTTGTTATTCTAGTTGAAATAAACTTCTACAACTCAACAAGAGCTCTACCTTCTCTCCTTATAAATAGATGGCACCGGTAAGATTACGAACACAACTTTTAGATATCATTATTATGCTCGAAAATAGAGACTTTTATCTCTAAGAAATAAATATACTTTTTGAAATAACAATTCTATCAATTTCTATTTGAAAAGAGATTTTCGTTTTCATATTAAAGAAAAAAAAATATTTCTAGTTATGTGTTTGATTCATTTCATTTGAGCCCACACCCGAAGCAGTTGTGGTACGAGTAGAGTGGAGAAGATCGTTTAGTTGAAAGTTGGGAACGAGAAAGATTTGTTTATCCGAAAACATAGGTGCGAATTTGGCTAGGGTTTATTGCTATAAATATCACAAATCGAGTCTATTTTCAAAATTTTTTTTCATTGTGCAAGAAAACTATTTTCGACTCAGATTTTTTCCAACACCTTTCCCTAGTTTTCAGGACTAAACTAGAACCTTTCTAGTTTTCGTGGCTCAACTAGTAGCCCTTCCAATTTACAATTGATGAAAAGAATTTAAAAAATATAAACTATTAAAGGTAGACGTTTACAAGATTTTGGCTTACCAAAAATTTATGATAAAATTTTTACACTGAAACACTAAAGACTATGTACAAGGGAAAAATGAAGAAAAATAAAAGATCTAAAGAATTTTCTCTTTATTTGTTGCTTGGATATTGATCTATTGTGTCTTGTAGTGTTCTTGAGGTCTTTATATGTCAAGGAATTGATTTATAGCCATTGGGGAATAAACTATAACCATTGCAAAGTAAAAAAGTATCTTGCAACTAGTGGAATCGATACTCTATAAAATGTAGCCATTGGAAACATTGTGGTACTGATACCTAGAAGCAAGGTATTAATACTTTGCCCTTTAGACTTAATTGTAGTTGCTGGCTTCTCAATTTGATACGTTAAGCAAGATATCAATACATTCGTGTTGGGTATTGACACTTAAACCCTTCATATCAATACTTAGCCACCAAAATGCTTGAAAAAAATATTTAACATGATAAAAGAACTTGGGATTAACTCAAAAAAATTTTTATATAAGATAAAACACATTTAGAACATTTTTTTAGTATTTTAAAGTATTTAAAATGTTCGTTGAGGATTTGAACAATTTTTCTACAAAATGACTTAGGAATAAATATGTAAAATTTATCTTAAATGTTTTTTTAAAATCTTGATAAATCAAATTTAAAATTTTTTTGTATAAAATTTATAAAGAACAATCTAAACCTATAAAAATCTAGAAAAAAAAAACCTATACATGGTAAGACTTAAACCTACTATATCAAAGAACCTAAAGCTTCTACTTTGCCATTTCAACCAAAGTCTAATTGGTTTGTTGTGTATATATTATATATTTACATAATTGTTTTCACCCACATTATGGATGTGTCATAATCTAATTGTTTTAAATGTTTTATTCTTCTAGATGCTAATGCATTGTTTCTCTTTTCTAAGTAATTCTCCTTTTTCATAAAATATATACTATAAAGTAAAATACAAGAGTTATGGGACTTAAAATATATATGTATTTCAAAATGGGATAAATCATACTCTTATGGCTTTAAATCGAGCTTGTGGGACTTTATAAATAGTTTGAGAATAATTAGGGACCAATCCAAAACAAAAAGAACTTCAGGGAAAAACTAAAATTTTTCACTATAGGGGTCACACCGCCATGTGATAAAGCCCAGATTGCGTGACTCTAGACATGGTCGTGTGCTACTCCACACGCCCATGTGCTCGCTTGTGTAATTCACTGACCTGGTTCACACGTCAGTGTCGCAGTTCATGTAAACCCTGCACCTAACACATTCAGGGCACATACCTATGTGGGTTGCTCGTGTGCATCACACAACCGTGATAGCTCGTGTAACAGACTGTATGTACCCAAAACTGACCAAAATCATGTTATATTTTTCTGCAATTGCATAGAAACCTAGACCAAGTCATACCACATCATCTCAATACCTTAAAACACACCAAGAACAACCAAAACATGCCAAATATGTTCACCTAAACCCAACCAAATTATCATCCAAAAGCACATCAAACAGTACTTATAAATTTCATCTCTTAACATACAAACCAAAATATACATAATGAATAGGCTTACCCATTGACCTAATACACCATGCTTAGTTTCAAGCCAAACATTACCATTCATGTACAATCACTTAAGCATACTTAGGAGTTAAACTAGCATACCAAATGAAATATTAAAACTCACCACATCAAGTCATACCAATCCAACACATATCTAGAAACATTTCACATATTCATTTTCTCTATTACATGCCATTTAAGTCAAGATGTTTACAAAATCTACCAAAAAGATCCTCGAGATAGTGTGTTTCTTCTCGAGTTAATCCGATCTCCCAACTATAAATGCAATCTACAAGAAAAAGGTAAAACAATAGTAAACTTACTTGAAGTTTAAAAAGTTCGTTAAATTAAACGATAATCTTACTAAATTTAAACATAACAGATCAAATTATACGATTAAATAACTAAGTTTTATCAATCGCAGCTCACAACAAGTGAGTATTGTACAATTCATTAGTTTAATTCATATTCCAAGCCGTCGTTTAGTAAGATTTCAAGTTAACATTATCCAATATGAATCATTACACCGCACGAAGCCTGCTAAGCTCAAAGCCTGATAAGTCACCGGCACGAAGCCTGTTAGGCTCAAGGCCCAATACCAAACATCGGCATAAAGCATGTATTAGCTCTAGTTTTTCAAATATTTTGATAAAAACAAAAAGTATATTAAAAATCCCCTATATAAATTTACAAAAATTATTTATAAGTCTTTAAATTTATTTTCAAAGTGTTGGACAAAATAAACTTTTAAAAAGCCTTGAAATAAGTTAGTTTTTGACAAATTTTTAAAGTCTAAAAGACTTCTATCGATACTTAATGGAACAAGTATCGGTAAAATACAGGGTAGAAAAACCTTTGAAATGCTTCTTCAGACTTTTACCGGTAGAACAAGGACAACTACCAATACAACTCTTAGTTCTAACTGATACAACTAAGACTTCTATCGATAGAACAAACTCCAATGAGCAAGGAAGTTTTGGCTTGGGACTTCTACCAATACCTTGGCCAAGACTATCAAAATAACTTTTGTTCTACCAATACTTGGAAGACTTCTATCGAAACAAGTAAAGTCAGTAGCCAAAGTTCAACATCCCCTGCACTTTTAACGATACTCTGATGAGTTCAATCGATACCAAATAAAACCTTTAGAGTTCTACTGATACAATGAGGGATCTACAGATACAACGACTCCAACGGTCATATTGTGTAAAGACTTCTACCAATACAAGTGTTCTTATACCAGAACAACGAAGCTGTTGTCTGCATTAAATGTTGGTTTTAATGGCTGCAATAACTTTATTTTATTTCTAACGGCTACAAACATCTACAAGGTTGTTAGAAGACTAAAATACAATGTCAAGGCTCCCCATTGAAGTTAACAAAGACAAGAAACAAGTGCTTAACTTCAAAGAACTATTTTTTCAATCTTTCATCAATCTTCTACCAAATATTTCTTGTACACACTTGTGGGTTAAGTTTTCAATCATTCTTTCAAGTGTTGTAACTTTGTGTGAGAGTGTTTAATTTGTTGATCATTTACCTTTTAGAAGTATATTATTCATTCTCATTCATTCTTATTTTCTCTCATTTTGTGAGGTGTTACTTAAGGTTTGGGTAGAAAACCTTAAGGGTGGTTCCTCTATCTTACCTTTGAAAAGATAGAGATTTTTAAGGTTAAACCTTGCCCTTAAAGGTTCAAATCTAGTGGATTTAGGAAATTCTTAGTTGAGTAAAGCTAAGGTAGTGGACATAGGCAATTGATTCCGAACCACTATAAATTCTTGAGTCATTTGTTTTTCTCAAATTTCATGAAAACTTCTTAAAACACCAATTTCACCACTCTCTTGGTGTATTTCGATCTTAACAATTTGTATCAACTACAACTAGCTGATATTTTTACAAAGCCTTTAGATAAAGAGAGATTTTGGACAATTAGGGGAAAATTAGGACTAATGAACATGCCTTCATAAGCTTCTTGTTTATTTTTTTTATATTCTTGGACACTTGTTTTGTTTTATGCATTTTTTGTGTATATATGTTAGTAATTTTTATTTTTTTTTTTTTTTGTTAAGTTTATATGTGTTTTGTACTTATTTCCTTGTAATTTTTCATTTTTTGAGTAGTTGTTTCGGTAGTACATAGGATGTATCAGTAGAACTATGCCAAAATGGTATTTCTGGATTTGCGTTCATGCGATATCGGGAGAAGCAAACATCTACCAAAACCTGTACATTTCTATCGATAGAAGTAGACAAGTATCGGTAGTTGAGGGTATTTATATACCCCAGCAACGTGTTTTTTGATAGAAAACCTATTTTTTAAAATCACTTTTTGTCATCTTCTTCCCCAAACCCTCATCCCCTATTTTCGATCCCCACTTCCAATCCCCACCTTCCACCATTTTTTTCTTCATTCTTTTACTAAATTTTGCCTCCCACGTGCCTCCATTCCATTTTTAACTAAGATTTTTCTCAAAAGGATCACTTTTTCCTCATTTTCACATTTGTTTTTTAAGGTAAACCTAATTTTTTATTCTTTTATTTAAATATTTTATTTTTAATTTTAAAATCATGTTAGTTTTAGGATAACATAGTTAAAGGTTAGTAATTTTAGATACATATTTTCTACATATATTTTTATACATATATATATTGTTTTATATATATACATATATTTTTTATACATATATAGTGTTTTTATATATATATATAAACATATATTTTTTTGTACATATATACTGTTTTATATATATATATATATATATTATTAAAATTAATGTATTTACTCTTATATAAATTTATACATTAGTTTTTTTATATAAACTAATTTTATATTTATATACATGTGTTTCAACTTATTCATTATTTATTATTTTTATTTCATATTTCATCATTGTATCCTATTTAAAAATTGCATCTATTGCTATTGGGGATATAAATTGTTCGTATTATTGTTTTCTTCTGCAGGTACATCTTTACCCAAATCATTAACCTTTAGTTTAACCTTTCATTAGATAGAATGCCTCCTCGTACATCTCGTAAGCGTCCCACCACTAAACGCGCTAAAGGTGAATCCTCTTCCGCTCCCTTAGATTATCCTTCGATAATTGAATGTTTCGAGGACAGCGATGCTCTCGAAAAATTCAACACCTATTTTGGAACTCGACCGATTCAAATATCTCGTCCAGTTGATCTCAACTTCTTAGCAAATACCCTTAAATTCAAATACCTACCTCGATCAACTCCACGATTGGGGTTGAGTCGATTATCTCTAACTTAGGGGTCCTTTTTACAACAACCTTGTTCGGGCGTTTTACTCTAATGCTAAACTTAAACACGACCTAAACACTCACCTAGTTAACTCTATCACCTCTTTAGTCATGGGTCAAGAGATTACCATCTTGATCGACACCCTCTCTACTTACCTTTCTATCACCAATGAGGGTGATGATCATCATACCGGCCCATATGATTCCTCCTTAATTAGGCCAAATGATTATGTAGGCAACGACATGGACTTTCATGACCGTATCCTCCATCTTATTTTCACACTTTGATCGTTGCCCCAACCAACAAGCATTTTGGCTTCCATCACACCTATTATTGGAGTGGCATTGCTTTAGAACCGACAATCCCCTAAACTTAGCTTCCCTTATTTTTTTGAATCTTCTCAAGATTGTAAGATTACCGATATCTAGCAACAAAACCTTATGTTACGGTACTTTCCTATCTCATATCTTTTGTACCCTTTGTATAAACGTTAGTGTAGACCCTGGTCGTGCCATTAATTCCTTCATCGATATCTCGACCGCACATAGTTGCAATTGGAAGCTTGATGATGAAGGGAATTAGGCTCAAAAGTTCAATCGCCAATCCTCGACAGCTCAAGGATTGACAATTCCACCGGTAGCTCCACCATCTTCTGATGCTCCTCCGTCTTCACATGAGGAACATCCAGCTCTCCTCCCTCCGCCGTCTCCTTACCCGACCAGGCGATCAATGGACTGTCTTTGCAAGTCAATGCTCGATTTAATGCATTGACTGCCCACATTGATGATTGCTACAATAAATTAGATGAGCATTTAAATAAGTTGGCCTCTCGTTTCCTCATCGGACGATTAGGACTTCATTTCTTGGTTGAGTTCTACTTGATTTTTTTTGTTGGATTACAATATGATTTTGGATTGTTTGGTAGGTTTTCTTTTAGAATACTTATTTTCTTTTTTATCGATTGCAAAGTTGGTTGCTTTAGGATATTCTTACTTTCATTATGTTTCAATATTTTTTATTCAAAGGTATTACCATTTTATGTTATGTTATCTAATTATATGCATAATTTTTCTTTACTTATTGTTTTTTTTTTATTCTTTTGGTTCAAGTATTGTGCATTAATTCCCCTAGTTTTTCATGCTTATATTCTTTTTGATATTACAAAAAGGGGAGAAAATATAAAATTTGCTTAAATTAATTTTCAACATACCTCTTAAAGCAAAATTCTTCAAGTTGGAAATTTAAATGAAATAACATCTAAAATATTTTTTTCTAATGGGAGCTTATTTTGAAAATAATGTTTAAGATAGAAGGAGTTAGCAAATTTTTTCAAAATGTTTTGTTATATCAAAAAGGGGGAGATTGTTAGCTCTAGTTTTTCAAATATTTTGATATAACAAGAAGTATATTAAAAATTCCCTTACTTAAATTTACAAAAATTATTTATAAGTCCTTAAAATTATTTTCAAAGTGTTGGACAAAATAAACTTTTAAAAACCTTGAAATAAGTTAGTTTTTGACAAATTTTTTAAGTCTAGAAGACTTCTACTGATAGTGGAACAAGTATCAGTAGAACACAAGGTAGAAAAATCTTTGGAATTCTTCAAACTTCTATCGATAAAATAATGAAAACTACTGATACAACTCTTGGTTCTACCGATACAACCAAGACTTCTATCGGTAGAACAAACTCCAGTGAGCAAGGAAACTGTGGCTTGGGACTTCTACTAATACCTTGCCCAAGATTACCAAAACAACTTCTATTCTATTGATACCTAGAAAACTTCTACCGAAACAAGTCAAGTTAGTAACCAAAATTCAGCATCCTCTGCACTTCTACCGATACGTTGGTGGGTTCTACCGATATCAAACGAAACCCTCAGGTTCTACCGATATAATGAGGGATCTACCGATACAACAACTCCAACGATCATATTGTGTAAAGGCTTCTACCGATACAAGTGTTCTTCAACCGGAACAACAAAGTTGCTGTCTGCATTAAATGCTGGCTTTAATGGCTACAATGACTCTATTTTATTTCTAACAGCTACAAACGTCCAAAATGTTGTTAGAGGACTTAAATACAATGTCAAGGCTCCTCATTTAAATCAACAAAGACAAGAAACAAGTGCTTAAGTTCAAAGAACTAATTTTTCAATCTTTCATCAATCTTCTATCAAATATTTCTTGTACACACTTGTGAGTTAAGTTCTCAATCATTCTTTTAAGTATTGTAACTTTGTGTGAGAGTGTTTAATTGTTGTTCATTTACCTTTTATAGGTATATTCTCATTCATTCTTATTTTCTTTCATTTTGTGAGGTGTTACTTAAGGTTTTGGATAGAAAATTTTAAGGGATAGTGGTTCTATCTTACCTTTGAAAATATAGAGATTTGTAAGGTTAAAACCTTGCCCTTAAAGGTTCAAATCTAGTGGATTTGGGAAGTCCTTAGTTAAGGAAAGCTAAGGTAGTGGACGTAGGCAATTGAGGCCGAACCACTATAAATTCTTTAGTCATTTGCTTTTTCAAATTTCCCGAAAACATTTTAAAACACCAATTCACCCCCCCTCTTGGTGTATTTTGATTTTAATAGCATGCTAGGCCCAAGGCCCGATACAATACACCGTCATAAAGCTTGCTAGGCTTAAGGCCTGATATAATACATCTGTATAAAGCCTACTAGGCGCAATGCCCAATAAATACATTGCCATAACAACTATATTCTATTATATATTCCTTGTAATCAACATTCAACTTTATAATACCGAAGCTAAAAGAGTAAATCCATTAATAAAGAATAAAATATAGCCATATATTTATTACGAACATCAAACTTACAGGACCGATTTAAAGTAACAGCTCAATTACAGGGACTATCCATCGGTAGGACATCCAAGACCAACACCCAAAATTGTATAACCCTTAATGACATGTTCTTTGTGTCCTAAGTATTCACAAGGTTCATATGGGTCATATACCATGTCCATTTCAATTAACTTTCTTCACATTATACCATTACGAGCATACATTCATATAATGTTTGATAGTTTTATGAATTAGTCCTCAGGTTAACTAAATTAAGCTGATACGAGCTCAAAAATATAAAAATTACTAAAAACGGACAAAGTTTATTCACCCAATTAAAGAGCCAAAGCTAGTCGAATGGTGTTTCCCTCTCCTCTTTAGGGTTTCGATCTCCATCTTTAATGAAAAAGATGATAGGATTTTTATTATGTTTTGTTTATAATACTTATTTGAACAATTACCATATTACCCTTTATACTAAACCAAATTTCAAGGCTTTTATAAATCTTGAACCATACATTAATTATGAAAATAGTAAATTTACCCTATTAATCCCTTTTATTAACCTTTTAATAGCTATTTGAGTTTTTTAACTAATAGTAATCAACTTTCTCAACTTTTACAATTTAGTCCTTTTCGCTTAATTAATTATCAAAACGATAAAATTTTCTAACCAAATTTTAATACAACACTAGAGACTTCATAAATATTAATTATTTAATATTTACATCTTGACACATTGGAGTTACGGTCCAAAAACCACCATTTTTTATAATACTAAAAAATGAATTAATAATTAAATCCTTAATTAATTAGGATTTAATTGCAATTTTCCACAATCTAGAAATTTCCACATCATTTCTATTATTAGGCCATTTAAGGAGGGTTCAATTACCCAATTTGACCTTCAAATATATTAAATTCCAATTAAACAAACTTATTTACAATTTAGCCTTAACTAATTAGGACTAAACGAATCAATAACCCAAAAGTTAGTGGAATGATAAACATCCACCACCGCTTGGACTTTTTGACCATAGTCTAATCACCATTTTGGTCCCTTTACTATTTTAAATCTATAGTGTTTAACTTTTACCTCTTATACAATTTAATCCTTTTACCTTAATTAAGCAATAAATCATCAAAATTATCGAACCAAACTTCAATTCACACAACATGCGACCCTGTAAATATTTAATAGAAATATTAACGAGCTTGGTTTACAGAAATAGGGTCCCGATACCTCATTTCCTAAAACCACTTTACTTTCGAGACAACCACTTATACTAACCCTTAATTCAATTAATGAAAATTCATCAAATAGAAATTCAGTATAAAAATTATTATTGACTCACATAATTGAAATACTAATTATACGAACTTACTCACCTGATTTGTGGCATTGAAACCACTGTTTCCGACACTACCGAAAAATGAGCTTTTAGGTGTGTGGCATCTTAAAATTGCGATAAGTACACGTTAGTAGGTATCCATGCCAGATCAAAACTTAAAGCTTAAAATAGCAGTTAGGTTGATGAAAGGACTTTATTGATACGATAGTATTATACAATGAATCAATTAGAATGTTTTAAAGTTTATGAATCAATTTAGAGTAGTTTGGATCCATAGACTAACGAAACGACATTTTAAACTTTTGGTATTTAAATCCTAAGCTAATGAATAGGTTGACGAAAGTACCTAATTGAAACAATAGTATTATTTTAAGGATTCAATTAAAATGATTTTAAGCTTAATAACCAATTTAGAGAGACCATTGATGCAATTAAACCAAAGGAAAATTATTTTCAATAGGTATGGAAATTTAGAAACCAATATAAAACGACCACACACAATTCAACGCTAGAAAGCAATCAAATCAAATTAAAAGCAGAAGGCAATTTAAAGGGACCAAAGATGACGTTAAACCAACGCTAATTTAAAGGGACAAAAGATGAAATTAAACCAAAAGTAAAACGCTAGAAGGAGGGCTTGAATCTCCGACCTTGTGGCTAACAACTACACGCTCTAGCCAACTGAGCTATTCCAGCTTTGTTAGAGGCAGATTATTATTGTTAGTTACATTGAAAATAGAAAATTAGTTTAACTTAATAATATATATATGTTTACATTGAAATTTATTAAGTTTAGGAAAGATAAAGAAAAAAAAGACATTGGCATTTTTTCATTTTTGTTTTTTTATAATAACTATGTTGGTTTTTACCATAGGTTTGGCTGTTTTTTAAAGAGTAGTGGATTTTTTTTTTTGTAATTTATCATTTAAGTAAAATATTTTCAAATTCAATTGTTTTTATTTTCTTTTTGAATGATTGCGGTGTTGATTGAAACAATTCAAAAGCATTATAGACATTTTTTTTTAATTTACATGTAAGTCTGAAATTTTTAAATTCATTTTAAATTCAAATATTAGTTTAGGTAGATTAATTTTTAGGGGTAAATTATCTAGTTGGTCACTTAATTTTTAAGACGCTTTTATTTTGGTCACTCAAAATGAAATCTTTGCAATTTGGTCACCCAATTTTTAGGGTGCTTTCATTTTAGTCACTCAAGCATTAAATCTCTAACATCGGTTAACTGTACACACCACATCATGTTTACACTTTTATTTTGGTCATCCAACTTTTAGGTCGCTTTCATTTTGTCACCAATAAATTATTTTTTTAGGTATACGCTGGGGTAACAAAAATTCAATGATTAAAATGAAAAAGAGAGAGAAACTAAAATAAGAACAAAAAGTGATACATATATTTAAGTTATACTAATTTCATATGTAACGACTAATTTAGTCTTAACTCGATTGATATGGATATCGTTGCCAATGTAAGAAGATGTGGATTTGAGTGTGTTGAAACGCATTATCTTCCTACTAAAATTAAAGTTGAAAATATTTTGTTAAAAAATAAAGTTGAAATTTTATATTAAAACAAAGAGTTGAAAATATAATAAATATTATTGAATTTAATCTTTAAATACTTTTAAATGATTTAATTGTGTCTAAAGAATTGAAAAAAAAAAAAAAAACTTTGTTTTCATTACCACCCTCCATGCCATAAAGAATAGGTGGTGGGTGCTCTTCTACTGACTACCATAATTTCTTAAAGCAAAAGGCAATTTAAAGGGACCAAAGATGAAGTTAAACCAACGTTGGAAGGCAATTAAATTAAAGCAAAATGCAATTTTAAGGGACGAAAGATATGTTTATTTATGTTATATTGTTAATATATTTTTGTCCAATTTCCTGTATCAAGCTAACTCAATTATTTATTTTTTTGCATGTTTATTTTTCGTTTTCAATTTGTCTTGTTTTCGATTTTTTTTTGTTTTTGTTTAGTTTTCTTGAGGGCAAGTAAAGATTTAAGTGTGAGGGTATTTGACCTAGTGTCAAATGTAATAGTAATTTCGATCTATTTTCGTACTTAAGGAGCTTGTTTTCTAGCCATTTTAGTATTTATTATTAAGTTTTTGATATTTAGTAGTTAAGTAGTAAAAGTTAATAAAATAAGTGTTTTTAACACATTTTGTGAGTGTTGTGACCTATTAGGCCGATACAGGCCTTAGGTAGTGCTAATGTGTTAAATTGAGTGTGTCGAATAATGAATTATAGGCCCAATGGATGTAGGCGCAAGAGACGAGTGATGCACAAGCTTTCCGAGTTGTCAAAGCATGAAATTAAGTAAAGAACGCACAATTTGCTTGTCATGTCGCGCCATAGGCCTTGCATGGCACGACATAGGCCCGACATAGTGCCCAAGTATTCTGGGGCTATTTTTGTCCACACAATCAACTTTTTATTAAGACCTAGGACGTGCCGAGACCTAATTCGGGCTGCCAACACTCCTATAAATGAAACCTTAGGGGTTTGATGTAACTAAGTCGTCTTAGATGCATCTAAAATCCCTTGTAGTTTAGGAGTAGGATTTAGATTAAGTTTTCGTTTCTTTTCTTAAACACTTTGTTCTTTCCTCTTGGAATCAGTTTCGATTCAAGATTTCTTTTATTTAATCGAAGTATTTCAATTTATTTGCCTTCGCAAGCGACTATAATTGTTATTCCAATCCAGAGATTTTCTACTCTGTTCTTCAATCGACATCAAATCTAGGATTATTTTAATCTTTTCTCTTTCAATATAATCATGTTACTTACATGTTTAATTCAATTGATATTGGGATCATGAACACCATGAGTGGCTAAATCCCTTAGGGGAGATTAATGAGTGGATGAGAACCTGATTAACGAAGGATTTAAGGTTTCTCGATAGGATTAGTTGGTTTAAATTACGTGTTTCTAAACCCTAGACTTGACAACCTTAGGAAGTAATCATAGGTTAAACGAGGTCGAGAGATAAGTTTTACCGAGTAAATATTAATTTATGCTGTTGAGAAACTGAGATCGTGAGCTAAGCGAGTATCAATTAATTAATCAGTTAGAGGTCGGAAGGTAATAATTGATTAGTTAATAGAAAATCCCCCTAAAACCCAAATCCGAAGTTAATTACAACCATTGAAACGAGTTAATCTTCCTGATTGGTTTAATTGATTTGGTCATTTGTTTATTTTATTGTTTATTTATTTTAGTTATTAATTTTTTATCTTCATCTCTTTTATGATTTGTCGTAATATAGGATTTAACTATTACTATTTAGAATTGTTATTGTAAAGAGCTTTTAAGTAGATTTAGCCCATCCTCCCTTGAGTACGATCCTCAAAATACTTCCTTGTGTTTCATTATAACACAATTATTATATTACAGTTTGAATCGGACATCACTGATTTAATTTTATATATTTTTGGTGTGATATTTATACTATAAACAATAACATATTTATGAGCAATCATGAACCAATTTAGAGTAGTTTGGATCCATAGACTGACGGAAGAACTTGCTTGATACAATACTATTAACTTTGAAGACCTAATCTAAACATTTTAAACTTTAGGTATTTGAAGACCTAATTGAAATAATAGTATTATTTTAAGGACTGAATTAAAACGATTTGAAGCTTAGTAACCAATTTAGAGAGACCATTGATGGAATTAAACCAACGGTGGAAAGCGATTAAAATTAAGCAAAAAGCAATATAAAGGGACCAAAGATGAAATTAAACCAAAAGAAAAAGCCAAAGGAAGGCTTGAACCGAGTCAGTATGAAGAAGTACCTCCCCTCTCTAAACGGAGTGACTCCGTTCCTTTCTTTCCAATCAATCCAAGAGCAAGCTAGCCAGTTAAGTTAGATGAGTAATGCCCTCCTAAGCCCACTTTTGGCCCAGCTTTTTACTTCCAGCGAGCCTGGTTTAGGTCCCTCCGTTCACATGGTTACTCCAGCTTCGTTATTTTGAATTGCAATAAAAGGTATTTAACAATCAAATTCAATATTGAAAAGCAAGTTCATAAACCTGGCTCTTGACAGTCAAATTTTTATGTAGCTATATTAACTCAAATCTTGAGAACCACTCATAAAGTTGGATGATTACAACTAATCCTTCATATAATTATTTAAAGCTTAAACTCAAACAAAAATAATTATTTAATATTTTATTCTACATATAATAAATAAAATAATATTTTATATATATAGCGTTTATCTTAAAGTGATTTAAGATCCTAGTTCATATATCAATTTCTAATACCTAAATATTTTCTTTTAATGTATCATAATTACAGATACCATTTATATATTTTTTATTATGCATATAACAAATATTTAAATTCAATTTATAAATAAAAACCAAATTCAAAAAAATACAAGTAATAATGGCTAAACTATCATATATCCTGCTCAATAATTAATTATTGACAATTTTGACAATGTTTACATTTAAATAATAAAGATAGCTTAAAGAAACATTATATTCTACCTTTTTATAGTTATTTTTTTTAATATATTGGTGTGATTATATGATAGTATTTATTCATATTTTTTTAATTTTTTGATAATGCACGCACAACTTACACACATAAATCCTCGAATCCTGGACCTTTTGAATGAACAACATCTTCTTTTCTATTTTTAAAATTTATCTATTTTTATTATTAAATGATGATTTAATTTTATATATATTATCCCCATTATATGCCATGTTAGATATTAAGGTTTTATTCTTCAAATGAAAATTAATTTTATATTTTATTATTGTCACTGTTTAATGATGAATTTTTAATAAAGTAATCAATTTATTTAATTTATTATAAAAACTTTTATAATACTTTTATGTTGGTTTTACGCACGTGTGTTTCATATGTTCAAAACACTTTTCTTGTGAATTGAATACGACTGGAGCGTGGGACCAAAATTTTCAATCAATCACCACAAGACGGTCGCTTTGAATTTAGTTGGTCAAGTTTTATGTTTTTCTATTTCTTTGTTACTTTATGTCCATTATGTCTGCCTTAAGATCGAAGCTAAAAAAATTTTTAAGGGATAAAAATTAAATTAATATTTTATTATTTTTAAAAAATTAAAATATAATTTTATTTTTATTAATTTAAAATTTTTAAAAAAATTAAAGATTTAAATAAAAAAAATTTTAAAGGGAAGGCTGAGCCATTCAATCCTGAATTTGCCCTTGTCTGCGTTAAGCAGGTGCAAAGATAAAAGTTTTATGTCCACTGAATTGAAATTTTAGAAAATTTAGGGATGGACCTGCCAATCCTCCTAAATTACCCATTTACCCATTTATATTCTAAACCATGCAATTTGGCTCTCTTGAAATCCTAAAAAACTAAATATTTCCGATCAATGAATTTCGCTAATCGATCTCCTAAAAACATCTGACAACTCCAATGTTGCAAATTAGGTTTCAGAATTCCAACAACAATTAAAGAGTTGAGTCTCAATAATCAATTTATGCTAGTAATTTTTAATTTACTGTACTCACGTGTAATATTTTTCGTTTTGAGCTTTTACATTTGATCCGAGATTCGAAATCGGTAACGATAAACAATGATATTTAACTGAAAAATAACTGAAACTCACCACAAGTCATCCGATCATTTTTTAGCACAACAATCGTGTAAAAAAGGACTAAACGTACTAACCATATTTATCTGAGCATCCAAAGGGAGCCTCAATGTACTCTCTTCTCCTAAAACAGCGGGTGGCAGTATTCACCGGAAAAGAAACAGCCGGAGGCAGCCTATTGGTCCCGCGTATCCAGGTAAGTCGTTGAGTCGCTAAACTGTCTTCATAATGATGACAGAATAGTTAAACCGAATAAAAGAAAAGTTCAGATAAAGCAAAAGCCGACGGCTTTTTCATTATTATTATTTTGATACTCTTCTTTTTTATTGTTTTCATTCTTTTTCGATGGCTTTATATGAAGATGACGATGAAGTTTCAAAAACCTTTTCACGGCTTAATTTTAGGTACATGCATGATTGTGATGGGTTTAGATTATTTCAAAGGCCTAATAATAAAATTAAAGGTTAAACAAATAAATCAAAATTCGATCAAAGATAAAAATGAATCTTTTCGAGTAAAAGAGAATAATACATGCACGGAATGGATGAAATTTACTAAAGGTAATTTAATAAAACTATCAATTTTCAAGTTGAAAAGATTAGTCAACTTGCGACGACTTTTTGGGTTTAGATGTCTGCATAACGTTTGAGGAGCTATCTTTTAATTTCAAAATACATTTTGAATCACTCGATTTCAAATTTGGTAGCTCAAGTTATGACCGTTTTAGTGACGACTGCGCGAGCAAAATTTCTAGACGAAATTAATATTGAAATTACGAGTTTCGAGCTTTTTATTCAAATTTAAATCATATTGGGTTCGAGTTTTAATGCTAACTTTTTATTGCAAATGAGCCTAATATTTCATCTATCAGCTCTTGTTATTTTATTATTTTTTTATTTCAAAATTTTTATAATTATTAAGTATTTTAAGTTATTTAGGAGTTTTATATCAACAAAAAAATTTAGTTTAAAATTACTTCTTGTTAAAGGCCTTTGCATTGTACATAAAAAAGGAATTCATTCATTATTTACTTTGTGTTTATAAATTCTCTTTGAGTTTTCTTTTTAAGAATTTTTATTGAGTTTCTTTTAGAAAAGTTTTAACAATCTTTTCAAAATGTGAGGATTATCTTCAAACTTTTTTTTTGACAAGTTTTCTTTCTTGGAACGGAAATTAGAGTCGTTTGAAGGGGGTTATGAATTCATTGAGTTTATAAGGCTCCTTAAAAGTTATACACGCCATCTTCATCTTTTCCATTTATCTGTTTCTTTTCTCTTCATTCTAGTTTGTTCCTATTTAATTATTCAAACCATTGATCTATTTAGTTGTTATTTTTCTATCTTAATTATCAATTTTAATTACTTCCTTTACATTTTTAAATTCTTAAATCTGATTTGGATTTATTTATGTTTCAGATTATATCAAGATTCAAAATTTTTCCTGAACATTTAGAGTTTTAAATCAAATCCGTGACTTGGATAAAATTACGATTCTCTTCCACACTCTAATCTTTGTCAATAATACATATCTAATTCTCCAAAAACAAAGGCTACATCTGCCTGCACCTCTTTCTTTAAAATCCTCTTTTTGGTATTCATTAGTTCTTCTTTTCAATAAATATTAAAATTGTATTAATTTTGATTTAATTTTTAATTTGATGCATAAAATTAATTTAATGTAATTATATAAATAAATTTTTATTTATAGTTTAAATTTATATATAAAATTCTAATTTTGATCCCATTTCCTGAGATACTATAAGAAACTAGCGTATTAGTAATTTATTGATTAATAAAAAATCATTTCATGAAAAAGTGGTTTTTACAAGAAAAGGTTTGTTTTCATGTATGGTAAACTATAAAATAGTTATTTTTGTTTGTTACAGGTTATATTTTAATCATTTATGTTTGAAATGTTACGTTTTAGTAATTTACGTTATCGTTTTATTACGAAGTGATCACTTTATCGTTAAGTTCTATTATTTCCCTAACGGTAATCCTACGCGGCAATCCAAATGGGTTTTAAATGCCAACTTGGATGTCCAACTGAGCTTTTCTTTTTCAGTTGTAATTAATTTAAAATTTTCAATTAATTAAATTTATTTAATTAAAAATTTATTCTCATCCCAGTTGGATACTTAAGTTGGCATTTAAAAGTATTTAGACTGTTATAAAAGATTATCGTTAGGTAAGTAACAGAGCTTAACAACAGAGTAATCACTTCGTAACAAAATAATAACGTAAATAACTAAAATATAACATTTCAAATATAAATGATTAAAATATAACTTGAATCAAATAAAAATAATTATTTTTGTAATTTATTCTTTAATGAATAGACAAAGTAATCAAGTTGCTTTTTGTCTTCACTTGATTCAAGAAAACCTGAGCGACAGAGTGCGTGAAGCAGAAGTAGTTAATGGATTTTTTTTTTTTTTGGTGAATGGTTAATGGATTTTTTGTGACACATGGTGGAAACAAGTGTCTATACAGAAGTTGGTCATCATTGGTCAGGGACCATGAAAGGACAAAAGTTCGTGGCATCTCACGTGATCTCACGACAAAAGTCAAGCCAAACCAACAAAAGATTTCACTAAATAAGATGCATTAACATGACTTAATATTAAATTGATTTGTTATTTTTTTATTGAAAAAGAATAGAGATGATATAGAATTACAGTTTCGTACAATTTCTTTTAATATTGGTATATAGTGTAGTAGAGGGATATAAATGACCCTAGTTAATTTCTTTTTTGAAACCACTCATATTTTGGATTTTATTCATTTTAATCTCTATACTCGAGATATGCATATTTTTCGATACTTAGCTTCGGTTCTAAATTTGGTTTCACATGCTCTCATTAAAAACCTTATAAAACTTAACAATTAAATAAATTGGCATATTACCTAGCTAAATTGGCATCATTTATATCTATTAATTTCTCGATCAAATTACTTAATGGAACTTTAATAAATCCTCATATTATTAATTATATTTATGAACTTGATTTTTTAAAATAAAATTTTAAAATTGTATTTTTTAATACAACTAAAAATCAATTTATATATTAACCTTTTTGGTATTATTAATATTATGTATTAATCTAAATCATTAACACCGTTTAAAATGATTTACTTTTAACTTGTATGAACATTTTTAAAAATTCAAAACCACAAATTTTCCACTGAAATTATGATTATTAAAATAGTTATTTTCCACAAAATGTCGTTTAAAAAAGAATTCAATGCAACCTATAAAGTCAATTTGAAATTTTCGAGATGCGTGCTCTTCATTCTCATTTTGAATTGATTTTGCTTGAATTCGGGTTGCCTGCTGCTGTCGTAGTCCTTTAGTTAAGGAAAGTCAGATGACGAAAATGCCCTTTTGCCCATGCCGATTCAGGCCTACAAATGTTTATTTTCAATTTGTCCTACTACTGTCTTTGTTAAACTTACCGCCAAACATTGCGGCGAGGAATGAGAAATTCCTACTTTACAATATAAAAATGCATTGGATAATGGAGAAAGTGGTGACTTACATTTTTATGGTTTAAAGTGATTTTCTTTCATTAATAAACAAAGAAAATAATTAAAATAAATAGGGCTTAAAATTAAAAATTAAAATGAAATTAAAACAAAGTAAAAAGAAATCGTAAAATAAAATAAAATAAAATCAATAAGAAGAAGCTCTAGTCAAAAGTAAAATTTTTATTTAATTCATAGGTTTGGTCATCGACACAATAATAACTTCAATGCCTTTAATAAATTAGTTTTAGTTGTTGACTTATCGTCGGGCAACCAATCTTTAATTACTTGTTCGATAATCAAGAGGTATCTTATTTGAAATTACTTTCCTAATCAATAAATAATTTTATAACTTCATTTAAACTAGATAACACATCCACACCACATAATCTTGAACTATAGCATAAAAGATTTATGGAGTTCATCTCTAGTATTAAAATGAATTAAACAATTACGTATTTAATTATTCTAATTCACAAGGCAATCATTCTAAACTATCAAACAGTAGTCGAATTCTTAACAAGTTTTGACAACTATAATTAAAGTAGAAGATGTTTGAATATTGAAGAATAAAGAAGAATTAAGCGCAAATTAAATCTTGCATATTTTTGTCATCCAAATATAAAATGTTACAAGATGATTACTCAATTAATTGCATTTGTCTTTTTGGTCTAATTTCATTAACCGTTGTTAACTTTGTTACAAATAAATGACGTGATAATGTAAAAATTGGTATAATAACAAATTTAACCTTCAACTACTAACAATAACATTAGAAAGTTCTACATTGATGATCACAGGTGTCTTCCCTTTTTGTATTCTCAAAATTACTTAATTTAGAAGGGCAATAGTTGTATGGATTGATTGAACTGGACTAAAAATCATTTTTTTATTTTTAATTATTTATTCAATTGAACTATACAAACTAGTCGGACCAATGAATTGGTGACTTGACCAGTTAGACCATCGGTCTAGTTTTAAAAATCTTGGTTAATTGAAGAAAGAGAAAAATAACGATTTATACGGTTCAATACTTAGTTTTTCCGGTCTCAATTTTATATTTAAGTTTGATTTTAATGTTCACTTTAGCATCTTAGTCTTTTCGAATTTGACACTTGAATAGTTTTTTGATTCCAATAAGTACCAGAGTTTGGTTTTAAAGTTAAATTTGATATTTAAATACCAATTTTTTTATTAGAACTTATGTGTCAAACATTATTTGAGTCATATAATATCATTTGATCTATGTATCAGATATCAAATTGAATATTAAAACCAAAATTAACCCAACTTAAAAAAAAATCCTTTTCCTAGTTCATTTTCATAGTGGTTTTACTTGCTTTTTCCTTTTGGCCACTTTGTTTGGCCAATAAGTGGCATCCTTTAACAAGTGAAAAGAAATGCATATTTTTCTTCATATCACAAGCTTATCATTTAATAAAAGGGAATAAGTAATAGTTACTAGGGACTAAATAGTATTTACTCGACCTAGTAGATCACTGATTTTGATATAAGTAGGCTTTACAGCTCGCAAACACACGTGGATCATCAACCATCTCTCTTAGCATCTTGAATTGGGTCATCAACAATCTCTCTTAGCGTCTTCCATTTAGGGTTTCCAATCCTTGCATAATCAGCCTTTTCTTCACCCAATCATCATGGCAGCTCAGTCCAAACTTGTTTTTACAAAGATACTGACAGATACTAACATTCAAAAGCGGTTAGCAGTACCGACAATAGTCCGGGATTCTTTGCCACGTTTTAATGGTGTTCATGCAGTCATATTTAACATTTTATACGGCACAAGACACTGGCCAATCTACTACACAATCCGTAAGGAAGGGCCCAGTAAACCCGAGTTCAGAGTTAAGCTATGGAGAAACTTTGTTACTTATAACAACTTAAGGGTTGGGGATAGATTCACTCTATATAGAGTGCAAGGCGAAGATGATTCTTCCTACTATATGGTTAAAGTGGGGAGAGAAATCGACTTCTTTGGCATCCCCATGGGTGGTGCAAATGCAATGGATCTTGGAAATGGCATTGGTGATCATGAAGATGCAGCTGTAGAAGCATATCCCCAGATTATTAATCGTAATCGGGAAGGAGTTCTGCAACAACCCACTATTCCATATGGTGATGAGCTAGCTTTGACTTTGGCACCACCCAATGTGGAGTGAAACACCGTGATATATCGGGATATATCTCGTTGGGATATGTTACTGTCATCTTTTTCTTTTTTAAGTTCGCTTTCTTGTTGTGTTCCTGCTTTTTTGGGCGTGTTTTTTTTTTCCCTGTTGCTTTGCTTTTGTTTTGTTATAGTGTGATGGACTTATATTTTGTTGCGATATTAATTTAAATACTTTTTTGTTGTTTTTGTTTTCTTTTTCTAAGATGATTGATTGCTGTAGAAGGGAAAAGGTAAGTCTTAGATTTTCTTGCTTTATCAGGCTAAAAGTCTGTAGCCCACAGTACTGGCTTTATCTTTAAGCTAAGCCTTCTTCATCTCTTACATCTCATACGTAATCAGAACCAACTCCAATACCCAGTTCGTCGGCCGGCGAAGCTTTAACCTTTTCAACAGTCTCCATGAAAACACCAAAATTCTAGAAAAGAAAATGTACGATCAAATGAGCTAAAGGAGAACACAAGTCACATCACTTGACCTCAGCGCACCATTTTTTACTAGCCTATAAGCTTCAATATTATTTTTAATTAATACTTTCAAACCCCACCCCACCTCATGTCTCTCCCCTTCCCCCACCACCATTTGTCCGTTTAAAGTTAGTGTGCCCAATTCTATGATGTGTACTGTCTTTTTCTTTCATATTTATGAGTTTAAAAGTTATAAACAGAGAAGCACAAAATAGAAAAAGTCATGCAGATGTCTTTTCTTGCATGCAGGTCTGTATGTAATAAAATGTGATTTTTAAAAATATATTTATATATTCATCGTATACTTCTTTAAACATATACCATGTATATGTACATTGTTATAATTTGTATATATACCATGTATGAAAATGTCTACATAATCAACCAGTACAAACAAAAGTTATTATACATTGTTTTATTCTATTAACATAAAAAATTATATTTTTTATTACATACACACGCGCATGCATGTAAGAGAAAAACATATTTGTTTGACTATTAAGATAGAATTCTCTTCTTATTTAATTAATTATTAAAAAAAGCATAAGTATATATGGATGAATATTTGGCAATGATGCATAATCGGGCTACGACATAACATGTCTTCTCAAATTAGTTAAGAAAAAATTCAATCATCATTGGATTCTTCCGAAGTTATTGTAAAAGTTATTGGTAGGATTTTTCGGTTACCATCTTGTGCAACAACTAATAACAACTTATACTCGAATCTTCCGTACAAGAACATGCCGTCCATTTGACAAGTGGCTTACAATCGGAATGCAGTTACGCATTGCTTGAAAGTCTAGAAAAAATGGTGGAAAACTCTTTTTCCAAGGACCAAGTGATTGATGTAATACGCATGCACCGTTTGCAGCTCTATACATCTTCTCCAATGCCCTTTACTTTTCCAACCATGCCTTTTGTTGGAAAAAAATTTTGGTTTAAAAATAATTTTCTTGCACAGCAAAGAATTAAAATTTTAAAAACCGACTCAGTTTGAGATATTTATGGGAATAACTCTTAACCGAATTCATACTTGTGTTTTTGACTTAGCGGACGCTTGTTGTTCTCAACTTTCAACCAAACGATCTTTTCCGCTATTCTCGTATTACAAAGTGCTTCGAATGTAAGCTTAAACCAATTAAATCGAAACACAGAACTAGAAAAAGTTTTCTCTCCTTTTAGGAGAGGGAGAGGGACTAATAGGGTGTATTTCCTTCATATGTATTATGATGGGGATTTAAACCTCTCTCACATCGGGTCCAATTACGAGTACTTACCTAGGTTTTTTGACTCAATACTCTGTAATGTGATCCAACCCGATTTATTTTTTCTATTTTCCAAAATAAACTTTAATATTTATATAAAACAATTTTCTCATCATCTTATTTTACCCCAGCAAAATTTTGACGATTTTACCCTTAGTAAAGTTTTGACAATTTTGCCCCAGTAAAATTTCAAGAAAATATGTTCAATATTTCAAATCTTAACATGTTCACTATGACTGAATGGTTTATTTTCATTTCCAGGCTTTAAAATATTTTAAAAACATATACTCATTTTTTCGATCATTTTTTAAGTAATTCATATAGGATTGCAAATGAATTATTTTCATTTCTTTTTCCATTTTTTGGAACCTACATTCATTTCAAATGATTCCATTTCTTCATTTTAGAGAAAACCATAATTATTCTTGAATGTTTCCTATTTCTTTTTTTTTTCTATTCATTCTGTTTATTTCTATTCAAACACGCAATTCATTTTTGGTTTCAACAAGCTAGTTGAGGGATCGATTAGACATATGTAGTTGAGGTTCAAATGATTTTTATTTAAGTTTCGGCTTTTCGCCTATTAATTATAAACTCATTTACTCACGAAGCTATTCCACTATAGTATCGTGATTGAACTCTCTCCAACGACATACCATAACGAAAGCAACTACTCAGTGCTCGTCTAATGACCTTGTCATAAGTGTGTTATCCTCATAGGATATCCTTAATCTCTTTGGGATAATACTCGTTCTCCCAATATGATCCTATTTTATCTCATGATAACCATTACATCTTCCTTTATGAAAAGTAAATCACTATCAAATAGTGGTCAAGTCACCCATCACAAAGACAAACGACTTGTGACCACATTTACTTTTCATCAACCATGTAATGCCAATGAGAGGATATGATTTGCCCATGTTTTGGGCTATGAATTCTATTATTGTGAATGATGCTACATATTACAGAAGTCGTACACCCAACGCACCAGCTTTTTGTTCTTTATCTATTTGAACTGAGACTTTTACTTACATCAAAGTGTACGAGTCACACATACATAGTCTACCATCCGCTCAGAATTTAGGTATGTCACGTACTATAAATGTCACAAGTGAATAAATCTTTAAACGGATTTAGAGTCTATTTTCCTTGAATCTTGTTCGATGTCCTGTTAGTCTTGTCAGTCCAAATAGATGACATATTAGTCTTTTAATTAATTTGCTCATTTTCGATTAGACTAAAGAGATATTTAGGTTCGTCTACTAATACAAGCTGTCTTTTCGTACTTATATCCAATCACGTAATACCGCTTAGTATTAGTTAAACATTTAAACAACCAATGAGCAACATTTTCTACTTTTTACTTTGCATGCAAAAATCATGTGAGGACAATTATACAAAGTATTAATGTAATTTATGAATAATTTTATTAACTAATTTGTTCGAAAAATTACAATTGTACTTAGACGGAATACTACACTTAGGGCACTAGATCCAATAGCCTTGTGGTAGGACACGACATAATCGAACTCACTACGGTGTAATCGAACAACCTTGTGGTATTACACTGGGACCGGAATCCTAGGACCCACTTTGACCATGGGTAATATAAAGTCAGATATCATGTTTGAACCGAATTTTGGATAATCGTTCAACATGCTTGAAAAACAATAAACTAGGTCACCATACGCAATAGAATATCAAAAAAAGGTCAAAATTTGAGTCGATGTTGTTAACCATGATACATAACAGACACAACACATGTATGTGGTGCGATAAACTTCCTGATAGTCCAGAACGCTAACTTCTTCCTAACAGATGCCATGATTTTCCATGAACATCTTGTTTCATGCATTGCGCACTTCGCCTCATGTTTCTCGAATCGGGAGCATGTAACGGTGAAGTTGACACAAAGTTGTATGCTATATATCGCTTGACTACAACTACAAAAGCATCTTTAGAGTCAAACTTAATCCCAACCTCTAATTGTCGAAATTTGTTGAAAAAGCCACATTCCCTTGTCTTCTATGAGGGAGGTGTGCGGATTCTAAACCTCCTTTAATAGCAAGATCGAGAGTTCGCATGTAAGGTGGAGGCTCGTACACCATGAAACCTGGGTTATCCCATTGAGCAATGTCCGAAGCTTCATCATCATATCCACCGTCTAATGGTTCAGAAGGAATGGGATCCAATTCTAAAATTACTACAATTTCTATACCATCAGGGCTCGCATTCTCTATTAGGTCATTATTTGTTCTTCATCCTTTTCATTCTCTTCTTCCTCTTCGTTTTCAACCCCGATTGGAAGTCTAGGTTTGGATGTGGCATTGCCGGTCGAGGTTGTCAAAAGTAGATCATCTGTCTCTTGTAAAATGATGTAAACCCTAAAATCACTTTATGTTGGCCCACCCCAGTAACTTGATGGCGTACTTGTGTGAGTGTTACTAGTGTTAAACATTAAGGTGCCAAAGTTAAAATCAAAAGCATTGACAAAATGTCGTGCAGGTGTGTCATAGGCCCGACGACCAAATATGCCCGACTATTCCCTACCTCAATAATCGAGGGGCAAAACCAAAGAATGTCTTGCCTTTGATGATGATTTCGACAAGTTTTGGTATGAGCTTTGAGCATTTGCCACCTCATTGGTATAATGTCATTGGAGTATAGGATGGTATATATTCCAGGGTAAAGTTAAAACTTTTTTGGAGGATTGAAATTAAATTTTATATTTTTATGATAGTAAAAATGTAATTTCACCATTTTAATAGTCTATATTTTTATAATTTTTAAAAGATTAAATCAAATTTTATTATTTTTAAGGGCAAAAATAATTTTACTATTACTATTTTAAAATTTTATAATTATAAAAAACTTAAATAAAAAATTTATTTTAAGGAAGTTGAAACCCTTACCAATCCTCCTAATTTCACCATTAGTATATTCCACAACAAATTTAAAAAAGTGACACGATCCTCTTTAATATTTTACTACTTCCTGGAGACTTTAATTAATGATTCACGTTAATGATTAATTTTTAAATAAAACAAATAGAATTTGTGATTTTTTATTTTTGTGGGGAGGGATCATTTTCTCTTAAATACAAATTAATATAAAAATATGAAAATGAATATGATTATAATCATATAGTCATAAAATGATTATTAGTATGGTTATGATTTTTAGAATAATGTGGAAGGATTGGGAGAGTAGATTAAGAATAGATTTGAGAGGTTTTTGAGGTAGAATCATATGAAGTTTTTTTTTTTGAGGTAGAATCGTAAATGTTGGATAGTGTGACTTTTGTGGTTTCCTGGTCGGGAACATAGATGATCCCCAACTAAATATTCTTTTAAATATTAATGTTCCATGTTCCCATAAATGTGCATAGCCCCACCTCGCAAACCCTAAATTTTATAAGTATTGTATGCTCAGAGGATTAGAGGTTTAAAAAATTTATATATAAGTTATGCCTACCTAAAAAAAAAATCACAAATTTTATTTATTATTAAAAAAAAAACTTGCACCTGACTCATTAATTAAGCATTTCTTATCTATAACACATACTAATTATATACCTAACAAAAAAAAAGAATATGTTTTTTTAAGTAATTAATTAAATAAGAAGATAATTCTAGTCATACAGATGCAGTATGTACAATTCTGACAAAAAAAATCACATTTTTTTCAATAAGTATCAAAATCACAAATTGGGGTTTAGACAAGCTGCTTCTCTTTGGCACATAAATCTAGTTCCAAGATAGCAGAGAAGACAATTTAAAGTTAAAGAAAGGGAAGGTTTCTCTCCTTTAAAACATTTTCTCACCAACTCCTTCACTCTTCAAGAGACTTGACTTTTAGGTGGATTCATGGGCAAATTAGTGGCAAGGGTCCTTTCATTTTTTGTAGTGGTGTCCCTTTCAGGTAAAACATACTTATCACGAGATTGGGTTAAAAAAATTTCAACCACCAAAAACTAATTTATCAAGTTTTCCATTTAGGGTTTAATATGTAAAAAGTAATAACAAAAATAAAAATTCATATTCAAATACTATAAATCAAATAATCATTTTCATATGTAAATAAATCTCATGTATACTAAATAGGTATCCATGATATTAAGTCTTTAAAAAAATAAATAATATTTGGTCTTGGCCCCACCGAATCTAAAAAATTTTAGTTTTTTGAGCATACAAAAATAAATAAACCATTGCAATTGCCGAAAATACTAGGCCTATTAAATTCACAAAAATAGAGAAAACTAGTTTATCAAGTTTTTCATTTAGGGTTTAATTAAATAAGTAAAATTCTTGATATATTTACAACAAAATGCTTCAGTAACTCTTCTCTTCCTTCTTACTCTTTGGCTGCTCCTTTGCCTTCATCCCAATATGATTTTCACTCTTATTCTCTTTCTCTTCATTCACATAATAAATATACATAACATTTTTACATCAAATCCATGTATATTAAAAGAAATTTCTTAAGAAAAATCACATCTTCCTTACCTTACTCAAATTCCTAACTTTTTTTTGTTCACTTCTAAGATGTACTCTTACTAGCTTCACCAATCATGCCATGGAATTTCTATTGTAGTTTCACTAAAATCTATGATGAAATTTGGGGCTTTAAAACTTGGAATAGGTTGAAAATGGACGAAGAGACTAAAACGAAAGAAAAGAGAGCGTGAGACGTGGAGAACAAGCTTACGGAAAGATGATGATAATGACAAAAGTGTTACTTCTTTTATATCTTTTCTACATCTTTTCCACACATAAATATCTATCGTATTTTTCTTTTATTTATATTAAAGAAAATTACATCATCATCCCATACATGTGGCTTCAATGCTTTCCCATCCTCAACCACTAATTTTTGTATTCTCATAATTAAAGTAAATTTGAAGTCTTTGCTCTTTTTTTCATTCATTTAATCTAGTTATTTCTTATTTCAAATTTTCACAACAATTTAGTCAATTCTCTAGATTAATTTTTCTAATTCAATTTTTTTTTCTTAAAATACCCAATTACCTTCCTACTAATATTAATAATTCTATTTTATTTACTTCGAAAATATTAAACACGTATCAACTCAAATTGATATTATTTGCTTTTCGAAAAATGTCAAGGATGTTAGAGAGATATTGGTTAAGGAATACTAAACCAATTGATCTTAGCTGAATCTAATCTATTAGAAGTGTATTGTTATGTCATTTTAATAAATTGATATTGGTTTTATTACGTCATTGTTTTAGTTCAAATTGGGTATGTAAGATCTTGGATGGGACTATTAAGCAAGTTAAAGGATTCAAATTAGAAACACAAATAAATTATTGATACATTGTACAACAAGGGAGGAGAGTAAAAAGCAAGTAAGGGAGAGTAAGTGAGGTTGTTGTGGTGATCAATTCACCTAAAGAGGCGGAGAGCTAGAAAAAAAGAGGACAGACTGATTGCTGGCAAAGAAAGTAATTGCTCAGAGTAACTTTAAAGGCTCAAAAGGTCGATCTTTTTTCATCGTTGAAACGGTATTTATAAGAGAAGTCCTCTTGTCAACTAGCGTGACGTGGCAGATTATTATGAACGAGGTCGTCATCATGTCGTGAAGGATGTGTACCATAAAACCCATTCTGTTACGTCTACAATCAGTACGATGTTGTTACGCTCAAATAGATCCTTGCCTTCACAACGTGTTCAAACCAAAAAGTAAGTACTGAAAAGATCTCCTATAGATCTATAGTTCTCTCTAAATTCTATAAACTGAGTATTGAAAATATTTAGAATAAAATGAATTTTTGAATTTGATTTCTCAGTAATTCTTGCTTAACCTTTCCTCATACACTGTATTTGGTATTTATACACATAAATTATCTACTGCATTGGCTGTTATTAGTTAACTACTAACTGAATTGTAACACCCAAAATCTAAAATCATCGCCGATTAGGATTTCGATGTCCGTTCGACTTTATATAGCATTTATTTCCAATGTTTCTGTTTCATTTAATCATATATTAAAAGAGGAATGCAAAGTACACAACATGAATCATCAATTGAATGTCAGCGTAACTCGAAAAGGACAAAATGACATTTCCACAAATTTTGGAGACTTTTACCGATACCTGTTGCACAAGTATCAGTAGTAGTCAAGTTAGTAAGCAAATTAGAAACAGTGCAGACTTTTATCGGTACTTAGGAAAATTCTACCGATACAAGTGTAACTTCTACAAAACAACTTACTTCTACTTCTTCCTATATTAAAAACTCTAAAGAGCTAAGAAGTCCTACCCTATAACTTCTACCTATACAAGCATCCTATCTACCGAAACTAGTATGCACAGAACTATCGAAACTTGCTATGCAACTACCGATATAACCCAAGTCAGTAAATAACCTCTCTCCTACCCTATACTTCTACCGATACATGCGTGAGTTCTACCGAAATAAGTATATAAAAATCAATAAAACAAGCATAAACCACAAGTTTATCACACATTTATTACTCCATAACTTCAAGAAGTATACCACTATGTTATGCATGGTTTCCAAGACCTTGCATACAACACATATAGTATGTTTAACACATTTAACTAACATACCAACTTGTTCAACATTTACCTAGAATTCACAACTGAGATTCATTCATTCATACAAGTGGTAAGTCAATTCATCCTAGTACATGCCATATAATCAAGTGATGTAAATGCTATCGAACGAGCTTTCGGGATAGTGTGATGTCTTCAAGATGATCTGATCTTCAGGTCGCAAATGAAAATATACAAAACAACAACAATTTCACTGGTAAGCGTCATAGCGTAATAAGTTCGCAAAGTTTATCAATTTATCGAACATGTGGTGTACAACTCTATAAAACTGACAAGCCAGAGTAAGACTGAACTTTAGTGATCGTTATTCGCTTTACTCCCTATTGACTCAAAGGTCATGATGCTCATTTTACTCCCTATTAACCTAGAGGTCATGCCTGTTACCAGTATACGATTTCTATTCTTAACCATTGATACGGTATATCTGTTCCCTACGATGTTGCTCACACTAAGCTGACGAGAATACGCAAACAAGCATAAATCTCAGCCATTATAGGGCCTGTAATCCATTCTTGGATTCTATTCACCTGACGGTGACTCACGATGCTATAGATAATTCGCAACAAATGTAGGATCTCAGCCATCGGACCATTTTCTATATTTGGCACAAGGCTGAGAAATTCTCATCTCGTCTTTTCTATCTTTCACACTTCAAATCATCGTTTCTCATTTCCAACAATCATTAGAAAGACAGTTATAAGTAGTTATTAATAAGAATTTAACTTACGAAATTATCGGATTGGATTGCAGTTATGGTAAACTCTAGGGACTATTCCATTAATTTCCCTTTCTCGCGATTTATGGCGTGATCATAGTCTACATACACAAATCATCCAATTCTCACATTAAATCACACAATCAAATCATTTAACACAATTTGATCCTTTTAGCAATTATGATTTTACCCCTAACCTTTTGCTTTCATTCAATTTAGTCCTTAAGCTTAAAATATGCAAAAATAACCATTCCCTTTCAAACCAAACCAGCCGAATATAATTAGGTATATTCTCATACCCTATAAGCAACTATTTCATACCAAATATAGTATTTTCGTAATTTTAACATTTTAGTCCTTAAACCCCTAATTTCATCCATATTTCCCTTTACAAAAAGATTCAATCCAAACATCACACAACAAATCAACAATCCATCAAGCTTTCAAGAACAAGAACTTTTAGCAATGACAAGTTTATAACATTTGACAGATTCACAAATCAGTCCTTAGGTTAGCTAAATTAAGCTATTATGGACTCAAAAACATAAAAATTATTAAAAACGATTAACATTTGCTTACCCAAATCAAACCTTAAAGTTGGGAATGGAGAAACCCTAATAGTTTCCCTCAAGCCGAATTAAGAAGAAGATGATGAGAAAATGGTGAATTTTTTATCTTAATTTCACACTTTTAAATTTAATATATATACTAATGACAATTTTGTAAATTATTAGACTTTCTCAATTAACCTAATTAATCATTTGTTTAACTTTAATTAATCCTATTTATATTTAATTCATCTTATGAAAAATCACCCACTAAACACTTTTGGTTAATTTACTCATTTGGTCCCTCTAGTTGGATAACTCAACTTTTACACTTTTTACGATTTAATCCTTCCTATTCAATTAACTATCTAAACGTCAAAATTTCATAACCAAAACTTAATACGATGGTGATGATGTCATTAATATTTTAATAATTAAATTTACAACTCGACTGGTCAGAGTTGTGATCCCGATATCACTGTTTCCGACACCACTAAAAATCGATCTGTTACAACTCTCCTCCCCTTAGGAAATTTCGTCCCGAAATTTCTTACCGGTAAACATGTTAGGATATTAGGATATTGTGATCTCATCGAAGCCTCTGTCTTCCAAGTGGCTTCTCTCTAACCTGTGACGATTCCATATTACTTTCACCAACAGTAATATTTTGTTCCGTAGCTCTTTTATTTCGCGAGCCAATATTCTAACTGGTTCCTCTAAATACGACAAATCCGATTGAATCTCAACCTCCATGGGTGTAATCACGTGAGAAAGATATGATCTGTACCGTCTAAGCATCGAAACGTGAAATACATTATGAATCTTCTCTAGTTTCGGTGGAAAAAACCAACTTATACGCTACAAGACCAATCTGTTTGATGACCTCATACGCCCGATAAACGTGGACTCAACTTTCTTTTTTTACCAAACCGTAGCAGCACTTCTTCTAAGGTGAAACTCTCAAGAAAACTCGGTCTCCAACTACAAATTCTATATATTTTCTTTTAAGATTTGCGTATGACTTTTGTCAATCAAACGCTGCTTTCAAACAATCTCGGATTACCTGCACTTTGTCCTCAGTCTCATGAACTAAGTCAGTTCCAATCAACTTACGTTCGCTCAACTCTGGCCAATACAGAGGTGTTCTGCATTTCCTATCGTATAATGCCTCAAACGGTTCCATTTTAATACTGGACTGATAACTGTTGTTATGAGCAAACTCTACCAACGGTAAATATTTCTCCTAACTACCTTCAAACTCGAGTATACAACATCATAATATATCTTCTAAAATCTGTATCACTCGCTCAAACTGACCATCTGTTTGTGGATGATATGCTGTGTTAAAATTCAACCTAGTTCCCAAAGCTTCATGTAGCTTACCCTAGAACCTCGAGGTGAAACGTAAATCTTTGTCAGAGATGATAGATACCGGTACCCGGTGCAATCGCACGATCTCAGATACATACAACTCAGCCAACTTCTCTAATGGGTAATCTACTCGAATCGGAATAAAATGAGTTGACTTAGTCAATCTATCAACTATAACTTAGATAGAATCCTTTTTCCTCGGTGTCATCGGTAATCCTGCAACAAAATCCATTGTGACTTGCTCCCATTTCCACTCAAGAATAGCGATGAGCCTGCAACAATCCAAAAAGCACCTGATGCTCAGCTTTTACTTGCTGACACACCAACCATCTAGTCACAACTTCAAAGATTTCTCGTTTCATACCTGGCCACCAATACATCTTCTTCAGGTAATTATACATTTTCACGCTTCTCGGGTGAATGAAAAAGTGCTGCTGTGAGCTTCAGTCAGAACGTCTTGTCTCAGGTCTGATTCATTAGGAACACACACTTTGCCTTTGAAATACAACATTCCATCCGATTCAATTGTGAACCATGTGGTGGCATCGCTCTACATCTATTCTTTTCTAGCCACAGCTTTGGATCATTTTCTTGTAACTCTCGAATCCGTCGTAGAAATAATGGTTTCATCTTGAGTTCTGCAGTAACAGAACCATCACCCTCCAATAACATATGAGCATTCAATGTTCTCAAGGTGAATAATGACTTCCGGCTTAGGGCATCCACAAAACATTTGCTTTTCTTGGATGATAGTTAATTACAATATCATAGTCTTTTAATAGCTCCAACCATCGGCACTGTCGCAAATTCAACTCCCTCTGCGTTATCAGGTATTTCAAGCTCTTATGATCAGTGTATACGTGGCATCTCTCACCTTATAAGTAGTGACACCAAATCTTTAATGCAAAGATAATGGCAGCTAACTCTAAATCATGAGTCAGATAGTCCTTTTCATGCGACTTTAATTGTCGAGAGGCATAAGCTATTACTTTTCCAGCTTGCATCAAAACACAACCCAAGCCATTCAAAGACGCTCACTGTAAACCACAAATTCCTTTCCCGATTCAGGCTGGGTTAGTACCAGAGCTGTTATTAACATTTTCTTAAGCTGATCAAAACTCTGTTGACACTTCTCTGACCAAACAAACTGTATGTTCTTCTATAGCAACTCCGTAAACGGCAAGGCTGTGACAGAGAAATTTTTCACAAACTAACGATAATATCCTGCCAATCCCAGAGAAAGCTACGTACTTCAGTAATGTTCTTTGGAACCTTCCAATTGAGGATAGCTAAAATTTTGTTCGGATTAACTCGTATTCCTTCTGCGGATACCACATGACCCAAAAATCCAACTTCTCGTAGCCAAAATTTGCATTTGTTGAATTTCGCATACAATTGGTTTCCTCGCAAGATTTATAATGCCTCCCTCAAATGATGAGTATGATCTGACTCTGTTCTAGAATAAATCAATATGTCATCGATAAATACAATTACAAATTTATCCAACTGAGGCTGAAACACTCGGTTCATCAAATCCATAAATGTTGCTAGGGCGTTGGTTAACCAAAATGGCATAACCAAAAATTCATAATGCCCATATCTGGTTCTGAATATTGTTTTTATCACATCGCAATCTTTTACTCGCATCTGATAATACCTTGATCGAAGATCTATCTTGAAAAATACTGTTGCATCCTTCAACTAATCAAATAACTCGTCAATATGAGGCAACAAGTACTTATTCTTAATTGTTACCTTGCTCAACTGTCTATAATCTATGCTCAACAAGTACTTTTCACAAACAACACTGGTGCACCCCAAGACGACACACTCGATCGTACAAAACCCTGTTTGAAAATTCTTGTAACTGAGCCTTTAATTCCTTTAACTCTATTGGTGCCATTCTGTATGGCAGAATTGAGATCAGTGTAGTGCCCGATAAGAAATCAATACCAAACTCTACCTCTCTGGTCAGTGACAAACCCGTTAATTCTTCTGGAAATATATATGTAAACTCATTGATCACTGGTACCTGTTTCAATTCTGTCTTTGAAACTTGTGAGTCGAGAATATATGCCAAAAATGCTTCGCAACCTTGGTGAACCATTTTTTGAGCTGAGATAGCTGAGATAATTTTGGTTCCACTATTCAACCTATCGGACTCCACGGTAATCACTTCACTTGTCGAGCTTTTCAAATCAATTTTTTTCGTTTGCAGTTCACTACTGCATCATGTTCAGATAACCAATCCATACCTAAGATCACATTGAACTCAATAAAAGGTAACAACATTAGATCAGTGGAAAATTCACAACCCTGTACTTTCAGTGGACATTTACAACATATCAAATTAATAATGACACTATGACCTAATGGGTTTGTGACTTGAACATTAAATCCAATCGACTCTACTGATAATTTCTTATCAGTTGCTAATTCAATACATATATATGAATGAGTCGACCCTGGATCAATCAGAGCACACACAATATCATTAAAAAGGTAAAATATACCGGTCACAACACATCGGGAGCGGTAGCCTCTTCTCTAGCTCTGATGGCATATGACCGTGTGTAGGTGCTCGTGCCTCAGATCGGGTTACATTACCCCTATTGTCAACTTGATTTTCGCCTGTACTGTTGCTCTGTCCAGGGCTTTTACCTTTTAACGGAGAGTAATAGGGGGTTTTCACACTCTGATTCTCTTTTACCTTGAAGTCATCGAGCAATTTTACGTGAAATGATCTGTACCCTCACATTAGTAACGAGCTCCTTTTATCTTTCGACATTCACCCGCATGGTACCTTCCACAATGATCACATGATAGGTTCGGTGCATTCCGGACACTAGCTACACTAGCTGCAGGATGGTTCAAAAATTTAGACTTTGGTGGTCCTAATCTACTCCTACTTAGAAGTCCAGAAGGAACTGCCCCACGAGTTTCAGTTTCTCTGAATATTTTCGGTGGTGGTATAAAAAAAGTTCTGGTGATACTCTTCCTTCCAAACTATCGAAAACTCTTCTTTCTCTCCTTTTTATTGTTGTAAATTTCTTTCATATTTTGAGCTCTATTTGTAAGGACCACAAATGTTGCAGCTCAGATCCTCTTACCATAATCTTGATCTCGTCATTCAGCCCGTTTCCAAAACAAACACACATTGCCTCATCTGTCGGTACAATCTCCCGAGCATACTTACTAAGTTGAAAAAATTCTCTCTCATATTCTGCCACTATTTTGTTTCCCTGTCTCAATTCTAAAAATTATTTCTTTTTCTTATCTAGGTACTTTTCGCTGAAATACTTCTTTCTAAATTCTGCTTGGAAAAATTCCCAAGTAACCTCATTCTCAAGCATCACTGCTAAAATCGTCGTCCACCAACTGTAAGCCTCGTCCTTCAGTAACAAAGTTGTACACCTCAGATAGTCTTCTGAAGGACAAGTCATCTCGTTCAGGACTCTTAGTGTGTTTTTCAATCAGTATTCAACTCTGAAAGGATCATATCCTATGCTTCCCCAAAATTATTCTGCACTATATTTCTAACCTTGTCCGTCGGAATATGACGTCTCTATTCCATCATTAGAGGAGGTGGAGGCACGGTTGGAGGTATTATCGATCGGACGATAGGTTGTTGTGCAATAAAAGATGGAGGAGGTGGTGCCCTCGGGTTGTTTCTCATGAACTCTAAGAACCACTACCCCATTAGTCTAAAAACATACTCTTTGCTTTGTTTTCTATCATCGATAATATCGGCACCCCGGGACTAGCTCCAGAATCATTAGTTGGGACATTACTGTTTACGTTATTAGTTTCCTCTCTTTCAAAGTCTGACATTTTGTGATTATATGCAAAAACTATGATTAGATCGGATCCACCTATATCACACTATCATAGGATCATATGACATGTATTTCTAAAATATAAAACACAATCGTTATAGTTCAAGAAACTGCTAAATCGAAAGCTCTGATACCACTAAATATAACACCCCAAACTCAAAATCGTTATCGGTTAGGGTTCTGATGTTCGTTCGATCATATATAGCGTTTATTTCCAATGTTTCTGTTTCGTTTAATCATATATTATTAAAAAGGAATGCAAAGTACACAACATGAATCATCAATTTGAATGTCAACGTAATTCGAAAAAATATCTTTTTCACAAATTTTAGAGACTTCTATCGATACCTGTCCAACAGGTATCGGTAATAGTCAAGTCAGTAAGCAAATTAGAAACAATGTAGACTTCTACCAATACTTAGAAAAATTCTACCGATACAAGTGTAACATTTACTAAAACAAGACTTACTTTCTACCGATACTAAAAACTCTAGAGAGTTAAGAAGTCCTATCCTGTGACTTCTACCGATACAAGCATCCTATCTATCGATACTAATATGCATAGAACTACCGAAACTTACTATGCAACTACGCTACAACCAAGCTAGTAAATAAATAACCTCTCTCCTACCCTGTACTTCTATTGATACATGTGTGAGTTCTACCGAAATAAGTATATAAAAATCAATAAAACAAGCATAAACCACAAGTTTATCACACATTCATTACTCCATAACTTCAAGAAGTATACCACTATGTTATACATGGTTTCCAAGACCTTGCATACAACACATATAGTATGTTTAACACATTTAACTAACATACCAACTTGTTCAACATTTACCTAGAATTCACAACTGAGATTCATTCATTCATACAAGTGATAAGTCAATTCATCCTAATACATGCCATATAACCGAGTGATGTAAATACTACCGAACGAGCTTTCGGGATAGTGTGATATCTTCAAGTTAATCTGATCTTTAGGTTGCAAATGGAAATCTACAAAACAACAATAATTTCACTTATAAGCATCATAGCTTAATAAGTTCGCAAAGTTTATCAATTTACCGAACATGTGGTGTACAACTCTATAAAACTGACAAGCCAGAACAGGACTGAACTTTAGTGATCGTTATTCTCTTTACTCCCTATTGACTCAAAGGTCATGATGCTCATTTTATTCTCTATTGACCCAGAGGTCATGCCTGGTACTAGTATACGATGCTATTCTTAGCTATCGATACGATATTTCTATTCCCTACAATGCTGCTCACACTAAGCTGACAAAATATGCAAACAAGCATAAATCTCAGCTATCGTAGGGCCTATGATCCATTCTTGGATTCTATTCACCTTACGGTGACTCACGATGCTGTAAAGAATCCGCAACAATTGAAGGATCTCAGTCATCTGGCCATTTTCTATCTTTGGTAGAAGGCTGGAAAATTCTCATATCGTCGTTTCTATCTTTCACATTTCAAATTATCGTTTCTCATTTCCAACAACCATTAGAAAGACAGTTATAAGCAGTTACTAATAAGAATTAACATTACAAACTTTCCGGACTGGATTGCAGTTGTGGTTAAACTCTAGGGACTATTCCGCTAATTTCCTTTCTCACGATCTGTGGTGCGATCATAGTCTAGTCCACAAATCATCAAATTCTCACATTAAATCACACAATCAAATCATTTAACACAATTTGATTCTTTTAGGGAAAATTATGATTTTACCCCTAACCTTTTACATTCATTCAATTTAGTCCTTAAGCTTAAAACATGCAAAAATAACCATTCCCTTTGAAACCAAACCAGCCGAATATAATTAGGTATATTCTCATCCCCTATAAGCAACTATTTCATATCAAATACATGTATTTTCATCATTTTAACATTTTAGTCATCCAATTTCACTTTACAAAAAGATTCAATCCAAAAATCACACATACAAATCCATCAAAAGCTTTCAAGAACAAGAATTTTCAAAAATGATAAGTTTTATAACATTTGACAGATTCACAAATCAGCCATTAGGTTAGCTAGATTAAGCTATTACAGATTCAAAAACATAAAATTACTAAAAACGGTTAACATTTGCTTACCCAAATCAAACCTTAAAGGTTGGGAATGGAGAAACCCTAATATTTTCCTTCTAGCCGAATGAAGAAGAAGCTAATGAGAAAATGGTGAATTTTTCATCTTAATTTCCCTTTTAATTTATATATATACTAATGACAATTTTATAAATTATTAGACTTTCTCAATTAACCTAATTAATCATTTGTTTAACTTTAATTAATCCTATTTATATTTAATTCATCTCATGAAAAATCACCCACTAAAACACTTTTGGTTAATTTATTCATTTGGTCCCTTTAGTTGGACAACTCAACTTTTACACCTTTTACGATTTAATCCTTCATATTCAATTAACTATCTAAACGTCAAAATTTCATAACCAAAACTTAATACGATGCTGATGATGTCATAAATATTTGAATAATTAAATTTACGACTCGACTTGTTAGAGTTGTGATCCCAAAATCACTGTTTTCGACACCATTGAAAATCGAGTTGTTACACGAATGCTAACAGACTAACAATCCCTTCAAAGCTCTACTAAATCTGTTATTCTAATATTCACCCATCTACTTGACCTTCGTGACCCGTAAAAACTGTCTGAGTCTACTAAACTGAGGAAATGACAAAGGTTTAGTCAAAATATCAGCTACCTGATCAAAAGTTAGGACCTCATCTACAACAATAGACCCACTACAAACCTTTTCCCGAACAAAAAATAAATTTAATTCAACATGCTTAAACTTCAAATGCATCACTTGATTAGTTGCCACAACAATAGCACTGGAACTATCACACCACACCGTTGGCTTATATACCGACTTAAACCGAAGCTCACCCAGCAAAGACACAATCCAACTAATATTCGTAACAATAGCTGTTAAACCCCTATACTCAACCTCTACTGTTGAGCGAGACACAACCTATTGCTTCTTTGAGCACCAGGACACAAGATAGTCTCCAAAATACACACAATATCCTGTCGTGGAGCGCCTATCATCAAAATCCAAACCCCAATTAGCATTAGCAAACCCAACCAAGGACAACTTGTCAAATGATCTTACCAATTACCCATACTTAGCTATGCCACACAAGTATCGTAAAATCCGCTTCAAGGCTATGCAATGCTCATCTGTCGGAGTATGTATAAATTGACAAATCCTATTAACCGCATAGGCAATATCAGGTCTATTGAGAACAGCATATTGCAATGTGTTGAAGCCCAATTTTGACTGGGCCCAAGCTTTGGATCAAACTTTTAAATTTATATTAAGTTTAAATCAATTTTAAATTTATTTCTGAATTTAAATTTAAATTTAGTTAGATTTAAAATGGTTTTAAACTTAAAATTAAATTTAAAATGTCCAAATATAAGCCTGATTGAGCCCAAATACAAAATCCAAGCTTTAATGTCCAAATTACAAAAGCCCAAATTACCTAAAAGACCTAAACACTACCCAAAATACAAGCCCAATTACAAACCCTTGACCCATTACATTCAACCCAAACCTAAGACCTAAATCTGAGCATGGTAGCAAGTTGCTACCAGCAATCTCCATCCCTACCAATCAATGCCCGCCACGTCAGCATCAATTGCACTACTGCCCATCTGCTATTGCCGCCATTGTGAACCTGCGAAAAGAGAGAAAAGATAGGTTTTAAATGGCAAAAGAACAAAATAACATCATTGTATTTTTTTGTTATATAAACCAGAATTGAAATATGTTGTAATGGTTACGAATTCTCTGAAAGAAATCAATACAAAACCAATTGCAAAGTCAATACTCAAACTAACAAACTGTATTCAGAATTACAAGCAGGAAATAGTGGAAGCGACAAAGATCTTTTCTTTCTAGTGTGTTCGAACCAGTGTGAGGTATACCATTTTCATTTATTATTAACCATTCATGTTTCAAAGCAGTTTGTATTCTTCAAAATCTTTTAATATATTCATTTATTATAATATTAAAATCACTCATTATTTTTAAATATCATTTATTACATATTAAGTGCATTAAATAAATATATTAAATAATATTTATAAAAAAATAATAAAAAAGGTGGGAAATCGGAAGGTCTTCCCTTATCTCAGTCACCACTGTCCTCGTCTTCCGATTGCTCCCCTTCCGATCTGCCCATGGTTGCGAGGGATGCCCCAGAATGCCGATTTGAAACAGGAGGAAAAGAGTAAAAGTAATAACACAAACACAAAAGCAAGAACAGATTTTAAACAAAAAAGAAACTAAAACAACAAAATTTAAGGGACAACAAGGTCAATCTTTAAAATAATAAGAAATAAAAATAGATGCAAAAAGATGATATCCCAATCGTTTTTTACCGAAATCTAGGCTCGATCTATAAGGATCCAGGACTAGATCTATTTTTTAAAAAAAGAGAAAGGTGAAAAGGGACCCTTTTTACCTTGATGGCTCCCTAGACGGTGGTCGGACGGAGGTGTGTGATGGCGTTCGCAGATGGCAGCTCAACGGTGGACGGTGATGCTACTCGACGGCGGCGCGTGGGATGCTAATGGACGAATCTAGGCTGGCCATGGAGAGGCCTTGAGAAAAAAAAGGATTTTTGATTTGGTTTTTTTTAGAAATGAAAGAAGAAATGAATTGTGAAATAAATTTTAGGTTTAAATTTACCAAAACGGCAACGTTTGGGTAAGGATCTTTTGAATAAAAAACGATGTCGTTTCAGCACAAAGCCCAAGCTCTGACCCGACTCGATCCGACCCGTCTCAGGATCCGCGTGTTTTGCTTAATGGTATATTTATGCAATTGGTCCTTCCGTTTTTTTAAATTTTCAATCAGGTCCTTTTTATATTTTTAATTAATTAAAAATTTACCCAATAATTTTCATTCTTTTTCAATTTTATCCTTAAACTTTCTAAAAGCCTGAGAGGCTGCCACGTGTCCAAATTTTGGTTTATTTATGCAAATAGTCCATTTTATTTTTAATTGGTTTTAATTTCGTCCTTAAATCAAGTTTTGTTTAATTATCAAATTGGCCCAAAAAATTTGAAACATTTTTAAATTAGTCCTTTGACTCTAGAATGCCTGAGAAGCTACCACGTGTCACTTCCTTTGGTTTTATTACTCAAGATGTCCCTAAATTGTCCAAAAATTATATTTTGACCCCTAAAGTTTTCAAAAATTATATTTTAACCCTCGAACTTTCTAAAAATTACATTTTGACCCTTAAACTTTCCAAAAATTAAATTTTTGTCCTCGAACTTTTCAAGATTACATTTTTCCCTAAACTTTCCAAAAATTACAATTTTAACCTCAAACTTCCAAAATTACCATTTTACTCCCAAATGTCCAAAAATACAATTTTTCCCCAAGTTTCCAAAAATTACCATTTTATCCCCAAATATCTAAAAATATCATTTTTTTAACCCCGAATCCTCCAAAAATTACTGTTTTAACCTTGAATACCCAAAAATACCATTTTTGACCTTGAAACTTTTGAAAATTACCATTTTACCCTTAGATGTCCAAAAATGGAATTTTCAATCTTGAAACTTCTAAAAATTACCATTTTACCCTCGGATATCCAAAAATTCCATTTAACCTTAAAATTTCTAAAAAGTATCATTTTACCCCGATGTGTCCAAAATTACCGTTTTACCCTCGAGCATCCAAAAATCGTGTTTTGACTCCGTTCGTTTTGCTTCTCTTTCTCTTTAATGCTTATCTTTAGTTTTAATCATCATTATTTCGTATTTTATATTCTATCAATTTTTTATTTTTGTGTATTATTTATCTGCTTACTTATTTTGTTGTCTTATTTGACCTTCGTTATTAACTGCTTGTTCATATTAAACTCACATATTTGTTGCCAAATTATTTTCATGAAACCTTTAAAATCGAGGCAATATTCTTTTATTTTGAGTTTTGAATATTTGTGCCTTAACTTACTAGGCGCGATTTTTATTCAAATCGGAATAATCGAATATCCTTAAATCAAGGCAATGTTTCTTTATCTCTGATTCTGAAAATTTGTGCCTTAACTTAGTAGGTGCGATTTTTCTTCAAACCGAGATAATTGAATATCATTTTCCAAGGTTTAAAAGTTTACAACAAAGGAAAACTCGTTATTTCTGGATCTCGAAATGATATGACCTAACTCACTGGACATGACTTTCTTTCTCGATCACCTCGAAATAGCGAGACTTCCGAACAAAAATCGATTTCTTTTTAAACATAACTCATGCATTTAAGGATCATATTTTAAAACTTTATTTGAGTTTTCAAAATTTTACAAACAAGACCAAAAATAATCAATATGGTACCAATTTTGGGCGTATAAGGGTGCTAATCCTTCCTCATGCGTAACTGACTCCCGAACCTGTTTTATGGATTTTGAAGACCAAAATATTTTCAAAATGGATTTTAAACGTTTTGTGGTGATCTAATCACACCATATAAAAAGATTGGTGGCGACTCCCATTTTTTCAATATTGTTTGAGACTTGTTTGTTTTTCCCCGAAAAATGAACGTTTCGACAGCTTGGCAACTCCATTGGGGACGTTTCTAAATAAACAAGAGTCAAGCCAAAATTGATTATTTCTGGGTCTTTTTTGAAAACTTTTAAAGCTTCGGTTTTGTTTAATATGCAATCCTTGGAATCTTTTGTGTGACATTATATTGCTAGTGTAAGTTTGCATCCATATGCATTTTGTTACTACTCTTTTAAGTGGAAGCGAGAAACTACTCCTTCGTGAGGTCTTCACCTCCGTGCAGGATAGTTAATCGCTTTCGGGATTACATCCGTACCCATCTTTTCGTGAAGTTTTCACTTCCGTGCAAACATGTGGGAAATGTCCCCTTGAACCAAACTCGTCCGTATGAACCTATAATGGGTGAGGATCGAGGAACCAGCTGGTTTGGGTACCTTAACTCTAGAACTTGAACCATATGTAGTGAATACTAGTTGCTTACCTTAGGATAGAACTACACCGAGCTATTAGTAGTCTCCCAAATCTAGGTTCTCTATTTTATATCCATACTTTTTATCATACTTGTGTTATTTTGCTTTTTAATTGCATTACATCTTCATAAGGAAAAGTGTGGATTTAAGCTCAATTTCTAAATAGAAAATTAGTTATAAGAAAACGAGTTCCTTGATAAGGTGGAAAACAATATGGTCGCGCGCATATGGTCAAAAAAAGACGAAAAGTCAATAATTAGCCAGTCGAGTAAGACAGAAACAAAGACCGCACAAAGAACCAAACTTTAACCCAACTACGAAAAGTGACCAATCACTTAAGTTGACATTTTGGGACCGAAAATCAAAGGACGAACCAGGGCGAAATTGAAGGATGTCCTTCGAAGATTACAAGCATTTGAACACTAAGGCACGATCATATGCGTATCTGTCTTATGTAAAGGAATTTGTTTTCTAGTAAAATTTTCTAATAGAATTGAGCTATGAGTCAATGCTTTTCTTATGCATACATGCATTCATAAGCTGCACTTTTTTAACTTGCATTTAATTCCATAAGTGGAACTATGCCAAACCTTTAGTGGTTACCTGAATAAGGTAATTGACTCAGTTATATTTTTGCTTTTAATTGCAATATATTTTGAATCTGTCTGCATTGCATTTTCATAAAAAAGGTGTTGATTCATGTTCTATTGCCAAATAGAGAACTGGTCATAAGAAAACGAATTCCTTGATAAAGTAGAAGTCAATGTGGTCGTGCGTATATGTGGTCAAAGAAAAACAACAATGAAAAATGATTGCCTATCAAATGGGCACATGTCAGAGTTCTGAGGGTTACAGCCAAATGCATGAAAGCCATAACAGATTGAAAGAGCTGAAAGAAGTATGAAACATAAAATGAAGCGAATGTCTAATTCAAATATGATGGTTTGCCTTAACTATTCAAGCTAGGTTGCTTCACTTTCAGAAATATAAATATTACGATACATCACCTCATTGCCCGCGGATTCAAAAATAATAAGACCTATTCTGAATGAGCGAGCATTGGGTTGCAGCCCTGATCAAGGGAAGAGAGGATAACAAGAGAATTAGTTGAAAAACCAGCAAGACATAATGCACCCGGAGATGAGAAAGAATGTTGACATCTTCGTTTCAAATGCATATGAAATAGTCGACTTCCTTAAAGTTTCTAGGCACATAAAGGACATGGTTGCAGATTTGTTTGCCTAATTTGACAAGAGAATCACACATGTTCTAGCAATCTTAGCCACCTATCAAAGAAGGGGCAAAAAGGGGCAAAAAAGGTATATTGGTGCATAACTTTTGTTAGTTTAGCTCCGTGGCCATTTTTTTGGAAAGTCAAAAGGTCGCTTGTCGATACTCTCCGTCAAAGGAATTTATGCCTATCTGAAGACAAGAGGATATCGCCAAAGAAAATTTGAAATAAATGAGGAATGACTCCAATGCTCTTAGGGGCAAGTCCGAGATAGGGACCATGTCGTAAGCAAGAACTCGATCGAGTGCAAGAAACGACTAACCATTTGTAGACTTTAGTCATTCAAGATTGACATTTTAACTTGAAATCGGATTCAAATTGGAGCAAAAAAATATATCTTGGAAGATTAGGACTTTGAGCATTAAGGCACGACCATACATGCATCAGCCCTATGTAAAAGAATTTGATTGCTAGTAAAGTTGTCTAATGGAATGGAACCAAGAATCAACGCCGTGTTGCATGCATTTTATCATTTCATGTGCATTAGCATTTCATGCATTAAATTTTAATAAGATTCCACATATTTGAAACACTCGTGTGAGAGAGAGTCATTTACCTTAAAATAAAGGCTGAGAGAAAACATGATAAATCAAGATGGGGATGATGGGAATGATAAAAAATTGAGAAAAAGTCATGTGGAAAATGGAACCTATTGAGAGTTCGTCCCTACACCCTTAGAAGTGTTTTGGACAACTAGACTGTGGAGGAGCTTCTTGTAGTTTTTAAGACTTTTCCAGGAAAATATTCACAATACACTTTCACTCTAAGCTCGAGAGTAATAGGGATCCTTTTATAAAGGGCAAATGACCACTATCTTTTATTTCAATAAAAATGATGCATTATTTTTGTCCTATTTGACAAACACCTTACCATTCTTCTCATTTGTTCATACCACGATTAATCATTCTTTAGTTCAACTATTCTTTGGATCTCTTTTGTCTTTATACTGGGTCCCTTGATATCAAGGATACGAGCAACACTGCTATTGACTTAAACCCTTTTGAGTAAGACATGTGTCCAGAAAAACTTTGAGGCTTTGAAAATGATTAAGAATGTAACTTGTCTCCCGATCTACTATGGACGGTTGAGCAAGACACGAAACAAACATCGCCTTGAAGAGTTGTAATCGAGACATGTGTCTTTATAGAAACAAGGCAAGCTGCCTCGAGAATCCAAAGGTCTTTTGCATGATCCTATCAAAGCATGCCAGGTTTAAGGAACCGATGTCGTGACACCCAGGCGCCATAAAAGGAAGAATGTAATCAAATTCAACAGAAACGTGAAAAATTGAGGCTCGATGTGTTATTAAAAGAGAGAGAGAGAGGGATGGGTCAAAAATCTGCAAAGGACATTTTAAAAAAAAAAAAGGAAAAAGGAAAGAAAAAGTCAAGAAAAAAACCCGCAGAGGGTATCTTGAAAATTTGTTCTCTATCATCTTTCCACGTTGTGGCGTCTTTCTATGTGAAGTAGGGACACCAGCGAGCCAACTTTGCAAAAGAGTTTCTAATGTGCATTAATTCGTCCTCATGATCATTGATTACTACTTCCTATGCCAATCGGCGGTTAAGCAAATTATTGAAAATGAGAGATTGTATACTGGTATGGAATGCCAAGAAAGGATCATATCCAATGATGACTTGAATCTGAGTAACAGCACGAGAGCAAAGTCTACAACCAATTTAAGAACAAATATCACGACTCAGCACCTTATCGAAAAACAGGTGAATGAGGCATTGGAGGTGACCAATAAGAACATCAAAGGGATTCATAGCAGACAAAGGCTCGACATGAGAAATAACCATTTATCTTTGAGACTTATCAGGCTTCTATTAGAACATCCACCGGGGCAACACCTTTCTCACTAGAATAAAGTCGTCCTACCCATTGAAGTCGAGTTTCTTTCCCTCTAGGTCTTGTTAAGAGCTAATGAAGCAGAATGGATTCAATCCAGATGCAGTCAACTAAACTTGACTGAAGAAAAGATACTAAAAGTCATAACCAGATGACAAAGGTTTACGACAAAGAAGGATCCACTCTATAGAACTCCACGAGAGAGCTCTAGTTTAAAAAGGATCTTGATTACAAAAGACTTCCAAGGAAAATGGATGTCGAATTGGGAAAGGCCCCATGAGATGAAGAAAGCCTTTTTGGAGAAGCTTTAATTTTGATTAAAATGGATGGCAAAGACATGCCCAACTTCGTGAACTCAAATGCAATGAAGAAAAAAAAAAAAAAAAAAGAAAAAATAAAAAAGGAAAAAGAAAATAGAAAAACGGAAAAAGAAAAGGAGAGGTCGAGGTGAAAACTCGTAAAGGGCATCTCGAAACCTAAGGAAATTTGAGTTTAAAACTTGAAAAAGCGACTCAAATTTGAATAAGAGAAAAGGGGCATGAAGTGGTCCTCTCTCTCAAAAGTAGCAAGGTGGAGAAACTTTACACCTTGAGGCATTGATGAAGTACTTCGAGTTTCATGGACATATATCAAGTTCAGAATAGTCCTCATTAAGTTTGCTCAGTGAAGCTCATACTTTGATATTTGGAGCACCTAACCCTATTCTTTGCTCACTTTGTGTTTGGCAATTCTTTGACCAATATGAGTCATTTTTAATCTTTCCATTTGTGAGAGCTTTGCCTCCAATAATTTCATTTGCCTTGTGACCATGTTCAAGCAATTCTGAATAGCGATTAATGAACCAATGATCTTTTCATTTATGCGACCTTTGTTTTCAATCAAATTCAAATTCATCCACCTTATAACCTTGATTCAAGCATCTTTGCATTTGAAATAACGATTAGTGGTCTAACGGTAAAAAGAGTAAAAGGATTCTTGCATATCATTCTGGAAAATTCCTAAATAGTACAGGGACATGAAACAAGATCACTAGTTGAAAATAACACAAATACCAGGGATAAAAGGGTTTTGAAATAAATAGTTCAAAAAACGACCACCTCTTCAGGTTTCATGTCAAGGATACCATACCAAAAAGAAAACATGATAACACATCAGTGAAAGGACTTAGACAAACGATGAATGATGTCGGCTAAGGACTAAAAATAAAATCATTTCTCAAAAATGACATTTTTACATTCATCATTTATACTTACCTGCTTAGGAGTATTTGATTCATCCTGATCATGGCATCCTCACAATTTGGTCTACATAAAGACCTATTAAAAGCATATTCCACAGGTTTTCATTACTGCGAAATGGAAAAATGAGCTGAGAAAAACATGAAAATTTGAAGGGAAAGATTTAAGCAGCAACGGCAACTCCAGTACCACGAAGACACAAACGAAAAGGTTTAAGTCGCAATGGCGAACCTTATACCTCAGAGACATGAAGGGAAAGATTTTAAGCCACAACGGCGAATCCAGTACTACGAAGACACAAAGGGAAAGGTTTAAGTCGCAATGGCAAACCTTATACCTCAGAGACATGAAGGGAAAGATTTAAGCCACAGTGGCGAATCCAATACCATGAAGACACAAAGGGAAAGGTTTAAGTCGCAATGGCGAACCTTATACCTTAGAAACATGAAGGGAGAGATTTAAGCCACAACGACGACTCCAGTACCACTAAGACACAAAGGGAAAGGTTTAAGTCGTAATGGCGAACCTTATACCTCAGAGACATGAAGGGAAAGATTTAAGCCGCAACAGCGACTCCAGTACCACGAAGACACAAAGGGAAAGGTTTAAGTCGCAATGGCGAACCTTATACCTCAGAGACATGAAGGGAAAGATTTAAGCCGCAACGACGAATCCAGTACCACGAAGACACAAAGGGAAAGGTTTAAGTCGCAATGGCAAACCTTATACCTAAGAGACATGAAGGGAAAGATTTAAGCCGCAACGGTGAATCCAGTACCACAAGCACACAAAGGGAACCATATACCTTAGAGACATGAAGGGAAAGATTTAAGCCGCAACGGCGACTTCAATACCACGAAGACACAAAGAGAAAGGTTTAAGTCGCAATGGCGAACCTTATACCTCAGAGACATGAAGGGAAAAGATCTAAGCCGCAACGGTGACTCTAGTACCACGAAGACACAAAGGGAAAGGTTTAAGTTGCAATGGCGAACCTTATACCTCAGAGACATGAAGGGAAAGATTTAAGCCGCAATGGCGAATGTAGTATAACGAAGACACAAAGGGAAAGGTTTAAGTCGCAATGGTGAACTTTATACCTCAAAGACATGAAGAGAAAGATTTAAGCCGCAACGGTGAATCCAGTACCACGAAGACACAAAGGGAAAGGTTTAAGTCGCAATGGCAAACTTTATACCTCAGAGACATGAAAGAAAAGATTTAAGCCGCAACGAGTAATCCAGTACCACGAAGACACAAAAGGAAAGGTTTAAGTTGCAATGGCGAACCTTATACCTCAAAGACATGAAGGGAAAGATTTAAGCCGCAACGGCAAATCCAGTACCACGAAGACACAAAGGGAAAGGTTTAAGTCACAATGGAAAACCTTATGCCTCAGAGACATGAAGGGAAAGATTTAAGCTGCAACGGTGAATCCAGTACCACGAAGACACAAAGGGAAAGGTTTAAGTCGCAATGGCGAACCTTATACCTCAGAGACATGAAGGGAAAGATTTAAGTCGCAACGGCGAATCCAGTACTACGAAGACACAAAGGGAAAGGTTTAAGTCGCAATGGCGAACCTTACACCTCAGAGACATGAAGGGAAAGATTTAAGCCGTAACGGCGAATCTAGTACCATGAAGATACAAAGGGAAAGGTTTAAGTCGCAATGACGAACCTTATACCTCAGAGACATGAAGGGAAAGATTTAAGTCGCAACGGCGAATCCAGTACAATGAAGACACAAAGGGAAAGGTTTAAGTCGAAATGGCGAACCTTATACCTTAGAGACGTGAAGGGAAAGATTTAAGCCGCAACGACGAATCCAGTACCACGAAGACACAAAGTGAAAGGTTTAAGTCGCAATGGCGAACCTTATACCTCAGAGACATGAAGGGAAAGATTTAAGCCGCAAAGACGAATCCAGTACCTTGAAGACACAAAAGGGAAAGGTTTAAGTCATAGTGGCGAACCTTATACCTTAGAAGCATGAAAGGGAAAGATTTAAGCCGCAACGGCGAATCCAGTACCACGAAGACGCAAAGGGAAAGGTTTAAGTCGCAATGACGAACCTTATACCTCAGAAGCATGAAAGCAAAAATTTAAGTCGAAACAGCAAATTTAGTACCATGCAGATTGAAGCAGCAACAGCAAATCTAATGCCTTAAAGGAGCAGATTAAAGCCATAACTGTGAAGCTTCTACATTGAAGATACAGGTCAAAATAGCGAATCTTTATCTCTCTGAAGTTGTAGTAAGAGCAAGATGAAGTTTCGACATCAAATCTCATCTTCCTGCAATTGCAGTGGAGTTGAATTCAAACCACATCATTCCAGAAGGACAGATCATCATTGACCAATCTCTTACCCCGAGCCTGGGGCAGATTGCAGCCATCCTATCTTTTACCCTAAGCTTAAGGTAGATCACCATCAGCCAATCTCTTATCTTGAGCCTAGGCAGATTGCAGCCATCCGATCTTTTACCTCGAGTTTGGGGCAGATCACCATCAGCCAATCTCTTACCCCGAGCCTGGGGCAGATTGCAGTCATTCGATCTTTTACCCTAAGCATGGGGCAAATCACAGTCAGCCAATCTCCTACCCCAAGCTTGGGGCAGATTGCAGTTATCTAAAACAACGAGGCGGTCATCTTCCTGATGAGATACAAAGAAGTATACCAACTCAATGAAACAAAGCTCAAATTGAGCAAATCTTTGAACCCCAGCGTCCTGATGAGATACTGAGAAGTAGGTTGAAGCAATAAAGTGGTTAGCTTCTTGATGAGATACTGAGAAGTAGACCAAATTCGTCTTCCTGATGAGATACAGAGAAGCGGAGGATTGAAACGTCATCTTCATGATGAGATACAAAGAAGTAGACCAAATCAAAGACACCAAATCACTGAAGTTGCCAACGAATCGAATGAAGCTATAGTAGCAAATTTTGTCTTTTTGAAATTAACTTGGGGCAAGATGGAATCACAATACCAAAGATGTAGAAAAGAAGATGCAATGAGATTGAACGAAGGGTGGGCCAGTTGAAGAAAGAGCGCTAAAGAAAGGAGAACCTGACAAAATTGGGCCTCCTTTTGGTCTTTGCTCCGTTCCTGTTACACAGCAACAAGCAAAGAGGGGCAGCTGTTGAAGCTCAATTTTGATCGGGCCCAAGCTTTAGATCAAACTTTTAAATTTATATTAAGTCTAAATCGATTTGAAATTTATTTCTGAATTTAAATTTAAACTTGTTTTAAATTTAAATTTAGATAGATTTAAAATGGTTTTAAACTTAAAATTAAATTTAAAATGTCCAAATATAAGCCCGATTAGGCCCAAATACAAAGTCCAAGCTTTAATGTCCAAATTACAAAAGCCCAAATTACCAAAACGACTTAAACACTACCCAAAATACAAGCCCAATTACAAACCCTTGACCCATTACATTCAACCCAAACCTAAGACCTAAATCTGAGCATGGTAGCAAGTTGCTATCAGCAACCTCCATCCCTGCCAATCAATGCCCGCCACGTCAGCATCAATTTCACCACCACCCATCTGCTATTGCCGCCACTGTGAACCTGCAAAAAGAGAGAAAAAATAGGATTTAAATGGAAAAAGAACAAAATCGCATCATTGTATTTTTTGTTATATAAACTAGAATTGAAATCTGTTGTAATGGTTAAGAATTTTCTGAAAGAAATCAATACAAAATCAATTGCAGAGTCAATACTCAAACAAACAGACTGTATTCAGAATTACAAGCAGGAAATAGTGGAAGTGACAAAGATCTTTTCTTTCCAGCGTGTTCGAACCAGTGTAAGGTACACCATTTTCATTTATTATTAACCATTCATGTTTCGAAGCAGTTTGTATTGTTCAAAATCTGTTAATATATTCATTTATTATAATATTAAAATCACTCATTATTTTTAAATATGCATTTATTATATATTAAGTGCATTAAATAAATATATTAAATAATATTTATAAAATAATAATAAAAAAGGTGGGAAATCGGAAGGTCTTCCCTTATCTCAGTCACCACCATCCTCGTCTTCCAATTGCTCCCCTTCCGATCTGCCCATGGTTGCGAGGGATGCCCCAGAATGTCGATTTGAAACAAGAGGAAACAGTAAAAGTAATAACACAAAAGCAAGAATAGATTAAACAAACAAAAAAGAAGCTAAAACAACAAAATTTAAGGGACAACAAGGTCAGTCTTTAAAATAATAAGAAATAAAAATAGATGCAAAAAGATGATGTCCCCAATCGTTTTACCAAGATCTAGGCTCGATCTATCAGGATTCGAGACTAGATCTATTTTTTAAAAAAGAGAGGTGAAAAGGGAGCCTTTTTACCTTGATGGCTCCCTAGACAGTGGTTGGACGGAGTTGTGTGACGGCGTTCACGGATGGCGGCTCAACGGTGGACGATGATGCTACTCGACGGCGGTGCGTGGGAGGCTAATGGATGGATCTAGGCCGTTCATGGAGAGGACTTGAGAGAAAAAGGATTTTTGATTTGGTTTTTTTTTTTGAGAAATGAAAGAAGAAATGAATTGTGAAATAAATTTTGGGTTTAAATACCCTTACCAAAACGTTTTGGTAAGGATCTTTTGAATAAAAAACGGTGTGTCGTTTCACAACAAAACCCAAGCTCCGACCAAACCCAATCCGACCGCCTCAAGATCCGCGTGTTTTGCTTAATGGTATATTTATACAATTGGTCCTTCCATTTTTTTACATTTTCAATCAGGTCCTTTTTATATTTTTGATTAATTAAAAATTTGCCTAATAATTTTCATTCTTTTTCAATTTGAACCTTAAACTTTCTGAAAGCCTAAAAGGCTGCCACGTGTCCAGATTTTGGTTTATTTATGCAAATAGTCCCTTTTATTTTTAGTTGGTTTTAATTTCGTCCTTAAATCAAGTTTTGTTTAATTATAAAACTGGCCCAAAAATTTTAAAAAATTTTCAAATTAGTCCTTTAACTCCAGAATGCCTGAGAAACTGCCACGTGTCACTTCCTTTGGTTTTATTACTCAAGAGGTCTCTAAACTGTCTAAAAATCATATTTTAACCCCTAAAGTTTTCAAATATATTACATTTAACCCCTAAACTTTCTAAAAATTACATTTTTGTCCTTAAACTTTCTAAAATTACATTTTTGCCATAAACTTTCAAAAAATTACAATTTTAACCTTAAACTTCCAAAAATTATCATTTTACCCTCGGATATCCAAAAGTACCATTTTGCCCCCAAACTTTCAAAAATTACCATTTTATCCTCGGATGTCTAAAAATACCATTTTTTACCCCAAAACTTTTGAAAATTACCATTTTACCCTCGGATGTCCAAAAATTTCATTTTTGACCTCGAAACTTTCAAAAATTTCCATTTTATCCCGGATGTCCAAAAATTCCATATTTGAACCCGAAATTTCTAAAACTTACCATTTTACCCCGAAGTGTCCAAAATTATTGTTTACCCCCAAGCATCCAAAAATCGCATTTTGACTCCGTTCATTTTTCTTCTCTTTCTATTCAATGCTTATATTTAGTTTTAATTATCATTATTTCATATTTTATATTCTATTAGTTTTTGATTTTTGTGTATTATTTATCTGCTTAATTATTTTGTTTCGTGTTATTTGACCTTTGTTATTAACTACTTGTTTATATTAAACTCACATATTTGTGTTCAAAATTATTTTCATGAAACCTTTAAAATCGATGCAACATTCTTTTATTTCGAGTTTTAAAAATTTGTGCCTTAACTTACTAGGCGCGATTTTTCTTCAAATCGGAATAATCGAATATCCTTAAATCAAGGCAATGTTTCTTTATCTCTGATTCTGAAATTTGTGCCTTAACTTATTAGGTGCAATTTTTCTTCAAATCGAGATAATCGAATATCCTTTTCCAAGGTTAAAAGTTTACAACAAAAGAAAACTCGTTATTTTTGGATCTCGAAATGTTATGTCCTAACTCACTGGACGTGACTTTCTTTCTCGATCACCTCGAAATAACGGGACTTCCAAACAAAAATCGATTTCTTTTTAAACATAACTCATGCATTTAAGGATCGTATTTTAAAACTTTATTCTAGTTTTCAAAATTTTACAAACAAGACCCAAAAATAATCAATGTGGTACCAATTTTGGGCGTATGAGGGTGCTAATCCTTCCTCATGCGTAACCGATTCCCGAACTATTTTCTGGATTTCGAAGACCAAAATATTTTCAAAACGGATTTTAAACGTTTTGTGGTGATCCAATCACACCATATAAAAAAATTGGTGGCGACTCCTATTTTTTCAATATTGTTCGAGACTTGTTTGTTTTTCTCCGAAAAATGAATGTTTCGACACAATGCACCAGCAATACTCCGATACTCATTAGGATTAGACATTGGAGTACCTCAATCTTTAGACAAACACGAAGAACTCACCATAAGTGTATTAACAGAATTGACCCGCATCATATTCTACCTATCAAGTAAATCATGTACATACTTACGTTGGCACAAATGAAGACAACTAGAGCTTAATCGAGTTGCCTCAATGCCCAAAAAAATAATGTAGATCGCCTATATCCTTAAGAGAAAATTTAGAGTGAATCCGTGCAACAAACTCATCAATCTCTTGAAGTGCACTCCCTGTTATAACAATATCATCAACATATACAAGCATAAACATCCGAGCAAAATCAGTAACATGAATAAACAACGATGCACCAGATTTAGACTCGACAAAACAAGAGACACCAAAAAATATTTCAACTTGTCAAACCAAGCACGTGAAGCTTGTCGCAAACCATACATAGCCTTTGTTAGAGGACACACAAGAGGTCGCCCATCAATGCTTATCTGAACATACTCAAGAGGTTGCTGCATATACACTTCTTCAAAAAGATCGCCATTCAAAAATGCATTATTAACATCCACCTGCCACAGAGGCCACTTCATCGATATAGTAATAGACAAAATTGTTTGAATAGTGGTAGGTTTCACCATAGGACTGAACGTCTCTCGAAAATCACACCCTAACACCTGGGAACACCTTTTTGCAATCAACTGCCCTTTACGCCGTGCAACAGAACCATCCGGATTCCTCTGAATTTTAAACAACCACTTACAATCGACAGCCTTCCTTCTATGTGGTAACGACACTAATTCCCGTGTCCACTTATGGATCAGAGCATCAAACTCCTCTTGCATTGCCTGCTTCCACTCAAGAGTCGCAAATGCCTCATCAATAGTTCTCGGCTCACACTCTTGAAATTCAGTAAAAAATATCTTAGGCTTACAAATATCTGCTTTAGCCCATGTGATCATGGAATGCGTATTCCTCACCAGAGATGATGGATCAGGAACAATTATGGTCAACACTAGTGTGGAAGACTCTTCAACCCGCGATTCCGTGGCTAAGATAGCATCATTAGAAGTTTGCCGAACTATCGACCTAAAAGCATAAGGCGAAAAACCAGGCTCAACTGACTGATCTGACTGTCAACTAACCAGAACAGGCAACGAAACACCAGGTACGCCCGATGAATGCAACACTAGTACATGTGTAGTAACTCTATCTCTCGACTGATTAGCCAATAATTTCTCTTCCGAAAACGAAAATCTAGACTCATCAAAGACAACATGCCTAAACAGAAGCACCTTTCCATTTTCCATAAGACATTGATAACCCTTATGCTGTGTACTTTAACCCGAGAAGGTGCATGGTTCAGACTTAATCTCTAATTTATGATTATTAAACGACTGAAGGTATGGATAACAACACCACCCAAACACCCTAAGATATTCACCAGATCTTTACCATATAGAATTGAAAAAGGAGACTTACCCTGCAAGGCAGGTGTGGGTAATCTGTTATCACATGAACTGCACACGCAAACACATACCCCTAAAATCGCATAGGCAATTTTGCTTGAGCAAGCAACGTAAGTCTAATCTCCACAATGTGTTGATGTTTGCGTTCAGTTACTCCATTCTTTTTCGAGGTGTGAGGACACAAAACACGAACGATGTAAGATACCTTATCGAGCTAAAACCAAGGTAAAAGAACGATATTCACCACCCTAATCGCTCTGAATTGCTTTGTATCTTTACCAAATTACTATTTCACCATTTTTGGAATTGAGAAAAACACTTAATTGCTTGAGATTTCTGACGAATCAAATAAACCCACGTACAATGACTAAACATATCGACAAACGATACATAATACCAACTAGTTCCACACACTACAACTACAGGGCCCCACAAGTTAGAAACAACTAATTCAAAAGGAAATTTATAAACAGTCATGGATGAAGCAAATGGTAATTTGTGCGCTTTGCCTTGTTAACATGCAGAACAAACATTATCAAAACTTTTTTTAAAAAGAACAACATTATATGATTTTAACACAGATTGCAAAATGGGCCACGAAGGATGACCCAACTATCGATGCCACAAATCACTCAGTTTAGTACTAAAACTAGTATCTCTCAAGTTCGCAATCAAATTAGCTTCTCGATCATACCCACCGGAATCAACCCGAGCTGGAAAAAACCTATACATGCCTCTATGAGTGTGGCCTTTCGAAAGCACCTTTTGAGTCTTCTCGTCCTTAATCATGCAAGTAAACGGGTGAAATTCAAATACACATTATTATCACGAGTAAACTGAGATACTAACATCAAATTCTTTCGAATTGTCGGAACATGCAGAATATTAGACAGATGCAAAATTCTATTACTTTTAATGAAAGTAGTATTCCCAATACCTACAATACGAACAGAAGTACCATCATGCATGAATAATGGAGTCGTACCTAAATACGGGGTAATAGTATCCAACCCGGTCGCATCCTTGCACACATGATGAATGGCACCTGAATCTGATAACAAGCCTCATTCTCACGATGTGACACTGGCTGAGGAACGTAATGCTCATCCATATTCACATCATTAGAACAAAAATTGAACCTTGTCGTAGACCGGAGAGGTAGCATCAAACGTACTTCCAGTAGAATACTCGAACCCAGTCACGTCAGTAACCCGAAAATGACCAACCTATTCCATAACCAGTTCCGGTATAAACGGCCCGACTCCCGCAACATGGTTCGGTCCATTGAATACCCGAGCACAAGGCTTAGTCCATACTTGTCGTATTACGGGCCCCAAGCATGGATCATGGACCATAGAGCCATAAAACCATATGGCTCCCACTTATAATCATACGAAGGCCACTTAAGTGTACAACCCCTATTAAATTTAACATAATTAGCACTAGGTCCATTATCACTATTATAAGCATCATTATTAATTCTATTGGACCCAAACCTATCAGCATTAGCATTAGAATAAGCACCATTATTATTTCCATTTGACCCCAAACCTATTAGCATTAACATTAGAAGCCCACCTAAAATTGGACCCATGAGGACTAGGTAAATAACCAACAACATAACTAGAGTTATTATACCTGCCACCATACTGCTGAAACAAAAGAGCAGCTGCACGCACGAACGACACATCTTAACTACCGTATGGCTGGGACGACGATCCCGAAGCATCATCCATTGAACGCGTGTACCGATAATAGTACCACTATGCAAGGTGGCCCATGCGATTACAAATTTGGCATTGGACCTACCCACGAGGACTCCAACTTCGACCACCACCACAATTCACAAACCTGCCACCACCGGGAACTCTCGGACCTCTATCATCCCTCGACTTTACCAGATCCACTGCGTTCGATGAGCGTTGCACAACATTTGCATGCAACGATACATCCGCAACAAACCTCCGTTGCCTCGTTTCACACTCAAGAAGAGCATCCACCACCTGCTCCATCGACATCGGAACCAGCGAGTATGTGGCGAGAGAAATAACCGACTCAAACTCCATCGTGAGTCCTGCCAGAATAACCTGGATTTACTCACTCTCGGTAACACCATGCCCGAACGCAGAGAGCACCTCACACAGTCATTTAATGTGAGCCAAATATTCGACTACTACACAAGCACCTTTCGTCACGGAGTGGACCTTGTGCTTGAGTCGAGCCACCTTCGCATCCGAAGCCGTCGCAAACAACTGCTAAGCCTTGCTCCATATCTGAGCAGTGGTTGTAGATCCTATAAAAACTGGTAAGAGTTCTCAACTAACTGTGGAGATAACCCATGAGGCTAACAATTTGTTTTGTTTAACAAACAAGGAATAAGCCGAATTTACAACTAACCTCCCTTCGGCATCTTCAATCGTCTATGGAGGCATCACCATCGTGCCTTCAAAAAATCCCATTAGGCCATACGCATCCAACAACAATCTTAACTGATGCTGCCATTGCATGAACGTCTCGGCTCGGAGCTGCATAGTGTCATGCTTCGGAAAGGATTGTAACATCCTGTAGATGCTCTCCTCATCAGAAACACCTGCCGATCCAACCGCCATGACCATCGGAGGAGCTCCCCTGGGCACTGCAGAAGTTATCGCCGGCACAGCACTCACAAGTACACTCGACACCATTGAAATGAGCACTCACAGTCCCAAGAATTTGGGTACTGATACCATGAAAAGATCTCCTGTAGATCTACAGTTCTCTCTAAATTTTATGAACAGAGTATTGAAAATATTTAGAATAAAATGACTTTCTGAATTTGATTTCTCAGTAATTCTTGCTTAACCTTTCCTTATACACTGTATATGGTATTTATACACATAGATTTGCTACTGCCTTAGCTGTTATTAGTTAACTACTACTAACCGAATTCTAACAGACTAACAATCCCTTGATAGCTCTACTGACTCTGTTATTCTAATAAGTACCAGTGCCTTTCACTTTTAGCATACAAATATCACTTTTCTTTTTCAATAAATATCAAAATACAAATTCGGATCCCCCAAATGATTTAAACAATCTGCTTCCCTTTAGCAATAAATTCTATTTGTCATAGTCCCAAAATAGTAGAGAAGACAATTATTTGAAGTGAAACAAAGAGAAGGTTTCTCTACTTTTAACATTTCCCACCAAATTGATGACACTGTTTAGCCATTCTCAGAATACTTGACTCTTTCGGCGGATTCATGGACAAATTAATGGCAAGGGTCCCTTCCTTTTTTGTTCAATCATAGTGGTGTCCCTTTCAAGTAATAACATACTTAAATATTTCACGAGACTGGGTTAAAAATTTGCAACACCAATTTCATGAATTCAATTGGTAAAAAGTATTTAATATTAAAATTTTATTTTTATTTAACTCGTAATTTTCATATGCAAACTTAAGCATGGAGTAACTTTTTATAATAACGAGAAAAGATTGTATGAAATAGGAGTGCCATCTTGTATCTCTTTCCAAGAATTTAATAACATTTTTAGCAAATTTTTTTATGTCATTAATATATAATTTTGATAATTTTTTTAACCTAAACCCTAAACTTAATCTTTTGATTCAGGGTTTAAAATTCAAAACTCAAATTTAAATTTAAAAAATAATCAAAATTATATATCAATGACATGAAAAAATTACTGAGATATCACTAAATAATTAAATATATATATAAAATAATCTAACACCCCTATTTCATATAATCATTTCTCTTACCATAACAACCATGCTATGCTTGAAATTAAACCACTAGTAAAAAAGAAAAAAGATTATACTTCTAAAAGCCGAGTAAATATTCCTACAAAACATAGCAGCTTTGTCACATAGTACAGATTCTTATTCTACCTACACCATCGTGTAATATTCTTAAAAATTCGTTTGGTTGCATTCTATATGTTTTCTATCTTACGAACTTCTAATAATGTAAATTCTCTTTTAAAAATATTTAAAATTATTCTACATCCAAGAAGATAAGATTTTGATATTATTTAAGACATGTTTCCTAGCACAAAAATGTGTGTATGAAGTTAAAACATGTTGATAAAAGGATGAGTGTGAGTGTGTAAGAGGATCGTAAAGTTTATTCAAGTCGTGGATTTAATTTAGGGTTTAGATATTTAAAAGAAATTTAAGTTTTGACACAATCTGAAACGCAAACGAATCCATGTCGGATAAAAAATTTAAAAAACAATTAAAATAAATAACTAAGATAAATAAAATAGAACAATAAATCAAAGATTAGAACAAAAAAAAAAAAGATAAATGAAAAAGATAAAAAATGACATGTAGAAATCTTAAGAAGTCTTGGAAACAACAAGAATTCACAACCCCTTCAAGTGGCTCTAATTTCCCTTCCAAAAAAGAAAACTTAGTAAAAAAAAGTTTGAAGATAATCCCCACAATCTTAAAAGATTGTTAAAACTCTTTTAAAAGAAACTCAAGAGAAATTCTTGAAAAGAAAACTCAAAGAGAATTTATTAAGTCAAAGAGAAGTTGTTGAATAATAATTAATTGATGTTATTCTATACAATGCAAATACTTTTATATAGGCTAACTAAATAAATCTAAATTTTCTCCTTGAAATAAAACTCCTAAATACCTTAAAATATTTAATAATTATAAAAAATTTAGAGTAAAAAATAATAAAATAATAAGAGCTGATAAATAAAATATTGAGCTCATATATACTAAAAATTAAGCATAAAACACGAACACAATATGATTTAAACTCGAATTAAAAGCTCAGAACTCGTAATTCTCACCATAACCCTATCCAAAAATTCTGCTCACGTAATTTTCATTAAAATGGTCATAACTTGAGCTCTCGAACTCAAATCGAGTGATTTAAAGTGCGTTTTGAAAATAAGAGATAGATCTTCAAACGTCATGAAGAAATCTTAACTAAAAAATACCTGGATCCCATCCAAAAAGTCGTCGCAAGTCTGCTAATTCCTCAAACTTAAAAACTGACAACTTCGGTGAATAAAATTTAATAAATTTCATCCATTTCATGCATGTATCATTCATCGTTTCCTTAAAAAGATTCATCCTCACATATTACCTTTAATCAAATCTTAATTTAATTTATTTAACCTCTAATTATTATTAAATCTTGAAATAATGTAAGTACATCACATCCATTAATATCAAATTTGACTTTCAGACTCGCATGTTCGCTCGGAATCCAAGCACAAAAATGGCGTTAACATTAGTCCATCACATCAACTTCCCTATCAAAATCCAACTTATCAAATAAAAACCAAAAGGAAAAAAAAAATATGAAAAGTACTTTTAAAAATAAATTTAGGGAACAAGATTGTAACAATATTATAAGATATGTTATGTAAAGTGTTATTTAACAAAAATAGAAAAGAAAAGATATATTATGTAAAATATCTGTCCCTCTCCACCTCAAAATAATTTTCAGTAATTTAGTAATAATTTCTATTTAACCCCTAATTTCTACTTAAAATAATTACAAAGGTGCTTAAAAAAATCTCTTTTTTCTTCACGGGAGAAAATTATTTGATATATCACCATTTGTTTTTTTTTAAATTTCATAAACGAGTTGAAAATGTGATAATTATCATATTTATTTTTATAATTAATTTTTTTATATTTTTACTATATTTTATAATACACTTATTGAACCTTTAATTCACTTATGAGATCTAAAAAACTTCACTAATGATATATTAAATAATTTTCATATATTCTATGGGTAATCAAATTTTCTTGTAGTTTTTAATATCCCTTTCTCCAAATCCTCAAGCACCACCTATATACTTTCACCCCTCCCCACCTAAGTTCTTGCAGAAAATACATAGGTAATAAACTTTTCTATTTTATAGTTTGCTTTGGTGATTGTGTGATTGGGTTTCCTTATTACCAAGGGTGATTGTTATATTTTGGTTGTGTGGTCACTGATAATTTGAGGTTGGTCTTGTGGTATCGAATTGGTTGCTGATAAAGTTGAGCGTTCAATTGAATCGAATGAAAAAAATTGAATTAATTGAGTTGACAAATTGTATACTCGTCGTAAGAAAGATGGAATGTGTGTCTCCGATCTCTATCTTTCGACCAAAACACTGATAAGTGGGGGACCCAATTTAACTCCAGAGCATGCGAGCCATGTATAAAAATCAGGCATCTTGTAAGTGTTCATAAATGACATCCGATGCACCTTCACTTAAATTGTTTATGTAAATTTCCAAAATCTAATTTTCGGGCTGAGTATATAAACATAAAAAATTAATAATCTAAACAACATAATAATTAACTATTTAAAATTAAATATTTTAATAAATTTTCTTATCATTTGTAATTGAACGTCAGAGATATACTTGTCATCCAAACGAATAAGTGTCATTTAAAAATTATAACGAATAAAATAAAATCAAAGAGAATAAATTTCAAAAAAGAATTAAAAGAAAATTGAGTATTGAGGACTGAAAATTGAAAATTGAGGATTGAGATTACAGGATGGAAGAATGAGTATTGAGTATTTGGTTGAAAAGAATGAAGTTTGGAGAGGTTTGTATGAAAAATTCTATGGTTTTGTTGAAGCTCTTGTAGCCGTTAGAAAAGTTACTATTAGAATAGTAACTCTTGAAAGGAAAGCGCGTCTTTCAGGACACGTTTTCATTGATGTGACGGTGAAGACACGTTTATAGGATGCGTTCTTCTTTCTCCGAAAATAGCATAAATCAATAATTTTTTTTAAAAAATATAATTTCTCAAATATTTTCTTTTCAGCATATTTTCATAAATTTACCTTTTTTTCCTCAGCAAATACAAATATTATTAAAGGTGCATGGCACCAGTTATATCCCTTAAGCTAGTGGGGGATATGTATATATTTATGTATTGAGTTAAATCTCCTTATGTAATTTGTTTAAGCTAGTTGTCTGCTTTGCTATATATATATATTCTCAACCAAAAATTTTATTTAAGTTTTTTTATAATTTATAAAATTTTAATTTATAAATAGTAAAATTATACTTTGATCTTCTAAAAAAATAAAAATTTAATTCAATCTTTTAAAAATTATAAAGATATAAATTATTAAATGATGAAATTATATTTTTATTATCGTAAAAATATAAAATTTAATCTCGATCCCCTAAAAATTTTTTTGGCTTCATGTACCTAGGTATAGTCAAGTTTTTCTTTTTGATTTATGTAAGTGTCATTGTGGTTATTTCATTTTTTGAGGTGTTTTGTAGCATCCCAAAAATTTTTGGAGTTCATAAGAATGACAAATAAATGATAAACTAGTTAAAATTTGAGAAAGCTAGAAAATAAGAATTATCAATGTTATGAGACATTAAAGACAAATACTGAAGGTGATAGGAAAAATATGCATATGAAGATAAATAAATTCAGGATATTGACTAAATTATACAAGAGTAAAAAGAAATATTGAGGCTAAAGTGAGAAAATTTAAAGTTAAAATGATTAAATGGAATTGAAGGGAAAAGGAGAAGTGACTAGAGGAGAAAATTTACCAAAAGATGAATCATCTAGAAAAGTGAAGGGGTAAAATGATAATTATTGGAAAAGATAATTATGGAAGTGTAATATTAAAGATGAATATGTATAAAAGCATAATTAGTGGGGTAAAATAGTAGATATCATTTTATGATTATTTTAATTAGATATTTTAATAGAATTAACTAGAAAAATGGAGAAAAAGATGGATAAATCCATCCATCTTTAAATGGCCTTCAAGTCACCCACCATTAACATTATTCCAAATTTTACTTTTCTTATAACAAGGTCCTTTTCTCCATAACTAAGCCAATTAAGCTAGTTTCATCCAAATTCCTTCCAAGTTAGTGAGTGAAGTTAATAGAGAAATAGTAGCTACATCAATTCCAAAAGATAAACATCCATGGTTGTCTTAGAGGAGAGAGAAAATAAGGGATTGTAAAGAATACAAGCAATTGAGGTAAGTATTTAAATATTTCTATTTTATTTTATTTAAATCAAGTATAGAGTATACTAAATTGATCTAATTAAGTGTGAATGTGCAAATAATATGTATGAATTTAAATTAGTACAATGAAGTAGTAGGAAAATGATTAGATTTTAAAGTATACAAAAGTTTATGTGTGAGAAATAATATTGTGTTAGAAAGTTTAAAATGAAAAGTTGAGTGTTAGTGAATTAGTTACAAAATGATTTTATAGTGAATTAGATGTTGAATTCTTATGGTAGTAAGGATTAAATTGTAAAAGTTGTAAAATTTATAATTGAAATAAGAGAAGTTATTTTAAAGCTATATGTTGATGATAAGTGACATATAAGGATTAAATTGAATGATAATTAAAATTATAATGGTTATGTGTAACAAAATGAAAATTAATGCAAAGAATCTTGAAAAGTAAATATTAGCACCAAACAGTTATGGACAGCAGTACTGGTTTCACTTTGAAAATTCACCAAAGATTGTAGAGTACAAATTAGAAGTTAAATCAAATATGAAATTAAAATTTATTGAGTTTAGTTTCACATAGAAGAAACGGTATAAGTAACGAAATTGTAGATTGTGAGATATAATAATTTATGTGACACAAGGTTAGTATGATTTCGGGTTTACTTGTTTTAATTTTGAAAAATCATTATAAATTTTATAAAAATGTTTAGGATATTAAATTTATATGGATAAAATCTTAATGAGTCTATTTTTAAGGAAACAAACAGTATCTTAAAACGAGACTTGTACCGAAAAATAATAGATTTTTAGTGAATAAGGGTCAATGCTGTCTAGCAGCAGAGCAGGGGAAAATTTAAAGAATAAACTGTATCAATTGGCTTAAATAAAAATTCTGAAAATTTTATGGTAGAAACTTCATCGACTCTAATTTCAAAAACAAAAATAGGAATTTAAATTTGAATCCTGTAGGTCGAGATATAAATATTTTAGTTAGTGCCACTCCATGGACAACTTTCATAAGAGTATGTGTGAGATTAGAGAAACCTTAATTAATGTCACACCTAAGCATGATATGTTAAGAGTCAAAGATTTATATAAATATATAAATAAACATAAAGGATGTGGGATGGAGAAGAGGAGAAGGAAAATAATTGAATAATTATAATACTAAGAAATTGTTATAAAGGATGGTTTTGCTAATACATAAATGAAATACAAATGTTTTATTGGAACATTAAGTGAGTGATTAATATAAAAGGAATTAAGGAGGCCCTATTTGATAAATTGATTGGTAAATGTTAATAATAATAATAATGACTTGTAGAGAGGATAAACTATTTTAGAGTAGGTCCTCTAAAGGACTTAGTTGTAAAAGGTTGATAAATGTGTTATTTTATAAATTTGGAATTAATGGCATGATCATAAGGTTCATTACAAAATATCATATGTTTAAGAAATAAGTGATTGGGTAATGACTTTTGATGATATTCAAAATGAAGTTTTATTGAAAAGCTTCATTCGGTTTTAAGTTGTACATTGAAAATATGTTAAAAGCATTTTCGTAAAGTTAAAATATGATCGCAAAAGGGTTTAGATAATTGAATTTAGCCAGAATTACTTTCGCGCTCAAATGTAACATTTCTATATTCGACTTGGTAGTCGGGTCAAGTATAAGGGTGTTACAGTCAATGGCGGAGCTAGAATTTTTTTTGGGGGGTGAAATTAAATTGTATATTTTTACGATAGTACAAATGTAATTTCATCATTTTAATAGTCTATGTCTTTATTATTTTGAAGGTTAAATTAAATTTTTATCATTTTGAGGGGGTCAAAGTGTAATTTTACCATTACTAATTTAAAATTTTATAAATTATAAAGGGCCTAAATTAAAAATTTACCATTTTAAGGGGCTATAATATATATACAAAGGGTAAAATTGCAAAAATCTTAAACCTTGAAGGGCCTACTTATACAAAGGACTAAATTGAAAAAAATTAAACTTGGGGGAGCCATGGCCCCCTTGGGCCTTAACGTGGCTCTGCCACTGGTTACATTTTTTATGGGTATGTTCATATCCAGATTGGCTATGAGTGCTATGGTTTTTGCATTAGATTCAATTTTAGTAAAAGTATCATGAAAGCTCTTGTACTAGGTGTCAATTTGCATTTTGCCTTCTCTACTAAAAGTGTGCAAATTAGTTCCTGTGCATTAAATAAAAGAGAAAATTTGTCATTTCTGTTATAAATTACATTTGTTTCTATTGTAAAAAACTAACATGACTGACAAAATATTCAAACAGTAACATGTGCATGCCACTTGTATCTCACGCTAACATATAATGGTTAGTTTTGAACAGTAGAAATGATTAAATTTTTAATAGAAGGGTCAATTTACTCTTTGATCTAATGTATAAGGATTAATATGTTCAATTTTTAGTAGAGAAAGCAAAATGTAATTTAACTCTTAATATAATGGTCTTTATGGTACTTTTACCATTTAAATTTATTGTCATGCATGCTACGTTAATGGTTGAATAATTTTTTAAGTTTATCAAATCGAGAGCCCTAATTGGACAACAATTTCCATGCATGCTACGTTAAAGGTTGGTTTTTCAAATTCATAAGTTTTTATATTCTTCAAAAATTTAGAATTGAGTCCCTATACTTTTATTTCTATGAATTTAGTCTTTCTATTTTTCAGATTTTAAAATTCAAGTTCACTTATTAACATTGTTAAATTTATTGATGTGATGTTTTGAAATAAAAAATTTTACTTCATAATCATGTAACAAAAAAAATGATATTATAATAAACTTGAAATTAACAAAATAATTTTAAGAATGCTAACAATTGGATCTAACTTTTATAATGTGAAAAGTAAAATGAGTAAATTCCTAAAAATAAAAAAATAGGGTTACAAAGGGCTGTTAGATTTGCTAAAAAATAAAAATCTAAAGAGAAATTGAAAATTTTCTTAAAATATTTTAATTTTTTAAATTATTTTAAAAATCAGGTTTTCTTAATGTGATTATTTTTAAAATTACAGAAAATATAAATTTTTTGATAAAATAAATGTTTAAAAAGAATCTGGATAAATATATGTATATCATCAAAATATAAAGTTATAAAAATATTCCAAAAGTTCTAATTCAAAAAATATATATATTATTTCTTAAGGGATGTGTGGTTATTATTAACTATATTAATATACAGGTATGAAATTGGATAGAAATTATCGAATAAATAATATGGTATGATGTCGTCGTATTCCGTATGATGCCATCTTATCACGTAAGCTTGGTGACATCAGCATCATCATTGTCGTCACTCTGATGTCATCACATTAGCGTCAGTAAAGTCAAATGTCATCATGACAGACATCGTTATATCTAAAACTGTGAGGGCAATCTGTGCGGGCCTGCATTTTTTATTATGGTTTAATATAATATTTGGTACTTGATTTTGATATATTTTTTTAATTTGATACCTAAATTTTTTTTTATCTAATTTAGTTCTCAAACTTGACATTTTTTCTTAATTTGGTACTTAAATTTGACACTTTTTTTTAAGTTGATACTTAAACTTTTTGGGGTCCAATTTGATACATGAACTTGACTCTTTTTCCTAATTTAGTACATAATCTTTTTTAATAATAATTCGTTAAGCATAGCTCAATACCTATTTTTAACATGAATTTTCTCTAAAACTGACAATATTTTTTGTTGCATAACAAAAAAGTTTTCAACACCGTTATTGTTTTATGTAAATTTTATAATATTTAATAAATTTAGGTACCAAATTGAATCTAAAAAAGATTAGGTACCAAATTAGGAAAAAAAACACCAAGTTTAGATACCAAATTGGGTCTAAAAAAAGTTTAGGTACCAAATTAGGAAAAAGTGTCAAGTTCAGGTATCAATTTGAGTCAAAAAAAGTTTAGGTACCAAATTATGAAAAAGTGTCAAGTTCAAATACCAGATGTTATATTAAGCCTTTTATTATTAAATATGTCAATTTTGACTATTAAGACTAGAATTCCATTTTTAGCATTCTCTTCATAATTTTTGTTAGGTATATATGGATGTGTATTAATAGTGTATTTTTTTATTATTTCATAAATAGGTTTAAAAATTAATACATGTCTCTATCTATAAATATATATATTTTTAATATTTTATTATATCTTTATAGGATACAATAACAAAAATAAATATAAAAATATTAAACTTAAATATTATAATTGTTAGTACTAATATTGTAAATAATATATAAAATTCACATGATAAACTAAAAGTTGATTTTTAAAAATCATAAGTTTACTATTACTGAAAATGGGGTTTTTTTGTTGCATGGGTCAATTGCATCATGAGTTTTGTTATCTCAGTTAGTTATTGGGTGGTGGTAAATAGGGTGGTTAGTGAGAAGCTTTTGCCGACTTGTGGGCTTCGAAAAGGGAACCCCTTGAGACCCTACTTGTTTCTCATCTGTGGGGAAGGGCTTTCTACATTGTTACGCTTGGTAGCTTTTAGTGGCAAGATTCAAGGGGCAAGGGTTATGAGGGGTTCCTCACGGATTGCTCACCTTTTATTTGCTGATGACAGTCTTATTTTTGGGGAAGCTACAGTCATGGAGGCTTTCAATCTCATGCAAGTATTGCAGCATTATGCGGGTTGCTCAGGTCAACTTATCAATTTTGAGAAGTCAAGTATCTTTTTTAGTGCAAATGTGAACAATGTTAATCGGTCAGACGTTAGGCGCATTTTGGGATTAGCTTGTGCGAATAATTTGAAAAAGTACTTGGGGTTGTTGTGTATAGTGGGGAGAAATAAGAAACAGGCTTTTGTGAATCTCAAATATAGAGTCCAAAGTCGAATGCTCTCGTGGAGTACACATATTCTCTCTTAAGGAGGTAGGAAGGTCTTTATTAAGTCTGTTCTCCAGGCTTTACCCATGAATACGATGATGTGTTTCTTATTACCTAGTTCATTTTGCAAAGAAATTGAAGCCTTATTGGCTAGGTTTTAGTGGCAAAAGTCCACTGAGAAGAGGGGCATCCATTGGTGTATGTAGTCTTTACTATGTGAGCTGAAAGGGGATGGTGGGATGGACTTTAGAGATCTTTCAAAATTTAATATTGCCTTGTTGGTGAAACAGGGTTAGTGTTTGTTAATGCAACCTACATCGTTGGTTGGGTGAATTCTTAAAGCTAAGTATTACTCCAATACGGGGTTTCTTAATGCACAATTAGACTCAAATCTGTTGTTGATTTAGAGAAGTATATGGAGTGCTCATGGACTTTTAGAGATGGGGCTAAGGTGAAAGGTGGGCTCGGGTAGGAGGATTTCTATTTGGGACAATTGTTGGCTTCCAAGCCCGATTCCACAAAGGATTCCGTCCACTCAAGTAAGCCATCTTAGGTTGGTCTTGGATCTTATGCTGCCCAAGGAAATGGCATGGAATGTGGGTCTGATTGACTCTGTTTTCTCTGCTGATGAAGCCATGCTTATTAAAAGTGTTCCCCTCTCAACTTTCCCTAAGATGATTGTGGAGTTTAGAGAGGTGAACACTCAGGTATCTATAGTGTTCGTAGTGGCTATCGACTATTACTCCGGCCTCCTACTCTATAGTTGATGGACAGAAAGTTATTTAAACAAATTTGGTTGCTATGATGCCTTCTAAAATACAAATCACAATTGTAACAGCTCGTTTTTTAGTGGTGTCGAAAATAGTAGTTTCGAGACCACAATTCTGACAAGAGAGTCCATAGATATATTTAATTAATATTTATGAGTTAAATATAGTATAATAGTGAATTTTGATTTAATAGATTTTACTAATTGGTCAGTCAGTCAATGTACAAGTGGTGCGTATCGAAAGTCAACTGGTTTTAAAAAATGAGTTGTTGGGACCTTATTTTTGTAAATCGAGCCTGTGAATATTTTTATTAAATATTTGCGGAGCTTTCCTATAGGTGAATTGAAGTTTGGTCTAAAAGTTTTAGTGATTGGATGGTTAATTAAGAAAACAGGACTGAATCGAAAAATAGTAAAAGTTAATTGGTATTAGTTTTTATTAGTTAAAAGGATTAAATGGTTAAAGTGGGAGGATTTATGAGGAAATTATACCTTTTTTGTTTTGGGTTGACGGCGCTTGATTATTGTATAATTTATGTGTTAAAAAAGTTATTATTAAATAAAAATATATGTAATTAAACGTAAAAAAAAATAAGAAACATAAAACCCATTTTTCATTTCCTTCTTCCTCCGAAAATGAAGCTTTGAAAACTCCATTATTCAACATTAAGGTTCCGCCGACTTGGGGTCCTTGCATGGTAATGTTTTTTAAACCCGTTTTTCATAATGTTTATGTTTTTGATATTGTTACAACTAGGTTTAACTAACACATATCTTCGTTTTCAAAACTATTAAAGATTTAAAAAAATTAATTGATTTTATTTGAATTTTTTGAATGTTTATGGTAGATTTTGAAGCTTAAAAATAAAATATGAATAATTTGTTAAGTAAATTTTGTTAATTTTGAGTTTAGGGACTAAATTATGAATATATTGAAATTGGCATGAAAATTTTGTAAATTATGATAATAAAAGGCTGTATATGGACATAATTGAAGTTGGTTTAAAATTTGGAGTTCAAATTTGGAAGATATGATAAATTCGATTTTAGGGACTAAATTAAATAAAATGCAAAAGTTTAGGGGCATTCGAATAATAAAATTAAGCAGATTTATATTAATAATAGGATGATATAAGAGGCTTGAAATTGATAAATTGAATTGAATTGTTGAATGAATTAAAAATTGAACCAAATTGAAGAAAATTAAGGAAATGACAAATTTACCGATTAGTCCTTAGTAAGTTCATACGGTATTTTTTTAAAAAAAATTGTTATACATTTGGAATTATAATTGTTATGATGTTAATTGAAATTTTAATTGTTTACAATTCAATACAAAAAGGTGAGATAAAGAATTAAATCGAATACGATGAATTGCAAATTGAAATAATTATGGAATTCATCTTAAATTGGACTGAAATAGGATATGTTATGTGATGAGGCAATGAATTGATGAAATGAGCTGACTTGATTTGAGTTAGGTTGGTTGATTGTGATAATGACTAAATTGAATATATATGAAAAATGTGTATGTAAATATATATATATATATGTGTGTGTGTGTGTGTGTGTGTGTGTGTGTGTAATTGAATGTATACAAATATGACTGATGTTGTCATGAGTATGGGTGAATGATTTAATGATGAAAATATATGTGAATTGAGATGTTAATTTATAATAAATTGAGTAATAAATATCTTATTAACTATTCGGGTAAAGTCAGATATAATTGAGATGCCATAGGACAGGAAGAGTTTTGCGTTACTTTGACCACGAGTTGATGAGGCATTGGGTGCCAATTTGCTTCGGTTATACTGATGAGACATTGGGTTTCAAACTTATTGATAGTGATGGGCGCATCTATTTGCTTCGGATTTATCCGATGAGGCATTAGGTGCCAAACTGGTGTGGTGGTTGGATCCGTGTATCCGTCTGAGTCCGAGTCATATTAATAGGGAAATAAATGGTAAAAACGAAATATATGATATTTGAAATGGAAAATGATGTGAAATGGAATATGAAAATTGTGGAATGAATTAGGAACATTGATTGGTTATGTTCAATGAAATCCATGGATTTGGAAATTGAGATGGAATGTGATTCGTAATTCGTATTATGAAATGAAGTAGTAATTGACATTAAATTGAAAATTGATATATGTATATATTTGGTATAAAGATGAATTGATATGAAATGGGAATGAAGTTTATATGATTCAATATGAATTTGATTGAGAGTTCAAACTATGACATGAAAAATAATGTTTAACATAAATTTGAAATGGAATGTATTACGAGTAAATAGATTGTATGATATGATTAAGAAAGTGAATTGATTAAATGATTGTTTGTTCTATGAATGATAATCAAATTTTATATAATTGAATTAATATATAGTATGATAAATGTTGCACTCACCTTTTTTATATGTGATTTTCCATGATAGGCAAACTTTACCAAGCTAAATAGCATGTAGAGTATAATTATAACTTGATGTAAGTTACTTGGTTTTAATACCTATGAACTTACTAAGAATTTGTAATGCTTACTTACATGTTTCCCTTTTTCCAGTAGATGGTTAACTTGCAGAATGTGTCAAGCGGATTGTCGAGAAGCTCACATTATCATGGTATTGATTCAGTAGTCTTTCTACAGTTTAAAACTTGGTTTTGTGGCATTTATATAGGAGAATCGTTGATACGAGTCTCAAGGCCTAATATCAGCCCCATAGATGTGATGGGTTCACACTACCTCAAGCCCAACAACAATGTCAAAGGCCAAACAAATCAAACCAAGATTCATTCAAAGACAATATGGAAGAGGTTTTGGAACCTCCTACTGATGGGGATGATTTGTTTGGGTCCAGTTGTCTTGTAGTGCAGCAATCCATTAGCATTCAAGTAAGGGACGATTCTGACGAAGTGCAAAGGACTAACATTTTCCAATCAAGGTGCTTGATTCAAGGAAAGTTGTCTTCTCTTATTGTTGATAGTGGTAGTTGTGCCAACGTGGTAAGTAGTTTTTTAGTGGATACTGTCGAAACCACTTCGAAAACGAAGTTTCGAAGAATTATTTTAAAATTGGAAAAATGGGAGTAAAAAGGGAGTCGCCACCAATCTTTTATTTGGGTGTGATTGGGTCACCACAAAACGTTTAAAACGTTAAAAACGTCGGTCTACGAAATCCAAAAAAATAGGTTCGGGAGTCGGTTACACACGAGGAAGGATTAGCACCCTCGTACGCTCAGAATTGGTACCACATGATCATTTTCGGGTCTTGTTTTATGAAAAACAACAAAAATAATTCGAGTGAAGTTTAAAATGCAATGTTCATTTTAAATGGCTTTGTGTAATTTTAAAGGAGACCTTTTAAGAAAAACTCGTCCCTGTATTTCGAACCTCTACGAGAATTATAGTCGTGTCCAACACATTAGGGCACTATATTCTTAGAGTTTCAAAATTGAGGGACGTTTCAGGAACTTTTTGAAGAGAGTATTCGATCGCGTGATTTGTACGAAAATCATACTCAGCGCGTTAGGGCATGATTTTTCAAGGTCTTCACGCGAAGGAACATTGTCTTGTTTACTTAAAAATTTTGATATAGATAGGGATGTGTTTGAAAACTTTTGAAGAGGATATTTCTTTCGCACGAATTACAAGAATCACACCCCGCACGTTAGGGCACGATTTTCGAAGTTTTCACATGAAATAATATTGCCTCATTTTTGTCACGAAAATCATTCGCATATATATATTTTGAGAACTTGAAAATTTCGTATTAAGGTTAAAATGCAATCCTCGAACATGTGATTTGAAGGATTTGGAAATGGGTTACCCGTTTACTTCGATTTTCACAAGGAATTAAAGTTGCGACCAACACGTTAGGACACGACATTCTTGGAATCTCGAGGCGAACGGGCGAAAAAAACCTTAAAAGGATATCCGGTTCGAGCGAATTATACGAATAAATCACACCTGACACGTTAGGGCGTGATTTTTCAAAGTTACGCTCGAACGGAATATTGCCTCGATTTTTTGAATAACTTGTAAATGAATGTGTAAGTTTAAAACACAAATAGCGATTAATAAGAGAAATTAGATACGAAGTAATATAATAAGCAGATAAATAATATGCGAAAATACAAAATGCAGGTGCAAGTAAATGCAAACATTGGTAAGGAAGAAGAAACGACGAAATCGGGGTTGAAAACGGGACTTTTGGATACTCGGGGGGCAAAATGGTAATTTTGGATGTGCGAGGGCAAAATGGTAATTTTTGGTGAAATCGAGCTTAAAAATGGAATTTTGGAAACTTTGGTGAAACCGGGGCTAAAATGGAATTTTAGAAAGTTCAGGATAAAATGGTAATTTTGGTGAAATCGGGGTTAAAAATGGAATTTTGGAAAGTTCAGGGTTTAAATTTAAAAACTGGGGTTAAAAATGGAATTTTGGAAAGTTTGGAGGTAAAATGGTAATTTTTGGAAGTTTCGGTGTCAAAATATAATTTTTTAAAGTTTTGGGTCAAAATGTAATTTTAGGACTGTTTAGGGACCTATAAGCAATAAAACCAAAAATTGAGTGACACGTGGCAGTCCCACGGGCATCCAAAAGTCAAAGGACTAATTTAAAAATCTCAAAAAATTCCTGGGTCAATTTTGTAATTAAGCAAAAGTTGATTTAAGGACTAAATTAAAACAAATTAAAAAATAAAGGGACTAAATGTAAAAATAAGCCAAAAGTGACACGTGGCAGCCATTAAGCGAAAGCACGCGGATCCCAGAGCGGGTCGGGTCGGATCGGTCTAATGGGTCTCCTATAAATGTTATTTTAAAGGTTTTTTTTTCATTAAAATTCATTTAAAAAAAATTCAAAAAAAAAATCTCAAATCTCTCCTCTTCCCTTTCCAAACCAAAAGGCCGGCCATCCCCCCCAGCCAAGCTCCGGCGAGCCACACTGCAGCCACGCGCTGCCGCAACACCTCGGCCCGACGTCGGTCGTCATCTCGCAACGTCCATGCGCCTTGGTCGCGCCCTCGCCGGCGAACGCGCCGTCAACTGGTCCTCATCGAATGACGCTCAACCACCGTCCGTCTCCGACCGTCTACTTCGGTCTTCGCGCGCCCATTCACCATGCGCCTCAACCGTCCCCGTTCGTTGGCCAACGCGCGTGAGTCCCACGCCGGCGTCTCTCCGCCGTCCACGCCGCCGATGTAAGCCTCTTTTTTTCCTATCTCCGTTCTTTCATTTCCTTTTTTATTTAAAAAAAATGGATCTAGGCCTAGATCGAACCGATCTAGCCTAAATCTTCAAGAAAATGATCCCCTTTTTTTTGAAAACTCATTCAAAGAAAATCAAAACCATTCCTTTTTAAACCAAATCCATTTGTTTATTTTTTTGCTTATTTACAAAATCTGAGAGTTTGGGATTAGTTTGTTAAAGTTCCGAATCCAGATTACTTATCTTCCTTGTTTTGAAATTGCTATTTGGGATTCCCTTTTTTGTCATGAAAATTATTATTTTTATTCTTGTGTAGGATGAGGCGACGACGGTGTTCGACGGTGACTCCAGCACGAAACTCCGACAACGGCGACACGAACAAGGGAAGGTTTCGGCCCTTTCGCCTTCCTTTTTATTTTTTTGAAATATTTTATACTTTATTTAAAAATATTAATTGTTAAAGATATTATTATTAATGCTAATGAAATCATTTAATGCTTACTTAATGCATGTTTGGGAAAAAGGATAAATGAAATGAATGTAATAAATAGTTATTTAATATATGCAGGTATATGTTTAAAACGTTAGCAATAATTAAGACAATCAATGACAGTAATGACCTTAGTAATTTAATACCTGGGTTTTGAATCTGCTTTGAGTATTTCTGTTACTTGCTGTGTGTACTCAAGTATATTTTTTTGTATTGGATTGAAAATGGATGCTGTGTATTGATTCTTCAAAAGGGTTTGTATTGATTTCAAGAACAGGGTTCTCCCCCCTTTTACACAAATATCAATTTGGCTTTTATAGCCAATTTTCCTATGATTCTATTTTGTTTCTTACAATTTAATGCTTGTCTAATTCTTCTCTTCTTTTTTGCAGGTTTCAGCAGTGAAGCTTGTAGCAGTGGCGGTGGCAGGTGAGCTGAGGATGGTGGCTGATCAGAGCAAGTGGTTGCTGACGTGGCACCCTCCCATTGGCCAAGCTGGAGGTGGCAACAGCACAAGTGGGCAGATTTTTCTGCTTTGGGCTAGTGCTTTAGTTGGGTCAAAAAAATGGGTGTAAATGGGCTAAGGGAATTGGGCCAATTGGGCCTTGTAAATGGACTTTATGGACTTTTAATTTTAATGTTTAAATTTAATATTTTCATAATTTGATTTAAATTTAAATTTAAAATAAATTTAAATAGTTGAATTTAAATTTAAATAAATTAAAAATTTTAATTCAAAATTTAAGACATAAAAGTCTAAGCCCAGTCAAAATTAGGCTTCAACAGATACTTTATCTTTATCTTGTCAAAACCATCCTAAGCCTATCACTTACAATGACTTAACAAAGGTTCAAAAGTTAATGTCACATCCCAAAAATCGGGTTAGTAGAAATTGGGTTAGTGAACAGAGAGTGGTCACGCCCGAAATTTGTTTTAAATGATCTTTTACTCTTTTGATAATAAATAAGTATAAAGTATAGTGGTTGAGTAGTGGTGGAGTTGTCCTTAATGACCTGTGTTCGAATCCCTTCCCTCACATTATTTTCTATGTGGTGCAATTTTGCCTCAAACCTTAACAAAAGTCACACCATATTTTTTAAATAAATGTTGTAGGAATTATAACTTGCTAGTGAATAGTCAAGTGGTTAAGTGCTTAGTTAATCTCCTAAAGGTCTTATGTTCAATACATTTTCATGTTCTTTATTTAATTTTTAGCTCATAAAACTTTGGCCAAAGCTTTCATAACCCCTTTTTCACTCCACATGTTCCCCCTTGATCCACTTTTTCATGTCATTACCCCCAAAGCTCCCATTTTCTCTCATTTTTTAGATCACCAGTACACCCCATGGCGCAGTAGAAAAAATAAATCCTGCGATCACATCCCGAAATCCATGTGCGAGGAACGAATTGGGGTGAGAAGGGTATGAACGATTACCTTTAATCGTTTGGAAAACTAATTGTTGTGAACTAGATTGCAAAATTTTGTGTTTATCCAAGCCACTACGAAAGGTTTTCCTCTACGTAATCCATTCGGTGTGACAACAAACGGCAAGAACTCTCTAAACTTTTCAGAGAGAATTTTTGTATTGACGGCTGTTAGACCCTCTAAACAATTTTGCTATAAAACCCTAACACAATTTGAGATTTACTTTCCTTTTATTTAATAGCACATATTAAAAATGGAATTATCCCTTTAGAGAAATATATGGAAAGTTATTAAAACTTTATATCGCTTCCAAAAGGATATTAGCTTTCATGTTTTAATATTTGACTGAAATTATTATAATTTTTTATTTTAATAATTTCGATAAACTATATTAAGTTATTATTAAACTTTTACATAAAACAATTTCATATATTAATATTAACTATGTTCTCTATTCGTGTACAACAAGTTTGTACACATAATGTGCTTAATATTTAACTTTCAAATTAAATTAATTCAATAATTAATTTAAATCATGTGATAGCTAAACATAACACCAATTGTGTTTGGATTATGTTCGTTTCAATCATAGAGTGTGACCCTGTAGGCTATTGTAACGTTAGTAGTAATACTAGAATGATTCTAATATTACAAACAATGAGTTGCATCTAGCAATGCATCATTGCTATCTAAGTTACAAGAAGTTATGATTTGACATAACCTCTCTGTGATTAACCTTCATATATTAAATCCTTTTTCATTTATATCTGTTAGAATTGGGTGACTAAAATTCTTGTTAAAATAAAATTCAGTGGTAAAATAAAATAAAAGTAAAGTCCAAATAAACTAGACTTCTTTTATTTTATTTTAATTAGAATAGGTCATCTATTTTATTTTAATTATAATAAGGTGTTTCAACCTTATTACGTTACTTCTATTAGTTGTTGATTGGAATAAAATTTTTCAACCTATAAATAGGCATAGTCATCTCTTCTTGTAATTATTTGATTTTCGACATTAGTGAATCTTCTTCTCCTCTGCTCGTGGTTTTTTCCCTAAATGGTTTCCACGTAAAATCTGTGTGTTTTTTTCTCGTTTTCTTTGAAGCATTTCTTCATTATCGACATTTAATTTTATCAAATTGGTATCAGAGCTTTTCGGGTTACTAGTCTCGATCACGATAATGGCGACATTGAAGTATGATATTCGCTGTTGGATAGCAACATCAGATTCACGTTGTGGCAGGTAAAGATGCAAGCAATTCTTGCGCAGATGGATTTGGAGGATGTCTTTTAGGGTTAGATAAGATGCCTTCGAATTTGATAGATGAAGAGAAGAAGCGTAAAGATCGAAAGGCTTTGACGCAATTATAGCTGCATCTTGTCTATCGAATGAAATTCTACAAGATGTGTTAAAGGAGAAGACTACTACTGCATTATGGGTAAAATTACAGCAGTTATATATGTCGAAAACCCTAACTAGTAAATAAATTGCATATGAAACAGAGTCTATATTCTCATCGTTTGGAAGAAGTGCGGTGCGGTGACGAACACTTGAATGTGTTTAAAGAAATTGTCTCAAATTTGGAGGCCATGGAGGTTCAGTATGATAAAGAGGATTTAGGGTTAATTCTCCTTTGTTCGTTGCCACCGTAGTATTCAACCTTTAGAGATACAATTTGTATAGCCGTGAATCTCTCACAGTTGATGAAGTCTATGCTTCCTTAGCCTCGTATGACAAGATGAAGCATCTTGTGGCTGGATCTGACTCTCAGGGAGAGGGTCTCATTGTTCGTGGAAGACAAGATTAAACAGTGATGATAATCATGAGAGGACACAGGAACGAAATCCCCACAGTAAATCTAAAGGTAGATCGAGATCTTCAAACAGACGTAAAACTTGTAACTTCTGCAAGAGAAAGGGCACATTAAGAAAGAGTGCTACAAGTTACAAAATAAGATCAAAAGGGAGGTAAAGAATCAAAAGGGAAAATAACCAGAACAATCCAGTGAAGCTGATGTAATAGAAAACTACAGTGATAGTGAACTCTTACTTGCTTCTGGCAACAATTCTAAAGTGAACGAGGAGTGGATCCTCGATTCTGGTTTGCACCTTCCATATGAGTCCCAATCGGGATTGATTTACAACATATGAAGTTGTGTCTGAAGGTTTTGTTTTGATGGGGAATAATGCTTCATGTAAATCGCAGGTGTTGGCATAATCAAAATAAAGATATTTGATGGGGTCGTTAGAACTCTTAGTGGCATGCGACATGTACCAGAATTGAAAAGGAATTTGATTTCATTGAGTACTTTTGATTCAAAAGGACACAGGTACACAGTTAAAAGTGGAGTTCTAAAGATTAGCAAGGGTTCCCTCGTTGTGATGAAAGGGTAGAGAAAGATTGCCAAATTATATGTTTTGCAAGGTTCAACTGTTACTGGTGATGCTACAGTCGCTTCCTCTTCCTTGTCAGATGATGATATTACTAGACTTTGGCATATGCATCTAGAGCATATGAGTGAAAATGACATGGCAGAATTGAGTAAAAGAGGACTTCTTGATGGGCAAGGAATTAGCAAACTGAAGTTCTATGAGCAGTACGTTTTTGGGAAGCAAAAGAGAGTTCGGTTCACCAGAGTAATCCATAACACGAAGAGAATATTGGATTATATTCATTCTGATCTTTGGGGACCATCTAGAGTGCCTTCAAGAGGTGGAGCTAATTATATGCTAACCCTTATTGATGATTTTTCCAGAAAAGTTTGGGCATTCTTTCTGAAGCAAAAAAGCGACGTGTTTTCTGCATTTAAGTCTTAGAAAACTATTGTTGAAAAATAGACAGGAAAACAAATAAAACACCTCCGCACAGATAATGGCTTAAAGTTTTGTTCTGATGAGTTTAATGAATTGAGCAAATCAGAAGGGATCATGAGACATTTGATAGTTCATCATACTCCACAGCAAAACGACGTTGCAGAATGAATGAACAGAACGATCATGGAGAAGGTTTGATGTATGTTGTCGAATGCTAATTTACCGAAGTCGTTTTGGGCTGAAACAGCCTCTACTGCATGTTTTTTTTATCAACCGATCTCTATCCGTTGCCATTGAGAAAAAGACTTCATAAGAGAATGGTCTGGTAAGCCTGCTGATTATTCTGATATAAAGATTTTTGGGTGTCCTACATATGCTCATGTTGATAATGGAAAATTGGAACCAAGATCCATTAAATGTGTTTTTCCTGGCTTTAAGGCTTGTGTAAAAGGGTATAAAGTTATGGTGTCCTGAAAAAAGAAAAGTTGTGATTAGTAGAGATGTTGTTTTTGATGAAACTGCTATGTTACCTAACTTATCTCTTAAAGACTTTCTAGTAAAGAACAACAAAAACAGGTGAAGTTTCAGATTGATCCAGTATCTACAACAGAGTTAACTTCTCAAGTTAGTACAGAAGTTCATAATAAAGCCATTCTTCACCACAATATTCTAGTGCCAAGAATAGATCTAGAAGAGAAATTAAACCTCCGAAGAGGTATGCTAAGGCTGATCTAGTGGCTTTTGCTTTAAACGTGGCTGAAGATATTGGTATAATATTTTGTGACAGTCAAAGTGTCATTTTTCTTACAAAAGATCAAATGTTTCATGAGAGAACAAAACACATTGATGTTCGGTAACATTTTGTGCATGATATTTTTGCTTAAGGGGATATTGTTGTGAGCAAAGTTAGTACTCATGAAAATCTTGCAGATATGATGACTGAGTCACTTCCCATAACCAAGTTTGAGTATTGCTTGAACTTGGTTGGTGTTCATTGTTGAAGAATACCCCTCAAGGGGTTTTGTGGAAGAGGTGGAGAACTTGTTCGTTGAGAGTTCTTGTTCGTAGAGAATTTTTGTCATGCTGGAGATTGTCAGAATTGGGTGGCTAGAATTCTTGTTAAAATAAAATTTAGTGGTAAAATAAAATAAAAGTAAAGTCCAAATAAACTAGACTTCTTTTATTTTATTTTAATTAGAATATGTCATCTATTTTATTTTAATTAGAATAAGGTGTTTCAATCTTTCTACGTTACTTCTATTAGTTGTTGATTGGAATAAAGTTTTTCAACCTATAAATAGGCATAGTCATCTCCTCTTGTAATTATTCGATTTTCGACATTAGTGAATCTTCTTCTCCTCTGCTCGTGTTTTTTTCCCGAAAGGGTTTCCACATAAAATCTGTGTGTGTTTTTTTCCCGTTTTCTTTGTGGTATTTCTTCATTGTCGACATTTAATTTTATCAATATCTAGAATGGACATAAGTCATGGAATAGTCACACTTGCATAGTTCATCTAATGTTTCTTGATATCTTGAGTGGACTATGATAAACAAATAAGTATGATATCACATGTCAACTTATTCGAGCATGGCCATGCATTTCTAGTCTCACTCAATCAAGTGGCTTAAGATATTGCTCCTATTATGTAGGAAGGAGAAATCTTATTGATAAACCATATCCCCCTACATAGATTGCGGTATATCCAACATCAACATTTATAGAACAACCAGTTACTATGGATGTTTGACTGTATCAAAATATACGACTCACGATGTTGGGATAATGATGATCTCAAGTCTGAGGATTATATACATAGTAATCACTATGAGTAATGTTGTGACTATTACATAATAATCCAAGAAACATACTCATAGCGAGTCAGTCCAATATGTTGTTCTCTAACACACATACTCATGTATTGATTTTGACATCCCATGTCAATGACTACACTTTATCATCAGTAAACTACATGTTAGTCTTAATGCATTATTATTGTCCAAGCCCACAATAATACTCGACTAAGGACCTTTTAAGAATAATTATATTATTCTCTGGACATTATTATGAAATAGTTTATTTATAAACACAGAAAAAGAAACTGAAATAATAATGATTATGCCTTATATTAGTAAACGAGGTAAAACAAGTATGTTATTACAATCATCTTATGATTGGTCTTTGGGCATACTCTAACACTATTTACCAAGATTGAACCGTCCATCCCACCTAAGTTAGCCACCATTCACTCTTTTCTCTCATTTTGGTGTCTCCTTCTCCTCTCTTGATCGATTCCTCCATTGTTCCTCCCTTGCTCCTCCTTTATCTTCCATCTTCTTCTTCTTTAAGCCACCATTGCACATCTTTTTCTCTCCACTTCTACTCCATATTTCGCCACCATTAGTTAAAAATACCACCGTCGCACCACCACCTTACCATCGTCGAACCACTATCGGACAACCGCCGTGACCACCATTTTTCCTATTTTTTATTTTTATAATCCTTATTGGAATTTTATTGCTTTTATCCTAAAAATATCCCATGCTATCAATTATTTCTTCAATTTATCCTTTCTCTCCTCTTGATCATTTAATTCAACAAAGATTCAATTAAGGAATAACGTAAGTATGAGATGATATTAGGTACTAAATCATCAATTATTCCTCATCTTTTTATTAATATCCAAATGTAGTATTAGTGTTAGACATCGTTTTTCTTTGATATTAACATATCATATATTAATCTTGTGTGAAGGGTCGATTGCTAACAACTTAGAACACCTTTGACTTTTGGGAAGTGAATTACATCTCTGATTCTAGTCGTATTAGTGTGAGTGTGGTATTAGAAATCAAGATTAAACCATTTTTATTTAAAAGGATAACTTAAGTGACGATTTATGAGTGATTATTCATTTCATGTTTAGATTCGAGATACAGTGGCGAAGCAGGAAAATTTTTTAGTAGGGTGGAAATTTAATTCTTTATATGTTTATAATTTTTAAAGGATTAAATTAAATTTGTATTATTTTTAGGGAGCCAAAGTGCAATTTTACCTTTACTAATTTTAAAATTTTAAAATTTTAAAGGGATAAAATGGAAAAAAGTCCCATTTTAGGAGGGAGCCGAGGCCCTTGCCACCCCCTTGTACCCGCCCCTGTCAATAGATCTAATTAAATCTGGAAGTGGGCATTTGAAGGAGATTTTAGCATTGAAGTTTCTTAGATCAGGTGTGGGTTTTAACACTAAACAAATAAATCTATGTTTAATATTATTAAAATCATTATTATCTAAATTATGATTAAAAAGGATACTTTAAGTATTCATAAAGAGAGATCAAACTCAGTGTTATGGACTATGCCAAGTAAGTGATTCGAAACCATTGATTTTGGTGATATGTATGAGTGTGATTTATTGATTATTAATGATATGAAAATCATGAAAATCTAATTCTCATGTTGTGTGATCTTATGGCATATGTGATTTTCATGTTAAGCATGCCTAAGAAATTTTAACAGAAAAAGTGATTTTGTGGCCATATCACATGTATGGGGTGGGATATGTGAAAGGTTAAAGGTGAAAGAATGTGGCAATTTATTTGTATTAATGTGACACTGTTCACGATTTGATTATGTGGTAGTATATCTGTGATTTTGGTGGCTTGTCCATAATTTTGATTATTAGTAGTTTATTTGTGATTTTGGTAGTTTATCCATGATTTTGATTATTGGCAGTTTATCTGCATTATTGTGACACTATTCACAATTTGGTGTGTTATTGGATGGACGAGTTTTGCAGAACTCGATTTTGGTGTATAATGGAGATGGGTAGGACCATTTTCACAAAATCTACATCGTTTTATAAAATATGCATTGACATGATCATGCATAGTATAAATGTAAAATATTGAGTTATATGAAATTGATATTATTATAATGAATGCATATTGTATATGTTTATATGTATGTGATTGTATTTATGTTAATCTCACATTGAGCTTTATATCTCACCCCTTTAGTTTTTTTTTACAGATAACTCCGATGTTAGGATTCGATGACGGCATGATGATCTGCAAATCTGAGCTTCAATAGAGGCATCATTGCAGTAAGGAGAGCTTAAGGAGTTGTTGAACGTTATGGTGAAGACAAAAGACAAGGAGTCGAGCCTGAAATTGGTGTTTTGTACCCAAAGTTTCTTCCTCTACATTATTGTTTTCCTTTTTCTATTTTAAACTGTTATTTGGGATTTTGATGATTTTGATGAACTCGATTTTGTGTAGCCCAGCCATGAGCTAACTTAATATGACTTGGGATCATTCGTAGTAATTTTTAACCTTGATTAATGTTTGAAATATTATGACTATTGTTATTGTTTTATTCAACGGTGATGTTTGTTTAAATGCTTGTTTGAGTATTGACGAATGCCTAATAAGCCTTAAGGTGGCACAATATTCGACAGAGTTATGATACCTAGATCAAAGTTGAATAATGTATGTGAGTGTTGAATTAAATACTCGTGAAAACTTTATACATAAGGCCTTTCCTTACACGATTTAGATTTAGAGGGTTGTGCTAATATTGTGATCATTAATCCTTAGTCTATAAACATATAGAACACATGGGATGAGTGAAGCTAGGCATTGCTTTCTATAGAGGCAAGCCATCTTTTCACCCAAATCGAGTAGTAATAATTTCTATAGTATTGCCATGGCATTTTTCTTTAGTTGAACAAATCTCTGAGTAATCCTAGCCTTCTTAATCAATATTCCTTCCTTACCAAGTTCATAATTCACATGTTTTTGAATTGTTGCATTTGCGAGATCTACCAGTATTCTTGTTCATTTTCATTTTATTTTTAGTACACACTATTCACTCAAATTATCTTCTATATTCACTTGTGATAATTTAAACAAAGTTTACGTATCCAATCCTCATGGGAACGATACTCACTCATCACTTTATTACTTGATTCGACGTGTATATTTGCACATTCACCTAACATATTCACACGCGACAATTACACGAGTGAAACAATTTTGGATTACACACAATGAAGCTTTGAATTGAAAACTTACCACCATTTAAAGGAATTCTCTTTTGGTAAATTGGATTCATTTGCATACTGATGGAGCTGTTAATTTGATCACTAATTGTGTGAATTTTGTTTATATTTCAATAATGGACATGATTTAATAGAGAATGTAATTTTATGTTATTATTTATTAAGTAGACAATTTAAATGTTTTTGCTATATATTAATCTTGACATTATTTAATGCAGTTGGGCCAAGAAAATTATGCATGATTTGATTATAAAATAAAGTTACATGGACATGCCCAAATTCATTTCATATGGACGAAAAACACATGCAAAATGGGTCATGAAGAGCTTGATTTCATCTAATTGAAGATGGATCAATTGATGGACAAGTCTAGTAAACAAATTGGGTCCAAACAAGGGAAAACAAGTCCAATTTGGCAAAGCATTTGTGAGCAGCCCAAAAATCAATGGACATACCCAATTCATTCTATTTGGACGAAAAACACATGCAAAATGGGTCATAAAGAGATTGATTTCATCCAATTAAAGATGGATCAATTGATGGACAAGTTTGGTAAACAAATTGGGTCCAAACAAGGGAAAACAAGTCTAATTTGGAAAAGCATTTGTGAGAAGCCCAAAAATCAATTTTGGGGGATTTATTGGAGGTCCCTACATTTGCAAATAAATCAGAAAATAGCCCACATGATTTTCCTTTGAAACCATCCACACCCTTGCTTGATTCAAGCATGATTTCATGCTTGAATCAAGCAACGAACAAATCACTCCCTTCCACAAAGTGTGGTCGGCCAAGCAAGGGAGAGAATTGGGGGATTCACACACGCCATTATTAGTGACCTCACCTACCAACCTTCACTATAAATACCCACTCCCATTCCTCATTTCCATCATCCATCATCTCTAAAACATCATTCATCTCTCACTCTCATTTCATTTTTTCATTTCCTTTTCTTTCTTTAAACCCATAAGCATCCATACTTTCCCTCTCCCTTAGCCAACAAATCCTTGAGCAGGTACTCTCTTGGCCGGCCACATTGAGAAGCAACTTGCGAAGGAGAAAATAGAAGGATTAAAGGAAGCCACTTCAATTAGAATCTGCGAGATTGTCGAATCAATCAGAGTTTATTCTTCCTTATTATTGTTTACTTTGATTTTAATAATGTTTGCAACTTGTTTTGTTATCTTGTCATCAATGATGATAGCTTAAATTTGTTTAGTTAGAGTTATTGAATTGATCTAATAAAATTCATTTAAATCATATTTATGATGTTCTGTGCCTCAATCGTTCATGTTTTAAATTAAACTCAAGCATGTATTTCATTCATACGTGATTGAATGCATTAGAATTAGTTGAGCGATCCTAGCCAGACGACAACTAATGGACGCAATAATTGAAAAGTGCATGCCGAATTTGGATCCTAGCCTGACTCAATTAAAGGTTCATAATAACTCGAGGGAGCTCCATTATCTTGCATAACATTTAGATTTATGTGATTAAACTGTTTCAAACCTAACCCATCCCTGTTACTTCACATGAATTCTATGAAATCCTTAGCTTAATATGATTAGTAACATGCATGTTTTTCTAAGTAAAAGATTTCGAAAGGACTTAATATTGGTTTCGAGTTTAGGAAAGATTGAGTTGCCATGAAATATCTTTCGAAACATTATTAAGCATGATAAAATGGACTAAGTTGATAGAGGTAATTATTCTAGCCTATTCATGTTATTGTTGTTGAAGTTTATGATTTTGCTGCTAAACTCATGTCATACATTTTAATTACTCATCATTCTTAGGATAAATTGCATTAGGGGTCATCTTGCATCTAGTTAATTATTCTTTACATCCATCACCCAAAAATTGTGTTTTTATTACCAACTTGTGAAACTTTAATTTTAAAATTAATTGATTAACATACACAGTCCCTATGGAGACGATAATTCATCTACTTACTTATTACTTGATAACGATTGTGTACACTATCACAAACCTACGCCTTACACTTTTGCAGGGGGAGTGATACAAAATCATCAAGGGAATTGGGTTATGGGTTTTAATCACTCTCTAGGGATATGTTTGATTTTTGACGTTGAGTTGTGGGGTATCTTGGATGGGTTGACTTTTCTAAAAGATCGTGGTTTGAACAAGATATCGATTCACATTGATAACCTTGAGGTAATCCATGCTTTGTCAAGGAGCTTTTCAATTATTTCGAGCTCAGCATTGTTTAGGCAAATTCAACAAAGGTTAAGAAATTTTAAGCATTGGGTGGTTAGACATGTTCCAAGGGAGGCTAATTTTGTCGCAGATCGGAATGCCAAGATGGTATCTGTTGAGTTAATGTTTTGCAATTGCTCCTACAAATCTATTAGAAGTTCTTCAAAGTGACAAAAACTAATGGTCCTTTTGATTGTGTTAGTGTAGTTAATCTTTTAAGTTTTGTTTTTTATCACAAAAAAAAACATTAATTAATCTTATACAATCTCATAAAAGAGAGCTTGTCTATTTTGAGCTAATAAATGAGAACATTTGTGAGTAGTTTATTTTTAGCAATTATAAAATTTTCTATACAACATTGGAAGAGGGGATGGGGTCACATGATTTAAATCGATCATAATTATAATATTTTTTAAACTTTGAAAATTATTATTAAACAAGTAATATATTTAAATATAAAAATAGGTTGAAGTACTTGGAAGGTCCCTGTAATATAAGATTTTATCAAATCAATCCCTCTAGTAAATGGATCAATTTAACCCCTTTATTCTTACAAAGAATCAAATAAGTCCAAATTATAACAAAGTTAATATTTACTGTATAAAATGTCTATTTTTTTCAATTCTAAACAATATATTTCATTTATATAACCATAATAGCTTTAACAATATGAACTCTGTGAAACAATAAATGATTTTTTTTTTTAAATTAGTAAATTTTAACTCTATTTCAATTTGGTCTTATTAGATTCTTTTTAAAAGTATGCCTCTAAATCGATCCATTTAATAGTAGATGGACTAATTTGATCAAATCCCTAAAATAGAGGGGCTTATCAAGTATGCTGAGATCGAAATACACCAAAAAGGGTGAATTGGTGTTTTAAAAAGTTTTCAGTAATTTTGAGAAAAACAAATTACTCAAGAATTTATAGTGGTTCGACCTCATGTAACGCCTTTTACCCGGTCTAGAGGGTTTGATCGGATCTAGTAGGTTTATAAGTAATTTCACCACCCACACACAACTCGATAGTCCAAAATTGTTTACAAAAATAATTATAAATATAAATATATAATATTAAGTCTATAATTAAAATAAAATAACATAATTAATATCTTAAAATAAAAATACCAAAATTCCCAACTTAAAATGTATTTACAACCCCAATTATAAAAATAATGAACAAAGTATAATAAAACCCAAAATCAAAATAATCATATGGTAAAATAATATATAAAAAGTCTGTAATAACGCCTCCAGTACCAAGTCACCTAAAACCTGAATATCTGTAAGAATTGTAGGGGTATGAGCTATAAAGCTCAGTCTGTCTCTAAAGTACATACAACTTATCATATATTCACAGCAATCATATATATATACATATATTATATATATATAACTGAAAAAGTAACCACAAATCATGTTGCAAACACAAGCATGATGCAATGCACCCAATACTTCAACACACCAACACAGTGAAATGGTTCCCCAAACCCTTTCCCAACCAATCGCAGTGTGGTTTTAGTATCAACCTTAAAAGGAATGATAACCACTTTCTTCCACCATACAATCCCACCCCATGAACACATAATGGTATGATTATGTAATTATCTCAATATAATCTCAGACACAATTTCACAGTGCTTCTCATATGTTTAATTATCTCAAAGCCTGATTAAGTAACACAATAATTTAATCAACACATGCTCAGAGTAAATGCGTGACATGGTCAACATAAATTACTCAACTCAGACTCAATCATACCATCTTCATACCTCAACATAATCATCACAACAACATGTATCTTTATATATCATGCAATCACCTAAGTCACAACATCTCAAAAGATAGGTTAAGTACAGTTAGAAACACACCTCAATCAAATAGAACTCTAGCAATGAGGAGGTCGTCCGCCACGTGCTGTACGAGTACCCGGTCTAACAGAATTAGATCCTACAAATACAACTAAATATTATTACAATCCTAGCCACCACTTTAACACGAGACTAAACTAAAATAACTTATGTGTAGCTCTCGGAACCGTTGCAGGAGCGGGTTGCACAGGTGGAGGAGGAGGTAAATCATCCGCCTCAAAATCGTGATTACCTAAACAAGTAGATATCATAACATATAATGGCAGTACGTTTGAACCAAAAACATTCAAAAGTAATGAAAGTAAGAACATCCCGAAGCAACCAACTATTCAATCGATAAAAGAAAATTAATATCTTAAGAAAGAAAACCAAATAATCCAAAATCGTAATGTAATCCAACCAAAAACATGTAGAACTCAACCAAGAAACGAAGTCCTAATCGTTCGATGGTGGGAGAAATCGAGAGGCCAATCCGTTTAAGCGCTCGTCTGATTGATTGTAGTGATCATCGATGTTGGTAGTCAATGCATTAAATCATGCATTGACTTGCAATGACAACCCATTGATCGTTGATCGCGCTATGAACGTCACAGCAATTGTGCAAGCGAACACTTGTCGATGCAAGTATAGCTGATAGGTGTAAAGCTATGAGATATCGATCCCACAGAGATGGTTGTCTATGCTTAAATTTGTCAATGCAAAAAAGGTCAGAATACGAAGAACTGTCAGGAATAATGTCAGCGCAATTAGATCAAAGACTACAAATAAAAGAATTAAAACTATCAGAGCAAATATTGTAGTACTGTGATATAATATGTCAGAGCAATTGAATAAGAAAATGAAATGAAGGGGTGAAGGTATTTTGTCAATGCAATGTAAGAAAATTAAAAACGTAAAATAATGAAAAAGGAATGGAGGGATCCCTAACTTGATAAGTTGGAAACCACTAAATGTGACTATAAGGTAAATGATTGATAAATGCTTGACGCAATTAAAATTAATGAGATCTCACTCCTTTCGAACTCTCTGCTTATCAAAGACTCAAACACTCACATTAACCACACCTTCCAATGTTGGCAATGCTTTGCATTCGAGAACAAGTGTCCAAAATTCCTTCGTGCCTCAAGCAACTTCCATTGTCTTGCTTGTTAATTTAACTTGTCTCTGCACTTTCCAGTGTCAGCAACTGCAATAACACTTTCGTGAACAAGCAATTAAATCCAAAGATAAACAGATAAGAAGAATTGAGCAGAAGTCAAAATATATCTAAAATTAACAGGTATTTCCATACATAATTAAGCTCATTAGAATTTATCAGCGTTTAAGAGGATTTAAAGACCAAGTTGAAGCATTCTATTCCTAGCCTACTAGAACTCTTCCGTAAATGCTCCTCTTGTGTCGCACTTAGAACACTCCTCGTCAAGAGTAGATGCTGCCTTCTCGTCGCATGAGTTCACCCTCTTGGAATTTTAAGCTGCCATGGAAGCAAGCTTAAGAAAAATCCAAATGGAATTAATTTTTCTTTTCTTAGATCTAACTTCCTTGTAGCTGTACAAGTTAGTTAATCTAGCTGTACACTCATGCAGATCTAGTGTATGCAAAAAGCAGTTGCAGGTTGTCGCGACATTTTTGGACGCAAATTTATACTTTAATTTGTTGTGACAACTTTGACATCTTCATGCACGTGTACTTCTGAATATGTTCACACAGAAAAATCCCTGATGTAATATGGAAGTACTTATGCGGTGACATGTTTGGGCTCAATTCTGGATCAAACTTGTAGCAATAGCTTTGAACACTTTCCTGCTTTGATCTTCTAAGATAGATCCCTGGACTGACATCTCAAGACGCAAACTGACACTAAATGTAACGACATTAGTAGGATAAGTGAGATAAAATAGAAGAAATTTAAATCAAACATCACTGACTTAGAAAATGCAATTACTAAATATAAAATGCTAAAAATGCATGCTAAACATAATACAAAGGGAACAAATTATACTTTAAATAGGGAGAATTAAATGATCTTTTCTAATGCTATCAATCGCCTCGAGTAAGCGTACGGTGCGCGAAGAAGGTAGAGGGAGGAGAGTTGGATGTTCCTCATGCGAAGACGGAGGAGCATCAAATGATTGTGGAGCTACCGATGGAACTGTCGATGCTTTAGTTGTCGAGGATTGGCGATTGAACTTTCAGACCAAATTTCCCTCATATCAAGCTTCCAATTGCAACTATGTGCGGTCGAGATATCGATGAAGGATTTAATGGCATGATCGGGGTCTACACTTACGTTTATGTAAAGGGTACGAAAGATATGAGATAGGAAAGTACTGTAACGTAAGGCTTTTTTGCTAGACACCGATAATCTTAAAATCTCGAGAAGGTTCGAAAAAATAATGGAAGCTAAGTTTAAGGGATGGTCGATTCTAAAGCAATGCCAAGTCCAATAATCGATGTGACGAAAGTCAGAATGCTTGTTGGATGGGGCAACGATCCAAGTGAAAATAAGAAATAAGGTGGAGGATACGATCATGAAGGTCCATGTCGTTGACTACATAATCATTTAGCCTAATTAAGGAGGTGTCATATTGGTCGGTTTAACGATAATCACCTTCATTGGTAATAGAAACATAAGTAGTGAGGGTGTCGATCGAGATGGTAATCTCTTGACCCATGATAGAAGAGGTGATAGAGTTAACTAGGTGAGTGTTCAGGTCTTGTTTAAGTTTAGTGTTAGAGTAAAACGCCTGAACAAGGTTGTCATAGCAAGGACATCTAAGTTGGAACAATCGAGCCAACCCCAATCACGAAGTTGATTGAGGTATTTGAATTTAAGGGTATTTGCTAAGAAGTTTAGATTAATGGGACGAGAGATTTGAACCAGACAGGTTGCAAAATAGGTGTTAAATTTTTGCTATCCTCGAAACATTCAATTATCGAAGGGTGATCTAAGGAAGCGAAAGAGGATTCACCTCTAGCGCGTATAGATGCGGGACGCTTACGGGATGTATGGGGATGCATATTTATCTAATGGAATGGTAGACTAAAGGTTAAGGCTTCGGTTAAAGATGTACGTAGAGAAGAAAACTAGAATACGAACAATTTATATCCCCAATAGCAGCAGATCCATTTTTTTAAATTTGGTAAAATGATGAAGTATGAAAAAGAAAAGAATAATAAGAAGAAAAAAAGTTAAGTTGAAACACATGTATATATATATATATATAATCAGTTTATAAGGAATATATATGAGAAAAAATTATATAACAGTATATATATATATATTATTTAAAATATTTAAAGGAAATATACAATTTGTATAAATATATATATCTAAATTACTAATCCCTAACTATATTTTTCTAAAACTAACATGATTTTGAAATTGCAAAAAAATGAACTAAATAAAAAAATGAAATTTTAGGGTTTACCTTAAAAAATATGGAAAATGAGGAAAATGTGGACAACATGTGGTAAAAATCTTGTTGAAAATGAAGTGGGAGCACGTGGAAGACAAGATTTAGTAAAAAAAAAGAGAAAATAATGGTGAAAGGTGGGGATCGAATATGGGGGGTGGGGTTTGGGGAAGAAGATGATAGAGTTTTTTTTAAAATTAGGTTATGTAACAGCCCAGTTTCAGTAGTGTCGAAATAATAGTCGTAAATTTATTTAAATATTTATGTCTAGTATCGTATTAAATTTCGATTACGATTTTAACATTTGATTATAATTATTATAAATATTTAATATTTATATATTTTAATATTATAATTTATTAAATTTAAATTTTAAATTTATAAGTTAGTTAAAGTTAATTAAGTAAGATTAAATTCAATAAGGCGTAAAAGTTGAGTTTTAGTGGTTAAAGCATTAATTTAATGTTGATTAAGAGAGGTACTTAAGGTGTAATTATTATCCCTTGATAAGGGTGAGTGAATGGTTAAGGGTTTTATAATGTTAATATTTGAAGAATTATAATAAGGGCATAATGGTAAATTGATTTTAAAGGTAAATTAAGTAAGGAAAAGTAAGAGAATAGTGTTATCTTGAACCGGTTTTCTTTGTTTTTAAGTATGGAAGAAGCCATGGGAGAGGAAAGATGCTTCGATCATTAGGGTTTGCAAAATAGTAAGTAAACCTAGTTCGTTTTTAGTAATTTTTATGTTTTTGAGTCCGTATTAGCTTAATCTAGCTAACTCAGGGACTAATTTATAATTTTGTCAAATGTTATAAATTTTTCCATTGATGAATGAGCTTGTTTTTGGATGTTTATGGTAGATTTGAAAGCTTGATGGTGGGATTTGGTATTTTTGTGAAGTGGTTTTTTATGAAGTTAGGATTTAAGGACTAAAATGATAAAATGATGAAATTATGTGTACTTGATGTGAAATAGTTGAATTGTAAGGACATATATGGAAATTTTGAACAATCGGCTAGCATGAGTTTAGAGAAAAATAGTTATTTTGCATGATTTGTGCTTAAAGACTAAATTGAATAGAAATGTAAAGGTTAAGGGTAATTTTGTAATTTTTCCCAAAAGGACTTATATGCATAAACTGATCAAATTATATGATTTAATGAGAGGAATGGTTGATTTATTGTGTTAGATCATGATGGAGCCATTGATCATGAAAAAGGGAAAATCTCATAATAGTCCCTAAAGTTTCATCGAACTGCAATTTCGTCCGGTAAGTTCGTAGTGTTAGTTTAAATACATTGTATGTACTTTGTGTATTTACTATTGTTACAGCAACTCAAGGAAAACTAAATGTTTGGGAAAGTCGTAGAAGAAACGAAATGTCAGGCCTAGGGCCGGTTATCTAACTTGATGTGATGGCTAGGGTTCTACATATGTTGCATATCCTAACAGCTTGTGTGAGTAGCATCGTAAGTCGAAAGATTCTGAATGAATAAGGAAAATATGGATTCTCATCAGCTTGTGTGAGTAGTATTGAGTGGGAAATTCTAGACCGTATAGATGGTTGAGTCTCCGCATATGTTTTGGATTCTCATCAGCTTGTGTGAGTAGCATCGTATACTGGTTAACCTATCTGGGCTTGTAAGAGCTAACCTTCTGGGCTCGTGAGAGCCAATTCTGTCTCGCCTCGTATAAGCTAAATTTCAGAAAACTGGAAAGATCAAATCCGATATTGTTCACAATATTATGAATACATACTCGTTGTAATCTTTATAACCGATTTAACTATTCTGTAAGATAATGATTTATGCAAGCCTACTTAATGAGCTTACCAGTGTATTTGTTATTATTTTGTAGATACATTTGACTGTCTGAAGATCAGATCACCTTGAAGAATCATATTCTCGCGGAACCTGTTTGGTAGTCCTTTATCACTTAGTTATATGGCATGTACTAGGATGATGTTATCTTTTGTGTTTACTCGTTCTGGATTGTGATGATTTTTGATATGTTTAATGAAATATTGAATGTAGTTATGTATGCTTGTTCAAGTTGAAATTTTAGACTTTGAAGTTTATTGCAATGACTTGGAAACTATGAATCATGTAATGATCTAATACATTTTGGTTATATGAATGGTATGTGTTGATAAACTTGCGTTTTGTCCTAATTCTTGAGTTTTTGCATACTTGTTCCGATAGAACTCTTGCATGTATCAGTAGAAGTACAGGGAAGGAGAGAGGTTGTTCACTAGCATGAATTGTATCAGTAGTTGCATAGTAGATATCAGTAGTTTTGCACTTAGAAGTATCGGTAGTTTGTGTACTTGTAGTAGAAGTTGCAGGGTAAAACTTCTTAGCTCTCTGAACTTTTTAGTATCGGTAGAAGCATGACATGTTTCGATAGAAGTCTCACTTGTATCGGTAGTGTTACCTCAAATATCGATAGAAGTCTGCACTATTCCTAAACTATTTACTGATTTGACAACTACTAATTCTTGTCAAACAAGTATCAGTAGAAGCCTCCAAAAATATTGGAAATGACTTTTTTACCCTTGTTGAATTGTGGTTATAATTTAATTGTTGATTTATATACGTTGGGTGCATTCCTTTAATAACGTATGATTAGATGACATGATTTTAATATGAATTATAATAGATGAATAGAGAGACACTGGGACTTTAGCCGGTGATAGTTTTCGAGTTTTGGGTGTTACAAGTTATCTGTGTGAAGAACACGCTGCTGGGGTATATATATGCCCGCAACTATCAATACTTGTTCACTTCTACTGATAGAAGTAGACAAGTTTCAATAGAAGTTTACTTCTACCAATATCTCATGAACGCAAACCCAAAAATACCATTTTGGCATAATTCTACCGATACATCCTATGTACTACCGAAACAACTAATCAAAAAATGAAAAATTACATAGAAATAATAACAAAACACATAGATAACACATATAAACTCATATATGTCATGTTTAAACAAATATCTGCTAAAAAATCAAGTAATATATATATATGCCTGAAAGCAATCCAAAAAAATAAAAATAAAAAATTTACTAACATATGTACACAAAACATGCATAAAACAAAACAAATGTCTAAGAATGTCAAAAAGGATATACAAGAAGCTTATGAAGGCATGTTCTTTAGTCCTAACTTCCCCTAATTATCCAAAATCTCTAATTATCTAAAGGCTTTGTAAATATATCGGCTAGTTAATGCAAAGTATCTACAAACTCTAGAACTATGTCACCTCGTTGCGCATTATCCCTAATGAAATGGTGTCTTATCTCTATGTGCTTTGTTCTAAAGTTTTGGATGAGATTTTTTGTTAAACAAATAGCACTAGTGTTATCACACCTTATAGGAATGTGATCCATATCAATTCCATAGTCAATTAATTGTTGTTTCATCCAAAGAATTTGAGCACAACAACTACCTACGACAACATATTTTGCTTCGGTTGTGGACAAAGATACATTATTTTCTTAGAGAACCAAGAAAGGAGCATGTTTCCTAAGAATTGACATATTCCAAAAATCCGTATCGGAGTAAGCGTACAAAATAAATGATGAATCTTTGGGATACCAAAGTCCTAGGTTTGGAGTGTCCTTAAGATACCTAAATATTCCTTTAATGGCTTGTAAATGTGATTCCTTAGGAGATGATTGAAATCTTGAGCATAAAAAAACACTAAACATTATATTCGGTCTACTTGTGGTAAGATAAAGCAATGATTCTATCATAGACCTATAAAGTTTAGTATCAACACATTTACCTCCTTCATCTTTATCGAGCTTTGTTGAAGTGCTCATTGGTGTTGATTGAGGCTTCAAGTCCTCCATTTTAAACTTCTTGAGCATTTCCTTGATATTTTTGGCTTGATTGATGAAGATGACATTTTGAGTTTGCTTGATTTGGAGCCCTAAAAAGAAGTTGAGCTCACCTATCATGCTCATCTCAAATTCACCTTGCATAATCTTAGAAAACTCTTGACAAAGAAGTTCATTAGTAGCACCAAATATAATATCATCTACATAAATTTGTACTACTAAAATGTCATTGTCTTTAGTTTTTATGAACAATGTGGTGCCTACTTTGCCTCTTCTAAATCCATTTTCAATTAAAATTTTGAAAACCTTTCATGCCAAGCTCTAGGAGCTTGCTTTAAACCATATAGAGATTTAGACAATTTGAAAACATGATTTGGAAAATTTGGATTTTCAAAACTGAGAGGTTGTTCAACATAAATTTCTTCATTTATGAGACAATTTAAAAATGCACTTTTTACATTCATTTGGAGAAGTTTGAAATTGTTTGAACATGCAAAAGTTAATAACATCTTAATTGCTTCTAACCTAGGTATCGGTGCATAAGTTTCATCATAGTCTATACCTTCCTCTTGGCTATATCCTTTGGCAACTAATCTAGTCTTGTTTCTAACAATATTACCATTTTCGTAAAGTTTATTTCTAAAGATCCATTTAGTTCCTATAGTTGGATGATCACTAGGTCTATTAACAAGATTCCATACTTGATTTCTTTCAAATTGATTTAATTCTTCTTGCGTAGCCATTATCCAAAATTCATCATTTAAAGCATCATCAATGTTTTTAGGCTCTATGCAAGAAGTGAAAGCAACATAATTAAAAGTATTTCTAATTGAAGATCTAGTAATTACCCCTTTAGATGGATCACCAATGATGTGTCCATCCTTAACATATAAAAGCTCTCTTGGTTGGCTAGATTCTCTTTCAACATGAGTTGGCTCTTGAAGTTCATCAATTTTGAGTTCTTAAACCAACTCACTTATGCCTTAATCTCCATGTGATGCTCGATTTTGCTCAATTTGATACATTTCTACATCATCAAAATCAATAGATTCCTTTTTAGAAGGAGAGTTAGATTCATCAAAAATGACATGTATAGATTCTTCTATAATTAGGGTTCTTTGTTAAAAATTCAATAACCTTTAGAATTAGTGGAATATCCAAGAAAAATACCTTCATCACTTTTGACATTAAATTTTTCTAAATTTTCTTTTCCATTATTCAAAACAAAACATTTGCAATCAAAAGGATGAAAATGACTTATGTTAGACTTTCTTCCTTTAAAAGTTCATAAGGAGTTTTCTTCAAAAGGCCTAACCATAGCTCTATTTATAATATAGCAAGAAGTGTTTATGGCTTCCGCCCAAAAATATCTTGGTAAATTATTTTCACATAATATGGTTCTAGCCATTTCTTCTAAGGTTCTATTTTTCCTCTCAACAACTCCATTTTTTTGAGGGGTTCTAGGTGCCGAGAAATTGTGATTAATACCATGTTTATTACAAAAACTATCAAAGCCAAGGTTTTCAAATTCTTTTCCATGATCACTTCTTATACTTGAAATTGAATATCCCACTTAGTTTTTAATCATTTTACAAAAAGTAATAATTTTTTCTAAAACTTAATCTTTTGAAAAGAAAAAAAAAACCCATGTATATCTAGAATAGTCATCAACAATAACAAATCCATATTGTTTACCTCCTCCTAAACTCATAGTTCTAGTGGGTCCAAAAAGGTTAATATGAATAAATTGGACTACTCTAGATGTAGAAACTATATCTTTAGATTTAAAAGATGCTCTCCTATGTTTACCTTTAACACATGCATCACATATTTTATCAAAGTCAATAGAAAATTTAGGCATGCCTATAACAAGTTCATGTTTAATAAGATTTTAAATAACGCTTATGTTTGCATGACCTAATCTTCTATGCCATAGCCAACACATATTATTATTATTAGCCACAAAACAATATTAGAAGAAGATATGTCATCAAAATGCACCATAAAAATATTACCTACACTAGTCCTACAAAAAAATCTTATTATTTACAATATTTACAACTTTTCACCCATTAGACTCAAATATTACTTTGAATTCCTTCTCACGAAGTTGAATAATTTGAATCCCTTGTCACAAAGTTGAATAATTCTAAGGAGGTTATGCTTAAGACCATTGACATAAAGCACATTTTTAATAAGAGCGGAAGAATTTATACCCATAGAACCAATACCTTCAATAAGCCCTTTGGAGTTATCACCAAATGTAACTTCTCCACCATACTTTGGCATTAGTTCTATCAAATTACTTTTTTCACCAATCATGTGTCTAAAGCATCCACTATCAAGATACCATGAATCTTTCTTAGAGTTGCTTGCCTTGAAGCAATGCTCTTGCTCCTTCAAACACAAAGTTAAACTTTGGATTTTGATACCCAAACTTTCTTGGCCATTAGCATTAGTCCTAACAATTTTGTTCCTTTAGGAATCCACTTCTTTAAAGCTTCCTCATTTTGAGGTGTGTTTTAATCCTTTTGGAATCCACACACTCTTAGTGAGTTTGCTTCTAGATGTGAGTTTCCTTAAAGAACAAACTTTCCTATCATGCCTTTTTTTATGACAATGAATGCATAAGAGTGAGGCATCATAAATGTAGCTTGGTTTCTCAAAGAAATTTTTAAATTTTCTTTCTTTTTGTAAATTTACAAAACTTAAGTCACTCTTGTCAAAAAAGGCTCTTTGAGATTTAAGCATATCATTTAACTTTTGTTGTTCCAAATGAAACATAGAAAATAAATTATGCAAGTTTTCATTCTTTAAAATCAAATCATCAATTTGAGCTTTCATGTTTTTAAATTTCTTTTTTATTTCCTCTTTAGTTATGATTAGAGACTTATTTTTCTCCTTTAATTTTGAAATCATTTTCTTATGTTTGAAGTTCATAGTCTCAAAATCTATAGTTAATTCATCAAATGCATCTTGTAATTCTTCAAATGTATATTCATTTAATTCACTAGAGTTTAGAATTTTTCATTCTTAATCACTTCACGAACTTTCCAGTCTATTTTTCTAATAGCGTTTTCCACCGCATGAAGATTTCAAAGACTTTGTTATTCTATTTCAAAAAATAAACTCAAACTTTTGTAGAGTGATAATCAATAAAAGTTAGAAAATATTTATTACCTCCTTTTGAGATGTTAGGAGTCGGACCCCATAAATCAGAATAGATATAATCAAGAGTCCACTTTGTTCTATTCACTACTAATCAAAACTTACTCATCTTTGCTTCCCGTAAGTGCAATGCTTGCAAAAACCTAACTTTCCAACCTCAATATCTTTCAGAAGACCTCTTTTACACAATATTGCCATACCTTTCTCGCTCATATGACCAAGATGTCATAGTAGTCCTCATCGTGATGTGGTGAAGATTTCAAATCTTCTTCAATAATTGTAGCTGCACTAGTTACCATTAACCCTTTCAGAATGTATAGGCTACCCTTTTTCTATCCTCTCATCACCACTAGAGATCCACGAGAAACCTTTAAGTTGTTTGACTCGATAATAATCCTACAACCATTCGAGTCTAAATTCTCAAAGATATGAGATTTTTCTTTAGTTCAAGAACATACCTAACATCTGACAGTGTTCGTACAATTCCTTCATGCATCTTGATTTGTACTATTTTGATCCCTATTATCTTACACGGAGAGTTATTCCCTATCAACACAACTCCACCTTCAACTGAATTGTACGTGGAGAACCAGTCCCTGTTGGGAGACATGTGGTAAGAACACCTTGAATCAAGGATTCATTCAGATGTATGCTTGAAGCTTTCGCTCATAGACGCCAATAAGAAAGCATCACCTATGTCCTCGACTACACTAATATCTATAGCTTCGGCTTTCTACTTTCCTTTCTCGTCGTTTTTGGCATCCCTTTTATTCTTATTTTGAAGTTTGTAACATTCTTCCTTAATGTGGCTCACCTTCTTGCAATAACCACATTGTTTGTCTTAGTTTCTGAATTTTGTTTTTTCCTAGACCTACTTCGACCTGACTTGCTAGATTGTTGTCTACCCTTTGTAACAAGGAATGGGGCTTGACTGTATGACTTCTGATTTGGGCCTAACTTGTTATCGAGTTTATATTTGCTCAGTAGATTTCCCTTCATGTCCTCGAATGAGAGTTATCTCTCCCATAATTTAGGGTTTCCCTGAAAGTTTTGTAAGAAGAAGGCAAAAAACATAACAACAACATCGCCTCATCCTTATCGATGATATCTGCTTCGAGATTCTTTAGGTCATTTAGAAGGGTAACGAACTCACTGATATAGAGCCCTAATGGACTCTCACCTTCGGCCATCATGAACGTGTATAAACGTTATTTTATATGTAACCTATTGGCCAAAGATTTTGTCATATATAAGGCTTCCAATTTCCTCCATAATGCGAACTTTGTTTCTCAATTAAAACCTCTTGTAACACATTATTCATGAGGCATAGTTGAATTGAAAATAGAGCTTTTTCATCAAGCTCTTCCCATTCTGAATGATTCATATTTGCGGGCTTTTTCCCTGTAACAACCTTTTCAGACTATTCTGAACTAGTATTGTCGTCATTCGAACTTGCCACAGACTGAAATTTGTAATTTCGTTGAACTTCTCAATATCAAATCTTGTCGTTGCCATCTTTGAACAGGTTGAATGCAAAAATTGAACCAAGCTTTGATATCAATTTGTTGGGGGTAAACTCGTGTATGGAACGAACAAGAATAATAGTGAAGAAATTGAAAAGATCAAACACACAAATTTTATGTCAAAATTCTCCTCAAAAGTGGATAAAAATCACGGGAAAAAGGAGCTTTCAATAATATAAAATAAGTACAAAGATGGAGAGAATCAAAGAAAGGAAACACCTGAAACCCCCAAAAGAAAAATCCTTCAAACTCAAAACATAAAATTCTCTCAATCTGTATATTTTCTATTATATAAACCTAGGTAACTAAGGCCTATTTATAGGCTGAAATTCATAGTTTTTATAACTATATATCTCTAGGTTAATTAGAGTTTAAGTGGGAAACTAAAATAAAGTTTAACTGAGAGAATAAAACCAAGAAACTTGATGAACATGTTGCCACGTCATGATGTAGCCTTTGCATCGATGAGACGAAGATTTCCTTGTCGTCATGACGTCTGTTGCTCATTGTGACGTCGAGCTTTCTCTCGTCAGGACGTCACTTACTATTTTGACTGATATGTGAGACATACTCCATATATCTCATGGTAACCATTACATTTATCTTTATGAAAAGTCAATTACTATCAAATAGTAATCATGTCATTCATCACAAAGATGAATGACCTGTGGCCACATTTACTTTTCATCAACCATGTATGCCAATGAGAGGACATCATTTACCCGTATTTCGAGCTATGAAATCCACTATTATGAATGACGCTACATACTGTAAAAGTCGTATACCTAATACACCAGCTTTTTATTCCTTATCTATTCAAACTCAGACTTTTACTTACATTAAAGTATACGAGTTATACATCCATAGTCTGTCATCCACTTAGGATTTAGGTATGCTACACTATGAACGTCACAAGTGAATAAATCCATAAATGGATTAATGATCTATTCTTCTTGGGTCTAGTTTGATGTACTGTTAGTCCAGTCAATCACATCTATGTCTCTATCTTCTGTGAGTCATCTGCTCCGATGCTCAAAGACAAAGCATCTTTCCGATTGGACTTGATAGAAGACATATTAGTCTTCAATTGTTTTCCCATTTCCAATTAGACTAATGACATGTTTAGGTTCATTTACTAATATAAGTTATCTTTTCATATTATGATCCGACCACATAATATTGTTTTGTATTAGTTTAAACATTAGATAACCAATGAAAAACATTGTTTTTGTTTTGCTTTGCGTGCAAAAACCACATAAGGACAATCATACAAAGTATATTAATGTAATCAATGATTTTGTTTTCTTAATCAATCTATTCGAAAAAATTACAAGTTTACAAACGAATATACTATACTGAAGGCATCATATCCAACAAAAGGTTCTATTGACACATTAGAAAAAGATGGGAAGTTGTAAAGGTTATACCTTATCTACCCTCTCTCATCTTTTAAAAAAATATTAAAATCCCAATTCACCCCTCTTAGTATTTTTGAGCTTATCATAAAATATATAAAAATAAAATACTTTTATAGTAATATTTATTATTTTTAGAATTAGTGATTTTTAATTTTTTTTCTAAATAAGTTAAGTGACACCAAACACTCTCATAGTAAGTTTAATTGAGTCAAGTCATAATCTTTATAAGTATAGATGTTTATATATAATAATTTTATATAAAAAAAGCATCCACTCTTTCAAAAATAATAATAATAACTTCCTACTCTCATTCACACTCTCTCGAAAAATTAGCACCTTTAAAAAATTGCCCTCCCTTCCTTTTATAAAGTAATTTTATTAAACCATTCTATCACATTAGTAATTTAATATAAAATGATAATTAGTATTAAAAATAGATTTTTTTTTTACTTTTTCTTGAAATCAAGGGCTATCACAGATAAAAATCAATAAATATAAGCTTATTAGATTAAAAAAAGAATAAGAGATTAATTGAAAACAAAACCTTGAAGCTTAAAAACTTTTTTTTAGTATATTAGCAAAAAGTAGAAAGTGTTGGTAAAATTTAGGATGTGCATTGTTTTTAACATGTCAGATTCAATTTATCCATGTAGTAGGTACACATACATGTTTACAATTTTATCCACATGTTTTAAATATGTTTTACATTATATTTGAGCGAATAGTTAGATTTAGGGAACAATTTAGAATTTAGAACATAATTTGAGGTAACTTTATGAAACTAACCTTGGATGTTTTCTATGGCAGTGTGTTTGATTTTTGTCCTTTTGCTGAAGGTTGATAATTTCAATTATTGTTACCCTAAAGTTTTAGAATTATAAGTAGACTTAAAGCAAATTTTGAGTACCATGGAATATTAGGATACCTCTAAGCATATGTATATGACTACATCTCTCAATTTTCACTAGAGAAACATCACCATGCCTAGAACTAGTTTTTTGATACTGATACCACGCTAAGCTAAAAGGCCCCCTTCAGACAGCTCTTGTTGGCTTCCAACATACTTTAGATGTGAAGCCTAATCCATTTTTTACCATACAAAGTCAAGTGGTCAAGTCCCCGTCCTTCATGGACAAGACGTGAAACTATATCTTGTCTATTGATGTCCAAATGCCATTTGGTCGCCATAAACATCAAGTCCAATCATCGATAGGCTAGAAAGGTACTTTGCTCCTTAAGTTGTCTACTAAGATAAAGCCCTTCTTTGCCACATGTAGAGAGTTAAGATGGCTGGTATCCAAACCTTTACTATAAATACCCCTATTTCCCTTCGTCAAAAGATAGACAAACTTCTTTCTAGCCAAAACTCTACCAAATCCCCCTCCTAGTTAGACTCTCTGCACGACCTTTCACCTTTGTGTAAACCATCACGTCCTCTTTTATAACCTACTTAGTATCAACAATTTGATGTGATAAGCATGGATGGCTTGGCTCATCTTGATGAGAATATTCCTCAAAACCAAATAGGAGCGTGAAGGGTGGGCGTTACACAAGGTAGTTGGGTGGCCCAGTGGGGGTGTTGTCTTGTTGGAGGTGTATGAAGTAGTGGGTGGTGGATGAGAATATACTTTTTTTCTTTTTTTTGTATATTTTTATGAGCATTTATTTCTAACATCACTGGCCGCTAACGTTTCTACTTTTTGCAGGTTATATACTTCTAATTAATTTGTATTAGAGCTAATCTTGTTTTTTTTTCCTTGTTTGATTAGTTTTAATTCCAAAGATTATCTTAAAATGTGTTTATAAATTTTTTTTACTTACTTTTACCATACTTCTAATTTTAATTGGTTGAAATGAATGGTTTTTCTTTGTGTGTCCATATTTTGAGGCCATAAGACATTAAGGTTTCGAAACCCTACTCTGAAACTAAAAGCAACAGTGGGCCAATGGGCCTTGAAAATGGACTTAAAATAGGTTGACAATCTATCGTAAAATAGGTCTCAAATTAAAATTGATTCGAGCTAAAAAAACAAAACTCATCCTAAATGGCTTCTAACAAGCCCAACGCACAAATGAATAAACAAAACAAAGCAGACCTTGAAGTGGGCTTCCAATGAGCCCAATACAGAAATTTACAATTAAGCAAGATGAAATCAATGTGTAATTGGGCTAAAGCAGACTTCAACTTGGGCTTGACCTTAAAACAAAAAGCTTGAGAACAATTTGGGCTTAAAACTTATATCATTGGACCAAAGTTAATCTTTTAAATAACATAAATTTTCATTTTTAAACATACAAATTCAACATCAAATCCCCCATTAAATGTTTAGTCCCAATTCAAAGTTAATTTTTTAATCTTGCTAGCCTGCATGTTATTATTTAAAAAAAAAACTTTTATGAACTTTTTAAAATTTTTTTGGATTTTTATTTTTTTATTTTTACAAATTTTAAATTATTTGTTTATGTGACTTATAAGATTGATAGTATCATGTAATCATGAAGTACACATTGATTGTCATACAAACAACATTAAAAGTTATTGTTTTATTCATCATTTCCGTTAAAAAATAATATCTATAACTGTTTTGACGTATAAGGTTATGAAATTTCTATTTTGACAAGGAGGAAATTGAATTTAAGTATTTATTATAAACATAATAAAAATATATAAACAACATCAATAATTATTACACATTAGAATAATAATTTTTGTTCGAGTCTGAGTGGATTTGAGTTTTAAATTTTCTATCCAAAGCCTAGTTAAGAGAAGAAATAGGCCCAATTCGAAAGTGAGAAGTAGCCATTGCTTCTAACAAATCTCATTTTTGAGTAATTAATTGAAAACTCTTTTTTAAAGCGTAATATTTTTTATACTAAAATTAGTGATTTCTTGGAGAGAGAACCTAAGTATCGATGAGTATTTTATGTATAGACCATAAATTTGATGTTGACTCTAGAAGAATTCAAAGTGCAATATACAAATTGTAGCTTGGTTTGCCAATCCTTTTTGCAAATATTATTAAAGCATTTCACTAACCTATTGTAGCATTGATGTTTTTGGGTTTGCTAAGATAAGTTGTGCAAGTGTAGGGTGGGATTAACCGGAATCAAAATAGAAGGGTCACACGATCGTGTGACAGAGCCTAGACCGTATGGCTTAGAAACATGACCGTGTGGCTAGACTGTGTTCAATTTGAAATTAATGTCACACGACCATGTCACAGATCATGTGCCTGCCCGTGTACAACTTGAAGTAGAGTCACACGATCGTGTCGCCAGGTCTTATAACTCATTGTGCCCGTGTGGACTAACCTATACATGAAAATCATTAAGACACACGACCATGTGACATCCCGTGTCTTAGGCCATGTACACCAAAATACCTTCCAAAACAAGCTAAAAGAAATGTCATTTCTTAGGAACCAAGATACAACCAAAATCAACCATTTTCATACCTTCAAAACACATCCAAACAAGCTTATAATATACCAAAAATCTAACCTATGTGCCTAACCAATGTACCCTCATTTGCACCACAATTTAAATGTCCACAAATCACACACATAATAATTATCAAGTCCATACCTTAGAGATATACTTAACATACAAAATCATTCATTTCATCACTTCCATTTTACCATATTCCAAGTTAATTTCATATTGTGCAACACCCATATCTCGTATTCCGTCATCGGAATAAGGTTACGGGGAGTTACTACACACATCGTGACATTTCATAACATACAATATTTAAATATCAATTTAATTTCATTTAATTTAGAAATAATTCAAAATGATATTAAACATACATTTATGGGCTTTAAATCGGGTCCTCGAGGCCCTTAAAACAATTTACGAACAACTAGGGAACCAAACGGAACAATTCAGAACATTTTAGGTAAAAAAAAAAATTTGCCTTACAAGGGTCACACAGCCGTGTGGCTCCTCCACACGCCCATGTCTCAGCCTATTTGTCAGCTCGTGTGAACCCTGCACCTAACACACTCAAGGCACACGCCCGAGTGGGTTGCCTGTGTGCAGGCCGTGTATGCCTAAAATTCACCTCAATCAAGCTTGTTTCATACCAAAATTCACAAGTAACTACACAATCTCATAACATTCCAAATCAAGTCTCTAAACATACTTTAAACCAACTAATTCATGCATTTTCTGAATTATCAATTCTCACAATATATCATACGTTTAGCACACCCTCAACCACATGTGCATTTCCTCCATTTATAACCATTAGCAAACAAAGCATAATTGTTCCATTCCTTCAAACATAACAACACAATTCAACAAACATGAACTATATTATAAACTCATACTCAAGAATATTCAACATGAGTAACATGCCCCAAGTCTACCTTAAACACATGACCCATACCAAAATATCAACACAACAAAATATAAGTCATACAACTTCATCTTTGCCCAGTACATGCCATATAACCCAAATGTTTATAGAAGTTACCAAAAGAGTCCTCGGGATAGTGTGATTCCTCAACTTGATCCTATCCTCCAACACCAAAATGAAATCTACAAACAAGAAAATAACACGGGTAAGCTTACGAAAGCTTAGTAAGTTCGTTGATTAAACAAAAGATCTTAGCAATTGAACATAACAATTAAAATAATGAACTATAGATTTGTTCCTTGTCAATCACATCGTAACTTGTAATTTTCATAGTATGCTCATAAGAGCTAACTAACTAGTACCTAGTATATTCATATGAGCTATTAATCTATGAACAGTATACTCGTAAGAGCTATCAATCTGTGAACAGTATGCTCATAAGAGCTATTAATCTATTAACAGTATGCTCATAAGAGCTATTAATCTGTGAACAGTATGCTCATAAGAGCTATTAATCTGTGAACAGTATTCTTAGAAGAGCTATCAATCTGTGAACAGTATGCTTAGAAGAGCTATCAATCTGTGAATAGTATGCTTAGAAGAGCTATTAATCTATGAATAATATGATTATAAGAGCTATCAATCTATGAACAGTATGCTCATAAGAGCTATTAATCTGTGAATAGTATGCTCATAAGAGTTATCAATCTGTGAACAGTAAGCTTGTAAGAGCTATCAATCTGTGAACATTGTTTCATGTAATTTCATAACAATTCAATTTATATAAATAAAATTCACCACCATACTTTACACATTCAATATTTCATAGCAAAGCACGCAATTTATTAATTACAACAAATTAAGTCAAACTGTACTAACTTAAACTGAATGAACTTAACAGACTGATTTGCAGTAATCGCCAAAGTACAGGGACTACTCAGCTACTTTGTTATTCCCTCAATTGTTGACACGTTCTTGATCTAAAATAATATTTTCATTTAATTATATAAATCAACAAAAAATTCAAATGATTTTATGCAATTATGTCTCTTTTCCATTTTTACAAAATTGTCCCAAACATTTCACTTTTATTAAATTTAGTCCTTAGTTTCAATCATGCAAATTAGCCATTTTATTTAAATTCCAACTCTAGCCAATTGTTCATGGGTCTCATACCAGCCCACTTTTGCAATTATTTCACAATAAAACCAAGTAGTTTTATCTCTTTAAATATTTAGTCCCTAAACTTTAAAAACATCAAAAATTACTTCACAAAATAACTTAATCTAACAATAAAACTTCATTTTCTAGCATAAAAATTTAAGAATGTCTCAACCCATCCATGACAACTATAATGTTTAACTATTTTACAAATTAACACTCGAGTTACCTAGATTAAGCTAATACAAGTTAAAGACATAAAAATTATTAAAAACGAGCGAAGTTTACTTACCCAAATCAAAGCTTTAAGATGACGTAATGGAAACCTAAGTTTTCCCCTAAGTTTGGCCGTATGAAAGAAAGAAGAAGATGATGAAAAAAAATATCATCTTTTGTTTCTTTAATTCTAATTTATATACCTTGTTTTTTTTTATAATTATGGTAACTTTTTAAATTATACTTTAATTAATTCTAACATCAAACTTATTTAATTACTTTTTTTCTTCACACGCATATTAATACTTTGGTTCATTAATTATCGCACTTTGGTTCAATTATTCCTTTAGTCCTTTTAACTAGTAAAATTTAATTTTTGTAGTTTTTACGATTTAACCCTTTTTGTTAAATTAACTATCTAAATGATAAAATTCTTTAACTAAAATTTAATACGATACTAATGACATCGTAAATATTCAATAATTAATATTTACGGACTGACACATCGTAGTTGTGGTCCCGAAACCACCGTCTCCAACACTATTAAAAAACGGACTATTACATATTGTCCTAAACCAAATGACCAAAACCATTTATAATCACAAGCTTAAACCAAAGATGCCAAACATATTTACACAACCACAAAGAATTCCCAAACTAAAGTTCAAACATTATCAACATGAACAAAATAACCAAAAGAATCTTAGTACATGTCATTTAGAACTCAACTTCAAAATGGTCAAAACTTCTACCGAGATGATGAACGGATAGTTTGTGTGCTCCGACTTGAATTTCCATCTGTCAAAGCTTTTTCAAAATCTACAAGAGAAAAATACAAATGTCATAAGCATATAATGCTTAGTAATTTCGTATAGAACATAACATAATTCACTAAATCAAGATTATTTAGCTTGAAGAAAAAGTGCAATGTGACATAAATCATTTATGTTTTCACTTGATTCCTTTTTTGTACAACAAGCCTCTATCTTTAAATGAAGCATTCACTTTAATGGTGTACCTTTTCGAATAATTCATCATTCCAAAGGATGCCATGGTATCTCCCAACCATGGTCTTATTCATTCCTGAAGTGGTGTCATAGTATCTTTCAACCATAGTATCTTTTGACTATGGTCTTACTCGTGTCGTATTTAATGTCATCGTATCTTTCAACTATAGTCTTACTCATTTCTGTTACAATGCCAAGGTCTCTTTCAACTATAGTTGTGGCACCTTATACCCGACCCAGTTGTACATGCCATAAATATTAATCAAAAGTAAACTTTTCACCAATTTTGTTTAAGCTGAATTCCGATTTTTCGGATGCTGTTCGTACGATCTACTGAATCTAACTACCTGCGCATGGAAAAATAGACAAACCGTACGCTGAGCAACCTTTATGCTTAGTGGTGCTAATATCATATAAATCATTACGTAAATATTAAATATAGATTAGTTAATAAAAGTAAATAAATAACAATAAGCTTTTTATTAAAATTTAAAATTATATAATCAATTTAATTCACACAATAAGGAAATTCAAATATATTCAACTTTTGTTTTTGCTTTTCTTTCAATCTAAACCCCGTACCAAAGTTTAGACTCATAACCAGATACACGAATCCGCCACCCCGAGTTGTTCGACAACGATGGCTATCAGAGTAGTCCACGACCCTTAAGGAATTGGGATTGCCCACGACCCTCTGGGAATTGGGGCTAACAATAATAAAAAATTGACCAATTTGACCCTTTCTCCCTCGACCCTCTGAGAATTGGGGAGATCTAAATTCTCTGATATAAAGACTCTATGGCATGCCAACTATATCTGATCTAGTCTAACTTAATGTACCGGGGTAAAAATCAAGTTTCATTTCAATTCTATTTTTCACTTCATTCTCATTTTTGTCCCATATCATGAGCAAATAACATATTTTGCCTAATGTAAAATTAGGCTTCTAATTCAAAAACATATTAAATATTTTCTTGATCAAACATATAAAATCATCTACTCAAGTTCAAATCATAACCATGAATTTGTTAATTTAATCATTTTAAAAAAATAAACATATTCCATCTCAATCATAATTTTTAAATTTTTATAATATTAAACTAAACATAAATAATAATCATAAATAATATAAAAAAATTAATAGAATTAATCATAATAGTCAAATTATTCTAAAGCTTTATATAATGAAAATAAGATATTAGCACAAACCGAAAATTTAATCACTATACTTCTTCTCTTCGTCTTTCTCCTTCAAAGTGCTCGCTTCGTTTTTAGCTACAATATGAGTAATTCAATACAAAATAATATCATTTACCCATTTTAATACTAAAACTAATAAAAACAATATAAATATGCATGATTAATCAAATTAATATACTAAGCTTCCAAATCTGAAATTCTCATATCTTTCAACTCGATTATCCATTTTCAATTCCGTCTTCACTGGAGTTCTCACTAATTTATAAGTTATCATTTAGCACCAATATTACTCAAAATAGTCAATTTTCTCTACTACCCCTTCACTATAGCCAAATAAACCAAATAAACTTCCCATCCAATTTCATTTCTTTTTCACACTTCTAATAAGCTAGAATTCATCTTCTAATCATTCTCTATCAAGAAAATATACCTATTTCACTTAAATTTCCTAAGCTTCCATCAATGTTCTTTAATGGCAACTTTCAAAATTCTTGATGAAATCAAAAATTATTGATATATATATATGTAGAACAAGCTTCAAATATTCAAAATCTATGAAAAATTTGAAGAAAAACCATACCTTATACTTGAATTTTGAAAAAAAATAGTGAAAGAAAATATTCTTTCTCCCTTCTGTTAAATTTTGAAGTAGGGCATAAAGAAAAAGAAAGATGAGAACGAAATGTTCTCTTTATTTCTTTTCTTTAAAATTTATAATATAAATAATAAAATATTATTTATTATAATATTATTTTTAATTAATATATCATTTGAAAACATAAAAAAATCATTGATTTTTTAAGTAATTGTAAAATTGCCATTAGGTCCTTTCCATCAAAATAAAAATAAAATATTTGCACTTTACTCCTATACTTTTCCAACTTATTCAATTTAGTCCCTAAACTCAATAACAAATTTTTTAACTAACGACATGCTCCTAATAATAATTCTCTATTTTTCCATTTCTAATAGTTTCCTCTAAAAATGATCATTACTTCTTATACTACTATTTATTTATAAAACCTTTATTCAAGGACTTCTACTATAAATATATATTTTTAAAGTGGGGATGTTACAATGGTCTTATTCATTCTGGTCTAATGCCATAGTATCTTTCAACTATGGTTTTTCTCATTTCGGGTAATTTGTCATGGTATCTTTCAATCATGGTTTTACTCGTTTCTCAATTAAAAGAATTCGATGAACCAAAACATATATGGATAAACATCAAATTACATAACATAAATCAAATAACTAATTTAATTAACTTATGAACTTACCTAAACAAAAATGGTTGCAGAAACCAGACCGACGACTATTCCGTTACTTTAGCTTTTCCACGATCTTTACCTGATTGATTTGCCTCTTGATCTAAATAATAAATTTTCATTAAATTATTCAATTCAAACATCTCAAATAATTAAATTTAAACTTATAACCCTTTTCAAATTAGAATTAAAAAAAATTATCCCTAACATTTTACTTTTTATGCGATTTAGTCCCTAAACCCAAAACTCACAAACCATCCACATTTAATCAAAACTCATGTTAGCTGATTTCTGCCCAGTCCCAAACCAGCTCACGTTACTTAAAATTTCACAATAATTCCATGTAATTTTTACTATTTTAACAATTGAACCCTCGAACTAAAATTATTAAAAATCACTTAACAAAATACATTTATTTAACTATTAAACTCAAGAATCCTTCAACTAAATTCACAAATACACTTAACACATTCATGATAGATCCCTAAACTTTTAACAGTTTCACAAATTAACCCTTGATTTAATTAAATTAAGTTAAAACGATCTCGAAAATATAAAAATCACTAAAAAGAAGATAAAAAAATCACTTACATGTAAGAAAAAGGGTTGACCGAACCTTCAAGCTTGATAAAAATGGTTGTTTTCGGTTTTAAATATTGTAAAATGAAGAAGATGATGGCTTTCCATCATTTGTTATGTCTTAATTTTAACTTTAATTATTAAATTATAATTTTACCTTAAAACAAATAATAAAATTTCATGTTAATAGCCACCAAAATGTCCACTAATAATCCTAATGGTGTAATCACTTCTTAAGTCCATAAATTCCCATTACTATAGCCATTTAACACCTTTAACTAATTGTAACTCAATTTTGCAGCTTTTGTGATTTAGTCATTTTTAATTAATTGACTATCCAAATATTAAATTTTTTTAATCAAATTTTAATACGACCCTAAAATAATGTTATAAACAATAAAGTACCAACTCACTTGTCAGAATTGTGATCCCAAAAACAATGTTTTAGACACCACTAAAAACAGGCTGTTACAGGTTTAAAATTTTCAACTTCTCGGGGAGTGTTCAGGGATCGTCATATGTGTGCTAACTATCATGTTTTTAAGTATGATGTGCTCAGGGTTTGTTATTGTGTGCGAACCAATATGTTTTCCAAGAAACTTTGAGGTTTTTAATTTAAGTTCCAAGAGTAAGCTTTTTTATAAACTTCGTTCTCACAGCTATGATTTAAAATACAATTATGTGAGCACTTATGCGAGCTTAAGTTTTAAATGCTTTAAGATGTGTTTAAAAAGCATGTTTTTTATACACTGTGTTTTGCAAGGTCAATGTGATAAGCATATTATGCGAGCTCCTTATGTGAGCCTATATTGGATATATAGGCATGCCAAAGGATTGTGAGTACTTACCTATAACTTTTGTGTTTTAGGCGTTGAAACCCTGGGACACGTGGAGAGATAAGGGAATGTCGAGCTGAGCTTCATTCAATGGGACATGTTTAGGAGATTGTTTAGCTTTACGCTACACTTATGGGACATGATAAGGACATTTTGAGTCACAAGTTAGGCATTATAAGGAGATCCGCTAATCCAACAATAAGTTATGACAAGTATGAGAACATGTTATATGTTCAAGTGTAAATACAAGAACAAGAACAAGAACAAGCATAAGATATGTTTTATGTTTCCCATGAAAACAAGCCAAGTTTTTAAGTATGATTTCCAACAAGTACATTTGAAACTGTTTTATAAACTTATATGTTTTTTTGACAAGTAGGTATCTTCGAACTGGATCTCGCACCTTTGCGGCGAGCCCAGCTCGCGACATGGTTTCCAGATTAAGTTTCTGTATTAAGCTACATATTTGTAAAGCATACTTTGATATCTTATGTTTATTCGTTGAGTTGTCAATGAACTCACACACTCCTCTCTTACTTTGCAGGTAGAGGTGCTCATGGGTCGGGTCAGGTCAAGCTCGAGCAGGGCCTAAGCATGATATTACAAACACTTTATGTTTGTCCAAGTTCGGCCCAGCCATAAATATGGGCCTAAAATTTTATCTAAACCGACCCATATTTGCAAAAGATTAACCCAAGCCCCCACCCATATTATTTTTAATTTTTTTAAAATATTTATTTTATTTTATTTAATATTTAATTATTTTATACATTTGTTATTTATTGAAATTTTTTATATAGTCATTTAACATTATTTTAATGTTGATATTAGAGTAGTAGTATTATATATTCATTATAAATTTATTTTTTTAATGTGTTCTAGATTACATAATATATAAAAATAACATAATATAAAGTATTATAAACTTGGAACAGTTCGGGCAGGGCCGGGTCGAGGTCGAGCATTGAATGTTCAAGCCCGAGCCTGACTAATATTTTAAATGGGTTTAATATTTTTCCCAAGCCCATTTTCGGGCCTAATATTTTTACCCAAACCCTCCCAAATTTTAGCCAGGCCTTCATGGGTGGCCCGACCAATGAACAGGTTTATTCACAGGTAAGTAGGTCGCGAATGGCAAAGGCGAGATGAATGGTTTGAGCGAGGCTAACCCATAACTGATACAAGTGAAGCCGTGTTAAGGGCGATATGGTTTTATGTAACATATTTACCTGGCCTAGAAGATATGGTCGGATCTAAAGGTTCACTGTTGTAACTTCACCCTAAAGTAACCACTTAAAGCATATATATATATATAATTTGTAAATAATTAAATAACGGCGAAACAATTCAATTTCTAATATTTGTAAAGAATCTCAGAAGTTATAAATACGAACGTAATAATGTTTATTAAAATAATTTGAAACAAATCTATAGATGCAAGCAAAAGGGTATATCCCAAAATAGTAAAGTCCCAAATTTAAATTTAAAACATGATCCCAATATTATGAGAATAAAATAGTCTAAAGAAAACCACAGAATAGTCCATACTGAAAAATAGACGAATAAAAATCAAGAGATCCTCCAAGTACCAAGTCGCCTATATCCAAGGTTATCTGTAAGAGAAACTAAGGGGGAATGAGCTAAAGAGACCAATGTGTCTCTAAAATTCAAGCAATCACAACATAATATCGTAGAGATTTTCACAAAAGATTTTAACAGGCACACAAAATATCACAACTCACATGCAATAGAAACACAAGCACAATGCAATGCACCAACTCACCTACACACCAACACAGTGGAGAAGTTCCCCAAAACCCCTCTCCATCCAATCGTCACCAGTCGTAGTGTGGTTTTAGTATCAACCGTTTGAAGGGGTGATAATCACGTCTTCCACCGTACAGCCCAACCCATGTACACACAATAGCATGATGTCACATGTATCTCAATCTAAACAAAGTCTCATGATATTAAATCAAAGTACATAGCACATTAATTATGATATTTAACATTTTCACAGTTTGATAATATGCATGGAATATCAACATGCGATAACACAACACAAATTAAAATCACACAGATAACACAACAAGAATAATATCACATAAGGTGTGGAACATCGTCACATAACAAAATGTAGCACAGGGATAAACACACCTTAAGCGGGCAACAGCTCTAATGTCATGGAGGATGCCTCGCACACTCAGATCTAACTCCAAGTCTAATTGAATTAGAACCTACGAAAATAACTCTTCATAAAATTTATTACTATCACTATGTCACTTACTAAACACATCACAAAAATCGAATAATAAATACTCACGTGTAGCTCTCGGGGCTTGTGCAGGGGTAGTCTGTACAAGTGGAGGAGGAGAAGGTAACTCGTCGGCCTCAGAATCGTGATCACCTAAACACAGAATAATTCCAGTCAAATCCTATATTCAACTTCCTTAAAAATTACTAAGTACAAAATAATTGCAAATAGTAAAACGAGGCTTTCGAGTTTGACATCGAAAAATATCTAGTCAAGGTTATTTGAAAAAGTTAACGGTCAAAGTCAATGATTCGGTTAACAGTTGGGGTCGATTAACGATTGAGTCAATGTGTTGGGTCAAGTCAACTCAAGTTAGGTTCGGATTCATGGACAGGCTTCATGGTTTAGGTATTGGGTCACTCAATTGGGCTCACCGATTTGGGTCACAATTAGGCCTCTTGGTTTGGGCATTTGTTGGGCTCATGCAGACATGGGTCACAAATTGGGTCTTAGGTTTGGTCCTCTTCTGATGGCCCAATCCCATACTTTGTATATACAAAATGGGTTTAAGGTTTTCTAACCCTTGATGGCACCGTCACCGACACCTCGACGGAACAACGCGTGTGCTCACCGAAAATGGCACAAAAAGGACCAAGAACAATGATCCCATCACAAGACACGACTCACCTACGAAAGAAATGACGGAATCACAGCGAAACAAGCGACGGAAGGGAAGACGAATCGAATGGTTCTCACACTGTTCTCATGAATGGTCGACGACGAGCAAAAAAAGAGAACGGGGTTTTTCTTGAGAGACAACGGTAAACCCAACGGTGGTGACAGTACGACACACGAATGGTGGGAAGGTGGCGATTGGAGTGTGATTGGAAAGTGAAAAAGATGGGGGTTTGAGAGAAAAATCGGTTAAGGGAAAAAATGAAAAAAAAACTAAATGGGAGATGAATGGTTGCGCAAATGAAAAATTAGGGTTTAAACAACAAAAGGGGCAAGTTGTGCATAAAGGCTCCAATTAAAAGAGAGTTTCTAATTTATCCTTTAAACTTTACTCGCTACATAATTTAGTCAATAAAAATCCCAATTTAGCCATAAAATTTTAATAAGAGTTAAATTTAGTGCCCAAAGTCACTGAAATTCCAATTTAGTCCCTAATCAAATTGGGGTTTTTTAATTGAGAAATTTTTGGGTTGTTACAATCCTCCCCCTTAAAAGAAATTTTGGCCTCGAAATTTTCCTAGACCAAAGAGATGCTGATATTGGGCCTTGATGATGGCTTGGGCTCCCACGTAGCCTCCTCAATATTAGGCAATTGATTCAGATTTTCCTCTAGTTTAACAAGAGGCGTAGGGTCGCTAACAGAACAGCCCTAGCAGTACGGCCTTAACCTCGACCTCGACCTCGACCTTGAATTCAACCTCAGCTGCGACCAATCGTGAGTTTAGAACTCCTACGTGATGGTATAATAAACTATCTACAGAAAGCAAAGATCACTAAAGAAGATGTGGTACTGGAGTCTCAGATTAAATCTCAACTTATAATTTTCAAAACAAGAATATAAATTATAAGATAGTTGTTTTATTAAAAATATATGTTTACCCCAAAACTCTTCAAAACTTTTAAAATCAACTATTGTGAACCTCACAGTCTGAGGGTTGAACTTAACTCTAATACCACTAAATGTAACCCCTTTTACCCAGCCTAGAAGATATGCCTTGATCTAAAGGGTCACTATTGTAACTTCACCCTCAAGTAACCACTTAAAGCATATATATATTGTAAATAATTAAATAACGATGAAACAATTCATTTTTCCAATATTTGTAAAGAATCTCAAAAGTTAAAAATACAAATGTAATAATGTTTATTAAAATAATCTGAAACAAATCTATAAATACAAGCAAAATGGTATATCCCAAAATAGTAAAGTCCCAAGTTTAAATTTAAAACACAATCCCAATATTATAAGAATAAAATAGTCTGAAGAAAACCACGGAATAGTCCATACTGAAAAATAGACGAATAAAAATCAAGAGATCCTTTAAGTACCAAGTTGCCTATATCCAAGGTTATCTATAAGAGAAACTAAGGGGGAATGAGCTAAAGAGCCCAATATGTCTCTAAAATGCAAGCAATCACAACACAATATCATAGAGATTTGCACAAAAGATTTTAACAGGCACATAACATATCACAACTCACATGCAATAGAAACACAAGCACAATGCAATGCACCCAATCACCTGCACACCAACACGTGAAGAAGGTTCCCCAGAACCCCTCCTTATCCAATCGTCACCAATCGTAGTTTGGTTTTAGTATCAGCCGTTTGAAGGGGTGATAACCACATCTTCACCGTACAACCTAACCCATGTACACACAATAGCATGATGTCACATGTATCTGAATCTCAACACAGTCTCATGATATTAAATCAGAATACACAACACATTAATTATGATATTTAACATTTTCACAGTCTGATAATATGCATGAAATTTCAACATGTGATAAAACAACATAGATAACACAACACAAAATAATATCACAAAAGGTGTGGAACACCGTCACATAAAAAAATGTAGCACAGGAAGAAACACACCTCAAGAGAGCAACAGCTCTAACATCATGGAGGACGCCTCCCACACTCAGATCTAACTCCCAGTCTAATTGAATTATAACCTACGAGAATAACTCTTCATTAAAATCTATTACTATCATTATGTGTCACCTACTAAATACAACACAAAACCGAATAATAAATACTCAAGTGTAGCTCTCGGGGCTTGTGCAAGGGCAGTTTGCACAGGTGGAGAAGGGGGTAACTCGTCAGTCTCAAAGTCGTGATCACCTTAACACAAAATAACTCCAGTCAAATCCCATATTCAACTTCCTTAAAAATTACTAAATACAAAATAATTGTAAATAGTAAAACTAGGCTTTTAGGTTTGAATTAAACGAAACAAATTGCGAATTCGAAAACACGTCAAAAAATGTCAAGTCAAGGTTGTTCGAAAAAGTCAAGGTCAATGGTCAACGGTCAACAGTTTGGTTAATGGTTCGATCAACGATTCGGGTCGATTAACAATCGGGTTAATGGGTTTGGGTCGAGTTCGAATTCATGGTCAGGCTTCATGGTTTGGGTATTGGGTAACTTAATTGGGCTCACCAATTTGGGTCATAATTAGGCCTCTTGGTTAGGCACTACCTGGGCTCACACACACATGGGTCACAAATTGGGTCTTAGGTTTGGGCCTCTTCTAAAGGCCCAATCCCATACTTAGCTTATGCAAAAAGGGTTTTAGGGTTTTCTAACCCTTGATGGCGCTATCACAAGACACGACTCACCTACGCAAAAAATTACAAAATCACGGCGGAACAAGCGGCAGAAGGAACGATGAATCGAACGGTTCTTACATCATTCTCACGAACGATCAATGGTGAGGGAAAAAGGAGAACGGGGTTTTGCTCGTGAGACAACGACAAACCTAATAGTGGTGACGGTGCGACGCACGGACGGTGGGAAGGTGACGATCGGAGTGTGATCAAAAAGTGAAAGATATGGGGGTTTGAGAGAAAAATCGACTAAGGGAAAAAATGAAAAAAAAAACTAAGTAGGAGATGAAAGGTTGCACAAAGGAAAAATTAGGGTTTAAACCAACAAAAAGGTAAATTTCGCATAAGGGCTCCAATTAAAAGAGAGTTTCCAATTTAGCTCCCAAACTTTACTTGTTACACAATTTAGTCCTTAAAAATCCCAATTTAGCTACAAAAATTTAATCAAAGTTCAATTTAGTCCCCAAAAGTCACTAAAATTCTAATTTAGTCCCTTATTAAATTAGGGTTTTTTAATTAGGAAACTTTTTGGTTTTTACATTTTTGCTTGGGATTAAACTTGTTATAATATCGTCACTATTATTAGATATAATTTCATTAAGTTTTTTTTATTTTATTTTCAGTTTTCACGAACTATGCACTAAATTATTTTTCTGTTAACCTCTTTTTTTTTACATGAATAAAGTTAATGTTTCGTTATTCCTCTTTGCATGCATTCCATTTTGTATTCTCTTAATTTTGTCAACGTATGACTTAATTCCCTTTTACGAGCCAGTTTTGTTGTGAAGTGTCCATGCATGCAACCCCTGTATGTTTGTGACCCCAAAATTACATGCATGCCCTTGCTAGTGATAGCCTTACTTGTTAACGAACCTAGTTAAAGTATGTGAATCCTTGAATGTATTACCTTCCTTGTCTGTGAAGCCCATGTATTTATGCAAACCTATATTGTTATGTGAACATATGTTATTGTGCGAACCTTAATAATAACTTTATGTACTTGTATTTATGTCCAAATGTGCGTACCCTAAAATCCTTTGTTTATTTTCTACATGCGAACCCTTAAGTTTACTGTTGGTTGACATCCAAACCTTTCCTCTGTTTGATTTTGTAAACTCGCATGTTTTGCGTTCGATGCATAATTCTATTCCATTATTGTATTAGTACATTATATGTTGCGTATCTGTGGTGTGTTGGAGGTTAAGTTGGGAGTTAATGGAGTAACTCTGATGACTAATGTAGCTCGCCAAATTCGAGTCGAACCAACTCAGCCATGTTTGGGGTGTAACAAAACTTGCTAGCCTGCATGCAATTTAAAAAAAAAAAACTACGAAATTTTTATAATTTTTTTTGAATTTTGAATTTTTATTTTACAAACTTTAAATTATTAATCATGAAGTGCACGTGGATTGTCATACCGACAACATTAAAAGTTAATGTTTTATTCATCATATCCGTTAAAAATGATATCTATATATGTTTTGACATATAAGGTTATGAAATTTCTATTTTGACAAGGAGGAAATTGAATGTAAGTATTTATTATAAGCATAATAAAAATATATAACCGGCATCAATAATTATTACAAATTACAATAAAATATTTAGATATTAGAGATTGATATATGGGCTGAGGTCTTAAATCACTTTAGGATAAGTGTTATATATGTATGTAAGTTATTATTTTTTATTATATATGTAGAATAAAATATTAAATAATTCTTTTTGTTCGAGTCTGAGTGGGTCTGAGCTTTAAATTTTTTATCCAAGGTTTAGTTCAGAGAAGAAATAGGCCCAATTCAGAATTTAGAAGTAGCCGTTGCTTCTAACGAATCTCATTTTTTAGTAATTAATTGAAAAGATCTTTTTTAAAGCGTAATATTTTTTACTCAAAAATTTGTGATTTCTTGGAGGGAGCACCTAAGTATCGATGAGTACTTTATGTATAGACTAGAAATTTAATGTTGACTCTAGAATAATTCAAAGTGCAATATAAAAATTTAATGTTGACTCTAGAAGAATTCAAATATTATTGAAACATTTCACTAACCTATTGAAGCATTGATGTTTTTGGTGTGGTAAGACAAGTAGTGGGGTTTTTTACTTAAATAGTATAAAAAAAATTATTCACCAAAATAGTACCCCAATCCCATTATTTATCAAAATGGTGTGTTTAGTTAGGTGGAGGGTTATCAAATGGCGGCACTAGTGAGTTTTTCTGACACGGCTTTTTTTATTTTTTTATTAAATTTATATATTAAAAAATAAAATAATATTATATTAGTGGAGGGTTATCAAATGGCGGTACTACAGGAAAAAATTATACAAAATACACGAAAAAAATACGTAACACTAAATGAGGATTATCAAGTGACGACACTGTAGGGGATTTTAAAAGTGGCGGCATTAAGGGGTTTTTTGTCACTTGTCAACACCCCTTTGTGCCCTTTTTTTTTGTGTGGGGGGTGTTTGGTGTATATTTATGTGGGTAGTTGGGGAAAATAGATGAAAATAAATTGAATTTATTTGGGTGGTTGGGTATTGTAAAATAAGAAGGGGAGCGAACCAAACGGCCAGCAACTAGAAAGAAAGAAAGAAAAGAAAGAAACAAGAAGGAGAGGAAAAAGGACAGGAAAAAAAGAAAGAGAGAAAAGTAATAATTTGATTTTGTGTTTAAAATTATTTAATTTGTTAGTTAATAGTAATAATTTTAATTTTAATTTTAATTTGTTAGTTAGTACTTAGAAGCTTAACTATGTCACTTTCATTCATAAAAAGCTGCATGAATATATTTTAAAAATATATTAATTTTTGTTGCAGGTCAAATATAATAATTGAATAATAAGTATATAAAAATTATAAATACTAGACTTGAAACAAAACAGATCCCTTGAATTTGATTTTCATTAATCCGTTGCAATTTATTTTAATTATAAGTTTAATAACTTTTGGGATGTGTTTAATTGATGTAATGAAAATATTTTGGCTAAAAATGTTAAAAGAAAAAAGAAAGTGATATTCACCTTTTTTTAGTTTTTATTTTTCTAATTTCAATCAAAATGCTTTAGAAATCAGTGTTTTCGTCTTTATCAATTATGACAATATTTTTTATTATTAAAAAGATTTATTAAAAATAAGTATTTACTTTTTTTATATTTAAGATTAATCATTAACTTTTTATTTGTAGATAAATAAGTCCACTTGAAAAGTTGATGTTAAGAATTTATTTAAACATAGTTAGGGACTTATTTGAATATAAGTTGATGGTTGAAGGCGGAGGTAAAGGCTGGTATATTAGAATAAAAGTTGTAGGGACTTACTTAAATAAATGGTAAAATTTATGATTTTTTATTTAAATATTATGCGTGAAAATTAATGATGCAAACAATTTGCAAAGAATTGTATAGTAATTTTTTAAAAATAAAAAACATATTTTAAATTAGTTGACATACTTTTACTTCGAATTTAATCATCAATATTTAAAAAGGGTCGAATTTATATTATTTTAAATTATTTGTTTTGTTTAATTTAATTTTTAATTAATTTGTTATTTTAAATATTAAAATAAGTTATTTACCAAAATGACACAAAATAAATATTTATATATTAAATTGGTATATCCACCTCATTTTCGTAATTAATGGTGTGTGGATACCATTTTGGTATATAAATATTTATTTTGTAACATTTTAGTAAATAACCCATTTTGGTATTTAATTATTATTTTTGTATTATATTGGTACAAAATAATAAAAATTGTAAACTTATGTATTGAACTAATTGATAATTTTTTTCAAGTTGCAGAATGGATTCTTTAATTAACGACCAACGTCCTCACATAGCAAAGTCGGTGAATGAGGAAACACACCGAGCCAATATGAATGTAATAAAATTATTATTCGTTCCTTATGTTATTTACGAAATTATTATTTGTTTGCAAAATTAAATTAGGTTATACTAATTATTTCTGTAAATTAACAGGGAGAGGTCGAGTACCGTGCATTAAGGGATCGTGCGCAGGGCCTCAAATATCGTCCTCATGCACGTACGCTTACATACTTGCAAGATGTCGGATTTGGATCAGCGGCATTGATCCAAAAGTTTGAGTTACGGTACGATTTAATATGTGCATTGGTGGAGCGTTGGCGCTCGGAGACCCACACATTTCATCTGCCTTGTGGGGAGTGCACCGTGATGTTGGAGGATGTTGCATTACAACTCGGGCTCCTAATCAATGGTGCAGCAGTTACCGGCGTTAGTTCATTTCAAGAGCCATCAACGATGTGCAACCAATTACTAGGTCGCTCACCTAGTAATAACAACGACTTTACGTCGTTGACCTTTACATGGTTAAGAACCAATTTTCAGCAGTTGCCCAAAAATGCAACTGAATTAGAGGTGACTTGGGCCGTTCAAGCCTATATTTTGCAAATCATAGGGGGCGTACTCATGCCTGACTCGAACAACAATAAGATCCACCTGTTATACTTGCCCCTATTGATTGATTTGCGAAAAATTCATTCATATAGTTGGGGATTTGCGGTGCTTGCGATGCTGTATCGAGAACTTTGTCGCAACACAAACCCTTCTTCCCGGGATATGAGTGGTTGTAAACAGCCTATCTCGTCACCGCCATTTCAAATAGGGTCTATCCATGGGATGGATAAGAAGGGGAAACCATATTGTGATTGGGGGCATGTGTATGGACAATATATTAATGTCTAGAACAACCAGATGAGTCGAGTACATCTAATGGAGTATACTCCGGATTTGCAGTCATCGATACAATACATGCAATGGTTCATTCAGGTGGAGAAACCATATTTACTTGGTGCACAATCGACGATCATCCCCCCGTACATGTCTCAACAAGGTCACTCTTATCATCTACCTCTTGCCCTAGAGCCCGAGCCAGAGCAAGAGGAAGAGGAAGAGGAAGAGGCATTGGATGATGATTATTCTTATCATCCAGATCTTGTGGGATCGTCACATATTCCTGGCTCATCAAGCAAAGGATATCAGCCTCAGTTTGATGAGTCACCGCAATAATCTACTCCTCCAGGGCAAATGAACCCTAATGATGACGATGAGCTTGACGAGCAACCTCGCCGCAGACGCTGGCCACTACGAAGATATACCTTGAGAACCACACCATCTAATCATGGATATAGGGTTGTAACTAATAGTGTTTAATTGTGTATATTTTAACTATTAATGAGTTGTAATGATGACTTTTTACTTTAATTGTAATATATTTGAATCTATTTGATCATTTATCTAAATTTCATACTTATAAACCTTAAACCCTAAATACCAAATTTCAAATCCCTCAATTCAAAACCTTATATTTGAAACCTAAAACCTTAAACCTTAAAAATTCAAAACCTTTAATTGTACATATATTTGAACCTATTTGATCATTTATCTAAATTTCATACTTATAAATCCAAAACCTAAACCCTAAACCCTTAACCCAAATACTAACTTAAATTCTAAACCTTAAATATTAAATTTTAAAACCCTAAATTTATAACCTTATATTCAAAACCTTAAACCCTAAACCTTCAAAATTTAAAACCTTTAATTCAAAACCCTTAAATTAAAAACCCTAAAATTCAAAATACTAAACCCTTAAACCAATGTACAAACATAAAAAATATTAATTAATAGCAAATATTGAACATAATTAATTTCAAATTCATTCATAAACTTAACTGATTTCAAATAAAAAATGTCCAATACAAATAACTTAAGCCCTACTCGATCCGGAGGATTGACCAATATGGTAGGTTCGTTGGGGGCAATTACATCGAGTATGCTCAGCTAGCCTACACAGTCCATATAGCTTGCCGCCATTTGTTTTCTCTATAATGTCCATTTCATTGCGGATTCTGGTGATATGGGGACGACCTCTTGGATTCCTTCGCAAACCTTTGTTTGGGATAAGCTCGAAAGTCGTCAAAGGCACCTCCCATGTAAACAAGTTAGGCAGGACGGGGAACTCATTTTCCTAAATATGTAACATACACTCGAGAGTGTAAATGGGGTCGATGAACTGTTCAACATTGAGTGACACTTTAGCACAAGCTGCAACAACATGCGCACAGGGATAACGAAGTGTATCGAACCTCCTGCAATCGAAGTGTCTATTTTGGAGATCAACCCCGTATGACCTAGGTGGGATACTAGGTCGACGCCTAATGGTCTCCATAACTTGAAATCGTTGAAACTTTAGTGAATATATTTCAACGTTCATCGTCCTCGCTCTCTAACGGTTTGCATTCATTGCATTCCTGACAGCTTTGACAAACACATGTCCAGCGTTCATCTGATCAATTTGTCGCGTCCCCATTACTGGTATCAAGGTAGCCAGCCTGTAGAACGTAGCCGAGAACACTGATGAAATCAGAAGATGTCGTATTCTCTTGAACACGCCGTTAGTCGACTCTGCTAGATTGGTTGTCATTTGACCATATCGATACTCGTCATCGAAACTTTGAGACCATTGCCACGGCTCCATGGTACCCAACCACTCGCGCAAAGGCTTGTTCGTTTGACCTTCCATGTCACGCTCAAGTCTGATCATTCTTTGCCGGAATCGGTGTGGCTCTAGCTCGTACGCTATAGGAATATTAAGAAAACATAAGTTACAGTCTCGAATTAAAACATTAAAAATATAATTTGAAACTTAATTTTTTTTTACCCATTTCACAAGTCGTCTCCGCCAGTCTACATTCTTATATTCTAGTTGAAAGTTAGCCGCAATGTGCCGGCTGTAGTAAACCGATCTCCATGGTACACCAGTACGCCTAATGGTCTCAATAATACCCTTCCCACTATCAAAGATGATGCAAATATTATCGTTATGAAAAACATACCTCTACAGGTTCATCAAGAAGAATTCCCAAGATTCCATGTATTCTTTGTCCATAATAGCAAATGCTATCGGGAGCATGTTTTGATTCCCGTCTTGAGCCACCGCAATTTGTAGGACCTGTGTATATTTCTCGTATAGCCAGGTCCCATCTACCTGGACAAATGGCTTGCAATGAGGAAATGCTCGAACGCAAGGATCAAACGTCCAAAATATATACTGAAAAATTCCTCTTCCCGGTTGTATGTTGTTATCTGAGCCATAATAAGGCCGTGTCACTAACTCAATCGCAGTCCCCGGCACGTACTATCGCATTGCGGCTATCCATCCTTACAGTTCAATGTACGATGCATCCCAATCACCGATCAACTGTTCCATTGCCATCTATTTCGTAATCCATGCTTTTCGATATGAAACTCAATAGTGGAATCGTGATTGCATCTCGACAATCAGTTTAGAAACTTTGATGGTCGGATCGTCCTTAACCATTGGCATGATATGTGTGCAGATAGTTCTGGAATCAAGTTTTCAGTGATCTTCTGACAAATGTGTTGAAGTGCATGTGTGAGGCCCATCAAATTTTCTTATCTCCCACATCTGTGACTTCTGGATAAATGCAGCTCGCACCCGCCACTTGCAACCTTCCGTCGACTTTCAGCATTCCCCGATACATAATGTCGGTTTAGACGCCATGACTTTGTAGTCTGTCGACACATTCATGCTATACCACTTAATGGCATATATGCACTCTTCCTTGGATTCAAAAGTTTGGCCTACAACCAACTCTTCACGATCTGCGGCTACGGCCAATAGGTGAGCAGATAGTATATCAGGATACTCTGCGAACTCGGCATGTGTCGCATCGGGGTCTATAAGCGACATATGTACCCTAGCAGGATTATTGTGCATCACATTATGTGTACTGGATTTTCGACTGCAGACGCGTTATAATTTTCATCGTCATTCACCCCTTCATCGTTAATATCATCTGAGACCTCATCCACATCCGGATCACTATCAATATCGACCTCATTATCAGAAGGAATACTACTATCATAACCAGCATATTCATTCACATCATTCACGGGTGCAGCAACACATTAAGATCGATGTCTATCTCGCCTACGATTGCTTGACTTTCAATGTACGATACTGGAACCACCATACACGGAGTTGGATCTTCATTTTATTTTCTACCGATTTGGATCTTCATTTTCTATTGGTTCCACATCAACTAACTCGACAAACAACTGAACCGATGCATTTGGGTCACTTTGATTCGAACAATAAAGAGCGACCATTGTCTCCACGTCTTCATCGTCTACAAGTTCCATCTAGATGAATTTGATGAGATCTGTCGAAACTGGAAACTTGTAGAAAAGTTTCAAGATCTTTCTCCCACTACATCTAAAATTTTTTGCACTAATCCTTGCTTTCATATCATCTATCGAGACATTTCGACGAAATCACATTCCTATTTATTGCCGACACTCAAATATACATCTAATCGATGTTCTCAAAATTACTCCATCGAAATAAATGCATACAAAAAATTGATTATCCATCTTAAATAAATCTGTTAAAAAATAAATAAAATTTCAATAAATAAAATTAAAAAATATATCAAACTAAAATAAATTTCTAACTAATTAATATCAAACTAAACATTAATTGTCTATACTATGCATAAAAATAACAAAAAAAATTACCTTTTTAATTCCCCTCTTCTTCTCCTTTTCTCCTCTGTTCTTCTTATTTCTCTTTGATTTTTTCATAGACCCTAAATCCCCTTTTATAAGCATTTGATGACGCCACTTAAGTTGACACCATTATTATTATTATTATTATTATTATTATTATTATTATTATTTTATTTTTAATAATATTTAAATGAAATTAAAAAATATAAAAAATTCGAAAATACCCTGGTATCGCCATCCAAAAGTCCTCTTTCAATATGATATGATATTAGATTTTTATTAGAATTTTATTAGGTTTTTTTATAATTTTTATAAGTTTATATAAATTTTAATATTTAATAATATTTTTATATTTTTTATGATTTTTAATGAAATTTTATTATTTTATAAGTTTTTTTTTTAAAATTTTTATATGTTTTTTATAAAATTATATATATATATATATTATATATATATATATATTTGAATATGAAAATTTTAAATATATTAATATACTTTATTAATTTTATAATTTTTATTAAATAAATAATTTTTAAATATTATTTATGTCAAATAAAATAAATATATATTTTATATTATTTTACTAAATAACCCTAACAAACAAATATACACCAAACACCTTTCCCACACATAAAAAAAACGACACAAAGGGTGTTTTGACAAGTGGCAAAAAACTTTAGTGCCGTCACTTTAAAATCCTCCTAACAGTGCCGCCACTTGATAATCCTCCTTCAGTGTCAGATATTTTTTTTGTGTATTTTTGTATAGTTTCCCTGTAGTGTGCCGCCATTTGATAACCCTCCACTAATATAATATTATTTTTTTATTTTTTAATATATAAATTTAATAAAAAAAAAAAAAAGTCGTGTCAGAAAAACCCACTAATGTCGTCATTTGATAACCCTCCACCTAACTAAATATACCATTTTAGTAAATAATGGGATTGGGTTATTATTTTGGTGAATAAAATTTTTTATACTATTTTAGTAAAAAACCCACAAGTAGTGCAAGTGTAGGGTGATCATCCAACTTTGCATGTGGTTCTCAAGATTTGAGTTAATATAGCTACAAACAAGATTCGACTGTCTAAAGCCAGGTTCCATGAACATGCTTTCCAATATTAAAATTTACTATTAGATACCTTTATTGAAAAACCTAACTGCAAAGCTGGATAGCTCAGTTGGTTAGAGCGTGTGGCTGTTAACCACAAGGTCAGAGGTTCAAGCCCTCCCTCTTGCGTTTTACTTTGGGCTTAATTTCATCTTTGGTCGCTTTATATTGTTTTTTGCTTTAATTTAATTACTTTCCAGCGTTGATTTAACTTCATCTTTGGTCCCTTTAAATTGCCTTTTGTTTTAATTTGATTGCTTTCTGGCGTTGTTTTAACTTCATTTTATATTGTTTTAATGTATTTTGTACACAACATATTATTTTATGTATAACTAACTTTTTTTTTAGTTTTCTATTATTTGGATTGAAAATGAATTTAAAATTTTCAGATTTACATGTAAACTAAAAAACGTTTATAATGCTTTTAAATTGTGTGAATTAACACCTCAATCATTAAAAAAATTATAAATGAAAAAATAAAAACAATTGAATTTGAAAATATTTTACTTAAATGATAAATTAAAAAATAATAATCCCTACTCTTTAGAAAAAAAACCAAATGTATGGTAAAAACCTACTATTATTTAAAAACATAAATGAAAAAAATGCCAATGTCTTTTTTTTTTCTTTTATCTTTCATAAACTAAATAAATTTCAATGTAAACATCTTTTAATTGCTTTCCAGCGTTGGTTTAACTTCATCTTTGATCCCTTTAAATTGCCTTTTGTTTTAATTTGATTGCTTTCTGGCGTTGAATTATGTGTGGTTGTTTTATATTGCTTTCTGGCGTTGAATTATGTGTGGTTGTTTTATATTGCTTTAATGTATTCTGTACACAACATATTTATTTTTATTTTCTAATTTATTTTATGTATACCTAACTTTTTTTCACTTTTCTATTATTTGAATTGAAAATGAATTTAAAAATTTCAGACTTACATGTAAATTAAAAAATATTTATAATGCTTTTAAATTGTGTCAATTAATACCTCAATCATTCAAAAAAATTATAAATGAAAAAATAAAAACAATTGAATTTGAAAATATTTTACTTAAATGATAAATTAAAAAATAGTAATCCCTACTCTTTAGAAAAAAAAAACCAAATGTATGGTAAAAACCAACATAGTTATTATAAAAAAACATAAATGAAAAAAATGCTAATGTTTTTTTTTCTTTATCTTTCATAAACTGAATAAATTTCAATGTAAACATCTTTTAACATATAATTAAGTTATACTAATTTTATATTTTCAATGTATATAATAATAATATAATTCGCTAATCATAATCTAAAATTTAGGAGTTAATGCCAATAAAATAAATTAAAAATGAATAAAATCTTATTTCAAATGAATGAATGAATTAATTAATTAATTGTGCTTTAATTACCTACTAATTTTTATAGTGCTTTGATTATCTTTTAATTTTGAGGGAGTTATAATTTTACCATTAAAGTTAATTCTTTTTGAATCTCGTGTGTTGGTATGATGGTTAAAGTGTTCACCATATCAAGTGTGGTTTAGATTCGAGTTGCACTAATCATGTTGTTGTTAGAGCTTTGCTCTCCTATTGTAATTCATCAAAAAAAATAATTCTTCCTCTTAAAATTTAATTCTTTTTAATTTAAAGATAAAATTTACAAATTTTTTATTTTATTTTTTTATATTCTCCATTTTTATTCTCTTTCTTCAATTCGTTTGCATTGAATATTTTACATTAAATGTTAAAATATTTTAATTTTAGTATAATTGAGTTTAAATTGGATAGTGAGATTCAATTGCTTCTTAGGTGTGTCTTCCCCATTTGAGGTTGAAATTTTGGGAATCCTAGATGGGATCCTTATTCTTCTAAATAAAGGATGTAGACGGGCCATTATTCAGACTGATAATCTTGAAGTAACCCAAACCTTGATTGATTTGGGTTTGGAGGACCCAAGGATTATTGTGCTTAGACCAACTCAGAGTATCATGAGGTCGGAAGGGTAGTGGAAGATCAATTACATACCGAGAGATCAGAACTTAGTTGCGGATCGTCTTGCTAAACTTAGCTTGAATTGGAAATCAAGATTACAAGCATTCGATGAGGTTCCTAAGGATAATAGATTTATTACAAGAAGATAAAGACAATGGTTCTTTTATGCATTTGATGTAATTCATCTTTTCTTTTCACAAAAGAAAATCAAATATTTTAGTATACATGCAAAATGGTGGCCTTTTAACTATATATTTTTATAAGTGAATGTACTTTGTTAGCTCTAGTTTTTCAAGTATTTTAATATAACAAAAAGTATATTAAAAATCTCCTACTTAAATTTGCAAAAATTGTTTATAAGTCCTAAAAAATATTTTCAAAGTGTTGGACAATATAAACACTTTAAAAGCCTTGAAATAACTTAATTTTTGACAAATTTTTGAAGTCTGAAGGACTTCTACCGATACTTAGTAGGACAAGTATCAGTAGAACGCAAGGTAGAAAAACCATAAGAAAGCTTCAGAATTCTACCAGTAGAACTAAGGCATCTACCGATACAACTTTGGATTCTATTGATACAACCAAGACTTCTATCGGTAGAACAGACTCCAATGAGCAAAGTAGTTTTGGCCTAAGACTTCTACTGATACTCTGGTCATATCTACAAATACAACTTTAGTTCTACCGATACCTTGAAGACTTATACCAAAATAAGTCAAATCAGTAGCCAAAGTTCAGTGCACTTCTATCGATACTCTGATGGCTTCTACCGATACCAAATGAAACTCTCAGAATTCTACCGATACAATGAAGCGTCTACCGATAGAACGACTGCAACGGTCATATTTTGTAAAGTCTTCTATCGATACAACTATGCATCTACCGGAACAATGAAGCTGCAAATTGCATTTAATGCTGATTTTTATGGTTGCAACAACTATTTTATTTTTATCGGCTACAAACGTCCACAAGGTTGTTAGAGGACTTAAATACAAGGTCAAGGCTCCCCACTGAAGTCAAGAAAGACAAGAAACAAGTGCTTAACTTCTAAGAACTCATTTTTCAATCTTTTCTCAATCTTTTACCAAATATTTCTTGTACATACTTGTGGGTTAAGTTTTCTATCATTCTTTCAAGTGTTGTAGCCTTGTGTGAGAGTGCTTAATTGTTGATCACCTACCTTTTAGAGGTATATTCTTGTTTATTCTTATTTTCTCTCATTTTGTGAGGTGTTACTTAAGGTTTTAGGTAGAAAACCTTAAGGGGAAATGGTTCTATCTTACCTTTGAAAAGATAAGGATTTGTAAGGTTAAACATTATCCTTAAAGGTTCAAATCTAGTGGATTTAGAAAATCCTTAATTGAGGAAATCTAAGGTAGTGGGTGTAGGTAATTGAGGCCAAACCACTATAAATTCTTGAGTCATTTTTTTCTCTGAAAATTACCGAAAACTTTTTAAAATACCAATTCACCCCCTCTTGGTGTATTTCGATCTCAACAATTGGTATCAAAGTTAGAACTCGAGAAACGATCTTACAACCAAGAGAAAAGATCCTAAAGTTATCTAAGATGGAGATCACAAGTCAAAAGATGTGCTTCATGGCATCAGAGTAGAATTCCATCGTTTTGGGATAAGGACATTCCACCGTGAGGCCTTTTCTATACCAACAAGGAGATGGTGAAAAAGATGTTGAATAGTCTTTCAACGTCTTAGGAACCAAAGGTGATGGAAATAGAAGAATCAAAGGATCTCAACTTATTATCCCTTGATGAGCTCATTGGTTCCTTGTTGACTTATGAAATGAAGATCAACAACAAGTAATTAAGGAAGTTCCAAAGACAGTGTCAACAACTTGTGAGGAGGATGAAGACTCTAGCAATGATGAGGACGAGGAGGAGATGACTATGTTGGCAAAGAAATTCAAAAGATTCATGAAGTTCAACAAAGCCAAAAGATTCCCAAGAAAAGACATCATCAAGGGTGAACCAAGCAAGAAGGAAAATGACCCAATTATTTGCTATGAGTGCAAAAAGACGGGTCACATCAAATTTTATTGCCCGCAATTGAAGAGGAAAGAGGTATTAAAACAAAGAAGAAAGTCATGATGGCAACTTGGAGTGATAGTGATTCATCTAATGGTGATGAAGACGATGAAGTTGCCCAACTATGTCTTATAATTATTGAAGAACCAAAGGTAAATTCTATTTAATAGAGTTTAATTATTACTACAAATAGGAAGGAATAGAAAGACATCGCACAATTGTAGGTACCCTGCAGCAGAATGGAATTGTTAAAAGGATGAACCAAAGCTTTTCTTGGAAATGCTCGATGTATGCTTTCAAACGAAGGTTTAGGGAAGGAGTTCTGGGATGATGCCGTAAACTTGGCAAGTCATTTGGTAAACCGATCTCCACATCGAGCATTGAACAGTAAAGTTTCAAAGGAGATATGGCCAGGTAATCCTCCCAATTATTCTAGCCTTAGAATTTTTTGTCATGCTTATGCAAAAATTAGCCAGGGAAAGCTCAAACCAAAGGTTGTAAAGTGCATGTTTTTGGGATTTTCTGTCAGTACAAAAGGTTTCAAGTTATGGTGCCTGGAAACAAACAAAACCATTGTTAGCAGAGATGTTACGTTTGATGAATCTGCTATGTTTCATTCAAAAAAAGGGACCGTCTTCACTTAAAGGCATTACAAACCAGAGTGTTTCAAACAACATGGACTCAAAAGAAGAAACAGTGGGCGTTATCGCGATGAGAGAAAGCAAAACGTTGCAACATCACAATGAACATGGATAATGTCCTGACGTCATAGTAAAATTCTTGTATTCGTGATCAGAATGCTATTTTGGATCAGTTTGGGACTTCATCCAACTCACAGGTACCCTCACCATCTCAATTAACGAATTATAAGTTGGCTTTTAACAGGAAAAGACAAGAAATCTGATAACCACAAAAATACTATGAACGAAACCTAGTGGCATATGCTCTAAGTATTTCTAAGAGCAGTGATTCAACTGATCCTTCATGTTATTCCCAGGCAGTTCAAGCCTTAAATTCTAGGAAATGGCTTGTTGATATGGAAGAAAAGATGGAATCACTTCAAAAGAACAATACTTGGCGGCTAGTAAAACCACCTATAAAAAAGATAGTTGGTTGTAAATGAGTGTTTAAGAAAAAGGAAGGCTTGGGTTCGCGTGACACTCGGTACAAGGCAAGATTGGTTGCAAAAGGTTATAGTCAAGTGGACGGAGTTGATTTTCATGATGTTTTCTCTCCAGTCATAAAAAAAACATCTATTCAGGCGCTTTTGGCCTTGTTGCATCAAACAATCTTTAGTTAGATCAGTTAGATGTAAAGACTGCTTTCCTTCATGGAAAACTTGAGGAAGACATTTACATGCAGTAACTGGAAGATTTTAGAACTGAAGGTAAGGAAGATCATGTTTGCCTTTTACAAAAAAATTTATATGGTCTGAAGCAATCTCCTCTACAATGGAACAAAAAGTTTGACTCTTTCATGTCAAGTATTGGTTTCACACGAAGTATGACAGTTGTGTTTATTTAAAATGTTTAGATGATGATTTGTTCATATATTTGTTGTTTTATGTTGATGATACATTGATAGAAGCTAAGGATCCATTATAAATTGGATGACTTAGAACCATGCATAACTCTAAATTTTAGATGAAGGATCTAGGTGCAAGAAATAAAATTTTGGGGATGGAAATTTCAAGGGATAGACGTTTCAGGAAATTGTTTTTGTCGCAACATAGGTACATCAAGAAGTTTCGGGAAATTTTAGATGCAATACTCAAAACCAATAAGTACTCCCTTAACTGCACATTTTAAACTTTCAATTTTAGATTCCCTCAAAATTATAGATGAAAAATGGTACATGTCAAAAGTACCTTACTAAAGCGTAATCAAAAGTTTGATTTATGCAATGGTATGTATTCGTCTCAATTTTTCACATGCTATAAGTGTTGTTAGTAGATAAATGACCAAACTTGGTAAGCTACACTGACATGCAGTAAAGTGGATTTTCAAATACTTACGAGGTATTTCAAACATGTTCTTAGAGATCGGAAGAAGCTCATAGGGCTTGGTCGGTTATGTTGATTCAGATTAGGAAGCAAACTTAGATCGAATAAGGTCTCTCACAGGTTATTTATTTGCTTTTGGAGATTGTGCCATTAGTTAGAAATCAACACTTCAAGCCACAATGGCCTTAGAGACTATTGAAGCAAAATACATGGCAATTACTGAAGTAGTGAAAGAAGCAATTTTGTTAAGAGGTGAACTGGTTAATGAGAAAGGGGAAATTGTCATATATTTTGATATTCAAAGTTCCATACATCTCACCAAAGATCAAATGCACCAAGAAAGGACAAAGCACATAGACATTCAGTATCACTTTGTTTAAGAAGTGATCATTCAAGGAGATGTTCAGATTCACAAAATTGGCACAGTACACAATCTGGTCGACATGTTGACAGAAAGTCTTCTAGTTTCAAAGTTTGAGCATTGTTTGGATTGGGTAAGTATCCGAAGAAGATCCAATTAGGCCCGTGATAGGGCTTAACAAAGGAGTTAAGTGAAATATGAGTAAAGATTGAGATTTGTGGAGTATGCCTCACATTTCAATCAACATAGTAAATGACATCCCGATGAAATAAAGCTCAATATCGCAATAATAAATCGATGTCAAAAAGAGGAGGAAACCTTTGGCTCAATGATGCGATCATTCTTCGTCCTGACGACGCAAAGGCAACGCCATGTCGTGCCGATGTGTTCCTCAAGTTTCTCGATTTTCTTCTCTTAGTTAAATTCTATTTTAGCTTCTCACTTAAACTCCAATTAACCTAAGGATATTCTAGTCATAAAAAGCTATGAATTTTAGGCTATAAATAGACCTTAGTTACCCTAGTTCTATACAACATAAAATATACATATTGAGAGAATTCTATGTTTGAGTTTGAAGGATTTTTCTTTCCAGGTTTTAGGTTTTTCCTTTGTTTGTTTCTCTCTATCTTTGTACTTTTTTATGTTAGTGAAATATGCTTTTGCCCATGATTTTTTTATCCTCTTTTGAGGAGTTTTTTGACATAAAATTTGTGTGTTCGATCTTTTCAATTTCTTTGTTATTATTCTTGTTCGTTGCATATACGGGTTTATCTTGAACAAGATAAAATAGGATCATATTAGGAGAACGAATATTATCCCAAAGAGATTAAAGACATCCTATTAGGATAACACACTTATGACAAGGTCATTGGACGAGCACCAATCAAGTTACTTTCATAATGATATGTTGTTGGGGAGAGCTCAGTCATATTACTATAGTGGAATGACTTTGTGACTAAATGAATTTATAACTAATAGGCGAAAAGATTGAACTTAATTGTAAATCATTTGAGCCTCAATTGCATATGTCCAATTGGTCCCTCTACTAGTTCGTTGAAATCAGAAATGAATTGAATGTTGAATCCAATGAACAAAAATAAATATAAATTTTGAAAATGGAGAAATGAGAAACATTTGAAAATTATTATGGTTTTATCCAAAATGAAAATGAAAAAAAGAAATGGAATTATTTGAAAATAAATGCGGTTTTCTCCAAAATAAAAATGAAAATGACCTGAAAATGAATTTATGTTTTTTGAATTAAATGAAGTTCAAAAATAGAAACAAATCACTTGGTCATAGTGAATTGTTGAATGAAATAATAAAAAGCAAATATCGGGTTAGATCAAATTATAAAGTATTGGGTTAAATGTAACACCCCTCACTTGGTCCGATCGCCGAACCCGAGCTGTAAGATGTTACAATAGTTAACCGAGCAAATCACATACAATTCCAACTTTAAACATTCAATTGAACAATCAAAACAATTCATAATCCATGCATAATATGATTTACAAACAAATCTGAGTCTCAATCAAGATTACGAAAGCTCTTAACTGACCCAAGTAAAAATAAGGACCATAAAGAAAGCTTTTCAAAAAGTAAAGAAAATTTTCAAATTTAGAGTCACATGGTCGTTTTCCCAGGCCATGTAACTCAATGAGATCGTGTGGGTTAAAAACATAAATTTTCCATTAAAAGTCACAAGGTCGTGTGGCTGTGTCATGTAACATATTAAAACTATGTGAAAACTAATAACCAAAGCTACAATACTTATACGTGTGTGTGGCCAGCCCGTGTGACAATTGAGAATTGTGTGCTACTCATTCTTTCTATAATCCAGATGACACACAATCGTGTCACCAACTCATGTGTTATACATGGTCATGATAGACCATGTGCTACAAAAATAGGTCATTAATTACATGTTTCAATTTCTAACCCTAAAAAGAAAACTCCAAACATAATTTGGCCCAATTGGTAACCTATCCAAAACAATTCAAAACAAGCTAACACATACATATATCAACCTCCTAAATCACTAACCAATACACCCTAATGGCACCATCATAAATCAATGATTTCAAAAACATTTCTAGTTATTCAACTAAATTGGTATCAATCATGTTGTTCATGTTATGCACCAAAACATACTATTTTCAAGTGCCGTATACCTACATTACCATTTCACATACCAAGTCATCCAAAACCAATTTCATTCTTGATTCAATTCCATGAATCCCACAAGTAAACACATTTACAATTCAATTTTTATATTCATATCACCGAAACATTCAAAGCAACATTTCCTATGTATATATATACCATTTTCCTTAACCAACAAGGTATAAACTTTGACATATCAAAACCTATATAAATATTTTATTGATCTACCGATTTTATACCTAGCAGATTGAACTAGTTTTCACACTTAAAAAGCTTGAAATTAAGTATTTTTTTTATGTTTTCATAAGATTTAACTTAGTTTTTACCTTTTCAATAAATTCTGTAAACCAAGTGTTAAAAGGGTTACTTTATTGTCTTTAAGACTGATTGAGTTATAAAGGTTAGCTAACATACTTCGTGAGTGTGCAGAAGATCATGAGAAGTTGAACAAATATGAAACTGATCACTTCGTCACGACATAGGATGTTCTACGTCGCGACAAAAGGAATGACTTCTTTGTCGCGACATACATAGGTTATGTCCCGACAACGCATGCACGATGACACTAAGTAGAGGACTAACTTCTTCGTAGCGACACAGATCCTGGTGTGTCGCGACATCGACCCTTGAAGGTGATTTTTGCACCGAGTAAAAGGTGTTTCGATCTTGAAAATGCCACTTAAACATGAAGAATGGTAGCTAACCTAAGGTTGATGAAAACGGTCGACCAAGGCTATAAATAAGGTCTTTAGTCCTAGGGTTGAGGGCACTTTTTCTTAGCTTTTAGCTTTTACTTTATTATTTTTGTTTAGAAATGAGATTGTAACTTTCGCATAAACGTTCGACGAATGTTTCCCGATAAATTGCCAATACAATTGAAGTTTCTTTTATTTCATTAAATCAATTTTATGCTTGATTATATTATTGTTTTTATGATGTTTAAGAACACCATGAGGAACTAATTCCATTTTGGAGAATTAGAGAGTGGAAGTATAAATATTTAATTGTTGTATAAATTGAAATTTTCAATCAGATCAGCTGTTTGGGAAAGGAAAAACATGAAACAAACCCTAGATTGACAACCCTAGAAAATCATTTAGGTGGGAATGAACCCAAAATTTGTATTTCCTATCCGTGTAAACCTATTTCCCAAACCAGTTTAGATTGTGAAATCTAGCGATAAGTAGTCTCTATCGACTTGCTATGTTGGCGAAAGATCGAAAGATCCAACTAGGATAGTAACTAGTTAATTGAAGAAAAATCCTCAAAACTCAACAATTTAAGTAATCATACTGAAGCGACCTAATCTCCCCAAAACCGTTTATCGAATCATTACATCTCGTCTTTTACTTATTTTATTTCTTTTCATGTTTTTCATAACCAACTCTTTTATTTCATTCTCATACTATAATCCCTAAACTTATTACTAATTAATTCTATTATTTGGAGGGATTTAGTTCACTATCGCTTTACTCCTCCTTTAGGTACAATCCTCAGAATATTGCCAAATATTTCGTTGTACTAATATATATTACAACTTAACTTGTATACTTGCGGAAGTCAAAAACCTACACCAAACAGGAGTACGTTCGGAGATGGTTAAGTTGTTAGCGTCGTTGTCGGAGAGGCAACCCTTTAGTGATATTTATTTCTTTTTGGTTATTAGAATAATCAGGAAATTTTTAGGTTTTAGATACGATTTTTTGGTTATATCGCATCTTTTCTTTATTTATTTAAATTCAGTTTATGACTCGGAGCCAAAAAAACTTGGTAGATCCGATCTCTAACCCTGAGGAATTGATTAGATGAAATCACAGGACCCAACTGTCAATGCAAAACCCACAACCACAAGAAGAGCGAGAAGAGAAAAATAGTCCAATCGAAGATCCTGCTGATAATATTGAAGACGTCCATATACCTCTACAACTCCTAACAAACAAACCAATGGCGGAAGCACCTAGAACTTTGAGGGAGTATTTTATGCCTACCCTAAATCTAACACAAAGGAGTATTGCTAGACTTACTATAGCCGCTAATACGTTTGAAATTAAACCAGCCATGATCCAAATGATACAAAATAATTTGCAATTTAGAGTGCTCATGGCTAAAGATCCCAGTTTACATCTAAAGCGGTTTTTACAATTATGCAATACTTTTCATTATAACAGTGTTACTGATGATGTCATACGTCTTAGACTATTTCCTGTTCTCTTTAACTGATAATGCTTTTTCTTGGCTAGATGCGCAGACACCAAGTTCAATTACCACATGGAATAAACCAACCGGGAAATTTTTACAGAAGTTTTTTCCTATGGGTAAAGCAATCCAACTTCGAAGAGAACTGTTAACATTCCGACAATTTGAGGGCGAGAGGTTCCATGAAACATGGGAATGATTTAAAATGGTGTTACAAGAATGCCCAAATCATGGTATGCCAGAATAGATGCAATCATAGGCATTTTATAATACAATGGATGCATCTGCCAGATCAGGAAAAAATGGTGCAGCAAGAGGAGTCCTAATGAATAGAACCTATAACGATGTTTATGAGTTAATTGAGAATATGAAAATGAACTCTTGTCAGTGGCCTACTAAGAGGTTCACTTATAGGCAGAAACTCGCTTCGGTAAAAATGATCCAAGAGGATGAAAAATACCAACAGTTGTTGGATAGACTAAATCGAATCGAGTCTGCTACAAGGGCACCATCATTACTAGGAGAAGACAAGCCTCTATACTATTATCTTACCAATACTGAGGTGGCTAACTATGTTGGCAATCAAAGTGGGAATCCCTAATCGAGCACTTATAATCCAGGATGGAAAGACCATCCTAATTTTAGATGGGGAGGAAGCTAAGGAGGGAGCGGTAACAATAACACAAAATCGAGGAATCCAAGTTACCAACCTCTATTCTTACAGAGGAAACAAGAAAGAGCAGTTCAGAATGACCACATTGTATGTGGTCAAATGTTAGATAGGATTGACGAAAAGATGCAATCCATGAGGGCGGATGTGAAACAAGTGCAGTCTGATTGCACGAATACTACTAGAACAGTAGCAAAGCTAGAGGAACGAATAGACCAATTGGTGAGTATGGTAAGTGATCTCATAAGGCAAATTGGTACTTACATCCCTAGAAATACTAAGAACAATCCTCGAAGAGAAGGAAAAAAGCATGTAAAACTAATCGAGTTAAGATCTGGCAAAGTACTGAGTAGCCCAAAACAGTCCAAAAGGGGAGAAGAACACAATAATTCTCATCAGGTTATAGACATCCCTTCTGATAATGACACCGAAGTCGTAATACCCAAAGAGGTACCGATAAAAGAGGCACTTGGGAAGAAAGAAGATATGTCTAAGGAAGATAAAAGTACCCCAATTTCATTTCCAAAAAGGTTAGAGGAGAAAAAGAAACAGGATGACAATGATTTTGTAAGCTTCCTAAACCTTTTTAAATCTTTAAATGTCAACTTACCTTTGATTGAACTTATAAAAAAGGTACCAAAGTACGCCAAGTTTTAAAAAGAGATTATGTCAATGCGTATGAATATCAAGGTAGGTGAGAAAGTGGAAGTGAATGCATCATGCAGTGCAACTTTCTCAAACACCGACTAGGAAGAGGATGGGTATAATCTAGCAAAGATTATGTCAATGTGTTAGATTTTGAAGAGGATAGATATATACCCATTCTGCTAGGAAGGTCGTTCCTAGCCACATCTAAATCCACCGTTAAACACCAATGAGCTGACAATGAGAATTAATGGTGACATAGAGACTTTTAAATGTAGGGATAAAAAAAATGATTGAACACAAGCACAATGAGCGTTGCCACTTGCTTAAACTGGATAAAAGCGAAAGATCCAGTAAAATCCCCTCATGAGCAAAGAACAAATCAATAAGTTTAAAGAAAGGGATTGTTTAAAGGGAATGAAAAAACTTAATGGGAGATGGACTCAAGCAGAACAAAATTGAACTCGTTTAATAAGGGTAACCATACTAGAAGAGTCCAGTAGTAAAACATAAAGGTAAAACGATGGTACTAACTTCTATATATTATTGTATATATTTTTAACAAGTTTTTATTTCAGCAATTAACAGGAAACAGGGGTATTTACATCATCATTTGTGTCACAACATAGGTGACAGAATCAAGAAAAAAACGAAATTGATGCCAATGTCGCATGTAGATCTCTCCCTGTTACGACAAAGAGAATAGACTGAGTGATGTTTGGAACTGAGCAAGATGTCACGACAAAGCCCTAAGTATGTCGCGAAAAAGCAGAACTGATGAGGTAGTCGTGACGTAGCTTCCCTGTGTCGCGACATCGACTACAATTTTTGCAGGATCGACCCGACCTGATTGCGCAATCCAGTGGTTTAAGACCTATTTTTTTCCAAATTTATACACTTTAAAACCCTAGTTTTTCTAACCTCTATATATGCTAAAACACTATTCTAACCTATTCTATCTTATTTCAACTCTTTAAAAAATTTCAAAAACCTAAAAATCCTTCTTTTTTCCTATTTCTCTTTTCACATTTCAGTTTTTTCTTATAAAGTAAAGATGAACATCCAAAGAAAGGGGAGAAGCACATCAAACCAGGTTTGAAGTTCCTATTTCATACTCTTTTTTTCAAAATGTCTCCTAGAAAAGTTAGATGAACTGTAGAATCTAAATCATCATTGGGTACAAACTCTTCAAATTTTGTGAATGCAAATGTGGAAAGATATTTCAATGAGCTTCAAGGGAAGACATTCATTCAAGAGAGGGGTTTTGACCTTTTGATGGTTCTATGCAAGGAAATATGGCCTCTAGTTAGGTGCCATAGGTGGGAACGATTTTGGACAATACCCACAGAGCCTGCAGTTATCCCAGTAATCCAAGAATTTTATGCTACATTAAAAGATTATATCTCTAGGACTAGTGATGAACTCAATTGCGAAACCTTAGTAATTAAAGGAGTTAGTGTTAAAGTAACCCCGAAAATAATATGTAAACTCTTTAATGCTCCATATTATGAACAAGATTTCTTAGACCAAACTGATCTAGATTATTTTCATGATTTTGATATGAATGAGGTAATTACATATTTAACTGAGAGAAGGGGGAATGGAAATTTGGGCCAAGCACTAATATTCCTACTTCGTTCAACCAAGCAATTATGTTCTCTGAAGCCAAAATGTGGTTTCAATTTGTATGTACACGCATGATACTTGCTTTAATTATTTCTAATGTTTATGTCTTTCGAGCTGTGCTATTATTTGCAATTTTGCAGAAAAAGCAGGTTTGTATAGGGAAGTGGAACCGCTAAAACATGAGTCGATGTGTGGGAAGCCAAAAAGTGGGGATTTTCTTTCCTCACTTAATCACGACTTTATGTAAAAGGATAGGAGTGCCCCATGACATCATAGACATGAGCCATTAATCAACTCTTCCAACACACTCTTCATCCTAAATATCAATGCAAAACTAGAGGGGAAAAGGAAATCACAAGACTCGGCAGCTACACCAACTTCCACACAAAGGTTGGCACCAGCCCAACAAGAAGTTGGTGAAGAAAGTCATCCAAAGCTCGATTGGATGATACAATGGATGCAAGAATCAGGACCGTGTTTCAGTTTGCTTGGTAGCATAACATTCGGCCCCTAACTACACACCAGACATGATTGGGATGGTGGATGAGGAGCATAATAAGGAGGAACAAGAAGAGAGGAATGACAATGATGAGGATGAGGAAGAGATGGATGAGGATGAATGAGTGTTTTGAACAATTTAATTTTTAAGACTTGTAATTTTGGATTACTTTTGTTTTTGTTTTTTAAGACTTATATAATTCGTAGGAGTAGGATTAGGATTTATTTTTGCATATATATACCTTAATTTTTCTATAGGAACCTCACACTATGGAGACACAAAAATTTTGAGCTATTCACAACAAAAGGGAGAAGGACAACCACCATGAGAAGAGGAGCTTTTCACGATCAATCGGGTAACTTCTTTCCTTACTAATTAACGGGCTACACATTGAGGACAATGTGTTTTCTAAAGTGTGTGCGGGGTGACATAGGAATTTTTGCATATAGTTTTTAATTTTAGTTTTTCTTTTGATGTGTGCTTGAGCTTGTAGAAATACAAGTGATTGGTTAGGAGCATGTATAATAGGTTGAGTGTATTTGTTGATAAATTTAGTATGATGATGAGGAATTTTTTTAAATTTTTTAGCATGCAATTATTAAGTTCTATATGTTACATTAAGTATAAATAGAAAAATATTATTGATCCCAAATGATGTGAATGATATGAGGAAACGAGCATGCTAGTATAGATAATATATAGTAATTTTGAGAATTATGTGAAAAAATTGATATTTATGCATATCAAGGTGTTTAGGGATGACCTAAGGAATTATTTGGTTACATTTAGAGATAAAAAGTCAAACCCTATTTTGAATTTCCAATTAGTACCTATCTTTGAGCCTTATAACCCTTCTTGATGACCTACACTACAAGCCTTTGAAGCTTAAAATGATGATTTGTGTATACTATCTTCTTTGGTTCTACTTTGCATGATAATAGATGTGTGGTCATATGTATTGAGGGTAAGTAGACACATTATGGTGGAGGTTATAAAATAAAGAGTGAAATAGGAAAATCAATATGGTATATGAACTTTAGTTAGCCAAAAAGAGAGAAATAGTGAAAAAAATAAAAAAAAGAAAAAGAAAAATAAGTAGAAATAGAAAAAGAAAGTTCGTGAGTAAGAAATCATGTGAAAAGTGACAAAGTCATAAGGTTACCAAAAAGAAGAAAAAGAAATTTTACTCAAGAAACAAAAAAATATTCATAGGCTAGTTAAAGGGATTAGACTATATTGAAATTCCTAAATTGGAGAAAAAATAGGAAGGTGAGAGAAGGAGAGATAAGGTAGTGAGATGGAATGCGAAATTAAGGGGAAGAATAGGGAACATTACAATGTGTCAAACTATTTTCGTGTTTGTAACCTTTTGTGCTTAACTATTCTTGAAACTCATACCTATCTTGAGCCTCAACACGTTACAAGCCGAAAAGCCCTATGTGACTTAAACAACTCTATGCATTAATAGATATGGAAATTGTATGATCTCATTATAAACTATCTGTATTGTACTACAATAATCAAAGTACTTACATTAGGCATGGATGGATTTATATCGATGAAACTTTGATATTTGTATTTCTTGTAATTTACTGAACTTGTATCGTTTCTGATAAAAAATGGTAAAGTTGCCCACTCATCATGTTATAATCATTGAGAAGTACATAATGCCTAGAATAGATATTGCGAACCTAATTTTTGTATAATACAGATTCAAGCTCATTTGCTTTTCTTTTTTCTTATTTTATTGCTTTATTATTTCTTTTCTTGTTGTAATACCTAAAACTCGAGACCGTCGTCAGTTAGGGTTCCGATGTTTTTTTGATTTTCTATCACAGATTATCTCATTTTTTACTATTTCATTTAATCATATTGAAGTAAATGAATGCATCAAGAACGACATAAATTATTAATGGATTATTATCACATTTCAAAAAGGATAAAAATGTCATTTCCATAATTTTTGGAGACTTCTACCGGTACCTGTTGGACAAGTATCAGTAATTGTCAAGTCAGTAAACAATTCAGAAACAGTGCAGACTTCTATCGATACTTGTGACAGTTTTATCAATACAAGTGAAGCTTCTACCGATACTAAAAACTCCGGAGAGCTAAGAAGTCTTACCCTGCAACTTCTACCGATATAAGTACACAGATTACCGATACTTCTATGAGTAGAACTACCGATACAACTCAAGTTAGTGAACAACCTCTCTCCTACCCTATACTTCTACTGATATGTGCATGAGTTCTATCGAAACAAGTATGCAGAATTCAAATAAGCATGCCAAAACTCAAGTTTATCAATCATTCAACATTTCATAACTTCAAAATAAATTAGACCAACACATTGTTCATAGTTTCCAAGTCATTACATGCATTTCCTAAAGTCTACATTTCACATTGAGTAAGCATACAAAAATTATGTTCATCATTTATCCAAGTTCACAACAAGGAACCTAACATTTCCATAAAAGTAATATCAAGATAACAACATCCTAGTACATTCCATATAACCTAATGATGAATACTACCAAACGAACTCTACAATAGTGTGACTTCTTTGAGATGACCTGATCTTCAAGCTGCAAAAATAAACTACAAAACCACAATAACATCTTTGGTAAGCTTCGTAGCTTAGTAAGTTCGAAGAGTATAAAGAGTTACCAAATATTTGCATAAAGCAGTTATAACTCAACTGAGTTAGGATAACCCATTGCATTCCTCGAGCTATATTTAGCATTTCAACTTTCCTGTTTATATCATTTCTGTTACCAGTACCTGATGCTGCTCACACGAGCTGTCGAGGACTCGCAACATATGCGGTACCCCAGCCATCTATACGGTGTCTGTTTATATAACTATCTCCTAATGATGCTGCTCGCACGAGCTGTCGAGGACTCACAACATATGCGGTACCCCAGCCATCGTGTCGGTTTCGTTTCTTCGGCATAAAGCCGGCTATCTTTGTTGATCCCTTTTTTTTCATTCTCTTTGATTCCAAGTGCTTCCATTCAATTCTTGACATGTATAGCATAGGTACAAATAACAACTAAATACAAATTTACTTAACAAACTTACCGGATTGAATTGTAGTGAGGGAAAGGCTCTAGGGACTATTCTGCTTATTTTCCTTTTTCGCTATCCGTGGCACGATCGTAATCTACATAAAAAAATAACCCAAATTTTCACATTCAAACACATAATCAGGTCATTTAACACAATTTGATCCTTTATGGGAAAATTATGAAATTACCCCTGATACTTTCTTTTTTATTCAATCTAGTCCTTTCAATACAAAACATCCAAAATACTCATTTCTTCTTAAATAATCCCTAAACAAACATTATTTATTCTTAAAAAAAATCCCTACAAACCAATTATTTCAATCAAATGTACATAATTTAATCTCTTTTACATTTTAATCCTTAAACCCTAATTTCATCAAAAATCACTTTACAAAAAGATCCAACCCAAACATCAAGCAATCAAAACTATCATAAAATTTAGAGAATAAACATTTTCAATAATGAAAAGTTTCATAACATTTGAAAGATTCACAAATTAGTCCTTAGGTAAGCTAGATTAAGCTAATACGGATTCAAAAAACATAAAAATTACTAAAAACGATCAGGTTTGCTTACCAAATCAAAGCTCAAAGTTTGAGTGTAAAAACCTTAACCCTTTTCTCTCTTAGTTGTGTAAAGGAAGAAGATAAAGTGAAAATGATGAAAATTCCACTTAAATTTTCTTTAATTTAATATATATACTAATGACAATTTTGTAAATTTTAAGACTTTATCATTAAGCTTTAATTAACCCTTTTTAATGTTAATTAAACCTATTTATACTTAATATAACTCATGCTAATCCACCCACTAACATTTGTTTGGTTAATTTACTCATTTGGTCTTCTAATTAACCATCTCTACTTTTGCACCTATTACAATTTAATCCTTTTCTACTCAATTAACTATCTAAAATTAAAATTTCATAACCAAATTTTAATACGATGCTAACGAAGTCATAAATTTTAAATAAATAAATAAATTTACTACTCGACTCGTCGGAGTTGTGACCCCGAAATCACTATTTCTGACACCACTAAAAACTAGGCTGTAACACTTGTTTTGTTTGCTTGAGGACAAGCAAAGACTTAAGTGTGGGGGAGTTTGATCTGTCAGTTTATACCTATTAAAACTAGTTTTCACACTTAAAGAGCTTGAAATTAAGTATTTTCTTTATGTTTTCATAGGATTTAACTTAGTTTTTACTTTTTGAATAAATTGTGTAAACCAAGTGTTAAAAAGGTTACTTATTATCTTTAAGGCGATTGAGGCCTACATACTTTGTGAGTGTACAGGAGACCATGAGAAGTTGAACAAATACGAAACTGATCACTTTGTCACAAGGATCTGCGTTGCAATAAAGGGGCCAAACTTGAAGATTTGGGGCACTGACTTCTTTGTTGCGACATACATAGGCCATGTCGCAACAACGCCGGCATGATGACACTAAGTAGGGAACTGACTTCTTCTTCGCGACACAGGTCCGTGTGTTGCGACATCGACCCCTGGATGCAGTTTTTGCACCGAGTGAAGGGCGTTTCGATTTTTACAATGTCACTTAAACTCGAAGGACAACAGCTAACTTAACGTTGATGAAAACAACCGACCAAGGCTATTAATAGGGCCTTTAGTACTAGGGTTGAGTACATATTTTCTAGCTTTTAACTTTTACTTTGTTATTTTCGTTTAGAAATGAGATTGTAACTTTCACATAAACGTTCGAAATTATTTCCTGAGAGATTGCCAATACAATTGAAGTTTCTTTTATTTCATTAATCAATTTTTACTTAATTATATTATTCCTTTTATGATGTTTAAGAACACCATAAGGAACTAATTCCATTTAAGGGAATTAGGAGTGGAAGTCTGAATATTTAATTATTGTATAAACATGGATTTTCAATTGGATCAGCTATTTGGGAAAGGAAAAGAATGAAACAAACTCTAGGCTTGACAACCCTAGAAAGTCATTTAGGTGAGAATTAATCCAAAATTGGTATTGCCTATCCGTGAAATCCTTTTTCGCAAATCGGTTTAGACTATGACATCTAGCAATAAGTAGTCTCTATCGACTTGCTATGCTGGCGGAAGATTGGAAGATCCAATGGGGGTAGTAACTAGTTGATTGAAGAAAAATCCCTAAAACCATCAATCAATGAAGAAATCATACTGAAGTGACCTAATCTCCCTAAAGTCATTTATCGAATCATTACATCTAGTCTTTGACTTATTTTATTTCTTTTCATGTTTTTCACAACCAACTCTTTTATTTCATTCTCGTACTATAATCCCTAAACTTATTACTAATTAATTCTATTCTTTGCAGGGATTTAATTCACTATTGCTTTACGCCTCCTTTGGGTATGATCCTCGGAATACTGCCAAATATTTTGTTGTACAAATCTATATTACAACCTGACCGGTATACTTGCAGAACTGGAAAACCTACACTGAACAAGAGTATGTTCGGAGGCGATCATATATACACATTCAAAACAATCATATATAGGGATCATTTCATCAACTTTCAAATTCAACACTTAACCATATTGAACCCTATTTACATGCCACATAACCAGGTCTAAAACAATTCAAAAGTCTATCTAAACGAAGATTAGATAGTGTGAGTTTCGATTTGATCCGATCTTTACATTCCTTAAAAGACAACTAGAAAACAAGAAAACATAATAGAGTATGCATTACAAATACTTAGTAAATTCATGGGTATTAACACAGTACATTAACGGTAAATTTACCTCAAATTACAAATTTAAACACATCATAACAACTAACTTAAGGCCTCTACTCATTATAGCAATTCACAACAGCAAGGTGGGCTAATTCGATATTCAAATCATATATCAATCCAACATTTAATTGTTATTTCGATTTAGTATCGTGCAACGGGGTCGTCATCAATATACCATTACATCATTCTTTAACAAATGTATGTATCCATTCAGAACACTTGTTGTCACTAACCTGATATAGCATTTCACAGTAATAAAGTGAACCCTACATATATTCGAGTATTTACATATCTATATAACACCATCACAAGTAATAAATATCATTCAAGACATTACCATTCACTTATTTTATATTAATTCAATACTATACATATAATTTATTCATCATATATCATTTGAAGATAATCTCATAATAATTAACAATCATTTCTCTTTTCTATTAATTCAATGGCCCGATGAACACTAGTAAATAAATTTGGATACTTGGGTAACCATACCACACTAGAAAACACCCACACTAGAAAACACCAACGTTCTAAATAGAGGTACCATAGTGTAAATAGAGGCACCATAGTGGATACATAGGCACCGAAGTGGAAACAAAGGCACCAAGTGCAAACAGAAGCACTGACGTTCATACAAAGGCATGAAAGTGCAAACAAAGTCACCATAGTGCAAAAAGAAGCACCGAAGTTCATACAGAGGAACCGAAGTGCAATAAGGGCACGAAAGTGCAATCAAAGGCACCGGAGTGCAGTTAGGGACACTGAAGTGTAGTCAAGGGCACCAAAGTGCAATCATATACGTTTTAAGCCATATAATATAATCACATAAAAAATATCCAATCATATATATAGCATTTCACGTTCATTCCGTAGTGCGTGCATATTCATATTTATCATATATTTTATTTTCTTTTGATTTAGTCCATTTGATGTCAACAACAATATATATACTTAGCAATTCAAGCTAGAAAACAATACAAAATAATACAATTATTTATGAATTAACAAATTATGTTTCGTATGAACTTACCTTGGAAAAACAACAAGGAGTCAGGGACTAATCTATAATTTCTCCTTTTTCTCTATTATCTTTTGATTGACTCAATTCTCGATCTATAATGCTTCATTACAATTTATCAATTCCAATTATATTTTTCCATCCTATCATAAGCATAAATAATTTCAATTTCACTTTTTGAAATTTCTCTAAAGTTTTATATTTTATTCAATTTAGTCGTTAAAACCAAAATAACTATATCTTTCAAATTTGAACTTCGATTTACAATCCGATTTCAATTACCTCCTTCTACAGCTCTCTATTATTATATAATTGAAGAAATTTATCCTCAATTTCGAAATTTTTGCACTTTAGTTTCTATGTCAAAATTAACCATTAAACTTTAAAAACTAGTCATTTTTCATATCTAAACTTACAATCTAACCAAATAATACCAATAACTTCAAGCATTCATCAATGACAATATTTTGAAACTTTGACAGTTTCAAAAAATAAAACACGGGCTAGCTAAATCGAGTTACCATGATCTCAAAAACATAATAAATATAAGAAATAAACTTGTATATTTACCTATTTTGAAGGATTGAAGTTCAAACTCAAAACCCCAATTTTTCCTTCTTGTTTTCGTGGAGAAGACGAGTGGAGAAGGAAGAAATAATTTGTTTCTTTTTTTGTTTTTACTTATATACCTAGTTTTATACTTAATTAATCTAATTTAATTTAATAAATCTTAATTAGTTAATTATAAACTTAATTAATCAATTAAGTGGGTGACAAACAACATCCACTGCCTTTTGAATTATTTGGAGGGTTCATTAACTCAATTGGTCCTTCAATTAATTATAATTTCATAGCGATTAACTTTTACCTCTTACAATTAGTCTTTATATCTCTTAATTAGTCACAAATTTAGAAAAATTACTTATTCAAAATTCAATTCACCAATATAATAAATATGTAAATATTTAATATAAATATTTACGGGCTCAGTTTACAGAAACAAGGTCTCGATACCTCATTTTTTGGCACCATTAACTTTAGGATCATTACACTTGTACCTTAATTAATTATCAATTCAATAAAAATTCTACATCAAAATTCAATATAATTCAAAATAAGCTCGTAAATATAAAATAATAATATTTATAGACTCACTCGTTGGAAATAGGGTTCTGAAACCATCGTTTTTCCCACACCATTGAGAATTGGGTTGTTACATTAAAAGCCCGGGAAATACTTGTAATTGGACTTGATGTGGGAGAGGCTCAAAAGCCCCTCATGTTAAAGGGGTGGACGAAAAATCCTAGTAATATTAACTAGGGTTGCCACCACCTATACTTCTAGTTAGACTAGGAGTTTGTTATTCTTGTTGGAATAAACTTCTACAATTCAATAAGGGCTCTACCTTCTCTCCTTATAAATAGATGACACCTGTAGGGCTACAAACACAACTTTTCAGATATCATTATTATGCTAAGAAATAAGAGACTTTTATTTCTAAGAAATAAATATATTTTTCGGAATAACGATTTTGTCGATATCTATTTGAGAAGAGCTTTTCATTTTCACATTATAGAAAAGAAAACTATTTCTAGTTATGTGTTTGATTCATTTCATTTGAGCCCAAACTCGAAGCAGTTTGTGGTACGAAGATGGTGTAAAAGATCGTTGGTTGAAAGTTGGGAACAAGAAGGATTCTTCTATCCAAAAACATAGGTGTGAATTTGGTTTAGAGTTTATTGCTATAAATATCACAAATCGGGTCTATTTTAAAAGAAAAAATCGTTGTGCAAGAAAACCATTTTCGAATCAAATTTTTTCCAAAATTTTTCCCCCAGTTTTCAAGATAAAACTAGAACATTTCTAGTTTTCGTGGCTCAACTAGTAACCCTTCCTATTTACAATTGATGAAAAGAATTAAAAAAATATAAACTCTTAAAGGTAGACGTTTACAAGATTTTGGCTTACCGAAAATTTATGAAAAGATTTTTACAATGAAACACTAAAGACTATGTACAAGGAAAAAATGAAGAAAATAAAGATCTAAAGAATCTTCTCTTGATTTGTTACTTGGATATTGATCTCTTGTGTCTTGTAGTGTTCTTGAGGTCTTTATATGTCAAGGAATTAATTTATAGCCATTAGGGAATAAACTATAGCCATTGCAAACTAAAAATCAGTGTAAAAAAAGTATCTTGCAACTAGTGAAATCGATACTATAAAATGTAGCCATTGGAAACATTATAGTACTAATACCAAGAAGCAAGGTATTAATACTTTGCCCATTAGACTTGCTTGTAGTTGCTGGCTTCTCAAGGTATCAATACTTAGCCACCAAAATGCTTGAAAAAAACATTTTAACACGATAAAAGAACTTGGGATTAACATAAAAACAATTTATATAAGATAAAACACATTTAGAACATTTTTTTAGTATTTTAAAGTCTTGAAAATGTTTGATGAGGATTTGAACAATTCTTCTACAACATGACTTAGGAAGAAATATGTAAAATTTATCTTAAATGTTGTTATTTTAAAATCTTGATAAATCCAATTTATCTTATATTTATATATATATTGTGTAATTGTTTTCACCCACATTGTGGATGTGCCATAATCTAAATGTTTTAAATGATTTATTCTTCTAGATGCCTCCAAGGTATTGTTTCTCTTTTCTAAGTATTTCCCCTTTCTTATAAAATATATACTATAAAGTAAAGTACACGAGAAGATTAGGACAAAACTCTCTGTGACATCGTAAAACTTCGACAAGTGCATGTCAGTAGGTATCCATGCCAGATCCGAACTTAAAGCTTAAAATAATAGTTAGGTTGATGAAAGGACTTTATTGATATGATAGTATCATATTATGAATCAATTAGAACATTTTGAAGTTTTTGAATCAATTTAGAGTGGTTTGAATCCATAAACTGACAAGAGGACTTGCTTGATACAATACTATTACTTTGAAGACCTAATCTAAACATTTTAAACTTTAGGTATTTAAAGCCTAAGCCAATGAAAGTACCTAATTGAAATAATAGTATTATTTTAAGGACTCAATTAAAATGGTTTGAAGCTTAGTAACCAATTTAGAGAGGCCATTGATGCAATTAAACCAAAGGAAAACTACTTTCAATAGGTATGGAAATTTAGAAACCAATATAAAACGACCACACACAATTCAACTCTGCTAATTTTCCTTTTCCTCGATCGGTGGCATGATCGTATTCTACATCCACAAATCATTCAATTCTCACATTAAGTTACATAATTTAGTCATTCAACACAATTTAGTCCTTTTGGGAAATTACGATTTTACCCCTACTAGTTTCCTTTTATTCAATCTAGTTCTTTCAATACAAAACATGCAAAATAACCATTTTCTCCCACAACCAACCATAGTCAAATTTTCTTAGGTTTCCACTCAACCCATTCACACATTTATTTTCATAACAATACATGTAATTTCACCATTTTCAGATTTTAATCCTTAAACCCTATTTTCATCAAAAATCACTTTACAAAAAGATTTAACCTAAGTATCAAACATTCAAATACATCAAAAGCTTCCAAGAAAAAGCAATTTCAACCATGGTAAGTTTCCTAACATTTGATAGATTCACAAATTAGTCCTTGCATAAGCTAGATTAAATTGATACAGACTCTCAAACATAACAATTATAAAAAAGATCAAGGTCTGCTTACCCAAATCAAAGCTCAAAGATTTGAATTGAAAACCCTAACTTTTCTCTCCTTGTTTTTGTGTGAAGAAAGAAGAAGAAGAAAAATGGGATGAAAATCAATTTCTTCTCTTTTAATTTTCATATATATAGTAATGACATTTTTGTAATTATTGAGACTTTCATCATTAAGCTTTAATAAATCATTTTTAAATCTTAATTAAATCTATTTATATTTAATATAAACCATGTTAATCCACTAACTAATATTCATTTGGTCCTTCTAATTAAACATCTATATTTTTATCCTTTTTATGATTTAGTCCTTTCTATTCAATTGACTATTTAATCTATGAAATTTTCAAATCATAATTTCATATGATGCATATATCACCAGAAAATTCAAAATAAACAAATTTACAACTCGACTCGTCGGAGCTGTGGTCCCGAAACCACTGTTTCCTACACCACTGAAAATCGAGCTGTTACATCTAATGTGGAAAACTCCATGGAATTTCAAAGGCCCTCAAAGAGTTCGAATTTTTCTATGGCTCACTTTCAAACAAGGCCTCCTCACAAACATAGAGCATGTAAGGCGAGGCATTGGTCAAGAAACATCTTGCTCGATTTGTGGTCATGTTGGAGAAAGCATTTTGCATGTTCTTAGAGATTGTTCGAGGTAGAAGAGGTTTGGAGACAGTTAATTCTTTCAAGCCTTGTTAGCATATTTTTCACTTCCAACATCACAGATTAGTTAATTTCTAATTTACAATCTCTTAAGCTGTTGGATTCTTAGAAAGTTAGTTGGGCAAGCTTATCTGGTCTTATAGCGTGAAGAATTTGGAAGAACAAAAGTATTTTCATATTCCAAGGATTAATGTGGGAAGCGACTGAGATTATCAAAGTCTCTATTTCGTGGGTGAAACAATTTTGGATTACACATAATGAAGCTTTGAATAGAAGACTTACCACCATTCAAAGGAATTCTCTTTTGGTAAATTGGACTCATTTGCATACTGATGGACCTGTTAATTTGAGCACAAGGTATGCTTTTGCAGGGGGAGTGATATGGAATTATCAAGAGAATTGGATTATGGGTTTTAATCACTCTCTAGGGATGTGTTCGATTTTTTACGTTGAGTTGTGAGGTATCTTGGATGGGTTGACTCTTCTATAAGACTGTGGTTTGAACAAGATATTGATTCACACTGATAGCCTTGAGGTATTCCATGCTTTGCAAAGGAGCTTCTGAGCTATTTTGAGCTTAGCATTGGTTAGGCGGACTCAATAAAGGTTTCAGAAATTTGACTATTAGCTGGTTAGATATTTGTGAGTAGTTTATTTTTAGCAATTATATATATTTTTTACAATATTGGAAGTGGGGATGGGGTCACACGATTTAAACCCGTCATAATTATAAAATTTTTTAAACTTTGAAAATTATTGTGAAGCAAAGTAGTATAATATTAAAAATAAAAATAGGTTGAATTATTTGGGAGGTTCTTATAATATAGGGATTGGATTAAATTAGTCCCTCTAGTAAACGAATCAATTTAGTCCCTATATTATTAAAAAGAATCAAATAAGTCCAAATTATAACATAGTTAATATTTACTATATAAAAAATGTCTATTTGTTTTCAATTCTAAACAATATATTTCATTTATAGAACCATAATAGCTTTAAAAATATTAACTTTGTTAAACAATAAATGACATCTTTTAAAATTAGTAAATGTTAACTCTATTCCAATTTGCTTATTTGATTCTTTTTAAAAGTATGACCCTTAAATTAATATATTTAATAGTAGATGGACTAATTTGATCATATCCCTAAAATAGAGAGGCCTCCCAAGTCCCAAGTACATTCACTTAAAAATATATAGTTAAAAGGTCACCATTTTGCATGCATAGTAAAATATTCGATTTAAACTCAGTTATACTAAAATTTTTAACATTTTAACATTTAATGTAAAATATTCAATACAAACGAATGGTAGGAAGAGAATAAAAAAACAGACATGGAGAATGTCAAATATAAAATAAAGAATTTGTAAATTTTATCTTTAATTAAAAAGAATTAAAATTTAGGAGGAAGGATTAACTTTAATCGTAAAATTGCAACTCCCTCAAAAGTAAAAGATAATTGAAGCACTATCAAAATAATTAGTAGGTAATTAAAGGACTATTAATTTAATTAACTCATTTGAAATATGATTTTATTCATTTTTTTAATTTATTTTATTTACATTAACTCTCCTAAATTTTAGATTGTGATTAGCGAATTATATTATTGTTATTTACATTGAAAATATAAAATTAGTATAACTTAATTATATATATTATTAAAAGATGTTTACATTGAAATTTATTCAGTTTAGGAAATAAAAAGAAAAAAAAAGACATTGGCATTTTTTTCATTTATGTTTTTTTTATAATAACTATGTTGGTTTTTACCATGCATTTGTTTTTTTAAAGAGTAGGGATTATTTTTTAATTTATCCTTTTAGTAAAATATTTTCAAATTCAATTGTTTTTGTCTTTTAATTTATAATATTTTTGAATGATTGAGGCGTTAATTGACACAATTTAAAAGCATTATAAACATTTTTTAATTTACATGTAAGTCTGAAATTTTTAAATTCATTTTCAGTTCAAATAATAGAAAAGTAAAAAAGAAGAAGAAGAAGTTAGCTATACATAAAAGAAATTAGAAAATAAAAATAAAAATAAAAATGTTGTGTACAGAATACATTAAAGCAATATAAAAGGACCACACACAATTCAACGCCAGAAAGCAATCAAATTAAAGCAAAAAGCAATTTAAAGGGACCAAGATGAAATTAAACCAAAAGAAAAACGCTAGAAGGAGGGCTTGAACCTCCGACCTTGTGGTTAACAGCCACACGCTCTAACCAACTGAGCTATTCCAGCTTTGTTATTAAGATTTTCAATAAAATAATTTAACAAGTTAAACTCCATATAGTCATGAGGACTTGAAGTCAAGCTGGTCTAGGTTATTAATTTTATATATTAGCTGAAAAAGGAAGGGCCTAAGCAAAATCAAAATCTCTCTCCAAAGTCTCCATGAAAAAGCTCTTTGTCAGATCAACAACATCAAAGCCAAGTAAAAGATCTTCCAGGTATCTCTTCTCACTCACTTTTAATAATAATTTCGCTTTCTTTTTTATCCTTTAATCGCTCTCTACCTTTGCTTATCTCTCCTTAATTACGTTCATTACGCTTCTGCTTCTTTAATTAATATTGCTTTCGTCTCTCTTCAGTTTGTTTGTTTGTTTGTTTGCTGTTTTCGGTTTCCTCTTTTTACGAGTGGTACCTGATTTTTTAGTTCATCCTTAATTTTTAGCTTTTTATGCGCTTACAATGTGTTTGGTTGCCGAGAAAATGAATAGGGGAAAGTCAAAAGAATAAAAGAAAGAATGAAAAGGAATGAAACACCTTCCTTTTGAATTTGCGGATTCGAATTATTAAATTCTGTACTTCTTCTGAATACTGGAAAAAGAAATTAAAAGGAATCGAAGTGAAATTGGGTGCGTTGGAGGTCTGGCGAATTCTGATATTAAGTTTGATTTTTGAAAATTTGGAAGATTGACGTTATTTTTGAAAAAGAAATTTTGAAATCTCAAAGTAAATTTCTTAGGTGAACCCATCTCAAGTCACTCTTGAACCGTGAATAGTCTTTTGAAGCATTTATGGGCGTATAATTTTGGTATTAGTAACTTTGTTTCAGGCTTTCGCCATTCTATGTTGTTAGGGGTGTTTTTTAAATGGTTTTTTTTGGTAATGTTGTATATCTGGCTGCAGTGTGAGAAGTATGGTAAGTTCAAGTTAATGATTGTTCATTGTCTCAGGTGTGATCTGAGTTTGAGTCGTGTCAGTCGCGTAATTTTTAGGGTTTTGTCCTCTCCTTATAATCCAAAAAAAAACATAGTAAGGGAGAATGCACTTCGTTACCTTCCTACTAAATCACTTTTCCGGTGCTTTGGAGTTTATCGGGATTGGAAGCTTCTAATATCAACACCTTATTTTGCGCACAATCAATCAAATTCTTTCCATTTTGTCTCGGGTTTCTTTTACCAAACACAAGCAGGCGTGCCATCATTCATGTCTCTTCACCTTATGGCTTATGGTGTTCCACGCCCAAAAACATCGATGCTTTAATAGGATTGAAATGGTTCAATAATATTTGCAAAAAGATTCACAAACCAAGCTACAATTTGTATATTGCACTTTGAATTCTTCTAGAGTCCATCAAATTTTAGCAATGGCTCAAAAATGAGAGTCCTTAGAAGCAACAACTACTTCCAACTTTCGAACTAGGCCTATTTCTTTTTTGAACTTAGCCTTGAATAGATAATTTAAAGTTCAGATCCACTTAGACTCGAACAAAAATAATTATTTAATATTATATTCTACATATAATAAATAAATAATAAAACTTACATACATATAACATTTATCCTTAAGTGGTTTAACACCTCAGCCCATAGATCAACTTCTAATACATAGATATTTTATTCTAATGTGTAATAATTACTGATACCATTTATATATTTTTTGTTATGCATATAATAATTTCTTCTTGGTCAAAATAGAAATTTCATAACTCTATATGTCAAAATATTTATAGATGTCATTTTTTTAACGGAAATATTGACTAAAACATTTGCTTTTAATATTGTTAGTATGACAATTTACTTGCACTTCATGAGTACATGATATTATTAGTCTTATATTTCACATCATCAAATAATTTAAAGTTTGTAAAAGTAAAAATAAAACATCAAAATTATAAAAATGATAAAAAGTTCATAAAAGTTTTTTTTAAAAAAAAATAGCATGTAGGCTAGCAAGTTTTGTAACACCCGAAACTCGGCCCAATTGGTTTGACTTAAATTTGGTGAGCTACATTAGTCATCGGAGTGAGTCTCTATTAACTCTCAACTTTCTTCCAACACACCATTGATACGCAACATATAATTTGCTAATACAACAGCGGAATAGAATTATGCATGGAATGTAAAATATGCAAGTTTATAAAATTAAACAGAGGAAGGTTCACATGTCAACCAACAGTAAACTTAAAGGTTCACATATAGAAAATAAAAAGGGTATTTCAGGGCACGCATATTCGAACATAAATACAAGTACATAAAAGTTATTATTAAGGTTCGCACAATAACATAACTTCGCATAAATACATAAGTTCACATAACAGTATAGGTTTGGATAAATACATGGGCTTCACAGACAAGGAAGGTAATACATTCAAGGATTCACCTACTTTAATTGGGTTCGCTAACAAGCAATGTAACACCCTCACCTGTCTCCGTCATTGAATTAGGGTTACTAAGCATTATCGAACAAATCACGTCAAATAATGACCTTTTAAAGCAATTAACCAAATTAAAAGACAATAATAGAACTAATATTCATTCAAGGCAAAAACATAATTACGAACCCTAAATCAAGCTTACGGGATCATAAAAATTGGTTGGGAACATTCGAGGACTAATTTGAAGCAAAATAGGAAATTTTAGAAAAAGTTGAAAAATTTTGAAATAGGGGTCACACAGTCGTGTGTCCAGGCCATATGACAAAGCTCATACCGTGTGACTATTCTACATGCTCGTGTTCCTACCCCACACACTCGTGTCCCTAACTCGTGCAACTCACTGACTTGGGTCACACGATTGTGTCCCAACTCGTTTGACCACTTATGTAACTCATTGACTTGGGTCATACGACTTTGTCGCAGGTCGTGTGTCAGCCCGTGTGAACCCTGCACCTTGCACAATAGAGGCACACACTTGTGTGGGTCGACTTTGTATAACACACACTCATGTGGCAGCCTGTGTCCCAGGCCGTATGCACTAAAGTTTACCTTCAAATGGGAGTTTACCAAAACGAGCTTGCTTAAGGACATGATTGAAATAATAGTATTATTTTAAGGACTCAATTAAAATGGTTTGAAGCTTAGTAACCAATTTAGAGAGGCCATTGATGCAATTAACCCAAAGGAAAATTACTTTCAATAGGCATGGAAATTTAGAAACCAATACAAAACGACCACATAGAATTCAACGCTAGGAAGCAATCAAATTAAAGCAGAAGGTAATTTAAGGGGACCAAAGATGAAGTTAAACCAACACTGGAGAGCAATTAAATTAAAGCAAAAAGCAATTTAAAGGGACCAAAGATGAAGTTAAATCAACGCTGGAGAGTAATTAAATTAAAGCAAAAAGCAATTTGAAGGGACCAAAGATGAAATTAATCCAAAAGTAAAACGCTAGAAGGAGGGCTTGAACCTTCGACTTTATGGTTAATAGCCACACGCTTTAGCCAACTGAGCTATTTCAGCTTTGTGAGCAGTGTATTTATATTAAAAGTATGAAATTAGTCTTAACTTAATTATATTATATTAAAAGATGTTTACATTGAAATTTATTCAGTTTAGGAAAGATAAAGAAAAAAAAGAAAGACATTGGTATTTTTTTTCATTTATGTTTTTTTTATACAATAACTATGTAAATTTTTACCATACATTTGGTTTTTTTTAAAAGAGTAGGGGATTATTTTTTAAAATTTATCGTTTAAGTAAAAATTTTCAAACTCCATTGTTTTTATTTTTCATTTATAATTTTTTTAATGATTAAGGTGTTAATTCACACAATTTAAAAGCATTGTAGACATTTTTTAATTTACAAGTAAGTTTGAAATTTGTAAATTCATTTTCAATTCAAATGTTAGTTTAGGCATATTAATTTTTATGGGTAAATTATTTAGTTGGTCACCCAATTTTTAGGGTGCTTTTATTTTGGTCACTTAAAATGAAATCTTTGCAATTTGGTCATCGAATTTTTAGGGTGCTTCCCCAAGCGTTAAATCTCTAACATTGGTTGACTGTACATGCCATATCATGTTTACACTTTCATTTTTGTCACCCAACTTTTAGGTCACTTTCATTTTGGTCACCAAAAAAATTATTTTTTAGGTATTAATTGGGGTAAAAAAAAATCAAGGATTAAAATGAAAAAGAGATAGAAAACTAAAATAAAAACAAAAAGTGATACATATATTTAAGCTATACTAATTTTATATGTAATGGTCGATTGAGTCTTAGCTCGATTGGCATGGACATTGTTGCTAATGTAGTAGGACGTGGGTTTGAGTGCGTTGAAGTGTATTATCCTCCTATTTATGGGTTGGGGAGGGACTATGGATAGTTCTAATCATTGTGTAAAAAAAAAGATATAATCAGAACCTATATTAAAATTGTGAAAAAAATTTATATGTAACATTTAAAATATATTTATTAAATTATTAGAATATAAGTTTAGGATATAATTTATACGAAAACGATGTTTAATGGTTTCCTTTCACCATCAAATCTATGAGTGAAATTCTCAAATTTGCTCACTTAATCTATATTTGCAAAAAAAAGACGGAGAGACTCTATATTTTTAAGCTCTATATTTTCACCATCAAATTTGAGTTCTATACATAAATTACTCATTCATACTTAGTGTTCCCTTCAAGAAATCACAAACTTTTCGTGTAAAAAATATTATGCTTTGAACAAGAACTTTTGAATTAATTACTCAAAAATTAAATTCGTTAGAAGCAGTGATTACTTTCAACTTTCGAACTGGACTTATTTCTTCTCTGAACTAAGTCTTAGATAGAAAATTTAAAGCTCAGACTTGAACACAAATAATTATTTAATATTTTATTCTACATATAATAAATAAAATAATAAATCTCGTATATATTTTAACATTTATCCTAAAGTGATTTAAGACCTCAGCCCATATATTAACCTCTAATACCTAAATATTTTCTTCTAATGTATAATAATTACTGATACCGTTTATATATTTTTATTATGCATATAATAAGTATTTAAATTCAATTTCCTCCTATTTCTTTTTTCTTGTTGGTCAAAATATAAAATTCATAACTTTATATGTCAAAATAAGAGTAGAGGGTTATTATTTTTTATTTTTCATTTATAATATTTTTGAATGATTGAGGTGTTAATTGACACAATTTAAAGGCATTATAGACATTTTTTTAATTTACATGTAAGTTTGAAATTTTTAAATTCATTTTCAATCCAAATAATAGAAAAGTTAAAAAAAAAGTTAGCTCAACATAAAATAAATTAGAAAATAAAATTAAAGGACTAGACACAATTCAACCTCAGAAAGTAATCAAATTAAAGCAAAAGGCAATTTAAAGGGACTAAAGATGAAGTTAAACCAACGCTGGAAAGCAATTAAGTTGAAGCAAAAAACAAATATAAAGGGACCAAAGATGAAATTAAACAAAAAGTAAAACGCTAGAAGGACGACTTGAACCTCTGACCTTGTGGTTAATAGCCACACGCTCTAGCCAGCTGAGCTATTCCAGCTTTGATGTTGAGTCTTTCAATAAAAATCAAAGTCAAATTCAATATTTGGAAAGCATGTTCATGGAATCTGGCTCTTGACAGTGGAATCTTATTTGTAGCTATATTAACTCAGGTATTGAGAAGTGAGAACCACTCATAAAATTAGATGATTACAACTAATCCTTCAGTTCTTAAGTTGATGTTTCAAGCTACTTCGCTGTCCACCTTACACTTGCACTACTTATCTTACCACACCCAAATACATCAATAATATTTGCAAAAAGGATTCACAAACTCTATATTTTCAAGATACAAGAACTGTTCTAGACTCATCATCAAATTTGAGCTCTATACATAAAGCATTCATCGATATTTAAGTGCTCCCCTCAAGAAATCACAAACTTTTCTTGTAAAACATATTATGCTTTAAAAAATAGCTTTTCAATTAATTACTCAGAAATGAGATTCGTTAGAAGTAGCGACTACTTCTAACTTTCGAATTGGACAATCCCTGTATTTGTTCGAGTCCAAGTCAGGTTAATGAGGAATATAAACTGTGAATCGGTTAAATGATATTTGAATGATTTGATAGTACGAAACGGTATTATAAAAGCATATATGAGTTATATGATTATCAGTAGTAAGTGAAAGACCATGCGAACCAGTTAAAAACAAGGCCTGAAGGTCAAATCGATCATGAATGAGTCAATAGACTTCATAGACAGAAAATAGAATAAAAAAATGGAATATTAGATTGAATTGGTTGGAAAATGAAAATTGAGTATCATAGTGTTATATATGTGTGCGTGTGTGTGTGTGAGAAATTAAGATGGAATTGAATTGTATCCTTGGTGATATAAAGTATGGTAAAGAATGCTCAATTGATTAGCAAATGAGCTTGTGAATAAAATTGATATTTGTGTGGATGAGCATATAGTTTGAAATGGTTGTATCATATGTCACGTCCCTAAAACTTGAATCTTGGAACGTGCGGTCTTAGACGTTTTTTCGAACACACAACTCCTAAGTAAGCCTGAAACTTGATCAAAGCTAAAGTGCTTAGATCCTTGCGGAAGTAAAAGAACTCTGAAAGAAAAGGCAAAACAAAAAGACAATGAAGAGAAATTTGAGTGAATGCTTTGTATATTCCTCAAAAGTGAAGTGTGTAAAATGAGGTGGGGTAAGCCTCTATTTATAGTTGAAGCCCCCTACATCCAACGGTCAAGATTAGAGTACATCGACGGTCTAGATACAATGACATCTATAATATCTCTTAATCTAAGGAATTCAAATCAAACATTCCAAAGATAAGAGATTACAAAGGATATGGAAAGAATCAAAAGGGAATATGCTAGATTATGTGCAACTTGCCATATCTACTTTGCAAGGCTCTTCAATCCCAAGTGTTGGGCTAAGTGGTGATAGGCCCAAAATGCTGCGGAATGCTTATTGGGCAGCTTGATGCGAGCTGGTCTCGGGTCTCGATGCGCGGTTCGTGACATTCTCCCCCACTGAATCTAGTGACGCCCTCGTCACTCGGCTAGCATGGTATCCATCCACTTGGTCCTTGAATTGTCATAGGTCCTCGGCTAGTTCCCAACTCCCCTCACTATCGGGAAGTCCCTTCCATTGCACAAAATATTCGTGCGTCGGTCGGTAACCTGGTCGTCGAATAACTCTCTCGGATTGGGTCTCTCGAACCTCGTTCTCATAGGAGATCTTCACTTCGACTGGCGCTCGGTATGATTTCCCTCGATCCGGATCTGACTCATCTTGATGGTAAGGCTTGAGGAAGCTAACATGGAACACTGGATGAGCTCGGATGGTCGGTGGCAACTCCAATCGATAGCCATGGTGCTTATCGGCTTCACAACTCAGAACGGACCCTCGTATCTTCGCACAAGCCCTTTGTGCACGGTTGGGTTGCGTAAGATTCCTGTCAATTTGGCAAGGGCTAGATTACCAACCTGGAAATTCACGTCCTTACGCTTTCGGTCTGCCCACTTTTGGTTTGCTTCCCTGCCTTGTGTAAATAAGATCGGGCTAAGTCGTGATGCTCTTGCCACTCCGTGGCAAACGTGTGTGCTGCTGGATTCAGCCCCTCATACTTGGTAACAACCGTGTTGGGTGTAAGCGGTTGTTGCCAGATCACGATCTCGAACGGACTTTGGTTTGTGGGCTCACTCCGTTGCAAGTTGTAAGAAAATTGAGCTACATCCAATAGTTTTGGCTAGTCGCGCTGCGTTGCACTCACATAGTGCCTTAAATAGATCTCCAATAGTGCATTCACTCGCTCAGTTTGCCCGTCGGTTGGGGATGGACACTTGTTGAAAAGTTCAAGCTTGATCCCATTAGCTTGAATAACTCGGTCCAAAATCTCCTCGTGAATCGTGTGTCCCGATCACTGATAATCGTCTTTGGCACTCCTCAATACTTAACCACGTGCTTGAGGAAAAGATGAGCTGCCTCCTCGATTGGACACTCCTTAGACGCTGGAATGAACGTCCCATACTTCGAAAACCTGTCAACAACAACCATAATACTCGACAGCCCGTCAGTGTTAGGCAAACCGATAATAAAGTCCATGGAAACACTTTCCCATGGTCGTTCGGGAATGGGCAATGGCTGCAACAGTCCTGTCGACTTCTTTATCTCTATCTTGTCCTGTTGGCACACAAGACAAGTCTTCACATAGGCTTCAACATCTGTGCCCATGTGTGGCCAGTAATAATTCTCTACAATCAGTGCCAATGTCCGGTTCATCCCCGGATGTCCCGCCCACTTAGAATCATGGGATTCCCTCATGATCCCCTTGTGTAATTCTCCAAACTGAGGCACATAGAGGTGATGTCCTCGAGCATATAACAAGTCTCCCTCGACCCAAAACTTTCTAGTCTTCCCTTTTTTGGCATAGTCAATGAGCATCTTGGCTGTTGGGTCATGTGACAACCCCTATTTGATGCGCTCCAATAGTTGTCCCTACGGGAAGCTAACAAACTCCATGTCATATCTTCGGGTTAAAGCATCGGCAACGGAATTCACTTTTCCTGATTTGTATTCCATGGAAAAATCAAATTCTGTAAGGAATTCCTGCCATCGAACCTGCTTTGGAGACAACTTTTGGGTTAGAAAATAACTATTGGTAACATTGTCGGTGTATACCACAAACTTGGACCCAAGTATGTGGTCTCTTCAAGTGTGTAAGTAGTGCACCACTGCAGTCATTTCCTTCTCATGGATCGTGTACCTCCTCTCGTTCTCATTGAGCTTTCGGCTTTCAAAGGCAATCGGATGTCCTTGCATTAGTAACCCACCAATGGCAACATCGGACGCATCGGTGTAAATCTCAAAAGGCTTGGTGTAATCTGGCAACACCAACACTGGTTCGCTCCTCATGGCCTTCAATTTTGCAAAGGCTTGTTGGCACTCAATGCTCCAATCCCACGCCTTGTCCTTCTTTAGCAACTCGGTCAAGGGTGTGGCTATTTTGGAGTAGCCTTTGACGAACCTCCGGTAGTAATTGGCTAGCCCCAAGAAGGATCTTAATTCTGTCACCTTGGTTGGCGGCTTCCAATCTTCAATGGCTCGGACTTTGGCCCCATCCATTTTGATCTTGCCACCTCCCACAATGTGTACTAAGAAAGGTACCTCCTTTTGAGCAAACGAGCATTTCTCTTCTTTGACGTAGAGATCATTCTCTCGCAAGACTTTGAACACTTTTCTCAAATGTCCCAAATGCTCCTCAAGTGTCTTGCTATAGATCACAATATCGTCAAGGTAGACAACAACAAATTGATCAAGAAAGGGTTGTAATACCTTGTTCATGAGGGTGCAAAAAGTAACGGGAGCGTTCGTGAGACCGAAGGGCATCACTATGAATTCATACGAACCATACGCCTCACACATGTAGTCTTTGGTTCATCTCCTTCGGCTATACGAACCTGATAATATCCGGACCTCAAATCCAACTTGGTGAACCACTTTGCACCACCAAGTTGATCGAACAAGTCTGCAATAAGCGGGATCGGGTTCTTGTTCTTCACTGTGAGCTTGTTCAAAGCTCGATAGTCGATACACATTCGAAGCGTCCCATTATGCTTTTTCTGAAATAGTATCGGTGCACCAAAGAGTGCCTTGGATGGTTGGATATATCCTGCATCTAGGTGTTCCTTCAATTGTCTGCGCAACTCCTCTAACTCGGGTGGAGCCATTCGGTAAGGGGCTTTTGCGGGTGGCTCCGTATTCGGCACGAGTTCAATCTTGTGATCCACCTCTCTTTTCGGGGGCAAGCTTTGGGTAATTCGGTAGGTATCACATCACGAAATTCTGCCAATACTTGTCCCACCTCTTTTGGGACCTCGACGAACTTGGTAGGTTGCTCATCAACCAACGCAGCTAAGTAAGTTGGTTCCTCCTTGCGCACCACCTTACTAAACCGGATTGCTGATATCATCTTGGCTCCAATTTCGGCCTCTCGAGTTGCCGGCACAATGCATTGATGTTTTGGATCCAAAATGCACAAATAATCGGCAAAGGAAACAGGGAACGCATTAATCCGATTAAGGAAATTAAGTCCAATTACGAAATCAAAGTCATCAAGAGGGATTACCTTGATGTTTTCCTTACCGATCCAACCTCTAAGGTCTATCATGAGTCCTTTTGCCACTCCCGCAATCGGAGCCTCTTTGGAATTGATGGTTTTAATAAACCCACTTAACTTCTCAACACGAAGGTTAAGTCTCTTGGCAGTCCGCTCGGACACAAACAATTCTGAGGCACCTGTGTCCACTAGATCGCTTATCTTTTGGCCTGCCATAGTGATGTCAACGAACATCAGTCCCTTCTTATGGCCCTTCTTAACCTCCATGGAGCTAATGATGGAGTTAACTTTAAGACCCTCATTCTCTTCAGCATCCTTCCCTTGGATGGCAGCGACTTTTGAGCGCAGTTCCTAGCCAAGTGCTTGCCTCCACAAGTGTAGCACTTGAAAGGCTCATTGTTCTTTTCCCAAGGCTTATGAAGCTTGAAATTACCACCTGTCGGCTTCTCGGACCCCTTCTTGGATGGTCTTTCCTTGTCTCCCCCACCATTGCCTTTGGATTTTGGCTTTGGTTTGGTAGACTCGGACCTTTGAATCTCGAACTCAGTAATGGACTCAGCTAAGGACAAGGCTTTGGAAAGCTCTTCAACCCCGCTCCGCTTCAACTCTATTTTGGCCCATCGTTGAAGTCCATCCATAAAGGCAAAGAATCCTTCTTCTTCGCCCAACTTTGGGATCTGAAGCTTGAGTTCGGTGAATTCCTTGACATAGTCTCGAATCGAGCTAGTATGCTTGAGTTGTCGCAACTTTGCTCGAGCTTCTAGTTGCGCATTCTTGGGATAGAACTGTTCCTTGAACTCAGATTGGAACTCGCTCCATGTTGCAATGTGTATTTCTCCATTCTTCTTCTCAGAGCACCTATGTCGCCACCATAAAAGCGCGATATCAGTTAAATAAATAGGAGTGTTTACCTTTGTTGCTTCGTCCCTGATCCTCATGGCTCGGAAGTGTTGCTCCATGGGCCAAATGAAATTCTCAACATCTTGGGTTGATCGTGTCCCTGTATGTATACATCTTTGGCTTTGGGACATCGATCCTTGGTGTGAGTGATGTTTCTGCCATCACGCCATTCTTCATGGTTCTCTTATAAATGGCTAGCTCACTCTTGAGATCCTCGATCTCCTCCACCAACTCGGCTTTGGTAGCCTCCCCTGCTACTTCAAGGGAATTATCCCGTTGGTCCAACTTCTCATATATGTCATTGAGAAGTCCTTGAACCGTAACCATCACTTCTTTAAGAGAGTGAAACGGTTTTGTCTCGTCTTGGGCCTCTTTAACTTCCTTCATGGAACCCTCAAGTCTAACGACCCTTCTTTCCAAGGCTGAAATGATGTTCCTGGAACTCTCTCTCTTCTTCTTCTCAATAGCAGCACGAGTCTCTCGTTCTGTTGCTGGAACTTCGCTTGCGTTTTGTGGTGCCATCTCTCTCACTCGAACAGGCTCGGATACCACTTGTCACGTCCTTAAAACTTGAATCTTGGAGCGTGCGACCTTAGACGCTTTTTCGAACACACAATGCCTAAGTAAGCTTGAAACTTGATCAAAGCTAAAGTGCTTAGACCCTTGCGGAAGCAAAAGAACTCTGAAAGAAAAGGCAAAACAAAAAGACAAGGAAGAAATTTGTGTGAATGCTCTGTATATTATTCAAAAGTGAAGTGTGTAAAATGAGGTGGGGGTAAGCCTCTATTTATAGTTGAAGCCCCTTACATCCAACGGTCAAGATTATAGTACATCGACGGTCTAGATACAATGAGATCTATAATATCCCTTAATCTAAGGAATTCAAATCAAACATTCGAAAGATAAGAGATTACAAAGGATATGGAAAGAATCAAAAGGGAATATGCTAGATTATGTGCTACTTGCCATATCTACTTTGCAAGGCTCTTCAATCCCAAGTGTTGTGCTAAGTGGTGATAGGCCCAAAATATTGCGGAGTGCTTCTTGGGCAGCTTGATGCGAGCTGGTCTCGGGCCTTGATGCGCGGTCCGTGACACATAGCATATATTGATTGAAATCTACTTGTTATTAGGCTTATTTTATAATTTGAATCATGGAAGTACCGTTGAGCTTTATCACTCAGCGTACGGTTTGTTTATTCCATGCGCATGTATAGTTCAATCTTGAGGTTACAAGAAGTGATCCAACATCCAAAAAGCGACATTCGACTCAACAATGCTTGTATAGTTCCTTGTGTTTCAATAAATGATATGTACCTAGGTTTTGAGTCGGTTTTGTATCAAATGGTCATTTTGAATTCCAAATTGGTAATGTCATTTAAGTTTAATGTTTAATAACTTGTTAAATGCATATATAAGTTTAGCATAAGTATTTGAAAAGGCTTAAATGGTTGAAACTTTGCAATAGATCATACGATGACTCGGAGTGGTGGTTAGTTAGATGCTTTTGAAATGAACTCTCGATGAAATGGTCTTATTTGAGCTAATTGAAAGCATGTATCTTGTTGAAATGGTGGAAATACTCTATGGTTAATTGCACAGGCTGTTATGGAATGGTATTTAATGACCTTTCAAAAACAATGAGTAACATTACAATATCAAGCTTTCAATTTCTAAACAAGGAGAAGTCAGTGAGTTACGTCGCGACGTAGAACCTTTGAAGTCACGTCGTCAACTCGACAATTTAGACCTTAAAAACTCAGGTTAGCAAAAAAAGCTTTGTAAGCTCGTATAAGATTTGAAAATGATTATGTAACATATTTTGAATGTGTAATATGCTTACCAGTATACATATATGGTTAAATTGTGTAATCAATTGTAATTACTCCGACAACGAATGTAGAATATTATAACTCGAACCCGACGATTGGGTCGGGTATAGGGTGTTACATTTAGTTGTATCAAAGCTACAAGTTTATTTGATTCTCAGACTAAATCGAGCTTGGAATTAAGTTTAAAGGAACATTCCAAGGTTGAGTTGGGATTAAGTCGAGATTTGGATGCTGATGAGGTGATGAGAATCTTCTGCGCAAAATATCAGAAGTCCTCTAGCGAGCAGTGGTATCTGCTTTGCAAGTTGCATTAGTAGTTGCAGCTCGGTAACCCCTAATAAAAGAATTATTAAAATATGAAGCAACTGAATTCAGAAGGTTGAAAGGTGTCGACCCTTTTTCAATCAAAAAATGCTAGAGTCGACAGTGAAGGTCCTGCAACAATTGGAATGTTCACCGCACGAGTGTGCTATGTGCATAGTATCTCTTCTAAAAGAAGAGGCATACCAGTGGTCGGTGACAATCACCTAACATGTGCTAGCGGATCAGATTACTTTAACTTTCATCTAGTCCGAATTTCAAAAAAAATATGTCATCAAATTATATCTTGAAGATAGAAAGCACGAATTCACGATGCAAAAAAAGGGTGACATTTTAGTTGTTGATTATGAGAGGGAATTCTTGCGACTTAGCAAATATGCTATTGAGTTAGTCCCGACAAAAGGGGAAAGTTATAAGTGATTCCTTTAGAGGTTGCGAGATGAGCTCCAAGTTCAATTGGTCCCTCGTAAGCGTAAAGAATTTTCTAACCTAACTGAACGAGCGAAGATGGTTGAGCAGGTCATAGGCCTAGATAAGAAAATTGAGCCTTTGAAAAAATAGTTGGGACTTCTAGTTCTCATCCTTTTCCAAAATGAGTTAGAGAGTCTTGAGTGTTGGATCTGATGCCCTAAGTGTAGTATTTTCGTCAATGTACACTTATATTTTTTTTGAATATATTGAATAATAAAATTATTCATGAATTACATTAATATTTGTATAATGTCCTCATATGGTTTTTGCATGAAAAGCTAAATGGAAGCAAATGTTGCTAATTGGTTGTTAATGTTTAAATTGATACTAAGCGGTATTACGTGATCAGATCATAATACAAAAAGACAACTTATATTACTAGACGAACCTAAACATGTTCTTAGTCTAATAAAAAATGAGAAAATTGATTGAAAGACTAACAATACGTTTGGTTAGGGTGAATAGAATAAGGTTGTAATGGAATAGAGTTGTAATAACTAATTCAATTGTTAGGTTGAATGGAATGGATTCGAGTTGTAATAGTATTTTTATGTTTGGTTGAATGAAATAGATTTGTAACAACATAAAGAAAAAACTAAAATAACTAGAGTGCCCTTAGCATAAAAAAATTTAGGTAGATGATTATTGTTATTAAATTTTAATAAAATTATTATTAAAAATAATTTAATAAAATAAAAATAAATAATTTAATCATAATTTAATATAACTATTATTCAATATGTAATATGTATATTCATATTACTTCAATAAAATAGTAAAATATTTAATAAATATAGTAATTTTAATTAATATATAAGTTATTTTTTCTTTTCTTTTTTTACTTTTTCTCTTTTTTTTCTTTCTAATTTATCATCTCCCTCAAATGCTCTCTCCCTCTCACTTTGAAAGATGAATCGCTCATCTTTTTTTTTTCAGAAAATCATCTTCTCTACTTTCCTTTTTTAATTCAAAATGAATGTTCATTATTTGGTAGAACACCTTTTATTAAAGTCCAAATTCCAGCAATGATCATCACCGCCTCTACCGCCCCCCCGATTATGACCAACCCAGAAGAATCATTCGATTCTCCTTTTTTCCTTTCCCATCTTAGTTTTTTCCTAAAATTCATCACAAAAGTTCAGCTCTATAGAAATTACTTGTGGGTTTTACCACTATTTTTGTTGTCATTTGCTGCTTGCATGTAGAAAATTTCTTATTGCATGTTGTCATATGTTGCCATCAATTGCCGATGTTCACTCTCATCTCTTGTGTTTCATTCTCTCAAAAACCAAAAATTAGAAATTTTTTTTCTAGTTTTTGGTCGTTAATCACCATGCCCATCATTTCCATTCACCATTCCCCACCAATTTAATACCTAGAAATTTAAAGAACTTTCATCTACAATGACTTTGATTTACTAAATTAGAGTTTCTCTTCAATTTGCTGCAAGTTTCCCTATTGAGGATGTGTTGAATGATTTTTGTTCTTACCAGTTTTTTTCCCTTTTGGTTTTTGGTTGTGTTAAAATGGAAATAATAGAAAAATATCTATTCTGAGTTGCTTGGAATATCTATTCAGAAGATGAAGTAAAGAATGGCTATTTAGGGACTTTGAGGAATAGTCTTGGAATATCTATTACCCTCCACTCACAGCACCATGGTCACTTTGGATAGAATGTGTCTTATCCATTCCATCATTAAAGGTTGCCGGATAGATGTGAGTGCAATTTTTCATCAAGAGATTACAGAATCTGTAGCGATACAAACAAGTATACTGCCATTCCCCTCTCTCATCATGCAGTTGTGTAGACAGAGGGGTGTTGTACCTCGCGAGGAGGAAAAGTTCTTGGAAAATAAAGGCCCCATTAATGATGTCTCGGTTGAGCGAATGACGAGGTGGCAAAAAACACCTGTTGTAAAAGAAGCTACACAAAGGAAGGAGAAAGGGAAAGCAAAGAAAAAAGACAAGCAACCTCATGCTCCCACAGATCCTCACTTTTGGAGGAAACTTAAAGAAATTGAGCAGTGGGCTAACCGAATGAGTCTGCGAAAACTTAAACTTGTTGCCACAGTGGAAGATATGGAAAACTCACAGAACTTATTTTATGCCTATACTAGGGCCTGGAATACTGTAATCGTCAGCACGCTACTTAGCACGAGCAAGCAGCCATTGTCAGAATTCCCAGTGTTTCCTTCGATCATCAAGGAGGCAACACCATCAATCGAGAAGGATGCTTCAGAAGGGAAGACTAAATCTGTCCAGTCTCCACACATGGTCCACATTTTTGATGATGAGGTTCAGGGTGTGCATTTCAGGGATGTGGAGGAGTGTTTTCGAAATATCGTTAGCCTTTTTGAAGATGGGTTTTTTAACAATTTGGGGGCAAATATGGCGAAAAAGGAAGCTGCTACTACAGAAGAGCACATCACCATGGACTTTGTGGGTATTGCGGAGGGGAAGGCAAAAGAGAAAGAAGAAAGAAAGGAAGATGAGAAAGAGGAAGACGTTGTCATGACAAATTTATCTGAGGAATTTGTCGTCGTAGATGACAATGTGGGTGCATCTACTGAAGCCTTGGTGCCATCTGTTGCAAGTCAGGGCGAGCCCTTGACATTCAGCAATGAGGATTTTAATCCTTTGGTTAATGTACCTTATATGGCACCACTTGTTGAAATCCTTTGGATGTTACAGTGGATGAAGCTAGCATACAATCAAACTTGGAGGAGCAATCCACCACCCTGATTGAACCAACAGAAAAGAAACGTAGGCACAAAGATAAAAAGAAGCGCAAAGAGGAGCCCCGCAAAAAGAAGAAAAAGACCAAGGCAGCCACATCTTCGACTGCAACACACTAAGTTAGTCTTTACTTTTCAGTACTTAGTTTAGTTTTATGCATATTGTCACGGACCGCGCATTGAGGCCCGAGACCAACTCGCATCAAGCTGCCAAGAAGCACTCCGCAGCATCTTGGGCCTATCACCACTTAGCCCAACACTTGGGATTGAAGAGCCTTGCAAAGAAGATATGGCAAGTAGCACATAATCTAGCATATTCCTTTTTGATTCTTTCCATATCCTTTGTAATCTCTTATCTTAGGAATGTTTCATTTGAATTCCTTAGTTTAAGGGATATTTTAGATATCATTGTATCTAAACCGTCGATGTACTCTAATCTTAACCGTTGGATGTAGGGGGCTTCAACTATAAATAGAGGCTTACCCCCACCTCATTTTGACACTTCACTTTTGAGGAATATACAGAGCATTCACTCAAATTTCTTCCTTGTCTTTTTGTTTTGCCTTTTCTTTTAGAGTTCTTTTGCTTCCGCTAGGATCTAAGCACTTTTGCTTTGATCAAGTTTTCAGGCTTACTTAGGCGTTGCGTGATCGAAAAGCGTCTAAGGCCGCACGCTCCAAGATTCAAGTTTTAGGGACGTGACAAGTGGTATCCGAGCCTGTTCGAGTGAGAGAGATGGCACCACAAAACACAAGCGAAGTTCCAACAACTGAACGAGAGACTCGTGCTGCTGCTGAGAAGAAGAAGAGAGAGAGTTCCAGGGACATTATTTCAGCCTTGGAGAGAAGGGTCGCTAGACTTGAGGATTCCATGAAGGAAGTCAAGGAGGCCCAAGACGAGACAGAACCGGTTCACTCCCTTAAAGAAGAAGTGATGGTTGCGGTTCAAGAATTTCTCAATGACATGTTTGAGAAGTTAGACCAACGGGACAATTCCCTTGAAGCAGCAGGGAAGGCTACTGAAGCCAAGTTGGTAGAGGAGATCGAGGATCTCAAGAGTGAGCTAGCCATTTACAAGAGAGCCATGAAGAATGGCATGATGGCAGAATCATCATCACCCACATCGAGGATCGATGTTCCAAAGCCGAAAATGTTTACAGGGACACGATCAGCCCAAGATGTAGAGAATTTCATTTGGGCCATGGAGCAGTACTTCCGAGCCATGGGGATCAGGGACGAAGCAACAAAGGTAAACACTGCTACTGTCTATTTGACTGATATCGCGCTTTTATGGTGGCGACATAGGTGCTCCGAGATGGAGAATGGAGAAATTCCCATTGCAACATGGAGCGAGTTCCAATCTGAGTTCAAGGAACAGTTCTATCCCAAGAATGCGCAACTAGAAGCCCGAGTAAAGTTGCGTCAACTTAAGCATACTAGCTCGATTCGAGACTATGTCAAGGAATTCACCGAGCTTAAGCTTCAGATCCCAAAGTTGGGCGAAGAGGAAGGATTCTTTGCCTTCATGGATGGACTTCAACGATGGGCCAAAATGGAGTTGAAGCGGAGAGGGGTTGAAGAGCTTTCAAAAGCCTTGTCCGCAGCTGAGTCCATTGCTGAGTTCGAGGTTCAAAGGTCCGAGTCTACCAAACCAAAGCCAAAATCCAAAGGCAATGGTGGGGGAGACAAGGAAAGACCAGCCAAGAAGGGGTCTGAGAAGCCGACAGGTGGTAATTTCAAGCTTTACAAGCCGTGGGAAAAGAACAATGAGCCTTTCAAGTGCTACACTTGTGGAGGCAAACACTTGGCTAGGAACTGCCCTCAAAAAGCCGCTGCCATCCAAGGGAAGGATGCTGAGGAGAATGAGGCTCTTAACATTAACTCCATTATTAGCTCCATGGAAGTTAAGAAGGGCCATAAAAAGAAGGGACTGATGTTCGTGGACATCACCGTGGCAGGCCAAAAGATGAGCGCTCTAGTGGACACAGGTGCCTCAGAATTGTTTGTGTCTGAGCGGGCTGCCAAGAGACTTGACCTCCGTGTTGAGAAGGCAAGTGGGTTTATTAAAACCGTCAATTCCAAAGAGGCTCCGATTGCGGGAGTGGCAAAAGGAGTCATGATAGACCTTGGAGGTTGGACCGGTAAGGAAAACATCAAAGGTAATCCCTCTTGATGACTTTGATTTTGTAATTGGACTCAATTTCCTTGACCGGGTTAATGCGTTCCCTGTTCCCTTTGCCGATTGTTTATGCATTTTGGATCCGAAACATCAATGCATTGTGCCGGCAACCCGAGAGGCTGGAATTGGAGCCAAGATGATATCAGCCATCCAGTTTAGTAAGGGGGTGCGCAAGGAGGAACCAACTTACTTAGCTGCGTTGGTTGATGAGCAACTTACCAAGTCCATCGAGGTCCCAAAAGAGGTGGGACAAGTGTTGGCAGAATTCAGAGATGTGATGCCTGCTGAATTGCCCAAAAGCTTGCCACCAAAGAGAGAGGTGGATCACAAGATTGAACTCGTGCCGAATGCGGAGCCACCCGCTAGAGCCCCTTATCGAATGGCTTCACCCGAGTTAGAGGAGTTGCGCAGACAATTGAAGGAACTCCTAGATGCAGGATATATCCGACCATCCAAGGCACCCTTCGGTGCACCGGTACTATTTCAGAAGAAGCATGATGGGACGCTTCGAATGTGTATCGACTATCGAGCTTTGAACAAGCTCACAGTGAAGAACAAGTACCCGATCCCGCTTATTGCAGACTTGTTCGATCAACTTGGTGGTGCAAGGTGGTTCACCAAGTTGGATTTGAGGTCCGGATATTATCAGGTTCGAATAGCCGAAGGAGATGAACCAAAGACGGCTTGTGTGACGCGCTATGGTTCGTATGAGTTCTTAGTGATGCCCTTCGGTCTCACGAACGCCCCCGCTACTTTTTGCACCCTCATGAACAAGGTATTACAACCCTTTCTTGATCAATTTGTTGTTGTCTACCTTGACGATATTGTGATCTATAGCAAGACACTTGAGGAGCATTTGGGACATTTGAGAATGGTGTTCAAAGTCTTGCGGGAGAACGAGCTCTATGTCAAAGAAGAGAAGTGCTCGTTTGCTCAAAAGGAGGTCCCTTTTCTAGGCCACATTGTAGGAGGTGGCAAGATCCGAATGGATGGGGCCAAAATTCGAGCCATTGAAGACTGGGAGCCGCCAACCAAGGTGACGGAGTTGAGATCCTTCTTGGGGCTAGCCAATTATTACCGAAGGTTCGTCAAAGGCTACTCCAAAATAGCCACACCCTTGACCGAGTTACTGAAGAAGGACAAGGCGTGGGATTGGAGTATTGAGTGCCAACAAGCCTTTGCAGAATTGAAGAAGGCCATGGTGAGCGAACCAGTGTTGGTGTTGCCAGATTACACCAAGCCTTTTGAGATTTACACCGATGCATCTGATGTTGCCATTGGTGGGGTGCTTATGCAAGAAGGACATCCGGTTGCCTTTGAAAGCCGGAAGCTCAATGAGACCGAGAGGAGGTACACGGTCCATGAGAAGGAAATGACTGCAGTAGTGCACTGCTTGCGCACTTGGCGACACCACATACTTGGGTCCAGGTTTGTGGTATACACAGACAATGTTGCCAATAGTTATTTTCTAACCCAAAAGAAGTTGTCTCCAAAGCAGGTTCGATGGCAGGAATTCCTTGCAGAATTTGATTTTTCCATGGAGTACAAGCCAGGAAAAGTGAATTCCGTTGCCGATGCTTTAAGCCGAAGATATGACATGGAGTTTGTTAGCTTGCCGCAGGGACAACTATTGGAGCGCATCAAAGAGGGGTTGCCACATGACCCAACAGCCAAGATGCTCATTGACTATGTCAAAGAAGGGAGAACCAGAAAATTTTGGCTCGAGGGGGACTTGTTATATGCTCGAGGACATCGCCTCTATGTGCCTCAGTTTGGAGAATTGCGCAAGGGGATCATGAGGGAATGCCATGATTCCAAGTGGGCGGGACATCCGGGGATGAACCGGACATTGGCACTGATTGCAGAAAATTATTATTGGCCACACATGGGCACAGATATTGAAGCCTATGTGAAGACTTGTCTTGTGTGCCAACAGGACAAGATAGAGATGAAGAAGCCAGCGGGACTGTTGCAGCCATTGCCCATTCCCGAGCGACCATGGGAAAGTGTTTCCATGGATTTTATTGTCGGTTTGCCTAACACTGATGGCCTGTCGAGTATCATGGTTGTTGTTGACAGGTTTTCAAAGTATGGGACATTCATTCCAGCGTCTAAGGTGTGTCCAGCCGAGGAGGCCGCTCGTCTTTTCCTCAAGCACGTGGTTAAGTATTGGGGAGTGCCAAAGACGATTATCAGTGATCGGGACACACGATTCACGGGGAGATTTTGGACCGAGTTATTCAAGCTAATGGGATCAAGCTTGAATTTTTCAACAAGTGTCCATCCCCAAACCGACGGGCAAACTGAGCGAGTGAATGCACTCTTGGAGATCTATTTGAGGCACTATGTGAGTGCAACGCAGCGCGACTGGCCAAAACTGTTGGATGTGGCTCAGTTTTCTTACAACTTGCAACGGAGCGAGGCCACAAACCAAAGTCCGTTCGAGATCGTGACCGGGCAACAATCGCTTACACCCAACACGGTTGTTACCAAGTATGAGGGGCCGAATCCAGCAGCACACAAGTTTGCCACAGAGTGGCAAGAGCATCACGACTTAGCCCGAGCTTGTTTACACAAGGCAGGGAAGCGGTCCAAGAAGTGGGCGGATCGAAAGCGTAGGGACGTGAATTTCCAGGTTGGTGATCTAGTCCTTGCCAAATTGACAGGAATCTTGCGCAACCCAACCGTGCACAAAGGGCTTGTGCGAAGATATGAGGGTCCATTTCGAGTTGTGAAGCGGATAGGCACCATGGCCTATCGATTGGAGTTGCCACCGACCATCCGAGCTCATCCAGTGTTCCATGTTAGCTTGCTCAAGCCTTACCATCAAGATGAGTCAGATCCGGAGCGAGGCAAATCACACCGAGCGCCAGTCGGAGTGAAGATCTCCTATGAGAATGAGGTTCGAGAGATCCAAGCCGAGAGAGTTATTCGACGACCAGGCTACCGGCCGAGGCACGAATATTTTGTGCAGTGGAAGGGACTTCCCGACAGTGAGGGGAGTTGGGAACTAGCCGAGGGCCTGTGGCAATTCAAGGACCAAGTGGATGGTTACCATGCTAGTCGAGTGACGAGGGCGTCACTAGATTCAGTGGGGGAGAATGTCACAGACCGCGCATTGAGGCCCGAGACCAACTCGCATCAAGCTGCCCAAGAAGCACTCCGCAGCATCTTGGGCCTATCACCACTTAGCCCAACACTTGGGATTGAAGAGCCTTGCAAAGAAGATATGGCAAGTAGCACATAATCTAGCATATTCCCTTTTGATTCTTTCCATATCCTTTGTAATCTCTTATCTTAGGAATGTTTCATTTGAATTCCTTAGTTTAAGGGATATTTTAGATATCATTGTATCTAAACCGTCGATGTACTCTAATCTTAACCGTTGGATGTAGGGGGCTTCAACTATAAATAGAGGCTTACCCCCACCTCATTTTGACACTTCACTTTTGAGGAATATACAGAGCATTCACTCAAATTTCTTCCTTGTCTTTTTGTTTTGCCTTTTCTTTCAGAGTTCTTTTGCTTCCGCTAGGATCTAAGCACTTTTGCTTTGATCAAGTTTTCAGGCTTACTTAGGCGTTGCGTGATCGAAAAGCGTCTAAGGCCGCACGCTCCAAGATTCAAGTTTTAGGGACGTGACAATATCATGTAGTTGTCATCATATTTTTATTGTCACTGCATTTTATTTGTCAATGCATTTGCATTGTAGTTGCATTTCCATATATATTTGTGTATTATTGTCAGTGCGTTGGAGACAATGCAAACTCTAAGTTTGGGGGGAAATGTGTATGGAATGAAAATGCAATTGCATCCACATTTTTAAGCTATTATTTGTCCTTCAGTTTAATGAAAGTATGCAAAGTTATGAAAAATGTGACATCAAAATTTTTTCATTTGATGCTTAATTCTTGAATTATTTGAGAAGCTAATGTGTGAATTGGATGAATGTGATTGAATGTTGTGTACTTCTATTTTTGGATGAATGATTGAACTTGCATTAGTAATAAATGTGTAGTATCATTACTTAAATCTTGGAATAACTTGCCATTTGTAGCTATGTATATAATTATAACTACTAATAAAAGACACTCCAATGTGGGTGCATTGTGACTTATCAAGGGTGAACATTACAATGCAAGTGTTAGAAAAAAAATATCTAGCCAAAGGCTGTCACTGAAAGAGTATGTGTCGATGCAATTACATACTTCTTGGGGGTTTGTTGCACTCTATCATTACTGCTCAGGAATAAGGATATAGTAATGTAATGACATCTCTTAGTCGCATAAAAGAAAAGATAAAGAAAATCTGATAAAAAGAAAAAAAATATAATATAATAAATGATGTATTGGTTAAGAGGATTCAAGATTTAAAGCATGATGCTAGCATTAGTGAAGTTGCAGTTTAATTATTCATACTTATAAATTGTTGGCACAAATTTTCTATCATATGAATGTAATTTATACACTAGGATATCAGAGAATTTAAGTTGCTAGAATAATTATTGCTTTGACAAGAATTTTGCTATGACTTTTCTAGCTTTTGTTTACTTAAGGACAAGTAAAAACTCAAGTTTGGGAGAGTGATAGAATTAGAAAAGATCGATAAATTTTCCTTATTTAAAGTATAATTTTTTCCATTTGTATTATGTTTAGCATGCATTTTTAGCATTTTATATTTAGTAATTGCATTTAATAAGTCAGTGATGTTTGGGTTAGTTTTCTTCTATTTTATCCTACTTATGCTACTAATGTCGTTACATTTAGTGTCAGTTTTGCGTGTTGAGATGTCAGTGCAAGGATCTATCTTGGAAGATCAAAGCAGGAAAGTATTCAAAACTGTCGTTACAAGTTTGATCTAGATTTGCGCTCAAACATGTCACCGCATAAATACTTCCAAGTTACATTAGCGATTTTTTTTGCGTGAACATATTCAGAAGTACCAGTGCATGAGGATGCCAAAGTTGTCACAGCAAATTAAAGTATAAATTTGCGTCCAGAAATGTCACGACAACCTGCAACTGCTTACTGCATACACCAGATTTGAGTGTACAGTTGGATTAACTAACTTGTACAGCTGCAAGAAAGTTAGATTTAAGAAAAGAAGACCACATGTACTGGTCAGTGAAGATAAATACTGAGGAGAGAGAAAAGAAAGGGAGATCATCAAGCTCGTGACAAATTAATTCCATTTGTGATTTTTCTTAAGCAAGCTATCATGGAAGCTTAAATCCTTGGAGGGTGAACTGACGCGACAAGAAGGTAGCATTTACTCCTGACGAGGAGTGTTCTAAATGCGATGCAAGAGGAGCATTTACGGAAAAGTTCTAGTAGGCTAGGAATAGAATTCTTCAACTTGTTCTTTATTTCCTCTTAAACATTGATAAATTCTAATGACTTTAATTGTGTATGGAAGTACCTCTTAATGTTAGATCTATTTTGATTTTTGTTCAAATCTTTTTAACTATTTATCTTTGGATTTAATTGTTTTGATTACGGAAATGTGATTGCAGTCACAATCACTGGAAGGTGCAGTGACAAGTTAAATTAACAAGCAAGACAACGAAAGTTGCTTGAGGCACGAAGGAATTCTGGCCACTTATTCTCAAATGCCAAGCATTGTGTCACGGACCGCGCATCGAGGCCCGAGAGCAGCTCGCATCAAGCTACCCAAGAAGCACTCCGCAGCATTTTGGGCCTATCACCACTTAGCCCAACACTTGGGATTGAAGAGCCTTTCAAAGTAGATATGGCAAGTAGCACATAATCTAGCATATTCTATTTTGATTCTTTCCATATCCTTTGTAATCTCTTATTTTGGAATGTTTGATTTGAATTCCTTAGATTAAGGGATATTATAGGTGTTATTGTATCTAGACCGTCGATGTACTCTAATCTTGACCGTTGGATGTAGGGGGCTTCAACTATAAATAGAGGCTTACCCCCACCTCATTTGACACACTTCACTTTTGAGGAATATACAGAGCATTCACTCAAATTTCTTCCTTGTCTTTTTGTTTTGCCTTTTCTTTCAGAGTTCTTTTGCTTCCGCAAGGATCTAAGCACTTTAGCTTTGATCAAGTTTCAGGCTTACTTAGGCGTTGTGTGTTCGAAAAGCGTCTAAGGCCGAACGCTCCAAGATTCAAGTTTTGGGGACATGACAATTGCCATCACTGGAAGGTGTGACTAATGTGAGCATTTTGAGTCTTTGATAAGAAGGAAAGTTTGAAAGTAGTGAGTTCTCATTAATCTTGATTGCAGTGACAATTTATCTACAAATTACCTTATAGTCACATTTAGTGTTTGGCAACTTATCAAGTTAGGGATCCCCTATCTCTTTATCATTGTTTTACTTCTTTAATTTTCTTAATTTGCATTGAAAAAATATCTTCAACATTCATTTCATTTTCTATTAAATTGCTCTGACATTTTGTACTACAGTTTTACAAAATTTGTGCTGACAGTTTTAACTCTTGTATTTGTGCAGTCTTTAACTTAATTGTGCTGACATTATTCCTGATAATTCTTCTTATTTTAACTTCTTTTGCTTCGACAAAATTTAAACATAGACAACCATCTCTGTAGGATCGATATCTGATAGCTTACACCTATAAATTATACTTGCATCGACAAGTGTTCGCTTGCACATTTGCTGTGATGTTCATAGCACGATCAACAACATATACATATCATGTCAATCTTATAAACATTTCATATCCATTTCAGTACCTCGTACTTATTCACAATTTCTACATGTTTCTTACTTTGCAATTTAGTCCATTTGATGTGAGATAAACTCACGTATGAGAACCTGTATATATGTTCACATTTTTTTCTCCACAAATATGGGGATACGCTTGATAACTCTGCCAAGAATAAGGTATCTGTTATGCGAGTCCAAATATGAAAGAAACGACAATCCATCAGGATTATCATACGTGTATGATTTCGTAATAGAGGATTTGTTGTTAAGAATCTGCCTACACGTTATCTGTTTCTAAAAGTAAACCACTATGAATAGGTTATCTGTTAATGTAAGACAAAGGTAGGATACTACGGTCTACCAAATTTGTCTGCATGATTAAGATGTGTTGGTTTTCCTCAATAACCCGTTATAGGGACTTCCTTATGAATATGCTGGTATGTTTCGTAAAGCACGAATCTGCAGACTTGGGTTTAAAATAAGAATCCATGAGGATCGAAAAACGAATTAGAGGCAATTAGGATAAGTCGCTAATAGCACTCCGGAACAAGGACCATTCGCTAAGACCTAACTTATTTGATTATTTGTAATCATTGATGCAAGGCATACTATGAGAATTATCTATAGGCTGTCTTTCACAAGTTTGCAAGTAAGAATCCATAAGGATCTCCTTTCAAGGAAATAAAGGCATAAGGGTCCATAGAAGCAACTAGGGAAGATAAAATTCGCAGGGATAATCCGTAAAGAGATCTATTGCTATTAAATTTTTATTTGGTAATACAGCTATGAAATCTCACTAGTGGAATCTTTGTGTGTGCGAGGCTTTGTATAGCCGAACATGAAATCTTCTGTTTCAAGTCATTAGTAGTAGTTCAACCACAATCAAGGCAAATTGTTCTCCAGGATACGTGAGTAAATGAGAAATGGTATCATTGAAGATGATGTGTCAAGTACTAGTAGGCTAGCTAGTGTGATGTAAACAGTAGCCAATGAGATTGGGGTATCGTCCTAATAAATCAAATGTGAATTTCGAGCCATGAAATACAAGCATGTTAGCATTGTGATGATAAGGTGTGGAAACTCATTAAGTTTATTTGAAATTATGTGTGTTATTATGTTTTGCAGGTAAAAAAAGATAATGTGAGGACTCGAAAGGGCACCAAACCAGAATCTATCGTGATCAGAAGAATACGCTTCTTAGATGTAATATGCATACAGAAGGGCAACTTAAAGGCGGACCCGTAAGGTCTTTGTCGTAGTTTAATTAAATGATTAGAATACAATTTCAAAACTAAGTAAAAATTTAATAGGTTGAAGTTACTTGGTGAAATTGTTGTACATCAAATTAAAGTTTTATCATTGATATAGTGATAAGTGTTAAAAGTAACATATTTTAATCTCTTTCTTAATGCATTTTTGAGTGATTATTCGGTGTTAATAGTAAATTTATGATCATAATCCTTTAAATTCATGTTTTTATGCAAAATAAAAAGGACAAAAAAAATGAGCGAAAATGAAAAATTGGTGAAAAATATAAGAATCACATGGTCTGACCCATTCCACACCGCCTAGCCATATGGCTGTGTGACTCACACGGGTATGTGGTAGTGTAACAACCCGATTTTCAATGGTGTCGTAAGCAGTGGTTTCAGGGCCATAACTCTGACAAGTCAGGTCGTAGATTTTAAATATTAAATATTTATGATGTCATTAGTATCGTAGTAAATTTTGGTTAAGAAATTTTATCGTTTAGATAGCTAATCAAGAAAAAAGAAAATAAATCATAAAAGGGTGTGAAAGTTGGATTCTATTGATTTGAAGTATTAAATAGTGAGTAAAATGGTAAGAAAAGGATCTAATAGGTAATTATACCTTGTAAAGTTGTTGGACGGTAGTGGGTTTGAATTATTAAAGAAAAATTCATTAGGTAAAATGGTAAATAAACAAAACCTAATCTGATTAAAACATTAAACTTAAGAAAATAAGCTAATTTTCTTTAGCTTCTTCATAAAATCGAAACCATAATAGATAAGGCTTGGAGAACTTCTGTCAAGTTTGGTTCACCGATTGAGTGAGTAATTTTTGTCCATTTTTATGTTTTTGAGTCCGTATTAGCTTAATCTAGCTAACTCAAGGACTAATTTCTGATTCTGTCAAATGTTAAATATTTTTTCATTGATTAATAAGCTTTTTTTTTATATTTCATGAAAGTTTTGAAAGCTTGGTTAATAGATTGATTGATTTTGTAAAGTGATTTTTGATGAGTTTAGGGTTCAAGGACTAAAATGCTAAAAGGGTAAAATTACTTGTACTTGTTGTGAAATAAGTGGTTGTAGGAAATTGTATGGATGCTATGAATATTCAGCTGGTATGTGGTTTGAAAAAGAATGGCTATTTTGCAAGTTTAAGTTCTAAGAACTAAATTGAATAAAAATGAAAGTATAGGGGTTATTTGGTAAATTTCCCAAAAAATAAATGTAAGAAATGGTTTAAAATTTATGATTTAATGTGGAAATTTGATGAATTGTTAATATAGATCACGAGCGAGCGGCAGATCGTAGAAAAGAGAAAATTACAGAATAATCCCTGAAGTTCCATTTTAATTGCAAATTTGTCTTGTAAGTTCGTGTAACTATATTTCTATTTGATAATTCTAACTTTAATTGTTTGGTTTTATTTTGGAATGTTGGAACAAAAGGAAGAGACGAAAGAAATCAACAATACTAGCTTGTAAGAGCAATACTGACTCATAAGAGCAATATTAGCTCGTAAGAGCAATACTGGCTCGTAAGAGCAATTCTGGCTCGTAAGAGCAATATACTATACTGGCTCGTAAGAACAAATTACTAAGTGAGGTCATATGAGCTATAATTACTGGAAGACTCGAAGAGTTCGTTTGGATATGACGAGAAAGAATGGAGACAATTATTTATTCTCTTTTCATTCAAATAAACTATTCTGTAAGTTAATTGCTCAACGAACTTACTAAGATCTATAAGCTTATCTGTGTATTATTTACTGTTTTGTAGATTCATTTTACTGTTGAAGATCGGATCCTCAAAAAGAATCACACTATCCTGGGTGCTCGTTTGGTAGACCTTAATCACTTCGTTATATATGACATGTATTAGGATGGTGACTTTTGTAATTTGCTTTGAATTGTTAATCTTTAGAATGTATTTAGGATGTTATCTACTACTTGAAGGATGATGAATTTGTATTTGTTGGCTCGTATGTTTTGGTATGTTATCGCATGAAAATGATAAGTTTTGCTTGAATTTCTATATGTGTTCATTGGTTGTTGATAAATGATATGTTAAGCATGTGTTAAGGGACTTATTGAAAATTTTACACATTATTTAAGCCTTTTCGTAGGTACACATAGCTTGGAACACGGGCTACTACTCAGGCGTTTACCCTGGGTAAATAGGGTGTAGGGTATACATGAGTTACACACGGGCTGGCACACGGTTGTGTTGCCCTAATTCGAGTAGACACATGGCCCAGCACATGGTTTCACACAGGCGTGTGGGATGTTGCGCATGTTCACACGGTCGTGTAAGGGTATTTCGTTATGCACACGGTCAGGCACACGGTTAGGAGCACGACGTGTGTGACCCTTATCCCTTTGCCAATTGATGTTTTTGAAGATGTTTTCATTGTATTTCAATCTAGTCCTTATGATTTGAATTGATCTGTTTATGTATGAGGAGATGATTTGTATTTGTATTACAATGAAATATTGAGAGAAAATCTGAAATCGTGATTATATTGCCAAATACTGTTCTGTAGCCCTCAAGACCCTCACTGACGATTGTGTCGGGGTTTGAGTGTTACATTTAGTGGTATCAAAGCGTGGTTTAGCCAATTCTCAAACTGAAATTATGAATTTTTAAAGCTTAGAATTACATGCCATATAAACATGTGATAGTGTGATTGTGATAGATCTGATCTGACTTTGAATTTTTGTAGATAAGTAAAAATGTCTGAATCGAAACGAGGAGAAGCCAATGAGGTGAATAGCAATATTTCGACTTTTGATTTTGTCGCGAGTCGAGGGGTGTCAATTATACTGATGACTGAAAATGAGGTGAAAAATATGTTCTTTGGCTTGATGGGCCAATGTTTTTTGAATTCATGACGAATAATCAAATAGCTCCGCAGCCTCCACCTCCTTCTGTAATACCTATTGTACGACCTGTAGTACCACCAGTTGTCCCTCCACCTCCTCTTGTAGAAGAATAGAGATGTCGTATTCCGATAGATAAGGTCAAAAAATACAAGGCTGAAGAATTCCGAGGAAGTACTGAGGATTATCCGTCTAGAGCTGAATATAGGTTGGAAAATACTTTGAGGGTTTTGAATGAAATGGCCTGTCCTCTTGAAGACTATTTGAGGCGTGCCGCATCATTACTGAAAGATTAGGCTTATAGTTGGTGGACAACAATGCTGGCAGTGGTTCCTGAAAATGAAATAAATTAGGAATTCTTTCAAACTGAATTCAAAATGAAATATATCAGCAAGCGATATCTAGACTAGAAGAAAGAGTTTCTGCAATTAAGGCAAGGAAACAAGTGAGTAGCTGAATATGAGCAAGAAATTGTATATCTCAACAAGTATTCCTGGGAGATTGTGCCTACCGATGAAGCTATGTGCATCTGTTTTGAAAACGGGTTAAATGATGAAATCAAGATGATTGTTGGTGGTTCTGAATTATGACCATTTGTGGTTCTGACAGATCGAGCCCAGAAAATGGAAGAAATTTATAATCACAAGAGATAAAGAGAAAATATATTCAAAGAGTTCAATAAGAAGGCTCCTTTTAAGACCTTCTCTATGTCGCCACTTAAGAAGTTCAGAGAAAATAAGAGTCGGGCAGTAACATTGTTCAGTTTTCATGGCAGTAACAGATCGGGACAGCCTGGATAGTGTGGCCAGTGTCCGAAATACACCGAACCCTGCGTGTGAGCATTGTGAGAGATTTCACTATGGTGAGTGCTAGGTCAAAAAGGGAGCATGTTTCAGGTGTGGAGCGACTGATCATCAAGTTCGGAACTATCCTATGGCACATGAAGAAAAGGAAGATCTGTGTGTAAAACCTCCAATTACACTTAAGAAGGGGAGACATCCAGGACAGAGGAGTAATATGGGTGATAACCGGGGTGATACTAAAGATGGTACAAATTATTTATGACTCGAGAACCTGCCAGAACTTATGCCATCCGAGCTAGAGAGAAGGCTACTACACCAGATGTTATGATTGGTATATTTTATTTTTGTGTAACTGTGTGTGCTTTAATTGATCCAGGGTCAACTCATTTATATATCTGTACTGCTTTGGAAATTGATAAAAATTTGCATGTTGAGTTAATTTAATTTGATGTACAAGTCACGAATCCATTGGGTCATAGTGTCATTGTTAACTTGGTGTCTCGTAAGTGTCCACTGAAAGTCCAAGGTTGTGAATTTCTTGCTGATTTGACACTACCTTTTTATGAGTTTGATGTGATTCTAGCTAAGGATTAGCTATCTGAGCATGATGCAGTGGTAAATTGTAAACAAAGACAGATTGGTTTGAAATGCCCGATAGGTGAAATGATTATAGTTGAGTCTAGTAAGCTGAACAGTGATGTTAAAGTGATTATGGTTATGTCTGCATAGAAAATGGTTCGTAAAGGCTGTGAAGCATTTTTAGCTTACATACTGGATATTCAGGAGTCAGGGATAGAGCTGAATCAGGTTCTGGTTGTTAATGTGTTTACAGATGTGTTTCTTAAAGAATTATTGGGTTTACCTCCGATCAAGGATGTAGAGTTTGGTATTGATTTGATACCGGGTACTGCTCCGATATCGATTTCACCATATAGAATTACACCGAATGAGTTGAAAGAACTTAAGGCACAGTTGCAAGAGTTATTGGATAGGGTTTTATACGTCCTAGTGTATCTCATTGGGGTGTGCACCAGTGCAATTTGTAAAGAAAAAACGGCAGTTCGATAAGGATATGCATTGACTATCGGCAGTTGAACAAAGTCAGTGAAGAATAAGTATACGTTGCCTCGTATTAATGAATTGTTTGATCAGTTATTAAAAGGAGCAACTATATTCTCTAAAGTAGATCTCAGATCAGGCTACTATCATATGCAAGTAAGGGACTGTGATGTACCGAAGACTGCATTCAGGACTCGTTATAGGCATTATGAATTCCTGGTAATGCTGTTTGGGTTGACTAATGAAACGACAACATTTATGGATTTAATGAATAGAGTCTTTCAGCCCCAGTTGGATAGATTTGTAGTGGTATTCATTGATGATATAGTAATGAATTCCAAACAGAGTCAGAGCATACTTAACACTTGGGAGAGGTGTTGCAGATATTGCGAGAAAAAAAGTTATAAACGAAATTCAGTAAATGTGAGTTCTAGCTTAGAGAGGTTGGACATGTGGTATCTTTTGAAGGAATACGGGTCAATCCGAGTAAGGTTTCTGCCATTCTCAGTTGGAAAGTTCCAAAGAATGTTTCAGAGGTGCGTAGTTTCTTGGGATTAGCTAGTTATTACCGCTGATTTGTTAGAGACTTCTCCATTATAGCTTTGTCGATGGCAAAGTTACTTCAGAAAATTGTTCAGTTCGTTTGGTTAGAGTAGTGTCAGTAAAGTTTTGATCAGCTGAAGAAAATGTTAACAGAAGCTGCAGTTTTGACACATCTTGAGACAAGGAAGGAATTTATTGTTTACAGTTATGTGTCATTGAATGGGTTGGGTTGTGTGCTAATGCAAGCTGGGAAAGTGATCGCACTATAAACGTCACAATAATTATGTGTAAGCGGACGCTGTCGATGCAAGTGTAATAGACAGATGTGAGTCTGTCGGATATCGATCCCACGAGGATGGTGTTCTTGTTGCTTAAAATTATTGAAGCAAATGGAATTAAAATAAGGAAAATTGTTAGAAATAATGTCAATGCAATTAAGTCAAAACTGCACAAAGATTATAATTAAATCTGTCAACGCAATAACTATAAACTGTAACATAAAATGTCCAGGCAATTTAATAGAAAAATGAATTGAATATTTGAAGATCTTTAATAAATGTGAATTCAGAAAATTAAAAGAAATAGATTAAGTGTAAAGAAATGGGGGGATTCCTGACTTGGCAAGTTGGTAGACACTAAATGTGACTACAAGGTAACTGGTAGATAAATTTTCACCGTAATTAAGTTCTAATGAAATCTCACTGCTCTCAACTTCTCTGTTTAGCAAATACCCAAGCACTTACAATTACCACACCTTTCAGTGCTGGTAATGCTTTGCACTTGAGAACAAGTGGCCAGAATTCCTTCTTGCCTCAAGCAACTTCCGTTGTCTTGCTTGTTAATCTAACTTTGTCACTGCACCTTCTAATGACTGTGACTGCAATCGCACTTCCGTGGTCAAAACAGTTAAATCCAAAGATAAACATATTAGAAGAATTTAGTAGAAATTAAAATAGATCTAACATTAATAGGTATTTCCATACACAATTAAAGTTAACAGAATTCATCAACATTCAAGAGGAATTAAAGAAGAAATTGAAGCATGCTATTCCTAGTCTACTAGAATCCTTTCGTAATTGCTCCTCTTGCGTCACACTCAGGCACTCCTCGTCAGATGTAGTCACCTCCTCATCGCGTCAGATCACCCTCCTAGGAAGTTAAGCTTCCATGGTAGCTCACTTTCAAAGAGAATCGAAAAATGTGGAATTAATTTCTTCATGAGCTTGATGATTATCTTCTCTCTCCCCTCTATTTATAATCACTAGAAGGTACAGGTTTCTTCCCCTTCTCAGATCTAACTCCCTTTTACAGCTGTACAAGATGGTTGTTTCCAGCTGTACACTCACGTAGATCTGGTTTGTGCATTAGGTAGTTGCAGGTTGTCGCAACATTTCTGGACGCAAATTGAGATTTTTATTTGATACGACAACTTGACATTCTCTTACGTTGGTGCTTCTGGATATGTTAGCAGCATAAAGTCCCTGGTGTAATGTAGAAATATTCATGTGGTCACATATTTGGCTGCAATTCTAAACCAAACTTGTGGCGACAACTCTGAATGCTTTCCTGTTTCGATCTTTTATGGTGGATTCCTGCGCTGACAACTTTAGACGCAAAACTGATGCTGAATGCAGCGACATTATTAGCACAAATGAGATAAAATGAAAGAAAGTAAGACCATATAACACTGATTTAGAAAATACAAATACTAAGTATAAAATGCTGAAAATGAATGCTAAATGTAATACAAAGGAAACAAAGTATACACTAATCAGAGAGATTTTAATGGTCATTTCTAATGTCATCACACCCCCAAAACTTGAGTTTTTACTTGTCCTTAAGTAAATAAAAGCTAGCAAAGTCATATCAAAATTCCTGTCATAGCAATAATTATTCTAGCAAGTTAAATTCTCTAAGATCCTAATGTATAAATTACATTCATATGATAGAACATTGCGTCGACAATTTATAGACATGAATAATCAAAATTGCAACTTCACTAATGCTAGCATCATGCTTTAAATCTTAAATCTTCTTAACCAATCCAGCATTTATTGTCAACCACATATATATTGTATTTTTTTTTTAACTTTTCTTTCTTTTTCTCTTTTTTTTATGCTACTGAGAGATGTCATTGCATTACTATACTCTTGTTCCTGGGTAGTAACGATGGGGTGCAACAAACCCCTAAGGAGCATGTAATTGCACCGATGGACACTCTTGTAGTGACAGCCTTTGACTAGATAATTTTTCTAACACTTGCAGTGGAGTGTTCCCTTTTGTTAAGTCACAATGCACCCACATTGGAGTGTCTTTTATTAGTAGATATAATTATATACATAGCTGTAAGATGGTAAGTTAATTCAAAATTCAAAGAATGATACTACTCATTTATTACTAATGCAATTTCAACCATTCATCCAAAAATAGAAGGATACAATATTCAATCATATTCATCAAATTCATATATTATCATCTCACATCATTCAAGATTTATGCATCAAATAAAAAAATCGTGGTCACACATTTTTCATAATTTTTCATACTTTCATTTAACTTAAAAGACAAAAAAAAATCTTAAACTTGTGGGTGCAGTTGCATTTCCATTCCATATATTTCTTCCCCCAAACTTAGTGTTTGCATTTTCCCCAATACACTGACAATACTATACAAAATATATGGAAATGCAACTACAATGCAAAATGCGTTAACAAATAAAATGCAGAGACAAGTATAATGCAGTGACAACTATATGAAATGCATGTAATTAAACTAAGTAATGAAAAAGAAAACTAACTCAGTGTATTGTAGCCGAGGATGTGGCTGCTTTGGACTTCTTCTTCTTTTTGGGTCGCTCCTCTTTGCGCTTCTTCTTTTCCTTGCGTTTGCGCTTTTTCTCCTTTGGGTCAACCAGTGCGGTGGATTGCTCCTCTATGGTCGGTTGGATACTGGCTTCATCGATAGTAACATTCGACGGATGAATCTCAGCAAATGGTGCCACATATGGCACAATAGCCAGAGGATTAGAATCCTCATTACTGAATGTTACGGCCTCGACCTAACTCGCCCCAGATGGTGTCAGGTTTTCAATAGAAGCACCCACACTAGCAGGTGCGGCGATAAATTCCTCCTATAAATTTGTCGGCACAAAATCTTCTTCAATTTCTTTTTCCTTTTCTTCTCTTCCTTCTTATTCTCTTTTCTCTTCTTCCTCTTCAACACCCATAGAGGCAATAGTCATGTGTTCCTCTTCTGCAGCAGCAGTTTCTCTTTCCACCATATTGGCCCCCAAACTATTTGAAAACTCGTCCTCAAAAAGGCTGGCAATGTTGCGGAAGAAATCTTCCATATCCCTGGAGTGTACCTCCTGGTCCTCATCGTTAGAGATGTGGATTCTGTGCGGGGATTGAATAGACTGAGTCTTTCCTTCTGAAGCAACTTGCTCTGTTGATGGTGTAACTACCCTGATGATAGGGGAAACAATGAGAACTCCGACAATGGATGCTTACTCATGCTGCTTAATGCACTGACAATGGTAGTATTCCATGCCTTGGTATAAGCATAGAATAGGCTCTAGTATTTCTCCATGTCATCCACTACGTCGACAAGTTTAATTTGTCATATAGTCATACGGTCAGCAATCTGTTCAATCTCGATAAGCTTCCTCCAAATCTGAGGATCTGTGGGTGCATAGGTTTGTTTGTCCTTCTTTTTCCCTTTTCCTTCTCCTTCTTCGACGACACTTCCTTCATAATAGGGGTTTCTTACCCCCTCGTCATTCTTTCCATAGAAACATCATTTATCGGGCCTTTGTTCTCCAAAAACTCTTCCCCTTTGCGAGGCACAATGCCCTTCTGTTTACACAATAACAAGATTAGAGAAGGGAAAGGCAAGATACCTATTTTTTGGCAGCAGATTCAGCGATTTCCTGGTGAAGGATTGCCTCAACATCAATCCGTCGGCCCTTGATAATAGAATATATCAGGCACATTCTATCCAGCGTAACAGTAGTACTATGAGTGGATGGCAGGAGACGGTAGTTGATAAACTGAAACCACATCTTACTCTAGACGGTGAGGTAACGACAATGCATCGTATAATTATTCAGATTATTTCTAGTCCAAACAGTGCCGTCGACACATAAGTCATTCAACAGTTAATCAACGCCTTCCTCTGTCAAGTTATCTAAAAACTTGACATGCTCATCTTCTCCCTCGGCAATGTGGAAGAGGACATTGATATGGTTAGCGCCTCATGGCACTAGACCTTCACGGACGAAGAAGAACTCCTGCTCCGGATGAACTAAGTTTGAATAAAATTCTCTTACCATGGATGGGGAGTACCCTTCTAGATGATCACAGAATTTCTCCCAACCCAAACACGAAATCGTTCTGGCCACTTGTTTCCCCAACGTCAGTAGTAGGGACAACTGAAATCTCTACTCGGGATGGTAGTTTCGTTTCAGCATCACATCATGGAAACGGTCCTTTACCGTTTTTGTTAAGGACAAGATAAGCTCTTTGGATGGTGGCAGGTCGTCATTTCGGACCATCACTACCGACGATTCAGCAACTGGTTTTGACGAGGTTTTAGCCTCACGAGTTCTTGCCATATCTAAATGAGAGAAAGACAGTGAAGATTTTGCAGAAAATCTGAAAGTTAAAGAAAAGCAAGATTACAACAATAATGGCGGATATGAGTGTGAACACATAGTCAACACAAATAGGGTATTTTATAGAAAAAGAAGGTAAAGAGGCGTGATAATTGTTGCTGCCGTGAGAGTACATTGTTCCTGTAGCCAATAAATGCTAGGACACAGATCGTATATTTTCAGATTGATCCAACGGTTAGGGATCAGGATGAATCAATCAATGTGATTCTTTCCTAAAACGCTTCGATGAGTCCGCAATTGGATGCGTCGACAAATCATGCTTTCGTGTGTGTCGATAAAAAGAAGAACTTTTATTCCTGTAGAAAACTAAAGCAAAGAATTAAAGGAAAATAAAAGACAAGAAGTAAATAGAAAAATTGCAATGACATTCTAAGAAAATGTGACCAGGTTAATGCTCTCGTTTTGTCCATTAATGTCTGGGCTTAGGTAGTGCTTTAATCGTTAGGCATTCAATTTGAATTGGTGCCCATCGTTCAAATCTTTGATTGTCACCGCACCACGTGATAATGCTTCGACAACTTCAAAAGGGCCTGACCATCTAGAGCGTAATTTTCCTGGATGCAATTTTAAACGTGAATTAAATAAAAGCATTAATTGACCTATGTAAAATTGTCGCCACAAAATTATGTTGTCATGCCATCTCTTAGTTTTTTCCTTGTAAATGGTAGCATTTTCATAAGCATTGCATCGAATTTCTTCCAGTTCTGAAATGTCCAACAATCATTTTTGCCCAGTAGCATCATAGTCCATGTTCACTTGCTTGATTGCCCACATGGCCTTATGTTCAAGTTCGAAAGGCAAGTGACAGGATTTACCAAACACCAATTGATATGGTGACATCCCTAACGGTGTTTTGTATGCAGTGCAAAGCACCCACAATGTGTCATTTAATCACGAAGACCCATCACGTCTAGATGGATTAACCACCTTCTCAAGAATACCTTTTATTTACCGATTGGATACTTCCATTTGTCCATTTGATTGCGGATGATATGTGGTTGCCATACGATGCTTCACACCATAACGTTTTAAAGCCATCGCCACTTGGTTATGAAGGAAATGAGTGCCTTGATAACTTATTAAAGCTCGAGGTGTGCCGAACCGTGTAAGAATATATGTGTGAAAGAACTTTAACACCGTTCGAGCATCGTCCTTTGGAACAGCTATTGCTTCGATCCACTTTGAAACATAGTCAACAGCGACCAGAATATACACATTTCCAAAAAAATTTGGAAATGGTCCCATGAAGTCTATACCCCAAACATCGAAGAGCTCAACCTCCATGATAGGCTGTTGTAACATCTCATTGCGTCGAGATATTGATCCGGTGTACTTACATTTGTCACATTGTTGAACAAAAGTGTGGGCGTCTCGAAACAATGTAGGCCAGTAAAATCTTGACTGTAGGACCTTTACAACAGTCCTAACACCACCAAAATGGCCTCCATAAGGAGTATCGTGGCAATGCTTCAAGATAGAGAGCATTTCCTCCTCCTGGAACGCAGCGACGGATAATATTGTCAACGCATACCTTAACAGGTATGGCTCATTCCAATGGTACTTCATAGCATCTCGAAGAAATCTGACCTTCTGGTGACCAGTCACATTCAGTGGTAGCTTCCCACAAACTAAATAACTGACCACATCTGCATACCATGGAGATGCGTCCACAAAAAAAACTTCTCATCTGGAAATGCGTCGACAATTTGTGATTTGTTTTCATCTTCACTTCTAGATTCCAAACGAGATAGGTGGTCTGCTACTTGGTTCTTCGATCCTTTTTGTCTTTAATCTCAATATCAAATTCTTGTAATAATAGGATCCATCTAATCAGCCTAGGTTTGGCATCTTTTTTAGCAAAAAAGGTATCTCAAAGCAGAATGGTCAGTATAAAATCCGGCATGGCCGAGAAAACTTCTTATTCCTTTCACATTGGTAGGTAGAGGTAGCTTTTCAATGATTTCTACCTTTGCCTTATCAATTTCAATGCCCTGACAAGAAATACGATGGCCAAGGATAATGCCCTCAGTTGCCATGAAATGACATTTTCACAGTTAAGCACCAAATTGGTGTCCTCGCATTGCTTCAACACATTCGCTAAATTGTTAGTGCATTTATCAAAATTGTGACCATAAACAGAGAAATTGTCCATAAGTACCTCCAAGGAATCCTCTATCATAAAGAAAAAGATGGACATCATGCACCTCTAAAAGGTGGCTGGTGCATTGCACAAACTAAATGGCATCTGACGAAAAATAAAGGTTCCAAACGAGCAAGTAAAAGTTATCTTTCCTTGATCCTCCGGTGCGATTGCTATCTAGTTGTAACCAGATAATCCATTGAGAAAACAATAATAGGCCTTACCAGCTAGTCTATCCAGCATTTAATCAATGAATGGAAGTGGGAAGTGATCCTTCTTTGTGGCAGCATTTAAACGACAGTAATCCATACACACTCGCCAACTTGTAGCAATGCGAGTAGGGATTAGTTCATTTTTATCATTGCTTATCACCGTGATACAGCTCTTCTTTGGCACACATTGGACCGGGCTCACCTATGTAATGTCAGAGATTGGATAGATTATGCCTGCGTCCAACCATTTGATGATTTCTTTCTTCACGACTTTCTTCATTTTTTTCATTTAATCGATGTTACTGTTCAATTGACTATTTTCCCTCATTTTCCAGCCTAATTTAGTGCATGCAGAAAGAGGGACTAATGCCTCTGATATCCATAATACTCCAGGCGATGGCTCTATTATGCTGCTTCAATATTCCAATTAGCTTCTCTTCTTGGCTTGTGTCGAGACTTGTGCTAACAATTACTGGCAATGTATCATTATCACCAAGGAAAACATATTTCAAAAGTGTTGGCAATGGTTTCAAATCTAGTTTCGGAGCTTCTTCAACCGATGGCTTGAAAACAAGGATCGTCCTATTTGTTAAATCCAAAGATTCCATTTCCTATCCATGTTTGAGCTCACAAACATTGGCCTCAACCTTGTGGTCACATTCTGGTAGGAAATTATCTCCAAATGTCACTGCATATTCTTCTTTCACTGCTGAACTACGTTCATGAAATTCCTTCGTAATTAACTCGTCTAGAATATCAATGTGGTGACATTGTTCCTTACTCCTAGAAGGAGTTGCTTCAAAAACACTAAAAGTAATGGGTTTATCGTTATGTTGCATGATCAACTCGCCCTTGAAAACATTTATAAGAGTGCACCCTGTTGCAAGAAATGAGCATCCCAAAATAATGGGCACCTCCTTATCAGCTTCACAATCAAGTATGATGAAATCTGCTGGGAACATAAACTTTTCAACTTGGACAAGAACATCTTTTATTTGCCCTTAAAGTTGCGCTAACGATCTGTCTGTGAGCTACAACGTCACCGTAGTGGACCTCATATGGCCAATTCCTAATTTCCTGAATGTTGACAACGGCATAAGATTGATGCTAGCTCCTAGATCACATAGAGCCTTTCCTAAATAATTATTTCCAATGAAGCATGGAATTGTGAAACTTCCAAGATCCTTCATATTAGGTGGCAAGTTATTTGTCAGTACAATGCTACACCCTTCTATGAGTGCAATTGTCTCGATATCAAATAACTTCTTCTTCTTTGATAAGAGCTCCTTCATAAATTTCCCATAGACGGGAATCTGCACAAGTGCATCAACAAGAGGTATATTAATATGTAATTGTTTCAAAGTAGATACAAACCTTTGATAGTCTCTGTCATGTTCTTTCTCCTTGAATCTCTATGTAAATTGCAAAGGTATATTAACAGTGGGTTGCTGTGATGCATGATCGGTGTTTTTACGACACAATGATTGTGAAAGCGTACACACGTCGATGCAAGTATAGTTGATAGATAAATCTATCGGATATCGATCCCTTGAGGAATGGATTCTTGATGTCTAAATGTTGGAGCAATCAATATTGAAACTAAGTGTAATGTGAGTACTGATATCAATGCAATATGTCAGATCTGCACACTAAAATTAGATATCAATGTCAACGCAATCAGAGTCAAATGTCAGGTGTTAAATGTCAATGTACTGAAACTAAATCAATTGTGTTGAGTGATGAGTGCTGAATATTTAAATTGCATAAAATGTAAAAGTGATCAAGTGTAAAGAGTAAAAATAGTTCACTGATTCTGCTAAGTTGGAACGCTAGATGTATCGACAAGGTAAAGTATAGATGAATTGTCGTTGCAATGAAGTCCCTTTGAGTTCTTACCAACAATAACTTCCTACTTAATCTCGACTTAAATACCCACAATCACTCCACCTCTCGGTGCGAGCAATGATGTGTATCCAAGAACAAGTAACTGGTTCTTATCCCAGTCCTGAGCAGCTCTCGCCTAACCTACTTGTTAATCTAACCTGTCACCGCATCTCTCGATGTCAGCGCACTACAATTTCACTCTTGTACTTAAAGCAGTTAAATCCAAGAATAAACGGATAAACAGTGTAAAGTAAGAATCAAAATGATATAACATTAAAAGAAACTCTCGTATTCATTTAATATCATCAAAATCCATCATCGTTTAAGAAGAATTAAAGAGTACAATGAAGCTTACTATCTCTAGACTGCTAGGCCTACTCCTTAATTGTTCCTCTTGCCTTGCATCAAACACCTTCTCGTTAGAAGTGACTGTAGACTTGCTTCATCAGCTTCCCAATTCCCAGCTCAAATCTCAAAATCACACAGAAATTGTAAAATTTAATCCCTTAGCTCTTGATGATTTCTTCATTCTTTGTTTGTCTATTTATAACCTCCAAAATATTGCAAGTTTCAGCCTTCATTCCCAGATCTAGATCTAGATTTTTGTAGCCGTCAAAATTAGTTAGAGTACAGCTGTGCACTCACACAGTTCTAGTATGTTCTTCAAAGATCTGCAGATTGTCGCTGTATCACTCACTGAGCGTATTTTGAAATTATAATTGCAGCGACATCTGTGAAATTCCTGTGTTGGTGATTCGAGCTGTGGATTCAGCTTGATTCTACTCATTCAAGGTTTAGTTGCAATGCGACGACATCTCTTGGTCATAATTGCCAGCCGATCTTATGGCTGCATTCATCTAGTATTAGGCTTTTAGACTGAGTTCCTGCACTGACAATATTAAGACGTAATATATCGGCTGCTTGCGTCGACATTAGTACAAAAATGGATAAAAATAACAAGAATTTAAACTAACTGACAATGAGTTGGAAAATATGAAAATTAAATATAAAATGCTAATGATGCATGCTAAATGAAATACAAAAGAGACAATTAAGACACTAAATTAGGGAGAAAATCTATGTCATTTGTAATACCATCAATGCACCCGGTTGTGTCGACATTGGCAATTGTGTCGACATTGGCAATTGCGTCGACAACTTCATAAGTCTAATAGTAGGCATAGGTGTGATTACTAGTGTTTCTTCCTCATTTATTTCAACTACTTCTTCTTCAGATGCAATTTCTCCCTATTGCTTTGTTACATTTGCATCGACAGGTACTACATTGGAACTGCTACTTTGTTCGACAGTTTGCTTTCCACTTCATAAAGTAATAGCCTTGCAATGCTCCTCCCCCTTCTGATTTGGATTTTTCGTGTCACTGGGCAAAGCACCTATTAGTCTTGTGCTCATATTAGAAGCCAACTGTCCTAGTTGTGCTTCCAACGCACGGATGGAAGAAGAATTTCCTTGGACAATAGCTTCAGTTCCGGTAATACGTTCATGCATCAAAGCTTTAAGAGCAGCTAATGGATCTGATCTTTGTTGAGAGTACTGCTGTTATTGTTGATAATGTTGTCCTTGCATATTTGGCATTGTAATCTGTTGTGGCTGCATGCGAGCATGTGATTGCATCTGATTCTGTGACTGTATCTGATCAGGATGTGAATGTACTTGAGGATTATGGTTGTAATTCTGCTGTTAATGGTTGTAACTCCCTTGTCGAAAGTTCCCTTGACTTGAGGAATTTTCATATCTAAATGTAGATGTATTCTGATTCCCCCAAGTTTGTTGGGTCCTAGTTGAACTGTTATACGAGTTACCATATGAATTCCCTCTGGTATTATTGACATAGAAAGCATTCTCAGCATGTTGTGGACAATCCTCATAGCTATGGGTGTCGCCGTAAATTTCACAACAAAATGTCGGGACATCCATTTGCTGGGCTACTTGAATGGGGCAACCTCACTCGTCCCCTTCATGTTCTTGATCATGTTCGCCAGTGAGGATACTTGTACACTTAAAGCTGAAATGGCATCTAGCTCAATAACTCCAGGACTTGTTTTCGCTTGAGCAGATTTAGAAATCGGGTACTGATAATAATTTTGCGCAATTCTCTCTAAGCTTCGCACAACTTCATCATAGGTGCAATCTAACAAAGGACCGTTTGCAGATGCATCGACAAGATTTCTTGTTTGCGCATTTAATCCATTGTAGAATATTTAGATTTCTCTCCTATTGAATTTCGTGTATGGGACAATGTCTAAGAAGAGTTTTGTAACACTCCCACATAGTGTACAGGTTTTCATCATCCAATTGATGGTACGCCATGATATCATTCCGCAGTCTAGCATTCATTGTGGGTGGATTGAATCGCATAACAAAATGAGTTGCTAGTGCATTCCATGAAGTAACAGATCCAGCCGGTAAACCAAGAAACCATGTACGTGCTCTTCCTTGCAAAGAATAAGGAAACAATTGCATTTTCAAGGCGTCGTCAAGAACACCATGTTGACTAAAAGAAGCACATATTAACAGAAAAGATTTGAGATGCTCCCCCGCATCATCATGAGGCAAACCAGCATATTGTCCATTCGAGTTTAGCATCTGAAACATCATCAATTTCCATTCAAAATTCCCAGCCTGTATTACTGGTCTACCAACCCCTGGTTGCAGATCATCGAGCACAGGAACAACAAAGTCTCTAATTGTCCTGTTTGGAATTTGCTCTTCTTGTGGCAGCGATATATTATTGAATTGTTGTGGCTGCACTGGAGTAATAGGGTTTTGTGGTGGCTACTATGGAACATCATTATTATTTCCAGCCATATTTCTTTGCTCTTGTCTTTTCCTCCGAATAGTTCTTTCAATTTTTGGATCGAAATTGACAATTTGTTAGGATTTCTCCTTATGGACATAAAACACATAAAAAGAATTGAAAAAAATCAACAAAGGAAATAAAACAAATTAGTAACAAATAGAAGTAAAAGAAAAAATAATTGCAACTACAAAAATAAATATCAAACAAATGCGATCCCCGGTAATGGCGCCAAAACTTGATCGCGCTATAAACGTCACAGCAATTATGTGCAAGCGGACACTGTCGATGCAAGTATAATAGATAGATGTAAGTTTGTCGAATATCGATCCCACGAGGATGGTGTTCTTGTTGCTTAAAATTGTCGAAGAAAATGGAATTAAAATAAGGAAAATTGTTAGAAATTATGTCAATGCAATTAAGTCAAAACTGCACAAAGATTAGAATTAAATTTGTCAACACAAATACTATAAACTGTAACATAAAATGTCAAGGAAATTTAATAGAAAAATGAATTGAATATTTGAAGATGTTTTATGAATGTGAATTCAGAAAATAAAAAGAAATAGATCAAGTGTAAAGAAATGGGGGGATCCCTGACTTAGCAAGTTGGCAGACACTAAATGTGACTACAAGGTAACTGGTAGATAAATTTTCACCGCAATTAAGTTCTAATAAAATCTCACTACTATCAACATCTCTGTTTAGCAAAGACCCAAGCACTCACAATTACCACACCTTCCAGTACTGGTAATGCTTTGCACTTGATAACAAGTGGCCAGAATTCCTTCTTGCCTCAAGCAACTTCCGTTGTCTTTTGCTTGTTAATCTAACTTTGTCACCGCACCTTCCAGTGACTATGACTGCAATCGCACTTTCGTGGTCAAAATATTTAAATGCAAAGATAAACAGATTAGAAGAATTTCGTAGAAATTAAAATAGATCTAACATTAATAGGCATTTCCATACACAATTAAAGTTAACAGAATTCATCAACATTCAAGAGGAATTAAAGAAGAAATTGAAGCATGCTATTCCTAGTCTATTGGAATCCTTCTATAATTGCTCCTCTTGCATCGCACTTAGGCACTCCTCGTCAGAAGTAGTAGCCTCCTTGTTGCATCAGATCACCCTCCTAGGAAGTTAAGCTTCCATGGCAACACACTTTAAAAAAGAATCAGAAAATGTGGAATTAATTTCTTCACAAGCTTGATGATGATCTTCTCTCTCTCTCTCCCCTCTATTTATAATCACTAGAAGGTACAAGTTTCTTCCCTTTCTCAGATCTAACTCCCTTTTGCAGCTGTACAAGTTGGTTATTTCCAGCTGTACACTCACGCAGATCTGGTTTATGTATTAGGTAGTTGCAGGTTGTCGCGACATTGTTGGACGCAAATTAAGATTTTTATTTTGCTGTAACAACTTGACATTCTCTTGCGCTGGTGCTTCTGGACATGTTAGCAGCATAAAGTCCCTAGTGTAATGTAGAAATATTCATGTGGTGACATATTTTGCTGCAATTCTACACCAAACTTGTGGCGACAACTCTGAATGATTTCCTGCTCCGATCTTCTAAGGTGGATTCTTGCGCTAATAACTTTAGGCGCAAAATTGATGCTGAATGCAGTGACATTAGTAGCACAAATGAGATAAAATAAAGAAAGTTAGACCATACAACACTGATTTAGAAAATGCAAATACTAAGTATAAATTGCTGAAAATGAATGCTAAATGTAATACAAAGGGAACAAAGTATACACTAATCAGAGAGATTTTAATGGTCATTTCTAATGCCATCAGAAAGTGATAGCATATGCCTCCCGATAGTTGAAGCCGCATGAGAGGAATTATCTGACTCACAATCTGGAGTTCGCATCCATTGTCTTTGCATTGAAGATCTGGCGTCATTATCTGTACGGAGAGAGATTTCACATATTTATAGATCATAAGAGTTTGATGTATTTGATGACTTAGAGGGAGCTTAATTTGAGACGACTATGATTAGAGCTACTGAAAGATTATGATCTCATGATCAACTATCATCATGGAAAATATAATATGGTAGCAGATGCTCTGAGCCGGAAATCATTGTTCGCATTGAGGGCATTGAATGCACATTTATCTCTGGAAAAGGATGGTTCTTTGAAAGCTGAACTTAGAACGAGACCACTATTCCTATAAAGAATTCGGGAGCTGCAAAAGGATGACCCGAAACTAGTGGCCAAGAAAGATCAGATATATGGTGATTCCATTGCCAAATTCATTGTAGATGCTGAAGTTATGATGTATTACGGGAACATACTATGTATTCTTGATGATCTGGATTTGAAACGAGATATTCTAACCGAGGCTCATAGCAGTACTTACTCTATGCACCCAGGGAGTGTGAAAATGTACAATGATCTGAAGAAAAAGTACTGGTGGCCAGGTATGAAACGTGAGATTTTTGAGTTTATATCTAAATGTTTGGTGTGTCAGCAGGTAAAAGCTAAGCATCAGGTATCGTCTGGTCTACTGCAACCTATTTTCATTCCTAAGTGGAAGTGGGAACAAGTTACTATAGATTTTGTTATAAGGTTGCCAATGACATCAAAAAAGAAATATGCAATCTGGGTTATTGTTGATCGATTGACTAAATCAACTCATTTCATCCCTGTTCGCGTAGATTTCACACTTGAGAAGTTGGTAGAGTTGTATGTATCCGAGATTGTGTGATTACACGGGGTACCAATATCAATTATCTTTGATAGAGACCCACGTTTTACATCGAGATTCTGGGGTAAGTTACATGAGGCACTGGGTGCCAGATTGAATTTTAGCACTGCATACCATCCATAAATAGATGGTCAGTTTGAGCGAGTAATACAAATTCTAGAGGATATGTTACGATTGTTAGAGTCCAATTCTGACCGGGCCTAAACCAAATCCAAAAAATAAAAATTAAAAAAAATAAATTTTGAATTAAAATTTATTTAATTTGAAATGTCCCTTTTACAAAAAGAAAACCAACAACTAAAACTATCCCTGACCCAAACCAAAACCCAAATTACAAATTCAGCCCGAAATTACCCAAACTAATTTAATACCTAAACCTAACTACCCACCTAGCCCAAACCAAAATACAGACCCAAGTGGCCCAAGATACTAAAACATTAGGGAAACCTTAATTCTCCATGCAACCCTCGATGTCACTCCTTTCCATGGCCACTCTTTGGCCACGTCGATGCCACGTCATGGCACACAAACCAAGGTACCCACCCCAAGGCCTGCCATCGCCTACCACCGCCGCTGTCACCACATGAAAAGGCCTGCAAAAAGAAGAGAAACAGACAAAAAAACGAAAAGAAAAAGAAACAAAATGTATTCAAAACGACTATAAAGGCCTTCATTCACAATTTGTAATAGAGGCAGACATTTACGAAGAATAGAAAAAAAATGACATTCGAATACAAAAAAAAGAGTTCAAGAATCCCCTGTGTTTTTAAGGTATATCGTTTATATATATTTATTTATTTTCCCTTCTATATATTGTTTTTTTTTTCTTTTAAACCAATATTTAAATAAATAAAAATATAAGGGAAAGATAATAGCAACAAAAAATGTCAAAACAGATTTAAAAAAGGGAAAAAGCAAAAAAAACAAAAACTTTCTTTCTTTCCTTCGAAGATCTAAAAAGATCAGATCTAGATCTAGGGTTTGTAAAAAAAAGCTTTAAAAAATGAAGTCTTTTTCTATTTTTTTAAAAAAAGAAAACTTGGCTTGGATTCGAAATCTTTAAGCCAAGATCTAGTTTTTAAAGCAAAAAAATAAAGAAAAAAGAAACATTTTACCTTGAGTCGCCGTGCATGGCGGCGATCGGTAACGACGACGAGAGCTGGATCGACGGTCGGAGGGATAAGGTAAAAAAAGGGTTGAGAGGTTTTTTTTAGAGAAACAGATTTTTTTTTGAAGAAAGTGGGTAAAATGATTTCTTTTAGAATTTTTGGAGTATATATAGCCACCCAAAACGATGTAGTTTTAGGAGTGGCTTAAACACTCTAAAACGACATCATTTTAATTGGATCGATCTGACCCAGCAAGGGGATCCGCGTGTTTTTTGAGAAAGGGGTAAATTTCCCCTTTGGTCCTTCCGCATTTTTTATTTGTTTCAATTTACTCCTTTTGTGCTATTTTTATTTATTTCAATTCTCCCAATAATTTTAAGATTTTTACAATTTAGTCCTTGACTCAAAAATGGCCTTGGTGCTGCCACGTGTCAACATTTTTGGGTTTATTGCCCACGAAACCCCTGTTTTATTTAGAAATTATTTTTTGACCCCTAAACTATCCAAAAATTCAAATTTGACCCTAAACTTTCTAAAAATTATTATTTGACCCTTAAACTTTCCAAAAATTATGTTTTAACCCCCAAAATTTCCAAAAATTAAGTTTTGACCCTCAAACTTTCTAAAAATTTGAATTTGACCCTCAAACTTCCCAAAAATTTGAATTTGGCCCCTAAACTTTCTAAAATTTCATTTTTGACCTCGTTTCTCCTTATTTTCATATTTTTCCCCTAAAATTTTCATTTTTTGCTTTAATTTAATCTTTTATTCTTTATTGCTTCTAAAATTAATTCCGTTTATTTATTTATTTTATTCTTCGATAAATTTTGACTTGTATTTTCTTTCGTATTACGTATTTTGTTTGTTTTTTTTATTTTTTATATTTGTTTTGTGTATTTATTATTCATGTAATTGCACTTTCTTTGTGTTATTTAATTTTTTCATTAATTGCATACTCGTATTTAATTTACATGCTCATTTTTTAAAAATAATAATAATGAAAAATATTTAATCAAAATTTTTTTTTTCGATTTTCTTCAAAAAGACATAAATATTTTCAAAATTAAGACAATGTTTCTTTAGAGAACACGAAAAATTATGCTCAAACACACTGGGTACGATTTTTCTTCGAACCTAACTAATTGAATATCCTATTCAAAAATCGAGGCAATGTTCTTTTATTTTAGGGAAGTCGAGGAATTATGCCCTAACGTGTTGGGTATAATTTTCCTTGAACCTAAATAATTGAATATCCTATTCGAAATCAATTAATGCTCAATATTCTGTTATTTTAAGGGACTCGAAAGATTGTGCCCTAACGTGTTGGATATGATTTTGCCTTGAACCTAAGTAATCAGATATTTCGTTTAAACATCTCATTCGTGTATTTATGGATCGCATTTTAACTTTTATTCAAGTTTTCAAATTTTTTAAAAAATAGACTAGGTACCAATTTTGGGCGTGTGAGGGTGCTAATCCTTCCTCACATTTAATCGACTCCCGAACCCGTTTTCTGGATTTCGAAGACCAAAATGTTTGTTAAAACGGATTTAAAATGTTTTACGATTATCCAATCACGCCAAATAAAAAAAAGATTGGTGGTGACTCCATATTTCGATTTTAAAATATTTTCGAGACTTTTTCTCAAAAGATGGTTTCGGTAGCTTGGCGACTCCACTAGGTACTTTAAAAATAAAAAAAGAGTCAAGCCAAAAGTCGATTATTTTCGGGTCTTTTTGTTAAAATTTTTAAGCACTCGATTTAATTTAATATGCGATCCTTTGCATTTTTGTGTGATGCCATGATAATATTGTGTTAATATTGCTGGTATATGCTTGCATTCATGTGCATTCGTTACTACACCCTTTATTGTGAAAGTGGGGAGCTACTCCTTTGTGAGGTTTTCACCTCCGTGTAGGATAGTGAATAGCTTTCGAGATTACATTCATACCTATGTTTTCGTGAAGTTTTCGCTTTCGTGCAAACATATGAGAAATGTGTCCCCCTAAACCGAACTCATCCGTATGAGCTTGTAATGGGTGAGGATCAAGGAATCTACTAATTTAGGTACCTTTACTCTAGAACTTAAACCACATATAGTGAGCCCTAAGTGCTTGCCTTAGGATAGAACTACACCGAATTGTTAGCAGTTTCCCAAATGCATAGGTTCCTTATTTTATATCTGTATTTTGTTATCGTACTTACTTGTTTTCTTTTGCTTTTTGATTTTTTACTTGCATTACATCCTTATATAAGGAAAGGTGTCGATTTAAGCTCAATTACTAAATAGAAAACTGGTCATAAGAAAACAGGTTTCTTGTTAAGGTTGAAAATAATATGGTCGTGCATATATGGTAAAAAAAAGGATGAAAAAGAAACCGATGGTTTGCCAGATGAGTAAGACGGAAACGAAGACTGCACAACAAGTTAAACTTTAACCTAAGTACGAGAAGTGACTAATAACTTGACCATTCAAGATTGACATTTTTGACCTAAAATCGGAGTCAAACCAAGCGAAGTCAGAGGATTTCCTTGCGAAGATTAAGGCTTTTGAACACTAAAGCACGACCATATAAGTATCTGCCTTATGTAAAGAAATTTGTTTTCTAGTAAAGTTGTTCTAATAGAATTGAATCATGAGTCGATACCTTTCCTATGCAAGTATGCATTCATTAGTATCTCGTTTTATTAACATGCATTTAATTCCATGAAATGAGCCCTAAAAGCCTACCTTAAATAGAACTATGTCAAACCTTTATCAGTTACCCGAATAAGGTAAGAGATACGGTAATATTCTTGTTTCTTTGCTTCTAATTGCAATTTATTTTCAATTTTTATGCTTGTACTAATCATACTAACTTGTTTATTTTGAACCTATTTGCATTGCATATCCATCTAAAAAATGGTGTTGATTCGTGTTCAATTGCTAAATAGAGAACTAGTCATAAGAAAATGAATCTCTTGATAAGGTAGAAATCAACATGGTCGTGCATATGTGGTCAAAGAAAAATAGCGTGAAAAGGGTGACAACCGGTCAAAGGGGCACCTATCAGAGTTTTTGGTTTACACTTAAATAAACGTAACCCCTAACAAGTTTGCAAGAGCTGAAAGGAGTATTTTTGGTGAAACAAGGCAGATGTCCAATCACGAATATATGTTAACTTACTCAATATTAAAAGGAATAAGCATTGGTTCTGAGCTCTCACTTAGTATTGGAATCCAACTTCTAATGGTTTCACCTTTGAAAAGGAGGATATGGTACCCACGATAGAAGAATACAATACTCTGCTTCATTGCCCGAAGATTCCAATCAATAAAGCTTACATTAGAGTTGTCAATGTCCTGTCTTTCTTAAAGTGGCTGATGAATATAATCGGTATGAGTGGAAATGAATTGCAGCCCAGATTAAGGTAGAAAGGGATAATAAGTACATCACTTGGAAGAGTCTATAAGACTTAATTTTGGTACGCCTTGACGCAAGGGAAAAGTCAACATCTTTGCCTCAAGACTTCACGAGTTAATCATTTCCCCTAAGACATTAAAGCATATAGATGATACGCTCTCAGATTTTTGATTAAGCTGAACGATAAGCCAGGTTAAGAATGAGAAGTTAAAAGGTAAAAAACTTGAGATCTCACTGTGGAGTTGTGAACTACGAATTGAACTCCTCAAGGTGGAAACAAACGAAGAATATTTCCATCGCACTCAGAGGCAGGTCAAAGATAGGGACCATGTCACGAGTAAGGCTTTGGCCTAAGTACGAGAAGCAGCTAGACACTTGCAGGCCCTAGCAATTTAAGCCAACGTTTTGAGTTAGAAATCGGAGTCGAATTGGGACAAAAGTTTAGCTTGGCTTCTTAAGAAAGATTAAGGCTTTGAGCATTAAGGCATGACCATATATGTATCTGCCTTATGTAAAGAAATTTAATTTCTAGTAAAGTTATTCTAAATAGAATTGAACTAAGAATCAACGCCTTTGTTGCATATGCATACTTGCATTCACTAGCATTGCATTTCATTACATGCAAAAATAGAAATAAAAAATCTCTACATATCTAAAACAATCGTGCCAAGGGAGTGTTAACAAATCTAAATAAAAAACTAAGAGAAAACATGATAAATCAAGATAATGAGGGAATGTCGAGCTATTGAGCGAAAGTATATCTGAAGAAGAGAACGGAGAGTGAAACCTATCGAGAGTTCGTCCCTACACCGTTGGAAGTGTTTTGGACAACTAGACTGTGGAGGAGCTTCCTGTAGTTTTTAGGACTTTTCCAGAGAAATATTCAGAACACACTTATCACTCTAAGTCTGAGAGTAATAGAGATCTTTTTGTAAAGGGCTCATGATCACTATCTTTTATTTTAATAAAAATGATGCATTATTTTTGTCCCATTTGGCAAACACCTTGCCATTCTTCTCATTCGTTCATACCACAATTAATCATTCTTTAATTCAATTATTCTTTGGATCCCCTTCTGTCTTTATGCTAGGTCCCTCGAAATCAAGGACACGAGCAGCACTACTGTTGACTCAGAGCCCTTTTGAGAAGGACATGTATCTAGAAAAACCTTAAGACTTTTGATAGCATTAGAAATGACACCTATTTTCTCCCTAAATTTTTTATTAATTGTCTCTTTTGTAGCATATTTAGCATGCATGATAGGCATTTCAACTTAGTATTTATATTCTCTAACTCATTGTTGTTTGGCTTAAATTCTCGTTATTTTATCTCTTCTATGCACTAATGTCGGCATATGAAGAATATGTTCACAATTGTCAGCGCAGGGATCTATATCAGAAGATCGATGCTAGAAAGAATTTAAAGATGCATCCACAAGTTAGCTTGGAATTGCGGCTAGAGATGTCACCGCATAGAAACCTTTCCTTTGTATGGGTGAATTCACGCTGCAAACACACCTGAAAGCACCAGCGCAGGGGAATAACACATTGTCGCCACAATTAAAGGTTCTAGATTACACTCAGCAATATCGTGACAACCTACAGATTTATGAAGAACACACCAAATCTATGTGAGTGCACAGCTGGACTTTAACAAACTCTGACAGTTGTAAAAGGAGTTAGATCTGAGAGGAAAGGAGGTCTACAAATTCTTGAAGCCTATAAATAGAGGAAAGAAGAAGGAGAAGGATATCAAGGAGTGAAGGAATTAATTCTGCAAATACTTTGAGTTTTTGAAGCTTTATGCTGGAGTCCGGTGAGCTAATCGATCAGGCGAGCAACATCTTCTGATGAGAAGTGCTTGGTGCGATACAAGAGGAGTGGTTAAGAGATAATCATAGTAGCCTAGGATAGTATGATTCAATTTTTTTTTAATCCCTCTTTGAATGCTGATGAATTATTATTTACAGTTGATTGTATATGAGAGTATCTTTCAATGTTAGATTACTTTGGTTCATACTTAATTCTTCTCATCTGTTTATTCTTGGATTCAATTGTTTGACCACGAGAGTGTAATTATAGTCTACCGATACTGACAGGTGTGATGACAAGTTGAATTAACAAGCAAGTCAGCGAGAGTTGCTTGAGATTAGAAGGGATTCTTTCACTTGTTCTTAGGTGTGAAGCAATGCCAGCATTAGGAGGTGTGGTACTTGTGAGCGCTTGAGTCTTGATTAAACAGAGAGTTGTTATTGGTAAGATTTCATTGGAACTTTATTGCTGCGATAATTCATCTATAAAATACCTTGCCGACGCATTCAGCGTTGCTACTAAGCGAAGTCAGTGATCCACTCCATTCTTCGCACTTGATCATACTTTTACTTTTTCTGCATTTAAATTCTTAAAATATCAACAACCACTTATTTTACTTTCAGTTGCTCTGACAATTAACTTCATCGTTGCATTGACAACTTTGATTAGTTTAGTGGTACAGATCTGATTTAATTGTGCTGACATCCTTACTAGCATTTTCTCTATTTTAACTTTAGTTGATTCGACAATTGAACATCAAGAACTCTATCCTCGTGGGATCGATATCCGATAGAGCAATATATGAACTATACTTGTATCGACGTGTGTCTGCTTGCACTTAAATGCTGTGACATTTACAGGCCGATCAAGTTTTGGGCGCCGTTGTCGGGTATGGCGTTGTTTTGACGCTCATTTTTGTAGTTGCAATTATTCTTCCTTACTTAACTTTTTGTTTTTACTAATCTGTTTAACTTTCTTTTGTTGATTTTCTCTTTGTACTTTAGGAGTTGCATGTCCACAAGGAGAAATCCTAAGGATATTGTGAGCTTTGACCCAGAACCTCGAACGAACCATTTGAAGGAGGAAGCAAGAACAAAAGAAAATGGTTGGTAACAACAACAACAACTTACCACCATTGCTGCCACAAGATGTAGTTCCTCCAGTGCACCCACAAATAATCAATAATATACCACCACGGCCACCACAAGAAGAGCAGGTGAAAAATAGGACAATCAGGGATTTTGTTGTTCCTGTACTGGATGATTTGTAACTAGGGGTTATAAGGCCAACAATACAAGCTGGAAATTTTGAATTGAAACCGGTTATGTTTCAAATGCTTAATTCAAATGGGCAATATGTGGGCGTACCTCATGAAGATGCACGAGAGCATCTAAAATCATTTCTACTTATTTGTGCTTCTTTTAGCCAACATGGTGTTCCTGATGATGCCTTAAAAAGGCAATTATTTCCTTATTCGTTACAGGGAAGAGCGAGAATATGGTTCTTGGGTTTGCCAGTTGGATCCATTACATCATGGAATGCGTTAGCAATGTAATTTGTTTTGAGATTCAATCCACCGACAATGAATGCAAGGTTGCGCAATGACATCACAGCGTACCATCAGTTAGATGATGAGAACTTACATACAACATGGGAGTGTTATAAAACTCTACTTAGACGTTACCCTATGCATAGAATTCAGCAAGAGACTCAGATTGAGATCTTTTACAGCGGATTGAATGCCCAGACAAGAAATCTTCTCGATGCATCTGCAAATGGCCCCTTATTGGATTGCACTTACACTAAAACTGTACGAATTCTAGAGAGAATTTCACAGAATGATTATCAATATCCTATCTCTCATTTTGCTCAGGTAAAAACTAATCTTGGTGTTCTTGAGTTAGATACAATTTCAGGCTTAAGTGCATAAGTATCCTCTTTGGCCAACATTATAAAAAACATGAAGGGAACAAGTGACGTTGCCCCTATTCAAGTGGCCCAACAGATGGATGTCCCGATATTTTCCTGTGAAATTTACAGCGATAACCATAGTTATGAGGGCTATCCACAACATGCTGAGAATGCATTTTATGTCAACAACGTTAGAGGAAATTCTTATGGTAACTCATGCAATAATTCTACTCGAAATCCACAACCTCGAGGGAATCAAAATGCATCTACATATAGATATGAAAATTCCTCATAGCAATGGAGTTATAGACAAGGGAGTTACGACAACAACCAATAGCAGAACTATAATCAGAATTCTCAAGTACATTCAAATTCTGATCAAATACAGGTACATAGCCAAATGCAACCACAAGCTAGAATGCGGCCACAACAAATTGCGCTTCCACATATGCAAGGACAGCATCAGCAACATCAGCAATAATTTTCTCAACAAAGATTAGATCTTATGGCTGCTCTTGAAGCGCTAATGTGAGAGCATATTACGCGAACTGAAGCAATTATTCAAGGTAATTCTTCTTCTATCCATGCGCTATAAGCTCAGCTAGGACAGTTGGCTTCTAATATGAGTACAAGATCACCAGACACTTTACCTAGTGATACTGAAAATCTAACGTAGAAGGGGAAGGAACATTGCAAGGCTATCACACTACGAAACGGAAAGCAGACTGCTGAACCAAGCAGCAATTTCACTCAAGAAAATGTTGACACAATCGAACCAAAGCAACAAAGAGAAGTTATATGCTCTTGTAAAGACTATGTCTACAATTCGCCCAACAAAGACGTTGACGCAACTGCTTATGTCGATGAAACCGAATAATTTACAATAACCTGCTGACAATATACCTTTGCCATTTCCACAGAGATTTAAAGAGAAAGACCATGATAAGGATTATAAAAATTTTGTTTCTACTTTGAAGCAATTACACATTAACATACCTCTTGTATATGCTCTTGTGCAGAACCCCAGCTATGGTAAATTTATAAAAGATCTATTATCAAAGAAGAAAAAGTTGTTCAAAATCGAGACGATTGCGCTCACAAAGGGGTGCAGCACTGTGCTAACAAATAAGTTACCACCTAAAATGAAAGACCCTGGCAGTTTCACAATCCCATGCTCCATTGGAAATCATTATCTAGGTAAAGCTTTATGCGATCTGGGAGTCAGTATTAACCTTATGCCTTTATCCACATTTAAGAAGTTAGGAATTGTATCGATGAAGCGTGCTGCGGTGACATTACAACTTTCTGATAGATCTCTAATACAACCTGAAGGCCAGATCAAAGATGTCCTTGTCCAAGTTGATAATCTCGTGTTCCCTGCTAATTTCATAATCCTTGACTGCGAAGCAGATAAAGAGGTGCCCATTATCTTGGGGCGACCATTCTTAGCAACAGGACGCACGCTCATTGACATTTTCAAGGTCGAGCTCATTATGCGTCATATTGACGACCATGTTACCTTCAGTGTGTTTGAGGCAGCTCCATCAAAAAGAAAAGAGCAATGTCACCACATTGACGTGCTGGACGAGATAATTATGGAAGAATTTAATGAACTGAGCTCGACAGTTCTAGAAGAAGATGCTGTGACATCCACTGATGATATCCTAATTGAATGTGACCACAGAGCTGAGGCTAATAGTTGTGAGCTGAGACAGAATTGGCAATTGGAATCCTTGGATTTGTCTAACGGGACGATCCCTGTGTTTAAATCATCAGTTGAACAAGCTCCTACCTTGGAGTTAAAGCCGTTTCTAACGCATCTGAAATATATCTTTCTGGGTGACAATGACATATTACTTATGATTGTCAGCGCAAGCCTCGATGTAATTCAAGAAGAAAAGCTCATTGCAATTTTAAAGGAGCACAAAAGAGCCATTGCATGGAGCATTGCAGACATCAGAGGCATTAGTCGCTCTTTTTCCATGCACAAAATCAGGCTGGAAGATGAGGGGAAGCAATCCATTGGGCAACAGCGAAGGCTTAATGAAAAAATGAAAGAGGTAGTGAAAAAGGAGATTATTAAGTGGTTAGATGCGAGCATCATCTACCCCATTTCAAACAGCACATGAGTGAGCCTTGTCCAATGTGTGCCCAAGAAGAGTAGTATCACAGTAGTGAGTAATGATACGAATGAGCTGATCCTTACTCACATCACTATAGGGTGGCGAGTGTGCATGGATTATCGTCGACTCAATGCGGCCACAAAGAAGGATCACTTCCCATTATCATTTATTGACCAGATGCTGGATAGGCTAGCAGGTAAAGCTTACTATTGCTTCCTAGATGGCTATTTCGGATATAATCAGATTGCCATTGCACTGAAAGATCAAGCAAAGACCACATTCACGTACCCATTTGGAACCTTTCCCTTCCGACGTATTCCATTTGGATTGTGCAATGCACCAAACACATTTCGGAGGTGCATGATAGCTATCTTCTCGAACATGATTGAAGATTCACTAGAAGTATTCATGGATGATTTTTCTGTATATGGGTAGAACTTTGACACTGCCTGAACAATGCGCTGACATCTGCCGAAAGTATTAAAGAGATGCAATGACATAAATTTAGTGCTGAACTGGGAAAAATGTCATTTCATGGCAACTGAAGGCATTGTCCTTGGCCATCGCATATCATGTCAGGGCATTGAGGTAGATAAAGCAAAGGTAGAAATCATTGAGAAATTTCCACCACCCACGAATGTCAAAGGAATAAGAAGTTTTCTTGGTCATACTGGATTTTATAGGAGATTTATCTGAGATTTTTCCAAGATTGCCAAACCACTATGCTCGTTGCTGGAGCAAAATAAAAAGTTTGTGTTTGATGACGAATGTCTGGACGTATTTGTCAAAATAAAGAAGTAGCTAGTACAAGCTCCAATTATCGTCGCACTGGATTGGACGCAACCTTTTGAATTAATGTGTGATGCGAGTGACTTTGCTGTAGGAGCTATGCTAGGACAACGTAAAGAGAAGGTATTTCACTCAATTTATTATGCTAGTAAAACTTTAACTAGCGCGCAGGTAAACTATACGACCACCGAAAAGGAGTTACTAGTAGTAGTTTTTGCATTCAACAAATTTAGCTCATACCTTGTCAGTGCAAAAGTTACTGTTTACACAGATCATTCTGCGTTGAGATACCTTTTTAAGAAGAAGGATGCCAAACCAAGATTGATCAGATGGATCCTACTCTTATAAGAATTTGATGTTGAAATCAGAGATAGGAAGGGATTTCAAAACCAAGTAGCAAACCACTTATCCCGTTGGGAAGCTGGAAGCAAAGATGGCAATCAATCACAAATTGTCGATGCATTTTCATATGAGCAATTATTTCATAGCGACACATCTCCTTGGTATACAGATGTTGTCAATTATCTTGTTTGTGGGAAGCTACCCTTGGGTGCCATTGGTCACAAGAAAGTCAAATTTTTGCGCGATGATGCGAAGTATCATTGGAATGAGCCATACCTATTCAAGGTATGCGCCAACAAAATTATACGCCGCTGCGTTCCTGAAGAGGAAATGACTTCCATCTTAAACATTGCCACGATGATCCCTATGGAGGCCATTTTGGTGGTATGAGAACTGCTGCAAAGGTCCTACAGTTAAGATTCTATTAGCCTACATTGTTTCGTGATGCCCACAATTTTGCTCAACAATGCGATAGATGTCAAAGCACTAGTTCTATATCTAGTCGCAATGAGATGCTCCAACAACCTATTATGGAGGTGAAGCTATTCGATGTTTGGGGCATAAACTTTATGGGATCATTTCCAAACTCTTTTGGAATGTGTACATTCTAGTTGCTGTTAACTATGTCTCAAAGTGGATCGAGGTAATTGCGGTTCCAAAAGATGATGCTCAAACGGTGTTGAAGTTCTTCCACACGTATATCCTTACACGATTTGGAACACCAAGGGCATTGATAAGTGATCAAGGTACACATTTTCATAATAACCAAGTGGCAATAGCATTGAAAAGATATGGTGTGAAGCATTGCATAGCCATCACATATCATCTAGAAACAAATGGTCAAGTGGAGGTGTCCAATCGGCAAATTAAAAGCATCCTTAAGAAGGTGGTTAACCCATCTAGGAGAGATTGGTCTTCGCGGCTACATGATGCATTGTGGGCGCTTTGCATCGCATATAAAACCCTATTGGGGATGTCATCGTATCAATTAGTGTTTGGTAAATCCTATCACCTGCTAGTTGAGCTTGAACACAAAGTCATGTGGGCAATCAAGTAGGTGAACATGGACTACGATGTTGCTGGACAGAAAAGGTTGTTAGACATTGCTAAGTTAAAAGAAATTAGATGTAATGCCTATGAAAATGCTGTACTATACAAAGAAAAGACCAAGAGATGGCATGACAAATCATCTTACGTAGATAATTTAATCCTGGTCAGTTAGTACTTTTGTTTAATTCATGTCTAAAACTACATCAAGGTAAATTGCGTTCAAGATGGTCAGACCCTTTTAAGGTTATCGAAGCATTCTAGAATGGCGCGGTGACAATTGAAATTATGGAGGATGGTCACCAGTTCAAGGTGAATGGCAACGACTAAAGCATTATGTGAGCCCAGATGTCAAAGAACCAAACGAAACCATTAATCTGGTCACATTTCTTTAATGTCAATGCATTTTTACATTTATTTTTATCTTTTTACTTTTACTTGTTTCCTTTAAGTCTTATGCAGGAATAAAAAAATTGTCTTTTTATCAACACATTATAAAGCACAACTTGTCGACGCATTATGTGATGACTCAACAAAGCTTTTTCAGCAAGAATCTCACCAATTGATTTTCATCCATCCCTAGCCGTTAAATCAACCAAAGGTACGATCTACAACCTGTCATTTATTGGCTGCAGACGCAACGTTTTCACAAGACAAACTGATATAATCATGCCTCTTGCCACTGAAAGGTTATAAAACCCTTCTTCTGTCGACTTCCTTCTCCCACTCATAATCGTCATTGCTGCTACACTTATCTTCTTCATTGTTCTTAAAGTTTTTTCTATAGTTTCTCTTAATCTTTTTACCTAGCTATCATGGCAAGGACACGCGGTGTAAAAACTCTGTCCAAAACCCCCGCTAAATCTTTCACCACCATGGTTCGGACCACAAACCAACTCTCACAAAATGAACCTGTCCTATTTCTATCCAAGGTGGAGAAGGATCGCTACCATGACGTTATGCTTAAATGAAACTTCCACCCAGAGCAGGGTTTACAGTTATCCTCATACCAGACATTGGGGAAGCAAATCACAAGAATGATCAGTCGTTTGGGCTGGGAATTTTTTTGGTACCACCTAGTCGGATATTCCCCCACTATGGTAAGGGAATTTTATGCCAATCTTATAGACTATGAATAGGAGTTTATTTTTGTAAGGGAGGGCTTTGTACCCCGGAGTGCTGCCCACATCAACGCTCTGTTCTGGATTACTGAGAAGGAAGACACCCACACTGGGTTTTTGGAAGAATTGACCGATGAAGTTACTGACTAGGTGATGAGAGACCTTTGTATTGAAGGCGCTGTATGGATTGGCAACGGTCCGCACAACTACACAATGCACCGACGTTATCTTACAACCCAAGGCAAAGTGTGGTTCCACTTTGTTAACAGTCACTTGCTACCTTCAACCCATAGCACAACTACGATACTAGATCGCATGTGCCTCCTACACTCTATCCTTAAGGATCGCCACATCGATGTCGGCATAATTCTCCATGACCAGATTGCTGAAGCCGTTACTAAGCAAACAGGTATATTACCTTTCCCTTCTTTGATAATGATGCTGTAAACAAAGGGGGATTATACCTCTTGATGGTGAGGAAGTGCTAGACAACAAGGGCTCTATTAACGAAACTTAGTGGAGAGAATGACGAGAGGGCAAGAAACCCTGCTAGTAAAAGATGCACCCAAGAAGAAGGACAAAGGGAAAGGAAAGAAGAAGGAAAAGCAGGAAAATGCTTCGGTTGATTCAAAGGACAAAAAGAGAAAGCGCAAGGATAAGAAAAAGAAGCGCAAAGAGGAAGGCGAGCGCCCAAGAAAAAAAGAGAAGAAAGCCAAGGCAGCCATTACATCGGCTGCTAAATAATGAGTTAGTTTACTTTTCAGTAGGTAGTTGCATTCATTTCATTGTCATTGCATTGTTATTTGTCACATCATTTTTCCTATTAGTTTATCTGCATTGTAGTTGCATTTCCATTCTTATCTGTATATTATTGTCAGTGCATTAGGGATAATGCAGACATTAAGTTTGGGGATCTTGTGTGAAATGGAAATGCGATTGCACCCACATATTTGAAAAATTACTTGTTTCTTTAGTTCAATGAAAGTATGCAAAGTTTCAACAAAAATGTGACCACAGTTTTTATTTTTATGCGTAAATCTTGAATTGTTGGGAATGCTGATATGTGAATTGGGTGAATATGAATGAATATTGAACCTTCTATTTTTGGATGAATGATTGGAATTGCTTTAGTAATGAATGGATAGTATCAACCCTTGAATCTTGAACTAACTTACCAATTACAGTGACATTGTACTAATAAAAGACACTCCAATGTGAGTGCATTGTGACTTGTCAAGGGAGAACACTCCGCTGCATGTGTTAGAAAAATCATCTTGCCAAAGGCTGTCACTGCAAAAGTGTGTGTCGACGCAATTACATACTTCCTGGGGGTTTGTTGCACCCCATTGTTACTACCCAGGAACAAAGGTAGATAATGCAATGACATCTCTCAATCACTTATAAAAAAAATACAAAAAAGAAAGAAGAAAAGAGAAAAGAGAAAAGAAATATATTACCATAAATGCTGCTGCATTGCTTTAGAAAAGGTTAATATTCAAAGCATGTTACTAACATTGGTGAAATTGCAGTTTTAATTATTCATGTTTATAAATTGTCGACACATTATTCTATCATGTAAATGAAATTTATACATTAGAATTTTAGAAAATTTAAGTTGTTAGAATAATGATTGCGGTGACATATTTGCTTGTGAAGTTTGCTAATTTTTGTTTACTTGAGGACAAGTAAAAATTCAAGTTAGGGGTGTGATAGCATTAGAAATGACAACTATTTTCAAAAGATCTATGCTAGAAAGAATTTAAAGATGCAACCACAAGTTAGCTTGGAATTGTGGCCAAAGATGTAACCGCATAGAAACCTTTACTTTGTATGGATGAATTCACGCTACAAACACACCTGGAAGCACCAGCGTAGGCAAAGAACACATTGTCGCCGCAATTAAAGGTTCCAGATTACACCCAGCAATGTCGCGACAACCTGCAGATTTATGAAGAACACACCAGATCTGCATGAGTGCACAGCTAGATTTTAACAAACTTTGACAGTTGTAAAAGGAGTAAGATTTGAGAGGAAATGAAATCTACAAATTCTTGAAGCCTATGAATAGAGGAAAGAAGAAGGAGAAGGATATCAAGGAGTGAAGGAATTAATTCTGCAAATACTTTGAGTTTTTGAAGCTTTATGCTAGAGTCTGGTGAGCTGATCGATCAGGCGAGCAACATCTTCTGATGAGAAGTGCTTGGTGCGATACAAGAGGAGCGGTTAAGAGATAATCATAGTAGCCTAGGGATAGTATGCTTCAATTATTTATTAATCTCTCTTTGAATGTTGATGAATTATTATTGACAGTTGATTGTATATGAGAATTTCTTTCAATGTTAGATTACTTTGGTTCATACTTAATTCTTCTCATCTGTTTATTCTTGAATTCAACTGTTTGACCACGAGAGTGCAATTATAGTCTACCGATACTGACAGGTGCGGTGACAAGTTGAATTAACAAGCAAGTCAGCGAGAGTTGCTTGAGATTAGAAGGGATTCTTTCACTTGTTCTTAGGTGTGAAGCAATGCCAGCATTGGGAGGTGTGGTACTTGTGAGCGCTTGAATCTTGATTAAATAGAGAGTTGTTATTGGAAAGATTTCATTGGAACTTTATTGCTACGACAATTCATCTATAAAATACCTTGTCGACGCATTCAGCGTTGCTACTTAGCGAAGTCAGTGATCCACTCCATTCTTCGCACTTGATCATACTTTTACTTTTTCTGCATTTAAATTCTCAAAATATCAACCACTTATTTTACTTTCAATTGCTCTGACAATTAACTTCATCATTGCATTGACAACTTTGATTAGTTTAGTGGTACAAATCTGATTTAATTGCGCTGACATCCTTACTAGCATTTTCTCTAATTTTAACTTTAGTTGCTTCGACAATTAAACATCAAGAACTCTATCCTCATGGGATCAATATCCGATAGATCAATCTATCAATTATACTTGCATTGACGTGTGCCCATTTTCACTTAAATGCTGTGACGTTTACAGACCGATCAACTTCGAAGGTGATCAAAAATGTAACTTGTCTCCCGATTTGCTACGAATGTTTGAGCAAGACAAGAATCAAATATTACCTCAAAAAGAATCAACAGAATTTACGAGTCTTGGGAATGAAAATGAATAAGAGATAAAGAGGGTGAAAATTGGGACATGTATCTCTGCAAAAATAAAACTAGATTCCGTAATGTTGTTCGAGAATTCGAAAAAGTCTTCGCATGGTCTTATCAAAGCATGTCGGGTAAGGAACTGATGTCATGACACATAGACTCCCATAAAAGAAGAACGAAATCCAATTCAATGGAAACTTCAAAGAATGAGGCCTGACACACATATTAAAATAGGAGATCAAAAAAAAGATAAGAAGAAGAAAAGAAAAGAAACAAAAAGTCAATAAGAAAACCCACAAAGGGCATCTTTTAAAAAAAGAAAAGAAAAGAAAAAGGAAGAAAAAAAGAAAGTCAAGATGAAAACCCGCAAAGGGCATCTTGAAAATCTATATATCTCATTCACCTCTTCACGTCATGTCTTCTTTTTATGTGGGGCATGGACGTCACTGAACCAAATTCGTCAACAGCTTTCAATAGGTATCGATTCATTACTTCACCAAAGAGGTAGAAGTTGCTTCTTATGCCAATCAGCGATTAAGCAAATTCTTGAAAAGATCAAGTATCACAACTTAAACAACGGCACGATAGCGAAAGTCTACGGCTAATTCAAGATCAAGTATCACAACTCAGCATCACATCGCCAAAAAATGAATGGGACAATAGAGTCAACCAATAAGATATCAAGGGATTGATTAGAAAATAGTAGACACTTACAAAGGCTTGGTATGAGAAGTCAGCATTTACTCTCTATGCTTATCCATCGAGGCCTACACTGAGGCAACATCTCTTTCAAAAGAAGTTTTACCTCTTTGAAGTCAAGACCCCCCTCCATCCAAAGTAAAACAAAGTCAATCCAAATTTGATCGATGAAAGGAGGCTAAAAGCCATCCGTCATGATCAGATGAACCAAAAATAAATAACAAGAGCTTATGAGAAAGAAGGATCCGCTCTAGAGATTTCCACAAGGGAGCTTTGTTTTTGAAAAGGATCTTGCCTACAAAAGACCTCCAAGGAAAATGGATGCCAAATTAGGAATTGCCTTATGAGGAAAAGAAAATCTTTTTCGGAGAAGCTCTAAATTTGACCAAGATGAATAGCAAAGATATGCTCAACCTCGTGAATGTGGATTCTATGAGGAAGAAATTTCACCAAAACAAAAAGAGGAGAGGTCGAGGTGAAAACCCGTAAATGGCATCTCGAAACCTAAGGAGATTTGAGTTGAAAACCTGAAAGGGCGGCTCAAATCTGAATAAAAGAAAGCGGCATGAAACGATCTTATCTCTTAAAAGTAATAAGGTGGAGAAACTTTAAACTTTGAGACATCGACGAAGTACTCCAATTTTCATGGAGACATGTCAAGCTCAGAATGGTCCTCATCAAGTTTGCTTAGTGAAGCTCTTACTTTGATATCTGGGGCACATAACTCCATTCTTTGCTCACCTTATGTTTGGTAAATTTTAACCATTATGGATCATTTTTAAAATTTTTATTCATGTGAGCTTTGCCTCCAATACAATTTTATTCACCTTGCGACCATGTTCAAGCATTTCTGAATCAAAATAGTGATTAATGAACTAATGATCTTTTCAATCATACGAGCTTTGCCTGCAATCAAATTCAATTTCATCCTCATTACAACCTTGATTCAAGCATTTTTTGCATTTGAAATAATGGTTAGTGGTTTAACGATATAAGGAATAAAAAGATTTCTGCATATCATTCTAGAAAATTTCTAAATAGTACAAGGACTTGAAACAGGACCACTTGTTGGAAATAACCAAATTCGAGGGTTAGAAGGGTCTTAAAACAAAAAGTTCAAACTACGACAACCTCTTTAGGTTTCATGTTAAAGATACCATACCAAAAGAAGAACATAATAGCACATCAGTGATAGGACTTAGACAAACGACAAAGGATGTCGACTAAGGACTAAAAATAAAATCCTTCTCAAAGATGACATTTTTTTTCATTCATCATCATTCATACCCATCTATTTAGGAGCATTTGACTCATCCTGATCATGGCATCCTAAATAATCTGGCCTACATAGAGGTCCATTAAAGCATATTCTACAAGTTTGACAGGGAAGATTGAGGCCGCAACGGCGAATCTGATACCTTGGAAATACGAAGGGAAAGGTTGAAGTCACAACGGCAAGCCTTGTACCTTAGAAGACATGATGGGAAAGATTGAGATCGCAACGTCAGATCTAGCACCATGGAAATAAAGGAAAAGATTGAGGCCGCAACGGTGAATCCGATACCATGAAGATATAAAGGGAAAGGTTGAGGGTGCAACGGTGAACCATGTACCTTAGAAGATGTGATGGGAAGGATTGAGGCCACAACGGTGAATCCGGTACCATAAAGATATGAAAGGAAAGGTTGAGGTCGTAATGGTAAACCTGGTACCTTAGAGGCGTGATGGGAAAGATCGAGGCCGCAACGACGGATCTAGTACCATGGAAATATAGATGGGAAAGATTGAAGCCGCAATGGCAAATCTTGTACCATGGAGATATAAAGGGAAAGGTTGAAGTCGCATCAGCGAACCTTATACCTTAGAGATATGAAGGGAAAGATTGAGGCTGCAACGGTAAATTCCACATCCTAAAGATGAGGAAAAGCAAATTGAAGTCGTAAAGGCGAATCTCAAAGTTGTGAAAGCCTAGATTGAAGCTACAAAGGCGAATCTTACGTCCCTAAAGCTGAAGAGGAGCAAATTGAAGTCGTAACGGCGAATCTTCTACCTCGAAGTTGCAATGGGTCAGATTAAAGCTGTAGTAGCAAGTTTTTTATCTCTCTGAAGTTACAGTAGAGAAAAGCGAAGCTACACACCAATCTTTTACCCCGATCATGGGGTAAATTGAAGACAAACTAATATTTTACCGCGATCATGGGGCAGATTGAAGACACACCAATCTCTTACCCCGATCATGGGGCAAATTGAAGCATCTAATCTCTTACCCCGATCATGGGGTTGATTGAAGCATCTAATCTCTTACCTCGAGCATAAGGCAGATAGAAGAATCTGATCTTTTACCCTAATTAAAGGGCAGATTGAAGACATCATCCAATCTCTTACACCGATCATGGGGTAGATTAAAGAAATCATCCAATCTCTTACCCCGATCATAGGGCAGATTGAAGGCATCATCCAATCTCTTACCTTGATCATGGGGTAAATTGAAGGCATCATCCAATCTCTTACCCATGAGCAGATTAAAGAAATCATCCAATCTCTTACCCCGATCATGGGGTAGATTGAAGGCATCATCCAATCTCTTACCCCGATCATGGGGTAAATTGAAGAAATTATCTAATCTCTTACCCCGATCATGAGGCAGATTGAAGGTATCATCCAATCTCTTACCACGATCATGAGGCAGATTAAAGAAATCATCCAATCTCTTACCCCGATCATGAGGCAGAATGAAGGCATCATCCAATCTCTTACCCCAACCATGGGGCAGATTGAAGCCATCCAATCTTTTACCCCTAAATCAAGTGGGGCAGATTGAAGCTACCATCTCACAAAAGTGAATCTCAATCTCCCTGAAGTTACAGTGGAATGTAGTGAAGCTACAGTAGCAAATTTTATCATTTTGAAGTTACTTCGGGGCAAGATGGAATCACGATATTAATTCCTATCTTCCCAAAATTGCAGAGAAGCGGATGCAGTGAAATTAAACGACCAATGAAGCCAAGAGTGGTTTACTTGAAGAAAAGGTGATAAAGAAGCCAAATTCAGTGGGATCGGACAAATTGGTCCTTCTCTTAGTCTTTGCTCCGTTCCTGTTACACAACAACGAGCAAAAAGGGGCAGCTGTTAGAGCCCAATTTTGATCGAGCCCAAAACAAATCCAAAAATAAAAAATAATAATAATAAATTTTGAATTAAAATTTATTTAATTTGAAATGTCCCTTTTACAAAAAGAAAACTAACACCTAAAACTACCCCTGACCCAACCTAAAACCGAAATTACAAATTCAGCCAGAAAATTACCCAAACCCATTTAATACCTAAACCTAACTACCCACCTAGCCCAAACCAAAATACAGGCCGAAGTGGCCCAAGATACTAAAACATTAGGGAAACCCTAATTCTCCATGCAACCCTCAGCGTCGCTCCTTTCCATAGCTACTCTTTGGCCACGTCGATGCCATGTCATGGCACACGAACCAAGGTACCTGCCCCGAGGTCTGCCACCGCCGCTGCCACCATGTGAAGAGGCCTGTAAAAAAGAGAAACAGAGACAAAAAATGAAAAGAAAAAGAAACAAAATGTATTCAGAACGGCTATAAAGGCCTTCATTCACAATCAGTAATAAGGGGAGACATTTACGAAGAATAGAAAAAAATGACATTCGAATACGAAAAAAAGAGTTCAAGAATCCCCTATGTTTTTAAGGTATATCGTTTATATATATATATATATGTTTATTTATTTTACCTTCTATATATTGTTTTTTTCTTTCGAAACCAATATTTAAATAAATAAAAATATAAGGGAAAGATAATAACAACAAAAAATGTCAAAACAGATTTAAAATTGGGAAAAAGCAAAAACAAATCAAAACTTTCTTTCTTTTCTTTGAAGATCTGGAAAGATCAGATTTAAATTTAGGGTTTATAAAAAAAGCTTCAAAAAATGAAATTTTTTTCTATTTTTTTTAAAAAAAAAGAAACTTGGCTTGGATTCGAAATCTTTAAGCTAATATCTAGTTTTTAAAGCAAAAAAAATAAAAAAGAAACTTTTTACCTTGGGCGGCCGTGCATTACGGTAGACGGCAACGACGACGGGAGCGACACCGACAGTCGGAGGGGATAAGGTAAAAAAAGGGTTGAGAGGTCTTTTTTATAGAAACAAATTTTTTTTTGAAGAAAGTGGGTAAAATGATTTTTTTGGAATTTTTGAGGTATATATAGCCACCCAAAACGACGTAATTTTGGGAGTGCTTAAACACTCCAAAACGACGTCGTTTTGAAATGAACCGATCCGACTCGCTCCGACCCAGTAAAGGGATCCGTGTGTTTTTCAGAAAGGGGTAAATTACCCTTTTGGTCCTTCTACATTTTTATTTGTCTCAATTTAATCCTTTTGTGCTAATTTTAATTTACTTCAATTTTGCATAATAATTTTAAGAATTTTACAATTTAGTCCTTGACTCAAAAATGACCCTGGTGCTGCCATTTGTCAACATTTTTGGGTTTTTTACCCACGAAGCTCCTATTTTATTTAGAAATTATTTTTTGACCCCTAAACTATCTAAAAATTCATATTTGACCCCTAAACTTTCCAAAAATTATGATTTGACCCCTAAACTTTTCAAAAATATGTTTTAACCCTCAAACTTTTGAAAAAATAAGTTTTGACCCCCAAACTTTTCAAAATTTCATTTTACCTCGTTTCTCCTTATTTTCATATTTTCCCCCTAAAATTTTCATTTTTGCTTTAATTTAATCTTTTATTCTTTATTGCTTCTTAAATTAATTCCATTTATTTATTTATTTTATTCTTCGATAATTTTGACTTGCATTTTCTTTCGCATTGTGTATTTTGTTTATTTTTATTTTATATATTTATTTTGTATATTTATTATTCATGTAATTGCACCTTGTTCGTGTTATTCAATTTTGTCACTAATTGCATACTCGTATTTAATTTACATGCTCATTTTTTTAAAAAATAATAATAATGAAAAATATTTAATCAAATATTTTTTTTTCGATTTTCTTCAAAAAGATAAATATTTTCAAAATTGAGGCAATGTTTCTTTAGGGAACTCGAAAAATTGTGCTCAAACGTACTGGGTAAGATTTTTTTTCGAGCCTAAGTAATTGAATATCCTATTCAAAAATCGAGGAAATGTTCTTTTATTTTAGGGAAGTCGAGGAATTATGCCCTAATGTGTTGGGTATGATTTTTCCTTAAACCTAAATAATTGAATATCCTATTCGAAATCAATTAATGCTCAATATTATATTATTTTAGGGGACTCGAAAGATTGTGCCCTGACGTGTTGGGTATAATTTTGCCTTGAACCTAAGTAATCAAATATTTCATTTAAATATCTCATTCGTGTATTTATGGATCACATTTTAACTTTTATTCGAGTTTTCAAATTTTTAACAAATAAGACTTTTAAAAAATCGACTAGGTACCAATTTTGGGCATGTGAGGATGCTAATCCTTCCTTACATGTAACTGACTCTCGAACCCGTTTTCTAGATTTTGAAGACCAAAATGTTTGTTAAAACAGATTTAAAAAGTTTTACGATGATCTAATCACACCAAATAAAAAAGATTGGTGGTGACTACATATTTTGATTTTAAAAATATTTTCGAGACTTTTTTTAAAAGATGGCTTCGACAACGATGTTGTATACTCGAGTTTGAGGACAGTTGGGAGAGATATTTACCATTGGTAAAGTTTGCTTATAATAACAATTACCAATCTAGTATAAAGATGGCACTGTTCGAAGCTCTATATGGTAGAAAGTGCAGAATACCACTGTATTGGTCAAAATTGAGTGAATCCAAGTTGGTTGGGACTGATTTGATTCATGAGATAGAGGACAAGGTTCGAATAGTCCGCGACTACTTAAAGGCAGCATCTAATCGATAGAAATCTTACGTAAATTTAAAAGGAAGGATATAAAATTTACCGTCGGAGATCTAGTTTTTCTGAGAGTTTCACCTTGGAAGAAGGTGTTGCGTTTTGGTAGAAAATGAAAGCTGAGTCCTCGGTTTATTGGGCCGTATGAGATTATTAAGAAAGTAGGTCCTATAGCCTACAAATTAGCTTTACCTCTGGAACTTGAAAAGATTCATAATGTATTTCATATTTCGATGCTGAGAAGGTACAGGTCAGACCCTTCTCATGTGATCACATCCTGTGAGTTTGAGATATAGATGGATTTTTCGTATTCAGAAGAACCGGTTAAGATTCTAGCTCGTGAAGTAAAATAATTGTGAAACAAGAGGGTAACACTAGTAAAGGTTTTGTGGAATCGACACGGGATAGAAGAGGCAACATGGGAAATAGAGGCTTCAATGAGATCGTAGTACCCTAATCTGCTCACTCGTAAGAAATTTCGGGACGAAATTTCCCTAAGGGGGGAGAGTTGTAACAACCTAGTTTTTAGTGGTGTCGAAAATAGTGGTTTTTGGACCACAACTCCGACAAGTCGAGTTGTAGATATTAAATATTAAATATTTATGATATCACTAGTATCGTATTAAATTTTGTTAAAGAAATTTTATCATTTAAATATTTAATTAAGAAAAATGACTAAATCGTAAAAGGGTGTAAATGTGGGATTTTATTGATTTGAAGTACTAAATAGTGAGTAGAATGGTAAGAAAGAATCTAATAGGTATTATATTGTAAAGTTATAGTATAATTATGATTAGTAGTATTTGTTTTTGTTAAGTTTTTTTTAAATAAATCAATTAATTATTAAATAATAGAAATAATAAACATAATATGATTAAAACTTAACTTAAGAAAATAAGCTAATTTTCTTTAGCTTCTTCTTCACAAAATCGAAACCACCATAGCTAGGGCTTGGAGAACTTCAGTCAAGTTTGGTTCACCGATTGAGTGAGTATTTTTTTTCTTGTTTTTGGTATTTTTATATTTTTCAGTCCGTATTAGCTTAATCTAGCTAACCCAAGGACTAATTTGTGATTTTGTCAAATGTTTAATATTTTTCCATTGATGAATAAGCTTGTTTTTGATATTTCATGAAATTTTTGAAAGCTTGGTTGATAGATTGATTGATTTTGTAAAGTGATTTTTGATGATTTTAAGGTTTAGGGACTAAAATGCTAAAGGGTAAAATTACTTGTACTTGTTATGAAATAAGTGGTTGTAGGAACTTGCATGGATGCTATGAATATTCAGTTGGTATGTGGTTTGGAAAAGAATGGTTAATTTTCATGTTTAAGGTCTAAGGACTAAATTGAATAAAAATGTCTAGGGATAATTTTGTAAATTTCCTAAAAAGGAAATAAATGCAATAAATGCTTTAAATTTTATGATTTAATGTGGAAATCTGATGAATTGTTAATATAGATCACGAGCGAGCGGCAGATCGTGAAAAAGGGAAAATTACATAATAATCCTTAGAGTTTCATTTTAACTGCAAATTCGTCCAGTAAGTTTGTGTAGCTATATTTCTATTTGATAATTCTAACTTTAATTATTTAGTTATATTTTGGAATGTTGGAATGAAAGGAGCGACGAAAGAAATCAACAATACTGGCTCGTAAGCGTGATACTGACTCGTGAGAGTAATATACTGCACTGGCTCGTAAGAGCAAATTACTGACTGAGTTCGTATGAGCTATAATTATTGGAAGACAAGAAGAGTCTATTTGGATACAACGGGAAAGAATGGAGACAATTGTTTGTTCTCTTTTCATTCAAATAAACTATTCTGTAAGTTAATTGCTCAGCGAACTTACTAAGCTCTGTAAGCTTATCTTTGTATTGTTTACTATTTTGTAGATTTGCTTTGCTGTTGAAGATCAAATCCTCAAGAAGAATCACACTATTCCGAGAGCTCGTTTGGTAGACCTTAATTACTTGGTTATATATGGCATGTATTAGGATGGTGACTTTTGTAATTTTGCTTGAATTGTTAATCTTTAGAATGTATTTAGGATGTTATCTACTACTTGAAGGATGATGAATTTATGTTTTTTGGCTTGTATGTTTTGGTATGTTTTCACATGGAAATGACCAGTTTTTCTTGAATTTCTATATGTGTTCATTGGTTGTTGATAAATGCTATGTTAGGCATGGGTTGAGGGACTTATTGGAAATTTTGCACATTATTTATCCCTTTTCGCAGGTACACACGACCTGGAACATGGCCTACTACTACACGGGCGTGTGCCCTTGGTAAATTGGGTGCAGGGTATACACAGGCTACACACGGGTTGGGACACGGCCGTGTGTCTCTAATTCGAGTAGACACATGGCCCAACACATGGTTTCACATACGGGCATGTGGGGTATTGTGCATGTTCACACGGTTTGTGACACGATTGTGTAAGGGTATTTCGTGTATGCACACGGTTAGGGGCACGGTCGTGTGACCCCTATCCCTTTGCCAATGATGTTTTCGAAGATGTTTTGTTGTATTTCAATCTAGTCCTTATGATTTGAATTGATCTGTCTATGTATGATGAGATGATTTGTATTTGTATTACAATGAACTAATGAAATACTAAGAGAAATTCTAAAATCGTGATTGTATTGCCAAATATTGTTCTATAGCCCTCGGTTGGGTGTTAAAGGTAGGCGATGTCGATTTCACGGATTTGCATCTGAACTACAGAAAATCATGATTTTTAGGGTTTTCGGCATTCTAAGATGTATATATGAAAAAATAAGAAGATAGGAGTGAGTCGTCATATAACTCAAGGAAAAAACTCGAAAAACACCATTGAAGTCTATTTTGAAGCATATTCCCGTCAAGATTGAAGATTCCCAGTTTATTTCTCAGGAGATTATCATGAGCTTCCTTATTTCTTTCGGTTATATTGTGTCTTGGATGTTTTTATTTTCAAGCATGAACTAATTTTCTAAATACCTAGAGGAGATGAACCCTGTGATGGATTCTATCATTTGATTTTTATTTTACACAATAAATACTTAGTTTTTTGTTCTCAATTATGTGTGTTTAATTCTTGCTTTAATATTTCTAGATTATTGATTCATGTTTGATGTGCTTAAATCAGACGTTGAACAAAACCTGTTTAAGAGTAGATCTTACGTAATTGAGTGGAGTTGCATGAAATCCTAGAAATAGAACGTCATAAATCTACCGGATTAGAGTCAAATCTAATAGGTAAATCCATAGCACGAGTTAATGCGATAATAGGGGTTTTAATTAGAAAGAAATTTCAATTAATCAACCTAGAGTCAATTACTCTTACTCTCTCGAAAGAGATATTGACATAATTCAGGGATTTCTACGGATCAAGTTACTAAGTAAAGAAATTAAGTTATTTAGATTGATAGTGACAAATGAAATCTAGGTGAATTTTTTTCTGGACATTGTTTCACTTCTTAGTTGTTAATCGAGTATTTTTCTAATTTGTTCTCTGTTGTGTTCATTAGTTAATTAATTTAGTTAAATTTAGTTTTAATCAATCACTTGTTTTATTCAGTTAAATAATAGAAAGACAATAATTACTAGTACTTTTAGTCCTCGTGATAATGATATCTTTTCTCACCATAGGTATACTATTAATTCATAGGTGCACTTACTTTGATCAAAATTTTTAGTTAATTTCGCGATGCATCAAATAAATTCTTGAAATTTGTGAATTCATTTAGCAACAGTATCAAATATTATTTTGTCTTTCACTGTCTTAATAATGTGGATTGTATCACTGAAGATGTCAGTTAAAATTGAATATGAAGTGTAGCACCCTATAGTCTAAATTCGACGATCGAGTATAAAAAATTTTAAGTCTAAAATATTAACTAAGTCTAAAATATTAATATCCTTTTAAGTCTCTAAAATTTTACACCTGAATATTTAATACAAAATTAATCCAATTAATCAAATTCATCAAAATTTTAAATATTTACAACTAAATTTTAAAAATTAATCACATTTAACCTCAATCAATATTTACATTCAAAATTTAAATTTCACTAACTTTAACCAAAATCCAAAAATCAATCAAATTTGATTAATCAACATTTAATATACATACTAATTCAAATTTAACAACATGAAAGCTTACCAATATTACAATTAAATTTTAAGATCTTGTAATTAAATCAGAATTAACTTTTTTATAAATTAACAAAGATGCATATTCACTTTAAACACCCTAAGATAAATTAATTAGATTTTAAATTGAGATCAAAGATAAGAATCACAAACTTAAATCAAGAGTTTATTTTTTTTTAATATACTGGTGTGATTACATGGTAGTTATAGAAGTCCAATTTAACCGAGCTGTTTTTAAAAAAACTCGTTTTTTCATTTTTATTTTATTTATTTATTATTTTATAAATGTAAATAAATAAATAAAATAATAAAATAAACTCTATTATTTAAAAAAAAAGGTCCAAATTTACAAACAAGCCTAATACCCAAATACACCCTCAAACCCAAACCTAATTACCTAAGCCTAACTTACAAGCCCAATCCCAAACTTAACCAAAACAAGGGAAACCTTAACCCTAGCAAATCTGCTATTGTCGCTGCCGTCAATCCTCCACACAGTCGCCGTCGCAACCATCACCATGATCCTCGGACACCACCTCTTCACGATTTGCACGATTCCACAATCGAAAAATTCAAAAAAGTGGTTGTAAAATAGTGTTATAAAAACACAATATGTACAGAGGAAAATATATGAAAAACTTACTGGAAAAAGATACGAGAAATATACTAAAAATTTTTAGCAACCAAGACTATACGAACACAACAGTAGAGATCATATTTTTCTTCAAGGTATATTGTTGATTATATATTTATGCCTACTTGATTATTTATTTCATATTATATATATATATTTATTTTCAAATAAATATTAAACAAATAATACAAAAAAATAGAAAACCAAAAGTTATGGTTCATACCTTAACATCGCCATCATTGAAGGCTCGTCGGAGGGTCGATTTTTCCTTAGAAACCGAAAGGTTTTTGACTTTTTTTAAGAAATTTTGGTTGGGTTTCTATTAAAAATAACCCCAAATATGGGTTCGGATTTAAAAAAGGATTTCAAAAATATTTTTTTTGAATTTTTTGGCCACCGTAGGTGGCGGTCATCACCGCCGATGATGGTGGTCAATGGCAAGGCCTACTGTGGCCCCTAATGACAGTAAGTACCCTGAGCAAGCCACCGAGAACGACAAAAGAACATTGAGAAGACTTGAAGTAGACTATGTACTTGACGGAGATATTCTGTATAAAAAGAGAAAAAATCAAGTCCTGTTGAGGTGTGTTGATTCTGTTGAGGCTAAGAAAATCTTAGAAGAAGTTCATGAGGGTTTTTGTGGAACACATGCCAATGGTTTCATGATGGCCAGACAGATTATGAGGTTTGGGTATTACTGGTCAACCATGGAAGGAGATTGCATTAAATACACTAAGAAATGTCACAAGTGTCAAATTTATGGAGACAAAATTCATGTACCTCCTTCACCTCTCCATGTTATGATTTCCCCATGACATTTTTCTATGTGGGGCATGGACGTCATTGGACCAATCTTTCCAAAAGCTTCTAATGGGCATAGATTCATTTTTGTGGTCATCGATTACTTTACTAAGTGGGTGAAAGCTACCTTCTATGCTAGCGTCACGAGATCAACGGTTAGCAAATTCTTAAAGAAAGAAATTATATGTCGATATGGAATGCCAGAGAAGATCATATCCAATAATGCTTTGAACCTGAACAATAGCACAATAGCAGAGGTTTACAGTCAGTTCAAGATCAAGCACCATAATTTAGCACTGTATCGCCCAAAAATGAACGGAGCAGTAGAGGCAACTAATAAAAACATCAAGAAAATTGTGAGAAAAATGACGGAGACTTACAAAGATTGGCACAAGAAGCTGCCTTTTGCTCTTTACTCTAATCGAACGTCAGTTATAACTTCTATTGGGGCAACACCTTTCTCATTAGTATATGGAATGGAAGCAGTTTTACACATTTAAGTCGAAATTCCTTCCCTCCGAGTCTTGTCAAAAGTAAAGTTAGATGAGGCTGAGTGGATCCAGTCAAGATATGACCAGCTAAACCTAATTGAACAAAAGAGGCTGAAAGCTATCTAACATGACCAGATGTACTAGAAACAGATGATGCGGGCTTATGATAAAAAAAGTTCGCCCTAGAGAATTCCATGAGGGAGATCTCGTTTTGAAAAAGATCTTTCCTATGCAAAAAGACTTTCGGGGTAAATGGATGCCAAATTGGGAAGGCCCATATGTGATAAAGAAATCTTTCTCTAGAGGAACTTTGATTCTAGTTGAGATGGAAGGCAAGGATTTGTCAAACCCCGTGAACTCAGATTCAGTGAATAAATACTTAGCCTAAAAAAAAGGTTGAGCTGAAAACCCGTAAAGGGTGACTCAAACCCAAAAAAAAGGTGGGCCCGAGATGAAAACTCGCAAAAGGCGTCTCGAAGCCTAAGGAGATTTGAGTCGAAAACCTGAAACGGCGACTCAGATTTGGATAAAAAATGGGGCACGAAATGGGCTTCATTCTTAGAAGTAACAAGATAGAGAGACATTACATTTTGGGCATCGACGAAGTGTAATAGTTTTCATGGGTACACATCAAGCTCAAAGTGGTCCTCATCAAGTTTGCTCGAAGAAATTCGTACGTTGATATTTGGGGCATCTGGTTTTATTCTTTTCGCTCACTTTAGCAATGTTTGCTAGTTTTTTACTAACATTTGTTATTTTGGCTGATGTTTTGATGTCTTTCATTTATTTCCATTCAAGCGTTATCGCCAATAAATTCAATTTTATCCATTTTCGTAACTCTACTCAGAGCATTCTTTACATTGAAATAACGGTTAATGGACTTGATGATATAAGGTATAAAAAGATTTCTGCATATATATTACTTTGGGAAATTCTAAATAATACACAGCGACCTGAAACAGGACCATTAGTCAAAAATAACCGATTCGAGGGTTGAAGGACCCTAAAACGAATAAGTTCAGCTTATGATTACCTCTTCGGATTTCGTATCAAGAACACCAGACTTGAAGGAAAGGCATGGTGACACATCAATGTTAGAACTTAGGCAAAAGACGATTAGTGACAAAACCTAAGGACTAAAACAATAAAAACCATTTTAAATATAACATCTTTGCATGCATATCATCATCATTCATGCGCATTTAGATAGGAGCATTTGATTCATTCAAATCATAGCATCCTAGTCACATGGCCTAGATAAAGGCCCATAAAACAAGTTCTACAGGTCATATCCTCAGAGAATGGTGACAGAACAAATCTTGTACCCCTAAAATTGTAGAGGGGTGGATTAAAGTAACAAACTTCAATCTCTCTGAAGTTACAATGAATGGAGCGAAGTTACAATCCTGAATCTTTTACCCTAGTTAGAGGGTAGAATGAAAATATCATCCGATCTCTTACCCTGACCATGGGGCAGATTAAAGCAATCCAATCTTTTACCTCGACCATGGGGCAGATTGAAGACCATCCGATCTCTTACCCCAACCATGGGGCAGATTGAGGTAATCCAATCTTTTACACCTAAAGCTGTAGAGATGTAGATTAAAGCCGCAAGGCGAATTGAAGCTACAAGAGCAAATCTTATACCCTAAAGTTGTATAAGGGCAGAATAAAACTCGCAGTAGCAGACCTCGATCTCCACTAACGTTGTAGTAAAATGGAATGAAGCCAAATCCCATATTCCTAAAGTTGTAGTGGATCGGATTAAAGCTATGAAGGCAAATCTTTATCTCTCTAAAGTTGTAGTAGAGCAGGATGAAAATCCAAAACCAAATTCTATACCCCTAAAGTTGAAGTGGGTCGAATTAAGGTCATGAAAGTAAATCTTTATCTCATTGAAGTTGCAGTGGAGCAAGATAAAGCTACGACATCAAATCCTATATCCCTGAAGTTGTAGTGGATTGGATTGAGGTTATATTAGCAAGTTCTATCTCACTAAAAATATAATGGAGCAGAATAAAGCTACAATATTGAAGATAACAGATACAGTGAAGTGAAATAGCGAGTTACTGAAAAAGAATACCAGACGACGAAATGCGACAGGACCGAACAAAACTAGTCTTCTTTTGAGTCTTTACTTCGTTCCTGTTACACGACAACGAGCAAAGAGGGGCAATTGTAGAAACCTAATTTGTCCAGGTTGTTTTAAAAAAAGACCAATTTTTTTCATTTTTATTTATTATTTATTATTTTATAAATGTAAATAAATAAAATAATAAAATAATAAATAAACTATTATTTAAAAAAGTCCAAATTTACGAACAAGCTCAATACCTAATTACCTAAGCCCAAGTTACAAACCTAATCCCAAACTTAACCAAAACAAAGGAAACTTTAACCCTAGCAAATCTGCCGCCGCCGCCGTCAACCCTCCACGCAGCCATCGCCTCCACCACCGTCGTGATCCTCGGACACCACCTCTTCACGATTTGCACAATTCCACAATCAAAAAATTCGAAAAAGTGGTTGTAAAACAGTGTTATAAAAACACAATATGTACAGAGGAAAAGATACGAAAAACTTACTGGAAAAATATACGAGAAATATACTGAAATTTTTTAGCAATCAAGACTATACGAATACAGCAGTAGAGATCATATTTTCTTCAAGTTATATTGTTGATTATATATTTATGCCTACTTGATTATTTATTTCATATATATATATATATATATATATATATATATATATATTTATATTCAAATAAATATTAAACAAATAATACAAAAAAAAAAAGAGAAAACCAAAAGTTAGGGTTTATACCTTAACATCGTCGTCGTTGACAACTCGTCGGAGGGTCGATTTTCCCTTAGAAACCGAAAGGTTTTTGACTTTTTTTAAGAAATTTCTATTGGGTTTCTATTAAAAATAACCCCGAATCTGGGTTCGAATTTAAAAGAGGATTTCAAAAATATTTTTTTTGAATATTCCGACTACCGTAGGTGGCGGTCGTCGCCGCCAATGATAGTGGTCGATGGCAAGGCCTACAGTGGCCCCTAATGACCAGATATGAGGGGATGGGAGAAAGGTTTGAGACAAAAAAAAGGAATGAAAATGGTTTTTTCTAAACAAATGAAACAAATGATTTTTTTTTTAAAAATCACTTATATAGGCCTTCAAAATTACGTCGTTTTGACACAACTCAATAGGTTCCAAAATGATGTTCATTTTGGCCGACCCGCCCTGACTCGATTCGGATCCAAGAAAGATCCGCTTGTTTTCATAAAAAGAGATACTTATCCTCGCAATCCTTTTATTTTTTGACTTATTACAATTAGGTCCTTTAATGTGCTTTTTATTTATTTTAAAATTTGCCCCGCAATTTCACTTGATTTTCAATTTGGTCATTGACCCAAAAGTGTCCGAGGGCCTGCCACGTGTCAAATTTTTGGGTTTATTTCCCATGAAGCCCTTACTTTATTTTAAAATTATTTTTAACCCCTAAGTTTTCAAAAAATTCAAATTTGACCCCCAAACTTTTCAATTTCAAATTTGACCTCTAAACTTTCCAAAAATTTGAATTTGACCCCTAAACTTTCTAGAAAATTGAATTCGAACCCTAAATTTCAAAAAATTCAAATTTGATCCCTAAATTTTCCAAAAATTTGAATTTGACCCTCGAAGTTACCAAAAATTCCAATTTGACCCTCAAATTTTCCAAAAATTTTGATTTGACCCCTAAAGTTTCCAAAAATTCAAATTTGACTTGGTTTTAATGTAATTTTTTTATTTTATCCTATATTTATATATATTACGTGCTTTTAATTTTTCTTGTTTATCCTTTTTGTTAACCCTTTTATATGTATATATATTATTATTTACTTTTTTTTATGTATATTGTTTTTTATTATTTCTACTTGTAAATCATGTGCGTATTTTTGTATAACATAAAAAATTGTTTTTTTTTTAAATACTCAAATTGTTTTAATAAATCAATGCAATGTCCTTTGTCTCGAGAATTTGAAAAAATCATGTTCTTACTCACTGGGTGTGGTTTTTTTCTTTAAACCGGGATAATTGAATATCCTTTTAAAATTTAAATACGAGATTTTTTTTAAAGGCTCGTCATTTTCAAATATTTGAATTGTTATGTCCTAACTTACTAGATGTGATTTTTTCTCGATTAATTCGAAATAACAAGCTTTCTTCGGAAGAAAATTTGTTTTCAAAATAGAATAAATTTGACATTCATGCATTTAAGGATCAGAATTTAAATTTTTCTTGAATTTTTAATTTTCAACAAATAAGATTTTGAGTAATTGATTAGGTACCAATTTTGGACGTGTAAGAGTGTTAATCTTTCCTTATACGTAACCGATTCTCGAACTCGTTTTATGGTTTCAAAGACCAAAATTCTTTAATGATTGTTTTAAAAAAATCTCGAGAGGTGACCCAATTACACCTATTTTAAAAATTATTAGTGGCGACTCCATTTTTCATTTTTCAAAATATAAATCGAGACTTGTTTTTTGTTTTTTTCAAAATATGGTTTCGATAGTAGTATTTGTATACTTTTTTAATCCTTTGACAATACACACTTTGCACACACAAGAGCTCGAACCTCAGTCTCTTAAGATGAACAATATTTTCTTTACCACTGAAACTACTCGTTAGATTCCAAGAGTATACTATTATCTATTCAATTTATGAATGTCACATATTACTTACAAATTAATTATATTAACCATCTCTCCAGAAAAAAAAACGGAAAGAAATGAAAATCATTTTAAGAAAGAGTTCATACAACTAATGGAAGGTAGCTATCTGACCATTGGAAGTCAGTTCAAGCGGAAAAAGAGATCAAGGACAGCGAGAGACAGTCAAGAATTGGGGATGCTTTATTGTTTTTATGGACTATGTTTGAAAGAGGCTGACTAGAGCAGAGACGAATTCTGAGGGTTGGTAGAGGTTGGTAGAGGTTGATCTTTACTAAAATGAATTTTTTTTTTACATTTTTAAAATTTTTTAAAATTTTAAATTAATAAAAATAAAATTACATTTTAATTTCTCTTAAAAATAATAAAATTTTAATTTAATTATTTAAAAATTATATTTTTACTATAATAAAAAAAAAATTATAATTTAACTTTAAGCCTTAAAAAAATTTTGTGGCTTCACCACTGGTCTAGAGAATAATCAAGGAAGATCTTCCAAGAGTTATGTTTACCGAAAGAAAATCCAACAATTATTGTCCTACCAAGTCGCAATCTTCCTACATATCAGTCGCCAACATGTTCCATCAACCTTGACACTTGTGGGCATGATCATTTCTTTTAAATATACCTATGGAATCTTATATTTTAATTTAAATTTGTGCATGAATCGAGTTATTCATTCGAAGATTTTTTTAAAATTTGGGAGGGTTTGGACAAAAAAATTAGGTCCGTTTCAAATATGGGTTGGGCTCGAGCTTAAACATTAAGGCTTAAGGCCGGCCTGACGCTAACCGTTTTAAGTTTATAATATTTTATATTATGTAATTTTTATATATTATATAATTTAGAATACATTAAAAAAATAAACCTATACTAAATATATAATATTATTTTATTGTAAACATTAAAATAATATTAAGATAACTAAATAAAAAATGTATAAAATTATTAAATATTAAAATAATATAAATATATTTTTAAAATTTTAAACAACAATATAGGTTGACTTAAAATGAGCTTGGGTTAATCTTTTGCTAATAAAAGTGATTTTGGGTAAATTTTTAGGCTCAGATTTTGGATCGGGTCGGAGTTAAACAAATATAAAATATATTAATATCATACTTAAACCTTACTCGAATGCTACTCAACCCGACCTCTATTTGAATCAAGTACTGCATTGTGGTTGATGGACTTTGTAGGCCTGGTGGGCATTACTAACAACATGGTGATACCAAAATCACAGTTTCATATAGTTGGTGAAGGCAACAATCCGTTTTGACCTTTTTAGTTGTTTGGGTAAGAGAATAACATGCTTTTCAAAGTTGGGTTTTGTCTTAATTTCCTTTTTCCTCCTACTCCACAGTCTCCCTCTATTATAACATATTATAAATTCAAAGTTATAATTGTTAATGTCAAAAAAGGCAAAAACTCTAGTCCCCGAATCCAACCCTCCCCCTCATAAGTCTATTCAATATATGCCTATTATGTCTATCCACTACTTTCTCTACCAAATTCAATAACTATTATGTTATTAAACAAAAATAATAATACTATATATTTTAACGAAAATTATTTCATACATAATTTCACAAGCGAATTAAGAGCATAATTTAGAATATTAATTCTACCAAATATCTAAGTTTAATTTTATTAATTCTCAAATTTTAAAATATTTTTATTAAATCCTTAAAGAATCGATACAGTATTAATCAAATTTTAAAATGTTTTTATTAAATCCTAAAAGTTAAATACCAATTAAGATTAGACATCATATATCTTATTATTAAATCGAGTGTGTTAACACTCTAAATATAAATACATATTATTACAGATTTATCTTTCAAATTTTCTGCATCGTAATCAAAATATAAATTATGTTCATAATATTTAAATTTTATTATATTATATTTCGAAAACCTAAATATATATTTTCGAAAATAGATTATATCTTATCTATAAATTTAATTAATATATTATTTAAATAATAACAATTTTATAAAATACACGAATAATTTATGCATGGCATGAGATAAAATATATTAATTTTAAACATTGTTGACACACAAAGGCTGACCTCAGCGATGAAGAAAAGACCCTTCTCAAATGTTTTTTATATTATTATCCTTCAAAAGGAACACGTACCTTATATTATTTAAAGGTACATGTTTGATCTTTATTAATTTTAGTTTAATTTTATCTATTTTAGTTTTTAATCAAGCAAGCAAATTTTTTGTTAAATTTTTAGTATGGCATTTCTCTAATCATGCTAAGTTATTACTTAATAATGGAGCATAACACAAAAAAGCCCGAGTTATCCCAAATTAGACTTAGGTATATTTTTTTATATAATATTAGAGGTAAGAGTTGGGGTGACATAATTTAAATTCATGTTAAATAAATACCTTACAAAAATTTTAATCATGATGTCATTTAATTAGCAAATACAATTTTCGAATACTTTTATTTTTGACCCCATTTATTAGCTTCGCCTTTGGTTGATCTCCACATTAGATTTAAGCTAATATTTAATGACCAAAATGACATATAAGATGATGAAAAACTTAGCTGATACGATACAAATATTTTGAAAACTCTTTGAGAATGTTTTGAAGTAAGCAATTTTAAAATGAGGGAATAATTTTGGGATGTTTTTTGAAACTAACCCATTTAAAATATTTAATAGTATTACCAAAAAGGGAAAAGTAGTAGGTCAGAAATAAAAATTCCCCTACTCCAATAAAACAATTGTTTTTAGTTTATTATGATTGCATGATTCTTTACTTCTCTTTTGAACCTTGTTGTCTATAAAAACCTAATCTATTAAGCAATTTTTCATCGCAAACGAAGCTTTTTCTCTTGAAGGAAATTCAAAAAATGAAGAGCAGTGACCATGCAGCCATTGATGTCCCAGCTGAGTCAAGCGCCGCTGTGAAAGGCAAAGCGCCTCTCATCGCATCTCAAAGGGAGGAAAAGAGAGGGCTCAACAGCGGATTTGGCATTGCCGATTTCCTCCTGAGACTAGGAGCCATAATTTCAACGATCGCGGCGGCTGCCACCATGGGAACCAGCGATGAAACTCTTCCTTTATTTACTCAGTTCTTCCAGTTCGAAGCTAGTTTTGACGATCTCCCCACATTCCTGTACGTTTTCTTTAATTGCTATTGCCATTTCTAGTAATATATATATATATATGTAAAGCTGAAGAAAGTGAGACGTAAATGCAGGTATTTCGTCATTGCAATGGCATTTGTTGGCGGCTATCTCCTCCTTTCGCTCCCTTTCTCCATAGTTACTATTGTTCGTCCCATTGCAGTTGCACCCAGACTCTTATTGTTCATATTGGACACTGTAAGCAATTCCATGAATCCTTAGAGACTTAACCCAACATTAACATGTATGCTTTTTTTTTTTTTTTACTTTTCCGTATATGTATCTCGAGATTAAAGTTATATGTATGTATGGAAGGTGACATTGACTTTTGCCACGGCGGCGGGCGGGGCAGCAGCAGCCATAGTCTACTTGGCTGAAACCGGAAATCCAAACACAAACTGGCTGGCCATCTGCGACCAATTTGAAGATTTTTGCTCGAAAGTGAGCGGAGCAGTGGTGGCGTCCTTCGTGACTGTTGTGGTGTTCGTCGTGTTGGTTATACTGTCTGGTTTTGCACTCAAAAGGCAGTGAAGAATTATAACTTAATAATTCTGCATCTTAATTTCATATATTTTTTTTTTCTTATTCTTCAGTATGTTTCTAATTGTTAAAATTATAATTGCTTCGCTGTCCGATATTTGGACCTACTTTTCTTTTGTTCGAAACATTCTGTTGTGGTCGACAAAACTACAATAATTGTAATGAAATTAAAGTGTTTCTTGTTCAACAAATCCACCCCTTTTCTCCTTTCATAGTTCTATGTATACTATTAATCAAAATCCTTTTTGTTTTGGTAAATCTACTCATCAAAAACAAAATCTAAATATATAGTATATAGACATGTAAATAATATTGTTGAGGTTGTTCTCAGTGGATAGGATAGCATAGGACTATTCCTTCTCAAATAGAGATCTACAAGGATAATGAAGAGCATGGGAGTCAAAGTTCACACTTCAGATCAACAAATGTTTAATTAAATCTTTAATGACTCAAAAAATTAATTATCCCTTTCATATACAATCACCATTAAACATTTTGAGTTAGGTGTCATTTATCAGCTATAGACTTTAACTTTTTTTTTTTGGTGAATTATAATGAGAGTGCAAAGTTTTAATAAAATGCGACTGATGCGACTCGAATCCAGGTCATACTTAGGGCAATGAATACTCTTGACCATCAAGTCAACATATGAGATTCAACTATGGACTTTATTCAATTTATGATTAACCAAAATTACAAACTAAGGAAACTCTAAAGTAAACAAACTCGGTCATCTTTTTTTTTTCTCAATCAAAGTATTACACAATTAAGGCATTGGATCATCCAAGCCCATCCAGAACAAAACAGAGCTGCATTTTGCAGCAAAACACTTAAAACACTAAACAGCCTACCAAAGAACAATTCGTCTTACACCATTCCACAATTAAAGTTTGTTCCATGCCAACCATCTTCCCAGCATTATAACATCCTGAATTTCGAATGCCTTAATTAAAAAAACTCACCCCTAAGCTTTAAACATTTTCGGACGTTTTACCCCAGCAATGGCCAAAGCAATAACCATATCATTCCCATTCTGTTCAGCTTTCGCAAATGATATTTTAACCCCCCCCCCCCCCCCCGCTCATAATTCTTCTATCAATGTCTATGAGTAATGGATGTAGTGTCCACAACCTTTTTTCTTTTTTCAACAACCAATTAAGCACCACATTTGACCCAGTTTCAATCATAAGAGAGCAATTTGTCATCCTACCCATTCCATTATACAGATCCAAAGCAACCTTAATTGCACATACCTCAACAAAATCAACATCCTTACCTGCAATTGGTCCCAAAAAATGCGCTCAAGCCACACCAGCCTAATCTCTAAGCACCCTACCACCTCCAACAACCTCCTCATTCACCACGCCACACACATTAAATTTCATCCAACCTTGTGGAGGAGGACGCCAATTAAGTGCAGCAACCCTATTTTTTGTGTTATTTAACCTGCATTTCAATGGACAAAACCACAAAGAACTCTCATGTAGATTTACTTCATCATAAACAACCCTTACCCACATCAAAGCTCTCATTTTTGAATGGAATATCAAAGTATCCATTGATGTCACTTTTCGATCAAACACGAACTCGTTTCTTGCAAGCCAAATTGACCAACATGCAGTCGACACTGAAATTAACCATAAACTTTTAAGGATTCCTGATAAATACACATTACTGCACAAATTAAAGAAATCAACAAAACCTTCCACTTGTAACACCCGAAACCTGACACCATCGCCGGCTAGGGCCCCGAGGTACGGTACCAGATCATTCACAGTAGATAACAAATAATGGTTCATCTTTCATTTCAGTTAAATTACATTCAACAACATAGATTTCAATACAATTACAAACCTCATACTTTTACATCAGTCAAGAATAATCAAGGACTCAATCAAATCATTTTTAAAACATCGCACACAAAAATACCAAATTCCCAAAACAGGGGTCACACGGTCGTGTGTCTCAAATGCACGCCTGTGTGCCCTGTGTTACATATCCATGCCGTAGATCGTGGGCTCACTCGGACCACCTTCACACGGGCGTGTCACAAACCATGTGCCAGGTGTGAGCATGCGAAACCACCTCACACCCCCGTGTATGAGACCGTGTACTAGACCACGTATACCTACGAAATGTCAAAAATAACATGCAAAATTTCCATAAAGCTCCTCAATATGTACCTAAATATAGTTCAACAACCTATAAATATACATAAAAAACAAGGCAAGACAGGCTCATAACTTAGCCATACCATTTATATTCATCAATGTATTTGAATATGCTCATTTCCATTCAAAATGCATACCAAAACATACAAGTCAAGCAAGCAAAAATACATCTCCTTCCAAATTGTAATCATTTATCTAAGTACATTTTAAAGCTTAACAAGCTTAAACATGATATCAATTTATCGTCCTAATACATGCCCATATAACCAAGTGATTTAAAGTTTACCAAACGAGCTTTCGGGATAGTGTAATTCTTCTTTGAGGATTCGATCTTCAACAACAAAATGAATCTACAAAACAGTAAACAAAATACAAGGATAAGCTTATAGAGCTTAGTAAGTTCGTTCGAGCAATTAACTTACAGATTAACTTATTTGAATGAAGATTGTAAATAAGCATTTTTATCATGTTAAACTAACCCTTATTGGATAATATGTTTTGATATAACAAATTAGAGTGTTTTTGAATAAAAGCTCAGTGGAAAAGACTCCAGTGAGACTTTTACCGGTAGAACTCAACTTCTACCGATACCTTAAAGGCTTCTATCGAAACAATTCAAGTCAGTAGCTAAAATTCATCCTCCCCTGCACTTCTATCTATACTTTGCTGGATTCTACCGATACCAAATGAAACCCTCTGAGTTCTACCGATACAATGAAGCATCTACCGATATAACAACTCCAACGGTAATATTTGTAAAGTCGTCTACCTTGGGGCTTCTACCGGTAGAACTCCTCTTCTACTGAGACAACTACAGTTCTACCGATAAAAGTATGCTTCTACCGGAACAACTAAGTTGCAGACTGCTTTTAATGTTGGTTTTTATGGCTGCAATGGCTACATTACTTTCCCAACAACCAAACGGTTGGAATTCACTTAGAGGTATAAATACCATCTTCCAAAGGTCTAGCATAAAGAAGAGCAATGTGCAAAGCCTAAAGATCAATCAAAACAACCAAGAGCTTAATTCTTTCATACCTTTTCTTGTAAACACTTGTGAGCTTTCATTGTATTCATTTAGCTCAAGTGTTCTTCTTTGTATTTGTGCTTAATTGGCAAACATCCTAATCTTGTAAGGATTGTTTCTTTGTTTGCTTGTTTGTTTCTCTTTGAGAGAGGGTTGATACTTAAGGTTTGGTAGAAACCATAAGAGAGTTCTATCTTAAGATTTTAAGGTATAAGTCTTAAAAAAGATTGTAAGGTTAAACCTTGTCCTCAAAGGTTATACAAATTTAGTGGATTTGGGAAAATCCTTAGTTGTGGAAAGCTAAGGTAGTGAAGTGGGCATTTGGGGCCGAACCACTATAAATCCTTGTGTCCTTTGTTGCAAAATTAAATTGCTTCCACCACAACTTCTAAAAGGTCGATTCAACCTTCGTTACTGTCATTATCGAGTTGATCCATCGAGCTTACACATTATTTCACATTCGTTTCTCAAACGATCTCTTCAATTTTCCCAGTAATTTAGCTCATACGAGCTCTTCAAGTCTCCTAGTAAATTTAGCTCATACGATCTCTTCAAGTCTCCCAGTAAATTTTAGCTCATACAAGATCTTCAAGTCCGCAGTAAATTTAGCTCATATGAGCCCTTCAAGCCTCCCAGTAAATTTTAGCTCATACAAGCCTAGTCAGTGAATCGCTCTTACGAGCCAATTCTTACGAGCCAGTACAGTATATCGCTCCCAGTACAGTATATCGTTCTTACGAGCCAGTTCAGTAATTTCTTCAGAGTCTTCCACCTCATTCCAACATTAAGATTATAACCAAGACAATTGAAGTTAGAATTATTAAATAGAAATATGATTACACGAACTTACAAGATTAATATGTAGTAACAACTCTAGTACAGGGACTACTAGTCGTTAAGACATCTAAGACTAGCTCTCGAAATTGTATAACCACTAATGTCATGTCCTTTGTGTCCCATTTGTTCACGAAGTTCATATGTATCATACACCATGTCCATTTCAATTAATTTCCTTCACATTATACCATTTCAAACACACATCCATATAATTCTTATTTATTAGACATAATATCAAATTAACTAATAATGCCATTAGTTCAATTTTCTAATTGCCATCTATCAATCGAATTAATTCATTTGTAACATGAATAATAACTAGCAAAACACATAATCATTTAAGCGTGTCGTTGACACCTGAATTCAACTACATCACTTCGTCACTTTCAATCATGCTCCTCAATACAATTATATTTCAATTTAATTCAATTTCACAATCAAATATTTATTAAGCAACAAATTTAAATGCAACATACTTAAATTATTTCAATAATTTTACAAATAGAAACTAAATCGATTATTTTACTATACGAACTTACCTGATTAAATTGCAGCAGTATACAGTACATGGACTATTCCATAATTTTCTCCTTGCCTTGATTTTCAACCCATTCTTGATCTAAAATAATAATTTCATTTAATTAACTAATTCAAACAGTAAAATAAACTTATTTTATACAATTAAGTCCTTTTTAACATTTTTACAAAATTTTTCTTAACTTTTCATTTTTATTCAATTTAGTCCCTTAGCTTAAAACTTGCAAATTAACTATTTTATTTCAAATTTAAACTTTGCTGAATGTTTAAATGCCTTCATACAGCCCACTTTTGCAATTATTTCACCTTAAGTCCTTGTAAATTTATCACTTTAACATTTTAGTCCTTAAACATTAAAATCATCAAAAACTACATTACAAACTAATCAAATCTAACAACCAAGCTTATAAATCTTCCATAAACTTTCAATAACAAGTTTATTCATCAATGGAAAATTTATAACATTTTACAGATTCGCAAATTAGTCCTCGGGCTGCTAGATTAAGCTAATACAAGCTCAAAGACATCTAAATTACTAAAAACGGGCGAGATTACACTCATCTACAAAGATCCAAAGCTTGGTCATTCTTAACCTTGTTCTTCTTTAGGGTTTGACTATGGAGAAGGAAGAAGATAGAAGAAAATGAATTTTCCATCCTTTTGTCTTTATTAAATTAGGTTAATTTGTAATTACATATTTACCCATTTAAATTTCACGTGAATTTCTAACCAAAAGTAGTCAAAACCATCCACTAAACTCCCTAAGGGTATAATTACCTCTTAAGGACCTTTCTAGGTCATTCCCTTTCAATTTAGCACATTCCATTAATAGAAACAAACTTTTATAGCTTTTACGATTTAATCCTTTTTACTTAATTAATTATCTAATCGATAAAATTTCATAACCAAATTTTACTACAATACTAATGACCTCATAAATATTAAATAATTAATATTTATGGTTTGACATATCGAAGTGGTGGCCTCGAAACCATCATTTCCAACCATATTAAAAAACAGACCAATTAGTAAATCTTCATTTAATTAGGATTTAATCGCAATTTACCACAATCTAGAGAATTTCACATCATTTCTATTATTAGGCCCTTTAAGAAGAGTCTAATTACCCAATTGGTCCTTCAATTATATTAAATTTCAATTAAACAAACTTGTTTTCAATTTAACCTTATACTAATTAGGACTAAATGAATAAATAACCCAAAAGTTAGTTGATAGTAATCATGTCACTGCTTGGAATTTTTTACCATGGTTTAATTAACATTTTGGCCCCTTTACTATATTTAATCAATACCAATTAACTTTTACCTCTTTTACAATTTACTCATTTTCCTTAATTAAGCAATAAATCATCAAAATTACCCGACCAAACTTCAATTCAAAGATAATAAGACTCTATAAATATTTAATAAAAATATTTACGGTCCTAAATTTAAAAAACGAGGTCCCGATACCTCATTTTCTCAACCCTCTTGACTTTTGAATCAAACCACTTATACTAACTTTTAATTTAATAATTAAAATTCATCAATTCAAAATTGCATAAAAATTATTATTGACTCATATAATTCAAATATTCATTATATGAATTTACTCATCAAGTTTGTAGTCCCGAAACCACTGTTTTCGACACCACTAAAAAAACTGGTTGTTACACCACTGGTTTCCATTTTATCTCCTACTATTTAAACAGTTTTTTTCCAAAAAACTTCAATGAATTTACATTTGAAAAATAGATGATTCGACCGCTCCAAATCTCTGTCACACCAAGGACAACCATTCATCGTTTGTTGTAGCTGCACTCTCCTCCTTATTAGAAAACCTTTCGTAAGAATTCTATCGATAACCAACATCCAAAGAAAGTTTCTAACTCGAGGTGGCACTTTTAGCTTCCATTTTTTGTCAAAAGCGAAGCTGGATTCATACCTCCTGCCATTGATCAACAACTCTGATAGTCTTTTAACAGAAAAAGATCCATTGCTATCATGCACCCACATACCCTGATCATTTCTGTTCAATAATGGTCTCACAAAGCAATCTTCCCGATTATAAAAATTTAATCCTCCATTTTTCAAATAATTTTTCACCACTCCTTTCTTCTGTTTTTCCAATCTAAACAGCCTAGGGAATTCCATTTTTAAAGGTCGATTTCCCACACCAAATGTCTTTCCAAAACAACATTGTTTTCCATTCCCTAATGCCCATCTAAAAGAACCATTTCCTATTCGTTTTGTGACTCTAGCATCTTTGGAATTTTCCACTATTCCTCTCCAAACTAACGACATCTCTTTTAAATTGACCGTCTTAAAATGCCACTATTGCGTCAAATACCCATATTTTTCCAAGATAATTTTTCTCCATAGTGCATTTTTTTCCGTTGCAAATCTCCAACTCTATTACTCCATAAGAGCTCGATTTTTTGCTTTAAGGTTCACCACTCCTGCTCCCCCTTGTCCTTAGGTAAACACACCTGTTTCCAACTTACTTTCACCATCATTTTTTTCCCGTTTTCACTGCCAAAGGATGTTTCTTCTTATCTTATCTATCCTTTTTATAATTGTCTCTGGAGCTTTAAATAGGGACATGAAATAAATAGGTAAAGAATATAAAACATAATTTATAAGCACTATACTCGCTACGAAAGAAAGAGATCGACCCTTCTATCCCAATAACTTTTTCTTAAATTTCTCCACAATCGCATCCCAAATTGAAATTCTCCTTGGATCAAATCTCAAAGGGATCCCCAAATAATTCAAAGGAAGAGCCCCTACCTTGCATTGCACAAAGCCGCCAATCTATATAGAAGTTCTTCCTCCACACCTAAACCTACACTAAGCACGATTTTTTAAAGTTAATGTTAAAACCTGAAAAAATCTCAAAGCATCTTCATAAATACTTCGCGTTCCTTACAAACTCCTCCTCCGCTCTCAAAAATAATATTGTATCGTCCACAAATTGTAAATGAGAAAATGTCCTCTCTGGTATAACTTCTTGAATACTCCCAATGAGCCCTATCCCTTCGGCTTTTTCCAACATCAAATGTAGAACTTTCGTTACCAAATAAAAAAGAAAGGCGAGAGTGGATCTCCCTAATGAAGACCTTTACCCATTCTAAATTCAAGTGGCCGACCCATTGACCAACATTATAGCTCTCGTCATTATTACACACTCAATCATCCATCCTATCCATTTCACTCCAAATCCCATTTTCAATAGAATCATCTCCAAAAAATCCCATCGCACACAACCGTATGCTTTTGAGAAATCCAATTTAAAAATCAAACTAAGCCCTTCCTTCCTTTATCTTAATTAAATGGATTATCCCATTTGCAATTAGAATTCCATAAAAAAATTATCTTTCTGTTATAAAAGTGCATTAACTTTCGCTCACCACTATTCCTATTGCTTCTCTTATTCTACGTGATAACACCTTTGCCATAATTTTGTATAGCGAACTCACCAACGAGATTGGTCGAAAGTCAGAAATGTTTGTCAGGCTTTTTGTTTTGGGAATCAGCACTATGAATGACGAATTGATATTTTTTTATAACTTCCCAGTTTGATAAAATTCTGACATATTTTTTAAAATGTTTTCACTTACCACACTCCAGCACCTTTTGAAAAAGCACATATTGAATCCATTCGGTCATGGTGCTTTTGATTCGCCACAACACCACATTGCTTCCTTAATTTCCTCCTTGAAAAGGGAACCTCTAGTTTCAAAGCGATATCCTCTTCCAGCTTACTGAAATTCAAATCCACATTCATGATTCATTTTCGAGTTTGGCAGCTAAAATAACTTCTAAAAAAATTGAACATTTTCGTTTTCATCATCTTTGGTTCACTACACCAAGAATCTCCTGTCTTCAGCCTATACACCATTTTATTTTTCGATCTAATCTTTACTACTCGATGAAAAAAAGCAGAGTTTGAGTCACTCTCTTTGAGCCATATCATTCTCGATTTCTAATGCCAAACCAATTCTCTAAATTTAACTGCCTCCCATAATTCTACATTCAACCTTTTAATCTCCTCAATTTCCATCTCCTACAAATCTCTTTCATCGCTCAACTCATCCAGCTCCTTTATCATTTCTTCTATAACATTTATTCTATTTTCCATATCACAACCTGTTTTTCATTCCATTTTTAAAGAGTACCCTTTAGCTTTCTTAACTTTGTTGAAATTTGCCCATTTACACTTCCCATTTCAGTCCATTCTTTAAGTATCATTTTCGGGTAGTCCTTCTTTAATGCCATGCATTGATGAACTTAAACGGCCTCAAACAATAATCGACTACTTCATTTGCTAATAGAATTGGGATGTGGTCCGATACTGATCTTTTTAACCCTTGCTGCTGAAGGTCTTTAAATTTTATCAACCAGTGTTCTTCTAACGAGAATCTATCTAACCCGCTTCTCTTATTTCCAGGGTCATACCACACAAATTTTCTCCCTACCAAAGGTAAATCCACCAATTTGCATTCTTCTATGAATCTGCAAAATTCCTTCGAGCTACTCTTAATTCTCACATATTTGCTCCTTTCACTTCTATTCTTCACTACATTGAAATCTCCTCCTAAAATCCAAGGATGATTGAATTGCTTACATAATTCTTCCAAATCTCCCCACAATGTTCTTTGTTCAAAGAGTAAGTTCGGTGCATACACATTTATCATCACGACATCTAATCCTTCAATCAACCATTCACCTTCTACAACAACAAATCTGTCATCACAAAATTCTCTACTTAACTGAAAGCATTCTTTATCCCACACAGTTATCACCCCTCCCGATCTCCCTATTACTGACGAGAATCTAAATTTGAAATTATTACCATCCAAATTTTGCCTAATTAATTCCATTGAAACTTTCTCTAATTTTCTTTCTTGAATAAAACAAACATTCACTCTTGCCTTTTTAATGATCCTTTTAAACGACATAATTTTTGCTCCCGACCCTAATCCCCTAACATTCCACAAAATAATCCTCATTCCCACCTTCTCCCTCTAATTATCTACTTGAAAATAAAGGTACCAATTCAAAAACACTAACACTAATTAGATCTTTTCTTGCTTCTTCTTCCCTCGATTTTCTCAACTACTAACCCCCTATTCTCATGATTTCATCTGTTACTTCCCTCTCATCGCCTCGTATGCTGAAACCCACTTTTTTCCCCACTTCCCAAGCCTTCTTTGCTTCCCATAGAATCAACTTTCTCCTGTTGCTAATATCAAAATTTGACAAAGAAATATTAGTTGTCTTCTCTTCACTTTCAATTACTTCCTTACCCTTTTCCTTTCTCAATGCTCGATCCCTCTTTTTTCTCTTCTTAGTTGATAGTGTGCAATTATGTATTTCGCACATAGATCAGATTTTTTTTGTTCAACAATTTTTTCTTTCTTCTGTTCTGAATAACATTTAAGAGTTCCTCTCCTATTTCCAGACTTGAATCCTGATTTGCATCCCTTCCAGCCTCTATATCACTCAAGTTTTGCTGATTTAAAATTGGGCTCCCTTCCTCTTCCATTATTTGTCTATCCTGTGATTTGTAGCCCACTTCAATATTCGACCCATTTTGTAATTTCATCCTATCTATTGTGGACTCTTCAACAATGAGGCCCATATTAAGAGCATACTGTCTAGCCCAATCCCAACTTCTACTCTTTTCTCTCTCCCTTATTGAAACCTTCCCTTTACTTCCAGACAATAGGTTCTCAGTATTAATTCCTTTTTCCAACATCCTCTGAATTTATTTATCATTTTTTCCTTTCTCGAGGCTCAAATCAATTAATGCATCCTTCATGTCGTTTAGTCTTCCCACCAACGGGAACTCTAGCCCCGTTCTAGCCACCGATTTCGATTCTAAGACATTGTCCTCTTCCTCCTCTTATCGATTACCATCTCTGCTTATGCTGTCATTTTCTAATTCTGTCAATCCCTTTTCCCTAGCTCTGATCAGGAATTTTTCATCCCCAACCTCCAAGTTGATCAACTCTTCAATTTTTTTAGGTTATTGGATTGAGATTAATAATTCAGTGTTTTCAAAACTTGTTGCTTTTAACTTGTTTTCTCCCGACGATACCAGATTTCCCCATAAACTGGATATTCTTTTAAAAGTTTCATAATTCAAGTAATGCAATGGCATTCTTGATACTTCTATCCATGCCACCCTCTCTCTCAGCACTTTCTTCTCTAACCATGGTTCGATACTGAAAAAAATTCTTTCAAGTACGACCATTCATTCTATTTCAGAATATCAATCAATTCCTCATCTGGCACCTCCACTAAGAAGTGTCTTCCTTGGATTCTTCTCACTGTGATTTCCCCTAGACCGATTCTTGCTAATCTTTCATTGAGACTCTTCGTATCACACAATATTGCCGACTCAAACACTAGGCATTTCTGAAGCTTCCACAATTGCTCGTTGTCCACATGACCTTTTACTACTTTGTCTTCTATTTTCTCCATTCTGAACATATCCTCCCTATTTCTTTGTTCATTCTTTCCTTCATCAGAAGCATCTCTTCCTTCCGAACCATTGTCCTTTACAATCATCTCACTTTCCTCCCCATCCTGCATAATTTCTTTGTTCTGTTCTTTTCCACTTGCGCATTCACTTTTCTACATATTTTCCTTCTTCCTTTAAATCTAGCCATCTTAACCCAAATCCTGCTCCCTAGAATTACGAATCCATTTAGTCTCATTATCACCCTTTGAGCATCCCTCACATTATCAAATCTCATGAACCCAAACTTTCTTCCCTTCTTGCTTCTCTTTGCTAGTATAAAAGTATCCACTACATTGTCATGATATATGAATAATGCCCATAAACCTTTCCAATGCATGGTTACCGGAAGGTTGTAAACGAACAATGTCACCTGATTACCACTTGCAATTTTGAAAACTACAACTCTCACTATTTTTACTACCTCAACAATTAACTCAATTCAAATTAACTAACAAGAAAAATAGATAAGATGAGATTCAAACCTGTGACCTCAAAGTTCCCAAGATACTTGTGGGAGATTAGATGACTTTGACCCAATATTTAATATTTTAAATAGATTTTAAGTTGCATGGAATATGTCTGAATCCAACACCTTGTGTGTTACTTGCCTGTAATGATTTCGAGTAAAGCTGCAACAATGAAATCTATTGACAAAATGGTGGATGATTTGGTGTTTCTGGGATCCATGTTATGTTTTGAGATTGAGATGTTGTGCTTCCTAGGATCTTTTTCAAAATCGATCATCTACCAACAGTGGCAGAGCTAATGGGGCAGGCAAATGGCTCGGCCTCCCCTAAAATGAAAATATTTTCATTTAAACTCTTTATAATTTATAAAATTTTAATTAGTAATGGTAAAAATTTCACTTTGCCCCCCCCCAAATAATAAAATTTTGATTGAATCATTTAAAAATTATAAAGATATAAACTAGAAAAAATGATGAAATTATATTTTTACTATCGTAAAAATATACAATTTAATTTCAACCCCTCCTAAAATTATTTTTTTGACTCCGCCACTGTCTATCAAATTTAGTTTCGAAAGTATTATTATTTATCATTTTATGTAAAGAAAATATTAGAACCCTAAGACTCGTATCTTAAGGACAATAGCATTTTAATCTTATAACACTTAAATTAAGTCTTTTAAGTTTATTATTTATCATCCTAAACTTAACCTACGACTACATTATTTATAAATTGCAAGAGAAATTAACTAAGTTTAAAATATCAAATTTCTTTAAGTCTCTAAAAGTTTGCACCTAAATATTTATTATAACATTAATCCAATTAATTAAAATATAGAAAATTTAAATATTTAAAGCCAAATTTTCAAAAATTAATCACATTTAACCAAGATCATTATTTAAATTCAAAATTTAAATTTCACCAACTTTAACCAAAACCAAAAATTAGTCAATTTTATTTAAATAAATCAAATTTAATCTAGTTTATTCAATTTTCAAATTTAATCAAATTTCCATAAATGAATCTATATTTTCAAATAACTCAAACATTAATTAAATTTCAAATTACCCCCAAATCAACATTCTTAACCCAAACCAAATTTAATTAAACTTAATCAATATTAGCTCAGAAAAAAAAAATGGGAAAGAGATGAAAGGTCATCATTTTAAGTAAGGGTTCATACAACTAGTGGAAGGTAGGTATCTGACCATGGGAAGTAAGTTCAAGTGTAAAAAAAGATCAAGGAAAGAAAGAGAGTCAAGGAATCGGGGATGCTTTTTCCTTTTTGCGGACTATATTGGCAAGAGGCTGTCTAGAGAATAGTTAAGGAACATCTTCCAAGAGTTCGAAGATGTTTACATAGCATATCGAAATCATAAAAGAGAAGTTCAGTTCTACTTTCACATTAGTCCACACTATAGAAATAGCTCTGATATGGAGAGAGCAGTTCAGAAAGGAAAGGAAATGACAAGGTCATCAATGGTTTTTGCAGGGTTGAAAACACTAATGAGCTCTCAGTTGACCAATTATTTTCATCAAAAGATGTTGTAATTAGAAGAATAAGGACGACAACATAAGAGAGTCGGTAGATTACAAAGACTTTGAATCTACGACTACGTTTAATCTTACATGTTACGATTCGAGTTTTGTCGGTGTTGGAAAATACTGTTTCAAAACTCCATTTTTATAAACCGAGTTCGTAAAAATAAAATAATAAGATTTACGAAATTAGTATAAAAATATATATTGAAAACAATTAAATAATTTAACTGAGAAATTTATTATTTAGAAATATTTAAGGACCTAATTGACAATTAACCATAGGACCTAAATGGTTAGTAAACCATTGTTTTACTATGAGATAGTGGGAAATGATGACGTTAACCACTAAATTTTCATAATTGTGATTAATAGATATATATGTAATTAAACTTGATTATTTAAGATTAATTAATACTTAATTTTAAGTATTGATCGCTTCCAAATGTGTGAACGTTTAGAGTAAAAATTGTGCTAATAAATAAATATATATTTAAATGTGGTATCTGCAAGTGAATAGGTCAAATCGTAATATAGTTTTGTATTACAACGAAACACCGGTAAGTATTTTGAGGATCGTACTCAAGGAATTGCAAATTAGAGAATTTTATTATTAAATTAATTACCGAAAAAATTACTAATCTAATCGAGTCACGAATTAATAGTGTGAATCCAAATTAAAGTATTTATTAAACTAATTAAATTAATTAACCTAAATTAACATAATGGGATTTCATATTCCTAGTGTCAATGATGCAAGCTCCCAACCTATGATGATTAATAGATAGAAAATCAACTTGCTTCAATGGTTGTAATTAACTTCAAAACTTGGATTGTTTTTAATGAATTAATTATTAACTAACCAGTATTACCTCTCAACCTCTACTGATTAATTAATCGACCAATACTCACTTATATCTCGACCTCATTTTCTTGATCGAGATAAATTACGAGTTACTCGGTAATCTTATCTCTCGACCTAGTTTACTTAGATTACTTCCTAGGCTCATCAATCCTAGGGTTTAAGCACACATAATTTAACCCAACTAATTCTATGGGAAACCCTTTATTCCTCCATTAATTACTCCCTAATCAGTTAATCAGTTTCATAACCGACTCATGCAAGATATATGTAAAGCACAATAATTTATCCTAATATTCATACAATCGTTAATTGATAAGGTTAACGAAAATATAAATATAAGAATAAAGGGAAAGAGGATAAAGAGAAAACTCAGGAATAAATAATTGGAAGCACAATTCCGGAGCAATCTTCGCTTGCAATTGTTTTCACATTGAAATAAGAAAAAATTCCAACTACAAAAACATAAAACTAAAAACTAAAGAAAATTGAAGAAATAAAATTGTTTTGCTAGGTTGACTCCTCTCCCTTCTAATTAGGTTATAAGGTTGTTTATATAGGCAAACTAGGTAAGAATCCAAAAGACTAAAGTGCCCCCTTCAATTATAATGTCAATTAGGGTTTTAGGTTGAAAAAACCCTTAATTGTCCTAAAAATTGTCGTTGTTACGCACAAGAATTTTTGGGCTGTGCAGCGACCTATGTCATGAGATAGGGGGTCCTGTGTTGTAACACAAGGTTTTGTGTCGCGACACGCACATCTTGTTTCGTCCCAAGATTTCATTTTTGGCTTTGATGTTCTGTGTCGCGACACTGCATGCTTGTGCCGTGACACGACAATCATTCTTTGTATTTTTTGGCCTGAAATGGCACCATGCACACTCAAATAGCCCATTATTCATTCCCAAGGTTCGAGGTGGCCTAATGGGTCATCGAAACACTATAAACTGCGCAAAAATGCTTATTTTGCTAATATTTAGATCTAAGCTACTAATACTGCAAATACAATAAATAAACATAAAACGGCAAGAAAACAAGCTCATTAAGTGCCGAAAAGTACTTAAATTGCCATTACAATTTTGTGGCAAGTAATGTATATATATAAGTTAGTGGAGAGAATGAATAGAATCACTCATCATCTTTGTCCTTCAACCGTCCAAGCCATTAAAAAGAAAGAAAAACTTCAAGTTTTTAATCAAACTTTTGAACATCAATTCACTAAAGTAATCTAGCTAATTCTCTAAATTTTTTTATGGATTTTGAATCATGGAACTTGATCTACCTAGCCCCTGTGATAATTCCTTCAATTGTTAGATATTTAGCAAGTAGCCATTAAAGTGTAATTGACGAAATTTAAGCTTGAAATTAGTAGATATGTAACTTTTCAGTTTAGATTTAGTTGGAATTGTATTATAAGATAGTGAGATTTGTTTAAAATTCAAAGTTGAGTTAATTTTGATCTTAGAGACTAAATTGAATAAATTAAAAGCTGTCATGAAATTATGTTATGAATTAAAAGTATAAAGTCCCTAATGAAAGGATATGAAATCATATTTTGATCCGATGTTAAATATTAAAAAAAATATGAGTATTTCGAATAGAAGGAATAAAATGCAAAATAAGTTGATTATGTGTTATAATGTGATTTGGGTGTGAACTAATATCGATTTTATAATCGAATATTCAAATGTAGCTAAAGACAAAGTTGGGCCATCTTGAGAAAAAGGAAAGGAGAGTCGTAGACGAGTAACCAAAATATGGTTTTGTACTTTTATGATTTGAGTTCAATATACATATATACATTATATGTTATAAACAAGCTTATTTGAGGCAAGCATTCTACTTGTCTCATGATCCGATTTGCATATGATGATATAGAATGTCAAGAATTGATTTGATACGAGCATAGTATAAACAATCATGGTATGAAACTATGATATGTGAACATGAATATATACGTGTTGATTCATTTGTTACCCTATTAATTACCTTAGACAGAGTCAAGTATGGTTGGCATGCCATAGGATTATCGTACGTGATTATACGTCGATTTATACCAATGAGGCGTGGAGTGCATATTATACTTCGAACATCCGATGAGGTGCAAAGACACTTTACTTTGGTTATACCGATGAGGCCCGAAGCACAATTTATACTTCAGACGTACCTATAAGGCACTAGGTACTAGATATATTGGTGAGATGGTTGGATCATCTGTGTATTCGTTTTGAGTATATGTTTAGTTAATAGGAATTATAAAACATGAACTTGCTAAATTAATGAAAAATGGTATATCATGTGTATATATATAACATGAACTAGTTTAAACGAGCCATGGAGGCAAATATGGATATGAAATGAATCAATAGATTCGAGAAAGAAATGAGAAAATGAAATGAATGAGTGATATGCTTTGAATTATAAGAGAATGTTGTATAATGATAGAAAAAATGGTATGATGTATTCATATGAGGTTGCTAAATAAGATAGGGTATGAATTTTGGTGTTTAAAACATGAATGGTAAATTAAAATAGTTGAAAGCTAATCATATTTTGATTGTATATCTTGACATGTTTATTTTCGTGTGCAAGTATCATCAAATGTTGAAGTCTCGAAGAGTGATATAGCATCCAGATCGTAGTTCTCAACTCAACAAGTTTGTAAAGTCTCATTTTGTTATCAATATGTGGCATGTACTTAAGGTTGAGTTGGTCTTGAAGTATGTTGTCATTTTAGTACCATGAATAGAAAATGTTAACTTGAATATGAGAATATGAATTTAAAGTATATATATGTAGTATAAGACTCAAATAGATGTAAATATGCTAAAGATCATATGTATTAAGTTTTTCTAAATGGATTTGAAGTATTTAGGTGTTTGAATTGATGCCTAGGATGAGTTGAATTGAAGTCTTGGGTCACTTGGACCAATTGATTTGTGTGAATGGCAGGTTAGAATTAAATGATGCAAAGTTTGGGGGATTTTTTCTTCATAGTCGCAACACCATGCTATTATTGTCGCCACACCAAGCTTTTGTCGTCATGGATGTGATTCTCCCCTGTTGAGGACATGACATTGGATTTCCCCTACCCTCAATGTCATTACATCCCCCATTGAAGCTACGACGTGAGTGTCCTATTTTCGAAGTCACTAATCGCGCCACGGTGTAAGAACGTCGTGTAGAGAATTAGCACAAAATATAAAGAATTAAAAGCAGCTTGACTTCAAGTGTGACAAGTCAGTTGTAATATTTATAAGTGTTACAATGGAACAATTCGAGCATTTCAAGGATCAAACCCAAAACAGATCGATCAATAAGATGAATAACAATGATCAAGCATGTAATTAAGAAGTCTAACTAGCCAATACTTAAGTGCTATATTACGATAATTCATTATTCGAGGTTAATTACGCTAAACGATACATATGAGGAATAAATTGAATAATTGTCAAAAGTACAATAAATATCAATTCAATTTGATAAAGTATTTGGTTGATATCCATGTTGCTAATTAATTCTTAGATTAAGGATATAAATTGCTCAAACTCCTACTTGGTCTAGTTTTACCTCTCGATCACCATTTTACCCAATTAGGTGATTCAATCTTGTTTATCTCTCAATCTCACTAAACTAAATCAGAACAATCAAATTAGTTCACAATAGGATCTCATTCTCACCTATCTAAATGTTCACCTAAAGGCGTCAATTCTAAGTTTTAAAGTCAATTTGATTTATTCTAATTTTTGTGATTTAGTACATGACCCAAAAAATAATCACGCAACATTCAATCAACCAACCACCATAAAACTTAATTCCTACTCATCATCAAATATAAAGACCAATCAATTTCATGCTTAAATGATTCATCAAGTAACCACAAAAAAACATAAGGTTTAGAAATGCTTAGTGACTCTTGAAGAAGTATTAATGAAGATGATGACAATAAGAAAGATGTTAAATCCATAACCAAAGATGATGTTTTTGCTTTTTTGATAACTAACAAGAAGTAAATCTAATGAATTATTTAAAGAAAAACTCAAAATAACAATGAAGAGTCTTGTATCTATTTGAAATAAAACTAAAAGAGCGGTAAAAATAAAGAAGAAACCAATTGCATCATATAGATGCTATTTTCAAGATAGTTGCTAAAAAATGTTGTCTTAACATCTATTTTTCAGATCTCATAATTGAAAGCCGCCGCAATGGATAGTATTATGTGGATTGACTTGAGCATGACAATGAGAGAGAAGGTTTCTTCGTAATCAATACCTTCTTTTTTATTATAACATTTTACTAAAAGTCTGGCTCTATAAGTTTCCACTTTTCTATCTACATTTTTTGTCTTGTAGATCCACTTACACCCTATGGGTTTTATCCCTTTCGATAAGTCTACAAGTTCACACATTGAGTTGGAGTTCATAAAATCCATCTCAGTCTTCATAGCTATTTCCCAGAGCTTGGAATCAACACTGTCCATTGCTTCGTGATACTTGAGCAGGTTATCATCTTACTATTTGAAATATTCAGTGATAAAAACACTTCCACTAGATTGGATGAACTCAAGCCTACGAGAGATCCTCCCACTGCGATGAAGCACACTATGATGTTGGTTGCTTGTAGTTCTACTATTAGGAGTTGGTTCTAGAACCATTTCTGTAGGGTTTAGTATATTTCAATAAAGTTCCTCAAGGTTTGAAGTCATTCATGTTACTTTCTTCAAGGAAAGTAGCATAAGTTGACGTTATAACAGTTTGCTCTTTCATGTTATAAAAAAACCACCCTTTGTTCCCTTTGGATATCTTACAAACATGCACAATTCTATCCATGAGTCCAACTTTCTCAGATCTTTATCCAATACGAGGGTCGGACATCCCTAAATCATTAAATTGTTTAGATTCGGCTTCCCGCCATGTCACAATTCGTATGAAGTTTTTGATGCTGCCTTAGTTAGCACATCATTCAGAATATAGCAAGTCCTTTGTACCATATATCCTTCAAAAGAGATTGCCAGCTTTGAATAACTTAACATTGAACATACCATGTCTAGCAACGTTTGATTCCTTCTCTCTGCCACGCCATTATGTTATGGAGTGCTTGGCACGGTTAACTAGGATAGAATCTCATTCTCTATGAGGTACCCTAAGAACTCATCAAATAAATATTCCCTACCTCGATCAGACCAAAGTGTCTTTACAGGTAAACCTAGTTGTTTCTCCACTTTTGCAAGAAACTTTTTGAATTTTTCAAAGGTTTCACTCTTGCAATGCATAAGGTATACATACCCATATTTGGAATAATCATCATTAAAGATTACATAATACTCGAAAACACATCTTGCACTGGCTCTCATGAGGCCATATTTGTTAGCGTGCACAAGTTCTAGGGGTTTTACGACTTGTTCCTTTTGTATTAAAGATCGCTTGATCATCATACCTACTAAGCAAGATTCACATTGTGGAAGATCGATTTCTTTAAGCGAACTTAAGATATTGTCTTTCACAAGTCTGGTGATTTTTTTCTTAATATGACCAATTCTTAAATGCCAAAGGTACGCCTCATTAGAGTGAGAAGTTTTAAGAATATTTAATTTAATACCTATATTAATATTAAATTTATTATCTTAATATTAAATTTAATTTAATGTTTATTTTGTGGATAAATATGTTTGTCCTCAAGCAAAATCCTAAACCCACATTCAAGTTAACTTTTCTCAATTTGCCATTTCCATCAATAATGCTTCAAGCTAATTCGCAAACAAGCATGCATTGAAAATTCAACCAAAAGGACACTAAAAATTCAAGCAGTCTAAGCCGAAATTTTTAAAGCACAAAAATATATGTGTCTCCCCTTATCTAAATAATTACCTTAAATTGAAAATCAACAAGAATTGATATCTTCACTAAAGATCACTCAAAGCACTCAAAGTGTTTAAGGTTCAAGTAATATGCAATCAATAGTGGAACAAGAAATGTCATTACCATAGGCTTGCTTGAAAATCAACTTCACCACTATAAAATGAGATGACACACCAATCAAGAGGTCTTAACAAGGTTGTAACGAGGCTTAGGTTAATTGAGATCGAGTTGATAAGTTACCAAATTAGAAAAATAATCAGTTGCTGAATTAAAAGAAATTACATCAACAAGAATAATCACAAATGGAAACGAGTTTTTCAACATAATATGAAACTAATAATTCAAGCTCAATCAAATATTTTTTATATTTTTTTTCTCTCTTTTTTGGTTTATGTTGTTTTCGATTAATTTTTCAATTTTTTTATTGAGAACAAATAAAATTCAGCAATTTAAATAATGAAACATAATTAGACAATTACCAATATCAAATCTCGATAAAAAGGGAGTCAATATAAAAGGATAATTTTACAACATATATATGAGTCATTGGTTAATACCAACGAGTTAAAAAAATGGGTAAAAATCAATGGAGTTTACTAAGGGTTAATTGTATCACAGAAGACTAAAATAACAATTTCGTATAGTTGGTTAAGGCAACGATCCGTTTTGAACTTCTAGTTGATTGGTTAAGAGAATAACATGGTTTTTAGAGTTGTTTTTTGTCTTAATTTCCTTTTTCCTCCTACTTCATAGTCTACGTATATTATAACGTATAATAAAGTCAAAGTTATAGGTGTTAATGACACAAAAAGCAAAAACTCTGGTCTTCCAATCCAACCCTCTCCCCTTATAAATCTATTTAATATATGCCTATTATGTCCATTCACATCTTTCTCTACCAAATTCAATAATTTATCAAAAAATAATTATTATGTTATCAAACAAAAATAATAATATGATATGTGTAATTTTTCTGGATTCACTACAACAAAACAGGTCATTAGCGGCACTTTTAGCGGCGTTTGGAAACAAAGCGCCGCAAAAGGTCAAGCATTAGCGGCGCTTAACACAAGCGCCGCTAAAGGTCGGGTTATTAGCGGCACTTTACCCACAAGCGCCGCTAAAGGTCATGTCATTAGCGGCGCTTTATCACAAGCGCCGCTAAAGTTCAAGTCATTAGCGGCGCTTTCTCTAATGCGCCGCTAAAGGTCGGGTAATTAGCGGCGCTTGAGGGAAAGCGCCGCTAAAGGTCAGGTAATTAGTGGCGCTTTACCTGAAGCGCCGCTAAAGGTATGATCATTAGCGGCGCTTTCCCTAAAGCGCCACTAAAAGGTCGGGTCATTAGCGGCGCTTTCCCTCAAGCGCCGCTAAAGTTCCGGTCATTAGCGGCACTTATATATAAAGCGCCGCTAAAGGTTAGGTCATTAGCGGCGCTTTTCTAATAAGCGTCGCTAAAGGTGTGCATTAGCGGCGCTTTCCCATAAGCGCCGCTAATTTATTTAAATTTTATATATCTTAAAATTAAATTAAATTTATAGTGGTGTGATTACTTATGGTAGTATCTGCTCATACTTTCTTATCCTTTGACAATGCACACACAAGCACTCGAATCCGAGACCCCAAGGATGAACAATATCCTCTTTTCAATATATTTATACTTATGTGTAGGACCTTCCTGGACCTAATATATCAAACACTTGAGATTTCTATCACCTGCTTTTGCTAATAGTTTGGATTTTCAGCCATTCTTAGATTATATCATTAACATTATATGTGGGTTCGGTCTTGCCCTATTCCATGATCATCCCTAACCTGTCATCATCGTCAAGCTCAAACTTTGGACCTTTGCTGGATCATGATTTGAATTAAGTTGATCCAGGAAGGGTTTTGATGTGGAAAAGCTAACCGAGCACACCATCACGAATGAAAAAAAGAAAAAAGCACGTGTATATATCATGGCCTGTTTATATACCCACACGTGCACATGTTCCATGCACGCATTGCCCAGCAGCAACTAGGGATAGGGATTTTGTTTAAAGATTACATATAGCCATATAGACCAAATATAACATAGATTTTTAGTAATGCTTCATCTCAAAAAGGGATAAATTATTGCGTGTGTTTGTTTGTTAAAATTTCGAATGTTATAAAAAATAAATTTAAATTAAAAAATTATAATATATTAGTAATAGAATTATTTGAAATTTACCTCATATCTTTAGTAAAATTTATAATTTAATTCTGTTTATTAAACATTATTTTAATTTAATAAAATATCATTAATAATTTTTTAAAATAATTAAACATAATATTTAATTAAACTTTATTATATTTATTTCATTATTGTAATAAGAATATAAAATGTGACACTTTTGTGATTTTTTATATCTAATAATAAATCATATATATTAAAAAATAAAACATGAAGCAAAAAATAATTACTAATTATAATCCAATTAATCTATCTTAAATCCATAGCCGTTAGATGAATAAAAGATAATATGGGGCGTTGGATTCAAAAGGTGTTAGTAAGAAAGAAGAGTTCTTGTCTGCCCTTTCTCCCAATTCATACGGGTTTTCAACTGTAAGCAACAAGAAGGAAAGGGAATGTGTTAGATAAATAAAAGCAGAGTTGTCTTCGGCGGCCGGTAGTTCTATTTCTCACTGTTTCCCTCACTCCGTTCCCTCTTCACTCCTAGAACCAGCTGCTCGTCCCGATTCGACAGACGCAAACCCTATCGGTATTACCTTCTACCATTTTCCCCCTTTTTATCATATAAATTTTGGTTTCAACTTTTATTTCGATTTTGGTTGTGTAAATGTGCTTGCTTGCTTTGTGATTTTTATTCTATTCATTTTACTTTCTCTCATGCATGCTATTATGGTGAAATGAATGGTAATTTTGGGGGGTTTTCTTTTTTTTTTCATTTTATCTTTTAAATGGATATATAATTGGTTTTGGGTTTCTTGTGTTCTTGCTCTAATTTGGAAAAAAAAGAAGAAATTAATTTGTTGTTCTTTTTTCTACTCAATTAGAAACTGAAGATGTGTTTGGGTTTTTGTTTTTAATGTTTCTTTTAGAAGCTGAAATTAAGGACTCCACCGCACAGACCATAATTATAAGGCAAGCTTAAAAGGATCCTTCTTTGATTCTGATTAGGAAGTGCTAACATTTTTAACCATAAGGAAAAATGATAGACAAATCATTTAGGTTGCAAGCAATTTAAATGCTGAGAAGCATATTTAGCTCTTCAATCTTTGATGGGCATTGATATGATTCTGGTTTGCCAAAGCATATTTAGCTCTTCAATTTTTAACTCGGTTTGCCAAAGCTGCTTTCTTTTACTGCACACGGAAACTGGTCCTAAGATATGAATTCAATTTCCAATACTTGTTGTACTTGCAAGACCTACCTAGGGAGGGTATCCTCTTAACACCATTTCATCTACAAACTGAGGGCTCCCTCGAGCTCCAAGGTGAAACCCTGAAATTCTTAAAGGATAGGGTAATCAAAGCTCTATAAAGAATAAAGGAGCCTACTATTGGGCGATTGTGACATCAGTAAGGACTAGAGATAGACTGTGTTAATATAAATAAAAATACTTTGTTTAATGTGTGATTCTCTTTTAATAATGAATCCTAGAGAAAGCATTTATGTCTCTCTTGAAATTCACTGTTAGTTTACAGGAATATTTTTTAGTCTGGTTTTTTAGAGCTGCAAAATAGAGTAGAGCTCATTAAATGAATGAGTATGCTTAGTTCTTGTTTCATAAATGAAGCTCACATTATATGGTAATTATAATATAGTAAATATATGAAGGTTTGATTCAGGTCATATATTGTTGAGTTGTAAATCGGATTCATCATTCCTTGAAAGACTCTGTTTCATTCATTTCAGTTGCAATATTATATTATATTATATCATATATCTGTCACTGTTATCAAGGAGGGGAAGGCTGGTTAATCATCATTTCATACCTCGTCATGCCTTTTCATCCAAGTAATTCCACTGATAACCTCCCTTTCTATGCCTCTTTTGTCACTTCCTTTTTCATGAGCATGACTCTGACAACTTCACTCCTTCACTCTCTCAGATATTTCTCTGATATGGATATCCTCTCTTCCCCTTCTCATCTCTCTTTATATCTCACCTCTTCATGCACTTTCATTCACACCTACACCATCTCTCTCTCTCTAATTAACTTGCTAGCTTTGTCTTCCCTATTACCTTAGAATATATCAAAACCAGCTTGTCTTTGATCTGATTTCCAAGGTTTGTTGGAATGGATATTCATGTAAGCTTCAAGAAAATGTTAGTTAGTTTTGTTCTTCAGTGATGTTTAGAGATTACTTTTTGCTAATTTTTTCTCGGACTAAATCAGTACATTAAGTTGCTTATGTCTATGCAAGTTCAGACCATTAATTTTTTTGAACTATTTATTTCATCTTTGTCATTAAGTTGCCTATGTTCTATGCAAGTACATTAAGTTGCCTCTGCCCTCTAGTGTCAAGACTTTGTCATTAATTCTATGGGACCTATGAAAATGTTAACACTTTATGTTTCTGTTATAGATATATCAATGTTTTGCTGATCCATCCTCTTGCTTTTCAGGTGATCTTAAGTCATTTTGTCTTCCCTATTACCTTAGAATATAGATTATAAGCACTAATTGATGATAGTTATGTTTCTGTTTATTAAACATTATGTTTCTGTTTATGAAAATGGCCCTGACTCTTATTTCTGCCCTTACACTACTTATGTTTTCAGCTGCTTGCTTGATCGATTGTGCTTCAAATTGCTATTATTTTATTATTGATTGTTGCTCTTCAAGAAGCTGCTGTCCTGGTTCTTATTATTAACCGAAGTAGACAGCTTTCTGCTTGCCTTTATCCAGGTTTGTTTATGCTCCACTTACATTTTCAGCTTCGCACAAAAATACTTAGATTGCTAAGCATTCAAAAACATCCAGCTTAACTCTCTTTGTGTTCCTACAGTAGCTCGCCACTCACACATACTTATTAGGTTTAGAACTTTTTGAATTGAATGAAACATCCACTCGTGAAATATGTTTGGAACCAAACCAGAATTGTTGAAAATTTGTCTTTTGGCACATACATACTGCTGGAAACTCTGGGATGACATGACAGAACAGATGGTGTTTAAAACTGGTTTGAGTTTCAAAGATTGGATTGAAATTCTGATTTTTTGTTGAACCAATCCATTGAATGTTCTTGTCTGTTTTGTGGCCTCACGTGAAGAATTATTGAAGTCAAAATCTTGGGGAGTATTTGGAACAATGCATGTGATTTATGTTTAGACTAATGTATAAGAGCAACATGGTTCCACAACAATTTGCAATGGCAAATGGCATATCTGCTAAGCTCCAAAACAAGAAAGGCTGGAATTTCCCATTTATAGCATTAATCTGAAATCTGAAGTATGGGATCTGAAGGGTTTTTTTTTAACGAGGGAAAATACCTGTATTTATGACTAAAATAAAAAATTTCAAAAAACTGTTACCTTGTGGTTAACTGGTTTGATTTTACGATTGTAATGTTACATTCTAGAATAACATTAGTTTTCTTAAAAGAAAACCACCATTCATCTTAATAAAATTTTAATACATAAGAAAACAATAGATTTATCTTTAGTATCAATTAATTAAATAATTAATTTAAAATATTTAATTATGTAATTATATTAAACTAAATAATTATATTAAATTATTTAATTTGTTTAATTATATATTTAATTGTAAATAGTATATCAATTAATTAATAATTAATTTAAAAAATTAATTATATTAAAGTAAATAATTATATTAAATCATTTATATAATTTAATTATGTATTTAATTATAAACGGTATCAATTAATTAAATAATTAATTTAAAATATTTAATTATTAATTATATTAAACTAAATAATTTATTAAATTTTAATTATATTTAATTATGTATTTAATTGTAAATATTTTAAATTAATTAAATAATTAATTTATAGATTTAATTATTTTAATATATTAAAGTAAATAATTATATTAAATCATTTAATTATGTATTAATTGTAAATAGTATCAAGTAATTAAATAATTAATTTAAAATATTTAATTATGTAATTATATTAAAGTAAATAATTATATTAAATTATTTAATTATGTTTAATTATGTATTTAAATATAAACAGTATCAATTAATTAAATAATTAATTTAAAATATTTAATTATTTAATTATATTAAACTAAATAATTATTTTAAATTATTTAATTATGTTTAAATTATGTATTTAATTGTAATATTTTAAATTAATTAAATAATTAATTTAAAATATTTAATTATTTAATTTATATTAAGTGAATAATTATATTAAATTAATTAATTATGTTTAATTATGTATTTAATTGTAAACAGTATCAATTAATTATTTAATTATATTTAATTAAATATTTAATTTAAAATATTTTCGTAAATAATTATGTATAATTAATTAATTTTAATTAATTAATTAATTATTTAATTATACTAAATTAAATATTAAATTAAAATATTTTCGTAAATAATTATATATAATTAATTAATTTTAATTAATTAATTATTTATTTAAATTATACTAAATTAAATATTTAATTATGTAATTAATAAAAAGAACCAAAATATTTAAGTAAAATGTTGTCACTAATATATTATGTATTTAAAAGTAAAATGTTGTCACTAATATATATTTTTAAATTTAAATCAATTTATAACACTTAAATAACCATAATTTATTTTCAACTTTGACTCAAGAACTACGAAATGGATAAGAGTTGGATGCAATTGTCAAGGGTAAGCAAACAACTATCGGAATGGAGTGCAAACTTTTCTAAATTTTGCATTTCAAAATGCAAGCGAAGAGAATATGATTCTTTGCCCATGTAAGAAATGTGGCAACATCAATTGGCATATTCGTGAAGTTGTCTACGAACATCTAGTTGTTGATGGGCTTTATTCGGGGGTAAAAAATGGATTTTCCATGGAGAGTGTACACCTAGTAGAACCTCTTCAACAATAATCCGAGTTATCCTCATTACGCTCATCATCAATATGCTAGAGAAGATGACATGGAAGGTATGTTGCGGGATGCATTTACCGAAACGGGAACAAGTGCACCTGATGAAGAGCCAATGGAGAAGCGGCGAAGTTCTACAAGTTACTTAATGAAGAATGAAGAACTCTATGAGGGATCACAATTCTCAAAAATTGTCTTTCTGCATTCGTCTCTTTTTCACTTAAAATGTTGGGAGGGTGGACCGGAAACTCTTTTACGGCTGTTAGAGTTGTTGACAGATATATTTCCGTTTGCAAAAATCCTCATTCATGCAAAGATATGAAGAAACTGATAAAGGATTTAGGCCTTGGGTTATGAAAAAATTCATAGTTGCCCAAATGACTGCATGTTGTATTGGGGTGATCGAGAAGCCAACAATCTTGTCATGTTTGCGGTACATCTCGTTGGATGAATAAGAATGCAGAAAATGTGAATGAGGATGAAGGTGAGCCACAGTCAAGAAAGAAGCCAGTAAAGATTTTGCGGTATTTTCCACTAATACCAAGGCTTCAAAGGCTTTTCATGTCGTCAAAGACGGTCGAGTCTATGAGGTGGCATCATGATGAACGAACCGATGATGGATTATTAAGGCATCCCGCGGATTCTTTAGCTTGGAAATCATTTGATAATAAATTTCCAAGCTTTGCAAGTGATCCTCGGAATGTGCGGCTTGGGCTAGCATCTGATGGATTTAATCCATTTAAACTCATGAGTACTTCGTACAGTACTTGGCCTGTAGTGCTTGTTCCTTACAATTTGCCTCCGTGGATTTGCATGAAGCAATCTTCTTTTATCTTATCTATGATTATCCCTAGAGAGAAAGGTCCCGGGAATGATATTGATATTTATATGCAGCCACTTATTGAAGAGTTGAAACAGTTGTGGTCGGTGTTGAAACATATGATGTCTCCAGAAAGGAGAACTTTTATTTACGTGCAGCTCTGTTGTGGACCATTAATGATTTCCCAGCTTATGTCAATTTATCTGGTTGGGGTACCAAAGGGCATTATGCTTGTCCTTGTTGTGCAGCGCAAACATGCTCACAGTGGTTATATAATGGGAAGAAGTTCTCTTATATAGGCATCGTCGGTGGTTAGATAGAAATCATAGATTTAGATTTCAAAGAACTCAATTTGATGGTACCGAGAGAGTTGAGAGAAGCTCCTGAGCAGACCATTGGATCTGAAATCTTATTCATGTTGAAAGATGTAGATTTCAGTTATGGGAAGATGAATCAACCATCCAACATGCAAAGAAACAGAAGACCGAGGGAGGCATATGTTGGCGATGTTGACCGGGAGAGTGATGATGAAGCTGATGAAGAGGATGATCCTAATGAGGTGGAGTTGTGGAAAAAAAGAAGTATTTTTTTTGATTTGCCTTATTGGGAGCATCATATTCTGAGACACAATCTTGATGTCATGCATATTGAAAAGAATGTTTGCGAGAACATAATCGGGACAATTCTCAATGTCGATGGAAAATCGAAAGACAATCTTAAGAGTCGACTTGATCTAGTTGACATGGGAATTCGGCATGATCTTCACCCCCAATTACTTTCGAATGGAAAATGTCGGTTGCCGCCTTCTATTTTTACAATGTCGAAGAAAGAAAAAGAATTGTTCTGCACGGTGTTGAAGGATATAAAGGTCCCAGATGCATATGCATCAAATATATCTCGATGTGTGAGTCTTAAAGATCGAAGACTATATTCCTTAAAATCACATGATTATCACATCTTGATGCAAGATTTACTGCCAGTTGCTTTGCGGTGTTGTATGTCAAAAAAGGTGACGTCTTGTATAATTGAACTGTCCAATATAATGAAAGTTATTTGTGGCAAAGTTCTGGATGTTGAAGAACTTGAGAAAGTACAAGATCGAGTCGCCTTGATGTTATGCAACTTGGAGAAGATCTTTCCACCTTCATTCTTCACTATTATGGTGCACTTGTTAATCCATCTCCCTCATGAAGCAAAAGTTGGTGGCCCGGTTTTCTATCGGTGGATGTATCCTATAGAAAGGTGCTAATTAATTTGCAAAGCTTTCATTCATTGATTAATATATCTTTAATTACACTTTTTGACAATGTTGTACATCGTGTTTAGGTTTCTATGCAAATTGAAGTCTTATTGTCGTAATAAGCGTTATCTAGAAGGATCAATTGCTGAAGGTTACTTAGCTGAGGAGTGTATGACTTTCTGCTCTAGATATTTAGAAGATGTTGAAACAAGATTGAATAGACCAAGTAGAAATGCTGGGCTCAATAATGATCATAGCTTAGCTGAAACTTATCTATTTCAAACTTGTGGACAACCAATCGGGAAAGTTGAAATTGCACACTTAGATGACATATCTTGGGTACAAGCACATCGATATGTTCTTTTTCACCACGATTCAATTGAACCATTACGCAAGTAAGTTTTAGAATTTCATAAATATTCATCCTTTTCATCTGTTTATTTTTTTGCTAACTAATTTATTAACTTTTTAACATAGTGAGTATAAACAACTCTTGAGATCTCGTTCACGCTCTCGAAGATTACAACATCGAGAGATTCATAAGTTATTCACAGAATCTTTTCATGAATGGTTGGGGCAGATGGTATGCAACTGAAGCTTTCAATGATAAATAATAATGTTTCGTATAACATTATAATTAATTAATTTACTTTCAATTCGATAGGTTTGAGTGGGAAGGACGTCAGTGAAGAAGTTAAATGGCTTCCCAAGGTCCCAATAGAGTAGTAAAAAGATATAATGCCTTCTTGATTAATGGATTCAGGTTTCATACAAAATCTCGCGAAAGATTAAGGAGGACTCAAAATTCTGGAATAGTTGTTAATTCTTCAATTACAAGCTATGCTAGTGCTAGGGATAATAATCCTATTGAAGGAAATGTGGAGTATTACGGGCTTCTTACGGACATTATTGAGTTGGATTACTATGGAAAATGGAAGGTTGTTTATTTCGATGTGATTGGGCTGATGTTAATACTGCTCGAGGAATTAGAAAAGATCAATTTGGTTTTACAATGGTGAACTTCTCTCGATTAATTCACACTGGGCAACAATTGATGGACGAGCCATATGTATTTTCTTCTCAAGTCAAACAAGTTTTTTACTCAAGAGATCCAACTGATGAGGGTTGGTACGTTGTACTTCGTAACACCCCTAGAGACTTGTTTGACATGGGCAGTGGGAGTAGAGATGACATGGACGAAAGATCAGAAACTTTGCCTTTTCCAGAACAAAACTTAAATGAAACTATTCCTAGTACTAGTACACAATTTCAATGGGTTCGGCAGGATGTGGATGAAGATATTTACGAATCATAATGTAGTAAGATTTTACGTATTTTTAATAATATGTATATTATAATTTAAATCTTGATCTTGTTAAATATATCCATTACTATTATTGTTGTAATTAGTTACTAATATTCTAACTATTTTATGTGTATTGCAGATAATATGCCTAGAAGAAAATTTCGAGATCTAAGTATTATCCAAATTCTCCAAATTCGGAAGGAACAAATAGTGAACATCAGACTGACATTGGATCTTCGAATGTTCCAGAAACCGTAGAAATTGAAGGTAATGTTAAGTTTAATTTTCATGCATGTTCACTTTTCATTTTTTATTATTGTTTCAAATTCTAATATTAACATATAGAATTTTTTTAGCTGAATATACTGAGGGGCGCAGAACTCGAGGACATACCGTATTAAAGGATTTATACAGTCTAAATCCTGAGGAGCGTGTCAAAGTATCTGGAAATAGTCATGGTCAGCCTGTTGGATCAGAAGCTCGACTTTTGGGAGGATACTTGGGCATAGTAGCACGAAATGGCAGTCTGTTGCCAATCAACTACGAGTCATGGCATCATATGCCTGATAGTAACAAAAATCAAGCTCTCGATAATATTAAGGTAATAATGTGAATATAATTTATAATACTTTGATTTATTTTAATTTATATTTACTTTCTAAATTTGTGTTATTTGTAGGAAAGATTTAATTTAGAGATCTCAGACAATTATGTAAAGAAATCATTAGGAAAGAAATGGAGAGATCATAAGAGTGCTATAAAGAAAGATTATTTTAAGAATAATATGAGCCTCGAAGATAAATTGCGAAATGTTCCGCCGGGAATGCTGAGGTACCAATGGGAAGAACAAGTTAGATTTTGGAGCTCAAAGAGGGGAGGTATTATGTACTACAAAACGCTTATAATTATTTCGGTTTATAGTATTTATTATATACGTAATAATAATTAATGAAGGATCGTGAGCGTGTCGGAACTACAAGTAGGCAAAAACAAAAATTCACGCACACAGCTGGATCGAAAAGTTTTGCTTGTGTAGCTGCTGATGAGGTATTTTGAATTTATTAATTGTGTCAAATATTAATTACTTTCTACTAATTAATATTTTTCCTACTATAATGTAGGAACAATCGTCAGGTCAAAAATTGGACGACTTCAGCTTTTTGACATTACACATAGAAAAAAGATGGATCTCCTATGACTTCTGAAGCTGCAGAAATTATGGTATATTAACTTTATAAAATTTGAATTATTTTAAATATTTATCATGTTTAATTATAATAGTTTAATTTGTCAGTTGTAATACAAATAATGTCAAGTTATGTTGCATTTGTTTGATTATATATTTCGTTTCTAACTTTTTGATTGACTTATTAGGATAAATTAAAAGATAAGAAGGCGGAGTATGAAGCGATGGCTTCAAGTGATAGTTCGGTTAATCTAGAGGACATTGATAACCGAGTCATTACTGAAGTTTTGGGTCCTGAAAAATATGGTCGGGTTCGATTTCAAGGATCTTTTGTTAGCCCATCCCGATATTTTGGATCCAACTCGCAGAGATACATGCCTTCGGGGAGTCAAGATCAAGCTGAAGTTCAGAGGTTAAAAGATCAATTGGCTCAGGTACAAGCGAGCACAGTTGAGCAAATTGCTCAACTTAAAGAGGAGACTGCAGCGAGAGAAGCAGAGGCTCAAAAAAAATATGATGAACTCCATCTAAAACTTAAAGAGGAGACTGCAGTGAGAGAAGCAGAGTCTCAAAAAAAATATGAAGAACTCCACCTACAACTTAAAGTGGAGGCAGCAGCGAGGCAAGCGGAGGCAGCAGCGAGGCAAGCGAAGGAAGCAGAGGCTACAAGAAAGTATGACGAATTGCAGCTACAGCTTCAAAATATGATGAAAATGTTTCAGCAGAATCCGTCATCTTAGACTTTTGTTTTTTTATTTGAGAATAATATACTACATTTGAAATTTATTTTTCATTGATTTATTAATTTAAATCATATGTATATTTCTTTCATTTATCATTTACCTTTAAGATTTGAAGTTATTGGTTGGATTTGCATTGGTTGGATTTGAATTTACAGGAAAAATGTTGAAATTCGGGTTTTATGTGAATTAAAAAGGGATGTCAAAATCTGTTATATTAGCGGCGCTTTTGGAGAAAGCGCCGCTAAAGAACATGGCCTTTAGCGGCATTTGTGATAAAGTGCCGCTAAAGAACATGGCCTTTAGTGGCGCTTGTGGGAAAAGCGCCGCTAAAAAACATGGCCTTTAGCGACGCTTGCGGGAAAAGCGCCGCTAAAGAACATGACCTTTAGCGGCGCATGTGGGAAAGCGCCGCTAAAGAACATGGCCTTTAGCGGCGCTTTTCCGCATAAACGCCGCTATTTTTTGCGGCGTTATCTTTGGCGGCATTTTTTACGGCGCTTATAGACCTAAAAAAGCGTCGCTAAAAAACTGTTTTCCTGTAGTGATTCAACAAGCAAATTAAAAGCATATTTTACAATGTTAATCCTACCAAATATCGAAGCTTAATTTTATTAATCCTCTTTTTTTTTTTGGTGAATAAGACAAACAATTACATCAATTTAACAAATAAAAACCGCTTCTCACTTTGTCTTTCTGGAATAGATTTAAAACGTCCTCAGGAATGGCCTCAAGTATTTGAAGACTTAATTTTTATTTGAGACTTAATTTGACTAAATGGTCCGCATTTGAATTGTGTTCTCTACGTGTGCATCTAAGCCACCATTAACCTTCCTCGTTTAAAATTCGTCTTACTTTAATGACTTCAAGGTTATCAGATTCAATTGTAGCTCATATATACATAATTACAAGCTCCTCCACAATTTAAGAAAAAATTCTTTTGTGGCGTGATTATTCTTTTGACAAATGAATAATATCATTAATTACCGGGTCAACATCTTTATATTAATAAATGTCATTATTATTATTTAATAATGGAACATGACACAAAAATAACTCGAGTTATCTCAAGTCAGATTTAGGTAACTTTTTTATACAATATTAAGGGTAAAAAATGATAAAACGATTTAAATTCGAGTCAAACGAGTAAATAACAAAAGTTTTAACCATTGTTCTATTCAAATAACAATACAATAGCTTAGTTAACTTTTTATAATTTAAGTAACAATACAATCTTTGAGTACCTCTAATCTTGTCCCCAATTTATTGGCTTCACCCTTGGTTGGTCTCCATGTTAGATCTAAGCTAACATTTAATGACCAAAATTAGACTGATGTAAAATTTAATTGATATGTTACTAATTTTTTGACAACTCAATCAAAATGATTCAAAGTCCGGAACCAATTTTAAAGTGAGGTAATAATTTTGGGATGTTTTGTGAAATTAGCCTTTTTTAATTATTTAATAGTATTACCAAAAAGGGAAAAGTAGGTCAAAGAAATAAAAATTCGCCTACTCCAATAACACAATTGTTTTTAGTTTATTATGATTGCATGATTCTTTGCTTCCCTTTTGAACCTTGTCTATAAAAACCTAATCCATTAAGCCATTTTTCATCGCAAACGAAGCTTTTTCTCATTGAAGGAAATACAAAAAATGAAGAGCGGTGACCATGCAGCCATTGATGTCCCAGCTGAGTCAAGCGCCGCTTTGAAAGGCAAAGCGCCTCTCATCGCATCTCAAAGGGAGGAAAAGAGAGGGCTCAACAGGGGATTTGGCATTGCCGACTTCCTCCTGAGACTAGGAGCCATAATTTCAACGATCGCGGCGGCTGCCACCATGGGAACCAGCGATGAAACTCTTCTTCTTTATTTACTCAGTTCTTCCAGTTCGAAGCTAGTTTTGACGATCTCCCCACATTCCTGTACGTTTTCTTTAATTGCTATTGCCATTTCTAGTAATATATATATGTAAAGCTGAAGAAAGTGAGACGTAAATGCAGGTATTTCGTCATTGCAATGGCATTTGTTGGCGGCTATCTCGTCCTTTCGCTCCCTTTCTCCATAGTTACTATTGTTCGTCCCATTGCAGTTGCACCCAGACTCTTATTGTTCATATTGGACACTGTAAGCAATTCCATGAATCTTTAGAAACTTAACCCAACATTAACATGTATGCTTTTTTTTTTTTTTTTTTTTACTTTTCCGTATATGTATCTCGAGATTAAAGTTATATGTATGTATGGAAGGTGACATTGACTTTTGCCACGGCGGCGGGCGGGGCAGCAGCAGCCATAGTGTACTTGGCTGAAACCGGAAATCCAAACACAAACTGGCTGGCCATCTGCGACCAATTTGAAGATTTTTGCTCGAAAGTGAGCGGAGCAGTGGTGGCGTCCTTCGTGACTGTTGTGGTGTTCGTCGTGTTGGTTATACTGTCTGGTTTTGCACTCAAAAGGCAGTGAAGAAAACTATAACTTAATAATTCTGCATCTTAATTTCCTATGTTTTATTTTTCTTATTCTTAAGTATGTTTCTAATTGTTAAAATTATATTGTTTCGCTGTCTGATATTTTGACCTATTTTTCTTTTGTTCAAAATATTCTGTTGTGGTTGAGAAAGCTACAATTATTGTAATGAAATTAAACTGTTTCTTGTTCAACAAATCCACCCTAACTGAATTGATACGAAGAGTGAATCGGATATTAATTCAATTAAAAAAGATTATGAAATTTTTTTTCGTAATTAAAAGAAATTATATTATTTAATTATTTTAATATATTTATTTTAAACAAAAACTAATAATATATAAATATATGGTGGGATTTACTTTTAAATATGTGTCAATCAAATTAGTAAGCCATTAAATTTATCGTTCAATTAAAGTTTAATTTTGATAAATTTTTTATATTTTATTTTAATTATATCTATCAATTATATATATTACTAATGTATTTGATTGAGTTTTTGTCATAACTCGACACTGACTCAAGAGTGATGATAACACAATAATAAATAATTTAAATTTTTTATATTTTAATATTGTACATATTTCATGTATTATTATTAATTACTTTCAAACTATTTGTTTCATTATTTATTATATATATTTTTAAGCACACACTTGTATTCTAAATTTATGGTATCCACATATATGTGTGTGATAGAATTTCTAATATAGTAGGTGCACATTAGTGAAAAGAAAAACTATATTAAAAATATATTTATAAAATGTTATTTTAAAATTAAGTGAAGTTTTGGTTAAAATAATTATGCTAAAAGCTTAAAGAATATATATCAAATTCAAATCTCATAATAATATTTTTTTATTAAAAATAAAAGGACAAAAGTACTTGCTATTAACATTTTTAATTTCTAAAAGTAAACTAATTTTAATAATTTTGAATTTGAGTGAGAACACAACAACAATTAATCAAAATCTTTTCTTTCGATAAATCTACTCCATCAAAAACAAAATATTAATATATAGTATATAGACATATATAATCTTGTTGAGGTTGTTCTTAGTGGATAGGATAGGACCATTCCTTCTCAAATAGAGATCTACAAGGATAATGAAGACTATTGGACAAGGATGAAATCAAAAAATTTTTTAAGGAGAGTCGAAGTTAAATTGTAATTTTTACGATAGTAAAAGTGTAACTTTTAAAGGATTAAATTAAAATTTTATTATTTTAGGGGAGCCAAAGTGTAATTTTACCTTTACTAATTTAAAATTTTAAAAAATTTTAAGGACCTAAATGAAAAATTTTCTATTTTAGGGGAGACCAAGACCCCTACCAGCCCCCTTGGTTTCGCCCCTGCTATGGGAGTCAAAGCTCACACTTTAGGTTAGAAGTACATGAGCCAAGTCGGACCGGATCGGGTTCGGGTCGGGTCCAAACCAAAACATTAAGCTCGATTGGTAGGTCCGGACAACCCAAAAATAGGTTGATTTTTTGTGCAAGTCCGATCCAAATTATATATGTTAAGCCCGTGCCAGACATTTTTTTTTGAAAAAATTTTATTACATAATTTTTTTAAAAAAAATAGTATATCAAATACACTAAAAAATTAAAACAAATAATTCCAAAAAATTATCAAATTAAATTAACAAATATTAAAAATTAGATGAAAACTAAATGGCATTTGATGGATGTAGACCTTATTAACATTCATAATAATTAATCATTGCTCCTTTAAAGAAAATTAATCAATACTAATGTAATGATATCTTTTTAAGGGAATAATAAATTTTGCACAGAATGAAAAATGACAATGTACAAGAATGAAAAGAATGATAAACGACTTCAGTGAAAGATGGCATCAAGGTTGTTTCATTGAAGTACAATAAAGCTAAAAAAAAAAGTAAATTAAATTTGATAATTAGTGAAACAACTTGGTAACTAAAACCAACCACAACAAGGTTATATTCTCATGCGATTAATGTTGGAAACCTGACAAAATTAGAAGTTCTACGATATCCAAATAAAAGTTCTACAATATCTATATATCAAGCAAAATAACACCAAAAATAGCAACATAAATGAACACCCAACAGCAGCAGCAAAAACTAGCACCCAACAACAACATCAGAACATTAAAAACAACAACACAACAATAGTGAAACAGCACTCAAAATAGCACCAAAAACAACCTGCAAAATGTATTCAACCATTCAAAATATTTATATATATCAACATACTTGATTTTATAAATGCTATAAATTCTAAGCTAAATTAAATACCTAAAAAGGATTCGAAAAATCATTGTCTTCATCATCCTCATCGTCATCATCATTTTCATCATTATTGCTATCAATTTCTAATATAAAATAAGAATAAATAGTTAGATAATCAAATTGATAAAATATTATAAAATTATAACAATAAAATAAGAATAGTAATTACCCGTTGAAAATCCCTTAGCTTGCAACCAGTCATCAAAGCAAACAACGGCTTAAATCGTTTTTGGTTTAAGGGAACTCCTCAAAGATGTGATAATTTTCTTTCTCATGCTAAAAGCCAACTCGGGAGCTACAGACGATATTGGAATTGCCAAAAGATCATGAGCCAAAAATGAAAGCTCACGATATCGAATTGAACTTTTTCTTCAATAATCCAATACATCTATTTGTCCATTCAACTTAAGCTCTGGTTCTTCCAAATAAATGTCCAACTATGACCTTTCACTTTCAGTACTAGATTCACTTAAGTATTGTTTATAATCATCACTCTCATCATAATCTCCTCCCAAATCAACCTAATTAAAATTGAGTTGATGCAAACTAGAATCAATAGGATCATTATCCGAAATATTGAAACTCCCAACCAAAGAGAAAGATGTGGATTTGGAGGTTTTAACATTCTCATCAAACAAGAGTTTATGATTGCTAAAAATGGCTTACACAAATTCTGAAGCATGAGTACCGTAGATTGTAGTAAAGCAATACTGCACATAATTTAACTTGTAACGAGGATCTAAAATTGCAACACATGACAATATCAAAGAAAACTTAGCCTAGTATTTATTAAATTTCTCTTGCATTTGCATAATCACTGCAATTAAAAACTGATGAGGACCTTTAATTGTATCAATTAAGACCTTGTGAAACTTCCAAAACCATCAAAAGTAAAGATTAGTCGTCGGATAGTTAGAACCAAAAAATACACAAGTCACATCATAAAAGACTTTCAAAAATTTAAAAAGAATAGCAACATTGCTCCACTCATTATCAAAAAGTTTAAATATTTGATAATCTTTATCTCGTTGGTACCCAGTAATCTAACACATCTTTATAGTAACGAGCAAATTCAAGCATCAAATAAATAGAATTTCATCACACACACACATATATTGTCGCAACTTTTTGGTCACATTCAAATGAAAGCTTTTATCAACCACATCATAATTTTTTTTCCTACAAATTCCTGACTTTTTTATGTACTTAATTCCATTTTGAATCTTACCAACAACATCATCAACAAGTTCCAAACCAGCTTTAATTATAAGATTCAATACATGTGCACAAAATCTAACTTGAAAAAAAACACCATCACACAAAAGAGCTTGGTTCACACGAAAACGATTTTTTAGACAAGAAACCATAATGTCGTTATAAGAAGCATTATCCAAAGTGATGCTAAAAATTTTCTTGTCTATACCCCATTGAGATAAACATAAAATAGGTTCATTTGCTATGTTCAAACCATCATACGGGGGAGATAAAGCTCTAAACCTTATGATTCTCTTTTGTAGCTGCTAATCTTTTGTTGGGAAATGTACCCATATTGTAGTAAACATGTAATTGATTTCTATTTATTTGAACGATGAATAAATAAATAAAGTTAGTTTTATATTTCACTATTATGTCTTTTGTATTTTCTGTCTTTCATATTTTGCATGCTTAGAGAAATTGTGACAAGCAAATATTAGCTCATTGATTATCTAAGTTCAAACAGAAGATAAGTGACATTGTAAGAATACTTACATTGTGAAAAAAACAGCTTACTTACTTCAGTAGATAATCTAAATGAGTCCGTAATCCCGTAAAAGAATCAAAGTGAGCGATTGATTCAAATACTGAGAAGGATTATTATGTCATCTACAATTCCAATTTGGGAGATGGCTAGTCTTGACTATCCGAGCAGTTGACTCCACAGGTAGAGACATAGATGTATTCATTGGTAGAATGATACATTGGACTGGACCCAAGATGAATTATTTCTAAATCCATTTGTGAATTAATTCACTTGTGACGTTCATGGTGTGATTTACCTAAATCTTGAGTTAGTCACTGACCATACGTATACAACTCATGTGCTTTGATATAAGTGGAGGATTATGCTCTAAAGATGATCGAGTCCATAGCGATTATGTTGGGTACATGACTTGTGTATGCTATGGCTTTACTATCAACAGTGGAATTCATAGCTCAATTAAAGAGTTAATGTTATCCTCTCATTGGCATTGTGTGGATTGATAAATATGGAAAGTGACCATGGTTTGCTTGTTCTCGAATGAGCAATTTATCACAGTCATTTATTGACAATGATAATATTAATCATTAAGAAGACACAATGATGACAATGAAATAAAATAGAATTCTATTGAGTGAACGGAATTAACTCAAAGAAATCAAGGATATCATATAAGGGTAAAACATATGACGAGGTCATTGAACAAAGCAATTGGATGAATTGCTTTCATAAAGAGTATACAATAAGGAGTTCTCAATTATGACACTTCTTATGGGCTGGCTCCAAGATTAAGTAATTGCGAATTATCGGAGCAATGCTTCTGGATATAATTGCAATTACTAGAGCCTAATTGTATATGTCCGATTGATCCCTCTACTAGCTCAACAAAAGCTCGATTGAACTGCATTGAATCATAAGAAAATTTTAGGATTTTGGAAATAATTTAATTGAATCGATTTATTTGATACAAAATTAAATTAGGTGATTGTGAGAATTGTTCAACTAGAGAATTTGATTAAAGAATTCTTGAAAAATTGATTTGGAAAATCTAAGTGATTTTAAAAAATTAATTTTAACAAGTAAAATTAAATTGATTAAATTAATTAAAATTAATATGATATTTTTGAAAATTAATTTTCAAGTTAGACAAATGATCCAATTGGTAATTGAACTTGTCAAATCAACTATTCCAAAAATAATATTATTTTAATAGTTTGATATTAAATTTAATTTAATAATTATTTTAATAGTATTTTATTAAATTAATATTAAAGTGATTATCTTAATATTAAATTTAATCTAATAGTTATCTTGATAAATATTATGTTAATTTAATATTAAAGTGATTAAGTTTAATCATAGTTGAACTCTCTAAATTCTCCTTATATAAAGAGAGCCTTGGGTCTTTGTTTTTGACACACCTTAATTCAAGAGAAAGTTGTAGAGAAAAAAAATTCTTTGAAGAGATTATTTCAAAAAATCTCTAGAGAAATTTTTTGCAACTTGATCCAAAAGTTTAGAGAAATTGCAAAATTACCCCACTAGTAATTTTTCTGAAATTTTTTTGATTCGAAGCGAGCCCACACTCGACAAACTTGAGCTTAAGGATAGCGGAGAATACTACTCAGTCGAAGTGCTCATCCTAGAGGAATCGAAAAGGTACAATTTTGATTAAGTGTTTATTACTTTAGATATCACAATCAAGATCTTGTTTTGGAAAATTTTTTAAAACTGTGTTTTCCCTATATTTATTTTCCGCCGCGTTTTTAAACCCAATTTTCCAACATCTTTGTCAACCCTATGAGCAGTAATGCAAACGTATTCATCATTAATATGCTTAAAGTTACAGTTATCAAAATTTAGACAAATTAAACTAGATGCTTTAGCCAACTCTTCTTTAGCATGATCTCTATTTTGCATAATAAATTAGTACATCTCTTGTTGCTCTTTGTCTACTTATATTCTTATAATTAGGATTAGCAATACTCATCCTGTATCTAAATCCCGATTCTTCACCTGTCCTAAATGAATGCTTACCACACATAAGAAAAGTAGAAACAACTCAACGGCACTCATCAACATCAAACTTGTAGGTTTTTATCGATGAACCACCTCTTAAGGATGGTTGAATGGCTATGGTGTACTTATTATTATTTTTTGAACAACTATTTAGATTATGTCTTAAATGAGAGGTTTTGCTAGAAGAATTAACAGAAAATATACTCTTTCAGTGATTACATTGTGCTTTCAACTCGTCTTTGTTCTAACATTCAAGCTTTGTCATTTCATTCCATACCTTTGAATTAGTAGACTTTTGAAATTTGGGAGCACTTTCTTATTCACTAAATCTATCATCCACATGTATTGAAGTGTTTGAACTAGCCATTATCATAAAAAATTGAAATCTTGAAATCATAAACTCAATTAATATATAAAAAATATAAAAAAATAAAATCAATTTTTAAATACATATATGGTTGGCTATGGTAGCATGATTTGAAAGCTTGCTAAAGTATAAGTGCTTATAGTGGGTTTTGATCATTCATTTTCGTAGGCACACATATTTGACATCCCAAATGAAGTTTGGGTATTTTGTGGACTAAAGGATGTGCAAAAAAGTTGGAGAATAGGGCGTGCCCACATCTTATGCTCGAATAAACAAAGTTGCATGATTTATCAATAGTTTTCACAACAAACCCCTACCCTTATGGAAGAATTCTTTAAGCCCTATTTTCAGTGATTGATTAGGATTTAAAATTTTAAAACTTTATTTTGAACTCTTATCTAGGAGATCTTGGATGGTATTTAAAAGAAGCTTTGGGGGCCATGAAAAAGAGGTACAAGACTTTCATATACTTTCATATTTTCTTTTGCTATTATTTTTCTCTTCATGGATTGTTAATTTTTTTTCATTCTAGTCAAGGGTTTTATTCAAGGTTTTTGATTCATTGAATTGTGAGATTATCGTTCTTCATGTTTTTAGATTTCTGAATATTTTTAAATATTCTATTCTTCATATTATTATTGATTTGTGAATTGCATGAATTGGCCACTCTTCAATTTTTCGAATTAATATACAACCAATTAGGATCTTCTCATCCATAATTGTGGGAAGGTTTTAATCAGTCTAGTGAATAACTCGGGTTATGAAGGTGTAGAATCTAGATTAAATTATATGCATTGGTGTCAGATGGTTGGCTAGAGTTGGGTCCTCTAAATCACAAGACTGTTGGTAAGTTAAATCTTAGGAGCGTCTCTGCAAGATTGTTTATCAACAAGTGAAGTAATCATTCGAGCGCCTCTTTCATTATCGAGAATCTAAGGAGTGATTAGGCTATTAGAGCATCTCGAGTAGCTATAACTAATTTATTCAAGAAGTTTTATAAAATTACTTGCAAAATCAATGACCAATCCATGAATTAAAAACTCCCGATTTCCTTAGCCAGATATTTATCATACTTTGAATTTTCCTAAATCCTACTATTTTGAATACATTATTTGTTATTAATTATTATTCCAATTGAACTTTAAAATCCACCTCAATTTTATTTTCTCATTTATTTTCTAGGAATTAGTCTAATCCCACTTCCTGTGGATTCCTTGACCTTGCTCATCACACTCTACAAAAGTTTGTTTTTCTTTCTTTTTGAGCAGGATTTATTTTTGGAGGTCTTGACAACCTACCAAACATTTGGGAAGAAACTTGGATTGTGAAACAACCTTAAACGCAATCGAATCAAAGTTAGATAAAATAATTAAAATAACTAAGAATAATAAAATTGAACAATAGAACAATAAAGAAGAAACTAAAGAAGATAGATGGAAAAGATGAAATGTAACCCCCTCTACCCAGTCCAAAGTATTCGACAGGATCCAGAAGATTATTTAAGTATTTTCACCCATACACAACTCGATAGGCCAAAATCATTCACAAATATATATATAAATATAAATATATAATATAAAGTCTATAATTAAAATAAAATAAATAATTAATCTCTCAAAATAAAAATACCAAAATTCCCAAAATAGAATGTATTTACAATCCAATTATAAAAATAATTAATAAAGTATAATAAAAACCCAAAATCAAAATAATTATAAGGTAAAAAAAATGAAATAAGTCTGTAATTACGCCTCCAGTACCAAGTCATCTAAATCTTGAATATCTGTAAAAGAACTGTATGGATATGAGCTACAAAGCTCAGTGTGTCTCTAAAGTACATACAACCTATCACACAATCACATCAGTTTATAGCTCAAAAAGTAACCACAAATCATATTACAATCACATGCACAATGTAATGCACCCTTACTCCAACACACCAATATAGTGAAAAGGTTCACCAGAACCTTTTCCCAACTAAACGTCACTAATCGCAGTGTGGTTTTGTATCAGCCATTTAAAAGAATGATAACCACTTCTTCCACCGTACAAACCCACCCCATGAACACACAATGGTATGATTGCATAATTATCCCAATTTAATCCCAGTCTCAGTCACATAGAATTTCCCATATAAATACATAACTCAATGCTCAACAGAATACTCGCAACAATTATTCAACCACATGTTCGATTATAGATATGCATGTCATTATCAACATACCATTACACAACTCAATCTCAATCATACACATCATCATCAATATATATCAATCATCATTTTCAACACCTCAACACAGCATGAAATCAAATATAAAAACAATATCTTATACAATGGGTTATACTACAGTTAGAAACACACCTCTAGCAAGCAGAACTCTAACGACAAGGAGGTCGTCCGCCATGCACAGATCGAGTACTAGCTCTAACAAGATTATATCCTACAAACATAATTAAAATTAATACTATCCTAGCCACCACTTAAACACAAAATTAACTAGAACAACTTACGTGCAACTCTCGGAATCGGTGCAGTAGGTTGCACAGGTGAAGAAGGAGGTAACTCGTCAGCCTCGGAGTCGTGATCACCTAAATACTAATATCTCATATTAATTTCCCAAATTAAATCTCTAAATAACTCAAAGTACACAATTAAAGATAAAACAGTCAAAATGAGGCTTTCGAGTTTGAATTTGACGAAATGGGCAGCGGAATCAAACTCAGGACGTCGAAAAAATGGCAAGGTAAGGTCTCTTGGAAAAAGTCAACGGTCAATGGTCAAAGTCAACGAGCAATGGTCAATGGTCAACGGTCACCGGTCAATGGTCAACGATCAACAATTAATAGTCAACGGATAACGATCAACGGGTCAGGTCAACGGTTCACCAAATGGGTTAGGGTTTGGGTATTAAGGGTTATTGGGTTTGCTATTTGGGCTTAAGCATATAGTAGCCCACTTCACACTTTTTTACCATAAGGAAAATTAGGGTTTTTAAACCCCCTCCAATCGTCGACGGCACCAACGCCTCTTTGCACCACCACAAACGGCCAAAATTCGACCCTCAACACACAACGTTAACTCAACATAAAGCTTATTCGAAAAGAACCACTCACCAAAAACCAAACTACAACGGAAAGGGCGGTGGACGACAGAACTCGAATGCTTTCCTTCACGAAAGACACTAATGATAACGACTATGAAGGGTTTGAGAGAAAGGGTTTTGGTCGTGAGAAAATGGGGAACGATTTGGTAACAGTGGTGACAAGCACGAACGACGAAGGATGCTTCGTCGGAGCGTGATCGAAAATAAAGAGGAGAAGGATGGTGAGAATTTTGGCAGAGAGAGTTGTAAAAAGGAGAAAGGACATCAAAACAATTAAGGTGGTTTAAATACTCAATCAAAAAGGTAAATTTGTTTGAAGGTCCCTAAATGTATTAGGGTTTTTAAAACAACCTCATATTTTTACCCAAATCACAAACAAGTCCCAAAAATTCCAAATTGGCCACAAGGTTTCATCCCGAGTTCAATTAAGTCCTTAAGGTTTCTGAAATTACGAAAAGAGCCTCTAAATTTCAAAAATTTCAAACTAAGTCCTTTAATTTAACTAGGGTGTTACATGAAACGTGGGGTGTAAAAGTCTTAAGAAGCCTTGGAAACAAGAAGAATCCAGAACTCTCTTCAAGTAGCTCTAATTTTCCCTCCAAGGAAAAAAAAACTTAGCAAGAAAAAGTTTGAAGATGATCCTCACAATCTGAAAATATTGTTAAAAATCTTCTAAAAGAAGACTCAAGAACAATTCTTAAAAAGAAAACTCAAACAGAATTTGAATAATAATCAATTATCTATTGAATTATGTACAATGCCAAGGCCTATATATAGGCTAGCTAAATAAATCTAATTAAAACTCTTAAGTAAACTAGAACTCTAATAAATCTAAATAAGAAGTAGTTTTAAACTAAGCTTTCTTGTTGAGATAATACTCCTAAATAACTTAAACTACTTAACAATTATTAAAAATACGGAATAAAATAATAATAATATAATATTGGGCTCATATATAATAAAAATTAAATCTAAAACTCAAACTTAATATGATTTAAACTCAAATTAAAAGCTCGAAACTCATAATTCCTGTCATAATCACGCCCAGAAATTTTGCCCATGCAGTCTTTATTAAAACAGTCATAACTTAAGCTTCCGAACTCAAAATCGAGTGATTCAAAGTGCACCCTACAGATAAAATCTGTAAGTACAAAGTTGAGGAATTTCGAGGATTGTTCAATGATGATCCGGCCAAAGCTGAATATTAGTTAGAAAATACTCAATGATTGTTTAATTAATTGAATTGCTTTACTGAAGATAGCTTGAAATGTGGTATTTTGTTGCTAAAGGAGGATGTTTATCAGTGGTTAATTACCTTAACAACAGTGGTTCCAAGAGATAAAGTAACTTGGGATTTCTTTCGAGCCAAGTTCAAAAAGAAATATGTCAATAAATTATAGATAGAATGCAAAAAACGTGAGTTCATGGATTTGAAGCAAGAGAATATGCCAGTGATCGAATATGAGCGGAAGTATGTAAATTTGAGTAAATATGCTCGGGAGAAAATCACTTAAGAAGTCGAGATGTGTTCTAGGTTTGAGTGGAAATTGAATGAGAATATTCGTGCCATGATAGGAGAGTTGGATATTAAAGAATTTGTAGTATTATTTGAGCGTGCTCAGAAGATGAAAAAAGTCTAGAATGAAAAGAAGCAATCTAAAGCTAAGAATGAAAGTTTGAGCAAGCGAAGTATGTCTTGAAATATCTTAAGTCTTCCATCCAATAAATCGAGAGAGTTTAGGAGTTAGTCTATTTCTTCTGCTGGGAATGTGAGAAAAAATATGTTTCATCAAGCTTCGTCGAAGACTCAAGCCACATCAATTGCAAGTGTTGGTAGTGTTCAGAATGCAAACAAAATTGCTTGTGAGCATTGTGGCAAAAATCATTTTGGAGCATGTAGATCAAAAAGAGGAGTTTGTTTTTGATGTGGTTCAATAGAACATTTTGTGAGAGATTTTCCAAATAAAGTTGAAGCGGGTTCTGAACAAACTGGCAAATCAGTGATTGTTTCACAAAGGGGCAAGAAATCGAGGTCTGGAAACGTTTCGAGAGTTGGTCACAATGAAGCAAGGGATTCAACTGTTAAAACTGAAGGCCGAGCTCCAGCTAGAGCTTATGCAATTCGAGCTAGGGAAGAAGTTACGTCACTAGACATCATTGCTGGTATTTTTGCTCTTTCTGATGTTACTGTTATTACATTGATTGATCATGAATCAACACATTCTTATATATGCATAACTTTAGCTACAAAAAAGAAATTACTAGTAGAGTTGATTGAATTTGATATTAGAGTGTCAAATCCGATAAGTCAAAGTGTAACAGTTAATAAAATCTATAAAAATTGTCCACTAAAAAATTGGGGCTACGAATTTCCTACTGATCTAATGTTGTTATTGTTTGATGTCATTTAAGTATGGACTGGCTAACGGTTCATGATGCAGTTATTAGTTGCAGACAGAAAAGAATTGTTTTGAAACGACCAAATGGAGATTTGGTTAATGTTAAAACGAAATGATCGGATAGTACATCTAATATGATATCAACTTTAACTGCTCAGAAGATGATTCGGAAAGGTGCTAAAGCTTTTATAACTTATATAATTAACACTTGGGCATTAGAGTCGAAAATAGATCAGGTACCAACTGTTTGTGAATTTTGGATGTTTTTTGAAAGAATTATTGGGATTACCACCAGAAAGAGAAGTAGAGTTTGTAATTGATTCTATAGCACCGTACAGAATGGCACCAACAGAATTAATGGAATTGAATACTCAACTTCAATAATTATTAGATCGCGGGTTCATTAGACCGAGTGTATCACCTTGGAGAGCTCCTATTCTATTTGTTAAAAAGAAAGATAACACTTTGAGGTTGTGTATTGACTATCGACAATTAAATAAAGTGACGATAAATAATAAATATCCGTTACTGCGAATTGACGATTTATTCGACCAATTGAAAAGCGTGACGGTATTTTCGAAGATTGATTTACGATTGAGTTATTATGAGTTGCGAGTTAAAGAACCATATGTTCCGAAAATAGCATTTAAAACTCGATATGGCTATTATGAGTTTCTTGTTATGTCGTTTGGTTTGACGAATGCTCTTGTGGCATTCATGGATTTGATGAATAGAGTATTTCAACCACATTTGGATCGATTTGTGGTTGTATTTATCGATGATATTTTGATTTATTCAAAAAATGAAACTGAACATGATCAACACCTAAGAGTTGTCTTACAAAATTTGCGTGAAAAGTAGCTTTATGCTAAGTTTAGCAAGTGTCAATTTTGGTTACCCAAAGTTGGATTTTTGGGGCATGTGATTTCTGTAAAAGGTATTCATGTTGATCATAGAAAAGTTTTAGCTATTGTGAATCTGAAATCTTAGAGAAATATTACCGAGGTACGTAGTTTTCTAGGGTTAATAGGTTATTATTATAACACCTTAATTTTGATTAAAAGGATTAAATTGGAATTTTGGTGAATATTAGGGACTAAAATTTGATCTTAATAAATTTTGAGGTTTAATTTGGAAGTTCGATATAGTTTAGGGATGAAATTGAGCATTAATTAAAGTTTTATGGTCGAATTGTGATTTTTAGGAATTATTTGTAAAATGGGATAAGTTTGGGGTTATTCAAAAACTCTAATATTCTTTAAGCCCTCCAAGTTAATGACCCATTTTTATAGGTATTTAAACCTCTTTTTTTTAATTTTCAAAACCTTTTAGCCTCTCACTTTTATTTTCTTCTTTCTCTCTAAACAAAAACTTTCTCATCTCTTCCCTCTCCCTTTTTTCGATCAAGCTCTACAACCCACCTACGATCGTCCGTTCACCACACCGTCGTTACCGATAGACTCCTTGTCACCTTGCGAACCTAACCCTTCCTTCTCCTTCTCCTTTGTCATCGCTGTTCATGAGAATCGGTGCTAGAACCGATTTGTTTCACCTTTTTTCTGTCACTCTTTCTCGCGAGCTTCGCTCCTTGCCACCGATCTTGATGTAGGTATGTGAAAGGGATCATTTTCTTCTCATTTTGTGTCATCCCGACTAGCTTGTATACCGCCATTTATCGAGCCTCTAATCGATACCATTAAGGGGTTTTAAAACCCTAATATAATATATTACTAAAAGTTTGAGAATTGGGCCAACCTTAGCAACCCAATTTCCAATGGTTTTTAACCCAATCCTTATTACCCAACAAACCCAAACTAAACCCCAAACCATTTACCTAAGTGTATGTCTAAACCCAAAACCATGAAAACCTAATACCCAAACCTTAAAACCAAATCACCCAAACCCTAAACCCAATTCAATTTAACCATCAATTGACCGAACCTGACCCGAACCCGTTAACCGAACCTGATCGTTGACCGTTGATAGTTGATTGTTGACCATTGACTTTTTTTTTAAAAACCCTTCTTTGTTATTTTTTGATATATTGAGTCCGTTTTCGCTGTCCATTTTGTCAAATTCGAACTCGAAGGCCTCATTTTGACTGTTTTATTCTTAATTTTGTACTTAGAGATACTTAGAGTTCTAATTTGGGAAATCTAATGTGAGATATTCGTGTTTAGGTGATCACGAGTTCGAGGCTGACGATTTACCTCTTCCACCTGTGCAACCTGCTCCTGCACCAATTCTGAGAGCTACACATGAGTTATTTTAGTTAGTGTTGTGTTTAATTGGTCGCATAGGAATAGTATTAATATTAAGTTTGTGTTTGTAGGATCTAATCTCGTTAGACCAGTTAGTCAACCAATAGGTGGTGGATGAGCTCCTCCTCATTAGAGTTCAGCTTTTTAGAGGTGAGTTTCTATCTATGTTACATCTCTTTGTGTGATATTGTTTGTGTTGAATTAATTGGGTGATATTAATTTGTGGTGTAAAATGACATGATCTTGTGATGTATTATGTGATCGCATGATGATTTTGCCTACATACTTATCAGTTTGTGGACTACTTGGATACTGTGAATAAAAATATTGTGTGCTCTGAGATACATATATCGTATCATGAGTTTAAGATTGAGACTGTGATAAATGTGACATCATGCCATTGTGTGTTCATGGGTTGGGATTGTACGATGGAAGATGTGGTAATCACCCCTTCAAACGGTTGATATAAAACTACACTGCGATTGGTGATGATTGGTTGGGGAGGGGTTCTAGGGAACCTCTTCACTGTGTTGGTGTGCTGGAGAATGGGTGCATTGCATTATGCTTGTGTTTTCATATTATTTATCTATTAAATGTTGTATGGTTACTTTTAATGCTATGAATGACTGTGGATGTATACACTTTAGAGACACACTGGGCTCTTTAGCTCATTCCCCAATAGTTTCTTTTTCAGATACAGTGGATTTAGGCGACTTGGTACTCGGAGGATCTCATGTTTTTATATTTTATTATTATTATTCAGACTATTATTTTATTAAATTATTTTGGAATTGTAATGTTAAATTTTAAGTTGGGATTTTGGTTATTTGTTTAAGGTGTTTGATTAATAATTTTAAGTTAGAAAATTATTCAGAAATGCGAAAAATTAACTGTTTTATTATGACTTAATTTATTTACAAATTAAATTATAAATTTATTTTAAATGATTTCTAAGGGCGAAATTACGATAGTGACCTTCTAGATTCGGTAATATCTTTTAGATCGAGTTTAGGAGGTTACATTTAGTCGACGCTTTGTAAAAGACTTTTCAATTATTGACTCACCGATGACGAAACTTCTCCAGAAAAATGTTTGATTTGTATGGAATGATAAATGCCAACAGAATTTTGATCGATTGAAAAAGATGTTGACTAAAGCTCCAGTGTTGACTCAGTTTGAATTAGGAAACGAATTCACAGTTTTCAGTAATGCTTCATTCAATGGATTGGGTTGTGTGCTTATGCAGAATGAAAAAGTGGAAGCTTATGCCACTCGCCAATTGAAATCACACGAAAGGAATTATTTAACACACGATTTAGAACTGGCTGTAATCGTGTTTGCTCTAAAAATTTGACGACATTATCTTTACGGGGTAAAAGTCATATTTACACAGATCATAAAAGTTTGAAGTACTTAATGACCCAGAAAGAATTGAATCTTCATCAACGTAGGTGACTTGAGTTGTTAAAGGATTATGATTTGATTATTGACTATCATCCTAGTAAAGTAAATGTTGTTACGGATGTTTTAAGCAGAAAATCTTTATTTGCTTTGAAGATGTTGAACACTCGATTTGCTCTAGGGCGCGATGGTTCTATCTTAGCCAAATTGAGAGTTAAATCAACTTTTCTTCAGCAAATTACAGAGTTACAAAAAATGATTCTCAATTAAAATTGAAGCGTGAATTGATTGATATGGGTCAAACTATAGAGTTCAGAAATGAGGATGATGATAATTTATATTTCAAGGGTCACTTGTGTATTCCTAATGATGTGACATTAAAATGAGATATTTAGAATGAAGCTCACAATAGTACCTATACTATTCATCCGGGCAGTATAAAAATGTACAATAATTTGAACCGAATGTATTAGTGGTCAGATATGATATGTGAAATGTCTGATTTTGTGACTAAATGTATAGTGTGTCAGTAGGTGAAAATCGAGTATCAAGTTCCGTCGGGTTTATTACAACCTGTAACAATTCCAAAATGGAAATGGGAATGCGTCATAATGGACTTTGTTTCGGGATTGCCCCTAACTCCGAAAAAGAAAGATTTCATCTGGGTTGTTGTGGATAGATTAACAAAATCAGTGCATTTTATTCCAGTTAGAACAGACTATTCACTAGAAAGATTAGGTGAACTATATATATCTAAGATCGTACGATTACATGGTGTTCCTTTGTTGGTCATCTCTAATTGGGATCTAAGATTTACCTCTAGATTCTGGAGTAAACTACATGAAGCTCTGGGAACGAAATTAAATTTTAGCACAACATTTCATCCTCAGACACACGACTAGTCCGAACGAGTAATTCAGATTCTTGAAGATATGTTGAGATGTTGTGTTATTGAGCTTGAAGGCAGTTGGGAAAAATTTCTACCGTTGGTAGAATTTGCTTACAACAACAATTATCAAGCGAGTAAATGGCTCCTACGAAGCTTTGTATGGAAGAAGGTGTAAAACTCTGTTGTATTGGTCCAAGTTAAGTGAAAGAAAGTTTATTAGAACTGAATTAATTCAAGAAACTGAAGATAAAGTCAAGATCATCCGTGATTGTTTAAAAGTCGCCTTTGATCGTCAAAAATCATATGTTGACTCGAAGACAAAAGATATTGAATTTAAATTTGGGGATAAAGTATTTTTAAAGGTCTCACCTTGGAGAAAAACATTATGGTTAGCAGAAAAGGGAAGCTTAGTTCGAGGTTTATTGGGTCATATGAAATTTTGGAGAGAATCAGACTTGTAGTGTACCGGTTAGCTTTACCACCATTGTTAGAGAAAATTCACAATGTTTTTCATGTTTCGATTCTCCGTTGCTATCGTTCAAATCCGTCACATGTGTTATCTGTATAGGAAATTGAGTTACAATCTTATCTAACTTATAATGAGGAACCAGTGAAAATTTTAGCTCGAGGAATGAAAGAATTACAAAATAAGTGTGTTCTGTTAGTTAAAATATTATGGCGTCGACACGGAGTGGAATAAGCTACGTGGGAAATGGAAGAATCTATGAAATTACAAAACCCAAATTTATTCTTTAGTAAGATTTTCGAGGATAAAAATTCTTTAGGGAGAAGAGTTGTAGTATCCCGATTTTTCAGTGGTATCGAAAATAATAGTTTTGGGACCATGAGCCGATGAGTGAGTCGGTAAATATTATTAATTTAATATTTACGAGTATTTTTCTTAATGTCATATTAATTTTTCATTAAGAAATTTTAAGGTTTAATTGGTAAATTAAGTAGAAAGGATTAAATCATGATAGTTATAAAAGTTGATGTTTAATAGTTAAAAGTAGTAAAAGTTTATGGAACATTAAATCAATGGACTAAATAGGTAATAACACCATATTTCTAGTTAGTGGATGTTTATGGATTGGTTTTGGTGTAGTTTTAATGGTTTTTAAAAGACAATTTAGTAATTAGATAACAAATGATAATGGACAAAAGATGAAATATCATCATCTTTTTCATTTTTCTTTTTTTTTGGTCGAACACCATTGTTGGGGGGAGCTCCAAGCTTCGGTTTGAGTTTGACCTTTTGCATGTGAGTTATTTCTTACTTGTTTTTTATGGTTTTATGTTTTTGAGTTCGTATTAGCTTAATCTAGCTAACTTGGATGTTAATTTGTAAAATCGTTAAAAATTTAGGGACTTATCATGAATGAAATTGATATGTTTTGAATCTAGTTTTGTAGATTATTTAAGTTGGTAGCTATCAACTTTAGAACAGACAATTCATTGGAAAGATTAGCTAAATTGTATATTTCTAAGATTGTACGATTGCATGGTGTTCCTTTGTTGATAATCTCTAATTGGGATCTGAGATTTACCTCTAGATTCTAGAGTAAACTAAATGAAGTTCTAGGCACCAAGTTAAATTTTAGCACGACATTTCATCCTCAGATAGATGATCAATCCAAACCAGTAATTCAGATTATTAGAGATATGATGAGATGTGTTATTAAATTTGAAGACAGTTGGGAAAATTTTCTACTATTGGCAGAATTTGCTTACAACAACAATTATCAAGCGAGTATCAAAATGGCTCTGTACGAAGCTTTGTATCGAAGAAGGTGTAGAACTCCGTTGTATTAGTCCGAGTTAAGTGAAAGAAAGTTAATTGGAACTGAATTAGTTCAAGAAACTGAAGATAAAGTCAGGATCATCCGTGATTGTTTAAAAGTCACCTCTGACCGTCAAAAACCATATGCTGACTTGAAGAGAAAAGATATTGAATTTAAAGTTGCAGATAAAGTATTTTTAAAGGTCTCGCCTTGGAGGAAAATATTACGATTTGGCAGAAAAGGGAAACTTAGTCTGAGGTTTATTGGGCCGTATGAAATTTCAGCGAGAATTGGACTTGTAGCATATCGATTAGCTTTACCACCAGAGTTAGAGAAAATTCACAATGTTTTTCATGTTTCGATGATTCGTCGCTTTGCCGTATCATTTAGATTCGTCACATGTGTTATCAGTAGAGGAAATTGAGTTACAGTCTAATCTAACTTATAATGAGGAACCAGTGAAAATTTTAGCTCGAGGAATGAAAGAATTACAAAATAAGTGTGTTTCATTGGTTAAAATATTATGGCGTTGACACAGAGTGGAAAAAGCTACGTGGGAAATGTAAGAATCTATGAAATTACAATACCCGAATTTATTCTCTAGTAAGATTTTCGAGGACGAAAATTCTTTAGGGGAAAGAGTTATAAAATCCCGATTTTTCAGTGGTGTCGAAAACAGTAGTTTCGAAACCACGATCCGATGAGTGAGTCAGTAAATATTATTTATTTAATATTTATGAGTATTTCTTAATGTCGTATTAATTTTTCGCTAAGAAATTTTAATGTGTAATTGGCAAATTAAGTAGAAAGGATTAAATCATGATAGTTACAAAAGTTGACGTTTAATAGTTAAAAGTAGTAAATGTTTATGGAACATTAAATCATTGGACTAAATAGGTAATAACACCATATTTCTAGTTAGTGGATGTTTATGGATTGGTTTTGGTGTAGTTTTGATGGTTTTTGAAGGTCAATTTAGTAATTAGATAATAAATGATAACGAACAAAAGATGAAATATCTTCATCTTTTTCATTTTTCTTTGTTTTTGGATGAACACCATTGTTGGGGGAGCTCCAAGCTTCGATTTGAGTTTGAGCTTTTGCATGTAAGCTATTTCTTACCCGTTTTTGATGATTTTTATGTTTTTGAGTTCGTATTAACTTAATATAGCTAACTCGGGTGTTAATTTGTAAAATCGTTAATGATATTGAATGATTTGAATCTAGTTGGTATATTATTAAAGTTGGTAGCTAAGAATGAAGTGATATTGAATGATTTTAATGTTTAGGGATTTATTAATGAAAATAGTAAAATTTCATAAATATTGTGAAGAAAAGATTAAAATGGACTGGTTGTGAACCCTATGAAATTCGGCTAGAGGGTGTCTTGAGTTAATTTAGATATTTTATAACTTTTGAGAGTATGGACTTAATTACGTAAAGAGCAAAGTTTAGGGTTATATTTGTAAATGTGATAAAAAAGCTTAAATGCATAATTTGTTGTATTTCAGATTGAATGGATTTAATTAAATTAAATTATGTTCTAGATCAAGAAGTTCAACGATCAGAAGACACACGTGGAAAAGGAAAAGTTACCGAGTAACCTTGTTAGACTAACAGTTACTATATCAACAGGTAAGTTAATACGTACTGAAGTCATTCTTTATATTTTTAGTTATAATTAAATTGTTAACAATCATTGTACTGAGTATGTATTTATGTTACATCTTAGTATAATTCGATGAAAGTAGTAGATACTTGTTTATAGATTAGTAATTATTGTTCAGGTTCCCAGCTCTTGCATATGTTACGGACTGGTGAATACGGATTTTGGTTTCCAACTCCTGCATATGTTGCAGACTGGAGAATACGAAATAATAAGCCCTAGCCAGGCAATTATTTGCGAAGGTTGACTTTATCGGGAAAACCAAACACTCCTGTGATAATTGTATATTGAGGTAATTTACAAACTTTCATCGAAACCATTTGTGAGTAAAGTATTGGAGATATATGCTTATGGAATTTGAATTTATAACATTCTTAAATTCGATCTTTGAAGGTGTAATTGTTCATTAGAAAATGGTAGCTTATACTTATAGAAATTGGATGGTTGAACTATTTATGTTACGACTTTAACATTGTGGATTGTATTGTTAATAGGTTGTGATATATATATCAAGTTCTTTTGTTGTTTATAGAGAATGTGTGGTAAGTGAAATGTAATGATATGAACTTAATGAGTTTTTGGTGTACTTATTCTTCTTTTATTTGTTTTGTAGATTTTGAGCTTAGGGTGTGTCGATCGGATCAACAAGGAGCTCAAATCTACCATAATTTGGATTTAGTAGAGTTTTGAAGTTTTTTAGTGGGTAATTGTGGCATGTATATAGGTTGTTTTTTTTGTTAACTTAAGTATATATTTTGGCACCTAAGCTATGTTTGTCCATAGAAGTTCTTTGAATGTAAAACATGTTTAACTCTTGGTTGTTTGAGTGACTTAATAAGTACATATAAATATGGTATGAATGTAGTCCTTTATGAATTTTAAAGTATCTTGAATGGTTGGATAATTAATGTTTTAGTTGAATTGTTGTTGTTCTTTATCTATACTTGTGTTGTCAATAAGTACACATTGGTTAGGTACTTAGGTTGGGTGTTTATATCAATTAAGCACTTGAACTTTCAAAATGCATAAAAAAGCCCTCAAACTTCTTCAAAAAAAACAATTAAGCCCTTGTTTTTTTTCCCCACTCAATCGAGTACTTGCACTTTCAAAATGTATCAAAAAAGAGTCTCAAATTTGTTTCAAAAAAGCAATTAAATCCTTGCTCTTATTAAAAATTAGAAAAAAAAGTTATAAAAAAATAAATTTTAGAAAATTATTAAAATTTAATAAAAATTTAAAAACTTTAAAAATTATTAAAAATTCAAACTTTTTTTATAAAAATCGTAAAAAATAAAAAAAATTGTAAAATTTTATATAAATCATAAAAAAATTATAAAATGCATTGAAAAATCCCTTTAACAATTAACTTTAACTATTGGTCGTTAAAGTTAACGACTCCTAGTTTTTTCAATTAAAGTTATCACCTGTTGCAACGCAGCTTGACATGTGGCGAAAAATGATAAAAAAATAAAAATCAATAAAGATATAGAAAAATTATAAAATGTTTCTTTTAGTACGAAAATTTTTATAATTTTTTTATGAATTTTATATTTCTTTATATTTTGTATAATTTTCTTACGATTTTATAAAATTTTATAATTTTTTTTATATTTTTATATATTTTATAATTTTTTACGATTTTTATAAAATTTTACTTTTTATATTTTTTTACGATTTTTATAATTTTTTTTCTAATTTTTAATATTTTTTAAAAATTTAATAATATTTATATCATTTTTTGATTTTATTTTTTTATATATTCTTATATTTTTTAATAAAAGTAGAGACTTAATTGCTTTTTTTTGAAAAAGTTTGAGGGTATTTTTAATGCATTTTAAAAGTTTAAGTACGCAATTAAGTGCAAAAAAAAAAGTAAGGGCTTAATTGCTTTTTTTAAAAGGTTTGACGGCTTTTTTGATACATTTTGAAAGTTTAAGTATCCAAATGGTGCAATAAAAAAGAGGGACTTAATTGCTTTTTTGAGAAAGTTTGAGGGCTTTTTACACCCTTAAGCCTTTTAAAAATAAAAAAACTTTTATGAACTTTGTATAATTTTTTTAATTTTAAAGTTTTATTTTTACTTTTACAAATTTTAAATTATTTGATGACGTGACATATAAGACTAATAGTATCATGTAATCATGAAGTGCACGTGAATTGTCATGCCGAAAATATTAAAAGCTAATTATTTAGTCAGTATTTCCGTTAAAAACGACATCTATAAATATTTTGACATATAAAGTTATGAAATTTCTATTTTGACCAAGAAAAAAAAAAAGGGGAAAGTGAGTTCAAATATTTATTATATGCATAAAAAATTTATAAACGGTATCAGTAATTATTACACATTAGAATAAAATATTTAGGTATTAAAAGTTGATAAATGGGCTGAGGTGTTAAATCACTTTAGGATAAATGTTATATATATATATATATATATATATATATGTATGTAAGTTATTATTTTATTTATTATATGTAGAATAAAATATTAAATAATTATTTTTGTTCGAGTATGAGTGAATTTCAGCTTTAAATTTTTTATCTAAATCAAGTTCAAAGAAGAAATAGGCCTAATTCGGAAGTTGGAAGTAGTCGCTGCTTCTAACGAATCTCATTTCTGAGTAATTAATTGAAAAGCTATTTTTTAAAGCATAACATGTTTTACACGAAAAGTTTGTGATTTCTTGAAGGGAGCACTTAAATATCGATGAATGCTTTATGTATAGACCTCAAATTTGATGTTGACTCTAGAACAGTTCAAAGTGCAATATACAAATTGTAGCTTGAAACTATAGAGTTTGTGAATCCTTTTTGCAAATATTATTGATGTATTTGGGTGTGGTAAGATAAGTAGTGCAAGTGTAGGGTTGACAGCGAAGTAGCTTGAAACATCTGCTTAAGAACTGAAGGATTAGTTGTAATCATCTAATTTTATGAGTGGTTCTCACTTCTCAATATTTGAGTTAATATAGCTACAAAAAAGATTCCACTGTCAAGAGCCAGATTCCATGAACATGCTTTCCAAATATTGAATTTGACTTGTTTAATGATTTTTATTGAAAGACTCAACATCAAGGTCGTGCAGCTCAGTTGGCTAGAGCTTGTGGCTGTTAACCGCTAGGTCGGAGGTTCAAGGCCTCCTTCTAGCGTTTTACTTTTTGTTTAATTTCATCTTTGGTCCCTTTATATTGTTTTTTGCTTCAACTGAATTGCTTTCCAGCGTTGGTTTAACTTCATCTTTGGTCCCTTTAAATCGCCTTTTGCTTTAATTTGATTGCTTTCTGGCGTTGAATTGTGTCTGGTCCTTTTATTTTATTTTCTAATTTAATTTATGTAGAGCTATTTTTTTTTTTTTACTTTTCTATTATTTGGATTGAAAATTAATTTAAAAATTTCAGACTTACATGTAAATTAAAAAAAATGTCTATAATGCCTTTAAATTGTGTCAATTAACACCTCAATCATTCAAAAATATTATAAATGAAAAATAAAAAATAATAACCCTCTACTCTTATTTTGACATATAAGGTTACGAATTTTATATTTTGACCAACAAGAAAAAAGAAATAGGAGGAAATTGAATTTAAATACTTATTATATGCATAATAAAAATATATAAACGGTATCAGTAATTATTATTATACATTAGAAGAAAATATTTAGGTATTAGAGGTTAATATATGGGCTGAGGTCTTAAATCACTTTAGGATAAATGTTAAAATATATATGAGAATTTTTTTTTTTTTATTATATGTAGAATAAAATATTAAATAATTATTTTTGTTCAAGTCTGAGCTTTAAATTTTTTACCTAAGACTTAGGTCAGAGAAGAAATAAGTCTAGTTGGGAAGTTGAAAGTAATCACTGCTTCTAACGAATTTAATTTTTGAGTAATTAATTGAAAAGTTCTTGTTCAAAGCGTAATATTTTTTACACGAAAAATTTGTGATTTCTTAAAGGGAACACTAAGTATGAATGAGTAATTTATGTATAGAACTCAAATTTGATGGTGAAAATATAGAGCTTCAAAATATAGTCTCTCCGTCTTTTTTTTTTGCGAATATAGATTAAGTGATCAAATTTTAGAATTTCACTCATAGATTTGATGGTGAAAGGAACCATTAAACATCGTTTTCGTATCAATTATATCCTAAACTTATATTCTAATAATTTAATAAATATATTTTAAATGTTACATATACCTTTTTTTTCACAATTTTAATATAAATTCTGATTATATCTGTTTTTTTTTACACAATGATTAGAATTATCCATAGTCCCTCCCCAACCCATAAATAAAAAGATAATACACTTCAACGCACTCAAACCCACGTCCTATTACATTAGCAACAATATCCATACCAATCGAGCTAAGACTCAATCAACCATTACGTATAAAATTAGCATAGCTTAAATATATGTATCACTTTTTGTTCTTATTTTAGTTTCTATCTCTTTTTCATTTTAATCCTTGATTTTTTTTACCCCAATCAATACCTAAAAAAATAATTTTTTGGTGACAAAATAAAAGTGACCTAAAAGTTGGGTGACAAAAATGAAAGTGTACACATGATATGATATGTACAGTTAACCAATGTTAGAGATTTAACACTTGGGTGACAAAAACAAAAGCGCCCTAAAAATTCGGTGACCAAATTGCAAAGATTTCATTTTAAGTGACCAAAATAAAAAAAACCCTACAAATTAGGTGACCAACTAGATAGTTTACCCATAAAAATTAATGTGCCTAAACTAATATTTGAATTGAAAATGAATTTACAAATTTCAAACTTACTTGTAAATTAAAAAAATGTCAACAATGCTTTTAAATTGTGTGAATTAACACCTCAATCATTCAAAAAAAATTATAAATGAAAAATAAAAACAATGGAGTTTGAAAATTTTTACTTAAACGATAAATTTTAAAAAATAATCCCCTACTCTTTTAAACCAAATGTATGGTAAAAACCTACATAGTTATTATATAAAAAAACATAAATGAAAAAAAAAATACCAATGTCTTTCTTTTTTTTCTTTTATCTTTCCTAAACTGAATAAATTTCAATGTAATATAATTAAGTTAAGACTAATTCCATATTTTTAATATAAATACACTGTTCACAAAGTTGGAATAGCTCGGTTGGCTAGAGCGTGTGGCTGTTAACCATAAGGTCGGAGGTTGAAGCCCTCCTTCTAACGTTTTACTTTTGGATTAATTTCATCTTTGGTCCCTTTAAATTACTTTTTGCTTTAATTTAATTGCTCTCCAACGTTGGTTTAACTTCATCTTTGGCCCTTTAAATTGCTTTTTGCTTTAATTTAATTGCCCTCCAGCGTTGGTCTAACTTCATCTTTGGTCCCCTTAAATTACCCCTCCTTCTAACGTTTTACCTTTGAATTAATTTCATCTTTGGTCCCTTTAAATTACTTTTTGCTTTAATTTAATTGCTCTCCAACGTTGGTTTAACTTCATCTTTGGCCCTTTAAATTGCTTTTTGCTTTAATTTAATTGCCCTCCAGCGTTGGTCTAACTTCATCTTTGGTCCCCTTAAATTACCTTCTGCTTTAATTTGATTGCTTCCTAGCGTTGAATTCTATGTGGTTGTTTTATATTGGTTTCTAAATTTCCATGCCTATTGAAAGTAATTTTCCTTTGGTTTAATTGCATCAATGGTCTCTCTAAATTGGTTACTAAGCTTCAAACCATTTTAATTGAGTCCTTAAAATAATACTACTGTTTCAATCAGGTCCTTAAGTAAGCTCGTTTTGGTAAACTTGCATTTGAAGGTAAACTTTAGTGCATACGGTCTGGGACACAGACTGCCACATGACTGTCTGTTATACAAAGTCAACCCACACGGGCGTGTGCCTCTATTGTGCAAGGTGCAGGGTTCACACGAGCTGACACACGGCCTACGACAAAGTCGTATGACCCAAGTCAATGAGTTACATAGGTGGTCACACGGTTGGGACACAATCGTGTGACCCAAGTTAGTGAGTTGCACGGTTTAGGGACACGAGTGTATGGGGTAAAAACACGAGCATGTAAAATAGTCACACGGTATGAGCTTTGTCATATGGCCTGGACACACAACTGTGCGACCCTTATGTCAAAACTTTTCAACTTTTTCTAAAATTTCCTATTTTACTTCAAATTAGTCCTCAAATGTTCCCAACCAATTTTTATGATTTCGTAAGCTTGATTTAGGGTTCGTAATTATGTTTTTGCCGTGAATGAATATTAGTTTTATTATTGTCTTTTAATTTGGTTAATTGCTTTAAAAGGTCATTATTTGACGTGATTTGTTCGATAATGCTTAGTAACCTTAATTCAATGACAAAGACAGGTGAAGGGTGTTACATTGCTTGTTAGCGAACCCAATTAAAGTAGGTGAATCCTTAAATGCATTACCTTCCTTGTCTGTGAAGCCTATGCATTTATCCAAACCTATATTGTTATGTGAACTTATGTATTTATGCGAAGTTATGTTATTGTGCGAACCTTAATAATAACTTTCATGTACTTGTATTTATGTTCGAATATGCGTGCCCTAAAATGCCCTTTTTATTTTCTATATGTGAACCTTTAAGTTTACTATTGGTTGACATGTGAACCCTTCCTGTTTAATTTTATAAACTTGCATGTTTTGCATTCCATGCATAATTCTATTCCACTACTGTATTAGCAAATTATATGTTGCGTATCAATGGTGTGTTAGAGGAAAGTTGAGAGTTAATGGAGAGTCACTCCGGTGACTAATGCAGCTCACCAAATTCAAGTCGAACCAATTTGACCGAGTTTCGGGTGTTACAAAATTTGCTAGCCTACATGCTATTTTTTTTTAAAAAAAAACTTTAATGAACTTTTTATAATTTTTATAATTTTGATGTTTTATTTTTACTTTTACAAACTCTAAATTATTTGATGATGTGAAATATAAGACTAATAGTATCATGTAATCATGAAGTGCAAGTAAATTGTCATACTAACAATATTAAAAGTAAATGTTTTAGTCAATATTTCCGTTAAAAAATGACATCTATAAATATTTTGACATATAGAGTTATGAAATTTCTATTTTGACCAAGAAGAAAAAAGAAACAAGAGGAAATTGAATTTAAATATTTATTATATGCATAGCAAAAATATATAAACGGTATCAGTAATTATTACACATTAGAATAAAATATCTATGTATTAGAAGTTGATCTAGGGGCTGAGGTGTTAAACCACTTTAGGATAAATGTTATATGTATGTAAGTTATTATTTTATTTATTATATATGGAATAAAATATTAAATAATTATTTTTGCTCGAGTCTAAGTGGATCTGAACTTTAAACTATCTATCCAAGGCTAAGTTCAAAAAAGAAATAGGTCTAGTTCGAAAGTTGAAAGTAGTTGTTGCTTCTAACGACTCTCATTTTTGAGCCATTGCTAAAATTTGATGTTGACTCTAGAAGAATTCAAAGTGCAATATACAAATTGTAGCTTGGTTTGTGAATCTTTTTGCAAATATTATTGAACCATTTCAATAGCCTATTGAAGCATCGATGTTTTTGGGTGTGGAACACCATAAGCCACAAGGTGAAGAGACATGAATGATGGCACGCCTGCTTGTGTTTGGTAAAAGAAACCCGAGACAGAATGGAAAGAATTTGATTGATTGTGCGCAAAATAAGGTGTTAATATTAGAAGCTTCCAATCCCGATAAACTCCAAAGCACCGGAAAAGTGATTTAGCAGGAAGGTAACGAAGTGCATTCTCCCTTACTATGTTTTTTTTTGGTGGATTATAAAGAGAGGACAAAACCTTAAAAACAACGCGACTGACACGACTCAAACTCAGATCACACTTGAGACAATAAACAACCATTAACTGGAACGACTCAAACTCAGATCACACTTGAGACAATAAACAACCATTAACTGGAACTTACCATACTTCTCACACTGCAGCCAGATATACAACATTACCAAAAAAAACCATTTAAAAAACACCCCTAACAACATAGAATGGCGAAAGCCTGAAACAAAGTTACTAATACCAAAATTATACGCCCATAAATGCTTCAAAAGACTATTCACGGTTCAAGAGTGACTTGAGATGGGTTCACTTAAGAAATTTACTTTGAGATTTCAAAATTTCTTTTTCAAAAATAACGTCAATCTTCCAAATTTTCAAAAATCAAACTTAATATCAGAATTCGCCAGACCTCCAACGCACCCAATTTCACTTCGATTCCTTTTAATTTCTTTTTCCAGTATTCAGAAGAAGTACAGAATTTAATAATTCGAATCCGCAAATTCAAAAGGAAGGTGTTTCATTCCTTTTCATTCTTTCTTTTATTCTTTTGACTTTCCCCTATTCATTTTCTCGGCAACCAAACACATGTAAGCGCATAAAAAGCTAAAAATTAAGGATGAACTAAAAAATCAGGTACCACTCGTAAAAAGAGGAAACCGAAAACAGCAAACAAACAAACAAACAAACTCAAGAGAGACGAAAGCAATATTAATTAAAGAAGCAGAAGCGTAATGAACATAATTAAGGAGATAAGCAAAGGTAAAGAGCGATTAAAGGATAAAAAAGAAAAGCGAAATTATTATTAAAAGTGAGTGAGAAGAGATACCTGGAAGATCTTTTACTTGGCTTTGATGTTGTTGATCTGACAAAGAGCTTTTTCATGGAGACTTTGGGGAGAAGATTTTGATTTTGCTTAGGCCCTTCCTTTTTCAGCTAATATATAAAATTAATAACCTAGACCAGCTTGACTTCAAGTCTTCATGACTATATGGAGTTTAACTTGTTAAATTATTTCTATTGAAAAACTTAATAACAAAGCTGGAATAGCTCAGTTGGTTAGAGCGTGTGGCTGTTAACCACAAGGTCGGAGGTTCAAGCCCTCCTTCTAGCGTTTTTCTTTTGGTTTAATTTCATCTTTGGTCCCTTTAAATTGCTTTTTGCTTTAATTTGATTGCTTTCTGGCGTTGAATTGTGTGTGGTCCTTTTATATTGCTTTAATGTATTCTGTACACAACATTTTTATTTTTATTTTTATTTCTAATTTCTTTTATGTATAGCTAACTTCTTCTTCTTCTTTTTTACTTTTCTATTATTTGAACTGAAAATGAATTTAAAAATTTCAGACTTACATGTAAATTAAAATATTAAATAATTATTTGTGTTCAAGTCTGAGCTTTAAATTTTCTATCTAAGACTTAGTTCAGAGAAGAAATAAGTCCAGTTCGAAAGTTGAAAGTAATCACTGCTTCTAACGAATTTAATTTTTGAGTAATTAATTCAAAAGTTCTTGTTCAAAGCATAATATTTTTTACACGAAAAGTTTGTGATTTCTTGAAGGGAACACTAAGTATGAATGAGTAATTTATGTATAGAACTCAAATTTGATGGTGAAAATATAGAGCTTAAAAATATAGTCTCTCCGTCTTTTTTTTGCAAATATAGATTAAGTGATCAAATTTGAGAATTTCACTCATAGATTTGATGGTGAAAGGAAACCATTAAACATCGTTTTCGTATAAATTATATCCTAAACTTATATTCTAATAATTTAATAAATATATTTTAAATGTTACATATAAATTTTTTTCACAATTTTAATATAGATTCTGATTATATCTTTTTTTTTTACACAATGATTAGAACTATCCATAGTCCCTCCCCACCCATAAATAGGAGGATAATACACTTCAACGCACTCAAACCCACGTCCTACTACATTAGCAACAATGTCCATGCCAATCGAGCTAAGACTCAATCGACCATTACATATAAAATTAGTATAGCTTAAATATATGTATCACTTTTTGTTTTTATTTAGTTTTCTATCTCTTTTTCATTTTAATCCTTGATTTTTTTTTACCCCAATTAATACCTAAAAAAATTTTTTTGGTGACCAAAATGAAAGTGACCTAAAAGTTGGGTGACAAAAATGAAAGTGTAAACATGATATGGCATGTACAGTCAACCAATGTTAGAGATTTAACGCTTGGGGAAAGCACCCTAAAAATTCGGTGACCAAATTGCAAAGATTTCATTTTAAATGACCAAAATAAAAGCACCCTAAAAATTGGGTGACCAACTAAATAATTTACCCATAAAAATTAATATGCCTAAACTAACATTTGAATTGAAAATGAATTTACAAATTTCAAACTTACTTGTAAATTAAAAAAAATGTCTACAATGCTTTTAAATTGTGTGAATTAACACCTTAATCATTAAAAAAAATTATAAATGAAAAATAAAAACAACGGAGTTTGAAAATTTTTACTTAAACGATAAATTTTAAAAAAATAATCCCCTACTCTTTTAAAAAAAACCAAATGTATGGTAAAAATTTACATAGTTATTGTATAAAAAAACATAAATGAAAAAAAAATACCAATGTCTTTCTTTTTTTTCTTTATCTTTCCTAAACTGAATAAATTTCAATGTAAACATCTTTTAATATAATATTTAAGTTAAGACTAATTTCATACTTTTAATATAAATACACCGCTCACAAAGCTGAAATAGCTCAGTTGGCTAAAGCGTGTGGCTATTAACCATAAAGTCGAAGGTTCAAGCCCTCCTTCTAACGTTTTACTTTTGGATTAATTTCATCTTTGGTCCCTTCAAATTGCTTTTTGCTTTAATTTAATTACTCTCCAGCGTTGATTTAACTTCATCTTTTGGTCCCTTTAAATTGCTTTTTTGCTTTAATTTAATTGCTCTCCAGTGTTGGTTTAACTTCATCTTTGGTCCCCTTAATTACCTTCTGCTTTAATTTGATTGCTTCCTAGCGTTGAATTCTATGTGGTCGTTTTGTATTGGTTTTCTAAATTTCCATGCCTATTGAAAGTAATTTTCCTTTGGGTTAATTGCATCAATGGCCTCTCTAAATTGGTTACTAAGCTTCAAACCATTTTAATTGAGTCCTTAAAATAATACTATTATTTCAATCATGTCCTTAAGCAAGCTCGTTTTGGTAAACTCCCATTTGAAGGTAAACTTTAGTGCATACGGCCTAGTTCACAGGCTGCCACATGAGTGTGTGTTATACAAAGTCGACCCACACAAGTGTGTGCCTCTATTGTGCAAGGTGCAGGGTTCACACGGGCTGACACACGACCTGCGACAAAGTCGTATGACCCAAGTCAATGAGTTACATAAGTGGTCAAACGGGTTGGGACACAATCGTGTGACCCAAGTCAGTGAGTTGCACGGGTTAGGGACACGAGTGTGTTGGGTAGGAACACGAGCATGTAGAATAGTCACACGGTATGAGCTTTGTCATATGGCCTGGACACACGACTGTGTGACCCCTATTTCAAAATTTTTCAACTTTTTCTAAAATTTCCTATTTTGCTTCAAATTAGTCCTCGAATGTTCCCAACCAATTTTTATGATCCCGTAAGCTTGATTTAGGGTTCGTAATTATGTTTTTGCCTTGAATGAATATTAGTTCTATTATTGTCTTTTAATTTGGTTAATTGCTTTAAAAGGTCATTATTTGACGTGATTTGTTCGATAATGCTTAGTAACCCTAATTCAATGACGGAGACAGGTGAGGGTGTTACATTGCTTGTTAGCGAACCCAATTAAAGTAGGTGAATCCTTGAATGTATTACCTTCCTTGTCTGTGAAGCCCATGTATTTATCCAAACCTATACTGTTATGTGAACTTATGTATTTATGCGAAGTTATGTTATTGTGCGAACCTTAATAATAACTTTTATGTACTTGTATTTATGTTCGAATATGCGTGCCCTGAAATACCCTTTTTATTTTCTATATGTGAACCTTTAAGTTTACTGTTGGTTGACATGTGAACCTTCCTCTGTTTAATTTTATAAACTTGCATATTTTACATTCCATGCATAATTCTATTCCGCTGTTGTATTAGCAAATTATATGTTGCGTATCAATGGTGTGTTGGAAGAAAGTTGAGAGTTAATAGAGACTCACTCCGATGACTAATGTAGCTCACCAAATTTAAGTCAAACCAATTGGGCCGAGTTTCCGGTGTTACAAAACTTGCTAGCCTACATGCTATTTTTTTTAAAAAAAAACTTTTATGAACTTTTTATCATTTTTATAATTTTGATGTTTTATTTTTACTTTTACAAACTTTAAATTATTTGATGTGAAATATAAGACTAATAATATCATGTACTCATGAAGTGCAAGTAAATTGTCATACTAACAATATTAAAAGCAAATGTTTTAGTCAATATTTCCGTTAAAAAATGACATCTATAAATATTTTGACATATAGAGTTATGAAATTTCTATTTTGACCAAGAAGAAATTATTATATGCATAACAAAAATATATAAATGGTATCAGTAATTATTACACATTAGAATAAAATATCTATGTATTAGAAGTTGATCTATGGGCTGAGGTGTTAAACCACTTAAGGATAAATGTTATATGTATGTAAGTTATTATTTTATTTATTATATGTAGAATATAATATTAAATAATTATTTTTGTTCGAGTCTAAGTGGATCTGAACTTTAAATTATCTATTCAAGGCTAAGTTCAAAAAAGAAATAGGCCTAGTTCGAAAGTTGGAAGTAGTTGTTGCTTCTAAGGACTCTCATTTTTGAGCCATTGCTAAAATTTGATGGACTCTAGAAGAATTCAAAGTGCAATATACAAATTGTAGCTTGGTTTGTGAATCTTTTTGCAAATATTATTGAACCATTTCAATAGCCTATTAAAGCATCGATGTTTTTGGGCGTGGAACACCATAAGCCACAAGGTGAAGAGACATGAATGATGGCACGCCTGCTTGTGTTTGGTAAAAGAAACCCGAGACAAAATGGAAAGAATTTGATTGATTGTGCGCAAAATAAGATGTTGATATTAGAAGCTTCCAATCCCGATAAACTCCAAAGCACCGGAAAAGTGATTTAGTAGGAAGGTAACGAAGTGCATTCTCCCTTACTATGTTTTTTTTTTGGATTATAAGGAGAGGACAAAACCCTAAAAATAACGTGACTGACACGACTCAAACTCAGATCACACCTGAGACAATGAACAATCATTAACTTGAACTTACCATACTTCTCACACTGCAGCCAGATATACAACATTACCAAAAAAAACCATTTAAAAAACACCCCTAACAACATAGAATGGCGAAAGCCTGAAACAAAGTTACTGATACCAAAATTATACACGCCCATAAATGCTTCAAAAGACTATTCACGGTTCAAGAGTGACTTGAGATGGGTTCACCTAAGAAATTTACTTTGAGATTTCAAAATTTCTTTTTCAAAAATAACGTCAATCTTCCAAATTTTCAAAAATCAAACTTAATATCAGAATTCGCCAGACCTCCAACGCACCCAATTTCACTTCGATTCCTTTTAATTTCTTTTTCCAGTATTCAGAAGAAGTACAGAATTTAATAATTCGAATCCGCAAATTCAAAAGGAAGGTGTTTCATTCCTTTTCATTCTTTCTTTTATTCTTTTGACTTTCCCCTATTCATTTTCTCGGCAACCAAACACATTGTAAGCGCATAAAAAGCTAAAAATTAAGGATGAACTAAAAAATCAGGTACCACTCGTAAAAAGAGGAAACCGAAAACAGCAAACAAACAAACAAACAAACTCAAGAGAGACGAAAGCAATATTAATTAAAGAAGCAGAAGCGTAATGAACGTAATTAAGGAGAGATAAGCAAAGGTAGAGAGCGATTAAAGGATAAAAAAGAAAAGCGAAATTATTATTAAAAGTGAGTGAGAAGAGATACCTGGAAGATCTTTTACTTGGCTTTGATGTTGTTGATCTGACAAAGAGCTTTTTCATGGAGACTTTGGAGAGAAGATTTTGATTTTGCTTAGGCCCTTCCTTTTTCAGCTAATATATAAAATTAATAACCTAGACCAGCTTGACTTCAAGTCCTCATGACTATATGGAGTTTAACTTGTTAAATTATTTCTATTGAAAAACTTAATAACAAAGCTGGAATAGCTCAGTTGGTTAGAGCGTGTGGCTGTTAACCACAAGGTCGGAGGTTCAAGCCCTCCTTCTAGCGTTTTTCTTTTGGTTTAATTTCATCTTTGGTCCCTTTAAATTGCTTTTTGCTTTAATTTGATTGCTTTCTTTCTGGCGTTGAATTGTGTGTGGTCCTTTTATATTGCTTTAATGTATTCTGTACACAACATTTTTATTTTTATTTTTATTTTCTAATTTCTTTTATGTATAGCTAACTTCTTCTTCTTCTTTTTTTTTCTATTATTTGAACTGAAAATGAATTTAAAAATTTCAGACTTACATGTAAATTAAAAAATGTTTATAATGCTTTTAAATTGTGTCAATTAACGCCTCAATCATTCAAAAAATATTATAAATTAAAAGACAAAAACAATTGAATTTGAAAATATTTTACTAAAAGGATAAATTAAAAAAATAATCCCTACTCTTTAAAAAAACAAATGCATGGTAAAAACCAACATAGTTATTATAAAAAAACATAAATGAAAAAAATGCCAATGTCTTTTTTTTTCTTTTATTTCCTAAACTGAATAAATTTCAATGTAAACATCTTTTAATAAATATATATAATTAAGTTATACTAATTTTATATTTTCAATGTAAATAACAATAATATAATTCGCTAATCACAATCTAAAATTTAGGAGAGTTAATGTAAATAAAATAAATTAAAAAAATGAATAAAATCATATTTCAAATGAGTTAATTAAATTAATAGTCCTTTAATTACCTACTAATTATTTTGATAGTGCTTCAATTATCTTTTACTTTTGAGGGAGTTGCAATTTTACGATTAAAGTTAATCCTTCCTCCTAAATTTTAATTCTTTTAATTTAAAGATAAAATTTACAAATTCTTTATTTTATATTTGACATTCTCCATATCTGTTTTTTTATTCTCTTCCTACCATTCGTTTGTATTGAATATTTTACATTAAATGTTAAAATGTTAAAAATTTTAGTATAACTGAGTTTAAATCGAATATTTTACTATGCATGCAAAATGGTGACCTTTTAACTATATATTTTTAAGTGAATGTACTTGGGACTTGGGAGGCCTCTCTATTTTAGGGATATGATCAAATTAGTCCATTTACTATTAAATATATTAATTTAAGGGTCATATTTTTAAAAGAGATCAAATAAGCAAATTAGAATAGAGTTAACATTTACTAATTTTAAAAGATGTCATTTATTGTTTAACAAAGTTAATATTTTTAAAGCTATTATGGTTCTATAAATGAAATATATTGTTTAGAATTGAAAAACAAATAGACATTTTTTATATAGTAAATATTAACTATGTTATAATTTGGACTTATTTGATTCTTTTTAATAATATAGGGACTAAATTGATTCGTTTACTAGAGGGACTAATTTAATCCAATCCCTATATTATAAGAACCTCCCAAATAATTCAACCTATTTTTATTTTTAATATTATACTACTTTGCTTCACAATAATTTTCAAAGTTTAAAAAATTTATAATTATGACGGGTTTAAATCGTGTGACCCCATCCCCACTTCCAATATTGTAAAAAAAAATATATAATTGCTAAAAATAAACTACTCACAAATATCTAACCAGCCAATAGTCAAATTTCTGAAACCTCTATTAAGCCCACCTAACCAATGCTAAGCTCAAAATAGCTCAGAAGCTCCTTTGCAAAGCATGGAATACCTCAAGGCTATCAGTGTGAATCAATATCTTGTTCAAACCACAGTCTTATAGAAGAGTCAACCCATCCAAGATATCTCACAACTCAACGTCAAAAATCGAACACATCCCTAGAGAGTGACTAAAACCCATAATCCAATTCTCTTGATAATTCCATATCACTCCCCCTGCAAAAGCATACCTTGTGCTCAAATTAACAGGTCCATCAGTATGCAAATGAGTCCAATTTACCAAAAGAGAATTCCTTTGAATGGTGGTAAGTCTTCTATTCAAAGCTTCATTGTGTGTAATCCAAAATTGTTTCACCCACGAAATAGAGACTTTGGTAATCTCAGTCGCTTCCCACATTAATCCTTGGAATATGAAAATACTTTTGTTCTTCCAAATTCTTCACGCTATAAGACCAAATAAGCTTGCCCAACTAACTTCTAAGGAATCCAACAACTTAAGAGATTGTAAATTAGAAATTAACTAATCTGAGATGTTGGAAGTGAAAAATATGCTAGCAAGGCTTGAAAGAATTAACTGTCTCCAAACCTCTTTTACCTCGAACAATATCTAAGAACATGCAAAATGCTTTCTCCAACATGACCACAAATCGAGCAAGATGTTTCTTGACCAATGCCTCGCCTTACATGCTCTATGCTTATGAGGAGGCCTTGTTTGAAAGTGAGCCATAGAAAAATTTGAACTCTTTGAGGGCCTTTGAAATTCCATGGAGTTTTCCACATTAAATGTAACAGCCTGGTTTTCAGTGCTGTAGGAAACAGTGGTTTCGGGACCATAACTCCGACGAGTCGAGTCGTAAATTTGTTTATTTTGAATATTTCTGGTGATATATGCATCATATGAAATTATGATTTGAAAATTTCATAGATTAAATAGTCAATTGAATAGAAAAGACTAAATCATAAAAAGGGTAAAAGTATAGATGTTTAATTAGAAGGACCAAATGAATAAAATAACCAAATGAATATTAGTTAGTGGATTGACATGGTTTATATTAAGTATAAATAGATTTAATTAAGATTTAAAAATGATTTATTAAAGCTTAATGATGAAAGTCTCAATAATTACAAAAATGCCATTACTATATATATGAAAATTAAAAGAGAAGAAATTGATTTTCATCCCATTTTTCTTCTTCTTTCTTCTTCACACGAAAACAAGGAGAGAAAAGTTAGGGTTTTTAATTCAAATCTTTGAGCTTTGATTTGGGTAAGCAAACCTTGATCGTTTTTTATAATTGTTATGTTTTTTAGTCCGATCAATTTAATCTAGCTTATACAATGGCTAATTTGTGAATCTATCAAATGTTAGGAAACTTACCATGGTTGAAATTGCTTTTTCTTGGAAGCTTTTGATGTATTTGAATGTTTGATACTTAGGTTAAATCTTTTTGTAAAGTGATTTTTGATGAAAATAGGGTTTAAGGATTAAAATCTGAAAATGGTGAAATTACATGTATTGTTATGAAAATAAATGTGTGAATGGGTTGAGTGGACACCTAAGAAAATTTGGCTATGGTTGGTTGTGGGGGAAAATGGTTATTTTGCATGTTTTGTATTGAAAGAACTAGATTGAATAAAAGGAAACTAGTAGGGGTAAAATCTTATTTTTCCCAAAAAGGACTAAATTGTGTTGAATGACTAAATTAATTAATGTGAGAAATTGTGTAGATGTGAGAATACGATCGTGCCATCGATCGAGGAAAAGGAAAATTAGTGGAGTAGTCTTTGGAATCCATTCACAACTGCAATCCAGTCCGATAAGTTCGTAATGTTAAATTCTTATTATTAGCTGTTTATAATTGCCTTTCTAATGATTGTTGAAGATTAGAAACGACGATTGAAAACGTGAAAGATAGGAATGACAAGATGAGAATTTTCCCAGCCTTGTGCCAAAGATAGAAAATGGTCCGATGGCTGAGATCCTGCATTTGTTGCTGATTCTCTATAGCATCGTGAGTCACCATAAGGTGAATAGAATCCAAGAATGGATTACAGGCCCTACGATGGCTGAGATTTATGCTTGTTTTCATATTCTTGTTAGCTTAGTGTGAGCAGCATCGTAGGGAACAAATATACCGTATCGATGGTTAAGAGTAACATCGTATACTAGTAACAGGCATGACCTTGGGTCAATAGGGAGCAAATGAGCATTATGACCTTGGTGTCAACAGGGAGTAAAACGAGTAACGACCCTTGAAGTTCAGTTGTGTTGGCTTGACAGATTTATAGAGTTGCTTATCACATAAGACTTGGTAAATTTATGAACTTGCGAACTTATTAAGCTATGTAGCTTACCAGTGAACTTGTTGTTATTTTGTATATCTCGTTTTGTGACTTGAAGAGTGGATCATCTTGAAGACATCACACTATCCTGGGAGCTCGTTCGGTAGTATTTACATTACTAAGTTATTTGGCATGTACTAGGATGATATATATCTTTGATATTGAACTATAATGTTAAAATCATACTATTTTTTTATGTGTAAATGCATGAAGTACAACTTAGATGTTTAAGCTTAAGATGCTTGTAAAGATTTAGAAGTTATGTATGATGTGTGATGACTTAATGCATAACTTGTATTGGAAGTACTTGAATGTTTTACTTGTGACTTGGCTCAATTCTTGAGATTCTACATACTTGTTTCGGTACAACTTGTACATGTATTGGTAGAAGTACAAGGTAGGAGAGAGGTTGTCCTCTAACTTGAATTGTATCGATAGTATGCATGCATATATCGGAAGAAGTTGTAGGGTGAGGACTTTTTCTCTCTGGATTTTTTGGTATCGGTAGATGAATGACTTGTGCCGGTAGAAACCATACGTGTATCAGTTGATCTGGCACAAGTACCAGTCGAAGCCTGCACAGTTTCTAAATTGTTCACTGATTTGACTACTACCAATACTTGACCATTAGGTACCGGTAGAAGTCTCTTAAATTGTTGGAAATGTCATTTTTACCCTTGATGAAATTGTGTTATGATTAAATAATGATCTAAAATATGGGAGGTGAATTTCGTAATGAATAAAAGATTAAAATATTTGATATTTTGAAAGATGAATAGTATTAAATAAATAGTTGTAACTCCCTTTACCCGGTCCAGAGTATTTCGACCGTATCCAGAAGGTTATTGAAGTAATTTCACCCACACACAACCCGAGAGTCCAAAATCATTCACAAATATAAATGTAAATATAAATAAAATATAAGTATATAATATAAGTCTATAATTAAAAATAAATTAACATAATTAAACTCTCAAAATAAAAATACCAAAATTCCCAAAATAGAATGTTTTTACAACCCAATTATAAAAATAATTAACAAAGTATAATAAAAACCCAAAATCAAAACAGTTATAAGGTAAAATAAAATGAAATAAGTCTGTAATTACGCCTCCAGTACCAAGTCACCTAAATCCTGAATACCTGTAAGAACTGTAGGGATATGAGCTAAAAAGCCCAGTGTGTCTCTAAAGTACATACAACCCAATAATAATATAACATAACAATTTATAACACGGAAAGGTAACCACAAATCATAACTCAATCACAAGCACAATGCAATGTACCCATACTCCAACACACCATCACAGTGAAAAGGTTCCCCAAACCCCTTTCCCAACCAATCGTCACCAATCGTAGTGTGGTTTTAGAATCAACCTTTAAAAAAATGATAACCACTTCTTCCACCTTACAATCCCACCCCATGAGCACACAATGGTATGATTATGTAATTATCTCAATATAATCTCAGTCACAATCTCACAGTATTTCTCATATATATATTCTCAATGCACAATAGAGTAACATAGTAAATTTTAATCAGCACATGTTCTGAGTAAATGCATGACATGATCAACATATATTACCCAACTCAGTCTCAATCATACCATTTCCACATCTCAACATAATCAACACAGTGTCAAAATACCAAATAAAACATGCAATCACATATAACACAATACTCTTTATCATAGGTTAAGCATAGTTAGAAACACACCTCTAGCAAGCAGAACTCTAACGACGAGGAGGTCGTCCACCACGCATAGACCCTACAAACATAACTAAAATTAATACTATCCGAGCCACCACTTAAACACAAAATTCACTAAAACAACTTACGTGTAACTCTCGGAATCAGTGCAAGAGTAGGTTGCACAAGTGGAGGAGGAGGTAACTCGTTAGCCTCAGAGTCGTGATCACCTAAATATGAATCTCTTATTAGTTTTCCCAAATTAAATCTCTAAATAACTCAAAATACAAATTTAATGATAAAAGTCAAAACGAGACTTTCGGGTTAGAATTTGGCAAAACGGACAGTGGAATCAGACTCAGGACGTCAAAAAAGGTAGTGTAGGGTTTCTCTCGGAAAAAGTCAACGATCAACGATCAACGGTCAATGGTCAACAGTCAACGCTCAATCAACGGTCAATGGTCAACAATCAACGCTCGGCCAAAGGTTTGGGTGTTAAGTTGGTGTGGGTCAAAATGGGTTTGGGCTTGGTTTAAAAAGATTAATAAGGGTTTGGGTTAGCTTTGTTTAAAGTTTGGGTTTATGATTTAGGCTATAAGGGTTTATTGGGTTTGGGAATTGGCACACAAGTTTGGGCCACCAATTTGGGTTGTCTAATGACCCAATTACACCCATAAGGAAATAAAAAGAACTAAGGTTTGTCCCTCTCCTCTAAACGACACCGTCAACTCCTTTCCACCCCAAACGGTGTCCGACTACCCAAGACCAACACGAAAACATCACCAAATTATGAAGGCACAACTCGAAATAAAAAATTCACCAACAATAAAATGACGACACAAATGGAGCAAAGGAGATAAAAGTCGAAAGTCTCCTCAAGAAACTTCTCACAAACGGTAGTGGCTAAAGAAGGTTTGAGGGTGGGGTTTTGGTTGCATAAACCCAAGGTAGAGATTGATGGTGGTGGTGAAGTGCACGAACGACGACAAGGGGGGTTAGAGGGTGATCGATTATGAAGATAAAAGGAGAGGGAGGAGTTTTGGAGAAGAGAAAATCGACAGTAGCAAAATAAGAGGAGAGAAGAGAGACAATTGAGGGAAAAGGTGAGTTTGATACCCAATAAATTGGGGTATTTATTCAGAGGTCCCTAGACAACTCTAGGGTTTCTAGTTTGACCCAAACCTTTACACACTTTACAATTAAATCCCAAAATACCACATTGACCTAAAAAAATAATTTAATGCTAAATTAAAACCTTACAACTTTTAAAAATTATGAAAAAACCCCTAAATTTTCAAAAATTCCCAATTAAGTCCTTTTAAGAAAATTAGGGTGCTACAATAGTAACACTAAAATCCTAATCGGTGACGGTGTTCGGGATTTGAGTGTTACATCGGATCCTTAAGATTCCAATGATCTTTTTTAGTGACCAGTAGGCGCTCTTTACCGAGAAGTTCCCTTTAAAATTCGACGCCCATGAAATCCTATTCGATCCATCAGCATGATGTGGAGGAGGAATACTCACAATACGTTTGATAATGGTTTTAAGGACCCATATATGAAAGATATCTAGGTTCCAATTACCTTCCAAAGTTACGATATCTTCAAGTCAACAATCCGCTTCCAAATTCTGATACAAAGGTATCCAATCTATTAAAGGTCTAATCTGTGGTTTCCAAGGATCCAGCCAACATTGAATAGATTTCCCATCCCCCATCGACTGTATTAGGTTGTCTCTAAACAACGACCATATCTTCAATAGCCTTTTTCAAAGAAAAGAACTATTGTTTCTCATAATGCTTTTAGGTAAATTGTCCTTCAACCCATACTTTGATCAAAGAACCTCCACTCATAAAGCATTGATGTTCGTGACCAAATTAAACCCCAACTTCATCAAAAAGGAAACATTTTGGTCTTCCAATCTTCTCAAACCAAGACTGCCATAAGAGCGCGGTTGACATATTGATTCCCAAGATTAACTAATGTTTCTTAGTCTAAAAAACTAGCTCGGGACCCAAAACTTGATGCTTACCTAACTCAGTCCAATATAGAGGGGTATAACACTTATGACCATACAAAACCTTGTAAGGTGCCATCTGAATGCTAGACTGAAAGCTATTATTATACGTGAATTCAGCCAATGACAAATATTCCTCCCAACTACCCCAAAATCGATTAAACAACTTTACAGAATATCCTCTAAAATCTAAATATCTCGCTCAAACTGTTTATCGGTCTAAGGATGGACACAGTACTAAAATCCAATCGATTGTCTAATGCCTTGTGAAGCTTCTTTTAGAATCGAGAAGTAAAATCTGGGTCTCTATTAGTGGTGATCAAAATTTGAGACTCCGTGCAGTCTTACAATTTCAGAGACATACTACTTGGCTAACTTCTGTGATGAATAGTCTGTCTTGACAAGTAAGAAATGAGTAGACTTGGTCAATTAGTCTACAATGACCCAAATCGAATCCCTCTTAGTGGGTGTCAAGGGCAACCCACTAATAAAATCCATCTTCACACGCTCCCACTTTCAAAGGGGAATCTTGATTGGTTGTAGTATACCTAAAGGAAGTTGGTGCTCAGCCTTAACATGCTGGCACGTCAAACAATGAGGGACAAAGACTATTACCTTTCATTTCAAATTGGGCCACTTATATAGTTCTCGAAGATCCCTAAACATCTTATTTCCACCGAGATACATAGCATAAAGGCTACTATACACTTCCCTCAGAATCGATCGCCTCAACTCAGCATCATTAGGCACACTAATCTAACCCCTAAAACACAAAACCCCATCATTATTCAGTCCAAAATCAGAAGTTTTGCCTGTTTCAACTTATCAAAATCGTAGACAACTAGAGAATCATCACTCAACTTTCTAACTCGAATCTGATCAACCTAAGTCAATTTAACCTACAACTTGGCTAGCAGAATACTGTAACACTTGAAACTCGATACCGTCGTCGGTTAGGGTGCCAATGTCCTTTTGATCATCTATCATAGTTTATCTCACTTTATTATTTCATTTAACCATATTTTAACAGAGTAATGCAATAAGCACGATATGAATCATCAATTGAATATCAACACAACTCAGAAAGGGAAAAAATCATTTCCACACGATTTTTGGAGACTTCTACCAATACTTGTTGGACAAGTATCGGTAATAGTCAAGTCAGTAAGTAATTTAGAAACAGTGCAGATTTCTACCGATACTTGTGATAGTTCTACCAATACAAGTGTAACTTCTACCAAAACAAGTCATGCTTCTACCGATACTAAAAACTCCAGAGAGCTAAGAAGTCTTACCCTACAAGTTTTATCGATACAAGCATCCAACTACCGATACAATTATGAATAGAACTAACGATACAACCCAAGGCAGTAAATAACCTCTCTCTCTACCCTGTACATCTACCGATACATGCAAGAGTTCTACAGAAACAAGTATGTAAAAATTCAAATATTTACACAAGTTCATCAACTAATCTTCATCATAGCCATAACGTATAAGCAAATACATAATGTGTTCAAATACAAAACATAGCATTTCATTTAAAGCCAAATACCTACACAAAACATTAACCAAGTACTTGAATGAGTTCAAACATTTGATACAAGTCTGACATTGCACCAACAAACTCAAAATCAAGCATTACAAAAATAACATCATCCTAGTACATGTCATATAACCAAGCGATATAAATACTACCGAACAAGCTCTTGAGATAGTGTGATTTCTACGAGATGATCCGATCTTCAATAAGCAAAATAGAATTAGACTGGATTGCAATTATGGATAGGCTCTAGGGACTATTATACCAATTTCCCTTTTTCGCGATCTATGGTATGATCGTAATCCAAATCAAGGCTCAAAGTTCACAAAAGAAAACCCTAGCTCCTCTTTGTTTTAGCCGTGAGGAAGAAGAAGTAATGAAAATATGATGAAATTTTCATTTTTAATTCATTAATTTAACTTATATACTCAATGACAATTTTGTAAATTTTAAGACATTCATAATTAACTTAATTAATCGCTAATAAACCTTAATTAATCCTATTTATAGACAATATGTGTCATAATGATCCACTCAATTAACCATTTTGGTTAATTTGCTTATTTGATCCTTCAAACTAATCAACTCTACTTTTGAACTCTTTACAATTTAATCCTTCCTTTTCTATTAATCATCTAATCATTAAAATTTCATAACCAAATTTTAATACGATGTCAACGACGTCATAAATATTAAAATGAATAAATTTATGACTCGACTCGTTGGAGTTGTGATCCCGAAATCACTATTGTCGACACCACTAAAAACTAGGCTATTACAACTCTCCCCCTTAAAGAAATTTCGTCCCGAAATTTCATACCAGTAAACAAGTTGAGGTATTGTGATCTTATAGAAACCTCTGTCTCCCAAGTTGCTTCTTCCAAACCATTACAACTCCACAGAACTTTTACTAGCGGTACCCTTTTATTTCGCAGTTCTTTTACTTCATGAGCCAGAATTCTCACCGGTTCCTCTGAATATGACAAATCCGGCTATATCTCAACCTTATAGGGAGTAATCATGTGAGAAGGATCTGATCTATACCATCTCAGCATCGAAACATGAAATACATTGTGAATCTTCAAGTTCCAGCAGTAAAGCCAATTTATAAGCTACAAGACCAACCCTCTCGAGACTCTCATACAGCCCAATAAACCGCGGACTCAGCTTGCCCTTTCTACCAAATCGTAGCACCTTCTTCCAAGGTGAAACTCTCAGGAAAACTCGACCTTCGATGGAAAACTCTATATCCTTTCTCTTTAGATCTGCGTAGTACTTCTGTTGATCAGACGCTACTTTTAAATAATCACGGATTACCCGAACCTTGTCTACGGTCTCATTTATCAAGTCGACCCTAAACAACTTAGGCTCGCTCAACTCTGGCCAATACAAAGGTGTTATGTATTTCCTACTGTATAGTGTCTCAAACGGTGCCATTTTAATACTGGACTGATAGTTGTTATTATAAGCAAACTCTACTAACGGTAGGTATTTCTCTCAGCTACCCTCGAACTCGAGTATATAACATTGCAACATATCCTCTAGAATCTGTATCACCAGCTCTGACTGGCCATCTGTCTGAAGATGATATGTAATGCTAAAATTCAACCTAGTTCCTAAAGTTTCATGCAGCTTACCCTAGAACCTCGAGGTAAAAATGGATCCCTGTCAGAGATAATAAATACTAGTACCCCATGCAGTCGCATGATCTCAGATACATACAACTCAACCAACTTCTTTAGTGAATAATCCACTTGGATAGGGATAAAGTAAGCTGACTTAGTCAATCTATCAACTATAACCCAGATTGAATCTTTCTTCCTTGGTGTCACCGGTAATCCTGTAATAAAGTCCAAAGTGACTCGCTCTCATTTCCACTCAAGAATGGTAATAGGCTGCAACAATCCAGACGATACTTGATGCTCAGCTTTTACTTGCTGATACACTAGGCATCTAGTCACGAACTCAGAGATTTCTTTTTTCATACCTGACCACCAATACATCTTCTTTAGGTCTTTATACATTTTCACACTCATTGGATGTATGAAGTAAGTACTATTGTGAGCTTCTGTCAAAATATCTCGTCTCAAATCTGAATCATTGGGAACACACACTCTGCCTCTGAAAAATAACATATCATCCGTATCAACTGTAAACCTTGTGGTGACGTAACTCTCTATCTATTCTTTCTTAGCTATAAGCTTTGGATCATTTTTTGTAACTCTCTAATCCGCTATAGAAATAATGGTCTCGTCTTGAGCTTAGCGGTGACAAAACCATCACTCTCTAATGCCAAATAAGCATTCATTTCTCTCAATGCAAACAACGATTTTCGGCTCAAGGTATCTACAACAACATTAGCCTTTCCCAGATGATAGTCAATCACAAGGTCATAATCTTTTAATAACTCTAACCATTGACGTTGTCTCAAGTTTAGCTCCCTTTATGTCATCAAGTATTTCAAACTCTTATGATCGATGAATACGTGACATCTCTCACCATATAGGTAGTGACGCCAAATCTTTAATGCAAAGACTATGGCAGCTAATTTCAGGTCATGAGTCAGATAGTTCCTTTCATGTAGCTTTAATTGCCAGGAGGCATAAGCTATCACTTTCTCAACTTGCATCAAAACACAACCCAAACCATTCAAAGACGCGTTGTTGTAAACAACAAATTCCTTTCTCGATTCAGGCTGCATTAGAACTGGAGCTTTCGTTAACAATTTCTTAAGCTGATCAAAACTCTGTTGGCACTTCTCTGACCAAACAATTGAATGTTCTTCTGTAGCAACTTCATCAACGGCAAAGCTATAATAGAGAAATTTTTCATAAATCGATGGTAATAATCTACTAATCCCAGAAAGCTACGTACCTCAGGAACATTCTACAAAACCTTCCAATACAGAATAGCTGAAATTTTGCTCAGATCAACTTGTATTCCTTCTACGGATACCACATGACCCGACCCGAAAATCCAACCTTTCGAATCCAGAACTCACATTTGCTGAATTTCGCGTACAATTATTTTTCTCGTAAAATCTACTATACCTCTATCAGATGCTGAGGATGCTCTGACTCTATTCTGGAATAAATCAGTATGTCATCGATAAATACTACCACAAATCTATCCAACTGAGGTTGGAACACTCGGTTCATCATATCCATGAGCGTTGTTGGGGTGTTAGTCAACCCGAACGGCATTACCAGAAACTCATAATGTCCATACCTAATTCTGAATGTTGTTTTCATCACATCACAATCTTTCACTCCCATTTGATAATACCCTGATCGAAGATCTATTTTAAAAATACAGTTGCACCTTTCAACTGATCAAATAATTCATCAAACGAGGCAACGGGTACATATTCTTGATTGTCACCTTGTTCAATTGTCTGTAATTTATGCACATCCTCATCGAGCTGTCTTTCTTCTTCACAAACAACACAGGTGCACCCCTTAGGAGACACACTCGATCGTATAAAACCTTTGTCTAACAATTCTTTCAACTAAGCCTTTAATTCTTTCAACTCTATCGGTGCCATTCTGTATGATGGAATCGATATCAGTGTGGTGTCAGATAACAAATCAATGTCAAACTCTACTTCCCTAATAGGTGGCAAACCCGTTAATTTTTCTAGAAACACATCTGTAAACATTATTAATAACTGATACCTGTTTCAATTTTGTCCCTGAATCTCGGGTGTCGAGTATATATGCCAAGAATGCTTCGCAACCCTTACGAATCATTTTCTGCGTTGAGATAGCTAAAATTACTATGGTTTCACTGTTCAACCTACCGAACTTAATTGTGATCACTTCACCCGTCAAAAATTTCAAATCAATTCGTCTTCGTTTGCAATTTACTACTGCATCATGCTCAGATAACCAGACCATACCCAAAATTACATCGAACTTGGTGAAAGGTAATAACATTAGGTCAGTTGGAAATACACAGCCCTGGACTTTCAGTGGACATTTACGACACACCAGATTAATAATGATACTATGACCCAACGGATTTGTAACTTGTACATCAAATTCAATCGACTAGACCGATAGATTTTTATCAATTGCTAAAGCAGTACAAATACAAAATGAGTCGACCCTGGATTAATCAAAGCACATACAATATCATTAAAAAGATAAAACATACCGGTCAAAACATCGAGAGCGGTAGCCTCTTCTCTAGCTCTGATGGCATATGTCTGTCAAGGTGCTCATGCCTCAATCTATTTACATTATTCCTATTATCGCCTCGATTTTTACCTACACTACTTGTCTATTCCGAGCGTCTACCTTTCTACGAAGTAGTAAGAGGTTTCACACTTCGTTCCTCTTTCACTTTTGAAGTCATCAGGCAATTTCCCATGAAATGATCTATACCTTCGCATTGATAATAAGCTCCTTTCATATTTCGGCACTCACTCGCATAGTACCTTTTGCAATGATCGCATGCTGGATTAGGTGCATTCCGAACACTAGCTACACTATCTACAGGACGATTTTGAAATCTAGACTCTAGTGGTTCTAATCTACTCCTGCTCAGAAATCCGAAAAAGGCTATCTCGCGAGTTTCATTTTCTTTGAATTTTTTCGGCAGTGGCAGAGAAAAAGTCCTGGTGATATTCTTTTTCTAGGACTCTCGAAACCTTTCTCTCTCCGCCTCTTGCTATTGTAGATTTCTTCAATCTTTTAAGCTCTGTCTGCTACAACCACAACGATTGCAACTCAGAACCGCCCACCATCATCTTGATCTCGTCATTCAACCCGTCTTTAAAACAAACACACATAGCCTCATCTGTCGGTACAATTTCCCGAGCATACTTACTAAGTTACACAAATTCTCGTTAATACTCGGCCACTGTTTTGTTTTCCTGTCTAAATTCTAAAAAGTCTTTCTTCTTTTTATCCAGGTACCGTTTGCTAACATATTTCTTTTTAAACTATATCTGAAAGAATTCCCAGTTAACTTTATTCTCTAGCATTATTGCTAAAATCGTTGTCCTCCAACTGTATGCCTCCTCGTCTTTCAGTAACGAAGCAGCATACCTGAAATAATCTTTCGGAGGATAGGCTATCTCGTTCAAGACTCTCAATGTATTCTCCAACCAGTATTCAGCTCCGGAGAGATCATCTTCTACACTTCCCAAGAATTCCTCAGCTCCTTACTTTCTAACCTTGTCCGTCGAGATACGACATCTCTGTTCTACCATTGAAGAAGGTGGAGGCATAGTTGAAGGTGTTACCAGTTGGGTAGCAGACTGTGTGTAACTCCCAAAAACCCAAAACCATCTCTGGTCTAAGGTCTTAAGGTTTACAGAACTTTTCGAGTCTTTTTTTTACATACAATTCAATCACAACTTATACAATTATAATTTGTAGCTCATAATACTAACAACATTTAATTTTTACTTATTCATTTACAATATTTCAATCAATAAATAATCATCAATTCAATCACGTAAGAACTTAAGAATCACGTACAAATATATTCCATTAGGGATCACATGGTCCTGTATCTTAAACACACAGTTCTCACCATTAGCTAACCAAACATACTTATCATTACATCGCAGAAGGAATTAATATTCATTTCACAAATCATGACATCCATTTTTCATGTCTGTAATACCCAAAACCCAAAAACCGTCGCCAGTTAGGGTCCTGGTGTCTTTCTATTCATTTATCACTATTCATCTTTTAATATCATGTCATACATAATCATTTAAATATAATCATAACTCAACAAGGGTAAAAAGATCATTTCTATAATTTTTGATGCTTCTACCGTACTTGTTAGACAATACTATCGATAGAAGTATGACTTATATCAAAACATGTCATGCTTCTACCGATACTAAAAACTCCAGAGAGCTAAGAAGTTTTACCCTACAACTTCTACTGATACAAATATTCAGACTACCGATACTACTATGAACAGAACTTCCGATACTTTGTATGTTACTACCGATACAATGCAAGTCAGTAACCAACCTCTCCCCTACTTTGTACTTTTACCGATACATGCAAGAATTCTACTGAAATAAGTATACAGAATTCGATTATTCACATAAGTCCTCAAGTTTATCAACCATCATTCAACACAAGATTCTTATTCAAATCCTCATCCTACAAAATCTATACATGACAATACTTGTTTCATCATATGACACAAAATACAACCAATCATCACAAGTATTCTTAAATTCACATGCCAATTCATTACCAAACATATTTGCTTAATTACAACACATCAAGCAAGCAGGCAAATTTAGTTCAACAAAGAACCAACAATCCAAAATCAAGCATTTCATGGGTAACATCATCCTAGTACATGCCATATAACCAAGTGATGTAAATATTACCGATTGAGCTCCCGAGATAGTGTGATTTCTTCGAGATGATCCGATCTTCAAACAACAAACAATCTACAAAACAATAATAACATCTTTGGTAAGCTTTAAAGCTTAGTAAGTTCGAAGAGTTTAAAGAGTTACCAATCATATGCATAAAGCAATTATATCTCAACCGAGCTAGGATGAACTGTTGCTTCCTCAAGCCATATTTGTGTTCCAACTTTCCTGTCTATAACTTTTCTGTTACCAGTACTCGATGCTGCTCACACGAGCTATTGAGGACTCGTAAATATGCGGTACCCCAACCATCGGTACGGTGCCTATCAGTACTATAAACTGTTCCCTAACGATGCTGCTCACACGATCTGTCGAGAGTATGGATAAAGCATAGTCCCAACCACCGTAGAGCCTATAATCCATTTAGGATCCATATCTCTTTCCCGAGTCACGATGCTGCTCACACGAGCTGTCGAGGATTCACAACATATGCGGTACCTCAGCCATCGATACGATATTTGTGCATATAACTGTTCCCTAACAATGCTGCTCACACGAGCTATCGAGAATATGCACTTATGCATAAATCTCAAACATCGTAGGGCATGTAATCCATTATTCGATTCTTTTCTCATTTCTTGACTCACGATGCTGCTCACACGAGCTGTTGAGGACTAGCAACATATGTGGTACCTCAGCCATCGTGTCGATTTTAAATCATCTGTTCAAAGCCTGATATCTCTTTCATTCATTTCTTTTTTTCATCTTTCACAATTTCACGTACCATAACCTATTCTATGACAATCATAAAGAATACAAATAATATACTATTGAAATGTAAATTTAACGTTACGAACTTACCGGACGAAATTACAGTTAAAGTAAACTTTAGGGGTAAATTTGTAATTTTCTCTTTTTCATGATCGGGACACGATCTTGATCTATTACAATAATTTCATTCAATTATTTAAATCAACATAAATTTTTAATCATTTTGTGCAAATAAGCCTTTTTGGTATTTTTTACAAAATTACCCTTAACTTTTCACTTTTATTCAATTTAGTCTTTTAGCTCAAAACTTGCAAATTAACCACTTTTCCTTAAAAAAAAGTTTAGCAGAATATTATAGCAATCGAATACTTCCAATATTTGTTTTATTTAACAACAAGTCCTTGTACTTTTTCTATTTCTATATTTTTATATCCTTTAACATGAAAATTACTAAAAATTACTTTACAAAATAGTCTCATTTAACAACCAAGCTTACTATTTTATCATTAAACTTCAAAAACACAAAATTCATCAATGGAATAAACCAAAATATTTAACAGTTTTACAATTAGTACCCGGGTTAGCTAGATCAAGCTAAAACAATTTCAAAAACATAAAAATTACCAAAAACAGGCAAGATTTACTCACCCTATCTAAGAACCCAAGTGACCGAGGCTTGCTTCTCCCCTTGAAATGGAGTTTCGGCTCCTTGGAGAAGAAGATGATTAAATTTTATCTTTTAATTTTGGTTTAAAAAACATTTATTTACTTAATTTACCAATAAACCCTTTGTTCATAGTTTAATTTTAACCAAATTTTAGTCAAGATCGTCCACTCAAATGACAATGGTTATATTACCATTTAAGAACCTTAACTTACTTTTAATTGACATCTAATGCCTTTAATTAAGAGAATTCAACTTTTGTACCTTTTTCAATTTAATCCTTTTTACTTAATTAACTACCTAAACGATAAATTTAGTAACCAATTTTAATATGATGGAAATGACCTCGTAAATATTAAATAAATAATTTTATGATTTGACACATCAAAGTTGTAGCCTCGAAACCACCATTCCCGATCGTACTAAAAATAAACTAATTAGTAAATCCTCTCATTTAATTAGGATTTAATCGCAATTTACCAAAAATCTAAAGAGTTTCAAATCATTTCTATTATTAGGACATTTAAAGAGGGTCCAATTTCATAATTGGTCCTTCAATTATATTAAATTTTAATTAAATAAACTTATTTTCAATTTAGTCCTAAACTAATTAGGACTTAATGAACAAATACCCAAAAGTTGGTGGATGGTAATCATATCCACCACCACTTGGACTTTTTGACCATGGTGTAATTACCACTTTGGTCCCTTTTATTTTTAATTAATAGAATTAACTTTTACCTCTTTTACAATTTACTCATTTTGATGATTAATTGCACAATTTACTCATTTTTCCTTAATTAAGCAATTAATCATCAAAATTACCCAACCGAACTTCAATTCACATGTAATAAGACTCTGTAAATATTTAATAAAATATTTACGGTACTTAATTTAAAAAATGAGGTCCCGATACCTCATTTTCTAAAATCACTTGACTTTTAAAACCAAACCACTTATACTAAATTTTAATTCAATAATTTAAATTCTTTAATTCAAAATTCCATATAAAATTATTATTGACTTATTTAATTTAAACATTCATTATAAAACTTTCTCATCGAGTTTGTGGTCCCAAAATTACTATTTTTGACACTACTAAAAAACGGGCTGTTACACTGTGTACAGGGGTTGGAAGAGGAGGTGACATCGAATTATTCCTCATGAATTTCAAAAACCTCTGTCCCATTAATCCGAAGAACATGTTTTTTGCTTCGTTTTTATCATCGAAATCATTAGTCGGGACATTGTTGTTTACCTCGTTAGTTTCATCTCTTTTTGAGTCAGACATCCTGTGAGTGTTTGTAAAAACTGTAATTAGATTGGATCCATCTATATCACACTATCACAAGTTCATATGGCATGTACTTCTAAATCATTTAAACACAATCAATACAATCCAAGAAACGGTTAAACTGTAAGCTTTGATACCACTAAATATAACACCCGAAACTCGATACCATTATTGGTTAGGGTCCCGATGTCTTTTCGATCATCTATTGCAGTTTATCTCATGTTACTGTGTCATTTAACCATATTTGAATAGAGTAATGCAATAAGCACGACATGAATCATCAATTGAATATCAATACAACTCAGAAAGGGTAAAATATCATTTTCACGATTTTTGGAGACTTCTACCAATACATGTTGGACAAGTATCGGTAGTAGTCAAGTCAGTAATCAATTTACAAATAGTGTAGATTTCTACCGATACTTGTTATAATTCCACCGATACAAGTGTAACTTCTATCGAAACAAGTCATGCTTTTATCGATACTAAAAATCCAGAGAGCTAAGAAGTCCTACCCTACAACTTCTACCAATACAAGCATCTAACTATCAATACAATTATGGACAGAACTACCGATACGTATTATACAACTATCGATATGATCCAAGTCAAATAACCTCTCTCCTACGTTGTACTTCTACCAATACATGCAAGAATTCTACTGAAACAATTATGCAAAAATTCAAATATTTACACAAGTTCATCAATTAATCTTCATTTCGTAACCATAATGTATAAGCAAATACATAATGTGTTCAAATACAAAACATAGCATTTCACTTAAAGCCAAATACCTACACAAAATATTAAGCAAGCACTTGAATGAGTTCAAACATTCGATACAAGTCTAACATTGCACCAACAAACTCAAAATCAAGCATTACAAAAATAACATCATCCTAGTACATGTCATATAACCAAGCGATGTAAATACTACCGAACAAGCTCCTGAGATAGTGTGATTTCTTCGAGATGATTCGATCTTCAAGCAGCAAAATAGAATCGGACTGGATTGCAGTTATGGATAGGCTCTAGGGACTATTCTACCAATTTCCCTTTTTCGCGATCTATGGTACGATCGTAATCCAAATCAAGGCTCAAAGTTCACAAAAGAAAACCCTAGCTCCTCTTTGATTTAGTTGTGAGGAAGAAGTAATGAAAATATGATGAAATTTTAATTTTTAATTCATTAATTTAACTTATATACTCAATGATAATTTTGTAAATTTTAAGACTTTCATAATCAACTTAATTAATCACTCATTAACCTTAATTAATCCTATTTATAAACAATATGTGTCCTAATGATCCACCCACTTAACCATTTAGGTTAATTTTCTTATTTGATCCTTCAAACTAATCAACTCTACTTTTGCACCCTTTGTAATTTAATCATTCCTATTCTATTAATCATTTAATTATTAAAATTTCATAACCAAATTTTAATACGATGTCAACAACGTCATAAATATTAAAATGAATAAATTTATAAATCATTATTTCCGACACTACTAAAAATCGGGCTGTTATAAATACCGTCGTTTAACAAACTTAAGTGAGCAAACATTACTCTCAGATCAGTCATCACTCTACAATTGTGAGCATTGACCATAACATTGACCTTTTCGAGATGGTACTCTATAGTGCAGTCGTGGTCCTTAAAAACTCAACCCATCTACATTGCCTAAGGTTCAACTCTTTCAAAATTAGCAGATACTTGAGGCTCTTGTGATCGGTGTAAACGATACACCTCTCACATTATAGATAATGCCTTCAGATTTTTAAGGTGAAGAACACAACAACCTATTCAAGGTCGTGTGTGGTGTAGTTGCCCCCACAACCTTACCATCCTACATCAAAATGCAGCCCAAACCGACATGTTGACGCATCGCTATAGACTTCAAATCGTCTCCAGATTCAGGCTAAACTAGAATAGGTGTTTGTGTTAAATTAGACTTAAGCTTCTCAAAGCTCGCTTGTTGCTCATCAGACCACACAAACGACATGTTTTTACACAATAATTTAGTTAGGGGAACCGAGAAAGCGAGAACTCCTTAACAAAACTCCAATAGTAACCTACCAAACCCAGGAAAATTTGAATTTCAAACACATTCCTCGGCTGTTTCCACTCGGTCACAGCCTTAATTTTCTTAAGATTAACTCAGGTCTCCTTGGCAGATACATCATGCCTCAGAAAGGTAACCTCTTGCAACCAGAATTTACACTTGCTAAACTTAGCATAAAGTTGTTTCTCACAGAGTATTTATAGAACTATTCAAAGGTGATACCTATTCTTTACCGTCAACTTATTCAGTTGACTATAATACACACACATTTTCATTTTGTCATCCTTTTTCTTGACAAACAGAATAGGTGCATCCCACGACAACACACTTGACCTAATGAACCCTCAATCGAGAAGTTCCTGAATCTGAGCCTTTAATTTTATAAGCTCATTTGGTGCAATGCAATAAGGAGTAATAGACACGGAGGCAATCCTTGGTAACAGTTCGATACCAAACTCAACTTTCCTATCTTGAGGTATCCCCGAAAATTCCTTAGGAAAAAAATTTGAGAAGTCCATTACAATACAAATATCTTTAACTAAAGGTTTTGTAAAATTAGAGTCAAACACAAAGGCTAGATATGCCTCACAACTTTTTCGTACTAGCTTTTCAGCTATTAGAGCGGAGATTACATTGAAGAGGTAATCTCGACACTCATCGATCATAAAAATTTCGATATCATTATCAGATCTCAAAGTTACCCTCTTAAAGCACAATCTAAATCGACTCGACGTTCCACGAGCCAATCCATTTCCAAAATTAGATCAAACACTCCAAACAAAAATTCTATCAAATTAGCCAAAAACGACATCTTGAATCTCTAACGAAACCCTCCTATAAACTTTACTAACCCAGATCGACTAACCCAAGTGACTAATTACAGAAACCTCTCTAACAGTACTATCAAGCAGATATACCTAGATTCATAGAAACGATGCTAACTACATATGAATGTGTGGAACCAATATCTATCAAAGCAAAACATGAAACAGAATGGATAAAGAATGTACTCGCTATAACATCGGTGACGTCTCTATTCTCACGGCATACATGAGAGCAGGTTGTAATGCCTCAGTCTAAATTCACCCCTGCCTGGTGCCCTCTAACCTCTGCTAGAACCATTACCACTTGTGGTCGTACCATGACCCCTAGGTGGCTGTTAAGCTGCCCTCAAAGATTGAATTAGACTCGGAGCTGGAGCTTGTGTTGGAGCTTGCACCTGATCGGATTGGAGAGGACAATCCCTAATTTGGTGCTCCATCGACCCGCATCGTAGACAAGCTCCCAACCTCCTATAGCACTCACCCGGATGGGCCTACCACAGTCACTAAAGGCCTAAATCTTAGTCGGAGCAACAAGTGCCTCAATTCTCGAAAGCCACTCAAACCTAGTCCGTTTCTTAGGGTGCTAACCAAAATTAGAGGGACATAAATCATTCTTAAACTTACTTTGACTTTTCTCTTAGTCTCTCTTCTTGTGCTCAGTGTGCGTCACCTCCTTGGTTATTTTCTCCTTGTTAACCAAGGTCATAAAAACTCGCTCTCTTTGAGGAGTTATCAAAACCTTCAGATCATAGGCCTTTGTGCATTTCTCTCCAAGAATTGATCAAATTCTTTTCTTATTTTCGCGTCAGTTCTCGATTGCTTCAATTAAACGAGAAAGGGGTGATTTAGGTCCACCGTGCTTATTGGTGGAGTTGGGTGTTTCTACGGCTCTGTGATTGGTGACAAGGGTTTGGTCTATTTTTTAGGTGGTTGTGGTCTCTGTGCTTTGGTAGAGGCTTGTTTCGTGAGGTGGGGATTCTTATTGTTTGTGGGACGAGGGTCGTGGTGGTGCTGGTGTTAATGACGTGCCCTTAAGTTTTGGTTGGACAGATTCTATTTTTTTTATTGAAGGTTTCTTGGGGTTTCTTACCTTGGATCTTCTTGATCAGGGGCTTTTCTCCTGAGTTTCGATGGTTTTTTTTTACTTTTCTTGTGTTGAGGTGGCATACACTATTTCTTGGATGGTGTGCGTCTCTCTTTCTTTGGGTTACTTTGTGCCCGGGTAAAGTGGGACGCTCTATTCGAGAACTCTGAAGGTATAGTGTAGATTTGACCCCACTGATAGGTGCTGATCGTTTAGTGTATGGTGGGGTTGCTGCCGAGTTAGGGAAGCCTTCGTTTACTTTTTGTACTTGTTTTCTTTCTCTTCTTAAATTTGTTTTATTATTATTTTCTTTTACTCACGTCTTTGCATGTTTTTCTATGCACTACCCGTACGTTAAAGTCTTCCCAGTTGTTTACTTTACGTGCATCTTTGCATCTTTTTTACATGGTTTTTCCTTATCGATAGTTGACTAGGTTTTCTCTAAAACTGAGTCTGCTCCTTTTCATGGGGGATTTTTCTTTCTTTAAATTTGTTAGATTTCTTTTGGTTTTCCCTTTTATTTGTTCAAGTTTGCTCTGTGTTCTTTGTGATATCTTGGGGATCTTGTTTTGGTCTTAGGTTAGGGACTAACTTTGTTTGGTGGTGTTAGGTGTCCTGCGTCTGGCTTTCGGGTAGGGTGGCTCTTGAAGCAGCCATGGACGATGAAGTTTGAGAAATGCTACAAAGACTCAAATTCCCTAAGGAAGAGACAAAAAAGGTTATGAGCCAAAATAAGATCGCATCGAAGGGGAAAGGATGGGAGGCTTGAGCAATAGGCAAGCTCCTAACAGAAGAAAAAAATTTCTTAAAGAGGCAATGTACAAGGTTTTGCGATCATTATGATACACAAAGGAATAGGTTAGCTTCATGGAGTTGGGGGAGGGCACTTTCCTAGTGAAGTTCGGGTTGGTTGAAGATCGGGCTCGCATTCTGAGTTTAGCCCCTTGGCTCTTTGACCAACATGTACTCTCTTTGCTGCCTTATGTAAAGGAACAGAACCTATGCAGTTACAATTTCTCGATAGTCCCTTTTTAGATTCGTGTTTTTAATGTGCTAATGGATAGCATGGATAGACAACTGGCTTTGGAGGTGGGGGATTTGTGGAGGAGGTCCTTATGATAGATTGGAGAGATAAGGATGGGGGCTGGACTGAGTTTATGAGGATCAAAGTCAAGATGGACACGTTTAAACCCCTTCGACGAGTGGTATGTGTTGTGGGCAGTAATAGGGTTAAAATTTCATGTGTGATTAAGTACAAGAGACTGCATGTGTTTTGCTATATATGTGGTTGCATCGGGCACAAACTTAAGAAGTGCGATTTATTCTTTATGGCTCTAGACCCACGGGAGTTTTAATATGGCAATTGGTTGAGGGTGCAAGTGCCACAAAGTGATCAAAATGGGGGTAGGATGTGAAATGGGGTGGAAATGATCTTTAATGAGGTTGTAAGGATTGGAGAGGGTGTTTTGACTAGCCTCGAGGGGATAGGGGTCCATTTTCTCAACAAAGAAAAAAAGAGTAAGAATGTTCGTCAAAGGAGGCTTTAGTTTCATGTTCCCCTTCACACAAGTGGGCCTTGCTACTGTTAAAGGATAAAGAGGGAAGGAACAAGGGAAAGAGGAAGAAAGGAAAATGGAGCTGTGAGAGGGGTAGAGTAGCCTAGTTCGAATGGTCCGAAAAAAATTATCAAAAGGAATGTCTCCTTCCAAGGCGGTGGCTGGCGAGCAGCCTTGCCGCGAGTCATGAAGTTCATGTGTTGGAATTGTCGTGGGTTGGGGAACCCTGCGATAGTGGCTGAGTTACGATAGCTCCTCGTTGCTAATTCCCTGGATGTTATTTTCTTAAATGAGACTAAGTTGTATTCTTATGAATTTGACAGAGTGCAGCGCAAGTGTAATATGGAGGGGTGTTTCGTCGTGGATGCGAATAGTAAAAAAAGAGGCGTGGCTATGTTATGGGTGGCTGGCTGTGAAGTTGATATTCAAAGCTTCTCTCTTAACCATGTAGACACTTTTGTAAAGATTAAAGGGGAGGAGATGATGCGAGTTACTGGGTGCTATGGGCACCACAAGCTCCAGCTTTGTTATCAATCATAGAACCTTTTTCGAACCATTGGAGGGCAAGTCAATGAGGGGTGGGTGGTGGGGGCGATTTTAATGAGGTGTTGGATGAGTTTGAAAAATACGAGAGGCGTCGCAAGTCTAGAGAGGCCATGGAAGAGTTTCGAAAGGTAGTGGACGACTTAGGTTTAGCTGACATTAAATTGGACAAGGGGTGGTTTACATGGTCTAACAACAAGAGGGGCCGTTACTTGGTTAGGGAAAGATTGGACCATTTTTTTGTCTCCACAAGTTAGCTTGGTAGCACGCCTTTCCTTGCCTCGAGTGTGGTCAAGCAAGCTACTTCTGGTCATGACATGGTGCTCCTTAATACCTTGGGGAGGGCTCCTAAAGCGGGGAAGAAAGACCAAAGGCTACTGTTTTGGTATGAAGCCTGTTGGTCGAATGATGAGGAAGTCAAGAAAGTGGTCGAAGAAGCGTGGATGCATGGCGATGGGGATGTTTTGCGTGGGGTTGAGAGCGTGCGCTCCTCCTTGTTGGCATTTGGTAATTGAGTACAAAGAACATGACAGAAAGGGTCGAATTAGTGCGTTAACCCGTGAGATTAATAGCATTGTGAATGAGCATGGAAATGAACCTAGTATCGATAGACTTCGCCAAGCTTAGGAGAAGCTATCTAACCTCTACAACTCGAAAGAAACTTACTGGGCACAAAGTTCCTACATAAGGTGGCTGCGTGAGGGCGATTGTAATACGCGTTTCTTTCATGTCAAAATGACTCACCGGGCTCGTTAGAATCGTATTGAGGGACTGACGAATTTGAATGGAAAATGGGTCAACGACGTGAAGGAAGTCAGTGAGGTGGCCCGCAGGTATATTTTGGACTTATTTACTTCTAACTGTTGTGATGATGATGACCAGGTTCTTGCCCATATTCCTCATTGTGTGACTAATGATATGAACGACACTCTTATGGGGCCGATAAGGGATAAGGAAATCATGGAGGCTATGAATGAAATGGACCCAAGGAAAGCACCAGGCATCGATGGTCTGTTGGGTTTGCTTTTCAAAGAGATTGGAACGTAGTCGAGGCAAATGTTGTCCGATATTGTAAGGAAATGTTGAATGGCACTAAAAAGCGTAAGGGAAGTAAACTATACTATCCTTGTGTTAATTCCTAAAATTGATGAACTTAAGGACATGACTCAGTATCGCCCTATTAGCTTATGTAGGGTGATTATAAAATTATGGCCAAAGTATGGGCTAACAGATTGTAGTTTCTTTTGCTTAGGTGTATCTCTCCCAATCAGAGTGCCTTCATGCTAGGACGTATGATCCATGACAACTCTCTGATAGCTCACGAGCTCCTACACTACCTCTAGAGTTCAAAAAATGGTCCAAATAAAGGTTTTGTGGCTAAGCTCGACATAAGCAAAGCCTATGACCGCGTTGAGTGGAACTTCATCGAAAAAGTTCTTCTTCATATGGGGGTTTGTAGATGGATAGGTGGCTAGGATTATGGATTGTGTCCGATCACTACATTACATTATGAAGTGTAACTCCAGCTTATCTAAGACCATCATCCCTCAAAGGATCTTGCGTCAAGGAGACTCGCTCCCTCCTTATTTGTTTTTATTTTGCATGGACACATTATACCGTATGTTGTTAAATGCTCACTCAAATGGGTTGATGCTAGGCATTAGGGTTTGCTATAATAGCCCGTGCATCAACCACTTACACCCTATTTGGTTAGCTGTAATAGCCATTCTATTACAACGCAATTCAATGGGCCCACCACTAATCCTTTGTTTGGTTGAATGGAATACCCATTATGGGTGTATTCCATTACAACCTTAAACAGAAAAAAACATCGTTTCTATTCCCTTCCCTCCCCACCGATTCCCTATTAGTTGTTTAAACCTCTCCAGTTTTACCCTTACTCATCTCTTTCAGATTCTCTCTTTTGTTTCTTTCATCTTCATCAATAGAAGCTGCATCAACTCAGACCAAAATAACAAGGAGAAGGAGAGCAAGAGAAAAAAAGGTACAGATTTCATCTTAGCCTGTTCTCTTATCGATAAATTGGTTTAGGTTTCATCTTCCTCTCTTTCATGTTCCTTTTTTTCTCGTCTTAAACCCAAAGTGATGGTCTGATTTTTTTTCTCTTGGGATTCTTGGGTTTTTTTTTGCCTTTTTTGTTTTAATTTCATGGCTTTATGATGTGGAATTTGTTTTTATGAATGTTTATGTGCTTAAAATGATTGAAATTTAACATGAAAGTTCTGTTTCGTTGGGTTGATTCTATACTCAATTTCAATCTATTTGCTAAAAGCTGAAACCTTCATTTTAACCAATCTTTCAATATTTTTCATTCAAGTCGCTGAAAAGCTAGAACCAGATAACACAGTTGAGAATAATGGAAAACAAATTCTAGAGGAGGAAGACACCAAAAATAATCAGATTACAATTGAAGAGTAAGAAAAATTATATAACTATCTGATCTTCAAACTTCAAACTTATAAAATACTTCCGAACTACTTCCATTAATAGACTTGGAACAAATTGACAAATATCTTATAGACATATATTTCTTTTGTTTTTATGTGTTTATATCTTGTTTTGTCAGAAGTGATGGGCTATCAAATAAACAATGTAAAACTATAGAGCTAAGTGAATTCTGATCAAAACCAGAAAAGAAAGGGCCAAAAACAGAGATAATAATTTAATATCAATGTTGTTCTATCTAGCTTGTAGTTGGTTATGGATGTCAATGCATGGAAATATTGATAAAATTGTAGTTGAGTTGTAAGCTAGTAGTAATTAGCTTTGATTTGTTTCTACTTGGTCTTGATGCTGTGAATTTGACTGCTTGATTTGCACTTAATGTGAATGGCTGTTTTTCAAGCTTTATGTCAAAATGGAAGGTAGAAATATATTGGAAGAAAGTTTGATTTGCTAAGTTGGTATTGGAGATTCCATATTTATTTAAAATGAGTCATGACCCAAACCTTAATATTTCTAACTCAATTCTCAAGCTTTGCATTCTGCAATCCATTATATCCAAATATTCAACTTAGGGAAAGACCAAAAGAGAAGAGTCATGATTGCAACCTCAACAGTGGTGTTGAAAATGTGTCTTTGATGATGCCGAGTTTGAAACATTCTAGTACTCTTGCTTTATTAGATGCCCCATGTTCTTCTTAACATGCTTCATCTACACAACCCCCTTTTCCCCCTAATTAATTGCTCCCAGGGATCATTTCTCCCTTACTCTTTATAAATGGAATTGCAAGTCATTCCATGTTGTTTCTATTAAGTAATTCCTTGCTTTTTCTTACAAGACACAATTTTTTTACTACAATATTGTATAAACTAAAGTTTTGCTTGTTAGGTGTCACGTAGGTGTTGGAGTTAGGTTCAAATAATAATAAGTGTCCTAAACCTCATCTGGCCATGCGCATTTGATCAGGCATACACTTTGTGCCCGTAGGTACAATGCATAAAAAAGCTTGCTCTGTTGAAATCCTTAATTTATTTTCTTATAACTTTCTTCATTAGATGTACCGTTACCAATGAGAAAGGGGATAACATCAAAGTCTCTACTTCGAGTATTCGACAACATGCATTGACTAGAAGGAAAGCATACATAGCTAATAGAATTGAAATAAGTTTGCATTTTTTGTTGAAACCCTGGACCAATCCTTAAAGCTCATTATCCTCACTATATATCTTAAGCTTATTATATAAACTTATAGATGTGCATGCAAAATATACATATATTCATCCGGTGTCTTAGATATTACTACGATCAGATACTAAAAGTACCAGCATTTCAAAGTTTGTGGAACTGAGATTACCTAGGAACTGCCCTAAGTTTAGCCTCTTTTAGGTTTTAAAGTCATAGTAACTAGATATAATATATATATATATATATATATATATATATATGATTTAGAATGAAACTCCCTTAAGTTATTTTAATGGTTATATTTGTATGTGTTTTGATAAACATTCTCCATAAGTGTTTCATTAATTGCTGCAAATGCAAGAAACAAATTTAGGACCTCAAACTAAGAAAAGCCTGTTTTACAATTGAGCACGTATTATATAAATATCGCCATTAACTCTTGAAATAGACTTCACTTGCATTGTACCATTTTCTCTTATCTCTACAGTCTACACCTTACGTTACAAACCAAAGAAGGTGACAAAGAGAAGAAGAACAACGACAGCAAAGTGCAGTCAAAAGTCTCAAATTCATAAAGAACACAAAGCTTGGGTTTTTCTTTTCCACAGTGAGTTCATTTCTACCAATTCCCTTCCCTCAACTACTATTTTGTTTGTTTGTAGAGAAAACAGAAGAGAAAAACCATGTGGTGGGTGGTACCTCTATTTTTGGTGTTTTCTTCATTAGTTCATTTTTGTAATTTTTTGACGTTCAGATGTTGTTATTGCTTACAAAGCATTGAAAACCTCATTTCAACCAACATGAGCAACTGGTTTTCATTAGGTTTTTATATGAATCAACCAAACAAATATATAAAGGTTAACGAGAAATATAATTTCTATAACAATGATTGGTATTTCTTCTGGTGTACTTTTCTCAGTTCACACTTAAGATACATGCATATGCATTTTGTATTTCTAAATACTTTGAGTTTTTTTTCACTTAAGATACATGTGCTTTTGCAAAGAAGGAATATAATATAGTAATCCCTTTCAACAAAGTCTGTTTTTGGTTTAGGTTTTCAATTATAAATAAAATTCTGTTTTAAAATTAATTATAATGTGATTTGAAGATATCTAACTTAATTTTAATTTGCCTTTTTTAAGATAGTTATGTCTGGCGTTTCACAATCAATTGCTTCTTCTCAAAATTCTCGAGGAGTCAAAAGGAAATAGGTGAGAAGATTTTGTGCTTTGAGCAAAACCCAAGACCATCCAATGCAAATGATCATTTTTTTAGTTTACCTTCTTCTGTGCGATTGGAATGGGTGAGAAGATTTCTTTCTGACCATTAAAAATCATGGTTGTTTTGGTGGTGTTTTTGTTAACTTTTTGTATATGTAATATTTGGATGGTATGATGCCATTAATAGAATGTCCCAGACTGTTGTAACTTTTTGATGTTATAAAATTTAACATATAGATTATGACATAGATTTTGTTTGAATGTAAAATATAATTCTCAAGCTATTTATACTTCTAATCTTTTACTTTTAGTTTAGAAGATAATTAAATTATTTATTTCACTAATGATATTTAAGCACATTAAATATGCATTACAGTTAAAATTAATAAAGTAGGTTATATATTATTTTTCTAACATTATATATTATGATTTCTATTAATTCATATTTTAATAATAATTTATTAAGAATATTATAAATTATATACTATTTTATTAAATTGTATTTAATAATAATCAAGTTAAAATAAGATTAAACTTTTTTATTAAATTATATTTAATAATATTATTATTAAAATTTAATAACAATAACAATAATCATCTACCTAAAAAAATTCTGTTAAGGGTATTCTAGTCATTTAAGCTTTTTTCCTTATACTATTACAGCATCATTCCATTCAACCAAACACAAGAATACTATTACAGCTCTATTCCATTCCATTCAACCAAACAACTGAAATACTGATTACAGCCCTATTACAGCTCTATTACATTATAGCTCTATTCCATTACAATGAACCAAACGTGGTGTTATTCTTTGCTAACAATGCATTGTTGTTCATTAGGAATAAAAGGGCTAATGTGGAGCATGTTCAATACATTTTACATGAATTTGAGAGGGTATCGAGGCAGAAAATTTATCTTGCAAAGCTCTCTTTATTCTTTAGCCCTAAGACTCCGAGGGTACAAAGGCTTGAGTTGGGCAACTTGTTGGGGATGCGCATTGTGGAATGTATGGAAAGTCACCTTGGTCTCCCCGTAGTTGAGGGAAAAAACAAAACCAACGTGTTCCGTTACCTGGTGGACAGAATCTCAAACCACATCAAAGGTTGGTCAAAGTGTCTCCTCTCCTACAGTGGTAAGGTGGTGTTCTCGAAGGCTGTGCTAGAATCGTTGCCCACCTATACTCTTTCGATGGTTCTTCTTCCTCATGGCATCATTGAGGCTATTGAGTCTAAACAAAGGAACTTTTGGTGGGTCAGCAAACACAAGACGCAGGATTGGGCGATGATGAGTTGGGACAAGGAGTACACGCCGAAGGGGTTGGGTTGTGTGGGCTTCAAGGACATGAGGCTTTTTAATATTTCTCTTCTTGGTAGGCAGCTGCGGAGGCTGGTTATTAACAAACATACCTTCTGCTATGCTGTTCTCTCGACCAAATATTTCCTGGATTGTGATCCTTTCAACTCTAAGTTCGTGGACAAACCGTCCTATGTGTGGTCGAGCATGTGTGCTGCGGCTGAGGCTTTGAAGGATGGCTTTGTTGGCAGGTTGGTGACGAGAGATCTAATAGAATTAAAGACCATTTTTGGGCTTTGAGGGCTTAAGTGGTAACTTGTTGAGGCGTGACTACTCGGAGGTGAGGTGGAGTATAGCTCAAGAGCTGTGGTCTGAGTCAGCCTCATCTTCAGATAGCGATAAGGTGGCATGTTTGTACGGGGAGGACTTGGGCAACAAAATCTATGAGATCCCGATCATTAGGGAGGGCCTGGCTAACAGGGTCATATGGTATCATGCTCCTAATGGTGTTTATTCTACTAAGTCAGGCTATTCCTAGCTTATCTTGAACAAGGTTGGCTTTGGTCCCAATAGAAACTTCTAGAGGCTGATATGGAAACTTAAGTTGCCCCCGAAAATCCATATCTTTGTTTGGCGTGTTGGCCACAACTTGCTTTCGACTAATGCTAAAATTGTGGGGTGGTGGAGGAAACGTTGATCCATGCCCTCCGGGACTGTGCAAAGGCAATGGAGGTGCTGCTTCATGGGGGCATTGATGGGCGCATCTTAGAGTTAGACTAGACCAAGGGGATTGATTGACTGGAGAGCACTGTGAGGCTCCTGGATAAGCAAGCTTTTGAATGTTTAATGATGGTTATCTAGAACATATGGAATGCTAGAAATAATTTCATTTTTAAGGGCTATCGTCGAGGAATCGAGGGTTGTATGGGATCGTGCTGTGAATTTTTTCCAGGATTTTCGCATACATAATTTGTATAATATTGCCATGTGTCCTAGTCAAGTGAAGCAACTTAAATGGTCTACGCCTCCTATTGGTCTTCTAAAAATGAACTTTGACGCCTCTTGGGAAAGTCATAAAACAAGTGTGGGTTTTGTTGCTCATGACACGGGTGGCTTTGTGCATGGGGAGATTATTTTCATGCAAGACGTGGCCAGCGTAAAGTAGGCAGAAGCCGAGGGTCTTATCCATAGTCTTAAGTGGGCCAGGATGAATAACGTGTCCAGACTTATTCTCGAAGGGGACTGTGCTGCCTTAATTAATCGTATTTCGAAGGCACGTGAGGATATTACTACCATAAGATTTATGTTGCGCCAGTGTATGGATTTAATTAAAGATTTTACTGACTGTTACGTTAATTGGTGCCCGCATAGTTGTAATAGGGTTGCCGATCTCTTAGTAAAATTGGCTTAGCCAATAGTTGTAATCTGTCTTTTGACTTGGATTTTCCTAGTTAAATCCAAAGTTGATTATAAATTGAGGTGCGGCCTTTGGGCCCGTGTTTGATAAAAAAACCCTTCAGATCATACCTCAACTTTTCCTCAAACTGGACACTTGTATCATAATCAGTTGAGACCTGTGCTCGAGCATACCTACTCAATCTCAAAAACTCGATCTCATACTCAACCATAGTTCTCACTCCCTAAACTAGGCTCATAAACTTGTGTCTACGAGCCTCCAGATAACTCGCTCCTATGTACTTACCCTAGAAGGCATTCCTAAGTAATCTATTCTGACTGGGCACCCTGCTCAACAGTTAACCATTACTAATAAGCCTCATCTCGAAGCAGAGACACTGTACCCCTCAAATTCTGTGTAGGTGTACAGTCGATGTCGTTCATAATACGCTCGGTGGCTTCTCATAAGTACTCGGCCTCTGTCAGGGTGACTCTAGTGACACCTCTAAACAACTCAGCACCATTCGATCGAAATCGTTTAGTAACCGACCCTCAAATCCAGAATGGGTCTCAGTGACTTTCTCTAGAACACGAAGCATGACCTGGAATAGTGTGTCATCCCAACCGTCGGAGTCTGAGACCCAGTCTCAACAATAGGAGTACCAATTGACTCGTTGATGTCTATGTTGGGCATACTTCCCATTGTGGATGACTCTACTCGAGCTCCTTCCCGACGCCCACGCGAACCTCATCCATGATTACCACGCGAACTCATAATTTCAACTTATCTACAATTGTCAAAAGTGTACAGATTAGTTTAGAGTTTTTATCACATGTCTTAGTTCATAGTTCATATCACAGTCTTTAACTAAAGCAAACAAGTTTGATCACTACAGTGTTTTCTAGCTAAGCAGTATAGCCAAAGCAGAAATACTTAAAGGTTTGGCACAGAAGACTTGGTCTTTTATAAAATCAATGTTTTAGATTTAGTCAATAAATTATTTCATTCGAAAACATTTTTCATAAAACGAGAGCCCTGAAAACACAACCCCTAGTTTTGCAACCTGGCTTTTAATACCACTAAATGTAACACCTCAAACCCGACCTAGACAATATAACCAAGTTTGAAGAGCTACATCAACCACTTTAGAAAACTACGACTTAAATCATTTGAAATATAACAGTCGATAAGTCAATTAAACATTTGAACCAACATAAAATTCCAATCTTAAAACACAATCCGAAATAAAATATATGTGATAGTATAAATTCGGATAAACAGCAAATTAACTAAAGTTAAGATGATCGAGCTCTTACTACGCCAATCCGTCTAAGTCTGTGGGTTACCTGAAACCAAAAAAAACATACTAAATGAGTATACAACTCAATGTGTAACTTAAGTATTCAATTAAATAAAAAGATCAGACCAACCTTCAGGTTTTCATTATTCGAACAGTTCTCAAAATCGAATATAGAAACAGAAACAAAACATATCAAATATAGTTGAAGGATATATCATATACATATATAGATCATATAAAATATAGATTGTAACATCCTATACCCGGCCCAATTATCGAGCCCGAATACTAGGATGTCACACCACCGTCTCATATCACGCTTACCTCATTTTAACGTTTTATTAACATGCAAAATTTTTTTTTAAGGGAAAAAACCGAAGAAATGAAAGTGAACCGTGCACCAGGTAGGGTCCTAGGAAAGTGAGGTGAGTCAAATTTGACTATATAAAACCACGGCTTTCATAGTCAGAGTCAATTTTAAACATGCACCTTCTCATTACCATACTTCTCACAGTTATCAAATAATCAACTTAATGTTAAATCATTCCATCTTACATGGTTTTTTCATCTAACAAACATTTATATCATATAAAATAAACCTCAAAATGTCTCAAATATCATATTTTCAAGTCTATAATGGCATGCAAATAGCTAAAGGAACATAACAAAAGTCAATATAAATCCACCATATTGCCTAACACATTGCCTTAGTTTCCCAAAACATAAATAACTTATAAAATCTACTAATAAAATTAAAAAGGTCGACTTGGCTTGGATCACCCTCGAGATCACACCGCTCACACCGACATTAAGAATCTGCAATGGTTAAGAAGGGAGTGAATGAGCTTAATAAGCTCAGTGCGTGCCTAAAATAACCACTACATAAACGATCAGCATGCATCAACCCAACATTCAAACAACATATTCATAGCATCTTTCTTGTATTTATTTACACATAGTTTTCAGCATATTTTATTCTCAACAAGTATATTTAATCATATATACATATAATCACAATTAAACACACTTTATGATAATTTGGTAGTTGAGACTAGGAAACATATAGTGAGCTTTATCATCACACATTGGATACGCAGATTTCCAACACATTAACACTAGACTCCTAGAGTCGAAACATATCCCATAAGTGAAGCATATAACTAACACTCTCCATCACACCAAACATATCTCGTTGAATGGAGCATAGCTCACATTCTCTTATCTCTCCAACATGTCCTTGGGCCTCAATGCCCCACATATATCATAACACAAAGGTGAATAGTCAAAATCTTATGGCATGCCAACTATATCCGAAGATCTCATAAGATCACAAAGCCAAATTATCTACATTATTATTACATATTTTTATCATATATTCACTGCATATTCACTTTATTAACACAATATAATCAGTCACATGGCATGAAGAACATACTCACATATTTTCTGTCACATGGCATGAATAATATACCCACAAATCCACTTTCACAACAGTCACCATAAGCTTATAGCATGTGTCATAAAATCTCATATTTATTCACAATATCACATCTTAATTCTCTTTTTCACAATTGCACAAGCACAATGTTCACATAATAAACATAGGTATAAGAACACTTACACTTGAAATTTAGAGTAGGGGTTTAGGCTATCTCTAAATTTCCAAATACACAATGAATCGTCTACAAGCAGTGATTCCAAAACATCAGTCATTCACACATCTCATATAATCATAAAAAATAGCCTAAGCTATGTTCTTCTTAAACTGAAACATTTAACCTAATAAACTTTAAAATTTAATATCTTGATCTACACTTAACCTTTTCACATGAAATGAATTCCGTTCATCTATATATTTACCCACGACTAATTTCCAACCTTTAAACCACCTAAAACTACACAATTTAAGATACCAAATATTTTCGACATACAATAGCTATAATAACGAAAAATTTATTAAAACTCAAGAAATACTTAACGAAACTTCAAAGTAATTTTAGAAACCTTCTAATCATGTTAAAACAAGTTAAAAACACTTTAATATCAAGTTTTGATACAAAACCCGAATTTCACCATTAAAGACCCTATTTCGACTTTTTTTTTTGAAAACTTGTATTTTAATGGTTAAAATTTTAGTTTAAAAGGACTAGATATCATTTCAAACTCATAGGAAGACGATTGGTTATCTTTGCTTGAAGAAAAATGAGCTTTGATTTTTATATGCACCTAAACCAAAAAATTCATGTTTGGAGAAGATGATGAAGTTGATGAAGGTGATGAAGGTTTTTTGGTGTTTCTCTTGATTTTTATAGGTATCTAAAGTTCAAGGGTTATTAGAATTCAAAAGAAATTAGGAGTTGGTGTTTAAAAGAAATTGGAAGAGATTAGCAGAGCAAAAGATGACACAAATTATGGGGAGGAGAAGCTGACGTTAAATTGAATTGAAAAAGAGGATTTTTAAGTTGATTTTGGACATTTGGTAAAATTCTTCATAAAAACTCTTAATTTTGGCTCTTTTACAAATCAGTCCTATTTTCAAAATACCTTCAAAACTCTTAGGTCCAATTTTAAGGTGTGACACAGATGCAGATTTATTACCCCATTTCTTTACACACACCATCTCTATCCATCCCTACACACCAAATAAGGTATCAAGTACCCATCCATCTCTACATACCGTATAGCATTTGTATGTCACATTTAGAATATTACAATCTAACTACTAGATCAAAATGCGATGAATCGCCAAATTTAGATATGTATAAATATATGTGGCTTAATGACCAAAATCGATAGATAATTAAACTGCTCACACTTCCTCCTTAATCACAATACCCATCCCAATGTAGATGCATATTTAACAGATATCAGATATGCGTATATAGTGGTACAAATTTAGACAATACAGGTCATACTTACTTATCAGATAACATATCAAATATATATAATCACATAACAAATTTTCCAATATAATGAGCTTAATAGTTTAATTCAGATCATAAGGACCCTACGGAAGGCCTACGCTCGATTGGAACGATGTTTACGACCCTAGGGAAAAATTCAATTTAAAGACTCACATGTCTGTATGGATTCACACGGCCTACATGGTTGGCTCGTGTGGTCCATATGGCCTGGAACACACCCGTATGGCTCATATCAATGTCTTACATGGCCGTGTACCTCAAGTCAATGTCTCACACGACTTGGGTACACGCCCGTGTCCCTAGCCCATGTGATCCTAAAGTAAGTTTCCATCACACGGCCTGGACACACGTCCATGTCTTTAGCTCGTGTGGCTCAAACACAAAATAGTCTCGAGCATGGCCTGACACATGGTCGTGTCACACGTCTGTGTGACCCAAGTTAGTGCCTCACATGTGTGTAACACCTATATCCTGCCTCTATTGTCGGATTAAGGATCGAGGTGTTACAGATCCAAATAGAACAATTTATTTTAAATATAGAACATTAATCCAAGTCATTTATAACAATAACCAATTCATTAAATAAATACTTATATTAACCTTAATTTAAGTTTACAGGACCTTAAAACCAGTTCGGAATCAATCAGGGATCGAAACGAATCAAAATGAAACAAGTAGGAAAAAGTTGAAAATTTGAGAAACATGAGTCACATGGTCATGTGACCAGGTCGTGTGGCTCACCTCAAACCATGTGAGGTTTTGAAGTTGGGACACACGGTCATGTCTTAGCCCGTGTTATAGACCGTATAAAACCTGTATCAAAACTAACAAAGCACACACGACCGTGTGGGGTGATTGTGTGTATGGCTCACATCCGTGTGACAGTTCGTGTCCCAAGCCGTGTGCATCTAAATTGACCCCTTAAACAAGCTAAAAACACACTAAAACTTGAACAACAAAGTACACCAAATCACCAATCATACCATATTCAAAACAATAATTAAACATACACTTATAACATGCCAAATTAATATCCTAAACAACTAACTAATGAACCGTTCACAAATATCTCAAGTAATAGCCAAACATTAAAATTGTCATATGAAAACCTTATCCAAATTAAAATCTATTTCAATTTTCATAACTAACCATATTAACATTCATTAACATGCTATAAAGATTTATTAGACACATCATAGTATTCATTTAAACATAAATTTTAGTTAACCCAACATTACAAAGCATATTCAAAAGAAACCAACAAATCATATTCATCATTCATGACTATTAGTTCTGACAACACCAAATATATACCTATATACACGCCACAATCCTAAAGAAATTTACAAAAGCTACCAAAATAAATAGGATAGTGTGAGCTTTGTGGTAAATCCCTCCAAACCAACAACAGATAACTATAAAATAACATGAGAAAAACCATAAGCTTACAGTGCTTAGTAAGATCATAGTATTAAATTTACTCAACTTATTTTGAGTAACATAAGTAATAAATGGAAGTTATAACATGTTAACTAGAATTTCACAAACTATATTATACATGAGTTCTCATGATATCAATTATATCAAGAATTTTCCAACTTCATGAAACCTTCCATAATGATTAAACTAAATCAACAATACTCAATTCAAATATTAGATCATTTACTTTACTTCCAGGGGTATCATAGATGCAAGACAGGGGCACCAAAGTACGAACATTTTCATAAACACAATCAGATTCACTTTAATCACATACTAATTTAATATAATCCAAAAAAACACCATTATAATCAATTCTCAATTTGTACTCACATATATAACATTTACAACTCTCATTATAGTATATAAATCATATTAATTTCATAAGTAAATATAAATTCATCAACTAGAAAATAGCAATATAAATAAGATTTTAATACTAATAAGAACAAAACACTACGAACTTACATCATTAAAATAAATATTTAAAGAAATATCATATCATTCATAATCATCGATACGAAAACATGAATTGTAATACTACTTCTGCACAATTCAAATGGTTTATAACCATTTCCTTCTAATAAAACTTATCATAGTAAAATGACACATACTTAAGGTGACATTCCATGCACATGTATAAATCATACTTGCTATATTTTCACTTATCAAGCCCATTATGTATATATAAGCCAAAACTTACAAGCATGTAACTAACTTATAAATCTCCATATCATTTAGCTCATTGAATCAAATCACTTGACTCAAATTTTAGAGTAATAAAATCACACATTTATCAATTTAATTTAAACATTGCATAAATATTTATTTATATTCATCCAAAATAGAAAATAATTATTTCAATCCTTATAGGGACTTACTCACCATTTACTTAATTATAAACAATTAAAACTTGAATATTGCATTAACAATTCAACCACAATTTACTTAATTAATAAATTCATAACAACAAAAGAAGAATCAAATATATATACGTTTATTTATACTATGAACTTACTTTGACTAGATTGCAGAAGTAGCAAATATTCAGGGACTACTCGACAACCTTTCTTTTTCCTCGATTATCCGTTTGGTCCTGAGCTACAAAATAGTTTATTTTAATTTATTAAACTCAATTTCGTCTAATAATACATTTAATACAATTCTCATCTTATTTACAATTTTTCACGTTTACCCTTAATAAAAAAAATTTTCAGTTTAATTAATTTAATCTATAATATTGAATTAAGCCAAATTCTACAATTAATGCACATATCCATTTTGTCGAATATTAACCCTTCAAAGACAGTTCATACATTCTAAAATTTTCAACAAAAGTCATGACTATTTTAATTTATTTTCAAGTAAATCCCTAGACATAAAATTGATCAAAATTACCTTCCAAACTAGAATCATCCCATCACCAAGCTTCAAAACAAGTCAAATTCCACCAAGAATCCAAGAAATTTCCACAAAATATTTTCTAACATTTTATAGTTCCACAATTTAATCCCTAAACTAGATAGATTTCACTTCAATGAGCTCAAAAACATGAAATTCAAGAAGAAAATAGACCAAAATCACTTACATGCAATCACACTTAGTGGCCGAACCTCTCAAGTTCCCAACTATGGAGTTCTTTCAGTGGAAGAAAAATAAATTGGAGAAGACAACCCACTCCCCTTGTTTCTTTTCTTATTTTATTTTTAAGTTAATTTAATAATAATATTATAAAGCACCAATGTACCTTATTTCCTCCACTAACCGTTTATATCTTTAAAACATGGTCTAATTGCAACATAAACACCCCTACTTAACTTATTTATGCCACTTAGTAAAGAAAATCAATAGCAACAACTTTTCTATCCTTTATGATTTTGTCATTTTTCTTTGATTAACTAATCAAACAACAAAAATTCTAAACCAAATTTTAATACGTCCTTGATGACTTCATAAATGTTAACTAATTAATATTCATAGACTAACACGTTGGGCTTGTAGTCCCAAAACTATTGTTCCGACAGTAATGAAAATCGGGTTGTTATAGTGTGGCGTCGATACTACTAGTTTTTGGCTTTCTCTATTTGTAAAAATCGAGATTTTAATTACACACCTGATATTGTTTCGATGTAGAAGCAATAAAAGTGACTCCAAAACCTAAAAAGATCAACCAATGACCAATTAAACAATTACTCTCAAACGAATCGCTAGAACTAGCGCAAAAAAAGCAAAGCTATGTCGAAAAGTTTTAACAGAAAACCCCAACTCGAATTCACACACTCACCTTACATGTAACAGTGATATACGGGACTAGCACATTGGAGAAATGTTAACCTCAAGGCCTTTGCCTAAAAAGTGATCTACCTTGAATTCCACTATTATTTACATCCTTTTTACACATAACTTTAGCAAGTTTGATAGTTAAATCAAAGCATCTTAGTATATATTTAGGATTTTGTACTTAAAGTAGTAATTAATACTTTCTAGTAGTTTTTATTACATTTTATATATCTAAATAAGGTTACATGATCTTGTAGGTTAAGTCGGGAGTTAAAGATGCTTATTCGGGCCAAAACTGATGCCTATGTCACGACATTAAGACACCAATGTCGCAACATCAAAGACAGAAGTAAAAACAAAGCCTTGGAGTGAAACTGATGTTTATGTCACAACATGGCCCTTCGGTGTCAGAACATTGGATCCTATGTTGCAACATTGGAGGCTTATGTTGCAACATATCCCCTGTGCAGCCCAAAAAATTCTTGCATGTGGTAGACACGTTTTGAGGGAAATTAGGAGTATTTTTCCTTGTCAACCTCTAAATATTGAAAAGATAATTTAGGCACTTTACTATTCCAAGTTTAGCCTATATAAAGGCCATTGTAATCAGTTAAAAGACACAATTTTAGAGAGACGGAAAATATACTTAGGGTTTTTATTTCATTCTTACTTTTTACTTAGGGTATTTTACATTCTTGTAATCGGAGGATCCTATTCTGAAGTGAGACTCTCTTGAGTGGAGATTGTTTCGAAGCCACGCTTGCATCGATAAATCCATGAGCATCTCTTTTCCTTTATTTTATTCTTTATATCTCTTTCTTTAACATTATTTAATTGAATGCTTGTGTAAAGATTAGAATTAATTTATGCTTTATTCAAATGTTTCAAATGTATTAATCTTATTAATTGATTGATAGGTAGAGTTTTCTTATCGAATTAGTTGTTTGGGTAAGGAAGAACTTGAAACAAATCTTAGGCCTGACAACCTTAAGAAGTCTTAAAGGTAGGAATAAACCCAAAATTGATATAGCCCATTCGTGAATACCTTAACCCCAAACCAATCTAGACTGTAAGATCAAAAGATAAGTAGTTCTTGTTGACTCGTAATTCTAGTGGACATATCGAAAGCTCCTGCTAGGGTATCAACTAGTTGATTGATTAGAACCCTACATCAATAATTTATTAGGTAAAACAATTGGATTTAGGCTAAAGGAACTTGCATAGTTGAAATAAGGGATAGAAGAAACCGATACATGAACTTAAGAGTATATTATTATTTAGGATTAGTAATTTTAATTAGAATAGGATTACGACCTTAAGAGCAAAAAGGGTGGCTACTAGGGATGATATTATAATAGCTCTTTTTTGTTAGTGGTATCGAAAATGATGGTTTTAAAACTCTATCACTATTAGCCATTAGAGACCTCATATTTCTCATTTCTATAGCTAATTTTACAATTTATTCAATTTAATCCCTCATGTATGAAATTTTTAATTAACTTCATAATTTAGTCCTTTTTCACTTATATGCTTAAAATCTATCAATTTATCACCTAAAACTTCAAGAACTCAACCATGGTAAGAGTATAACAAATTGAGGCATGGGTTAGCAAGATTAAGCTCCCACGATTTCAAAAACATAAAAGTTACAAGAAAATGACTAAATTGAACTAACCACTTGAAGGTTTAAAACTTCAAACCTTAAGGTCGATTCTCTTCTTCTTCTTCTTCTTTCCATTTTCGGTGTTGAAGAATGATTAAAACAATGTTTTCTTTTTCTTTCTATTTGGTTCTTTTATTTTATATATTTTATATTTTAGTTAATAAATTTATATTTTTTTTAGTCAAAAAAATTTCTATTTTATTTTACTTATAATTTTTTTAACATTTTCCTTACACAAACATAAAGCCACCGTCCACTATAAATTCCTAATTGGTATAATTGTCACTTTAATCCTCAATCCATTTTTATTATTAAAAATCCATTGTAATAGAACTTTTACCACTTTTACAATTTAGTCATTATACCTTAATTAATCACTAATTTGGAAAAATTACCTATCTAATAATCAATTTCTTTATAATATAATTTTTTAAATATTTAATAATAATATTTACAGGCTTGGTTTATGGAAACGGAGTCCCAAAATCACATTTTCAAATATCATTGGCTTTAGGATCATTACACTTGTACCTCAATTAACTATCAATTAAAAAAATTACTAGACCAAATTTTAATATAATCCTATACTAGCCTATGAAAATGGTATTTCGAAAGCATAATTTTCGACACCACTATAAGCCAGATCGTTACACCACCTCTTTAGGTGGAATTTGAATAAGGGATTTGAGTTACTAAAATCCCCCATTGAAATTACTCATTAATTTTCTATTTTTTACAAAATATTTTTCCTAAACAAGTAAATTCCATTTGTAACACCCCTATACTCAACTCGCCGTGAGTCTAGGCACCAGAATGTTACATTTGTTGCCGAAGCAACTTCAAAGAAATTCAGTTCAAATACTCTTCCTAATCAAATAACATAAAATTTTCAATTAATATTAAATTTCTAATTTTGTTCCAAGCTTTAATCGACCTTTCATTAGCTCTTTCAATAGTTTATAGGTCATTTAGGACATTTTTGTAAACGATAGCAATTTCTTAGCATCACACACTCTTTTACTATTCTTCCTCCTCCTCTTCATTCCACATCCTTTATGTACATGTGTATATATGTACATATGTAACATTGATTTGAGTATAGTATGCTTATGTATAACATTAACTAAGATTTCTCTCATTTCATTCATACTCTTATTAAGGTTGTCCATTTGAGTGGCAGTCACTAACTTATTTATATCTTAATCTATCGAATTCGAAATTACGATCAACTTTTTTTTAAACTAGACTCAATAACGTTTTTACCATAACAATTTTAGAATTTCTACTTAAGCTAATAAATATAGTTTTTTTTTCAAATCTTCTCCTATTCTACATCTAGTCAACTTTGACCTTTCTTTACTAAAAATTAATTTTTCTAATAGTACAAGTCTCGTATTAGGTTTCCATTTGTTTTCCTTGAAAATAGGCACACTAAAATTTTATTCATATAAATTTCATCTCCTAAACATTTTTGTACAATTTATTATAATTTTTTAAAGTTAGAATAGGGGAACTCAAAATCATTCTGACCTTGTCTAAAAAAATCCATATACTCATAATTTACAACTCTATTGCTTACACTATTTCTTTTATGCAAATCTAGACTTATTAAGTTTTAATTCCATATTTAATTTAACCTTTAAATTGATCTCTACGATTTTTGGAAAATTTTCAAAGTTGGACCACTGTTGTTGTCCAAACTATTTTGATGAATATGTTTACATAAAGTATTTTTACTTTGAGAAATGTAACATCCCAAAAATCGGGTTAGAAGAATTCGAGTTAATGAAACCATGAGTGGTTATCTCTCAATTTGGGGTTAGATTTTGGAAATTATGACAAGTTATTTGATTTGGTTTAGTGGTGAAGTGTTCTAGTATTGTGTGTGAGGTTTTGGGTTTGAATTTTGCTTCTTGATTTTTTTTTTGTTTTCATTCATTATTAAATCTCTATTTCTGAACATATGAGTTATAAGATATTTTGATCACTTGATGCAAATGATGAGCTTAGTGGTTCAATGGTTAAGCACTTGTTGAACCGCCTTGTGAAGTAGTCTATTTATTTATGTAGTTAGTTATTTTTGTTCTGGTTAAGAAAACTTTCCCAGAAAACTTCCTCTGTTATTTTCACATTATTTGCTCCTCTATTCTTTAATTCTTTTTTTGGATTTCGTCTCTTCACATTATTTTTCTTTTGCTATGTTGCAATAAATAAATTTTGTGAGGGTCGGACTTCTCCTTCCTAGTTCAATTCGTTTTTCGGTAAGTTACGATTCAAGATTTTGTGTCAAAAGTTCTTTGACATAACTTCAATTTTGAGACGTTAGTTTTAGTGATTTGACTGTGAATTAATCATCTGTTTAGGCAATTGGTTGTCGTATTTAGGTTTCAGAATCGTCAGTGTTACTCCTGTAACAGCTTGAATTTTAGTGGTGCCGAAAACAGTGATTTCAAGACCACAAATTCGATGAGTCAAGTTGTGAATTTAGTAATTATTGAATATCTATGATGTCATTAGTGACATATTCAATTTTGGTTAGGGAATAATATCGATTAGATAGTCAATTAAATAAAAATGATTATAATAAAATTATTTTAATTAGAAGGACCAAATAGGGAAATTAGCCAACAGAGGTTGAGATAGTGGAATATTATGGCATTTAGGTGTTAAAGAGATGATTAATTTAAGCTAAAAGTGATTAAGAAAGCTTAATTAAGAAAGTTACAAAAATTACAAAATTGTCATTACTTTATAAATGAATTAAAAGAAAGAAATTGAGAATTTCATCCCATTTCTTTCTTCTTTCTTCTTCACACGGCACAAAGGGGAAAAACTTAAGGTTTTCAATTCAAATCTCTGAGCTTTGATTTGGGTAAGCAATCCTTGATCGTTTTTAGTAATTTTTATGGTTTTGAGTCCGTATCAACTTAATCTAGCTTATGCAAGGACTAATTTGTTAATCTGCCAAATGTTAGAAAACTTGTCATTGTTAAAATTGCTTGTTTGTGAAGGCTTTTGATGTATTGTAATGTTTGATATTTGGGTTAAATCTTTTGTAAAGTGATTTTTGATAAAATTAAGGTCTAGGATTAAAATGTGAAAATGGTGAAATTACATGTATTATTGTGAAAATAAATGTGTGAATGGGTTGAATGGACACCTAAGAAAAATTTGGCTATGGTTAGTTGTGAGAGAAAATGGTTATTTTTCATGTTTTGTGTTGAAAGGACTAGATTGAATAAAAGGAAATTAGTAGGGGTAAAACCATAATTTTTCTAAAAGGACTAAATTATATTGAATGACTAAATTATGTAACTTAATGTGAGAATTGAATGATTTGTGATTGTAGACTACGACCGTGCTACATATCGCGTAAAAGGGAAATTGGCGGACTAGTCCCTGAAGTCTTTCATAAACTGCAATCTAGTCTGGTAAGTTCGTAGTGTAAATCTTACTTGATATTCCCTGTGTATATATTGATTATGTAAAGCAAATTGGAAGCATTCGGCATTGAAGATGATCGAAGAAATGAAACGCAAGAGATAGTAGGCTTTATGCCGTTGAAATAGTACCGACACGATGGCTAGGATACCGCATGTGTTGCGAATCCTCGACAGCTCGTGTGAGTAGCATCGTGATTCGAAAAAGAGCTATGAATCCTATATGGATTACAGGTCCTACGATGGTTGGGACTTATGCTTTATGTATACTCCCGACAGCTCGTGTGAGCAGCATCGTTAGGAAACAGTTTACAGTACAGATAGACATTATACCGATGGCTGGGGTACCGCATAAGTTATGAGTCCTCGATAGCTCGAGTGAGCAGCATCGGGTACTAGTAACGGAAAGTTATGAATAGGAAAGAAGTTGTAAATAACTCAAAGAGAAAAGGAATTACGTTGGCTCTATGGAGTCATTATTGCTTATTACCATGTTGGTATTTCATAACTATCGAACTTACTAAGCTATAAAGCTTACCACAGTTATTGTTGTCATTTTGTAGATCATTTTTCTGGCTGAAGATCGGATCATCGTCACCTCTTGAACTCACACTATCACAGAGTTTGTCGGTAGATTTTTCATCACTTGGTCTTATGGCATGTACTAGGATGATATTAACTTTGATGTTGAACTAAAGATGTTAAAATCTTGTCATTTTGATTGTGAAGATGCATGAAGTACAACTTAGTTGTTTAAGCTTGTGATGCTTGTAAAGACTTAGAAGTTATGTATGTAGTGTGATGACTTAATGCATAACTTGTGTTTGATATGTTAAACTTGTGTCTTGACATAATTCTTAAGATTTTGCATACTTGTTTCGGTAGAACTTATGCAGGTATCGGTAGAAGTACAGGATAAGAGAGAGGTTGTTCTCCGACTTGGGTTGTATCGGTAGTTTTTAGTACTAATGTATCCATAGTAAGTATGCTTATATCGGTAGAAGTTACAGTGTGAGAATTTTTGCTCTCTAGAGTTTTTGGTATCGGTAGTTGCATGATTTGTGTCGGTAGAAATCATACTTGTATCAGTAGAAATTTACACAATTCTAATTTCTAAATTGTTCACTGACTTGATTACTACCGATACATGACCATCAGGTACCAATAGAAGTCCACTAAAATATTAAAAATGTCATTTTTACCCTTAATGAAATTGTGTTATAATTAAATATTGATCTAAATATGAGAGGTTAATTTTGTATTGAATAAAGATTAAAATATTTGGATATTTTAAAAGATGAACAATGTTAAATGAACAGAAACATCGGAATCCTAACCGGTGACGGTGTTTACGATTTGGGTGTTATATTTAGTGGTATCAGAGTTTTCGGTTTAGCCTTTTCTTGGACAGTTATGGTTGTATTAAATGATTTCGTAGTACATGCCATATGAACCTGTGATAGTGTGATACAGATGAATCCAATCTAACCATAGTTTTTGCAGATAAAAGTTAAAATGACTGAATCTGAAAGAGAGGAGACTAACGAAGTAAATAGTAATGACCCGACAAATGATTCCGGGGCTAGTCATGGGGTCCCTATTATACCAATGACAGAAAGTGAAGCTAAAAACATGTTCTTCGGCGCTTAATGTGACAGTTGTTCTCAAATTTTATGCAGAATAATCGAATGGGGCCACCTCCTCCACCCCAGATACATAGCTTGCTGCTCGACCTATAGCACCTTCTGTAATGTCTCTACCACCCTCTGTAATTGAACAGAAATGTCGTATTCTAACAGATAGGGTAAGTAAGTACGGGGCAAAAGAATTTCGTGGAAATACTGAGGATGATCCGTTCAGGGTCGAGTATTGGTTAGAAAACACTCTAAGAGTGCTAAATGAAATGGCTTGTCCACCCGAAGATTTTGTGAGGTATGCTGTTTCGTTACTAAAAGACGAAGCTTAAAATTGGTGGGTGATGAACGTAACAGTGATACCGAAAAATGAGGTCACTTGGGAATTCTTCCAAATAGAGTTTAAAAAGAAATATGTCAGCAAGAGATATCTGGACAAGAAGAAGAAAGAATCCATGGAGCTGAGACAGGGAAACAAGATGGTGGCAGAATACAAACGAAAATTTGTATTTCTCAGTAAGTATGCTCGGGAAATCGTACCTACGGATGAGGCTATGTATGTTTGATTTGAAGATGGGTTAAGCGACGAGATAAAGATGATGGTGGGTGGTTTAGAAATTCGACCATTTATCGTACTAGAAGATCGAGCACAGAAAATTAAGGAAGTATACAATCAAAAGAAACAGAAGGAAAAGAGACTTCGAGATTTTAGGAAGAAAAATCCCGCCTGAACCTTCTCAATGCCACCACCGAAGAAATTTAGAGATAGTGAAGTCCGCGGAGTAGTCTCTTTTGGTATTCTGAGCAGAAGCCGATTAGGACCACCAAAATCTAGATTTCAAAATCAACCGGCTAACAGTGTGGCTAGTGTTCGCAATGTGCCAACACCGGTGTGCGAACAAATTAAAAGAATCCATTCAGGCGAATGTCGGTTAGTTAAAGGAGCCTATTTTAGATGTGGAAATATCGGCCACTTCATGTGAAATTATCCGATGAACTCGAAAGCAAAGGAAGATCAGAGTGTTAACCCTCCGGTCACACGGTAGTAAGGCAGACGCTTGGAGCAAAGTAACGGTATAGGGTGGAAATCGAAATGAACATAGAGACAATAGGAACAGGTTAGAAGCTCGAGCACCTACACGGACTTATGTCATCCGAGCTAGAGAAGAGGATACCACTCCTGATGTGGTGACTGGTATATTCTATCTTTTTAATGATATTGTATGAGCTTTGATTGACCCGGGGTCAACTCATTCATATATTTGCACTGCTTTAGCCACTAATAAGAAATTGGTCGTTGAATCGATTGAATTTGATGTGCAAGTCACAAACCCTTTGGGTCATAGTGTCATTGTTAACTTGGTATGTCGCAAATGTCCACTGAAAGTTCAGGGCTGTAATTTTCTGCTGATCTACTGCTATTGCCCTTTACCGAGTTTGATGTGATCTTGGGTATTGATTGGTTATCTGAGCATGATGCGATAGTAAATTGTAAGCAAAGACAGATCAGTTTGAAATGTTCGACAGGTGAGTAATCACAGTAGAGTCCGGTAGATTGAACAGTGAAACCAGAGTGATTTCGGCTATTTCATTTCAGCTTAGAAGATGATTCATAGAGGCTGTAAAGCATTCCCGGCATACATACTTGATACTCAGGGCTCGAGAACAGAATTGGATCAGGTACCAGTTGTTTAAGAGTACACAAATGTGTTTTCAGAAGAACTATCGGGTTTACTTCCAAATAGAGAGATAGAGTTCAGAGATTGATTTACTACCTGGTACCGCTTCAATCTCTATTCCACCGTACAAAATGGCGCCAACTAAATTGAAAGAGCACAGTTGCAAGAATTATTAGACAAAGGATTCATACAACCGAGTGTATCACCGTCCGGTGCACCCGCATTATTCGTGAAAAAAAGATGGATCGATGCAGATGTTTATAGACTACAAGCAGTTAAATAAGATTACGATCAAGAACAAATATCCGTTATCTCGGATCGACGAGTTATTTGACCAATTAAAGGTTTAACCGTGTTCTCTAAAATAGACCTTCGGTCAGGTTATTATCAAATGTGAGTTAAAGATTGTGATATAATAAAAATGGCATTCAAAACTCGGTACAAACATTATGAGTTTTTAGTTATGTTGTTTGGGTTGACTAATGTCCCTGCAGTATTTATGGACCTGATGAACAGAATATTTCAGCCCCAGTTGGACAAGTTTATGGTTGTGTTTATTGATGATATATTGATTTACTCTAAGACAGAATCAAAGCATACTCAGCATTTGAGAGAGGTGTTACGGATTTTGCGAGAAAAGTAGTTGTATGCAAAATTTAGTAAATGTGAATTATGACTTCAAGAAGTTGGATTCTTGGGTCACGTAGTATCTTCGGAAGGAGTACATGCTGATCCAAGCAAAGTTTCAGCTATTCTCGATTGGAAGATACCGAAGAATGTTTTTGAGGTACGTAGTTTCCTAGGATTGGCAAGATATTACTGTCGGTTCGTGAAAGGCTTTTCCATCATAGCCTTATCGATGATGAGGTTGCTACAGAAAAAACATTCAGTTCGTATGGTCTGAAAAGTGTCAGCAAAGTTTTAACCAGTTGAAGAATGTCTCTAAGGTACTTAGTTTCCTAGGATTAGCAGGATATTACCGTCGGTTCGTGAAAGGCTTTTCCATAATAGTCTTACCGATGATGAGGTTGCTACAGAAAAACATTCAGTTCGTGTGGTCTGAAAAGTGTCAACAAAGTTTTAACCAGTTGAAAAAGTTGTTAATTGAAGCTCCGATCTTAACGCAATCAGAGACGAGAAAAGAGTCCGTGGTTTACAGTGACGCATCTTTAAGCGGATTGGGGTGTGTTTTGATGCAAGATGGGAAAGTGGTAGCTTATGCTTCCCGACAGTAAAAATCGCATGAAAAGAATTATCCGACTCATGATCTAGAGTTAGCTGCCGTAGTTTTTGCATTGAAGATTTGACGACACTACCTTTATGGGGAGAGATGTCATATATTTACAGATCACAAGAGTTTGAGCTATCTGATGACCCAAAAGGAGTTGAATCTACGATAGCGCCGATAGTTAGAGTTGTTAAAAGACTATAACCTTGTGATCGATTATCATCCGGGTAAGGCCAATGTTGTAGCTGATGCCTTGAGTCAGAAATCGATGTTTGCTTTAAGAGCAATGAATGCTCATCTGTCATTGGAAGGCGATGGTTCTATCATCGCGGAGCTTAGGAAATGGTCGTTATTTCTACAACGAATTTAAGAATTATAGAGGAAGGATCCAAAGCTTATAGCTAAAAGGGAGCAGATACAGGGAAATGCTACTATGGGATTTACAGTAGATACATAGGGTATGTTGGATTACAGATGTAGGGTATGTATTCCGAACGATTCGGATTTGAGACAAGACATTCTAACGGAGGCTCATAGTAGCACTTATTCCATACACCTGAGGACTGTGAAAATGCTGAAGAAATTGTATTGGTGGTCAGGTATGAAAGGAGAGATTTCAGAGTTTGTGACTAGATGTCTTATATGTCAAGTGAAAGCCAAAACACCAGATGCCATCTGGGTTACTACAACCGATTTCCATTTCGGAGTGGAAATGAAAATGAGTCACAATGAATTTTGTCACAGGACTTTCGATAACACTAAGAAAGAAAGATTTAATCTGGGTAATTGTAGACAGATTGACGAAGTCCGCTCATTTCATCCCCATTCGGGTAGATTATCCACTTAAGAAACTGCTGAGCTATATTTGTCTGAGATAGTTCGACTACACGAGGTACCAACCTCTATCATCTCCGATAGGGATCCACGCTTTACGTCAAGATTTTGGGGTAAGCTACATGAAGCTTTAAGGACCAAGTTGAATTTTAGTACTGCATATCATCCGCAAATGGATGGTCAGTCAGAGCGAGTTATACAGATTCTTGAGGATATGCTATGATGCTGTACACTTGAGTTTGAAGGAAGCTGGGAAAAGTATCTTCCGTTGGTGGAGTTTGCAAATAATAACAGCTACCAATCTAGTATTAAAATGGCATCATTCGAAGTATTATATGGTTGGAAGTGCAGGACACCTCTGTACTGGTCAGAATTGAGTGAGTCTAAGTTGATTAGTACCAATTTAGTTCATGAGACTGAGGACAAAGTACAGGTAATTCGTGATTGTTTGAAAGCAGCGTTTGATCGATAGAAGTTGTATGCAGATATTAAGAGAAAAGATATAGAATTTGCTATAGGAGACCGAGTGTTCCTTAGAGTTTCACCTTGGAAAAAGGTGTTGTAGTTTTCTAGAAAGGGAAAGTTGAGTCCGTGGTCATCGGGCCATATGAAGTTATCGAATGAGTTGGTCCTGTGGCTTATAAGTTTGCTTTACCACCAGAATTAGAGAAAATTCATAATGTATTTCATGTTTCGATGCTGAGATGATACAGATTAGATCCCTCACATGGGATACACCCATGGAAGTTGAGATTCAACTGGATTTGTCGTATTCGGAAGAACCGGTTAGAATACTGACTAGTGAAGTAAAAGAATAGAGTAACAAGAGAGTACCGTTAGTGAAAGTATTGTGGAATCGTCACGAGTTAGAGGAAGCCACTTGAGAGACAGAGGCTTCGATGAGATCACAGTACCTTAACCTGTTTTCTGGTAAGAAATTTCGGGACTAAATTTCCTAAGGGGGAGAGTTGTAACAGTCCGATTTTTAGTGGTACCGAAAATAGTGGTTTCAGGACCACAATTTCGACGAGTCGAGTTGTGAATTTAGTAATTATTGAATATTAATGATGTCATTAGTGACATATTGAATTTTGGTTAGAGAATGATATCGATTAAATAGTCAATTAAGTAAAAAGGATTAAATTGAAAAAAGTGCAAAAATAAAATTATTTTAATTAGAATGACCAAATAGGAAAATTAGCCAATAAAGGTTGAGATAGTGGAATATTATGGCATTTAGGTGTTAAAGAGATGATTAATTTAAGCTAAAAGTGATTAAGTAAGCTTAGTTAAGAAAGTTACAAAAATTACAAAATTACCATTACTATATAAATGAATTAAAAGAAAGAAATTGAGAATTTCATCCCATTTTCTTTTTTCTTTCTTCTTCACACGGCACAAAGGGGAAAAACTTAGGGTTTTCAATTCAAATCTCTGAGCTTTGATTTGGGTAAGCAAACATTGATCGTTTTTGGTAATTTTTATATTTTTTAGTCCGTATCAGCTTAATCTAGCTTATGCAAGGACTAATTTGTGAATCTGTCAAATGTTAGAAAACTTGTCATTATTGAAATTGCTTGTTCTTGAAAGCTTTTGATGTATTGGAATGTTTGATATTTGGGTTAAATCTTTTGTAAAGTGATTTTTGATAAATTAATGTTTAAGGATTAAAATGTGAAAATGGTGAAATTACATGTATTGTTGTGAAAATAAATGTGTGAACGGGTTGAATGGATACCCAAGAAAAATTCGGCTATGGTTTGTTGTGAGAGAAAATGGTTATTTTGCATGTTTTGTGTTGAAAGGACTAGATTGAATAAAAGGAAATTAGTAGGGGTAAAACCATAATTTTCCCAAAAGGACTAAATTGTGTTGAATGACTAAATTATGTAACTTAATGTGAGAATTGAATGATTTGTGAATGTAGACTATGACCGTGCTACATATCGCGAAAAAGGAAATTGGCGAATTAGTCCCTAAAGTCTTTCCTAAACTGCAATCCAATGCGATAAGTTTGTAGTGTAAATCTTACTTGATATTTCCTGTGTATATTTTGACAATGTACAGCAAATCGGAAGCATTCGACATTGAAGATGATCGAAGAAATGAAACGCAAGAGATAGTAGGTTGTACGCCGTTGAAATAGTACCGACATGATGGCTGGGGTACCGCATGTGTTACGAGTCCTCGACAGCTCGTGTGAGAAGCATCTTGACTCAAAAAGAGATATGGATCCTGTATGGATTACAGGTCCTACGATGGCTGGGACTTATGCTTTATGCAAACTCCCGACAGCTCGTGTGAGCAGCATCATTAGGAAAGTTTACAGTACCGATAGACATCGTACCGATGGCTTGGGTACTGCATAGGTTGCAAGTCCTTGATAGCTCGTGTGAGCAGCATCGGGTACTGGTAACGGAAAGTTATGATAGGAAGAGGATTTGTAAATAACTCAAAGAGAAATGGAATTATGTTGGCTCGATAGAGTCATTATTGCTTATTACCATATTGGTATTTCATAACTATCGAACTTACTAAGCTATAAAGCTTACCACGGTTATTGGTCTTATGGCATGTACTAAGATGATATTAAATTTGATGTTGAACTAAAGATGTTGAAATATTGTCATTTTGATTGTGAAGATGCATGAAGTACAACTTAGTTGTTTAAGCTTATGATGCTTGTAAAGACTTAGAAGTTATGTATGTAGTGTGATGACTTAATGCATAACTTGTTTTTGATATGTTAAACTTGTGTCTTGGCATAATTCTTAAGATTTTGCATACTTGTTTCGGTAGAACTTATGCAGGTGTAGGTAGAAGTATAGGGTAGAAGAGAGGTTGTTCTCTTACTTGAGTTGTATCGGTAGTTGAATTATAAGTATCGGTAGTTTTTAGTACTGATGTATCGGTAGTAAGTATGCTTATATCGGTAGAAGTTGCAAGATGAGATTTTTGCTCTCTAGAGTTTTTGGTATCGGTAGTTGCATGATTTGTGTCGAAAGAAATCATACTTGTATCGGTAGAACTAGCACAGGTACTGGTAGAAATCTGTACAATTTCTAAATTATACACTGACTTGACTACTACTGATACTTGACCATCAGGTACCGGTAGAAGTCCCCTAAAATGTTAGAAATGTCATTTTTACCCTTGATGAAATTATGTTATGATTAAATATTGATCTAAATATGAGAGGTGAATTTCGTATTGAATAAATATTAAAATATTTAGATATTTTAAAAGAAAAACAATGTTAAATAAATAGAAACACCGGAATCATAACTAGCAACGGTGTTCGGGAATTGGATGTTACAACTCCTGTATCGAAACCATAAAAGGTAGGTACTAAAACCTCATTTTTATACTATTTTAATCGCCAAAAAACTGGGCCTTCGATGCCACACGAGCTGTCATAAGGGTGTGTGTGACACACGAGTGAGCTACACGAGCATGTGGTAGGCTGTGTGTGAGAAATTAAGGTGCAGGGGTCACACAGTCTGGCACACGGGCATGTCCATGCCGTGTAACTCACTCTTTATGTAATAGGGACACACAGGCAAGGGACACGGGTGTGTGCCAAACAGTGTGAGACACACGGGCAACCACATGGGCGTGTGCTTAGACCGTGCAACTCACTGTTTTGGAATATATGGGCATACGGGCAGCCACACTGTTGTGTGCTATGTCGTGTGGAGCCACATGGGCACCCACACTAGCGTGTGAGCCTATTTGGTGAAAGTTTTGTTTAAGCTGTAATTGTAGTGTGAGGTGAACGTTGGGTCTGTATGATCTGTATTAAGCTGAAAAACTTGATATTTGAGGATCTGTTAATTTATAATATGTTATATGTACGTATATTTATACTGATATAAGATGATTAATAGGGACTTGATAATACATAATGTGCCTTTATTTGGATGCGTTAAAGTTTGTGTTCTGTTCTGGTACGATTCGTATTCTATTAAGCTTACAGGTACGCTTATGTGTTACTGTATTGATTAAGGATATATGATATTCGGATATGTCGAATTGATTGATAATGATTCTGATTATAACCACGCATATAACGTCGTGACAATCTATTGTGAAATGTTGAGGTTTAATAAATTTATTCTACAAGGCATAAACTTTCATGTTTACTGATTGTTATTGTACGATAGTTGTTATTAATTTCAATACTCTGATATATCCGCACTATATGATCATAACTGTGCGTGAGTTACACATATTTGCCATCTGAATTCTACATCTGCATGGGTTACGGATTGTGAATTGAAGGATGTGTTTTGTACTGATTTGGTGGTTAAACCACCCTTGGCTATATCTGAACTGGTAGTGAGGCTATATCTGAACTGGTAGTGAGACTGTAAACATTGCAGAATGTCATACCGACACTATGAGGTGTGTAAGGCTGGATGGGTATTTTACCTATTGGTGTGTTGGGTTGGACGAAGATGGTGTAGCGGAGGGGTAGGAAATTGTATCTATAACTGTATCCGTATTACATTTGTATTTGATCATCTGCTATGCTCTTAAAATGAACTGTTGTTATCATTTGTGAAACGAGTGACTGAGATCTAAAAGCAATAACGAGACTGACTATACATAGTATTCTTTTAGTTCGTAAGATGCTTGTGATATATTTGCATTAAGGTCTATTTTGAAAGAATTACCATTTCGACATCAACATGCATTTCTTGTGATGTTCTGCTCGATTTTGTTCTGTGCAGCTCTGTTCGGCTATGCTCTGTTTTGTTCTATTTTGCTCTGTTTTGAATTATTTTTTTATGTTCGGTTATGTTCTATCTAGTCTGTTCTGTGTACATTCATTGTTGAAATCTCTGTGAGACTTTAGACTTGTTCTGTACTGGTTATATGTAAATGTTATTAAGTTCCTTACGTTACCATGATTTATATGTTTTGATTTGTTTATTTGTATGTGAACTTGGTTATACACCGTGGTTGGTAGCTCACCCTTTGTCTTACCTTTATCTATTCAAGTAAACATCTAACTTAGAATCAAACGGCGTAGAGAGCTCAGATTGTTCTGACACTGATGTAACTATGATTTTTATCTTTCGGGTTTGAAATATGCCTTTGCAGTCGTCCTAGTTTTTGCGAAATTTGTCAATAACTAAGTTTTTGAACGTGAAACCGCAAAATCACCCAAATTGACAAAATGGTTTCGATTTTCAAAACCAAACTCCGGAAAGACTTTTCGCTACTAAGTTTCTGAATGTTTGAGGGTTTTCTAATTATTTATTGAGATTGATTTTCAACACGTTAGTGTAACTTCGCCAGATTCGGTCATAACTCCTAGGTCAGGTTCGAGGTGTTACAAGAAAAGTATCGACATCTTTATCAAAGTATACCTTTATTATAGTATCAATACCTTTATCTTGTTATCGATACTGTTTTACAGTTCAATGTTTGAGAATTTAAGAAGAATTCAATTTGGGCTATTTAATCTTAAACTCATTTCATTTTAGTAAATTTATAAAATTAACAAAAGTATTCAAATTCTACAATTAGTCCACTTATTATATTCACAATTAAATTTAACATATGTATTCGCCATAGCTAGTATATATTTTCATTAATTACTATCCTTTCACTTAACATACCTTTCACTTTCATATATCTTTCACTTGAATATGCTATTTCAAAATCTTAATATACTTAGTCACTTTTGTATATTTTTCAATTTGGTCCTTTTCAATATGAAATTCAAGAATTACTAGAAATTCACTTAAATATTACTTTGTAATTAATTCACTAACATTTAACTTTTCATTTAAGCTCTTTATAATAATATCTTATCCATATTAAAATTTTGTACCTTTTCAATTTAGTCCCTAATGTCATGGAATTAATTTTTCACTACGTAAGCACTTCAATCAAATAATTCATTATAATATCTTGTTTCAGATAACAAATACTTAGGCACTTCACTTCTCTTGTTTCAATTATAAATTTCACAAGTTTACAATTTAATCCCTAACATCGTGGAAATTCATTATTTATTATAATTTCACTTTATTATTACTTTGAAATTAATTCACTAATATTTAACTCTTCATTTAAACTCTTTTTCACAATACTTTATTTAAAACATAAACTTTTGTACACTTTACAATTTAGTCTTTATTATCATAATTTCAATGTAATTTAGAATTTTACCACGCATTCACTTTTTATATCATCACTATTTCATCTCACTTCATTTATATTATCTTTTCAGCATTCAATTTCACAAGACTTATTTTGCTTACTTTACAATTTAGTCATTTTTCTACTACTATTTCCGTGGACAAAATTATTTTCATACATAATATTACACATTCATAATTAATCCAACTATTTAACATGCTCTATACATAGATTAAAATTAAATAAAGTAAAATTATTTAAGTACTTACCTTATCTCTCTAATTTTTTCACTTTTCCACAACTTTCTACACTTTCACTTTCAATTTCTTTCTTCCGAGATGATATTCCAACTCTCTAGTGTCTTTGCTTTACTTCTCCTTTTGAGTAGCTATGGAAATTTCTAAAGAATTTGGGAGAAAAAATGGGATTTCATAGTAAGGGACCAAATTGTAAGAAATAAAAACCCTCCTTCATCCTTATATAGATGGACGTGAGAAGCATGGAAGATGGAAGAATTTTCTACATTTTTCTTTAAAATATCTCATTTAATTAATTAATTAATTATTAAAATATCTTATAAAATAATAAAATATTCAACCAATCATATTTCAACATTTTTCATCCTTAATTATTACACTATATAATTATCTAATTTGGGTAATTGCCATTTTACCCTTTATGTTTCTTCAAAATTTCATCATTGAGTCTCTACTCATTTTTGGTAAAATTTTAATTAATCCCTCATATTTCTTCCATGTATTCAATTTGGTCCTTGTACCCTAATTTCATATTTTAAGAAATTAGATTATTTTCAATTTTAGTTCATTAAGTTATTTATATTTTGACCCCTCAAATTCTGAATAACTATTTTTATGTCTCAAAACTTTTTTATATCTTTACAATCTAGTCCTTATCTTAAATTACCATAACACAACATATTTTTTAATTCAAAACTTTCCTTGGCATTACTCAATCTTCTCTCTTACCATATTTATATCATGTTCTCACTTTACTAGAAGATTTATTTTACATTATTTCAATTTACTACTACTTTTCTAATATATCGATTTGATGGTATTTCACTGTTTTAGAATTTTAAAAACCTCTATACAAATGAAATCCCTTCTCCATATCTCTCTTCCAAACACACTCTTATTTGATGTAAATTTTTTAAAAAAAATTAAGGGAGGGATGGGGATTTTTAGGATTATGAGAGGTTTTATTTTATTTTTTAGATTGAATTAATTAATTGGTTCATTTAATTGGGTTAATTTTTTATATTTAAATGTTTAATTTTTAGTTTTAGATTTAATTAACTAGATTATTTTATATTAGGGTATTAATTTTATATTTGGATAATGTTAGTTTGTTTGTTGGGTTGGTTTATATATGGATATTGAGTAAAGTATTATTTGAGGTGTTCATGGGTCAGGTCGGGTCGGATCGGGTTTAAGCATGATATTAACATACTTTATGCTGACTGAAGTCCGGCTCGACCCAAATTTAGGCCTAAAATTTTGCCCAAACCCGCCCATATTTGCAAAAAACTAGCCCAAGCCCATTTTAAACTCGCCCATATTATTTTTTAAATTATTTTTAAAAAATATTTATATTATATTAGTTTAATATTTAATAAATTTCTACATTTTTTATCTTTTATATAGTCATCTTAACATTACTTTAATGTTTCCATTAGAGTAGTATTATATATTAATATATGTTTTTTTAAAGTGTTCTAAATTACATAATATATAAAAAAACATAATATAAAGTATTATAAACTTAAAACGGGATGAGACAAGTTCGGGCTCAAAAGTTCAAGCCCGAACCCAACCCATATTTTAAACGGGCCCTCGAGCCTAGACGAATAGCTCGGTCCATGAACAGGTCTAAGTATGATTATTGGGTTGGGTTTCTATAATGCATATTTAATTTATTTGGTTTAAATATTTAAAACTGATAATTGATCGAATAAATCGTTTAAACTAATCAAATAAACTTAAAATAGAATAAATTAAATTATTTTAATATATTAAATTAAATATATTCGATTTAATCAAAATTTTACCCACCCTAAAAAATATTTATTTCTCATGTTAGTACACTAACTTTCCTTTTTTTCTTTTGTGGTGTTAATACATATACCACTTCTCTCTAGCACATGAAATCTTTTTTTCCTTTGAATAGAAAAATTATTGAATTTTCATTCCAATTTTGTGAAAAGAGGATTGAAAAGTACAAATATGTATAGTATGGTCATTAGGAAATAGGGGGAGAACAAATGTTGGTCGAAAAAAAGGTTATGTACCATCACTTATTTACCCAAAATGAAGCACAATAAACACTCAAAACATTTCATTTTTCTTCCTTAGCTTTTTATTAGAAATTGGATTAAACTTTGTCTTTTAATATTAAATAGGTTAAATTTATCTCTAGAATCAATTAAGGTTAAATATTTGGAATAAAGTTAAGATTTTTTTACAAAATAACTTAATTTTTTTTATTTACAATTTAACTCCAAATAAAATATTTAATCTGTAAAATCATAAATAGCTTTTGAAATATAATTTTATTAAACAGTAAGTGATGTTTAAAACTTAAATGTTAATCTTGTTAAAATTTAACCGTAATTAATTTTTTTTATAGTATAAAGTGTAGATTTACCCATGAACTGGGCTTGGATAATTTTTTTATATTATGACCACCTAATTCAAATTCAATTTAAATAATAAAAATATTTTTAAGTTTAAATTTAATTAAAAATACATAAAATGTTTATGTAAAAATATTTTATTAATTTTTTAACAGTAAACGAGCTTTTAGTAAGTCGAGCTGGACTAAAAAAGTGCCTGAATTTGACTTTTTTCTTTGGAATCAGGCCATAATCTGCTGCAATTAATAAATAGCACTAATTGAATTAAATTGATCCATTTAATAGTTGAGAGTTATTTTTTTGATGAATTATAAGAGGGGGATAAAATCCTAACAATAATATAATTGATGCGACTCGAATCTATATCACATCTGAAACAAAAAACATCATTGATCATCAGATCAACACACGAAATTCTTATCTTTATAATAAAAGGACCTATCAATATCATTCATATAATTCAAAAAAGAATTAAGATAAATATATTCTTTTTTATATAAATAGTATGAATTGTCCTAATCTTACCAAAACAATGGTACGTTCTTTTCAAAACAAAAAAATATTAGTAATGTTATTGAATGGAAAGAGGGTTTCGAGATTTTTTTATAAATTTCATTTACAATGCTTTCAAATCTTTATATTTTTGTGTTATAAATTAGTTTAAGTTTTATTTCGATTGTGGTCTAATTAATTTTGATTCGGATTTTTATTTTTATCTTAATTAATTATATTTAAGAAAAAATATAATGATTAAATTAAATTATTGTAGCTAATTAGTAATTTTAAAATTTATATTGTTGCACCACGAGAGTTAGGTGAGATAGTAAATGTCTCTTCTACCTTAATCAGTAATTGAGGGCTCAATCCTCGTCCTAAATATGAAGCAGCTTTAAAACTCGTGGTCAGTATTCATTTTTTAATGAGCTTACAAAATTTGAAGGATTAATTATTAGATTCGTTTCAATAGATATATTAAAAAATTTTAAAAGTTTATATTGCTGCAAAAAGGAGAAATGGTGGCATTTTAGTCATTTACAGGTTCCATTACTTTCTCACCTGATCAATATTTGAGGGAATTTACTATGAGTTGTCAAAACACCACTTCGTTTCATTAAATTCAATATTAATGAATCTCAACCACGTGGAACTTGAATTCAATTTCTTCATGTTTTATGGAAATCATTCATTGAATCCTATGTCTTATCTGATAGATCAAAGGTATTTATTATTTTAGGTGTAGTCTAGGTTAGAGTCGTACCAATCATATTATTATTAAAGTTCTATTTTTTTTGTAATTCACCAAAAAATATTATTCGTATATTAGTTTGATGGTCATGATATTCATCGTTTCCAAACGTGACTTAGATTTAAGTGACATTAATCGTGTTGATATTAAAACTTTAACTTCTTATTATTCATAAAAAAATTAAATTTAAACTCGATTATTTTTATTATTATTAGGTAAATAAATCTAATAGGGTTCAACTTCAACAATTTATTTTCATCATAAAAGCTATATTTACCTACAGTACAAATTTTCACTATTGTGATTGGGAAAAAGGAGATCCTCCTGAATGCATTAAATAACTAAAATCTTTATTTGGTGATTCATTATTATGTTTCTAAAACTTCAACATCTAAACATGGTACACAATTGAATAATTTAAAGGGAATTAATTGAATCATAGCCACACCATTAGGAAAGTAACGAAATTTAACAATAAAGTGATCACTTCATAATAAAACGATAATATAAGTAATTAAAACGTAATATTTTAAATATAAATTATTAAAATGTAATCTAAAACAAATAAAAATAATTATTTTTATAGTTTAACGATAATATAAGATGGAGGTGGAAAAAGAATAATGGTCACAGTAATGGAAACTGTGAGATCTCCGAGCAAAGTGTGTGAATGAAAAATGAGCAATACTATTGGTACTATACTACTAGAGAGAGTACAACAATAAAAGAAAACTTAAATTATGAATTTTTGGTGAAGATGCCATTAATATCTTTTATGGGTGTTATTCATTTTTAGTTATTTGAGTTCTGTTGGGACATTTAAATTGGGTTTAGCTGCTATTCTTTCATTTCATTGGTTGCCACTAAATTTCTTTGTTGTTTGATATTAAATTCTTAGTTGGCCTTTCAACAAATCTGGGTTTTTAACCATAAAAACTTTGAAGCTTTCCCTTTTGATAATTAAATACATTTCTTTGCCTCAATTTAGATTCTTTTACCAAATTCTTCAATTCCATTTAATTAAGCTTTTCAAACCCATCTCTCTCTCTCCCTTATATATTTCTGCCCCTTCTCCTCCAAATTCCCTCATCATTCCCCCCACTCTCCCCACTCTCCCTTTAAAGGTATGTATTTATGTATGTATGACTGAATTCTTTTGTTTCATAATTACTGGCTATTTTTCAAGTGAAAGGATGAGTCGAAGAAATGGTCCCGAGCTTGAGTTGAAGCTGAACCTATCACCACCGAGGCTTAATCCACCAGTGGAATCACCAAGGCGAGCGGCGACGCTGTCGCCGACATCTCCTCCGAGCTCATGTGTGTCGTCGGAGATGAACAACGACGTAGACATGACTGATGCCATCGAATATACGAACAGCCCCGAGGCGACGTCGTCGTCGTCATCAATGGTACTCGTAGGTTGCCCGAGGTGCCTTATGTACGTGATGCTTTCCGAGAATGACTCGAAATGCCCCCAATGCAAAAGCACCGTCTTGCTAGATTTCCTCCATGATACTGCTACCACAACTACCAATGTTGAGACAAGAAACAGTTAGATTTGGAATCCCTTTGAATGTTGATCTATTAGAATTTTTAGTTTTGTTCTTTTGTTTTTTCTCAGATATATCGCCATTTGTGCTCCAGTTTTCCTTCCTTCATGAACTACTTAGAGAGCAAATATTAGTGATTAAGAAAAGGGAGAGCACGAATAGCAGTTTGTTTTTCTTTTTGTCATGTTCTTTTAGGGTTCTTAATCATAGAATATGGTCGTTTATGGTAGTTGCTGTCTCTGTTTTGGTTTGATTTTGAGGTTTTCTCTCTTTAGCAGATGACTGTGAACTGGTTGAATTTCAACTGCCCAAGTTTTCTTCTGAAAGACTTTTACTGAATATGTTAATTTTTTTTAATTAAGGGTAAAATTCGAATAACAAATATAATTAGTGTAATTCGAAATCAGGTTATACCAGGAACATTGAATACTCTTGACTATCAAATCATCACTTGGGATTCGAATATATTTACTTTCAATATATATAGTTCGGGAAATTAAACAGTGTTGTTTTTTCATTGGTATGTATTTTTTTACACAATATCGGACATTAAATTGTGTGCAAAAAAAATTTTTTATGAATTATGAAAGAGAGTAAAACTCTAATAATAACGCGATTAGCACGATTCAAATTTAAATCACACTTAAAAATTGTATGCAAAAGTTGAGCCACAATCCGTGACGGAACTACATGGGTGGTGGGGGCCATTCCCTTAAAAATACATGTTGATTTTATAATTTTGTAATTTTAGGGTAAAGGGTAAAAAAACCTTTTAATATAAAAATTAAAAATCAATTGAGTTTCCTTGTCAAAAAAAATCAATTGAGTTTTTAATGGAAAAATGTGCATTTCATTGAGTCATAAGTTATAAAAAATAAACCAAATGATCTTTTTCATTAACATAAATCATCAATTAATCGATTTAATTGTTAATTTTATTGATTTATCAGATAGTATTATGTTAACATTATGTTAACGTGGATAACCCGAATTAAGAAAACTTCAAAAATTATTTTTAAAAATTCTAAAAATATATATGAAAATTTCAAATGTGTAAAAACTCAAAAAATATTTATTAAAAATTTTAAATATATAAATTGCCCTATCTAAATTTTGTTTATCCTTTGTTTAAACTTCATATTGAACTGGTTGCATTATTTCCTTCGAACTGATTGCAGGTAATGACCAACCAAGAAGCAGTCGATGCTATCATTTAATGAAATGCCAGGCCTCACCATTGGAGACACAGTGCCCAACCTTGAAGTTGAGACATTCAAGATTCATGACAACTTCAACAATGGCTGGACCATCATTTTCTCTCATCCATGTAACTACACCTATATATGCTTTTCTTTTTTCTTGAAATATATTTTCATTAATTTATGGATTTTGTTTTTATGCATGAAGTTCATTTCACGCTTGTGTGTACAACGGAACTGGGGAAGATGGCAGCTTACCTGCCGGAGTTCGAAAAAAGAGGGGTTAAGCTTCTGGGTTTTACTAATATTTTTTTTTTGGAGCGTACTCGTTGAGTGCAATGAGAGAGGAAATGTTATGGTAGCAACAAAAGGAGGAGAGAAGAACAGAGAGTAGGAGAGAAAATCGAAAGAAGAAATTGAGAGAATTGTATGCAATAACTGAATTTGTTTTTCATGCCTGACTCAGCCTTTTAAGAATATATAGGGACAAGTAAAAATAAAAATTACCGCTTAAAAGTTAGTTAAGGTAAATAGTAACTAACAGTACGAAATGCCCTCAAAATGGCCCGTTTCATTAACTCAACTCAAGAACGCACTATTTCTCTATTTCATTTTCTGACTCATAACAATTACCTTTTGCTTGAAAAGATCCTTGTCCTCAAGTATCAATATGAGGAAAGGTCTCCTTCAATTGTTGGAGTGATTCCCAAGTAGAATCCTCTGGAAAGGAGTTAGCCCATTCCGCCAACAGTTCAGTGACAGCAATATTCTCTATCTTCACCATCCTCATGTCCAAGATTTTAAGAAGGTTCTTTAGCCCATGCTCCATAAATATCCACTAATGGCAGATTAGCTTGAACAGGTGCAGCTGCCACATGTTTTTTGAGTTGAGAGACATGGAAAGTGGGGTGCACTTTGGACTTTTGGGGTTGCTGTAGTCTATAGGCTACCTTCCCAACTCTATCTTCCACCTTGAAAGGACCAAAGAACTTAGTAGCTAGTTTTTGGTTCAACACCTTTCTCACTGAATGCTGTCGATTTGGTTGGAGTTTCAGATAGATTAAGTCCCTTATCTCGAATTGCCTATTTGTCTTGTGCTTGTCTGTTTGCTGCCTTGTTATATCCTAAGCCTATCTCAAATTAAATTGCAATAATTTCCTTGCAGCCTCAAGTTGTTGTAGGCTTCAATCCACGGTGGCCACTATAGATGCCCCAGCCAAATAAGGCATGTGATGAGGGGGAGATTTGTCATACAATGCTTCATAAGGGATGACTTCGATGGCTAAGTGGAATGTAAAGTTGTACCACCACTCAGCTAATGGAAGCCAACTCTGCTAGTCTTGTGGTCTCTCCCCAGTCATACATCTCAAATACCCTTCAAGACACCGATTCAAAACTTCAATTTGCCCATCTGTCTCTGGATGATAGGCAATGGACAGGTGAAGCCTTGTGCCCACCTTCCTGAAGAGGTTCTGCCAAAAATTACTCACAAATACCCTGTCCCTATCCGATATGATAGAATCTAGCATGCCATGTAATTTCCAAACACTGTCCAAAAACTCTTGAGCTACAGTAGCAGTAGTAAACGGATGTGCTAGTGCCAAGAAATGGCCATATTTAGTGAGACGATTAACCACTACAAGGTTAACACTCTTACCCCTCGAGCAAGGAAGACTTTCTATGAAATCCATATAAATGGATGACCAAGCCCTCTCTGGTATGGGAAGAGGCTACAACAGTCTTAGTGAATCAACAATTTCTGATTTACATATTCGACATGTGGAACATTCCCTCACCCATTTTTTAACATCACTAGTAAATCCCTTCCAATATAATAAACTAGCAAATCTGCTTTTGGTTGCATGCATCCTTGAATGTCCACCAATAGCACTAGCATGAAATTGTTGAAATAGTTCCTGTTTGAGGCCAACCACATTCCCTACCACAATCTTTCCCTTTCTTCTAAGGAACATGCCATCCCAGACATATTTTGGGTGCTTAGTGCTTTGTTGATGTACTTCTGAGCACAATTTCTAAACCTTAGGGTTAATTTGGTAAGATGTTTGTACTCTTGCAAGAAGATGAGAGCTGATAGTACTACTAGTAAGATATAAAATTTTTCTTTTAAAGACTACTTCCATAATAAGGCATCAGCTGCTCTATTTCCAGACCCTCTTTTATAAATCACCTCATAATCATACTGGAGCATTTTTGCAACCCATTTTTGTTGCAATGGTGTAATAACCATCTGATCAGTCAAAAATCTCAAACATTAATGGTTAGTTCTAATTTTGAAATATCTTCCCACCAAGTATGAGTGCCACTTCCTTACAGCTAACAACATAGCCAACATTTCCTTTTCATATATGGAAAGGGCCTGGTGCCTTATTCCCAACCCCTTGTTGAAGAAAGCTACTAGTCTTCTTTTTGTTGGAGCATTGCCCCTACATAAAAACCTGAGGCATCATTATCTACACAAAATTCTAGTTTGAAATCAAGAAGGACCAATACTGGTGCTAAACAGAGGGTTTCTTTCATTTGTTCAAATGCAATGATGGCTAAGTCAGTCCATCTCCAAGCGCCCTTTTTAAGCAAATCTATCAAGGGTCTAGCAATTATGCCATAATTTATTATGAATCTTCTATAGCACCCTAAAAGCCCTAAGAATCCCCTTAACTCCTTGATGGAGGTAGGTAAGGCCAACTTGCTAAACAATTCACCTTAGCCTTGTCCATGGAAACAATTCCCTTGGAGATACTATGCCTCAAGTACTCCACTTATCAATACCAAAAGAACATTTACTTTTTTTAACAAAAAGTTTATATTGCCTCTGTAACATAAAGACTTCCTTGAGATGAGTAATATGTTCTAGCCAAGTTGTGTAATACACCAATATGTCATAAAAAAATACCAAGACAATCCTCCTCAACAGTAGCTTGAAAATGGTACTCATTAAGCCTTGGAAGGTAGAAAGAGCATTGGTGAGCCCGAATGGCATCACCAAAAAACTCATAATGACCTTCATAGGTCTTGAAAGTTGTTTTTGGGATGTTAGTTTCATGCATTCTGATCTGGTGATAACAAAACCTTAAAGCTAACTTAAAAAACACCCTTGCTTGCCCCAATTCATCCAACAACTCTTTAATAATGGGGATAAAGAATCGATCTTTGAATCTCAACTGATTAACCTTTTTGTAATCAACACAGAGTCTCCAAGAGCTATTTTTTTTTTCACCATGACCACTAGAGAAGCAAAGGGATTGCAACTATCTTGATTATACCAGCTTGAAGAATTTCCTTGACCAATTTTCCAATTCAGTCTTCCGGACCATAGGGTACTTGTAGGGTCTGACCTTAACAACTGTTGCATAATTTTGAAGAATTTCTTTGACCAATTTATTTTGATGTATTAAAAGCTCAAGTTCAATTGGTAGAGCCAAAAGTTGGTATTTATACTTCTACATGGTATGACTTTATTTACAATAGTGGAATTCATAACCTAATAAAGGGTAAATGATATCTTCTCATAGCCATTACATGGTTGATGGAGAAGTAAAGTAGTCATGGGTCATTTGCCTAGTACAAATGATTTAAGTACTATATGTTAGTAATTGACTTTTTCATGAATGAAGATGTAATGGTTACCATGAGATAAAATAGGATCATATTGGGTGAATAAATTTAACCCAAAGAGATTAAGGATACCCTATGAGGGTAACACGCATATGACAAGGTCATTAGACGAGCATAAGATAAGTTGCTTTCATTATTGTATATAATAAAGGAGAGATCAATTTTGATACTTTTAGTGGATTGACTCCATGATTAAATAATATTGTAATTAAATAATAAAGAATCAAAACTTAATTACAAATTATTTGAACTCTTATTGTATATGTCAATTCGATCCCTCAACTAGCTCAACACAATTCTTTACGGATTGCATTTGAACCGATACAATGAATGAATGGAAACGACGAAATAGGAAAATAGATCGCATGTATCTCTATTTACAGTGAATGCGTTTTCTTACTATGAACAAGAGATGACTTAGAGATTAATATAATTTCTTCAAATTGTTATTTAATTTTTTGTAATTAAATAATTGAAGTTTAAAGTGGAAATTAAAGTATTTAGTCATCGTAGTTTTATTGAATGAGACAATTAAATTTATTTATTCATAGATTCTAATATGGTAAAGTCGTCATTACTATAATGGAATTATAATTGTATTGATAAAATAATTTAATTGGGAGAATTAATTAAATTTATGTTAAATAAATAAATAATATGTTGGGAATAGAAAATTTGTTATTGGATTGGATAACTTAGATGATTTAGTTTAAAATTCAGATAGCACATATAATTGCACTCAATACTCAAATGAGCCGAACAAGCCCATCCCATATGTAATGGGCATGACACTGGGTCTCAAAAAAGGGATTGGGATTATATGTATTTTCTATTAAAATATTATTATTTTGTTATATCTTGTTCAACTAGAACTCTTGTGATTTTTCTTTATAAATAAAGACAATGAGTTAGGTCATAAAGACATACGTTGAGCGCAATTACTCTGATGAAACTTAGTGAATTTTTTTTAAGTAAACTCTAGGGATAAATCTCAAAATTATACATGAATTTTGATTTAATGTGCAATTCTATACATGTACTTTAATTTGGTACAATTATACACGTAAAACTCTAATTATGGTTCAAATGTATACTTGAAACTTTAATTTTGATTTAATCATACACATTTAAAGAAATAAATACATAAATTTATTTTTATATTAGATAAATATAATTATTTATGTATGAAATATATAAATATAAATTGTTGTTTTATCAATAATTATGTTAATACTTTACAAGAATTGGATCAAAACAAAATTCCATATATAAAATTACACAAAACCAAAGTTCATGTATACATTTGCATATTAAACTATAGTTCATGTATAGTTTTGGTACTTACCCCTAAATTCTATTTTTCGTGAGAATTCATATCAAGTTTCTAGCCAGTAGAGAAAAATAGTTTTTTCCCACTAGAAAATTAATAGTTTTAATTGTGTGAAATCAGTTCGTGAATTTAGAGACCACTACTATACCAAAGGTTCAAGAATAGAAGAGAAAATCATGTTGGTTGAAAGTTAGGAAACGACTAGACCGTTTAGCATAACACATAGGTACAAATTTAGTAAGGTTTATTATTAAAATAACAAAATGATTCGATTTTAGAAAAAAATATTTTTTCGATGTGTAATAAATTTGTTTTCTAAACTGAATCTTTCCAACAAGTGTTAGAGGTTGTGTAACAGCTCATTTTTCAGTGGAGTTGAAAATGGTGGTTTCAAGATCACAAATTCGACGAGTAAATTTGTATAATTAGCATTTAAATTATATGAATTAATAATAATTTTTATATTGAATTTTGAATTGATGAATTTTAATTATTGAATTAAAAGTTAATATAAGTGGTTCGATTCAAAAGTTAAGTGGTTTTGGAAAATGAGGTATTGAGATCTCGTTTTCATAATTTATGGCCGTAAATATTTTTATTAAATATTTATAGAGTTTTATTATAGGTGAATTGAAGTTTGGTCCGATAATTTTGATGATTTATTGCTTAATTGAGGAAAAAAGATTAAATTGTAAAAGAGATAAAAGTTAATTACTATAAATTAAAATACTAAAAGGACCAAAATGGTGATTAGATCATGGTCAAAATGTACAAGCGTGGTGACATGATTAAATCCACAAACTTTTGGGTTATTTATTCATTAAGTCCTAATTAGTTTAAGGTTAAATTGAAATAAAGTTTGTTTAATTGGAATTTAATATAATTGAAAGACCAATTGTGTAATTTGACCCTCCTTAAATGACCTAATAATAGAAATGATGTGAAATTCTCTAGATTGTGGTAAATTGTAATTAAATCCTAATTAGATAAAGATTTACTAATTAATATGCTTTTCAATATAGCCGAAAATGGTGGGTTTAGGGCCACATTTCTAATATGTCAAGCTGTAAATATTAATTATTTAATATTTATGAGGTCATTAGTGTCGTATTAAAATTTTGTTATAAAATTTTATCGTTTAGATAGTTAATTAAGTAAAAAAGACTAAATCGTTAAAGTGGAAAAAGTTAGTGTTAATAGCTTAAGTTGCCAATTAGCTAAAGGAAAGAAGATTAAGGGTCTTGAATGGAAAAAACACCATTCAAGGAAGAGGCAGACGGTTCTAGATGCTAAAATTGAGTGAAATTTGAATTAAGCTTTAAGGATAAAATTATAATTAAGCAAGTTATAATATAAACTAATAAAAACATGTTTAAATAAAAAGGAAAAATCATTATCTTCTTCACGAAGACTTGGAGAACTGAAACTCTAAGAGCGAAAGAAATACATTCTGGCTTGGAGATTAGGTAAGCAAATCTCGTCTATTTTTAGTGATTTTTATGTTTTTGAGCATGTATTAGCTTAATTTAGCTAACTCGAATATTAATTTGTAAAAATTTTATACGTTATAAATGTTTCCATTGATGGGTTGAGTCATTTCTTGAAGTTTATGGATGAACATAAAGTTTTGTTGTTAGATTTGACTATTTTGTAAAGTAATTTTTGATGATTTTAACGTTAAATGACTAAATTGTTAAAACAATAAAAGTGCTTATACTTGAAGTAATTGCAAAAATGGGTTATAGAAAGGTACTTGATTATTCGGGTAAGCTGAAATTTAAATAAAAATGGCTAAATTTCATGTTTTGAGTTAAGGACTAAATTGCATAAAAGTAAAATATTAGGATAATTTTATAAAAATTTCAAAAAAAACTTAATTGCATAAAATGAGTTAATCTTACTGTTTAAATTATTTAATTGAGAAAAATTATTATTCTAGATTGAGTATGGGTTGAAATTGAAGCATAAAAAAGTTACAAAATAGTCCTTGTACCTTATTGTGCTACAGTTTAGTCAGGGAAATTCATATGGAACTTACTTTGTTAATTAATGATACATTTTTTATTATAATGTTTAATTAATATTTGAATTGTTATTTATATAATGTTTTTGGCATCAAAAAATTAAATTGAAAAATATGAATTAAATAATTATGATATGAACGGCTCGAAGTTTACAGTGAACGAATTCTTAGTTTAATGTTTATTAAATTTTATATATTATGATATTTTATATCATTATTGCTACAGTCTAATGCTAAGAAAGAATTGATTTATCTTGAAGTAGATATATGGAATTGATTTATATATGTATTAATCGAATTGAAATTGAGCAAAAGCATGTTTGTATCTTTGTAACATTTGATATGCTTTAAATGCTAGCAAAAGTATGTTTCAAATGTTGTCAAAGTAAGTTCGTAAATTTATTGAATTAATTATATGTTATTTTCGTGACTTAAAACATATCTATTTATGTTGAAATTGAGTTTGACTGCTTGAGATAAGTATGTAATGCATTGGAATAAGTTGAGTATTATGATTAGAAAATGCGAAATATATGGATATGAGTTTGAAATGATATAATTGAAATGAAATTATAATTGAGAATCATGATTGGAAATAAAGAAAGGATATAATTGAATTCATGTGGCAAATATAGTTTCAATTAATTATATGATATGCTAGTTATTATTTATGTTATGTTTGATAAATAAGGATTATAGGGATGTGTGCTCGTAATGGTATATGTGAAGTAAGTTTTCTGCTGCTGTGTTTTGGTTAAAGATTGATGTTAATGTTGTCAATTTTATTTGTATACATGTTGAGTTGTTATTATGGTAAATAATTCGATTTATAAGATGTATAATCAAATTTTACTAAAAGATTTCGATGGATTGAGTAAAAGTTTCATGCAAAAGATTTCTATCTGATTATATGTTTTGGATTGAGCTCCTGCATGTGTTGCAGACTCGATTAATATGAGACACGGATTTAGTTAAGAGTAGCTTTCCGTTGTTGTTTTATATGGATTTAGCTGGTGAGCGTCATATGTTTTGGACTTACGTAATGAGTATTTTTACAAGGATCCATTGAAATAATAATAGTTATCTATTATGAAAATGTTCAAGTGAAGTGTTACAGTAAATGTGTGGTTATCTTCTATTATTTGTTAATGATTTAATTTTTTAGTTCTATATCGTATAATTAAATGTTAATTCATAAAGTATATCACAGAATTGAGTTATTGTACAGTATTTATTGGGCTTTGTGCCTAGCAGGTTATGTGCTGGTGTTTATCGGCCTTAGTGTCTAGTAGGCTTTGTGTCGATGGTTATCGAGCTTAATACCTAACAAGCTTTTTGCATGTGTACTGAATTAGATAAATTATACTAAAAATGCAATGCAAGTATTGGGATTAAAAGGTAACATTTGGATTATGTGAATGAATGACTTATATAGTAAAATTCTTTCCATGATATAATCGTGGTAATAAAGCTTAAATGAGTATATAGAAATATGAAATGAATCATGATTTTTAGATAATGAAATGGATTATAATGATCTGTGTAAAATAAAGGGAAAAGATGGTTTATTATTATATATTCTATTTATTTGTTGGAATTATATGTTATACGTAATATCCACTAACCTAGTGAGGTTATATTGAGGAAGAAAGAAATGTAAGTTCAAGACTTAATAATGATTATGTGTTAATTAGTAAAGTGAAATTCTTAGATGAAATAGTTACACGAAACGTTATTATGAAAGTAGATGTATGAAAATGTTATATGAAGTATTTATTTGTAATATTAACATGAATGTGAGATGTAAAAAGAGTGACATTTGACTTGTATACTTGGAATAAAAATGTTAAATGATATACACATTGAATGCTTATGGTAATAGGTTGTATGAACCTTGGAAGGATTTTATTTTCGTTAATACACCTACTAAACTTGTGAAGTGATGTATATAGTAAAGGAAGTTTTGCTCAAGATTAAAGATATTATTCTTGGTCATTTAACATAATATGATCAGTAAGTTAAGTATCCTTTATATGAGCTTACTAAGCACTAGTTGCTTATGTGGTTGTTTCTTTCATTTTGTAGATCATCGGAAGGCCCGATCGGTTAGAATTTCGTCAGAGTATCGTCACACTATCCATTCATCATGTTGGTATTTATGATCGTTTAGGATTAATGGTTATAAATGGCATGTAATAAGGTTAATAAGGATTATTTAAGCGAAATGACTTGTTTCGATAGTAGCACTAAAAGTATTGGTATTACCTTGTTTGTATCTGTAGTTTGGATCGAGTATCAGAGGAAGTCCCTCAAACTTTGATAATTCCTTTAAAAAAATTGAGCTAGTTCAAGGTATTTCTAAATGTTGATTTTTGCTAATATATATAATAAAAAAAATAATATAGCAATTTAAAGACTTTAAATCTTTTCATGAAGGTGTTTATCTGTGGTAACATTCATTCGCTCGGGTCTGGTGACTAGATCGAGTGAGGGGCGTTACAGGTTGCAATCACTTATTGTACGAGTTGCTAAGATAATGAATTATCTCTCTAGAGAAAACCCCTAGATGTAGGGAAATTGAATCACGTAAAGATATCGTGTGTCCTTTATTTTTCTGCTTTGTTCATCACTAATCCCTAAAATAGTTGGCATTACTCTTAAGCATTACTACGACCACCGCTTGTAATTGCTTGTAAATATCGATCTTAATTATTTCAATTACCAAAATAATATACCTTATGATTTATTTACTAAAATAATATGAAATAGATAGTGCATATTAGTTTTGACACTAAGGCCCTTTTGGATAAGCGGTACGTTTACTTGCAATTAATATAAAAATAGTGGTAACGGAGAGATTAGATATTATAATAATATTGTAGCATGAAATAAAAAAAACATACCGCAATGAAAATAAACGCGAAACTAAATCATTTTTGCCTATGACAATTTAGGTTTTTTTTTAGTTTGCATTTTACATTATTTTGCAGGGGCAGGATGGCCGCAATGTGGGTCCATCAGTTATCATGTGAGAGTTGTAAGGTACTGAATATTTTGGTACCTTGAGGCCCTAAATCCCCATCCATTGATGATAAGTTGGCCAACGCACACCAAATATAACGCGCTTGTCGCAAGAGTGGGACTTGCCAAGATTCGTAGGATCATACGGCTTCCGTATGGGCAAGTTTGGTAGAATGGGTTTGGGGAGCTAGCAAAAACACACACACGCGAACAAGGGAGCAGCCTTGGGTCACGCCACCCTACTTGAGGTACAGATTGACAACTGATGAACCCCTTCCTAACCATCCTTGGCCTTGTGAAATGAACAAAAAAAATGCCTAAATCCTCGTAAACAAAGATGATATTTTTGGTGAATTATAAGGAGAGGACAAAGTCTTAACAACAATGCGATTAGCACGACTCGTATCCAAACCACACCTAGAACAATAAACACCCCTTAATGTCAAAATTAGTAGTCACTGTTGATTTCTTATTATTTTAGTAAAAAATCTAAATGAGATATTACTTTGGTAATATTTTTTTTATATCATTAAAATAAAATAAACGAATATCATATTCTGCTACGTATATTTAAATTTTTTAATCTTTATCCCAAATCAATTAGATTTTCAAAGTTTTAGGGGTTTTAGTTCAACAAATATAGCAGTAGCTGATTGAATTTTAGTTGATTTTGGATTTGGGTTCAATCCTAATTAATTAAATTTTGAGAAGGATTATGAATATATAAAAAAATAGTAGTATACTTCTGAGTTTTGTACTTTCTACAGTGTGTTGCTAATAAATTAAATGGGCCATTACATATGATGATGTCAGCCCATGAAAACTTGTCAATAGTTTTGTTTTTGCCATTTCATGGGCTCCCCTGGGGGTGATAAAAAACCTCGTTTCATCTTTATGTATTTACTAAAATGTTAATCTTAGAGGTACTTTGTGTTTTAATTATATTTTCTTAAATTTAAATTTTTATATTTTTAATTTTATAATATATATTTGGTCTAATCCATCAGAATTTAATACTAAAAATGTTAAGTTTTTTTTTAAAATTACCGAATTAGGTCGATTTTTGGAATAATTATAGGAATAAGCAAATTAATTGAAAGCACTTCTAGCTGGAAGTTTTTCAGGTGAAATGCAGAAAAACGCTTCTAGCTGGAAGTGTTTTCAGGTGAAATGCAGAAAAACGCTTCCTGGTGAAAGTGCTTTTTGCATGGTACCAGTAAAACGCTCCCAACTGGAAGTGTTAAAGGAAAATCTTTCGACTGGAAGTGTTTTTCCCATGAAATTTTAGGGTTTAGGATTTTTTTAATTTTTTAGATTAATTTTTTTGATTAATTGTAGGGTTTTGATTTTTTTTAGGGTTTTTATTTTTTACTTCTTACTCTTTAATTTTTTATAAAAAATATTAATAAAAAAAACTTAGAGAATCAACCATTACTAGAATTAGCCATTGCTAGAACACGGATTAATTTTTTATAAAAAACTAATAATAAATTTTAAAAAAAATTCAAAAAATATTTAAGAGAGAATTTTGAGAGTGTTTTGAGATTTTGAGAGAATGTTGAGAGCGATTTGAGAATTTAAGATAATTGTGTGAGAAAATGAGAAGGGGGTTTATAGTTTTTGTTTTGACCGTTGGGGGGGGGGGGACTCAACGGCTATTTTAAATAGTCATTGTAGAGGGAAAGCACTTCCAGCTGGAAGCGTTTTCCTTTAAAGCTTCCAGTTGGAAGCGTTTTCCTTTAACGCTTCCAGTTAGAAGTGTTTTACTGATACCACGTGGAAAGCGCTTTCAGCTAAAAGCGATTTTTTGCATTTCACCTGAAAATGCTTCCAGTTGGAAGTGCTTTCCATTAATCGACATATTCCCATAATTATTCCAAAAATCGGCCAAATTCGATATTTTGAAAAAAAAATTGGTGTTTTTTAGTTATTAAGTCAATCCATCGAGAGTTGGCACCCTAAGAACTTAAAATTTTTGACATAATGCTTAGAACTATCCATAGTCTCCCCGCAACCCATAAATAAGAAAATAATGCGTTTCAACGTACTCAAACTTACATCCTCTTACATTGACAACAATACTCATACCAATTGAACAAAAACTCAATTTACAATTCAAATTCAATATCGCATGACTTTCAAATTAATTTATGGGCTTAACTTGCTAACTTGTCTCCACCTAACTGTGCCACAAAACCATGGACCCCTAATATTTGTTTGTTAAGTCTTCAGTATTGGGTTAAGATAGTTGGAATCATAAAGTCTATGAAAGGAAAACATTAGGAGTAGAAGTGAGTAAAACTCGATCTGAATCGAAAAATTTAAAAAAAAATTAAATTTCAAATTATTTGAATCGAGTTATTCGATTTATTCGAGTTAAACGAATCGAGTTAAATTTTTTTTTTAATTTCGAATTCGAATCGAGTTTAATTTTCGTATTCGAATTATTCGAATAATTCGAATAAACCGAATAAAGCTATATTATTTTTACTTTTAAATTTATATTACTCAAACCCAATACTCAGACCCAATTTACTATACCCATTTTCCCCCAAAACCCAAACCATTTATCTTACCCAATTTTCCCCTAATATTTAAAAGCCATCAACAAACTAAACCCAAATATTTTTAAACTCAAATATAATTTCATTCTTAAAAACACTCATAAACTAAACTCAAATATTTTTAAACCCAAATATAATTTTATTCCTAAATAACACTCATAAACAACTCCTTTTCGTGTCTAAATTTATCGTTCCTTTTTTGTTTATTATTATTGTTAGGTGTACTTATTTAGTTTTTATTTGGAAAAAAATTGAAGATATTAACTTTATAAACTCAAAATCTATTTTTTTTCTAAAAAAAACCCTAAATTAAAACTCTCAAAAGAAAAAGCTAAAGCTATTCTACAATGGTTTTGTATTATTACTGTTCGTTATTTGACTTTTGTTGTGTTGTTTTTTTGTTTTTTTTTTTTGTTGTTGTTTGGAATGATGTTGCCGTGTAGGTTTCTACTGTATTTTGGACTTTTGCTTATGTTTTTTTATAATCTTGTTGTGTTATTGTTGTTACTTGGACTTATGTTGTTTACTTGAACTTTTGCTTTTTTTATTATAATCTTGTTGTGTTATCATTGTTTACTTGGATTTTTTCACTTATTTATTTTTATTTTTCGTTGTATAATCATGTTTAAAAACTTTAAATAAAAATATTTTTAAAAAAATTACATAAAATTAAGCAACACCAAATTAATTTTTTTTTAATTTAACTTGAATTCGAATTCTATCTCACTCGACTCGATTCGTAAAAATTTCAAATCGAGTTAAGAAGATGAAATAGAATTCGAAAACTCGATTAACTTGAAAATTTTTCATTTGATTCGACTCGATTCGATCTAATGCTCACCTCTAATTAGGAGCATTAACCTTTTTTTTTTTAAGACAAAGGCAATTAGGGGAGGTTCCTCTTTTGGGGACAAAGATTTGAAACAATGGGGTTTCATTGTCCTTATAGTAACTTACTTAATTCATTTGATTTAACTATAATCTGCCCTCTTTTCTATTTTTACAAAGCTCTTTTATTAAGTGTCAAATCTTGATTTTCCAAATCAATATGTAACACCTCATTGGAGCCTTTTCACTTCATTTTTCCAACTTTTATATTTGTCACTTCTTTTCACAACCACCACATAAATTCTAAAATATTCACAATTTTTCCCATGTAGCCTAACTATTATCCATTTATGGCCCCAACACCCAAAATTCATATGCCTTTTATTTTTCTTCTATATGTGTTACATGTGATTCTACCTAATTTTTTTTTTAATTTTATTAAATAATATATTTTTATAATTTTAAAAAGAGTAAAAATAAAAATAGTCACTTTTGTATGCTCCAGATTACATTTTAGTCACTTATGTTTGAAATGTTACATTTTAGTCACTTACGTTATTGTTTTGTTACGAAGTGGTCACTATGCCGTTAAGTTTCGTTACCTCCCTACCTGGCAATCCAAATGGGTTTTTAAATGTCAACTTGGATGTTCAACTGAGTTTTTCTTTTTCAATTGTAATTAATTTAAAATTTTCAATTAATTAAATTTATTTAATTAAAAATTTATTCTCATCCCAACTGGACATTCAAGTTGGCATTTAAAATCTGTTTGGACTGCCACATAGGATTGTCGTTAGGGAGGTAACAGTACTTAACGGCAGAGTGACCACTTCGTGACAAAACAATAACGTAAGTGACTAAAATATATCATTTCAAATATAAGTGACTAAAATGTAATTTGAGGCAAACAAAAGTGACTATTTTTACAGTTTACCCTTTTAAAATAATATATTTTGTAATTAAATAAGAATTGATCTAATTTATAATAAAAATTTATTAATTTTGAATAAAATAATTAAAAAAATAAAATAACATTTAAAAAGCAATCGATACTAAAATATTAAGTAATTAGATAAAATAATTGAAGCTCAAAACACTTTTCACTACAATCTTAAATTACTCCACTATAATCTTAATTCATACTAGCTTACATGAATATTAACCTTTAAACCTAACTTTCTTAAGCTTTTCTATGTATAGAAAACTACATCTAAGCCTATCAATTCACTAAATTGAGTAATGGGTCATCGTTATCTATCATCTTTTAACAAAAATTCAAATTTTGTAAAATAACTCACCTAATTTCCTTTGCTAGATTCGACAATGGAGGAGATGAGAAAGAAATGTTGTTTTCTTTTGTTTCTTGATTTGGGATGGTGCAGGAGAGAATAGAAAATGTTTTCTCTCTCCCACTAATTCTTATATATACTAAGCTTAATGATATGATTAAGCTTAATTATCTTAGGTTAATTTATTAATATAAAATATATATTACAACCATATTAATAGTAATAAGTGAGTTTAATCATTTCATTCCACTAACCCAAGAGTGAGTTGGTCTAATTAGTTTTTTTTTGGTAAAATAAATAAAATATTACATAGAGATGATTATAGATAAGTTATCAGAAATGTTTCTTGTTAGCAGATTAAGTAACTGAATTAATTAATTTCTGTTAAAGTCAGTTGTAACTATATGAGCTTAGTTAAGTTTTGTATAAATACTAGTATATAGACTCAAGTAAAATCATGATTCTGAAGTAAAAATATTTCTCATATTCTTGAGATAGTTAGTTTTCCGATACTTCTTTCTTTCGTGATGTCTTTAATCTCCCGGGAGAATTTCGAACATGTGTAAAGCGTCATCACTCGAAAGGATCATTTTTGCTAAAGTATCTGCTACCTGATTAGACTCTCTAATTAAGTACTTTTTTTATTTTCTAAATTAAAAATTCAACAGCAATTACACTTTTAGAATTTAACTTTTGTATTATAACTATAATTAATTTCAGTTTAATTCTTCTAAATAATTTAATCTATTCATATGGTAAACAATACGTAAATTTTCACTTTCGAACTTAACCGTCTCATTTTAACAATTCAACTCCAAAACCTGGTTTTTCCTACATCATTGTTAATTGGGTCATTACATTATTGGTTTTATAGATTTCAAATTTAAGAGAAACATAGAAAATACAAAATATTAATTAATAATTCATCAACTTTTTTTATCTTAATTTCTCAAATAGATATAAGTCATACTAGCTATTTGCAGAGTCAAGATTTATGTTGGATCGAATCGATTTGAGTACATACAATTAATATTTATAAAAGAATTAACATTTAATTATAAAAATATAAAATTTATTATTAAATCTATTTATTTTATTTTGAGTTTTGATATATAAATTAAGAATAAATAAAGTTATACATTTTAGATCAAATTATCAATATATAATATTATCTTTATATATATATAATATTAATCTCACGCATTTAATTTTTATTAATTATGAAAAATCGAATTTAACAATATTAATGATTATCGTATTTACAATAAAATCATATTTAATAAAATAACTTGGAATTTTATTATTTTATAGATTTACAATTTTATTAATTAATAATATATTATATTATTTTTAACTAGAACTTTCAAAAGATATAGCCAAGTTAATTCATTTCACAAACTATCATATTAATTAATATTACTTTTATTATCATTATCAAATAATACTAATAAATTGTTGTTCTAATATCAATTTAGTAATATAATTAACAATAAAAATTATTTTCGTCAATTCAAATTTTTTTTCAAACTCATATTTTTGTATATATTATATAGATCAGCAAAAGATGACAAATAGAACTTAAGATTAAACCCTACCAACCATAGATTTCTTGTAAATGTATAAAAAGCATGGCTTGTGAATAGAGGGAAAAAGTTATGTAATGCCCTCCATCGATTCGATTAATTAGATCCAAATATCCTTCTCATTTTTTTGAAGTACAGTACTTATATACTAAGATTTTTACAAGTTCAACTAATTTAAACTCGAAATTTACTAATTAATATTTTTTAAATTTATTATAATTAAAATTATCCATAAATTCACATCATATAAGCAAATGTAAGAGTTGAAACATCAAGAAAGGGAGATGAAAGTACCTATTGCAAGCAATTGACTTAAGGAGTTCAAATTTCAGTACAAAAACTAAGAATATATTTGTTTGTTTCATCTAGTTTTTTTTTTAAAGAAGAAGATGATTGTTTTTGTTGTAGAAAACCAATGTTAGATGGTATCTTTTTTTTAGCTTTTGAGTTAAGGCATTGTGTACTTTTTTGTAGGCAAACAAGCAATGTCATGTTCCCCACTATGAGGGAAAGTGTTAAAAGAATAGCTAGATAGAGATGACCATTATCTCTTTCTCCTTTGATATTTTTCTACATTAAACAACTTTTCAAAGTAGTGAAGTTTAGGCTTTTGATCCACATTTTATTTTACAAACAAAGGTGTGCAATTTGAGATTACGGTATTGAAAAAGGAAAAGTTAGATTCCATTGAATATTATTGTGAGTATTTGAATCAATTAAATTAAATCAATGTTTAATAAAAGAATAGGAGGTAAACAATTGAGACTTTTTATTATTAGTTCAATTGACTCAATTGATTGAACTGATTGAACCTACCAGATATATAATATTAAGTACAATAAATATTTAATAAAAATATATTTAGTTAAATGGTATGATTTTATAAAAATTTCTAGTTGTCAAGGATTGAAATTTATTATAGGTATAATAATTAACAAATAAAATTGATTTTTTTTGTACTTTACCAACTTTTTATTGGTTTAAGGAATTCTCAATTTTATGATGTGCAATAGAAAACCAAACATAGGTTATCAATTCAATTAATCTGATCAAGTTATTCAATTCAAATTTTTAGTTACTTGATTAAGTTATGGTTCTTGGTATTTTAATTAATCTAACTTTTACTTTTTATTCTATTAAACATTTTTAAATTTATTATAAAATTATATTTTATTTAAAAAATTTTGTCAAATCAACTACTTTGATCGAAAATAATTCGTTTCGAAACGTTTCATGAACAGTTAACAACTTAAAAAACTAAACCATCAACTCCTACTCTTATTTTTAATGAAAAATCTAATCTTATGTGACAAGCATTTTGTTTTTGTTTTAGCTTTTTTAAGGGGGATTATTATTATTGGGTGGGGATAATACAGTTTGAATTCGTTTCTATCGGATGTTTGACAAGAGTTCTAACTACTATTCCATAAAAGTCAAGACATTAATAGTCAGTTTTGAAATTATAAGTTCTGTTTTCAAATGTTTTACAACATACTTCGATTATTGTCATTAATATAATATAGATAGGGAAGAAGTCAGAAATTTATTTTAGGAGGGTCAAAATTATATTATAATATTTTAAAGAGGTTAAAGTATGATTTCATCATTGTATATTATTATTTTAGAATTTTTAAAGTGTTTAAATTAAAATTTTATCATCTTTAAAAGGCCAAAGTGTATTTTTATCATTAAACAACATATAGTTTTAGAAATTTAAAGATGCTAAAATGATATTTTGCCATTTGAGTGGTTAGAGTAGGGATGACATAATGACAATGGAGTGGGGCGAGTGTTGCCAAATTCACTACCGCTCCATAATTGGCATGCTATGCCTCATCATCCAACCTACTCCACCATAGATGTGTGATATTGAAAACCACTATTACTTTCATGGATGTTAAATGCATCCATCCTCACTCCACACCATCCCACTTCAATTTAATTTTGGCTAGTTATTTATAATATTTTCATTTGAAGAGGAGCTGTTTGAAATCCATCATGCAGCTTGAGGTTTGTCATCCCGAGGCCAAAACCCTACCTGCTCCCTTGACGCCATCCTTAGTATTGCACCAACTATGTAAATTGACATTTGCAGCATGGTTAAATTATATGATAGGTCTTTGCACAATAGGTTGAAAAGTAAATTAATTTTTTTTTTTGTAAAAAGACCTATATGGTCTTTCTCAATTTTGATATTAAGCAAATTGGCCACTCTCAAAAACGAAGCAATTTAATCCTTATCAATTTCGAAAGTTAGCAAATGAGGACAATTAATCTCAACATTAATGTTTTTCATCAATTTTTATATAAATTTTACTGGAATAATAACAAATTTAGCTCTCATAATTTAACATTCTATCAATTCAGTCATGATTTAAAAAATTTAGCCTACAATATTTTTATAAATGAGTAAATATTGAGACTAAATTTGTTGAATTTTTTAGAATCAAGAACAAATTAATAAAATATGTAAATACTGATGGCTAAATTTGTTATTATACCAATCAAAATTACGCACAATTTGATGAAAAACATTAACAACGTGACTAATTGTCTTTAATTACTCATTTTTAAATTTGATAGGGACTAAATGTAACAACCCAATTTTTAATTTTGGGATTAAATTGTGATTTTAGTGATTTAAAGACTAAATTGGAAATTTAGTGAAACTTAGGGTTTAACATTAATACAGTAAAGTTAAGGACTAAATTGAGCATTAATTAAAATTTGTGGGCAAATTAAGACTTTTAGGACTAATTTGTAAAAAGTGAATTAACTTTAGTGTCTAATTTGAAAATGCTAGTTATTTTGAGGCCTCATGCTTAGTTTTCCCATTTTCCTGGGTATTTAACCCCTTTTGACTTTTCCTCTCCCATTTTTCCTTCTCCCATTGCTCTCCCTTTTCTCTTTTCCGACGACCCCCTTGTCGCTGCCCGTTTGTTGTACCGCCACCACCGTTGCATCCCTTGCCTTCTTGCGAACCAAACCAACCCATTGAACCTTCTTTTTCATTAGTCGTTAGTGAGAACAGTGCTATAAACCGTTCGAGTTTCGTCCTCCGTGCTACCTCCTTCGTTGTTCTGTCGTTTTCCTCGCCCTTGTGGGCGTTGGTGAGCTGCGCTTCGGGTTGGGAACTCGATTTTGGTCTTGTTGTGGTGTTTTTCTCCAGCGAACGTACATCGCGTATGGAGGCCCTTGCGCTGGCGTCGTCGATGAGGGTTTTGAAACCCTAATCTAATTGTTGCTAAAAGTTTGAGAGTTGGGCTAACCTTAGCAACCCAATTTTCCTTTGGTTTTTGACCCAACTTTGAAGCCTAATAACCCAAACCCTTAATCCAATAACCCATGACCCATTTGTGAACCAAACCCAAACTTAAGGACCCAAAACCATGTGACCTGACTAGACCCGAACTCATTGACTTTGTCCAACCCGTTGACTTTGACTCGACTCGTTGACCCAAGCTGAACCCATTAACTTTGACTCGACCAGTTGACTTTGACCCTACTCGAACCCGTTGATTGTTTATCGTTGACTAGGGGTGTTCATAATCGGGTACCCACAATTTCAGGTACCTGAAGATTCGAGTATTAAACTGTCAGCTCATGACCCGACCCTTGAATATCGGGTACCCGTATTTTCGGGTCACAGGGTACCCGGATTAAATTTGTGCAATTTTTTTACAAATCATACAATTTATAGTAATTCAAAATGACAAATTTAAAAATCCAAAATAGATAATAGCATAATCCAAATATAAAATTTAGAAATCCAAACATAAAGTTTATAAATCCAAATTACATAATCCAAATATAAAGTGGACTAAATAAGAACCAAGAGAATAGTTAAGATGATAATTATAGTCAAAACAATTAATTAAGAAATGAGTTTTTCATCAGAGACTGTAATTTTTAATTTTCTATCACCCAAAAGATTTGCAAAGCACCATAGTGAAATAGAAAACAAAAGCTCAAACTGACTTATTAGTATACCCAAGAAAAAACAAACAAAACCAGAACAAAATAGAGAAGTTTGAGAAGTGACAAAGAGAGAGACGATAGACTGAAATATTGTATAGTAGTGCTTACCTGAGCTTTGATACAACGACGAGCGACAATGGTGGGAGCGGTCAAATGGCAGGTGATGGGTGGTCACAGATGGTCAGTCGATCGGTGGGAGTGGGGGTGATGGAGATGATTTGCGTGGGAGAATTGAATGAGTGGGATAGTGATTTAGTAATTAGGGTAAAAAACTGGGAATCAGTTTAAGTTTTAACTAAAAAAATATAAATAATTTTTTTAAAAAATATAAATACACATGGGTAACCGGGTCGAGTACCCGTGGAATTTAGAAATTGTGGCTCGGGCCCAACCCATGAACCCGTAAAAAATAGTGGGTCGAGTACCAAGCTCGAAAATTTTTTTAAAATAAAAAATACCTGTTTCTTTTTTTATCGGGTCAACAGGTCGGGTATCTCAAGTCGAGTATTTTTGAACACCCTTACTGTTGACCATTGACTGAAATCCATCAGGCAGCTCAAGGTTTATCATCCCAAAGCCAAAACACTACTTGCTCCCTTGACACCATCTTTGGTATTGCACCAGCTACATAAATTGACATTTGTAGTATGGTTAAATTATATGATAGGCCTTTGCGCTATAGGTTGAAAAGTAAATTAGTTTTTTTTTTTTTTAAAAAAGACTTTTTCGGTCCTTTTCAATTTTGATATTAAGTAAATTGGCCACTCTAAAAAAGTGAAGCAATTTAATCCTTACCAATTTCGAAAGTGAGCAACTAAGGACAATTAATTACAACATTAATGTTTTTCATCAATTTTACATAAATTTGACTGGAATAATAACATATTTAGCTCTCATAATTTATACATTCTATCAATTCAGTCATGATTTAAAAATTTTAGCCTACAATATTTTTGTAAATGAGTAAATGTTGAGACTAAATTTGTTGAATTTTTAGAATCAAGACCAAATTAACAAATAATATAAATATTGATTGCCAAATTTGTTATTATACCAATCAAAGTTATACACAATTTGATAAAAAAACATTAATGATGTGACTAATTGTCTTTAATTGCTCATTTTTAAAATTGATAGGAATTAAATTACTCCAATTTTTTGAGAAAAATTAATTTACTCAATTTCGAAATTAAAAGGGACTAAAGAGATATTTTTATCAATTTTTTAATAAAAGTGAATAATTTAATTTCTATAAATTTAATTTTAAAATAAAAAAAGTACATTTCTAAATGTTAGTAAACTTGAATTGCTTTAGATTAAAGTTTTAGCTATTTACTTCAATCTAAAGATTGAATTATAAAGTGTTATACCTCACCGCAGTTCGACACGTGATAAGTTGTTAGACAGTTAAGACGACTCTTCCTTAGAATTGGTCTACATACAACCTTCAATAAGTATTTATATCAATCATTCGTGTGGGACAATCCACAAGTGATCATTCGTAAATCTCGTTTAAGTCAATCTAAGAAAAGTCAGCTATGCACCCTATAGGGAATACTAAGCATAACAACATCGTACATCCCCAAGAATGAGAATGTTAAAGCAGGACCGCACAATATACTCCATGACAATAGTTAACCTGTAACGACCCTGTCATTTGGCTTGCACGCAAAACCTTGTAAGACAATACACTGTCAGCTACATGGCAAGAGAAAGGACAACCCCTATATAAGCGAGGGCACGAATATAAAAATTGAGAAATTTTTGAAATTTTTAATATTTAGAATTATAAAAAATATATAAAAAGAAATTTCTAAAAAAATCTTTTTAACATTCTAAAAATTCCAAAAAGAATCTCATTAAATTATATGACAAAATTAAAAAAATTTAAAAAGATACAACAAATCATCTTTTTCCAAACCCTAATAAATTCTAAATCAAAATGAATCTAAATAAAAACACGTCCGATTGACTTTTTTATTTAGGTTCATCTGATATATAGAACTCAAATCAATGCAGAGTTTTCAATTTGGGTTTTATTTTTATTTTATTACATTATCTCTTTTATTTGTTGTTTTCTTTTGTGAATTTTTTTTTTTTTTTTTTACTTCAACCCTTTTCATTTTTGAGGTCTGAATTCCTGGTCAAGGAAAAATCATAAGACGAATATTCAAATATTGCAACAATATATTGAATTGTTTTTATATTACCTGTTGTTTCGAAGTTTATATAAATAAATTTTTTCTACTCCTAAAATAGTGATTCGGTTGCTTACTCAATGATTAATTATTCACATACTTCATATCACTTAGAGAAAGATTATTTCCTTGATCACCCGTTGATTCACTTAACAAACCACCTGCCTTTGATTGCTTATTGACTCTCCTATCAAGCTACCCATTAATAGTGAGTACTCTATTAAACCATTCGTGCAATACGCTTTTATCCCCAAGGCGAGACCCACCAAAGAACTATTGAAGCTTAACAACCTCATATTATCTCACCTAAGAGAATGTAAAGCAGGCTCACACTATACTACGCTTAAAGACAATCGACATATAATGGATCCACCATCTGATCGACCACAGCAGGCCACCATCCATATTATCGATGACGTGACTCTACTAGACAATGGGACCTTGCCCCTATTTATACCGATGTTGAAGGGATCCTTTTCTTCCCTTTTACTCCCTTGAGCAATATACCCTAGCATTACAATCTCTCTTCTCCTTCCTCCCTCTCCTTATCCTCTCTTGATACTTCGACTCTCCACCTGTTATAGGTGAATACCTCCTAATCACCATCACCTATTCTCTTTATCTCCTTTTTATTGAACATCAATATCAACAAAAATTTAACACATGTTTTAGTAAATTTCATCACATTATTTCAAATAAGATAATTACATTTCACTTAAAATTATTAGATATGCACAATCCAACAAATATATAAACATACCTACCTGTAGTAATTTCATATGTAAATGGCAGATCCCTATGCAAGTTCTCATTTGCCAAATTTCTTTTTTTATTTTAAAACAATGATGAAATGAATGACTAAAATATTAGGAATAAATAATTTTGTAATTTTTTATGGTTAAAAAATAGCAATAAAGAGTTGAAACAGGCAGCCTTAATGGCTATGTTGTCCCACCCATGAATACAAAAATGGAGGTGATGTGGGTTGACTTGCCCCACTGCTGCCCACTACCAAACAACAACAAACATATGTGGCCACCATCAAATATACTCTACTTTACCACTAGTTACTTCTCCATTTTCTTTTTCAAAACTAGATAAAAAAATCACCCACAACCCCATTTTTAATACTTCATCTCTACTTACTTTGGATATTAAAATGTCATATTTAGAGTTTAGATGAGCAGTACAATAAGTTCAACATATTTTTTATCTCACGTTATAATATCGTAACGATACGTAATCTCATCACCATCGTATTTTTACACTAACTATAAATAAACGTACCGCACATCCAAACTCACCCTTAATCTAGAATCTACTCAACTCAAATCCCGATCTCCCACCAAGATTATGGTGATTTTTAAACATTTGTTTTAACTATGGAACTTTTACATATTTTTAACAATGATTATATGATAAAAACACAAAACACTTGTAAATAAATTGAATCCACAAACTCTAAATAAATAAATGAAAACACATATTTTCCTTCAATGCATGAAAAAAGCTTCACATTTTCTACTTACAACTGCATTGGAGATGAAAATATTTGTTTAAATTAGTATATATCTTAATTAGCATGGGTTATTAATAACCTCAACTGTCAAATTTTACTCATAACTACAGTTGAAGCAAAAAGAAAAAAAGAACCCTCCAAGCAAAAGGTTGAGCTTATTAACCCCTCATGTCAGCAGGTGTGGGGAACCACCACCGCCACCACCACCACCAGGCTTGATAGAGAAGAGTCCATTCCAGATATCAGTAAAAGCTGAAAGAATGCTCCCATGGTAATAAGACGAATTCAAGTGAAGGAAACAGTTGAGAAGCTCCTTCAATTCATCTTTGAATATATCTGTTTCTCCAGTATCATTTGCAACATGGAGTACCTGAAATCCAAGTAAGGATCATCGGAATCTTTCTCCACAGCCAGGCTTTCTCCTCCTACACGCCCCCAACCCTCGTACGGTGGTGGCCGGCGGCGAACACATGGCTTCCTTGTCTGTTTCGATGTCCATTTCCCAGTACTGATCAGTAGTGTGTGAAGAAAAAGAGGTCGGGGTTCCAAATTCAGACAGGAATTACAAGGGGTTGTTTTATTGGAGGAATAGAGATTGGAGGAGATTGGGGTTTGGTTTTGGGTTGAACAAAAACACTGGTGAGCTTCAGTTTCTTGCAGCTGCTGCAACCTAAGCTGATTGAAGCTGTGTTGAGGATGAGCTTTTTCTTGTTGGTGGATGTCATTTTTGTTTTAAATTACAAGGAAATGATGAGTTTACAGAGAAACTGAACTGAATGAGGATTGAAGAAGCTATGCATCTATAAATATAAATCCTAGAAATCAATCCTGCATGTGAGCAAGGGGTCCATGTGTTCTCACCAAATCTTTTCAAACTATTCCTATTGAACTTTGGTGTATATATAATTCATAATATAAAATTTTAATCATAAATGAAAAAAGCTTTAAGAAAAACTTATATATATATATATGTCATAGATTATAAAATAAGTGGATTTCAGTGAAATGATAGTTAAGGGTGTTGTTTGTGTTCCTAAGGAAGATTAATGGCATTGTAAATTGTAATATTTCTATTTGTAGAAACTGAAGATGACAGCCAAGAATGTAGGGATCCCACTTTCTCTGTCTATATCATTTGATACTTATAGTTTTAATTTTTTTTTTTTAATGATCAGGAAAAGATAAAGTTTTAAGAGTAATAAAATTAATGCGATTCAAACTCAAATTATATGTAAAATAATAAATATTCTTAATTATCAAGTCAACACATAGGATTCAGCTTTAAAATTTTCTTTTAAAGTAAAATTAATGTAGAATTTGTGCTTACAAAACCGAAGGATGAAAACTGCTATTAATTAAAATTGTATCCCAATAATTCAATAACAAGTGGTTTAGATTTTGTATTGTAATTTTGAAGTGTAACATTCAGTTTAATCGTACCAAAAAATTGTATTTATTATTATAAAATATCTAATTAAATTATGTCATCAAATCAAATGACACAAAACAATCCACTAAAAATATATATTTTACAAATCAAATAATAGTATACAAAGGTAATTATATAGTTTCAAAAAGAAAACAAAGGTAATTATATTATTATTTTATAGGATTAATTCATGATTTGCCCTTATAATATATCTATTTTTTCATTTTGATACTTAAATTTTTTTTGTCCCAATTTAATATCTAAAGTATATCAAAATTATGTTTTTTGACCCTCCTTTAACAGACATTAAGAAAAGTAGATTTGGCCAATAAAAAAGTGTCATTTCATATGTCGTGGCCAATGAAAAAGCATCACTTGACGTTTTTTTATAAAATATGTATAAACCATAAAAATTGTAAAAAAAATAGAAATAAAATATAAAACAAATCAAAAAATATATAAAATCTATATATACATATATATAAATTATTAGAATGGAAAGGAAATATAAAAAGAATCATATATGAACTAGAAATATATATTTGAAATAATTAAAGATATAAAAAGTTAGAAAAATATAGGGGCTTTTTTGTTCAATTAACCTTAAGGCCAATAGAAATTCATATTGATTTTACTACTTTGCTCAACATTTAAATATACTTTGATTCGAACTCATATAATGATTTGATGGTTAAAATTATTCACCGCTCTAAATATAATCTGAGTTCGAGTCTTATCCTATTATTATAATTCGCATTATATATACTTTGAATATACTTTAATTGTTTTATGTTGCAATTGTTTCCCGGAAAACGATGGCTAAAGAGCAAAGATTACAAAAATCCAAATTCTACCAACTTATATCGAGGTATCCTTTTAAATTCTTTAACCCATCATCATCATATTCAGCATCTTGAATATATTTAGATTTTATATGTTTTTTTTTCCAAATTTTTTATATTTTAGAGTTTCTATATGATTTCTTTTATACTTTCTTTCCATTTTAATAATTTATATTATACTTAAATTTACTATGCTTTCTGAATTTTCTTTTATATATTTAATTACTTCATATATTTTTCTGAATTTTTTTATGTCATTTCCATTATTTTACAATTTTTTATGGTTAATACATACAAAATGATATACTTTATAAAGGAACATAAAGTGACATTTTTTCATTGGACACAACATGTCAAATGACACTTTTTCATTGATCAAATTTACCCAACATTTTTTCAACATTTATTAAAAGAAGGGCAAAAAAAACATAATTTCGATATTTTTTAAGTAATAAATTAAGACAAAAAAATATATATCAAAATAAAAAATATATATTTCAAAAACTAAATCATGAATTAAACCTTTTTTATATAACATATTCCTATAAAAATAATTATTCAGCTCACCCACACTCTTAAAAACCAATACTTACTTTATATATATAAATGAGATTAGCATTTAATACCTCAATAGTGAAATATTTTAACAATACAAGTGGAATTTAAATACTTCCATATATCCCATTTTCTAATTACTTAATAAAGGGATGTGTGTGATTCACAAAAAAAGGGGATATGTGCCACTCTTTAAATCAAGATTTAAAGATGAGTTAAATAATTTGTCATATAAACTAAATTCGTTTTTCATACATTAACAAATAAATTTTAACTCCACGGAGTTATAAAAAATATCACATGCCTCATTTATGTATAGGGTTAAATCACAATTTGAGTCTTAAATTTGGTAACTCTTTCCACATTAAGATTTTTTTTTTTGTTCAAGTTAAGCCCTAAATTTAGCAATTATTCTCACATTAAAACCTGAATTTTTTTTTATTCAAGTTAAACTCTAAACTTGACAAATATTCTCACATTAGAACTTTTTTTTATCCAAGTTAATCCTTAAAAACCCTAAAATTCAAACATTAATGTGAAAACAATTGCCAAATTCAAGTCTCAATGTGAAAACAATTGTCAAATTCAAAACTTAAATTAGACCAAAAAAAATCAAACCCCAATGTGAAAAAAGTTACCAAGTGGACTCCAATTCCTAAAATTCTCTTGATCAAAAACTCATTTAAGTATAAAATGCAAGTGTGGAAGAGCATAGAGAGTCAAGAGTAAATAAAGAAGTGGATTGTATTTTAGAGGATTCACATGCACTATTATTGCTCCTATGCTCTTCCACACTTGCATTTTTAGATGGTCAGACCAGAAGTAACCTTGTGATTTTGCAGCCTGCTTGATTTTTTTCTTATTAATAATCTACTAATATAATTGGCAATACTATTAGTGGATATATTCTAGCCTTGCTTTTTTATTGTTTATCTCCAACCACCACATGAAAACGTGACATTTTTTTAAACTCAAAAACTTAGTTTAATTGGTTCATACAATCATTTTTAAGATATAATATCTAAAGTTCAAAACTAAATTTTAAATTAAAGGAATTAAACAAAACACTTTTGCTCAAAAACTATTTGAATAACAAATTGAATTCAATCATTCTCGAGCTAAACTCAAACCCAAGTAAAATAGGTCAAGCTATCTAACAAGTAGAATTCAAATCTCTTAATACTCAATTCAAATAACTCGTGAACCTAAACAATTTTTTTTATTTATAAATATATCTTTAATATTTTGATATTAAATTACTAGTTTACCCAAAAATATTTTATATAAAACATCCTCAAACTCGAGTTCAAATATATAAATAATGTAAACATGCTTACCCAAACCAAGCTTGAATAGTTTGATTTTATTTTGAGTTGGAGCTCAAACATAGATAATAATATTTAATCAAGAGCGAGTTTTGTATTGAGCTCTACCCTCTCACCGTTCAAGCTTGGCTCAACCCAACTACAACCCCTATCTGTACACAATCCTTTCCTTATCCTGAGCTACAAGACAACCTCCTTTATACCCACCACCCCCTAAAAACCAAGAAAAGAAGATTAGCTTTTATGAACCCAAAAATTATTTAATTCATACAATCATACTTGAAAAAGATAACATCAAGTCTATGAGCTCAAATCTCAATATCTACAACCCTTATCATGAACAACAGCCTCCTTTACACTAAAAACAAGAACATGCTTTTCTTCTCATTAATTTTGTTCTTTGCATTATGGTTAAGGAAAGCTAAACTTATCCTCTATGGATAGCAATAAGGATAACTCTTGACCTTATCCCAACATACTATTACCCTTAAGATTTGCAAATCAGAACACGCTTATATGATATGCAATTATGACTCTCCAGATAAAGGGAAAACTTGCAAAATGTATTTAACTTAAACTGTGTTTAGCATACTATTGACACAACCACCTAGTGATGAAATTCAGGGAAGCAAGCAATGTAGCTGAAAAATCTGGTCACAATCTGCATATACAATACATCATACAACCATATCAATTCTCAACAAGTATCACAGCTTTGGTCCTGTTTGTTATGCAAATATTAACTTTTAAGAAAAAACTTCTTTGAAAAAAGTTCCGACAGCCTCAAGTAGAAATTGCTATTTAACTCAACCTTAAATGTTTATGTTCAACAATTCAAAATAAAAGGTTTTTTATCAATATTATCAGAATAAAATATTTTTTTAGAAGTCATTTTCTACAGATAAAATGAAACCTCATCATCTATGATTGTCATCTAAATGCAGCAATTCTACACATCTATACTTGGTATGGCTGCTTCAATATTTCAAACTGATTAACTAAGCAGCTCAGAGCAACAAAGGGGCATTAATGCACATATAATCAGCTTTGATGGACAGTATCAACTGTGTCATTGTCCCAGTATTGTCCATTGCATTTATTCCATCAACACTCATCTAGCCTGGACATCCAATGTGCAACTAACCCATATTTCTCAACCATGCGATAAATTGCATTACCCCTCCCCCCAAGTTAACAACTTCATTTTTATCCAGTGATCCATGTAAATTTAAGATAGGATATTGTTTTCAGTACTTGGTCAGAAAACTAATTTTACCTATGAGTAGGGTTAAAAGCAGAAGATGGCACTTCAACCATCCTGGATGGAGGGGATTGGGGCCTTGGGGTACTGACATCAGCCATTCCAAAGTTAGCATCCAGTATATCTACCCCACTCCATTCGACACCTGCAATTCTTGGAGTTAAGGATTAGACATCCACTTATTGTGCTATTAATGTATATTAATTTGGAAAAGAAAACGAGTTTGAGCAAGTGCTTTTTCCCCTCCCTTGGGGGTCAAGCATATTGAAGAGCTATAAAATTTCTACAAGGATACAGTCTGTCTTCCACATATCTGTAATGCTAACGTCAGCATCTGATAGAAGCCAATAATCTGCATCATTCTGAAAACAAGAAAAGAAAAGTGATAATCAATTTACATATCCGACTCCTGGCAAAACAAAAATTACATATTTAACCATAAAAAATGGAGCAGAGTGTAATATTTTAATTTAATTTAATTTAATTTTCATTTTTTTTTTCTCCAATTTTGGTGCATGATGGAGGAAAAGGAAATTGATCTTAGGTGCTACTCTCATAAAGAGGGGTACCACTGTTCTAAATGAGTTTTAATTCCACACTACTTAAATTTATAAAATACCTTTTGCTATTAATTATAGTTCACATATCCATTCTCTATAAAGCTTGCTACAGAAATAATTGGTAAAAGATACAGCACTTACGTCAATATTCGAAGGAACAATTCTCATCATTCCTCCAACAGACTCCTGTGAAGCATTAACATCACAGTCCATTTGATGAGTTTGTACTGCCTGTGGTTTAATTTCCTTTCTGGTTCTGTCAACATTGACCAACTCAACTTGGTTTTCATTAGAGCCAGAGCTTGAAGCAAGTGAGACACTTGCAGGTGGCTCAACACCATTCACCTCTTCAAACTTCTCGAATTGGCTGAAGAAAACCAACAATTTGAAAAGAAAGACAAAAGAGGAGGATGTCAAAACAAGAACATTTGTTGTCCATCATCACTTAGATTTAATTTCAAAAGAAAGATTGTACATAAACATGAACAGATAAATAGTTAAGCAAATACAAAAGGGAGCAATACCTGACTAGATAAACATCAATGGAACCCATTGTGCTTCTAAGGATCATCCTGTATCTCCTTTGTGGGTAGTCAACAGCCTAGAATATGGAGAAGAAAGGCAATTATGCATTCAAAACATTAGAGTAGAAAATGGTACTAACTCATTAGAATGCTCTAGCTATGAGCTTACTTCATCAGGATCAGGTACTTCCAGAGTTGTTCCATGTGGAGCTTTAATTGCTATCAGGGTTTCATTCTGCCAAAAGCAACATGGAAAATTTAGCATAGTAAAACAAAAATGTTTTGGAGATCAGTTCAAGTGCAGAATATGATTGCAGAGAAATAAATTTAAAGAAACATGGAATAAACAGACCTGAAAACAAGGTAGTCCCTTGATGTCTTCTTCAGTTACAAAAAGCCACCTGAAAAAAAATTGAAAACGGGTAAATGTATCATCATTTGCAAAGAATCAGCAGTTAACTGCACTTAATTGGGCCCTGGTACAAGGCAGGGGGGACAATATTCTTACCTCTGATTGTTCTCATTCTCACTCAAATCCCTCAATCTTTCCTGCTTTTCTCTGTAATATTTTAGAAGCATCAGCAATCCTAAACAGGTTTGAGACAGTAAGAGTTACTACTTCAACAAGAGAATAAGCAGTGCATAACCTTATTTGATCATCTAAAGTGTGCTCTTTCATGGTAAGGATTTCAATTTCTGCCTGCATACAGTTGAGTAATTAAGATCATATGTAGGAAACAAACAACACGAATTGATCAACCATCCCTGGTGGAACATTCTCTTGAAAGCTATAAACCAAAATAAAGAAATAGAAATACACTCTTATGCACAATAACATGAAGATTTGTTGCTTGGGAAAGGTAAAATGAAACCAATATTACTTCCTAATACCTGCAATACAGAGACATCACCATCCGCTTCTGGCCTTGAATCATCAATACCCCTAATAAATTTTGATTTAATCCTCGAATGAGTCTCACATTCATTGAAGGTTAACCAGAATAACAAACCAAATTAAAACAACAAATTCTTGAAAACATTTAAAATCATTAATAATTACTTCCAACGTATTTTGTTTTTCAGCTTCTTTTCAATAAGACCAATGCCTTCCAAAACATTTGTTATGTCATATATCCTCCTCTTTTGCACCTGTTGCAACATATAGAGGGGAAAAAGACAAAATAAATAAAAGAGCCATTTCAATAATATGACAAAACATCCAACGGTCCATAAGCTCCATTAAATGTATATCATTACCTCCAGTGTTTCTGCAGCCATATTTAGGTCAAGGATACCATCTTCAGCATGCTTTATTAGATTGATGAACTTTTTTGTCAAGAAACCTAAAAATTTTAACCACATTAGTACTGTGCTCACCATGCATAGAAGCTCTAGGCAATACAAATACCATTGCATAATTTTTCTTTTAAAGAAAAAAGCATTACTAAGGTTACCTAAAGAACTGTCATAACGGCAGCTGCCAGCAGGAGTAAGAGGAGCTGGAGAACCTGCCCATTACCATACATTATGTCAGTCGTTCTTCTCCATATAAAAATATCTCTTTCTTGGCACATTAGATTACCGATAGTGATGATACAGTAATTGAATTGGTATATACAGCTTTGGACTGAAACATAAGTTTCCTTCTAAGGACTAAGTTCATAGCAGACAATAAAATAATGAGATAAAAAAGTGGATGAATGGGCAAAGAAGTTTCTCACTAGCATTTGACACAGGTGTTTGAGGAGCAGACTTATTGGCCTTGGAGGCCTTTGATCTGTTATTTATCGTTCCTCCTTTAGCAGAGACAGGTGTCTGGAACGGACTATTGGCTGTGCTGGTAACTCTTGGACTGGTTGTCCATTGGCTAGATTCAACTTCCTTGTTCACTGTTGTACTCTTCCTTTTTAATTTCTGAGAAAAACCAGTGGTGTTTCAAATTGTTGCTAATGGCAGCAAGAAATACAAGTTCACCTCAGAAGTTATTTTGGCTATGCTTAAAATAACAGTTGATTAATTTGAAGGGGAGGGGAGCGAAGAGACTAAGTCTTAACAAATGCAAATATATGATAAAATGCATAAGAAGAGTTACTGTTAAGTGTTAACCATAAAAACCTTCAGAATTACTTGACTAATTGATGCAAAGGCTTTTACAAAGGCCTAAACTCATGGTAATCAATGCCATGAAACAATCAAGTATGTACAAACAATACTGACTCACTTGTTATTAGGTGGAGGACAATAAGTGAAAAGAATACTTCATATATGAACATAGGTTTTGAAACAGACTAGCAATCATAATTTGTAGGGGGTAATTATGCAGCCAAAGTCATAACAATGTCAACCGAATCATTTATCAAATAACCATCAAAGCTGCAACATCCAAAGAATTTACAGACTTCAAGCTTTCTTCACATAGGGCATGGCATCTAATAATCTGTTCTAAACCAACAATGCAGCACATGCATCTTCTTCCTCTCCGAGTATAGCAAGTTTATTACATAAAACTAATATGCTACCAATTGCAATTACGTCTGAAATCGAAAACATCACAAACAAAAACCCAATAGCTAGATATTCACTTGTCATCATGTCGGTCAAAAGTTATAGTGCTAAAAACTAGTTGCTCAGGGCATGAAAGTGCATAAGCCATCAAGTTTCAGCCATTGGATGATGCCGGCATTGTTAAATTTCAACTTAGTTCAGCAAAGAAGCACTTTATTCAACCCAAAGCCCATTATACCATCAAATACATCATCAAAAAAAATAGATGCACTGCAAAAAAATCACGTATTAAAGTACAAGTATAACAATTTCACTGCAGAGTAAAATAATTATAATGATACTGATAATTTCAACTCCACTAAGTGAACTAAACAAGTCACCATGAAAAGTTCTCGTTATGAAAAGATTTAATAAAAACTGGATATTATCTATCGTCAATAAAAGTTGCAATTGAACAAAATATAACGATATATGTTAAATGAGAGTATAATTATCGTCAAATAAAAAACATATTAACAGATGACTAGCCACGCCATAACCACCATTTTTTAAGGAAAAATGTGAAAAAACATTTATTGAAAATTAAAAAAAAATAACTCACTGGAGATCTCACAACAATCGCTTCAACCTCTTGATCGGCGATGATTCCACGAGTATTGTTAACGGTAGTTAAATTATTGTTACTATTAGAGGAAAATCTATGATAATCGTCCGGATGAACAAATGGCGGCTTCATCGAGGCGAAAGCCAGGTGGCGGCGTATCGGCGGAACAATCGAAGAAGACGACGGTGCTGGTGCGGAGACGGCAGTCATAGAAGGAGGAGGATGCGGCGGCGTGGGGCGAGCGGAGGCTCGAGCCACACCGGACATTGAGGTATACGGTATAGAGATAGAGAGAGGGAATTACAAAGAGAGAGGGGAGCGTAGAAATTCACTTGGAAAAAAGAGAAAGTGAGGGTTGCAGAGAAGGATGAGGGAAAGTTGTGAAGAGGGAAAGGGTTAAAGGAGGGAAAATGAAAGAAAAGAAATTTGAGAATAGAAAATTATTTTTTTTTTTAATAACTTTATGTTGTTATTTATTTTCACTTATTTGTAATATATTTTCGGAAATATGGGAAAAAAATTTAAGTGAATTTTATTTTTATGTTTGAATGAATAAAAGAACAATGTAACTTATCATTTGGTTGTTCTTTTGAATTTTTTTCATACAATAATATAGACATAAATACTAAAATTTTAATTATTGAATTATAAAGATTAAAATTGGATTTTTTTACTTAAATAATACAAAAAAATAATTATTTACCAAAATAATACACCTCCATTATTCACTAAAATGGTACACTTGAAGGAGTGGTGCCTCTTAGATAGATGGTACCACTTTAAAAATCTAACAATTTCATTTATTATTATTTTTTTTTTAATATTAAAAAATAAAAAAATATGAATCTGATATAATCTCGATAAAAAAATACGAGTATGGTATAAAAGAGTGGTGCCTACTTAACAGGCGGCATCAAAGATGCCTACCTGACAGGCGGCACCACAAAGCTACTGCTTCTAACGTCGATTTTTGCTCTCCTGCTCCCCTGCCGATAGCTACTGCTTCCTTGCATGATGGACAAAACCAAACCATTTTCATGGTCTCATGAGCGCTTATGGGGACCTTTAAAATGGTCCCCAAAATTTGTTTCACACACACACCAGCAACACAAGGGAAATCAACAAAAGAAAGAAAGAAAGGAGAAGGGGTTCGACAGCAAAGAAGGAAGGGGGAGAAGAAAAAGAAAAGGAAAGGTAAGAAAATTAAGTTGGTATTTTAATATTTTTGTTGTATTATTTTGGTAAAAAATGTTAAGTTTAGGGTTTGTTTGTTTTTTAATTTAAATTTTAAAATTTGTTGATTTTAATTTATTTTTAAAAAATTGTTTGTTAATTTAATTTTTGATTAAATGTTGTACTATGTTGTTAGTTAGTTTATAGTGTTTATATTTTTTATATGTTATTATAATATTTTTTGTTTTTATTTATTTTACAAATTTTTTAATTAATTTATTTTATGTTTAAATTAGGTAAAAAAAAGAAGATTTTTGAAAGGTATGTTTATATTTTTTTTTGATTGATATTTTGATTAATTTAAATATTTTTTGTATTAATTTTGTAAAAATTTCTTATTTATAGTGTTTATATATTTTATTTGTATGTTATTATATTTTTTTTGTTTTTCATTTATTTTATAAAATTTTCTAATTAAATTAGGTAAAAAAAAATTGTTGTGAAAGGTATGTTTATGTGTTTAGTTAAGTGTGTTTAAAGGTAATTCTTATTATTTGTTTAGTAGTGCTTAAATAGGATATTTTTTTGTATTAATTTTGTAAAAAAAAATCCTTGTTTATTATTTTATATTTATTGGTATGTTATTATTTTTTTGTATTATTTTAGTAAAAAATCCATGTTTGAAAGGTATGTATGTTTAAAGGAAAATGTTATTATAATTTTTTTTATATTTGTTTAGTTAAGTGTGTTTGTTTATAGTGTTTATATTTTTTTATAAAAAATTTTAATTAATTTAATTTATGTTTAAATTAGGTTGTTTGTTTGAAATTAGAAGGTATGTTTATCTTTTTCCTTCGTAATTTATTATTTTTTTATCATTTGTATGTTTATATCATTTATTATTTCACAAGATGTTTTTATTATTCAATAAATAAAAATGTTATTTTTCAATAAAATTATTTATTTTTAACTTTGTAATAAATATTAGTTAAAAATTGTATTAATTACTTCTGACAAATTCATAATCTCGAATTTTTTATTTTGCAGATATGAATATGAACTCTTTGATTAACGATGATAACCACATTTTGAATGACGCTAATAGATCGATAATAAATTGTTATTTGTTACATTATAAAAAGTTCATTTCATTTACGAAATTAAACTAGGTTATATTAACTATTTCGGTAATCTAATAATGTCAGGATCATCTGTACCAAAAATTGAGAGGTAGCGTAAATGACGTCAATATGATCCGGATCAACGCATCATGCCGTACTTGATTGAAGCGGGATTTGGATCAACTGCACTGATCCAAACATTTGATTTACGGTACGACTTGATATCCGTTTTGGTAGAGTAGTGACGGCTAAAGACCCACACTTTTCACTTACCGTGTGGGGAGTGCACCATCACATTAGAGGATGTTGCACTCCAGCTTGGGCTCCCAATTGACGGGAGAGCAGTTATGAGCTTATCGACGGTATCTAATCCGACTCGTCTCTGTAATTAACTTATTAGGAGTCTCACCCGGTGATGGCCAGTCAAGATTCACGAGGTTGAAGTTTACATGGCTAAGAGAACGATTCCATCACTTAACAGATGATGCCACCGAGCTTGAGGTGATGTGCCCCGCTCGGGCTTATATCATGCACCTCATAGGGGGTGTACTGATGCCAACGAAAAATGGAAATTCGGTCCACCTAATGTACTTGCCCCTTTTAAGGGATTTTGATGAAACAGGTCAATATAGTTGGGGCTCGATAATACTAGCGATGTTGTGTTGCGAGCTTTGTAGAACGACAAAGATTGTTGTCGTCGACATATGCGGGTGCCTCATATTACTACAATCGTGGGCCCTATATCGGATACCTTTCTTGGCCAATATTGAACACCTAACATGCGTTTTCCCACTTGTAAATAGGTGATAATATCTAAGCATTATAACAATTATTTGATTTTTTTTTGTGTAAATTTGTTCTAACAAGTGTTTTTCGTAGATGGCATGGGAATCCGAATATCGGGAGGTCACAACAAGTTTCGATATACCAGTAAATGATCGAGACACATGCCGGGAAGAAGGTAAGTTATTTGTGACATGCAATTACTTTATTCATCTTAATTTATTAATATTAATTGAGTTATGTTACTATAACAATGTTATTTAAATTTACAGTTCGTTTGGATGTCGTACTCAATCCCTAACGTTGCGACTATTATTCCTGAGTTTGCTCACGACCACTTGCACTTGTGGTGCCTTAATGCACCACTTATATGCTTTCAGATATTAGAGATCGAGTGCTTCGATAGTTCTGGTGCATACAAATCATCCCGACAAACCCAATAAACCTGGGGAAAATCCATGGAATTGACAAGGAGGGGAAACCCGGGCTGGACTAAGTTTAGTGCATGAAGATTATGTTACGATGTGGGAGAGATGGGCGGAGCGAATACCTCAACGTCAGATGGATCTTGGTTTCGCTTTGGCTGAATCCGTAGAGTACATGCAATGGTATTTCTAGATGGGGAAACCATATTTATATGATGGGCAAACAATGTTAGTTCCCCCGTACACGCTACCACATGGGCACCACTTTCATCCACCTGTGCCAAAGCTCGAGCTTGGGCATGAGCCCGATCCCGAGTTCGAGCATGATCCGGAGCCCAAGCATGAGCCAAACCCCGAGCCGACGCTCAAGTCATATCATCCGAGATGGCCAAGCGATGGATACATTCTCGAGTGGTCAGACGATAACTATAATACGGGTTGGTCAGGCCATGGCCATAGTACGGGTTGGTCAGGCCAAGAGTATCATTCGGAGTTTCCCGGATCCAGTTCTGATCAGCAAGATCTGAGATCATCGTTGATGTTTGATATCTTCAACCAGATACCACTGTAGTACTCTACACCTTTCAGCCCATTGTAGTACTCTACACCTCATCGTCTATTATCGTCGCAGAACTTCACCCATGGCTGATCATCATCGATAAGGTACGAGTCACCCGGTGATTCGAGAGACGATGACGTTGAACGTCGCGAGAACCCGCAATGTGCTCGTCAACAACCACAACATTTTACTCCCAGAACCATACCATCGAACCATCAAATGCGATGAGATGAGCCTTTATATTCATTTTTATTTGTATTTATTGTTTTCATTTGGAAAAAATATGTTTATGAATGAATTTGGAATTAATTATGTTTATGTTTATGTTTGTATTTAATTAATTATATTTATGCTTATGTTTATGTTTGGGGTTTAGGGTATAGGATTTAGGGTTTTAGGTTTTGAGTTTTGGCTTACCACATAAATAAACTTTAAACCTAAAACCCTAAAACTAAAACCCTAAACCTTAAACCTCAAAATTTTAAATAAAAAACTAGAAAAAGTCACAATAAGCATGAAACCACTAAAAAATATTTATGGAGATTTCATATTTCCTTTCCCCTAGTAAGTGTCATTAGGGGCAGGCGAGCCTGCATTAATTACGTTCATTACAACAGCTCACAAGTCAAGTCTGCATTAATTACAACAACTCATCTATCTGTAGAGAGGGTTGGATCATCTTAATATCTATACTATTGACCCAAATTACCAAACAATATAGAGATTAAGAATATCGTATTAAAAAGTACAGAATATCAAATTCAAAAAGTCTTGATCCAGTTTATGTAAAAGTTATAACCCTAAACCAAAATACAAACATAAAACTTATTAATTAAATACAAATTTAAACATAATTAATTCCAAATTCATTCATAAACTTAATTAATTTCAAATGAAAAATGTCCAATACAAATAGCTTAAGCCCTACCCAATCCGAAGGATTGACCAATATGATAGGTTTGTTGGGGGCAATTACGCCGAGTATGCCCTGCTAGCCTACATAGTCCACATAGCTTGTCGTCGTTTGTTTTCTCTATAATGTCCATTTCGTTACGGATTCTAGTGACGTGCGGACGACCTTTCGGATTCCTTCGTAGACCTTTGTTCGGGATAAGCTCGACAGTCATCGGAGGCACCTCCTATGTGGACAAGTCAGGCAAGACAGGGAACTCGTTTTTCCAAATACGTAATGTGCGCTTGAGAGTGTAAACAGGGTCGATGAACTATTCAACATTGAGAGACACTTTAGCACAAGTTACAATGACACGCTCACAGGAATAACGAAGTGTATCGAACCTCCTGCAATCGCAGTGTGTCTTTGGAGATCAACCCCGTATGACCTAGGTGGGATACCAGGTCTACGCCCAATGGTCTCCATAACTTGAAATCAATGAAACTGTCATGATTATATTTCAACATTCATCGTCCTTGCTCTCCGACAGTTTGCATCCATTACATTACTGACAGCTTCGACAAACACGTGTCTGGCGTTCATATAATCGATTTGTCGCATCCCTATTACTGGCATCAAGGTAGCCAGCCTGTAGAACATAGCCGAGAACACGGGTGGTGAAATTGAAAGATGTCGTATTCTCTTGAACACACCGTTAACCAACTATACTAGGTTGGTCGTCATTTGACCATATCGATACCCGTCATCGAAACTTTGAGACCATTGCCACGGCTCCATGGTACCTAACCACTCTCGCAAAGGCTTATTCGTTTGACCTTCCATGTCACACTTAAGTCTGGTCATTCTTAGTCGAAAACAGTATGGCTCTAGCTCGTACATTGTAAGAAAATTAAGAAAACATAAGTTACAGTCTCGAATTAAAACATTAAAATATAACTTGAAACTAAATTTTTTACCCATTTTCACAAGTCGTCTCCGTCAGTCTGCATTCCTATATTCTTGTTGGAAGTTAGCTACAATGTGTCGGGCTGCAGTAAACCGACCTCCATGGTACATCGGTACGCCTAATGGCCACAATAATCTCATTCCCTCTATCGGAGATAATGCAAATATTATCGTTATGAACAACATACCTCCGTAAGTTCGTCAAGAAGAATTCCCATGATTCTATGTATTCTTTGTCCACAATAGCAAATGCTATTGGGAGCACATTCTAGTTCCCGTCTTGAGCCACCACAATTAGTAGGATCTGCGTATATTTCCCATATAGCCGGGTCTCATCTAACTGGATAAATGACTTGCAGTGAGGAAATGCTCGAACGGAGGGATCAAACGTCCAAAATATATACTGAAAAAATTCTTCTTCCCGATTGTATGTTGGTATCCGACCTATAATAAGACCGTGTCACCAACTCAATCGCAGTCTCCGGCACGTACTATCGTATTGCGGCTATCCTGCAGCTCATTGTACAATGCATCCCAATTACCGAACAACTGTTCCATTGCCATCTGTTTCGCAATCCATGCTTTTTACATGAAACCCGATAATGGAATCATGCTTGCATATCGACAATCAATGTAGGAACTTTGATGGTCGGATCGTCCTTCACCATTGGCATGATATGTGTGTAGATAGTTATGGCATCGAGTTTTTGGTAAATCTTCTGACAAACATTTGAACTGCATGTGTGAGGCCCGTCAAATTTTCTTATCTCCCACTTATGTGACTTCTGGATAAATGCAGCTCGTACCCGTCAATTACAACCTTCTGTCCAACACTCCCCAATATATAATGTCAATTTAGACACGGCGACTTTGTAGTCCACCAACACATTCATGCTATATTGCTTAATGGCAAAGACGCACTCTTCCTTCGAGTCAAATTTTGACCCACGAATAACTCTTCAAGTTCTGGTGCTACTACCAATCGGTGAGTAGGTATTATATCAGGGTACTCCGCGAAATCAACTGCATATGCCGCATCAGGGTCTATAAGTGACATGTGTTCCCCAGCAGGATTATTGTGCATCACAATACTTTAACCATTCCAGACCTCTTCATTCAGGCCTTCCTCGTTGATATCATCCGGGACCTCGTCCACGTCGGGATCACTATTAATATCGACCTCGTGATCAGAAGGATCACTACTATCATATCCATCATCACCATCCGCATCATTATCGAGTGCAACATTAAGATCGATGCTGATCTCACGAGCTACAGATTGACTATCAACGTACGATGTCGGAGCCATCATACTTAATGGAATGGGAACTTCAACTGTCTCAACATCAGTTAGCTCAGCAAATAACTGAATCGGTGCATTTTCATTACTTCGATTCCCATAATAAAGAGCGATCATTGTCTCCACGTCTTCATCGTCTACGATTTCCATCTCGATAAATTTGATAGGATCTGTTGAAACTTGAAAGTTATAAAAAAGTTTTGATATCTTTCAATCAAATATCCCAAGAGCTTAAATTTTCACATCTTTCTTTCATACACTTGTGAGCTTTACTTTCATTTCTTTACTCAAGTGTATTTTTTTTATATTGTGAGCTTAATTTGCAAACAATTTGATTTTGTTAAGATTGTCTCTTGTTTGCTAATTTGTATTTCTTTGAGAGCGTTTGAGACTTAAGATTTACGTAGAAATCTTAAGTGATTGTAAGGTTAAACCTTGTCCTTAAAAGTTCTATAAATCTAGTGGATTTGGGAAAATCCTTAGTGGTGGAAAGCTAAAGTAGTGGAGTAGGAATTTGGGCCTGAACCACTCTAAATTATTGTGTCAAATTGTTTCAATTTTCTCTACTCTCTTCCAACAATTTTAAAAAGCCAATTCACCCTCCCCTCTTGGCAATTTCGATTCAATCCATCAAGTTAACAGACATGGTAAGAATGACACCGTTAAATAGAAAATATGGCATATGATTAATAAGAAAAGAGGATGTTAAAATGGAAACATCCCAAAAACATTTAGGAACAATCAATTGAAAACGAAGAGCTTTGGCTACTTTACGAAGGTGTGTGTTTTTTCTTTCAACTACACCATTTTGAGAAGGAAAATCAACACAATATGATTGGTGAATCATATCATTCTGAGTCATATATAAATTGAAAATATTGGAAAAATATCCTGATACAAACACTGGCATTAAATTAAGTTTTTATTTTAGCTCAAAAGGCACAAAAATATAAAATAACTCAAAATATTTTTTCCATTAAAGGTAACCAAGTTACGCATGAATAATCGTCCACAAAAGTAAAAATAATAATGAAACTTAGACTTTAAAGTAATTAGACTCTAAACTCAAAACATTATAATGGACTAATTCAAAAGGAAACGAGGACTCTTTCATTAACTCTACGAACAGATGGTAAATAGTGATGTTTAGCAAATTGACATGACTCACAATCTACTAACAATAAACTTTGAGAATGAGGACACAACTTCTTCTAGGACGACAATGAAAGATGACCCAACTGACAATGTACCTTAAAGGGAGACTCCATACTAGAATAAGCAACAACTCTCGGCACTTGTCCTCCTTGTGTTGGCAGTGAACCCCAAAGGTCACTTCAATCAAGTGACCCATAAAAATCCCAATTCATTCGCATTTAAAATAATGAAAAGTAAACCAACTAATCAAGCTGAGTGGCTTTGATACCATGTACGAAATACTAGGGGAGAAATAGCAAAACACAAGTTGGAAGAGAAAATGGAATTCTATATATTCTACACCATTAAAAATACATATATATACATGTTAGAATCTATTCTATAAGGAAATTAAATAAAATAGAATAAAATTAAATCCCTAGTAATCAACTAATTACATATATATATATATATTCCTTAACAATTATTAAGTAATAATTGGCTAATTGGCCTTAGCTTGAAAGAACTACAAATAGTGAGTGATGTCACAACGTAAAAAGTGTTGAAGTTGCAATGTTAGCTTGATGAGTCATGATATACGAATTTTGAGGTTGCGACGATGATGCCTTGACACAGGCCAATGAGAAGTCCTTCGTCAATGTCGTGACATCATGATAATCGAGGTTGTGACATTTATCTATAGAATTGAAATAAGTGACTATTACTAAAGGGAAATTTGGTGGAATTTTTATTTCTAGCTCTTGTTAGAGCTATTTTTATAAGGATAAAATAGTCATTTAACTCCTAGTTATAAATATTTTCTTGTATCAAAATTAAACAACTAAGAAGAAGTTTTAGAAAGCACTATTCAGATTTTGATAGTTTTTTAGAGGAGGCTTTGTAGATTTTGTTGTAGATTTCTAAACTCTTTCTTGTTGATGGCAATGTAAAATAGAGATTAAAGTAATCTTCAACTTTGAAAGTGGATGCTTCTCCTTGAATGAACAATTTTAAACTCTTGTTCTTACTCTTTTTTATTGATTGAATGTTTACAATGACTACTTGTACTTTGAATACCATGTTGTTCTAAATTTTCTTGATGATTGATTGGAATGTTGATTACTAATAGTTATTATGATACATGTTGATGATTGGTTGATTGATTGTTTTAAAATGCTTAGTAAACTAGAAGTGATGACTCTAGTTGAATATTTAGATAGATGAGATCGGGAGAAGAGTCTATCGAGTAGAACTTTAATAGGATCACGCTGAATAGCGAGATCAAGAGGTGAGCTATGAACTAGGCGAGCCGAGAGGATTCTAGGCAGTGATTCCTAAGTTTGAATGAGACTGAGAGGAGATTTTTACTTACCAATGTCAAATCAATTTAATTGAGACATGTATGTTAACTTTGTTGGTAACTAGCTGACTAATCAACCATCACCTTGTTAATTGGATTAGCCTAATACAAGAAGAGGAAGTTTAGGTTAGTTTACTTGGTAGATAATCTAAATTACTTTTGTATGAACTTGATTAGAATTGGATTGATAATCCTTAATTAATCCTTAAATTAAGTACACTGGTAATTGCTTTACTAGTAACTTGGATAATTAGTACATAGTTTCTTATCAATCCCTAAAAAAATGATCCTTGGAATGCTTGCTTAAAATATTTCATTGTAGTACTACTATATTACAACTTGACACCATTATACTCGCGGTTTTGTTGTGCTTAACGGTTAAATATATTTTTTATAATGCGAACAATTAAAAGTTGAATTCATTAGGATGTTTTCTTAGCTCCTCATTGTAGTCATTTTAAGATGGAACTGATTAGAATGAGTTTAAATGAGAAATTAAGAACTGGTTTTGAACTTTTCTATTATAATTAGTGTCACCAATGAAGAAGGAATTGCACTATAAATGTGGGTTTTTAACTCCATTGAAAAGGCGAAGATAGTAAGTTTAAATAAATTCAACTGGTTAATTTTGTTAGGAGCTAAATGAAAATATTTATTTATATCAATTAGGAAAGAAATTCTAGACGAATAAGTGTATATTTAAACTTTAAACTTAATAATTTTGTTGATTAAATGAGAAGAGAGGATGGAATTATAAATGTTAAGTGAAACTCAAAAAAATAAAATAAAAAAGTCATGGAATTTGTGTAAGAAAAAGTTCTAATGTTTTCATGGCTTAGATAATCTTGTTTCTCATTTTGGGCTAATAGGTGGCTTTTTTCTTGAATAAATTGTCTTGCATTTATGGTTTTCCCACCTTTTAGCCCATGTAATACTATTTGTTATGTTGGGCCATCACTTGACTGATTTTGGAGATACATTGTTGTAGTTAGGGGTGTGCAAATTTCGGTAAAATTAAATTAATTCGGTTAATCGATCGAATTCATTTAATTGGTTGATTAATTGAATTAATTCGATCGGGGTCGGTTAATAATTTTTTGAAAGTTCGGTTAACAGTTAATTCGGTTCAAAATCGATCAGTTGACCGAATTAATCGAACTTAATAAATAATATAATAATATATAAGTATTCAGTCGGTTCAATTAGTTTTTTGAAAGTATAAATTAATCGTTCGATTAATTCGGTTAATTTGATTAATTTTTATATGTTTTATACTTGTTTTAATAAAAAATAAAAAAATATAAATTTCGATTAATTCGGTTAACTGACCGAATTAATTGAAAAAGTTTGGTTCGGTTAATTTTTTTTTAAATATTCGGTTCGATTAACGATTAAGAGTTAAAAGGGTCAGTTAATTCGGTCAATGGTAGTTCGGGTCGATTAACCGGTTGAACATCCTTAGTTGTAGTGATTTGCAATCTCTCCACCAATTTCAAAATTGAGAAAGATTAGAGAGGTCTTTTTACCATAGAAGATATGTTTATTGTGTTAGAACCGTAAAAAATAATATTTAATATAAAACTTTATTAAATCAGGATTTGTCATATAAAATTAAAAATAAAATAAGAACAAAATTAAATGCGGAGGCGTACTTGAATTCACGGATTCCTTGAAAATTTTTGGATCTTGGGATTTTGATATTCCAAATTAGCTCACAAGTAATCTAGAAAAGATAGCTCCTTCTTTTCTAAAGATGAGATATTAAAAAAGTTATGTAATATCCATATTTTCCAACATACTGTTGTTCTGGTTGGAAAAAGAAAAAGCTTTGCATTCAACAATGTGTTATTGATATGCAAATAATTAATATTTGTTACCATATGGAAAGTTGTATAATCGTCAAATTGTTGCTTATCAGCTTATAAAAGTTGAGCTTAGATTGTAGTTATTTTACATTATAAAGTTCAGAAAATCAGATGGTTAAGTTAAAAAAATTAATTGAAAACTAAAATAATTTTTTCGTAAAGTTAAAGGATCAAATAAGTTATTATACCTTTTCTTTTTTTGGACAGGCGTGCAGGAAAATCCGGATGAAGTATGCCCAGTTGGGTGGAAATCAGACCCTAAGCTGAGCAAGAACCCTAAGTTTTCTAGATAATACTAATAACTTGAAAATTAAAAAAAATTGAAATGAACTTTCGTATTTAGAATTGGAAATATATCAACATATAGAGATAAAATTAAATATTTAATAAAATTTAAATTTAAATTTTTATATTAAAAAATTGAACATTTAATTAAAAAAGCCATTTATTTTTATTTTACGTATGCTTTTTTTTTGGTTAAAAAACAACTGTTACATTAAATCAGATTTTAAGTATGCTTATTGAGTTGCTCAAATAATGATTTTTCATGCATTTCGATCTAATTTGTAGTAAAAATTGAATGATAATATGTTTAGAATAAAACACGTAGTAATTGAATCAAATATTGCTTGAAAAAATAATAATAAAAACATAAATTGAAACCTTATACAACATTTATGAAGTTTTTATTTAAGTATTTTTTAAAAGATTTAATATTTATTTATGCACTTTCTTTGACTCTTATATGACCAACGCCTAAAAGATTAAGTCTGAATTTTAGCATTTAACTATTACTTTTTATTGTTTTATATAAAAAAAAACTATTACTTTTTATTGAGAATTGAATAAAACATTTTTAATGAAAGAATATTACATATAAATATTAATTAGAAAGCATTTTTAGTGAAAATAATTTTTTATTGTTCTCTAATTTTTACATAAATTTATTTTTATTTTCCAAAAATAAAATGAAATCATTTTTTCTTAAGAAATAAATCATTATTCATGATATAATATTAAATCTAAAAATTAAACAAAAACTACAATTTTTTTAAAAAATTATTTATTTATTTAATTTTATATCATGTGAACCTCTTATTGATTTTCAAAATTCATCCATACATATATATAATACATATGCTTTATTATATAATTTTTCTAGAAACTGTTTAAATTGTTAAAATCTTGTGTTTTAAGTCTAGATTTAATGATTTTTAATTATATAATAAAATCATGTAATTTTAAATTAATTAAAAGTATCTTTAATAAAAATAAAATTAAGTTATAAACTGAGTAATACGTTATTTAAAAATTTATTGAATCTTACCTTAATAAAATTAATAAATCTTGTAATACCATCCACATTAATTTAATGAAAAAAAAAAGTATTTTGATCCCTTTAAAGTATATTTTAAACGAAAATTATATTATAAAACAAAAGTCAGAGATAAGTAATGAAGACAACAAAGTTTAACCTAGACCTATGGGTTGGGTTATCCGTTCAGGTCTTAAGGTCCGTTTAAAATTTGAAAGAGTTTGGGTAAAAAATTAGGTCTTTTTAAAATTTGAGTCAAACTCGGGTTTGTACATTTAATCTTGAGCCCGACCTATTTTAAGTTTATAATACTTTATATTATATTTTTTTATATATTATGTAATTTAGAACACTTTAAAAAAATAAACATATACTAAATATATAATATTACTCTAATGTAAACATTAAAATAATGTTAAGATGATTATATAAAAATTTCAATAAATAAAAAATATATAAACTTATTAAATATTAAAATAATATAATATAATTTTTTAAAAAAAAATTAAAAAATAATATAGGCTGGCCTAAAATGGGCTTGAGTTTGTTTTTTGTAAATATGGGCGGCTTTGGACAAAATTTTAAGCCCAGATTTCGGACCTGGTCGAATTTGAAAAAACATAAAATATGTTAATATCATGCTTAAACCCGACTCAAACCAACCTGCCTCGACCCATAAACACATGTAGACTTTTACCCAAATTAATAAGCTTACTCCATCCATATACTCATAACATCAACTTCATTAGCAAGAGTAGAATATCAGCTTCATTAGCAATATGTAGAGGTGTTTATAGATTGGGTCGGGCCTAAGCATGATATTAACATACTTTATGCTTGCTCAAGCTTGGCCCGACCCGAAATTTGGATCTAAAATTTTACCCAAACCCGTCCATATTTGCAAAAGACTACCTCAAACTCATTTTATGTCCGCCCATATTATTTTTTAAATTTTTTTAAAAAATATTTATTTTATTTTAATATTTAATAATTTTATATATATTTTTATTTATTGAATTTTTTATATAGTCTTCTTAATATTATTTTAATGTTTAAATTAGAGTAGTATTGTATATTTTGTATATGTTTATTTGTTTAATGTGTTTTAAATTATATAATATATAAAATAACATAATAATAAATATTATAAACTTAAAATGGATCGGGCTTATGTTCAAGCCTAAGCTCGATCCATATTTTAAACGGGTTTAATTTTTTGCCTAAATCTATTTTTCGGGCCTTAATATTTTTGTCCAAATCTTCTCAAATTTCGAACAAACTTTCAAACCTGAATAAATAACTCGACTCATGAACAAGTCTAACAATATTTAAATCCAAAAAGAAGAATGACATATTTTATCCCATAATTTAATAAAATTTTTAAATGACGAATGTGCTTTTATACTTTATTTTAATTTTCTAAAACAGCACTTGATGTGACAGTCTTCTTGAACAACTAAAATATCAACACGTGGCGCTTTTATGTGGTAAAAAATCAGCCCAGTTAAATTTAGGTGCATGGTAACAATTTTACCATTTTATTTGTGAAGTAATAAAAATAAAACGCTAGAAGAATCAAGGGGGAAAGAATTTGCAAGAGGGAGAGCTGAAAGTGGAGGCTTATGGGGAGATTGAAGTGGAGAGACATGAGAAGGGCTCGGAAGAGGTGGTGGCGTTGAGGCTGGACTTGGACTAAGGATAAGCGACGGTGTTGCGGCTGAATGTGGATCGTAGGCAAGAAGTTTGGTGGCGGGGTTGGTGATGATGATGTTAGCATGGAGGCTATTTTACGTAAATGACTTTAAAAAAATTGTTATTTACGTAAATGATTTTGATTAAAAAATAATCACTTAAATGATTTAAAATGAACAATAAAATTGGGTGGGGATATTAATGGCCGACATCATAATATTTTTTTTCAATCTGTATTATATTGGTATACTTTTATATTACTATTTGAAAAAAAAATTAGGGTTTTGGAGATGTAATGGTCGACACTAACTTTTGAATTAAAAAAAAATTATATTTTTGAGTGTTCGAGATGTAATGATCGATATCAATTTTATCTAGTATTAAAAAAGTTTGGGGTTTGAGTATCAGATGATTGACGCCACCTTTTTCGAGAATCGAAATTTTTTCCTGAGGTTTTGAGACATTGATGGACTATACCAACTTATAAAAAAACTTTGGAGTTTTGAGACACTGATGGTCGACACCAATCTTATCAGATAAAAAATTATTTTTTGAATTTCTTTAGGAATTTTTTTTGGGTGTTGGGATACTGATGATCGATATCCTAATACCAGATTTAAATTTAAAATTAAATATGGTTGTAAAATAAAATAATTAAAAAGAAATTAATTTTAAAAATCAAAATTAATTTAAAAATAATTTAATTACAATTTAAAATAAAAAATTAAAAAATCGAAATTAAATTTAAAAAATCAAAAGTAAATTTAAAAATCAAGAAATAAGTTTTTTAAAGTTTAAAATCAATTTATATAAAAAGAAATAAAATAAATTAATCAAATTAAAAAAACCTGACATTGGACCTGTGAAGGCCGGCATCTGCAACAGCAGAAAGTCACAATTTGGCCATTAGTAGCTGGCACTTGCATTAGTAAGTAAAGAAGTCAAAGCTAAAAAAAATAGTTTAATTTGATAAAAGGGTATAGACTCTTAGTGTGCCAGCATCCCTAATTTTTTTTTTCAAATGTTGCTATAATTTATATCAATATGATATAAGATGAAAAAAAATAAGAATACCGATCATTTAGTTCTCAATACTCAAAAAATTATTTTTTTTACCACATGACATAATCATTATCTAATGATTATTATCTAATGATTATGTTAAAAAATTAGATTATACCGATCGTTTATTATCTTCAACCTAATTTTACTGTTTATTTTAAGTTTACATAAATAATTATTATTTTTTTGAGTCATTTGGATAAAATAACCTCTAGCATGGAAGTTTGCATAATACAAGACCTGAAGGTGCTTAGTGCAGGCGGAGCTGAGAATACAAGGCTTGGATTTCAAAGGGTATAGTGGGAGACCTGAAGGTGTTCCGATACTTCTTTCATCTCGTTGTTCCATTGAAGCTATCATCAATGGCGGAAAAAAAGAATTTACACTTAAATTGATTGTATCAATTTCTTTAAATTCAAGGTTTTTCACAAAGTGGACAAAACAATGCTATATATGTATATTTAAATAAATAAAATAGCTAAAAACAATGCATCGGTTCCAAGTCCGAACCACCCATCATATCATTTTCCAATAAAGTAAAACTATGAAGAAAGTTCTAAAAAATTTAAAATTTATGAACAAAGACAAATTCAAAATGATTTCTCAGAAAAAATTATCAAAGTAAATAAATAAAAACATTATCATTTTCCCATTTATTTCTCATGATTGCATGCAACTCACAATAATCCTTTTTTCTTGAGGCAAAAAAGTTCCTTTCTTCAAGTTAGGACTTAAAAGGGTTAACTCATCTTACCCAACATTTGCCACAACGAGTCAACCCTACAACCTTGAATTCTAGTTTCTTTCATGAGCTTGTTGGAAAATATGAACATCATATATGTTAGGTATTTATAATTGCTGACTCGAAACTTGAATTTGATTTGGATTGCCTACTCATGACCTGGTTTGGCCTCGCTAGTGGGACGCATGTGGGTCTCATAGTGGGAGTTGTCAGAAAAGCTCGCACGGACGGTTTGTAGTTCCAGTTCGCATATACCATGTAGTTCACGTGTGGGGGCTACAAAGTACAGTAGGTAATCCAGCACATGTCCAGCATGCTCGGAGCCCGCTCAGAATGTCAGTTCCATGAACAGTGGAATCAATTCCATGAATAGTGATAACATGTATAAATACTCGATTGTCCCTTTCAATGAGACACGATGGAAAAATACTCAACAATTGGTGTAATGAGCGTGGACAGACTTCCGACTAGCAAATTTCTTTCAGTTTGGGAAAATTGTTTACCAAAGTTACAATGACTCACCCAAACGAGAATTTCCCCTTATCCAGCTAGAGCATCGGGTTTTGGTAGTCAACCTAATGAGGCAGACTTGTTTGTCGATTGACCGAAAAACTTCGACAATGTCGCTTATCCAGGAGTTATGGGTCCGTTGGACTTAAACGTATCCTCCGATCATGGGCTACTGCTTCTTTCTAGCCAAGAAGCGTCAACACAACAGTTCCATGCTCTTCAAGAGCAAATGAAACTAATGAGAGAAAAAATGGCTGCACAAAAGTGCACGGTTTGAGCAACAATAGGCTTTCCAGTAGGAGTTGCTGAAATAGAACGATGAGCAAAGAAGGAAGGTATAGTCTGACAATTATGATTTCCATGATAATGCGAACATGCAAGATGAAGGTCTAGGCTTGCATGCGAGGGAATGGCAGAATGAAATGGATGAGTTACTACGAGACATCATGAGAGCGTTGCACCTTGAGTCTCAGGATATGGACTAGCTTTTTTGTTCTAACAATTCGTTGGCCCTAGAGATAGTAGCGATGAACTTGCCACGTGATTTTAAGGTCCCGAAGGACATGTTCAAAGGGAGGAGAGACCCATGAGCCCACTTGATGCAGTACAATGATTATATGAATGTGTTGGGAGATTCAGACTTTGCAAAATGCAAAGCTTTTTCCACGACGCTAAAAGGAAGTGTGAAGAATTGGTACTTGTCCCTTCCTCAAGGATCGATTTGAAGCTTCTCCCAGTTGGGCCAGATGTTTCTAGAAAGGTTCAGGGCTCATAGGATGATCATGTGCACGCCTATGGGGTTGATGTCCGTAAAATAGAAAGAAGGCGAGTCTTTCCAAAACTAAGTGAAGCAGTTTCATATGGTAACTTTGAATACGAAGACTTAGAACCAATGGGTCATTGATGATTTTATCATGGGAGAGCAGAATGAATATGTGCAGTACTTCTTTACTGATAACAAACCTAGAGTTTGGCAGACCTATATGAGCAGGCTCACAAGTTTACAGAAGTAGAGGAGATTGAGAGGGCGACACGTGGCAATTTCAAGGAGAGAGTAGACATTTTAGGGCTGACAAGTTTACATAGTTTTTACACTAACAGCAAGTAAACACATTGTCCATCCAAATCCACCCTAAATGTATTTAACTTTTAAATTATTTTTTTAATAATACATCGTTATCAAATATAAATCCTTGAGTAAAGATAATATCCTATAAATTGTTATTTTTAATTTTTTTTTGTGATAAGAAAAAAAACTTAAAAGATTATATTACGGTAATGCAATAAAAAACACCATTAGCTTTGTGACTTTCAAGAACTAGTAAAAGATTTGTAAGAGTAGATGCCAAAACATTAAGTATAACTGCAAAAAAAAAAAAAAATCTTCAACGTTTGGAGGATTTTGGTTTTCTGCCCCTAACCTTTTTTTTATTTGGACCCTCAAAGTAATGATTTTTTCAAACATCAACACATTTTTAACGGGAACCGTCAACTGACCGTTAGTCAAGCATCGATCAACATAGATGTCTATAATGTGTGCTAGGTTGAAGGATGACATGGCAAAATAAATTAAATAAGATGACATGGCAAAAATTAAAAATAGTAAACCCAATTAAATACAATAAATCGGGAAAAAACCCTCAATCATCGTGAAACCTTAAATCTAAAAATCCTAATATCTTAAAACCTTAATTTTTAAAATCCCCAAATCATGAAATTCCTAAAATCTTTAGCAATCTCCTACTTGAATAATTGATTGAGGAAATTTTCTACTTAATCCTTTATTCTCAAATCATGAAATGCCTAATCCCTTATTCCCAAATCATGAAATCTCATAATTTTCGGAAATTGTTATTTTCCTTCCTTGTCATTTGAAATTATGGACTCAGGAAATTTTCTCAAATCTAAATTAGATAGTTTGAATAGTTAGTCTACAGGTTGGGTTTCGCATGGTTCAAAGAAAAAAATCGAGGTATGCAAATATTGTTACTTCATCACAGAGGGAGTAAGTGTATGATGGGGAAGTAGTAAAATGTCATTGCAATAAGTTAGCTCCTAGAGACACTTTATGGAGTGATTTAAATTCGATGAGGAGATTTTATGGTTGTTTAGATTTTCGGGTAAGTGAAGAATTTTATTTGCAAATTGAGCTCAATTTGGATGAATTCATAAATTACCTTAGGTTGAGTGTTTATGATTCAAATTTTGTTGTTGTCAATTTGGATGAATAGAGGTTTGTTTGTAGGACGGTGGTTGTGATTTCTTCAAGTGGTACGATAGGCAAATGTGTGACCATGCGATTTAGTCATTGCATCAATTGCATGACAGTGAACAAAATCTTTCGAAGGATAATTTAGCACTTACAAAGAATGTTATGGATTTGGTTGCATTTGATGGCAGCCATAATGGTGGCAGTAGTACTATTGACACTGAGGTTGAAGGAGGTAGATTAGTTTGTGGTGTTGAAGGAGAAGTAGCGTTAAGGAACAAAATGTTAACCATGAAGCAAAAAATTAAAGTTATCAAGAAGGAGAATTCAATGTATAAGATATTATTTTCTTACTCCGTGTTATGTATTGTATGCATCACCATAGGTTTCTTTTTGGAAATAGTGGTAAGAGGCATATGCAGCTAGTAGTTGGAAATGTTGATTGAATGTAAAATGATCCAACATATGTTATTTATGTAATTTGGAACATTGATATAAATTATGCTTGGAACTAATGACCAATTTTGGTTGTTTATGCCTAATTTAATTTAGCTTAGTAAATAATGCAGCGACAATAAACATAAGACTGAAAAATCAAATTTGATCATTTAATCATATGATTTCCCCATTTTAATTGGGATAAATGTACTTTACAAAAGCATATGATTAGCTTATACACCATTCACGTTAGACCAGCCAAAAACTAGAATGTAAGTGAGCTATACACCACCATTCATCTTGGTTATTAATACTACTATAAGTGAGCTATACCTAGCTCCATCAACCACCCAAAAACCCAACATCTTAGTTTTCAATACAATAAAATAACATTCAACATCGGTGCATTCCAAAATCAGAATGTTGCAGGCTTAAAATGTGACAAAATAACATTCACGTAGGATAACTATTTCTTCGATGATTTACTCATGTTTCTTTCAGTTGATTCTTGTGTTCCCCAATAGCTTCTACCCCTTCAAGAACACCTTCACCATCAGTTTCTACCCCTTCAACATCACCCTCCCCATCAACTTCTGCCTCTTCAACATCACCCTCCCTAGCAGTCAATAATAATATCATCTACAATTATAGTGTTATCCACCTCATGTTCAACATGTAGGTGAATCTCCTTAAACTTGACCCAAAAGTCTAACATAGCTATTGTGGAAGTGTCATCATAAATCACCCTTAGATTATTTTGTAACCCTACTGTACCAAACTCGTGAAAATATATTAACATGACAGTGTAACGACTTGGATTTGGGGTCATCGAAATAGTGTAATTTTGAGACTTCGTGTTGGGAAATCGGATCCGTAAATATTTAATAAAAATATTTACGGAAATAAATCGTAGAATAATTGATTTTGAACAAGTAAATTTAAGTGTATAGTGCTTTAATTGAGTATGAGGACTAAATTGCATAAGAGGTAAAAGTGCAATTTATAAAAAGGATTTTTTTATGGAATGAAATAGAGAGGACTAAAGGGGCAAATTTCCCTTTATACCTTTTAGTGCCGTTAGGTGTATGAAAATTGTGGCTTACAATTTAGTTGAATTTTCAATTTAAAAGAAATTAGAAAAAAAAGAAAGAAATGAAAGGAAATGAAATGGGTTTGAGTGGGAGTTGTTGAAGAAAGAATGATATTTTCTCCTTTCTTCTTCAGCAACACGTCTCAGAGAAGGGTGGAGAGGGCTTGAGCATTTGCTAAATTAAAGCTTGAAATTGGTAAGAGTAATCAAGCCCTTTTCTTATAATTTTTACGTTTTTGAAATCGCAATACCTTAAACTATTAAATCCATGTCATATCTTCCAATATGGTTAAGAGTATTAAACAATACCATTGTTGGGGAATGAAGCTTTTGGGATTTTTTGGATATACATAAGACATGGGTTAGAAGAGAAAAGAGACTAAAGGATGAAATTAGTCATTAGTTCAAATAGTGTGGACCAAATTGAGAGACTTGTGAAATTAGTGTAAGAATGAGAAATAGAGAGTTAAATTTAATTAGAGTCAAATTGTTTGTAAATTAATGAATATGTGTATGTTTAATTCCGTAGCTAACATTGGCTCGAACTCTTCAAAAATAAGGGCAAAGACAAGGTCGTCGACGAGTAGCTCGGAACTTACGGTTGGTATTTCTATAATCTAAACTTGTCTAATAAATGTCAAATTTTAAATAAGTGGCTTAATGTAGAAAATCAAGGAATGAATAATAAGGTATGAGACTCTCTACTCATTAGAGTTGATTTGGATAATTTGATTATGTAGGAAATTATAGATGATATATTCCTCCATGTGTACTTGTATGATATGTGATTACAAAAGTGATAAATTTAATAATTATTATTAGATTATATTTCTAAACGTATTGTTTCATGGATAAAAATTTAAAGATGAAAAGTGGTTTGATGTTAAATGAAAAAGATTACCCTATTAACTGTTCGGGTGACATGCCATAGGATAGGAAGAGTTTAAGGTTACTTCAACCATGAGTCGATGAGGCACTGGGTGCCAAGTTACTTCAGTTTAACCGATGAGACACTAGGTGTCACCTTTATTATAGCACTGGGTGCGATTATTACTTCGATTTATCCGATGACGCACTGGGTGCCAAACCGGTGTGTTGGTTGGATTCGTATATCCGTCAGAGTTCGAGTCGTGTTAATAGGGAAATTAAAAATGATGAGAATTATGTTAAAACAAATGGAAATTTCATGAGACTTGTGTGGAATATTTATGAAAACGGTACATGAAATGCATGAATGTGAATGCTAAATGAAATTAGAAATGATGTAAAGAAAGTAATTATGATTAATATGTTGAGTATATGATTCAGAGAAAAGATATACCTGCATTTACATGAATATTAATTTTAAGAATCTTAAGAAAGATTACATTGTTTATATGTTTAGGTCATTAGGATACCATTGTATTATACTCAGCGTATGTTGTTTTACATGCCCAGGTTAGAATCTTTTGGGTATTCTCGAGACTCAGCATCCAAGCTCAAATCCCACTCACCCGTGATAGTGAGTTTTTGTCTCCATTTTGTATTGGCATGTACCTAGATAGAGTTGAGTATGATAGTTAGATTTGTGACTTGGTGGTCATGTATTTTGCATATTGATCAACTTGTATAATTGGGAATTTGTTGGTTGATGAATATTAAGGTCTCTTAGTTGTAAATGTGGAAAAAATCCTATAATTTTTATGAATTGTTTCGATCGTCATAATTTTCTACCGATAGTTGTTTTGTGGTAGATGGAAGTTTTTGTAGAAACCATTTAAGTTTCGGTAGAAATACAGGGGAAAATAGTATTTTGGTTACTGACTTGTTTGGTATTAGTAGAAGTCTCATTAGTATCGATAGTTGTATTATAGGTTCGACAACCTGTTTACAAGCATCGATAGAAGTTTCCAGATTAAATTTATTTTGCTCACTGGAACTTTTGGTATCAGTAGATGGTTAAGTTGTTTCGGTAGACAATAGAGTTGTATCGGTAAATCATTAAAAACTACTGGTAGAATTTCTTTGGATTATTAGGTTCTTTACTGCCTTTTCTTCTACCGGTACTTTATCTCACAAGTATCGGTAGAAGTGCACTTTCTTCAATAAAATGAAAAAAATATCTTGATAAAAGAATAATGTTTTCTAATATTTTTCAAGGGTCGATATTACTTAAATTTATAGATTAATGTTTCATTATTAAGAATAGTTTAAAATCTAGATGTTTAAATTTAGTTCATAGTGAATTTATTTTACTGCAACACCTTCTTACTTGGTTTTGGTGATTGGATCAAGTAAGAGGTGTTACATTCAGTGGTATCAGAGCTTTTGATTTAATCGATTCTAAGACTAAGTCGAGCTTGGAATTGAGTCTAGAGGTACATGCCAAGTTGAGTCAAATTTTAGTCGAGATTTGGATGCTGATTATAATTGTTTCTGTCTTATAGTTTTAAAGAGATGTCGAAAGGGTCAAATGATGAGAATTTTCAAGAGGTGTACTCTAGTGAAGAGTATACCGATGACATGGATGTGTCTGAATTATTGACACCAAGTGTTAATCGAACCGGTGCTCAACAATTTGACGAAGGTTAGAATAATATCAGAGGTCAAAGTGACACGAACTTACTTCAAGCTATTGCTAAAGCTCTCCAACAAGTCGCGGGACCACATCTACGGTAACTTCTGAATCTACAGTTCGTCGGGCTTCGATCAAGAAACTACGAAGGTACGGGGTAACAGAATTCTTGAGTTTAAAAGAGGTGGATTCCTCGACAGCTGAGATGTGGGTGAAGTCTACCAATTATAATAATTGGAGTGCACACCCTATGAGAGTTTAATTTGTGCTGTTTCTCTACTACAAGGAGAAGCATATACCTGGTGGCAGACAACCACACATCACATACCTGTTGCACGAGTGAATTGGGATTTCTTTCAGAGGGAGTTCCAAAAGAAATTTGTGGGAGAATTATACCTAGAAGAAAGGAAGCAAGAATTTCTTTTGTTAAAGTAAAATGAAATGTCAGTGGTTGATTATGAGCGGGAGTTCTTACGACTCAGTAAATACGCCATTGAATTTCTTCCTTCTGAGGAGGAGAATTACAAACGATTCTTACGAGGACTACGTGATGAGCTTAGAGTGCAGCTAGTGTCCCACAAAATATTCGAATTTGTCGATCTTTTTGAGCGAACAAAGATGGTAGAACAAGCTATGGGCCTTGACAAGAAGATTGAGACTGCACGTTTAGCTGGGAAGCAAACTGGAGCTGCTAGTTCACATCCTCACTTGAAGCGAGCCAGGGATTCTCGTAGTACTTAGAAATTGACTTTTAAGTCGAAAGGAAATAGAGATCGACAGTCAGTTGTGTCTGTGAGTAGTGTGCGAGGTTCATCTTGTGACGTAGAGATTTCGGCTTGTAAATATTATGGGAAAAAGCACAGAGGTGAATGCTGGAAATTGACTCGAGCCTGCTTCCGTTGTGGATCGTTGGAACATATTGCTCGAGATTGCTCGAGGGGTGATGCCATCACTCTTGTTTCTGCCCAGAGATCTGCACCTACATTTAGGGGTCGTAGGATGAATCGTAGTGGTACTATCTCTAGAGGTGGTGCTAGAAGAGGAAGTGATGCGGCTACATGCCAGTTAGAGGTCAAAGTACCAGCTCATGCTTATGTCGTTCGTACTCGTGAGGAGGGTGACGCTACCGATGTAGTTACAGGCATCTTTCTGTTACGTTCTGAACCAGTTTATGCATTGATGATCCCTGGTCGTCTCATTCTTACATTAATTCTGAATTGGTTAAATTGGGAAGTTTAGAGCCAGAAATATCTAAGGTGTCCATGGTTGTGTCTAGCCCATTAGGACAGACTGTGTTGGTTGACCGAGTGTGTCGACGATGTCCATTAGAGATCCAGAATTTACTTTTTCCTGTTGACTTGTTAATCATGCCATTTGGACACTTTGATTTGATTTTGGGTATGGACTGGCTCACTGAGCATGGGGTGATATTAGATTATCGAAAGAAGAAGTTTGTGATTCAGAGTGATAATGGAAATTTGATTGAAGTAAATGGGGTTCAACCAATAGTTTAATTCGACCCATTTCGGCGGTTCAAGCTAATAAGTTGTTTAGTCATGGTTGTGAATTTTTTTGGCTTGTATAATAAATTCTGTTGCGGTTGATAGTCAGATTAGTAAGATTAAAGTTGTTTGTGAATTTACTGATGTGTTTCTTGAGGAATTACCAGGATTTCCACCAAAGAGAGAAGTAGAATTTGTAATTGAAGTGCTACCTGGTACAGCTCCGGTGTCTATATCTCCTTATCGTATGGACCAACAGAACTTAAAGAGTTAAAGATTCAGCTACAAGATTATTAGATTTAGGATTTATACGTCCTAGTGCATCGCCATGAGGAGCTCCAGTTTTATTCGTCAAGAAGAAAGATGGATCGATTCGGTTGTGCATAGATTATCGGTAATTGAATAAGTTAAAAATAAAAAATAAGTATCCACTTCCACGAATCGACGACTTGTTTGACCAACTAAAAGGAGCTTCAGTTTTCTCCAAGATTGACTTGAGCTTGGGCTATTATCAACTAAAAGTCAAGGAAAGTGATATTCCTAAAACAACTTTTTGCACACGTTACAACCATTATAAATTTTTAGTGATGCCATTCAGTATGACTAATGCTCTAGCAGTATTCATGGATTTGATGAACTGTATTTTTCAATCTTACTTGGATGAATTTGTTGTGATCTTCATAGATGACATTTTAATATATTCAAAGTCTGAAGTAGATCATGAACAGCACCTTCGAATCGTTCTTCAGATATTGCGAGAAAAGAGAATGTATGGAAAATTGAATAAATGTGAATTTTTGTTATCTGAAGTGGTGTTCTTGGGCCATGTTATTTCCACTGATGGAATTAAAGTGGATCCAAAGAAAATTGAGGCAATTGTTCAATGGAATGCATCGAGAAATGTGTCAGAGGTTCATAGTTTCCTTGGTTTAGTCGGTTACTACCGAAGATTTGTAAATGGATTTTCAAAGATAGCCATGCCTTTGACAAAACTGCTACAAAAGGATGTCCCATGTAATTGGAGTGATCGTTGCCACGAAAGCTTCAAGCAATTAAAGCAAAGGTTAACTGAGGCACCAGTACTAACTCTACCAGAAACGGGAAAGGACTTCCTAGCTTATAGCGATGCTTCTTTAACCAGTTTAGGTTGTGTGCTGATGCAAGAAGGAAAGGTGATCTCGTATGCATCGCGCCAGCTGAAAATTCATGAGCGTAATTACCCAACGCATGATTTAGAGCTAGCTACAATAGTGTTTGCCTTGAAGATTTGGAGGCACTATTTATATGGTGAGAAGTGTCACATCTTTACCGATCATAAGTTTCTTAAGTATCTCCTGACTCAAAAGGAGTTGAATTTGAGACAGCGTCGTTGGGTGGAACTTCTCAAAGATTATGATTGTGTCATTGATTATCATTCAGGAAAAGCTAATGTGGTAGCCGATACTTTGAGTAGAAAAGTGGTGGTTGAATTGCAAACAATGTTTGCATGACTTAGTATCAATGAGGAAGGTGGCTTGTTGGCTGAATTGAGAGTTAAACCGGTACTATTTGATCAAATTAAGGAGGCACAACTTTTTGACGTCAAACTGTTAAGAAGAAGATAAATGGTTCAGAATGGATTGTTAGATAATTTCAGCATTAATGAGCAAGGTTGTTTGAGATTTTGTAATCAAATTTGCATACCTAATGTTGCAGATTTGAAAGGGTTAAAATTCCAAGAAGCTTACGATAGTTCATTTGCTTTGCACCCTGGTGGAACGAAAATGAACCGTAATCTATGAGAGTTATATTGGTGGCCCGGTATGAAAAGAGAAATTATTGAATTCGTAGCTAAGTGTTTGACTTGTCAACAAGTTAAGGCAGAGAATCAAGTTCTCACAGGACTACTTCAGCCTATTTCGATTCCTAAATGAAAATGGGAGTGCATAACGATGGATTTTGTAATGGGATTACCTTTATCGCCAAGCAAGAAAAACGTAGTATGGGTAATAGTTAATCGACTTACGAAATCAGCTCATTTCATAGCCATTAGAACTGATTGGTCACTTTCCAAACTTGCCGAAGTTTACATTCAAGAAATCATTAGAATGCATGGTATACCTATGTCGATCATCTTCGATCGAGATCCTCGATTCACTTCGAGATTTTGGAAACAATTCCATGAATCCCTTGGTACGAAGCTTAACTTCAGTACAACTTTTCACCCACAGACTGATGGACAATCTGAACGTGTTATTCAAATTCTAGAAGACATATTGCGAGCTTGTGTGATTGATTTTGAAATCAGGTGGGAGTGATATTAACCTTTGGCCGAGTTTGTTTATAATAATAGCTTTCAGTCGAGCATTCAGATGGCTCCATATAAAGCCTTAAATGGTTGAAGATGCTGAACACTTGATTGTTGGATGGAATTAACTGAGAGGAAGATTGTTGGTCCTGAGTTGATTTAAGAAACTGAAGATACCGAAAAGTTGATTCGAGGAAGATTGAAATCAGCTTTTGATAAACATAAATCGTATGCAAACTTGAAGCATCGAGACATTGAGTATGCAGTTGGAGATAAAGTGTTCTAAAGGTCTCACCATGGAAGAAGGTTCTCAGGTTTGGACGGAAAGGAAAATTGAGTCCACGATTTATTGGATGGACCTTATGAGATCACAGAAAGAATGGGACCAGTGGCTATCGTTTGGCATTACCTGTGGTGTTGGAAAATATACATGATGTTTTTCACGTTTCAATGCTGAGGAAATACCATTCTGACCTGTCACACATGATTACGACCGGTGAAGTTTAAATTCAACCCAACTTGTCTTTTGAAGAAGAATCGGTAGAAATCTTAGCTCGAGAGGTTAAAGAGTTGCGTAACAAACGCATTTCACTTGTGAAAGTACTGTGGCGTAGCCTAAAGTTGATGAAGCAACTTGGGAACTGAAAGAGGTAATGAAATCGCAATACCCCCATCTCTTTTCTTGTAAATTTCGAGGATGAAATTTATTTAGGGGAGAGTTGTAACGACTCGGATTTGGGGTCATCGAAATAGTGTAAATTTGAGACTTCATGCTCAGAAATCAGACCCGTAAATATTTAATAAAAATATTTACGAAAATAAATAGTAGAATAATTGATTTTGAACAAGTAAATTTAAGTGTGTAGTGCTTTAATTGAGTATGAGGACTAAATTGCATAAGAGGTAAAAGTGCAATTTATGAAATGATTTTTTTATGGAATGAAATAGGGAGGACTAAAGGGGAAAATTTCCCTTTATACCTTTTAGTGCTGTTAGGTCTATGAAAATTGTGGCTTACAATTTAGTTGAATTTTAATTTTAAAAGAAATTAGAAAAAAAAGAAAGAAATGAATGGAAATGAAATGGGTTTAAGTGGGAGTTGTTGAAGAAAGGATGATATTTTCTCCTTTCTTCTTCAGCAGCACGTCTTAGAGAAGGGTGGAGAGGGCTTGAGCATTTGCTAAATTAAAGCTTGAAATTGGTAAGAGTAATCAAGCCCTTTTCTTGTAATCTTTACGTTTCTGAAATCACAATACCTTAAACTATTAAATCCATGTCATATCTTCCAATATGGTTAAGAGTATTAAATACTACCATTGTTGGGGAATGAAGCTTTTGGGATTTTTTGGATATACATATGACATGGGTTAGAAGAGAAAGAGACTAAAGGATGAAATTAGTCATTAGTTCAAATAGTGTGGACCAAATTGAGAGACTTGTGAAATTAGTGTAAGGATGAGAAATAGAGAGTTAAATTTAATTAGAGTAAAAATGTTTGTAAATTAATGAATATGTGTATGTTTAATTCCGTAGCTAACGTTGACTCGGACTCTTCGAAAAGGAAGGGCAAAGACAAGGTCGTCGACGAGTACTTCGGAACTTATGATTGGTATTTCTATAATCTAAACTTGTCTAATAAATGTCAAATTTTAAATAAGTGGCTTAATGTAAAAAATCAAGGAATGGATAATAAGGTATGAGACTCTCTACTCATTAGAGTTGATTTGGATAATTTGATTATGTAGGAAATTATAGATGATATATTCCTCCATGTGTACTTGTATGATATGTGATTACAAAAGTGATAAATTTAATAATTATTATTAGATTATATTTCTAAACGTATTGTTTCATGGATAAAAATTTAAAGATGAAAAGTGGTTTGATGTTAAATGAAAATGATTACCTTATTAACTGTTCGGGCCGAGTCGGATAGAAATGGCATACCAAAGGATAGGAAGAGTTCAGGGTTACTTCGACCATGAGTTGATGAGGCACTGGGTGCCAAGTTACTTCAGTTTAACCGATGAGACATTAGGTGTCACCTTTATTATAGCACTAGGTGCGATTATTACTTCGGTTTATCCGATGAGGCACTGGGTGCCAAACCAGTGTGTTGGATGGATCCGTATATCCATCAGAGTCTGAGTCGTGTTAATAGGGCAATTAAAAATGATGAGAATTATGTTAGAACGAATGGAAATGTCATGAGACTTGTGTGCAGTGTTTATGAAAACGTGAAATGCATGAATGTGAAAGCTAAATGAAATTAGAAATGATGTAAAGAAAGTAATTATGATTAATATGTTGAGTATATGATTCAGAGAAAAGATATAGCTGCATTTAAATGAATATTAATTTTAAGAATCTTAAGAAGGATGACATTGTTTATATGTTTAGGTTATTAGGATACCACTGTATTATACTCAGCATATGTTGTTTTACATGCACAGGTTATAATCTTTTAGGTATTCTCGAGACTCAGCATCCAAGCTCAAATCTCGCTCATTCGTGATAGTGAGTTTTTGTTTCCATTTTGTATTGGCATGTACCTAGATAGAGTTGAGTATGATAGTTAGATTTGTGACTTGGTAGTCATGTATTTTGCATATTGATCAACTTGTATAATTGAGAATTTGTTGGTTGATGAGTATTAAGGTCTTTTGGTTGTAAATGTGGAAAAAGTCCTGTAATTTTTATGAATTGTTTCGGTTGTCGCAATTTTACTACTTGTAGTTTGTTTGGTGTAGATGGAAGTTTCAGTAGAAACCATTTAAGTTTTGATAGAAATACAGGGGAAAATAGTATTTTGGTTACTGACTTGTTTGGTATCGGTAGAAGTTTTCTTAGTATCGGTAGCTGTATTATAGGTTCGGTAGTCTGTTTATAGGTATCGATAAAAGTTTCCAAGTTAAATTTATTTTGCTCACTGGAACTTTTGGTATCGGTAGATGGTTAAGTTGTTATGGTAGACAATAGATTTGTATCGGTAAATCATTAAAGACTACCGGTAGAATTCTGCAGGATTATTAGGTTCTTTACTGTCTTTTCTTCTATCGATACCTGATCTCACAAGTATAGGTAGAAGTGCACTTTCTTCAATAAAATGAAAAAGAAATCTTGATAAAAGAACAATGTTTTCTAATATTTTTCAAGGGTCGATATTACTCAAATTTATATACTAATGTTTCATTATTAAGACTAGTTTGAAATCTAGATGTTTAAATTTAGTTCATAGTGAATTTATTTTACTACAACACTTTCTTACTTGGTTCTGGTGATTGGACCGGGTAAGGGGTGTTACAGACAGTGTGAAACCTTAATTCAATTTTCACTATTTTACATAATTCAAAATAAGATATTGTATTTGGATCCTCTTTAAGCCTAATCAGTTCCCCACCGACATATCTAACATATGGGTCATTTACAAAGTGTCCACCCACGTGCAAAATAAGATAATATTCCTCATCCCACGTCATCTGCAAAGCATAAACAAACAACTTACTAAGTAAAACATGCAAAAAAAAAAACTCGCTAGCTACATTAGGACGACTTCTTTGAATACAATAACAAACAGTTAGACATGTCTACACTTTAAACAATATTTTTTTGCTTGGAATTATTGTTTTTCTTTTTAGTTCGGTCCCTACATCTTAAACCTCACTATCGCATCAGAAATCACAACACTAACAAAATTCAACCACCATTGCTATTAAAATATTCATTTTTGTGGCAACTGAAACTATAATCAGAAATCACAAATAACCAATCCTAGATTGTCGTATGCACAAAACCCTTGAGATTGGGTATCTAATCTATACCAGAATACAAATAAAACAAAAATGGATAAAATTTTCCCAAAAAACCCAATCAGAAATCACCTACCTTTCGATTTTGGGTTATGGAGTCTACCTTGAGATTTCTTTTGCAATGAAAACTCATTTGTTGTCGCAGGTTTCTTGAAGATTCTAGATTGTTGAAGCTTTTTAGTTTGTAACAATTTTAAGGATTCAACAACGATTTGAGATTGCTGAAGATTTTAGGGATTTCATGATTTGAGGATTTTAAAAATTAGGGTTTTGAGAAATTGTGATTTTCAAATTTGGGTTTTTTACCAAATTATTGTATTTAACTGGGTTTATTTTTTTTAAATTTGTGCCATGTCATCTTATTTAATATATTTTTACCACATCATCCTTCAACCTGGCACACCACATAGACATCTATGTTGATCGATGCTTGACTAACGGTCTGATGTTTGAAAAAATCATTACGTTAAAGCCTAAATAAAAAAAAGGTTAGGGATAAAAAACCAAAAGCCCCCAAACGTTGAGATTTTCTTTTTACAATTATGCCAAGCATTAACTCCTTCCATCTCTATAGACACCATCTTGGCAATCCGACTTGCGACTAAATTGGCTTCCCTTGGAACATGTCTGATCTCCTAATGCTCGAAATGACATGAATTGATGAATTAATATTTTATTTAAGGAAAAAAATATTTATATACCAAATTATGACGCACTTATGATATAAGTAAAAATATATATGTAATAAATTTATAAAAAAAATATAAAGTAAATATGAATTTGGTTAAAATGGCAAAAGGGTGATGATCGAAATGTCTTAGGTTCAAATTTCATAATTTTCATTGTGTATGTATTTTTTTTAGATTTATCAATATATAAAAAGGACATAAATACTCCCGAAATAATATTGATTACTTTATAAAAAGAATGACCTTTTGGTAATTCACATCAAAATGAGACTCAACTGATGGGCGAAATCAATTCAGTCAAAGCTTTAATATGTAGTATATATAAATATTGTAGAGGCCCAATTTTGACCGGCCTAAAATAAAACAAACCAAAAACCAAAAATTTGTAAAAACAAATAAATAAAAAACAACATTAAAATTCATTTTATTTTAAATGTCCAAATTACAAACCCAAAATAAAATTTAAAACTCAAAAATACAAGACCCATTTGCTAAACCCAAACCCACAAGCCCAATACCTAATTGAGCCCAATGATCCAATGAGCCAAAACCTAAACTAAGGGAGGTAAACCCAAATTTGCTGATGCCTCCAGTCACCGTTGCCTTGCCACACATCAACCACTACACCTCTGCCACCACGCTTCATGTCAGATTTGATGCCTCTGACACCGCTAAGCTTGCAAGAAACAAAGAAGAAAGACGACAAGAACAAAAAGACAAATGCAAAAAAAAAACGATGATGTATTTTCGGCTTTAAAGCCATGAAAAAAACCTTGTAAACGGTCTTCTCTTTTACGAGAAAAAAGAAATAAAATCTTAGAAATTTGAAAGTATTATTGTTTTATATATATATTTTTTTTTTATTTTTTCATCATTTCAAAAACAGAAAAATAGAATAAAAAATTTTAAAGATACCATTTTTATTTTAGTTTTCGAAATAAATATAAAAATAATATTATTTATTTCTTACCAGTCGACGTTTCACCTTTCATCGTCGCGAAGGCCCTCCAAATCGCCTTTTGCATGTGTGGGATTTCGACGGAAAGGAAACGGAGGCGACGTTTTTAAAAAAAAACTAAGAATCGAAAGATTTTGGTCCTTTTGAGGGTTTGAGGTTAGATTTAGAGGATTTTAACCTTAGATCTGATATAGGGATTAAAAAGGGAGCAAAAAAGTGTTTTTTTGGGTTTTTTCGACCACCAGGGATGGTGGTTGCTGTCGTCGGTGATCGGTGGCCGTGATGGATGTGCGGTGGCTCTAAGGTCGACGTGTTTTTTTACTAATGGACTATTTTTCCCTTAGTCCTTCCTTATTTTTTTGAACAAGGAAGAAAAATAATTTTTTGAAAGATTTTAGGTTTATATAGCCCTCAAAACGGCATCGTTTTTGGGTGTGGCTTAAACGCCCCATTAGGGATTCGCGTGTGTTTTTACTAATGGACTATTTTTCCCTTAGTCCTTCCTTATTTTTCTTTTTTTTAATTTAGTCCTTTTACTTATTTTTAACTGTTTTCGAATGTGACCTTAAATTTTATTTGTTTACAGTTTAATTCCTCAATCACGGACCTCCCTTAAGGTGACACGTGTCAGGTTTTGGAAAATTTGCCCATAAGGTCCCTATACTTTCTTCTAAATATTCGGATTTGACCTCGAATCTTTCTTTTTTATTTTTTAACTTTAAACTTTTTTTAATTTTAATTTAACCCTTATTCCTTTATCTTTTTTTTTTCTTTTCTATATTTGTGCTTGGAAATTTTATTTTAAGTTTCAATTTAACCCTTTCATAATTTTATTTCCTTTTTTATTTGTCTTTCTTTTTAAATTTAACTCTTTTTTTTTATATTTTTAAATCATCTTATTCTTTTAAAAAAATTAATCTTTTTGTTCTATTTAAAAAAATTAACCTTATTATTATTATTTTAAATTAAATCATTTTATTTTTTTTTTAAAATTTAATCATTTCGTTCTATTTTTATTATTTATTTCTTTTAATTATTCGTATTATTTATTTAATTTTGGTATTTAATTTGTACGTAGTATTTTTGTTGTTTTATTTATTTGTTATTCATTTATCCTTTGTAAAAAAAATTTAAAAAATAAATTGTATATTATTTTTTAAATACATAAATTGTTTTAAAAAAATCAAGATAATTTGCTTTTATTTTAGGGGATTCGAGAAATTATGCCCTAACATATTGGGTATAGTTTTTCTTTGAACCTAAATAATTGAGTGTCCTATTTAAAATCGATAAATGCTCGATGTTCTATTATTTTAGGGGAATCGAAAAATTGTGCCCTAACGTGCTGAGTATGATTTTTCTCTAAACCTAAGTAATTGAACATCCTATTTTAAAATCGATAAGTGTTATTTATTTTCGAAGATTTGAAATGTTGTGCCCTAATTTACTGGACATGATTTTTTTCTCGATTAATTCGAAATGAATGAGCTTCCTCCACAAAATTCAATTTTTTTAAATGACATTAAAACATCTCATTCGCGTATTTAGGAATCGTATTTTAAATTTTACTCGAGTTTCCAATTTTCAATAATTAAGACATTAAATAATCGACTAGGTGCCAATTTTGGGCATGTGAGGGTGCTAATCCTTCCTCACATGTAATCGACTCCCTTTTAAGTGAAAGTGAGAAACTACTCCTTCGTGAGGTCTTTACCTCCGTGCAGGATAGTGGATCGCTCTCGGGAATACACATCCGTACCTATGTTTTCGTGAAGTCTTCACTTCCGTGCAAACATGTGGGAAATGTATCCCCCTGAACTGAACTCATCCGTATGAACCTATAATGGGTGAGGATTGAGGAATCTGCCAGTTCAGGTACCCTTACTTTAGAACTTAAACCGCATGTAATTGACCTTAGGAGCCTACCCTGAGTAGAGCCACGCCGAACCTTTAGCGGTTACCCAAAAGAATGTAGAAGAGAGACGTTTTATGCTTTGTTCTTTATTTTCATTTGCAATTTCATTCCTGTATTAATTGTATTGACTTGTTTAGTTTTATCTTTGTTTTTCTTTTCGCATTGCATTTTCATCTTAGAAAGGTGTTGATACATACTCGATTACCAATAGAGAACTTAACATGTAAAATGGGTTTTTTGATAAAATGGAAGACAATGTGGCCGTACGATTATGGTCAAAGAAAAAGGGCAACTAGAGAAAGGTGATAGGCTGCTAAAGGTACATATATCAAGAGTTTTGGAATTTCACCTAGATAAGCATGATTCAGAATAATTCGCACGAGTTGAAAGAAATATGAGATCAGTGGGATAATGAGACAAGCAAATATTCTACCGAATATGGTGATTTGACTTACCTACTCGAGATTAAGGTGGGTAGGCATCTTTTCAAAACCCTTATGTAATATTGGAATCCCTTCTACAATTATTTCACTTTTCTAAAAGTAGACATAGTACCCTCGATAGAAGAATACACTACGTTGCCCCGTTGCCCGAGGATTGAGGTCGATAAAGCCTACTATAGAGCCGCCAATATCTCAACTTTCTTACAGAAGTTGATGAGCATAACTGAGGGCGACCATTAAGTTACGACCCGGATTAAGGAAAAAGGGATAATAAGTGCATCGCCTGGAAGAGTCCGTGAGACTTAATTTTGGTACACCCTGAATGTAACAATTCAATTTTTAATGGTGTCGAAAACAGTAGTTTTAGGACCACAACTCTGACAAGTCGAGTTGTAAATATTATTTATTTAACATTTATGATGCCAATATCCTCGTGTTAAATTTGGTTTGAGAAATTTTATCGTTTAGATAGTTAATTGAGTAGAAAGGATTAAATTTTAAAAGGTGTAAAATACGAGTTAAGAGATTTGAAGGACTAAATGAGTAAATTAACAAAAAGACTTTAGTTAGTGGATTTTCATGACTAATATTGACTTATAAATAGGATTAATTAGAGTTAAAAGATGATTAAGTAAGTTAATCATGAAAGTTGTTAAATTTACAATTATGTCATTTAGTATAAATATAAAATTTAAGAAGAAAAAAGGGTATTTTCACCCAAACTTCATGTTCTTCACGGAAAAATAAGAGAGGAATTAGGGTTTCCATTGTTGAACTTGTGTGTTTGATTTGGACTACGATCGTGCCACAGATCATAGGAAAGGAAAATTAACAGAATAGTCCTTGGAGTTTAACCACAACTGTAATCTAGTCTGGTAAGTTCGTAATGTTAAATTCTTACTTGTAACTGCTTATAACTGCCTTCTTTTATGGTTGTTGATGATTAGTACAAAAAAAATTGAAGATGTGAAAGATAAAATAATAAAAGAATAATTTCTCGGTTTTGTCCGATGACTGAGATTCCTACATTTGTTGCGGATTCTCTACGGCATCGTGAGTCACTGTAGAGTGAATAGAATCCAAGAATGGATTACAGGCCCTACGATGGCTGAGATTTATGCCTGATCGCATATTCTCGTCAACTTAGTGTGAGCAGCATCGTAGGGAACATATATACCGTATCGATGGCTAAGAATAGCATCGTATACTAGTAACAAGCATGACCTTTGGGTCAATAGGGAGTAAAATGAGCAACATGACCTTTGAGTCAACAGGGAGTAAAACGAATAACGATCACTGAAGTTCAGTTCAGTTCTGGCTTGTTAGATTTATAGAGTTACTTACCACATGTTATTCAGTAAATTGATAAACTTTGCGAACTTATTAAGCTACGACACTTACAAGTGAAATTGTTGTTGTTTTGTAGATTTCATTTTACGACTTGAATATCGGATCATCTTGAAGACACCACCCTATCCCGGGAGCCCACTCGGTAGTATTTACATCACTCGATTATATGACATGTACTAGGATGAATTGACTTGTACCACTTGTATGAATGAAAGAATCTTAGTTGTGAATTCTAGATAAATATTGAACAAGTTGGTATGTTAGTTAAATGTGATAAACAACTATATGTGTTGTATGCAAGGTCTTGGAAACCATGTATAATGTATTAGTATACTTCTTGAAGTTATGAAGTAATGAATGTTTGATAAACTTGTAGTTTATGCTTGATTTATTGATTTCTGTATACTTGTTTCGGTAGAACTCATGCATGTATCGATAGAAGTACAGGGAAGGAGAGAGGTTTTTATTGACTTGGGTTGCATAGTAAGTTTCGATAGTTCTATGTACACTAGTATCGATAGATAGGATGCTTGTATCAGTAGAAGTTGCAGGGTAGTACTTCTTAGCTCTCTAGAGTTTTTAGTACCGGTAGAAGTTACACTTGTATCAGTAGAAATTTCCCAAGTATCGGTAGAAATCTATACTGTTTCTAAATTGCTTACTAACTTGACTACTACCGATATTTTTACAACAGGTATCGGTAGAAGTCTCCAAAAATTGTGGAAATGACTTTTTTTTTTTTCTTTCTGTTTTTGAGTTATCTTGACATTCAATTAATGATTCATATTGTGTACTTTGTATTCGTCTATTAATATATGATTAAACGAAACAGAAACGTTGGAAATAAATGCTATATAAGATCAGGCAGACATCGAAACCCTAACCGATGACGGTTTCGAGTTTTGGGTGTTACACAGAAGCAAGGAAAAGGACGACATATTCGCCATAAGTGTTTATAGATTAGTCATCTTCCCCAAGGCATCAGTGCATATAGAGGATGTAGTCTCGAATTTGTGACTAAGTTGAAAGGCAAGTTAGGCCAAGAATGAAGAGTTAAAAGGTAGAAGAATTTCAAGTCTCATTGTGGAGTTGTGAACTACAAGTTGAGCTTCTCCAAGAAACTATAGAAACAAACAGTGAATATTAAAAAATAACTTCAACGCTTTCACAAGCAGGTCAAAGATAGAGACTATGTTGCGAACGAAGCTTTGTTCCATAGAGGAGAAGTGACTAACCACTTGCAGACCTTAGCCATTCATGACCGATGTTTTGAGCTTGAAATCGGAGTTAAATCGGAGCAAAATTTAGCTTGGAAGATTAAGGCTTTGAGCATTAAGGCACGACCATATATGTATCTACCTTATGTAAAGAAATTTATTTTCTAATAAAGTTGTTCTAATGGAATTGAACTAGAATCAATGTCTTTTTGTGACTGAGCTGAAAGGCAAGTTAAGCCAATAATGAGGAGTTAAAAGGTAGAAGAACTTTAAGTCTCACTATGGAATTGTGAACTACGAGTTGAGCTTCTCCAGGAAACTGTAGTAACAAACAATTAATATTGAAAAATAACTTCAACGCTTTCACAGGCAGGTCAAAGATAGAGACTATGTTGCGAATGAAGCTTTGTTCCAAAGACGAGAAGTGACTAACCACTTGCAGACGTTAGCCATTCAAGACCGATGTTTTGAGCTTGAAATCGGAGTTAAATCAGAGAAAAAATTAGCTTGGAAGATTAAGGCTTTTAGCATTAAGGCACGACCATATATGTATCTGCCTTATGTAAAGAAATTTGTTTTCTAGTAAAGTTGTTCTAATGGAATTGAACTAGAATCAATGCCTTTTTGCATGCATTTTACCATTCATTTGCATTGCACTTCATGCATTAACTTTAAAAAAAACTCATATATTTGAAACATTCGTGTCAGAGAGAGTCATCAACCCTAAATAGAAATTGAGAGAAAGCAAGACAATAAAGACTGTGGGAATGTTTTGAAAAAAAATGGAGAGGGGAACCCATCGGTAATTCATCATTTACACCCTTAGAAGTGTTCTAAACAAATAGACTATGAAAGAGCTCTCTGTAGTTTTTAGAACTGTTTCAGTGTAATGTTCAAAACATACCTATTGCTCTAAGCCTGAGAGTAATAGGGATATTTTTGTGAAGAGGGCACATGGCCACTACCTTTATTTCAATGAAAACAATGCATTTTTGTCCCATTATGGCAAACATTTTATTCCTTTTTAGTCATACTCATACAATACAAATTAATCATTCATAAATTCATTCTTCGGATTTCCTCTTGTCCCAATAACGGGTCCCTTGATATCAATGATATGAGTGACATTGTTGTTGATTCGGAGCCTACTTCTGAGTAGTATATGTGTGGAGAGAAACCTTAAGAGTTTGAAGATAACCAAGAATGTAACTTGCCTCCCAATCTGCTATGGATAGTCGAGTAAGACGAGGAATAAATATCACCTCACAAAGTTAGCAGAAATTGAGTTTAGGAAAAACAAAAAGAAAAAGGTGAAAATTGAGACATGTACCTCTGCAAAAACAAGGAGAGATCTCATATAGCTGCTTCGAGAATTCGAAATGGTCTTCGCATGGTCTAATCAAAACATGTAAGGTTAAGTAATGAAAACTCGCAAAGGGCATCTTAAAACCCAAAAAGAAAAGAAAAAAGAAAATAGAAAATAGAAAATAGAAAAAAGAAGAAAAGAAAAAGGAAAGATGAAAACCCGTAAAGGGCATCTTGAAAATCTATGTATCTCCTTCACCTCTTCACGTCATGATCTTTTTCTATGTGGGGGCATTGACTTCATCGAGTAAATTTTTCCAAAAGCTTCCAATAGGCATCGATTCATTACTTCACCTAATGGATAGAAGCTGCTTCCTATGCTAATCGACGGTTAAGTAAATTCTTGAAAAAGAGAGATTATATGTCGATATGGAATGCCAAAAAGGATCATATCCGATAACAACTTGAATTTGAATAGCACGATAGCGGAAGTCTGTAGCCAATTCAAGATCAAGTATCATAACTCTCAGCACCATATCACCAAAAAGTGAATTAGGCAGTGGAGGCAACCAATAAGAACATCAAATGATTGATTGGAAAATAGCAGAGACCTATGAAGGCTTGAAATGAGAAGTTAGCATTTACTCTTTTCGCTTATTTGAACCTCCATCAGGACCTACACCGAGGCGACACATCTTTCATTGGTTTAAAAACAGAGGCAGTTTTACCATTTTGAGGACAAGATTCCTTCCATCCAAATTTCGGTAGAAGCGAATTTGGATAAAGAAGAATGAAGACAATCCAGATTTGATTTGTTAACAATGATCAAGGAAAGGAGGTTGAAAGCTATCCGACATGGTCTAATGTACCAAGAGCGAATGATACAGGCTTATGACAAAAAGGTCTATCCTTGAGAACTCCATGAGCGAGATCTGGTTTTGAAAATATCTTCCTTGTACAAAAAGGATTTTCAAAGGAAATGGATGTCAACTTAGGAATGACCTTATGAGGTAAAGAAAACTTTTTTCGAAGGAGATTTGACTCTGACCAAGATGGACAACAAAGATCTGCACCAACCACGCGAACTCAGATTCGATGCAGTATTTCACCAAAAAAAAAAGAAAAAAAAAAAGAAAAAAGAAAAAGGAAAAAGGAAAAATAAGAAAGAAAAAGAAAAAATAGAGGTCGAGATGAAAACCCGTAAAGGGCATCTCAAAACCTAAGGAGATTTGAGTTGAAAACCGAAAGAGTGTGTAACAACTCGGTTTTCGGTGGTGTCGAAAATAGTGATTTTGGGATCACAACTCTGATGAGTCGTATCGTGATTTTATTTATTTAAATATTTATGATGTTTTTAGCATCGTATTAAATTTTGGTTGAGGAATTTTAACGTTTAGATAGTTAATTGAATAGAAAGGATTAAATCGTAAAAGATACAAAAGTTGAGTTGATTAACTAGAGGGACCAAATGAGTGAATTAACCAAAAGTATGTTAGCGGGTGGTTTATCATGAGATGAATTGAATAAAAATAGGATTAATTATGGCTAAACAATTAGTTAATTAAGTTAATTATGAATGTCTTAAAATTTACCATTTTATCATTAAGTATATAAGTGAAAAATTAAGAAGAAAAGATGATATTCTCATCTTTTTCACCTTCTTATTCCATGGCAAGAACAAGGGAGCTAGGGTTTTGTGTTCTAATCTTTGAGCCTTAACTTGGGTAAGCAAATGATGCTCGTTTTTAGTAATTTTTATATTTTTCAGTCCGTGTTAGCTTAATCTAGCTAATCTAAGGACTAATTTGTAAATCTGTCAAATGTTATGAAACTTTCCATTGTTGAAAATGTTTATTCTTGAAAGCTTTTGATGGATTTGTATGTTTGATGATTGGGTTGGATCTTTTTGAAAAGTGATTTTTGATGAAATTAAGGTTTAAGGAGTAAAATGTAAAAAAGATGGAATTATGTATATTTTGTTGAAATAATTGGTTTTTAAGGACTTGTTTAAAGAACTAAGAATGTTCGGTTGGAGAATATCTAAGAAGAAATGGGTATTTTGCATGTTTTGAATTGAAAGGACTAGATTGAATAAAAAGGAAAGTATTAGGGGTAAATTCGTAATTTTCCCAAAGGATCAAATTGTGTTAAATGATCCGATTATGTATTTTAATGTGAAAATTTGGGTGATTTTTTGATTTAGATTACGATCGTGTCATGATCGTGGAAAAAAGAAATTAGCAGAATAGTCTCTAAAGCCTTCCGACACTACAATTCAGTTCGATAAGTTCGTAATGTAATTTTTTTATATTACTTGTACTAAATCTATTCTTGTTAAGCACAAATGGAAGCATTTGGAAATAAAAGGTTGAAAGAAAGGGATCGACAATGATAGCCAACTTAAAGCCATTGAAATGAAACCGACGTGATGGCTGAGGTATCGCATACATTACGAGTCCTCGATAACTCGTGTGAGCAGCATCGTGAGTCAAGAAATAGATATGAATCCTAGAATGGATTACAAGCCCTACGATGGCTGAGACCAATGCATAAATGCATACTCCCGACAGCTCGTGTGAGCTGTATTGTTAGGAGATAGTTATATAAACAGAACTATACCGATGGTTGGGCTACCGCATATGTTACGAGTCCTTGACAGCTAGTGTCAGTAGCACCGGGTACTGGTAACAGAAATGAAACAGACAGGAGAATTGAAATGCTAAATATGGCTCGAGGAAGCAATGGTTTATCATGGTCGGTTGAGTTATAAACTGCTCTATGCATATGTTTGGTAAAACTTTTAGACTTTTCGAACTTACTAAGCTATGAAGCTTACCAATGATGTTATTGTTGTTTTGTAGATTATTTTGCTGCTTGAAGATCAGATCATCTCGTTGGAGTCACACTATCGTAGAGCTCGTTTGGTAGTATTATATATATCACCCGATTATATGGCATGTACTAGGATAACGTTATTTTGTATAACACTTGATTTCGGTTAATGGTTCTTTGTTGAAACCTTGATTAGATTGTTGCCTTATTTTGTATGTTGCACTTGGTTGAAAGTAGACACTTAATGAAATGAAATGTATTGTTGTATGTGTTTATGAACTTTAAGAAAATTTTCCATTGTACCTTATGTTGTTGAAATGAGACTGTTTGATAAACATGAAAATTTGTGTTAATAATTGAAATCTGCATACTTGTTTCGGTATAACTCATGCATGTATCGGTAGAAGTACAGGGTAGGAGTCCCTATACTTTCGAATATTCGGGTCTGACCCTGAATCTTTTTTTTTTTTTTTTAACTTTAAACTTTTTTAAAAATTTTAATTTAACGCTTATTCTTTTTTTATCCTTTTTTTTTTCTTTTCTATTTTGTGCTTGGAAATTTTATTTTAAGTTTCAATTTAACCCTTTCGTAATTTTATTTCCTTTTTAATTTGTTTTTCTTTTTACATTTAAACCTTTTATTATATTTTTAAATCATTTTATTCTTTAAAAAAAAGTAATCTTTTTGTTCTATTTAAAAAAGATTAACCTTTGTATCATGTTTTTTAATTAAATTATTTTATTCTTTTTTAAAATTTAATCCTTTTTGTTCTATTTTTTATTTATTTAATTCTTTTAATTATTCGTATTATTTATTTAATTTTGGTATTTAATTTGTATGTAGTATTTTTGTTGTTTTATTTATTTTTTATTCATTTATCCATTGTAAAAAAACATTTTAATAAAATAAATTTTATATTGTTTTTTTTAAATACATAAATTGTTTTAAAAAAATCAAGGTAATATTCTTCTATTTTAGGGAATTTGAGAAATTGTGCCCTAACATATTGGGTATGGTTTTTCTTTGAACATAAATAATTGAGTATCCTATTTAAAATCGATAAATGCTCGATGTTCTATTATTTTAGGGGAATCAAAAAATTGTGCCATAACGTGCTGAGTATGGTTTTTCTTTAAACTTAAGTAATTGAACATCCTATTTTAAAATCAAAAACTGTTATTTATTTTCAAAGATTCAAAATGTTGTGCCCTAACTTACTAGACATGATTTTTTCTCGATTAATTCGAAATAAATGAGTTTCCTCCACAAAATTCAATTTTTTTAAATGACATTAAAATATCTCATTTGCGTATTTAGGGATTGTATTTTAAATTTTACTCGAGTTTCTAATTTTCAATAATTAAGACATTAAATAATCGATTAAGTACTAATTTTGGGCATGTGAGGGTGCTAATCCTTCCTCACACGTAACTGACTCCCGAACCTATTTTTTGGATTTCGAAGACCAATACGTTTGTTCAGATAAATTTAAAATATTTTAAGGTGATCCAATCACACCAAGTAAAAAAGATTGGTGACGACTCCATTTTCAGTTTTAAAATAAAAGTCGGGATTTTTTTTTTTCAAAAAAAATGGTTTTGACAGATATAACATAAAAAGGCTTAATATACCATATGGTTAATATATTTAGTTTCGATGTTCAATTTGATACTTAAAATATTTTGTCCCAATTTGGAAGCTATGACTAACTTCAATGTTCAATTTGGTACCCAAACCAAACAACATCATGTGGCCCAACAAATATTTAACATGTGTGCTCTAGAAAGAATACATTGCTACAAAAGAAAAACTCGTGTACTAAATTGAATGTTCAAGTGAAACTTAGGTACTTGTATAAGAAAACTCAAATATCAATTTGAAAAAACTCAAATACCAAACTAAATATTAAAGTCAAACTTAGATACCAAATTGAGATAAAAAAGGCCAGATAGCAAATTCAACATTCTGACAAAAGGCTATATAATAAGGGACAAATAAGGTTTTTTACCCATCTAGCCCCAAAAATAAATATTTATAAAATGACCTAGATTGAAAAACTATAACGAAATTGACTTGAAATATACAGTGTCGGACGGTGCCGACACTCCGATGGTCGGCACCAAAGGCAATTACCGTGTAATGATTGCTTTTTGATTGGGTCAGGGTTTAAAAAAATGGCATTGGCATTGCAATCCGACACCCATATGTATTTTTTTGTGTACTTTATTAAAATTAAGGGTTTTTCTCGATTCAAAAAAATTTTTTTTAGGTGTCGACGTATAGGTAGCCGACATTGGGAAAAAAATCAAATTTTATTTCTCGATATTTTTTGGTGTCGGTGCCGCGATGGTTGACATCTATGTCAGATTAATTTGTTTGTGTCTACCTTCTCTCCGTTGGTACCGGTGTGATTTTTATTTTTATTTTTGCCGACGTGCTTTGGTTGACGAGACTGGTGATCATTTGGTTCTTCTTTTTTCAAGTTTTGGACAATGTGACTCTTATGCCTTCAATTACATGATATGAGTGATTTGAAGAAAATAACATAATAACAGTAGAGAAGAAGCACCAATATTTGACAAGAAAAAGAAAATGATTTTGAGTTCAGTTTACTAATTATAGTACTTAATAGGCAATGGAAACAAGAGAAGAAGATGATGAAAAAACATTCAACAGTGATGGAAACGAAAGAAGAAGAAATTGAAAAAAAATGAAGAGTTGTATAAAAAAAGAACAGTGGAAGAAAGAAAGGCAAGATAAATTTAAATTTGGCATTTATGGTTTCAACGGAAAAAAAAAGTTGTATATCGATTTGCTTTAATAATTTTAATTAATGATTTTTTTTTTATGATTTGAAGGCAATAAAAATTTAATGTAATTTTATGATTTCAATGTGAAAAAAGCTGTACATCGAAAAAAAAATTCCCTCCTCTACATTATCACTTTCTTAAAGTGCATTAAATAATTTTAATTCTCATGTATAACTTTTTTTCTCTTAAAAAAATTAATTAATTGCCTCAAAAGAATATCATTTAAGATTTTTAAATTCAATAAAAAATTGTAATACATTATTTAGAAAATTTCAAATCATACTTGACAAGGAAAAAAATAGTATGATTGAAAAACAAAATTTCTAAATAATGTATTACAAATTTTCTGATTTACGCATATTTGGCAACGAAAAAAAAGTTGTCAAATTTGAAAATTTTAATTGAAAATTTGGTAATTTTATTGATTATTCAATATTCAATAAAATAAAATCAATGCTAATTTCAATTTTTTCTCTTAAAGTGCATTAATTAACTTTTAATCCCCATTTATAACTTTTTTTTCTCTAAAAAGTTAATTAATAACCTTAAAGAATATTGTTTATGATTTTTAAATTCAGTAAAAAATTTGTAATACATTATTTAAAGAATTTCAAATCATACCATTTAAAAATAATAATACAATAAATTTAAAGGAGTATAAAAGTTAGAGAAATAGGCCCAATAATGAAGGCCCAGCTAATATGGCGGTTAACATTAAAATAGTAGGTCTTAAGGATGGGGTCAAAAATTCTAAATGGACAGTAGCTGGGCCCTCGATACCCAATACTCTTCCTAGGACTATTAACCCTAAAGGAATGGAAAGGATCAGATTGAGTTATTTACCTGAAGTAGGACATGGGTTCGGGTCAAATAATAGGTCAGAGTTGTAGGGCATCGTTATTACCTAGAATTGGGATGCACAGATCCATGGAAATCCAGTGACAAGCCAAGGGCTCTCCGACGATCTTGACCGAAGTGGCATGAGGGACTTTGCAATAACTTCATCAACTCACCATTCTATGGGAAATGAAGACGTAACCGAGATTTCATCACCTTTTTCACTGTCGCAGGAGAATGTTTACATAACAATCTCCAAATTGGCGGCTGGACTTGATCTGAGCAGGCACTCGGAGGTATTATTCGGGACGAACCAAGGGCGAGTGAAGGTTGATCAGTTGATTGAGGCCTCCGATACTCCTTTGGCATAGGTTTCTTCTAACTCAAGGAAGAAAGGGGCAGTGGGTAGTAATGAGAAATCTAGACTTTCCAAAAGGTTGAATAAGCTGGTCCAAGTTAAAGGCAACAGTTTTATAACATGAGGTAATTCATGTGTCTATCTACGTGATTCAATGGCCAAGTTGTCAGAGACCATTTCAACTTAGGCAAATAATATGTTGGATCTGGGTGACCCTTTTGCGGAAGAGGATTAACAGATTAATCATGAAAGTGTTAATAAGTAAATCTTTGTTTTTCATATTTTTACGTTTTATATTAATTATTTTAAATCTAACCATTTTTTCATGGAATTGTCAAGGTTGCCCGAGTACTAAGTTTATCCAAATTTTTCAAGAATTTAATTTAGAATATGGTCCAGATATTGTGTGCTTATTAGAACCGAGAGTTAGTGGTAAAAACGCGAATTCTATCATTGAAAAATTGGGTTTTTACTACTCTCTCAGTGTTGAACCTACTGGTTTTTCAGGTGGAATTTGGGTGGGATGGAAGAAACAACTTCGCATTCAAATTGTTTATAACCACCCACAATTCATAATTCTTCGTATTTCTAGTAACGGTCTCTCTAACCCGATTTTTGTAACTTTTGTATATGGTAATTCTAACAGGAAAAAAACGAAAGGTTATGTGAGATGAACTAAAATTTGTCTTACCTCATGATCCTGCACCTTGTCTACTAATGTGAGATTTTAATGATATTTTAGCTCCTCAGGAAAAGAAAAGCATTTATTTTATTGGTAAGAAATGTAATCTCTTTGGAAATTTTGTAGATTCTTGTAACTTTGATCGCGTCTGAAACGTCACAGCGCGATTGTGCAAGCGTACACATGTCGATGCAAGTATAGTTGATAGACAATTCTATCGGATATCAATTCCACGAGGAAATGGGTTCATTGATGTTAACTGTCGGAGCAATTAATACTAAAAATGAGTAAAATGTGAGTAAGGATGTCAGTGCAATTACGTTAAATCTACACACTAAAATAGTTATATTTGTCAATGCAATCAGAGTTAATGTTAGAGGTTAAATGTCAATGTACTGAAAGTAAATCAAATGTGTTGAGTGTTGAGTGCTGAATATTTAAATGCATGAAATGTAAAAGTGATCAAGTGTAAAAGGGTAGAAATGGTTCACTGATTCTGCTAAGTTGCAACGCTGGATGCGTCGAAAAGGTAAAGTATAGATGGATTGTCACAGCAATAAAGTTCTTTTGAGTTCTTACCAATAATAGCTCTCTGTTTAATCCAGAGTTAAATACCCATAATCACTCCACCTCCCGTGTGTGCACAATGTTGTGCATTTAAGAACAAGTGATTGGAGTCCAATCTCAAGTAGCTCTCGCCTAACTTACTTGTTAACCCAACTTGTCACCGCATCTCTTGATGTCGGTAGACTGTAATTTACTCTCGTGCTTAAAGCGGTTAGATCCAAGAATAAACAATTAAGCATCATAAATAAGAATCAAAATGATCTAGCATAAAAGACACTCTCGTATTCATTTAATGTTATCAAAATCCATCATCGTTAAAGAAGAATTAAAGAGTACAATCGAAGCTTATATCTCTAGACTACTAGGACTACTCCCTAATTGTTCCTCTTGCTTTGCATCAAGCACCTCTCATCAGAAGTGGTTGCAGACTTGCTTCATCAGCTTCCCAATTTCCAGTTAAATCTGCAAAATCACACAGAATTTATAGAATTCAATCCCTTAATTCTTGATTGTTTCGTCATTCTTTGTTCTTCTATATTATAGGCTCAAGAAATTGCAGATTTCATCCTCCCATTCTCAGATCCAGATTTAGATTTTGCAGCTGTCAAAGTTAGTTAGAGTACAGCTGTGCACTCACGCAGTTTTAATGTTTCTTCAGAGATCTACAGATTGTCGCTGCATTGCTGGACGCAATTTGAATCCATAATTGCGACAACATCTTTGATATTCCTGCGTTGGTGCTTCCAAATGTTAATTCAGCATGAGTTTATCAATTTGGAGTTCATGTTCAATGCTGGCGACATCACTGGTCGTAACTCCAAGTTGATCATGTGGCTACATTCTACCAATATTGATTTTCTGGGTTGAGCTCCTGAGCTGACAATTCTAAGACGCAATATATCAGCTGCTTGCGTAGACATTAGTACAAAAATAGATAAAAATAACAAGATTTTAAACTAACTAGTAATAAATTAGAAAATATGAAAACTGAGTATAAAATGCTTATGATGCATGCTAAATGAGATATAAAAGAGACAATTAAAACACTAAATTAGGGAGAAAATATATGTCATTTGTAATACCATCACACCCTCAACTTAATTAAGTTTTTACTTGTCCTCAAGTAAATAAAAATTAGGAAAGTTACAAGCAAAAATGTCACCACAATCAATATTCTCACAACTTGAATTTTCTTGAATCCTAATGCACAAATTGTATTCATATGATAGAATAATGCGCCGACAATTTATAGGTATGAACAATTAAAACTACAATTTCATTAATGCTAGTATTATGCCTTGAATCTTAATCTTCCTTAAACCAATACAGTATTCATAGCAAATATTTTTTTCTTCTTTTCTTTTCTCTTTTTATTTTTTTTCTTTCTTTTTCTCATTTTCCTATTCTAAGTGACTAAGAGATGTCATTTCACTACTCTACTTTTATTCCTGGGCAGTAATAATGGGGTGCAAGAAACCCCCAGGAGGCATGTAATTGCGTCGACACACACTCTTGCAGCGACAGCCTTTGGCTAGATTAATTTTCTAAAGTCTGCAGCGGAGAGTTCTCCCTTGAAAAAGTCACAATGCACTCACATTGGAGCATCTTATATTAATATAATGTCGCTGCAACTGGTCAGTTAGTTCAAGATTCAAAAATCAACACTATCATTCATTACTGAAACAATTCCAATCATTCATTCAAAATAGCAGACTTATCATTCATTCATATTCATCCAATGTACACATCAGCATCCAAACAATTCAAGAATTACACATCAAAATAAAATTGTAGGCACATTTCAGTTAAAATCTGTAAATTCTCATTAACCAAAGAAACAAATAAAATTTAAATATGTAGGTGTAATTGCATTTCCATTTCACATTATCTCCCCCAAACTTAATGTCTGCATTGTCCCCAATGCACTGACAATATTATATATAAATAATGGAAATGCGACTACAATGCAACTAAGTTAACCAAATAAATGTAGTGACAAAATAAAATGCATGGACATTAAAGATGCATAAAACTAATTAAAGAAATGTACCAACTTAGCGTTAGCAGCCAATGCAGAAGCTGCTTCAGTTTTCTTCTTCTTCTTTGGGCGTTTACCCTCGTCATGATGCTTCTTCTTCTTGTCCTTGCGCTTTTTCTGTTTTTTATCCTTCGGACTAATCGGTTCAGCGGATTACTCCTCCTCGGTGGGTTGGGTGGTGGCCTCATCGGTTGTCACCTCTGATGGGTGGATTTCTGCGAGTGGTGCCACATAGGGCACGATAACAAGAGGATTCATTCAGCTCCTCTTTCTCGATGGTGACAACCTTAGCTTGGCTCGCAGCAGTTGAGCCTCATCTGAGCTGGATGCCCCCACGACATACTCAACAATCATTGTCGGGGCATTTGTTTCCTTCTCTTCTTGCACCTCGATAGGTTTCTTTCTCTTCATTTTCTCTTTCCTTCCCTTTTTCTTCTTGATCCTTCAATGATCATCCCTCTGATCCGCATCCTTGTGCACACGTTGCTCAGTCTCAATTGGGCCAGTGTTAGTGCATTCCACTATGTCGAAATCCTCCTCCACAACAGCCTCTCGTTCAACCATATTCACGCCCAGACTGTTGAGAACTCATCCTCGAATAAGTGGGCGATGATGTGATAATAATCTTCATTAGCCTGCGAGTGCCTGTCATCCTTTTTGTCATCGAAAATGTGAATCTGAGTTGGTGAAGGGGCGGGTCTACCATCAGTGGTAGGTTGCTCGAAGACGAGTATTGTATCGGTCGATAGATGGATGGGAAGGCTGAGAAGTTTGGTAATGGAGTAGGGCCGATCTGGCTCAGTGCGGCGATAATGGCCTCGTTCCAAACCTTTATATAAGCATAAAATTTGTGCAGCCTAAAATCCATGTTATCCACTATGCTATCAGTGTGGATTGATTGCATGTCGATGCGGATCAGGTGTACTTCCATTAAGGCCAGCTTCTTCGCCACTTGGGACTCTATCGGCACATCAGGTTAATCAACCTTCTTTTTACCTTTCTTTTATCCCTTTTCTTGGAGGCTTCCTTGGCCAGGTGTCATCCGCTCAACAAAGACATCGTTGATTGGACCTTTGTTGTCTAAGACCACCTCACCATCTGTGGGCACAATGCCCTTTTGTTTACAAAGCAGTATAATGAGAGAGGGAAAAGGGAGTATACCAGTTTGCTTGACAGCGGCTTCTACGATCTGGGCATGTATGAGCTCACCGATGTCGATGTGTTAGTGTGCAGGATAGAATGTAGTAGACACATACGGTCTAATGTTGCCGTAGTACTATGGGTTGAAGGCATGATGTGACTGTTAATAAAATGGAACCAGACTTTGCAAAAAGGTGTAAGGTACCTTCTGTGCATTGTGTAGTTATGGAAGCCATTACTAGTCTAAGTGGCTCCATCAATGCATAGGTCCTTCATCATCTATGCCACACCGTCATCGTCCAAACGATCCATAAATGGTGCATGGTCGTTCACTTACTCCGGAATCCTTAGCAGCATGTTTACCTTTGCAGCGCTTTATGGAATGAGTGCCTTCCGTACAAAAACAAATTCTTGGTCTGGATCCACCAAGTTGGCATAAAAACTCCCTGACCAATGTAAGGGAGTAACCAAAAGGGTGCTCGCAAAAGAATTCCCACCCAAGGCAGCTTATGGTATGATGAACATACTTTATCAGAGCCTGGTGTGGAGAAAGTTGTAGGCCTTGTTCGAGATGGAGGTTGCATTTTAACATGGTATTTTGGTAGCGGTCTTTGGTCGCAGTCGTCAGAAATAAGACTGGGCCTATAGATAAGGGTGGTGGTGTGGGGCAAAGCTACAGTAAAAGTGGTTGGAGTGTTCTTGGAAGGGGTTTTAGAAGTGTTTCTCGAGGCACGAATTTTTACCATTGTTAAAGAAAAAGAAAGTTAGAGAAGTTTGCAGAAACGAGTACTTTGTGAACAGAAAAGAAAGGATGAAAGCAATGAAGAAAACGAGTTGTAGCAACAATGGAGGATGTGAGAAGAAGAAAGAAGTTACAGGAGGGAGGTTTATATACCCTAGGCGTGATGATTGGAAAAATTACGGGGAAACATTGCGTCTGCAGCTATTAATTACCATGCTACAAATCGTACTGTTTCATTTTGATCCAACGGCTAGGAGAGAAAGAAATCAATCGGAGCGATTCTTACTGAAAAAGCAATGCTGACTCATCGCAGAATGCACCGACAATATGTGCTTCGATGCTTCGACAAAATTCAATTTTTATCTCTTCAAAAAATCAAGGTCTCCTTAAAAGACTTTTATGAAGGGGATAAGAGCAGAATAATAGCATAGCTTGATCTTCATCATCAATATGAATCTTAAGGTTCTTTAAATCATTCAAAAGAGTAATAAATTGTCTAATGTGACCTCTAAGGTGCTCACCTTCATCTATACGAAACTTGTATAGTCGTTGATTCAACATCAATCAATTAGCCAGAGACTTGCCACATACAAGGTTTCTAACCTTTTTCACAGGGTGACTTTCGTTTTCTCCATTAACACCACTTGCAATACACTATTCGTGAGGCACAATTGAGTTGCAGACAAGGTCTTCTCATCAAGCTCTTCTCATTCTAACTAATCTAGATTATTGGTCTTTTTCCAGTTAACGACCTTTTTCATACAGTTTTGAACTAGAATTTTCATCATTCAAACTTGCCACAAGTTGAAATTTGTGATGTCATCAAACTTCCAAACCACCTTGTTGCTACCATCTCTAAATAGGTTAAATACGAAATCGAGTCAAGCTCCGATACTAGATTATTGAGGATAAACTTGTGTAAACAGCAAACAAAAAAAACAAATAAATTGAAAAGATCGAACACACAAATTTTACATGGAAAAAACCCTCTAAAGAGGATAAAAACCACGGGCAAAGATAATTTCACTAAATCGACAAGAGCAAAAAGTACAAAGACAGATAAAAAATAAACCCTAAAACTCAAAAATAAAACCCTCAAAACTTAAACACAAAATTCCTTGAAAGCTTGTAAAAGCTAATACTTAAATGTGTTATGGGTTAATTTTTCTATGGTAGAAAGGGCTTATTTAGGCTAAATTCGTATGTTAAATAATCTTACAATAATTTATAGTAATCAAAGTTCGATTAAGATAAATAATTAGAATTTGATTAGAAGATGTAAACTAAGACAATTGCATGACACATCACCACATCCACAATCGTGTCATCGTAACATTATTTTTGCTTCCCCCTTATTTCTTCGTCACATCGTTATGACATCGCATGGCTACTCGTTGTGACGTCACTCTCTGTTTGTGTCTTAATTTGATCGAAATGTGAGGCATACTTTGCACAACTTGAAGTTTATTATTGATTTATTATTCCATATCGGGAAAGGATATAGAGTCTTACTAAAAAAATTTCAATCGAATATCCAGTGTCTCTAGTATGGTTTTCACAATAAGTATTAGAATTGTACCAATTAGGGTTTAAGGGTTAAAAAGGCCTTGTGTATCTAAGTGTTATAAATGATTTTTTATAAAGATGGGGAAAAGTTATGTTTAAGATATTAGAATTGGTATTCAATTGTTCTTGAGAAATTCTTTGGTTGTTTGAATGTTGGGTGAGAGGTATTGTAGTCTTCTTTTGGGGTGCTAGAATTTGGGGGCAAATATTTCATTGAATGGGTACTAGTGGAGGTTGATAGTTTTATGTATATGAGATAACTACATCAGTTTATTTGATAAGGATAACTAGAAGTTCTGTTTAAGATATTGGATTGGGTACTTAATTGTTCTTGAAGGGTCCTTTGGTTATTTGAAGGTTGGTTGAGAGGTATTCTAGGGTTGTTTTGGGGTATTGGTATTTGGGGGCAAATATTTGGTTGAATAGATGTTGGTGGATGTTAGTAGCTGTATGTATTCGGGATAACCACATCAACTTATGGTAGTAAGGTTTTAGGGTATAAGATACTAATTATATGAGTAGTAGGGTGTTGGGTTTCTTCCTTGGGTTATAGTTTAAGCCTCTCCTTCCTTCATCCTTGGAATGAAGCTTTTCTTAACTTCAGACATGTCCGCATTGTTTATTTTATCACTCTTAATGGAATTTTCAATTATCTTTACAGAGAAAGCCATGCTATAAATGTTTTTTGTTTCATTTCTAATCAGATGGTCATAAGATGTGCCTTTAAATTAACCTACAATTGTTTCTTTTCCAACCAACAATAGTTGTACTAGAGTATTAAAGTCCTTCCAACATTAGTTGTATTCCTTAAAACTTTCAACATGTTTTTTTTTCATATTTTGTAAGGAAAATCAATCTAGATCCAATCCATAATGAGTTTGTACTATTATCACACTTCTCTAAGCAATTTATTCCAAGTGCGAATAAAATTTCTATCCAATTTAACATCCTAATTAGCAACATATCTAGTAATATCATCTTAGAAGATGCGTATCAGAAGCTTCCTTCGTATAAGTGACCATTTTTTGGAAGTACATGGTTCTATGAGCTATTGGGCACATTATCTTATTATACTTTTCAAATTCAAGGTTTTTATTGATGCAAGATTTAACAAGGTGGTGAAGGTTTGGAGTGATTCACCTATGTAGGGTGGAAAGTTGTCAGTGATTGACGTGAGGAGGAGAAGTAGCGAAGAGCTCCAATGAAAGTGGAAGAAGGGCCTAAAGATAGTGTATTATGGTTGGACAGATTGAGGAGTGCAAAAGAGAAAGAACCACCCTTTTTCCCATAATCCCATGAAGTGGCATATAAATGGGTCTTTGGTGGAGCCCATGTTGTGTTAAAAATATTTATGTATAAAACTTGCCCCCAGTCCCCCAAAAGGAAGTTTATAAAGTGACCTTTCTTGAGACAAAAGGCAACAATCAAGTTTCTATGTCATGGGTGAGGTTAATTTGATTTAGGAAAATCTATTTTTATTTCTTCTTGCAAAAACTTGTGGCAATTTGTAAATATTTGGAATTAAGTTAGCATAATAGGAATAGCAACATTCGTAAGTATTTAGAATTGTGATACCATAAAGGTAAAACAATCAAACAGAATTAAGCTTGTCTTTGGATGTAGAACAACCATTCAGGATTACGCTGATATAATAAGGCGAGACACCATTCAGTAGGACCATTTAAGACTATGCTAAGTATGTGAGAAGAAATCATTAAGGGTTACACTAAGTATGTATGGACTGATTAACTTTAATAATTAATTGAAAAAGGGTAATGAAGCTATTACCTTTAAGAGTAATATCTTTAAGTTGGTGTGAGAGTTGGACCTTTAAGAGTCACACCCTTAGGGGAATGAACCCTTAGGAAGGTGTGAAAGTTGTACCATTAGGAGTTGTACCCTCAGGGGAGTTAACACTTAGGAGGGTATGAGAGCTATACCCTTAAGGTAGTAATCTCTTAGGAGGTGTGAAAGTTGTAAAGTTAAGCAATAAGTAATGATTTTATTCATTGGATTACACTCATGGTAATCGTTTGAAATTACGCTAGAGGATGGCTCATCCTTGGAGGGCTCTTCTATGTCTAATAATTACTAAGTTATTTTTAGTCATGGAATCGATCCATTAAAATTATCATGACTGATATCCTCATTATATCATTACGAAAGCTACATATATTTGGATTTTGTCCAGACTTTCTTACATGTGTATTACCTTTATATGAGATTCATGACCCCTTTAGGTTAATTAATTCACTTAATTCAATTGATTTTATCTCATGGTCAACATTGTATCTTCAATGATGAAAATTATTGTTAATTAAAAATAGTAATGATTAGTCATTCGTCCTAGACAAACAACTCATGGCTATGTTCCATTTTCATAATTCATACAATGCAAGTAAGAAGATATATATGGTTCCACTATTGTGAGTAAAGCCATACTATACCCAATTTTTGTACCCAACATACCAAATTTCAACCACTACCATGAGAGCATAGGGTTTCAATATATCAAAGTACATTAGTTACACACAACATGGTCATTCACTTACTCAAGATTTAGATAAATCACACCATTGAACGTCACAAGTGAATGAATTCATAGTCGCATCTAAGATAAATTCAAACTTAGGTCTAACCCAATTTATTATAAGTCAAACAATCAAATCTATGTCTTTATTTCTAGGAGTCAATCCGGCTATAATAGCCAAGACAAGTTATCTCCCCAATAGGACTTATGGAAAACATAATAGTCTCTTTTATAAATAATTTCTCATCACATATCTCAAAATAATATCCATTTGCTCATTTAGATTCATCACGTGGCCTCATCACATAATGATGGACAATTTTAGAATCTCTAATGTCTTCAAGAATCTTATGACGCACTTTATTTGCAAGGATATGTAAAATTTTCTTTTGGATCATATGAGAAACATATTTAGCATGTCTTGGAGCATTATCCAAAATAACTTTGGAAACTTTATCATTATAGGAAGCTAACAATGTAATCAATTCAACAAAATTACCTCGATTTCTTGGCTTAGAGGTTTCATCATGATCTCTAAAAGCACATCCTTGCAAAGTTAACCATCGAACAACATCAATGAAGTCTTGACTCATAAGCGGTTACCTTCTTTTCATCTAAACTTTGTGCATTGATAACCTTGCCAATGTGTCGAGATTGATTTAACAAATCTTTACAACTTTTCTTAGCATTATTATGTGAAAAGCATGCATCTTGGCCAACATGAATCAAGAAATCACACATTTTTCCAATTATTAAAACCTTTAACATTGAATGCACTCATTCCATAATGAACAATAGGTTTTGAGAAAAGATAGCATGAGAAACAATATGTTGCATCTTTAGTAGGGGAATACCCAACGAAGGAAACTTGCAAAACCAAAAAAACTAAAATCTTCAGGGATGTTTGTCACTAGAAAGTGGGTAATGAAACAAACGTATTTGATATGACCTTATTTCTAAATATGCTCGAATGACTTCATCTCGCTAATCAATAAGATATTCCCATAATTTAGGACGTAATCTCGGGTCCCTCTCTAGATTATTAATATCAAAAAAAAATATTTGGATGATATTCTCTTTCAAGTCTTGGACATTTAGAAGTATTAAGTTTGATAGTTGGAGATCTTCATTGATCACTGATCGACTAGCATCATAAGTATCACTACTTTTCCTCTTAAAAATTATTAATTGTCTTTACCTTCTTCATTTTTTGTAATCAACCTAAAATTTTATTTTATAAAATTATAAAAAAATTAAAATGATTATAACATCTTGCAACAATGAGAATTCCAAAAAATGAGAAGACTTCACCGAGAACAAGTGAAACAAGGTGTAGTAAGTCATAAAAAATGTAAAGACTCTATGACATATCAACTGTATCCGATTTAGTCTAACTTTGTGTAACAAGATAAAAATCAAATTCTATAGTCCATTTCATTTCCATTTTCATATCATTCTCATTCTCATTCTCATTTTCATTCTCATTTCAATTTCATTTCATTTTCAAATCATCAATCACATAATATAATTTTTTACTTCTAATCAAACATACACATGCTTGTGCTTGTTCAACCATTCGAAATCATAATATTCAAATTCAACTTAAAATCAAGAATTTACCAATGTATAATTGAAATCATAGTTTTTAATTCGATATATAATCTTTTAAATACTAATTAAATCTTTTAAAATTCATAAAAATAAAATTAATATAGCTAGATATAGTAAATCAACTACTAATGACAAGCTTGAATATACATGGTTTATCAAGTTGACAATTTAAGTTTCCTAATTCGAAGTTCACATAACTTTCGACTTGGTTAACCGTTTTTTATTCTGTTTTCATCAGAATAGTCATTGCTTCACAAGCTATCATTTTACATAATTTTAAACAAAGTGATCAAGGTTTTCTTCCTCCCCCTTTTGGACGAAACTTACTATAACATTATCTAGCTATTTTGTTTCGTTTTTATACTTCTAACAAGTTAGAAACCATCTCCTAATCATTTTCCATCCAAAAACATTTCACTTCAGTTTTCTAAGCTTCCTATAACGGCCAAATTTTTTTAGAATTTTAAATGAGTAAGGTTGCTAAATGATTTAAGTTGGTTTAGTGCTTATGTGTTTGTGGTTATGTATGGGAAGTGTTGGGTTCTAGTCTTTGTGGGTGCATTGTAGGAATTCTTTTTGTTTTAAGCCATGTGATAGAATTTGAGGGATAATGTGGGGAGATAATTTTTTTTTGTTTTAAATAACTTATCCTAATATTATTATTTGTTTTGATTTTTGTTAGGACCGACTAATCCTTACAAAAGTTAGAGAAGCTTTATGTTTCTGAAATTGTTTGACTACATGGAGTTCCAATGTCAATCATTTCGAATTGGGATCCTCATTTCACTTCTTGCTTTTGGAAAAAGTTACATGAGGCATTGGGTACTCGATTGGATTTTAGTACGGCTTTTCATCCTCAGATTGATTGTCAATTAGAGAGGGCGATTCAGATTTTGGAGGATATGATTTGGACTTGTGTGATCGATTTTCGAGGGAGTTGAGAGGAGTTTTTGCCACTGGCTGAATTTGCTTATATAACAGCTTTCAGTCTAACATTCAGATGGTACTTTATGGTAGAAAATGTCGCACTACCCTTTGTTGGACTGAGTCGAAGGAGAGGAAAATTTTAGGTCCTGAGTTGGTGGTTGAGACTGAGGAAAAAACTGTTTAATTCGAAATTGACTTAAGGCTGCTTTCGATAGACGAAAGTGTTGTGTGGACCTTAAAAGGTGAGAGATTGAGTATGAGGTAGGAGATCATGTTTTTCTTAAGGTGTCTCTTTGGAAAACGATTCTCAAATTTGGTAGTAAGGGTAAGTTGCCTCCATATTTTTTTTTGGATTTTAAATGAGTAAGGTTGGTAAATGATTTAATTTTGTTTAGTCGTTATGTGATGTGGTTATGTATGAGAGGTGTTGGGTTTGAGTCTCCATGGGTGCATTGAAGAAATTCTTTTTGTTTTAAGCCATGTGATAGAATTTGAGTTTTATTCAAATTTCAAGATCGTGGATAATGTGGGGTAGATAATATATTTTTTTTTAAATAACTTATCATATTATTATTATTTATTTTGAATTAAAAAAAGAGAGAAAAACAAGTAAATTAATTAACCTACCCTAAATCTACTCCCACTTTCCAGCCGTTTTTTTTTTTTGCTTCCACGTTCCTTTTTTCTGCTTTTGGGTTCTTTTTCCTTTATTTGTTGTTATTCTACTGGCCGCGTTTAAGCGAGTGGGGGTTTGTGTGGATTGGTTTGTCAATGGCTTTGTTAGTTTCAATTAAGAGTAAGTTTATTGATGTGTTCGCTTGCTACTGATATTAATTCCGTTTGGGGGCAAGATAGTTGTTGTTTGGGTGTTATTGTGAATTTTGTTGTGATTAAACGTTTCATGGTTCGTGGATAGGTGAAGGAGTTGAAAATCGTGCCCCATCACCAGAGTAAATTTCGTGTTGGACACTGTTTTTGAGTGGTATGTGTTCGAATTTTGATGTAGGGATTTAATTGTTGCTATAAGGAAAGTGGTCCTTTGTATGAAAATTTGATGATTGATTGGTTTAATTGAATGGATGTTTTAAGATTTTGGAGTTTTTGAATGCGAGGCTAGTCAGAACATCAATTAGGTGTGTGAAAATGACTTAAAAAAAGCTCTTAAAAATTCAATTAAAATTGTAAAACAATGGTTGTTTCGAAACTGCTCAATTTTCACACAGTCGTGTGTTAGGTCGTGTGGTGGGTCGTGTGAATTTTAACAGATTATGTGGGTGGCTCGTGTGGATCACACGGACTAGGCTTTTGGGTTGTGTGGGTCACACGTGGGCTTTTTGGCAAATTTTAGGGCTCAATTAAGGGTTATTTAGGGAATTTGATATTTGGGTTCGAGGTCATCGTAAGGGCTGAAAAATTGTAAGTTTAGTACTTAAATTTATATGAATAGCTTTAAAAGCATGATGAATATGTTTAAGGGTGAACATTCGATCGAATCGAATCGAATCGAATGAAAAATTTTCGAGTTAATCGAGTTTTCGAGTCCTATTTCATCATCCTAACTCGATTTGAAATTTTTACGAATCGAGTCGAGTGAGATAGAATTCGAATCGAATCGAATCAAATATATTTGTTCGAGTTAAATTAAGAAAATTAATTTGGTGTTGTTTAATTTTATGTAATTTTTAAAAAAAATATTTTTATTTAAAGTTTTTAACATGACTATACAACAAAAAATTGAAATAAATAAGTGAAAAAATTTAAGTAAACAATGACAACACAATAATTATAATAAAAAATAAGCAAAAGTTCAAGTAAACAACATAAATCCAAATAACAACAATAACACAACAAGATTATAAAAAAATAAGCAAAAGTCCAAAATATAGTAAAAACCTACACGACAACACCATTCCAAACAACAAAACAAAAAATAAAAACAACATAACAAAAGTCAAATAAACGAACAGTAATAACACAAAATCATTGTAGAATAGCTTAAGCTTATTTTTTTGAGGATTTTAATTTAAGGTTTTTTTTAGGAAGAAAAAATAGATTTTTGGTTTACAAAGTTAATATCTTCAATTTCTTTTTCAAATAAAAACTAAATAAGTACACCTAACAATAATAATAATAAACAAAAAGGAATAATAAATTTAGACACGAAAAGGAGTTGTTTATTAGTGTTATTTTAGGAATAAAATTATATTTGAGTTTAAAAATATTTGGGTTTAGTTTATGAGTGTTTTTGAAGAATGAAATTATATTTGAGTTTAAAAATATTTGGGTTTAGTTTGTTGATGGGTTTTAAATACTAGGGAAAAAAATTGGGTAAGATAAATGGTTTGGGTTTTGAGGAAAAATGGGTATAGTAAATTGGGCTTGGGTATTGGGTTTGGGTAATATAAATTTAAAATTAAAAATAATATAGTTTTATTCGGTTTATTCGAATTATTTGAATAATTCGAAATCGAAAAATTAAACTCGTTTCGAACTCGAAATTCGAAAAAAAATTCAACTCGATTCGTTTAACTCGAATAACTCGATTCGAATAATTCAAAATTCGAAAAAAATTTCGAATTTTTCGATTCGATTCAAGTTTTGCTCACCCCTAAATATGTTAGCTAAATCTAAACTATAAGTTATGTTATGTGTAAAATGAACTATGTATGTAAGCATGTAATATAACATATGATAATATATGTATGTATGTCATTTGTTTATGATTACGATATGTATAAGATATGTATATGATATATATATATATATGTTTGAGGTGGGATATGTTATGATGGAGGAAGTGTATATGGCAGTACTTACTACAAATATAACGGTTAAACCACAAAATTATATGTATGGCAACTCAGTTGTAATTATATGAGTGGCACACTGCCACATATTGATGTGATTGGATGGATAGACTCGTGTTGTCTAATATGGTGTGATTGGTTGGATGGAGATGATGTGTAACGGATGGAGGTAGGTTATAATATGCATTTTATGATTTGATATGCTATGTTTAGCATGACCTAACATGATATGCTACGGTATGATAAGTTATGATTCATGTGAATTCTAATATGATATGAATTATGTGAAAGAAATATGTTATGTAATGACCTGATATATAATTTGTGCTTATGAAATATATGTTTTTTGAAATATGGGCCAAATCACACATTGGGCTTTAAGCTCACATTTTGTATGTTTCGTTTCAGGTAATCCTTCGACTTAGTTTTGGACAACTACACTAGAAACTCGGGTTTCACATTTGGATTCAATTTTTTTTCTTTTTCGGAATTGTTTTATTTCTTTTTAATTCGACATTATGGACTTTTTTATGGTTTGTGTAACTTTCAGACATTTTATGTTTTGTTTAGAACGTTAGGACTAAAATAGTTATCTTTACGCTAAAGCTCAATTAGTTAATGACACTAATTTAAGATAAGTAAAATGAAATCCAACTTTTCAAATAATGAAAATTTAAGGTTTTTTTGCTGCAAAATAAATTAAGAGGTTTCATGGTCAAAAAGAGTTTTGATACAAGAATGTGATGTGGGTATTTAGTTTAAACTTTTGAAACACTTAACTTTGAATTTTTGAAGGGTTTGACTGTTTTAGTTTATTTTATTTATTTGCTTTCAATCCGCCGAACTGATTTACTAAAAATGAACATTTGATTGTTTTTATTTAAGCATGTAACATTCATAACTGTAACATTTAGGTCGAGTTTGGAATGTTACACTTTCATCAATATTTTTTAATAATAATTTTTAATACATTTAATAAAATAAAAAATTATTGATATATATATATATAAAATAAGTTTCAAAAATCAAAATCTATTAAAATTTTTTAAAAAATGCCTTGTACTTATAATTTGGAGGAAAATGATGAAGAAATTGTTTTTCTTCTTTTCTTGCTAGGTACAAATTTGAAGAAGAAAGATGATAAAGATATATTTTCTTTATATATATATATTATTATATTACTTATAAAATATTGTTATTTTAAGTAAAATATTAAATCTAATATTAATTTATTATTATTTAATAAAAATATCATTTAAAAGTTATCATGAATAATTTAATTTTTTGAGAAGATTTCTCTTTGATTTTATCAAGAATAATTTTTTAATATTATTTTTAATACTATAAAAATATTGGAGGAGACTACTATATTTTTGGGAGGATCATAATATCTATACAAAGAGGAAAACTGTAAAACTTTTAGACCTTAGGAGGCCATAATTAGGGGCGTCAATGGTGCAGGTTTTGCCCCACTTTGCACCCAATTGGACGGGGATGGATACAGGTTTCATGGGTGGTGAGACGAGGATGGCGATAAAAATTAGACCCGTCATAGGTGGTGGGGTAGGCGTGGGTATGACCTTGTACCTGCCTCATCCCCACCTGCCTCGCATAATATATAATCATATTTAAAAAATAAATATTTATAAAATTTTAATTTTGATAATAGTACTCAACTCACATTCATACTTTTTTAATAAAAAAATTTGGTTTATATTTATTTAACTAATACTTATAAATATATTATGTAAAATGGATCGCGAGGCGGATATAGCGGGATTAGGTGGTCTGGGAACCCACGTGGATGGTGGGGCAGGGATAGTTTTAGTATTGAGCGTAGCGGGTTAGAGATGATTTTGGATTTTGTATCTGCAGCGGATTGTGGGGCGGGAATGGATGCGGAAGAGCACCCTTCACACCTGTCCCGCCCAATTGACATCCCTAGCCTTAACCTCTGTGGACCTCTTAATGGCTCCGCCATTAAGCAGTGGTTAGGCCTTGATGTATAGAGGAAGTTATTTAATATTAGAGATATATATTTAAAAAATTAATGGAAAAATATCCCTATTTGGAGAAATAAATTTAAATAAAGAAAAATTCTAGTTTTTGTTGCTATGCATTAAAAATGAAATAAAATAAAATTAGAGAAGATACACCAAAATTCGGTGTCCATGCAATACACCAAAGCTTTTTTCTTCTAAAGCAGCAATAAGGAAAAAACCGTTAATGGGTCCCGCACAGACCGTTGATGTTTTCACGTCTTAACAAAAATGCCTTCCAAAAAATCCCAAAGTTCTCTGATCTTCTTCTTCTTCCTCTAGCCCTAACCCTAACCCTAATTTCCAATTCCCATCTTCACCTCTTTCCATTCGCCATCCTTCAAATGCCTCGCTCTGATCTATAATTATGCCAACCGTAGCATTTTTTCTCTTGTATAACCCACCAGATGCACATGATTAAACGTAACCACCTATTTTTTTATATGATTTGATTATTGTGTGTGTGTTTTTTTATGATAGAATTAATTTCTGGATTTTGAGCCGTGGATCGATTTGAAGGTGGGAATTTTTTGATTGGGTGGTTATAATGTCAAACATCCGCGGCGGGGATTTCAATCAAAAGATTGATTATGTGTTCAAAGTGGTTTTGATTGGGGATTCAGCGGTTGGGAAATCTCAGCTGCTGGCTCGTTTCTCCCGGAACCAATTTAGTTTGGATTCGAAAGCCACAATTGGTGTTGAATTCCAGACTAAAACCCTTGTTATTGATAATAAAACTGTTAAAGCGCAAATTTGGGATACTGCTGGCCAAGAAAGGTTAGATTTTGACTTGTTATTGCCTGAAATTTACAATTAGTTTATTTTCATAATGGCATAGTTGCTAGGTTCGAGGAAATGGAAGAATATAGAGTAGAAAATGTCAGGTAACAATTATATATACATATTACCTATCCAAGGAACAGCGTAATACTTGTAATAGGCAAATGATATACAATGGAATTGAGGCCCAAATGACAAGAAAGAAACAGGAATCTGATAAGATAGTAATTCCTTTTTTTACATTCTTTTAATGATGATATGAAAACGTCATATTTACTTGGCTTATGGTTAATTTCTGGAGGTGTTGATGCATTGGTTGCTTATAGACTACTTAAACCCAAGGGATTTGGTGGCTTGAGATTTTCTGATTGGGTTGTTCTGGGAAGATCTTTATGATGCTTCTTTTTCAATTCAATTATATTTGTCAGTTAAAGGCTGTTCAGAGTGGAAGGCAATGCCATAGCCATAGCTGTTGAGCTGCTAGGCCAGGCCAATACTTCTAGGAACTGTTTTAGATGATATTCAATGGATAATTCTTAGTCCTCCAATTAAGACTTCAGCTTTTTGGTGTCATTGTTGTAGAAGATACACACTCAGTTTTTCCGGTTACAGATTCTAAAATTTTTCACATGAGGAGAGTTTTTTTGATTCTGATGTTGGTATAAGCTTTTTTTTTTTTTTTTCCTTACATAACTTCCCCTTCATATTAAAATTAGAAAGCATAAAGAGAAAAGTGACGGACAATGTCAAAGACTTTTTGTAAACACATTATACTATCGTTTCCAACTCTTATATGTCACAATGCCGTCAAGTATTTTAGTAAAGCATTTTCATGTAGTTTATGCTGTTAATAGGCTTTTTGTCTTTCATTTGTGACAGAGCTGTATTATAGTTTTCTCAAGAGCACAGCAATGTTAGGCTCGAGTATTTTCTGACTTAATGGATAATTTCTTCTGAACTTTATGCTTTATTCTTGGACTGGATTTGTGCTGAATGTAATAGGCAATTGATGGGAGATGGTGAAATTTGTAAGTTTTTGATACTATAGGGGTCTTGGAAACTGAAAGAAGAATAACAATCACAAACAAACATTTGTTCATATGGAACTCAGGTAATAGAAAAACTGCGCTCAGCGTTGTTAGAGAGATTTAGTGTTCAGCAAATTTTCTGAATCTAATCAAATCATCTTTCATAAGCAGATTAATGCTCAATTGACAAAAATACATGGTTCATCTTTTGAGAATTTCTAGAGCTGTTATAGCAGATCAATGAATCTGTCATGACTATATAAAGCAAAGGATAGTGAGTTCTTATCTATTTATCTTTACTCGAGCAGATTAATGCTACACTGAAAAACATATTTAGTTCCTCTCTTGAGGTTTTTAGAGCAGTTCAATCAGATCAATGAATTTTTAGTAAAAGATTCATGACTACAAAAATGGAAGGGTAGTGAGCTCTTATCTCAAAAATCCATAACTTTTGCTGCAATGGGAATGAAGCGGTAACATAAACCCTCATTAGTTAACTTATGCAGCTTGCATGTTAAATGGTCATTATTGGTCATGAACATATCATCCAATCCAAGTATCTAACACATCTCATTAGTGCAACATTAAGCTGAAAGCAAGAAATGGTTGATTATGGCAATTGCTTATGCTTTAAAACACTAGTCACATATCCTGCTACAGTAACAATCGGATGTTGCTAATCTTTGTCTTTGAGATGGTAGTCTTATTGGCTTACTGAATATGAAACAATATAAAATTGGACCTTCTTTGGCATATGCTTAATGGCTTTGGTATTTTCAATCTTTATATCTTTTAACTTATAGGTTAGGGCCCGAAAGTAACATGACAATGCCTGATACACTGAGATCTCCTGGAGCTGTGTATTGTCGCATCAATCTACTGTATTTTGTTCCTTTCATGCTGTATGGTATGCTGAAACTCATCAGTTTATTTGTTCTCCTATCAGGTATAGGGCTGTGACGAGCGCATACTACCGAGGAGCCGTAGGAGCAATGTTAGTTTACGACATGACCAAGCGTCAATCGTTTGACAATATGGCAAGGTGGCTAGAGGAATTGAGGGGGCATGCCGATAAGAACATAGTTGTAATGCTCATCGGCAACAAATGTGACTTGGGGAGCCTGAGAGCAGTTCCAACTGAAGATGCACAAGAGTTTGCTCAAAGAGAGAACCTGTTCTTCATGGAGACATCAGCTCTAGAATCGACCAATGTCGAAACTGCATTTTTGACAATTCTAACAGAGATATACCGAATAATCAGCAAGAAAACCCTTTCTGCAAACGATGAGTTAGACGCCAATGGTAATTCAGGTCTTCTTAAGGGAACCAGGATTATTGTTCCCAATCAAGAGCCGCAAATCCAAAATCAAGGTGGCTGCTGTGGATCATCCTAATTCTAATAACAATACCTTTGTTTTCTTCCTTTTTCTTTTCCCAAGCTGTGTTCTGATATATCTTTGCCAAGCTTTTATGATTTGTTAATTTAGGTTTGTTTGTTGTGTAATTCTTATAAAAAGTATATCAACATTTTATAGGAAAAGGTCATTCAATTAATATTAATTATTTTATTCTCCTGCTCGGGGCTACAATTTCTATATATTCACCTCTTTACTCCCGTCTTTTGCAAATTACAGAAATGGTCACTAAAGTTTTGTCCCTATACTATTTTGGTCAATGAATTTTATTTTTTTTTATTTTGGTCATTAAACTATACAAAATCAAATTGTTTTGTCTCTGATGTTAACACGGTTTGGATATTAATGGAATTACTGAGGTGAGATTATTTATTGGTCTAATAATAAATTTAACCTTTTAAAGTTTACGTATTCTATTAATTTGATTTTAAATATAAAAAATTCAATAAATTTCGCTTTTAATTGTGGTTAATTTTTTATCATCCAATTATATTGTGCTATGTGTATTAATGAACAAATAATATTGTGCCACATGTACTAAAAAGAAAAATAATTTAATTTAAATTCTTTTTCAATTTTCTTTCAATTTTTATTATTTTTATTACGATTTTTACACGTATGGATAGAGAATTAAATCGAATTTATTGATCATTACAAAAAATTCAATTAAAATATGGTATGAAAATATAATTTCTTCTATTCTCGTGTAAGAATTGAAGACTTTTGATTGGGTGAATTCAAAGAAATATTGTTTAGTCTGTTTTTTTTTTGAATATTAGTCTGCCTTATTCTTCATTTTTTCCTTATATCAAGAAAACATATTAATAACTCAATCATTTAAAAATAAACTAAAAATAAAAACCTTTAATTAATTCATTTTTTCAATTTTTTCTTTCTTTTCATTTTTGAACAATGTTTCTTCTCCCAGCACCATCCTTGTTCACCACACCATCGCCCGCCTTGCTCCGTCGCTCAAGCCCCGACCCAACACCTAAGCCACCGTCGTTCACAGACCTCCACCATTGTCATTTTCCAAGCTCTTTTTAACATTTTCAAAACACATCCAAGTTCACCACCATCGTCGTCTTCTTCTTCTTCACACTGCACCACCACCACCATCATTCAACCCATTCAAGAATGCAAGAAAGCAAGAAAGCAACAACATACAAAGAGAAACACTCAAGGCAAGGAAGAAAACAAAAATTGGCACAACGGAGAAAAGAGACGAGACGTGAAAGAAGAAATCTGGGCTATCGGGTTCTTTATAAAATTGGTATTAATAATTGTACATTTATTACAAAATCCAAAAATTGAAATTTTTCGTATTAAAATATTTATTTTTTATTAATTTGTCATGCAACTAAAACTTCAACTTAGGTTCTCAATTTGAACTAACATAAACCAACGAGTTTAGCAATATTCGTGATTGGACTAATTTAAATTGTTAATAGTAGTAAAATAACCAAGTCACAATTAATACAAATCACTTTCTTTTAAAAGAATTAATAACCATTTATACAATTCTATATAAAAGGAATATTTTAGATTTAGTTTTACCTAATTCAGATTTATATGTTTACCTTTTTTCATTAGAAATATAATGGTAAAAACTTGAGTTTTGGTCCTCTATTATGCTCATATTTCATATTTAGTCTTTACATTTTTTAAGATATTTACTGAATCGAGCCTAATAACTAATCATTCGCATCTTGTAGACCCATTAAAAGATAGTTGCTAGCCACGATTGTTAAAAGTGCTCCATACGCAGGATGAGAAGCAAATTATCAATCACTGGTTAAGTAAGAAAAACTCTTGTCATCTCACTAACTCATGTGGTTATTTAGTCTTTACATTTTATTTTGACATAATTTAATTCTTTATTTTACAATGACATTAGTTAATTTAGATAGTTAACATTTTTAGCTATTCTAATTAATTTTTTACGTCACTTGTTTTTAGTGAAATACTATTTTTTCAAAAAAAATATTATTTCCGTTACTTGAATTGAAATAAGTGTTATTCAAAAACACCACGCCAGCTATAAAAAAATACTAAGGATGCTTCTAATTATTTGAACAAATTAATAGAATGACTTTTTTTTAAACGTCATTATAAGATATTAGTAGAATTGCGATTTCAATCTCTCTGCCATGCTTACATTTGAGGTTTAATTTTATATTTTAATTTGACATAATTTGATGATTCACTTTTGTAATGCCCTTAGTTAGTTCAAAAAGTTTTCATCTTCAGAGCGAAATCAAAAAAATTTTAGGAGATCCAAAATTGTAATTTTTACAATAATGAAAATATAATTTCACCATTTTAATAGTATATTTATACTTTTTAAAAGATTAAATTATTTTTTTATCATTTTTTGGAGAGAGCAATTTTACTTTTATTAATTAAAATGATTATGTGAATCTCTCTTTTTCTTATATATATATTCCGCATGAAATTGGAATGGGTATGTTTAAGAAAACCTCAACTTCAACATTTTGAATAAAATAATTAATAGTATAAACTATTTCAGCAAACTAATGATCATATGTAGTGAATCAAATTATATCAAACTAAAAAATAGATACTTCTAAATTTAAACATAGTCTAATTTTTTTGGTAAATAAAAATAGACGATTACAATAAATAAAAATAGTAGCTCAAAATATCTTTTTAGACTAAACCCTGCACAATTTGAGGAGATATAGGTAACACTTGGATACTTGTGATTATTGTAATAGCATGTTTGGTCATAAAATCTACAACTTCATTATGAACTCTAGCAACATGAAAAATACGATCTTTCTAATTCCTATGCAACAATTTATGAATAGCCCTAAACATAATCTAATTTAAAGCAGTCTATACCCAACACAATAATTTGTCATTTAATTTAATAAAAAAATTAATGTTTTTATAAAAAAAATAGCTTTTAATTTAATTTAAATGATATAAGTGATTATATATTTACTACAAATGAATTGAAGATAGAAAATTTATATACTTAAAATAATAAAAGTTATATACATGCGATACAAGTGATTAAAAAATGATATAAGTGATTAAAAAATATGTTTGAATAAAATTTACTCACATTTCACCATTCATACTAATTACTTTTGGTTGACTATTATTTATGAAATTTTACGAAAACAATTATAAAAAGGACTTTCCAGGCAAAACTGGGAAATTATAACTAGATAAAAAATATAAGAGAGACGGCTTTATGGAATTTTTTTATATTAAATATTAAATTACCCATCTAAATATACTCTTTTGTAAATTTATTTTTTATTATTTTTCTTTTTGGTTGGCAAAATCGTAATGGTTTTCCCTTATAAAATGGCAAAAAAAAAAAAAAAAAAACCAACCTCTCTCTAGTGGGCAAAATTCCATACTATAACTTCAATAAAAAATAAAATCAAAATCCAGTCGAGAGATTAGAACAAAACACAAAAATGGAAATTTGGGGTTCTTGCCTCACAAAAACATTTAGATTTACCTATATAGCATCCGAAAATAGGATCAATGATGCTCAAAAACCAAAACAACACCAATGTAAAAGCACTTAGCTAACAAGTTACTTCTAGAAGACAAGTTCGTGTGGTTTCATGCCAGACTTTAGCGAAAATCTTGCAGCGAGGTAGGCCTTCAAGTCTGGGACTCCCTCGATGGACTTTATTAAAGAGGCATCGACGGATTTCTGATCTTCTTTCTTGTCTTCTGGCAGTTTCTTCTTATCCTATTCCATTTCGACGAAAATTAAAGAAACTCAAATCGGATTTGCTTAACCATGAATGCTTAAATCATAGTAAATGCTATATAACTAACCTCTTTTTCAGCTTCGAAAAACTCCCCTTCGCTCTTCTTCTTTTTCTTGTCTACTTCCTTGGCAAAGTACTTGTCATTGAACTTCTCTACGTTAACCCCAGAGATGTCAACCTTAGTGGAAGTCGCAATGACATAGGATTGGTTCACACGCCTTAAAGGAACACCATTAATCTTGAACGGTCCTACAATGAAAACATGTTCCGCATACATGAGCAAAGCATTAGATTCAAATAACAACAAACAACCAAAAAGTAATGATAACCGAGCCTCCTCCTTAAGCCACGAGAGGCAAACATAGATACCATCTCTGGAAACAATTAGCATACAAGTAAATCTCAGGTTATGATTACGCGATCACAGCACTTACACACCAGAGGATTGAATGTTAAACAGGATATATTATGATAGAATCCAACATATAAGGAGAAGTAGAACCAAAGCCAAAATACAGCAATAGAAAAAACATCACTTCAAGCATTCATAGTCCATACTATAGATATTGACATTATTAAAAAATACTAGAGTTAAGCATGATTTGCACTCTTCAACCAGGTCTCGACTCTCTTATTTTAAGAAGAATAGAGATTACTTTGAGGACAAATGTCTTTTTCATATAGAATCTAGGAACATATTTGCAGATAAAGAAATTTGAAGCCAAAACATATTAATTTTTAATAATTCAACTTTACTACTTCAACCAAAAGAATACTTCTAGTATCTATAATATCATTCCATAGAACAAATTCAGCAAATGAAACAAAAGTTAGAGGATAAAAAAGGTTACCAGTAACCAAAAGAAGCCCGGAAGGAAGTTGCTTTAAGAAAACAACTCTCTTCCCCATAAATTTACCAGCCAACAAAATCAGCACCGTCCCAGGCGTAATGCTTGCTCTAAACAAATTAAACCCCCAAAAAACAATGATACAACATTAAGAAAGTAGCAACTTCAAAAATATCTACAAAACAAATAAATAATGATTAGAGAGAAGAACCTGAGCTTGGTGGGTTTAGGCTTGCGCTTGTTGAGAAGGGGCTTCTTGACATTCTCAGCAGGGTAAAACTTGGGGGGTTTCTCGGCGGCGGCGGGGGACTTAGGTTTGGGGTCATGGCGGGGGAAAACGCCGCCATTTTTTGCCTTGATAGCCCAAAGGCCACGCTTGTGGTACATCTTAGACCTGGAATACTTGCCGACGCCACGAATGAGATCTGGGTTTCGGGACCTGACGGGGGTCTTCCTTTTAGCCGCCATATTCTTCTCTACACACCTTTTGCTCTGATGCTGATGTTCAGTGAGGCGTCTAAACGATGCATTCATTGACTCCGAGTGATTAGGGTTTTTTTATGGTGAATTCAGTTCCCAACTGACTGACTTGGGGTTTGGGCTTGATTTCATGATCCAATCCAAAACTATGGCCCAATTATTTTGGACGTAAAGACATTCTTTTCCCATTTTCGAGAAAAAATGAACAGTGGAATAACAAAAAAATTAACGCCGTCTGTGGGAATCGAACCCACGACCACATGGTTAAAAGCCATGCGCTCTACTACCGGCTGAGCTAAGACGGCCTTGATGTTCATTTTCCAGTTACTACATATTCATTTGTTGTCTAATTAGTATATTAATGTTATAATATGAATGGTGATGAATCAATCACTATTTTATAAATTATTATAATTAATATATTTTTTTATTTTAACATCATATATTAATTTATTAATATATAAATTATAATACAAAATAATAATTATAAGGATTCATAATTTTATGAAAATTGAGACTAAAAATTATTAAAAACTAAACTTGTTAAAAAAACAAATTCTATAACAATGACTATTTAGTAAAATGTGCTTCTAGATAATCTTACATTCCATCAAACAAAACACTTGAATCCTACATTTCAACTAAATGATCTAAATAAGGTAATGTAACATATTTGACATTCCACTATGTAAATCTTGCATCATAATCCTATTACAAAACTAATCTTACTTTCTTTGAACCAAACGCACCTTATTATTAAAGGCACAAAAATTATATTTAGTCAAAGATGAAGTGAATTAATCTTTTTGTTTAATGTCACTAGTTAATGAAAGTGAATTAAAATTTCATATATATAATTAAAACAACCCAAAATTTTAATATCGTATTGAAAATTGAATTTATTGTGTAACAGCCTGATTTTTAGTGGTATCAAAAATAGTGGTTTCGAGACCACAATTCTGATGAGTCGAGTCATAAATATCAATTATTAAAATATTTGTGATATCATTAGCATCGTGTTAAATTTTGGTCAAGAAATTTTATCGTTTGGATAATTAATCTGGCAAAAAGGATTAAACTGTAAAGGTATGAAAGTAGACTTTGCTTAAGTAAAAGGGCCAAATGGTCAAATAAAGTTAATTATAAAAGTCATAAAAATTACAACTTTGCCATATATGAAATTAAATAAAGAAATGATAAAAATCATCATAATTTCTCACCTTCTTCTTCTTTATTCGGCCAAGAGGAGAAAGTTAGGGTTTTTACACTTTCAAGCTTTAAGCCTTGATTTGGGTAAGCAAATGATAACCGTTTTTGGTGATTTTTATGTTTTTTAGTCCATATTAGCTTAATCTAGCTAACCTAATGACTAATTTGTGAATCTGTCAAAATGGTATAAAACTTGGCATTGTCAAATATACTTGTTCTTGAAAGCTTGTGATAGATTTGAATGCTTGATGTTTGGGTTAGATCTTTTTGTAAAGTGATTTTGGATGGAATTAGGGTTTAAGGACTAAAATGATAAATAGAGAAATTTGTGTCTATTTAGGTTTGAAATAATTGAAGTGTAGGAACTTGTGTAGACCTGTTATTATTCGGCTGGTATTGGTTATGTAAGAGAAAAGGTTATTTTGCATATATCGTGTTTAAGGACTAAAATGAATAAAAGTAAAAGATTAGGGGTAAAATCGCAATTTTATCGAAAAGGACTGAATTGTGTTAAATGAAGTGGTTGCATGATCTAATGTGAGAAATTGAATGATTTGTGGATGTAGACTACGATCGCTTCACCAACATTATCAATGGTCTTAAAGCTCTTGGGAAGGTCTATCCCAACAAAGAGATGGTGAAGAAGATGTTGAATAGTCTTCCAAACATCTGGGAGCCAAAAGTGACGGTAATAGAAGAGTCAAAGGATCTCAATGTACTTTCCCTTGATGAGCTCATTGGTTCCTTGTTAACTTACGAGATGAAGATCAACCACCAAACAAAGGTAACTAATGAAGTGCCAAAGAAAGTGAGAGTTGCCTTCAAATCGACAACTAGTGAGAAGGATAAAGATTCCAATGATGATGATGATGATGAATAAGAGAAGGCTATGTTGGCAAGGAAATTCAAAAGATTCATGAAATTCAACAAAGCTAAAAGATTTCCAAGAAAAGACATCATCAAGGGTGAATCAAGCAAAAAGGAAAAGGACCCAATCATTTGCTATGAGTGCAAAAAGCCGGGTCACATCAAATTGATTGTCCATAATTGAAGAAGAAAGGGGCATCAAAACAAAAGAAGAAAAAGCCATGAGGGCAACTGGGGCGATAGTGATTCATACGATGAGGAGGAAGAAAATGAAGTTGCCCAACTATGCCTTATGACTATTGAAGAACAAAAGGTGACTCTAAACTCTAGTAAAGTAAATGAATATACTTTTGAAGAGTTACAAGATGCATTCGATGAATTGACTATAGATTTTGAGACTATGAACTCCAAACATAAGAAAATGATTTCAAAACTTAAGGAGGAAAATAAGTTTCTAATCATAGTTAAAGAGGAAATGGAAAAGAAATTTAATGATATGCAAGCTCAAATTGATGGTTTAATTTTAAAGAATGAAAACTTGCAAAACTCATTTTCTATGTTAAAAATGAGGCAACAAAAGTTAAATGATATGCTTGAATCTCAAAGAGTTTTCTTTGACATGATAGGCAAGTTTGTTCTTTAAGGAAACTCACATCTAGAAGTAAACTCACTAAGAGTGTGTGGATTCCAAAAGGATTAAACACACCTCAAAATGAGGAAGCTTTAAAGAAGTTGATTCCTAAGGGAACAAAATTGTTAGGACTAATGCTAATGGACCCAAGAAAGTTTGGGTACTAAAATCCAAAGTTTAACTTTGTGTTTGTAGGAGGAAGAGCATTACTTCAAGGCAAGCAACTCTAAGAAGAACTCATGGTACCTTGATAGTGGATGCTTTAGACACATGATCAGTGACAAAAGTCATTTCATGGAACTAACACCAAAGTAAGTCATTTCATGGAACTAACACCAAAGTAAGTCATTTCATGGAACTAACACCAAAGTATGGAGGAAAAGTTTCATTTGGTGATAACTCCAAAGGACTTATTGAAGGTATTGGTTCTATAGGTATAAATTCTTCCATTCTTATTAAAAATGTGCTTTATGTCAATGGTCTTAAGCATAACCTCCTTAGTATTAGTCAACTTTGTGACAAGAGATTCAAAGTAATATTTGAGTCCAATGGATGCAAAGTTGTAGATATTGTAAATAATAAAATTCTTATTGTAGGACATAGAGTAGGTAATATTTTTATGGTGCATTTTGATGACATATCTTCCTCTAATGTTTGTTGTGGCTAATAATGAAAATATGTTTGGCTATGGCATAGAAGATTAGGTCATGCAAGCATGAGTGTTATTTCAAAGCTTATTAAAATGAACTTGTTGTTGGCATGCCTAAATTTTTTATTGACTTTGATAAAATATGTGATGCATGTGCTAAAGGTAAACATAGGAGATGATCTTTTAAATCTAAAGATATAGTTTCTGCATCTAGAGTAATCCAACTTATTCATATTGACATTTTTGGACCAACTAGAACTATGAGTTTAGGAGGTAAACAATATGGATTTGTTATTGTTGATGACTATTCTAGATAAACATGGGTTTTCTTTTTGTTTTCAAAAGATGAAGCTTTATAAAAATTTGTTATTTTTTGTAAAAAGATTCAAAACCAAGTAGGATATTCAATTTCAAGTGCAAGAAGTGATCATGAAAAAGAATTTGAAAACCTTGGCTTTGATAATTTTTGTAATGAACATGGTTTTAGTCACAACTTTTCGGCACCTAGAACTCCTCAACAAAATGGAGTTGTTGAAAGGAAAAGTAGGACTTTAGAGGAAATGGCTAGAACCATGTTATGTGAAAATAATTTGCCAAAATATTTTTGGGCGGAAGCCATAAATACTTCTTGCTATATTATAAATAGAGCTATGGTTAGGTCTATTTTGAAGAAAACTCCTTATGAACTCTTTAAAAAGGAAGAAAGTCTAACATAAGCCATTTTCATCCTTTTGGTTTTAAATGTTTTGTTTGAATAATGGAAAAGAAAATTTAGGAAAATTTGATGCCAAAAGTGATGAAGGTATTTTTCTTGGATATTCCACTCATTCTAAAGCTTATAGAATTTTTAACAAGAGAACCCTTGTTATGGAAGAATCTATACATGTTATTTTTTTTATGAATCTAACTCTACTTCTAGAAAGGAATCTATTGATTTTCATGATGTAGAAATATATCAAATTGACAAAATCAAGCATCACATGAAGATCAAGGCATGAATGAATCGGTTCAAGAACTCAAAATTGATGAACTTCAAGAACCAACTCATGTTGAAAGAGAATCTAGCCACCCAAGAGAGCTTTCATATGTTAAGGATGGACACATCATTGGTGATCCATCTAAAGCGGTAACCATTAGACCTTCAATTAAAAATACTTGTAATTATGTTACTTTCATTTCTTGCATAGAGCCTAAGAACATTAATGATGCTTTAAATGATGAATTTAGATAATGGCTATGCAAGAAGAACTAAATCAATTTGAAAGGAATCAAGTGTGAAATCTTGTTGATAGACCTAGTGATCATCCAACTATAGGAACTAAATGGGTATTTAGAAATAAACTTGACGAAAATGGTAATATTGTAAGAAACAAGGATAGATTAGTTGCCAAAGGATATAACCAAGAGGAAGGTATAGATTATGATGAAACTTATGCACCAGTAGCTAGGTTAGAAGCAATTAGGATGTTATTAGCCTTTACATGTTCAAACAATTTCAAACTTTTCCAAATTGATGTCAAAATTGCATTTTAAATGGTCTTATAAATGAAGAAGTTTATGTTGAACAACCTCCCGGTTTTGAAAATCCACATTTTCCAAATCATGTTTTCAAATTGTGTAAAGCTCTATATGGTTTAAAGCAAGCTCCTGCAGCTTGGTATGAAAGGCTTTCCAAATTTTTAATTGAAAATGGCTTTAAAAGAGGCAAAGTTGACGCCACCTTATTCATAAAAACTAAAGTCAAAGACATTTTAGTAGTACAAATTTATGTAAATGATATTATATTTGGTGCTACTAATGAACTTCTTTGTTAAGAGTTTTCTAAGATTATGCAAGGTGAATTTGAGATGAGCATGATGGGTAAGCTCAACTTGTTTTTGGGGCTCCAAATCAAGCAAACTCAAAATGGCATATTCATCAATCAAGCCAAATACGTCATGGAAATGCTCAAGAAGTTTAAAATGGAGGACTTGAAGCTTCAATCAACACCAATGAGTACTTCAATAAAGCTTGATAAAGATGAAGAAGGTAAATGTGTTGATACTAAACTTTATAGGTTTATGATAGGATCATTGCTTTATCCTACCGCAAGTAGATCGGATATAATGTTAGTGTTTGTTATGCTCAAGATTTCAATCATCTCCTAAGGAATCACATTTACAAGCCATTAAAAGAATCTTTAGGTACCTTAAGGACACTCCAAACCTAGGAATTTGGTATCCCAAAGATTCATAATTTAGTTTGCATGCTTACTCCGATGCAGATTTTGGTGGATGCAAGTTGGATAGAAAAAGCACTTCCAGAACTTGTCAATTTTTAGGCAACATGCTTGTTTTTTGGTTCTTTAAGAAACAAAATAGTGTAGCTTTATCCACAATAGAAGCGGAATATGTGTGTCGTAGGTAGTTGTTGTGCTCAAATTCTTTGGATGAAGCAACAATTAGTTGACTATGGAATTGATATGGATCACATTCCTATAAGGTGTGACAACACTAGTGCTATGTGTTAACCAAAAATCCCATCCAACACTCTAGAACAAAGCATATAAAAATAAGACACCACTTCATTAGAGATCATGTGCAACGAGGTGACATAGTTCTAGAGTTTGTAGACACTTTGCATCAACTAGCCGATATTTTTACAAAGCCTTTAGATAATGAGAGATTTTGGACAATTAGAGGAGAGCTAGGACTAATGAACATACCTTCTTAAGCTTCTTCTATATATATATATTGACATTCTTGGACAGTTGTTTTATGTATGTTTTGTGTACATATATATATATTACTTGATTTTCTAGTAATATTTGTTTAAGTATAGCATTTTATTGTTTTATGTATGTTATCTGTGTGTTTTGTACTTCTTTTTCTTTATTTTTTATTTTCTGAATAGTTGTTTCTGTAGTACAAGGATGTATCGGTAGTTCTGTGTCAAAATGGCATTTCTAGGTTTGTGTTCTTAAGATATCGGTAGAATCAAACATCTACCGATACCTATACACTTCTATCAATAGAAGTGTACAAGTATCGGTAGAAGTGTACAAGTATCGGTAGTTGCGGGCATTTATATACCTTAGCAGCATTTTTTTTACAGAAAACCTACTTTTAAACCTTTTTTTGTCATCTTCTTCCCCAAACCACAATCCCCATTTTCGATCCCCACCTCCCAACCCACCTTCCACTATTTTTACTCATTTTTTTCACTAAATCTGGTCTCCCACGTGCTTCCATTTCATTCTCAAGAAGGATTTTTATCAAAAAAGGTCACATTTTCTCCATTTCCCACAGTCTTTTTTAAGGTAAAACCTAGCTTTTCTTTTCCTTTATTTCAATTTATAAATAATGTTAGTTTTTAGGAGAACTTAGATTAGTAATTTTATATACATATTTTTTAACATTGTATATTTTTACATATTTTTGTATACATATATATATTTTTATACATAGATTAGTAAGACCTAACATTGTATATTTTTTATATATCTTTACATATACACTATTTTAAATTTCCACATACTGTTTTTACATATATACTAATATACATATATATATACTATTATCCAATTTATTTTTTTTAAAAAAAACCATCTTTCTATTTATATATATATATTTTTTTTTGACTTATTTTTTTATATAACATTATTGTCTCATACTTCAAATTTGCATCTGCTGCTATTGGGGATATAAATTGTTTGTATTTTTTTTCTGCAAGTCCATTTTTTTACCCGACCTATTACCCTTTAGTTTAACCCTTCATTAGATAGAATGCCTCCTCGTACATCCCGTAAGCGTCCAGCCACTAAACGCGCTAAAGGTGAATCCTCTTTCGATCCCTTAGATCATCCTTCGGTACTTGCATGTTTCGAGGACAGCGATGCTCTCAAAAAATTCAACACCTATTTTGCAACTCGTCCTGTTTAGATATCTCGTCCTGTTGATCTTAACTTTTTAGCTAACACCTTTAAATTCAAATACCTCGATCAACTCCGCGATTGAGGTTGGCTAGAGTGTCTCCAACTTAGGGGCCCCTACTACGACAATCTTGTTCGGTCATTTTATTCTAATGCTAAACTTAAACACGACCCAAACACTCACTTAGTTACCTCTATCACCTCTTCAGTTATAGGCCAAGAGATTACTATCTCGGTCGACACCCTCTCTACGTATCTTTCTATCACCAATGAGGGTGATGATCGTCATACCGACCCATATGACCACTCCTTAGTTAGACCAAATGACTATGTAGGCAACGAAATAGATCTTCACGACCGTATCCTACACCTTATTTCACATGGATTGTTGCCCTAACCAACAAACATTTCGGTTTCCGTCACACCGATTATTGGATGTGGCATTGCTTTAGAACCGACAATCCCCTAAACTTAGCTTCCATCATTTTTCTAAATCTTTTCGAGATTGTTAGATTACCGATGTCTAGCAACAAAACCTTACGTTACGGTACTTTCCTTTCTCATATCTTTCGTACCCTTCGTATTAACGTAAGTGTAGACCCTGGTCGTGCCATTAATTCTTTCATCGACATCTCGACCGCACATAGCTGTAATTGGAAGCTTGATGATGAAGGGAATTGGGTTCGAAAGATTGATTTCCAATCCTCAGCAGCTCAAGGATCGATGATTCCATCGGTAGCTCCACCATCTTCTGATGCTCCTCCGTCTTCACATGAGGAACATCCAACTCTCCTCCCTTTGCCTTCTCCGCACACCGTACGCTAACTAGAGGCGATCAATGGACTGTCATTACAAGTTAATGCATGATTTAATGCATTGACTACCTACATCGATGGTCGCTACAATCAACTTGACGAGCGTTTAAATGAGTTGGCCTCTAGATTTCCTCCATCGGAAGATTAGGACATCATGTTTTGGTTGAGTTATACATGCTTTTTGGTTGGATTCTACTTTGAATTGTTTGGTTGTTTGTCTTAGGATATCTATTTTTATTGTTTGGTTGCTTTGGGATGTTTTTGACTTTGATTATGTTTGAATGTTTTTTTTGGTTTAATAGTACTACCATTTTAGCTCATAATATCTAATTCTTCTTCACTAGTTACTTTTATTATTCTTTTGGTTCAAGTATTGTACATTACTTGCCCTAGTTTTTTTAAGGTTTCTCTTCTTTTTGATATTACAAAAAGAGGGAGATAAATGTAAAATTTGCTTAAATTAATTTTCAACTTAACTTTTAAAACAAAATTCTTCAAGTTGGAAATTTAAATGAAATAACATCTAAAATTTTTATTGGAGCTTACTTTGAAAATAATATTTAAGATAGGGGGAGTTGGCAAAATTTTTCAAAATGTTTTGTTATATCAAAAAGGGGGAGATTGTTAGCTTTAGTTTTTCAAGTATTTCGATATAACAAAAAGCACATTAAAAATCCCTACTTAAATTTGCAAAAATTATTTATAATTATTTTCAAAGTGTTGGACAAAATAAACTTTTAAAAAGCCTTGAAATAACTTAGTTTTTGACAATTTTTTGAAGTTTGGAAGACTTTTACTGATACTTAGTTGAAAAGTATCGGTAGAACTTAAGGTAGAAAAAACCTTTGTAATGCTTCAAACTTCTACCGGTAGAACAAGACAAACTACCGATACTTGTCTTGGTTCTATCGATACAACCAAGACTTCTATTGGTAGAATAAACTCCAGAGAGCAAACAAGTTGTGGCCTAGGACTTCTACCGAAACAAGTCAAGTCAGTAGCCAAAATTCATCATCCCCTGCACTTCTACCGGTACTCTAAAGGGTTCTACCGGTACAAGTTGGGATCTATTGGTACAACAACTCCAACGGTCGCATTTTGCAAAGGATTCTACCGATACAAGTCTGCTTCTACCGAAACAACGAAGCTGCTGTTTGCATTAAATGCTGGTTTTAATGGTTACAATATATCTATTTTATTTCTAATGGCTACAAACGTCCACAAAGTTGTTAGAGGACTTAAATACATGGTCAAGGCTCTCCATTGAAGTCAACAAAGAAAAGAAACAAGTGCTTAACTTTGAAGAACTCATTTTTCCATCTTTCATCAATCTTCTAGCAAACTTTTCTTGTACACACTTGTGGGTTAAGTTTTCAATCATTCTTTCAAGTGTTGTAACTTTGTGTGAGAGTGTTTATATGTTGATCATTTTCATTTTGGAGGTACATTCTCATTCATTCTTATTTTCTCTTATTTTTGTGAGGTGTTACTTAAGGTTTTAGGTCAAAAACCTTAAGGGGTAGTGGTTCTATCTTACCTTTGAAAAGATAGAGATTTGTAAGGTTAAACCTTGCCCTTAAAGGTTCAAATCTAGTGGATTTGGGAAATCCTTAGTTGAGGAAAGCTATGGTAGTGGATGTCGGCAATTGAGGCCGGACCACTATAAATTCTTGAGTCTATTACATTTCTCAAATTTACCAAAAACCTTTTAAAACACCAATTCACCTCCCTTTTGGTGTATTTCGATCTTAACAATCTCCATGTGACTCATTGTGTGCGATGGTCACGGGCTTTGAACTCTGGCCCATGACATTCTCCCCCACCTATTCTCGCAATGCCCTTATTACGGCTTCGTAATGGCACTAACTTGACTCGTCTCAATCTCGTCTCATTGCCTTGACTTCTTCTCGACTAGTCTCACTATCGAGTCATCCCTTCTTTCGAAACTTTCACTCCGAACTTCACCACCTCTTAACTTGAACTGTCCCACTCGTTGACAAGAAGCTACGGCTCTCACTTGCCCACATTCTGACTTGTCTCCATCAAAATCCATCAAAATCCTCTTGATTTACACCACTTAGCCTCGAATTACTCATAGTCCCTCGGCCTCCTTGCTTAAGAACTCTAAAAGGGCCCTTACTCTCTTGTCAAACCAACAAGTTAGAATGCAAAACACTATCAAAGTGTTCGAAATGTACCTTACTCGTGACATTTACTCAGAACAACTGTCCAGCTTGTACCACTACTTTCGCAAAGTTTGATGCACCACCCACTTTTCCCATAAGTGGAAGCTCCTTCGATATGTCAACAAAAATTAGACTCATTGATCCTATCTTCAAAGTTTGCATCGCAGCTTCTTCCTCTAAGTCTGATGCCAAACCCACCTCTTCCATTGGTGGAAGTGTCACATCCCAAAAATTGGGTTAGTAGAAATTTGGTTAGTGAAACAAGAGAGTGGTCACGCCTTGTTTTTAGTTAAATGTTTTGAAATTGTGTCAAGAAATTTGTTTTGGTTCAATGGTTAAGTGTTGTGCTTAGGTGTGAGAGGTTTTCGGTTCGAATCTTTTTCTTTGAAAATTTTCTATTTTTGTTTCACCCTTATCTTTTAAATGTCTGGTCTATAAATTATTTTCGCTCAATTGATAACAGAATGAACCTACTGATTTTGTGGTAAGATGTCAACTTAACCTTAGGTCTCGTGTGCAAAGTGAAAATTATTTTTTATTTTAACTTTGAGAAATTTGATAATGGTTAGTTAGAGGAAATTAATGGGGATACGCGTGGTTGTTGTTTTAAAAATGTATATAATATTTATTTTATTTTAATTTTAGAAATTATTTCCTAATTCTACTCCATCATATTGTCATTCCACTTCTTATGTTCTATCACGTCTCTTTTTTTCTCCTTTTAATTTGCTGTGCATGATTTTATTTCTCAAAATTTGTTTCTTGTTATAAAATAATCAAATAAAAGAACACTTAAAGTAAGCAATAGATCAAATGAGTAAAGATTTTTCTCTTCTACTACTTGCATTTCAAGGAGCTTTATTTATAAGCTCATTTGCATTCAATGAAGTACATGTAAATGAAGTCTCTTTAGTTTCTTAATTGAAACATCTAATTTACTCTCATAGTCATAAATGAACCAGAGAGTTTTATCTCATTACATTAATGAGGGTTTAGAGGGGTTAGACATTCATTTAATGTATTTATAACACTCCCCCTTGGATGTCTTTTAAATAAAAATGTACCTCATTAAAATCTTTATTAGGAAAAATCATGTGGGATAAAACCTAATGCAGGAAAGAGAGTACACAATCCTATTACAAGTTACCACGTTAAAAACCTTTACCAGGAAAACCCAAACCTTGGTTAAAGAAAATAGTACAATGTGTTTTAGACTCCCCTAATGGCAACATCACATTATATCTTTGAGTCGACTCATTCCAATCTTGTCGCGTAGTCTTTCAAATGTTGAAGTTGGCAACGCCTTAGTAAAAAGATCTGGTAAATTATCACTGGAACGAATTTGTTGAACTTCTATGTCACCTTTCTTCTCAAGATCATGAGTGAAGACTAATTTTGGTGAAATTTGTTTCGTTCTGTCACCTTTTATGTAACCACCCTTCAATTGAGCTATACATGCTGCATTATCTTCGTATAAGATAGTTGACATCTTTCCTGTAAAGGAAAATTACATATCTTTGGGATATGTTATGTTAATAACCTTAGCCAAACACACTCTTGACTTGCCTCATGCATTGAAATTATTTCAACATGATTTGAAAAGGTGGCAGCTAATGTTTGCTTTGTTGAACGCCATGATATGGCAATATCTCCACATGTAAATAAATATCCCATTTGAGATAGACCTTTATATGGATCCGATAAATATCCAGCAACAGCATAGCCAACTAATAGGGATTTTGAATCATTTGAATAAAATAACCCCATATCAATGGTCCCTCTAAGATATCTAAATACTTGTTTAATTCTATTCCAATGTTTACGAGTTGGAGAAGAACTAAATCTTGCTAACAAGTTTACAGCGAAAGCTATATCAGGTCTTGTGTTGTTTGCAAGATACATCAATGCCCCTATGGCACTTAGATATGATACTTTAGGACCAAGAAACTCTTCATCATTCTTGCAAGGACAAAATTTATATTTATTCACATGTAACGATCTTACAACCATTAGGGTACTCAATGGATGTGCTTTATCCATAAAAAATTTCTTTAAGATCTTTTTCGTATAAGTTGACTGATGGACATGAATTCCATCTTTTAAATGCTCGATCTACATGCCAAGACAAAACTTTGTTTTTCCAAGATCTTTCATCTCAAATTCTTTCTTTAAATAATTTATTGCATTTTGAAGCTCTTCAGGAGTTCCAATAATATTTAGATAATCAACATAACTAGAAAATAATTATAACAAAGTTTGATCCAGACCTTTTATAAAAAACACATGAATAGATTAGATCGTTTTTATAACTTTCTTTTAACAAATACTCATTAAGACGATTGTACCACATACGTCTAGATTGTTTTAATCTATATAAACTTTTCTTTAATCTGATTGAGCAATTTTCCCGAGAAACTCTATATCCTTCAGGGATTTTAAATCCTTCAGAGATTTTCATATAAATTTCACTATCAAGTTTACCATACAAATAGACGGTAACAACATCCATTAGAGGCATGTCAAGTTTTTCACGTATTACCAGATTAATAAGGTATCTAAACGTGATTGCATCCGCCACAAAAAAATATGTTTCTTTATAATCAATGTCAGGCCTTTGCGAAAATCCTTGTGCTACAAGTCGTGCTTTATATCTTACGACTTTGTTTCTCTCAATTTTTTTCACACAAATATCCATTTATATTCTACCAACTTTACATATTTAGGTGTTTGGACAATAGGTCCAAAAATCTCAAGTTTAGAAAGTGAATTTAATTCTAATTGAATTGCGTCTTTCCATTTTGGCCAATCTTTGCTATTTCTACATTCCTCAATCGATTTAGGCCTAGGATCCTCATTTTCTTTTGTATTTCAATAGCAACATTATAAGCAAAATTGTTGTCGACAACTATATTTTTCTGGTTCCATCTTTTTCTCATGTTGACATAACTTATCGAGATCTCTTTATTTTTGTAATTTTCATTTTCACTTTCAAGTACCTGAATATCTTCTTGAGTTTTATAATTAGTTATGTCATAGGTCTCTTTAGGAACCCCCGCCTCCACTACTTGACAATCTTGAATGTTTGCTCCTTTTCTTTTACGAGGATTTTTATTTGGAATCGATTGGTCTTTCACGCTTCAAGCGTGAATTACTTTCTTTTGTACTAACATTTTGCCCTATTGAGACATCAATTTGTATTGGAGCATTTTCAACTGGTATGTGAGATTTTAATGAATTATCTGTTGAACTTCTGGTTTACATTACTTTGTACGAGGATCTTAGACATTGATAATTCATTCCAAGTACTTCATTAATCCAGCTTTTTATTCTCTCCCCCTAATGTTGGGAAAACTGACAACTCATGTCATAACTAAATCTCGAATTAATAGCTCAAAAATATTTAATAATATAAGGGGGCTCATATCAATATACATTCCCAACCTCTTATGATGACCCATCTTTGTGCGTTGTGGTGGAGCAATTGGAACATATATCGCACATCCAAAAATTCTAAGATGAAAAATATTTGGCTCCTGACAAAAAATCAATTGTAATGGAGAGTATTTATAATTTATTGGCTTGATGCATACAACATGTAAATAAATACAATCTCATGCTGTAATAGGAAATTTTGTTCTCATAAGTAATGGTTTAGCTATTAGTTGGAGGCCTTTGATAAACGATTCAGCTAAATCGTTTTATGTGTGAACATGAGCTACAAGATTTTCAACTTTTATCCCAATTGACATACACTAATTATTGAAAGCTTGGGACATAAACTTGCCAACATTAGCAAGATGAATTGTTTTAATTGCATAATTTGAAAATAATCATTTAAACAAGCAATCTCGCAAATGACAGGTTGCCAGTTGATAACGCATATGTTATTGTTTTTTATATGAATCTACTCAAAATCATATAATATAAAAAATCATCCACATGATGAATGAATGAGCCCATATTCATTTAAAAAATACAAAACATTAAAGCTCAACTTTAGCTAGTGAGTTGTAATAATAAATTATCATTGAGAACAAGCAACACATGATAATTCTTTAAATTAAAAAATCTTCTGGTTCTTTAATAAATGTCTATATGAATTCTCAATTACTTTTCGCATTATATATAATCTAGGATGGTCTAACTAGCCACGCCAAATAATAAATGTATTTGTATCAGTAAACTTCTGGTTTACTTTAACATGTTTTTCAATTGTACTAATAAGGTCAATATAAATTTTGACAATTGATAATTTTATCGTTATTCTTTTTATTTTGTATCCACATATAAGAAATATTGTGACATTTACTTTTAGAAATGTCTACGTCAATGTGAAGTCCATATTGTCATTAACTTAATAAAAAAATATAATTTGTAAACAATTATTTGCAATATTCACTTCATAGAATATGACAATAATGTGCAAAAATATTATATAAATAACATCCGCTTCAAGGAATGATTAATTAGTATGAATCATTGGTTATTTTGTTCTAAGAATGAACAGTTAGCAACATTTCAAATCATCCATCTTACTTTTATCCATTTGTCAATAATGACAATAGGTTCCATTTTATAATTGTTATGTATTGCTACATTCACTTCGAGGAATGAAGCGGAATCAATGGAATGAATATTTGTTTGGACTTAAGAAGGCATTAGATAAATCCAAAATACTTTTAAAGCCCTTTTCACATGAGTTTTTCATCATCAATTAACTAGAAAGAAATACCAAGTCATACATAGAGTTTATTGCAAATCAAATGTACGGATAAAACTGGCATCTAAAATATCAAACTTGATATAATGCTAGTGCCAACAAAAAATTCATAAACCATTCCAGACCTGTACGAAATTTACTTCAAAATCATGCATCTCATGTTCACTAAAACTTTTCTATTTATAATTGCTCATATAATTTCTCTAAATAATTAACAAATATAAAGTGTATGAACTACCTTTAACAACTTTACAAAAGTAACAAGTTTCCCAAGGTTGTATAGTAAGAAAATATAAGACATTTACAAAATCAAACCACACAAGTTATTTTAATGCTTCTTTTCAAACAACAATTGGTTAATGCAAACGAGATTCATAGAAATGCCAATGGCCAAATTAATATAGTAATTCTCATTTTTATGTTTATAAAAATGTTTCCAACCAAAATAATTCAAGAAAAATTGACAACAACTATACTTGAAATTCTATATTAGAATCAAGCCAAAAATCAATTTAGACATTCCTCAAAATTTGTCACTAAAATGACTTTAAACAAACATCTTTGATGTGAAAAAATTTTGATTTTATTAATATATGTAATAACTTTAGTCATTGTTGATTAAGAGAATTTTAAACAATATCAAAGTCCAAAAAACATATGATGTCTAGAATTTAAAAAACTTATATATATATATAATATAAATTGAAACCATCAAGTAGACATACAAAACAAATAGTTTAATGATGACTAAAAACTGATGTAAGGTCACATATTATGATGAACCTTAGGCTTTGTTTAATAGAAATAACTGATAATATTATTAATCGTGATTTAAAAATCTATCAGTTTATATCATCAAAATTAATCTATCATCATTCTGATAAAATTACCAAGTAATTATCAAATAACACATATTAAGAAAAAAAAGTAAGAACAAAAATATAGGTACATATAAGCATGTAATGTGGAAAGTGAAATTTACCTCAATTTCTTTTCTTCTACGAAAGTTTTAATAGCAACTTTCTTGTTTAATGTTGAGTATTGATGATTTTATTAAAAAGTAAGCAAATTCAAAAATTTGTTGATAGAAAACTTATATTTCAAAATAACTTATATGATACTAAGACACCTCAATGTCAAGAGCACCAAATCAAAATCCGTACCGATATTAAATCTTTCACCATTCGTCTAAGATCATAAAAATAAGATAAGTTAATCAAAACAATTATATCTGATCATGAATTAACTAAAAATAATAATCAGATATGAAATGTTAAATAAAAGAAACTTCCTGTAAAAACTTTGCATCTAGTTGTCTAAGATCGTATATAGTTCAACGGGAGCTTTACGGGCAAGTTATATATAGTCGAAATGACATGAACTTCGCTATGAACTTGTATAGGCTCATGTTGATAACATGTTATAAAATAATCAAATAATAATTTACTCTCATGGCCATAAATGAACCAGAGAGTTTTATCTCATTACTTTAATGAGGGTTTAAAGTGGTTAGACATCCATTTAATGTATTTATAACATTTTTTTCTTTGACCAATTTTTGTTGGTTTTGTGTCTTTTTCGTGATTTCTTCCTTGTTCTTCTACTGTTGTACCGTTTCTGCCAATTTTCATTAAAGGTAAAATTCTGAGATCTTTCAGCAAACTAAATTCTTACGGAAGTTGTATTATCTTCAAAGGTAAGCGAACGAGGCCACTTGGAGCTGTTTGGCTGTTCAATGCCGAGTGCCTATTTATTTAGGCTTAAATTATAGGAAACAAGGGTTGTGCGCTCTTAGTAGATTCTCTTTTGTGTGCTAATTTGTTAAGTGGATGTTGATTTTAGGTTTTGGATATCGTGTGGTTGGGTTCGTATCAAAAAATATTAAGGTATGTAACAAAAACTCAAAAAAAAAATGACAGAAAACCAAAAATTGGTCTGTTGACGCCATATGGTCGTGAGCGCGTGTGGCACACAGCCATGTGTCAGACCGTGTGTGTCACACGTTCTGGGCTATTTAGGTCGTGTGGCCCACACAGGTGTGCGTTAGACAATTTCCTAGGTCGTGTGAACCACACGGGCGTGTGGGCCCATTTTCTGAAAAATTTCACGTAGGTCTGTTAGATTATGAAATTCATAATTAAACCTTTCGCGGGGTCGGTTTGGCTTAAATATGATTCTAAATATGAAATATGAGATTTTGTGAATGTACGTAATAAGGATAAGGTATGTGTTACAATTGCAAGTATGTTTAAAATTAAATTTGTATATGATCTGTCATATGATTTGTTAGTATGTTCTGATGTGAAAAGCATGTATGGTATATGTGCATATGATGTCTGTTAGTATTTGCATGAGCATTGGCGTCCAAATGATGCATTCATTGACTCCGAGTGATTAGGATTTTTTATGGTGAAATCAGTTTCCAATTGATTTTAGGGTTTGGGCTTGATTTCATGATCCTTATTTTGGATGTAAAGACATTCTTTTCTCGTTTTCAAGAACAAAAATAACGTAGGCTCAAAGAACTAGCAAAAAATTAATGGTAGAATAAAAAAAGAATCAACACCATCTATGGGAATCAAACCCACAACCACATGGTTAAAAGCCATGCGCTCTACAAACTAAGTTATGACGACCTAAATACTCATTTTCCAATAAACATTTTTTTATATTATTTAAACTGGATTAATTATAATAATTGGAATAATTTTCAAGTTTTTGCATTATCTTATCCAAATACATATGTTTTGATTTCGTGTGTAATTATACTTGTATGCTAGTATCTTTATTCCTAACCATTTCAATCACCTCGTAATACTTAATTAGTATAAAATATCGTAATATAAGATGTAATTCCATTAAAACTCATTTTTTAAATAATTTTAGATTATGGGCGTAATATTAAATTTTAGATCAATTTATCCTTTATTTTTATTGTTATAATCTATTTAATCCTTTTTCTCGAAAAAATAACACCATGTTTGGTTCAATGTAATAGCATAGCCATTACAATTCAATGGCCCATGAAAAACAACTATTTGGTTAAGTGGAATACCTTCTTATGGGTGTATTCCATTGCAGGCTTATGTAGGGAATATGTAGCATTTCTATTCTCTCTCCTCCCTATCGAATGATTTATTCGTTGCTTAGAAAATCAATTTTATCTTCCCCAATTTCTCACCTAAAAAATGCTTTCACTTAGTTCGATCGACAGCCACTCCCTTGCTTCCTTCAACTCCGGCCAGTAGTCCGGCCAGTAGCACTCCTCTCACTCATCTCCTTCAGGTAAACATTTTCCTCTCTTCCTTTGTTCTTTCATTTTCCTCTCTACAAATTTTTCTTACCCTAAAATTTTTCTGTTCCTTTTGTTATCTATTTAAGTAGATTTTGCTTCCTTCGTCTTCATCGGAGCCTCCTTTAGGTAAATCTTTTCACTTTTTTATTGTTCCTTTTGTTTTCCTCTCTACCAATTTAAGTAGAGTTTATTGTGGGTTTTTTTATTGTGGGCGTAATCTTAAATTTTAAATAATCCTTTATTTTTTAAATAATTTTAGATTATGAGTGTAATCTTAAATTTTAGATCAATTTATCCTTTATTTTTATTGTTTTAATCAATTTAGTCTTTTTTCTCGAAAAAATAAGTCTAATTAAAAAAAAATTCCTGTTTTTCTTAACATTTGAATAGTAGATCTTATACTTTAAAATTATAATTATTATATTTATTATGATGATTTATTTATTAGTATATTAATTATTATAATATGATTAATGATACAATCACTTTTTATGAATTATTATAATTAATATTTATATATTTATTTTATAATATATTTACTTATTAATATATAAATTGTAATGCAAAATAAGAATTATAATGATTCATTGAGACTAAAATGTGCTTTGTAATGTATTAAAATAAGAATTCTTATTTGGATTCATTGAGACAAAATAAAAAGTTTAATGAAAATTGAAACTAAAAAGTATTAAAAACTAAAATTGTTAAAAAACAAATTTTATATCTAAGATTATTTAGTAAAATGTGCTTTTAGATAATATTACACTCCGTCAAACAAACACTTAAATCCTACATTCCGCACTGTTAACATATGTGACATTCTGCTTTATAAATCTTGCATTATAATTCTATTACAAAACTAATCTTACTTTTTTGAACCAAATGACCCTCATTATTTAACGCACAAAAATAATATTTAGCCAAAGATTAAAATGAAATAATCTTTTTGTTTAATGTCACTAGTTGATAAAAATGAATTAAAATTTCATGTATATAATTAAAACAAACCAACAGTTTAGTATTGCATTGCAAATTTAATTTATTGTCTAATTTGAAGTTTATCTCAGATAAAATTTATCAACATCATTCAAATAGTGATGGATATTCATATTTAATCTGAAGCATATGATAAATTCTTATTTGTTAGCTTTGAGTTTTCAAAGTTTTTTTTTCAAAATTCTTCAATCAAATATTTTTGAGCAACTCCAAGACCTTTCAAAATGGTTTCTAAGCATTAAAATGCATTTCTCATATCAAGTATCTAAACTTAATCCCCAAATTCCTGATATCTCTCAACCAAATTTCAAACAAACATTTCGAGAAAGGTATAGTATGATACTTATGTGCCAAGTCTCGAGACTTATGACTGCGAGTATCAAGACTTATAAAATAGTAAGGATAGGCCTTTTGAAAGCAATATAGTCTTGAAACTTATTGGCTTAAGTATCGAGACTTACTCCTCAAGTCTCGAAACTTGTTTGTTAGGTCTTGAGACATCAAGATTTCTAACGGTTATTTGTCAACCAAGTCTTGATACATGTCCTTTAAGTATTGAGACTTGACTCTATAATTTGTATTAAATGCTCGAGATTAGTTCTTCTAATGCTTAGAAACTCTTTTCAATGGCTTCAAACATTAAAAATTGGTTAAAGGATATATATTCAAGTTAAGAACACTTGAAGACTATAGAGAGCAACATTAAAGCTAAATGATGAAGAGAAAAGTCTTCAAATCTTCATTCTTTCATTTTCTCTTGTAATATTCTTTAGGAGATTAGTGTTAGATCTTTTATCATTCAAATATATTTGTATTTACAACTCATAATTGAAAACATCTACCTTCATAAAGGCTGTCATTATTCTTTATTCATCTTATCACCAAATTGTAAATTGGGACAGCTTTAATTGAGTCATAAAAACTAAAGAAGGTTCTAGTTTAGCCATAAAAGTTAGAGGGAAAGGTTTTATCTAAGCCTTGAGAAAAATATAAAGTTGTTAATGTTATACATTCTCCTTGAAAGATACCAATTTTTATAGTGAATTGGGAAATCATTGGTTACCAAGGTAGTGAATTCAGGTAATTGGAGTCAAACTACTATAAATCGATTTGTCCAAGCAATTCTCCTTTTCTCTTTTAATTTGGAATAAACTGTAAAGATTTTTAAGATATTAATCCACCCCCTTGATATTTTCAGGCCTAACATTAGCATTATTTATGATTTTTTTTCATCATTACAATATTGGCGAAAGAAGGACGATAGGATTTGAACTTGTAACATCTAGAAGTTAGACAAAAATTTTAACCACTACTTCAAACAAGTCTCGACATTATTTATGAACTTAATTCACAATCAATGTATTAAAAGCTACTTCTATACTCGTATTTGTAAATGAATAATTATTTGATACAAAATAGATACATTATTACTTATTTCCATTAGAAATATAAGAGAAGAAAACAAGAGTTACTAGAACTAATTATTTGGTGGTCTCTTCAATGGATGTTGAAAACATAGATTTCTTTAGATGTTGATTATATTTTTATCACCGTATACAACTCCACCAAGCTTTATCTCATTTTGCATTATTTATTATTTATTTAATATTATAAAATTTATAATGTAGTTTATTCATAAAAACAATTGTTAGTTATTTTAAATTTAATATTGTATAATTTATAATATAATTGTTATCATAAATAGAATTATTTAAGACATTAAGTATTTATCAAAACTATCTACATTTACCTTTAAAAGAAATTCAAAAGGAATGTAGGCAAAATTCGTAAAACGGATTGAATTTTATTATCCTTTGCCCATTACTCATATTTTATTAGAATTTTAGGGGGAAATAAACATTGATGCATCAACAAACCAATAACCAAATAATTATTTTTGCAATAAGATCAATATTGTCAAGCGTAGTTTCAGCAATGGGTTCTTGGATCATTGAAAAGCTGAAAGACCGAAGTTAGAACCTAATATAGGTCCATAGGATCTATTTCATGTTTAAATTCTCATCCTAAAAGTTTACAAGCTTTTTTGGACATCGAATTTAGATTAAAAATGTAAGAGAGGAAAACTATGAGCAATCAGCAATTAGATCTTTCGCTAGAGGAGAAAACACAATTACTAGGAAGCACCAAGAAAGTGAAGCATAATAACCTTGTTAGAAATATTAAATAGGAAAATTGAAAAAAAAAATGTTTATTAAAATATAATGGCTTTGAGGGGTAAAAAAGATATCTTTTATTCTCATTGACCTTAAACATATATATACGAATCCAAGATTCCTACTACATATAAAATTCTTTATTTGTACAAATCAAGATTTTCTATACAGAGTAACTACAAAAAATACATCCACTAATATAACTAAAGATCCTAGAATATCATTCCTTTAATTGCTGCACCGATTTCTCCGAAATTTCCTCAACACTCCTCTCAAGTTGGAGAATGAAGATTCGAAATGAACAACATGCCAAGAAGAAACTGAAATTGATCAATGCCCAAAGCTTTAGTGAAATATCAGCAAGTTGGAGAGAAGAACACACATGAGTTGTTTCAATATTCTCCTTTGTATCTCCTCATGAATAAAATGATAATAAATTTCGATGTGTTTCGTAAAGCATATTGATTGTTACAGTACAAAAGCATGGAACTAGAATGATCGGCACCAAGAAATAACAACAAACCCTTCAACCATTTATGTTCACAAGCTGCAGTAATCATTGATTGATATTCTGCTTCGGTAGAGGAGCGAGAAACTATATGTTGTTTCTTAGTTTTCCATGAAACAGGATATTTGCCCAAACTAAAAAATAAATTGTCAATGAGTGTCTTGTCAAAGGACAACCCGCCTAATTTGAGTCAAATTAAGCATATAGATTGTAACGTCCCAAAAATTTGAGCCTTTTGATTTAATTTGGGACACTGAAATTGTCTCTGCTATTGTGGTTGTGTGCATTGTGTGTTACTTGAGAACTTAGGTACGAGTTGTGATTTTGGAAAGATTTCGCTTTTCTTTTTTGAACCTTGAACTCTGAATTTGTGCCTTAAATTGATTTTTGTGCACTGTGGTTTTAACGATGAGCTTAGTGGTTCAATGGTCATAATTGCTTGTTTATCTATCTTTTGGTTGTGGGTTCAAATCCTGGCACATGCATGTGACTGCATTTATTTTTGCACTTTTCTGGTAAATTGAATTTAAGACAATTAAAAAGGATTCCATCGTTTGTTTCTGTCTTTTGAATTTACCTATTCTTCTTTATTTCTTTTTTCTTTTGCTTGAGGGTCGAAAGTGGTGGTAATAAGTATCCGTCTCCATTTCTTTTTCATTTTTCTATTAAATTGCTTTGAAATACCGTTACAAAGCGACTGCCTGTTTTATTGTTACAATCGAAGAAAGGAATTGTAAGTTACTGTGAAATTTCTTAATATTGCCTTTTGGTTGCTTGAGTTGGTTAATTTGGAAAGAATCGTTCATTGGTTTATAATTGAATTTGGTTTTCTTAGGCACGGATCGCATTGATAGTTCTCTGTAGCGCCGTAGGTACGAGATCATGGTGCTGCGCTAAGGTAAAATCGCTTTAGAAGTTTAGAGAAGAGTTCGTAGTTGTGGTGTTGCTTGTTGAAAGTGGTTTGTAATTTTTGTTGATTTGGGGTTTTGGTTTACTATTTAGGCTTTAAAACCTTGTAGGAATGCTCCATAGCATCTTTACGTAAGGTAGGGTATCGAAATCCGTTAGGATTTTTTCGCGTTTATCCAGTTTCACTGCTGTTTGAGGGCACACGGGCTGGCACACAGGCTAGCACACGGGCATGTATCCAGGCCGTGTGCAATATAAACAAATTACAGGAGACACACGATCTACGCCCACGATCGTATGCCAGACCGTTGGTACATACTGTTTTGTACCACACGGGCTGGGCACACGGGCATGTGTCAGACCTTGTGTGCATACTGTTTTAGGAAATTAAGGAACAGGGGACATGGGTTGGGCCCACGGGCATGTCCCAGATCGTGTGTGTGTACTATTTTGTAACACACGGGCTGGGATCATGGTTGTGTGAAGATATTGTTTTGCGATCTCAAGTGTAGTGGTCACACGGGAGACACACGGTTGGTTCTAGAGTAGTGGCGCGTTGTGGCTTCTATGGTAGACATTATTGGGCGAGTGTTGGATGAAGACTGGAGTGTGTCTTCGTTGTGGGTCGCTGGAGCATAGAGTACGAGATTATCCGCACCGACCTAATCAAGCACCAATGACTGTACCGATAATAGTTACGAGTACCGTTTAGCTTGTGAGAGCAATGCCATTGCCACCTAGAGTCGAGGCACTGGTAGAGGTAGTACTATTTCAGGTAGGGATGGTACCACTTTGGTAGAGGTCGTGGGGCACCAAACAAAGGTGCGACCCAGACCGAGGCTTGACAGCCAGCACTTGTCTATGCAGCTAGGCGCCGCGAGGACAAGGACGACGTCGATGTTATTGCGGGTATGTTCTTTATTTACTCAGTACCATATTTTGCTCTGATTGATATTGGTTTTACTCACTCATATATAGTAAAACTGTATCTATGAACTTGAATATATCTGCTGAGTGTACTACTATTATGGTTTCGATGGTTAGCCCATTAAGTCAATCCATTCGGGTTAACAAAGTGTTTAGGAAGGTACCATTAGAAATTTAATAGGTTGTATTTTCGGTAGACTTGATGGAACTTTCATTTGGGGAGTTTGATTTGATACTGGGTATGGATTGGTTGGTCGAACATCGGGTCAGTCTTATCTGTGTGATGAAAATGGTTACTTTGCAAACAGAAGGGAACATAGAAATAGTGCTAATTGGGGAGCGTCAAGATTCCTTATCCAATGTAATCTCCACTTTTGTGACTGAGAAACTGATAAGGAAAGGTTGTGAGGTGTATCTCGCCTTTATCACTGATTCTACACCTGCTAAGCTAACTGTTAGTGTCATTCGAACTATTAAGGATTTTTCGGATGTATTTCCTGATGAGTTATCGGGGGTGGTACCAACCTGAGAGGTTGAGTTTGAAATAGACTTGCTATCGAGTACTACTCCGGTGTCTATTGCTCCTTATCGCATGGCATCGAAAGAACTGGTTGAACTGAAGCTCAATTGCAGGAGCTTCTCGATCGAGGGTTCATTCGATCGAGTATGTCTCCATTAGGGGCACTGATTTAATTTGTAAAAAAGAAGGATGGTACAATGAGAATGTGTATTGATTATCGTCAACTAAACAAATTAATGATAAAGAACAAGTATCCGTTATCGAGAATTGATGGCTTATTCGATCAATTTCGAGGGCCTCAGTGTTCTCAAAAATTAACTTCTGGTCGGGTTATCATTAGTTGAAACTTAAGGATGAAGATGTGTCCAAAACAACCTTCAAAACGCACTACAGGCATTAAGAATTCCTAGTGGTACCATTCGGGTTAACAAATGCCCCGATGATGTTTATGGATCTGATGAATCAGGTGTTCCAGTCGTATTTGGACCGTTTGTTGTGGTTTTTATAGACATCTTGGTATATTCCAAAATTGAGACAGAACATGGTGAGCATCTACGAATTGTACTTTAGACACTTTGCGAGAAGCAATTCTACGCGAAGTTCAGTAAATATGAGTTCTGGTTATCAAAAGTGTCTTTTCTGGGACATGTGGTTACTGCTAGGGGGATTCGAGTTGATCCTAAGAAAACTAAAGCGGTTGTGGACTAGAAACAACCGAAGAATGTGTCTGAACTTTAGAGTTTCCTCGGTTTAGCATACTACTACTGGAGGTTCGTTGAGGGGTTCTCTAGGGGTTCTCCCTGATAGAGTTCCCTCTGATAAAACTTCTGCGTAAGAATGTCTCATTCAGGTGGTCGGAGGAGCATCAGTTGAGCTTTGAGAAGCTCAAATCGGTGTTGACGTAAGCTCTTGTGTTAGTTTAGCTTGAATCAGGTAAAGATTTTGTAGTGTACAACGATGCGTCACATGTCGGTTTGGGTTGTGTTTTGATGCAAGATGGCAAAGTAGTAACGTACGCATCACGGTAGCTTAAAACGCATGAGGGTAACTACGCTACCCATGATCTTGAGCTAGCTGCGGTGGTATTCTCGTTTAAAATCTGGAGGCACTGCCTGTATGGTGAGAGGTGTGTAACCTATACTGATCTCAATAGTCTCAAATATCTATTGACTCGGAAAGAGTTGAATATGAGACAACGTCGATGGGTAGAACTACTCAAGGATTATGACTGTACAATAGAGTATCACCCTAGTAAAGCTAATATTGTAACTGACGCTCTTAGTCATCGAGCAATGACTAAACTGTGAGTAGTGTTTGCTCGATTGAGTTTGTTTGATGATAAAGGGTTGTTAGTTGAGCTTCAGGTAAAACCGACCTGGGTTTATCATATTCGGGATAAACAGTTGCAAGACAAGTTTTTGGTTGAACGTCTGCGTATAATTGAGCCTAGTGTTGCATTAAAATTAAGGTCATCGATTCTGCAAGAGGCACATAGCAGTCCTTATGTTATGCATCCTAGCGAAAATAAGATGTATCGTGATTTACGCGAACTGTACTAGTGGTCTAGGTTGAAATAAGAGGTGACTACCTTTGTTGCGTACTGTTTGACCTGTCAGAAGGTAAAGGTCGAACATCAACTACCTTTAGGGTTACTGAAGCAGATTATGATTCCTTAATGGAAATGAGAACGAGTGATGATGGATTTCGTTAGTGGGCTACCCCTTACGCTTACCAAGAAAGATTCTATTTGGGTCATCATAGATCAACTAATCAAGTCTGCTCATTTTCTACCAATTCAGACCGATTACTCTCTTAAAAAGCTTGCTAAGCTTTTACTATGAGATTGTGAGGTTGCACGGAGTCTCTATTTCTATCATTTCAAATCAAGACCCGCTTTTTACCTCGCGATTTTGGAAGAAGCTGCATGAAGCACTGGGTACGCGGCTAGACTTCAGTATGATGTATCACCCTCAAACAGATGATCAGTTGGAGCGAGTTATACAGATTCTGGAGGATGTGCTCCGGAGTTGTGTAATCGACTTCAGGGGCAGTGGGAGGATCATTTACCGTTGTCTGAGTTTGCATATAACAATAGTTTCCAATCTAGTATTTAAATGACACCGTACGAAGCTCTGTATGGTCATAAGTGTCGGACTCCTTTGTGTTGGACTGAATTAGGTGAAAGATGAGTACTAGGCCCTAAGTTAGTGTCTGAGACTAAGAACACGATTAGCCTGATTTGAGATCGACTGAAGGCTACTTCTGATCGACAAAAATCTTATGCTGATTTAAAATGGAAACATAGAATACTCTGTTGGTGATCAGGAATTCCTGAAGGTTTCACCATGGAAAACGATCCTTTATTTTAGATGGAAGGGTAAATTTAATCTAAAGTTTATTGGACCTTATCAGGTTGTGAAGCGGGTTGGGCCTATAGCGTATCAGCTCAAATTACCTCTTGAACTCGATCATATTCACGATGTGTTTCATGTGTCGATGCTATGAAGGTACCAATCAGATCCTTTTCACATTGTGTCGGTTGAGGAAATCGAGGTGAGACTCGACCTAACCTTTGAAGAGGAACCCGTTCAGATTCTTGAGTGTGATGTGAAGGTCTTGTGAAGAAAAATCGTACCATTAATTAAAGTTCTGTGGCGAAATCATGGCACCGAGGAAGCCACTTGGGAACCTGAGGAAGCAATTCACTGGCAATATCCGTACCTCTTTGACTCAGGTAAATTTTGAGGATGAAATTTTTTTTAGGGGGAGAGAGTTGTAATGTCCCAAAAATTTGAGCCTTTTGATTTGATTTGGGACATTGAAACTGTCTTTGCTATTGTGGTTGTGTGCGCTGTGTGTTACTTGAAAAATTAAGCTATTGTTACAATCGAAGAGAGGAATCGTAAGTTACTGTGAAGTTTCTTAATATTGCCTTTTGGTTACTTGAGTTGGTTAATTTGGAAAGAATCGTTAGGTCATTGGTTTATAATTGAATTTGGTTTTCTTAGGCGCGGATCATAACGACAGCTCGCTATAGCGCCATAGGTACGAGGTCGTGGTGCTACGCTAAGGTAAAATCGCTTTTAGAAGTTGAAAGATGAGTTCGTAGTTATGGTGTTGCTTTGTTGAAAGTGGTTTGTAATTGTTGTTCATTTAGGGTTTCAATTTAGTGTTTAGGCTTCGAAACCTTGCAGGAATGCTCCGTAGCATCTCCACGTAAGGTAAAATCTTTGCTTTTACATAGTTTTGCTGCTGTTTAAGGGCACACGAGCGTGTGTCTATATCGTGTGCCATATAAATAGATTATAGGAGACACACGGGCTATGCCCACGGTCGTGTGCTAAACCGTGGGTACATATTGTTTTGTATCACACGAGCTGGGCACACGGGCGTGTGTCAGACCGTGTGTGCATAATATTTTTGGAAATACGATACAGGGGACACATGAGCTGGGTCTACGTGCGTGTCCCAGCCGCAAGTATACTATTTTGTAACACACGGTCTAGGACCATGGCCGTGTGCCAGATCGTGTGAAGATATTATTTTGCAATCTCAGGTGAAGTGGTCACATAGGCTAGACACATGGGCGTGTGCCTGGATATGTGTCACACACGGGCTAGCACATGGCTGTGTGTCAGGGCATGTGTAGTGTATTATTGTGTACTAACTCTCCTTGAAGCGACTGTACCTTAACTGTAGGATTTGTATGGTCAAAATTGATTGTTGAAGGCTTTATGCATGTTAGTAACTCGATTCTGAGTATAAGACTGGTAATGTAAGTACTTATAAAGATTGTTTTGTATGAAAGTGACTGAACTGCTTCTGTGGTCAAACCACGTGGATATTACTACTGAACAGATAGTGACACTGTAACCACTGCGATATTATAACTGAACTGGCAGTGACATTTTAAACACTGCAATATTACTACTAAACTGGCAGGGACACTGTAAACACTACGACATTACAACTAAACTGGCGGTGACACTATAAACACTGCGGTATACAACTGAATTAGCAGTGATACTGTAACACTGTTAGATCATTACTGAAGTGTAATACAACTGTTTATCCGATTGAGACCTACGAATCTGAGTATAGAATATCATGTCAATGAATCTTAAAAATATTAATGCATTTGCTCTGACTCATTCATTGGTGTTTCAGGGTCTTCCCAGACTTGACGGTCGCTAGACGAGGGGCCTCGATCAACTTTAAAACTTTAGGACTTATAACCAGACTTTAGTCATGCTATGTTAAAACTTATTTGTGGGAGCTTTTGAATTTGATATGATGTTACATGCTTGATGTTGATCTTAATATACAATTATGACTTAGCTTGTGTTTGCCTTTAAATGTGAGATCGTACTTTTTCCTTATGACATTCTTGACTTAGTCGTTTCATCTAGGCTGGCTTTAGTGTCTTACACATATTAAGATTAAAATTTTTTCGCAAAAGAATTTATTGTCCAAGATTACCCTTCAAATAGCGTATTACTCACAATGCTGCTTCTCAATGAGCCTTCTTTGGTTGTTGCATAAATTGAGCAAGAATATGCATACAGTAACTTAATTCAGGTCGTGTAATAGTTAGGTAGATCAGTCTTCCTACCAACCAATGATATTGAGCGGGGTTATGACCATCCTCCCCCTCTACAAGAACAAGTTTATGATTATGCTCAAGTGGAGTTTTTTATGGCTTAGCTTCTAGCAAGCCGACCTCAAAGATGATGTCCAAGGCATACTTTCATTAACAGGGAAAAATCCCTTCACTATTTCTCACCACCTCCATGCACAAAAAATATTTCAATCATCCCAAATATTCCATATGGAAACCGCTGCTCAAATACTCTTTGAATTATGCACAATCTTTAAATCATTACCTGAAATAATGAGATCATCCACGTAGACAAGAACATGTATTTGCACGTGTCATTTGAAGAAAGAAAAAAATGAATAGTTTGAGCAAGATTGATGAGAACCATACTCTTTCAAAGAATCCGCTAGCTTAGCAAACCAACAATGTGGTGCCTGGTGCAAGCCAAACAATGACTTGTGAAGTCTACACACTTTTCTAGGATTTTCAGAAGCAAAACCTGGTGGCATTTTCATGTAAACTTCCTCATTCAAATCTTTGTGCAAAAAAATAATTATTCACATCCATTTGATGCAACTCCCAGTTCTTTGCAACAACCACCTTGAGAAAAGTACGTATAGTGGCCATCTTTGTGGTGGGAATAAAAGTTTCATGGAAGTCGATACCCTCTTTTTTATTATTGCCAAGAATTACCAATCGAGCTTTGCATCATTCAATGCTTCCATTTGAATTATTTTTTATTTTGTACACCCACTTGCTCCCAATAGCCTTTTTCCCAAAGGGCAAGTCTTACACCGTTCAAGTCCTATTCTCTTCTAGAGCTTGAATATCTTTTCTCATAGCTTATCGCAATAGTTCACCTCTCACTACTTCATTATAAGAAGCTAGTTTTAAACTTGTAGTGATGCTTGCTAAAAAGGATTGATGTTACAAAGAAAACTTATCATAATTAACAAAATTGGCTATGGGATAAGACATACCTGAGGAAGGCGATTGGAGAGATGAACTCTACGAAGAGTTGAATCTCACATTATTTTTCACATAATCCTTCAAACAAGTGGACGACTATTTAATCTTATGTCCTCGACCAACTAGTGTTCTACAAGCACACCATCTCCTTCTAAATTTTCTTCTCTATTTTCAACTTCCATGTCTTGAAAACTTACTTCAATAGTAAGACTATCTTTTAGAGGTTTCTCGCAGTCCAATACCTCCTGCTCTTCTATGACAATTTCCCAATCCTTATGCATGTTAGGCCTATGTATAATTCTAATGGAATTATCACTTGCAAAACACTTGTGTAGCATATGGAAAAAATTTCTACAAACACCATATCCCTTGAGACTAGATATTTGGAAGTTTCTAAATCATATATTTTCCATCCTTTCTTGTCGAAAGGGTACCCCACAATAACACACCAACAACTTCTACTGGCAATTTTATCCTTTTCTCTAAGTCTATTATGTGCATAACAAAGACACCTGAAAGTCCTAATATGATTATATGAAGGGGTTGTCTAAAGAGAATTTCATAAGGAGCTTTTCCCTTTAAAACTGCAAAATGGCATTCGATTGATTAAGTATTCAGTGGTAAGAATGCATCCACCCAAAATCAATTGCGAAGTGTGCCAGAAACATCAAAGCTCTCGTCACATTAAGTATGTGACGATGTTTTCTCTCGACACGTCCATTCTGTTGGGGAGTTCTTACACAAGAAGTTTAGTGCAATATGCCATGTTCATCAAAATTTTCTCTCAGACCCAAATCCATTGTCATTATCACTCCTAATAGTTTTCACATCCTTCTTAAATTGTCTTTTAATCATAGCAATGAAATTCTTAAGAACATAAGCAACTTCATGTTTTCCTTTCAGCAAATAAATCCACACAGCACGAGAACAATCATCAAAAGTAGTAAAAAAATAATTAGCTCCACAAGAAGCTAAAACTCTATAAGGTCCTCATAAATCATAATGCATTAAATTGAAATAATGTTTAACTTTATTGTCACTAGAATAAAACATCTCTCTAGTTTGTTTTGCTCTAAAACAAACAGTACAACTTAAGTTATCACTACATTTACTAAATTTATTTGATGTAGAAATCAACTCTAGCACCTTATTCGACAGATGACCTATTCTCCTATGCCAAAGATCGAAGTATGCAACTCTAGAATCTTTAAAAGCATTTGTCAAAACCACATCTTTAAGAAAATACAGCCCCTCGCGTTGTTCACCCGCTCCAATCAGCCTCCTCGTATTTCGATCATGTATAACACATATTTTATTAGTGATTTGCAACACCATATTTGAGTAATTAAGAAGTTGTGAAATAGAAATCAAATTATATTCTAAATTAGGCACAAAAAGAATTTGTTGCAACTCCAATCCTTCTCCAAGATGCCCCATTCCTTCTTTTAGTGTTACAATTGTTTCACCATTTAGCAATTCAGCTAAACATGGGATAATGTCAGACAGATCCAATCAGCCTCCTCGTATTTCGGTCATGTATAACACATATTTTGTTAGTGATTTGCAATACCATATTTAAGTCATTAAGAAGTTGTGAAATAGAAATCAAATTGTATTCTAAATTAGGAACAAAAAGAATATGTTGCAACTTCAATCCTTCTCCAAGATGCCTCATTCCTTCTTTTAGTACTACAATTATTCCACCATTTGGCAATTCAACTGAACATGGGACAATGTCAGACAAATCTCTCAGACAAGCCCTTGTGCCAATCATATGATAGTAAGCCCTTAAATCTATTATCCAAAACAAAATTACTTGCTTACAAGTCAATCTTTCATTAGATACAGTCTTCTGTGAACTCAAATTCCCATCAAAGTGCTCCATTGTTCATCATTCAAACCATTAAGCTCTTTCTTGTAAGAGTCTGTGACGCTTTCATGACCACTCTTTGTTGCAAATTTTTGAGTGACATTTTCTCGTGGTATACCACCCTTGTTACATCGTCCACCACCATTACACTTACGTCCACTTCCTCGTCTTGTAGCACTAGAGTGATGTTTATTTCCTCACCAATCTGGATACCCTATCAACTAAAAAAAGCAAGTTCCTGAGTCATCTCCATCATGGTTGCAATGCGAACAAACCGTAATTTTGTCCCTAATGAATTTCGTCACCTAACTTAAACCACAAAACTCATGGGGTTACCTTTCTTTTCTATTGTTCGTGACATTGTCCTTACTCGTTCTTATTCAACAACCATTGCATATACCCTATTCAAATTGGGTAATGGGTTTGTACTCAAGATATTAGCGCGCATTGTAACACCCCTCACTTGATCTAGTCGCTGGACCCGGGCAATGAATGTTATAACAATTATTACCCATTTCCAAAACATTGTATAGTCATTATCACAATACAAATAAAATAAATAAATAAATATGTTAGCTTTAGTTTAAAAGTCCTTAAAATTATTTTCAAAGTGTTAGACAAAATAAACATTTAAAAATCCTTGAATTAACTTGACTTTTATAATGAGTTTTTGAATTTTGAGGGACTTCTACCGAAACAAGTCAAGACATAACCAAAAACTACTTAAGATATACATCAATATACACATATCATGCTTCAAATAACATAAACATATCCATAATACTTGTAACACATTTAGACAACATCCTAATTACATGTCACTTATAACCGAACCAAAGAAAAAATTAGTTACCGGATAGTGTGATCTTCAAAAGTAATCTAATCTACAGCTCGTATCCGACGATCTCCAAGAAATAAAATACCGAACGAGGTAAACTTGCTTAAATCTTAGTAAGTTCATAATAACTTAAACATTAACTTACCAAAAAGGATGTAATAAAACTTTTTACAAGATAATTGAAGATCCTGATCATGAGTTCATTAATTACCTATATACATCACAAGTCGCACAAGGTTAGTGATACCTATATACATCACAAGTCTCACAAGGTTAGTGAGTTTACATATATGGAACTTATAACCTTTTCATGTTATAAACATATACAAGTAAACACATTACAATACTATTCATTCAACATTTATTCATTTAACATTCCATATTTCCCATTTCAAACGTTCATTCCAAATGTTTCTTCTTACATATCTATCCACATAAACATCTCATATGACACTTCATATGATTATTTCCATATAACTGACTCATATAATTATTTCGTTTATCTGTTTCCATATAACCGATTCATATAACCATATTGTATACTCATTTCAAGGTGTTAACCTTAACACAACATGATTCAAAAATTCCAAGTCAGTAAACATTTATATATACGAATATTCAGAATTTATAGCTCGTTTATTTCAATGAAATAGTTCTGTATCAAACAACCTATATTCTTTCGATGGATCTTTGTAAAAGTATTCAATATAAAAGTTCAAAAGTAGATTATGCTCGTATGAGCTAATCAGATACAGAGTAAATGTGTCAGGTTATCCTTTCAGGTTAAACCAATGACAACACGTATGAAACTAGCTTGGCCAAAGCTAGGTAAATGTATTAAACAACAACAGATAGCTAATCCTTGTTAATCTGAGTCTCATGTTAACCCGAGTCCGCAAAACATGCAGGAGCTCGATCTAGAACAGAAATTTAGTCAGAAATCTCAATTCACACACATATAACCTTAATTCACCCATTATATGTTCATTCATGCTTCACAAATTAATTCTTTATATCCAATTTCATGTCCTACCTCAACTAATCATGTTAACTATAATGTACAAAAACACCTTTATAATTGAATTTAAATCTGTTAAGTATGACTCAAATTTCAAGTCAAATTTGAGAAATAATCTTACAATTAAACTCATTTTATTTGTTTCAATTAAACTCAAATTTGGTAGAATAAAAAAGCGAGACAAAATGTGTCATTATTGTAAGAAGTTAGGTCACGCTAAAGCATATTGTTTCAAACTGCGAAATAAAATGGCTGTTGAGAGCAATGAGGAAGATATAGCTGGTGCTAATTTGGCTGACGAAAGCGGTGATGATTTCTTGTTAGTGTCAATGAGAGATAGCTCTGAGCTTACATCCGAGTGGATCCTAGATTCAGGATGTTCTTTCCACATGTGTCCCAGTAGAGAATGGTTCTCCACATACAGTTTGGTTGAAGGTGGAGTTATGCGGATGAGAAAAAATTCATCCAGTAAGGTAATCAGTATTGGTATTGTTAAAATTAGTATGCACGATGGTACGATTAGGACACTACTCGATTTACGAAAGAATCTCATCTCCTTGAGTATTTTAGACTCAAAATGTTGTAAGATCAACATTGAGTCTAGCGACATTAAGGTGTCTCATGGAGCTCTCATTTTGTTAAAAGGTAAAAACCGGTAGTCTTTATATTCTGGAAGGTTCTACAGTGATCGGTGAAATCAGATGTCCTTCATCCGTTACGGAGTTGAAGTCAGCTCATTTGGAGCGGAGGCTACTTGGTCATAGGAGGGAAAAATGTATGACCGTTTCGTTGAAGAGAGGTTCTCTTTTTGGATGTAGGTTTTGAAAAGTTAGGGCACTGTGTTCGTGAAAATCAGACCTGGGTTAGTTTGATTTGGTAGTGTACAAGTCGAGGGCAAGAAGACTTCCAGCTTCTAAGCACATATTTGACTCAGTTAATTCTCTGCTTAGTTTAAGATAAGCCCGTGATGAGTTTTGGCAAAGATGGGGTTGTAGAAATACGAGTCAAGGTGGAGATTTGTTAAGTGTGACTCATATTTCAAGTCAAATTTGATAAATAATCTTCCAATTAAACTCTATATATTTTGTTTCAATTAAATTTTGTTTATGTGTTTCAATTAAACTCTATTTATTTGTTTCAATTAAACTTTGTTTATTTGTTTCAGTCAAACTCTTATTAGTTTAGATTATTTTATTATTATTTGACCTAGGAATTTAGCTTATAAATAGGCTCTTTTACAATCTTAGAAAATATACATTAGAGATTAGAACTGCTAACACTTTTAGAGAATTTTGTGTTTACGTTTTGAGGGTTCTTTGTTTTTGGGTTTTCGAGGTTTAGTTTTTTATCTTCATCTTTTGTACTCTTCGTTCTTATGTCATTATAGTAAAATTATTCTTTACCCGTGTTTTTTTATCCTATCGGAGGGGTTTTTCCACGTTAAATATTTGTGTTCAATTTCTCAATTTCTTTTGCTATTTTTACTTGTTCATTGCTTAATCGGTCGATCCCAACAAAATCATTATAAACACATTATTTCATCACAAGAATTCATCTATGAAATTTTCCATTTTCAAGTATAACCTTTAACTTAATTAACATTTTAACTTAATCCATTTCATTGCTTATAATTTATAAAAAAATAAATTCATTCACAACGTACATATATATAAATAGTAAAACACAAAAAAACAATGGTTAAATTAAATTAAATTAAATTACGAACTTACCTTAATTAGAATGGTTGCTAAAATAGAGTCAACAACTAATCCGAAACCTTAACTTTTTCCTTAATTTAAATCCAATTACAGTGCTACTTTTTCTAAATAATATAAATTCATTCACTTAAATAATTAAATTAGCTTAAAATAATTAATTCAAGCCTATACCCATTTTAATGTTAATTTATAAAATTACCCTAATATTTTTCTTTTTATTTAATTTAGTCTTTAGATCCATAACTTGCAAATTTACCATTTTTAAAAGAGAACCCCCATTAGCTGATTTTCTTAGGGTCCAAAAAAGTCCACATATTTCATAAATTAACATTATTTCCCTTGAATTTTACTATTTACACAAATTGGTCCTTAAACACAAAATCATCAAAAATAACTTAACAAAATACATATAATAACCATTAAGCTTAAGGATCTAACAACTAAGTTCACAAACACACATATCTCATTCATGGTAAGTCCCTAAAGTTTTAATAATTTCACAAATTAACCCCAATTTAGCTAGATTAAGTTAAAACGAACTCAAAAACATAAAAGTCATAAGAAACAGACCTTAAAATCACACCCAAGCATAGAAGGAAGTTTGACAGAACCTTCCTTACTAAAAAATGTTTTCTTTCTTTTTATCACCAAATATCTAATATTATAATTATATTATTATTAAAATTCATCATGTAAATATCAAAAGTTGGTCACCAATCGTCCACAAGCCTTTGACATGGTAAATTTACCATTTAAGTCCACCTATTTCCCCTTTTCATGGCTATTACGCACATTTAACTTATAAGATTTAACTTTTGTAACTTTTACGATTTACCTGTTTTATTTAATTAACAATCAAATCACTAAAATTTCCTGACCGAACTTCAATATGCCTATATAGTAACTCTGTAAATATTTAATAAAAATAATTACGGGCTTAATTTAAAGAAACGAGATCCTAAAACCTCATTTTTCAAAACCATTTGACTTTAAGGGACAACCACTTGAACTTAACTATTCATTCAAATAACATAAATTATCAAATTAATATTTATCGTTATACTATATCTAACTCGTAAATATCAAATAATAATATTTACGGACTCACTCGTCGGATTTGTGATCCCGAAACGACTATTTTCGACACCACTAAAAAATGGGCCGTTACACACACAATACGATAATGTTCTTCATCCAAGCCTATCAAAAATTGATGAACTCTTTCTTCCTCCCTTTTCTTTTCCAACTCAGCAGTGAGATTGCATATGCATCCACCACAACTACAAAAATGGTATTTGTAATAATTATTTAGTTCATCCCATATAGTTTTAAGTTGTCCATAGTAATTGACTATGGTTTGTCCATCCAACTTACAATTCATCAAATCTGATCTCAATTGCTGCACTCTCGGTCCATTCCCAATGGAGAAGCACTACCTTATGTCCTCCTACAGATCTCTTACATTCTCCACAAGAGAAATAGTTGAACGTAAAGAAGGTTCAATAATGTTAAATACACATGAAACAAGAATAGAATTGACTATCCACCAATCTTCAATTTCTAACGAATCATCTGTTGGTTGTTTCACGGTTCCATCAATGAAACCATACTTCTTTTTGGCTCTAACATAGTTCGCACTGCCCGTGCCCACTTTTCATAATTTTCTCCCTTCAACTACACCTGAGTAATTATTTTGCCTGGATTGTCGTTGGGGCTCAAAGTGTAAGGACTAGGATTTTTCTTATCAGAACCAGAAATCTCTTCGTCTTTAGGAGCCATGTTCTGACACCATGAAGAAAACAGGAATATTAGGATAATAAAATATCCCTTATTCTCATTGACCTCAAAAAATATATATATAAATATCCAAGATTCCTACTAGAAATAAACTTCTATATTTGTTCAAATTAAGATTTCCTATACAAAGTAACTACTAAAATTACATCCACTAATATAGCTAAAGATCCTAAAATATCATTCCTTTAATCGCACTAATATAGCTAAAGATCCTAGAATATCATTCCTTTAATTGTTGCACTGATTTGTCTGAAATTTCCTCAATAGTGTAGAACCCTTTTCTTAAGGCTTTTATATGCCTCCAAGATATAACAAAACCCTCAACACTCCAAACAGAATAGTAAAATGAATAACAAAAAAAATCCTTTATATAAACATCCAATAGATGTATCTTTTTATGAGATACCCTTTTATATGGATGTATTTCATATGATTGTGTTTTTTCACAAGGCAACTTTATATAAAATTATATCTTTATAAGAAAGCTTTGCATACAAAAGTTATGTAATTACAACACAACTATTTGATCATTAATTATAATTTATTAGACTTTTCTACATAATAAAATATTTTTACTACCAACATTACAAACTATTAACAATTTCCCCTTAGTTTAAAATGTTGTACCATACTTCATAGTCTTTCATACAAAGAAATATTATGTATACAATATGGTATCGCTCGATTTAAACCATCAATTAGTGGATGTATTTTAGAGTTCTAATGAAGTTGTTGGTGTCCGAAGATTGAACCACAACTTTTTGTATTAGAAGTTGAAATACACCACACATAATATTCATTTATATTTTTTCATAGTTTGTTCGCTTTTAGCACTACTATGGCCATGTGCTTATCATGTTCATAATAAACATATACAAGAGAGACACCTCTACTTGTTGAAGTGACACGACTTCTTGTGTTTATATAGACACAGTTCCTTTAATGTCTCCATTGCTTTAAACATTTAAACAATAAGTAACGAACTCCATTAAGAATATTTAAACTCATCCTCTATATGCAATGGGCCACACTAGTTTCCATTAAACTTTCTTTTTAGAATGCATTTTACTAGTGCATCACAGAAACATAACAATAACTTGTTTTTACCCATTGAACTTTAGAATTAGAGGTTACTAATTACAAGTTGGATTTTGTTGAGTATGACTCATATTTCAATCAAATTTGAGAAACAATTTTCTAGGTAAACTCTATTTATTTGTTTCATTTAAACACTGATTAGTCTAGATTATTTTATTATTATTTAACATATGAATTTACCCTATAACTAGGCTCTTTTACAACCTTAAAAAATACACCCATTAAAGATTAGAACTCATAACACTTTTGGAGAAATTTGTGTTTACGTTTTGAGGGTTATTTATTTTCGGGTTTTTGAGGCTTAGTTTTTTTATCTCCATCTTTTGTACTATTCGTTCTTTAGCCATTATAGTAAAATTATATTTGCTTGTGGTTTTTTATCCTCTTTTGAGGGGTTCCCTATGTTAAATTTGTGTGTTCAATTTCTTAATTCTTTCGCTATTTTTTACTTGTTCGTTGCTTAATTGGTTCAATCCCCAACAAGTGGTATCAGAGCTAATTTAATTTTTATAGATCAACCTGTTCAGAGATGACAGCAATAAGGTTTGACATTAAGAAGTTCGATGGTGTCACAAATTTCAATATGTGGCAAGTTCAGATGATGGAAATTTTGGTTCAGACAGGCTTGAAAAAGGTTGTCATCGGGAAAAAACCCGAGAATCTAGATAAGTTAAAATGGGAAGAGCTTGATGAAAAGGTCTTGTCTGTAATCTAGTTGTACCTCACAAATAGGGTATTTTAGGAGGTATTGATGGAGGAAAGCATATTTGCTTTATGGAAAAGGTTAGAAACTCTTTATACGACTAAATCTCTATCTAACCATTTAGCATTGAAACAATGTCTATTTACGTTTCGCATGAACGAAGGTGAGCTTCTTATAGATCAAATCAGTCAATTCATTACCTTTTAAATGATTTAAATAATGTTAAGGTTCAGATTGACGATGAGGATCAGGCTATGCTATTGTTGTGCTCTTTACCCTTTTCATACAACTCTTTTAGGGAAACCATGATTTATGAGAGAGATAATCTCTCATTCGAGGATATGAAGGGTCATTTGTTAAGCAAAGATAAACTCGAGAATGAGTTTAGTTCTGATAATAAGGTAGATAGGCAAGTTTCCATTTTGGTAGCATCAAAGAAGCGAGATAAAAGGTGTCACTATTATAAGAAGTTAGGTGACATCAAAGCAAATTGTTATAAACTGCTAAATAAAAGGGCTGGTAAGAGTAATGAGGAAGATGTAGGTGCTAATTTGGTTGACAAAAGCGGTGATGATTTCTTGTTAGTGTAAATGAATGAAAGCTTCGAGCTTACGTCGAAGCGGATCCTAGATTTGGGATGTTCTTTTCACATGTGTCCCAATAGAGAATGGTTCTCCACATACAGTTCAGTTGAAGGTGGAGTTGTGCGCATGGAAAACGATTCATAAGGTAATCAGTATTGGTATTATTAAAATCAGGATGCATAATGGGACGATCAGCACACTATCAGATGTCAAGTCTGTGCCCCTTTTACGAAAGAATCTCATCTCTTTGAGTATTTTAAACTCGAAAGGTTACAGAATCAACATCAAGTTGAGCGTTATTAAGGTGTCTCGTGGGGCTCTAGTTTTTCTAAAAGGTAAAAGGACTGATAGTCTTTATATTTTGGAAGGTTTTATAGTGACTGGTGAAATCAGACGTCCCTCGTCTGTTACGAAGTTGAAGTCAACTCGTTTGGAGTGGAGGCAACTTAGTTATAAAAGGGAAATATGTATGACTGTTTCGTTGAAGAGAGATTCTCTTTTGGATACAAGTTTTGGAAAGTTAGGGCACTGTGTTTGTGAAAATCAGGCCCGGGTTAGTTTTAATTTGGTAGTGCACAAGTCGATGGTTAGAAGTCTTCCAACTTCTAAGCATAGATTCGACTTAATTAATTCCCTTCATAGTTTAAGATAGGCCCGTGGCGGGCTTTGGCAAAGATGGCGTTGTGAAAATACGAGTCAAGGTGGAGATTTGTTGAATATGACTCATATTTTAGTCAAATTTGAAAAATAATCTTCCAATTAAACTCTATTTATTTGTTTCAATCAAACTCTAATTAATCTAGATTATTTTATTATTATTTAACCTATGAATTTAGCTTATAAATATGCTCTTTTACAATCTTAGAAAATACACTCATTAAAGGTTAGAACACATAACACTTTTGGAGAATTTTGTGTTTACGTTTTGAGGGTTCTTTGTTTTCGGGTTTTCAGAGTTTAGTTTTTTATCTCCATCTTTTGTACTCTTCATTCTTTTGTCATTATAGAAAAATTATCTTTGCCCGTGGTTTTTTTATCCTCTTCGGAGGGCTTTTTCCACGTTGAATTTGTGTTTTCAATTTCTTAATTTCTTCCGCTATTTTTTACTTATTCGTTGCTTAACCAGGTCGATCCCCAATAGGTTCCTATAATCAGTGTCTAATAATAGGGTTGAAACTCATTCTAATTGTATTACTACTAAACAAAGAAAATTATTTTCACATTCATTATCATAAATTAGAGATTAAATCTATAATATATAATCAATTCATAGGCTAACTTGTCCAAATGCCTATTTTACAACATGCTTTTTAGATATTATTTCCTTTTTCTAGGAAATAGTTGGCATCGGTTATGGCCACAACTCATCATCATTAATATAATTTAAACTATTCCATTTCCATAACTTTAATCCAACTTGAAGTTGGATAAATGAATAAAAAAGACAATTACATTAATCCTTTAAGATTAAAAACCTAAGTTGAAGTTGGATAAATGTATTTTTCAGTTTTGCCTCTTTCCTCAAAGTACATGGTCTTTTCGATTTCTGGATCGCACTTAAACATGCTCGAACTTTTAGACCTAGTCATAAAGAGAAAAACAAAATTAGTAGGCACCAATCCCCAACAACGACACTAAGATTTGTCGAATCCACCAAAAATAAATCCTACGCCTAAGAACATAATATAAAATTCATAATATAGGGAGTATGGTCGATCTCACAAGGATTGTCTGATAGTGTTTGAATTTCTCACAATCAGGGCCCTTGTGTCGCATTTTCATGCCCACGACTCTTGTAGTCCTATGTAAAATAAATAAAGGTGGATTAAAGTATTATGAAATTAAATAAAAAAATTGAAAAGCAAAAAATAAGATTTGATTTTGAAATTAAATAAATAAACCAAATTGATGAATGTTCTAGTCTCAGGGACAATGTTAACCTCGATTTCGAATCATGGACTTTGGATGTCTTCTCACTCACTGGTAAGTCAATTATAGTGATCAAGTGTGCCTCAACCACCAATTCTTCCTTAACCATAAATTAACCGCGAGAATCGCTTGGTGATTATCCTTTACCAAACGAGTAACCCTGAAAGCAGCTTCCATGATTAATTTGTTGGCAACCTTGCAAATTAGAAGAACCCTATTCTAATTAACGATCTCAACCACGCAGATCATTTAAATTAGATCACTTAATCCTATGGCGTCACTAAACTACACTCCCAATCGAACCACACCAACCTGTTCTTTACTAAAGTAATTCGATGTTGAATTAATTATACCAACCGTGTATCATTTTCAACACTGTACAAGGGACCCTTCTTGAAATGATGCTAAAAACAATATTATGAGATGATCCTATCTTTCTCTTGAAATGGAAAAAAAAGCGAATATTCAAACGCAAAAGGTTAAGTATGTGATCGCGTCTGTAACGTCACAGCAGTTATGCACGCAGACACACGTACACGTCGATGCAAGTATAGTTGATAGAAAAATTCTATCGGATATTGATCCCACGAGGAATGGGTTTTAATGTTCAACTGTCAAAGCAACTAATACTAAAATTAGATGAAATGTGAGTAAAGATGTTAGCGCAATTAAGTCAGATTTACACACTAAAATTGTTAATACTTTAATGCAACCAAGGTTAATTGTCAAAGCAACAGAAAGTAAATCAATTGTTGTAAAATTTTTGAGAATTTAAATACATAAAAGTAAAAGTTTGATCAAGTGTAAAGGATTGGAGTGGATCACTGATTTTGCTAAGTCGTAATGCTGGATGCGTCGACAAGGTATTGTATAGACGAATTGTCGCAGCTATAGAGCTCCAATGAAATCTTACCAATAACAGTCCTTTGTTTAATCAAGACTCAAGTACCCACAATCACCCACCTCTCGATGTGAGCAATGTTGTGCACTCAAGAAAAGTGACTAGAATCTCTTCTAATCCCAAGCAACTCTCGATGTCTTGCTTGTTAACCTAACTTGTCACCGCATCTCTCGATGTCGGTAGAGTGCAAATGCACTCTCGTGTTTGATGCAGTTAGATCCAAGAATAAATAGATGAAAAACATTAAATAAGAATCAAACAAACAATCTAACAATGAAAGATACTCTCGTATTCATTTAAATGTCATTAAAATTCATTAGCATAAAAGAAAGGTTAACGAATACAATCGAAGCTTACTAGGACTATTCCTCAATCGCTCCTCTTGCCTTGCATCAAGCACCTCTCGTCAGAAGTGGTTGCTCCTTTTCTCCATCAGCTCACTGTTTTCCATCTTAAATCTAAAACACACAGTAATTACAATTTTTAATTCCTTCACCTCTTGATTTTTTCTTCCATCTTCTTTCCTCTATTTATAGCTTTCAAAAGTTACAGGTTTCATCCTCCATTATCAGATCTAGATCCAATTTGTAGCTGTCAAAGTTAATTACAGTACAGCTGTGCACTCATGCAGATTTAAAGTGTACTTTAGAGATCTACAGGTTGTTGCTACATTGCTGGGCCTGATCTGAAATCGTCAATTACGGTGACAACGTGTGATTTTCCTACGCTGGTGCTTCCAGTTATATTTTCAGCTTGAGTTCACTTATCCAAATCTTGGGTTTTATGCGGTGACATCTCTGGTCGCAATTTCAAGCTGATCTTGTGGCTGCATTCTTCTTCCAGCATTGACCTTCTGAGATGAGTTTCTGCGCTGATAATTATAAGGCATAATATATAGGCTACTTGTAGCGAAATTAGTACACAAAAGATGTAAAAGATAAATAGAATTTAAACTAAACTATAATGAGTTAGAAAATATAAAAACTAAGTGTGAAATGCTTACAATGCATGCTAAATACGATACAAAAAAGATAATTAAAACATAAATTTAGGGAGAAAATATATGTCATTTGCAATGTTGTCACACCCCCAAACTTGAGTTTTTACTTGTCCTCAAGTAAACAAAAATTAGCAAAGTCGCAAGCAAACATGTCACCGCAATCATTATTCTCGCAGCTTAAATTTTTTGAAATCTTAATGCATAAATTGTATTCACATGATAGAATAATGCGCCGATTGCTAGATGATTTTTCTAAAGCCTACAGCGGAGTGTTCTCCCTTGAAAAGTCACAATGCACTCACATTGGAGTGTCTTTTATTAATACAATGTCGCTGCAACTGGTAAGTTAGTTCAAGATTAAAACATTCACACTATTCATTTATTACTGAAGCAATTCTAATCTTTCATTCAAGAATAGAAGACTCACTATTCATTCATATTCATCCAATTTTCACATCAGCATCCCAAATAATTCAAGATTTACACATAAAAATAAAAATTGTGGTCACATTTTTGTTGAAATTCTACATATTTTCATAAACAAAAGAAACATGTAAAATTCAAAGATGTGGGTGTAATTGCATTTTCATTCCACAATATCCCCCTAAACTTAATGTCTACATTGTCTCCAATGCACTGACAATACTTATACAAATATAATGGAAATGCAACAACAATACAACTAAATTAACAAAAAAATGCAGTGACAAAATAAAAATACAATGACAATAAAGATGCATGCAAGCTATCTATAGAGAAGTGTACTAACTTATTCCGCAGAAACCGAGGCAGAGGTTGCTTTTGTGTTCATTTTCTCCTTCCTTGGGCGCTCGCCATCATGTTTACGTTTCTTCTCTTTGTCCTTGGGCCGCTTTCTTTTCTTATCCTTCAAACTAATCGGATTGGCAGATTACTCCTCCTCAGCTGGTTAGGTGATGGCCTCATTGATAGTTACCTTGGATGGGTTGATTTCAGCTAATGGTGCCACATATGGCACAATGGCAAGAGGATGAATCTCCTCAATACTGCTTGTAACTACCTCAGCCCGGCTCGATTCAGGTGGAGCTTCGTCACTAGATGCCCTTACATTCACAAGTGTGCCGATAATATCCTCAACGATATTTGTCGAGGCATCTTCCTTCTTTACTTGTTGCACCTCTATAGGCCCTTCAGTGCATTATCTTCTTCTTCTTTTTAATTCTCTTTCTCTTGGTCATCTTCTTCCACTGCTTCATCCACAGGCTGCTCTTGCTCAATTGTGGCAATGTCAACGCCTTCCACTGCTCTACAACCACGGGGCTATGCAGCTCCTCAATGACCACCCCTACCTGTCATGGTCACCTCAAGGCTATTCAAAAATTCATCGAATAGGCTGGCAATTGTTCTATAGCAGTCTTTCATGGCATTAGAATGTCTCTCGCTCTCCTCGTCATCAGAGATATGAATTCTTGTTGGGGATGGAACATTTTGAGGCCTACCATTAGGAGTAGGCTGGTCAGAGGATGAAGCTTGCACTGGGCGAAAAATAGAGGGGAAGGCTAGGAAGTCTGGCATCGGACTGGGACTCATGCTATATAATGTGGGGACAATTGCCTCATTCCAGGCTTTTGTATACGCATAAAAAATATGTTGTCTGTAAACCATATCTTTTAATATGCCGACAGTGCGGATAGTGCGTGTGTCGATGCGATCAATATTGGCTTCTATAGCGGCCAACCTCTTTTTCAGTTGGGGATTTGTAGGCGCATCAGCCTGTTTTTCCTTCTTCCCTTTGCCCTTGTCCTTTTTTTGTGGTGCTTCTTTCACAATCGGCATTTCTTGGCCTCAAGTCATTCTTTCAACTGATATATCATCGATGGGACTTTTGTCTTCTAACACTTCCTCTCCATCCTGGGGCACAATACCCTTCTGTTTGTATAGCAGCATTATTAAATAAGGGAAGGGGAGTATACCAGTTTGTTTTACAGCAGCTTCAGCTATTTGATCATGGAGGATTTCATTGATATCAATGTAACAATCCTGTAAAATTGAGTGCAAAAGATACATACGGTCCAATGTCGTTGTAATGTTATGCGTAGAAGGCAGGATGCAGCTATTTATGAAGTGGAACCATACCTTGCTGAAGATTATGAGATGCCTCCTATGCATGGTGTAGTTATATGGTCCATTACCTGTCCAGATAGCCCCGTCAATATACAGGTCACTCAGCACTTGGCCAGCCCTCTCGCTAGTCAGTTCATGCATAAATGAAAAGTGGTTATCGACCCTCTCAGGTATCCGAAGCAGAACGTTGATATTCGCAGCACTTCATGGGATTAGACCTCCCCTGACAAAGACAAACTCTTGCTCCAAATAGACAAGTTTTACATAGAATTCCTTTACCAGCGTAGGGGAGTAACCAGCGGGGTGTTCACAGAAGAACTCTATCCCAGACTGCTTATGGTTCTTGCGACATGCTTCCCCAAAGTTTGATGCGGGGACAATTACAGACCTTGCTCTGGATGGATATCCCGTTTCATCATCACATTTTGATAACGGTCTTTGGCTGCTTTTAACAAAAATAAGATCGGCCCTGTTGATGGTGGTGGAATGGTGGTTTGAACTACTATGGCAGAAGTTGAAGGGGTGGTTTTAGAAGGATTTTTTACTCCTCTGGTTTTGGCCATGGTATCTAGAGAAGAAAGTTAACAGAAACTTTGCAAAGAAAAGATTAGACTGACAAAATAAAAAAGAGCAAAAGCAAAGAAGAAAATAAGTTGCAGTAACAATGGCTACTATGAATGGAGAAAGAGAAGTCGGCTGAGTTTTATAACCTAGCCTTGGCAAAAGTCGTGATGATTGTAAATAACTTGGGGAAACATTGCGTCTATAGCCATTAAATGTCAGGTTATAGATCGTACTTTTCATCTGATCGAATGGTTGGGAGAAGAGAAAAATCAATCGGCGTGATTCTTACTAAAAAGTTTTGCTGAGTAGCACAGAATAAGCAGACAAGTTGTGCTTTGGATGTATTAACAAAAAGACGATTTTTATGCCTGCAAAGAAATTAAAACGAAACATGTAAAAGTAAAACAAATAAAAGAAAAGGTGAAAATGCATCGACATTATTTAAATGTAACCAGATCGATGGCCTCGTTTGGTTCCTTGACTTCTGGACTCATGAAGTGTTTCAAACGTTGGCCATTCACCATGAATTGTCGTCCATCCTTCAGATTCTCAATTGTCACCGCACCACTCTAAAATGCTTCGACAACTTTAAAAGGGTCTGACCATCTTGATCGTAATTTACCTGGATATAGTTTTAATCGTGAAATTAAACAAAAGCACTAACTGACTAGGGCTAAATTATTGATGCAAGATGATGTTGTCGTGCCACTCTTGGTCTTTTCTTTATATATTGTGGCATTCTCATAAGCATGGCAGCGGATTTCTTTCAGTTCAGTAATGTCCAACAATCTTTTTCTTCCGACAGCATCGTAATCCATATTCACTTGCTTGATAGCTCACATGGCTTTATTTTCAAGCTCAACTGGTAGGTGACAAGACTTACCAAACACTAATGATATGACGACATTCCCAGCAGAGTCTTATAAGCAGTGAGAAGCGCCCATAATGCGTCATGTAATCGCGAAGATCGATCCCCTAGATGGATTAACCACCTTCTCAAGGATGTTTTTGATTTGACGATTGGATACTTCAGCTTGGCCATTAGTTTGTGGGTGGTACGTAGTAGCCATACAATGCCTCACACCATATCTCTTTAATGTTGTCACCATTTGATGGTTGTGAAAATGAGTACCTTGATCACTTATTAACGCTCTAGGTGTTCCAAATCTCGTAAGGATGTAAGTGTGGAAGAACTTCAACACCGTTCGAGCATCATCTTTTGGCATCGCTATTGCCTCGATCCACTTCGTGACACAGTCAACATCAACTAGAATGTACACATTCCAAAAGAGTTAGGGAATGGTCCCATGAAATCTATACCCCAAATGTTAAAGAGCTCTACTTTCATAATTGATTGTTGGAGCATCTCGTTGCGTCGAGATATTGAACTAGTACGTTGACATCTATCACATTTGCTGTGCAAAGTTGTGGGCGTCTCGAAACAATGTGGGCCAATAGAATCCTAACTACAGGACCTTTGCAACAGTCCTTACACCACCAAAATGACCTCTATATGGAGCATCATGGCAATGTCGCAGGATAGAAGCCATTTCCTCTTTAGGAACGCAGCGACGGATAATATTATCGGTGTATACCTTGATAGGTATGGCTCATTCTAGTGATATTTTGCAGCGCACGCAAAAATCTGACTTTCTTGTGACCACAACTCAAAGGTAGCTCCCACACAAGCGGCATGTCAACCAACACATCAGGATATGCATGTCACAAACATCATACAAGCATCGTCAAACAACACAGACTATTGACTGGCAAACAATCAATGCAAGCAGATCGAGCTATTAGTCCATCTTTAGTCACAGTCACATAACATCATAATCTATATCAGTAATCAAATTCACATCAATCATTTGGTACTTCACATCACACATTCATTGACAATACATGACAACAAAACAAAAGTCTTTCTCATCAAACATATCTATCAACATCAACATACAAGGCGATGCGTCAACAAAGAACAACTGCTCGTTTGGAAATGCATCAAAAATTTGGCCTTATTCCCATCTTCACTTTCAACTTCCAATCGAGACAAATGGTCAGCTACTTGGTTTTTAGATCATTTTCTATCCCTGATTTCAACATCAAATTCTTGTAGGAGTAAGATCCAACGGATTAATCTAGGTTTGGCATCTTTTTTCTCAAAAAGGTATCTCAATGTAGAGTGGTCTGTGTAAACTGTAATCTTTGCGCTGATAAGGTATGAGCGAAACTTGTCAAATGCAAAGACTACTGCTAGCAACTCCTTCTCAGTAGTTGTATAATTGACCTGCGCTTCAGTTAGAGTTTTATAGCATAATAAATGGAATGAAATACCTTTTTGGCCTAGTACATCTCCCACAGCAAAGTCACTTGCTTCACACATTAATTCAAATGGTTGCATCCAGTCTGGTGCGACGACAATCGGAGCTTGTACCAACTGCTTCTTTATTGTCATGAATGCGTCCAAACAGGTGTCATCAAACACAAACTTTTTATTTTTCTCTAGCAATGAGCATAACGGTTTAGCAATCTTGGAAAAATCTCGGATGAATCTCCTGTAGAAACTAGCATGTCCAAGAAAGCTTCTTATTCCCTTGACATTGGTGGGCGGTGGCAATTTCTCGATGATTTCAACCTTTGCTTTATCAACCTCAATACCCTAACAAGATATGCGATGGCCGAGGACAATGCCTTCAGTTACCATGAAGTGTCATTTTTCCCAATTCAAAACTAGATTTCTCTATCCATAGACAGAGAAATCATCCATGAATAGCTCTAGGGATTCCTCGATCATGTCCAAGAAGATCGCCATCACACATCTCTGGAATGTTGCTTGCGTATTGCACAACCCAAATGGCATACGTCGAAAGGTAAAGGTTCCAAAAGGACATGTGAACGTAGACTTTTCTTGATCTTCTAGGGCAATGGCTATTTGGTTGTATCCAGAATAACCATCTAGGCAGCAATAATAGGCCTTACCAGCTAACCTATCCATCATCTAGTCAATCAAAGGTAGTGGGAAGTGGTCATTCTTTGTGGCCGCATTCAGTTGACGATAATCCATGAATACTCGTCAGTCAGTCGCAATGCGAGTAGGGATCAACTCATTCTTGTCATTGATCACAACTGTGAAACCATTTTTCTTGGGCACACATTAGACGAGTTGTAACAGCTCGATTTTTAGTGACGTCGAAAAAAGTGGTTTCGGGACCACAACTCCAATGAGTCAAGTCATTAATTTATTTATTTTAAATATTTTTAGTGATATATGCATCGTATGAAACTATGATTCAAAAATTTTATTGATTAGATAGTTAATTGAATAGAAAGGACTAAATCATAAAAAGGATAAAAGTATAGATGTTTAATTAGAAGGACCAAATGAGCAAATTAACCAAAGAAGTATTATTTAGTGGATTGGTATGATTTATATTGTTTATAAATAAGTTTAATAAAGGTTAAAATTAGTTAATTAAGCTTAATGATGAAAGTCTCAATAATTACAAAATTGTCATTACATATATAATGAATTAAAAGAAAGAAATTTAGGATTTTCATTTCATTTTCTTTCTTCTTTCTTCTTCACATGGAACAAAAGGGAGAAATTTAGGGTTTTCAATCCCAATATTTGAGCTTTGATTTGGGTAAGCAAACCTTGAATGTTTTTAGTAATTTTTATGCTCTTGAGTCCGTATCACCTTAATCTAGCTTATGCAAGGACTAATTTGTGAATCTGTCAAATGTTAGGAAACTTTCCATTGTTGAAATTTCTTGTTCTTGAAAGATTTTGATATATTTGAATGCTTGATGCTTGGGTTAAATCTTTTTGAAAAGTGATTTTTGATGAAATTAGGATTAAAGGACTAAAATGTGAAATTGGTGAAATTACTTGTATTGTTGTGAAAATAGATATGTGAATGGGTAAGATAGGTACCTAAGAGAATTATACTATGGTTAGTTGTGTAAGAGAATGATTATTTTGCATGTTTTGTGTTGAAAGGACTAAATTGAATAAAAAGAAAATAGTAAGGGTAAAACCATAATTTTCCAAAAAAGGACTAAATAGTGTTGAATGACTAAATTATCTAATTTAATGTGAAAATTGAATGATTTGTGAATATAGACTACGATCGTGCTACCGACCGCGAAAAAGGAAAAATTAGCGGATTAGCCCTAAAGTCTTTCCAAAACTGCAAACCAGTCTGGTAAGTTCGTAATATTAAATTCTTATTAACAACTGCTTATAACTTCTTTCTAATGAATATTGGAAATGTGGATGAAGATTGGAAACCTGAAAGACATTAGCTATGAGATGAGAATTTCCCGGCCTTGTGCCAAAGATAGAAAAAGGACCGATGCTTGAGATCCTGCATTTGTTACAGATTCTCTTCAGCATTATGAGTCACCAAAAGGTGAATAGAATCCATGAATGGATTATAGGCCCTACAATTGCTGAGATTTATGCTTATTGCATTTTCTCGTCAGCTTAGTGTGAACAGCATCATAGGGAACAGATATACAGTATCGATAGTTAAGAATAACATCGTATATTGGTAACAAGCATGACCCCTAGGTCAATAGGGAGCAAATGAGCACCATGACCTTTGTGTCAACAGGAAGTTAAACGAATATCAACCCTTAAAGTTTAGTTATACTAGCTTGACAGATTTATAGAGTTGTTTATCACATAAGACTTGGTAAATTGATAAACTTTCGAACTTATTAAGCTATGAAGCTTACTAGTGAACTTGTTGTTTTGTAGATTTCGTTTTGTGACTTGAAGATTGGATCATCTTGAAGACATTACACTATCCTAGAAGCTCGTTCGGTAGTATTTTCGTCACTCGGTTATTTGGCATGTACTAGAAGAATATTAACCTTTGTTGTTGAATGAAAATGCAACAACATTACTATTTTGATTGTATACATGTATGAAGTACAACTTAGATGTTTGTGTTTATGATACTTGTAAATGCTTAGAAGTTTTGCACATTATGTGATGGCTTAATGTATAACTTGTGATGGATGTGTTTGAGTTATTAATCTTGTGTCTTGTTATAATTCTTGAATTTCTGCATACTTATTTCGGTAGAACTTATTCATGTATCAGTAAAAGTACAGGGTAGGAGAGAGGTTGTCTTCTGACTTGGGTTGTACCGGTAGTTGAAGAACAAGTATCGATAGTTTTTAGCATTGATGTATCGGTAGTTGTATGCTTGTTTCGGTAGAAGTTGCAAGGTAGGAATTATTGCTCTCTGGAGTTTTGGTATCTGTAGAAGCATGAATTGTTTCGGTAGTTGTGTCACATGTATCGGTAGAATCATCTCGAGTATCATTAAAACTCTGCAATATTTCTGAACTATTTTTTGACTTGACAACTACCAGTACTTGTTCATCAGGTATCGATAGAAGTGTCCAAAAATGATGGAAATGACCTTTTTACCCTTGTTGAGTTGTGATTATAATGGATTGATGATTTATGATGTATTAGGTGTACATCTTTATTAAAATAAGATTGATTGAAATGAAAGTAAAAGACGAACAGTGATAGATGAACAACAACACATCGAGACCTTAATCAGCGATAATTTTGGGTTTTGGGTGTCACTTTTAGTAGTATCAGAGCTTTCGATTTAGCCGTTTCTTGGACTATAATGATAGTGTTTTATGCTTTAGAAGTACCTGCCAAATGAACCTGTGATAGTGTGATATAGATGAATTCGATCTAACCATGATTCTTGCAGATAAACTTGAGATGTCTCATTTAGAAAGAGAGGAAACTAATTAAGTGAACAGTAATGTCCCAACTAATGATTCTAGAGCTAGTCATGGGGCATTGATATAACCGATGATGGAAAATGAAGCAAAGAATATGTTTTTTAGACTAATGGGACAGCGGTTCTCGAAGTTCTTGAGGAACAACCCGATGGCACCACCTCTTCCATCTCCTATTGCACAACCTACCACCCGACCCGTGGTACCTTTCGTTATTCCTCCAGCTCCTTTGGTGGTGGAATAGAGATGTCGTATTCCAACGGACAGGGTTAGAAAATATGGTGTAGAAGAATTTTGAGAAAATATAGAAGACGATCCTTCCAGAGCTGAATATTGGTTGGAAAACACATTAAGAGTTTTGAACGAGATGGCTTGTCCCTCAGAAGACTACTTGAGGTGTGCAGCTTCGTTGTTGAAGGATGAGCCTACAATTGGTGGATGACGATTTTAGCAGTGATGCCTAAGAATGAAGTTACTTGGGAGTTTTTCCAAACAGAATTCAGAAAGAAATATGTCAGCAAAAGGTACCTGGACAAGAGGAAGAAAGAGTTTCTAGAATTGAGACAAGGAAACAAAACAATGGCAGAATATGAACGAGAATTCGTACAACTTAGTAAGTATGCCCGGGAAATTGTACCGACAGATGAGGCAATGTGCATCCGTTTCGAAGAAGGGTTGAATGACGAAATCAAGATGATGGTAGGAGGGTCCGAGCTGTGACCGTTTATGGTTCTTACGGATAGAGCTCAAAAGATGGAAGAAATTTACCACAACAAGAGGCAGAGAGAGAAGAGATTTCGAGAATCTGAGAGAAAGAACATTACTAGAACTTTTTCCATGCCGCCACTGAAGAAATTTAGAGAAAATGAAACTCATGAAGCAGTTCCTTCTGGGTTTCTGAGCAGGAGTAGATCAGGTCCACTAGAATCTAAATTTTAGAACCGTCCTACAGCCAGTGTTCGAAATGTGCCAAACCTATCATGCAATCATTGCGGAAGATACCATGCGGGTGAATGTCGAAAGATAAAAAAGGCTTGTTATCGATGCGGGGCTACAGATCATTTTATGCGAAATTATCCGATGACTTCGGAGGTAAAGGAGAACCAGAGCGTAAAACCCCCTATTTCATAGTTAAAAGGTAAACACCAAGAATAGAGTAGCAGTACAGGTGTAAACAAATGTGACAAGGGGTAATGTAACCCGGTCTGAAACAGGGCACTTGCACGAACATATGCCATCAGAGCTAGAGAAGAGGCTACCATTCCTGATATGGTGACTGGTATATTCTATCTTTTTAATGATATTGTATTGCTTTGATTGACCAAGGGTCAACTCATTCATATATTTGCACTGCTATAGCCACTAATAAGAAATTGGTCATTGAATCGATTCAATTTGATGTACAAGTCACAAATCCTTTGGGTCATAGTGTCATTATTAACTTGACATGTTGTAAATGTCCATGGAAAGTTCAAGGCTGTAAATTTCCTGCCGATTTAATACTATTGCCATTCACTGAGTTTGATGTGATCTTGGGTACAGATTGGTTAACTGAGCATGATGCGATAGTAAATTGCAAGCAAAGACAGATTAGTATGAAATGTCTAACAAGTGAAGTAATTACAGTGGAATCCGACAGATTGAATAGTGAAACTAGAGTGATTTCGGCTATTTCGGCACAGAAGATGGTGCATAAAGGCTGTAAAGCATTCCTGGCATACATACTTGATACTCGAGGCTCGAGAACAGATTTGAATCAGGTATATACAAATGTGTTTCCAGAAGAACTACCGGGTTTGCCCACCAGTTAGAGAAGTAGAGTTCGGTATTGATTTGTTATCGGGTACCACTCCGATATCTATTCCACCGTACAGAATGGCACCTACTGAATTGAAAGAATTGAAAGCCCAACTGGAATTTGTTAGACAAAGGATTCATACGACCCAGTGTGTCATCGTGAGGTGCACCCGTATTATTCGTGAAATAGAAGGATGGATTGATGCGGATGTGTATAAACTATAGGCAGCTAAATAAGGTGACGAGTCAAGAACAAATATCTGTTGCCTCGGATCGATGAGTTATTTGACCAGTTAAAGAGTGTAACCGTGTTCTCCAAAATATACCTTCGATCAGGTTATTATCAGATGTGAGTGAAAGATTGTGATATAATGAAAATGGCATTCAGAACTCGGTACGGACATTACGAGTTTTTAGTTATGCCATTTGGGTTGACTAATGCCCCCACAACATTCATAGATCTGGTGAACAGAATATTTCAGCCCCAATTGAACAGGTTTGTAGTGGTGTTTATTGATGATATATTGATTTACTCCAAAACAGAATTAGAGCATACTCAGCATTTGAGAGAGGTGTTACGGATTTTGCGAGAAAAACAGTTGTATGCAAAATTCAATAAATGTGAATTCTGGCTTCGAGAAGTTGGATTCTTGGGTCACGTAGTATATTTGGAAGGAATACGTGTTGATCCAAGTAAAGTTTCAACTATTCTTGATTGGAAGGTACCAAAGAATATCTCTAAGGTACGCAGTTTCTTGGGATTGGCAGGTTATTACCGTCGATTCATAAAAGACTTTTCCATCATAGCCTTGCCAATGACAAGGTTGCTACAGAAAAACATCCAGTTCGTGTGGTCTGAAAGGTGTCAGTAAAGTTTCGACCAATTGAAGAAGTTGTTAACTGAAGCTCTGGTCTTGATGCAACCAGAGTCGGGAAAGGAGTTCGTTGTTTACAGTGACACATCTTTAAGCGGATTGGGGTGTGTTTTGATGCAAGATGAGAGAGTGGTAGCTTATGCTTCCTGACAGTTAAAACTGCATGAAAAGAATTATCCGACTCATGATTTGGAGTTAGCAGCTGTAGTTTTTACATTGAAGATTTGGTGACACTACCTATATGGGGAGAGATGCTACATAATTACAGATCACAAGAGTTTGAGATATCTGATGACACAGAAAGAGTTGAATCTGCGACAGCGCTGATGGTTAGAGCTGTTAAAAGACTACGACCTTGTGATCGATTATCATCCGGGTAAGGCCAATGTTGTAGCTGATGCCCTGAGTCAGAAATCGATGTTTACTTTGAAAGTAATGTGATCGGTGTTTTTTACGACACACGATTGTGCAAGCGTACACTCGTCGATGCAAGTATAGTTGATAGACAGAGCTATCAACTATCGATCCCACGAGGAAATGGTTTCCGATATCTTAATGTTAAAGCAATTAATAGAAGAAAAATTAGTATATTGTGAATAGGGTTGTCAGCGTAGTTATGTCAGTTATGCACACTAAATTAATCATTAACGTCATTGTATTAAAGTCAAATCTCAGAAGTTAGATGTCAATGTATTGAAAATAAATCCAAAAGTGTTGAGTGTGAGTAATGGAAATTTAAATGCGGGAAATATAAAAGTGATCAAGTGTAAAGGGTGGAAATGGTTCACTGATTCTACAGTTTGCAACACTGGATGCATCAACAAGGTAAAATGTAGACGAATTGTCGCAGCAATGAAGTCCTTTCGAGTTCTTACTCACAATAACTCCTTACTTAATCCTGACTCAGATACACTACTCCACCTCTCGATGCGAGCAATGATGTGTATCCAAGAACAAGTAACTAGAGTCTATCTCACTCCCGAGCAGCTCTCGCCTAACTCATTTGTTAATCTAACCTGTCATCACATCTCTCGGTGTCGATGTACTGCAATTTTACTTTTGTGTTTAGAGCGGTTAAATCCAAGAATAAGCGGACAAGTAATGTAAAATAAGAATCAAAATGATATAATATCAAAAGATACTGTCGTATTCATTTAACATCAACAAAATCCATCATCGTTTTAGAAGAAATAAAAAGTACAATGAAGCTTACTATCTCTAATTACTAGGCCTACTCTTTACTTGTTCCTCTTGCTCGGCATCAAGTACCTCTCGTCAAAAGCAGTTGCAGACGTGGTTCATCAGCTCCCCGATTCCAACTCAAATCTTTAATTCACAAAGAATATTCAAAATTTAATCCCCTTGTTCTTGATAATGTTTTCCTCATTTTTCGTCTATTTATAACCCCTAAATATTTGTAGATTTCGTCTTTTATTCTCAGATTCAGATCTGGATTTTTGTAGCTGTCAAAGTTAGTTAGAGTACAGTTGTGCACTCACGCAGATTACATGTTTTCTTTAAAGATCTGCAGATTATCGCTATACTATTAGATGCATTCTGATGTTGTAATTACAACGACATCTGTGATATTCCTGCGCTGGTGCTTCTAGTGTAAACTCAGCTTAACTCTACTCATTTGAGGTTCAACTTCAATGCAGCAACATCTCTGGTCGCAATTCCAAGCTAGTTTTATGGCTGCATTCTGTCAATGTTGATCTTCTGAACTGAGTTCCTATGCTAGCAATCTTAATATGCAATATACCAATTGCTTGCGTCGACATTAGTACAAAATATATAGAAATAACGAGAGTTTAAACTAACTAGCTATGTCTTAGAAAATATAAAAACTAATTATAAAATGCTTATGATGCATGCTAAATGAGATACAAAAGAGACAATAAAAGCACTAAACTAGGGAGAAAATATATGTCATTTGTAATACCATCACACACCCAAAACTTAAGTTTTCACTTGTCCTCAAGTAAACAAAAATTAACAAAGTCACAAGAAAAAATGTTACCACAATTATTATCTATACAACTTGAACTCTCTAAATTTCTAATATACAAATTGTATTCATATAAAAGAAGAATGTATCGACAATTTATAGAAATGAATGTTCAAAAATTGCAACTTCATAAATGTTGATGATATGCATTGAATCCTAATTTTCCTTAAACCAATACAATATTTATTATTATTATTTTTTATTAATGACTGAGAGATGTCATTGCATTACTCTACCTTTGTTCCTGGGGAGTAACGATTGGGTGCAACAAACCCCCATGAGGTATGTAATTGCGTCGACACACACTCTTACAGTGATAGCCTTTTGCTAGATGATTTTTTCTAATCCTACAGCGGAGTGTTCTCCCTTGAAAAGTCATAATGCACTCACATTAGAGTGTCTTTTATAAAATGTAGCTACAGCGGGTCAATTAGTTCAAGATTCAAACATAAACACTAATCATTCATTACTGAAACAATTCCAATCATTCATTCGAAAATTGTAGATTCATCATTCATTCACATTCATCCAATGTATACATTAGCATCCAAATAATTCAAGAATTACGTATTAAGATAAAAATTGTAAGCACATTCAAGTTGACATTTCGTGAATTTTCATTGACCAAAGAAACAAATAGAATTTAAATATGTGGATGTAATTGCATTTCCATTTCACATTATCTCCCCCCAAACTTAATGTCTGCATTGTCTCCAATGCACTGACAATATTATATAGAAATAATGGAAATGAAACTACAATGCAACTAAGTTAACAAAATGATGCGATGACAAAATAAAATGAAATAATAATAAAAATGTATTAAGATTAAAAATTTTATACCAAGTCATTCATCAGTAGCTGATGTAGCAGCTGCCTTTGCTTTCTTCTTTTTCTTCTTTGGGCGCTCCCCGTCGTCATGGTTATTCTTCACTTTCTTTCCCTTGCACCTCTTTCTTTTCTTGCCCCTCGAACCAATCAGCTCGATAGAATGCTCTCCCTCGGCAGGTTGGGTGACGACCTCATCAATTGTCACATCAGATGGATGGATTTTGATGAGTGGTGTTATGTATGGTATAATAGCTAGAGGATTCAGTTCCTCTTCTTCTCCTATGACAATTTCAGCCTGACTCGTAGCAGGTCGAGTCACTTCTAGGCTGGATGGTCCCACATCATCCTCCACAATCAATGCTGGAGCATCATTAGATTCCTTCTTTTACTGCATTTCTGTAGGCTTTGTTTCTTCCTTCTCAATCTCATTTTCTTCCTCTTTCGCTTGCTCATCTACTTGATTAGCTTCCTCTTTCACATGATGTTCATCCTCAGTTGGGCCCCTATCATCGCTGTTGACTGTATCAACATCTTCTCCTGTAATATCAGCTCTTTCAACCATATTTGCACCTAAACTGTTTGAGAATTCTTCCTCAAACAGATCAGCTATATTGCGACAACAGTCTTCCTTAGCATTTGACTGCCTTTCATTATTGTTATCATCAGAGATGTAAACTCCTATTGGCATTTGACTGGGCCTACAATCAATAGTAGGCTTATCATATGAAGATTGTTGCATGTGAAAGAAGATATCAGGAAATTTTGGAAATTCTGGCAGTGGTCTGGTGCTGATAAGATGCAGTGCAGCTACAATGGCCTCATTCCAAGCCTTTGTATAGGCATAAAATATATGATGCCTGTAATTCAAATCTTCTAACACACTTAAAAGATGGATTGTTTGCACATTAACACAGTCAAGAAGAATTTCCAAACTAGCCAATCGTCGTAATACTTTTGGATCAAAAGGTGAATGAGTCTGTTCTTCTTTCTCTTTCCCTTTTTCTTTGTCTTTCTTTGTCAAAGCTTCTTTAACCACAGGTGTATCTTGGCCTTTGGTCATTCTTTCAACAGATATATCATTGATCGGACCCTTATTTTCCACAACCTCTTCATCCTCTTTTGGCACAATGCCCTTATGTTGACACATTAACATAATAAAATATGGAAAAGGGAGAATACCATTTTGTCTGCCAACAGCTTTCACAATCTGAGCATGTATGATTCCCCAATGTCGATGTGACGATGGTGTGATATTAAATGCAACAAGCACATACGGTCCAAAGTAGCTGTAGTACTATGTGTAAAAGGCATTACACGACGGTTAATAAAGTGAAACCATACCTTACAGAAAGTAGTCAGATAAAACCGATGCATTGTAAAATTGTGAAACCGTTGCCTATCCATGCAACATTCTCGATGTAAAGATCTTTAATTATTGCAGCCAAAGTATCTTCAGTCATGCTGTGCATGAAGGGTGAGTGACTGTCTACCCTTTCCGGTATACGCAGTAAAACATTGATATACGTCGCACTCCATGGTATCAGCCCTTCTCAAACAAAAACAAACTCTTTTTCCTTGTCTACCAAGTTAGCATAAAACTCCCGAACCAAAGTAGGGGAATAACAAATGGATGGTCGTAGAGAAATTCCCACCCCATGTTATTGATAATGTGGTGGACCTGTTTTCCTAGGGTTAAGTTTGGTGAAAGTTGGATGCCCTGCTCAAGATGTATATTGTGTTTCATTATTATGTTGTGATATCTGTCTTTGGCCACAGTCGTTAAAAACAAAACTGGGCCTCTAAAGGAGGATGGTGGTGTTGTGGGCGGAATCTCAATAGGGTTGTTCGAGGTATTTCGAGATAAAGGTTTTGGAGTGTTTTTGGGAGTGTTTTTGGATGCACAAGTTTTTTCCTTGGTGCAACTATCAGAGAATAAAGAAAAGAAAAATATTGCTTTGAAGTGAGAAAAGAAAATCGACAGAGAAGGTTGATTCTCAGTAACAATGACGATTGTGAAAAAAAAAAAGAAAACTGCAAAGTGGGTTTTATAACCTAGGTGTAATGAGTAAAAACGTATGGGGAAACGATGCGCCTACGGCCATTAATTGCCAGGCTGCAAATCGTACCAAGTTTGTTTTGATCCAACGGTTAGGAAAGGAAAGAATCAATCGGCGTGATTTTTTGCAAAAAAGGTAATACTGACTCATCGTTGAATGCACCGACAATATATGCTTTAATGCGTCAACAAAAATACGACCTTTATTTTTGCTAAGAATATGAAACAACATGATGAAAAGTGAAATAACTGAAAAGTAAATAAAAAATTAAAATAAAATGCGTCAACATTAATTAAATTTACCAGGTTGATGATTTCGTCTGGTTCTCGAACGTTTGGGCTCACATAATGTTTAAGGCGTTGTCCATTCACTTTGAGTTGTTATCCATCTTGTAAATTTTCAATTATTACCGCACCGCTTTGAAATGCTTCGACGACCTAAAAGGACCTGACCACCTTGATCAAAATTTCCCTGGATGTAGTTTTAAATGTGAATTAAATAAAAGTACCAACTGACCAGGATAAAATTATCGATGCAAAATGATGTTGTCATGCCATCACTTTGTCTTTTCCTTGCATATCACTGCATTCTCATAAGCATGGCATCGAATTTCTTCTAATTCGATGATGTCCAACATTCTTTTCTTACCAGCTGCATCATAATCCAAGTTTACCTGTTTAATTTCCCAATAGGTATATGTTCAAGTTCGACAGGTAGGTGACAGGATTTTCAAATACCAACTGATACGGTGACATTCCCAGAGGTGTTTTGTAGGCAGTGCGAAGTGCCCACAATGCATCATGTAAGCGTATTGACCAATCCTTTCTAGATGGATTAACCACCTTTCCAATATACCTTTAATTTAACGATTGGATACTTCGGCTTGATCATTAGTTTACGGGTGATACGTGGTAGCCATACGATGCTTCACACCATATTGTTTCAATGCAATCGCCACTTGATTGTTGTAGAAATGAGTGACTTGGTCGCATATCAACGCTCTTGGGGTTCCAAACCTTGTGAGGGTGTATGTATGAAAGAATTTCAACACTGTTCGAGCGTCATCTTTTGGTACCGTAATAGCTTCGATCCACTTGGATACGTAATTAACAACTACTAGGATATACATATTTCCAAAAGAGTTTGGAAATGGCATCATAAAATTAATACCCCAAATATTGAAGAGTTTCACCTTCATGATAGGTTGTTGGAGCATCTCATTACGTTTAGAAATAGAACCAGTACTTTGACAACGATCACACTATTACGTGAAATTATGGGCATCTCGAAACAAATTAGGCCAATAGAATCCGGATTGCAGGACCTTTGCAGTAGTCCTTGTTCCACCAAAATCACCTCCATAAGGATCGTTGTGGCAATGTTGCAGTATTGACATCATTTCTTCTTCAAGAACACATCGGCGAATTATATTTGTCAGCGCATACCTTTAATAAGTATTGCTCATTTCAATAATATTTAGTAGCATCGCATATGAACCTGATTCTTTTATAACTAGTTGCACTCATGGTAGCTTTCCATATACAAGATAATTGACTACATCAGCATACTATGGTGATGTGTCAACAGTGAATAATTGCTCATTAGGAAATGCTTCGACAATTTGAGTCTTTTGTCCATTTTCGCTTCCACTTTCCAGCCAAGATAAATGGTCAGCTACCTAATTCTCAGATCCCTTCCTATCCTTGATTTCAACATCAAATTCTTGAAGGAGTAAGATCCATCTAGGCTTAGCGTCTTTTTTGTTTAAAAAGGTGTCTCAAAGTTGAGTGATCCATATATACTATAGTCTTTGCTCCGACAAGATAAGAACGAACTTGTCAAATGTGAAGACCACTGCTAGTAACTCTTTTTCAGTTGTAGTGTAATGAACCTGCGTTTCAGTTAGTGTTTTACTAGCATAATAAATAGCATGAAATACCTTTTCTTTCCTTTGTCTGAGAATAGCTCCTACAGCGAAGTCGTTAGCATCACACATTAATTCGAATGGTTAAGTCCAATCCGGTGCTACGACAATCGAAGCTTGCACCAACTTTGTCTTTATTGTTATGAATGCATCCAGACAAATGTTATCGAATACAAAACTTCTTATTTTGCTCTAATAAAGAACATAAAGGTTTAGCTATCTTGGTGAAATCTTTGATAAATCTCCTATAAAAACCTGCGTGTCCAAGAAAGCTTCTTATTGCTTTGACAGTGGTAGGTGGTTGTAGTTTTTTGATGATTTCTACCTTTGCTTTATCGACCTCAATGCCTTGACACGAGATTCGATGGCCAAAGACGATTCCCTCTGTTGCCATGAAGTGGCATTTTTCCTAATTCAGAACCAAGTTTGTTTCCTCGCATATTCTCAAAACATTTGCCAAGTTGTTGGCGCATTGGTCGAAACTTTGTCCATAGACTGAAAAATCATCCATAAATACCTCGAGTGAGTCTTCAATCATATCCGAGAATATCGCTATCATACATCTCTTGAACGTTGCTAGCGCATTACACAAACCAAACGGTATCCGTCGAAAAATAAAAGTTTCAAAAGGATATGTAAATGTCATTTTTGCTTGATCTTCCGGTGAAATAGCTATTTGGTTGTATCCAGAGTAGCCATCCAAGAAGAATAATAGGCTTTACCAACTAGCCTATCTAACATTTGATCGATGAAAGGGAGTGGAAAATGGTCCTTTTTATAGTCGCATTCAATCGTCAGTAATCCATGCACACATGCCATCCAGTTGCTATGCGAGTAGGGATTAACTCATTTTTATCATTGGTTACAACAGTAAAACCACTTTTTTTTGGAACACATTGAATGGGGCTTACCCAATTACTGTTAGAAATAGGATATATTATGCCCGCATCTAACCATTTGATGATTTCCTTCTTCACCACTTCTTTCATTTTCTCATTGAGTCGTCTTTGTTGCTCAATTGATTTTTTCCCTTCTTCTTCTAACCTTATCTTATGCATGCAGAAAGAAAGACTGATGCCTTTGATGTTTACTATGCTCCAAGTTATGGCTTTCTTGTGCTCTTTCAGGATTGTGATAAGCTTCTCTTCTTGTGTGGTGTTGAGGGTTACGTTGGCAATGATAGGCAGTGTCTCATTGTCACCAAGGAATACATATTTCAAATGTGTTGCCAATTGTTTTAACTCTAAGGTAGGAGCTTGCTCTACAGATGGTTTAAAAACTGGAATTGTCCTGTTGGATAAATCCAATGATTCCAATTGCCAATATCTTTGCAACTCACAGTTGTTCACTTCCTCTTTATCAATACAGTCCCTTAAGATATCATCAGTAGATGTCACTGCATCAGTATCAGCCAATGTTGAATTCCTGATACGAAACTCTTCAGAAATAATTTCATCCAAAATATCAACATGGTGACATTGTTCTTTAGGCCCTGTCGGTGCTGCTTCAAACACACTAAAGGTTACTTGGTCATTATTATAACGCATCACTAATTCTCCCTTAAACACGTCGATAAGTGTTCGTCCCATTGCTAAAAATGGCCTTCCCAAAATAATAGGTACCTTCTTATCAGCTTCGCAATCTAGGATGATAAAATCAGCAGGAAACACTAACTTATCAACTTGAATTAGAATGTCTTTGATTTGTCCCTCCGATTGTGCTAAAGATCTATCCGCAAATTGCAATGTCACCACAGTGGGCTTCATTGATCTGATTCCTAGTTTCCTGAAAGTAGACAAAGGCATTAAGTTAATACTAGCTCCTAAATCACATAATGCTTTACCTAAGTAATGATCTCCAATGGAGCATGGAATTATGAAACTACCAAGATCTTTCATCTTTGTTGGCAATTTGTTTCATCTTTGTTGGCAATTTGTTTATGAGTACAGCACTGCACCCCTCTGTGAGCGCAATCATCTCGATGTTGGATAGTTTCTTTTTCTTTAATAGTAGCTCCTTCATGTTTTTCCATAACTGGGTATCTGTACGAGAGCATCTATTAGAGGTAGATTAATATGGAATTGTTTCAAAGTAGAAACAAACTTATGGTATTCTTCATCATGGACTTTTTCTTTGAAATGTTGTGGAAATGGCAAAGGTATGGTTGCAGTAAGGTGGTGTGTGCATGATTATGTTGCTTAAACAGTGATGGTTGTGTCGACAACTTATCTGGACAAACTGTAGGCAGAGATGGTACTACCGTTGGTTTTTCCACATTCTTTTGTGCTTGACTTTCTTTAATTATAACCTCTTCTTACTGCTGTGAAGTGGATGCTTTGACATGGTCTTGACCAGAATTACATGTTTCTACCGTCTGTTTTCCACTTCTTAATGTGATTGCTTTGTAATGCTCCTTCCCTCGTTACGTTGGATCTTCAGTATCACTAGGTAGAGTACCTGGTGATCTAGTGTTGAGATTAGAGGCCAACTGTCCAAGTTGTGCTTCCAATGCTCGTATTGAAGAAGAATTTCCTTGCACTATCGCTTCGATTCGGGTAATATGCTCGCGCATCATTGCTTCAAGAGCAGCCATAGGATTTACCTTAGATTGATTAAATTACTGCTATTGATGTTGATGTTGATGATATTGTCCTTACATTTGTGGCAAAACAGATGGTTATGATTATAGTCGTGATTATGGTTGCATTTGAATATGTGACTGCATTGGTTCAGTACGAGAATTTACTTGTGAATTCTGATTATAATTCTACGATTGGTTGTTGTTGCAACCTCCTTGCCTATAACCTCATTGGTTCGAAGAATTTTCATATCGAAATGTGGATGTATTCTGATTTCCCCAAGGTTGTTGCGAACGATTGTTATAGGAGTTACCAAATGAACCCCCTCCAATGTTATTGACATAATATGCATTTTCTACGTGCTGTGGGCAATCTTTATAGTTGTGATTGTACCCGTAAATCTCGCATGAAAATATTGGCATATCTGTTTGCTGGGCCATTGAATCAGAGTGATGGTGCTTGTTCTATTCATGTTCTTAATGATGTTGGTCAAAGAAGATACCTGCGCTGACAATGCAGAAATAACATCTAATTCAAGAACTCCAGGGTTAGTTTTCACCTGTGCAGAACGAGAAATCAGATATTGGTAATCATTTTGAGCTATCCTCTCTAGAATTCGAATCGCTTCATCATATGTGCAATCCAACAATGGACCGTTTGCGAATGTGTCGACAAGATTTTGTCTGAGCATTCAAACCATTATAAAAAATTTCAATCTGAGTTTCTTGTTGAATCCCATTCATTGGGCAGCATCGAAGCAATGCTTTGTAACGCTCTCATATTGTGTGTAAATTCTCATCATCGAGTTGATGATATGCAATGATGTCATTTCGCAACCTTGTATTCATTGTCAGCGGATTAAATCGTAAGACAATCTGTGTTGCTAAAGCATTCCATGATGTAATAGATTTACCCGACAATCCTAAAAACCATGTTCGAGCTTTTCCCTGCAATGAATAAGGAAATAATTGCATTTCCAAAGCATTATCAGGGACACCATGTTGACTAAAGGATGCACAAATAAGTAAAAATGATTTCAATGCGTCCTCATGTGGAAAACCTGAATACTGTCCATTAGAATTAAGCATTTGAAACATCACCGATTTCAACTCAAAGTTACCAACTTGAATTGCTGGTTGTACAACCCCTGGTTGTAAATCATAGAGTATAGGCACAACAAAATCTCTTATTGGCCTATTCTGTATTTGCTCTTCTTGTGGACGTGGTAGCGGTAAATCCTGTAGTAGCACTGGAGGATTGTTATCCTATGGCAGCAATGGTGGTAGATTATTATTGTTGTTACCAGTCATCTTCCTTTGTTCTTGCCTTCTCCTCCTAAGTGTTCTTTCAAGCTCTGGATCAAGCTTACAATGTCTTTAGGACTTCTCCTTGTGGACATACAATACCTTCAAAATCAGAAAAGAACGATAAACAAATTAATCAAAAGTTAAAAATTAAGTAAAAAATTAATTGCAATAACAAAAACAAACATCGAACAAACGCCAAGATTTCCCCGACAACGACGCCAAAACTTGATCGGTGCTTTTATGACACACGATTGTGCAAGCGTACACAAGTCGATGCAAGTATAGTTGATAGATAGAGCTATCGGATATCGATCCCACGAGGAAATGGTTTCTGATGTCTTAATGTTAAAGCAATTAATAGAAGAAAAATCAGTATAATGCGAATAGGGTTGTCAGCGCAGTTATGTCAGTTGTGCACACTAAATTAATCATTAACGTTATTGTATTAAAGTCAAATCTCAGAAGTTAGATGTCAATGTACTAAAACTAAATCCAAAAGTGTCGAGTGTGAGTAATGGAAATTTAAATGCAGGAAATATAAAAGTGATCAAGTGTAAAGGGTGGAAATGGTTCACTGATTCTACAGGTTGCAATGTTGGATGCGTCAACAAGGTAAAATGTAGACGAATTGTCGCAGCAATGAAGTCCTTTCGAGTTCTTACTCACAATAACTCCCTACTTAATCCTGACTCAGATACACTACTCCACCTCTCGATACAAGCAATGATGTGTATCCAAGAACAAGTAACTGGAGTCTGTCCCAGTCCCGAGTAGCTCTCACCTAACCTACTTGTTAATCTAACTTGTCATCGCATCTCTCGATATCGATGTACTGCAATTTCACTTTTATGTTTAGAGCGGTTAAATCTAAGAATAGGCGGACAAGTAATGTAAAATAAGAATCAAAATGATATAATATCAAAAGATACCCTGGTATTTATTTAACATCAATAGAATCTATCATTGTTTTAGAAGAAATAAAGAGTACAACGAAGCTTACTATCTCTAGACTACTAGGCCTACTCTTTACTTGTTCCTCTTGCTCGTCATCAAGCACCTCTCATCAGAAGTAGTTACAGACGTGGTTTATCAGCTCCCCGATTCCAGCTCAAATCTTTAATTCACGAAGAATTTTCAAAATTTAATCCCCTTGTTCTTGATAATGTTTTTCCTCATTTTTCGTCTATTTATAACCCCTAAATATTTGTAGATTTCGCCCATCATTCTCTGATTCATATCTGGATTTTTGCAGCTATCAAAGTTAGTTAGAGTACAGTTGTGCACTCACACAGATTACATGTTTTCTTTAAAGATCTGTAGATTATCGCTATACTATTAGACGCATTCTAATGTTGTAATTATAGCAACATCTATGATATTCCTGCGCTGGTGCTTTAGTGTAAACTCAGCTTAACTCTACTCATTTGAGGTTCAACTTCAATGCAGCGACATCTCTGGTCGTAATTCCAAGCTAGTTTTGTGGCTGCATTCTATCAATGTTGATCTTCTAAACTGAGTTCCTTTGCTAGCAATCTTAATATGCAATATACCAACTGCTTGCGTCGACATTAGTACAAAATATATAGAAATAACGATAGTTTAAACTAACTAGAAATGTATTAGAAAATATAAAAACTAATTATAAAATGCTTATGATGCATGCTAAATAAGATACAAAAGAGACAATAAAAGCACTAAATTAGGGAGAAAATATATGTCATTTGTAATACCTTCACAATGAATGCCCATCTGTCCTTAAAGGGTGATGGCTCTATCACCGCGAAACTTAGGGTGAGACCGTTATTTCTACAGTAAATTCAAGAATTACAGAGAAATGATCCAAAGCTTATAGCTAAAAGAGAACAGATACAGGGTGATGCCACTACGGAGTTTACAGTTGACACAAAGGGTATGTTGTATTACAAAGGTAGAGTATGTATTTCGAACGATTCAGATCTGAGACGAGACATTCTGACAGAGGCTCATAGCAACACTTATTCCATACACCCGAGGAGTGTGAAAATGTATAATGACCTGAAGAAATTGTATTGGTGGTCAGGTATGAAACGAGAGATTTCAAAATTTGTGACTAGATGTCTTATATGTCAGCAAGTGAAAGATGAACATCAGGTGCCATCTGGGTTACTACAGTCGATTTCCATCCTGGAATGGAAATGGGAAAGAGTCATAATGGATTTTGTCACAGGACTTTCGGTAACACCAAGAAAGAAAGATTCAGTTTGGGTAATTGTAGACAGATTGACGAAGTCCACTCATTTTATCCCCATTCGAGTAGATTATCCACTTGAGAGACTGGCCGAGCTATACGTGTCTGAGATAGTTCGATTACATGGGGTACCAACCTCTATCATCTCCGATAGGGATCCACGCTTTACCTCGAGATTTTGGGGTAAGCTACATGAGGCTTTAGGGACCAGGTTAAATTTTAGTACTGCATATCATCCGCAAACATATGGTCAGTCGAGCGAGTGATATAGATTCTTGAGGATATGCTACGATGTTGTACACTTGAGTTTGAAGGAAGCTGGGAAAGGTACCTGTTGTTGGAGGAGTTTGTATATAATAACAGCTATCAATCTAGTATTAAAATGGCACCATTCGAAGCATTAGATGGTCGGAAGTGTAGGTCACCTCTGTATTGGTCAGAATTGAGTAAGCCTAAGCTAATTGGAACCGATTTAGTTTAGGAAACTGAGAACAAAGTGCGAGTAATTCTTGATTGTTTGAAAGCAGTGTCTAATCGACAAAAGTCGTACACGAATCTTAAAAGGAAAGATATAGAATTTGTTGTAGGAGACAAAGTTTTCCTGAGGTTTCACATTGGAGAAAAGTGCTGCAGTTCGGCCGAAAGGGAAAGTTGAGTCCACAGTTTATTGGGTCGTATGAGATCATAGAACGGGTTAGTCCCGTAGCATATAAGTTGACTTTACCGCCAGAATTGGAAAAGATCCATAATGTATTTCATGTTTCGATGCTAAGACGGTATAGATCGGATCCTTCTCATGTGATTGCACCTTGTGAGGTTGAGATACAGTCGGATTTGTCGTATTCGGAAGAACCGATAAGAATTTTGGCTCACGAGGTGAAAGAGTTACGAAATAAAAAGGTACCATTAATGAAGGTACTATGGAACAGACACGGGCTTGAAGAGGCTACTTGGGAGACAGAGTCTTCGATGAGATCACAGTACCCTAACTTGTTTACTGGTAAGAAATTTCGGGACGAAAGGGGAGAGTTGTAATAGCCCGATTTTAAGTGGCATCGAAAACAGTGGTTTTGGGACCACAACTCCGATTAGTCAAGTCATTAATTTGTTTAATTTAAATATTTATGGTGATATATGCATCGTATTAAACTATGATTCGAAATATCATTGATTAGATAGTTATTTGAATAGAAAGGACTAAATCATAAAAAAAGGATAAAAGTATAAATGTTTAATTAGAAGGACCAAATGAGTAAATTAGCTAAAGGAGTATTAGTTAGTGGATTGGTATGATTTATATTGTTTATAAATAGGTTTAATAAAGGTTAAAATAGTTAATTAAGCTTAATGATGAAAGTCTCAATAATTACAAAATTGACATTACATATATAATGAATTAAAAGAAAGAAATTTAGGATTTTCATTTCATTTTCTTTCTTCTTTCTTCTTCACATGGCAAAAAAGGGAGAAATTTAGGGTTTTCAATCCCAATATTTAAGCTTTGATTTGGGTAAGCAAACCTTGATCATTTTTAGTAATTTTTATGTTCTTGAGTCCGTATTAGCTTAATCTAGCTTATGCAAGGACTAATTTTTGAATCTGAAAAATGTTAGGAAACTTGCCATTGTTGAAATTTCTTGTTCTTGAAAGCTTTTGATATATTTTAATGTTTGATACTTGGGTTAAATCTTTTTGAAAAGTGATTTTTGATGAAATTAGGATTAAAGGACTAAAATGTGAAATTGGTGAAATTACTTGTATTGTTGTGAAAATAGATATGTGAATGGGTAAGATAGGTACCCAAGAGAATTCGGCTATGGTTAGTTGTGTAAGAGAATGATTATTTTGAATGTTTTGTGTTAAAAGGACTAGATTGAACAAAAAGAAACTAGTAGGGGTAAAATCATTATTTTCCCAAAAAGGACTAAATTGTGTTGAATGACTAAATTATGTAATTTAATGTGAAAATTGAATGATTTGTGAATGTAGACTACGATCGTGCTACCGACCGCAGAAAGGGAAATTAGTGGATTAGCCCTAAAGTCTTTCTAAAATTGCAAACCAGTTTGGTAAGTTCGTAATGTTAAATTCTTATTAACAACTGCTTATAACTGTTTTCTAATGAATATTAGAAATGTGGACGACAATTGGAAACGTGAAAGACATTAGCTATAAGATGAGAATTTCCCAGCCTTGTGCCAAAGATAGAAAATGGTCTGATGCCTAAGATCCTACATTTGTTGCGGATTCTCTTCAGCATAATGAGTCACCAAAAGGTGAATAGAACCATGAATGGATTACAGGCCCTACAATGGCTGAGATTTATGCTTATTGCATTTTCTCATTAGCTTAGTGTGAGAAGCATCGTAGGGAACAGATATACCGTATCGATAGTTAAGAATAACATCGTATACTGGTAACAGGCATGACCCCTGGATTAATAGGGAGAAAATGAGCACCATGACCTTTGTGTCAACAGGGAGTTAAACGAATATCAACCCTTGAAGTTCAGTTATGCTGGCTTGACAGATTTATAGAGTTGTTTATCACATAAGACTTGGTAAATTGATAAACTTGAGAACTTATTAAGCTATGAAGCTTACTAGTGAACTTGTTGTTGTTTTGTAGATTTCGTTTTGTGACTTGAAGATCTGATCATCTTGAAGACATCACACTATCTTGGGAGCTCGTTCGGTAGTATTTTCGTCACTCGGTTATTTGGCATGTACTAGGAGAATATTAACCTTTGTTGTTGAATGAAAATGCAACAACATTACTATTTTGATTGTATACATGCATGAAGTACAACTTAGATGTTTGTGTTTATGATACTTGTAAATACTTAAAAGTTTTGCACATTGTGTGATGGTTTAATGTATAACTTGTGATGGATGTGTTTTGAGTTATTAATCTTGTGTCTTGGTATAATTCTTGAATTCTGCATACTTGTTTCGGTAGAACTTATCCATGTATCGGTAGAAGTATAGGGTAGTAGAGAGGTTGTCTTCTGACTTGGGTTGTACCGGTAGTTGAATAACAAGTATCGATAGTTTTTAGCATTGATGTATCGGTAGTATGTATGCTTGTTTCAGTAGAAGTTGCAGGGTAGGAATTATTGCTCCCTGGAGTTTTTGGTATCGGTAGAAGCATGAATTGTTTCGGTAATTGTGTTAGATGTATCGGTAGAATCATCTCGAGTATCGGTAGAACTTTATAATATTTCTGAACTATTTTCTGACTTGACAACTACCGGTACTTGTTCATCAGGTATCGGTAAAAGTGTCCAAAAATTATGGAAATGACCTTTTTGCCCATATTGAGTTGTGATTATAATCGATTGATGATTTATGATGTGTTAGGTGTACATCTTTATTAAAATAAGATTGATTGAAATGAAAGTAAAAGACGAACAATGATAGATGAATAATAAGACACCGAGACTCTGATCAACGATGGTTTCAGGTTTTGGGTGTTATAGAGGCTCACCCAATCACTATCAAAAATAGGGTAAATGATGCGCGCGTCTAGCCACTTGATAATTTCCTTTTTCACTACTTCTTTCATCTCTTTTGTTAAGTCGCCTTTGTTGGTCAGTTGATTGCTTCCCTCATCTTTCAGCCTGATCTTATGCATGCAAAAAGAGGGACTAATGCCTCTGATATCAGCAATGCTCCAAGCTATGGCTCTCTTACGTTGTTTCGAAATAGCGATGAGCTTATTTTCTTGCTTTGCATCGAGGAATGCGTTAACAATAACAGGTAATGTATCGTTGTCACCCAAAAACACATATTTTAGATGCGTTGGTAATGATTTCAACTCTAAGATAGGAGCTTGCTCAATTGACGATTTAAGCACAGGGATTGTCCTGTTCGACAAATCAAAAGATTCCAATTGTCAATTCTGCCTCAGCTCACAATTATTAACCTCCTCTTTGTGGTCACATTCAGCTAGAATTTCCTCAATGAATGTCACTGCATCTTTATCTATGACGGCTGAACTCCTTGCATTGAATTCTTCTAGAATTATCTCGTCTAGCACGTCGATGTGTGACATTTCTCTTTACTCTTGTACGGGGATGCTTCAAACACACTGAAGGTCACATGTTCGTCGTTATGAGGCATGATAAGTTCTCCCTTGAACATGTCGATAAGCGTGCGTCCCGTTGCCAAAAATGGTCGCCCTAGAATAATAGGCACCTCCTTGTCTGCTTCGTAATCAAAAATTATGAAATTGGCAGGAAACACGAGCTTATCTACTTGAATAAGGACATCTTTGATTTAGCCTTCAAGTTGTGTTAAGGATCTGTCCGCAAGTTGCAATGTCATCGCAGTGGGCTTCATTGATCCTATTCCTAACTTCTTGAAAGTAGATAAAGTCATAAGGTTAATACTTGCTCCTAAATCACATAAAGCTTTACCTAGATAATGATTCCCAATAGAGCAAGGAATTGTGAAGCTGCTAGGTGTGTTAATGTGTAATTGTTTCAAAGTAGAAACAAACTGTTGATACTCTTTATCATGGACTTTTTCTTTAAATATTTGCGAAAATGACAAAGGTATCGTAACAGTGGGTTGTTACGGAAAACTCAGTGGTATCGACATTGGCAGTTGCGTTGACAATTGTGGTGAACAAACTGTAGGCATAGATGGTGCTACAGTTGGTTCTTCCTTATGTGCTTCTGCTTTGCTTCCTTTAACTGTATCCTCTTCTCATTGTTGTGGCTCAGATGCTTCGGCATTGTTCTGATTAGAACTGCTTGGTCCAGTTGTTTACTTCTCAATTCTCAGCGTGATTACCTTATAGTGCTCCTTCCTTCTCTACGTTGGGTTCTCAGAATCACTAGGTAAAGTACCAGGTGATCTTGCACTCAAATTAGAAGCCAACTGTCATAGTTAGGCTTCCAACGCTCGGATGGAAGAAGAGTTTCCTTGCACAATTGCTTCAATCCTCGTGATATGCTCTCACATCAGAGCTTCAAGAGTAGCCATCGGATCTGACCTTTGCTGAGGGAACTGCTGTTGTTATTACTGATACTGTCCTTGCATATGTGACAATGCAGATTGTTGTGACTGCATTCGAGATTGTGGTTGCATCTGGCTATATGCTTGCATCTGATCAGCGTGCGAATATACTTGTGAATTCTGATTAAAATTCTGCTGTTGATGGTTGTTGTAACTCACTTCTCTATAACTTCCTTGATTTGAGGAATTGTCATATCTGTATCTGGAAACATTTTGATTCTCCCAAGGTTGTTGAGTTATGTTGTTGTATGAGTTACCATATGAATTCTCTCCGATGTTATTGACATAGAAAGCATTTTCAACATGTTGTAGGCAGCCCTCGTAACTATGGTTATCACCGCAGATCTCATAGGAAAATATCTGCGCATCCAATTGTTGAGCCACTTGAATAGGGGCAACATCACTTGTCCCCTTCATATTCTTTATGATATTAGCCAACGAAGATACCTCCGCACTCAAAGCAGAAATAACTTCTAATTCAAGAACACCAGGGTTAGTCTTTACCTGTGCAAAACGAGAGATTAGATACTGGTAATCGTTCTGTGCAATCCTCTCCAAAATTCTTACAGCTTTGTTGTAAGTGTAATCCAACAAGGGACCACTGGCTGATGCGTCGACAAGATTTCTTGTCTGAGCATTCAATCCATTGTTAAAAATCCCTATTTGAGTCTCTTGTTGAATTCCATTCATTGGGTAACGTCTAAGTATAGTTTTATAACGCTCCTATGTTGTATGTAAGTTCTTATCATCCAGCTGATGATATGTTGTAATATCATTACGCAACCTTGCATTCATTGTCGCTGGATTAAAAAGCAAAACAAACTGCGTTGCTAGCACATTCCAAGATGTAATGGATCCAACCGACAATCCCAAGAACCATGTTCTCGCTTTACCCTGCAACGAATAAGGAAATAATTGCATTTTCAAGGCATTATCAAGGACACCATGTTGACTAAAAGATGCACAAATAAGCAGAAATGATTTTAAATGTTCTCTTGCGTCTTCATGAGGCAAACCAGAATATTGCCCATTTGAATTAAGCATTTGAAGCATCACTGGTTTCAGCTCAAAATTTCTAGCTTGTATAGCTGGTCTCGCAACCCCTGGCTGTAGATCATCAAGTATAGGCACAACAAAATCTCTTATTGTCCTATTTTGCACTTGTTCTTCTTGTGAAGGCGGTGGTGGTAGATTATTAATAACTTGTGGTTGTATTGGAGGAACTACATCTTGTGGCAGCAATGGTGGTAAGTTGTTATTGTTACCAGGCATTTTCTTTTGTTCTTGTCTTTTCCTTCTTAATGTCCTCTCAAGTTCCGGATCAAAGTTCACAACATCCTTCGGATTTCTCCTTGTGGACATGTAACACTTAAAGAATTCTGAAAGAAATTAACAAAAAAAAGTAAACAAATTAGTAAAAGTTAAAAGTTAAGTAAGAAAAATTAATTGCAACTACAAAAACTAATATCAAACAAACGCCAATTCCCCGACAACAGCGCCAAAACTTGATTGCATTTGTAACTCACAACAGTTGTGCAAGCGGACACACGTCGATGCAAGTATAATTGATAGAATAATTCTATCGAATATCGATCCCACGAGGAATGGGTTCTTGATGTTCAGCTGTCGAAGCAAGTAATACTAAAATTAGATGAAATGTGAGTAAAGATGTCAGCGCAATTAAGTCAAATCTGCACACTAAAATTGTTAATACTGTCAATGCAACCAAGGTTAATTGTCAAAGCAACAGAAAGTAAATCAATTGTTGTAGAAGTTTTGAGAATTTAAATGCATAAAAGTAAAGGTTTGATCAAGTGTAAAGGATTGGAGTGGATCACTGATTTCGCTAAGTTGCAACGCTGGATGCGTCGACAAGGTATTGTATAGACGAATTGTCGCAGCAATAGAGCTCCAATGAAATCTTACCAATAACAGTCCTCTATTTAATCAAGACTCAAGTACCCATAATCACCCCACTTCTCGATGTGAGCAACGTTGTGCACTCAAGAATAAGTGACTAGAATCTCTTCTAATCCCAAGCAACTCTCGCTGTCTTGCTTGTTAACCTAACTTGTCACCACATCTCTCGATGTCGGTAGACTGCAAATGGACTCTCATGTTTGATGCAGTTAGATCCAAGAATAAACAGATGAAAAGCATTAAATAAGAATCAAAGCAATCTAACAATGAAAGATACTCTCGTATTCATTCAAATGTCATTAAAATTCATCAGTATAAAAGAGGGGTTAACGAATACAATCGAAGCTTACTATCTCTAAACTACTAGGACTATTCCTCAACTGCTCCTCTTGCCTTGCATCAAGCACCTCTCGTCAGAAGTGGTTGCTCCTTTTCTCCATCAGCTCACCGTTTTCCAGCTTAAATCTAAAAACACACAGTAATTGCAGTATTTAATTCCTCCACCTCTTGATATTTTCTTCCATCTTCTTTCCTCTATTTATAGCCTTCAAAAGTTGCAGGTTTCATCCTCCATTATCAGATCCAGATCCAATTTGCAGCTATCAAAGTTAGTTACAGTACAGCTGTGCACTCACGCGGATTTAATGTGTACTTTAAAGATCTGCAGGTTGTCGCTACATTACTGGGCACGATATGAAATCGTCAATTACGGCGACGACGTGTGATTTTCCTGCGCTGGTGCTTCCAATTGTATTTTCAGCTTGAGTTCACTTATCTAAAGCTCGGGTTTTATGCGGCGACATCTTTGGTCGCAATTTCAAGATGATCTTGTGGCTGCATTCTTCTTCTAGCATTGATCTTCTGAGATGAGTTTCCGCGCTAACAATTCTAAGGCACAATATATAGTCTGCTTGTAGCGATATTAGTACACAAAAGATTTAAAAAATAACAAGAATTTAAACCAAACTATAATAAGTTAGAAAATATAAAAATTAAGTATGAAATACTTACAATGCATGCTAAATACGATACAAAAAAGACAATTAAAACATCAATTTAGGGAGAAAATATGTCATTTGCAATGCTATTAGTATGATTTCGGATCTCACAACTACACCTGATCATGGGTCGATCATTCGGGTTGGGTTGATGCAAAAATTTATGCTCGTTTTTTAGGCTCGGGCTTGATCCAAATTAAAAATGTTAAACTTGAGCCCAACCGGCCCGTACTTATTAAAATTTTTTAGATTATTTTGTATATAAAAAATTTTAAAAAATATAATACATCAAATACATTAAAAATATTAAAATAAATGTTTCCCAACAAATTGAAAATAAATTAAAAAAAAATTTAATACTTAAATAACACTATGATAATTGCAATTTAGCAAACAAATAACTCTAAAATAATAGTAAAATTAACAATAAAATAAGAGTTATATAATATACAAACAATAGCAACAAAATAATAACAATATAATAGCGAACGACAACAAAACAATAACAAAAAAGAAAGTTTATGTTGATTAAGACCGGGTCAAGTCCGGGCCAAAAAATTCTATTCAAGGCACAACCCATTAGAAGACGGATATTATTTTTTGTCCAAACTCATTTTCGGACCTATATTTTGACCCAAATCATCCCATTTTTTAAGTTAATTTTCGGGCCAGATGACCTGACTAATGATCAAATCTACTCAAAACTTCGCTATCGAAATTTGATCAACCCTTAACTAGAAAATAATTTAATTACTCATAATAAAAAAATAAAAAAATTAAAATTGAATAAAGCTAAAAAAAAGTAACAGAATCAATGGCGCAAGCAAATTAAAGAAAGAAATTGAATTTTCTTTTTCTTTCCAAAGCCAAAACATGGAACCACCCTTCCCCTCCAATTTTCAGTTTATAAACTGGAAATTAATTTCTCTTACACAATTTCTTAAACATAAATAAAATATAAGGGGTAAATTTTAATTCGATTAAACTCTTAATAAATATTTTTTATAAATAATATTTAAAATAAAAATAAAATAGTCCTAAAATCTAAAAAGCATTGCACCTCAAATTGCTACACTTATATCTAAATCTTTCATGTGATTATATTTTCATTTTGGACTTATATTGCATCTATGTAGAAATTAAGCAATAAACACCAAATTAATAGCATAAATATGTCAATTTGTACACTATCAACATTATAGGTGATGTGGAGAAACACTTATGATGGGGTTTTAAAGGGTTTGAGGTGGTATTTGAGAAGAATGTGGATTGCAAATTTCGTCTTGTAGCCCCAAATCTTGGGAAAATAGGTATTTTTAAATGAAGAAGAGTTTAGATGGATCTCTTGTTTCATTATTGCTTTTTTAGTAGAGTTTAATTTAGATCTAAATTAATGTATAGTTTAGATGTGACCCGTAAAATTAAAATCATTCTCACCCCATCAGTGTACGTGTATCTCTAAATCCACTTAATCCCCGTTATATTTGTCCCACGACTCACTTAAAATAATATATTTATAAGTATCAGTTAAATAAATATAAATCAAAATTTTTATGAAAGAAGTAGGAAATACCTGTCTTCCAGACTCCACTATGTATGTGATATTATTCCAATTGGAGTGAGGTGTATTAAATTGAGTGAGAAAATGTGGAGTGCTCTCCTTTTAAAAAAAAAAAGTGAATGTGATTTGAGTATTGTTATCAAAATTAAAATTTTATTTTTTTAAATATACTTATTATATTATGTGGTGCGACCGCGGATGGGGATCGGATTGGATGGGATGGGGTGGGGATGAGACGGGTACAAGATCATATTCACACCTGCCCCATCACCCACGACGGATTTAATTTTTGTCTTTATCTCCGTTCCATCACTTACGAAATCTATATCCATCCTCGCCCAATTAGGTGCGAAGTGGGATGGGACCCCGCAAAACCTGCCCCACTGATATCCCTATATATGGTATTTGTACTATACGCTTTTTTATTTAATCCCTTTACTAGAAATAATTATTTGTAATTTTTATTTTTTAATATGTACATTTTTTGTTTTTAGACTAATTCTTCATCAATTTCGTTAAATAATTTGGCATAATTTATCTTTTTAAACATGTGATAATATGCTATATACTTTTTTACTATAATCTAAAAAAAAGATAAAAAGAGGAAACTATGTATAATTTTTAGGGTAAACTACCTCATTAGTCATTAAACTATGGATGAGTTTTTTTTTGTCACTTAATTAAAAAAGTTACAATTTAGTCACCAAACTATTCAAAAGTTTTCATTTAAGTCATTGAACTATTTAAAAGTTTTTATTTAAGTCATTTGGCAGTTATATTATTTTTTAAAAAAAAGTTCAAGTTCTAAGTGATGATTCGACGATCGATACGATGAATCAATACTAATCAACGAGAAGAAAAATATACCTTAAATCCAAATCGATCTGACAATCAGTGTTGGAGATTGAAGAAAAAAGTTGTTTGAATTTTGATTCACAGATTTTGTGACGTCTAGAATTGTTTCATGAAAAAAAAAGTGAACTATAAAAGATAGAAAAAAAAGAGCTTTCGATTGATGCAGACAGTGAAAATAAAGAAAGCTATATAACATCAATTTTAATAGCCAGTGACTTAAAGGGTTAAGTGACCAAAACAAAATTTACCCATAATTTAACAACTAATAATAGAATTTACCCTAAATTTTATCCAACTAAATATTAAGGCTACATTACCACATGTTAAAAAAAACATATAATTTTTTTTTGATAATTAATGGAAAAATATATCAGGATTGAAAATACATATATAAAAAAAAAACCTAAAGAGATAGATATAATCCAATTATAATAGAAGGACTAAATCTAACAAAATGCATAAAAATGGACTTTTTTATAAAATTTGACATAAATAACTTGATTGCCTCTACTAACGTTACATCCCAGTAATTCAGCCACGTAAGCGGTTCCACCATACCGGATCCGACCTAACCGCACCCAACCACTCACTCTTCCCCTTCAACAACATCATTCATTGCTCGAAGATCCGCAGGACAAAACTCTCCTATTTCAGTTTTTTCATTTAAAAAAAAAGCCTATCTTAAATCAAAGCGATGGCCGACCCCATCGAACCATCAACGTCATCGAGCGACCCGAATTCGAATCCAATACCGACTGCTGTCCTACACCCGCGACGCGAGCCTTTCGAGCACGGTCTCCTAACAATCCAGAAGCTAATATTCAACGACCCCGTCCAAGCACTAACCCCTCTAAAGCAGAAATTCGCATCCTCCTCAACTCGAGTCGACTCGGCGGCCCTCGCTGAGTTGCTACAGATCTCATTCGACCATTCGCGTCTCGTCCCTTGAAACTCTCGCTTCTGTCCTCCACTCGGAATTCGACCCGCTCGTAACGGCCCTGCCGGATGATGTCGATTCCATTGGCGCCGATTTGCGTGATCTGATCCTGTTTTTGTATATTCAATCGTATAAGAGGCTTTTGCCGCGCTCGCACAAGGACTCCGCTGCTGTTGCCGATGTCTGGCCTTCCACGTCAGCATTCGATGGTTACTTGTCGGCCCTTTCGCCTTTGCAGGTAAGGAGCCTGACCCTTCGCTATCCCTTTTTTTTTCTTTTTTGGTGAAATGTGTTTTTTTAATTGAATTTGTGGTTATTGAAACTTAGGTGGTTATTGATTTAATTTCAATGTCGTTTTATACAATTATGGTAGATTGAATGTTACTTTTAGGAAAATGAACGCCTTTGATGCTGTGGGCTGATAAAATTCACGAAAAGTTTACTCTTGCTCGGCATTGGGAAAGAACTAATGTGATTCTATGTTTTGACTAACGGAAAGATGTCTTCGAGGATTTAATCTTTTAGATAACTGAGGCTATGTTTGGTTTTGGAAATAGGATGCAAAATTTTTTAGTAAACTAAAGGCAATAATATTTTTGAAGTATTAATTTAACTTTCGGATGCCAACAATGCGTGATATATGTTTATATGGAACAATTATGTGTGAGTTTGCTTTACATTTTACCATTTTTTTTATAAAATAGGATTTTATTTTAATTTTTTTGTAAATTTTCAAATTCCATCTGGTTGATGTTTTTGTTGCTTGCTTTTTGAAGCAAAAAGGATGTGCAATGCATACTTCTTGAACAATGCATATATAAAAACAACAATTTTAATAAATTAAAGTTAAAATACAATTGCCAATGAGGCCTTGGCCCAGATGGCAAAGGCGGAGGCCTTTGGTCCTGAATACTCAGGTTTGAGACCTACTATATCTAATTATATGCATAGGTGTCCGAGTCTCATCATGTGCATTTGTCATGTGTGAGTTTTAGTCGAGTTTCTTAGCTTTAGTATAATTATATGTGTAGGTGTCTGAGTCCCATTATATGTAGTTGTCATGTGTGAGTTTTAGTCCAATTTCTTAGCTTTAGTATGGATTGTACCAGTTCTTAGTTTGTTTGTGCTGTAATGATTCGATTCTACTTTGTGGTAACTTGGGTAGTCCGTTGTAATAGTTTGATACTTGTGGTTACTTGGACATGTATTTGTACCTTGATTGTGCTTGTTACACTTAAAAAAAAAAAGGTTAAAATACAATTGATTTTGTAAGTAAACTGCATGGGTATGCCTTTATGCAGAAAATTATATGTTGGCGTTGCATTTAGTTATATCATTTTTAATAAATTATTAAGTTGCTCAATTATTTAATTTTTTTTTAATACTAACTTTTAGGAGGTGAAAGGAAAATAGAGGAAAATAAGTCGTAATCATAAAATAACAACCAAATAGATAATAAATCATTTAGCTAAAGGCAAAAAAAAAAAAAAAAACCAAATAGACCATTAGAAAAGAAAAAGAAAGCTGCAAAAGTGATAAATAAAAGGAAGCATAAGTTTAAATTATAGTATTCATTGTGTTTGGTTGTACTGTTTGTTTTCTTACTTTAACTCTTCATCCAAAACATTGTTGCATTTAACCTTAAGAAGTTGGGATGGGTGCTGGACACAAATAATCATTAATTTAGCCAAACCCAAAAAGATCATTAGAAAGAAAAAAGCAAGTAGCAGAAGTGATAACTAAGAGGGAGTATAAGTTTAAAATTATAGTCTGCTGTATTTGGTTATACTATTTGTTTCCTTATTTAGTTCTACGTAATGTATTGTTGCACTTTTAAGCCTAAGAAGATGAGATGGGCCCTGGGTACAAACATAAAGAATAGAGATGCAGTGTTTTGAATTGCTTAGTTTGATTGTTCAAGTTTTTATTTTTTCCCTCTCCCTGCTGCTTTAAGATTGCTATAATATATAACTAATTTAGCTGGCACTGTGACTGGGAAGATTATTATTAGTATTTCAGATAATGGGAGCATTTGTTAAACGATATATCCAGCTATTTATATCGTTAATATGGATGTCACCATTCTGTTAATATTTGTAATAGTTATAGATCTATTTGCTGTTCAAAGTTAATGGCTTTAGACTCTTAATTTGTTGTGATACACACTTAGACTTACTGTCTGGTTCTTCTCATTGTAGCTTGTCCGCAGCAACAGCCGCCGATTTATGCCATCACAGGCTGATGAAGAGGCCCACCAGCTGTCCTATCTACAAAAGCACTTGGCTAATATTCTCTCTCTTCTGTCAGAGCATGTGGAGGGGGAAAGCAAAGAGTCTCTGGTTTGTAGTACTGCTTCTTGCTGTATGTAGTTTGGCGTGTTCTTTTTAATCTTGTGGGTTTTTGTTTTGTATTTCTCAATACAATCAAAACTGAGCCAGTTGAAGTATAAGTCAAGGATTGCAATTTCTTTTTCACTTTCACAATGATCTTTTGTTGCATTTTAATTATTGCTATCGTTGTAGTTCATATGTGAATGCAATTTTATAATTCCAGCAGGTTGTAACTTTAGTTTCTAAGGACAAAAGGTGAAAACACAGTAGAATAGTTTTAGTGAGTCAAACATTCATGTATCATAGTATTGAGCTGGGATGTAAATCTGGCTGTTTATACAATGTCCTTATGTGGTTTATGTTCTAGTTTTTGAAGGCATTACCTAGTTTGTCTTACTGATAACTTCGCAAGAGGCCTAGTTTGCATTAAGAATGGTTTGCACTAAAACATTGGTTTATTTTAGTGCTCAACCTGTTTTTATGATGCAAGAAAATTGGGGGCCTCATTTGTGTGACTGAAATAAGAAATGTTAGCAGTTTTGACCAAAAGAGGATAAAAGAACTCTTTGCCAGCTTTTCAGTAATTAATAATCACTGACTTAACATGAATTATTTCCTTGTAAAATGTTCAGAATACAAATTGGAGATTTTATGGATCTATCTAAAATGTGAGCAATTTTGACCAAAAGAGTACAATAGAATTCTTGCCAGTAATTAATTACTGACTTTGGCCTGAATTTTTACCTTGTAAATTGTTCAGAATACAGATTTGGAGCTTTTATGAATCTTTTCCTTTACTTTTGCTCCACCTTTCCCAACATACATGACTTTCATTATGCCTTGTCATTTTGTAATATTTTGCTTTGTTGCGTTCTCTTTGTTCTTCCTCTTTGTTACCAGACATGCTGTCCGATCTTACTATGTATTCTTGATTGGTCCTTCTCATTGTTGTGTATCTTACTACATTTCTGTTCTTTTTGTGCTTGTTATTTGCTTCTACGGCTTGGTTTGCTCATTTAAGTACTGCTCCTTCGGTTTTAACTATGGAAGGGTTTGAGCACCTTGGTTTCCTGATTCAATTTGGTGATAAGGGATCAGAAGGAGTTTCTTTAAGCCAAGCTGCTCCATTTTTTGCTAATTCAGATCCAGACATGCCTGCTGCACCTGTTCCAGTATCACAAGTTCATGATTGGCTTCTGCAGACTATAGCTTCTTCTTTGGAGTCTATTACTGAAAAAGTTTCTGCAAAAGAAAACGGTTCTCCTAGTGGCTCTGACCAGGATGTTGCTATGGCTGATGCTAGTCCAAGTTCTGCCAAAGCCTCACCTAGTGCTAGGAGTCCATGTTTTGTTGAGGGAGTCTCTAAATCATTTTATGTAAAGCAGGCACCTGATCTTAAAAGTTCTTCCGTAAAGGTTAGGTTATGTTTGCATTGTGATTTCATGAAACCTGAAATTTTTCATGGGGTATTTGCTGTGTACTTTAACAATCCCCAAAAGTTGTTGGCATAACTTAGCATGCACCTTTCCTCAAAATTGAAGGTTCCAATAATTATTGTTTGATATCCAATTATTCCAACAACTTTTATTAATTTCTTGATGTTTATTTGATATTTATGTACTTTGTGGCATAAAACTCCTCTAACTTTACATGATTTTATAATTTCAGGTTATTAATTGCCATGATTCAACTATTTACATTTTAGCGCCTTTGAGATATGCCATTATTTATGGATGCTCAGATGCTACTATAGTTCTTGGAGCTGTTGGCAAGGTATCATTGCTTTTTTGCTGTTAGCTATTTGCATTGCATTAATTTTGGAACCAGTGGAAGCATTCTCTGCTACTATAATAAAGATTTTGGATAAAGATTTGTTTTCCTCTTTTTACACAGTATTGGTATTTGAATTGTTGAACATATCTCTGGTGAGATTTGTTTTGATGTTTCTTCTTTAGTGTTATTCTTATTCACTGTTCTATTGACTGGAAAATGTCCATCACTGTTAAAGAAGTTACCCAATTTTTTCTTTTGTTACCAATGAGACTCAATCAAAAGGTGATCAAGCACCTTACTGTTTGATTCCTTATGGCTTTACTTTTAGTATAGGGCTCTGGTCTATTTCCTTTAATCTTCCCTTCACCCGTGAGTAATCTATGAATTGTTCATGGTTGGAATGTCTGTAGGTGTAACATAAAGACATTGATACTCTCTTTTCGAAAATCTATCATCTACTGTCTGTTGTTAGTCTTTTTTCTTAATACATACGTAACTCAAGTGTCTGAACTTCCAGAAGAATAGCTTCTCTTTATCCTTCATTTGTATAAACTGAAATATGGACATGCATGTGCACACAATCAGTTTATATTGCTAAATTTTTTTAAATCAGTAACATATATTTTCTTTCCCCATATGATACTTGCATATGTCATCTTTGTGTAAAGTCAAATTTTGCTGATGGTTCTAGTTATGGTTTTCTATATTATTCTTTATTGTTTGCAATGGTTCCTCTTCTATGGGAACTCTTTATATGCTCTTCCCCCCTCCTCCCTTTTCATATTTTATTTTTACTTACTGTACTCCCTTTAAAACAATCAACCTGATGTCTACACCCCATAACTGCTGATCTATCAGGTCAAGTATGATATGCATTCATTCACGGTTGAATATAACATCATCTTTTTTATTATTGCAGGCTGTAAGAGTTGAACACTGTGAACGTGTTCATGTGATTATAGCAGCAAAACGAGTCTGCATTGCCAATTGTCGTGAGTGTGTATTCTTTTTGGGAGTGAACCAACGTCCCCTTTTGTTGGTGATAACCACAAACTACAGGTGAGTGAACCAACCACTTTGTAGTGCAATGAGAATTTAATGTAATCACACTTGAGTTTTGAGGTAAAAAGATAATTGATCGGGGAACAAAATTCAATTAGGCTTAGTTTTCTGTCAGCCAAGATATAATTTTTCACCGCCTGTAGAGAATTATTAACAAAATATCTTGTTAATCTTGGAACAAGTTGTGTTACAATAGCAGTTCAGGAGTTAACTTAAGCATCCATTAACCAAATAATTGAAGTGTGATCAATTTAAATATTGGGCAAGAGTTATTGTAAAAATCTTTTGGTGATCACTATAGTCAGTTTCCTATATGCTAGATATGGGGTCACATGCCTGTATTGCCTTACATGTTGGGGAGAATGTTATTAAGGTTATTATAACAACTTGGTCATTCTTAGTAACCACAACTGGCGGAAAAATTACTTTGTAGCTAAACTTCTGTGATTTTTCATGCATATTGTATAAACTAAGGTATTTGAATACTTGCTTGAGCTCACTGGTTTGCTTTTGGCATTTGATTTCTTTGTAGTATCATCATAGGTCAACTATTGCTGCTGTCTAATCCATTCTATGTGTTAGCTTGTAATGATATTTATATATATATATATATATATTTGGTTGCCGGGGTGGTGAGGATTTTCTTCTGGCCATTTTAATGCAAATTGTTGCTATCTGCCTATCACTATGATTGTATAGACAGTATATAGAATATTAAGGTTTTCAAGGGATATGTTCCTCGAAGATTTGGTTTTAGCATATGTAATATTTAATGATGCTGCAAAATAGAATAGGAGCTCTTCCAGATCAGTGGAGGAGAGCACCCCAAGAAGGCATTCCTTGTTTCTTTCTGGTAGATATGGACCCTTACAAATCATTGATTAATCTTTAATGACATTTTTTACTTTTTAGTTCCATCTTGCTATTATATGAGTTGATTTTTGGGTGTTATCACCAGCATGAACTTCAATAGAAAGGAAGACTGACAGTTTGGATATTATTTTCTTAAATTTTATCAGGTGGCACCATATAATACATACTACTCCCAGTTGGAGGAGCACTTGACTGAAGTTGGCATTCTGTCAACTATCAATAGATGGGATGAAGCTTTGGCGATTAGTGTGATTGATCCACACGATTCATTATCTCATCCTGCAGGTGTTTCTGATGCTCAAGCTGAGTCAGCTACATGCCTAGATCCTGATCAGTTCATGAATTTCCTGGTAAGCTTTGGTGTATTTCATAGCTTAGCTTCAGGTATTCTGCATCTTTCTTTCCTTTACCTTTTTTATTATTTGATATTATTCATACATGACATAAGCATTTTCTTAATACACAGATTCCAAACTGGTTTGAAAATGAATCTACTGGATCGACAAAGGATAACCCGTTCCCATTACCTGATGCATACTTGACATCTCAACAGAGAAATGTAAATGCACTAAGCCTAACTGAGGATGATAAACTTTGACTTTATAGTTTGAGTTGTTTTTTACCTGCAAGATAGAAACAATGTCGTTTATAAAGAATTAGTGCTTGGCTTCATTAATCTTTCTAATTTTGGATTAACATAATTTTTGTTTTCTTCCTAATGTTATCAACAGCAAAAGAATTTAAGTGAGATAAAGCAAATGTTGAGAGAAGCTCCCCTTGAAGAAAATCGGAAAAGAGAACTATCAAGTGCTCTTCATGTGTACTTCAAAGACTGGTTATATGGTAAATCCATCATCTCTATCTTTTTTGTTAACTTCATCTTTACGTTTCCATATGTGGTGGTTTTCATTATTGTTTATTCACGGTTATAGTTGTTTACCGTTCTCTATTCTCTAGTTAAGAGTAAATTTGATTATAGGATGCTATATGGTAAAGATTATAGGTCGGATGATGGCTTTTGTCCTTGTACTATGCTTAATTTGGGGATTTATTCATTGTATATGTTTTTTGTGCATTGGTCATTGTAGTTTAATTTGGCATAATTTGGTCTTCCATCATAATGTTATTTTTTAGTCCAAATCACTAATACCATTACAAGATATTCAATTAATTGGCTGATGTGGACAATTTTTAAAAACTCAAAATTCTCTATCATTAAAAAAGGTGAAACTGTGTATTAAAATAGTTATTTTCACTAATTTATCATTTTAAAAAAGAATTCCAGCTCAACCTCATGATTTAGATTCTCTTTTTGGTTCTCTTACCAAAAAAAAAAAGAAATCTACACTAGCTGACTAACAGAACCTTTTAAAGGTGTTAGTGGTTTGAACTAAGGCATAACATTAATAATAATAGGAAGATCAACTTATGTGAAATTAAAGTACATAGATTAAATCCTCAAGTTGTATAGGGATGGAAACCATAATTTGGTCATTCTTGAAAATTCAAAAATAAAAATAGGTTCATGTAGCTGAAGATGATATCTTCTAAATGAACAATGGGTATTTTCCTTTTGATTTCTTACTAGGTTTCTGTAAATTATACTCCATTCTTTCCATTTGATTTCCAATGATTTTACCCTTAACTGATTTTCTTTTGGCTCTCTGAATTTTAAGCAAAACTTAGGGTGGGATCTACCTAAATTAGGAAATCAACTGACTAATTTGAACTGTTAATTTTCTAGATATTGTCTATGAATTTTTCCGAGTTCACAGTTTGTAACCATCTTAGCTGGTGTCACTGAACATTGGTTTGTCGATAATAATATGACAGCATCTGGAAATATTCGTCAACTGTACTGCCTACAAGGTGACTGATATACCTCGGGGTTGCACACTGCATGTTCCAACGAGTTAGAGAAGAATGGTTTACAGTTTTTTGTTTCGGTTTAAACCCTTTTTGGCAGTTCCTCATATAAATTTCTGTAAGGTAGAAGAGGGAATTGAGAATCACCCCTTGTAATTGAGAACAGCACAGAAGTTTTATGGATTGGCTCATGTGCACATAGTGCCATTAGGTATACATTTGCTTATCTCAAATGTAATATTCTTTTTTGATTAAAAAAGAAAAGAAATAATTTATTTTCTGTAATATTTGTTAATCTAGGGGTCTGCCTTTGATCTATCTCTGTTAGTTTAATTTCGTATTTGTCCAGGGTTTTCTTCTTTCCATTTGGTTTGAGCCCTTTTGCTCCTAATTTAGGCTTTGATGCTGTAAAAACTGGATTGGATCTGAATTGAACACATCGAGTCTTTGAATCGGTTAAGATTTAGTTGAAAAAAATAAACCGAGAAAATTCGTAGGTGGTTTTAAATTTATTTATGCGATGAGATTGAATGTTTACCCTTTTGAATTTATTATATGTTTGTTATATTTAATATTTAAAGTTTCTTTTGAATATAACCAATGGTTCAATTAGTCTAATTGATTAAGAGTGGTATGGATGAACGGTGTGTTTATTTGTGATTAATGTAAAAACAATAGTGATAGTGAGATTAGATATTGTAGTGATACTGAAGTGTAAGATAAAAAATAAGTTAAATGAACCTTATTGTACCGTTCATCCAAATTCACTAAATCGATAATTGAAAGTTTTTTTCATTTTGACTTATAATTTGGATTTTTTCAGGTATCAAATTCAACTATTTGTTTAAGCAAACAAAATAATATTTTGACAAAATATTTGTAAAATCCAAAATTTATTTTACTTTCTTTATAAGCCAAGAAAGGGGCATGAAGTGTTTAAAGTAGGGTTGGTTGATGATAACTCTCTGCAAGGGAGCTTACGGAGCAAAGAAATGATGAACAAGAAGAAGTCGATAATAGATCAACTAAGAAAGTGCGCATCAAAGGTTCAGAAGGGGACGCAGACGTTGTAATGGAGGCAACTCTGGCTCTGGAGAAACCTTACTCCTGGAAAGATTGCCTAATGGGGACTGATCTTCGAGCTGAAGGGAAAGCAACGACAATAGACAGCTTGGATAAGGAAGAAGATTTTGAGCTGCTGGATGCGGATATCGTGGGATCTTCAATTAGCGACATCTCAACAATCAATTTTTTCGAACTAGTAAATCAGATACTCATTAAGGATGGTGTACACGGTGGTAATTAAGCTCCTAGGAAGGAATATTGAATACTTTGCAGTTCAAAATAAAATTTATTCATTATGGAGACAATCTAAACTGTTTCGCTTGATGGATATCGAGAACAACAATTTTTTGGCTAAGTTTCAAAACCTTAAGGACTTTGAGAAGGTGCTATGTCAGGAACCTTGTATTGTATATAGGTAGTATTTAACGGTGCAACCATGGAGTATGGATTTTAATCCATCACAGCCCTACCCGAATGTGGTCATGGCATGGGTTCGCCTTCTAGGATTGCCAGGGCACATGCACAAAAGAAAAATTCTATGGGAAATAAGGGGGATGATAGGGAGGGTTACGAAATTAGATTTCAACACTAACAATGGAGTTTAGGGAAGATTTGCAAGAATGACGGTCTATGTAAATCTTGAAAAGGCTCTGGTTTCTCAAGTTTTGGTTGATGGAGTATTACAACGAATCAAGTACGAATACCTGCCTACCCTGTGCTTATTATGTGGTCACTATGGGCACATGCAAGAAATCTATCCTTAAAAAGATACGGGGTAGAGAGGGATGGAAGGGGGCTCTTCGAGTGGTGAGGGTGAGCACGAGAAGGGCATAGAATCAAGGAAAATAGAATTTTCAACAACGCATGACACTTATGGCCCTTGGGTGTTAGTGAAGAAAAGAGGTCATCGTTGGTCGAAGGGAGGGAAGAGAAATGGCAGTGAGGCTCGGGAGGGGTTGCAACGCAACTCAAGATTTTAGGTGTTGAAAACCCTAAATGAAGAGTAAGGCGACCTAGAGGAAGGATTAGGCTCGAAGGTATGTTTGGGCCAACAATGAGCAGATCCATTAGGAGTGGGCTTAAGGAATAAAGTGGACGCGACACAAACAGGTCTGGGCCAGCAAAGGCTTGCTGGAACAATACGTGTTTTAAGGGAGTGGGCCAGCGGTAGCAAGCTGTAATTGGAAGGCCCAATACTAAGAAGAGTAATCGAGGAGGGAAAGGTTAGATTAGGGTAGAGGTTATGGTGAATAACGACGAAGGTTAGGGGGCTCACGAGTTTTGACAGATCCGATGAGTTTAGAGTTGGGTGAATTTTTGGGGACGAAAATAGAGGACCAAACGACGTCTAACAAGCCTATTGATCATTAGGGAGAAGGCGACATGGCAATAGAGTACGGTGTTGAGGTTGTTACGAAATTTGTTGATCGACCCAGCCAGCAGTCCACAACCAGAGGTCTGATTAAGGTAACGATGCTATCGAAAGACGGAGTGCTGGATTCGATGAGGTACTCGGTGGTCCTTTTCAAAGATGATATTGGCCGGAAGGAGAGTGCAAGCATCATGGGCACTTTAGATGCATATTTCTTATAGAGCATACACCGATAACATCCGATGGATCTAGCCCACTTCGTCACCCAGAGTTTTCGTAATCAAAGTGAGCGGTCATGGAGAGGACCTCTCTGTGTGGGTCCATATATCACATGCATGGCTTGTCACTTCGGCCTCCTTGAGACCCCCGAGCATATTGGTACTCTTACTTTGGTTGGGGACATGACACCACAGGGTTTAAATATTATGAAACACATGAGGATGATTGTTCGTCAGCCTGGGCCTTTAGGTGATCAGTATGTGCTGCTACGACAGACTCAGTAACACGAGGATGACGAGTCTCTAGATGATGACCCACCACCAACATTGCGACCCATTCTTAGTCCCACTCCTCTACCGTCTTCTACTGCTGCACCTATGCATTCAATCACACTCAACGATATTTATCGTACTCAACTGCAACAGAATGAGAGGCTCGATCGTCTCAAGCAGCTACATTATGAACTGTCGTAGAGCAGTCAACACGATTTGAGAGCATCGGCGCAGGTTTGCATCAAATTCGTCAACATTTTCATATCTCTCATTTTGATGATACGCCGCACGACCCCACCGTTTCTCACGACAACGATCATTGATCTCATTTCCTTTTAGTTGCTTTATTTATTTTCATTTTCAGTTGTACTTTTATTTTATTTTGGTTGTTTTATTTTTATTTGTGAGACTTATTTAGTTTATTTTTCTTTGAACCATGTTATTATTGTTATTATTTTTAGGGCTGTTTTATTCTACTTGTTATCTTCCTCTCTTAATTCTGTTTTTCTATTTTCTTATTAGTTTGCTCAGAAAATTGCAGTTCTTTTATACTCGCTTACATTTTCGATTTTTCCCAATTTTGACGAAATCATCCAAATTCAGGGAAGTTTCAATTTCTTTCTTCTCTTATGATATTGTAATTATTCTATGCTTATATTTGTTTGTACATTGAGGACAATGAACATCTTAAATGTGGGAAGGTTGTTTGTTTATTTGTGATACAATTCTTGAATTAATTGTTGTGTTTAAGTAATTTTCTCATACCCCTATTAGAGAATTTTTTTTTGTAACAACCAAAATTTTTTTGAATTTAGGGATTAAATTGTGAATTTAGTATTTTCAAGGATTATAAAGGAATTCTTGTGAATTTTAGGGACTAATTTGGAATTTCAGTGACATTCAAGGACTAAATTGAGCATGAATTAAAAATTCTATGGCTAAATTGGGAGTTTTGGGATTAAATTGTTTAGTGGGTAAAGTTTGGGGATATTTTTTAAAACCGTAGATATTTTAAGTCCTTTTGTGAAGTTTACCCATTTTGGGTGGTATCTAAACCTCTTTTTCTCCTTGTTTGATTTTTAGCCTCCCATATCATCATTTTAATTTTCTTTCTTTTTCCTCTCAACTCAAATCCTCTTAACCCCATCTCCTTTTGCCTTTTCCGATCAACCTCCGGCGATCCCCTTATCATTGGTTGTGTGTTACACCGCCATCATCAAAATGCTCCTCGTCATTGTGTGAACCCAACCTCACTCTCCCTTTCTCCCTCATCGTCACCGTTTGAGAGAACGATGATGGAAATCATTTAGGTTTTGTCTTTTCGCATCATCTCCATCATAGCTCCGTCGATTCCTCATCGTCCTAAGCATATGTGAGTTGTGCATCGTGTTGGGGGCCTTGTTTTGGTCTCCTTTTTAGTGCCTTTTCGACGAGCAATCCGCCGTCCGTTGTGGCTCCGATCGGCACCACCATCAAAGGGGTTAAGGAAACCCTAGTCTTATGTTGCAAACAAGATGTGAAATTGGGCCACTTGATCAAGCCCAACCCATGACCCAAATGAGTGGCCCAACCAATGCTCTAATAATGACCCATGTGTGAGCCCAAGTCTAAGGCAACCCAAAGAAGAGACCCAATAACCCTTAACCTTATAACCCAAAACCATGAAGTCCAAACCTAATACACTAAAACCAAACCACCCAAACCCTAGACCTAATTCGGTTTGACCCAACCCGTTGACCTGAGTTGATCGATCCGACCTGTTAACTTTGACCAAACATGTTGACTTTGACCGTTGACTTTGACTTTGACTGTTGATTTTTTTTACCAATCCTATCTTGCCATTTTTCGACGTCCTGATTTCAAATTCGCTGTCCGTTTTGTCAAATTCAAACTCGAAAGCCTTGTTTTAGCTATTCACAAGTTATTATACTGAGTAAAATTTTCTAAGAAAAATGGATAAGGGATTCTACTTAGGATATTTTGTGCGTAGGTGATTACAATTTTGAGAACGACAAGTTACCTTCTCCACTTGTACGGATTGTTTGTTCAAGTTCTGATAGTGACACGTGAGTTTTGGTTTCAGTGTTGTGTTTAGTGAGTGACATAATGATAGATTTAATTTAGAATTTACTTTCTCTTAGGTTCTGATTCAGCTAGACCCGATGATATAACTGAGCGTGGGAGATGTTCTTCTTGTCGTTAGAGCCTTTACCTCTTGAGGTGTGTTTCTATCTGTGTTACATCTCTTTGTGTGATATTGTTTGTGTTGAATTCATTGGGTGATATTAATCTGTGATGTTTAATGGCATGATCTTGTGATGTATTATGTGTTCGCATGATGATATTACATGCATACTTATCAATTTGTGGAATACTTAAATACTGTGAATAAAAAAATATTGTGTACTTTAGGATACATATATTGTATCATGAGCTTGAGATTGAGATTGTGATAAATGTGACATCATGCCATTGTGTGTTCATGAGTTAGGATTGGACGGTGGAAGACGTGGTAATCACCCCTTCAATGGCTGATATAAAACCACACTACGATTGGTGACGATTGGTTGGGGAGGGGTTCTAGGGAATCTCTCCACTGTGTTGGTGTGTTGAAGAATGGGTGTATTGCATTATACTTGAGTTTTCATTGCATTTATCTATTAAATGTTGTGTGGTTACTTTTAATGCTATGAATAACTGATATTGTGACTGTGGATGTATACACTTTAGAGATACACTGGGCTCTTTATCTCACTCCTCAATAGTTTTTCTTTCAAATACACTGGACTTAGGCGACTTGGTACTCGGAGGATCTCACTTTTTTTATATTTTTATTTCATCATTCGGTTTATTATATTATTAAATTATTTTGCGATTGTAATGTTAATTTTTAATTTGAGATTTTGAATATTTGTTTAAAATGTTTAACTAATAATTTTTAAGTTTAGAATTATTCAAAATTATGGGAAATTAATTATTTTACAACAACTAAATTTATTTACAAATTAAAGTATTTATATATCTTTCAAATAGTTTCTTGAGAGCAAAATTATAATAGTGACCCTCTGGGTCCGATCATATGTTTTAGGCCAAGTTTTGGGGTTACAATTAGTGATATCAGAGCTGAATTCAACCTTAGACTATAAGGCTCAAAACAATTGATTTCAAAAGTTTTTAAAGGTTTCGGGGTAATCGAGAATTTTTAATAAATATATTATTTTATAAATTATTTTCGTACTTTGAAAATTCTAAGTTTAGATTTAATCCGAGACTCTAGTACTAGATCGTATTTTAGTGATTATTTCTCTCAATAGATAGTTTACTATGCCACCACGTAAGAGTTCTAGGTTTACGATTAGTCGCGACCGAGGTTGTACTGTTAAGGTTGTCAGCGATTTTGTGCCTCTAGTGAAATTATAGGAAAATCTGAATGAAATGTCTAATATTGAGGAGAAAGATAAATAGGATCTCAAGTTATTTCCGAGGCAAGTATGAAAGGTTTAAGGATAAAACCTATTCAATATTGTGAAAAATGCGAAAAAAAATCTCATTGTAACGCCTGAAAAATTTAGATGTCAATAATAATAGAAAAAAAGAAAGGAGAAAATTAAAATTAAAATTAAAATAATCAATGAACAAATTTATCATGGGTAGAAAATGTGGTGTAATAATAAATTACTTGAGATGAGTAAGAGGAATGAAAAATAAATGGAGTAAATTGAATCAATATGAAAAATATGGAGATTAAAATGTAGTTGTCTCATTTTGGGAAAAGTACATGTTTGCAATTGAACCATGATTAAATAAAAAAATAGAATTTCAAAATTTATGAATTTTTTTAAGGATTCTGGAAGTTTTTGTTCTATAACAATGATAGTAAAAACTAAATTAAGACACTAATTAGTTAAAATAGTGAGTAATTAATCATAAGGACTAATTTAATTAAATTGAAACATTTTGAAATAGTGAACTATTTTATAAATTTCAAAGTTTTTAGGACTATATATGTGATATTTTAACTAAATTTCACCTTAAATAAATCAAAAAGAAAAATTTGGTATCTTAGGGATTGAATTGTAAAATAAAAAGGGTTTAGGGATTCATCTATAAAAATGTGGAAACTGGACTATTTAAATAATTTTGAGAAGTATAAGACTAAAATTAGAATAAACTGAATATATATATTAGAGAATTGTTAAACTAATAAATAATAAGTGGTTTGGTTTAAAATTATTTAATAAAAATTTGATTAATAATGGTTAATGGAATAGAAATACAAAATGAAAAATTTATGTACAAATAAGTATTAGAAATATAAATAAAATAGAAAGTCAAGTGAAAAAAGTTATTAAAAAACTATTGTCAAAAGGAATAAAGTTTGCATGGTTTGACTATAGGCAATAATATTGAAATTTTACAATAATAGTTAATGTAATTAAGGAAATAGAATTGTTATATTAGAAATTAAACATTTATATAAAATAAAAAAGAGATAAATAAATTTATTTGGTTATGGATTAATTTGGGATTCACAGAAAATAGTTGGAAATATTAAATGTTGGCAAATTGATGTAATATAAAACTAGAGTAAACTATATTTTATAAGTGCAGATCTTCTAAATGGTATATATCGTAAAATTTCGATATTTATGTAAATTTTTATATGAATGGTAAGTGCATAAGGTTCACTTAAGTAAAAAAATCATGTGTTCATGAAAAGAGTTGTTGGAAAATTGATCTTAACTGTTAGATTTTTATAATTGAACATATTGAGTTATTTAGAAATAACTATGAGATGTTTAGGGTGTAAAATTACAAATTGTCCCAAAATTCGAAATTTTTTATTTCTGAACTTTGAAACTCAAATTAGTATTGATATTATGACAGAGATGTTGATACTTAAGGTTAAGATATTGATACTTATAGAATAGTACTGATACTTTTGTGCTATTTTATACTCTATTGTTAAAACAAAATTTCATTAATAATTTTAACAAATTTTAGTTAAAATCGTAATGTTACAAAATATTATGTTAGTAATATCAAAACATTCTCTATAAGAGGTTAATCTTATTAGAATATGGCCATGGTTGCTCTGGCAACAAATGTAACATTTTTATATCTTGACTCGACTGTTGGATCGGGTAGGGTACAGGGGTGTTCACCCATTATGGTGAATATTGGATTTTTTTTTTGAAAAATACTTTTAAGTATGGCTCTAAGAGACATTAATAAAAGATTTTCTAGAAATTATTAAGAAAAACAAAGAGTAGCTGTAAGGAGTATTAATGAGAGAGTAAATTGTAGAGAGAAAAATTTGTTGAATAATTATACTTTGAAAAGAAACAAGAATGACGAATAAAAAATAAATGAATTAAAAGTTAATTAAATTAGGAAAAAAAGTATAGGTGAGTAGTAATAAGAAAACATATTACTGGAGAAATAAGAATAGACGAAGTGATGTTAATGTTTGAAGAGAGAAAAAGATTTATAAGGAATAAAAATAATGAAGAGTTGGAAGATTAAGTAAAGATATTAAAATTTAATGGTAAATGAGTATAAAGGAAAATAGATTACAAGTTGTGAAAAGATTAACATAAAATAAGTTGAAGTATAAGTTAAGAGTGAAAGTAAATGTTATTTAGTTTTGTATGGAGATTTAAAAGACGGTTCATAATATTTATAGATAAGAATGAGAAGGTACATTGTATAAAGAGTGTTCTTTAGGAAGATAAAGTCATGAAATAACAATAAGATTTATGTCCGGGTAAGTAGTGGGGAAAAATATAATAATAATAATAATAATAAAACTTGTGGGTTACTAACTAGTCTAGTATAGAAATTTGTAAAAAAATTGGTAACTTCAGAAATAGAAGAGAAAGGATAAAATTTAAAATTTATGATAGAAGATATGAATTCAAATATAGAGAAACACTTGTGATAGAAAAAGAAATTTTAAATTACGAAATAGATTATAAAAGATAAAAAAAAATAATTGACTATGAAAAATAGTGTAAGTACTCTAGAAAGCACAAGAAGGTAGTGAAATGATTTTAAGAATTAGTGATTAAAGAGTGATCCGAAGTGTGAAAAAAAGTATATTTATATATATTTATATAGCAAAGTTGTAAATGGTGTAAAAAAATAATAATTAACAAATAAAGGGCAAACTTTGATAGGAACAGTTACCTCGAGGAGACTATTAGTAGTGGTCGGACCAATAAAATTCTAAGAGGTTTGGAATAAGAGTATTAACTCTAATCCGTAACTGGGATAATCATTGTTTTCCTTGAAAAGCGAAAGAAAAAAAAAGAAAGTGAAACAATTATATGAAAACGAAGATAAGAATTCAAGGGTATAAGAAAATAGAGTCTAGAAGAATGTTAAAAGAACAAGGTTGTGATTAGTATGAGATAGTTGTGATAATATATATATATATGAAAGAATAGAGAATGAATATAATTGATAAGTTATGTGAATGTGTAAGAAAGGAATTATAAAATCATAGAGCTGATTTCAGAAAAACTAAATTAAGTAAAGACTTTGGTTAAGTGAAAAGAAATGAAATAGGAGTCTAGTGAGTGAAAAGGGAAATATAAGATTATAATAATAATTCCAAAGATGATCGATTAAATGTCTTCGATTCTTTTGGAAAGGAGAGTGTTTTAAAACAAGAGTACCATTGCAAAAGAAGTGCAAAATGATAGAGGGATTGGAAATGTTTTTAACTGGAATGGGAATTGGATAGATGAGGATACAAGTTAAGGGAAAGCACGATAATAATATGTCGATAGAAGAGTACGATAAGTGGGATTGTGAAGGAAGTTAATTCAGAAGGAAAATAGAAACAATATAGAGGTAATGAAGTGCATGGTCAAAAGAACCAAGGAAATTTCGAGGATGAAATTTCTTTTAAGGGAAGGAGAATTGTAACAACCTAATTTTTTTTGAATTTAGGGATTAAATTGTGAATTTAGTATTTTCAAGGATTATAAAGGAATTCTTGTGAATTTTAGGGACTAATTTGGAATTTCAGTGACATTCAAGAACTAAATTGAGCATGAATTAAAAATTCTATGGCTAAATTGGGAGTTTTGGGATTAAATTGTTTAGTGGGTAAAGTTTGGGGATATTTTGAGTCCTTTTGTGAAGTTTACCCATTTTGGGTGGTATTTAAACCTCTTTTTCTCATTGTTTGACTTTTAGCCTCCCGTATCATCATTTTAATTTTCTTTCTTTTTCCTCTCAACTCAAATCCTCTCAACCTCATCTCCCTTTACCTTTTTCGATCAACCTCCGGCAATCCCCTTGCCGTTAGTCGTGTGTTACACCACCACCATATGCTCCTTGTCGTCGTGCGAACCCAACCTCACTCTCCATTTCTCCCTCATCGTTGCCATTTGAGAGAACGATGTTGGAAACCATTCGGGTTTGTCTTTTCGCATCATCTCCGTCGATTCCTTGCCGTCCTAAGCATATGTGAGTTGTGGTTGGGGGCCTTGTTTTGGTCTCCTTTTTAGTGCCTTTTCGACGAGCAATCCGTTATCCGTCGTGGCTCCGATCGGTGCCATCAAAGGGTTAAGGAAACCTTAGTCTTATGTTGCAAACAAGATGTGAAATTGGGCCACTTGATCAAGCCCAAGCCATGACCCAAATGAGTGGCCCAACCAATGCTCTAATAATGACCCATGTGTTAGCCCAAGTCTAAGGCAACCCAAAGAAGAGACCCAATAACCCTTAACCCTATAATCTAAAACCATGAAGCCCAAACTTAATACACTAAAACCAAATCACCCAAAACCTAGACCGAATTCAATTTGACCTGACCCGTTGACCCGAGTTGATCAACCCGACCTGTTGACTTTGACCAGACATGTTGACTTTGATCATTGACCGTTGACTTTGACTTTGACCGTTAATTTTTTTACCAATCCTATCATGCCATCTTTCAACGTCCTGATTTCGAATTCGTTGTCCATTTTGTCAAATTCAAACCTGAAAGCGTCGTTTTAGCTATTCACAAGTTATTATACTCAGTAAAATTTTCTAAGAAAATTGGATAAGGGATTTGACTTGGGATATTTTGTGCGTAGGTGATTACAATTTTGAGAACAAGGAGTTACCTTCTCCACCTGTGCGGACTGTCCCTATACAAGTTCCGATAGTGACACGTGAGCTTTGGTTTCAGTTTTGTGTTGTGTTTAGTGGGTGGCATAGTGATAGATTTAATTTAGAATTTACTTTCGTAGGTTCTGATTCAGCTAGACCGAGGATAGATCTGAGCGTGGGAGATGTTCTTCTTGTCGCTAAAGCCTTTACCTCTTGAGGTGTGTTTCTATCTGTGTTACATCTCTTTGTGTGATGTTGTTTGTGTTGAATTCATTGGGTGATATTAATCTATGATGTATTATGTGTTCGCATGATGATATTGCATGCATACTTATCAGTTTGTGGAATACTTAAATACTATGAATAAAAAAAATATAGTGTACTCTGGGATACATATATTGTCTCATGAGTCTGTGATGAATGTGACATCATGCCATTGTGTGTTCATAGGTTGGGATTGTATAGTGGAAGACATGATAATCACCCTTCAAAATGCCGATTGATGGTATTACAAATGAAATAGATTTTCTTCCCAATTTAGTGTTTAAATTGTCTCCTTTATATTTCATTTTAGCATGCATTGTTAACATTTTATACTTAGTTTTCATATTTTCCAAATCATTGATAGTTAGTTTAAATTCTTGTTATTTTTATCTATTTTTTGTACTAATATCGACGCAAGCAGCCGATATATTGCGTCTTAATATTATCATCGCAGGAACTAAGCTTAGAAGCTTAATGTTGGATGAATGCAGCCACAAGATCAACTGGTAATTACGACCAAGAGAAGTCACTGCATTGAAAATGAATCTTGAATAAGAAGAGTTAAGCTAAATTCACAACTGGAAGTACCAACGCAGGAATTTCACAGATGTCGCTGCAATTATAATCTCAGAATGCACTCGGTGATGCAGCGACAATCTGCAGATATGTGAAGAACATACTAGAACTGTGTGAGTGCACAGCTGTATTCTAACTAATTTTGACAGTTGCAAAAATCCAGATCTAGATCTAAGAGAGAAGGCTGAATCTTGAAACATTTTAGAGGCCATAAATAGACGAATGAAGTAGGAAAGAAAGCATCAGGAGCTAAGGGATTTAATTCTAAAAATTCTGTGTGAATTGGAGATTTGAGCTGGAAATCGAGGAACTGATGAAGCAAGTCTGCAACTGCTTCTGACGAGAGGTGCTTAATGCCAAGCAAAAGGAATAATTAGGGAGTAGGCCTAATAGTCTAGAGATAGTAAGGTTCGTTGTACTCTTTAATTCTTCTTAAACGATGATGGATTTTGATTATATTAAATGAATACGAGAGTGTCTTTTGATGTTAGGTCATTTTGATTTTTACTTTACACTATTTATCCGTTTATTCTTGGATCTAACCGCTCTAAACACGAAAATGAAATTACAGTATGCCGACATCGAGAGATACGGTGACAGGTTAGGTTAACAAGTGGGTTAGGAGAGAGCTGCTCGGGACTGGGATAAAAACCAGTTACTTATTCTTGGATACACATCATTACTCGCATTGAGAGGTGGAGTGATTGTATTTGAGTCTGGATTAAATAGGGAGCTGTTGTTGGTAAGAACTCAAAGAGACTTCATTACAGTGATAATTTATCTATATCTTACCTTGTCGATGCATCTAGCGTTGCAACTTAGCTATATTCAGTGAACCATTTCTACCCTTTACACTTGGTCACATTTACATTTTATGTATTTAATATTCAGCACTCAACACTCAATACAATTGAATTTATTTTCAGTACACTAACATTTAATCTCTAAAGTTTAATTCTAATTGCATTGACATTACTGATTATTTTAGTGTGCAGATCTGACATATTGCATTGACATCAATACTTACATTACATTTAATTTCAATATTGATTGCTCCGACATTTAGACATCAAAAACCCATTCCTCGTGGGATCGATATCCGATAGATTTGTCTGTCAACTATACTTGCATTGACGTGTGTACGCTTGTACAATCGTTGTGCCGTAAAAAACACCGATCACCGATATAAAACCACACTACAATTGGTGATGATTAGTTGGGAGGGGTTCTGGGGAACCCCTCCACTGTGTTGGTGTGCTGGAGAATGGGTGCATTGCATTATGCTTGAGTTTTCATTGCATTTATCTATTAAATGTTGTGTGGTTACTTTTAATGCTATGAATGACTGATATTGTGACTGTGGATGTATACACTTTAGAGACACACTGGGCTCTTTAGTTCACTCCCCAATAGTTTCTCTTTCAAATACAGTGGGCTTAGACGACTTGGTACTCGGAGGATCTCACGCTTTTTTATATTTTTATTTCATCATTTGGTTTATTATATTATTAAATTATTTTGAGATTGTAATGTTAATTTTTAATTTGAGATTTTGGATATTTGTCTAAAGTATTTAACTAATAATTTTTAAGTTTAAAATTATTCAAAATTATAGAAATTAATTATTTTACAATAACTAAATTTATTTACAAATTAAAGTATTTATATATGTTTTAAATGGTTTCTTGAGGGCAAAATTACAATAGTGATGCTCTGGATCCGGTCATATCTTTTAGGTCGAGTTTTGGGGGTTACATTTTTAGTTAGAATATTTATTGATGTTGTTTTGGATTAATTTCTCGAATTTTTTGTATTTGTTGATTTATACTGCAAGACACGAGAGAGCCACACATGATAAGTTGTTTTTCAAAAATTATAATTTTAGTTTGTCTCCCTGAATTGAATTATTATCTTGAAATTTTAAATTTACGGGTTTGACATCAAAACTATAATTTTTTGTGAGCTTTTGAGCATAGAGAGCATATATTTTATTTCGTGCTCATTTTATTTTTGGTTGTGTATGTCATCTTGATTTGTTATATTAGAACTTGCTTTAATTATGCATGTTGAGACCGCATTATTGATTTTATATACTGAGATGATAGAGACACTTAGGATTAACCTATTTAACCTGTAAAAAGCTTACCTATTAATTAACCCTAATAAACCCCATTAATCGCAATCCATTAATGTTCTAACCTGTAATATTAACCCATGACCCTTATCTATATTGTAAAATTAACCTTTTTATTGACTCCTTTTTTGTCGAGATTTGATTTGGTTAGTTATCTATCTATGTTCCATTACTTATATTGATGAATTTTATTTTGTGCCTAAAAAATAAAAAAAAAATATATAAAAAAAAAACAAAAGAAAATTATATATTTAATTGAGCTTGAATTTTTAGTTTCATATTCTGTTGAAAAGCTTGTTTCTGTTCTTTATTTCATGTTGATGTAATTTCTTTTAATCTAGCAATTGTTTTTCTAGTTTGGTAACTTATCAACTCAATCTCAATTGTAATAAACTTTTCTGACCTTTTCCATACCCTTAACCTAAGCCCCATTACAACCTTGTAAAAACTTCTTGAATGGTGTGTCATATTATTTCATAGTGGTGAGATTTGATTTTCAAGCAAGCCTATGATAATGACATTTCTTATTTTACTATTGAGTGCTTATTTCATGAACCTTAAACACTTTGAGTGCTTTGAGTGAATCTTTAGTGAGGATGTCAATTCTTGTTGATTTTGAATTTAAGGTAATTATTTAGATAGGGAAGACACCTATGTTTTTGTGCTTAAAAAAAATTAGCTTCGATTGCTTGAACTTGTAGTGTCCTTTCAGTTGAATGTTCGATGCATGATTATTTGCGAATTATCGTGAAACATTATTGATGAAAATGACAAATTCTGAAAAGTTAACTTGAATGTGGGTTGAGGATTTTGCTTGAGGACAAACAACGCTTAAGTGTGGGGATATTTGATAAGTGCTAAAAGTAACATGTTTTAATTCCGTTTTTAATGCGTTGTTGGATGATTATTCTATGTAAAATGGTGGATTTTATGCTTCTAATCCTTTAAATTCATGGTTCTATACTTACTTAGGAGAGCATTTGAGAGTAAAAGGAGCGAAAAATGAGTGAAAATCAAAAAATTGGAACAGATTTTAGGAGCCACACGGGCTGGACGCACAGTCGTGGGCCACACGGGCTACCACACAGGTATGTGCCAGACCATGTGTATGTCGCAATTCGCATTCAAAACATACGAAAAACGTATTTTTTTTAGGTTTTTCGGGCATTCTAAGACTTATATACCAAATATAAGAAGAGGGGAGTGAGCCGTCAAATAATATTGAAGGAAACAACTCGAAAAACACCATTGAAGCCGTCTCTAAAGAAGATTTCCATCAATATTGAAGATCTTTAATTTCTGTGAAGTTTATTATGAGTTTCTTTATTTTTGTGATTATATTGTCTTTGATATGTTTTTATTTGCTATTATGAACTAACTTTCTAAATTTCTAGGGGAGATGAACCGTATGATGGATTCTGTCTTTTGATTTTTATTTTACGCAATAAATACTTGGATCTTGTTCTTAATTGTGTGTGCTTAATTCTTGCTTTAGTATTTTCGGGATATTAATCCATGTTTGATGTGCTTAAATAGAGGAGGAAAAGCCCCTGTTTAAGAGTAGATCTAGCATAATTAAGTGGAGTTGCATGCAATCCTAAAAATAAGACGATATAAATCTACCGAATTGGAGTCAAATCTAATAAGGGATCCAAAAGTCGAGTTAATGCGATATTAGGAGTTTTAATTAGAAATAAATTTTATTTAATCAACCCAGAGTTAGTTGCTCTACTCTCGAAAGAGATATTAGCATAATTTAGAGATTTCTATGGATCAAGCTACTAAGTGAAGAAATTGTTTAATTCATATTGATAATGACAAATGAAATCCAGGTAGATTCTTTTCTGAGTATTGTTTCACTTCTTCGTTTTTAATCGTTTGTTTTCCTGATTTGTTCTTTGTTGTGTTCTTTAGTTAATTAATTTAGTTAATTTTAGTTTTAATTAATCACTTTAAATTGTCGGTTAAATAATAGAAAGACGGTAATTACTAGGATTTTTAGTCCTCATGAGAACAATATCTTTGCTCACTGTATCTATACTATTAATTGATAGATGCACTTGCCTTAGTCAAATTTTTAGTTAGTTTACGACTGCAACAAGTATCTATAATTTTTTTTTGTAGGTGAATTTAATGATCTGATATTTCATCCCCAACGGCTCTATTTATTTTCTCAACAACCATAACGGTTGGGGATGAATTAGAGAGTATAAATACTAGCTTCTAAAGGTCCTACGACAAGAAGAAAAATATTCAAGCTTAATATCAATCAAAACAACCTTTGTGTCAAATATTTCCATACTTTTCTTTTATACACTTATGACCATTATTTTCATTCTTTTACTCAAGTGTTTTTCATTATAATTGAGTTTAATTTGCAAATTCTTAGATCTTGTAAGAATTTTTTTTGTTTGCTACTTTGTGTCTCTTTGATATGGTTAGTGTCTTAAGACTTGGGTAGAATTCTTAAGGGAGTTGTAAGGTTAAACCTTGTCCTTAAAGGTTGATCAAATTAGTGAATATGAGAAAGTCCTTAGTTGTGGAAAGCTAAGGTAGTAGAGTAAGCAATTGGGGTCGAACCATTCTAATTTCTTGTGTTCACTTTTCTATATTTTCTCTCTAGCTTTCACAAAATTTTTAAAACTCAATTCACCCTCTCTTGGAAATTTCAGTTTGATCTTTTGAGCTAACACTTTTGGATAAGATTTAGGAGAAGATGAAGTCGCCAACGTATAAAAACTTTGTGACACCTCACCCGATCATGGGGTCCAAATGTGAGACATAACCTTCGTTAGCAGAGCAACTTGGATTGACTTTATACTCAGAATCCAACATGGATATCAAATACAAAACCATCCATAAAAACACATTTACATTGATTAAAATAATTGTTAAGTCATCGAAAACAATTTAAAAACTTTTCAAAAAATTTCGTAGGTGTTCGGAGGTTATCTACACCAAGTACAGGTTTCCGAGGGTTGAAAGAACTCAAAATAAGAGAGAAATCTTATTCTGTCCCACTTGTATCGGTACAACCATATACTTGTAATGGTATTAATCGCGCTATGAACGTCACAGCAATTGTGCAAGCAAATACTTGTTGATGCAAGTATAGTTGATAGGTTTTAGCTATCAAATATTGATCCCACAGAGATGGCGGCTTATATATTTGTCGAAGCAATTAGAATAAAAAGGACTTGTAAGGAATAATGTCAACGCAATTAAATCAAAAATTGCGCAAATAAAAGAATTAAAACTGTCAGAGCAAATATTGTAAAATTGTAATATAATATGTCAGAGCAATTTAATAAGAAAATGTAATGAAAGTTTGAAGATATTTTATCAATGCAGTTTAAGAAAATTAAAAAGTAAAATGATGATAAAGAAATGGGGGATCCCTGACTTGATAAGTCGGCAATCACTAAATGTGACTACAAGGTAAATGATAGATAAATTATCGCTGCAATTAAGCTTAATGAGATCTCACTACTTTTGACTTCCCTACTTATCAAAGACCTAAATACTCACATTAACCACACCTTCCAGTGCTGGCAATGCTTTGCATTCGAGAACAAGTGGCCAGAATTCCTTCATACCTCAAGCAACTTCTATTATCTTACTTGTTAATTTAACTTGTCACTGCACTTTCTAGTGTCAGCAACTGCAATAACACTTCTGTGATCAAGCAATTAAATCCAAAGATAAACAGATAAGAAGAATTGAGCAAAAATCAAAATAGTTCTAAAATTAAAAGGTATTTCCATACACAATTAAGTTCATCAGAATTTATCAGCGTTTAAGAGGAAATAAAGAACAAGTTGAAGCATTCTATTCCTAGCCTACTAGAACTCTTCCCTAATGCTCCTCTTGCGTCGCACTTAGAAACACTCCTCGTCAGGAGCAGATACTGCCTTCTCGTCGCAGTCAGTTCACCCTCCAAGGAATTAAGCTGCCATGAAAGCAAGCTTAAAAAAATGAAAAAAGGGAATTGATTTGTCACGAGCTTGATGATCTCCTTTCTCTCTCTCCTCAATATTTATCTTTAATGCCAAGTATAGGTGTCCTTCTTCTCTTAGATCTAACTTCCTTGCAGCTATACAAGTTAGTTAATCCAGCTGTATCCTCATGCAGATCTGGTATATACAGTAAGCAGTTACAGGTTGTCGCAACATTTCTGGATTCAAATTTAGATTTAATTTGTTGTGACAACCTTGGTATCCTCATCCATTGGTACTTTTGGATATGTTCATGCAACAATATTCCTAGGTGCAATTTGGAAACGCTAATGAGGTGACAGATTTGGACACAATCTGGATTCTAAATGTGTGGTGACAGCCTTGAACACTTTCTTGCTTTGGTCTTTTAAGATAGATCCCTGCACTGACATCTCAAGACACAATTCTAAACACTAAATATGGCGACATTAGTGGCAAAAATAGGATAAAATGAAAGAAAATTAAACCAAACATCACTGACTTAGAAATTGCAGTTACTAAATATAAAATGCTAAAACTGCATGCTAAACATGATACAATGGGAACAAATTATCCTCTAAATAAGGAGAAATTAATGGTATTTTCTAATGCTATCACACCCCCAAATTTGAGTTTTTACTTGTCCTTAAGTAAACAAAAGCTAGCAAGGTCATAGAAAAATTCTTGTCAAAGCAATAATTATTCTAGCAACTTGAATTTTCTGGGATCCTAGTGTATAAATTACATTCACATGATAGAAATTTGCACCGATAATTTATAGGTATGAATAATCAAAACTGTAACTTCACTAATGCTAGCATCATGCTTTAAATCTTGAATCCAATACAGCATTTATTATTCTATATTATATATAATATATATCTTTTTTTATGCGACCGAGGGATGTCATTGCATTACTATACCCTAGTTCTTGAGCAGCAGTAATGATGGGGTGCAACAAATCCCCAAGGAGTATGTAATTGCGCCGACACACACTCTTGCAGTGACAGCCTTTGGCTAAATATTTTTTCTAACACTTGCATTAGAGTGTTCCCCCTTGATAAGTCACAATGCACCCACATTGGAGTGTTTTTTTATTAGCAGCTATAATTATATACATAGCAGCAGATGGCAAGTTATTCCAAGATTCAAATAATGATACTATTCATTTGTTACTAATGCAATTTTAACCATTCATCCAAAAATAGAAGGTTACAACATTCAATCACATTCATCCAATTCACACATTAGCATCTCAAATAATTCAAGAATTAAGCATCAAATGAGAAAAAATATTGTATTCACATTTTTCATAACCTTGCATACTTTCATTAAACTAAAAGGACAAATAATTTCTTAAAAATGTGGGTATAATTGCATTTCCATTCCCTAGACATTCCCCCAAACTTAAAGTCTGCACTTTCCCTGATGCATTGACATTAATATACAAATATGCATGGAAACGCAACCACAATGCAAATGCATCAACAAATAAAATGCAGGGATAAATAAAATGTGTGATGACATTACAACTACATGACATGTAACTAAACTACATATTGAAAAATTAAAGACTAACTCAGTGATGTGCAACTGAAGATGTGGTTGCTTTGGTCTTTTTCTTCTTCTTAGGACGCTCCTCCTTGCGCTTTTTCTTATCTTTGAGCTTGTGTTTTCTTTCTGTTGGCTCAACCGGGTTGGCGGATTGCTCCTCCATATGCGGTTGTGTATTGGCTTCATCGACTGTGACATCAAATGGATGAATTTCAGCAAGAGGTGCCACATAGGGTACTATCACCAGAGGATTGAAATCCTCATTACTGATTGTCACAGCCTCAGCCTAATTTACATCAGATGGTGCCAAGTCTTCATTAATTGCACCCACATCTTCGGGTGCGATGACAAATTCTTCAGGCAAATTTGTCACGACAAAAATTTCCTCCTTCTCTCCTTCTTCTTTTTCCCTTCTTTTTCTTCCTCGATACCCACAGATTCCATGGTTGTGTGCTCCTCTTCAACATTAGCTTCCTTTTTAGCCATGTTTGCTCTGGGGCTGTTAGAAAATTCATCTTCAAACAGGTTGGCAATATTGCGGAAGCACTCTACAACATCCTTTAAATTCACATCCTGGTCCTTATCATCCAATATGTGGACCATATGCGGAGATTCGACCGAGTGCTCCTTTCCTTTCGAAGCAGCTTTCTCAGTTGATGGTGTTGCCTCCCTGATGATAGGGGAAACACTGGGAATTTCGGCAAAGGATGCTTGGTAATGCTGCGTAATGTGCTAACAATTGCAGTATTCCTTGCCCTGGTGCAAGGATAGAATAAGTTCTGCGAGTGCTCCATGTCTTCAATTATGGCGACAAGTTCAATTTTCCACACACTCATTCTGTCTGCCAACTGCTTGATTTCTATAATTTTCCTCAATAATTGAGGATCTGTGGAGGCATGAGGTTGTTTTGCTTCCTTCTTTCCTTTTCCTTTCTCCTTCTTTTGTGCAGCTTCTTTTATCACAAGGGTCACCTTCCCCTCGTCATGCGCTCAACTGAGACATCATTGATGGATCTTTTATTTTCAAAGAACTCCCCCCCTTACGAGGCATAACACCCCTCTATCGACACAACTGCATTATAAGAGAGAGGAATGGCAAAATACCTGTTTGCCTTGCTACACCTTCTGCAATCTCTTGATGTAGGATTGCACCAACATCTATCCAGTGGCCTTTTATAATTGAATGTATGAGACACATTCTATCTAAAGTCACTGTAGTGCTGTGAGTAGAAGGAAATAAGTGGCAGTTGATAAAATAGAACCAGACCATGCTCTGAACCGTGAGGAATCGACTATGCATTGTATAGTTATTGGGGTTGTTATCGGTCCAAACAACACTGTCAATGCACAGATCATTCAGTAAAAAATCAGCACCCTTCTCCGTCAGTTGTTCTAAGAAGGCGATATGCTCATCTTCCCCCTTAGCAATGGTATACAAGGCATTTATATGTGCAGCACCCCAGGGCACCAGTCCCTCTCGAACAAAGACAAACTCTTGTTTCTTATCAATAAAATCGGTATAGAATTCCCTGACAAGGGCCGAAAAAAAATACACTTCAGGATGGTCGCAAAACTTTTCCCACCCCAAGCACGAGATGGTTCGATGGACTTGTTTTCCTAGTGTGAGAAGTGGTGACAACTGGAATCCTTGCTCTGGGTGGCAGTTACGCTTCAACATATTGTCGTGAAAGCGGTATTTGGTAGCTTTTGTGAGGAACAGTACTAGTTCTTTGGATGGCGGCTACTCTGTATTGGGAACCACTGCAGTAGAGGATTCAGCGGCTGATTTAGAAGGGGTTTTTGATCCACTTGTTCTGGCCATGGCAGTATGATAGAAAGAGAATGAAAGTTACAGGAAATTGGAAGGTTGAAGAAAAGATAGTTTTGTAGCAACAATGGTGATTGTGGTTGTGAATAACACCGTTGGCACAATGAGGTATTTTATAGAGGATGAAGATGAATAAGTGTGATGATTTCCACTGTAGGGATAAGACGTTGTGTCTGCATCCAATTAATGCAATGACACGAATTATCCTTTTTCCGAATCGATCTGACGGTTGGAGAGCAAGGTGAATCAAACGGCGTGATTCTTTCCTGAAATGTTTCACTATGATGAGTCAGCAAGTAAATTGCATCGACAAGTAGGGTTTTCTGTGCGTAAAAAAAGAGTAGCTTTTATTCCTGCAAAAGAACAAAAGAAGATAATTAAAAGAAAATAAAATACGAAAAGTAAAAGGAATAAATGTAATAACAAGTTAAGAAAATGTGACCAGGTTAATTGTCTCGTTCTGCTCGTGGTCATCTGGGCTGAGATAATGCTTCAATCATTGGCCATTTACCTTGAATTGGTATCCATCATTTAAGTCTTTAATTGTCACCGCACCATGAGGAAATGCTTCGACAACTTCGAATGGTCGTAACCATCTAGAACGCAATTTACCAGGATGCAGTTTTAAATGTGAATTAAATAAAAGGATTAACTGATCTGTAGAAAATTGTCGCTGCAAGAAATATTGTCATGTCATCGCTTTGTTTTTTCTTTGTATATGGAAACGTTCTCATATGCATTTCGTTGAATTTCCTCTAATTCAGAAATGTCCAACAAACTCTTTTGTCCAGCAACATCATAATCTATATTCACTTGCTTAATTGCCCACATGGCCTTATGTTCAAGTTCCACAGGCAAGTGACAGGATTTACCAAAAATAAGCTGATACGGCGACATTCTTAATGGTGTTTTGTATGTTGTGCGAAGTGCCCACAATGCATTATTGAGCCTTGAAGACCAATCGTGTCTGGATGGATTCACCACCTTTTCAATGATATTTTTAATTTGTCGTTGGATACTTCAGTTTGGCCATTCATTTGTGGATGATATGTGGTTGTCATTCATGTTTAACACCATAATGCTTTAATGCGGTCGCAACTTGATTGCAGTGAAAATGAGTGCCTTGGTCACTAATTAATGCTCTAGGTGTCCGAATCGAGTAAAGATATATGTGTGAAAGAATTTCAACACTGTCCAAGTATCATCTTTAGGAATAGCAACTGCTTCAAGCCACTTGGAAACATAATCGACAGCGACCAAAATATAAACATTTCCAAAAGAATTGGGAAGCGATCCCATGAAATCCATACCCCATACATCGAAAAGTTCAACTTACATAATAGGCTGTTGCAGCATTTCGTTAAGTCAAGATATCGATCTAGTGCGCTGGCATTTATCGCATTGTTGAACAAAGTTGTGGGCGTCTCGAAACAAAGTTGGCCAATAAAATCCTGACTGAAGGATTTTTGCAGTAGTCCTAACACCACCAAAATGTCCTCCATAAGGGGCATCATGGCAATACTTCAGGATAGGAAGCATTTCATCTTCAGGGACGCATCGCGCATGCTTTGAACAGGTATGGTTCATTCCAATAGTACTTTGTAGCATCTTTAAGAAATCTTACCTTTCAATGACCATTTGCACTCAGTGGTAGTCTTCCACAGACCAAATAATTAACAACATCCGTATACCAAAGGGATGCGTCGATAGAAAATAGCTTCTCGTCTGGAATTGCATCGATAATTTGTGAAGCATTTCCATCTTCACTTCCAAATTCCAGACGAGATAAATGATCTACTACTTGATTTTCTGATCCTTTTCGATCCTTAATTTCAACATCGAATTCTTGTAACAGCAAGATCCATAAAATCAATCTTGGTTTGACATCTTTTTTGGCAAAGAGGTATCTCAATGCAGAGTGACAGTATATATTGTGACTTTTGCGCCGACAAGATACGAACGAAACTTGTCGAATGCAAAAACTACTGCCAACAACTCTTTCTCTGTGGTTGTATAATTTACATGTGCTTCAGTAAGAATTTTGCTAGCATAATATATTGTATGAAATACCTTTTCTTTGCTTTGCCCAAGCACTGCACCTACTGCATAGTTACTCGCATCACACATAACTTCGAATGGCTATGACCAGTCCGGTGCAACGACAATAGGTGACTGCACTAATTGCTCATTAATTTTTACAAATGCTTCCATACAAGCATCATCAAATAGAAACTTTTTATTTTGCTCTAACAATTAGCAGAGAGGTTTTACAATTTTTGAGAAATTTCGGATAAATCGTCGATAGAATCCTACGTGGCTGAGAAAAATCCTTATTCCCTTGACATTAGTAGGTGGGGGTAACTTCTCAATAATCTTCACCTTTGCCTTGTCTACTTCGATGCCTTGATAGGAGAACGGTTTCCAAGGACAATGCCTTTAGTTGCCATGAAGTGACATTTTTTTCCAGTTTAGTACCATATTAGTGTCCTCGCATCGCTTTAAAAACTCTAGCTAAATTGTCAGCGCATTTATCAAAAGTGTGACCATAGACAGAAAAATCATTCATGAATACCTCTAACGAGTCTTCAATCATATCGGAAAAAATTGCTATCATGCACCTTTGAAATGTGGCCGATACGTTGCATAGACCAAATGGCATTCGACGAAAAGCAAAGGTATCAAACGGACAAGTAAAAATTGTTTTTTCTTGGTCCTCCGGTGCAATTGCAATCTGGTTGTAGCCAGAATATCCATCAAGAAAGCAATAATAGGCCTTACCAGCAAGCCTGTCTAACATCTGATCAATGAAGGGAAGTGAGAAGTGATATTTTTTTGTGGCAACATTCAAACGGCAGTAATCCATGCAAACTCGCCAACCTGTAACAATGCGAGTAGAAATTAATTCATTTTTGTCATTACTTACCGCCGTAATACTGCTCTTCTTTGGAATGCATTGGACTGGGCTCACCCATGTACTATCAGAAATTGGGTAAACAATGCCCGCATCCAACCATTTAATGATCTCTTTTTCACAACTTCCTTCCTTCATTTTTTCATTTAACCTCCTATGCTGCTCGATGGAATGCTTTCCCTCATCCTCCAGTCTAATCTTGTGCATGCAGAAGAAGGGACTAATGCCTCTGATATCCGCAATGCTCCAAGCGATGGAACACTTGTGCTGCTTCAGTATTCCAATTAATTTCTCCTCTTGACTTGCATTGAGATTTGCGGAGACAATTACTGGCAGGGTATCGCTATCACCAAGGAAAACATATTTCAAATGTGTTGGCAATGGTTTCAACTCCAAAGTTGAAACTTCTTCAATAGACGACTTAAATACAGGGATCATTCTATTGGTTAGATATAAGGATTCCATCTGCCAACCATGTCTAAGTTCAACAATATTTGCTTCCACCTTGTGGTCACATTTAGGTAGGAAATTGTCTTCAGTTGTCACTACAAGTTCTTCTAAAGCTGCTGTACTTCGCTCATTAAATTCTTCCGCAATTAATTTATCCAGTACATTAATATGGTGACACTGCTCTTTACTCCTGCAGGGAGTTGCTTCAAAAACGCTGAAGGTAACGTGTTCATCATTGTGTCGCATAATTAACTTGTCTTTGAATACGTCTATTAGAGTGCAACACGTAGCAAGAAATGGGCGTCCCAAAATTATAGGTACCTCCTTATCAGCTTCACAATCAAGTATAATAAAATCTGTTGGGAACACAAACTTATCTACTTGGACAAGAACATCTTTGATTTGTCCTTCAGATTGTGCTAAAGATCTATCTGCCAGCTGCAATGTCACCGCAGTGGATTTCATGTGACCAATTCCCAATTTCCGGAATGTTGACAATGGCATAAGGTTAATGCTTGCTCCTAGATCATAGAGAGATTTGCCTAAATAATGATTTCCAATGGAGCACGGAATTGTAAAACTGCTAGGATCTTTCATCTTGGATGGCAATTTATTTGTCAGTACAGCACTGCAACCTTCTGTGAGCGCAATTGTCTCTATGTCGGTTAACTTCTTTTTCTTGGATAAAAGCTCCTTCATAAATTTCCCATAGCTAGGAATCTGCACAAGAGCATCAACAAGAGGTATATTAACATGTAACTGTCACTAGTATTGTACACTTTTTCTTACTAACTTACTTGTACTGATACAACTAACCTTGCTCATCATTTTATTTAGATTATTTTTTGTCGTCCCCTAATGGTGGAGGAGGAGGAGAAGACTCGCCACCAGTCATTTAGAATGATGAAAGAAAAAAAATTGTCAAAAACCTTGCCCATATGCCATGAAAAGAATAAGGTAATCTCTTGAATTTTATTGATAGACCTCAACGGTATATATATACAATAATAATTACGTATGAATCAAATTGCTAAAAGATAATATACCATAATAATATCTTATAATATCCCATTAAAAATCAAATTGCTAAAATATATTATCTCCAACACTAAAACTGCTGGACTTTGAACATGTCTGTACTACATGGAGAAGATGATGGGACGATGGAACTATAATTACAAAGGAATTTTCTTACAAGGAAGTAGAGGATATAATGGACAAGTTTTTGAAAAACTAGAAAAAAGAAGATTGATCAGAAAAAATGAATGCTTTGTTTAGGCTTCACCTCCTCCCTTTATACGAAACTTTCATAGTTATATTTCATAAATTTTGAAGTTCGCACAGTAAAATGATAAGGATCATGCCACCCTTCATCTTTTTTTGATGCTGACATGTTTGTCTAGTTGTGGGAAGTTTCCACTTAACCCCTTCTTTTGAAAGTAGTGCTTAATGCTTTCTACTTGGCATCTCAATGTAGTGGTTTTCTCATTTTTCTTCTTCTTTTAATCTTCTTGAATGTTGTCAAGATTCATTTCTTAGATCTCATCCAAAGTTAATGAATCATTTGACAATCTAGATGAATTCCAATTTTCCCATGTATTTTTTATATCTTCAATAATATGCAATGGGAAATCATCAATTTCCATATCAGCTATCTTTTGTAATAGTTAATTAGTTTGTTCATCTCGATCATCTTTTCTATAACTGGCATCAAATGCCAAAATTCTGCGACCATCAGTCCAAAGATGATATGTCCTTTGTTGCATCAGGTTTTTAGCTTTAACCATAAGATCAATTCCAGCTTGGATTTGATAATAAGTAGAATTTTTGTAGCACTTGGCAATGTATTTTGTCAAGTACTCCTTGTCTTCATTTGCTGCCAAGAGTATGGGTCCTCCACGTACAATTTTAAGATCCCATATTTGATATGGCTGATAAATTTTTTCTTTTTCAGCAATACCAATTAGACTACTGATATCAATATGAAAATATTTTATGTAGTCATGAACTCTTGCTTCTCGAATTATCATATTTTTAATAAATGCTGAAAAATCTTTTATTAGATGAAAAAAAAGTTTTGAACTGTGAGTTCTTTAACAAAACCCCATTTAATATTGCTTATATCAAATGGTTCATGATCAAGTCTAAATTTTATAGCAGAAAATTTTTCTCCCCAATGATTTGTAAATACAAAAGACTGATAAAAGTATTTAGAAAAAGATTTTTGAAATAGATCTTGCTGGTTGTAAATGATCCTGTTAAATTTTTCAAATATATCTAATGGTAAAATAAATTTAGCTTTATTATAAAGATATAATCTAAATATTTTATTAAGAATTAGATTATTCGTTCCTTTTTTTTTAATATTTAACTATATCAAGAAGATTGTATATCTCCTTAAGATCTAAATATCCTATTTCAAAATCCTCCCAGTCATGATATAAAATTGACTTTAATAACAAATCATGACTTTCTTGTTCTTTAGTTGTTTTTTCAACTACAAATTGAGAAAGTTTAGTAAGAGCTCTCTTAAAATTTACTCTTTGTTCAATAATATGAGTTTTTCATATTTCATTAATAATATTATATCTCTGGTGGTAATCCTGGATTATAAAAATCTTTTACCTCATTCATTTTTTGTGTTTTTAACAAATTTTCTTTTACACAATTTTTTTACTTTTTGAATAACTTCTGCATAACTGGCTTGGTATGCAGAATTTGGATCTTGTGACCAAGGCAAGTAATTTACCTGTGGTGTAAAAGTCTGAGTTGGGACTGGTTATCTTGCCAATGGGTATGGAACATAATATCCTTAATTAGGATAAAATGATACCTAAGAAGGCATTCTTATAAATCCTGGAAAATGATTTTTGTTATGGAAATCATTTCGCTTTTTGCGAATAGTTGTCCATTCTCCAACTTTTTTTAAAGGTTGTTTACCTTTGTCCATAAGACCTGCTAAGATAATCAACAATAATATTATCAGCACCTTTAACATATAAAACCTCAAAATTAAAAGTACATAATTCATTATACCATCAAATTCTTCTTGATACCGTTTCTAAACTTTTATTAATAAGAAAATATTTAACAGTCTGATTATCAATTTTTATGATAAACTTTTCAGGTGCTAAATAGATAAGAAATTTTTTTATCCTTTTCTTTATAGCTAATAATTCTTTTTCAAATATACCATAATTAATTTCATTTGTCTTAAATTTACCTGAACTATATCCACACACCAATTCTTCTTCTTTATTAGTTCTAGCTTTTAAAATGCATCCCCAATGATTTTGTGAAGCATCTGTTTCCAAAATTAATTTATCACCTTATTTAGGTAAATAAACTTTAGGAATTCGATTTATTTCAGATTTTAGCTTTCTTATAATTTTTGAGTCTACTTTAGACTAAGTAAAAAGTTTATCCTTTTTTAATTTTTCATATAACATACATATTTTTTCTAACAAATTTGAAAAGAAATTTCTATCATAGTTTATAATTCCTAAAAATTGTTAAAATTGTTGAAGTTATTTTTTATCTTCAATTTTTTCAACAAATTCTTTTATTTTAACTATAATATGATCTTGTAATTGAAGACCATCTGTAGACAATTTTAATCTTAAAAATTTTATTTCTGTTTTCTCTAGCTCTATTTTCTTAGGGCTTAATATGATTCCATGTTTTATAAATTCTTGAGAAATAGTATTTAAGTATTTTCTATGTAAATCTAATGTCTCTGAAAATACTAAAATATCATCTATATATACTATACAGAATTTCTTATATTTATTAAAAATAAAGTCCACCCATCTCTGAAATATTTGAGATGCATTACATATCCAAATGACATTACCTTCCATTGGTAGTGACCATTAGGTGCACTAAAAGCTGTTAAAGGTCTAGATTCTTCTGTTAATATGATTTGCCAGAATCCTGATTTACAGTCAAATTTACTAAAATATTTAGCATGTTTTGTCTGATTAATTAGAACATTCTTTCTTGGAATAAAATATCCATCGAAAATAATATTTTGATTTAATATTTTGCAATTAATTACCAAATTAGCTATTCATCTTTTTATTTCTGCATGATTCTAACCATAAAGGTTGGACTAGAACGTAGACTATTAGTTTCTTCTATTAATCCTTTTTCTAATAACTCTTTAATTTGAACATCAAATTCTTCTATATCTTGTTTAGTATAGATCATAAGTTTTACTCTAATAATTTTATTGGGATTTTTCAATTTAATCTCACAATATCTGGGAGTATTTTGCCATAATTTTAATGGTTTTTCACTAAAATCATTTTCTAGTATTTTAAACAACCAATAAATTGTTTCAAATTGGTTTATCTGTTCTTTTCTTGGTGGTGAGAAATTTTTATCACACACAAATTTATGGTTTTCTACTAATGGTATTTCTATAGAAGTTTTTTCTATAGGAAACATAATTATATTTTTATTAATAGCAAATGGTAAATACTGATATATAAAATTATTTCCTAACAATATATTTCCATGCATTGCTGAAAAATATAATAATTTTGGTATTATAAATCTTACATTATTTTCATTTGTTCCAATTTTCATTTTTAGTATTTTTTTTGGTATATCATAACCTCTTCTAAATAATGCTCTTATAATTATTGTAATTCCTAAATGTATGTATCTGACTTGAGGATATTTCTTTTTAATCCTCTTAATTTTTTCTTTAGAGAATAATGAGATTTCTGTTAATCCTCCTCTTGTGTCTTTAGCAACAGTATTACCACTTATTTTTTCTATATGTCTTTGAGTCCAGATTTTAAATTTTGATATTTTATAAATTTTTTCTTTGGAAATATAATTTTTATTCATTTTTTTTACCATTTCATCAGAAAAGTCTTTTTCTTCTTTGATTATATTTTTTAATTGTATATCATGTTGTCATTGTAAGGAATTTCTTCTAATTAATTATTAGAACTACTTCTTGTATTGAGCATGAATATATATTCATCATCATCTGTATCAGATTTTGTTTTTAATATTAATTCATATAATATTTCTTCAAAATTTATTTCCTTTTCAAAGCATATTTTTAAATCTTCTTCTTCAAGTGTTTTGATTATTTTTCTAACATTTTTTCTTTTGTTAAGACAATTTGATACTATATGCCCTTTCTCATCACATATAAAACATTTACATATTTGTTTTTTTTTTTTGCACACCACCCTCAGAACATCCCAGCATCCAAAATATATGTTTGAATTTAGATCTTTTTGGATTCTAGTCATTTTCTTTCGAACTATTGAGGAACATTTTGACTTTATCACTTCACATTTTCTTTTTCGAGTTTAAGTTGAACGAATTCGAACTATTGTTTTTTATGGTGAATCATATTGGGTCTAAGTTGGCTTCAGATTGAGTTTTCAAATTTAAATTAAAATGATTGTGAATGGAGTAAAAGATTGTAGTTATGTAGATATCTGAAAATGAAGAGATTCCGATCAAGACACAAACCAAATGTGAAGAAGCAAGAAGCTGAAGAATGCTATGTGAGACGGCTCAATATAATTGCAAAGATCAATGCCTCGTTCAGCGAGATTGTTGAAGCCATCGAAATTTTTATGGATCATGTTCGGAATTCATGCCTACCCTTTATTGCCTACAAAGTTCAAACCTGCATTTTCCCCTTGAGAGGGAAATCTACCTTACCATTGCACCCTTGGTGGAACCATAGCTTTTTACCATACCATGAGGTAAGCTAATTCTAGTTTCCAGATTATGAAAATCATGTTATAGAGAAATAGTCACTGAAACATACAGTAGCTTTCAGTTCATCACAGGCCAACACTTTCTCACCTATTCAGCATGTTTTAATCATAGGCACACACAACATGAAGGGAAGTTTGGGTTTTTAAGAAACTCCAACTCACAAAAAAAAAAAACAATAATGCCAGAAACACCGAAAATCACACTAAATATGACTGGGCACAAAAACTGACCAACATTTGCAGGAAGGATTATCACAGCAGACTTAGAAGGATCGGTGATTATGCTGCATGGAGATGTCGTCCGCATTAGATGGCTCATGTTCCATGTATTGGCTCCTGCTTTGGTGAGACAACTGAAGTCCCCCGGAGAATTGACTGTTAATAGGCTCTGGGATTTGAGGCAGCATCTCCTGGGAGCTACTACCGGAGTGGTTGCCCTTGAAACCCCAAGAGGCATTTGAGTAAGGATTCGTAACTGCACCATGAGGCATTGCCGGTTGAGACATTGAACAAAGTTCGGAGTTGATCATGTCGTTTACCCCAAGAGTCAATCCCTGATTTCTGGAGCCCCATGGTTGATTTGACAGAAGAGAGAGAGCACAGTTTGAGTCAACAACTCCCGTGAAGCATTCTCCCGAAGGAATCCCACCACTAGGAACACCAGTTCCCCCTGGTAATTCCTCCCGGAAAAGGTTAGGTGGAGGATTCTCTGAGTTGTTTTGCCATGGATGTGGAAGCAACCATCCGGTTCCAGTGTTTTGATTTCCCGCTACATGTTCCGATGAACTTGATGTTGGCCACACATCCCTTCTGGAAAGCCTGGGATAGGCTGTGAAATCCATGATAAAGCTTCCACCTCTACTGCTTTCTGCATCATAAGCATCAAATGGGGACACCATAATTATCACACACGAAGTAGGAGCTGCAAGTCATTCCCTTGCAATTTACCGTAGAAAGAAGAGTTTTAGAAACAACATGTGACAACAATCTAACCGATAATGGACGAAGAAAGCCGGCTATAACGAGAGGATAATAATGATCCCGGTGGTGGTTTCCTCCTCCGTCGCTCATTGTGGCCTGCTAACCGTCTACGGCAACTCCGTTTCCTTTGGTCAAATTCAGGAAGCTGATGAAATCTGGATAGATGCTACCACAAAGGAAATCAAATCCGACATAGACCTACCACAAAGGAAAATCAAACCCAACAAGAACGAGAAACAGTCGGGCATGTAACCAAGGATAATTCTTATTTTTGCTAATCTGACAACACATTAGCACACAATAATCCCACAGCATTCTAACCTATACTCTTCATTACAACAAAAGGAAGTGATCAGTGTCAACATGGAACCAAGTTCCAACTAAATAGCTTCCCAAATATGCCCCTAAATTAACAGACCATTCAACATTGTGGCAAAATCTAAACAGGTTGCCAAATATTACACTAACATAATCTCCATACCCTTCACTAGAATAGACTCCATCATGCAAATCCAAACACAAAGGACCAAAAATATCAAGCACAAAGTACTAAGAACCCACAATCTGACCCTTTTTCATAACAATTAACAAAATAACCATTACAAGCTGTTCAATGAACTACCACTACAAAGGCAAGGGTGAAAATTAGAAGAAAAAAGAAAGGAGCAAAAATGGAGGAGGCAGACCTGCTACATTGCTGGCAAAATCTTTGCTCAAGACCAGCAACAATGACTTTATCTGCCTTAGAGTGCATACCACAAACCTTATGCCTTGAATAGTAAGCTTTTGCATCACTCAGATCCACTTTACACCCTTCTACTAGACATCTTGGAGGCTGACCACCTTGCACCAGTCCACCCCTGGCTTTCTTACCCGACCCGGATGAGCTTGAGGACCCGATACCCGACTTGGGTGGAGTCCCCATGGTTGTACCACCAGCAGCTGATGTATCCTCAAAATAGATTTTCTGACCAAATTTCAAGCCGTTGAGTGACTCAGTGGAGGAGTTGGAGGAAGAACCACCTGAGTCTGTCAAAGAGCCCGAACCCATTTCCATGAGCTCTGCCTGCCTACTGCCCGTTCATGGGGTCTTTTTCTTTATTTTTGTGGGTCATGAATAATAATAATAAACAAAAACACTTTTTCTTATCTCAATATACAAACACCCAACCCAAACAAAAAGAAAAAGAAAAAAAGGCTCTTTATTTATTTTATCTATAAAAATTTAAATCATTCAATAATCTCAATAAAACTTGAAGCTAAAAAGTTAGGCACCTGACACTGAAACTGACCCCATGCCAGCAAGGAGAGTCTACTCTATTATCAGTTTACGAACTTTTCTCTGTCACTTAAAAAGTGAAATAAAATAATAATTTAAAAAGAAAATGGATTTTGACGGTGTCCTTTACTTTTTTTTAATTACAATAATAAAATAAATTATTAACAATAAACCTAATTAATATAATTCGAATTCAAATTATATTTGAGATAATAAATATTTTTTATCATCAGAACATTATATGAATTTTTTTTACTCTTTCCAAAAGAAAGACATGACATATTATCTTTTTTATGTTTAGAAAAATGACAGTATAAATTAGTAATGTAAATTATATTAGGTTTAATATAATATTTGATATTTAAATATGACATCTATTTTTATTTTGGTATTTAAAATTTTTAATCTAATTTGATACGTAAACTTGATATTTTATCTTAATTTTGTATCTAAACTTTTTTATCCAATTTAGTACTTAAATTTATTAAATATTATATTAATTAAGCACAAAAATAACAATGTTGAAAAATTTTTTATTATGCTACAAAAATATATTCAATTTTAGAGAAAATTCATGTTAAAAATAGATATTGAGCTATGTTTAACGAATTAATATTAAAAAAATCAAGTACCAAATTGGACCCAAAAAATTTAAGCACCAACTTAAAAAAATGTGTCAAATTTAGATACAAAATTTAAAAAAAAATGTTAAATTTGAATATCAAATTGGATCAAAAACAATTTAAGTACTAAATTAAAAAAATATCAAACACAGGTACTAAATATTATATTAAGCCATTCTAATATTACTACATCATCATTTGTAGCATTTTACTTTTATAATAAAAATAATGAAAAAGAAATATACATTAAGTTTTATTTATAAAAACACTATTATTGTTTTAAAATTAATATAAAAGAGTTTAATAATGAGAGAATGAAGTGACATTATTTTGATTGGCAAAAATGGAGAGTTAATTGTATGAGTTTAGTATAATCAAAAGATGTGAAGGGACACTGTTTAAAAAATCCTGCAACAGATTTTGTTCAGTGAAGCACTGACAATGGCAATCTGTAATTTCCAATGTCTCTCCCTAAATTTGTTTATTTTTATTTTAATCCTTTCCAGATTTGGGTGAACTTCATAATCATCACATCAATACCGTACACTTTTTACTTACTGCTTGATGAAATTTGGAAATTTTAAAAAAATTATTTCTTTTCCGGAAATTAATTTCCAAAAATAAAAAATATTTAATTTTTTAAATAATTTAAGGTATAAGTTAAAATTTTAAATATTTTTTATTAAGTGTAGGTTTTTTAACATTAAATATTTCTAAAAAATATTTTTAATATAAAATATGATATAATTAATATTTGTGGACAAAAGTTGATATTTAACACTTCAATTACACATATTCAAGTTTCTTTAGTGAATTACAAATAGAAGATAAAATCTTAACAGTAATGTGATTAGGATGACTTGAATTTAGACTACACTTGGAGTAATGAACACCTTTAACCATCAGACTAACACACGAGATTTCAAGTCTCTTTTAGTCTTAAACAAAATGAATATCTAATTTCATATTAATTTCTTATGAACCTTAAATTATCTGATTAAATTTAATGAAATTGAGAGAGAATTCTAATATATCAAAAATTTTCGGAACTTTAATAATAATGATTTACTTACATTAAAATGTAATATACATATTAAATTGTGTAAAATTAATCACATTAATTATAGAGATAAATCTTAAAATTATACATAAACTTTGAATTAATGTGTAATTATACATGTGAAACTTTAATTATGGTTCAAACATATATTTGAAACTTTAATTTTGATTTAACCATACACATTTAAAGAAATAAATACAATTTATTTTTATATTGGATAAATATATTTATTTATGTATGTAATATATAAACATAAAATTGTTATATAAATAATTGTGTTAATAATTTATAATAATTGAATCAAATCAAAATATCATATATAAAATTATATAAAAATAAAATTCATATATACAATTACATATTAAAACATAATTTATGTATAGTTTTAATATTTATCCCTTAATTATATATAAATATGTAAGTTATATTATATGTTTTTATGATTTCCAAAATTATAATTATAGTTTTTTTTTTATCTTGCATTGAATCCCATTACTATATTTGGTCAAACTAACTACTAACTGAAATTTGTTTGTCAATACCCCAAAAAGGCAACCAAAACAAATAAGAAAAGAAAGGTTTTTCAGTTCATGTTTTTCTTTTTAAGTTATTTATTGAAATGAATTTGGTGTTTTTTTTTGTGTTTTATAAATTTATTAAAAAGATAAATATTGATCACTAATTTTAAAATTATTTTATACCTAAAATAAAAATCAAATTTTCAATTATAGATTAAAGTATAATTTTGAAAAAGATAACTATTAAGGATTAGTTTATCACTGCTTGAGAACTATTTTTAAAAGAGCTATGTAAAAGTAATTTTGAAAAGTTTGATTTAAGATTTAGTATTTAGTATTATTGTCAAAAAGCGCTTTTGAGAAGATAAAATGTCGAGTTTTTTATATAAATGACCCGAAAATTTTATTATTTATAAAAATGACCCAAGTTGAAAACTATACACCAAAATGACCTAAAATGAACAATAAAAATGCTAAAAGTCCATGTAATGGCCGACACCCTCTCAAATTTCACCCCAATGATTGGTGTCAAGCATAAAAAATTAATTTCTTGGGTGTTTGCCAAGCCATGGCCGACACCCCTTTTTCAAATAAAAAACATTTTTTAGGTGTCTACCAACCCATGGCTGCACCCTCTTTTTCAGATACCAAAATTATTTTTTCCAGGTGTTTGTCAATACATGACCGACACCCAAAATGAAAAATATATATTTTTTGGGTGTCTGTCAAGTCATAGTCGACACCCCCTTTTCTAGATACCAAAAACTATATTTTTAAATGTTTGCCAACCCATGGTCGACACCCAAAAGTAAAAAAAAATTATATTTTGGCATTTGCTATCTAATGGCTGACACCCATAAATAATACGAATAAAAAATAATTTTTTTCGTATTTGATAACCAATGGTCGAAACCCATAAAAATATGAATTAAAAAATGGTTTTTTTGGTGCTTGGCAACCAATGACCGACACCAACATTCCCTCGTCTATATATAGAACTAAGGTTTTGGTTTTGAAATTGTAAGTAAGAAAAATTTCTCTTAGAGTAACATAGAAATGAAAGTGTTTTCTTGTGTATCATCATATGAGTGCTTTGTTATGGGGGAGAATTTTGAACTATACAATCGAATTTCAAGGTTGAATTATATATTGTCATGTATTGCCGGAGTTGAATTATATACTGTCATGTGAAGCGGCAAATATATGTCTTCAATGGTTAGACATTTTTTCCACCATTGAAGATTATCCGAGATGTCCAATGCAGATGAACATTATTTACGTTGGAAGAATTGTTACTAGTTGAAGTACAATTGAGTAGTTGATCCAATGTAGATATATTTGCCGCCGTATGTGGGCGTTGTGGTAAAACCATAAAGGTTATACTATCAAAGGTCAGATGACTTTCTTTGTAACACCCAAAAACCTGAAACCGTCGCAGTCAGGGTCCCGATGTCTTACTGTTCATCTATCACTGTTCATCTTTTATTTTCATCTCATTCAATCATATTTTAATGAAGAGATGTGTACCCAACACGTCATAAATCATCAATCGATTATAATCACAACTCAGCAAGAGCAAAACGTCATTCCATGATTTTTAGAGACTTTTAACGGTACTTGTTGGACAAGTATCTGTAGTTGTCAAGTCAGTAAACAGTTCAAGAATAGTGCAAACTTCCACTGATACTTGAGATAATATTACCGATACAAGTGTGACTTCTACTACCGAAACATGTCATGCTTCTACCGATACTAAAAACTCCAAAGAGTTAAAAAATCTTACCCTACAACTTCTACTACCGGTACAAGTGTACGAACTACTGATACTTCTATAAGTAGAACTACCGATACCTATATGCAATTACCTATACAACTTAAGCCTGTGAACAACCTCTCACCTACCCTGTACTTCTACCGACACATGCATGAGTTCTACCGAAACAAGTAAGCAGAATCTCTACAATCATACCAAAACATAAGTTTTTCAACACATAACCTTCATGACAACAAAATTCATTAGACCATTACATAATTCATAGTTTTCCAAGTCATTTCATTGTACTTCCAAAACTATATTCTATCTTGCACATGCATATACTACATTCAATATTTCATTAAAGTATAACAAGATCATCAAAATCTTGAACAAGTAAACAAAAGTTAACATTATCCTAGTACATACCATAAAACCAAGTGATGAAAGACTACCAAATAGGCTCCGGGAAAGTGTGACTTCGTGGAGATGATCCGATCTTCAAAAAGCAAAGTAATCTACAAAACAACAATAACATTTTTGGTAAGCTTCAAAGCTTAGTAAGTTCGAAGAGTTTAAAGAGTGACCAAACATATGCTTTAAGCAGTTATAACTCAACCAAGCTAGGATGAACTGTTATTTCCTCAAACCATATTTGGTATTTCAACTTTCCTGTCTATATATTTTTTGTTACCAGTACTCGATGCTGCTCACACGAGCTGTCGAGGACTCGTAATGTATGTGATACCCCAGCCATCGGTACAACGTCTATCTGTAAACTGTCCCCTAACGATGCTGCTCACACGAGCTGTCGAGAATATGCATTTAAGCATAAATCACAGCTATCGTAGGGCCTATAATCTAAAATTTTGGATTCATTTCTCATTTCCTATTTAATACTTACGATGACACAAATTCATCGGACCTTAAATCCGAAAAAGGATCCATATGCTCACGATGACTATATGTCATCAGACCTCATAATCCGTGAAAGATTCATATACTCACGATGACACATAGTTATCGGACCTCATAATCCGTAAAGGATTCATATAGGATTCATATACTCACGATGACACATAGTCATCGGACCTTATAGTCCATAAAAGATTCATATACTCACGATGACACATAGTCATCGGACCTCATAATCCGTAAATGATTCATATACTCACGACGACACATAGTTATTGGACCTCATAATCCGTAAAGGATTCATATACTCACAATGACACATAGTCATTGGACCTTATAATCTGTAAAGGATTCATATACTCACGACGACACATAATCATCGGACCTCATAATCCGTGATTCATATACTCACTCACGACGACACATAGTCATCGGACCTCGTAATCCGTAAAGGATTCATATACTCACGATGACACATAGTCATCGGACCTTATAGTCCATAAAAGATTCATATACTCACGATGACACATAGTCATCGGACCTCATAATCCGTAAATGATTCATATACTCACGATGACACATAGTCATCGGACCTCATAATCCGTAAAGGATTCATACACTCACAATGACACATAGTCATCGGACCTTTTTCGTTTACGGTTCAAGACCTGTTAGCCTTTCCTTTCCTTTGTTCCCGTCTTCCACACTTCTGATCATCGTTCCAACTCACAGCAATTGTTTACAATACAATAATATACAATTTAAATTGGAATTTAACAATATGAACTTACCGAATTGATTTGTAGTATCGGCTCAAGTACAGGGACTATCCGTCAATAAGACATCCAAGTCTAGCTCCTGAAACTATATAGCCTCTAATGACATGTCCTTTGTGTCCCAAATATTCACGAAGTTCATATATGTCATATACCATGTCTTTTTCAATTAACTTCTATCACATTATACCATTTCGAGCAAACATCCATATAATCCTTATTTATCAGACATAATATCAAATTAACTAACCATGTCATTTAGTTCAATTTCTATTTGTCATATATCAACCAAATTTATTCATTCGTAACATGAATAATAACAAACACAACACATAATCATTTAAGCGTTTCGTTGTCACCTGATTTTAACTATATCATTTTGTTACTTTCAATCATACTCCTCAATACAATTTCATTTCAATTTAATTCAATTTCTCAATTTAATATTTACTAAGAAAATAAATTTAAATACAACATACTTAAATCATTTCAATTATTTACAAACAGAAATTAAATCAATTATTTACTTTACGAACTTATCGGACGAAATTGCAGTTTAAGTGAACTCTAGGGGCGAATTCGTAAATTTCCTTTTTCACGGTCGGGACACGATCTTGATCTATGACAATAATTTCATTCAATTATTTAAATCAACATGAATTTTTAGTCATTTTATGCAAATAAGCCTTTTGCAAAATTACCCTTAACTTTTCACTTTTATTCAATTTAATCTTTAGCATCAAACTTGCAAATTAACCATTTTTAAATAATATTAAGCTCATCCGAATACTATAGCATTTCAACACAGCCCATATTTGTGTTTATTTAACCCCGAGTCCTTAAATTTTTACTATTTTCACATTTTAGTCCTTAAACGATAAAATCATCAAAAACTACTTTACAAAATAATCAAATCTAACAATGAAGCTTATAAATCTTACATAAAATTTCAAGAACAAGCTTATTCATCAATGGAAAAATTTATAACATTTGACGAAATCACAAATTAGTCCTTAGGTTTGCTAGATCAAGTTAAAACGAACTCAAAAACATAAAAATCATTAAAAACGAGCAAGGTTTGCTTACCAAATCAAAGGCCTAAGATTGGCCGAGTACTTCCAAGCTTCAACCATGGTGGTTTTGGCTTTTGAAAGAAGGAACCAAGAAGATGATATATTTTTTTTAACCTTTGTTTTCTTTCTTTTATTTACTTAATTTTCAATTTACCAATTTAACCTTTAATACTCATTAATAATTTACCAAATTAATGGTATCTACTACCGTCCAACATAAAATAAAATGGCTAAATGTCCCTTTAAACCCCTCTATTAACCCTTTTAAACTAATAAAAATTAACTTTTACAGTTTTTATAATTTTTTATAAATTTAATTACGATCCTCTTTCTTTAATTTCTAATTAATAAGAATATAATAGCAATTAATCACAAATTTAAATAATTTGACATCATTTCTATTATTAAACCATTTAAGGAGGGTCCAATTACACAATTGTTCCTTCAATTATATTAAATTCCAACTAAATAAACTTTATTTCAATTTAACCTAAACTACTTAGGACTAAATGAAAAATATACCTAAAGTTAGTGGAAGGTAATCATATCCTCCACCGCTTGGATGACCATGGTGTAATTACCACTTTGGTCCCTTTTATTTTTAATCAATAGCAATTAACTTTACCCCTTTTACAATTTTACTCCTTTTTCCTTAATTAAGCAATTAATCATCAAAAATACCCAATCGAACTTCAATTCACATATAATAAGACTCTGTAAATATTTAAAAAAATATTTACGGCCCTTAATTTCAAAAACAAGGTCCCAATACATCATTTTCTAAAACCACTTGACTTTTGAACCAAACCACTTATACTAACTTTTAATTCAATAATTAAAATTCTTCAATTCAAAATTCCATATAAAATTATTATTGACTTTTTTAATTTAAACACTCATTATAAAAATTTTCTTGTTGGGTTTGTGATTCCAAAATCACTGTTTCTGACACCATAGAAAAACGAGCTATTACATTATTCGTCATTTAACAACTAATCCAGACGAGTTAACCAGGTATTCAAGCAGATGGACATTATCTATGTTTGTATTTTGTTATATCTATAATTTTAATTTATATTGTATTATTATTGTTCGAATTTTAAAATTTCGTGTATTAATATTAACAAATATTTATAATTTATTATATCTGTAAATTTAATTTGTTGCGTAGTAATATTCAACAATTTTGTATTTTCTTGTATTAATATAATTTCGAATTATATAAAAAATTATTAAATATGTTATTGTGAAAATGTGGGGAAATAATTATTATTGAAAAATTAAATATATATTGAAAAAATAATAATTACAAATTAAATTTAAAAATAAACGAAAAGAAAATCAAAATTGTGTAGATCTTGGCGATGTCCTCGGTGCTAGCGTGTAACGGTTCGGGTTCCTCCAGGGTCGGCGAGGTCGCGGTGCACCTTTGTGGTGGCGTTACATAGCTGCTGCTCAGACCGACTTCCTATGTCCCAACGTTCGGTGTCTTGATCGGCGTACGTAAAAGGGTGGTAAAATAGTACGTATCATCATCGGGAGTTCCGGAGTGTTGAGTGATTGGAGGCATCGAGCCAAAAATATCCTCCATGATCTGTGTACGTTCTTGCTGATGGATCTCCAGTTGATATGAAGAAGAATCGGGGTAATGTGAACGTTGAGGCTCGGAGTCGTCGCCAAAAATATCCTCCATGGAATGAGGATATTGGTGTTGGGACAAATAAGATGACGAGCTGATGCTTGATATTGGGGCTCGGGGTCGTCCTCGGGGTCGTCCTCAGGATCGAGCTCAAGCTCGAAATCTAAATCGGGGATCTGACCACGATGTCGACGTGGGTTGTTCGTCTGATGCCATCGATTACCTTCCGGAACAAGTTCAGAACAAGTTCAGGGATCAACATATATTGCTCTTGCACAATAAACGACATCCCGTATGCCATATACCCTTGGTTGTACTGTGTGGTATGGGAAAAATCTTCGTTTAACGAAAACAATTGGCAGCGCCTATGCTCCCGATCATCCTAAAGAAGGATATATGGTGCAAGATACACGACCCAATTTATTATGTTTTTACCCGCTTCCTTTTTGTCCAACTAGTGGACATCATCGAGTTGGAAGGGATGGTTCAGGATATATTGAATGGCACTGAACTGTCACAAGACCCGATCCCCAGCGTGTCATTCCACCATATGAAATTGAATACTGGCACACTACACAAGAACAAGTGTTAGTGCTGGTAAACAAATGGTGGAATGAAAGGCGCAATGTCTTCCCCAATATAAGGCATCCATATGAACTGAATAGTATAAACAACACGAGTTTAGTTAATATTAAAAATATTTAAAAATATTTCATTTGTAAAAAAATATTTCGAAAATATAAAAAAATATATGTAAAAAATATTTCGAAAGTATAAAAAGTATTTTTTTAAAAATTCGAAAATATAAAAAATAAAAAAATATTTAAAAAATTCGAAAATATATCTTACCATATCTCGTCCATGTATGTCTATCTGCATACAGTAAATAGGTAATTGCCCGTGTCGCCCAATTCCCGGACAAGCAGACCATCTGAAAAATTGAGAAATAGTTTGAATTATTTATTCTATTCAATAAATTAATATTTAATAACATTTAAAAACAGAATATAAACTCGATTTATTGAGTCACCTATTAACCAATGGCATATGAAATGGAATGTGGCCGACGTTAGCAAGAGAAGGCAATCGGTATAATAACCATGATTAGAGCAGATAGAAGCAACCGCCCATGGTCCAAGCATCGAGATTTGTCACTCGACAAAGTTCCCAGTACAATGAGGCCAACACTGCAGAGCCCCAACTTAATTTCCCGACTGCCTTCATGTCCTCGAGTAAGGCAAGGTGCGTCATGTTTATTTTGTTACCAATATTGTCCGAAATGAGGACACCACCTAGTAACTGCAGAATGAACGCTCGAGCATGATAAATAATGTCCATCTACGTTGGATTTTGAGGGAGACGTCGGAAGTTTTGTTTCAACCACATAAATTTTAACCACGATAATTTTTCGTTTTTAGTAGCCGGAGGCACCGTGCCAAGTAACCGTAAGCAAGTGCCCCAAGGATCGGTTAATGTACTCGGACCTATCACTACAGCACCGTCAACGGGCAACCCAAGCTAGATTGCTACGTCTTGTAGCATAATAGTTGCCTCCCCACACGGGAGGTGGAACGCGTGGTTCTCGGGCCGCCATCTTTAATTAATTTCGTTATTAAATCGGCCTGAACATTCATTGGTTGAATGCAAGCGGCATACTCGAACCTTGCATCTTCTATATATTGGTAAGTCGATCGGTGAGGTAAATAGCCCGAATGACGTACCCTGACTTTAACGCACCGGTAAGAGCGTTGATTTTCTCGAATTATGCTGACTTGGTGGTCACGATCATTGAGGATGACGTAGGGATCCATAGGTCAAGGTCGATCATCGACGGTCAACGGCGATCAACGACGGTGGTGGTGAGCTGGAAGTCGGCGGTTAAGGTCGAAATACGGCGAAAGATGGTGGTTCTCAGAAGTCGGAAGGCGGTGGAGAGCTGAAAGCTCGGTGGCCAAATGTCATTTATAGTAGGAGACCATTGACGATATTTTTATAATTTTAATGTCAGACGAAGGGTAAATTGGTAAATTTAATGTAACCAATCTTGTCACATCAACTTTTAAAAAATTTAATTTGAAATATTAAAGTTATTTTTAATTTATATAGTTTTTTAAATTGAATATGGTAAAAGTTTGAAATTGGTAAAATTATTTTTAATTTGAATTTGAAAAATTAAAATTATTTAAATCGTTTTTAATTTAAAATTTTTTAAAAACATTTTTTTATTATTTAAATCATTTTTTGTAATTTATTTATTATTTTAATTAAATATTTAATATATTTTTAAATATTTTTTTCTCCCAACGGTTGACATGGGCCTGACGCAGTCGATCTGCCCAAGGCCATCAGGTAGCCGAGAGACTGACACGAGCCTGACGCAGTCGGCTTGCCCAAGGCCATCAGCTGGTCGAGAACCCCTCCCCAAGGCCAAGGCCAGGTGATGACCGAGACGTGCTTGCTGTGCTGACACGGGCTGAACGACCAATAATTGGCTGAGACCATGGGTTTTACCCATGGCCAATGCATTGCCAATTTTAAATATTTTTATTTTTTATATTTTATTTTTTGTATTTTAAATATTTTAATTTCGATTTCAATTATTCTAAACTTAAATTGAAATATATTTTTATTATTTAAATTACAATACATTTAAAATTTTTAAATTAAATTTATACAATTTAAAGAATAAAATTTACTTATTTTTTAATTTCAGCCCTTCAACTTATAAAAATTACCCTTCAACTTGCTCCTTTTGTGAATTAACCCAAAATTAAATTTTTATTTCAAATTTAAACTATAATTGTAATTTCAATTTTAAACTATAATTTTAATTTCAAGCAAGTATTTTATTTTCAAATTCAATTCACACTAGTATTATAATTTCAAACTCTATTAATTTTAATTTCGAATATAAACTATAAATTAATTTAAATTCCATTTCAACTTTAATTTCATTTTACTTTGTATGTATAATTTTAAGTTTAAATTGAAAAAAATAATAATAATGTATTTCATTTCTAATAATTTTCATTTGAACATGTATTTCAATTTTGAAATTACTTTTAAAAAAATATTGTATGTATACTTGTGGACATACGCTCATTCTTCGTCTTCCAGTTCGGCATTACAAGATGATTGATCGAAAACATAGACACGATGTGGGAAAGTGGATCGATTGTGGCCAGGTCTTCGGCAAATACTATACAATTTCGGTTCACCCGTCTCTTTGATGTCCATATCAGAGCGAATCCTCGTCAAACGTGGACGACTGATAGTACTAAAAAGAACATATGTTTTCTCCTTACTTATTGGTTAATTTATCCTCATTTAGTTATCTTTAGCACATATTTTAGCATTTTCAGATCAATAAATTGCATTTTATAACTCAATGGACCTTAGCCTATTTATCCTTAATTTTGTCATGTTTTGGTATTGATGTCGCTGCATGAGTATTTCCAAATTGAGCCCAGGACTGTCGCCACACTTGACAGCTGTCAAAGAAGCTTCCAATGCGGATAAGAACAAAAATGTGTGAGCTGTTCAATCTGGTATAACCAACTTGTACAGATAGAGACAGCAAGTTTCTTATGAAAGGACACCTGTACTATTTGGAATAATTTAAATATTCACGAGGAAAGAGAAAAAGGGGTCGATTTTTTGTGCATTATCTTCTTCAACTTATCTTTTGAAGCTTTTCGGCTATGGCGACTTAAGTCTCTTATGGGTGAACCGATGTGAAAGGGATGCAGATCAACTCTTAACGAGGAGCCTTGAGTGCGACACAAGAGGGATTTGAGAGATTGATCGACCTGTAACGTCTCAACTATTGTGCAAGCGAACACACGTCAATGCAAGTATAGTTGATAGATTGATTCTATAGGATATCGATCCCACGAGGAATGGGTACTTGATGCTTAAATATCGAAGCAACTAATACTAAGATTAGAGAAAATCTAGTAAAGATGTCAGCACAATTAAAGTAGATCTACACACTAAGACAGTCAAAATTGTCAATGTAATTATAAAAGTTAATTGTCAAATCAACTGAAAGTAAATCAAATTGTTGTTAAAGTGTTAAGAATTTAAATGCATGAAAGTAAAGTATGATCAAGTGCGAAGAATTGGAGTGGATCACTGATTTTACTAAGTAGCAATGCTAGATGCGTCGACAATTTATTGTATAGACGAATTGTTACAGCACTAAAGCTCCAATGAAATCTTACCAATTACAGCTCTCTGTTTAATTGAGACTTAAGTGCCCACAATTACTATACCTCTCAGTACTGGAAATTTTGTGCACTCAAGAACAAGTGACTAGAATCCCTTTTAATCCCAAGCAACTCTCGCTGACTTACTTGTTAACTTAACTTGTCACCGCATCTCCCGATGTCGGTAGACTACAATTCCACTCTCGTGTTTAATGTAGTTAAGTCCAAGAATAAACAGATGGGGAGAATCAAATAAGAATCAAAGTAATCTAACACTGAAAGATATTCCCATATTCATTCAATTGTCAATAATAATTCATCAATATAAAAAGAGGGGTCAACAAATACATCGAAGCTTACTATCTCTAGACTACTAGGACTATTCGTTAATCGCTCCTCTTACTTTGCATCGAGCACTTCTCGTTAAAAGTAGTTGCTCCTTCACTCGATCAACTCACCGTTCTCCAGCTTAAAACCTCAAAAACTCAAAGTAATTGAAGAATTAATCCGTTCACCTTTTGATATCTTTCCCTTTCTTCTTTCTTCTATTTATAGGCTTAAGAACTGTACATTTATTCTCTTCTCAGATCCAACTTCTTGTGCAGCTTTCAAAGTTTGTTGAAATCCAACTGTGCACTCACATAGATCTAGTGTGATCTTCATAAATTTGCAGATTGTCGTCGCATTTTTAAACGCGATCTATAATCCTTAATTACGGTGACATCGTGTGAAATTCCTGCTTTGGTGCTTCCAGAAGTGTTTGCAGCATGAATTCACCCATACAAAGTAAAGGTTTCGATGCGTTGACATCTCTAGCCGCAATTCCAAGCTAACTTGTGGTTGCATTCTTTAAATTCGTTTTAACATTAACCTTCTGAGATGGATCCCTGCGCTGACAATTTCTACACACAATACAAATGCTGCATGTGGCGACATTAGTGCACAAAAGAGATAAAATAACAAGAATTTATGCCAAACAATAATGAGTTAGAAAATATAAATACTAAGTATGAAATGTCTATTATGCATGCTAAATATAATACAAAAGAAACAATTAATACACAAATTTAGGGAGAAAATAGGTGTCATTTCTAATGCTATCAGAGATCAAGTCGAGATTGTTTAGGAATAGTATTCTCCACTTGTTTCTTTTATATTTATTTTCTAAACGCTGGTGATTACTTTCTATTTCATGTTTGTATGGAACTACATACGACTTTTGGGTTAAATGTTATTTTATTCAACTTTTCTTCTACTGTTTAATCTTTGGGTTTGAATGTTTTTAGCATGGAAATGTTATTGCAATCACTGCCACTGGAAAGTACAGCGATAGTTCAACCTAGCAAGCACGACAAAGGAAGTTGCTTGAGGATTACAGGGATTTAATCCACTTATTCTTAATTATGTTCCATTGCCATCATCGGAAGGTATGGTTAATGTGCATGTTTAAGTCTTATATCAAATATAGAAGTTAAGCTTGGTAAGATATTCATTGCAAATTATTGCATTAACAATCACCTATCCTTTTATATCTTATGAGCACTTAATATTCTATTGAAGATTCACTTTGGGGATCCCATTTTATCATTATCATATTTCATATTTATTTTCAAGTTATTGCTCCGACAACTATTCTTACAATTTATCTCATTTTTATCTGTTTATTGCACTGACATTGATAGATAAAAGACAACCATCCTCGTGGGATCGATATCCGACAGACTCATATCTGTCTACTATACTTGCATCGACAGTGTACTCTTGCACAATGTTACTGTGACGTTAAACAGTTGATCAAGTTTTAGCACCGTTGCCGGGGATGGCATTCATTTGATGTTTATTTTTATTTTTGCACTTTATTTTTATTTATAACATTTAATTGTTACTAACTTATTTTCTTTTTGTCGCTATTTTCGCATTTTATTTTAGGTTTTTTATGACCTGAAGCAATTCAGAGTTTATTGCTGATTTTGGTCTAGAAATTGAAAGAAACGTTCGGAGGAGACTTCAAGAACAAAGGAATATGACTTTACCAAGAAACAATGCAGCCATACCCCGATGCAGCAACAAAATCCTGATGACCCACCGTTGCTGCAAGACGCTCAAATACAAAACAGGACTATACGAGATTTTGTAGTACCTATCTTGGATGACTTACAACCGGAAGTTGTTAGGCCAGTAACCCAAACTGGGAATTTTAAGCTCAAGCCAGTAATGTTTCAAATGTTGAACTCTAATGGGCAATATGTTGGACTGCCACATGAAGATGCACGAGAACATCTTAATCATTTTTATTGATTTGTGCTTCCTTTAGTCAACAAGGCATTCTTGATGACGCTTTGAAAATGCAATTATTTCCTTATTCCTTGCAGAAAAGAGCTCGTACTTGGTTCCTTGGGCTACCTGTTGGCTCAATTACTTCTTGGAATGCTAATAGCATTTAAAAAAACCCATTAATTTCTCCTGATTTAGAGTATAATTTGTTCCCTTTGTACCATGTTTAGCATGCATTAGCATTTTATATTTAGTAATTGCATTTTCGAAGTCAATGATGTTTGGTGTAATTTTCTTTCATTTTATTATACTTATGCTACTAATGTCGCTACATTTAGTGTCAGTATTGCGTCTTGAGATGTCAGTGCAGGAATCTATCCTAAAAGATCAAAGCAAAAAAGTGTTCAAGGCTGTCACCGCAATTTTAATCCAGAATTGCGCCCAAACATGTCACCGTATGAGCACTTCTAGATTGTACCAGGGACTTTACTATATGAACATATCCAGAAGCACTAGTGCATGAGGATATCAAAGTTGTTGCAGCAAATTAAAATCTAAATTTGCGTCCAAAAATGTCGCGACAACCTACGACTGCTTACTGTATATACCAGATTTGAGTGAGTGTACAGTTGGATTAACTAACTTGTACAGCTGTAAGAAAGTTAGATCTGAGAGAAGAAGGACACCTGTACTTGGTAGTAAAGATAAATATTGAGGAAAGAGAAGAAGAAAGGAGAATCTAGCTTGTGAAAAATCAATTCTGTTTTCTTATTTTTTTCCCTTAAGCTTGCTTCTATGGTAGCTTAATCATCTTGGAGGGTGAACTGACTGTGAAGAGAAGGCAACATTTGCTCCTGACAAGGAGTGTTCTAAGTGCGACGCAAGAGGAGCATTAGGGAAGAGTTCTAGTAGGCTAGGAATACAATGCTTCAACTTGTTATTTATTTCCTCCTAAACGTTGATAAATTCTGATGAACTTAATTGTGTATGGAAGTACCTTTTAATTTTAGATCTAAATCAATCTTTTTTCAATTCCTCATATCTGTTTATCTTTGGATTTAATTGCTTGATCACGAATTATTATTGTAGTCGTTGACACTGGAAGGTGCACTGAAAAGTTATATTAACAAGCAAGACAATGGAAGTTGCTTGAGACACGAAGGAATTTCGAGTCACTTGTTCTTGAATGCAAAGCATTGCTAGCACTGGAAGGTGTGGTTAATGTGAGTATTTGGGTCTTAGATAAGTATAGAAGTCGAAGTGAGTAAGATTTCATTAAGCTTAATTGCAGCGACAATTTATCTATCATTTACCTTGTGATCACATTTAGTGATTGCCGACTTATCAAAGTCAGGGATCCCCCATTCTATCATCATTGTTTTATTTCTTTAAATTCCTTAATTTGATCGACAAAATATTTCAAAGTTTCACTATATTTTCTTATTAAATTGTTTTGACATATTACATCACAAACTCATAACAATTGCTTTGACAGTTTTGATTCATTCTAATTTTGCAGTCTGTGATTTAATTGTGCTGACATTATTCCTTATAATTCCTTTTATGCTAACTTTAATTCCTTCGACAATTATAGCATCAACAACCATCTCTGTGGGATCGATATCTAATAGCTAAAACCTATCAACTATACTTGCATCGACAGTGTTCGCTTGCACCAATTATTGTGACGTTCATAGCACGATCAAGTTTTGGCACCGTTGTCGGGGGTGGCGTTTGTTTGATGTTTATTTTTGTAGTTGCAATTATTCTTTGTTTCCTGATTTTTATTTGTTACTAATTTGTTTTTATTTCTTGACTATTTTTTCAATTTTTAGGTGTTTATGACCACTAGGAGAAATCCTAAAAATATTGTTGGCTTAGACCCGGAAATTGAAAGAACCATTCAAAGGAGAAGACAAGAACAAAGAAATATGGCTTTACCTGGAAATGATTCTATACCACAGTTGCCGCCATAAAATCTTGTCCCTTCAATACAACCACAAAATTTAAACAACCCACCGCTATCAATAGAAGAACAAATACAAAACAGAACAATCAGAGACTTTATTGTTCCTGTGTTAGATGACTTGCAACCAAGGGTTGTTAGACCAGCTATCCAAGCTGGGAATTTTGAGTTAAAACTGGTTATGTTTCAAATGTTAAATTGAAATGGGCAATATGCTAGTTTGCCTCATGAGGATGCGAGAGAGCATCTTAAATCTTTTCTGCTAATCTGTGCTTCTTTTAGTCAGTATGGTGTTCCTAATGACACCTTAAAGATGCAGTTGTTTCCTTATTCATTACAAGGAAGCGCTCGTACCTGGTTTCTTGGATTACCTTCTGGATCTATTACATCGTGGAATGCACTTGCAACTCAATTTGTTTTTCGGTTTAATCCACCTATGATGAATGCTCGATTGAATGATATTACTGTTTACCACCAATTAGATAATGAGAATTTGCATACCACATGGGAGCGTTACAAAACTTTGCTTCGACGTTGTCCTATGTATGGAATCCAACAAGAAACACAGATCGAAATTTTTTACAATGGACTAAATGCGCAGACAAGAAAACTTGTCGATGCATCTATAAACGGTCCTTTGTTGGATTGCACCTATGATAAAGCTGTGTGAATTTTGGAAAGAATTGCACAGAATGATTATCAATACCCAATTTCTCGAGCTGCTCAAGTAAAAACGAATCCTGGAGTTATTGAATTAGGCGCCATATCAGCTTTAACTGCATAGGTATCTTCGTTGGCTAACATGATTAAAAACATGAAAGGGACGAGTGACGTTGCTCCCATTCAAGTTGCTTAGCAATTGGATGTCTCGACATTTTGTTGTGAAATTTATGGTGACAACTATAGCTACGAGGATTGCCCACAACATGCAAAAAATACATTTTATGTTAATAACATCAGAGGAAACTCGTATGGTAATTCTTATAACAGTTCAACCAGAAATCAACAACCTTGGGAAAATCAAAATGCGTCCACATTTTGATATGAAAATTCCTCAAGTCAAGGAAATTTTATACAAGGGAATTAAAATCAACAGCAAAATTACAATCACAATTCTCAGGTACAGGCACATCATGATCAGATGCAGTCATATGCTCAGATGCAATCACATGCTCGTATGCAGCCACAGTAGACTACATTCCCAAATATGCAAGGATAGCATTAACAACAACAACAGCAGTACTCTCAACTGAGAGTAGATCCTTTAGCTGCCCTTGAAGCTTTGATGCGTGAGCATATTACAATAATTGAAGCTATTGTGCAAGGAAATTCTTCTTCCATCCGAGTGTTGGAAGCACAAGTAGGACAACTAGCTTCTAATATAAGCACTAGACCACTAGGTGTTTTACCCAGTGATACCCAACTCAAAAAGTGAAGGAGCATTGCAAAGCTATTACTCTTCGGAGTGAGAAGCAAACTGTTAAACAAAGCAGCAGTTTCAATACAGCACTTGTCGATGCAAATAAAATAGAGCAGAAAGAAAAAGTTGTATCTGAAGAAGAATCAATAGAGCATAATGAAGAGGAGCCACCAGTAATTACACCCATGCCAACCATTCGACCTACAAGATTATCGGCGTAATTGCCAATGTCGATGCAACCGGTTGTATCACAACAACCTAATGTCTCTATACCTTTTCCGTTTCCACAACGATTTAAGGAGAAAGAACACGATAGAGAATATCAAAAGTTTTTGGCCACCTTGAAACAATTGCATGTTAATATACCTATTGTCGATGCTCTTGTGCAGATTCCTAGCTATGGAAAATTTATGAAGAAGCTTTTATCCAAGAAAAAGAAGTTGACCGACATCGAGACAATTACGCTCACAGAAGGTTGCAGCGCGCTGTACTGAAAAATAAATTGCCAACCAAGATGAAAGATCTTGACACTTTTATAATTTCATGCTCCATTGGAAATTATTATCTAGGCAGAGCTCTTTGTGATCTAGGAGCAAGTATCAACCTTCTGCCCTTATGTACATTCCGAAAATTAGGAATTGGTCACATGAAACCCACTGCGGTGACATTGCAGCTGGTAGACAGATCCTTAGCTCAACCTGAAGGATAAATCAATGATGTTCTCGTCCAAATAGATAAGTTTGTGTTTCCAGCAGATTTCATTATACTTGATTGTGAAGCTGATAAGGAGGTGCCCATAATTTTGAGACGCTTATTTCTTGCTACAAGGCGCACTCTTATAGACGTATTCAAGGGTGAGTTAATCATACGACACAATGATGAACATGTTACCTTCAGTGTCTTTGAAGCAACTTCCTACAGGAGTAAAGAGCAATGTCACCATATTGATGTACTGGATGAATTAATTACGGAGGAATTTAATGAGCAAAGTAAAGCAACTTTAGAAGAAATTGCTGTGAGAACTGAAGACAATTTCCTACCTGAATGCAACCACAAGGCTAAAGCAAATATGGTTGAGCATATACATGGTTGGCAGATGGAATCTTTAGATCTGACCAATAGGACGATTTTTATATTTAAACTGTCTATTGAAGAAGCTCCAACTTTGGAGTTGAAACTATTGCTAACACATTTAAAATATGCTTTCCTTGGTGACAACAATACCCTTCCAGTAATTATCTCCACAAATCTCAACGCAAGTCAAGAGGAGAAATTAATCAGAATACTGAAGCAACATAAGCGTGCCATCGCCTGGAGCATAGCGGATATCAGAGGCATTAGTCCCTCTTTTTGCATGCACAAGATCAGGTTGGAGGACGAGGAAAAGTAGTCCATTGAACAACAACATAGGTTAAATGAGAAAATGAAGGAAGTTGTAAAAAAGAGATCATCAAATGGTTGGATGTCGACATTATTTACCCAATTTCTGACAGTACATGGGTGAGCCCAGTCCAATGCGTTCCAAAGAAGAGCGGTATTACGGTGGTAAGTAATGAAAAAAATGAATTAATCCCTACTCGCATTGCTATAGGTTGGCGAGTTTGCATGGACTACCGCCGTTTGAATGGTACCACAAAAACAAATCACTTCCCACTTCCCTTCATTGATCAAATGTTGGATAAGCTTGCTGGTAAGGCCTATTACTATTTTCTTGATGGATATTCTGGCTACAACCAGATTGCAATTGCACCGGAAGACCAAGAAAAAATAACTTTTACTTGTTCATTTGGTACCTTTGCTTTTCGCCGAATGCCATTTGGTCTATGCAATGCACCAGCCACATTTCAAAGGTGATGGCAATGTTTTCTGATATGATTGAAGATTCGTTGGAGGTATTCATGGATGATTTTTCTGTTTATGGTCACATTTTTTATAAATGTGTTGACAATTTAGCTAGAGTGTTAAAGTGATGCGAGGACACTAATTTGGTGCTAAATTGGAAAAATGCCACTTCATGGCAACTGAAGGCATTGTTCTTGGGCATCGTATCTCTTGTCAGGGCATCGAAGTAGACAAGACAAAGGTGGAGATTATTAAGAAGCTGCCACCACTTACTAATATCAAGGGAATAAGGAGTTTTCTCAACCATGCAGGATTTTATCAATGATTTATTCGAGATTTCTCAAAAATTGCAAAACCTCTCTGCTCACAGTTGGAGCAGAATAAAAAGTTTTTGTTTGATGTTACCTGTCTGGAAGCATTTGTAAAAATTAAGCAGCAATTAGTGTAGAAACCTATTGTAGTCGCACCGGACTGGTCACAACTGTTCGAAGTTATGTGTGATGCAAGCGACTATGTAGTAGGTGCAATGCTTAGACAACGCAAAGATAAGGTATTTCATATAGTATATTATGCTAGCAAAACTCTTACTAAAGCGTAGGTAAATTATACGACTACAGAGAAAGAGTTGTTGGCAGTAGTTTTTGCATTCGACAAGTTTCGTTCGTGTCTTGTTAGCGCAAAAGTTATAGTATATGCTGATCACTCTGCATTACGATACCTCTTTGCCAAAAAAAGGCTAAACCCAGGCTGATTCGATGGATCCTTTTATTACAAGAATTCGATGTTAAAATTAAAGATCGAAAAAGATTGGAAAATCAGGTAACAGATCATTTATCTCGTCTGGAATTTGAGAGTGAAGATGGAAATACGTCACAAATTATCCACGCATTTTCAGATGAGAAGCTCTTTTCTGTCAATGCATCCCCATGGTATGCAGATGTTGTTAATTATTTGGTTTGTGAAAAACTACCACTAGGTGTAATTGGTCACCTAAAGGAACAATTTCTTCGAGATGCTGCAAAGTATTATTCGAATGAGCCATACCTGTTCAAAGTATGCACCGACAATATTATTCGTCGATGCGTTTCTGAAGAAAAAATGTTTCCCATCTTGAAGCATTACCATGATGCTCCTTATGGAGGTCATTTTAGTGGTCTTAAGACAGCTGCAAAAGTTCTACAGTCAGGATTTTATTGGCCAACATTGTTTCGAGACGCCCACAATTTTGTTCAACAATGCGATAATTGTCAGCATACTGGATCAATATCTCGTCACAACGAAATGCTGCGACAACCTATTATAGAAGTTGAGCTTTTAGATGTCTGGGGTATGGATTTCATGGGATCATTTCCTAATTCTTTTGGAAATGTTTATATTCTTTTGGAAGAAGAAATGTTTCCCATCTTGAACCATTACCATGATGCTCCTTATGGAGGTCATTTTAGTGGTCTTTAGACTACTGCAAAGGTTCTACAGTTAGGATTTTATTGGCCAACATTGTTTCAACACGCCCACAATTTTATTCAATAATGCTATAACTGTCAGCATACTGGATCAATATCTCGACGCAATGAATGCTGCTGTAACAACCTATTATGGAAGTTGAGCTTTTCGATGTCTAGGGTATGGATTTCATGGGACCATTTCCTAATTCTTTTGGAAATGTTTATATTTTGGTCGCTGTCGATTATGTATCAAAGTAGGTCGAAGCAATTGCTGTCCCTAAAGATGATGCTAGGACAGTGTTGAAATTCTTTCACACACACATCCTCACACGATTCGGCATTCCTAGAGCATTAATTAGTGATCAAGGCACTCATTTTCACTGCATTCGAGTTGCGACAACATTAAAGTGTTATGGTGTTAAACATAGAATGGAAACTACATATCATCCACAAACGAATAACCAAACTGAAGTATCCAATCAAAAAATTAAAAATATCCTTAAAAAGGTGGTGAATACATCCAGACGCGATTAGTCTTCAAGGCTCAATGATGCATTGTAGACGCTTCACCCAGTGTACAAAACACCATTAGGAATGTCGTCGTATCAACTTGTTTTTGGTAAATCCTGTCACTTGCCTGTGGAACTTGAACATAAAGTCATGTAGGCAATTAAGCAAGTGAATATGGATTATGATACTACTGGACAAAAGCGATTATTGGACATTTTTGAATTGGAGGAGATTCGACGAAATGTGTACGAAAATGTTGCCATATACAAAGAAAAAAAATGAAACGATGGCATGACAACATTATCTTGTGGTGAAAATTTTTTGTAGGTCAGTTAGTACTTTTATTTAATTCATGTTTAAAACTGTATCTTGGAAAATTGCGCTCCAGATGGTCAGGGCCATTCGAAGTTGTCGAAACATTTCCTCATGGTGCGGTGATAATTAAAGACTTAAATGATGGCCACCAATTCAAGGTAAATGGCCAAAGGTTGAAGCACTATCTCAGCCCAAACGACCACGAGCAGAACGAGACCATTAATCTGGTCACATTTTCTTAACATGTCATTACAATTTTTTTCTATTTACTTTTTGCATTTTATTTCAATTATCTCTTTAGTTCTTCTGCAGGAATAAAGCTATCCTTTTTGTCGACGCATAGAAAACACTACTTGTCGATATAATTTATCTACTGACTCCTCACAGTGAAATGTTTCAGGAAAGAATCACGCCGATTGATTCACCTTGTTCCCTAACCATCGGATCAATTCAAAAAGAGGACAATTCGTGTCATTGCATTTATTGGATGCAAACACAACGTCCTTTCCCTGCAGTCGAAATCATCATGCCTCTTTATCTTCATCCCCTATAAAACACCCCATTGTGCTGACGGTGTTTTTCACAACCATAACCACCATTATTGCTGCAAAACTTTCTTTTCTTCAACCTTCCAATTCTTGTGATTTTCATTCTCTTTCTATTTTACAGTTATGGCAAGAACAAGAGGATCCAAAACCCCATCTAAATCAACCGCTGAATCCTCTACGGTGGTGGCTCGTAATGTAAAGCAGTTGCCATCCAACGAACCAGTACTGTTTCTCACAAAAGCAACAAAAGACCGCTTCCACAACAATATGTTGAAGCGTAACTGCCACCCAGAGCAAGGATTCCAACTATTTCCACTACTCACGCTGGGAAAACAAATCCACAGAAATATTACACGCCTGGGGTGGGAAAAGTTTTGCAACCATCCTGAAGGGCATTCTCCGTCTCTTGTCAAGGAATTCTATGCCAATTTGGTTGATAAAGAATAAGAGTTTGTCAGGGTATACTAGCAACACAGTTTGCTTTACGCTTTAACCACCGACAATGAATGCTTATCTCCGAAATGATATTACAGCTTATCATCAACTAGATGATGAGAATCTTCACACTATATGAAAATGTTATAAATATTTGCTTCGACATTGCCCCATGCACGACATTCAATAAAAAACACAAATTGAGATTTTTTATAATAGGCTGAATTCACAAACGAGGAATCTTGTCGACGAATCAGCTAGTGGTCCTTTGCTGGATTGTACTTATAATTATGATATTGGAATTCTTGAGAGAATTGCTCAAAATGATTATCAATATCCTATCTCTAGAGCTGCACAAGCAAAAGCTACTCCGGGAGTTATTGAATTGGATGCAATATCTACACTTAGTGCTTAAGTTTCTTCTATTGCAAATATGATACAAATATGCAAGGGACTAGTGACGTTGCACCTATACAAGTCGCTCAACAAGTTTATGTTCTTACCTCTTGTTGTGAGATTTGCGGTGACAACCATAACTATGAAGATTGTCCACAACATGCACAGAATGCCTTCTATGTTAGTAACATCCGTAACAATTCTTATGGTAACTCTTATAATAATTCTGCACGCAATCAATAGTCTTGGAGAACTCAGAAGTTGGACAAAATGCTGCGACATTTCGATATGGGAATACATCTACTCAAGGTAATTATAATCCAAGACAAGGGAATTACAATCAACAATAGCAGAACTACAATCAGCACACTCAGATGCATCCACAACAAAGCCAGATGCATCCATACCAGAATCAGACGCAACCAAAACACTCTTTAATGCAGAATCAACATGTTCAAGGACATCGACAACAACAGTACACGCAAGCTTCTAATTCTGATCCGTTAGCAGCTCTTGAGGCTTTAATGCAGGAGCATATTACTCGCACGGAAGCTATTGTGCAACGAAATTTATTTTCTATTCGAACATTAGAGGCACAATTAGGAGAACTTGCTTCGAATCTGAATACTCAACCACCGGGCATACTACCTAGTAACACGAAAAATCCCAATCCAAGGGAGAAAGAACATTGCAAGGTTATCACTCTTAGGAGGGTAAACAAACTGGCAAGCCGACTACATACTCTACTGTAGCACCCCAAGATACTAGTGAAGTGATCCCTAGTGAGAAGGTTGAATCTGAAGAGCTTGTCGATGTACCAGGCAAAGAAGTTCCACAAATTGTCACTCATATACCTAATGTCCGACCCTCATTTATGAATTATTCAACATTTATATTTGCAGTCGCACACGCTGCATGAACATGCGCACACGAATATCGGAGAGTTTAAAATCTAAAGCACTCGCATCGCCTGTTTGCCAAATTAATTACGTACGACCTTGGCGGAACACCCGAGCGACGACCGGTGTACTATGACACTTGAGAAATCTCTAACTTACGTAAATAGATTTCTGTGTTCATCGTTCGAGCTCTCTGATTGTTTACTGCCATGACCTTTCGAATGTCCTTAACGTACACGTGCCCAGCCTTCATCTGCACCACTTGTCGCTGCCCCATTGTAGGCATCAATGTGGTCAACCTATAGAAGATTACCGAGAAAACAGCAGTAATTGGTAGATGTCGTGTACGCTTCAAGATCGAGTTAACTGGCTCGACCAGGTTGGTCGTCATCTGGCTATACCAATACCCCTCATCGTAACTTTGTGTCCATTGATACGTCTCGACGCTACCCAATCACCCATGGAGATTTTTACCATTTGGTAAATCTTTCATCTTAGCTTCAAGCCTTGCGAACTTTTGTCTGAATCTTCGCGGTTTAAATTCATGAGCTGCATATGCAATTTCAAATAAGTATTTTAAAAATTCACACACTAATAAAATTTGAAATTAAATCGAATAAAAAAAATACAAACAATAATTTTTACCCATGTCCATGAGTTCTTATTTCCATTCTTTATTTTCATAATCACTATGAAAGTTTGTCGACATGTGCCAGATGCAATAAACAAACCTTCATGGAACCTTCGATCGCCTTATTGCAACAAGGAGCCCTTTTCGATCTGTCTGATATAAGGCAAACGTTGTCTTGCCTAACAACGTGCCTCCTCGGATTTTTTAAGAAAAATTCTCAAGACTTAAAGCATTCTTTCTCTACTATGGCGAAAGCGATCAGAAGTACATTTCGGTTATCGTCTTGTGCAACAACAATCAGTAGTATTTACGCGTATTTACTGTACAACCAGGTTCCATCCACCTGCACCATCGATTTGCAGTGAGGGAAGGCCCTAACACACGGCTCGAACGTCTAAAACAATAGGTAAAAACGTCATTTTTCTCGGTTCAATCACCCCATCCGGGCCTCTATACGGTAGTGTTTGCAAATCAGTAACTACCCCCGACACATACTCTCGCATCGCGGCTATCCACCCTTGAAGCTCATTGTATGACGCATCCCAGTCACCATACAACTCACACATAACCATTTGCTTCGCCTACCATGCCTTCTGGTACGAAACCTTATAATTGAAGCGAGCTTGTATGGCCACAACATAGACTGATACCTTATTCAACGAAGACTCTTTCACCATAGGCATGATGCAGTTGCATATGGTCTTTGCATCTAACTTCTAATGGTCTTGCATCATGCGAGCCATGGTGCATGTGTGTGAACCTTCCATTTTCCTTATTGTCCACAGTTGAGTCTGTTGCATTAACGCGGCTCGGATACGCCACTTACACCCACTTGAGGCTTTCTAACATTCTCCGATGTACAAAGACTGTGACGATTTCGTCATTTTATAATCCACAGCTAACTTCAAGCTGTATTGCTTTATTGCATTTAAGCAGTACTTTTTGTTCTCAAATTGTTATCCTACGAACAACTCTTCTTCGTCGATTTCTTCCTCAAGTAGATTAACCAGAACTATGTTTGTATATTTTGGGAACTCACGAGCTCGAGTCGTATCTAGGTCTAAGTCACTTATGAAGGGCCCGAGATTATTCCTAATAACTATACTCGGGCCCGTGTTTTCTATCGAATTGGTATTAACATCATCACCCTCCATCGAGCCCTTCTTATTTATATCTTCGGGGATGTCATCCAAATCGAGGTCATTCAAACCTTCATTTTCGTCATCATCTTCTATGGTGGCCAACACCTCCGGATGAAATTGTAGACGAAGACACGTGTTTTGGATGTTATACGAACATCCACCGATGTTTGGATTTTCGGGAGTTGACCCTCCAAAACCCGATTGATCATCCTATCATACATTAAGATCAAAATCTATTCTAGAACGCTGGCTTACTGGATTTAAAACTTGAATTGGTTCGAGTTCTGCTATCTCCGCGAACAACTCAATCGGTAGGGATTTTCGATCTTAGAGGGGCAATAAATTTCTATCATTGTCCCTAGGTCATCATCATCAACAAGCTCCATTTCCGAGAACTTGACCGGATATGATGAAACTGGAAATTTGTAAAACAGTAGTAGCTATTTTTGTATTGATCTTCTGTTTCAATTCCTCCAGCGAAACACTTTTGTTGAATCTCATTCCGATTTTTTCTCAGCTTTGAAATATACAACCTTCATCATCTGTATTGATAATTTCTCCATCGAAATGAACATAAACAAAGAAAATGTTGGAATTCATCTTGAAAAAAGTTATGATTTTCTCTCAACAAACAAAACACAAATATTTAGTACTGATAATGAAAACAAAAAGCTCAAATAGTTGAAAAGACACTTATATATATATCTAGTACGTACTGTGGTTAAAAGTGAGCAAAAAGTATTATTTAGGTACAGAAAAAGGTGGTGTCAACCATGGGTTAGCAAACACCCAAAAATATTTTGAGACTTGAAAACGTAGGTCTCGATCATGGATGGTAAACACACGAAAAAAATATTTTTAGGTTATGGAAAAGGAGGATGTCGTTTATTTTTTAACTTTAATTTGTAATTATTATTTTTTCAATATATATTTAATTTTTCGATAATAATAATTATTTCACATTTTCACAATAAAATATTTAATAAATTTTTTATATAATTTGAAAATATATTAATATAAGAAAATACAAACATTGTTGAATATTACAACGTAACTAATTAAATTTATAGATACAATAAATTATAAATATTTGTTAATATTTATACGCGAAATTTTAAAATTCGAACAATAATAATACAAAATAACCTTTCATAGCATAACCTGCTCAACTCGTCTCGATTAGATAATGTCCATCTTCTTGAATACTTAGCCAACTTCAAGAAATTCTTGGCCAAGTCATCTCGGTTGGTTGTTAGATGATAGAGAAAGTCATCCCACCTTTGATAGCATAACTTTTACAATTATACCACCTAGTTACATATGGCGGAAAATATATCATCTACGTTGGATCAATACCTCAACAGTTGTATTGTTGAATCGCGGGATAACAATTCTTCCAACGTAGATAATGTCCATTTTCGTTGGACATCTCGGATAGTCTTCAATGGAGAAGGAAATTGTCTAACCACTGAAGACATATATTTGTCACTTCACATGACAATATATAACTTCAGCAATACATGACAGTATATAATTCAACCGCACAATTCGGTTTACACTTCAAAATTCTCTCCTAGAACAAAACACTCATTTGATGATATACAATAAAACGCTCTCATTTCTATGTTACTTTGAGAGAAATATTTATTCCTTACAATTTTAAAATCAAAACCACAATATTATATATAGACAAGGGAAAGTTGGTGTTGGCCATTGGTTGCCAAACATTAAAAAATTATTTTTTAATTCATATTTTTATGGGTGTCGGCCATTGGTTGTCAAATATGAAAAAAATTTATTTTTTTAGTCGTATAATTTGTGGGTGTCAGCAATTAGATGACAAACACCAAAATATAATTTTTTTTATTTCTGGGTGTCGCTCATGGGTTGGCAAACACCCAAAAATTATATTTTTGTATCTGGAAAAGAGGGTGTCGACCATGGCTGACAGACACCCAAAAATAATTTTTTTGGTATCTGGAAAAGAGGGTGTCGGTCATGGCTCGACAGGCACCCAAAAAAAATTTTTTTTTATTCGTATTTTTTTTATGTCGGTCATGGCTTGGTTGACACCCAAAAAACATAATTTTTTAAATATAAAAAAGGGATATCGGTCATGGCTTGGCAGACACCCAATTTTTTTTCAAAATCTGGTATTTTCGTATACCAGTATAATATCGGGTTAAAAAAATACATGGGTGTCGGCCATGGAGTGGCAGACACCTAAGAAATTAATTTTTTTATGCCTGACACCAATTATTGGGGTGAAATTTGAGGAGGTGTAGGCCATTACATGGACTTTTAGCATTTTTACTGTTCATTTTAGATTATTTTTGTGTATATTTTCCAACTTGGGTCATTTATATAAAAAACCCTAATATGTCCATTTTAGACATAATACATTTAAATAATGTTCAAATTAATTAATATTATGATATATTAGTAAGAATATAAAAAATAATTTAGTATAATTTGTTGTTAATATTTTAATATATGAAATATAAAATTTAAATATTTTCTAAGCAATTAATATTAATTATTCATAAATTTTAATTCAAATATATAAACTATATTTTAAATAATAAAGTATGATCAATAAAAATTTAAATATATAATATTATATATTTAAAATAAATTTTAATAGAAAATCATATAAATATTATATAAAATACATTATAAGGATTAAAATTGTCATTTATTCCTAAAATTACTTTTGCCAAAAGTAAAAGCTAAAAAAACTTATTTTACTTTTGGATTGAAAAACATTTTTCAAAAACACTTCTGATTTCAAAAGTTGTCTGTTTAGTATTATTTTTGATTTCAAAAATACTTTTGATCTAAAAAGTATTTTTGAAAAATAATGCTGAACAAACTCTAACTTAACTACTTATTTTAAAATCTTATCGTTGAGAGTTAGGGGCGAAGGCAAAAAAATTTTTAGAGGTCGAAATTAAATTATAATTTTTACGATAGTAAAAATGTAATTTTTAAAGGATTAAATTAAAATTTATCATTTTTAGTGAAGATCAAAGTGCACTTTTACCTTTATTAATTTAAAATTTAAAAATTTTCAAAAACTTAAATGAAATTTTTTTTATTTTAAAGGGCCAAACCCCTGCGAATTCCATGGATTCGTCCCTGTTTAGAGTGACTTTTTTATTTTAATTGTTAAAGAGAATTTCAATTTAGGGTCTAAAGGCAAAGACATAATAATTGTAAGTATTGGATCTAAACGTTTAATCATTTTTGTATTGTAAAATCTTTAGAATATATGAAAGGGAAGTAAAAGAATGCTTCCCATTTTTTATTGCTTATTTGTTTTGATGGACCCATTATTTGTTGGATGTAAGAATTCCTAATTTAATTGAATAATATTAAAAGGAAAAGGGAAAAAAAAAGGAAGAATAAGGATCCAAAGATGAAAGAATCTTTTTTTTTCTAATATATATTTTTTAATTTATTATAATTGGCATAATTCTTTTTCTCTTTTGTGTCAAATCATGGTCAATCCTTAAATCCAAAAACTGTGGGTAATGCCGACACTCACAATCAGTACAGACTGAAGGCGAATGGTAGGGAGAATTATGATATTTTATCCATTATATTTCAAAAGTAAAGGCTAAGTTATAGGGTTTTTTTTTAATAATACAAAAAAAAATCACATAAATGGTATAAAACCCTCATTAATAGGTTTTTTTTATATATATAAATGATCCGAAAAAAATTATTTACACAAATAATTTAAGTTAAATAATATTCATTTAAATGATATAAAATAAACAGTAAAAATTAAAAATAGATACTCCATGATCGACACCTCTTAAATTTTTACCTCAATTATTGGTTGACTTTTCTTTCAGCCATAAAAAATGAATTCTTTGAGTGTTTGCCACTTATAATACCTCGGGAGCTAATGAAATTATTTTAGTGAAATTTAATTGTTTCAATTCTAAGGCAATCGCACCAAAAATTTGAGTTCTTTTTGGATTTCCTTCTTGATCAATGACAACGGCAACATTGTCATCATATCATATTATCATCTCGTTGTCGCGTTTGAGTTCTTTACAAGTACATACAGTTATAGATCTGATCACTTCTGATCTTTCTAAAGGTGTATTTGGTACTGCTTCCTTGATCACAACAACAATAACGTCACCAATATGAGCATATCGACGATTACTAGCTCCTATTTTTTTAATCCGATATTATACTGGTGTACGAAAATATTTTTTTGGTGTTTGCCAAGCTATGATCGACACCCAAAAATACAAATAAAAAAGTATTATTTTTAGATATTTACCAAGCCATAATCGACACCACCTTTTTCAGGCCCCCCAAAATTTTTTTGAGTGTTTGTCAAGTTATAGCCGACACCCAAAAAATACGAATAAAAAAATTATTTTTTTGGGTGTCTGCCAAGCCATGATCGACATCACCTTTTTAGGTCCCCAAAATTTTTTTGTATTTGCCATCTAATGGCCAACACCTACAAAAAATACGAAAAAAATTAATTTTTTGGTGTTTGACAACCAATGACCGACACCCATAAAATACAAATTAAAAAATAATTTTTTTGGTGTTTGGCAACCAATGGCCGATACCAACTTTTTCTCGTTTATATATAGGACAGAAGTTTTGGTTTTGAAATTGTAAGGAAAAAAATTTCTCTCAAAGTAACACAGAAATGATAGTGTTTTCTTGTATATCATCAGATGAGTGTTTTGTTCTGGGGGAAAGTTTTGAAGCGTACAACCAAATTTCGGGATTGAATTATATACTGTCATGTATTACCGGAGTTGAATTATATACTGTCATGTGAAGCGGCAAAGATATGTTTTCAATGGTTAGACAATTTTTTGCGCCATTGAAGACTATCCGAGATGTCCAACGTAGATGGACATTATCTGCGTTGGAAGAATTGTTATTTTGCAATTCAACAGTTGAAGTACTATTGAGGTATTGATCCAACGTAGATATATTTGTCGCCGTATGTAACTATGTGGTAGAACCGTAAAAATTATGCTATTAAAGGTCAGATGACTTTCTCTTCATCTAATAGCTAACCGAGATGACTTAGACCTCATTCAAGCATATGGACATTATCTATTTTTGTATTTTATTTTATATGTAATTTTAATTTATTTCATATTATTATTGTTTGTATTTTAAAATTTCGTGTACTAATATTAACAAATTTTTGTAATTTCTTGTATCTGTAAATTTAATTTGTTGCTTAGTAATATTCAACAATGTTTGTATTTTATTGTATTAATATATTTTCGAATTATATAAAAATTTTATTAAATATTTTGTTGTGAAATGTGGACAAATAAATAATATCGAAAAATTAAATATATATTAAAAATAATAATTACAAATTAAAGTTAAAATTAAACGAAAAAAATAATTTTTTATTTGTATTTTTTGGATGTCAACCATGGCTTGGCAAACACTCAAAAAAAAAATTTGGGGACCTAGAAAAGGTGATGTCGACCATGGCTTGACAAACACTCAAAAAATAATTTTTTATTCATATTTTTTTGAGTGTTGGCTATGGCTTGGTAAACACTCAAAAAATATTTTTTAATGTAAAAAAAGTGGTGTCGACCATCGGGTGTTAGGGACCTAATTTTTTTAAATATTGTATTTTTGTATACCAATATAATACCAGTTAAAAAATACAAGAGTGTCGACTATGGAGTGGCAGACATCCAAAAAACTCATTTTTTATGGTTGAAAGAAAAGTCAGCCAATGATTGAGGTGAAAATCTAGGAGTGTCGGCCATGGAGTGGTAGACACCAAAAAATTCATTTTTTATGGCTTAAAAAAAAGTCACCCAATGATTGAGGTGAAAATCTAGGGGTGTCGACCATGGAGTGTCCATTTTCAATTTTCACTGTTCATTTTAGGTCATTTAGGTGAATATTATTCAACTTGGGTCATTTGTGTTAATAATTTTTTCGAGTCATTTATATAAAAAACCCCTCATTAATTATCAAAATGGTATGTTTTGGGGGTGAAGAGTTGTTCATTGGCGGCACTACTGTGTATGCATTACAATTTTTTTTATTATATTTTTAAATTATAAAATAAAAAATAATATTTTATTGGTGGTGTCTCACCCATAGGCGGCATCACTGTTATATGGGTATAGTATATACCCTATTGTAATATATGGGATTGGGATAGGTATAGTATACCTAACAAGTGGGTGGCGCCTCACCCATAGGCGGCACCACTGTTATACGAGTATAGTATATACCCGATTGTTATATACGGGATTGGGATAGATATAGTGTACCTGACAAGTGGGTAGTGCCTCACCCATAGGCAGCACCGAAAACGCTTAGTTAATAGGCAACACCTACGTCAAATCATGCAGGGGAAACGGTGTGCCCTGGCGTGGGGTGGCATGCATGCATGCATGCTGCATCCAAAGAGCTTGATTCGGCTTGGGGGCTTGGGGAAGGGTTGATTTTTTCTTATAAGAAATGGGGACCTTAGGGTGGTGATTGAACTAAAAAAAGAAAAAAAGAAGAAGAAGAGTAGAGGGAGAGAGAAAGGAAGGGAAAAAGAGGTATATATTTTTATTTTATTGTTGTTGTTGTTTTAATTTATTTTAAAATTATTTTATAAAGTTTAGTTTAATGTTATTTTGTTGTTATTTTAAATTTATTTTTTTAGTAGTAGTAATTAATATAAAATATTTTTTTAGTTTAATATTTATGTGATTTGTTATAATTTTTTTTATTTTGTAGTTAGATTAAAGGAAGAAAAAATTAAAAGAAAGGTAAATATTTTGTTGTTTTTTTATTTTAATTTAAAGTTATTTTTAGTAATTATTATAAATTATTTGTTTTGTTTAGTTTAATTTTTATGTGACTTATTATTAATTTTTTATTTAGTAGAGTAGATTAAAGGAAGAGAAAGAAAGGAAAATTTTGTTGTTTTTAATTTAATTTTGTTAGTAAATAAGTTTAATAACCTTTAAAATAATAATGTCCATTTTATTTTGAATAATAATATATTCCATTATTATACCTAATATTTATTTATAATATTTGTATTATTTTTAACTTTAAATATTATTAATTAATTAAATGATAAAATTAATAAAAATATTTAATAATTAGTTCTATGACTTTATCTTTTAAATGAATGATAGGTTTTTAAAGGGAAAATGATAGTTTTTTTAAGTTGCAAGTAAGTAATTATTATAAATTATTTGTTTAGTTTAATGTTTATGTGATTTTTTAGGTTATAAATGTAAATTGTTTTAATTATTATAAAGTTGTTTATTTTGTTTTTTTATTATTATAATTATTATAATTATAAAGGCTTGTTTTAATTAATTTTTTGTGTGATTTGTTATTAAATTTGTGTTTCTTATTAAATTTTTACCGAAATAATTATTTATGTACCGAACTACTTGAATTAATTTTTTTTTTTTGCAAAATGAGTTCTTTGATAAATAAATTATAATCACATATCAAACACGGTGAATGACATATCACACGTGAACAATATATCATGGTAATAGAATTATTATTTGTTACTAATGTCATTTAGAGAATTAAATTAGGTTATATTAACTATTTCGGTAAATTAACAAGGCATTGTCTAGTACCGTGCATTGAGGGGTCGTGTAAATGGTCTAAGCTATAAACTGCATGAATGTTTGATTCCATACTTGGAGTTAGTCGGATTCGGATTAGCAGGATTGATCCAAACTTTTTATTTGTGGTACGATTTAATATCCGCATTGGTGGAGTGGTGGCGCCCGGAGACCCACACATTTCATTTGCCGTGTGGGGAGTGCACCATCACTTTGGAGGATTTTGCGCTACAACCCGGGCTCCCCATCGATGGGAATGCGGTCACTGGCGTAAGTTCAATCCTTGAGCTGGCTGTCCTTTACTATGACTTACTAGGACGCTCACCAAGTGATGTGAAGTTGTTAGGTTTGAAGTTTTCATGGCTAAAGGCCAATTTTGTGGAATTACCCAGTGATGTAACTAAATTAGAGGTGATGTGGGTCGTTTGAGCATATATTATGCAAATCATAGGGGGTGTACTCATGCTGGATACGAACAACAACTAGGCCCACTTGATATACTTACTCCTATTATCTAATCTGTATAATATTCGTTCGTATAGTTGGGGATCTGCAGTACTAGCTATGTTGTATAGGGAACTTTGTCGTATCATAGATCTTTTGGACGTGAACATAAGCGGTTTCCTGATATTGTTACAGTCTTTGGCACTTTACCGGATGCCAAGAACCAAACATATGTATTTCCACTCATTAATAGGTGATAAAATATTACCTAATATAGAAATTTTGTGACATATTTTTGTAATGATATTATTCTAACAAGTTTTTTTGTTTTCTTAGATGGAAAACTAATCTGGGAATCGGGAGGCAATACACGGTTTTGATATATCGTCTGATGATTAAGCAACATGCTGGGGATGGGGTATGTTATTCTAATTATCATGACATGTTATTAAATTATATTACTTGACTCGTGTTAATATCGTGACATGTTATTAATTGTGGAGTTCATCTGGATGCCCTATTCGTTACCGTAAATCGCCACTATTATTCCCTTTTCTGCCTATATCCACTCAGACCAATGGTACATTAATACACCAATTATTAATTTCCAAACAGTGGAGTGGTATGCCGAGGATCGAGTACTCCAAAAATTTGGTTGTAAATAGTATATCTCACCACCGCCAATGCAATTGGGAAATATCCATAGGATTGATAAGAAGGGGAAACATGAAAATAATTCGGCGATTGTGCATCGTTAATATATTGAAGTGTGAAACAATCGGATGGCGCGGAGACCTTTGATGGAGCATTCTCTTGATTTGCAGCCCTCATTACAGTACATACAGTGGTACTTCGAGGTGGGGAAACTGTATTTACTTGGTAGACAATCGACGATAGTCCTCCTGCATATGACATGACTTGGACACCTCTCTCATCCGCCTCCTGCACCAAAGCCAGAGGCATCAGATAATTCTTATCATCCGAACATTGGGGGATCCTCACATATCCCGAGCTCATCAGGCCAGGGATATCATCCTGAGTTTGTCGAGCCACCGCATGATATCAGTGTAGAAACTTTGATTGTTGGCAAGTCTTTCACCATTGGCATGATATTTGTGCAGATAGTTTTGGAATCAAGTTTCCGATGATCTTCTGACATACGTTGTGAAGTGCATGTGTGAGGCCTAACAAATTTTTTTATCTCCCACATCTACGATTTCTGGATAAATGCGGCTTGTACCCGCCAATTGCAACCTTCCGTTGACCTTCAACACTCCCCAATATATAATGTCGGTTTAGACATGACGAATTTGTAGTCCACCGACACATTCATGCTATACTACTTAATGGAAAATACACACTTTACCTTGGATTCAAATGTCTGGCCCATGAACAACTCCTCAGGTTCTAGTGCTACGGATAGTTGGTGAGCAGGTAGTATATCAAGTTATTCCATGAACTCGATTGCATGTGTCGCATCGAGGTCTATAACCGAGTTCTCGACTGAATAAACATTAGAATTTCCATCGTCATCCGCTCTTTCATTGTCAAAATCATCCGGGACCTCATCCACATTGAGATCACTATCACTATCAACCTCGTGATCAGAAGGAATACTACTATCATATGCATCATCACCATCCGCATCATACTACTCGAGTGCAACATTAAGATCGATGTTGATCCCGCATATTATTGATTAACTTTCAACGTACGATACTGGAACCACTATACATGGATCTTGTGCTAATGGAGTTAGATCTTCATGTTCTATTGGAGTTGAATCTTCATCTTCAGTTGGCTCCTCATCAACTAACTTGACAAATAACTGAATCGGTGCATTTTGGTCACTCTTCGAACAATAAAGAGCGGTCATTGTCTCCATGTCTTAATCATTTACAAGTTCCATCTTGGTGAATTTGATGGGATCTGTCGAAACTGGAAACTTGTAGAAAAGTTTCGAGATCCTTCTCCCACGTCTAAAAATTTTTGCACTAATCCTTGCCTTCATATCATCAACCGAGATATTTCGATGAAATCTCATTGCTATTTGTTGCCGACATTCAAATATACATCCAATTGATGTTTTCAAAATTACTCCATCGAAATAAATGCATACGAAAAATTGATTATCCATATTTAATAAATCTGTTAAAAAAATAAAATTTCAATAAAATTCTTATAATCTACTGTACTAAAAAAATTGTAACAAATCATAAACATTAAACTAAACTAAACTTTATAAAAATAAAAAACAAAATAATTTTAAAATAAATTAAAAACAAAAAAATTACCTCTTTTTCTCCTCTACTGATCTTCTTTTTTTCTTCTTTTTTTGTTTGCTCAAATGTAATCTGAAAACTCAAATGAAACCCTAAGCCTAAACCCTAATTTATAAGCTCTCCACGTCCCAGCCGCTCTGCCAGATGGGTGCCGCCTATGGATTTGGCACCTTGGAACGATGAAAATGTGCAAGTGTACATAATCGTATTCAAGTAATAAAGTGATAAGTAATGTCGAGTATCGTACCCACAGGGACTGTGCTCTGAAAAGTATTTATGAAATATTTAATTATCAAATTTGGTTAAGAACAAGATAATATTGGTGAAGGAGATTACTCTAAAGTATTTAAATTAAATTAAACTAAGTTAAGCTAAGACTAAATTATATTCCTATGCACGATTTCTAAGAGTTTTAATCAATATAACATAAATGTGTCAGGTTAATTGCTTTAACTACTCAATTACATCTAACTCATGTTATGCTTGTTACGAAATAATTATCACGACAACCCGATATTCTGCTAACTTATGAACAACATCACTTACTAGAATTCATTCATCTATTGAACATATCTTTATGCTAATTCAACCGACTAAATCAATTCTAATAAGTAAATGTGTTATTACACATACATACTATATGAAAGCTAAAGAATCTTTTAAACATATCTCTATGCCAATTCAACCAACTAATTAACAATCATAAGCATGTAAAGGATCAAGTGAAGTAACAATTATATCTTTATGTTGAAACAGTTTAATCACAAAAATCTTGCAAGTTATGCAAGGCTATGTATTGTTTTATACCATCAGAAATTAAATAGTGTGTCCATTAATCACAATTTCAATGTGCTTAAATGATTAATTCAATAGTTATATCATAAGGGTAATGCAATAATAACTTAGGCATGATAATATTTAATTAAACAGAATATTCAGGGCCTATAACATTATGAACATGAATTAAATATAAACAAGCAATTAAACACAATCAACCCAACACTTAAAGAATTTAAGCCATTTCAATTAAATAATTAATAGCATTCATAATAGCATTCATCATAATAACAAACAAGAATCTAAAAATAAAGAAAAAGAGTAGGATAAAATCCGTTGATTTCAAAGAACAACTCTCGCGTTTTTCGTCGTTCTTGCTCAATTCTTCTCAGATTGAGGTATCTGATAAACACTCAACAAAGGCTATGGAAGGCTGAAGGACCACTCTTTCTCAAGGGGAAATCAACAAGAGAATGGGGAAAAACTAGGAGCTAGAGAGAACACTAGAGAGAAAGAAGAGAAATGTGAGTGACTTGGTGTGATGAAACGAGGTGAATGGGAGGTGTATTTATAGGTGGAGTTGAGGAGAGATTGTGTGGATATATTTAGAAAATAAATATAAGCCACACACTCCCCCATGGGCGGCCATAACACACAAGCTTTGACTTGTTCAAAGTTTGCTAAAAACAAGCTAGGGGTGAGATTTTGAATCCATGAAAAGAGGAGGGGTTGGAATGGGAATTTGGGTAAGTTTGAGGGCTGTTTTGCAAGGTTGATTGGTCAACATTTCAGCTGATTATACCATCATTTGGACGGAACATGGCTAGCCCATTTGGAGGTGGTTCGACCCTCGGTTGCATGCATATCGAGCCACTTTAGCTTAGCCTTTATAATTAATTTTTAATCCAATTTACTTTGAATTAAAAATATAATCATAAACCATAAGTTAGCTTCATATTGGACCGAACCTTGTCTTGAAAAATATTCTTCTTAGCTCTTCATTAACTCAGTGTAAAAATTTCTTCAACGGTGTAAGCTGTCAGTAGTGTCTACTGGGCCGATTTTCACCAATTGTGTAAAACTGTCAGAAAATCATCAAATTTATGTTCAATATTTATAAAAATAATTAAAAATATTTATGTTAGTAATTTTAACACAAATTAATTATTTTATAAATAAATTATACTTTTCGACATTAATTACTTAGAACTAACATGAAATTAAGTAAAAAAAGGTATGAAAAAGTCTATATATTTTTATCGTTCCCCACCCCCAAACTTAATTCATCGCTCGTCTCGAGTAATGCATAATTCACAAAAGAGTTGATCATTTCTCCTCATACTTATGAATTTGAAAATAATTAAGAATAAAAACAAGAATTTAGGAATTATGTAGCTCAAGTATTTTTAATTCAATTATCTTCAATCATCATGCTTATCTCAATGAAACATGCTAAAATCCTATCATTTAATTTTTGTTTCCTCAATTAAGACTAAACTGCAATCATTAAGTCTAAATTATGTATTCATATGTTGAACATAACAATTTCTCTCCACTAATGTAGGTGGCATTGAAATCTTGAATCAATTAGGTCTTTTGCATAGGTTGTAATGGGGCTAGGCTAGGGGTAGGAAAAGATAGATAAATTTAAGCTAAAAACCCTAAACTCATCTTGCAACAGACCTTCAATTTCACACCAACTTCTTTCGAACTTTGCATGCTCATGCTCTTTTCTTTTGAGTATATATGCTCTTTTTCTTTTTCATTTCTGTTTTTCTGAGCATCATTTTTGTATGTACTATACTTTTGTTGAGCATTATGGTACTTCTTCTTACTCCCCCCCCAAACTTATTTTTAGAATATAATCTTGATAGACTGAGTTTAGTAGTTGGGACAATTTAGAGATAAGTACGAGAGATAAGATGACTTATAATTGTAGGGTACAAAGAAAAATCAGGTCATATAGTCTCAAAGTTGGCTTCAAGGGATAACATTTATCAAGGTTAGCTTGAAAGGCTCAAACGATCCAAACAAATGTTGCCTAAATTATTTTCAAAATTTCATGCTTCCTAGGATTTCGCCTCAAGAAATTATTAAGTCAATTCTAGAGACTTAAACTTTCATGCATATCTAGCTTCTATAAGAAATAAAGAATTTTATGATATGATTTCACATATTTTATTAAGAGTAGCATTCTTATCATGGTTCAGTTTAACACCATCACCATCGAGATAATTTAATTTTATTTTTACTAAAACTTACATAATCAACATAAATTCATAAAATAAAAGAAATAATAACTTATTAAGAAGTTTTCTATTTTCGGCCCCCTACTTAAATTAAACAATGTCCTCATTGTTAAATACAATAGAGAACGTAAAAATAAAAGTGAATAAATACTGTACACTAGGTAGGATCAAAGAAAAGGAGGTGAGCCAATTTTACCGCTTAAGTACCAAGCTCTTCGATATCCAATCCTAGACATGTACATATTTATTACCACAATCTTATTTTTCTATGCTTGCAACCTAGTGACCTAATCCTAAATTCAAAAAAATAAAAGACTGCAAATAAAATAACAAAATTTAAAGAAAGACAAGTTCTCCCTTTTTATTTATGTTCAGACCCCCTAGACTTTGACTCTCCTTTTGCTTGGTAATCCCTATTGTTGCTCGAGTCACCTTGCTCCTTTCTCGTCATTGGAGTCCATTGTTTGAATATGTAATCTGGAAATTCAGGCATAAAAACAAATGGGTCACGAAACACTTTTTCAAATGCACTTTTAAATGCATCATCTCGTATCTTCGTGTATCTCCAAAACGATGTTTTACTGCCAGTGCATGTGTTGCATGTAATCCATCATCTTTGATAGCTTATTTCAAATTTGATTGGAGGCGACAGTGGTCTTGGTACTGATCTATTAGGCTCGGATGCTTGTTCAGTCGACTCTGTCTCATCATGCATTCTAATCGGTTCTGTTATCAAAAGATCACCTTCAATCTCCACAGGATCTTCTTCTTCTTTAACAGAATCTCCTGCCACTCTATATAGATCCTAATCAGAAATTGCTACTTGGTTATATCCTGCTCTATTTACATCACCAAGAATTTCAGCTTTCAAGCTCAACACTGTGATTGTAAATGGGAAATAGGCTTAAGCAGAAAGTCTCATGGCACAGTTTCGGATTTCTTTGATGATGATTCTTCCTACATTGATGGTTTTTGCCTTTAGAATTGAATAGATCAACACCATTCGATCTAATGAAACAATAGTTCCCTACTTAATAGGTATAAGACTGAATCGAATGAAGTAAAACCACACTTTCGCCATCGGTGTCAAATTTTCTCTACACACATGTATAAATTCCATGTTTTGACACTGTCCATTCAGACCCTGAAACTGTAAGTTGTCGAAGAATTTCTTGCAATTTTTCAGCCCCTAAGTTATTCAACAAAGTATGATATTCATCTTCTTTGAAATCAGGTAAGTCAAAGAACTCATTAATAGTGCTTGACTTCAATGGTACCTTGATTCCTCAGACTGAAATTTCTTTAAGTTCAACTGAGGTGAAATTTGCATAAAATTCTTGAAGTAGTTCCTAATCTGCACTCGATCGCTTTTCACAAAATAATCCCCAGTTTAGAGCTTCAACAACTTGTCGGACTTTTGCCATGAATTTGGTGTATTTACTTGTTTCCCAAGTAAATCCTTTTTCAGGCAACATCTGCTGATTTCTAAAGGTGTTATAATATCTTTCTTTAGTTCTTGCATTGTGGGATTTATACAACTCTTCTTCTGTTGCGGCACAAGTTCTCTTTCGTGGCATGATTTCAACCTGATCAACAAATAAATGGATATAAACATTTTCTAAAATTTAATTAGTAAAAATATTAACTATTTAAAATAAATTTAAAAGTTAATAAATTAAATAAATTAAAAATTAGAAGATAATTTTTTTTCTAGGGTAACATTTGGAGAAAAGTTAGTGTTTGGGTGAGGGGCACACGGCCTAGGTGTGTAGGGAGTGTGGAGCACACAGCAGGCATGGGCATCGCTCGACAGCAGTAACAGACAGCAGCACATGGGCGCTTTGGCATGTGGGAGCTGGAGTGCGCGGGCAGTTGGGGCGTATGGACATGCGGGTGCTCTTGGCAGGCGCGACTTGCTGGGATATGCTGACACTCTCGGGAGCTATCGATCGCTGTTGTTGAGCAATGTCGAGCAACGTTGAGCAACGCCGAGCGGCGTCGAGCACTTGTGGGCTGGTGAGTTAGGATGCATTGGGCGGTATCGGGTAGCGTCGGACAGTTGCAGGAGACGTCGGCTAATACGACCCGATGGCTTCCGATGGCTGCCGATAGTGGCTGCCTAGGATGACTAATTTGAAGGTTTGAGTGATAATTCTCTTGAGAGGTAGGCTATTTATAATGCATGGAAGAGTATTTACACTCAAACACTCAAATTAAATTCCTAGATCCTATATTAACTCAAACACAATTTTTATTTAAATTCAAATTTAAAAACTAATCCTAATTCAAACTCTTGATAATAATTAATATAAATTATAAAATTTAATTTATAATTTAATATTAAGAATTATCAAAATTTTGAAAAATAAAAATAAAATAAATAATTTAAATGAAAAACTTTATTTTTAGCTATTTTGAAAATATTTTAAAAATGAACAACTAGTTTTAATATTCACAAAATTAACAACCAAATTTTACAAAAAAAATTCAATTAAGTCCTTGAGCTTAAAATTATTTGAAAATTGAGTTGTAATTTAAAAATTGGATAAAAAAATTGACCCTTTTATTTGCAAAATTCAAACATTAAAAATTTATTTACTAACTTAGGAAATAATTTCTCGAAAAATTATTTTAAAATTAATTCCAAAGAAAGGTTAGAGGGGTCACAAGCGGTCCCGCTTAAGTTCCAAACTCCTAGACAGAATTCATTTCAACATTCTAGTCTAGAAAATATAACCTAAATTCTTTTATTCAAACAACAAAAATTAATCATCAGATAAAATGAGCGACGATTTATCTCGCCCAATTTCACATCCCCAATAATGTTTTAACCGCTGAGCATTGACTCAAAAATTACCTCTCTTAGTGTGAAGTTCCACAACTCCGTAAGAAAAGACTTTGTGGATTGTAAATGGACCAGACCAATGAGATCATAACTTACTTGGAAAGAACCTCATTCTAGAGTTAAACAGTAGAACTTGTTGACTTACTTTGAGCTCTCTGACTCGGATGTGCTTGTCATGCCATCTTTTTAATCTTTCTTTGCATAACTTGGCATTGTCATAAGAAAATGTTCGAAATTCTTCTAAGTCATTGAGCTGAAGCATTCGTTTCTCTTTAGCAACCTTGGGATCCAAATTGAGTTGCTGAAGAGCCGAGTAAGCTTTGTGTTCTAACTCTAGAGGTAAATGACAAGCTTTTCCAAGCCCAACATAATGGGAGACATCCCTAAAGGTGTCTTGTAAGCTGTTCTGTAAGCCCATAAAGCATTGTCCAATCTCTTGGACCAATCTCGTCGGTTCGGACATACTACCTTCTCGTGTAACACCAAAAACCGTTACCATCTTCGATCTAAGGTCTCAGGGTTTACAAAACTTTACGAGTTTTTTATACATACAAATCAATTACAACTTATACATTTACAAACTTGCAACTCAGAATACTAACTCCATTTAATCTTACACATTCATTTACAACATTTCAATCAATCAGGAATCAAATTTAATCACACAAGAACTTAGGTTTACGTACGAAAATTTTCCATCCGAGATCACTTGGTCCTCTGTCTCAAAAACACAACTTTCATCACTAAGCTAACCAAATTATAACCCAAAACATACTCATCAATACATTTGCAAGAGGGAATCAATATTCATATCTCATATCATGACATCTATATTCCATGTCAAATCATAATACCACAATATCATCCAAGCTACATTAATCATTCTTACTATCACTATGTAGTACCCAAACCCGACACCGTCGCCAGTTAGGTTTCGAGGTCTTTCTGATCATTTACCGTTGAATAATTTCCAATATCACTTCATTTTAATATAATTAAATAAATTAATATATCATACACGAAAAATAATTATAAACTTAAATAACAATACAATCTATTTAGGGAAAAAATGTCATTTAACAATTTTTGGGGACTTCTACCGGTACCTGTTAGACAAGTATCGGTAGAAGTCAAGACAGTAAGCTTTGGAAAATAACTGCAGTTTTTCATCGGTAGAAATGATGATTTTATCGGTACAAGTTCAGGTACTACTGATACAACCCACACTTCTATTGATACAACAAACTCCTGAGAGCTAAGAAGTTTTACCTTGTAACTTCTACCGAAACAAGTATTCAGACTACCGATGCTACTATGACCAGATCACCGATACTTCTGCAATGCTATCGATATAATACAAGTCAGTAACCAAAGTCTCAAATACCCTGTACTTCTACCAAAACATGCAAGAGTACTACCGAAACAAGTATGCAGATTTCAAATATGCACCTAAATCTTCTAAGTTTACAACTGAATGATACTAAAACTTCCATCAAAGAACAACACAAATATACAATTTCTCATAAAAGGAAGCATAACATATCAATATTCAGGGATTCACAAGTCATTATATCTTATGCATGTATGTCTATTTGAAACATCAATAAACTTACAAAAACATAAGCTCAACATTCAACAAGTCATTTTACAACTCATCCAAATCAAACATTATTTAAGATAACAACATCCTAGTACATGGCATATGACCAAGTGATGTAAATACTACCGAGCGAGCTCCCAAGATAGTGTGACTTCTTGAGGTGATCCGATCTTCTAGTAGCAAAATAGAATCTACAAAACAACAACAATTTCATATGTAAGCTTACATAGCTTAGTAAGTTCGTAGAGTTTAATAAAATAACAAACATCATGTTTTGAACAATCTTTGACTCATTCGAACCAGAATAGGGCCTTGCATCCACAAGCTATAATCCAAAATTTCATCCTCATGTCTGTATCATCTTTGTTACCAGTATACGATGCTGCTCACTCGAGCTATTGAGGACTCGCAACATATTCGGTACCCAAGCCATCGATACGGTATCTGTGCATATAACTGTTCCTTAACGATGCTGCTCGCATGAGCTGTCGAGAATATGCACTTATGCATAAATCCCAGCCATCGTAGGGCTTGTAATCCATTCTTGGATTCATTTCTCATTTTCCCAACTCACGATGCTACTCACATGAGCTATCGAGGACTCATAAAATATGCAGTACCCCAGCCATCGCGTCGGTTTCAAATCACCGACTCAAAACCTAATATCTCTTTCATTCATTTCTTTTTCATCTTTCTCAATTTCACGTACCATAACCTATTTTGTAACAATTATAAAGAATACAATAATGTAATGTACTATTTAATGCAAATTTACGTTAACGAACTTACTAGACGAATTTGCAGTTAAAGTGAAATTCCAGGACTAATCTACAAATTTCCCTTTTTTCGCGATCGGTAGCACGATCTTGATCTATTACAATAAATTCATTCAATTATTTAAATTAACATGAATTTTTAATCATTTTATGCAAATAAGCCTTTTTGGTATTTTTACAAAATTACTTTCAACTTTTCACTTTTATTCAATTTAGTCCTTCAGCTAAAAACATGCAAATTAACCATTTTCAAACAAAACTAAGTTTAGTCAAATGATTTAGAACTCCATTACAGCCTACACTTGTTGTTATTTCACCTCAAGTATTTGTAATTTTAACACTTTAACATTTTAGTCCTTTAACATAAAAATTACTAAAAATTACTTTACAAAATAGTCTTATTTGACAACCAAGCTTAATAACTTCAATAAAACTTCAAGGAACAACTCATTCATCAATGACAAGATTTATAAAATTTGATAGAATCACAAATGACAGAATCACAAATTAGCCATTGGGTTAGCTGGACAAAGCTAATACGGACTTAAAAACATAAAAATCACTAAAAACAGATGAGATTTCACTCACCAAATTGAAGCTCACAAGAGAAAATGATTTTTTAATCTTTTGATTTTTAATTAAATTAGGTTTCTCATTAAATTACAAAATTACCTTTTGTTCACACCTAATTTTAACCAAAATTCAAGCCAAATTTGTCCACTCAAATTACTAATGGTTATATTACCATTTATGTACCTTGACATACCTTTCAACTAATAGAAGTCAACTTTTGCACCTTTTACGATTTAATCCTTTTTACTTAATTAACTATCTAATCAACAAAATTTCGTAACCAAAATTTAATATCATACTAATGAACTCATAAATATTGAAAAATTAATATTTACGGTCTAACATGTCGAATTTGTGGCCTCGAAACCATCATTCTTATCATACTAAAAATAGACTAATTAGTAAATTCTCATTTAATTAGGATTTAATTGAAATTTACCAAAATCTAAAGAGTTCCACATCATTTCTATTATTAGGCCATTTAAGGAGGGTCCAATTACACAATTAATCCTTCAATTATATTAAATTCTAATTAAACAAACTTATTTACAATTTAACTTTAAACTAATTAGGACTAAATGAATAAAAAACCCAAAAGTTAGTGGATAATAATCATATCCGCCACTACTTGGACTTTTCGACCATGGTTTAATTACTATTTTGGTCTGTTTACTTTTTGTAATCAATAGCAATTAACATGTACCTCTTTTACAATTTACTCCTTTTTCCTTAATTAAGCAATTAATCATCAAAATTACCTGACCAAACAATAATTCACATATAATAAAACTTTGTAAATATTTAATAAAAATATTTATGGTCCTGAATTTCAAAAAACGAGGTCCCGATACCACATTTTCTAAAACCACTTGACCTTTGAACCAAACCACTTATACTAACTTTTAATTCAGTAATTAAAATTCTCCAATTCAAAATTCCATATAAAATTATTATTGACTTATTTAATTTAAACACTCATTATAAAAATTTCTCGTCTAGTTTATGATCCTGAAATCATTGTTTCTGACACCACTGAACAACGGGTTGTTACATCTCGAGTATGCCTTTTATTTCTTTATTTGCTAACTCAACTTGCCCATTCGTCTGCGGATGGTAAGCTATAGCAATCTTGTGTCTTATTCCGTGTTATCAAGTAACCACTTCATCCATTTATTCACAAAATAGGACCCCTTATCACTGATGATGGCTCTCGGAGTTCCAAATAGTGTGAACACATGCTTCTGTAAAAAATTCTTCACTACCTTGGCAACATTTGTCGAATATGCCTCGACTTCAATCCATTTTTATACGTAATCGATTACTACCAGAATATACTTGTTACCAAATGATGGTGGGAATGGACTAAGAAAGTCAATACCCCAAACATCGAACAATTCCACTTCCATGATGTTTGTTCGAGGCATTTCATTCCTGTTGGTGACATTACCAACCCTTTGACATCGGTCACAACTTCTGACATAAGCATACGCATCCTTGAACTATGTCAGCTAAAAGAATCCAGCTTGTAATACTTTGGCCCAGTAGCCGAACCTTCGAAGTATCCCCCACTTGGAGCTATGTGACACTGATACAATATCACTCGTACTTCATCTTTTGCCACACATCTTCTGATCATATGATCTGCACACTTCTTAAAAAGTATGGTTCTTCCCAAAAGTAATACTTACCATTATGCATAAACTTCTTCCTTTGCTAGTACGTCTTATCATAGGGAATCAAACCACAAGCTAAGTAGTTAGCAAAATCAGCAAACCAAGGGGTGTTATGACTTACCTTAAGTATATGTTCGTTAGGGAACGTCTCTTGTATGGGTACAAGAGTTGAGTTTTCTTCTTGTGGCTCTAATCTAGACAAGTGATCGGCTACTAGGTTCTCTGTGCCTCTTCGATCTTGAATTTCCAAGTCTAATTCTTGAAGTAGTAGCACCCAACAAATCAGTCTCGGCTTAGCATCTTTCTTGGCAAGTAAGTATTTAATTGTCGAATGATCCGTAAAGACAGTCACTTTAGTACCTACAAGATAGGATCTAAACTTGTCAAAAGCAAACACAACTGCAAGTAATTCTTTCTTAGTTACCGTATAATTCAGCTGAGCTCTTGACAAAGTCTGACTCGCATAGTAGATGGGATGAAAAACTTTGTTCCTTCGCTGGCCCATCACGGCTTCAACTGCAAAGTCACTTGCATCACACATTAGCTTGAACGATAATTCCCAATTTAGTGTGATGATAATTGGTGCTGAAACTAGTCGATTCTTCAAATCATTAAATGCTATCTAGCATTCTTCATCAAAGTTAAATGTCGAATCCTTCTCTAACAACTTGCTCAAGGGTTTAGCAATCTTAGAGAAGTCCTTGATGAATCTTTGATAGAATCCAGCATGTCCCAAAAAGCTCGTAACACCCTTTACAGATGTTGAAGGTAGAAGCTTCTCGATAACATCTACTTTGGCCTTATCGACTTTAATTCCTTGTCTTGTTATCCGATGGCCCAAAGCAATACCTTCTCGAACCATAAAATGGCACTTTTCCCAGTTGAGAACAAGGTTTGTCTCTTCGTATCGCTTCAATACCTTAGCTAGATTAGCTAAGCAATCATCATAAGTGTCCCCGAACACTGAAAAGTCATCCATGAACACTTCCAAATACTTCTCAACCATGTCAAAAAAATGGACATCATGCATTTTTGAAATGTAGTAGGTGCATTACATAAACCAAATGGAATGCGTCTAAATGCGAATGTATCATACGGGCATGTGAACGTCATTTTGTGTTGATCTTTTGGTGCAACTGTAATCTGATTGTACCCTGAGTGAGTCTCGCCCTACGAGTCTATCCAACGTCTAATCCAAACACAGTAAAGGAAAGTTATCTTTCCTAGTCGCTTTGTTCCGGTTCTAGTAGTCAATGCAAATTCGCCATCCCATGACCGTTCTAGTTGGTATCAACTTATTATTTTCATTCTTCATGACCGTAATACCTCCTTTCTTTGGCACGCATTGGACAGGACTAAGCCATGAATTTTATGAGAAGGGATAGATTATACCCGCATCTAACCACTTGATAATTTCTTTCTTGACCACATCTTTCATAATGGGGTTCAATCTCCGTTGTCCATCAATTGTTGCTTTCTTATCATCTTTAAGAATGATCTTATGCATACATACGGACGAACTTATACCACAAATGTCTGTTATGGTCCATCCAATAGCCTTCTTGAATTACTTCAACACTTTAATCAATTGGTCTTCCTGCTTCTCAATTAGTTGTGCTGAAATAATCACAGGCAAAATAGAAGTGTCACCTAAATAAACATATTTCAAGTGTGAAGGTAATACCTTAAGCTCTAATTTAGGTGGCTCTTCAATCGATGCTTTTGGTTGAACGTAATCTCTACTTTCTAACTCCAAAGATTCAAAACAAGGTTGTGGATTAAATCCCCTTGAATTAGCTTCCAATAAAGCTAAGTTTTCTTCCCCTCTTCATCACTTTGAGGGTCTATCAACAAAAGCTTTTCTAAAGGATCTTCAACAAAGTTGAATTCCTCTTCAATGACTTTGTCTTCTAACTTAGACACTGTAGAATAATCATCAACTACATCAGGAAATCACAGATATGAAAACATTAAATGTCACCTGATCATATTGAACATGCATAGTTAGCTCGCCCTTTTGCACATCAATCAAAGTCCTTCCTGTTGCTAGGAACGACCTTCCTAAGATGATTGAGACTTCTTTATTTGCTTCAATGTCTAAAATGAAAAAGGTAGCAGGAAAAATAAACTTATCAACACAAACCAATAAATCTTCAATTTTTCCTTCAGGATATGCTATAGATCGATTGGTTAACTGCAATGTAATTGTAGTTGGTCTAACTACACCTATCCCCAACTTTCTGAATATCGACATGGGTATTAAGTTAATACTTGCACCCAAATCACAAAATGCTTTACCATAATAAGTTACTCCAATATTGCATGGTATGGTAAAACATCTAGGATCCTTCAAATTTGGGGGTAGTTTATCTTGAAGATATGCACTGCATTCCTTCGTTAGGGCTACTGTCTCAAATTCTCTAAGTTTTCGCTTCTTCGACAGGATATCCTTCATGAACTTGACATAATTCGACATTTGCTCAAGTTCTTCTACCAACAGAATGTTGATATGAAGTTGCTTGAGTACATCTAAGAACTTCTTGAATTAGACTTCCTGCTTCTGCTTTTGAAGTCTTTGAAGGTAGGGTGGTGGAGAATTTTTGACTTGAACTAGCTACTTCATTTTTTGTGGCACTTCTGCATCTAATTGGGTCATTAGATCATCTAACTTGACTAGTTTTGAAGTCTTTTTCTCAACATTCACCACTTCTGGTTATGGTGAAACTGGTTTTGGTTCTGGTAAAGTTAGTTCTGATTCTGGTAAAACTGGTTCTGGTTCTAGCAAAGTTGGAGTTTCAACACTTAGTTTAACTTCAACTTATTCTCGAGCATCGACTTGCTCTTCTTCTACTTCAACAATGTTGGGCTGCAACGTCTTTCTGCTCCTCAATGTTAATGCTTTACAATGCTCCTTCCTCGGATTTCTCAGATTTTTCGTATCACTCGGCAAAGCTCCTTGTAGACAGTTTCTAAGCTTAGTGGCAGGTTGACCCATTTGATTTTCAAGGTTCTTCAATGTGGTTGCTTGACTCTGGATCAAAGCATCATTCTTTACCATGTATGCTTTCAACAGATTTTTCAAACCATTAGAAGATTCAACTTGAGTTGGTTTCTGAACTTGCTGGGTAAATTCTTTTGGCTCGGTTGGTCTCGATTGAGTGTAAGTGTTACTGGGCCCAGCCCCTTGATTACTCCATGAGAAATTAGGTGATTTCGCCAAGATGGGTTGTAAAAGTTCGACTGCAGTCCCTGCCTGTCTCAGTTTTGGTTCTGATTGCCCATATATTATGCTGATTCTGGGTTTGATGGACATTCTTCAAACATATACCCTTCTCCATAATAGACACAGGCTATGTTCTCGAATTGATTAGGTGGCTGAGCTTTAACATTATTAAACACATTAGTAGTAAGATTCTTAAACATTGAGGACATCGATGATACTTGAGCTGCAAGTGAAGTAAGTGGATCAACATCGTGAATTCTTGCAACTCGTCTTCCTGAGTTTACTCGATTAATTGGCCATTGGTAATTACTGCTTGCGATCCTCTCTATAATTTCATAAGCCTCATTGTAAGACTTAGAAAGAATAGCTCTATTGGCGGAAGCGTCTACTACTACCCTTGTATACAATTAAGACCGTTATAAAATGTCTCTAACTGGATGCAATGAAGAATTCCATGATGAGGGCATTTCCTTAATAACTCTTTAAATCTTTCCCATGCCTCATACAAAGATTCATCATCCATCTATTGGAAAGTAGTAATTTCACTCCGCAGCTTAGCATTTTTGCTTGGAGGGAAATATTTCCTAAGGAATCGTTCAGCTAACTCTTGCCATGTTGTAACAAAATTTGGTGGCAACGAGTTCAACCAAGCTCTAGCTTTGTCCTTAGTGAAAATGGGAACAACTTCAATCCAAGTGCATCTTCTGACACTTTGACTATCTTGAAAGAATCACTCACCTCCATCAATAGTCTAAAAAGAATATGAGGAGGGTCTTCGGTAGGCATTCCACTGAATTGGCCTACTATCTGAAGCATCTAAAACATCACTAGCTTCAGTTTGAATTATTATGCCTCGATATCGGGTCCCCTAATTCCCGAATTAAGCTCGTGAAACAAAGGCACTGCATATTGTCTTAAGCCTCTATCCCTATCATCAGCAATAAGGATAGGATTTTGAGCATGGTTAGCTCCATGTCCTTGATTCTGATTCTCGAAATTCATCTCTTCAGTCCTTCTTTGAGATGCTTGTCTTCTTCTCCCTCGAAAATTTTGTTCTATTTCAAGGTCCACTAGGAGTAAGTCGATAATTTAGTCAGTACTCATAAACACCTGAAATAATAAAAAAGAATCAGTTAGTAATTAGATAGAAAAATAATAACCAAAGTGTAAACAAATAATTTTGACACTCCCCGGCAACGACTCCAAAAACTTGGAGTGATGAAAATGTGCAAGTGTACACAATCATATTGAAAGTATAAAGTGACAAGTAATGTCGAGTATCGTACCCACAGGGACTGTACTATGAAAAGTATTTATGAAATATTTAATTATCAATTTGGTTAAGAACAAGATAATATTGGTGAAGGAGATTACTCTAAAGTATCTAAATTAAATTAAACTAAGTTAAGCTAAGACTAAACTATATTCCTATGCACGATTTCTAAGGGTTTTAATCAATATGACATAAATGTGTCAGGTTTGCTTTAACTACTCATTTACATCTAACTCATGTTCATGCTTGTTACGAAATAATTATCACGACAACTCGATGCTCTGCTAACTTATGAACAACATCACTTACTGAAATTCATTCATCTCTTGAACATATCTCTATGTCAATTCAACCGACTAAATCAATTCTAATAAGTAAATGTGTTATTGCACATACATACTTTATGAAAGCTAAAGAATCTCTTAAACATATCTCTATGCCAATTCAATTGACTAATTAACAATCATAAGCATGTTAAGGATCAAGTGAAGTAACAATCATATCTCTATGTTGAAACAGTTTAATCACAAAAATCCTGCAAGTTATGCAAGGCTATGTATTGTTTAATACCATTACAATTCTAACCTTCAGATCCCTTACAAGATTAGGCATGCACAAATTAAATAGTGTGTCCATTAATCACAATTTCAATGTGCTTAAATGATTAATTCAATAGTTATATCACACGGGTAATGCAATAATAACTTAGCATAAGAATGATAATATTTAATTTAACAAAATATTCAGGGCCTATAACAATATGAACATGAATTAAATATAAACAAGCAAAGACACAATCACCTAACATTTAAAAAATTTAAGTCATTTTAATTAAATAATTAATAGCATTCATAATAGCATTCATCATAATAACAAACAAGAATCTAAAAATAAAGAAAAATAGTAGGATTAAATCCGTCGATTTCTAAGAACAGCTCTCGCGTTCTTTGTCGTTCTTGCTCGATTCTTCTTAGATCGAGGTCTCTGATGAACACTCAACAAAGGCTATGAAAGGTTCAAGGACTACTCTTTCTCAAGAGGGGAAATCGGCAAGGGAATGGGGAAAAACTAGGATGGAAAAGTGATTGCGCTATGAACATCACAACAATTGTGTAAACAAACACTTGTTGATGCAAGTATAGTTGATAGGTGTAAAGCTATCAGATATCAATCCCACAGAGATGACTGCCTATGCTTAAATTTGTCGATGCAAAAATAGGTTAGAATAAGAAGAACTGTCAGTAATAATGTCAAACACAATTAGATCAAAGACTGCAAGTAAAAGAATTAAAACTATCAGAGCAAATATTGTAATACTGTTATATAATTTGTCAGAGCAATTGAATAAGAAAATGTAATGAAGGGACGAAGGTATTTTGTCAATGCAAGAAAAATATAAAACAATGATAAAGAAATGGGGGGATCCTTGACTCGATAAGTTGGCAACCACTAAATGTGACTACAAGGTAAATTGATAAATTGTTGCCGCAATTAAACTTAATGAGATCTCACTCCTTTCGACTTCTCTACTTATCAAAGACCCAAACACTCACATTAACCAGACCTTCTAGTGCTAGCAATGCTTTGCATTCGAGAACAAGTGGCCAGAATTCCTTCGTGTCTTAAGCAACTTCCATTGTCTTACTTTTTAATTTAACTTGTCACTGCACTTTCCAGTGTCAGCAATTGCAATAACACTTCCGTGATCAAGAAATTAAATCCAAAGATAAATAGATAAGAAGAATTGAGCAGAAATCAAAATAGATCTAAAATTAACAGGTATTTCCATACATAATTATGTTCATCAAAATTTATCAGCGTTTAAGAGGAATTAAAGAACAAGTTGAAGCGTTCTATTCCTAGCCTACTAGAACTCTTCCGTAAATGCTCCTCTAGTGTCGCACTTAGAACACTCCTCTTCAGGAGTAGATGCTGCCTTCTCCTTGCATTAGTTCACCCTCCACGAATTTTAGGCTGTCATGGAAGCAAGCTTAAGAAAAATCAGAATGGAATTAATTTGTCACGAGCTTCAAAATCCCCCTTTTTCTTCTCTCTTTCCTTTGTATTTATCTTCACTGCCCAGTACAGGTGTCCTTCTTTTCTCAGATCTAACTTCCTTGCAGCTGTACAAGTTAGTTAATCCAGCTCTACACTCATGCAAATCTGGTGTATGCAGAAAGTAGTTGCAGGTTGTCGTGACATTTCTGGACGCAAATTTATTCTTTAATTTGCTGTGACAACTTTGACATCCTCATGCACTGGTACTTCTGAATATGTTCACATTGAAAAATCCTTGATGTAATCTGGAAGTACTTATGCAGTGGTATGTTTGGACGCAATTCTGGATCAAACTTTTAGCAAAAGCTTTGAACACTTTCCTGCTTTGATCTTCTAAGATAGATCCCTGCACTGACATCTCAAGACGCAAAACTGACACTAAATGTAACGACATTAGTAGCATAAGTGGGATAATATAAAAGAAAATTAAACCAAACATCACTGACTTAGAAAATGCAATTACTAAATATAAAATGCTAAAAATGCATGCTAAACATAATAGAAAGGGAACAAATTATATTCTAAATAGGGAGAATTTAATGGTATTTTCTAATGCTATCAAAAAGCTAGAGTGAACACTAGAGAGAAAGAAGAGAAATATGAGTGGATTGGTGTGGTGAAATGAGGTGAATGGGGGTGTATTTATAGGTGGAGTTGAGGAGAGGTTGTGTGGCTATATTTAGCTAATAAATATCATCCACACACTCCTCCATGGGCGGCCACCACACACAAGCTTTGAGTTGTTCAAAGTTTGCTAAAAACAGGCTAGGGGTGAGATTTTAAATCCATGAAAAGAGAAGGGGCTGGAATGGAAATTTGAGTAAGTTTGAGAGCTGTTTTGCAAGGTTGAATTGGTCAATATTTCAGCTGATTGTACCATCATTTGGACGGCACATGGATAACCCATTTGGTGGTGGTTCGACCCTGGGTTGCATGCACATCGAGCCACTTCAGCTTAGCGTTTATAATTAATGTTTAATTCAATTTACTTTAAATTTAAAATAAAATTATAAACCATAATTTAGCTTCATATTGGACCGACCCTTGAATTGAAAAGTATTCTTCTTAGCTTTTCATTAACTCGGTGTAAAAATTTCCTCAACGGTGTAAGCTGTCAACAGTGTCTATCGGGCCGATTTTCACCAATTGTGCAAAACTATAAAAAAATCATCAATTTTGTGCTCAATATGTATAAAATTAATTAAAAATCAATATGTTAGTAATTTAACACAAATTAATTATTTTATAAATAAATTATATTTTTCGACATTAATTACTCAGAACTTGCATGAAATTAGGTCAGAAAGGGTATAAAAAAGTTTATATATTTTCATCGTTCCACACATTTGGTGCCGCCTATTGATATGGCACATTCGATGCCACCTACTGATGTGGCACCACATGCCAATCTCGTATTTTACAATTGGGTTTAGTATATACCCGTATGTAACTTTTGTGCCACCTATGGGTGAGGCACCACCAATAAAATATTATGATTTTTATTTATAATTTAAAAATATAATAAAAAATAAAAAAATCTGTCAGGCATGTACAATGGTGTCGCCTATGAACAACCCTCCTCCTCTTAAAACATACCATTTTGGTAATTAATGGGTTCCATACCATTTAGGTGATTTTTTTATTTTTTGTATTATTTTAGAAAAAACCCTTAAGTTATATATGTATTTTTTTAAAAAATTAGGGTTTTTGTATGTTTTAAAAATATTTAAGGGAATAGGCCATTTTCATGAAAGCGCGTCCAGTTGGGCGAGCTTTTTGTGAAATTATTTATTTATTTAGGGTTTTCTTAAGGCTTTTAGGGTTTATTTATTTATGATTTTTTAGGTTTTATTTATTTATAAAATAATTTTTTTATATTGTAAAATTTATAAAGACAAAAGTATTGTATGAATGAAAAACATAACTTTATTGATTAGTAAAATATTTTTTACATAGCAAAATTTATAAAAAAAAACATTAATCGGGTCATCGAGGAGAATGTATGTAACACCCTATACTCGGCCCGGTTGCCGAGCCCGAATACTAGGATGCCACACCACTGTCTCACATATGCTTACCTCATTTTAAGGATTTTATTTCACATGCAAATTTTTCTTTTAAGGGAAAAAACCAAAGAAGTGAATGTAAATCGTACACCAAGTAGGGTCTTAGAAAAGGGAGGTGAGTAAAATTTGACCGCTTAAAAACCAAGTCTTTCATAACCAGAGCCAATCTTAGACATGCACCTTTCTCATTGCGACACTTCTCACAGTTATCGAAAGATCAATTTAATGTTAAATAATTTCATCTTACATCGATTTATCAACTATCAAACATTTATCATATAAAACAAATCTCAAAATGTCTCAAATATCATATTTTTAAGTCTATAATGACATGCAAATAACTAAGGGAACATAAAAAAAAATCAATATAAATCCACCATATTGCCTAACACATTGCTTTAGGTTCCCAAAACATAAATAACTTATAAACCTAATAATAAAAGTAAAAATGTTGACTTGGCTTGGATCACCCTCGAGACCACACCGCTCATATCGGTACTAAGTATCTGCAATGGTTAAAAAGGAGTGGGTGAGCTTGAAAAGCTCAATGATTGCCTAGAATAACCACTACATATATGATCATCATGTATCAACCCAACAATCAAACATGTTCATAACATATTTCTTGTATTTATTTTTACATAGTTTTCAGCATATTTCATACAAGCATATTCAGTCATATACACATATAATCACAATCAAACATAGTTTATGACAATTTAGCTATTGAGACTTTGAAACATATAGTGAGCTCTATCATCACTAATTGGATACACGGATCTCTAACACACCAACACAGACTCATAGAGTCGAAACATATCCCATAAGTGAAGCATATAGCTAACACTCTCCAACACACCAAACATATCCCGTTGAGTGGAGTATAGCTCACATTCCCTTATCTCTCCAACATGTCCCTGGACCTCAGCACCCCACATATAACACAAACGTGAGTACTCATAATCCTGTGGCATGCCAACTATATCCAAAGGTCTCATAAGATCACAAAGCCAAAATATCCACATTATTGTTATTACATATTTTTATCATATATTCATTGCATATTCACTTTATTATCACAATATAAATAGTGACATGGCATGAAGAACATACCCACATATTCACTTTCACAACAGTCATCATAAGCTTATAGCATATGTCACAACATCTCATGTTAACATCTCATGTTTGTTCACAATATCACATCTTAATTCTTTAAGCACAAATCACATTAATATTTGAGCACAAATCATATTAATATTTAAGCGCAAATTACATTAATTTTTAAGCACAAATCACATAAATATTTAACCACAAATCACATTAATAGTTAAGCGGAAATCATATTAATATTTAAGCACACATCACATTAATATTTGAGCACAAATCATATTAATATTTAAGCACAAATCATATTAATATTTAAGCACAAATCACATTAATATTTGAGCATAAATCATATTAATGTTTAAGCACAAATCACATTAATATTTGAGCATAAATCATATTAATATTTAAGCATAAATCACATTAATACTTAAGCACAAATCACATTAATATTTAATCATAAATCATATTAATATTTAAGCAGAGATATAAGAACACTTACACTCAGAATTTAGAGTAGGAGTTTAGGCTATCTCTAAATTCCCAAATAAACAATGAATCGTATACGAGCAACGATTCCAAAACACTCACCAAATATACGATTTCTTTAAAAACCCGAAAGGTTAGACAAGCTTTCCTTTGCCTTTATCTTTGCTTGTTGAACGTCCTATTGATTTCGACACTTCAACCACACATGTCACACAAATATACAAGTAAAAATCAGACATCCACACATCTCATACCATTATAAACAATAGCCTAAGCTATGTTCTCTTAAACCGATACCTTACACCTAGTAAACTTTAAATTCTAATATATCAGTCTACACTTAATCTTTTCGCATGAAACGAATTCTATTCAGCTACATATTTACCCACGACTGATTCCCAACCTTTAAACCGCACAAAACTACACGTTTTAAAATACCAAAAATTTTCGACACACAATTGCTATAATAACGAAAATTTATTAAAACTTGAGAAATACTTAACGAAACTTCAAAGTAGTTTTACTAACCTTATAATCATGTTAAAACAAGTTGAAAAACACTTTAATATCAAGTTTTTATACACAAACCTGAATTTCACCATTAAAGACCCTATTTTCGGCTTTTATTCAAAACTTGCGTTTTAATGGCTAAAAACTTAGTTTAAAGGACTAGATATCATTTAAAACTAATAGGAAAAAGATTGGTTACCTTTTCTTGAAGAAAAACGAGCTTTGACACGAATTTGAAAAAACCCACGTTTGGAGAAGATGATGAAGAAGATGAAGGTGATGAAGGTTTTTAAGTGTTTCTCTTGATTTTTATAGGTATCTAAAGTTTAAGGGTTATTAGAATTTGAAGAAAATTAGGAATTGGTGTTTAAAAGAGATTGAGAGGGGTTGGAAGAGAAAAAGATGGCACAAAATATGAGGAGGAAGAGTTTGACGTGAAAAATAATTGAAAAAGGGGGTTTTTAAGTTGATTTTGGACCTTTGGTCAAATTTCTTCATAAAAACACTTAATTTTAACTGTTTTACAAATCAACCCTATTTTCAAAATTAAAGCTGTTTATAACTCATTTTTAGAAATTGATTTAACATCCTAATAGCCGTTAAAAATATTATCAGTTATCAAAATTATGAATTTTTGTAATGCCTCTTGCCCGGTCCGATCATTGGACCCGAGTAGGTAGCTATTACTTTATCATTTTTCATCATTTGACTGCTTAAAACATTTGTATTTATATTAAATAGTGTCCTACAAACATTCTTAAAAGAAGTTTTCGAGTTTTGAAGTCATTCATACTTAATTCAATTTAAAAACGACATTTTAAAAAGTTTGATGGACTTCTACCGGTACCCGATTGAATAATTATCGTTAGAAGTTAAGTTAGAAAACAAGTGAAAATACCTGCAGACTTCTACTGGTAGAAGTGAGAGTTCTATCGATACAAGTATAGGTACTAGCGAAACAACCTATACTTCTATCGGTACAACAAACTCCAAAGAGCAAGGTGAATTTTACCTGCAGTTTCTACCGATACAAGTCAAAAAAAATACCGAAACTTTTACAACTACCGATACGCAAGAAACGTTCTACTGATACTTAGAAAGTCAGTAGCTAAAATTTAATTTGCCCTGTACTTTTACCGATAATCACCAGAGTTTTACCGGTGGAAGTACACAGGCTTCTTAATATCATAAGTTTCTACAAATTCCCTAGTACAAAACAATTACACCATTCACAAAATGTCATTCTAAATCATCCAAAATACCAAATGGGCATATATTTTAACCAATTCAAATTAACATAACTATGGATCCTATACATGTCATTTATAACTTAGATAGGTAACCGAACACTACCAAAATGGAGGTCGGATAGTGTGATAAGCTCCCACGATCCCAAACAATCAAGCCTTCTAATGATCTACAAAAAATACGAAAATAAAATTTGTAAGCATATAATGCTTAGCAAGCTCATATCAAAAGTCCACTTACCCACATGTCTAAGTCACATAGAAGTGTTTATTCTTTCATTTTCATACCCTTTATACTAGTTACTCTCCTCACGTTTTGCATGAACTCATTCCTAGTATCATTTATTGTATTACAACCATGTTATCTCTTTTCAAGCATGTATGACTTCTTGTGTACCTGTTGGATTCTTGGAACTACATGGGTCATATCGGTATAGCTCTCACACTAAGTGTACATGTAACGTCTCTGTATCATGTATTGCTCACACGAGCTGTGGGTCGAGATGTTAAGCTACACGATGTTGCTCACACAAGCTATGGAGAATTCACAACAAATGTCAGATCTCAGCCATCGGTAGGACATCTAAGACCAGCACCCATATAAACTATAATGCTTACATGAGCTGTGAAGTGGGTTTACTCACACGAGCTGTGGGTCGAGATGTTAAGCTACACGATACTGCTCACACGAGCTATGGAGAATCCGCAAAAAATACCGGATCTTAGCCATCTGTAGGACATCTAAGACCAGCACCCATATAACCTGTAATTCCCGAGATCGGGTCTTGAAATCCCAATATTCTTCCGAATCCAATGGGCATAAATCCATGACATTTCATATTATACTATCACCAAGCCAATATTTCTTCATCAAACATAAGTAAGCAACCAAATAAAATAAATGGAATTCAGGTATATTTAATTAAACAATTTAATTAAGCAAGCTACGAACTTACCTCGGTTATTACAAAAATACAAAAGGAGTTATTGACTAGTTTGTGACTTTGTCCTTTCCCCGGCTCGAACCTGGTTGTTGAGCTCCTTGATATATATAATCATTTATTTATTCAATCATTCAATGTTCAATTTAATGACTAATGAAAAGATAAAATCTTTATTGTGGTAATTCTACAAAATCACCCGCAACATTTAACTCTTGTGCTATTAAATCCTCAATAACCATGTCAATCTTTAAAACCCACATCAAGCCCAAACTAAAGCATTTTACTCTTACTATTTATTCATTCTAGCCCCACATGTTCTACTAGTTCATTTCCCGACCCTTGAAGTTTTACCACTTCCATAACTAGGTCTTTGAACCTACATGCTTCAACCAAACTAGCAACCCATTTGTGTGGCTCCAAAACTCAAAGGGTTTGTAATTAAACACTCACAAACACTTATCTCTTTCAAAAGAAATCTCTAAACTTTTAATAACAACACAATTTAATCATTGGGTTTTTCCCAAGGCTAAGTGTGCCGTGTAGGTTTGTGCAAGTGTACACAGTCGTTATCAAGTAATAAGTAAGTATAGAGTTATCGTCTCCACATGGATTGTATTTGTGTTAAATCATTTAATTGTAAAATTATATTAACAAGTTGGTAAATTTAAAAACACAATATGATTGAGAAGTGATGATGAAATATATTAAACTAAATGCAATGATCCCTAATGCAAATTACCCTAAGTATGCAGAGTATATGTATGAAATAGATTTTAGCAAGATTAAACACAATTCACAACAATTATAACATAAATAAATTAGGACAATTACTATGATTAAATTCAATTTATTATCAACATGCTTAATAACATTCGGGAAAACATTTCATGGCAGCTCGATCTTTCATGAGTTTGGAAACCACATTAGGTCCTTTCGGAATCCTTTACTTAGTAAATATGCATTTTATTGATCCTTATTTACTAAGTGTTTCTTAGCATTCGTGTGAGGTAATAGGGACTTGTTAGGTTTGAAACAGTTTAATCACACAAATCTGAAAACTATGTAGATAACAGAGCTTGGTTAGAGTTGTTATGCAACCTGCAATTTAATCGGGTTAGGATCTAAATTGAGCATGCACATTTCAATTATGTGTCCACTAGCCATTGTCTGGTTAGGATCGCTTAGCTAATTCAGGTTCATTTCAATCACATATGAACAAAATACAGTCTTGATTTTAATTGAAATCATGATCGATTGAGGCACAAACATCATAAGCATGAATCAAATAAATATTATTTAATCAAGCAATTATCCTAGCTTAAATAAAATTAAGCTAGCATTGTTGTAAACAAGAACAAAGAACACATACCAAACATTTTAAAATTAAATTAAAGAAAAGAAAGATTAAACCCAAATCAAAGTGGCTGTCACCCAAGACTCTGATCGAAGAGGGCTCCTTCATTCCTTCGCTTTGCTCCTTTGCTGATGGCTCTCCAAGGTGGCCGACTAAGGGCTCTTTAAGAGGCTTAATTGCTAAAATCTCTAAGAAGAGATGATGCTAGGTGTGGGGAATGGGAATTTGGTAGAAAGAATTGAGAGAAAAGAGAGAATGTTTAATGTTTGAGGGATGATTAGGAATGGTGAAATGGGGTCTTATTTATAGGTGAAGAAAGGAGAGTAGTTTGCTAAAAATAGAGAGGTTTAGTCTCTTCAAGCTTCTTCAATGGGTGGCTGGCCATGATTAGTGGAATTTGAGTTGAATTTTGCTTGATTTTTAAGCAATTTAAATTCCATAACAACTCAGGACTGAGACTCGGTCAAACGTAAATCTTCGGGCAAATCTTTGATTTCTTCAACATTGCAAGGACCTTGTGTAATTAAACCAAAAAGTGGTTTATAGGGGTAGCCATGTGTAGTCGAAATTGTGTTGACTTGGTCTTCAAGGACGATTTTGTGATTCAGCAAAGTTTATCAGACCTATCAAAAATAAGTTAATTAAGGACTAAAGAATAAAATTAACCCAATTTAATTAATTAATTCAACCCAAATTAATTAATGAAATATTTTAGAATGAATTATTAAATATGATTTTATATTTTATTATTTAATTTAATCATGCATGGCCCACTTTATGTCTTAAAAATATAGTATGTTCAAATAAATATAAAATAAGCAATTTTATGCTTGAAAACTATATAATAAAGCATAAAATCACATTTTAATAATTTCTATGTCCTAATTTCATATTTTCACATATTTCATTAATTTATTAAACATTTACTTAGTTTTAACAATGAATTTAAGTAAAAAGGTGATAAATTATATAGGAAAAATCCTATATATTTTTCAGTTTACACACCCCCAAACTTAAATCATTACTCGTCCCGAGTAATGTTCATGCACAGCAAAAGGTCTTGCTAAGGCAAAATTGCTAGATGTGTAAGCAGCAGCAATCTTTGTCTCATAATTATGCATTAATAAATTCATATTCATAGATCTTCTTTATTAATAAGTAATTCACATGCAAATATTATTAGAATTTTATGTTTCAAAATATGTTAGCATGAATCATAGTTTGTATGTAAGTCACAGTCATAGATAACATTCTTCATTCAACATAATTTCTCATCAATCAAGCAAAACACATCATAAGGCTTATTTATGGTCTTCATATGTTGAACTTAGTACTTCCTCTCCACTAATGTAGGTGACATAATCATCAAATCAATAGGTCTTTTATAAGGTTGTAATGGGGCTCGGTTAAAGGTAGGGATTTTAAGAGATGAGACATTTCGGGTTCAAAATCCTAACCTTTAACTTTGTTTTAGATTTCTCTAAATACAACCTTTTTTCTTTAAGTGAACCTTTGGAACACCCCCAAACTTATTTTGAACACCCCCAAACTTTTTTTTAGCATGAGCACATACATCTCTTTGAAAATTTTCCTCAAATGTTGATCACCAAGACAACTTTAGTTAAGATGGGTGCACAAAATTAGGATAACTTAAAAAGATGGTAATGTGGATTATAATGTAAGTACATTGCAATAAACAGGTCTTTAAGCTCAAAATTACAGTTTTCAAGGGTCTAATATCATAAGGTTGGCTTGAAAGGCTCAAACGATCCAAAGAAATAGTGCCTATATCATTTTAGATTTTCATGTCTCCTAGGATTTCGCCTCAGGAAAGTTACTAAGTCAATTCTAAAGATATAAACCTTCATGCATGTCTAATTTCAAGAGCAACTAAGTTTTCATGGCAAACATTACCTAAGACTAAGATCATACAAGCATTCCATTCTTCATGATAACATACATTCACTCAGATAGAATCATCATTCATACTTGCATGCAAACTATCTTATTAACAAAAATTTTCTCATGTCTCCTAGGATTTCGCCTCAAGAAAGTTGCTAAGTCAATTCTAAAAGATATAAACCTTCATGCATGTCTAATTTCAAGAGCAACTAAGTTTTCATGGCAAACATTACCTAAGACTAAGATCATACAAGCATTCCATTCTTCATGATAACATACATTCACTCAGATAGAATCATCATTCATACTTGCATGCAAACTATATTATTAACAAAAATTTTCTCTAAAATTCATTTATTAAAACATACTTATAATAGAAATGATTGAAACATACTTGAAATTTTAAAAAATTTGAGCAATTTATTTGCATTACCCCCCTTTAAAAGAAGCAATGTCCTCATTGCAAGAACAAAGTAATGAATGAAAACTGAACACCAGGTAGGGTTGTAAGGAAAGAGAGGTAAGTCATTAAGATTGGTTAAATACCAAGTCTTTCTTAATAATCCAATCCTAGACATGTTCATTCCCTTACCATATCACTTAGTCTTTTTCTTTCTAAAGAAGTGTTAAGTTTATTCATGCTTGCTATGTTATTCTGCAAAAATTAAATTCTAATTACGAAAAAAATAAATTCCAAAGACCTAAAAACAATTAAATAAATAACAAGACAAGAATCTCCCCTTTTATTTTTCTGACTCATACCCCTTGTCTTCTTCAGCTTCATCTTCGCTTGCATAGTTAGTATCTTCCTTCCATGTCTCAAAGATAGCATTTGGGAACTCAGGAACAAAAGTGTTAGAGATATTCTTAAAAGTATTTCAAATTAAGTCATCCTTAATCTTTGCATATTTCTAGTAAGTTTGTTGTTGATTGTGCATGAACTTGCACATATCCATCATAATTGCCAACTCCGATTTCTTTGAAGTACTTGCAGAAGTTGGCATTGGAGTTGTAAATTCAGGTTCAACACTTAGCTTGACTGTTTCTTCTTTTGGCTCAACCTTTGGTTCAAGGTTTGTAGATCCGTCAACTGGTTTAGGACTATTTGGTTCCTTATCAGATTCTTCTTCTTCAGTGTCTGTAACTGAATTAGCTTCAGTTTCAGTTTCATTTGTTGATTCCTCGGTATCTGGCTTAGTTGGCTCTTCTTGCTCGCCTTGATTCAACTCATGCACCTTCTCTACTAACCTTTCAAGATCATGATTTGTAATGCACCCTTGAACATATTACCCCTTCAGATTTGCTTACTTTTTAACATGGGCCCTTAAGCAAAGTGAAGTGATTAATGATGGGCAATAAGCACTTCCTGTCTTCTTTTTAGCACAATCATGAATCTCCTTGAGAATAATTTTCCCAACATTAATGGACTTTTCTGTCAAAATTGCACACAACAAGAGCATCCGTTCCATCAAGATGGTGGAACTATGTGAGATAGGCATGAAACTGTAGCGAAGGAAATAAAACCATACCTTTGCTACCAGTTTTAGGTATTCCCTTCGGCAAGAATGGCTCCCAAACTTTCTTATAATCCATTGGGATCCTGGATTTGTCACAACATCAAACACTTGTTGAAGAAAATCCCAATTGATATTGTTCATCATAGGGTAGTACTCATCTTCTTCAACATCAGGTAAGTTAAACAAATCATTGATGGACTTAGAAGTAAGAGGTACCTTTTTCTTTCGAACGATGACCTCAGTAGCATCTTGCATAGTCAAACTAGCATAGAACTCTAGAACTATTTTATCATCGGGAACTGAACGAGCATCACAAAAATCGTTCCCACTTGAGAGCATTGATTTTCTTTTTAATCGATACAAGAACAACCATCAAATCATGACTCTTCAAGTTAAAACCTTTTTCCGGCATCATAGGTTGATGTTTGAAGATTGAATCAAATCTCTCTTTCACTTCTTCATCGATCAAAATCGGGTTTTCAGGAGTAGTCTTTGAAGATCTAGTTCTTTTGCGAGACATGGTATCTTTTCCCGAAAATTCGGCAAAGTTTCGGCACAAGGAAGAGAAAAGAAATTGGCAAGGTGGTGTAAGGACTTACTATGGAAAAAACCTTGCGACGGCAAGGATAGTGCGGCAGTAATGACAGCATGTGATAACCACGACGGTGTGCGGCGGCAATGTTGGTGCTTTGGCAATCTTCTTGCGGCAACAATAGGTGATTTTGACAACAAGAGAAGAAAAACTAGAGTTTCTTTCGGGATTTAAGGCTAGTGGCATAAGAGGGAAATTTAAGGATTTTTAGGGTTAAGTAAATTGCTTTGAGGTATATGAAAAATAGTAGAATAAAGAGGTTTATGTAAGGAAAAATTAGGGCAACATGTAGCAAAAGTTTAGCTACATTAGGGTTACTTGGGCGGAAAGTAATGGGAGTGGCGGCAAAGCATGGATATTTTCCCGCCTTTTTTGCTGTCTTGGGCCTCAAACTCAGACTGTATTTACAGATTTACTCAAGAAAAAAAACTGATTAGTACTTGGGCCAAATTTGACCCCCTTTATTAACATAAAAATTAAAATTTAAACAAAAAAAATGAAACTTAAAAATTTTAAAACTTAATTAGAAAATTTCTTCCTAACAAATTACATTAAATTAATTCCCAGGAAAAGTTAGAGGGGTCACAGTGGTCTCGCTTAAGTTCCAGTCTCCTTAGAAAGAATTAATTAAATGTACTAAGTTAAGAAAATAAGTTCTAATTATTTATTTATTTACAAATGAAAAATCAAGGGTCTGTTAATTTGAACAAGGATTCAACTCGCTCAACTTCACCATCCCAATAGTGTTTGAGACGTTGACCATTAACTTTAAACGTACCTCCGTAATTGTCATATAATTCAACAGCTCCATAAGGATAAACTCGGTAGATGGTATAGGGTCCTTTCCATCGGGATTTAAGCTTTCCAGGAAATAACTTCAGCCTTGAATTAAATAACAAAGCCTTCTGACCTTCTTTAAACTCGCGAAGTTGTATATGACTATCATGCCATCTCTTTGATATTTCTTTACACATTTTGGCATTCTCATAGGAAAACAACCTCAGTTCTTCCAACTCATCAAGTTGTAACATCCTTCTCTCACCTGCTTGCTTGAGAACAAAGTTCAACTGCTTTAAAGCCTAGTGAGCTCTATTCTCCAATTCTAATGGCAAATGACATGTCTTTCCAAAGACTAACCGATAAGGAGTCATTCCTAACGGTGTCTTAAATGCTGTTTGATAAGCCCATAATGCATCATCGAGCCTTCGAGACCAATCTTTTCTGCTAAGGCGTACTACCCTTTCAAGGATACCTTTGATTTCACGGTTCACTCTTTCAACTTGCCCATTTGACTGGGGTGATAAGCAGTAGCAATCTTATGCTTCACATCATATTTTTTAAGGAATCACTTAAGCCATTTGTTCACAAAGTGAGAACCTTCATTACTAATAATAGCTCTTGGTGTCCCAAATCGTGTAAACACATGCTTATGTAAGAATCGCATGACTACCTTAGCATCATTTGTAGGGTATGCTTCGGCTTTAACCCACTTGGATACATAGTCCACAGCAACTAAGATGTATTTGTTCCCATACGAAGAAGGAAACGACCTTAAGAAGTCAATGCCCCAAACGTCGAATAACTCAATCTCCAAAATGTTTGTTAAGGGCATCTCATTTCTCCTTGATATATTTCCGATCCTTTGGCATCTATCATAGTTCTTTACATAAGCATCTTTAAATAATGTAGGCCAAAAGAAACCTACTTGTAAAATCTTTGCTGCAGTACGTGAACCACCAAAGCGTCCCCCACTTGGAGATGAATGGCAATGATACAAGATCTCGGCAATCTCACTTTCAGCTACACACTTTCGGATTGTATTATCTGCACACTATTTAAACAAAAACGAATCCTCCCAAAAATAATACCGACTATCATGAAGGAATTTCTTCCTTTGTTGGTATGTCATTTCTCGAGGAATTATTCCATATGCAAGATAATTGGCAAAATCAGCAAACCAAGATGTTTCATGAATTTGACTTACCTCAAATAAGTGTTCATAGGAAATTCTCGTTGATAGGCACACATGATCGAGTTACCTCATCTTGCTCCAACCTTGACAGATGATCAACTACTTGATTTTCGACACCTTTTCTGTCTTGGATCTCAAAGTCAAATTCTTGGAGTAAGAGTATCCAACGAATTAGCCTCGGTTTAGCATCTTTCTTCGTGAGCAAGTATTTAATAGCCGCATGGTCAGTAAATACTGTAACTTTGGTACCTATAAGATATGAGCGGAACTTGTCAAAAGCAAAAACTATAGCAAAGAGTTTTTTTTAGTTACCGTATAGTTGAGTTGGGCTCCCATCAAAGTTTTACTTGCATAGTAAATAGGGTGAAACACTTTAGCATTTTGAAAATAGACTTAGGCATCAAGTTAATACTCACTCCTAAGTCACATAAAGCTTTACCACAGTAAGATTCACCAATGTTACAGGGTATAGTAAAGCTTCCTGGGTCTTTCAATTTCGGTGGTAGTTTTTGTTCTGCAAGAACGCGCTGCACTCCTTCGTCAAGGCAAAAGTCTCATACTCACTCAGTCGTTTCTTTTTTGGACAGTATATCCTTCATAAACTTCACATAATTTGACATTTGTTCTAAAGCCTCCACCAATGGAATATTGATGTGTAACTGCTTCAGAACATCCAAGAACTTCTTGAATTGCACCTCTTGTTTCTACTTGTGTTGCTGCAATCTTTGCGGAATGGAGGTGATGAAACTTTCTGTTGAATCGAACAACTCTTCTGAGTAGGTAAATCTGCATCAAAAGAAGATGTTAAAGTATCTGGATTCACTAAGTTAGGATTTACCTTGTCAAACTTTGTAGATTCTAACTCTTTTGATGTAGGAATTTCAACAGCTGGTTGATTCTTCTCAACGGGCTTGTCTTCGACATTAATTAATCGGGGTTCAAGAATTTTACCACTTTGCAATGCCCACTGCCTTGATATGTTCTTTACCCAAATTTCTTGGATTCTTAGTATTGCTCGGTAAGGTTCCTTGCGGTCTATTACAAAGCTTCATAGCTAACTGACCCATTTGGTTTTCCAAATTTTTCAGTGTTGTTGCTTGGCTCTAGATCAAAGCGTCATTCTTTGCCATGTACGCTTTCAACAAGTTCTCCAAACTTGTTTGATGACTCAACTTAAGGTGGTTTTGGAGCTTGCTGATTAAACCCTTGGATTGGTTAGGTCTATGCTGCATAAAGTTGTTGTTCGGTCCATTTCCTTGGTTGCTCCAAGAAAAGTTAGCATGATTATGCCATGAAGGATTGTAGAAGTTGGACTGAGGTCCTTGTCCACACCTATTTTGATGTTGGTTCCCTACATAGTACACTGATTCGGGATTTGATGGACAATTCTCAAAAGAATGACCTTCCCGACAGTAAACGCAGGAAACTACTTCAAACGGACTTGGTGGCTGAGTTGCAAAATTATTAGCACTATTAGCGGTAAATTGTTTTAACATAGAGGAAATAGACGATACCTGAGCTGATAACAAAGTGAGGGCGTCAACTTCATGAACTCCGACTACACGTCTTCCTGAAGCTGCTCGATTTGTTGGCCATTGATAGTTGTTACTAGTGATCCTCTCGATGATCTCATAAGCCTCATTATAAGACTTAGACAAAATTGCACCATTCGTAGAAGCATCTACCATCAATCTTGTATGTGCATTGAGACCATTATAGAATGTCTCCAACTGAATACAATGAGGAATCCCATGATGAGGACACTTACGAAGTAACTCCTTGAATCGTTCCCAAGCCTCATACAAAGGCTCGTCATCCAATTGTTGGAAAGTTGTGATCTCGTTCCTCAACTTAGCATTTTTGCTAGGCGGGAAATACTTAACCAAAAAATTCTCTGCTAATTCTTGCCATGTAGATATGGAACTTGGTGGCAATGAATTGAGCCATGCTCGTGCTCGATCTCGCAATGAGTACGGAAACAACTTCAACCTCAGTGCATCTTCAATCACATCGGCTATCTTGAATGAATCACTCACCTCCATAAATAATCGAAGGTGGAGATGTGGATCTTCCGTGGGCATACCATTGAATTAGCCCACCGTTTGTAGCATTTGAAGCATTACTGGTTTCAATTTAAATTGGGTTGCCTTAATATTTGGCCTTCTAATTCCTAGATTTAACTCACTGAAAAGTGGCATGGCATATTGTCTGACGCATCGATCCCTATCATCGGCAATAAGGATGGGATTTCGGACATGTTTGGCTTCATTACCTTGGTCTTGATTCTGATTTCCAAGGTCCATCTCGGCTTGTCTTTGAGCTGTTCGTTCACGTCTTCTTTGTCTGAAAGTTCGCTCAATTTAAGGATCCACAGGGAGTAAATCGATAATCCGATCTATGCTCATAAACACCTGAAAAGAAAATCACAAAATTAAAAAGAACACAATTCACAACAATTATAACATAAATAAACTAGGACAATTACTTTGATTAAATTCAATTTATTATCAACATGCTTAATAACATTCGGAAAAACATTCCATGGCAACTCGATCTTTCATGAGTTTGGAAACCACATTAGGTCCTTTCGAAATCCTTTACTTAGTAAATATGCATTTTACTGATCCTTATTTACTAAGGGTTTCTTAGCATTGGTGTGAGGTAAGAGGGACGTGTTAGGCTTAAAATAGTTTAATCACACAAATCTGAAAACTATGCAGATAACAGAGCTTGGTTAGAGTTGTTATGCAACCTACAATTTAATCGGGTTAGGATCTAAATTGAGCATGCACATTTCAATTATGTGTCCACTAGCCATTGTCTGGTTAGGATCGCTTAGCTAATTTAGGTGCATTTCAATCACATATGAACAAAATACAGTCTTGATTTGAATTGAAAACATTATCGATTGAGGGACAAACATCATAAGCATGAATCAAATAAATATTATTTAATCAAGCAATTATCCTAGCTTAAATAAAATTAAGCTAACATTGTTGTAAACAAGAACAAAGAACACATACCAAACATTTTAAAATTAAATTAAAGAAAAGAAAGATTAAACCCAAATCAAAGTGGCTGTCACCCAAGACTCTGATCGAAGAGGGCTCCTTCATTCCTTCGCTTTGCTCCTTTGCTGATGGCTTTCCAAGGTGGCTGATTAAGGGCTCTTTAAGAGGCTTAATTGCTAAAATCTCTAAGAAGAGATGATGCTAGGTGTGGGGAATGGGAATTTGGTAGAAAGAATTGAGAGAAAAGAGAGAATGTTTAATGTTTGAGGGATGAGGGAAGATTAGGAATGGTGAAATGGGGTTTTATTTTATAGGTGAAGAGAGGAGAGTAGTTTGCTAAAAAAGAGAGGTTTAGTCTCTTCAAGCTTCTTCAATAGGTGGCGGCCATGATTAGTGGAATTTGAGTTGAATTTTGCTTGATTTTTAAGCAAATTAAATGCCAGAACAACTCAGGACTGAGACTCGATCAAATGTAAATCTTCGGGCAAATCTCTAATTTCTTCAACATTGCAAGGACCTTGTGTAATTAAACCAAAAAGTGGTTTATGTAGGCAGCCATTTGTAGCCGAAATTGGGTTCGGCCCAAAATGCAAAGAGGCTTTTGATACATTGAAACAGAAGTTGGTTTCTGCTCCTATAGTCCACGCCTCAAACAGAAAATACCCCTTTGAGATCATGTGTGATGCTAGTGATCGAAGTGTAGGGGCTGTGTTGGGGCAAAAGATAGATCGAGAGCCCCATGTCATTTGTTATGCTTCAAAAACCCTAGATGTTGCGCAAAGCAATTACACTACCACAAAAAGAACTTCTAGCCATTATATTTGCTTTAGATGAATTTTGGTCTTATTTATTGGGATCTAAAGTAATTATTTTTTTCTGACCATGCAGCTCTTAGGTATTTGATTGCAAAGAAGGAAGCAAAGTCGAGGTTTATGAGATGGATTTATTGTTACAAGAATTCGGCATCGAGATTCGAGATAAAAAAGGATGAGAAAACTTGGTGGCTGATCACTTGAGAAGGGTAAAAATGCCTTATAACGATATTTCTATAAGAGATGAATTCCCTGATGAGGGCCTATTTTCGGCCCAAGAGTATTTTCCATGGTATGCGGATATGCTAAACTTTTTTACTACAGGTTCTTTACCTATTGAGTTATCTCGTTCCAGGAAAGAAAAACTTCAAAGAGAAGCTCGATATTATATTTGGGATGGTCCATACTTGTGGAAACATTACTCAGATTAGGTAATACGACGATGTGTTCCGCAAATCGAGGTAACATCTATACTTACTTTTTGTCATTCGCATGCATGTGGAGGCCACATTGGACCTAAACGGACTGCTCGTAAGGTATTAGAATGTGGATTATATTGGCCCACAATTTTTTGTGATGCATATGAATTATGTATATCTTGTGATAGATGTCAACAGGTAGGAAACATTACTAGGCGAAATCAAATGGCCCAATCCCCAATCCCCAATCCATGTATGTGAAATTTTTTATATGTGGGGTATAGATTTTATGGGCCCATTTATCTCTTCATTTGGAAATCTATATATACTTCTAGCAATAGACTATGTTTCTAAATGGATAGAGGCAATTCCTACTCGAAATGATAATGCTAAAACCGTGGTAGAATTTCTTAAACGTTGTATTTTTTCCAGGTTTGGCACACCTCGGGCCTTGATCAGTGACCATGGAACTCATTTTTGCAATAAAGTAATGATAGAACTCATGAAGAAATATGGGGTTCGTCATTGTATAGCTACATCTTATCACCCTCAAACAAACGGCCAGCGGAGGTTTCAAATCGAGAAATCAAGATTATTTTGGAGAAAACAGTTCAACCTAATAGGAAGGATTGGAGTCTTTGATTGAATGATGCTCTTTAGGCTTATCGAACAGCATATAAAGGCCCAATAGGTATGTCTCCATTTCGACTTGTTTTTGGCAAAGCTTGCCACCTTCCTGTTGAACTAGAACATAAAGCTTATTGGGCCGTAAGGCAGTGTAATATGGAATTAGAGCTCGCAGGAAAAGCTAGGAAATTAGACATCCAAGAGTTGGAAGAGATTCGAAATGACACCTATGAGAATGCTCGTATATACAAGGATAAAAAAAAACTGTTTCATGATAGAATGATATCTCGAAAGCAATTCTCAATAGGGCAAAAAGTGTTACTTTACAACTCAATTCTAAAATTATTTCCCAGTAAGCTTCGGTCTCGATGGTTAGGACCTTTATTGTTACTAAATTATTTACCCATGGTGCAGTAGAAATAGAAAGTAAGGAGACAGGGAAGCGTTTCACAGTTAATGGTCAAAGGTTGAAACCATTCTATGAAAATTTTCAAGCTCAGACAGTCGAGAAAATTCATCTTGAACAGCCTCAGTATTGATTCGGGTCGTCGAGCTAACGACGTTAAACAAGCACTTGTTGGGAGGCAACCCAATTATTTTTACTTTTCTATCTTATTTTATTTATTTATTTTTGTCTAGGAAACTTGAGGAATTTATTTCAAAAAAAAAATAATGATGGAAACTGCAGCACTACGAGAGCAACGATAACATAGGGAGTATTCTAAACCCTTTTATTTTCGTATTAATCTTCACATTGAGGGCAATGCGTTTTAAGTAGGGGGAGATGTTCCTCATTGTTTTTGCTATTTTTATCTGCTATTTGTGCTGCTATGGGTTTATTGTTGCTGCTACCTTACTATTTTCTGCTTGTTTTATTTTTTTAAGTATATTTTGTCCCATTTCATGCCCATGATTTTACCCACGAAATGCCTACTATTTTGCTCTCAGTATGATTTTCTTTGTTTGCTGAGTTAATTTTGATTTTGCTAAGATTAAATTTGTCTCCATTGTTTTATTTCTATTAGGCTCACAAGATTATGATTAATGAAGAAAACTCTATCTTGCTTATGGTAAAATTAATTGAGTCTAAGTATAAGAGAACAGTTAATTCTGATGCATGCTAAAATTGTTTTTCTTGATTGTTAGTTAATTGCCAAATTTATTTTTGATACTTGTTTGTTTTTCCTAGTCCTCCTAAATTGAAGTTCTCTGTACGAAAAAAAAGAAGAAAAAAAAATAAAAACTCTTGATGATTCCGCGGTTATGAGCATAGTTTAAAACGTGACTAACTGAGTAACCGGGATAGGGTGCTTGGGTTGTCATCCTACTTCGCGTAAAAAGGTTGTGTGACGTGTTAAGCAAAACTCCGCTAACCCGAATAAAAAAAAGAAAAAATATAAATAAATAAATTCGTAGTGTGTTAGACTGAGTAACTGGGGTGGAGTGCTTGGTTGTCATTTCACTTCGCAACAAAAGGGCTAACACATTCTACAAAAAAAAGAGAAGAAAAAAATTGAGAGCATGTTGGGCTGAGTAACCGGGATGGAGTGCTTGGGTTTCATTTAATTTCGCGTCAAAAGGTCCAATGTATTCTTAAAGAAAAAAAAAAGAAAAAATTGACAAAATAAAAGGAAGAGAACTAAATTTTGAAATAAGGGTGAACAAATAGGTGTCTTGGTAAGTTTAGTAAATTATCTAACTCTCATGAATTAATTCAAAATGATTTAATTGTTGTGTGTTTTAATTGGGTTACTTTTTTGATTTTACCTACAGCAAGCTAAAGGTTCTCTTTATTTTTCATAAGCATTAAGCCTAATTGTTTGTAGAACTTTGGAGTATTATTTTCGATGGTGAAATTTTAATTACTTAGTGGATTATGAGTCATACTTGAGGGAAGCATGTGCTAAGTAGGGGGAATATGATAATGCTTAAATATGACATACTTTTGGATATTAAATATATATTTTTAGAGTATGATCCTATTAAATTGGGCTATTTATTGTCTTTTTATTTTGTAGGGACTCAAGTGGTGATAGAAGATAAATTGGAGACAAAAGCATGGTTTTGGAGGAGAAATTGAAGTTGTGTAAAGATGGAATGCTAAAAGAGAGAGTTTATAGGACAAAAGGACTTGGTTTATTTTATTTTATTTTTTAAAATATATTTTATATTAGGATTTAATATTTAAGATATTATTTATTATTTAAATTTGTATTAATTTATGTTTATCTTTTTGTATTTATCTTTTAGAGTTTAAATTGGATCCAATAAGGGGAATTAAATGTTAGATATAATTCTAATTATCTTTTAGAATTTAGATTGGATTCAACTAGGAATATTATGTACTATAAATAGAGGGTGGAGTGATTGAATTATTCATTCCCCATTCATTAAAATAATCCTCCATCTCCTTAAATCCCTAGTTCAATAAAAGCTCTATTTTATTATCTTGTATTCTTCCCCAAAATCATGAGTAACTAAAAACCCTTCTAGCCAAAGGTTATCAATATTCCTCCAAGGTCATGAGGCTAGGCTTAGAATCCGCTCTTAATTCTTTTCAACTCGAGTATTCATCAATTCTCTGTAATACGGGACTGACGCTTCCGTCCAAAATCCTTACAAAAGTAATCTTTTCATCTTGTGCAAAGACGACCGCTTTGTGTGTTTTGAGAAGGTTGCACAGTCGGTTCGTTAACTTACTGCGTCAGATGTTGCTGAGCCAAAAGAGACAAAACGGCGTGGCATTCGTCGTTGGGAAAAGGTGATCTAGTGTAAGACAGTCCCATTGGAACGACGGTTGGCTAGAGTTAGGTTCCACTAAAAACTATATCTGGAGCTGGTGGTCGTAGGCATCCTCTTCCACTACAACTGGCTTATTCGAGAACGAGAAGAACCATCCAAAGTCTATGATTGAACCAAGGAAGAATCAAGATAACCGGAGGCTAGATCTTTGAATATTGATAAAACTCTTCTTCTTTCAACTTGTTTATTTTATGCTATTTATTTTTACTTCGACTTCCCTATTTTCTATTTCTTTCAATTTTGTTTTCTTTTATTTTTAATTTTGTTTCTTTTATTTTTCCTCAGATCGCAGCGCTTTTCTTGGGCACGATTTTACCCACGATCTCGACAGACAAGACTTTATGACTCTCTAGTCCCTGAGGATTAGACCCTACTTCCCTTTTACTGTTATTTACTTTAATTTTTGGAATAGGTTATATTTGGTGTTCCCGACAACACACAAGTATCATAATTGGTTGAAGTAATCCTGAAGGCAGCTGATGTTCAACTTTAACTTGTTGACACACTAAACATTTCGACACAAACTCTGAGATCTCTCGTTTCATACCTGGCCACCAATACATTCGTTTTAAGTCGTTGTACATCTTATTATTTCCAGGGTGAATTGAGTGTCCACTGCTCTGTGCTTCCTGTAAAATACTTTGCTTAATCTCTGAATCCCTTAGGATGCACAACCCTCCTTGAAAATATACATTACCATTGGCACCAAGGTCAAAAGCTGAATCTGGAGTCTTATCAATATGTTCTCGTTTAGCATTCAACTCTAGGTCATCTTTTTGAGCTTCACATATCTGTTGTAGAAAAGTCGATCTAGCTTTTAACTCAGCTAAGATGGATCCGTCACCTTTCATCGTCAATTGGGTATCTAAGGCCCTCAGAGCAAACAAGGATTTCCTACTCAAAGCGTCAGCTATAATGTTGGCCTTAACGGGTTAATAGTCAATAACCAAGTCATAATCCGTTAGCAACTCTAACCTTCTACATTGATGCAAGTTGAGTTCCTTTTGCTACATTATATATTTCAGACTCTTGTGGTCTGTGAATATATGACACTTTTCCCCGTTTAAATAATGGCACCAAATCTTCAAAGCAAAAACAATGGCTGCCAAATCCAAATCATGTGTTGGGTAGTTCTTCTCATGAGGTTTCAACTGTCGTGAGGCATATGCTACGACGTTACCTTCTTGTATCAATACGCACCCTAAGTCGTTCAATAAAGCATCACTATAAAACCATAAATTCTTTAATCGTCTCGTGTTGAATCAATACAGACGTTTCGGTTATTAACGTTTTTAACTTATCAAAACTTTGTTGACACTCGATAGTCCACATAAACTTTGTGTCCTTTTCTAACAGTTTCTTCATAGGCAAGGCAAACATTGAAAATCCTTTAACAAATTGTCGATAGTATCCTGCCAACCCTAAGAAACTCTGAATCTTGGTGATGTTTTTTGGCGGTTTCCAATCCAGGATAGTTGATATCTTTCCCAGGTCCACCCTGATGCCTTCCGCAGACACTACATGACTCAGGAATCCAACTTCTCGTAGACAAAACTCGCATTTACTGAACTTTGCAAATAATTTTCTCTCACGTAAAGTCTGTATGACAATAACCAAATGTTGTGCATGCTCAGTTTCATCCTTCGAGTAGATTAGTATATCATTAATGAATACTACCACAAACTTGTCCAAGTACGGTCTAAATACCCTATTCATCAAATCCATAAATGCGTTGGGGGCGTTTGTTAAACCAAATGACATGACTAAAAGCTAATAGTGCCCATATCGGGTCTTGAACACCATTTTTGGTACTTCAGTATCTTTCACCCGAAGTTGATAATAACCTGAGTGAAGGTTAATCTTTGAAAACACTATCGCGCCCTTTAACTGATCAAATAAGTCATCAATGCGAGGCAAATGATACTTATTCTTAATTTTGACTTTGTTTAACTATCGGTAATCAATACATAGCCGCATCGACCCACCTTTTTTCTTAACAAACAAGATAAGTGCACCCCAATGAGAGAAACTAGGTCAGATGAAATCTTTATCTGATAATTCCTGTAACTGTGCTTTCAGTTTTTACAACTCTTTCAGGGTCATCCTATATGGAGCAGTCGACATAGGAGAGGTTCTTGGTACTAACTCAATCTCAAAATCTATTTCTCTAATCGGGGTAATCCCGACAGTTCTTTTGGGAATACATCTGTAAAATCACACACAGTCAAAACTAATTCTAATTTCAGTTCTACAACCCAAGTAACAATCATATATGCCAAGTATGCTTCACACCCTTTCTGTACACACTTCTGAGCTGACAACAAGGAAATAACATTAACGGTACCAACCCCTTTATCTGACTCAATTCTAATTGAATCCTCATTTTGACACCTTAATACGATCTATCTTCATTTGCACAATTCACTATCGCGTCATGTAAAGTTAACCAATCCATGCTGAGAATCACATCAAACTCATCAAATAACATTAACATCAAATCAGTCGAAAAATCGTAGTCTTGAATTTTTTAGTGGGCAATTTCGACACTCCTTATTTACTAATACATGTTTGCCTAATGGGTTGGTTACTTTGACTATGAATTTAGTTGACTCTACCGGTATATTCTTATTCAACACAAGTGTAGTACATATGTATGAATAGGTTAACCCTGGATCTATTAATGTATAAACAGTAACATTAAAGAGCGAAAAGGTACCCGTAATCACATTTGGTTCGGTAGCCTTTTCTCGGGCTCGAATGGCATAAGCTCTAGCTGGTGCTTTTGCCTCAGACCTCACCGAAGAATCTCTTGTTCCACTTCTATTATTTCCCGTTGTACCACTAGGCTTCGAGGATCTACCCCTAGATGGTGCATTACCAGATCGAGTACTCTGAGCTCTATCTCTACCAGACTTCTCATGGTAATCTAAAAGATAATGATTGAGTGATCCATATCTGAAACAAGATCTAGTCTTTAATCAGTACTCCCCGAAGTGTCTCCTGTTACACAATTGGTATTCGAGCCTGCTATCATGACGAACACTACCAACACTAGCTATAGACGTAGCTTGAGATCTTGAACTACCCTATTTCCCTCGCTCGCTCCTTGAAAATCAAGATGGAGTAGACATGCGACTGTAAGATTCTTTCATTTTCTCTGTGGGAGATGAGAAGGATTTTCCTATTGGTCGTTTGCCCATATCTCGTAATTCTTGTTCTACTTTTCTTTTCTCAATTGTCAGCTCTTCTACTTTGCTTACTTGATCCACTAGAACCACAAACTCTTTCAATTCCAAAATACCAACAAGCAATTTAATGTCTTCATTCAGATCATCTTCAAAACGAGCACACATTGTCGCCTAGCTTGAGACACATTCTCGGGCATACTTACTCAGTTGCACGAATTCCCTTTCGTACTCAGCCATTATCTTTCGTCTCTGTTTCAGCTTCAGGTACTCTTTCCTTTTCTTGTCTAGATATCTTTGATTGACATATTTCTTCCTAAACTCTTTCTGAAAGAAATCCAAACTTACTCAGTCTTCGGGTAACATCTCCGTCAAAGTTGTCCACCATTGGTAAGCGTAGTCCTTCAATAAAGATATGGTACATTGTAGATAATCACTTGGAGCACAAGACAATTCTCTTAATACCCGAAGGCTATTCTCTAACCAAAAATCTGCCCTTTCAAGGTTATCCTCAATTGTATGTCGAAACTCTTCGGCTCCATATGTGCGTAGCTTATCCATGAGCGGTTTATTCACTTGTATTTGTTCTTCCACAGGGGGAGCAGGAGGAATCGGTAGTTGCACTAGAGGAGGAGGAGGGCCTTGCACCATCGGATTTGTTCTCATGTATTCGGTGAACCACTCAAACATCATGTGAAAGAAAGCTTCCCGTGTTTCACTTTTTTTACCCTCGGAGATGGGTTCATTAGTCGCTGCCCCTTGGACAGAGGCTTGTACATTGCTCTACACCTCGTCGGGATCCACTGGATTGTGCAACATCTCTTATCAAATCAAAATTTACTGTTAATTTTAAAAAAAAGGATGCATCACACTATCGTGGGTTATATTAATGGCATGTACTATCCCCATACTCATTACGTTCAGTCTTAGAATCGACTAAATGGTAGTTTTGATACCATTAAATGTAATGCCCCTTGCCCGATCCGGTCACTGGATCTGATTAGGTAGCTGTTACTTCTTCATCATTTTTCATCATTTGACTGCTTAAAACATTTGTATTTATCTTAAATAGTGTCCCATAAACATTCTTAAAAGAAGTTTTCGAGTTTTGAAGTCATTCGTACTTAATTCAATTTAAAAATGACATTTTAAAAGGTTTGATGGATTTCTACCAGTACCCGATTGAACAGGTATCGGTAGAAGTCAAGTCAAAAAACAAGTGAAATACCTGCAGACTTCTACCGATAGAAGTGAGAGTTCTATCGATACAAGTATAGGTACTACCGGAACAAACTATACTTCTATCGGTACAACAAACTCCAAAGAGCAGGGTGAATTTTATCTGTAGTTTCTACCGATACAAGTCAAAACAAATACCGAAACTTCTACAACTTCTACAACTACCGATATGCAAGAAATGTTCTATCGATACTTAGAAAGTCAGTAGCTAAAATTTAATTTGCCCTGTACTTCTACCGATAGTCACCAGAGTTCTACCAGTAGAAGGACACGGGCTTTTTAATATCATAAGTTTTACAAATTCCCTAGTACAAAACAATTACACCATTCACAAAATGTCATTCTAAATAATCCAAAATACCAAATTGGCATATATTTTAACCAATTCAAATTAACATAACTATGGATCCTATACATGCCATTTATAACCTAGATGAGTAACTGAGAACTATCAAAATTGAGGTTCGATAGTGTGATGAAGCTCCCACCGATCCCAAACGATCAAGCCTTCCAATGATCTATAAAAAATACAGAAATAAACTTCGTAAGCATATAATGCTTAGTAAGCTTATATCAAAAGTCCACTTACCCACATGTCTAATTCACACAAAAGTGTTTATTCTTTCATTTTCATACCTTTATACTAGTTACTGTCCTCACGTTTTGCATGAACTCATTCTTAGTATCATTTATTGTATTACATCCATGTTATATCTTTTCAAGCATGTATGACTTCTTGTTTACCCGTTGGGTTCTCGAAACTACATGGGTCATATCAGCGTAGCTCTCACACAAAGTACATGTAATGTCTCTGTATCATGTATTGTTCACACGAGTTGTAAATTGGGCCTACTCACATGAGCTGTGGGTTGAGACATTAAGCTACACGATGCTGCTCACACGAGCTATGGAGAATTCGCAGCAAATACCAGATCTCAGCCATTGGTAGGACATCTAAGACCAGCACCCATATAACCTGTAATACTCACACGAGTTGTGAAGTGGGTCTGCTCACACGATCTATGGGTTGAGATGTTAAGCTACACGATGTTGCGCACACGAGTTATGGAGAATTCGCAACAAATGCCGGATCTAAGCCATCGATAGGACATCTAAGACCAGCACCCATATAACTTGTAATTCCTAAGACCGGGTCATGAAGTCCTAGTATTCTTTCGAGTCCAACGGGCATAAATCCATGACACTTCATATTATACTATCACCAAGCCAATATCTCATCAACAAATATAAGTAAGCAACCAAATATAATAAATAGAGTTCATGTATGTTTAATTAAACAATTTAATTAAGTAAGCTACGAATTTACTCGACTATTACAAAATTACAAAAAGAGTCATTGACTTGTCTACGACTTTATCCTTTCCCCGACTCGAACCTGGTTGTTGAGCTCCTTGATCTAAATAATCATTTATTTATTCAATCATTCAATGTTCAATTTAATGACTAATGAAAAGATAAAATTTTTATTGTGGTAATTCTACAAAATCACCCACAACATTTAAATATTGTGCTATTAAATCCTCAATGACCATGTGAACGGCCTGTAAACGTCACAACATTTAAGTGCAAGCGGACACTCGTCGATGCAAGTATAGTTGATAGATTTGCTCTATCGGATATCGATCCCACTAGGATTGAGTTCTTGATGTTTAATTGTCGAAGCAACTAAAGTTAAAATTAAAAAATTGTTACTAAGAATGTCAGCACAACTGAGCTAGATCTGCACAACTAAAAGAGTTAAATTGTCAACGCAAATATGAAATGAATTGTCAGAGCAAATTAAGATAAAATGAATAGTTGTTGAGATGTTTGTAAAGATAAATACAAAACTTAAAATAAATGGATCAACTGTAAAGAAATGGAGAGGATCATTGATTTCACAAGTCGCAATACTAAATGTGGCTGCAAGGTAACAAATAGATGAATTGTCATTGCAATTAAACTTCAATGAAATCTTATTGCTATCACTTCCTCTGTTTAAGAAAGACCTAAATGCTAGTAACTACCACACCTTCCAGTGCTGGTAATGCCTTGCACTTAAGAACAAGTGGCCAAAATTCCTTCTTAGCCTCAAGCAACTTCCGTTATCTTGCTTGTTGATTTAACTTATCACCGCACCTTCTAGTGACTGTGACTGCAATCGCACTTCCGTGATCAAAACGATTAAATCCAAAGATAAACAGATAAAGAGAATAGAGTAAAAATCAAATTAGATCTAATTTCAAATGGTACTTCCATACTCAATTGATAATTAATAGTATTCATCAACAATTAAGAGGTATCAAAGAAAAAGTCGAAGCATCCTATTACTAGTTTACTAGAACTATTCCGTGATAGCTCCTCTTGCGCTGCATATAGACACTTCTCGTCAGAGTCTTGCTCCTTTGCTCGTCAGATCACCTTCCTCTAAACCTCAAGCTTCCATGGCAACTTGTTTAGATATTCGAGGAATTTTGCAGAATTTAACTCTTCACCACTTCATGCTTATCTTCTTCTTTTCTGTCCTATTTATAAGCTTTGGGAATTTCAGATCCCCTTCCTTCTCAAATCTAACCATTTTGGCAGCTGTACAAGTTGGTTAATTCCAGCTGTACAATCACGCAGATCTGGTGTGTTCTTCAGGCATCTGCAGGTTGTCACCGCATCTCTGGGTGCAATCTATGATCTTTACTTGCAGCGACAACTTAGCGTTCTCTGTGCTGGTGCTTCCATGTATGTTTGTAGCATGAATTCACTTGTAAGAGGTGAAGGTCTTTATGCGGTAACATCTTTGGCCGTAATTCCATGTTAAACTTATGGCTGCATCTTTGTACACTTTTCACCATTGGTCTTCAGAAGTGAATCTCTGCGCTGACAGTTTCAGACGCAAAACTTGTGCTGCATACGACGATATTAGTAGTATAAAAGAGGCTAAAATGAAAAGATTTAAAGCCATTCAACATTAAGTTAGAAAATGCAAATATTAACTATGAAATGTTTAACATGCATACTAAATATGATACAAATGGAACAATTAATAAACAAGTTTTAAGGAGAAAATATGTGTCATTTCTAATGCTATCACACCCCCAAACTTGAGTTTTTACTTGTCCTTAAGTAAATAAAAGTTAACAAAGTCACAATCAAAATTGTCACCGTAATAATCATTCTAGCAACTTAAGTTCTCTGGAATCCTGATGTATAAATTTCATTCATATCACAGAATAATACGCCGACAATTTATAGATATGAACAATCAAGACTGCAACTTCACTAATGTTAGCATCATGCTTTGAATTTCAACCTTTTATAACCAATATAGTATTTATTACAATATATATTTTTTTTCTGCTTTTCTCTTCTTCTTCGCTTTCTTTTTCTTCTTCTCTTTTTTTTATACAGGATTGAGAGATGTCATTGCATTACTATACCCTTATTACTGGGTAGTAAAGATGGGGTGCAATAAACCCCCTGAAAGTATGTAATTACGCCAACACACACTCTTGTAGTGACAACCTTTGGCTAGATAATTTTTCTAACACATGCATTGGAGTGTTCTCCCTTAATAAGTCATAATACGCTCACATTAGAGTGTCTTATTATTAGTACATATCACTGTAATTGGTAAGTTAATTCAAGATTCAAAGATTGATACTACCTATTCATTACTAATGCAATCCTCATCATTCAGTCAAAAATAGAAGGACTCAATATTTATTCACATTCATCCATTTCACATATCAGCATTCCAAACAATTCAAGATTTACGCATAAAACAAAAATTCTGATCACATTTTTCTTGTAACTTTGTATACTTTTATTAGACTAAAATGAAAAGTAAATTCTTAAAATATGTGGGTGAAATTACATTTCCATTTCACACAAATTCCCCCCAAACTCAATGTTTGCATTATCCCCAATGCACTGACAATATTATACAAATTATAATGGAAATGTAACTACAATGCAAATGTACTATTAAATAAAATGCAGTGACAAATAAAAATGCAATGACAACTAAATGATATGCATGTAACTGACTACTGAAAAGTAAACTAACTCATTGTTTAACAGCCGATGAAGGGGCTGCCTTGGCTTTCTTCTTCTTCTTTAGGTGATCTTTTTTGTGCTTCTTTTTCTTTTTGTCCTTCCTCTTTCTTTTCTTGTCCTTGGAGTCAACCGGGGCAGTAGATTGCTCCTCTATAGCCGGTTGAGTAGAGGCTTCATCGACAATCACGTCGGATGGGTAGACTTCTGCAAGTGGTGCCACATAGGGTGGCTAGAAGATTAGAATCCTTAGTGCTGCTAGTGACTGCCTCTAACTGGCTCACTTCAGGTGGCACCGAGTGCTCAACGGATGCCTCCGCACTGGTAGGTCCATCGATAAATTCTTCCTCAAAATTTGTCAAGGTATCTTTCTTCTCTTTATTCTTCTCCTCTTCTTCCTTCTCTTGTTCAGTTTCCTTCATCTCCTCCGGTTCCACCTTTTCGACTATGCCTTCCTCATCTATTTCCTCTCTTTCTCCTGCTTCTAGACCCACAAATACAACTGGTGTGCGCATATCCATAGAAACAACTTTTTTTTTTGCCATGTTAGCCTTAAGGCTATTTGAAAATTCATCCTCGAATAGACTGGCGATGGTTTTGAAATAGTCCTCTATATCCTTGGAATGTCCCTCGTGCTCCTTATCATCGGAGATATGAATTCTAGTAGTAGATGGGGCGGGCTGAGGTCTACCTTCAGGAGTAGGTTGCTAGGAGGATGATGGGCCTTCCCTAACAATCGGGGGAAAATAAGGAACTCTGGTATAGGGTGTAGGCTTAGATTCCTCAATGTGGCAACAATGGCTTTGTTCCATACTCGAGTATAAGCATAGAAGAGGTTTTTCCTGTAGTCTATTTCTTCTAATACACTGACAAGTCGTATTTGTCGTATATCCATGCAGTCAAGGAGTTGTTTTATCTCAGTCAGCTTTTTCCCCATCTGAGGGTGTGTGGGCGTATTTTCTTACTTCTCCTTTTTCTTTCCTTTCCTTGTCTCTTTCTTCTTGGGCATCTTTTTCACCAAAAAGGTTTCTTGCCCTCTCGTCATACTTTCCACCGATATGTCATTTATAGGCCCTTTGTTCTCCTGCACCTTCTCACCATCACGGGCAAAATACCCCTTTGTTTGCAAAGTAGCATTATTAAAGAAGGGAAAGGTAAGATACCTGTTTGCTTGTCTGCAGCTTCAACGATTTTCATCATCGAGAATTACACGGACATCAATGTGGCATCCCTTCAGAATAGAATGCAAGAGGCACATGCGATCTAGCATCGTAGTGGTGCTATGGGTTGATAGCATAATACGATAGTTAACAAAGTGGAACCACACCTTACTTTGAGTGGTGAGATAACGTCGGTACATAGTGTAGTTATAAGGACCGTTGCCAGTCCACACGGAGCCCTCGACGCAAAAGTCTTGTAGCACCAAGTCAGCATCTGCATTAGTTAAAGCCTCCAAAAATGCATTATGGGTATCTTCCTTCTCAACGATGTGAAAGAGTTCGTTGATATGGGTGGCACTCCAAGGCACCAGACCCTCGCGTACAAAAACAAAGTCCTGTTCAGAATCCACTAAGTTAGCATAAAACTCTCTTACTATAGTGGGGGAATAACCAACCGGATGGTCATAAAAAGACTACCAACCCAAGAGAGAGATTTTCCTTGTAACTTATTTCCCTAATAGCCGTTGTGGTGACAATTGGAACCCTTGTTTAGAGTGACAGTTCCGATTGAGCATCACTTCATGATATCTATCCCTTGCCACCTTTAAGAGGAATAGAATAGGTTCTCTCTACGTGGTTGTTCGGTGTGATGAACCATGATGGCTGTTGATTTAGTAGGGGATTTTGAAGGGGTTTTCACTCCTCGTGTTTTGACCATAATAGCTAAAGAAAGAGATTAAGAGTAATTGGTAGAAAAAATTATAAGAGCAATAAAGAAAATAATTGTAGTAGCAATGGATGTTGTGAGTAGAAGAAGAGAGTTGGCAGAAGAAGGATTTTATAAACTCTAGAGGGGAGGAGACATGATTGCAATTGGCATGGGAAAACATTGCGTCTGCAGCCAATAAATGCCAGATTAATGGTCTCCCTTTGTTCTTTGACATCTGGGCTTAGTAGTGTTTTAGTCATTGGCCATTTACTTTAAACTGGTGACCATCATTCATTTCTTCAATTGTCACCGCACCATGTTGGAATGCTTCGACAACTTTGGAAGGGCCTGACCATCTCGAGTGTAATTTACCTGGATGTAATTTCAAACGTGAGTTAAATAGAAGTACCAGCTGACTAGGGTTAAATTATCGTCGCAAGATGATATTGTCATGCCATCTCTTAGTTTTCTCCTTGTATATGGCTGCATTTTCATACATATTGCGTTGAATTTCCTTCAGCTCAGAAATGTCCAACAACCATTTTTGTCCAGCAGCATCATAATCCATGTTCACCTACTTGATCGCCCACATGGATTTATGTTGAAGCTCAACTGGCAAGTGACAGGATTTACCAAATACCAACTGATATGACGACATTCCTAATGAAGTTTTATATACAGTTTAGAGTGGCCACAATGCATCATGTAGCCGCGAAGACCAATCTTTTTTAGATAGATTAACCACCTTTTCAAGAATGCTTTTAATTTATCGATTGGAAAGTTTCGCTTGGCCATTCGTTTGCGGATGATACGTTGTTGCCATACAATGCTTCACACCGTATCGCTTTAAAGCTGTTGCCACTTGATTGTTATGGAAATGAGTGCCTTGGTCACTTATCAATGCTCGAGGTGTTCCAAATCTTGTAAGGATGTATGTGTGGAAGAACCTTAACACCGTCGGAGCACCATCTTTCAAAACTGCAATTGCCTCTATCCACTTGGAGATGTAGTCAATAGCAACTAAAATATACACATTTCCAAAAGAGTTTGGAACTGGCCCCAGAAAGTTTATACCCTAGACATCAAATAACTCCACCTCCATGATAGGTTGTTAAAGCATCTCATTGCATCGAGATATAGAACCTGTACATTGATATTTGTCACATTTCTGTGCAAAATTGTTGGCGTCTCAAAATAATGTGGGCCAGTAGAATCCTGATTGTAGGACCTTTGCAGTAGTAGTCATGGCAATGCCTTAGGATAGAAGAAATCTCTTCCTCAGGAACACAACGACAGATAATGTTGTCAGCGTATACCTTGAATAGGTATGGCTCATTCCAATGATATCTCACAGCGTCTCTAATGAATCTGATCTTCTTGTGACCTGTTGCACTCAAAGGTAGCTTACCATAAACTAGATAATTGACAACATCAGCATACCATGGAGATGCATCAACATAAAATAATTACTCATCTGAAAAAGCGTTGACAATACGTGACTGATTACCATATTCGCTTCCAGCTTCCAAACGGGATAAGTGGTCTGCTACTTGGTTTTCAGATCCTTTCCTGTCTTTGATTTCAATATCAAATTCTTGTAAAAGAAGGATCCATTTGATCAAGCGTGGTTTGGCATCTTTCTTCGTAAAAAGGTATCTCAAAGCAAAGTGATATGTGTAGACTGTAATTTTTGCACCGACAAGATATGAACGAAACTTGTCAAATGCAAAAACTACTGCTAGTAATTCCTTCTCAGTAGTTGTATAGTTTACATGTGCTTCAGTTAAGGTTTTACTAGCATAATAAATGTAATAAAAACCTTCTCTCTTGTGTTAACTAAGCATAGCCCCTATAGCAAAGTCGATTGCATCGTACATTACCTCAAATGGTTGTGACCAGTCTGGTGTGACGATAATAGGAGCTTGTATTAGCTGCTTTTTAATTGTAACAAATGCATCCAAACATGAGTCATCAAAAAAAAAACTTTTTATTCTGCTCCAAAAATGAGCATAGTGGCTTTGCAATCTTGGAAAAATCTCGAATGAATCTTTTATAAAAACCAGCGTGATCAAGAAAGCTTCTTATTCCTTTGACATTTGTGGGCGGCAGTAACTTCTCAATGATTTCTACCTTTGCTTTGTCTACTTCAATGCCCTGACATGATATTCGATGGCCAAGGATAATACCTTCAGTTGCCATGAAATGACATTTTTTTCAGTTCAGCACTAGATTTTTGTCCTCGCATCTCTTCAATACTTTCGCCAGATTGTCGGCTCATTGGTCAAAATTCTGCCCATACATAGAGAAATCATCCATGAATATCTCAAATGAATCTTCAATCATGTCTGAGAAAATAGCCATCATGCACCTCTGGAATGTAGCTGGTGCATTGCACAAACCAAATGACATATGTCGGAAAGCAAAGGTTCCAAATGGACAAGTGAACGTTGTCTTTGCTTGATCTTCTGACGTAATGGCTATTTGATTCTAACCAGAGTAGTCATCTAAGAAACAGTAATAGGCTTTACCAGCTAGCCTATTCAGCATTTGATCAATAAATGGTAATGGGAAATGATATATCTTTGTGGCTGCATTTAGACGACGGTAATCCATACACACTCGTAACTTGTAGCAATGCGAGTAGGGATTAGCTCGTTCTTCATATTACTTACTACTGTGATGCCACTCTTCTTGGGCACACATTAGATAGGGCTCACCCATGTGCTATCTGAAATGAGATAGATGATGCCTGCGTCCAGCCACTTAATGATCTCTTTTTTCACCACCTTTTTCATTTTCTCGTTAAGTCTTCGTTGTTTCTCAATGACTACTTCCTTTTATCTTCCAACCTGATTTTATGCATGTAGAAAGAGGGACTAATGCCTCTGATGTCTGCAATACTCCAGGCAATGGCTCGTTTGTATTGCTTCAAAAATTAAAAAAGCTTTTCTTCTTGACTTGCATCGAGGCTTGCGTTGACAATCACGGGTAATGTATCATTGTCACCTAGGAGATTGCTCAATTGATGGTTTAAACATAGGGATCGTTTTGTTAGATAGATTCAAAGATTCTAATTGCCAACCCTGTCTCAGTTCACAAATATTAGCCTCAACTCTACATTCAGTTAGGATATCACCGATGGATGTCACTGTATATTCGTCTAGAACTACTAAAATTCGTTCTTGAATTTTTCTATAACAACTTCATCCAGCACATCAATGTGATGACATTGTTCTTTACTTCTTGACGGAGATGCTTCGAACACACTAAAAGTGATGCTCGTCATTATGACGCGTAATCAGCTCGCCCTTGAAAACATCAATGAGTGTGTGTCCCGTTGCTAAGAATGGGTGCCACAAGATAATGGGCACCTCCTTATCTGCTTCGCAATTAAGGATGATAAAGTTAGTAGGGAACACGAGTTTGTCAACTTAGACGAGGACATCTTTAATCTGTCCTTCCGGTTATGCCAAATATTTGTCTGCAGGCTGTAATGTCACCCCAGCGGGCTTCATAGATCCAATTCCTAACTTCCTGAAAGTGGATAACGGCATGAGGTTAATACTAGCTCCTAAATCGTACAAAGCTTTACCTAGATAGCGGTTTCCAATGGAGCATGGAATTGTGAAGCTGCCAAGGTCTTTCAACTTTGGTGGTAACTTATTTGTCAGCACAGCGCTGCACCCCTCTGTGAGCGCAATCATTTCGATGTCAAAAAGCTTTTTCTTCTTTGAAGATAGCTCCTTCATAAATTTCCCATAGTTGGAGATCTGCACAAGAGTATCAATAAGAGGTGTATCAATGTGTAATTGCTTCAAGGTAGAGACAAACTTTTGATAATCTTTGTCATGGTCCATCTCCTTGAATCTCTGTGGAAACGACAAAGGTATATTGTCAGTGGGTTGTAATAAAGGATTCGGTTGTGTCGACATGGGCAGTTGCGTCGACATCTTTGTTGGTTAATTGTGGGCATAGGAGTGACTACAGGTGGCTCCTCTTCATTTATTTCTACTGGGTCTTCTTTTAGTTTTTTTGGCTTAGATGCATCGATATGTACTTGACTAGAACTGCTGCTTGGCTCAGTAGTTTGCTTTCCACTTCTCTGTGTGATAGCCTTACAATGCTCCTTCCCTTTTGAGTTGGATTTTCAGTGTCGCTAGGCTAAACACCTGGTGATCTTATGCTCATGTTAGAAGCCAATTGTCCTAGTTGAGCTTCCAATGCGTGAATAGAAGAAGAGTTACCTTGAACGATTCCTTTCGTTCTCGTGATATGCTCTCGCATCAACGCTTCAAGAGTAGCCAACGGATCTGCTCTTGGTTAAAAATATTGTTGTTGCTGTTGTTGATGCTGTCCTTGCATATTTTGCATCGCATTCTGTTGTGGTAGCATTCGAGCTTGTGGCAGCATCTGGTTTATGAATGCATCTGATTTTGTGATCGCATCTAGTCATGTAATCGCATATTATCTGGGTGCACATGCAATTGCGGGTTGTGATTATAGTTCTGCTGTTGTTGGTTGTTATTGTAACTCCCTTGTCTAAAATTACCTTGGGTTGAGGGTTTTCCATATCTGAATGTGGACGCATTCTGGTTCCCCTCAGGTTGTTGTGTACGATTAGGATTACTGTATGAGTTACCATAAGAATTTCCTTTGATTTTGTTGACATAAAATGCGTTCTCAGTATGTTGTGGACAATCCTCATAACTGTGGTTGTCACCGTAAATTTCACAGGAAAATGTCGAGACATCCATCTGTTGGGCTATTTGAGTAGGGGCAACTTTACTTGTTCCCTTCATGTTCTTGATCATGTTTTCCAACGAGGATACCTATGACTCAAAGATGATATAGCATGTAATTCCATAACACTAGTATCAGTTTTTACCTGAGCAGAATGAGATATTGGATATTGACAGTCATTCTGTGCAATTCTCTCTAATATCCGTATGGCTTCATTGTAGGTGCAATCCAACAATGGTCCATTAGCATATGCATCAACAAGATTTCTTGTCTGTGCATTCAATCCATTATAAAATATCTCGATCTGAGTCTCTTGTTGAATTCCATGCATGGGGCAACGTCTAAGCAAAGTCTTTTAGCATTCCCACGTAGTGTGTAAATTTTCATTATCCAGTTGATGATATGCCGTGATATCATTTCGTAATCTTGCATTCATTATCGACGGATTAAATCTCAACACGAACTATGTTGCTAACACATTCCAAGAAGTAATAGATCCAGCTGGTAAATAAAGGAACCATGCTTGCCCTCCCTTGCAAAGAATAAGGGAACAACTGCATCTTCAAGGCGTCATCAAGAACACCACCACGTTGACTAAAAGAAGCATATATGAGTAGAAATGATTTGAGATGCTCTCGAGCATCTTCATGAGGTAAACCTTCATATTGCCCATTAGAATTCAACATTTGAAACATAACCGACTTCAATTCAAAATTACCAGCTTGTATTTCCAATCTAACAACCCCTGGTTGTAAATCATCAAGCACAGGAACAACAAAATCTCTGATTGTCCTATCTTGGATTTGCTCTACTTGTGTAGTGGTGGTGGTAATTTATTAACTCTTTGTGGCTATATTAGAGGAACTACAACTTGTGGCAGAAATGGTGGTAAATCATTATTGTTTCAAGCCATTTTTTTTGCTCTTGCTTCTTCCTTGGAATAGTCCGTTCGAGTTCTAGATCAAAGCTCATGATATCCTTAGGATTTCTCTTTGTGGACATGCAACTGCTAAAGAATTTGAGTGAAATTAAAAGAAAGTTAAACAGATTAGTAAAAATAATAAGTTAAGTAAGAAAAAATAATTGCAACTACAAAAATGAACGTGAAACAAATGCCATCCCCGGCAACGGCGCCAAAACTTAATCGGCCTATAAACGTCACAGCATTTAAGTGCAAGTGGACACTCGTCGATGCAAGTATAGTTGATAGATTTGCTCTATCGGATATCTATCCCACGAGGATAGAGTTCTTGATGTTTAATTGTCGAAGCAACTAAAGTTAAAATCAAAATATTTGTTACTAAGAATGTCAATGCAACTGAGCTAGATCTGCACAACTAAAAGAGTTAAATTGTCAACGCAAATATGAAATGAATTGTCAGAGCAAATTAAGATAAAACGAATAGTTGTTGAGATGTTTGTAAAGATAAATTCAGAACTTAAAATAAATGGATCAAGTGTAAAGAAATGAAGAGGATCACTGATTTCACAAGTCGCAATACTAAATGTGGCTGCAAGGTAACAAATAGATGAATTGTCATCACAATTAAACCTCAATGAAATCTTACTGCTATCATTTCCTCTGTTTTACAAAGACCCAAATGCTAGTAACTACCACACTTTCCAGTGCTGGTAATGCCTTGCACTTAAGAACAAGTGGCCAGAATTCCTTCTTAGCCTTAAGCAACTTGCGTTGTCTTGCTTGTTGATTTAACTTGTCACCGCACCTTCTAGTGATTGTGATTGCAATCGCACTTCCGTGATCAAAACGATTAAATCCAAAGATAAATAGATAAAGAGAATAGAGTAAAAATCAAATTAGATCTAATTTTAAATGGTACTTCCATACTCAATTAATAATTAATAGTATTCATCAACAATTAAAAGGTATCAAAGAAAAAGTTGGAGAATCCTATTCCTAGTTTTCTAGAACTATTCCATGACAACTCCTCTTGAGCCGCAGATAGACACTTCTTGTCAGAAGTCTTGCTCCTTTGCTCGTCAGATCACCTTCCTCTAACCTCAAGCTTTCATGGCAGCTTGTCTAGAGATTTGAGGAATTTTGTAGAATTTAATTCTTCACCGCTTCATGCTTATCTTCTGATTTTCTCTCCTATTTATAAGCTTTAGGAATTTCAGATCTCCATCGTTCTTAGATCTAACCATTTTTCCAGCTGTACAAGTTGGTTAATTCCAGCTATGCACTCACGCAGATCCGATGTGTTCTTCAGACATCTTCAGGTTGTCGCCGCATCTCTGGACGCAATCTATGATCTTTACTTGTTGCGACAACTTAGCGTTCTCCTGCGCTGGTGCTTCCAAGTATGTTTGTAGTGTGAATTCACTTGTACGAGGTGAAGGTCTTCATGCGATGACATCTTTGGCCGCAATTCCATGTTAAATTTGTGGTTGCATCTTTGCACACTTTTCACCACTGGTCTTCAGAAGTGAATCTCTGCACTGACAGTTTTAGACGCAAAACTTATGTTGTATACGGTGACATTAGTAGTATAAAAGAGGCTAAAATGAAAAGATTTAAAGCCATTCAACACTAAGTTAGAAAATGCAAATATTAACTATGAAATGTTTAACATGCATACTAAATATGATACAAAAGGAACAATTAATACACAAGTTTTAGGGAGAAAATAGGTGCCATTTCTAATGCTATCAAACCCCAAACTTGAGTTTTTACTTGTCCTCAAGTAAATAAATGTTAATAAAGTCACAATCAAAATTGTCACCGCAATCATCATTCTAGCAACTTAAGTTTTTTGGAATCCTGATGTATAAATTACATTCATATGACAGAATAATGCATTGACAATTTATAGATATGAACAATCAAGATTGCAACTTCACTAATGTTAGCATCATGCTTTGAACCTTAACCTTTCTTAACCAATACAATATTTACTATAATATATATTTTTTAAATTTCTCTTCTTCTTTGCTTTCTTTTCTTTTTCTTCTTCTCTATTTTTTATACATGACTGAGAGATGTCATTGCATTACTATACCCTTATTACTGGGTAGTAACGGTGGGGTGCAACAAACCCCCGCGAAGTATGTAATTGCGTTGACACACACTCTTGTAGTGACAGCCTTTGGCTAGATAATTTTTCTAACACATGCATTGGAGTGTTCTCCCTTAATAAGTCACAATGCGCTCACATTAGAGTGTCTTATTATTAGTACATATCGCTGCAATTGGTAAGTTAATTCAAGATTCAAAGATTGATACTACCTATTCATTATTAATGTAATCCTCATCATTCATTCAAAAATAGAAGGACTCAATATTCATTCACATTCATCCAATTCACATAACAGCATTCCAAATAATTCAAGAATTACGCATAAGACAAAAATTGTGACCACATTTTTCTTGTAACTTTGCATACTTTCATTAAATTGAAAAGAAAAGTAAATTCTTCAAATATGTGGGCGCAATTGCATTTCCATTTCACACAAATTCCCCTCAAACTTAATTTCTACATTGTCCCTAATGCACTGATAATATTATACAAATTAGAATGGAAATGCAACTACAATGCAAATGTACTAACAAATAAAATGCAGTGATAAATAAAAATACAATGACAACTAAATGATATGCATGCAACTAACTACTGAAAAGTAAACTAACTCATTGTTCAGCAGCCGATGAAGTGGTTGCCTTGGCTTTCTTCCTCTTCTTTGGGCGCTCTTCTTTGTGCTTCTTTTCTTTTTGTCCTTCCTCTTTCTTTTCTTGTCCATGGAGTCAATCGAGCAGCGGATTGCTCCTTTATAGCTGGTTGAGTGGAGGCTTCACCGACAGTCACGTCGGATAGGTGGACTTCAGCAAGTGGTGCCATATAGGGAATAATGGATAAAGGATTAGAATCCTCAATGCTGCTAGTGACTGCCTCGACCTGGCTCGCTCCAGGTGGCACCGAGTGTTCAACGGTGCCTCCGTACTGGTAGGTGCATCGACAAATTCTTCCTCAAAATTTGTCGAGGCATCTTTCTTCTCTTCATTCTTCTCCTCTTCTTCCTTCTCTTCCTTAATTTCCTTCATCTCCTTAATTTTTGCCTTCTCGATTATGCCTTCCTCATCTATTTCCTCTCATTCTCCTGCTTCTAGACCTACAGATACAACTATAGTGCGCATATCCGTAGCAATAGCTTTTTTTTCTGCCATGTTGGCCTCAAGGCTATTTGAAAACTCATCCTCGAATAGACTGGCGATAGTTCTAAAATAGTCCTCTATATCCTTGGAATGTCCCTCGTGCTCATCATCATCGGAGATATGAATTCTAGTAGGGGATAGGACGGGATGAGTTCTACCTTCAAGAGTAGGTTGCTTGGAGGATGATGGGGCTTCCCTAACAATCGGGGGAAAATAAGGAACTCTGGTATGGGGTGTGGGCTTAGATTCCTCAATGTGGCGACAATGGCTTTGTTCCATACCCGAGTATAAGCATAGAAGAGGTTTTGCCTATAGTCCATTTCTTCTAATACGCTGACAAGTCACATTTGCCGCATATCCTTGCAGTCAAGGAGTTGTTCTATCTCAGTCAGCTTTTTCCCCATCTGAGGATGTGTGGGTGCATTTTCTTGCTTCTCCTTTTTCTTTCCTTTCCTTGTCTCTTTCTTCTTGAGCATCTCTTTCACCAAAGGGGTTTCTTGCCCCCTTATCATACGCTCCACCGAGATGTCATTTATGGGCCCCTTGTTCTCCAGCACCTCCTTACCATCACGGGGCACAATACCCATTTGTTTGTAGAGCAAAATTATTAAAGAAGGGAAAGGTAAGATACCTGTCTGCTTGTTTACAGCTTCAATGATTTCATTATGGAGAATTACGCCGACATCAATGTGGCGTCCCTTCAGTATGGAATGCAAAAGGCACATGCGATCCAGCGTCGCAGTGGTGCTATGGGTTGATAACAGAATACGGCAGTTAACAAAGTATCAAGTGTTTTATTTGAAAATTACTTTATAGGGTGTAATCATGCTTTTGTCCTACTTTCCACACCTAAACACACCATCATGACATTTCTATATATTTAATTATTTTTATTTTGTTTGAGTTTTCACTCAAAATATCAAGAGTGTTGGGGTTTGCCGTCCAACTCTCTTGAAGGTGGTATATTTACCCCATTAGTCCTCTTTATTTATTCTCGATGCTTACAAGACACTTCTAATTATAGAACTCAACCTTTGTGGTTCTTACCTTTTAGTCCTTCTTTTTCTTCTATTAAACTAAAATTAGTTCTTCATAAGTTCCTTTATTAATATAAATGAGACCACACTTCACATGTAATTATTATTAAGTTAGTGATGTGACCTAACTCTCTTGTTGGAGCTTGTGATCCCGAGACTATTTTCGATATTGTAAAAATTGGGTTGTTACAACTCTCGCCTCCTTAAGAAATTTTCATCCTTGAAAATCTTACCGAAGAATAAAGTTGGGTATTGTGATTTCACCATCTCTTTGGTTTCCAAGTAGCTTCTTTAATTCCATGCCGATGCCACAAGACTTTTACCAAAAGCTATGTGTTTGTTCCTTAATTCCTTGACTTCTTTGGCCAAAATTTTTACTGGCTCTTTACCGTATGTCATATCTGGCTGTATTTCTACTTCATTTGGCATAATCACATGTGAGGGGTCAAACCTATACCGTCTCAGCGTCAAAACGTGGAAGACATTATGAATTCTTTCTAACTCGGATGGTAAGGCAAGCGGTAAGCTATTGGTCTGATTCTCTCAATGATTTCATATAGTCCAATGAATCATTGGCTAAGTTTTCCCTTGCTGTCGAAACGAAGGACCTTTTTCCAAGGCAACACTTTCAAAAACACCTTGTCCCCAACTTGAAATTTAATGTCCTTTTTTTCAAATCTACATAAGACTTTTGGCGATCAAAGGCAGCCTTTAAACAGTCATGTATCACTTTAACTTTTTCTTTCGTCTCTCGAACTAAGTCTGCACCAAAAATCTTCTTTTCGCCCAACTCGGACCAATATAATGGAGTTTTACACCTCCGTCCATACAGGGCTTCATAAGGAGCCATTTTAATACTACACTGGTAGTTGTTATTGTAAGCGAACTCAACCAACAGAAAAAATTTCTCCTAATTACCCTTGAACTCGAGAGTGTAACAATGCAACATGTCTTCAAGTATTTGAATCACCCCCTCTGACTGTCCGTCTATTTGAGGATGAAAAGGTGTACTAAAGTGCAACTTGGTGCCTAAAGCTTCATGTAATTTATCCCAAAATCTAGAGGTCAATCGAGATCTCGATCCGAAATAATCGACAATGGCACCCCATGCAATCTAAAATATCTCCGTAACATATAACTCAACTAGTCTCTGCATAGGATAATCTATACGTAATGGAATAAAGTGGGTCGATTTAGTCAAACGATCCACTATGGCCCAAACGATATCTTTTTTATTTGGAGACAATGGTAACCCCGTCACAAAATCCATGGTAATTCTTTCTCTCTTCCATTCCGATATCATAATTGGCTGAAGTAATCCTAAAGGTAGCTGATCTTTAGCCTTAACTTTTGACACACTAAAAATTTCAACATAAACTATGAGATATCTCGTTTCATACCCGGCCACTAATACATTCGTTTCAAGTTGTTGTACATCTTTTACTTCTAGGGTGAATTGAGTGTCCACTGCTGTGTGCTTCCTATAAAATACTCTGCTTAATCTTTGAATCCCTTGGGACGAACAACCTTCCTCGAAAATATACACTACCATCGGCACCAAGGTGGAAAGCTTAATCTGGAGTCTTATCAATATGTTCTCGTTTAGCATTCAACTCTAGGTCATCTTTTTTAGCTTCAAATATCTATTGTAGAATAGTCGGTTTAGCCTTTAACTTAGCTAAGATGGATTCGTCACCATTTATTATCAATCGGGTATCCAAGACCTTTAGAGCAAACAAGGAGTTCCTACTCAAAGCGTTGGCCACAGCGTTGGCCTTACCCAGGTGATAGTCAATAACCAAGTCATAATCCTTTAGCAGCTCTAACCATCCACGTTGATGCAAGTTGAGTTCCTTTTGCGACATTATACCCCTGATGCCTTTTGCAGACACTACATGACCCAGTAATCTAACTTCTCGTAGCCAAAACTCACATTTACTGAACTTTGCATATAATTTTCTCTCACATAGAGTTTGTAGGACAACACCCAAATATTGTGCGTGCTTAGTTTCATCCTTCGAGTAGATCAGCATATCATCAATTAATACTACCACAAACTTGTCCAAGTACGGTCTAAATACCCTATTCATCAAATCTATAAATGCGGTGGGGGCGTTTGTTAAACCAAATGCTGTTTAAAAATCGAATTCGACGAAGAAAGATTATTTATTACGAGTTAATCGAGAAGATAAGTTATGTCCAGTAATTTAGGGCACAACACCTCGAATCTTCGAAAATAACGAGCGTTTCTAATTATTATCCCAAATCTCATACATTTTAATTTTAAAAATAGGGTGTTTAATTTCCTCGGTTCAAAGAGAAAATCACACCCAGTAAGTTAAGGTATAATTCTCTCGAGTTCCCAAAGTAAAGAACATTGCATCGATTTTTGAAAATGGTTTATGTATTTTTTTTTAAAAAGTGTCATGCGATTTATTTATTAGAATATTATACAAAAGTGAATGAATATTTATGAGCATAATCTGCAATTTGGTGATTGCAAAAAAAAAATCATACATGAATAAAATAACTACAATAAATACAATTAAATGCAATTAATAACACAATTTAAAATAATAATAGTAATAATAATAATAATAAAATAACAATGCAATTGTAGTGATAATGACAATAATCATAAAGTAATGATTCAAGTAATAATAATTATAAAATATAATCATGGGAAAAATCTAACATAATTAAATCAAGGACCAATAAACATGTAATTAGATAAAAGGTAAAAATATAAATGGCATAAAAATAAATAAAATAAAAATTAAATACTAAAATAAAATTGCAAACAAATTAAAGGTACAAATTAAAAATAAAAAAATTAAATTAAATTAACATTGAATAAAAATTACAATGACCAAAAGGGAAAATATCCAAGCCTCTGTACATGTGTCCCAAAAAAGGGTCCACAATCGAAGGACTTATTTGTAAAGAAAATAAAATTAAAGGGTGAAATTAACATAAATTAAAAATAAAAAAAGACAAAATTAAAACAAACTAAAAATGTGGAAGTGCTAAAAAGCAATTAGCCCATTAGCATGAAAACACACGGACCCTAGGGTCCGAAAGTGTCGGATTTTGGGTCACTCAATACGGCATCGTTTAGGGCTATTAGAATTGAGCCCAAAACGACACCGTTTAACCATGCCTATATAAATTAAAATTCTTTAAAAAATCATTTCCTCTTTCTTAAAAAAAAGCACTTTCTTTTCTCTTTAATCTCTCTCAAGTGGCCTATGGCCAATCATAAGGTCCGATAACCCTTTGTCGTGTGCCAAAGTTTTCGATGGCGGTGACCGCCGCCTACTGTGGCCAGAGAGAAAAAAATATATTTTGTAAAACTCCTTCCATGCTTGAATCCAAATCTGGGTTTAGTAGTAGGCGAATAGTGACCCTATTTGTGGACACAGGCAGCACATCTTCTACTGGAGCGTATGACGAACCAATAGTGCGACCACATCCCCTCCTATGATGCTATGGCGATCGACGTTCCTTCTACTATGAAAGTTGCTGACTTCTCTGCTTCGATGTTAGCATATATGGCTTGCCGATGGATCTGAACCATGACATGTACTCATCAGCTGCCGTCGTGTCCGCTAAGTAGAATTCTTCGCGTGGTGGTAAGGATTGCATCCTTTAATCCCACGCATCAATGTGCTCTCAGTGCCACATTGATCAACCGATTTTGTCCTTCCCTCGCTTGTCAGCCTTGTGCAGCTCTTTTAGGTCTTGCGGTGGTGGCGGAATTCTTTGCTTCCACCCGAACTATCATAACACCCGATCTAATTTGTACATTTCCACCGTCGCGTACACTACCAATGACATCTTTAAGTCCCACATCTGCGAATTAGCCACACACTCCGACGGTATGCAAGATATGACATCGGTGTCGATGTATGACATCCAGTCAAATTGAAAAGCAAATTTATAAATATCGTTATGTATGAATTTTTTCAACCAATCATAAAGTAATTAATATAAGTTCAAAAGAATAAGTAACTAACCTCGCGTTTCGAGTGTTGATCTAACAACAACCTAATATCTTCTAACTCATCGAGCACATCCACGTAGCTCGTCCCATGGTTCCACCTGTACAAGCGATGTGTTAGTTAAAGAGTATAATAAAAAAAATTTAGTTTACAGGCTATGTATTTGTTAAGAAATTATGTTTACCTTGTCGCCAATGGAAAATGTATGGGCCATTTACCTTGAGACATAGAAATGGTAGTCGCCACCAGGCCCACGATTGTAGCAGTTGAAGGCAACCACTGATTGTCATAGCACTCGGATGCGTGGCCCGACACATCTGCCGATATAATGTGTCGACATTACGATAGATCCCCAACTCAATCTACTACCGCTCTCCTTGAAGTCCAATAGATGTAGAAGCCACCTTATGTGCACTAAATTACGAGATTTTTCAAGAATTAAAATACCCCCGATTAATCTTAAATGTACACTCAAGCGTATTGTTGTATGACCTCTCCGTTGGATTTTCAGTGAGCTCGTCGAAATTTACCTTCAACTAGTTCATTGAGATCCGCCCACCTTCGAATCAATCCAGAATCTTCCCAACAGTGTATTGCAAAAGGTCACTTTACTACTGCTAATGACAGATGGTCTCGTGACGATTGACCTATCCACTGGTAGACCAAGCAGTATCGTTACGTCCTCGAGTGTGATTGTACACTCGTCACATGAAAGGTGGAAAGTGTGTGTTTCGAGCCTCCATGTCTCCACCAATGCATTGATTAGTTTGAAATCAAGTTTGCAGCCCCCGGACATGCGAGACGTGTGTAAGAATCCAACCCTCTTGCAAGTAGCCACGATTTTCAGGGAGTGAAGGCTTTCCCATATTATGAATGAAGCCCTTCAAAACACGATCATCAGCATGTTTACAAAAAATATATTAAAATTAATAAAAATAAATCTAACAGTATTCAAATTAACGAAATTTAAATTTTTGTATTACCATTTTTAATTGGGCAACGAAAATATTGTCGTTGTCGAATTGGATTAGTGAAGCGGCAAATTTTTAAAAATTGAGTTAATAAAAATTGAGATATTTAAAAAAATATTATTTTTAAATGAAAATATCAAAAATAATTAAAACGAGAAAATTTAGAGCATTTGAGAGAGTTGAGAGGGATTTGAGTGAAAAATGAAATATAGGTGGTATTTATAGGGTTTTAAGTTTTTTTACTGTTGGGGCAATGATCAAATTTTTTACCGTTATTGAAAAGCGCATCCAGTTAGGCAAGCTTTCCATGAAAATGCCTTATTCCCCTATGTTTTTTTTAAAATCGACGTAAAACCCTAATTTTTTTAAAAAAAAGGCATACATCGCTTATTTAGCCAAAAGTAAAATAGTTTTAAGTTAAGTATTTCTTTTTCATATTCAAGTGATTTAAGAATTTAATTAATTCTTGAGTAAACTACACCAAGGTTACAATAAAATAAAATTTGTCTTTATTTGATCACTTTAATTTTTTTAATTTAATGACTCTAATTAAAATGATTCGAATTAGTCATTACCTTTAAAAATTTTGTTAATCCACTAAAGGAACTAATGACGTGACACATTAGCCAATTGAATGATGACACGTGATACTTTTTTATTTACTTTTCACAAAAACTTAAGGACATTTCCATAATTAATCCAAAAACATTTTTTCCTTTCTCTCTTTGTAATTCAAAATGGAAAAACCTCTTTCAATATTTTCTTAACAATGAATCTATGGCAACTATCAATGATAACCCATCATACATCCACAAATAATAAAAGAGAATGAACATATATAAAACCCAATCAAAATCTACACGAATCGAACGGTCATCAAGGATTATTGTCCCACTAATGTATTTAACAACATTCTCTAATTTTGTCTTTTGGCACGCTTTCGTCTATTGCTCTGACATGCTATTTTTTGGGTTTTTTCAGAAAAATCTACTTTCTTTGTTAGTCCCAATCAATTTGAGTGTTTGCTTTTTGTATTTCTTGAGATTTTGTGAGTTCATCTGTTTTTTGGGGGGGTTTAATATGGAGAGGGATATGAAAAATTTGCGAATTGGCGATGAAAAGGAGGTAGGATGGAATGACAATGGAGATGAGAACCCTCAACAATTGACATACGATTTATGTTTGGTGGGACGTTTTTTAACTGCTAGTGTGGTTCATTTTTTGTCTTTGTGGACTACAATGGCAAACCTTTGGCACTCTTTAGGAGGGGTACAAATCTCAAATTTAGGGGATAAACATTATCTATTCAAAATTATCCACAAAATGGATATAGATCGAGTGGAAAATGGAGCCCCGTGGATCTTCAATAATCATTTATTAATTCTCCATCGGTTAATAGAAGATGAAGACCCATTGTTAATTCCCTTAGTATTTACGAATTTTTGGGTTCAAGTGCATGACTTACCACTAGGTTTCTTCTCGAAGAGAATGGTGAAGCAATTTGGCGACTTTATTTGTACTTTCATTGAATATGAGATGAAGCAGGGGAATGGTGGTGGGAAGAAATTTTTGAGAATTTTTGTTCAAGTGGAGGTGCAAAAACCCTTGAAAAGGAAGAAGAAGTTAATAATCTCTCTAACAAGACATACGTATGCCAATTTTACATATGAGAAATTATCTTTGTTCTGTTTTGTTTGTGGTGTGTATTAGGCCATGGATTTAGCTTTTGTCTAATACGTCTCAATAATGATGGCGAGAAGATGCCGCTGGGATGGGATCTCTCATTGAGGGCATCGTCAAGGAGGGCGTTAGTGGGGAGTAATGTTTGGCTGTGGGAAGAGGGGGAGAGCAATCTTTATGATAAAAATCTTGCAAGGTGAAATTCAGGGATGATTATTATAAGGGTAAAAGGCAAGGAAATTGGTAGGAGATTAATCTTATCTTAGGATTTAATTTAGAAGGACTTTCCAAGCAAATTGAGTTGACTAATGTTGGTTTGTCTAATGGATTAGGCTTAGTATCTATGGAACATGATTTGGAGGAAAACCCTTTTCAACTTGGAGAGGGGAAGAAGTGGCCTAGGCCCACTTACTTAAGCTCTAAAGGATCGAGTTCTCGATCGACTACTATTGATAATGTGAGGATGTGCAACCCTTAAAGATATCGATGGCTGTCAAGGGGCATGCTAGCCGAACACCATGAAACTAATCAGCTAGAACGTTTCGCAGTTTAGGGAATTCATGGAATGTTCATCGTCTTCAGCACATGTTGAAATTGTATAATCCCCAACTTATCTTCTTCATGGAGACAAAACTTTCTACTAGTAGGATGGAAATGTGAGAATGAAATGTGGTTTTTTTGTGGTATTGATATGGGGGTTAAAGGATCGAGAGGTGGTTTAAGCTTAGGGTGGAAAGTAGGTTGTTCAGTGACTCTTAGAAGTTTTTCAAAAGACCATAATTTGCCTTGGCTTGTAAGTGATAATTTTAATGAGATTTTATTTTCCGTAAGAAGAAGGGAGACATCTTGATGGATGAATGACATATGGAAGAGTTTTGTACAGTGTTGGAAGATTGTGGATTGGAGGATATCGGCTACACAAGGCTTTGGTTTACGTGGGAACGTGGAAATCTATTGGAGACAAACACAAGGGAACTTCTTGACAGAGGTGTTGCTATGGCTGAGTGGGGGCAACTCTTCCTTGACTTCTCTTTGAGACATTTATCTCATTCATTTTCTGATTGATCACCCTCAAACGTACTCTTGTTCGGTATGTGCTTAGGGCTTTCGCAAGTATACGAGTCAGGTTGTAATATAATTTATACAACGAAATACTTGGTAGTATTCTGAGGATCGTACCCAAAGGAGACTTTAGCAATAGTGAATTATATCCTGCAAAGAAAAAAGAATTAATTAGTATTGTCTTTAGGTATTATAGTACGATTGTAGAATAAAGAAATTGTTATGAAAAACATAAAAATAAATACGTAGAATAGAGGATGAGATATGTAGATTCGATAAATGGCTTTTGGGAGATTAGGTCGCTTTAGTATGGATTCTTCAATTATCGATTTTGGGGATTTTTCTTCAATCAACTAGTTGCTACCCTAGTTGGATCTTCCTATCTTCCGCCAACATAGCAAGTCCATAGAGACTACTTATCGCTAGATGTCACAGTCTAAATCGGTTTGGGGAAAAGGTCTTCACGGATAGGCAATACCAATTTTGGGTTCATTCCCACCTAAATGACGTTCTAAGGTTGTCAAGCCTAGTGTTTGTTTCATGTTCTTGCTTTCCTAAACAACTAATCCGATTAAAAGTCCTGGTTTATATAAAAATTAAATATTCATACTTTCACTCCTTAACTCCTCAAAATGAGATTTAGTTCCTCATGATTTTCTTAAACATCATAAAAACAATAATAAAAACACTCATAAAATTGAATCGATGAAATAAAAGAAACTTGAATTGTATTGGTAATCTGTCGAGAAATAATTCCATGATTATTTATTCAAAGTTTACAATCTCATTTCTAAAAGGAAATACAAAGTAAAAATGAAAACAAAGAAATGATGTGTAAAACCCTAGTCCTGAAGGCCTTATTTATAGCCTTGGACGGTCATTTTCCTCAACCCTAGGTCAGCTGTCGTTCTTCGAGTTTAAGTGGCATTGTAAAGATCAAAACTTCATTCACTAGGTGTAAAATTCGCGTCTAGGGTTCAATGTCGCGACACATCAAGACTTGTGTCACGACGAAGAGATTAAACCCCTCATTTAGTGTAATCGTGCAGGCGTTGTCGTGAAATAGCTCATGTATGTCGCGACAAAGAAGTCAGTCCCTTATAGCATTAGAAAAGACCATTATTAGAGTATAAATTGTTCCCTTTGTATCATATTTGGTATACATTTTCAGCATTTTATACTTAGTAATTACAGTTTCTAAGTCAGTGTTGTATGGTCTTATTTTCTTTCATTTTATCTCATTTGTGCTACTAATGTCGCTGCATTTAGTATCAGTTTTTATGTCTAAAGATGTCAACGCAGGAATCCATCGTAGAAGATCGAAGTAGGAAAGCATTTAGAGCTGTAGCCACAAGTTCGATATAGAACTGCACCCAAATATGTCATCGCATCAACACTTCCAGATTGCAACACGGACTTTAAGCAGTTAAACATATCCAGAAGCACTAGCGCATGAATATGTCAAGTTGTCGCAATGAATAAAATATAAATTTGCATCCAGTAATGTCGCGACAACCTGCAACTTCCTAATGCATAAACCAGATCTGCGTGAGTGTACAGCTGGAGTAACTAACTTGTACAGCTACAAGGAAGTTAGATCTAAGAAAAGGAGGACACCTGTACTTGCTAGTGAAGATAAATAGAGGGGAGAGAGAGAAGAAGAGGGGAGAAGCTCGTGAAGAAATTAATCCATATTTTTCTAATTCTTTCTTAAGTAAGCTACCATGGAAGCTCAACTTTCTAGGAGGGTGATCTGATGCGACGAGAAGGCAATAACTTTTGACGAGGAGTGTCTGACTACGACGCAAGAGGAGCAATTACGGAAGGATTCTAGTAGGCCAGGAATAGAATGCTTCAATTTCTTCTTTAATTCCTCTTGAATGTTGATAAATTCTGTTGACTTTAATTGTGTATGGAAGTACCTATTAATGTTAGATCTACTTTGATTTCTGCTCATTTCTTCTTAGTTGTTTATCTTTGGATTTAACTATTTTGATCACGAAAGTACGATTGCAGTCACAGTCACTGGAAGGTGCAATGACAAAGTTAGATCAACAAGTAAGACAACGGAAGTTGCTTGAGGCAAGAAAGAATTCTGGCCACTTGTTCTCAAATGCAAATCATTGCCAGCACTGGAAGGTGTTGCTAATGTGAGTGTTTGGGTCTTTGCTAAACAAAGAAGTTAAAAGTAGTGAGATCTCATATAACTTAATTGCGGTGACAATTTATCTACCAGTTACCTTGTAGTCACATTTAGTGTTTGCCAACTTGCCAAATCAGGGATCCTCCATTCCTTTATAATTGTTTTACTTCTTTAATTCTCTTAATTTACATTCACAAAACATATTCAACATTCATTTAATCTTCTATTAAATTGCTCTGACAATCTGTATTACAGTTTTATAATATTTGCACTGATAGTTTTAACTCTTTTATTTGTGCAGTCTTGACTTAATTGCACTGACATTACTCCTGACAATTCTTCTTATTTTAACTACTTTTGCTTCAACAACCTTAAGCAACAAGAACATTATCCTCGTAGGATCGATATGCGACAGACTCACATCTATTTATTATACTTGCATCGATAGTGTCCGCGTGCACATTATTGCTGTGACGTTTATAACGCGATCAAGTTTTGGCGCTATTGTCGGGGATGGCGTTTGTTTGATGTTTATTTTTGTAGTTGAAATTATTCTTTATTTTCTGACTTTTATTTGTTACTAATCTATTTTATTTTTTTCTCAATTTTTTTAGGTGTTTTATGTCCATAAGGAGAAATCCTAACAACATTGCCAGTTTCGAACCAGAAATTGAAAGAACTATTCGTAGGAGGAGACAAGAGCAAAGAAATATAGCTGGAAACATAGTTGCCACCAAAAAACCCTATTCCTCCATTACAGCCACAACACCTCAACAATAGACCGCTGCCACAAGAAGAGAAAATCCAAAACAGGACAATTAGAGACTTTATTGTTCCTATGCTTGATGATCTACAACCAGGGGTTATTAGACTAACAATACAAGCTGGGAATTTTGAATTAAAATCGGTGATGTTTAGATCTTAAAATTGAATGGGCAATATGCTGGTTTGACTCATGAAGATGTGAGGGAGAATCTCAAATCTTTTCTGTTAATATGTGCTTCTTTCAGTCAACATGGTGTTCCTGATGACACCTTGAAAATGCAGCTATTTCCTTATTATTTGCAAGGAAGGGCACGTACATGGTTTCTTGGTTTACCTGCTGGATCCATTATATCATGGAATGCGGCAGCAACTCAGTTTGTTTTGCGATTCAATCCACCCACAATGAATGCTAAACTGCGAAATGATATTACTGCTTACCATCAGTTGGATGATGAGAACCTGCAAACTACTTGGGAGTGTTACAAAACTCTGCTTCAATGTTGTCCCATGCACGAAATCCAACAGGAGACACAGATTGAAATCTTTTACAATTGATTAAATACATAGACAAGAAGTTTTGTCGACGCATCTGCAAATGGTCTTTTGTTGGATTGCACTTACAATGAAGCCGTACGAATCTTGGAGAGAAATGCGCAATATGATTATCAGTACTTAATTTCTCTATCTACTCAAGTGAAAGCAAATCCTAGAGGCCATATCAGCTCTAAGTGCACAAGTATCCTCACTGGCGAACATGATAAAGAACATGAAGAGGACGAGTGATGTTACCCCTATTCAAGTAGCCCAGCAAATGGATGTCCCGACATTTTATTGTGAAATTTGCGGCGACAACCATAGTTATGAGGACTGTCCACAGCATGCTGAGAATGGATTCTATGTCAATAATATTAGAGGGAAATCATATGGTAACTCGTATAAAAGTACAAATAGGACTCCACAACCTTAGGGGAATCAGAATGCATCCACATTTAGATATGGAAATTCCTTAAATCAAGGGAATTTTCGACAAGGGAGTTATAACCAGCAGTAGCAGAATTATAATCACAATCCTCAAGTACATTCACATCCTGATCAGATGCAGTCATATAATCAAATCCAACCACATGCTCGAATGTAGCCATAGTAGAATGCAATGCCAAATATGCAAGGACAACATCAACAATAACAACAGCATTACTCAACCAAGATCAGACCCATTAGCTACTCTTGAAGCTTTGATGCATGAGCATATTACGAGAACTAAAGCTATTGTCCAGGGGAATTCTTCTTCCATCCACGCGTTGGAAGAGCAATTAGGACAACTGGCTTCTAACATAAGCACAAGACCATGAGGTGCTTTGCCCAGTGACACTAAAAATCCAAATCAAAAGGGGAAGGAGCATTGAAAGGCTATTACTTTATTGAGTGGAAAGCAAACTGTCGTACAAAGCAGTAGCTCCAATCCAGCACCTGTCATCGTAAATGAAACAAATCAATAGGGAGAAGTTGCATCTGAAGAAGAAGCAATCCAAATAAATGAGAAGGAACCACCAGTAATCATACCCATGCCAATCATTCGACCTACGAAGTTTTCGACGCGTCTGCCCATGTCGACGCACCGGGTGTATCACAGCAACCCAATGTTAATATACCATTTCCATTTCTACAGCAATTCAAGGAGAAAGAACATGACAGAGACTATCAAAAGTTTGTAACTACCTTGAAACAATTACATATTAATGTACCTCTTGTTGATGCTCTTGTACAGATTCACATCTATGGGAAATTAATGAATGAGCTCTTATCAAAGAAGAAGTTATCCGATATCGAGACAATTGCACTCACAAAAGGGTGCAGCACTGTATTAACAAATAAACTGCCACCAAAAATGAAAGATCCTAGCAGTTTCACAATTATATGCTCCATTGGAAACCATAATTTAGAAAAAGCTCTATGTGATCTAGGAGCTAGCATCAATCTTATGCCATTGTCAACATTCAGGAAATTAGGAGTTGGTCATATGAAGCCTACTACGGTGACGTTGCAGCTTGCTGATAGATCTTTAGCACAACCTGAAGGGCAAATAAAAGATGTTCTCGTCCAAGTCGATAAGTTTATGTTCCCAGCAGATTTCATCATACTTGATTGTGAAGCTGATAAGGAGGTGTCCATTATTCTGGGACGGCCATTTCCTGCAATGGGACGCACACTTATAGACGTTTTCAAAGGTGAGTTGATCATGCGACATAATGATGAACTCGTTATTTTCAGTGTTTTCGAAGTAACTCCTTCTAGAAGTAAGGAACAATGTTACCACGTTGATGTTCTGGATGAGTTAATTACGAAGGAATTTAATGAACGTAGTTCAGCAGTGCCAGAAGAATATGTAGTGACATCTGAAGATAATTTCCCACCTGAATGTGACCACAAAGTTGAGGCTAATGTTTGTGAGCTCAGACATGATTGGCAAATGGAATCTTTGGATCTAACCAATAGGACGATCCCTATTTTCAAGCCATCGGTTGAAGAAGCGCCGATGCTGGAGTTGAAACCATTGCTAACGCATCTGAAATATGTTTTCCTTGGTAACAATGATACATTGCCAGTAATTGTCAGCGGAAGTCTCGACGTAAGACAAGAAGAGAAGTTAATTGGAATATTGAAGTAGCACAAAAGAGCCATCGCCTAAAGCATCACAGATATCAAAGACATTAGTCCCTCCTTCTGCATGCATAAAATTAGGCTGAAAGATTAGGGAAAATAGTCAATTGAATAGCAACGTAGATTAAATGAGAAAATGAAGGAAATTGTGAAGAAAGAAATCATCAAATGGCTGGATGCAGGCATAATCTACCCAATCTCAGATAGTACGTGGGTGAGCTCGATCCAATGTGTGCCAAAGAAGAGTGACATCACGATGGTAAGCAATGATAAAAATGAACTAATCCCTATTTGCATTGCTACAGGTTAGCGAGTGTGCATGGATTACCATCGTTTAAATGCTGCTAATCGGCCTGTAATGTTACAGCAATTGTGCAAGCAGACACACGTCGATGCAAGTATAGTTGATAAACTATTTCTATCAGATATCGATCTCATGAGGAATGGGTTCTTGATCTTCAGATATCGAAGCAACTAATACTAGAATTAGATGAAATGCGAGTACAGACGTCAGTGCAATTAAGTCAATCTGTACACTAAAATAGTTAGTATTGTCAATGCAATCAAGGTTAATTGTCAAAGCAACTGAAAGTAAATCAAAGTGTTGTTGAAGTGTTGAGAATTTAAATACAGAAAAGTAAAACTATGATCAAGTGCAAAGGTTTGGAGTGGATCACTGATTTCACTAAGTCGCAGCGCAGGAGGTGTCGACAAGGGTTTGAATAGATGAACTGTCACAGCAATCAAGTTCCAATGAAATCTTACCACTATCAATTCTTTGTTTAGTCAAGACTTAAGCGCCCTCAATTACCCCACCTCTCGGTGTGAGCAACATTGTGCACTGAAGAACAAGTGATTAGAATCTCTTCTAAGCCCAAGCAACTCTCATTGTCTTGCTTGTTAACCTAACTTGTCACCACATCTCTCGATGTCGGTAAACTGCAAATGCACTCTCGTGTTTGATGCAATTAGATCTAAGAATAAACAGATGAATAGAATTAAATAAGAATCAAAGTGAATCTAACAATGAAAGATAGTATCGTATTCATTCAAATGTCAATAATAGTTCATCATCATAAGACGAGAGAGGAGTTAACAAATACATCGGAGCATACTACCTCTAAGCTACTCAGATTATCCCCTAACTGCTCCACTTGCATAGCATCAAGCACTCCTCGTCAAGAGTTGTTGCTCGTTGGCTTAGTCAGCTCACCGTTCTCCAGCTTAAATCTTCAAAAACACAAAGTAATTGCAGAATTTAATTCCTATACCTCTTGATACCTCTCTCCTTCTTCTTTCCTCTATTTATAAGCTCAAGAAATGACAGATTTCCTCCATTCTCAGATCTAACTACTTTGTACAACTGTAAAAGTTTGTTATTGATAGCTACACAGATCTAATTTCTTTACTGGACTGTTGTAGAATGTCGGTGCAAGTTATGATTTTAATTTGTGACGATAATTTTTCAGCAGAATGTCACTGCATTTCTGGACCAACTTGTGGCTACAACTCTGAATGCTTTCTTACTTTGATCTTCTAAGGTGGATCTTTGCGTTGACAACCTTAGGTGCAAAATTGATACTGAATACAGTGACATTCCTAGGTGCAATTGAAGAATACTTATGCAACGACAGTCTTGGGTGTATTTCAGAAATAATAATGCGGCGACAACTTTGGGTGCAATCTGGATGTGCTCATGCGGCGACAGTTTTTGGCGCAAATTTGGATCATATTTTACTGCGACAATTCTGGACACCTTCATGCATTGATCCTTCAAGAAAGTTTTCTACAGTCACATCTTCGGATGCAATACTGAACAACTAATTGTGGCGACATTTGTAGTAAAAACATTATAAAATTAAGGAAAATTAAACCAAGCATCACTGAGTTAGAAAATGCAATTACTAAATATAAAATGCTAAAAATGCATGCTAAATATGATACAAAAGAGACAACTAATACACAAATTTAGGGAGAAAATCAGTGTCATTTCTAATGCTATCACACCCCCAAACTTAAGTTTTTACTTGTCCTCAAGTAAACAAAAGTTAGCAAAAGCACAATCAAAACATGTCACTGCAATTTCCATTCTAGCAACTTAAATTCTATGGAATCTAATTTATAAATTGCATTCATAACATAGAATAATGCGCCAACAATTTATAGACATGAATAATTAAGACTACAACTTCACTAATGTTAGCATCATGCTTTGAATCTTAATTTTTATTAACTAATACAACATTTATTGAAAGATAGCATTATAAATATTACTTTTTTCTTTTCTTTTTCTTTCTTATTATGTAACTGAGAGATGTCATTGCATTACTATACCCTTGTTCCTGGGCAGTAACGTTGGGGTGCAACAAACCCCCAGGAAGTATGTAATTGCACCGACACACACTCTTGTAGTGACAGCCTTTGGCTAGATGATTTTTCTAACACATGCAGTGGAGTGTTCTCCCTTGATAAGTCACAAAGCACTCACATTGGAGTGTGTTTTTATTAATATATGTTGCTGCAATTGGAAAGTTAATTCAAGATTCAAAGATTGATACTACCCATTCATTACTAATACAATCCCATCATTCATTCAAAAATAGGACTCAATATCCATTCACATTCATCCAATTTACGCATTAACATTCTAAACAATTCAAGATTTAAGCATAAAATAAAAAAATTATGGTCACATTTTTTCTTGTAACTTTGCATACTTTCATTCAACTAAAGAAACCACTAAATTCTCAAAAATGTGGGTGCAATTGCATTTCCATTTTACACAAATTCCCCCCAAACTTAAAGTGCGCATTGTCCCTAATGCACTGATATTAATAAATATATATATATGGAAATGCAATGACAATGTAGATGCAGTGACAAAAAAAATGCAATGACATTAATAATGTAGGGACAATAATACTACAGCTACATGATATGCATGAAAACTAAACTAAGTGCTAAAAAAATAAAACTAACTTAGTATGCTGCAGCTGAAGATGTGGCTGCATTGGTCTTCTTCTTGTGCTTCTGTTCCTCCTTGCGTTGCTTCTTGTCTTTGGTGCACTTCCTCCTTCGTTCCTTTGGCTTGGTCGAACCCGTGGATTGCTTTCTCAACAGCAGGCATCACAGCCTCCACCTGACTCGCTCCAGGTGGCGCCAAATCATCAGATGATGCATCAACAAGTTCAGGTATAGTGACAAATTCCTCAGCTGTATTTGTCACGACATCAAGTCCTTCTTTTCTTTCTTTTTACTTTGTTTGAGCTTCTCATGATTTGTGGACTGCTCTTCAGTTTCTATCTCTACTCTGGCATCATCAGCTGCTTCATTCATTGATCCAGTATAGACCACTATTGCCCAAAGGTTTTCATCAGCAGCTTCCGCCTAACTTGCTCCATCTTACGCCAAGCCTTCAATTATTGCACCACAACTTTAGGTGTAGGGATAAATTTCTTAGCTAAATTTTCCTTGATAGCTATTTTTTCATCTTTCTCTTCCTTCACATGAACTTCGTCCATTTTTACCATTAAGTCAATAGATGCAGTACAACTGTACAAAATTGCGTTGACAATGGAATCCTAATGCACCGACAATAGTGTTTACTTATTCCTCAATTGGTGCAGACACAATATGTGTTTCTTCTTCTTTAAGTGCTTCGTACTCTTTTATTCTCCACACAGTCTCGAAAAATTTCCACTCTTCCTTGCGTTTTTTCCAATTCCGTAACTTCTTAATTACTGATATAGGCATCAAAATTATGCTTTCATTGAAATCACATAATGCCTTTCACCAATGGAATAAGGTATTGAGAATCTCTTGGGATCCTTAAATTCTTGGAGCAATTTAATTGTCATGACAGTGCACCCTTCAGTACGTGCGATTGCTTCGACATCTCCCAATCTTCTCTTCTTTGACAATGTGTCTTCAAGTTTCTGAGGTTGTGTTGCTGTAGCATTTGTGGCGACAAAGTGATCTGATTCTGTCGTCAGAATATTTTGTTTAACCTCTTCAGCTGCAGTTTGCTTTTCAAATTACGCTGACATCTTTCCATTGTTGAGATTTGAATTATCTTCTTTTACTGTAGCATCTCTAACAACTTCATTTAGTTGAGTTTCACTTCTGGGAATGATTTCCTCATCATGCTTTTGCCCTTGTGATATCGAATTCTCAATATCAACTAACAAAGCTTCTTGTGGTCGCAAATTTATTACGCCCACAATCTGGCCAAATTGATAATCTAGAGCTCATATGGATTTAGCTTGATTCTGAAGCACAACATCAGTCTTGGCAATATATTGTCTCAGCAAGTTTTCAATTGTTGAAAACTCTGATGCTTCGTCTTGCTGGATATTTTACTTTGACAAAGGTTGATCATAATTGGGCAGTGTCCACTCGGATCTAACATCGTTGCTTATACTTCCAAGGTCTTGATTATTCCAACAAAAAATTGGATGTTGCTCCCACTCTGACGTGTAAGTGTTGGAATATAGATTTTTATTTCAACCGAAATTCCCCATGTTGTACACATTTGTTGGATTTGATGGGTATTGTTCAAACTCATGGTTACTCTCATAGTAATTGCAAATTGTCACAGCAAATTTCCATTCTGCAATTGCTATAGCATTCTGCATTGAATTACTCATATTAGTCAAAGAAGATACCTGGGCTATTATGGCATCGAGCTCTATTTCTACAGCATCACTCATGTCAGTCCAAAACCTTGAGATTTAATATACCTCATTCCAAGCCATATTTCACTAAAAGAAAAAATGTAAAATTCAACAATAAAAAGAAAACAAGTTAGTGACAAATAAAATTTAGATAATAAAGAATAAATGCAACGACAAAAATAGATATCAAACAAACGTCATTCCTCGACAACGGCGCCAAAACTTGATCGGCCTGTAACATCGCAGCAGTTGTGCAAGCGGACACACGTCGATGCAAGTATAGTTGATAGACTATTTCTATCGGATATTGATCCCCCGAGGAATGGGTTATTGATGTTCAAAGTAAGTAACTAATAATAGAATTAGATGAAATGCGAGTACAGATGTCAACGCAATTAAGTCAATCTGCACACTAAAATAGTTAGTATTGTCAATGCAATCAAGGTTAATTGTCAAAGCAACTGAAAGTAAATCAAAGTGTTGTTGAAGTGTAGAGAATTTAAATGTAGAAAAGTAAAACTATGATCAACTGCAAAGGTCTAGAGTGGATCTCTGATTTCACTAAGTCGCAACGCAGGATGTGTCGACAAGGGTTTGAATAGATGAACTGTCGCAGCAATCGAGTTCCAATGAAATCTTACCAATATCAATTCTCCGTTTAGTCAAGACTTAAGCACCCTTAACTATCCCACCTCTCAGTGTGAGCAACATTGTGCACTCAAGAACAAGTGATCAGAATCTCTTCTAATCCTAAGAAACTCTCGTTGTCTTGCTTGTTAACCTAACTTGTCACTGCCTCTCTCAATGTCGGTAGATTGCAAATGCACTCTCATGTTTGATGCAATTAGATCCAAGAATAAATAAATGAAAAGAATTAAATAAGAATTAAATTAAATCTAACAATGAAAGATACTCTCGTATTCAGTCAAATGTCAATAATAATTCATCATCATAAGAAGAGAGGAGGTAACAAATACATCGAAGCATACTATCTCTAGGATACTCGGATTATCCCCTAACTGCTCCACTTGCACAACATCAAGCACTCCTCGTCAGTAGTTATTACTCATCGCTTAGTTAGCTCACCGTTCTCTAGCTTAAATTTCTAAAAACACAAAGTAATTGCAGAATTTAATTCCTCTACCTCTTGATACCTCTCTCCTTCTTCTTTCCTCTATTTATAAGCTCAAGAAATTGTAAATTTCCTCCATTCTCAGATCCAACTACATTGTATAGCTGTAAAAGTTTGTTATTGACAGCTACGCTGATATGATTTGTTTACTGGACTATTGCAGAATGTCGGCGCAAATTATGATTTTAATTTGCAGTGACAATTTGTCAACAGAACGTCACAGCAAATATGTCCAAGTGTACACTGTCGATGCAAGTATAGTAGACAAAAATGAATCGTTCGAATATCGATCCCACAGAGATGGTTGTTTATGTTTAAATCTGTCGAAGCAATTTGAGTTAAAATGATAATAGCTATTAATAGTAATATCAACGCAAACTATTAAAACTACACAGCTTAAGAGTAAAAACTGTCAATGCAAATGTAATATAAAATGTCAAAGAAAATTAATAAAAAATGAATTGATTGTTGAGATGTTGTAATGTAAATTCAGAAATATAAAAAAAGATCAATTAAATTTAAAGAAATGGAGGGGATCACTGACTTCACAAGTTAAAAACGCTAAATGTGCCTACAAGGTAACTTATAGATAAATTTACGCCATAATTATGTTTCAATGAGATCGTACTAATATCAACTCTCTGTTTAACAAAGACTTGAGTACTCATAATTACCACACCTTCCAGTGCTGATACTACTTTGTACTCAAGAACAAGTGGCCAGAATTCCTTCTTGCCTCAAGCAACTGCCGTTGTTTTACTTGTTAATCTAACTTGTCACCGCACCTTCCAGTGACTGTGACTGCAATTACACTTCTGTGGTCAAAACAGTTAACTCCAAATATAAACATATGATAAGAATTGAGTAAAAATCAAAGTAAATCTAACATTAAAAGATACTTCCGTACTCAATCAATTGTCAATACTATTCATCAACATTTAAGAGGGATTAAAGAATGACATTGAAGCATACTATTCCTAACCTACTAGAATTCTTCCTTAATCGCTCGTCTTGCATTGCACCAAGCACTTCTTGTCATAAGCTGTTGCGTCCTTGTGGCATCAGATCACCTTCCTCCGGAAATCAAGCTTCCATGGCAACTGACTTTGGGAATGAATGAGAGAAATTATAGATTTGAATTCTTCACTACTTGATGCTCCATCTTCTCTTTCATCCTTCTATTTATAATCACTGGCCATTCCAGATCTTTCTCCCTTTTCAGATCTAACTCCTTGATGTAGCTGTAAAAGTTGTTATTGCCAACTATGCACTCATGCAGATCTGGTTTGTTCATTGATCAGTTGTAGATTGTCGCGACATTTCTGGACGCAAATTATGATTTTAATTTGCTGCGACAATTTGTCATTCTCCTGCGCTAGTGCTTCTAGATATGTTAACAGCGTGAAATTCCTGATAGAAATGTAGAAGCATTCATGTGATGACATATTCGACCGCAATTCTGTATCAAATTGTGACCGCAACTTTGAATGCTTTCCCACTCTGATCTTCCCAGGTGGATTTCTGCGCTGACAACTTTAGACACAAAACTAGTACTAAATACAGCGACATTAGTAGCACAGAAGAGATAAAATGAAAGAAATTAAAAACAACACTGAGTTAGAAAATGTAAATACTAAGTATGAAATGCTAAAAATGCATGCTAAATATGATACAAAAGGAACAAATTATACACTAATTTAAGTAGAAATTGAGTGTCATTTCTAATGCTATCACACCCCCAAACTTGAGTTTTTACTTGTCCTCAAGTAAATAAAAGCTAGCAAAGTTATATCCAAATTCTTGTCACCACATTCATCATTCTAGCAACTTATATTCTCCAAAATCCTAATGTATAAATTGTATTCATATGCTAGAATATTGCACCGACAATTTATAGGTATGAATAATCAAAATTGCAACTTCACTAATGCTAGCATCAAGCTTCAAATCTTAAATCTTCTTAACCAACACAGCATTTATTGTATACTAATATATATTTTTTTCTTTTTATCAACTTTTCTTTCTTTATTTCTTTCTGTTTTCTTTTATGCAACTGAGAGATGTCATTGCATTACTACACTCTTGTTCTTGGGCAATAACGACGGGGTGCAACAAACCCCCAGGGAGCATGTAATTGCACCGACACACACTCTTGTAGTGACAGCCTTTGGCTAGATAATTTTTCTAACACTTGTAGTGGAGTGTTCCCCCTTGTTGAGTCACAATGCACCCACATTAAGTGTCTTTATTTAGTAAATATAATTATAAACATAGCTGCAAGATGGTAAGTTAATTCAATATTTAAAGAATGATACTACTCATTTATTACTAATGCAATCTCAACCATTCATCCAAAAATAGAAGGATTCAACATTCAATCACATTCATTCAATTCACGCATTAACATTCCAAATAATTCAAGAATTTACACATCAAATAAAACAATTATGGTCACAATTATTTTTCTTAACTTGTGGGTGTAATTGCATTTCCATTCCACACTTCCCCCAAACTTAACGCCTGCATTGTCCCCAATGCACTAACAATACTATACAAATAATATTGGAAATTCAACTACAATGCAAATGCTAGAACAAATACAATGCAGAGACAATAAAATGACAAATTAAAAAAATGCAAGCAACTAACTACTGAAAAGTAAACTAACTCATGTGTGTTGCAGCCTCGATAGTGGCTGCTTCGGATTTCTTTTTCTTCTTAAGGCGTTCCTCTTTGCTCTTCTTATATGCCTTTTGTTTGCGTCTCTTCTCTTTTGGTTCAACCGATGGAGTAGGTTGTTCCTCCATTGCTGGTTGAATATTGGCTTCATCGACAGTCATGTCTGATGAATGGATTTCAGCAAGTGGTACTAAGTATGGCACTATAGCCAGAGGATTGGAATCCTCATTTTCGGATGTGATTGCCTTGGCCCAGCTCGCCCTAGATTGCACCAGTTGCTCTATAAATGCACCTACACTTGTAAGTGTGTCGACAAATTTCTCAAATAAATTTGTCGGGGCAATTCCTTCTTCTTCTTCTTCTCTTCCTTTCTCTCTTATCCTCTTGCAATACCCAAGAAACAGTTGGTGTGTGCTCCTCCATCGCAGTAGCCCCTCGTTCTACCATATTAGCTCCTAAACTATTTGAAAGTTCATCGTCAAAGAGGCTGGCTATGTTTCGGAAGCAGTCTTCCATATCCTTAGATTGCCTCCTCATCATCAGAGGCGTGAATTCTGTTTGGGGACTGGACGGATTGAGTTTGTCCTTTTGAAGAATGCCGCTCAGAGGATGGAGTAGCTTCCTTGATAATGGGAGGGAACACAGTGAGTTCTGGCATCGGGTTCCTGCTCAAACCGCGCAATGTGGTAACAATAGCAATATTCCATGCCCTAGTATAGGCATAGAATAAGTCATGTCTATCTTGCATTTCTTCCACTGCGCCGACAAGTCTGATCTATCTACTACTCATCCGATCAACAAACTTTTCAATCTCATCAACCTTTCTTTAAATCAGAGGATCTATGGGCGCATGGGTCTGGGCAACTTTCTTTTTTCCTTTTCCCTTTCTTTCTTCTGCTGGACCTCTTTCACCATAGGGGTTTCTTGCCCCCTTATCATCCTCTCTATCGAAGCATCGTTGATTGGGCCTTTATTTTCCAAAGTCTCCCCCTTCACGAGGTACAATGCCTTTTGTTTACACAACAACATTATCAAAGAAGGGGAGGGTAGGATACTTGTTTGTTTGGTGGTGGCCTTAGCAATTTCTTGATGAAGGATTGCGCCGACATCAATTCTACATCCCTTCAGTATAGAATGCAACAAGCACATTCTATCTAGTGTTGCCGTGGTGTTATGGGTAGATGGTAGTACGCGATAGTTTATAAAATGGAACCATACCTTACTTTAAACAGTGAGAAAGTAACGGTGAATGGTGTGTAGTTGTTTTGGATTGTTGCCAATCCAAATTGCGTCGTCGATAATAAATCGTTCAGTAAAAGCTCGGCACTGTCCTCAGTTAGATTTTCCAAGAACTCGTCGTGATCATCCTCTCCCTTAGTAATATGAAAAAGTGTGCTTTTATGGTTGGCGCTCCAGGGCACCAAACCTTCACGAATATGAATTCTTGTTTCGGATCCACCATGTTAGCATAAAGTTCCCTAACCATGAAGGGAGAGTAGCCTGTTGGATGGTCACAAAATTGCTCCCATCCCAACGAGATATTGTTCTGGTGGCTTGCTTCCCCAGATTCAGTTGCGGGGACAACTGAAATCCTTGTTTTTAGGATGACAATTCCTTTACAGCATAACTTCATGGTAGCGGTCCTTCGTCATTTTTGACAAGAACAAAACAGGTCTTTAGGTTATGGTTGGTCGGTATTCCTGACCATAACAGTCGAGGATTCAGCTACCGATTTAGATAGGGTTTTCGCTTCACGAGTTCTTGCCATGAGTGCTAAAATAGAGATAGTGAGAGTATCTAGCAGAAAAAATAGAAGGTTGAAGATAAAGAAAATGTAGCAACAATGAATTTGTGACTGTGAGAGAGCAGTCGGTACAAAAAAGATGTTTTATAGACGATAGAGGTGAAGAGACGTGATGATAGCAGAGAGTACATTGTGTCTGTAGCCAATAAATGCTAGGACAAAGATCTTACTTTTTCAAGACGATCCAATAGTTGGGGATTGGGGTGAATCAATCGGCTTGATTCTTGCCCGAAACATTTCACTGAGTCATCAAGAAATGCGTTGACAAGTCATGATTTTGTGCGCGTCGACAAAAAGAGATCTTTTATTCCTGCATAAAACTAAAGAAAACAATTTAAAACTAAACAAAAGACAAAAAGTAAATATCAAAAACTGCAAAGACATTATTAAGGAAATGTGAGCAGGTTAATGGTCTCTTTTCGATCGTTGATGTCTGGGCTGTGATAATGCTTCAATCGCTGGCCATTCACTTTAAATTGGTGCCCATCATTCAAATCTTTAATTGTCACCGCACCGTGGGAAAATGCTTCGACAACTTCAAAAGGTCCTGACCACCTTGAGTGTAATTTCCCTGGATGCAATTTTAAACGTGAGTTAAATAAAAGCACTAATTGACGAGGAGAAAATTGTCGCCAAAAAATGATGTTGTCATGCCATCTTTTAGATTTTTCTTTGTAAATGGTCGCTTTTCATAAGCATTGCGTCGAATTTCTTCCAGCTCTAAAATGTCCAACAATCTTTTCTGTCCAGTAGTAGCATCATAATCCATATTCACTTGCTTGATTGCCCACATGGCCTTATGTTCAAGTTCGATAAGCAAGTGACATGATTTACCAAATATCAACTAATATGGCAATATCCCTAACGGAGTTTTCTAAGCGGTCCGAAGTGCCCATATCGCATCATGTAACCACGAGGACCAATTCCGTCTAGTGGGTTAACCACCTTCTCAAGAATACTTTTAATTTACCGATTGGAGACCTCCGTTTGTCCATTCGATTATGGATGATACGTGGTTGCCATGCGATGCTTCACACCGTAGCATTTCAAAGCTGTCGCCACCTGATTGTAATGGAAATGAGTGCCTTGGTCGCTTATTAATGCTTAAGGTGTTCTGATCGTGTAAGGATATATGTGTGAAAGAACTTTAACACCTTTCGAGCATCATCCTTTGGAACAACAATTGGCTCAATCCACTTGGAGACATAGTCAATAGCTACCAGGTTATACACATTCCCAAGGAATTTGGAAATGGTCCCATAAAGTCTACACCCCACACATCAAAGAGCAAAATTGTCATAGTGTTGACATTTGTCATAGTGTTGAGCAAAATTGTGTGCATCTCGAAACAATGTAGGCCAAATAAAATTCTGATTGTAGGACCTTTACAGCAGTCCTAACACTGCCAAAATGGCCTCCATATGGGGCATCATGACAATGCTTTAGGATAAAAAGCATTTCTTCCTCAGGAACGCAATGGCGAATGATGTGTTGTCGGTGCATACCTTAAACTAGTATGGTTCATTCCAATGATACTTAGCAGCATCCTTGAGAAATCTGACCTTCCTATGACTTGTTGCACTCAGTGGTAGCATTCCATAGACTAGGTAATTGACTACATCTGCATACACATGGAGATGTGCCGACAAAAAATAATTTCTCATTTGGAAATGCGTCGACAATTTGTGATTTATTTCCATCTTCACTTCCAGTTTCTAGACGAGAGAGGTGGACTGCTACTTGGTTTTTAGACCCTTTCCTGTCCTTAATATAAGCATCAAATTCTTGCAATAAAAGGATCATCTAATCAGCCTGAGTTTTGCATCTTTCTTAGCAAAAAAGGTATTTCCAAGCAGGGTGATCAGTGTACACTGTAATTTTTGTACCGACAAGATATGAACGGAACTTGTCAAACGCAAAAACTACTGCTAGCAACTCTTTCTTAGTGGTCGTATAATTCACCTGTGCTTTAGTTAGAGTTTTACTAGCATAATATATTGAATGAAATACCTTATCTTTTATTTGTCCAAGCACAACACCTACATCAAAGTCGCTCACAAATCACATTACCTTGAACGGTTGTGACCAATCTGGTGCGACGACAATAGGTGCTTGTACTAACTACTGTTTAAGCGATCAATCTAGTGCGACGAAAATGGGTGCTTGTACTAACTACTGTTTAATATTTAGAAATGCTTCCAAGCAAACTTTATCGAACAAAAACTTTTTATTTTGTTTCAACAAGGAATAGAGTGGTTTCACTATTTTGGAGAAGTCTCGGATGAATCTTATATAAAATCTAGCATGACCGAGAAAACTCTTTATTCCCTTCACATTTTTAGTGGTAGTAGCTTTTCAATGATTTCCACCTTCACTTTATCCACTTCAATGCCCTGACAAGATATTCCATGACCAAGGATAATTCTTTCGGTTGCCATGAAGTGGCATTTTTCCCAGTTTAGAACCAAGTTGGTGTCCTCGCATCTTTTCAACACTTTTGCTAAATTGCCAGCGTATATATCAAAATTTTGCCCAAACACAGAGAAATCATCCATAAATACCTCTAATGAATCCTTGATCATATAAGAAAAGATGGTCATCATGCACCTCTGGAATGTGGCTGGGGCATTACACAAACCAAATGGCATTCGTTGGAAAGCAAAGGTTCCAAATGGGCATGTAAAAGTCGTCTTTGCTTGATCCTTCGGTCCGATTGCAATCTGGTTGTATCTAGAATTCCATCAAGGAAACAGTAATAGGCCTTACTAGCTAGCCTATCCAGCATTTGATCAATGAATGGAAGTGGGAAGTGATCCTTCTTTGTGACCGCATTTAAACGACGGTAGTCCATACACACTCGCCAACCTTTAGTAATGCGAGTAGGGATTAGCTCATTTTTATCGTTACTTACTATCATGATGCCGCTCTTCTTAAGCACACATTGGACTAGGCTCACCCATGTGTTGTCTATAATAGGGTAGATTATGCCCGCGTCTAACCATTTGATAATCACCTTCTTCACTACTTCCTTCATTTTCTCATTCAGTCTTCATTATTGCTCAATTGACTATTTTCCTTCATCTTCCAGCCTAATGTTATGCGTGTAGAAAGAGGGGCTAATGCCTCTGATGTCGGCTATGCTCTAGGAGATGGCTCTTTTGTGTCACTTCAGTATTCCAATTAATTTTTCTTCTTGTCTCGCGTCAAGACTTGTGCTAATAATCATAGGCAATGTATCATTATCACCTAGGAAAATATATTTCAGGTGTGTTGGCATTGGCTTTAACTCCAAGTCAGAGCTTTTTCAATCGATGGTTTAAAAATAGGGATCGTCCGATTAGTCAAATCCAAAATTCCAATTGCCAACCATGTTTCAGCTCACAGACATTAGCCTCAACTGTGTGGTCACATTCAGGTGGGATATTGTCATCAGCTGTCACCGCATATTCCTCTGTTACTGCTGAACTTCGTTCACTGAATTCTTCTATAATTAACTCATCTAGAACATCAATGTAGTGGCATTGTTCCTTAATTTGTGATGGAGATGCTTCGAAAATGTTGAATGTTACATGCTCATCATTATGACGCATAATCAGCTCGCCCTTGAAAACATCGATAAGAGTGCATCCCGGTGCTAGAAATGGGCACCCTAGAATAATAGGTACCTCCTTATCGGCTTCATAATCAAGTATGATGAAGTCGACTGGGAATACAAACTTATCAACACGGACGAGAACATCTTTAATTTGTCCTTCAGGTTGTGCCAAAGATCTGTCCGCAAGTTGTAATGTCACCACAGTAGGCTACAAATGACCAATCCCTAATTTCCTGAAAGTTAAAAGTGGCATAAGATTAATGCTAGCTCCTAGGTCACATAGAGCTTTACCTAAATAATGATTTCTAATAGATCATGGGATCATAAAACTGCCAGGATCTTTCATCTTTGGTGGCAATTTATTTATCAACACAGTGTTATAGCCTTCTGTGAGCACAATTGTCTCAATATTGGATAGCTTTTTCTTTCGATAATAGCTCCTTCATAAATTTCCCATACCCGGGGATCTTCACGAGAGCATTAACTAGAGGTATATTAATATGTAATTGTTTCAAGGTAGATATAAACTTTTGATAATCTCTATCATGTTCTTTCTCCTTGAATCTTTGTAGAAATGGCAAAGGTATGTTCACAGTGTACTGTTTTGTTATAATCGGTTGTGTCGACATGGGTAGTTACGTCGACAACTTTTTAGGATGAATGGTCGACATCGGTGTGACTACTAGTGGTTCCTCCTCATCTACTTCTGTTGTGTCTTCTTCAGCTGCAACTTCTCTTTGTTGCTTTGGTTCATTCGCGTCGACAGGTGCTTGAGAACTGCTACTTTGTTCGGTAGTTTGCTTTCCACTCCGCAATGTGATAGCCTTGCAATGCTCCTTTCCTTTTTCTGATTTGGATTTTTAGTACCACTGGGCAAAGCACTTGGTTGCTGTGTGCTCATATTAGAAGCCAGTTGTCCTAGTTGTGCTTCTAATGCTCGGATGGAAGATGAATTTCCTTGTACAATTTCTTCTATTCTTATAATATGCTCACGCATCAAAGCTTCAAGAGTAGCCAATGGATTTGATCTTGATTGAGGATACTGTTGTTGTTGTTGTTGATATTGTCCTTACATATTTGATAACACAATCTGTTGTGGTTGCATTCGAACTTGTGGGTGCATCTGGTTCTGTGATATACTTGCGGATTATGATTATAATCTACTACTGTTGATTGTAACTCCTTTGTCTAAAATTACCTTGACTTATGGAATTTTCGTATCTGTATGTGAATGCATTCTAACTCTCCCAAGGTTGTTGAGCTCTACTTGAACTGTTATATCTGCATGTGAATGCATTTTCAGCATGTTGTGGGCAATCCACATAACTATGGTTGTTACCGTAAATTTCACAGGAAATATCGGGACATCCATCTGTTGGGCTATTTGAACAGGGGTAACATCACTCGTTCCATTCATGTTTTTGATCATGTTCGCCAGTGAAGATACTTGTGCACTTAGGGCTGATATAGCATCTAATTTCATAACTCCATGATTTATTTTCACCCGAGCAGAATGAGAAATCAGATATTGATAATCATTTTGTGCAATCCTCTTTAATATTCGCACGACTTCAGTGTAAGTGCAATCCAACAAAGGACCATTAGCAGATGCATCGACAAGATTTATTATCTACACATTTAATCCATTGTAGAAGATCTCAATTTGTGTCTCCTGTTGGATTCCATGCATGGGACAACATCTCAGCAGAGTTTTGTAGCGTTCCCACGTAGTGTGTAAATTCTCATCATCTAGTTGATGATATGTCGTGATATCATTCCGCAATCTAGCTTTCATTGTCGGTTGATTGAATTGCAAAACAAACTGAGTTGCTAGTAATAGATCCAACTGGTAAATCAAGGAACCATGTTCGTGTCCTTCCTTGCAAAGAATAAGGGAACAACTACATCTTTAAGGCGTCATCAGGAACACCGTGTTGACTGAAAGAAGCACTTATAAGCAGAAAAGATCTAAGATGCTCCCTCGCATCTTCGTTAGGTAAACTGCATATTGTCCATTTGAGTTAAGCATTTGGAACATCACCGATTTTAATTGAAAGTTACCGGCTTGTATTGCTGGTCTAACAACCCCTGGTTGTAAAACATCGAACACAGGAACAACGAAATCTGTAATTGTCCTGTCAAGAATTTGCATTCTTTGTGGCAGCGGTATATTGTTGACTATTTGTGACTGCACTGGAGGAACAATATTTTGTGGTAGCAATGGTGGTAGATCGTTGTTATTTCTAGCCATTTTTCTTTGCTCTTATCTTCTCCTCCGAATTGTCCTTTCAAGTTCTGGATCAAAACTAACAATGTTGTTAGGATTTCTCCTTGTGGACATAAACACCTAAAACAAAATTGAAAAGAATTAACAAAAAAATCAGTAATCAATAAAAGTTAGAAAAGAAACAATAAATGCAACTACAAAAAATAAACATCAAACAAATGCCATCCCCCGTAACGGCACCAAAACTTGATCGCGCTATGAACGTCACAGCAAATATGTGCAAGCATACACTGTCGATACAAGTATAGTAGACACAAATGAATCTATCAAATATCGATCCCATAGAGATGGTTGTTTATGTTTAAATCTGTCGAAGCAATTTGAGTTAAAATGATAAGAGCTGTTAATAGTAATGTCAACGCAAACTGGTTAAAACTACACAGCTTAAGAGTAAAAACTATCAGTGCAAATGTAATATAAAATATCAGAGCAAATTAATAAAAAATGAATTGATTGTTGAGATGTTGTAATGTAAATTCAGAAATATAAAAGTAATAGATCAAGTGTAAAGAAATGGAGAGGATCACTGACTTCACAAGTTAACAATGCTAAATGTGACTACAAGGTAACTTATAGATGAATTGTCGCCGTAATTTTGTTCCAATGAGATCATACTAATATCAACTCTCTGTTTAACAAAGACCTGAGTACTCACAATTACCACACCTTCTAGTGCTGGTACTACTTTGTACTCAAGAACAAGTGGCAAGAATTCCTTCTTGCCTCAAGCAACTTCCATTGTCTTGCTTGTTAATCAAACTTGTCATCGCACCTACTAGTGACTGTGACTGCAATTACACTTCCGTGGTCAAAATAGTTAAATCCAAATATAAACATATGACAAGAATTGAGTAGAAATCAAAGTAAATCTAACATTAAAAGATACTTCCATACTCAATCAGTTATCAATAGTATTCATCAACATTTAAGAGGGATTAAAGAATGACATTGAAGCATACTATTCTTAGTCTACTAGAATTCTCCCTTAATCGCTCGTCTTGCATCGCACCAAGCACTTCTCGTCAGAAGTTGTTGCGTCCTTATGGCTTCAGATCACCTTCCTCTAGAAATCAAGCTTCCATGGCAACTGAATTTGGGAATGAATGAGAGAAATTATAGATTTGAATTCTTCACTACTTGATGCTCCATCTTCTCTTTCATCCTTCTATTTATAATCACTGGCCATTCCAAATCTGTCTCCCTTTTTTAGATCTAACTCCTTGATACAGCTATAAAAGTTGTTATTGCTAGCTATGCACTCACGCAGATCTGGTTTGTTCATTGTTCAGTTGCAGATTGTCGCGACATTTTTGGACGCAAATTATGATTTTAATTTGCTGCGACAATTTGTCATTCTTCTGCGCTAGTGCTTCTGGATATGTTAGCAGCGTGAAATTCCTGATAGAAATGTAGAAGCATTCATGTGATGACATATTCATCGTAATTCTCGATCAAATTGTGATCGCAACTTTGAATGCTTTCCTACTCTGATCTTCCCAGGTGGATTTCTGCGCTGACAACTTTAGACGCAAAACTAGTACTAAATATAGTGACATTAGTAGCATAGAAGAGATATAATGAAAGAAATTAAGATCAAACAACACTGAGTTCGAAAATGTAAATACTAAGTATGAAATGCTAATAATGCATGCTAAATATGATACAAAAGGAAAAAATTATACATTAATTCAAGGAGAAATTGAGTGTTATTTCTAATGCTATCAAGATTAAAGATAGAAAAGGATCGGAGAACCAGGTAGTAAACCACCTATCTCATCTGGAATCTGGAGGTGATGATGGCAATACATCACAAATTGTCGACGCATTTTCATATGAGAAAATATTCTTTGTAGACACATCTCCATGGTATGCAGAAGTCGTCAATTATTTAGTCTGTGGAAAGTTTCCATTGAGTGCAATTGGTCACCGGAAGGTCAAATTTCTTTGAGATGCTGTGAAGTACCATTGGAATGGGCCATACCTGTTCAAGGTATGCGTTGATAATATTATTAGTCGCTGCGTTCCTGAAGAAGAGATGCTCTCTATCCTGACGCATTGTCATGATGCTCTTTATGGAGGACATTTTGGTGGTGTTAGGACTGCTGCAAAGGTCCTTCAGTCAGGATTTTACTAGTTGACATTGTTTCGAGATGCCCATAATTTCGCTCAACAATGTGATAAATGTCAGTGTACCGGATCCATATCTCGAATCAACGAGATGCTTCAACAACCTATCATGTAGGTTAAACTTTTTTATGTCTGGGGTATGGATTTCATGAGACGATTTCCCAATTCTTTTGGAAATGTTTTTATATTTTAGTCGTTGTCGACTATGTTTCAAAGTCGATTGAAGCAATAGTTGTTTCCAAGGATGATGCTTAGACAGTATTGAAGTTCTTTCACACATATATCCTTACACAGTTTAGCACACCTCGAGTACTAATAAGTGATCAAGGAACTGACTTCCATTGTAATCAAGTGGTGACAGCTTTAAAACGTTATGGTGTGAAGCATCGCATTACAACCACATATCATCCGCAAACAAATGGCCAAACTAAAGTTTCAAATCGGCAAATTAAAAATATTCTTGCAAAGGTGGTTAATCCATCTAGATGTGATTGGACTTCACGACTAAGTGATGCATTGTGGATGCTTCGCACAGCTTGCAAAACATCGTTAAGGATGTCGTCGTATCAGCTAGTTTTTGGTAAATCTTGTCACTTTCCTGTAGAATTTGAACATAAGGCCATGTAGGAAATTAAGCAAGTAAACATGGATTATGATGTTGCTGGGCAGAAGAGATTGTTAGACATTTCGGAACTAGAGGAAATTCAACATAACTCTTACGAAAATGCTGCCATTTACAAGGAAAAAAGTAAGAGATGGCATGACAACATCATTTTGCAGCGACAATTTTCTACTGGTCAGTTAGTGCTTTTATTTAATTCACATTTAAAACTGCATCCAAATAAATTGCGCTCCAGATGGTCAGGTCCTTTCGAAGTTGTCGAAGCATTTCCACATGGTACGGTGACAATCAAAGATTTAAATGATGGGCACCAATTTAAAGTGAATGGCCAATTAAAGCACTACCTCAACCTAAAAACCAACGAACAGAATTAGACCATTAACCTGGTCACATTTTCTTGTTATGTCATTACAATTTTTCTATGTACTTCTATATTTTATTTTCTTTAAACTCTCTTCTTTAATTTTCTGCAGGAATAAAAGATATCCTTTTTGTCGATGCACAGAAACTCAACTTGTCGATGCATTTAATTGCTGACTCATCGAAGCGTTTCAGAAAAGAATCATGTCAATTAATTCACCTTTTTACCCAACCATTGGATCGATTCGAAAAAATGACAATATCGACCTGTAACGTCACATTAATTATGCAAGCGGACACACGTCGATGCAAGTATAGTTGATAGATTGATTTTATAAGATATCGATCCCACGAGGAAGGAGTTCTTGATGTTTAAACTGTCGAAGCAACTTAAGCTAAGATTAGGGAAAATGCTAGTAAGGATGTCAGCGCAATTAAATCAGAACTACACAGTTAAAATAGTCAAAGTTATCAATGTAATTATAAAAATTAATTGCCAGAGCAACTAAAAGCAAATCAAATAGTTGTTGAAGTTTAAAGAATTTAAATTCATAAAAGTAAAAGTGTGATCAAGTGTAAAGGATTGTAGTGGATCACTAATTTCACTAAGTAGCAACACTAGATGTGTTAACAAGGTATAGTGTAGATGAATTATCGTTGCAATAAGGTTCCAATGAAATCATACCAATAATAACTCTTTGTTTAATCAAGACTCAAGCGCTCACAAGTACCACACCTCTCAGTGCTGGCATTGCTTCACACCTAAGAACAAGTGACAGAATCCCTTCTAGTCTCAAGCAACTCTCACTGACTTGCTTGTTAATTCAACTTGTCACCGCACCTCTCAGTGTCGGTAGACTGCAATTACACTCTCATGGTCAAACAGTTGAATCCAAGAATAAACAGATGAGAAGAATTAAGTATGAATCAAAGTAATCTAACATTAAAAGATATTCTCATATAGAATCAACTATCAATAGTAATTCATCAGCATTCAAAGAGGGATTAACAAATAAATCAAAGCATACTATCCCTAGGCTACTAGGATTATCTCTTAACCGTTCCTCTTGTATTGCCCCAAGCACTTCTCGTCAGAAGTTGTTGCTTGCCTGATCAATCAGCTCACCAAACTCCAGCATGAAGCTTCAAAAACTCAAAGTATTTGCAGAATTAATTCCTTCACCTCTTGATATCCTTCACCTTCTTCTTTCCTCTATTTATAGGCTTCAAGAATTTTAGATCTCATTTCCTCTTAGATCTAACTCCTTTTGCAACTGTCAAAGTTTGTTAAAATCCAGCTGTGCACTCACGCAGATCTGATGTGTTCTTCATAAATTTGCAGGTTGTCGTAACACTGCTAGGTCAATCTGAAACCTTTAATTACAGTGACAACATGTTCGTCCCCTGCGCTGGTGCTTCCAGGTGTGTTTACAGTGTGAATTCACCCATACAAAGTAAAAGTTTCTATGCGGTGACATCTCTGGCCGCAATTCAAGCTAACTTGTGGCTGGATCTTTAGATTCTTTCTAGCATCGATATTTTGAGATGGATCCCTGCATTGATAATTATGAACATATTCTGCATACGCCAACATTAGTGCATAGAAGAGATAAAATAACGAGAATTTAAGCCAAACAACAATGAGTTAGAGAATATAAATAGTAAGTATGAAATGCCTATGCATGCTAAATATGTTATAAAAGAGACAATTAATACACAAATTTAGGGAGAAAATAGGTGTTATTTCTAATGTTATCACACCCCCAAACTTGAGTTTTTACTTGACCTTAAGTAAACAAAATTAGCAAATTTCACAAGTAAACATGTCACCGTAATCATTATTCTAATAACTTAAATTTTCTAGAATTCTAATATATAAATTGCATTCACATGATAGAATAATGTGTTGACAATTTATAAACTACAACTTCACCAATGTTAGTAACATGCTTTGAATCTTAACCCTTCCTTAACCAATATAGCATTTATGGTAATTTATTTCTTTTCTTTTCTCTTTTCATCTTCTTTTTTTTCTTTCTTTTTGTGATCTTTTTTATAAGTGACTGAGAGATGTCATTGCATTACTCTACCTTTGTTCCTTAGTAGTAATGATTGGGTGAAACAAACCCCAAGAGGTATGTAATTGCGCCAACACACACTCTTGCAGTGACAGCCTTTGGCTAGATGATTTTTCTAACACATGCAGCGGAGTGTTCTCTCTTGACAACTCACAATGCACTCACATTGGAGTGTCTTTTATTAGTATGTCGCTGCAATTGGTAAGTTAGTTCAAGATTCAAGGGTTAATACTATCATTCATACATTCAATAATACATTCATTCTAATACATTCATCCAAAAATAGAAGGTTTAATATTCATTCATATTCACCCAATTCACATATTAGCATTCCAACAAACAATTCATAATTAATAAAAATAAAAACAGTGGTCACATTTTTGTTGAAACTTTGCATACTTTCATTAAACTAAAGACACAAGTAATTTTTTAAATATGTAGGTGCAATCGCATTTTCATTTCACACAAGATCCCCCAAACTTAATGTCTGCATGTCCCCAATGTGCTGACAATAATATACAGATAAGAATGAAAATGCAACTACAATGCAGATAAACTAATAGGAAAAATGTAGTGACAAATAACAATGCACTGACAATGAAATGCATGCAACTACCTATGGAAAAGTAAACTAACTCATTATTCAGCAACTGATGTAGTGGCTGCCTTGCCTTTCTTCTTCTTTTCCTTTGGGCGCTCGCCTTCCTCTTTGCGCTTCTTTTTCTTATCCTTGCGCTTTCTCTTTTTGTCCTTTGAATAAACCGAAGCAACCGATTGCTCCTCCACAGCTGGTTGGGTGGCGGCCTCATCGACAGTTACATCTAATGGATGGACTTCTGCAAGCGGTGCTACATAGGGCACAATGGCTAGAGGATTAAGATCCTTTGTGCTGCTGGTAACTACCTCAGCCTAGCTCGCTTCAAGTGGAGCCACAGCTTCACTAGATGTCCTCACACTTGTAGGTGTGCCGACAATTTTTGCCTCAAAATTGTCGGGGAATCGTCCTTCTTTTTTCCTTCTCTTCTTCAAGGTCCTTCTCATCAGGTTCCCTTTCCTTTCCTTCATTTTCCTTCTCATTTCCTTCCTCTCTCTGGTTTTTCCTGCTTAGTCGTATCTTTTTCAGCACCTTCATTTGCTTCTCACCCTATAGATACGATCGAAGTGTGCAGTTCCTCAATAACAACCGCCCTATCTACCATGGTAGCCCCAAGGCTATTCAAAAATTCCTCCTCGAACAGGCTGACAGTTGTTCTGTAACAGTCCTACATGGCTTTGGAATTTCCCTCGTGCTCCTCGTCATTGGAGATATGAATTCTTGTTGGGGATGGGACATTCTGAGGCCTACCATCAAGAGTAGGCTGGTCGGAGGATGAGGCAGCTTCCCTACCAATAAGTAGGAAGACAGGGAACTCTAGCGGGGGATTTGGGCTCAAACTTCTCAATGTATCTACAATAGTTTTGTTCCACACTCTTGTGTACGCATAAAAGAGGTTTTGTCTGTTGTCCATTTCCTCTAACGCGCTGACAAGTCTGATTTGACGCATATCTATGCAATCAACAAGTATTTCAATTTCAGCCAATTCAAAATAATTTGACATAATTTCACAAAATTAAATTCATAATTATTATTCTAAACAATAAACCCATTCAATAAAATCAATTACATACATTCATAGTACATAAAAATTTATTTTATTTAAATACAGAATTATAATAAATTAATTTGAGAGTTAAAAATCAAAATCAAACTCAAATATAATATTTCAACTTTATATCCTGAAATTGAAATCTTTATATTTCTAGACAAATCAAAAAAATATTTTATTTTAAAATTAATATGTCTCAATAAACTACATGTTATATCTTGAAATGTTAAACGATTTGCACATATAAATTCAATGCATATATAACTTTATGAGATTACTTCCAATGCAACGATGAACCTTTCCCATCATATAGTAAACAATGAATGAAACAACTTTTTTTTTTTCACTAATTACTAAAGAAAATGACATATAAATCAAACAAAAGTAGAATATCATCATGACCTTTCCCATCATCATAACTCACTTCCATCATTTCATTAGTTAATAGATTCATTGAATTTGAAGATAATAATACAATAAATTTACTTGCAAGTAGTCTTAAAGAGTTCATCAATGATTTTTAATAACTATCACAAAATTTTAAATAATCCTAAATCCTAAATTATCTTTATATTTTAATTCAATGTTACCTTACTAATAATTTTGAATATTGTCGAATTAATCGACATGCCTTACGATAAAAATCATTATTAACGGGTTATTTCGGATGATAAAATGAGTATATAGTGAAAATCATTATTACCAAATCATTCGAGATGATAAAATGTTCAAATAATAAATATCATTTTTGTTGAACAAATCGTACCGATAAAATGTAAAAATTATGAAAGTCATTATTGTCGGGCTATTCGAGATGGTAAAATATTAAATAATGTAAACCATTATTATCAAGTCACTCGAAATGGTAAAATATGTAAATAGTAAAACTCATTAGAATGAAATAATGGTCACAAATGATGATGAAATTGGTATTTTAAGTATGTGTAGTCAAGATTAATACAATAAATTTACTTGCAAGTAGTCTTCGAAAGAGTTCATCATAGTTTTTCATAACTAACACAAAATTTTAATCCTAAATCCCTAAATTATTTCTAATCGTCCATTTATGGGAAGTAGATAGAAAAGTAATAATTATAATTAAATTTTAATTATATTAAACAAATGTATTTATTTATTTTGTTAAATGATGATATAAATGGCTGGTGCATCAAATATTAACTTTAATATAAAATACTATTTCTATATATAATTATCTTTTAATATTAGTTACCCACAAATAAATCTATAAATACTATCGTAAATTTTTTTAATTATAACTTTTATTTTTTTTATATACTGGTATGATTATATGGTAGGGTTTGTTCATATTTTCTTAACCCTTTTGATAACACACATCTTGCACACACAGGTGCTCGAGCCCAAGACATCTAGGATGAACAACATTCTCTTATTCACTGGAGTCACTTGTTGAGTTTATTATAGCTTTCGTTTTAAATCGAAAAAAATAGATAGTTTTTTAAATATTTTTATCATTAAAATTCAAAAATATGTCACTATAATTTTAAATCAAGAGATAAAATTAAAAGATAAAATATTATTCCAAAAATTAAGAGATAAATTAAAATTTTAACTAAAAATTATTTTATTTTATTTTATAATCTAGATCGATAAATTGAGAGATAAAATTAAGAAATTTCTAAAATATACATTTGTAACCTAAAATAAGTTTAAATATTTCTTATTATTATAATTTAAAAAATATCAATATATTTATATATAAATCCTAATTATACATGAAATTTAAATATATATATATATATATATATATATATATAATATTATAATCTAAATAGATAAATTAAGCTATAAATCCTAATTATGCACAAACTAATTTTATAAATGCAATGTACAGTGCGTGTTTTTCAAGGTAAAACTTTTATTTTAAAAGATGAATTTTTTTATTAACAAAACGATGATATTTTTTTTTTTTTTTTTTTAGAATTTTTTCTTTTTTCTTTCAAAATTTTATTTGCATTTTCTTACAAATTTAAGGTATTTTAATTCTCCATTCGTTTTAATTGCTTTATTAAACTATTTCTCCTTCAAATAATCAATGTATATAATTTTTTTAACTCTATTCCATTATTTGCATCGATTAAAACTTCCAAATCAAAATTTAATAAACAAAACATTATAATTATAATAGTTTTGGTAGTGGGTATTTTAATGGATTTTTGACAGCTAAATGATTTTTTTTTTAAATTTGGTGTTTTTAAATCCGTCTATTATTACTATTTAAATTCGTAGATAATATTATTAGAAGAGATAGTTACGAATCCAAAACATATATTATAAAATAGATATGAAAAATACCAAAAAAATTGTAGATGATACACCTTAAATAGCTTACCAAACCAAATCTTTGATGCACAAATTTGAAGAACGTAATTAAGTTAAGATATATATATAAAAGCAAAACTGGCATATTTTTTGAAACAAGTTGATGGAAAGTAAGCTACAACAAAATAAATCTGTTAGCATTGACTGAAAAAATAACGAATTAAAAAAATTAAAAATTTATTGTGTCGTGGTAAATCTACTGTCTTAGAAATGAATTCATCTTGATTGGCGTAATCGTGTAATGGATGTCGTCCCCCAAGATTAACATAGTGCTTCGATATTTGTACACCCAAAGAAGGAAGATGAAACTCAATTGGTGTTGTTTTTCACAGAAAATTCATAGTAAGATCAAATCTCAAGAAAGTTCAGAGGGGTCAAAGTTAGTCCCGCTTGAGCAAAAGAGTACAAAATGTAGGAACAGTTTTGAAACCAACAGCCAAAAAAAATATCAGATACACATAGTACGTGTCTTCAAACATGGAATAAACGGGCGGCGGCACACGCATGTGATAAGCCTATGACCCAATTACTCAATGAGAACAAAAAGTAAAACTATATAAAAACTCTATTGATAGCTTGTACTTAATCAATGTAGGATATATCCACTAACAACAACCATTTCCATTACCGACACAAATAATTCTACTATAGTTTGATAATTGACCAATTATAGTTTAACATATCATTTGCCAATTATGCAAGAAACTTGTATATAACAAGATTTTTTACTAAAATAATACAAAAAATAATAAAAACCTAAATAATACACTCTCATGATTAATTACCAAAATGGTATAGATGGGGGATGGTGCCTCTTAGATAGCGGCACCACTTTAATTTTCTGACATTTTTTTATTATTTGATATTAAAAATTTAAAAAATATAAAATATTGGGAGGTGCCTCTTAAATGGGTGGCATCCATGTTTTGTACAGGTTAAAACATGGGTCATACGAGTCAGATACGATGAAAATTCAAAATTTTGGGGTGCTGATTGTGGGGTAGGCAACATCAATGGTGCCCATCTGATAGGCGACACCAGTGGTGCCATGCAGACAGGCGACACTAGTGCTTATTTAAGCGTCCCATCCTGATCAGCTTAAACACAAAGTTTTGACTTAACACAAATTTTTGAAGGAGTCAAATTTTGTTCAAACAAAATAGAAGAGTTCAAAGAAGGTTAGTATAAATTTTTAACAGCAATTTTATTTACAATAATTTATTTGTTGTTCGAAATTGTATGATATTGATATTATTAAAAAAATTTTAACAAATAGAAAATCAATTTTTCGTATGATTTTATTTCAATGGAGAAATTTTGACAACAACAATTGGATATATATTTGAATGTCGCCAACAACTAGCAATGAGATTTAACAGAAATGTCCCGGTTGATAATATTAAGGCAAATATTAGTGAAAGAATTGGTAGACGTTGTGGGAGAAGGATCTCGAAACTTTTCTATAAGTTTTAAGTTTCAATAGATCTTATCAAATTCACCGAGATGAAACTCGTAGACGTTAAAGATGTGGAGACAATGATCGCTCTTTATTGTGGGAATCAGATTGACAAAAATGCACCGATTCAGTTATTTGCTAAGCTAACTGATGTTGAGACAGCTGAAGATCCCAGTCCATTAAGTATGGTGGTTCCGACATCGTACGTTGATAGTCAATCTGTAGCTTGTAGGATCAGCATCGATCTTAATGTTACACTCAAGAATGATGTGGATGGTGATGATGGATATAATAGTAGTGATCCTTCTTATCACAAGATCGATAGTGATAGTGATCCCGACGTGGACGAGGTCCCGGATAATATCGACGAGAAAGGCATAAATAACGAGGTCTCGGATGGTCTATGTATTGTGATGCACAATAATCTTGCTGGGGCATACATGTCGCTTATAGACCCTGATGCGGTATGTGCAACCGAGTTCGCGGAGTATCTTGATATAATACCTGCTCACTGATTGGTAGTAGCACCAGAACTTGAAGAGTTATTCGTGGGCCAGAAATTTGACTCCAAGGAAGAGTGTGTATTTGCGATTAAGTGGTATAGCATGAATGTGTCGATGGACTACCAAGTCATCGTGTCTAAATCGACATTATATATTGAGGAGTGTTGGACAGAAGGTTGCAATTGGCGAGTATTAGTTGCATTTATCCAGAAGTCGCAGAAGTGGGAAATAAGAAAATTTGTTGGGCCTCACACATGCAGTTCAACACGTATGTCAGAAGATCACCAGAAACTCGATTCCAAAAGTATCTGCACATATATCATGCCAATGGTGAAGGACGAGCCAACTATCAAATTTTCTACACTAGTTTTCGAGATGCAAGCACTATTCTAGTATCGAGTTTCATATCGAAAAGCATGGATAGCAAAATATATGGCAATGGAACAAATGTTCAGTGATTGAGAAGCGTTGTACAATGAGCTGTAGGGGTGGATAGCCGTAATGCGACAGTACGTGCTGGAGACTGTGATTGACTTGGTGACACGACCTTATTATGGCCTGGATAACAACATACAACCGGGAAGAAGAATTTTTAGTATATGTTTTGGATGTTTGATTCTTGCGTTCAAGCATTTCCTTACTGCAAGCCATTTACAAGTAGATAGGACTTGGCTATACGAGAAATATACATAGATCCTACTAATTGTGATGGCTCAAGACAGGAACCAGAACGTGCTCCCGATAGCATTTGCTATTGTGGACAAAGAAGACATGGAATCATGGGAATCCTTCCTGACAAACCTGCGGAGGTATGTTTTTCATAACAATAATATTTGTATCATCTCCGATAGAAGGAAAGGAATAATTACGACCATTAGGCGTACCGATGTACCTTGGAGATTGATTTACAGTAGCCAGCATATTACGGCTAACTTCCAACGAGAATATAAAAATGCAAACTTACGGAGATAACTTGTGAAAATGGGTAAAAAAAATTAGTTTTAAGTTATATTTTTAATGTTTTAATTCGAGACTGTAACTTATGTTATCTTAATATTCTTATAGCGTACGAGCTAGAGTCACACTGATTCTGGCAAAGAATAACCAGACTTGAGCATGACATGAAAGGTCAAACGAACAACCTTTGCAGGAGTGGTTGAGTACCATGGAGTCATGGAATGGTCTCAAAGATTCAATGACAGGTTTCGATATGGTCAAATGACGATCAACTTGGTAGATTCGGTTAACGGCATGTTTAAGAGAATACGACATCTTCCGATTTCATCCATGTTTTTGGCTACATCTATAGGCTAGCTACCTTGATGCTAGTAATAGGTACGCGACAAATCAATCAGATGAATGATGAACACATGTTTGTCGAAGCTGTCAGGAAGGAAATGAATGCAAACCATCAGAGAGCGAGGACGATGAACATTGAAATATATTCACAATAGTTTCAAAGATTTCAAGTTAGAGAGACCATTGGGCGTCGACCTGGTATCCCACCTAGGTCCTACGGGGTTGATCTCTAGAACAAACACTACGATTGCAGGAGGTTTGATGTACTTCGTTATCCCTGTGTGCATGTCGCTGCAGCTTGTGGTCATGTGTTACTCAATGTTGAATAGTTCATCAACCCGATCTACACTCTCGAGCGCACGTTACATATTTAGAAAAACGAGTTCCCCGTCCTACCTGACTTGTCTACATGGGAGGTGCCTCCAACGAATTTCGAGCTTATCCCGAACAAAGGTTTGCGAAGGAATCTGAAAGGTCATCTGCATGTCACCAGAATTCGCAATGAAATAGACATGATGGAGAAAATAGACGGCGGCAAGCTTTGTAGGGTGTGTAGGTTAGCTGGGCATACTAAGCATAATTGCCCCCAACGAACCTACCATATTGGTCAATCATCCGGATCGAATAGGAATTAAGCTATTGTACTCGATTATGTAATGAAATTACTATGCTTATTTTAATACATCCAATTTATATTACTATGTTTGTTCCAACTTAAGCTCTTAATTATTAGGGTTTAAACCCATAACCCTAAACTCATAACCCTAAACTAATAATTATAAACCCTAAACCCTAATTAATTAAATACAAACATAAACATAATTAATGAAATACAAATATAAACATAATTAATTAAATTCAAACATAAACATAATTAATTCCAAATGAAAAATGTCTAATACATAATTAAAAAATTAATATAAAGGCCCATCTCATCGCATTTGATGGTTCGATGGTGCGGTCCTGGGAGTAAAACGTTGTGGTGGTCGACGATCACGTTACAGGTGCTTGCGACGTTCAATGTCATCATCTCCCGAACCTGCAGGTGTCTCGCACGTCATCGATGATGATGAGCCATGAGTGAAGTTCTGGCACGGTAGTGGGCGAGGAGAAGTAGAGTACTGCAACGGGCTGAAAGGAGTAAATAATTGTTGTGGTATCAGGCTGAAGATATCAAACATCATAGACGATCTAGGATCCTGGTGATCAGAACTGGATCTAGGAAACTCCGAGTGATACTTGTTGCCTGACCAACCCGTATGATATTCATGGCCTAACCACCCCGGATGATATGACTTGGGCATTGGCTCGGGCTTGGGCTCATGCTCAGGCTCAGGCTCAAGTGGATGAAAGTGTTGCTCACGTAGTGGCATGTACGGGGGCTAACATTGTTTGCCCACCAAATAAATATGGTTTTCTCGTTTGGAAATACAATTGTTTATACACTAACGATGGCTCCAAAGCGAAACAAAGATCCATTTGAAGTTGAGGTCTTCGCTCCGTCCAATTCTCCCACACTACAACATAATTTTTATGAACTTACCCATAGTTCAGTCCTAGTTTCCCCTTCTTATCAATACCATGGATCTTCCTCAAGTTTATTTGGTTTGTCGGGATGTATTGTACACACTCGAATTGTCGCAATACTTGATCCCCATGGTACTACTCCCCTTTCTAAAAACATATAATGGGTGCGTTAATGCATCATAAGTGTGAGTGGTCATGAGCAGAAGTGGGAATAACAGTGACAACGTTCGGGACTGAATAGGGCATCCAAATGAACTACAAATTTAAATAACATTGTTATAGTAACACGACTCAATTAATATTAATAAATTAAGATGAATAAAGTAATTGCATGTCACGAATAACTTCTCCTCGGCATGTGTCTCAATCATCTACTGGTATATCAAAACCGTCATTGATCTCCCGATATTCGGATTCCCACACCATCTACGAAACAACTTGTTAGAATAAATTTACAAAAAGAATCAAATAATTATTATAATGCTTAGATGTTATCACCTATTCACAAGTGCGAAAACGTATGATAGGTGTCTAACTGATGCCAGGAAAGGTATCCGATAAAGGGCCTACGATTACAGCAATATTAGGTATCCGCATATGTCAACGCTGATGATACAACATCGCTAGTACTATCGAGCCCCAACTATATGAACTTGCTTCATCAAAATCAGTTAAGAGGGGCAAGTACATTAGGTAGACCCTATTATTGTTTGCGGTTGGCATCAGTACACCCCCTATGAGGTGCATGATATAAGCTCGAACGACGCACATCACCTCTCGCTCGGTGGCATCATTTGGTAAATGCTCGAATTTTACCCTCAACCATGTAAACTTCAACCTCGTAAATCTCTATTCATCATCGCCAGATGATATCCCCAATAAGTTATTACAAAGGGTGGCCAAATCAGATATCGTCAATATGCCCGTAATGACCCTCCCATTGACTAGGAGCCCAAGCTGCAGTGTGATGGTGCACTTCCCACATGGTAAGTGAAATGTGTGGGTCTCCAACCGCCACCGCTCGACCAAAGCGGATATTAGATCGTAGCGCAAATCAAATGTGCGGATCAATGCAGCTGATCCAAATCCCGTTGCCGACAAGTATGGGATGATGCATTCATCCGGTGGATATTTATACCATTTATGCGAACCTTTAATTTCCAGTACTCATCTTGACATTATTAAATTACCGAAATAATTAATATAACCTAGTTTAATTTCGTAAATGAAATAAACTTTTTATAATGTAACAAATAACAATTTATTACCTCATTATTAACATTTCTTGATATGTGCTCATCATCTTTAATCAAAGAATTCATTTTGATATCTACAATAAAAAAATTGAGATTATAAATAGGATTATCAATAGTAGAAATGTTGAATGGGTTACTATACTATGAGAGTTTCTGCAAATAATTGTCTAACATAAACATAAATGAGATAATTGAGTAAGTTATCCTCCATTATCTGTCATGTCTACCTAAAGTAGAAAATGGTCAATCTGTTAGAAGTAATTAATACAATTTTACTTATTACTATCATCGATAAGCTGTTAAATTCAATGTTTCTAGGCTCTCGAGAAACTATATAGCAGATTCATTAATTTTATTTTAATAAAATTATTATTTTCAAAAAATTAAAAAATCATTATTATTTTTAATTAATATTTATTACAAAGTTAAAAATAAATAATTTTTTCTATCATTCGGTTGATGTAATTTATTGAAAAAAAGTAACAATTTTATGTATTAAAAAATTATAATATCTTGAGAAATAATAAACAATACATACAAAGGAAAAAGAAAAATTAGAAGCAAGAGATAAACATACCTTTCAAACAAACAACCTTTTCCTTTAAACATACCTTTCAAACATAATTATAATTGAAAATAAAAATAATAAGTTACAAAGGAAAAAGATAATCATATCTTTCAAACAAACACCTTTTCCATTTAACCTAATTTAATAAAAAATTCAATTAACAAAAAAAAAATTAATCAAAACATTAATTTAATCAGAAACAAATAATATTTCTAAAATAAATTAAATTCAACAAAAAATTAAATTTATCTTAAAAAAAATACATTTATCTCCTAAACAACTTACCTTTCCATCTTTTTTTTCCATCCCCTTCTTCTTGTGCTGCTACCGATTCCTCCCCCTTCTTTTGTGCTTGTGTGTGTTGTGTGGGTGTTTTTGGGGACCATTATAAGGTCCCCATGTTGCATGTCACGAGACCTTTTAAGGGTATTGTCTATTCTTTCTTTCTACTATGCATGCAGGTAACGTTGGAAGCATGCAGCAGCAGCAATCTGAAGAGCGCCCCATTAGTCCATTCAGTACCGCCTGTTAGGTACTTGATTATTTTAATCAGATTTATACTATACTCGTATTTTAATTTCGGGTTTAAATTATATCCGTAAAAAATGAGTGTCGCTTATCTGAGAGGTACCACCCAATATTTTATATTTTTTTTAATTTTTAATAAAAAATAATAATAAAAAATATGTCAGTAAATTAAAGTGGGGCAGCCTATCTAAGAGGCACCACCCCCATCTATACCATTTTGGTAATTAATCATGGGAGTTTATTATTTTGGTATTTTATTATTTTTTTGTATTATTTTAGTAAGAATTCCTATATAACATTTATTTGGAAATAAGTATTTTATATATTAATGTTAACAGGAATTTGATTCCTATGTTATTATATTAAATTACCTTGCAAACTAATCCCACACTAATTACGTTTGTGTTTCAAAACTTTGTTTCTATTAAATTATTGTACACACTTCATATATTAATTTTATTTGTTTCTAATAATAGAATGTTATAAAATTAATTAAGAAAACTTTACATTTTAATTGGTAAAGCCAAAAGTGCTCTCCTTAGTTTCCCAGTCATACAATTTTCGCTGGGTGGGTTGGCCGGGGTGGTGGTGCAACGACAATGGCAAGAGACGAGGTCTCTCTGTTGAAGGAAGAGCTTATCCAACTATCGATAAAGAGTTCATGGGTGATTCTTTCTGAGAATACAACTTTGTTATGTTTTGTCTAGACGACAAAATCCTACAATTCGAATAGCTTTCGCGCACAAATGAAAAGCATCTGGAAGACGAAGAATAAATTTGACATACAAGTTGCCTATTAGAATCTGATCTTGATTACTTTTGAAGATGAGGGTGATCTAGAGTTAGTACTGGAAGGGAGGCCATGGTTGTTTCGTAAGCAGTTAATTATATTTTTGCAACTAACTACACTGATGGAGCACAAACAGATCAAATTAGTTAGATCGTCTTATTGGCTTAAAATCAGACCATGTCAACCTGAGTGTGACAAGAAAGATCTTATGCATGCCATAGGATCAACTTTTGGAAGAGTGTTAAGATTAGAGGTGAAAGGAGACTTTTGTCTGTTAAAAGTCTTTTTGGATGTTCAAGAACCATAGAGAAGAGGAATCTTTGTTGTTGCTGAAATTAAAGAAAAGATGTAGATTCCCTTCAAATATGAGACCCTATTGTTATTTTGTTTCGGATGTAGAAGAAAATGGGCCACGGAGTGGTTGATTGTACGAAAATTACTGATGCACAGAAGGAGAAGGGTGAGGATGAATTCTCGTATTCTTTAGCATTGAAAGCCGAATCAAATATGTTTGGGAAGGAAAGTTTATTATTGGGTAATGCGAACAAAAAATTCAAAAAGCAATGCTACTATAAGAGAGCAGCGGAATCGAAAAAAGAGGCTGACGAAATAAGGGAAAAGTCAGTTACTTTTTTGGGGGGAAATGGGGACGGTGCTTTTCCGATTAGTGAGGAGAAGGAGATTGCGGGCGCAGCGCAAATGGAGTACTCATCGAAGATGGCATCCAAGTCTTACGGCAAGATTTGAGGAAAAAAGGAAAAGATTTGTTGCCTCAAATCGGGAAGTCAGATTGCACTCAATAGAATATTCTCGGATCTTATTTGAGGGAGTTTCCAAAATTCAGAAGGTGTTGATGGGACAACTGATTTGAGGGTGTTTCCAAAATCTGTGAGTGTATGTGGGATATATAATGTTAAAAAAGTCAATACCCAAGGAATAAAGTGTCCTTGCTGGAAAAGAATTTTTATGGAAGGTACAGTGGGAGAGGAGGGGCTGAACGTTAGTAAGCTTGAGAAAAGGAAGCTGGAAATAAATGAAATTAATGCATAATATTTTCTATAAACAATTTCAAAGGGAGTAATTTAGGAAACAATTATGGAATTGTTAATGTGCAAGAGGATGAGCGGCAACTTGAGGTAATGTTTAAATCAAATTTGGAAGGTTCGAATATGGGGAAGGATGATAGTAGATTGGGCTACACAACCATGGATCATGATTTGGATGATGGACGTCAAAATTTTAATGAACCAAGTTATTTCGATCAATTGACTATAACTATTGATGGTGAGGAGGTACAACCCTTACAGATGTCGACGATTGCTAGTGGACAAGCCGATCGAACCATGAAAATAATAAAATGGAATGTTCACGATCGGGGAATCCGCGAAATGTTCATCTTCAACATATGTTGAAGGTTTATAATCCCCATTTGGTTTTTTTTATAGAGACTAAAATATTTGCTAGTAGAATGGAACAAGTGAGAAGAAAGTGTGGTTATTTGCATGGTATTGATGTTGGAACGGATGGATCAAGGAGGGCTAAGTATGGGGTGGAAAACCGATTGTTTAGTGACTTTGCGAAACTACTCAAAAGACCATATAGATGTTGAAGTATTTAATGATTAGAGGGTTTACGATGGAGATGGATCGATTTTTATGGCTCGTCATATTGTAGTGATCCAGAATGTACTTGGATCTGCTGTGAAATCTTGGTAGGCCTTAAAGTTTACCTTGGATTGTAAGTGGGTATTTCAATGAGATTTTATTTTCTCATGAAAAACGTAGGGAGCTCTAAGGATGAACGTAGAGTGGATGAATTTAGACGTGTATTGTAGGAGTGCCATTTGGTAGATATGGGTTCTAATGGTCGCTGGTTTAGTTGGGAACGTGGGAATCAGGCGGAGACTAATATCTGTGAACGTCTTGATCAAGGCCTTACTATGGTGAAATGATGTAAGCTATTCCCTAATTTTTCTTTCAATGTTCTTAGCCACTCAATTTCTGATCATTGCCCTTACTTATCAAAATGAATGGCGAGGATTTGGGCGGGCGACAACAAAAATTTAGATTTAAGTCATGGTGGAGTATGAAAACATCTTGTGAGATGGAAATTAAAAAACTTTTGGGGGAGAGTATTGGTCTTCTACCAAGCCGATTGCAGGAGGTTTTCTTTGGGGCTTGAAAGATAGGCATCTACGGTAAAAAGAAAAAGGAGTGTCTTTTCCAAAAAATTAAGAAGACATCTTAAGGAGCTTGATAATCAAAATAGATCGGATGAAGTATTGTCAGAGCTAATGGATGTGAAATTACAGCTCAATTTTGAGGTTGAAAAAGAGGAACGCTACTAGGAGCAGAGAGCTAGGGCAAATTAGTTAAAGATGGGGATCGTAACACCTCTTACTTTCACAATTTTTCTTCTCAGAGGCGTTGTAACAATAGAATCTGTGGGCTAAGGAACAATGATGGAAGTATCATGACTGATGCTAGTTAGCTAGAAGTAGTTGCAAGGAATTATTTTACTGATCTCTTCTCGACTCAAGGTAATAGTAATTTGACTCATTTATTATCAAGTGTCAGTCGTTGTGTTAATGATAATATGAATAGTGAGTTACTGATGACTTACAAAGCCGATCAGATTTTTGAGGCAGTGAAGACGATGGGACCAACACAAAGCATCGGGAGAGGATAGTTTTCCAACATTATTTTATCAAAGATATTTGCACATTGTTGGCAAGAATGTCTCTGACTTTTTTTTGGAAGCTTTAAATGGGAGACAACTGTTAGATATGATCAATAAGACAAATATTGTATTGATTCCCAAGCTAAAAACCCTATCACCTTAAAGGATTTTCGCCCAATTACTCTTTGTACGGTTCTGTACAAGATTATTGCAAAAAAGTTGCCAACAAATTACAAAAAGTTCTAAACTCATGTATTGATGAAGCGCAAAACACCTTTGTACCAAGTTATCTAATCATTGATACTGTTATTTTAGCGTATGAAATTTTACATATGTTTAAGAATAAGCGATTAGAAAAGAAAGGCTATTTGGTGTTGAAACTTGATATGAATAAGACCTACGATCGTGTAAAATTGCCTTTTATTTAACAAATGATATTGAAGCTAGGTTTCGACAGCTCTTAGGTGGAGTTGGTTATGTCTTGCATAAAATCTGTCTCCTATTCTATTATTATTAATGGTGATACAGGATCGAGTTTTAAACCAGAGAGGGACTGAGATAAAAGGATCCACTTAGTCCCTATTTATTCCTATTTTGTAGAGAAGGTTTGTCAACAGTTATGAAACTAGCCAAACAAGAAGGGCGAATTAAAGGAGCCCAAATTTGCCAAAGGGGTCCTCCAATTACCCAGATCATGTTTGCTAAGCATTCTCTTTAGAGATATGGCTATTGAGAGGGCTGGTGTTTTGAAAAGTATTCTTAAGGAATATGAAGAGGCTTCAAGGCGGTGTATAAACTTTGAGAAATCAACAGTTTTTTCAGCAATAACACCTCCAATCATGAGAAGCAAAGGGTTTCACAAATGTTGAATGTGAGGGTGTCAATAGAACTGGAGAAGTACTTGGGATTGCCAAATATGGTTAGTGAGGTAAAACGTAAAGCTTTTCAAGAAATAAAGGATAGGTTAAAGGCAAGAATTGGAGGATGGAGTATCCGACATCTGTCCCACAAGGGAAATGAGATATTTATTAAATCCGTTCTTCAAGCTATACCTACCTATTCCATGTTATGTTTTTTATTGCCTTCTACTTCATGTCTAGAACTTGAAAATATAATTGCCAATTTTTTTGTGGCGAAAGAGTAGTGACAAGCGTGGAATTCATTGGTGCTAGAGGAAACGCCTTTGCAACCTTAAGGAGGAAGGGGGTATGGGTTTTCGTTGCCTTTTAAAATTTAATTTGACTCTTCTTGCCAAGCAAGGTTGGAGGTTACTTAATTTCCCAAATTCCTTATTAGCCCGTTCACTTAAAGCTATGTATTTTTCGAGTACAGGTTTTTTAGAGTGAAGATTAGGAAACTCACCATTATATACCTGGAGGAGTGTGTGGGCTACAAAGGGCATTCTCGAATCGGGTTTGTGTTGGCATGTTGGCACGAAAATGGAGATTGATTTCAGCATTGATACTTGGCTACCTGGGGACCTAGATCAGAAAATTTTGTTAGTTATTCATGATGAATCTATTCAAAAGGTGGCTGATTTAATTGATCCAGTATCTAAGCTATGGAAGGAGAAAATTATTTGCAGTACCTTTAGTGAGGATGAAGCTCAATGAATTTTAAGCATTCTTCTGACTCGCATTCCACATGATGATTTCCAGGCATGAAGTACAGAGGCCTTGAGCGAATTTACGTTGAGAAGTGCTTACAAACAGGTATTACACGGCAGTAATAGGAGTTCTACTGATGGAACTTCCGCTCACAACACAAATTTTTTACAAAAAGCTTTGGAATACATATCTTCAAGTAAAAATTAGGATTACAATTTGGAGGATCCTAAATAACTACATGCCTACTTATGTTAATCTATATCACAGGAAGTTGATGGCTAATGTTATTTGTCCTCGATGTGCGAGCGATGTTGAAATAGTGGAACATGTGTTCCAATACTGCCTGCAAACAAAACAGATATGGTATAAGCTAGGTTTGCAATAACAAACTGACCTAGATGGTTTATCTATCAAAGAATGGATCATTAAATTTTTTTGAGAAAATTTCGAAGTTCATGTGTTGCATCTTTTGTTATACCCTTTGGGCTATATGGCATGGGAGAAATAAATTGGTACATGAGCGAAAAACCCCTATTGTTTCTGATACAATAACTTTTTATAAAAAAACTATTTGGGGAAACTTGAGGGTACAATAGGTCAAGGAGTGGTTAAACAGGTTTCTCAAGCAAGACGGAACACTCCAATAAATCTGATTTATAAGATAAATTTTAAAGTGAGTTTTTGCAAATTTAAAGAGGAAATCTTGCTCGAGAATACTTATTAGGGACGAGTATGGGTCTGTATTATGTTCAACAATAGATGTTCATGGTAACATACCTTCCCCTTTTGCAGCAATGGCCATGGCATATTTTCAGGCAATGGAAGTGGGTTTGTAATTGGGTCTATCAAAGGTCCAAATCAAAGGCGATTCCTTGACAGTGATTAGAAAGCTGCAAGGAAACAAAGTAGACAGATCAGTGATCGGAGGTTATGTCTACAACACTAAAAACTTATGTACTGCTTTCCAGATCTGTAATTTCAACCATGTACGAAAACAAGAAAATCCCGAGGCACATATTTTGGCTATAGAGGGATTAAAACGAGAAGAGGATACTTATCTGTTACATGAGGTTCCCTCGTATGCGAAATGGATAATCGATGAAGATCGCCGTCATCTGGGGCGTTTTGGTATTTCTGGTCAAATTCAGCCTATATGAGAATAGCATGTTATCTTCCTTTGGTTTTTTTTGAAGCAAAAATGAAGTGATTTCGCTTGATGTTGTTTGTAGCAGCTGCTTCGGGAAGACAAAGCAGGTTTCACCCTCATTAAAGAGCTTCAATGATGGGCATATGAAAAGTTATGGTTTAGGTTGCTTTTTGGGAAAGGAAAATCCACTGTTGGGTTGTTGGATTTTCAGAGTATTTATTTCTTATTTACTTTTGTTCTGTGTTTTGATTAAGTTGGGTTTGGGCCATTCTTTTCTTTTTGTAATCTTTAGTGTCGCTCTAGGCTCTCCAGACTTTATTTTAGTTTTGCTATTTGAAATAATATTATTCAACCATTCATTTCAAAAAAAAATTAACAACCTCCAAAAATTTTAGAAATTCTACAAATGGTTGAATATAATTTTGGAATATGAAAATAATATGCAGGTTTACCTTTTAATATAATAATTTAATTTGATTTTGGAATGATTTTATTTATATTTGTTAACTTTGAAATGAATTCTATAAATTGATTACACCAAATTTAGGTATATTTGTATTTTTAAAATCCCTTTCAATTAACCGGTTGATTTTAGTTTTATTTTTAAAAAAATCAGTTAAAATTTATTATTTTTGTTCAAGATTAAAATACAATGAAATTGTCAAAATAAAGTAAAAAATGATAATAGGGAAAAATAACTATTTTGTAAAGAAATCATTTTAATTTTTAATTGGATTCAAAAGGAGAATAAGGAAGTTTCATTTCAAGTAATCTTCATGATTGGCCGTTATCGAATTTGGGGAATCGTCATAAGTTCTTCTTAAAAGAGGTATAGTAACAATGTTTATTTGGGTTAATTGTGTAGTATATTTAGAAGAATCGAAATCTTTTCATTTTCTAAGGGGAGCAATGGAGTGTTGAGGAAATAATAAAAAGATCGTATAATTAGGACTTAAAATGTAACTCTTCTCTCAAGGGGTCTTATTTCAAGAAACGAAGCTTTAAGGCATCTGTCAATGGGGAAGGGTCTTGGATCTGTCAAAATTCTGATGGTGTTGTGAAGTTGGAATCTGTGTTTACCACTTCTGGAGGAGTATTGAAGGATTGTCAAGGGGGTTGGATTTTGGGTTTTAACAGAAATTTGAGACACTATTTGGTGTTTAACATTGAACTGTGGGGGATTCTTGATGGATTGACGACCTTACTGAGTCGGAACTTTAATGGAGTGGTGATTAGATATAATAGTCAAGAGGTTCCTTAGGCTATTTAGGATGCATCTTAAAAAATATCTTCTTCTAAACTTATTAGACATATTCAATAGCTCTTGTTGGTCATTGGACATTGGAAGCTTGAATATATTTCTCGTGAAGAAAATTTCAAAGCAGATCGTATAACTAAGATGGCTTTCAACAAACATAAGGGACTTCAACTTATCGAGGATATCCCTTTTCATTGGATTAAATTTATGTAGTTTACATGTTCGTTTTTGTCAAAAAAAAGACAGAGAAAAGATTCCAAAATTAGTGCAGCCAATGTACGCTTTTTTACTTAATAATATAAAATAAATAAATAATTATCGAAATAAGATAGGTAAAAAATTAATTACCAAAATAGGCAAAAGCGATCGTGCCTGATACATTAGTGGCACCACTCTCACTTTTTCTCCAATTATTTGGCCATTAGTTTTTTTAAAAAAAATTTATGCCGTCACTATGTCAAGCAGTATCGATAATATTTTTTTAGTTGGTAAATTAATAATTTAGTTTTTTTGATTAGATGGTTAAATGTTACTGCTTTTGTTCTTGAGTATTGGATTTGATTTATCTCCTACTCACATTTATATTTTTATTTCATGTTGTTTTAAGCTTTTTTATTTTTAATTAATATTTTTTAACACATTAGCTCTTTTGGTGATATGGTTAGATAATTGTAATTTCTTTCTTGTGTTCTAGGTTTAATTTCTCTTATAAACAGTTTAATATGTATTTTTTATTTCATATTGTTTCAAAAAAAATTATTTTTAATTAATATTTATAATTAATAAATAAATTTTTTCTAGTTTTTTTATTTTTAATAATAAATAATTACATATAAATTTTTTTAATTTTATAAATAAAAGAGTTATTAATTAAAAATAAAAAATTGAAACAACATGAAATAAAAAATATATATTATAATCTTTATAAGAGAAATCAAATTTGAGACTCAAGAATGAAATCATAATTATCTAATCATCTAATCAAAAAGTTGATGTGTTAAAAATAATAATTAAAAAATTTGAAATAACATAAAATAAAAAATATAACTGTAAGTAGGAAAAGAAAAATAGAAAAATAAAAACTTAAGGATAAAAACACTAGACGAAAAAAACTAAATTATTAATTTACCAACTAAAAGAAAAAGTAAAAATATTGTGTTCACCGGCACCGAAAAATTCTTTTTATAAATAATAATAATGACCAAATGATTGAGAAAAAAATGAGGGTAAGACCGTTAGTATATCAAGCAGTACCAGCGAACATTTATTACATTTACCTTTTTCAATAATCAATTTTCACCTATCCTATTTCGATAATCATTTATTTATTTTTTATTATTAGAGTAAAAAAGCCGTGAATGTGTTTAGGCTATTCGCTGTCCACTTTATATTACTCAAGCAATAACACTATAAAAACACAAATAATTCTAGAATTAATGTTAATTAAAATTTTATATATGATATGTTTTTTTTAATTATGAATATAATCATTTAATAATAATATATATTTTGTTTTTTTAACAAGTTTGAGAACCATATTTGTATCTCTGATTTTTTATCACTTTAATTTCCGATTTTTAAAAATTTTTAATGGCATTTGCATACCATATGATGATCAAAGTGATTAAATAGTAATTTTATAAATATTACCCAAAATTTTGAATACAAAGCTCAAAATTTTAAAGAGTAAATCGGTAAATAAAACCTAAATCTCATTAGGTATTCACAAAAGAAGTATAAATATTTTCCAAAATTACCACGAAACTCTCACCAAAACTCATGCGATTACATCTTGTCGCCCTCAAAGAAAAAGCCTACGTTTACATCTTGATTAGCTTAACAAAACAAAGATACAAGGCTCTTTTAAATAGGCTAAAATTAGAGTTCAAATCATACTAAAATATCCTTGAAATAATCAGAATTTAACTAGGGTAAAATAGAAGAGTTGAATTGGGAGAAGAATACAAGGCACACCCCACAAATCTCCATATTGACTTGTAATTTATCACGCCTCCTTTTTCATTCCCCGTCACGAGCCTAACTCGAATTTCAGAAAAAGCTAACCAAGTTTAAACTGGTGAAAGACTTCCTAATCTTCAAATCAAAGTTGTATAATGCAACAAGGGTCAGTAATAACCGAACATGAGAGAAAACATTAACTCTCTCCATCTTGACTATAACCCTTTGCGACCAACCTTCCTTAAATACTTTACAAACAATTCAAGTCCTACAAAAGAAAAGGGGATTATATTCTTCTTTAAATTCGACACATGTTTGACATTTGACACAACTCCACCTTCAATTGGATTATGTGGAGAGTAGCAAATTATCACCCTTGTCCACGACCACGTCGACTACCTTTGTAATTATCTAAAACTGCCAGAAATTGAAATTCGCGATCCGTCAAATTTCTCGATATCCAAAATCATTATTGAGTCACTAAATGAGTCGAACTGTGGATGCTAAATCAAGCTCTGATACCAATTTATTGGGGATTGACCTGTATAAACAACGAGATAATAAAAGTGAAGAAGAACGAACAAAAATATTTTGTACTTGAAAAACCTTAAAATAGGGAAAAATCGCGGGCAAAAGAGCTTCGACTTTTCACCAAATGAGTAAACAAACAAGAGTATAATATGAAAAAATTAACCTAAATGTACTAAAATATATTACCCAAAACCCCGAATACAAAAATCAAAATCTCAAAGAGAAAATCAGTAAAAAAAACCATAAATCTCATAAGACACTAACAAAAGAGGTATAAAATACTCTCCATAATTACTGCGAAACTCTCATAAAAACTCATTTGTGACTACATCTTGACTCCTTTAAAGAAAAAGCCTACGACTACATCTTGATTGGCTTAACCAAACAAGGATACAAGGTCCATTTAAATAGGCTAAGATTAGAGTTATAATCATACTAAAATATTCTTGAAATAATCAGAGTTTAACTAGAAAAAAATAGCAAAGTTTAACTGTGACAAGAATACGAGACACACCCTACAAATATCCACCTTGACTCGTAATTATCACGCCTCCTTCTCCATTCCTCATCACAGACCTAACTCGAATTTTGAAGAATGTCAACCAAGTCTAAACCGTGCTCGCTTGGAAAGTGAAAGACTCTTAATCTTCAAATTAAAGTTGTATAATGCAACAAGGGCCAATAATAATCGAACAGGATAGAAAACATTAACTCTTTCCATGTTGACTATAACCCTATGCGACCAACTTTGCCTAAAATAGTTTGTGAACCATTCATGTCCTCAAAACCAAAAAGGGATTAGATCTTTCTCTAAATCAAGCACATGTCTGACATCTGACACAACTCCACTTTCAATCGGATTATGTGCAGAGCAACAAATCATCACTCTTGTCCTCGACTGTAAACTCTAAATTATATCGATTTTTATAGTTGTTTACGACACCTTTTTACTTAAAAATTATGTTAATCTCGAGTATTTTATAGTTAATTGGGTGAATTTTTTTCATATTACGATAATGGGCATGATTTAATAAAGTATGCAATTTTATGTTTTTATGTATCAAATTTGTGCATAATTTCATTATTTCATGCTACATATTAATTTCTATATTTTAATTATTGTAGTGGGACCATGGAGTAATAATTTGTGAAGCTTATATTAATTTTTGCATGGATATGAGTTTGTTTCTACCTTAGTTGGACGGCAAAGACATGCAATTTGGGTCAAGAGAAGGTCACTTTGATCCAGTTAAAGTTGGGTTAATTGAAGGAAATGTCTAACAAGTTAATTGGGTCAAAAACCGTCCAAACAAGGGGGAAAGAAGCCTAATTCGACAAGGGCATATGAGTAGCCCAAAATAAACTTTTGGGAGATCTAGTTAGAGGTCCCTACACTTGAGAAACATTTAAAAAATCAACACACAACTTTTACCCATGAAACCGTCCACCTCCTTGCTTGATTCATGCGTGAAATCAAGCATGAATCAAGCAACCAACAACCTTCCTTTTCCACAATTCATGGCCGACCAAGTGATGGAGATTTTCAAGGGATGGTTCGACTATTTTTAGCAGATCCCTAAGCCTCCCTTCAAGTATAAATAGACCTCCCATTCACCTTTCATATTATCTCTCACCCCTCATCATTCAATAAACCCTCAATCATCTTTTCTCTCATATTTCCTTTCCCTCTCACTCATAAACCATCCATTTCCCCTCCACTTAGCTAGCAATTCCTTAAGAAATTCTCTCATGGCTAGCCACCTTGAGGAGCGTCTTGCAAAGGAGAAATTACGAGGATCAGAAGAAGCCACTGTTACCAATTTCTGGAGGACTACTGAAATTATTTTAGAGTTTCTTCTTCCTTAATCTTTATTGTTGTTCAATATGTTTGCAATTTGCTTTGATATTTTTCATTAACGATGATAGGTTAATTTTGTTTACATGGAATAATTTCATTAATTTGATGAAGTTTATTTGATTTATGATCATGATGTTTTGTGTCTCAATTGATCATGCTTTCAATTAAAATCATGCATGTATTTCATTCTTTAAAATGTGATTGAATGCATTAGAGTTAATTAATTAATCCTAACCAGATGATGATTAATAGACGCAATAATTGAAAGGTGCATGTTTAATTTAGATCCTAACCCGATAGAGCTATATTACCTTGTCTAACTTTTAGATTTGTAATAACTCGATAGAGCTATATTACCTTGCCTAACTTTTAGATTTGTGTGATTAAAGTGTTTCAAATCTAATCCGTCCCTGTTACTTCACATAACTCTAAGAAACCCTTAGTTAAATATGATCATAGTAGTATGCATGTTTTCTAAGTAAAAGATTCCGAAAGGACTTAAAAATGGTTTCCAAGTTAATGAGAGATCGAGTTGGAATAATTTTCTGAACATTGTGAACATGATGAAAATGAACCAAGTCAAGTGTTGTAATTATTCTAGCCTATTCATGTTATAGTTGTTGAAATCTTTTGAATTCTGCTGCTAAATCTATCTCATCCATTTTAATTATTCATCACATATAATTTAATTTGCATTGGGAATCATTTTGCATCTAGTCATTTATTTTTACATCCAATATTCAAAATTATTGTGCTTTCTCACCAAGTTGTAAAACATTAATTTTGCAAAATATTTCTGCTGCTAAATCCATCTCTTCCATTTTAATTATTCATCACATTTAGATTAATTTTCATTAAGGATAATTTTGCACCTAGTCATTTATTTTTACATCCAACATTCAAAATTATTCTGTTTTCTCACCAAGTTGTAAAACATTAAATTTGCAAAATACTGATTAACATATACAGTCCCTATGGAGACGATAACTCTTTTATTTACTTATTACTTGATAACGACTGTTACACTTGCACAAACCTACGCGTTGCATCGACCACATCAGCTACCTCCCTATTTATCCGCCAAAAATGCCAAAATTGAAGTCATGATACATCGAACTTGTCGGTATCCAAAATCGTTGTTATGTCAGTGAAGAGTCGATATGTGAAAGCTGAATCAAGCCCTGATGTTGAGGATCAACCCGTATAAAGAAAGAGATAATAATAGTGGAGAAGAACGAACACAAATATTTTACGTGGAAAAAACCCTAAAAGAGGGAAAAACCACGGGCAAAGGAGTTTCGAACTTTCACTAAATGTGTAAACAAACGAGTATAATATGAAGAAAATTAACCTAAATGTACTAAACGTGTATTACCCAAAACCTCGAACACAAAGCTGAAAATCAGAGCAAACCGGTAAACAAAACCATAATCTCATAAAACACTCACAAAAGAGTATAAAATACTCTCCATAATTACCACGAAACTCTCACCAAAAATCATATGCGACTATATCTTGTCGCCCTCAAAGAGAAACCTATGACTACATCTTGATTGGCTTAACAAAACATGGATACAAGGCTCCCTTTATATAGGCTAAGATTAAAGTTGTAATCATACTAAAATATCTCTGAAATAATTAGAGTTTAACGAGGAGAAGAATATGAGACACACCCCATAAATTTATTTTAAAATAATAAAATAAAAGAGCACTAAAATGTAAACAATAGATCAAATCAAAAGAGAATTTTCTCGTATCATTTTTTCACTCACACAAAGGTTCTATTTATAAGTCATTGTCATTCAATGCAACGCAAATAAATGAAGCTTACAGCTTACTTAAGTGTTTCATTAACACATACATTAATATCACATTTGGTTTACTGGAATGGAATAGAGCTATAATATATCATTAATGGAATAGAGCTGTAATCAATAATTCAATTGTTTGGTTAAATGAAATGGAATAAAATTATAATAGTATTCTTCTGTTTGGTTGAATGAAATTATAATAGTATTCTTCTGTTTGGTTGAATGAAATAGAGGTTGTAATTGCATACCAAAAAAGCGAAATGACAAGAACACTCTTAACATAATTTTTTGAAGTAGATGATATTATTATTAAATTTTAATAAGATTATTATTAAATATAATTTAATAAAAATAAAAATAATATATAATTTAATAACCATTTTAATATAATTATATTTTTATTTTTGTAAAAATATTATCCATACTAATTTACTTTTGGGTACTAAAACATTTCTTTTCATTCTCAAATTCATAATAATTCTTCTCTTCTCTTCTCTTGCTCCATTCATTCTTCTTCAATCTTACCTATGTGCAGACACCTAGAAAATAAAAAGCCCAAAACCAGCCTTTATTCGTTGACTTGCTTTCATCTTTGCCCATTGCTGGTCATGAATTGATAATGATTCTTCTCTTCTCTTGCTTAGTCTCACCCATTCACTCCTTTTTCTATCTCACCCATGTGAAAAAACTCAGAAAATAAAAAATCCAAAGCCACACTTCATCTGTTGCCTTCATCACTATCCATTGCCAGCCATGAAAACGGAACACCAACATTCATCCTCTCCCTCTTCTCTTCATTTGGAATATGAAATCTCACCTAAGATCAAAGGAGACAGAGAATCCTTCATTTTTCTCTATTTTTATGTTTTTAAGTCGACTCCTCTATTGGGGAGTTTTGATTGAGTTTTTTCTTTAAATTGTGGGTTTTAGATGATTTATTTTTTCATGGCTAATATGGTAAAAAGTTTCTCTTATTCCGAGCATTTGAAGAATAGCCATTTAGACATGAGTTACTTGAATAACTATTACAAGACTTTGTTGTTTAGTCCCGTGTTAGGCAATTCTGCAGAATCACATTCAATCAACCAAACGTTTAAAATACTGTTGAGAATTGAATATGCTTGGAATGATTTAACTATTCAAGTGAACCAAACATAACATAATAGTATTCTTGTGTTTGGTGCAATAGAATAGATGTTATAATAACATAGAAAAAAAACTGAAATGACCAAAACACCTTTATTAGAATTTTTTTATGTAAAAAATTGTTGTTATTGTTATTAAATTTTAAAAGAATTATTATTAAATATAATTTAATAAAAAAATAAGAATCAAACATATCTTTTTTCTGTTCAACAAGAATTAAACATATTGGCAACATTATTAACCAAATTCCTAAAGAGTGATAGATTAATCGAGCAAGAATCAAAGAAATTCCAATTAAAGAATCAAAGTTAATCAACAATTCTTCAATCGATGAACATGAAGCCCAGAAAATCAAAATCAAAATCGAAAAACAAAAACCTATTAAGACATGCATACCTCGTTAATTTGATAATCAAAAGTTTTTTGTTCCTCGTTTTTTTTCTTGTTTTAGGTCGGCGTCGATCGATTATTTAAAAAACGTGAGGAAATCGAAAGACAGAGAAGCTTTTTTTCAAAATCTAGAATCTGACAATAAAAAAAAGAAAATAAATTGAGAAATGATTTATAGAAACAATAGAGGACTCTTGATTCCTTTCTTGGTGGAAAACAATAGGAGCAAAAAACAGAAGACAACAAATGAGAAAATAAAAAACGAAATTGAAACTCGAAAAACAAAAATTAATAAAACTAAAAACGAAATTTCTGGAAAAAAATCCTAATAAGAAATGATTAGAATTTTTAAAAAAAAATTAAAGAATACCCTAAAATAAAATTTTATATAGCTAAGACACCCTACTAATCATTCACTGCAAAAAAAAAAAAACAATTCGATATTTTTTCATATAAAATTTAACTATAAAATGAATGGGCAACTAATGGATCCTTTGCAGTTTTATACCAATGGGTATTGATTCTTAAAGTGAAAATTACATTTAAAAAAATGGTACCCAAGGAAAAGAAACCTAGAAATTGAGCGAAGAAGGTTTGAAGAAGATGAGAGAAAAGGGATGAAAAAAATAAAAGCTTAAACCAGCAAGGGCTATGGTTGGTTGGTAAGAAACAAAAAAAGAAAAGAATAGTCCCCATTTATTTTTTGTGTTGATGAACAAAAAAAGAAGAAATTAAAGAATGGAATTTGGGGATTTACACAGTGAATAAAATGGGTATCAAAGGATGGAAACAAGCATCGACAATGGAAGCAAGGTGGCCTAAGAACCAAATAAAAAATACGAAATACAAAGAAAATGAAGAGCAAATTACCTGATAATGGTGGTAGATTTTGTCTCCAACTTTTTTACTCATTGTAACAGGAGCATCTAGAGAAAATGAAGAGGGCAGATGAAAGGAGATTTTTGTCTTCAAAAGTAGAAGGCTATTATGAATGACAATGTAACATCTTGCATTGTGGTGGAGTAATGGGAACAAATATCGCACATCCAAAAATTATAAGATGGAAAATATTTAGTTCCTAACCAAAAGTCAATTGTAATGGGGACTATTTATTATAACTTGTTGACTTGAAGTGCACAAGTGTTGCTACATGCAAAATAGCATATTTCTAAGCTGTAATAGGGAGTTTTGATCTCATAAGCAATGACTTAGCTATTAGTTGGAGGCGTTTGATAAACGATTGAACTAAATCGTTTTGTGTATGAACATGAGTTAAAGGATGTTCAAATTTTATCCTAATTAACATACAATAATCATTAAAAGCTTGGGGCCATAAACTCATCAGCATTATCAAGACAAATAGTTTTGATTGCAAAATCTGGAAATTGTGCTCTTAATCGAATTATTTGAGTAAGTAGTCTCACAAATATTAGGTTACGAGTCGATAATAAACATACATGTGACCACTTACTAGATACATCTATCAATACCATAAAATATCTAAATGGTTCACATGGTGGATGAATGAGCCCACATATATCACCTTGAATATGTTCTAGAAATGTGAGAGATTCAATCCCAGCTTTAGCTAGTGATAGTCTAATAATCAATTCACCTTGAGGGCAAACAACACAAGAGAAATCCTTGAATTCAAAAATCTTCTGGTTCTTTTATGGGTGCTCAATTGAATTCTCAATTATTCTTCGTATCATAATAGATTCAGGATGACCTAACCAGTCATGTCAAATGGTAAAAGTATGTGGTTCTACAAACTTCTGATTTTTAGTAACATGTATGTCAATTGCAGTAATATGTGTATAATATAAACCTGATGAAAAGACAGGTAGTCTTTCCAAAACATATTTCTTTCCACATTCAACATTATTAATATATAGATATTTAATATTTTTCTCATCTATAGTCTCAATATGATATCTATTAAGACGGATATATTTAAAAATCAATAAATTTCTTTTAGACTTAATGGAAAATAAAGCATCATCAACGATAAATTTTATATCTTTAGGTAATAATATAATAGCTCTTTTGGAGCCTTCAATAAGTTTTGAACTACCCGATATTGTATTTACATGGGCAGCACGTATTGTCAAATGAGAAATATATTGTTTATCTTTGAGTAAAATATGTGGTGTAGCACTATTTGCAAGACACATGTCTCCATTGATTTTGAGTCTAACGAAATTTTATTGAATATTCATATTCTTCATAAAAATAAAACATAATATAACATTAGAAATGTTTCTAATATTTATTGAATACATAACTATTTTTATACAAGAAAATATAACATACTTAAAACAACATAAAAATACCAAAATAACCCTAACTTTTCTAATAATTCTAAAAGAAGTTTGCCATGTCTATGTGAGTTATATCATTAAGACCATGAAATTCATCACCATTGGAGGCATGGTTTGTTTTAGTATCGTAGTGAATATCTTCATCTTTTACCTCAATTTCATCATTTTGTGATATAAAATTTGTCTCAATATTCTTTCCCTTCGTTTTAATGGATGCTTGATAAAGTTCCACTAAATGTTCAGACTTACAATAGGTACGTTACCAATGCCCTTTCATACCACATCGGTAACATAAATTCTCAATAAATTTTGAAGGATTATTTTGACCACCTCTTTCTTGTCCTTCGTTGTTATTCTTTTTTCTGGTGGTTATAAGTACCACTATTATGACCACCATGATAACAATTACTAGTACATCTTATGTGAGCATGGGTACAACTTTAGGCCAAATGTGAAAGTTACATTACTTGGTTCACGAAGGACTAACTATGAGTTCGAAGATGTGTTGCAAATACCTATGGGGCCAATTACAAGGGAAGGGCTAGAAATTTAAAGGAGATGGTCAATGCTCTCATACACGTCATTTGGGTTAAGTTCGAACAATCTACATTACATTCTGGACTTAGCATGGAGCTACAACCTTGCAACATTTTATTCGTTGCTCAATAAGTCTTTATTTGAATTTTGCATTTTTAATAAAGAAGTTTTTTGCTTTTCTAGTTTGTTTTCTTTATTTGTTTTGTTCTAATATTTTCGTTGCAAGATTTTAGTTTATGCATTTGATTATTTGAAATGGGGCTCTATTTATAATATTTTGAAGGTACCTTGCTGACTATGTCTTCCATGAAGATCGTTCATCTTCTAAACCAGAATTCAAAGAGTCAAACATTCAATGGATGAATTTAATATTGGGGATTCTAAAATACTCAATTCTGGGAACTTAAAGCTTAAAGATTCAAGCATTCAACGGACGGATTAAATAGTGGAAATTCTAAAATACTCACATTCATGCATGTAAAGTGACCATTCGGTTAACCAAAGTCTTTTTATTGGCCACTATCCAAGTTGAGAGTTGAACATGACCTTTGGAGAGATTATATTTATAAAGCATTTATGTGCAATAAGTGACATTTCTGTAACCCCCTTGTACATTCATTTCTACCGTCCAAAAAGGGGGTTGAATGTGAATTTTAAGGTTCTTCCTTACCTATTAAGTATACATGAACGGTTAGAAGGGGGTTATGTGACTTTTCGTGAACTACATGTATTCATGCACAATTAAGGCATTATAGTTAATGGACTATTTGATTATTCATATACCTAGAATAGTCTATAAATAACTGTTAATTTTGTAATTTGAAGTTTGATTAATCAATATACACTTTGCGAGATTTCTCTTGAGTTCTTAAGAACATGCACTGAGAACTTATCAAGGCTATTGTCTTGTGGTGTTCAACCTTTTTTATATCTTATACTTACGGTTATTGTATCTTCCATAAACAACAAGTCAAGGTCTTTTTAAAACTTTTCTCTTGTTCAAATTGTTTGTTTTATAGAAAATGGGTCACGTTCCTATAACATTGTTTCTTTTCTTGAAAAAAAATCATTGAATCTGAGATTTCCTATCCATTTTCTTTTGTTATCAAGTACCTATTTTAGAAAAGATCAGGCATCCATGTGACTTGTAATTTTAGTCGATTACGGGCTCGCATTAACAGCCTCGATCACGTCCACAACCACGATCACGATTGCGATCTCTATATTTTTCATTTCCATAATTATTGTGTACTACAACAGTCACTTCAGGAAATGGTGTAGAACTAGTAGGATGAATTCCATGGTTTTTCATCAACTCATTATTTTGTTCAGCCACCAAAAGGCATGAAATCAATTTAGAATACTTTTAAAAACTTTTTTCACGGTATTGTTGTTGCAAGAGCACATTAGTAGAAATAAATGATGAAAAGGTTTTCCCTAACAAGTCCTCATTAGTTATGTTTTCACCACATAATTTCAGTTGAGAACTAATTTTGAAAAGTTTCGAATTGTATTCACTTACAATCTTAAAATCCTCCAATCGTAAGTGCATCCAATCAGAACAAGTTTAGGGAGTATCACCATTTTTTGATGGTCAAATTGTTCTTTCAAATTATTCCACAACTCAAAAAGGTCTTTCACAGTGAGATATTTTACTTTTAATCATTCATGTAGATGACGATGAATGAAAACCATTGTTTTTGCCTTGTCTTGATTAGATGTTTCTTCATATTCTAACATAGAATTTTCTCATATATTATTTTCACTCACACAAGGGTTTTATTTATAAGTCATTGTCATTCAATGCAACACAAATAAATTAAGCTTACTTAAGTGCTTCATTAACACATACATTAAGCAACTTGAATATTTACTTTCATAATGAATGAAGGGATTTTTTCTCATAAATGAAGGGAGTTAAGATATAGGCATCCACATTTATACATTTGTAACATATTTTTACTTTTAATATATCGTTAATTGTTAACCATGAATTTTTTTCCCTTAGTATATTTACAGTTTTGTACTCCACATTTTCTTATTAATGAAGATTATCTACATTTTAATTTTTAAAACCTTTAAAATATGATTAAAGATTTTTCTTAAATTATTATATGAAAAAATATAACGATGTTAACATGTTTAAGTGTTTTAACTTTTTCAATTATGGTCGATTAAGTCTTAACTCGATTGGCATCGATATTGTTGTCAGTGCAGGAGGACGTGAGTTCGAGTGTGTTGAAAAATGCATTATCTTCCTATTTAAGGGTTAAGGAGGGGCTATAAGTAGTTCTAGGCTTTGTATAAGAAAACATATATGATAATAATCAAGATTATTTTTCAAAAAAAACTTTTTCAATTATGAACTTAAAATATGATTAAATCCTATCTATCATTTTCCAAAACCATTTACGGATGAGTAGACATATTTTTTTAATTAAAACATACATGTATAATTTTGCTTTAACATTTTCATGAATTACTTAAAATATTAGTAAATGCACATATTGTTGCACTAACAAGTAGAGAAAGAGAGAAAAACGAGTTTTTAACTCAAATGAGAAAAAATGATTTTTATTGAATTGATGAATAATTCTAAATGGTTCTATTCTTTTATAGGTTTTACAATAGCTAAAATTAGTGATAAAGACTCATGTGGAACAAGATCATAAGTTTGTCCAAGTCGCGGATTTAACTTAGGGCTCTAGATTATCGAAAAAAACTTGGATTTTGACACACGTTGAAATGCAAAAAACCCAAATTAGAACCAATAATTTAAAAATTAAAAGAAATAAATCAAAGATTTGAATAGTCAAATAGGAACAAAATAGAATAAAGAAGAAAGATAGAAAGTGACATGTGGAAGTCCTAAGGAGCCTTAGAAACAAGATAAATCCGCAACCCTTTTCAAACGGCTCTAATTTTTCCTCCAAGAAAGAAACTTGGCAAGAAAGAGCTTGAAGATGATCCTCACAATCTGAAAAGATTGTTAAAACTCTTCTACAAGAAAACTCAAGAAAAATTCTTAAAAATTGTCCAAAATTCGGAATAAATAAATAATAAAATAATAAAAATTAATAAGTACAATATTGGACTCATATATAATAAAAATTAAGCCTAAAACTCCATCCCAGTATGATTTAAACTCAAATGAAAAGCATGAAACTCTTAATTTTCGTAATAATCTCGTTCAAAAATTCTACTTTCGAAATCTTCACTAAAACGATCATAACATGAGTTCTTGAACTCAAAATTGAGTGATTCAAAGTGAATTACGAAACTAAGAGACCTATATTCTATCGATATGAAGACATATTGACCTACAAATGTCTGGATCCCTTCCAAAAATGCACCACAAGTCGACTAATTATAACATGGCTAGGCATGTGGGCTTGATTAGGGTCCTTGAAGTGTAATGCTTAAGCTTGAACATCTTCCACATGGGTTGTGTCATCATGGATAGAGATGTTAAGTCCACGAACAAAAATTGGTCTCTTCTATTTCAACCTCACTCTGTATTGAACTCCCAAAGTCCATCATCTTGAAGCTTTGATCTTTTTTCTCAAAATTTCTTCGTGATAAAGTCTTAAATGAGTAAATTGAGTTTTGACTTCAATTGCTTGGATTTGGATCTCGTGATTGGGCCTTGAAGTAGTGTAATCCCATCATGTCCGTGAACATGAAATTGGGCCTTAAGGCTCGCATCAATTAGTAAGCTCAAAGCTAGAAATAGCAAAACTAAATATGAGAAAAATCATAAACTATATTTGGCAATCTTGAATTTTAGGGATGATTTATTTACCAAATATAAAAAAATCTCAACAATCCCTCCCTTAAACTGAAAGTACTCTTTCAGTTTAACATATACTTACTACTTGATGTCAAAGGCAAATTATTTTTCCTGAACTTGACAAATGACACTAACTTAGGAGGCTTGGTAAATACATCAACAACTTGATCCTCACTTCTGCAATACTCTAGCTTAATTGCTCCTTTGCTAAGATCTTGCAGAAAGTATTTTATATCAATATGCTTACTTCCTCCATGCAGCATAGGATTCTTTGAAAAATTTGAGTTGAGTTGTTTCATAGAAAATTTTAGTGGGACTTTTTGGCTTAAATTGTAGTTATTCAAGAATTTTCCAAAGCCAAATAGCTTGACAAGCACAAGCTGTAGCAGCAGCAAATTCAACTTCTGTGCTTGATAAAGTGACAATGAATTGCTTCTTAGATGACCATGAAATAGTCCCTATGCCAAGCATAAAAACATAGCCTGACGTGCTCCTTCTATCATCTTGATCTTCTGCATAGTCACTATTGGTGAAACCAATCATGTCTAACTTTTCACCCTTCTTGTAAAAAATCCCAAAATCCTTAGTTCCTTACAAGTAATGAAGGATTCTCTTGGTAGCTAATAAACGCTTTTCAGTCGAGCTCTCCATGTACCTACTAATTTTTGGGAAATGTGTTCATATTGTAATAAACACGTAACTATTTTCTATGTTTTTGAATGATTAATAAATGAATAAAGTTAATTTCATATTTCACTATTATATCTTTTGTGTTTCTATCTTTCATGTTTTGCATACATAACTAAATTGTAACAAGCAAATATTAGCTCATTGGTTGTCTAAGTTCGAATTGATGATAAGTAGCACTATAAGAAAGTTTACATTGCGAGAAAGACAACTTACTTTAGTAGATAATCTAAATGAACCTGTAATCTCATAAAAGAATCAAAGTGAGCATTTGATTCTAATACTCGAAAGGATTATTATGTCGTTTACAATTCCAATTTGGGAGAAGACTAGTCTTGGCTATCGGAGCAGTTGACTCCATGGGTAGAGACATAAATGTATTCATTGGAGGAAGGATACACTGGATAGGATCCTAGTTAAATTAATTCACTTCTAATGTTCATGGTGTGACTTACCTAAATCTTGAGTTAGTCACTGACCATGCGTATGTAACTCATGTGCTTTGATATAAGTGAAGGGTTAAGCTCTAAAGATGATCGAGTCGATAGCCGGTATGTTGGGTACATGACTTGTGTATGGCATGGCTTTACCAGCAACAATTAAATTCATAGCTCGATTAAAGAGTTAACGATATTCTCTCATTGGAATTGTGTGGATTGATAGATATGGAACATGGTCACGGGTTGCTCGTTCCTGAACGAGCAGTTTATCACAGTCATTAGTTGATAGTGAACATATTAATCATTAAGAAGACACAATGGTGGCAATAAGATAAAATATGATTGTATTGAGTGAACGGAGTTAACTCAAAGGAATCAAGGATATCATATGAGGGTAACACACACATGTTGAGGTCATTAGACAAAGCAGTTGGATTAATTGCTTTCGTAAAGAGTATACAATAAGGAGTTTTTCAAACATGGTACTTCTTGTGGATTGGCTCCAGATTAAGTAAATTATGAATTATTGGAACGATGCTTCTAGATATAATTGTAATTAACTCGAGTCTATGTATATATTTGATTGGTCCCTTCGCTAGCTCAAAAAATCTCGATTGGGCTTTGGAAATAATTTAATTGAGTCGATTTATTCGATATGGAATTAGATTAGGTAGTCGTGAGAATTGTTTAAGTAGAGAATTTTATTAAAGAATTTTCTTGAAAAATTAATTTGGAAAATCTCAGTGATTTTTGGGAAAATTAATTTTAATCAAGTAAAATTAAATTAACCAAATTAATTAAAATAAATATGATATTTTTGGAAAAAAATATTCAGGTCAGAAAATTGACCCAGTGGGTAATTGAACTTGAAAATCGAACTCGAGAACCAAAACCCAAAAATTAGTTGAAACTAGTCCCTATGTATGAAACTGGGTTAACGGCCCAACTAGTGGCTAGATCGAACTAGTTGAGTTGTCATTGGCCCAAACCGAACTGATAGTAACCGAATCAACTAGGCCCACTTGGGCAAAACGGCGATAGTTCGGGGTGTCAGAGGGAGTCGCACCAACTATGGCATCGTCAGGGACAGTGACTGCAACGACAAAGATTCGACGATCGATGGATGGTCGTAGGCAACGGTTCTTTGGTGGTAGAGTAGTGGAAGAATTAGACACCTAGTGGGACTCTATCGGGTAACTTGTTTTCAAATTAACTTTTCTGAAAATAATATTGTTTTTTGAATTTAATATTTAATTTAATTTAATATTTATCTAGATATTATTGTGAGATATTTAATTAAATTTAATATTTATCTACATAATATTTTATTAATTTAATATTAATGTGATTAATTTTAATCATAATTGAGCTCTCTCTAAACTCTCCCTATATAAAGAGAGCATGGGTCATTATTCTCACATGCTTGAATTCAATAAAAGTTATAGGGAAATTCTCCAAGGAAATTATTTCATAAAATTTCTAAAGATATTATTTTTATTTACAACTTGAACCTAAAAGTTTAGAGAAATTATGAAATTGCCCCACTGGTAATTTTGTGAAAATTTTTCTGATTCGTAGCTTGCCCACATTCATCATACGTAAGCTTGAGGATAACGAAGAAGACTACTCGATTGAAACGTTCATCCTAGATGAACCATAAAGTTACAATTTTGATTAAGTGTTTATTACTTTAGATAACCAAGTTCTTGTTTTTGAAAAAAAAATTAAAACTCTAGTTTTCCCTTAAACCTATTTTCCGCTGTGTTTTTTGAATATGATTTTCCAACACTAATAAGACTCATAGAATACATAATGTTTGGTCTTGTAGTAGTTAGTTACATCAAACTGCCTACATTTTGCTTGTAAAGTGTGCTACTCCACCTTCTTCTCATCTCCTTCTTTAATTAGCTTTAAGCCATACTCAGTTGGAATGTTTGTAGAGTTGCAATTCGACTTGAAATTTGTCCAAAATTTCTTTCACATACTTTTCTAAGAGATAGAAATTTCATCATCAAATTGCATCACTTCTAGGCCAAGAAAATAATGCATCTTCCAAAGATCATACATCTCAAACTCATCCATCATATATTTCTTGAAATCATTCAAACATGGCACTATCATTCCCAGTAAAAATAAGATCGTTAACATATAAGCACACAATGAGTGCACATGAGGCTTGTTTTATTCCATAAAGAGATTTCTTCAATCGATAAATTTTATGTTCATCTCCAACCTTAATATAACCAAAGGGTTGTTCAACAAATACCTCTTACTCCAAGTATCCATGTAAGAATGTTGAATTGACATCTAATTGGAAGATAGGCCAAGAGTTCTATGCTACTAAAGAAATCACCAATTTGATGGTGTTATGTCTTGCATCTAAGGCAAAAACTTTTGTGTAGTCCACACTTTACACTTGTTTGTACCCTTTAGCCACTAACTGTACCTTGCACTTGTCAACCTTCCCATTTTCCTTCAGCTTTGTCTTGTCGACCCACTTGACACCAATGGTTTTTCCCCTTAGGCAGGTTTAGTCAGCCCTCATTCCTTTCAATGGCTTCGATTTCAGCATCCATTGCCTGTTTCCATTTTGCCTCCTTGACAACATTTTCAAAACTTGTTGGGTCGTAAGCTGCAAATAATGCAAAATGAGAAATTGCATCATCATTTTCTCCAATTTTGATTACCTCATGATCTTGCATCCATGCGGGCCTTCTTTGAACATGACGAATGCTTCAGTTGTTGCACTAGTTTTTTCTCCATGTGTAGGCAATACTTCAGTGCCTCGTAAAGAAGTATTCTCGGGCATTTCTTCAACTTCATTATCATAAAGGACTTAAGTAGGTTGTGTTTCCTCCCAATCTCAAGTGTTCTCTTCAGCAAAAAATACGTCTCGGCTAATCACGACCTTTTTTGTCATAAGATTGAACAATTTTTATGTCATTGATGTTTCACTAATACCAAGAAAGACACACTTCTCACCACTATCGTCAAGCTTCTTCCTTTTCCCCTTTAAGACATGTCTATAGGCAATCCACCTAAAATTCTTCTGAAGTGATCTACCGTTGCTCTCCATCCCCTCCAAGCCTCCTTTAGAGTCACATCTCGAAGAGCATGAGTGGGACTTCTATTCAAGTTGTGAATGCTACAATTTATATCTTTTGGCCAAAACACTTTTGGAAGAATTCCCCTCTTGCTAGTAGGCTTCGAACCATGTTGAGATGGTTCTATTTTTCCTCTCTTATACACCATTTTTGTTGTAGTGTATAAGTAGTTGTGAGCTCTCTTCGGATGCCATGAATTTCAAAAAAATATTCAAACGCCTTAAAACAATCCACCACGATCAGTTCGAAAAGCCTAAATGGTTCTTCCTATCTCATTTTCTACATGATCCTTGAAGCTTTTAAATATGTTAGAAATCTCTGATTCTTCTTGTAAAAGGTAAACCCAAGTTTTACGAGAATAATCATCAATAGAGGGAATAGAACACCTTTTACCTATATAAGAAATTTGATTTATTGGCCCACAAATGTCTTAGTGCACCAACTCCAATACCTCTTTTGCTCTCCATTACTTGCCTTTAGGAAATTGAGATCGATGTTTTTTGCCAACAACACATTCTTCACAAACTAGGCAGGAAGAGATAACTGGAGTAAAACCAATCACCATATTTTTCTTTTCAAGTTTCTTCAAACCACCAAAATTTAAATGACCATAGCAAAAATGCCACAACCATGAAGGATCTTTAGCTTTCGCCATTAAACAAGATTGAACAACCTCGATCTTTAATGGAAACAATAGGTTTTGACTCATTTCCACAATAAGAACAACTCTTCTAAATTGATCAGAAATCTCACAAGCACCATTCTTGAGAGTGACAATATACCCTTTTTTCCAACAGTTGACCTGCACTCAACAAATTATTTTTTAAAGTAGAAGCGTATAACACATTAGATATGGTTTCCACAAAACCATTCTTGGTTCTAGTATTGATGTTACCTTTTCCCATGACAACCACAGTAGAACAATCACCAAAGTTGATTGTATAACGAAAATCATCATTTAAATATAAAAAATATGATTTAGTTCCACACATGTGGTTACTGCAATTAGTATCTACATAGCAAACATCCAGCTCAGGTTTCTTTTCAACTTGAATCGCCATCAATAAGGTCTCTCCTTCCTTGTTCTTAATAAAATGTGATTGATTATCCTTATCACTTGGTAGCTTAACATAACATTCAAAACAATAATGACCAAACTTTTGACATTTGAAACATTTTATCTTGGATTTTTCAAAATCCCATCCTTTGTCTTTACTTTGGTCATCATTGATTCAATAATTCCTGCTGTCATTTCTATTGCTATTATCTTTACTACCTCAATCTCATTTTCCTCTACCTTTACTCATTTCTTTAAAATTTGAAGAAGAAATAGTGTAACACTCAAATCCCGAACACCATCGCCGGTTAGGATTTCGGTGTTTTCTAATCATTTCACACTGTTCATCTTTTGAAATATCCTAATATTTTCATCTTTATTCAATAAGAAATTCACTTTTCACATTATATATCAAAATTTAAACATAACACAATTTCTAAAAGGGTAAAAATGATATTTCCAATATTTTAGGAGACTTCTACTGGTACCTGATGGTCAAGTATCGGTAGTAGTGAAGTCAGTGAACAATTTAGAAACTGTGCAGATTTCTACCGGTACTTGTGCTAGCTCTACCGATACAAGTGTATTTCTATCGGAACAATTCATGAATCTATCGATACCAAAAACTCTAGAGAGCAAAAATCCTCACACTGCAACTTTTATCGATATATACATATAAACTATCGATACATCAATGCTAGAAACTACCGAAACTTGTTAATCAACTACCGATACAACTCAAGTCAGTGAACAACCTCTCTCCTACCCTGTACTTCTACCGAAACATACATGAGTTCTATTGAAACAAGAATGCAAAATCTCAAGATTTTATACCAAACACAAGTTCATTAACTTCATTCATACACCACTTTAAATTATGCATGTGAGTCAACACAAGTACATGATTATTATGTCAATACAATGTACTTAAAGTCTACTTTCAACATTTCATCAAACATAGCAAGGTTTTTCACACACTCATTGTACATAAGCAAAAGGTAACATCATTCTAGTACATGCCATATAACCAAGTGATGTAAAAATCTACCGAACAAATCCGGGATAGTGTGATGCTCTAAGATGATCCGATCTTCGAACAGCAAAATTGAATCTACAAAACAATAGCAATTTCGTAAGTAAACACTTCTTAGCTTAGTAAGTTCATAAAGTTAAGTAGATTCACCAACTTCAAGAGTTGTAAATCAAATCAACTAAATTGATTAAACCGTATACATTAAGGTAAGTTTCAATTCGTATTTGATACTCACGATGACACAAAGTCATCGGACCTTTAATCCGCAATGGATTTCACTTCATTCATATAATTACGATGACACATGGCCACCGGACCTTATAATCCGCAAGGGATTCATATACTCACGATGACACAGAGTCATCGGACCTCTTAATCCGTAAAGGATTCATATACTCAGGATGACACTTAGTCATCGAACCTTTTAATCCGTAAAGGATTCATATACTCACGATCACACTTAGTCATCGGACCTCTTCGTTTATGGCTCAAAGCCCGTTTGTCTTCCGTTTTTCCTTCATTCTCGTCTTCCACAAATCCGATTATCATTTCATCTCAATACAATAGTTTACGTTACAAGAATATGCAATTTAAATTAGAATTTAACCATACGAACTTACCGGATTGGATTGCAGTTGTGAATGGATTCCAAGGACTATTTCATTAATTTTCCTTTTTGCGATCGGTGGCACGATCGTAGTCTACATTCACAAATTATTCAATTTCTCACATTAAATCATGCAGTCAATCCATTTAACACGATCTAACCCCTTTTTGGTAAAATTAAGATTTTACCCATAATACTTTCCTTTTATTCAATCAAATCCTTTTAACATAAAACATGCAAAACATTCATTTTATCCTCAATCCATACCAGCTGAACATTCATGGCCCTCACACAAATCCATACAAATTCATTTATTTCACAACAAGTACAACAATTTTACTATTTTAGCATTTTAGTCCTTAAACCTTAATTTCATCAAAAATCACTTTACAAAAAGATCTAACCCAAATATCATACATTCAAATATATCAAAAGCTTTCAAGAACAAGCATTTTCAACAATGGTAAGTTTCATAACATTTGACAGATTCACAAATTAGTCCTTACACAAGCTAGATTAAGCTAATACGGACTCAAAAACAAAAAAATTACTAAAAACAGATGAAAAATCACCTACCTAAAGGTGAATCAAGTATGGCCGAATGTTGAAGCTCTCAACTAGGGTTTCTTCTTTCTTTTTCAATGAAGAAGATGATAAAATTAATATAGGTTTTGTTTATAATTATCATTTATCTATTTACAAATTTACCCTTAAGTGATTTCCTTCATGTTTCACAAAATTTGAAGGTTAAATCGTCCATCTATCCTCCCAAGGGCATAATTAGCACTTAAGTACCTCAATATTTCTTTCAATTAGTCCATAGTGACCTTAATTAAAAGACTTCAACTTTTACGTCTTTTACAATTTAGCCCTTTTCATTAATTAACTATCCAAATAATAAAATCCCTTGACCAAAATTTAATACGATGCTAATAACATCATAAATATCAAAATATTAAATTTTTACAATTCAACTCATCGGAGTTTTGATCTCGAAATCACTATTTTGACTCCACTGAAAACCGAGCTGTTATAAATAAAAGTAGAATCCTTTAAAGCTTGTTCCTCAAAGGCCAAATTATTATTCATCTTCTGCTCAAGCATCAATAAAGAGCTTTGCAACTCATCAAGAGATAATTCATCTATGTCTTTTGACTCTTTAATGATGCAAATGACATAATCAAACTTCGACGTCATGGAGCGCAAAATCTTCTCCACTATGGTGACATCCTCCATCTTCTCACCATGGAACTACATTCTATTATAAATCTTCATGATTCTAGCATAATAGCTAGTGACAGATTCCCCTTCATTCATCTGTAGAGTCTCGAGGTCCCTCCTCAAGGCTTGAAGTTGTGCTCGCTTAACTCTAATAGAGCCTTGATGCTTTTTTCTTCATGGAATCCCATATATCCTTGGAAGTTTCTTTGCAAGAATAGTTTCCAAGATAGGACAATCCACAATGTGAAAGAGATAATTTTTCGCCTTCAAATCTTTCAGCTTTCTCACTTTGAACTCTACTTTTGGGGCATTGGTCAAAGTTTCTCCTTCTGCAAGTTCTTCGATACCTGCCTCAACAATTGGCCAATACTCATTTGATCATAAGAAATTCTCCACCAGCATACTCCAATGGTCATAGTGATCATCAAAATAGGGAATGACTGCTTGAACAAAACTACTTTCTAAGGCCATAAGTGAAACCTTTTCTAGGCAACAAGAACAAACTTGGCTCGAATACCATTGTTGCACTTACAGGTAGAGAAAGAGAGAAAAATGAGCTTTTAACTCAAATGAGAGAAGATTTTTATTGAATTGATAAATAATGGTTCTAGCCTTTTATAGACTTTACAGTAGCTAAAATAAATAAGCTCAAAGCTAAAAATAGCAAAACTAAATACGAAAAAAATCCTCAACCATAATTGATAATTCCTAATTTTTAGAGATTATTTATTTACCAAATATAAAAATATCTCAACACATATTATTTAAAAAACCTTTAAGCATGAATAAAATACTTTAATCAAATTAAAATATGCAAAATTATAAACTATGTTAATATATTAAAAGTTTCCTTAATAATTTCATTAATTATTATTATTCAGGCTTTTGATCTGTTATTGTAATTCAACAAAAAAAATAATATAGTGTTATTATTTAACAAAACTTATCAGATACGTTTTCCATTAAGAAAAACATAATTTCCTTCCTATAATTTATTATTATTATTATTAGTATACATCATAGGTATTTACATATCTTTGTCTTAAGGGTGTAAAAAACCCTCAAACTTTTAAAAAAAAAGTAATTAAGCGTCTTACTCTTTTTTTGCACTTATTTGGATACTTGAACTTTCAAAATGCATCAAAAATATCCTCAAACTTTTTCAATAAAAGCAATTAAGTCCTTACTTTTATTTTGCACTCAATTGGGTACTTAAACTTTTAAAATGCATCAAAAAGGCCCTCAAACATTTTCAAAAAAAAAAAATTAAGCACCCGATTCTTTTTTGCACTCAATTGGGTACTTGAATTGTCAAATACATAAAAAAGCTCTTTGACTGTTAACTTTAACAGTTGATCATTAAAGCTAACTACCCCTATTTTTTCGATTAAAGTCACCCCATGTCACAACCATGGTGTGGCATATGGTAAAAAAATTATAAAAAATAAAAAATATTAAATTTTAATAAAAATATAAAAAAAATTAAAATGCCTCAAAAAGGCTCTATAACTATTTTTTGCCACATGTCATGTTGTGGTTGTGACACATGGTGGCTTTAACCGAAAAAAAAATTAAGGGCGATTCAAGTATCCAATTAAGTGTAAAAAAAATCAGGGGCTTAATTGCTTTTTTTGAAAAAATTTGAGGGTCTTTTTGATGTATTTTGAAAGTTCAAGTACTTAATTGAGTGCCAAATAAAAGCAAGGGCTTAGTTGTGTTTTCTGAAAAAGTTTGAGAACCTTTTTGATGCATTTTGAAAATAAATATCCAAGTGAGTGTAAAAGTAGGGACTTAATTGTTTTTTTTGCTTAAAGGTGTAAAAAGCCCTCAAACTTTTAAAAAAAATAATTAAGCCCCTCCTTTTTTTTGCACTCAATTGAGCACTTAAACTTTCAAAATGCATAAAAAAAAGCTCTCAAACTTCTTCAAAAAAAGCAATTAAGCCCCTGCTTTTTCCCCCCACTCAATTGGGTACTTGAACTTTCAACATGCATAAAAAAGACCCTCAAAATATTTCAAAAAAGCAATTAAGCCCTTGCTCTTATTAAAAATTAGAAAAGTTATAAAAATAAATTTTAGAAAATTATTAAATTTTAAAAATAAAAATTATAAAATTATTAAAAATAAAATTTTTTAAAAAATAATAAAAAATATAAAAAATAATTTATAAAAATAATAAATATAAAAAATATAAAAAAATTCGAAAAAATCCCTTTAACTATTGGTCGTTTAAGTTAACAATCCCCAGGTTTTTTCAATTAAGTCATCACGTGTTGCAACACAACGTGACATGTGGCGGAAAATGAAAAAAAATAAAAATCAATAAAAGTTATAGAAAAATTATAAAATGCTTGTTTTAGTACGATAATTTTTATAATTTTTTTTACAAATTTTATATTCTTTATATTTTATAAAATTTTCTTACAACTTTATAAAATTTTATAATTTTTTTATATTTCAATATATTTTATAATTTTTTATGATTTTATATAAAATTTTACAATTTTTATATTTTTTCTAATTTTTAAATTTTTTGTTAAAATTTAATAATATTTATAGCTTTTATTGATTTTAATTTGTTCATATTTTTTAATAAAAGCATGGGCTTAATTGCTTTTTTTTGTCAAAGTTTGAGGGTCTTTTTTATGCATTTTAAAAGTTCAAGTACCCAATTGACTGCAAAAAAAGTAGGGGCTTAATTGCCTTTTTTGAAAAGGTTTGAGGTCCATTTTTATGTATTTTAAAATTTCAAGTACCCAAATGAATGCAATAAAAAAGGAGGGACTTAATTACTTTTTTTTAGAAAGTTTGAGGGCTTTTTACACCCTTAAACTTTTTTTTAAAGTTTGAGAACTTTTTACACCCTTAAGCCCATATTCTACAATAGTTAAATATTTCTAAAAGTTTTTAATTAAATTTCTTTTTCAACTTATTAATGAATTTAAATAAAATTTAAAATTATAAACATATAAATTTTGAATATACTAGTGTGATTACATGGTAGTATCTGTTCATACTTTTTTAACCTTTTGACAAGGCACACACATCTTGCACGTACAGGCGCTCGAACCCGAGGCCTTTAAGATGAACAACATCCTCTTTTTCACTAGAGCCACTTGTTGAGTTCACAATGTTATAAATTTATTTTCATAATCATAGTTAAAATTGTAAGGCCATATATCTTATTTACTATATTGTATTAAATTGTGTTTAATATAAAATAAACTTAATAATAGTTAAATTATTTTTATTTTAAAATTGATTTTTTTATACAATAGTAGGTGTAGGGATGATTGTAACATGACTCGAACCCGTGTCCAACGAGTTTTAACTAGAGCTTTAACCATCGCTCCATTCAAATCAAAACTTTAAAAATTATTTTTTTGTTAATAAATTTTTGACTTCTACCTACAACTTTATCCATATCATAAAAAATAGTACTTTTATTTATTATTAACATTTTAATTTCAAAATAAATTATTAAGAACTTTATTTCTAAAATTAAAAAGTATTGTACATATTATTTTTAAATTAAAAATTTAAATATTTTTAAAAATTAAAAATATTATTTCTAATTTAAATTTTATTAGATATATATTAGTTCTAAAATGATTTATAAATTTGTTTCTAAAATAAAAATAAAAAAAATATTTAAAACTTTTTTTCTAAAATTTTAAAAGTATTAGATATATATTATTTATAATTTAAAATTTAAGATTATTTTAACAATTTATTCCTAAAATAAAATTAAAATTAATTTAAACTTTATTTCTTTATAAACCTATTAATATATATTAATTTTTTGATTAATTAATATTATATTATACATATTATAAAAAATTTATCTATCAAATTTTTTCTTTCTAATAATTAAAGCATAAATCATATTTATAATATTACAATATATATTATGTTTTAAAAACCTAATTATATTTTTAATTTGTTTGTCTTTCAAATATTATTTTATTAATAAATTTAAGGCTTAAGGTGTAAAAAGCCCTCAAACTTTTTTCAAAAAAGCAATTAAACCTCTATCTTTTTTTTGCATTCACTTAGGTATTTGAACTTTCAAAATGCATCAAAAAGACCCTCAAACTTTTTCAAAAAGAGCAATTAAACCCTTACTTTTATTCTGCACCCAATTGGGTACTTGAACTTTCAAAATGCATTAAAAAAAACCCTTTAACCATTTTTTGCCACATGTCATGCTATGGTTATGTCACAATCATAGCATGACATGTGATGACTTTAACTGAAAAAGTTAAGAGCGGTACAAGTACTCAATTGTATGCAAAAAAAATCAAGCGTTTAATTGCTTTTTTTAAAAAAATTTGAGGGCTTTTTGATGCATTTTAAAAGTTTAAGTACTCAATTGAGTGCAAAATAAAAGTAGGAGCTTAATTACTGTTTTTGAAAAAGTTTGAGGGCTTTTTTGATGCATTTTGAAAATTCAAATATCTAAGTGAGAAAAAGAAAAGAATGATTTAATTACTTTTTTAAAAAAATTTGAAAATTTTTTATACTCTTAAACCTAAATTTAATTAATATGTCACTATTTAAATAATAATACTTTTATAAAATACACAAACAACTCGTAGATCGTACAGAAATAGAAACTAATATATAATAAATCAAAGTTTTGACACAATTTTAAAAACTTTCAATTCTTGAATAGTTAAAAATTGTTCATGTGTTGATAATTGACTGTTATTAAGTCAAAATTTTGATCACATATGGAAACAATTAATGTATACTTATAGTATTTGCTGCTAATTTATGCAATATTCATGCATTTAAGATTACATTTTTTATATGGAAACAATTAGTGTATGGTATTTATGCAATATTTGGTAAGTATTGATTTGCACAATAATCGGCTAATATTGTGTGACTATATTTTACCATCAATTTTTTTTTTCAGCGGCAAACTTTTCGATAATATTCAAATGTAAATCTTGCCCGTAATAATTGATTTTATTTAGGTAAAAAAGTTGTAATAATATTTTTTTTTGAATTACACAAAAAGAGTAAAACCCTAAACGTGATAAATGCGGCTCGAACCAAATTATATTTTGGATGATAAACACCCTAATCATCAAGTTAATACATTGGATTTAAAAGTTATAATAATATTAATTTGACAATTTCGGTCAAATATACATATGAAATTATTTTTCCTTTTTAGTTAATATTGACTTATTAAAATGTAACTTCAAGCCATTTTCATATATTAATAACCTGGAAATTTTCCAAACCAAATAATTTTCTGCTTCTTGTTAAGAAATTACTCCACAATCAAAGAAATTGGTGCTCCCAACATTAACTATATATTTTATGGGTAAAAAAATTTAAATGTAAATATTTTTCTTCTTCTTATTCAATATTCCTATGCTCCCTTTTAAAATAATTCCCTTTAAATTATGCATAATCAAGGAAATTAATCCTCAACATTAGTCATTTTTTGGTAAATTTGCATTGACAATAATTGTATAGTTGATATATTATAATTAATTTCAAAATATTAACAATTACATTTTCCCCTTCCATTATGTTCATAATAAAAATTAAACTGTCACAATGTAAAATATATTTAAATACCACATTTATTGATAAAATAATTTTTGAAAAACATTATTTTTAAGGGTGTTTTCTGCCTCAAATATGACCTGAGTTCGAGTCACGCTAATCACGTTATTGTTAACCTTAATATGAATATTTGTTTAATCAATCTACACTTCTAACTAATTTGCAAGCTTTGATAGTCCAAAAATTTAAAATATTTTATAAATGCTCATTTAAGTCTTCATAATTAAAGTAGCTATCCGAAATAACCCTCATATTTTGTACTGTTACAATTTCAACGAAAATTTATTTAATTTTCAATTATGTAATTTGATTTACAAATATATACATATTAGTTTTTAATCAAATCACAATTAATGACAGTTATTAAAATATTTCGCAAATCTAATTTTATGAATGCACAACTAATGGAACTTTTAATTTTGTAAGAATTTTATATTTTTATTCTCATCCTCACTAGAATTATACTATTTATTACTTTGAAAAAATATAATTTTATACGTTACCATTTCGAATAAAATTTATTTATATTCTAATTATATAATTTTACGAGCTAGAGCTAATTTATAATGAAGTAAGTTGTTGTAGAATCTACTTGTAGTATTTTTGGGTTGCTCAGTCTTCTCTCACCCATAATTATACGGTCTTATAAACAAACCTACTTAGATATCAAAACACGAGATATATTGATTGAGTCTTAACTCGATTGGTCTAGACATTATTATCCATGCAGAAAGATGTAGGTTCGAGTGCATTGAAACGCATTATTCTCCAATTTATGGATATGAGAGAGACTATGATTTAATATTGTGAGAGCTGAAAAGATATATTTATTATTTTAAAAAATGGATGGTTTTGTTAAATTTTTGGTAATAAAGAAAAATAAAAATATTCTTTACTAGAATTAATGCAAAAATATCTAATTTTTACAATTCAATGTTTTGTTTTAGTTACACAAACAACTTTTTTTCAATTAAGTATTCTTTTTTACATTTTAGAAAATCATTATTTTTCCTATTAAGCCATTTAGGTGATACGGATTCAAATTCTATTAATCCTCTCCTCTCTCCGTCTCCAATATTGTATGATAAAAAATAATCTTGTTTTCAGTAATTTATAGTTTATTTTAGTTTCATAAACAATTTATTATAAATGTACAAGATTAGTGAATTAATTATCTAAAAATAAATGTTAAGTTATAATTTTTTTAGTCTTTTCTCTTTCTTTTATCAATTAATTGTAATAATATTTTTTTTTATTTGAATAAAGTTGGAATTATGTTGACAAAGTTAATTTATGTATACTTATATATTTTAAAATTTAATTCTGGAACATTTTTATTTTTAAGATAAGTTTAATAATAAGTTTAATAATAAATTGTTTAAGATAATAAAAAATTCTACAACAAATTTTATTGTTAATATATATACAATAAATTTAATTTTGGTAAAAGTTTTTCTACTACTAGTGTAGTTCAGTTTCAGGCTATGCTGACGGCGTGACGATTTTAGACTTTGGGAAAAGAGATTCCTTTCTCATTTCTTCAATGAAGTCGATTTGCACAGGGTTGTTGATGGTGGTCTACGGACATTCAATAATCATCTTTTAATGTTCCATAATTTAGAAAAGGGTGAAGATTCGCTTCAAGTCCCTCTTTTTTATTCATGACCTTCCAAATGTTTAATGAATCTATGACAAAGAAATTTGGTAAGTTTCTTGAATTTTGTAGCTTATGACCCTAATCCTATATCTCATGGATTTAAGGGTTTTCTGTGACTTAGAGTTACTTTGGATGTTCGAGTACCATTGAAACGAAGGAAAAAATATTCAACTATCTGGTGATCATTATGTTTACGCTCGTTTTATGTACAAACGTTTATCTCTATTTTGCTTTTTATGTGAGCGCCTTGGTCACAGTGAAAGCTTCTACCCTGTATGTGCTATACCGGGGGCTCAAGATTTACCATTATAATGGGGTCTGACGATTGAAACCGCGTCGCGTAGGGCGGTGGTGGCTCACAATCGTTTGTCATTTTATGGACTGTGAGCAAAGTGGAACCCTAAATTAATGGTAGTTTTATTTTGTGTGTTTAATTAAATTTAAGATTTAGGTTTAAGGGTTTTGGGTTTACAGTTGAAATATTTTTTGGATTTTAGAATTTCATAAAGTATTAAATTAATTTTCTAAATAATTTAAATTTATACTAATTATTATCATAGTTAAATTTTTACAGTCATCCATCACTTTACGAACTAGGAGTGAAGTGAAACCCTAAATTAATCATAACGGTTTGGAACTTAAATTTTATAAGTATTATGTGATTGTCAAATTTCAATGATGGCAATTGATTAATAGTATATCAGAAACTCTAAATTAAGAATGGAAACTCATTCATTGAAAGCATGATCTCAGAATTACAACTACTAGCCTTTATATAATGCAAGACTTCATACAAACTAACAGTAACAGACTTCAACTAACATAACTGTTACAATTGATACTAACTGACTTACATAGCTTACTGCTAACATTCTCCCAGCATTCTTCACTTTTCAGCAAAACTGTTTAATGATACTACATTTAGCTTCTCTCTAAAACGTTCAAAGGCACCTACTGTTAGTGGCTTAGTTAGCACATCAACAATTTGATCATTCCCTGGTACATAGTTTACTTCCAATTGTCCACTTGTTACTTTGTCTCGAACAAAATGAAGATCAATCTCAATATGTTTAACCCGAGAGTATAAAACAGGATTAGCAGCTAAGCTCACGGTACTTGTATTATCACACCAGATAACTGGAACCTTGCTAGACACAATCTCAAGCTCAGCAAGCAATGACTGAAACCAAACAAGTTCTGTAGTAGCATTGGCAAGGCTTCTATACTCTGCCTCTGTAATGAACCTAAAAACAACTGACTGTTTCTTAGATGACCATCCAATGAGGTTTTCACCAAGATAAATGTAGTAGCTAGAGGTAGATTTTCTATCTTCCAAAGAACTCGCCCAATCAGCATCTGAGAACCCTACAAGCTTGATTGCAGAAGGACGAAACCAAACACCATGATCCAGAGTCCCTTTCACATACCTCAACACACGTTTCACAGCTGTCCAATGCACATCCCTTGGAGAATGCATATACTGCTAATTTTATTCACAACAAAGGCAATGTCAGGCCTCGTCAAACATAGGTATTGTAGACCACCTACCACTTTCCTGTACACTAACCCATCTGCCAACTGATCACCCACATGAGTAGAAAAAGTAGGAGCACTTATCATTGGTGTAGGTACAGGCTTGACATTAGCCATTCCTGCTCGTTCAAGTAACTCTCAAGCATACTTAGCTTGAGACACATGCGAACCATCATGTAAGTGAGTAAACTCTATCCCAAGAAAATACTTCAACTGACCAAGGTCTTTGAGAGAGAATTTTTGATGAAGATTATCAATCATCTCATCAATCTCACCTGTGAGTGAGCCTGTCACTAGGATGTCATCTACGTACACTAATAAATAATACACCCAACAACATTTTTCTTAAAGAACAAGGAAGTATCTGCCTTTGAATTCTGAAATTGAAGATCAGTTACTAAAAACTCCTTCAAAATATGGAACCAAGCACGAGGGGCTTGTTTGAGCCCATACAAAGATTTCTTTAACTTGCACACCAGTTGCCTGCCTACTGAGTCACACACCTCAAATCCTGGTGGCTGCTTCATATACACAGTCTCTGACAATGCCTCATTTAAGAAGGCATTATTCACATCTACCTGCCTTATCTTCCAATTTTGAGACACAGCAAGAGCAAAAACAGTTCGAATTGTATTGACTTTTATCACAAGACTAAAAGTCTTATGGTAGTCAATACCAGCAGCTTGTGAAAACCCTTGTGCCACCAGCCTAACCTTATTTCGATCTATGCTTCCATCAGGATTAGTTTTGTTCTTAAACAACCACTTACACCCCCACCAAGTTTTGATCCACTGGTGTTGAATCAAGCTCCCAAGTGTCATTTCGGATCAGTGTTTGCAACTCATCATCAACTGCTTTCTTCCAAGAGGGAATAGAGACTGCTTCATGTATATCTTTAGGCTCAATTTGACTAAGCTCAACTGCATAGACTTTAGGCTTGAATATTCCATTTTTACTCCTTGTAATCATTCGATGTTGATTACCACCAACCTTATTGAACTTAGCAGTTGCTCCTACTTCTTCTTCTTCTGCTTCTGAATACAATTCACCAGCAACATCTGCAGATAAATCAGGTGCAACACACTGTTGTGCAGCTGAGTCTCAACCAATAGATGTCTCAGCATGGGAATGAGTTGGATCAGAACCTGTAGATGAACTAGAAAAGGCATAACACCAGGCACAAGTAGAGAGAAGGCTGAAGTAGAAGAATTTTTAGCCACAACAGACGGAGGTTGCACAAACACAGGTAACATAAATGATGTTCAAGGACAACTAACCTCTGTAGATGACTGACTTGTACCAAGTTGCTGAGCAAATGGAAATTCATGTTCATTAAATCTAACATGACAAGAGATATAAATTCTCCTATTAGGATCAACACACCTGTACCCCTTGTACTTATCTTCATACCCCAGAAAAACACAAGTAATTGAACGATATTGTAGCTTATGATGATGATAAGGCCTGAGTAACGGATAACATCTACACCCAAAGACCTTCAACTGATCATAGTCTGGTTTTTGACCACACAACTTCAAAATAGAAGACTCCCCACTCAACATCTTAGTAGGCAATCGATTAATAAGAAACATAGCAGCTTTAAACGCATAGGTCTAGTATGACAATGGCAGAGATGCTTGAGCTAAAAGAGTCAAACCTGTCTCCATTATCTGTCTATGCCTACACTCCACAAGTCCATTTGCTCAGACGTGTGTGCAGAAGACGCATGATGCTTAATGCCAAAACTCTTCAAAGGACCTTCAAAACTTCGAAATTCACCTCCTCCATCAATTTGCATCTGCTTAATCTGACACCCTAGCTATAACTCAACATGTTTCTTGAACAAAAGAAATGCTGTTAAGGCTTCTGATTTTTGTCTCAAGAAAAATATCCAAGTGTGTCTACTAAAGGCATCCACAAATGAAATATAGTACTGCATTCCATTAGAAAAATAAGGGGCAGGTCCCCACAAGTCAGTAACAATTAACTTCAAAGGTGTACTATATACTGAAGAAGAATAACAAAAAGGCAACTTGTGAAGTTTGCCTAAAGCACAAGCAGTACATTGTGAAACACCAGTATTTTTTGGAACTGACAACTTGTATGAATTCAAACATCTAGCTAAGATATCAACTGAAGGATGTCCAAGTCTTTTATGCCAAAGATTCACTAACGATGCATTTGATGAGCCATCTTGATGCAGACTAACAGCATTGCAACTTTGCAGCTCTCCCCTCGATTGTAGCTGATATAAGCCATCACATTCAAGTCCTTGAAGCAATATCTGGTGTCATACAAGATCTTTCACATAACAACAATCAGGGTGAAACTCAAAATAAACCTGGTTGTCTTTTGCAAATTTAGAAATAGACAATAAATTCTTATGAATTTGAGGAACATGCAACAAATTTTTAATAATAAACTTGCTATTACCAGTAGACAAAAAACCAGTTTCAGAATGCATAATTGGTATAGACCTACCATCTCCAACGACCACTAAATGTAACCCCCTTTACTCGATCCAGAGTATTCGACCGGATCTAGAAAGTTATTTAAGTAATTTCACCCACACACAAATCGATAGTCCAGAATCATTCATAAATATAAATATAAATATAATTTTATAAAATAAACTTTATAATTAAAATAAAATAACATAATTAATCTCCCAAAATAAAATACCAAAGTCCCCAAAATAGAATGTACTTACAACCCAAATATAATAGTAATTTACAAAGTATAATAAAAACCCAAAATCAAAGTAATATTAAGATAAAATAAAAAGTCTAAAATTAAGCCTCCGGGTACCAAGTCACTTATATCCTAGGTATCTAAAAAGGGAAACTGTAGGGATATGAACTATAAAGCCAGTGTGTCTCTAAAGCACATACAACCTAACCAATATTATCCAAACCATTTATAGCTCAAAAAGTAACCACAAATCATGTTACAATCACAAGCACAATGCAATGCACCCATACTCCAACACACGAACATAGTGAAAAAGGTTCTCCCAAAACCATTTCCCAACCAATCGTCACTAATCGTAGTGTGGTTTTAGTATCAACCTTTAAAGGAATGATAACCACTTCTTCCACCTTACAATCCCACCCACCCTATGAACACACAATGGTATGATTGCATAATTATCTCATTTGAATCCCAGTCTCAAACTCATAGTATTTCTCATATATGAATATACATGTATTTATATATATAACACAACTCACAGTAGAGTAATCACAATAATTTTAATCAGTCACATGCTCTGTAATTATGCATGACAACATCAACATGCCTTACACAGCTCAACCAAAATCATACCAATTCCTCATCACAATATAATCAATACAACATAAATATATCACAATATAACATGCAATCACATATAACACAACACCCTATATAGGCTAAGTACAGTTAGAAATACACATCTAGAGAAAACAGAAACTCTAACGATGAGGAGGTTGTCTACCACGCGCTGATCAAGTACCCGGTCTAACAGGTTTAGATCCTACAACACAACTATCATTAAATACTATCCTAGCCACCACTTAAACACAAAACTAACTAAAACAACTTACGTGTAGCTCTCAGAACCGGTGCAAGATCAGGTTGCACAGGTGTAGGAGGAGGTAGATCGTCAGCTTCGGAGTCATGATCACCTAAACACGGATATCTCGAATCAGTATTCCCAAATTAAATCTCTAAATAACTCAAAATACAAAATTAAAGATAAAACAATCGAAATGAAGCTTTCGGGTTTGAATTTGGCAAAACGGACAGCAAAATTGAACTCAAAAACATCAAAAAATGGTAGGGTAGGGTTTCTCAAAAAAAGTCAACGATCAAAGTCAAAGTCAACGATCAACTATCAACGGTCAACGGGTCGGTCAACGGGTTGGGGTCGGGTAGATAAACGGGTTTGGGTTGGGTCGATCAATGGTCGGGTTCGGGTCGGGCCAGTCGGTCAACTTGGCTTGGGAATTGGGTTGGTTTGACTTAGATTTGGTTTGGTTTGATTTTTAAAAAGTTTAGGTTTAGATTTTTAAGGGTTTGGTTTTATTGGGTTAAGGGTATAGGTTTGTCATTTGGGCTTGGCACATAGTGGCCCACTTCACCACCCAATTCAAATAATAAAAATGTATGGTTTAGCTGCCTCTTTTACCCAAATCGGTGTCGTCAACTCCCACCACCCCAAACAGCGTCCAACCGTCGAGACCAAACACAAACAACTCCAAAACAATTCCGTAAAGATGATTCCCACACTCACCAAAGTTCGAAACGACGGAAGAGCGACGGAGCAACAAAAGGAACAAAAACCACAAGCTTCCCTTCGTCGATACCCACGAACGACGGTGGCTATGGTGACGTAAGACGAGGGGTTTTAATGGCGCGGGAGGGAACAAGGAAGACTTTGATGGTGGTGGTGTTGGACACGTACGACCAGAGGGCATTTGTCGGAGTGTGGACTGAAAAAAAAGAAACAGGAAGAGATGAAGGGAATTTCGACAGAATGGGTTTTCAAAGAATGGAAGAAGAAAAGCCACAATAGGTTAAAGAGTGTTTAAATACTCCAAGAAAAGGAGGAATTATTCGAACGTCCCTAAAGAATTCTAGGGTTTCTATACCGACCCTCACACTTTACACATACCTCGATTTAGTCCCTAAAATTGCAAATTGACTTCCAAATTTAAACTAATGCTCAAACAAGCCCTTATAGCCTCTAAAAATTACGAAAAAAACTCCCAAAATTTCTAAAATTCCCAATTAAATCCCTCTAATTTATAAAGGTGTTACAACTCTCCCCCTTCAAAAGAATTTCGTCCTTGAAATTTACCTAGACCATAAAGATGTGGATATTGGGCCTTGATGACAGCTTTGGGCTCTCAAGTAGCCTCCTCATAACCGTGATTACGCCACAAGACCTTAACCATCTTAATGGTCTTCCTCTTAAGAACCTTCTCATCCTGAGCAATAATCTCAATTGGTTTTTCTTCAAAACTCAAATCAGGACGAACCTCAATCTCCTCAATAGGCATAACATGAGATGGGTCCGAACGATAATGCCTCAGCATAGAGACATGAAAAACATCATGAATCCGCTCAAGCTCAAGCAATAACTTAAGTTGATAGGCAACTGGTTCCACTCGACGAAGTACCCGATAAGGACGATGAAACGAGGACTCAACTTGCCTTCCGTCCAAACCTAAGCACCTTCTTCCACGAAGATACCTTCAGGAACACCTTATCACCCACACTAAACTTAATATCTTGACGCTTCAAATCGGCATAAGACTTCTGCCTGTTAAAAGCAGCCTTAAGCCTTTCACAAATCAATTTAACAGTTTCCTCAGACTCGTGAACAATATCTGGTCCTAATAACCGATGCTCTGTCAACTCTATTCAATCAATAAGAGTACGACACTTGCGCCCATACAAAGCCTCGTAAGGGGCCATCTTAATATTGGCTTGATAACTGTTATTGTAAGCAATCTCTGCCAATGGTAAAAAGTCCTCCCAACTACCTTGATACTCAATCACACAACCCCTCAACATGTCTTCCAAAACTTGAATCACACGCTCGAATTAAACCATCAGTCTACGGATGGTAAGTAATATTGAAGTTCAACCCGAGTACCTAATGCACAGTGCAAAGATTCCCAAAATCTCGAAGTAAACCTCATATCTCATCAGAAATGATAGATAAAGGCACCTCATGAAGACGAACTATCTCAGAGATGTAGAGTCGAGCTAACTTGCTCAAAGGATAGTCGACCCTAATTGGAATGGAGTGTGCAAACTTAGTGAGTCGATCCACAATCACCCAAACTGAATCTTTTTTGGACGGAGTCAAGGGAAAACCACTCACAAAATCTATAGTCACACGTTCCCACTTCTATTGCGGAATTTCAATCGGTTGTAGTAACCCGGAAGGACACTGATGCTCAGCCTTGACTTTCTGACAAGTCAAACACTTCGACACAAAAGTCCACAACATCCCTCTTTAAACCCTTCCACCAATACTGTCATAAAGATTCTTATACATCTTATCTCTACTAGGATGCATAGAATAAGGGCTATCATGCGCTTCACTTAGTATGGTCTGCTTAATCCCAGAATCCTTTGAAACACAGTATTTACCTCGGAAGCATAGTATGCCATTCGAATCCATAGAAAAGTTCACAGATGTACCTTCCTCCACCTCTCTCATACGATGCTCAAGATACGAATCATTAACCTGTTCAGCCTTAATCTCTGAGAGTAAAGTGGGGATGACTCGGAGTTTAGTTAAAAGATTGTCATCCTCAAACAAGCTCATTCTGGCAAATAAAGCCCTTAGTTCAGTCATAGCACTACGACTTAAGGCGTCAGCAACCACATTAGGCTTACCAGGGTGATACTCAATCTCACAGTCATAGTCCTTAAGTAGCTCCAACCAACGACGTTGTCTTAAGTTAAGCTCCTTCTAAGTAAGCAAATACTTCAAGCTTTTATGGTCAGTAAAGATATAACACTTCTCCCTATAGAGATAGTGTCTCCAAATTTTAAGAGCGAGGATTACTGTAACAAGCTTAAGATCATGAGTAGGGTAATTAATCTCGTACGGTTTCAACTGCCGAAATGCATAAGCCACAACCTTTCCCTCCTGCATTAGCACACATCCCAATCTAATGTGAGAAGCATCATTGTAGATAGTATAAGCTTTCCTAGGCTCGGGTTGGATTAGAACCGGTGCTTGAGTCAACACAAACTTCAACTTTTCAAAACTAGACTCTTAAGCCTCGGTCCAAACAAATGGGACACTCTTCCTCAGAAGCTTAGTCAAAGGCGCCGTAATAATCGAAAAACCCTCAATAAACCTCCGATAATAACCAGCTAAACCCAAGAAACTACGAATCTCAGAAACATTCTTAGGTTGCTTACAGCCCATAATAGCCTCAATCTTTTTGGGATCCACACGAATACCCTCAGTAGAGACTATATGTCCTAAAAACATAACCTCAGAGAACCAAAATTCACACTTGCTAAACTTAGCATAAAGCTGCTTCTCTCTCAAGGTTTGTAGAACGACTCTGAGATGCTCCTCATGCTCAACCTCAGACCTCAGAAAACCAAAATTCACACTTGCTAAACTTAGCATAAAGCTGTTTCTCTCTCAAGGTTTGCAGAACGACTCTGAGATGCTCCTCATGCTCAGCCTCAAACTTAGAGTAAACTAAGATGTCATCTATAAACACCACCACAAACTGATCTAAGTAGGGTTGAAACACCCTATTCACCATAAAAGTAGCAGGAGCATTCGTTAACCCAAAAGGCATCACCAAAAATTCATAGTGCTCATATCTAGTTCAGAAAGCCGTCTGAAAGCCGTCTTAAACACATCAACATCTTTCACCTTAAGCTGATAATACCCAAATCTTAGTTCTATATTAGAAAAGAAAGTAGCACCTCAAAATTGATCGAATAGGTCGTCAATATGAGGCAAGGGGTATTTATTCTTAATCGTCAGCTTATTCAGCTTCCGATAATCAATGAACAAACGAAGTGTTCCACCTTTCTTCTTTACAAACAGGACTGGTGCCTCCAAGGTGAAACACTAGGTCAGATAAAACCCTTCTCCAACAACTCTTGCAACTGCATCTTCAACTCCTTGAGTTCCTTAGGTTCCATTTGATAAGGTGCCATGGACACAAGAGTCGTACCGAGATAGACTTTAATGCCAAACTCAACCTCATCACGTTTAGGTGACACACCAAGCAACTCTTCTGGAAACACATCAGGGAAATCCCTTACTACTTGAATCTTTTCAATCCCCGAATCTAATTGCCTTGGATCCAGAATGTAAGCCAAATAAGCCGTGGATCCCTTCCTAATCAACTTTTTGACTTTAAGGGCTGAGATCACATTAAACAGAAACCCTCTACGCTCACCAATTAATGTTATTTGTCGATCATCAGAAGTTTTCAAAATAGCCCTTTTCCTTTCACAATCCAAGTTAACTCGGTGCTTAGAAAGCCAATACATTCTAAGTATAAGATCAAACTCACTGAATGTTAACTCTAGTAAATTGGAAGGAAAGATCTCCCCTTGGACCTCTAAGAGACAGTTACGATACACCTTACTAACCTCCACAGAGATACCTATAGGACTTTGAACAGTAACCGCAGACTCAACATTTTCAGCAGCAATCTTAAGACCCCAAGACACAGCACTCACCATATAAGAATATGTCAAACCGTTATCAAGCAAAGCGAAATAAGGGATAGAATGAATAGAGAAAGTACTTGCTATGACGTTAGGCTCATCATGATCCTCATGCCTCCTAGTCGCATACATTAACCCATGCTATCTCGCCCCAGATCTAGCTACTCCACCACTCTGAATAGGCCTACCTCTAGTAGCTGAACTCGAAGCAATCGGTTTAACCTGCCCTTTACCTCCAACTAGAGCCTGAACCGAAGCTTGAGACTAACTCTGTACAAATGATCCAGTACGAGGATGTAGACAATCTCTAAAGAAGTGCTCTTGTGAACTGTACCTAAAATAAGCCCCGATCTTTCTCAACACTCACCCCCATGCCTTTATTACAGTAAGAACAAAGATGTAAGGAACGAGGACCAGTGGAACCACTAACACTACCCCACAGGAGCTTTCGAAACTGCAGGCCTTAGTCTTGGATAACTAGGTTGAGCTGCCTCCTTTCTAGGTCTCTTAGTAGAAGGACAACCAAAAATAGGCTGAATCGGTACGCCTGCTGGTTTCTTACTACGCTCATTGTCTTGAGCCTTTTAAGCATTAGTACGAGCCTCCAAACTCTCAACTAATCTAGCCCTACTAACCAAATCATTGATACTCTATCACGGTGCATGTTAACCCTAACCTGAAGTGAGAGCGAAGTCCCTTCCTAAACCAATCGCACTTTTTTTTCATTTGTCACCAACCCAGACGCATAACGAACCAACCTCAGAAACTCCATCTCATAATCATTAATAGACATATCCCCCTGTCTCAAGTTCATGAAGTCATCCCTACACTTATCGAGAAACTCCTCACCCACATAACGATCCTGAAAGGCGTCTCTAAAATAATCCCAACTAATCTGACTAGTAGGAGTAGACTCTTCCATAATATCCCACCAATTTTGAGCCTCACCCCTCAGTAAAGAAACAGCGGCCCTAACCCTTTGACCGGTAGGATAATTCATCTTTACAAATAATCTCTACAGATCCTTCAACCAATACTCAGCAGTAGAAGGATCCGTACCAGTCTTACCCTCAAAGACCTTCATCATAACAGCTATAAAATCGGCAAAAATGGGTATCCTCTACCCTCAGATTAACCCCAGCATCTCAATAATTCTCGACTAATCGTAACACTATCTAACTCCACGATCTCACTATCCCCAATGTCAGGCACATCCTCAACAGGAGCTTCCTTAGGAGGTAAGTCTTCCCCAACAACTGGCTGACCCTCAGTACCTACGGGCAGCCCATCCTCATCAACATGAGGCAACTCATCCACATTCGCCTTAGGCTCGAACACAGGAGTAGGGTCACTAATGGCCCTAGTAGTACGGCCCTGGCCTCGACCTTGGCCGCGACCAGTCGTAAGACTAGTACTCCTACGTGGTGGCATACTATCTATCTACATCACTAAAGAGTACTAAAGTAAGAATTGGTACCGGAGGTTTAGAATAAATCACACTTATATATATATATATATATAACATAAATTATTATAACTCATCAGTTTATTTAAAATCCTCATTTAACCCTAAAATTTTTTAAAACCAAGTCTAGAGAGCCTCACAATCTGTGGGTTGAACTCAACTCTAATACCACTAAATATAACCCCCTTACCCAGTCCAGAGTACTCGACCGGATCCAAAAGATTATTTAAGTAATTTCACTCACACACAACTAGATAGTCCAAAATCATTCATAAATATAAATATAAATATAATTGTATAATATAAAGTTTATAATTAAAATAAAATAACATAATTAATCTCCCAAAATAAAATATCAAAGTCCCTAAAATAGAATGTACTTACAACCCAAATATAATAGTAATTTACAAATATAATAAAAACCCAAAATCAAAGTAATATTAAGATAAAATAAATTAACTCTAAAATTAAGCCTCCGGGTACCAAGTTACCTATATCTGGGTAATTGAAAAGGAAAACTGTAGGGATATGAGCTATAAAGCTCAGTGTGTCTCTAAAGCACATACAACCAAAGAAAAAGTTACCTTGGGGATGAATCGAAGGTGGAGAAATAATCCTTATTTATAGTAAAACAAAATCTTCACAATTTATATTTTTTAATGTGGGATTGTGCTATTTCAACCCCCACTAATGTCCCCTCCCATCATAAGATATGTTAATTCGTTTATTAGAGTTGGAGAGAGATTTAAATGAGGAAAATATATAGATATGGAAATGCTTTGTAACTCCAAACCAATTTAAGAAGTCTATTTTTACTACCTAATTCCAATGACACAACCTCATTTTTTTTGAATTGTAATAATAAGATAAAGTTCGAACAACAAACAAAACTAACATAACTCGAATTCATATCACATCTGGGACAGTGAACAATCTCGTTTTTATTACTACATAGCATGGTATACTTGAAATAATTAAGGACCTACATCATACACCCATTGAATTTAGAATTTCATGATCACTTCCTTAATTTTTACACTAAACTATCAAATTTCAGCATATAGTTTTCCACTACTACATTGTCCCAACTTCCAAAACAAACTTAAAGAAGTATATAATGTTGTGAATTTATTAAAATGTTTAATTATATAAATAAAATTATTTATAATAAAATTTGGTTATTTTGTAATTCTACAATTGAATTGGTGTTTAATTAAAGAGTGATACAATTTTAGTAATAAATAGTATAGATTAAAAAACAAATCAATTTCAATTTGTTGGGGATCGACCTGATTAAGCATCGAACAAGTAAAAAATAGCGGAAGAAATTGATAAATTGAACATAAAAAATTAAAGTGGAAAAATCCCTCCAAAGAGGATAAAAAATCACGGACAAAGATAATTTTACTATAATGACAAAAGAACAAAGAGTACAAAAGATGGAGATAAAACTGACTCCCGAAACACAAAAACAAAAATCCCTTAAAACGTAAACACAACATTCTCTAAAAATGTTATGAGTTCTAATATTTCATGGTTGTAAAAGAGCTTATTTATAGGCTAAATTCGTAGGTTAAATAAATTATGATAATAAATTCAAAATATATTATACTAATAAATACTAAATCTTCTAGAAAGAAAATATATTTTGTTTAACTTGACTTGCAAACAATCCTTATTTGATTGAAATATGAGGTATTCTCAACAAATCTCCACCTTGACTCATATTTCCACAACGTCATCTTTGCCAAAGCTCGCCACGGGCATATCATGAACTATGCAGGAATTAACTAAGTCGAGCCTATGCTTAGAAGTTGGAAGACTTCTAACCTTCGACTTGTGCACTGCCAAATCAAAACTAACCTGGATCTGATTTTCACGAACATAATGCCCTAACTTTTCAAAACCTACATTCTAAAGAGAACCTATTTTCAACAAAACAACCATACCTTTTTCCCTCCTTTGACCATGTTGTATCCACTCCAAATGAGTTGACTTCGACTCCATTACGAATGAGAGACGTCCGACTTCACTAGACACTATAGAACCTTCTAGAATATAAAGACTGTCAGCTCTTTTACCTTTTAACAAAACGAGAGCCCCATGAAACACCTTAATGCTGCTCGACTTCATGTTGATTTTGCAACCGTTCGAGTCTAAAATACTCAAGGAGATGAGATTCTTTAGTAAATCAGGTACATACATGACATCTGAGAGTGTCTTAATAGTCTCATCGTGCATCCTAATTTTAACAGTACTAATACCAATTACCTTACTCGATGAATCGTTTTCCATGCACAAAACTTCACCTTCAATTGAATTGTATGTGGAGAACCATTCTCTATTGGGACACATGTGGAAAGAGCATCCTGAATCTAGGATCCACTCGGACATAAGCTTGGAGTTATCACTCATTGACACTAATAAGAAATCATCACCGCTTTCATTGGCTAAATTAGCACTAGTTGTACCTCGTCATCTCGCGTTGCCAACCATCCCTCCAAACCATCATTGCCATTGTCGTTCATGAGTAGCAGAAGGGAAACCATTTGGTTTTGCATCGTAGACCCTTCCTCTACCGTGCATCGCCCTTTTACGGTGTTCTTGTCTTTGGTGAGTGGTACTTGAGTGAGAGACCTCATTTTTTGGATGTGTTGGTGTATACTTCGACGATCGTACACCGTGTGTGGTAGTGGTGGAGGCACCGCTGATGAGGGTTGTAAAACCCTAGTTTGCCTTGTTGCTAAGGATGGTAAGGGATTGGGCCACCAGATGAGGCCCAACCTAGGTGTGAAAACCCAATAACTCCTTCGACTCAATAACCCAACCATGTGACCTAACAACTTAAGACCTAAAGAAACCAAACCCAAACCTTACCTATCTTGTGACCCAACCTTAAAACCAAATCATCCAAACTCTAGATCCAATTTGATTTGACACACTTGTTGATTGACCCGACCCAACCCGTTGACTCGAGTTGACTTTGACCTGTTGATCGTTGACTTTGACTTTGATCGTTGATTTTTTTACCAACCTTATCTTACCATTTTTTGACGTCCTGATTCCGAATCCACAGTCCGCTTCGTTAATTTCAAACTTGAAAGCCTCATTTTAGCTATTTACAAGTTACTATACTAAGTAAAATTTTCTAAGAAAAATGAATAAAGGATTTGACTTGGGATATTTTGTGTGTAGGTGATTACGATTTTAGGAACAAAGAGTTACCTCCACCTGTGCAGACTACCCCTACACAAGCTCCGATAGTTGCACGTGAGTTTTGTTTGGGTTTAGTGTTGGATTTAGTATGTGGCATAGTGATAGATTTCATATAGAATTTACTCTTGAAAGTCCTAATTCAGCTAGACCCGGAGATAGATCTGAGCGTGGAAGACATTCTCTACGATGTTAGAGCTTCTGCCCATTTGAGGTGTGTCTTTGTCTGTGCAATACTCTCGTTATGTGATAAATTTTGTGATAAGTTATCTGTTAGATTATTATTTGGTGTTATGTATCGCATGTTGATTTTTCATGCATATCTGTTAGTTTGTGGATATTCTGAATATCATGTGTACGGATTTTTGAACTTTGAATTAATATCATGATATTGTGTTGAGACTAAGATTATTGTGACATCATATCATTGTGTGTTAATGGGTTGGGATTGTACAGTGGAAGTCGTGGTAATCTCCCCTTCAAACGGCTGATAGTAAAACCACTCTGATTGGTGACGATGGGGAAGGGTTTTGGAGAACCTTTCCACTGTTTTGGTGTTCTGGAGGATTGGGTGCATTGCATTGTGCTTGTGATTTTGTTGCATTTGTGTTGTGATAAACTGTATGCTTGAGTTAAAATGTTTTATGAAATTACTATGATACTATGTTTGTGATTTCTTGCACTTTAGAGACACATTGGGCTCTTTAGCTCATTCCCCCTCAGTTTTTCCCTTTCAGATTTATCGGACTTAAGCGACTTGGTACTTGGATGATCTCTTCTATTTATTTATTTTCATTTATTATTCATTATGAATTATTTTTGGGATTTATTTTTCAAATTATATATTGAAATTATTTTGAGTTTGTAATGTCTTTATTTAATTTGGGGTTTTGGATATTTGTGTAAGATATTTGATTAATAATTTCTACTGATTGGAATTATTCAGAAATGGAAAAAATTAATTTACAAATTAAATTATATAATTGTTTTAAACGGTTTCTGAGGGCGAAATTACGATAGTGACTTGCTAGATTTGGTAATATCTTTTAGGCCGGGTTTAGTGGGTTACATGACGTCTTCTCTATCAATACCTCCTATAATGCCCTATTAGCAATGCACAATTAGATTATAGATAGGGCCTTGTCATCAAGCTTTTTCCATTCTGACTGATCTAGATTCTCGGGTTTTTTCTCGTTAACAACCTTTTTCATGCCTGTCTGAACTAGAATTGTCATTGTTGGAGCCCAATTTTGACCGGGCCCAACACTTGAACCATGATTGAATCCAAATTTCAATTTTAATTTTTAAATAAGTTTGAATTTATTTTAAATTCAAATTCACTTTGAGTTTGAGTTTACTTTAAATTTAAATGTATTTAAAATTAAAATAAATTAATGTCCAAATGTCCAATTACAAATCAAAGCCCAATTACAAGGGCCCAATTAACCCAACACAAGCCCATTTACACGGGCCCAAAATAACCCATTACAAATAACCCAAACGAACCTAAGTCCAAACTTTTTACCCTAGCCTAAGCAACTTGGTTTGCTGCCCCAACTTGCAGACTGCCAGCCACCTCCTTCATCCAACCAAAACGCGCCACATCATCGTCAACCACTATCACCAGCCAACTTGCTTCTGCACCCCACTGCCATAGCCACCACTGCATAGCCGGACCTGCAAAAAGAAGAAATAGACTTACATTTAGTGGTGTAAAACAAAATAGAATCATTGTATTAATGGCTATAAAGCCAGAATTTGAGCCAATTGTAAGAAGGACGAACCCATTTTGGAGAAATCAATACAAAACCACTTTCGAAAAACCTTTGGTTACTGATTTCTTGTGTTTACTTTTGAATACTACAAAGCAATACAAGTGAAGAGGCTTTTGAAGCATTTACAAGTCAAAACAGGAGCAGTTAATATTCAACGGATAATATTCGGGCAGATACCAAGCAACAGCAGTAAATTCAAGACCCCAAGCATTAAAGTCAGTCAGGTACTATTCAATGTATGATTAACTACAGTTTATGTTTCCAGTCATTAAACTCTTCGATTCTGAAGTGTGCTTCAATACATGCATATTAATACCATTACTAATGTTTATTGTTTAAAAAAATGTATTTATGATTACCATTAGTATTAATATCAGTTATAATACTAATAATATTAAAAAAGGGATAATATTAATGGCATTAATTAATATTAGTAATATAATAATTAATAATATTTTTTATATAATAATAAAAAGGAAAATGAAAGGACAGAAACTCCCCTGACTTGCGTTGCCGTCGTCGGAACTTTGCGCCGGAGTCGTCGCTGAACACCATCAGTGCCTCGTCGTACATAGATCAGCAAAAAGAAAGAATAAAGGATCAGTAAAAAGGGTTTTAAAAAGAAAAATCAAACGTTTTAAACAACAAAAAGGCTTAAAAAAAGAGGGGAATAAAGATTTTTTGAAAATTTTCAGATCTGTTTTAAAACCAGATCTGATTTTAATGAAATGAAAGAAAAAAAAGGAAAGAAAAGGGGCGTTTGGTGTACCTGATCGGCAGCGCGTGGAAGGCGGAGCGACGGCGCGTTGCACCGGCGGGCGATGGACCCTAAGGCGTGGTGGTTACGTACATCGACTGGTGGGGCGTGTGCGGCGCACCCTCGGAGGACACCGGCCAGGTCTCGACCGGCCTTGAAGAAGAAGGAGGGGAGAGAGAGGAGAGAACAAAAGTTTTTTTGAAGAAGTTTTTGAAAAAATGAATTGAAAACAAAAAAAAAATTTAAAAGGGGTATATAGGGCTACCAAAACGACGTCGTTTTGGGTGTGGCCAAATCACCCCAAAACAGTACCGTCTTGAGCTATTACCCATGACCGACCCGATCCGACCCAACTCGCCTGGAGGATCCTTGTGTTTTGAGAAAAGTTATATTTATGCATTTGATCCTTCCGCATTTTTTGATTGTTTCAATTTAGTCCTTTTTGTACTTTTAATTTGGCACAATAATTTTCATTAATTTTCAATTTAGTCCCTTGAACTTTTGAAAGCACCAAAAGCTGCCACATGTCAGTATTTGGCTTATTTATGCAAGCAGTCCCTACTATTTTCAATTTGTTTTAATTTCATCCTTAAATCAAGATCTGTTTAATCACAAAATTGGCCCAAAAATTTTTCATGGTTTTCAAATTAGTCCTTTGACATCAGGATGCCTGAGAGGCTGCCACGTGTCACCTATTTTTGGTTTTATTGCCCTAGAGGTCGCTAAACTATCCAAAAATTACATTTTTACCCTCGAACTTCTAAATATTCCATTTTTTACCTCAAAACTTCCAAATATTCCATTTTGACCCTAAAACTTCCAAAAATTACATTTTTACCCCTAAACTTCCAAAAATTCCATTTTAACCCTAAAACTTCCAAAAATTATGTTTTTACCCCCGAAATTCCAAAAATTCCATTTTTGACCTTGAAACTTGCAAAAATTACATTTTTACCCCCGAATATCAAAAAATTTCATTTTTGATCCCGATTTTTCTAAAAATTACCATTTTTCCCCCGGGCATCCAAAGTCTCATTTTTAACTCCAAATCGCATCATTTTGTTTCTTTATCAATATTTGCATTTATTTTTAATTATTTTGCACCTACATTTTATATTTTTACATACCATTTATCTGCTTATTATCTTACCTTGTGTTATTTAATCTCTCCTATTAACTGCTCATTCGTATTTAAAAATTACACGTTCATTTTCGAAGTTATTTTAAAACAGAGGCAATGTTCTTTTCGTGTGAAAACTTCGAGAAATCATGCCCTAACGTGTCGCGTGTGATTTTTCGTATAACTCATACGAATCGAATATCTTTTTCCAAGTTTTAATGTCTGTTAACTTTGTGATTCCGAGAACGTTGTGCCCTAACGTGTTGTTCACGACTTCAATTCTTCGCGAAAATCGAAGTAAACAGATATTCTATCTTCAAATCCTTTAAGTCATGTGTCCGAGGATCGTGTTTTAAACTCAATACGAAATTTCAAGTTTTCAAGTACACATACACTTTTAAATTATCTTAAAAACCGAGGTAATGTCCTTTTCGTGTGAAAACTTCGAAAAATCGTGCTCTAACGTGCGGGGTGTGATTTTTGTAATTCATGCAAATCGGATATCCTCTTCAAAATCTTTCAAAACGTCCTTCAATTTTGAAACTTCGAGAACATAGTGCCCTAACGTGTTGGACACGATCTCCAATTCTCATAGAGATTCGAAACACGGGGACGGGTTTTCTGAAAAAGGTTTCCCTTGAAATCTTGTAAAGTTTTTCTAAAGACAAAAAAATCGTATTTTAAACTTTACTCGAGTTTTCAACGTTTTCATAAAACGAGACCCGAAAATAATTAATGTGGTACCAATTTTGGGCGTATGAGGGTGCTAATCCTTCCTCATGCGTAACCAACTCCTGTACTCGTTTTCTGGATTTCGTAGACCTACATATTTTTCAAAACGGTTTTTTAAGATGTTTTGTGGTGTTCCAATCACACCAAATAAAAGGATTGGTGGCGACTCCCATTTTTTTGATTTTTAAAAAATAGTTTTCGAAACCTTGTTTTAAAAATGGTTTCGACAGTCATCATCCGAACTTGTCACAAATTAAAATTTGTGACACCATCAAATTACTTAATGTCAAACCTTGTTGTTGTCATCTCTGAACGGGCTAATCTATGGAAATTTAACAAGCTTTGATAAAAGTTGTTGGGGATTGACCCGATTAAGTAACGAATAAGTAAAAATAGCAGAAGAAATTAAAAAATTGAACACAAAAATTTAATGTGGAAAAATCCCTCCAATGAAGATAAAAAAATCACGGGCAAAGATGATTTTACTATAATGACAAAAGAACGAAGAGTACAAAAGATGGAGATAAAACAAAATCCTGAAACTTGAAAACAAAGAACCCTCAAAACGTAAACACAAAATTCTCCAAAAGTGTTATGAGTTCTAATTTTTAATGGGTGTAAAAGAACTATTTATAGGCTAAATTCGTAAGTCAAATAAATTATGCTAATAAATGCAAAATATATATACTAATAAATACTAAATCTTCTAGAAAAAAATATATATTACTTTTAACTTGACTTGAAAATAATCTCTTATTTAACTAAAATATGAAGCAGACTCAACACAATCCTTAAGTAGCAAACTAAATAACAAAAAACATAAGCTACAAAGCAATGGTACTCAATCTAATGTCAAAACATTACATAAAACACAAAAAAAATCATGACATCAGTTCATGATCCACCATCAACAAACAAAACTCACATCACAGAGTCCATGACAAACTCTTAATTTCAACTAAAGAAATAAAATTTACCAAAAACGGTTTAATACCATTTTTGGCTCCTATATTACAATAAAATTCTCACTTTGACCTTTTTACTATTTTTTTTTGAGCATTTTACTCTAGTTGCTCTCATTCTCTCAATCAAGTTAGCTCCTTTAATAATTCTTGTTAAAAATTTTAAACCAATTAATGACACGTGTAAAATCCAAAAAATATGAAAGAATAGAAAATTATAAAAAAAATAAAAAAGCATAATTTTTTAATTTTTTTTAAAAATATAAGTATGTGAAACTTCCATAAACTTTAAAATTTTACATAAATTTTAAAATAGTTTTTTGGAATTTTAGGGTTTGTATAAAATTTTAGAATTTTATTAAAATTTTAATAATTTTATGGTATTTTTGGGAAATTTTAGGGATTTTTTTTTACATTTTATGATTTTTTTTATTTTTTAAAGATATTTAAATTTTTTAATTTAAAAATACCATCAAATTCTAATAATTTTTCATAAAATTATAAAAATTTTCTAAGAAAACTAAAATTAAAACAAAAAACCTTCTGTTTTTTATTTTGGAATTAATTTTTTTTTTGAAGTTGTACATACTTATAAGTTTAAATTTTTTTTATAATTTTCAAATATATTTTAAGATTTTTTTTTAGTTTTTTATAATTTTCTGAGTTTAAGATTTTAGGGGCTTTTTTTTTAAAAAAAATTATGATTTTTTTGGAAATTTAATGATTTTTTTAGTGACTTTGAAATAGATTGCTTTGTTTATCATTGAGATTGAAAAACATTTTTCAACTCAAATCATGATTTTAAATTAAAAACATTATTAAACAAGTAACTTTTAAATCAAATCTTCATTTTAAACTTGGATTTTATTCTAACCCAAATTTTTAGCTTTAACTTTTGAAAGTGTTTTCCAATGAAATTATTTTTTTATTCACGCATTAAATTTTTTATTTTACAATATCGTATTTAAAATAGATATTTTATCTTCTGAAGAGCACTTTTTTACAATAATGATAAACACTGTCAAAATTTTTTGAAAACATTTTTTCTAAAGTACTTTTTCATGACACTTTTCAACCTCAACAGTAAACTAGCCCTAAGGTTATTTAGTTTTTTACAATATTTTGAGTTTTCATATTTTTGTGAGGCTTTTATAAATGTTTAATATTTTTTTGGAATTTTGATGATTTTTTAGTTTTTATATTTAAAAAATATTTTTTATAATTTTGAAAAATAGATAATTTTTTTATAATTTCCTATGTTTTCATATTTTTGGAGATTTTTTTTCCAATTTTTATGATTTTTCGTATTCTTAATAATTTTTAAAATTGTATTTCTTACATGTGGCATCGTGTCATTGGTCGGTTTAATTTTTTTAACGAAAATTGTTAAAGGGGCTATCTTCAATGACGGAATGAAAGTAGGGGAATTGACCGAAAAAATAGTACAAAGGCCAAAGTAAAAATTTCACTCTAGTACCAGGGCCAAAGTAAAAATTTTACTCTAGTACAAGGGCCAAAAATAGTATTAAACCAAAAACAAACTTACTAAAGAGGATTCTAATAAAGATATGGTTCTCATTGACCAATTTAGTTGAGAAGGCATCAATAGGATTGTTATAAATTTTAAAACTATCCAACAAAAAAAAAATGTACCTTTAGGCTGTTTTTGAAGGAGCCTGGCATGAGATGCCATGTAAAAGATGAAAAGATAGCAGAGAAATAGAGAGAGCAAGTATGGAAATTTTCATAGATAAATACCCTAACATTAATTACATAACACAGATTTATAAAATTTAATAATTTTTACTTAAAAAAAATATATAATTCTCCATAAATACCCTAACATTAAGTAATTTGGTTGCTTTAACAATTTTTTTATTTGATTCGGGCAGATAACTTTACGGTTATTCAAGAAATTCAAGAAACATCCTCAAGGACATCACATTCATTTTTAATTAGATGAATGATTCGAACATATTTTTAAAGAAGAGAACGTAGAAATAGAAGGTATCTCTAAATTGGCTTTTGACAGGAATGCAAGACTACAATTATTTACAGCAGGTCCGTTGAATATTTCTAGATAATTTCGTTAAATTTTTTTGTTTGTTTTACATAAAAAAACAAATTTTTTTTGCTTCCATTAATTACGTAACACGAATTTATAAATTTGAATAATTAGTTAAAATAAAATCTATATTAATTAACTAGTTTGCATACATGTTATTTCAATTTAATTATGTTAAGCTATAAGTATAGATTGAAGGTAAGTGAGAACAATAATATATGGATTAATGATGTTGAACTGGTAATCATAGGATTATGGTTAATAGAACTATATTCCATATCATCTTAACATATACTGCAATCTTTATATATACAAGAGAAAAGAAAAAATTTCCCTAACCTTCTAACTGATTTCAATAACAAATTATCTAACTAATGTTTTACACTCCCCAATCGAGTTGGTAAGTTATAAATGTTTCGAACTCCCAACTTGGGTACAAGATATTTATGTTGTTGTACACCTAAACCTTTTGTCATGATATCTTCTAATTTCTCTTTTGTTGTAACATCCTTAGTGTAGAGCAACCCACTTTGAATTTTCTCTCTTATAAAGTGACAATCAATTTCTATATGTTTGGTTTTTTCATGAAACATTGAGTTTGTGGCTATTTGCAACGCTACTTTACTATCACAATATAGTATTGTTGATTCTTGTCATTTTACCCTTAACTCTTCAAGGAACCCATTTAACCATACCAACTAAGCCACTGTTGTTGCCATATTCCTATACTCGACTTCGGCAGATGAATGTGAAATCGTGATTTTTTTTTTACTTCCATGAGATTAACGAGCCACTCAATTTGATAAAAAACTAGATATTGATCTCCTCGTCGTTGGAAAAGATGCCCAATCTGAGTTACAATAAGTACTCAATTGCAAATCACCTTCAGCTGGAAAAAAACAATCCATACCCTGGCTCATTTTTTATGTATGCATGGGTGCTTCATAATGTGAGTACTTGGGATATTGCAAAAATTGATTAAGGTGTTGTACCGCAAATGTGATATTCGGCCTAGTGTGCATTAAATAGAGTAATCATCCAATCATCCTTTGATACATAGTGACATTTTCAAGGATTCTATCATCACCAACAGTTGAAACCTGCTCATCAAATTCCAATGTTTTAAGCTTTCGATTTTGCTCTAAGGGAGTGGCCACACTATTCGCCTCACCTAAACCAGCATAGGAAGTAAGTTCTAGCACATATTTTCGTTGATTCAAAACAATTCCTACCTTCGATCTCATCAACTCTACACCAAGAAAATACTTTAGATTCCGTAAGTCCTTCATCTTGAAGTTCTAATGTAAAATCATTTTAAGCTTCTCCACTAATACACTATCATTGCTTGTTATTTGTAAATTATCAACATAAATCAGCATGATCACCAACTTATCTCATTTTCGCTTTGTAAACAATGAATAGTCATATTTTCTCTAACTAAATCCATTACTCAGAAGTGTTGTTGTGGGCTTGATATTCCACTGTTAAGAAGCTTGCTTCAAATCATAAAGGGACTTTCTCAATCGACAAACATGAGTCTCCCCCTGAGTGTGAAATCCCGGTGGAAGAGTCATATACACCTTCTCATGAAGATCCCCTTTCAAAAAAGCATTATACAACTCCATTTGGAACATGGGCCAATCAAACCGAGCCGCAAGAGCAATAACAACCCGAACAGTAACTTGTTTAACAACAGAAGAAAAAGTAAGTCTCATGATAATCAATTCCCGGTGAAACACCCCTAACTCGTCTCCGTCATCGGATTAGTGTTATGGAGCATTACAATACAACTTAGAATATTTAACACCAAATAGAATCAAATATGCAATTTAAATAACAACAATCAAAATTCATTTGAATCAATGCAAAATATATGCTTATTAGGCTTACAATGAGTCTACGATGCCTTAAAAATAGTTTAGAAGCAATCATGAATTAATTCAAAACAAATCGGAAGGTTTAAGGAAAATTCAAAAATTTTCAAAACAAGGGTCACACGACCGTGTGGCCAGGCTGTGTGACAATGGCCAGGCTATGTGGCACTTGAAGTATGGGACATACGATTGTGTCCCAACTCGTCTGTTCATATGTGTAGCTCACTGACTTGGATCACACGACCATGTCCCAACCCGTGTGTCTGCTCGTGTAACTCACTGACTTGGGTCACACGGTCGTGTCGTAGGTCGTGTACCAGACTGTGTGTACCCTGCACCTAGACAAATAAGGACACACGATCATGTGGGTTGACTGTTTGTGGCAGACAGACGTGTGGCAGCACATGTCCTAAGCGGTGTGCACCAAAATTTACCCCCAAACAAGTCATTTTCAATCTAATTGCTTAGGTACCAAAACATACCAAGAACACATGTTTACAAGCCTTTAAAACAAATTCAAACACACTCAAAACATCCCAAAACCTATGTGCCTAACCAATGCGCCATCATTGACACCACAATTCAAACTTCTAAACAATCCAACACCGAGTTAAGTCTCAAGTATATATATACCAAATGATTTGCATTCAATCTCAAAATAACATACCTTAACTCATTCCAAAACTTACCACTTCTATTCTCAATTAATAAGATGCTCAAATACCATAACTCAACATTTTGCAAGCTTATATCTAATGATCAATTTGCATAACAAGACTATATTCAAATCAAAACCTATACAAAGTCACCTATTTCAATTTCTAACACTCCTATTACATGCCACAAAACCAAGTATAACAATTGCAAAACTATCGAAATAAAGCTAAATAGTTTGATCTTCAATTTGATTTGATCGCCTGGTTCTACAAAACAAGATCTATAAGGAAACAAGAAAAACAACACGAGTAAGCTTTAATATAGCTTAGTAAGTTCACATGTTGAAACGTTATAACTTACCAAATAATTACAGTTTTATAATTAACAAAATCAAAGGCTAACTTTAACCCTATCAATCACAACCATTCAACAGGTGAGTTTCGTAAATTTGAGTCATTTAATCACTTAATTTATATAGTATCAACCAATAACAAGTCACGATATAAAACCAGAAAAGATGAACACTTATACAGGTCTTTCACAAGAAATTATAACCAAATATCAATTACATATCATCATTACGTCATGTAATCATTAAAAATAAAACTCAACCCGATGAACGATATAAACAGATTCAGATATGCGGTTATCCATCGAAACACACCAGAAAGCTCAAATGAGCTAAACCAACTAAAAACTCGCCTTGGCACCAAGTACCTAGCCGTAGGCTAACATACCTCCAAAACACACCTTGACACCAAGTGCCAAGCCTGATGGCTTTACATTGCCCCTAGTGACGTGCCAGAAACATTGTAAATATAACTCGATAGTCCACAAAAAATGCTAGACTTCGGTATATTCGATGAAAAGGAAAAAATCAAGAATCATCATCTCATCTCAAGTCAAATTCGTACAACGCGCATTATAACCTATTGGCATGCCAATTGCATATTATCCTATGTTCATCCAAACTCGATACACATAACCATATAACAATTTCCATTTCAATCCATTTCTCACAATTCTAATCATAATATTTCAATTGTATCCAGTATCATCGAATTACATAACTCATAATAATATTATTATTAGAAATAGTCAAAATAACATCATACAAACTTACAATTTAATTATATTTCTCACCTTGAATCATCTTTATAATTATTTCATTAAATAAGTATTCAATACTTCATAAATCATAAATCATAAATCACATGTCAATAAAATATTGAAAATTATGCTAAATTAAACCATATGAACTTACCTAGAAGAAAACAATTGCAAAAGCAAAGTAGGTGACTAATTCGTTAATTCAGCTTTTTCCACGATTATGCTTCGTACGAAACAAATCTTGATCTATAATAATTAAATTCAATCTTATCAAAACCAAATACAAATCCCAACTCAATTTTATGCATATGACCATTAAGTTTCATTATTTACATATTTTCCTTAAACTTTTACATTTCTCTCAATTTAATCCCTAAACTCGAAATTCAAATTTTCACAAATTACCATGCTGGCCAAATTTATTTCTAAATACTACATTCCATAGTCGTTCAAAATTCACAATAACTCCACTTCAATTTTAATATTTTATAAAATCAGTCCTTTAACTAAAACTAGAAAAATCACTTTACAAAATAGTCCTAATCAACAACCAATACTTCAAATCATCATTGATCTGATGGTTTCGTACTTAGCAGATTGAACTTATTTTCACATTTGATAAGCTTGAAATCAAGTAATTCTTTTTTGTTTTATGAATTTTTAGTCTAGTTTCGTTTTCTAAATAAATTGTGTTAAGAAGGTTGTATTATTTCTTTTGAGGCCAAAAGAGGCTTAAAGATTAGCTAACATGATTCGTGAGTGCACAGGAGACTATTATCAGCTGAGCCATAATGATATTGATCACTTTGTCACGACAGAGACAGCCCTATGTCACAACAAAGGGATCAACAATAAGGAATTGCAAGACTGCCTGCTATGTCGCAACACAAGTCCTGGTGTGTCGCGACATCAGCCTCAGATTCCAACTCTGCATCCTACAAGGGGCGTTTTCATCTTCACAATGCAACTTAAACATGAGGAACGATAGCTAACCTAGGATTGAGGAAAAACAACCATTTAAAGCTATAAATATGACCTTTAGCACTAGGGTTTAGACACCATTACTTAGACTTTAGTTTTCAATTTTAATTTTGTATTTTTCGTTTTTGAAACGAGATTGTAGAAACTCACGTAAACGATCGAGGATTTTTTCCCAATAGATCGCTTATTTCTTGTTCATTCTCTTTTGCATTTATATGTCTTAATATATTGTGTTATTGATGAATAAAGAAACCATAAGGAACTAATTTCATTTTGGGGAATTAGGAAGTGGACGTATGAATAATTGATTGTTGTTTTACAGGGGTTTGCCTTTTGGATCAACTTTTTGGGAAAGGGAGAGCATCAAACAAACACTAGGCCTGACAACCCTAGAAAGTCATCTAGGTAGGAATGAACCCAAAATTGTTATTGCCCATCTGTGAACACCTTTTCCCCAAATCGATTTAGATTGTGACATCTAGCGATAAGTAATCTTTACTGACTTGCTATGTCAGCAGAAGATCGAGAGATCTAATTGGGGTAGTGGCTAGTTGATTGAAGGAAAATTTCAAAACCAAACAATTAAGGAACTCATACGGAAACGACCTAATATCCCCAAAGTCATTTATAAGATTTCTACAACTCAAGCTTTTTCTTTTATTTACTATTTTATTTTATCTTATATTTTATGCCTTCTACAACAAACTCTTATATCCTTCGTACTATAAACCCTAAAATAAGTACTAACTAATTTTATTCTTTTCACGAATTTTATTTACTTTAGCTTTACGCCCCCTTTGTGGTATAATCCTCGGAATACTTCCAAGTGTTCCGTTGTAAACACATTATATTTACAATCGACCCGTATACTTGCAAAAAGCTAAAATCTACACTTAGGGGCGGTCAAGTTGTTGGCACCGTTGCTAGGGAGGAAACGCTTTAGTAAATTTGATGTGTTGTTGGGAACACCAAATATAACCTATTCCAAAAATTAAAATAAATAATAGTAAAAGAAAGTAGGGTCTAATCCTCAGGAACTGGAGTGTAAAGAATCTTGTCTGTCGAGATCGTAGGTGAAATCTTGCCTAAGAAAAGAACCAGAATCTAGGGAAAAATTAAAAAAATAGAATTAAAAGAAGTAGAAAATAGAGGTGTCAAAATAAAAATAAATTGCACACAACTTGCTTGTTAACCAAGGCTCCTCCATTGGCGGCATCTATCATATTCATCTCCATAGGTTTCAAGCCCTCATAGAAGTATTGGAGAAGAGACCATTTAGTTATCCCATGTTGTGGGCAACTTGCACACATCTTTTTAAATTGCTCCCAATAGTCGTAAAGAGACTCCACATCCTTTTGCCTAATCCCAACAATTTCTCTTCTTAACTCAGTGGCTCGCGAGGTTGGAAAAAACCTGTTAAGAAACAAATGAGAAAGATTAGACCAAGTTGTAATAGACCCAAGAAAGAATAGATAAAATAACCATTCCCTAGCGGAGTTTGCTAAAGAAAAAGGGAAAGCGCATAATTTAATTTGATCCTCAGTTACCCCCTGAGGTTTTATACTCAAACAAACCATATGGAATTCCTTCAGATGTTTATGTGGATTTTCATTCTACAACCCACGAAAAATCGGTAATAATTGGATTAGACCTGATTTAAGCTCAAAGCTGGCATCCATGGTAGGATACGCAATTCACAATGGTGGTTGATCATTAGGAGCCTCGGCTAATTGTCGAATTGTCTGATCCATAGGTGGTGGTGGATCTCGATTTTCGTCAACTCTAGCGATCAGCACTTCCACCGGTGGATCAAGTCCTTGGTTTTCCAATGTTGGATTATGGTTTTCGTTTACCCTAGATTCACTTTCGTCACCTTCTTCTACTTCTGAAGGTGGGCTATGCTTAATTCCTACAACTTCTGACTGCCTCTTTCGTAACTTTGTTTCCTTGCGATTAGCTTTTGCAGTCTTTTCAATTTCGAGATCGTACGGGTATGCAAGATTTCCTGGAGTAGATCTAGTCATAAAAAAACAAGATTAGTACGTTACCAGTCCTCGGCAACTGTACCAAATATAACCTACTTCAAAAATTAAAATAAATAATAGCAAAGGGAAGTAGGGTGTGTAAAGAATCTTATCTATCGAGATCGTGCACGACATCTTGCCCAAGAAAAGCGGCAGAATTTGGGAAAAAATAAAAAACAGAATTAAAAGTAGTAGAAAATAGAGGTGTCGAAATAAAAATAGTCAAAGGAAGAAGGGTTTTATCGATATTTAGAGATCCAGCCTCTAGTTATCTTGATTCTTACTCGGTTCAATCATAGGCTTTGGATGGTTCTTCTCATGCCCGAATAAGCCAGTTATAATGGAAGAGGACGCCTACGACCACCAGCTTCATATATAGTTTTTTTAGAGGAACCTAACTCTAGCCAACCGTCGCTCCAATGAGACTGTCTTACACTAGATCACCTTTTCCCAACAACGAATGCCACGTCGTTTTGTCTCTTTAGCTTGGCAACCTCTAACGCAGTAAGTTAGCGAATCAACTGTGCAACCTTCTCAAAACACACAAAGTAGTTGTCTTTGCACAAGATGAAAAGATTACTTTTGTAGGGATTTTGGACGAAAGCGTCGATCCCATAATATAGATAATTGATGAATACTTGGGCAAGAGAAATTAAGCGCGGGTTCTAAGCCTCATGAACCTTGAAAGAATATTTGATAACCTTCGGCTAGAAGGGTTTTTAGTTGCTCATGTTTTTGGGGAAGAACACAAGATAATAAAAATAGAGCTTTTTATTGAACTAGAGTTTTTGGAAGATGGAGGATTTTTTCAATGAATGGGAAGTGAATAATTCAATCACTCCATCCCCTATTTATAGTACATATAAATTCCTAGTTGAATTCAATCTAAATTCTAAAAGATAATTAGAATTAAATCTAAACATTAATTCCCTAACTGGATCTACCTTAAACTCTAAAAGATAAATCTAAATTAAATACAAATTAAATATAAATAATATCCTAAATATTAATCCTAATAAAAATAAATAAGTTTAAAATAAAATAAAATCAGGTCTTTTGTCCTATAGAAACTCTCTTCAAGTCTTCCACATTCTCACAACTTCTCTTTCTCTTCCAAAATCATGCTTTTTGCCCTAATTTTTTTTTGTCTTCAATTTAGTCCCTACAAAATAAAAGGATCACAAATAGCCCAAATTAATAGGATCATACTCATAAAATATATATAATTAATATCCAAAAGTATGTCATTTTTAAGCATTATCAAAATTTTATTCTTTCTTTGTATTAAAATAATTAAGAAAATTTAGGTTATAGATACAATTTAACCATTCTAGCAATTTTATTTATTTCAGATCTAACCCTATTCTTTTAATTTTCATCACATTTAAGCCCATGGATGTCTACGATTTATTTTGTTTAGATCTCATGTTTAATAATAATTATGATGTCGAAATCTATAAAGACGGGTATTATGAAGATCGGGAGATACAGGAAAACTAGAGATTATAGATGTTAGAGTTAAGTCAACTCCGTGAAGAGACTCAGATCCCCGATCCATATAATGGTCAATCTTTTAGGGAGATGTGCTTTGAATCTAAAAAAGTCGAATGAGAACAGGAACGATGGTTAGAAGAGGAAACGTAAAAAGAATGTTCTGAGACAGATGATTAGACAGCTGAACAAAACGAGATCTCACCTTTGGAAGGGAAATTGAATAGTCGTGCAAAAATTGAGAATGAGCCCCAATCCAGTGACGAATCAACCCTTATAGATGAAGAAGACAGTTCCAATATTCCAAATCTAGATCTTCAACTAATAACTGTCGCAAAACCATCAACAAAAGAAATATTAGTTGAAGATATCATTGATCAAATATTCAATTTCCAATAGAGATTAGCTACTATGTATATGGTGCAACAAATCCCTAGAGAAATTATTAATGTGAAAATTTTTCAATTTTTGCAGAAAACAGGAAATATTTACGAGCTAGAGTTCCAGCCCTCAACTAGTGTAATAATTACATCCTTGGAACAAGAAAATGTGCATTTGTGGGAGAGGCAATTATTGCAATGGTCCCACAAGCCACAGGAACCAGAGTTTGGTGATGGAAATTACAAGGAGGAACAAATAGCTGCAGCAACATCAACGCATGAATTTGCTATAAATTCACCATTTTTAAATGAGGTGATCGAGCAGCAGCATTAATCCACCACACAAAGGCACGTGAATTTCACGAGAGGATCAATGATAAAGGCAACCATGTGAAAGGGTGGTGGTATAAATTTACAGACGTTGTCAATAGATATGATCGATGAAAGGAACTAGCAGTACTCTACGTAGGAAGAAAAAGAAATTTTCAAGAAAGAGATAAGCGCCAAAGAGTAGCGTGGCACGACGTCTGCTAGATGAACAATGATAAAATAGACTGGTTGAAGTGCACACTAACGCTCTTATCAGATAATTTTGACAAGAACTAACCCTTAATTTTAAATTTTAGTCACTAACCTACTAACGTAATAACATTTCGTCCATTTTCAGGGTATTTCTTTTAAATTTGATAAGTTTGTCGCGACACAGGTACTCCACATCGCGATGAAGCAACCAGACTGCTAGAAGGACATCCAAGCATGCTATGACACGACATACCTCTTGTACGTCGCAACCGAGGGGTCAAGATGCCAAAAACTCGAAACTAATGGCTATGTCGCAACTTTAGGAGACTTATGTCACGACATAGGAGGCAGTCTGCTGGAGCAGGGGAGCTAAAGGGTCTGTCGTGACACAGTGTGAGCTACGTCGCGACATCATCTGCAATTTTACCAGGGTTGACCTAACTTGATTGCGTAACTCAATACCCTAAAACATTATTTAACTAGATTTTAACCCTTAAAACACTTAATTTTTAACACTCTATATATACTAACCTAAATTAAACCTCTTCCCTCACTTAAACATTCCCTAACTAATCCAAATCCTCTAAAACTCACATCATTCCGTTCCCATTCAAAAACATAAAATCCTATTCTCCCAAGAGTAATCCTCCATTCAAAGGTGTAACGGGACTTCATCAACAAGGCTCCTCCTCAAATCAACGGTACTTTCTTCGTTTTACTGTTTCATTGGTTATTTTTCATCTCTTCTTTGTGTTAGATTACGATGCCACCACGAAAGAGAGCAATGATCCAAGAAAGTGACAGTGATTCGGACTTTGAACGATTCACAAATACTCAAATAGAAAAGTAGTTTTTGGCTTCCCAAGGACGGACTCTCATTCAAGAATGAGGCTTTGAACTGTAACACCCAAAACACGAAAATCATCGCCGACTAAGGTCCCAGTGTCATTTTATTCATCAATCACTGTTCATTTTTAAAATCATGTCGTTTGATTTTTCATTATAAAGAAATACACCTAACACGTCATATATTATCATTTAATTATAACCATAATTCAACAAGGGAAAAAAGGTCATTTCCAAGATTTTTGGAGACTTCTACCGGTATTTGATGGATAAGTATCAATAGTTGTCAAGTTAATAAATAGTTTAGGAATGGTGTAGAATTCTACCAATACAAGTGACAGTTCTATCGGTATAAGTGACTCTTATACTGAAACAAGTCTTACTTCTACCGGTACTAAAAACTCCAGAGAGCTATGAAGTTTAACCCTACAACTTCTACCGATACAAGTATCCCACCTACCGATACCTTATAAAGCAGAACTACCGATACTTCTAGTGGCACTACTAATACAATGCAAGTTAGAATGTAACCTCTCTTCTACCCTGTACTTCTACGAAACAAGTATACATAATTCAATGAATCATGCATAAACTCAAGTTTATCAACCAATCATCATCTCACAACTTCATAATGTAACATGACAATACATCAAACATAGTTTCGAAACATTTCATACATCTCATAGAATAGGTATAACACATTGAACTAACTTAGAAACTTGTTCAACATATAACTAAAGTTCATAACATGAAACTTAAATAGTTTATACAAGAAATACGAAACAATTTCATCCTAGTACATGCCATAAAATCGAGTGATGTAAAAACTACCGAACGAGTTCTCGGGATAGTGTGATGTCTTCAAGATGGTCCGATCTTCAAGTCACAAAATGGAATCTACAAAACAATAACAATTTCACTAGTAAGCTTCATAGCTAGTAAGTTCGCAAGATTTATCAATTTACTGAATAACATGTGGTAAACAAATCTGTAAACCCGTCGATCTAGAATGGACCTGTACTTCAATGATCGTTATTCATTTTACTCCTTGTTGACCTAAAGGTCATGCCAATTACCAGTAAACGATGATATTCTTAATCATCGATACGGTATAACTGTTCCCTACAATGCTGCTCACACTAAGCTAACGAGAATATGCAATCAGGCATAAATCTCAACTATCGTAGGGCCTGTAATCCATTATTGGATTCTATTCACTTTACAGTGACTCACGATGCCATAGAGAATCCGTAACAAATGTAGGATCTCATTCATCGGACCATTTAACTTTGGCACAAGGCCGAGTAAGTCTTATTCTATCGTTTCTATCTTTCACATCTTCAAATTTGTCGTTCCAAACATCAATAACCATAAAGAAGGAAGTTATAAGCAGTTACAAGTAAGAATTTAACATTACGAACTTACCGAACTGGATTGCAGTTGTGGTTAAACTCTAAGGACTATTCTGCTAATTTTCCTTTTTCGCATTCGGTAGCACAATTGTAGTCTACATCCAGAAATCATTCAATTTCTCACATTAAATCACACAATCAATTCATTTAACACAATCTACTCATTTTTGGTAAAATTACGATTTTATCCCTAACCTTTTAGTTTTATTCATTTTTATTTCCTGAACACGATACATGCAAAATAACATTTTCTCTTAGACAACCAATACCAGCCGAATAACCATAGGTCTCCACAAGTCCCCAGACTTCAATTATTTCACACCAAATACACACAAATTCCTCTATTTAACATTTTAGTCCTTGAACCCTAATTTCATCCAAAATCACTTTACAAAAAAATCTAACCCAAGCATCAAGCATTCAAATTTATCAAAAGCTTTCAAGAACAAGCATTTTCAACAATGACAAGTTTTTTAACATTTGACAGATTCACAAATTGGTCCTTAAATATTAGATAGATTAAGCTAATACGGACTCAAAAACATAAAAATTACTAAAAACGATTAACGTTTGCTTACTCAAATCAAAGCTTGAAGTTTTTCGTGAAAAGCCCTAGCTTCCCTTTGTCCAAGCCGTGTGGAAGATGAAGAAAAAGAGGAAATTTCTATTTTTTTCTCATTTTAATTCATATATATACTTAATGGCATAATTGTAATTTTAGTAACTTTCATAATTAGCTTAGTTAATCACTTGTTAAGCTTTAATTAATCATATTTACTTCTAATATTTCTCATGGTAAAGCACCCACTAAAATCCTTTAAGGTAATTTATCCATTCAGTACTTCTAACTTATTAACTCTACTTTTGAACCTTTTATGATTCAGTCCTTTCTACTCAATTCACTATCTAGACATTAAAATTACTTATCCAAATTTTAATGCAATGCTAATTACATCATAAATATTAAAATAAATAAATTTTAACTCGACTCGTCAGAGTTGTGGTCTCGAAACCACTATTTTTGATACCACTAAAAATCGAGCTGTTACACGAATCGTCTATGATTCTATGCAAGGAGGTATAACCATTGGTACGGTATCATCAATAGGAGCAATTCTGTGTTCTTCCAACAGGTAACGCTGTAGTACCGATAGTCCATGAATTTTACGCATCCCTTAAGGCTAACATAGTTAAGCAAAAACCTTTAGACATAGCGATAGTTTGAGATTATGAGGTTCACATGTCACCTAAGGATATATCTCAGTATTATAATGTCCCTTACTATGAGAAAGATTATGTGCAGAGAGTAGATTTGAACATATTTAAAAATATAGATATGGGGGAAATAGTTAATTTTTAACTAAAGGGCGAGGTGTGTGGAATGTTAGACTTAACATTGGCACACCATCTAATTTCAACCAAGCTATCATGTTTCTGGTAGGAAAAATGTAGATGCAATTCCTAGCTACACGACTTATACTTGCTCTAAATGTTTCTAACGTTAATTCTTAGTGAGCTTTCTTGTTGTATGGCATTTTACAACTCAAGCAGGTTTGTGTAGGCTTTTGGATATACGCAGAAATGAAGTAATACACCCAGAGCCAAAAGAGTGGGCTCTTTTTCCTACACTTGGTAATATCTCTATGTAAGAAGGTGGGAGTACCAATGAAGGATGATGAATAATTTCTAAAGTAGATTCGGAGCATCATTGGAGATTTCCTATACAAGTAATATGTCGAGCTACTAAGGAAACAAATCAAAGAGTGGAATTAGAGAAGAAAAGAAAAGATGGATGTACTAGCTTCATTGAAAAGAAGTGAGAAAACTAAAAAGAGCCAAGGACGCATCAAAGCCAAGCTCAATGGGATGATAGCTTGGATGAAAGAAACGACTTCGATGCTGACAGAGTTTGTAAGGATACATGGGCTACCAACTCCGAACAACCCTCCAAACTTGATTGGGGAAGAAAAGGAGGATGAACCTGAGTTGGAAGAAGCTAATGAGGAGCAAAGCAAGCCTAACATCGATAACAAGTGTGAAGCAATGTTTCAGTATCATTACTCAACTCCCAAAGAACCGATGATTCAGAGCTCAGTACGGTAACAAGGTGGGAGCTCCCGACAAAAGTACACCGACAAGGGCAAGGCTCCAATGGACCCTCAACTAGATGTTGAGAATGACAATTGAACTTTAATTTTTTTCAAGACTTTGATTTATTTTAAGACTTTTAAATTTTTGGATAATTTTTAATTTTAGGGACTTATATAATTCGTAGGAGTAGTATTAGGAATTATTTTTGTATACTTTAATTCTTTTTAAGGAACCACACATTTTGGAGACACAACAATTCCGAGCATTCATGCCAAAGGAAGAAGGACAACCACCATAAGAGGAAAAGGGCCTTCACGATCAATTGGGTAACTTCTTTCCTTAAATACTTTTTGGGCTACACATTGAAGACAATGTGTTTTCTAAAGTGTGAGGGGTAACATAGAAATTTTTGGCATATAGTTTTTATTTTGCCTTTTTGATGTGTGCTTGAACTTGTAGAAATACAAGTGATTGGTTAGGAGCATGTATAATAGGTTGAATGTGTTTTCTTGATAAATTTGCATGATGATGAGGAATTTTACATTTTTTAGCATGAAAATTTTGAAGCTCTATAGGTTACATTATGTATAAACAGAAAAAAATTATGGATACCAAATGATGTACATAATATGAGGAAACGAGCATGGTAGTATACATGATAAACAATAATTTTGAGATTAGGTGATTAAATTGATATTTGTGCATATTGAGTTTTTTAAGGATGACATAAGGCATTGTTTGGAGACACCTAGAGCCAAAGAGCTAAACCCTTTTCTGAATTGCCATTTAGTACCCATCTTTGAGCCTTATGACACCTTTTTGATGAACCACATTACATGCCTTTTACGCCTCAAATGATCAGTTGTGTATACCTTTTTTTGGTCCTATTTTTCATGAAAATAGATGTATGGCCATTGGTATTGAGGGTAAGTAAACACATTAAGGTGGAGATTACAAAATAAAAATAGGAAACTAAATATAATGTATGAACCTTAGTTTAGCCAAAAAAGAGAGAAATCAAAAAGAAAAGAAAAGAAAAATGAGTAGAAGCAAAAAGAATTATGAGTAAGAGAATATGTGAAAAAGTGACAAAATCATAAGGTCACCAAAAGAAAGAAAGAAACTTACTCAAGAAGCAAAAAGAATACTCATAGTCTAGCTAAGAGGATTACTTTATATTGAGGGTTCCTAAAATGCAGAAAAAAGGATGGTGAGAGAAGGAGAAATAAGGGGGTAAGATGGAGTCGAACATAAAGGGGAAGAATAGGGAACAATACTATGTGCCAAACTATTTTTGTGCTATGTAACCTCTTGTGTGCTTAACTATTCTTTGAAAATCATACTTGTCCTAAGCCTCAACACGTTACAAGCCAAAAAGCCCTATGTGACCTAACCGACTCTATGCATAGATGGATATGGAAATTGCATAATCCCATTATCATTGTTTGTATTGTACTAGGATAATCAAAATACTCATGTTAGGCATTGATGGCGTCATATTGATAAAACTTTGATTTTTTTATCTTTTGTAACCTACTAAACTTAGATTATTTCTACTTGGAAATGATGAAGTTACTCAATTATCATGTTAAGATTGTCAAAAGATGCATAAAGCCTAGAATATATGTGACGAGCCTAATCATTGTATGATACAGTTTCAAGCTTACCTATCTTTCTCCATTCTTTGTTATTTGCTTTGTTTTCTTATTTTCTTGAGGACAAGCAAACACTTAAGTGCGGGGGAGTTTGATCTGTCAGTTTCGTACTTAGCAAATTGAACTTATTTTCACATTTTATGAGCTTGAAATCAAGTAATTTCCTTTATGTTTTATGAATTTTTAGTCTAGTTTTGTTTGTTTCTAAATAAATTGTGTTAAGAAGGTAGTATTATTGCTTTTGAGGCAACTGAGCCATAATGATACTGATCGCTTCGTCACAACATAGATAGCCCTATGTCACAACAAAGGGATCAACAATAAGGAATTCCAAGACTGTTGGCTACATCGCGACACAGGTCCTGGTATGTCACGACATCGGCCCTAGATTCCAACTCTGCATCTTGCAAGGGGCATTTTCGTCTTCACAGTGCAACTTATACACGGGGAACGAAATTTGATCTAGGGTTGAGGAAAAACGACATCATTAAAAAATTATAAATAGGACCTTTAGCACTAGGGTTTAGACACAATTACTTAGACTTTAGTTTTCAGTTTTAGTTTTGTATTTTCTGTTTTTGAAACGAGATTGTAGAAACTCGTGTAAATGATCGAGGAGTTTTTCCCTACAGAACGCCTAATACAATTCTAGTTTCTTGTTCATTCTCTTTTGCATTTATATATTTTCATATATTGTGTTATTGATGAATAAAGAAACCATGAGGAACTAATTTCTTTTTGGGGAATCAGGGAGTAGACGTATGAATAATTGATTGTTGTTTTACAAGAGTTTTACCTTTTGGATCTGCTATTTGGGAAAAGAAGAGCATCAAACAAACACTAGGCCTGACAACCCTAGAAAGTCATCTAGGTGGGAATGAACCCAAAATTGGTATTGCCCATATGTGAACACCTTTTCTCCAAACCGGTTTAGATTGTGACATCTAGCGATAAGTAATCTCTATCGACTTGCTATGTCGGCAGAAGATCGAGAGATCCAACTAGGGTAGTGACTAGTTGATTGAAGGAAAATCCCAAAACCCTATAATTAAGGAACTCATACAAAAATAACTTAATATCCCCAAAATTGTTTATAAGATTTCTATAACTCAAGCTTTTTCTTTTATGTACTATTTTCTTTTATCATTTATTTTATACCTTCTACAACAAATTCTTATATCCTTCATACTATAAACCCTAAAATAAGTACTAATTAATTTTATTCTTTGTAGGGATTTTATTTACTTTAGCTTTATGCCTCCTTTGGGTACGATCCTCGGAATACTTCCAAGTGTTTTGTTGTAAACACACTATATTTACAACCTGACCCGTATACTTGCTAAAAACCGAAATCTATACCGAACATGAGTACGTTCGGGGGCGGTCAATCATTTAACATCATGAATAACAAAGATTCATCAATGGAAAAATCCAAAATCTTTAACAGTTTCAAAAACGGAGATACATGTTAGCTAGATATAATTACAACGATCACAAAAATATAAAAATTACAAGAAACAAGCTAGAAATCACTTACTAATTGAAGCTTTAAACTTGGACGAGAGTTAGGGATTGTTTTTCTCTTCAAATTTTGTTTGGAGGTTGAAGATGACAAGCCAATTTTTGTTTTTCTTTTCTTTAGTTCACTATTTAACTTTTAATTATTATTATTTAAAATATAAAATTAACGTATTGTTATAATAAAGACAAACACCAACGTTCACTATGCTTAATTATGGGTTAAATACAATTTTAATTCCTCAACCATGATTTTATAATTAATTAACTCAAATAAACAAATAGTAATTAAGTTTTACAACTTTTACAGTTTAGTTATTTTTCCTTAATTCACTAAATAAACAATAAATTTTCTGGATCGAAACTTCACATAGATAAATACTAACTCCGTAAATATAGTTCAATGTTAAAAAAAGTCCCGATAACTCATTTTTCAAAATCACTTGACTTTCGGGATAACCACTTATACTAGCCATTTATTCAATTAACTAAAATTATCTATTAAAAATTTACTATAATACTATATTTGACTCATAAATATTAAATAATAATTGTCCCGAGGATCTAGAGAAATAAAGTTAAATTTATTTTGTTTTGAAAACTTAAATTTTTGAAAAACAAAGATAGCAGATTTTGGAGAAACAAATTTTGATATATGTATTGGGTGTTTGAAGTTTTATTTTGTTTTGAAAACTTAAAAATTTGAAAAATAAAGATAAAAGATTTTGGTGAAACAATTTTAGATATATGTATCAGGTGATTGAATTCGTGCCTTTATTACAAAACTTGGAGATTTTTATAGAGAGCTCGTGCCTTTTTACAACATTGTTCTCTTGGAAATTCAATCCCTTACATAATTATCAAAATACATAATTGCTATTTTTCAGAGAATATATTCTCTGGTTATAAATTACAAATTACAAGAGAATATTCATTGTTTATGCTAGAGAATATTTACTATTCATGCCAGAAAATATCAATGTTCATGCTAGAGAATCTCACTGTTCATTTTGTTTTTTCTTGTAGGGAATATCTCTTGTTCATTTTTTTGTCTATGTCTTTATTCATATCCTCCTTTGCTAAATTATCATCATTTTTTATTGGTTCTTGTTATAGATACTAAGGTGGTATCATCTGCAAGATACACTATTTTGATTGAAGAAGTTGAAGATTTCTCGTCTTCTGATCCAGAGTCCATTGAGCTGAGCATTTGAGCCATGAGTTTTCTATATTTCTTCTTGGTCTTGGCTTGAGCTAACATTGCACTAGCAGTCGGTTTTGCTTGAAGGAATTTTGCTGCAGTTTGATCTGGGGCTGTGAACTTACATAATCTTGGATTTTTATAGAAAAATTATCTAAGTAATTGGAATCATATTTTTCAACATCAAATTTATCTCCCCATTTTGTTCTAAAATTTCGAACTAATAGTGGAATCCCAAATCAGGTTCTTGTTCATAAGAATAATTCCAGAACACAATCTAGGAAATGCTTAATTTTCAAAAAAAATGAATTGTTCGGTAAATGTGCTTTTGGTCTGGTTCAGGTTGGAATTTGTCAAAGAATTTGGGCCAAAAAGTTTGAATTTTTTTGGTAGGATTTCAAAAGATGATGGTACATACCAATATCACCATTCTTGGAACGAATTTGGGAATTTGAATTGGGTACAATATTTGAAATATATGAGCTAAGAATGTCTCATATGTTGACTGTTCATTAGAAAGACATTGTACCAGGCTATTTGGTAATCCCAATATGTGAAATATGGGTGGTGGTCAATTATGATGGTGAACTTGGTTGAAAATTTTTGTGGAGTATTTGGGCTTTCACCCCAATCTCTTAGTTGAAGAATTTTAAGTATTTGGGCTGTTGAATGGGTGATAAAATTTGGATCTTTTGAGTCTGTATAGTGTTTGAACGATACTGATCCAGTTTGAACCAATGTGTTTTGGTAATACTATTGAGGTTTTTGAGAATCTAATAGCTTAAAATTTCATTCATTGAAAAGTTCTTTTACAAGTATATGTGGAGATTTTTCTGAAAATTCTTCCTCCATAATCAGAATTTTTCCAAACATTTGTTTGGAAAATATTGAGAGGATTCTTATGTAGCGATTTGTGAAGACACTACTACTTCTTTTGGGAAAACATCCTAGAGAGATTTTTCTTTTAAAACATTTTTGAGAAACCTTGGTTTGTGTAAAACAATCTCTTTTTTTTTGAAATCTTTACTGCTTCACCAAACATTTGTTTGAGAGGGTTCCCTCTTTTAATTGAGAAAAGGCTAATGCCACTTCTGAGATTGAGAAAGGATCTCAATCCATTTTTTGATTTGTGAACCAATTTCGTTTGGATCCTGTGCATCCTGAAGGGATGCATTTTTGGAAGATTTTGATGAGGATGAAAATCTCTCATTTTCTTCTTCAAGGCAAATTTCATACCATGACTTAATTGGTTTTGAGGAAATTTGGATTTTGGATGATTCTCCTATTTTTCCTTTTCCTTTGTCTCGAAGTTTAGGTGGCATTTTTGAAGAAACTCTCTGGTGAGAAAATCAGGCAAAAAATTAGTTTCTCCTTTAATGTATTCAATGTCAAAATCAAATATGCTCAAAATCAAATATGCTTAAAATATATTTTGAGGCAATATTTTAAAGGTCTTTTTGTAAAACTTCTTTTGCTAATTTGCAATCAATTCGTAAAAGAAATTTTTGATTTAACAAATCACTTTGGAATTTTGTAATACATAAAATAATTGCTAAAATTTCCTTTTTAATAGTACTATAATTTTGCTGAGTTGGATTTCAGTGTCTGGAAGCAAACTGAACTATTTGCTCGTTTCCTCCCTTAACTTGTTTTAGGATCCCACCATACTTTATTTCAGAAGCATATGTTTCTACTATATTAGGGGTATTTGGATCAGCTAAATGTAAACAAAAAAGTTTAGTAATTTGTTTTTTATCTGGGTAATATATTGGTGTGGTCATTTGTCTAAGGTTGTGAATTCTTTTTGAGTATATCATATAAGGGCTTATATAATTTGATAAGACCTGGATAAAAGTATATGACATAATTGAGGCTTCTTAAAAATCTTTGAAAATGGACTCTGTCAAGGATTTGGTTTGGGAATTTGTTGGCAAATTTTATGGATCTTTCTATTGGGCTAATGGTTCCTTGGGTAATGTAATGACCTAAAAATCTTACTTGGGTTTGGAACAAGCTTATCTTAGATTTAGAAACTACTAAACCATTATTTTTTATGACTTTTACAAATATGTATAAATGTTTTAAGTGTTTTTCTAAATTTTCAGAAAATACTAATACATCATCAATGAAAACTATTGTAAATTGAGAATATTGGTAAAAAAAATATCATTCATTATTCTTTGAAATTTAGATGCAACATTTTTTAATCTAAAAGACATCACATTTCATTCATATTGTTTAAATGGTATAGTAAATGTCGTTTTTTATCTTTCTTCTTCTTTTATTTTGATTTTCCAAGACATTGATTTCATGTCAAATTTTGAGAAAATATTTGCATTGTAAAGTTTTTGTAATAAATCTTTTTTATTAGGGATTGAGTATCTAATCCATTTTAAAGCTTGATTGAGAGGTTTGTAATTAATTACTAATATTGGCGTTCCTTTTTCGAGTTCTGGATTTTTCATTACATAAAATGCTGAACAACTCCAAGGAGAACTGCTTTTCCTAATTATTTTTTTATTAAGAAGATCTTGTATTTATTTTTTACAAAATTCTTCGATTTCTTTGTTCATTTGTATTGGTCTTGCTTTTGTTGGTATTTTTCTTTCATCAAAATTATTTTCATATTCCAAAAAGCATTTGGAATGTTAGAACAAATTATTGATTCTATGTCTTCTTTGATTTGATTTATCCTCTTTTGGACTTCTCTTTTTTCTAATTGTTCAGTCAATTTCTTAAAATATATTTTTAAAAAAAAAGAGATTTGTTTCTGTTTATAATTAATTAAATTATTTATTTGCCCATTATGAATGAATAAAGATTTTAATAAGTTGAGATTTCTTATTTTAGATTTTTCTACAAAAGGAAATTCTACTTGGTGTTTAAAATTTTCATAGAGATTGAATTATTTGTTACTTTATATGGCTTAAGAAGGATTTGAACGGTATTCCTAATATGACATCTTGGGTAATATCTTTTATCATTAGAAAACATGTTTAATATTTAATACATTTGTTGCAAATTTCTGGATTGGGAAATGAAAGTAATTTTGAATTTTTTACCATTTGCAGCTTTGAGAGATTCTGATTTTTTGTCATAATATTTTGTTAGAATTATGCCTTCTCTAGTACAATTTTGATCTGCTCTTGTATAAAAAACAAAAATTGTTTCCGATTGAAATTCATTATTTATGATAAGGTTTATTTTTATTAAATATCTTTGGATAGATACTTCAGTAAGAGCCATCATATATTCCTGTATGTTTTCTTCAGGCTTGGGTTCAGATTCTGATGAATTATTTTCTAAGACTTCATGTTTTAAAGTTTGCATTTATTTTTTTCATTTCTTATTCTTCAATTTTAAGCTGAGAAAGCTCCAATTTAATTTGTTTTATTTCTAGTTGTAATTCAGAATTTATAATTTGTTGGGGTTTTGTTTTTCATGTTTATTAAATATTATATCTTGTATATTGTACATTTCTAATTGACTAGAGAATTTTTTTTTTCTTTTTTTGGTTTATCTTTTAATCAAGATTTTAATTTTAAAATATATTCTCTTTTAAGTTCGGGATCTTGAATTTTATCAATAATTTCAATAATGAATTCTTGGTCTTTAGTCAACATATTGATTGAAGGTTTGTTTTCATCAGAGGATTGGGATGTTGTATGTAGTTCGTTCATTTGTAATTCATCTAATTCAGTAGATGTATCATTTTCTGAGGAAATTGTTTCTAAGAGAATTTCATTAATTTTTTGTTCTATTTCTTCATCTAGATTTAAATTATTAATCCTTCTTTTAATCTTGCAATACTTTGAGATGTGTCTTGGTTTTCCACATATGTAGCATTTTATTATTTTATCTATTCTATTTACTGTTTTTTGTTGTTTCTTTTCTTTTCTATATTTTCTGTACTTAGACTATTTATAATATTCTGAAATATTCCTTCTTCTATTCATTGGTTTTACAAGACAACATGTTTTTGAAGAAAAAGTTTCATTTTTAATGTCAAATTGGTGACAGAATGATCCTAATTCTTTTCTACATTGATATCTTTCCTTTTTAAGATGTTTTTGAAATTTTAAATCTTAACAAATTTTTAATCCTTCTTTTTGGGTGAAACTAATTAATTCACCATATGTAAGTTTTTCATGTGGAATAATACCTCTGTAATTTTCTCTAATTTGATTTCTAACTTTTTCTCCTAATAAAGTAGGAAGTCCTGCTAAAAACTTTTCTTTCCAAAATGGTTGTTGATTATCAAATTTTTGTATAACTCTAGTCATAAAGACATCTTTATACCATTTAAAATCAGTTAATTTTTTGTATTTTAAATTTAATAATGATTCCGAATTTCCATCTTTAATATGAGAAAGATCTCCTATAAAATGTTTAGAGATTGAGAAGATTAAAGTTGCTACTGTATCTTGGATTTCTCCTCTTTGTTCATCTAAAATTATTCTTCCTTGATCATCTTTTTTTTTTATTACTTTCAAGATTTCTTGTTGTTGGGTTTTAGTTAGTGCATGGTTCCACCATCCTTTTAATTGACCAGTAAATCCAGCAACTAAAAGATTGGCTATAGCATGATCAGTAATTAATCCATTTTGGTTTTGAGTTTTATCAACACTTGAAACCATTATCATTTTGTTGTAATAAACTGAGAATATTATATTCAGGCATTTCATCTATATTCCATTCATAAATTGTGTTGACATTTATTTGTTTTGGAAAATGAGTTTTTCTTCTATATTAAGATCAAGCACAGTAATTTTTGGATAATATAATCTTTTTTGTTCTTTCCAAGTCATTTTGTTAATTTGGTGTTCATCTGACTGGTCAGAGTCAGATTGGGAAGATTGGTGTAATAATGCATTACTAAGTGTTGGGCTTGCATTAGGTATTAAGTGAAATTAATTCAGACTTGTAACTTTCCAAAGCATCAAGTCTATTTTGGATTTCTGCCAAGAAATTATTTTGAGGTTTTTGGAAAGGTTTTGGAATTTCATAAGGTGTAAATATTGGTTCTTTCGAACTTTTTCCAGTTATCTCTTTTACTGGATTTTTTTATTGGTTGACTTTCTACCAAATTTTCAATATAATCTAATTGTTTTCCTATTGTATAAAGATTGATATTGGTATAGTTGTTTTATTTTATTATCATTTTAATATCTTTTGATGAGATTTGTTCTCCTGCATCAGGAGCTCTCATTCTTAAAGAGTTTGCTTTTATTCCAGTATTTTTGTGAAGATATTGAACCTCCATTAAAGGGGGATGTTGGGATTTAACTTCTCCTTTATTGGTTTGCAATCTAGTATTATTTTTATTTTATTAATAAATTCTAAATAATATTCTTCGAACCATTAAAAGAATTTTATGAAATTTATGAGTATTCATGAATTCATAATATTCTTGAAGAATAGTTTCTTTTTTATTATTATAATTTTTAAAATAATCTTTTCTTTTTTGTTTTTTTTGTTGGAATAAAAGTATCTTCTACACCATTTTTTATTTATCTTAAAAGATTTTTCTAGAACAAGTATTTTTTAATTTTCTCCTTGTCTTGCATTATTAGTTATTGATGAATATGTTGGTGACATGTTGGGTGAATTTTGAGGACTTTCTTCCTGTCTAGCATAGATAGGTTGAGCTATATATGAGGAAATATCTATTCCTTGTAAATTGGTCCTAAATGTTGTTGGGATAGTAGAGACAGAGGCTCTAGCTGTTCTAAAATCTATTTTTTGTGTTTTTGGATTTGATTCTTCTTCTAAATTTAACCTCCTAAAGGTTGCACTGTTACTTCCTATTTCAAAGGAATGTCTTGGAGGCATTCTCTGTGGCCCATTGAACATCAATTCAAAATGTGTCATCTTGGTGTTGGGAAATTTCGCTTATTTTAGTGTTTCTAATTGGAGTTTGTGCAACAGGATCTGTAGCACCTTCTAGTTTCCACCAATCAGGAAAGTTGATTTCATGCCATTGTATTGTTCTTGGGATTATGGTATGAGATCTTAAGGTACTTTTTTCTATTAAAAGGGTTTTTTCTTTTGGGTTTGAAGTAAAGCCTTGGTATTAATTAAATAATACATAGCTTTGAAATGAAGCATGTAGACTAAAGTTAGTACTTCAGATCCAGGAAACATTTTGTAATTATGAGTATGAATTTGAAGGGTTACAAATTGTAAAATATTTTTATCGGTTAAGGAAACCATAAAATTTGGGTAACAATTAAAATGTATTAGACCAGTATATTGGCTTGTTTCTATAGTTCCTAGCAATGAGTCATTAAACATAATGTGTCTTTGGTTTCTTAAGACAATTAAGATTGAGGTATTTTTAGAGGCTTCAACGCTAAGAGGTTTGACACCAACTTGCACTAATCCAAAATGGACGTATTTATATTTTTTATTTTGAGTTTAGTAATGACGAATTTATCTAATAATTGGATTGTTTCATAGTCTTTTTGAATAGGTAAACTTCTTTCTTTTGTATTTATAAAGTAACTACAGAAAGCATTAAAATTTTCAAAAGTTATTTTCTTATAAACTTTGTTTGTTAGAACTCTCGGGAGAGTCCAATTATCAAATCTTTGGGGAATATTTTCATAATGATCTTCTTGTTCATTAACAGCATTATTTGAGGTTTGGTCAAACTCTTGGGATTGACTGGAAGCAAAGCTTGCAGAAAAATTGGTTCTTCTAAGGAAGGGAAACATTCTTTGTTTTCTTATTTCCTACAGGGGGTTCTACTATCAAGATTCCTAAATTACTATAATTTCGTACAAGGATACTTTGTCCTTAACTCGCTTAACCCATGGCTAACTGGACTGTGTATCAATGCTTAGTAAAAATAATAATACATTAATAAAAACAGTTAAACCAGAACTCGAAAATATTGAAAACAAATTGAATATTTTCAAAACTTATAAATACCTGCTCCTCCTTGACTCTGATACTAGATTATCTCGAGGATTTGGAGAATCAAAGTTAAATTTATTTTCCTATTCCAAAATGCATTTGGAATGTCAGAACAAATTTATCTCGAGGACTTCTTCTTTTTTTAATTTTTAGTCAATTTTTTTAAAACATATTTCTCCTTTTAGAAAAAAGATTTTTTTTATTATTTATTAAATTATTTATTTGCCCATTATGGATGGATGAAAATTTTAATAAGTAGAGATTTCTTATTTTAGGTTTTTCTAGAAAAGGAAATTCTACTTTGGTGTTTAAAATTTTCGTAGAGATTGAATTATTTGTCACTTCATATGACTTAAGTAAGGGTATGAACAATGTTCCTAATATGACATCTTGGGTAATATCTTTTACCATTAGAAAACATGTTTGATATTTAACACATTTGTTGCAGATTTCTGCATTAGGAATTTTGTAGGTAATTTTGAGTTTTTTACCGTTTCCAACTTTGAAAGATTCTCATGTTTTGTCATAATATTTTTTTGGAATTATTCCTTCTCTATTACAGTTTTGATCTGCTCTTGTATCAAAAAGAGCTGTTGTTTTCTATTGAAATTCATCATTTATGATAAGATTTATTTTTATTAAATATTTTTGAATAGATACTTCAGTAAAAACCATCATATATTTCTGTGTGTTTTCTTTAGACTTGGATTTAGATTCTGAAGAACTATTTTTTGAGACTTCATGTTTTAAAGTTTGCATTGTTTTTTCATTTCTTATTGTTCAATTTTAAGCTAAGAGAGCTCCAATTTAATTTGTTTAATTTCCAGTTGTAATTTGTCTAGGCTTTGTTTTTCATATTTATTAAATATTATATCTTGTACATTTCTGATTGACTAGAGAAAATTTCTTTTTCTTTTTCTAGTTTATCTTTTAATCAAGATTTAATTTTAAAAGATATTTTTCTTTTAAGTTCGAGGTCTTGAATTTTATCAATAACTTCAATCATTAATTCTTGGTCTTTGGTCAACATATTGATTGAAGATTCATTTTAATCAGAAGATTGGCATGTTGTATGTAATTCATCTAATTCAATAGATGTATCATTTTCAAAGAAAATTGTTTCTAAAAGAATTTCATTAATTTTTTGTTCTATTTCTTCATCTAGATTTAAATTATTAATCCTTCTTTTAATCTTGCAATATTTTGAGATATGTCTTGATTTTCCACGTATGTAGCATTTTATTGTTTTATCTATTCTATTTTTTATTTTTTGTTGTTTCTTTTCTTTTCTATATTTTCTATACTTGGGCTTTTTATAATATTCTGACATATTCCTTCTTCTATTATTTGGTTTTACAAGGTAACATGTTTTTGAAGAAAAAGTTTCATTTTTAATGTCAAATTGATGGAGAGAATGATCATAATTCTTTTCTACATTGATATATTTCCTTTTTAAGTTGTTTTTGTAATTTTAAATCTTGACAAATTTTTAATCCTTTTTTTGGGTGAAACTAATTAATTCACCATATGTAAGATTTTCATATGGAATAATACCTATGTAATTTTCTCTAATTTAATTTCTAACTTTTTCTCCTAATAAAGTAGGAAGCCATGCTAAAAACTTTCCTTTCTAAAATTGTTGATTATCAATTTTCTGCAAAACTCTAGTCATAAAAACATCTTTATACCATTTAAAATAAGTTAATTTTTTTTGCATTTTAAATTTGATAATAATTCTGAATTTCTATCTTTAATATGAGAAGGATCTCCTATAAATTATTTTGAGATTGAGAAAATTAAAGTTGCTACTGCATCTTGGATTTCTCTCCCCAGTTCATCTAAAATTATTCTTCCTTGATAAATTTTTTTATTGCTTTCAAGATTTATTATGGTTGGGTTTTTGTGAGTACATGGTCCCACCATTCTTTTAATTGACTTGTAAAGCCAGCAACTAAAAGATTGGCTACTAATTAATCCATTTTAGTTTTGAGTTTTATAAACATTTGAAACCATAGAAACTAAAAGATTGGCTATAGCATGATCACTAATTAATCCATTTTAATTTTGAGTTTTATAAACATTTGAAACCATTGCCATTTGTTGTAATAAACTGATAATATTATATTCTGACATTTCCTCTATATTCCATTCATAAATTATATTGGCATTGTATTTATTTTGGAAAATGGGTTTTTTCTTCTATATTAAGATCAGGTGCAATAATTTTGAATAATATAATCTATTTGGTTCTTTCCAAGCCATTTTGTTAATTTGTTGTTCATCTGACTGGTCAGAGTCCGATTTGGAAGATTGGTGTAATGCATTTACAGAGTGTTGGACTAGCATTGTGGTATCAGGTGCAATTTATTCAAACTTGTAACTTTCCAAAGCATCAAGTCTATTTTGAATTTTTTCCAAGAAATCATTTTGTGATTTTTGGAAAGATTTTAGAATTTCATAAGGTGTAAATATAGGTTCTTTAGAACTTTTTCCAATTATCTCTTTTATTGAATTTTTTTATTGGTTGTCTTTTTACCAAAATTTCAATATAATCTAATTGTTTTCCTATTATATGAAGACTGATATTGGTATAGTTGTTTTTTCTATTATCATTTGAATATCTTTTATTATTAGGAGCTCTCATTCTTAAAGGGCTTGCTTTTATTCCAATATTTTTGTGAAGATATTGAATCCCCATTAAAGGGAGATGTTCGGATTCAACTTCTCCTTTATTGGTTTGCCATCTAGTATTAATTTTTATTGTATTAATAGAATCTGAATAATATTCTTCGAACCATTCAAAGAATTATATGAAATTTATGAGTATTCATGAATTCATAATCTTCCTGAAGAATTGTTTCTTTTTTTATTATAATTTTTAAAACAATCTTCTTTTTTGTTTATTTGTGTTGGTATAAAAGTGCCTTCTTCACCATTCTTTATTGATCTCAAAAGATTCTTTTAAAACAAATATTTCTGAATTTTCTCCTTGTATTGCATTATTAGTTATTAATGAATATGTTGGTGACATGTTGGGTGAATTTTGAGGATTTTCTTTCTGTGTAGCATAAATAAGTTGAGCTATATTTGAGGAAATATCTGTTCCTTGTAAATTGGTCCTAAATGTTGTTGGGATAGAAAAGACAGAGACTCTAGCTATCCTAAAATCTGTTGTTTGTGTTTTTGGATTTGATTTATCTTCTAAATTTAACCTCGTAAAGGTTGTGCTAGAACTTCCTATTTCAAAGGAATGTCTTGGAGACATTCTCTGTGGCCTATAGAATATCAATTCAACTGTGGTGTTGGGAAATTTTGCTTAGTGAAGTGTTTCCAATTTATGTTGGTGCAATAGGGTCTGTTGCACCTTCTAGGTTCCAGCTATCAAGAAGGTTGATTTCATGCCATTGTATTGTTCTTGGGATTGTGGTATGAGATCTTGAGGTATCTGTTTCTATTAAAGGGTTTCTCCTTTTGTCCTTTTAGCTTTGAAGTAAAGCCTTGGTATTGACTACAAAATACATAGCTTTGAAATGGAGCCTATAGACTTAAGTTAGTACTTAATAATTACGAAGCATTTTGTAATTATGAGTATGAATTTGAAGGGTCAAACATTGTAAAATATTTTTATCGGTTAAGGAAACCATAAAATTTGGGTAACAATTAAAATGTATTAATTCAGTACGTAGACTTGTTTCTACAGTTCCCAGTAATAAGTCATTAAACATAATGTGTCTTTGGTCTCTTAAGACAATTAAGATGGAGGTATTTTTAGTGGCTTCAACGCTAAGAGATTTGACACAAACTTGCACTAATCCAGAATGTACATATTTATATTTTTATCTTTGAGTTTAGTAATGACGACTTTATCTAATAATTGGATTGTTTAATATTCTTTTTGAATAGGTAAACTTCTTTCTTATGTTTTTATAACATAACTACAAAAAGTATTTAAATTTTCAAAAGTTATTTTTTGATAAACTTGGTTTGTTAGAACTCTCGGGAGAGTCCAATTATCAAATCTTTGGGGAATATTTTCATAAGCTTTTCTTGTTCATTAACAGCGTTATTTGAGGTTTGGTCAAACTCTTAGAATTGATTTGAAGCAAAGCTTGCAGAAGAATTGGTTCTTCTCAGGAAGGGAAACATTCTTTGTTTTTTATTTCCTACAGGGGTTTTACTATCAGGATTCCTAGATTACTATAGTTGCATACAGTGATACTTTGTCCTTAACTCGCCTAACCTTGGTTAACTGGATTGTGTATCAATACTCAGCAAAAATAATAATACATTAATAAAGACAGTTAAACAAGAACTCGAAAATATTGAAAACAAATTAAATATTTTTAAAACATAGAAATACCAGCTCTTCCTTGATTTTGATACCAAATTGTCCCGAAGATCTGCAGAAACAAAGTTAAATTTATTTTGTTTTGAAAACTTAAATTTTATAAAAACTAAGATATTAGATTTTGGAGAAACAAATTTTGATATATGTATTGGGTGTTTTAACTGGTGCATTTATTACAAAACTTGGAGCTTTTATAGAGAATTTGTGCCTCTTTGCAAACTTGTTCTCCAGGAAATTCAATCCCTTACATAATTATCAAAATACATAATTGCTACTTTTAAAACTTTTTAGAAAATATACTCTCTGGTTATAAATTACAAATTACAAGAGAATATTCACTGTTTATGCCAGAGAATATTTACTATTCATGTTAGAGAATATCATTGTTCATGCTAGAGAATCTCACTATTCATTTTTTTTTCTTATAGAAAATATCTCCTTTTAATTTTTTTTGTCTTTGCCTTTATTCATATCCTCCTTTGCAAAATTATCATCATTTTTTTGGTGTTTGGGATAGATACTTAGGTGGTATCATCTACAAGAACCACTATTTTGATTGAAGATGTTGAAGATTTCTCATCTTCTAATCCAAAGTCCCTTGAGCTGAGCATTTCATCCATGAGTTTTCTATATCCCTTCTTGCTCTTTGCTTGAGCTAATATTCCACTAGCAGTCGATTGTGCTTGAAGGGATTTTGCTGTAGTTTGATCATGGGCTGCGGACTTACATAATCTTGGATTTTTATTGAAAAAATTACCTAAATACTTGGAATCATATTTTTCAACATCAAATTTATTCCACCATTTTGTTTCGAAATTTTGAACTAATAGTGGGATCCCAACACATGGATCTTGTTCATAAGAATAACTCCATGACACAATCTAGGAAATGCATACTTTTGAGAAAAAAATGATTTGTTCAATCGAGGTGCTTTTGAGAAAGACATTGTACCACTCTATTTGGTAATCCCAATATGTGAAATATGGGAGGTGGTCAATTTTGGTGGTGAATTTGGCTGGAAATTTCTTTGGAGAATTTGGGTTTTCACCCCAATCTCTTGGTTGAAGAATTTTAAGTATCTGGGTTGTTGAATTGGTGATAAAACTTGGATCTTTTGAGTCTATATAGTATCTGAACGATACTTATCCAATTTGAACCAGTATGTTTTCGTAATACTGTTTAGGTTTTTGAGAATCTAATTGCTTAAAATTTCATCCATTGAAAAGTTCTTTTACAAGTATATATGGAGGTTTTTCTAAAAATTCTTCCTTCATAATAAATTTTTCAAAACATTTGTTTGGAAAATATTGAAAGGATTTTTGTGTAGCAATTTGCGAAAACACTTGTACTTCTTTTAGGAAAACGTTATAGAGAGATGTTTCTTTTAAAACACTTTTGAGAGATCTTAGTTTGTGTAAAACAATCTCTTTTTTTGTTGAAATATTTACTGCTTCACTAGCAATTTGTTTGAGAGGGTTTTCTCTTTTAATTGAGAAAAGTTTAATGCCACTTCTGGAGATTGAGAAAGAGTCTCAATCCATTTTTTGATTTGTGTACCAATTTCATTTGGATCCTGTGCATCCTAAGGGGAAGCATTTTTTGAATATTTTTATGTGGATGACAATCTCTCATTTTCTTTTTCAAGACAAATTTCATACCAGGACTTAATTGGTTTTGAGGAAATTTGGATTTTGGATGATTCTCCTATTTTTCCTTTTCCTTTGTCTCGGAGTTTGGGTGGCAATTTTGAAGAAACTCTCTAATGAGAAAATCGAACAAAGAATTAGTTTCTCCTTTGATGTATTCAATGTCAAAATCAAATATGCTCAAAATTGCCTTTCATCTTGCGAAAATCTTTTTTTAGGTAATATTTTGAACATAATTTTGTAAAATTTCTTTTGCTGATTTGTAATCAATTCGTAAGAGAAAATTTTGATTTAACAAATCACTTTGGAATTTTGTAATACATAAAACAATAGATAAAATTTCCTTTTTAATAGTACTATAATTTTGCTAAGTTGGATTCTAGTGTTTGGAAGTAAACTAGACTATTTGCTCTTTTCCTCCCTTGACTTGTTTTAAGATCCCACCATAGCCTATTTCAGAAGCATCTATTTCTACTATCTTGGGGGCATTTGGATTAGCTAATTGTAAATAAGGAAGTTTAGTAATTTATTTTTTTATCTAGGTAATAATATTGGGTGTGGTAATTTGTTCAAGGTTGTGGATTCCTTTTGAGTCTATCATTTAAGAGCTTACATAATTTACTAAGACTTGGATAAAAGTCTATGAGAAAATGAGGCTTCCTAAAATCTTTGTTATGGACTTTGTCAAGGATTTGGTTTTGGAATTTGTTGGCAAATTCTATAGACCTTTCTATTGGGGTAATGGTTCCTTGGATAATGTAATGACCTAAAAATCTTACTTTTGTTTGGATCAAGCTTATCATGGATTTAGAAACTACTAAACCATTATTTTTTATGAATTTTACAAAGATGGATAAATGTTTAAAGTGTTTTTTTCTAAATTTTTGGAAAATACTAACACATCATTAATGATACTATTGTAAATTGAGAGTATTGGTAAAAAATATCATTCATTATTCTTTGAAATTCAGATGGAGCATTTTTTAATCCAAAAGGCATCACGTTCCATTCGTATTGTCCAAATGGTACAGTAAATGTTGTTTTGTATCTTTCTTCTTCTTTTATTTGGATTTGCCAAAATCCTAATTTCATGTCAAATTTTGAGAAAATATTTGCATTGCAAATTTTTTGTAATAAATCTTTTTTATTTACAATTGGGTACCTAATTTATTTTAAAGCTTGATTGAGAGGTTTATAATTAATTACTAATCTTGGAGATCCTCTTTCAAGTTCTACAATTTTCATTACATAAAATGTCAAACAACTCCAAGGAGAACTACTTTTCCTAATTAACTTTTTATTAAGAAGATCTTATATTTCTTTTTACAAAATTCTTCCATTTTTTGTTCATTTGTATTGGTCTTGCTTTTGTTGGTATTTATCCTTCATCAAAATTATTTTCATATGGCAATGTTACTTCATGTTTTTTCCTTATCCGAAAAGCTTTGGAATGTCAAACGAATTGTGGATTCTATTGATTCTTTGATTTGATTTATCCTCTTTTGGACTTCTACTTTTTTCTAATTGTTCAGTCAATTTTTTAAAACATATTTTCTTCTTTTAAAAAAGATAGTTTACAAGAATACTAACAGGGAAACCCAAATATGGAAGTTTCCTTTCTTGCATTTTAAATTGACCCTAAAAACATAAAACTCTTAAGCCTCATAATAACCATGAAAATAAACTTGAGTTTCATCGATATTTACTAGGTGCTAAATGACGATGGAGTTGGCTAAGTATAACGAACCCAAATCTTCAAGCAAGTCTTAGGTCTAGGATTTTTTGAGAGAAAAAAATGCAGAGAGAGTTTTGGAAGAAAATATGGTTGCCAAGAAAGCATAAAACTTGCTCAGAAAGCCAATGCTACTTTATATTGAAATACACGAAAGTGAAATTTAGTGGGTAAGTCAAATTACCCCACTAACCTTCATTCGGTACTCGTGACTAAGAACTTTCTCTCTCATCATAAATGTGAGTTTTTTCAACTACAGTAACTTAGTTCCATTCTAACTAGTTTTCTTCAGACCAGTTAAAATAGTTCAAACCAAATAATAAAATAATAATATAGCAAACAATTCTTTCAAACAAAGGACTTAACATTTTTGTCTCATAACTAGGGTGACATATACTTTACAAGAGAGTTCGCCAAACCACCAGGCTCACCTAACAAAGACTTCTCTCCTCCAAAGGCGCATCCATAGATTTCAAACACTTAGTCAAATCTAATACATTACTTACTTAGAACTAACTTTATTTATGCCTTACTTCTATAAATAGTACTCAAACACTAGGGCCTCGTTGGGCAAGATGTTACAACTCTCTCCCCACTTAGGAAATTTTCATCCCCAAATTCATACATGAAAATTACTGAGGATATTGATCTTCATCAGCTCTCTCTTTCCCAAGTAGCTTCTTTAATGCTATGATTCCTCTATAACATTTTAACGAAGGAGGAACCCTTTATTTCTAACTTCTTCACTTCTCTAGCCAGAATACAGATAGGTTTTTCCTTGTAGATAGGTTCTATTCAACCTCAAGTTCTTCAATCTGTACCACATGATCAGGATTGGATATATACCTTCTTAACATTGATACATGTAATACATTGTGGATCTTTGACAACTGAGGAGGCAAAGTTAACTTGTACGCGCACAAGACCAACCCTTTCCATAAACTTCATAAGGTCTTATAATGCTTAGACTCAATTTACTTTCTAACGAAATTGGATGATCTTTTTCCAAGGAGAGACCTTCAAGAAAAATTTTCTCCAACCTCAAAAGAGATTTCTTTTCTTTTCAAATCTGCATATGTCTTCTGTCGATCTTTTGTAGCTTTCAAGTGATTGCGAGTGATGGCAACTTTCTCTCTCAATTTCGTGCACCAGGTCTGGTCCCACTATCTTTCTTTCACTAAGTTCCATCCAACAAGTAGGTGTCCTACATCTACCATTTAATGCTTCGAATTGAGACATCTTTAGACTAGCGTGACAACTGTTATTGTAGGTGAATTCTGGTAAAGGGACATACTTCTCCCATTAATCTCGAAATCAAAATCAATTACATAGCTTCTTAACATACATCTTCTAATACCTGAATGATTCTTTTGATTGACCATCAATCTGAGGTGAAACATAGTGCTATATTACAGCTTCGATCCCAATGATCTCTGTAATTGATTCTAGAATCTTGTGAAGTGATCTTGGATCCCTGTCAAACACTATGGAAAAGGGTATTCTATGTAGGCGCACTATCTCAACGATATAGATCCTCAACTAAGCTACAACTACTTCTCCAAGGAATAGGTAAGTATTCATCAACAAGAAATTAGCTAAACTTTGTAAGTCGTATCTACTACACACTATATAGAATTCTTCTTGACAGACTAGGGGGTAACCTTGAAACAAAATCTATGGTGATTCTATCTCGTTTCCACTTGAGAATTGTAAGGGATAGCAATTTTCTTGATGGACTTGATGCTCAGCCTTAACATTCTGACAAGTTAAGACATACTTTGAAATTTCCTTTTTCATACCAGGCCACCAATAAGAGTCCTTTAAATCTCTATACACTTTGATACTACTAGGGTGTGAAGTGAAAAAAAAGGCACTTGGTGAGCTTCCTTTTTCAATTCATTCCCCACCAGTACAAACATTTTGTTTCTAAACTTGAGCTCGCTATCCTTTGTAACCCCAGATCGAGCCTAGACGTTATGGCCCAATCCGAGCAATCACATTAGCCATGAGAATGACTAAGTAAAACACTTTATAACTTATCTCTTTGAAAATACTTTTAAAACTAGTAGTTGGTTTTTTTCAAAAACAAAAGCCCGTAATAGTTATCATCTCGATTTTGAAATCAAATCTTCAGTTGTTATAAATAAAAAAGACTTAAAACATATTTCGCAGTGGAACATCTATTTATCCAAAGTTTCATAATGACCATATAGATGGTGTAAAATCATTATTCGAAATTCAAGTAAACTTATTGCATAAAATCACAATAAGAGAGTTTCAAATCAACATTCTATCGGATGATTCATATGCTATCATGCAAAACATAATCCAACAAAACCAAAATCCAAACAATCTAAAATTGAAGTTCAGTTCAAAATGCAAGCTATAATAATTCTAGTCAATCAATCTTATGATGATGTCCAATGCCATAATTTGCGAAAACATTTCCATTACCGAGAGTCCACTCCGAGAATCCGAATTCGAGATCTAATCACGAGGGTTTCCTGAAAAACATTAAATTAATGTGGCTGAGCTTTTGAAGACTCACTGTGAGATTTCCCACTAAAACACATAAACAATATAAGGTAATAAAACACATTTGATATTCACATCAATGTCACATATTCACATCAATTTCACATATTCACATCAATGTCTCATATTCACATCAATGTCTCTTATTCACATCAATTTCACATTTCAAATTAATGTCACATGTTCACAAATTCCACATATTTTCAAAAAAAAATATAGGGTAATAACACGTTTGATATTCACATCAATTTCACATATCAATGTCACATATTCACATCAATCTCATATTCACATCAATTTCACATATTCAAATCAATGTCACATGTTCACAAATTTCACATATTTTCATATCTCATTACGATTATATACTTCATCACTGATGCAATAACATAGAAACATATATATTTCAATTTCACATAGTAATACAATCATATATCACATCATTATTACTATGCATGATCATGTCAATGCACTTTTTGAATGAAATCGATGCACTCTTTGGAAAAGATTTCTACCCATTTCCACTACCACACCATAATCGATTTTTCCAGAACTCGTCCAACCTTAGCTCCAATTTTGTGGGCAATCCACCACTTAAGTCATCCCGGGCTGCCCAAAAATAATGACTCGTCACCTTGGTTTGCCCGACAATGATGACTCACTTATATTGAATTGCTACCCCCCGGATTGGTCGGTAACGATAGCTCACGTTTGTCGATATGCAGTTAAATTGCCACTTAATGCCAATAAAGCCACACTCTTTTGCTTTCACAAATCCCACCCCATACATGTGACATGGCAATATACACTTAACACATGTAAATCACTTTAACATATTGGCATATGAATATGCTCACATAACCACATATTTCACTTTAACATGCTTAACATGCTTTTCACATTAATCACATGTTTAAAACACAAAACACAAATATCATGTCATTCACATGTCAAGATTTGTTGCATGCTTATTCATATTTCACAAAAATCACATCACATCACACATCACATACTTTTCATCACAAAGTGTCTAAGTATGAGTCACTTACTTGAATCCTTTGCTTTGATTCATTTACAACTCTCACATGATCAATATATCATTTATCTCAATTATTAATCATTTATCATTTATTAAAATCACATACGTAAAATAACACTAAGATCCCACACATAATATTTATTTCATTTATTAATATAACATAAACACAAACAACTTACACATCAAGAAAAGTAAGATCAGTTACTTGTTTTCCTTAACACTTTAGTACTTATGTACTCGCACATAATATTTAATTTAAAATCACTTATACTTAGTTAAGGAAAGAGACTAGATTAGATCCCACACATATATTTATTTCATATATTTAAGAACACATAAAAGACTTAAAGCATAGTCTAGATCCCACACCTTTGATATCGTTTGCTCCCTTGATGAAGTCCTTAAACACTTAGTTTCACTCGTGATCTAATCACATGATACTTCGTGTTAGTCACGATCTACACAAATAATACACTTAATACAAAGTCTTAGCATAGATCTAACGCTTACCCTTTGTTTTCGAATATTCGGATTCCTACTCACACGTAATCAGAGTTGATTCCTCGGAGGTTGATCGTTTGGTCCTTCATAAAAACACAAGATCAATTTAGTATCCTATGTTTTGAAATAAATAAAATACAAACCCATTTAAGGCCTATACCATTAAGCCAAACATGGTATTTTCTATAGTCACGAGTTTATGAATCAAATTTCTCCACTTACACTGGTTCAAATTGAAACGAACGAAGGAGCGAGAATGGTACGAAACCGATGATCGAATAATCTAGAATAATTGAATAAAGAGGAGAATATTTGTGCTTTAGTCACTTAAAAAAATCAGAACAGCAAAGAAAAGAAAGAAAGGAAGAAAAAGGTCACCGATGATAGTGACGATGACGGTCCACTACAGCGATGGTGACGGCTCACGGTGGCTATGGTGATGGCTCACAGTGGTTTGATTATGAACGTGCAATGGTGCTAATATTCCACAAGGAGGTTCAATCACTTGTGAAAGAAGGAGAGTAGGAGAAGAAAAACAAAGAAAAATGAAGAAAGGTGGTGGCGCTCGTGGTGGTTTGTGGTGGCGACCACAGAAGAGAGGACGACGGCACGCGACAGAAGAAGAGCAGAAGGTGTGAAAAGTGGTAGCTTTCGGTGGTATTGTGGTCTCAAGTGGCAGTGGAAGCTCAGTTTATGGTGGTGAAATGCAGAAAAAGCAAAAGAGGACGTGGTGGTGCCATATCAATTTTGAAAGAAAAAAGAAGGAGAAAGAATTGAAGAAAATGATTTTGGTAGCAATTGAGGTGCATGGTCGGCCAAGGGTAGCAACAAGGGTCAACTCACTCAATTTTTGGCAACATTAAGTGTGTGGAAGGTGAGGGAATAATGGAGCAATACATGGAGTAAAAAGGGGGATTGATTTGCAACTTATGGCAAGATTGAATTATGCAAAAGGGAAAGGAATCAACAAATTTTTGGCAAGCTTGATCATGGTGGTCAGCCAACTAATGGCACATGCCAAAATTGTGTAAAAATTAAAATAAAAGATCACACACAAGGAGGTTTGAACTAGGAACCTCTTACTTATTTAATAAACTCCCTTCCATTTTACTAATCACTTCCTTGTATCCATATTGCATAAGTATTTTTAAGAACTAGGAATTGACTGTCTCACCTTCTTATAACTTAATTAATTATTAAAAATTAATTAACTACTTAATTAAAATTGGGGTGTGACATCCTTGTCTATATTAAAGTTCATTTCTTTGCCAAATATCATCCTTTTCTTGAACCGATCACACTAAACATCTTTCATTTGTTCCTCTAATATCAGAGAGAGATAGGTTGGTTTTACAACTAGTTCTGCCAACAAAGCCCCATTATTAAACATGGTCACTTTAGCTCAAAGAGACAACAAGGCTACCACAGTCTTCTTGCTCAAAGCATCTGCCACTACATTTTCTTTCCCCGGGTGATACTCAATGATCAAGTCATAGTCCTTCAACAGCTTCAACCATCTTATTTGGCATAGATTCAAATCTTTCTTGGTCATCATGTACTTTAGACTTTTGTGATCAGAAAATATGTAACATCTTTCTCCATACAGAGAATATCACTAGAGTTTTAGTGCCAAGACTATTGTTGCTAATTTTAGATCAAGCGTAAGATAATTCTTTTCATGAGGTTTCAGTTGGTGTGATGCATAAGCTATGACCCTTTCTTTCTGCATAAGGACACAACTTAATCCATTTAGTGACACATCTATATAAACCGTGTATTCAATTCCATGCTCTGGTTGTGTTAACACTAGAGCTTTGGTAAGAACTTCTTTCAATTTCTTGAAATTCTGCTGGCATTCGTGACTCAATACAAATTTTTCCTTCTTTTCAACAACTTGGTTGGTGATAGGAGATTCTATTATCGAGAAACCCTTCACAAACCTCCTGTAGTATCCAACCAATCCTAGGAAACTGTGGACTTCAGAACCATTCTTAGGCTAGTTCCATTCAAGAATTGCCTTTACCTCGACAAGATCCACCATGATACCATCCACTGAGAAAACATGCCCCAGGAAGTGCACCTCTTTCAACCAGAACTCACATTTGCTAAACTTTGCATACAATTGATGTTCACGAAGGCCCTCAACACAATTCTTAAATGCTCTTCATGATTGATCTCATTCTTACAATAGACTAGTATGTCATCGATAAGACCACTATGGACTGATCTTGTAAGGTTGAAATACCATGTTCATTAAGTCCATGAATACAGCTGATGCATTGTTCAACCCAAAGGGCATTATCAAAAACTCATAGTGACCATATCTTTATCGAAAGGTCGTTTTAGGTACATCATCATCTTTGATCTTTATTTGGTAATAACTTAACCTTAAATCGATCTTAGAGAAAACTAAAGCCCCATTTAATTGATCAAATAAATCTTCAATCCTAGGCAGATGGTACTTGTTCTTTATCATGACCTTATTCAATGGACGGTAATTTATACACATCCGCATAAATCCATCTTTCTTCCTGACAAACAAAATTGGCACACCCCAAGGTTACATACTAGGCTTAGTAAAACCCTTACTCAATAGATCTTGCAACTGTTCCTTTAATTCCTTAAGCTTGAAAGGTGCCATTTTGTATATAGGGATTGTCCTTGGTTCCAACTCTATCAAGAATTCTATCTCCCTCTTTGGAGAACTATAGCAAAGGAATATTGGATACACATGACTTAAATTGCTCTCACAAGCTGCGGAGAGTCTACAACACATGCAAGATCTCAACCATTAGCAAGATAACCAAAAATGACAAATAGTACTAGCTATATTTATGTGACATGAAAGCCAACACCGATGCTTAGTACCTAGTGTATGTATATGGCATGATAGCTGACACTGTGGTACATAGTACCTTATATATGTATATCCTAATTGTTTACTAGGTTCAATTGGGCCATAAATCCATTTCCAACCTTTAAAACTATCATAACAACATGTCATAGACATGTAACATGATTCAATTAACAATCCATGTATCTTCCATTCTAAATAACTATTCATTTCACACGATACTATTATTGTACTTATACTAATTCAATCTCTGTAACCGTATATACATTTTTGTATTTCAAAAACAATCCAAATACATATTAAACCATGTAATATCCTCATATACACTTCATTCATTTATACAAAGATTTCACGATCATTCAATACCATACATCTATTCATATTTATCATATATTTCATTTTTTATGATTTAATCCATTTGATGCCAAAAATTGTATATATATATAACATTTCTAACTAAAAATAAAATAAAATAATACAACATATAAAGAATTAATAAACTAAGTCCATACGAACTTACCTGTCAAAAACAACAACTAACAAGAAGTTAAAGACACATTTATAATTTCTCCTATTTCTCGATTATCATTCGATTGATCCAAATCTCGATCTATAATAATTAATTTCAATTTATCAATTCTAAACATATTTTAATAGCGTATTATAACAATATACCAATTCTACTTTATTTTAGAAAATTTCTCAAAAGTTTCATATTTTATTCAATTTAGTCCCTAAAACCAAACAAGCATATCTTTGACATTTGAGCTCCATTTCACGATTAGTTTTCAAATACATCCTTCTAAGGCTCTTTAAAACTCATAGTTACTAAAATTTCATGAAAATTTTGAAATAATCACATTTCAATCCTTAAACTCAAAACTAACAAATTTTATTTTACAATTTAGTCCTTTACATTTCTAAGCTTACAATTAGGCTCGGGCCTTGGGTAGTTGGCCCTAGGGTAGTCTAGGAGTGCAACCACCCAAGGCCCAAAACTGGAAGGGCCCAAAAAAATTATTTTTAAAAAAAAATTCATCTTTTCTCATTAACAATAAAATAACCAATGAATTATTAAGGGCAACCATCCAACATAGCTCCTTATTGGGCCCAACTGTTCAACTTAGATGAACCATGTCCATACAAGCATTGGGCTGAACAATTCTAGAAATTTTGGGAATCAATACAATTATGCATTCATTGAAAATGGGAATACACATTGCTTACGATTTCGATTGGAAGTTTCATAATAGGCAAGAAAATAGTAGAAAATAAAAATGTTTTCATTTCTTCCCTTTTCATCTCCAACTTTTTGACTTCTCCAACCCTCCCCTACATCCCAAATTCCAACCCCTACTATTAAAGCAAAAAAAATAATGGTTATATTTTTGTATTGGAAACAAGATAAAAAGAATCGACAAATAAAGAGGTAATGGATTCTGGGTTGTATTTTTACTTTAAGCTTTTAGTATTCTTGGGGAATTATGGTTTGTTTTAATATGGTTCAAGTCGACCAAATCTTGTAATGTGGGTTTTGCTTCTTGTAAATGAAAGAATAGTACGACAAATAGTAATTTGTTTTTGTCTTTTTTGTTCCTAATGTGATACAGATTCTGGTTCTATGTTGTTTTTTTATTTAAGCTTTTTTTTATTCTTGGGGAAGGGAACAACCTTTGAGTTGGGTTTTGTTGATTTTTTTTTTCTTTTTCTTTTTTTATATTATAATAAGGGAAGTGGGGAACAACTATATAGTTTTCAATTTCATGTTTGATATATGGTAAGGTTGAATTTATATCAAACATGTTAAATAAGAGTGTGTTGTATAGTTAGTTATAATTTGAATTTTAATTATTATGTATTATTAATCTTTTAAATATGATATTATTATGTTATTAGATTTTGTATATATGTCTGCTATAGATATATTATAAAGCAATAGTTTAAAGTATGAAGTATTATGCCATTGTCGTATTAAAAAGTTTTCTTTGATGCTATGTTTCATTTAATTTTTAGTTAATTACAATGTCTATTATGTATTTTTAATATAATTATATTTATAGAATTCAATAACTCGATTTGACTTTTGGAACTAGCAATTGTGAAAGCAAATATTCAACTTGAAATTCTTCTATCAGGTGCTATTGTTTTATTTTCTTATGTTACTTGAGTATTTGATTTATATTTTATATATAATGTTGTCTAAGAAACATATATCTTGAAGTGAAAAAAAAATTGTGCTAAAGAGTTAAAAAAGATCATAGCAAGGTGCTATTGATAACTTTATTTTTTTTTTTAAATTAGTTTTTAATGAAAATTTGGATCAATCAAATGAGAGTTTGCATAATGATGTTGTTAAAAGAATGAATGTGGACTCTTATTCATTCATTATTAACTTACAATCAATGGCTTATATAGCCAAACCTGCTGCTGCCACCTAAGCAACTAACTAACAATACTAACAATAATAACTAATAGCTACAGCTAATAATAACTGACTAAAGTTATTTCTCTCAACACTCTCCCTCAAGTTGGCGGGTGTAAAAAAACATTTTTGACTCCCAACTTGATTAACAAACAACCATGCTGCTGTACTCCTAAAGCTTTAGTCAATATATCTACAACTTGTTCTGCAGTAGGCATATACTCAGTTTGTATCAACTTTGCCTGTATCTTTTCTCGGACAAAATGGAAATCAATTTCGATATGCTTAGTCCTTTCATGGAACACAGGATTAGCAACAATCTGAATGGCAGATTTACTACCACTATAGAGCTTAATTGGGGGTCACATGCTTTATCCCCAATTCATCAAGCAAACCAGTCAACCAAACAATTTTTGCCACAGCCATAGCCATACTCCTATACTCAGCTGATGATCGTGCAACAGTACTTTGCTTCTTAGATTTTCAAGAAACCAATGATTCCCCTATCTTGACACAAAAACCAGTCACAGACTTTCTTGTCATAGCACAAGTGGCCCAGTCAGAATCACAATAAGCTAGCATCTGAACACCACCTGATGCTTTGAACAACAAGCCTTGTCTAGGATCCTTCTTGACATACTTACAACCCTTAGTGCTGTATCAAGATGTAAGCTCTTTGGTTGCTGCATAAACTAGCTCAGATGTTGTACAACATAAGAAATGTCAGGTCTGGTATGAGTCAAATAAAGTAATCGACCAATCAACCTCTGATAAGCTGCTTTGTCCTCAACCAGAAAATCATTTGAATCTTGTTGCAATGACTCATCAAACTCAGCAGTGGTGAGTTTCAAATTTTTTTCCAGAGGTGTTGAAATTGTCTTGGAACCTCCTAGCCCTGCATCTTCAATGAGCTTTAATGCATAATTTCTTTGATTCAACACAATCCCTTCTCTTGACCTCAAGACCTCCAAACCAAGAAAATACTTTAACTCTCCTAGATCTTTCAACTCAATGATTATTTGTTCATCATTTCCAGTAATCATCAAGTCACATAGATTAATAACATCAGCAAGCTATCACCCTTTTTCTTAAACATAGAATAATCGAATCTTCTTTGTTTAAACCTTGCACCTAATAATGCTTTAGTCAATTTGACATTCCATTGCCTAGAGGCTTGTTTTAAACCATTCAAAGACTTCTGCAGTTGACAAACAGTATTCTCCCCCTGACTGCAAACTCCTTGATGCAACTCCCTAAAAACTTCCTCAACAAGGTCCCCTTGCAAGAATGCATTGTAACCATCCATCTGGTACAAGAGCCAATAAAAAACAGCAGCAAGAGCAAGAATAGAACAAACAGTAACCATCTTAGCTACAGGAGAAAATGTCTCAATATAATCAACCCCTTCTTTTTGGCTGGTACCCCTTAGCAACTAGATAAGCCTTAAAACGCTCAACAGCACTAAAAGCCTTATACTTGATTTTATAAACCCATTTGCAGCCAATGGGAGACTTACCTAGAGGCAAATGCACCAAAGACCATGTATGATTAGTTTCCAAAGCTTGAATTTCCTCCTTCATTGCTTGAACCCACAAGGGATTAGAAACAGCTTCAGCATATGTATAAGGCTCAATAAGAGTAGAAGTGGAAGAAAGAAAGGCTTGAGTATGAACAGGTAAATGGGAATAAAAAAGGTAATGAGAAATGGGATACTTCACTGGAAGAAGAGAGGATTGACAAGAATAAACATTGTCATTCAGCCAAGGTGGTTGACTCAAAAAAGGCTCAACAGTAGGTGACTGACTTGGGGAAGACTCAACACTAGGTAACTGACTCGAAGGATGCTCAACACTAGATGACTGACCTGGGAAAGGATGAACAGTAGGTGTGATCACTAAAAAATCATCAAAAGATTTGACATTGAGAAGGAAAAAATTTGTCATTGGACTTTTGTACAAAATGAAAAGAAAGATATCTTCATGAAAAACAACATCTCGATTAACAAAGAATGTTTTAGTATAAGATTAAAAAAGAAAATATCCCTTTTGAATAGTAGAGTAACCTATAAAAACAGAAGGAAAAGCTCTAGGTGAAAACTTATCAAATACACCAGGACAAGTGGCATAACACAAACAACCAAAGATTTTGAGATGAGAAAGACAAGGTTCTTTTTTGTACAGAACAAAAAAGGTGTTTGCCAACACAAAACAAATGAAGAGCCTATTTATAAGATAACAGGCTGTTTGAATACATTCCCCAAAATTTGATAGGAACCTTAGAATGAAAATGAATGGCTCTAGTAATTTCCAATAGATGTTTATGTTTCCTCTCTACAACACCATTCTGCTGAGGAGTGGAAACACAGCTACTTTGATGAATTATACCTAAAGAAGTAAACAAATCTGAACAAAGTGTATTAAAAAACTCAATCCCATTATCACTTCTTATGGTTTTGATAGAAGCAGCAAAATGTTGTGAACGAAAAGAAAAACTTCTTCAGATAAAGGACTGTGTCAGACTTCAATCTAAGCAAAAACACCCATGTCATCCTACTAAAATCATCAACCACTGTAAGGAAAAAATGATGACCACTATGTGTAGACACTCTATAAGGGCCCCACAAATCAACATGAATTAACTCAAAAGGAATAGAAGACCGAGTATGACTCAAAGGGAAAGGTTTTCTAGTTTGCCTAGCTAAAGGACAAACAGCACAGTGTGTAGTCTTATCAACAGATTTACAATCAAGATGCAAACCAATAATTTTATTTGATTTTGGAAAAGGAACATGGCACATGCCAAATAGTGACATTATCAGTAGAAGTCATACATTTGAAGCTTGTAGAAGGAAAAGTACAATTGGATGAGGATATACTAAATGAAATGGTAGAAGGTAACAAGACATATAGACCACCAGACCTCTTGCCAATCCCCTTCATCTTTCCAGTGGAGAGATCCTGAAATAAACAAAAATCAAGATAAAAGAGAACAACATAATGGAGCTCCTTAGTTAGTTTAGAAATAGAGAGAAGATTATGTGTGAACTCAAGAACATAAAGAACATTGTGTAAAAAACAACCAAGAAACAACAAAAGAGAACCAGTATGAGTAATGGAAACTTGTTTACCATTAGGAAGATAAACAAATTTAGAGTTCAAGGCACATGAACGAGGATTAATCAAGCTATGGAAACTAGAACAGATGTCCATAAGAATGATGAAGTTAATGATCTAAATTAGACTAATGATGTGCCAAATGCATCCAATATTGAAAATCTTGGTCTTAATGAAGAACAAACAATTCCTCCTAATATTGGCATTGATGAAGAACAAAAAATTCCTTCTTTGGATATTTATGATCTTAGAAATTAGGCTAATCTTGATAAAAAAAAATGGGACATTTTAGTTGAAAAGAGGCTTATAAGAGAAATGAATCTTGAGTTTCCTCTCGATAATAATAATAGACATTTTTCGTATGCTTATTTTTCTAGGAAGTTGAGCAATGGTGAGATAGCGATAGAAAATGGTTGGTTTATTCCAAACATGTTGACAAAGTGTTTTATTTTTGTTGTAAGTTGTTCAAATATATTAGTAACAAGATGTTGTTAGCAAATGAGGGTTTAAGTGATTGGAGGCATATTAGTGAGAGGCTCAAACAACATGAAAACAGTGTTGAGCATATGACTAATATGAATACATGGAATGAAATGAGAGTAAGGCTGGAAAAAAATGAAACAATTGATAAAAGCTTGCAAGCACAGATTATGAAAGAGAAACAGTGATGAAGGCAAATTTTACTTAGAATATTTTCAGCTATGAAATGTCTTGCTACTCATAATTTGGCTTTTCGAGGATCCAATGAAAAACTCTACCAAGATAGCAATGGTAATTTCTTGGATTGATTGAAATGATTGTGGAATTTGATGTGATAATGCAAGATCATGTTCGACGCATTCAAAACTATGAAATGATAATGATCTTAGGCGTAAAATTCAAAACGAATTGATTTCCCTTTTGGTCGATAGTGTTAAAAGTTTTATAATTAAGACCATCAAAGAGGCGAAATATTATTCTACAATTCTTGATTGTACCCTTGATATTGGTCATCAAGAACAAATTACTCTAATAGTACGATGTGTGAATATGTCAATTAATAAAATAAAAATTAAGGAGTAATTTTTAGAGTTTTTGAAGGTATATGTAAATTTGGATTGGGACTTTTTAATGAATTACAAGATGTTTTGAAGTCTCTTGATCTCAGTGTTGATGATGTAAGGGGTCAGAGTTATGATAATGATTCCAATATGAAAGGGAAGCACCAAGGTGTTCAAAAGTGATTTCTTGAAATAAACTCGAGCGTGTTATATATGCCTTGTGCTTGTCATAGTCTAAATCTTACTCTTACTAATATGGCACATTCTTGCACTAGAGTTATTTCATTTTTTGGAATTGTTCAACGCATATAGTCATTATTTTCGAGTTCTACAAAAAGATGGAAAATTTTGCTTTACAATGTCCCTAAATTAACTGTGAAATTTTTATCTAATACTCGTTGGGAGAATCAAATTGAAAGTGTTAAAGCTATTAGATTTCAAACTCCCCAAATAAGATTGGCTTTGTCAGAATTATATGAATTTTGTGATGATACAAAGTCAAAGAGTGAAACAGAGAGTTTGGTCAATGCACTAAAGAGTTTTGAGTTTTTACTTGGTATGGTAATTTGGTATGAAATTTTATTTGCTATAAATATGGTGAGCAAGAAATTGCAATCTAAGTCTATGTGCATTGACACCACCATAAAGCAATTAGAACGTATATTGTCATATTTTGAAAAGTATAGATGAATGCTTTATTTCTAGTATGAATACTGCTAAAAGTATTGCACTTGATATGAATGTAGAGCTTACCCTTCCAACAAGGCGTCGTGTTATTAGAAAAAAACAATTTGATGAGAATAACCAAGAGGATGAAGAAATTCGGTTGGCTGATGAATTATTTAGAGTATTATTTTTTAGTTATTGTAAACATGATAATTACTTCTTTGACGAGCAGATTTGAGAAACTAAAAATATTTGAAAGTATTTTTGGGTTTTTGTTTGATTCAAACAAGTTAAAGCCATTAAATGAAAAGGAATTGAGAGAATGTTGTGCTACTTTTCACTCTACCTTTTCTCATGGTGATTCATCAGATTTTTTTTTTGGTAAAAGAAGATATAGGCCGAGCCTAGAAATAATAGAGCATACTAAGTATTAGATAAATTGCTGGAAGATTCCTGATGAGCATCAGCTTGTAGAAGAGATGACACTTCAAACAAAGGAGTGTGAAAAACAGAGAGCTGTCCCAATGACCCTTTACACAACCGAGAAATTCGGTCAGCAGCAGCATTTAAAGAATGGTGGATACATCTAAAACAAACAACCCAATTCCTGGTGCAGAAGTCATGAATCCTTTGAAGTACAACCAACTTACTAATGGGAGCAAGACCCGAATGCAATATGGCAACAAGATGAGCATTATCACATTCAACTTCCACATGTTTATATCCATTGTCCCATGCACTCTGCAACCCCACTAGCATAGCTTCAGCCTCAACCTGCAATATATCAGCAGAGCATATTTGTTTGTGAAACCCAAACAGAAAGCTGCCATTAGAGTCTGGACCCAAACCTCCAATTATTGCTGTCAATTTATCCCTTAAAAAAGAGCCATCCACATTAACTTTAATCCACCCATTTTGTGGTTTATACCACCAATTACAAGACATAGCAGTAGATGCCCATTTATTAATAAAGTTGCTTGCCTGCATTGATTTAGCCCAAGCAAAAGCAGTAGCAATAACATCCCCTGCAGGCCTGTGTTCATTCATGAAGATGGTCTCATTGCGATTCTTCCAATTAAACCAACAAAGAATACCAAAGACAGTACACCATTGACAGCCAAAAATGTCCCACCTCATACTGTCTAAATTCCACATAAGCCAGTGTTCTCGAGAAAGCTGAAAAAAATAATCCCATTCGGATTAAGGCACCACACCTTGCCAAACCAACCTCGCACTTGGGCAATCTCGCACCGTATGCAAAGCCGACCATCAACCATCACACCACAAATGTCACAACAAGGCATAGAGCTCATACCATGCTTGGTGCGTACCTCATTAGTCAGGAGACTATCTCGGGTAAATAACCATAAGAACATCCGTACACGTTGAGGGGCAAAAATTTTCCAAAGTTTCTTAACATTCCAGGACATCATTTTGCCCCTGCGTAGCAAAGCAATTCTTATAAGTTTCTGCTGTAGAAAACATACCTGCAGCAGACCATTTCCACCCAAGAACATCCAAGCCAACACCCTCAACAGGTGCTGCATGAGCCGCTATGTGAGAGATTATATCCGAAGGAAGCACTGAATGTAACCAATCAAAATCCCATCTGCCATCCATAAGAATAACATCTCTCACGCGAATAGTTAAGTCTAACTCACTATGTCCTTGGAAGAAACATCTCAGTGGACCTACTTCCCTCACCCAATCATCGTCCCAAAAATTAAGAGTGCTACCATCTCGAACACACCATATAAGACCTTCCTTTATTTTATCCCAAATTAAAGAGAGCGACCTCCAAAGATGAGATGCATTAGCACGTGTAATAGTCTCGGGAATAGATGTCCGTACCTTATATTTTTCACAGAGTAATTGTACCCAATAAGCATTAGTATTAGCAATTAGGTTGTAACCCATCTTCATTAGGAATAATTGATTTTGAACCTGTAAGCTTCTTAGTCCCAAACCACCACTAACCATAGGAGAGCAACAAACCTGCCAATTAACCAAAAAGGCTTACGCTTAAAGGAATCAGATCCCCACAAAAACATCCGAGCCAGCCTTTCAATTTCATTACAAACAGTAGTTGGTATCTTCGTAGTAGCCATGAAATAATTAGGGATTGATAATAGAACAGATTTAACAAGCGTAAGTCTACCTGCTGAAGATAGTTTTTGAACCTCCCAACAAGAGAGTTTATTTCGAACCTTGTCAATAAGGAATTGAAACATATTAACCCCCACCCGACTATGAAAAAGAGGCATTCCCAAATAAATTCCTAGGTCTGAGACTCTAGTGAAATCAAGCATTCTGCATATTGTCTGAGCTACCGTATATGGAACATTATCAGAGAATAAAATTTGTGTCTTTCACTTGTTTACCTGATGATCAGCAAAATGACAAAACACATCAAGAGTTGATTTTAATAGAGTAGCCCCCGCCTCAGAAGCTCTACAAAACAATAACAGGTCATCTACAAAGAATAGATGCTAGATACCCTGCCCACCTCTAACCAATCGGATAGGCTCTCATTGATTCTCCTCAACAGTAGCATTAATTAGATGACCAAGTCTATCCATACCCAAAATAAATAGATAAGGTGAAAGAGGGTCACATTGTCACACACCCCTTGTTGGCAAAAATGATGTCGAAATCGCACCGTTCCATAAAAGTTGCATAGAAGAAGTGGAAACACAGCTCATAATAGCCTTCACGAGAGAAGAAGGAATTCTTGCATCTGTTAAGGTGTCACTCAGAAAATCAAGTCGTACTTTATCGTAAGCCTTCTCCAAATCCACCTTGATCGCCATCCAACCATTACGGCCCTTGGTTTGTCGCATAATATGTATCACCTCTTGGGAAATTATAATATTGTCAAAAATGCATCGCGAAGGTATGAAACTTGTCTGGTTTGGACAAACCAGAAAAGGCATTACCCTACGAAGCCGAATGACAATGGTTTTAGTAATTATCTTGTATGCAACGTTGCATAGACTTATTGGTCTGAACTGGCTCATGTTTTCAGCCCCTTCACATTTCGGAATTAAAATGAGTAAAGTCTGATTTAATCCAGGATCAATCACACCATGAATAAAAACCTCATTCACCATACGATAAATGCTATCACCCACAATGTCCCAATTAGTTTGAAAAATTTGGCATGAATACCATCCAAACCTGGAGCCTTGAGGGGATCCATACTGAAGACAGCTTGGCGCTCCTCTTCACTAGTGACCACTGCCGAAAGCGCATTCAAATCAGCTTGCTTAATCTCTGGAAACCGGCCTCTAATGGGAAACTCACCAATAGAGTAGTTATCAACAGTATAAAGGTGAGAAAAATGCTCAATAGCCATAACTTTAAGTCATTCAGATCATAACACCAGGTGCCATTTTTATCCTTTAAAGCTAAAATTTTGCTGCGTCTACGTCGGCTTAAAGTTCTTCGATGAAAGAACTTAGTATTTTGATCACCCTCTACAAGCCACTAACATCTCACTTTTTGAAACCAAAGAAGTTCCTTCTATTCCAAGATCTTCTCCAGTTCAACTCGTAATTCATAGTCCCTCTGTCTAAGTTTCAAAGAATTCTTCACTTCCAAATTCGCTGAATTTTATCGAGCTCACGAATAGTCTTGCGCTTACGATAGAAAATATTTCCATAGACAATAGCATTCTAATTCTTAACCAGTGTAGTAAAATGATCCACATTACCTGACACCGATCTACTATTACTCAAGGATTGACGAACACATCTTTGAATTCAGCATGAGTCAACCAACTAGCCAGGAACCGAAAAGGTCGTTCTTCTCGACCATTCGTAACCTTATAAGTAGTCACCAAATTCCGACGATGATCTGATTTCAGTTTATGAAGATGACAAACCACCACATGTGAGGCTGCTACTTGCCAAAGATCGTTACCCAAAGCTCGATCAAGACGTTAAAGAAGAGTGCGCCTTTACCATGTAAACTTTGGACCCACAAACCCTAAATCAGTAATATTATGACAAAACACAAAAGAGCTGAATGTGTTGCATACCGTAGCTCGCTTTTCTTGACCACCATGACGATCATCAGCAATTAACCAAGGGGCTTAAAGTTCTTCGATGAAAGAACTTAGTATTTTGATCACCCTCTACAAGCCACTAACATCTCACTTTTTGAAACCAAAGAAGTTCCTTCTATTCCAAGATCTTCTCCAGTTCAACTCGTAATTCATAGTCCCTCTGTCTAAGTTTCAAAGAATTCCTCACTTCCAAAATCCGCTGAATTTATCAAGCTCACGAATAGTCTTGCGCTTACGATAGAAAATATTTCCAAAGACAATAGCATTCTAATTCTTAACCAGTGTAGTAAAATGATCCACATTACCTGACACCGATCTACTATTACTCAAGGATTGACGAACCACATCTTTGAATTTAGCATGAGTCAACCAACTAGCCAGGAACCGAAAAGGACGTTCTTCTCGACCATTCGTAACCTTATAAGTAGTCACCAAATTCGGACGAGGATCTGATTTCAGTTTATGAAGATGACAAACCACCACATGTGAGGCTGCTACTTGCCAAAGGTCGTTACCCAAAGCTCGATCAAGACGTTAAAGAAGAGTGCCCCTTTACCATGTAAACTTTGGACCCACAAACCCTAAATCAGTAATATTATGACAAACACAAAAGAGCTGAATGTGTTGCATACCGTAGCTCGCTTTTCTTGACCACCATGACGATCATCAGCAATTAACCAAGGGTCTGTAATCCCAGACGATAATTCACACAGATCATCCCAAAGGCTATCTCTAAATGACTTGTGTGGGCTTCTAAAAACTGCTATACAAAAGAAAGCACGACTTCCTGCTGAGACTAACTCTCATATGAATATATTGACAGTGAATCTGTACTATATCCACATCAATATTTGAATTTTAAGAACCCATATTCCATCTGTAAAACCCCTTGCATCAACCCGAAATGAACAATCAAATCCCAATTTTCCCACAACCAAATCAGCCTTCTCACCACTGATACGAGTCTCAAAAAGTGCAACCAAATCAGGTTTAAAATCCTTCTTGTATTCCTTCAAAATACTATGAAAACGGGATGCCCACATCCTTGACAATTCCAAAAAATTGCATTAAAAAATGGAATCATAAATAATGTAAAGAATAGATAGCAAACCCACATCATGGTATCAAGCATTCTCATTCGATAGCCCCACATCATTGGAAGATTCAATAGTCATTGCAGTATCTTGTTCAACCTCTTTATAAATGCCTGTAAGCACTTTTTCTATTGCACGATCTACCTATAAAAGACGATCTTCTGCATCCCCCATAGACGCTGAAACTTGACTTAAATTTTCTCAAAAATCCATACCAGAAGAAAAAGTTGGGCGTTATTAATTCTCCAAAAACTGCACACTAACGTTCAGGCAATTTTGAATTGATTAAATTAATGCCTTTACCCATTGACATCTGGACAGCATGATGCTTTGTTATAACGAAACCTTGTGTTACTGCTTTAAACATCACAAGCCCAATAGTTATCTCAGAAACGTTTGACCCTATTTTTGATCCATTATCAAAAGGATTTGAAGAATTAGACCCTAACTTGAGAGAATTACTGGGCTTCAAAACATTCCTTTTGACCTTAAGCCTTGAGGATATAGCCACACCTTTCCCTTTATCCTTGCCCACATGTTTCTTACCATCATTTAATGAGAAATTACCACTCACATCTTTTCCAGCAGATTCCTTTCCCCAATCACTACCTGATCTTTTCTCCTGAAATGCAGCCTCAGAAATTTCATTAGAGTTATTACCCAAGATTTCAAAATGGGACCACCGCCCAACAGGTCAACCTTCTGAGTAGCCAAACCCTCCACCGTCTTCCTGATGATCGAGGTTTCCTCCGATCAACTAACATCCACGGACCAAAAGGATCATCCTCCTGTTTTTTGTTGGATCCCTTCGGTTCACCAACCATCTCTGAAACCAATTCCTCACTCGAATTTTTTGGGATATTAACATAAGAATAAAACTCTCGAGAATGTCCAAACCTGCCACAGCCAAAGCATACTAAAGGTAGACACTCATATTCCACTCTCTGAAATCTCCCATCGATCATGATTCTAGATACCAAAGGTCTGTTTGTGTCTATAAAAACTGCCAACCTCGCAAACTGCCCTTTCATCTTTCTATCTGTTGTCCGATCAATTTTAGCGACTGTACCGATCACACTACCAATGTAATTTAGCAAATTTCTAGAGTAGAGACCTTCGAGTAAGCCAGGCAGACGCACCCAAACAAGCAAACCAATTGGTTGCTGTTTAGTAGTAGAGAACGTAGGTGACCATGGATGAACTGTTAGATAGTGACTGAAATTTGTCCAGGGACCACCCGAAAGAGCATTTTGATAATCCTCCTCCCTCACAAACTTAACAGAGTAATAATCGTTTTCCAAATCTACAACCTGGAAAGAATGAGTAGTTTGCCAAAGAATTTTCAACCAGTTAACCATTGACGAGTAAAACAATTTCCTCTCGATCAGTTTAACAATTGTCGTCCTTGCCATACGCCTTGCAATAAACTGGTGAACTCTATTAGAGAAAGTAACCACAGGAACACCATCAATCAGAACTGTGTTGGCATCATCCTCTTGCAAAATAAAATCCTCAGCAGTCTGCATAGTTTCATTCTCAACCGATAAACCAAGGAGTTTATCCTTCCACGATGCTCTTGTTTCATCCTCTGAATTCACCGAAACACCTCTGACATCCACCACAGGGTCTGCCAAATACAAAACACCCTCCGATCTCTGTCGGACCTTCTTCGTAGCCCTACCGATAGCCCCATCGCCATTCTTCACTCCACCTTCAACTGATAAATCTTCACTCATCTATTGGTAATTTTATATCACTTTTAATTCATCAGATGTTGATTTAAATGATCTTCTGTCTTAATTGAAAGTGTTGCAATTTACTTTACCGAATGAATTAATGTCAGCCACTAAAATTCTTGAGTTTGTCAAATATGCAGGTTGTTATCCTAATTTTTCAATTGCTTATAGAATTTTTTTTAACGATCCCTCTGACTGTAGCATTAGCTAAAAGAAGTTTTTCTAAGGTAAAATTAATCAAAACCTAGTTGAGGTCGTCAATATCACAAGAACGATTGAATGGTCTGGTAATTTTATCAATCGAGAAAGATTTTTTTGGAAAACATTAATGTTGATGTTATTATTAATGATTTTCCAACTCAGAATGTTTGTAGAACCCATTTTTTATGATTTTGTGTTTTTGTAGTTGATGAAATTGGAGTAGATTGAACGAAAGATGTTTTTTTTTAAATTTTTTTAGAAAATATCTTATTTTCTTAATGTCATAAAACATATTATTTTGATGAAGTTACTAGTATATATATATATATATTTATATTTTTTAAAATGGGCCCAAATTTATTGTTTAGCCCAAAAATGTCAAGAACGGGTCTTCTTACAACCAAGCCATTTAACATCAAAAACATTAAAAACCATTAATGGAAACATTTCAAAACTTTAACAATTTTACGATTTAATACCTAAAATAGCTACATTAAACTACAACGAACTCTAAAACATAAAATTTATGAAAAACGAGCTAGAATAACATACCCCTACAGAGGTTGGAAGCTTGGCCTAGTGGTGAAGTACAACAATGGTTTCTTGTTTGTTTTGTTTGAGAAAACGGTGAAAGAAAAATGGGAAAATGTTTCCTTTTTGTTTAATTTATTTACTTAACATATAATAATAATTTCATTAATAAGTAACACATAATTCACACCATTTTATGCACCAAACTGTCCCTTATTTTATAAATGGGAATATTGTCATTTTAGACCTTGATTAATTACTTTATAAGTCCTTTTAACAATTAAAAGTCAATAGCGATTAACTTTTACCACTTTTAAGATTTAGTCCTTACGTCCTAATTAGTCACTAATCCAGCAAAATTACTCACCCAAAATTCAATTCACCTATATAATACCTCCATAAATATATATTTATAGGCTCGATTTACGAAAATCAAGTCCTGTTACCATATTTTCCAAAACCTTTGACTTAGGGTCAAAACACTTGTGCCTTAACAACAATCAAGTTAACAAATTCACCAGACCAAAAATTCAATATTATATTCTAATTAAATCATAAATATTAATTAATAATATTTACGAACTCAATTATTGGAGGGTGGAGTTCTGAAACCACCATTTTCGATACCATTAAAAATCGGGTTGTTACAAAATTGTTACACACGTTCACCTCTACCCAGTAGCAAAGTCAGGGGGTTGGCAAGGCCTCGACCCCCCTTAAAATAGAAAATTTTTCATTTAGGCCCTTTTATAATTTATAAAAAATTTAAATAGTAATGGTAAACTTGCAATTTGCCCCCCATAAAATGATAAAAATTTGATTTAATCCTTTAAAAATTATAAAGATAAAGACTATTAAAATGGTGAAATTGTATTTTTACTATCACAAAAATATACAATTTAATTTTTGGCCCCCACCCCAAATTTTTTTTTCTAACTTCGCCTCTGCCCCTACCATTACCACGACTCCTTCCTCCAAATTGATCTCCATGAGAAATATTTAAGGCATGTTATTCCTCAATATGAGAGTTCATGCATTGTTCATAAACAAGAAGACTGCTTTGCAACTCATCAATTGTTAGCATGCTCATATCCTTTCATTCCTCTATGGAGGATACAACATGGTCAAACTTGGAAGTCATGGAACGCAAAATATTTTCAACAACATCAGCATCACCCTTGTCTTCACCATTTGCTTTCATTTTTTAGCAATGGTAAGAGTTCGAGCAAAATATGTATTCACAAATTCTCCCTCCTTACCTCAAATTCTTTGTGAAGAGCTTGCAAATATGCATGCTTAACACGTGCTCAACTGTCACACCCCAAAATTAGGTCTAGAAGTTTTAAGGGAAAAATAAATATTTTAGCTCTATTGTGTTCGAAATTTCGTGGCATGGTAAATCGATAATGTTTTCAATTGTGGCTTTTAGAAAATTAAACTAAATTTTGAAATTAAGTATTAAGGACCTTTAATTTTGAAAGGTGGACTAATTTGTAAAAGGGTTTAAATTTTGAGTTTCTATAAAGCAATTTAACCAAATTTTAAAATTCAACCTAATATCCCCCACCTATAGTTTATTTTCACGATAGTCATCTCCCTCACCCTTTGTTGTCGTCCCTTGCTCTCCCAAGTTCTCTCCTTCAATTTTATTTGTTAAACCTTCATCCTTTTGATTTCTATCATCAACCAAGCCATAAACCTCCATAGAATTTCAAGAAAAACACTCAAAACATTATTGATTTAGTCATCTCCCAAGCTTGTGGCTTTTTTGAGTTTTCAACCAAAAGCTCGCTTTCTCCCATCGAAGGTAACAAATTTTTTATTTGTTTCTAATGTTACGAAGTCTTCTAAATAGAGTTTTTAGCCATTAAATTGCATGTTTAAAATAAAAGTCGAAAATTGGGTTGTTAATGGTTGATTTTAGGATTTTGGATAAAAATGTGGTTTCAAAGTATTTTTCAATTAGTTGTGAAGTGATTAGAAGGTTTCTAAACTTACTTTGAAGTTTCGTTAAAGATTTCTAAGGATTTAATGAATATTTGTGAAAATAGTCATTGTACATCGAAAAATTTTGATACCATGAATCAAGTAATTTTGTGTAGTTTAAGGGTTTAGAATCAGTTGTAAATGAGTAACTAGATGAATGGAATTCGTTTTAGACAAAAAAATTTTAAGTATAGACCGAAATATTCGAGTTTTAAGTTTTCTTTGTCGAAGGTTTCAGTTACAAGAGACCTAGCTTAGGCTTATGTTTTTGACTGATTGAGGTAAGTTTTTGGCTAATTGTTGGTTGTGTTATTGTGTGGTTTACCTTGTTGAATCTTCAAAAACATTAGGACCTTTAACGAGTAGAGACAAAGGCAAGGAAAAGCTAGTTTGAGCTTTCGGCTTTTCGGTGAAAGCGTAATTAGTGAGTATTTGGAATCGTTGCTTGTAGACACGATTCATTATGTTAATTGGGAATTTAGAAGTAGCCTAAACCCCTACTCTAAATTCTGAGTGTAAGTTTTCTTACACTCATGTTCAATTGTGATATATGTGCTTGTGCAATTTGTGAAAATATGAACAAAGTTGTGATGGTATGATATGTGCTATGATTCTGATAACTGTTGTGAAAGTGTAAATGTGGGCATGTTATACATGCCAAAAGATAGTGATAATGTTGTACTAACGATGTGAATATGCAGTGATAATGAGCTGAAATTCGGTAAGTAAATGTGTGATATATTGTGGATATTTTGGCCTTGTGACTTTATAAAACCATTGGATATAGTTGTCATGCCATAAGATTGTGAGTACTCACCTTTGTGATGTGTTATTGTGGCATTAAGTCCTAGGACAGTTTTGGAGAGATAAGAGAATGTGAGCTAAGCTCCATTCCCCGGGATATGATGGTGTGCTAAAAGTGTTAGCTATATGCTTCGCTTTTGGGATATATTTGACTCTATGAGTCATTTGGTGTGTTTGAGATTTGTGTATTTGATGAGTGGTGATAGTGCCCACTTATATGTTTCATAACCTCAAGTGCCATATTATCATTAAACGTGATTATTGTGTATTGTGATATATGTTTAAATGTTAATGTGATTATTATGTAAATGAACTTATGATTAATGCATGAATGAGAATGATAAGACACTAAAGTTGATAATGTTATAATTTAGCTAACTAGTTGTTTCATTAATGCAAGATGACATGTTTGCATAGTGGTTTTTTTCTGATCATTCACTAAGCTTGTTTAAGCTCACCCACTAATTTAAGCCATTGCAGATAAGTAGTGTGACGGTGTCAGTGGGTGCAAGCAAAGCTCTAGTAGTCCTTCATAGGTGTTTATTTATTTGTTGTTTTCGGGAAATAAAGTCAATGTGGTAGACTATATGCTGGTTTTTGCTATGATTTTTAAGTTGTTTCCATGACTATTTTACTTTAGAAAAAATGGACTTTAATATTGATTTTTTGATTTCTTGCTCAGACTTAGTTATAAGGTTTTGGATTGTCATTATGGACATTTTGGTGTCTATCTGATGAAGTGAATGATGCATGATGGTTAGACTTAAGTTGGTATGGATTATATGCTTGTATTTGTTGTACTTTTTATGTCTGGAGCAGAGGTATCAATATTCAAGCTTTAAAATCGATACCTCCATGAATTTTTGAATGTGTAGGAAGTCAGTAACGTAATTTGGTATCGATATCATATCACGAGTATCAATACTTTAATAAAGGTATCGATAAATTTCGGGTTTTAATTTTTATGTGAGAAACAATATGTTGTTTTGGTATCGATTTTCCAATTGATATCGATACCTTTTTAGAGAAATATCAATACATTTGTTTTAGTATCGATACCTACATGAATTATTTTGAAATTTTGGTAAGTGGTCCTAAAGCATGTTTAATTGATATTACAAGTTTATTTGAAGTATGATTAGCATGTTTAAACGATGATTAGCATGTGTTTGACTTGAAATTCATGCAAATGCCATCTAAAAGGAAAGTTTCTTAGTAACACGACATTTCATGATATGTATGATATGTGACGATGATGTAAAGTCCTGTTACTCGGGCTTGACGACCAAATCGGGTATAAGGTGCTACATGAACCTTGATAAGTCTACTTCATAGAATCACATGTCTTTTGTCATGTCCTTGTCGAGAACTGTTTCCAAGAAAGAATGATCTAAGACTTGAAACAATTAATTCTTTGTTTTCAAGTTTTTTAGTTTTTTATCGACAATGTGCTTTCTCTTTGCTTCTCTCAGAATTGAATATTCAACTGTTGCAGGAATTCCTTTCTCCACCAACTTCCAATATTCCTTTGGTCGTAAAACAATTCTCCATGAGCATCGCCCAATTATCATAGTGTCCATCAAATTTCGTTATCGTCATTCGCAAAAAACTCTTTGTTGTCATCTTTGGGCTGCAAAACATTCAGAAAAACCTTACTCGAATACTAAAACGAAAGGGCAATTTATGAGAGCAAAAGAACTGATTGAGAAATTTTGAAGCATTAAATTGAAACAATCTTAGCTTTTTATAAAGTCTTACATAACAAACCAAGCTAAAATTAAATAACCTTAAATCTAAATACTTTGATTAACAAACACAATCATGTAACAGAAAAAAATCCTAACAAAATAAAAATTTATTGACCAAAAAACTAACCAAATCCTAACAATTTTAACTATCAAAATTGATAACATATTTTAATTATGTTCACCATCTAAACAACATTATATATTAATAATATGCAATACAAATGATATTAAATATTAGTAAATTATAGTAAAGTAAAAACCTGTAATTCAAATCACATAAATCAAAATTGAATTTAACGAAATCAAATAATATTAATAAAATCAAATTTTATCCAATTCTACTTACCTAAATTATTTGTGGCTCTTGAGGCAGCTAAATTCGACGGACTCTCATACCACTAACACTATGTTTGGTTCAATGTAATAGCATAACTATTGCAAGTCTATTTCGTGGGCCCATCATACACAGCAGTTTGGTTCAATGGAATGCCTATTACGGGCTTATTCCATTACAGGCTAATGCAGTAAAATGGACTGATTTCTATTCCATTCCCTCAACACCGATTACTGATTTGGTGCTTAAGGAGGCCATCACCACAAAAAGGCTCCCCACTTTACCCTCTCCAACTTTCTCACCTCAAAAAACCTCTCACGTAGCTAGACAGTCACTGCCTTACTTCTTTCGACTTCGGCCATAGCACTCCTCACCTTCATCGCAACGTCCTTCAAGTAAACATTTTCTCCCTCCGTTCCTTTTATTTTCCTCTCTTCCAATTTTCCTGCCCTCTTTCTTTGCTCTTTTTCTGCTTTCTTTTTCTTTCTCTCAATAGAGTTGTCATAGCCTCTATTTGAATCAAAATAAATATCTCTATTGATTTGTCCATTTTTAAGTTCCTTTTCACCATTTTTAGGTTCTTTTTCCTTTTATTTGTTTCATTTTTCTAGAAAGTTGAAGGTTTGGATCTGAAATTCTGGTATTTTGACTTTGTTTGATTTGAGATAAGAATTGAATTTTTTCTTTTATAATTTTGTTTCATCTCTATTATAATTGTTTTGTTAAAATAAAGTAATAAAATAGTTGTTTAGATTAGTTTAGTTTATGGTTATTTGGTTTTCAATGTTCGTTCAAAGGTAAAGAGTTTTGAAGTAAAAAAAAATCCTAATTTGATAGTTAAGTGAAACACTGAGTCATTAAGAATATAGTATTAAAATAATATGCAGTGAAGCTGCCACATTTGTTTTTTAGCTAAATGAAGGAAATAAATTTTTTCAATCTTTCTAGTATTAGGCAAATTATTAGATGCAATTCAGTTGTGTCTTAATATTTTTTCCTTTTTTTTGGTTAATGAGTTGATTTTTGAACTTGGGTTTTGAAGCTGGTAAGTTTTAGTTTGAGAGTTTAGGAAAAGAATCCAAATTCTGATTTCAATAAACTTCTGTTGAAGAAGCTAAATTTGTGTGTTATGATATTAGGTGATTCACAATTTTGGAGGATGAGAGCGCCATCCTTCAATGCTTGCAGAAACTTGTAATCTATGTGTAAAAGGCTGGTAGTTTCAATTTCAAGTTTTTTGTCTCTATGTGAATTAAGCATTGAAGGGTGTGAAGAATTGGTGGATGAAAGCTCTTCTTCTGCAGAGGAGGTTACCTCTTTGAAAAGGGTGTCTCTTAAAAACATTTCAAAGTTTGATATTTCAGCAGAGAAGGCATTGTTGAGATTCACAAACTTGTATGAAACATAGACTGTGAAAAATACCCTCAACACCCTTTATTGTCATCTGATCTTGCAAAGAAGGCACTCAATTTCCAGGTCTCTGCTTTCCTTCTTTACCCTTTTTTTCCTTGTCCAACATAGCTTTGTATGATTAATCAATCATGTTTTACTGAGTTTTGCTACACTAATGAGTACTCACATCATTCTATAGGCTGCAAATATTGTTTCCTCTAGCATTCAGACTCTTCAGAATCTAGCTGTATTGGTTTGTCTCCGACTGAATTTGCCTCTTTTATGCATTCATTTTGTTTCTGAAAGCCGTAGATATTCTTTTTTGGCATTATTGATACATGTATAGGAATTACGTTTGATTTGCTGCTTTTCCCTTTTCAGAAGTACGTTGACGAAAAAGTAAGTCTAGATGAGAAAATTCCTTGGGCAAAATTTCATATTGAGAAAGGCTTTGAAGGTAAATGATGAGTAAGGCATCATCCAAATAACCATCCTCCTAAGGTTAAATGCCATCAGGATTATTGTTTCCTCTAATAGATTTAGCATATCGATTTGATTAATGCTTCTTTGTTTCAACGCTTGAGAAGCTGTTAAAAGATCATGCTGGAAAATATGCGATTGGAGATAAAGTTTACATGGTTAGTTTCATTCTCTCCTGTTATATATGCAACGTCATGGTCAGTGCACACGGTTAATCATGCACAAAGGTGCATATGTTTCATAGTTTTTTGGGAAGCTTATATGTGATTAGGAAAATGTAAATCAGGCATCATCTAGATGCCATTCTGCCCCTAAATTATCCATAAATCTAAATTTTGTTTGACATTAGTCAATATCATCTTCTGTTTCTTGTTATGAAACCCTTTTAGAAGTTCACTCCTAAGGTATTGTAGAATAAGAAATATCTGAAACAATTTATTTAGAAATGTTCTGAATATATACATAAATATGGCCTGTTGACTTTGTCTGCAGGCTGATCTGTTTCTAGCACCACAGATTCTTGTTGGGAGTGAACTATTCAATGTTGACATGGCAATATGCTTATTCCATTAACTACTAGTTTCTACATCTAATTGATATTTGTTCACTTTTAACTCACTTGAAGTTGTCATTCCTCTCCGCACACTCAAACGCAGGCATGCATTCTTGGCTTATCTGTTTGCTTTTATGCTTCTGAAATTTTTGCGAGTTAGGGGGAGAAATATCGCTTCATATATCCATTAGAAATCTTTGGCATTTTATGCTAGGATTCAATTTTTCATAAAGTTTTCCATGGTTTGAACTTTTGAAGTCCTCAAGAAGGGGATATATCTTTTATGCTTGACCTCCAACAAGTTTTCTCACTAACATGGCTTCTTTTTTCTATATTTTGACATCTCTAGTTGGAAAGAGTTGGAATCTTTATCGCAAAATGGGTTAAGCTTTGACATTGTTTTATTATGATTGTTGATTGTCCCCAATTGGTCTCTTTGGAAACAGAGGGGATATTACAACTTGACAAGATTTCAAGTTTTGAATATCTGGAAATAAAATGTTTGTGCCTTTTTCTTTTCGATACTTCTGTGATCTTAATATCAATGGACGAGTAGAAAAATAAAAATTTCAGACGATTTTATATAGTTTTATTATGTTGGTACCAAATTTCAGACTCTTTACATAATTTTATTATGTTGGTACCAAATTTTAGACTATTTATATAAATGTTGCAGTGATACTAATATCGATGGCACTGTGTCTTTTGATGAGTAGCATGCAGCGATTGGAAGGGTACTATTGGATGACAAAGCAAAATGGTTATGAGGATTTACCATGAGTTTTGGTAGTGAGTCCATCTTTAAGGTGGAGGCAAGGTCTATGTTGGAAGGATTGTTCTTAGCATGGGACGAAGGCTATAAGAAGATTGAAGTTGAAAGTGATAATGGCCTATTGATCGATCTTCTTCAATCAGAGGGAGGGGACAAAAGCAATTTGGGAGTGGTGCGACTCATTCAACAAGTTTTGCGAAGGAAATGGGAGACTCGTCTTAGTCATGTCCCGAGGAATAGCAATGAAGTTGCCGATGCCATAACTAAGTTTATGGATTTTGGGGATTCAAGACTACATGCCTTTTCAGCACCACCAACTGCAGTTATTCGGGTATTACAAAAAGATAGCTGTCATGCTAGTTTCAATTTGTCTTAATTTTCTATTTGTAATCGCTTAAGGTTGTCTTTTTCTACCAAAAATGGACAAGTAGAAAAATAAAAAAAAATTACTTTTTCTTTTTGATGCTTTGTGCCTTTTTTTTTTTTAATAAAAATTTGTGTTTAATACAATTCATCAATTTTAGATTATAATAGAGGTAAAAAGTTTATATAAAAAATTATGTAAATAACAAATAAAACTTTAGTTGAAATCATAAAATTGAGATTAATTTATAGAAAAATAATTAATTATTTATTTCACTAATGATATTCTAACACATTAAATATGCGTTGCAGTTTAAAAATAATAAAGTAGTTATATATTATTTTTCTAATATTAGTCTTTGTTAGCCTTTTTTTTTTTTTTTTTCGGTTAGGCTATTTTTCTTTGGCTGTAATTTCCCCCCATTTTATATTAAATGAATCCTAACAAGTTACGTTTTCTTTGGCTGTAATTATATTTAGTAATAATTATATTAAAATTTAATAATAATAACAATAATTATATTAAAAATGTTATTAAATATATTATTTTATTAAATTATATTTAATAATAATTATATTAAAATATAATTAAATTATTTATTATTTTTTATTAAAATATTTAATAATAATCTTATTAAAATTTAATAACAATAATTATCTCTACAAAAAAATTCTGTTAATGATATTTTAGTCATTTAAACCTTTTTTCTTATGTTATTACATCATCATTCCATTCAACCAAACACAAGAATACTATTACAGCTCTATTCCATTCCATTCAACCAAACAACTGAATTACTGATTACAATTCTATTCTATTACAACCCTATTCCATTATAGCTTTATTTCATTACAACTCTATTCCATTACAACGAACCAAACGATAAAGGATTTCATGAGTCAGGTCGGGTCGGACTTGAGTATGATATTAACATACTTTATGTTTGTCCAAGCTCGACTCGACCTGAAATTTAAGCCTAAAATTTTGTCCAAATCCGTTCATATTTGCAAAAAACTAATCTAAATCCATTTTAGGCCCGTTCATATTATTTTTATTCTTTTAAAAAAAATATTTATTTTATTTTATTTTAATATTTAATAATTTTATACTTTTTTATTTATTGAAACTTTTTATATAGTCATTTTAATATTATTTTAATGTTTACATTATAATAGTATTATATATTTAGTATATATTTATTTTTTTTAATGTATAATAAATTATATAATATATAAAAATAACATAATATATAATATTATAAACTTAAAACGGGCTGGGCTGAGCTTGAGTTTGAACATTCAAGTCCGAGTTCGACCCATATTTTAAACGGGCTTAATTTTGTTATCCAAACTTATTTTTCAAACCTAATATTTTATCTAAATCCTCTCAAAATTTAAACGAACTTTCAGACTTAAACAAATAATCCATCCCATGAACAAATCTTCATACCACAAAATATACGGATAGTCCCTTGGTCACTTTATTGCAATAGACTAATTCAGTTAAAATATAAGGACACGTTTGGTTCGCTGTAATGGAAAAGAGGTGTAATGGAATAGGATTATAATCAGTAATTCAGTTGTTTGGTTTATTGGAATGGAATAGAGCTGTAATAATATTCTTGTGTTTGGTTGAATGGAATGATGTTGTAATAGCATAAGAAAAAAATGCTTAAATGACTAAAGTACCCTTAACAGAATTTTTTTAGTTAGATGATTATTGTTATTAAATTTTAATAAGATTATTATTAAATATAATTTAATAAAAATAATAATTAATTTAATTATATTTTAACATAATTATTATTAAATACAATTTAATAAAATACTATATAATTAATAATGTTTTTAATATAATTATTATTAAAATATGAATTAGTAAAAATTATAATATATAATATTAGAAAAATAATATATAACCTACTTTTTTTAGTTTTAAACTATGATGCATATATAATGTGCTTAAATATCATTAACAAAATAAATAATTTAATTATCTTCTAAACTAAAAAATAAAATATCAGAAATATAAATAGCTTGATAATTATATTACATTCAAACATAATCTACATGTCATAATCTATATGTTAAATTTTTTAACATCAAAAAGTTACAACAGTCTGCGGCATTCTATTAATGGCATCTTACCATCCAAATATTACATATACAAAAAGTTAACAAAACAACACTAACACAACCATGATTTTTAATGGTCAGAAAGAAATCTTCTCACCCATTCCAATCTCACAGAAGAAGGTAGACTAAAGAAAATGATCATTTGCGTTGGATTGTCTGGGATTTTGCTCAACGCACATTATCGTTCATCCTCAGTTAATCCTTCTACTTCGCATAAGGCCGGATATAATTTTTGAGCACTTTCTTGAATGATCATTTCTGACTTTTGTTGAATTAGCACTTCGGAGGCAATGCTTCTACTTATTTTAAGGCCAACAGTCTGTATATTTTTCCCTAATAACATGGCAGGCTCAATAAATGAAGTAGAAGAAATTTGTTCACTTGCATCAGAAATCTTTTTTTTCTTCTTTGAAAACATGGAATCATCTTCATTTCTAGATTGTTGCGGTTTTGTACCTGAGAGATCCATCTCATCTAAAGAAACATCAGCTTCGCATTCATGGTAATTGTTTCTTTCTTCATGAGTATTTGCAGTAGCTACATCCTCAGCATCTATTTCTTCAATAATATCAGTGGTTGTTTGAGCATTTTTCCCGGTGGCACGATCTTTTGCGTAGATGGTAGTAAGTTGGTCATAATAAGGGAAACTGCGATGTCTGAATTGACCGGCTTCTTTCTGACTCTATAAAAAAAAGGAGAAATTCATATTAGATATGAGTTAGGTCAAAACAAGATAATAAAGACATGAAATAATTCTTACACTTATATACGAGTTCCACACAACATCTTCGGCAACAACAAGCTATCTATGCTCATCCCAACCAAAGCCACTATTGTCTTTTCCGCTGAGCATGTCATAAACGATTGCCCAATCCCTTTTCAATGTCCTAATCCTCGATTCAAGATTAGGTTTAGCCTTCAACATTGCATGAGGTAAAACTTTTTCTAACATCTTTTCTAGCTCATTTAAATAACCGGCTTTGAATCTCGTATCTGCGTTAAAGTTTCGACATTGTGCAAGTTAACCATACAAGCAACCAATGCAGCATCTTCTTCTGGAGCCCATTTCCTTTTAGTTCCTCTAGAATTTTGAGAAGAAACAATTGATTGTGAAAAGCCTGACATAACTATCTTAAGAGAAAAACACAAATTAAAATTAGGCTCGATATCATGAATGAGAAGGTCAACAGTTTATAAAATTGTAACACGTGATGAATCAAAAGAAAATAGATTAAATTTGTAATCCAACAAGTCTAGTACAATACATAAAGACAATTCAAACACCACCAAAGTTTCATAAACTAGATACATTAAATAAAATAAAGAAATTAACCTTCTACTATGTTTTAATAAACTTAATTAATTTCTAGATGTTTGTCATTCATAGAACATTTGATTGGCTAGTTCCATCCTCCAAGTAGCCCATGCATCCGATGGATGAATATTTACGATATTCGATTCATCCTCATCTATCAAATTACTAGATATTTGTTCTTCCAACTCCACTTCAATAGGATCAAGACTCATATAGGTTCGAATAAAATTATGGAGCAAACAACATGCACTAATGATTCTATTGTGCACTCTCACAGGAGAGAATGATGGACTCCTAAGTATTCCCCATCTATGTTTTAATAACCCGAAGCATCTTTCAATAACATTGCGTGCTGAAGCATGTTTCATATTGAAAAATTCTTCTGGAGTACTTGGTTGGTAACCCTGAGGCCACTCATTCAAATGATATCTTTGTCCTCTAAAAGGTGCAAGAAATCATTCACAGTTTGTGTAGCCAGCATCAACTAGATAATAACAACCTATAAAAAAAAAAAAAAAACTAATTATCATGGTTAATTTTTCCAAAAAGTATCTTAAAAATTAATTCAAATTCCTCTAATTCTGCACTTTACCATGAGGAACCTTCAGTCCATGTCTCCTACTAATGGCATCTCGAAGAACCCGTCCATTAGCAACAGAACCTTCCCAACCGGGAAGAACATAAACAAAATGCATATTAGGTGTACAAACACCTAACATATGTTGTTATGTCACCTTTTCGCGTTCGATATCTAGGTTTATCAACTGTTGGAACTCTAATCTTGATGTGGGTTCCATCTAAAGCACTTAAGCAATTCTACACCAAATGTATAAAACCTCGAGTTAGGATACTATATTTAAATCTAAATCAACTAAATGATGTACGAGCTATATATGAAACTCACTCCAATACCTTGAACCATTTCCACCTTGGGTCTGTATAATTAGCCATAATTGGCTCTACCTTTTTAAATAGCACATCTTGTAAGCGTATGACAGCATTTAAAACATTGTGAAATGATCTGCTAACAGTTTCCCCAGACCTATTAAACTGATGCTTGATAACTCGATTTTTAAGGTGACGAGAAATAATATGTAAAAACATTGCCACTTGCTCATCACCAAGCATGTTCCTTGACGACTTCAATTCTCCTAAAGTTTGTAACATCTCACATAGTTTAAAAAAAGTAATTCTATTCATCCTAACTTGTTCAATACAAGTCTCATCACTAGCATATACAAGTCTTTTCACATAATCTCGTTTTGCATAAAAATCTAAAATATATGATCTAATCCTTGGTCTATAAGTATGTAGGCTATGGACGGTAGCTAATGAAACTAAGAACCAACTTGCAACTGTGCACATTTGCAGCCATACTGTCATCGCAAGACCAATTCTTCTACGCCTTTCACTTTGTACTATTAAAGGCAAACGAGCCATTACTGCAAGATATTAAAGTGTTATAAATCTTCAAATCATATACTTAATATAATTCAAAATATAATCATTGTTAACAACAAATGTTATAATTTATGAGCTATGATTAATCATTGTCGCCATCCGTACTCAGCATGTTCTGAAGCTAGTTATCTCCAACCGTTTTTAAATTACTGTTCTTTATCTCTTTTTTTAATATTATTTTTATAAAGTATTTTATATGGTTTTAAACTTCATATTAATAAAATAAAACTTTACCTTTGAAATTTGATTTTTGATTAAAATAAAATTTATTAAAGTAGACGCCTCCATAATGAAAAAGAAAATAACCAAGCAATCAAATATGACCCCATGTGACCAAGATTAATAGGTGTCCAATAACTAATCAAAGAATAAGAAATGGCACACCGAATTCAATGTACTAAAAGACAAGTATTTGTATGTATATGTATATATATTAATACCAACATTATTCTAAATATCTAACCTAAAATAATTATCACCAAACAAATAAAAAAAAACATGCAGTATTCACTAAAGAAAACTAAGAATCTGACATGATCAAATATAGTTAATCTTAGGTGTCTTTGTGTCTTTGTGTTTATTGTATTCTATCCAAGATTGCAACCTATCAAGGGTTGTTTCTTAGGTAGGTTCTTTCTTAGGGGAAACAATCAAGGAAGGAGCTTTCATGGAGATGCTTGGAAAGAACTCGAGGTTCCTCGAAAGCCTGAATTAACTACCTCTTCAACAAACAAAGAATCTGACATGATCAAATACATTTTTAGAATTGGAGAAAGATCACCTATTTTTTTGTTTATCAAAATGGAGATTAGGATAAGATTTAAGCAAAAGTGGGAGCTCTAAGAATGGTGTGATCCTGCAAATGATATCAAAGAAAAGAGAATCTAGGGATGCCTTCGTTTGATATTCCTAATTCTCAAATCTAAACTACACATTAATGAAGGCAATAATGGTTGATCGAGGATCCAAAGCATTTCAATGAGGCAGCTTGTTAAGCACCTAGATAAGGAACCACCATGTCCCCACAATAAATCTTTTACTTTTTTTTTGCTACAAACAGAACAATACAAAGAGCATTGGAGAACCAAGCTCTGCCAAGAAAATAGAGATGCCAGCAACAGGCATCCTTTCGAACAGACTACAGCAAACAGTACACAAATCAAAACATACACAAGTCCAAAACAGCATCTCACCAAGTTTGCTACAAACTGAAAATCTGCCAAGCTAGAAAGCAAAGCACACAGACCTTAAACACGGAAACGGCTTCCTACAATGAGAAAAGAGAAACTACCCTGGACAGCTATGTTCAAATACACCAATAAATGTTGGAACAAAAAGGAGGTGTGGTTTATTCTGAGAGTAGTTAGAGGCCAAAGGCACCCCCACCGTGGACAAGCTAGAATAAATCATGAAAGCAAGTATCTTTGTTCATCGGAAAGAAAATAGAATCAAATATAGGTCGTTAGAGCACATCCTTTTGAAACAAAGTGCACCAAACAATCACAAGGTTTTAGGACAAGCTCAAACTTCAATCTTTTACGCCATTTTAGATCTGGGTTTTATATAGAAACATAAGATTAGGCATTTCAATTGAAGTAACCAACCCCAAAATATAGGAACTCGAAAAAGAACATGACAAATAGATGATGGTTTACAAACAATTGAGTTGAACAAGTATAGGGAAATAAATTGAATACTAAAATAGGGTCCCATGAGAAATCCAAATGACTGATACATTTACAATCAACATGAAAAAGGAATCTTACCTTGAAAACACAACACAATGGAAAAGAACCAAATTCAAGAGAGAGTTCAAGTCTCAAACCAAGTGATCAAATCTGATGAAAAAATAAAAAGGTAAAAATGATGTTCAGCAAAAATAAAAAGAAGAAAGAACGAAGAAAGGAAAAATAGAGAAAGGTAAAGATGGGAAAAAAAAGAAACTTACCTGTGAGACTGGTGGGAGAAGATGATGTTCAGTTGCCGTTCCTTCATTATCTAGGTAGAGGTGTGGATAGAGATGAAGGCAAAAAAAAAATAATAACTTAAGCGTTGAATAGCTATGCAGAGGTAGGGGAAGGGAATGGTTATTCAATCTTTCCTTATAATACACCCGAAATCTATTCAGCCTTGTTATAAAATTATAGCCAACCAAACTAATGTTTGGTAGTGAGCCCACCGAATTGAAGTGGAATGTATTCCTAAACCCCCAACCAAACATGTCCTAATACCTAGCACGGCCCTACACAGTCCACAGGTTGTCCCTTGTCACCTGATTGCAAATAGAATTTTTTTCACATGGGTAAAACCGTAATCACAAAAATCTCCTACGCTAAGGTACTGCCATTCTGACGTGGAGACGTATAAGATAGAAAATCCAAACGGAATTTGTACGGGGAAAATGCCGATACTGGGTCCCTCCCACATTTCAAGGAGGGAAAGCCAAGCTTAAATAAAGGCCTTCGCTCTTCACTTTGGCCGTCTACTTTTAAAAGCCACACGAAAAAAAGTCATTTCTTTCATCTTAAAGAGACAACGAGGAAGCCACGAAGATAAGAGAGTGATTTTCTATCTCCATTTTAAGGTATTTTTTCATTACTTAGCCGCTTAATTATTGTTTCTATTTTATATTTTGATTATTTTTTTTTCATTTGTTGTTTTGATGGTTAGATTTATTTCGAATTGATTTATTGTTTTCTTTTTGTTTATTTTGAGCTTACATTTTGAAGTTTTAGTTAAGATTTATTTGATTTTCCATCTCTTGGAGTCCGATCGGAACACCTCAATTTTTGGATCTTAGTGTGCTTTTCATTGATCAATGCCGTTATTAAACCACAGATCTTTAACTTGTTTTCCATCTCCTTTTCTGGTTTTTTTTTTTTACTTTATTTTTCATTCATAAACTCAGCCTTTTACTTTCGCTTATTTTTAATTAGAGAGTATAAAATCTATTAATAGTATAGAATAACGAAACTTGTCTTCTAAATTTTGGTTAATGATATATTAGTTTTTGTTTATTGAAAGAATTAGTAGCTGATTTATTCTTTCATTCAGATATAAACATATTTTTTTCTCATTTTTTTTAAGAAAGTGACTAAGTGAGTGTTTTCTTTTTGCTTAATTTCATATTTAATTAATTTTGCACAAATTGATTTTTTTCTACATAAGCATATTAAGAAGATTCTATTTATTTAAGTACACGGCTCAAATTTTTACAAAGGTATCAAATATGCATCATCAAAGGCATATCCTACTGATGCCGATGATGAAATCCAAAAATCCTATTAAAAAGAATATTATGCGAATCCGTTTATAAAAAAATGAACAAGACAATTTATTTTTTTAAAAAATTAAAAACATGTTATTGTCTTTATCTTGATTGTAATTTTTTGGCAGTCTTTTTTCTGGAATTTCCGTCTGTAGTTTTCAACCCGATTTAATTATACTTGCCACTTGCGGGATACCGATGAACAATATCATCTGATTCTTTTTGTTGTTTAACACTTTTAACTTTAAACTATAAGTCTATAAATCGACTCGTGAATAATTTTTATTATAAAAATTATGAATAACCCACCACTACTTGGGTAAGAAGTGATCTGTGATTTGATAATTAAGACGGACGGTTTGATTTTGGCCACACTGACTGCATCCGTGATTGAACACATGCTTTTCTAAAATTCTGTGTCGTTTATGGATATGTGCCTGCTCCTCGGGATGCAATCATAGACTGTGCTTGTTCTTTTTAGTTTTAAATATAATATAAGTTATATTTCAGAACAAATATATTATTAATTATACATACCAACATCCTAATCAATATTTCTTTAAAAAATTACTGTATAAAAAAATACATTTCAACTAAAGTTAATATTTGATATACGTAATAATTCTTAATTTTACATGTGGAATAATAATATATTAAATATTTTCATGCATAGATATTAATATGAAAAGCATGAGTAGGGTCATGTAGATTACTTTTACCGCCAATCCTGGCAAAAAATTCTCATCTACTGGCGGTGGAATTCATTAAACTAGAATTTCAATTTATCTAAAAATTTTATTAATTAATAATAAATTTTTTAAGGTGCAATAGAAAATAGAAGATAAAATGAATGTAACATGAATATATCAATATTAATTAGTTATGTTTAAAATTTGAATAATTTCATAATACTTAAAACAAAAACTTAAAATATTAATTTTTTTCATCAACAAGTAATGAGTATAATGGTGGTAGGATAATTACTATCATCGGCCTAAAACTCGAATGGGTTTAGGCGGAATCCTAATTGGCTCGCGGTATGAGCTCGTAGGGAAAGCTCGCAGCAAAAACTCGTAACTCGAGCCCTCCTTCTAGCACCACCTTCTAGCACCACGAGCTCGCAAATCGAGCTTGCTCTCTTACGAGTTCAAGTGTGCATAAGACCGTGTAATCACATGATGAGTCTAGAGTAGAGTATGTGTCTATATGCATGAAGTCGATATAACTTGTCATGTCAATTAACAGTACCTGTATCATATAAATATATAAACACCCCACCTAAGAGAAAAAAAAAAACACTCAACAAATGTTAATGCATATTACACTTATAGGGGAAAAGATTTTAAATTCAAATTCTGAAATTGACATTATTGGTAAAGGTATTCACGAATCTTGAAAGGTTCAATATCCATGAATAACAGATATAGAAGATACATTAGTTCTACAAAGATGATAATTCCTTTAAATTGAACTACCATACTAAATTATGCAAAAATAAATTATAATTGTAATCTATACAAAAACAAAATAAGAATTAGTATAAAACATCATATGAAAACATAAAATTTTCTCTAAATTAAAACACAATTAATACAAAAAATAACATTAAAATTATTATATATTATCCAAAAGTTATTTCAAAAAGTTTTAAACGAATGCTTCCAATTTATAAGGCCAATTGTTCAACCATAATTTGTCCAAAAAAAACTTATGCGTATAGATAATTGATATGATTTCGAAAATTAGATTAATGTTTTCGAACAAAATATTTGTATAAGTTAAATCAATATAACCTATAAAATATGGTAATAATCCAATTCTTAAGAAAATGTTTAAAAAAAAGTTAAGATAATAAAATTAGAGTTAAAAACTCTATGAAAAAAAATACATAATATAAGATTAATTAAGATATGATACAAACACAATTTGAGAAAAATAATTTATAAATGATATGAAAAAAAAAAAAAACAAAATATGGAGAAATTATTAGATGGATCATTCCCACCACATAAGCAAAGGTCCCATCTAATTATATAATGCCATGTAATATTATTTTTACATATCATTGTTGACTAAAAAATTTAAAAAAAAAATTGTCCAAAAAATTCTGCTTTCTCCAACCTTCAACCATTCTGCATCAAATTCTATAGAATCATTAAAGTTCATTTTTCTTCTTTTTCTTTCTTTATTTTCATTTATAGATTTAAAGTATGAAAAGAAGCAAAAATTAAAAACGCCATGATTAAGATCCAAAATATTGATCTTTCGTACAAATAAAACGTTTTACTTTCCCTTCATCTTCACTTATTATTGTCTTATTCTATTTCAGAATGATTTCTTTTGTTTCAATTTTCCCTTTGATATAAAGGATTGAAGAATGAAAATTCGGGATATTAGGCAAATTAGGAAAATTAAGGGTTCAATTTTGAGGCTTAGGGTTAGGAAATAATTGAAGATTTTAGATTTAGTAATTTACATAAATTAGGAATTAGGGATTTCGAAATTTGAGATTTGGCTTCAACATAAGTAAATAACAGAATGAGATTTGATTTCTTTCTCAATTTCGATCACAAATTAAAAAAGATTTTTCAACAAAATTTCACTTTAATCAAAAAGATTGTAAGAATACTAATGGGTGCATGGATGAAATTCTTTTTCTTTTCCAAAGATAGAATGGTTGAAGGAGAAAACAAAATTTTGATTTTGTTTTAATTTCTTAATCATCAAATGACATGTAAAAATAATATTACATGACATTATATAATTGGATGAGACCATTACTTATGTGATGAGAATGGTCCATCTAATAATTTCTCCAAAATATGAATATATGAGCATGTCAAAATCTATATAAAATGAATTATTTATGTTAAAATTTATTTAAATTTATAATACAGTGCAAAATCACAAATGTGAATACATCATGAACATAAATATATATTTAAAATGGATCACTAAAATAAATTATAAAAAATATGTAATAAATTTCAACACAACAATGCACATAAATTTTTTTTCTAAAGTGAATAACATTAATAATTTAGCAAAATCAAGACATTACACGAAAAAATATAGAAAATAATTAAAATATACAAAAAGTAAAATGAATATATATGAATTTATAAACATGTAAAATGAATATAATATGAATATATAAACATGTAAAATATATACATAAAATAAATTATTAATATATAAAAATAAACGAAAAAATAACTTAATATAAAATAACATAAAACAATTTCTCATTTTTCCTCCATCATAATTTACTTTCACTAACCACAAATTAATAGTTAATGGCATTACATATGTGTCACAATCTGCAACCCCCCCCCCCCCATGCAGTGGGATTGTTTTTATAGTGGGTATATAGATGTTTAAAGTCATGTAACGGTGAGCGTTCGTTCGGATCGAATCGAATCGAATCAAACGAAAAATTTTGAGTTAATCGAGTTGACGAATTATATTTTATCATCCTAACTCGATTTGAGATTTTTCGAATCGAATCAAATCGAGTGAGATGGAATTCGAATCGAATCGAATATATTTGTTCGAGTTAAATTAAAAAAAATTTTTGTGTTTTTTATTTTTATGTATTTTTTAAAAAAAAAATATCTTTCTTTAAAGTTTTTAAAAATGATCCTACAAAGAAAAATTGAAGTGAACAAATAAAAGCAACTGATTAAAAAGAATAAGAGGATTTTGTTTTTTGGGGCTAAAAGGGAGAAATAAAAGATTTTGAGGGTTTTTCAACAAAAAAAAGGATTTTGGGGGTTTGATTTTTGGGAGTAAAAGGGGAGGGAAAGTAAAAAATTTTGGAGGCATAGGGGATAAAAAAATTTGTGGAAGGATTTGATTTGGGATAATGTCATTTTACACCCCTGTACTTTGGCACATGTTTGAGTGTGGTACCTGAAGTCTCAAAATGTCCAAAGTGGTACTTGAAGTTTAATTCCGTTACACAATCTGGTATCTGGCATTAACACCATTTATTTCTGACTGATTTTGCTACGTGGACCAATTATGTGTCGACACGTGGCAAGGGGCAAGCTGAAGGGGCATTTTAACGGGCTGTTTTGCAATTTGCCCTCCCCCCCCCCCTTTTTCAACAAGCCCGGTTCTTTCTTTTCTTCTTCTTTCTTTCCATCTTCTTCTTCTTTCCATCTTCAAAAAGCCAGTTGAAGGGTAATGGGTCTCACCTTTTGCACTAATCCCTTCAATGCTGGATTATCTACTGCATCACTTCCTTGCTGAAACAACTCATCGATGGATTTGCAAAGCATTGCATTTTTATTAACCTAAAAATTAATTCCCTATTAGTGTAAAAACAATTGAAGAAGTATGCAAATTCAATTCCAATTTCAAAATCCACATCAAAAACCCTGATTAATAACTTGGAAATTAATCAATTTCAGATTAAAAAAGAGAAGAAACCGTGATTTAAGTCTAACTAACCAATTTCTTTCTTTGGTGCCTGGGAAAAGTGAATTTCTTAACAGTTTTGACAAAAGCAATGACAAAAGTGATACCAGCATAAGCCAAAGGAACAACAAGAATCTAAGGCAAAGAGCTTGTGCCAACTTTGGGTCCAAGGATGGCTTGAGTAACAGAACCAGTGAACTCAACAAGGTCCTATGCCTTCTCTTAAATCCAGGACAGTTCCTCCTCCACCTCCACTTCCTCTTTTTCAACTATTTCTTTCTTGGTCTCTTTTGAGTTTTCGAGGGGATCGCATTTTCGCCGCTGGACTTGGCGGTCGTCGCCGCAGTGGTGAGAGATAGGGATAAGTTGGGTGTTTTTCTTGGGGTCAAACGAGGGATTAACAAGAGAGCAGGAAGGAAGGGATGGGAAGGGCAAATTGCAAAACAGCCCTTCCCTAATCTGCCCGTTAAAATGCCCCTTCAGCCTGCCCCTTTCCACATGTCGACACATAATTTTTTCCACATGGCAAAATCCGTCAGAAGTAAACGGTGTTAATGCCAGGTATCAGATTGTGTAACGGAATTAAACTTCAGGAACCGCTTTGGATATTTTGAAACTTCAAGTACCACACTCAAACATGTGCCAAAGTACAAGGGTGTAAAATGGCATTATCCCATTTGATATTTGGGTAAAAAGGGAGAAAAAGTAAAAAAAATTGAATAGAAAAGGAAAGTAAAAACAAAATTGAAAGAGAACAGTAGCTCGGTGAGGGTGAGGGGTTATGTGGGATAGTTTAATATTCGGTTTATTCGAATTATTTGATTAATTCAAATTTGAAAACTCAACTCGATTCGAACTCAAAATTCGAAAAAAAAATTGAGTTGACTTGATTAACTTGATTAATTCGATTTGAATCATTCGAATTTCAAATTTTTTTCGCTTTTTTCGAGTTGAATCGAATTTTACTCAGTCCCAGGATCATGTGCATTGCTTAAAAAATTACCTAACTATTTCTTTTCTAAATTTAAAATTATTTTTATATTTTAATTATAATTTTTTGGAGAATTTTTTTATCAAGTTTAAGGTTAACATTTAAAATAAAATCAAGTTTGAGATTAGGAGGCATAAAAATCTATATGGTTAGGTTTTTTTTATAAAAATGATCTAAATTTTTTTATCATTTATAAAAATGACTTATCTTGAAAATTATGTACGTAAATGACCTGTTTTAAACAATAAATTATAGTGTCGTCGTTGCCATTGGCGGCACCATCACAATCAACCAATGATTAGCTTATGGTATTAAAATAATGATTTCTTTGGTAGTCGCCGTTGTCATTGGCGGCACCAGTATAAATACATGTATACTCACCCATTCAAAATACTCATATACCTTAAAAAAAGGAAAAAATATTATTTTAATAGGTGTCGTCAATGACAATGACGACATTAGTATTTTTTTAAATAGAGTTTTTGGTGGTGTCGTTGACATTGACAGCACCCGTAAAATTTTTGGGAAGCGACACCCATGCCAAAAATTTATTTTTTTTTGTGGTGCCGTAGACATTGTCGGCACCAAATTAAAAAATTTTGATTTTTTTTGCGGTGTCGTTGACATTGGCAAAACCCAAATTAAAAATTTTGATTTTTTTTGCGGTGTCGTTAACATTGGCAGCACCCAAATTAAAAATTTTGGTTTTTTTTTTGCAGTGTCTTTGACATTGACGATACCTATTAAAAAAATATTATTTTGCTTATTTTTGTCTTCAACGAATACAGGTTTTTTAAATGGGTGGATATATGTATACTTATATAGATGTCATAAATGTCAATCGCAGCACCAAAGAAATTATTTTTTAATGCCACAGGCTAATCATTGGTTGATTGTGATGGGTGATGTCGTCAATGGCAACGATACTGGAATTTACTGTTCAAAACGGGTCATTTATATACATGATTTTCAAGATGGGTTATTATTTTTATAAATAAGTCTAATGGTTGAGATGAGCAAAAACTCATCCTTCCTTGTCCAATTGTCATTTCTATTTCCTATTCATATTACTTTACCTCATCTTTCACTAACATCGCGTTTGGTTAGGGGAATAGAATAGAGTTGTAATGAAATATAGTTATAATGGAATAAATTTATAATTAGTAATTCAACTGTTTGACTGAATGAAATGGAATAGAGTTGTAATAATACTCTTGTGTTTGATTAAATGGAATAGATATTGTAATAGCATAAGTAAAAGGCTTAAATGAACAGATTACCCTTTGCAGATTTTTTTAGGTAAAAGATTATTGTTATTTTTATTAAATTTAATAAGATTATTATTAAATATAATTTAATAATAAATAATTTAAGCATATTTTAATATAATTATTATTAAATACAATTTAATAAAAATAAAAATATATAATTTAGTAACATTCTTAATATAATTATTATTAAAATATGAATTAATAAAAATCATAACATAATCACATGGGATCATTGCTGCCAAAATTACAAATATTGATTCAAAAACATAATTATTCTCAATATATATATATGAAAAATATCAAACCTCTATACACCAAACAAACCCTAACAAAAAACTCTGCTTAAACTTCTCTACATTTTTCCCAACCCATTAACATCAACCCCAAAATATTCCCCCAAAAAATATTCGAAAAGAAAAAGGGCCTTACTGTTGCCATTGATGTATCTTCAATCTGAATCACTTTCCATACTCCCCATGGCCTTCAATCCTCTTGATCTCTGCATCATGCCAAAACCTCACCTCAGAACTCTTCTTTGTTACCTTTTTAGAACTCTTTTTTTCCCTTGTATAAAAAATTATTGCATGTAGGAAATGTAAAAGAAGAGAAACCAAATCATATGTTACCTTTTTAGAACTCTTCTTTTCCCTAACTTCATATCTTTATTGGCACATATCAGTCAATCATGCCCAAGGCTCACCAGCTGCCACCACAACCCACCCAATACATATGAAATTTACACAAAAAAATATATATGAAGCCTACATGTATGCTTCAAATACAATAATGTCTACTTACAAGTAAGCTCATTTGGATAATCTTGGCTCTCTTTTAGGCCTCTGAGGAGGTCTACACCCTTTTATTGCCATAAAATCCTCCTCCTTTTTTTGCTTGACAATGTGATATTTTGGCCACATCACCCCTTTATTATCCTCTCCACTATTGCTATCTACTGCAATCTTCCCATTCTACAGAAAAAATAATAATAATTGATAGATCTAATTGACAGATCTAGCAATAAGAGAGGACATACAAGAGATAAAAAATATATATTTCCATTAAAGGTAAACAATAGCTTCAAAACATATATGTTTTGGTTCTCATTGCAAATATAAAAAGCCAAAGCACAAACCAGTATGCATGTTTATGGTAATAAAATCAGGTTACTCTAGAACAAGGGTCCAAAGGAGGTAGATCAAAACATTTGTAATACATGAACTTTTTTAAGTGAAATGGAGATAAGGGAAAATGAACAATTAGCAACTACTCAACAACTTACGCTAGGAAATTAACCTATAAATTTATGCAATTAAACAATGAACTTTTTATATGTTTTGCTTAAAAATGCAATTAGCTTTGAAACTCCATAATCAACAAAAGAGAACAAGGTTGCAACCTACAGCCTAACTCACCTTTACTATGCAAATAAAGAATTGGCCCCATTGGTATTAGGACATGCATTGTCCATGCTTAATACTCCGGGTCCAATGTTCTTCACTACAAATAATAGTCTCAAAATATTAGGAACTAGGCTAGAAATTTATTACATATACCACTTAACCCATCAACCCTAAATATAAACTCAAATATCGAAACTTAAAGGGTTTTAGTTACTAGAGAACAATTCACAAGAAAAGCTTTTATCTTCAAACTTGGATCCATAAATACTCATTCCACCAGTTCCCTGTAGCTAGCAAATGCACCTATTTTCTACTTAATAATGGAAATTTCTTTCTTTAGAAAGCCAAAGAAAAAGTGGAAAGAAAGTGAGAGCTTACATTTCCATTAGTAAAATCACCACCCTGGATCATGAAATCTTTAATAATATGGTGAAAAGAGCATCCTTTGAAACCATATTTATTCTCTCCTAAAAGAAATAAAAATGTTAATCTAATTAAGAAAAATATTAAGGAAAAAAACAAAAATAAAAGTGAATGTAAAATACTTGACCTAGCTTGCCTGTGTAGAGGGCACGAAAATTCTCAACAATTTTAGGAACAACATCCCCAAAAAGGCCCATAACGATTCTACCAACAGCCTTACCACTGATTTCAACATCAAAGAAGAACTTGATCGTCACTTTCGCTTGCAACTCTACAACCAAAGGTGAAGAAAAAAAGACGAAAAAGGGAAAAAAAGGATGCAACTCTGCAACCAAAGGATTTTATTAGCTTAAAAATGAAGAAAAAGAAAAAGAGGAAGAACGGAGGATGATGGCGTCAATCGATTGACCTAGGTCTCCTCTGCAACCAAAAGAAAAAAGGGAAGCGTAGAGATGGATAGGAAATAAAGTTACTAGTGAGATCGAGGGAGAATGATGATGGTTCTAGTTACAACGTCTTCATCATCTAGGTAAATGTGAGGGAAAAAATTGAAATGGAAAAAAAATTCCCTATTCCACTAGGTTGAATGGCTATTCAGTAGTGAGGGGAAGGGAATGACTATGCAACTTCTTCCTAGAATAAACCTTGAATCAATGCAGGTCGTAATAGGTCTTATATCGCTGGGTTGAATGGCTATGCAACCTCGTCCTAGAATAAACCCTGAATCAATGCAGGCTGAAATAGGCCATTACAGCCAACCAAACATAAGTTTGGTGGTGGGCTCACTAAATTGAGCTGATAATATATTTTTATTCCCCCAACCAAATATAGTGTGAATCAATGCAGTCCATAATAGGCCTTTACAACTAACCAAACATATGTTTGGTAATGGGCCCACCGAATTGGGTTGTAATCTATTCTTATTCTCCTGACCAAACATAGTGTAATGGTTTTAATTTAAAACTATAAATAATACATAATAGTACAAGATACATATATTGTAACACCCAAAACTCAATACCGTCGCCGGTTAGGGTCCTGGTGTCCTTCCGATCACCTACCACAATTTATCTTACATTATTGTTTCAATTAACCATATTTTATAGAATATTGTAATGAACTCGACAAGAATCATCAATTGAAAGTCAACATAACTCAAAAAGAGCAAAATTGTCTTTTTCACAAATTTTGAAGACTTCTATCGATACCTGTTGGACAAGTATCGGTAGTAGTCAAGTCAGTAAGCAATTTAGACATAATGCAGACTTCTATCGGTACTTGTGATAGTTCTACCGATACAAGTGTAACATCTACTAAAACTAGTTAGACTTTTACAGATACTAAAAACTCTAGAGAGCTAAGAAGTCCTACCCTACAATTTCTACTAGTACAAATATTTTAACTACCGATACAAATCTGCACAGAACTATCGAAACTTAAAGTGCAACTACCGATACAACCTAAGTCAGTAAACAACCTCTCTCCTACCCTGTATTTGTACCGATACATTCGGGAGTTCTATCGTAACAAGTATGTAGAATTTTCAAATTCACACAAGTTCATTTACAAAACTTCATTCATAGACATAAGGTCCAATGGACAACACATTTGTGTTCAAGTACAACACTTAGCATAACATTTAAGTACTAGATGTCACATACAACATTGATCAAGCATTCAAAGTTCAACATTTAACCAAGGTTCTACAGGTATCATAGTCTCAAAATAAACATATACAAAAAACATCATCTTAGTACATGCCATACAACCAAGTGATGTAAGAACTACCAAATTAGCTCCTGGATAGTGTGATGTCTTCGAGGTAATCTAATCTTCAACCAGCCAAAACGAAATCTACAAAACAACAACAATACACAGATAAGCTTTCTAGCCAGTAAGTTCGTAGATATGGTGTCATAGCTGAACATTAAGCATAGTAATGTCAATTATCATTAGAGTTGTAAATACTTCCTCTTAAACCGATTTCATACTTCATAGTTTCATAAGTCTTCCTTTTAATCACTCTTATGCTCTATCGAGTCATAAGTCTTACTTTAAACCACTCTTATGCTCTACCGAGACATGTCTTCCTTTTTTGAAAACAAACCTCACGCTCATTTTGAAACATGAGTCTTCCTTTAATATAATCTTATTCTCATCCCGAGATATGAGTTTTCCTTTAATATGATTTCATTTTCATCTCGAGACATGAGTCTTCCATTTAAATATCGAGTTTGTCAGACACTTCCTCAATAGATAATAATTAGTAGTTCAAATATAAAACGTAACAAACAAACTTACCGGACGAAATTGTAGTTCAGGTGAAACTTCAAGGATTATTTATGATATTTCCCTTTCCACGATCTGTGGCCCGATCTTGATCTATCACGAAATAAATCAATTCTCCCATTAAATCATATAATTTAATCAATTTACACATATAAGTCCTTTTTCAAAAAATTGTGAAATTACCCTTAAACTTTACATTTATATTCAATTTAGTCCTTAAAGCCAAAACATGTAAAATAACCATTTCTAAATTTACCCATTGCCAACTGAATATTCTAGGGCAAAAATATCAACTCATTCATACATTTATTTCACATCAAGGCATGTACTTTTACCGTTTTCACAATCTAGTCCTTAAACCTTAAATTTATCAAAAATCACTTTTCAAACATGTTAAACCCAATATTCAAGCTTTCAAATCTTCCATAAACATTCAAAGACAAGCACATTCATCAATGGAAAAAGTTATAACATTTGACAGAATCATAAATTAGTCCTTATATCAATTAGATTAAGCTAATACGAACTCAAAAACATAAAAATTACTAAAAACGATAAAGGTTTTCTTACCCAAATCAAAGCTTTTAAATTTCAACAATAGAAACCCTAGGTTTCTTCACTTTATCCATATGAAGAAGAAGAAAATGAAGAAACTGTCAATTTCTTCTTAATATTTTTACTAATATAACAATGGTAATTTTGTAAATTTTGAAACTTTCATCATTAAGCTTTAATTAACTCTTTTTAATCTTAATTAAATATATTTATAATTAATATAACTCATGCTAATCCACCCACTAAAATACTTTAGGTTAATTTGCTCACTTGATCCCTCTAATTAAACAATTCACTTTTGCACCTTTTACGATTTAATCCTTTTTACTCAATTCACTATCTAAACATTAAAATTCCTTAACCGAATTTTAATATGATGCTAATGACACTATACTTTTAAAAATAAATAAATTTACGACTCAACTTGTAGGAGTTGTGGTCCTAAAACCACTATTTTCAAAACCACTAAAAATCGAGTTGTTATAACTCTCTTCCTTTAGGGAAATTTCATCCCGAAATTTCTTATCAGTAAACAGATTAGGGTACTTTGATCTCATTGAAGCTTCTGTCTTACATGTTGCTTCCTTTAAGCCATGATGATTCCACAGAACCTTTACTAATGGTACCCGCTTGTTTCGCAGCTCTTTTACTTCATGGGCCAAAATTCTAACTGGCTCTTAAGAATACAACAAATCCAACAATAACTCAACCTCACAAGGTTGTAATCACATGAGTAGGATCTGATCTGTATCGTCTCAGCATCGAAACATGAAATACGTTATGAATCTTTTCAAGTTTCAGGGGTAAAGCTAGCTTATAAGCTACAGGCCCAACTCTCTCAAGAATCTCATACGGCCCAATAAAACGCGGACTCAACTTTTCCTTTCGACCAAATCGTAATACTTTCTTTCAAGGTGATACCCTCAAAAAAAACTCGATCTCCGACGGCAAACTCTATATCCTTTCTCTTAAGATTTGCATATGACTTTTGTCGATCAGATGCTGCCTTTAAACAATCACGTATTACCCGAACCTTTTCTTTAGTCTCGTGTATCAAATCAGTCCCAATCAACTTAGGTTCACTCAATTCTATCCAATACAAAGGTGTTCTACATTTTCTACCATATAATGCCTCAAACGGTGCCATTTTAATGTCGGATTGATAGTTGTTACTATAAGCAAACTCTACCAACGGTAAGTATTTCTCCCAACTACCCTAAAAATCAAGTATGCAATATCGCAACATGTCCTCCAGAATCTGTATCACTCACTCTGACTGACCATCTGTCTGCGGATAATATGCAATGCTAAAATTCAGTCTGGTTCCCAAAGCTTCATGTAGCTTACCCCAGAACCTCGAGATAAATCGTGGGTCTCTGTCGGATATGATAAATGCTGAAACCTTGTGCAGACTTACGATTTCAGATACATACAACTCTGCTATCTTCTCTAGCGGATAATCCACTCGAATAGGAATGAAATGAGCTAACTTGGTCAATCTATCAACTATAACCCAGATGGAGTCTTTCTTCCTTGGTTCAACGGTAATCCTGTAACAAAATCCATGGTGACCCGCTCTTATTTCCATTCTTGAATGGTAATCAACTGTAGCAATCCAGACGGTACCTGATGCTTGGCTTTTACTTGCTGACACACCAAACATCTAGTTACAAACTCTGAGATTTCTCGTTTCGTACTTGGCCACCAATATATCTTCTTTAGGTCGTTATACATTTTCACACCGCTCAAATGAATGGAGTAAGTGTTACAATGAGCCTCTAACAAAATATTCCATCTTAAATCAGAATCATTAAGAATACATACTATGCCTCGGGAATACAACATACCATCATTATCAATAGTAAATTTGGTAATGGCATCACTCTGCATCTGTTCTCTCTTAGCTGTGAGCTTGGAATCCTTTTTTGTAACTCTCGAATCCGTTGTAGGAATAGTGGTTTCGTCTTGAGTTCAACTATGATAGTACTATCACTCTCTAGTGTCAAACGAGCATTCATGGCCCTCAACGCAAATAACAACTTCCAGCTTAGGGCATCAGCAACAACATTAGCCTTCCCCGGATGATAATCAAGCACAAGGTCATAATCCTTCAATAACTATAACCATCATTGCTATCTCAAATTTAGCTCTTTCTGTATCATCAAATACTTCAAACTCTTATGATCTATAAAGATATGACATCTCTTACCATACAAATAATGTCGTCAGATCTTCAATGCAAAGACAATGGTTACTAACTCCAAATCATGAGTCAGATAGTTCTTCTCATGTGGTTTAGGCTGTCGGGAGGCATAGGCTACCAGTTTTCCAGTTTGCATCAACACACAACCCAACCCATTCAATGACGCTTCATTGTATACCACAAATTCTTTCCTTGTCTCAGGCTGCGTTAAAACTGAAGGCTCTATTAGCATTTTCTTCAATCGATCAAAACTCTGCTGGCACTTTTCTGACCAGACGAACTGAACATTCTTCTGAAGCAACTTTGTCATCGGCAAATCTATAATAGAGAAATCTTTAACAAACCGTTCATAATAGCCTGCTAGTCCCAGAAAACTACTTACTCAAAAAATATTCTTAGGGATTTTTTCAGTTGAGAATAGTAGAAACCTTATTCAGATCAACCGGTATTCCCTCAAAGGATACAACATGTCCCAAAAATCTGACCTCTCTAAGCTAGAACTCACACTTACTGAATTTTGCATACAACTTCTTTTCCCGCAGAATCTGTAATACTCTTCTCAAATGCTGTGCATGATCAGTCTTCGTTTTAGAATAGATTAGTATATCATCGATAAATACTACCACATATCTATCTAACTGAGGTTGAAAAACTCTATTCATCATGTCCATAAATGTTGTAGGAGCATTTGTCAATCCAAATGGCATCACCAGAAACTCGTAATGCCCATATCGAGTCTTGAACGCAGTTTTTGATACATCACAATCTCTAACCCGATCTGAGGTCTATTTTAGAAAATATTGTTGCACTTTCAACTGATCAAATAACTTATCAATATGAGGCAACAGATATTTATTTTTTACTATAACTTTATTTAGCTGTCAATAGTCAATGCACATTCTAATCGAACTATCTTTTTTTCTTCACAAACAACACCGGTGCATCCTAGGGTGATACACTCGGACGGATCAAACCCTTGTCTAATAATTCTTACAATTGTGCTTTCAATTCTTTCAATTCAGTCGATGTCATCCTATATGGTGGAATAGATATCGAAGCAGTACCCAGTACCAAATTAATACCAAACTCTACTTCTCTGATCAGAGGCAAACCCGATAACTCTTCAGGAAACACCTCTGTGAATTCATTAATGACTGGAACTTGATTCAACTCTGTCCCTGACTCTCGAGTATCCAGGATATATGCTAAGCAGACATAGCTGAAATCACATTCACATCATTGTTCAGCTTACCAAACTCAACTATAATCATCTCACTTGTCAGACATTTAACCCAATTTATCTCAGTTTGCAATTAACCACTGCATCATGCTCGGTCAACCAGTCCATACCCAAGATTACATCGAACTCGTAAAAGGGAAGTAACATCAAATCAGCAGGAAATTCATAGCCTTGGACTTTTAGTAGACTTTTACGACACACTTGATTAACTACAACACTGTGACCCAAGGGTTGGTAACTTGCACATTAATTTCAGTCGTCTCAACAGACAACTTTTTATCTTTGCCAACACAGTACAAATATAAGAGAGTGAGTCGACCTTGGATCAATCAGTGCACATACAATATCATTAAAAAGATAAAATATACCAGTAACAACATCAGGAGTGACAACTTCCTCTCTGGCACGGATAGCATATGTGCGTGCAAATGCTCGACCCTCAGACCTGTTTGCACCTTCTTTTGCTTCACTTCGAATTTCGGCCATACCACTATTCTGACCCAATCGTTTACCCTTCTGTGGTGTAATCGGGGGTTTCACACTTCTGTCTTCAGTTGCCCCAAGTGTCATCGGACAAAACCGAATGAAATGATCTGTGGCTCCATATTTAAAATACAAGTTTTTTCTCAGTGCGCATTCTCTAAGATGGTACTTTCCACAGTGTTTACAAGCAAGTTTCGGGACATTACGGACGCTGGCAACACTTTTTGTTGGTCGATTTTGAAATCTCGAATCAAGTTGCATCGACCTACTCTTGCTCTGAAATCGAGACATTGTAGTCGATTGGTTCTCATTCTCTCTGAATTTCTTCTGTGGGGACATTGAGAATGGTCTAAGAGAACTCTTCTTATCGAATTCTTGGAACCTCTTTTCTCTGTCTTTTATGGTTATATTTCTTCCATCTTCTAAGCACGGTCAGTTAAAACAACAAACGATCGTAGCTCTAAACCACCCACCATCATTTAATCTCATCATTCAGCCTATCTTCAAATCGAATGCACATATCCTCATCAGTCGGCACAATCTCTCGAGCATATTTACTGAGTTACACAAATTCTCTCTTGTATTCTGCCACTGACCTGTTTCCTTATTTCAAATCTAGAAACTCTTTCTTCTTCCAATCTAAGTACCTTTTGTAGATGTATTTCTTTTTGAATTCAATCTGAAAAAATTCCGAAGTAATTTCATTTTCAAGAATTATGTCTAACAAGGTCGTTTACCAATGATAAGCTTCATCCTTCAACAATGGCGTAGCACATCTTAGATAGTCTTCGGAAGGACAAGCAATCTCATCGAGAACTCTAAGCATGTTCTCTAACCAATACTCAACCTTAGAAGGATCATCCTCAATACTACCTTTGAATTCTTCTGCACCATACTTCCTCTCCTTATCAGTTGGGACTCGTCGCCTTTGTTCAACCATTGGGGGAGGTGGAGGTTTGATAGGTGGTACGAACGATGCTATAGGTCTTACAACAAGCTGTGCCACAGGAGGTGGAGGTTGCGGTGCCATTGAATTATTTCTAATAAATTTCGGGAACCATTGCCCCACTAAAATAAAGAACATATTTTTGGTTTCGTTCTCATTCATCGGTTGTATTGGCACACCATGACTTGCTCCCGAATCATTTGTCAGAACATTACTATTTACCTCATTTGTCTCATCTCGCTCTAAATCTGACATTTTTAATTATCTGCAAAAACTAAGGTTAGATCGGATTCACCAATATCACACTATCACAGGCTTATATGGCATGTATTTCTAAACCTTAAATTTCACACTATGCAGTCCAAGAATCGACTAAATCGTAAGCTCTTATACCACTAAATGTAATACCTAAAACCCAATACCGTCATCGGTTAGGGTCCTGGTGTCTTTCCACTCATCTATCACAGTTTATCTTACATTATAGTTCCAATTAATCATAGTTTCATAGAATATTGTAATGAACTCGACAAGAATCATCAATTGAAAGTTAACAACTCAGAAAGAGGAAAATTTCTTTTTCACAAATTTTGAAGACTTCTACCGATACCTGTTGGATAAGTATCGGTAGTAGTCAAGTCAGTAAGCAATTTAAAAGTAGTGCAAACTTCTATCAAAACTTACGATAGTTCTACCGATACAAGGTGTAGCATCTACCGAAACTAGTTATACTTCTACCGATACTAAAAACTCTAGAGAACTAAGAAGTCCTACGCTGTAATTTCTATCGGTACAAGTATTTCTATCTACCGATGCAAAAATGCACAGAACTATCAAAAACTTAAAGTGCAACTATCGATACAACCCAAGTCAATAAACAAGCTCTCTCCTACCCTGTAGTTGTACTGATACATTCAGGAGTTCTACCGAAACAAGTATGTAAAATTCTCAAATTCACACAAGTTCATTTACAAAACTTCATTCATAGACATAAGGTGCAATGGACAACACATTTGTGTTCAAGTACAACACTTAGCATAACATTTAAGTACTAGATGTCACATACAACATTGATCAAGCATACAAAGTTCAACATTTAACCAAGGTTTTACAAGTATCATAGTCTCAAAATAAACATATACAAAAATAACATCATCCTAGTACATGCCATATAACCAAGTGATGTAAGAACTACCGAACCAGCTCCTGGATAGTGTGATGTCTTCGAGGTAATCCGATCTTCAACCAGTCAAAATGAAATCTACAAAACAGCAACAACACACAGATAAGCTTTCTAGCCCAGTAAGTTCGTAGATATGGTGTCATAACTCAACATTAAGCATAGTAACGACAATTATCATTAGAGTTGTAAATACTTCCTCTTAAATCAATTTCATACTTCATATGTTCATAAGTCTTCCTTTTAATCACTCTTATACTCTATCGTGTCATAAGTCTTTCTTTAAGTCACTCTTATGCTCTACCGAGTCATAAGTCTCCTTTTTCAAAAATAAACCTCACGCTCATTTTGCGACATGAATCTTCCTTTAATATAATCTCATTCTCATCCCGAGACATGAGTCTTCCTTTAATATGATCTCATTCTCATCCCGAGACATGAGTCTTCCATTTAAATATTGAGTTTGTCAGATACTTCCTCAAAAGATAACAATTAGTAGTTCAAATATAAAACGTAACAAACGAACTTACCGGACGAAATTGTAGTTCAGGTGAAACTTCAGAGACTATTCTATGATTTTTCCCTTTACGCGATCTGTGGTCCATTCTTGATCTAACACAAAGTAAATCAATTATCCTATTAAATCATATAATTTAATCAATTTACACATATAAGTCCTTTTCAAAAAATTATGAAATTACCCCTAAACATTACATTTTTATTCAATTTAGTCCTTAAAGCCAAAACATGTAAAATAACCTTTTCTAAATTTACCCATTGTCAACCGAACATTCTAGGGCAAAAATCTCAACACATTCATACATTTACTTCACATCAAGGCATGTACTTTTACCATTTTCACAATCTAGTCCTTAAACTCTAAATTTATCAAAAATCACTTTTCAAACATGTTAAACCCAATCTTCAAGCTTTCAAATCTTCCATAAACATTTAAAGACAAGCTCATTCGTCAATGGAAAAAGTTATAACATTTGACAGAATCACAAATTAGTCCTTGTATCAACTAGATCAAGCTAACACGAAATCAAAGACATAAAAATTACCAAAACCGATTAAGGTTTTCTTACCTAATCAAAGCTTTTAAATTTCAATAATGGAAACCCTATGTTTCTTCACTTTAGCCGTATGAAGAAGAAAGAAAATGAAAAAATTGTCAATTTCTTCTTAAAATTTGTACTTATATAACAATGGCAATTTTGTAAGGTTTGAGACTTTCATCATTAAGTTTTAATTAACCCCTTTTTAACCTTAATTAAATCTATTTATAATTAATATAACTCATGTTAATCCACCCATTAAAATACTTTAGGTTAATTTGCTCACTTGGTCCCTCTAATTAACCAATTTACTTTTGCACCTTTTATGATTTAATCCTTTTTACTCAATTCACTATCTAAATATTAAAATTCCTTAACCGAATTTTAATACGATGCTAATGACACTATACTTTTAAAAATAAATAAATCTACGACTTAACTTGTCGGAGTTGTGGTCCCGAAACTACTATTTCCGACACAACTGAAAACCAGGCTGTTACATATATAATATTTTATTATATATGATTTTAATATATATGCTAAAATACATAAAATATTTTGAGAGAAATATAATAATCTCAAAAAAAAAAGTCCAAGTAAATATGCTATTTACCTCTAGTCATACCCATGAGTCAAATAGTTTATCCAACTTGACAGGCTTGGTCCAATTTAACACAAGCTTGAATAAGATTTTTTTTATCTCGATCTAGGTTAAATTTAATTTAAAAAATTAAAAAGTAAAATGTAAAAATTAAAATTAATTATAAAAAATATAAAATATTAGGCTAAATAAGCTAAATATGACGATTTTTTTAAAAAAAAATTAGGTTTTTACGTCAGTTTTAAAAAATTAGGGATATAAATCATTTATCTAGAAAGAACATCTAGCTAGACGTGTTTTCCACATTTTAGTTTTTTAGGGTTTAATTAATATTAGGGTTAGGTTTTAGGGTTTTTGACTTGAACGAAAAATGTTTTTAAGTAGTTTTGAGGGGTTGAGGATGTGATAACGCACCTAAGAACACATACATTTCATATGTCATGGCGAGACGAGGCGATCACCTGAGAAACCCATTGTGGGGAATTTAGGTTTTGAGGTGATAGTGCTCGATATGATCAGGGGTGGAAGTTCAGGTGGAATACCCAATTGACGGTCATCATGCATTCACAGGTTCGAGTATAATCGAGGCCTCGGTGATTGTCATTATGCACTAATGAGTTCAAGCTTTTTGGTTACCTGCAAATGATGCCTTATAAATACCATACATTAGATTGATGCCATAATCATCCGAAAAGACTTTGTGCCATTCGATTGTATTTAACGTAATTTTTTTCTATATTTCTAAGAAGTCAATATTTTTAACCTTTTAATCTTTTTCGAAGGTTGACCCCGAGGTGTACATAAAAGAACTCTTAGGGGGAGAGTAAATGTTTCAATATAGTAGAGGTCAAACTTGGGTTGGTGAGATAACGGCTATGGTTTGCAGGCAAACGAGGCGGCGCAATCAACTTAAAAAGACATCTTAATGATTTGTCGTTTCCTCGAAAGTTATTGCAAATGTTATTGGTAGAATATTCTTATTACCATCCTAAGCAACAGCCAACAACAGACGCTATTGATACTTTTCGTACAAATAAGTGTCGTCAATTTGGATAAAGAGACTTGCAATACTGAAATGTTACTCTGCACTAATCAAAGGTCCAAAATAACCTGTGGAATATTCTTCTCCAAGCATCTAACTGATTTTTGACATACCTTGGGTGCGTTTCAAGATTAGTTACAGAACTTGGTACGTACCGATCCAGAACCTGACACCATTGCAATAGATAGTTATACGAACCCTCCCACCCGTGATACAACTTCTCCATAGCCTTCTTTTTTGCAACCCACATTTTGTAGTACATTGGAGTGTACTGCAACTAGTTACTTATTTTCGCAATCAGCACGAATATTTTAATTTAGGGTCTGGCCTTCACTATCAATAGAATAATGTCAACAATCATGTTTGAGTCTAGCCTCGATTGGTCCTAACTTGCACTCGTCGTTACACAGGTGTAGGGATCGGTATACTTCTTTATCATCCACATCTTGCATTTCTTTCTATAAGACGCCATTACTTTTCACTTACACCTTTCATCTTTCTGTCCACACTTTCCTTCAAATTTCTTGGAATAGGACTTCGTGATGTAGTAGTTCACGTCGTTCTTGATGTTATACTGCTTCAGTCCAATAAGAAAAGAATCTTTGTTTGGGTATTCCATTTCAACTTTCAAAACTCATACATCACGATCTACAATTGAATGACTAGATCTCCTATGTGGAAGCCATGAAAGCTCTAAACCACCCTTGATCGATAAGTCGATGTTCGTCATGTAGTGCAGCGGTTCATTCGCCCTCGATCGCACATCTAGATCCGAGTCGTCATCGTCAAACTCACAAGGTTTCAATTCTGTTGTAACCAAGTTTGGTTCGAAAAATAGTGCCACTTCTAAACCATTCAGATTGCGTTATCAGATTGGCTCAGGTTTTGACTCCTCGTTTGCATTTGTACCCCCTTCTTCAGCACTTGCATCTCCTTCCTCGTCGGCTCCTTCATTGTCACCTTCAAACATGGTGTTGGACATACCATTCCTGACCACATATGTCAAAAGGAGTAGGTTATCAATTCTTTTGTAACCAACATGCTCGCTAAAATAACCAACGGGTTAATGCTCAATGTACGTCGATAAGCCATCAATATAACTACTTCTTCCCCATGACATCGACCCAGTGTCGGAGTTGAAATTGAACGCACTAATTGAATGTCAAGCCTGAGTGTCTAAATTTGGGTTATGCTGATACCAGGATTGGCACAAACCCTTGAAGTTTAGATCAATGTCGGAGACCAATATGTGTCTGCCCATAAATATTTTGGGAATATCGTAGTAGCCGCTCTAAAGGAGGCTAGAAAACCCACCGCACAACTGTGCAGTAAGACTTCCTGCTGCAGCTTTGGTACTTGTCTTCGCCGAAACGATGGTCAAAGATGGGTCAGATCCATCAACATCGATGAAGTCGACATATAACGCAATAACAACATTCTCAATTTCGATGTGCAATGATATGGTCATCTCGCGATGCGTTCCACTAATCATATCTAATAGTTCATACTTATAGACGTTGTTCGATGCAAGAAATGTGCACTACAACCTCGTAATTCTCCCCCAGGTCGACCTCCCGACTTTCCTCCTAATTATGGTCCGGAGTTCACATATTTGAATGGTACTATTGAACACAAATTTCTCACGAACTTCACTCTTACAAACATTAGCTCGAACTTTGTATTACATATTTGACTGTTGTAGAATATAACGGATTTTACTCGTCGATTCATTTCAATATTTGGACGATTTGGGTGAACTAAAATCAAAACAATAATGAGAGAACAAATCAAAGTATTACACCTCTTTTACAAAAAAAAACTTCATGACAATCACCTCCTTCATCTTGTCCCTTTTCTAATAGCATTATGACCAGAGTGCTTGGAATACGTTCTATGAATTTCTTTTATTATGCAAACATTCGTTGTGTATTGTATTGTATGGTGCAAGTAATTTTCATCCCGCGTTTAAAACTCTCATCATGCATTTAGAACTTGTATAAATTATCGAGATTCTGCGCAGAACTTTCATTTCAATTGTGTCTTTTCAATCGAGGTGAATAGTAATTTATTAGAGAAAGCTTGCCCAACTAGACGGGCTTTCTCTAATAAATCACTATTCACCCCGGCAAAAAAGCCTCAAGAAACTAATAATTCTGACGCTTTAAACACAAAATATTAAGAATATATGCCAACCACCACACAACACATTCAACTTTTTTTTTTTGCAAATTGATCCCTCCTTATCCTTATAAAAGGCACCTCACAACATAGAGTTTCATCACCCCTCACTCAAATAACTTTTCTTCAATCCTCTTCTTTCCTCCATAATAAAACATTTCTCAGTCTTAAAATTTTCGGAAGATAAAAATATTTGGTTTATGTTCGAGGTATTATTGAGTCTTTGGTAATGCGATATCATTACGAACAACACACATTTCAAATATCATGCCAAGATGGGATCATTTCCCTCCAAACCTTATCTTGGGAAAGTCGAATATGGGGTGAATTTGCTTCATACGATCAAGGTTGGAAGTCAACGTGGAGGTCTCAATTGACGACCATTATACGATCATGGATCGAGGTATAACCGAGGAGCCAATTGATGTTCGTTACTTGGCCATGAGTTTATACTCGAAAATGTTGTCTAATACCATATAGAAGTCTAAGGTCATAATCATAAGGAAAAATTTTAGGGCTTCTCGCTATAATCGACGTAATTTTTCTCCATTTCTGGGCCCTCGATACCTTTAACCTTCCTTCTTATTTGAAGGTCAGCACCATGATGGACATAAGAGGACTCTCAGGCAGAGAGCGGCTGTTGCGATGCAAAAAAAAATGATGCTCCTTTCGGCCTGATGGCCAGTTCTGGTTATTAATAAACTCATTAATAACCACAATCGTTGTCACGCCAACCCAAGTTTGACCTCTACTGTGTTAGAACATCTACTCTCCCCTTAAGAGTCCTCTTATGTACAACTCAATGTCAGCCTTCAGAAAAGATTGAAAGGTTAAATATACTGACTGGTTGGAAATATAAAAAAATTATGTTGAATAGAATCAAATGCCCCAAGTTTTTTTCAGACGATTATGACATCAATCTTATGTATGGTATTTATAAGGCAGCACTTGCGGGTATCCAAAAGCTTGGACTTATGAGTGTGTAACAACCATCACCGAGGCCCCGATTATACTCAAACTTGTGAACGCATCACGACGGTCGAATGGGTCCTCCACTTGAAATTCCACCCCTAATCATATCGAGAACTGTTACCCCAAAACTTGACTTCCCCATAATGGGTTTCTCAGGTGATAGGCTCATTCTGCCATGACATATGAAATGTATGTGTTTTAAGGTGCGTTATCACATCCTCGACCCTTCAAAACTACCTTAAAACATCTATCATTCCAATCGAAGATCTTAAACCCTAATCTAATCCCTAATATTAACCGAACCCCTAAAAACCCTAAAATATGAAAAGCGCGTTCGGTTGGGCAAGCTTTCCTGACACGTGTAAGGAAAGCTCGCCCAACTGGACGAGCTTTCCAAATAAACATCCTATGTCCCTAATTATTTTTAAACTTGCGTAAAAACCTAATTTTTTTTTAAAATTAACATATTTAACTTATTTAGCCAAAATATTAACATGAAATATATTTTAAAAATTTTTATTAGTCTTTTTTAAAATAAAATAGAGGTCGGGCCTGAAACATGCTTAGGCTTGAAAGAAATTAAAAACTAGATATGGCATTACGTACATTTCCTTCTTCTAATAAGAACTTTTCGTATTCCTAATAAATGAATGCAAAATTTGTGAAAGGAAATATCATATTTAAAAAAAAAAACAATATCATATAGGGAATTTTTTTTAAGGAATAAATATCAAAACTATACATGAACTATGGTTTAATGGGCAATTGTATACATGATTTTTGATTTTATGCAATTTTATACATGAAATTTCGATTTTATGCAATTCTTGTAAATTATTAACACAATTATTGATATAATATTATTTTATGCTTATATATTGAATACATAAATAATTATATTTATCCAATATAAAAATAAATTGATGTATTTATTTTTTTAAAATGTGTATGATTAAATCAAAATTAAAATTTCAAGTATACATTTGAACCACAATTAGAGTTTCACGTGTATAATTGCATCAAATTAAAGTTCATGTATGCAATTGCACATTAAATCAAAGTTTATGTATATTTTGAAATTTATCTCTTTTTTAATGATATTAGTTATTTGAACTAAGGGGTTATATTAAGTTTAATTTTATATATATATTTATTATGTTTAAATTTGATATTTAATTTTTATATGTTACTTTAATATTTTATTTTAATAGATCATTAGTTATTGTCAATAGTTACTTACTTTGTTTAAAAAACTTATGTGGATTTTTTAAAAGCATCATCTCAGCAAACATATACATAAAAAATCCATGTTAACATAATGAGTTCAAAGTTTGTATGTATAAAATTAATATAAAAACAAATAAAATATTAATTAAAATGGTAAAATAGAAATCTTGAAAAAAAACTTCAATAAGTTGAAGTTTTATTATGTTTATGTAAATTTATTATATTATAAGGAACGCAAATCCCTGCCCCCAACCTTGTGCTCCCTCTATATATTTAAATAAAAAATATAAATAATCTAATAGATCGAATTTTGATAAGATAATTTTTAAATTAAATCTACAACATTAAATTACTTTTTTTAGTAATTCAAAATTTAAATCAATTGAAAAGATTGATTTTATGATATGACGAATTTGTTACATTCGAAATTAAAAAAAAATCAATATAATGAGTTTATTAAGTTCAAAATAAATATTTATAATTTGTAAAACGTTAAAATCATTTAAATTTATCTAAAGTCATTTAACTTGAATTGATTTAAATTCGAAAAAATTTAAGTTTAATAATTTGAATTAAAAATATATAAGCTCGAGAATTTCTCAATCTCATCCAAACTTGAAAACAACCCAATTGAGATCGACGAGGAATGATTTTTTTACTCTTACACTAAGAAAAAGCATGCAACTCTTTTGAACAAAAACTGATCTCAATATTTACTAGTATTTTTTTCCACTTATTAAAGTTGACAAACTGATGAGTTTGAGCCGCCCAAATTTGACTTTCTTATCTTAGGCACGAATCAACTCATTTTAGATATTTTTTGGCATAATTTTTTCTTGAAATCAAAATGTTATGTACTGAAATTTTTTATTTTCGGATCGGTTTAAGTCAGACAAGCTTAGATAGTTTTAAATAATTTTGATATTTTATAAGTTATAAAATTTTTTATGTTAAACTTAATAAACTCATTATATCCCCAAAAGCAATCTTTTTCATTTATATGAGTTTTTGTATTAATAAAAAAAATTAGTTTTTAACTTAATGTTGTAGATTTAATTTAAGAGCTATCTTGTCAAAATTTAAAATATTAGATTATTTATATTTTTTTCAATTTACCATGTTTGTTATTTAACCATTTCCACTATCCATTTGATTTTTCAGGGTGTGGAACAATGGGTGCTGGAGGCAGAATGTCGGTTCCACCGAGTCCAAAAAAACCCGAATTCATCTCACTGAAGCGAGTTCCATACTCAAAGCCACCCTTCAGTCTGAGTGAAATCAAGAAAGCCATCCCACCACACTGTTTCCAGCGCTCCGTTTTACGCTCATTCTCATATCTCCTTTACGACTTTATATTGGCCTCACTTTTCTACTATGTGGCCACCGATTACTTCCCTAACCTTCCTCAGCCTCTCTCCTACGTGGCTTGGCCTCTTTATTGGGCCATGCAAGGTTGCATTTTGACCGGCGTTTGGGTCATTGCCCATGAATGTGGCCACCATGCTTTCAGTGATTATCAATGGCTTGACGACACCGTTGGCCTTATCCTCCACTCTTCTCTCTTAGTTCCATATTTCTCTTGGAAATATAGCCACCGTCGTCACCATTCCAACACCGGTTCCCTCGAAAGGGATGAAGTGTTCGTTCCCAAGAAAAAATCTGGTTTAAGATGGTGGGCCAAACACTTCAACAATCCACCGGGTCGGTTTCTGTCAATCACCATTCAGCTTACCCTTGGTTGGCCGCTTTACTTAGCTTTCAACGTTGCCGGCCGGCCTTACGACCGCTTCGCTTGCCACTATGACCCTTACGGCCCCATATTTTCCGACCGGGAACGACTCCAAATCTATATCTCTGACGCCGGCGTCCTCGCTGTGGCCTATGTGCTCTACCGTCTCGTGTTGGCCAAAGGGGTAGGTTGGGTTATTAGCATTTATGGGGTGCCATTATTGGTGGTTAACGCCTTCTTAGTGATGATCACGTATTTGCAACACACTCACCCATCTTTGCCGCACTATGATTCCTCGGAGTGGGACTGGATGAGGGGAGCTTTATCAACTGTGGACAGAGATTATGGGATTTTAAACAAGGTTTTCCATAACATAACCGACACTCATGTGGCTCATCATTTGTTTTCGACAATGCCTCACTATCATGCAATGGCGGCCACCAAGGCGATAAAGCCAATATTGGGGGAATACTATCAGTTCGATGGGACGCCTGTCTATAAGGCGATATGGAGGGAGGCGAAGGAGTGTCTTTACGTTGAACCAGATGAGGGCGACAAGGAAAAAGGTGTGTTTTGGTTTAGGAACAAGCTTTAAATATTTGCATTTTACCCTAGGCATGTTCTAGTCGTTGATGTTTTAAAGATATTTTAGCCGACATACTTGCTTTTCCTTTTTGGGACTTTCTATCTTTGTATCTGCAGACAATAATCCTGTCCACTATGAAATAACGGTAGCAAGTATTGGCAATAATTAATTTACTTCCAAACTTTACACTAATCATGGGTTGAGTCGGGTCGAATCCAGGTTGGGTTTAAGCATGATATAATATACTTTATGTTTATTTAAGTTCAGTTTGGCTCGAAATTTGAACTTAAAATTTTGTTCAAATCCGTTTATATTTACAAAAGATTAACTTAAACTCATTTTACGTCTGTCTATATTATTTTTTTAATTTTTATTAAAATATTTAATAAATTATATTTTTTTTTGTCCAAACCTATTTTTCGGGCTTAATATTTTTGCTCAAACCCTCCCAAATTTTGGGCGGGCCTTCGGGTTTAGGCGGATAACCCAACCCATGAACAAGTCTAGGTGTGAGCAAAACTCGATTCGATTCAAAAAAATCGAAAAAAAATTGAATTTCGAATTAATTGAATCGAGTTATTCAAATTATTGGAGTCAACTCGAATAAGAAATCTCATATTTTGAGTTCGAGTCAAATTGAATTTTTACAATTTGAATAACTCGAATAATTCAAATAACAGATTAGTATAAATATTCTTTTGGTCCTTGTAAATTTTTGAAATTGAAAAAACTGGTATTTCTCTTAACAAAAATTACAAAATAATCAAAATAATTTTCAAAAATTGAAAATATTTATAAAAATTCTAAATTTGTATTTTTTAAAAAAATTTATAATTTTTTAAAATCTAAAAAGTATATAAAAAGTTAAAATTTTAAAAAATATGAAATAATAATTTTGTAATCTAATTAAGTGATTAATAATTCAAGTTTATCATACTAAATATATTTTTTTATTTTGCTTTAAAAAAGTTTCAAATGTATGTGTTATTGTAAGAAGATTTTAATTTAACATTATTAATTTTTTTAATTTAACTTGAATAATTTCACTCGATTTGACCAAACGTTCGCTCGTAATTCAAGTTATCCAAAAATCTAAATAAAGCAAAACTACGTTGTTTTGATAAATGTTTACCCATTAATCTTATTTTCCTCCCTAAATAGCATCACTTTTCTTTTTTACTTTTTTTTTTCACTCAAAATTAATCTAAAAACTTGCACAGGTACTCGAACTCAAATCTTCTAAGATGAACAACATCCTCTTTTTCACTGGAGCCACTCGTTACGTTCAATATTGAGGTTGATTTTATACAATTTATATAAATTTTGATTTTATTTTAATTATAATAAATTATTAACATGGCACCAGTTTGCTTTTTGTCTATATAAAATGTTATGTTTACTAAGATAACATAATATATAATATATAATTGAGTTAAAATTTAAATTATATATAGTTTTATTAAATTAAAGTTGATGTAACATATTATATATTTAGTTAAAATTCATATGTATGTTTTGAGGTTTATTCCAAACTGATTTTTATATTCTAAGCTTTAAAGTTTTTAGTTTTATCTATCACCAGTACCTTTAAAAAGTTTCCCTGCCTATCGTTATATTAAGATTTAATACATACTTCTTAAAATATATAATTTTTTCACTTTCATCATTAATTCTTTACTACTTCAGTTCCTAATTTTAAAAATTATAGTGGAAAACGATATACTTAATAACTAAAGTGTACATAAGCCTTATATTAAATATATCTAGCTTTTTACTTGTGATATGCACAAGATATGCTAATCAATTATGAATTTGATAATAATAATAAATATAAAATAATTATAATCAAGATTGTTAGGATCAATAATCATTAAGAGGGGTCAATTGGTATTTAAAAAATTAAAGCAAAAATAGTAAATAAAAGACTCAAAATTTTATAGTTGTCCGACTTCAATTGCCTACATCCACTATCTTAACTTACCACAACTAAACATTTTTCAAATTCATTAAATTTGAACCTTTGAAAGATTTTAACAGTTAACATTGTTATTTTATCAAAATTGGTAAACTTGATATAGTAATTAAATCAACAAATTTTAATGAAAACTATCATTGAACTAAGTTTTCAAATTAAAAAAAGTAAGGAAATTGGATTTTAAACTTTTAAATCACATAGATAAAATCTCAAATTCTGAAAAAGTATAGAGAATAACAACGTATAAGGTATTATGATTAGGAGTGAGTATTCGATCGAGTCGAGTCGAGTCAAATCGAATAAAAATTTCGAGTTAGTCGAGTTGATGAATCCTATTTTAGCAACCGAACTCAATTTAAATTTTTTCGAATCAAATCGAATCGAGTCAAAAAATTTCGAATCAAGTCAAGTCGAATTAATAGAATTCTATTATTTAAACTCAATGTTACCTTTACATAGACCGATTATTTAACTAATAGATAAAGTGCAATATTATTTACGACCTTGTATCTGGCTCTCTTTTCTGCTATGTGGCCACCAATTACTTCCCTAGCCTTCCTCAACCTCTCTCGTATGTGGCTTGGCCTCTTTATTGGGCCATGCAAGGTTGTATTTTCACCGCCTTTTGGGCGCTTGCCCATGAATGTGGTCACCAAGCTTTCAGTGATTATCAATGGCTTGACGACAGTATTGGCTTTATCCTCCACACTTTTCTCTTAACTCCATATTTCTCGTTGAAATATAGCCATCGTCGTCGTCACCATTCCAACACTGGTTCCTTCGAAGGGACGAAGTCTTCGTTCCAAACAAAAAATCCGCTTTAAAATGGTGGGCTAAACACTCAATAATCCACTAGGCCGGTTTTGGGAAATTTCCTTTCAACTTACCCTCGGCTGACCGCTTTACTTACTGTTCAACATCACTGGTCCACCTTACGATAGGTTAGCTTGCCACTATGACCCTTAAGGCCCCATCTTTTCCGACCGCCAACGTCTCCGACGCCGGCGTCGTCGCCGTCACCTATGCCCTTTTCCGTGTCGTGTTGGCCAAAGGGGTGGGTTGGGTTATTATCGTTTACGGGGTGCCATTATTGGTGGTTAATGCCTTCTTAGTAATGATAACGTATTTGCAACACACTCACTCATCTTTGCCGCACTATGGGTCTTCGGAGTGGGACTGCTTGAGGGAGCTTTATCGTCGATGGACAGAGATTATGGAATTTTAAACAGGGTTTTCCATGACATAACCCGCATACCTGTGGCTTACCATTTGTTTCCGACAGTACCTCACTATCATGCAATGGAGGCTACCAAGGTGATAAAGCCGATATTGGGGGAATACTACCAGTTCGATGGGACATCCGTTTATAAGGCGATATGGAGGGAGTTGAAGGAGTGTGTTTACGTTGAACCAGATGAGGGTGATAATGATAAAGTGTTCTATGGTTTAGAAACAAGCTTTAAACATTTGCATTTTACCTTAGGAATGTGATCCTTTTTGTTGTTCAGAGGATATTTTATGCATCCCGTCGCACGTAATAGTAGACTGATAGATTGGTTGTTGTTTTATGATATATGTTCGGGTTCCGTGGGTTTATTATGGCTATGTTTAGTAGTAATATTGTCTTTTAAAATTCCAACTCGCATATTTTTTTAAATATAATTTATTTTACCACTTTACTAAAAACTTACAAGATTAATTTGTATATATATCGTTTTTTTTATTAATTGATCAATAAAAGAAAGTGTGAAAGAAGAACGAGTTTTGCCTGACATGTCAGTACGTTTTTTGAAAATTTCAGAGTAAATGCATCCACGCGCTTTTCCTAACATGTTAGTAAAAGCTCATCCATTTGAATGCGCTTTTCAAACTCTCACTCTAAAATCAACCTATTTTTTAAATATTAAAAAAATAATCTATTTAACCAATTAAAAAAACGACATATGTAATTAATTTAACCCACTTACCGATATAATATATTTGCAATTCCCAACTGTATTGTTGAAGAAATAAACACAAAGCAAGGTGGATTGAAAAGTATTAATTTACCTTAGTTATACTTAATGGGATTTATTAATTAATCAAATTAAAAAAAATAAAATTTAATTTACTTTAACTTTATTAAAATGATGTGTTATCATCTAATTTTTTTGTGTATATTATATACAATTAGTTAACCATTATTTTAAAACATGATATTTTTTAATTTTATTTTATATATCAATGCTAATAAATCACAATCAATCACTTCGTTAATATACAAAATAGTATTGAAGAACTTTTAAATGAATAACATTGAATTTATTTAAATATAAACTTTCGAAATTGTAATATAAAAATAAATCGTTCAACATTACGATTGTAGACCGCTTATTAATACAAACTGAAACAAATTAGAATATTAACCATCAATTTATAAATTAAACCAGGAGTATATGAAGTATTTCTACTCATAAATTATTCTAGTATGATTAAGAAAAAAACTTGAATTTAATTTGATCATTATCGAGTTAAATTCAAACAATATAATAAGTTAATTTTAAATACAATCAACTTTTTCTATAACAATTTTTTTTATTTGTTTAGATTTTGCTGGTATAGAGAAGTCGTTATTACACACTTATGGCATCATGTTGTTATATAAAGATAATCATTGACTACAACAAAATAGGTTTTTAGTGGTTCTTTTTGGACCGAAACGTCGCAAAAAGTAAAGCAAATAGCGGCGTTTTTCAATAAACGGCCAAAAGGTAAAGTAATAGCGACGCTTTCCCATAAACGCTGCAAAAGGTAAAATAATAGCGGCGTATGGGAAAAATGCCGTAAAAGGTAAAACATTAGCGACGCTTTACCATAAACACAAAAGGTAAAGAGTAATAGCGGCGTTTATGGTAAAACATCGCAAAAAGTAAAGCAATAGCGACGCTTTTCCATAAATACCGTAAAAGGTAAAAAGCAATAGCGACGTTTATGAAAAAACGACGCAAAAGGTAAAGAGCGTTAGAGGCGTTTATGGAAAACACTGTTAATGCTCTTTACCTTTTAATTTTAATATAACAAATATTTTTAATATAAATAAAATTTAACAAATAAAAATTATAGTTTAACATAAATATAATTTTAGTTTATATTTTATTTTCATTTTAAATATAATTTGTAATAGTTTTAAATAATTTATTATATATGCATTTAATATCATGTCCAGTGAGCTCCCCTCCCTTATTCCCAAATCAATTCCTAAAAATAGAAAATCCCTAAGTGCCTTTGCCCGTATACTATTTAGTACATGTATTTTCATAACATGTCCAATACGATACCTGTACTTTGAAATTTTCTAATGTCGTGCCTAAAATATCAATTTGTGTATGATTATATGATACCTGGAGTTAACAACGTTAGTGAATGTTAAACCAACCAACTAAAAATTAACATGTGAATTTTTTTTTTCAAATTATCAACCACATGGACACTATTACGAAAAAAATATGCATATGATTTTAATTAATAAATAAATGAAAAATATATTCAAAAGTAGTATTGTGTATATTCTTCTCATAATAAGAAAAAAAACAAAAGTCTAAGATGACGGATTTTGCAATTGATTCTGCTGAAACATTTTTAATATATTTTGAAGTTGTAGCTGAAGTTCATCATATTTTCTTGAGCCTCTGCTTCTCTCGTTGCTGCCTCCGCTTTAAGTTGAGTAATTTGCTCAATTATGCTCGTTTGCGTCTGAGCCATTTGATCTCTTAACCTTTGAACTTCAACTTGATCTTGACTCCCCGAAGGCATGTATCTCTGCGAGCTAGATCTAAAATATCGGGATGGGCTAACAAAAGATCCTTGAAATCAAACCCGACCATTCCTTTCAGGACCCAAAACTTTAATAATAACTCTGTTATTAATGTCCTCTAGATTAACCAAACTATCACTTAAAGCCATCGCTTCATACTCCGCCTTCTTATCCTTTAATTTATCCTAATAAATCAATCAAAAAGTTAGAAATGAAATATATAATCAAACAAATGCAACATAACTTGACATTATTTGCATTACAAACGACGAATTAAACCATTATAATTAAACATTATAATATTTAAAATAATTTAAATTTTATTAAATAAATATACCAGAATTTCTATAACTTTAGAAGTCATAAGAGATCCATCTTTCTTTCTATATGTAATGTCAAAAAACTGAAGGCGTCCAACTTTTTGACCTGACGACTGTTCTTACATTATAGTAGGAAAAATATTAATTAATAGAAAGTAATTAATATTTTACACAATTAATAAATTCAAAATACCTCATCATCAACTACACAGCAAAACTTCTCGATCCAACTGTGTGCGTGAATTTTTGTTTTTTGCTTACTTGTAGTTTCAACACGCTCACGATCCTACATTAATTATTATTATTACATATATAATAAATACAATAAACCAAAATAATTATAAGAGTTTAATAGTACATAATATCTCCTTTCTTTGAGCTCTAAAATCTAACTTGTACTTCCCAATTGGTACCTCAATATTCCCGACGGGACATTTCATAATTTCTCTTCGAGGATCATATTATTCTTAAAATAATCTTTCTTTATAGTACTCTTATGGTCTCTCCATTTCTTTCCTAAAGCTTTTTTCACATAGTCGTCCGAGACCTTTAAAATAAATCTTTCCTGCAAATAACACAAGTTTAGAAAATAAATATAAATTAAAATTAAAACTAAAGTATTATAAATTACATTCACCTTATTACCTTAATATTATCGAGAGCTTGATTTTTGTTACTATCAAGCATATGATGCCATGAGTCGTAGTTGATTGACAACAAAATTGCCATTTCGTGTTACAATGCCCAAGTATCCTCCCAAAAGTCGAGCTTTTGATCCAACAAGCTAACCATGACTATTTGCGAATACTTTGACACGCACCTCAAGATTTAGACTGTATGAATCTTTTAATAGGATACGTCCTCAAATTCTGCGCCTCCTAAAATTTTTAGCTAAAAAAATTGTATATGATAAATCCTTTAATAGGGTACGTCCTCGAGTTCTACGTCTTCGAAGAATTTGTATATATTATTAATTTATAATAAATTATTGTATATTATTAATTTATAATAAATTATTCTTTCGACATATGTAAGAAAAGGTTAAACAATAACTCAACATTAATATTATTAACATTATTTCATAAGAAAAGGTGTAAAATGAAGCAAGGTATGATGATTTAATTGGAGTTTAGTTTTGTAAGATGAGCAAAATAATGTTATGGTAGACCTAGATAAGGTATCCCCTTTTCTTTTAATGGAATGATGTGATTGGTCTTTATCTTAATTTGGCGGATTAGTTTAATAACTCGTCGACGGATTTAGTATAACATTTAACATTTGATTTCTAATTTATGTCCAAAAAAGCACTGCAATTAGTACATATCTAACTACAATTAGTTGAATCTTTAAGTTTGTACATTTTTAAAATTTGACAAATATATCTTGTATTGACAAAAACTAACCCATCTTCATTTGTCGGGTTATTTTAAGTAAAATTCTTGATGATCAACATTCTTGGTATTTATTTAATTTAAATTATTTAAATATGAATAAAAAAGGATCTTCATCTTGAATTACAAGTTTTTAGTAGCAATGCTAACTGAATGTGTAGGGTTTGGAGGGACAAATTTCATTTTAATTAATAACCTATTATACCAATATCATGCTGACTTCATTTTCTAACTAATAAAACTCTCCTCATAATTTTTTTTTCAATGAAAATCGAATTCGCATGTCACATTATTAAATCTATCAATGAAAGCATATGAGGAGTCAAGAGTACACACGATGCAATGTACCTGAGCTGGCAGACGAGGAATTAAGCCTAATGCTTTAAGTTCTCGGACAGTATGTTGTGTAGGCTTAGTTTTCTGCATCAGAGAGAGAGAGAGATTGAAAATTATTGACACCACAATGATTGACACATGAAGATTAATATCCAAAGATACCAAATAGATTGATATAGTCTCTTTGAACCACACCATATATGGAGAATCAAATATTTTAGATGAGGTTTAACAGAATGGGAATGGCTACCAATCATTCAGAAACATGATTAACTGTAACTTCTCATTTATCAACTTGAATGTGTGCGCATTCATACACCACCACAAATGCATGTCCAAAGTGTTTAGTTTAACAAAAACTCTGTTGGATTGCTAAGAAATCAGAAGAAAGGGAAAAGAAAATTTTAAAAGTATAGCTAGATAGGAGTAAAACTCGTGCAGGTTTAATTATAACTTCAAACAAATGTATGCAAGTTAAAAACTGATGTTAGACCTTGAGCTGAAGCATTTTAAAGGGAAATAAATGTTCTTTCTTTCCTTGTGTTAATTTGCAAGAGGCACCTAAATGTCTATACCAAAAGATACCTAAATGTTCTATCTATCTCTCCCTATCCATGAATATAACAGAACTTGCTATCATATGTTATCATTTAGAGCAATAAGATAAAGAATAAGATAATGTCAATAAAAAGTATGGGTAAGAAATATCCCATCTTCTTCAAACTACAACCAAGCATTAGTAATTTTATGCATAACATAAGCTATAGAAATGATTTCTGTTTGGATATGATCAATGGAAAGATACACTAATATCAAACTGCAACCAACCATTAGCAATTTTATTTTAAGTCTAGGTTCAGATGCTGTCATATGATGATGAAAACAATAAAACTGATAAGCGAATTATTAGAAGAAAATGCTTTATGAGCTCTTTGACTACCTGTGCACAGCTGACTTGTATCTTAGGACCCAGGAAAGCGAATTGCAGGGAAGGGCAAGAAGATTTTTTCCTCTGATGCCTAAGAGGCAGTTCACAGAAATCCTCTGGAACAAGCTTGTCTACACAGATTCAACAAGTTAAAAGACTTTACTTCGCATAAAACTACAAATATATAAATGTATGATAAGATAAAATGATTTGTAAAATTATTGTTAAAAATAACAAGAGTAAAAGTCCTCAATTAGCCAAATGTTCATATTCCTTCAGCTTGATTTTTTATTTTTAAAAATATTCAAGTTGCATATATATTTTATTTCTTTCCTATCAGGTATAATGTTAAACTAATTATAGATCTAGATTAGCAGAGAGACTAACCTACAGAATAATTAAGCTTAGAATGCACATGCTGTTGTACAACAGTATTCAGTAGTTGAAGTTGTTGGATCCAAATTCTGTAGAGGAAGGTATATCATAAAATCAAAGTTCAAGTCTAGAACACAATAACATGAATGAGTTACAGGCACTCAGAACTGTAAACTTTTAGACTTGTAATTTGGTGCAATAGTATTCCAATACAAAAGATTCATCTTAAAAATTTGTAGTAGGAAGCAAATATATAAAGGATAACATACGCCAAATTATTGCTAGGAAGAAAACTTAACTCAAGTCACACTCTGCTTGCTTAAGAAGTAACATTTCTAAGAGGGAGGCTTTCAAATGATGGATCCAGATATTTATTTCAAAAGAAAATAAATGAATGAATGAAAGACACAGATAGACAAGATAGGAAACCATTAATTTGTTTAGGATGATTTTATAAATTGAAAATAACTTGGAAAATATTTCAGATATTGTGGAAAAGCTAGAATGATTTAATTATGAGTATAAGCCTGTTGCTTAAAACTTGAAGACTTCTTTACATGAAAAATACTCAACGTATATCCACTCACCTACCTAACTAGCTAGTCATGCCATGGCAGAACCAGGTAAGAGCTTTCCATTTCAAGAACAGAATCTTACAAATCTCACATTTTCTCCTTAAATTATTAAATTGAATTTATATAAAATGAACTGTTGAAGTTAAGTAACTTTTAATTTGCAAGGTTTTTTTTTAATTCCTAAAAAAAAATTTTCATCCATCACCAATGTAAAAAAAAGTTAAAAATTTATTCTAGTTCCATGTACTATTTGTAGATTTGAAATTTAATTTTTAATTTTTATTTTATGAATTTAAATATGTTAACAATTAAACTAGCATTTTTAAAATTTAAAAATAAAGAGATTAAATACCTTAAAATAAAAATAAAGAGACTAACTTCTAAATATACAAAAATTACAGGACTTGAAGTAAATTTTAACCTAAAAAAACTTAAGAAAAAAAAGTTTATGGAGGATGGCGTGGTTAGCAATGAAGGGCAACCATTATTGAAAACTTGTTTATATTAATTGAAAACTCATCTTACTGGGATTTGGGCAACTCTTTTGAAACTACAAAAGCAAACATAAGTTTCCATCTGCTCCTTGGTCACATAAAAGGTTCCACGCCAAAATAAAGCAAAGAACAAGGCAATGGGGAAGCCATGCCAAAACAGAGACAAAGCAGAGCTGCAACAGGCTGCACACTCAAACCAGAACCAAAGAAAGAGCACCATGCCCTTCTAATTGTTCAAAACCAGCAAACAACCAAAATATCTCACCAACCTGCACCCCTTTGCCCATAAATATAACCGAATACAAACTAAAAAGCAATACAATAGAGTCACACTATCACAAATAAAGCACATTTCCACACCAACCATACCAGTAAACCCATACCAGTAAACGAATACAAAGAGTGTGAATCAGTAGTGAGTAAACAAAAAAAAGAATACCTTGTTCTGAGAGGGAGGTGGAAAGAGCGTGAATCAATGATGGAGATGGTAAAGCTGAAGAAGAATATAGCACACATGTATTTCGAGAATTAAAAACTATGGGTTTTTCTGCATTCGGCCACCCAATGCTACTAAACCAGAGAGGAGAGAAACGGGAGATAGAGAGGGGAGAAAGATTTAGGGATTAGAAATTAGGGATTTGAGGTTTTGAGAGAAGAGAAATTAAGAATTAAGGATTAGAGAAATTTGGGGTTTTGAGAGAGGAGATATTAAGAATTAGGGATTAGAAAAATTTAGGGTTTGGGGACAGATCGGGTTGGGTTGTTTTTTGTTTAATTCGGTCAAGGAGAAACGACGTCGTTTTAATAAAAATTTATAAATAATAAACGCCGCTATTGTAAAAACGTCGTTATTTGTTCTAAACTTTTTGCGGCGTTTTCTTCATAAACGTCGTTATTACTTTATTTTTTGCGACGTTTTTTTCATAAATGCTGCTAATGTTATTTTATATCAAATTTTTAAATAAATTTTAAAAATTGAAATATATTTAACTTGTAATGTAATATATTTAACTTGTAATGTATTGTAATATTTTTTCCAATTAAGTTATTGTTTGAAATGTCAAATCATCGCAACGAAGGTGGTGGTGTACGAAATTCGCCCTTGAAGATAAATTTGAAATAGAGTTAGAATTAGGGGTTTAAAGATTTTTTAGAGAAATATATTTTTTTATGTAATATATGTATAATGTATATAACCAATAAAAGTAATTGATTAATTTACTACACTACTTCTAACCATTTTTAGATGCATGATAATAACTTTTAAGTTATAATCTATGAAAGCTATTTTTTATGAGAATACTTTTCTATTTCTTCATAAGATTGTTAGCAGGATGTCTACTAATCAAATAATAATCACCTTTATTATCATGTTTGGATAATTAATATATTCTGTTTCTCTCATAATATAAACTATGACCTGAGCAAAAATTAATTAAAAAATAAATAATAAGACAAATCAAAAGGGAAGAAATACGTCTAAATTATAGCTCAGAACATAAATTAATTTAATGTAGAATTTAAATAAAAATTAACTTTATTATTATTATCAAATAAATTCTCTTAATAAAATAGTTTTAGTGAAAGTAGAAATCTTAATTATTAATGATAATAATAAAAAATTTCGATGATATATGTAGACTATAAATTGTAGAAAATAATAATTTGGTTGGGTTAAAAATGCTGAAAAGTTGAGAATAATAATTTGTTAAATTTATAAATAAAGGTGAAAAATCAATCAAATCCTAGCAGTTAAAATATCTATATGTAACTAATGAAAAAAAGAAGTACAAATATGGCGTAAAGAAAAATGAAAATGAAAGAATTAAAAAATATAATTTTAAGTTTATATGACGTGATGTTGTAATTGACTAAAATTTTTTAACGGATCTAATATTTGAGGTTGTTTGAATAACAAAGTATAATTTAGGTATCATTATTAATAAAAACAGAAATTTAAGTACCAACGTGAGAAAAATGACATAATTTAAGTATTAATTTGCGAGTTAAGTCTTATTTTCATGACTTCAACTTTATTTGGAACAAAAAAATGTAAATAAATAATATTTGCAAAAGAAGTGTATAAAATGAATTATTTATTTATTTCAAAACATCTAACACTTTTTAGATGCATAAGAATGACTCTAATTCGTTTTTACAGTGTTACGAAATTCTTAGCTTAAAAATAAATTTAAAATAAAAAATATAAATAGATATAAATTTTAAGCCAAAAATATTATACTAACTACTAATATATAGCAAAATCTATTACAGTATTGATTTAATGAGTAATTATATATATGAACTTTAATTTGGTGCGATTATATACGTGAATTTCTAATTGTGGTTCACATATATACATGAAACTTTAATTTTGATGTAATCATACACATTTAAAGAAATAAATATATCAATTTATTTTTATATTGGATAAATATAATTATTTATGTATGCAATATATAAACATAAAAAGATGTTATAACAATAATTGTATTAATAATTTACAATAATCAAATCAAATCAATTTTCATGTATAAAAATGTATAAAATCAAATTTTTGTATACTGCACATTAAATCATAGTTTATGTATAATTTTGGTTTATCCCTATTTTAATTTAAGATATATAAAATGTAAATAAATTAGCGGCGTTTATGGGAAAATGCACTATTGCTTACCATTTAGCGGCGTTTTTCCTATAAACGCCGCTAATGGTCTGACCTTTAAAGGCGTTTTCCTATAAACTCCACTAATGCTCTGACCTTTAGTGGCGTTTTCCCATAAACGCCGCTAATGCCCTGACATTTAACGACGTTTTCTTAAAAAAGCCTCTAATGCTTTGATCTTTAGCGGCGTTTTCTCATAAACGCCACTAATGCTCTGACCTTTAGCGGCGTTTTTCCTACAAATGCCACTATTGCTTTACCTTTTGCGGTGTTTATATAAAATATCGCTAAAAGTGCACTAATAATCTGTTTGTGTGTAGTGTAAGTTGTTTTGAGAGTTGTGGAGAGTTTGTGAGCTTGAGACAGTTAGAGAGTTTGAATAAGAAAGGAGGAATGAGAGTAGGTATTTACAGAGTGAAAGTCGACATTTGTGGAGTCAACTTCCACTAATTTTAATTTGTTGATAGAGCCAACAGCAAAATAAACACCCTGTAATCTTGAACTCAACTTTCACGAACTTTAAAGTATCGTCCCCTGATATTCACAACATGTCCTAGTGTAGTAATTTGATATACACCAAACTCAACACTTGTGAGTATTAAGGTAACCTTAAAAAAGCTATTATGAAAAATAACTTTGATACATATAATGTAGACCTAATCATGGCCGGGTCACCCGACCTGACCCGAAAGCCTGCCCGAAAAATAAGAGGGTTTGGACAAAATATAGGCCCGAAAAATGGGCTTGGACATTAAGTGAGGCCCATTTTCTAAACGGGTCGGGCCTCAAGTAAAAGTTTTTGACTCAGGGTCGACCCGATCAGACCCGACCCGAATAAATTAACCATTTTTAATAAAAAAAATTATATTATTATTTTGGTACTATTTTTTTACTGTTTAGTTGCTTTTTTGCTGTTTTGGTGTTTTTTACTGTTTTAGTGTTTTTTAGTGTTTTATTTTTTTACTATTTTGATTGCTGTTTTGGTGCTGTTTTTTTTTTACTATTTTGATGCTGTTTTTTTTGTTGCTATTTTTCTTGTTATTTTGTTGCTGTATTTGTTGTTTTGCTGCTGTTTTGGTTGTTTGGATGTTATTTTATGCCTTTTTTCTATTGTTTTGCTATTTTTTAATATTATTTGAATATTATAGAACTTATGTTTTATTGTTAATTTTTCTACTACCTTATTTGCAACTATCTTAATATAAAGAATTTTTAATGTATTTAAAATTTGTTTATTTTTAATGTTTGTTTAATGTTTTAAAGTTTATTGATATATTATATATTTTTTAAATTTATTGTATATAATAAAATAATATAAAAAATTAATATGGGCCGGCCCGGGTCAGGCTCGAGCTTGATTTCTATAATTCGAGTCGAGTTTGAATAAAATTTAGGCCCATTTTCGGATCGGGCCTAGCAATTAGGTTTAAAATTGTTGAAGCCCGACCCGAACCCGACCCAACCTAACCCACGATCAGCTCTAATATAATGATAATTAATATTAGAATATACAATATAAAAGTAGAAAAAACGCGTCTTTGTATTAGGTTAACAAAATAATAAAAGTAAGAAACAAAATAAGATAATAATTAATTATATTTGTAAAGTTTTTAAATTAACTCAAATTTACTAGTGAGTACCTAATCATCATTAAATTTAAAAATAAAAAATAAAATTACTACTTGTAGATAATATTATTATATAAATAAATTTAAAAATATTTAATTTTTTTTTGAAATATGAATTAGGCTAACTCGATTTATGAGTCTTTATTCAAAGCATAATAATTTGATTTAGACCAATGATTAATTTAACTCTCAAATTGATATATTTTTATAATTAATATTATATTACTATTTAAAATATATTTCAATTTTTATAATTTGATATAAAATAACATGAACAGTGTTTATGGAAAAAAGCCGCAGTAGGTAAAGAGCATTAGCGGCGTTTATGGGTAAACGACGCTAACCGTTAAGCAATAGCGACGTTTTCCCATAAACATCGCTAATGCTCTTATTTTTATTTAAACAACGTCATTTCTTCTTACCCAGATTAAACAAACAAAACCCCTATCCTCCCCAATTCTCAAATTCAAAAACCCTAATTCTAAACTTTCTCTATCCCCGTTTCTCTCTCTTCTCGCCTCTTATCCCAAATTTAAAAAACCAGTCCTCTTTATCCCCAAATCCCCAAATCCCAAATTAGAATCCTATTTTGTCTCCCCCAAATTGTCTCCCGTTTCTCCTCTTTCTGTTTTGAGTTTTTCATTGTCTTCTTCGATTCTCGTAACAATAAACTTCCTCACCTACTTTTGCTCCTCTTCCGCCGACAATTACGTTCCGTTGACTTTGCTTCAAAGTGCCAAAGCTACAAGCGCCTGTACTGGATTCGCCACTGACTCATAGCTTCTTGTTGTTTTTCTCCCCCTTTTCTATTTAGGACAGTTTCATTTCAAACAACAAGAAAGACATCTCTGCAACTTCAACTCAAAGTAAGCAACTTTTTTTTTCATGAAAAACATGTTCATGCTATATTATTTACCCATTTAGGACAGTTTCATTTGTTGGGTTTGTCTTGAATTGTTTAAATTATGTATCTTTTCATGTTTTCTTATGATTTAAACAATGAAAGTTGAGTTCTTTATTTTTTTAATGCTAGTTTATGTACTTTTCGTGTTGAAATTTTAGCTCAGGCGTTCCAAGATAGGAATTTTCTTGAGTTATTGGGTTTTTTTTGTTGAAAAATAGTGCTTAAAGTCGTAACCTTTAATGGGGTTCGAAAAGGGAAATTTGGGTGATTTTGTAATCTTATTAACAAATTAGAGAAACCCATTTGGATTTTAAGTTCTGGGGAAATAGCTAGAGTAAGGAAAAGGAATATACATTTAACCAAACTCTGTTCCTTTCCGTGTTGTTGTCGATCGAGTCAACCGATGAACATGACAGAATCGATCAAAAAGGGTACTCTAGAATGGTGTTTCCTTGTTTAGAGTGGTGTTTCTTGTTTAAATTATCAGCGAAGACTGCAGGTCATGCTTGTGACCTTCTTTAGATTTCCACCATTTTTTATTTATTATTGCTGTTAGCTTGTTTCCTTGTGCAAACTATCCTGAAAAGCATGGCTCATCCTTGTTTTAAGCAAATATACTTTAGCGTGCTTGCTTGACATTCTATTGGGAACCTTGATTTGCATAGTGTTGTCAAAGGCACAAGGTGCTAGAACCCTTATATTGCCTCTGTATTTAATTATTTATAAATGAAATGTAGTTTGTGGGAGTTCAATGAACCCAAGATACCAACACTAGTATTTCTGTCTTCACGTGGTACTTTTGCATAAATTAGGTTAGTTGCCTCTGTATGCTATTCAGACTTTTAGCTTTTTTCTTTACTTTGTGATGCTTCGTGCATGCATTGGTACTTAAGCCTGAGTTGCTAAATTTATAACTTAAATGTAGTTTGTGGGCGTTCCTTAACCCTTCTTCACCTTCTTTGGTTTACTAGGCCATTCCACATGCCGTGGCAACGATAAGAGCTGCAGACAGGAAAAGCCCCAGAGAATTGTTGAGTTTATTTTGCAACTTCTAAAGGTATGATTTCCTTGGCCATTACTTACTTTACAAGATCATCAACAAGATGTGGAATGCCCATGCTAATCAATCCGCATCAATGATGGCTTTCTAATTTTCCTGTATGGATCTTTCAATGAGTAATCAATGATCCGTAGCTGTCAAATGCTGCATAAATTTAATAGTTTTAAATATTAATAAATTCAAAATTAATTTATTGTGTTTTAAATTTAAAATATAATTAAATAATACAAGTAAAATAAAAAATCTAAAAATTATAAAATAGTAACCAATATCTACTACGATGATAAAATATAAATCTAAATCTAAACATATAACAACTATGTGCATATAAGTGAGATTTAACTAAAGAAATAAACTTTGATGATTCTTTAGAGTTTGATGCAAAAAAAGTACTTCCATAAAATTTTTCCAATACTAGCTAAAGGTGCCATATGGCTCTATAAGGTAAAATTTTCCTAATAAGATTTAAGTAAAATGTTGTCACTAATATATATTTTTAAATTTAAATCTATTTACAACACTTAAGTAACCATAATTTATTGTCAACTTTAGACTTCAAGAACTACGAAATGGATAACAGTTGGATGAAATTGTCAAGGGTAAGCAACGACTATCAAAATGGAGTGCAGACTTCACTAAATTTTGCATTTCAAAATGCAAGCCAAGAGAATATGATTCTTTACCCGTGTAAGAAGTGTGACAACATCAATTGTCATATTCATGAAGTTGTCTACGAACATCTAATTGTTGATGGCTTTATTCGGGGGTATAAAAAATGGATTTTCCATGGAGAGTGTACACCTAGTAAAACCTCTTCAACGATTAATCTGGGTTGTCCTCATTATGCTCATCATCAGTATGTTAGAGAAGATGACATGGAAGGTATGTTGCAGGATGCATTTAATATGCACAGTCATGGTTTGCAATCGTTTCCACTTGAATTTATTGCATCCGATGATTGTGATATTGTGGAAATACTTTTACCAAAACGGGAACAAGTGCACCTGATGAAGAGCCAAATGGAGAAGCGACAAAGTTCTACAAGTTACTTAATGAAATGAATGAAGAACTTTATGAGGGATCAAAATTTCCAAAACTATCCTTCTGCATTCGTCTTTTTCACTTAAAATGTTTAAGAGGGTGGACCAGAAACTCTTTTACGCTGCTGTTAGATTTTTTGAGAGATATGTTTCCGTTTGCAAAATCCCTCATTCATGCAAAGATATGAAGAAACTGATAAAGGATTTAGGCATTGGGTACGAAAAAATTCATAGTTGCCCAAATGATTGCATGTTATATTGGGGTGATCGGAGAAACCAGCAGCCTTGTCATGTTTATGATACATCTCGTTGGATGAATAAGAATGCAAATTATGTAAATGAGGATGAAGGTAAGGCACAGTTAAGAAAGAAGCCAGTAAAGATTTTGCGATATTTTCCACTAATACCAAGGCTTCAAAGGTTTTTCATTTCGTCGAAGACAACCGAGTCTATGAGGTGGCATTATGATGAATGAACCGATGATGGATTATTAAGGCATACTACGAATTCTTTAGCTTGGAAATCATTTGACAGTAAATTTTCAAGATTTGTAAGCGATCCTCGGAATGTGAGGCTTGGGCTAGCATGATAGATTTAATCCATTTAAACTCATGAGTACTTCGTACAGTACTTGGCATGTAGTGCTTGTTCCTTACAATTTGCCTCCGTGGATTTGCATGAAGCAATCTTCTTTTATCTTATCTATGATTATCCCTGGAGAGAAAGGTCCCAGGAATGATATTGACATTTATATGCAGCCACTTATTGAAGAGTTGAAACAATTATGAGCGGGTGTTGAAACATATGATGTCTTCAGAAAAGAGAACTTTTATTTACGTGCAGCTTTGTTGTGGACTAATAATGATTTCCTGACTTATGCCAATTTATCTGGTTGGAGTACGAAAGGACGTTATGCTTGTCCTTATTGTGCAACACAAACATGTTCGAAGTGGTTAAATAATGGGAAGAAGTTCTCTTATATGAGGCATCGTCGGTGGTTAGATGGAAATCATAGATTTAGATTTCAGAGGACTCAATTTGATGGTACCGAAGAGTTGAGAGAAGCTCCTAAGCAGACCATTAGATCTGAAATCTTGTTCATGTTGAAAGATATAGATTTCAAATATGGGAAGATGAATCGATCACCCAACACGCAAAGAAATAGAAGACCGAGGGAGGCAATGTTGGCGATGTTGACCGAGAGAGTGATGATGAATCTGATAAAGAGGATGATCCTAATGAGGCGGACTTGTGGAAAAAATGAAGTATTTTTTCTATTTGCCTTATTGGAGCATCATATTTTGCAACACAATGATTTTGCATTGATGTTAATGACATTTGAGAAAGAAAGTTTGTCGAGATCTATTGACATGGGACATGATTCTCAATGTTGATAGAAAATTGAATAGTCAAGATCTACATGTTGAATAGTCGATAGCAATGATCTAAGAGACTAATCTAATTAACATGGATAAATGTACATTATTTACATATATATGATCAAAAAAAAACAAACACACTTTAAAAAGAATGAAAGAAAAAAAGAATTGCTGTAGGATTGTATGATATGATATAAACTCAGATGTCAATATCTAATGTGTGAGTCTTAAAGATCGAAATCTATATTCCCTAAAATCACATGATTATGACATCTTGATGTAAGATTTACTGTCAGTTGCTTTGCGGTGTTGTATGTCAAAAAAGGTGACGTCTTGTATAATTGAACTATCCAATATAATGAAAGTTATTTGTGAAAAAGTTTTGGATGTTGAAGAACTTGAGAAAGTACAAGATCGAGACGTCTTGACTTTATGCAACTTGGAGAAGATCTTTCCACCTTCGTTCTTCACTATTATTATGGTGCACTTGTTTATCCATCTCCCCCATGAAGCAAAACTTGGTGGACCAGTTTTCTATCGGTGGATGTATCCTATAGAGAGGTGCTAATTAATTTGCAAAGTTTTCATTCATTCATTAATATACCTTTAGTTACAACTTTCGATAATATTGTATATCGTGTATAGGTTCCTATGCAAATTGAAGTCTTATTGTCGTAATAAGCGTTATCCAGAAGGATCAATTACTGAAGGTTATTTAGCAAAGAAGTGTATGACTTTCTACTCTAGATATTTAGAAGATGTTGAAACAAGACTGAATAGACCAATTAGAAATGCTGGGCTGGTCATAGTTTAGCTGAAACTTATCTATTTCGAAGTTATGGACAACCAATCGGGAAAGTTGAAATTGCACACTTAGATGATATATCTTGGGTACAAGCACATCGATATATTTTTTTTCACCACGATTCAATTGAACCATTATGCAAGTAAATTTTAAAATTGATAAATATTCATCCTTTTCATTTGTTTATTTTCTAACCAATTTATTCACTTTTTAACATAGTGAGTATAAATAACTCTTGAGATCTCGTTCACGCTCCCGAAGATTACAACATCGAGATATTCATAAGTTATTCACAGAATCTTTCATGAATGGTAAGGGTAGATTGTATGTAATTAATCAATTTACTTTCATTTCAATAGGTTTGGAGTGGAAAGGACGTCAGTGAAGAAGCTAAATGGCTTTCCCAAGGTCCGAATAGAGTAGTAAAAAGATATAATGCCTTCCTGATTAATGGATTCAGGTTTCATACAAAATCTCGCGAAAGATTGAGCAGGACTCAAAATTGTGAAATAATTGTTAATTCTTCAATTATAAGTTATGCTAGTGCTAGGGACAGTAATCATGTTGAGGGAAATGTGAAGTATTACGGACTTCTTACAAACATTATTGAGTTAGATTACTATAGAAAATGGAAAGTTGTTTTATTTCATGTGATTGGGCTGATGTTAATACTACTCGCAGAATTAAAAAAAAAGATCAATTTGGTTTTACAATGGTGAACTTCTCTCGATTAATTCACACTGGACAACAATTGATGGACGAGTCGTATGTATTTTCTTCTCAAGTCAAATAAGTTTTTTTACTCGAGAGATCCAACTGATGAGGGTTGGTACGTTATACTCCGTAACACCCCTAAAGACTTGTTTGACATGGGTAATGGAAGTAGAGATGACATGGACGAAAGATCAGAAACTTTGCCTTTTCCAGAACAAAACTTAAATGAAACTATCCCTAGTACTAGTACACAATTTCAATGGATTCGCCAGGATGTAGATGAAGATATTTACGAATCATGATGTCGTAAGATTTTACGTTTTTTTTTAATTATATGTAATTTTATAATTTAAATATTGATCTTGTTAAATATATCCATTACTATTATTGTTGTAATTAGGTACTAATAGTTCAACTATTTATGTGTATTGCAGATAATATACCTAGAAGAAGATTCCAAGATCTAAGCATTATTCAAAATCATCAAAATTCGGAAGAAACAATAGTGATCAACAGATTGCCATTGGATCTTCGGATGTTCCGAATACAGTTGCCGAAACTGTAAAAAATCAAGTTAATGTTAACTTGAATTTACATGCATGTTCATTTTTATTTTTTATTTTTGTTTCAAATTCTAATATTATCATAAACAATTTTACTAGTTGAAAATTCTGAGAGGCGCAGAACTCGAGGACGTACGCTATTAAAGGATTTATACAGTTTAAATCCTGAGGAACGTGTCAAAGTATTTACAAATAGTCATGGTCAGCCTGTTGGATTAGAAGCTCGACTTTTCGGAGGATACTTGGGCATTGTAGCACGAAATGCCAATTTGTTGCCAATCAACTACGAGTCATGGCATCATATGCCTGATAATAACAAAAATCAAGCTCTCGATAATATTAATGTAATAAGGTGAATGTATTTATAATACTTTGGTTTAATTTTAATTTATATTTACTTTTTAAACTTGTGTTATATACAGGAGAAATTTGTTTTAGAGGTCTCGGACAACTATGTGAAGAAAGCATTAGGAAAAAAATGGAGAGACCATAAAAGTACTTTAAAGAAAGATTATTTTAAGAAAATATAAGCCTTGAAGAGAAATTGCGAAATGTCCCGCGGGAATGCTGAGGTACCAATGGGAAGAACAAGTTAGATTTTGAAGTTCAAAGAAAGGAGAGGTATTACGTACTACCAAACTCTTATAATTATTTTGGTTTATAGTATTTATTATATATGTAATAATAATTTCATAATGTAGGATCGTGAGCGTGTTGGAACTACAAGTAGGCAAAAACAAAAATTCACGCACACAGCGGGATCGAGAAGTTTTGCTTTTGTAGCTGATGATGATGTATTTTAAATTTATTAATTGTGTCAAATATTAATTACTTTCTACTAAATAATATTTTTCCTACTATAATGTAAGAACTGTCGTTAGGTCAAAAAGTTAGATGCCTTCAACTTTTTGACATTACACATAGAAAGAAAGATGGATCTCCTATGACTACTGAAGGTGCAAAATTTATGGTATATTTACTTAATAAAATTTGAATTATTTTAAATGTTTATTATGTTTAATTATAATGATTTAATTCGTCGTTTGTAATGCAAAAAATGCCAAGTTATGTTTCATTTGTTTGATTATATATTTCGTTTCTAACTCCTTGATTGATTTATTAGGATAAATTAAAGGATAAGAAGGCGGAGTATGAAGCGATGACTTCAAGTGATAGTTCGGTTAATCTAGAGGACATTGATAACTGAGTTATTACTGAAGTTTTGGGTCTTGAAAGGTATGGTCGGGTTCGATTTCAAGGATATTTTGTTAGCCCATCCCAATATTTTGGATTCAGCTCGCAGAGATACATGCCTTCGGGGAGTCAAGATCAAGTGGCTAGCACAGTTGAGCAAATTGCTCAACTTAAAGCAGAGGCAACAGTGAGAGAAATAGAGGCTCAAAAAAAATATGATGAACTTCAGCTACAACTTGAAGCCAAGGCAGCAGCGAGGGAAGCAGAGTCTCAAAGAAAGTATGACGAACAACAACTACAACTTCAAAATATGATGAAAATGTTTCAGCAGAATCAATCGCAAAATCTACCATCTTAGACTTTTATTTTTTCTATTGTGAGAATAATATACACAATACTACTTTTGAATATATTTTCATTTATTTATTAATTTAAATCATATACATTTTTTTTCGTGATAGTATAATTTAGATTTGAAGTTATTGGTTGGATTTGAATTTATAGGAAAAATATTGAAAATTCGAGTTCTATATGAATTAAAAATAAGTTGGTAAAATCTTTTAATGTTAGCGGCATTTGTGGTAAAAACGCTGCTAAAGACTATGTTCTTTAGAAGCGTTTGTGAGAAAAGCGCCGCTAAAGATCATGTTCTTTAGCGGCGTTTTTCCGCATAAACGTCGCAATTTTTAGTGGCGTTATCTTTAGCGGCCTTTTTTGTGGCTCTTGTAAAAGCGTTGCAAAATGTTTTAGCGGCGCTAATAAGCACCGCTATAGACTAAAAAAACGCCACTAAAAGCCTGTTTTACTGTAGTGATTGTGAATTTATCATAGCATTTATATTGTGAATTTTCATAAAATAAAAAAGTGTGAATTATGTTAAAAAGAAAGAAAGTGAGAATTAAATCAATAAATTTAAAAGACATATAATAGGTACATGCATTATTGTTTTTATGCACATTTTATTTTATATTTTTTTTCACATAATTAATTATAAAGTTCATAAATCTAATAAGTTCAATTAATAAATATGAATTATCAAATTAAATTAATTAATTTATCATGATTTACTAAATTCACGTAATCAATTTATAAGTTTATGATGTTCCAATTTATAATAGAATATTTAATGAGGGAATTTAATAGTTTATTGATTTGATATTTTTAATTTCACTAAATGAATTATTTTCATTTAACAAAATATGATTAATAGAGATTTTCACATGAAATTTAATCATTTTATTGAAATAATATTTTAATTAAGATCATTTTCATTTAATAAATGATAATTAATACACATGTTTATATGAAATAGCTATAGTTTTACTTAAAAATTTAGACAATATGTTATTATAGAGAACTAATTTAACAAAGAATGTACTCCATAACTACGGATGTTGTTATAAGCGAAAAATTGTTATAGAGAATTAAAATAAAACATAAAAATTCGGTTTTACTAGAAACTTGGTTGATATAGTAAATGCTATTATAATGGGTAAGTGTTATAAAGAGGATTAACTATATATTCCAAGAGCTCACAAACTTGATCTAACTTTTTATTTATGGTATAATTATTAATTTACTCTTTTACCCTAATTTTATATACACTTTAAAATCATATAACCCTTTTTTCTCTCATCACTATTTTGGCCCCCATAATGTTATCAAAGACGAATTTAAAGGAGCTGGTAGAAGCTTCAACCCCCTAAAATGAAAATTTTATCATTTTGATTTTTTAAAATTTTAAAAATTTCAAATTTATAAGAATAAAATTACATTTTACTTTCTCTAAAAATAATAAAAATTTTATTTAATCTTTTAAAAAATTATAAAAATAAAAACAATTTAATTTCAATCCTTAAGCTTTTTTCCTGGATTCGCCCTGAGTGCCATATGCAAGGAATTCATGTATTTTTTTTCTCTTTTTTGCCTAGTTCTTCATTTCCACTACACTATCAAAACTTTATAAGATTTGTATAACATTTACCAGAAACATTATTATTTTTCCTTGAAATTATTTCCATCGTTTAGTTAAATTATTTAAAATATTAAGTATTAACTATTTTTATAATTTTATTGTGAAGAAATTATATTTTTTTGTTAATTTTAATTTGAAATTTTATTTAAAACTGTCCGGAAGTTTTTTTTTTGTTTAAATAATAAAATATCTTAATTTATTATGTTAAATTAATACAATTTTTAGAGAAAATATCTAATTTTGAACTTGAGTAAGAGCTCAAACTCAAATAAACAAGCTTAAGTGAGTTGTGCTTGAATTTAATAGAGTACGAGAAGAAATTCAAGCTAAAAAAATCTAAGTCAATAAAATATCATAACCCTATTTATTACTACAAATATCATTGTTTGAAATTTCAAAAACATTTTAACAAAGCACATCATCAAATTTCCACCACCAAAATTTTACTATTAATGTATCAAATAATAATTTTTCACTTACAAATCGCATTGAATTAGTAATATATAGATCATAAATTAATATGTTAGCAAATACAATTCTATTTTCTTCCATCTCTAAGCTAGAACCTCCTATATCAAAAGAAAACATACAATAATTAATTGTTTCTACTATGAGGTTGGTTAAATGCTTAGGCAACTATCAGTCAATGGAAATTGAAATAACTTTTCTACAATCAAACAAAATTGTATTAGAAAAACTCCATGTTCATTTTCTGGACATCAACAGTGGAAAAAGAAAAGAAAAAAAGCAACTCACTTGGTTTATCAGCCTTGCCTTGATAACAAAAATGGGCATTGTGTATTTGATTGCTCAATATCTTGCTTTTTGCATAACTAGAAGCATTTCCTGTGGACAATTGATGGCCCAGATTCATCATACTCTGCTTTTGCAATCCACATCTGCATACAAAACATCAAATTTTACTCAAATATATATTCATTTTAACAAAGAATGCAAAAGTTGTATAAAAATATTGGATTAATTTTATCAAATGTCCTCAAATTATGGCCTTAATTGTAGATCAGTTACAAACTTTAAAATGTTCAATATTAATGTCATATTAATTAGGTCATTCTATCAACCTAGTAGATATTTTAAAAAACCGACATCATTTAAAGTTTGGGTACATATGATATAATTAACCCTAAAAGGTATCTGAATCAAACTAAAAAGGTATCTAAAGATGCCATGAGTTTTCAAAGATAAGAAGAGATAATTCCTGCTGGAAGGTGCTGAGGGATTCCAAAATGGAGCCTCCAATCCAAACGCTATACTTCCGCTCCGGTGGTGCAACCACTTTAATCTTCATGCTGCTTGGAGCTAATGCTGTGATTTCCTTGCTCATCCTATCGCCAATTCCAGGGAACATAGTGGTGCCGCCACTCAGGACAATATTTCCATAGAGATCCTTTCGGATATCGACGTCGCACTTCATGATTGAGTTATACGTGGTTTCATGAATCCCAGCAGCTTCCATTCCAATCATGGATGGCTGGAAGAGGACTTCAGGGCAGCGAAATCGCTCAGACCCAATGGTAATAACCTGTCCATCGGGTAGCTCATAGCTTTTCTCCACAAAAGAGCTGGTTTTCGCCATCTCCAGCTCTTGTTCAAAGTCAAGAGCAATGTAAGATAGCTTCTCCTTCACATCCCTCACAATTTCCCGCTCGGCGGTCGTAGTGAAGGAATAGCCGCGTTCCGTTAAGATTTTCATGAGGGCATCTGTGAGATCAAGACCAGCTAGGTCGAGACGACGCAAGATGGCATGTGGGAGAGCATAGCCTTCATAGATAGGAACCGTGTGGCTTACACCATCTCCAGAGTCCAAAACAATACCTAAACAAATGCATATTTGGGGCAAACAAAATAACTTTTAACAAGAGGAATAAAAAGTAGCTAGAATTTTTCTTTTGGTTTCATCAAAACAGGAAATTCAAGAGCAAACTGTTAAACACCGATACGCATAATGTAAAGCGATATGTTTAACGGGCTCCCAAGGATCTTGATTTATTGTTCATCATTGAGGAGTTCAGCACATGTGTTTTTTCAACAATATCTAGGCAACAACATTTCATATTAGATTAGGTATTTGCATTTCAAATCCAAAAATTTCTTTAAATTTTTAATGTGTTTTATTATTTACATTAAATATAAACTTATTATTTTGATACCCAAAAAATTACTTAATTGAATTTATCCATCAAATATCCACATCCATTAAATATTCGAATTTCATAAATTCAAAAAAATTGAAATAAAAATTTAAAAGATAACAAATAATGAATTCGAATATCAAAATCTTAATTTTTTCACAAAAGTTTGGAGTACTTTATAAAAATATTGTATTTTAAAAATTATTTAGAAAAATATGGTGGTTTTAGATTATTTAGAAAAATATAATAGGTTTTCTCTCTCCACAAAGTGATCCCATCATATCATAGTGAATTCACTATGTGAGACCTAATTCCCACATGTTAACCTTTTCGAATCAGTAAATAATTGACATATGAAAAGTTTGATAAAATGTGACATATGTCACACGCATACTGAACTCATCCTTTTAACGTGATGGTATCACTTTTAGAGAGAGAAAAGTTACTTATTTTTTCTAAATAACTTTTAAAAATACAATATTTTTACAAGAAATGGTGAATTTCACTAATGAATATCCCAATTCGAACTATATTCAAAATAAAAAATAAATAATCGGCAAATAGTCATATCCAAACACTATTTGCCAATTTTCAATCAATCAGCTATGGTCATAAATATATCGTTGAACAGTAAAGAAGCAGATGGTGAAAGAGGCCTAACCTGTTGTACGGCCACTGGCATACAAGGAAAGAACAGCCTGGATAGCGACGTACATTGCAGGGGCGTTGAATGTTTCAAACATGATTTGGGTCATCTTCTCACGATTAGCCCTTGGGTTAAGAGGAGCTTCAGTGAGGAGAATTGGGTGTTCCTCAGGGTGAACTCGAAGCTCGTTATAAAAAGTATGATGCCAGATTTTCTCCATATCATCCCAATTGTTAACAATGCCATGTTCAAATTGGTACTTCAATGTCAAAATACCTCTTTTCGATTGAGCTTCGTCTCCCACATAAGCGTCTTTTTGGCCCACACCGACCATCACACCAGTGTGCCGAGGGCGACCAACGATGCTGGGGAACACTGCTCTTGGAGCAAGGTCCCCCCAAAATCCAGCCTGAAAAGTTTAAACATCAATCAGTATCGATCTAAAATAGGGTTGACATAACCTGAATCGTTTCACGGATTTCACACCCATGATTACCTTCACCATTCCAGTTCCGTTGTCACAAACAAGTGGCTGAATATCTTCGGATTGTGCCATTTTCTATCACCTGATTAACCAAAATACAGTACAAACATCAGTAAACATATCATCATATACAAGTAAAAAATCATCTCATATCTGAATGATGACTACATCCCATCGCCACAAACAATTTGTAAGATCATGCGGTTATTAATTAATCTACTGAGACTAACCGAAATGACTACATAATTAATCATAAACAAGAATAACACTGCCATCATGAACTGAAAATGAACTTCAACTGAGAAATTGAATGAGCAAATATTCGATTCAACTGTAATTTCAGTTTTCTTGTTTTTTTTTTTTTTTGTTGTTGTTGAATCATCAGAAAATTTAAGGATAAAAGTCCACACTTCATAACATGATAATGCAGATTCATAATTAAAAGCAAAATTAGGTAAAATATTCAATTTGCAAATATTCGATTCAACTGTAATTTCAGTTTTCTTTTTCTTAAAGAATTAGAAAATCTGAGGATAAAATTTCAGATTTTGTAACATGATGATAAAGCGGATCATCAATAATTGAACGCAAAATTAGGTAAAATATGGGAATCTACATTAAAAAGACCCTGAAGTTGAAGATCTAAGCATCAAAATCCGATCAAATTAATACCAAAAAATTGGTAGAAGAAAATTCAGATGAAACAAGTTGAATTAAAAATGAAATGAAAAAAAAAAGGAATACTTTTTTTTTTGTCGATTCTCTCTTTTCTTGCAGTTTAACGGACCGTTGAAACAGCTGGCCGGCCCCTTTGCAGTTTTTAAATTGGATTTGATTATAAAGATTTTAAATCTTTTCTAATTTAATATTAATTGATATGAATTTAAAATTAATTTAAATCTGATAATTTAAATTTAAAATTACATAAATCTGGAATAATTTGAAATTATAACTTTAAATTATCTAAATTCAAGGCCCAATTTAAAAACCTCAGCTTCAAATTTGAATAATTTAAATTCAAAATAATTGGAACATAAAATAATCTTCAACTCAAAATTGACTCTATTTACTAAAATAGATCAACTTTATACTAAAATAGCAAATTAATAAACTTTGAATGATTTTATCTCTATTTACTTTACTATTTATTTATTCATGTTTATTTAAAATTTTTAAATTACATTCAAATCCTTTATTTTTTTTTATAAGTAATTACAATTTTACTATTAAAAACAGAAGCAAACTATGCATTAAGACCTTACCTGAAACCTACGAGTTAAGTCCTATGATCTATAAAGTAAAATGTTGTCTTGATTTGCAGAAATTGCATGCCTTAGAAATGGTAACATTTACCTTCTGAATTTGATAATTTTTTTTTTAAAATTTTGATTATTGTAATGATGTAATGCACTATTAGAATATCACATATGATAGGGAACTAAAATTGAAAGAAATTATCAAGTTTAAGGATTAATATGATTCAAAAAAATTCGAACGCTAAATTAGAAATTTTTTTCAAATTCAGAGATTAAATGTTGCTTTATCTCTTGTAGGTTCTGAACAACCCAGGGAATATTATTTTCAAAATTCTTAAGTGCCATTAGAGAGAATCTCTATTATGAACTTTAAGTAATAGTAGCAAGAAAAAATATGGTACCATTTCAGTTTCTATTTTGCATACCATGCACTTTAGTGAATTTGATATCCATAACGAGGAGTCTACTTTTGTTGGTAGGAAATCTTGAATGACAAACCAAGTCATGAAAGAGCTAGTGTCATGGGGCTACAACTTTAGGCGTTTTTTGGAACGGAGAAATGACCTAAGACTGCACGAATTACGTGAAAAAATCTAAGTCCGTCACACTAGTCTCTAAGAATGGTGAACGAACACTTTACATTTTCTTTGCCAATTAAATTTATTGTTTAGTTTGTTATTTATTGATTATTGATTGCTTACTTAGATTATTGAGTGAGAAAGTGTGAAACACATATTGTCATCTTTGAATGATTATGTTTACTTAGTGGTGATTGGGATAGTAGGTTGAGAGAACTACACTCTGACGTACAAAAGGTGAAGTTGTAACATGGATGTGTGTCTAATTACGTACTTTCATTTGGTATTAGAGCAAGCACCTAATTTAATTGTGAAGGTCTCATGTCTAGAAATTCAAGATGGAGGCAAAAAAGAATGGTGATCGATTACACAACCACCACTACTAAATAGGTCAAATTACTCTCTAATAGAAACTTTAATCAAGTTAATTAATGAGAAAGCTTGAAAGGTTGTGTCAATAGGATGAGAACTTCTCGGAAAATGGAAGAAGACAAAGCTACTTGAAAGCATTATAAGTTAATTGTTATGGAGTTTATCCAAATGAGTTTTGGAGGATATGTATACATGTCAGCTTGAGAAGCATGGACTATTTTAGAGACTACCCTTAAAGGAGCTACTAGAATAAAAATGTCAAAACTTTAAATGCTTATGACTAAGTTTGAAACCTTGAAAATGACTAATTTTGAGTCTATTTCTAAGTGTAATGCACATATATTTGATATTTTTAATAAAGCCTATTCTTTTGCTAGATTATTCTTAAGAGAAACAAGTTAGAATAAGAGATATCGTTATTACCAGAGAGATTTAGGATTAAGGTAGTTTGTCATTGATGAAGCAAAAAACATCAATTTTATATGTATTGATGGACTCATGGGATTTCTACAAACATTCGAAATGAACCTTGAAGAGTTTAGGCAAAACAAGGGTAATTTAGACAAAAATCTTGCTCTAACTATGACAAGAAAGGTTGGCATATTAGATGAAACAACAAGGGCTATCGAAGAGCTATAAGAACAATTAGGTCTCTTAGCAAAGAATTTTAACAAAGTGTTTGAAAAATTCTCTATGAATTCAAAAAAGTAATGATAACAAAGGTAAGAGGAAGGTCACTTTCATTTATGGTTATCAAAGGAGAAGAAAAAAATGATGCAATGTCACGAGTGTGAAGGTTATGGGCACATTTAGTTATAATGTACAAATACTTTGAAGAAAAAGAAGAAATCGTTCAATCTCACTTAGAGTGATGAATCAGAAAGTGATGAATGTGATGATTGAACATACAAGTAATTGTGTTGTTTTCTTCTTCTTTTGTTCATTGTAAATGTGTTGTTTTCTTTTCTAAACTAAAAGGTGTTTGTGGTTAAAGTGAAGATACAACTATTGACAATGACAAATGATGGCGTTGATATAAAATGGCTAATAAGGTGCTTAACAAATGGGACCTTTTGTGCAATAGAAATAAACGACTTAATGGAGACCACAAGCTTCGAAGAAAAAAATGAAACTTAAGAATGAGAAGAAGGTTATGCTAGTCAAATACAAAACTAAACTAAAACTAATACTCAGAAACCTAAGTACTATAAGTGAAAAGTCGGATAAGATTTAGGTTTCCAATAACATATTATTCAAAGTTAAGAAATTCAAATTAAATTACAAACATTTTACTTTTTTATATATTTTCTTAGAAAAATAAATTCTTTAAATTTATAATTTCTATAGTCTTAAGTCAAATTATTGTTCTTTTATTTGTCGATTTTAATTACATTCATACATGAGCAACATTTTCCAATTTATTGATTTATTAAATTCATATTATTACTGTTATAAGTTTATCACTACTTTTGAAAATCAAATACACTATTGAGATGAAATAAATATTTAAAATATAAATAAGTTATAATAAATTATTTAGTGGTCCATAATATTTAAATTTATTTAACAATCTTCATTCACTAATTAATAATCAATATTGAGTTAGAAACTATATATAAAAACATTACTTATTCTAATATTTATATTTTAAAAATAATTTCAAGATATTGTTTATTTAAATACAATTTAATATCAATCATCATGTCTTTAAAATTAAACTTATATATTATTATGGTTTAATTTCATAACTATATTATTATTAAACATATTTTATGAAAATTTTAAGAAATGGTTAAACATAATTTAATTGATATATATACAATCAACCTGTACATTATGTCATAGGGCTATATCTTTCATCTCGCAATCAATGCAACTTTAAGTTATTGTTTCGCTTCAAATACACCTAAGCCAGCCTAACTCCCGAAAAGTGAGGATTCTCGCAGAATTTCTCAAAGGCACCAACGCAAAGTGGAAGCAACTCAATAAAAGAACTCGAAAGAAAAGAAAAGCCACAGAAAAGCAAAAACACAAGAGTTTGAGTGAATGCTCTCAAAAAATTCTATTACTCAAGAATTAAATGATTACAATGAGGGGAAGAGACCTCTATTTATAGTTGAGCTTCCCTAAATTCAACAATACAGATTAAAGTACATCAATTGCCTAGATTAAATGCAATCAACAAAATCAAATATCTAAGATTTACATAATCAAATCTTCTAAGATTACAAATCCTCTAAGATTCCATACCTTCGAAGATTATTTCCCATACTTGTCATGCTTTGTAGATGAGTCTTCAATCACTCTAAGCAACTGACCAATCTTGTTGGGCCATGTGACCCCTCGCGAATAAGATGGATCATTCAAATGTGCTATGGTTGCGAGTTCCCTTGTACAACCCATGACATTCTCCCCCACTTGTTTTGGAATTGCCATAAGGCCTCGATAGGTTCCCAACTTGCTTCACTGTCGGGAAGTCCTTTCCACCGAACTAAATATTCATGTTCGTGATCTATAGTACTTTTTTCGAATCACTTGATCGACCAAGATGCATTCAATTTCATGATCATAGATGACCTTTACCCCTATCAGTGCTAATCTAGACTGGTCTTGACCGAGATCCTCTTGATCCTTATGGAATGGCTTAAACATACTAACATAGAACATTGACTTGAGTTTTGCTGTAAACTCAAGTTTGTAAGCTACCTTGCCTACTATGTTCACAACTTGGAAAGGTCCCTCATACCATCGCACAAGCCCCTTGTGCAAGCCATTGTGGCGCAAAATCAAGTGTAATTTCGCAAAGACTGAATCACTAACCTGAAACTGCAAATTCTTGTGATTCTAATCAACCCACTTCTTATTGTGCTTGCTTGCTTTGTGTAGGAAAGCTTTGGCTAAGTCATTCTATTCTAGTCAATCCTTTACAAATCAATAAAATGCTGGATTTGATCATGCCTAAAAGGTCGCGACCACGTTAGGTGTGAGTGGCTGTTGCCCAGTCACTATCTTGAACAGACTTTGATTTGTGGCATCACTTCACTGTAAGTTATAAGAAAATTAGGCCACATCCAACAGCTTTGGTCAGTCCCTATGTGTGACACTTACATAGTGTCGAAGATATGTCTCTAACAAAACATTCACTCTTTCAGTATGCCCATCAATTTGTGGATGCATGCTAGTGGAAAAGTTCAAGTCTAAGCTTAGCAACTTGAAAAACTCTATCCAAAATCAGCTCATAAATCGCCCGTCTCGATAACTGATATTAGATTAAGGTATTCCCCAATACTTCACCACATGTCTAAGGAACAAACAAGTTGTTTCCTCAACAAGACATTCATTGGTCGCTGGAATAAAAGTTTCATACTTGGAAAACCTATCCACCACAAAAATACTCCAGACCTATTAGATTTAAGCAAACCTACAATAAAGTCTACGGATACACTCTCTCATGGGTGTTCCGGAATAGGAAAAGGTTGTAATAATCTGGTCGGAGTCTTCAACTCTACCATGTGTTGTTGGCACACAAGGCAAGTTTTCACATAGGTCTCAACGTCATTACCCATGAGAGGCCAATAATAGATCCTCCAAAAGAGTCATAGTGCCATGCATACCTGGATTGCCAACCCATATTGAGTCATGACATTCCATCATGACTTCCTTGCGCAAGTTCCTATATTGAGGCACATAAAGACGTTGCCCCTCAAATGTATAATAATCATCCCTCAATCCAAAACAGCCTTATTTTTCCTTTATTGGCAAGCTCGATCAAAATTTTGATAGTGGGATCTTGGAACATTCCCTCTTGAATGCGCTCCAATAGAGCGATCAGGCTGGCTAATTGTTACAGACTTCACCTTCTGACTATTGCATCAATGGAACAGTGAAAATATATAGATTTTTTCAATCCCTTTTAAACCTATATTCATGCAAATTCTAAGAAATTAATGTTGAAAAATACAATTTAATTATAAAATAATTAATTTGTGCAAAAATTTTCAACATATTGATTTTTAATTATTTTTATAAATATTAAGCATGAATTTGGTGATTTTTTGACAGTGTTGCATAATTGGTGAAAATCGACTCGGTAGATACTACTAACAACTTTAAGGAAATTTTTACATCGAGCCAATGAAGAGCCAAGAAGTTTATTTTTCTAGCCAAGGTCGGTCCAACATGAAGCAAAATCATGTTTTATAAATATATTTTTAATTCAATTAATTTGGATTAAAAATAAATTATAAAGGCTGAAGAAAGTGACTCGATATGCATACAACTGAGGGTCGAACCACCTTGACTTGAGCTAGCCATGTGCCGTCCAAATGCTGACCAATTCAACTGAATATGTTGACTTTTCAACCTTGAAAAACAGCCCCTAACCTTTCTCAAAATCTCATTCAAACCCCTCCACTTTTGGTGGTTTCAAATGTTCACTCAAGCCAAATTTAGCAAATTTTGAATTTTTCAAACCTTGCTTATGCATGGCAGGCCAAGAGATGTTGGTGGTTGATATTTATTTACTAAATATAGCCATCAACTCTCACCTATAAATACCACCCTCACTCACCTCATTTTCCACACAATTCACTCCATTCTCTGATTTGCTCTCTAAGCCTTTCATCCCATTTTCCCTTCCTTTCCCTTGCCGATTTCCCCTCATGGAAAAGAGTGGTTCTTCAGCCCTTGAAATAGCCTTGTTGAGTGTTCATCAGAGACCTCGATCTGGAAAGAATCGAGCAAGAACGACAAAGAAGCGGATTTAATCCTATTCTTTTTCTCACATTTAGATTCTTGATTGTTATTATGATAAATGCTATTATGAATGCTATTGTTTCTTTAATTAAAATGACTTAAATTTCTTAAAGTGTTGGGTTGAATGTGTTGATTGCTTGATTATTTATTTATCATGTTTATATTGTTATAGGCCCTGAATATTTTGTTTAGTTAAATATTATCATGCCTAAGTTATTACTGCATTACTTTTGTGATATAACTATTGAATTAATCATTTAAGCGCGTTGAAATTGTGATTAATGGACATATTATTTAATTTGTGCATGCTTAATCTTTTAAGGAAGTTGAGGGTTAAAATTGCAATGGTATTGGAGAATACACAGCCTTGCGTAACTTGCAGGATTTTTATGATTAAATTGTTTCAATATAGGTGTATGTTGTTAGTTCACTTGATCCTTTACTTACTTATGAATTTAATTTAGTCAGTCATATTGACATAGGTGTATGTTCAAGAGATAAATTGATTTCATAAAGTATGTTTGTGCCATAACACATTTACTTATCAAAGATTAGTTTAGTCGGTCGTTCATAAGTAATGTTCATAAGTAATGTGCCATAACACATTTACTTATCAAAGATAAATTGATTTCATAAAGTATGTATGTTCAAGAGCTAAACTGATTTTTGTAAGTAATGTTGTTCATAAGTTAGCAAAATATCGGGTTGTCGTGATATTATTTTGTAACAAGCATGAACATGGTTTAGATTTAATTAAGTAATTGAGCAATTAACCTGACACATTTATGTCATATTGATTAAACCCTTAGAAATCGTGCATTGGAATTTAATTTTATCTTTAACTTAGATTAATTTAAATTAGATTAATATCATTCACAAATATTATCTTGTTCCTAACCAATTTGTTGATTAATATTTCATAAATACTTTTTATAGCATAGTCCCTGTGGGTATGATGTTCGACATTACTTGTCACTTTATTACTTGAATATGATTGTGTACACTTGCACATTTTCATCATTCTAATTTTTTGGTGTCGTTGTCAGGAAATGTTAAAATTATTTGTTTTACATTTTGGTTTAATTATTTTTCTATCTAATTTCTAACTTATTCTCTTCTGATCATTTCAAGTGTTTATGAGTATTGATCGACTTATCGACTTAGTCCTAGTGGACCTTGAAATTGAATGAACTTTCCGAGAAAGAAGAAGACAAGCATCTCAAAGAAGAGCCGAAGAGATGAACTTTGAGAACTAGAATCAAGGACATGGAGCTAATCATGCTCATAATCCTATCCTTATTGCTGATGATAGGGATAGAGCCTTGAGACAATATGTAGTGCCATTGTTCCATGAGCTTAATTCGAGAATTTGAAGACCCGATATCGAGGAACAACAATTCGAACTAAAACCAGTGATGTTTCAGATGCTTCAGACAGTGGACCAATTCAATGGTATGCCTACCGAAGATCCTCATCTTCATTTAAGACTGTTCATGGAGTTGAGCAACTCTTTCTAATTAATCGGAGTGTTAGAAGATACACTTCGATTGAAGTTGTTCCCATTTTCACTAAGGGACAGAGCTAGAGCCTAGTTGAACTCGTTGCCATCAAATTCTGTTATAACATGGCAAGAGTTAGCAGAACGATTCCTTAGGAAGTATTTCCCTCCAAGAAAGAATTCTAAGTTGAGGAGTGAAATCACTACTTTCCAACAGATGGGTGACAAATCTTTATATAAGGCATAAGAAAACTTTAAATAGTTGTTAAGGAAATGCCCTCATCATGGAATCCCGCATTGCATTCAATTAGAGATGTTTTATAACAGTCTTAATTCGTACACAAGGATGGTAGTAGACGTTTCTGCCAATAAAGCTATTCTTTCTAAGTCTTACAATGAGGCCTATGAAATTATAAAGAGGATCGCAAGCAATAATTACCAATGGCCGACTAATCGAGCGAACTCAGGAAGACAAGTTACAAAAATTCACGAAGTTGATCCACTCACTTCACTTGCAGCTTAGGTATCATCGATTTCCTCAATGCTTAAACAATTTACTACTAATGGGTTTAATAATGTTGCAGCTCAGCCACCTAATCAATTCGAGAATGTAGCCTGTGTCTATTATGGAGAAGGACACTTGTTTGAAGAATGCCCATCAAATTGAAAATCTTTGTATTACATGGGCAATCAAAACCAAAACAGAGGTAGGCAAGGACCGCAATCAAATTATTACAATCCATCTTGGTGAAATCACCCTAATTTCTCGTGAAGTAATCAAGGGGCTAGACTCAGTAACACTTATGCTTAACCGAGACCGACCCAGCCACAAAGCTTTACCTAGCAAGTTCCGAAGTCACAACAAGCTGAATCTTCCAACAGCTTAGAGAGTTTATTGAAGGCATATATGGCAAAGAATGAAGCCACTCTAAGGAATTTGGAGAATTAAGTAGGTCAACTTTCCACTGAACTGAAGAACTGTCCACAAGGTGCTTTATTGAGTGATATAGAGAACCCCATCTTTCTGATGAGATACAAAGAAGTGGATTAGAAAATAAAGTGATTATCTTCTTGGTGAGATACAGAGAAGTAGACCAAATCAATGAAGCAAAGCTCATGTGAGTAAAACTTTGAAACCCAATCTTCCTGATGAGATACAAAGAAGTGGGTAAGACAATGAAGTGGTTATCTTCTTGGTGAGATACAGAGAAGTAAACCAAATCAATGAAGCAGAGCTCATGTGAGTAAAACTTTGAAACGCCATCTTCCTGATGAGATATAGAGAAGTGGGTCAGAGAACGAAGCGGTCATCTTTCTGATGAGATACAGAGAAGTAGACCAAATCAATGAAGCGAAACTCATGTGAGTAAAACTTCGAAACCTTATCTTCCTGATGAGATACAAAGAATTGGGTCAGACAATGAAGCGGTCATCATCTTGATGAGATACAGAGAAGCAGATCAAAACAATGAGGTGAAACTCAATACGAGTGAAACTTCAAATTCCATCTTCTTGATGAGGTACAAAGAAGTGGGTTAAAATAAATAGTGAATATCAATCTCCCTGAAATTGCAATGGAATGGAGTAAAGTTACAATAGCAAATTTTATCTTTTTGAAGTTGCCATGAGGAAAGATAAAATCACGACACTAAATCTTATCTTCCTAAAGATGTAGAGAAGCGAATACAGTGAAGTTGGATGACCAATGAAGCAAGAGCGTGTGTTACTTGAAGAAGTGTCAAAGAAACCGAATTCAGTGGGATCAGACAAAATTGGTCCTCCTTTTAGTCTTTACTCCATTCTCGTTACACGACAACGAGTAAAGAGGGGCAATTGTAGAAGGCCCAATTCATTTGGGCCCAATATCAGAATAGAAATAAAAATAAAATCTGAAATTAAATTTTTTTTAGTCCAGTTACATCAAAATAAAAAAACTAGACACCAAATTCAAATAGCCCAAATCCACTATGCCCAATTACCTAAACCTAAGCCCAACACCTAAAGCTGAAAACCCATTATCCTAAACATGACAAGAAACCCTAAAACAAAATCCTAGCCTCCAACCGCCGCTGTCTTCATGCCACGTCAACGCACGCCCCTGCCACCGTACCAAACACGAGACGACCATGCCTCTTCTACCGTCAGACACCTGTAAAAGAGAGAAAACACAGAGACAAAGAGCAAAGCAACAAGAGCAACAGACAAATGCAAAAAACAAATTGTATTCGGCTATATAAAGCCTAAGCAAATTGATTGTAAATCTCTTCTTCTTCTTCTTCGGGATTTACAAAGAATGAAAACCCAATATCAAAAATACAAAAAAAGAATCAGTTTATTTTGCAAGGTATATTCTGGTGTTCTATAGATATACACATATAACTTTTTTAATTTTATTTTATTGTGTATCATTTACATTTTGAAAGTAAATAAAAGAAAAAGAAAAAGAAAAGGAAAATCGAAGTTTTACCTACTGTCGATGCCGTTTTGGTGAAGAACTCTCTTGAACAACCAATGTTCATTGTGGGGCACTTCGAATAACCAAAAAAGAAGGGAAACTTTCTCTTAAAAAAGAAAGCGAATGGGTTTCGGATTTTTTGGGATTTTAAGAACAAATTTGAGAAGATCTAATCATAGATCTGACTCGAGGATAAAAAGAGGAGCAAAATACCTTTTTTGGAATTTTTCAACCACCGAGGATGGTGGTCAACTTCACCGGCAATCGGTGGCGATAGCGGACGGCACGATGGTCATGATAACCGGACAAGGAGCACTTGGAGAGAAAAGAGGAGTTTTTAAAGTTTTTATTTTAGAATGGATTAGGAAGATGACCCGAATCAACCCTGATCCGACCTACCAAGATCTACGCTTTTTTAAGAAAGGAGGAATTTATCCCCTTGGCCCTTCTGCTTTTATATGCTGTTGCAAATTAATCCTTTAATCCTTTTTTTAAATTTATTACAAATCGACCTCGAAATTCAATCTGTTTTTAGATTGGTCCTTTGACCATCAGCCCATGGAATTGACACGTGCCAAAATTTGGGAAAACTACCTACATGGTCCCTATTCTTTTAAAAAATTCGGTTTGAATGGTGATTGAACAGTGGGTGTTAGGTGTCCAAAACTCTTGTGGTGGTGGTTTTATTTTTTTTGGTGGTGGATCATTCTTGTTTTCGCTGTTTCCTTTCTCATTTGATTAATCTTGGTGTTAATTTTGTTGTGATTGGTTGGTTTATGGTTGTGGCTCAAATCAGGTGATATTGTTCTTCTTTATTCACATTTCTTTTTTACTTTTGCTATGATTAAAGTTCTTGAAAAATTGTGTGGATCATCTTGATCCACGTTTCTGGGATTGTTTCTTGCTGGTGGGGGGTTTCTTTTATGTTTTCCTTTGGCAGGTTTCTGTAACCTGTCATTCTTGACGTGACAAATCACTTGTGTTATGGTATGGTAAGTTGTGGGTGGCGTTGAGGGTTTCGAAAATAATTTCAAAAATAAAAGCGATGCGAGTGTCAGTAGTGGTGGCGTGTATAAAACCTATTCGTTAGTTCTTGGTCAACATTTTATCTCCTCTGTTAAAATCTGGATAATGGGTCTTAGGCTTGATCTCTTTACGTATCTTTTGCATCTTTTTGCATTTAACAGTGCATTTTCACATCCATTTTCTCAGGAAGTTTTCTTCTTTCTAAACTGTTTTAGTTTTGTTTTCTTTATTTTTTGTACGAGAAAGGCTTTTCTGGCTCATCTTTTCTTCTGTTTTGTTTAAGCTTTAGTTTATTTTTTTGGTTTCTTTCTTATTTTTTATGGCTGGTAATCTTGTGGTGAGTGGTTCTATCTATGGCTTCTTCTTGCTAAGTTGGTTCTGTTTCGGGGTGGCGTGGCTATAATGAATTGAGACGGTGGGTTGACATTATGGAGGACGAAGTTAGTGAAATGCTGGTTAGATTAAAGTTCTCAGAGGAAGAACAAAAAAGATCTTAACTTAGAGTTCATCAAACGTTGATATGAAGGGATGGGAATCTTGGGCAATAGGTAAACTCTTAACCTCAGAAAAGGTAAATAAAGAAGCAATGTATAGGGTTCTCTTGTCACTATGGTATACTTCCGAGTGGGTCAACTTCGTGGAAGTCCGCGAGGGGTATTTCTTGATAAAATTTGGCTCAAGGGATGATCGAGAGAGGATCTTTAGCCTTATGCCCTGGCTCTTTGACCAGCATGTGCTATCCATGGTCCCTTTTGTCAAAGAAGGCATGAGACTCTTATGTTTTTTCTCTAGTTCCGTGTTGGATAAGAATCCATAATATCCCCATAGGAAAATAAAATTGAAAGTTAGTGGAGCGGTGGGGAAGACACTGGCTATAGATTGGGGAGACAAAGGAGGAGGTTGGTTGACTTTATTAGAGCTCGTGTACTTGTGGACACTACAAAACCCTTTAAAAGGGTAGCCTATGTAGTGGACAAGGATGGCCACGAATTTACTTATTTTCTAAAGTACGAAAGGCTGCCTATATTTTGCTATATTTGTGGATGATAGGGCATGGAACTAAGAAATGCTCGCAATACACGTAAGATAATAATCCGGCTTCCTACCAGTATGGTAGATGGCTGAGGGCGCAGCTTATTTCAGCAGGCCAAAGTGGTGGATGATTGATAAATGGAGTCGAACTAGTGGATGATGAGGATGTACAAGTGGATGGTGGGAATCGGGCACTGTCTATTAAGAAACTGGAAAAGGGGACGGTACAAGATGCGAGGGACACAGTCAAGTCATCCAAGGAAGCATCAGCGTCTTCATCTCAAGTCCCTAAGCGATCCTTACTTTGTATAAAGGATAAGGAAGCTAAGAGTAAGGGAAGAGGAAAAAGGTTAGAGGCCCTAGTGAGGGATTTGAGGGAAGTCTTGTATATGTGGTGAGAAGACGATTGATTGAGGGTACATCCCTTTAGAAGGTAAAGGCTGGTGACCAGCCCTATCAGGAGCCATGGAGCTCTTTTGTTGAAACTGTAGTGGGTTGGGGAACCCCGCAACAGTAGGTGAGTTGAGGCAGCCTCGCTGCCAATCACCCTAATATTATCTTTCTAAGTGAAACTAAAATGAGAAGTGGTGTTTTTGATAGGATACAAAAAGATACAACATGTCTGGCTGCTTCATCGTCGATTCAAATGAAATAAGAGGTGGTTTGGCGGTCATGTGGGATGATGAAACGGGAGTGAACATTCGTCTTACTCTCCCACTCATGTGGACATGCTTGTTCGAGCCAAGAATATGGATAGCTTTCGATTCACAGGGATTTATGGCTACCCTAGGGCAACGATATCTTAGCTAGAGGTTGATTCGTGAGATAGGCAGTCGAGTCAATGATGAGTGGATCATAGAGGGGATTCTAGTGAAATATTGGATGACTCAGAGAAATAAGTGGGCAGACGCAAGGCTCGTACTTTATGGAAGACTTTAGTAAAACGCTAATAGACTTGGCCCTGGCTGACGTGAAACCTGATATTGGTTAGTTTACGTGGACCAATAATCGTCGAGGTGAAGGGATGGTCAGAGAAAGACTGGACAGATATGTGATGTCCTCTGGATGGTTTTGACAATATCCTTTCTTATCTTCGACTGTTCTTCGACAGGCCCACTCTAACCACGACGCGATCCTGTTGGATACCCTTGATAGGAAACTTATGGATTCGATTAAGGACCCAAGGCTAAGGTTTTGATTCGAAGCCTGCTGGGCCAAAGATAGAGAAGCTAAGGCAGTCATTCGTGAGGCTTAGGCAAAAGGTTCTGGTGATGTCCTGCAGGGGTGTAAGATGGTTGGTGCTTCCCTTAGAAGCTGGTAGCGTAGTAGATACAATGGCAACAAGTACCGCATTAAAGATCTTTGTGGGGAGATTCATGAGATCATTGAGGGACATGTAATTGAAGGTAGTATCGAAAGGCTGCGGGCTGCCAAAGAGGAGCTTACTAGATTGTACAACGTGAAGGAGACTTACTGAGCCCAACATTCTTGTTTTTGGTGGTTGAAGGAAGGTGACAAGAACACCTATTTCTTTCACGTCCGTGCTTCTCATAGGGATAAAAAGAACATGATCGAGGGTTTTTTGGATAGGGAGGGTAGATGGGTTACTGACCAAGAGGATGTGTGCAATGTGGCTAAAGATTACTTCGTAGATCTCTTCAAGTCGATGGGCAGCTCTAATGTGGAGCAGATTATGTCGGTTATCCTTAAGTGTATCACCTAGGAGATGAACGACACCTTTACAAAGCCTATGGAGGACAAGGAGATTGTTAAAGCTTTCACCCAAATGAACCCTAGGAAAGCCCCTGGCTGTGATGGTCTGTCTGGTCTTTTTATCAAAGAGAACTGGGATATTATTGGTCAGGATATGGTGAAGTATTGTAAGCAGATGTTGGATGGAGAGCGTAGCATTAAGGATATTAACGATACCATCGTGGTGCTTATTCCTAAGGGTGAAGATGCTAGGGACATGACCAAATACATGCCAATAAGCTTGTTCCAGGTGATCTACAAAATGGTAGTCAAGGTTTGGGCCAATTGCCTCAAATTGCTCCTCCCTTGTTGCATCTCCCCCAACCAAAGTGCTTTTGTGCCAGGTAGGATGATCCACGATAATTTTATTATTGCTCATGAACTAACCCATTACTTACAGAGTGCTAAGAATGGCCCCAACAAAGGGTTCATAGCCAAGCTCGACATGAGCAAGGCATATGACCGCGTAGAGTGGAGCTACCTTGAGAAGATTCTACTGTGTATGAGATTCGATGTGTCGTGGGTGTCTAAAGTCATGGGATGTGTCTGATCGGTGTGCTATATGGTAAAGTGTAACTCTAAGCTCTCGGAGACCTTCTATCTGGAGCATGGCCTTCGATAGGGAGATCCCATATCCTCCTATCTCTTTTTATTTTGCATAGACTCACTTTTTAGACTACTGATCAATGCTCAGCATGTAGGTCTTATGCGTAGGACCGAGCTAGCCAAAATAGCATTCGTATAAACCACCTGTTCTTCGCGGACGACACCTTACTGTTTATAAGAAACAAGCAAAGGGATGTGGAGTTTGTGAGGGAGATGTTGGCCACCTTTGAAGCTGCTTTTGGCCAAAAAATTAACTTGGCTAAGTCATCTCTTCTTTTTAGTGCTAAAACTTCGATAAGTCAAAAGACCCAATATGGGAATATGCTTGGCATGCAAACTATTGAAAGAATGGACAATTATCTCGGTCTTCCCTTATATGTGGGGAAAAATAAAACTAATGCTTTTCGATTTCTTGTGGACAGGTTGCCTAACAAGATCAAAGGGGGATCTAAGAGGCTTCTGTCCAAAGGTGGCAAGGAAGTTTTCTCAAAGGCCGTCTTACAAGCCTTACCAACATACCCTTTCTCGGTGTTCATGTTACCAAGGGGCATCATAGACAGTTTGGAGGCTAAAGCTCGTAGATTCTGGTGGGAGAGCAAGAAGAAAGGCCGTGGGTAAGCTATACTTGGTTGGGACACGGTGTGCATGCCCAAGGGTATTGGGGCCTCGGCTTTAAGGATATGCAACTCTTTAATATAGCTTTGCTTGGCAGACATCTATGGAGGTTGTTCAAAAACAAGAACACGTTATGCTATCACGTCCTATCTTCAAAATATTTCCCAGATGGAGACTCGTTTTGCCCTAAAAATGTCTACAAGCCATCTTACATTTGGTCAAGCATGTGCATGGCTACGAGTGCGCTTAGGAACGATTTTGGGTGGCAAGTGGGCAGTTGGAGAAGCATTTGCATTCGCAATCAAAGGTGAGGTTTCGAAGGGCTGGATGGTAGCTCCCTTCTTCATTCTGCCCACGATAATAATGTCGAGACTATGCGAGATCTTTGGCTACAGAATAAGTGCAAATGGGATAGGGCCCGAGTTAGGGAGCTTTATGGTGACGAGATGATTAGGAGGATATGTCAACTACCTTTGCTTCAGAATGGCCCCGAGGACAGAATCATCTGGTTCCACGACCCGTGAGGCGTTTACACCACAAAGTCAAGCTACTCGTGGTTGATATTAAGAAAGGTGGGGTTTGGCCCTTTCAGGCTCTTTTGGTAGCTCATCTGGAAGCTCAAGCTTCCCCCCAAGATTAAAGTTTTTGCTTGGATAATTGGCCACAACATTCTTCCAACCAATGACAAGATTGCTTCCATTAACCCTACTCATGATAAGCTTTGTCCATGCTGTAATAATTCTACGGAGACTACTATACATGCCCTTAGGGATTGTGACTATGCGCAAGCTATTTTAAGAATCAGGGGGATTGATGGGCGCATCTTCTTGGTTGAATGGGAAACTGGGATTGATTGGCTCGAGAGTTCCATAAGGCTAGGCGACAATCAAGCATTTGAATGTCTGATTACTGTGCTTTGGAACTCATGGAATGCCAGAAACAATTTGTCATTTCGGGGTTTGCTGGATGAACCTAAGGTGGTGTGGGAAAGAGCTGTGAATTTTAATGATGAATTCTGTCTCCATAACTTGTACAACAACCCCATGATCCTTAGAGGTGCTCCTCCTATTCTTTGGATGAAACCCCTTGCTAGCTCCTTTAAGATTAACTTTGATGCTGCTTGGAAAAATTAAGAGGCAAGTATTGGTTTCCTTTTACGTGATCACGATGGTTTTATGCATGGTGGGGGGATGACTTTTCAAGATGACGTGGCGAACTCTAATTGGGCCGAAGCATTGGCTATCATGCAAAGTTTCACGTGGGCTAGAGAAAACAATTGGGATAATGTGGTCTTTGAGGGAGACAGCACGGTCATCATAAATCGCTTTAACAGATAGCCTGATGACGTCTCGACAATCGGACACATGCTACGTTAGTGTCAGAACCTTGTTGGTAATTTTAATTCTTGTACAATAAATTGGGTTCATCGGGTGTGTAATAAGGCTGCCAACAGTTTGAGTAAAATTGCCTTAGAAAGGAAATGTAATTTCTTTTTTCAATTGGATTTTCCTAGTGAAATCCAAAACATTGTTCTTTTTTATTCGTATTAATAATATTTGAGGTATTTTTTCAAAAAAAAAATTCGCCCTTACATTCCTTTTTATTTTTTTTATTTTTTTAAATCTTATTATGCTGTATTTTAAAGAAAAAGAAAACTAAATTCCTGTTTGTTGTTTTAAATTTGTCCATCATTTTGTTTTGATTTTAATCTAATCTTGCCATCGTTTTATTTTTAAGAACTGTTTTAATTAACTTTTCATTTATTTTATTTACTTTATAAATCCCTTTTAATTCTTTTAAGTTTTTTTTCTTAGCTTTTAATTTCTTAAATTCCTTTTTATTATCATCTTAATTTCTTTCTTTTTTAGTTTTTTATGTAAATTTAGTTATTTACTAATATATTATTTCACCTATTGTTTATATTAAATATGTATTGACACTTTATTATGTATTTATGATCATATGTATTTAGGCCATGTCGTGTAATATTATTATACATGCATATTGTGTCACATTGTTCTTTTTTTTTTTAAAAAATATAAAAGGGTAAACACTTATGTCGATTAAACAAAATTTTAAAAATTAAGACAATATCTGTTATTTCGTAACTCGAAAGATCGTACCTTAATTTACTAGGTACGGTTTCTCTTTGAATGAGATAACCGAATGGTCTCTTTCCCATTTTAAAAGTAATAAAACGCAAGTTTTGTTTTAAAAAATATAAACGCTTGTATTTTCTGAAAATTTGAGATATCATGTCCTAATTCACTGGATATGATTTCTTTCTCGATATTTCAAAATACAAGCCCTCCTCATAAAAGAATTGACTTTCTAAAACAATTTTAAATCTGTCCATCATGCATTCATATTTTAATTCATCCTCGAGTTTTCAAACTTTTCACAATTGCGACCCTTAAAAGAATCGATTTGGTACCAATTTTGGGCGTGCGAGGGTGCTAATCTTTCCTCAAACGTAACCGATTCCTAAACTCATTTTCTGGATTTCGAAGACCTATTTGTTTTTTTTTTTGCAAATTTAAAAGGTTTTAAAGGTGCTCCAATCACACCAAATAAAAGGGTTGGTGGCGACTCCATTTTCGATTTAAAAATTTAAAAGACGAGTCAATTTTCAAAAACGTTTCGACAATCATAGAAGTGGAATTGTTCGATGTTTAAGGTATTGACTTTCTTGGTCCATTCCCTCCTTCATTTGGTAATAAGTATATTCTGGTAGTAGTAGACTACGTATCGAAATGGATTGAAGCCGAGGCATATCCAACAAATGATGCCAAGGTAGTGAAGAAATTTTTACAGAAGCATGTGTTCACGAGGTTTGGAACTCCTAGAGCCATCATTAGTGATGAGTGGTCCCATTTTGTGAACAAGTGGTTGAAGTGGTTACTCGATAAACACGGAGTAAGGCATAACATTGGTACAGCTTACTATCCACAAACGAATAGGCAAGCTGATCTAGCAAATAAAGAAATAAAAGGCATACTCCAGAAGGTAGTGCGTCCAAACCGACGAGATTGGTTTAAAAGATTGGACGATGCTTTATGGACATACAGAACATCATATAAGAGTTAGAATAGAAAACTTATTGAGCTCTTCAGTAGCTCAATTTGGATCCCAAGCTTGGAAAAGAGAAATGAATGCTTCATCTCAATGAGTTAGAAGAATTCCGAACATTCTTTTATGACAATGCTAAGCTATAAAAATAAAGATTAAAAAGATGGCATGACAAGCACTTTTGAGTCGAAGAGTTCGTAACAGGTCAGCAAGTCTTATTGTTTAACTCTAGATTGAAAATTTTTTCCAAGTAAATTGTGATCACGTTGGTCTGATCCATTCACTAATCATCAAAATTTTCCTTACGGAGTGGTTGAATTCTATTGTAAGCAAGGAATTTTTCGAGTTAATGCCCAGAGATTGAAATATTATTGGGGAAATAAAGTTGAGCGAAATGAACCACCACTCATTTTATTAGATAGTTAATTTTTTTTCATTTTAATAAAAAAACTTAGGTTATATTTTCTTGACTAGTATGTTGAAAATGAATTCTATCTAGGAGTTTGGAACTTAAGCGGAACCGTTCATGACCCCTCCAATCTTTCTTGGGAATTAATTTTGACATAATTTTTCGAGAAATTATTTCCTAAGTTAGAATATAAATTTTTATTTTAATTTTGCAAAAAAAAAGGGTCAATTTTTTATCCAAGTTTTTAATTGCAACCCAATTTTCAAATTATTTTAAGTTCAATGACTTAATTGAATTTTTTGTAAAATTTGATTGTGCTTTTTGTAAATATTAAAAATTAGCTATCTTTTTCTGTAAATATTTTTTAAAATAGCTAAAAATAAAGTTTTTAAAATAGCTAAAAAATAAAGTTTTCATTTAATTATTTATTTTTATGTTAATTATTTTTATTTTTTAAATTTTTTTATAGTACTTAATATAAAATTATAAATTAATTTTTATGATTTATATTAATTATTATTAATATTTAATTAGTATTTATTTTAGAAATTTCAACTCAAATAAATGAAGTAATAACAATTAATATTTTATTGTTAAATGTTATAAACTTAAAGTAGGACTTAGGTTATTTAATAATTTAATAATGTGAGAGTTTGAATGAGAATTACAGTCCATGCATTATAAATACCATACCTCTTCATGAATTCATCATTCAAACCATCCAATACTTAGTAGTTAGTGCCGATAGCAACCACCATCGGAAGTCATCGGTAGGGGTGTTTATTTGATTAACCGACCCGAACTACCATTAACCGAATTAACCGAATCTTTAAATATTTAACCGTTAATTAAATCGAATTTTTTTCAAAAATATTAACCGAATCAAAATTTTTCGGTTAATTCTATCGGTTAACCGAAAATATTTTTTATTTTTGGTTAAAATAAGTATAAAAATTACCCGAATTACCCGAATTAAAAAATTAACCGAATTAAAGTATTGAATCACTACATAAGATTTGAAATTAACACATAATTAAAATGTAAGTCTTTAATATTCTCTATTTGTATCCATTTATTCCCTCCAAAATATTTCCATTTGTATTATACCTACAATAAAAATATGTGCAAAAAATGAGCATATAATAGAAATATATACATTTATTAAATTATTTGTAATTTTTAGGATTGGGTTGAGTTGGGTATTTGAGTTTATATATATTGGATTGGGTTTGGATAGGTAATGGGCTAGTATTTATATATTATAATATTTATTTATTAATTCGGTTAATTCGGTTAACCGACCTGTTTTGAACCGAATTAACCTTTAACCGAAAATCCAAAAAATTATTAATCGACCCCCAATCGAATTCATTCAGTTAACCGACCGATTAACCGAATTCGGTCGGTTAACCGATTTTTTTCGATTTTTACTCGAATTGTGCACTCCCTTAATCGTCAGAGGTCATCGAGCATCGTCGAACGTCCTCGCTGCCCCCAACTGCGAGTTGTCGCAAGCCTCTACAAGCCCCCGCTCCAGTTGATCTGCATGCCTCTGTTGTCGAGTGTTGCTACTGCTGTGCACTTTTGCTGCTGCTCAAGCCAGGTGCTGCTACTGCTACTACTGTAGAGGCACGCTGCTGCTCCTGAGCTAAGACGCATGCCTGCTGCTACTGTGTACTGCTGTCGCCCGCGTCGAGAGCCCTTATGCGCCAAACTTCAAGTCCGTGCGCACCACACGCCCTAGAGCCTAGATCGTGTGCCCTTTTCCCTAAACACTTAAGCTACCCTCCAAACCTACCCTAGATTAAAATTTTTTTACTCTAATTATTTAATTTGGATTTTATTCATCAAAAGGTGGTAAGAAATTTATTTTTTCTAATTTTTAATTTATTTTAAATGGTTAATATTTATAATAATTAAATTTTAGAAAAATATTTGTATCCATTTTATTGATTGATCAGGTTAAAATCATGTCGCGCAAGAGAACTCGTGCTACAATTGAAGAAGTGCCCAACAAATTTCACAGTGCAGAAGCTAAAGCAAGATATGATAATATGTTAAAAAATAGCAGATGTTGCCATAGAAAGGGTTTACTTGGGAAGAAAGTAAATATGCAAACTTCATGGCAAATATTTGACAAGTTGCTGAAGCTCTGAACTGGGGATTATTTTGTGAGAAGCGCCCGAGTGCAGATGAGGAATTGGTTTGAGAATTTTATGCAAATTTTTACCTTGAGTGAACTTACAGAAGTTCTCGTCTGAAGAATCAAGGTACCATTAAAGTCAAGCACCATTAATGAGTTCTTTGACTTACCTGATTTCGAAGAAGACGAGTACTCTATTTTGTTGAAGAACCTAGAGGCTGAGAAATTGCAAGAAATTCTTTGAGAACTTACAGTTCCAAGTTCTGAATGAATGGTGTCAAAGAGTGGAATTCGTACATATCGCAGAGAAAACTTGACACCGTTAGCAAAAGTGTGTTTTACTTTATTTGATTCTATCTCATGCCTATCCCACAAGGAACTACTGTTTCATTGGAACGAATGGTGTTGTTTTATTTGATTCTAAAGGCAAAGACCATCGGCGTAGGAAAGATTATTATCAAAGAAATTCGATGCTATGTCGCGAGACGTTCTGTTCAAGCATATTTCCCATTCACAATCACAGTGATGTGCTTAAAAGCTGAAATTCTTGGAAATGTGAAGAAAACAAGATATAGCCAAGGAGCGATCACTGATTGGGATCTATATCGAGTACCAAAAAACTCCATTCTTTAACAGCAAGCTGAAGAAGAAGAAGAAGGAGAAGAAGAAGAAGAAGAAGAAGAAGAAGAAGAAGAAGAAGAAGAAGATCCTGTAGAAATTGAAGAAGATCTTTCGGTGACAGAATCAATTGGAATGCATGATGAGGTAGAGTCTACTGAACGAATGTCCAAGCCTGATATATCCATACCAAGACCTCAGTCACCTCCATCTGAACTTCGAAATGAGCTGCCAACGATGATGGATTACATGCAACACATGCAATGGCAAAAACAATCTTATTGGAGATACACGAAGATACGAGATGATGCATTTAAAAGTGCAATTAAAAAGTATTTCGTGACCCATTTGTCTTTATGCCTGAATTTCTAGATTATATATTTGAACCATGGACTCTATTGGAAAAGAAGGAGCAAGGTGACTCGAGCAACAATAGGGACTACGAAGCAAAAGAAGAGTCAAAGTTTAGAGGGTCTGAACATAAATAAAAGGGAACTTGTCTTTCTTTAATTTTTTTTTTTGTTATTTTAGTCTTTAATTCTTAAATGAATTTAGGATTAGGTCACTAGGTTAGTTTTAATTCTTGCATAATAAATTAAGAGGTTGAAGACAATAATTGAGCAACTTAGAAAAATAAGAGTGTGGTAATAAATATGTACATGTCTAGGATTGGACATTAAAAGAACTTGATACTTAAGCAGTTAAATTTGACTCACCTCCTCTTCTTTGATCCTACTTGGTGTACAATATTTATTCACTTTTATTTTTATTCTCTATCGTTTTTAACAATGGGGACATTGTTCAATTTAAGTAGGGGGATCGAAAATCGAAAACTTCTTAATAAGTATTATTTTTTCTTATTTTATGAATTTAGTTATAATTTTGCTTGAAAATTTTGAATTTTGTTGATTATGTTAAAGCTTTAGTATAAATAAAATTTAATTATCTCAATGGTTATGATGTTAAGTTGAACCATGATAAGAATGCTACTCTTAATAAAATATACGAATCATATCATAAAACTTTTTATTCCTTATAAAAGTTAGATGTGCATGAAAGTTTAAGTCTCTAGAATGGACTTAGTAATTTCTTGAGGCGAAATCCTTGGAATTATGAAATTTTGAAAATGATTTAGGCAACATTTGTTTGGACTATTTGAGCGTTTCAAGCTAACCTTAATAAATGTTATCCCTTGAAACAACTTTGAGACTATATGGTCTGATTTTCTTTGTACCTTACAACTATAAGCCATCCTATATTTTGCACTTATCTCTAAATTGTCCCAATTACTAGACTTAGTCTATCAAGATTATGTTTTGAAAATAAGTTTGGGGAATTAAGAAGAAGTACCAAAATACTCAACAAAAGTATAGTACATACAAAAATGATGCTCAGAAAAAAAATGAAAAAGAAAAAGAAAAAGAAAAATATAGAGCATATGTACTCAAAAGAAAAAGAAAAGAGCATGAGCATTCAAAGTTCGATAGAGTTAGTGAAATTGAAGGGCCGCTGCAAGCTGACTCTAGGGTTTTTAGCTTAAAATTATCTATCTTTTCCTTACACCTAGCCTAACCCATTACAACCTATGCAAAATACCTATTTGATTCAAGATTTCAATGCTAGCTACATTAGTGGAGAGAAATTGTTATGTTCAACATATGAAGGTATAAGTTAAACTTATGATTATAGTTTGGTCTTAACTAGGGAATAAAAATTGAGTGATAGGATTTTGACATGATTTCATTGAGATAAACATGATGATAATTGAAGATAATTAAATTAAAAATATTTGACCTATATAATTTCTAAATTCTTGTTTTTATGCTTAATTATTTTGAATTCATAAGTATGAGGAGAAATAATCAACTTTTTTGTAAGTTGTGCATTACTCGAGACAACCAATTAATTAAGTTTGGGAGTGTGGAACGATGAAAATATATAGACTTTTTCATACCATTTTTAACCTAAATTCATGCAAATTCTGAGAAATTAATGTTGAAAAATATAATTTAATTATAAAATAATTAATTTGTGCTAAAATTCTCAACATATTGATTTTTAATTATTTTTATAAATATTAAGCATGAATTTGGTGATTTTTTGACAGTTTTACATAATTGGTGAAAATCGACCCGGCAGCACTACCGACAGCTTGAACGGTTAAGGGAATTTTTACACCGAGTCAATGAAGATCTAAGAAGTTTATTTATCCAGCCAAGGTCGGTCCAACATGAAGCAAAATTATGTTTTATAATTATATTTTTAATTCAATTAATTTGGATTAAAAATAAATTATAAAAGACTGAAGTGAAGTGGCTCGATGTGTATACAATCGAGAATCGAACCACCTTGACTTGAGCTAGCCATGTGCCGTCCAAATGCTGACCAATTCAGGTGAATATTTTGACTTTTCAACCTTGCAAAACAGCCCCTAATCTTTCCCAAAATCCCATTCAAACCCCTCCACTTTTGGTGGTTTCAAAATTTCACCCCAAGTCAAATTTAGCAAAGTTAGAATTTTTCAAATCTTACGTATGCATGGCCGACCAAGGGATGTTGGTGGCTGATATTTATTTACTAAATATAGCCACCAACTCTCACCTATAAATACCACCCTCACTCACCTCATTTTCCGCACTAATTCACTCCATTCTCTTTTCTTTCTTTCATTTGCTCTCTAAGCCTTCCATCCCATTTTCCCTTCCCTTCCCTTGTCGATTTCCCCTCTTGGAAAAGAGTGGTTCTTCAACCCTTGAAATAGCCTTATTAAGTGTTCATTAGAGACTTCGATCTGGGAATAATCGAGCAAGAACGACAAAGAATGTGGAAGCAGTTCTTGAGAAATCGCTGGATTTAATCCTTTTTTTTTCTCACATTTAGATTCTTGATTGTTATTATGATGAATGCTATTATGAATGCTATTATTTCTTTAATTAAAATGGCTTAAATTTCTTAAAGTGTTGGGTTGATTGTGTTGATTGCTTGATTATTTATTTATCATGTTATATTGTTATAGGCCCTGAATATTTTGTTTAATTAAATATTATCATACCTAAGTTATTATTGCATTACCCTTGTGATATAACTATTGAATTAATCATTTAAGAGCGTTAAAATTGTGATTAATGGACACGCTATTTAATTTTTGCATGCTTAATTTTCTAAGGAAGCTGAGGGTTAAAATTGCGATGGTATTGGAGAATACACAGCCTTGCATAACTTGCAGGATTTTTTTGATTAAATTGTTTCAATATAGGTGTATGTTGTTACTTCACTTGATCCTTTACTTTTGAATTTAATTTAGTCGGTCGTATTGGCATAGGTGTATGTTCAAGAGATAAATTGATTTCATAAAGTATGTATGTGCCATAACACATTTACTTATAAAAGATTAGTTTAGTCGGTCGTATTGGCATAGGTGTGTGTTCAAGAGATAAACTGATTTTTGTAAGTAATGTTTTCCATAAGTTAGCAGAATACCGGGTTGCCATGATTATTATTTCGTAACAAGCATGAACATGATTTAGATTTAATTAAGTAATTAAGCAATTAACCTGACACACTTATGTCATATGAATTAAACCCTTAGAAATCGTGCATTGAAATTTAAATTTATCCTCAACTTAGATTAATTTATTAGTTTAGATTAATATCTTTCACAAATATTATCTTGTTCCTAACCAATTTGTTGATTAATAATTCATAAATACTTTTCATAGCACAGCCCCTGTTAGTACGATATTCGACATTACTTGTCACTTTATTACTTGAATATGATTGTGTACACTTACACAATTTTTATTGTTCAAATTAGCAGAGTGTTGGTTCTCCTCGGCTTATATTCCATGATGAAATCAAAATCTACTAGGAAACTTGCTAATGAGCTTCCTTGGGAGGCAACTTTTTCTAGGTTAAAAAATAACTATTTGTAACATTATCCGTAAATACCACGAACTTCAAAATCCAACAAATAGTGCCTCTATGTGTGCAAGCAGTGCACCACAGTGGTCATCTCTTCTCTTAGACCGTATATCGTTGCTCTGTCTCGTTAAGCTAAAACTCATGAAAGTAACTGGATTCCCATCCTACATTAGTACTCCCCCAATCACATAGTTTGATACATTTGTGCGTACCTCGTGCAGTTTTGAATAATCCGACAAAGCAAGTATCGATTTCCTCGTCTTAGCTTGCTTCACTTGATGAAAGGCATTCTCACATTGAGGATCCCAAATATCACACCTTACCCTTCTTTAACAAATTTATCAAGGGTGCGATAATTTTGGAGTAGCTTCAATGAAACGTCGGTAATAGTTCGCCAACCTAAGGAAAGATTGCAACTCCGTTACCTTGGTTAGTGGTTCCCAATCAACAATGACCCAAATTTTGCTTTTATCCATCCAGATTTTCCATGTCCCACAACGTGGCATAAAAATGGCACCTCACATTTGGCGAATGAGCATTTCTCCTCTTTAACATACAACTCATTTTCTTGCAAGGTTTGAAACACTTCTTTCAAAAGTTCCACGTGCTCCTCAAGCGACTTACTATACATCACAATATCATCAAGATAAATAACCACAAAATGATCTAGGAAGGGTTGAAGTACCTTATTCATTAGCATGCAGAATGTGGCTGAAGCATTCGCCAGTCTAAAAGGCATCACAAGAAACTCATACGAGCCATAACGAGTCATACACACAATCTTTAGCTCATTCTCTTCGACTATTCTAACTTGATGGTACCCCGATATCAAATCCAACTTGGTAAACCATCTTGCACAACCAAGCTGATCAAATATATCTGCAATAAGGGAATCAAGTACCTTTTCTTCACAGTGATTTTATTCAATGCTTGGTAATCGATGCGCAATCACAATGACCTATTATGCTTCTTCTGAAATAATATCGACACGCGGAATGAGGCTTTAAATGGTTTAATGAACCTAGCATCTAAAAGCTCCTTCAATTGTTTCTGTAATTCTTCCAACTCAAGTGAAGACATTCAATATGTGGCCCTAGCTTACATCTCAATATTGGGCATCAACTCGATCTTGTGATTCACCTCTCTCTTAGGTGACAACTTCTTAGGCAATTTTATTGGCATCACATCTCAAAAAAAACTATAATAACTGACTTATTTCCTTTGAAATTTCACCAATGTGTTTCACAACTTCATCGACATTTAAGGTGGCTAAATAGGAGACTTAATCTCTACATACCTCTTTAGAAAATTGGACTGTCGATAGTGTCTTTCCTTCCATGCCTCCTTTCCTTTACATTCGCAATATACATTGATGGATCAAATCCAAGATCACCATGTAATTTCCAAAAGGAAAATGACACGCATTAATTCAGTCAAGAAAACTCAATCCAACCACAAAGTCATAGTCATTAAGTGTTATTACCTTAATGTTCTCATTACCGGTCCAATTGCCAAGTTGGAGTTCCACACTTTTTGCTATAGCCTTTATTGAAACGCTTTCTGAGTTCATCGTCTTGATCCAACCCGATTCCATCTCGATCTTGTGACCAAGTTCACGAGCAATCTCTTCGAACATAAACAAATCTGGCGCACCTGTATCAACAAGAGCATTCAATCCTCTACCAGTCACCATGATGTCTATAAACATCAGCCCACGACTCGACTTGTCTTCGAGAACTCCCAATTTCGAGCTAAGGTTTTTTGTCACTTTATCTAACCCACAGTCTGCCTCTATGGCAGAAAATTCAGACATTTGGATAGTCCTTTACCATATGTGGATCGTCACAAAGGAAGCACCTTAATGACCCCTTTTCCTTCTTTTCCCATGACTTGTCGGGTTTGGTTTTCTGAAAAGTTTGGGTATTGCTGTCGCCATTCTTTGTTGGTTTCTCTTTGTCCCCTCCTCCACTACCCTTGGGCTTGAATTTGGGTTTAGGGACTCATGATTATCAAACTTTCTTCCCCCAAACTCGCAGAATGTCTCAGCCTCAGCCATGGCTATGATAAGTTTAGTAATACCTTATTATCTCAACTCTTGTTTTGCCCACGGCTTCAGTCCATCTTCAAACTAGTAGAACGTTAGTTTTTCGTTCAAATCAAATATTTGAAGCACCAATTCACTGAACTCCTGAACATACTCCCGAACAAAATTGTTGCGTAAGCCGACACAACTTAGCCCGAGCTTCCTTCTCAACATATTGTGGATAAAACTGCTTCCTCAACTCTCTTTGGAAATCCTCCCAAGTCTTAATAGTTGTCCCACCATGTTCCTCATTTGTGGACCTACGTCGCCACCACAAGAGAGCAATATCAATAAAATAAATTGAAATAGTGTTTACCTTAATGGCATCATCCTCGATGCCTATCGTCAAAAGTATTATTCCAATTTCCACAAGAAGTTGTCCACTTCTTATTAGAATAATATATATTTTTTTGAAAATTATAAAAATTTAAATATAATATAAATCTCAAATGTTGTTATAGGAATACATAACAACCACCTCTATAACTCAAAAATTTTAGCAAGCAAATGAAGTTATAGAGAGACTTAACTATATTATTTTTACCTCATCAAAGAATTGATGGATTTCATTATTTTGATTTTTTTTTTCATTATAATATGTATAGATAGAGATTTTTTGATACTGGTGTAAAATTTAAAGTTTATTTCCTTTCTGCAATTTTTTATACGATTAATATTTTAACAATCCAATTATCGACATATTTCACACTCCATTTATATTGATAATGCATGTCAAGTTTTACATAAATTAAAAACTTCTAACTATTAGTTTTATATAAAAAAAATCAACTATTACATACATATTAATATAGAAAATATTTTAGATCATATATACTAGAAATATCAGATCGATTTAAAATTTTAATGCATGACAAATACAAATATCTTGATAAATTTAATAGTTTGATTGTAAAAATATTAATCATAAAAAAAATACGACATGGTGTAAACCACTTAGATAAATTTCAATATATAATTATTACAAAATCCTAAAAGTTTTAACTGAGAAAACTTTAAGTGATAATTAATATATCATAATGATATTTTCCTTTCCATACTTTTAAATAATTTTTAAATAAAAATTAAAAACACATACCTGAAAATCGAACACATTAATAAATTTATGTATAAATTTTTATGGCTCCACTTATACTTAATCAAAAAAAATTTTCAAAAAATATTTTTTTATTATCATGAATGTGGCATTATCAACTATCTAATAATAATGTCTCAATATTTAAAAACCCAAAAAACTTTTTTTTCTCTCTTAATTGTTTATTTTTTATCTTTTGTTTTGCTCGGTGGCAATGCTAGTCTTCAGGTTAGCTACTGCTCGCTTCTTTCTCCTCCCACCAACCCATTCTTTCTTTCTTCTTTTCATTCACTCTACATGTCTTCTCTCTTTTCAATTTGCAAATTTATTTTGTGGGTATCTTTGTTGTCTTCACAAGTTGTGATGGACAAATGACGATGCTTGTCGTTCGCTAAAACTCCATTGGTTAATAGTAGTTTTTCTAGGAAAATTGGTGGCTTTTCGTCAACTTCTCAATCTGTTTAAATTTTAAGAGTACTTCAGAATAATAAATGATTTCACAAGTCGATTTAGACATTTTTTGTCTTAAGTTTCATATGTTTTTTTTGTTTTTTTTCCATTGTTTAATAAGAATTCAATTTTAGAAGTTTTTATATGCTCTTATAGCATGCTTTTTAAACTTGCTTATGCATGAGATCTAGTTTGGAGAATGCTCGATTTTTTTGTCGTTTTGCTCCTCGCTTTGGAACATCCGAGACTGATTTTTGTATCATATTAAGTGCTTGCAATCACTATAGATATGTCATGGTTGAGTTGTGACAAAGCCAATTGTCAACGTATCATAATGTTCTATTGATGTTGAGGCTAAAACATTTTTTGGTGTTGATGAAATTTGTCATTCACCAATGAAACGTATTGTTATTTTTTTTCCTGAATTATATAATTTCATTCATTAAATGAATAATAAACTTAACTTTAAAATAATAATACTAATAACTCAGTAAATATGAAATTAAATTGAAATATTAGACACCAAAGAAGAAATACTATCTGAATTTTATTCGGATCCATTTTATATCAATCTCCAATATATTTGGAAAAATGAAAATCTCCAAAGATCTATTCAACTTTTAAAACATTCAAAACCAAAGGAAAAAGAAAAGAAAAGAAAATATCTAATCTTTTACTGTCCATCGCTACTATATTCACCTTAACATTAAAACTAAATAATAGGAAAACCTATATATTCAATTCAATTAATTTCTTTCTTTGACAGATTCTCTCCTTTTTTCCAAGAAAATTTCAGACCATGAGTTGGGAAGGCAAGACCATGACAAGATTTTCATGCTTTACTTAGTCAAAAGATAAACAGCTTAGGGTCTCATGAGGTGGCTCCCCACATATACGTATTTTTCACTTAATAATGTAATCAACTAAAAAATAATTAACATTAATCCCATCATCATTCCTTCATAAAAAATAATCAGACCACCAAACAATTTATTATCACAAAACATTAATAATAAATAAATAAATAAGTCTGGAAACAGTGAGTTTTCATAATTTGTTTTTAATTATTAATATTATTATCATCTGTTACGGCAATTACATTGTCGTTTTGGCCTAGCAAACTGCTTATTGATCGAGCTTTAACCATCCCCAGCTTCACTCTCTTCTTTATCGTCCTCATCATCAATGGCAGCTGCTCTTCCTTCTTTCCTGCATTATTATTATCTATTATTATTTATTATTATTATTATTATTATTGTTATTGCGCCCAACGATCGGCTTCGAACACTTGTAATACTCCTAAGCCTCCCTTTGCCTAAATGATGTTCACAAAGAGAGTAACCAACGAGCGTTTGTTGACAACATCGCCATCCCCTTCCATTAACACGACTGCACCTTGAACCTTCCATTAACGGACCGTTTCGACCTTTCTTCTTCCCACTGTTATTATTATGGTCATTGATAATATCATCCTTTTTCTGCATTATTCTTTCGAAGCTCCCTCTTCTTTTCTTCAATGGAAACGCCTTCTCTGCTGCACACCACCTCCCAACACCTTTATTCAATGCAATCAAATAGCCAAATCAAAAAGTGCAACACATATATATATGGACTCTACTTTCATTATTTGTTTTCTTACCTTGAAGGGATAGAGACCCAGTTCCTAGTTCATCAAAGTCATTCGTTTTCCTAGAGAAAAAAAAACAAAGCAACCCAGAAATTACAGCAGAAGAAAAGGAAAAGACTTAAGACTATGGTGGTGGATAGGCAAAGCTGATATAAAAATAACCTAAAACAGTATTTCCACTTAAAGGTAATTATATTTATTTTAGTGTAGTTTTCATTTTCTTTTACTAATGTTGGTATTTGAGACTTTATTTTTTAACCTTTTAGTTTTTTACTACAAGATTTCATGAAGTAAGAAAAAAGAACATTAGCTTTCTTACCTGGCAGTATAATTACTCTTCTCTCCATTTTCTCCCCTTTCCTCCTCTCCTTCTTGCTTCAAAACCTAAAAGAAGTGAAAAATACAAAGGATCTCACTTAGATAATTTGAATATATGAAGCTTTCATGGGTGCAAATCAATTTTTATTACATCAAACACTAGTGCACTTACCACCTCAAAGCTATGACAGAAAATGAAAAAGAAAAGGAAAGTTGTATTGAACTAACCAAGTCATTTTCTTTCTGCTTTAGCTCTTCTCCACCATGTGATGTTGTTGTTTCGGGGAAAGCTGATGAATCACAGCCTTGGGTCGGTTTCTGCCGTCGGATCGGGTGATTTGGATGATCAGCCGGTGGAGGAGGCTGCCGCAGTGGCGGGTGTTGCACCACCGGAGACCGGATAAAGTTGGGATCTGATGAAAGAGGTAGTGGTGAAATCGGAGAGAAAGGTAGCTGAGCTTGCCTTTTTCTGATCCTCATAACCGATGCAATATAAAGAAGAATTGAAGAAAACCAAACAGAAAATCAAGAAAAACCAGACAAAGAAATGAATGATTTTTTTTTTTTTCTATGAGAAGAAAAGAGAGAAGGAAAACAAAGAAAGTGCAAAACCCAAATACTACAACAACTACTATAACATCATCAAGACCAAGAAATTTATTTCTATATTTTTATAAATAACAAATTAATAATAATAATTCTATCTTTACATGTCTCTAACTTTTTAATTTGTTGCAAATCAGTCACGGAAAGAAGGAAGAGAGAGAGAGGGGAGGCGCACGTGGAGAGCACGTGATTTGGGGAGGTTGGTGACCGGTTGAGGAGGTAGGCGGTGGAAGAATGAGGCGATGCCAGGGTGGCAATGAGAGGGAATACAAAAATGTTGGGAGTGGGTAGTTTTATCGTTTATACCTTTTCGATGACAATAGTGGTCCCTGCTTCTCTCAAACAGCACCCATGTTTATGTAGCAAATATATTTTCTACCGTTTTTAGATTCCACTTTGGACGGTACCTTTTATATAAATAATTACTCAATTATTCTGTTTTTATCATTTAAAATTAATTTTTTTCATTTTAATCATTAATATTTTTGAAATTAATATTTTGGTTATTTTTCCATTAAATTACTAACAGAATATTGATGTAGCATTTTTTATTGACATAATAATATATTCTAACATTTTTATTATTTTTAAAATCCATCCATTTGATCTGAATTTTAAAAGTTCAAACAATTTTTCTTTTAATTTTACATATTCAATCAATTTTGTTTTGTTTTGATTCTTAAAAAGTAAAAAAATTTGAAAAATAAATATTATTTAAAAGTTCATTTTTTTATACAAATACATACCAAATTATAAAAATATTCATATATAAATGAAAATATATTTTTCATTTTCTAACATGGAGTTTATTTATTAAAAAATAATTTTATAAATAAAATAATTTAAGAGAAAAACTATGAAGAAAACTAATCAGATTCATCTTTTTCTTTTTTCTTTTTTAATATTAATAATCATCATGTTTAGGTTGGGTAAAACAACAACTTGAGATTGAAAAGGGTAAAAATCAATGTTTTTAATTAGGTTGTTGTCAAGAATGAGTTTATTGTGTTTGAAGTTGTGCTTGAAAGCAGACATGATTGATGTTATATAGGTGAGGATGAGGTTTTAGAGACCTACTAAGTGGAAGACCATGCCGACAGTTCCACAACTAGTGCTTTAAGAATATGTTATTTTATTAAATTGACATAATGACATTTTAGCCTCCAACATTGCAAAAAAATTATTTTAGCTCTCTTAATAATTTTCGTCATTTTTAACATTTCAAATGACTTTATTTGTAAAGTGACCCAAAACATATGAAAAAAGTTTGAGTAATTAACTTTTTGATGTGACGTGTTAGGGTGTTAAGTAATTAAACACTTGATATTCCACGCATCAAAATAAAAAAATAAAGAAACCCAAAATCACAAAAGCCCAAAATTTCTAAAAATTATATTCCAATAGTTACGAAAGCAAATAAAAAAAGAAAAGAAAAAATCTTCTTCCATTTTCAATCAATTTGGACGATATATAAAAACACTAAAACACTCTTAATTGTTCATTGCATTTTGAAGGACATATTTGTAGTCGTTTTCAATTTGGTGGTCGATTGAGGTGACATCGATTTACACTAGAATTGAATTAAGGTGTGTCACACCTCAAATTTAGCGGGTCTAAGATTTTGACGTATAGTAAAGGAATAATCGGTTTGACGAAGTGTAATTCGTCCAATTGCTTCTTTTGACGCATACGTATGGGCGTATAGTAATCGCCATATAAGTAAGTAAATATTCTATTTCAGGATATTCTGCTATTTAAAGGAAAAGATTGTGTTAAGCAAAAAGGAAAGGTATAGTATGAGTTATTGTCAAATGTATAATATGGCTAGTTCGTTTAAATGTTGTGCCAGTTGGGTTGTAAAGTGGTTTGGTTGGGAGACAATTGAATTAGCCGATTAAATATTATTCATTCAGGATTCTCATTTATGCTTCCCTCAAAATCTATAGGCCATGAAGAAAGACAAGTTCTGAAATTGTGACACTTGTTAAGTCCACTATGAGGACATAGGTCATATTTGTAAAATCTCGGCCGGCGAAACCTTAATGCTCGAGTGTTGTTTTAAGAGTAAGAACTACATAATAGGTTTTTGAGTAAGTAAGGTGTTGGATTTAACCAAAAGATTAAAGTCTATGGCTACACCCTTGGGCGAAGTCTTGGTTAGGCGAACAAGTCGGAGGAAAGCAATAGCGTGGTCCTATCTGCCCAAACTATATTTTGGCGGATAGATTGGGTGAATCGTTAACATTGGGATATTGAGTGAAAATGTCTTAGAAAGTGAGACATCTCTAGGAGTGGAACTTAGTAAAGTGTTAAGGAATTTTGAGAAAACCAAGTTGTGGCTGAAAGGCATTGTATACCAAGTTTGGCTAGGTGAGGTGCTAGTTATATTCTAAGGAGTTGGTTAGGAACGAAATATGAACTTGACCCGAAAATATTTATTTATACAAATAACAGGGGATTGTTGTACACATTTTCCTACAACTATAAACCACCCATATGGAAGATAAATAGGATTTTGACGTGTTAAGTTCTTATAGGGATAAAGGCTGTATATTTAGATGGTCAAGAATTGAAAAAGGGGAGTTTTTCCTCCTCCTTCTTCAGGAAGTATTTCTCGGGTCTAGATCTAAAGCAATCTAGAGTGTTTCTTTCCTTCACGAAAGCGTTGGTACTGATTTGTACCCCGCCTATGAGTGCTTCATATCAAGGTAAGACTTGCGGTCTTCCTTGCTATGTTGTAAAAATTAAATCTAATCAACTAGGTAAGGTTAAGGACTTACGACCTTATTTAGGGATTTAAGTGGTATAAATGACGAAAAAAGAGGTATATGAGTGGATCTGTAGCACCCTAAACCCAGCCTAGACGAATATACCAAGCCTAAGAGATCACATGCAATATGCTAGCACACAATTGATCATAAGCAAGTTCAAACTACTCATATATATATATATATATAGCTTTTAAAACATCCATCAACCAAACATAACTAAATAAATCCCAAGTCTTACAGTATTAAAATAACATAAATCAAAGCATGCATAATACGATAGCATATTAAGTCCTAACATTGACCGAATCTCTTGTCCGCTGGTCAATTACTTCTGAGACGTTCCTGAAATTCATATAACTGTATTAGTGACACGAATACTAAAGCACCGCATGAATAAAAGAGTTTAGCAACAAGAATAGTTCTGATATAATTGATAACTCAGATATCAAATTTAGTCTTAGCTATCACGATTGTCAAATAATTTTAATTTTAGAATAATGTCATTCAATTACACAATATATCAGATACAAAAACAGATTCAATTGCAGTTATTTTACCCCTACTCGTCACACCACCTCTGACCAGCCCAACACATCAGTGGGTATATAATACCCATCCAACCCTACATACCTCATAATGTCGGTATGACACATTGCAGTGTTACAATTCACTGCTAGTTTAGATAAAATATGGGTGGTTTAACCACCAAAATAGTACAAATACTTCCTCCGAATCATAATCACACCCATGTAGATGTAGAGAACATATATCAAAAGTACACAGTTCATATTCAAATATAAATATGCAATTCCAATATAACAGGGAGTTGAGATTGCTACAGTCAATCTCATACAAATATACACAAAATCAGTTTATAACTATGCTAAATAGTTCACCCAGCTCATTTTATTTCATATGAGACTTACGAACGGCTCCCATTCGCCTTATACAAAAACTACAAAAAAAAATAGAATTTCAGTGTTCAGGGTCACATGCCCGTGTGTCTGGCCTGTGTGACCACTATACCTTTAATAGAAAAATAGTATACTTACATGGCCTAGCACATGCCCGTGTGTTTGGCCCATGTGTCTTAAAACAGTATACACACATGGTTTAGCACATGCCCATGTGTCCGCCCATGTGCCTGAAAATAGTATACACATACGGCCTAGCACTCGCCCATGTGCCTCAAAACAGTATACACACACGATCTGGAACACGTCCATGTGTCTTGCTCGTGTCCTCCTATAGCCTATTTTAATGACACACAGCCTGGAAATAAGCTCGTGTGTCTTCTAACAGTCTCGATTTTGGGAAAAAACATAGGAAAAATTGTAGAAAAATGAAAGGGCTTGTTACCCACTTGGTACTAATTTGAAGTAGCACAACAGTAGGGATTCTAAAAGCCTAAAATGACACAAAAGAAACTAGATACACAATCAATTCTTAACGATTCATTAGATTAACACACGAATGCAACTGTTGGAAAGTTCAAAACAAAAGCCCCAAATTGAGACAATGGTACCTTCATTTAATCAACTTATGTATTATGCATATTGGGGAGATTGCTATCGTCCAGACGTTCTCCTAAAAATCACAATCAAGGCATAAACATAAAATTCGCGCAATTTAGAGAATAGTTCACTAAACGTACAACAATGGTAGAAATTAAAGTTCAACGTCAATTCACTCGAAACTAATTCAACAGATCACACGTCTTACCAGTGACAACTAGTGACGTTAACGGATGTGAACAAAAATCAACGAACGACTGTGCAAGTGTGACGATCGGATGCAAATAAAAGTAAAAAACACAAAGAGGGAGTACAAAGAACTATGAAGAAACACAAAAAGATCTAGAAAGAGAGAAGAAATGTTTTAAATCATTTTTTGAAATAAAAACCAATTCACAAAGAAGTATAAAATATATATATCCCATTTTCTCTCGTAAAGATTCAAACACATGACTAGAAGATAGAAAGATGCTTAACCATTGAACCACTAAGCTTATCATTGAAACAACATAGCATAGAAATTAACTTGTGGGACGAGTTCAAAGTCTAAGATTCAATAAAAAAAACACCAAAAACCCCAAGAGATACGACTCAAACTCAAGATCTCAAGTAAACAAACATAACACATAACCAAAAAAGCAGAGATAGATTCATTGACACAACTTACGAATAAAAGATCAAATTTTTGAGGTATTACAATTCTCTCCCCCTAAAAGAAATTTCAGCCTCGAAATTTACTTTATACAAAATATGGATATTATTGACGTATTGAATCTTTAGGCTCCCAAGTGGCTTCCTCGGTGTTGTGATTTCACCACAAAACCTTAATCGAGGGCACGATTTTTCTTCGCAAGACTTTAACGTCTCACTCCAAAATATGAATAGGTTCTTCTTGAAATGTCAGATCGGCTCACTTCAATTTCTTTAATCGAGAAAATGTTAGAAGGATCTGTCCGATACCTTCATAACATCGAGACGTGAAATACGTCGTGGATCCGATCAAGTTCAGGTGACAATTCAAGCTGATAGACGATTGACCCAATCCGTTTCAGAATACGACAAGGTCCAATGAACCTCGTATCAATTTGCTCTTACGTCCAAATCGAAGAACTTTCTTCCACGATGACACTTTCAAAAACACCTAATCACGGTTGGATGCAGCTTTCAAACGGTCTCAAATCAGTTTAACCGTATTCTCAGTCTCAAATACTAACTCGAGACCCAGATCCCGTTATTCACCTAAGTCTAGTAGAGAGGGGTACGACACTTACGACCATACAGAGCTTCGTAAGGTGCCATTTGAATGTTGGATTGGAAGCTGTTGTTATACGCGAACTCAACTAATGGTAGGTGATCTTCCTAATTACCCCTGAAGTCAATCAAACAACTCCGAAACATGTCCTTTAAAATATGAATATTCCATTTGGATTGACCATTAGTCTGATGATGACACGTATTGAAATCGAATCGCGTACCTAAAGTCTCATGCAATTTCTTCCAAAATCGAGAGGTAAAATATGGGTCTTGATCTAAAATGATCGAAATCAAAACCCCGTGCAATCTCACATCTCAGACACATATAGCTTGGCTAACTTCTATAGTGAGTAGTCGATTCTAATCGGTAGAAAATGAGCAGACTTGGTCAATCGATCAACGATGACCCATACTGAATCCTTCTTAGTAGGTGTTAAGGGTAACCCACTAACGAAATCTATCGTCACATATTCCCACTTCCACTAGGGAATCTTAACCTGTTAAAGCAATCCCGAAGGCAATTGATGCTCAACTTTAACCTTTTGGCAAGTCAAACAATGGGAAACGAAAGTAGTTACCTCCCGTTTCAAACCAAGCCACTAGTATAGTTCACGCAGATCTCGGTACATTTTATTTCCACCAAGATGCATAGCATAAGGGCTGCTATGCGCTTTCTGCAAGATCGATTGTCTCATCTCATCATCTTTAGTTACGTAAATCTGACCTTTGAAACATAAAACTTCATCGCAATTTGATCGGCCTGTAAACGTAACATCATTTAAGTGTAAGCAGACACTTGTCGATGCAAGTATAGTTGATAGATTTGCTCTATTGGATATCGATCCCACGAGGATAGAGTTCTTGATGTTTAATTGTCAAAACAACTAAAGTTAAAATTAGAAGAATTGTTACTAAGAATGTCAGCGCAACTGAGTTAAATCTGCATAGCTAGAAAGAGCTAATTTTTCAATGTAAATATAAAATAAATTGTCAGAGCAAATTAAGATAAAATGAATAGTTATTGGGATGTTTGTAAACGTAAATTCAAGAAATTAAAAAATGTGATCAAGTGTAAGAATTGGAGAGGATCATTAACTTCACAAGTCGCAATTCTAAATGTGACTGCAAGGTAACAAATAGATGAATTATCGCTGTAATTATGCTTCAATGAAATCTTACTGCTATCACTTCCTCTGTTCAACAAAGACCCAAATGCTAGTAATTACTACACCTTTCAGTACTGGTAATTCTTTGCACTTAAGAACAAGTGGCCAGAATTCCTTCTTACCCTCAAGCAATTTTGTTGTCTTGCTTGTTAATCTAACTTGTCACCGCACCTTCTAGTGACTGTAACTACAATCGCACTTTCGTGGTCAAAGCAGTTAAATCCAAATTTAAACAGATAAGGAGAATAGAGTAGAAATCAAATTAGATCTAACTTCAAATGGTACTTTCATACTCAATTGATAATCAACAGTATTCATCAACAATTAAGAGGTATCAAAGAAAAAAGTCGAAGCATCCTATTCCTAGTTTACTAGAACTATTCCGTGACAGCTCCTCTTGCACTGTAGATAGGTACTTCTCGTTAGAAGTCTTTCTCCTTTTCTTATCAGATCACCTTCCTTCGAAACTCAAGCTTCCATAGCAGCTTGCTTAAAGATTTGAGAAATTTTACAGAGTTTAATTCTTCACCACTTGATATCCATCTTCTTCCTTTCCCTCCTAATTATAAGTTTTGGGAATTTTAGATCTCCTTCCTTCTCAAATCTAACCTCTTTGGTAGCTGTACAAGTTGGTTATTTCCAACTGTGCACTCACGTAGATCTAGTGTGTTTATTAGGCATCTGCAAGTTGTCATCGCATCTATGATCTTTACTTGCGGTGACAACTTAGTATTCTCCTACATTGGTGCTTCCAGGTATATTTGTAGCGTGAATTCACTTGCACGAGATAAAGGTATCTTTGCGGTGATATCTTTGGCCACAATTCTAGGTTAAATTTGTGGCTAAATCTTTGAACACTTTCCAACAGTGATCTTCCAAGATGGATCTCTGCACTGACAATTCCATACGTAAAACTTATGCTGCATTCGGTGACATTAGTAACACAAAAGAGGCTAAAATGAAAAGAATTAAAGCCATACAACACTAAGTTAGAAAATACAAACACTAAATATGAAATGTTTAACATGCATACTAAATATGATACAAAAAGAACAATTAATACACAAGTTTTAGAGAGAAAATAAGTGTCATTTCTAATGTTATCACACCCCCAAGCTTGAGTTATTACTTGTCCTCAAGTAAATAAAAGTTAGCAAAATCACAATCAAAATTGTCACCATAATCATCATTCTTGCAACTTAAGTTCTCTAGAATCCTGATGTATAAATTGCATTCATATGATAGAATAATGCACCGAAAATTTATAGATATGAACAATCAAGACTGCAACTTCACTAATATTAGCATAATGCTTTGAATATTAACCTTTCTTAACTAATACAATATTTATTGCAATATATATATTCTGCTTTTCTCTTTTTCTTTGCTTTCTTTTTCTTCTTCTCTTTTTTATATGTGATTGAGAGATGTTATTGCATTACTATACCCTTATTCTTGGGTAGTAACGATGGGGTGCAACAAACCCTCAGGAAGTATGTAATTGCACCGACACACACTCTGGTAGTGACAGCCTTTGGCTAGATAATTTTTCTAACACATGAAGTGGAGTGTTCTCCCTTAATAAGTCACAATGCACTCACATTGGAGTTTCTTATTATATCGTTGCAATTGGTAAGTTAATTCAAGATTCAAAGATTGATACTACCCATTCATTACTAATGCAATTCCAATTATTCATTCAAAAATAGAAGGACTCAATATTCATTCACATTCATCCAATTCACATATCAGCATTCCAAACAATTCAAGATTTACGCATAAAACGAAAATTGTGATCACATTTTCCTTGTAACTCTGCATACTTTCATTGAACTAAAGAGAAAAGTAAACTCTTCAAATATGTGGGTGCAATTGCATTTTCATTTCACACAAATTCCCCCAAACTTAATGTCTGTATTGTCCCCAATGCACAGACAATATTATACAAATAAGAATGGAAATGCAACTACAATACAAATGAATTAACAAGTAAAATGCAACAACAACTAAAATGCAATGACAATTAAATAAGATGCATGCAACTAACTACGAAATAGTAAACTAACTCAGTGTTCAACAGCTGATGATGTGGCTGCCTGGCTTTCTTTTTTCTTCTTCTTCTTTGGGCGCTCCTCTTTGGATTTCTTCTTTGCTTTTCTTTTGCGTCGCTTCTCTTGTGGTTCAACCATTGGAGTTGAATGCTCCTCCACAGCTGGTTGATTATTGGCTTCATCGATCGTGACATTCGAAGGATGGATTTCAGCAAGTGGTACCTCGTAGGGCACAATAGCTAGAGGATTAGAATCCTCATTTTAGGATGCAACGGCCTCGACCTGATTGGCTTCAGGTGTAGCCAAGTCTTTAACGGATGCCCTCACACTGGTGGGTACGTCGAAAAATTTATCGGGGCATCTACATCCTCTTCATCCTTCTTCTTTTCCTCCTTCTCCTTTTTAGTTTCTTTTTCTTCTTCTTCTTTTTTCTTCTCTGTTTCAGTCTCCTTCTCTTCTGTGTTTTCCTCATCTTTTTCTTCTTTCTTCTACTTCCAAACCCAAAAAAATAACTGCTGTGTGTATTTCCTCAGCAGCAGCCTCCCATTCTGCCATGTTTTCCTCAAGACTATTGGAAAATTCATCCTCGAAAAGGCTGGCTATGTTTTCAACCTTGGAGTGTCCCTTAAGATTCTCATCATAAAAAATGTGGATCCTAGTTGGGGATGGAACGGGCTGAGGCCTACCTTCAGAAGCAGGTTGCTCGGATGATGATAGCTTCCCTAACAATAGGGAGAAAAATAGGGAACTCTGGCATGGGGTTCAGGCTTAGACTTCTTAATGTAGTGACAATAGCATTGTTCCATGCCCTTGTATAAGCATAAAAGAGATTTTCCTGGTAATCCATCTCTTCTAGTATGCTAACAAGTTGTATTTATCGTATATCCATGCGGTCAACGAGTTGTTCTATCGTAGTCAGCTTCTTCCCCATCTGAGGGTCTGTGGGCGTAGTTGCTTGTTTCTCCTTTTTCTTCCCCTCGCCTTTCTCATCCTTTTTGGGCACTTCATTCACCAAAGGTGTGTCTTTCCTTCTAGTCATCCTTTCCATCGAGATGTCATTGATGGGCCCCTTGTTCTCCAAAATTTCTTCATCATCACGAGGCACAATACCCCTTTGCGTCAAGGACTCGCAACATATGCAATACCCAACTATCACGTCGATACTTTTTCAACAGCATAAAGCCTACTATCTCTTTCTTTTCATTTCCTCAGTCTCTTCAATTCCAAGTGCTCCCAATTTCTGAGCATTGACAATATACATACAAGAAATATCAAGTAAAATTTAGATTACAAACTTACCGGACTAACTTGCAGTTACGATTAGAATTCAGGGATTACTCCGCAAGTTTCCCTTTTTCGCGATCTGAAGCACGATCGTAGTCTACATTCACAAATCATCCAATTCTCACATTAAATCACATAATTGAATCATTCAACAAAATTTAGTCATTTTTAGAAAAATTACATATTTACCCTAATATTTTCCTTTTATTCAATCTAGTCCTTTCAACATAAAACATGGAAAATAACCCTTCTCTTACACAATCAACCTTAGCCAAAATTTTTGGGTGCTCATCCAACCCATTCACACATTCATTTGCACAACAATATATGTATTTTTATCATTTTCATAATTTAGTCCTTAAACCCTAATTTCATTCAAAATCTCTTTACAAAACGATCTAACCAAAGTATCAAGCATTCAAATCTATCAAGAGCTTTCAAGAACAAGTATTTTCAACAATGTAAAGTTTCATAACATTTGAAAAATTCACAAATTAGTCCTTGCATAAGCTAGATTAAGCTGATACGGACTCAAAAATATAAAAATCACCAAAAAGGAGCAAGATTTGCTTACCCAAATCAAGGTTCAAAGATTGAATGTAAAACCCTAAGTTTTTTCTTCCCTTTTCCATGTGAGAGGTAGACGATGAGTGAAAATGATGATATTTTCACTTAAATTTTCTTTTAATTTAATATATATATCAATGGTAATTTTGTAATTTTTAAGACTTTCATCATTAAGCTTTAATTAATCACTTTTAATCTTAATTAAGTCTATTTAATCTTAATACAAATCAAGCTAATCCACCTACTAATAGTCCTTTGGTTAATTTATTCATTTGGTCTTTCTAATCAACCATCTCTACTTTACTCCTATTACAATTTAATCCTTTCTACTCAATTAACTATTTAAACATTAAAATTTCCTCACCAACTTTTAATATGATGCTAGTGAAGTCATAAATATTCAAATAAATAAATTAACGACTTGACTCATCAGAATTGTGATCTCGAAATCACTATTTCTAACACCATTGAAAATCAGACTATTACAACTCTCCCTCTCTTAGGAAAATTTCGTCATGAAATTTCTTACCAGTAAATAGGTTAGGGTACTTCGATCTCATTGAAGCCTCTGTCTCCTATGTAGCTTTCTCAAGCCTGTGTTGGTTCCACAGTACCTTCACCAACGGTACCCTTTTGTTTCACAGCTTTTTTACCTTGCGAGCCAGAATCTTAACCAGTTCTTTCGAATATGACAAATCCAATTGTATCTCAACCTCACAAGGTATAATCACATGAGAAGGATCTAATCTATACCGTCTTAGCATTGAAACATGGAACACATTATGGATCTTTTCAAGTTCCGGAGGCAAGGCCAATTATAAGCTACAGGACCAACCCGTTCGACTATCTCATATAGTCCGATAAACCGTGGAATCAGCTTTCCTTTTATGCCAAACCGTAGCACCTTCTTCCAAGGTGAAACTCTCAAGAAAACTCAATCTCCATTGCAAATTCTATATCTTTCCTTTTAAGATCTACGTATGACTTCTGTCGGTCAAACGCTGCTTTCAAGTAATCGCAGATCACCCGTACTTTATCTTCGGTCTCATGAATCAAGTCGGTTCCAACCAACTTAGGCTCGCTCAACTTTGAGCAATACAAAGGTGTTCTGCATTTCCTACCGTATAATGCTTCAAATGGTGCCATTTTAATACTGGACTGATAACTGTTATTATATGTGAATTCCACCAAGGGCAAATATTTCTCCCAACTTCCCTCAAACTCAAGTATACAACATCGTAGCATATCTTCAAGAATCTGTATTACCTGCTCTGACTGTCCATCCATTTGCGGATGATATACAGTACTGAAATTCAGTCTGGTTCCTAAAGCCTCATGCAACTTCCCTCAGAACCTCGAGGTAAAACATGGATCTCTGTAAGAGATAATAGACGTTGGTACTCCGTGTAGTCGTATGATCTCAGACACATATAACTCAGCCAACCTCTCAAGTGGATAATCTACCTGAATAGGAATGAAGTGAGCTAACTTAGTCAATCTATCTACAATTACCTAGATCGAATCTTTATTTTTCAATGTTACCGGAAGTCCTGTAATAAAGTCCATAGTAACCCGTTCCCACTTCCATTATGAGATGGAAATCGACTATAGTAACCCAGATGGTACCTGATGCTTTGCTTTCACTTGCTGACATATAAAGCATCTAGTCACAAACTTTAAAATCTCTCGTTTCATACCCGACCACCAATACATTTTCTTCAAGTCGTTGTACATTTCACACTCCTCGGGTGAAAGGAATAAGTGCTCCTGTGAGCTTTCGTCAAAATGTCTCATCTCAAATTCGGATCATTCGGATCGCACACCCTGTCTCTTTAATACAACATACCCTCTGTATCTACTGTAAACCCTATAGTGGCATCACTTTGTATCTGCCCATTTTTAGCTATAAGCTTTGGATCATGTCCTTGTAATTCTCAAATCCACTATAGAAATAACGGTCTCGTCTTGAGTTCAGCAATGACAGAACCATCATTCTCCAAAGATAACCGAGCATTCAATGCTCTCAGTGCAAACAATGATTTCAGGCTCAAGGCATCGGCAACAATGTTAGCCTTTCGCTGGTGATAATCAATCACATGGTCGTAATATTTTAAATGCTCTAACCATTGGCACTGTCACAAATTCAACTCCTTCTGTGTCATCAAATACCTCAAACTCTCATGATCAATAAACGCATGCATCTCTCCCCGTAAAGATAGTGACGCCAAATCTTTAAGGCATAATGACAAAATTAGCCCCTAACATTTGGTGTTTTGTCACTTTGGCCCTTATCATTTTTTAGCTCACTTTCATACATAACCTTTTATTTTTTGGTCAAATTAATCATTTTTTAATAGTCTTGCTAACGTGGCCATTAAGGGACTAACGCTGCTGACATGGCGATTTATTTTTTCCAGCTAGGCGCGTCCATGTAATCATCTACTGATGTGGCATATAAGACAAAAATATGCCACATCAGCAAATGATTTAAAAATTATTAAAATTATTTTTTAAAATTATTTTAAAATTAATTTAATTTTTTTAAATATAAAATTATTAAAATCATCATCATCCTGTGTTTTCTTTTTCTGTTCCCCTCCCCTTCCTCTTCCCCTTTCACTTCCCCTTCCCCTTCCATTACGTCTCCACAAAAAATCGGTGTTTCCATCATATTCTCGAAACACCAAACTAGTTTTCCGAGGAGATGATCAAGACTGTTTCAAACATATATTTCGAACTTGCAGACCCACTATTGAATAACCATGATTGCTTTTATTCTTCTATTTCATATCCATCAGTAGTTAATGATACATGGAGCACCCCACAATGTTTCCATGTTGATAATAACAGAGGATTTTATTGCAAAATGGTTAAGGTTCAAGGGATTTATAGAGACAGCAACAAGTTACAGGACATTGAACATAAGTTGCAATATTACAGGTCACCCTTCTTACCAAATCCCAAACACATTCCATGTCTTTTTTTTTGTTTTTAATTTAATTGAAACATATAATCAGTGGTTGGAGCGTCAGCAGCCGGTGCTAGAGGCTTTACTTGGTCCCTTTCTACCATGGCTATAGCTTGGGGAAGGAAAATGGTGGAATGATTTGGAGAGATTTGATTTGGGGTTTTATGAAAAATGGTGAAAAATGGTGGAATGGCTACAGTTGAGGGTTGGTGACAAGAAATTCAAAGAAGTCATGGAATTACAGATGAGGAAGCATGAGATTATGTAAGAAAAACAATTTTTTTGGGTGTTTGGTTGATGGGAAAATGTAAGAAAATCTGGAATTTCTTGTTTTGTTGAAGAGGAAGGGGAAAAAAACCCAGGATGTGATGATTATAATTTTAAAATAATTTTAATAATTTTATATTTAAAAAATTAAATTAATTTTAAAATAATTAAAAATATATATTTTTAAAAAAATAAATTTAATAATTTTTATATCATTTGCTGACGTGGCATATAAGACAAAAATATGCCACGTCAGCAGATGCTTATGTGGACGTGCCTAGCTGGAAAAAAAAGCCATGTCAACGCATTAGTCTATTAACAGCCACGTCAACAAGACCCTTAAAAATGATTAATTTGACCAAAAAATAAAAGGTTACGTATGAAAGTGAACAAAAAAACGATAAGGGTCAAAGTGACAAAACACCCAAACGTTAGGGGCTAATTTTGTCATTATGCCAATCTTTAATGCAAAGACTATAGTAGTTAACTCCAGATCATGAGTCAGATAATTGTTTTCATGCGGCTTTAACTGACGAGAGGCATAAGCTATCACTTTCTCATCTTACATCAAAACACATCCCAATCCACTCAAAGATTCATCGCTGTAAACAACGAACTCTTTTCCCGACTCTAGTTGCGTCAGGATTGAAGCTTTAGTTAACAACTTTTTCAACTGATCAAAACTTTGTTGGTACTTTCAGACCAAACAAACTGGATATTTTTCTGTAGCAACTTTGTCATCGGCAAAGCTATGATAGAGAAATCTTTCACGAACCGACGATAATAACCTGCCAATCCCAAGAAATTACGTACCTCGGAGACATTCTTCGGTACTTTCCAATTGAGAAAAGCTGAGACTTTGCTCGGATCAACCTATATTCCTTCTGAAGATACTACATGCCCAAGAACCCAACCTCTTGAAGCCAGAATTCACATTTACTGAATTTTGCATACAACTATTTTTCTCTCAAAATTCGTAACACTTCCCTCAAATGCTGAGTATGTGTTGATTCTGTCTTGGAGTAGATAAATATGTCATCAATAAACACAACTACAAACCTATTTAACTGAGGCTGAAATACTCTGTTCATCAAATTCATAAATGTTGTTGGGGCATTAGTCAATCCAAACGGCATAACCAGGAACTCATAATATCCGTACTGGGTCCTGAATGCTGCTTTTAACAAATCACAGTCTTTCACTCGTATCTGGTAGTAACTTGACCGGAGGTCTACCTTGGAGAATACGGTTGCACCCCTTTAATTGATCAAATAACTTATCAATCCGAGGTAAAGCGTACTTATTCTTGATTGTCACCTTATTCAGCTGCCTATAATTTATACACATTCGCATTGAGTCATCTTTTTTTTTCACAAATAACACGGGCGCACCCCAAGGCGACACACTAGGTCGTATGAACCCTCTGTCTAACAATTCTTGTAACTGAGCCTTCAACTCTTTCATCTCGGTTGGTGCCATTCTGTGCGGTGGAATTGAGATCAGGGCGGTACCAGACAATAAATCAATACTAAATTTTACCTCTCTGATCGGTGGCAAACTCGGTAGTTCCTCTAGAAACACATCTGTAAACTCACTAACAACCGATACCTATTTCAACTCTGTTCCTGAGCTCTGTGTATCAAGTATGTATGCCAGAAATGCTTTACAGCCTCAACGAACCATTTTCTGTGCTAAAATAGCTGAAATCACTCTGGTTTCACTGTTCAATCTACCAGACTCAACTATAATCACTTCACCTATCGGACATTTCCAACTAATCTATCTTTACTTACAATTCACTACTGCATCGTGTCCAGATAACCAATCCATAGCCAATATCATGTCAAACTCAGTGAATGGTAATAACATCAGGTCAGCAGGAAATTCACAGCCCTAGACTTTCAGTGGATATTGACGACATACCAAGTTAACAATGACACTATGACCTAATGGGTTTGTAACTTGTACATCGAATTTGGTCGACTCGACAGACAATTTCTTATCAGTTGCTAAAGCAGTAAAAATATATGAATGAGTCGATCCTAGGTCAATCAAAGCACATACAATATCATTAAAAAGATAGAATATACCAGTCACAACATCGGGAGCGGTATTCTCTAGCTCTAATGGCATATGTCTGTGCAGGTGCTCGGGCCTCTGACCTGTTTGCAGTATCTCTGGTTTCATTTCAATTCCCACTTGCACTGGTATTCTACCCCGGGCATCTGCCTTTCTGTGAAGCAAGTGGAGGATTCACACTCTGATCTTTCTTTGCTTTAAAATTCATCGGGTAATTTCGCATGAAGAGATCGGTACCTCCACATCGAAAGTAAGCTCCCTTAATCAATCGGCATTCACCTGAATGGATTCTTTTACAATGCTCGCACATTGGTTTTGGCACATTACATACACTAGCTACACTGTCCGTTAGCCTATTCTGAAATCTGAATTTTGGTGGTCCTGATCGGCTCTTACTCAAAAAGTCAGAAGAGACTGCTTCTCGGACTTCATTATCTCTGAATTTCTTCGACGGTGGCATTGAGAAAGTTCTAGGAGGATTCTTATTCCTAAAATCTTGAAATCTCTTCTCTATCTGTTTCTTCTTGTTGTATACTTCCTCCATTTTTTGTGCTCTGTCTGCCAAGATGACAAATGGCCGTATTTTTGAACCACCTACCATAATCTTTATTTCATCGTTCGAATCGTCCTCAAATCGGACACACATAACCTCATCTGTAGGAACAATCTCCCGTGCATATTTGTTGAGAAATACAAACTCCCGTTTGTACTCTACTATAGTCTTGTTTCCTTATCTCAACACTAGGAATTCTTTCTTCTTTTTATCCAAATAGCTCTTGTTGACGTATTTCTTTTTAAACTCTGTTTGGAAAAATTCCCAAGTAACCTCATTTTTCGGTATCACTACTACAATCATAGCCCACCAATTATAAGCTTAATCTTTCAGTAACGAAATAGCACACCTCACATAGTCTTGAGTCGGACAAGCCATTTCATTCAATACCCTCAAGGTGTTTTCCAACCAATACTCAGCCTTGGATGGATCATCCTCAGTATTTTCACGAAATTCTTTCGCCCCATACCTTTTACCCTATCCGTCGGGATACGACGCTTCTGTTCTATTACAGGAGGTGGAGGCCTTACCGAAGGTGCCGCAGGTCAGGCAGTAGGCTGTGTAGTTTAGGGTGGAGAAGGTGGCACCATACGATTATTCTACATAAATTTTGAGAACCATTAAGCTGAAGAACATGTTTTTGGCTTTGCTTTTTATCATTGGGTGCCCTATGACTAGCCCCGAAATCACTCACCGGGTCATTGTTGTTTACTCCGTTGGTCTCATCTCTTTCAGAATCAGGCATCTTTACTTTTATCTGCAAAAACTATGGTTAGATCGAATTCATCTGTATCACACTATCACAAGTTCATATGGCATGTACTACTAAATCATTTAATACAGTCATAACAGTTTGAGAAACGACTAAACCGTAAGCTCTGATAATACTAAATGTAACACCCAATACCTAAAAACTATCACTAATTAGGGTTCTGGTGTCTTATTATTCATTTATCACTGTTCATCTTTAACATAATGTTATTCAAACTTTATTTTTATTAAAGAATTGCATTCCACACGTTATATATCATTATTTGATTATAAGCACAATTCAACAATGGAAAAAAGCTTATTTTCGACATTTTTAGAGACTTCTACTAGTACCTGTTGGACATGTATTGGTAGTTGTCAAGTCAGTAAATAGTTAATGAATAGTGCAGACTCCTACCGGTATAAGTGACAGTTCTACCGAGACAAGTAACTCTTCTACCGATACAAGTCTTACTTCTACCGATACTAAAAACTCCAGAGAGCTAAATCTTACCCTGCTACTTTTACCGATACAAGTATACCATCTATACTACCGATATAAGCATACCGATACTTCTAAAATCGATATATCCGATACATCAATATCTCCGATACTCCTACCTCTACTAGTACACCATACTCTCTCTCTCTACCTAAGTTTTACAATACATGCATGGGTTCTACCGAAACAAGTATGCATATCACAAGAATCATACAGACACAAAGTTATCAACACAAAACATTAATGCCATTAATATGCATTAAGTCAACATGGGATACATAGACTCTAAATCATTACATAGTACTTTTAAGTCTATATTCCAACTTTCACTACATGTATTACCACATTTATCAACATAATACGATTTTCACAGTCTCAAGTACATAAAGCAAAAGATAACATCATCCTAATACATGTCATAAGACCAAGTGATGCAAAAACTACCAATGAGCTCTGTGATAGTGTGACTTTGAAGAGATGATGATGATCCAATCTTCAATCAGCAAAACGATCTACAAAGAAACAATAATATCTTTGGTAAGCTTCATAACTTAGTAAGTTCGATAGTTTAAAAAGTTACCAAACATTTGTATAAAGCGGCTATAGCTCAACTGAGCCAGGATAATCCCATTGCTTTCTTAAGTCCATTATAATTTTCACTTTCCTATCTATAAATTTTCTGTTACCAGTACCCGGTGCTGCTCATACGAGTTGTTGAGGACTCGCAACATATGCGGTACCCCAGCCATCAGTACGGTGTCTGATTGTAAACTGTTCCCTAACGATGCTTCTCACACGAGCTGTGGGGAGTATGCATAAAGCATAAGTCCTAGAAATTGAAGGGCATATAATCCATATAGGATTCATATCTCTTTTTCGAATCACGAAGTTGGTCACACGAGCTGTCAAGGACTTGCAATATATGCAGTACCCCAACCATCGCGTCGGTACTTTTTCAACGGAATAAAGCCTACTATCTCTTTCTTTTCATTTACTCGATCTCTTCAATTCCAAGTGCTAAAAATTGACAATATATATAAAATAAATATCAAGTAAAATTTACATTACGAACTTACCGGACTAACTTGCAGTTACGATTAGACTTCAGGGACTACTCCGTTAGTTTCCCTTTTTCACGATCTGAAGCATGATCGTAGTCTACATCCATAAATCATTCAATTCTCACATTAAATCACATAATTGAGTCATTCAACAAAATTTAGCCCTTTTTGAGGAAATTACAATTTTACCCGTAATATTTTCCTTTTATCCAATCTAGTCCTTTCAACACAAAACATGCAAAATAACCATTCTCTTACACAATCAACCTTAGTTGAAATCTCTAGGGTGCTCATCCAACCCCTTCACACATTCATTTGCACAACAATATATGTATTTTTATCATTTTCAGAATTTCGTCCCTAAATCCTAATTTCATTCAAAATCTTTTTACAAAAAGATCTAACCCAAGTATCAAGCATTCAAATCTATCAAGAGCTTTAAAGAAAAAGTATTTTCAACAATGGCAAGTTTCATAACATTTGACAGATTTACAAATTAGTCATTGCATAAGCTAGATTAAATTGATACAGACTCAAAAACATAAAAATCACAAAAAACGAGTAAGATTTGCTTACCCAAATTAAGGTTCAAAGATTGAATGTAAAACCCTAAGGTTTTTCTTCCCTTTACTGTGTGAGAGGTAGAAGATAAGTGAAAATGATATATTTTCACTTAAATTTTCTTTTAATTTAATATATATATCAATGGTAATTTTGTAATTTTTAAGACTTTCATCATTAAGCTTTAATTAATCACTTTTAATCTTAATTAAGCCTATTTACTCTTAATAAAAATCATGCTAATCCACCTACTAATAATCCTTTGGTTAATTTATTCATTTAGTCCATCTAATCAACCATCTCTACTTTTACTCCTATTACAATTTAATCCTTTCTACTCAATTAACTATTTAAACATTAAAATTTCCTCACCAAATTTTAATACGATGCTAGCGAAGTCATAAATATTCCAATAAATAAATTAACGACTTGACTCATCAGAATTGTGATCCCGAAATCACTATTTTCGACACCACTGAAAATCGAGCTGTTACACACTCTTTTTATTGCAATAGGCATATTGTGGTCCAGAGATGCATTGGAGAGATAAGGGAATGTCGAGCATAGCTCCATTCACTGTAGACAGCGTTGTGTATTTGGAGAGTGTAAGTATAGGTGCTACACTTACGTGAGGTAGTGTTATGTGTCATGTGATGTGTTTTTGGAGAGTCGTTTATCTAATGTGTGGTGATAGTGTCCACTTAGAGGTGGTGATAGAGTCCCATATATGTTTTATAATCACAAAAATGCCAACTTATCATTATTTGAAACATATTAGTTATGATGGAGTATGAACTGTTATTTTGCATGAACTGTTAATTGGAAGAAATTGTCATTTGGTATGAACTATTATTTCATATGAACAAAGGTTTTATGTGAATTGATAATTTATGTGATATGTCCATTTCATGCAAATTACTTATTATATGTGGACTGGTTATTTTATGAGAACAGTTGTGTCGTGTGAGTTACTATTTTTTGTAGATTGTAATAATATGTGAATTGTTTAAGTATGCCTATTTCACCTAACCTAACTAATGTGTTTATTTGTAGTATGTTTGAGCACTCATAGATCCTTCTTAAGCTCACCCACTCATTTATAATATTATAGTGATATAACGTGTGAAGAGATGTGGAAGTGAGCTACCCAAGTGATCCATAACGAGGCTACACCTGAGTATGTTGTTGTGTTCCCAAACCCAATGAGGAAGACAATATGAGACCAAATTATAGGATTCAGTATTAGACTTACTTATAATTGTCAAGTTGTAATTGGACACTATGAACTATTTAATTGTTTGGTTTGAAACTTATATTACTGCTTTAGATAGATGATTGAAATGATGGATTATGATTGTTTGATAATTTGTTTGAATAGCTGTTCAACTAACTTGTAAGTGTAGGTTGAAGAGTCCTTGGTTATTGAGGTAAGCCTTAGATGTTTTATGTATGATTTGGATACAAACATGTGTTTGGTATGCATGAGATGTAACACAAAATTTGGTCAAGTCATTTAAACTGTTAAATGTGTGCTAACTAATTAATTAATAATGTTATGAGGTTGTGCGAGATGTTTTAATAAATTTTCCAAAATAAGATTTATACGTTTAATCCTACAATATTGTTGTTAAACTTTTTGAAATGAAAATTTTCCCAACATATTACTATATATTATGTTTTAAATCTAATTATACGTTTTAAGACGAAACGGTTGTCAAAGTCCCTACAAATATAGCCTTTTAAATATACCCTACTGCTTGCATGTATGTTTAGTTAAAGTTTTCGAGAAAATTTTCTGTTAAATATTAACTTGTGAAATAATCATGTTGTTGATTGTTGATCAAAGTAGCGCAATGGAAGCATGATATTATGTTTTTATTAAATATTTCATGATTAATTGCGTGGGGTGATTGATCGGTTGGTGTGTTTTGTGATGGTTTAAATGGAGATTCACTTCAGTTGCTAATGTGACATTCGAGATTCGAGTTGGATCGTTTTGGTAGGGTTTGGGATGCCACATTTAGTGGTTTCAGAGTCAGGTTACATAAAAATCGGGCGGAGCCATGAGTATTGTAAAATTTTTTTTTTTGAAAATATAAAAAATATGGTTTTAAAAATTAAATTTGAAATATTTAAATTTTGGATGAAAATACCTTTGCATGAAAATTAATTGTTTGAGTTGGGTAGGAATGGGAACATATTGCCTTCCTCAAAAATGTTTTTTTTTTTGCAGGTTATGCCTTGGATCACTTGTTATTTCCCACTCCTCGATAATGTTTATTTTTTTATTATGGTATGTTCGATATGCCTTCTAGTAAAGCTAGGGAGAGTGCATTCGGGTGAGGTATGTTTCCTATGTTGCTTGTGTTTCCTACGAAATGTGTTCCTTTAAAAGTTGACTTTGAGCATGATAAGAGGTTTATGTTATTTTAGGTTTTATGGTATAACCACAAAACTGTAGAGGCTACTCGGGAAGCTAGGCATTAGAGGAGACATCAATAACCTTATCGATTTAGATTAGGTAATTTCAAGGATGAATTTTCATTTAGTGAGGGAGAGTTATCACATCTCGGAAACTGGATTGGTAGAATTAGGGATTAGTGTATCAAAAGTTGTAATGATGTTAGATCATTAAAATAATTAAAAATTAATTAAATAAAATATTAAAATAATTAGAATTAATAATTTTAGGTTAAGAAATTAAAATTAAGTGTTCGAGAATTAATTTGATTAAAATGAATTTCAAAAATAAAATCGGGTTTAAAAATAATTGAGGAAAAATGTATTTTAATTAAATAAAGACATTTGAAAAATAAGGGAAAACTAGGAGTTTTTAAAAGGAAATTTCCCCTTATTTAAAAGAAAAAATGCTCATCTTCTTCCTCTTTAAAGATCCCTACGTCCATTTCCTCCCATTTTAATTTCTCAAACAAAATTTTTTCCAAATTTAAATTTGGTATTTTCTCTCAAAATTAATTTATTCTTGTTGATTTTCTAGCTATCCAAACACCTCAACACCTTCCGATTTTTAAGAAAAACCATTAAATTCTCATCAAATTCATCATCATTCTTCTCATGTTCAACTTCGAATTAGCTCTACAACTTCTTGTTTTCTTCAAATTGAGGTAATTTCTTGACTTATTATTATTAGATTAAGGTTGTTGTTTTTCTAATTCGGAATTTAATGGAGTGTGTATAGAGTTTTTAAGATTTAAAGCTTTTTAATCAAATTTCGGTTCAAAAATGGTGAAATCCGAAATAATGATTAAATGTATTGTTTTTTTATTGATTTCTAATCTATTTTAACTAAATATAAGGTATTTGAACTCAATTTGATAGATCGATATCAAATTTTAATACATTTTGAATTTCCCCCTTTTGTGTGTTCATACAAGCTTGATTTGTTCAGAAACTTTAAATTCGTGAGATTAGGTAGAATTAAAGGTTTAAAAGTGAATTTAGATGATATTTAGGATTATTAAAATCGAAATTAAAACTTAGAAATGAGATTTGAGTGGTTAAACACCTATTTTGACAAAAACTAGTTAAATTTTCAATATGAGAAAAGTGAGCTTAGAATGGTGATTTTGCTGCTGTTTTTTTTCGAGTTTAAGGCTTTTAATAATGATTTTATATTGTATTCAATTTGTATGCAAAGTTTCGGATTCATCAGGAGGTTTCACTAGCAATGCGAAAAGGAAAGAAAAGCTTGTTTGACATTATTGTGTAATAGGTATTGATTAAGGTGATATAATACATTTAAACTTCGGTATACAAGCTAAGGTAATATATGCAAATCCCTTGCTTAATTAATATGCGAAACTTGATTTTTCCTTGTGCAAATCCTTGCAATTTTGGTTGAATCGTTGAGCATATACACTGCGATTTTAATGGTGCAAAATGCATGGACTTATAATATATATACATGGGTTTTTTTTTATACGGTATATATATATTAGTGGGTTTTATATATACAATATAAAAAAGGAGGAGTTGGTAATATATATATATGCGTGTTATATATAATATATGCATGGGATTGTATATAATATTATGTGTGGGTTTATATTATATAATATATGTGTTTATAGGTTTTCTTTTATATAATATATAAATTTATGAGATTTTTAAGGTATGCTAAAATTTGACGTCACAAATGTTACTAAATAGGTATGTATTTGTATGTAATATATATTCATATATGGTTATGTAATGCTCGCAAACAGATATAAAAATAAATATTATAATATGAATTTTTATTGTGTTATATTATGAACCATGTTAACTTGACGAATTATATTATTATGGCGAACTATGTTAATTTAGTGATTTGTATTAATATGGTGAACTGTATTAATTTGCAGAACTGTGCATTGTGAGTTTTTGAGCTATATTGTTTATAAGCTAAGCTATTACGTGCTCTATTCTAAATAAAATATGCGAACAATGATTTATGTGAGCTATGTTATGAATGATATGTGAAATGTGTTATGTGTGCAATATATATTGCATGAAAGTGATATTATTTGTCAACCATGTTCTATTGCGAATTGTGAATTACGAACTGTTTTATAATGTGCGAGCTCTGCTTAATTGCAAGCCCTATTATACTGAATATGGTAAATGCGTTAAAGAGATATTTTGACATTTTGTCCTTATGGAACCATTGGATATAGTTGGAGAGATAAGGGAATGTCGAGCATAGCTCCATTCACTATAGACAAAGTTATGTGTTTGGAAAGTGTGAGCATATGTGCTACACATACGTGGAGATAGCGTATGGCTTTATGTGTCATGTGGTCTGTTTTGGGGATCCGTTTATGCAATATGTAGTGATAGTCTCCTATATGTTTCATAATCATAAAAAAGTCAAGTTATCATTATTTGAAATATATGAGTTATGATGGTGTATGAACTGTTATTTTGCATGACCTGTTAATTGGAAGAAACTATCATTTGGTATGAACTATTATTTCATATGAACAGATGTTTTATGTGAATTACTTATTATATGTGCACTGGATATTTTATGAGAATAGCTGTGTCGTGTGAGTTACAATTTTTTGTAAAATGTAATAATATGTGAGTCGTTTAAGTATGCCTGTTTCACCCAACCTAACTGATTTGTTTATTTGTAGTATGTTTGAGCACTCACTGAGCATTCTTCAGCTCACTCAGTCCTTTGTAATATTACAGTGATATAGCGTGCGAGGAGGTGTGGAAATGAGTTATCTAAGTGATCCATAATGAGGCTACACCTGGATATGTTGTTGTGTTCCCAAACCCAATGAGGAAGAAAATATGAGACCAAATTATGGGATTTAGGATTAGACTTACTTATAATTGTCGAGTTGTAATTGGACACTATGGACTATTTAATTGTTTGGTTTGAAACTTATATTACTGCTTTAGATAGATGATTGAAATGATGGATTATGATTGTTTGATAATTTGTTTGAATAACTATACGACTAACTTGTAAGTGTAGGTTGAAGAGTCTCTGGTCATCGAGTTAAGCCTTAGATGTTTTATGTGTGATATTGATACAAACATGTGCTTGGCATGCATGAATGTAACACAAAATTTGGTCAAGTCATGTAAATTGCTAAATGTCTACTAACTAATTAATCAATAATGTTATGAGGTTGTGTGAGATGCTTTAATAAATTTTCCAAAATAAGATTATACGTTTAATCCTACAATACTATTGTTAAACTTTGAGAAATGGAATTTTTCCCAACATATTACTATATATTATGCTTTAAATCTAATTATAGATTTTAAAACTAAACGATTTTCTATGTCCCTACAAATGTAGCTTTTTAAAAATACCCTACTACTTGCCTGTATGTTTAACTAAAGTTTTCGAGAAAATTTTCTATTAAATATTTAGCTTGTGAAATAGTCATGTTGTTGATTGCTGATTAGAGTAGCGCAATGGAAGCATGATATTAGGTTTTTATTAAATATTTCATGATTAATTACGTGGGGTGATTGATCAGTTGGTGTGTTTTGTGGTGGTTTAAATGAAGAGTAAATTCCGTGGCTAATGTGATGTTTCAAATTCGGGTCAGACCATCCTGGTCAAGTTTGGAATGCCACAGGGGAATTTTATCAAACAGCTTGTAGGCAAAGGGTTTAAAAGAAAATTTTCAAGATTTTGGCTAAGTTTTAGGCAATCTGTTACAATAAAATGCAATTTATATGTTCAAAATCAACTCAAAACACAATTTTCAGCCAATAATTTGACAAAAGTTCAATAAATTTTCAAAATGAGAAAAACTGAAAGCAAACTTGTTGAATCCTTGTATAAAAATGGAAATGTTGGTTGTTTTGTTTCAATATTTTAAAGAAAAAGTGAAGAATTTGAAGATTTTGGAAGGTAGTGTTGAAAGGTTTTCATAAGTGGGTTAAAACAAATTTTGAGTTTTCTTAATCTATTTGAAAGACATGCTGTACGAGACTTTAAAACACGAGTATATCAATACTTTTTAAACGAGTATTGATATTTTTAAAAAAAAGTATCGATAAAATAGTATTGGTATTGATACCAAATGTTGAATTTGTTTTTTAAAGTGCAATTTTTTTTTCAACTTTACTTCTAAGTTCTAATTCATTCTAAACTAACTTAGAATGACTTTTTAGAGAATTCTAATGATTTCATATGGTTAAATATGTCAAATTTAAGTAAGATGCATATGAAAAATACATTATAAGGCATGCAAAAATTAAATATTAACATCTAACAAAGTCCAGTTTAACATATTCAGAGGCATTCTACAATCATGTAAACTAGACCAAATATGTCAAAAATAGACTAGACATGCAAAATAAATTCCCCCTAACTAATTGCATATGAGAGCCATAGAAATAATTTGTTCATACTTTTTCAAACAATTTCAAGTAATAAATATTTTGAAAGCAACTAAGTGCATAATTTTTTTTTTGAATAACTAAGTGCATAATTTTATTTGAACATAAAATCAAGGCAAAGCAGTGATACCTAATTCTCTCCGAAATGTTCAAAATCTTTCTTTATTTAATGGTTTTATAAAAATGCCAGTTAATTAATGTTAAGTAATTCAAACTTTTAGAGGGCATTTTGTAACAGCCCTTAATCGGCCCAACAACCAATATGGATAATTGATGTCAAAAGGGCACTTTCTTTACTTTTACAAATTTTCTTTTTATCCAAAAACATCAAATGCTCAACTTAAAAAATCTTTTAATACAATTTCCAACATTTATGAAGCTTTAAATGCATTTTAGATTCATTTCAAAATATTTCATAAGTGTTTGGACATGTAGAATACATAAAATGAAGTTCTGGTAGCTCTGCTAACGACTTGAAATATAAGTTTTGGAGGTGAAGTGTGCTAAGTCTCGATACTTGAGAGGAAAGTATTGATAATTGGAAAGTAAGTTATGATACTTGGCCCACAAGTATCAATACTTAGTTTGTCTACTATAGCTTTTTATCTACTAACATGCAAGTATCGATACTATAACGGTCTAGTCTCAAGTCTTGATGTAGAAGATCTTAAAATTGGTCCAAAAACACTTCAAATCATCCCTAAACATCATCAGACATGCCCATAAGTTTCAAATCACTTTAAAACCTTATCAAATCTCAATTAAGCACAATTTCATCACATGACCACTATTAAGCGAATTCAAGAACCATGATTTAACCTAAAATACTAACATGATTTGAAATAACACATGGAAACTTAAGTCAATATAATTACTAACACTTATGCTAGCCTAATCCTTTATGTACATGTCAATAAACTATCATAAGCTAATACCAAATCAACTACTTTACACTTTTAAAACCTCATATGGTGATGGGATCCCTCCAGGACACGATCTCAAACTTTTCAAAAAGGTCTTTCACCTACGCATTTAAACAAGTAATGGGGTAAGCTCAAAAACTTAGTAAGTACACAAGGAAATTTCCTACTTAACCCTATCCTATATCAGTGTTGAGTCTTTTATAAGTATGAAGTCTAAATTAGAATTATGTCACTTACCAATAAAGGTTTAATTCTCTTTACTAATTGATTCTTCATTAAGGCTCAAAACACTCAAGTATAGCTCATTTTATTTATCCATTTCACCATTTTAATGTGATTACTATTTGTTAAACCTTTTGCTCATTGGTTGAGCATTCACTTATGCTGTGCGGTCTTTAATTTCTATCTTTAGATTAAGTACATTTTCAATCAATCTCTTATTTCACAAGGCTTACATTTTCGATACTAAATCTCTTTTTTCTTGTTATACAAATGTCATCTCATCAAATTTTCATTTAACTGACTTGTTATTATCATATTTATTCACATACGGTCCCACTTATGACCCGTTATTCATTTAATTCATATTTTACCTAAGCAATTTAGTATTTGTCATTTTTAATTCAATAAATATTTCTTTATATATCTTTTATCAATATTAATGTTTATAGTCCTTAGAAAATCTAGCAAAATAAGACTTGAACACTTAGGATTTCCGTCCAAACACAACCATACACATATTACACCAATGGTGCTTCCAACCACATACAACCAAGATATCATATATATTGCACTAAAATTGCATTTTCTCCAAACACAACCAAGTTGCATGTACGTGGTATGTCGTGAGGCATTAAATCATATCTCCATCAAGAGACATTTTCCCATATACATGTGCACGACTAATCCTTATTATTGGCATGTCAATTGTATCCTCACTATTCCACTAAGTTTATTGGGGGAAATAAGTGTACTAACACATATTGTATACATATCACATCACGATTTCAAAGCTTTCAATTATATAGAAATTTATTATTTCACATATATCACATTTTTGTGCTTATTAGAAGCCATTTATGACTTACGCTTATTCACATAATCACACCACCACTTAGGGACTCATATCGCCACTTTATTATTCTTATACAAACATATATTTGTTATTCACAATTATTTCATATTAATCTTGTAACGACCCGAATTCGGGGGTGTCGAAAAATGTATTTTCGAGACTCCATATTTGTGAACCCGACCCGTAAATATTTAATAAAAATATTTATGAAAATAAATAGTAGAATAATGGATTTTTTAATAAAATTTTTTAATTCTGTAGTGTTTAATTAGGTATGAGGAATAAATTGCATAAGTAGTAAAAGTACAATTTATAAAGGGATTTATAATTGAAATTAATAGGAAGGATCAAAGGGGCAAATTGCCCACTCACACTCATAGTGCCGTTAGGTGAGGTTTGTGGCTTGAAAATTTTGTTAAGAAAATTCTAATTAAAATTTAGAAATAAGGAAAGAAAAGAAATGGTGGAGATTTGCTTATGTGGGGTTGGTTGAGAAACCAAAAACAATCTTTCATTCTTCGGGCATTCGAAGCAGAGAGGGAGAAACGAGAAAACTTAGGGTTTATTTAGGTTCAAGCTTCAAATTGGTAAGCTGAATCAAATCTTTTTCTTGTAATTTTTATGTTTTTGAATCCCAGTACCTTACTCTTCATGACCCATATCGTATTTTTCGTTATTGTTAGGAATATTAAATACTACCACTGTTGGGTAGATAGAGCTTTAAGAATAAATTTGGTATATTTTGAGTTAGAAGTGAAATAGGAATAAATGGTGAGATAAATTATTGGTTTAAATATAATGAGGGTCAAATTTGGAAATTCTGAGATTTATTGTAAGAATGAGAAAGTAGGAAGTTAAATTTAATTAAAATGAAATCTGTTGTGTTTTAATGAAAAATATTGTGTATTTAATTCCTTAGTTAACATTGACTCAGACTCTTCAAAAAGGAAGGGCAAAGACAAGATTATTGACGAGTAGCTCGGAATTTACGATTGGTGTTTCTATAACTTAAACTAAATTATAAATTGTCACTTTTTAATAAAATGCTCAAGGTAAGAAATAGAGGTATGATTACTCTACTCAATTGAGTTGGCTTGGAATCAAGTAATGGTATGAGAATTTAATGTTGCTCTTATATGTATGAATATATGAAATGATTTTGCGAAATGTAAAAATATACGAATATTATTATTACCTAGAATTTTAAATGTAATTATGATGAGATCAAAATAAAAATTTGAAATATTGATTCGTTTTAAAATTTAAAATGATTGCCCTATTAACTGTTCGGGCTGAGTCGGATATAGATGGCATGTCACAAGATAGGAAGAGTTCAGGGTTACTTCGACCACGAGTCAATGAGGCATTGGGTGTCAAGTTATTTCGGTTTAATTGATGAGACACTGGGTGTCAACCTTATTATAGCGCTGGGTGCGACTTATTTCTTCGGATTTATCCGATGAGGCATTGGGTGCCACACAGGTGTGTTGGTTGGATCTATGTATCTGTCAGAGCCCGAGTCGTGTTAATAGATAACTATAAATGATGATCATTATGATTACATGGAATGAAAATGTTATGAATGTTGCATTGAGAATCAAAGAAATGAGAAATGGTTATGCATGATGATAATATGCATAATTTATATGGAAAATGTATTGAGAAATAAAGAAATGGTATATAAATATGTATAATGATATTATGCATAAATTGAATAAAAATGGTGAATACATAATGAATTGTGTATTGAGGCCCAAAGAAACGGTATTCATACATGTATTAAAATTATATGCATAAGTGGAATGTGAATTGAGAGATAAATGTGATCAATGATATTATGATATATATATTTATATGTGTGTGTGTGTAGATATTATAATGATTCATGAGTAAGATTACAAAATATGGTAATGGATTTAACATGAGCTAATATTAACTTAAATTTATACAATGTATCTATATTGTTTAATGTTTAGTTATGGAAATACCATTGAGTAATTCTCATTCGTGCGATTTGTTTCTCATGTGCAGGTTAGTTACTTTTGGTATATTATGACTCAACATCCAAAGACGATCTCGCACTCAAGTGTTAGTGATGTTGTTTTTATTTTGTTATGGCTTGGACCTAGGATGTCTTTTGTTATTGAGTCCTTATTTTTGTTGTGTTTTGATTGATATGTGCTTATATGATGAATATCTTGACGTGTGAATAAGATAATGGTAGTTCTTATGTTGGTAGTATAGATGTGTATATATATATATTTGGTTCAATGATTTTTAGGCTTAAATGTCTAAGTTTAAGGTATTTAGGGTGATTTATTGATTGGATGTTAGACTAGTTGATCTTGGTATAGGATTGAATTTGACATGTTTATAGATGCATTCATGTTAATCTTTGAGTCATTTGGAGACTAGGTAAAAGTTGCAAACTTGAAAAATATAAGTTTTACTAAACTTTCTCGAAGTATCAATATTTTAATATTGGTATCAATATTTCTTTATAAGCACAGATTCTAAAATTTGACATAATGTCAAGTTGGTATAGATTTTTATTTAGGTACCGATATTTTTCATAAATTATCGATACCAAAAAATGTTTATCGATACCATTGTTCTTGCAAGGAAAACAAAATTGAGTTTTGGTAACGTTTTTTTGTAAGGTATCAATACCAATTGGACTTTTCAAGATCTACGTCTAAACTTTTAAATTTCATAAATTACATCTCATATTATACTCGTACATCACATTTAGGTCCTTATAAAAATGAAATTTTAATATACTAGAATATATGTGTTATTTTTATTTAAATGATTGGATAGTATTTTATTATTGTAAGTATTAGTTATCAAATTCGTTGTGACACTTCCTTGCTTAGGTCCGATGATCGGACCGGGTAAGGGGTGTTACAAATCTATTTTTAGTTATCAACAAATTCTTCATGGTATCTTACCAAAATATTCCATTTTAGAAGGTGTTTCGTTTTATAGTATCAAATTGTTTAACATTTTTCTTATTTGAAAAAATAATCTCATTTTATAAATGTTCATCAAGTATAACATTTTTTCATAAAATTAAAGTTGACACTTTTATATTCATTTCCCATTTATAGTAAGCTAGGCTTTATTATTTCACACCTTTAAATTACTAGTTATTCCAACACATCAAACCATGATTTTCACATGTTATAATATAAATAATACTCCAACCATTTATTACATTAATTTTTTAACCTATAACCTATCACAACTTGAAGTTGGCGGGTCAAAGATTTTGGTGTATAATAGAGGAATAACTTGTTGGCGAAATGTTATTCACTCAAGTGTTACTTTTGGCGTATAGCATGGGTGTATAGTAATCGTATAAGTGAATGTTCTGTTTTAGATTATTTTACTATTAGAAATATATTTTGTTAAGTAAAAAGGTAATTACGATATGGGTCAACGCCAAATGTTAAGTACACCATGTTTGTCTAAAGTACTGTGCTACTCAAGTTGTAAAGTTGTCACACCCCAAAATTGAGCCTAAAAGTTACGAGGGAATTTTAGGAATTTTAGTCTATATGTGCTCGGAATTTTATAAGTTTGGTAACCGATAATATTTTTGACAATTTCTATTAGGAAATTAAATCAATTTCTTAAAATGAGTTTTAAATACCTTTAATTTTGAAAATAAGACTGATTTGTAAAATAGTCAAAATTGAGAGTTTTTATGAAGTAATTTTACTAAATTTTAAATTTCAACTTAAAAACCTGCTTCATACTTATGCCATCCCTCCATTCTCTCATACTCTCCTAATTGATTTTTACTTCCAAATCCTAATCCCTTTTGAATTCCAACATCCCTTGAACCAATAAACCTCCATTAAAACCAAGAAAAACACCCAAAAACCTCCACAACTTCATTATCTTCTTCAAGAGTGAGTTTTCCTGAATTTGCGTCAAAGCTTGCTTTTCTTCCATAAAAGGTAACCATTCATGTTTATATTAGTTTTAAATAATATCTAATATATTAAACTGAACTTTTAGCCATTAAAACACATGTTTTAAATAAAAGTCGAAAATCAGGTCATAAATGGTGGATTTTGGGTTTGTTGATAAAAACTTAGTTTTAAAGAATTTTTCAAATAGTTTTAACATTATTAGAATGTTTCTAAAGTTATTTTGAAGTTTCGTTAAGTATTTCTCGAGTTTTAATGAATTTTCATCATAATGGCCATTGTACGTTGAAAAAATTTAGTACCTTAAAACATGTAGTTTTGTATAGTTTTAAGGTTGGGAATTAGCTTTAGAAGAATATGTTGATGAATGGAATTCATTTTGTATGAAAAGATTAAGTGTAGACTGAGATATTAGAATTTTAAGTTTTTTATGTCGAAGGTTTCGGTTAAAAGAGAATGTAGCTTAGGCTATTATTTAGGACTGTTTAAGATAAGTTATTGACTGATTTTTATTGTATATTTGTGTGTAATGTATTGTTGAAGTCTCGGAGTCAATAGGACCTTCAACGAATAGAGATAAAGGCAAATAAAAGCTTGCCTAAGCTTTTGGCTTTTTGTTGAAAGCAATATTTTGGTGAGTATTTTGGAATTGCTGCTCGTAAATAATTCATTGTGTATTTGGGAATTTAGAGGTAGCCTAAAACCCTACTCTAAATTTCGAGTGTTAGTGTTCTCACACTGATAATTAAATGTGATATATGTGTGCTTATGTAATTGTCAAAATATGAACATATATGAGATGCTATTACATGTGTTATATGCTTGTAATGACTGTTGTGAAAGTAAATATGTGGGTATGTCATTCATGCCATGAGATAATAAATGTTGTTATGTTATTCATGTCATGTGACAGTAAATATGTAGGTATGTTATTCATGCCATGAGACAATAAATTTATGGGTATGTTATTCATGCCATGTGATAATGAATATATTGTGGTAATGATGTGAATATGCGGTGATGATGTTTAGAAAATCGTTAAGTAAATGTGTGATAATAATGTGAATATTTTGACCTTTTGACCTTTTGAGACCATTGGATATATTTGGCATGAAATAGAATTGTGAGTACTCACCTATATGTAAAGTGATTTTTAGGCATTGAGGCCCTGGGACATGCTTGGAGGGATAAGAGAATGTGAGCTAAGCTCCATTCAACGGGACATGTGAGAGGAAATAAGGAGAGTGTTATCTATATGCTTCAGTTTTGGGATATGTTTGACTCTATGAGTCTTTTGGTGTGTTTGGAGATCTGTGTATCCAATGTGTGCTGATAGTGCGCACTTTATGTTCCATAAACTCAAGAGCCAAATTATCATTAAATCTGTTAAAAGTTAATGTAATTTTTGCTTAAAAGTGTATGTGATTTGTGCTTAAATATTTTTTTTGCTTAGTCTAGAAATTACAAAGGAGTATTGGAAGGAAAACAAGTCAAACCAAGACCCTCACTAAGCTGCCAAACACAGCAATCTCAAAACCAGATAGTAAAAACCAGATTGCAAACAAAATAGATAAAAAAAACTCCAAAACACTTCAAAGACACTTTGAACTAAACAAAAACAACAAAACAACCATTAAACAGCAACTAGTTTCCTCCATTTCTAAATAAACGCCATCAACAAATTTTGAAGTTCCCTGCTCAGAACATCCTTGCTACTACTTGAGCATTAGCCAATCAGAACCAATCAGCAAAGCTTCTCAATAAGAAAAAATAAAGCCCCTCTGATCCTATCCTGTTACTCTCACCACCAAGCTTTAAAAGTATCTCAACGCTTATCCCTGCTATTTTTTTCCTCAATCTAAGTATTACAAGAAGATGCATTGGAGACATCAAGCCTATCCAGAGACAGAATTGCAGCAAACCATCCAAGCAAGATCATACCACTACCACTGTTCATATCTAATCACCTATAATAATTAAAAATTTCCACAATCCAAATTGCATATTTCACTCTCGAAAAAAAACACCAGAAGGCATCCGCATTTCATCACCAGGCCTTACATTTGACTTTCCTAGTTCTCAACCTTTTCAACTATTATACAATTCAAAGGTCGATGGGGACCTTATCCATCCCTGAAACTTCAGTCTGTAGCCTGTACTAACCGAAAAACAGTGCATTCCAAACTAACAAACAAATCCATCTTCTCAAACTACATGTTTGATGCAGCAACCCCCAATACTGCAAATAAGAGCAGCCCAATTATCGACTTCATCGTTATTAGTAATCAAATGGACCACTTGCAGGTTATCATTCCAACTATAGCTTTAGTGTCAATAGGCTTTTACCTCATTCTCCTTGCCTTGCTCTTTTCAGATCACTTACAATGATAAAGTTTCCAACCAAAGCATCAAACCAACCTGCAACTTGCATTAGCCTCTTCCTAGCCAACACAAACTAATTTTGTATATATCTGTAGCCAACCACAAAGCACCCAGAATAAAACAACTATTAATCAATTACCCCTTCTTACACTAAAAACTCAATTCTTCACCAAGCTTTGAAGAAATCAGTAAGTTTGACCGTTGTAATTGCTAATGCCAAGGCCATTTCAAATCCTTGTTGTTCTACTTTCCAAAAAGACAGACACCTCAAAATATTCCTTATTCCACACCGAGACAATACCCCCGATCTCCCATTAGCTGCCACAAATCTAAGCCCAAAATTATCATCGTACCAAATTTCCACACTAAATCCATTGAAACTACCTCTAATTTACTCTCTTGTATACAACAAAATTTTGAGTTCGACTTCCTAATCGTTCTTCTCAGACTAGAAATCTTTGTATCTGCACCTAAACCCTTTACATTCCAAGATAATACCCTCATAGCTAGCCAACTTACTAATGAAAATATGAGCAGAACCAATTTACAGAATAATTGAACACTAACCCGATACTTAATTACTCTTCCTTCCTTGCATGCCTCTGAACCTTCCTTCTTCATCCTTCGAAAATAACTCAAATCCTTTCTATTGAAGCTTTACTCTTACAATTTCTTCAATTACATCTATCTCATCTCCTCTAACACCCAAGCCCAATTTCTTTCCAACCTCCTAAGTATTCCATGCTTCCCTCAGAATCACCCTTCCACAGTTGCTGATATCCGAATCTGAGAGTGATATATTCACGATCTTATCTCCTTCCTCTCTATCTCCCCTCCCTTTCTCTTTCTTCAATGCTTTATCCCTCTTCTTCCTTTCTTTAGATGTTAAGAATTTGTCTTGAATATCATACATAGAACGAATTTTTTTATTCAAGCCCTTCTTCTTTTTCCTATTGAATCGTACCTTCTCAATTTCTTCCTCTAATTCCAGCAAATTTTCTCAAAATTCCTTTGACACAGCTTCTGCTCCTTTTAAACGCCTTATCTACTCTTATAGGACCTGCCTCCATCTCATCGCTATTCTTATTCTCGTATATACTGCCCAACTCAACTTCCTTTTCCTTTGCATTTGGATCAACACTTGGGTTATGGACACCTAAGCCCATAAGACTTACATCCTCCCAAGCCCTACCTACACCCAAATTACTTTCTGAAGTGCTATCCTGCTGTACCTCATCTGCTACAACCCTGATCCCTCCCTACTTTCTTGTAAGCCCTTTCCAACAATTCCTGACATGCATTACATTCTTTTTCATTTTCCATGCAACCATTCATTGGATCACTTTGTTTGCCGTTTCCCCTCCCCTCCGATAGAAACTTCCATAGCGATTTCGACATCGAGCCAGTCTCTAAAATTTTTTCTTCTTCATCCTCCTTACTTTTGATTTGATCTTTAGACCCTTCGTCCTCCATTTTTGACAAACCTTTCTCTTTCACTCTTATAGGAAAAATAACATTCCCCACTTCTAACAATTACATCATCACAACTCTTAGGCTGAGATATGGATATCAAGAGTTCCATTTTTGTAAAACTTGTAACACTCTTAGGCTGAGATATGAAATCAAGTTCCCCCACAGACCTGCTATTATACTAAAAGTTTCAAAATTTCAACAATGAAGTGGCACCCCCGATACCTCAACCCATGCTACCCTTTCCATTATTATCATCTTTTTTGACCAATGTTCAATATTAATGAATAAGTCTCTCAAATAAGACCAATTAGTTTGTCTAAGTAATTCTAGAAGTTCTTCATCTGGTGTTTCAACCAAATAAAATCTCCCTTGAATCCTTTTAATAGATATCTCCCCTAGACCAAACTTTGCTAACCTTTCATTCAAAATCTTTGTATCACCAACCGTCAAAGCTTCACCGACCAGACGTTTCTTTAGCTTTCAGAGATGTTCTTCTTCAACATAACCTTGTACGCTATTTCGATCTGTTACCATCATTTTACTAATTCTCGAGTTCGTTTCCACTCTTTCTTTCTCTTTTTGCTCTGTACCTTCTTTTTGTGGCTGTTTGGTATGGTTTGGGACCTTCCTCGAAATCTTCCTTTTACCTTCATCTCTTGCCATCTTTACCTTGATATTATTTCCCAGAAGTTTAAAACCATCAAGTCTCTCTATCACCCTGATTGTATCCTTCCTATTCATAAATCTCACAAATCCAAATCTATTGCCATTCCTCCTTCTCTTTTCTGGTATGAAAGCATCCACCACACTGCCATGATAACTAAACAATGCAACCCCTTCCAATGCATAGATTTCGAGAGATTGTCCATGAACACTGTAACTTCATATCCGCTCATTCTTTGATATTATTTTCATAAGTTACTCACAAAAAAATATTAATGTGATTTATGGTCAAATATTAATGTGATTTGTGCTTAAATGTTAATAAGATAAATGTTGAAATATTCATGTGATTAAATGTGACTAAATGTGATTAATATGTGATGTGATAAATTCTGAAATATTTATGTGATTAAATGTGACTAAATGTGATTAATATGTGATAGAATTAGAAATGACACCTATTTTCTCCCTAAATTTGTGTATTAATTGTCTCTTTTGTATTATATTTAGCATGCATAATAGGCATTTCATACTTAGTATTTATATTTTTTAACTCATTATTGTTTGGCTTAAATTCTTGTTATTTTATCTCTTTTGTGCGCTAATGTCGCCACATGCAGCCTATGTATTGTGTGTAGAAATTGTCAACGCAGGGATCCATCTCAGAAGATAGATGCTAGAATGAATTTAAAGAATGTAGCCAGAAGTTTAACTTGGATTGCAGCCAAAAATGTCACCACATAAAAACCTCTACTTTGTATGGATGAAGTTACGCTGCAAACATAACTGGAAGCACCAGCACAGGGGAAAAACACGTTGTTACCACAATTGAAGGTTTCAAATTGCGCCCAGTAATGTCATGACAACCTGCAGATTTTTGAAGAACACATCAGATCTGCGTGAGTGCACAGCTGGATTATAACAAACTTTGACAGCTGCAAATGGATCTGGATCTGAGAAGAGATGATATCTACAATTCCTGAAGCCTATAAATAGAGGAAAGAAGATAGAGAAAGATATAAAGAGGTGAAGGAATTAATTCTGCAATTACTTTGTGTTTTTGGAGATTTATGCTGAAGAAAGGTAAGCTGATTGAGTGAAGGAGCAACTACTTCTGACGAGAAGTGCTCGATGCAATGCAAGAGGAGCGGTTAAGAAATAGTCCTAGTAGTCTAGGGATAGTAAGCTTCAATATATTAGTTAACCCCTCTCGTTATGTTGATGAACTATTATTGACAATTGAATGAATATGGGAATATCTTTCAGTGTTAGATTACTTTGATTCTTATTTGATTCTTCTCATCTGTTTATTCTTGGACTTAACTGCATTAAACACAAGAGTGGAATTATAGTCTACCGACATCGGGAGATGCGATGACAAGTTAGGTTAACAAGCAAGTTAGCGAGAGTTGCTTGGGATTAGAAGGGATTCTGGTCACTTGTTCTTGAGTGCATAATATTGCCAGCACTGAGAGGCGTGGTAATTATGGGCGCTTAAGTCTTGATTAAACAGAGAGCTATAATTGGTAAGATTTCATTGGAGCCTTATTGCTGCGACAATTCGTCTATACAATACCTTGTCGACGTATCTAGCATTGCTGCTTAGTAAAATCAGTGATCCACTCCAATTCTTCGCACTTGATCATACTTTTACTTTCATGCATTTAAATTCTTAACACTTTAACAACAATTTGATTTACTTTCAATTGCTTTGACAATTAACTTTTATAATTACGTTGACAATTTTGACTATCTTAGTGTGCAGATCTAATTTAGTTGCACTGACATCCTTACTAGCATTTTCTCTAATCTTAATTTAAGTTGCTTCGACATTTAAACATCAAGAACCCATTCCTTGTGGGATCGATATCTGATAGAATCAATCTATCAACTATACTTGCATCGACATGTGTCCGCTTGCACAACTGTTGTGACGTTACAGGCCGATCAATATGTGATGTGACAAATGTTGAAATATTCTTGTGATTAAATATGACTAAATGTGATTAATATGTGATGTGACAAATGCTGAAATATTCATTTGGTTAAATGTGATTAATATTTGATGTGATAAATACTAAAATATTCATGTGACTAATGTGTTTAAATGTGATTAATATGTGTTGTGTTAAATGCTTAAGTACTCATGTGATTAATGCGATTAATGTGTAAAAGAATGCATTAAAGATGATTAAACATGTAAACTATGATAATAAATATAGAGATGATTTGAATATGTTATATGGTTGCCTTGTTGATGCATGACGACTCGTTTGTGTATGGTTATTCTGGGCATTCACTAAGCTTGTTAAGCTCACCCACTCCTTTTAAACCATTGCAGATCAGTAGTGCTGGTGTGAGCGGTGTGATATTTGAGGGGTGATCTAAGCAAAATCTTTCGTAGCTATTTGTAGGTATTATTTGATTATTTATGTTTTGGGGAAAAAGGCAATGTGAAAGTTTAATTGTGATTTTGATATGGTTTTAAGTTTGCTTATATGATTATTTTACTTAGAACCCATGGACTTAAAGTATATTTAGCATGTTCTAGTGATGATTAATATATGTTTGTATTAAAATTCGTATAAATGCTAAGGTAAGAAGATGTTTGTATAAAAAGTGACAATTCATGATTTTTATGATGTGAGACGGTGGTGTAACGTCCTGTTACTCGGGCTCGGCAACCAGGTCGAGTATAGGATGCTACGAAAGTAATCTAGTTAGGAACAACTGGATAGACTAGTCTAATAATCTTACTCGGGATTCTCATTTATGTTCTTCTTAGAAACTGTCTACCATTAATGGGGACAACTTTGAAAATGTGTGACACTTGTTAAGTTCCAATAAGACGAATAGATTTTATATATATGTGTAAAGAGTTTTATAAAAAGGTTCTTCCAAAAGTATGTTATTTTCTAGTTCTTCTTCTGTAAACCAATTGTTTTTCTTCCTTATTGAGCTGGAAACTTAGGTTCTTAGACTAATCGGTGATTATACCTTTTTCAATTAAGTATTACAACTCTACATGTTAGGTCTTTTGAATGAGTAAGTTTGCATGTGGTGTTGGAATAGTATATTGTAAGTATAATATTTTGCATGGGTTGTCAGTGATTGAGATGATAGTAAATTGTATATGAATAATTTTTAATGGTGATCCTATGTTCTGTAAGCAGTTGTTGTTGTTGGATTGTGTTAGGTGTTCGACTGTGAAGCTTTGAGCTACAGTTTATGTGTGTTATAAGGTCAGTCTCCATTTTGACTATTCTATGTGAATCATTCAAAAAAATAAGTATATATATAGCATGATAATAATGGTTAAGGAAATGAGTAAAGTAAATTTGAGATATGTGTTATAATGATATGTATAAAGTTATGCTGAAAAGAGTGATGATTGGTAAGTATACAGGTAAGGTTTGATGTAAGAACAATATAATTGCCAGTCTGTATGATGTCTTTGTGGCGTATTCTGTATGTCGCTTTTTTGGCATGTTTTGTCTGTTGCACTTGCACCGCAATCTATTTAACTCTTAAGGTATATTTCGCCAAGTATGCATATTATAATGTGAAATTTTGTTCGAATCGTAAGTTTGGATAAGTCCAGATTGCTTTATAATAAATACTACTATGATATGTTGTAATTGTTAGGATTAATCTGATCTAGAAAGTGATTGAATAAGTTTAAAGAGAAACCCTTGAGAAGAAGTGTATATCCATGAGATAGATATGAATATTTTCCATAATAATCTGCTAGTGTGTAAATGGGTATTTTCATAGTAATGAAAGACATAAGGATTTGTCAGTGTAAGTTTTGTTATCTCTTGAGATCGAATAATGTACCATCTTCTTCAGAAATAATTTGGAGTATGAATCATTGAATTTGAGTAACTTGGGTTTTGTATTATAATGGTGGAATTCATCTGAGTGTTCTGTATGGTTCAATGTCAATGTGAGATTACAAGGTATCAAGGTTATGATTCGGTTAGTAAATTAATTGAAGACAATCATGCAAGTATCCACCAAAGAATAGTATCTCTTATCGACCATTTTGAAATGAGTGTTTATAAGAAGAGATTAATAAAATTTTGCGAAGATTCATAAGTTTGTCAATTAATGAGAATTTGGTAAGGTAAGATGTAAATTATGACATGTAAGTATATGCTAAACTTGTGTCATTATTCATCCGATACAGAAGCAAGAAATGCAGAAGGATATTTAATGCACCATTGTACATCAAATAGTCTAAAAGTATCAACCAAGGTATTTTGGTGTTAACTCTCATTAAGTTCTTCTAATCTTATGGCTATTATGTTTCTGTTTCAGGTGGCATAGTAAAATACGCCAAGAGGATGATGTCAGAACTATGCCAAGGATGAGGCGAAGTGGTATTATGCATACAGTGGAATAGTGGTGTATCGTAGGGTGATACTTTTTTAGTTTGTCATTAATACAATGATATGTTGTAATGAGTTGAGTCAACTATGATGTAATAATTTATTTTAATTAATTTCCCTTGGTTTTAGTTATCAAACCTCTTAGTTATATTATTTACAAAAATGTTTATCAGTAATAAGTTTTGTTAATTGTTTTCATAATTTTTGTTAAGTATTTTGTGTAGTAACACCCGTGATCTGAACTTGACGAATCGAGCCGGGTTGATCGTGTTACATAATCACATACTTATTTAAAGAAAAGCTTAGAAAATTCAAAGTTAATTACCTCTTGGATGAACAAATATTTCATATTAAACTTTTCAACACTTGAAGCCTCTTATCCCACAATTAGATTGCTTTCTCTCCACCAATATGTCATCTTTTCTCATCATTAAAATATAATAAAATATATCAATACACTAGCTCAAATAGCTTTCTCCTACCAAAAATCTCAAATATCAAAGTTAGAGATGATAGAAACATAATTTCTTATCTTGATTAAAGATTTCTCACACTAGCCTAAATCTTCTCTTACTAAATCATAGAACCCTAGGTTGAATGAGATGAATTTGATAAGGGAATCAAAATTGAAAGTTCTTTATTTAATTTTACCAGAAGAACTAATTTTGGGTAAGCTTTTTGCATTGATTTAAAGAAAAGTTTGAAAAAAAGAGAAGCTTTTTGCATTGATTTAAAGAAAAGTTTGAAAAAAAGAGAAAAGAGAACTTTCTCTTCTGTGGGGGAGAGGGCAGCACAAAGAAAAAGAAAGATGAAATCTTTTGTCATATTTTCCCTTGTTTTATTTCACTTAAAAGCCAAGTCAAAATTTGGTCAAAGTCAACTTTAAATGTGTAATTCATATTTAATCTTCATGCTTTAATCGAATATGATGGATCATTATTTATCCCCACAATATAATATACCATTATCATAATATTCCGAACACAATTTCATATAAAAAGACTAAAAGACCTTTTATGGGAAAGTTTCACTTTGATCCGTTTTTCTCTACTTACCCTCCCTTCTCATCATACATGACACTTAACATATCCAAACTTCTTAAATCATAACTATAGTTCACTATTTGTCCATTTATGTGTCCCTTTGTGGAAAAGATTAAACATATGCCCTTTTCATAGTAAAATGGAAAATTTACGATCCAATCCCTGAACTTTTCATTGTTCCCCACTTTATTCAAAATGAAAATTTCTTCATACTAATACATATTCATGTCACTTTCATACCAATAATCTTTATAATTCACATTTTATTTGTTTGGTTAAATTACACTTTAATCCTCATACTTTCCATAGTTTACAAATTGGTCCTTTCTATCGGGTTTTCACATTCACAATCCTCCATAATGATTTTCTTTCCAAATATCAAATTAATTCCATATGATCACTCATACTGTAATTTATTTCCAAATTTACTCATATCTTCACTATATATAACCTTAGATCAGTACCATTTATGATATTGAAAATTTGGGGCGTTGCACATTTAGTATGATGAAAAAGCTTCACTTTCCGATAAATTTAATTTGCTGAAATGTCATTCTAAGGTTTAGTATGCAAAAATTACTCACTTTCACTTTCACTAAAATATAATATTATCATGGTAGTTACTTTCTTACAACTAATGGAACGTGATTATTATAATAAAAAGCGGGAAAGTTATTTTTAGATGTAGATGGAAAGGAAAAATATTTAGAAAATAGTTATATGCATGGCTAAACAAGAAAAAGTATAGGATGAAAAAAAAAAGTTGAAAAAAAGCTTCACTCGATTGTAAAATATTGAAATTAACATAACAAAAAATATATGGATTAAAATTTATTATTAAATATTTAAATGTAAATATTAATTAATTAATAAATATTATTAAATATTAAAGTACATCAACAATATCTTTTGATTAATAAGGTAATTTCAAAGATCATGTTATATTTGTAAGAAAATATTTAGTAAACTAAAGATATTAATATAAATGATGCTATCGTAAACCAACTAAAATTTGATTAAGGCAAGTGCATCTATCAATTAATAGTATAGTTATGGTGAGCAAAGATATCGTTTCCACAAAGACTAAAAGTACTAGTAATTACCGTATTTCTATTAATTAACTGACAAATTAGGGTGCTTGATTAAAACTAAAATTAACTAAATTGATTAACTAAAGAACATGATAAATAATAAATTAAGAAAGCCAATGATTAACAAACAAGAAGCAAAACAATACCCAGGAAAGAATCCACCTAGATTTCATTTGTTATTATCAAACTGAGTTAAACAATTTCTTCACTTAGTATCTTGATCCGTAGAAATCCATAAATTATGCTAAATCTGCTTCAGAGTCGGCTTCAATGGTGTTTTTCGAGTTGTTTTCTTAAATATTCTATAACAGTTCACTCCCCTCTTCTTACATCTGATATATATATAGGTCTTAAAATACCCGAAAAACCTAAAAATTACGTTTTTCATGTGTTTGGAGTACAAATCGTGAAATCCACATGGTCGAGCACATGCTCATGTGGCTCACACAGTCGTGTGCCTAGCTCGTGTGAGAGGGTCTAGCACTTGTGGCCCTTGTACCTTGCTCTGATTTTTTGGTTTTCGATTGTTTTCGATTCTTCTTCTCCTAAATTCTCTTATAAGTATGGAAACATTAATTTAAAGGATTAGGAGCATAAAAGTCACCATTTTACAACAAATAATCATCTAAAAATGCATTAAGAACGAGATTAAAAAATGTTACTTTTGACATTTATCAAATATCCACACAATTAAGCATTTGTTTGTCCTCAAGCAAAATTCTCAACCCACATTCAAGGTAACTTTTCCCAATTTGTCATTTTCATCAATAATGTCTCAAGATAATTCACACAACATCATACATCGAAAATTCAACTAAAAGGACACTACAAATTCAAGCAGTTTCAGCTAAAAAAATTTTAAGCACAAAAACATTGGTGTCTCTCCTTATCTAAATAATTACCTTAAATTCAAAATCAACAATATTTGAAATCCTCAATAAAGATTCACTCAAAGCACTCAAAGTGTTTAACGTTCAAGTAGCATGCACTCAATAGTCAAAGAAATGTCATTACCATGAGCTTGCTTAAAAATCAAATCTCTACCACTATAAAATGAGATGATACACCAATCAATAGGTCTTTAAAAGGTTGTAACGGGGCTTAGGTTAAGGGTATAGAAAATGTTAGAAAAGTTTGCTACAATCGAGATCGAGTTGATAAGTTACCAAATTAGAAAAACAATCAGTCGCCGAATTGAAAAAAGTTCATTAACAAGAATAATCAAGAATAAAACGAGCTTTTCAACAATATATGAAACTAATTATTCAAGCTCAATCAATTTTTTTTTGGATATATATATATATATTTTCTTTTTTCGATTTTTTTATTTTTAAGAACAAAATAAGATTGAGCAATTCAAACAATGGAACAAGTTAGACAACTAACCAAATCAAATCTCGACCAAAAGGGAGTCAATAAAAAGGATAATTGTACAACATAGATATGGGTTACGTGTTAATATTAATGGGCTAGAAAAAAATGTGTTAAGATCAAAAGGGTTCACTACAGGTTAATGCAACATGTAAGCTTTTTATAGGTTAAGGGGTTAAATCCTAAGTGTCTCTATCATCTTGGTATATCAAATCATAATGTGGTCTCGACATGTATAATCGAAGCAAGTTCTAGAATAATAAATCAAGTTGATACACTCAACAAAAAATAAAATGAGCACGAAAAATATATTCTCGATAGGATCAAAAGCTCACAAAAAATTATGGTTTTGACATCAATATTGCAAATTCAAAATTTCAAGATAATAATTCAATTCAGGGAGACAACCTAAAATTATAATTTCTGAAAAACAACTTATCATGCTTGACTCTCTCGTATCTTAAAGTATAAATCAACCAATATATAAAAATTCACAAATTAATCCAAAACAACCTCAATAACAATTTCAAATAAAAAAATTCACTCTAATGGAGGCTATGGGAAAATTACTTAAATACAACAAATAATTAAGTGATTTTATCACAAATATACAAACAACATCCTTACACTTAAGATGTACATTTTTCCTTAATGTACAAACAGATATAATCACATAAGAAACATAATATCATAAGAGAAGAAGGGAACTGAAATTGCCCTGAATTTGGATGATTTCGTTGGAATTAGAAAAAACCAAAAATGAAGGTGGGTCTAAAGGAAGTGCATTATTCCAAGAAAATTAATAAGAAAATAGATAAACATAATTAAGAGAGATAGATAATAAATAGAAAACAAAACATCAATGAAATAGTAATAATAACAGTGCAAAAAATGAAAAACAAAACATTATTGTCTCAAATAAAATAAAAACAACTGCGAAAAATAAAATACAAATTAAAAGTACAACTAGAAATAAAAATAAAAATAGAAAACTAAATAGAATCAATGATCATGCGATGGGGGCAAAACTGAATCATGAGGTGCAAGAAGAGGGGGAGAAATATAAAAGTGTTGGTACATCCTCTGCAAATATGCCTCAATATTGTCGAACCATGCATTCTATTGTTCGACGTTCTCAAATGTAACCACTCAAGATAAGCGATCCTCTCATTCTACTGCTGCTCATAGCTATCAAGCTAGTTAAAATATCTCTGCTCGAAATGATAAATCGATTGAAAGGTGTAGAAGGACCAGTAGTAGAGTGAATCGATGGAGAAGGGGGACGAGTTGGCTCCTTATGTCTCAGAGCATCATCATCTTGGAAGTCCTCAGGCTCGTCTTGAGGGTCGTGATGAAATAAAGTGCAACATGTAAGACTCACCCTCTACTGGTGTCGAATCATCCTCATGTAATAGATAATCCTTGCAGGATCATCTGTCCAACCTATGTGAAGGAGGATGCCTGCTCTGAAGTGTCAAGAAATCCAAAATATCGCATCAGTTGAGTCACATAGGGTCCCAAGTAGATAGCACCCTTCCTACTGCAGTCAGACTAGTGGCAAAAAGATAAGGCGATGAAGAACGCAAGATTGATAGGCTGACACCTCCCCTTGCTCCATAAAAAGTACGCATCATATTTGCTAATGACCCCGGTACTCTCCCTCTTGCCTGTCAATGTGTGTGCCAATATGGCATGAATGTATCACAGTGGTGAAAATAGAGAAGTGGCCTTCGACTGACTTGGATTATAAGACGCCCCCATCGCACCGAGCTCCGACCATTGTGAAGGAATGTTGTGGATGTGGCGAGGTAATTCGGAGAATGTTGGGGTAGTTATGAATTCTTCATAATAGAGGCCAAGGGCAATTCTAAAGCTCGGGGCGCTCAGATAACTTGTGACACACCCAAGTCTAAATGAAATCGTACCCGGCTCATCCCACTGTTCCATCACATATCGGAGGGAAAACGTAGAATAGAACTCTTGTGTAAGCTTGGAAAAAGTAGGCTCGATGATGGAAAAGAACCAATCCCATGAGGCAATGTCAATAAGGGCCTGAACCCGATCAACCAAATGGATCGTCTCTAGTGCCTCCGAGTCTAGGCAACGACCTAAACTCAATGGTCACACTATCAAATGATGAAATTGATCCTCATATGGACTCGAGAAAAATTTGAGGCATGGATGTCTCGCTGCTGAGTAGCGCCAGAGGACGAGGTCGTACCCGTGTCCTTCGATTTTTAGCAGCAGGGACAATGACCTTAGAATTTCCTTTATTATTTGTGATGATGTACTTTGAAAAAGAATAAAAACCCAATATCAAGAAGTAGTAAAATTAGCAATATCAGTAGCAACAATAACAACACTAGCACATAGACAAATAAAAAAATACAACACATTGACAATCAACCCAACGACCAACGAACGTCATAACACATAACTAATATTAAAAATCTACTCCTAATACAAAAATTAAAACAAAAGGGCACCAAACTAAAATGAATTTAACTAACCTATCTAATAATAAGCACATTAATATTAAAACTATCCAAATTACAACTAAGTAATGCAAGAAAAAAGACCAGAGATAATAGTAATAATATTAATAATAATGTTAAACTAACAGAATAATAACCATAACAATTAGAATAATAATGCTAATAAATTAAGGCTAATAATAAGAATAACCTAATAAAACAAAACATTATAATAATAAAATTAATAAATAAAGAAATAAAAAAGTAAATAATAAAATAATAAATGAAAATTGGAAGGGACCGAATGACTAGGTGCAATGGTAGCAATTGTCGATGGCATGGTGGTGGTTTTGTTGAGCTAAGGTGTGGGGTTGTAGGCGGATCTCCTATGAAAAAAATCAACGCGGGACTATGGAGGTCGACGAAAATACGCACACGAGGGGGTAGATTGAAACTATTTTGGACAAGAGGAAAAAGGGTAAGGGGAAGATATATGTGACGGAAGAGCGTGAGGTTTACACGGTTTGGTCGTCAGTGGTGTAAGGAGCGTGTAACACCCCTAATCGTCTTTGTCACTGAAATAAGGTTACAGAGTGTTATTATACAAATAGAACAATTCAACTTAAGTATAAATTTCTAATAACTCATTCCAATTATAGCAATCATACAATTTTGAGCCTTAAATTGAGCTTTTGGGGCCCTAAAAATTTTGAGAACTTTTAGGGGTCATTTGAAATAAAACAAAAAAATTTGGAAAAACATGAAAAGTTGGAAAACAAGGGTCACACAATCATATGGCCAAACTGTGTGACATGGCTCAAACCGTGTGGACATTCGAAGTAAGGACATAAAGTCTTGCCCCATCTTGTGTGTTCGTCTATATGAGTATTCGAAATGGAGCCACATGGTCGTGTCGCAGGTCGTGTGCTAAATCGTGTGAAACCTGCACTTACAATATGAATGACACATGATCGTGTGAGGTGACTGTGTGTGACACACGATCGTGTTACAGCCCGTGTGCTCCAAATTTGGCCCTTAAAATAAGTCATTTCAAATCCTATACTTGCATACCAAAACACACCTTTCCCATACACATTCATATGACCCAAACACACCTTAACCAATTATCTTCCGTAATTCAACTAGCAGATTAAACTATTTTTTGCACTTTAGGAGCTTGAAATTAAGCATTTTCATCTCTAATCTTCTTCGGTGGCGGCATAGAAAAAGTTTTAGAAGGAGTCTTCTAACTGAACTCTCTAAATCACTTTTCCCTCTGTTGCTTATGTTTATAAATTTCTTCCATTTTTTGAGGTCGATCTATCAAAACCACTAATGACCGCAATTTTGAACCACCAACCATCATCTTGATCTTACCATTTAACTCGTCTTCAAAACGGATACACATAGCTTCATCGGTTGGTATGATCTCCCAAGCATACTTGCTAAGATATACGAATTTTCGCTCATATTCAACAACCATCTTGTTTCCTTGCTTTAATTCTAGAAATTTTTTCTTCTTTCGGTCCATATACCGTTTGCTGATATATTTCTTTTTGAATTCAGTTTGGAAGAATTCCTAGGTAATCTCATTCTCAAGAACCATAGCCAACATCGTCATCCACAAACTATAAGCTTCATCTTTCAGTAGTGATACAGCACATCTCAAATAATCTTCAGGAGGACAGGCCATTTCATTCAAAACCCTCATGGTATTTTCCAACCAGTACTCAGCTCTGGACGAATCATCCTCAGTACTTTCTTCTGAATTCTTTTGTATATTTTTCGACCTTATCTATCGGTATGCGGCATCGCTGCTCTACTATAGGAGGAGGTGGAGGCACAACCGGTGGTACCGCAGGTCGTACAACCAATTGCACAGGTAGAGGTAGAGGCTGCGAAACTGTCTGATTATTCCTCATAAATTAAAAGAACCATTGGCCCATCAGGCCGAAGAACATAGTTTTAGCTTCATTTTTGATCATCGATATAACTAGTACCCCTCGGATCACAACAAAATCAGTAGTTGAAACATTACTATTTACCTCGTTGGTCTCTCTTCATTCCAAATCAAACATTTTGACTTATCTACAAAAGTTTAAGGTTAGATCGGATCTATCATAATCACACTATTATAGGTTAATATGGCATATAGTCTCTAAATTTTTTATTTTATAAATTTAATCCAAGAATCGACTAAATCATAAGCTCTGATACCCACTAAATGTAACACTCAAAACTTAATATCGTCATCGGTTAGGGTCTCAAGGTCTTTCTGATCATCTATCACAGATTAACTCTTAATATTATTTCTTTTAATTATATTAAAATAAAGTAATACATAATGCACGGTATAAATCATTAATTTGATATCAACACAACTTAATAAGGGTAAAAATGTCATTTTTAAGATTTTTAGAGACTTCTATCGGTACCTGTTGGGCATGTATCGGTAGTAGTCAAGTCAGTAAGAAATTCAAAAATGGTGCATATTTCTACCGATACTTGTGATAGTTCTACCGATACAATTGTTACTTCTAACGAACCAAGTCATGCTTCTACCGATACTTAAAACTCTAGAGAGCTAAGAAGTTTTACCCTGCAACTTCTACTGATACAAGTAAACATTCTACCGATACTTCTATATTCAGAACTACCAATAGCTCAATTTTACTACCGATAGAACATAAATCAGAACCTAACCTCTCTCTCCTACTTCTACTTCTACCGATACATGCATGAGAACTACCGAAACAAGTAAGCAGATTTCCCAAAATGCATACAATTCTTCTAAGTATTGAAACTACTATAACAAAACATTCCATAAGCATATGTGTTGTATGACATTCATCCAAAATAACTCAATCAAGATTACATCAAGTTAACCTAAGTCATCATACCGTAAATACAATCGAGCCAAACACTGTTGAAGTCATTATAGAATTCCTTACAACAAAACATATCAAGTTTACAATCCTACTACATGCCACATAAGCCAACTGATATGAAAGACTACCAAATGAGCTCCTAGGATAGTGTGATTCTTCTTGAGTATCCGATCTTCAACAGCAAAACGAATCTACAAAATAGTAAACAATACACTGATAAGCTTACAGAGCTTAGTAAGTTCATGGAACAATTAACTTACGAAATAAATTATTGAACAAAAAGAGAGTGTGAATAATCATCTCCATTCTTCCAATATTCGTATCCAATACCCCTTCGGGTCTTCTAGTAAATATAGCTCATACGATCTAGTAATGCTCTTATGAGACAGTATGCTCAAACGAGCCATTATGCTCAAACGAGTCAATATGCCGAAACGAGCCAGTGTGCTCAAACGAGCTAGTATGCTTAAACGAGCCAGTATGCTGATCCTTCCGCATCTTTCATCACGTTCCATCATCGAGAATAGAACCAAACAAATAAGGTTAGCACTATCGAATAGGAATAAAGTTACATGAACTTACCGGACGAATTTGTAGCAAAATAAAACACTAGGGATTATTCTACGATTTTCCCTTTTTCACGATCTGCCGCTCGCTGGTGATCTAAATTAACAAGTCATTAATTTCCACATTAAATCATGAAATTTAAATCATTACTTGCATTTATGTCCTTTTGAAAATTTACGAATTTACCTCTAGCATTTTACTTTTATTCCATTTAGTCCTTAAACAAAAAACATCCAAAATAACCATTTTCTTTTTCAACCTATACCAGCCAAATGTCCATGGGTATTCACTCAACACCTACATGCAATTATTACACAACAAGGACATGTATTTCTGCCATTTTCATAATGTAGTCCTCAAACCCTAATTTCATCAAAAGTCACTTTACAAAATCATTAAAGCTAACCATCAAGCATACAAATCCATCAAAAGCTTTCAAGAACAAGCATTTTCAACAATGTTAAAGTTTATAAAATTTGACAAATTCACAAATTAGTCCTTGAGTTAGCTAGTTTAAGCTAATATAAACTCAAAAACATAAAAATTACTAAAAAGGGTGAGAAATCACTTACCAATTGGATGAACTAAGATTGGCCGAATATCTTAAGTGTTCTTCTAGGGTTTTCCCTTTCAAAGTTGCTAAAATGAAGAAGATGATACTAATTTACCTTTAGTTTTCTTTATTATTCTATCATTTATTAATTTACATATTTACCCTTGTTAAAATAACAAAAATTTAGCCATTCCACATGCCCCAAACCGTCCACTACCATCTCATGTAGGTTAGTAACCATTTTAGCCCTTCCACTTAACTTCCTTAAGTTGTTTAATGCATTTAACTAATAGAGCCCAATTTCATACTTTTTACGATTTAGTCCTTTTCATTTAATTAATTATCTAAATGATAAAATTTAAATTTCTTAACCAAAATTTAATGCTAATGACATCATAAATATTAAAATAAATAAATTTATTACTCGATTTGTCGGAATTGTGATCCCAAAATCACTGTTTCCAACACCATTGAAAACCAAGTTGTTACAACTTTAAATTTCAAGTCAAAACCCCTCATTCTCCAACTATTTCACGTAAAAACAACTCAAAAATTAGTATTTACTATCTCTTGTTCTCCCTTGCTATTTCCATCTCTTTTAAACACCAATTCCTAATTTCCTTTGAATTCTAATAAACCTAAAACCTTAAATACCCATAAAAATCAAGAGAAAAACTCAAAACCCTTCATTACCTTCATCTTATTCATCATCTTCTCCAAACGTGAGTTTTTCTAGATTCGTTTCAAGGCTCATTTTTCTTCATGAAAAAGGTAACCATTCAATTATTATGAGTTTTAAATTATATCTAGTCTCTTAAACTGAATTTCTAGCAATTAAAATGCATGTTTTATATAAAAGCTGAAAATCAAGTCATTAATGGTGAATTTCGAGTTTGTGGATAAAAATTTGGTTTTAAAGTGTTTTCCAACTTGGTTTAACATGATTAAAAGGTTTCTAAAGTTACTTTGAAATTTCATTAAGTATTTCTCAAGTTTTAATGAATTTTCGTTATTATAGCCATTGTACATTGACAATATTCGGTATTTTAAAACATGTAGTTTTGTGTGGTTTAAAGGTTCGGATCTGTCATGGGTAAATATCTAGATGAAAAGAATTCATTTCATGCGAAAATATTAAGTGTAGATTGAGATATTAGAGTTTAAAGTTTACTAGGTTTAAGGTTCATTTTAAGAGAACATAGCTTAGGATATTGTTTATGATTGTATGAGATGTGTGGATGACTAATTTTTACTTGTGTATTTGTGTGATATGTGTGGTTGAAATGTCAAAATTGATAGGACTTTCAACTAGAAAAGATAAAGGCAAAGGAAAGCCTGTTTAAGCTTTCGGGTTTCTTACAGAAAGCGTATATTTGGTGAGTGTTTTGGAATCGCTACTCATTGACGATTCATTGTGAATTTGGGAATTTAGAGATAGCCTAAACCCCTACTCTAAATTTCGAGTGTAAGTGTTCTTATATTTGTGCTTAAATATTAATATGATTTACGATAAAATATTAATTTGATTTGTGGTTATGTATTAATGTGATTTATGCTTAAATATTAATGTGATTTGTGCTTAAATATTAATGTGATTTGTGTTTAAATATTAATATGATTTATGCTCAAATATTAATTTAATTTGTGCTTAAATATTAATATGATTTGTGCTCAAATATTAATAGCTCAAATATTAATATGGTTTATGCTTAAATATTAATGTGATTTGTGCTTAAATATTAATATGATTTATGATTAAATAGTAATGTAATTTGTGATTAAAGAATTAAGATGTGATATTGTGAACAAACATAAGATATTGTGACATATGCTATAAGCTTATGATGATTGTTGTGAAAGTGAATATGTGGGTATGTTGTTCATGCCATGTGACTGATTATCTTGTGATAATAAAGTGAATATGCAGTGAATATATGATAAAAAAATATGTAATAATAATGTAGATATTTTGGCTTTGTGATCTTATGAGACCTTTGGATATAGTTGGCATGCCATAAGATTATGAGTACTCATGTTTGTGTTATATGTGGGGCACTGAGGCCCAAGGACATATAAGAGAGATAAGGGAATGTGAGTTATGCTCCATTCAACGGGATATGTTTGGTGTGTTGGAGAGTGATAGCTATATGCTTCACTTATGATATATGTTTCAACTCTATAAGTCCAGTGTTAGTGTGTTGGAGATCCGCGTATCCAATGTGTGATGATAAAGCTCACTATATGTTTCATAGTCTTAACAGCCAAATTATCATAAACTGTGTTTGATTATGATTATGAATATGTAGTGAATATATGATAAAAATATGTAATAATAATAATGTGAATGTTTTGGCTTTGTGATCTTATGAGACCTTTGGATATAGTTAGCATTCTATAGGATTGTGAGTACTTACGTTTGTGTTATATGTGAGGCAGTGGGGCCCAAGGACATGTTAGAGAGATAAGGGAATGTGAGCTATGCTTTATTCAACAGGATATGTTTCGTGTGTTAGAGAGTGTTAGTTATATGCTTCACTTATAGGATATGTTTCGACTCTATGAGTCTAGTGTTCGTGTGTTGGAGATCTGCATAACCAATGTGAGATGATAGAGCTCACTTTATGTTTCATAGTCTAAATAGCCAAATTAACATAAAATATGTTTGATTGTGATTATATGTATATATGACCGAATACGCTTGTATGTGAATATAGTATGCTGAAAACTATGTAAAGTATGTGTAAATAAATACAAGTGAGATGATATGAATGTGATGTATGATTGTTGAGTTGATGCATGATGATTGTTTTATGTAGTGGTTATTTAGGCACTAACTGAGCTTGTTAAGTTCGCCCACTCCCTTTTTAACCATTGGAGATACTTAGTGCCAGTGTGAGCGGTGTTGTCTCTAGGGTGATCCAAGCTAAATCAACACTTTAATTTTCTATTAGTAGGTTATATGAGTTGTTTATATTTGGGAACCTAAGGCAATGTGCTAGGATTTATGATTGATTTATATTGGTTTTTGGTTATGTTCTTCTAAGTTATTTGCATGTCATTATGGACTTGAAAATATTTATTTGAGGTTTGTTTTATATGATAAATGTTTTATAGATGATAAATTGATTTAAGATTGAATTATTTAACATAAAATTGATTTTTCGATAACTGTTAGAAGTGTGGTAATGAGAAGGTGCATGTTAGGATTGGCTCTGGCTAAGGAAAGCTTGGTTTTTAAGAAATCAAATATGACTCACCTCCCTTTCCTAGGACTGTACCTGGTGCACAATTCACATTCACTTCTTCGATTTTTCCCAAAATATCATGTCTGATGGAATGATTTAAACATTAATTTGATTGTCTATGACACATAATGAGCATGAATATGTGAATATATGAATACTACAGCAAGATAATTAAAAAGAAAAATTTGCATGTGAAATCAAAACGTTAAAATGAGGTAAGCATGATGTGAGACGGTGGCGTGGCATCCTAATATTCGAGCTCAGCAATCGGGCCGAGTACAGGGTATTATATTTGGTGATATCAGAGCTTAGGTTCAATAACACGCGGATTTAGGATATTATTGTGTGTAGTGGGGTTTCGAACCCAAATGATTAAATTATGTTGATTTCTTGAAAATGCGTGAGATATCTGTTGTTTGAATTGCATGTGGGGTAGGAATAAGAACATTACCTTTAACCCTAATCTTGTTTTACAAGAATAAGAAATGGATCATTTCCTTCGCCACTCACACCTTTTATTTATTTTTTTTACATGTTAGATAATATTCAATATGCCTCCTAGACATGTGAATGTGAATGCTGGAGCTAATGCTCAAGGGGATGATACATCCTCTACACCTAATGTGCCACCTCTTGGTAGGAATGTACTTGATGAAGGTGTAGGCCCTTTGAGGGAAGATATGATAGGAGCATTTCAGTAGATTGCTGGTGCTAACCTTCCTTCCGTACCTGCTAATCCAATACCTGTGAATCATGGGTTGTTGCTTGAACGTCCTAAGGCGTTTAATGGTAAAGAGTTTTTTGGAGTAAAAGGGACTGATCTAATCGTAGCTAAGTATTGGTTGGAAAGTGTTGAAAGGATCCTCGAACAAATGTCCTATTCTGAAAAGGAAACTATGTCCCTACTCAACGGTGAGGCACACCATTGGTGGAATACTGTGAGAAGAGGTACTACTGCTGACCGATTAACCTAGAAATACTTCCTTGAGGTTTTTAGGAGGAAGTTTATGGGCTAGCAGTATCTGGAAGCTCGTAAGAGGGGGTTTATTGATCTTGTGCAAGGTGAGTTATCGGTAGTTTAGTATAAGGCTAAGTTTGTACGACTTAGTTAGTATGCCTCAAAGATGATTTTCTTTGAGAGTGACTGTTGTAAGATGTTTCGCTTTGGGCTTAATCGTGAAATTCAAGTTTACTTGGTGCCTCAAAATATAAATGTGGTTGATGAGTTGGTAGAGAAGGCTAAGGCTATTGAGGAAACTTTGGTTGAGTCACCTCATTCTGTGGTAATTGAGTAGGGAAAGAGAGCTTTCGATGGTGCATCAAAGAGACCGTTTAAGAGAAGACGTGATACTCAAGGTTCTGATAGGAGTGCACAACACGAGTTTCGACCAAATGAGTCGTAAAATTTATTATTTTAATATTTATGACATCATTAACATTGTATTAAGAGTTGGTTATGAAATTTTATCGTTTGGATAGTTAATTAGAAGAAACAGGTTAAATTGTAAAAGGTGCAAAAGGGGAATTATTTAATTAGTAGGGTCAAATAGGTAAATAAACCAATAGAAATTAAGTAAGTGGGTTTACATGATATCAAGTGATTATGGGCAAGGTTAATTAAAGTTAAAAAGGATTAATTAAGCTTAATGATGAAAGTCTCAAAATTTACAAAATTGCCATTTAGTATATAAGTTAAATTAATGAATTAAAAATGAGAATTTCACCAAATTTCAACATATCTTCTTCTTCCTCACGGCAAAACACAAGAGAAGCTAGGGTTTTCTTTAGCTAACTTTGAGCTTTGATTTGGGTAAGCAAACCTTGATTGTTTTTAGTGATTTTTGTGTTTTTGAGTCCATATCAGCTTAATCTAGCTTATGTAAGGACTAATTTCTAAATCTGTCAAATGCTATAAAACTTGTCATTGTTGGAAATGCTTGTTCTTGAAAGTTATGGATAGATTTGTATGCTTGATGAATAGAGTTTAAGGACTAAAATACAAAGGTGGTGAAATTGTGTGTATTTGGTTGAAATAAATGGTTTGTGGGAATTTTACTTGAACAATCAGTGCTTGGCTAGGATGAACCGTGAAGGAAATGGGTGTTATTTGCATATTTTGTCTTGAAAGGATTAGATTAAATAAAAGGAAATTATTAGGGTTAATTTTCCCAAAAAGGATTAAATTGTGTTGAATGCCCCGATTATGTGATTTAATGTGAGAAATGAATGATTTGTGGATGTAGATTACAATCATGCCTCAGATCACGAAAAAGGGAAATTAACGGAGTAACCCCTAAAGTTTGATCGTAACTGCAATTTAGTCTGGTAAGTTCTTAATGTAAATTTTGTTCTTAAATATTTCTTGTATAAATCTTATCTATGTTTAACAAATGGAAGACCTCGGATTCAACAAGATTTGAAGAAATGAAACGAAAGAGATAATAGGCTTTAAGCCATTAAAATGAAACCGACACGATAGATGAGGTACTGTATATATTGCTAGTCCTCGATAGCTCGTGTGAGCAGCATCATTAGAGGACAATTACAGAAAGACACCGTACCAATGGCTGGGGTACAACATATGTTGCAAGTCATCGACAGCTCGTGTGAGTAGCATTGAGTACTGGTAATAGAAAGTTATAGACATGAGAGTGGAAATACTAAATATGGTTTGGGAAAGTGATAGTTCATGTTTGCTCGGTTGAGTTATAACTGCTTTATGCATATGACCGATAACTCTTTAAACTCTTCGAACTTACTAAGTTATGAAGTTTACCAAAGATGTTATTGTTGTTTTGTAGATTTACCTTACTCTGCCTGAAGATCAGATCATCTCCTCGAAGTCACACTATCGCAAAGCTCGTTTGGTAGTTCTTATATCACTTGGTTTTATGGCATGTACTAGGATAATGTTATCTTTTGCTTATGTATTTGAGATTATGATGATCTTGTTATGTTTGATGAAATGTTGAATGTAGTACTGTATGTTGTTCAAGTTAGAATATAGACTCGGAAGTACAATGTAATGACTTGATAACTATGCATTTTGTAATGGCCTAATGCATTTTTGAAGTTATGAATGATATGTGTTGATAAACTTGTGTTTGACATGATTCTTGAGATTCTGCATACTTGTTTTGGTAGAACTCATGCATGTATCAGTAGAAGTACAGGGTAGAAGAGAGGTTGTTCACTGACATGGGTTGTATCGGTAGTTGTATAGTAGGTATCGATAGTTCTGTACGTAGTAGTATCTGTAATTTGTGTACTTGTATCAGTAAAAGTTGTAGGGTGAGACTTCTTAGCTCTTTGGAGTTTTTAGTATCGGTAGAAGCCTAATTTGTATCTGTAGTTACCTTACTTGTATCGGTAGAACTGTCAAGGGTATTGGTAGAAGTCTGCACTATTTCTTGAATTGGTTACTAACTATCGATACTTGTCTAACAGGTATCAATAGAAGTCTCCAAAATCGCGAAAAACATTTTTTGCCTTTTTTGAGATACGTTGACATTCAATTGATGATTCATGTTGTGCGTATTACATGACACTATTAAAATATGATCAAATGAACAGTAACGTGAGATAAAATGAGATAGAAGATCAGAGGGACATCGGAACCCTAATCGACAATGATTTCAGGTTTTGGGTGTTACAAACTGGTAGTTGTTACAAGTGTGGTTTGAAAGAACATTTTTTAGGGATTGCCTAAATAGGGTAGATTTTTTAGGGATTGCCCAAATAGGGTAGAGGTTTCGTAGACTCATAGTTCGACACTTGTTTCTGTGCATGTAAAGTCGTGGTCGTGGTCGAGGTAGAGGTATTGGGAGACCGATTGGGCAGCGAGTCATTGCTCATACTGTTGCTACTCAAATTGAGTCTGGAGGTCCACCTCAGGTTTATGTCATTAGGGAACAGCAAGGTCAAGATTCTACTGACGAGATTGCGAGTAGTTTTGCCTTGTAATCACTTTGTTTTATTGGTAAAATTAGGTTCAACGCCTTAGTAAATTTTGAGTGATTTGTAGCTACTAGTAGGTGGAAAATTTCGACAGAGACTATTAAACTAGGAAAAATGATTACGAGTTCTTTAGACGAGAGTTTTGTAGTGAATAGAGGAAACTATTAGTAAAGTTATCATAGAATAGTTCATGGCAGTGAAAAAAACTATTAAGAAAAGTAGTAGGAAATTAGAGAGAATAAGAATCAGAGTACGCAACGAAACTGTGATGGTTAGTTTAAAAGTAGAAGTAGCATATTTTGTGATTAAGCAAGTGATGTGTTAGTAGGGAATTTCGAGGACAAAATTATTTAGAGGGGGAGAATTGTCACACCTTAAAATTAGGCATAGAAGTTTCGATGGTAAAATAGAAATTTTGGGCCTAGATGTGTTCAGAATTTCATAAGTTTGGTAACCGATAATATTTTCGACAATGACTAATAGAAAATTAAATCAATTTCTGAAAAAGAGTTTTAAATAGGTTTAATTTTTAAAATAGGACTGATGTGTAGAAGAGTTAAAATTAAGAGTTTTTATGAAGCAATTTGACCAAACTTTAAATTTCAAGCCAAAAACCCCCCATTCTTCTACTATTTCACATAAAAACAACTCCAAAATTGATATTTGCTATCTCTTGTTCACTCTTGCTGTTTTAATCTCTTTTAAACATCAACTCCTAATTTCCTTCGAATTCTAATAAACCTAAAACCTTGAATACCTATAAAAATCAAGAGAAACACTCAAAACCTTCATCTTCTTCATCTTCTCCAAACATGGGTTTTTCTATATTCGTGTCAAAGCTCGTTTTTCTTCAAGAAAAGGTAACCATTTCAATTTCTTATGAGTTTTAAATGATAGTCTCTTAAACTGAATTTTTAGCCATTAAAACACATGTTTTAAATAAAAGCCGAAAATCAAGTCATTAATGGTGAATTTCGAGTTCGTGGATAGATAAAAACTTGGATTTAAAGTGTTTTTCAACTTGTTTTAACATGATTAGAAGGTTTCTAAAGTTACCTCAAAGTTTAGTTAAGTATTTCTCAAGTTTTAATGAATTTTCGTTATTATAGCCATTGTGTGTTGAAAATATTCGGTATTTTAAAACGTGTAGTTTTGTATGGTTTAAAGGTTGAGAATCTGTCATGGGAAAATATGTAGATGAATGGAATTCGTTTCATGCGAAAAGATTAAGTGTAGACCGAGATATTAGAGATTAAAGTTTACTAGGTTTAAGTTTTCGATTTTGTAACACTCAAAACTCGAAAATCGTAGTCGGTTAGGGTTCCGGTGTCTTACTATTCATTTATCACTGTTCATCTTTAACATCATGTCATTCAATCTTATTTTATTAAATAATTTCACTCCACACATCATATGTCATCATTTTTAAAAACACAATTCAATAAGGGCAAAAGGGTCATTTTTAACATTTATGGAGACTTCTACCGATACCTGTTGGACAAGTATCGGTAGTAGTCAAGTCAGTGAGCAACATAGAAACAGTGCAAACTTCTATATCGATACCTACGAAAGTTCTACCGATACAAGTGTAACTTCTACAGATACAAGTCATGTTTCTCTACCGATACTACAAACTCTAGAGAGCTAGGGAGTCCTACCCTGCAACTTCTACCGCTACAAGTATCTTAACTACAGCTACAAGCATACACAGAACTACCAATACATATTATGCAACTACCGATACAACCCAAGTCACATAAACAACCTCCTCTTACCCTGAACTTCTACCGATACATACATGAGTTCTATCGAAACAAGTACACGGAAATCAATAAATCATGCAAAAACTACAAATTTATCAAACATTCATCACTTCATAACTTCAATGAAGTATGCAAAAATATGGTACATGGTTTCAAGACCTTGCTTACAATACAATATAGTATGTATATCACACTTAACTAACATATCAACTTGATCAACATTTACCAAGAATTCACAACAAAAGATTCATTTATCCATAGTGGAAGTACGAGTCAATTCATCCTAGTACATGCCATAAGACCAAATGATATGATCACCACCCAACAAACTCCGGGATAGTGTGATGCTCCAAGATGATCCGATCCCCGAATAGTAAAATTGAATCTACAAAACAACAACAATTTCCACATGTAAGCATTCCAAAGCTTAGTAAATTCATTAAGTTAAATAGATTTACGAAACTTCAAGAGTTCTAAAATCTATTCAAACCAAACTGAGTAAACTGTATACATTCGAGGTTGGCTTCTATTTCGCATATGATACTCACGATGACATAGAGGCATCGGACCTTTATTCCATAATAGGATTCATTTCATTTAATACTCACGATGACACATAGTCATCAAACCTTTAAATCCGTGATAGGATTCATATACTCACGATGATACATAATCATTGGACATGTTAATCTGTAATAGGATTCATAGACTCACGATGATACATAATCATCGGACCTGTTAATCCGTAGTAGGATTCATATACTCACGATGATACATAATCATCAAACCTGTTCATCTGTAATAGGATTGATATACTCACGATGACACAAAGTCATCGAACCTTTTTGCATTTACGGCTCAAAGCCCGTTAATTCTATCTTTCCTTCATTCTTGTCTTCCACATTTTCGATCATCATATCAACTTCATATAAATTCTATAAAGGAACCAATAATATGCAGATCAAATTTAAATTTAACAATACGAACTTACCGGACTGATCTGCAGTTATGACTAGACTTTGGGGACTATACCGTAATATTTCCTTTTCCACGATTCGTGACTTGATCATAATTTAAATAAATAAATCATTCAAATTTCCATATTAAATCATATAATTGAATCATTTAACACTACTTGATCCCTTTTTGGAAAATTTACAAAATTACCCTTAACATTTCATTTTTATTCAACTTAATCCCTAAACTCAAACGTGCAAAATAATCCCCTTTTCTTCATAAACCCATACCAGTCGATTATTCTAAGCCTTAATACCAGCCCCTACAATTTAGTTATTTCGCACAAAATACCCAAAATTTTTATCATTTAACATTTTAGTCCTTAAACTCTAATTTCATTAAAATCACTTAACAAAAAGATTAAATCCAACCACTAAACATACAAATACATCATAATATTCCAAGAATAAGCATATTCAACAATGGTAGAACATTTAACATTTGACAGAATCGTAAATAAATCCTTGAGTTAGCTAGATTAAGTTGATACGAACTCAAAAACATAAAAATCACTAAAAACGGGTGAGGTTTCACTTACCAAATCGAAAGACCTAGCTTAGCCGTGTACCTCCTCTTCTTTTAGGGTTTTTCTTAGTTTTGATTGAAGAAGATGAAGAAAAATGACTCATTTTCTTCCTTGGCTTCTTCTTATCCTTGCGCTTGCATTTTCATTCTGTTGGCTCAACTGAGTTGGCAGATTGTTCCTCCACATTTGGTTGTGTGCTGGCTTATCGACGGTAACATCAGAAGGGTGTACTTCAGCAAAAGGTGTCATATAGGGCACTATAGCTAGAGGATTGAAATCCTCATTGCTGATTGTCACTACCTCGGCCTGATTCGCATTAGGTTGCCCCAATTCTTCATCAATTACACTCACATCTTTGGAGGCAGGGACAAATTCTTAGGGAAAATCTGTCGCGACAAAAATTTCTTCCTTCTCTCATTCTTTTCCTTCTTCTTTTTCCTCCTCTTTCTCATCTTGTTTCTCTTCTTCAATACCCACAAATTCCACAGTCTTATGTTCCTCATCAACATTGGCTTCCTTTTCAGCCATATTTGCTTCTAGACTGTTGGAAAATTCATCTTCAAAAAGGTTGGCAATGTTGCAGAAGCAATCTTCAACATCCTTTGAATTCATGTCCCGGTTCTCATCATCAGATATATGGACCATTTGCGGAGAAGCAGCAGCTTGGTCCTTCCCTTCCGAAATAGTTCTTTCATTTGATGGCATGCCTCCCTAATGATAGGAGGAAACACTGAGAATTCTAGCAAAGGATGCTTGCTAATGTTGCGTAATGTGCTGACAATTGCACTGTTCCATGCTCTAGTGTAGGCATAGAATAAATTTTGCGAGTGTTGCATGTCCTCCATTGTGGCGATAAGTTTGATTTGCACACACTGATTCTGTTAACCAGCTGCTCGATCTCTGTAATTTTCCTTCATAACTGAGGATCTGTGGGGCCACGATGTTGTTTTTCTTCCTTCTTTATTTTTCCCTTTCCTTTCGTTAGGGTAACTTCTTTCACCACAGGGGTCTCCTTCCCCCTTGTCATGCACTCTACTGACACATCATTGATTGGTCCCTTATTGTCCAAGAACTCCTCTCCCTCACAAGGCACAAACCCTTGTTGTAGACACAATTACATTATAAGAGAGGGGAATGGCAAAATACCTGTTTATTTGACTGTGCATTCTGCAATCTCCTGATGCAGGATTGCAGCTACATCTATTTTACAGCCTTTAATAGTCGAATGGATGAGACACATTCGATCTAATGTCACCGTGGTGCTGTGAGTTGAAGGCAATAATCGACAATTAATAAAGTGGAACCAAACCTTGCTTTGCACAGTGAAGAATCGACGATGCATGGTATAGTTATTGGGGTTGTTGCCTTTCCAGATGGCACCATGAATGCATAAATCACTCATTAACATGTCAGTGCCTTCTTCAGTCAATTACTCTAGGAAGGTGATATGTTCATCTTCCCCAACATCAATGTTATATAGGGCATTGACGTGTGCTACACCTTAGGGCACCAGTCCCTCTAAAAAAAAAACAAACTCCTGATCCTTATCAATCAAGTTAGCATAAAATTCCCTGACTAAGGATGGAGAGTATCCTTCAGGATAGGTGCAAAACGTATCCCATCCCACTCGCGAGATGGTCCGGTGGACTTGTTTACTTAGAGTGAGAAGTGGTGACAGTTGGAACCCCTATTCTAAATGACAGTTCCACTTTAACATGATATCATGAAAGCGATCCTTAGCAGCCTTAGTAAGGAACAAGACTGGTTCTTTGATTGTCGGCTGCTCATTATCGAGAACCACCGCAGTAGAAGATTCAGCGGTCGATTTGGAAGGGGTTTTTGACCCTCTTGTTTATGCCATGATTCTATTTTATAAAGAGAATAAAAGTTACAGGATATTGGAAAGCTTAACAAGAGAATTTTTGTAACAACAATGAAGATTGTGGTTATGGAGAACACCGTCGGCATAGTGCGGTGTTCTTATAAGGAATGAAAAACAAAGATGAAAACGCATGTTGGTAGCCACTACAGGGATAAGACGGTGTGTCTATATCCAAATCAATCCGACGGTTGGGGAGAAGGATGAATCAAACGTTATGATTCTTTCTCGAAATGCTACATTGTGATGAGTCAGCAATCAATTTGCGTCGATAAGAAGAGTTTTCTGTGCGTCGAAAAAAATAGTAGCTTTTATTCCTTCAAAATAACTAAAGAAGATAATTGAAACAAAATAAAATACGAAAAGTAAATGAAATAAATGTAATAACAAATTAAGTAAATGTGACCAGATTAAATGGTCTCGTTCTGCTCGTGGTCGTCTGCGCTAAGATGATGCTTCATCCATTGGCCATTTACCTTGAACTGGTGCCCATCATTTAAATCTTTTATTGTCACCGCACCATGAGGCAATGCTTCGACAACTTCGAATGGCCCTGACCATCTAGAACGTAATTTTCGAGGATGCAATCGTAAATTAAATAAAAGTACCAACTGACCTGTAGAAAATTGTTGCTGCAAGATGATGTTATCGTGCCATCTCTTAGTTTTTTCTTTGTATATGGCATCATTCTCGTATGCATTTCATCGAATCTTCTCTAATTCAGAAATATCCAACAATCTCTTTTGTCCAGCAGCATCATAATCCATATTTACTTGCTTAATTGCCCACATGGCTTTATGTTCAAGTTCCACGGGCAAGTGACAAGATTTACCAAACACAAGCTGATACGGTGACATTCTTAATGGTGTTTTATACGCTGTGCGAAGCGACCACAATGCATTATTGAGCCTTGAAGAGCAATCTTATCTGGATGGATTCACCATATTTTCAAGGATATTTTTAATTTCACAATTGGATACTTCAGTTTGTCCATTCGGTTGTGGATGATATGTGGTTGTCATTCGATGTTTAACACCATAATGTTTTAATGCAGTCGCAACTTGATTGCAATGAAAATGAGTGCCTTGGTCACTGATTAATGCTTCGAGTGAGGATGTACGTGTGAAAGAATTTCGACACTGTCTGAGCATCATCTTTAGGCACAGCAATTGCTTCGACCCAATTGGAGACATAATCGACAGCGACCAGAATGTAAACATTTCCAAAAAAATTGGGAAACGGTCCCATGAAATCCATACCCCATACGTCGAAAAGCTCAACTTCCAAAATAGGCTATTGTAGCATCTTGTTGCATCGAAATATCGATCCAATGCGCTGACACTTATCACATTGTTGAACAAATTAGTGGTCTCGAAACAATGATGGCCAATAAAATCCTGACCGAAGGATCTTTGCAGCAGTCCTAACACCACCAAAATGACCTCCATATGGAGCATCATGGAAATGCTTCAGGATATGAAGCATTTCTTCTTCAGGGGCACAGTGACGAATAATATTGTCGGTGCATACTCTTAACATATATGGCTCATTCCAGTAATACTTTGCAGCATCTCGAAGAAATCTTACCTTTCTGTGACCAATTACACTCAATGGTAGTTTTCCACAAACCAAATAATTAAAACATCTGCGTACCATGGGGATGCGTTGATAGAAAAGAGCTTCTCGTCTGGAAATGCGTTGACAATTTGTGAGGTATTACCATCTTCACTCCGAATTCCAGACGAGATAAATGATCTACTACCTGATTTTCTGATCCTTTTCGATCCTTAATCTTAATATCAAATTTTTGAAACAGCAGGATCTATCGAATCAGTCTTGGTTTGGCATCTTTTTGGGAAAAAGGTATCTCAATGCAGAGTGATCAGCATATACTGTAACTTTTGTGCCGACAAGATACGAATGAAACTTGTCGAATGCAAAAACTACTGCCAACAACTCTTTCTCTATGGTTGTATAATTGACCTGGTTTCAGTAAGAGTTTTACTAGCATAATAAACTGTATGAAATACCTTATCTTTGTATTGACCAAGCACTGCACCTACTACATAGACGCTCGCATCACACATAACTTCAAACGGTTGGGACCAATCTGGTGCGACGACAATAGGTGTCTGCACTAATTGCTGCTTAATTTTCAAAAATGCTGCCTGTACATAAACTTTTTATTTTGCTCCAACAGTGAGCAGAGAGGTTTTGTAATTTTCGAGAAATCTCGAATGAATCTTCAATAGAAACCTGCATGACCGAGAAATCCTTATTCCTTTAACATTAGTAGGTAGAGGTAACTTCTCAATGATCTTCACCTTTTCCTTATCCACTTCGATGCCCTGATAAGAGATACGATGTCCAAGGACAATACCTTCAGTTGCCATGAAGTGGCATTTCTCCCAGTTTAGTACCAGATTAGTGTCCTTGCATCGCTTTAAAACTCTATCTAAATTGTCAGCGCATTTATCAAAAGTGTGACCATAAACAGAAAAATCATCCATGAATACCTCTAACGAGTCTTCAATCATATTTGAAAAATTTGCCATCATGCACCTTTGAAATGTGGTTGATGCGTTACATAGACCAAATGGCATTCAACAAAAAGCAAAGGTACCAAATGGACAAGTGAAAGTTGTTTTAGATTGGTCTTTTGGCGCAATTGCAATATGGTTGTAGCCAGAATAACCATTAAGGAAACAATAATAGGCTTTACCAGCAAGCCTTTCCAGAATCTGATCAATGAATGAAAGTGGGAAGTGATCTTTTTTTATGGTAGCATTCAAACGGCGGTAGTCCATGCAAACTCATCAACCTGTAGTAATGTGAGTAGGAATTAATTCATTCTTATCATTACTTACCACCGTAATACCGCTCTTCTTTGAAACGCATTGGATTGGGCTCACCCATGTACTATCAGAAATTGGGTAAATAATGCCTGCATCCAACCATTTGATTATTTCCTTTTTAACAACTTCCTTCATTTTTTTCATTTAACCTCCTTTGTTGCTCAATGGACTTCTTTCCTTCATCCTTCAACCTGATTTTATGCATACAAAAAGGACTAATGCCTCTGATATTTGCGATGCTCCAGGCTATGGCACGCTTGTGTTGCTTCAGTATTTGGATCAATTTTTCCTCTTGACTTGCATTCAGATTTGCGGAGACAATTACTAGTAGGGTATCTCTGTCACCAAGGAAGACATACTTTAAATGTGTTAGTAATGGTTTCAACTCCACGGTCAGAGCTTTTTCAACAGACGGCTTAAATATAGGGACCTTTCAATTGGTCAGATCTAAGGATTCCATTTGCCAACCATGTCTAAGCTCAACAATATTTTCTTCTTCATCCTTGTGGTCACAATCAGTAAGGAAATTGTCTTCAATTGTCACCACAATTTCTTCTAAAGCTACTGTACTACGCTCATAAAATTCTTCCGTAATTAATTCATCCAATACATCAATATGGTGAAATTCCTCTTTACTCTTGCAGGGAATTGCTTTAAAAATATTGAAGGTGATGTGTTCATCATTGTGTTACATTATTAACCCGCCTTTGAATACGTCTATAAGAGTACGACCCGTAGCAAGAAATGGGCATCCCAAGATTATTGGCACCTCCTTATCAGCTTCGCAATCAAGAATAATGAAATCTGCTGGAAACATAAACTTATCTACTTAGACGAGAACATCTTTGATTTGCCCTTCAGGTTGCGCCAAAGATCTATCCGTCAGCTGCAATGTCACTTAGTGGGCTTCATATGACCAATTCCCAATTTTTGGAATGTTGATAGTGGCATAAGGTTGATGCTTGCTCCTAAATCACAGAGACCTTTCCCTAAATGATGATTTCCAATGGAGCACAGAATTGTAAAACTACCAGGATATTTCATCTTGAGTGGTAATTTATTTGTTGCAGCCTTCTATGAGTGCAATTGTCTCGATGTCGATTAATTTCTTTTTCTTGGATAAGAGCTCCTTCATAAATTTCCCATAGCTAAGAATCTGTACAAGAGCATCGACAAGAAGTATATTAACATGTAATTGTTTCAGGGTGACCAAAAACTTCTAATATTATTTGTCATTTTCTTTTTCCTTAAATCTTTATGGAAACTGCAAAGGAATTGAAACATTATGTTATCGTGACATAACCGGCTGCGTCGACAATTTTGTAGGTCGAATAGTTAGCATGGGAGTAATGACTAGTAGCTCCTCTTCATTTAGCTCTACTGCTTCTTCTTCAAGTATAACTTTTTCTCATTACTCTACTTTATTTGCATCGACAGGTGCTATATTGAAATTGCTACTTTTTTCAACAGTTTGCTTTCCACTCCGAAGAGTAATAGCTTTGCAATGCTCCTTCTCCTTTTGAATTGGATTTTAGTATCACTGGGTAAGGCACCTAATGGTCTCGTGCTCATATTAGAAGCTAGTTGTCCTACTTGTGATTCCAATGCTCGGATGGAAGAAGAATTTCCTTGCACAATAGCTTCAGTTCTTGTAATGTGTTCACGCATCAGAGCTTCAAGGGCAGCTAATGGATCAGCTCGTGGTTGAGAGTACTGCTATTGCTTTTGTTGATATTGTCCTTGCATATTCAGATGTGGCATTGCAGTTTGTAGTGGCTACATACGAACATGTGGTTGCGTTTGATCATGATGTGCATGCGTCTGAGGACTGTGGTTGTAGTTTTGCTACTGCTGATTGTAACTCCCCTGTTAAAGATTTCCTTGGCTTGAGGAATTTCCATATCAAAATGTGGATGCATTTTGATTCCCCCAAGGTTTTTTATACTTAGATGAACTATTGTAGGAGCTATCATACGAATTTCCTCTGATGTTATTGACATAAAAATGCATTTTCTGCATGCCATGGGCAATCCTCATAGCTATTATTGTCTCCGTAAATTTCACAACAAAATATCGGGACATCCATTTGTTGGGCAACTTGAACGGGAGCTACTTCACTCGTCCCCTTCATGTTTTTAATTATGTTAGCCAACGAAGATACCTGTACACTCAAAGTTGATATGGCATCTAATTTAAAAACTCCATGATTTTTTTTATTTGAGCTGCTCGAGAAATTGGGTATTGATAGTCATTCTAAGCGATTCTTTCCAAAATTCTCACAGCTTCATCATAGGTGTAGTCCAACAAAGGACCGTTTGCAAATGCATCAACAAGATTTCTTGTCTGCGCATTTAATCCATTATAGAAAATTTTGATCTTTGTTTCTTGTTGGATTCCATGCATGGGACAACATCGAAGCAAAGTCTTGTAATGCTCTCATGTGGTATGCAGATTCTCATCATCTAGCTGGTGATAAGCAGTAATATCATCCCTCAATCGAGCATTCATCGTAGGTGGATTAAGCCGTAAAACAAATTGAGTCGCAAGTGCATTCCACAATGTAATCGATCCAGTAGGTAATCCAAGGAACTAGGTACAAGCCCTTCCTTGTAATGAAAAAGGAAACAGTTGCATCTTCAAAGCGTCGTCAGGAACACCATGCTGACTAAAAGAAGCACAGATTAGTAGAAAAGATTTAAGATGCTCTCTTGCATCTTCATGAGGCAAACCAGCATATTGCCCATTTGAATTTAACATTTGAAGCATAATCTATTTTAACTCAAAATATCTAGCTTGGATAGCTGGTCTAACAACCCCTGGCTGCAAATAATCTAACACAGTAACAACAAAGTCTCTAATTGTTCTGTTTTGTATTTGTTCTTCTTGTGGCAGCGTTAGGTTGTTTAAATTCTATGGCTTTATCAAAGGAATAGGATTTTATGGCAGCAATGGTGGTATGACATCAGTTCCAAGCAAAGCCATATTCCTTTGTCCTTGTCTTCTCCTTTGAATGGTTCTCTCGATTTCTAGATCTAAGCCCACAATATTATCAAATTACTCCTAGTGGTCATAAAACACCTAAAAGAAAATTGAAAAAGAGAACAAAAATTGGAAAAAATCAGTAACAAATAAAAGTTAAGAAATGAAGAATAATTGTAACTACAAAAATAAACATCAAACAAACATCATCCCCGGCAACGGTGCCAAAACTTGATTGCGCTATGAATGTCATAGCAATTGTGCAAGCGCACACTTGTCGATGCAAGTATAGTTGATAGACTTAAAACTATCAGATATCGATCCCACAGAGATGACTGTTTATGTTTATAATTGTTAATTCAATTAAAGTTAAAAATAAGAAAAACTGTATGAATAATGTCAGCGCAATTAAAATAAAGAGTACACAAATGAAAGAATTAAACTATTAGAGCAATTATTGTAAGACTGTAATAAAATATGTTGAAGCAAATTAATAAGAAATATAGTGAGAGTTGAAGATAATTTGTCAATGCAAATTAAGAAAATTAAAGAAGTAAAACAATGATAATGGAGTGGGGGATCCCGACTTAATAAGTCAAAAAATCACTAAATGTAACCACAAGGTAAATAATAGATAAATTGTCGCCGCAATTAAGCTTAATGAGATCTTACCAACTTCGACTCCCCTTGTTTATCAAAGACCCAAATACTCCATTAACCACACCTTTCAGTGCTAGCAATGTTTTGCATTCAAGAACAAGTGGCTAGAATTCCTTAGTTCCGCAAGCAACTTTCGTTATCTTGCTTGTTAATTTAATTTGTCACTGCACTTTCTAGTGTCAATAACTGCCATAGCACTTCCGTGATCAAGCAATTAATCCAAAGATAAACAGATCAGAGAAAATTGAGTAGAAATCAAATTAGATTTAAAATTAAAAGGTACTTCCATACACATTTAACTTCATTAGAATTTATCAGCGTTTGAGAGGAAATAAAGAACAAGTTGAAGCATTATATTCCTAGCCTACTAGAACTCTTCCGTAATGCTCCTCTTGTGTTGCACTTAGGAGCACTCCTCGTCAGGAGCAGGATTTGTCTTCTCATCACAATCAGTTCATCCTCCAAGAAACTAAGCTGCCATGGAGGTAAACTTTAGAAAAGTTGAAAAACTGAATTGATTTTTTCACGAGGTTCCCGTTTTTTCCCCTCCCCTTTTTCTTTTCTTTTTCATCCGTATTTATCTTCAATGCCAAATATAGGTGTCCTTCTTCTTCAGATCTAACTTCCTTACAGTTGTACAAGTTAGTTAATCCAGCTGTACATTCACTAGATCGGTGCATTCAGCAAGCAGTTAAAGGTTGTCGCAACATTTCTAGATGCAAATTTAGATTTTAATTTCGCTGCGACAACCTTGATATTCTCAAGCACTGGTACTTCTGGATATGTTCAAGTGATGACAGGTTTGGGAGCAATTCTAGATAACCTTGGACACCTTCTTGTGTTGATCTTTTAGGATAGATTCCTGAGTTGACATCTTTAGATGCAAAACTGAACACTAAATGTGGTGACATTAGTAGCAAAAGTAGGACAAAATTAAAGAAAATTAAATCAAACATCACTGACTTAGAAAATGCAATTACTAAATATAAAATACTAAAAATGCATGCTAAACATGATATAATGGGAATAAATCATACTTTAAATAAGGAGAAATTAATGGTATTTTCTAATGCTATCAGCAGCACACCTCACATAGTCTTCTGGAGGACAAGCCATCTCATTCAAAACTCTCTGCGTGTTCTCCATCCAGTACTTAGTTCTAAAGGGTTCATCTTCTACACTTCCCTGAAAGTCTTTCGCACCTTATTTTCTAACCATTTTGTCAGGATGCGTCGCCTTTGTTCTACTACTAAAGGTGGTGGAGGCCTAACTAGAGGTGCTACCGATCGACGGCTGGCTGTGTAGCAGGGGGTAGGAGAGGTGGTGCCATCGGGTTGTTTCTCATAAATTTCGAGAACCACTGCCCCATCAAACCTAAGAACTTGTTCTTTGCCTCATTTTTTGCCATCAATAGTATCGATGCACTTTGACTAGCTCCAGAGTCATTACTCGAAAAATTACAGTTTACTTCATTAGTTTCATCTTTTTCTAAGTTAGACATCCTATATTTTATTTGCAAAAACCATAATTAGATCGAATTCATCTATATCACACTATCACAGGTTCGTATGGCATATACTTCTAAATTATTAGACACAATTAATATAGTCCAAGAAACAGCTAAACCGAAAGCTCTAATACCATTAAATGTAACACCCAAAACTTAAAAATCATCATCGATTAGAGTTTCGACGTCTTACTATTCATTTATCACTACTCATCTTTAACATCATGTCATTTAATCTTATTTTATTAAAGAATTTCACTCCACACATCATATGTCTTCATTTCATTAAAAACACAATTCAATAAGGGCAAAAGGGTCATTTTTAACATTTTGGAAACTTCTACCGATACCTGTTGGACAAGTATCGGTAGTAGTCAAGTCAGTGAGTAACTTAGAAACAGTGTAGACTTTTACCGAAACCTGCGAAAGTTTTACCGATACAAGTGTAACTTCTACCAATACAAGTCATGCTTTTATCGATACTACAAACTCCAGAGAGCTAGGGAGTCCTACCCTCAACTTCTACCGCTACAAGTATCCTAACTACCGATTCATAACCTAACTACCGATTCAAACATACCAAACTACAATACCTATTATGCAACTACCGATACAACCCAAGTCAGTAAACAACCTCTCCCCTACCCTATACTTCTACCGATACATGTATAAGTTCTATAGAAACAAGTACACAGAAATCAATAAATCATGCATAAACTACAAATTTATCAAACATTCATCACTTCATAACTTCAATGAAGTATGCCAAAACATGGTACATGTTTTCAAGACCTTGCTTACAATACAATATAGTATTTATATCACACTTAACTAACATATCAACTTGATCAACATTTATCAAGAATTCACAAGAAAAGGTTCATTTATCCATAAAGGAAGTACGAGCAAATTCATCCTAGTTCATGCCATAAGACCAAATGATATGATTACTACCGAACAAACTCCTCGATAGTGTGATGCTCCAAGATGATCCGATCTCCGAACAGCAAAATTAAATCTACAAAACAACAACTTCCACAGGTAAGCATTTCAAAGCTTAGTAAATTCATAAAGTTAAGTAGATTTACCAAACTTTAAGAAATGTAAAGTCTATTCAACCAAATTGAGTAAACTGTATACATCCGAGGTTGGTTTCTATTTCGCATATGATACTCACGATGACATAGAGTCATCGAACCTTTATTCCAAAATGGGATTCATTTCATTTAATACTCACGATGACCCATAGTCATCGAACCTTTAAATCTGTGATAGGATTCATATATTCACGATGATACATAATCATCGGACCTGTTAATCCATAATAGGATTCATAGACTCACGATGATACATAATCATCGAAATTGTTAATCCGTAGTAGGATTCATATACTCGCAATGATTCATACTAATCAGACCTGTTCATCCTTAATAGGATTCATATACTCTCGATGACACAAAGTCATCGAACCTTTTTGCATTTACGGCTCAAAGTCCGTTAATTCTATCTTTCCTTCGTTCCCGTCTTCCACATTTCCGATCATAATCTCAACTTCATAGAAATTGTATAAAGGCACCAATAATATGTAGATCAAATTGAAATTTAACAATACAAACTTACCAGACTGATTTGCAGTTATGACTAAGCTTCGGGGACTACTCCGTAATATTTCCCTTTCCACGATCCGCGACTTGATTATAATCTAAATCAATAAATCATTCAAATTTCCATATTAAATCATATAATTGAATCATTTAACACTACTTGATCCCTTTTTGGAAAATTTACTAAATTACCCCTAATATTTCATTTTTATTCAACTTAGTCCCTAAACTCAAAACATGAAAGTAACCCATTTTCTTTATAAACCCATACCAACCGATTATTCTAAGCCTCAATACCAGCCCCTACAATTTAGTTATTTCGCACAAAATACCCAAATTTTATCATTTAACATCTTAGTCCTTAAACCCTAATTTCATTAAAATCACTTAACAAAAAGATTAAATCCAACCACTAAACATACAAATACATCATAATCTTCCAAGAATAAGCATATTCAACAATGCTAGAACATTTAACATTTGACATAATGGCAAATAAATCCCTGAGTTAGCTAGATTAAGCTTATACGAACTCGAAAACATTAAAATCACTAAAAACGGGTGAGGTTTCACTCACCAAATTGAAAGACCTAGCTTAGTCGTGTACCTCCTCTTCTTTTAGGGTTTTTCTTAGTTTTGATTGAAGAAGATGAAGCAAAATGACTCATTTTCTTCTAAATTTTTAGTTTAATTACCTTTAATACCTATTTACCATTTTTACATAGGTTAATTGTCATATAACCCTTGAACATAGCTCCCTTAAGCTATTTAATGCCTTTGACTAATAATATTCAACTTTCCTCCTTTTACAATTTAATCCCTTCTATTTAATTAGCTATCTAAACGTTAAAATTTCTCAATCAAAATTTAATACGATGTAATTAACATCATAAATATTAAAATAAATAATTTATGACTCGACTCGTTGAAGTTGTGATCCCGAAATCACTATTTTTGACACCACTAAAAATCGGGTTGTTACAGGTTTAAGAGAACATAGCTTAGGCTATTGTTTATGATTGTATGAGATGTGTGGATGACTGATTTTTGCTTGTGTATTTGTGTGATATGTGTGGTTGAAATGTCGGAATCGATAGGATCTTCAACAAGCAAAGATAAAGTCAAAGGAACGCTTGTCTAAGCTTTTAGGTTTTTTAAAGAAAGCGTATATTTGGTGAGTGTTTTGGAATCACTACTAATAGACGATTCATTGTGTATTTGGGAATTTTGAGATAACCTAAACCCCTACTCTAAATTCCAAGTGTAAGTGTTTTTATATTTGTGCTTAAATATTATTATGATTTAAGATTAAATATTAATTTGATTTGTGCTTAAGTATTAATGTGATTTATGCTTAAATATTAATGTGATTTGTGCTTAAATATTAATATGATTTATGCTCAAATATTAATGTGATTTGTGCTTAAATATTAATATGATTTGTGCTCAAATATTAATGTGATTTATGCTTAAATATTAATGTGATTTGTGCTTAAATATTAATATGATTTATGATTAAATATTAATGTGATTTGTGCTTAAAGAATTAAGATGTGATATTGTGAACAACATGAGATGTTGTGACATATACTATAAGCTTATGATGATTGTTGTGAAAGTGAATATATGGGTATGTTCTTCATGCCATGTGACAGAAAATATGTGCATATGTTCTTCATGCCATGAGGCAGAAAATATGTGGATATGTTCTTCGTGCCATGTGACTGATTATATTGCGATAATAAAGTGAATATGCAATGATTATATGATAAAAGTATGAAATAATAATAATGTGGATATTTTGGCTTTGTGATCTTATGATACCTTTGGATATAGTTGGCATGTCATAGGATTGTGAGTACTCACATTTGTGTTATATGTGGGCACTGAGGCCTAGGGACATGTTGGAGAGATAAGGGAATGTGAACTATGCTCTATTCAACGGGATATATTTGGTGTGTTAGAGAGTGTTAGCTATATGCTTCATTTATGGATATGTTTCAACTCTATGAGTCTAGTGTTGATGTGTTGGAGATCCGCATATCCAATGTGTGATGATAGAGCTCACTATATGTTTCATAGTCTTAACAGCCAAATTATGATAAATTGTTTAATTGTGATTATGAATATGTAGTGAATATATGATTAAAAAGATGTAATAATAATGTGGATATTTTAGTTTTGTGTTCTTATGAGACCTTTGGATATAGTTGGCATGTCATAGGATTGTGAATACTGGCCTTTGTGTTATATGTGGGACGTTGAGGCCCAAGGACATGTTGGATATAGTGTTGGTGTGTTGGAGATCCACGTATCCAATGTGTGATGATAGAACTCACTTTATGTTTCATAGTCTCAACAACCAAATAATCATAAAATATATTTGATTGTGATTATATGTATATATGACTAAATATGCTTGTATGTGAATAGAGTATGCTAAAACCACGTAAAGAATGTGTAAATAAATACAAGTGAGATTATATGGATGTGATGTATGATTGTTTGGGTTGACGTATGATAATTGTTTATGTAGAGGTTATTCTAGGCACTAACTAAGCTTGTTAAGCTCACCAACTCCCTTTTTAACCATTGGAGATACTTAGTGCTGTGTGAGCGGTGTGATCTCTAGGGTGATCCAAGCTAAAATCAACACTTTAATTTTCTATTAGTAGGTTATATGAGTTGTTTTTATATTTGGGAACCTAAGGCAATGTGCTAGGATTTAAGATGGATTTATATTGTTTTTTTGTTCTTCTAAGTTATTTGCATGTCATTATATACTTGAAAATATGTTATTTAAAGTTTGTTTTATATGAAAAATGTTTGATAGTTGATAAATTGATGTAAGATTGAATTATTTAACATAAAATTGATTTTTTTGATAACTGTGAGAAGTGTTGTAATGAGAAGGTGCATGTCTAGGATTGGCTTTGGTTAAGAAAGGCTTGGTTTTTAAGCAGTCAAATTTGACTCACCTGCTTTTCTTGGACCCTACCTGGTGCACAGTTCACATTCATTTCTTCGATTTTTCCCTAAATATCATGTATGATGTTATGATTTAAACATTAATCTGATTATGTATGACACATAATGAATATGAATTGGTGAATATATGAACACTACAGTAAGATAATTAAAAACAAAAATTTGCATGTGAAATAAAACATTAAAATGAGGTAAGCATGATGTGAGATGGTGGTGTGGCATCCTAGTATTCGGGCTGAAAAATCGGGCTAGGGATAGGGTGTTACACAGGACTTCAGATTCTCCATTTTTATTATCTTCTTCTGTTCTACTCCATCACTAAAACACCCTTTCCCTCTATCAATTACTACTTTTGATACCGTGTATCAACGCTCTTCAAATATTATTAGCTTGTTGGCCTTGTTAGAGATGTAGAACGTGCATGTAACTTGTAAGAATGTCTTATGTTTATTTTTCTTTATCGCTTTGATTCATTTGTAAGAAAATTTTAACGGTGTTAATGCACTTCTTAAGTAAGCAAATTAGGTCTCCTCAAGTATAATTTGTAAGATAAAGTTACAAGGAATGTAAGTTTATGATTCGAGATACTTTCTAATTGTTTAAGATAAAATAGTTAATGTTTTTTTTATGACTATTACATCTATCATGTTCTATAGTTAATAAAAATAAATTTGTGATTATCTCTTCTAATAATATTATCACAAGTAAAATTTATTATTTTCAAGATTAATGTTTCGAAATTAGGGACAACAATTCACGCGAAAAAAAAAGTGTTGATTTAACAAGTGTGAAATTGCTTCTCTTTCTCCATTTATGGGTGAAAGTATCGTGGAGGCTATTGTAATAAAAACTTTTACATTTTACCCTTTCTACTAAAAATGAATAATTTTTTTCACTCGGCCAATAAGAATATATTAATAATAGAAAGACGTTGGTTAATGCCAGCCTCTTTAGTAAACAAAGATTTTACAAAACTCCCAGATAACCTGAGACAACCACCACCTGTGCAAACAATGAATAGAAATGAAAAAGCATTTCGCCACCAAGCTCTAAATAACATTGGTCTTCTCACCCTTGATATTGCCAAAGCAGCAGCTATACCATTACCTTGCCAATAAACAAATGTGAAGTGAACTTGAGTCAGTTGAATACTACAACGATCAATACCTATTAAAAGATTCCACAACGACCACGACTTAGAATTCCTCTACTATTTCAGGTCTAACAACATCAATCGGCCCAAAAAATAATGAATGGGCCACTCAATTCTCGTCTCACAACACTCCACCGCATCAATTTTGTCCTCATTAGCTACACCTACCACGATAAATTTCGACCACCTGTGAGAAGATGGAACCAAATGAATAACAGCCTCATTGACTTTCTTTCTCAAAGACCTACATTTCGCAAGGCAAAACCACCATGAACCCTCCAAAAATTGAATGTCATCATGCCCCACATCAGAGATCTCAACCATAAACTGATATCAACCATAAACTTTTATGAACACTTTTCAAATTCACATTAAAGCATATCGAGTAAAATAGCAAAACAATCAACCATTTTCCACTGAAAACCCCCCAGATGTCCTTCCATTAAAAAATTTATCCATTTTTGTTATTAAAATTTGATCTTCGTACATCCGCATGAGATACATGTGACATGCCACGTGTTATTGTTTGATTATTCTATCAATCATGTTAGTTTTTAACAAGATAAATGAATGAAATTTTTTATAAAAATGACCAATTTATTTTTTGATCTAACATATAATGACCCATTTTTCAAATAAATAAAAAGTAAAATACAATCCAATAACCTCCATGCTACTTTCACCTCCATTTATGTGACCATGAAACTAATTTTATATGGCGTTCTTCGTTAGTAGCACTACTGCCTTTAACGTGGTCCAGTTTTGTAAGAGATAAAAAGCTCATTCCTTCCTTGCCACCACATATGATTCTCTTCCATATCTATCCGATTAGTTCCTCCATTGTATCTCCGATTTCTATATAAAATTGCGGCACTTTTAACTGTCTTTGAGTTTGATATTAATGCCTTGGAACTTTAAAATGAGATTTTATCTACTTCAGATCTTTTGGCAGTTCCATACCTTTTCTGCGCGACAGATCAAGGACGGAGGTAGGCTAGACTAGCCGGCACCGGTATTGGCAATCGCACTTCACTTGTATTTTTCAGATCCAATAAAAAGGACCAGGACAACACAGGGAAGGGCATGGTTTGCACCAATGGCAAAGATGAATCATGGGTCGCACGCACATTATGAAAAAAAAGAAAAGAATGAAATAGACGGGATTGGGACCATCTTCACGTGCTAATGTGCACCGCCCTTGAGATGGAGCCAAATTTGAATTAAATTGAAGAAAAGGAAAAATAACTTAGTTTCATTGTTAAAAGTATTATAGAGATTCTTCTATTAGGAATTACATTGAATTGTTTTTTAATAATTTCATTACACGTTTTGATTATATCTACTTTTTTTAACACAATCTTTAGAATTACCCATAGTCCTTTCCCAACCCATAAATATGAAATATGAAATATGAAACTAACCCAATACTAGAGGTATTCCTGGGCCGGATTCAGGTCGGGTCTAAACATGATATTAACATATTTTATGCTTGCCTAAGTTTTGATTGACCCGAATAGTCATCTTAATATTTTTTAATGTTTACATTAGAGTAGTATTATATGTTTAGTATAGGTTTATTTTTTAATGTGTTTTAAATTACATTAATATATAAAAATAACATAATATAAAGTATTATAAACTTAAAACGGGTCGGGTTGAACTGGGTTTAGGCCTTGAATATTTAAGCCCGAGCTCGATCTATTTTTAAATGAGCCTAATTTTTTTTTGTTCAAATCCATTTTCGAGCTTAATATTTTTATCCAATCCCTCACAAATTTTAAACGAACCTTCAAGTCTAAATGAAAAACCCAACTCATGAACATATTTACTCAGTACTTATTCTTAGAGAACTTTTCGATTTAATTTCTCGAAACAATTAAATTTCAAAACACACCTTCTTTACAGGAAAATTTTGGAGTGTTATATAATCATTGGGTTGATAAAGATCAACCACATAGCTGAATTGCAGAGATTTTATGGGAAGGAATATTTATCGATCAAATTTTAGTTTTGAACTTTACATTAAATTACATTTGTGTTTTAATCTTTATACTTTAAATTGACATAATATTTTATTACTATTAATATTATGTTTTAGTCCAAATTGTTAACATCTTTAACAAAAAATTGTTAGTTGACTTTTGTGAATCTTTTAAAGGAAAAAAAAATCCAAATTAAAAAGATAAGTTGAACCAACAAGTGGCTCCAGTGAAAAAGAAGATGATGATGTTCATCTTAGGAAACTTGGGTTTGAGCACTTGTGTGTGCAAGATGTGTGTGCGTTATCAAAGGATTAATAAAATATTAATAGATACTACCATATAATCACATCAGTTTATTAAAAATAAAAAAAGAGGATAAAGCTTATTTTTTAAATGATCAATTAGTAGAAAATAACTATTTTGATGACTATAATTTTGATTTTTGGATTTAGGTTCTTTTTTCTTTAATTCTACATATCAAACTAATCAAAAAAATTTGGAATTTTTCTGTCAAATTTGGCTTTTAGCCCCTTACACATACAAATGTAATATTTATATTCTAATTTGGTCAATTTTAACCTTTGTACTTTTTGAATTTTAGAATTTTAATTTAGAACCAAACTGCAGCAGTTAAGCAAGGGCAAAGCCAAAAGATTTTTTTAGGGGGATCGAAGTTAAATTGTATTTTTTACGATAGTAAAAGTACAATTTTTAAAGGATTAAATTAAAATTTTATCAATTTTAGGGGGGTAAAATGTAATTTTATCTTTACTAATTAAAATTTTAAAAAAATTTGAAGGTCTAAATAAAAAAATTTCTATTTTAGGAGGGCCAGGGCCCTTGCCAGCTCCTTGACTTCGACCTTGCAATTAAGTCTATTAGGCCAAATGTTGTTTTTAGTTCTATACTCTATGCAAGTTGCAAAATTAGTCTATATTCTCCAATTTGATCAGTTTGTCCTAAAACTTTTTAAATTTTAAAATTTCAATCTTAACTCAAACAGTAACCATTAAATCCATTGACAAAAAAAAAAAGTTGACATGTCATTGTACGTGTGATAATATATTTATATCATAAAATTTTGAAAATAATATAATTTAACTTAATGAATTAATGACGTCATTTGGATTAAAATTCAAAAAATACAAAAATAAAATTATCAAATCAGTTTTCACAAAAAAAAAAATTTCAAATCAGTATACAATTTGCGATTAATAATAGACTTTGACCAAATTTAATGGTAAACATTAATAATAGCAAGAGGATCAAATTATACTAAATTAAAGGGCATGAAGTCAATCCCAAACGGAGTATTGTATAGAAATAAAAATCATAATTTGATATTTCTTATCTTTTGAAAATTTACTAATTTATTTTTTGGATAAATTACAAAAATAGTCACTTTTTGTTTGTTTTGGATTACATTTTAGTCACTTATATTTGAAATGTTACGTTTTAGTCACGTTATCGTTTTGTTACGAAGTGGTCACTCTGCCGTTAAGCTTCGTTACCTTCTTAACAACAATCTTACCTGACGGTTCAAATGGATTTTAAATGTCAACTTGGATGTCCAACTAAGACAAGAATACGTTTTTAATTAAATAAATATAATTAATTAAAAATTTTAAATTAATTACATCTTGAACTGAAAAAAATGTTCGTTTCCTTTTTCTTTTAGTTTTTTTTTCCATTTTGATTGAAAAATTATTCTCATCCCAGTTGGACATCAAAGTTGACATTTAAAACTCATTTGGACTATCACGTAGGATTGTCGTTAGGAAGATAACGAAGCTTAACAGCAGAGTGACTACTTCGTAACATTTCAAACATAAGTGACTAAAATAGAATCTTAAACAAATAAAAGTGACTTTTTTTGTATCTTACCATATTTGTTTGTGTTTATAATTATGTGTTGCACAAAACACAGAAGCAATTGGGGTCAGTCTGGTTGGAAAAGGTCAAGCACGTGTTGATGAGTTTTGCACTCACTCAACCCCAAAGGAGACCAATGCCGCCGGTGGAGACTAGTTTGGTTAGTTCAATGGTGATTGGGTTGTTTTGTAGTTTAAGCAAAAGAGAATCTTTAGGGCTAATTTCACCAATTACTCAAATACTACAATCCTATTTTTAAATCATTTCAATTAGGTCATTCCATTAACCTAATCATCTGCTTGATCATTAAATACCTGATTGGATCTTTAATTTGCATGCTCTAATTTTAAACATATTTTATATTAGATTCGAGCTGACATTTAAAGTCTATGCTGATGACTAGATAGACGAAATAACTTGATTAATAAGTGCATAGACCAATGCAAAATCAAGCACATAATTTGGAGACACCAATCGAAGTTAACCCATTTTTTTATCTTTTGATTTTTGCAGCTATGCTAACAGTGCACTGCGCTCTCTTGGGCCTTTCTTTGTGGAGTCATCTCATAATTAAACACTTTAAGATCTCAGAAAGGTATAAATTTTCAGTTAAAAATTGACCCCCAAGCTCTACAATGATGGCTTGAAGAAGTAGAGAAACATATGCTCAAAACATAAACTATTTGCTCTGCTGCCTATGAAGATATACAGCAGCCCCATTAAAACATGAATTCCAGCAAAGAAGAAGAAGAAAACTGCATGAAATATGGGATGTATATGATAACATTTTCAGGAGTAAAAATGATGGTTTCTGATGGTGAATTTGTGGTATTTCAAATTCATCATACTCTCATCACTCTCATCATCACTATACCGATCTATTATGGCTATTTCATGCTGACGTGGCTCAAAATTACACATAAAACCCTTTGCTTTTAGTCATGATCACTATGGGAAATAAACTTCTTTGTGGAAGAAATGTGGAAAATGACCACATCCAGTGGCGTTGAGAAGGTCGGAATTAAATTGTATATTTTTACGATAATAAAAAAATATTTTTATTATTTTAATATGTTGAAAAATATGGACATCACATATATAATAAGAGTAATTACATATTATTATTTATTATCATAATAGGTTAGCCCAAATTAAGAGTGATCTAATTTAGTTAAGGTTTATTGGACTTTAATTATTAAATAAAGTATGGGTCAAATATGTGTAGATACTCTAGTAATTAATTTCTAATTGATAATGGGCTGATTAGAAATTAGGGTTAATGTGCCAAAGTTATATATTAGGGTTATGATCCTCAAATTACACATGAGTAACTTTTCTAATATCTCATCTTTGAAAAAGAGAGAGTCACCCTCTCTGAATTGGTTGATTGTTTTTGTTAATTTGAAAGATCAAATCCTCAAGATCCATAGATTTCAAGTAATCGATGAATTCAAGTACGCTTCTGCATCTAACTTTGTTATTGATTTATTCTTGATGATTTGACATATAGATCTTTATTTACAGTTTAAGTTTATATCAAATTTTGTTTAACGGTTCTAACAAATGGTATCAAAATCTCGTCATATCGAATCATTGAGAATAAATTATTTTTTATTATATATTGATTAATTCATTCTTCAAATTTTATGAATTTGATGTTTCACTTTTACACATTAAATCTTTTGAATTTATATTAAAAATTTTAGGGTTTGAAATAAAAATTCACAAAATTTAGGGTTAATAGGTTGAAACTTTAAGTTTCTCTTTGAAATTGAAATTACTGTTGATAATTTCTACTTTTCAATTCTTGATTGTCTTTTTGTGAATTATTATTCATCCATTATGGTTAAAAAAATGCGCATGTCAAAGACCTGGTGGTTGTTTTTTTTGGGTAAACTACAAAAATAGTCATTTTTGTTTGCCTCAGGTTACATTTTAATCACTTATGTTTGAAATGTTATGTTTTAGTCACTTATGTTATTATTTTGTTACGAAGTGATCACTCTGCCTTTAAGTTCTGTTATTTCCCTAACGGTAATCCTACGTGGCAGTCCAACTAGATTTTAAGTGTCAACTTGGATTTTCAAATGAGATAAGAATAGATTTTTAATTAATTAAAATTTTTAAACCTAAATCTTAGCTGAAAAAACCCTAAACTTATTTCCACACACCTCTCTTCTTCTTCTTCATCTTCTTCCTTTTGATTCCAACCTCTTTTATTACAAATCTGTCTCAAAGCTTGAATCTTTGAAATCCATTAACTCAAAGAAACTTAATAGAAAGAAGATATTGGAACCAAAGATATTGAATCTTTTGGTTATGGGTTTTTAAAGATTCAAGCTTTGAGACAGATTTGTAACTAAAGATATTGGAATCAAAAGAAACTTAACTAGAAGAAGATATTGGAACCAAAATATTGAATCTTTGGTTAATGGGTTTTAAATATTCAAACTTGAGACAGATTTGTAACTAAAGATATTGGAATCAAAAGAAAGAAAATGAAGATGAAGAAGAGAGGCATGTGAAAATGAGTTTAAGGTTTTTTTTAGTTAAGGTTTAGGATTTAAAAATTTAATTAATTAAATTTATTTAATTAAATATTTATTCTCATTCCATTTGAAAATCTAAGTTGGCAGTTAAAATCTAGTTGGACTGCCACGTAAGATTACCGTTAGGGAGATATCGGAACTTAACGGTAGAGTGATTATTTCGTAACAAAATAATAACATAAGTGACTAAAACGTAACATTGCAAACATAAACATTTCAAACATAAGTGACTAAAATGTAACTTAAGAGTAACAAAAGTGACTATTTTTGTAGTTTATTTTTTTAGGTTAAATTTCATATATATGGGCGTTAACTCAGCGCAAGTTTCAATGGTAATATATTTTGTGCGATTAAAAAAATATGGCAGTTTTGGATGGGTTTCATTAATGAAACCATAGCTGTATATTTGATATATAATCAATATCGATGATGGGTATGACTTCAAAGGGATTAAAAAAAACTTTCATGCTTCTGTTAATTATTGATTCTACCACATATTTTTTTTTATTGATTATGCTTATGGTTTTGAATTTGATTTTTTATAATTTGTTTTAATCGACACTACTCTGGTTGTCTTAAACTGGATAGTTTAAAGATCCAAGATATGATTCTAATCAATTGTAGAAATTAATGTAAGGACTGTGCATTGTTATTACATGTTTGTGACACATTAATGTTATAAAAGTCCCTTTCTTATTCAAGGTTTTATTAATAAGTGAATAATTTATAACAAACATGTTATTCAGACAGAGCATGCTCTATTGTTGTTTGTTATTTGCATATTGGCTATGAATTCTCCTAAGTAGTTGTGCATATGAAGGCTTCTACGCAATTTTGGATTTTTTTATATTTGGTGGTTAAGTATTTGTGCGTATAAAGAAATTTTATGGTAATGTCTTTAGTTATAAATATAAATTTGAGTTTACATGAAATATGTAAGGTAAGTCAATATTATTTTCCTATCATTATAATTGTGTGTATATATATTATATGCAATCAATGATTTTGAGGAATAGTCTTCGTGAATAGATGTTTATAACTATTATTCAATGAGATATCTTTTATAGTTTAATTGGTGAAATTAAGTTTTGATGGATATCGTTGAAGTTGTTAACTTTTTTTATATATTCAGTTTTATGGGTGCTTTAGTGTAAATTAATGTGATTTTGTTTTTGAGATTTATTAGCTTGAAATATTTTTTAAGTATTTCATGTATTTAATCATAAATACAATTTTGGATTTACATGGTATATGCAAGATTAGGTTTTATATTTTATTTTGAATACATATATATGCGTGAATTGGTTTGGTGTTTTGTCTATGCTAAAATTATGAATATGTGTGCTTGTTAATTATTTGGCCTTGAATCACTACATTATTTCTGGTTGGCTTTGACAAATATGATTTTTTTTTAAAAAAAAATAAGTCAAAGATTAAGGTTTTCAATTTTTTATTTCGCCATTTGGATAATCTTAAATTGGGTTATTCTGGAAATTGTAGTGCATTTTGAAATTTCAGTTTTGATCCTCGACCGTTATGAAAACTTTCAATTTGAATATTGGAATTTTTATATATTTTAAAATATAAAGGTTGTATACATGTAACTTAAGTTATTGTAATATTGATCAGCCTAAAGTAAGGTTAATAATATTACATGTGCAACTGTTGTAATAAACATGTGATGATTATTCACTTTTACATGTGAGCAGTAAATCAGCCCTATGGAAGATTTATTGTTCGACATATTCTTATTGTCAATGTTTGATTACTACACCAACCAGAATCACTTATAAGTTAATTTTTTGTCCAAAGATGAAATATTAATGGAGTGTCCGATATCACTTACATGTGAGATTATTTTGATTTATTCAACTATTATTATATTTGCCAACATCACTGTATGTTGTTTTGGGATAAATATATATACATATATACTATTATCTTTTAATTTGATTGAAAGATAAAATTAAGACAATATTTTGAAACAAATAAATTCAGCTTTTGGCTTTGGATTTTAATTAAAGATGTCTAATATTTTAAATAGATTAGTTGAAACAAAATGGCGTCAAAGTGACCTCTTTTGCGTAGATTAGTTTATTTAAAATTTCAATATGATTATACGTTTTTTTGATTCATGCGTTTATTAATTCACCCAAAGGTAAGTTATTTTTGGCCGAATTTCAAAGACATCTGTGGTGATAAATGTGTGACAATTATAAGGTACTTTATGCGAGCAATAAGTTATTCCAAAGATTAATTCATTGTTTGACATAATTTATTGTCAATGTTTGATTGCTACAACAAGCGCTTACTGTTAATATTACTGTCCAAAGAATTGATATTAATGTTGTGTTTGGTATCTTGAGATGGGATGACCCATTATTCTGAATTTATTGTTTACTCATGAATATTGATGTGAGCTTGCTTTTATTTTTTTTTATTCTATATTCAGTCAGTTCATCTTCTGCTCCCACAATATTTGCTAATATAAAATTCTATATCCATACTTAATGGGACTAATTTCCAGGAATGAAAAAGACACTTATAGTGCTTGGTTGTATGGACATAGACCTTGCACTAAGGGAAGAACAACTCGCATCTCTCACTGCAGAAAGTACCCCTTATGTTAAAAGGGATTTTGAGAGGTAAGATCGTTCAAATCGCATGAGTCTAATTATAATGAAGCACAACATTCCAAAAGCCTTTAGGGGCACAAAATTTGAAGAGGTTTCCTTGACGAAATTGAGTAATGTTTTGCTAAAAATGATAAGATTGAGATGACATCACTTCTGACTTCTTTGATGTCTATAAAATATAAGGGTTAAGAAAATTCTGAGTAATCTAGAGGCTATGAATTTTATGATCCCACAATTAGGAATGATTTTAAGACGAGAATTGCAACAATTTTTAGGATGTTGAGTTTGGAGGGAGAAATAAGGTTAGAGACATTGCTTTTGAGGAGGAACTGGATTCTAACTCAGTTCCTATTATCACTTTTGACGATGTTTAGGTTCTCATACCTATCATTGATCAAGAAGAGAATCAAAAACCTCAACAAGAAAATGTTGAATAATAATTCCCTATACAAGATGAGGTAATTGTTCCAGAAGAACAAACTCAGTAGCCTCAAGAACGAATGTCATTAACAATGTCCACTAGAGAAATGGTTATAATGGCTTTAGTGGAATATCTTAACCTTGCTTCAAATGAGTGTTAACTAATGGTTAGGTTAATTGTTTCTCAATAGTAACATTGATTATACATTTATATGGTACAACTAGAAAACTTTGTGGCTGATGATCCAAAGTTAATGATTTGCAAATTAAAGAACTTCATTTATGGGCTTAAGCAGACTTTTCGTCAATAATATAGTGGTGAGTATTACCTACCTGTCACGCGGGTGACCCAGGTTCGATCCCCGACAACGGTGCCAAAAACTTGATGCGATCGAAACTAACTAAAAATAGGACTAAGGCAAGTGCACCTATCAATTAATAGTATAGTTACGGTGAGCACAGATATCGTTCCCACGAGGACTAAAAGTACTAGTAATAGTTTGTCTTCCTATTATTTAACTGATCGAATGAAGTGATTGTTAAAAACTAAATTTAACTAAATTAATAAACTAAAGTGCGACAAAGAATAAATCAAGAGATAACAAATTGTTTAATAGCAAGACACAAGACAATACCTAGAAAAAAATCCACCTAGATTTCATCTGCCATTATCATTCTAAATTAAGTAATTTATTCACATAATATTTTGATTCGTAGAAATCCCTAAATTATGCTAATACCTCTACTCAAGTATAAAGGCAACTGACTCTAGGTTGATTAATTGAAATTTCTTTCTAATTAAACCCCTATTATCACATTAATTCGATCTATAGATTTCCCTATTAGATTTGACTCTAATCCGATAGATTTATTTCGTCCTATTTCTAGGATTGCATGCAACTCCACTCAATTATGCTAGATCTACTCTTAAACAGGGTCTATTCCTTCTCTGATTTAAGCACATCAAATAAGAATTAATATTTTGGAAATACTAAATCAAGAATTAAGCTCATACAATTGAGAACAAAATCTAAATATTTATTGCGTAAAAACATAAATCAAATGACAGAATTCATCATAGGGTTCATCTCTCCTAGGTATTTAGAAAATTAGTTCACGCTAACAGATAAAACATCTCAAAGACAGTATAACCGCAAGATGAAGAAAAACTCATAATAAAATCAAAAGAAATTAAAAAGAGGTCTTCAATCTTCGTGGAAATCTACTTCAAAGACGGTTTCAATGGTGTTTCTTCAATTATTTTCTTGAATAATCTCTGAAGGCTAGGGTTTGGGGAATGGAGAATTTTACAAAAAATTGAAAGTGCTAATTCATATCATTTCATTCCCTATTTATAATACATGGAAATCTCTAGTTGGATCCAAATTAAATTCTTAAAAGATAATTAGAATTAAATCTAAACAATAATTCCCTAATTGGATCCAAATTAAACTCTAAATTATAAAACCTAGAAGATAAATTAAAATTTAATATAAACAATATAATAATATTAATCCTAATTATTAATCCTAAAAATAGAGTTTACATTTAAATAAAGTTTTATATCCAATAAATCTCTTCCTAACTCTTCCACATTCACGCTTTTTGCCCCAAATTTTCTTTTTTGTCTTCGATTTAGTCCATCGACATGTGTCTAGCCCGTGTGGGTCCTAATTAAAATCTACTCTTTTTATTCTGTTTTCATTTGTTTTTCTCTCCTTTCGCTCCCAAATGCTTTCCTAAGTATAGAAATATGAATTTAAAGGATTATGAACATAAAATTCATTATTTTAAATAGACTAATCATCTAAAAACGTATTAAGAATGAGGCTAAAACATGTTACTTTTGGCACTTCTCAATAATATTACAAAATTTACCAAATGATTATGTCATTCGGTTTTGAGATGAATTTGGTTGATAATTGTATATACCATAAGTTTAGTGGGAGTAAGGTTTTATATTTGGTTTTATATGTTAATAATAATTATAGTCTCAATCAATGGCCTAAGAATGTTTTTGAGATTACAGAAATGCAAAAGATTTTTTTTTTTTTACATTTTAGCAATAGAAAGTCTAATGTATGTTCAGGTTTGTATACATTGGAATATTGTGTACACTGTTGGGATGTTAGGCAGATATTTAAGCAACCTTGATTTGGACCATTGGATTGCATCCAAGAGGGTTATAAGGTATTTTCAGAGAACAAAAGATTACATGCTCATATATCGGAGGTCTGATCAGTTAGACATCATCATGTATGCAGACTTCGATTTTGATGGAATATGGATACAAGATTTTGTCACTCAGGTGCAAATTGTGAAAACAAATCGCAATCTTTTATTCCAATAGCTACACGAGCACATCAAAGTCAAAGCACATAGGCTTTAAGTTGCTAGTTGTTAAAGTAAAAGTTCAGAGTGGTTAAGTGCCTATAAAGCATATTAGGACAAACTCCATAATTGCGGATCTGCTTACTAAGGGACTACACCCAAGGTTTTTCATGAACAAATTACTCATATGGGTGTAATGTAATTTAAGGATATTTGGTTTTAGCGGGAGTTTGTACTTTTAAATGTTTTTATGTTATAAACACATTTTCAGTTATTTCAGTTTATAAATATTAAGTTTATTTTCTGCATAAATAAAGTTTATTTGGTTTATTTACACTCTGATTTTGGTAAAGTTTGATCTCACTAAGGTTTAAAGAGGACCAGTTGGAAATAGACATGTTTAGACATATTGCGTGTAATTTTCATGCTACACGTCCATACTTGATCTATATCATTTGGTTGTGTTAATATACGTGATCAGGGAGGATTTAATTACGATATTGTAACGAAAGTCGTCTTGGTTCTATGTTAACATAATTAATGGACGAGATTGTTTGGAATACCTTTTCGATATGATAGTAAAGTTTTCAGCTCATAAGGTTATATAATGACATATAATTATAGAGTAATTAGTATATATATGTGGTCCAAGTGGGAGGTTTTTGAAAAATATGAACATCACATGTATAATAAGGGTAATTACATGTTATTATTTACTATCACAATAGGTTGGCTTAAATTAAAAGTGATCTAATTTAGTTAAGCTTTATTGGGCTTTAATTATTAAATAAAGTATTGGTCAAATATGACTAGATACTCTAATAACAAATTTCTAATTGATGATGGGCTGATTAAAAATTAGGGCTAATGTGCCAAAGTTATATATTAGGGTTATGGTATCTAAATTACACATGAGTAACTTTTCTAATATCTTATCTTTGAAAAGAGAGCCACCCTCTCAAAATTGGTTATGTGCTAATTTGGAAGATCAAATCCTAAAGATCCGTAGATTTCAAGCAATCGATGAATTCATGTACGCTTCCGTGTCTAGCTTTGTTATTGATTTATTCTTGATGATTTGACATGATAGATCTTGATTTATAGTTTAAGTTTATATCAGATTTTGTTTTACAGTTATAACATAATAATCTATATCTTTATAATTTTTAAAGGATTAAATTAAATTTTTATCATTTTTGAAGGGTCAAAGTGAAATTTTACTATTACTAATTTAAATTTTATGAATTATTAAAGATTTAAATAAAAAAATTTATTTTAAAAGAGTTAGGGGCCTGTCGGCCTCGTGGCTCTGCCACTAACCACATTTTACTTTTGTGGTAACCATTTGAAGTCCAAGTTTTTTTTTATAAGGATGAACAAATGTTAAAATATGCTAACCTCACTATATTTTTTAAAAAATTAAAATTAATTCTTATACACAAATTTTATATATTTTTATATTTTAAAATCTTAATCCTTCCATTTAACTTTTTCGCTAAAGTTAACAATATCAAAAGTAAAATAATTTTTTTAACCTTCAACGTTTACAATATTTTGTTTGGTCCTTATTCTTTAAAAGTACATAAAAAAATTTGAATTTTAATTTTTTATAATTTAAATAAAAACATAAAAATTAAAAAAATATATAATTTTTAAAAAATATAAAATTATATTTTTTACAAAAAATAATAAATTTTGAAAAGAAATAAAAACTCTTTAAATTCAAAAAATAAAAATGAATTTTTTTTGAAAGAAATAGGACTCGGGCTTTACTAAAAAAATAGGAGGAAACAAACCAAAAAAAGAGAATTCACAAAGGAACCTGGCCCAGGAGCAACTGTGGTTTGGACTAGCCCGATAAAACAGCAAAACAAGAAAATAGTGGATAATAAATAAAACTGTAAAAGAAAAATATCATAAAAGGAAACCTAAAAACTGCCCAGCCGCTCAAAGAATGGCATTGCCCGTCATAATGAATTGACAATTACTCTCTCTCAGATGGTTCACCTGTTCCCCAGAAAACCCATCGTCTCCCTTCCTCTTTCCCTCAAGAAAACAGAAATCCTTCTCCTTCCTTGCTTATAATCAAAAAATGGGGAGACCAACAAGCCGATCTGTCTTACAATCAATCCGACTCCCTCATAGATTTGTCCCTTTGTATTTGCAATGCATAATCTGAGACCGAACCCATAAGGTAAAAATTTCGATTTCTCTTTAAACTTTCATTTGCAATACAATCTTCTAATCTTCTAGCATATTCTTTGATCTTTCTGAGTATTGAAACTGTATACGCCTAAACTTCTTTCCAAGAATCTTTATATCATGAATCAAGGGGCTTAATAACTGACCTATCTCTGCCATCTGATCTGCATTTTTGATGATCGAGAGAGAATTGCCCTCCACCGTGATCTCGTGCAACCCAAGATCCACACATAGACACAACACATCTGCACATGCATGGGCCTTTGCTCCAAAGGCATCTCTCACTCCCACTCATGGAAAATCGTTAGAAACCAGGACTTGTTCCAAAGAATTCCGGACCACCAAACCCAAACAAGATCTAGAGGTTTCCCTATCAAAAAGGACCATTGAAGTTCGCTTTGATCCCTTCCTACGAGGGAGGAACCCAAACCCCGACACTCCTTAGGCAGGTATTTACTAATGCAACACATCCATCCATTCTCAAATGTACTGGGTAATAAACCTGACTGTCTCTGAACCTCCTCTAGCGATCCCTGTACCCTTTATTCTTTTTATTCTCTCAATCCATAGTGACCAAAGAGAAACGCAGAACAAACAACACTGGGACTTCTGAACAGACAACAAAAACCCAGGTAATCCATCCCCGCCACTCTTGTATTGGACCAGTTAAAACCCAATTCAAACCAACTAACCTCCAAACAATAATTGATGAGGTACAGAAGCAAAGAAGACAAGTTCCACAGCGTCTCCGCACCTGACCCACATCTAGGGCACATATACATCCAAGGCCAAATGGCGCCTGAATAAATTCCAATATGTTCTGACAAAATTCTTCGGCAATCTCTATACCATTAATTTAATTTTCGAAGGTAGATTAATCTTCCATAATTTTTTATAAAAAGAAATTAGCACTGGTTATAAATTTATAGGGTTAGGCGTAGAAATATCAGCTTTTAATAGTTTATAGGCTCCTCTTACTGTAAATTCTCCTGCACGTCACATTTCCACACTAGCTTGTCGTCATGGGGATCTTGCGCCAAAGGGATACTCAACACACGACTCGCATCCTCAGGATGAAAGGTATTAAGAATCACATCCCTTTTCCATGTTCTAGTTTCTGCATCAATTAAATCTGCCACTGATACTAAATTGATATCATTAATTGGGAACAAAACACGACAATTTGAAGCCTCAAGAATCCAAGGATCAGATCATATTAAAACTTTATCACCCTTACCAATGCGCCAACATAAACCATCCAAAAGTACTTTCTTAGCTGCCCATATGCTCTTCCACGTATAAGAAGCCTCAACCCTTAACTCAAAACTAAGAAAATCAGACAAAGGATAATACTTAGCTTGTAAAACTTGTGCTAAAAGAGAATTAGGACTAGAAATCAGACGCCAACCCTATTTGGCTAACAAAGCCACATTGAATTTGGCGAAACTTCTAAAACCCAACCCTCATTCGTCCTTAGGTACACAAACCTTAGCCCACTCACACCACTAAAACCCCTTTTTACCGTGATACTTTTGCCACCAAAACCTTGCAACAACACACTCTAATTCATCACATAAGGATTTAGGAAGAAGAAAACATGCCATAGAGTACGTCGGAGTGGCTTGAAGCATTGCCTTGATAAACACCTCCTTCCCCCTTGAGACAAAACCCTCGTACTACTACAACTATCAATCCTCTTTTAATCTTGTCTTTCAAAACCTGAAAAGATTTTTCTTTCTACCAACAATATTGGGAAGTCCCAAATACTTTTCTGAATTATTAGCAAATGAACCCCCAAATTTATAACAATTTGTGAATGAGCTTCCATGGTCGTATTAGCACTAAAAAAAGTGAACTTTTCAAAATTAATGCACTGACCTGAATTGAATTCATATTCCCTCAAAATGTCTTTCAATACCTTGACCCTGCTAGAAGTAGCTTCCCCAACAAGATACAATCATCGGTAAATAACAAATGAGATATATGTGGTCCCGAATGACTAGCCTAAACTCCCCTACACAACTCCTCCCGAATAACAAGCCTCATTAAAGAGGACAAACCCTCACTACATATAAGAAAAAGAAACGAGCTCAAAGGGTCGCCTTGTCGCAAACCCCGAGAAGGAGTAAAGAAATGCCTAGTATGTCCGTTCAGAACTACCGAATAAGAAACAGAAGACACGCATCACAAAACCAAATTAATCCAATTAGTTGAAAAACCCATTCTCTCCATCAGACTGCTCAAGAAAATCACTCAACTCTATCATAAGCCTTACTCATATCTAGTTTCAAAGTCATTAAACCTTTTCGACCTACTCTCTTCTGGCCAAAAGTATGCAAAAGTTCATAAGCTATATAGAACATTATCCGAGATCAATCGCCTAGGAACAAAAAGCACTCTGGGATTTATCAATGCAACGATCCAAAACTTTCGAAAGAGATTTGCAATTGTTTTAGCAATGAGTTTATAGAGAACATTACATAAGCTGATAGGTCTACAAATTATTCATAGAATAAGGGTTAGGGATTTTAGGTATGAGGACAATATTTGTATCATTGAGATGCTCCAACCCGTATGCCTTATTCAGCACTTGTAGACAAACCCCACTCACTGCCCGTCCTACAATATGCCAACACTTTTGATAGAAGAGTGCCAAAAACCATCAATTTCCAGGGCTTTCAAAGGGCCCATCTCTTTCAATGCATCATAAATCTCCCCCTCGGTGAATGGCTTGGACAATTCCAAATTATAGTCTCTCCAAATGCACCGATCCACCCCAGATAAAATGTGAGACATGTCCGCCAAACCCCCGAAGAGGAAAATAAATTCTCAACATAACCTTTTGTAATCAACGCCATCTGTCCCTGATCATCAACCAATTGCCCATCACTATTCATTAAAGCCTTAATAGCATTCGATTTCCTTCTTTGGGATGCACATCTATGGAAATACGTAGTGTTCTTATTCCCACTTCTTGACCAATCACCTTTACCCTTTGCTCCCAAAAAACCATATCCTTCTCAATTTCCCATTCAAATGAATTTTAGTATTAACAATGTGCCCCAAAACATCATTATCCCTATTCGTTTCCAAGAGATTCTCAAGCCGTCTTTCCAATTCCTTCTTTCTAGCCACTCTTTCATGTTTCAAGCGATTTGCCCAACTTGACAACCCAACCCGTAAGGAAGCAAGTTTCATAAAAATGTCCTCCGGATTTTGATGCCAAATCCGGTCAACCTCCTCCACAAAAGAAGCTCCAACGCCACCAAACTTCAAATTTAAAATTATTATCTCTGACCTGCGACTCTTTACTCAGAACGTTAATTAACAATGGACAATAATCAGAATGAGAATGAGAAAGATGTCGAACAGATGCCATTAGAACACAATCCATCCACTTTAAAGAAGCCACTCCTCTATCCAACCTCTCCCGAATATTAGTTCTGAACGTATTTCCTCTCTCCCAAGTATACTAACGGCCTGAGAAACCCAAATTAAACACTCACAATCTTCAAGTACTGCACGGAAACACTCCATTCTTTGCTCATCCCTTAGGACACCTCCCATATTCTCATGAGCATATAAAATTTTGTTAAAATCCCCACACACTAACCAAGCAATTCTTCACGATTTCAGATCAATCAGCGCAACACATTCCAAGAATCCTCTCTGCTTGATTCATAAGGGGACCCATAAATCCCATAAGTCGCCAATTAACACTTTGACTAGAATCAAATAATTTCGCATCAATAAAAGATAAGAGTGACTACAAATCTTGACTATTAATTCATCTTTCCAAAAAAGACTTAAATCACCTCTTCACCATCGACACTAACATCAAAACCTTTTGAAAAACCACAACAACGTCTACGAACAATCTCCATCCTCTTGTTATCAATTTTGTCTCTATCAAGAAGACCATTTGGGGTTTGTGTAGCCTCAGCACTTGCCGAAGCCTACGCATCGCCCGTGGGTTCCCCAGCCCACGGACATTCCATACTAAGGTTTTCATTGCGTCCGATTGGCTTACCTCTTGGCAGCCGTCAATATTTGAGAAGTTTCAACACCATCGATCCTAAAAGCAATAGCATCATCCAACCCGAACTCCTTTCTACTAATAAAACTAGCATCACCTTTCACTTTTTTTAAATCCGATAATAAATCCAAATACTCGTCACACCCATCCCCCAAGCTCCACTCAACTTTTCATTTTTCCCCTATTTCCACTCTTTAGAGAAATCACACGTGAGTCTCGTAAAATCTACCTCCAAACTTTATACGATTTAATTATCCGAAACTCCCCATAGTGACTAGGGCTGTTTGAGCCTTATCATAATTCAAATTAGACCCAAACTCTAACAAATCATGTCCCATCCAATCATCCATCATCTCCTTGGAACTCATAGATCTAATCGAACTCAACCTCTTAGTAACATCCTTATCCCTTACATTACTATCCAATGTAGAAGTCTGTTCCAACACAACGTCTTCAATACCGCTTCTCACCGGAATGCAACTTGCACTGATAGCTTTCAACGGACTATACACATTTTGATCACTTCCCTCACCTCCGATAGGACTATCGTCTCTTTGAACTAAATAAGTTCAATTCTCCATACGTCTCTTGCCTACAAACCCTAAAGACATCAAAAGCTTACCCACAAAATTCAACTCAACCTTTAACGCAAGAGAAAAGGAATAATCATCCTCAGGCAGCTTTTTAATTCTATCATGCACCTTACAATAGTCCCGAAGAAGATGCCCAAGACGACCACACCCAAAGCAATACCCGAGAAGATTCTCGAACTAAAACCAGAACTAATTATCAGGCTCAATCACCAAAAGATCCTCTACGTAGAGGCTTTTGCCCATTTAAAGAAACCCTAATACGACAATGCTCCCATTTGACCTCCGATTGAAGAATCCCACCAAAAGTGCTTCCAATTGCATGCATAAGGTCCTTCCTGTCACATTTCGAGGGACAAGGACCCACCTTTAACCAGAAAGGAGACACGACTAAATAAATCTTGCTCCTATCAATCGATCCACGGACTCTTTCGAACAACATCAACTGCTTTCGAAATAACAATGGCCTCCCATGCAGAATCGCTTCTAAATCCTCTTCCTCTTCAAACGATATCAAAAATAAACTGTAACCCACCACTTGAATTTCAAACTTCTTCTTCGTTTTCCAAGTACTTCTCATCTGAGCCTTCAGACTCTAAGGATTATACTTTTTCTTCATCCAAACAGTACAAACTAATGACGGCTTATTCGAAGGAGAAACCACAGAACTTTTTACAAAAAGTTGAACTAACTCCTCCGCTAACAACGCGATCTCCTCCACACCAGACCCTACATCCGTCGTACCCTCTACCTCCGCCATGAAAGGCCACCACACGCCTCAAATTCCAGCCCCAATCGCACTGTAACTCTGAAACCCTAGGGAGAGCACTCTTGACTTTTTCCTCCGTTTTCTTTTTCATGTAAAATGAATTTTTTATTACATAATAAAAATGAATTTTTTATTACATAATAAAAATGATTTTAAATATAAAAAAATTCAAAATTCAAAATTATCTAAATCAAATCAAATTGAAAAATCAATTGGGATACTAGTCTGATGAGAGATAAAAAATTGGTTGACCTACGAACCTGTACAAATTGATTGAACTGAACTAAAAATTTGATTGAACCAACAGTTAAATCGATTTCAATCTAGTCTAACCAATTAATTCTTAAAACTATAGGTGTGACTGGTTCAAAATAAATAAATTATAAAAATAAAAATATTATAAAATTATAAAAATTTGTTCAATTTCTAATTCAACAGACTTTTTAGCCCAGTTAACTACTCTATACCAATTCAAGGGTCAACCAATTTTTAAAAATTTTAAAATTTTTTAGCCCACAACATTTATAGTTTTTTTGTCAATTTAATTCATACCCTTTAAAAGTATGTAATGTTTAAAATTAAATAAAAACATAATTTTTTTAAAATATATAATTAAAAGTATGTAATGTTTAAAATTAAAGAAAAACCCTTAAATCGTTGGTTTCAACATGTTTCCACCCTATAGGAAGTAGTTTAGGTAAAATCCATCTCTCCTGCCTCAATATATTTAATAAATTGTTCATCTTTAATTTTTGAACTATTTTTAATTATAATTTATTAATTTTATAAGATTTTATAAAATATATTAAATATTATTTATATATTTTTATCACAATTTTAAAATTTATAAAAAAAATACAATGTATATTTAATTTATTCTTGTTAAAGCTTACATATATATTATAAAGCAAAGATATATCAGAATTTACATGGGTTTTTAATCGGAAAAAATATTTTTAAGCTTTTAAAAAAATAAATTAGTATTTTGGTAAAAGGAAAAAAAACGAGTTTTTAAAAGAAAAAAAATTCAATTCCCTATAAAATTCAGGTTTTTTTAAAAAATTAAATAAAATTGAGTTACAAGTGAAAATCTTTAAGTTTTATCTCAACAATTAGATAATTCAATTCCATATAAAAATTCATAGAATCTTTTACGTTGCATACTTAATGTAGATACCCGTTTTTGTCCAAGCCCACTTGGAGGCTCATTTGTTTTTTTCTTGGGTCTGTTCAAAGCCCACTTGATTTTGGGTCAAAAAGAGGTATTTTTTCTTTTCTTTTTCTTTCCTTTTTGGGCTTGTCAATGTTCCAAATTATTATTATTATTATTAGGGTTTCATGAACCATAGTCTCTCTTTTGTCACACATCACAAACATTTAAAATAGTACCAAATCATTAATCAAAAGATCAAATGAAACATTACAAAAAATTACAAATAAACAAAATTAAAAATAATATATATGCATGAAATGAGAAAAAAAGAGAGGAGACTTTTCATATTCTGATTTTTTTTTAAAAAAGGTAAGAAAAAAAACAACAAACATGTTATTTCTTCTTCTTCTTCTTCTTCTTTTTCTTTGCCATAGACATATCATGAAGGATCCGGTTCGGGATTCGATGAAGGGATAACACCGGACCGTCGATCCTCCTCTCCTAGGAGCCCCAAAAATCTCGTTTTCTTTCCTTTCTCCTTGCTAAAATAAAACTTTTTTTTTAAATAAAAATAACTTGATATTAAGAAAAGTTTTGATTTTTAAGAAGAGTATGATGTTTTTCTTTAAAAAAAGAAAAGTTTAGATTTTTAAAAATAAAAATCTATATTTTAGGCATTTAAAAGAAAAAGTTTAAATTTTTAAACAAAGTTTGATTTTTTTAACTATTTCGAAATAATAGTTTTGATTTTTAAAAATAAAATCTTTTTTAAGGCATTTTAAAAGAAAAAGTTTAAATTTTTAAACAAAGTTTGATTTTTTTAATTATTTCGAAATAAAAATTTTAATTTATAAGTAAAATAGTGATTTTTTTAAAAAAAAATTAGATTTTTAAAATTAAAAATCTGTTTTTAGTCATTTGAAAGAAGAAAATTTTAAATTTTTAAACAAAGTTTTATTTTTTTAACTATTTCGAAATAAAAATTTTAATTTTTAAAAAAATAGTGATTTTGTTTTAAAAAGAGAACTTTTGATTTCAAAAAAAAAATTTCGGCCACTGTATGCAGCAGCTCCACCACTGGAAGCCAAAAAGCTGGTGCGCTTTCAAGTTGTGGAGCTATGGCCAACATAGAAAGAGGAAGAGAATGAGGAAAAGTTTTTTTTTTAAAATGAGGTTAAAAATAAAAAATAAAATAGATTTTTCCTATTTATAAGTGTCAAAATGGGTAATTTATTTCCACCTCTTACTTTTTAAATTTATGAAAAATATCTCTTTTTTGCAGGGCCGCCCTCATTCTCTAACATATTTACACCCATAACCCTTTTGTTTATTAAAACCTTCGGTTTAATCTGAAATTTCAAAATTAAAAGCAAATTAATTACTACATTAGTCCTTTGTCTTCCACATTTTTTATCTTTTAATCTCAAAATCAAGTTATGTCATTTTGTTTCCATTTTAATAAGTTATTCACACTTATATCATCCATTTCATTTGCAATTATGCTTTATATATTTGATGTCAATTATGCATTTTATTTTAATGTTTTTACATTTATTCACACCTTATAATTTTTTATTTATTCTTATTTCATCTTTATTTATTTTCATGTCCATTTATATTTATGTTTATTACACATTTCCCTTACATACATTTTAATATTATTTGTTTATGTTACTTTGATTCTTTTATATTTATATCTATTTATATATTTGATTCTTATATCATCCCGTAAGACTATCCTCGGATAGGCGTTGTGTGGGAAGCTATAACCTTCCCCACACGTAACCATACTCCTCAACCAGAAATTTGGTGATGAGATCGAGTCTAGACTTTTAGGATTTTTCGTAGTATTGGTTCTAGATTTTCAGACGATATGTGGTTAACCAACCTAGCCCTAATTGGTTAGTGGCGACTCTATGTTAATTTAGGCCCTCCGTGTCTAGCTTTCCTTACTAGGCCCCCGTACCCTTATGTAGGGAACGTTATGACACTTAACAGTCGAAATAGTTCATCATATGTATGTAAATGAGAATGCATAGTTTGTTCATACAATGGTTAAATAACGTATCATATATCATGTGGAAATCCTACCATCAACCACTAGCTCACTGATGGACGTCGAAACCACCAAATTAATATTCCTACAATAAAATAATACAAAACAATAGTATAAGGCAATAGGGTCGATCCCACAGGGACTGGTTGCTGTAATCTACTTTCGTATCTTCCTCTTGAACGTCGTGTCGAATGGTGGCGTGCTCACGACTTATAATTGTCTCCTTAAAATAATTAATAAGAGGTGGTTTAAAGATAAAAATGTTAAACTAAAAATAAAACGTAATAAAATAAATAAAGTGAAATAAATCTGATTGTAAAGTAAATTGATCGAGATAAAAGTGACAAAAAAACTATATTATAAGCTTAGCCTCAACCTCGATTCACTTCGAACTTAAACTGATCCTCTAAAATTGATTTTCCTTTTAAATCGATAAGTTGGTTATAGCGCTCGAGAACGTCCCAACCGCCAACTTTTCCTCTTGTAGTCGATTTCGGAACGACCTGCAAACCGACCCTTATCGAATGTCTAATCACGTCGCTTGTGCTCGTAATTTAAGATTTCGACAGCTTTGCGCTCTGAAAAGCCCAACTCAAATTAATGGCCTCAACCGTGTGGGTTGTTTAAATCCGGTCACTATCATCCTTGATGAAATCCAACTAGTCGTTTCCCACCTGGACACACCAATTTGTTCGCAGGAACTTGAATGCAACACGACTGACTCGACTTCCCAACTGTACGCCAACCTACTTCAACCCAATGTGCACTTTTTGAATCAAAGTCGAATTAACTTTGAGGGATGAATTTGTAGTATCCCATAAACCGGAGTGATAACGAGCACCAATTGAAAAAGGTTTTTAGCACGGTTTTATAACTCACGATAATTTTCTTGCAGGAGCGATAACCGAGCTAAGGTTAAAAAGAATTTAGTATCACATGATTTTAATCATGCTTGATGGATGATGATGATAGATTATTTGTAATTATGAAATATGGAAATGGTAAAGGATTAAGAAAGCAATTAAACAAATTCTGAAATTGAAAGGAAAATTGAAATGGAAATGGCAGAAAGAAACTGACGAATTGAACAACAGAAATAAAATGCACAATTGCTTCAATTGCTCACAAATCAAAAGTATCTTTTCAATTAAACCAAAAAGACCCTATTTATATACAATTTGGTTATTAAAAATAACTTAACCACTCTTAAACTAATTTTCTCATTTACCTAAAATAAATAAATCCTAGTCAAACTAAAATGAGAATTATAAAACAAAATAAAAAAATTCAAAAATACGCTATTGACAAATTCAACTAAAAGTATCTTTGCATTTAAGCCCTTAAATTCTCCCAAATCTCAATGTAGCTCATCTCTTTACATATTTATTCAATTAAGTCCACTTTTTGCTTGCCTTTAGGTTTAAATATCAATTTGTGTACTTGGTAAGAAAATGTAGGAAATTAAAAGTAATTTCCTCATAATTAATCCAAAATACACAAGTAAAATTGCACAAATTATTTACTATCAAAGTCCCCCCTACTTAGGCTATGCTTGTCCTCAAGCATAATGTTTATTTTTTATTAATGTTATTTGATAATTTTTTTCAAAATCGAATTTCATTCTTAAACCAAGTGTCATGCAAACAATTAAAAGATCAAAAATAGATAATCGCTCATGTTTAATCAACACACATTTTATAGACTTTCAACCATTATGAACAAAATCAATCACTTCACAAAAAATTAAGCTTAATTAAACTTGCTAATTGTACCCAATTTTACATATGTATCTTTTCTTCTTTTTTTCTATTATTTTTTTCTTTTTTTTTTATAATTTTCTTGAGACACAATCAAATCTTTTCACGCGAATTGAGATGACAAGCCAAGCACCTCAACCTGATTGCTCAATTTGAAAAGTCTTTAACTTATTGTACAAGGCAGCTTGGTTAGCAGAGTGTTACAACCTTCGCTTTGTCACTCGAATCTTTTTACGCGAATTGAGATGACAAGCCAAGCACCTCAACCCTGTTACTCAATTCGATCATATTTCTGAATCTTTACTCATAACCAAGCCACATCTAAATTTTATTTATTTACATATTTTGGGTACTTTCTTAGGCAAGTCTAAAAAAAGTTTCTAACTTAATAAAGTGTTCGGCTTTCCTTATAATAATTTCAACTCTACAATGTGTATTGATAAAAAACAAGCAATTATTATTCATGAGCTCCTAATTATCCAAATGAACCAAGCATAAGAAAAAATGCAATCGCGAAAATAATTATCAAATAATATTAATATCATAAAGCAATACGCAAAGAGAAAAATCATATTATGCATAATGAACCCTACTTAATCTATGTTTGTCCTCAAGCATATTGTAAAGAATTTAAGAGCAGTAGAGAGAAAGGTAGAGTGTACTCCCCGTGTATTTCTAACTTAGTAGAGGGTGATTTAGGCAGTTCGGGTTGGCTTTGGCTAGTTCGATCTTGGGTGTATGTTTCAACACATGACAACACTGAAATTTGACAAGGCATGCCCACCCCATAGAAATCCAAATTAGATTTATTTTTGCATAAAAGAGGATAGTCTCTCCTACCGTTCCTAAAAAAAACACATTAAAATAGATTAAATAATAACCTTTTTATTTTCAACATAAATTAAACTGAATTCAAAATAAAAATAAATTTGGGTTGCCTCCCAAAAAGCGCTTTTGTTTAACATCATTAGCTCGACGACCTTAAATGTTATATGTTTGGCTTCTTATGGATCAATTCTTCCATTACATGCGCTTGCATGTTCTCGTAGAAAGGTTTCGAACTTTTCCCATTGTTCTCGAAACACTGTCTAGACTCCTCTATCATTGGTGGATTGAGATATCTTTGAGCTTCTCCGTTTGGGCTTGCCTTTTCCGCTATCAGAATCCTTAAATGTTTCGATACTGGTTTGAGCTCTAATTTTGGGGCCTCAACATGAATGGCAACTTCACGTATTGGCTCATTTGTTATTGCACAAGAATTACCGATATCCTCATAAACATTAAACCTAACCACTTTACCGTCAAATTTCATGATGAGTGTTCCACTCCAAACATCAATTTTAGCTCGCGTGGTGCTTAAAAATGGTCTCTCGAGTAGAATATCGAAAGAATTCATTGAATTGTCATCCTCTATGTCAACGATGTAAAAATATGTAGGAAAAATTAACTCGTTTACCTTGACAAGAACATCCTCCAATACTCCTTTTGGATACACTATAGACCTATCTGCAAGCTGAATAATTACACCTGTTTCTTTCAAAGGACTCGTGTTAAGTAGTTTATAAATAGATAGAGGCATAACGTTAATAGATGCACCTAAGTCACACATGGCTTTCTTGATTCCAGCACTACCTATTTTGCAAGATATGGAAAACATACCTTAGTCCTTACATTTTGGTGGTATCTTCTTTTGTAACATAGCGAAAACATTTTCACCGACACTCACCTTTTCATTACCGAGGAGGTTTCTTTTACTTGTGCATAATTCTTTTAAGAATTTTGTCATAACGTGGAATTTTCTTAATCACATCAAGAAGGGGAATGTTTATCTCTACCTTTCAAAAAGTGTTTAGAATCTCCTTCTCTTCTCGCTCCTTCTTATGTTGGACGAACCTTCCAAGAAATGGAGGTGGTATTGCAAACGGTTTCAATGGTGTCAACTCGATTGGAGCCTCTGAATCGAGTTTCTTCTTTTCACGTTCAGCATCGTAGGCACGTCTCGTTCCAATCACGGGTTTCAAAACCTCACCACTTGTCAACGTCATAGCACTTACATTATGTCGAGGATTAGGTTCAGTTTGAGATGGTAACTTAGCTTGGGTCTCCAAACGACTAACTGTGAGCGCAAGCTTGCTCAATTGTTTATCTATTCTTGGAAGTGCGCTTCAGTCTTTTGTTGGAACTTTTCGGTGCTAACACTAACCTCTCTACTATGGTTTCAAGAGATGACTTTGGAGGTTGATACTGTTGAGGTGGAGGTGGGCTTGGTTGATACGGTTGATTGTATCGAGGGTTCGATTCATAGCTCAGATTTGGGTGATCCTTTCACCCCACATTCTAGGTGTTCGAGTACGGGTCATATCTCCTTTGAGGTGGCCCTGGAAAGTTCCCGACTACATTAGCTTATTCTCTTGAGCTATCATGTAAAATAGGACACGAGTCCATCAGATGATATGGCATGGCACAAATTCCACACAGCCTTGTTGGGTTTATCTTATCTGCAAGTAAACTCTACACAATATTAGGGGGTTTATCTATTTTATTTTCTAAAGTCAGAGAATTTAACCCATGAACCCGTCTCGTAGGTTCTGTAGTCGATCAGAATTGTTAACAAGTGCTCTTCCACTAGAGCGTCGATCATCTTCATCTCTATAAGGAGTAGCCCTTCATAGAAATACTATAACAGTGACTGTTCAAAAAGTCCGTGTTATAGGCAACTTGCACACAACTTTTTATAACGCTCCCCATAATCGTAGAGTGTTTCAGTCTCCTTTTGTCGAATTCTCACTATGTCTCGTCTCAGTTCGGCTGCTCGTGCTACTGGGAAGAACCTGTCAAGGAATAAACGAGACATATCAGCCCATGTGTTAACAGATCCCGTTGGTAAATAAAATAGCCACTCTCTAGATGAGTCGGCTAATGAAAAAGGAAATGCACGAAGTTTAATTTGGTCTTCTGTTACTCCCTGAGGTTTCATGCTTGTGCAAATCATATGGAACTCCTTTAGGTGCTTGTGCAGATGCTCATTTTGAATCCTGCGGAAAGTGGGCAATAGATGGATTAAGTTCGACTTAAACTCGAACAGTATTCCTCCCATTGGATAAGTTATACATAGCGATTGTTGTTCGTCTGGTTCTGTTGCAAGTTGACGAATAGTTTAATCTTCCATTTTCTTCTATTTGTCATCACCAAAAATTTCCTTGATAAAAGCTTCTTCTTCAAATTCGGTTTGTAGACATTTACCGTGAGCTTCTTTTTCTCAACCTTCAGGCTAACTTCTCTATCTCTGATTCAAATTCGTTAAGAGGTGTCTGTTCAAATCTTGTCATAAAGAAAACAAACAAAAATTAGAAAAATGTTACCTGTCCCCGACAACGGTGCCAAAATTTGATGGGCGTCGAAACCACCAAATTAATATTCCTACGGTAAAATAATACAAAACAGTAGTATAAGGCAATAGGGTCGATCCCACAAGGACTGTTACTGTAATCTACTTTTGTATCTTCCTCTTGAACGTCGTGTCGAATGACGTGCTCGCAACTTGTGACTGTCTCCCTAAAAAATAATAAGGGGGTTTAGAGATAAAAATATTAAACTAAAAATAAAACAAAATAAAATAAATAAAGTGAAATAAATCTAATTGTAAAGTAAATTGATCGAGATAAAAGTGAGAAAAAAAACTATATTTAATAAGCTTAACCTCAGCCTCGGTTCTCTCTGAACTTGAATCGATCCTCGAAAATTAATTTTCCCTTTTAAATCGATAAGCTGGTTATAGCGCTTGAGAATGTCCTAACCGCCAACTTTTCTTCTTGTAGCTAGTTCCAGTATGACTTACAAATCGACCCTTGTTGAATGTCTAACCACTTTACTCGTGCTCGTAATTTAAGATTTCGACAGCCTTGCGCTCTGAAAAGCCCAACTCGAATTAATGACCTCAACCGTGTGGGTCATTTAAATCCGGTCACTATCACCCTTGACAGAATCCAACTAGCCGTTTCCCACTTGGACACGCCAATTTGTTCACGGGAACTCGAATGCAGCACAACCGACTCGACTTCCCAACTGTACGCCAACCTACTTCAACCCAACGTGCACTTTTTGAATCAAAGTCGAATTAACTTTGAGGGATGAATTTGTACTGTCCCATAAACCAGAGTGATAGTGAGTACCAATTGAAAAAAGTTTTTAGCACGGTCTCATAACTCACGATAATTTTCTTACCGGAGCGATAACCGGGCTAAGGCTAAAAAGAATTTAGTGGCACATGATTTAATAATGCTTAATGGATGATGATGATGGATTATTTGTAATTATGAAAGATGGAAATGGGAAAGTATTAAGAAAGCAATTAAACAAATTTTGAAAATGAAAGGAAAATGGAAATGGAAATGGAAATGGCAGAAAGAAACTGCAAATTGAACAAAAGAAAAATAAAATGCACAATTGCTTGAATTGCTCACAAATCAAAATATCTTTTTAATTGAACCCAAAATACACTATTTATATACAATTGGGTTACTAAAAATAACTTGACCACTCCTAAACTAATTTTCCCATTTACCAAAAATAAACAAATCCTTGCCAAACTAAAATGAGAATTATAAAAGAAAATAATAAAATCCAAAAATAGGCTATTGACAAATTCAACTAAAAGTATCTTTGCATTTAAGCCCTCAAATTCTCCCAAATCTCAATGTAGCCCATCTCTTCACAAAGTTCTTCAATTAAGTCCACTTTTTGCTTGCCTTTAGGTTGAAACATCAATTTGTGTACCTGATAAGAAAATGTAGGAAATTAGAAGTACTTTCCTCATAATTAATCCAAAATACACAAGTAAAATTGCACAAATTATTTACTATCACTCACCAAATAGGGTGTTCCCCAAGCCCCTCTTCCTTATTACTCCACTTATTCTTACTGATGCAGTCAAGCTACCGTATGAGTGAGATTCCTCAACCCCTCGCAGATGAAAGCTGTAGGAAAGAGTTGTGGAACCTCCTTATAAAGTCACAGTTGGAATTTGCTAAGCTGTGGGTACACAACACGCTTATAACATATAGCTTATAACTTCCTCCTTTCATAATACCCCTATACACATGCAAACATACATCATGGCAAAACATATCACATATAACTTATAGTTTATAGTTGGACCATCATAGGTCATAAAGCATTCCCTTATATAGCAGAAACTTATTCTTACAAAACAAAGCGTATTTCATATCGAGCTCATGACATAAGCGAATAATGAACTCATATCAAACACATCATATAGCTTAATTAATCAGATAATATTTACCATATCGTATAGCATAATCAATCAAATAACATTTATCATATCACACATATAGTATATCATAATCAATCAAATAATAGGGATGCAGTAAATTGCCGCATACTTCCTCCTTTCGTAATTCCCCCCATGCACATGCTAAACATACATATTATAGTTTGATCATTTAGAGATAATATAATGTTCCAACTTATAGTAGAAACTTATTGTTGAGCAAAACGTATATCATGTGTGTCGTATAGTATAATCAATCAAATAATATTTACCATATCACGCATATCGTATAACATAATTAATCAAATAATATTTACCATATCATGAATATCATATAGCATAATCAATCAAATAATATTTACCATATCATGCATATCGTATAACATACTTAATCAAATAATATTTACCATATCATAATTAATCAAATAGTATTTACCACATTGTGCTGATCGTATAGCATAATCAATCAAATAATATTTACCATATCATGCATATTGTATAGCATAATCAATTAAATAATATTTACCATATCACAGTTAATCAAATAGTATTTACCACATCATGCATATTGTATAGCATAATCAATCAAATAATATTTATCATATCATACATATCGTATAATATAATCAATCAAATAATATTTGTTATGTCATTCATATCATATAACATAATTAGTCAAATAATATTTATCATATCATGCATATCATATAGCATAATCAATCAAATAATATTTACCATGTCATGCATATCATATAGAATACGTAATCAAATAATATTTACCATATCATAATTAATCAAATAGTATTTACCATATCATGCATATCATATAGCATAATCAATCAAAATAATATTTACCATATCATACATGTCGTATAACATAATCAATCAAATAATATTTATCATGTCATGCATATCATATAGCATAATCTGTCAAATAATATTTACCATATCATACATATCGTATAGCATAATCAATCAAATAATATTTACCATGTCATGCATACATAATCAATCAAATGGTATTTACCGTGTCATGCTTATCGTATAGAATACTTAATCAAATAATATTTACCATATCATAATTAATCAAATAGTATTTACCACATCATACATATCATATAGCATAATCAATCAAATAATATTTACCATGTCATGCATATCGTATGGAATACTTAATCAAATAATATTTACCATATCATAATTAATCAAATAGTATTTACCACATCATGCATATTGTATAGCATTATCAATCAAATAGTATTTACCATGTCATACATATTTTACAATCTCAGTCGCGAATTTAAGTCGTAAAAGTGCATAAATTTATCGACAACCTATCCTATCTTTATTTCGGGTTTTACATGTAATTTCTAGTTTACTAGATGCCATAAAAATCCTAATTAGGGACTGATTTGCATAAAATAATAGAAGTTATAGTAAAACTGTAGTTTTTTTTAAAAAATAGTGCCAAAATTGTAAAAGCTAGAAAACCAGTGGTAAAATTATAAAATCTGGAAAATCAGTGGCAAAACTATAAAATTAGAAAAACAGTGGCAAAACTATAAAATCTGAAAAACAGTGGCAAAACAATGGCAAAATTGTAAAAGTTGAAAAACCAGTGGCAAAACTATAAAATCTAGAAAATTAGTGGTAAAACTGTTGCAAAATTGTAAAAGCTAGAAAACCAGTGGCAAAACTATAAAATTTGAAAAACTAGTGGCAAAACTATAAAATTTGGAAAAACCAGTGACAAAACTGTAAAATTTGGAAAACAGTGACAAAACTATAAAATTCGGAAAACCAGTGGCAAAACTATAAAATAGTGGTAATTTTGAATTTTGACTTTATTTTTTGTAAAAGAACACCCACCTTGTTTTCCCGGGACCTCGGACGATTTCCCTACATTCAAGCTGGTTCGGAGCACCTATAAGTGTTGATCTTGATGGGAATTATGGTAGATTCGACGCAAGATTTGACGATTCAATGAAGAAGATGATTTTGGGTTTGATTGTAAATCCTTAATAACTTCCAAGGTTTGTTTTTCAAGAATTTCCAGCAGCAAGAAAAAGATTAGCAGTGGAGAAGTTCTTAAGTTTATGGAGGTTTAAATAGGGTTAGTTTTTTGTGATTTATTAGAAGTTTCCAATAGGAAATTTAGTTGAATTTGGGTATGACTTTAAAGAGGTAATTTAGTTAGAAATTTGTGTTTTATTGGAGAATTATCCTAAAATATAAGCAGAGGATTTTAGGGTTGAGTTTTACGTGGGTAAGAATGTGGGTATAAAAATAAATAAATAAATATAATGGGCTTAAAATGGTGCATTTGGGTATGAATCTTGGTCTTCCTCTTTTCCCATCAAGTCAATGTCCTCTAAACTAATTAATATTTTATATAAAAATTTATGCTTATATTTTTGAAATTTTTTGGGAAGATCGAAATTAAACTGTATATTTTTATTATAGTAAAAATATAATTCATCATTTTAATAGTTTATATCTTTATTATTTTTAAGAGATTAAATCAATTTTTTATCATTTTTAAGGAGGTCAAAATACAATTTTATCATTAATAATTTAAAATTTTATAAATTATAAAAAGCATAAATTAAAAATTTAACATTTTAAGTGCCATGTCTCTACTATGTTTCATCACTACTAAGCGGGAAAAAAAAATTGAGAACCGAAATTAATTTGTATATTTTTACATTTTGGAAAGCACCGGAGACTACTGCCCCCGCCTTTGATTGAGCTGAATGGTAAACGAGATTAAAGTCCCCGGATGTGTTGACGGGAAAACCCGAGAGCTGTTCTTATTCCTGTAAGGGGAGATGCCAACCATCTCTCCTTTCTACGAACACAATGTAAGGCTTATGGAAGGCAATTTATATGTACCTTGTATTTATTATTCTTAGTCAATGTGGGATTTCTCACCTATAAATAAAAGAAGAGGATAACATTCTCGAAAGGACAACGGTACAACTTTTCTGTTCTTTATTAACATCACAAGTAAAGAAGCAGCAACCAGGTTTTATTTGATAGTACATCCATTTTTATTCAATAAAAACATAAAGCTCACAACGGGAAAAGGTGATGATATGAAACAACTAAACATCAGATCGATAATACAGCAATTTTCATTTCTATTCCAAAAAAGAACAAAATTTGTTTGAGCAGAGGGATGATTATTTGAAAAATAGATAATTATCATAATTAGGTACATAAGCCATGACTTATGGATGATAATGAAGAGCCCTTTCTTCTGGGTTTCAGCAAGGCTTTAACATGATCTTTTACTTGCTTTTGGACAAAAGAATAGGGCAGCTTATCAATAACCTCAGCCCCGAATGAAACGACAAGAGCCTCTCTAGCAGTCTCCAAATCAATCCCTCGTGCTTGAAAGTAGAAGAGTTGGCTGTCTTCTAGTTCACTTATTAGCTCCATGCCAGCACTTTACATCATCAGCAATAATTTTATCACAATTTTTAAAATTAATAAAATAATTCCAATGTATATTTAATTTATTCTTGTTAAAACTCATATATATTATAAAGCAAACATACATCAATATTTATAGACATGTTAATGAGTCGGGCTACTCACTCAAGCTCGAAGGCTCGTCCGAAATTTGAGAGGGTTTGAGAAAAAATATTAGGCCCGAAAATGAGCTTGAAAAATAAATTAAGCCCATTTAAAATATGAATCGGGCTCAGGCTTAAACATTCAAGGCTTTAAACCTAGCTCGGCTCAACTCATTTTAAGTTTATAATACTTTATATTATGTTTATTTATATTCTAATGTAATTTAAAATACATTAAAAAAATAAATTTATAATAAATATATAATACTAGTCTAATGTAAACATTAAAAAATATTAAGATGACTATATAAAAATTTTCAATAAATAAAAAATTTATAAAATTATTAAATATTAAAAAAAACAATATAAATATTTTTAAAAAAATTAAAAACTAATATGGGCAGGCCTAAATGGGCTTGAGTTAGTCTTTTGCAATTATGGACGGGTTTGGGTAAAATTTTAGGATCAAATTTCAGGCCGGGCCGAGCTTGGACAAGCATAAAATATGTTAATATCATGCTTAGACTTGACCTAAACTCGACTCGGCCCAACCCATGAACACCTCTAAGTATTTACATGGGTTTTTAATAGGGAAAAAGATATTTTTTAAGCTTTTTTAAAAAAAAATACTTATAGTATTTTGGTAAAAGGAAAATAAGAGTTTTAAAAGGAAAAAATACATTCCCCTATTAAATTCAGGTTTTTAAAATTTTAAGTTTTTGAATAAAATTGATTTACAAGTGAAAATTTTATGTTTTATGTCAGTAATTGAATAATTCAATTTCATATATAAAAATATCGAGTGACTAAAATAATAATTTGTTAAGGTTGAGTGACTAAAATTAATATATTTAATGATAAATTTAATAAACAAGTGGCTAAAATTATAAAAATATATAATAATAATGACAAATGATAAAAGTATGTAACGATACAAAATAAAAACTTATTAAAATTGAATTACTATGTTATTTAGTATCATATTAGGAATATTGTAGAGCAACAACTTTTAGTCCAGCAAGTACCATATCAGCCTCCATGTCATTCTAATTTTTAGTGGTGGAATTAAAAAAAAATTTTGGAGATCAAAATTAGATTATATATTTTTACTATAATAAAAATGTAATTTCATCATTTTAATATTTTATATCTTTATAGTTTTTAAAAAATTAAATCAAATTTTTATTATTTTTAAAAGGTCTAAAATATAATTTTATCACTAATAATTTAAAATTTTATAAATTATAAGCAGCTTAAATTAAAATTTTAACATTTTGGGTGCCATGTCTCTAGTGTGCTCCGCCACTGTTGATCCAAGTCAACAACAATTAAGAAGGAGCACATGCAAGAAAACGAAGACCTCTATTTCTCTCTCTGCTGTTAATATTTCTCTCTTTTTCGCATACTTTAGCACTCAAATTTATATTTTTGAAAAAAAAATTGTATGAAACTGTAATTTTACGTTATCTCTATTTTTTTTCAATATGATAATGACAAATTAAAAATTTTTTCCTGAAAAAATTCAACTCCAACTTAAAATGTTACAAATTAAGAAAAAAAATCTGATTTATCATTCCCTAATAAAAAGAAATAAAAATGATCTGGAATCACAATATCATATAATTCTTTATCATATTTCTTACCCTATGATTATGCACTCTTCACATATACATACACCAAGCAAACTTGGAGTATTTATAGCTAATAACACCGCAAATCTTTTGCTAGTATATTTATCCGTTAATTAGAAACATGCCACATTGCTTTTGCACGCTAACTTCTTGCCACCTTGCTATTCATGTTTAGCCGACCTTGAAGTATATGCCATGGTTTTTCTCCCCAATATAAACCCTTTAATGCTGACTCCACTCCATGGAGAAATACCAGGCTTGGTTTATTGCTTAGCACTGTGCGTCGCCAGTTAATCGATATGTGATAATAATACTACAATAATAAGCTTATAGAGATAAAAAGAACATACTATACGATGAATTTGAACTAGGACCACCTTGGTCCTGGGTCTGTTTACTCTTAAGTAATTATGTTGGCATTTCAATCCACGTTTCTCCAGTAATGAATCAAGCTTTGTTTTTACAATCTTCATTTTCTTCCTCGGTTTTAATTTTTAATTCTCATGAAATCAAGGTAAGACTTGCCATTTAGTCTCCGAGCAAAAAATTCCTTAAAGTATTTCTCCAAAGGGACTCGTCGAAAAATTGCAGGGTTACGGGGACCAATAAGGCTAAGTGCAGGGCCTAATTCCGAGTCTAACTTGGAGCTATAAAAAGTTGCTATTGATAGCCTCTCTTTGGTTGAGTTTACAGCTGCTCTATGCTCAACGCTACGATATATCCCATTGCTGAAAATCTACAGAGAAACCAGAGAAATAATCATGAGAGGAGACCCTTTTATATAGTCAATGGGATTTCAGACTATTCACACCAAGTGAAATATACCTCCATGATGTCTCCAATGTTAACTACTAAAGCATTGGGAAGTGGCTTAATGGAAACCCATTTCCCATCTTTTCGGACTTGAAGGCCTTCCGTTTCACTGAGCTGAAAGAGAATCGTCAAAGCATCAGCATCAGAATGAGGACTGAAACCAATGGTCATATCAGGTTCAGGGCATGGTGGATAGTAATTCATTCTCATTGATTGAACCCCATCATTGAAAAGCTCTCTCATTTCTTCGGTGTCCATATTTAAGGCCCTAGCCATGTAATCTAAAATCCTCATAGCTAGATTTTTCACTTCAATAGAATACACTTCCATGGTCTGCCTGCATCAAAAGTGCAAATCAAAATCTAACTTCTTCAAAAGTTTCAAATTCCATATTCAAAATAACCATGGGAGATACCTTAACTTATGAGGGAGCTTTCCAAATAGTTGAATGTTCCTAAGATTGTGTGGCAATGTGGTGATATAAAACATATCTGACCAATCTAGCTTCTGATCTTCTGAAGCTACAAACAGCTGACCAAACCCTTCATGGTTATCTGGTTTTTGCCAAAGAAGCTTCTTATCTTCATGAGGTAGTTTGAAGAAATTTTCAATCTCTAACTTCAAATCCTCCAACAATGATATACTAACACTATGATTCACTACCTATAATTGCCATACACCAAAGACTTGCTTTAACAGATTTCAAGAGACTACCAACAAGTAACAAGAAAATATGGCGTACCTGGAAGAACCCCCATTCCTTACAAGCAGAGTGCAGTCTTTGAAGTTCAGAGTCAACGAAATCCCCAGCAGCAAGTTTCTGAAGATCGACGACGGGGACAGAAGGAAGGTGATGATTGGGTGAGATGGGGAGAGGTTGTTCTTGAAGAGAGCGCACATATCTAGGTGGGATTTTGGGCGATAGGGTCCTTAGCTAACTCTTGAACACTGGGAACGATGATAGATTTCCCAAAGTTGACAAATTCTGCATCTGTTGGCGACTCCATAAGTGTCAAGTCTTAGGTTAACTAATGCTTTCAGGTTTCAACAAGTGAACCATAATAAAGTAAGATAGAAGTTAGTAGAGGCTCTTGGAGGCTGCAATTTATATAAATAATATTTTTAGTTCTGGATATTGACAGCTGACAACCAATATGTCAAACGTAGTGCTTGTTAGGGAAAAAAAACAAATAGAGAAAGCACAATATGAAAGGAAATTTCATTGAATATTTTCTTGATATCAAAACATAAAATAAGGTTGGGTTTTATAATGCCTCAGCTGTATAGGTGTATCTTGTTAAAGGACAACAATTCATTATAACAGACCTACTCAAAACCTGACAGTTCACCTATTTGTTATAATCATTTTATTTCTTTTTGTTCCAATAACTGGGCCGATTAATTGAAGAGGTTGAAGCTTGATTCTGATTTCCTTCATTTGCAATTGATTTGTCTAATAATATTGAATATAAATAAATATTCAGAAGTAGAGCTGAAAATGTAAAATGGTACTGTAGTTTTTTTCTTTTTAATCAAATGCTTTGTATTATTTTAACTTTGATATTTATCACTGTTATTTTTTTAATAATATTATTCTCTTTTAGAAGTATAATGTCTTTTAATACTTATTGTTAATAATAGTTCTTATTAAAATTAATCCGATTTTGTTTTAAAAAATAATTTTTGGGAAATGATTTTTGAAAGAGAGTTTATTTCTATACTTTATAATATTTAGATGATTTTGTGTAATGTTATGAAATTTTATTAAGTGGATGTCCATTAAGATCAAGATAAGTTTTGGATGAACTTTAAAATTTAGTAATTATCAGAATTAGAGTTCTATTTCAATTATATTTTCTATGTCTATAAATATAGACATTTGAGAAACCTTGTAATTCACTTCTATTGATCAATAAAATACGCTTTCCTTTTGCTCTCTCATTCTCTTTGTTATTTACTCTCTGTCTTTTTTTTTTATAACACGTTATCAGCACGATTCTCTTTTAAGGAAGTGATTAGTAAAGTGGAAGGGAGCTTATTAAATAACCAAGAGTTTATATCTCAGTTTTTTTATTGATGAGCTTGAAAAACTTAGTAAATTTTTTTTTTTATTTATGCGCATAATGGTTTAGAGAAATTATTGATTGAACACCTTTGATTATTACTTATGAGAATTGAACTTTCTCTTTCAACATGAGATTATGTTGATTTACGTGTTGTACGCATCAAACCAATAAGTTTTAAATACTCCACATTGCAATTGATTTTTGGTCAAGATCTAAATATTTCCCATCTTTGAATTTTTGTATGTGCGTATATGTTTCAATTGCTCCACCACAACGCATAAAGATTAGTGAATCCTCAAAGAAGTTGAAAGTATATATTAATTATGGGCCTCCTTTATTATAATATATAAATGTATTGGAGATTCAATTATGACATGATTCTGATTACTATTTTGATTTTGATAGTTTTCTCGACATTAGGGGGAAAGAACTAATAACTTGTAATGAGTTAAGAGGGAGAGTAATTTGAACTAGAATTTCAACAAGGATAAATTATTAAAGTTTCAAATATGGAAATTTTCATAAAAAAGAAAAAATCTAGATGGTCATATAGTGAAGGCGGGTGCTCCAGAAGAGACCTAAGACATAACTAATAAGTAAAACTTCAAAAAGAGATTCAAGTACCTGAAACTGAAGATTAAAATAGTGAAAATAAGATATCTTGATAAGTTATGTCAATTTGAGAAAATTTCGAACCAATAATAAAAGTGGTCGACAATGGTTTTGCATGCAATATTATTGTTGAAATAACGAAATAAAGGAGGATATTGAATAAATCTTTTGGGAAATATAGATACGGAATAAATTGGCCAAAATAGAAAGACGCAACTCAAATAAAATTAAATTCGTGGAGTTTTTGGACCAACAATCCAAATATCTAAAGGTATAAAGCTAGTAAGGGTACAAATGAAGTAATTTTTGCAAAGGCGAAATAAAAATATGAAGTTTTTCGCTATGTCCTGGCATTGGTTATGAGAAGATATAATATTCTTTTGTGGTGGATGCAATAACCTTTAGATATATTATTAAACTAGCAGTTCATACTTGCGTCTCATGATTTTTGTTACAACCTTTTGTGAATCACTATATAGTAAAGTTTATATTAAAATCCTTGAAGGATTTAGAATGCCAGAAGCATATTGAAATTATCGAAAAATTGTTCATTTATATGAACTAGAATAATTGAACATGTGGTAAATTTGACTTAGTCAATAGTAGTTGAAGAAAGATTATAAAATGATACAAAATACCTATTTGTATTTTTATAGAAGAATCATGATTAAAGTTTGTTATGATTATTTTCCCCAAATTTTCTATCACTCGTGACTTTCAAAAGAATTGTGATATAAATGCTTAGCAAATACATTCAAATAGTCATTTGAAAGACAAGTATTCAAGATTGAATACGTAGAATATGATATATTATGTGATGTTTTATGAGGGAAAGTAAATACGTGTTGTAATCTTTTTCCCTTAACCGAGGTTTTGTTCCACTAGGTTTTCTTGGTAAGGTTTTTAATGAGAAAATATGTTATGCGTATTATAGATATGTGTACTCTTTTTCCTTCACTAGAAATTTTTTTTCCCACAGGGTTTTTATCTTAGTAAAGATTTTAATGAGACACATTATCTACCAATGGACATCCAAGAGGGAGTGTTATGAAATTTTATTAAGTGGATGTCCATCAAGATCAAGATAAGTTTGGATGAACTTTAAATTTTAGTAGTCATCAGAATTAGAGTTCTATTTCATTTATATTTTCTATGTCTATAAATATAGACATTTGAGAAGCATTGTAATTCACTTCTATTGATAAATAAAATACGCTCTCTTTTGCTCTCTCATTCTCTTTGCTATTTACTCTCTGTCTTTTTATTTTATAACATGTAAATATTTTTTTTTTTATTTTTTATTAAACAAACACAACCTAAATTATATTTTTTGTTACAAAATATAGAAACGTTTCTTTACAATCGAATTTTCTATAATAATAAGATAATGTTTTATAATAAATAATATTTTATATAGATTTAATAATAATAAAAATTATAATTATAATTTAATCGAAATTCATATTATGAATTTGAGGGGATAATATCACATTGGAATTGAATTAGATAAACGAATTCATACAAGATTTAAAACAAATATTTATATTTATTTTATAAAATATTCATGTTTTATGGTATAAAGGATTGATTAATAAATATTTACAAGTTATAAATTGCTTTTAATGTGAAAATTTATTATTAAAATAAAATAGTAATATTAAATAGTTTTTATGATAATAAATAATATTAATAATTTAGTATATCACTAAATATAAATATGCTTGTTTAATAATATTGAAAATTACAATATTTGATGTTAATATTTCAATATTTTAAAAATAAATTTTATTATTAATATAATAATATTTGACTTTGTTCAAGTTTATTTTTATATAAAAATAAGTTACTCGAATGAAACTATTTTCTTCAAAAAGAGAATTAATTTTCCAAGAAAAAAAGTTTATTTTCCAATAACCAATAAATTATTTTTCGTTGATAAAGTTATTTTCATGAAACAAACGAAGGAAATTGTATAGACATTTTTCATTTGTCAAGCTATTTTCCACGAAAAAAACATAGAAAAATACAAAAATATTTTCTATAAGTCATTTTTCGTGAAAATATCTCCATGCAATCATTCTCATGTAAAATACAAAAAATTGTCACTAAATTAATATTAAAATTACACTTTGCTCACCCAACTTGCAAAAGTCATGTAATAGTTGCCAACAATGTAATACTCTCGCTCGTCCAACTTACGGTACAAATGAGAAATGTTATGGGAGTACATACTTAATAAAATATCTTGAATATTTTTAAAATTTCAAACCTTAAACATATTTATTAAATCATAAAATCAAGTTTATAAGAATTTGGATACTTCAGAAACAATTTAAAATCATTTAAAAGAGATTCAAGAGTGGTTGGAAGTGTTTGAGACCAAAAATGAGCTTCGGTGGGCTCAAAGCTCACAAAATAATGTAGTGACACTATCCAAGAGGCTAGGTATCGATACATAACCCAAGCAACGGCCTCGACCCCCCCCCCAAAAAGTTTTCAATTCAGTCATCTTCTAAATAGAGAAACTATAAATTAATAGTGAAATTGCCTCCCCCTTAAATGATTTTTTTAATTTGATCCTCTTATACATAAAGATATTATAAATTAATACATAGTAAAATTTCACTTTAGCCCTCTTAAAAATGAAAAACAATTTGTTTAGTCCCTTAAAAAATTATGAAATTATAAATTAACACATAATAAACTTATATTTTGACATATAGAAAGATTATAATTAAATTTCGAACCTTGCTAAAAAATTTATGGGTTTGCCCATGCATAATGTAACACCCCTACGCGAGTTCATGTGGTGGGCTAAGCAAAGGGTGCCACATTTTAGAACTATTAGCACTAAACTTGAACATCATTTAATTCAATTCATTTAAACCAAATTAAGCTCATTTGAAGTTATGCGGGTCATTTCCTAGCTATCGTTAAAGTTTGGTTGCATTCAAGGCTTATTCGGGACCCTTTTAAAGCAAAACAAACCAAACAAAATGGTCTGGCATAGTAGTTTTGGTACATCTTCCATTTGTATTGATACAAGTTTTCTAAAGTTGTTCATCAGGGATTCTGTCTGACTTGTATTGATACAATATCTAACAATCTCTTATCATATGCTCATTCAAACCACACATAAATCATTCCTCGATGGTTGACCAACATGGATTGGAAAATTTGGATTTTCAAAATCGGGAGGTTGTTCAACAGAAACTTCTTCATTTATGAAACCACTTAAAAGTGCACTTTTGACATCCATTTGAAAAAGTTTGAAATTGTTTGAACATGCAAAAGCTAATAACATCCTAATGTCTTCTAACCTAACTACTAGTGCATAAGTTTCATCATAGTCTATACCTTCCTCTTGGCTATATCCTTTGACAGCTAATCTAGCCTTGTTTCTAACAATGTTACCATTTTTGTCAAGTTTATTTCTAAAGACCCATTTAGATCCCATAGTTGGATGATTATTAGGTTTATCAACTAAATTCCATATTTGATTTCTTTCAAGTTGATTTAATTCTTCTTGCATAGCTATTATCCAAAATTCATCATTTAAAGCATCATAAATGTTTTTAGGTTCTATACAAGAAATAAAAGTAACATAATTACAAGTATTTCTAATTGACGATCTAGTAATTACCCCTTTAGATGGATCACCAATGATGTGTTCATTCTTAACATATGAAAGCTCTCTTAGGTGGCTAGATTCTCTTTCAACGTGAGTTGGTTCATGGAGTTCATCAAATTTGAGTTCTTGAACCAACTCACTTATGCCTTGATCTTCATGTGATGCTTGATTTTACTCAACTTGATATATTTCTACATTGTCAAAATCAATAGATTCTTTTCTAGAAGGGGAGTTAAATTCATCAAAAACAACACGTATAGATTCTTCTACAACAAGGGTTCTCTTGTTAAAAACTTTTATAATCTTTAGAATTTATGGACTATCCAAGAAAAATACTTTCACCACTTTTGGCATCGAATCTTCCTAAGTTTTCTTTTCCATTATTCAAAACAAAACATTTGCAATCAAAAGGATGAAAGTGGCTTATGTTAGGCTTTCTTCCTTTAAAAAATTCATAAGGAGTTTTTTTTTTCAAAATAGGCCTGACCATAGCTTTATTTATAATATAGCAAGAAGTGTTTAAAGCTTTCGCTCAAAAATATCTTGGCAAATTATTTTCACATAACATGGTTTTAGCCATTTCCTCTAAGGTCCTATTTTTCCTTTCAACAACTCCATTTTGTTGAGGGGTTCTAGGTGCTGAAACATTATGATTAATACCATGTTCATTACAAAAATTATCAAAGCCAAAGTTTTCAAATTCTTATCCATGATTAATTCTTACACTTAAAATTGAATATCTCACTTGGTTTTGAATCATTTTACAAAAAGTAATAAACTTTTCTAAAGCTATCTTTTGAAAATAAAAAAAAACTCATGTATATCTAGAATAGTCATAAAAAAAAAAAATTCATATTGTTTACGTCTTAAACTCATAGTTTAGTGGGTCGAAAAAGGTCAAAATGAACAAGTTGGACTACTCTAGATGTAGAAACTATATTTTTAGATTTAAAAGATGCTCTTCTATGTTTACTTTTAAAATATGCATCACATACTTTATCAAAGTCAATAGGAAAGTTAGGCATGCCAACAACAAGTTCATTTTTAATAAGCTTTGAAATAACACTCATGCTTGCATGTCCTAAACTTTTATCCCATAGCCAACATACATTTTCATTATTAGCCATAAAGCAAATATTTGAGGAAGATATGTCAACAAGATGCACCATAAAAATATTACCTACCCTATGTCCTACAAAAAGAATCTTATTATTTATAATGTCTACAACTTTGCACCTATTAGACTCAAATATTACTTTTAATCTATTGTCACAAAGTTGACTAATGCTAAGGAGGTTATGATTAAGACCGTTGACTAATATATAATGAACTTATATTTTGACATATGGAAAGATTATAGTTAAATTTTGGCCCCTGCTAAAAAAATTTATGGATTTGCCCATGCATAATGTAACAACCCCTACCCAAGTTCATATGATGGACTGAGCTAAGGGTGCCACATTTAAGAACTATTAGCACTAAACTTGAACATCATTTAATTGAATTCATTTAAACCAAATTAAGCTCATTGGAAGTTATACGGGTCATTTCCAAGCTATCGTTAAAGTTTGGTTGCATTTAAGGCTCATTCGGGACCTGTTTAAAGCAAAACAAACCAAACAAAGTGGTCTAACATAGTAGTTTTGGTACATCTTCCATTTGTATTGATACAAGTTCCCTAAAGTTTTTCATCAGGGATTTTGTCTGACTTGTATTGATACAATATCTAACAATCTCTGATCATATGCTCATTCGAACTACATTGAAAACATTCCTCGATGATTGGCCAACACTCACCCATATGAAACTTTCTATAGTTTTTGCAAGGTGGAACAGGTCTCCTTCTTATACCCCAAATACTAGTGATTTGCCACAATTTGTTGTGGCAAATTAGAGTCTTTTCGACACTTAACGAGCTTCTTTTCTAGCCGTTTTAGATTATTTTGTTATGTTTTCCATTTCTAGTAGCTTATGCTTAATTTTAGTGAAATAAGCTTTTTATGCATATTTTGGCTAAAGAATAACCTAAAGGGTAAACACGGGCCTAGGGGAGGACTAGCAAGTCGATTTAGTGTGTAGGACATTGTTTTCAAGCTAAGAATGTGAAGAACGATGGCAGCATTGCGACACCATGCGACACCGACATGTGGTGTCGCAACATCGCACTTCAAAGCCAAGGAAGTCACCCATGAATTACAGTATCGCCCACAAGTCCTGTGATATCGCGACACCGAAGCGATGGAATGCAATTTTAAGTTAGGGGTGTTTTCGTCTACACAACACATCTTATTCAACTTCAAGCTTTCTAATTCACCTAGTTAGGGTAGAACATTTGACTATAAATATTGATGTTTAGCCTAAGTTTAGGAGGCTTGGCTGAGAGAGTTGTTTTAGATTAGATTTTTAGGAGTTTATTTTCAATTTTAGTCTTATTTCAATTTAGTCCTTTAATTCAAAAACATATTTTTTCCTTTATTCTGACTTGGATTTGATTTGGATCCAAGCTTTCATTTACTTTGTTTCTATTAATTTCTTTTCAGTTTTCAATTGCAATCGACGTTCTCTTCGCAATTGTCAAAACACTTAAATGAAAATTTAAAATTTAAAATTTAAATGCGAAGTCCTTTTTTTTATATCGGGACGATCTGTATCGCCACAGAAGAACTTCCAACTGGTTCTCAACACTTTGAACCGTTGTTTGTTTTTCCATCGAGATATGCAAACTTGTACCATAGATTGATTCCATTGGTGTTGCCTTATCTTTGATCAGCGCGACATGCGCATTACGAGCCACTTGACACCAAATTTGAGCCAACTCAAATTGTATTTTGAGGTATTATTACCTCTAGTATTTTCACTTCAATTTCGTGTAAGGCCCCGAAAATAGGTCTAGTAGTTTCAGGTAAGCTTACCTGATTCCGAGTGAAAATTGGGAATTAATCGGGTTAATTAGAGATTTATATTCTTAATTAGTTAGCTTAATTTCACCTAAAAATCGGTAAATAATATTCCGAAAAATAAAAATATTTTTAGAAAATTTAATTTTATGGTTTTAAATATTTTTGGGTAAAAATAAATATTTTGGGTTAAATTGAAATTTAAAAATAATTTAAAATGTGGGTTTAATTGGACGATTTAAAATATTAATTAAATGAGACTAATTTGAAAAACAAAGCAAATGTGTAAGAGATTTTATAGCAAATAAACCATACTTTCAAAATTTTGGAGGGGAAGGAGCAAATTGTAAAATAAGGGAAAAGGGGAGTAGCTTGATGGCAAATTCCCCAAATTTTGAAAATCAGGTGGGGGTTTTCAATTTTAAAAAACTTTGCAACTACCTCATTTTTCACCCGAATTGAGAGCTTTTTCTTTCATTTTTTTTGCTTGTTTTCATAAACCAAATATAAGAGAATAGATCTAAGCCTTTTCTCTCCCAAAATTCTCTCTAAAATTTCTCGAAATAATTTTCAAAGTTGGGCAAAAAGTCATCTGAATTTCTTCAAGCATTTTGATTCAAACTTCCAAATCAATGATTTGAGTTCAATTGAAGGTAATCCTCATATCTAAATTTGTTTTTAAGTTGATTTCAATAATTATTTGTTAGTTACAGTGATTATAATGAATTTTCAATTTCAATTTCTTCTTTCTTGAACTTGAGGATCAACAATTGTGGATCTTTAATTTTGAGTTGGAATCCAAATATTAATGGATGTCTAAGCTCAAAATAGGTTTAATAAGAATTTTTTAATATTAAACCAAAAGATCAAACATGTTTTATGGATCAATTTTGAGAAATTCGAATTTGATCAAGAACATGAATGATTTTTCCGAAAAATTATGAAACAAATTAAATGATGAAATTAACACATAGAGTACATGTTATTAGACTAGGAATGAAGATTAGAAGTGGTTTGAGGTGCTGAAAAGGGACTTTAGTTGAGGAATTCCATATTTCGATTTAATTGTGCAACATCGGTAAGGTAGTTTTGAGCAATGATTTAGATTCGTATACTTTATCTAATTTCGTGTTTCTTGTTGCTATTGTTAGTTTGTAATGTATACTTTGTCTCTGTTAAAGCTCCACATCAAGAGAAGGAACGTGCAAATCAGAATTGAAGTTTAAACTTGCTTCTTTGAACACATTTTTGCTTAAAGAGCTAAGTGTGGAGGTGAGTGATATTAAGGGCAATTTGGTAAATTGGCTTGATTATATGTTAAATTAAAGTTTTAATTAGTGTTATTAATGACTTAATTGCATATTGGATGGTTGGATTTGCAGGAATAGGTTTTATTTTATAAAAGAGCAAAATAGCAATTGGTTTGGTAAGTTGTGTATTATGCTTTTAGCATGATTAAATTATATGGAATAAATTGATATTTGGAGCATGAGTTGTTGATTATTGAACATTTGATATAGGTGTTCTAATTGGTATATGAATATTGAGAAAATGATATTTTCTATGCTTAATTTTATTGATGTTAAAATTGCTTAGCAACATGCTTTTACTTGCATTTTAACATCCTAAATTAAGTGATTAAACAACAGATTTAATACCTTGTATGTATGATTATATTGACAATATTGCATGGTGGATCCATTGGATATAGTTGGCATGCCATAGGATTTGTGAGTACTCGCCATTATTTGTGATATTGTGAGCATATGGCTCATGGTGGACTGATTTGTTTGGAGTAGATAAGGGAGTTTTGAGCTTGAGTCTCCACTCATCGGGTTATTGAGGCACTATAAGAGAGCGTGTGGCTTCAGCCTGCTCAATTCAGAGGACTGAATTTGATTTGTAGGAGTTCGGAGATCCGTTTATCCAATGTATGATCACACGTTTACTTATTGCCATGGATGTATTATGCCAATATAATTGATTGATTGTGCCAATATAATTGAATGTTTATATGTTAAAAGATGACTGTACACACCATGGAAAAATTTAATGAGTAAGTAAAATATTAACATGTGAGGTTATGGTGAAATGTTAACATGTTGTGACTGAAAATTTAATGCTTAATTATTAATGAGTAAGTAAAACATGTAAAATCGGGTAATTAAAACGAATTTTTGACAAAATAGGTGCAATGGTTTGCACACGGGCGTGTGGGTTTTGGGGGTTTGATTTTTGGTTTTTGTAATCTTGTATTCTAATTTGCTTAATTTATAATTGAGTCCTAAAACTTGATTAGATTAATTGAAACCTTTAATGATTGGGAAACTTGATAATATTTTTGGATTAGACTTGTAACTGTTAATATTTTGTAGAAACATTCTTAATTTTTAATTTGGAAAATGTACTAAAAGTTTGTGAAAGTTACGATTTAGTCCATAATAATAAAATTTGAATTGCACATAGTAAATGAACTTGAACTAAGCTGAAATTTTTAGGGCTTGCATAATTTGACTAAAAGAAAGTCGATTACTATTGATAAATATCAAGATAGTTTAACCTTAGGTGGTAGAATGACAAAAATACCCTTAGGTTAAATACTTAGAAAAAGTTTAAAATGGTTCACAAATTGCTTCCACATTAATAAATGATAGTTAATTAGTCATAAACGAGGTGTTATAAGGTTGGGGTATGCGTCGGGTGGTTGTTAGCTAGAGAGTCACTTCGGCGGTTAATGTAACGTTTTGAATTCGGGACGATCCGTCCTGGTCGAGTTTGGGGTGTCATATTGGTGGTATCAAAGCTAGGTTTAACTTTAGGTTACCCTAGGTTTTGTTAAACATAAGAGGTCATGGATTTTGTAATATTAAAGTCTAGCTTATCTGTAAATATTGCTAGAAATTGTATGTTTTGCCTATGCATGCTCTTTGGATATAAACTGTTTTATTGGGTAGAATTTGGGAACACAATGCCCTATAGGAAATTATACTTAGTTAAGTCTTGGATCACTTGTCGCTACTCACCCCTAGTACGTTTTCTCTAATTTTTCTTTAGTATACAATTTACGTTATGCCTCCGAGACGTGAGCGTGATAGTCTAGATGATGATACGCCGTCGTAATTGTGTGATGATGCTCAAATGGGTCGAGTTGAGCATTTTATGTCAGAGATGGTTGAGGCATTGCAGCGTATCACTGGTTCCAATGCTGCTATTATTCTTTAGGGATTACCATTACAGTGTTCGTGAGCTCTAGGTGGTAAGGAATTTCGAGGAGTTAGGGGTGGAGGCCCTACTCCTACTGAGTATTGGTTAGAAGGATTTGTTCGTATCCTTGGTCAAATAGGCTGTTTTATGAGGATAAGCTTAGATGTGACGTGTTGTTGCTTGTATGTGAGGCTCATCGTTGGTGGATGACTGTTGAGCGTGGTATTGCACCTGAGAGAGTGACTTGGGACTTTTTCCTGGAGTCTTTCTAGAGAAAGTTTATGGAAGAGCATTATCTCGAGGCAAGGCAATGCAAGTTAATGGATTTAGTCCAAGGTACTTTATCTGTGGACGAGTACGAAGTTGAGTTTGTGTGTTTGAGCCAGTATGCGCTTGAGTTGGTGGCTCACGAAGTGAGTCGTTGTAAGAGGTTCAGGTTTGGATTGAACCGTAAGATTAAGTTGCATCTAGTAGCATAGTCTACTGTGGTCTTCGATGAGCTAGATGTGAAAGCCCGTGCTTTAGAAGAGACTTTGGGGGAGGAGTCTAAAGTTGTTGTCGCTGGTACTGCTAAGAGGTCTTTTGAGTCTGTTAGTTGATCTGGCCGAAAGCGCAAGAGAGGTCATTTTGGGAGGTCAGGACATCGTGGTGCTGCAAGTCAAGGTCAAGATAAGTAGGTCGCTTGAGTTGATGATAGTACGGGTGATCAGGGAGTTGTTACATGGCTATTATGTGAGCATTGTGATCGTCGTCATCATGGTGAGTGTTGGAGAATGACTGACACTTGTCTTGTTTGTAGATCGATAGAGCACCGTGTTAGTGATTGCCTGAGGAGATAGTTGTGTTTCGAGATCAACCTGCTGCTGTTGTTGCTGCTCACTTGCTTCGACTCGAAGGAGGGGTCGTGGCAGAGGTGATGTTGGTAAAGGAGTTAGTTAGCGCGAAGCTGCTCAGGGTGGTAATGGATTTCTAGCTAGAGTTTATGAAGTTAGGGAGCCTCAAACTAGAGAGGCCACGATTGTCATCGAAGGTACCTTCACGCTACAATCTTTTCCTCTTTTAGCTTGAGTTAATTCGGGTGCTACAAGATTGTTTATTCTGAGTGATGTAGTTAGTGAGTTAGGGATTCCTGTAGAGACATCTAGGTTGGATGTTATGATTAAGAGGCTTTTAGGTGATAGTGTAGTGGTGGATCGGGTTTATTACCGTTGTCCTTTAATGGGTTAAGGACAAGTTTTTCTTGTTGATCTTTTAGAATTGTAATTCTAGGGGTTTGATGTTATCCTTGGGATGGATTGGTTGAACAAGCATCAGACGAAGGTTGATTGTGAGGCGAAGATGGTGACTTTGTGTTGCGCGGATGGTTCCGAAGTTGTTGTTGTTGGAGAGAAGTTCGAGTTGCTTTTTAATGTGATTTCTTCACTTAGAGTTGAGAAGTTGGTTTGGAAAGGTTGCGAAGCTTATCTAGCCTCTGTCTTGAATGCTGATAGTAAGGAGATGAGATTGGATGAGATTCGAGTTGTATGTGATTTTCCAAATGTGTTTCCAAAGGAGTTGCCAGATTTATCATAGGATAGAGAAATTGCATTCGGTATTGAGCTCTAACCTAGTATAGCTTTGGTGCCAATTACGGCCTATCGCATGACACCTAAGGAATTGAAAGAGTTGAAGCTTCAGTTATAAGAGTTGTTGGATCAGGGTTTCATTCTACCGAGTGTGTCGTCGTGGGGAGCACCAATTTTGTTTGTGAAGAAAAAGAATGGGACTTTGAGGCTATGCATTGATTACCACCAACTGAATAAGTTGACCAATAAGAACAAGTATCCATTTCCAAGGATCGATGATCTGTTTGATCAGTTTCAGGGAGCTTCGATTTTCTCGAAAATTGATTTGAGGTCTAGGTATTATCAGTTGAAAGTGAAGGATGTGCATGTTATGAAGATGGCTTTTAGGACTCGTTATGAGCATTTCGAGTTTCTTGTCATGTAATAGCCCGTTTTTCAGTGGTGTCAAAAACAATGGTTTCGGGACCACAAATCTTATGAGTAAATTAATATAATGAATATTTAAATTATATGAGTCAATAATAATTTTATAAGAAAATTTTGAATTGATGAATTTTAATTAGTGAAATAGAAGTTAGTATAAGTGGTTTGGTTCAAAAGTCAAGTGGTTTAAGAAAATGAGGTATCAGGACCTCGTTTTTGAAATTCAGGGCCGTAAATATTTTTATTAAATATTTACAGAGTCTTATTATATGTGAATTGAAGTTTAGTTGGGTATTTTTGATAATTAATTGCTTAATTAATGAAAAAGGAGTAAATTGTAAAACTGGTAAAAGTTAATTGCTATTGATTAAAAATAGTAAAGGGACCAAAATGGTAATTAAACCATGGTCAAAAGGTCAAAGTGGTCATGGACATGATTACCATCCACTAACTTTTGGAAATTAATTCATTAAGTTCTAATTAGTTTAAGGTTAAATTGAAATAAAGTTTATTTAGTTGAAATTTAATCTAATTGAAGGACCAATTGTGTAATTGGACCCTCCTTAAATGGCTTAATAATAAAAATGATGTGGAATTATTTAATTTTGTGATTAATTGTTATTAAATTCTTATTAATTAGTATTTAAAGAAAGAGGACTACATCGTAAAAACTGTAAAAGTTAATTTCTATTAGTTTAAATGGGTTAATATAGGGGTTTAGAGGGAAATTTGGCCATTGTAATTTATGTTAGACGGTAGATGCCATTAATTTTGTAAATTATTAATGAGTACTAAAGGTTAAATTGGTAAATTGGTAAATTAAGTAAATAAAAGAAAAGAAAACAAAGGTTAAAAAAATATCATCTTATTGATTCCTTCTTTCGAAAGTCGAAACCACCATGGTTGAAGCTTGGAAGTATTCAGCCAAGCTTAGACCTTTGATTTGGTAAGCAAACCTTGCTCGTTTTAATGATTTTTATGTTTTTAAGTTCGTTTTAGCTTGATCTAGCTAACCCGAGGATTAATTTGTAAATCTGTCATATGTTATGAAACTTTCCATTAATGAATGAGTTGTTTCTTGAAATATTATGGAAGTTTTATAAGCTTGGTTGTTAGATTTGACTATTTTGTAAAGTTGTTTTCGATAATTTTAACGTTTAAGGACTAAAATGTGAAAATAGTAAAAGTACAAGGATTTAAGGTTAAATAAAAACAAATATGGGCTGTATTGAAATGCTATGATATTCGGTTGAACTTGTTTCTATTATAAAATGGTTAATTTGCAAGTTTGAGCTAGGGGACTAAATTGAATAAAAGTGAAAAGTTAAGAGTAATTTTGTAAAAATGTAAAAAAGAACTTAATTTCATAAAAATAAGTTTATTTTAGTGTTGGAATTTTTTAATTGAATGAAAAGTATTATTTTTATCAAGAGTGGATTAGAAATCGAGGCAAGGAGAAAATTATAGAAAAGTCCCCATGCATTGATGATTATTGCAAATCAGTCCGGTATGTTCGTGTAATTAAATTTTCATTTGATAACTCTAATTTTTATTATTATCTTGGTTATTTACTTGTGTGGAACGAGAGGGAAGAAAACGAGGAATATTTTGAACTCTGGCTCAATGGCGCAATTTACTAAAGGCTGGCTTGTAAGAGCAATATTTTGTCTGGCTCGTAAGAGCGATATTCTATCTGGTTCATAAGAGTGATATTCTGTCTGGCTCATAAGAGCGATATTTCATCTGGCTCGTGAAAGCGATATTTTGTCTGGCTCGTAAGAGCGATATTTCGTTTGGCTCGTAATAGCGATATTCTGTCTGGCTCATAAGAGCGATGTTCTAACTAGCTGTAAGAGCGGTATTCTATCTAGGCTTGTAAGAACTAAACCCTGTCTAGGCTCGTATGAGCTAAATTTTTGGAAGACCCGAAGAGATCAACTTGAGGGAAGATGTTCTTATTACTCTTTCTATAACCGAATATGTTATTCAGTAAGTTTGTACTATGAACTTTCAATTTGATATTTGCAATTATATACTTATCTTGAATATATTTTTTATTACGGATCAGGACTTAAGGCTTGAGGATATTCTGCTTCTGGCTCGGGTAGAGCGTTAATCTGTTTCCAACTCGTAGAGGAACATTATTCAGTATCTGGGCTCGAATGAGCTATAATTTGCCCAAGGCACTAGTTATGGTGGTAAATTTTTCTAACCCTGCAAACTTACTAAGCTTTGTAAACTTACATGTGGATTTGTCTGCTGTTTTGTATATTTTATTTTGCTATCAGAAGATCGGATCATAACGAAGAATCACACTATTCGAGGAGCATCTTCGGTAGTTTTTTTTATATCACCTGGCTTATATGGCATGTACTAGGATGATGTTATTTTTGTAAATGCTTATTTCCGGATTAAATAATACTTGTAGTACTTTGGTCAAATGTTGAACTCTTGAATGCTTGATCAATGTTGTAAATGGGCATCTAGTACTTAAATTTAATGCTAGGTGTTGTTCTTGAACTCAATGTGTTGTCCGTTTACACTTTATGTCTAAGAAATGAAGTTTAATGGATGAACTTGTGTGAATTTTGGAATTCTGCATAATTTTTTCGGTAGAACTCTTACATGTATCGGTACAAGTACGAGGTAGGAGAGAGGTTGCTTATTGACTTGGGTTGTATTTGTAGTTGCATACTAAGTATCGGTAGTTTTGTGCATGATTGTATCGGTAGTTAAGATGCTTGTATCGATAGAAGTTGCAAGGTAGGACTTCCTAGCTCTCTAGAGTTTTTAATATCTGTAGAAATAAGACTTGTTTCGCTAGAAGTTAAACTTGTATCGGTAGAACTATCATAAGTATTGGTAGAAATCTGCACTGTTTCTAAATTGCTTACTAACTTAACTACTATCGATACCTGTCCAACAGGTATCGATAGGAGTCTCTAAAAATCATGAAATTGACATTTTTGCCTTTTTGAGTTATGTCGATTTCCAGTTGATGATTCATGCCGTGCTTATTGCATTACTCTATTAAAATATGGTTAAATGAAATAGTAACGTGAGATAGGCTACGATAGATGATCGAAAGGACACTAGGACCTTAACCGACGACGGTATCGATTTTTGGTTGTTACAAGTATTCTGAGTTGTTAGTTTGTAATTGGATGTATTTGTGATTGATTTGATATTTAAAAAAATCTTAAAGTTCTGTAAACCCTTGAGACTCTAAACCAGTGATGGTTACGGGTTTTGGATGTTTCATTTAGTGGTATCAAGGCTACGGTTTAGTTAATTCTCTGACTGAATGTAGTGTAAATAAAGTCTAGAAAGTACATGCCATATAAACCTGTGATAGGATAATATTGATTGATCCGATCTAACTCATGTTTTTTGATGCAGTCGAAACTAACTAAAAATATGACTAAGGCAAGTGCACCTATCAATTAATAGTATAGTTACGGTGAGCACAGATATTGTTCCCACGAGGACTAAAAGTACTAGTAATAGCTGTCTTCCTATTATCTAACCGATCGAATAGAGTGATTGTTTTAAACTAAATTTAACTAAATTAGTAAACTAAAAGTGCGACAAAGAATAAAACAAGAAATAACAAGTGTTTTAATACCAAGAAGCAAATAATACCCAGGAAAGACTCCACCTAAATTTCATCTGCCATTATCATTCTGAATTAAGCAATTTATTCACTTAGTATTTTGATCCGTAGAAATCCCTAAATTATGCTAATATCTCTATCCAAGTATAAAAGCAACTGACTCTAAGTTGATTAATTGAAATTTTTTTCTAATTAAAACCCCTATTGTCACATTAATTCGATATATAGATTTCGTTATTAGATTTAACTCTAATCCGGTAGATTTATGTCGTCCTATTTCTAGGATTCCATGAAACTCCACTAAATTATGCTAGATCTACTCTTAAATAGGGTCTATTCTGTCTCTGATTTAAGCACATCAAACAAGAATTAATATCCCAGGAATACTAAATCAAGAATTAAGCACACATAATTGAGAACAAAATCTAAGTATTCATTGCATAAAATCAGAAATCAAATAACGTAATTCATCATAGGGTTCATCCCCCTTAGTTATTTAGGAATTTAGTTCATGCTAACGGAGGAAAACATCTCAAAGACAATATAACCACAAGATGAAGAAAGACTCATAATAAAATCAAAAGTAATTAGAAAGAGGTCTTCAATCTTCGTGGAAATCTGCTTCAAAGACGACTTCTATGGTGTTTCTTCAGTTGTTTTCTTGAATAATCTCTGACGGCTTGGGTTTGAAGAATGCAGGATGTTACAGAAAATTGGAAGTGCCTAATTCATATCACTCCATCCCCTATTTATAATACATGAAAATCTCTAGTTGGATCCAAATTAAATTCTAAACGATAATTATAATTAAATCTAAACAATAATTCCCTAATTGGATTCAAATTAAACTCTAAATTATAAAACCTAAAAGATAAATTAAAACTAAATATAAACAATATAATAATGATAATCCTAAATATTAATCCTAAAAAATAGAGTTTCAATTTAAAAAAAGTCTTATGTCCAATAAATCTCTTCCTAACTCTTCCACATTCACGCTTTTTGCCTTAATTTTCCTTTTTGTCTTCGATTTAGTCCATGACCATGTGTCCAGCCCGTGTGGCTCCTAAAATCTGCTCTCTTTGTTTGATTTTCTCTTGTTTTTCGCTCCTTTCGCTCCCAAATGCTTTCCTAAGTATAGAAATATGAATTTAAAGGATTATGAACATAAAATTCATTATTTTAAATAGACTAATCATCTAAAAACGTATTAAGAATGAGGCTAAAACATGTTATTTTTGGCACTTATCAAATATCCCCACACTTAAGCATTTGCTTGTTCTCAAGCAAAATTCTCAACCCACATTCAAGTTAACTTTCTTAATTCTTCATTTTCATCAATAATGTTTCAGGATAAATTGCAAACAATCATGCATTGGAAATTCTTCTAAAAGAACACTAAAGATTCAAGCAATCTAAGCTACAAAATTTTTTAGCACAAAAAAATAGGTGTCTCCCTTTATCTAAATAATTACCTTAAATTCAAAATCAACAAGAATTGACATCCTCACTAAAGATTCACTCAAAGCACTCAAAGTGTTTAAGGTTCATTAAAAAAACACTCAATTGTCAAACACAAAATGTTATTACCATAGGCTTGCTTGAAAATCAAATCTCCACCACTGTAAAATGACATGACACACCAATCAAGAGGTCTTTACAAGGTTGTAATGGGGCCAAGGTGAAGGGTATGAAAAAGGCTAGAAGAATTGGTTAAAATTGAGATCGAGTTCATAAGTTACCAAACTAGAAAAAAAACAATCAATTGCTGAATTGAAAGAAAGTAAATCAACACGAATAATAAAGGATAAACACGAGCTTTTCAACAGTATATGGAACTTAATGATTCTAGCTCAGACATATTTTTTTCTTTTTTTTTCTCTTTTTTTTTCCTCATTTTTCTCTTTTTTTTTTAATTTTTCTTTTCAACTTTTTTTCTCTTTTTTTTCTTTTTCTAAACAATAAAATTCAGCAATTCAGATAGTGGAACATAATTAGGCAACTTAATTAAATCAAATCTTGACAAAAAAAGGAGTCAATATAAGGGTTAATATGATGGGTTAATGAATAGAATAGTGTTAGGCTCAATGAGGTTCACTAGAGGTTAATTTATTAGGTAAACCTTTTAAAGGTAAAGTGGGTTGAATCCTAAGTACTTCTATCATCTTAGCATATCAAATCAATAATGTGGTCTCAACATGTATAATCAAAGCAAGTTCTAGAATAACAAATCAAGTTGACATACACACAACCAAAAATAGCATAAGCACGAAATAAATATATGCTCTATAGGCTCAAAAGCTCACAAAAAATATGGTTTTGATGTCAAACTTGCAATTTCAAAATTTGAAGATAATAATTCAATTCAGGGAGACAACTTAAAATATTTAATTCTGAAGATAGCTTATCATGCTAGACTCTCTCATATCATAAACATTAAATCACCCAATACATAAAAGATTCACAAATTAATCTCAAAACAAAATCAATAAAAATTCCAAATAGCAAAAATTCACTCTAATAAGGTATGAGAAAATTACTTAAACACAATAAATAGTTCAGGGATTTTATCACAATTATACACAATCAACTTCCCCACACTTACAATGTACATTGTCCTCAATGTACAAACAGATATAAGCAGAATAAGCACAATACCATAAGGAGGAATGGAACTTAAACTTCCCTGATTTACAATAATTTCATCGGAATTGGAAAAAACTAGGAATACAGCGAGTCTAAAGAAAGTGCAATTTTTTTAGCAAACTAATAAGAAAATAGACAAAGACAAGTAAGAGAGGGAGATAACAACTAAAAAAAAACAATCATAGGAATAAAAATAGTGCATAATTAAAATAAAATTAAAAATAAAATAAAACTAAAACTAAAAATAAAAATGAAAATGAAAATAAATATTCTAATTTTTTTTGAATTTTTCAATTTTTTTTTCAATTTTTTTTAAAAACATGAAAGTGAAATAAATAAATAAAATAAAAACACTCGAGTTGCCTCTCGAGAAGCACTTGTTTAAAATCTAAGCTCGACTTTCCTGTTTAAGCTTGTAGTTATGGCGGATCATGAAATCGAAGTTCTTCTCTCTTGTTATTAATATTACCAACACAACAAAATTTGAGACGTTGATTGTTTACCTTAAATGTGCCATAATTAGGATGTGTTACATCAATTGTACCATAAGGGAAAACGATTTTTACCACAAAAGGATCAGACCCTCTTGACTTGAATTTTAAAGGAAAAATTCGTGGATCTGATTTGTCTAATAACACTTTGACTCTCACTTTAAATATGTTCATCTTCTTGACATGCACTTCATGGTTTTATGTTGGTTCTTCCTTGGGTTTCCTCGGGTTCTCGTCAAACTTCGTTTGCCATTCATCTAATTCCTCGAGTTGCAACATTCGATCTTCATTTACCACTCAAGTTTTATCACTTTGAATCAAAATTGGCTCCATCATGCTTTCATTAGTGATTTCCTGCAAAAAGTGTTAAGTTTCATGGTTATTAACATTAACAGAACAATTATCATCATTATACTCATTCGGAACTCTAACAAAATCATGTGCTTTAAGAGTAATCTTTTCATCACCTACACGAATTACAAGTTCACCAGTTCCCACATTAATGATAGCTCTAGCAGCGGCTAAAAAGGATCGACCTAAGATCATAGGTGCCTCAACATCCTCATCCATGTCTAATACAACAAAATCATCAGGGAATATAAATTTATCCACTTTTACAAGCACATCTTCAATAATAACCCTAGGATATCTAATTGATTTGTCAGCTAACTGAATACTTATCCTAGTGGGCTTAGATTCCCCAAGACCAAGTTGTTTAAATAGTTTATAAGGCATAACATTTATACTAGCACCCAAATCAGCCAAATTTTTATCAACATGTAAACTACCAAAGAGACAAGGAATAGTAAAACTCCTTGGATCTTTAAGTTTATTGGGTAGTTTGTTTTGGAGAATGGCTGAGCAAACTACATTAAGCTCCACAATTGACAAGTCATCTAACTTCCTCTTATTGGTTAACAACTCTTTTAAGAATTTTACATACTTTGGCATCTGCGAAAGAGCTTTAATAAAAGGTAAGTTAATATCTAATTTTTTTAAGAGCTCAAGAATTTTACCATATTTTTTTTCGTGGTCTCTCTTTAATGCTTCTGGATATGGAATTCGAGGTTTGTATTCTCTAAGCACCGGCTTAAGCTTTTCCTTGTTTCCTCAACCTCATTTTTTTTCATAACAACTTCTAGCTTCGGCTTCTATTCAAGCTCGACTAACCTTTCCATGCTTTGAACAGTTATTACATGGATTTTCTCTTTGGGTTAGTTTTAGAATTACTAGGTAAGCTACCTTGTGGTATTTCTGAAACTAGTTTAGCAAGCTGTCCAATTTGATTTTCAAGACCATGAATTGACGCTTGCTGATTTTTTAAAGCTATCTCATTGCTTTGAAATCTCGCTTTAGAAGTTGAAATAAATTTAGCAAGCATGTCTTCAAGGTTCAATTTTTTTTCTTGTTGATGAGGATGCTGAAAACCCGGAGGAATTTGTGATCTTTGGTTTCCTTGACCACGCCACAAAAATTTTGTGTGGTTTCTCCAACCTGCATTATAAGTATTACTATAGGGATTATTTTGAGGTCTAGAATTATTACCCAAAAAGATTACTTGCTCATGGAAATATTCTGAACTCATCATCCCCACTCCATTTTCATTGCACTGCATCACTGGATGTACTTGTTGAGAAAAATTCAAACCGTCAATTTTCTTTTACTAAGAGTTTCAACCTGATGAGCAAACATAAAAACGGCATCAAAATCATAAATCCCTGCTACCTTCATAGGTTTTACTCTTGTAACTTGCCACTGATAATTATTTAGTGCCACCTCCTCAATGAATTCTTAGGCTTCTTCTGGTGTCTTGTTATTCAAAGTTCCCCCAGCTGCTGAATCAACCATTTTTCTAGTCGAAGGATTCAAACCATTGTAGAAAGTTTAAACTTGGAGCCACAAAGGTAACCCATGATGAGGACACATTCTCAATAAATCCTTGAACCTCTCCCATGCTTCATAAAGTGTCTCAATATCAAACTGAGAAAAGGAAGAGATGTTATTCCTCAACTTAGCTATCTTAGCCAGCGGAAAATATTTTAATAAGAACTTCTCAGTCATTTGATCCCAAGTAGTGATAGAACCTCGTGGTAAAGCATTTAACCACAGTTTTGCCTTTCTCCTCAATGAAAACGGAAACAACCGTAAGCGTATGGCATCATTAGTAACACCATTAATTTGAAAGGTGTCACAAATCTCGAGAAAATTAGCCGAATGAGAATTCAAATCTTCATCTTGCAAACCATTAAACTGAACATATTGTTAGACCATCTAAATTATACTCGGCTTGATTTCAAAATTGTTTGCAGTGACATTTGACCTGAGAATACTCGTTTCAGCCCCAATCAGAATAGGCTTAGCATAGTCATAAAAAGTTCAATGAGCAGGAGGATCAGGAAGATTAGTGGGAGAGTAGGAGGAACCTAGTTATTTTGATTGTCACCCATCTCCACAGTAATATCCTTTTCCTTTTTACCGTCTACTAAAGTTTTCTTACTTTTCCTAGCTTCTCTAACCTCTTTACGATTTTTACCGTCTACTAAAGTGGTCCCGACGGGCTTCCTCTAATTATAAACCAAAAGAACCTGCTAGAAGCAAAAGGGAAAAAATTAAAATAGAAAATTAAATTAAAAATACAAATAATAAAACAAAAAAAAATAAAAAAATGGCTAAAGTAATAGAAATAAAGTTTTTCTAATATTTCAATCCCCGGTAACGACACCAAAAACTTGATGCAGTGGAAACTAACTAAAAATATGACTAAGGCAAGTGCACCTATCAATTAATAGTATAGTTACAGTGAGCACACATATTGTTTCCACGAGGACTAAAAGTACTAGTAATAGCTGTCATCTTATTATCTAACCGATCGAATAGAGTGATTGTTTTAAACTAAATTTAACTAAATTAATAAACTAAAAGTGCGACAAATAATAAAATAAGAAATAACAAGTGTTTTAATACCAAGAAGCAAATAATACCAAGAAAGACTCCACCTAGATTTCATCTGCCATTATCATTCTGAATTAAGCAATTTATTCACTTAGTATTTTGATACGTAGAAATTCCTAAATTATGCTAATATCTCTATTCAAGCATAAAAGCAACTGACTCTAGGTTGATTAATTGAAATTTCTTTCTAATTAAAACCTATACTGTCGCATAAATTCGATCTATGGATTCCGTTATTAGATTTGACTCTAATCCAGTAGATTTATGTCGTCCTATTTCTAGGATTCCATGAAACTCCACTAAATTATGCTAGATCTACTCTTAAACAGGGTCTATTCCTCCTCTAATTTAAGCACATCAAACAAGAATTAATATACCAGGAATACTAAATCAAGAATTAAGCACACATAATTGAGAACAAAATCTAAGTATTTATTGCGTAAACTCATAAATCAAATAACAGAATTCATCATAGGGTTCATCCCCCCTAGGTTTTAGGAATTTAGTTCATGCTAACGAAGGAAAACATCTCAAAGACAGTATAACCACAAGAAAAAGAAAGACTCATAATAAAATCAGAAGTAATTAGAAAGAGGTCTTCAATCTTCATGGAAATTTGCTTCAAAGACGACTTCTATTGTCTTTCTTTAGTTGTTTTCTTAAATAATCTCTGACGGCTTGGGTTTGGAGAATGGAGGATGTTACAGAAAATTGGAAGGGCCTAATTCATATCACTCCATCCCCTATTTATAATACATGAAAATCTCTAGTTGGATCCAAATTAAATTCTAAAAAGATAATTAGAATTAAATCTAAACAATAATTCCCTAATTGGATCCAAATTATAAAACCTAAAAGATAAATTAAAATTAAATATAAACAGTATAATAATAATCCTAAATATTAATCCTAAAAAATAGAGTTTAAATTTAAATAAAGTTTTATGTCCAATAAATCTCTTCCTAACTCTTCTACACTCACGCTTTTTGCCCTAAATTTTCCTTTTTGTTTTCGATTTAGTCCATGACCATCTGTCTAGCCCGTGTGGCTCCTAAAATCTGCTCTCTTTGTCCGATTTTCGCTTGTTTTTTGCTCTTTTCACTCCTAAATGCTTTCCTAAGTATAGAAACATGAAGTTAAAGGATTATGAACATAAATTCATTATTTTAAATCGATTAATCATCCAAAACGAATTAAGAATGAGGCTAAAACATGTTATTTTTGGCAATTGCAATTTTTATTTTCGATTTTAAAGATGTCATCTGAATCTGATAGTGACGAAGCTAATGGAGTTAATAATAATATTCTTACAACGGATTTTGGTGCAAGTTAGAGTATACTGGTTTTGAAAATATTTGAATATGAGGAAGAAAATAAAGTGAGATCGAAGACATAGTGGTGGATTCAAAGTTACAGTGTCTAATATTATTTTTGGTATGTTCTATTCTTTTTGATATTTCTTATTGTGTTTGCATTGATTGGGATTGTGTTTGCATTGTAATAAAAATGGATATGGGCCTATTTTCCTAAATCAATGAGTTGATATTTAAGTCATAATCCGTTGGGATTGAATTAATAAGCCGAAACAACCTGCTGAAAATTTATGACTGAATTTTTCTATCGATTTGATGTTACTATCATTTCATGAATTTGGTATTATTCAGGAAATAAATTGTAGCCTGAAATGATATAAAATGATTGTAAAACATTATATATATATAATTATCTACTCAATATTTAAAAAAAAATTGGATTAGAGGTTAACTATGTATCGTTTGCTAACGGGTCTCTTGATCTGTTTCTGAAGGATTTCTACTTAAATTTAACAAGGAAATAAATTCAAAATAATGAGTAAATATCTTATATCTCATATAGAAAACTTGTTTAACAAGTTAAAAGGGCATAACAACATTCACGAAATTTAATACAGATTCAGTTACTCAATTCTAGTTAAAGATATGAGATGCTGAAAATTTCTTTTCGAACTTGAGATGATCATTGAAAATTCTGGTAACACTGTGTTTGGATTAACTAATGTCTCTATTAATTTATGAATATGATGAATTAGATTATTCAACCTTAATTAGATTGTTCAAACTTACCTGGATAATTATATATAGTCGTAGTTATGCCTATTGATGAGATTCTGATATATTCTAAATTGAATCTATGTATGTGAAATATTTGAGAAATGTATTATAGGCTATGTGCGAGAAATAATTTATGTGAAAATTAACAACGGTGAGTTTTGGCTCTGTGGGGTTAATTTTCTTATTTATGTAAAAATTTGGCAGATGGATTTGAGTAGGTTCGGGTAAAAAGTTTTTTTTATTTCTATATGGAAACTTCAAAAAATATCTCTGGAAATTTCAGTATTGACCTAATTGAACATCAAGCCCCGTCTAGATTAGTACTACCTATTATGATTATTAGATTTCTAAGTAGTAAAGATAAATTTGTGTTGTTTGAGATTATTATGAGATTGTTAACTTCTATGCTTGGATAAGCAGATAATGAATTCTATTGTGAGGAAAACTTTGGAATAAACTAGTACTGCAAGATAAAACTTCGAGGATGAAATTTCCTAAGGGGGGAGAGTTTAACAGTCTGTTTTTCAATGGTGTCAAAAACAGTGGTTTGGGACCACAAATCCAACGAGTAAATTAATATAATGAATATTTTAACTATATGAGTAAATAATAATTTTTATATGAATTTTGATTTGTTGAATTTTAATTAGTGAATTAGAAGTTAGTATAAGTGATTTGGTTCAAAAGTCAAGTGGTTTGAGAAATGAGGTATCGGGACCTTATTTCTGAAATTCAGAGCCGTAGATATTTTTATTAATATTTACAGAGTCTTATTATATGTGAATTGAAGTTTGGTTGGGTAATTTTGATAATGAAAATCTTAATTAATGAAAAAGGAGTAAATTGAAAAAGTGGTAAAAGTTAATTGCTATTGACTAAAAAATAGTAAAGGGACCAAAATGGTAATTAAACCATGGTCAAAAAATCCAAGCAGTGGTGGATATGATTACCATCCACTAACTTTTGGAATATTTGTTCATTAAGTCCTAATTAGTTTAAGGTTAAATTGAAATAAAGTTTATTTAGTTGGAATTTAATATAATTAAAGGACCAATTGTGTAATTGGACCCTCCTTAAATGGTTTAATAACAGAAATGATGTCGAATTATTTAATTTTGTGATTAATTGCTATTGTATTCTTATTAATTAGTAATCAAAGAAAGAGGACTAAATCGTAAAAACTATAAAAGTTAATTTTTATTAGTTTAAAAGGGTTAATGGAGGGGTTTAAAGGGAAATTTGGCCATTGTATTTTATGTTGGACAATAGATTCCATTAATTTGGTAAATTATTAATGAGTATTAATGGTTAAATTGGTAAATTAAGTAAATAAAAGAAAAGAAAACAAAGGTTAAAAAATATCATCTTCTTGATTACTTCTTTCAAAAGCCGAAACCACCATGGTTGAAGCTTGGAAGCATTTGGCCAAGCTTAGGCCTTTGATTTGGTAAGAAAACATTGCTTTTTTTAATGATCTTTATGTTTTTGAGTTCGTTTTAGCTTGATCTAGCTAACCCGTGGATTAATTTGTAAATTTGTCAAATGTTATGAAACTTTCCATTGATGAATGAGTTGTTTCTTGAAAGATTATGGAAGTTTTATAAGCTTGGTTGCTAGATTTGACTATTTTGTAAAGCAATTTTTGATGATTCTAACGTTTAAGGACTAAAATGTGAAAATAGTAAAAGTAAAAGAATTTAAGGTTAAATGAAAAAATATGGGCTGTATTGAAATGCTATGATATTTGACTGAACTTGATTCTATTTAAAAATGGTTAATTTGCAAGTTTGAGCTAAGGGACTAAATTGAATAAAAGTGAAAAGTTAATAGCAATTTTGTAAAATATCAAAAAGAACTTAATTGCATAAAATAAGTTTATTTTACTGCTAGAATTAGTTAATTGAATGAAAAGTATTATTTTTTATCAAGAGTGGATTGGAAATCGAGGTAAGGAGAAAATTTATGGAAAAGTCCCTATACTTTGACGATTGCTGCAAATCAGTCTGGCAAGTTCGTGTAATTAATTTTTCATTTGATAACTCTAATTTTTATTATTATCTTGGTTATTTACTTGTTTGGAACGAGAGGGAAGAAAACGAGGAATATTTCGAACTCTGGCTCGGTGGAGCAATTTACTAAAGACTGGCTCGTAAGAGTGATATTTCGTCTAGCTCGTAAGAGTGATATTCCATTTGGCTCGTAAGAGCGATATTCCGTCTGGCTCGTAAGAGCGATATTTCGTTTGGCTCGTAAGAGCGAAGTTTTGACTGGCTGTAAGAGCAGTATTCTATCTGCGCTCGTAAAAGCTAAACTCTGTTTGGGCTCATATGAGCTAAATTTTTGGAAGACCCAAAGAGATCAACTGAGGCTAATATCACGAGATTATGAAGATGTTCTTGTTACTCTTCCTATAACCGAAAATGTTATTCAGTAAGTTCGTACTATTAACTTTTAATTTGATATTTGCAATTATATATTTATCTGGAATATATTTTTTATTACTGATCGGGATTGGAGGCTTGAGGATATTTTGTTTCTTGCTCAGGTAGAGCATTAATCTGTTTACAACTCGTAGAGGAACGTTATTCTGTATCTGGGCTCGAAAAAGCTATAATTTGATAAGGCACTTGTTATGGTGGTGAATTTATCTAACTCTGCAAACTTACTAAGCTTTGTAATCTTACATGTGGATTTGTCTACTGTTTTGTAGATTTCATTTTTCTGTTAGAAGATTGGATCATCACGAAGTATCACACTATCCTAGGAGCATCTTCGGTAGTTTTTTTATATCACCTGGCTTATATGGCATGTACTAGGATGATGTTATTTTTGTAAATGCTTATTTAGGGATTAAATAATACTTGTAGTACTTTGGTTAAATGCTGAACTCTTGAATTCTTGATTAATGTTGTAAGTGGGAATCTAGTACTTAAATGTAATGCTAGGTGTTGTTCTTGAACTCAATGTGTTTTCCATTTACACTTTATGTCTACAAAATGAAGTTTTGTGGAAGAACTTGTGTGAATATTGGAATTCTTCATACTTGTTTCGGTAGAACTCTTGCATGTATCGGTACAAGTACAGGGTAGGAGAGATGTTGCTTACTGACTTGTGGTAGTTGTATACTAAGTATTGGTAGTTTTGTGCATGATAGTATCGGTAGTTAAGATGCTTGTCTAGGTAGAAGTTGTAGGGTAGGACTTCCTAGCTCTCTAGAGATTTTTGTATTAGTAGAAGTAAGACTTATTTCGGTAAAAGTTACACTTGTATCGGTAGAACTGTCATAAGTGTCGGTAGAAATCTGTTCTGTTTCTAAATTACTTACTGACTTGACTATTACCGATACTTGTCCAATAGGTATCGGTAGAAGTCTCAAAAAATCATGGAATTGACATTTTTGACATTTTGTAGTTATGTTGATTTCCAATTGATGATTCATATCGTGCTTATTGCATTACTCTGTTAAAATATGGTTAAATGAAATAGTAACATGAGATAGACTACGATAGATGATCGGAAGGATACCGGGACCCTAACTGGCTACAGTATCGAGTTTTGAGTGTTACAAGTATTTTGAGTTGTTAGTTTGTAATTGGATCTATTTGTGATTGATTTGATATTTAAAAAAAATTTGTAAAGTTCTATAAACCCTTGAGACTCTAAATTGGTGATGGTTACGGGTTTTAGGTGTTACATTTAGTGGTATCAGAGTTATGGTTTAGTTGATTCTCAAGCTGAATGTAGTGTGAATGAAGTCTAGAAAGTACATGCCATATAAACCTGTGGTAGTGTGATATTGATTGATCCAATCTAAATCATGTTTTTATTTTCAATTTTAAATATGTCATCTGAATCTAATCGTGACGAAACTAATGGAGTTAATAATAATATTCTGACTACGAATTTTGGTGCAAGTTATAGTATACTGGTTTTGAAAATATCTAAATATGAGGAAGTAAATAAAGTGAGATCGAAGACATAATGGTGGATTTGAAGTTACAGTGTCTAATATTATTTCTGGCATGTTCTATTCTTTCGATATTACGTATTGTGTTTGCAGTGATTGGGATTGTGTTAATTATTTCATATAATGCATTGTAATAATAATAATGGATATGGGCCTATTTTCCTAAATCAATGAGTTGATATTTAAGTCATAATCCGTTGGGATAGAATTGGTAAGCCGAAACTACTTGCTGAAAATTTATGACTGAATTTTTCTGTCGATTTGATGTTACTATCATTTCATGAATTTGGTATTATTCAGGAAATAAATTGACTAGGGTTATATGACACTGTAGTGAATTGTAGACTGAAATGTCAGACTGATGTACTGATTAGGGTTGAGTCAGGTAAAAAACAGATAGTATAATCAAAGTTATTTCTGATGTCTTTGTACATAAAATGATCTAAAATGATTGTAAAACATTATATATATGTATAATTATCTACTAAATATTTAAAAAAATTGGATTAGAGGTTAACTATGTATCATTTGCTAACGGGTCTCTTGATCTGTTTTCGTAGGATTTCTTAGATTTCTGCTTAAATCTAACAAGGAAATAAATTCAAAATAAAGAATAAATATCTTATATCTCATATAGAAAACTTGTTTAACAAGTTAAAAGGGCATAACAGTGTTCACGAAATTTAATACAGATTCAGGTACTCAATTCTAGTTTATGAGATGCTGAAAATTTCTTTTCGGACTTGAGATGATCGTTGAAAATTCTAGTAACACTGTTTGGATTAACTAATGTCTCTATTAATTTATGAATATGATGAATTAGATTATTCAATCTTAATTAGATTGTTCAACTTTACCTGGATAATTATATATAGTCGTAGTTATGTTTATTGATGAGATTCTGATATATTCTAAATTGAATCTGTGTATGTGAAATATTTGAGAAATGTATTATAGGCTATGTGCGAGAAATAATTTATGTGAAAATTAACAATGGTGAGTTTTGGTTCTATGGGGTTAATTTTCTTAGTTATGTAGAATTTGGCAGATGGATTTGAGTGGGTTCAGGTAAAAAGATTTTCTATTTCTATATGGAAACTTCAAAAAATAGCTCTGGAAATTTTTGTACTAACCTAATTGAACATCAAGCCCCGTCTAGATTAGTACTGCCTATTATGATTTATGAGTAGTAAAAGTCAAGATAAAGTTTGTATTGTTAAAGATTTGAATTAGTGAATTTTAATTAGTGAATTAGTGAATTTTTATATGAAAAATTTGAATTAGTGAATTTTAATTAGTGAATTAGAAGTTAGTATAAGTGCTTTGGCTCAAAAGTTAAGTGGTTTGAGAAAATAAGGTATCGAGACCTCGTTTATGAAATTCAGGGCTGTAAATATTTTTATTAAATATTTATAGGGTCTTATTATATGTGAATTGAAGTTTGGTTGGGTAATTTTGACAATTAATTGCTTAATTAATGAAAAAGGAGTAAATTGTAAAAGTGATAAAAGTTAATTGCTATTAATTAAAAATAGTAAAGGGACCAAAATGGTAATTAAACCATGGTCAAAAAGTCCAAGCGGTGGTGGATATGATTACCATCCACTAACTTTTGGAATATTTATTCATTATGTCCTAATTAGTTTAAGGTTAAATTGAAATAAAGTTTATTTAGTTGGAATTTAATATAATTGAAGGACCAATTGTGTAATTGGACCCTCCTTAAATGGTTTTAATAAAGAAATGATGTGGAATTATTTAATTTTGTGATTAATTGCTATTATATTCTTATTAATTAGTAATTAAAGAAAGAGGACTAAATCATAAAAACTGTAAAAGTCAATTTCTATTAGTTTAAGAGGGTTAATAGAGGGGTTTAAAGGGAAATTTGGCCATTGTATTTTATGTTAGATGGTAGATGCCATTAATTTGGTAAATTATTAATGAGTATTAAAGGTTAAATTGGTAAATTAAGTAAATAAATGAAAAGAAAATAAAGGTTAAAAAAATATCATCTTCTTGATTCCTTCTTTCAAAAGCCGAAACCACCATGGTTGAAGCTTGGCAGTATTCGGCCAAGCTGAGGCCTTTGATTTGGTAAGCAAACCTTGCTTTTTTTTAATGATTTTTATGTATTTGAGTTCGTTTTAGCTTGATCTAGCTAACCCGGGGATTAATTTGTAAGTCTGTCAAATGTTATGAACCTTTTAATTGATGAATGAGTTGTTTCTTAAGATATTATGGAAGTTTTATAAGCTTGGTTGTTAGATTTGACTATTTTGTAAAGTAGTTTTTGATGATTTTAACGTTTAAGGACTAAAATGTGAACATAGAAAAAGTACAAGGATTTAAGGTTAAATGAAAACAAATATGGGCTGTATTGAAATGCTATGATATTCGACTGAACTTGATTCTATTTAAAATGGTTAATTTGCAAGTTTGAGCTAATGGACTAAATTGAATAAAAGTGAAAGGTTAAGGGTAATTTTGTAAAATTATCAAAAAACTTAATTGCATAAAATAAGTTTATTTTACTATTGGAATTAGTTAATTGAATAAAAAGTATTATTTTTTATCAAGAGTGGATTGGAAATTGAGGCAAGGAGAAAAGTTATGGAAAAGTCCCTATACTTTGACAATTACTGCAAATCAGTTTGGTAAGTTCGTGTAAATAAATTTTCATTTGATAACTCTAATTTTTATTATTATCTTGGTTATTTACTTGTCTAGAATGAGAGGGAAGAAAACGAGGAATATTTCGAACTCTGGCTCGGTGGAGTAATTTACTAAAGACTAGCTTGTAAGAGCGATATTCCGTCTGGCTCATAAGAGCAATGTTCTGATTGACTCGTACGAGCGGTATTCTATCTGGAGTAGTAAGAGCTAAACTCTATTTGGGCTCATATGAGCTAAATTTTTGGAAGACCCGAAGAGATCAACTTGAGGCTAATATCACGAGATTACGAAGATGTTCTTATTACTCTTCCTATAACCGAATATGCTATTTAGTAAGTATGTACTATTAGCTTTCAATTTGATATTTGCAATTATACATTTATCTTGAATATATTTTTTTATTATGGATTGGGATTGAAGGCTTGAGGATATTCTGTTTCTGGCTCGGGTAGAGCGTTAATCTGTTTCCAACTCATAGAGGAACGTTATTCTGTATCTGGGCTCGAATGAGTTATAATTTACACTAGGTACTAGTTATGGTGGTAAATTTATCTAAGTTTGCAAACTTACTAAGCTTTGTAAGCTTACAATGTCGATTTGTTTGCTGTTTTGTAGATTTCATTTTGCTGTCAGAGGATCGGATCATTATGAAGAATCACACTATGTGCCAAGAGCATCTTCGGTAGTTTTTTTATATCATCTGGCTTATATGGCATGTACTAGGATGATGTTATTTTTGTAAATGCTTATTTCTGGATTAAATAATACTTGTAGTGCTTTGGTCAAATGTTGAACTCTTGAATGCTTGATTAATGTTGTAAGTGGGCATCTAGTACTTAAATGTAATGCTAGGTGTTGTTTTTTAACTCAATGTGTTGTCCATTTACACTTTATGTCTAAGAAATGAAGTTTTGTAGATGAACTTGTGTGAATATTAGAATTCTGCATAATTGTTTCGGTAGAATTGTTGCATGTATCGGTAGAAGTACAGGGTACGAGAGAGGTTTCTCACTGACTTGAGTTGTATCGATAGTTGCATACTAAGTATCGGTAGTTAAGATGTTTGTATCGGTAGAAGTTGCAAGATAGGACTTCCTAACTCTCTAGAGTTTTTAGTATCCGTAGAAGTAAGACTTGTTTCGATAGAAGTTACACTTGTATCGGTAGAACTATCATCAGTATCGATAGAAATCTACACTGTTTCTAAATTGCTTACTGACTTGACTATTACCGATACTTGTCCAACAGGTATCGATAGAAGTCTCCAAAAATCGTGGAGTTGACATTTTTGACCTTTCTGAGTTATGTTGATTTCCAATTGATGATTCATGTCGTGCTTATCACATTACTCTATTAAAATATGGTTAAATGAAACAATAACGTGAGATAGACTGCGATAGATGATCGGAAGGACACCGGGACCTTAACCGATGACAGTATTGAGTTTTGGGTGTTACAAGTATTCTGAGTTGTTAGTTTGTAATTGAATGGATTTGTGATTGATTTGATATTTAAAAAATATTCGTAAAGTTATGTAAACCCCTGAGACTTTAAATTGGTGATGGTTACAAGTTTTGGGTGTTACATTTAGTGGTATCAGAGCTACGGTTTAGTTGATTCTCGGACTAAATGTAGTGTGAATAAAGTCTAAAAAGTACTTCCCATAAAAACCTATGATAGTGTGATATTGATTGATCCAATCTAACTCATGTTTTTATTATCGATTTTAAAGATGTCATTTGAATCTGATCATGACGAAATTAATGAAGTTAATAATAATATTCTGACTACGGATTTTGGTGCAAGTTATTGTATACTGGTTTCAAAAATATCTGAATATTAGGAAGTAAATAAAGTGAGATCAAAGACATAATGGTGGATTCGAATCTACAGTGTCTGATATTATTTTTGGTATGTTCTATTCTTTCGATATTACTTATTGTGTTGAACTGATTGAGATTGTGTTAATTATTTCATATAATGCATTGTCATAATAATGGATAAGGGCCTATTTTTCTAAATCAATGAGTTGATATTTAAGTCAAAACCTGTTGGGATAGAATCGATAAGCCGAAACTACCTGCTGAAAATTTATGACGGAATTTTTTTGTCGATTTGATGTTACTATCATTTCACGAATTTGGTATTATTCCAGGAATAAATTGACTAGGGTTATATGAAACCATAGTGAATTGTAGACTGTAATGTCAAACTGATGTACTGATTAGGGTTGAGCCAAGTAAACCAGATAGTATAATCAAAGTTATTTCAGATGTTTTTGTACATGAAATGATCTAAAATGATTGTAAAACATTATATATATATAATTATCTACTCAATATTTTAAAAAAATTGGATTAGAGGTTAACTATGTATCGTTGGATTACTGACTGGACTACTACCGATACTTGTCCAATAGGTATCGGTAGAAGTCTCCAAAAATCATGGAATGGACATTTTTCCCTTTCCCGAGTTATGTTAATTTCCAATTGATGATTTATGTTGTGCTTATTGTATTACTCTATTAAAATATGGTTAAATGAAATAATAACGTGAGATAGACTGCGATAGATGATCGACACCAGGACCTTAACCAGTAACGGTATCGGGTTTTGGGTGTTATAAGTATTACAAGTTGTTAGTTTGTAATTGGATGGATTTGTGATTGATTTGATATTTAAAAAAAAATCATAAAGTTCTGTAAACCCCTGAGACTCTAAACCGATGATGGTTACAGGTTTTGGCTGTTACATGTCATGCCATTTGGTTGACGAATGGACCTACCGAATTTATGGATATGATGAATAGTGTATTCCATTCCTATCTAGATCGATTCGTTGTGGCTTTCATAGATGATATATTGGTGTATTCTCGATCAGAGGATGAGCACGACGAGCATTTGAGAGTGGTTCTTCAAGTTTTACGAGAGAAGCAGTTGTATGCTAAGTTGAGCAAGTGTGAGTTTTGTCTTCGTAAGCTAGTTTTTCTTGATCCGAAAAGGTTGAGGTGATCTTGGATTGGAAGTCGCCAAGGACTGTGTTTGAGGTTAGGAGTTTCTTAGGCCTAGTTGGTTACTATCATCGTTTCGTTAAGGGTTTTTCGAGTATTGCTGCTCCATTGACGAAGTTGCTTTAGAATAACTCTACCTTTGAGTGGACTGTTGAGAGGCAAAAGAATTTTGAGAACCTGAAGTCGGTTTTGACTGAAGCACCTGTATTGACACAATCAGAATATGGTAAGGAGTATGCTGTTTTCAGTTATGCTTCTTACGCGGGATTGGATTTTGTGCTGATGTAGGAGGGAAAGGTAGTAGCTTATGCGTCGAGGCAGTTGAGACCACATGAGTGTAACTATCTGACCTATGATCTAGAGTTGGCTGCTGTAGTCTTTGCACTCAAGATTTGGCGTCACTACTTGTATGGTGAGAGATGTGTGATTTACACCGACCACAAGAGTCTTAAGTATCTACTTACATAGAAGGAGTTGAACTTGAGACAGTGGCATTGGATTGAGTTGCTAAAGGACTATGACTGTGTGATTGAGTATCATTTGGGAAAGATGAATGTTGTCGCTGATGCCTTGACTCGTAAGTCTTTAGTTGACTTAAGGGCAATATTTGCGAAGTTGTCGATTTTCAGGATGGTGGATTGTTAGCTGAGCTTTAGGTGATGCAGACCCTTGCGCGGTAGATTCGAGAGAGACAGTCTTTTGATGAGAGTTTGGCACGTCGTATCTGTCAGGTTGAGTTGGGTGTTCTTGGAGATTTTGATCTTAATTTTGATAGTTTTCTTTGTTTATGAGGTTGGATGTGTGTTCCGATGAACAAGGATATGAGACACTTGATTCTTACTGAGGCTCATAATAGTCCATGTGTTATGCATCCTGGTGGGAACAAGATATATCAGGATCTTCGAGTTTTGTATTGGTAGGCATGGTTGAATAATGACGTAGCTGATCTTGTTGCTAGATGTTTAGTCTGCTAGAGGGTTAAAGTTAGCATCAATGTCCGTTTGGGTTACTTCAGCCAATTAGGATTCCAAATTGAAAATGGGAACGAATCACGATGGATTTTGTTTTGGCTTTGACGTTGACTCCATCTTGGAAGGATTCAGTTTGGGTGATAATGGATCAGTTTACGAAGTGTGCACATTTCTTGCCTATGTGTATGACCTTCAGTTTGCAATAGTTGGCCAAGCTTTACATTAGGGAGATTCTCAGAGTGCATGGAGGTCCAATTTCTATCATATCGGATCGAGATCCATGATTTACGTCGAGACTCTAGAAGACTTTGCATGAGGCTTTGGGTACGAAGCTTCACTTCAGTACAACGTATCATCCACAGTCAGATGATCAGTCTGAGAGAGTGATCCAGATTCTTGAGGATATGCTTCGGAGTTGTGTTATCGGGATTGTCATTCGTCGTTGGCTGAGTTCGCGTACAACAACATATATCAGAGGAGTATTTAGATGGCTCCGTTTAAGGCACTTTATGGTTGGAAGTGTAGGACTCCACTATGTTGGTCTGACATGGAGGAGAAGAGGAATTTGAGTCCTGATTTGGTTCGTGAGGTCGAGGAGAAGGCAAAACTTATCTGTGATTGGTTGAAGGCTGCTTTAGATAGGTAGAAATCTTATGCTGACTTGAGACATCGAGATATTAAGTATTAGGTTGGTGATAAGGTGTTTTTGAAGGTTTCTCCTTGGAAGAAGGTTTTAAGGTTCGGGCAAAAATGTAAGCTCAGTTCGAGGTTTATTAGCCCTTACGAGGTTATTGAGTGAATTGGATCGATTGCTTATCATCTTCTGTTCCCGTTTGAGATTAAGCGCATTCACAATATCTTTCATGTTTCCATGCTACGGAAGTATAGGTCGGATCCTTTCCATGTTGTTCCTGTTGAGGAGATTGAGGTTCGATCTGACCTTTTGAATGAGGAGGAATCGGTTACGATCCTAGATTGTGAGGTCAAGGTGCTATGTAATAAGATAGTTCCATTGGTGAAAGTTTTGTGCCGCAACCATAAGATTGAGGTAGCCACTTGGGAATCGAAAGATATCATGAAGCGTCAGTATCCGTACCTATTTGATTTAAGTAAATGTCAATGATGAAATTTCTTTTAAGAGGGGGAGAGTTGTAAGGCCCCGAAAATAGTTATAGTATTTTCGAGTAAGTTTATCGAGTTTCTAGTGAAAAATTTGGAATTAATCAGGCTAATTAGCGAATTATATTCTTAATTAGTTAGGTTAATTTCATCTAAAATTGGTAAATAATATTCCAGAAAATAAAAATATTTTTAGAAAATTTAATTTTATGGTTTTAAATTATTTTTCGGTAAAAATAAATATTTTGGGTTAAATTGGAATTTTAACATAATTTAAAATGGGGGTTTAATTAGGTGATTTAAAATATTAATTAAATGATAGTAATTTGAAAAACAAGGAAAATGTGTAAGAGGTTTTATAGCAAATAAACCATACTTTCGAAATTTTGGAGGGGAAGGAGCAAATTGTAAAATAGGGGAAAAGGTGGAGTGGCTTGATGGCAAATTCCCCAAATTTTGAAAATTAGGTGGGGGTTTTAAGTTTTAAAAAACTTTGCAACTACCTCATTTTTTCACTCGAATTGAAAGCTTTTTCTATCGTTTTTTTGCTTGTTTTCATAAACCAAATATCAAAGAATAGATCTAAACCTTTTCTCTCCCAAAATTCTCTCTAAAATCTCTCAAAATAATTTTCAAAGTTGGGCAAAAAGTAATTCGAGTTTCTTCAAGCATTTGATTCAAACTTCCAAATCAATGATTTGAGTTCAATCGAAGGTAATTCTCAGCTCTAAATTTGTTTTTAAGTTGATTTCAATCATTACTTGTTAATTAAAGTGATTATAATGAATTTTCAATTTTAATTTCTTATTTCTTGAACTTGAATCAATGATGGTGGATCTTTAATTTTGATTGGGAATCAAAATATTAATGGATGTCTAAGCTAAAAATAGGTCTAATAAGAGGTTAATAATCTTAAACCAAAAGATCAAACATGTTTTATGGATTAACTTTGAGAAATTCAAATTTGATCAAGAACATGGATGATTTGTCTGAAAAATTATGAAACGGATTAAATGATGAAATTAACATATAGAATACATGTTACTAGACTAGATATGAAGATTAGAAGTGGTTTGAGGTCCTGAAGAGGGAGTTTAGTTAAGAATTCCATATTTCGGCTTAGTTGTGCAACATTAGTAAGGTAGTTTAGAGCAATGATATAGATTCGTATACTTTATCAACTTTCGTGTTTCTTGTTGCTATAGTTAGTTTGTAATGTATATTTTGTCTCTGTTAAAGCTCCACATCAAGAGGAGGAACGTGCAAATCAGAATTGAAGTTCAAACTTGCTTGTTTGAACACATTTTTGCTTAAAGAGCTAAGTGTGGAGGTGAGTGATATAAAGGGCAATTTGGTAAATTGGCCTGATTATGTGTTAAATTAAAGATTTAATTGGTGTTATTAATGACTAAATTGCATATTGGATGGTTGGATTTGCAAAAATAGGTTTTATTTTATAAAAGAGCAAAATGACAATTGGTTTGGTAAGTTGTGTATTATGCTTTTAGCATGATTAGATTGTTTGGAATAAATTGATATTTGAAGCATGAGTTACTGATTATTGAACATTTGATAAAGGTGTTCTAATTGGTATATGAATATTGGGAAAATGATATTTGCTATGCTTAATTTTATTGATGTTAAAATTGCTTAACAGCATGCTTTTACTTGCATTTTAACATCCTAAATTAAGTGATTAAACAATAGATTTGATGCCTTGTATGTATGATTATATTAGCAACATAGCATGGTGGATCCATTGGATATAGTTGGCATGCCATAGGATTTGTGAGTACTCACCATTATTTGTGATATTGTGAGCATATGGCTCATGGTGGACTGATTTTTTTTTGGAGTAGATAACGGAGTGTTGAGCTTGAGTCTCCATTCATCGGGTTATTGAGGTGCTATATGGGAGCGTGTGGCTTCAGCCTACTCAATTCAGAGGACTGTATTTGATTTGTGGGAGTTTGAAGATCTGTTTATCCAATGTATGATCACACGTTTACTTAGTGCCATGGATTATTATGCCAATATAATTGATTGATTGTGCCAATATAATTGAATGTTTATATGTTAAAAGATGATTGTACACGCCATGAAAAAATTGATTCTTAATTCTTGAAATAGCATGTGAGGTTATGGTGAAATGTTAACATGTTGTGACTAAAAATTTAATGCTTAATTTCTTTGATTTATGCATGTTTGGGTGCAAATTACTTGATGTTTTTACTATCATTCACTGAGCTTTTTAAGCTCACACCCTCACATTTCGTGCACAGAATTTCTGGGTGTAAGGAGTCGAGAAGCAAGTGCAAGGGCGATCCAAGAATAAGGCTCGGTAGTGGCATAAGAAATTTACTTTAGAGACTATATAGGGGCATTATGATGCTTTTGGGACTGGTGTTATTTTACTTGTAATGAACATTGAACATTCAATTTTGGATTTTAATTTTTGTGATTTTATAACTTCTTTAATACGTGATTTTATGTTTAATTGATGTTTGATTTATGAGATGTTGATGAGTGTACGGTGTTTGATAACATGGTGTATCAGACATGTATTTTATATTAACAATCTTTAATTGAAGCTTACCATGGAGTGGATTGCTTGCGACTAAGGTATGTAGCCTGTGTTAATTAATTGGTGTTTGCTAAGCTTGTAATTGGGTTTTAAATTTGGATTAATTGTTCCATATTTGTTGTAAATAAATTAAATTGGTGATGTGTTGATGTTTATGGTGATTAATTATAGCTATTTCAAGTTTAATGAGTAAGTAAAATATGTAAAATTGGGTAATTAAAACGAATTTTTGACAAAATAGGTGCAGTGGTTTGTACACGGGCGTGTAGGTTTTTGGGGGTTTGATTTTTTGTTTTTGTAATCTTGTATTCTAATTTGGTTAATTTATAATTAAGTCCTAAAACTTAATTAGATTAGTTGAATCATTTAATGATAGGGAAACTTGGTAGCATTTTAGGATTACACTTTTAACTATTAATATTTGGTAGAAACACTCTTAATTTTTAATTTGGAAAAAATACTAAAAGTTTATAAAAGTTACGATGTAGTCCGTAATAACAAAACTTGAATTAGACATAGTAAATGAACTCGAATTAAGCTGAAATTTTTAGGGCTTGCATAATTTGAATAAAAGAAGGTCGGTAACTATTTAGAAATAAAATCGGGATAGTTTAACCTTAGGCGGTAGAATGACCAAAAATACCTTAAGATTAAATACTTAGAAAAAGTTTAAAAATGGTTCACAAATTGCTTCCACATTAATAAATGATAGTTAAATAGTCATAAATGAGGTGTTAAAAGGTTGGGGTGTGCGTTGGGTGGTCATTAGTTGGAGAGTCACTTTGGTGGCTAATGTAACACTTCAAATTCGGGTCGATCTATCCCGGTCGAGTTTGGGGTGTCACATTTTGGGAGAAGATTTATTAGCCTGAGCTTTAATTTCATCGTCGAACAAGAACGAGATGAACTTGTCGACTTCTTCGATTGGCGTCTCCTTTACCTTGACCAAAAAGTATGTCGACTTATCTACACTTTTACTCAGAATCGGTTTAAGCTTTAAGTCTGTGGTCAATCTTACCTCTACATCTACTGCTATGTCTACTTTTACATTTTATTGCTACGTGTACGAGTATGTTAATAAGATCGGTAACACCTTCGATAATGTTTAACTCATCCTCTTAGCCATCAGTTCCAAACTCTTGTTGGTTGTTACCATTGAATTCTGAATGATCAATGATAGTGGATTGGTCCTCGTGACTAGAGTTGGGAACCTTATGCATGACTTTTTTCGTTGGAAACTGTACCTTTATTTATTTTTTTTGAGAAATTTCATCATTTCCAAAATTTGTGTCATCATATTTTTCATTTCTGAAGCTTCTTTGGCAAAGGATTGTAACACCTAGTTTTGGTGGGTCCGAGGTTTTGGCGGGTAATCATAAAATAATCCATTTGGCGAAGTTTTATCAACCCAGTTGTCATTTCTAGTGTATAGATTGGGCGTATAGAAATCTTCTGGATTGCAAATAAAGATTAATTTATGAAATGCTTTGCTATTTGAAGAGAAAGATTTTAGAAATAATAAGGGAAATTATGATTTGAGTTAATGCTTAGAACGATGAAAATGTGTAAGTGTACACAATCATATTCAAGTAATAAAGTGACAAGTAAATGTTAAGTATCGTACCCATAGGAACTGTGCTATGAAAAATATTTATGAAATATTTAATCAACAATTTGGTTAGGAACAAGATAATATTTGTGAAGGATGTTAACCTAAGTATATAATTAAACTATTAATCTAATCTAAGTTAATCTAAAAGCTAAAACTAAAGTAAATTCCTATGCACGATTTCTAAAGGTTTTAATTAATATGACATAAATGTGTCAAGTTAATTGCTCTAATTACTTGATTAAATCTAAATCATGCTCATCCTTGCTACGAAATAATATTCAAGGCAACCTAGTATCTTGCTAACTTATGAACAACATCACTTACAAAAATCACTTTATCTCTTGAACATACACCTATGCCAATAAGACTGACTAAACTAATCTTTGATAAGCAAATGTGTTATAGCACATACATACATTATGAAATTAATTTATATCTTGAACATACACCTATGTCAATACGACCGACTAAATTAATAGTCATAAGTATGTAAAGGATCAAGTGAGGTAACAACATATAACTATATTGAAACAGTTTAATCACAAAAATCTTGCAAGTTATGCTAGGCTAGCAATCTCCAATACAATCACAATTTTAACCCTCAGCTTCCTTAGAGGATTAAGCATGCACAAATTAAATAGTGTGTCCATTAATCACAATTTCAACAGGCTTAAATGATTAATTCAATAGTTATATCACAAGGGTAATGCAATAATAACTTAGGCATGATAATATTTAATTAAACAAAATATTCAAGGCCTATAACAATAAAAACATGATAAATAAATAATCAAGCAATCAACACAATCAAACAAAAAATTTAAGAAATTTAAGCTATTTTAATTAAAGAAATAATAGCATTCATAATAGCATTCATCATGATAACAAACGAGAATCTAAAATATGAGAAAGAGAATAAGATTAAATCCAATGATTTGTCAAGAATTGCTTCCACGTTCTTCGTTGTTTTTCTCTATTCTTCCCAGATCGAGGTCTCTGATGAACACTCAACAAAGACTATGCAAGGGCTGAAGAACCACACTTTTCCAAGAGGGAAATCAGCAAGGGAATGGAAGGGAAAATGGAATGGAAGGCTAGAGAGCAAATGAGAGAAAGAAGAGAGAATGGAATGAATTGGTGTGAAAAATGAGGTGAGTGAGGGTGGTATTTATAGGCGAGAGTTGGTGGCTATATTTAGCAAATAATATCAGCCACACAACTCTCATGGCCAACCATGCATAAGCAAAGTTTGACAAGTTCAAACTTTGCTAAATTTGGCTTGGGTGTGAATTTGAAACCACCAAAAGTGGAGGGGTTTGAATGGGATTTTGGGAAAGTTTAAGGGTTGTTTTGTAAGGTTGAAATGGTCAACATAATAACCTTAATGGGTTAGCACTTGGACGACACATGACTACCTCAAATCAAGGTGGTTCGACCCTCGATTGCATGCACATCGAGCCACTTCACTTCAGCATTTATAATTTATTTTTAATCCAAATTAATTGAATTAAAAATATATTATAAAACATAATTTAGCTTCATATTGGACCGAACTTTGGCTGGAAAATATTCTTCTTAGCTCTTCATTAACTCGAAGTAAATATTCCCTCAACGGTTTAAGCTGTTAGTAGTGTCTACCGAGCTGATTTTCACCAATTGTGCAAATCTGTCAAAAAATATCAAATTCATGCTTAATATTTATAAAAATAATTAAAAATCAATATGTTTGAAATTTTAGCACAAATTAATTATTTTATAATTAAATTGTATTTTTTGATATTAATTACTCAGAATTTGCATGAATTTAGGTTAAAAAGGGTATGAAAAATATATATTTTCATCGTTCCAACGCCAAACGTATTATGCACCTTGTTTGCTCTAGTTAAGTTGTTAGGCAATCTGGTTAGGAATCAATTGGATAGACTTGTCTTATATTTATTATATTGGATTCTTATTTATGTTTTTCTCAGAATTAATAGACCATAATGAGAGACAGACTCTAAATTCAAGTGACACATGTTGAGCTACTGTAAGTGAGCTTGGGTTAGAAATATAGGTATAAAGATAGAGAAAAAAGAGTTTTCTACTTACTGATTATGCTACTTTCTGATTCCTCTACTATGATCCAAAGGTATTTCTTCTTCTAAAAACTGGAAGCTAAGGAACTGAACTTACTTAGTGGTTGTTCTATCCCAAGGTAAGCATTACAATTTTGCATGTTAAATTTTGGAAGAGTAAAATCTGTAAGAAGAGTATGAACAATAAAGTGTAGGTATAAGGCTTTGCATGGTAGTTGTGAGTACTTGAGATGATGGTAAATTATATACGAATGAGTTTTAATGGTGTTTCTATGTTTTATAAGTAGTGGTTACTACTGTTGTATAATGGATGTTTAGATCTGGAGTTCAAGCTACTGAAGGTGAGTGTCAAGTGAGTTCCTAATATAGACTCATGTAAATTTTCTAGATAAGTCTTTTAAGATAGAAATACACTAAGAGGTGGTGAATTGGTGTATTAAAACGTTCAGAAAATGGAAAAAATTAAAGGACTCAAGTATTTATAGTGGTTCTACCTCAATTGCCTACCTCCACTACCTTAGCTTTCCTCAACTAATGATTTCCCAAATCCATTAGATTTGAACCTTTAAGGATAATGTTTAACCTTACAAATCCATATCTGTTCAAAGGTAAGATAGAACCACTTCACCTTAAGGTTTTTTACCCAAAACCTCAAGTAATACCTCAAAAATGAGAGAAATAATGATGGATAAGATGATACATCTAAAAGGTAGATATTAGAATTATCACACAAAATTACAACACTTGAAAAAATGATAAAAAACTTAACCCACAAGTGTGTACAAGAAATATTTAGTAAAAGATTAAGAAAGATTGGAAAATTGAGTTCTTGAAATTTAGGCACTTGTTTTTTTTAATGAGGAGCATTGATCTTTTATTTAGGTCCTCTAATAACCTTGTGGACATTTGTAGCCATTAGAAAAAAATATAGTCGTTCCAGCCATAAAAACTTGCATTAAATGTAGTTTATAGCTTCTCATTGTATCAGTAGAATGGGACCTGTATTGGTATAAGTCCTTTCAAAATATGATCATTGGGTTTGTTGTGTCGGTAGAGGTCCAGTTTTATCGGTAGAACTCTGAGGGTTTCAACTGGTATCGATAAAACCTATTAGAGTATCGTAGAATGTGCAAGGGAGGCTGGACTTTGGCTACTGCCTTGACTTGTTTTGGTAGATGTCCTAAGGTATTAGTAGAAGTCTAGTTGTATCGGTAGATTGGACCAGGGTATCGATAAAGGTCTCATGCCAAAACTACCTTGCACATGGAGTGCGTTCTACCGATAGAGGTTCGGGTTGTATTGGTAGAACCCAGAGTTGTATCGGTAAAACTCCCATTTCTACTGATAGAATTCTATAACCTTTTCAAGGTTTTTCTATCTTGAGTTCTATTGATACTTGTCCACCTAAGTATCGGTAGAAGCCTTTCAGACTTAAAAAAACTCGTTAAAAATTAAGTTAATTCAAGGCTTTTTAAATATTTATTTTGTCTAACACTTTGAAAATAATTTGAAGGACTTATAAATAATTTTTCAAATTTAAGTGGGGATTTTTAATATACTTTTTGTTATTCAACATACTTGAAAAACTAGAGCTAACAATCTATCCCTTTTTGATATAACAAAAACATTTTAAAAAAAATTGCTAACTCCCCCCATCTTAAACATTATTTTCAAAATAAGCTCACTTTTTGAAAAAAATTTTTAGACGTCATTTCATTTAAATTTCCAACTTAAAGAATTTGAATTTAAGATTAAGTTGAAAGAAATTATTTTGATTTCCAACTAAGGAGAATTTTACTTTTGAGTTTAGTTGAAATTATATTATGCAAATTTTGCATTTTTCTCCCCATTTTTGTAATATAAAAAAGAATGCATTCTTGAAAAACTAAGGGAATAAATGCAAAATACTTAAACATATGGAGACATAAGAGTAAAAAATATAACAAAAGAAAAATGAAGCATATAAACAAGTAGATAAAACAAAACAATGGCAGTACATTTGAAATAAAAGCATTTACAGGCAATGAAAATAAAAACATCCCAAAGCAGCAAAATATGCAACCAATGTAAATATCCCAAATATACAAAGAAAGACAACCAAACAACCCAGATGGTGATATAATCCAACCAAAAAGCATATAAAAATCAACTAAGAAGTGAAGTCTTAATCGTCGATGGCGGGGGAAACTAAGAGGCTAACTCATTAAGGTGCTCGTCTAATTAATTGTAGTGATTGTCAAAATGGGCAGTCAATGCATTAAAAAATGCATCGACTTGTAACACAACCTATTAACTGCCTCGAGTAAACGTGTTGTGCACGGGAACGACGGAGCGAGAAGACCTGGATAGCCTCATGCGGAGACCTAGTAGCATTGGATGATTGTGAAGCAACCGGTGGAAACATCGATGCTTGAGCTGTCGAGGATTTTCGATCGAACTTGCGGACCAATTTCCCTCATCATTAATCTTCCAATTGCAATTATGCGCGGTCAAGATATCGATAAAGGAGTTTATGGCACGTTCGGGGTCTACACTTACGTTTATTCTATGGACACGAAAGATATGAGAGAGGAACGTACTGTAATGTAAGGTTTTGTTGCTAGACATTGGTAACCTAACAATCTCAATAACGTTTAGAAAAATAATTGAGGCTAAGTTGTGGGGATGATTGGTTTTAAAGCAGTGCCACATCAAATAATTTGTGTGGCGAAAGCCAAAATGTTTATTAGATGGGGCAACGATCCATGTGAATATAAGATGGAGGATATGATCATGAAGGTCCATGGCATTCCTACATAATCATTTGGCCTAGTTAACAAAGTATCGTATGGGTCGATATGATGTTAGCACCCTCATCTGGTGATAGAAAGATAAGTAAAGAGGGTTTTAACCGAGATAGTAATCTCTTGGCCTATGACAAAAGAAGTAATAAATTGAATTAGGAGGGTGTTAGGGTTGTGTTTAAGTTTGGCATTGGAATTAAATAGCCGAACAAGGTTGTCATAGCAAGGACCCCTAATTGGAGACACTCAAGCTAACCCTAATCGTGGAGTTGGTCGAGGTATTTGAATTGAAGGGTATTTGTAAAAAAGTTTAGATCGACGAGACGGGAGATTTGAACCGCACAGGTTACAAAATAGGTGTTCAATTTTTCGAGGGCATCGTTGTCCTCGAAACATTCAATTATCAAAGAGTGATCTAAGGGAGCGGAAGAGGGCTCACCTCTAGCATGTTTAGGTGCGGATGCTTACGGGATGTACAGGGAGACATTTTATCTAAAGGATGGGTAGACTAAGGGTAAAGGGGTCAGTTTAAAAAGTGTCCATGTAGAAGAAAATAGTAATACAAACAATTTATATCCCCAATAGCAATAGATGCAATTTTGAAAAAAATGATGCATGTGATGAATTATGAAAAAGAAAAGGGCAAATCAAAAGTAAAAAAATTAATTTGATACACACACACACATACATATATATATATATCTAAAAACAATTTATATATAGTAACAAAAATATGTATATATAATTTATATATGTTCATTTTAAAACAATATATTTATAAAAATTAAGATTTTAGGGTTTACCTTATAAACGGGGGAAATGAGGAAAATGTGGAGACTTTGTGGAAATCTTGTTGAAATTAATGTGGAAGGCATGTGCGAGACAAGAATAAGTAAAAAGAATTGAGGAAAAACAGTAGAATGTGGGGGTGTTGGAGAGGTGGAGATCGAAAATGGGGGTGGAGCTTTAGGAAGAAGATGCTGTAAAAAAACATTGCTAAGGTATATATATGCCCGCATCTACCAATACTTATCCACTTCTATCGGTATAAGTCGGCAAGTTTCGATAGAAGTTTACTTCTATTGATATCTCATCAACAAAACCCAAAAATACTACTTAGGCACAATTCTATTGATACATCGCTACGTACTACCGAAACAACTAATAAAAAAATGAAAAAAAATACATAGAAAAAAGGTACAAAACAAATAGATAACATATGTAAGATCATATAATACCATGTTTAAACAAATATTTACAAGAAAATCAAGTAAAAACATGCTTGAAGGCATTAAAAGGTGGAAAATATACTTACTAACATACTCAAGTTTTGAACTATGATTTAAAATACTATCTAGCTTAATTATATCAAATATTAACAATATTTCAAACATGCAAGAATAAAGAGAAACAAGGAATTTACAAATATAATCAAGTAATGTACACAAGCATGCATAAACAACACAAGTGTCCAAAAATGTAAAAAAGATTATAGAAGAAGTTTATGAAGGCATGTTCATTAGTCCTAACTCTCCCTTAATTATCCAAAATCTCTCCTTATCTAAAGGCTTTGTAAAATATCGGCTAGTTTATGCAAAGTATTTACGAACTCTAAAACTATGTAACCTCTTTACACATGATCTCTAATGAAATGGTGTCTTATCTTTATGTGCTTTGTTCTAGAGTGTTGGACGAGATTTTTTGGTTAAGCAAATAGCATTAGTTTTATCACACCTTACAGGAATGTGATCCATATCAATTCCATAACTAATTTTTGCTTCATCCAAAGAATTTGGGCACAATAGCTACCTACGGCAACATATTCTGCTTCGGGCTGTGAACAAAGTTACACTATTTTGTTTCTTAGAGAACCAAGAAACAAGCATGTTTCCTAAGAATTGACATGTTCCAGTAGTGCTTTTTCTATCTAACTTGCATCCTCCACTGCATCAGAGTAAGCATGCAAACTAAATGATGAATCTTTGGGATACCACAAATCCTAGGCTTGGAGTGTCCTTAAGGTACCTAAAGATTCTCTTAATGGCTTGTAAATGTGACTCCTTAGGATATGATTGAAATCTAGAGCATAAACAAACACTAAACATTATATCCGATCTACTTGTGGTAGGATAAAATAATGACCCTATCATAGACCTATAAATTTTAGTGTCAACACATTTACCTCCATCTTTATCAAGCTTGGTTGAAGTGCTCATTGGTATTTATTGAGGCTTCAAGTCCTCCATTTTAAACTTCTTGAGTATTTCCTTGATGTATTTGGCTTGATTGATGAAGATGTCATTTTTAGTTTGCTTGATTTGGAGCCCCAAAAAGAAGTTGAGCTCACCCATCATGGTCATTCTCAACACATTCCATAATCTTAGAAAATTCTTGACAAAGAAGTTCATTAGTAGCCACCAAATATAATATTATCAACATACATTTGTACAACTAAAAAGTTTTTGCCTTTAGTTTTTATGAACAAGGTGGTGTCCTGTAAGGTCTCAAAATAGGTCTAGTAGTTTTGGGTAAGTTTACCGGGTTCCAAGTAAAAATTGGGAATTGATCTGGTTAATTAGCGATTTATATTATTCATTAGTTAGCTTAATTTCATCTAAAAATTGGTAAATAATATTCTGAAAAATAAAAATATTTTTAGAAAATTAATTTTATGGTTTTAAATAATTTTTGGGTAAAATAAATATTTTGGGTTAAATTATAATTTTAAAATAATTTAAAATGAGGGTTTAATTGGGTGATTTAAAATATTAATTAAATGGGACTAATTTGAAAAAAAAAGAGAAATGTGTAAAAGGTTTTATAGCAAATAAATCATATTTTTTAGAATTTTGGAGGCGAAGGAGCAAATTGTAAAACAAGGGAAAAGAGGGTGTGGCCTGATGGAAAATTCCCCAAATTTTGAAAATCAGGTGATGGTTTTTAGTTTTAAAAACTCTGCAACTACCTCACTTTTCACTCATTTTTCACCCGAATTGAGAACTTTTTCCCTGTTTTTTTGCTTGTTTTCATAAACCAAATATCACAGAATAGATCTAAACCTTTTTCTCCCCCAAAATTCTCTCTAAAATCTCTCGATATAATTTTCAAAGTTGGGTAAAAAGTCAATCGAATTTCCTCAAGCGCTTTGATTCAAACTTCCAAATCAATGATTTAAGTTTAGTTGAAGGTAATCCACACCTCTAAATTTGTTTTTAAGTTTATTTCAATCATTATTTGTTAGTTAAAGTGATTATAATGGATTTTTAATTTTAATTTCTTCTTTCTTGAACTTGAGGATCAACAATGGTGGATCTTTAATTTTGAGTTGGAATCAAAATATTAATGGATGTCTAAGCTCAAAATAGGTCTAATAAGAGGTTTTTAATCTTAAACCAAAAGATCAAACACGTTTTATGAATCAATTTTGAGAATTTAGAATTTGATCAAGAACATGGATGATTTTTCTAGAAAATTATGAAACGGATTAAATGATGAAATTAACACTTAGAATACATGTTGTTTGACTAGGAATGAAGATTAGAAGTGGTTTGAGGTGCTGAAAAGGGAGTTTGGTTGACGAATTCCCTACTTCGACTTAGTTGTGCAACACCGATAAGGTAGTTTAGAGCAATGATTTAGATTCGTATACTTTATCAAATTTCATGTTTCTTGTTGCTATTGTTAGTTTGTAATGTATACTTTGTCTCTGTTAAAGCTCCACATCAAGAGGAGGAACGTGTAAATCAAAATTGAAGTTCAAACTTGCTTGTTTGAACACATTTTTGCTTAAAGAGCTAAGTGTAGAGGTGAGTGATATAAGGGCAATTTGGTAAATTAGCCTGATTATGTGTTAAATTAAAGGTTTAATTGATGTTACTAATGACTTAATTGCATATTGGATGGTTATATTTGCAGAAATAGATTTTATTTTATAAAAAAGCAAAATGAAAATTGGTTTGGTAAGGTTTTTAGCATGATTAAATTGTATTGAATAAATTGATATTTGGAGCATGAGTTGCTGATTGTTGAAAATTTGATAAAGGTGTTCTAATTGGTATATGAATATTGGGAAAATGATATTTGCTATGCTTAATTTTATTGATGTTAAAATTGCTTAGCAACATGCTTTTACTTGCATTTTAACATCCTAAATTAAGTGATTAAACAACATATTTAATGCCTTGTATTTATGATTATATTTGCAACATTGCATAGTGGATCCATTGGATATAGTTGGCATGCCATAGGATTTGTGAATACTCACCATTATTTGTGCTATTGTGAGCATATAGCTCATGGTGGACTGATTTGTTTGGAGTAGATAAGGGTGTTAAGCTTGAGTCTCCACTCATCGGGTTATTTGAGGCACTATAAGGGAGTGTATGGCTTCGGCCCGCACAATTTTGAGGACTTTATTTGATTTGTGGAGTTTGGAGATCTATTTCTCCAATCTATGATCAAACTTTTACTTATTTCCATGGATGTATTATGCCAATATAATTGATTGATTGTGCCAATATAATTGAATGTTTATATGTTAAAAGATGATTGTACACTCCATGGAAAAATTGATTCTTTAGTTCTTGAAATGGCATGTGAAGTTATTGTGAAATGTTAACATGTTGTGATTGAGAATTTAATGCTTAATTTCTTTGATTTATGCATGATTAGGTGCAAATTACTTGATGTTCATACTATCATTCACTGAGCTTTTTAAGCTCACACACTCACATTTTGTGAAGAGAATTTTCGAGCATAAGGAGTCGAGAAGCGAGTGCAAGGGTGATCTAAGAATAAGGCTCGGTAGTGGCTTAATAAATTATTTTAGATACTATATAGGGGAATTGTGATTCTTTTGGGACTATTGTTGTTAAATTGGAGATGTGTGGATGTTTGTGGTGATTAATTGTAGCTATTTAAAGTTTAATGAGTAAGTAAAATATGTAAAATCGGGTAATTAAAACGAATTTTTGACAAAATAGGTGCAGTGGTTTGCACACGGGTGTGTGTCGTTTCACATGGGCGTGTGGGTTTTTGCGGGTTTGATTTTTAATTTTTGTTAACTAGTATTCTAATTTGCTTAATTAATAATTTAGTCCTAAAAATAAATTAGATTAATTGAAGCCTTTAATGATAGGGAAACATGGTAATATTTTAGGATTAGACTTGTAACTGTTGATATTTGGTAGAAGTACTCTTAATTTTTAATTTGGAAAATATAGTAAAAGTTTGTAAAAGTTACAATTTAGTCTGTAATAATAAAACTTGAATTAGACATATAAATGAACTCGAATTAAGCTGAAAATTTTAGGGCTTACATAATTTGACTAAAAGAAGCTAGGTAACTATTTAGAAATAAAATCGGGATAGTTTAACCTTAGGTGGTAGAATGACCAAAAATACCCATAGGTTTAATACTTAGAAAAAGTTTAAAAATGCTTCACAAATTGCTTCCGCATTAATAAATGATAGTTAATTAGTTATAAGTGAGGTGTTATAAGGTTGAGGTGTGCATCGGCTGGTTGTTAGTTGGAGAGTGACTTCGATGGCTAATGTAACACTTCAAATTCGAGCCGATCCATCCCGTTCGGGTTTGGGGTGTCACAGTGTCTACTTTGCCTCTTCTAAAACCATTTTTAATTAAAAATTTGGAAAGCCTTTCATACCAAGCTCTAGGAGCTTGCTTCAAATGATATAGAGCTTTGGAAAATTTGAAAACATGGTTTGGAAAATTTGGATTTTCAAAACCGGGGGGTTGTTCAACATAAACTTCTTCTTCATTTATGAAACCATTTAAAAATGCACTTTTGACATCCATTTGAAAAAGTTTGAAATTTTTTGAACATGCGAAAGCAAATAACATCCTAATGGCTTCTAACCTAACTACCAGTGCATAAGTTTCATCATAGTCTATACCTTCCTCTTCGCTATATCCTTTTAGCAACTAATCTAGCCTTGTTTCTATCTGTTAACTTGATGGATTGAATCAAAATAGCCAAGAGGGAGGTGAATTAGCTTTTTAATAATGTTGGAAGAGAGTAGAGAAAATTGAAACAATTTGACACAAGAATTTAGAGTGGTTCAACCCCAAATGCCTACATCACTACCTTAGCTTTCCACCACTAAGGATTTTCCTAAATCCACTAGATTTGTAGAACCTTTGAGGACAAGGTTTAACCTTACAATCACTTAAGATTTCTACCTAAATCTTAAGTCTCAAATTCTCTCGAAGAAATACAAATTAGCAAACAAGAAACAACCCTAACAAGATCAAATTATTTGCAAATTAAGCTTACAATACAATGAAAATACACTCGTGTAAAGAAATGAAAGTAAGACTCACAAGTGTATGAAAGAAAGATATGAAAATTTAAGCTTTTAGGATGTTTGATTGAAGATAATTGCTTGTAATTGCTTTGTTACTTGTTAAAAGTCCTTAGAATATGGTATTTAAGCCCTCTAATTGATTTCTAACCATTGTGGTTGTTGGTGTCATAAATAGAGCCGTCGGGGATGAAAAACCATAACATTTAAGTGACCTGTAACTTTAAGTATCGATACCATACAAAAGGGTATCGATATTTTTTGCATTTAATGCAAAGTCAGTGACCGTTGGTACCATTATAAATTGATACCTCAACAAAATTATCGGTACTTGCTCCAAAAGGTATCGATACTGGATCGATACCTACTGGGGTTTATGAAAAACAGAATGCCCTTTTGGTAACATTTTTGAGCAATTGTATCGATGCTTTTCAGAAATTCTCGATACATAAAATTTGGTATCGATATTTTTTGGGTGTTGCCAAAACAAAATGCAAGTTTGGTCTCGATTTTACAAGGGGTATCGATATTTTCGAAATTATCGATACTGAGCCAAAAAGTATCAATACTTTTTGGCCTGGAGCTATTTTGACTTGTTTGAAAAACATTTTTAAGTGTTAAAATGATTTTTGACTTAGTACAAGTATTTTGACATGTTTAAAATCATTTTAACTTGATTCAAAAATTGTTTCGAACTTTTCTAAGAGTTTAAGATCGGAGTTTAAATTTTACCTCTTAGATTTTAAAATTGATAAATAATTTTGTCAGTTTTAACTTGTATTCAAAAATATTTTAATTTGTTATATCAAAATATTTTATCAAATAAAGCTTAGTTTAACAATCTCCCCCTTTTGATATAACAAAACTTTGTGAAAAAATTGTTTTTGAATAAATGCTCCCCCTTAATAAAAGACAGTTTGAATATAAGACCAAAATAAATTTTGTAAATCAAGTTTGCATTCATTTTTGTTTTTAAAATAAATTGGTCATAAAATCTTGCATTTTAGCATTTAAAAATAAAGTAAATAATCAAACATTTTACCTTTCCTTCTCCCCTTTTTTGTTTATAAAAAAACAATTAAAACTCAAGGAGAAAAGAGAGTTAGTCCATCATAATATATAAAAGAGAAAGGTAAGCAATGAACCAAAACATAAACTTTGTATCTAAAACATACCAATAAACCAATAAGTTCCATTAAATTGAAAAATGTTAAGAAAAACAAATAAGGTCAATAATGTAAAGACAAAGTCAAAAACAGAGAAAAAAATGAGAATGAAAATGTAATGAAAATGCATGGCCTAAGAGACTACTCTACTCATCGTTACGAGGAGATTGATAAGGAAGCATGGTAGGCGTGAAAGGTAAACGAGCAAGTATAGTGGCCACTTGTGCTTCTAGTGTCATGAACCTTGCGTTCATGTTTTCTTGAAGAACCCGAACATTGTCATTCAATGAGTGGATTGCATCGAGCAAGGCAGTGGCCACCTCCGGTAAAGGTGGAGCATGAGAAGATGAGGCCGGAGGAGGAGCATACTCGGGTTCCTGAATATCATCAAAGTCCACATCAATATCATCGTCATCATGGTCCGTGGGAGCATCACCTTTAACCCAAGTGTCGGTGGTAGCATCGAGATGATAATCCGCATGGTGGAGAGCCCCATAGATAATAGCTTGAGTGGAGGAAATGGTAGTGTCACCACGAGTACTAATACCTAGCCTCGTAAAAATGTATGACAAATATGTACCATGGGGAAGAGTGACATTTGTGTTAAGTCCCCTCCCAGTAGCTTTTGTAATGTCACTAAAAAGGGTGAATGCAAGATCGGGATGCCTATTAGTTCTAAAACAATCGATCCACCAATAGTCAGTGTTTCGAATCTTAGCATGTTTTTCAATAGGCCTTAGATTCCAAGTAAGGATTAGGTGAAGGACACGATCATGTATGTTAAGTTCGGATACCGAACCAGAAGGTACAAAAAGTGAGGGATCGTAACGTCCCTTCTCATCTGAGAGGCCTCCGAAAGGTAAGTGAAGATAGTCACCAAAGTCTTCGAGAGTTAGGAGAATGGTTTTTCCCATGAGAAAAGAGGAGATGGCAACAATGGGTTCTTCGGACTCATCATGTTCGAATGTGGCATTGGAAAAGAATGCTCGAACAAGGTTTAGAAAAATTAGTGAAGAGATATTAAAAAAATCCATCCAACCCAATTTTGTAAGATAGGAAGATAAGAAAAGCTAATGGCATCCAACATTGCCATGTTAATTTTCCTAGCCTCCCAAACACATTTAGAGGCAAAGTGGATGTTAAAGCATTAAAGTGAATTTGATGTTTGAAAACATTCGTTGAAAGAGGACTCGACATCACTAGAGGTAGAGGTACTAGTCCTAGAGCATTTTTTAGGAGCTATAATGCTAGATAGTAACTTAGGTAACAATAAGGCTATGAAAAAATTCTTTGAGAAATTTTGCCAAACACTTGGTGGGTAAGGGTTTTGGGTAAAAATTTTAAGAAAAATCCTTAAAGATTGATAACCTCCTGCAATAAAAAAACATATATACGATCCAAATCAACCCAATAAACAATTAAAACACACTATTTCAACCTACATTGTTTAAAATTAACAAGTTCAAAATTTAGGGTTTTTACCTCAAATGTGTTGAAATAGCCCAAAATCTCAAGTAAGAGTGAGCAAATCTTGATTAAAATAGGTTTGAGGGTGTTTAGAAGCCAAGATATTTTGAGAAAATGAAAAAGTTTTGAAAGATGTTGGTATGGGTTTGTGTTCTTTTCGGAGAAAAGAGGGGTTTTGGCTTAAGTGTTTTGAAAATCTGTAGTACGTGCCCTTATAAGCCCGTGGTATCAATATTTTTCCTCGAGTATCAATATTTTTCCTCGAGTATCAATATTTTTATGCAAGTATTGAGAATTTTAAATTAGTATCGATACCAAATTGCAGTTATGTATTCCAAGTGCAATTAATCACAAAAATGAGATTTTTAAGCCCTATTATTTTCTAAAGGTCCTAAAATGGCTCCAAAACTATTCCTAATGACTTAGAATGTGTTGATAGGACTAAGATGCATGAAAATAAATAAATAAATAATTTAAGTAAAATCAAAGGTGGCTAATTATTGATATATATGTGAGAGAAAAAAAATTGAAGGCATACTAGAAAGAATATATAACCAATCATATAAAGCTCCCCCTATCTTTTTGTATATGAAAGCCAAGAAAATCATGCTTACCATGCTTTTGCACCTAAAAAGAAAATATAACACATAGTCAAGGTAAGGTGGTTAGACCTAGTTCTCTCCTAAGTGTCCAAAATCTTTATTTATCTAATGGTTTTGTGAAAATATCAGCTTATTTATGGTCAATATATTCTAGACTATATCTCTTTTTCGACATGATCTCTAATGAAATCATGTCTAATCTCAATATGTTTAGTCCTAGAATGATGGATTGGATTTTTAGTAAGACAAACAGCACTAGTATTGTCACACATAATAGGAATGGTAGCTACATTAATTCCATAGTCCTTAAATTGTTGTTTCATCCACAAAATTTGAGCACAACAACTACCGGCAGAAATATATTTTGCTTCAGTAGTGGACAAAGCAACACTATTTTCTTTCTTTAAAGACCATGAAATTAGCATGTTTCCTAAGAATTGACAAGTATCGGAGGTGCTTTTCCTATCTAATTTGAAACCTCCAAAATCTGCGTCTGAGTAAGCATGCAAGCAAAAGTGTGAATCCTAGAATACCAAAGGCCTAAGTTTAAAGTGTCTTTAAGGTATCTAAAAGTTCTATTAAGGGCTTGTAAATGTGATTTCGTAGGACAAGATTGTTATCTAGATAACGCAACGAACCAATCGTTGACCTATATAATTTTAAATCGACACATTTACCTTCCTCATCTTTATCAAGCTTTGTAGAAGGGCTCATTGGAGTAGCTTGTGGTTTCAGATTATCCATCCCAAACTTCTTGAGCATTTCCTTTGTGTACTTAGCTTGATTGATGAAGATGTCATCTTTCCTTTGCTTGATTTGGAGTCCTAAAAAGAAATTTAGTTATCCCATCATGCTCATCTCAAATTCACCTTGCATTAGCTTAGAAAATTCTTGACAAAGAAGATCATTAGTAGAACCAAAAATTATATCATCCACATAGATTTGAACTACTAATAAATCATGATCCTTTCTTTTAATAAAAAGTGTTGGTGTCAACCTTCCTTTTACAAAAACCTTTTTCAATAAGAAAATTAGATGATCTTTCATACCAAGCTCTAGGAGCTTGTTTCAAATTATATAAAGCTTTTGAAAGTTTAAAAAACATAGTTTGGAAATTTTGGATCTTCAAAACCGGGTGGTTGTTTAACATACATTTCTTCATTTATAAAACCATTTAAAAAGACACTTTTTACATTTTGATATAATTTGAAATTATGAAAGCATGCAAAAACTAAAAGCATTATAATGGCTTCCATCCTAGCTACGGGAGCATAAGTTTCATCATAGTGGATTCTTTCTTCTTGAGTGTAACCTTGAGCAACAAGTCTAGCCTTGTTTCTTACCATGTTACCACTCTCATCTAGTTTATTTCTAAATACCCATTTTGTTCCTATGGTGGATTTATCACTAGGTCTATCAACTAGGGTCCATACTTTACCTCTCTAAAATTGATTTAACTCTTCTTACATGGTTAATATCCAATATTCATCATTTAATGCTTCTTTGATATTCTTTGGCTCAATGCATGAGATAAATGAAACATAACAAGTATTTCTAAGAGAAGATCTAGTAATTACACCTTTTGATGAATCACCAATGATTTGTCCATCCTTGACATCTGAAAGTTCTCTTGGGTGACTAGATTCTCTTTCAATATGATTTGGTTCTTGAAGTTCATCAATTTTGAGTTCTAGAACCAATTCACTTATGCCTTGATCTTCATGTGATTCTTGATTTTGCTCAAGTTCATATATTTCTACATCATCAAAATCAATAGATTCCTTTCTAGAAGAAGAGTTTGATTCATCAAAAATGACATGTATAGATTCTTCAATAGCAAGGGTTCTTTTCTTAAAGATTCTATGAGCTTTAGAATTAGTGGAATATCCAAGAAAAATGCCTTCATCACGTTTAGCATCAAATTTTCCTAAATTTTCTTTTCCATTATTTAAAACAAACATTTGCAGTTAAAAGGATGAAAATGGATTATGTTAGGCTTTCTTCCTTTAAAAAGTTTGTAAGGAGTTTTCTTCAAAATAGGACTAACCATAACTCTATGATAGGCCTGTAAACGTCACAGCATATGTGCAAGCAACACTGTCAATGCAGTATAGTAGATAGAGATGAATCTATTGGATATCGATCCCAGAGGATGGTGTTCTTGTTGCTTAAATTTGTCGAAGCAATTAGAGTTCAAATGAAAAGAATTGTTAAGAGTAATGTCAACACAAATCGGTTAAAAATACACAAGTTAAGATTTAAATATGTCAGTGCAAATGGAATATAAAATGTCAGAGTAAATTAATAAAAGATGAATTGATTGTTGAAACTATTTGTAAACATAAATTCAGAAATATAAAGAAAATAGATCAAGTGTAAAGAGTTAGAGAGGATCACTGACTTCACAAGTTGGCAACGCTAAATGTGACTATAAGGTAACTAATAGATGAATTGTCATTGCAATTATGTCTCAATGAGATCTTACTGCTATCAAACTCTTTGTTTAACAAAGACCTAAGTACTCACAATTACCACACCTTCTATTGCTGGTACTGCTTTGTACTCAAGAACAAGTGGCCAGAATTCTTCTTACCTCAAGCAACTTCCGTTGTCTTACTTATTAATCTAACTTGTCATCGCACCTTCCAGTGACTGTGACTACAATCGCACTTCTGTGGTCAAAATAGTTAAATCCAAATATAAACAGATGAGAAGAATTGAGTAGAAATCAAAGTAAATCTAACATTAATAGATACTTCTGTATACAATTAATAGTCAATAGAATTCATCAACATTTAAGACGGGTTAAAGAATAATATTGAAACATGCTATTCCTAGTCTACTAAAATTCTTCCTTAATCGCTCCTCTTGTGTCATACCTAGCACTTCTCGTTAGAAGTAGTTGCTTCCTTGTTGCATCAGGTCACCTTCCTCCTGAATCAAGCTTCCATGGCAGCTGACTTTGGGAATGAATGAGAGAAATTGTAGAGTTGAATTCTTCATAGCTTGATATTTATCTTCATGTACTCTCTTCTATTTATAATCATTCCATAACACAGATCTATCCCTCTTCTCAGATCTAAATTCCCTTTTGCAGCTGTACAAGTTTATTATTACCAACTGTGCACTCACTAGATCTGGTTTGTGTGTTAGGCAGTTGCAGATTGTTGCGACATCTCTGGATTCAAATTATGATTTAAATTTGCTACGACAACCTAACATTCTCCTGTGCTGGTGCTTCTGAATGTGTTAGCAGCGTAAAATCCCTGATAAAACGTAGAAGCATTCATGTGGTGACATATTTGGTCGCAATTCTAGTTCAACTTGTGGCCACAACTGTAAATGCTTTCTCATTCTGATCTTCTAAGGTGAATTTCTACGCTGACAACCTTTAGATGCAAAACTGATACTCAATTCAGTGACATTAGTAGCACAAAAGAAATAAAATGAAAGAAAGTAAGGCCATACAACACTGATTTAGAAAATGCAAATACTAAGTATGAAATGCTGAAAATGTAAACCAAATATTATATAAAAGGAACAAATTATACACTAATTCAAGGAGAAATTATATGTCATTTCTAATGCTATCACACCCGCAAACTTAAGTTTTTACTTTTCCTCAAGTAAATAAAAGTTAACAAAGTTATATCCAAATTCTTGTCACCACAATTATCATTCTAGCAACTTATATTTTCTAGAATACAAATGAATAATTGCATTTATATGCTGGGATATTGCACCAACAATTTATAGGCATGAATAATTAGAATTACAATTTCACTTCACTAATGCTAGCACCATGCTTTAAATCTCAAATCTTCTTAACCAATACAACATTTATTGTATAATAAAATACATATATATATTTTTTTTCTTTTTATCAATTTTTCTTTCTTTATCTCTTTTTTTATATGACTGAGAGATGTCATTGCATTACTATACTCTTGTTCTTGGCAGTAACGATGGGGTGAAACAAACCCCAGGGAGCATGTAATTGCACCGACACACACTCTGGCAGTGACAGCCTTTGTCTAGATAGTTTTTCTAACACTTGCAGTGGAGTGTTCCCCTTTGTTAAGTCACAATGTAGCCACATTGGAGTGTCTTTTATTAGTAGATATATTTATATTCATAGCTGCAAGATGGCAAGTTAATTCAAGATTCAAAGAATGATACTATTCATTTATTACTAATGCAATTTCAACCATTCATCCAAAACTAGAAGGATTCAACATTCAATCATATTCATCCAATTTACGCATTAGCATTCCAAATAATTCAAGATTTAAGCATCAAATGAAAAAATTTGTTGTCACATTTTTCTTAACTATGCATACTTTCATTCACTAAAAAGACAAATATATTCTTAAACTTGTGGGTGTAATTGCATTTCCATTCCAAACTTCCCCCCAAACTTAATGTCTGCATTGTCCCCAATGAACTGACAATAGATATACAAATATTAATGGAAATGCAACTACAATGAAAATGTGAGAACAATTAAATGCAGTGACAATTAAATGTAATGATAATTAGAGAAAATATGTGTAACTAAACTAAATACCGAAAAGTAAAACTAACTCAGTGTTGTTGCAGCCGATGATGTGGCTGCCTTGGACTTCTTTTTCTACTTAAGGCGCTTCTCTTTGCTCTTCTTCTTGGCCTTTCATTTGCGCCTCTTCTCTTTTGGTTCAACCGATGGAGTTGATTACTCTCCATTGCTGGTTGAGTGTCGACTTCATCGACAGTCATATCCGATGGATGGATCTCAGTAAGTGATGCCAAATATGGCACTATAGCTAGAGGATTGGAATCCTCATTGCCGGATGTGACTGCCTCGACCTAGCTCGCCTCAGATGTTGCCAATTGTTCAACAGATGCCCCCACATTGGCGTGTGTGTCGACAAATTTCTCAGATAAATTTGTCGGGCAACATCTTCTTCTTCTTCTTCTTCTTTCTTCTCTTCTTTTTCATCTTCTTTTCTTTTATTTTCTTTTGCTTCAATACCCACAGAAGCAACTGGTGTGTGCTCTTCCGCAACAACTATCTCTCTCTCTGCCATAGTGGCCCCCAAACTATTCGATAATTCGTCTTCAAAGAGGCTGGCTATGTTTCGAAAAACATCTTCTTTTTGCTTGGATTCCACCTCTTGATCCTCATCATTAAAGATGTGGATTCTATTTGGGATTGGATAGACTGGTTTTTGCCTTCTGAACCATGCTACTTTGATGATGGAGTGGCTTCATCGATAATAGGAGGGAACACAGGGAATTCATGCATTGAATTTCTGCTCAAAACCTCTTAATACGCTGACAATAGCAGTGTTCCATGCCGTAGTATAGCATAGAATAAGTTCTGTCTTAACTGCATCTCATCGATTGCGCTGACAAGTTTGATTTATCCACTGCTTATCCGATTAACAAACTCTTCAATCTCATCAAGCTTCCTCCAAAATTGAGGATTTGTGGGCTCATAGGTCTGAGTGTCTTTCTTTTTTCCTTTCCCCTTTTCCTTCTTTGGCGGTACCTCCTTCACCATAGGAGTTTCCTGCCCTCTTGTCATCCTCTCCACCGAAACATCATTGATTAGCTCTTTGTTTTCCAAAGTCTTCTCCCCTTCGTGAGGCATAATGCCTCTCTGTTTACACAGCATCATGATCATCAGAGAAGAAAGGTAGGATACCTGTTTGTTTGGTGGTGGCTTTAGTGATTTCTTGGTGAAGGATTGCGCCGACATCAATTCATCATCCTTTCAGTATAGAATGCATTAGGTACATTCTGTCTAGCGTTGTAGTGGTGCTATAAGTGGATGGTAGGAGACGGCAATTGATGAAATGAAACCACACCTTACTTTGGACAGTGAGGTAGCAACGGTGCATGGTGTAGTTGTTTGGATCGTTGTCAGTCCAAACTGCACCCTCGGCACATAAATCGTTCAGTAAAAGCTCCGTACCTTCCTCTGTTAAGTTTTCCAAGAACTCGACATGTTAATCTTCTCCCTCAGCAATATTGAAGAGAGCATTTATGTGGTCAATGCTTCAGGGCACCAAACCTTCACGAAAAAGTATGAATTCCTATTTCAGATCAACTAGGTTAGCGTAAAATTCCCTTACGATGGAGGGAGTACTTGACGGGATGTCACAAAACTGCTCCCATCCAAATGAGAAATTGTTATAGTGACCTGCTTCCCCAATGTCAGATGTGGGATAATTGAAATCCTTGTTTAGGATAACAGTTCCTTTTCATCATCATCTCATGGTAATGATCCTTCACCGCTTTTGATAAGAATAGGATAGGTTCCTTTGGTTGTGGTTGGTCGGTGTTTCTGATCATAGCATTCGAGGATTTGCCATTGATTTGGATGGGGTTTTTTGCTCACGAATTCTTGCCATGACAACTGAAATAAAGAGAGTGAGAATAGTTTTCAGAAAAATAAATGGTTGAAGTCAAAGAAAATACAGCAACAATGGTTTGTGAATGTGAGAGAATAGTTGACACAAAATGGAGTTTTATAACGGTAGAGGTGAAGAGACGTGATGATTGTTGAGAGTATACTGTGCCTGTAGCCAATAAATGCCAGAACACAAATCGTACATTTTCGGAATGATCCAACGGTTGGGGATTGAGGTGAATCAACCGTCGTGATTCTTTCCCGAAATGTTTCACTGAGTCATCAATAAAATTCGTCGACAAGTTGTGCTTTGTGTGTGTCGACAAAAAGGAGATATTTTATTCTTGCAAAACAAACTTAAAGAAACAAATTAAAGTAAACTAAAAGACAAAAATTAACAGAAAAATTGCAATGACATCCTAAAAAAATGTGACCAAGTTAATGGTCTCGTTTTTTTCGTTGATGCCTGAGCTTCGGTAATGCTTCAACCGTTAGCCATTTACTTTAATTGCTGCCCGTCATTCAAATCCTTGATTGTCACCACACCATGTGGAAATGCTTCGACAAATTCAAAAGGTCCTGACCATCTTGAGCATAATTTTCCTGGATGCAATTTTAAACGTGAGTTAAATAAAGGCACTAACTAACCAGGAGAAAATTGTCGCCGCAAAATGATGTTGTCATGCCATCTCTTAGTTTTTTCTTTGTAAATGGCAGCATTTTCATAAGCATTGCGTTGAATCTCTTCCAATTCTGAAATGTCCAACAATCTTTCTTTTTTTCCAGAAGTATCATAGTCCATGTTCACTTGCTTGATTGTCCATATGGCCTTATGTTCAAGTTCGACTAGCAAGTGATAGGATTTCGAAAAAACTAGCTGATATGGTGACATTCCTAATGGTGTTTTATATGCGGGGCAAAGTGCCCACAGTGTATCATTTAACCGTGAAGACTAATCTCTTCGAGATGGTTAACCACCTTCTCAAGAATACCCTTGATTTTCTGATTGGATACTTCCATTTGTCCATTTATATGCGGATGATATGTGGTTGCCATGCAATGTTTCACACTGTAACATTTCAAAGCTGTTGCCACCTAATTTCAATTAAAATGAGTGCCTTGGTCACTTATTAATGCTCGAGGTGTTTCGAATCGTGTAAGGGTATATGTCTGAAAGAACTTTAACACCATTCGAGCATCGTCCTTTGGAACAGCAATTGCCTCAATCCATTTGGAGACATAGTCAACAGCAACCAAAATATACACATTTCCAAGAGAATTTAAAAATGGTCCCATAAATCCTATACCCCAAACATCAAATAACTCAACCCCCATAATAGGCTATTGAATCATCTTGTTGCATCGAGATATAGAACTGATGTGCTGACATTTATTGCACCGTTGAGTAGAATTGTGGGCATCTCGAAACAATATCAACCAGTAAAATCCTGATTGTAGGACCTTTGCAGCAGCCCTAACACCACCAAAATGGCCTCCATAAGGAGTATCATGGCAATGCTTCAGAATAGATATCATTTCTTCCTCAAGAACGCAACGACGAATGATGTTGTCAGCGCATACCTTAAACAGGCTTGGCTCATTCCAATGATACTTTGTAGCATCCCGAAGAAATCTGACCTTCCTATGACCTGTTGCACTCAATGGTAGCTTTCCACAGACTAGATAATTGACGACATCTGCATACTATGGAGATGCGTCAACAAACAGTAATTTCTCATCTAGAAATGTGTCAACAATTTGTAACTTATTTTCATCTTCACTTCCAGCTTCCAGACGAGATAAGTGCTTTGCTACTTGGTATTTCGATCCTTTCCTATCCTTAATCTCAACATTAAATTCTTGTAATAAAAGGATCCATCTAATCAAACTAGGTTTTCCATCTTTCTTAGCAAAAAGGTATCTTAACGCAGAATGATTAGTATACACTGTAATTTTTACGCCGACAAGATATGAACGAAACTTGTCAAATGCAAAAACTACTGTCAGTAACTCCTTCTTAGTGGTTGTGTAATTCACCTACGCTTCAGTTAGAGCCTTACTAGCATAATAGATTGAATGAAATACCTTATCTTTCCTTTGTCCAAGCACAACATCTACAAGAAAATCGCTCGCGTCGCACATTACCTCAACCGACTGCGACCAATCTAGTACGACGACAATGGGTGCCTGCACTAACTACTATTTAATCTTTAAAAATGCTTCCGAAAAATATTCATTGAATAAAAACTTTTTATTTTGCTCCAACAAAGAGCAGAGAGTGGTTTTGCTATTTTGGAGAAGTCTCGGATGAATCTTCTATAAAATCCGACATGGCCGAGAAAACTCCTTATTCCCTTTACATTATTCGATGGAGATAGCTTTTCAATGATTTCCACCATCTCTTTATCCACTTCAATGCCTTGACAAGACCAAGAACAATGCCTTAGTTGCCATAAAGTGGCATTTTTCCTAGTTTAGTACCAAGTTGGTGTCCTCGCATCTTTTCGACACTTTTGCTAAATTGTCAGCGTATTTATCAAAATTTTGCCCATACATAGAGAAATCATCCATAAATACCTCTAATGAATCCTCGATCATATCTGAGAAGATGATTATCATGCACCTCTGGAATGTGGTTGAGGCATTACACAAATCAAATGGAAATCGTCAGAAAGCAAAGGTTCCTGATGGGCAAGTAAAAGTCATCTTTTCTTGATCTTCCAATGCGATTGCAATCTGGTTGTATCCAGAGTATCCATCAAGAAAATAGTAATAGGCCTTACCAGCTAGCCTATTCAACATTTGATCAACGAACGACAGTGGGAAGTGATCCTTTTTTGTGGCTGCATTTAAACGACAGTAGTCCATACACACTCGCCAACCTGTAGCAATGTGAGTAGAGATTAATTCATTTTTATCTTTACTTACCACAATGATGTCGTTCTTCTTAGGCACACATTGGACTGGGCTCACCCATGTGTTATCCAAAATAGGGTAAATTATGCCCACGTCTAACCATTAGATAAACTCCTTCTTCATTACTTCATTTATTTTCTCATTCAATCTTCGTTGTTGCTCAATTAACTATTTTCTTTCATCTTCCAGCCTAATTTTATGCATGCAGAAAGAGGGACTAATGCCTCTGATGTCCGCTATGCTCCAAGCGATGGCTCTTTTATGTTGTTTTAATATTTCGATTAATTTTTCTTCTTGGCTCGCGTCGAGACTAGCGCTTACAATCACTTGCAATGTATCATTGTCACCCAAGAAAACATATTTTATATGTGTTGGCAATAACTTTAACTCCAGAGTCGGAGCTTCTTCAATCGATAGTTTGAACACAAGAATCATCTTATTAGTCAGATCCAAAGATTCCAATTGCCAGCCATGTTTCAGCTTACAGACATTAGCCTCATCTTTGTGGTCACATTCAGGTGGGACATTATCTTTCGATGTCACTGCATATTCCTTTAGCACTACTGAACTCCATTCATTAAATTCCTCTGTAATTAATTCGTCCAGAACATCAATTTGGTGACATTGTTCCTTGCTTCGTGATGGAGATGCTTCAAAAACACTGAAGGTTACATGTTCATCGTTGTGACAAATGATCAACTCGCCCTTGAAAACATCTATTAGTATATATCCCATTGCAAGAAATAGGTGCCCAAGGATAATGGGCACCTCCTTATCTGCTTCACAATCAAGTATGATGAAATCGGTAGTGAACACAAACTTATCGACATGGACGAGAACATCTTTAATCTATCCTTTAGGTTGTGCCAAAGATCTGTCCGCAAGTTGTAATGTTACCGCAGTGGGCTTCATATGACCAATTCCTAATTTCTTGAAAGTTGATAGTGGTATAAGGTTAATGCTAGCTCCCAACTCATATAAGGCTTTACCTAAGTAATGGTTTCCAATAGAGCATGAAATTGTGAAACTGCCAGGATCTTTCATTTTTGGTGGCAATTTTCTTGTCAGTACAGCGCTACACCCTTCTGTGAGCCCAATCGTTTCAATATCAGGTAGCTTGTTCTTCTTTGATAGTAGCTCCTTCATGAATTTCCCATAACTTGGAATCTGCACAAGAGCATCAACTAGCGGTATATTAATATGTAATTGTTTCAAGGTAGATACAAACTTTTGATAAACTCTGTCATGATCTTTCTCCTTGAATCACTGTGGAAATGGAAAAGGTATATTCAAAATGGGTTGTTGTGATATAACCGGTTATGTCAACTTGGGCAGTTGCATCGACAACTTCGTAGGACAAATGGTCGGCATTGGTGTGACTACTGGTGATTCCTCCTCATCTACTTCTGCTGTGTCTTATTTAGCTGTAACTTCACCTTATTGCTTTGGTTCATTTTCATTGATAGGTGCTTTGTTGGAGCTATTACTTTGTTCAGAAGTTTGCTTTCCATTTCGCAATATGATAGCCTTGCAATGCTCCTTTCCTTTCTGATTTGGATTTTCAGTATCACTAGGCAAAGCACCTGGTGGTCGTGTACTCATATTAGAAGCCAGTTGTCCTAGTTCTGCTTCCAACGCTCTGATGGAAGATGAATTTCCTTGTTCAATTGCTTTTTTTCTGGTAATATGTTCACGCATCAAAGCTTCAAGAGTAGCTAATGGATCTGATCTTAGTTGAGAATATTGTTGTTGCTATTGTTGATGCTATCCTTGCATATTTGGTAGCACAGTCTGTTGTGGTTGCATTCGAACCTGTGGTTGCATCTGAGTATGTGACTGCATCTGGTTCTGTGATCGCATCTAGTCAGGCTGCGCATGCACTTGAGGATTGTGATTATAATTATGTTGCTGCTGACCGTAACTCCCTTATCTAAAATTACCTTGATTTGAGGAATTTCCATATCTGTATGTGGATGCATTCTAACCCCAATGTTGTTGAGCTCTACTTGAACTGTTATACGAGTTACCATATGAATTCCCTCGGATGTTATTAACATAGAATGCATTTTCAGCGTGTTGTGGATAGTCCTCATAACTATGGTTGTCATCGTAAATTTCACAAGAAAATGTCGGGACATCCATTTATTGGGCTACTTGAATAGGGGCAACATCACTCGTCCCCTTCATGTACTTGATCATATTCGCCAGTGAGGATACTTGTGCACTTAGAGCTGAGATGGCATCTAACTCAATAACTCTAGGATTTGTTTTCACCTAAGCAGAATGAGAAATCGGATACTGATAATCATTTTGTGCAATTCTTTCCAAGATTCGCACAGCTACATTATAAGTGCAATCCAACAAAGGATCATTAGCAAATGCATCGACAAGATTTCTTATCTGCGCATTTAATCCATTGTAGAAGATCTCAATTTGTGTCTCCTATTGGATTCCGTGCATGGGACAACGTCTAAGCAAAGTTTTGTAATGTTCCCACGTAGTGTGTAGATTCTCATCATCCAGTTGATGGTATGCTGTGATATCATTCCACAGTCTAGCATTTATTATTGGTGGATTGAATCGCAAAATAAACTGAGTTGCTAGCGCATTCCATGAAGTAATAGATCTAGTCGGTAAACCAAGAAACCATGTACGTGCCCTTCCTTGTAAAGAGTAAGGGTAAGGGAACAACTACATCTTTAAGGCATCATCAGGAACACCATGTTGTCTGAAAGAAGCACATATAAGTAGAAAATATTTGAGATGCTCCCTAGCATCTTCGTGAGGCAAACCAGCATATTGCCCATTTGAGTTTAGCATTTGAAACATCACCGGCTTTAATTCAAAATTCCCAGCTTGTATTATTGGTCTAACAACCCCTGGTTGTAGATCATCGAGCACAGGAACAATGAAGTCTTTAATTGTCCTATCTGGAATTTGCTCTCTTTGTGGTAGCATATTTTTGACTCCTTGTGGCTGCACTGGAGGAAAAATATTTTGTGGTAGCAAAGGTGGTAGATTGTTGTTATTTCCAGCCATTTTTCTTTACTCTTGCCTCTTTCTCCGAATTGTTCTTTCAATTTCTAGATCAAAACTAACAATGTTGTTAGGATTTCTCCTTGTGGACATAAACACCTGATCGGCCTGTAACGTCACAACAGTTGTGCAAGCAGACACATGTCGAAGCAAGTATAGTTGATACAATAATTCTATCGTATATCGATCCCACAGGGAATTGGTTCTTGATGTCTATATGTCGAGGCAATTAAAACTAAGATTAGATATAATATGAGTAAAGAAGTCAGCGTAATAAAATCTGATTTGCACACTAAGATAAGATAGTTAAAATTGTCAATGTAATTATAAAATTTAAATGTCAGAACAACTGAAAATAAATCAAATTGTTGTTGAAGTTTTGAGAATTTAAATGCAGAAAAATAAAAGTGTGATCAAGTGTAAAGGGTTGGAGTGGATCACTGATATCACTAAGTAGCAACACTGGATGCGTTAACAAGGTATTGTATGGATGAATTGTTACAGCAATAAGCCTCCAATGAAATCTTACCAATAACAGCTCTCTGTTTAATCAAGACTCAAGTACCCACAATTACCCTATCTCTCGATGTTGACAACTTTGTGCACTCAAGAACAAGTGATAGAATCTCTTTTAATTCTAAGTATCTCTCGCTGACTTTCTTGTTAATCTTTTCTCCTCTATTTATAGGTTTCGAAAATGGTAGACCTTCTCTCTTCTTAGATCCAGATCCAATTGCATCTATAAAAGTTTGTTACAGCCCAACTGTGCACTCACGCAGATCTGGTGTGAACTTCATGGATCTGGAGGTTGTCACAACATCTCTAGGCGCAATATGAAACCTTCAATTACGGCGACAACATGCTTTTCCCCTACGTTGGTGCTTTCAGGTGTGATTTCAGCTTGAATTCACTTATTCAAAGTAAAGATTCCTATGCGGTGATATCGCTAGTCGCAATTTCAAGTTGAATTTGTGGCTGTATTTTTAGATTCTTTTAAGTTTTGGTCTTCTGAGATGGATTCTTACGCTGACAATTTTAAGACGCAATATATATGCTGCATGTGACGACATTAGTGCACAAAAAGAGATAAAATAACAAGAATTTAAACCAAGCATAAATGAGTTAGAAAACATAAATACTAAGTATGAAATGCCTAACATGCATGCTAAATATGGTACAAAAGAGACAAATAATACAAAAATTTAGGGAGAAAATATGTGTCATTTCTAATGCTATCATACCCCCAAACTTGAGTGTTTACTTGTCCGTGAGTAAACAAAAATCAGCAAAATCACAGACAAACATGTCACCGTAATTATTATTCTCACAACTTAAATTTTCTGGGATCCTAAAGTACAAATTGCATTCACATGATAGAATAATGCGCAAACAATTTAGCTGCATGAACAATTAAAACTGCGACATCACTAATGTTAGTAACATGCTTTGTATCTTACCCTTTCTTAAACCAATACAACATTTATAGCAATATTTCTTTTTCTTTCTCTTTTCTCTTTTTTTCTTTTCTTTTTCTCATTTAACATTTTTTTATATGTGATTGAGAGATGTCATTGCATTACTCTACATTGGTTCTAGGCAGTAACGATGGGGTGTAACAAACCCCTAGTAGGTATGTAATTGTGCCTGACACACACTCTTGTAGTGATAGCCTTTGGCTAGATGATATTTCTAACACATGCAGCGGAGTGTTCTCGCATGATAAGTCACAATGCACTCACATTAGAGTGTTCTTTATTAATACAATGTCGCTGCAATTGGAAAGTTAGAGCAAGATTCAAAGATTGCTATTATCCATTCAGTACTGAAGCCATTCAATTATTCATTCAAAAATAGAAGAGAACAAAATTCATTTACATTCATCCAATTCATATGTCAGCATCCCAATCAATTCAAGATTTACGCATCAAATAAAAAATTGTGGTCATATTTTTTTTGAAATTCTAAATATTTTCATTAACTAAAGAAACAAGTAAAATTCAAATATGTGGATGCAATCGCATTTCTATTTCACACAATATCCCCCCAAATTTAATGTGTACATTGTCCCCAATGGACTGTCAATATTATACATATAAGAAATGGAAATGTAACTACAATGCAGATGTACTAACAAATAAAATGTAGTGACAAAAAAAATGTAATGTCAACTAAATAATGCATGCAACTAAATAACTAAATACTGAAAAGTAAAACTAACTCATTGTTATTTAGCAGCCGATGAAGTGACTGCTTTGGTTTTCTTTTTCTTTTTCTTGGGTGCTCTCTTTCCTCGTTGTGTTTCTTCTTCTTGTCCTTATGCTTCCCCTTTCTGTCCTTTGTACCAACCGCATCAGCGGATTGCTCCTCTTCAGCTGGTTGGGTGGCAGCCTCATCGACAGTCGCATCTGATGGGTGAATCTCAGCTAGCGGTGCCACATAGGGCACAATGGCGAGAGGATTAAACTCCTCTGTGCTGCTGGTAACTTCCTCAACCTGGCTTGCATCAGGTGGAGCCATTTCATCATTAGATGCCCCCACACTTATGAATGCTTCGACAATATCCTTAGCAATATTTGTCGGGGCATCATATTGCTTTTCTTCCTGCTCTTTTGCAAGGTCCTTCTTTTCTTGTTCATCTTCCTCCCTTTCCTTCTTCTTCTCATGACCTTCTTCTAGTTCTTTTTCTTCCTCCCCACGCTTTTCCTGCTTAGTGGTATCTTTGTGGGCGCCTTCCTCTACGTCCACACCTCTAGATACAATCGGGGTATGCACCTCTTCGACCATAGGCACCCGCTCTGTCATATTAGCCTCAAGGTTGTTCGATAACTCTTCTTTGAACAAGCTGGCTATAGTTTTGAAGCAATCCTCCATAACATTAAAATGCCCCTCGTGCTCCTCGTCATCTGAAATGTATATTCTCATTGGAGAGGAGGAATGTGGAGGTCTACCATTAGGAGTAGGCTATTCAGAAGATGAGGGAGTTTCCTTAACAATGGGTGGGAAGACAGGGAACTCAGGTAAAGGATTTGGGCTCAAGCTTCTTAATGCATTGACAATAGATTTGTTTCATATTCTTGTGTACGCATAAAATAGATTTTGTCTATAGTCCATCTCCTCTAATGCGCTGATAATACAAATTTGGCGCATGTCGATGCAATCAATATTTACTTCTATTGTAGCCAATTTCTTCCCTAACTGAGGGTCTGTGGGCACATCTGCCTGCTTTTCCTTCTTCTTGCCTTTCCCCTTTTCCTGCTTCTTAGGCGTTTCCTTCACCAACAATGTCTCTTCGCCTCTCATCGTCCTCTCTAAGGAGTTATCGTTGATAGGGCTCTTGTTTTCTAGTACTTCATCACCATCTCAGGGTACAATCCCTTTTTGTTTACACAATAGCATTATTAAGGAAAGGAAAGGTAGTATACCTGTCTACTTGAATGCTGCTTCAGTTATCTGGTCGTGGAGTATTACGCTAACTTCGATGTGACGACCCTTTAAGATTGAGTACAGAATGCACATGCGATCTAATGTCACCGTTTGCTGTGTGTAGAGGGCAGGATGCGACTATTGATAAAGTGGAGCCATACCTTACTGTAAATTGTTAGATAATGACGGTGCATGGTAAAGTTGTGTGGCCTAGTGCCCGTCCAGACGACACCTTCATCGGTCAGTTTTTCCAAAAATAATTTGTGCGTGTCTTCTTTCTCAGCCATCCATAATAGAGTGTTGATATGGGAAGCACTCCATGGTACTAAACCCTCCATTACAAAGACGAACTCCTATTTAGTGTCAACAAGGTTGGCATAAAATTCTCTTACCATTATAAGGGAATATCCAGCTGGGTGCTCGTAGAAGAATTCCCAACCCAGCAGACTTATTGTTCGTACGATTTGTTTCCCCAAAGTCTGATGCAAGGACAGTTGTAGACCCTGTTCCAGATAGCAGTTTCATTTTAGCATCACATCATGATAGCGGTCCTTGGCCGCTTTAGACAAAAATATGCCTGGCTCTTTTGGTGGAGGTTGGTCAGTGGACCGAACCACGGTGGTAGAAGTTTCAGGGGTCTTAGAAGGAGTTTTCACACCTCTTGTTCTGGCCATAATAACTAAGTAAAAAGGTTAAAAGAAACTTGCAGAGAAAGAAATAAACTTGTGAGAGTAAGAACGAAAATAACAACGAAGGTTAGTTGCAACAAAAATGGTGATTGTGAGTGGAAAAAGAAAGTCGACAGAGAAGGGTTTTATAATCTTTCAATGGCAAGAGTCATGATTATTGCAAGGAATGTGGGAAAACATTACTTCTGTAGCTAATAAATGCCATGTTGTAGATCGTACCTTTTTGATTGATCGAACGGTTGGGAAGAAAGGGAAATCAATCGACGTAATTCTTTCTGAAAAAGCTTTGCTGAGTCATCACAGAATGCGCCAACAAGTTGTGCTTGTGATGCATCGACAAAAAGATGATTTTTTTATTCTTGCATAAAATTGAAAAGGAAACAAGTAAAAGTAAAAAGATAAAATGAAATGTAAAATGCATTGACATTATTTAAATGTAACCAGATTGATGGCCTCGTTTGGTTCTTTGACTTTTGAGCTCACATAATGCTTAAGACGTTGGTCATTCACCTTGAACTGGTGCCCATCTTTCATATTCTTAATTGTCACCGCACCATTCTGGAATGCTTTGACAACCTTAAAAGGGCCCGACCAACTTGAACGTAATTTACCTAGATGCAGTTTTAAACGTGAATTAAACAAAAATACTAATTGACCAGGGCTAAATTATCGACGAAAGATGATATTGTCGTGCCATCTCTTGGTTTTTTCTTTGTATATTGCGGCATTCTCATAGGCATTGCAGCGTATTCTTCCAATTCAGCAATGTCCAATAACCTCTTCCTTCCAATAGCATCGTAATTCATATTCACCTACTTGATTGCACACATGGCCTTATGCTCAATTTCAACTGGAAGATGACATGACTTACCAAACACGAGTTGATACGACGACATCCCTAACGGGGTTTTTATATGCGGTGTGAAGTGCCCATAAGGCATCATGTAGCCGCGAAGACCAATCCCTCCTAAGTAGGTTAACCACCTTTTCAAGGATATTTTTAATCTGCTGATTGGATACCTCCTCTTGGCCATTTGTTTATGGATGGTATGTTGTGGCCATGCGATGCTTCACACCATATCCTTTCAAAGCTTTCGCTACTTGATTATTGTGAAAGTGAGTACCTTGATCACTTATTAATGCCCTAGGTCTGCCGAATCTCGTAAGTGTGTACGTGTGGAAGAATTTCAACACCATTCGAGCATTATCTTTTGGCACCGTGATTGCTTCAATCCACTTTGATACATAGTCAACAGCAACCAGGATGTACACATTCCCAAAAGAGTTTGGAAATGGCCCCATGAAGTCTATACCCCAAACATCAAATAACTCTACCTCTATAATCGACTATTAGAGCATCTCATTGCATCGAGATATTGAACCAGTGCGTTGACATCGATCACATTACTGTGCAAAGTTGTGGGCGTCTCGAAATAATGTAGGCCAATAGAATCCTAACTATAGGACCTTTACAGCAGTCTTACACCACCAAAATAGCCTCTATATGGAGCATCATGGCAATGTCTTAGGATAGAAGTCATCTCCTCTTCAGGAATGTAGCGACGGATGACATTATTGGTGCATACTTTGAACAGGTATGGCTCATTCCAATGGCACTTTGCAGCATCAAGCAAAAATCTGACTTTCTTGTGACCAACAGCACTCAAGGGTAGCTTCCCACACACAAGATAGTTAACAACATCAGCATACCAGGGTGATGCGTCGACAAAGAATAACTACTCGTCTGGAAATGCATCGACAAATTGGACTTTATTCCCATTTTCACTTCCAACTTCCAGCCGAGATAAGTGGTCAGCTACTTGATTCTCGGATCCTTTTCTATCCTTGATTTTAACATCAAACTCTTGTAGCAATAGGATCCATCTAATCAACCTCGGTTTGGCGTCTTTCTTCGCAACCTCAATGCAGAATGATCTGTGTACACTGTAATTTTTGTGCCGACAAGGTATGAACGAAACTTGTTGAATACAAAAACTACTACTAGCAATTCCTTCTCAGTAGTTGTATAATTGACCTACGCTTCAGTCAAAGTTTTACTAGCATAATAAATAGAATGAAATACCTTTTCTTTGCATTGACCCAGTACAACTCCTACAGCAAAATCACTTGCGTCGCACATTAATTCAAACGGTTAAGTCCAGTCGATGTGACGACAATTGGAGCTTGTACCAACTAATTTTTTATTATGATGAATGCGTCCAGACAGATGTCATCAAACACAAACTTTTTATTTTGCTTTAGCAATGAGCATAACGGTTTAGGAATCTTGGAAAAGTCTCGAATAAATCTCCTATAAAAACCAGCATGTCCAAGAAAGCTTCTTCTTTCCTTAACATTTATTGGCGGTGGAAATTTCTCGATGATTTCATCCTTTGCTTTTATCTACCTCAATGCACTGACATGATATGTGATGGTCGAGGACAATGCCTTTAGTTTCCATGAAGTAGCATTTTTCCTAATTCATAACTAGATTTGTGTCCTCATATCTCTTCAGAACTTTCACCAGGTTGTCAGCGCATTGGTCAAAACTTTTCCCATAAACTGAAAAATCGTCCATGAATACCTCAAAAGAATTCTTGATCATGTTCGAGAAGATAACCATCATACACCTCTGGAATGTGGCTAGTGCATTGCACAATCCAAAAGGCATACATCGAAAAGCAAAGGTTCTAAATGGAAATGTGAACGTAGTCTTTACTTGATCTTTCGGAGCAATGACAATGTGATTGTATCTAGAGTAGCCATCTACGAAACAATAATAAGCTTTACCAGCTAGCTTATCTAGCATCTGGTCATTGAACGGTAGTGGGAAGTGGTCGTTCTTTGTGGTCGCATTGAGTCGACAATAATCCATGCATACTCGCCAGCCAATCGCAATACGAGTAGGGATTAATTCGTTCTTATCATTGCTCACAATTGTGAAACCACTCTTCTTGGGCACATATTGAACAGGGCTCACCCAATTGCTATCAGCAATAGGGTAGATGATCCCGCGTCTAGCCACTTGATAATCTCCATCTTCACTACCTATTTCATCTTCTCATTAAGTCGTTACTATTTCTCAATTGATTACTTCCCTTCATCTTCCAACCTGATCTTGTGCATGCAAAAAGAGGGACTGATTCCTCTTATATCTATAATGCTTCAGGCTATGGCTCTTTTATGCTCCTTCAAAATTGCAATGAGCTTCTTTTCTTGGGTTGGGTCGAGGGTTCCACTGACAATTACAGGTAACATGTCACTGTCACCCAGAAAAATATATTTCAAATGCGTCGGTAATGGCTTCAACTCCAAGGTAGGAGCTTGTTCAATTGATGGCTTAAACACAGGGATTGTCCTATTAGACAGATCCAAAGATTCCAATTGCCAATTCTATCTCAACTCACAATTATTAACCTCAGCATTTAACTCCGTTCATTTAACTCTTCTATAATTATTTCATCCAGCACGTCAATGTGGTGACACTGCTCTTTACTATTGGATGGAGATGCCTCGAACACACTGAAGGTAACATGTTCGTTGTTTATAACACATGACAAGCTCACCCTTGAAGATGTCGATAAGAGTGAGTTTGGTTGCCAAAAATGGTCGCCCCAAAATGATGGGCACTTCTTTGTCTACCTCATAGTCAACGATTATGAAATTAGCAGGGAACATAAGCTTATCTACTTGTACAAGAAAATCTTTAATCTGGCCTTCAAGTTGAGCTAGAGATCTGTCCGCAAGCTACAATGTCACCGCAGTAGGCTTCATTGATCCTATTCCTAATTTCCTGAATGTCGACAAAGGCATGAGATTAATACTAGCTCCCAAATCACACAAAGCTTTACCCAGATAATGATTTCCAATGGAACATGGAATTGTGAAGCTACTAGGATCTTTCATTTTTGGTGGCAACTTGTTAGTCAGCATAACGTTGCACCCCTCTATGGGCGCAATCGTCTCGATTTTGGATAATTTCTTCTTCTTTGACAACAGCTCTTCATAAATTTCCCATAACTAGGTATCTGCACAAGAGCATCTACAAGAGGTATGTTAATATATAATTGTTTCAAAGTAGAAACAAACTTTTGATAGTCCTTATCATGATCTTTCTCTTTAAATATTTGCGGAAATGGCAAAGGTATACTGTCAGTGGGTTGTTGAGGAATAACCAGTTGCATCGACACAGGCAGTTGCGTCGATGTTTTTGTTGAGTGAATTGTAGGCATAGATGTCATTATAGTTGGCTCTTTCTCATTTATTTTTGATGCGTTTCCTTCAGCCGTAAGTTCTCCTTATTGCATTGATTTGGATGCATCGACATGTTCTTGGTCAGAATGTTCGCTTGGTTCAGCTGTTTGTTTTCCACTTCGCAATGTGATGGCTTTACAATGCTCCTTCCCTCTTTGCTAGATTCTTAGTATCACTAGGTAGAGCACCTGGTGACCTTACACTCAGATTAAAAGCCAACTGTCCTAGCTGGGCTTCTAATGCTCGGATAGAAGAAGAATTGCCTTGCACTAATGCTTCAATCCGTGTGATATGCTCTCGCATCAATGCCTCAAGAGCAACCATAGGGTCTGACCTTGGTTGAGAAAACTGTTATTGATGTTGCTGGTGCTGTCCTTGCATATGTGGCATTGCATTCTATTGCGGCTGCAATCGTGCTTGTGGTTGCATTTGGCTGTGTGCCTACAATTGATCAGGATGCGAATGTGCCTGCAAATTTTGATTAAAATTTTGCTGTTGATGGTTGTTGTAAGTCCCTTGTCTATAACTCCCTTGGGTTAAGGAATTTCCATATCTATATGTGGCAGCATTTTAATTCCCCCAAGGTTGTTGATTTCGATTGGAATTATTGTATAAGTTACCATAAGAATTTTCTCTAATGTTGTTAACGTAGAATGCATTCTCAGCATGTTGTGGACAGTCCTCATAACTGTTGTTATCGCCGTAAATTTCACAAGAGAATGTCGGGACGTCCATATGTTGGGCCACTTGAATAGGGGCAACATCACTTGTCCCCTTCATATTCTTTATAATATTAGCCAAAGAGGATGCCTGTGCACTCAAAGTAGAAATAGCATCTAATTCAAGAACACTAAGATTAGTTTTTTACCTAAGCAGATCGAGAGATTGGATATTGATAATCATTTTGTGCAAGTCTCTATAGAATTCGTACAGCTTCATTGTAGGTGCAATCCAACAAATGACTGTTACTAGATGCATCGACAAGATTCCTTGACTGAGCATTCAATCCATTATAAAAGATCTCTATTGGGTCTCTTGTTGAATTCTATGCATTGGGCAACGTCTAAGTAGAGTCTTATAACACTCCCATGTTGTATGTAAGTTTTCGTCATCTAACTAATGGTAAGCTGTGATATCATTACAGAATCTTGCATTCATTGTCGGTGAATTGAATCTTAAAACAAATTGCGCTGCTAACGCCTTCCATGATGTAATGGATCCAACCAGCAAACCCAAGAACCATGTCCTCGCTTTAACCTGTAGTGAATAGGGAAATAATTGCATTTTCAAGGCATCATCAAGGACACCATGTTGACTAAAGGACGCACAGATAAGCAAAAATGATTTTAAATGTTCTTTTGCGTCTTCATGAGGCAAACCAAAATATTGCTCATTTGAATTAAGCATCTGAAACATCACCGGTTTCAACTCGAAATTTCCAGCCTGTATAACTGGTCGTACAACCCCTAGCTGTAAATCATGAAGGATAGGAACAACAAAATCTCTGATTGTCCTATTTTGCACTTGTTCTTCTTATAGAGGCGGTGATGGTGATTAAATTATTTATTGTTGTGGATGTATTGCAGCAACTACATCTTGTGGCAGCAATGGTGGTAGATTATTGTTGTTGTTGTTACCAGCCATTTTCTTTTGTTCTTGCTTCCTCCTTCTAAGTGTTCTCTCGAGTTCTGGATCAAAGCTTACAATATCCTTAGAATTTCTTCTTGTGGACATGCAATTCCTAAAGAAATAAGAGAAAATCAACAAAGAAAGTTAAAAAAATTAGTAGAAGCAAAAAGTTAAGTAATAAAAAAAATAATTGCAACTACAAAAATGAGCTTCAAACAAACACCATTCCCCAACAACGGTGCCAAAACTTGATTGGCTTGTTACATCACAACAGTTGTGCAAGTGGACACACGTCAAAGCAAGTATAGTTGATAGAATAATTCTATCAAATATCGATCCCACAAGGAATGGGTTCTTGATGTCTATATGTCGAGACAATTAAAACTAAGATTAATGATAATGTGAGCAAAGATGTTAGCGCAATTAAATCTGATCTGCACACTAAGATAGTTAAAATTGTCAATGTAATTATAAAAGTTAAATGTCAGAACAACTGAAAATAAATCAAATTGTTGTTGAAGTTTTGAGAATTTAAATGCAGAAAATAAAAGTGTGATCAAGTGCAAAGGGTTGGAGTGGATCACTAATATCACTAAGTAGCAACGTTGGATGCATTGACAAGGTATTGTATAGACAAATCATCGCAACAATAAGGCTCCAATGAAATCTTACCAATAACAGCTCTCTATTTAATCGAGACTCAAGTACCCATAATTACCTTATCTCTCGATGTTGGCAACTCTGTGCACTTAAGAACAAGTGATAGAATCTCTTCTAATCCAAAGCAGCTCTTGCTAACTTGCTTGTTAATCTGACTTGTCACCGCATCTCTCGATGTCGGTAGACTACCATTCCAATCTCGTGTTTAAAGTAATGAAATCCAAGAATAAATAGATGAGAAGGATTAAGTAAGAATCAAAGTAATATAACATTGAAAGATATTCTCATATTTATTCAATTGTCAAGAGTAATTCATCAGCAAAAAAGAGGGGTTAACAAATACATCGAAGCGTACTTTTTCTAGGCTACTAGGACTATTCCTTAACCGCTCCTCTTCTGTTGCATCGAGCACTTCTCGTCAGAAGTGGTTGCTTCTCCGATCAATCAGCTCACCGTTCTCCAGCTTAAATCTCCAAGAACACAAAGTATTTGCAGAATTTAATTCCTCTACCTCTTGATATTTTTTATTCATCTTTTCTCATCTATTTATAGGATTCAAGAATGGTAGACCTTTTCTCTTCTTAGATCCAGATCCAATTGTAGTTGTAAAAGTTTGTTACAGTCCAACTATTCACTCACGCAGATCTGGTGTGAACTTCATGGATCTGTAGGTTGTCGCGACATCGCTAGGCGCAATCTGAAACCTTCAATTGCGGAGACAACATGCTTTTCCCCTACGCTGGTGCTTCCAAGTGTGATTTCAACTTGAATTCACTTATTCAAAGTAAAGATTCCTATGCGGCGATATCGCTAGTCGCAATTTCAAGCTGAATTTGTGGTTGTATTTTCGGATTCTTTTTAGCTTTGGTCTTCTGAGATGGATCCTTGCACTGACAATCTTAAGACGCAATATATATGCTACATGTGATGACATTAGTGCACAAAAGAGATAAAATAAAAAGAATTTAAACCAAGCATAAATGAGTTAGAAAACATAAATACTAAGTATGAAATGCCTAACATGCATGCTAAATATTGTACAAAAGAGACAAGTAATACACAAATTTAGGGAGAAAATAGGTGTCATTTCTAATGCTGTCAACACCTAAAAGAATTTAAAAGAGAATTAACAAAAGATTAGTAATCAATAAAAATTAGAAAAAGAATAGTAAATGCAACTATAAAAATAAACATTAAACAAACGCCATCCCGGCAATGGAGCCAAAACTTAATTGGCCTGTAAACATCACAACAAATGTGTAAGCGAACATTGTCGACGCAAGTATAGTAGATAGAGATGAATCTATCGGATATCGATACCGCGAGGATGGTGTTCTTGTTGCTTAAATTTGTCGAAGCAATTAGAGTTCAAATGAAATGAATTGTTAAGAGTAATGTCAACACAAATTGGTTAAAAATACACAAGTTAAGATTAAAATCTGTCAATGCAAATGGAATATAAAATGTCAGAGCAAATTATAAAAGATGAATTAATTGTTGAAACTATTTGTAAACGTAAATTGAGAAATATAAAGAAAATAGATCAAGTGTAAAGTGTTAGAGAGGATTACTGACTTCACAAGTTGGCAACGTTAAATGTGACTACAAGGTAACTAATAGATGAATTGTCGCTATAATTACGTCTCAATGAGATCTTACTGCTATCAAACTCTCTGATTAACAAAGACCTAATTACTCAAAATTACCACACCTTCTAGTGCTGGTACTGCTTTGTACTCAAGAATAAGTGGCCAGAATTCCTTCTTGCCTCAAGCAACTTCCGTTGTCTTACTTGTTAACCTAACTTGTCACTGCACCTTCTAGTGACTGTGATTGCAATCGCACTTCCGTGGTCAAAACAGTTAAATCCAAATATAGATAGATGAGAAGAATTGAGCAGAAATCAAACTAAATCTATCATTAATAGATACTTCCGTATACAATTAATACTCAATAGAATTCATCAACATTTAAGAGGGATTAAAGAATGAGATTGAAGCATGCTATTCTGAGTCTACTAGAATTCTTCCTGAATCGCTTCTCCTTGCGTCACACCTAGCACTTCTCATCAAAAATAGTTGCTTCCTTATTGCATCAGGTCACCTTCCTCAAAAAACAAGCTTCCATGGCAGTTGACTTTGGGAATGAATGAGAGAAATTGTAGAGTTGAATTCTTCACAGCTTGATATTGATCTTCTCGTACTCTCCTCTATTTATAATCACTCTACAGCACAGATCTATCCCTCTTCTCAGATCTAAATTCCCTTTTTACAGTTGTACAAGTTTGTTATTGCCAACTGTGCACTCACGCAGATCTGGTTTGTGCGTTAGGCAGTTGTAGATTGTCGCAACATCTCTGGACGCAAATTATGATTTAAATTTGCTGCGACAACTTAACATTCTCATGCGTTGGTTCTTCTGAATGTGTTAGCAGCATAAAATCCCTAATAAAATTTAGAAGCATTCATGTGGTGACATATTTGGCTGCAATTCTAGTTTAACTTGTGGCCACAACTCTAAATGCTTTCTCATTCTGATCTTCTAAGGTGGATTTTTGCACTGACAACTTTTAGATGCAAAACTGATACTCAATACAGCGACATTAGTAGCACAAAAGGAATAAAATGAAAGAAAGCAATGCCATACAACACTGATTTAGAAAATGCAAATACTAAGCATGAAATGCTGAAAATGTAAACCAAATATTATACAAAAGAAACAAATTATACACTAATTCAAGGAGAAATTATGTGTCATTTCTAATGCTATCACTTTATTTATAATATAGCAAGAAGTATTTATGGCTTCTGCCCAAAAAATCTTGGTAAATTATTTTCACATAACATGGTTCTAGCCATTTCCTTTAAGGTCCTATTTTTCCTCTCAACAAATCCATTTTGTTTAGGGGTTCTAGTTGTCGAAAAGTTATGACTAATGTCATGTTTATTACAAAAATTATTAAAACCAAGGTTTGCAAATTCTTTTCCATTGTAACTTCTTACACTAAAAATAGTATATCCCACTTGATTCTGAATCATTTTAAAAAGGGTAATAAATTTTTCTAAAGCTTCATCTTTTGAAAACAAAAAGAAAACTCATGTATATCTAGAATAGTCATCAACAATCACAAATCCATATTGTTTACCTCCAAAACTCATAGTTCTAGTAGATCCAAAAAAGTCAATACGAATAAGTTGCACTACTCTAGATGTAGAAACTGTATCTTTAGATTTAAAAGATGCTCTCCTATGTTTACCTTTGGCACATGCATCACATACTTTATCAACATCAATAGAGAACTTAGGCATGCCAACAACAAGTTCCTTCTTAATAAGCCTTGAAATAACACTCATACTAGCATGTCCTAATCTTCTATGTCATAGCTAACACATATTTTCATTATTAGCCACAAAAAACAATATTAAAAGATATATCATCAAAATTTACCATGAAAATATTACCTACCCTATGTCCTACAAAACAAATTCTATTATTTACCATATCTACAACTTTACATCCATTAGACTCAAATATTACTTTGAATCCTTTGTCACAAAGTTACCTAATGCTAAGGAGGTTATGCTTAAGACCATTGACATAAAGCACATTTTTAATAAGAGTGGAAGAATTTATACCTATAGAACTAATACCTTCAATAAGCCCTTTGGAGTTATCACCAAATGAGACTTCTCCTCCATACTTTGGCATTAGTTCTTTAAAATAGCTTTTGTCACCAGTCATGTGTCTAGCATCCACTATCAAGGTATCATGAATTCTTCTTCGAGTTTCTTGCCTTGAAGTAATGCTCTTCCTCCTACAAACACAAAGTTAAATCTTGGATTTTCGTACCTAAACTTTCTTGGGTCCATTAGCATTAGTTCTAACAATATTTGTTCCTTTAGGAATCCACTTCTTTAAACCTTCCTCATTTTGAGGTGTGTTTAATCCTTTTGCAATCTATACACTCTTAGTGAGTTTGCTTCTAGATGTGAGCTTCCTTAAAGAACAAACTTGCCTATCATGTCCCTTTTTATGACAATGAGTTCATATAAGTGAGGCATCATAAATGTAGCTTGGTTTTCAAAGAAATTTTTAATTTTGCTTTTTTTTTGTAAATTTACAAAACCTAAGCCACTCTTTCCAAAGAAGGCTCTTTGAGATTCAAGCATATCATTTAACTTTTGTTGCCCCATTTGAAACATGGAAAAGGAATTATGCAAGTTTCATTCTTTAAAATCAAATTATAGATTTGAGCTTGCATATCACTAAATTTCTTTTCCATTTCCTCCTTAACTAAGATTGGAAACTTATTTTCCTCCTTTAGTTTTGAAATAATTTTCTTATGTTTGGAGTTCATAGTCTCAAAATCTATATTTAATTCATCAAATGCATCTTGTAACTCTTCAAATGTATATTCATTTGATTGACTAGAGTTTAGAGTTACCTTTTGCTCTTCAATAGCCATAAGATATACTTGGGCAACTTCATTGTCTTCATCATCATCGAATGAATCACTATCGATCCAAGCTGCCATCATAACTTTCTTCAATTGTAGGTAGTCAAATTTGATGTGACTCGGCTTTTTGCACTCATAGCAAATGATTAGATCCGTTTGCTTTATGCTTGGTTCACCCTTGATGATGTCTTTCCTTGGAAATCTTTGTTGAATTTCATGAATCTTTTGAATTTCCTTGCCAACATAGCCATGTCATCATCATTATTTGAATCTTCATCCTTATCACTAGATGTCAATTTAAAGGAAACTCCCCCACTTTCTTTGGAACTTCCTTGGTTGCTTTTGCATGGTGGTTGATCTTCATCTCGTATATCAAGAAGGAACCAATGAGCTCATCAAGGGAGAGTACATTAAGATCCTTTGACTCTTCTATTGTCGTCACTTTTGGCTCCCAAGATGTTGGAAGACTATTCAACATCTTCTTCATCATCTATTTGGGGACAGATCTTCCCAAGGGCTTTGAGACCATTGATAATGTTGGTGAAGTGATCGGAGATCTCCTTGATTCCTTCCTATGGTTTTACCTTAAATAATTCATAATCAAGGGTGAGAAGACTTATCTTTGATTCCTTAACTCTACTTGTTCCTTCATAGGTGACCTCAAGCTTGTCCCATATTTTTTTTGGCATTGTTGCACAAGGAGACTCTATTATACTCATTTGAACTAAGAGCACAAAATAGAGTGTGCATAGCCTTTGCATTCAATTGCACCAACTTGATATCGTGATCATCCCATTCATTCTCTCTTTTGGAATAACGACATCGTTGACCCTCTTCATTGGAATGGATGACCCTCTAATTGATTTCCAACCATTGTGGTTGTTGGTGTCATAAATAGAGCCACGAGGATGAAAAACCAGAGCATTTAAATGACCTATAACTTTGAGTATCGATACTGTACAAAAGGGTATCAACATTTTTTTGCATTTGATGCAAAGTTAGTGACCATTGGTACCCTTAAAAATTGATACCTCAATATAATTATCAGTACTTGCTCCAAAAGGTATCAATATCGGATCAATACTACTAGGGTTTGTGAAAAACAAAATGCCCTTTGGTATCGTTTTTGAGCAAGGGTATCGATGCTTTACAAAAATTATCGATACGTAAAATTTGGTATCGATATTTTTTTGGGTGTTGTCAAAATAGAATGCAAGTTTGGTCTCGATTTTACAAGTGGTATCGATATTTTTCAAATTATCGACACTGAGCCAAAAGTATCGATACTTTTGGCTTGGAGCTATTTTGACTTGTTTGAAAAACATTTTTAAGTGTTAAAAATGATTTTCGACTTAGTACAAGTATTTTTACATGTTTAAAAAATCATTTAACTTAATTTGAAAATTGTTTTGAACTTTTCTAAGAGTTTAAATTTTACCAATTAGATTAGATTTTTAAATTGATAAATAATTTTGTTAATTTTAACTTATATTCAAAACATTTTAATTTGTTATATCAAAATATTTATCAAATAAAGCTTAGTTTAACACTAACAATGTTACCATTTTTGTCACGTTTATTTTTAAAGATCCATTTAGTTCCTAAAATTGGATGATTACTAGGTTTATCAACTAAATTCCATACTTGATTTCTTTCAAGTTGATTTAATTCTTCTTGCATAGCCATTATCCAAAATTCATCATTTAAAGTATCACCAATGTTTTTAGGTTCTATGCAAGAAATGAAAGCAACATAATTACAAGTATTTCTAATTGAAGATCTAGTAATTACCCCTTTAGATGGATCAGCAATGATGTGTCCATCCTTAACATATGAAAGCTCTCTTTGGTGGATAGATTCTCTTTGAACGTGAGTTGGTTCTTGGAGTTCATCAATTTTGAGTTCTTGAACCAATTCACTTATGCCTTGATCTTCCTGTGAAGCTTAATTTTGCTCAACTAGATATATTTCTACATCGTCAAAATCAATAGATTCCTTTTATAGAAGGAGAGTTAGATTCATCAAAATAAACATGATAGATTCTTCTACAACAAGGGTTCTCTTGATAAAAATTTTATAAGTTTTAGAATTTGTGGAATATCCAAGAAAAATACTTTCATCACTTTTGGCATCAAATTTTCTTTTCCATTATTTAAAACAAAACATTTGCAACCAAAAGGATGAAAGTGGCTTATGTAAGGCTCTCATCCTTTAAAAAGTTCATAAGGAGTTTTCTTAAAATAGGCCTAACCATAGCTCTATTTATAATATAACAAGAAGTGTTTATGGCTTTCGGCTAAAAATATCTTGGCAAATTATTTTCACATAACATGGTTCTACTCATTTCCTCTAAGGTTCTAATTTTCCTCTCAACAAGTCCATTTTATTGAGGGGTTCTAGGTATTTAAACATTGTAACTAATACCATGTTCATTACAAAAATTATCAAACCAAAGTTTTTAAATTCTTTTTCATTATCACTTCTTACACTTGAAATTGAATCCCACTTGGTTTTGAATCATTTTACAAAATGTAATAAATTTTCTAAAGCTATTTTTGAAACTAAAAAGAAAACTCATGTATATCTAGAATAGTCATCAACAATAACAAATCCATATTTTTTACCTCCTAAACTAATAGTTCCAGTGGGTCTAAAATGGTCAAAATGAATAATTTGGACTACTTTAGATGTAGAAACTATATTTTTAGGTTTAAAGATGTTCTCTTATGTTTACCTTTATAATATGCATCACATACTTTATCAAAGTCAATAGGAAAGTTAGGCAGGCCAACAATAAGTTCATTTTTAATAAGCTTTGAAATAATACTCATGCTTGCATGTCCTAATCTTTTATGCCATAGCCAACATACATTTTCATTATTAGTCATAAAGCAAATATTAAAGGAAGATATGTCATCAAGATGCACTATAAAAATATTACCTACCCTATGTCCTACAAAAAGAATTTTATTATTTATAATATCTACAACTTTGCAGCCATTAGACTCAAATATTACTTTGAATCGCTTGTTACAATGTTTACTAATGCTAAGGAGGTTATGCTTAATACCTTTAATAAACCCTTCTGAGTTATCACCAAATCTAATTTCTCCTCCATTCTTTAGATTAATTCCATGAAATGACTTTTGTCACTGGTCATGTGTCTAGAGCATCCACTATCAAGGTACCATGAGTTCTTCTTAGAGTTGCTTGCCTTGAAGCAATGTCCTTACTCCAACAACCATAAAGTTAAACTTTGGATTTTGGTACCAAACTTTCTTGGGTCCATTAGCATTAGTCTTAAGAATTTTTGTTCCCTTAGGAATCCACTTCTCTAAAGTATCCTCATTTTGAGATTTGTTTAATTCTTTTGGAACCCACACACTCTTCGTGAGTTTGCTCCTAGATGTGAGCTTTCTTAAAGAACATACTTGTCTATCATGCCCTTTTTATATGGCAATGTGTGCATGAGAGTGAAGCATCATAAATATAGCTTGGTTTCTCAAAGAAATTTTTGAATTTGTTGTCTTTTTATAAATTTACAAAACCTAAGCCACTCTTTCCAAATAAGACTCTTTGATATTTAAGCATATAATTTAGTTTTTGTTGCCCCATATGAAACATAGAAAAAATGAATTATGCAAGTTCTTATTTTTTAAAATTTAATCATCAATTTGAGCTTTCATATCATTAAATTTCTTTTATATTTTCTCTTTAGTAATGATTAGATACTTATTTTCCTCTTTTAATTTTGAAATCATTTTCTTATATTTAGAGTTCATAGTCTCAAAATCTATAACTAATCCATCAAAGACATATTGTAATTCTTCAAATGTATATTAATTTAATTCACTAGAATTTAGGATTACCTTTGGTTCTTCAATAACCATAAGACATAGGTTGGCAACTTCATTATCCTCATCACTATTAGATGAATCGCTATCGCTCCAAGTTGCCATCATGGCTTTCTTCTTTTGTTTTAATGCCTATTTCTTCTTCAATTGTGGGCAATCAAATTTAATATGACCCGACTTTTTGCACTCATAGGAAATGATTGAGTCATTTTCCTTCTTGCTTGGTTCACCCTTGATGATGTCTCTTCTCGGGAATCTTTTGGATTTGTTGAACTTAATAAATTTTTTGAATTTATTTGCAAGCATAGCCATCTCCTCCTCATCATCATAATTACTAGATCCTTAATCCTGCTCACTAGTTGTTTATTTCAAGGCAACTCCCACTTTCTTTGGAGCTTCTTTGATTTCTAATGCATTGTGGTTGATAATTATTTCTTATGTTAACAAGGAACCGATGAGCTCATCAAGGGAGAGTAAGTTAAGATCCTTTGATTCTTCTATTGCCGTCACTTTAGCTTCCCAAGACTTTAGGAGACTATTCAACATCTTCTTCACCATGTCCTTTTGCCATCATGGCTTTCTTCTTTTGTTTTAATGCCTATTTCTTCTTCAATTATGGGCAATCAAATTTAATGTGACCAAACTTTTTGCACTCATAGCAAATGATTAAGTCATTTTCCTTCTTGCTTGGTTCACCCTTGATGATGTCTCTTCTCGAGAATCTTTTGGATTTGTTGAACTTCGTGAATTTTTTAAATTTATTTGCAAGCATAGCCATCTCTTCCTCATCATCATCATTACTAGATCCTTCACCCTGCTCACAAGTTGTTGATTTCAAGGCAACTCCCACTTTTTTTGGAGCTTCTTTGATTTCTAACGCATTGTGGTTGATAATTATTTCATATGTCAACAAGGAACCGATGAGCTCATCAAGGGAGAGTAAGTTGAGATCCTTTGATTCTTCTATTGTCGTCACTTTAGCTTCCCAAGACTTTGAGAGACTATTCAACATCTTCTTCACCATGTCCTTGTTGGGATAGATCTTCACAAGCGGTTTGAGACCATTGATTATGTGGGTGAAGCGATCAGACATCGTCTTGACTCCTTCTTTTGGTTTTACCTTAAAAACTTCATAATCAAGGGTGAGAAGGGTTTTTTTTGGACTCCTTAACTCTACTTGTCCCTTCATGGGTGACTTCAAGCTTATCTCATATTTCTTTTGCATTATCACACAAGGAGACTCTATTATACTCATTTGGACCAAGAGAAAAAATAGAGTGTGCATAGATTTTGCATTTAATTGCACCTTCTTTATATTATTATCATCCCATTCACTCTCATCCTTTGGGCAATAACATCTTCGACCCTTTTTATTGGAAAGGATGGCACATTTGTAATTATCCTCCAAACTTTATAGTCATTAGCTTGGATGAATAGCTTCATTCTTGTTCTCCAATATGTGTAGTTGGTGCCGTTGAATAAAAGAGGCCTCATGGTGTAATGCCCTTCTCCCAATATGGTAGAATTTCTCTCTAATGCCATGAAGCAAATTTCTTGACTTGTGGCTTGCATCTTGGATATCTTAAAGATCTTTTCTCTTGGTGGTAAAATCATCTCTAGAGTTCTAGCTCTATAACCAATTGTTGAGATCAAAATACACCAAGAGGGGGTGAATTGGTGTATTAAAACATTTTCGAGAAATGACAAAAATAAAATGACTCAAGAATTTTTAGTGGTTTGGCACTAATGGTATTACAAATGACATAGATTTTCATCCCAATTTAGTGTTTAAATTGCCCCTTTTGTAGTTAATTTAGCATACATCATTAGCATTTTATACTTAGTTACTTGTTTTTTAATTCATTATTAGAGAGTTTGAGTTCTTGTTATTTTCGCATATTTTTGTACTAGTCTTGACGCAAGCTGTCGATATATTGCGTCTTAACATTGTCAGCATAGGAACTCAGTCTGGGAATGGAATATTGGACAATTGCAGCCACAAGATTAGCTGAACATTACGACCATGAAATGTCGTCGCATTGAAACTGAATCTCAATTAAAAGGGATCAAGCTGAATTCACAAGTGGAAGCACCAGACGCAGGAATTTCACAGATGTCGCCACAATTATTCTTTCAGAATGAGTCCAGCGATACAGCGATAATCTGCAGATCTTTAAAGAACACACTAGAACTGCGTGAGTACACAGTTGTAATTTAACTAATTTTGACAGCTGCAAGATCTAGATCTGGATCTGAAAACGAAGGCTGAATCCTGTAACATTTTAGAGGTTATAAATAGAAGAATAAAAAGGAAGAAGGTATCAAGAAAAAGGGGATTTAATTCTAGAAATTCTGTGTGAATTAAAGATTTGAGCTGGAATCAGTAAACTGATGAAGCAAGCCTGCAACTACTTCTGACGAGAAATGCTAAATACCAAGCAAGAGGAATAGTTAGAGAGTAAGCCTAGTAGTCTAGAGGTAGTAAACTTCGTTGTACTTGTTAATTCTTCTTAAACAATGATGAATTCTGATGATGTTAAATGAATACGAGAGTATCTTTTAATGTTATATCATTTTGATTCTTACTTTACATTACTTATCCGTTTATTCTTGGATTTAACTGCTCTAAACACAAAAGTGAAATTGCAATACACCGATATCGAGAGATGAGGTGACAGGTTAGATTAACAAGTGGGTTAGGCGAGAGCTACTCGGGACTAGGACAGACTCCAGTTACTTGTTATTGGATACACATCATTGCTCACACCGAGACGTGGAGTACTGTATTTGAGTCAGGATTAATTAGGGAGCTATTATGGGTAAGAACTTGAAGGGACTTCATTGTTGCGACAATTCATCTATTCTCTACCTTATCGACGCATCCAGTGTTGCAACCTGTAGAATGAGTGAACCACTTCCACCCTTTTACACTTGACCACTTTTATATTTCCTGCATTTAAATTTTTAGTACTCAACAATCAACACATTTGGATTTATTTTCAGTACACTGACATTTAACCTCTGATATTTAACTCTAATTACGTTGACAGTAATGGTTATTTTTAGTGTGTGCAGATCTGACATAATTACGCTAACATCCTTACTCGCATTACACTGATTTTTAGTATTGATTGGTCCGACATTAAAACATCGAGAACCATTTCCTCATAGGATCGATATCCGATAGCTCTGTCTATCAACTATACTTGCATTGACGTGTGTACGCTTGCATAATCATTGTGTCATAAAAATATCGATCAAGTTTTGGCACAGTTATCGAAGACATTGGCATTTGTTCGATGTTTATTTTGTTGCTGCAATCAATTTTACTTACTTAACTTGTTAACTTCTATTAATTTGTTTATCGTTGTTTTCTAGTTTTGAAGGTATTATATGTCCACAAGGAGAAATCCTAAGGACATTGTAAGCTTTGATCCGAAGCTTGAGAGAACACTTAGGAGGGAGAAGGCAAGAATAAAGGAAGATGGCTGGTAACAATAACAATAATAATCTACCACCACTGCTGCTACAGGATAACATTCCTCCAGTGCTGCCACAAGATTTACCACCAACACGTCCACAAGAAGAACAAATACAGAATAGGACAATAAGAGATTTTGTTGCCTATACTCGATGATCTGTAACCAGGGGTTGTGAGACCAGCTATTCAAGCTGGTAACTTTGAACTAAAACCGGTGATGTTTCAAATGATAAACTCAAATGGGCAATATTTAGGTTTTTCGCATGAAAACGCACGCAAACATTTGAAATCGTTCTTATTCATTTGTGCACCCTTCAATCAACATGGTGTCCCTGAGGATGCCTTGAAAATGCAATTATTTCCTTACTCATTGCAAGGAAAAGCACGAACATGGTTTTTAGGTTTGCCGGTTGGATCCATTATATACTGGAATGCATTGGCAACACAGTTTGTTTTGAGATTTAATCCGCCGACAATGAATGCAAGGTTACGAAATGACATCACTGCATATCATCAACTCGATGACGAGAATTTACACACAACATGGGAGCGCTACAAAGTATTGCTTCGACGCTGCCCAATGAATGGGATTCAACAAGAGACCCAGATTGAGATATTTTATAATGGTTTCAATGCTAAGACAAGGAATCTTGTCGATGCACCTGCAAACGTTCCATTGTTGAATTGCACATATGATGAAGCTGTTCGAATTCTGGAGAGGATAGCCCAAAATGATTACCGATATCCGATTTCTCATTTTGCGCAGGTGAAAACTAACCCTGGAGTTCTTGAATTAGATGCTATTTCTACATTGCCAGCGCAGGTATCTTCCTTGGCCAACATCATTAAGAACTTGAATGGAACAAGCAATATTGCTCCTATATAAATGGCCCAGCAAATGGATGCGTCGATATTTTTGTGTGAGATTTGCGGTGACAACCACAACTATGAAGACTACCCACAGCATGCAAAAAATGCATATTATGTCAACAACATCCGAGGGGGTTCATTTGGTGACTCCTACAATAATCGTTCGTAATAACCTTGGGGAAATCAGAATACATCCACATTTCGATATGGAAATTCTTCAAACCAAGGAGGTTATAGTCAAGGAGGTTACAATAATAGTCAATCGCAGAACTATCATCAGAATTCACAAGTACATCCTCGATCTGAATCGATGTAGTGACATAGTCAATTCCGACCACAGTTGCGATTACCGCCACAATCAAGCTTGCAACCACAAAGGCAAGGACAACCACATCAGCATCAATAGCAGTAATTTGCTTAACCAAAGGCAGACCCTATGACTGCTATTGAGGCTATGATGCACGAAAATATCATAAGAACTGAGGCGATAATGCAAGGCAATTCTTCTTCTATACGAGCATTAGAAGCCCAGCTTGGACAGCTAGCCTCTAATCTTAACTCCAGATTACCAGGCACTTTGCCTTGTGACACTGAAAGTCCTACGCAAAGAAGGAAGGAGCATTGCAAAGCAATTATGCTAAGGAGTGGCAAACAAACAGTAGAGATCAACAATTCTAACCAAGACCATATCGAAGCATCCATTTTGAAGCAACAAGACAAGGTTACAACTGAAGGAAATCAAACGTAGAACACTGCTGAAGAACCGATTGAAGTACAATCTGCGCCTACGGATTGTCCAATTAAGTTGTCAACATATACACCACTGTCGAAGCGACCAATATATCCACAACAACCATATACCACCATACCTTTTTCGTTTCCCCAACGTTTCAAAGAAATAGTCCATGATAAAGATTACCAAAAGTTTTTTTCTACTTTGAAGCAATTGCACATTAATACACCTCTAATAGATGCTCTTTTGTAGATACCCAGTTATGGGAAATACATGAAGGAGCTACTATCAAAGAAAAAGAAACTATTCGACATCGAGACGACTGCGCTCACAGAGGGCTGCAGCGCTGTACTCACAAACAAGTTGCCAACTAAGATGAAAGATCTTGGCAGCTTCACAATTCCATGCTTCATCGGAGATCATTACTTAGGTAAAGCATTATGTGATTTAGGAGCTAGCATTAACCTAATGCCTTTGTCTACTTTCAAGAAGCTAGGAAACAGATCAATGAAGCCTACTGCAGTGACATTACAATTAGTGGATAGATCTCTAGCACAATCGGAGGGACAAATCAAAGATGTTCTTGTTCAAGTTGATAAGTTGGTGTTCCCTGCTGATTTTATCACCGTAGATTGCGAAGCCGATAAGGAGGTACCCATTATCTTGGAAAGGCCATTTTTAGCAATTGGACGAACACTTATCGACGTGTTTAAGGGAAAACTAGTGATGCGCCATAATAATGACCACGTAACCTTCAGTATGTTTGAAGTAGCACCGTCAGGGTCCAAAGAACAAGTCACCACATTGATGTGTTGGATGAAATTATTTTTGAAGAATTTCATACCAAGAATTCAACATTGTCTGATATTGATGCAGCGACATCTACTGATGATATCCTAGAAGACTGTGTTGACAAAGAGGAGGTGAACAATTGTGAGTTGCGAAGATATTGGCAAATGGAGTCGTTGGATTTGTCTAATAGGACAATTCTAGACTTTAGACCATCTATAGAGTAAGCTCCTATCTTGGAGTTAAAACCATTACCGACACATTTGAAATATGTATTCCTTAGTGACAACGAGACACTGCCTGTTATTGTCAACGCATCTCTCAACAATACATAAAAATAGAATCTCATTGCAATTTTAAAAGAAAAAAAGAAAGCCATAGCCTAGAGTATCCCAAACATCAGAGGCATTAGTCCCTCTTTCTGCATGCATAAGATATGGTTAGAAGAAGAAGGGAGGCAATATATTGAGCAACAATGATGACTCAATAAGAAAATGAAAGAAGTGGTGAAGAAGGAAATCATCGATCAAATGTTGGATAGTCTAGCTGGTAAAGCCTATTATTGCTTCTTGGATGGCTACTCTGGATACAACCAAACAGCTATTACGCCAGAAGATCAAGCAAAAACCACATTTACATGTCCTTTTGGGACTTTTGCTTTCCGATGGATGCCATTTGGCTTGTGTAATGTGCTAGTAATGTTCTAAAGATGTATGATGGCAATATTCTCGGATATGATTAAAGACTCACTCGAGGTATTCATGGATTATTTTTTAGTCTATGGACAGAGTTTCAACCAATGCACTGACAACTTAGCAAATGTTTTGAGAAGATGCGAGGAACTTGGTTCTGAATTGGGAAAATTGTCATTTCATGGCAATTAAAGGGATTGCCTTTGGCCATTACATCTCTTGTCAAGGCATTGAGCTCGATAGAGTAAAAGTAGAGATCATTGAAAAATTACCACCACCTACAATTGTCAAGCAATAAGAAGCTTTCTTGGACACACGAGCTTTTATAGAAGATTTATCAAAGATTTCTCCAACATAGCTAAACCTTTATGTTCTTTATTAGAGTAAAAAAAAGTTTGTATTCGATGACATCTATCTGGATGCATTGGACGCAATCATTCGAGTTAATGTGCGATGGTAGCGACTTCGTTGTAGGATATGTTCTCGGACAAAAGGAAGAAAAGGTATTTCATGCTATCTACTATGCTAGTAAAACACTAACTAAAATGCAGGTTCATTTAACCACAACTGAAAAAGAGTTACTAGCAGTGGTCTTCGCATTTGACAAGTTCCTCTTATCTTGTCGGTGCAAAGACTACAGTTTACACGGATCACTCAACTTTGAGATACCTTTTCAACAAATAAGATGTTAAACCTAGACTCATTAGATGGATCCTACTCCTTCAAGATTTTGATGTTGAAATCAAAGGTAGGAAGGGATTCGAGAATCAGGTAGTTAAGCAGTTGTCTCGGCTAGAAAGTGGGAGTAAAGATGGACAACAAACCCAGATTGTTAAAGCATTTCCTGACGAGTAATTATTCACTGCCGACACATCACCATGGTATGCTGATGTAGTCAATTATCTTGTGTGTGGAAAGCTACCCATGAGTGCAACTGGTCATAAAAAAATCAAGTTCATACGTAATGCTAATAAATATCATCGGAAAGAGCCATACCTATTCAAGGTATGCGCTGACAATATAATTCACTATTGTGTTCCTAAAGAAGAAATGATGTCAATACTGCGACATTGCCACAATGCCCCTTACAGAGGTCATTTTGGTGGAACAAGAACTGCTGCCAAGGTTCTGCAATTCGGATTCTATTAGCCCAATTTGTTTCGAGATGCTCACAATTTCGTGCAACAGTGTGATCGTTGTCAATGTACTGGTTCCATTTCTCATCGTAATGAGATGCTCTAACAACCTGTCATGGAGGTAGAACTTTTCGATGTTTGGGGTATTGATTTCATGAGACCATTTCCAAACTCTTTTGGAAATACGTATATACTAGTAGCTGTTGACTACGTTTCCAAGTGGATTGAAGCTATTGTGGTACCATAGACGACGCTTGGACAGTGTTAAAATTCATTCACATGTATATTCTCACACGGTTTGGAACACCATGAGCGTTGATTAGCGACCAAAGCACTCATTTCTATAATAACCAGGTGATGACTGCATTGAAATGATATAGTGTAAAGCATCGAATGGCCACCGCATATCACCTACAAACTAATGGTCAGACCGAAGTCTCCATCGACAAATTAATAGAATACTTGAAAAGGTGTTTAGCCCATCTAGGAAAGACTGGTTTGTGCGGTTACCTGATGCATTGTGGGCACTTCGCACCGCTTACAAAACTCCCTTGGGGATGTCACCATATCAGCTAGTATTTGATTTTAATTAAGCAAGTAAATTTAGATTATGATGCAACTGGTAAAAAAAGAATGTTAGACATCATAGAATTAGAGGAGATCCAATGCCATGCCTATGAGAATACAGCAATATACAACGAAAAGATGAAAAAATGGCACGATATCCTCATATTGCATCGACAATTTCATCCTGGGCAGTTGGTACTCCTATTTAACTTATGTTTGAAACTGCACCCAGGAACATTGCGATCAAGGTGGTCCGATCCATTCTGAGTTGTCGAAGCATTCCCTAGCGGTGCGGTGACAATAGAGAACTTACAGGATGGCCAACAATTTAAAGTGAATGATCAGCGTCTCAAACACTACGTCAGCCCAGATTTCCGCGAACCAGACGAAACTATCAACCTGGTGATATTTAAATAATGTCAATGCATTCATTCATTTTATTTTATTTGCTTTACTTTTGTTTGTGTTGTTTCAGATTTTTAGAGAAATAAAAATCCTTTTTTTATCAACGCATGGAAGCACATTATGTCGGTGCATTCTGTGATGAGTCAGCATTACTTTTTAGGTGAGAATCGTGCTGATTAATTTCATTTCACCCCAGCCGTTGGATTAAACTGAAACAGTACGATCTACAGTCTGGTAATTAATGGCTGCAGACATAACATTTCCCCATGTTTTTCCACTCGTTTCACCTAGGTTATATAATCCCCCATTGTAATTACCTTTCTTCCTTACAATCACTATTATTCCTGTAACCATCTCCTCAATCCATATGTAGATTCTTTCTCTTCTCTTTCGAAGCAATATCCTTCTGCAACTTTTCTTTATTTTCTTTTTCTTCCAATCATGGCTAAGACTCGCGCTTCTAAAGCTAATCTTAAACGTTCATCTAAAACCACTCCAACCACCCCTATCGAGATTCCATCCATGACACCACCACCCTTAGGCCCAATACTGTTTCTCACAATTGCAGCCAAAGAAAGATATCACAACACCATGCTTAAACGTAATATCCATCCTGAGCAAGGCCTCTAGTTGTCTCCACAGTTGCCCCTTTGGAAACAAGTCCACCATGCTATCAGTCGCTTAGGGTGGGAGTCTTTCTGTGATCACCCCTCTACTTATTCCCCTACTCTGGTTAGAGAATTTTACGCGAACTTGGTGGATCAAGAACAAGAATTTGTTTTTGTTCGAGAAGAACTTGTGCCATAGAGTGTGGCACACATCAACGTCCTACTACGAATACCAGAACAGGTAGATGACCACTCGTCATTCCTGCACAATTTAAATGAGGATAGCCTCACTGAGATAATGATCGACTTTTGCATCGACAATGCCATATGGCCGGGCAGTGGATTCTATAATTTCACAATGCATAGACGTTACCTGACGACCTTATGCAAGGTATGGTTTCACTTTGTTAAGTCGAGTGATGCCTTCTACCCACAGTACTATGACCACTTTGGACCGTATGTGTTTGTTACATTCCATCTCACATCATCGTCACATTGACATTGGTGAGCTGATACATGCCCTGATTGTGGAGACAACGGGGAAGTAGACTGGTATTATCCCTTTCCCATCTCTTATTATGTTTCTTTTCCAGCATAAGGGTATTGTGCCAAAAGAGGATGAGGAAGTTATGAATAATAAAGGCCCAATTAATGACATTTTCATCGAGCGGATGACAAGGAGCCAGGACACACCGATGGCCAGATTGACTTCCAAGAAAAAGGAAAAAGGAAAACTAAAAAGAAGGCTAACAAATCTGATACGCCGACAATGACACAAATGACAGAGACACTGACCTTGATGGAGTCACACTTGAAACACCTCGATAGACGGTCTATCCAAACTGATAGTATAGTGGATGACATGGGCTTCTGGCTCCATAAATTCTATGCATATACCAAGGCGTGGAATAAGGCTCTTGTCACTGCATTGCGCCAAATTAGTCAGACCTCACTTTCAGAATTCCCACAATTTTCGACCATCTACCGCCCAATGCAATATTCCTTATCCGAGCAACCTACTCTTGATGGTAGGCCTGCCCTGTACCCACTCACATCCATGTTTCTGATGATGACAACGATGGAGAGCAGTCGTCAGATGATGATGTGCTGCATCTTAACATTGCTCATTTTTTCAAAGATGAGTTCTCGAATAGCCTAGGGGCGAATATGGCGGAAAGGGAGGCTGTGCTGAATGAAGATGTCATTACAGTCGAATACGCTGACACTGGCCCAACTGAACCTACTCAACTTGAGGAAGAGGAGGTAAGTCAGGATGATCATGTCGAGAAGGATAAAGAACAAGAGGATGAAGAGAAGGACAAAGCGATGGATAACGAACACATTGACACCGAACCTACCCTACTGCAAGACGAGAAGGAACTCGATATCCCCACAACAATCATTGAGGCTGTTGCAGGCGCATCAAGCTCAGACAAGACTCCACTTGCTACGAGTCAAGCTGAGGTTGTCACCAATATTGCGAAAGAACCTAACCCGTTAGCAATTATGCCTTATGTGGCTCCACTAGCTAAAATCCATCCATCCGATGTAACTATCGATAAGGCCACCACCCAACCTGCTGAAGAGGAGCAGTCCGTCGATCTGCTTGGTTCGAGGGATAAGAAGAGGGAGCGGTGTAAAGATAAGAAAAAGAGAAAACACCATGACGAGGAGGAGGGCCCGAAATAGAAAAAGAAGAAAACAAAAGCAGGCTCTGTATCGGCTGCTGCTGAATAAGTCCGTACATCCTTTTTTAGTTAGCATTCTTGCATTATATTGTGCCTGCATTTTTATTGTGACTCATTCTTCTTAGTATAGCTCATTATCATTGCATTTCCATACATTTTGTATAACTGTTGCCAGTGCATTTGGGATAATGCAGACATTAAGTTTGGGGGAATTAATGTGATTTAGAAATGCAATTACATCTTCTTATTTGTTTTTTTATTTTTCTTCAATAATGAAAAATTGACAAATTTCAACAAAAATATGACCATAACTTTTATTTTAATGTGTAATTCTTGAATTGTTTGAATGCTAATGTGGAAATTGGATGAGTATGAATGAATGATGAATTTACTTATTTGGCTGATACTAGTGTAGTGACATCTATTGATGATATCTTAGGGGATTGTATTGATAAAGAGGAAGTGAACAATTTTGAGTTGCGAAGATATTAGCAATTGGAATCGTTGGATTTATCCAACAGGACAATTCCAGTTTTTAAACCATCTGTAGAGCAAGCTCCTACCTTGGAGTTAAAACAATTGCCAACACATTTGAAATATGTATTCCTTGGTGACAATGAGATACTGCCTGTCATTTTCAACGTAACCCTCAACGCCACACAAGAAGAGAAGCTTATCACAATCTTGAAAGAGCACAAGAAAGCCATAGCTTTGAGCATAGTAGACATCAAAGGCATCAGTCCTTCTTTCTGCATGCATAAGATAAGGTTAGAAGAAGAAGGGAAACAATCCATTGAGCAACAAAAATGACTTAATGAGAAAATAAAAGAAGTGGTAGAGAAGGAAATCATCAAATGGATGGATACGGGCATAATATATCCTATTTCTGACAGTAATTGGTTAAGCCCCATTTAATGTGTTCCAAAAAAAGTGGTTTTACTGTTGTAACCAATGATGAAAATGAGTTAATCCCTACTCGCATCGCAACTGGATGGTGTATGTGCATGGATTACTGACGATTGAATGCGGCCACAAAGAAGGACCATTTTCCACTCCCTTTCATCGATCAAATGTTACATAGGCTAGTTGGTGAAGCCTATTATTGCCTCTTGGATTGCTACTCTGGATACAACCAAATAGTTATTGCACCGGAAGATCAAGCGAAAACCACATTTACATGTCCTGTTGGAACTTTTTCTTTTCGACGGATGTCATTTGGTTTGTGCAATGTGCCAGCAATGTTCCAGAGATGTATGATGGCGATATTCTCGAATATGATTGAAGACTCACTCGAGATATTTATGGATGTTTTTTTAGTCTATGGACAAAGTTTCAACCAATGTACCAATAACTTGGCAAATGTTTTGAGAAGATGCGAGGAAATAAACTTAGTTCTGAATTGGGAAAAATGCCACTTCATGGCAACAGAGGGAATTTTCCTTGGCCATCGAATCTCATGTCAAGGCATTGAGGTCGATAAAGCAAGGGTAGAAATCATCGAAAAACTACCACCACCTACCACTATCAAAGCAATAAGAAGCTTTCTTGGACACGCAGGTTTTTATAGGAGATTTATCAAAGATTTCTCCAATATAGCTAAACCTTTATGTTCTTTATTAGAGCAAAATAAAAAGTTTGTATTAGATGACATCTATCTGGATGCATTCACAACAAGAAAGATAAAGTTGGTACAAGCTCTGATTGTCATAGCACACCGGATTGGACTCAATCATTTGAATTAATGTGTGATGCTAGCGACTTCGTTGTAGGAGCTATTCTCGGACAATGGAAAGAAAAGGTATTTCATGCTATTTATTTTGCTAGTAAAACACTAACTAAAACGCAGGTTCATTACACTACAACTGAAAAAGAGTTACTAGTAGTGGTCTTCGCATTTGACAAGTTTCGTTCTTATCTTGTTGGTACAAAGACTACAGTATATACGGATCACTCAACTTTGAGACACCTTTTCAACAAAAAGACGCTAGGCCTAGACTTATTAGATGGATCTTACTGCTTCAAGAATTTGATGTTGAAATCAAGGATAGACGGGATCTGAGAATCAAGTAGCTGACCATTTATCTTGGCTGGAAAGTGGAAGCGAAGATGGACAAAAGACTCAAATTGTTGAAGCATTTTCTGACAAGCAATTATTCACTGTTGACACATCACCATGGTATGCTGATGTAGTCAATTATCTTATATGTGGAAAGTTATCCATGAGTGCAACTGGTCATAAAAAAATCAAGTTCATACGCGATGCTACTAAATATTATTGGAATGAGCCATACTTATTCAAGGTATGTGCTGACAATATAATTCATCGATGTGTTCCTAAAGAAGAAATGATGTCAATACTGCAACATTGCCACGACGCTCCTTATAGAGGTCATTTTGGTGGAACAAGGACTGCTGTAAAGTTCCTGTAATCTGGATTCTATTAGCCCAATTTGTTTCGAGATGCCCATAATTTCGCGTAACAGTGTGATTGTTGTTAACGTACTGCCCAATTTGTTTTGAGATGCCCATAATTTCGCGTAACAGTGTGGTCGTTGTTAACATAGTGGATTCTAATGTTTAAACTGCATTCATATAATAGAATGATGCGCTGACAATTTACAAACATGAACAACTTGAAACTGCAATTTCATCAATGTTAGTATCATGCATTGAATCTTAACCTTCCTTGAACTATTTTAGCAATTTATTCTTATTTTTCTTTCTTTCTTCTTTTTCTCATTGTTGTATGTGACTGAAAGATGTCATTGCATTACTCTACCTTTGTTCTTGGGCAGTAACGATGGTGTGTAACAAACCCTCAGGAAGCATGTAATTGCGTCGACACACACTCTTGTAGTTACAGCCTTTGGCTAGATAAGTTTTCTTTTCTTTGTCTACAGTAGAGTGTTCTCCCTTAAAGTTCACAATGCACTCATATTGGAATGTCTTTTATTCATATAATGTCACTGTACTGATCAGTTAGTTCAAGATTCAACACCAACACTATCCATCCATTACTAAAACAATTTCAATTACTCATTCCAAAATAGAAGGCTCAACATTCATTCATACTCATCCAATTTTCACATTAGTATTCAAACAATTCAAGAATTACACATCAAAATAAAAATTTGTGGGCACATTTCTGTTGAAATTTTGTCACTTTTCATTACTAAAGAAACAAAATAAAAGTCAAATAAGAAGGTGTAGTTGCATTTCCAAGTCACATTAGCTTCCCCCCCAAACTTAATGTCTGCATTATCCCAATGCACTAACAATAGATATACAAAATGAATGGAAATGCAGTTACAACGTAGTAAACTAAGAGGAATGCAGTGATAATGAAAATACAGGCATAATAAAAATGTATGAAAACTAACTAAAAAGAGATGTACCAAATTATTCAGCAGCAGCCGATGCTGAGGCTACTTTGGTTTATTTCTTCTTCTTTTTCAGGCGCACTCCTCATTATAGTGTTTCTTCTTTTTCTTGTCCTTTCGCCTCTTCTGCTCCTTATCCTTTGAACCAACCGGCTTGGTGGATTGCTCCTCCTCTGCTAGTTGGGTGACGGCTTCATCAATTGTCACCTCTGATGGATGGATCTCAGCGAGTGGTGCTATGTAAGCCACAATAGCCAGAGGATTCAGCTCCTCTATTTCACCAGTGGCAACCTCAGTCTGACTCGTAGTAGGTCTAGTCTCTTTTGAGATAGATGCCGCCAAAATATCTTCAACGATCATTGCTGGGGCATCGGATTCCTTCTCCTCCTGCACCTTTACAGGTTTAGTTTCTTTCTTCTCTTCTTCCTTTCCTTCTTCTTGTTTTTCTTCATCCTTCTCTTGATCACCTCCCTAATCGGCTTCCTATTCCCTATGTTGCTCAAATTTAGGTGGGCCATTGTCAACCCAATAGACAGCATCAACATCTTCTTCCGTACCAGTTGCTCTCTTAGCCATATTAGACAGTTCATCCTCGAACAGATCAGCAATGTTGCGATAGCAATCCTCTTCAGCCTTTGAATGCCCTTCATCATTTTCATCATCTGATATGTGAATTCTTATTGGCATTGAGTAGGCCTACCATCAGTAGTAGGCTAGTCAGATGAGGAGTGGTGCATAGGGTAGAAGATATCAGGGAATGTTGGGAAATCTGGCAATGGTCTAGTGCTGATGTGTCGCAATGCAGCGACAATGGCTTCGTTCCAGGCTTTTGTGTATGCATAAAATATATGTTGCCTATAATCCAAATCATCTAATACGCTCATGAGGCAGACTGTACGCGTATCAATACAGTCAAGATGGATTTCCAAACTAGCTAGTCTTCTCAACACTTGAGGATCTGTGGGTGCATTGGTCTGTTCTTCTTTCTTTTTCCCTTTTCTCTTGTCTTTCTTCTTCGAGATTTCCTTGGCCACAGATGTATCTAGGCCTCGTGTCATCCTCTCAACCGATATATAGTTGATCAGACCTTTGTTGTCCAAAACCTCTTCATCATTTTTGGGCATAATGCCCTTATGTTGACAAAGTAGCATGAAAAGAGAGGAAAAGGAAGGATACCATTTTGCTTTCCTGCAGCTTCTACGATCTGAGCATGTATAAACTCCCCAATGTTGATGTGTCGGTGATGCAGGATGGAATGCAATAGACACATACGGTCCAGTGTGGCCGTAATGCTGTGGGTTGAAGGCATAACACGACTGTTAATGAAAGGAAACCATACTTTGCAAAAGGTTGTAAGGTAGCGGCTGTGCATTGTATAGTTATGAAATCCATTTCCTGTCCATGTAGCACCACCAACACAAAGGTCGTTCATCATCTGGGCTAAGTTATCATCGTCCAAACCGTGCATGAAGGACCCATGCTCATCTATCCATTCCGGAATCCGTAGCAAAACATTGATATGTGCCTCACTCCATGGCACCAACCCCTCTTAGAAAAACACAAACTTCTGCTTCTGGTCTATCAAATTTGCATAAAATTCCCTAACTAGAGTAGGGGAATAACTTGAAGGATGGTCGCAAAAATATTCCCACCCGAGGCGCCAAATGGTGCGGTGAACTTGTTTTCCAAGAGTTAGATGTGGGGAAAGTTGGAAGCGCTGTTCAGGGTGGATGTTACGTTTTAGCATAACATTGTGATACTGATCTTTGGTCGCAGTCGTTAGGAACAAAACTAGACCTGTGGATGAAAGCGGTGGTGTCGTGGACGGAACCTCAATAGGAGTAGTTGGGGTGTTCTTGGAGGAGGGTTTAGGAGTGTTTTTAGAAGCACGGGTTTTAGCCATGGTTAGAGTAAAAGAAAGTAAACAAGAGTTGCAGAGAAATATTGCTTCTAAATAAGGAAAAGAAGTATGAAGACACTAAAGGAAATAAATCACAGTAGTAATAGCGGATGTGAAGAGAAAGATAACTGCCATGAGGGAGATTATATAACCTAGGCGTAATGAGTGGAAAACACAAAGGAAACGTTACGTCTACAAACCAGGTTGCAGATCGTACCAATTCGTTTTAATCCAACGATTGGGAGAGGAAAGAATCAATCGACGCGATTCTTGTTGAAAAAGTAATGCTGACTCATCGCAGGATGCACCGATAATCTTTGTTTCAATCGGAAAAAAGATTATTTTTATTTCTGCTAAGAATTTTAAACAACACAATGAAAAGTGAAACAATTAAAAGTAAATAAAGAAATGCATCGACATTATTTAAATGTCACCAGGTCGATGGTTTCGTCTGGTTCTTAAACATTTGGGCTCACGTAGTGTTTAAGACGTTGGTCATTCACCTTAAATTGTTGTCCATCCGTTAAGTTTTCAATTGTTACCGCACCACTTTGAAATGCTTCGACAACCTTGAATGGACCTGACCACCTTGATTGAAATTTCCTTGGATGCAATTTGAAACGTGAATTAAATAAAAGTACCAATTGACTAGGATGAAATTGTCGATGCAAGATGATGTTTTCATGCCATTTCTTTATCTTTTGCTTGTATATCGCAACATTTTCATAAGCATGGCTTCAGATTTCTTCTAATTCTGTGATGTCCTACAGTCTTTTCTTTCCAGTTGCATCATAGTTCGAATTCACTTGCTTAATTGCCCACATAGCCTTATGTTCAAGTTTGACAGGCAAGTGGCAAGACTTCCCAAACACTAGGTTATATGGCAACATCCCCAATGGGGTTTTATAAGCGGTACGAAATGCCCACAATGCATCATGTAGCCGCGTAGACCAATCCTTCCTAGATGGGTTAACCACCTTCTCAAATATACTTTTAATTTGACGATTGGATACTTCGGCTTGACCATTTGTTTGTGGATGATACGTGGTAGCCATACGATGCTTCGCACCATATCGTTTTAATGTAGTTGCTACTTGGTTATTGTAGAAATGAGTGCCTTGGTCACTTATCAACGCTCTCGGTGTTTCAAACCTTGTGAGGATGTATGTGTGAAAGAATTTTAATACTATTCGAGCGTCGTCTCTTGGCACCGCAATAGCTCCAATCCACTTTGAGACGTAATCAACAGCCACTAAGATATACATATTTCCAAAAGAGTTTGGAAATGATCCTATAAAATCTAGACCCCATATGTTGAAGAGCTCTACCTCCATAATAGGTTGTTGGAGCATTTCATTGCACCGATATATTAAACTAGTATGTTGACAATGATCACATTGTTGTGCAAAGTTGTGAGCGTCTCGAAACAAATTGGGCCAATAGAATCCTGACTGGAGGACCTTTGCAGCAGTCCTTGTGCCACCAAAATGGCTTTCATAAGGGGTGTCATGACAGTGTCGTAGGATGGACATCATTTCTTCTTCAGGTACATAGCGGCGAATTATATTGTCGGCGCATAACTTAAATAGGTATGGCTCGTTCCAATGGTATTTAGCAGGAATGCGTATGAACCTACTTTTCTTGTGACCAGTTGCACTTATAGGTAGCTTTCCACATACAAGGTAGTTAACAATATCAGCATACCATGGTGATGTATCAACAGCAAATAATTACTCGTCAGGAAATGCCTCGACAATCTGAGTTGTTTGCCTATTTTCACTCCCAGTTTCTAGCCGAGGCAAGTGGTCAGCTACTTGATTTTCAGATCCTTTCCCATCTCTGATTTCCACATCAAATTCCTGAAGTAATAGGATCTATCTGATGAGTCTAGGTTTGACATCTTTTTTGTTGAAAAGGTGTCTCAATATTGAGTGATCTGTGTAAACTATGGTCTTTGCATCGATAAGATAAGAACAAAACTTCTCAAATGCGAAGACTACTGCTAAGAACTCCTTCTCAATTGTGGTATAATTGACTTGCATTTTGGTTAGAGTTTTACTAGCATAATAAATAGTATGAAATACTTTTTCTTTTCTTTAGCCGAGGACAGCTCCTACAGTGAAGTCACTAGCATCGCACATAAGTTCGAAAGGTTGTGTCCAATCCGGTGCGACGATAATCGGAGCTTGTACCAGCTATTTTTTTATTATTTTGAACGTGTCCAAACAAGTGACACCGAACAAAAACTTTTTATTTTGCTCTAGTAACGAGCATAAGGGTTTAGTTATCTTGGAGAAATCTCTGATGAAACGTCTATAAAAGCTAGCATATCCAAGAAAGCTTCTTATTGCTTTGATAGTGGTGGGTGGTGGTAATTTTTCAATGATTACGACCTTTTCTTTATGAACCTCAATGCCCTGACAAGATATCCGATACCCGAGGAAAATGCCTTTAATTTCCATGAAGTGACATTTCTCCTAATTCATAACTAGATTTGTGTCCTCGCATCTCTTCAAGACTCTTGCCAAATTATCAACGTATTGGTTGAAATTCTGTTCATAGACAGAGAAATCATCCATGAATACCTCTAAGGAATCCTCGATCATGTCCAAAATATTGCCATCATACATCCTTGGAATGTTGTTGGCACATTACACAACCCAAACAGCAAGCGTCGGAAAGCAAATGTTCCAAAGGGCATGTGAACGTTGTCTTTGCTTGATCCTCCAGTGCAATAGTAATTTGGTTGTATCCAGAGTAACCGTCTTGGAAACAATAATAGGCTTTACCAACTAACCTATCCAGCATATAATTGATGAAAGGTAACAAAAAATGGTCTTTCTTTGTGGCTGCATTTAATCGTCGGTAATCCATGAATACTCGTCAGCCAGTTGCGATGCAAGTAGGGATTAACTCATTTTTTTCGTTGGTCACAATTGTGAAACCACTCTTTTTAGGAACACATTGAACGAGGCTTACCCAATCACTATTAGAGATAGGATATATAATGCCCGCATTTAACCATTTGATAATTTCCTTCTTTACTACTTCTTTCATTTTTTCATTGAGTCTTTGTTGTTGCTCAATTGATTGCTTCTTTTCATCTTCAAGCCTAATTCTGTGCATACAAAAAGAGGGACTAATGCCTCTGATATCTGCAATGCTCTAGGCTATAGCTTTCTTCAGCTCTTTCAGAATTACGATGAGCTTATCTTCTTGCATTACGTCGAGGGATGCGTTGACAATAACATGCAGTGTCTCGTTGTCACCAAGGAAGACATATTTCAAATGTGTTAGCAATGGTTTTAACTCCAAAGTAAGAGCTTGCTCAATAGATGGTTTAAACACTAGGATTATCTTGTTAGACAAATCCAAAGATTCTATTTGCCAATTTTTATGCAGCTCACAATTGTTCACTTCCTCTTTGTCAGCATCGTCATCTAGGATGTCATCAGTAGATGTTGCCCATCATCACTAGAAAATGTTGAACTCCTTGCATAAAACTCTTCCAAAATAATTTCCTCCAACACGTCTATGTGGTGGCACTACTCTGTAGGTCCGGACGGGTGATGCTTCAAACATACTAAAGGTTACATGATCATTATTATGACGCATCACTAGTTCTCCCTTGAACACATCGATAAGTGTTCTTCTTGTTGCAAGAAATGGCTGTCCCATAATAATGGGTATCTCCTTATCTACTTTCCAGTCTAGGATGATAAAATCAGCAGGGAACACCAGCTTATCAACTTGAACAAGAACATCTTTAATTTGTCCCTTCGGTTGTGCAAGAGATCTATCTGCTAGTTGCAATGTCACCATAGTGGGCTTCATCGAACCTATTCCTAATTTCTTAAAAGTAGACAAAGGCATTAGGTTAATACTAGCTCCTAGATCACATAAAGCTTTACCTCAGTAATGATTCCTTATGGAGCATGGGTGAAGCTGCCAGGATCTTTCATCTCGGTTAGCAACTTGTTTGTGAGCACAGCGTTGCACCCTCTATGAGCGTAATCGTTTTGATGTCAGACAATTTCTTTTTATTTGATAACACCTCCTTCATGTATTTCCCATACTTGGGTATCTGCACAAGAGCATCTATTAGATGTATATTAATATGCAATTGTTTTAAAGTAGAAACAAACTTTTGGTAATAGTTGTCATGAACTTTTTCTTTAAATCGTTGTAGGAATGGAAAAGGTATTGTGGCAGTGGGTTGTTATGAATAACTCAATGGTGTCGACTTTGATGGTTGTGTCAACTATAGTTGGTTCTTCAACATTGATTTCTGCTTGACTTCCTTCAGCTATATTTTCTTCTTGTTGCTGTGAAGTGGATGCTTCGACATGGTTTTGATCAGAATTGCTTAGCCCTACTGTTTGTTTTCCACTCCTTAGTGTGATTGCTTTACAATGCTCCTTCCCCCTTTCCGTTGGATTCTCAGTATCACTAGGCAGAGTACCTGGCGATCTATTGCTAAGATTAGAAGCTAACTGACCGAGTTGAGCTTCTAATGCAATTACGGAAGAAGAATTTCCTTGCACAATTGCTTTGGTTCGTGTGATATGCTTGTGCATCATTGCTTCAAGAGAAGCCATAGGATCTACCTTTGGTTGAACAAACTGCTACTATTGATGCTGATGATGTTGTCCTTGCATTTGTGGTGGTACAGATTATTGTGGTTGTAATCGCGATTGTGGTCGCATTGGATTATGTGACTGTACCTGGTCAGAACGAGAATTTATCTGTGAATTCTGATGATAATTCTGCTGCGAATTGGCATTGTAACCTCCTTGTCTGTAACCCCCTTGATTTAAGGAATTTTCATATCTATACGTGGAAGTATTGTGATTCCCCAAGGTTGTTGAGAACGATTGTTGTATGAATTACCAAATGATCCCCTTCGAATGTTATTGACATTGTATGCATTTTCTGTATATTATGGACAGTCCTTATAGCTATGATTGTCGCTGCAAATCTCATAGAAAAATATCGGTGTATCCAATTGCTGGGCCACTTGTATAGGAGCAACATCGCTTGTTCCTTTCATATTCTTTATGATGTTGGCCAATGAGGATACTTGCATTGATAATGCAGAAATAGCATCTAATTCAAGAACTCCAGGGTTAGTTTTTACTTGTACAGAATGAGAGATTGGATATTGGTAGTCGTTCTGGGCAATCCTCTCTAGAATTCGAATAGCTTCATCATATGTACAATCCAACAATGGACCATTCACAGATGCGTCGACAGGATTTCTTGTTTGAGCATTTAAACCATTATAAAAAATCTCAATCTGGGTCTCTTGTTGAATTCCATTCATTGGGCAACGTCGAAGCAATGCTTTGTAATGCTCCCATGTTGTGTGTAAATTCTCATTAACAAGTTGATGATATGCAATGATGTCATTTCGTAACCTTGCATTTATTGTCGACGGATTGATATGCAAAACAAACTGTGTTGCTAACGTATTCCAAGATGTGGTAGATCCTGCCGGTAAATCCTAAGAACCATGTTCTTGCTTTACCCTGCAACAAATAAGGGAATAATTGCATTTTCAAGGCATCATCAGGGACACCATGTTAACTAAAGGATGTAAAAATAAGTAAAAATGATTTCAAATGTTCTCATGCGTCTTCATGTGGAAAACTGAATACTGCCCATTAGAGTTGAGCATCTAAAACATCACTAGTTTCAGTTAAAAATTACCAGCCTGAATAGCTGGTCTCACAACCCCTGGTTGTAGGTCATCGAGTATAGGCATAACAAAATCTCTTATTGTCCTATTTTGTATTTGATCTTCTTGTGGATGTTGTGGTGGTATGTCGTTAATAATTTGTGGAAGCACTAGAGGAATTCCTTCTTGTGGCAGGAATGGTGGAAAATTACTATTGTTGTTGTTACTAGCGATTTTCCTTTGTTCTTGCCTTCTCCTCCTAAGTGTCCGTTCAAGTTGAAGATCAAAGTTTACAATGTCCTTAGGATTTCTCCTTGTGGACATGCAACAATCTTAAAAGAAAATAATTAAAGAAATAACGACAGATTAGTAAAAATTAAAAGTTAAGTAAGTAAATTTAATTGCAACTACAGAAGTAAACATAAAAAAAAGCCAGTCTCCAGCAACGGTGCCAAAACTTGAACAGTGTTTTTACGACACAAAACGATTATACAAGTGTACACACGTCGATGCAAGTATAGTTGATAGACAAATTTATCGGATATCAATCCCACGAGGAATGGGTTCTTGATGTTTAAAATGTCGGAGCAATCAATATTGAAATTAAATGTAATGTGAGTACTGATATCAGTGCAATATGTCAGATCTGCAACTAACATAGTCAATCAATGTCAACGTTATTAGAGTTAAAATTCATAGATTAAATGTCAGTTTACTGAAAATAAATCCAATTGTGTTGAGTGTTTGATACTAAATATTAAAGTGCATGATATAAATGTGACCAAGTGTAAAGGGCAGAAATGGTTCACTGAATATAGCTAAGTTGTAACGCTGGATGCGTCGACAAGGTAAGATATAGATGAATTGTAGCTGCAATGAAGTCTTTGAGTTCTTACCAACAACAGCTCCCTATTTAATCCCAACTCAATAGAATAACTCCACCTCTCGGTGCGAGTAACAATATGTATCCAAGAACAAGTAATTGGTTTTTATCCTAGTCCTGAGCAGCTCTCATCTAACCCACTTGTTAACCTAACCTATCACCGCATCTCTAGATGTCGGCATACTGTAATTTCACTTTTGTGTTTAGAGCGGTTAGATCCAATAATAAATGAATAAGCAGTGTAAAGTAAAAATAAAAATGATCTAACATCAAAAGATACTCTCGTATTCATTTAATATCATCAAAATCCATCATCGTTTAAGAAGAATTAAAGAGTACAACGAAGCTTACTATCTCTAGACTACTAGGTCTACTCCCTAATTGTTCCTCTTGCTCAATATCAAGAACCTCTCATCAGAAGCAGTTGTAGACTTGCTTCATCAACTCCTTGATTTCCAGCTCAAATCTCCAATTCACACAGAACTTTAGAATTAAATCCTAGGCCCTTGATGATCTCTTTCCTTCTTCATTTTTCTATTTATAGCCTCTAAAATATTTCAAGATTCAGCCTTCTATCTCAAATCTAGATCTGGATTTTGCAGCTGTCAATATGGTTAGAATACGCTGTGAAGTCACGCAGTTCTAGTATGTTCTTCACAGATCTACAGATTGTCACTGCATCGCTGCGCGTGTTCTGAGATCATAATTGCAGCGACATCTGCGAAATTCCTACGTTGGTGCTTCTAGTTGTGAATTCAGCTTCTACTCATTCAAGGTTCAGTTTCAATGCTGTGACATCTCTTGGTCGTAATTACTAGTTGATCTTGTAGCTGCATTCGTTCAGCATTAAGCTTCTAGACTTAGTTTTTTGCGCTGACAATATTAAGATGCAATATATCGGCTGCTTACCTCGATATTAGTACAAAAATAGATAAAAATAACAAGAATTTAAACTAACTATCAATGAGTTGGAAATCATGAAAACTAAGTATAAAATGCTCACAATGCATGCTAAATGAAATACAAAAGAGACAATTTACACAATAAATTGGGAAGAAAATCTATGTCATTTGTAATACTATCACACCTAAAACCCGAAAATCGTCGTCGGCTAAGGTCCCAGTGTCACTTTATTCATCAATAATAGTTCATCTTTTAGAATTATGTCATTTGTTATTACATTATAAAAGAAATACACTCAACACATCATATATTATCATGTAATTATAATCACAATTCAATAAGGGCAAAAAAGTCATTTCCAAGTTTTTTGGAGACTTTTACCGATACTTGTCTAACAAGTATCAGTAGTTGTCAAGTCAGTATACAGTTCAAGAATAGTGCAGACTTTTACCGATACGAGTAATAGTTCTAACCGATAAAAGTGACTCTTTTACCAACACAAGTCTTACTTCTACAAGTATTAAAAACTCCAGAGAGCTAAGAAGTCTAACCCTACAAACTTACCGATACAAGTATCCTAACTACCAGTACCTTAGAAAACAAAACGATAGATACATCTATGGGTACTACCGATACCATGCAAGTCAGAATGTAACCTCTCTCTTGCCCTGAACTTCTATCGAAACAAGTATACAAAATTCAAAGAATCATGCATGAACTCAAGTTCATCAACCAATCATCATCTCATAATTTCATAATTCAACATGATGACACCTCAAATATAGTTTCAATACATTTCATACATCTCATAGAGTAGGTATAACACATTAAACTAACTTGGAAACTTGTTCAACATATATCTAAAGTTCATAACATGAAACTTAAATAGTTTATACAAGAAATACGAAACAATTTCATCCTAGTACATGCCATAAAATCGAGTGATGTAAAAACTAACTGAATGAGCCTCCGGATAGTGTAATGTTGATCGACCTGTAAAGGTCACAGCATTTAAGTGCAAGTGGACACTCGTCCATGCAAGTATAGTTGATAGATTAGCTCTATCGGATATCAATCCTACGAGGATAGAGTTCTTGATGTTCAGTTGTCGAAGCAACTAAAGTTAAAATTAGAAGAATTGTTACTAAGAATGTCAGTGCAACTGAGTTAGATCTGCACAGCTAAGAGAGTTAAGTTGTCGAGGCAAATATAAAATAAATTGTCAGAGCAAATTAAAATAAAATAAATAGTTGTTGCGATGTTTGTAAATGTAAATTCAGAACTTAAAATAAATGATCAAGTGTAAAGAAGTGGGAGGATTACTGATTTCACAAGTCGTAATGCTAAATGTGGATGCAAGGTAACACATAGATGAAATGTCATCCCATTTATATTCCAATGAAATCTTACTGCTATCACATCCTCTGTTTAAAAAAGACCCAAATGCGAGTAACTACCACTCCTTCCAATGCTGGTAATGTCTTGCACTTAAGAACAAGTGGCCAGAATTCCTTCTTAGCCTCAAGAAACTTCTATTGTCTTGCTTGTCTATTTAACTTGTCATCGTACCTTTCAGTGACTGTGACTGCAATCACACTTCCGTGTCAAATGATTAAATCCAAAGATAAATAGAAAAAGAGAATAAAGTAACAATCAAATTAGATCTAACTTCAAATGGTACTTCCATACTCAATTGAAAATCAACAGTATTCATCAACAATTAAGAGGTATCAAAGAAAAAGTCGAAGCATCCTATTCCTAGCTTACTAGAATTATTCCGTGACAGCTCCTCTTGTGCTGCAAGTAGACACTCCTTGTCAGAGGTCTTGCTCTGTGCTCATTAGATCACCTTCCTCCTAACCTCAAGCTTCCATGGCAGCTCGTTAGAGATTTGAGAAATTTTCCAGAATTTAATTCTTCACCACTTGATGCTTATCTTCTTCTTTTCTTTTCTATTTATAAGCTTTGGGAATTTCAGATCTCCTTTCTCCTCAGATCTAACCATTTTAGCTGCTGTACAAGTTGGTTATATCAGATTGTACAGCTCACACATTTATGTTCTCATTAGACAGCTGTCAGATGCGTCGACAATTTTGGGCGTAATTCTAGACAAGTTCATGCAGCGACAATTCTGTACATGTTCATGCAGCAAGATTCCTGGGTGCAATTGAATACTTATGTAACGACATTTCTAGATGTAGTTTGAAGAATATTTATGCAGCGATAGTCTTGGGTGCATTCCAGAAATATTCCTGCGGCAATAATTTTGTGAAATCTGGAAGTACTCATACGACGATAGTTTTTGGGTGCAATTTGGAAGTGATCATGAGGCGATAGTTTTGGGTGCAAATTTGGATGTTATTTTGCAGCAACACTCTATACACCTTCATGCATTGATCCTTCTGGACAGGTTCCTACAGTGACATCTCAAGATGTAATACTGAACACTAAATGTGGCGACATTAGTAGAAAAAGTAAGATAAAAGAAAGAAAATTAAACCAAACATCATTGACTTAGAAAATGAAATTACTAAATATAAAATGCTAAAAATGCATGCTAAACATGATATAATGGGAACAAATTATACAATAAATGGGGAAAAACATATGTTCTTTTAACACCATCACACCCGAAACTTGAGATTTTACTTGTCCTCAACTAAAAACTATCAAGGCTACAAAAGAATTTTGTAAGGCAATAATCGTTCTAGCAACTTGAAGCATCTGAAATCCTAATGCATGAATTACATTCAATGACAGAATATTGCGCTGACAATTTATAGGTTAGAATAACTAAAATTGCAATTTTATCAATGCTAGCATCATGCTTTAAATCTTAAATTCATTCTAGCAAAACAACATTTATTGTAAAATAATATACATATATATTTTTTCTTCTTTTCCTTTTTTTTATGTGACTGAGGGATGTCGTTGCATTACTATACCCTTGTTCCTAGGAAGTAACGATAGGGTGCAACAAACCCACAGGGAGTATGTAATTGCGCCGACACACGCTCTTGGCATGACAGCCTTTGGCTAGATTACTTTTCTAACACTTGCATTAGAGTGTTCCTCCTTGATAGTTCACAAATATATCCACATTAGAGTGTCTTTTATTCATAACTATACTTATATACAAGTAGCTGCAAATGGCAAATTTAATCAAGATCTAAATAATGATACTATTCATTCATTACTAATACAATCTAAATCATTCATCCAAAAATTGAAGATACAACATTCAATCAAATTCATCCGACTCATTCATTAACAGTTCACATGATTGAAGAATTAAGCATCAAATAAAAAAATCAAGCACATTTTTAATAACCATGCATGCTTCATTAAACTCAAAAGGATAATTTTTTGAAATGTGGCTGTAATTGCATTTCTATCCCATATACATTCCCCTAAACTTAAAGTTTGCATTGTCCCCAATGCACTGACATTAATAAATATATATGGAAATGCGATGATAATGTAGATGTAATGACAATAAAAATGCAGTGACAATAAAAATGCAATGACAGAAGAAATGTGATGACAATTACATTATAGCTACATGATATGCATGAAAACTAAACTAAGTACAGAAAAGAAAAACTAACTCAGTGTGCTGCAATCGAAGATGTGGCTGCATGGGTCTTCTTCTTTTTTGCGTTTATGCTCCTCCTTGCATCTCTTCTTGTCTTTGGCACACTTCCACTTTCGTTCATTTGGCTTGGCTGAATCTGCGAATTGCTCTTCAACATCAGGCTGCTCCCCAGAATCATCGACCGTGACATCAGATGGGTGTATTTTAGCAAGTGATGCAACATAAAGCACCATGGCTAGAGGACTAGAATCTCATTACTGACCGTCACAGCCTCCGTCTGACTCGCTTCAGGTGCCATCAAATCATCAGATGATGTACCCACAAGTTTAGGTGCAGTGACAAATTCCTCAAACGAATTTGTCGTGACATCAGGTCCTTCTCTTCTTTCTTCTTTTTCTTTCATTTGAGTTTCACATAGTTTGTGGATTGCTCTAGCATCATCAGCTGCTATATTTCTTGGTCCAGTGTAGACCATTATTGCCAAAGGATTGTGGTCCTCATTAATTTCATCCATAGCTTCTGACTGACTTGCTCCATCTTACGCCAAGCCTTCAGTGATTGCACCCACAACATCAGGTGAGGGGACAAATTTCTCAGCTAAATTTGCCTCGACACCTATTTTTTCATCTTTTTCTTCCTCTACACGAACTTCTTTCATTTTCCGCATTAAGTCAGTAGGTGCAGTACAGCTGTAAAAAATTACGTTGACAATGGAATCCTAATGCGTCGACAATGGTGTTTACTTATTCCTCAATCGGTGAAGACACAATATTTATTCCTTCTTCTTCAAGTGCTTCGTACTTTTTTATTCTTCACACGGTCCCAAAAAATCTCCACTCTTTCTTGCATTTTTTCCAATTTTGTAACTTCTTAATTATGGATATAGGCATCAAAATTATGTTTGCATTGAAATCACATAATGCCTTTCCAATATACGATCACCAATGGAATAGGGTATTGAGAAGCTCTTGGGATCCTTAAATTCTTGGAGTAATTTAATTGTCATGACAGTGCACCTTCAGTAATTGCGATTGCTTCGACTTCTCCCAATATTTTGTTTAACCTCTTCAGCTGCAAGTTTCTTTTCAGATTGTTCTGACATCTTTCCATTATCGAGATATAAATTATCTTCCTTTACTGTAGCACCTGTAACAACTTCAATTAGTTTAGACTCACTTCTGAGAATAATTCCCTTACAATTCTCTTGCCCTTGTGATATCGAATATTCAATATCCATCGACAAAGATTCTTGTGGTCGCAAATTTATTGCATTCACAATCTGGCCAAATTGATATTCTAGAGCTCATATGGATTCAGCTTGACTCTAAAGCACAGTTTTAGTCCTGGCAGAATATTGTCTCAGTAAATTTTCAATTGATGAAAATTTTGATGCTTCGTCTTGTTTGGTATTTTTCCTTGACAAGAGTTGATCATAATTGGGCAGTGTACACTCAATTCTAACATCGTTGTTTATACTTCCAAGGTCTTGATTGTTCCAACAAAAATTTGGATGTTGCTCCCACTCTAGTGTGTAGTTGTTGGAATATGGATTTTCATTTCGACCGAAATTCCCCATGTGGTATACATTTGCTGGATTTGATGAGGATTGTTCAAACTCATGGTTGCTTCCATAGTAATCACAAATTATCACAGCAAATTTCCATTTGCAACTGCTGTAGAATTCTGCATATTAGTCAAAGAAGATACTTGTGCTATTATGGCATCGAGCTCCATTTCTACAGCATCACTTATGCTAGTCCAACATCTTGAGGTTCTATACACCTTATTCCTAGCCATATTTCGCTAAAAGAAAAATGTAAAAGTAAACAACAAAAAAGAAACAAGTTAGTGACAAATAAAGTTTAGATAATAAAGAATAAATGCAAAGACAATATCCTATCTTGAATTTGTTCCACTTGTGGCAGTGGTGGTGGTAAATTATTAATTTTTTGTGGCTATATTGGAGGAACTATAACTTGTGGCAACAATGGTGGTAAATCATTGTTGTTTCTAGCCATTTTCTTTTGTTCTTGCATCCTCCTTCTCATAGTTCATTCGAGTTCTGGATCAAAGCTCATAATATCCTTAGGATTTCTCCTTGTGGACATGCAACTCTAAAGAATTTGAAAGAAAATCAAAAGAAAGTTAAGCAGATTAGTAAAAAGAAAAAGTTAAGTAAGAAGGAATAATTGCAACTACAAAAATGAACATCAAACAAACTCCATCCCCAACAACGGCGTCAAAACTTGATCGGCCTGTAAACGTCACAACATTTAAGTGCAAGCGGACACTCGTCGATGTAAGTATAGTTGATAGATTTGCTCTATCAGATATAGATCCCACGAGGATAGAGTTCTTGATGTTTAATTGTCGAAGCAACTAAAGTTAATATTAGAAGAATTGTTACTAAGAATGTCAGTGCAACTGAGTTAGATCTGCACAGCTAAGAGAGTTAAGTTGTCGATGCACATATAAAATAAATTTTCAGAGTAAATTAAAATAAATTGAATAGTTGTTGGGATGTTTGTAAATGTAAATTCAGAACTTAAAATAAATGATCAAGAGTAAAGAAGTGGGAGGATCATTGATTTCACAAGTCACAATGCTAAATGTGGCTGCAAGGTAACACATAGATGAAATGTCATCACAATTATATTCCAATGAAATCTTACTCCTATCACATCCTCTGTTTAGCAAAGACCCAAAAGCGAGTAACTACCACTCCTTCCAGTGTTGGTAATGCCTTGCACTTAAGAACAAGTGGCCAGAATTCCTTCTTAGCCTCAAGCAACTTCCGTTGTCTTACTTATTGATTTAACTTGTCACCGTACCTTTTAGTGACTGTGATTGTAATCGCACTTCTGTGGTCAAACGATTAAATCCAAAGATAAATAGAAAAAAAAGAGTAAAAATCAAATTAGATCTAACTTCAAATGGAACTTCCATACTCAATTGAAAATTAATAGTATTCATCAACAATTAAGAGGTATCAAAGAAAAAGTCGAAGCATCCTATTCCTAGTTTACTAGAACTATTTCGTGACAACTCCTCTTATGCCACAGGTAGACACTCCTCATCAGAAGTCTTACTCCAGGCTCATCAGATCACCTTCCTCCTAACCTCAAGCTTCCATGATAGCTCGTTAGAGATTTGAGAAATTTTCCATAATTTAATTCTTTACCACTTGATGCTTATCTTCTTCATTTCTCTCTTATATATAAGCTTTGGGAATTTCAGATCTCCTTTCTCCTCAAATCTAACCATTTTGGAAACTATACGAGTTGGTTATACCAGATTGTACACCTCACACATTTCTCTTATCAAACAGTTGTCAGATGCGTCGACAATTCTGGGTGCAATTTTGGACATGTTCATGCAGTGATAATTCTATACATGTTTATGCAGCGACATTCCTGGGTGTAATTGAATACTTATGCAGTGACATTTTTTGATGCAATTTGAAGAATATTTATGTAGCGACAGTCTTGGGTGCATTCCGGAAATATTCCTACAACGACAGTTTTGGTGAAATATAGAAGTGCTCATGCGACGAAAGTTTTTGGGTGCAATTTAGAAGTGATCATGCGGCGATAATGGGCGCAAATTTGGATGTTATTTTGCAGGGACAGCTCTGTACACCTTCATGCATTGATCCTTCTAGACAGGTTCCTACAGTGACATCTCAAGATACTGAACACTAAATATGGCGACATTAGTAGAAAAAGTAAGATAAAATGAAAGAAAATTAAACCAAACATCATTGACTTAGAAAATGCAATTGCTAAATATAAAATGCTAAACATGATATAATGGGAAAAATTATACAATAAATGGGGAGAAAACATATGTTCTTTTTAATACCATCAGATGTCTTCAAGATGGTCCGATCTTCAAGTCGCAAAATGGAATCTACAAAGCAACAACAATTTCACTGGTAAGCTTCATAGCATAATAGTTCGCAAGTTTATCAATTTACCGAATAACATGTGGGAAACAAATCTATAAGTTTGTCGAGACAACACAGGACTATACTTCAGTGATCGATATTCATTTTACTCCCTGTTGACCCAAAGGTCATGCCTATTACCAGTATTCGATGCTATCTTAGCCATCGATACGGTATATCTATTCCCTATGATGCTGCTCACACTAAGTTGATAAGAATATGCAATCAGGCATAAATCTCAGCCATCGTTGGGCTTGTAATCAATTCTTGGATTCTATTCACTTTACAGTGACTCAATATGTCATACAGAATCCGCAAAAAATGTAGGACATCATTCATAATACCATTTAGCTTTAGCATAAGGCCAGTAATTCTTCTTTGTCCTTTCTATCTTTCATTCTTCAATTTGTCGTTTCAATCATCAACAACCAAAAAGAAGGCAGTTATAAGCAGTTACAAGTAAGAATTTAACATTACGAACTTAACGGACTAGATTGTAGTTGTGGAAAGGCCTGAGGGACTAATCCCTAATACGAACTGAAAACATAGAAATTACAAAAAACGGTCAAGGTTTTCTTACCCAAATCAAGCACACAAACTCAACAATTGAAACCCTAGTTTTTCTTTGTCTTTTCCATGGGGAAGATGAAGATTAGGTGAAATTATCATTTTTTTCTTTTTTAATTCATATTTATACTTAATGGCATAATTGTAATTTTAGTGACTTTCATAATTAGTTTAGTTAATCACTTGTTAAGCTTTAATTAATCAAGTTTACTACTACTATTTCTCATGTTAAAGCACCCACTAAAATCCTTTAGGGTTTAGGGTCCATTTAGTCCTTCTAACTTTTCAACTCTACTTTGGTACCTTTTACGATTCAGTCCTTTCTACTCAATTCACTATCTAGACATTAAAATTCCTTATCTAAATTTTAATGCAATGCTAATGACATCATAATATTAAAAATAAATAAATTTTAACTCGACTCATCGGAGTTTTGATCCCAAAATTATTATTTTTTGACACCACTAAAAATCGGGCTGTTACAATTTTTGATACAAAATTCTAAAGAAAAAGTCCATGGCCATGACATACTTTAAAGAAGGAAATGTTCAACGTTTATCAACTAGGATTTTCTGCGTGTCCCAAAGCGATGATGGGCAAGTCTCATGCAATGCGAGTTTAGGCAAATCCTTATTGCAAACACAATACTCTTGGGGTGCCTAGGTGGCATTCTGTTAGCCTTTATTGTGTATTATGATCTGGACTTTGTGATGTAATTTGTATGTTACCTATGTGGTACTCTGATCTGGCCTTTGTGGCGTAATTTGTATGTTACCTCTGTGGTATTTTAATCTGGCCTTTGTGGCGTATTCTGTATGATGCCTCTATGGCGAAACCTAATTTAGCCTTTATGGTGTACACTATACGTTCGCCTCTGTGGTGTGTTCTGAATGAAATTTTATGGTGTATTCAGTATGGCTCTTCAGTGTACTTAATGAAATAAGTGTGAGATAAGGTATCAGTCAGCTATATGGTAAGTACTATATAAGGTTAAGATATAACTGAAGTTAATGAACCAAAAAGATATTGAGATGAAATGGCATAAATTCAAAACGATGTTTTGAGCAAAAGTGTGAATCTGAATGTTCGAAAAAGGTATTCGCCAATTCTTATGTACATTGTCTTACCCTGGAATGATATGAAGTGTTATTCTAGTTGCATTGGTCTTCGAAAAACATTTGTGTAGACTTACAAATAATAGGAGTTGAAGGAATATTTGAGAGGGATGGAAATCATCGATTGAAAATAGAAATGGGTATAGATCAAGGTATGGTAAGTAGCATGTATAAAACATTGAGTTTAGAGAAAGTATTCATTAGAAGCAAAACCATGTCGATAGAGAACGAAAAGAATGTTACGATGAATTATCAGTTACTATATAAAAGTATCAACTAAGGTAAATGATGTTTTCTCTCACTAATTTCTTGTGAACTTATTTGTGTTATATGTTATGTATCAAGTATTTTGTTGGGAGACTACGCCAAAAGGAATGAAGCCAGGACTATGCCAAGGGGAAGACGTATGGGATTATTATGCATACAACGTTATTATTGTGGCGTACTAAAATCTGTAGTGTTATATAGGAGTTTATCTTTAAGAGTTTGTTCTCAAAATAATTTTACTAATTTAAGGGTTTAGTTGAAAAACTTTGTAATAAATTATTTTAATACTATTTTCTTTTCTTTGATATTTTCTGCATTGAATTATTTTGAAAGAAGTAGAGTTGTAAATAACTGAAAATGTGTCAACTATTGAATTTTTAAGTGTTTTGTAACAGACAAAACCCATTACCGTCCTCGGTTAAGATTCCGAAGCTACTGACATCCACGTCTTAAACATTTTTATAGTCGCATACATTTCAACATCATATTGATTTAAATAAGTACATTTAATTCTAATTTATCGTTCTTACGTTGTTTATCATCTCAATTCACAAGGACATAATTGAACACCACCGAAACATTACACAAAACATGAAAATTCATCAAAAAAAGGTCACAAAGTCGTGCCCCAGGCTGTGTGCCAAACAGTGTGCATACACGAAATACCTATACACGATCGTGTCACAGACCATGTGACAAGCTGTATGAACATGTGAAAATACCCCACACGCTCGTGTGTGAAATCGTGTACTGGGTCATCCGTCTACTTGAAATAGGGCCACACAGTCGTATCCTAGACCGTGTGTAGCCCATGTATACCTTGCACCTATTTTTTCCCAGGTCACATGCCCGTGTACTGGCCCGTGTGTTAGGCCGTGTTCACCTACGAAAATCCAAATTATACAAGAAAAAATTCATATCATTCACCATACAAGCTCAAATATCAACAACTCTTTAAGTTCTATTGAAACACAACATAAAGCATACAATTTCTCATGGAAAAAGGGCAAGGCATACCAGTTAAACATGAATCATAAAGCATTACACCTTCCTTGCATATAAATCCAACATGGAGCACTAGACATACAACAAGTATGTGTGAAGTATTCACTAGGATATTAGCATTTTACAACTCAACAAAATCAAGTATTTAAGTTAACATCCTAGAACATGCATAAAACCAAGTGATGTAAAAACTACCATACGAGCTCCTGAGATAGTGTGATTTCTTCGAGATGATCCGATCTTCAGACAGCAAAATAGGATCTACAAAACAATAACAAATACACAGATAATCTCTCAAAGCTTAGCAAGTCGTAAAGTTAAATACATTTACTAACAATTTGTGTTCAAAGGTCTACAACAAATTCAAATCCAAAGAAAAAGCATTTATTCAACGAGCTATAACCAGAGTTTTTTCTTTCAATGCCAGAATCATATCTTTGACCATTTTACGATGCTACTAACACAAGCTGATGAAAACTCGCAACATATGAGGTACCTCAACCATCATTATGATATCTACATATTACCCACTCATGATACTACTCACACAAGCTGATGAGAATATACAATTTGCAAAATCTCAGCCATCGTAAGGATCAGTATAATCAGATCCATATTCCATTTCAGAATACAACCGACTCAAGATGCTACTCACACAAGCTGTTGAGAATCTGAAACATATGTAGGACCTCAGCAATCATGTCGGTTCAAATCACCAGCTCAAAGCCTGATATCTCATTCATTCGTTCATTTCTTTCTCATCTTTCTCAATTCATTTGCCATACTTTCTTTTGCTACAAATACAAAAAAAAACACGAATAGAGTACTATTTTAATTCAAATATAACAACACAAACTTACCAGACTAGTACAGAGAAGTTTCAGGGACTATTTTGCTAATTACTTTTTCCTCGATCCGTGGCATGCTCGTGATCTAACATAATAATCACCTAATTTTCTCATTAAATTATGTAATTAAATCATTTAATACATTTTGGTCCTTTGGGAAATTTATAAATTACCCCTAACATTTCACTTTTATTAAATTTAGTCCCTAAACACAAAACATACAAAATATCCATTCCTTTATAAACCCACATCAGCCAAATGTTCATAGCCTTCATAAAAGCCCTTAAAATCCAACTATTTGGCACCAAATGCACATAATTTCAACATTTAATCATTTTAGTCCTTAAACCCTAAAATAATAAAAAATCACTTAACAAAATGAACAAATCTATCAATAAAACTTCCAAAACTTTCATAAACTTCCAAGAACAAGGATATTCAACAATGGTAAAAATTTATCATCTGATAGAATTACAAATTAGTCCTTAAGTCAGCTAGATTAAGCTAATACGGACTCAAAAACATAAAAATTACTAAAAATGAACAAGATTTCAACCACCAAATTAAAGCTCAAAGCTAGTCGACTGTTTCCTCTTCTCTATTTAGGGTTTCAGTTCCTAAGGTTGAAGAAAGAAGACGATTTTCATCTTTACCAAACCATTTGTTTTAATTTTTATCATCTTTTATTACTAAATTACCATAATACCCTTTTTTAATCACCCAAATCCACTATTTTCAAACATTAGAACCGTCCATTAATATACTAAATGTTTAATTACTATACTAGTCCCTTTAATTACCCTCCTTAAGCTATTTGATAACTTTAATCAATAGAAACCAACTTTTCCAACCTTTACAATTTAATCCTTTTTACTTAATTAACTATCTAAACGGTAAAATTCTTAACCAAAATTTTATACAATGCTAATGACATCATAAATATTTAAAAATTAATATTTATGACCTGACTCATCGGAGTTGTGGTCTTGAAACCACTATTTTCGATACCACTAAAAATCGGGCTATTACAACTCTCTCCCTTAGGGAAATTTCATCCCGAAATTTCTTACTAGTGAACAGATTAGGGTATCGTAATCTCATCGAAGCCACTATCTCTGATCACTCCCGAACGTACTCTCGTTCTACGTAGATTTCAACTTTTTGCAACTATACGGGTCAAGTTGTAAATATAGTGTTTTACAACAGAACGCTTGGTAGTATTTCGAGGATCGTACCCAAAGGAGGCTTAAGACGATAGTAAATAAAATCCATGCAAAAAATAAAATTAATTAGTACTGATTTTGGGGTTTCTAGTATGAGGGAAAATAAGAGAGTTGTTTGAATGCATAAAAATAAAAATGTAAAAATAAAATAAAGTAAATAAGAGAAACAACTTGAGTTGTAGAAATCTTATAAACGGCTTGGGTATATTAGGTTATTTTTGTATGTGTTTCTCGATTGTTGGGTTTTGGGGATTTTCCTCCAATCAACTAGTCACTACCCTAGTTGGATCTCTCTATCATCCACCGGCACAGCAAGTCGATAGATATTACTTATCGCTAGATGTCATAACCTAAATTGGTTTGGGGAAAAAGTGTTCAAGGATGGGCAATACCAATTTTAGGTTCATTCCCACCTAGATGACTTTCTAGGGTTGTCAGACCTAGTGTTTGTTTGATGCTCTTCCTTTCCCAAATAGCTGATCCGAAAGGTAAAACCCCTGTAAAACAACAATCAATTATTCATACGTCCACTCCCTAATTCCCCAAAATGGAATTAGTTCCTCATAGTTTATTTATTCATCAATAACACAATATATGAAAACATATAAATCAAGAATTGAATGAAAAAGAAACTGAAATTGTATTAAGTGATCTGTCAACAAAAATTCCTTAATCGTTTATACGAGTTTCTACAATCTCATCTCGAAAATTGAAAATAAAAATAAACTGAAAACTAAAAAACTAATGTATAAGTAATTGTGTCTAAAACCCTAGTGCTAAAGGTCCTATTTATCGCATTTAATGACCGTTTTTTCCTTAACCCTAGGTTAGCTATCGTTCCTCGTGTTTAAGTGGCATTGTAAAGACCAAAATGCCCTTTGTATAATGTGAGATTTACGTCCAAAGGTCAATGTCACGAAAAAGAAATTAATCTCCATGTGAAGTGTCATCCTACAGGCGTTGTTGCGACATAGCTCCTGTATGTCGCGACAAAGAAGTAAGATGTCAAATTCCTTAAGCCTGGTCCCTTCGTTGCAACGTAGCTCAACCTATGTCATGACGAAGTGATCAGTTTCCTTTTAGTACACTTCTTGTGATCTCCGGCACACATACCAAGTATGTTAACTAACGTTTAGCCTCATTTAGGCTTAAAGACAAATAAACAACATTTTAACACTTAGGTTACACAATTTATTCAAATAAGAAACCTAACTAAATCTTATGAAAACATACAAAATACTTGATTTCAAGCTCTTCAAGTGTGAAAAATAGTTCATTCTGCTAGGTATGAAACTAGAAGATCAATCTCCCATGTAGCTTCTTCAAGCCCATGACCATTCCACAAGAATTTTACCACTGGTAGTCTTTTGTTTTGCAACTCCTTTACCTCATGAGATAGAATTCTAACTGGTTCTTCTAAGTACGACAAGTCCGATTGTATCTCAACCTCACAAGGAGTAATCACATGAGAAGGATCTGATCTGTATTGCCTCAGCATTGAAACATGAAAAACATTATGAATCTTCTCATGTTCTGGAGGTAAAGCTAACTTGTAGGCTGCAGGACCAATCCTCTCGATGATCTCCTACGACCCAATAAATCGCGGACTTAACTTTCCTTTCCAGGCAAAACGTAACACCTTCTTCTAAGCAAACACGGACTGTACGAACTTTATCCTCTGTCTCATGAATCAAATCAGTTCCAACCAGCTTAGGTTCACTCAATTCTGACCAATACTGTGGTGTTTTGCACTTTTCACCACATAGTGCCTCAAATGGAGCCGTTTTAATATTGGATTGATAACTGTTATTATAATGAAACTCTACCAACGGTAGCTATCTTTCCTAACTGCCTTCAAACTCCAGCACACAGCATCGCAACATATCCTCCAAAATCTGTATTACGTGCTCGGACTGTCCATCCGTCTACGGATGATATGTAGTGCTAAAATTTAGTTTGGTTCCCAAAGCTTCATGCAGGTTACCCTAAAATCTCGATCTAATATATGGATCCATGTCAGAGATAATAGAAACTAGTATTTCGTGCAGTCACACCATTTTAGATACATATAGCATAGCTAATTTCTCAAGTGTAAAGTCCACACGAATAGGGATAAAATGAGCAGACTTAGTCTTTTTCTTCAGAGTCAACGGTAATCCTGTAACAAAATCTATAGTAATGCATTCCCACTTCTACTTGGGAATGCTAATAGGCTGTAGCAGCCTCGATAGTACCGGATCGGTGTTTTTACGACACAACGATTGTGCAAGCATACACACGTCGATGCAAGTATAGTTGATAGATAAATCTATCGGATATCGATCCCACGAGGAGTGGGTTCTTGATGTCTAAGTGTCGGAGCAATCAATACTAAAATTAAATGTAATGTGAGTACTAATGCCAGTGAAATATGTTAATTCTGCACGCTACAATAATCAGGAATGTCAACGCAATTATAAAAGTTAATTGTTAGAGCAATTGAAAGTAAATCAAAGTTTGTTGAAGTGTTAAGAATTTAAATGCATAAAAGTAAAGGTGTGATCAAGTGTGAAGAATTGGAGTGGATCACTGACTTCGCTAAGTAGCAACGCTGGATGCACCGATAAGGTAAAATATAGATGGAATGTCGCTATAATGAAGTCCCTTTGAGTTCTTACCCCCAATAGCTCCCTACTTAATCCCGACTCAAATACACTACTCCACCTCTCGGTGCGAGCAATGATGTGTATCCAAGAACAAGTAATTGGAGTCTGTCCCAGTCCCGAGCAGCTCTCGCCTAACCCACTTGTTAATCTAACCTGTCACCGCATCTCTCGATATCGGTGTACTGTAATTTCACTTTTATGTTTAGAGCGGTAAATCCAAGAATAAACGAATAAGAAATGTAAAGTAAGAATCAAAATGATCTAACATCAAAAGATACTCTCGTATTCATTTAATATCATCAAAATCCATCATCGTTTAAGAAGAATTAAAGAGTACAACAAAGCTTACTATCTCTAGACTACTAGGCCTACTCCTAACTGTTCCTCTTGCTCTACATCAAGCACTCCTCCTCAAAAGTTGCTATGCACTTGCTCCATCAGCTCACGGTCCTCTGACGTCAAGCTTCCATGGTAGCTTGCTTGAAGATTTGAGAGATTTTTGGATTTAAATTCTTCACTCCTTGATATTTATCTCATTCTTCTTTCCTCTATTTATAAGCTCAAGAAATTGCAGATTTTCTTCATTCTCAAATCCAACAACTTTGTACAGGTGTAAAAGTTTGTTATTAACATCTATGCAGATCTGATTTGTTTACTGGACTATTGCAGAATATCGATTTGTCAACAGAATGTCGCCGCAATTCTGGACATCTCTTCTCAGATCCATATCTGATTACAACTGTCACGATCAGTTGAATTCCAGCTGTGCACTCACGCAGATTTGGTGTGATCTTTATAACTCTGTAGATTGTCGCCGCATCTCTGGTCGCAATCTGAAATCTTTAATTCCGGTGACAACGTGTGAAATTCTTACGCTGGTGCTTCCAAATGTACTTGTGGCTTGAATTCACTCAAACAAAGGAAAGCTTTCAATGTGTCGACTCTTGTCGTTATTCCAAGATATACTTGTGGCTGCATTCTTTCCATAATTGAGCTCCTGTGTTGATTCCTGCACTGACAATTCTAAGGCGCAATATATCGGCTGATTGTGGTGACATTAGTACATAAAAAGATAAAAATAACAAGAATTTAAACCAAACAACAATGAGTTAGAAAACTTAAAAACTAAGTATGAAATGCCTAATATGCATACTAAATATGACAGAAAAGAGACAATTAATACAAAAATTTAGGGAGAAAAATCTATGTCATTTGTAATACCATCACACCCCTAAACTTGAGTTTTTACTTGTCCTCAAGTAAACAAAAATTAACAAAGTCACAAGTAAAAATGTCACCGCAATTATTAGTCATACAACTTGAATTCTCTGAAGTCCTAAAGTACAAATTGTATTCACATGATAGAATAATACACCGACAATTTATAGGCATGAATAATTAAAACTGCAACTTCACTAATGTTAGTATCACATGCAATGAATCTTAACCTTTCCTTAACCAATACAGTATTTATTAGAAGATAGCATTATAATTTTTTTTTCTTTTTATGTGATTGAGAGATGTCATTGCGTTACTATACCTTTGTTCCTGGGCAGTAACGATATGGTGCAAAAAACCCCCAGGAAGTATGTAATTACGTCGACATACACTCTTGCAGTGATAGCCTTTGGCTAGATGATTTTTCTCACACATGCAGTGGAGTATTCTCCCTTGATAACTCACAATGCACTCACATTGGAGTGTTTTTATTAATACAATGTCGCTGCAATTGGAAAGTTAATTCAAGATTCAAAGATTGATACTACCCATTCATTACTAATGCAATCCCATCATTGATCCAAAAATTATGGGCACATTTTTGTTGAAATTTTGTATATTTTCATTAAGACAAGAAACAAGTAAAATTCAAAAATGTGAGTGCAATTGCATTTCCATTTAACATAAATTCCTCCCAAACTTAAAGTGTGCATTGTCCCCAATGCACTGACATTAATATATATATATATATATATGGAAATGCAATGAAAATGTAGATGCAGCGACAATAAAAATGCAATGACATTAATAATGCATGGACAATTATACTACAGCTACATGATATGCATGAAAACTAAACTAAGTGCTAAAAAAAACTAAATCAGTGTGCTATAGCTGAAGATGTAGCTGCATTGGTCTTTTCTTGTTGCACTTTCGTTCCTCATTGTGCCTCATTTTCTCTTTTTACGCTTCCTCTTTCTATCCTCAACCACAACCGGATCAGCGAATTGCTCCTCTTCAGTTGGTTGGGTGGTGGCCTCATTGATAGTTACATCTAATAGGTGGACTTCTACAAGTGGTGTTATATAAGGCACTATGGCTATATGATTACAAACTTCAGCACTGCTAGTAATTGCCTCAGCCTGGCTTGCTTCACGTGGAGCACGTTTGCATTGGATGCCCTCACATTTACAGGTGCTTCGATAATATCCTCAGCGATATCTGTTAGGGCATCGTCTTGCTTTTCCTCCTACTTCTCTATAAGGTCCTTCTTCTCAAATTCTTCCTATCTTCCTTCTCCTTCTCCTGGCCTTTTTCTTGTTCTGCTTCTCCTTCTTCAGGCTGTTCCTACTTAGTGGTGTCTTTGTCAGTACCTTCCTCTGTGTCCACACCCATGGATACAATTGGAGTATGCACCTCCTCAACCATAGCTACTCGCTATGCGATATTAGCCCCAAGGCTATTCGAGAACTCTTCTTCAAACAAGCTGACTATAGTTCTGTAGCAATCCTCCATAGCATTAAAATTCCCCTTGTGCTCCTCGTCATCTGAATGTGGATTCTTGTTGGAGAGGGAACATGTTACGGCCTACCATCAAGAGTAGGCTGGTCGGAGGATGAGGTAGCTTCCTTAATAATAGGTGGGAAGACAAGAAACTCTGGTAGGGGATTTGGACTCATTCTTCTCAATGAGTCGACAATAGATTTGTTCCATATTCTAGTGTACACATAAAATAGATTTTGTTTATAGTCCATGTCCTCCAATGCGCCGATAATATGAATCTGGCACATGTCGATATGATCAATGTTCTTTTCCATTACAGCCAACCTCTTTCCCAACTGAGTATCTATAGGCGTATTCTCATGTTTGTCCTTCTTCTTTCCCTTCTCCTTCATCTGAAGTGCTTCTTTCACTATCGGTGTCTCTTGGCCTCTCGTCATTCTTTCTACTAAGATGTCATTGAGGGGGCTCTTATTCTCTAGCACCTCCCTCACCATCTCTTAGAAGCAGCTTCAGCAATTTGGTCGAGGAGAATTACGCCGACATCGATGTGATGAATTTTGAGGATTGAATGCAAGAGGCACATGCGATCTAATGTTGCTGCAGTGCTATATGTAGAAGGCAAAAAGAAAACTACATAAAAACTTTTTGCTTGATCCAACGGATGGGGAGAGAAGAAAATCAATCGACGCGATTCTTGCTGAAAAAGCTTTACTGAGTCATTATATAATGCACCAACAAGTTGTGCTTTTGATGCATTGACAAAAAGATGATTTTTTTATTCCTGCATAAAATTGAAAAAGTAACAAGTAAAAGTGAAAAGGTAAAAGGAAGTGTAAAATGCTTCGACAATGGGACCATAACGCATCGACAATGGTGTTTACTCATTCCTTAAGTGCTTTGTACTCTTTTATTCATCACACCGTCCCAAAAAAATCTCCACTCTTTCTTACGTTTTTTCCAATTCCGTAACTTCTTAATTACGGATATAAGCATCAAAATTATGCTTTCATTGAAATCCCATAATGCCTTTCTAATATACCGATCATCAATGGAGTAGGGTATTGAGGATCTCTTGGGATCATGAAATTCTTGGAGCAATTTAATTGTATTGACAATGCACCCTTCAATAACTGCGATTACTTGCGATTATTCGACATCTCCCAATCTTCTCTTCTTTGACAATATGTCTTCAAGTTTTGAGGCTGTTTTACTATAGCAGTTGTGGTGACAAAGTGGTTTGATTCTGTCGCCGCAATATTTTCTTTAACCTCTTCAACTGCAGTTTGCTTTTCAGATTGCACTGACATCTTTCCATTGTTAAGATTTGAATTATTCCTTTTTTGTTGTAGCATCTCTAACAACTTCATTTAGTTGAGTTTCACTTTTGGGAATGATTTCCTCATCATTCTCTTGCCCTTGTGATATCGAATTTTCAATATCATCCGACAAAGTTTCTTGTGGTCGCAAATTCATTGTGCCCACAATCTGGCCAAATTGATATTCTAAAGCTTGTATGGATTCAGCTTGTTTTGAAGCACAACATCAGTCTGCAATATATTGTTGCAGGAAATTTTTAATTGATGAAAACTCTGATGCTTCATCTTGCTTGATATTTTGCCTTGACAATGGTTGATCATAATGGGCAATGTCCACTCAGATCTAACATCATTGTCTATACCTCCAAGGTCTTGATTGTTCCAACAAAAATTTGGATGTTGCTCCCACTCTGGCGTGTAGGTGTTGGAATATGGATTTTCATTCCGACCAAAATTCCCATGTTGTACACAATTGCTTGATTTGATGGGCATTCTTCAAACTCATGGTTGTCCCCATAGTAATTACAAATTGTCATTCAACTTTCCATCCTACAATTGCTGTAGCATTTGCATTGAATGAATTCATCATTAGTCAAAGAAGATACCTCGGCGTTTATGGCATCGAGCTCCATTTCTATAGCATCACTCATCCAACATCTTAGGGTTCTATATACCTTGTTCCTAGCCATATTTTGCTAAAAAAAAATGTTAAAGTAAACAACAGAAAGAAAACAAGTTATTGACAAAAAAAATTTATATAATAAAGAGTAAATGCAACGACAAAAATAAACATCAAACAAATGTCGATCCCCGGTAACGGCGCCAAAACTTGATCGGTGTTTTTACGACACAATGATTGTGCAAGCGTACACACGTCGATGCAAGTATAGTTCATAGATAAATCTATCGAATATCGATCCCACGAGGAATGGGTTCTTGATGTCTAAATGTCGGAGCAATCAATACTAAAATTAAATGTAATGTGAGTACTAATGCCAGTGCAATACGTTAATTTTGCACACTAAAATAATCAGGAATGTCAACGCAATTATAAAAGTTAATTTTTACAGCAACTGAAAGTAAATCAAAGTTTTGTTGAAGTTTTGATAATTTAAATGCATAAAAGTAAAGGTGTGATCAAGTGTGAAGAATTCGAGTGGATCACTGACTTCGCTAAGTAGCAACGCTGGATGCGTCGACAAGTAAAATATAGATGGAATGTCGCTGCAATGATCCCTTGAAGTTCCCTTTAGTTCTTACCCACAATAGCTCCTTACTTAATCCCGACTTAAATACACTACTCCACCTCTCGTGTGTGAGCAATGATGTGTATCCAAGAATAAGTAACTAGAGTCTGTCCCAGTCCCGAGCAGCTCTCGCCTAAACCACTTGTTAATCTAACCTGTCACAGCATCTCTTAATGTCAGTGTACTGCAATTTCACTTTTGTATTTAGAGTGGTTAAATCCAAGAATAAACGGATAAGCAATGTAAAGTAAGAATCAAAATGATCTAAAATCAAAAGATAACTCTCGTATTCATTTAATATCACCAAAATCCATCATCATTTAAGAAGAATTAAAGAGTACAACGAAGCTTACTATCTCTAGACTACTAGGCCTACTCCCTAACTGTTCCTCTTGCTCTGTATAAAGCACTCCTCGTCAGAAGTTGTTGCACATTTGCTCCATCAGCTCACCCTCCTCCGATGTAAAGCTTCCATGGTAGCTTGCTTGAAGATTTGAGAGATTTTTGGATTTAAATTCTTCACTCCTTGATATTTATCCCATTCTTCTTTCCTCTATTTATAAGCTTAAGAAATTGTAGATTTTCTTCATTCTCAGATCCAACAACTTTGTACAGCTGTAAAAGTTTGTTATTGACAGCTATGTAGATCTGATTTTTTACTGGACTGTTGCAGAATATCGGCCTAATTTATAAATTACAGATCCAAATCTAATTACAGCTGTCACGGTTAGTTAAATTCCAGCTGTGTACTCACGCAAATCTAGTGTGATCTTTATAACCCTGTAGATTGTTGCTGCATCTCTGGTCGTAATATGAAATCTTTAATTGTGGCGATAACGTGTGAAATTCCTGCGCTGGTGCTTCTCGATGTGTTTGTGGCTTGAATTCACTCAAACAACGTAAAGCTTTCAATGCGTCGACATCACTGGTCGCAATTCCAAGCTATACTTGTGGCTGCATTCTTCTTCCATAATTGAGCTCCTGTGCTGATTCTTACGCTACCAATTCTAAGGCGTAATATTTCAGCTGATTGCGGCGACATTAGTTCAAAAAATGGTAAAACTAACAAGAATTTAAACCAAACAACAATGAGTTAGAAAACATAAAAACTAAGTATGAAATGCCTAATATGCATGCTAACTATGACACAAAAGAGACAATTAATACACAAATTTAGGGAGAAAATCTATGTCATTTGTAATACAATCAGTACCTGATGCTCAGCTTTTACCTCCTTACATACTAGATATTTAGTCACAAACTCAAAAATCTCTCGCTTCATACCTGGCCGCTAGTATATTCTCTTCAGGTTATTACACATCTTTACACTCCCTAGATGAATGGAGTAGGTACTATTATGAGCCTCTACCAAAATGTCCTATCTCAAACTCGGATCATTAGGAACACATACCTTGTCCCGAAAGTACATCATACCCTCAGCATCAACAGTGAATCTTGTAGTAGAATCATGCTGAATCTGTTCTTTCTTGGCTACAAGCTTCGGATCATTTTTTTTGCAATTCTCGAATTTGTTGTAGAAATAATGGCCTCGCCCTCGTCCTCTAGCAACAAATGTGCATTCATCGCTCTCAATGCAAACATCGATTTTTGACTCCGGGCATCTGCAACAAAATTAGCCTTTCTCGTATGATAATCAATCATAAGATTGTAATCTTTCAGTAGCTCTAGCCATCATTGCTATCTCAAATTCAGCTCCTTCTAAGTCATCAAATACTTCAAACTCTTATGATCTGTAAATATGTGACATCTCTCACCATAAAGATAATGACGCTAAAACTTCAATGAAAAAACAATAACAGCCAACTCTAGATCATGAGTCAGATAATTCTTCTAATGCGGCTTTAACAATTGGGAAGCATAAGCTATCACTTTCCCTGCTTGCATCAATACACATCCCAATCCATTCAAAGATGCATCGCTGTAAACAACAAATTCTTTTTCCGTCTTAGGCTGTGTCAACACCAGAGCTTCTATTAACATTTATTTTAGCCGATCAAAACTCTACTAACACTTTTCTGACCAGACAAACTGAACATTCTTCTGAAGCAACTTTGTCATAGGCAAAGCTATCATAGAGAAATATTTAACAAATCGACGATAATAGCCTGCCAACCTAAGAAAACTGTGTACCCCAAAGACATTCTTTAGAACTTTCTAGTTGAGAATAGTAGAAACCTTACTCAGATTAACCCGTTTACCTTCAGAAGACACAACATGCCCCAAAAATCCAACCTCTCTAAGCCAGAACTCACATTTACTAAATTTTGCATACAGTTACTTCTCTCACAAAATTTGTAACACCTCTTTCAAATGCTGAGTATGCTCTGACTTTGTCTTGGAATAAATTAGTATATCATCAATAAATACAACTATGAATCTATCCAATTGAGGCTAAAAAATTTGGTTCATTAAATCCATAAATGCTACCAGAGCATTAGTTAACCCAAACAGCATCACCACAAAAACTCATAAGTCCATATCGGGTCCTAAATGTAGTTTTTTACACATCACAATCTTTGACTCGCATCTGATAATAACCTAACCTAAAGTCTATTTTAGAAAATATTGTTGTACCTTTTAATTGATCAAACAACTCATCAATACAAGGCAATGAATACTTATTCTTTACTGTAACTTTGTTCAGCTACCGATAATCTATGCGTATTCTCATTGAACCATCATATTTCTTTACAAACAACACTGGTGCACCCCAAGATGATACACTTGGATGGATAAAACCTCTATCTAGTAGTTCTTGCAACTGTGTCATGAGTCTTTTTAACTCAATTGGTGCCATTCTGTACGGTGGAATTGATATCAATGTAGTATTAGGTATCAAATCAATGACAAACTCTACTTCCCTGATCAGAGGCAGTCTTGGTAACTCTTTAGGAAACACATTTGTAAACTCATTAACAACTAGAACCTAATCCAATTCAGTCCCTAACTTTCGAGTATCAAGTATATATGCTAAATATGCCTCACAGCCCTTACAAACCATTTTTCGAGCAGAAATAGCTGAAATCATTCTAGCATCACATTTCAACTTTCTATACTTCACTGTAATTACCTCACCTGTTGGGCATTTTAAACCATCTGTCTCTGTTTGACTACGGTATCATGCTCAGATAACCAGTCCATACCCAAAATCATATCAAATTCATAGAAGGGTAGTAACATCAAATCAACGAGAAATTCACAGCCCTGAACTTTCAGTGGACATTTACGACACACCTGATTAACTGTAATACTATGACCAAATAGGTTTGTAACTTGCATATCAAATTCAGTCGACTCAATAGAATTTTTTTTAGTTTGCTACTACAGTACAAATATATGAATGAGTCGACCCTGGGTCGATGAAAGCACACACAATGTCATTAAAAAGATAGAATATACTAGTCACAACATCGGGAGCAGTAGCCTCTTCTCTAGCTTTGATGGCGTATGTCTGTGCAAGTGCTCGGACTTCAGATCTACTTGCATTATATTTATTATCTTTCCATTCTCCACCTGCATTGCTACACTACCCCGGACGTCTCACTTTTTGCGATGTGATTGGGGTTTCATGCTTCAATCATCTTTTACCTCAGAAATCATCGGACAACTACGCATCAAGTGATTAGTATCCCCACACTTAAAACATGCTCCTTTCTTTAGTCGGCACTCACCCGAATGAAACCCTATACAATGCTCGCATGCCGGATTTGGTGCATTATGAACACTAGCCACACTATCCGTAGGTCGATTTTGAAATATAGACTCTAGTTGCCCCGATATGCTCCTGCTCTGAAATCAAGATGAGACTATCCCATGATTTCATTTCTCTGATTTCTTCATTCATGGAAAGTCTAGGCAAGGAAGGATTCTTCTTTCTAAACTTTTCGAACCTTTTCTCTCTCTGTCTTTTATGATTATAAATTTCCTCCATTTTCTGAGTTTGATCTGTCAAAACAACGAATGGTTGTAGTTTAGAACCACCCACCATCATCTTAATTTTATCATTCGACCCATCTTTAAAACGGATACACATAGCCTCATCTCTCGGTACAATCTCTCGAGCATATTTACTGAGATGTACAAATTCTCGTTCATATACTGCCACTGTCTTGTTCTCCTGTCTCAATTCTAAAAATTCTTTCTTCTTTCGATCCAGGTACCGTTTACTAATATATTTCTTTTTAAATTCATTCTGAAAGAATTCCCAACTAATTTTATTTTTGATAACTACTGCCAATATCGTTGTCCACTAGCTATAAGCCTCGTCTTTCAGTAGCGAAGCAGCACACCTCAAATAGCCTTCTAGAGGACAAGCAATTTAATTCAGAACTCTTAGTATTTTCTAACAAGTATTCAGCTCTGGATGGATCATCCTCTGTACTCCCTTGAAACTCCTTAGCCCATACTTCCTGACCTTATCTGCCAGAATGCATCATCTCTACTCTATCATTGAGGGAGGTGGGGCACCACTGGAGGTGCTACAGGTCGTGCAGCAGGCTGTGCAACAGGAGGTGGAGGAGGTGGCGGTGCCATAGGATTATTCCTTATAAACTGTAAGAATAACTGTTCCATTAATCCGAAGAACATATTCGTAGCTTTATTCTCTTTCATCGTAGTATTGGCACATCCTGACTTGCCCTGAAATCATTGCTCAAAACATTAGTGTTCACCTCGTTAGTCTCATCTCTTTTAAATCAAACATCTTTAATTATCTACAAAAATTGAAGTTAGATCGGATCCATCTATATCACACTATCACAGGTTCATATGGCATGTGCTTCTAAACCAGTTAAACATATTCAATACAGTCCAAGAATCGACTAAATCGTAGCTTTCATACTGCTAAATGGAACACCCAAAACCCATCACTGTCACTGGTTAAGATTCCGAGGCTACTAACATCCACGTCTCAAACATTACATAATTGCATACGTTTCAACATCATACTGATTTAAATAAGTACATTTAATTCTAATTCATCATTCTTACATTGTTTATCATCTCAGTTCATAAGGACTTAATTGAACACCACCGAAGCATTACAAAAAAAAATGGAAATTCAACAAAACAAGGGTCACATGACCGTGCCCCAGGCCATGTGCCAGATCGTGTTCATACATGAAGTACCCATACATGATCGTGTCACAAATCGTGTGAACATGCGAAAATACCCCACATGCCTGTGTGTGAAACCGTGTACTAGGCCATGCGTCTACTTGAAATAGGGCCACATAGCCGTGTCCCAGCCCGTGTGTAGCCTGTGTATACCCTACACCTATTTTTTTCCCAAGGCACATGCCCGTGAACTGGCCTGTGTGTCAGGCTATGTTCACTTACGAAAATCCAAATTAAATAAGAAATAATTCATAGCATTCACCACACAAGCTCAAATATCAACAACTCTTTAAGTTCTATTGAAACACAACATAAAACATACAATTTCTCATGGAAAAAGGGCAAGGCATACCAATTAAACATGAATCACAAAAACATTACACCTTTCTTGCATATAAAACCTACTTGAAGCACTAGTCGTACAACAAGTATGTGTGAACCATTCACTAGGCTATTATCATTTTACAACTCAACAAAATCAAGTATTTAAGCCAACATCCTAGTACATGTCACAAAACCAAGTGATGTAAAAACTACCCAACGAGCTCCTGAGATAGTGTGATTTCTTCGAGATGATCCGATCTTCAGACAATAAAATAGGATCTACAAAACAATAACAAATACACATATAAGCTCTCAAAGCTTAGTAAGTTTGTAAAGTTAAATACATTTACAAACAATTTGTGTTCAAAGGTCTACAACACATTCAAATCCAAAGATAGAGCATTTCTTCACCGAGCTATAACCAAAGTTTCGTTCTTTCAATGCCAGAATCATATCTTTGACCATTTACAATGCTACTCACAAAAGCTGATGAGACTCGCAACATATACAGTACCTCAGCCATCGTTACGATATCTACATATTACCCACTCACAATGCAGCTCACACAAGCTGATAAGAATATGCAATTTACAAAATCTCAACCATTGTAGGGGTCTATATAATCAGATCCATATTCCATTTCAGAATACAACTGATTAGTAATGCTGCTCACACAAGCTGTTGAGAATCCGCACATATGCAGGACCTCAGACATCGTGACGGTTCAAATCATCGGCTCAAAGCCTGATATCTTATTCATCCATTTCTTTCTCATCTTTCTTAATTCATTTTCCATACTTTATTTTGCTACAAATACAAAAAAATATGAATATAGTACTATTTTAATTCAAATATAATAAACCAAACTTACCTGACTAGATTACAGTTACGGATAAGCTCCAAGGATTATTCTGCTAATTCCCTTTTCCTCGATCCGTGGGACGATCATGATCTAACACAATAAATCACCCAATTTTCTCATTAAATTATGTAATTAAATAATTCATCTATACTTTACATTGTCGACGCATCCAGCGTTGCAGCTTAGCAGAATCAATGAACCATTTCTATCCTTTACACTTGATCACTTTTACATTTTATGCAATTTAAATATTCAGTACCCAACACTCAACATATTTGACTTACTTTTAGTCCATTGACTTTTAACACCTGATATTTAACTATGATTGTGTTGACATTGATATCTAATTTAAGTGTGCAGATTTGACATATTGCACTAACATCAGTACTCACATTACACTTAATTTCAATATTGATTGCTCCAACATTTAGACAGCAAGAACCCATTCCTCGAGGGTCGATATCTGATAAATTTGTCTATAAACTATACTTGCATCGACGTGTGCACGTTTGCACAATTATTGTGTCGTGAAAACACCGATCAAGTTTTGGCACCGTTTTCGGGGAATGGCGTTTGTTTGTTGTTTATTTTTATAGTTGCAAATAATTTCACTTACTTAACTTTTAATCTTTACTAATCTATGGTTATTTCTTTAATTATTTACTTTTTCAAATTTTTAATTGTTGCATGTCCACAAGGAGAAATCCTAAGGACATTGTAAACTTTGATCCGGAGCTTGAAAGGACACTTAGAAGGAGAAGGCAAGAACAACGAAAGATGGTTGGTAACAACAACAACAATAATAATCTACCACCATTACTGCCATAAGATGGAACTCCTCCAGTACTTCCACAAGTTGTTAACGATATACCACCACCACATCCACAAGAAGAACAAATTTAGAATAGGACAATAAGAGATTTTGTTGTGCTTATACTCGATGATTTGCAACCAGGAGTTGTACGACCGACTATCCAGGCTGGTAATTTTGAACTAAAACCTGTGATGTTTCAGATGCTCAACTCAAATGGGCAATATTCTGGTTTTCCGCATAAGGATGCACGAGAACATTTGAAATCATTTTTGCTTATTTGTGCATCCTTTAGTCAACATGGTGTCCCTAATGATGCCTTGAAAATGCAATTATTTCCTTATTCGTTCTAGGGTAAAGCAAGAACATGGTTTTTAGGCTTGCCGGCAGGATCTATCACATCTTGGAATGCATTAGCAGCACAGTTTGTTTTACGTTTCAACCCGCCGACAATGAACGCACGGTTACGTAATGACATCACTGAATATTATTAGCTCAATGATGAGAATTTACATACAACATGGGAGCATTTCAAAACTTTTCTTCGACGCTGCCCAATGCATGGAATTCAATAAGAGACCCAAATAGAGATCTTCTAAAATGGTTTGAATGCTCAGACAAGAAACCTTGTCGACGCATCGGCTAATGGTCCATTGTTGGATTGTACTTGCAATGAAGCTGCTCGAATTCTAGAGAGGATTGCCCAAAATGACTACCAATATCCAATCTCTTGTTCTGCACAGGTAAAAACTAACTCTGAAGTTCTTGAATTAGATGCTATGTCAGCATTATCGGCACAAGTTTCTTCACTGGCCAACATCATAAAGAATATGAAAGGAATAACTAAAGTTGCTCCTATACAAGTAGCCCAACAATTGGATGTGTTGATATTTTCCTATGAGATTTTTGGCTACAATCATAGCTACGAAAACTGCCACAACATACAGAAAATGCGTATTATGTCAACAACATCCGAGGGGGTTCATTTGGTAACTCATTTAACAATCGTTCTCAACAACCATGGGGGAATTAAAATACTTCCACGTATAGATATGGGAATTCCTCAAATCAGGAGGATTATAGACAAGGAGGTTACAATGCAAATTTGTAGCAGAATTATCATCAAAATTCACAGATAAATTCTTTTTCTAAACAAATGTAGTCACATAACCAGATGCAACCACAATCGCGATTACAGCCACAACAGTCTGTATTACGACAAATGCAAGGACAACATCATCATCATCAACGGTAGCAATTTTCTCAACCTAAGTCGGATCCTATGGCTGCTCTTGAAGTAATAATGCTTGAGAATATTACAAGAACTAAAGCGATAGTGCAAGGCAACTCTTCTTCCATACGAGCATTGGATGCCCAGCTCGGTCAGTTGTCTTTTAATCTTAGCACTAGATCATCGGGATCTTTGCCTAGTGATACTGAGAATCCAACACAAAGAGGGAAGGAGCATTACAAAGCAATCAAGCTAAGGAGCGAAAAATTGATGGTGGGACCAAGCATTTCTGAAAAAGATCATGTCGACACATCTTAACCATAGCAACAAGAAGAGGATGCAGCTGAAGGACATCAAGTAGAAATTAATGTTGAGGAACTAACTATAAAAACACCCATACTTGCAGTTTTCCCAACAAAGTTGTCAACGCAACAACCAATTTCGATATTACCGAGTTATTCACAACAACCCACTAAGACCATACATCTACCGTTTCCACAATGATTCAAAGAGAAAGTCCATGATAAAGATGATCAAAAGTTTGTTTCTACTTTGAAACAATTGTACATTAATATACCTCTAATAGATGCTCTTGTGTAGATACCCAGTTATGGGAAATACATGAAGGAGTTGTTATAAAAGAAAAAGAAATTGTCCGACATCGAGACGATTACGCTCACAGAGGGGTCCAGCGTTGTGCTTACAAACAAGTTGCCAACTAAGATGAAAGATCCTAGCAGCTTCACTATTCCATGCTCCATTGGGAATCATTATTTATGTAAGGCTTTATGTGATTTAGGAGCAAGTATTAACCTAATCCCTTTGTCCACTTTTATGAAATTAGGAATAGGTTCGATGAAGCCCACTGTGGTGACATGTAACTGATGGATAGATCTTTAGCACAACCGAAAGGACAAATCAAAGATGTTCTTGTTCAAGTTGATAAGTTGGTGTTCCTTGTTGATTTTATCATCATAAACTGCGGAGCAAACAATGAGGTACCCATAATTCTTGGAAGACCATTTTTAGTAACGGGACGACACTTATCGACATTTTCAAAGGAGAACTTGGTATGCATCATAATGAGGACCAGGTAACCCTTAGTGTGTTTGAAGCATCACCGTTTGAATCTAATGAACAATGTCACCACATTGACGTGTTGGATGAGATTATTCTGAAAGAATTTAATACTCGAAGTTCATCACTGTGTGATGATAATGCGGTGACATCTACCAATGACATTCTAGATGACTATGTTGACAAAGAAGAGGTTACAATTGTGAGCTGCGTCAGAATTGGCAAATGGAGTCTTTGGATTTGTCTAACAGAATAATCTTGGTGTTTAAACCATCTATCAAACAAGCTCTTACCTTGGAGTTAAAACCATTGTCAACACATTTGAAATATATCTTCCTTGGTGACAACGAGACGCTACCTGTTATTGTCAATGCATCCCTCGATGTAATGCAAGAATATAAGCCCATCACAATTTTGAAAAACACAAAAGAGCCATAGCCTAGAGCATCAAAGATATCAGAGGCATCAGTCCCTCTTTTTTGCATGCATAAGATAAGGCTAAAAGATGAAGGGAAGCAATCAATTGAGCAACAAAGACGACTCAATGAGAAAATGAAACAAAAGGTAAAGAAGGAAATCATTAAATGGTTAGATACGGGCATTATATACCCTATTTCTGATAGCAATTGGGTAAGTCTCGTTCAATGTGTGCCTAAAAGAGTGTTTCACAGTCGTGCACTGAAGAAGAAGAGTTAAGTACTGACACTCTGACAGGGATCATACGCAGATGCAATTACAGGCGACTGGATTACAGGCGACAATACGGCCACAAAGAAAGATCATTTTCCACTACCTTTCATCGATCAGATGCTAGATAGGCTAGCTGGTAAATCCTATTATTGCTTTTTGGATGGCTACTCTGGATATAACCAAATAGCCATTGCACCGGAAGATCAGAAAAGACAACTTTCACATGTCCTTTTGGAACATTTACTTTTCGATGGATGCCATTTGGGTTGTGTAATGTGCCAGCAATATTCCAAAGGTGCATGATGGAGATCTTCTCAGATATGATTGAGGACTCACTCTAGGTATTCATGGATATTTTTGGGTCTATGGACAGAGTTTTAATCAATGCGCTGATAATTGGGAAAGAGTTTTGAAAAGATACGAGGACACAAATCTTGTTATAAATTAGGAGAAATGCCACTTCATGGCTACTAAAGGAATTATCCTTGGCCATCGTATATCTTGTTAGGGCATTGAGGTTTATAAAGCTAAAGTAGAAATCATCAAAAAATTACCACCGCCCACCACTGTCAAAGCAATGAGAGCTTTCTTGGACACGCTGGCTTTTATAGAAGATTCATCAGAAATTTTTTTCAAGATAGCTAAACCTTTATGCTCATTACTAGAACAAAATAAAAAGTTTGTGTTCGACGATGCATGTTTGGATGCATTTACAACAATAAAGAAGCAGCTGGCACAAGCTCCGATTATCGTCGCACCAGACTGGACGTAACCATTCGAACTAATGTGCAACGCCAGTGAGTTTGCTGTAGGAGCTGTACTAAGCCAAAGAAAAAAGAAGGTATTTCATTCTATTTACTATGCTAGTAAAACTCTAACTAAAGCGTAGGTTAATTATATTACTACAGAGAAGGAGTTGCTAGCAATAGTCTTTGCATTTGACAAGTTCCATCCCTATCTTATCGGTGCAAAGACTACAGTTTACACGGATCACTTAGCATTGAGATTCCTTTTCAACAAAAAAGACGCCAAACCTAGACTCATCAGATGGATCCTACTCCTCCAAGAATTTGATATGGAAATCAGAGATAGGAAAGGATCTGAGAATCAAGTAGCTGACCACTTGTCTTGACTGGAAACTGGGAGTGAGAACGGGCAAACCAAACATTGTTGAAGCATTTCCTGACGAGTAGTTATTCTTTGTTGACTCATCACCATGGTATGCTAATGTCATTAATTACCTTGTATGTGGAAAGCTACCCATGAGTGCGACTGGTCACAAGAAGATCAGGTTCATACGTGATGCTGCCAAATACCATTGGAACGAGCCATATCTATTTAAGGTATGCGCTGATAATATCATCCGTCGCTATGTACCTGAAGAAGAAATAATGTCAATCCTGCGACATTGCCATGATGCTCCTTATAGAGGTCATTTTGGTGGAACAAGGACTACTATAAAGGTCCTACAATTAGGATTTTATTGGCCCAATTTGTTTCGAGACACCCACAATTTCGCACAACAATGTGATCGTTGTCAACGTACTGGATCCATATCTCGATGCAATGAAATGCTCCAACAACCCATTATGGAGGTAGAGCTTTTCGATATCTAGGGTATAGATTTTATGGGGCCATTTCCAAACTTTTTTGGAAAGGTGTATATCTTAGTGGCTATTGACTACGTCTCAAAGTCGATTGAAGCTATTACGGTGCCAAAAGATGATGCTCGGACAGTGTTAAAGTTCTTTCACACATACATCCTCACAAGGTTTGGAACACCAAGAGCATTTATAAGCGACCAAGGCACTCATTTCTATAATAACCAAATGGCAACTGCATTAAAGCGATACGGTATGAAGCATCGTATGGCCACCACATATCACCCACAAACTAATGGTCAAGCCGAATTATCCAATCCTCAAATTAAAAACATACTTGAGAAGGTGGTTAATCCATTTAGGAAGGATTGGTCTGCGCGGCTACACGATGCATTTTGGGCGCTTCACACCGCTTATAAAACCCCGTTGGGGATGTCGCCATACCAAGTAGTGTTTGGAAAGTCTTGTCACCTACCTGTCGAACTTGAACATAAGGCCATGTGGGCAATTAAGCAGGTGAATTTAGACTATGATGCTGCTGGAAAGAAAAGACTGTTGGACATCACGGGTTAGAAGAAATCCAATGCCACGCTTATGAGAATACGACAATATACAAGGAAAAGATAAAGAGATGTCATGACGACATCATCTTGCGTCGACAATTTCATCCTGGTCAGTTGGTACTTTTATTTAACTCATGTTTAAAATTACATCTAGGAAAATTGAGATCGAGATGGTCAGGCCCATTTAAAGTTGTTAAAGCATTCCAAAGTTGTGCCGTAACAATCAAAAACTTAAAGGATAGACAATAATTTAAAGTAAATGGCCAACGTCTTAAACATTATGCGAGCCCAAATGTTCGAGAACCAGACGAAGTTGTCAACCTGGTGACATTTAAATAATATCGATGCATTTATTTATTTACTTTTAATTGTTTCACTTTTCTTTGTGTTGCTTTAAATTTCTTGCAGAAATAAAAATCATATTTTTGTCAAAGCATTGAAATACATATTGTCGACGCATTCTGCGATGAGTCAGCATTACTTTTTCAGCAAGAATCGCACTGGTTGATTTCTTTCCCTCCCAATCGTTGGATCAAAATAAATCGGTACGATCTGTAGCCTAGTAATTAAGGGTTGCAAACATAAAGTTTCCCCGTGTTTTTCCACTCATTACCCCTGGGTTATAAAGCCTCTCATTGCAGTTACCTTTTCTCTTCACATTCACCATTGTTACTGCAACTCTTCTCTTTCATTGTCTGCATATTTCCTTTTCTAATCTCAGAAGCAATCTTTCTTTCAGTGAAACTTTTTGAAGTTCTTTTCTTCTTACCATGGCTAAAACCTGTGCTTCCAAAAACACTCCTAAACCCTCCAAGAACACTCTGAATACTCCTACTATGGTTTCATCCACGACACTACCACTTTCGTCCACAGGCTCGATTTTGTTTTTAACAACTGTGGCCAAAGATCGGTACCATAATGTTATGCTGAAACGCAATATTCACTGCGAACAGGGTCTATAACTGTCTCCACATCAGACCCTGGGGAAACAAATCCATCGAACCATCAGCCGCCTTGGATGGGAGTATTTATGCGACCATCCTTTTGGCTACTCCCCCACAATGGTGAGGGAGTTTTATGCGAATCTGGTGGACCAAGAACAGGAATTTGTCTTTGTTCATGAAGGGCTAGTTCCATGAAGTGTTGTGCAGATCAACGTATTGTTGAGAATTCTGGAACGAGTAGACGATTATACACCCTTTATGCACCATTTGGATGATGATAGTTTGGCCCAAATGATGAATGATCTCTGCATCAATGGCGCTACATGGACGGGCAATGGGTTTCACAATTATAGGTATGGTTTCATTTCATCAACAGTCGTGTTATGCCTTCTACCCACAGCACTATGGCCACATTGGACCGTATGTGTATGCTCACTCTATTCTGCACCATCGACACATAGACATTGGGGAGCTTATACATGCCCAGATCACGGAAGTTGTAGGAAAGCAAACTGGTATCCTTCGTTTCCCCTCTCTTATTATGCTACTCTGTCAATATAAGGGCATTGTGCCCAAAGATGATGAGGAGGTCTTAGACAATAAAGGACCAATCAATGACATTTATATTGAGAAGATAAAATGGGGCCAAGACACCCCAGTGGCTAAATAGATCCTCAAAAAGAAGGACAAAGGAAAGGGTAAGAAGAAGACTGACAAAACTGATGCGCCGACAGAAGCCCAAATAGCAAAGAAGCTGGCACTGATGGAAGTTCATTTAGATCGCCTAGACATGCGTTCTATCCACACCAACAGCATCGTGGACGACATGGATTTTCGGCTCCACAAGTTTTATGCATATACCAAGGTGTGGAATGAGGCCATTGTCACTGCATTGAGCCAAATTAGCCAAACCCTACTGCTATATTCCCAACATTCCCATCCATCTACCACCCGATGAAGTATTCATCTTTCGAGCAACCTACCTTGATGGTAAGCCTACCCCTACACCAACCGAGATCCATATTTCTGACGATGAGAAGGATGGCAGGCAATCACAGGCTGATGATAATTTTCATCGCAACATCACCCACATATTCAAAGATGAATTCTCAAATAGTCTGGGCGCAAATATGGCAGAGAAGGCAGCTGTTCTAGAAGAAGATGTTGATGTAGTCGATTGCGCTGACACTAATCCAGTTAAAAATGAGCCAAGTGTAGAAGAAGAGGCAAATCAAGAAGGTAATCAAGAGAAGGATCAAGACGAGGAAGAGAAAGAAGAAGAAAAAAAAGAAGAAGAACCTACCAAGGTTCAGGTGGAGAAAAAATCGATGCCCCAACAATGATTGTTAAGGATATTATGGGACCATCTAGCTCAAAGGAGGCTCTACCAGTTGCGAGCCAGGCTGAGGTTGTCACTGGCGAGATAGAGGAACTGAATCCTCTGGCTATTGTGCCTTACATAGCACCACTTGCCGAAATCCACCCATTAGAGGTGACAACTAATGAAGCCATCACCCAATCTGCTGAGGAGGAGCAATCTACCGAGCCGGTTGGTTCAAAGGATAAGAAACGAAAAAGGCACAAGGACAAAAAAAAGGGGAACACCATGATGAGGAAGAGTGCTCAAAAAAGAAGAAAAAGAAAACCAAAGCAACCTCTGCATCGGCTGCTGCTGAGTAAGTTTGTACTTCTCTTTTTAGTTAGTTTTCATGCATTCTTATTGTGCTTGCATTTTAATTATCATTGCATTCATTTTAGTTTAGTACATTGTAGTTGTATTTCCATTATATATGTATAACTATTGTCAGTGCATTGGGGACAATGCAGACATTAAGTTTGGGGGGAAGCTAATGTGAATTGAAAATGCAACTACACCTTCATGTTTGACTTTTATTTTGTTTCTTTAGTTAATGAAAATTTACAAAATTTCAACAAAAATGTGCCTACAATTTTTATTTTTGATACGTAATTCTGGAATTGTTTGAATGTTGATGTGGAAATTTGATGAATATGAATGAATGATGAGTTTGCTATTTTTGAATGAATAATTGAAATTGCTTCAATAATAATGAATAGTATCGGTATTGAATCTTGAACTAATTGACCAATGCACCGACATTTTATTAAGAAAAGACACTCCATTATGAGTGCATTGTGACTTTTAAGGGAGAACACTCCGCTGCAGACTTAGAAAAGAAAATCCATCTAGCCAAAGGCTGTAACTGCAAGAGTGTGTCAGCGCAATTACATGCCTCCTAGGGGTTTGTTGCACCCCATCGTTACTACCCAAGAACAAAGGTAGAGCAATGCAATGACATCTTTCAACCACTTTAAAAAAAATAAAAAAAAGAGAAAAAGAAGAAAGAAAAAGAGAAAGAATAAATTACTGAAATAGTTCAAGAAAGGTTAAGATTCAATACATGATACTAACATTGATGAAGTTGCAATTTTAAGTTGTTCATAGCTATAAATTATCAGCGCATCATTTTATTATATGAATGCAATTTATACATTAGGAATTTAGATAATTCAAGTTGTATGAATAATGATTAAGGTGACATTTCTAATTGGGACTTTGTTTATTTTTGTTTACGTAAGGACAAGTAAACACTCAAGTTTGAGGGTGTGATGGTATTACAAATGACATAGATTTTCTCCCTAATTTAGTGTCTTAGTTGTCTCTTTTGTATTTCATTTGGCATGCATCATTATCATTTTATATATAATTTTCATATTTTCCAACTCATTGTTAGTTAGTTTAAATTCTTGTTATTTTTATCCATTTTTGTACTAATGTCGACGCAAGTAACCGATATATTGCATCTTAATATTGTTAGCACAGGAACTTAGTCTAAAAGCTTAATACTAGACGAATGCAGCCATAAGATCAGCAAGTAATTGTGACTGAGAGATGTCATCGCATTTCAACTAAACTTGGAATGAGTAGAATCAAGCTGAATCTACAGCTGGAAGCACAATTGCAGGAATTTCACAGATGTCGCTATAATTATGATTTCAGAATGCGTCTAGTGATACAGCGACAATATGCAAATCTCTAAGGAACATACTAGAACTGTGTGAGTGCACAGCTGTACTCTAACTAATTTTGACAGCTACAAAAATCTAGATCTAGATCAGGAATGAAGGCTGAAACTTGCAACATTTTGGAGGTTATAAATAGACAAACAAAGAATGAAGAAATCATCAAGAGCTAAGGGATTAAATTCTACAATTTCTATGTGATTTTGGAGATTTGAGCTGGGAATTGGAAGCTGATGAAGCAAGTCTGCAATCACTTCTGATGAGAAGGTGTTTGATGCAAGACAAGAGGAATAATTAGAGAGTAGGCCTAGTAGTCTAGAGATAGTAAGCTTCGTTGTACTCTTTAATTCTTCTTAAAAGATGATGGATTCTGATGATATTAAATGAATACAAGAGTGTCTTTTAATGTTATATCATTTTGATTCATATTTTACACTGCTTATCTGTTTATTCTTGGATTTAACCACTTTAAGCACGAGAGTGAAATTACCGTGCACTAACATCGAGAGATGCGGTGACAGGTTAGGTTAACAAGTAGGTTAGGCGAGAGCTGCTCAAGACTAGGATAAGAACCAGTTTGTTCTTGGATACATATCATTGCTTGAATCGAGAGGTGGAGTGATTGTTGGTATTTAAGTCAGGATTAAGTAGGGAGCTGTTGTTGATAAGAACTCAAAAGGACTTCATTGCAGTGACAATTCATCTATACTTTACCTTGTCGATGCATCCAATGTTGCAGCTTAGCAAAATCAGTGAACCATTTCTATCTTTTACACTTGATCACTTTTTCATTTTATGCAATTTAAATATTTAGCACCCAACACTCAACACATTTGATTTACTTTCAGTGCATTGACTTTTAACACCTGATATTTAACTATGATTGCGTTGACATTGATATCTAATTTAAGTGTGCAGATTTGACATATTGCACTAACATCAGTACTCACATTACACTTAATTTCAATATTGAATGCTCCAACATTTAGACACCAAGAACCCATTCCTCGAGGGATCGATATCCGATAGATTTTTCTATCAACTATACTTGCATCGACATGTGTATTCTTTCACAATCGTTTTGTCGTAAAAACACCGATCAAGATCTCATGTTTTCCTTTGTTTCCCACGTTGCTTCTTCCACTCTTTGTCGTTGCCATAACACCTTAACCAACGGTATTGACTTGTTTTTTAACTCCATTATTTCCCGAGCTAAGATCCTTACAGGTTCTTTATCATAAGTCAAATCTAGTTATACTTCAATTTCTTTAATGGACAAGATATGTGACGTATCAGATCGGAATTGTCGAAGCATGGAGACATGAAAAACATTGTGAATTATTTCAAGCTCTGGTGGTAAAGCCAAACAGTAAGCTACTGGTCCTATTCTTTCTAAAACTTCATAAGGCCCGATAAATCTAGGACTAAGTTTCCTTTCCTACCGAATCTCAACACTTTCTTCTAAGGAGATACGTTTAAAAAAACTTTATCCCCAACCGTGAACTCAATATCTTTTCGTTTTAAATCAGCGTAGGATCAAATGTCGCTTTTAAATTGCCCTGAATAATCTTCACTTTTTCTTCTGTTTCACAACCAAATCAACACCAGTGATTTTCTTTTCACTCAAATCTGACCAAAATAGTGGACTTCTACATTTCGTTCCATACAAAGCCTCAAACGGAGCCATTTTAATACTCATCTGATAGCTATTATTATAAGAAAATTAGGCTAAGGGTAAATATTTTTCCGAATTAACTTCGAATTCAATAACGTAATATCGCAACATATCTTTCGAAATTTGGATAACTCGCTTTGATTGACCATCTATTTGCATATGAAAAGCAGTACTAAAATTTAACTTTGAACCCAAAGCTTCTTGAAATTTTCCTCAAAATTTAGAACTAAACCTCAGATCACGATCGGATATAATGGATAAGGGAATCCCATGTAATCTTACAATTTCAGATAAATATAACTTAGCTAACTTTTCCAACGAGCAATCCGTCTTGACGGGTATAAAATGAGTAAACTTTGTCAACTGATCTACAATAACCCAAATAGAATCTTTTCTTTTCAGAGTAAGAGGTAACCCTGAAAAAATTCCATTCTGACTCTATCACATTTCCACTCGGGAATCATAAACGGTTGCAATAAACCTAATGGAACTTGATGTTTAGCTTTCACCTGCTGACAAACTAAGCACCGAGACACAAATTTCGTTATTTCACGCTTCATGCCAGGCCACCAATACTGTTATTTCAAATCATTGTACGTTTTTGTACTTTCGAGATGAATCGAATAAACACTATTATGAGCTTCATTTAACAGTTCATGCTTTAATTTTGAATCATTAGGTACATATAACCGACCTCAAAAATATAAACATTCATCCTCTCCTATACCAAAATCAAATTTCTTGCCACTTTTAGCCACCTCGAACTTGGACAATAAATTTAAGTCGATCATCTGTAAATCTCGAATCTTCGTTAGAAGTAATGGCTTTGCTCTCAACTCAGCCAAAATAGAATCGTTATTGTTCTAATATCAAACTCACATTCATAGCTCTCAAAGCAAATAGAGACTTTCGACTCAAAGTGTCAGCAACAATATTGGCCTTTCCTGAGTGGTAGTTAATAACCACATCATAGTCTTTTAGCAACTCAATCAATCTCCTTTGACATAAATTCAATTCTTTCTGAATCATCAAGTATTTTAAACTTTTATGATCAGTAAAGATGTGACATTTCTCACCATATAAATAATGCTGCCAGATTTTTAAAGCAAAAACTATAGTTGCCAATTCCAAATCGTGTGTTGGATAATTCCATTCATGAACTTTCAATTGCCTCGATGCGTATGCTATAACCTTTCCACTTTGCATTAAAATGCATCCTAAACCATACAAAGACGCATTGCTGTACACAATAAATTCCTTCCCAGCTTCAGGTTGTGTCAACACAAGTGCTTCAATTAGCATACTCTTCAACTGTATGAAGCTTATCTAACATTTATCATTCCAGACGAATGGAACATCTTTTTGTAACAATCTTGTCATCGATGATGCTAGAATAGAGAAGTTTTTAACGAACCGTCGATAATATCCAACTAAACCTAGAAAACTACAAACTTCAGATACATTCCTCGAATTTATCAATCCACTATTATTGTTATTTTATTCGAATCAACTCCGATACCTTCTACTGAAACTACATGACCCCAAAAACTCACTTCTTATAACCAAAACTATTATTTTTTAGAATTTGCATAAAGTTGTTTGTCATGAAGAGTTTGTAACAGAATTCACAAATGTTTATCATGCTTAGATTCATTTAACGAATATATCAAGATATAATCAATAAACACCATGACAAATCTGTCCAAATAAGGTAAAAAAGCTCGATTCATTAAATCCATGAATGTTGCAGGGGCATTAGTTTAACCCAAATGGCATTACCAGGAACTCATAATGACCATATCAAGTTCTAAAAGTAGTCTTCGACACATCTTGCTCATTGACTCTTAACTGGTAGTATCCTGATCTTAGATCAATCTTTGAAAACATAGTAGCTCCTTTTAATTGATTGAATAAATCATCAATGGTTGGTAATGGGTATTTGTTCTTGATGGTGACTCAATTTAGTTGTCTATAATCAATGCACAACCTCATCGATCCATCTTTCTTCTTTAAAAAAAGGAGCAGATCACCCCACGATGATACACTAGGTCGAATAAAGCCATGTTCTAACAATCCTTGTAATTAAGCTTTCAATTCCTTCAACTCAATAGGAGCCATTCTATAAGGAACTATTGATATTGGGGTAGCTCCAGGTACTTGTTCATTTACAAATTGCACTTGTCGAGTGGGCGGTAATCTAGGTAATTCTTCAGGAAAACGTCAGTAAATTCACGAACTAATTATACGTGATTAACTTTCAATTCGGTCATCTTCGAATCAAGTACGTAAGTTAAATAAGCTTTGCATCCCTTCTAATCAGTTTCTGAGCTGACAAAGTCGAAACTACACTCGCGGTACAATCGCCCTCATCTAGTTTGACACAAATATATTTTCCATTCGAACACCTCAGGCTAACTTCCTTTCTTCTACAACTTATTAATGCATCATGCTCCGTCAACCAATCCATTCCCAGTATGACATTAAAATCATTAAAAGGTAACAACATTAAGCTTGCGAGGAAGTCGTAACCCTTAATATTTAGTAGACTCGATTTACACACCCTATTGACTATTACACAATGACCCAAAGGGTTTGTCACTCTAACAGTGTATTCAGTTAACGTATTAGGCAATTTCTTTTTATTAACTAATATAGTGCATATATAAGAATTAGTTGATCCTGGATCAATCATTGCATATTCATTAATATCAAAAAGAGAAAATGTACCCGCAATAACAACTGGATTAGTGGCTTCTTCCCGAACTCTAATAGTGTATGCTCTTGTTGGTGCTCTTGCTTCAGAACGATCATTTGTGTCAACAGTTTTACCTCAACCAAGAGTAGAAGTTCTACCATTGCCCGGTCTTCTGCCCTCTGTGTGATGTTACTTCCTGTCTACTTACCTGTTTGCCCTACTCATTTTGCTTCAAAGGACAATCATGCAGAAAAATATCAGTAGATCCACAACGGAAATAAGCTCTCAGTTTTGATCTACACTCCCCGAAGTGTTTCTTGCCACAATTGTTACAGACTGGTATTGTTCTTTCTACATTTCTAACACTTCCGACACTAGCTACTGGTAATTTTTGGATCTTAAATTACTTGATCTGGGTCTATCTCTACTAACAAATTCCGATGGAGCACTTGACCAGTTGTCTTCACCTAGGATCTTATTTGATAGAAAAACATGTGCCAACTTAAACGATCCCCTTTTGCTAAAATCTCTAAATCTTGTATCATCTTGCCTCTTACTCTTACAAATTTATTCAAATTTCTGACCACGTTCAGGGAGTTCCACTAATTCGCTTATCTTTAAGGTTGCCATAGACATTTTTATCTCATCATTCAATCCATCCTCGAATCTAATGCACATTTCTTCCTTATTCTATACTATATTATGAGCATACTTGCTTAATTGCACAAATTCGCATTCATATTCTACAACCATCCAATTTCTCTATTTCAACTCAAGAAATTATTCTTTTTCCTATCGAGGAATAACCGGCTAACATATTTTTTTCTGAATTCTACTTGAAAAAATTCCCAATTGATATGATCCCCAAATGCCATCAAACTCAATGTCTCCCACCATTCATAAGCTTCCTCTTTCAACAATGACACAACACACCTTAAACAATCTTCTAGCATACACATCAATTCCTTAAATACCCTCTTTGTATTCGCTAGCTAGTATTCAACTTTTGCGGGGTGATCATCAACTTTACCCCTGAACTCTTCAGCCCTACGCTTCCAAATTTTATCAATTGATAGTCTTGTAACCACCATTGGTATGGGATTTTGAGGATTTACAAGTACAGGAGGAGGTATATTAGAAGGTGGAGGTGGTGGAGTTGTCGGATTTGCTTGCTTAAACTCACTGAACCATTGGTTCATCATACCAAAGAAAACATGTTTCATATTTTCACCAAAATATTTCAGAATAGAAACACTAGCACTTACTTTAGGATTTGAAGCTTGCCCATTACTTTTAGCTTCATTATCCACTACTCTATTTAGTTCAATTGACATCTTGAATCTATACAAAATTTTTTAGGTTAGTTTGGATCAAAAGCATCACACATCACATCACCTAGTATATATATGAAATGTATTTCTAGACTCAATTGATGCTATGTTAGTAATAATTCAACTTAAATCATACATTCATATATTCCGTATCAAACTTATACGTTTGACCTTAAATCGTTCTTTTGAGAAAATAAAAATAGCTTAGGAACAGTTCAGGACTAATTCAAAACAAATCAGAAAGGTTAGAAAGAATTTGGAAAATTTGGTGAAACAAGGGCACATGGCCGTGTGCAACTCGTGTGCCCGATCTTGTTTATACTCAAAATAGGGTCACACGATCATGTGTCAGCCAGTGTGCCTATTGCACCTAAATTATAAAATGCACATGGCCATGTGTGGTGCCCGTGTGTGACACGATCGTATGTCTGCCCGTGTGCAAGCCGTGTGTCAAATGACCCCTAACTCAAACCAAAACAAAGCTAAAACTTGCCCATCAATACAATACAATCATACAAGCAAACCAATGATTAAAAACACCATTTAGAACACCATCACACATACAAATTACTCATCAAATCATTCAACCAATATGCCATTCAAAGGCACCACATTTTGTACTAAATAAGCTTTTAAACAAACAAAACTATAACCAAATATATTATTTACAATAAGACTCATTAATACAAGTCAATTACATACATAATTATACTATCATTCCAACAAGTGATTTTTCACATTCTTTACATTCTACCTATCAACTTAACCAAAAGGAATGACCAATTAACTTATGAGTCCTATATACATGCCATTACCCTACAAAAGTTCAAAAAATCTACCAAGAGTTATGGATAGTGTGATCCTTGCTTGGTCCTCCTTCCCAAAATTTGCCATAAGTTATAAAACAACAAAGTCAAACCTAATAAGCACAAAGCTTAGCAAGTTCATAGCATCTAATAATTTATTTCCTATAAAAATGCAACTAAAGACATTATGGCTTCTAAAATACCCTTATACATAGTTAATCATTTCTTTCTCATTAAATAAGATTCATTATCCATGTCACTACTTGTCAAACTTTCCATAGAAATGTTGGTCGTAACACGTAACGGCACCAAAGTGCAACACAGAGGCATCGAAGTGCTATACAGGGGCACTAAAATGCATTACAGAGGCATTGGAGTGCAATACATGGGCACCAGAGTGCAATACAGGGGCACCGAAGTGCAATATAGAGGCATTAGAGTGCAATACAGGGGCACCGAAGTGCAATACAAGGTTTTATTTTCTTGACAACCGAACTTACCATATTTATCCCATAATTCAACTAAAATATACTAACAATTCCATACCTTGCTTTTTATTTAAATAACTTAACTTATAAACTTATATTTAAAAAAATAAGTTACTACGAACTTACTTACGAGTCGCTTCCAGTACATACTGAGTTACTCCCCACCCTTCTCTTTTCCTCGATTTTGGTCTCTGATCGGTGTTTTACGTCACAGCAATGTCCAAGCGGACACATGTCGATACAAGTATAGTTGATAGATAAACCTATCGGATATCGATTCCATGAGGAATGGATTCTTGATGTCTAAATGTCGGAGCAATCAATATTAAAATTTAGTGTAATGTGAGTACTGATGTTAGTGCAATATGTTAGATCTGCACACTAAAATAATCAATAATGGCAACACAATGAGAGTTAAACTTCAGAGGTTAAATGTTAGTGTACTGAAAATAAATCCAATTGTGTTAAGTGTTGAGTGCTGAATATTTAAATGCATAAAATGTAAATATGATCAAGTGTAGAAGGGTAGAAATGGTTCACTGTTCCTACTAAATCGTAACGCTGGATGCGTCGACAAAGTAAAATATAGATGGAATGTCGCTGTAATGAAGTCCCTTTGAGTTCTTACCAACAACTCTCTACTTAATCCTGACTTAAATATCCACAATGACTCCACCTCTTGGTGCGAGCAACGATATGTATTCAAGAATAAGTAACTGGAGTTTGTCCCAGTCCCAAGCAGCTCTTGCCTAACTTACTTGTTATCCCACCTGTCACCGCATCTCTCGATGTCGACACACTACAATTTCACTCTCGTGCTTAAAGCGGTTAGATCCAAGAATAAACAGATAAGCAGTGTAAAATAAGAATAAAAATGATTTAACATTAAAAGACACTCTCGTATTCATTTAATCTAATCAAAATCCATCATCGTTTAAGTAGATTAAAGAGTACAAGGAAGCTTACTATCTCTAGACTACTAGGCCTACTCCCTAATTGTTCCTCTTACTCTGCATCAAGCACCTATCGTCAGAAGTGGTTGTAGACTTGCTTCATCAGCTCCTCGATTTCCAGCTCAAATCTTCAATTCACACAGAATTTTTAGAATTAAATCCCTTCGCTCTTGATATCTTCTTTCCTTCTTTTTTCGTCTATTTATAACCTCTAAAATGTTGCAGGTTTCAGCCTTTATTCTCAGATCTAGATTTAGATCTTACAACTGTTAAAATTAGTTAGATTACAACTATGCACTCACGCAGTTCTAGTATGTTCTTTAGAGATCTGCAGATTGTTGTTGTATCGTTGGGCACATTTTGAAATCATAATTACAGTGACATCTGTGAAATTCCTGCATTGGTGCTTCCAGTTGTGAATTCAGCTTGATTCTACTCATTCAATGTTCAGTTTCAATGTGGCGACATTTTCTGGTCGTAATTTTCAGCTGATCTTGTGGCTGCATTCGTCCAGCATTAAGCTTATAGGCTGAGTTCCTGTACTAACAATATTAAGACGCAATATATCAGCTGCTTGCGTCGACATTAGTACAAAAATAGATAAAAATAACAAGAATTTAAACTAACTAATAATGAGTTGGAAAATATGAAAACTAAGTATAAAATGCTACCGATGTATGCTTAATGAAATACAAAAGAGACAATTAAAATATTAAATTAGGGAGAAAATCTATGTCATTTGAAATACCATCACACCCCCAAACTTGAGTTTTTACTTGTCCTCAACTAACAAAAATTAGCAAAAAACAATTAGAAATGTCACCGTAATCATTATTCATACAACTTGAATTCTCTAAAATCCTAATGTTTAAATTGCATTCATATAATAGAATGATGCGCTGACAATTTATTGATATAAACAACTTAAAACTACAACTTCATCAATGTTAGTATTATGCATTGAATCCTATTCTTCCTTGAACCATTTCAGCAAATTATTCTTCTTTTTCTTTTCTTTCTTCTTTTTCTCATTTTTTTTTCAAGTGACTGAAAGATGTCATTGCATTACTCTACCTTTGTTCCTGGGCAGTAATGATGGGGTGCAACAAACCCCCAGGAGGCATGTAATTGCACCGACATACACTTTTGCAGTTACAGCCTTTGGCTAGATGAGTTTTCTTTTCTAAGTCCGCAACGGAGTGTTCTCCCTTAAAAGTCACAATCCACTCACAATGGAGTGTTTTTTATTAATACAATGTCGCTGTACTGGTTAGTTAGTCCAAGATTCAATACCAACACTATCCATTTATTACTGAAGTAATTTCAATTATTCATTCAAAAATAGCAGACTCATCATTCATTCATATTCATCCAATTTCCACATCAACATTCAAATAATTCAAGAATTACGCATCAAAATAAAATTTATGGGCACATTTCTATTGAAATTTTGTAAATTTTCATTAACTAAAGAAACAAAGTAAAAGTCAAACACGAAGGTGTATTTACATTTCCAATTCACATAATCTTCCCCCCAAACTTAATGTCTGCATTGTCCCCAATGCACTGACAATAGTTATACATATATAATTTTAAATGCAGCTACAATGCACTAAACTAAAAGAAATGTAGTGACAATTAAAATGCAGGCACAATAAGAATGCATGAAAAATAACTAAAAAGAAATATACCAAATTATTCAGCAGTAACCGATGCAGAGGCTGCTTGCTTTGGTTTTTTTTTCTTCTTCTTCAGGCACTCTCCCTCGTCATGGTGTTTCTTTTTCTCTCCCTTGTGCTTCTTTCGCTTTTTATCCTTTGAACTAACCGACTCGACGGATTGTTCCTCCTCAGCGGGTTGGGTGACAGCCTCATCAGTTGTCACCTCAGATGGGTGGATTTCTACGAGTGGTGCCACAAATGGCACAATAGCCAGAGGATTCAGTTCCTCGATCTCACCAGTAATAACTTCAACCTAGCTCGCAGTAGGTCGAGCCTCATCTGAGCTGGATGTCCCCACAACATCCTTAACGATTATTGTTAAGGCATCGATGTCCTTTTCCTCCTACATGTCAGCAGGCTCTTTTTCTTCCTTTTCTTTTCCTTTCCCTCTTCTTCCTCGTCTTGATCCTTTTCTTACAAGTGATCACCTCCTTGATCTGCATCCTCTTTTACACGCGGCTCATGTTCAACTGGGCCAGTGTCAGCGTAATCTACTACATCGACATCTTCTTCTACAGCAGCTGCCCTTTCCGCCATATTTGTGCCTAGACTATTGGAGAAATCATATTCAAATAAGTAGGCAATGTTACGATGAAGATCATCATCAGCCTGTGATTGCCCGTCATCTTTTTATCATTAAAAATATGGATTCGGGTTGGTGTAGGGGCAGGCCTACCATCAGGGGTAGGTTGCTTGGAAAATGACTATTTCATCGGATAGTAGATGGATAGGAAAGTTGGGGAATTTGGCAGTGGGGTCTGGTTGATCTGATTCATTGCAGCGATAAGGGCTTCATTCCACGCCTTAGTGTAAGCATAAAACTTGTGGAGTTGAAAATCCATATCATCCACGATACTGTTGGTGTGGATAGAATGCATGTCGACAGGGTCTAAGTGAGTTTCCATCAGGGCCAGCTTCTTTACCACTAGAGTCTCTGTCGACGCATCAGGTTTGTTAGCCATCTTCTTACCCTTTCTTTTGTCCCTTTTCTTGGAGGTCTCTTTGGCCACTGGGGTGTCTTGGCCTCGTGTCATCCTCTCAACAAAAATATCATTGATTGGGCCTTTGTTGTCCAAGATCTCTTCTTCATCCTTGGGCACAATGCCCTTGTGTTGACAAAGTAGCATAATAAGAGAGGGAAAAGGAAGGATACCAGTTTGCTTTCCTGCAGCTTTTGCGACTTGGGCATGTATGAGTTCACCGATGTCAATGTGTCGATGATGTAGGATGGAATGCAATAGACACATACGGTCCAATGTGGTTGTAATGCTGTGGGTTGAAGGCATAACACGGCTGTTTATAAAATGAAACCATACCTTACAAAAAATTGAAAGGTATCACATGTGTATTGTATAGTTGTGAAAGCCATTGCTCGTCCATGTATCGCCATCGATGTAGAGATCTTTCATCATTTGAGCCAAGCAATCATCATTCAGACTATGCATAAAAGGTGCATGGGTGTCCACCCTTTCCGGAATCCTTAGCAATACATTAATATGTGCAGTGCTCCATGGAACAAGCCCCTCTCGAACAAATACAAACTCCTGCTATTGGTTTATCAGATTTGCGTAAAACTCCTTAACCAAAGTAAGGAGTACCCACAAGGATAGTCATAGAAATATTCCCACCCGAGGCGGTTGATGGTACGGTGGACTTGCTTTTCAAGGGTTAGGTGTGGAGAAAGTTAGAGGCCTTGTTCAGGGTGGTGTTACGCTTAAGCATGACATTGTGGTACCGGTCTTTGGTCGCAGTTGCTAGAAACAAGACTGGGCCTGTGGATGAGGGTAGTGGTGTCGTGGACGGAGCCACAGTAGAAGTGGTTGGGGTGGTTTTGGAGGAGGGTTTAGGAGTGTTTCTTGAATCACGATTTTTTGCCATGGTGAGATGAAAAGAAGGTAAAGAATACTTTGCAAATAAAGATTGCTTCAAAATCAGAAAAGAAAATATGCAAACAATGAAAGAGAGGAGTTGAAGTAATAATGGCGGATGTGAAGTGAAAAGGTAACTACAAGGGGAGACTTTATAACCTAGGCGTAATGAGTGGAAGAACACGGGAAAATGTTGCGTCTGCAACCATTAATTGCCAAATTCTGCAGATTTTACTTTTTGTTTGATCCAGCAGTTGGGATAGAAAGAAATCAATCAGCGCGATTCTCGCTTGAAAAGTAATGTTGACTCATCGCAGAATAAGTCGACAGTATGTGCCTCGATGCTTCAACAAAAATTCGATTTTTATTTCTATAAGGAATTTAAAACAACACAAAGAAAAGTGAAACAAATAAAAGTAAATAACAAAATGCGTCGACATTATTTAAATGTCACCAAGTTGACAGCTTCGTTTGGTTCTCGAACATCTAAACTTGCATAATGTTTAAGACATTGGCCATTTACATTAAATCATTGTCCATCCTTTAGATTTTTGTTTGTCACTAGACCACTTGGGAATGCTTCAACAACTTGAATGGTCCTGACCACCTTGATCATAATTTTCCTGGATGCAATTTTAAATGTGAGTTAAATAAAAGTACCAACTAACTAGGATGAAATTATTCATATAGGATAATGTTATCATGCCATCTTTTTGTCTTTTCCTTTTATATCACTGCATTGTCATAAGCATGGCATCGGATTTCTTCTAATTCTATGATGTCCATCAGTCTTTTCCTTCTGGCAGCATCATAGTCTAAATTCACCTACTTAATTGCCCACATAGCCTTATGTTCAAGTTGGATAGACAGGTGACAAGATTTTCCAAACACTAGTTGATATGGCGACATTCCCAACGGTGTTTTGTAGGCGGTGCGAAGCGCCCACAACGCATCATGTAGCTACGCAAACCAATCCTTCCTAGATGGATTAACCACCTTCTCAAGTATGCTTTTAATTTGACGATTGGATACTTCGGCTTGACCATTGGTTTGTGGGTGATATGTGGTAGCCATGCGATGCTTCACACCATATCATTTTAATGCAGTCGCCACTTGGTTATTATAAAAATGGGTGCCTTGGTCACTTATCAACTCTCTTGGTGTTCCAAATCTCGTAAGGATGTATGTGTGTAAGAACATTAACACTGTCTGAGCGTCGTCTTTTGGCACCGTAATTGCCTCAATCCACTTTGAGATGTAGTCAACAGCCACTAAAATATACATATTTCCAAAAGAATTTGGAAATGGTCCCATAAAGTCTATACCCCAAACGTCGAAGAGCTCTCCCTCCATGATGGGTTGTTGGAGCATTTCATTACGTCGAGATATGGAGCCAGTGTGTTGACAACGATCACATTGTTGTGCGAAATTGTGAGCGTCTCGAAATAATGTGGGCCAATAAAATCCTAACTGTAAAACCTTAGCAGCGGTCCTTGTTCCACCAAAATGTCTCCATAAGGTGCATCATGGCAATGTCGTAGGATCGACATCATTTCTTCTTCAGGTACAGAACGACGAATGATATTGTCAGCATATACCTTAAATGGCTCGTTCCAATGGTATTTGGCAGTATCACGTATGAACCTGATCTTCTTGTGACCAGTCGCACTCATAGGTAGCTTCCTACATACAAGATAATTGACGACATCGGCATACCATGGCATGCGTTGACAAAGAATAATTGCTTGTCAGGAAATGCTTTGACAATCTGGGACATCTGTCCATCTTCACTTTTGACTTCCAACCGAGATAAATGATCAGCTACTTGATTTTCAAATCATTTCCTATCTTTGATTTCAATATCAAATTCTTGAAGGAGTAGAATCCAAAGCTGACAAGATAGGAACGAAACTTGTCAAATGTGAAGACTACTGCTAGCACCACTTTCTCAGTCGTGGTGTAATTAACCTACATTTCAGTTAGAGTTTTACTAGCATAATAAATAGAATGAAATACCTTTTCTTTTCGTTGGCCAAGTACAGCTCCCACAGCAAATTCGCTTGCATCGCACATAAGTTTAAATGATTGCATCCAGTTTGGTGCAATGAAAATTGGGGCTTGTACTAGCTTCTTCTTTATTGTCATGAATACGTCCAAACAGATGTCATCAAACACAAACTTCTTATTTTGCTTCAGCAATTAGCATAATGGTTTAGCTATCTTGGAGAAATCTCGAATGAATCTTCTATAAAAACCAGCGTGTCCAAGAAAGCTTCTTATTGCTTTGACGTTAGTAGGTAGTGGTAGTTTTTTGATGATTTCTACCTTTGCTTTATCAACCTCAATGCCTTGACAAGATATCTGATGCCCGAGGACAATGCCTTCAATTTCCATGAAATGACATTTCTCCCAATTCAGAACTAGATTTGTGTCCTCGCATCTCTTCAAAACTCTCACCAAATTATCGGTGCATTGATCGAAATTTTGTCCATAGACAGAGAAATCATCCATGAATACCTCTAAGGAATCCGCGATCATGTCCAAAAATATTGCCATCATACACCTCTGGAATGTTACTGGCATATTACACAACCCAAACGGCATCCGTCGGAAAGCAAAGGTTCCAAAAGGGCATGTAAATGTGGTCTGTGCTTGATCTTCCAGCGCAATAGCTATTTGATTGTATCCAGAGTAAGTCTAAGAAACAATAATAGGCTTTACCAGCTAGCCTATCCAGCATCTAATCAATGAAAGGTAGTGGAAAATGGTCCCTCTTTGTGGCTGCATTCAGTCGTCGGTAATCCAATCAATATCAGAGATAGGGTATTTAATGCCCGCATCTAACCATTTGATAATTTTCTTCTTCACTACTTCTTTCATATTTTCATTGATTCTTCGTTGTTGCTCAATTGATTGCTTCTTTTCATCTTCTAGCATAATCTTGTGCATGCAAAAAGAGGGACTAATGCCTCTGATATCTACGATACTCTAGGCTATGGCTCTTTTGTGTTCTTTCAAAATCGTGATAAGCTTATCTTCTTGCATTGCATCGATCGAGGATGCGTTGACAATAATAGGTAGCGTTTCATTGTCACCAAGGAAGATAAATTTCAAATGCGTTGGTAAAGGGTTCAACTCCAAGGTAGGAGCTTGCTCAATAGATGGTTTAAACATTGGGATTATCCTGTTAGACAAATCCAAAGACTCCATTTGCCAATTCTGATGTAGCTCACAATTGTTAACCTCCTCTTTGTTGACACAGTCATCTAGAATGTCTTCAGTAGATACCATCGTATCACCATCAGATAGTACAGTCATCTAGAATGTCATCGGTAGATGTCACTGCATATCATCAGATAGTGCTGAACTTCTTGCGTTAAATTCTTCCAGAATAATCTCGTCCAACACATCAATGTGGTGACATTTTTCTTTAGGTCCAAACGGTGATGCTTCAAACACACTGAAAGTTCCATGGTCATCATTATGACGCATGACAAGTTCTCCTTTGAACACGACAATAAGTGTTCTTCCTGTTACTAGAAATGGCCTCCCCAAAATTATGGGTACCTCCTTATTTGCTTTGCAGTTTAGGATGATAAAAATAGCAGGGAACACTAACTTATCAACTTGGACAAGAACATCTTTGATTTGTCCTTCAGGTTATGCTATGGATCTATCTACCAGTTACAATATCACCGTAGTGGGCTTCATCGAACCTATTCCTAATTACTTGAAAGTAGACAAAGGCATAAGATTAATACTTGCTCCCAAATCACATAAAGCCTTACCTAAGTAATGATTCCTGATGGAGCATGGAATTGTGAAACTGTCAGGATCTTTCATCTTGGTTGGCAACTTATTTATAAGCACAACGCTGCACCCCTTTGTGAGTGCAATCGTCTCGACGTTGGACATTTCTTTTTTCTTTGATAACAACTCCTTCATGTATTTCACATAACTGGGTATCTACATAAGTGCATCTATTAGAGGTATATTAATATGCAATTGTTTCAAAGTAGAAAAAAACTTTTGGTATTCTTTGTCATGGACTTTTTCTTTGAATCGCTGTGGAGATGGCAAAGGTATTGTAACATTGGGTTGCTGTGGAAAACTCGGTAGTGTCGACATTGGCAGTTGCATCGACAACTTAGTTAGGCAAACTGTAGGCATAGATGGCACTACAGTTGGTTCCTCTTCATTTTCTTTTGTTTGACTTTTTTTAGCTATATCTTGTCCTTGTTGTTGTGGTCCATAAACGTCGACATGGTTTGGGTCATAACTGCTTGGCCCTACCATCTATTTTTCACTCCTTAGCGTAATTGCTTTGTAATGCTCCTTCCCGCTTTGTGTTGGATTTTCAGTATCACTAGGCAGAGTAACTAGTGACCTGGTGCTGAGACTAGAAGCTAATTGACTGAGCTGAGCTTCTAATGCTTGTATGGAAGAAGAATTGCCTTGCACAATCGCCTCTATTCTTGTGATATGTTCGCGCATCATTGCTTCAAGAGCAGCGTATGTATGATCTGCCTTTTGTTGAGCAAATTGCTACTGTTGATGCTGATGATGTTGTTCTTAGATTTGTGGCAGTACAGACTATTATGGCTGTAATCTCGATTGTAGTTGCATTTGAATATGTGACTGCATCTGGTCAGAACGAGAATTTATCTGTGAATTTTGATGATAATTCTGCTGTAGATTGGTATTGTAACTCCCTTGTCTATAACCCCTTTGGTTTGAGGGATTTTCATATCTGTATGTAGAAGTATTTTGATTTCCCCAAGGTTATTAAGAACGGTTATTATATGAGTTACCAAATGAATCCCCTAGGATGTTATTGACGTAGAATACATTTTCTACATGTTGTGGGTAGTCCTTATAGCTATGGTTGTCGCCGCAAATTTCACAACAAAATATCAACGCATCCAATTGCTGAGCCACTTGAATAGGAGTAACATAGCTTGTTCCTTTCATATTGTTTATGATGTTGGCTAGTGAAGATACCTGTGCTGACAAAGCAAAAATAACATCTAACTTAAGAGCTCTAGGGTTAGTTTTTACCTGTGCAGAATGAGAAATAGGGTATTGATAATCATTCTGAGCAATTCTCTCTAAAATTCTTACATCTTCATTGTATGTACAATCTAACAAGGGACCATTAGCCGATGCGTTGACAAGGTTCCTTGTCTAAGCATTCAAACCATTATACAATATTTCAATCTGGGTCGCCTGCTGAATTCCTTGAATTAGGCAGCATCGAAGCAATGTTTTATAACGCTCCCAAGTTATATTTAAATTCTCATCATCCAATTAATGATATGAAGTAATGTCATTTCGCAACCTTGCGTTCATTATCAGCGGGATTGAAACACAAAACAAACTACGTTGCTAACGCATTCCAAGATGTGATAGATCCTGCTGGCAATCTCAACAACCATGTTCTTGCTTTACCCTGTAATGAATAAGGAAATAGTTGCATTTTCAAGGCATCATCAGGGACACCGTGTTGACTAAAGGATGCAAAAATAAGCAAAAATGATTTTAAGTGTTCTCGTGCGTCTTCATGAGGAAACCCAGAATACTGCCCATTTGAGTTGAGCATCTGAAACATATCGATTTCAGTTCAAAATTACCAGCCTGGATAGCCAGTCTCACAACCCCTGGTTGTAAATCATCAAGAATAGCAACAACAAATCTCTTATTGTCCTATTTTGTATTTGTTCTTCTTATGGACGTGGTAGTGGTGTATCCTTAACAATTTGTGGAAGCACTGGAGGAATTCCATCTTATGCCAGCAATGGTGGCAAATTATTGTTGTTGTTGTTACCAGCCATTTTCCATTGTTCTTGCCTTATCTTCCTAAGTGTCCTCTCAAGCTCCGAATCAAAGCTAACAATGTCCTTAGGATTTCTCCTTGTAGAGATGCAACAATTAAAAATCTGAAAAAAGAAAACAATTAGAAAAATAACAATAGATTAGTAAAGATTAAAAGTTAAGTAAGTAAAATTAATTGCAACTACAAAAGTAAACATCAAACAAACACCATTCCCCAACAACGACGCCAAAACTTGATAGGTGCTTTTACGTCACAGCAATGTGCAAGCAGACACACTAAAATAATCAGTAATGTCAATGTAATGAAAGTTAAACTTCAGAGGTTAAATGTTAGTGTACTAAAAATAAATCCAATTGTGTTGAGTGTTAAGTGTTGGATATTTAAATGCATAAAATGTAAATATGATCAAGTGTAGAAGGGCAGAAATGGTTCACTGATTCTGCTAAATTGCAATGCTGGATGCGTCGACAAGGTAAAATATAGATGGAATGTCGCTGTAATGAAGTCCGTTTGAGTTCTTACCAACAACAACTCTCTACTTAATCTCGACATAAATATCTACAATCACTCTACCTCTCGGCCCGAGCAACAATGTCTATTCAAGAACAAGTAACTGGAGTTTATCCCAGTCCCAAGCAGCTCTCACCTAACTTACTTGTTAACCCAACTTGTCACTGCATCTCTCAATATCGGCGCATTGAAATTTAACTATCGTGCTTAAAGCAGTTAGATCCAAGAATAAATAGATAAGAAGTGTAAAATAAGAATCAAAATGATTTAACATTAAAAGACACACTCGTATTCATTTAATATCATCAAAATCCATCATCGTTTAAGAAGATTTAAAGAGTACAACGAACCTTTCTCTCTCTAGACTACTAGGCCTACTCCCTTAATTATTCCTCTTTCTCTGCATCAAGCGCCTCTCGTCAGAAGTGGTTGCAGACTTGCTTCATTAGCTCCTCGATTTCCAGCTCAAATCTCCAATTCACACTGAATTTTCAAAATTAAATCCCTTCGCTCTTGATATCTTCTTTCCTTCTTTTTTCATCTATTAATAACCTCTAAAATATTGCATGTTTCTGCCTTCATTCTCAGATCTAGATTTAGATCTTGCAGCTGTCAAAATTAGTTAGATTACAGCTATGTACTCACGCAGTTCTAGTATGTTCTTCAAAGATCTGCAGATTGTTGCTACATCGCTGGGCGCATTTTGAAATCATAATTACAGCGACATCTGTGAAAGTCCTGCGTTGGTGCTTCCAGCTATCAATTCAGCTTGATTCTACTCATTCAAGGTTCAGTTTTAATGTGGCAACATTTCCTGGTCACAATTTCCAACTAATCTTGTGGCTGCATTCGTCCAGCATTAAGCTTCTAGATTGAGTTCCTGTACTAACAATATTAAGACGCAATATATGGGCTTCTTGCGTCGACATTAGTACAAAAATAGATAAAAATAACAAGAATTTAAACTAACTAATAATGAGTTGATAAATATGAAAAGTAAGTATAAAATGCTACTGATGTATGCTTAATGAAATACAAAATAGACAATTAAAACATTAAATTGGGGAGAAAATCTATATCATTTGAAATACCATCAGTCTCTCAAATACAGCTCTTGATCTATTCATAATAAGTTTAGTCAAATTTACTAATCTCACATAACCCAAGTTCCACTCAAAAAATAAGGCGCAACCTTTAATAGCATTTACATATATTTCTAATGTTCCTCAAATTTCATATTTCAAATCCATACCTTTTAAAGTTCTAAAATAAATAAATTTAGTAACTACTAAGATTAACCAACTCTTTGTATAATACTCAACGCACCAAATATTAAAAATTTTGCAAAAGTCCCATGGAAATTACCATTTTCTCTAACAAATCCCTAACCCTAAATTTTCAAGAATCACTTAACAACTTCTTCAAGAATTTCAATCAAACTTGGAAACTAAGCTTTATCATACAAATAAGCATGAGTTTATCAATGGTAAACTTTTAAAATAACAAAACTTCCACAAATCAGAGTAAGATTTAACTAGACCTAGTTGTAAGGGTCTCAGAAACACAAAATTTAATAAAAAATAAGCTCAAATTACCTACCATTCAAGCTTGACAAGCCTTAACCAAGATGAGTGTTCAACAATGGCTTCTCCCTTCTCAAAGTTCGATGGAAAGAAGAAAATGAGAGAAAAATCCCATTTGTTTTTTTCGTTTATTTTCATTTAATGTCTTATTTAATAATTTAGCCTTGCCCATTTAATCAAATATCAGTTAAACCTAACCCCATATCATCCACTAACTAAAAAAATGTGATTTATTTATTTCTAACTCCTTACTTAACTTATAATTAATCATTCACATCCTTACACTTAAATAATAACTACATTTACATCTATCACTAATAAGTCCTTTCTACTTAAGTCAATCACTTACTCCTTACTCTTCTTTCATATTATTTTCACATGACATTAACGATTTAACAAACACCAATTACTTATTAATTTACGAACTAAAACATTGGAATGACGGTTCCGAAAACAATGTTTCTACGTTTGACTATTTTTAAAAAAATCATAGAATTCTTGTCAACCGGAAACGAACATAGAACTTAGATGTAATTTTTCCAAAAGGAGTCCATGACAAGGAAAAGATGCGGTGGCGATTGAAAACACAAGGAATTCCATATGGAAAAAAAATTTGTATTTTATTTTCTAGAAATAGAACCATGGAAACCTTGGCTGGCAATTTTATTTTAATTACCTATCTCCATATATATTTGTTTTATAATTGTTTATAATATTTATATTATGTAATGTAATAATGGTGATATATATATGAGGTGATCCACAGTTAATCGATTAAAAAATAAGAAGTATGGTAATGAGAAAATACATGTGTTGTATTATTCTATACACTTCTTTAAGTTATTCGATAACTGTGAGAAGGTGCATGTCTAGGATTGGCTCTGGCTAGGAAAGGTTTGGTTTTTAAGCAGTCAAATTTGACTCACCTCTCTTTCCTAAGACCTTACTTGGTGCATGATTCACATTCACTTCTTCGATTTTTCCCTTAAAAGAAAAACTGTAGAGAATCAAAATTGTTTGTTTTGATGATTAATTAATTCTTGTGAATAGATATTATAAAATTGCCATAGCATGCCATGCATATATTGGAAGCATGTCATTTAGATTAGGTAAGAATGCCACTAGAACTATTGTATGATCATTCTTGAAATTTGGGATAAAAAACCTTGCATGTTTTTTAAAATATTGAGTGGGAGAAGGTCCTTGAACAAGACCTACGGCCTCCATTGATGGTCCCTAAGTGATACCATGATAAAGTTTTTTGCCGGTTCCTACCCTGGCTGCACCTAAGGTAAACTTTGTCATGTGGGTTCACTAGATGGAATTTCCTTTTAAAGGACAACTAGTCATGCATGACTTTCAGAGAGATTGTCCCAAGATGACTCATAAATGAAAGCATGTTCATGGTGAGTGTTAAGTCAATGGTTACACATTCAATATCGTCTCTTATTAAATAGTTTCCTAAGAAACGATATTTAAGCTAGAGATTATGTTCAAACGTTAAACGATCATTAGTTCGTGTGGAGTCTTGAGAATTAAGATTCACGAACTGATTGTATGTAATCCATGTTCTTGCTAGTTAATTATAAGACCTCAAGGCGATATTGTTGATAGGTGTGAGAATGATCGTAGCAATGAAAAATTATGTTTTTCAAGGTTTTAATACAAGACACATGCATCATACTGCATTCTTGATATGTTGCTCAAATGGAAAATATTTGCTTAATACAAAGATAGTAATTAGTGAATATTTATTTTTTACAGTTCAAATATGTCTCCTACTCCTCTCATTAGCATTCTTACTGAGAATAAATTAATTGGGGATAACTTTCAAGAATGGAAATGAAACTTGCTAACAGTTCTCAGTTGTGAGAAACACAAATTCGTTCTTGACGAAACATGCCCTCCTGAAGCTCAGCCCAAAGCGAGAAATCATTGGAAAGATTCTGACTCGATTGCTCGATGCTATATGTTAGCAATCATAAGTAATTTGTTGTAAAAGCAACACGAGAATTTTCATACTGCCAAAGAGATCATGAAAAATTTGGAGGATTTGCTCAGGGGCCAAGTCCCATTGGCTCGACAATCCACTATTACAAATTTTGTGAACTCTCAACAGAAACTTGACACTCTAGTCAAAGAAAATATGCTTAAACTTACGAGATTCTTTCAAGAAGCAGAGGAAAATAGGGTTGAACTAGATGTGAACACTCAAATGAAATAATGTTTAAATCCTTAAGTAAAGTGCTTAAAGTATAATGCTACGAGCCTAAACCATACAACTGGGGGATAAGATGCTTACCTTAACTCAACTCACGAAGGAATTACAATCCTATGAGTTGATGTTGAATGGTGGTAAGTCGGTTTAGGAGAAACTTGAAGAAAACCTAGTTGTGGGCCCTCATCCTCTAAGAGGAAACAGAAAGATAAGGGAAAGAAGAAACTGACTATACCTTCGGTTCCATCTTGTATGGATAAGAAGAAGGTTAAAAAGTCAAAAGATCCTAAAAAATTCAAATGTTTCTTTTGCAACAAGAAAGGGCATTTCAAATCAAACTGTAAGAGTATTAGGATTACCTAGCTTAAAAGGGCAAAGGTATGGAACTCTTTATGGTTGAAGCTTGCTTAGTGGAAAAATCAATTGAAAATTGGGTTATTGATTCTGGAGTCACTAACCATGTGTGTATGTTTCTTTACAAGGGTTCAACGAAACGAGAAGTCTGCGCGACAAGAGCCTCTCATTACAGACCGAAGATGGGAGCTATGTTTCAGCCAAAGTAGTAGGAGAAGTTATTTTACACTTCGATAATTTTAGGAAGATTATTTTAATGAATTTTTTTATGTACCTCATTTTAAGAGGAATTTCATTTCTGTAGCATGTTTATTTTATGACGGTTAAACCGTGACATTCAATAAAGGGATTGCTATTCATAGAAATCATTATTTAATATGTAATTGATGGACGGGAAACAATCTCTACTTTACCAAACCAAATAACTACTCAATGCTTCAAATTAAAATAGTGAATAAAAAGCATAAAACTTCTCATTCTAATGAGGGGTACCTATGGTACTTAAGACTTGGTTATATTAATTAAGAAAGAATCACTAAACTCATGAAAGATGGTCCCTTAAGTATTCTTAAGGAAGTTAGTCTTCCACAATATGAATCTTTCTTGGAAGGTAAAATGACTAAGAGGTATTTTAATGTGAAAGGAACAAGGGCCAACCAACCTTTAGAACTTGCGTACACTGATGTATGGAGTTCCATGAACATCAGTGCCCAAGGAAGTTATGATTATTACGTGACTTTTATTGATGACTATTCTCGATATGGATATGTGTATTTAGTGCACCACAAAAGCAAAACCTTTGATAAATTTTAAGAGTTTCGTGTGGAAGTGGAAAAGCAATTAGGTTTATCCATAAAGAATCTTTGATCTGATCGAGGTTGGGAATACTTGTCCAACAAGTTTTTAGGATACCTCATAAGGAATGAGATTTTATCCCAATTGACTATGTTGGGCAGTCCACAGTAGAATGGTGTAGCTGAGAGAAGGAATAAAACTTGCTTGACATGGTTCATTCAATGTTAAGCTATTCATGACTTCCTTCTTCCTTTGGGGATATGTAATACAAATGGCTTGCTATGTTGAATGATGTGTGCCAACCAAGTCTACTTGTAAGACACTTATGAACTGTGGCATGGAAAGAAACCCTTTCTAGATCACTTTAGAATATAGGGTTGTCCATCACATGTTCTGAATAAGGATGCAAAGAAGTTGGACGCACAAATAGAATTGTGCATGTTTGTAGAATATCCAAAAGGAACAAAGAGAGGATTATTCTACAATTCAAAAGATAATACAATTAAAGTTTCTACTCATGCTACTTTCCTCGAGGAAAGCTACATGGATATCTTTAAGCCTCAAATTAGAGTGGTACTCGAGGAACTTTTGGGAGTTGTAGAACAATCACCAAGTTCAATTCTCAAGAAAGTTATAGAAAGACCTACAAACAATCAACAAAATAGGGGAATTTGTCGTAGTGGGAGAGTTTCTAAGAAACTGGACTTCTTCATATATGATGGTAGTATTTATAATACAGAATCCAATCATGAGGATGATGATCAACTCACTTACGAGTAGGTTATGCGGGATGTTGATTCCAAGCTCTAGAAACAAGCCATGGATTTCGAGATGGATCTATGAAATCCAATACGATGTGGGAACTTGTAAACTTACCGGTTGGGATTAAACTCATAGAGTGTAAATGGATCTATAAGAAGAAGAGAAATGTTGAAGGGAAAGTGGAAACACGCAAAGCTAGCCTTGTAAGGAAAGGTTACACACAGAAAGAAGGCATCGACTACGATAAGACCTTTTCTCCGGTAGCCATGCTTAAGTCTATTCGCATACTCTTATCCATTTTCATTACTCTCGATTACAAGATCTGGAAAATGGATGTCAAGACAACATTCTAGAATGGCTATCTTGATAAGACCATTTTACAGGCTTAACAAACTGGCTATGTTGTCAAAGGAAAGGAGCAGAAAGTTTGCAAACTGTTAAGATCCATTTATAGACTTAAGTAGTCGTCCCGCTCATGGAATAAAACATTTGATCAAACGATCAAGACTTTTGGATTTGAGGAAAACACTGATGAACCTTGTGTTTACAAGCATATAAAGGACAAAAGGTGGTCTTCCTCGTTTTGTATGTCGATGATATTCTACTTATACAAACGATGTACAAAAATTGTCATTTGTCAAACTGTGGTTAGCTCAACAGTTTAACATGAAGGACTTGGGTAAATCTTGTTATATTCTTGGAATTCAAATCCTTAGGGATCGAAAGAATAAAACGATAACTCTATCTCAAGCTTTATACATCGATAATGTGATTTATGCTTAAAAATTATTGTGATTTGTGCTTATGTTAATTTGACTTGTGCTTAAATATTAATATGATTTGTGCTTAAATATTAATATGATTTGTGCTTAAATATTATTGTGATTGATGCTTGAATGCTAATATGATTTATGCTTAAATATTAATGTGATTTGTGCTCCAATATTAATATGATTTATGCTTAAATATTAATGTGATTTATGCTTAAATAATATTGTGATTTATGCTTAAATGTTAATATGATTTATTCTTAAATATTAATGTGATTTATGCTTAAATATTAATATGGTTTGTGCTCAAATATTAATGTGATTATGCTTAAATATTAATGTGATTTATGCTTTAATATTAATATGATTTACGATTAAATAGTAATGTGACTTGTGCTTAAGTATTAACATGATTTATGCTTAAATATTAATATGATTTGTGCTAAAATATTAATATGATTTGTGCTTAAGTATTAATATGGTTTGTGCTCAAATATTAATGTAATTTGTGCTTAAATAATAATCTGATTTATGCTTTAATATTAATGTGATTTGTGCTTAAATATTAATGTGATTTGTTCTTAAATATTAATATGATTTATTCTCAAATATTAATATGATTTGTGCTTAAATATTAATATGATTTGTGCTCAAATATTAATATGATTTATACTTAAATATTAATGTGATTTGTGCTTAAATATTACTGTGATTTGTGCTTAAATATTAATATGATTTATGATTAAATATTAATGTGATTTGTGCTTAAAGAATTAAGATGTGATATTGCGAACAAACATGAGATGTTGTGGCATATACTATAAGCTTATGATGACTGTTGTGAAAGTGACTATGTGGGTATGTTCTTCATGCCATGTGACAGAAAATATGTGAAGTATATTCTTCATGCCATATGACAGAAAATATATGGGGTATGTTCTTCATGCCATGTGATAGAAAATATGTGGGTATGTTCTTCATGTAATGTGATTAATTATATTATGATAATAAAGTGAATATGCAGTTAATATATGATAAAAAAATTGTAATAATAATAATGTGGATATTTTGACTTTGTGATCTTATGAGACCTTTGGATATTGTTGGCATGACATAGGATTGTGACTACTCACATTTGTGTTCTATGTGGGGCGTTGAGGCCCAGGGACATGTTGGAGAGATAAGGGAATGTGAGCTATGCTCCATTTAACAGGATATGTCTATTGTGTTGGAGAATGTTAGCTATGTGCTTCACTTATGGGATATGTTTTGACTTTATGAGTCTAGTATTGGTGTGTTGGAGATCCGAGTATCCAATGTGTGATGATAGAGCTTAGTATATGTTTCATAGTTTCAACAGTCAAATTATCATAAATTGTGTTTCATTGTGATTATATGAATATATGACTGAATATGCTTGTATGTGAATAAGATATATTGAAAACTATATGTAAATAAATACAAGAAAGATTCTATGAATATGTTGTATGATTGTTGGTTCATGCATGATGATTGTTTATATAGTGGTTATTCTAGGCACTCACTGAGCTTGTTAAGCTCACCCACTCCTTTTTAACCATTGCAGATACTTAGTGCTGGTGTGAGCGATGTGCTCGCGAGGGGTGATCCAAGCTAAAATCAACACTTTCATTTTCTATTAGTAGGTTTTATATGTTGTTTTTATATTTGGGAATCTAAGGCAATATGCTAGGATTTATGATGGATTTATATTGGTTTTTGGTTATGTTCTTTTAAGTACTTGCATGCCATTATAGATTTGGAAATATGTTATTTGAGGTTTGTTTTATATGATAAATGTTTGATAGATGATAAATAGATGTAAGATGGAAAGATTTAACATTAAGTTGATTATTCGATAACTGTGAGAAGTGTGGTAATGGGAAGGTGCTTGTCTAGGATTGGCTTTGGCTAGGAAAGGCTTAATTTTTAAGCAGTCAAATTTGACTCACCTCTCTTTCCTGAAACCCTACCTAGTGCATGGTTCACATTCACTTCTTCAATTTTTCCTTAAATATCATGTATGATGGTATGATTAACATTAATTTGATTATGTATGAAACATAATGAGCATGAATTTGTGAATATATAAACACTACAGTAAGATCCCTAAAAAGGAAATTTTGCATGTGAAACAAAACATTAAAATAAGGTAAGCATGATGTGAGATGGTGGTGTAACATCTTAGTATTCGGGCTCGATAACCGAGCTGGGTATAAGGTGTTACAGATAGGTACTGGAATGATTTGCAATGACCAATGTGAAGTCAGGGGCCTAATCGACTACATCAGGTTTCATCTTTCTTTAGATGATTGTCCAAAGACATCAGAAGAAAGAGAGCATATGAGTAACATTCCATATGTTTTGGCAATTGGAATCCTTATGTATACGATGCTTTGCACTCATCCAGATATCTATTTCACAGTAAGAATGGTTAGTCGATATCAGAGGAATCCAGGTTTTAGGCATTGTCAAGCTGTAAAGCATATATTAAGGTATCTTAAAAGAACCAAGGATTATATGCTTGTTTATTCTGGGGAGAACCTTACTCCTATCGGATATTGATCAGCCTATAAACGTCATAGCAACTGTGCAAGCGGACACTGTCGATGCAAGTGTAGTAGATAGAGATTAATCTATTGGATATCGATCCCATGAGGATGGTGTTCTTGTTGCTTAAATTTGTCGAAGCAAATAAAGTATAAATAAAAAGAATTGTTAAGAGTAATGTCAACGCAATTTAGTTAAAACTGCACAAATCAAAGAGTTAAATCTATCAACGCAAATATAACATAAAATGTCAGAGCAAATTAATAGAAAATAAATTGTTGTGGAATATGTTGTAAATGTAAATTCAGAAAATTAAAAGAAATAGATCAAGTGTAAAGAAATAGGGGGATCCCTGACTTCACAAGTTGACAACGCTAAATGTGATCACAAGGTAACTGGTAGACGAATTGTCACCGCAATTAAGTTCTAATGAGATCTTACTGCCATCAACTTCTCTGTTTAACAAAGACTCAAGTGCTCACAATTACCGCACCTTCCAGTGCTAGTAATGCTTCGTACTTAAGAACAAGTGGCCAGAATTCCTTTTTGCCTCAAGCAACTTTCGTTGACTTGTTTGTTAATCTAACTTGTCACCGCACCTTCCAGTGACTGTGACTACAATCATACTTTCGTGGTCAAAACAGTTAAATCCAAATGTAAATAGATGAGAAGAATTGAGTAGAAGTCAAAATAGATCTAACATTAATAGATACTTCTATATACAATTAAAAGTCAATAGAATTCATCAACATTCAAGAGGGATTAAAAGATAAATTAAAGCATGTTATTCCTAATCAACTAGAATTCTCCCGTAATCTCTCCTCTTGCGTCGCACAAAAGCACTCCTCGTCAGGAGTAGTCGCCTCCTTATTGCCTTAGGGCATCCTACTCGGAATCAAGCTTTCATGGTATCTGACTTTGAGAAAGAATGAGAAAATTTGCAGAATTGAATTCTTCACCACCTCTCTTTTTGATCTTCTATCACTTCCCTCTATTTATAATCATTCCACAGCACAGGTCTATCCCTCTTCTCAGATCTAACTGCCCTTTTTTGTAGTTGTACAAGTTTGTTATTACCAGCTATGCACTCACGCAGATCTGGTTTGTATATTAAGTAGTTGCAGGTTGTCGCGACATCTCTGGATGCAAATTATGATTTAAATTTGCTGCGACAACTTGGCATTCTCTTGTGCTGTTGCTTCTGAATGTGTTAGTAGCGTAAAATCTCTAATAAAATGTAGAAGCATTTATGTGGTGACATCTTTGGCCGCAATTCTAAATCAAACTTGTGACCGCAACTCTACATCCTTTCCCATTCTAATCTTCTAAGGTGGATTACTATGCTGACAACTTTAGATGCAAAACTGATACTCAATACAACAATATTAGTAGCACAAAAGGAATAAAATGAAAGAAAGTAAGACCATACAACACTGATTTAGAAAATGCAAATACTAAATATGAAATGCTGAAAATGTAAGCTAAATATGATACAAAAGGAACAAATTATACACTAATTCAAGGAGAAATTGTCATTTCTAATACTATCACACCCTAAACTTGAGTTTTTACTTGTCCTGAAGTAAATAAAAGCTAGCAAAGTTATATCCAAATTCTTGTCACCATAATCATCATTTTAGCAACTTATATTCTCTAGAATCCTAATGTATAAATTGCATTCATATGCTGGAATATTGCGTCGATAATTTATAGGCATGAATAATCAGAGTTGCAACTTCACTAATGCTAGCATCACGCTTTAAATCTAAAATCATCTTAACCAATACAACATTTATTGTATAATAATATACATATATATATCAACTTTTCTTTCTTTTTTTATGCAACTAAGAGATGTCATTGCATTACTATACTCTTGTTCGTGGGCAGTAACGATGAGGTGCAACAAACCCCCAAGGAGTATGTAATTGCGTCGACACACACTCTTGACGTGACAGTCTTTGGCTAGATAATTTTTATAACACTTGCAATGGCGTGTTCCCCCTTGTTAAGTCACAATGCACCCACATTGGAGTGTCTTTTATTAGTAGATATACTTATATACAAAGCTGCAAGATGGTAAGTTAATTCAATATTTAAAAAATGATACTACTCCTTTATTACTAATGCAATCTCTACCATTCATCAAAAAATAGAAGGATTCAACATTCAATCACATTCATCCAATTCACGCATTAGCATTCCAAATAATTCAAGATTTAAGCATCAAATGAAAAAAAATTTGTGGCCACATTTTTCTTAACTATGCCTACTTTCATTCAACTAAAAGACAAATATATTCTTAAACTTGTGGGTGTAATTGCATTTCCATTCCAAACTTCCCCCAAACTTAATGTCTGCATTGTCCCCAATGCACTGACAATACTATACACATATTAATGGAAATGCAACTACAATGCAAATGAAAAAAAATATAGTGACAATTAAAATGTAATGACAACTAGATAAAATGCATGCAACGAAACTAACTACTAAAAAGTAAACTAACTCAATGTGTTGCAGCCGAAGATGTGGCTACTTTAGACTTCTTTTTCCTCTTAGGGCGCTCCTCTTTGCTTTTCTTCTTTGCCTTTCGTTTGTACCTCTTCTTTTTTGGGTCAATCGGTGGAGTTGATTGCTCCTCCATTATTGGTTGAGTGGCGGCTTCATCGATAGTCACGTCCGATGGATGGATTTCAGCAAGTGGTGCCAAATATGACACAATAGCCAGAGGATTGGAATCCTCATTGCCAGATGTGACTGCCTCGACCCAGCTCACCCTAGATGGCGCTAATTGATCAACAGATGCACCCATACTGGTAGGTGCATCGACAAATTTATCCGATATATTTATCGGGGCAACATCTTCTTCTTCTTCCTTCTCTTCTTTTCCTTTTCCTTTTCTCTTTTCTTCTTCTGCTTCAATACCCACAGAAGCAATTGGTGTGTGCTTCTCTGCAGTAGTAGCCTCTTTCTCCGCCATAGTAGCCCCCAAACTATTCAAAAGTTCATCTTCAAAGAGGCTGGCTATGTTTCGAAAGCAATCATCCATTTCCTTGGATTACACCTCTTGATCCTCATCATCAGAGATGTGGATCCTATGTAGGGACTGAACGGATTGAGTTCTTCCTTCTGAAGCATGCTGCTTTGATGATGGAGTGGCTTCATCGATAATAGGAGGGAACGTACGAAATTCTGGCATCAGATTTTTACTCAATGTGCTAACAATAGCAGTGTTCCATGCCCTAGTATAGGCATAGAATAAGTTCTGTTTGAACTGCATCTCTTTGATTGCACTGACAATTTTTAGTTGTTGGATGCTCATCCGATCAATAATTTTTTCAACCTCAGAGAACTTCCTCCATATTTGAGGATCTGTGGGCGCATGAGTATAGTGTTCTTCTTTTTTCCCTTTCCCTTTGTCCTTTTTTGGTGGTACCTCCTTCACCATAGGGGTTTCTTACCCCCTTGTCATCCTTTCCACCGAAATATCATTAATCGATGTTTTCCAAAGTTTCTTTCCCTTCTCGAGGCATAATGCCCCTCTATTTACACAACATCATGATCAGAGAAGGGAAAGGCAGGATACTTGTCTGTTTGGTGGCGGATTCTGCAATTTCTTGATGAAGGATTGCGCTGACATCAATTATTCGTCCCTTGAGTATAGAATACAACAAGCACATTCTGTCCAGTGTGCAGTAGTACTGTGGGTAGATGGCAGGAGATGACAGTTGATGAAATGAAACCATTCTTTTCTTTGGATACTAAGGTAGCGTCGGTGCATCGTGTAATTACTTGGATTATTGCCAGTCCAAATAGCTCCATCAACGCATAAGTCCTTCAACAACAGATCAGCACCGTCCTTTTTCAAGTTCTCCAAGAACTCGACATGCTCATCCTCTCCTTCAACAATATGGAAGAGAGCATTAATGTGGTCAACGCTCCATGGCACCAACCCTTCTCGAATGAATATAAACTTCTGTAACATCCGCGTTTTTTAACCAAAGTTGGAACAGTATAGGGAAGGAGTCAAGAATTAGAATATGTAGCTAAAATAAGAAAATTAGGAAAATTTAAGGATTAATTAGTAATTGTGAGAAAGGAGGAAGGACTAAATAGCAATTTATCCTAATTTAATTATGAGTCATCGTGGGAATTAGATTGATTAAGGAGGGGCAAAAGAGTAATTTGGTGGAAGATATTTTTGGAGGCAAAGTTTTGGGCCAAAGTGTAAAGTTGGAAGGCCTAGGGACTAAAAGTTGAATTTTACCATTTTATTAAAGAGAGATATTTTAGTGGAAAATTCTAGAGAAATTGAGAAAAGAAAAGGAAATAAAAGATGAAAATATCATCTTCTCTTTAAAAAGTCCAACCGTCCATGTCATTCTTCTCCATCCAAACTTTTTCTTTTATTCCAATTTAGTCCCTTCACCATTGTTAAGCCCTTCAAGCTTCAAAATCCTCCCTTTTCTTTGAAATTTCCTTAAGAAAGGCATAAAGGGAAGTTAGTAGACAGCTTAATTTCTTTATAGAGTCCACTTTGAAGTGTTAAAGTGGATAGGAATTGAATTAGAATTTTGGAAATACAAGAACAAAGGTAAGAGATGATTCAATTTTCATGACATACATGTATATTTACATAATCTACCATGAAAAAGTATTGAATTTTAGTCTTAATCTTATATGAATTTGTATGAAATTGAAGAAAGAGGGAAGAAGGAGAAGGACCAAATTGAAAAAAGGAAAGGAGAAAGCTAAGGTGTGAGAAGAAATTATCTACAAGTGAGATAAGTACTACAAGTCTTAAAAGACTTAGTAACAATTAAGTTAAAGTGTTTATAATTTTAATATATATGATTAATCATGATGAAAATGAGATGTTTAATTATAAGTATGATAATTATGTGTGATTGAATGAAATTTAGTATAAAGAAGCATGAGAAAGGAATTAATCTCATTGAAATAGTTTGGACAGAACAGAGGACTAAATTCAAAAATTCACCAAAAATTGTATAAAAAGAGTTAAGAGTTAAATTAAATATGTAATTAAATCTTATTGAGTGTAGTTTCATATGGAAGAAACAGTGAAATAAAAGGAATTGTATATTTTGAGATATACTAGTTTTTGTGTAACAAGATCAGAGTTAGTTTGAGTTCCCCTTTCTGAATTTGAAAAATCATAGAAAAATGTAGAAAATTTATTATAGATTGAAATTTATATGGTTTAATCCTTAATTAGTATTTTTTCAAAAGAAACAGATGGGAACATTATTGGATTCCTGTACTAAAAGAAAGGTTGAAACTGTTAGGCAGCAGAGAAGGGGTAAATTGAAAGAATTTACTGTACAAATTGGCTAAAGTAAAAATTCTGGAATTTTTATGGTAAAAAGATATTTGAGTCTAGTTTCAAGAACATCAAGCAGATATTAATTTCGAATTTTGTAGCTCAAGATACAAATAATTTAGTGACTATGACACAAGTGTACAACTTTGAAAATTAATGTAAAAAAAAAAGAAAAATTGAATAGAAATGAAAAATTGATGCATATAAAGTGAAATGTGATGAAATTGAGAAATGAGAATGAAATGGATAAATCAAAGGTTTCCAAAGTTATTAGTACCTAATTGTTTATGATATTTGGTTGTTATTTTGTTAAATTGATTTGTTATTGATTTGTGATCAAAATTGAAAGTGAAATTGGAATTGAAAGTGATATGAATTGTAAATTGAAAATCCCTATTAACTAGTCGGGCTGAGTCGGATATAGTTGGCATGCCATAGGATTGGAAGAGTTTAGAGATACTTCGACCTTGAGTCGATGAGACATTGGGTGTCATTATTTTACTTCGGATAGATTCTATGAGGTACTGGGTACCACTTTACTTCGGCTAGGCCGATAAGACACTTGGTGTCACTTTATTGCTTCAAACTATCCGATGAGGCACTAGGTGCCATTCTGGTGTGTTTGGTTGGATCCGTGTATCCGCCAAGGTCCGAGTCTTGTTAATAGGGTAAACAATGTGAAAAAAGAAAGAATGTGCAATTTGTGCCATTGAGGTAAGTGAAATGATAATCACATGAAAGGTAAGTACAATATATGTATAAGAAATCAAAGAATGATAAAACTAAGTAAGCTAAGAGGTTGGAATGGCTGAAATGTGAAATGAGGAAGAATACGTGAATTTATAACACTACTGTAAGTTAAATGTTATATACATAAAAGGTATGTATTTTACATGAATAAACAATTATATGAATGAGTTTGAAATGAGTGATTAAAAGATGAATGATTAATGACACTTGTAGTACTTACTAAGCCTTCACTGGCTTAACACGTTTATTTCAACGCATAGGTATAAGACCTCTGAAAAGCTAAGGTTGGATTAGGTGCCTTTCATCAAATCACATCAACATCGGAAGATTACAAGGCAAGGTATATTTATTTTGTGTGAAATGGTATACCTATGTGTCTCTAATGAATGGGTTATCAATATTTCTTTGAAAATTTACATGAATTGAATGAAATGGTTAAAATTGTGTTTTGGACTGATTTGAAATACTGGGAAAGTTTTTAAGTTGTTTTAGGGGATTATTACTATGTTTTCGGCTATATTTATTGATTTTAGAATAGAGGTATCAATATTTTTATGGTGGTATCGATATTTGCCCTATTTTGAGTAAATATTACATTTTCATTATTTTCAAACTAGTTTTAAGTCTCGATTTTGATTATAGTTGCTTATTTTGTGATATTTTGAGTAAAACGATTCAATTACATAGTATTTGAAAGAAAATTTTGTTATACTTATTTTTATTCCCTGACACTGTATGTAATACTCTTATATCGGGTGTAGGGGTGTTACAACTCCTATTCAGGATTAACCAGGTTAGCATAAAACTCCCTTACCATGGAGGGAGAGTATCCTACTAGATGGTCACAAAACTGCTCCCAGCTCAGTCGTGAAATGGTTCTGGCGACCTACCTCTCTAATGTTAGTTGTAGGGACAACTGAAATCCTTGCTCATGATGACAGTTCCTTTTCAACATCACCTTATGTTAACAGTCCTTCGCCACTTTTGATAAGAACAGAACAGGTTCCTTTGGTGGTGGTTGGTTGGCATTTCTAACCATTGCAGTTGATGATTTATTAGGGAATTAGGATGTGGTTTTTGCTCTGCGAGTTCTTTCCATAACTATCTGAGGAAAAAGAGAGTGAGAATACCTTGTAGAAGGATTGAAGTTTGAAGAAAAAGAAGATTACAACAACAATGGTGTTTGTGAGTGTGAATATCTAATCGACACAAAAAGGGTGTTTTATAAAAGATAGAGGTGAAGAGACATGATCGTTGCTGCTGCCGTTGGGAGTACCTTGTGCCTACAACCAATAAATGCCAAGACACAGATCTTACTTTTTCGAATTGATCTAATGGTTGAGGAAAGAGGTGAATCAACTGGTGTGATTCTTTCCCGAAACGCTTCACTGAGTCATCAATGAATGCGTCGACAAGTTGTGCTTTTGTGTGCGTCGACAAAAAGGAGATCTTTTATTCCTGCAAAAACTAAAGAAAAAAATTAAGGTCAAATAAAAGATAAAAATTAACATAAAAATTGCAACGACATCTGAAAAATTGTGACCTTCCTATGACCTGTTTCACTCAATGGTATCTTTCCACAGACTAGATAATTGACGACATCTGCATACCATGGATATACGCCGACAATGAATAACTTCTCATCTGGAAATGCATCGACAATTTGTGACTTATTACCATCCTCGCTTCAAGATTCCAAACGAGATAAGTGATCTACTACTTGATTCATCGATCCTTTCCTGTCCTTAATCTCAACATCAAATTCTTGTAATAAAAGGATCCATCTAATCAACCTAGGTTTTGCATATTTCTTAGCAAAAAGGTATCTCAAAGCAGAATGATCAATATACATTGTAATTTTTGCGCCGATAAGATATGAACGGAACTTGTCAAATACAAAAACTAATGCCAGTAGTGGTGTGTGTGATTCATTGTGCTTCAGTTAGAGTCTTACTAGCACAATAGGTTGAATGAAATACCTTATCCTTTCGTTGTCCAAGAACAGCACCCACAGCAAAGTCACTCGCATCACACATCACCTCGAACGGTTACAACCAATCTGGTGCGACGATAATGGGTGCTTACCCTAGCTATTGTTTAATCTTCAGGAATGCTTTCAGACAAGCTTCATCGAACAAATTTTTTTTATTTTGCTCTAACAAAGAGCAGAGTGGTTTTGCTATTTTAGAGAAGTCTCGGATAAATCATCTATAAAATCTGGCATAGCTGAGAAAACTCCTTATTCCCTTCACATTAGTGGGTGGAGGTAGCTTTTCAATGATTTCCACCTTCTCTTTATCCACTTCAATGCTTTGACAAGATATGCGATGGCCAAGAACAATGCCTTCAGTTGCCATAAAGTGGCATTTTTCCCAATTTAGTACCAAGTTGGTGTCCTCGCATCTTTTCAACACTTTTACTAAATTATCAGCGCATTTGTCAAAATTGTGGTCATATATAGAGAAATCGTCCATAAATACCTCTAACGAATCCTCGATCATATCAGAGAAGATTGCCATCATGCACCTCTAGACTGGAGCTGAGGCGTTGCATAAACCAAATGGCATTCATCGGAAAGCAAATGTTTCAAATGGGCAAGTAAAAGTTATTTTTGCTTGATCTTTCAACGCGATTGCGATTTGGTTGTACCCAGAGTATCCACCAAGGAAACAATAATAGGCTTTACCAACTAGCCTATCCAACATTTGATCAATAAACGGAAGTGGGAAGTGATCCTTCTTTGTGGTCGCATTTAAATGACGGTAATCCATACACACTCGCCAACCTATAGCGATGCGAGTAGGGATTAGCTCATTTTTATCGTTGCTTACCATCATGATGCTGCTCTTCTTAGGCACACATTGGACCGAGCTCACCCATGTACTGTCCGAAATTGGGTATATTATGCCTGCATCTAGCCATTTGATGATCTCTTTCTTCACTACTTCCTTCATTTTTCTCATTTAATATTTGTTATTTCTCAATTGATTGTTTTCCTTCATCTTTCAGCCTAATTTTATGCATGCAAAAAGAGGGACTAATGCTTCTGATGTTTGCTATGCTCCATGCAATGGCTCTTTTGTGTTGCTTTAATATTCCGATTAATTTTTCTTCTTGGCTTACGTTGAGACTTGCGCTGACAATTATTTGGCAATGTGTCATTCTCACCCAAAAAACCATATTTCAAATGTGTTGGCAATGGCTTTAACTCCAGGGTTAGAGCTTCTTCAGCCGATGGTTTGACAACAAGGATCGTCTTATTAGTCAGATTCAAAGATTCTACAAACATTAGCCTCAACTTTGTGGTCACATTCAGGTAAGGCGTTATCTTCAGATGTCACTGCATATTTCTTTAGCACCACTGAACTTTGTTCATTAAATTCCTATGTAATTAGCTCGTCCAGAACATCAATGTGATAACATTGTTCCTTATTTAGTGATGGAAATGCTTCAAAAATACTGAAGGTTACCTGCTCATCATTAAGGCGCAAGATCAACTCGCCCTTGAAAACATCTATGAGTGTGCATCTCATTACAAGAAATGGGTGCCCCAGAATAATAGGCACCTCCTTATCTGCTTCATAGTCAAGTATGATGAAGTCGGTCGGGAACACAAACTTATCGACTTGGACAAGAACACCTTTAATCTGTCCTTCAGGTTGTGCCAAAAATCTATTTTTCAAGTTGTAATGTCACCGCAGTGGGCTTCATTCATATGACCAATTCCTAATTTCCTGAAAGTTGACAATGGCATAAGGTTAATGATAGATCTTAAATCACATAAAGCTTTACCTAAGTAATGGTTCTCAATGGAGCATTGAATTGTGAAACTGCTAGGATCTTTCATTTTTTGTGGAAATTTATTTGTCAGTACAGTGCTGCACACTTCTATGAGCGTAATCGTCTCAATATCGGATAGCTTCTTCTTCTTCGATATTAGCTCCTTCATGAATTTCCCAAAGCTAGGAATCTGCACAAGAGCATCAACTAGAGGTATATTAATATGTAATTGTTTCAATGTAGATACAAACTTTTGATAATCTCTGTCATGATCTTTCTCTTTGAATCACTATGGAAATGGCAAAGGTATGTTCATAGTGGGTTGTTGTGATATAATTGGTTATTTCGACATGGGCAATTGTATCGACAACTTCATAAGATGAATGGTCGGCATTGGTGTGACTACTGGTGGTTCCTCCTTATATACTTCTGCTGTATCTTCTTCAGATGCAACTTCTCCTTGTTGCTTTGGTTTGTTTGTGTCGACAGGTGCTTGGTTAGAGCTGCTACTTTGTTCGGCAGTTTGCTTTCCACTTCACAATATGATAGCCTTGCAATGCTCCTTTCCTTTCTGATTTGGATTTTCATTGTCACTAGGCAGAGCACTTTGTGATCGTGTGCTCATGTTAGAAGCCAATTGTCCTAGTTGTGCTTCCAACACTCAGATGGAAGATGAATTTCCTTTACAATAGCTTCTGCTCTTGTAATATGCTCACGCATCAAAACTTCAAGAGTTGCTAATGGATTTGATCTTGGTTGAGAATATTGTTGTTGCTGTTGTTGATACTGTCCTTACATATTTGGCAGCACAGTCTGTTGTGGCTGCATTCTAGCATTTGGTTGCATCTGATTATATGACTACATCTGGTCAGGTTGTGTATGCACTTGAGGATTGTAATTCTGCTGCTGTTGATTGTAACTCCCTTGTTTAAATTTGCCTTGATTTGAGGAATTTCCATATCTGTATGTGGACGCATTCTGATTCCCCCATGGTTGTTGAGTCCTACTTGAATTGTTGTATGAGTTACCATATGAATTCCCTTGGACGTTATTAACATAGAATGCATTCTCATCATGTTGTGGACAGTTCTCAAAGCTATAGATGTCACCAAAAATTTCACAAGAAAATGTCGGGACATCCATCTGCTGGGCTACTAAATAGGAGCAACATCACTCGTCCCTTTCATGTTTGCCAAAGAGGATACTTGTGCACTCCAGGTTGAAATGGCATCTAACTCCATAACTCCAAGATTTGTTTTCACTTGAGCAGAACGAGAAATCGGATATTGATAATCATTTTGTGTAATTCTTTCCAAGATTCGCACAGCTTCATTGTAAGTGCAATCCAACAAAGGACCATTAGAAGATGCATCGACAATATTTCTTGTTTGTGCATTTAATCCATTATAGAAGATCTCAATTTGTGTCTCATGTTGGATTCCATGCATGGGGCAACGTCTAAGGAGATTTTTTGTAACATTCCCATGTAGTGTGCAAGTTCTCATTATCCAATTGATGGTATGTTGTGATATCACTCAGTCTAGCATTCATTGTGGGTGGATTGAATTGCAAAACAAACTGAGTTGCTAGTGCATTCTATGAAGTAATAGATACAATCGGTAAACCTAAAAACCATGTACGGGCCCTTCCTTGTAAAGAGTAAAGGAACAACTGCATTTTCAAGGCGTCATCAGGAACGCCATGTTGACTGAAGGAAGCACATATAAGCAGAAAAGATTTGAGATGCTCTCTTACATCTTCGTGAAGCAAACCAACATATTTCCTATTCGAGATTAGCATTTGGAACATCATCGATTTTAATTCGAAATTCCAGCTTGTATTGTTGGTCTAACAACCCCTGGTTGTAGATCATCCATGACATGAACAATGAAATCTCTAATTGTCTTGTCTGGAATTTGCTCTCTCTGTGGCAGCGGTATATTGTTGACTCCTTGTGGCTGCACTGGAGGAACAATATTTTATGGAAGCAAAGGTGGTAGATCGTTATTGTTTCAAGCCATCTTTCTTTGCTCTTCTCTCTTCCTCCGAATAGTTCTTTCAATTTCTGGATCAAAACTAACAATGTCATTAGGATTTCTCCTTGAGGACATAAAACACCTAACAAGAATTTAAAAGAAAACTAACAAAAGATTAGAAATCAATAAAAGTTAGAAAAGGAATAGTAAATGCGACTACAAAAATAAACATCAAACAAACGCCATCTCCGACAATGGTGCTAGAACTTGATCGGCCTGTAAACGTCACAGCAAATGTGCAAGCGAACACTATCGATGCAAGTATAGTAGATGGAGATTAATCTATCGGATATTGATCCCACGAGGATGGTGTTCTTGTTTCTTTAATTTGTTGAAGCAATTCGAGTTTAAAAAAAAAGAATTGTTAAGAGTAATGTCAACGCAATTTAGTTAAAACTGCACAAATCAAAGTGTTAAATCTGTCAACGTAAATATAACATAAAATGTCCTAGCAAACTAATAGAAAATGAATTGTTGTGGAATATATTTTAAATGTAAATTCAGAAAATTAAAAGAAATAGATCAAGTGTAAAGAAATAGGGGAATCCTTGACTTCAAAAGTTGGCAACGCTAAATGTGACTACAAGATAACTGGTAGACAAATTGTCGCCGCAATTAAGTTCTAATGAGATCTTACTACTATCAACTTCTCTAACAAAGACCCAAGTGTTCACAATTACCACACCTTCTAGTGTTGGTAATGCTTCGCACTTAAGAACAAGTGGCCAGAATTCCTTCTTGCCTCAAGCAACTTTCATTGTCTTGCTTGTTAATCTAACTTATTACCGCATCTTCCAGTGACTGTGACTGCAATCACACTTCCGTGGTCAAAATTGTTAAATCCAAATGTAAACAGATGAGAAGAATTGAGTAGAAATCAAAATAGATCTAACATTAATAGATACTTTTGTATACAATTAAAAGTCAATAGAATTCATCAACATTCAAGAGGGATTAAAAGATAAATTGAAGCATTTATCTAGTAGAATTCTCCCGTAATCACTCCTCTTGCATTGCACAAAAGCACTCCTCGTCAGGAGTAGTCACCTCCTTGTTGCATCAGGTCATCCTCCTCGAAATCAAGCTTTCATGGCAACTGACTTTGAGAAAGAATGAGAAAATTTGTGGAATTGAATTCTTCAACACCTCCCTCTTTGATCTTCTCTTACTTCCCTCTATTTATAATCATTCCACAGCACAGGTCTATCCCTCTTCTCAGATCTATCTGCCCTTTTTTGTATTTGTACAAGTTTGTTATTGCCAGCTATGCATTCACAAAGATTTGGTTTGTGCATTAAGTAGTTGCAGGTTGTCGCAACATCTTTGGACACAAATTATGATTTAATTTTGCTGTGTCAACTTGGCATTCTCCTGCGCAGGTACTTCTGAATGTGTTAGCAGCATAAAATCTCTGATAAAATGTAAAAGCGTTTATGTGGTGACATCTTTGGCCACAATTCTAGATCAAACTTATGACCGCAACTCTACATCCTTTCCCATTCTGATCTTCTAAGGTGGATTACTACGCTGACAACTTTAGATGCAAAATTGATACTCAATACAACAACATTAGTAGCACAAAAGGAATAAAATGAAAGAAAGTAAAGAAAGTAAGATAATAAAATTTTGATTCAGAAAATGCAAATATTGAATATGAAATGCTGAAAATGTAGGCTAAATATGATACAAAAAAAAAAATTATACACTAATTCAAGGAGAAATTAAGTGTCATTTCTAATGATATCAGATACATAGACTCAAACTTCCAAACCTGTAAAGATTCGAGGAAATTGACATTGGGAAATGTATTCGTTCTAGGTAATGGAGTCGTAGTATGACGAACTGTAAAACAAACTTGCACTATGACTCTACTATGGAGACCAAGTATGTGGCTGCTTAGAAGCAACGAAAGAAGCAATATGACTTCGAAAGTTCTTAACCGATCTTGAAGTCATTCCTTGTATAGAGAAAGCTATAACACTATATTGTGATAATAATGCTGCAATAGCTAATATCAAGGAAATGAGAAGTCATAATAGGATGAAACACATTGATCAAAAGTATCACTTGATACAAGAGGCAGTAGCCGAAGGAATTGTAGCTGTGATGAAAGCAGCTTCTGAATATAACCTTGCAGATCCATTTACTAAGACTTTTGTAACTATGAGTTTTAACAAAGACGTCAAGGATATGGGAATGTGAAACATGACACAGTTACTTCACTAGGGCAAGTGGGAGATTGTTGGCAAAAGTGCCCATACTGTAGTAAGCATGTAACTGTTTTATATTGATTTGAACCCCAAGATGAATTAATTCTAAATCCGTTTGTGAATTAATTCACTTGTGACATTTATGGTGTGGTTTACCTAAATCTTGAGTTAGTCACTGACCATTCATATACAACTCATGTACTTTGATATAAGTGGAGGCTTATGCACTAAAGATGATCGAGTCCATAGCCGGTATGTTGGGTACGAGACTTGTGTATGACATGGCTTTACTAGAAACAACAGAATTCATATCTCAATTAAAGAGTTAATGATATCCTCTCATTGGCATTGTGTGGAATGATAAATATGAAATGTGTCCAGGGGTTGCTTGTTCTCGAACGAGCAATTTATCACAGTCATTTGTTCATAGTGATCATATTAATAATTAAGAAGACACAATGAAGACAATGAGATAAAATAGGATTGTATTGAGTGAACGAATTTTTTTTTTTTGATCAAAAAAGAGGCCAAAGGCCACCCTCAAAATTTATTTCCATAGAATCCTGAATTACAAAATTTTGGATTTCACAAGGAAAATCCAAATCAAAGTAAAGATTACCCTTTTCCTTAAGACCAAGGTGGCTGAGACAATCAGCAACCTTATTACATACTCTATTACACCACCTTATTTTACAATTATTTAAGGAATCTAAAACAAGCCTACAGAGTTGGATTTTATGACCCAATGTAGTAATGTCCGCACGGTTACTATTAATTCTATTTATGATAGTAGCACAGTCCCCTTCAAAGATTAAGTTGTTCCACCCCTTGTTGCTAGCCCACGTGAGGCATTGATGAAGACCCTCCGCCTCTGCCCATGTCGTACAGGTCACATGAGGAATAAAGAGAAACCCACCCCCAAGTACAAAACCTTCATCATCGCGTGCGACAAAACCGATACCAACCTTGTGGTTATCCCATGCAGCGTCAAAACTCACTTTGAGAAACCCATGCAAAGGTTTGGTCCACTTTGACGTGGAGCTCTGTTTGGGGATCAAAGCAGGCTGACAGAAATTAAAGATGCGAAATTATTTTAATAGTTTAATATTAAATTTAATTTAATAGTTTTTTATTAATTTAATATTAAAGTGATTATCTTAATATTAAATTTAATTTAATTTTTATCTTGTAAATAAACATTTTATTATTTTAATAAGATTTAATATTAAATTTAATCAATATTTATCTTTATTGTTGAACTCTCTAAACTCTCTCTATATAAAGAAAGCTTTGGGTCATTAATTTAGAGAAATGCACTTGAATTCAAGAGAAAGATGTAGAGAGAAAATTCTCTGAAGAGATTATTTCAAAAAATCTCTAGATATATATATTTTATTTACAACTTGATCCAAAAATTTAGATAAATTGCAAAATTACTCCACTAGTAATTTTTGTGAAAATTTTCTGATTCGAAGCAAGCCCACACTCAACAGACGTGAGCTTGAGGATAGTAGAGAAGACTACTCGGTAGAAGTGCTCATCTTAGACGAATCGAAAAGGTACAATTTTTGTTAAGTGTTTATTACTTTAGATATCACAACCAAAGATCTTATTTTGAAAAAAGAATTTAAAACTTTGATTTTTTCCTAAATATATTTTTCGCTGCGTTTTTAAATCATTTTTTCTGACACTTTTTGAATGGAGCATTGCTTCGTATCTTCATTGGAGTAGCTCTATCATGATCACTCCATTGGTTCGTCGAAGCTTCGTTCGACCATTTCGTTATGTAATTCCATTTGTCATCTCAAGAAGTCCACTCATCGTTAAACCACATGTAATCAGATTCATCCATGATTAAATCTGCTAATCTACAAGGAAATAATAAAATAATGAAATAATAATAATTTAGCACACTAAAAAAATTAAAAGTTAGAACATTATCTAGCTCGTTCATCTTTCGACTAATATTATTTTGAAGGTAATCAATCTAATGACAATTTTCATTGTTGCAATATCTGACAATGATGCCAGCAACTTAACAGCTTTCAAACGTGCCCAAGGGATCGTACCCAAGGGATTTTCAAGTGAACATGTCAAATTGTAATATAGTTTTCTATTACAACGGAACACCAATAAGTATTCTGAGGATCGTACCCAAGGGATTGCATATTGGAGAAATTTATTATTAAATTAATTATAGAAACTAATTACTAATCTAATTGAGTCACAAGTTAATAATATTGATTCATAATATATTAGTTAAACTAATTAGATTACTTAACCTAGATTAACCTAATGAAATTTCCTATTTCTAGTGTCAATGATGCGAGCTCTCGACCTATGATCGATTAAATCCCTAATTATCTAATTAAGTCATTAATTATCCTTAATTAAGTCTTTATCATCCTTAGGTAGAATACCTGTTAGGTCTCATCCTTACTAAGGATTACCCTTCTGGTCTCTTCCTAGGCATATGATTCTCTTTCAGGTCTTACAATTTGGCACAAGTTTATACTTGAAAGGATACCCTTTTGGTTCCATCTATCTAGATATTCTATTAGGGGTCCAATCCGCTATGAATGTCACAGTGAATATGTGCAAGCGTACACTGTTGATGCAAGTATAGTAGACAGATGTGAATCCGTCGAATATCGATCCCACGAGGATGGATGTTTGTTGTCTATAATTGTCGGTGCAATAACAAGTAAATGTAATAAAATTGTAAGATTGATTTTTCAAAGTAATAATGTACAATAAAAGAAGAAATGCAATAATAATGAAATGGGGTCCCTAACATAAATAGTTGGCAGAACAGTAAGTGTGGCGCACAAGGTCTAAAATATCAAGTAATTGTCGCTGCAATACAGCACAATGAATGTCTTGCTAAACTTGGCTTTTCTACTAGATCTAAGACTTAAACATGCACACTAACCACACCTTCCAATGCTGGAAATGCAACACATTCAAGAACAAGTGGATTAAATTCCTTCAATCCCCAAGCAACTTTCATTGTCTTACTTGTTAGTTTAATTTGTCGCTGCACCTTCCAGTGACAGTGACTGTAATCACACTTCCGTGGTCAAAACAATCAAACCCAAAGATTAAGTAGAAAAAGCAAGCTTGAATAAGATATCATTTAGTCTAAAAATCAAGAGTACTTCCATACAAACTTGAAATAAACATGAATCACCAGCGTTTAAGAAAGAGAAATAAAAGAACAAATGGAGAATACTATTCCTAAACTACTCAACTTGCTCCTTTACTCTCCTCTTGTGTCGTAATTAGGATGCTCCTCGTTAGGAGGAGGTCTGCCTCCTCTTCTCCGTCAGTTCACCCTTTAGAAAATTAAGCTACCATAGATAAAAGCTTTAAGAAATGGATTCTTAGAAGAAAAGCAATCCGCCAGAAGAGAGGACCTTTCTCTCTCATCTCATCAGTATTTAATTACAGTTGAACAGTACAGGTGTCCTTCCCTCCAGATCTAACATTCTCTGGCCGTACTAGTTGGTTATACGAGCTGTACAACTCACGTATTTCTGGTGTGTTAACCAAACAGCTGTCAAATGTTGCAATAGTTCTGGGAGCAATTTTGTATCCTCTTATGCAGCAACAACTCTGGACATATTCACACAATGATAATCTTGAACAGGTTCCTACAGCGACACTTCAGGGCGCAATATTAAACAGACTAATGTAGCGACATCAGTAGCAAAAATATCATAAGTTCAAAGGCAATTAGGCTGAGTTCCATTAAGTTTGAAAATGCAATAACTAAATTAAAAATGCTAAATTTGTATGCTAAAATGACCAAATGGGAACAACTTAAACAATAAGTATGGAGAAATCAATGATTCTTTCTAGTACTATCACACCCCCAAACTTGAATTTTTACTTGTCCTCAAGTAAAATAGAAATTAGCAAAGTTATAGCAAAAATTTTTCAAGGTAATGATCATTCTAGCAACTTGAATCATCTAAAACTTCAATGAATGGATCACATTTAAATGCCAGAATATTGCACCGACAATTTGTAAGCATGAATAATTACAATTGCAACTTCATCAATACTAGTATCATGCTTTAAATTCTAAATTCTTTCTTCCAAAACAGCATTTATTGTATAGTAATATATATATGTGACTGAGGGATGTCGTTGCATTACTATACTCTTATTCCTATGAAGTAATGATGGGGTGCAACAAACCCGCAAGGAGTATGTAATTGCACCGACACACACTCTTGCAGCGACAGCCTTTGGCTAGTATACTTTTTCTAACTCTTGCATTGGAGTGTTCCCCCTTGACAGTTCACAATACACCCACATTGGAGTGTCTTTTATTTATAACTATAAATATATACAAATAGCTGTAAATGGCAGATTTATTCAAGATTCCAACGAATGATACTATTCATCCATTACTAATGTAATCTAAATCATTCCTCCAAGAATTGAAGATACAATATTCAATCAAATTCATCCAACTCATTCATTAATAGTTCACATGATTCAAGAATTAACCATCAAATGAAAAAAATTCAAGCACATTTTCAATAACCTTGCATGCTTCATTAAACTCAAAAAGATAAATTTTTGAAATGTGGGTGCAATTGCATTACCAATCCCATATACATTCCCCGTAAATTAAGGTTTGCATTGTCCCCAATGCACTAACATTAATTTACAATGAAAAGTGGAAATGCAATGATAATGCAAATGTAGTGATAATTAAAATGCAATGACAAAGGAGATGTGGTGACAATGAAATTATGACTACATGATATGCATGAAAACTAAAACTAAAATAGAAATAAAACTAACTCAATTGGCTACCACCGTTGATGTGGCTGTATGATGTTTCTTCTTTTTACGCTTTTGCTCTTCCTTGCGGCACTTTTTATCCTTGGCGTGCTTCCTCTTTCTTTCTTTTGGCTTAGCCTGACCTTCGGATTGCTCCTCAACATCGAACTGTGCCCTGGCATCATCGATTGTGGCTTCTACAGGGTGGATTACTTCGAGTGGTCCAGTGTAGACCACAATAGCTAACGGATTATGATCCTCATTGGTTGTAGTCACAGCCTCTGCCTGACTTGTTTCAGGTGGCACCAAATCTTCAGTTGTTGCACCAACAAGTGTAGATACATGGACAAATTCTTCAGCTAAATTTGCCTCGACTTCTTTTCTTCTTCTCTTTCTTCTTCTTCTTCTTCTTCCACTTCTTCCACTCGTATGTCCTCCCATCAATAGGGGTCTCGTCTTCAACAACAGTTGCATTTGGACTAGCAATAAAGTCATCCTCGAATAAGCTCACAATATTCCTTAAATATTTTTGCACTTCCCTTAATTCAACTTCCTTTTCATCATCAAAAATATTTACCATTTGAGGGGAAGCCACAACTTGGTCCTTCTCCCCTGAGTTAACCTCCTTAGTGGAAGGCTCATATTCTCGAATAATCGACACGAAAATAAGAAACTTAGGAAGAAGTGCTTTGCTCATTCGCCGTAATGTGGTTACAACAGCACTATTACATGCTCTGGTGTAGGCACAGAATAGATTCTGAGACCTCTTCATGTCTTCAACAGTGGCAAAAAGCTTTATCTACCTGATATTAATGGAATCTGTGATCTTTTCAACTTCCTTTACTTTGTGCCACAGAGACGGATCTGCAGTCAGATTTTTACTATTATCATCTATTTTTTCTTTGCCCTTTTTCTTTCTTGTATCTGCCTCTTTCACTACGGGAGTATCTTTCCCACGAGTCATCCACTCGATGGAGACTTCATTTATAGGGCCCTTGTTTTCCAAAATCTCCTCTCCCTCACGAGGCACAACTCCCTGCTATTGGCACAACTGCAATATCAGGGTGAGGAACACCAATATGCTAGTTTGTCTAGCTGCACAATCAATAATTTCTTGGTGTAGAATTATACCAACATCTATTATCCTCACCTTAATGATTGAATGTATCAGACACATCCGATCCAGTGTTACAGTTATACTGTGGGTGGAAGGCATCAGCCTACAGTTAATAAAATGAAACCAAACCTTACTCTACAACTTTAAAAATCTCCTGTGCATTGTGTAATTATTTGGGTTTGAGCCCGTCCAAACAACACCTTCAATGCAGAGATCTCTCACCAAAACATCAACCCCTTCCTCGGTGAGTTCCTCAAGAAACTCCATGTGTTCATCCTCATCTACTATTGTGTTGTAGATTACGTTGATATGTGTGACATCCCATGGTATCAAACCTTTACAGACAAACACAAATTCTGACTCATTGTTAGTGAGATTTGCATAAAACTCTTGTACCATGGATGGTGAGTAACTCCCTAGATGTTGGCAGAAAATTTCCCATCCCAGCTTTGCGATGGTTCTATCAACTTGTTTCCCAAGTTCTTGTTATCCCGACAATTGGAAGCCTTGTTTTGGATGGTAGTTCCATTTCAACATATTCTCTTGGAAACGATCTTTGGTTGGGTGATACTCTGTTTCACGTACTACTGTGGCAGAGGAAGATTCTGCAGCAGATTTCGTTGGCTTCTTTACAGACCCACAAGTTTTGGCCATTTTTGTTGGTAAGCAAAGGTAGCCGGGAGATATAAAGGTGTAAGCTTGAAGACATATTAAAAGTATATAGGGATAAAGATGGAGGTTTTGAATAGCACAGTCGGCACAATAGGGGTGTTTATAGGGAATGAAAAGAGTAGATGGAGAGGCATGTTTGTTTATGCAGTAAAGAAAGGACAATAGGTCTACAATAATAAATGTGTCCAATCGGATTACATCTTTTCAAACCAATCTAATGGTTAACTGTTGAGGGATAAAACGTCATGATTTGTTTCTTGATATGTTTTGATTTTCTAATGAGTTAGCAGGCAGATGAGATGCTTCGACAAGGAGATCTGCATGTGTCGAAAAAAGAGAACTTTATCCTGCAAAAATACTAATTAAAATAAATTGAAACAAAAACAATAAGAAACTAATGATAAAAATGTCAAGAGAGGTTAGAAAAATGTGACAAACTTAATGGTCTCATCCTGTTTGTGATCATCATAGCCAAATTAATGCTTCAGCCATTGTCCATTCACTTTAAATTGGTGCCCATCATGTATATCTTTAATTGTGACTGCACCATAAGGAAATGCTTCAACAACTTCAAATGGTCCAGACCAACATGAGCGCAATTTACCTGGGTGCAATTCTAATCAAGAATTGAAAAATAGCACTTGTTGACCTGTAGTAAACTGTCGCTACAAAATAATTTTGTCGTTCCAGTGCTTGGTCTTTTCCTTGTACATTGCAGCATTTTCATAGGCATTGCGCCTAATTTCCTCAAGTTCAGTGATGTCTAACAGCCTCTTTTTCCCTACAGCCTCGTAATTCATGTTCACTTGCTTGATCGCCCTCATTGCTTTATGTTCTAATTCAACAAGCAAGTGACATGCCTTTCTAAAGACAAGTTGATACGGTGACATCTTAAGTGAGGTTTTGTATGCTGTCCTTAATGCCCTTAACGCATCATCAAGTATAGAAGACCAATCTTTCCTTGATGGATTTACCACCTTCTTGAGAATATTTTTGATTTGTCGATTGGATACTTTAGCTTGTCTGTTAGTTTGCAGATGGTAAGTGGTCACCATTCTGTGGTTAAGTCTATACCGCTTCAATGCGACTGTTACCTGGTTGCAGTGGAAGTGAGTACCTTGGTCACTAATCAATGCTTTAGGTGTGCCAAAACAAGTGAGTATATGCTTATGGAAAAACTTTAGCACTATCCTTGCATTATCTTTTGGGACTACAATGGCCTCCACTCATTTTGATACATAGTCAACAGCAACAAGAATGTAGACATTTCCAAACGAACTTGGAAATGGTCTCATGAAGTTCATACCCCAAACGTCAAAGAGTTCAAATTCCATGATTGGCTGTTGTAACATCTCATTGCATCGAGATATAGAGCCCCTGCACTGACATCGATCACAATGGTGCACAAAGTTGTGGGCGTCTTTAAATAATGAAGGCTAATAGAATCCTGACTGAAGAACCTTTGCAGCAGTTCTCATACCACCAAAATACCCTCCATAAAGAGCATCATGACAATGCTTCAGGATTAAAAGCATCTCTTCCTCTGGAACACAATGCCTAATTATATTGTCATTGCATACTTTGAATAAGTATGGTTCATTCTAGTAATATTTCTCTATATCGCGAAGAAATCTTTCTTTCTTGTGGCCTGTGGTGCCCAAAGGCAACTTCCCACATACCAATTAATTGACCACATCTGCATACCATGGGGTTGCATCAACAACAAATAGCTTCTCGTAAAGGAATACGTCAACAATTTGAAGTGTATTTCGTCTTCACTACTAACTTCCAGACAAGACAGGTGATCTTCCACTTGGTTCTCCGACCCCTTTCGATCCTTTATTTCTATATCAAATTCTTGTAATAACAAAATCTATCGTATCACCCGTGGTTTAGCATCCTTCTTTGCAAAAAGATATCTCAACATTGAATGGTCAGTAAACACAGTAACTTTTGCGCCGACAAGATATGAGCGAAATTTTTTGAAAGCAAAGACTACATCCAACAATTCTTTCCATGTGGTTGTGTAATTAATCTGAGCTTATGTGAGAGTCTTGTTAGCATAATATATAATGTGAAATACTCTTTCCTTGCGTTGTCCTAAGACTGCACCCACTACAAAATCACTGGCATCACACATCACTTCCAATGGTTGTGACCAATCTGGTGCAATAACAATGGATCCCTTTACGAGCTACTTTTTTATTTGCATAAATGCATCCATACATGCATCATCAAACAGGAATTTTTTATTTTGCTCCAACAACGAGCAAAGAGGTTTCTCAATTTGGAGAAATCTCGAATAAATCTGTGATGAAAACCTACGTATCCAAGAAAACTCTGGATACCCTTTATATTACTTGGCAGGGGTAACTTTTTAATAATTTCTACCTTCGCTCTATCCACTTCTATGCCTTGACTAGAAATACGATGACCTAAGACAATGCTTTCAGTTGCCATGAAGTGGCATTTCTCCCAATTCAACACAAGATTTGTGTCTTCACATCGCTTTAAGACTTTAGCCAAGTTGTCAACACATTGATCAAAAGTATTTCCATAAACTGGAAATTCACCCATAAATATCTCTAATGAGTCCTCGATTATGTCTAAAAATATCGTCATCATGCACCTTTGAAATGTGGCCAGTGCATTACAAAGACCAAATGACATTCGGGGAAAGGCAAAAGTGCCAAAAGGACAAGTAAACATTGTTTTTGCTTGATCCTCTAGCGTAATGGAGATCTGATTGTAGCTAGAATAACCATCTAGGAAGCAATAGTAGGCTTTTCGAACAAGCTTATTGAGCATCTGATCAATGAAAGGAAGTGGAAAGTGGTCCTTCCTTGTGGCTACATTCAATTTGCATTAATCCATACATATGCGCCAACCCGTAGGAATGCGAGTAGGGATTAGCTCATCCTTGTCATTACTCACCACAGTAATACTACTTTTCTTTGGGACACATTGAACTAGACTTACCTAATTGCTATCAGATATTGGGTAAATAATACTCACATCAAGCCACTTGATAATCTCCTTATTAACCACGTCCTTCATTTTTCTCATTCAATCTCCTTTGTTATTCGATTGATTGTCTTCCTTCATCTTCCAACAAAATTTTGTGCATGCAAAAAGAAGGACTAATGCCCCTAATGTCAGCAATACTCCAAGAAATTGCACATTTATGCTGCTTCAAGATATAGATCAATTTTTCCTCCTGAGTTACGTCTAGCGTTGCAGAGACAATGACTGGCAGAGTAGTATTGTTGCCAAGAAAAACATACTTCAAATGAGCAAGCAATGGCTTCAACTCTAAGGTAGGAGCTTCCTTAATAGATGGCTTAAAGACTGGAGTTGTTCTATTGGTCAAGTTCAAAGATTCCATTTGTCATCCACGCCTAAGTTATTTGCCTTAACCTTGCTATCACAATCAGCTAGAAATTCTTCATCGAATGTCACCTCAAATTCTTTTGAAAATGTTATGATTCGCTCATTGAATTCCTCCTCAATTAATGTATCCAGCACATCAATTTTGTGACATTCTTCTTTATCTTTGCCAAAAACACTGAAGGTGACATGTTCATCATTATGTCGCATTGTTAATTCACCTTTGTACACGTCGATAAGAGTGCGTCCGGTAGTGAGGAATGGGAATCCCAAGATTATGGGCACCTCTTTATCTGCTACGTGTCAAGTATAATGAAATCCACTGGGAACACAAACTTATTCACGTGAACTAGTATGTCCTTGATTTGTCCTTCAGGTTGCGGCAACGATCTATTCGCTAACTACAATGCCACTGCAATTGGCTTCATATGACCAATCCCCAATTTTCTAAACGTAGACAACGGCATAATGTTGATACTCGCACCTAAATCACACAAAGCTTTACCCAAGTAGTGGTTGCCAATCGAACATGGGATTGTAAAGCTTCCAGGGTCTTTCATCTTGGGTGCCAACTTATTTATTAGGACTACACTACATCCTTCTGTGAGTGCAATTATCTCAATATCATTCAGCTTCTTCTTTTAGACAGGAGCTCTTTCATAAATTTCCCATAACTGGAATTTGTACAATAGCGTCCACAAGAGGGATATTAACATGAAGATGCTTTAATTTAGTCAAAAATTGTTGATATTGTTTATCATGCTCCTTGTCTTTAAATCTTTTTAGGAAAGGCAAAGGTATGGATACATCAGACTGTGTCGACATCGTTGGTTACGTCGATAACGGTAGTTTTGTCGATAATTTTTTCTGTCAGAGAGGAGGCATCGAGGTGACACTTTGTGGAGCCTCTTTCACTGGTTCATCTAAAATTTCTTCAAATACAACTCTCTCACCCTGATTCACTTCACTAGTGTCTATAGGTGCTGCATTAGAGTTGGTAACTATCTCGACCGTTTGTCTTCCACACCGAAGAGTGATTACCTTGCAATGCTCCTTCCGAATTTGAATTTTCTGTGTCGCTAGGTAATACACCTAGTGGTCGTGTGTTCAAATTCGAAGCGATTTGCCCCAATTATCCTTCCAATGCTCTGATGGAAGATGAACTTCCTTGCACAATGGCTTCAATCTGAGTTATATGCTCACAAATTAAGGCTTCGAGGGTTGCTAAAGGATCAGATCGTAGTTGTGTATACTGCTACTGCTGTTGTCATTGAGCATTCAGATGTGGCAATGAAGGTTGTTGTGGCTGTACACGATTTTAATGTAACTGCATTTGATCTTGATGTGAATGCATCTGAGTACTCTAGTTGTAATTCTGCTACTGCAGATTGTAATTCCCTTGTCTATAATTACCTTGATTTGATGAATTTCCATATCTGAATGTCGCAGCATTCTGATTTCCCAAGGTTATTGATTTCTCACAGGATTATTATAGGAATTACCATAAGAATTTCAACGGATGTTATTGACATAGAAAGCATTCTCCTTGTGCTATGGACAATATTCATAATTGTGGTTGTCACTGCAAATTTCACAACAAAATATAAGGACATTAATTTGTTGCGCAACCTGAATGGGTGCAACGTCATTAGTTCCCTTCATGTTCTTTATCATCTTTGTGAGCGAAGAAACTTGTGCACTTAGAGCAGATATAGCATCCAATTCAATAACTCCAGGATTTGCTTTCACTTGTGTAGCTCTAGAGATCAGATATGATAATTGTTCTGAGCGATTCTCTCTAGAATTCTAACAGCTTCATCGTAATTATAGTCCAACAAAGGACCATTAGCAGATGCGTCAACAAGATTTCTTGTCTGTACATTCAACCCGTTGTAGAAAATGTCAATATGCATCTCTTGTTGAATTCCATGCATGGAACAGCATCGAAGAAGAGATTTATAACGCTTCCACGTACTATGCAAAATTTCATCATCCAGCTGATGATACGCGGTAATGTCGTTTCTAAGACGAGCATTCATAGTTGGTGGGTTGAAACGTAAAACATTGAGTTTCAAGCACATTCCACGACGTGATTGATCCAGCAGGTAATCCAAGGAACCAGGTACGAGCCTGTCCTTGCGATGAGTAAGGGAATAGCTGCATTTTCAAGGCATCATCAGGAATGTCGTGCTGACTGAAAGAAGCACAAATCAATAGGAAAGATTTAAGCTACTCTCTCGCATCTTCATGAGGCAGTCCAGCATATTGCCCGTTGGAGTATAGCATTTGGAACATGACTTGCTTTAATTCAAAATTTCCAGCTTGAATAGTTGGTCTAACAACACCTGGCTACAAATCATCCAAAACTAGAATAAAAGAATCTCAAATAGTTCAATTTTGTATCTGATCATCTTGTGGCAACGGTGGATTATTAATATTTTGCGGCTGTATAGGAGGTATAACAGGATTCTGTGACAGCAATAGCGGTATGGCTGCATTGTTTTCTAGTAGAGCCAAATTCTACTGTTCTTATCATCTCTTTCGAATGGTGCGTTCGATTTTAGGATCTAAACCAACAATAAATTCAAGACTCCTCTGGGTCATAAAACACTTAAAAGAAAAAAAATGTAAAAACAATAGTAAAAAGAAAATAAATTAGTAACAAATAAAGGTTAGATAATACAGAATGAATGCAAAAACAAGAATAAATATCAAACTGACGCCATCCATGGCAATGGCGCTAAAACTTGGTTGGATATGAACGTCACATTAAATATATGCAAGCGTACACTGTCAATGCAAGTATAGTAAACAGATGTGAATCCGTCGGATATCGATCCCACGAGGAGGGATGTTTGTTGTCTATAATTTTCGGTGCAATAATAAGTAAAAGTAATAAAATTATGAGATTGGTTTGTTGAAGAAATAATGTAAAATAAAATAAGAAATTCAATAATAATGAAATGGGGTCCCTAACGTGAATAGTTGGCAGAACACTAAGTGTGGCACACAAGGTTTAAAATATCAAGTAATTATCACTACAATACGACACAATGAATGTCTTACCAAACTTGGCTTTTCTACTAGATCTAAGACTTAAACATGCACACTAACCACACCTTTCAGTGCTGGCAATGCAACACATTCAAGAACAAGTGGATTAAATTTCTTCAATCCCCAAGCAACTTTGGTTGTCTTGCTTGTTAGTTTAATTTGTCGCTACACCTTCCAGTGACAATGATTGTAATCACACTTCCATGGCAAAACAATCAAAGCCAAAGATTAAATAGCAAAAGCAAGCTTAAATAAGATATCATTTAGTCTAAAAATCAAGAGTATTTCCATACAAACTTTAAATAAACATGTATCACCAGTGTTTAAGAAAGAAAAAATGGAGAATACTATTCCTAGGCTACTCGACTTGCTCCCTTACTCTCCTCTTGTGTCACACTTAGGATGCTCCTCGTCAGGAGCAGATCTGCCTCCTCTTCTCCGTCAGTTCACCTTTTAGAAAATTAAGCTGCCATGGATGCAAGCTTTGAGAAATGGATTCTTAGAAGAAAAGCAATCCGACAAAAGAGAGGATCATTTCTCTCTCATCTCATCAGTATTTAATTGCAGCTGAATAGTACAAGTGTCCTTCCCTCTAGATCTAACATTCTTTGGCCGTACTAGTTGGTTGTACCAACTGTACAACTCACGCATTTCTATTATGTTAACCAGACAGCTGTCAGATGTTACGACAGTTCTGGGCGTAATTCTAGATCCTCTTAGACAGCGACAACTCTAGACATATTCACGCAGCGATGATCCTGAATAGGTTCCTATAACGACACTTTTGGGCGCAATACTAAACAAACTAATGCAGCGACATCAGTAGCAAAAATATCATAAATTCAAAGGCAATTAGGCTGAGTTTCATTAAGTTAGAAAATGCAATAACTAAACTAAAAATGCTAAAGATGACCAAATGGGAACAACTTAAACAATATGAAGGGAGAAATCAATGATTCTTTCTAGTACTATCAGGGTGTCACTTCCTAGTATACTAAGTACTCTTGAATTAACACTCAATTTCAAATAAATACTAACTCAATTAATTAATTAGTTCCATAACTGAAATATGCCAGATATAAATAACCCACAAGATTTTATCTCAATATTCATACAATAATTAATTGATCAAGTTAACGAAGTATAAATAAAAGAAAAAAAGAAAAGGATAAAGAAATTGCTCATGAATAAATATATAAGTGTGGTTCCGAAGCAATCTCCACTCTCAATCGTATTTACATTGAAATATAAAAGATTTCGACTACAGGAACATAAAATGAAAACTAAACCTAAAAGCTAAAGAAAACTATTCTATCACGTCCAACCTTTCTATGAGGTTATAAAGTAGTTTAAATAGGCAAACATTTAGGTGTTAGGTGCCTAAAATACTCATGGAGTAAAATTAGAGAAAATAATCCTAAGTGGTCGTCCAAAATTTGGCTGCTTCTTTCCACATTTTTGTCACGTCTCCATGATGTCGAAAAAACTATCGTCACAACATCATCGTGCAAGAGTACGACTAAACCTTTTCAAATTTCATTGCATTGTCATGACACGGGAGAAGCCTTCGTCACAACGTGGAGTATGTTTCAGCCCTGTCAGCTTCAAAGTTCTGTATTACGACACACACCACCTTGTGTCGTGACAAGACTGTCGTCCTTTGTGCTCCTTGGCCTGAAATGACACCCTATGCACTCAAATAGTCTATTAGTCATTTTCGAGATCCAAGTTGGCCTCACAGGTCGTCGAAACACTAAAAAATACGTAAAAATGCTTATTTTGTAATAATTTGAATCTAAATTATTAAAACAAAAAAATGCAATGAATGATACTAAAATGATTAGAAAACAAGCTCATTAAATACCGAAAAGTACTTAAATTGCCACTACAAATTGTGACAGGTCAGCCCGTGACATAGGGCGATTGTTGGGATTGATTTATAACCCTCTTGAAGTTGATGGGGCTTACTGCAGCAAAGTGTGAGGCTGTTCGGATAGTGGTTTAATTTCTCATCCAAACTCTATTTTTTCGTCGACAGAAATTAGTCATTAGATTGCCTACTAAAGGTATGGTGCATATATTGAAGGATGCTAGAAATGTTGCAGGGTGGATGTTTGATCTTGTTTCTATGTTCTCAATATTAGAAAGTACTATAGAAACAAAGTAATCTTGATTATATTAACACACACACTTGCACAGACTACATAGCCATTTATAGAAGTCTTTAGCAACTAACAACTACCTTAACTAACATAAGTTAGTAACTAACAACTGACTAACTAATATTAATTGATATTCCCCCTACTTATCCCAAAAACTAAGCTAAAGATATTACATTAGCTTGTCACGACAATGAGTAAAACTACCAACAGTCAATGGCTTGGTAAAGATGTAGCAACTTGATCACGTTTAGGAACATGATTAACTTGTAGAAGACCACTTAACACCTTATCACGAACAAAATGTAAATCCAACTCCACATGTTTTACATGACCATGTAACACCGGATTTGCAGCCAAGGAGACAATACTCAAGTTATCACACCAACCAACAGGTACCCCTGAAGATTGAATTCCAACTTCACTTAACAAAGATTTGAACCAAGTTACCTCAGACACCACATTAGCAAGCCTTCGATACTCGGCTTCTATGGTAGAACAAGAAACAACATCCTTCTTCTTGGACGTCCAGCTGACCAAATTGTCCCCAAGATAAACACAAAATCTAGAAGTAGACTTGCAATCTTCAAGGCAACTAGCCCAATCAGTATCACAGAAACCAGTTAGCGTGACTTTAGAAGGCTGAAATACCACTCCATAATCCAAGGTCCCTTTAACATATCGAAGAATATGCTTAACTGCACTCCAATGGCAATCATGTGATTGATGCATGTACTGGCTTACCTTGTTTACAACAAAGGTAATATCAGGCCTGGTTAGACACAAATATTGCAGACTTCCAACCACCTATCTATACAACTTAACATCATCAAGTATAGTGCCAACTAAAGAAGTCAATGTGGGTGAGCTCACCATGGGTGTTGGAACAGAATTAGCATCTGTCATTTTTGCCTTCTCCAATAATTCTGTGGCATACTTTGTTTGTGACATATGCACACAATCCCCCTTTCGAGTAACCTCCAGTCCCAGGAAAAAATTAAGCTCACCTAAATCCTTCAATGAAAATCGATTATGCAAATATTTAATCAGCTGATCAATAACCACATCTGAACTACCAGTGACTATTATGTCATCAACATATACCAGAATAAACACACACCCATCAAGAGTTGCTTTAAAAAATAAAGAAGGATTAGCTTGTGAAGCTCGAAACAATTGATCTTGCACCAAAAATTCCTTCAGATTGGTAAACCAAGCCCTTGGAGCTTGCTTAAGACCATATAGAGCCTTGTTCAACTTGCATGCTAAGACAACCCCATCCTTGTTACAAACCTTAAAACTAAGAGATTGCCTCATGTACACCTCCTCAACCAAGTCCCCATTCAAAAAGGCATTGTTGACATCAACTTGCCTAAGCTTCCATCGTTGAGACACTGCCAACCCTATCATAGTTCTAACTGTATTAGCCTTAACCACCAGGCTAAAAGTCTCATGATGGTCTCTTTTGTGTCTGCTGGTGGATTAAACTATTTGCTTGAGTTGATGGCGAAGAAAGGTTCATCCCGTTTTGATTTGTTTTGGGCGTGGCAGTAACGAGGCACTCGTTTTTTTATGTTTTTGGTGCCAAGCTGATATGCGTCATGGTTTTGGTTATGGCCATGGTTGGGTGTTATTGTTGAGTCCTTTCGTTCTTTAGTTTAGCTGTGGGCGCTTTGTGCCAGGGGTAGTGTTCTTGTTTCTAATGTCTTGGTTAGGTTATCTTAGGTTCTCTCTTTTGTGGGCTTTGGTTCCTTTGGACCAATTGCCTTTTTGTATCTTTATATGTATTAATAGTTACATTATTTAATACTATATTACATACTATAATAGTAATACATAATATATTAATTATTATATATTATTGTTTATTATTATATTGGTTGAAATATACTCTAAGTCTCTATACTTTTCATATATTTGAAAATTAGTCGCCCTATTATATTATATACTGTTATATCATGTAATATAATATATAATATATTAATAATTTATATATGCATTAAGATCGGGTTAGGTAATTGGTTGATTTGATGTTGTTAGTTCGATTTCAATTTTGATAACCATTTAACCAAATTAACTAACTTTATATCTATTAAACACTAAAATTTTATCACACATGTATTTTGAATATAATCGTGTGTTTAAAATTAACATATAATAAATAATGAAACGTATGATTTGAAACTAATTAATAATAACACGTGAAATATAATATATATATTTAAACCCAAACCTAAGCTCAATTTACATTTTATTCCAAACCCAACCTAAATAAAAATAAACTCATTCTAAATTAAAATTTTAATGAAGATAATAATATTAATAAAAAAATTAAACACTAATCAATAAAAAAAACTAAAAGTAAAACCTAAATTCCCAAATCATTAAAATTAAAATTATTAAAAATATTATTAGCATTGCATAATAAATCATATTTAATTATTTGTGATACGTTATCGTATTGTTAAAGTAATATGTTCTCATTATATATTTTATATTATCATTAATTTTAAATTTTAAATTTTTAATAATTATTAATATTATATATTTATTATACATATATAATCATAGTATTAAAAATATTTTATATTCAATTAATTTTTGTAAAAACTTGTTTTACTTTATAATTTAAGGTAAACTAGATTGTTAGTCACAAAATTATGAATAAATTTTCATTTTAATTCCTTAACTAAAAAAGTTACAATTTGATCTTGAACTATTCGAAAGTTTTGAACTATTCAAAAAGTTTTTATTTAAGTCACTGGGTTGTTATGTAACACCTTAAACTCGACCTAGATGAAAAGACTAAGTCTAGAGTATCACACTAACATTATAGGGAAAGCATGCAACAGTTGAATCAATCCACAACAACTAAGTCTTATCATAAACACAGCGAAAACATACGAATGAAACAAGCATCAAGTTAAAGTGCGCACACACATATGTCAACATTCACTTATAAAAGTCTTAACAGTGTCCTACGGATGACCTAGTCCCTCGTCCACCGACCGTCAGTTCTGAGAAGATCCTGAAATTCAATTAATCTAGTTAATACAACATATACTGACAGTTGCAAAGATTTATAAAGTTCTACATACAAAAGTAAATCAGATATAATTAGCAGTTCAGTTCATATCACCAATTAACTCAATCCGATCCATAATTTTCTACAGTTCAGAGTCATAGTCAAACAGATACAGAGATTGTTTCAGATTCAAGTACAATTCAGATACAGACATGAAATTCCCATCCGTTACACACCATCTCCATCCAATCCAACACACCAATAGGTATATAATACGTGTCCAACCCTACACACCTTGTAGTGTCGACGTGACACGTCACAGTGTTCACAATCTCACTGTTAGATCAGATATAATCATAAGTGGTTTAACCACTAAACAATACATAATACTTCCTTCAGTTCATAATCCCCACCCTATATTAGATACTGAAGTTACACAGACTTATTTATAGATATTTAGAGTCAGATTACGAGCATGCTAAACAACTATCATAGTTCAGTTCAGGTCATACGAGTTTTACAGTCAATTCACGGTCACCTTTTACAGTGTTTATCAACAAAATGGGAGTTACACGGCCTGACACATGGTCGTGTGTGGCTCGTGTGTGTCACACGGTCTGGACACACGCCCATGTTGTGTTTGGCCCGTGTGACCACTGCATCTTTAATTGCAAATAGTATACACACATAGTTTGGCACACGCCAATGTGCCCAGCCCATGTGTCTCAAAACAGTATACACACACGGTTTAGAACACGTCCGTGTACCTAACCCGTGTGTCCCCTGTACCTTAATTCTCAAAACAGTAGACACACACGGTCTGGAACACACCCGTGTTGCAATCCATGTGCCCTCGAACATTCTCGTTTCTAGGGTAAAAATTACAGGAAATTAATAAGGGTTTCGACACCCACCTATTACATAGCGATATAGAAGTAACCAATCGTGTTCTCGAAAACTAAAATGCCAAAACGGAACCAAAAGCACTATTAATTCTAACAAATTACTAACTTATACACAACGTGGTTTTGTCGAGACTTTCAACACACAAACCACCAAATAGAACTCCATTACCTTCGCGCACCGAGACTGGATTACGAATTACGAGTGTTAGGTGTGATCCTACTCTCGAGACCTTCTCCTAAGCCTCCACAAACAATCATCACAAAAGAAAACCATTCCAATTAGAAACAATTCCAATTTCATCGACAAGAACATCAACTACAAATCAACTTCAACAAAGAAAGTTATGGTTCCAGAACAATAAAACTTACACTTACGGTTCAATAACATAAATGAATGACACCAATAATCAACAGTAATTATCGAAAGAAGAACCACGAACAAAGGAAAATAAAATAAAAGAATAATAGTAAGAGGTACTTCCAAAAAAATAACGTCAATGAAGAAACCAAATTTAAAATCTAAAATCATTTTCCTAGAGAAGAGCAAAAATAATATCCTAACGCATACGCAAAGATTCAAACACATGACCAGGGAATAGATAGACGCTTAACCATTGAATCAGTAGGCTCATCATTGAAACAATATCGCATAGAATTTAACTTATGTAACGCATACAGAGTCTAAAATTCAATTAAAAGGAAACGCAAAATTCCCAAGCTATGACTCGAACCTCAGATCTCGAGTAAGCAAATAGAACACATAACAACAGAAGCAAAGACAAATTCATTACACAACTCACAGATAACAGGTTAAATTTTAGGGCGTTACATGTTAACTTTTTTTTTAAAATCATCGGGGAGCTACAAGTGACGATTCAACGATTGGTACGGTCGATCAATACCCATTGACGTGTAGAAGAACATACCTTAGATCTAAGTCGATTTGATGACCAGTGTTAGAGATCGGAATGAAAATTTGTTTGAATTTTGAGTCACAGTTTCGTGACGTCCAAAACTGTTTCATAAAAAAAACTGAACTGTTAAAGGTGATATTATTTTAAAATGATCACCCAATTAAATAAATTTAAATTTTTAATTCATTTCCGTTAAATGTCATTAATATTTAATGAAAAGTGATATTGTTGTTGAAAATTTAGTATAAAAATAATTTAACTCTAAATTTTTATATATTATATTAATTTTTTTAATGAAAAGGTGATGTAGCATATATATATTAATTTATTAACATAAAGACTGTAAACTTTTTTTATTTATTAAAAAAGAGTCAAAATTAATATTATGCACGTTGCATTTAGTTGCTTATAATATATGGTGTCCAAAGATTTGAATAGTACATTTAAAATGATTTCACTCAATGGGTATAAATTCTTCATAGGTCCTTGATAGTTTTGAAAATATGTAAATTGATCCCTCTCAATTAAAAAAATCAAAATATTTATAATTTTTTTCAAAAATTTTATAATATATATGTTCAAAACAGTGAAATTTATTAAAATCTTTAAAAATATATAAAAATGAAAATTATATATAATTTTAAAAAGTTTCAAGTTGATGAATTTTGAGACCTTAAACAAGTAAATTATCAAATCAAGTTTATCATTCTAATTATCCTATTTTCTTTTCTCTTATTTTGTTTAAAAAGAGTTTTCATAAATGTATGGTATTTATGTTCTTTAACTCGGAAGATATTCACATTATCAACATGATTTCAATAAGGTCGTTTTTTTAATTTAACTTGATTTAAATTTCATTTCACTCAACTCAATTCAAAAAATTTTAAATCGATTTAGGATGATAAAATAAGACTCATCAACTTGACAAACAAAAAATTAATTCTCTCGATCCAATTTGATTCAATCAAACACCTACCTTACATGAAAATTCAAGTATATATTGATACTGAAAACAGGAATTATGCATATATTCAAAATGATAATGGTTATATATCGATCTTATAGGGAATTATTTATTTTTAATCTCAATTACTCAAAGACATAATGATTATATATATATGAAAAATAGTTTTCATAAATGTTTGGTGTTGAATACCAATTTTGATCGAGCCCAAACTTTGGATCAAATTTTTTATTTTAAATTCATATTAAGTTTAAATTTGTTTTAAATTTATTTTTAAATTTAAATTTACTTTAAATTTAAATTTAAATTTATTTTAAATTAAATTTGTTTTAAATTTAAATTTAGTTTAAATTTGAAACGGTTTTAAACTTAACTTTAAATTTAATTTTAAAGTCTAAATACAAACCCAAAATTGAATGTCCAAATTACAAATTGGGCCCAAATGCTAAACCTAAGCCCAAACTCAATCCCAAATGACCCCAAGTACAAATGAGCCCAAGTGACTCAAACCCTAAAACCAAAATAGAAGCCCCAATCTGCTGCCAACTTGCACTGTTGTTGCCCTCATTTCAATCACTCAAAGCATGCCACGTTAGCATCAAGTTGCACCACCAGCAACTTGCCACTGCCACCGTCACTGCTACAGCCTCCATTGTTGCACCTGCAAAAGAAAGAAAAGACAAGTTTTAAATTGCAAACAATAGATTATAATCATTGTAATATTGGTTATAAAAATCAGATTCAAACATTTTATAAAGAGGACGGACCTTTTGGAGAGGATTTCGAATTCAGTAATAAGAAAGAAGTTTCCTTTTAGAAATTCACATACAGTTGTTGTTTTTTTTTTAAAGTTAATACCCAGCAGACAATATTCAAGCAGACATACCAAGCAACCAAAACAGATTCAAAGTCTCAAGCATTGAAATCAACCAGGAACATTTAACGTGTATTTAATGCCATTTATGTTTCAAAATTCTTAAACCCATCAGTTTTCTAAGTGTGCATTAATACATGTACTTACTACCCCTGTTAGCATTTATTTTCCAAAACGCATTAGTAAATACCATTAATATTAATATAATTATTATAATATTAATAATATTAATCTAATAATAATAATCAATATTATTATTAAATAAAAGAAAAAGGAAACTTGAAAAGTTGAAAAGGGCTTATCTGCGTTCATTGGTGCTGTCGTCGCCCGGAGTCGTGAAGAAATCTACTCCGAGTGTTGTCCGTGCTTCACCGAGGATTGACCTGTAAAAAGGAAACAAATAAACAGTGTAATAATGGTATGAACCAACAGATTTCTTTAAAAAAAATCAACAAACTCATTCCAGTTTTTAAAAAAATGACTAAGAATCAAAATAAGATTTATAAAAAAGTTTTAAAAAAGAGAACCGAGTCAGATCTGTTCGAGTGTTTCAAAATATGTGATTTTTATTTTGTTTCACGAAAATCCAAGCTAAATCCGTTGGATTTACGCTTGGATCTAAGTTTTGAAAGAGGGATAATAAAAGAAACCTTTTGATACCTTCCAGCCACCGTACGTGGTGGCGGACGACGATCGGAGATATGGCCATGGACGATTGGCGATGAAAAGGTGACGGAATCCTCGGCCGGAGTTGGATCGGACATGAGGGCTTGACGGAGTCACGGCGGCTAGACGGGTTAGGGTTGATCGGGCATGGAGAGGTTAGGAGAGAAAAGATGGGTTTTGAATTGTTTTTTTTTAACAAAAGGAAAAAAATGAATTTTTGAGATGGGAATTGAGCTTAAGTACCCCAACCAAAACAACAACGTTTTGGAGTGGGCTTTCAGATTGAAAACGGCGCCGTTTTATTCTTATAACCCATGGTCCGACACGATTTGACTCGACCCGTCTCAAGGATCCACGTGTTTTTGATTAATGGTATATTTATGCACTAGGTCCTTCCGTTTTTTTCTAAATTTCCAATCAAGTCCTTTTCATACTTTTAATAATTGCTAAATTAGCCCAACAATTTCCAATAATTTTTTAATTTAGTCCCTTGACCCTTTTGAAGCCACAGAAGCTGCCACGTGGCAAAATTTTGGTTTATTTCAACAAATAGTCCCTTTTATTTTTAATTTGTTTCAATTTTACCCTTAAATCAAGTTTTGTTTTATTTCAAAATAGGCCCAAAAATTTTAAATGATTTTCAAATTAGTCTTTTGGCTTCAGAATGCTTGAGAAGCTGCTATGTGCCACCGTTTTTTGGTTTTATTGCCCAAGGGGTCCCTTAACTGTCCAGAAATCATATTTTGACCTCTGAAGTCTTCAAAAATTACATTTTTACCCTTGAACTTTCCAAAATTTCATTTTTAACATCGAATTTTCTAAAACATTACATTTTTGCCCCTAAACTTTCTAAAATTCCATTTTTAACCCTAAACTTTCCAAAAATTACATTTTTACCCTCGAATTTTTCAAAATCCATTTTTGACCCTGACTTTTCCAAAGATTATAGTTTTTCCCCCGACTTTTCCAAAATTACATTTTTTTACCCCAAACCTTCAAAAAATTACCATTTTACCCCCAAATGTCTAAAATTTTCATTTTTAACCCCAAAACTTTTGAAAATTACCATTTTACCCTCGAATATCTAAAAATTCCATTTTTGACCCCAAAATTTAAAATTTACCATTTTACCCTTAAATGTCTAAAAATTCTATTTTAACCCCAAAACTTTCAAAAATTACCATTTTACCCCGCGAATATCCAAAAATTCCATTTTTGACCTCAAAATTTTCGAAAATTACCATTTTGTTCTCGAAGCGTCCAAAACTACCATTTTACCTCCGGGCATCCAAAAATCTCATTTTCGACTCCGATTGTTTTATTTTTCTTCCTCTTTAATATTTAAATTTTAATTATTATGCTTTAGTATTTCGTATTTTTTATTTTTGCATGTCATTTATCTGCTTAATTATTTTGTTTCGTGTTATTTAATATTCGTTATTAACTGTTCATTCATATTTAAAATCACATATTTGTTTTCAAAATTATTTTCATAAATCTTTAAAATCGAGGCAATGTCCTTTTCGCGTGTAAACTTCAGGAAATCATGCCCTAACGTGTCGGGTGTGATTTTTCGTATAACTCACACGAATCGAATATCCTCTTCCAAGTTTTTTTTAATGCCTGTCAACTTCGTAATTCCGAGAACGTCGTGCCCTAACGTGTTGGTCACGACTTTAATTCTCTGCGAAAGTCGAAGTAAACGAGCATTCTATCTTCAAATTTTCCAAGTCATGTATTCGAGGATTGCATTTTAAAATTCAATGCAAAATTTTCAAGTTCTCAAAATATATATTTATAAGTACAAACGATTTTAAAACAAAACGAGGCAATGTCCTTTCATGCGAAGACCTCGAAAAAACCATGCTCTAACGTGCGGGGTGTGATTTTCGTATAATTCACACAATAGAATATCCTCTTTAAAGTCTTTCAAAATGTCCTTCGGTTTCGAAAGTCTGAGAACATAGTGCCTAACGTGTTGAACACGATTTCCAGTTCTCTTAGAAATTCGAAATACGTGGATGATTTTCCTCAAATAATATTTTCTTTTGAAATCATACAAAGTTTTCTAAAACAAAGATCGTATTTTAAGTTTTACTCGAGATTTCAAAGTTTTAAGCTAAGACCGGAAGTAATCAACGTGGTACCAATTTTGGGCATATGAGGGTGCTAATCCTTCCTCATACGTAACCGACTCCCGAACCTTTTTCTGGATTTCGAAGACCAAAATATTTTTCAAAACGGATTTTAAATATTTTGTGGTGACCCAATCACACCAAATAAAAGATTGGTGGCGACTCCCTTTTTTATAATTTTTTCGATTTTAAAATTTTGTTCGAGACTTTTTTGTTTTTTTCTCGCAAAAATAAACGTTTCAACAGCTTGGCGACTCCACTGGGGAAATTTTTTAAAATAAACGAGTGTCAAGCAAAAATTGATTATTTTTGGGTCCTTTTTGAAAACTTTAAAACTTTCAGTTTTGTTTAATATACGATCCTCGGCATCTTTTGTGTGATATTATATTATGTGATATTACTAGTGTAATTTCGCATCCACATGCATTATGTTGCTACCCACTTAAGTGGAAGCGGGAAAACTACTTCGTGAGGTCTTCACCTCCATGCAGGATAGTGAATCGCTTTCGGGATTACATCTGTACCCATGTTTTTGTGAAGATTTCACTTCCGTGCAAACATGTGGGAAATGTGTCCCCCTGAACCGAACTCATCCGTATGAGCCTGTAATGGGTAAGGATCGAGGAATCTGCTAGTTTGGGTATCCTTTACTCTAGAGCCTGAAACCAAATATAGTGAGCCGTAAGTACTCGCCTTAGACGGAGCTATAGTGAACCTTTTAACAATTACCCAAGACAATTTCTTAGGTCTTTGCTGTATACTCTTATGTTAACATTATTATATGTTGCTAATGTTTCTGTTTTGTCTCTTTTCTTTTGTTTACATATTGCATCATCATACAAGAAAAGGTGTTGATTCATACTCGATTACCAAATAGAAAGCTTTGACATGGAAAACAGGTTTCTTGATAGAGTAGAAGACAATATGGCTGTGCATTTATGGTCTGAAGGGAGACAACGTGAGGATGGAGATAGTTTGACAGAAGGCAATATATCAGAATTTTGGAATCACACTCGAGTTAACGTGACCCAAAACAGTGTGCAAGAGCTAAGGGATATTTGGGGTCAATGGAATGATGAAATTAAGCAGTTATTTTATAGAGAATATGGAGACTTGCCTTATCTGCTAGAGGTAAAAATAGACAAGAATCTTTTCGGGCTCTCACTCAGCATTGGAATCCCGCGTATAGTTGCTTTTCTTTTGGGAGTTTCGACATGACGCCCACTATAGAGGAATACATTGTGCTAATTCGTTGCCCGAAGATTCAAGTTGACAAAGTTTACTGAGAGCTATGAATGTCTCGACCCTTCTGAAGAGGTTGATGAATATAACTGGGATGAGCGAACAGTGGGTGGCGTCTAGAATCAAAGTAAAAGGGGACAATAAATGCATCACTTGGAAGAGTCTGAAGGATCTGATATTAGCACATCCGCATATGAAGAAGCGAATTGACCTTTTTGCTTTGAGTATTTATGGGCTGGTTATTTTCCCGAAAGCATTAGGGCATATAGAGGATGCAGTTATAGATCTTTTCGACTGCCTTAGTAGGAGTGTCACACCCCATCCCGACAATCCTTGTAGAGACCTTCAGATTGCTAACTGCTTGTCGGAGAGCAGGCGAAGGAAGGTTCATTGGCTTTACACCGCTTTTGATGGTCTGGTTTCATAGCCATTTTTGGAAGAAAGAGAGGATTTCGTATAAGGCATACTCAGTGGTCTACTCGCCTTTGAAGGAATTTGTAGCAACACAAAAAGAACTAAATATATTTGGGGAAAAATGGATCGCAGTTCTTCACAATCTCCGAGAAGAGGACATAGAATGGAAGGCATCATGGCTTATTATCAACGAGATCCTTTACCGTTGTGGTAGTTTTGATTGGGTTCCCTTACTTGGATATGGGGGCCGTAGGATAGGTGCTGTCCTCTAGTCATGTTGAGGTAATATAAGTCAAGGCAGTTCATACTAGCGATTCACATGGATTTTGGCCCAATAGGAGTTCACCTACGAGGAAGGGATAACTACAAGAAGAGGGTTAGGGAGATAACCAATGCATGAAGGCAAGCGCATAGGATGAAGGTATTCGCTGCAAACCCAATGACAACGCCGGAATATGATTGGTGGAGGAGTAAAAGGCTAAATGATAATATTCCAGCATCGAACCCTGATGACGCTAGATCGTTAGAAGAATGCTTACATGAAATTCCATCAAAGTTGGACATCATAAAGTAGGATTTTGAAAGAAAGAGCTTCGAGTTTGGGAAAAGGATAGAAGTTTTGGAAGAGGATAAGATGAAGTTGGGATTGGATGTAAACATTCACAAGTTAGAGGCTGAAAAGTTGAGAAAAGAAGAATAAAGCCGAGGAAGACTTGGAAGATTTAAAGAAGCACTATAAGAAACTTCGTCAATCCATGAAAAATGTGAGACTTGGTAAGACTTTTGAGCAATGGCGACAAGAGATTCGGGAACAAGAGGACCGAGAAAAGCAATAGAAAAGGAATTTTCAAGATGGTCAAGCCCGGGAAAATGCCATAAAGGGAGAGTTGTTGGAAAGCCAAGTCAAAAAAGCTGAACTAAGGGCCCAAATAACTGAGATGGAGGCTAAAACCATTGAATTAGAGGAATCTTTGCATAAACATCGCAGCCAAAACTCTTTCATAGAATTCAAGGCAAGTCAAGTCGAAAATAGAGAGCTGAGGAGAACAGTACAAGAGCTTGAGGCTTCACTCCAAAAAAATAAAATAAGGGTCGAAATTCTAGAAAGGAACTTAGAAGCAAGTGAATGGCACACCCAGCAAGCCCAAAGGCAAGTGGGAGAAAGAGATTATGCCATTGGTGAAGCACTTACACGGATGCAAGAAGCGGCTGATCACGTGCAGATGCTAGCCGTAGAAGCCAGCGAGTTAAGCCTACAATATGAGTCGAAGTCAACACGAGGACAAAAATTGGTCGAACTTCTTATGAAAATTAAGGCTTTAGGCACTAAGGCAAAGCCATTTATGTAACTTGTTCTATGTAAAGAAATTTATCTTCTAGTGAAGTTTATCTAATGGAATTGAATTTAGGATCAACGCCTTATCTTGCATTGCATACATGCATTCATTCGCATTACATTCTCACATTTTAGCACAATAACTCTCATTAAGTAAAATTTGAAACAGTTAAACCCGAAAACATAGAGAACTCACATCCTTACAGTACTCGGAGAGCAATGGACCAAAGAATAGAAAGGTTGGAACAGTTACAAAAAGAGATGCAAGAGCAAATGCAGGCACAGTTGCAAGACCAGTTGGAAAAGGTCCAACAGGATATGAGAGATCAGATTATTGAGTCTCAAGGCAACATAATCAACCGATTGACCCAACTATTGTAGGAAGCGGAAAAAGGAAAAAACCTTGCAGTAAGCCCAAGGGAGGAGAATGAAGACCCTCGATACCCTCCTGACTTGACCCCCGTACACAATCAAGTTCCATCAGAAACAAACTTGCGGGGGGCTCCCATCTTCATTCGAGCACAACCACATCCCATTGGTACCTCAGGCCAAGCTAATTATCTGATTAGATCAGGGTCTAATTCAGGGGAAACTGCTGTGAACCTCATCAATCCCGACTTTGATAAAATGATCACCCAATTAAATAATTTTTTTTAATTCATTTCCGTTAAATGTCATTAATATTTAATGAAAGGTGATATTGTTTTTGAAAATTTACTATAAAAACAAAATTAACTCTTAATTTTTATATATTATATTAATTTTTTTAATGAAAAGGTGTTGTAGCATATATATATATATTAACATAAAGACTGTAAACTTTTTTATTTATTAAGAAAGAGTCAAAATTAATATTATGCACGTTGCATTTAGTTGTTTATAATATATGGTGTCCAAAGATTTGAATAGTACATATTTTTTAAATGAAATGATTTCACTCAATGGGTATAAATACTCCATGGGTCCTTGATAGTTTTGAAAATGTGCAAGTTGATCCCTCTCAATTAAAAAAAATCTGAATATTTATAATTTTTTCAAAAATTTTATAATATATATGTTCAAAAAAGTGAAATTTATTAAAATCTTTAAAAAATATAAAACTAAAAATTACATTTTTTTAAAAAAAGTTTCAAGTTGATGAATTTTGAGATATTAAACAAGTAAATTATCAAATCAAGATTATCATTCTAATTATCTTGTTTACTTTTCTCTTATTTTGTTTTAAAAGAGTTTTCATAAATGTATGGTATTTATGTTCTTTTAACTCGGAAGATAGTCACATTGTCAACATGATTTCAATAAGGTCGTTGTTTTTTTAATTTAACTTGATTTGAATTTCATTTCAATCGACTCGATTCAAAAAATTTCAAATCGATTTTGGATGATAAAATAAGACTCATCAACTCGACTAACAAAAAATTAATTCTCTTGATTTAATTTGATTTAATCGAACTCCCACCTTATATAAAAATTCAAGTATTTATTGATATTGAAAACACGAATTATGCATATATTCAAAATGATAATGGTTATATATCGATCATATAGGGAATTATTTATTTTTAATCTCAATTACTCAAAGACATAATGATTATATATATGAAATAATTTCAAGAAATTAGGAAGATGCCATAGATTTCATAATTTTCATCCCAATTTCAGCATAAACATGTGTAAATACGAAAATATTAAAATGAAAAAAGAAAGCATAAGTGATAACGTCATGAAACCAATTAATTATATGTGTTTCCTCTTAACATGGCATTTAAAAGATTACAAGTTTATCTTTTCCTTGACTAAACAAGTTTTTTAAAAGTGCAAAAATGAATTCATGTGATGGTCTGATGGTTAAATATGTTTATCGTTCTAAATGTAATTTGAGTTCGAGTCACTTCTAATCGCGTTTATTGTTCAGACTTTATTCTATTATTGTAATTCACCAAAAAAAACACTGTAAAAATCATAGCATATAACATACGATGAGTGAGTTCCGATTTAAAGTTTTATGACATTTTTCCAGCTGTAATTAGAGAAAACTAGGAGTGATGATTAGTGGGTAATTAACATCGGTGATTTTCAAATATCTTAATAATATCATATATACTAAAGCAATATAAGATTATAATATTGTTGTTCACTTTGAACACCATGTGATGGTTCAATGGTTAAAGGTGTTCATCGCATTAGATATAACTTGGGTTTCAGTGTTAATCGCGTTTGTTGTTAGGGCTTTACCCTATTATTATAATTCACCAAAAAAAATATAGTCTTTAACACATGACACACTCCATTTAAAGCACTTATTTACTATTTAGATAAATTACTCTTTTACTCATTGACTTTTAATATTTTTAAGTTATTCTATGCCTTTTGCTTAAAATTTTTCTTTATAATTCTTTATATGTTAAATAAAAGTTAATTTTAAATAGTTTAAGAATTTATTTAATTGAATTAAATTTTTATTATAAAATTAATAAATATTAAATTCCTAAGCTTAAAATATAGTTTAAAAAAGACACATATTAATAACATTTATCAAATTATATTTATATTTTCAAATATAATAATATTTAATTGCATTCATTTATTAAAGTAGAACAAAGATAAATATAAAATTACAAAAATAAAAAATTAACAATTTTGACATTAAAACAAATTAATTTAAAAATATATAAAATAAAAACATGTAAAAATTATTAATAATAATATTATTTTTTTGAGTAAATACTTGATGCTTGCATTAAACTTGAAAGGGTGAAACATACAACTTTTTTTTTGGTGAATAAAGACTTACAAAACTAAGTTACATGAATGGAATGTGAATTACAAAAACTTTTCTCTTTATCAACCTTGAGGATTGTAGAAACCGCGTCCGGAGGGGCTTCAATCAGTTGAAGGTCTTCTTTTTCCCCAAAAGCCAATTTAGCTATAAAGTCGGCACATTGGTTCTTTACTCTTGGTTAAGGATGTGATGAACCCTTCTAATAAGTGCGGAGTGCGATATAGTCGAAGCACTTCCATGAATAGCTTTGATTGCTTCCATGGATTTCGAAGACCAAATTGTTCTTTCCAAAATAAATTCAAACGTTTTAGGTGATCTAATCACACCGAATTAAAAGATTGGTGGCGACTCCTATTTTCGCACTTTTAAAATAAAATTCGAGACCCTTTCAAAAAATGGTTTCGACAGCTTGGCGACTCCACTGGGTACAAAATAAGAGAGTCAAGTAGCGAGTCGATTATTTTTGGTCTTTTTGATTGAAAATTAAGAATTTGATTTAAATTTAATTTGCGATCCTTGCATTTTGTGTTCATATGGTTAATTTTTAAATTTAATAAGTGAAGGTTTGATGAACATAAGTGGAAGTGAGAAACTACGCCTTTGTGAGGTCTTCACCTCCGTTCAGAATAGTTGATCGCTTTCGGGAATATAACCATACCTATGTTTTCATGAAGTTTTCACTTCCGTGCAAACATATGGGAAATATATTCCCTTGAACTGAACTCGTCCGTATGAGCATGTAATGGGTGAGGATAGAGGAATCTACTAGTTCAGGTACCCTTACTTTAGAACTCAAACCACACGTAGTCGACTTTAGGAGCCTACCTTAAGAAGCATCGCGAAAAACCTTTAGCAGTCACCTAAATAGGAGAGACGCGTTATTATTTTTGCTTTTAATTGCAATTTTATTGTTAGATTTTATCTCTGTGTTTAGCATACTGACTTGTTTATTTTGTCTTTTTAATCTTTGGTACCTAAGACCTTCTGTTATCTGTAAATTTCTTACTTCTATGGCCTAAACTCTCTCTCTCTGAGATTAACAGGCAACAGTAAGACAGTATAACAGATATATGGGTTTTAAGATTAAAAGAACATGAAATTAACAAGAGTTGAATATAGAGGGATAGAACTTACAAAAATATTATGATATTATTGCTCCAGAAACGAAACACTGTAGCTCTGATACCAGTTACAAGGCAGACACTGGACACCAGATATCATAAAGAAACTGGGGGATAATTACAGAAGAATAAGCGGAAGATATAGTGTTTAAGAAAACTAAGAAGAAGTAGAATGATTTCCGAATGCCTTGGTTAGGCCTTAAGTTCCCCTTTTATAGGAGAAAATTTACAAACTATATTTACAATTGTTTTGAAGTCCGGATGTCTTTAGATAAGGATGCCATCACTTCATTTTCTTGGAGTGAAACATCTGGAAAATGCTTGATAAGCATTATTCTTTAGATAAGGATGCCATCACTTCATCTTCTTGGAGTGAAACACCTGGCATTTATTCGTCCGGATCATTCTTTGGTCATTCCTTCATTTATTGAGGTCTGACATATATTTTGTGACAATTTATTTTGTCGTTATCCCTCCTGGATATTGTCTAGGTTCATTTCCTCCAATTCATCCAGATTTAAGGAGGCATTTGAAATTCTAGGAGGAGAATTCCAATTTTGCCATGTATCCCTGATTTTTTCAAGAATATCTGAGGGATAGTCGTCAATATCCATTTCAGCTATCTTTGTTAATAGCTTTATTGCTTCACCATCTGGTTCTTCATGGTTCGTATCATAATGATCATAAACAAATATTCTTTTGCCATCGGTACAGGAATAATATGTCTGTCTTGACAATATTTCCTTGGCTTTATTCATTAGATCAATTCCTGATTGGACTTGATAATAGCAGAAATTCTTTTGGCATCTTTCAACAGTTTTGTTTAGATGCTCTGGTTCCTCATTTACTGCTGATAAAGAGGTCCTGCTATGAGTTTGGAGAATTCCCAGATCTGATATGGTTGATAAAATCTTTCCTTCTCCGCAAAACCAATTAAACTATAAATATTAAAATGGAAGTAAAGCATAAAATCAAAATTTTTTGTTTTCTTTATTAACATAGATTTTATAAAAGCAGGAAAATCTTTTGTTAGATGAAAGGAAAAATTTTGTACAGTTAATTGTTTTACAAATCCCCATTCGATACTTGCTATATCAAATGGTTCGTGGTCAAGCTTGAATTTTATAGCAGGAATTTGTTCTCCTGAAATGGTATTATAAACATAGGCCTGATAAAAATATTCAGAAAAAGATTTTTGGAATACATTTTGCTGTTTGCAAATGTATTTATTGATTTTTGAAAAAATATCTGGTGGTAAGATAAATTGAGATTTGTGGAAAAGACATATTTTGAAGAGTTTATTTACTACTGAATTAGTAGTACCTTTTTCTTTAAAATATTGGACTGTGTCAAGAAGATTGTTGATCTCCTTGAGATCAAGATATCCAATCTCGAAATCATCCCACTCTCTGGTTAGAATGGAATTTAATAGAAGATTTTGACATATATTTTCCTGAGCTGTTTTTTCAGCTAGTAAATCAGAAAGCTTAGATAAAGCTCTTCTAAAATTAACTCTTTGATTTGTAATATGGTTTTTCCATATTTCATTTATGAGATTATATAATTCTGGTGGTATACCAGGATTATAAAAATCTTTAATCTCACTCATCTGTTGTTTTTTCAACAGTTGTTCATTGATACAGAATTTTTCTGCATCTTTAATTACTTCTGCATAACTGGCTTGATATGCAGTATTGGGATCCTGAGACCATCCCGGAAGATTATCTGGTGATATGAATTGTGTAACCTGTCTGGTTTGGACTGGTTGTCTTATTATAGGATATGGATATGGTAAATAATATCCTTGATTAGGATATATATTAGGTAAAGGAGCTCTTATGAATTGTGGATTTGCAATTCTTGGATCGGGCCGTTTTTTACGGACCGTTGTCCATTCTCCTACATGCTCCAAAGGCTTTTTACCTTTGTCCATCGGGCCTGCTAAGATAGTCAGCAATAATATTGTCAGCACCCTTTACATAAATAACTTCAAAATTAAAAGTACATAATTCATTATACCAACGTATTCTTCTTGGATTAGTTTCTAAACTTTTGTTAGTTAAGAATTGTTTGACTGCCTGATTATCAGTTTTTATGATAAATTTCTCAGGGGCTAAATAAATAAGAAAATTTTTTATTCCTTTTTTAATTGCTAATAATTCTTTTTCAAATATAACATAATTGGTTTCATTTGTTTTAAACTTACCAGAACTATAACCACATATTAATTCTTCTTCATTAATATTGGTTTTAGCTTTTAAAATACATCCCCAATGATTATGTGATGCATCTGTTTCAAGAATTAGTTTATCACCTTGCTTAGGTAGATATACTTTTGGTATATAGTTTATTTCAGTCTTTAGTTTTCTTACTAAGGCTGTGTCCTTTTCTGTCCAACTAAAGATTTTATCTTTTTTGAGTTTATCATATAAGGTACCTATCTTTTTTGATAGATTCGGAAAGAAATTTCTACCATAATTAAGTATTCCTAAAAATTGTTGAAGCTGTTTTTTATCTTCAATTTTTTCAGGAAATTCTTGGATTTTTACAATAATATGATCTTGTAGTTTAAGACCATCATTAGATAATTTTAATCCTAAAAATTCTATTTCGGTTTTTTCTAATTCTATCTTTTTAGGACTTAATATAATTCCATGTTTTATGAATTCTTGAGAAATTATATTTAAGTGTTTTCTATGTGTTTCCAGGTTTTCTGAGAACACTAAAATATCATCAATATAAACTATGCAAAATTTTTTATACTTACTGAATATAGTGTCCATCCATCTCTGAAAGATTTGTGGGGCATTACACAAACCGAATGGCATTACTTTCCATTGGTAATGACCATTAGGAGCACTAAATGCAGTTAATGGTCTGGATTCTTCTTTTAGCATGATTTGCCAAAATCCAGATTTACAATCAAATTTACTAAAATATTTGGCATTTTTAGCCTGATTTATTAAGACATCCTTTCTTGGAATAAAGTATCCATCAAAAACTATATTTTGATTTAATCTTTTATAGTTGATTACCATCCTAGCTTTTCCTCTTTTTATTTCTGCATGGTTTCTTACCATGAAGGCTGGGCTAGAATGAGGACTATTAGTTTCTTCTATTAATCCTTTTTCAAGAAGTTCTTTTATCTGTACATCAAATTCATCTATATCTTGCTTAGTATAGATCATTGGCTTTACTCTAATTATTTTATTAGGATTTTCTAATTTTATTTCACAGTATCGGGGGCTATTTTGCCATAATTTTAATGGTTCTTCACTAAAATTATTTTCTAAAATTTTATATAACCAATGATTTGTTTCAATTTGGTTAATTTGTTCTTTCTTATAAGGTAAGAAGTGTTTATCACAGACAAACTTATGGTTTTCTACCAAAGGTATTTCTATAGAGGTTTTATCTATAGATAGCCTAATTGTATTTTTATTAATAGAGAAAGGTAAGTGTTGATAAATAAAATTATTACCTAATAATATATCTCCATGCATGGCAGGGAAACATAATATTTTTGGAATTATAAATCTTACATTGTTTATGTAGATTGGTATATTTTTAGCTTTATATTAAATTAAGGTTTCGTTACCATCAATTCCTACTGCTCTAATCGGATGTTTCATAATTTCCCATTTTTCTACAGGAATGGCATTTTTTCTACAGCTACTGGTTGTAGCTCCAGTATCTAATAAAGCATGTAAAGAATATGGTTTATATTCTCTGAATTGGAATGTAATTTCCACATATGTATAATACTTTTTAGATTGGAAATTTGAAAATGTAATTATGTCATTATTTCCAATTTTCATTTGCTGTATTATTATAGAAGATTGTATATCTTCTATCCTACTATTTCTTGATATGCTATTTCTAGAACTTACAGTTGGTTCTGTAGGGAAAATAGGAATATGAACGGTTTTCATTCCTATTGGTATTGATTCTATTTCTTCCTCTGATTGAGAGCTAGAAGGCAAGACAAGATTATTACTGTCTGTTGTTGTATTATTCTTAAAATATAACTTATCGCCAGATGCTATATATTCTATGGTACAAGCCGGTTTGGATGTACTTGGATTATTAATATTTCCTATAATCCAGTCTTTTGGGACTGATAGGTCACTTAAATGTACTAATCTAGGCTGTATATCAGTAGTATATCTATTAGGTTCAAATAATTCTATTATTTTATTATTAATTTCTTTTATTTCTACTTCTGCTGTATTAGAATATTCATTTATAGAAGTCCAACTGATTGCTAGATCTTCTGCTAAATCTTTTATATCAGAATTTTTTGTCTGAATTCTAAGACATAGACACTCTTCTATTAGAGGGTCGGTAATGGAAATAAAGTAATTGGGTTTTACCTTAAATCCTACTACTCCTGTATGTAAATTAGACTGTATTCCTCCAATAAGTGCTTTTATTGGATTTTCAAATCTTTATCTAATAAAACTGCTATAATTGGTATATCATGACCTCTTCTAAATAATGCTCTAATTGTGATCATGATTATTCCTAAATGGATATATCTAACCTGAGGATATTTCTTTTTAATCCTCTTAATTTTTTCTTTTGAAAATAACGGGATTTCTGTTAATCCTCCTCTAGTATCCTTAGCGACTGTATTGCCACTAATTTTTTCAATATGTCTTTGAGTCCATATTTTGAACTTTGATATCTTATATATTTCTTCTTTAGAAATATGGTTTTTATTAATCTTTTCTATCATTTCATCAGAGAGATCTTTTTCTTCTCCAATTAAATTTCCTAATCGTATATCCTGTTGTTCAGTTTGAGGAATTTCTTCTAATTGGTTATTAGAACTGTTCATCATAAAAATAAATTCTTCTTCATTATCAGTATCAGATTCTGTTTCTGATATTAGTTCATATAAAATTTCTTCAGGATTTATTTCCTCTTCGTAACAAACCTCGAGATTTTCTTCTTCTAAGGTTTTTATCATTTTCTTAGCACTTTTTCCTTTATTAGGACAATTTGGTGCAATATGACCTTCTTCATCACATATAAAACATTTACAAATTTGTTTTCTAGATTTATTAGGATTCTTTTTCCTAACAAACTTTCTCTTTTTATTATTATTCGTTTTTACCTTATTTTTATTCCAATATTTTCTTTTTATGAATTTATATTTTCTATTCTTCCTTTTTTTTTTCTAAAGGGAGTTATGGGTTGTTTACAGCCAAATTCCCATTCGTTTTCTAATATTTTAGAACAAAATTGTGAACTTAATTTATGCTTTACTTGTTTAGCAGCTTTAGTTTGTAAACAATGATTGGTTATTCTTTCTTTAGCAAAATTTATTCTATTACCTATAGAATCTATAGTAGCTGTATCTAAACCTGATAGTTTACTATGTTTTTCTAAATAAGATTCGTATTTTTTGACACAAATCTCATCCCACGGTGGTGGTAATTTATGGAAATACTGGTTTTTCCAGAATTCTATATTATCATTATTTAATTTTTGGTATTCATGAAGGAATTTTTAGAGAAACTTTCTAAATATCTTATATCACATAACTTAATTTTAGTTAATAATCAACGATTTTCTTGGTAGAGTGGAAGACAACATGGCCGTGCGCTTATGGTCGGAGGAAAGACAGCGTGAGAAGGGAGACAGTTTCATAGAGGGGCATTTATCAAAATTTTGGGATCATAATCGAGTAAATGTGACCCAAAATAATGTGCAAGAGTTGAGAGATATTTGGGGTCAGTGGAATGATGAGATGAAGCAAATGTTTTATAGGGAATACGGATATTTACCCTACTTACTTGAGGTGAAGATAGATAAGCACCTCTTTCTAGCTTTCACCCAACACTAGAAGAATACACCGCATTGATCTGTTGCTCAAGGATTCAAGTCAACAAGGTTTACTCGAGAGCTGCGTGTGTCCCGACCTTTTTGAAAAGGTTAATGAACATAATTGGGATGAGTGAATAGTAGGTTGCATCTCGGATCAAAATAAAAGGAGATAAGAAGTGTATGACTTGGAAAAATCTAAGAGATCTGATACTGGCACACCTAGATATGAAGAAACACGTCGACATTTTTGCTCTAAGCATGTATTGGTTAGTTATTTTCCCAAAAGCATTAGGGCACGTAGAAGATGCAATTGCTGATCTTTTCAATCGGCTTAGCAAGAGAGTCACACCAGTCTTAGCAATCCTTGCCGAGACCTTCAGATTGCAAAATGCTTGTCAAAGAGAAGGAGAAGGGAGGTTCATTAGCTATGCACCACTTTTAATGGCTTAGTTTCACAGTCATTTTTGGAAGATAGAAAAGTTTTCATATAAAGTGTTCTCAACAAATTATTTGCCTCTGAAAGATTTCGTAGCCATACAAAGGGAGCAGAATATATCTAAAGAAAAGTGGATGGCTATCCTTCAAAATCTTCGGGATGAGGACGTTGAATGGTGGGAACTTTGGTTTATCCTTGATGAGATCCTCTACTGCTGTGGCAATTTCGACTAGGTTCCTTTACTCAGAGTATGGGGAGCTGTAGGATACTCCCCTTTACTCGTGTTGAGGTAATACAAAATAAGGTAGTTTATCCGGGCAACACAAGGTTTGACCTAGTACGAGTTCACTTACAAAGGAAATAACTACAAGAAAAGAATTAGAGAGATATCGAACGCATGAAATCAAGTACATAGATTGAAAGTATTCAGTACAAACCAGATGACGACATCAAGATATCATTGGTGGAGAAACAAAAGAGTTAATGATAATACTCTAATACCAAATCTCGAAGATATCCGACCAATAGAAGAATACTTGCAAGTGGTTCCTTCAGAGTTAGACTTTATAAAACATGACTTTGAAAGGAAGAGCACGAAACTTGGGAAGAGAATAGAAGTTTTAGAAGAGGAAAAACTGAAGTTAGGATTGGATGTCGATATCCATAAGCTAGAGGTTGAAAAGTTAAGAAAAGGAAAGAATAAAGCTGAAGAAGACTTAGAAGATTTGAAGAAGGATTACAAGAAACTTCGTCTGTCCATGAAAACTGTTGGGCTTGGCAAAACGTCAGAACAATGGCAACGAGAGATTCAAGAACAAAAAGATCGAGCAGAATAATGGAAAAGGAAATTCCAATATGGTCAAGCTCGAGAGAATGCCATAAAAGGGGAATTGCTAGAAAGTCAAGTTGAGAAGGCTGAACTGAAAGCCCAAATAGCCAAGCTAGAAGCTAGAATAATTGAGTTAGAAGAGTCTTTACGTAGACATCGCAGTCGAAAATCCATCACAGAACTTAAGGCAAGTCGGGTTGAAAGTAAGGAGTTGAGGAAAAGAGTGCAAGAACTTGAAGTCTCATTGTAGAATAACAAGATACGAGTCGAGATTCTCGAAAAGAATCTAGAAACAAGTGAATGACACCCTCAACAGGCTCAGAGGCAAGTTGAAGATAGAGCTTATGTCATGGGTGAAGCACTCATCCAAATGCGAGAAGTGACTGATCACGTGCAAATGCTAGCCGTTGAAGCTGATGTGCTGAGCATGCAATATGAATCAAAATCAGATTGGGGACAAAAACTAGTCAGACTTCTTAGGAAAATCAAAACTTTAGGCATTAGGGCAAACCCGTTTATATAATTCACTTTGTGTAAAGAAAGTTGTCTTCTAGTGAAGTTGTTCTAATGGAATTGAATTCAGAATCAATGCCTTCTCTTACATTGCATACATGCATTCATTTGCATTGCATTTTAACACAACAACTCTAATTAATTAAAATTTTAAATAGTTAAACCAGAAACCATAGAGAATTTATATTGTTACGGTACCCGAAAAGCAATGGATCAAAGGATAGAAAGATTGGAACAGTTGCAGAGAGATGCAAGAACAGATGCAAACACAATTGTAGGACCAATTGGCAAGGGTCCAACAAGACATGAGAGACCAAATCATTGAGTCTCAAGGAAATACAATCAGTCAACTAACTCAACTATTACAAGAAGAGATAGATAAAGGAAAGAACCCTGCAGTGAGCTCAAGGAAGAAAGTGAAGACCCTAGATACCCTCCAGGCTTTACCCCCGTACATAATCAAATTCCATCGAAAACACACTCGCGAGGAGCTCCAGTCACCATCAGAACACAACAACATCCCGTTGGCACCTCAAGCCCTACCACCTATCCGACTGGATCAGGATCTAACCTAGGGGAAAATGTCACAAATCCCGTCGTCCTTGATTTTGATGAGATTATGGAGACGAAAAGAACAAAATTGGAGCTTTCCAAACAGATGGAAGAGCGTTACAAGTTGTTAGAAGACAAAGTCAAGGCGATAAAAGGAGTTGAAACTTGCTGCGGGATGGACGCTAAGGAATTGAGTCTAGTCCCAGACCTGGTACTTCCATCAAAATTTAAAGCTCCAGAATTCGAAAAGTACAATAGGATGAACTGTCCAGAGGTGCACATCACCATGTTTTACCGAAAAATGACGGGATATGTCTACCACGACCAATTGCTAATCCGTTGTTTCCAGGACAGTCTAGTAGGATCCGCGGTAAAATGGTACAATCAATTAAGTTGTGCGAGGATTAGTTCATGAAAGGACTTGACCCAGGCCTTCATTAAACAATATGGCCACATCACTAACATAGCTCCCGATAGAATTACATTGCAAAACATGAAGAAGAAGCCACGTGAAAGCTTCAGGCAATATGCACAGAGATGGAAGGATATGACCACCCAAGTACAGTCACCATTGACAGAAAAAGAGACAATTATGCTTTTTTTCCACATCTTGAAAGCACTCTACCTTAACCGTTTGCTAGAAAATGCTACTAGGAGTTTCTCGGATATGGTCATGTCCGGAGAGATGATTGAGAGTGAGATCAAGAGTGGAAAGATCGACGCTGGGGAAAGCACCAATAGATCTACTCCTAGAAGAAAGAACATTGAGATAAATAATGCAGGCGTGTATAGGCCAAAGTATGCAAAACCAGTCACGATGGCGCAATCCAAGGCCCTAATGACTAATTGCCAAAATCCTTCAAAGTTGGAATCAAGCTCGAGGACAAACACCAAAAGAATCCAATTCACTCCCATCTCGATGACATACAAAGAGCTCTACCAAAAGCTATTTGATGCTCATGCGGTGGCTCTATATTACACGAAGCCAATACCACCCCCGTTCCCAAAATGGTAATCAATGCGAGTATCATGCAGGGGTAATTGGACACTCCATCGAGAATTCCTTTGCCTACAAAAAGCTGGTAGAGAGGCTAATTAAGATAGGAGTTATAAAATTGGATCAGTCATTTGGACCCAACGTGGTTGGAAATCTTTTTCCAATCATCTCAATCAGGGAGTAAATGCGATCGCAAAAAGGAAAGGGAAAAAGGTTAAGACCAATGTTGGAGAGGTCAAATCCTCATTAAAATGGGCTTGGCATCAGATGGTTAATAAAGGATTATCGCACAAGATGGTGAGGATACGATAATAAGAACCAAGAACTATTGTGAGTTCCATGCCATTAAAGGGTATAAAATTTAAGATTGCATAGAGTTCAGGGCTTTGATACAATACTTGATGGACAATAAGGAACTAGAGTTTTTCGAGAAGGAGGAAGAGGTGAAGGACGTTTATGCCTCCGAAGAGATATTGACAAATGGGTCTGTTCTCCCTGTGGTAATTATTTCTAGACCTAGGAGCACGAAAATAAGAAAGCAAATGGCACCCCGTGTCATTATAAAAAGACCCATGGCATTCCCATATAAGGACAGTAAAAGAGTCCCATGGAATTATGAATGCAACATAACAATGCCAAAGAAGAATGACCTAAGGAGGATATTAGTCTCGTTACCCGTAGCGGGAAATCCTATTACCTGAAGGAAGAAGAGAAAGAACAACCAAAGGAAAGACCCCGATGGTTGAACAAGATGAGAAAGTAACCGACAGGCTCAAGCTGATAAATGAGCCAATAACAGAGCGAGAGGCAAAGGAATTTTTGAAATTCCTAAAACACAGTGAGTATAGTGTGGTGGAACAACGTCACAAACAACCAGCTCGCATATCGATTTTAGCCGTACTACTAAGTTCAGAGGCTCATCGTAATGCGCTGATGAGAGTACTAAACGAGACCTAAGTGGCTAACGACATATCTGTGTGCAAGCTGGACTGCTTGATCAATAATGTCAGTGCTGATAATTTTATATTCTTCAGCGATTACGAAATTCCATTAGGGGGAATGGGATCGACAAAGGTCTTACACATCGCTACTCACTGCAAGGGATATACTTTACCCCGAGTGCTCATTGATAATGATTCGGCCTTAAATGTTCTACCACTGGCTACTTGGAGAGGCTACCAGTCGACAGCTCCCATATGAAAACATGTCACAACATAGTAAGAGCTTTGATGGAACAGAAAGAAGGGTAATGGGCAGGATTAAAATACCACTTCAGATCGGCCAAAATACATATGAGGTAGATTTCTTGGTAATTGACATCAAGCCCATATACAATTATTTGTTAGAAAGACCTTAGATCCACTCTGCGGGGGTAGTATCGTCCTTATTGTACCAAAAGCTTAAGTTGATAACCGAAGGAAGATTGGTTACAATAAACACAGAAGAGGATATCATCGCGTCCGTGACAAGTGATGCCCCATATGTAAGGACAGATGAAGAGGCCATGGAATGCTCCTTTCGATCATTGGAATTTGTTAACACAACATTCACTACTGAAGGAAACAAAGTCTCTGTACCAAGGTTGTCACTGTCTATGAAGATGGGTCTACGGTTAATAATTGGAAAGGGGGCATTGCTAGGAAAAGGGCTTGGAAAGTATCTGTAAGGGGAAATCAATATACCGACACTGGTTGAAAAATGGGATCGCTTTGGCCTAGGGTACAAGCCAAATATAAAGGAAAAGAAAAGGGAGTTAGAGAGGACGAGAAAGGAGAAAAGCACGACTGGCTGGGGAGGAGATCAAGTGGGAACCAATGATCGTCCCCATATATCAAAAACATTCATTTTCAGAGGAATGAGGATCAAGGAAGAGAAGAAAGAGACTGAAGGAATCATGATAAACCTGGGCATCAATGTTATCTCTAAAGAAGAAGGTAATGAAAGGAGCTTATCAGGAATTTGCTCATACACACCAAGAAGCGTTCTAAGCAACTAGACTGTAGAGGAGCTCCCTGTAGCCTTTAGGATCTCTCTAGAGTAATACTTAACACACACCTATTGCTCTCGGCCCGAGAGTGATAGAAATCCTTTGTAAAGGGCATTTGACTATTATGCACTATTTTAATGAAAATGCATTTTTCTATCTCACTTAGCAAACATCTCTTTATTTATTCTTTCGTTCCATTCAAACAACTTTTCTACACTCAATCTACACAATTAATTATTTTTAAATTCTTTTATGCTCATACTCATGCTCATGCCACACAATCATTCTTATATTTACTTTTATCTTTGGATCTCTCTTATTTCTTTTGGCTGATCTTTGGATATCAATGATATGAGCAACGTTGTTACTAACTCTAAGCCTTATTTTGAGCAAGATATATGTCCTGAAGAGCCTCAAAACTTTGAAGATGATCAAGACAGTAACTTGTCTCCAGATTTGCTACGAATGATAGAACAAGAGGAAAACAAATTTTGCCTCATAAAGAGTTAGTAGAAATCGTGAGCTTAAGGAACGAGGATGAAAAGAAAGAGGTGAAAATTGGGACCAGTATCTCAACAAAAATAAGAAAAGATCTTATTGAGTTGCTTCGAGAGTTCAAGGATGTCTTCGCATGGTATTACCAAGATATGCCTAGGTTAAACACTGATATTATGGTACATAGGCTCCCCATAAAGGAGGAATACAAGCCTGTCCAGCAAAAGCTTTGAAGGATGGGACCGAATGTATTTTTAAAAATAAAAGAAGAGGTAAAAAAGTAGTTTGACGCTGGTTTACTCCAAGTGGTCAAATATTCAGAATGGTTAGCCAACATAGTCCTTGTTCCTAAAAAGGATGGAAAAATGTGTATGTGTGTGAACTATCGAGATTTGAACAAAGCTAGCCCAAAGGACAACTTCCCACTACCTCACATCGACAGTCTAGAAGATAACACGGCAGATCATTCACTATTCTCCTTCATGGACGATTTCTCTGGATATAACCAAAAAAAGATGAATCCTAAAGATATGGAGAAAACTATGTTCATTACAATGTGGGGGACGTTCTGTTATAAAGTGATGTCGTTTGGACTTAAAAACACAGGGGTAACATATCAAAGAGTCATGGTGACTTTGTCTCATGATATGATGCACAAAGAAATTGAGGTCTATGTCGATGATATGATTACAAAGTCTCGAACAAGGAAGAACATCTAAAGATCTTAAGGAAGTTGTTCTTGAGGTTAAGAAAGTTTCAGCTAAAGTTAAACCTAGCCAAATGCACTTTTGGAGCTACTTCGAGCAAGTTGTTAGGCTTCATGGTCAGCAAGAGGGGAATTAAGATATATCTAGACAAGGTCAAGGCCATACAAGAGTTATCACCACCCTGTACACAAAAAGACGTTCGAGGTTTCCTAGAGAGATTAAATTATATCACTTAGTTCATCTCATAGTTAATTGAGAAATGTAACTCCATCTTCCATCTTCTCAGAAAACACAATCCAGGTGTATGGGACGATGAGTGCCAGAAAAACTTTTGACAAGGTGAAGCATTGTTTATCCAATGCTCTAGTCATAGTGCCACTGAGTCCTAACAAACCATTGATCTTATACTTGGCAATTTTTGAAAACTCTATAGGATGTGTACTAGGCCAACATAACGAGTCTGGGAGGAAAGAAAGAGTAATATATTACCTCAACAAGAAGTCCACCGATTGTGAAATGAGGTACTCACCGATTAAAAAAATATGTTGCGCTTTAGTTTGGACTACTCGAAGGTTAAGACAGTACATGTTGTACCACACAACTTGACTAATCTCGAAATTAGATCCTCTTAAATACATGATGGAGTCGACTGCATCGAATGGAAGAATGGCTAGGTGGCAAATCCTACTTTCAGAGTTCGACATAGTCTATGTAAACCAGAAGACAGTAAAGGGGAGTGCAATGGCAGACTTCCTAACCAGTAGAGCTCTAGAGGATTATGAGCTAATAAATTTCAACTTCCCAAATGAGGACTTAATGTATGTTGCAACCACTAAAGAGTGGACCATGTCAGAACATCCTTGGCGATTAAATTTTGATGATGCTTCAAATGCCACGAGTAATGGAATTGGGGCAGTTTTGGTATCTCCAGAAGGAGACCACTGTCCCTTCACTAGTAAACTCGACTTCGATTGCACAAACAATATGGTAGAGTATGAAGCGTGCATTATGGGAATTCATGCAGCCATAGAACGAGAGATCAAGGTTTTGGAGGTATATAGGCATTCTACACTAGTGATCTATCAATTATAGAGAGAATGTGAAATGAGAGATTCCAAGCTAGTCGATTATCAAAAGTTGGTTCTTAAGTTAATTAAGAAGTTTGATGATGTCACATTCCATTACCTCCCATGAGAAGAAAATCAGATGGCTGACGCTTTGGCTACTCTGGCCTCAATGATTAAAGTAAACAGGCCAGAAGATATAAAACCCATTCAAATGAGCATCTACGAGGCTCCAGCCCATTGCTATGATATCGAAGAAGAAGAAGAAGAAATAGATAACTATCCTTGGTACCAAGATATCCTCCAGTATGTGAAAGACTGCAAGTATCCTAAGCAAGCTACTGAAATCGATAAAAGGACATTAAATAGGCTCGCAAATGAATATGTACTAGACGGGGAAATTTTGCATAAAAGGAGAAAAGATCAGGTGTTCTTAAGGTGTGATGACGCGGTCGAAGCTAGAAAAATCCTAGAAGAACTCCATGAAGGAATTTGCAGAACACATGTCAATGGATTCAAAATCGCTAGGCAAATAATGAGGTTTGGATACTATTGGTCCACCATGGAGGGTGACTACATCAACTATGCTAAGAGAAGTCACAAGTGCCAAATCTATGGAGATAAAATTCATGTACCCTTGTCGCATATTCATGTCATGACTTCTCCATGGCCTTTTTCTATGTGGGGTATGGATGTCATTGGGTCAATCTCGTCGAAGGCTTCTAATGAGCATAGGTTCATCTTTGTAGTTATCAACTATTTCACTAAGTGGGTGGAAGCTGCCTCTTACGCCAACGTCACAAAGTCTGCAGTTAGCAAATTCTTGACAAAAGAAATCATATGTCAATATGGGATGCCAGAAGGGATCATATCGGACAACACGTTGAATTTAAATAACAGCACAATAGCAGAGGTCTACAAGCAATTCAAAATCAAACATCACAATTCATACCCCTATCACCCAAAAATTAATGGAGCAATAGAGGCAGCTAATAAAAATATCAAGAAAATCGTTGCAAAGATTACAAAGACCTATAATGATTGGCATGAGAAGTTACCATTTGCCTTCTTTGCTTATAAAACCTTGGTCAGAACTTCTATTGGGGCAACACAGTTCTCACTAGTATATGGAATGGAAGCGGTTTTACCTATCGAGGTTGAAATTCCTTCTCTTCGAGTCTTGTCAGAGCTAAATTTGTATAAGGCAGAATGGATCTGTGCCAGATATGACCAATTGAACTTGATCGAAGAAAAGAGATTAAGAGCTATCCATTGTGGTCAGATGTACCAAAAATGAATGATGTGAGCTTACAACAAAAAGGTCCTCCCTAGAGAATTCCACGAGGGAGATCTAGTTCTAAAAAAGATACTTCCCATACACAAGGACTTTCGAGGAAAATGGATGCCCAATTGGGAAGGACCTTATGTAGTGAAGAAAGCCTTCTCTAGAGGAGCCCTCATTTTGACTGAAATGGATGGCAAAGATCTGCACAATCTCGTAAACTCAAATTCAGTGAAGAAAATTTCACCTAAAAAAAAAGACGAGATGAAAACCCGCAAAGGGCATCTTGAAAAAAAAAGGTGAGGTTTAGATGAAAACCCACAAAGGACGTCTTGAAACCAAAGGATTTTGAGTTGAAAACCTGAAAAGGGTGACCCTAATTTAGAGCAAAGAATGAATTTGATTTGATCGTTTCCCTCAAACGTAACAAAACAGAGAAACTTTACATCATGAGGCATCGACAAAGCACTCCAGGTTTGCTAGACACATATCGGGCTCGGAATGATCCTCATCAAGTCGGCTTGGAGAAGCTCATATTATGATATTGGGGCATCTAGTATTGTTTCTTTTGATTATTTTATACTTGACAATTTTCTTTGGCCAATGTTTTTCAAATTCTTTGAGCTTTGTCTCTAATAAAATCCAACCTTATTCTTTCACAACCTTGTTCAAGCATTTTTGCACTGAAATAATGGATAATGGACTAATATCACAAGGTATACAAGGATCTACGTGTATTATTCAAGAAATTTCCTAAATGGTATAAGGACCTAAAGCAAGACTACCAGTTAAAAGAACCAAACTTGAAACAAGTAGGTCAAACTAAGACTATTCTGCCAAGTCTCATCGCAAGGTCTTGAAGAAGATAGGGTAGCACACCAGTAATAAAACTGCAACAAGCGACAAACCATGTCAATCCAAGGAAAATGAAAAGAAAAAGAAATCAATTTTGAATCTGACATCCATCATGCATGTAGTAGGCCCAATTTGACCAGGCCCATTCCAAAACAAACCAGTAAATAAAATTTAAATTTAAATTGTCCATTTACAAAATCCTAATACCCAAACCCAATTACACCAGGCCCAAAAGGCCCAAAAAATAAAACAACAAGAAATCCTTGCAGCAACTTGTTGCTGTCGCCCTACCTTGCCCACCCAAGTGTTGCCACGTCAGCAAGGGCCACCCATCATTTGCCACCGTCGAAGGCTGCCACCATCGCCACTGCCAAACCTGCAAAGAAGAAAAGATAGCAATTTAGTTGAAAAAAAACAAAATATAATAATTGTAATTTTTTGGCTATAAAACCTGATTTGAAATCGGTTTGTAGGAGGTTAGGCACGAAAGAGAATCTAAAAAAAAACACCAAATCTGTAATCAAAGCATTCGAATACAACTTAGATTGCAAGGTATTTTGTTTACTTTTTATATATTTACATACATATACATACATACCTATATCTATTTCTTTTGTTTATTTATTTTTGTTTCGAATATAATTTAAAAATAAAATAAAAGAGGTGAAAAGATTAGGGTTTTACCTTTTTTTCAAGTCGTCGCTACCCTGAATGGTGGTCAAGGAGATCCTAAACGCCTCATGTTTGTGAGAGGCTCCGATGAAGGCGAATTTGCAAAGGAGAACAAAAAGGGGTTTAAAAAAACTAAATAAGGAAAAGGATTTTGAAAATAAATCTTTGAACAAAAAAATCATTTTTTCGAATCTTTTTTGAAAAATAAGACTCGATCTTGTTAGATCGGAGCTCGATCTATAATTTAGACAAGAAAATAAAAAACATATTTTTACCTCAGCACCATTGTGCACGACGGCTGCGAGCGACGATCGACAGCAAACGACGATGGTCCGACGATCGGAGCATAGTCGGCCTTTGAAGAGAGAGAAGAAAGGATTTTGAGAGAGAGGAGCAATTTTTTTAAGAAAGGATAAAAATGATTTGTTTTTAGATTTTTAGGGTATTTAAAGCCCTCCAAAACGACGTCGTTTTGGGAGTGGCTTAAACACCCCACAACGGCACCGTTTTGGGCCAACCGACCCGACCCATGCGGACCCCCAAGATCCGCGAGTTTTTGGAAAATGGGCAAATTTCCCCTTTGGTCCTTCCACATTTTTTATTTGTTTCAATTTAATCCTTAATATTATTTTCAATTTATTTTAAATTTGCCCAAGAGTTTTAAATGATTTTCAATTTAGTCCTTTGGCTTTAGGAAGCACAGGAAGCTGCCACGTGTCCAAATTCTTGGGTTTATTGCCCAAGAAGCCCTTGTTTTATTTAAAAACTATATTTTAACCCTTAAAATTCACAAAAATTACATTTTGACCCTTGAACTTTCCAAAAATTACATTTTGACCATAAATTACATTTTAACCCTTAAACTCTTCCAAAATTACTTTTTAACCCTCAAACTTTCCTAAAATTACATTTTGGCCCCCAAAATTCTCAAAAACTTCAGTTTTAGACCCGTTCTTTTTTTTCTTTTCTTTGTTCAATTCTTTGTGTATAAAAATTAAATTACTTTCTTCGTATTTTAAGTTAGTCCTGTTTTACCAATAATTTTGATTCATATTTTTTCGTATTTCGTATTTTATTAATTTTATGCTTAAGTTTTGCATATTTTTTATCTGTGTAATTATTCCTTCTTTGTGTTATTTAATTTCATCATTAATTGAACATTCATATTTAATTTACGCACTCATCTTTAATTTACAATTGTTTTCTATCTCAAAAAACATATACAAATAATTTAAAATCGAGGCAATATTTTCTCTATTTCAGATTTTGAAAAATTGTGCCTTAACTTACTAGGCGCGATTTTTTTCTTCAAACCGGAATAATCGAATATCCTTTTCAAGGTTTGAAATTGGCAACAAAGGAATGCTCATTATTTTCGGATCTCGAAATGTTATGTCCTAACTCACTGGACGTCACTTCCTTCCTTGATCATTTAGAAATAACGAGACTTCCTCACGAAATTTGATTTCCTTCTTAAACGTGTACATCAAATAAATCATGCATTTAAAGATTGTATTTTAAACTTCATTTGAATTTTCAAATTTTAACAATCAAGATCGGATAATAATCGACGTCGTACCAAATTTGGGCGTGTGTGGGTGCTAATCCTTCCTCACACGTAACCGACTCCCGAACCTTTTTTTTATTTCGAAGACCAATATATTTTTCAAAATAGATTTCAAACGTTTTGTGGTGATCCAATCACACAAAATAAAAAGATTGGTGGCGACTTGCATTTTTTCAATTAAAAAAATTTTCAAGACGTTTTTCAAAAAAATGTTTCAACAGCTTGGCAACTCTCCTGAGGAGTGTTTTTAAGAGAGTCAAGCCAAAAGTCGATTATTTTTGGGTCTCTTTTTTTGAAATTTTTTAAACACTCGGTTTCATTTAATATATGATCCTTTGCATTTTTTTTGTGTGATGCTATGTTATGTCGATATTGCTAATTAAGTTTGGATTCATATGCATTTGTTACTACCCCTTTAAGTGGAAGCGAGAAACTACTCCTTCATGAGGTTTTCACCTCCGAGCAAGATAGTGGATCGCTTTCGGGATTACATCTGTACCCATGTTTTCGTGAAGTTTTCACTTCCATGCAAACATGTGGGAAATGTGTCCCCCTAAATCGAACTCATCCGTATAAGCTTATAATAGGTGAGGATCGAGGAATCTACTGGTATTGGTACCTTTTACTCTACAGCCTAAACCACATATAATGAGCCATAAGTACTTGCCTTAGAAGAAGCTATATCGTACCTTTCAGCAGATGAAGATTTAGATTCTTTGTTCTATATCCATGTTTATTATTGATGTTGTACAAACTCACTTTACCTTGTCTCTCTGTATGCATTACATCATCATACTAAGAAGGGCATTGATTTAAGCTCAATTACTAAATAGAGAATTGGTCATAAGAAAACGAATTTCTTGATAAGGTAAAAGATAATGAAGTCTTGCGTCTATGGTCGAAAGAAGAACAAAAAAAAGACGATGATTTGCCAGACGAGTAAGACGGAAACAAAGACCACACGACAAGCCACTTTGACCCAAGTACGAGAAGTGATCGATCAGTTAACCATTCAAGTTGACATTTTGGACCAAAAAAAAATCAGAGATGAACCAAGGCGAAACGGGATGATTTCCTACAAAGATTAAGGCTTTTGAACATTAAGACACGACCATATACGTGTCTGCCTTATGTAAAGAAGTTTGTTTTCTAGTAAAGTTGTTCTATTAGAATTGAGCTATGAGTCAATACTTTTCTTATGCACACATGCATACGTAAGCAGTATATTTTATTAACTTGCATATAATCCCATGAGAGCTTACCTCAAGTAGAACTGTGCTAAACCTTTAGTGTTTACCATGATAAGGTAAAAGATAGGGTTATATTCTTATTTTTAATTGAAATCTATTTTCAAATTTTGAATCTGTTTACATTGCATTTTCATCAAAAAAAGGTGTTGATTCATATCTATTGCTAAATAGAGAACTGGTCATAAGAAAACAGATTCCTTGATAAGGTAGAAGTCAACGTGGCCGTGCATATATGGTCAAAGAAAAACAACAAAAAAAATGATAACCTGTCAAAAGGGTACATATCAGAGTTTGGGATTACACCCAAATAAATGAAACCCATAACAGTTTGCAAGAGCTAAAAGAAGTATGGAAGACAAAATGGGGCAGATGTTTTAATTCAAATATGGTTATCTGTCTTACCTACTCAAGCTTAGTTGCTTCACTTTTAAAAACATGAACATGAGATAGAAGAATACGATACGTCGCTTCATTGCCCAAGAATTCAGAATAATAAGGCCTATTCTAGGTGAGAAAGCATTGGGTTGTAGCCCTGATCAAGGAAAAGGGGATAACGAGTGAATAGTACACTCAGATGCAAGAAAGAATGTTGACATTTTCGTATGACTTAGTCGTCTTCCCTAAAGTGTTGGGGCACGTAGAGGGCGTGGTTACAAATTTGTTTGATCGATTTGATAAGAGAATTACTCATGCTCTAGCAATCTTAGCCACTGAAACACCTATCAAAGAAGGGCAAAAGAAGGTGTATTGGTGTACAACTTTTGCTAGTATGGTTCGTGGCCATTTTTGGAAAGTTGAAAAGTCTCTTATCGAGTATTCTCTGACAACTACCCTCCGTCTAAGGAATTTATGGCTATTCAAAGACAAGATGATTTCGCCAAAGAAATTGAAAATAAATGAGGAATGACTCCAACACTCATAGGGGCAAGTTTGAGATAGGGACCATGTCGCAAGGATTCGACCAAGTGCAAGAAACGACTAACTTGCAGACTTTAGCCATTCAAGACCAATATTTTGAACTAAATATCAGGGTTAAATCGAAGAAAAATTAGCTTGGAAGATTAGTACTTTGAGCATTAAGGCACGACCATACTTGTATCTGTCTTATGTACAGAAATTTGTTTTCTAGTAAAATTGTTCTAATGGAATGGAACCAAGAATCAACGCTTTTTGCATGCATTTTATCATTCATATGCATTGCACTTCATACATTAAATTTTAATAAGATCCCACATATCTAAAACGTTTGTGTCAAGGGAGTGTTAACAACTCAATGAGAGAAAACATGATAAATCAAGATGGTGTGGGAATGTTGAAAAATTTGAGCGAAAGTCATATCTGAAGAAGAGAACGGAGTGGGACCTATCGAGAGTTCGTCCCTACACCCTTGGAAGTGTCTTAGATAACTAAACTGTGGAGGAGCTTCTTGTAGTTTTTAAAACTTTTTCAGAGTAATGCTCAGAACACACCTATTGCTTTAGGCCCGAAAGCAAAATGGATCCTTTTGTAAAAAGGGCCCACGGTCATTATCTAGTTACTTTTAATGAAAATGCATTTCCCATCCTACATGGCAAATTTTTTGCTAATTATTCTTTCATTCTTATCCAATTCAACAAACCATTTGTTCATATCCAATATACAAGATTGATCATTCTTTAATACATACATTCTTACTTATAGTCATACCATACAATCATTCTTTCATAAATTTATTTTATTATTTGGACCTTCTTTTACTCTTTTGACAAGTCCTTGAATATTAATAATATGAGTGATCCTGATGCTAAGTTAGTGCCTCGCTTTGAGCAAGATATATGTTTAGAGGAACTTCAGAACTTTGAAGATGATCGAGATTGTAATTTATCTCCTAATTTGTTAAGGATGGTGGAGCAAGAAGAAAAACAAATCTTGCCTCATTCGGAACCTATGGAAGTTATAAGCCTAGGGAACGAAGATGAAAAGAAAGAACTAAAAATTGGGACAAGCATCTCCATAGAAACCAGAAAGATCTTATCGTGTTGCTTTAAGAGTTTAAAGATGTCTTCGCATGGTCATACCAAGACATGCCTGACCTAAGTACTAACATTGTGGTAAAGGAAGAATGCAATACTGTATAGCAAAAGCTCCGAAAATGAGACCTGATGTGTTATTAAAGATAAAAGAAGAAGTCAAAAAGTGATTCGACGCTAGGTTCCTCAAGTAGTTAAATACTCAGAATGGGTAGCCAACATAGTCTCTGTCCCTAAAAAAGATAAGAAAGTACGTATGTGTGTAGATTATCAGGATTTAAATAAAGCTAGCCCAAAAGACAACTTTCCATTGCCTCACATCGAAACCTTAGTAGATAATACAGCAGGTTACTCCTTATTTTTATTCATGGACGGTTTCTCCAAGTATAACCAGATAAGGATGGATCTTGAAGATATGGATAAAACCATGTTTGTCACAATATAGGGAACATTCTGTTACAAGGTGATACCTTTTGGACTAAAAAATGCTGAAGCAACCTATCAAAGAGCTATGGTGACTTTGTTTCATGACATGATGCATAAAGAAATTGAAGTTTATTTTGATGATATGATTGCAAAATTCCGAACAGAGGAGGAACATGTAAAGATATTAAGAAAGCTGTTTGTGAGGCTAAGAAAGTATCAACTAAAGTTAAACCCAGCCAAGTGCACTTTCGGAGCCATTTCGGGCAAGCTGTTAGGCTTTATGGTCAACAAAGAGGGGATTGAAATTGATCCAGATAAAATCAAAGCCATACAGGAGTTACCACTACCCAGTACGCAAAAAGAAGTTCGAGGGTTTTTAGGGAGAGTAAATTACATTGCTCGGTTCATCTCACAACTGACAGAGAAATGTGATCCCATCTTTCATTTGCTTAAGAAGCATAACCCAGGTGTGTAGGATGATAAATGCTAGGAAACTTTTGACAAAGTCAAGGATTACTTGTCCAATGCTCCTATCTTGGTGTCCCCAATTCCTAATAAAGTATTGATCCTGTACTTGGCAATCTTTGAAAATTCTATGGGATGCATACTAGTCCAACACGATGAGTCTGGAAAGAAGGAAAAGGTGATATATTATCTTAGCAAGAAAATCACCGATTGTGAAACTTGATACTCGCCAATCGAAAAATTATGTTGCACTCTAGTTTGGACCACACGAAGATTGGGACGATATATGTTGTACCACACAACTTGGTTAATCTCAAAACTAGATCCTCTGAAATATATGATGGAGTCGCCCGCACTGAATGGAAGATTGGCTAGGTGGCAAATCTTACTTTCTAAATTTGACATAGTCTATGTCAATCAAAAAGCAGTAAAAGGGAGTGCGATAACAGACTTCCTAGCTAGCAGGGCTTTAGAGGATTACGAGCTAATAAACTTTAACTTCCCAAACGAGGACTAATGTATGTTGCAACTACTGAAAGGGAACCACAGGGGGACATCCTTGGAAATTAAATTTTGATGGAGCTTCAAATGCCACGGGTAATGGAGTTGGGGCAGTCTTGGTATCACCAGAAGGAGACCATTATCCTTTCACCAATAAACTCGATTTTGATTGCACAAATAACATGGCAGAATATGAAGCATGTATCATGGGAATCCATGCAGCTATAGAATGAGAGATCAAAATTTTGGAGGTACACGGGGACTCCGCACTATTTTATCAACTCAAAAGAGAATGGGAAACAAGAGATTCCAAGCTAATTGATTATCGAAAGTTAATTCTTGAGTTAACTAAGGAGTTTGATGATGTCACATTCCATTATCTCCCACGAGAAGAAAATCAGATAGTTGATGCTTTGGTCACTCCAGCCTCGATGATTAGAGTAAATAGACCAGAAGATATGAAACCTATTCAAATGAGCATTTATGAGGCTTCGACTCATTGTTATGATATTGAAGAAGAAAAGAAGAAGAAAGGGATAATAGTCCGTGGTACCAAGATATTCTCCATTATGTAAAAGATCGCAGGTATCCTGAGTAAGCTCCTAAAAATGATAAAAGGACGTTGAGAAGACTTGCAAATGAATATGTCCTAGATAGGGAAATCTTATACAAAAGGAGTCGATGCAATCGAAGCTAGAAATATCTTAGAAGAAGTTCACGAAGGCATTTGTGGAACACGCGTCAATGGTTTCACAATGGCTAGGCAGATAATGAGATTTGGGTATTATTGGTCCACCATGGAAGGTGATTGCATCGCTTATGCTAAGAAGTACCATAAATGCCAGATCTATGGAGATAAGATTCATGTACCTCCATCACACCTTCATGTCATGACTTCTCATTGGCCTTTCTCTATGTGGGGCATGGATGTCATTGGATTGATTTCACCGAAGGCTTCTAATGGTTATAGATTTATCTTCGTGGTTATTGACTGCTTTACCAAATGGGTAAAACAGCCTCTTACGCTAACGTCACAAAGTCTGCAATTGGCGAATTCTTAGAAAAGGAGATTATCTGTCGATATGAGATGCTAGAAAGAATCATATCTGACAATACCTTGAATTTGAACAATAGCATGATAGCGGAAGTTTGTGAGCAATTCAAAATCAAGCATCACAATTCATCTCCCTATCGCCCAAAGATGAATGGAGCTATAGAGGCAGCTAATAAAAACATCAACAAGATCATTGCAAAAATAACTGAGACCTATAGAGAGTGGCATGAAAAATTACAATTACCCTCTTTGCTTACAGAACTTCGATTAGAACTTCTACTGGGGCAACACCTTTCTCACTAGCATATGGTATGGAAGTAGTCTTACATATCGAGGTTGAAATACCTTCTCTCCGAGTTTTGACAGAATTACAGTTAGATGAGGCAGAATTAATTCAGGCTAGATATGATTAGTTGAATTTAATTGAAGAAAAGAGATTAAGAGCTATCTGTCATGATCAAATATACCAGAAAAGAATGATGCAAGCTTATGACCAAAAGTCCACCCTAGGGAATTCCATGAGGGAGGAGATCTAGTTCTGAAAAAGATACTTCTCATACATAAAGACTTCCGAGGGAAATGGATGTCCAATTGGGAAGGGCCTTATGTGGTGAAGAAAGCTTTCTCAGGGGGAGCTCTCATTCAAACAGAAATGGATGACAAAGATCTGCACAACCCCGTCAACACAGACTTAGTGAAAAAATATTTCGCCTGAAAAAAAAAGAAATCGAGATGAAAACCTACAAAGTGCGTCTCAAAATAATAAAAGTCAATATGAAACCCACAAAGGGCGTCTTGAAACCAAAGGTTTGAGTTGAAAACCCGCAAAGGGCGGCTCGAATTTGAAATAAAAAATGAGTTTGAAGTGATCGTTTCTCTCAAATGTAACAAGACAAAGAAATTGTACAGCTTGAAGCATCAACAACGCACTCCAAGTCTTCTAGACACATATCGAGCTCAGAATGATTCTCAACGAGTCGGTTCAGAGAAGCTCATCCTCGGTATTTGGGGCATCTAATTGTCTTTTTGTTATACTTGGCAATTTTTTACTAATGTTTGCCATCTTTGATTTTTTCTTTTTAATTGTATCTTCAATAAGTTTTAACCTTATTCTCTCATAATCTTGTTCAAGCATCTTCCATTATAACAGATAATGAACTAATAATATAAATCATACAAAGCTCCATGAGCATCATTCTAGAATTTCCTAAATAGTATAGAGGCCCGAAACAGGACCACTTGTTGGAAAAAAAACTCGAAAACAAGTAGTTCAAGCCAAGCTTAGAAGAAAACAGAGTGGCGCACCTACGATAGAATTTGGGACAAATGACAGACCTTGTCAACCCAAATGAACCTGACATTCATCATGCGCATTCATGTAGGTAGGAGCATTTGATTCATTCTAATCATGGCATCTTAATAATTTGGGCCTACATAGAGGTCTATAGAAGCATACTTTACAGGTCGGATCATTGCAAAATGGCGAGATGAACCAGGGAAACATTAAGGTTGATACCTTAGAGCATGGAGGGAAATATTGAGACCACAAAGGCGAATCTTATAACCTGAAGTTGGAAAAGAGCAGGTTGAAGCTGCGATGATTGAAGGCACCAATACCTTACCCCGACCGTGGGGCAGATTGAAGCGTCCGATCTTTTACCCTAATCAGAGGGCAGATCGGAGACACACCAGTATCTTACCTCAATCATGGGGAAGATAGAAGCATACGATCTCTTACCCTGATCATGGGAAGAGTGAAACATCAAAATGATGAAGCGGTCATCTTCTTGATGAGATACAGAGAAGTAGACAAAATCAATGAAGCGAAACTCAATACGAATGAGACTTCAAACCCCATCTTCCTAATGAGATACAGAGAAGTGGGTCAAAGCAATAAAATGGTCATCTTCCTGATGAGAAATAAAGAAGTGAACCAAATTCGCCTTCTTGATGAGATACAGGGAAGTGGATTGAATCAGTGAAGTGATCATCTTCTTGATGAGATATAGAGAAGTAGACCAAATCAATGAAGCGAAGCTCAATATGGATGACACTTCAAACCACATCTTCCTGATGAGATACAGAGAAGTGGGTCAAAGCAATAAAATGGTCATCTTCCTGATGAGATACAGAGAAGTGGACCAAATCCGCCTTCTTGATGAGATACAGAGAAGTGGATTGAATCAATGAAGCGGTCATCTTCCTGATGAGATACAGAGAAGTAGACCAAATCAATGAAGCGAAGCTCAATACGAATGAGACCTCAAACCCCATCTTCTTGATGAGATATAAAGAAGTGGGTCAAAATAATAAAACGATCATCTTCTTGATGAGATATAGAGAAGTGGGCCAAATCTGCCTTCTTAACGAGATACAGAGAAGTGGATTAAATCAATGAAGCGGTCATCTTCCTAATGAGATACAGAGAAGTAGACCAAATTAATGAAGCGAAGCTCAATACGAATGAGGCTTCAAATCCGCCTTCTTGATGAGATACAGAGAAGTGGATCAAATCTGCCTTCCTGATGAGATATAGAGAAGTGGATTAAATCAATGAAGCGGTCATCTTCTTGATGAGATAAAAAGAAGTAGACCAAATCAATGAAGCGACGCACAATACGAATGAACTTCAAACCCATCTTCCTGATGATATACAATGAAGTGGATGAAAGCAATAAAGAGGTGATCTTCTTGATGAGATACAGAGAAGTAGACCAAATCAATGAAGCGAAGCTTAGTACGAATGAGACTTCAAACCCCATCTTCCTTATGAGATACAGAGAAGTGGGTCAAAGTAATAAAGCTGTCATCTTCCTGATGAGATACAAAGAAGTGGACCAAATTTGCCTTCTTGATAAGATATAGAGAAGTGGATTAAATCAATGAAGCGGTCATCTTCCTGATGAGATACATAGAAGTAGACCAAATCAATGAAGCGAAGCTCAATACGAATGAGACTTCAAACCCCATCTTTCTGATGAGATAAAGAGAAGTCGATCAAAACATTAAAGCGATCATCTACCTAATGAGATAGAGAAAAGTGGACCAAATCTACCTTCCTGATGAGATGTAGAGAAGTGGATTAAATCAATGAAGTGGTCATCTTCCTGATGAGATACAGAGAAGTAGACCAAACTAATGAAGCGAAGCTCAGTACGAATGAGACTTCGAACCCCATCTTCCTGATGAGCTACAAAGAAGTGGGTCAAAACAATAAAGAGGTCATCTTCCTGATAAAATATAGAGAAGTAAACCAAATTCATCTTCCTGATGAGATACAGAGAATTGGATTAAATCAAAGAAGCGGTCATCTTCCCAATGAGATACAGAGAAGTAGACTAAATAAATAAAGCGAAGCTCAATACGAATGAGACTTTAAACCCCTATCTTCCTGATGAGATACAAAGAAGTGGGTCGAAGTACTAAAGCGATCATCTTTATGATGAGATACAGAGAAGTAGACCAAGAAATGAAGCCACAACACACCTAAAGTGTCAGTGGACTGAATCAAATACTACGATGATAGATCTCAATCTCCTTGATGTTGTAAGTGAATTGAGTGAAGCTACAGTAGCAAATTTTGTCTTTTTGAAATTGCCTTAGGGCAAGATGGAATCACAATACTGAATTCTACTTTCCTAAAGTTGTAGAGAAGCGGATGCAGTGAAATTGAACGTCCAATAAAGCGAAGGGTGGGCAATTGAAGAAAGAGCGTCGAAGAAAAGAGACTTGACAATATTGGGCCTCCTTTTGGTCTTTGCTCTGTTCCTGTTACACATCAACGAGCAAAGAGGGGCAGCTGTAGTAGGCCCAATTTGATTGGGCCCATTCCAAAACCAAACTAGTAAATAAAATTTAAATTTAAATTTAAATTGTCCATTTACAAAATCCTAATACCCAAACCCAATTACACCAGGCCCAAAAGGCCCAAAAAATAAAATAACAAGAAACCTTAGCAATAACTTGTTGCTGCCACCCTGCCTTGCCCACCCAAGTGCCGCCACATCAGCAAGGGCCACCCACCATCTACCACCGTCGAAGGTTGCCACCACCGTCACTGCCAAACCTGCAAAGAAGAAAAAGACAACAATTTAGTTGAAAAAAAAATATAATGATTGTAATATTTTGGCTATAAAGCCAGATTTGAAATCGGTTTGTAGGAGGTTAGGCATGAAATAGAATCGAAAAAAAAAACATCAAATTTGTAATCAAAGCATTCAAAATCAAACTTAGATTGCAAGGTATTTTGTTTACTTTTTATATATTTACATACATATACATACATACCTATTCTGCTCTCTTTCTTTTGTTTATTTATTTTTTGTAACGAATATAATTTGAAAATTAAATAAAAGTAAATAAAAAAGGTGAAAAGATTAGGGTTTTACCTTTTTTCAAGTTATCGCCGCCCCAAATGGTGGCCAAGGAGATCCCGAATGCCTAATGTTTGCGAGAGGCTCCGATGAAGGCAGATTTGCAAAGGAGAACAAAAACGGGGTAAAAAAAACCTAAATAAGGAAAAGGATTTTGAATATAACACTTTAAACAAAAAAAATCATTTTTTAATCTTTTTTGAAAAAAGAACTTGATCTTGTTAGATCGGAGCTTGATCTATAATTTAGACAAAAAAAATTTACCTTAGCACCGCCATGCACAGCGAAGGACGACGGTGGCGGGCGGCGATCAACGATAAACGGTGATGATTCGGTGACAGGAGCAAGGCCAGCCTTTGAAGAGAGAGAAGAGAGGATTTTGAGAGAGGAGCAGTTTTTTTTTAAGAAAGGATAAAAATGATTTTTTGAGATTTTTAGGGTATTTAAAGCCGTCCAAAACAATGTTATTTTGGGAGTGCCTTAAACACCCCAAAACGACGCCGTTTTGGGTCGACCGACCCATGCGAACTCCTCGAGATCTGCGTGTTTTTTAAAAATAGGGAAATTATCCCTTTGGTCCTTCCGTATATTTTGTTTGTTTCAATTTAGTCGTTAATGTTATTTTCAATTTATTTTAAATTTGCCCAAGAGTTTTAAATGATTTTCAGTTTAGTCCTTTGGCATTAGGAAGCTGTCACAGGTCCAAATTCTTGGGTTTATTGCCCAAGAAGCCCTTATTTTATTTAAAAACTATATTTTGACCCCTGAACTTCACCAAAATTATATTTTAACCCTTGAACTTTTCCAAATTACATTTTGACCCCCAAAATTCTCAAAAACTTCATTTTTGGACCGTTCTTTTTTTTCTTTTCTTTGTTCAATTCTTTGTATATAAAAATTAAATTATTTTCTTCGTATTTTAAATTAGTCCTATTTTACCGATAATTTTGATTCGCTGTTTTTCGTATTTCGTATTTTATTAATTTTATGCTTAAGTTTTGCATATTTATTTATCCGTGTAATTATTCTTTTCTTTGTGTTATTTAATTTCGCCATTAATTGCACATTCGTATTTAATTTACACACTCATCTTTAAATTACAATTGTTTTCTGTCTCAAAAAATATACAAATAATTCTAAAATCGAGGTAATATTCCTCTATTTCGGATTTTGAAAAATTGTGCCTTAAATTACTAGGCACGATTTTTTTCTTCAAACCGGAATAATTGAATATCCTTTTCAAGGTTTGAAATTGGCAACGAAGGAATGCTTGTTATTTTTGGATCTCGAAATGTTATGTCCTAACTCACTAGACGTGACTTTCTTCCTCGATCATTTCAAAATAACGAGACTTCCTCACGAAATTCAATTTCCTTCTTAAACGTGTACATCAAATAAATCATGCATTTAAGGATAGTATTTTAAACTTCACTCAAATTTTCAAATTTTTAACAATCAAGACCGGATAATAATTGATGTGGTACCAATTTTGGGCATGTGTGGGTGTTAATCCTTCCTCACACATAACCGACTCCTGAACCCTTTTTTGGATTTCGAAGACCAAAGTATTTTTCAAAATAGATTTAAAACGTTTTGTGGTGATCCAATCACACCAAATAAAAAGATTGGTGGCGACTCCCATTAAAAAATATTTTCGAGACTTTTTTCAAAAAAACATTTCGACAATGCACACTCATTTAGTTAGGAGCATTTGACTCATTCTGATCATGGCATCCTAATAATTTGACCTACATAGAGGTCCATCAAAGCATATTCTACAGGTTTCACTCCCACAAAATGGCAAGATGAAACGAGGAAACATTGAATCCTACACCTTCAAATTACAAAGGGAAAGATTGAAGCCACAACGGCCAATCTTATACCTTAGAGATGTGATGGGAAAGATTGAAGCTGCAACGACAAATCTTGTACCATGGAGATATGGAGGGAAAGGTTGAAGCCGCAACGGCGAACCTTATACCTTAGAGATGTAATGGGAAAGATTGAAGCCGCAATGGCGAATCTTATACCATGGAGATATGGAGGGAAAGGTTCGCAACGGGGAATATTGTACCATGGAGATATGGAGGGAAAGGTTGAAGCTGCAACGGTGAACCTTATACCTTAGAAATGTGATGGGAAAGATTGAGGCCGCAATGGCGAATCTTGTACCATAGAGATATGGAGGGAAAAGTTGAAGTCGCAACGGCGAACCTTATACCTTAGAGATGTGATAGGAAAGATTGAAGTCACAACGGTGAATCTTATACCCTAAAGTTAAAAAGGAGTAGATTAAAGTTGCAATGAAGAATATTATACCTCAAAGTTACAGTGAAGCGAAACGAAGCTGCAAATACTACATCCATGAAGAGTCAATGGATCGGATTAGAGACTACAATAGCGAATCTCAATCTCCTTAAAGTCACAATGGAATGGAGTGAAGCTACAAGAGCAAATACAGTGAAGTTGAGCGACCAATGAAGCAATGGATTACTCAAAGAAGAAATACTTAAGAAACCAAACTCAATGGGACCGAACTGAATTGGTCCTCCTTTTAATCTTTACTCCGTTCTCGTTAAACAGCAACGAGCAAAGATAGGTAGCTGTTGGAGCCCAATTTATCCAGGCCCAACAAGATTATAAAAGCCAAATTAAATAAATAAAATTCTATTTAATTAATGTCCATTTACAAAATACAGGCCCAAATTAATACTAAAATACCCTAAACCCACGACCCAATACCAAGCCCAACTTATAACCCAAACTTAAACAAGCCCAAACAGCTCAAGACTTTAAGAAAATTTTGAAACCCTAATATGGGTTCCTCTTTCAACCGTCGGTCACCCCTTCAACTGCCCACTATCATGTCACCGACCACGTCAGTGCCATGTCAGTGCCACGTCAGCGCCATGTCAACCACGTGACCCTTCCTCTCCTTTTTCCACCAAAACGGCAATTTTGGGAGCCACCATCGCTGTTGACTCTAGAGCTTTGCCTCTAGAGTGCTACCTACAACAAAAATAGAGGAATAGAACAGAGATAACAGAGAACAGAGGAAAAAATAGGGCAAAAGAATAGTATATCATGTAATACTTTCGACTATATAAGCCTAACACCAGATCTATAAACGTTTACCAACAATTTATACAAGGAATCGAAAAAACTCACGAACAAGCAAAAAATAACAAAAGTTGAATCAATAGAAAATAAAAACAATCTTCCACTGCAGTATTCAAGGTATTTTTTTTTTGTGATTTATATACATACATACTTATTTATTTTGTTCCTTTTCCTTTTTTATATTTTATTTTTATTTTCGAAGCATAATAAATACATAAAAAATAAAAAAGACAAAGTTTAGGTTTTACCTCGGGTTTGCACCGTCGATCGACGGAGTTATGAACAGAACCCCTTCGAACCTATCCATGTTCGTGAGGGGTGCCTCGGAGTGAATAGATCTACAAAGAAAACAAAACAAAAAGTAAAAAATCCTAGATAAAAAACTCAACAGTTTCGAAAAATAAAAAATAAAACTTGTTTAAAAATCAATTTTTTTTATCTTTTTGAAAATACATGGCTAGATTCGGGTAGATCTAGTCCCGATCTACCCTTTAAATAAAAAAAATTAAAAAAGGATTTTTCTTGGAAAATCGTCATTGTACACGACGACTATTAACGTCGGTGACCAACGGCCGACAAACGGCCTACGACAGGGCATGGTAGACCAGTGATCAAAGAAGGGAGAGGGGTTGAGAGGTTTTTTTGAAGGAGGAAAGTTTTTTTTTTTGAAATGGTTTAAAAAGAATTTTTTACAATTTTTTTGGACTTACATAAGCCTTCTAAAACGACATCCTTTTGTCATAGGTGTAAAAACCCCAAAACGATACAGTTTTGCCCCTGACCCAAAATCCGACCCACTTGGACCCTAGAATCCACTTTTTTTATAAAAGGGGGAATTTGCCCCTTTGGTCCTTCTGCATTTTTGTTTGTTTCAATTTAGTCCTTTTTGCTATTTTTAATTTATTTTAAATTTGTCTAATAATTTTAAAAGTTTTTTAATTTAGAACCTTGATTTTGGAAGCATAGAAAGCTACCATGTGTCAAAATTTTTGGGTTTATTACCTACGAAACCCATGTTTTATTTTAAAATTATGTTTCGGCCCTCAAACTTTCCAATATTTCAAATTTGACCCTTAAACTTTCTAAAAATTGCATTTTAGCCCTTAAACTTTCTAAAAATTACATTTTAACCCTTAAACTTTCTATTAATTGCATTTTAAACCTTAAACTTTCTCAAAATTACATTTTAACCCCTAAACTTTCTAAAATTTTAAATTTGACCCTTTTTCCTTTTTTTACATTTTTACCCCAAAACTTTCATTTTTTTAATTTAATCCTTTATTTTTTATTTCTTCTAAAATTAACCCCCTAAACTTTATTTTATTTCAAAATTGGCCCTTCCTTTTTACCCTATTTTTAAAATTAATTCTTCCCTTTAAAGTAAATGATTTCAAAAATAAAGAAATATTCCTTACTCAAGAAATTTGATGAAATCGTGTCCCAACTCACGGGATGTGATTTTGTTTGTGAACTTTTGTGACCGAACATCACATTTTAAAATAAAAAAACATATACTTTTTTTAGTAAATCGAAAAATGTTTTTCATTCTCGAGTATCCAAAAGGTAATGTTTAAGAAGGAAAATCAAATTTCGTAAGGAAGTCTCGTTATTTTGAAATGATCAAGGAAGAAAGTCACGTCCAGTGAGTTAGGACATAACATTTCGAGATCCAAAAATAACGAGCATTCCTTCGTTGCCAATTTCAAACCTTGAAAAGGGTATTCGATTATTTCGGTTTAAAGAAAAAATCGCGCCTAGTAAGTTAAGGCACAAATTTTCAAAATCCGAAATAAAGGAATATTGTCTCGGTTTTAAAATATTCATATTTTTAGAGAAAATTAGAAAGCAAATTTAATTTTAAAGATGAATGCGTAAATTAAACATGAATGTGCAGATAATGGAAAAACTAAATAATAATTAAGCAGATAAGTAAATGCAAAAATTAAGCATGAGATTAATAATATACGAAATATGATAAAATAGCGAATAAAAAAGGTATTAATTAAAAATACGAAGAATAATTATTAAATTTTATGTAGAAAAATCAAAAAAAAGGAAAAAAAAGGGTCGAAAATGAAGTTTTAGAGAATTTAGGGTTAAAATGTAATTTTAGAAAAGTTTAGGGGTAAAAATGTAATTTTAGGAAAGTTTGGGGTCAAAATGTGATTTTGGAGAAGTTTGGGGGTTAAAAAGTGATTTTGAGAAGGTTTAGGGTTAAAATGTGATTTTGGAAAGGTTTGAGGGTTAAAATGTGATTTTGAAGAAGTTTAGGGGCTAAAATGTAATTTTAGAAAAGTTTAGGATCAAAATATAATTTTAGAGAAGTTTGGGGGTAAAAAAAGAGGTTTGGAATAGATCTTTCAAATGGAAAAAAGTTTTTTTTTCATTTTCTTTTCTTTAAAAATCATTTTTTTATTTTTTAAAAACCCTAGATCTAAGTTACCCTTTTAGAATCTATTTCACACATTTGTTAATCTGTTTTTACTAAATTTTTTTTTCGAGTCGATGAAAACCCTATTCATCGAATCCACTAATGAACACGAACAAGTTTGAAAGGGATCCGTTAGAGGTGACGACGGTGGCAACGATTGGATCGGGTAAGACCTTTCGAATTTCCTTTTTTATTAGTACTAATATATTTCAAAATAAATAATAATAAATTATGGTAATAATGATATAATAAATATATATTAATGTATATTTAGAGTAGGAAATATTTCAAATTTTGAATAATAAATGGTAATAAATATATATTCAGTACCTTAGGAACATTGAAAGTTTGAATGCTTGGATATTCTGATCTCTTTGATATTAACTGCTTCGTGTATTTTGATTTGCAAATGTTTGCTGTTTCTATATTGATTTCTCAAGAAACTTGTAACCATTACAATTGCTTTTAATTCAGCATTTATAGCCTTTATTACAATGATGATACTTTTTTTTTCTAACTAAATCCCGTCTCTTCTCCTTTTGTAGGTTCACAATGGTGATGGTGCAAGTGGTGGCAAGCTGTTGGCGGCAGTGCTGACGTGGCAGCTCCTGGGTGGTCAGGGTAGGGCGGCAGTAGCAAGTTGGTCTACTTAGGGTTTCTTTTCATATTTTAGGTTTAGAGTTTGGGCCATTTGGGTCTATTCGGGTATTGGGTCAAGGGTTATAATTGGGCCTAATTAGGTCTGTAATTTTTTTTTGGGTACTTGGACTGAAACATTTGTATTTTGGACATTTAAATTTAAAATAAATTTAAATTTAAAATTTATTTGTTTGGTTTATTTAAATGTTGGGCTCGGAAAAATTGGGCTCCAACAGCTACCCCTCTTTGCTCGTTGCTGTGTAACAGGAATAGGGCAAAGACCAAAAGGAGGCTCAATTTTGTCATGTCTCATTTCTTCGACGCTCTTTCTTCAACTGGCCTACCCTTCGCTTTATCAGTCGTTCAACTTCACTGCATTCGCTTCTCTACATCTTTGGTGTTTATGATTCTATCTTGCCCTAAGACAATTTCAAAAAGACAAAATTTTCTACTGTAACTTCACTCAATTCACTTGCAACTTTAAGGGGATTGAGATCTGTTATCATAGTCTTTGATTCAATTCACTGACACTCTAGGTGTGTTGTGGCTTCATCTCTCGGTCTATTTCTCCTTATCTCATCAGGAAGATGACCGCTTTATTGCTTCGACCCACTTCTCTGTATCTCATCAAAAAGATGGGTTTGAAATTTCACTCACATTGAGCTTCTCTTCCTTGAATTGGTCTACTTCTCTGTACCTCATCAAGAAGATGACTGTATCACTTTTTTTAATCCACTTCTTTGTATCTCATCAGGAAGACGAATTTGGTCCATTTCTCTATATCTCATCAGGAAGATTACCGCTTTATTGCTTTGACCCACTTCTCAATATCTCATCACGAAGATGGGGTTTGAAGTTTCACTCACATTGAGCTTCACTTCATTGAATTAGTCTACTTCTCTGTACCTCATTAGGAAGATGACCGCATCACTTGTTTTAATCCACTTCTCTGTATCTCATCAGGAAGACGGATTTGGTCCACTTCTCTGTATCTCATCAGGAAGATGGGGTTTGAAGTTTCACTCTTCCTCCTGAGCAGGGTAAGAGATCATATGCTTCAATTTGCCCCGCAGTCGAGGTAAGGTATTAGTGCCTTCAATAGTCGCAGCTTCAACCTGCTCCTTTTCAACTTTCAGGGTATAAGATTCGCCTTTGTGGTCTCAATCTTTTCCTTTCATGCTCTAGGGTATCAGCTTCAATGTTTCCTTGGTTCATCTCGCCATTTTGCGGGGATGTGACCTGTAAATTATGCTTCTGTAGACCTCTATGTAGGCCCAAATTATCAGGATGTCATGATCAGAATGAATCAAATGCTCCTAATTGCATGAATGCGCATGATGAATGTCAGATTCATTTATAATTATTTGGGTTGACATGGCCTGTTGCCTGTCCAAATTCTGTCATGGGTGCGCTGTCCTATCTCCTTCTAGGCTTAGTTTGAACTGCTTGTTTTCAAGTTTGTTTTCCAATTGCTAGTCCTGTTTTGGGCCCCTGTACTATTTAGAAAATTCCAAAGTAATGTTCATGGATCTTTGTATGATTCATATTATTAGTTCATTATCCGTTATTTTAAATGCAAAATGCATGAACGAGATTATGAAAGAATAAAGTCGAAATTTATTGAAGACATAATTCAAAAGAAAAGATCAATAGGAGGCAAATTTTAGTTAAGAATTTGCCAAGTATACAACAAAAGACAATTAGATGCCTCGGATATCACAAAATGAGCTTCTCTAAGTCGACTCGTTGAGAAACATTCTGAGTCCAAATATGTTTCTAGAAGACCTGGAGTGCTTTGTTGATGCTTCAAGCTATAATTTTCTTCCATCTTGTTACATTTGAGAGAAACGATCATTTCGAACCTATTCTTGAATTTGAGTTACCCTTTGCAGGTTTTCAACTCAAAATTCCTTTGGTTTCAAGACGCCCTTTGTGGGTTTTCATCTTAAGTTTTTTTTGAGACGCCCTTTGTAAGTTTTCATCTTCATTTCTCTCTTTTTTATAGGCAAAATATTTTTTCACTGAGTCCAAGTTGACGGGGTTGTGCAGATCCTTGCCATTCATTTCTATTAGAATGAGAGCTCCTCCTAAGAAAGTTTTCTTCACCACATAAGGCCTTTCCCAGTTAGGCATCCATTTCCCTCGAAAGTCTTTATGTATGGGAAGTATCTTTTTCAAAACTAGATCTCCCTCATGGAATTCTCTAGGATGGACCTTTTTGTCAGAAGCTCGCATCATTCTTTTCTGGTACATCTGACAATGACGGATAGCTCTTAACCTCTTTTCTTTGATTAAATTCAACTGATCATATCAAGCTTGGATCTATTCTACCTCATCTAATTGTAACTCTGTCAAGACTCGGAGAGAAGGTATTTCAACCTCAATAGGTAAGACTGCTTCCACGAAGATCAAAGCTCTAGGCCATAAGGTAAAGCCGTTTATGTAATCCGTTTTATATGGAGAATTTTGTCTTCTAGAGAAGTTGTTCTAATGGGATTGAATTCAAAATCAATGCCTTTTCTTATGCATACATGCTTTCATAAGCATTGCATCTGTTAACATGCATAAAATTAAAAAAACATATACCTAATTAATTAAACCTGAAACAGTTATATCGAAACCATTAAGAACCCCCATCGTTACTACACTCGCACAAAATCGAAACTGATGGAACAGAGGATTGAAAGGCTTGAGCAAACACAAAGAGACATGCAGGAGCAAATGCATGCACAATTACTAGATCAAATGGATATAATCAATCAATTAGCCCAAATGCTAAGAGAGAGGGATGATAAAGGAAAGGGCCCCACAATAAATCTCGAAGAAGAAGAAGAGGATCCCATTAATCCCCTAAGCTTTACTCCCCCATACAATCAAATCCTACCTGAAGCATACACGCAGGGTGCTCCTGTCACAATAAGAACGCAACAACATCCCACTGGTACATCGAGACCAAATTATTGTCCAATAGGGTCAGGATCCAACCTAGGAGAAAATGTCGCAAATGCTGGTGTTCCTGACTTTGATGAAATAGCAAGAATAGATCTCCCTAAACAAATGGAGGAAAATACAAAGTTTTGGAAGAGAAAATCCAAGTAATGCAAGGATCTGAAAACTTCTATGGGATGGATGCCAAGGAGTTAAGCTTGGTCCAAGATCTAGTGCTCCCGCCTAAGTTTAAGGCTCCAGAGTTTGAAAAATATAACGGGACAAGTTTCCCAAAGGCTCACATCACCATGTTCTGCAAAAAAAATGACGGGACACGTCCACAATGACCAATTACTTATCCACTGTTTCCAAGATAGCTTGGTAGGTTCTGCTACAAGATGGTATAATCAGCTTAGTTGTGCAAAAATTAGTTCATGGAAAGACTCGACACAGGCTTTTATGGAGTAGTATGGTCATGTTACAAACATAATCCCCGATAGGATCACATTACAGAATATGGAGAAGAAGCCCAACGAAAGCTTCAAGCAATACGCCCAAAGATAGAGGGATATGGCAACTCAAGTGCAACCACCTCTGTTGGAAAAAGAAACGACAATGTTGTTTGTTAATACCTTGAAGGCTTCGTTCATCAACCATATGCTAGGGAATGCCACTAAAAGCTTCTCTGACATGGTCCTGTTCGGAGAAATGATCGAAAACGCTATCAAAAGTGGGAAGATAGACGTTGGGGAGAGTGTCAGAAGACCTGTTTTCAAGAAAAAAGAGGCCTAAATAAATAATGCAAGCATGTATAGGCCGAACCACGTAGGACAGATCATGATAACGCCATCAAATGCGCCAATAACCAACAACCGAAATCCTCCAAGTTCGAGACCAATCTCAAGGCCGACTACTGAAAGAACCTCGTTCACGCCCATCCCGGTGACATACAAAAAGCTTTACCAGCAGCTATATGATTAGCACGCAGTTGCTCCATATTACTCGGAAATGGTATGACGCGAATGCTCAATGCGAGTATCATGATGGGGTAGTGGGACACTCTATTGAGAATTACTTAAATTTCAAAAAGCTGGTGGAGAGAATGATCAAGCAAAAACAAAATAAGATTTGATGAGTCATCTGCCCAATGTGGCAGGAAACCCTTTACCTAACCATCCCGATCAAGGAGTGAATGTGATCAATGAAGATTTGAGCATCAATGTTGTCAGGGGAGAAAATGGAAAAGGACGCTCAGTAGAAATTCATCCTTTCACCTCGGGAGTATTCTCGACAATTGGACTGTAAAGGAACTCCCTATAATCTTTAGGGCTTCTTCAGAGTAATGCTCAGAACACACTTATTGCTTTAGGCTCGAAAGCAATATAGATCTTTTTGTAAAAGGGCCCATGATTATTATCTGGTTATTTTGAATGAAAATGCATCTTCTATCTTACATGGCAGATCTTTCGCTGATTATTCTTTCATTCTTAAACCAACTCAACAAATCGTTCGTACATATCCAATAAACAAAATTAATCATTCTTTAATACATACATTCTTGTCCAATTTGACAAACATACTCATACTCATACCATATAATCATTTTTTAGTAAATTTATTTTGTTCTTTGGACCTCCTTTTTATTCCGTTGACAGTTCCTTGAATATCAATAATATGAGTGACCCTCATGCTAACTTAGAGCCTCGTTTCGAGCAAGATATGTGTTTAGAAGAACTTCAGGACTTCGAAGATGACCAAGATTGTAATTTGTCTTCTGATCTGTTAAGAATGATGGAGCAAGAAGAAAAACAAATCTTGCCTCATTCAGAACCGATGGAAGTTATAACCCTAGGGAACAAAGATGAAAAGAAAGAAGTACAAAATTGGGACAAGCATCTCCCTAAAAACCAGAAAAGATCTTATCAAGTGGCTTCAAGAGTTCCAAGATGTCTTCGCATGGTCCTACCAAGACATGCCTGGCTTGAGTACTGACATCGTGGTACATAAACTTCCCATAAAAGAAGAATGCAAGCCTATTCAGCAAAAGGTCCGAAGGATGAGACCTGATGTGTTATTGAAAATAAAAGAAGAGATTAGAAAACAATTTGACGCTGGGTTTCTCCTAGTAGTTAAATACTCAGAATGGGTAGCCAACATAGTCCCTGTGACTAAAAAAGATGGGAAAGTGCGTATGTGTGCGGATTATCGAGATTTAAATAAAGCTAGCCTAAAGGATAACTTTCCATTACCTCATATCGACACCTTAATAGATAATACAGCAGGTCATTCTTTATTTTCATTCATGGACGGTTTCTCCAGGTATAACTAGATAAGGATGGATCCTGAAGATATAGAGAAAATCACGTTTGTCACGCTGTGGGGAACATTCTGTTACAAGGTGATAAAAGCATGGGCAACTTATCAAAGGGCTATGGTGACTTTGTTTCATGACATGATACATAAAGAAATTGAAGTTTATGTCGACGATATGATTGCGAAATCCCAAACAGAGGAAGAGCATGTAAGGATCTTGAGAAAGCTATTTGGGAGGCTAAGAAAGTATCAACTAAAGCTAAACCCAGCAAAGTGCACCTTCAGAGCCACTTCGAGAAAGCTGTTAGCCTTTGTGGTCAGGAAAAGGAGGATTAAAATTGACCTAGCTTCGGAGCCACTTCGAGAAAGCGTAACCCAGGTGTATGGGATGATGAATGATAAGAAACTTTTAACAATGTCAAAGATTATTTGTCCATTGCTCCCATCTTGGTGCCTTCAATTCCTAATAAACCATTGATCCTATACTTTGTAGTCTTTGGAAATTCTATGGGATGGGTACTAAGCCAGCACGATGAATCTGGCAAGAAGGAAAGGGAGATATATTATCTTATCAAGAAATTCACTGATTGTGAGACTCGATACTCACCAATTGAAAATTTATGTTGCTCTCTAGTTTGGACCACGCGAAGATTAAGGCAATACATGTTGTACCACACCACCTGGTTAATCTCAAAACTAGATCCTCTGAAGTACATGATGGAGTTGACCGCATTGAATGAAAGATTGGCTAGGTGGAAGATTTTACTCTCTGAGTTCGACATAGTCTGTCAATCAAAAAGTAGTAAAAGGGAGTGCGATAGTAGAATTCCTAGCTAGTAGGGCTTTAGAAGACTATGAGCCAATAAACTTCGATTTTTCGAATGAGGATTTAATATATGTTGCAACCACTGAAAAGGGAATCACAGTGGAACATCCTTAGAGATTGAATTTATATTGAGCTTCAAAGGCCACGAGTAATGGAGTTGGGGCAATCTTGGCATCACCAGAAGGAGACCACTATCCTTTCACCAGTAAACTCGATTTTGATTGCACAAATAACATTGTAGAATATGAAGCATGTATCATGGGAATCCGTGCAGCCGTAGAATGGAGGATCAAAGTTTTGGAGATATACGAAGACTCCACATTTGTAATCTATCAACTCAAAGGAGAATGGGAAACGAGAGATTCTAAGTTAATTGATTACTAAAAATTGGTTCTTGAGTTAACCAAGGAGTTTGATGATGTCACATTTCATTATCTCCCACAGGAAGAAAACTAGATGGTTAATGCTCTTGCTACTTTGGCCTCGATGATCAAAGTAAATAGACCAGAAGATATGAAACTCATTCAAATGAGCATCTATGAGGCTCCGACTCATTGTTATGATATTGAAAAAGAAGAAAAAGAAGAAAGGGATGACCGCCCATGGTACCAAGATATTCTCTGGTATGTAAGAGATCGCAAGTACCCCGAGCAAGCTTTTGAGAATGATAAGAGGACATTGAGAAGGCTCGCAAATAAGTATGTCCTAGACGGGGAAATCTTGTACAAAAGAAGAAAAGATCAAGTGTTGCTAAGATGTCTCAACGCAGTTGAAGCTAGAAAGATCTTAGAAGAAGTTCATGAAGGCATTTGTGGGATACACGCCAATGGTTTCACAATGGCCAGGCAAGATAATGAGATTTTGGTATTACTGGTCTACCATGGAAGGAAATTGTATCAATTATGCTAAGAGGTGCCACAAGTGCCAGATCTATGGAGACAAGATCCATGTACCTTCATCACACCTTTATGTCATGACTTCTCCTTGGTCATTTTCTATGTGGGGCATGGATGTCATTGGGCCAATTTCTCCAAAGGCTTCTAATGGTCATAGATTTATTTTCGTGGTTATCGACTACTTCACCAAATGGGTAGAGACAGCTTCTTACGCCAAAATCACGAAATCTGCGGTTAGTAAGTTCTTGAAAAAGGAGATCATTTGCCGATATGGGATGCCAGAGAGGATCATATCCGACAATGCCTTGAATTTGAACAATAGCACAATAGCGGAAGTTTGGGAGCAATTCAAAATCAAGCATCACAATTCATCTCCCTATCGCCCAAAAATGAATGGAGCTGTAGAGGCAGCTAACAAAAACATCAAAAAGATCATTGCAAAAATGACTGAGACATATAAAGACTGGGATGAAAAACTACCATTTGCCCTCTTTACTTATAGCACTTCAATCAGAACTTTTACTGGGGCAACACCATTCTCTCTAGCATATGGTATGGAAGCAGTCTTACCTATTGAGGTTGAATTACCTTCTTTTCGAGTCTTGACTAAGTTACAGTTAGATGAGGTAGAATGGATCCAAGCTCAAATGATCAGTCGAATTTACTCGAAGAAAAGAGGTTAAGGGTTATTCGCCATGGTTAGATGTACCAGAAAAGAATGATGTGAGCTTATGACAAAAAGGTCCATCCTAGAGAGTTCCATGAGGGAGATCTAGTTCTGAAGAAGATACTTCCTATAAATAAAGACTATCGAGGTAAGTGGATGCCCAATTGGGAGGGGCCTTATGTGGTAAAGAAAGCTTTCTCAAGAGGAGCTCTCATTTTAACAGAAATGGACGGTAAGGATCTCTACAACCCTGTCAACTCAGACTCAGTGAAAAATACTTCGCCTAAAAAAAAAGAGACTGAGATGAAAACCCGTAAAGGGCGTCTCGAAAAAAAAGAGGATCGAGATGATAACCAGCAAAGGGCGACTTGAAACCAAAGGAATTTTGAGTTGAAAACCCACAAAAGGTGACTCAAATTCAAGAACGGGTTTGGAGTAATTGTTTCTCCCTCAATCGTAACAAGATGGAAGAAAATTACAACTTGAAGTATCAACAAAGCACTCCGGGTCTTCTAGACACATATTTGGGCTCATAATGATTCTCAGCAAGTCGACTCAGAGAAACTCATCTTGCGATATCCGGGGCATCTAATTGTCTTTTGTTGTATACTTGGCAATTTCTTAACTAAAATTCGCCTCCTATTGATCTTTTGAATTGTGTCTTCAATAAATTTCGATTCATAATCTAGTTCAAGCATTTTGCATTTAAAATAACAGATAATGAACTAATAATATGAATTACAAAGATCCATGAGCATTACTCTGGAATTTCCTAAAATAGTACAGGGGCCCGAAACAGGACTACCAATTGGAAAACCAACTTGAAAACAAGCAAGTTCAAGCTAAAAGAAGACAGGGTGGTACGCTAGTGACAAAACTGCAACGAGCGACAGACTATATCACTCCAGAGACGAAAACAGAAAAAAGAACTAATAAAATTGAATCTGACATCAATCATGCACAATCATTTAGTTAGGGGCATGTAATTCATTCTGATCAAAGCATCATAACAACCTGGCCTACATAGAGGTCCATGAAAGCATATTCTACAAGTTTGACAGGGAAGGATTGAGGTGGCAACAATGAATCCATACCTTAAAAGATGTGAAGGGAAAGGTTGAGGCCGCAACGAAAAACCTACCTGAACCATGAAGATGAAAGGAAGGATTGAGGCCGCGACGGCAAATCTGGTACCTTAGAAGACGTGATGGGAAAGGATGAGGCCGCAACGGTGAACCTAGTACCATGAAGAGATGAAGGAAGGATTGAGGCCGCGACGGCTAATCCGATACCTTAAAAGATGTGATAGGAAAGGTAGAGGCCGCAACGGTGAACCCAGTACCTAAGAAGATGTGATGGGAAAGATTGAGGCTGCAACGACGAACCTAGTACCATGAAGAGATGAAGGGAAGGATTGAGGTTGTGACGGCAAATCCGGTATCTTAAAAGATGTGATGGGAAAGGTTAAGGCTGCAACGACGAACCCGGTACCATGAAGATACAGAGGGAAAGGTTGAAGCCGCAACGGAGAACCCGGTACCTAAAAAGATGTGATGGGAAAGATTGAGGTCGCAACGACGAATCCAATACCATGAAGACATAAAGGGAAAGGTTGAGGCTGCAACGGCAAACCTAATAGAAAAGTGACGAAAAAGATTGAAGCCACAATGGCGAATCTTATACCCTAAAGTCGAACAGGAACAGATTAAAGACATAATGGTGAATTTTCTACCTCGAAATGTCAGTAAATTAAATCAAAGACTACGATGACAAATCTCAATCTCCTTGAAGTTGCAAGTGAATTGAGTGCAGTTAGAGTATCAAATTTTGTCTTTTTGAAATTGCCTTGGGCAAGATGGAATCAAAACACGAAGATGTAGAAAAGCAGGTGCAGTAAAGTTGAACGCTCAATAAAGCGAAGGGTTGGCTAGTGGAAGAAAGAGCGACAAAGAAATGAGACATGACAAAATTGGGCCTCTTTTTGGTCTTTGCTCCGTTCCTGTTATACAGCAACGAGCAAAGAGGGGCAGCTGTAGAAGGCCCAATTCATCCGGGCCCAGACCAATCCAAAACAAAAAACAAAATAATTTAAAAAGTCAATTTACACTAAAAACCTAATCACATTAAAGTCCAATACCAATTGCCCTCTTAAACCCAAACCCAATTACAAAACAAACTCAAACCCAATACCCAAGCCTAAATGATCCACTTTTACAAGAATTTTTAGAAAACCCTAATCTACTAAGCTACAGCCACTTGCAGCTGCTGCCTCCCTTTCTTCCAACCAGGAGCCGCCACGTCAGCACCACTACCAGCACCACCACCCTTCAACTTGGACTACCACTACCGCCACTGCCACTTTGCACTTGCAAAAAAGAAATGTCAGTAGAGTTTAAATGACAAACAACAAAAGAACATGATTGTAATTCAGGCTATAAAGCCAAATTCAAAACAGTTGTAAAGGACCTTTTTTTTCGGCTAGCATTTGAAATCAATACAGAAAAATTTCGAAATTAACAGCAAACAAACTGCATTTAGAAATACAAGCAGGAAGTATTCGAAGCAATAGATACCATTTTTCAAGCATATCCGAAGTAGTCAAGGTATAATCCCAATAGATAGTTATTTACTGTCATTTATTAATCAAATTTCGAACGGTTTAAATCTTATACATATATTTATTAATATATATTCATGTATTATATTACCATTATTATTTATTATTTCTGAATATACATTTAATTCACATTAATTATAGTAGTAAACATCAATAATAATAATAATACAAAAAGAAATTTGAAGGGACTTACTCGGATCCAAACTGTCGTCATCGACTGCCGTGAATGGAGTCCCTTCGAGCCGTTCCATGCTCACGAGGGACTCCCTTGTTGGAATGTCTATAAAAAAGATAAACCTTAAAATCATAATAACAACAAATTTCAAATAAAGAAAAAATATCAAAAATATCAAAATACCTATGTTTTAGATCTGGAAGAACGCTTTTTTTGTTATTTTTATAATAATAATAATAATAATAATAATAATAATAATAATAATCGATCTAAAAAAATAAAGAAAACTTCAAAACATTTTTTTAGATCCGAAAGGATCTGAGGAGATCTAGTTTTTTTAGAATAGATTTTAAAAAGAGGAAACAAATCAATTTTTTTTGAAAAAGATCTGGGTCCGATCTCAACAGCTCTAAACCCAGATCTGGTTAAAATATATTTAAAACAGAAGAGTTTTTTACTTGGGCCGTCGTGGGTGGCGGCGCGAGACGACAGAGGTACGACGGACGGTGAACGGTAGAGCTCGACGGAGCCCTCGGTCGGAGGAAGATCGACCCAACGGCCTATGGTGACCAACCTTGAAAACTTGAGAGAGAGAGAGAGAGAGGAGTGTTTGAGAGAATAAAAGACTTTTTTTTGAAAAAAAAGAATCACAAATAAATTTTTGATGGAAAAATGGTATTTATAACACCATATAAACGACGCCATTTTGGTAGTAAGTTCTATCACCAAAACGGTGTCGTTTCACATCAATGCCCATGACTCGACCCGATCCGACTCATTGGACCTTAGGATCCGCGTGATTTCAATAAATGGGTTATTTACGCGCGCGGTCCTTTCACTTTTTTAAAATTTATAATCAGGTCCTTTTTATGCTTTTAATTTATTTAAATTTTCCCCAACAGTTTTGAATCATTTTCAATTTGGTCCTTTAACTCTCTAACTTCTCAAAATTACATTTTGACCCCTGAACTTTTCCAAAATTACATTTTCGTCCCAAACTTTTCCAAATTTGCATTTTACCTCCCCAAACTTCACCAAAATTACATTTTGACCCTCAAACTCCCAAAAATCACATTTTTACCCTTAAACTTTACAAAAAATACATTTTAATCCTCGAACTTCATAAAAATTACATTTTGACCCTCGACTTCACAAAAGTCATATTTTGACCCTCGAACTTTCCAAAATTATATTTTGACCCCAAACTTTTCCAAAATCACATTTTTCCACGAATATCAAAAATTACCATTTTACCCTCAAATTTCCAAAATCATATTTTCAACCTCAACTTTTCCAAAAGTTCGATTTTAATCCTAATTTTTCCAAAAATTTCAATTTTGATCCCCAAATTCCTTGAAAATTACGTTTTTATCTCGAATTCTCTGAAACTCCATTTTTAATTTCGTTTGTTTTGTTTTTCTCTTTTTCTTTAATGTTTATACATAAAATTTAATTATTATTCTTTCGTATTTTGTATTCTATTAATTTTATGTTTAAATTTTGTGTGTTTACTTATCTATTTAATTATTTTGTTTCATGTTATTTAATCTTCGTTATTAACTACCCATCTATATTTAATTTACATGTTAATTTTCAAAATTATTTTTACATACAAATAAACCTTTAAGACCGAGGCAATATGCTTTTCGTGTGAAAATCTCGAAAAATCATGCCCTAACGTGCTAGGTGTGATTTTTCGTATAATTTACACGAATCGAATATCCTCTTCCAAACTTTTCAAATGCCTTCTAATTTTGAGATTCCGAGAACGTCGTGCCCTAATGTGTTGGACACAACTTCAATTCTCTGCGAAAGTCGAAACAAACGGGCATTTTTTCTTCAAATCTAATTTTTGAAAATCATATGAAATAAGTTGTGTCCGAGGATCATATTTTAAACTTAATTCAAAATTAAGTTCTCAAAGAATATACAAATAATTTTAAAACAAAAATGAAGGAATATCCTTTCGTATGAAAGTTTCAAAAAATTATGCCCTAACGTGCTATTTATGATCTTTAGTATAATTCGTGCGATCAAGTATCCTCTTTGAAAATCTTTCAAAATGTCCTTCAATTTCAAAATTTCGAGAACTTAGTGCCCTAACATGTTGGACACGACTTCAATTTTCCGAGAAATTCGATACGCACGGACGTTTTTCTCAAATATGATTTTTGAAAACCATGTGAAGTTATTTATGAGTACAAAGATCGCATTTTAAAATTCGCTCGAGATTTTAAAGTTTTAACAACCAAAGACCCGAAAGTAGTCGATATGGTACCAATTTTGGGCATGTGAGTGTGCTAATCCTTCCTCACACGTAACCGACTCCCGAACCCATTTTCTGGATTTCGAAGACTAAAATATTTTTCAAAACGGATTTTAAACGTTTTGTGGTATCCGATCACACCAAATAAAAGATTGGTGGGAACTCCATATTTCGATTTTTAAAATATTTTTCGAGACCTGTTTGTTTTCCAAAAATAAACGTTTCAACAGCTTGGCGACTCCACTGGGGAAATTTTTTTAAATAAAAGAGTGTCAAGCCAAAAGTTGATTATTTTCGGGTCTTTTGTTGAAAATTTTTAAACCTTCGATTTTGTTTAATATATGATCCTTTGCATTTTTGTGTGATGCTATATTATGTAGATATTGCTAGTTAAGTTTGCATTCATATGTATTTGTTACTACCCTTTTAAGTGGAAGCGGGAAACTACTCCTTCGTGAGGTTTCACCTCCGTGCAGGATAGCGGATCGCTTTCGGGATTACATTCGTACCCATGTTTTCATGAAGTTTTCACTTTTGTGTAAACATATGAGAAATGTGTCCCCCTAAACCGAACTCATCCGTGTGAGCTTGTAATGGGTGAGGATTGAGGAATCTACTGGTTTGGGTACCCTTTACTCTAGAGCCTAAACCACATATAATGAGCCATAAGTACTTGCCTTAGAAAGAGTTATACCAAACCTTTTAGCAATTATCCAAGACAAGTTCTTAGGTTCTTTGTTTTATACCTTATATTGATGTGTTTTGCTAACGTGTTTTGTTTAGTCTCTTTTGCTTTCATTGGATCATCATACAAGAAAAGGTGTTGATTTAAGTTCGATTACCAAATAGGCAGTTTCATCATGAAAGACGAATTTCTTGATAGAGTGGAAGGTAACATGGTTTCGCGCTTATGGTCAGAGGAACGACAACGTGAGAAAGGAGACAGTTTGAAAGAGGGGCATTTATCAAAATTTTAGGATTATACTCGGATTAAGGTAACACAAAATAGTTTACAAGAATTGAGAGAGATTTGGGGTTAGTGGGATAGTGAGATGAAGCAAATGTTCTATCGGGAATATGGAGACTTACCCTACTTACTCGAAGTGAAGATAGAGAAACATCTCTTTCGAGCTCTCACCCAGCACTGGAATCCTTCATATAGCTATTTTACCTTTGGAAACTTCGACATGACGCCCACAATGGAAGAGTATACCGCATTGATTCGTTGTCCCAGAATTCAAGTTGACAAAGCATACTCGAAAGATGCATGTGTCCCAACCTTTTTGAAAAGATTGATGAACGTAAACGGGATGAGTGAACAGTGGGTTGCATCTCGGATCAAAGTAAAAGGAGATAATAAGTGTATCAATTGGAAAAGTTTGTGAGATCTAATACTGGCACACCCAGATATGAAGAAACGCATTGACATTTTAGCTCTTGGCATATACGAGTTAGTCTTTTTCCCAAAATCATTACGGTATGTGGAAGATGTAGTTGCGGTTCTGTTTGATCGGCTTAGTAAAGGAGTCACGCTCGTCCCAACAATTCTCGCCAAGGCCTTCAGATCATTAAACACTTGTAGAAGAGAAGGGGAAGGGAGGTTCATTGGTTGTGCACCACTTCTAATGGTTTGGTTTCAAAGTCATTTCTAGAAGGTAGAGAAATTTTCATGCAAAGTGTTCTCGGCCGATTTCTCACCTTTGAGGGAATTTGTTACCACACAAAGGGAACAAAATATATTCGAGGAAAAATGGACGGCTATCCTTCAAAACCTTCAGGATGAGGACGTCGAATGGTGCACGCCTTGGTTTATCCCCTATGAGATCCTCTATCATTGCGACAGCTTTGATTAGGTCCCTTTACTCGGGGTATAGGGTGCTATAGGATATACCCTTCGCTCGTGTTGAGGCAATACAAGACAAGACAATTTATCCTGTGACACATGACCTAGCTTAGTGCAAGTTCACCTACAAAGGGAATGATTACAAGAAAAGAGTCCAAGAGGCAGCGAATGCATGGAAGGAAGTACATAAGATGAAGAAGTTCTGTGTAAACCCGTTAACGACATCTAATTATGATTGGTAGAGAAGTAAAAGAGTTAATGATAACATCCCAGTGCCAAATCTCGAAAATGTTCAGCCAATAGAGGAATATTTGCAAGAGGTTCCATCGGAGATAGACATCATGAAACAAGACTTTGAGAAGAAGAGCGTAGAATTCGGGAAAAGAATAGAGGTTTTGGAAGAAGAAAATATGAAGTTGGGATTGAATGTGGATACACAAAGGTTAGAGGCCGAAAGATTAAGGAAAGGAAAAATGAAGTTGAAGAAGACTTGGAAGACTTGAAGAAGGTTTATAAGAAGCTTCGTTTGTCCATGAGAATCCCTGGATTAGGTAAGACATTGGAACAATGGCGACAAGAAATTCAGACACGAAAAGATCAAACAGAATAGTGGCAAAGGAAATTTCAATACGGTCAGGCTCGAGAGAACGCCATGAAAGGAGAACTACTAGAAAAACAAGTCAAGAAGGCCGAACTAAAAACCCAAATAGCTGTGTTAGAAGCTAGAATAATGGAGTTAGAAGAGTCACTACGTAGACACCGTAACCGAAACTCTATCCTGGAGCTTAAAGCGAGTATGGCCAAGAGTAAGGAATTAAGGGAAAGGGTGCAGGAATTAGAGGCTCTACAATAATGAGATTCGAATTGAGATCCTTGAAAGGAATTTAGAAACTCGTGAGTGGCACTTTTAACAAGCTCAGAGACAGGTCGAAGAAAGATTATGCAATGGGAAAAGTACTGACCCAAATGAGAGAAGCTGCTGATCACATGCAAGAGTTAGCTATCAAAGCTGATACTTTGAGCATCCAATATGAATCGAAATCAGGATGAGGACAGAAATTAGTCGGGCTTCTTAGGAAGATCAAAGCTTTAGGCAATCAGGCAAAGCCATTTGTGTAATTTCGCTTTATGTAAAAATGTTTTTTTCTAGAGAAGTTGTTCTAATGGAATTGAATTCAAAGTCAATGCCTTTTCTTACATTGCATACATACATTCATTCGCATTGCATCTTCACATATTTTAGCATGATAATTCTAACTAATTAAAACTTTAACAGTTACATCAGTAATCATTAAAATCCATATCACTATAACACTCTTAAAAAAACCAAAGCCATGGAGCAAAGGCTAGAGCAAATCCAAAAAGAGATGTAGGATCAAATGCAAGAGTTTGATGAATGAATTGGCTCAAATGAGGCAAAGTGGGGCCGATAAGGGAAAAGGTTCTGCAATAAACCCAATCAAGGAAGACGAGGATCCTATTATTCCTTCAGGTTTACATCCTTTCATAACCAAGCTCCACACGAGGCACAAACACGGGAGGCAACCGTTACTATAAGGGGACAACAACAAGCCACTGGCACAACAAGGCTAGCCAATTATCCAGTAGGATCAAGATCAAACCCTGAAGATAATGTTACAAATCTGGTGTCCCAGATTTCGATGAGATGATGAGAGCAAATCTTCCTAGACAGATGGAAAAAAAATATAAGCGATTAGAGGAGAAGATTGAGGTGATGCAAGGAACTGAAAACTCTTACGGGATAGATGCTAAAGAGTTAAGCCTGGTCCTAGACCTAGTGCTCCCCCCGAAATTCAAAACACTGGATTTTGAAAAATAGAGTGGGACCAACTGCCCCAAGGCACACATTACCATGTTCTGCAGAAAGATGACTGGGCATGTCAATAATGACCAATTATTAATGCATTGTTTTCAAGATAGTCTAGTAGGATCTACGGTGAAATGGTATAATTACTTGAGTCATGCCAAGATAAGCTCATGGAAGGATCTGGCACAAGCATTTATGAAGCAATACAGTCATGTAACTGACATGGAACCTGATAGAATGACCCTGCAAAGAATGGAAAAAAAGCCAAATGAGACTTTCTAATAATACGCTCAAAGATGGAAAGACATAGCAACCCAAGTACAGCCACCATTGTTGGAAAAGGAAACAACTATGTTGTTCGTTAATACTTTGAAGGCCCCTTTCATTAACCATATGTTAGAAGCGCTGCCAAAAGTTTCTCTAACATGGTTATGTCAGGGGAGATGGTTGAGAACGCGATCCGAAGCAGGAGGATCAAGACGGGGGAAGGTGTCAGAAGAATAGCCCCCCCAAAAAGGAAAATGAGGTCAACAACGCAGACTCTTACAAGACAAATTACTCAAAGCCAATGGTGATGGCGTCACCCAAGACCACGGAAGGAAACTATCAAAGAAATCCAAGACAGAGGTTTGGTTCGAGGCCAAGAATGGAATTCACTCCTATTCTCATGACATATAGAGAACTTTATCCGAAATTGTATGATAAACGTCTCGTGTCGCCAATCCATGTAAAGTCATTTCTACCGCCATTCCCAAGTTGGTATGATGCGAACGCATGATACGAATATCACGCAGGAATAGCTGGACATTCAATTGAGAACTGCGCGGCCCTAAAAAGGCACATACAACAGCTCATCGATGCCAAGGTACTGAGATTCGAGAACCTTGCGAATCCCAATGCATCAGGGAATCCGCTACCCAAACATCCCGATCAAGGGGTGAATGCAATAGCCGGAGGAGAGTGAAGGAAGATCAAGACTCACATTGAGGAGGTAAGATCACCAATGAGATGGGTATGGCACGAAATGGTAAAAGTAGGTTTAATTGCCCAAGATTTGGGAAAAGCAGTGAGAAAAGGATGCTACTGTGAGTTCCACAATAATGAAGGGTATGAGATTCAGGAATGCGACGAGTTCAAAACTGTGGTACAGGGATTGATGGAAATAAAGAGTTAGAATTTTTTGAGGAAAAAGAAGAAATGTAAGAAGTGTGTGCCTTTGAAGAGGACATGGCTAAGAAAACTTTTGGGGTTAATAATCCAATGATAATCATATCACGGCTAAGGAACGATGAAACTGAAGCAAGAGTTACTCCCACAATAATAATCCAAAAACCCGTAGCCTTCCCCTACAAGGATGACAAAAGGGTACCTTGGAATTACAACTGTAATGTAATGGTATCAATAGGGGAAAATTCCAAGGTTGAATCAGAAGGAGCTCAGGACGTGAGTCTTGTTACACGTAGTGGGAAAGACTATGACCCTGCAAGAACAAAAAATGAAACACTTGGAAAAACCTAGAAGAGCCGAAAAGAGGAAGTATTAGTGGACTAAAGTCACCAATTAATGAGGCGGTGATAGAAAAAGAGGATAAAGAATTCTTGAAGTTCCTCAAGCATAGCGAATATAGTGTGGTGGAGCAATTACACAAGCAGCCAGCTCGTATATCCATTCTAACGTTGTTATTAAGCTCGGAAGCATATTGCATTGTGCTAATGAAAGTATTAAATGAGACTTATGTAGCTGATGACATTTCAGTGAACAAATTAGACTGCTTGGTCAATAATGTCAGCACCTATAATTTCATCTTTTTTAATGATGATGAAATACCCCCAGGATGTATGGGGTCAACAAAAGCGTTACATATCACCACCCACTATAAAGGTTACACACTGCCTAGTGTATTGATTAACAACGGTTCAGCCTTGAATGTTCTGCCATTGACAACATTAAAGAGGTTACCGATTGATAGTTCTCATATAAAGACGTGTCACAATGTAATGAGAGCGTTCGATAGAACAGAAAGGAAAGTTAAGGGTTGGATCGAGATACCATTGTTAATCGGTCCAAACTCATACGAAGTAGACTTCTTAGTAATGGATATCAAACCAAGCTACAACTGCTTACTTGGAAGACCGTGGATCTATTCGACAAACGCAATGCTGTCATCATTACACCAAAAGCTAAAATTGGTGACCGAAGGATGATTAGTCACAACTAATGCTGAGGAGGATTTAATTGCGTCAATAGCGAATGATGCACCACACATTGGAGCAGATAAAGAGGCCTTGGAATGTTCTTTCCGATCCTTAGAGTTCGTTAATGCAACCTTCATCGTCGAAGGAAGCAGAATCCTTGTACCCAAAATATCAAAGATTACGAGGATGGCCCTACAAATAACAATTGGTAAAGGAGCCCTAACGAGAAAAGGATTAGGAAGGTTTCTCCAAGGGAGAATCAATGTGCCAATGTTGGTAGAGAAACGAGATCACTTTGGCCTAGGGTATAAACTAGATGCGAGGGGAAAGAGAAAGGAGCTGAAAAAGAAGCAGGGACAAAGAAGAGCTCGATTAGCCGGAGAGGAGATCCAATGGGAGCCAATGATTTTTCCCCATATATCAAAAACGTTCATATCAAGAGGAATAATCAATTCAAGGCTAAAGGTAGAAGAGAAAGAAGGGGGACTAATTGAAGCAATAAGGACAATGAAGGGTTTGAGCATCAACGTTATGTCCGAGGAAGGAAATGAAGAAAGAAACCTATGGGAAATTCGTCCTTTCAGCCCCGAAAGTACTCTCGACAACTGGACTATAGAGGAACTCCCTGTAATCTTTAGGGCTTCTTCAGAGTAATGCTCAGAACACACTTACTCCTTTAGGCTCGAAAGCAATATGGATCTTTTTGTAAAAGGGCCCATGATCATTATTTGATTATTTTGAATGAAAATGCATCTTCTATCTTACATGCCAAATCTTTCGCTAATTATTCTTTCATTCTTAATCCAACTCTACAAACTGTTCGTACATATCCCATAAACAAAATTAATCATTCTTTAATACATACATTCTTGTCCAATTTGACAAACATACTCATACTCATACCATATAATCATTTTTTAGTAAATTTTTTTTGTTCTTTGGACCTCCTTTTTATTCCTTTGACAGGTCCTTGAATATCAATAATATGAGTAACCTTAATGCTAACTTAAAGCCTCGTTTCGAGCAAGATATGTGTCTAGAAGAACTTCAGGACTTCGAAGATGATCAATATTGTAATTTGTCTCCTGATCTGTTAAGAATGATGGAGCAAGAAGAAAAACAAATCTTGCCTCATTCAGAACCAGTGGAAGTTATAAGCCTAGAGAATGAAGAGGAAAAGAAGAGATAAGTAAAAATTGGGATAAGCATCTCCCTAGAAACCAGAAAAGATCTTAACAAGTTGCTTCAAGAGTTCCAAGATGTCTTCGCATGGCCCTACCAAGACATGCCTGGTTTAAGTACTGACATCATTGTACATAAACTCCTCATAAAGGAAGAATGTAGGCCTATTCAGCAAAAGCTCCGAAGGATGAGACTTTATGTGTTATTGAAAATAAAAGAGGAGGTTAGAAAGCAATTTGACGCTGGGTTTCTCCAAGTAGTTAAATACTCAAAATAGGTAGCCAACATAGTCCCTGTTCCTAAAAAAGATGGGAAAGTGCGTATGTGTGTGGATTATCGAGATTTAAATAAAGCTAGCCAAAAGGATAACTTTTCATTACCTCACATCGATACCTTAGTAGATAATAAAGTAGGTCACTCCTTATTTTCATTCATGAACGGTTTCTCTGGGTATAACCAGATAAGGATGGGTCTTGAAGATATGGAGAAAAACCACGTTTATCATGCTATAGGGAACATTTTGTTACAAGGTGATGCCTTTTGGACTCAAAAACGCAGGGGAAACTTATCAAAGGGCCATGGTGACTTTGTTTCATGACATGATGCATAAAGAAATGGAAGTTTATGTCGATGATATGATTGCGAAATTCTGAACAGAGGAAGAGCATGTAAGGATCTTGATAAAGCTGTTTTGGGAGGCTAAGAAAGTATCAACTAAAGCTAAACCCAGCAAAGAGCACCTTCGGAGCCACTTCGGGAAAGCTGTTAGGCTTTGTGGTTAGCAAAAAGAGGATTGAAATTGATCCAGATAAAGTCAAAGCCATACAAGAGCTACCACCACCCAGTACGCAAAAAGAAGTTCGAGGGTTCTTAGGGAGGTTAAATTACATTGCTCGTTTCATCTTATAGCTGACTAAGAAATGTGATCCTATTTTCTGTTTGCTTAGAAAGCGCAACCCAAGTGTATGGGATGATGAATGACAAGAAACTTTTAGCAAGGTCAAAGATTATTTGTCCAATGTCCTATCTTGGTGCCTTCAATTCCTAATAAACCATTGATCTTGTACTTGGCAATCTTTGAAAATTCTATGGGATGCGTACTAGGCCAGCACGATGAGTGTGGAAAGAAGGAAAGGGCGATATATTATCTCAGCAAGAAATTCACCGATTATGAGACTCGATACTCGCCAATTGAAAAATGATGTTGTGCTCTAGTTTGGACCACGCGAAGACTAAGGCAATACATGTTGTACCACACCACTTGGTTAATCTCAAAACTAGATCCTCTGAAGTACATGATGGAGTCGGCCGCATTAAATGGAAGATTGGCTAGGTGGCAGATCTTGCTTTCTGAATTCGACATAGTCTATGTCAAACAAAAGTCAGTAAAAGGGAGTGCGATAGCAGACTTCCTAGCTAGTAGGGGTTTAGAGGACTATGAGCCAATGAACTTCGACTTCCCGAACGAGGATTTAATGTATGTTGCAACCAATGAAGAGGGAACCACAATGGAACATCTTTTGAGATTGAATTTTGATAGAGCTTCAAACGCCACAGGTAATAGAGTTGGGGCAGTCTTGGTATCACCAGAAAGAGACCACTATCCTTTCACCAGTAAACACGATATTGATTGCATAAATAACATGGTAGAATACGAAGCATGTATCATGGGAATCCGTGCAGCCATAGAACGGGAAATCAAATTTTTGGAGATATATGAAGACTCCACACTAGTAATCTATCAACTCAAAAGTGAATGGGAAACGAGAGATTCTAAGCTAATTGATTACCGAAAATTGGTTCTCGAGTTAACCAAGGAGTTTGATGATGTCACATTCCATTATCTCCCACGAGAAGGAAATCAGATGACTGATACTCTTGCCACTTTGGCCTCGATGATTAAAGTAAATAGACCAGAAGATATGAAACTCATTCAAATGAATGAGGCTCCAGCTCATTGTTATGATATTGAAGAAAAAGAAGAAGAAGAAGAAAGGGATGACCGCCCATGGTACCAAGATATTCTCCAGTATGTAAGAGATCACAAATACCCCGAGCAAGCTTCTGAGAATGATAAGAGGACATTGAGAAGGCTTGCAAATGAATATGTCCTAGACGGAGAAATCTTGTACAAAAGAAGAGAAGATCAGGTATTGCTAAGATGTGTCGACGCAGTTGAAGCTAGAAAGATCTTAGAAGAAGTTCATGAAGGCATTTGTGGGACACACGCCAATGGGTTCACAATGGCTAGGCAGATAATGAGATTTGGGTATTACTGGTCTACCATGAAAGGGGATTGCATCAATTATGCTAAGAGGTGCCATAAGTGCCAGATATATGGAGACAAAATTCATGTACCTCCATCACACCTTCATGTCATAACTTCTCCTTGGACATTTTCTATGTGGGGCATGGATGTCATTGGGCCAATTTCTCCAAAGGCTTCTAATGGTTATAGATTTATCTTCGTGGTTATCGATTACTTCACCAAATGGGTAGAGGTAGCTTCTTACGCCAACGTCATGAAATCTACGGTTAGTAAGTTCTTGAAAAAGGAGATCATTTACCGATATGGGATGCCAGAGAGGATCATATCCGACAATGCCTTGAATTTGAACAATAGCACAATAACAGAAGTTTGAGAACAATTCAAAGTCAAGCATCACAATTCATCTCCCTATTGCCCAAAGATGAATGGAGTTGTAGAGGCAGCTAACAAAAATATCAAAAAGATCGTTGCGAAAATGACTGAGACCTACAAAGACTTGCACGAAAAACTACCATTTGCCCTCTTTGCTTACAAAACTTCAATCAGAACTTCTACTGGGGCATCACCATTCTCACTAGCATATGGTATGGAAGTAGTCTTACCTATCGAGGTCAAAATACCTTATCCCTGAGTCTTGACAGAGTTACAATTAGATAAGGCAGAATAGATCCAGGCCGATATGATCAATTGAATTTAATCGAAGAAAAGAGGTTAAGAGCTATCCGCCATGGTTAGATGTACTAGAAAAGAATGATGCGAGCTTATGACATAAAGATTCATCCTAGAGAATTCCATGAGGGAGATCTAGTTTTGAAAAAGATACTTCCCATACATAAAGACTTTCGAGGGAAATGGATGCCCAACTGGGAAGGGCCTTATGTGGTAAAGAAAGCTTTCTCAGGAGGAGCTCTCATTCCAACCGAAATGGACAGTAAGGATCTGCACAACCCCGTCAACTCGAACTCGGTGAAAAAAATGCTTCGCTTAAAAAAAGGGATCGAGATGAAAACCCACAAAGGGCATCTTGAAACCAAAGGAATTTTGAGTTGAAAACCCGCAAAGGGTGACTCAAATTCAAGAATAGGTTCGAAGTGATCGTTTCTCCCTCAATTGTAACAAGATGGAAGAAAATTATAGCTTGAAGCATCAACAAAGCACTCCAAGTCTTCTAGACACATATTTGGGCTTAGAATAATTCTCAGCGAGCCGGCTCAGAGAAGCTCATTCTGCGATATCTGGGGCATCTAATTGTCTTTTATTGTATACTTGGCAATTTCTTAACTAAAATGATTGTAAACAAGGCTAGAAAAGCCTCATTCAAAGAAATTGTAATTTTTTACCTAAAGATTCAAAAATAAAAAATCAATAAACACCTTCTATATTTAAATCAATACAGATACAAAGAGTACTCAAAAGCAATTAATATCATATCATCAACCATTCAAGTTTTCTTCTCAAGGTAATAAATATATAAATATATTTATTTATTTATTTATCTATGTCATAACTGTCCATTTATTATCTGCTTAAATATTTGAAACGTTTTTAATAAATAAATATATTAAATATAATTTTAAATAAAAATAAATAAAAAAGGTGAAAGGTCAGTTAGGGTTACGCCCCTTTGGTGCTACCACCGTCCTTGCTCCAGCCGGGATCCCTCCGAGCGTGCCCGTACACGTGGGGAGTTTCGACAAAAAGAGGTTTCGTCAGTTTTGAAAAAAAGAATAATAACCAAAAATATAAAAACAAATTTGAAGAGAAAGAATAAAAACATCCAATTTTTTTAAAGATCTGTAACGATCTAATTAGATCTAGATTTTCTTAAAAAAGAAACGAAAAGAAAAACTAAAAAAGATTCGAAAATAGAAAAATGAAAGTTAAATAAAAAAACATATTTTTCACACCTTTTTTGAAAAATATGGCTAGATCTATCAAGATCTAGCCTTGATCCATGTTTTAGACGTAAAAGACAAAAAAAAAATTTACCTTTGAGCCACCGTGCATGGCGACGATCGGCAACGAGCAGTTATTTGACGAACAACCAGAGCATGGCCGGTTAAGAGAGGGGCTTGAGAGCCTTTTTTTTTAGAAAAAAGGGTTTTTTTAGAGGAGAAGTGAAAATGAGAAAAAAAAGGATAAATTGTAGTATATAAAAGCCACCAAAACAGCGCCGTTTTGGGTGTGGCCAAAACATCCCAAAACGACGTCGTTTTGTGTGACTCGATCTGACCCGCTTCGACCCAACAAGAGGATCTGCGTGTTTTTTAAGGATGGGTTATTTACCCATTCGATCCTTCAGCTTTTTTTAAATTTACCATCTCGTCATTTCTGTATTTTTAATTTATTTTAAATTTTCCCAACAGTTTTAAATTAATTTCAATTTAGTCCTTTAACCTTTTGAAGGCCAAGAAGTTGCCACGTGTCTCATTTTTTGGTTTTATTACCCGAAAGGTCCTTGAACTTTTTAGAAATAATATTTTGACCCTAAACTTCTCCAAAATTGCATTTTAACCCTTAAATTTTTCAAAATTATATTTTGACCTCTAAACTTTTCTAAAATTATATTTTAACCCTAAACTTTTCCAAAATTACATTTTAACCCCTAAACTTTTTCAAAATTACATGTTAACCTCTAAACTTTTCCAAAATTGCATTTTAACCCCTAAATTTTTCTAAAATTACATTTTAACCCCTAAACTTTTCCAAAATTATATTTGACCCCAAGCTTCCCTAAAATTACACTTTAACCCTTAAACTTTTCCAAAATTGAATTTTTTACCCCTAAACTTTTCTAAAATTGCATTTTGACCCCTAAACTTCTCTAAAATCACATTTTCGACCTTAAATTTTCCAAAAGTTTGATTTTAATCCCAAATTTTCCAAAAATTTCAATTTGACCCCCCAATTCCTCAAAAATTATGTTTTCATCCCGAATTCTCTGAAGCTCCGTTTTTATCCTGTTTGTTTTGTTTTTCTTTTTTCTTCGATGTTCATACATAGAGTTTAATTATTATTCTTTCGTATTTTGTATTCTATTAATTTTATGTTTAAATTTTGTGCATTTATTTGTCTGCTCAATTATTTTGTTTCGTGTTATTTAATCTTTGCTATTAACTACTCATTCATATTTAATTTACACGTTCGTTTTCAAAATTATTTTTACATACAAATAAACCTTTAAGACCGAGGCAATATCCTTTTCGTGTGGAAATCTCGAAAAATCATGCCCTTACATGCTGGGTGTGATTTTTCGTATAATCTGCACAAATTGAATATCCTCTTCCAAACTTTTCAAATGCCCTTTAATTTCGAGATTCTGAGAACGTCGTGCCCTAACGTGTTGGACACGATTTCAATTCTCTGAGAAATTCGAAACATACGGGCATTTTTCTTTAAATCTAATTTTTTGAAAATCACGTGAAATAAGTTGTGTCCGAGGATCGTATTTTAAACTTAATTCGAAACTTCAAGTTCTCAAAAAATATACAAATAATTTTAAACAAAAAACGAGGCAATATCCTTTCGTATGAAAGTTTTCGAAAAATTATGGCCTAACGTGTTGGGTATAATCTTTTGTATAATTCGTGCGATAAAATATCCTCTTTGGAAATCTTTCAAAATGTCCTTCAATTTCAAAATTTCGAGAACGTAGTTCCTAACGTGTTGGACACGACTTCAATTCTCCGAGAAATTCAAAACACACGACGTTTTTCTCAAATATTATTTTTGAAAATCATGTGAAGTTATTTATGAGTACAAAGATCGCATTTTAAAATTCGCTCGAGATTTCAAAGTTTTAACAACTAAAGACCCGAAAGTAGTCGATGTAGTACCAATTTTGGGCGTGTGAGGGTGCTAATCCTTCCTCACACGTAATCGACTCTCGAACCCATTTTCTGGATTTTGAAGACCAAAATATTTTTCAAAACGAATTTTAAACGTTTTGTGGTGATTCAATCACATCAAATAAAAAGATTGGTGGCAACTCCATATTTCGAATTTTAAAATATATTTCGAGACCTGTTTGTTTTCCAAAAATAAAAGTTTCAACACTTCTTATCATACACTTATCTATATCTAATATATTTTCAATTTAATTTAACTTTAATTAAATTACTTAAAATAATTAATTTTTTTAAATTATAAATAAATATCTTTTTTCTTTTAAAAATTTTAATAATTTTCTTTTTTTCAAAAGTTAATATTTTTTTTTATTTTTGTGCAATTTTCTATGTGATTGACAAATAATTTTGGTAATTATTTTACAATAAAACCTCAAACCTAAAACCTTAAATCTTAATCCTAAATGTTGAGGTTCAAGTTTGGATTCGAGATTTAAGGTTTAGGGTTCGAGTTTAGGTTTAGGATTTTATGTTTAAATTTAGGGTTAAGGTTTCGAGGTTTAATATTTAAGTTCAGGGTTTGGGTTCAAGGGTTTTGGGTTTTGGGTTTGAGTTTAGGATTTGGGGTTCTAAATTTTGGGTTAGAGTTTAGGATTTTGAATTTAGTATTTAGGGTTTGGGCTTAGAAATTATCAAAATGATTATGTGACGAAATTTTATTAATACCTAAAACCTTAGTATTTAGAATCATCCTTATGCATATTAGACGTGTTTTTTTTGGGCAAATAATAGATCATATACAAAATTATTTACTTTTATCTCAATTATTCAAAGTCATAATGGTTATATATACATTTATGAAATAATTAAAAGAAATTAGGAAGCTGTCATGGAGTTAATAAATTTCATCCCAAACTTAAGCATAAATATGTGTAAATACGAAAATATTAAAAAGAAAATGTCGAAACCACCTTTAAAAATGAAGTTTCAAAAATTATTTTAAAATTTGGAAAATAAGGAGTAAAAAAGGGGAGTCGCCACCAATCTTTTATTTGGGTGTGATTGGATCACCACAAAATGTTAAAACGTTAAAAATATCGGTCTACGAAATCCAGAAAAATAGGTTCGGGAGTCGGTTATGCATGAGGAAGGATTAGCACCCCCATACGCCCAAAATTGGTACCACATGATTATTTTCGGGTCTTATTTTGTGAAAACAGTGAAAGCTCGAGTAAAATTTTAAAATGCGATGTTTATTTTGAAAGGTTTCATATATTTTTTAAGAAATCTTTTTAAGAACATTTATCTCCGTATTCCGAACCTCTACGAGAATTATAATCGTGTCTAATACATTAGGGCACTATATTCTTAGAGTTTCAAAATTGAAGGACGTTTAGGGAACTTTTGAAGAGAGTATTCGATCGCGTGATTTGTACGAAAATCATACCTAGCATGTTAGGGCACGATTTTTCGAGGTCTTCACGCGAAGGAGCATTGTTTCGTTTACTTAAAAAAAATTTGGATATAGATAGAGGTCTGTTTGAAAACTTTTGAAAAGGATATTTCTTTCGCACAAATTACGAAAATCACACCCCACACGTTAGGGCACGATTTTTGAAGTTTTCACACACGAAATAATATTGCCTCGTTTTTGTCACAAAAAAATCATTCGTATATATTTTGAGAACTTGAAAATTTCGTATTAAGGTTAAAATGCAATCCTCGAACATATTGATTTGAAGAATTTGGAAATGGTTTGCCCGTTTACTTTGATTTTCACGAAGAATTAAAGTCGCGACCGACACGTAGGACACGACATTCTCGGAATCTCGAGGTGAACGGGCGTAAAAACTTGAAAAGGATATCCGGTTCGCGTGAATTATATGAAGAAATCACACCCGACACGTTAGGGCGTGATTTTTCAAAGTTTACGCTTGAACGAAATATTGCCTCGATTTTTAAAATAACTTGTAATGAACGCGTAAGTTTAAAACATGAATAGCGATTAATAAGAGACATTAGATACGAAGGAATATAATAAGCAGATAAGTAATATGCGAAAATATTAAATGCAGGTGCAAATAAATGCAAACATCGATAAGGAAGAAGAAACGATGAAATCGGGGTTAAAAATGGGACTTTTGGATACCCGAGGGTAAAATGGTAATTTTTGGTGAAATCGGGGTTAAAAATGGAATTTTGGAAAGTTCGGGGGTAAAATGGTAATTTTTTGGAAGTTTCGGGGTCAGAATGTAATTTCTTGAAATTTGGGGTCAAAATGTAATTTTTGGACTATTTGGGGGCCTATAAACAATAAAACCAAATAGTGGGTGACACGTGGCAACCTCACAGGTATCCAGCAGTCAAGGGACTAAATTGTAAATCTTGAAAAATTCTTGGGCCAATTTTGTAATTAAATAAAAGTTAATTTAGGGATTAAATTAAAACAAATTAAAAATGTCAGGGACTAAATACATAAATAAGCCAAAAAGTGTCATGTGGCAGCCTCTGGTGCAGTCAAACAGTCAAAGGGCTAATTTGAAAACCAATTAAAATTATCGGGCAAAATTGCAAATAATTAAAAAAAATGCAAAAGGACTAAATTGAAACAAATAAAAATGCGGAAGGACCAAACGCACAAATAGACCATTAAGCAAAAACACGCGGATCCCAAAGCGGGTTCGGGTCGGATCGGGTCGGGTTGATGGGTCCTATAAATTTTAGTTTTCAGATTTTTTTTATTCCATTTTTTCATTTCTTAAAAATTTCAACCCCCCATTTTTCTTTTTCTCTCCTCTCTCATCCCTCTCCTCTATCCAGCCACACTCTGGCCAAGCCAGACCCCGGCCGTTCGTCGCGCGTCTGCAGTCACGCGCCCCAGCCGTGAACAGCCCACGTCGCCGTCATTCACCTCAGGTCGATCACCGCCCGTAACGTGCCGTCGTCGGAGGTCAACGGTCGTCGGTAAGTTCGAAAGTCCCTTTAGTTTTCAACGCTTTTCCCTTTTTTTTTATCTTTGTTCTTATTTAAACTCCTCTTTTTGTAAAACCCAGATCTGGATTTTCCAGATCTGGGATTAAACCACTTTTTTAGTTTAATAAAATCTATTTCAAAACACGGTGGTTTACCTAAACTCCGATTTGTTTATGATTTTTATTTTGTTTCAGAGTTGTTTAATCCTTTTTCACGACTTTGTTCTTTTTCCTTTTGCATGTCCGCATATGATGGAGCACGATCGGCGTCCGACGGTGACTTCGCGACGGTGAACGACGGCGGTGCAACTGGATGGCATCCAGTGGAATCAGATAAGCCCGTCCTTTCTTTTTTATTATTATTATTAGTTAACAATTATTAATAAATATTAATTAATAATATAACCATTATTAATGGTTTTATTGTTATTATAACCGACATTAATGCTATATTATTGATAATATTATTAAATATTAGACTTCATTAATAATCACTAATACCTAAACAAAATAATAAATACTAAACGGGTATTAAATACATGTATCTACCCCTTTTAGAATCTGATGGGTTTTGAAACTTTAAAGTCTAAGCAACATTGAATGTATGTTGAACGTACCTAGCTTGAGACTGTGGATCTGTTTCGATGGTTTGATGTATCTTTTCAAATGTCTCTGCTTGTTACTTGTTCCCCTTTGTTCTTAATGTTTCAAAAATCTGCTTGTATTGATTTTTTCAAGAATTTGTACAGTGTATTGATTTTTGTTTTATCAAAGGTCCGACCCCTTACAATTGAAATCAGTTTGGCTTTTATAGCCAAGTATATCATCATGCAATTTGTTTTGTACATTTAAATGTCTGTCCTAATCTATCTATTTTTCTGCAGGTTCCATGGCAGTGGCGGTTGGTGCAGCTGGTGAAGGTGATGGCCGTGGCAGCAACTTGCTTGGAGGTGACCATCGGGCTGCTGACGTGGCATCATACCATTGGTGGAAGTGAAGGTGGGCAGTGCAAGTGGGACGCTTGAGTCAGATGGCCTTCTGCTTAGATTTGGTTCAGGCCAATTGGGCTGCTGTAATTTGGGGCCAGATTGGGTCAAAATGGGCCAATTTGTAGTTGGGCCTCAATTTGGGTCCTTTGTAATTGGGTCAAATTTGGCCCAATCGGACTTGTAAATGGACACTTGGACTTTTATTTTAGTTAAGTTTAAATTTGTTTTATAATTTTAATTTAAATTTAAATTTAAATAATTAAATTTAAATTTAAGATAAATTTAAATTTAAATAAATTTAAAATCAATTTAACCTCTAAATTAAAACGAAAAGTCCAAGCCCAGTCAAAATTGGGCTCCAACAAAAAACATAAGTGCTAACGTCATGAAACCAATTAATTATATGTGTTTCCTCTTAACATGACATTTAGAAGATTACAAGTTTATCTTTTCCTTTGACGGAACATGTTTCTTATTTCATTAACAAAGAACAGTGCAAAAGTCATAGCATGCTTTTATATTATTTGCCTAATTTTTGTTCATGGTTTTGGCATGCTTTTTAAAGACGAATTTGATTCACAATTATAAAATAATACCATTTGAATCGATATAAAAAAACTTATTGTAATACTCTAAACTCGACTTGGATGAATAGATTGAGTTTGGGATATCACACCAACATTCAGGAGAAAAAGATACTGATATAGAATTAATTCACAAGCAACCAAGTATAAAACCAAGTAGCCAGCATATTAAACACTAGCACGTACGATCCGAAATAGAAATGAGAAGTATGAAACCCACACACATAAGCCTAAGGAAGTCTTTGCCTTAAACTTCAAAAGTGACATAGCATTAACTACTCGCCTTAAAACCGTTCCAATTAGAAACAATCCCAACTTCATCGACAAGAATATCAACTACAAATCAACTTCAACAAAGAAAGTTACGGTTCCAGAACAATAAAACTTACACTTACGGTTTCAATAACGTAAACGAACGATACCAACAATCAACAATAATCACCGAAAGAAGAACCAAGAACAAAGCAAAATAAAAATAAAAGAATAATAGTAAGAGGAACTTCCAAAAAAAATAACGCCAATTAAGAAACCAAATTTAAAATCTATAATCATTTTCCCGGAGAAGAGCAAAAATAATATCCTCTAACGCATACGCAAAGACTCAGACACATAACCAAGGAATAAACAGACGCTTAACCATTAAACCACTAAACTCATCATTAAAATAATATCGCACAGAATTTAACTTATGTAACACATACGGAGTCTAAAATTCAATTCAAAGAAAACACAAAATTCCCAAGTTGTGACTCGAACCTCAGATCTCGAGTAAGCAAACAAAACACATAACAACAGAAGCAGAGGCAGATTCATTACACAACTCATAGATAACATGTTAAATTTTTGGGGCGTTACATGTTAATTTTTTTTTAAATCGTGAGGGGGTTGTAAGTGACGATTCAACGATCGGTACGGTGGATCAGTACCCATTGACATATAGTAAATTAATTTAATAATACATGAAATAAAAACATATAGAAATTATTAATAATATTATTTAAATTATAATGTATTAATATTAATATTCAAAACATGTTTTAGGTTTGGTTTGCTTTATTGGTGATTCGTTGCGAAAGAGTTCTTGGATAGGTGGACAATTATGTGTGATTTGATAATATTCTTTTATTCCTTGTTACTGATTTGATAATTTTTGACTTCTTATATCTAATAAAATAACTTTATTGATGAGAAAAAAGAAAAGCTAAAATTAATGAGAAAAAAATTTAAAAGAGAAAGAAATAGGAATTTTAAAATAAAGATAATGAAAGGAATCAATAGTTTTTATTTTTGCAGTTATAAAATGGATTGGAAAAAAGAGTAAAAGAGGAGAAAATATATAATTTTTGTAGATCTATTTTGTGGACGGTGTCTATCGTCGCTAAAACTTCAAATTTTTATTTTATTTTTTGCACTATATTATATAGTATTACATAATGTGTTAATTATTATGTATCATTGTTCATAATTATATTGGTTGAAATATGTTATAAAGCATTATATAATGCTATATCATATCACATCTTATAATATTTAATATATTAATAGTTTATATATATGCATTAATGATTAAACATTATAATATTATGTAATATTATATCTTTTATTATAATCTATAACTCTATAATAGTTATATATATTAATAGTTTTAGTAATAGTTATATACTAAACATGAAGAACTCTTGTGATTCCAAAAGTCTAGGGCCATGTGGCTTGCTTATGGGGACTGCAATACGAAATATTTCCATAGTCGTACTTTGACTAGATGGACGAGTAATCGAATTGAAGGGCTCAAGATTAATGGAGATGAGTGGTGTTTTGCGGATGAGGAGTTGAAGCAACATGTGATGGGTTTTGTTTACTAATCTTTTCTCTACAAATAATCCTTTTGTTGATCCCTTCACATGTAAGGGTCATTTTTTGGAATTGCCATAAGTGGATAGAAATGCTTTTGAAGGGACTTTGACAGATGCTGAAATTCGTAATGCTTTGTTTGGTATGGCCCCTTAAAAGCGCCTTGAATGGATGGGTATCATGCTAAATTTTACCAATTGCATTGGGATGTGGTTGGCCCTTCAGTTTGTTCTTTGGTCGTAGTGTGTTAGAAGGTCAGTTTTTGGATCCAACTTTGAATCGTACTCTTTTGGTCATTATTCCGAAGGTTATTGGTCCCGAGCGAATAACACAGTTTCGACCAATTAGTTTATGCACTGTCCCTTACAATGTCATTACTAAAATAGTGGTGAATAGGTTACGACCATTGATGGGACATCTCACCAGCTTGAATCAAGCCAGTTTTGTAAGGCGTAGTATTGGAAATAACATTATGGTTGCACAGAAAGCAGTTCACTCCTTACGGAACTTTAAAGGTAAGAAATTTGGGATGGCCTTAAAGATTGATTTGGAGAAGGCATATGATTATGTCCAATGGGATTTTCTGGAGGATACTTTAGTGGACGTGGGCCTTCCAAGCTTGTTTGTTAGAGTCATTATGCACTATGTTTCCTCTTCTTCCCTCCAAGTGCTGTGGAATGGTTCATTTACAGAGGAGTTTCAACCTTCACAGGGCATTCGAGAGGGGGATCCGCTATCGCCGTATTTATTTTTCATTTGCATCGAGAGGCTTAGTCATCTTATTGAGGAATCCTTAGAACAAGTAAGGTGGAAACCGCTTCATTTGTCTAGTGGTGGGCCGACATTGACACACCTGCTCTTTACAAATGATTTGTTCCTTTTTAGGGAGGCTGATAACGGACAGGCTTGTTTCATCAACGATATCTTGGATACTTTTTGTCACCACTCAGGGCAAAAAGTAAAAAAAGTAACTCCCAAATTTTCTTTTCTCCTAATGTCCTTGTTGACCGTATGAATGATATTTGTAAGAAAGTCAAATTTGAACGTGTGGATAATTTGGGAGTGTATTTAGGTATGCCTTTGTTTCATGGGAGAGTTGGGAAGCAAAACTTTGAGTTTGTAGTTGACAAGGTTAAAAGGAAGCTTAACGGTTGGGATGCTAAGAGGCTTTATTATGGGTAGGATTACCCTTGCTAAGTCTGTTTTGTTAGCAATTCCTAATTATTTATGGGTATTGTTTGATTGCTTATGTTTATCTGTAAAGAGATTGAGAAACTTCCACGAAATTCCATCTGGGGTTCTTCTTCAACTAATCATAAACTGGCTTTTCTTGCTTGGGAGGATTATTGCCAACCTATTGAGAAAAGGGGCCTTGGGTTGTGGAATATAGTTGATCAAAATAAGGTGATCCTTCTCAAGCTTGGCTACCAATTGTTGTCTAACACGAAGGCGTTTTGGGTTCGCATTTTGAAGAGTAAGTATAGGATGTTTGGGATCCTTCTTGCATCGATTATACGGACCAACTACTCTTTTGTCTAGACGTCCTTGTCAAAGGTGTGGTTTGAGGTTATTAATAATGTCTTATGAGCTATTGGTGATGGACAAACGATCAACTTTTAAAATGATACTTGACTTAACCTTAATAGACCTCTTAAAGATTATTATCTTGGTACAGGTCAAATGGATGATACTTTACGAATTTGTGATGTTGTGGATACTGCAGCTGATTGGAATTGCGTGCGATTGAGGAGATGGCTTTCATGTACGATTCTGAATTATATTCCAACTGTGATTCCACCGCAACCTTCTAGGGCACTTGATCAGTTGATTTGGAAGTGGAGGGTTAGTGACAAACTCTCATCTAAGGAAACCTTTAACAATTTGTACCAAGATATCTCTACGGCCTCTTCATCTCACTAGAAGCTCATTTGGAAGGCTAGGGCACCACAACACGTAAGGGTTTTCTTGTTGTTACTGTGGCATAGTAAAATACTTACTAATGGGGTAAGGTTGAGACGACATATGTCTACTGATGGTCGTTGCTTGCATTATGTAGATGGAGAGGAAACGAATCTACATGTAGTAAGGGATTATTTGTTTCCTAGGGCGATTTGGATGGTGTTAGTATCGTTGCATAACCAGGTACTATTCTTTGCTTAATCTCTTGACGAGTGGTTGAAATGTAATTTAAGGAATAATATTACTTTCTTTGATGATGTGATCCCTTGGAGTTCTCTATTCTCGATTACTTGTTGGCTTTTGTGGAAGAACCACAATTTGTTTGTATTTTCGGATGGCCATAGTTGTGTGTAAGAAATTATGGATACAAGAATAAGTTGGATGAGGAGTGTTGTTGCAGCAGGATCTGAGCTAACCTTTCAGCACCCAATGTGATCTGAGCTAACCTTTCAGCATCCAATGTAACTCCTTGGAAATTTGATAGTTGCTTGTTTAATTATGTTAATAAATATTTGTTTACTTCTATGGTTATGCGTTTTGTTTGATTACTTGAGATTTGACTTTCGAGTTTCATAACTTTTGGAAATTTCCGTTAATTCCTTTATTTGAACCTTGAACCTAGGATCTCTTGTTTAGGTTTATTTCTGCGTGATCTATGGAAACGATGAGCCTACTGGTTTAATGGTTAAGCATCTGTCTATTCTTTGGTCCTATGTTCAAATCTCCGCATATGCATTAAGAAAATATACTTTTGCCCTTCTCCATGAAAATGATTTTAGAATTTTAAATTGGTTTCTTCCCTTTGACGTTTGTCTTTTTTTAGAAGTTTCTAATTTCTTTTCTATTCTTTTTTTTGTTTCTTCTTTCATTCTTTCTTAAATTGTTATCCGTTCTTAAACTTTCGTTTGGTTTTGTTAACTTACCTGTTGAAATTACGTTTATCTAGGTAAAATTTATTGTCTATTTTCTTGTTATAGAGGTTGGATTGTTAATTGAAATTTTGGTTCTTGAGCGTGATTGTTGGGTTTTAATTGTTCCTTCTAGTATTCAATGTTGATTCATTGTAGGGGACAATCAGAGTATGTTTGGCAATCCACAAGCCATGTGAGTCATTTCGTGTGGCTGTTCTCTTGGTAAGCGTTGATTTTGGGAGAAATTGTGTTAGAGTTGCGACATATTTGTTGGACGATTTTTGGATATCATTGTCGATATTAATTATGTTTTGGACAAAGTTTTTCATTTTAAGTTTAAGATTTCTTGCTTTTACTTCTACTTTGAATCTAAATTAGGTAGGCTATCGAAACCCCGATTTATCACTATTTTTTCACCAAAAAAATAGAGTTCTCGACGGCATACAGCAGGCGACATGGGCATGTGAGCCTGAAGATTGAAATTTTTGTTTAAGTTGTAGTTGTTGTAATAGGCAAACATAGGCTGTCCGTAGGATATGTATGAACTGAACGGAACAATATGATCTATTTTATCATGATTATAAACAAATTATGGATATCTATATGAGCTAGATATTAATAATATCAACACTTTGTTATATTGGAATTGTCTGATCATATCTGCATTTGAATTATACATATCTTTCATATGCTCTGTATCTGCTTGGGCGAGAATTGTGAATTGAAGGAAGTATTCTAAACTGATTTGGTGGTTAATCCACCCATAACTTTATATTAACTGGCAATGAGATTGTAAACACTAAAACGTGCCATATCGACACTATGAGGTATGTAGGGAAGGATGCCTATTATATACCTACTGATGTGCTGGGTTGGATAGAGATGGTCTATAGCGAATAGGGTCGAAATTTTTTTAGGGGAGAGAGTTGTAATGCCCCAATAATTTGATAGTTACTTGTTTAATTTTGTCAAAAAATATGTGTCTACTTCCGTGGTTTTGCGTTTCATTTCATTACTTGAGATCCGAGGTTCGATTCGTATAACTTTTGGAAATTTTTATTAATTCCTTTATTTGAACCTTGAACCTAAGATCCCTTGTTTAAGTTTATTTCTGCATGATCTGTGTCAACGATGAGCCTAGTGGTTCAATGGTTAAACATCTGTCTATTCTCTGGTCCTATGTTCGAATCTTCGCATATGTGTTGAGGAAATATATTTTGGCCCTTCTCCGTGAAAATGGTTATAGAATTTTAAATTGGTATCTTTCCTCTCACGTTTGTCTTTTTTAGAAGTTTCTAATTCCTTTTATGTTCTATTTTGTTTTCTTTCTTCTTTCATTCTTTTTTAAATTCTTATTCGTTCTTAAACTTCCATTTTTTTTGTAAAGTTGATTGTTGAAATTACGTTTATCTCAGGTAAGATATATTGTCTTTTTACTTTTTATAGAGGTTGGATTGTTAACTGAAATTTTGGTTCTTGAATGTGATCGTTGGGTTTTAATTGTTCCTTCCAGTATTCAATGTTGATTCGTTGTAGGGGACAGTTACAGTACGTTTGGCAATCCGCAAGCCTCATGGTTATTTCGTGTGAGTGTTCTTTGGGTAAGCATTGATTTCGGGGGAAGTGTGTCGCGGGTGACGACATATTTGTTGGGGAAAGTTACAGTACGTTTGGCAATCCGCAAGCCTCATGGTTATTTCGTGCGAGTGTTCTTTGGGTAAGCATTGATTTCGGGGGAAGTGTGTCGCGGTGACGACATATTTGTTGGATGAGTTTTGGATGTCGATATTGATTGTGTTTTGGACAATGCTGTTCATTTTAGGTTTTGGACTTCTTGCTTTTGCATCTACTTCAAATCTATATTAGGTAAGGTGTCGAAACCCCGATTTATCACTGTTTGTTTACTAGAAAAATAAAGTTCTTGATGACACATGGGAGGCCACAAGGGCTTGTGTGCAGGCCGTGTGTGCCACACGATTGTGTGAGAGGCCGTGTGTGCCACACAATCGTGTGAGAGGGCATGTGATGAACCATGTAACTCACTATTTTCTAATTTTTGAGACACGAGTGAGCCACACGGGTGTGTGCTAGACTGTGTGTAGGAAAAATAAGGTGCAGAGGTCATATGGGCTGACACACGGGCGTGTGTCCAGACCGTGTAACTCACTGTTTTGAATATATGGACACACGGGCACCCACACGGGCATGTGAGCCTAAAAACTAAAATTTATCATTAAATTGTAGTGCTGCTATACTAGGCGAACGTAAGTCATTCATAAGATATGTATGAACTGAACAGAACTGTATGATCTATTTTATCATGAATATAAACTAATTCTGGATATCTCTATGAGTTAGATATTAATAATATCACATTATGTTATACTGGAATTGTCTAATCGTATCTACATATAAATTATACATATCTGTCATTTTCTCTACATCTACATGGGGCGAGAATTGTGAATTGAAGGAAGTGTTCTAAACTGATTTGGTGGTTAATCAACCCATAACTTTCTATGAACTAACAGTAAGACTGTAAACATTGCAATGTGTCATACTGACACTATGAGGTGTGTAGGATGGATGACTACTATATATCTACTGGTGTGTTGGGTGGGATGGAGTGTGGTGTGTAGGATAAGGTAGGAAATTGCATCTGTATCTGTATCTACATTTACGTTTGTATCTCTGTTTTTATCTGATCTATTTTTGTATCTAAACTATTATGTATCTGAAACCATTATGAGTGGTTAATCTTCTCGAATAAGATTGAGTATGTTGTTTGAACTCTTAATGATATTTGAGTTAGTTGACATATGTTGAACTTATTATGCGGTACATTAATTTACAACGCATTAACTAGATTAAATGAATTCCAAGAACCTCCTAGAACTGAGCGGCTAGCGGACGAGGGACTCGATCATCAATCGGACTTATTATATATATATGTGTGTGTTAACCATATATCTGATTTCGTACTTTAAGCTTTAAGATTTAACTATATTTTAGATGACTGATGGTTTGAAAACTTAATAATAAATTAATTAAACTTGCTCTGAGTTTGATTGTGTACTGGTAAGTTGATGTGACATCCTAGACTTTGTCTTTCTGTCTAGGTCGGGTTTAGGGTGTTACATTTAATGGTATCAGAGTCAGATTTGCATCACTCGACTGTGTAATTGGACCTCTGCTTTGAGAAAATGTGTTTTAAATAAATTAATTTTATATCATGAGTTTAATAACTTGTTTAGTAAAGGATCGAGTCTTCGACGCCGCGCTTGTAAGTATCTTTTTCTGATATATTGTGGGTAGACTGTTCTGTGATAATTGATTTTTTTGGCTAATTTTGCAACTTGTAATAAATTGTTATAGAATCTCTGATAAAAACATTGACTTGATTTGTGTGCTTTTGATATTGTAGACAATGAAAAGAATGAGTTCACGAGAAAGTCGTGGACGTGGGACATGAGGGCGCCAAAAGGGAGCTCGAGTTGAGTCGTCCTCCATGGGTAATATACCCATATTGGTGACCAACGAGATTGTTGGCACTCTCACTATTAAGATAGGGTCTCAGATTCCACTAGTTCGGGATGATCTTGTGTTCCGGGCAATGCTGTGAGTTCTCGAGAGGGTTGCTGGGACTTGTACTAGACCCGAAGGTCAAGGGTCAGTTACTGAGTAGCTTCGATCAAATGAGATCCAATTTTTCAGAGGCATCACTGGAGTCACTTCTACTGTAGCTGAGTACTGGTTCGAGGCTACTGAACGCATCATGAACAACATTGACCGTACATCTTCACAAAAACTGAGGGGTGCGGTATCTCAACTCAGAGCTGAGGCTTACTAGTGGTTAGGGGTGAGCAAAACTCGATTTGACTCGAAAAAATTGAAAAAAATTTGAATTTCGAGTTAAATGAATCAAGTTGTTCGAGTTAATCGAATTATTCGAGTCAACTCGAATTTTTTCCTGAATTTTGAGTTCAAATCGAGTTGAGTTTTCAAATTCGAATAACTCGAATAATTCGAATAAACCGAATATCAAACTATAATATTTTACAGTTTACCCCAAACCCTCAAACATTTTTACTTTCCCCAAAACTTTTACTCCTTCTCATCCCACGCCCAATCTTCCCCAAACTCATTTCCCTCCAATATTTTTTTTAATATTTTCCCTCCAATATTTTACTCTTCCCATTTACTTTCCCCAAAAACCCTCAAAACTTTTACTCCCTTCTCATCCCACGCCCAATCTTCCCCAAACTCATTTCCCTCCAATATTTTTTTTAATATTTTCCCTCCAATATTTTACTCTTTCCATTTACTTTCCCAAAAACCCTCAAAACTTTTTATTTTCTCTCAAAACTTTTACTCCCCTCTCATCCCACCCCCATTTACCCCAAACCCATTCCCTCTACAATTTTTTTAAATATTTTCTCTTCAAAATTTTACTCCCCTATTTACTCTTCCTCAAAATTTTACTCTCTAAAACCCCAAAACTTTTACTTTTCACCCTTTACCCCTAAATAAAAGAATTAAAATCATCCAAAAAAATCCATAAACCTGAATAGTAATAATTTTATTTATATATACTATTTATATTATTAAATTAAAATTCACATTTTATATTATTTATATTATTGAATTATTTAATCATATTAAATATTTATATTAAAAATAAATTATTAATGATTTCATAAAATATTTGTGTTAAAATTTTATGTTGGTATTAATTTCATATTTTATCGTTAAAATAATTTTATTAAAAAATCACATTTTTACATTTAAAATATTTTTTAATTTTAAAATACATAACGAGAAGAATTAGAAAATAATTGAAGCAACTAAGCAAATGACATAGGTTTTCTTGGTTCATCTCACCATTTTGCGGGGATGTGACCTGTAAAGTATGCTTCTATAGACCTCCATGTAGGCCCAAATTATTAATATGCCATGATCAGAATGAATCAAATGCTCCTAACTAAATGAATGCACATGATGAATGTCAGATTCATTTATTATTTTTATTTGGGTTGACAAAGTCTGTCGTTTGTCCAAATTCTGTTGTGGGTGCAAGATGGTATTACAAATGACATAGATTTTCTTCCCAATTTAGTGTTTAAATTGTCTCTTTTGTATTTCATTTAGCATGCATTGTTAGCATTTTATACTTAGTTTTCATGTTTTCTAACTCATTGATAGTTAGTTTAAATTCTTGTTATTTTTATCTATTTTTGTACTAATATCGACGCAAGCAGTCGATATATTGCGTCTTAATATTGTCAGCATAAGAACTAAGCCTAGAAGCTTAATGTTGGATGAATGCAGCCACAAGATCAGCTAGTAATTGCGACCAAGAGATGTCACAACATTGAAACTGAACCTTGAATGAGTAGAAGCTGAATTCACAACTAGAAGCACCAACGCAGGAATTTCACAGAAGTCGCGACAATTATGATCACAGAATGCGCTCAGCGATACAGCGACAATCTGCAGATCTGTGAAGAACATACTACAACTACATGAGCGCACAGCTGTATTCTAACTAATTTTGATAGCTCCAAAATCCAAATATAGATCTGAGAGAGAAGGCTGAATCCTGAAACATTTTAGAGGCTATAAATAGACAAACGAAGAAGGAAAGAAATCATCGAGAGCTAAGGGATTTAATTTTGAAAATTCTGTGTGATTTTGAGATTTGAGCTGGAAATCGGGGAGCTGATGAAGCAAGTCTGTAACTCCTTCTGACGAGAAGTGCTTGATGCCGAGCAAGAGGAACAATTAAGGAGTAGGCCTAGTAGTTTAGAGATAGTAAGTTCGTTGTATTCTTTAATTATTCTTAAACGATGATGGATTTTGATGATATTAAATGAATACGAGAGTATCTTTTGATGTTAGATCATTTTGATTCTTACTTTACTGTACTTATCCGTTTATTCTTGGATCTAATCGCTCTAAACACGAAAGTGAAATTGCAGTACGTCGACATCGAGAGATGCGGTGACAGGTTAGATTAACAAGTGGGTTAGGCGAGAGCTGCTCGGGACTAGGATAAAAAACCAGTTACTTGTTCTTGGATACACATCGTTACTCGCACTGAGAGGTGGAGTGATTGTATTTGAGTCTGGATTAAGTAGAGAGCTATTGTTGGTAAGAACTCAAAGGGACTTCATTGCAGTAACAATTCATCTATATCTTACCTTGTTCACGCATCTAACGTTGCAACTTAGCAATATTCAGTGAACCATTTCTACCCTTTACGCTTGGTCACATTTATATTTCATGCATATTAATATTTAGTATACAACACTCAACACAATTGGATTTATTTTCAGTACACTGACGTTTAATCTCTGAAGTTTAACCCTAATTGCGTTGACATTCATTGACTATTTTAGTGTGCAGATCTGACATATTGCTTGAGGGGATTCGATTGGCATGGGATAAAGGGTACAAGAAAGTAGAGTTGGAATGCGACAATAGCTTGTTAGTTAAATCCATTCTTGCGGGAGGTGCTATTGTTAGTAGGATGATGGAGTTAAGGTTGCTACGTGGTATGCCCATTCGTCATTGGGTAGTTCGGCTTCGTTACATTCCCCGAACTCAAAATGCGATAGCGGATTGCTTGGTAAAAATTGTTAACCCTATTTTGTTACAATTTACTTTGATGGAAGATCCCTCACAGTCGGTTTGGGAGCTACTCTTGAATGAATCCAACTTGTCTGGTTTACATTAGAGTTTATTTGTATCGCTTTGGCTATTTTTATTTACCAAAAAAAAGTAATAGTTATATACTATGGGAAGGAATCCACTTACATTGATTTAAAGGTATAAAACTAAAGTAGTTTTACACCGTCGAAACTTTTTTTTAAAAGAAAAAGTCTCGAAAATGTTTTTTATTGAAAATTGGGAGTCGTCACCAATCTTTTTTTTTTGGTGTGATTGGATCACCACAAAACGTTTAAAATCCGTTTTGAAAAACATTATGGTCTTTGAAATCCAGAAAATGGATTCTGCAGTCGGTTACGTGTGAGGAAGGATTAGCACCCTCACATGCCCAAACTTGGTACCACCTCGATTATTATCCCGTCTTGGTTGTTAAAAATTTGAAATCTTGAGTGAAGTTTAAAATACGATCCTCGTACACATAATTATTTTGCATGATTTTTGAAAATTGAATTTGAAGAAAAATGCCCGTGTATTTCGAATTTTGCAGGGAATTGAAGTTGTGTCCAACACGTTAAGGTACGACGTTCTCGAAATTTCGAAATTGAAGGACATTTTGAAAGGTTTAAAAGAGGATATTCGATTGTGCGAATTATACGAAAAATCACACCCATCATGTTAGGGCATGGTTCTTTTAAGTTTCTACACAAAACGATATTGCCTCGATTCTAAAATCATTTGCATCTTTTCAAAACAGAAAACAATTTTAATTTAATTAAAAATGAGTACGTAAATTAAATATGAATATGCAATTTATTAGCAAGATTTAATAATACAAAGACAGAACAATTAAGCAGGTAAATAAATACGCAAAAATAATCATTGGATTAATAATATATGAAGTACAAAAAAACGCGAAACAAAATCGGAAAATAGGATTAATTAAAAATACGGAGAAAATAATTTAATTTTTATGTACAAAGAATCGAAGAAAAAAGAAAATAAAAAAAGGGGTGAAAAATGAACTTTCGAAGAATTTAGGGTTAAAATGTAATTTTGGAAAAATTTGAGGGTCAAGTTGTTATTTTGGGAAAGTTCAAGGGTCAAAATGTGATTTTGGAAAAGTTTAGGGGGTCAAATATAATTTTAGAAAAGTTTAGAGGTCAAAATGTAATTTTGGAAATGTTTCGGGTTTAAAATGCAATTTTTGAAAGAGTTCGAGGCTCAAATGTAATTTTGGAGAATTCGAGGGTCAAAATGCAGTATTGAAAGAGCTCGGGGTTAAAATGTAAATTTGGAAAAGTTTGAGGTTCAAAATGCAATTTTGGAAAATTTTGGGGGCTCTTTTGTGCAATAAACCTAGAAGATGTCATGTAACAGGTTTCTGGGCTGCCAAAAGTCAAGGGACTAAATTGAAAAGGAAATAAAATAAAAGGGGCAATTTGAAATAAATTAAAAACACGAAAAAGAATCAATTGTAAAATCAAAAAAAATGCGGAAGGATCGAACCTGCAAATTGCCTATTCAGCGAAAACACGCGGATACTTGACCTGGGGCGGGTCGGATCCGGGTCAGTCTTGGGTCACTAAACAAAACGACGCCGTTTAGGGATTAAAACACCCACCCTAAAACGACACCGTTTTAATGGCCTATAAAAGGCTAAAAACTCTAAAAAAAATCACATTTCCCTTTGCTGTTAAAAAATTTCCTGTTCTCATATTCTCCCACTCTCTCTCAACCTCTCATCCCTCCGGTCATTGAGTCGTCGCGACTCCGCCATCTGCCACCGCGCCTCGTCGTCAACCGCCGTCGTGCACGACTGTTTGGTGAGTAAAAAATCTTTCTTTTCTTATTTTTTTAAAAATAAAACTAGATCTAGGCTCGTGGTTTTCAAATCCGAGCCAAAAAATCAAAAAACCTTTGTTTTTGGAGTTTTTGTTTTAAAAATAAAGTTGAATCTGCTTTGATTTCTCAAAAAAAAACAAGTTTCGACTCTTTTTTTTCTTTTAAATCTATTTTTATTTTTTATATTTTTTTAAGAAAACCCTAGATCTATTTTTTTAAATCTGTTTTTTTATATTTTGTTTTTATTTCTTATATTTATTTTAAAAATTTGATCTTAGTTAAATCTTTCCTAAAATTTTTTACGAGGATTCGATGATTCTTTCTTTAAAAAAAATTTGAATCTGTTTTGAATATGTTTTCCCCCTTTTTTACCTATTATTATTTTTGCTAATATCTTCTTTTTTTCGTTTCAGGTCTATCCTCCGAAGAACCCTCACGATCATGGACCAAATCGGTGAGGTTCAGTTTGACTCCGACGGCGACGGCTATGAGGTCAGGTGAAACCCGTTCGACTTCTTCTTTATTATTTATGTTTGTTAAAAACGTTTTAGGAATAAATAGCAATAAATGACAATTATGAAACAGGTAAATATATTAATATGTATATTTAAAGCGTGTACCTTGATAACACAGACATATCTTAGATATTATGTAATCTGACTTTGAATGTATCCTCTGTTATTGTGTATTGCTTCATGTATTTTCAATTGATTTCAAATGCTTTTCTGTGTATATTGATTTCGAATATCTGTCCCTCTGTAAAAAATTACAATTGTTCGAGATTGGCTCTTTATAGCCCCGTTTTACAATCATGCAATTTTGTTTCTTTCAACTAAATACGAGTCTTGACTTCTTTGCAGGTGCAGACTTGGTAGTGGCGGTAGTGCTGACGTGGTAGCATCTGGGTGGTCAAGGGTGGCGGCTGGTAGCACAATTTGCTAGCATTAGGGTTTTTAAGATTTTTAGGTTTGGGCTCTTTTGAATATTTGGGTCATGGGTTGTATTTGGGTTTTGGGGTTTTTTGTAATTCGGCTTGGGTTTTGTATTTTGGACATTTTACATTTAAAATAAATTTAAATTTAAAATTTGTTTGGTTTTGGAACGGGCCCGGTCAAATTGGGCCTACTACAGCTGGCCCTCTTTACTCGTTGCTGTGTAACAAGAATCGAGCAAAGATCAAAAGGAGGCCCAATTCTGTCAGGTCTCATTTCTTCGATGCTCTTTCTTCAACTGGCCCACCCTTTGCTTTATTGGACGTTCAATTTCATTGCATTCGCTTCTCTACAACTTTAGGAAAGTAGGATTCAATATAGTGATTCCATCTTGCCCTAAGGTAATTTTAAAAAGACAAAATTTGTTACTGTAACTTCACTCAATTCACTTGAAACTTCAAGGAGGTTGAGATTTGTCATTGTAGTCTTTGATTCAATCCACTGACACTTCAAGTGTGTTGTGGCTTCATTTCTTGGTCTACTTCTCTATATCTCATCAGGAAGATGACTGCTTTATTACTTCGACCCACTTCTCTCTATCTCATCAGGAAGATAGGGGTTTGAAATTTCACTCGTACTGCACTTCGCTTCATTGATTTGGTCTACTTCTCTTTATCTCATCAGGAAGATGACCGCTTCATTGATTTAATCCACTTCTCTGTATCTCATCAAGAAGACGAATTTGGTCTACTTCACTATATCTCATCAGGAAGATGACCTCTTTCTTTCTTTCACCCACTTCTTTATATCTCATCAGGAAGATGGGGGTTTTTGAAGTTTCACTCACATTGAGCTTCGCTTCATCGATTTGGTCTACTTCTCCGTATCCTATCAAGAAGATGATCGCTTCATCCTTTTAACGTTTCACTCTTCCCATGATCAGGGTAAGAGATCGTATGCTTCAATCTTCCCCATGATCGGGGTCAGGTATTGGTGTGTCTCTGATCTGCCCTGTAATTGGGGTAAGATATTGGGGTAAGATGCTTCAATCTGCCCCGCAATTGGGGTAAGATATTGGTGCCTTCAATTATTGCAACTTCAACCTGTTCCTTTCCAACTTCAGGGCATAAGATTCGCCTTTGTGGTCTCAATCTTTCCCTCCATGCTCTAGGGCATCAGCTTCAATGTTTCCCTAGTTCATCTCGCCATTTTGCGCGGATGTGACCTATAAAGTATGCTTCTATAGACCTCTATGTAGGCCCAAATTATTAAGATACCATGATCAGAATGAATCTAATGCTCCTACCTAAATGAATGCACATGATAAATGTCAGATTCATTTATTATTTTTATTTGGGTTGACAAAGTTTGTCGTTTGTCTAAATTTTGTCGTGGGTGCATGATGGTATTACAAATGACATAGATTTTCTTCCCAATTTAGTGTTTAAATTGTCTCTTTTGTATTTCATTTAGCATGCATTGTTAGCATTTTATACTTAGTTTTCATGTTTTCCAACTCATTGATAGTTAGTTTAAATTCTTGTTATTTTTATCTATTTTTGTACTAATATCGACGCAAGCAGTAGATATATTGCGTCTCAATATTGTCAGCGCAGGAACTAAGCCTAGAAGCTTAATGCTGGACGAATACAACCATAAGATCAACTAGTAATTGCGACCAAGAGATGTCACAACATTGAAACTGAACCTTGAATAGAGTAGAGTTGAATTCAGAACTGGAAGCACCAATGCAGAATTTCACAGATGTCGCGGCAATTATGATTTCAAAACGCGCTCAGCGATGCAACGACAATCTGTAGATCTGTGAAGAACTACTAGAACTGCGTGAGTGCACAGCTGTATTCTAACTAATTTTGATAGCTGCAAAATCCAAATCTAGAACTGAGAGACAAGGCTGAATCCTGAAACATTTTAGAGGCTATAAATAGAAAAACGAAGAAGGAAAGAAATCATCGAGAGCTAAGGGATTTAATTCTGAAATTCTGTGTGAATTTGAGATTTGAGCTGGAAATCGGGGAGCTGATGAAGCAAGTCTGCAACTGCTTCTGACGAGAAGTGCTTGATGCCGAGCAAGAGGAACAATTAAGGAGTAGGCCTAGTAGTCTAGAGATAGTAAGTTTGTTGTACTCTTTAATTCTTCTTAAATGATGATGGATTTTGATGATATTAAATGAATACGAGAGTATCTTTTGATGTTAGATCATTTTGATTCTTACTTTACACTATTTATCCATTTATTCTTGTATCTAACTGCTCTAACACGAAAGTGAAATTGTAGTACACCGACATCGAGAGATGCGGTGACAGGTTAGATGAACAAGTGGGTTAGGCGAGAGCTGCTCGGAACTGGGATAAAAACAGTTACTTGTTCTTGGATACAAATCATTACTCGCAGTGAGAGGTGGAGTGATTGTATTTGAGTCGGGATTAAGGAGGGAGTTGTTATTGGTAAGAACTCAAAGGGACTTCATTGCAGCTACAATTCATCTATATCTTACCTTGTCGATGCATCTAGCATTGCAACTTAGCAATATTCAGTGAACCATTTCTACCCTTTACACTTGGTCACATTTATATTTCATGCATTTTAATATTTAGTATTCAACACGCAACACAATTGGATTTATTTTCAGTACACTGATGTTTAATTTCTGAACTTTAACCCTAATTACGTTGACATTCATTGACTATTTTAGTGTGCAGATCTGACATATTGCTTGAGGGGATTCGATTGGCATGGGATAGAGGGTACAAGAAAGTAGAGTTGGAATGCGACAATAGCTTGTTAGTTAAATCCATTCTTGCGGGAGGTGCTGTTGTTAGTAGGATGATGGAGTTAAGGTTGCTACATGGTATGCTCATCCGTCCTGGGTAGTTCGGCTTCGTTACATTCCCCGAACTCAAAATGCAATGGCGAATTGCTTGGCAAATATTATTAACCCTATTTTATTGCAATTTACTTTGATGGAGGATCCTCACAGTCGGTTAGGGAGCTACTCTTGAATGACTCCAACCTGTCTGGTTTACATTAAAGTTTATTTGTATCGCTTTGGCTATTTTTATTTACCAAAAAAAAGTAATAGTTATATACTATAGGAAGGAATCCACTTACATTTATTTAAAGGTATAAAACTAAAGTAGTTTTACACCGTGGAAACTTTTTTTTATAAGAAAAAGTCTAGAAAATGTTTTTATTGAAAATTGGGAGTCGCCACCAATCATTTTTTATTTGGTGTGATTGGATCACCACAAAACGTTTAAAATCCGTTTTGAAAAACATTTTGGTCTTCGAAATCCAGAAAATGGGTTTGGCAGTCGGTTACGTGTGAGGAAGCATTAGCACCCTCACATGCTCAAAATTGGTACCACGTTGATTATTATCTGGTCTTGGTTGTTAAAAATTTTAAATCTCGAGTGAAGTTTAAAATATGATCCTCGTACATATAATTTATTTTGCATGATTTTTTGAAAATTGAATTTAAAGAAAAATGCCCGTGTATTTCGAATTTCGTGGGGAATTGAAGTCGTGTCCAACACTTAGGGCACGACGTTTCCGGAATTTCGAAAGTGAAGGAGAGTTTTGAAAGGTTTAAAGAGGATATTTAATTGTTTGAGTTATACGAAAAATCACGCCCATCATGTTAGGGCATGGTTCTTTTAAGTTTCCACACGAAAGGATATTGCCTCGATTCTAAAATCATTTGCAGCTTTTCAAAACATAAAACAATTTTAATTTAATTAAAAATAAGTACGTAAATTAAATATGAATATACAATTTATTGGCAAGATTTAATAATACAAAGATAGAACAATTAAGCAGATAAATAAATACGCAAAAATAAACTTAGGATTAATAATATATGAAGTACAAAAAAAAGCGAAACAAAATCAGAAAATAGGATTAATTAAAAATAGAAAGAAAATAATTTAATTTATATGTACAAAGAAACGAAGAAAAAAGAAAAAAAAAAGGGTCGAAAATGAAGTTTTGGAGAATTTGGGGTCAAAACGTAAGTTTAGAAAAATTTAAGGGTCAAGATGTAATTTTAGAAAAGTTTGGGGGTCAAAATGTGATTTTGAAAATGTTCAGGGGGTTAAAATATAATTTTAGAAAATTTCAGAGGTTAAATGTGATTTTGGAAAAGTTTAGGGGTCAAAATGAAATTTTGGAAGAGTTTGGAGGCTAAAATATAAATTTGAAGAAGTTCGAGGGTCAAAATGCAGTATTGAAATAGCTTGGGGTTAAAATGTAAATTTGGTTTTGGAACGGGCCCGGTCAAATTGGGCCTACTACAGGTAAATGTAAATTTGGTTTTGGAACGGGCCCGGTCAAGTTGGGCCTACTACAGGTACCCCTCTCGTTGCTCGTTGCTGTGTAACAAAGAGAGCAAAGATCAAAAGGAGGCCTAATTTTATCAGGTCTCATTTCTTCGATGCTCTTTCTTCAACTGGCCCACCCTTTGCTTTATTGGACATTCAATTTCACTGGATCCGCTTCTCTACAACTTTAGGAAAGTAAGATTCAATATGGTGATTCCATCTTGCCCTAAAGCAATTTCAAAAAGACAAAATTTGCTACTGTAACTTCACTCAATTCACTTGCAACTTCAAGGAGAGTGAGATCTGTCATCGTAGTCTTTGATTCAATCCACTAACACTTCAAGTGTGTTGTGGCTTCATTTCTTGGTCTACTTCTATGTATCTCATCAGGAAGATGACCGCTTTATTACTTCGACCCACTTCTCTATATTTCATCAGGAAGATAGGGGTTTGAAGTTTAACTCGCATTACACTTCGCTTCATTGGTTTGGTCTACTTCTCTGTATCTCATCAGGAAGATGACCGCTTCATTGATTTAATCCACTTCTTTGTATCTCATCAGGAAGACGAATTTGGTCTACTTCTCTGTATCTCATCAAGAAGATGACCTCTTTATTGCTTTCACTTCTCTGTATCTCATCAAAAAGATGGGGGTTTTGAAGTTTCACACATTGAGCTTCGCTTCATCGATTTGGTCTACTTCTCCGTATCTTATCAGGAAGATGATCGCTTCATCATTATAACGTTTCTCTCTTCCCATGATCAGGGTAAGAGATCGTATGCTTCAATCTTCCCCATGATCGGGGTCAGGTATTGGTGTGTCTCTAATCTGCCCTCTGATTAGGGTAAAGGATCGGATGCTTCAATTTGCCCCGCGGTTGGGGTAAGATATTGGTGCCTTCAATTGTCACAGCTTCAACTTGCTCTTTTCCAACTTCAGGGCATAAGATTCGCCTTTGTGGTCTCAATCTTTCCTTCCATGCTCTAGGGCATCATCTTCAATGTTTCCATAGTTCATCTCGCCATTTTACGCGGGATGTGACCTGTAAAGTATGCTTTTATAACCTCTATGTAGGCCCAAATTATTAAGATGCCATGATCAGAATGAATCTAATACTCCTAACTAAATGAATGCGCATGATGAATGTCAGATTCATTTATTATTATTTTTGGGTTGACAAAGTTTGTCTTTTGTCCAAATTCTGTCGTGGGTGCATGATAGTATTACAAATGACATAGATTTTCTTCCCACTTTAGTGTTTAAATTGTCTCTTTTGTATTTCATTTAGCAATGCATTGTTAGCATTTTATACTACTTAGTTTTCATGTTTTCCAACTCATTGATAGTTAGTTTAAATTCTTGTTATTTTTATCTATTTTTGTACTAATATCGACGCAAGCAGTCAATATATTACGTCTTAATATTGTAGCGCAGGAACTAAGCCTAGAAGCTTAATGCTGGATGAATGCAGCCACAAGATCAGCTAGTAATTGCGACCAAGAGATGTTACTGCATTGAAACTAAACCTTGAATGAGTAGAAGTTGAATTCACAACTGGAAGCACCAACACAGGAATTTCACAGATGTCACTATAATTATGATCTCAGAACGCACTTAACGATGCATCGACAATCTGCAGATCTGTGAAGAACATACTAGAACTCCGTAAGTGTATAGTTATATTCTAACTAATTTTGATAGCTGCAAAATCCAGATCTAGATCTGAGAGAGAAGGCTGAATCCTGAAACATTTTAGAGGCTATAAATAGACAAACGAAGAAGGAAAGAAATCATCGAGAGCTAAGGGATTTAATTCTGAAAATTCTATGTGAATTTGAGATTTGAGCTGGAAATCGGGGAGCTGATGAAGCAAGTTTGCAACCACTTCTAACGAGAAGAGCTTTGAATCATTTCTACCCTTTACACTTGGTCACATTTCTATTTCATGCATTTTAATATTTAGTATTCAACACTCAACACAATTGGATTTATTTTTAGTACACTAATGTTTAATCTCTGAAGTTTATCCCTAATTGCGTTGACATTCATTGACTATTTTAGTGTGCAGAGCTGACATATTGCACTGACATCAGTACTCACATTACATTTAATTTCAGTATTGATTGCTCCGACATTTAAACATCAAGAACCCATTCCTCGTGGGATCGATATCTGATAGATTTGTCATATCATATACTTGCATCGACATGTGTACGCTTGCACAATCGTTGTGTCGTAAAATCACCGATCTTGTTTAGGCGTCGTTGTCAGGGAATGACGTTTGTTTGATGTTTACTTTTTGTAGTTGCAATTAACTTTACTTACTTAACTTTTAAATTTTACTAATCTGTCGTTATTTCTTTAATTATTTTCTTTTTCAGATTGTTGCATGTCCACAAGGAAAAATCCTAAGGACATTGTAAACTTTGATCCGGAACCTGAACGGACACTTAGGAGGAGAAGGCAAGAATAAAGGAAAATGGCTGGTAACAACAACAACAATAATTCGCCACCATTGCTACCACAAGAAGGAATTCCTCCTGTGCTTTCACAAATTATTAACGATGTTCCACCACCACGTACACAAGAAGAACAAATACAGAATAGGATAATAAGAGATTTTGTTGTGCTTATACTCGATGATCTACAACCAAGGGTTGTGAGACTAGCTATTCAGGCTGGTAATTTTAAACTGAAACCGGTGATGTTTCAGATGCTCAACTCCAATGGGCAGTATTCAGGTTTTTCGCATGAAGACGCATGAGAACATTTGAAATCATTTTTACTTATTTGTGTATCCATTAGTCAACATGGTGTCCCTGATGATGCCTTGAAAATGCAATTATTCCCTTATTCGTTGCAGGGTAAAGCAAGAACATGGTTCTTAGGATTACCGGCAGGATCTATCACATCTTGGAATGCGTTAGCAACGCAGTTTATTTTGCATTTCAATTTGCCGACAATGAACGCAAGGTTGTGAAATGACATCATTGCATATCATCAACTTGATGATGAGAATTTATACACAACATGGGAGTGTTACAAAGCATTGCTTCGACATTGCCTAATGAATGGAATTCAATAAGAGACCCAGATTGAGATTTTTTATAATGGTTGAAATGCTCAGACAAGAAATCTTGTCGATGCATCTGTAAATGGTCTATTGTTGGATTGTACATATGATGAAGCTGTTCGAATTCTAGAGAGGATTGCCTAGAACGACTACCAATATCCAATCTCTCATTCTGCACAGGTAAAAACTAACCCTAGAATTCTTGAATTAGATGCTATTTCTGCATTGTCAGCGCAAGTATCCTCACTGGCCAACATCATAAAGAATATGAAAGAACAAGCGATGTTGCTCTTATACAAGTGGCCCAGCAATTGAATACGCCAATATAGATTTACGGCGACAATCATAGCTATGAGGACTATCCACAACATGCAGAAAATGCATACTATGTCAATAACATCCGAGGGGGATCATTTGGTAATTCATACAACAATCGTTCTCAACAACCTTGGGGGAATCACAATACTTCCACGTATAGATATGGAAATTCCACAAATTAAGGGGTTATAAAAAGGAGGTTACAATGCCAATTCGCAGCAGAAATATCATCAAAATTTACAGATAAATTCTCATTCTGACCAGGTGTAGTCACATAATCCAATGCAACCACAATCGCGATTACAGCCACAACAATCTGTAACACCACAAATGCAAGGACAACATCATCAACATCAACAATAGTTGTTTGCTCAACCAAAGGCAGATCCTATGGCTGCTCTTGAAGCAATGATACGTGAGCATATCACACGAACTGAAGCAATAGTGCAAGGAAATTCTTCTTCCATATGAGCATTGGAAGCTCAGGTCGATCAATTAGCTTCTAATCTTAGCAAAAGATCGCCAGGTACCCTACTTAGTGATATTGAAAATCCAACGCTAAGGGGGAAGGAGCATTAAAAAGCAATCACATTAAGGAGTGGAAAACAAACAACAGGGCTAAGCAATTCTGATCAAAACCATGTCGAAGCATCCACTTCACAGCAACAAAGAAGATATAGCTGAAGGAAGTCAAGCAAAAATCAACGTTGAAGAACCAACTATAGTACCATCTTTTCTTACAGTCTGCCCAAATAAGTTGTCGACACAACCATCAAAGTCGATATCACTGAGTTATTCACAACAACCCACTGTCACAATACCTTTGCCATTCCCACAACAATTTAAAGAAAAAGTCCATGACAAAGATTACCAAAAGTTTGTTTCTACTCTGAAACAATTGCATATTTAATATACTCATAATGTGCTCTTATGCAGATACCTAGTTATGGGAAATACATGAAGGAGTTGTTATCAAAGAAAAAGAAATTGTCCGACATCGAAATGATTGCGCTCACAGAGGGGTGCAGCGCTATGCTCACAAACAAGTTGCCAACCAAGGTGAAAGATCCTGACAGCTTCACAATCCCATGCTACATAGGGAATAATTACTTAGGTAAAGTTTTATATGTGATCTAGGAGCTACTATTAACCTAATGCCTTTGTCTACTTTTAAGAAATTAGGAATAGGTTCGATGAAGCCCACTACGGTGACATTACAACTAGCAAATAGATCTCTTGCACAACCGGATGGACAAATTAAAGATTTTCTTGTTCAAGTTGATAAGTTGGTGTTCCCTGCTGATTTTATCATCCTAGACTGCGATGTAGATAAGGAGGTACCCACAATTTTGGGACAACCATTTCTTGCAACAAGAAGAACACTTATCGACGTGTTCAAGAGAGAACTAGTGATGCGACATAATGATGATCATGTAACCCAGTGTGTTTGAGGCATCACCGTCCGGAACTAAAGAACAATGCCACCACTTAGACGTGTTGGATGAAATTATTTTGGAAGAATTTTATGCTAGGAGTTCAACATTTCCTGGTGATGATGCGGCAAAATCTACTGATGACATCCTAGATGACTGTGTTGACAAAGAGGAAGTGAACAATTGTGAGCTCCGTAAAAACTAGCAAATAGAATCTTTGGATTTGTCTAATAGGATAATCCAAGTTTTTAAACCATCTATTGAGCAATCTCCTACCTTGGAGTTAAAACCATTGCCAACACATTTGAAATATGTCTTTCTTGGTGACAACAAGACATTGCCTATTATTGTCAACGCATCCCTCGACGCAATGCAAGAAGATAAGCCTATCGTAATTCTGAAAGAACATAAGAAAGCTATAGCCTGGAGCATTACAGATATCAGAGCATTAGTCCCTCATTTTGTATGTACAAGATTAGGATAGAAGATGAAAAGAAGCAATCAATTGAGCAGCAATGAAAACTCAATGAAAAGATGAAAGAAGTAGTGAAGAAGGAAATTATCAAATGGTTAGATGTGGGCATTATATATCCTATCTCTGATAGTGATTGGGTAAGCCCCATTCAATGTGTGCCTAAAAGAGTGGTTTCACAATTGTGACCAACGACAAGAATGAGTTAATCCCTACTCGCATCGCAATTGGCTGGCGAGTATGCATGGATTACCGACGACTGAATGCGGCCACAAAGAAGGACCATTTTCCATTACCTTTCATCGATTAGATGCTGGATAGGTTAACTGGTAAAGCCTGTTATTTTTTCCTAGACGGTTACTCTAGATACAACCAAATTGCTATTGCATTGGAGGATCAAGCAACGATAATGTTCACATGCCATTTTGGAACATTTCTTTCCGACGCATGCCGTTTGGGTTGTGTAATGTGCCAACAACATTCCAGATATGTATTATGGCAATATTTTCAGACATGATTAAGGATTCCTTAGAGGTATTCATGGATGATTTCGCTGCCTATAGACAAATTTCAACCAATGCGCTGATAATTTGGCAAGAGTCTTGAACAGATGCGAGGACACATTCTAATTCTGAATTGGGAGAAATGTCACTTCATGGCAACTGAAGGCATTTTCCTTAGGCATCGGGTATCTTGTTAGGGCATTGAGGTTGATAAAGCAAAGGTCAAAATCATTAAAATATTACCACCACCCACCACTGTCAAAGCGATAAGGAGCTTTTTGGACATGATGGCTTTTATAGATGATTCATCAGACATTTCTCTAAGATAGCTAAACCCTTATTCTCGTTACTAGAGAAAATAAAAAGTTTGTGTTCGATGTCGCTTGTCTGATCTCATTCAAAACAATAAAAAACCAGATGGTAGAAGCTCCGATTATCGTCGCACCGGATTGGACACAACCTTTTGAACTTATGTGTGATGCCAATGACTTCGCTGTAGGAGCTGTCCTAGGCCAAAGAAAGAAAAGGTATTTCATACTATTTATTATACTAGTAAAACTCTAACAAAAACGCAGGTCAATTATACCACGGCTGAGAAGGAGTTGCTAGTAGTAGTCTTCGCATTTGACAAGTTCTGTTCTTATCTTGTCGGTGCAAAGACCACAGTTTACATAGATCACTCAGCATCAGACACCTTTTCAAACAAAAGATGCCAAACCTAGACTCATCAGATGGATCCTATTACTTCAAGAATTTGATGTGGAAATCAGAGATAGGAAAGGATCTGAAAATCAAGTAGTTGACCACTTGTCTCGGCTGGAAACTGGAGTGAAATTTGGGCACAACTCAAATTGTCGAGGCATTTCCTAACGAGCAATTATTTGCTGTTGATACATCACCATGGTATGCTGATATTGTCAACTACCCTGTATGTGGAAAGCTACCTATAAGTGCAACTGGTCACAAGAAAAGTAGGTTCATACGCGTTGCTGTTAAATACCATTGGAACGAGCCATACCTATTTAAGGTATACGTCGACAATATAATTCGCCGTTGTGTACCTAAAGAAGAAATGATGTCAATCCTACGACACTACCATGACGCCACTTATGGAGGCCATTTTTGTGGCACAAGGACTATTGCAAAGATCCTCCAATCAGGATTCTATTGGCCAATTTGTTTCGAGATGCTCACAACTTTGCATAACAATGTGATCATTGTCAACGCACTGGTTCAATATCTCGACGCAATGAAATGCTCCAACAACCCATTATAGAGGTAGAGCTCTTCGATGTTGGGGTATAGATTTTATAGGATCATTTCCAAACTCTTTTGGAAATATGTATATCTTAGTGGCTGTTGACTATGTCTCAAAGTGGATTGAAGCTATTGCAGTGCCAAGAGACGACACTCGGACAGTGTTGAAATTCTTTCACACATACATCCTCACAAGGTTTAGAACACCGAGAGCATTGATAAGTGACCAAGGCACTCATTTCTATAATAACCAAGTAGCGACTGCATTAAAACGATATGGTGTGAAGCATCAGTATGGCTACCACGTATCATCCACAAACTAATGGTCAAGCCGAAGTATCTAATCGTCAAATTAAAAGCATACTTGAAAAGGTGGTTAACCCATCTTGGAAGGATTGTCTGCGTGGCTACATGACACATTGTGGGTGCTTCGTACTGCTTATAAAACTTTGTTGGGGATGTCGCCATATCATAGTGTTTGGGACGTCTTGCCATTTGCCTGTCGAACTTGAACATAAGGCTATGTAGGCAATTAAGCAAGTGAATTTGGACTATGATGCCGCTGGAAAGAAAAGACTATTGGACATCACGAAATTAGAAGAAATTCTGACACCATGCTTATGAAAATGCTGCGATATATAAGGAAAAGACAAAGAAATGGCATGACAACATCATCTTGTGTCGACAATTTCATCCTGGTCAATTGGTACTTTTATTTAATTCACATTTAAAATTGCATCCAGAGAAATTTCTATCAAGGTGGTCAGGTCCATTCAAGGTTGTCGCAGCATTTCAAAGCGGTGCGGTAACAATCAAAACTTACAGGATGGACAACAATTTAAGGTGAATGGCAAATGTCTTAAAAACTATGTGAGCCCAGATGTTCGAGAACCAAATGAAACCGTCAACTTGGTGACATTTAAATAATATCGATACATTTCTTTTTATTTACTTTTAATTGTTTCACTTTTCGTTGTGTTGTTTCAAATTCTCAGCAGAAAAAAAAATCATCTTTTTGTCGATGCATTGAAGCACAAATTGTAGGTGCATCCTGCGATGAGTCAACATTACTTTTTCAGTAAGAATCACGTCGATTGATTCTTTCCTCTCCCAACTATTGGATCAAAATGAATTGGTAGGATCTGCAGCCTGGTAATTAATGGCTACAGACGCAACGTTTCCCCGTGTTTTTCCACTCTTTATGCCTAGGTTATATAAACCTCCTCATGGCAGTTATGTTTTCTCTTCACATCCGCCATTACTAATGTGATTTATTTCCTTTAGTGTCTTCATACTTCTTTCCCTATTTTGAAGTGATATTTCTCTAGAACTCTTCTTTACTTTCTTTTTCTTTCACCTTGGCTAAAACCCGTGCTTCAAAAACACTCTTAAACCCTCCTCCAAGAACACTCCAACTATTCCTATTGAGGTTCCGTCCACAACACCACCGCCTTCATCCACAGGTCCAGTTTTGTTACTAACAACTATGGCCAAAGATTGTATCACAATGTTATGCTAAAGCATAACATCCACCCTGAACAAGGCTTCCAACTTTCCCACATCTGACTATTGGAAAATAAGTTCACCGTACCATCAGCTGCCTCGGTGGGAATATTTTTGTGACCATCCTTTCAGGTTATTCCCTACTCTGGTTAGGGAATTTTATGCAAATTTGATGGACCAGGAGATAGAGTTTATGTTTGTCCGATTGGGGTTAGTGCTAAAGAGTGCGGCACATATCAATGTTTTGCTATGGATTCCAGAACGGATAGATGAGCATGCGTCCTTCATGCACAGTTTGAACGATGATAACTTGGCCCAAATGATGAATGACCTTGGTGTCAATGGTGCTACATGGACGGGAAATGGATTTCAGAACTATACAATGCACAACGCTACCTTACAACCTTTTTGCAAGGTATGGTTTCATTTCATTAACAATTGTATTATGCCTCCAACCCACAACACTACAGCACACTAGACCGTATGTGTGTATTGCATTCCATCCTGCATCACCAACACATCGACATTGGGGAGTTTATACATGCTCAGATCGCAGAATCTACAGGAAAGTAAAATGGTTATCCTTCATTTTTCCTCTCTTATCATGCTACTCTGTCACCACAAGGGCATTATGCCCAAAGATGATGAAGAGGTTTTGGACAACAAAGGTTCGATCAATGATATATCGATTGAGAGGATAACACGAGGCCTAGATACACCTATGGCCAAGGAAGCCTCGAAGAAGAAAGACAAGGGAAAAGGGAAAAAGAAAGAAGAATAGACTAATACGCCTACAGATCCTCAAGTGTTGAGAGACTGGCTAGTTCGAAAATCCATCTTGACCGCATTGATACGCGTACAATTTGCCTCATGAACGTATTAGACAATTTGGATTACAGGCAGCATATATTTATGCATATACAAAAGCCTGGAATGAAGCCATTGTCACTGTATTACGTCACATCAGCACTAGACCACTGCCAGATTTCCTAGCATTCCCTGATATCTTCTACCCTATGCACCATTCCTCATCTGACCAGCCTACTACTGATGGTAGGCATACTCAAATACCAATAAGAATTCACATATCTGATGATGAAAACGATGAAGGGCATTCAAAGGCTAAGGAGGATTTGCTATCGCAACAATGCTAATCTGTTCGAGGATGAATTCTCCAACAGTCTAGGCATAAATATGGCTGAGAGCAACTGTTGCGGAAGAAAATGTCGATGTAGTCGACTGCACTAACAATGACCCACCTGAATTTGAGTAACATATGGAAGAGGAAGCTAATCAGGGGGGTGATCAAGAGAAGGATGAAGAAAAAGAAGAAGAAGGAAAGGAAGAAGAGAAGGAAGAAACTGAACCTGCCAAGGTGTAGGAGGAGAAGGAACCCGATGCCCCAGCAATGATCGTTGTGGATGCTGTAAGGGCATCCAGCTCAGAAGAGACTCAACCTGCTGCGAGTCAGGCTGAGGTTATCACTGGCGAAATAGAGGAACTGAATCCTCTGGCTATTGTGCCTTACATAGTACCGCTCACCGAGATCCATCCATCAGAGGTGACAATTGATGAGGCCATCACCCAATCAACAAAGGAGGAGTAATCCACCAAGCCGGTTGGTTTAAAGGATAAAAAGTGGAAGAGGCACAAGGACAAGAAAAAGAAGAAACACTATAATGAGGGTGAGTGCCCGAAAAAGAAGAAGAAAAAACCAAAGCAGCCTCTGCATTGGTTGTTGCTGAATAATTGGTACATCTCTTTTTAGTTAGTTTTATGCATTTTTCTTATGCCTGCATTTCATTATCACTGCATTCCTCTTAGTTTACTACATTGTAGCTGCATTTCCATTCATTTTCTATATCTATTGTCAATGCATTGGGGACAATGCAGACATTAAGTTTGGGGGGAAGCTAATGTGATTTGAAAATGCAACTACACCTTCTTATTTGACTTTTATTTTGGTTCTTTAGTAATGAAAAGTGACAAAATTTCAACAAAAATGTGCCCACAAATTTTTATTTTGATGCGTAATTCTTGAATTGTTTGAATACTAATGTGGAAATTGGATGAGTATGAATGAATGTTAAGTCTGCTATTTTGGAATGAATATTTGAAATTGTTTTAGTAATGGATGGATAGTGTTGGTGTTGAATCTTGAACTAACTGATCAGTACAGCGACATTGTATGAATAAAAGACACTCCAATATAAGTGCATTGTGACTTTTAAGGGAGAACACTCCGCTGCCACAGACAAGAAAGAAAACTTATCTAGCCAAAGGCTGTAACTGCAAGAGTGTGTGTCGACGCAATTACGTGCACCCCATCATTACTACCCAGGATAAAGGTAGAGTAATGCATGACATTTTTCAGTCACTTACAACAATGAGAAAAAGAAAAAGAAAGAAAATAAGAATAAATTGCTGAAATGGTTCAAGGAAGGTTAAGATTCAATGCATGATACTAACATTGATGAAATTACAGTTTCAAGTTGTTCATGTCTGTAAATTGTCGACGCATCGTTCTATTATATGAATGCAGTTTAAACATTAGAAATTTAGAGAATTCAAGTTGTATGAATAATGATTGCGATGACATTTTTAATTGCTACTTTGTTAATTTTTGGTTACTTGAGGACAAGTAAAACTCAAGTTTAGGGGTGTGATGGTATTCAAATGACATAGATTTTCTTCCCAATTTAGTGTTTAAATTGTCTCTTTTGTATTTCATTTAGCATGCATTGTTAAGCATTTTATACTTAGTTTTCATGTTTTCCAACTCATTGATAGTTAGTTTAAATTCTTGTTATTTTTATCTATTTTTGTACTAGTATCAACGCAAGCAGCCGATATATTGCGTCTTAATATTGTCAGCGCAGGAACTAAGCCTAGAAGCTTAATGCTGGATGAATGCAGCCACAAGATCAGCTAGTAATTATGACTAAGAGATGTCACAGCATTAAAACTAAACCTTGAATGAGTAGAAGTTGAATTCACAATTGGAAGCACCAACGCAGGAATTTCACAGATGTCGCTGCAATTATGATCTTAGAACGCGCTCAGCGATGCAGTGACAATCTGCAGATCTGTGAAGAACATACTAGAATTGCGTGAGTGCACAACTGTATTCTAACTAATTTTGATAGTTGCAAAATCAAGATCTAGATCTGAGAGAGAAGGCTGAATCCTGAAACATTTTAGAGGCTATAAATAGACAAACGAAGAAGAAAGAAATTATCAAGAGCTAAGGGATTTAATTTTGAAAATTTTTGTAAATTTGAGATTTGAGCTGGAAATCGGGGAGCTGATGAAGCAAGTCTGCAATTGCTTCTGACGAGAAGTGCTTGATGCCGAGCAAGAGGAACAATTAAGGAGTAAGCCTAGTAGTCTAGAGATAGTAAGTTTGTTGTACTCTTTAATTCTTATTAAACGATGATGGATTTTAATGATATTAAATGAATACGAGAGTATCTTTTGATGTTAGATCATTTTGATTCTTACTTTACACTGCTTATCCGTTTGTTCTTGGATCTAACTGCTCTAAACACAAAAGTGAAATTGTAGTACGCCGACATCGAGAGATGCAGTGACAGGTTAGATTAACAAGTGGGTTAGGTGAGAGCTGCTCGAAACTAGGATAAAAACCAATTACTTGTTCTTGGATACACATCGTTACTCGCACTGAGAGGTGGAGTGATTGTATTTGAGTCGGGATTAAGTAGAGAACTATTGTTGGTAAGAACTCAAAGGGACTTCATTGTAGCGACAATCATCATATATACCTTATCTTGTCAACGCATTTAGCGTTGCAACTTAGCAATATTCAGTGAACCATTTCTAACCTTTACACTTGGTCACATTTATATTTCATGCATTTTAATATTTATTATTCAACACTCAACACATTGGATTTATTTTCAGTACACTGATGCTTAACTATGAAGTTTAACCCTAATTACGTTGACATTGATTGACTATTTTATGTGTGCAGATCTGACATATTACACTAACATCAGTACTCATATTACATTTAATTTTAGTATTGATTGCTCCGAGATTTAGACATCAAGAACCATTCCTCGTGGATCGATATCCAATAAAGTTGTCTATCAACTATACTTGCATCTACATGTGTACGCTTGCACAATTGTTGTGTTGTAAAATCACTGATCAGTGCGCTGCCCTGTCTTCTTCTAGGCTTAGCTTGAACTGCTTGTTTTCAAGTTTGTTTTCCAATTGGTGGTCCTGTTTCGGGCCCCTGTACATTTAGAAAATTCCAGAATAATGCTCTTGGTTCTTTGCATGATTTATACTATTAGTTCATTATCCGCTACCTTCAATGCAAGATGCTTGAACAAGATTATGAAAGAATAGGTCAAAATTTATTAAAGACACAATTCAAAAGAAAGAATCGAAGATGACAAATATTAGTAAAAAATTTTCCAGTATACAACAAAAGACAATTAGATGCCTTAGATATCGCAGGATGAGTTTTCTCTGAGCTGACTCACTGAGAATCATTCTGAGCTCGATATGTGTCTAGAAGACTTGGAGTGCTTTGTTGATGCTTCAAGCTATAAATTCCCCATCTTGCTACATTTTAGAGAAACTATCACTTCAAACTCGTTTTTCATTTTGAATTTGAGTTGCCCTTTGCGGGTTTTCATCTCAACATCCTTTTTTATTTAAAGATACTCTTTGCGGGTTTTCATCTTGAAATCCCTTTGGTTTCAAGACGCCCTTTGTGGGTTTTCATCTGATCTTGTTTTTTCGAGACGCCCTTTATGGGTTTTCATCTCAAACTTGTTTTTGTTTTTAGGCGAAATTTTTTTTCACTGACTCTGAGTTGACGGGATTGTAAAGGTCTTTGTCGTCCATTTCTATTAGAATGAGAGCTCCCCCTGAGAAAGCTTTCTTTACCACATATGGTCCTTCCCAATTGGGCATGCATTTCCCTTGGAAGTCTTTATGTATGCGGAGTATCTTTTCAGAACTAGATCTCCCTCATGGAATTCTTTAAGATGAAAATTTTTGTTATAAGCTCGCATCATTCTTTTCTGGTACATCTGACCATGACGAATAGCTCTTAATCTCTTTTCTTCAATTAAATTCAACTGATCATATCTAGCCTGAATCCATTTTGCCTTATCTAACTGTAATTCTATCAAGACTCGGAGAGAAGGTATTTCAACCTCGATAGGTAAGACTACTTTCATACCATATGCTAGTGAGAATGGTGTTGCCCCATAAAGTTTTGATCAAAGTTCTGTAAGCAAAGAGGGCATATGGTAATTTTTCCTGCCAGTCTCTATAGGTCTCAGTCATTTTTGCAATGATCTTCTTGATGTTTTTTATTGGTTGCCTCCACAGCTCCATTCATTTTTGGGCGATAGGGAGATGAATTGTGATGTTTGATTTTGAATTGCTCGCAAACTTTCGCTATCGTGCTATTATTCAAATTCATGGCATTCTCGGATATGATCCTTTCTAGCATCCCATATCGGTAAATGATCTCCTTTTTCAAGAACTTGCTAATTGTAGACTTCGTGACATTGGCGTAAGAAGCAGCTTCTACCCATTTGGTGAAGTAGTCGATAACCACGAAGATAAATCTATGACCATTAGAAGCCTTTGGAGAAATTGGTCCAATGACATCCATGCCCCACATAGAGAAAGGCCAATGAGAAGTCATGACATGAAGGTGTGATGGAGCTACATGAATCTTATCTCCATAGATCTGACATTTATGACACCTCTTAGCATAATTCATGCAATCCCCTTCCATGGTGGACCAGTAGTACCTCATCATTATCTGTCTGGCCATTGTGAAACCACTAGCATGTGTTCCACAAATGCCATTGTGAACTTCTTCTAAAATCTTTCTAGCTTTGATTGCGTCGACACATCTTAGCAACACCTGATCCTTTCTTCTTTTGTACAAGATTTCTCGTCTAGGACATATTCATTTGCAAGCCTTCTCAATATCCTTTTTTCATTTTCTGAAGCTTGCTCAGGATACCTGTGATCTCTTACATATTGGAGAATATCTTGGTACCACGGGCTATCATCCCTTTCTTCTTCTTCTTCAATATCATAATAGTGAGGCAGAGCCTCATAGATGCTCATTTGAATAGGCTTTACTTTTCTGGTCTGTTTACCTTAATCATCAAGGCTAGAGTGGCCAGAGCATCAGCTATTTGATTTTCTTCTCGTGGGAGAGATAAATGTGACATCATCAAACTCCTTAGTTAACTCAAGAATCAACTTTCGATAATCAATTAGCTTGGAATCTCTTGTTTCCCATTCTCCTTTGAGTTGATAGATTACTACTGCGAGTCTCCATATATCTTCAAAACTTTGATCCCCGTTCTATGGCTACACGGATTCCCATGATACATGCTTCATATTTTGACATGTTGTTCGTACAATCAAAATCGAGTTTACTGGTAAAAGGATAGTGGTCTCCTTTTGGTGATACCAAGACTGCCCCAACTCCATTACCCGTGGCATTTAAAGCACTATTAAAATTAATTCTCCAAGGATGCTCCATCTTTGTTCCCTCTTCAATAGTTGCAACATACATTAAGTCCTCGTTTGGGAAATTGAAGTTCATTGACTTATAGTCCTCTGAAGCCCTGCTAGCTTGGAAGTCTACTATCGTACTCCCTTTTACTGCCTTTGATTGACATAGACTATGTTGAATTTAGAAAGTAAGATCTGCCACCTAGCCAATCTTCCATTTAGTACGGCGACTCCATCATATATTTCAGAGGATCTAGTTTGAGATTAACCAAGTTGTGTGGTACAACATGTATTATCTTAATCTTTTCGTGGTCCAAACTAGAGCGTAACATAGCTTTTGAATTGGTGAGTATCGAGTTTTCACAATCGATGAATTTCTTGTTAAGATAATATATCGCCCTTTCCTTCTTTCCAGACTCATCGTGTTGGCCTAGTACGCATTCCATAGAATTTTCAAAGACCATCAAGTACAGGATTAACGGTTTATTAGAATTGGAGGCACCAAGATGGGAGCATTGGATAAGTAATCCTTGACTTTATCAAAAGTTTCCTGGCATTCCATCTTCCCACACACCTGAGTTATGGCTACTTAAGCAAACGAAAGATGGGAACACATTTCTCAGTCAATTGTGAGATGAACCGAGGAATGTAATTTAATCTTCCTAAGAAACCTCGAACTTCTTTTTGCATGCTGGGTGGTGGTAACTCCTGTATGGCTTTGACTTTATCTGGATCAATTTCAATCCCCTTTCTACTGACCACAAAGCCTAACAGCTTGCCCGAAGTGGCTCCGAAAGTGCACTTGGCTGGGTTTAACTTTAATTGATACTTTCTTAGCCTTACAAATAGCTTTCTTAAGATCTTTACATGTTCCTCCTTTTTGGGATTTTTGCAAATCATATAATCGACATAAACTTCAATTTCTTTATCCATCATATCATGAAACAAAGTCACCATAGCTCTTTGATAGGTTGCTCCCGCATTTTTTGAGTCAAAAGGCATCACCTTGTAGCATAATGTTCCCCACATGGTGACAAACGTGGTTTTATCCATATCTTCAGGATTCATCCTTTTTTAGTTATACCGGAGAAATCGTCCATGCATGAAAATAAGGAGTGACCCACTGTATTATCTACTAAGGTGTCGATATGAGGGTGATGAAAAATTATCTTTTGGGCTAGCTTTATTTAAATCCCGATAATCCAACACACATACGCACTTTCTCATCTTTTTTAGGAATAGGAACTATTTGGCTACCCAATTTTGAGTATTTAACTACTTGGAGGAAACCAGCGTCGAACTGCTTTTTGACTTCTTTTATCTTTAAATACATCAATCAGGTCATCCTTCGGAGCTTTGTTAAACAGGCTTGGCATTCTTCGTTTATGGGGAGCCTATGTACCACAATGTCAGTATTTAGCCCAAGCATGTCTTGATAGGACCATACGAAGACATTTTGAACTCTTGAAGCAACTGATAAGATTTTTTCTGGTTTCTATAGAGATGCTTGTCCTAATTTTTCACTTCTTTCTTTTCATCTTCATTCCCCAGACTTATAACTTCCACTGATTCTTTATGAGGCAAGATTTGTTTTTTCTTCTTGCTCCATCATCCTAAACAAATCAGGAGAAAATTACAATCCTGATCATCTTCAAAGTCCTGAGTTTCCTCTAAACACATCTTGCTTCAAAATGAGGCTTAAGTTAGCATCACTGTCACTCATATCATTATATTCAAGGACCTGTCAAAGGAATAAAAAAGGTCCAAAGAATAAAATAAATTTACGAAAGATTAACTGTATGGTATGAGTATGAGTGTAAATGTTTTGTCAAATTGGACAAGAATGTATGTATTAAAGAACAATTTTGTACCTTGAATGTAAACGAAGGGGTTTGTTGAATTGGATATGTAACACCCAAATCTCGAACACCGTCACGGTTAGGATTTTGGTATTTTCTATTCATTTAATATTGTTTATCTTTTAAATATATTCATATATCTTCATCTTTATTCAATACCAAATTCAGTTCTCACATTTTAGATCAATATTTAATCATAACACAATTTCATCAAGGGTAAAAATGGCATTTCTAGTTAGGAGACTTCTACCGGTACTTGATGGTCAAGTATCAATAGTAGTCAAGTCAGCCAACAATTTGGAAACTGTACAGATTTCTACCGGTACTTGTGCTAGCTCTACCGATACAAGTATGATTTCTATCGATACAAGTCATGCATCTACCGATACCAAAAACTCCAGAGAGCAAAAATTCTCACCACGCAACTTCTACCGATATATGTATACCAACTACCGATACATCCATGTTAAAAACTATTGATACTTGTAATTCAACTATCGATACAGCTCAAGTCAGAACAACCTCTCTCTTACCCTGTACTTCTACTGATACATGCATAAGTTCTATCGAAACAAGTATGCAGAATCTCAAGAATTATGCCAAGACACAAGTTTAATGTCTCAAACACATCCATCACACAACATACATAACTTCTAAGTCTTTACAAGCATCATAAGTTTAAACATCTAAGTTGTACTTTAGGCATTTACACAATTAAAATAGTAAGATTTCAACATCTTTAGTTCAACATCAAAAGTTAATATCATCGTAGTACATGCCATAAGACCAAGCGATGCAAAATTTACCGAAAAACTCCGCGATAGTGTGACTTCAAGAGATGATGATGATCCGATCTTCAGTCAGCAAAACGGTCTACAAACAACAATAATAATTGTGGTAAGCTTTATAGCTTAGCAAGTTCGATAGTTAAGAAATACCAACATGGTAATAAGCAACAATGACTCCATCGAGCCAACGTAATTTCATTGCTCTTTGAGTTATTTACAACTCCTCTGCCTGTTCATAACTTTCCGTTACCTGTACTCTATGCTGCTCACACGAGCTGTCGAGGACTTGCAACCTATGCGATACCTCATCCATCGGTATTGTGTCTATCTGTACTGTAAACTATTCCTAATGATGTTGCTCACACGAGCTGTTAGGAGTATGCATAAGGCATAAGTCCCAGCCATTGTAGGACCTGTAATCCATATAGGATCCATATCTCTTTTGAGTCACAATGCTACTCACACGAGCTGTCGAGGACTCACAACACATGTGATACCCCAACCATCGTGTTGGTACTATTTCAACGACATAAAGCCTACTATCTCTTGTGTTTCATTTCTTCGATCATCTTCAATATTGAATGCTTCCAATTTGCTAAACATTGATGATATATATACAAGGAATATTAAGTAAGATTTGCATTACGAACTTACTGGACTGGATTACAGTTTAAGAAAGACTTTAGGGACTAATCTGCCAATTTCTCTTTTCTACGATCTGTAGCACAATCGTAGTCTACATTCACAAATCTTTCAATTCCCACATTAAGTGACATAATTTAGTCATTCAACACAATTTAGCCCTTGAAAAAAATTACGATTTTACCCCTACTAGTTTCCTTTTATTCAATCTAATCCTTTCAACAAAAAAATGCAAAATAATCATTTTCTCACATAACCAACCATATTCGAATTCTCTTAGGTGTCCATTCAACCCATTCACAAATTTATTTTCACAATAATACATGTAATTTCACCATTTTCACATTTTAGTCCTTAAACCCTAATTTTATCAAAAATCACTTTACAAAAAGATTTAATCCAAGTATCAAACATTCAAATATATCAAAATCTTTCAAAAACAAGCAATTTCAACAATGGCAAGTTTCCTAACATTTGACAGATTCACAAATTATTCCTTGCATAAGCTAGATTAAGCTGATACGAACTCAAAAACATAAAAACTACTAAAAATGATCAAGGTTTGCTTACCCAAATCAAAGCTCAAAGATTGAAATTGAAAGCCTTAAGTTTCCCCCTTTGTGCAGTGTGAACAAGAAAGAAGAAAAAAAATGAAATGAAATTCTCAATTTCTTATATATATAAATGGTAATTTTGTAATTATTGAGACTTTCATCATTAAGCTTTAATTAACCATTTTTAACCGTTATTAAACCTATTTATAATCAATATAACTTATACCAATCCACCAACTAACACTCCCTTGGTTAATTTATTCATTTGCTCCTTCTAATTAAACATCTATACTTTTACCCTTTTTATGATTTAGTCCTTTCTATTCAATTAACTATCTAATCAATGAAATTTTTGATTCATAATTTCATATAATGCATATATCACCAAAAATATTTAAAATAAATAAATTTACGACTCGACTCGTCGGAGTTGTAGTCCCAAAACTACTGTTTCTAACATCACTGAAAATTGAGCTGTTACAGGATAAGAATGAATAATTAGCAAAAAAATGTCATTTAGGATGGAAAATGCATTTTCATTAAAATAACTAGATAATGATCATGGGCCCTTTAGAAAAAGATCCATATTGCTTTAGGGCCTAAAGCAATAGGTGTGTTCTGAGCATTACTCTGAAGAAATCTTAAAAGTTACAAGGAGTTCCTTTACAGTCCAATTATCCAGAGTGCTTTCAGGTGCGTACGGACCGATTCTTGATAAATTCCCTTCTCTTTCTTCTTTAAATATAACATTGACGCCTAGATCCTTCATGATTCCATCAATCTTGATCACTAATTGTTTCTTTCCCATCTTTTGCCTCAGGTTGATCCCCTCCCGAGGCAATGTCTTAGATATGTGTGGGAAGACCATGGGTTCCCACGAAATCTCTTCTCTGGTTAGTCTTGCCCTCCTTCTTTCTTCACTTCTTTCCAACTCTTTCTTCTTCTACTTTGCGTCTGGTTTATACCCCAAGACATAACGATCTCATTTTTCTATTAGTGTTGGCACACTGACTCTCCCCTGGAGGTATTTTCCCAGTCTTTTTCCAAGCAACGCCCTTTCCAACCATTAATCGCAGGCCCATCCTTGTAGTTGATGATAGCTTAGGTACAAGGACCTTGTTTCCTTCGGTAATAAATGTTGCATTGACGAATTCTAATGAGCGAAAAGAACATTGACGACCTCTTCATCTATTCCAACATAAGGTACGTCACTTGTTACAAATACAATAATTTCCTCCTCGGCGTTGATCGTGATTAGCTGCCCTTTATTTATCAATTTCAGCTTCTGATACAGTGAAGAAGGTACTGCCCCAGCTGAATGAATCCACGGTCTTCCTAACAAACAGTTATAGGTAGGCTTGATATCCATCACTAAAAAATCCACCTCATATGTGTTCGGTCCAATCTGAAGAGGTATTTCAATCTTGCCTATCACTTTGCTCTCAGTCCCATCAAACGCTCTCACTATATTATTGCATCCCTTCATGTAAGAGCTGTTAATTGGCAATCTTCTCAGAGTAGCCAATGGTAACACATTAATAGTCGAGCCATTATTTATGAGTACTTCGGGCAATGTGTACCCTTTGCAACAGGTGGTGATGTGTAAGGCTTTCGTAGATCCCAATCCTCTAGTTGGTATCTCATCATCACTAAAGAAAATAAAGTTATTCGCACTCACATTATTGATCAAACGGTCCAGCTTACTAACGAAAATATCATTGGCTACATAAGTCTCATTTAGTACTTTCATTAGTGCGCTTCGATAGGCCTCTGAGCTCAAGAGTAAGGCCAAAATTGATATCTGGTCTAGCTGCTTGTGCAATTGTTCCACTACACTATACTCGCTATGTCTCAGGAACTTCAGAATCTCTTTAGCTTCTTTCTCTATCACAGGCTCATTTGTGAGTGATTCGGGATCGCTAATCCTTTCTTCCTTAGGCTCATCCATCACTGCCTTCCCTTTATTTATTTCTTTCTCATTGCTCATTGAATCATAACACCTTCCACTGTGAGTAACGAGACTCACGTCCTTTCTGAGTTCTTCCTCCCTTGACATTGTTACATTGCAATTGCAGTTCCACGGGACTCTTTTCTATCTTTGTAGGGAAACACCACTGGCTTTTGTATAATGATGTACGGTGTCATTTGCTCCCTTCCCGCAATGTTTGTGGGCTTAGAAATAATCACCACTAGGTGATTAATCTCGTAGGCCCTTGCTGCTCTCTCTTCAGAGGCGTAAACATCCTTAACCTCCTTCCTTTCTCGAAAAATTCCAACTCTCTATTGTCTATCAATGTTTGCACCAAAATTTTGAATTCAACAAAATCTTCAATCTTATGCCCCTTAATGGCATGAAATTCGTAGTAGTTAACAATTTTTGCTACTGTATTCTCCCTATTTTCTATGATTAATCCCTCCTTAACCATTTGATGCCACGCACATTTGAGTGGAGACTTGACTTCTTCGACATTCATTTTGATTCTCTGGCTTTCTTCTTCTATTATTGCATTCACTCTTTGGTTCGGGTGATTGGGCAAGGGATTCCTAACTATGTTTGGTCTCGTTGGTTCATCAAATATCACGATTCCTAGCCGAATAACTCCCTTAACTCGCCTCTTGAAGGCAGGGCAATTCTCAATTGAATGCCTCTTTACTCTTGCATGATATTCACACCAAAATTTTGCATCGTACCAACTTGGAAATGGGGGCTTGTATGACCTTACATGTTGTGGGGATACTACATGCTCGTCATACAGTCTTTGGTAAAGTTCTCCATATGATATAGGAATGGGAGTGTACTGAACTCTCTCCCTATTCGGCCTCGAGCTAGACTCTTGTTTTGGAGCATTTTTATAGTTGCTCATCGGGGCTTTAGGCTGTGCCATCATGAACGATTTTGTGTAGTTCGGCCTGTATACGCTTGCGTTATTCACTTCATTGCCAATCTTTCTGGGGGCAAGCCTTTTGGTATTCTCCCCAACCTCTATCCTACCGTTTTTAATCATATTTTCAATCATTTCCCCTGACATGACCATGTTAGAGAAACTTTTGGTGGCATTTCCTAACGATGATTAAGATAGGGTGCCTTAAGAGCATTAACAAATAACGTCATTATTTCTTTTTATATTAATGGTTGCTGCACCTGAGTCGTCACATCTCTCCATCTCTGTGCATATTGTCTGAAGCTTTCATTCGATCTATTCTTCATGTTTTATAGTGTAATTCGATCATGGGCTATATCTATTACATGGCCATATTGCTTTAAGAAAGCCTGTGTCAAATCTCTCCACTAATGAATCTTTGCCCTGCTCAGCTGGTTCTACCACTTAACTATCGACCCTACCAGACTGTCCTGAAAACAGTGAATGAGCAGTTGGTTATTATGAACATATCCTGCCATTTTTATACAAAATTGGGTAATGTGACCTTGGGGACAACTTATTCCATTATATTTTTCGAACTCCGGGACCTTGAACTTGAAAGGGAGTACCAAATCTGGGACTAGGCTTAACTCCTTAGCATTTATCCCATAGAAGTTTTTAGTTCCTTGTATCGCCTCAATCTTTTCCTCTAATCGCTTATACTTTTCCTTCATCTGTCTAGGAAGATCTACTCTCTTCATCTCATCGAAATCAAAGACACTAAAATTTGTGACATTATTTTTAGGGTTAGATCCCGATCCTACTAGATAATTAATTGGCCTTGATGTACTAGTGGCATGTTGTTGTGCCCTTATAGTAACAGTCGCCTCCCTTGTTTGTGCCTCCTGTGGAGCTTGGTTATGAGGGGGTGTAAAACCTGGGGGATTAATAGTATCTTCGTCTTCCTCGGTTGGGCTTCTCACAGGACCTTTTCCCTTGTCGTCCCTGTTTTGCCTCATTTGGACCAATTCATTCATCAAATTTCTTTGGGCTTTCATGAACTGATTTTTCATCTCCCTATACATTCTTGTCATTTGTTCCTGCATCTCTCTTTGGATTTACTCAAGTCTTTTTAGCCTCTGCTCCATGGCTTTGGGTTTTTTACGAGTGTTATAATGGTATGGATTTTTAATGATTACTGATATAACTGTTAAAGTTTTAATTAGTCAAAATTATCATGCTAAAATATGTGAAGATGCAATGTGAATGAATGCATGTATGCAATGTAAGAAAAGACATTGATTTTGAACTCTATTCCATTAGAACGACTTCTTTACATAAAGCGCATTACATAAATGGCTTTGTCTTACTACCTAAAGCTTTGATCTTTCTAAGAAGTCTGACTAATTTTTGTCCCACCCCGATTTTGATTCATACTGCATGCTTAATATATCAGCTTCAATGACTAACTCTTGCATATGATAAGCAGCTTCTCTCATTTGGGTGAGTGCTTTTCCCATTACATAGTCCCTATCTTCAACCTGTCTTTGAGCCTGTCGAAAGTTCCACTCATTTGTTTCTAGATTCCTTTCGAGGATCTCGATTCGAATCTCATTGTTGTGGAGTAAGACCTCAAGTTCTTGCACCCTTTCCCTCAACTCTTTACACTCAGCCAGACTTGCCCTAAGTTTCATGACGGAGTTCCAGTTGCAATGTCTATGTAGTGCCTCTTTTAACTCTATTACTCTAGATTCTAGCTCGGCTATTTGGGCTTTCAGTTCAGCCTTCTCGACCTATCTTTCTAGCAGTTCTCCTTTCATGGCGTTCTCTCGAGCTTGGCCATCTTGGAATTTCCTTTTCCACTGTTTTGCTTGATCTTTTTATTTCTGAATTTCTTGCCACTATTGTTCTGATGTCTTGCCTAATCCAGCGGTTCTCATGGACAGTCGAAGTTTCTTATAATCTTTCTTCAAGTCTTTTGAGTCTTCTTCAGCTTTGTTCTTTCCTTTCCTTAATTTTTCGGTTTCCAACCTATGTATATCCACATCTAGTCCTAACTTCATCCTTTCTTCTTCCAAAACCTCTATTCTCTTCTCGAATTCTAAACTCTTCTTCTCAAAGTCTTGTTTCATAATGTCTATCTCTGACGATACCTCTTGTAAATATTCCTCTATTGGTCGAACATCTTCAGGATTTGGTGCTGGAGTGTTATCATTAACCCTTTTGTTTCTCCACCAATCATAGTTCGACATCGTCAACGGGCTTGCATTGAACTTCTTCATCCTATGTACTTCTTTCCATGCGTTCGCTATCTCTCTGACCCTTTTCTTGTAGTTATTCCTTTTGTAGGTGAATTCGCATTAAGCCAGACCGTGTGTCATCGGGATAAACTGTCTCATCTTGTATTACCTTAATACGAGTAAAGGAGCATATCTTATGGCCCCCATACCCCGAGTAAAGGGACTCAGTCGAAGATGCCACAATGATAGAGAATCTCATTAGGGATAAACCAAGGTCGTGCCATTCAACATCCACATCCCACAGGTTTTGAAGAATAGCCATCCACTGATCGGATATATTCAGCTCCTTTTATGTGGCAATGAATTCCCTCAAAGGTGAGAAATCTGTCGAAAACACCTTGCATGAAAATTTCTCTACCTTCTAGAAATGACTTTGAAACTAAACTATTAACAGTGGTGCACAACCGATGAACCTTCATTCCCCTTCTCTCCGATAAGCATTTAATAATCTGAAGATCTCGACGAGGATTGCTGGGATCGGAGTGATTCCTTTACTAAGCTAATCAAAAAGACTCGCAACTGCATCTTCTACATGTCCTAATGCTTTTGGGAAAATGACTAACCCATATATGCCGAGAGCAAAAATGTCGATGCGTTTCTTCACATCTAGGTGTGCTAGTATTAGATCTCGCAGACTTTTCCAATTAATACACTTATTATCTCCTTTTACTTTGACTCGAGACGTAACACACTATTCACTCATCTCGATTATGTTCATCAATCTTTTCAAAAAGGTCGAGACACATGCATCTTTCAAGTATGCCTTGTCGACTTGAATCCTTGGGCAATGAATCAATGCGGTGTATTCTTCCACCGCGGGCATCATGTCAAGATTTCCAAAGGTGAAACAGCTATATGTAGGATTCCAGTGTTGGGTGAGAGCTCGAAAGAGGTATTTGTCTATCTTCACCTCGAGTAAGTAGGGTAGGTCTCCGTATTCCCTATAAAACATCTATTTCGTCTCATTATCCTACTGACCCTAAATGTCTCTCAATTCTTGCAAACTGTTTTGAGTCACCTTAATCTGAGTATGATCCCAAAATTCTGATAAATGCCCCTCTTTCAAACTGTTTCCTTTCTCATGCTGTCGTTCCTCTGACCATAAGCGGACAGCCATGTTATCTTCAACTCTATCAAGAAATCCATCTTTCATGACGAAACTGCCTATTTGGTAATCGAACTTAAATCAATATCTTTTTGTATGATGGTGCAATGCAAGTAAAAGAGACAAAACAGAACAAGTTAGCAAAACACATCAATATCAATATACAGGTATAAAACAAAGAACCTAAGAACTTCTCTTGGATAGTTACTAAAAGGTTCAATAGAACTCCTTCTAAGGCAAGTACTTATGGCTCATTATATGTGGTGTAGGCTCTAGAGTAAAAGGTACCCAGACCAGCAGATTCCTCGATCCTCACCCATTACAGGCTCATACAGATGAGTTCGATTTAATGGGACACATTTCCCACATATTTGCACGAAAGTGAAAACTTCATGAAAACATGGGTGCGGATGTAATCCCAAAGGCAATCCGCTATCCTACACGGAGGTGAAAACCTCACGAAGGCGTAGCTTTTCGCTTCCACTTAAAGGGACAATAACAGATGCATATGAATGCAAGCTTATACTAGCAATATCGACATAATACAGCATTACACAAAAATGCAAAGGATCGTATATTAAGCAAAACTAAGTGTTTAAAAAATTTTAACAAAAAGATCCGAAAATAATTGGCTTTTGGCTTGACCCCCTTTTATTTAAAAAAAAGTCCCAATGGAGTTGTCAAGTTGTCAAAATGTTTTTTTAAAAGAAAAAGTCTTGAAAATATATTTTATTAAAAATTGGGAGTCGCCACCAATCTTTTTTTATTTGGTGTAATTGGATCACCACAAAATGTTTAAAATCTGTTTTGAAAAACATTTTGGACTTTGAAATCCAGAAAATGGGTTCGGGAGTCGGTTACGTTTGAGGAAGGATTAGCACTCTCACACGCCCAAAATTGGTACCACGTTGATTATTATTCGGTATTGATTGTTAAAAATTTGAAATCTCGAGTGAAGTTTAAAATATGATCCTCGTACACATAATTTATTTTGCATGATTTTTGAAAATTGAATTTGAAGAAAAATGCCCGTATATTTTGAATTTCGCGAGGAATTGAAGTTGTGTCTAACACGTTAGGGCACGACGTTCCCAGAATTTAGAAATTGAAGGACATTTTGAAAGGTTTAAAAGAAGATATTCAATTATGCAAATTATACGAAAAATCACACCCAGCACGTTAGGGCATGGTTCTTCGAAGTTTCCACACGAAAGGATATTGCCCCGATTTTAAAATCATTTGCAACTTTTCAGGACAGAAAATAATTTTAATTTAATTAAAAATGAGTGCGTAAATTAAATACGAATATGCAATTTATTGGCAAGATTTAATAATACAAAGACAGAACAATTACGCAAAAATAAACATAGGATTAATAATATACTAAGTACAAAAAAAATGCGAAACAAAATCAGAAAATAAGATTAATTAAAAATACGAAGAAAATAATTTAATTTTTATGTATAAAGAATCGAAGAAAAAAGAAAATAAAAAAACGAGGTCAAAAAATGAAGTTTCAGAGAATTTAGGATCAAAATGTAATTTTGGGAAAGTTTAGGGGTCAAAATGTGATTTTGGAAAAAGTTTAGGGGTTAAAATGTAATTTTAGAAAAGTTTAGAGGTTAAAATGTAATTTTGGAAGAGTTTGGAGGCTAAAATCTAATTTTGGAGAAATTCGAAGGTTAAAATGCAATTCTGAAAGAGCTCGGAGGCTAAAATGTAATTTTGGAGAGGTTCGAGGGTCAAATGCAATTCTGGAAAAGTTTGAGGGCTTTTTTGTGCAATAAACCCAAAATATGTGACACGTGGTAGGTTTTTGGGCTTCCAAAAGTCAATGGACTAAATTAAAAAGGAAATAAAATAAAAAGAGTAATTTGAAATAAATTAAAAACACAAAAAGGACTCAATTGTAAAATTTGAAAAATACGGAAGGACCAGACTTGGAAATAGCCCATTCCGCTAAAACACGCGGATCCTTGGCCTACGACGGGTCGGATCCGGGTCAGTCTTGGGTCACTAAACAAAACAGCGCCGTTTAGGGAGTAAAACACCCACCCTAAAACGACACCGTTTTAATGGCCTATAAAAGGCTAAAAACTCTAAAAAAAATCATATTTCCCTTTGCTTTTAAAAAATTTCCTGTTCTCATATTCTCCCTCTCTCTTTCTCAAGCTCTCTTCCTTCCGGTCATTGAGCCGTCGCGACTCCGTCGTCCGCCACCGCGCCCCGTCGTCAACAGCCGTTGTGCACAGTTGTTCGGTAAGTAAAAAAATCTTTATTTTCTTATTTTTTAAAATAAAACTAGACTAGGCTCGTGGTTTCATATCCGAGCCGAAAAATCAAAATAACTTTGTTTTTGGAGTTTTCGTTTTTAAAATAAAACTGGATCTGCTTTGATTTCTAAAAAAAACCAAGTTTCGGCTCTTTGTTTTTTTCTTTTAAATTTGTTTTTATTTTTTAAAAATTTTTAAGAAAACCCTAGATCTATTTTTTTAAATCTGTTTTTTATATTTTGTTTTTATTTCTTATATTTATTTAAAAAAAATGATCTGAGTTAAATCTTTCCGAAATTTTTTTAAAAGCTTTCAATGATTCTTTTTTTAAAAAGAATTTGAATCTGTTTTGAATCTGTTTTCCCTCTTTTTTACCTATTATTATTTTTACTAATATCTTCCTTTTATTGTTTCAGGTCTATCCTCCGAAGAACCCCTCACGACCATGGACAGAATCGGAGGGGTTTCATTCGACTCCGACGGTGACGACTACGAGGTCAGGTGAAACCCGTTCGACTTCTTCTTTATTATTTATTTTTTGTTAAAAAACGTTTTAGGAATAAATAGCAACAAATGGCAATTATGAAACAGGTAAATATATTAATATGTATATTTAAAGCGTGTACCTTAATAACACAGATATATCTGAGATATTCTATAATCTGACTTTGAATGTATCCTCTATTATTGGGTATTGCTTCGTGTATTTTCAATTGATTTCAAATGTTTTTTTCTATGTACATTGATTTCGAATATCTATCCCTCTGTAAAAAATTACAACTGTTCAAGATTGGCTCTTTATAGCCCTGTTTACAATCATGCAATTTTGTTTCTTTCAACTAAATACGAGTCTTGTCTTCTTTGCAGGTGCAGACTTGGCAGTGGCGGTGGTTGCAAGTTGCTGGTGGCGGTGGTGCTGACGTGGCAACATTTAGGTGGTCAAGGGCGACGGCTGGCAGCACAAGTTACAGCCATTAGGGTTTTTTAGATTTTTAGGTTTGGGCCTTTTGGGCTCTTTTGAATATTTAGATCATTGGTTGTATTTGGGTTTTGGGGTTTTTTGTAATTGGGCTTGGGTTTTGTATTTTGGACATTTTAAATTTAGAATTTGTTTGGTTTTGGAACGGGCTCGGTCAAATTGGGCCTACTACATACATCATTTTCTATCTTTTTGTATGATTAATATTTTAAAACGATCCAACCATTCATATAGATCATGCATGTCAAAATCGATGTAAATTAAAAATTTCTAAAAATTTTTTTATGTAAAAAAAATTTAATCGTTTAATAAATAGTAATACATATAATATTTAGATAAATATGATTGAGATATCAGATCGATTCAAAAATTTACATGCATGATAGGTATAATTATATCAATAAATCCAATGGTTTGATTGTTCAAATATTAATCGTACAAAAGATATGAAAGGGTATAGTTTTACGTCAATGTAAGTAGATCCCTCCCCGTATATTATATTATTACATTTTGTAACAATATATCATCTATTATAGTTGGCAATTAAAATAAACTTAACATATCAAATTGAGCCAATTCAAGCTAACCAATTGGTAAATTTTGTTTTGATTTTCGATCAGTTAATAATTATATGTGTGTGTTGAGGTAAGATTGTTGTTGAGTGACACTCGATTGTGCCCATTACAGGCACCACTGAGGTAGTTTATTACTTGCCTTATTTGATTTGACAATTTAATGAAGAAAATCTTTTAACTATTAATGTGATGTTATAGTGAAGATACTATGGTCAATCTTTGGAAACCGATTCTTGGCTTTTGAAGGTTAGATTGGATACGAGTAAATCAATTTAACCCTTGGAATGTGAAGAATCAATCAAGATTGAGTTGTTGATTTGGAGATCATATCTTCGATTGATTGCACTTTGATTGTTAATGATGTGATAGTTATTTTCAAGGAGTTACTTGATATTTACTTAAAGATTATGTTAGCAAGTCAAAATTGATATATGCTTTGAGGTTACTACCCAAGTTCTCAAGGGGAGGGTTTAATAGAGTATGACTCACTTATTGCATTCGTGATTAAGGATAGTAGAATTACTCACTAAGCTAGGCTCCACAGATATAGAGAAATCGAACTGCGAAAACAAACCTTGGTATTCTTTGTGTTTTTATTTGCATAATTTTTGCAGTGCCAAGCCGTAATGGTCACTGCAGTTTAGCACTTCCGTTACAGTTTTTCATTTTAGCAGATAAACAACTTAAGGTAGCAATAATATGTATTAATAGTTTTAAAATATATTGTTACATTACGTAATACTATTTCAGATTCTATAATAGTAATACGTAATATATATATTATCATTGATTATTATATTAGTTGAAATATGCACTAGGTCATTATACTCTTTATACATTTGAAAGTTAGCAATGCTACCATATTATATAATACTATATTATATCGTATAATATATAATATGTTAATAGTTTATATATATGCATTATTGACTAAATATTATAATATTATTTAATATTATATCTTTTATTATAATCAATAATATAATAATAGTTATATATGTATTAAAGTTTTGGTAATAGTTACATACTATATTATTATAATATGTAGTAAAATATCATTTATTATAGTTAGCAGTTAAAACTGAGTTAATCGCCCAAATCGAGTCAATTCAAACAAAATTGGTTGGTAAATTTGATTTTAATTTTGAACCATTTAATAATTAAATATATGTATTAATTTTTTAAAATATATTATTACATTATGTAATACCATACCACATGCTATAATAATAATACATAATAGATTAATTGTTATATATTATTTATTATTATTATACTAGTTGAAATATGATCTAAGTTCTTATACTCTTCGTACATTTGAAAGTTAATCTTACTATTATACTTTTTGATGCTATATCAGATAATATAATATATAATATATTAATAGTTTATATATGCATTAAAGTCGGGTTTGGTAATCGGTTGATTTGATGTTGTTAGATTTCGATCTTAATACTCAAAACTGTTTATATCAAATTAACCAACTTTCTACCTATTAAATACTAGAAATTTTATTACACATGTACGTTTGAAAACCACGTATTTTAAACATAAAAATATTTTAAAAATAATATACTTAAACGTGTGATTTGAAATTAATTGATAATACATAAATTATAATATATATATTTAAACCTAAACTCAACACCATCCATTGTAGGTAGCGTATACATAAAATTATTAACATAAAAACGTAAACATTTTTTAATTATTTTAAATGGTGAAAGTTAATATTATGCACGTTGCATTTAGTTGGTTATAATATATGGTGTCGAAAGATTTCAATAGTATATATTCTTTTTTTTTAATTATAATAATAGGGTGAAGTCCGAACAACAAATGTAATTACTACAACTCGAACCTAGGTCATACTTGAAGTAATGAACATTTTTAACCATTAAACCATCACATGAAATTCAATAATATATATTGTTTAAATGAAGAATGAACCACAAGATACCTCCTATTTCTTGCTCCAACTCTTTACATATACTTTCTCAACCTTTTTATTTATCTTATTCTAACGATCCATCCTATAGAAATAAAGGTTAGTAAAATTTAATTTTAAAATAAAGTCAAATAGTTCAAGTTTTTCGAATTGAATTATTCGAATAAATTTAAATAAGTATTTTTTAAGTTTGAGTTGAGTTAAATTTTATAATTTTGATTAATTTGAACAATTGTTATGGCAAATTGATATAAATATTGCTTGGGTCCTTGATAGTTTTGAAAATATGCAAATTGGTGCTTCTCAATTTTTTTAAAAAATTCAAAATATTTATATTTTCTCCAAATTTTTATAATATATAAATTGAAAAAATTAAAAATTATTAAAAATACTTAATAAAAAGCTAAATTATATATTTTTAAAAAAAATCCAAGTTGACAAATTTAAAGTTTTAAACAAGTAAATTATCAAATCAAGTTTATCATACTAATTATCTTGTTTTTTTCCCACATATTTTTTAAAAGAGTTTTCAAATATATGACATTTATGTTCTTTAACTAGGAACTCAGTCATATTATCAACATTATTTCAATATGATCGTTTTTTTTAATTTAAACAATTTTTTTCAACTCGACTCAAATTTCATTTCACTTGACTCTATTAAAAAAATCAAATCTTAAGATTATAAAATAAAACTCATCAACTCAACTAACTCAAAAAAATTTCACTTGATTTGATTTAATACTCACTCTGTATAAGAATTGAAGTAGAATTATGCATATTCAGCGTGTTTTCTTTTTGACAAATAATATTTGGTATATATCGATCATATACAAAATTATTTATTTTAATCTGAATTATTCAACTTCATAATGGTTATATATATGAAATAATTAAAAGAAATTAGGCAGCTGTCATGGAGTTAATAAGTTTATAACGTGTTGTGTAACACCCTAAACACGGCCTAGAAGAAACAACTAAGTCGAGAATGTCACAAGGAAAAAGTACGATCTCACATTTAAAAGCAAACACATAGTTAAGTCATAATTGTATATTAAGATCAACATCAAGTATGAAACATCATATCAATTTCAAAAACTCCAACAAATAAGTTTTAATGTAGCATGACTCTAGTATGGTTATAAGTCCTAAAGATGACCGAGCCCCTTGTCCGCCGGCCATCAAGTTTGGAAAGACCCTGAAACACCAATGAACAAGTAAGTGCAAATGCATTAATATTTGTAAGATTCATTGACGTAATATTCTATAATCAGATTTGTAGGTCTCAATCGGGTAAATAGTTATATTGCACTTCAGTAGTGATCTAGCAGTGTTTACAGTGTCACTGCTAATCCAGTTGTATACTGTAGTGTTTGAAGTGTCACCGCTAGTTCAATTGTAATATCACAGTGTTTACAGTATCACTGCCAGTTCAGTAGTAATATCGCAGTATTTACAGTGTCCAGTCAATTCAATAATTATCTTCGTGTGGTTTGACCACAGAAGCAGTTCAGTCACATTCATACATAACAATCATTATCAATACATAAATTACAAGTCTCATATTGAGAATCGAGTTACCAACATGCATAACAACTTTCAACAGTCAATTTTGATCATACAAGTCCTATGGTTAAGGTACAGTCGATTCACGGAGAGTTAATCCACGATAATACACTACACACGCCCTGACACATGGCCATGTGCTAGCCCATGTGTGACACACAGCCAGACACACGCCCGTGTGTCTAGCTTGTGTGACCACTGCACTTGAGATTGCAAAACAGTATCTTCACACGGTCTGGCACACGGCTTTGGGCCCCGCCCGTGCGATTCAAAACAGTATACACACGGTTTGGGACACGCCCGTGTGTCCTATGTACCCTATTTCTCAAAACAGTATGCATACACGGTCTGACACACGCCCGTGAGCCCAGCCGGTATGGCACAAAACAGTATGCACCCACGGTCTGGTACATGGCTATGGGCGTAGCCTGTGTGTCTCCTGTAACCTATTTATATGGCACATGGCCTGGACGCACGCCCATGTGCCAGCCCATGTGTCCTCGAACAGCAGTACAACTAGCACGAAAATGCAGAAATACGCAGGAGAAATTAAAGGAATTCGATACCCTACCTGAAGTATAACGAGATAAAAGTTCCCAAACGTTATTCTGAAGCCTAAATCAATTTCCCAGTAACCAATTTAGCAATTTAACTCACAAAGCACAGTGGATCGACACTCAAAGTTTATTGATACCTCAACACATCAACCCTCATCTTAGCACGAAGCCACAATCCCAAACTACAATGTTGCGGGAGGATTACCATCGTGATCCGCGCCTAAAGTAAACCAAGACACATTTAAATAATAATTCCATCAAATTTGCAATTTATCATCATTTTCAAAGTTTAACCCATCACTATCAAAGTTTAGATATCAACTCAAAGATCGCTTAAAAACTAACGATTTAACACTACAAATTGCAACAATAGAAGCAACAATCACTTCAATTACATTTTGGCACAAAAAATGGAAGGATTTAATAGCTTAATTAAATGATTCGGTGGAAATTCTCACACTAAAGACAACCAAGGCAAACAAAAGGAAGAACGATAAAACTAAAAGAGAAAACCAACCAAGAAGAGATTCTTAATTTGTTTTTAAAATTCAGTTTGTTGAAAAAGCACAAAAAAATAAATACTCGCACACGTATGGGCAAGGATTTGAACTCGTGACCAAAAATCAAACAAAAGATGCATGACCATTGAACTAGTAAGCTCATCATTAAAACTAAATGCGCAGAAATCAATTTATGCCACAAGCTCAATCTCTAAGGTTCAGAAAAAGGAAATACAAAAAGCTCGAGTTGCCACTCAAACCCCAATTCTCAAATAAACAGTTAAAGCACTTAACCACAAAAGCAAAGATAGTTTCAATAACACAATCAAGATAAAAAGGTTTAAATTTTTGGGGCGTTACATGTTGTTGTTTTTTTTTTTTTTTTATATTATGTAATTTATATGATATGAAAATATGTTAATTTGTTTATATTTAGAAATTTAGTAAAATAATATATATAATGGTAGTGGAAAAATGTATATATAATTATTAAATATTAAATAAAATAATATATTTTTAAAATTTTGAAAAATATATGATTAAGCACCTGTTTGTATTGATATCATAAATTATTAACGCCTCAACTCAGTTCGACTAAAATATATTTTTATGTATAAAGTAATTTTTATTATTATAAAAATTAAAGGAGATTTAACTTTATATTTATTATTTAAAATTACATATTTATCTTATATTATATCTAAACTCTTGATTTAGTATTATGAATTACCAGGTATCAATTCAATTCAAAAATGATTAAAATATATTTTTAAGTACAAAGTAAATTTATTATTATGAGCCTATTTTTTTTATAGTTTTAAATATAATATTAATAAAAACTTAAATATAATGCGATTTGAATGCATTACAAAATAAATTTTAAACATTCAACATTATCATTAATTCAAAATTTCATTTGAATTTTATATAAATTTTTAATAAATATATTTATTAGATAATTTCATTTTCACATGTGCCATGATATAATACTCATTTAAATTCTATATTTATAGGGCTGATAAATTGAAAATCTTAAATAACATAAAATCTTAAACTAATTCACTTTTAATAAAAGATTTAATAACTTTTCATTATCGATAATGACTTCACATAAATATAAAGAGAAAATGACCATGGAATGATTTATAGCCTCCGTTACAATTTTTTAATTTACTTCAACACACTCAAACTCATATCCCTATATTAATAATAATATTTATACTAATTAAATAAAAAATTCACTTGAATTTAAGTAATAACGTCTATATCATTAAAAAATTGTCAAACCACATGTCGGCAACTTTATGGTTAAAAATAGCTTGGTAATCAAGCACGTTTTTTATAAGCTTTAGTTTTGCTTGGGAAATGAACTACCTTAGTTCTTAATTTATCGACTTTGGCTTTGTTTAGTAGTTTTTTTAAAAGTATTTTTGATATAAAAATATTTTTGAATCAAAAGTAATGTTAAACAAATAATTTTTGAAAATAAAATTTTAGTTTTTTAAAAGCACTTTTCTTGAGATGAAGAAGTTAAAATTTTTAGTTTTTCTATCCCAAAAGCACTTTTGACAGTTCAATTACGTTTTCACCCCTCCAATAAATGGTACTTTCTCGTCTTTGATTAAATTGCTTAAAAAATATTTAAAATTTATATTTTATATATTAAAATATTAATAACAAGATATAATAAATTATTTTCTATATTTTTATTAAAATATCATAATATTAACTAATTTGAACATTATTTAAATGTTTATTTATTATTTTATAACACATGTCTAAAATGGACATTTTATTTTTCAAAAGAACTTTTTGAGAACTATACTAAACACTTAAATCTTAACCCAAGTTTTTAAAAGTACTTTTCAAAATCATTTTTTCAAAGCACTTGTTAAAAACACTTCTCAAAAGCAATGCTAAACTAGCCCTTCGACTATTTAATTGAATAATTATCAAATGACATACTTCATTATGGATCCAAATAATTATATACTATAATGTTTTTTGTCTCATCAATAATCTATCAAGTCATGTATCTTGACTTGAAAAAACATTATTCAAAGGTAAGGCTATGTTAGAAATTCAATAATGGAGGAGTAAAAATAAAATCTTAAAAGTTTGAAGGATGAAAGGTAAAATAAATTATTTAAAAAAACTTAAATTGAAAAATTTACAATAAAAAGGATTAAAATTATTATTATATTATTTAGTTTAAGGGGCTCAAGCTCGCTGCTTATCCCTTTTAATTATGCCCAACTAGACGGTGTAGAAATATAGAAACATAAAAAATATATTATAAAAAAATATTATTTATTGATGTGTTTAGTAGAAAAAGATAGAAAAAATTAAAAAAAGCCTTTCTATTTACTTGGAATAATTGAAAAACAAAGAAAAAAATAAAATAAAAACACATAATTTTGAACACTTAACTTGCACATTGCTGGTACCTCACGTTGCTTATTTACTGAAATGCAAAACTATTATGGAAGTTGAGATTGTGAGGCACTAGCACTACGGCTTGGCACTGAGAAAAACCATGTAAGAAAAACAAAAATAACACAGAAACAAAAATAACACAGAGGGCTTGGCACTGAGAAAAACCATGTAAGAAAAACAAAAATAACATAGAGATTTATTTATGTAGTTTAGTTTTCCTACATCTGTGGAATCTAGTTTGGTGAGTAATTCCACTATCTTCAAACACAAATACAATAAGTAATTCACACTCTATCATTCCTTAAGTATAGAGATCTCAATTTTATACGTAATCGCTAGAATACTCACCTCCAAATCCTCCCTTGAGAACCTGGCCAGTAAACACTTTCTATAAGGTTTACAATACAATTTACATTCTTTCACAAAAAACGTTCCTTAATGAACAGATTTGATTGGATCAAGGCAAAACGAATGTTGAAGAATATGAGGATTAAAACAATACAACCAAGTAGGAAACAATCCATCGAATCAGAAGTACAAGATTACTGGATTGAGTAAATAACTGTGCAAAGATCACTTTGCAGATCCTTTCTCAATGCAACCTCATTGTCTCTAATCTTTTGAATTACCCTTTATCTCAGCTCTCATACTGACTATTACACGATTATGGGACTCAATAGATGATGTCATATGATCAATCATCCTTTTATTAAAACCCTCTATATTACTTGATGGACCAATTAGAGTTGGCACTTCAGCCTCCCTTGCAACTATTGTTTCATGATCCGTTTGTTTTGTCTACTCATCACCTTCATCACCTACCTGCTCAGCTGGCTCTGTAGTAACATGCTTACCCTCCAACCACTTAAGAGAGAATTTGAGCTAAGGAATTGTCCTTTCACATATTTCAGTAATTTTCACAATCATTGGATTTTGCAGCATTAGTACTTGAAAATCAAAGATGGAAATGGTAAGAGATGTCTAGCATGTACCTTCTCAGCATGACTTACCACTTGATCCAATATCAGTTGAGCCACATCGAACTCAATCATCTCCATTGTTTTTCTAATCAACACAAGAACCTTTGGAGTTACTGAATCCCCTTGAGAGTTTGGGACCCAATTTCTTGTTGCAATAGCAACCAAGGCAGCATGCATAGTGTTCAAAGAAGAAGCTCTAATGCTTCATTTTTCAGTCCATGACTGATGGATGTTGTTGGTAATGGAAACAATAGTGGCATCCAAGGACTCATTCAGTTCAACCAGGTTGCTATTGTAGCACTTGAGCACTCTCTAAATCAGTTCTCGGTTAAACTCATATCAATAGCCTCTAACATACACTCTGGTACAATTTGCTTCTAAGGTCAGTGATCGAAATCAACAAATTTGTATAACGCTCCAGGATAAGCTCCCTCACATATGTCTTCATAAATGTCACAGTTCCCACTAAGCCACTGTTGGTCAGAAAGGTGTCAATGTCATGCTCAACAAAACTAGCATTCTCGATGTTTCATGGACAACAGAATATCTTCCAATGCATTTGCCTTATCCACTACATTAGCAAGCACTAAAACTACACCACTCTTCTTCATATTCTTTGTTCTTAGGATGGTAGACTTTGTTTTCACAAGCTTCTTAGCCTTTTATGATACAATTTCCTTCAGAGGAATATTTTCCTCAGAACTCGAATCAAAATTGGAACTAGACTCAGAATCAAAGAATGACTCATCAGGCGAGTCAAAATCCTTTTCAATCGAACATTCTTTTTCTTTCTTTCTCTTTTGAGATTTCTTTGGGACAACATGAGCCTTCCCTTTATCCTTTTTCTTGCTCTTAGCCAGGGCTTCTAGTTCTTTGTTTGCTACAAATTTGGTTCTTCTCCTTAATGGGGTAGAGGATTTGACAACTTATTTAGTCGATTTTGAAATTAAAATATCATCAAGAATCTCCTCAAAACCATTATCACTAAGTACATTCTTAGTCGCACGAGTCCCAGGCTCCACAATATTAATGACAAACTCAGACTTATCAATAGTACTTGCAGAGGTAGTAGCATAACATTTAACGCAAAATTAACAAGTGTTTCATCAAGGATAGGATCAATATTACCATGAAAAACCAAGGTATCAATCAATGTATCAATTTTATTTTGTGGAATTAGTTGAAGCTTTGGAACAATCGGATTTTCCAATAGATTAACAATCTCTACTATGGCTTTCTAAGTAGAGTTATCTGTTGGAAAAAAAAAGCTTAAAAACGCAGAGGAAAATAAATTTAGGGAATGGAAAATAAATTTAGGGAAAAATTAGAATTTTAATTTTTTTTTTTCAAAACAAGATCTTTGGTTGTGATATCTAAAGTAATAAATAATTAACCAAAATTGTACCTTTATAAATTCGTCTAGGATGAGTAATCTTCTCCGCTATCCTCAAGCTCACGTTTATCAAGTTTGGGCTCGCTTTGAATCAAAAAATTTTCACAAAAATTACCAATGGGTAAATTTATAATTTCTTTAATCTTTTGAGTCAAATTATAAATCAAAAAAATATTTCTAAAGATTTTTTCAGAGAATTTTCTCATTATAACTTTCTCTTTAATTCAAGAGTGTCTTTTTTTTTCTCTCTATCAAAATAATGACCCAAGACTCTTTTTTTATAGGGAGAGTTTAGAGAGTACAAGTATGATTAAACTTAATTATTTTAATATGAAATTTAATCTAATATTTATCTTGATAAATATTATATTAATTTAATAATAAAATATTTGTCTACAAGATAAACATTAAATTAAATTTAATATTAAGATGATCACTTTAATACTAAATCAATAAAATACTATTAAAATAGGTATTATATTAAATTTAATATTAAACTATTAAAATAATATTATTTTTGGAATAGCTCAATTTTTAAGTTCAATTACTCATTGGGCCAATTGTTTGACTTGAAAATTAATTTTCAAAAATATCATATTAATTTTAATTAATTTGATTAATTTAATTTACTTGATCAAAATTAATTTTCCAAAAATCACTTAGATTTTCCAAATTAGTTTTTCAAGAAAATTCTTTAATCAAATTCTCTAGTTGAACAATTTTCACGACCGCCAAATTTAATTCCACATTAAATAAATCGATTCAATTAAATTATTTCCAAAGTAGTAAAATTTTCTTCTGATTCAATGCAGTCCGATCGAGCTTTTGTTGAGCTAGCGGAGGGACCAATCAGACATATACAATTAGGCTTTAGTAATTGCAATTATGTTCAGAAGTATCGTTCTGATAATTTGCAATTATTTAACCATGGAGTCAGTCCACAAAAGTACCGTGATTGAAAACTCCTTATTATATACTCTTTACGAAAGCAATTCAATTAGCTACTTTGTCCAATGACCTCGTCATGTGTGTTTTACCCTCATATGATATCTTTGATTCCTTTGAGTTAAATTCGTTCACTGAATACAATCCTATTTTATCTCATTGTCACCATTGTGTCTTATTAATGATTAATATGATCACTGTCAACAAATGACTGTGATAAATTGCTCGTTCAAGAAAAATTAACCCATGGCCACGTTCCATATTTATCAACACAATACTAATGACAGGATATCCTTAGCTCTTTTAATTGAGCTATGAATTCCACTGTTGCTAGTAAAGCCATGCCATACACAAGTCATGTACCTGACATACTGGTTATGAGCTCGATCATCTTTAGAGCATAAGCCTCCACTCATATCAAAGCACATGAGTTGTATACGCATGGTCAGTGACTAACTCAGGATTTAGGTAAATCACACCATGAACGTCACAAGTGAATTAATTCACAATCGGATTCAAAATTAATTCATCTTAGTTCCATTCCAATGTATCATTCTACCAATGAATACATATATGTCTCTACCATAGAGTCAACTGCTCCGACAGCCAAGATTAGCCATCTCCCCAATTAGATTTGTAGACGACATAATAATCCTTCTCAATATTTGAATCAAATGCTCACTTTGATTCTTTTCGAGATTACGGACTCATTTAGATTATCCACTGAAGTAAGTTGTCTTTCTAGCAATGTAAACATTCTTACAATGCCACTTATCTTCAGTTTGAACTTAGACAATCAATGAGCTCATATTTTCTTGTCACAATTTTGCTATACATGCAAAATATACAAAAATACAAAAGATATAATTGTGAAATGTGAAATTAAATTTATTTATTTATTCATTGTTCAAACCAGTAGAAAACAGTTACATTTTTTACAATATAGGTATATTTCCCAACAATCTCCACTTACCCTAGTGAAGTAAATCTATCATGTTTCACATTCTCATATCCTCGACGTGTTTGTTAAAACTCCTAGTTACAAGAGTCTTAGTAAACGGATCACAAGGTTATGTTCAGAAACTACTTTCATCACATCTACAATTCCTTCAACTACCGCCTCTCTTACCAAGTGATACTTTTGATCAATATGTTTCGTCCTCTATGACTTCTCATTTCCTTGGTATTAGCTATTGTAGCATTGTTATCACAATACAGTGTAATAGCTTTCTCCATACCAAGAATGACTTCAAGATCGGTTAAGAAATTTCGAAGCCATATTGATTCTTTCGTTGCCTTAAAAGCAACCACATACTCAACCTCCATAGTAGTGTCAACAGTGCAAGTTGTTTTACACTTCTCCATACTATGGCTTCACTACCTAGAACAAATACATTTCCTCTCGTCGATTTCCTCGAATCTTACAGTTTTGGAACTTTGAGTTTGTGTATCCAAAAGGTTATCATTAGAATACACAAACATATAACCCCTGGTTCTTTTAAGATACCTTAATATATGCTTTACAGCTTATAACCCCTGGTTCTTTTAAGATACCTTAATATATGCTTTACAGCTTGCCAATGCTTGAGACCTGGATTCGCCTGATATCAACTAACCATTCCTACTGCAAAATAGATATCTGGACGTGTGCAAAAGAATTACATACATAAGGCTTTCAACTGTCGAAGCATATGGAACCTTACTCATATGCTCTCTTTCTTCCGCTGTCTTTAGACAGTCATCCAAAGAAAGATGAAAACCTAATGCAGTCGATTTGGCCCCCAACATCGCATCAGTCATTACAAATCATTCCATAACCTTATCAATGTATGAAGCTTGAGATAGAGCTATCATTTTATTCTTTCGATCCCTAAGGATTCGAATTCCAAGAATATAACTAGCTTTACTCATGTCCTTCATGTTAAACTATTGAGCTAACCACAGTTTAACCGATGACAATTCTCCTACATCGTTTCCGATAAGTAGAATATCATAGGCATACAAAGTGAGGAAGACCACCTTTTTGTCCTTTATACGCTTGTAAACACAAGGTGCATCAGCATTTTGCTCAAATCCAAAAGTCTTGATCATTTTATTAAATCTTTTGTTGCATGAGCGAGATGCCTGCTTAAGTCCATAAATGGATCTTAGTAGTTTGCAAACTTTTTGCTCCTTTCCTTTAACAACATAGCCAGTGGGCTGAGCCATGTAAATGGCCTCATCAAGATAGCCATTCAAGAATGTTATCTTAACATCCATTTTCCAGATCTTGTAATCGAGAGCAGCGACAATGGATAAGAGTATGTGAATAGACTTGAGCATGGCTACTAGAGAGAAGGTCTCATCGTAATCAATGCCTTCTTTTCTGTGTGTAGCCTTTCTGTACAAGTCTAGCTTTGTGCGTTTCCATTTTCCCTTTCGCATTTCTCTTCTTCTTGTATATCCACTTACACCCTATGGGTTAATCCCAACCAGTAAGTGTACAAATTCCTACACCGTATTGGATTTGATAGAATCCATCTATGCATCCATTGCTTGTGTCCAAAGCTTGGAGTCAACATCCCACATAGCCACCTCGTAAGTGAGTGGATCATCATCCTCATGATTGACTTCCATATTGTAAATACTACCATCATAGATGAAGAAGTCTGGTTTCTTAAAAATTCTCCTACTATGACGGATTCCCCTATGCTGTTGATTGTTTGCAGGTCTTTATACAACTTTCTTGAGAATTAAACTTGGTGATTTTTTTATAACTCCCGAAAGTTCCTCGAGTACCACTTTACTTCGAGTCTTAAAGTTATCCATGTTACTTTCCTCAAGGAAAGTAGCATGAGTAGAAACTTTAATCGTATTGTCTTTCGAATTGTAGAATAATCCTCCCTTTGTTCCTTTTGAATATCTTACAAACATGCACAATTCTGTCCGTGCATCCAACTTCTTTGCATCCTTATTCAGAACGTGTGTTGGACAACCCGATATACTAAAGTTATTTAGAGAGGGTTTCTCTCCATGCCATAGTTCATAAGGTGTCTTACAAGCAAACTTGGTTGGTACAACATTCAGAATATAGAAAGCCGTTTGTATCGTATATCTCCAAAAGGAAGTAGGGAGATGTGAATAGCTTAACATTGAACAAACCATGTCAAGTAAGGTTCTATTCCTTCACTCAGCTACGCAATTCTATTGTGGAGTGCCCGAAATAGTCAATTGGGATAAAATCCCATTCTCCATTAGGTATCCTAAGAACTCATTGGACAAGTATTCCCTATCTCGATCAGACCAAAGATTCTTTATGGATAAACCTAATTGATTTTCCACTTCCACACGAAACTCTCAAAATTTATCATAAGTTTTGCTTTTACAGTGTAATAGATACACATATCCGTATCGAGAATATTTGTCAATAAAAGTCACATAATAATTGTAACTTCCTCGAGCACTGATGCTCATGGGACCACATACATCAGTGTGCACAAGTTCTAAAGGTTGATTGGCTCTTGTACATTTCACATTAGAAGACCTCTTAGTCATTTTAAATTCCAAGCAAAATTCACATTATGGAAGACTAACTTCCTTAAGAATACTTAAGGGACCATCTTTCACAAGTCTAGTGATTCTTTCCTAGTTAATATGACCAGGTCTTAAGAACCATAGGTACCCCTCATTAGAGTGAGAAGTTTTAAGATTTTTATTGACTATTTCAATTTGAAGCAACAAGTAGTTATTTAGTTTGATAAAGTAGAGATTGTTTTCCATCCATCCATTACAAATTAAAGAATGATATCTGTGAACAGCAATCCCTTTATTGAATATCATGGTATAACCGTCACAAAATAAACATGCTACAGAAATTAATTCCTCTTAAAATGAGGTATATAAATAACGTTCTTTAAAATGATCTTCATAAAATTATCAAAGTGTAAAATAACTTCTCCTACTGCTCCTACTGAAACATAGCTACCATCTCCGGTTTACAACGAGAGGCTTCTATCACGCAGACTTCTCGTTTGCTGAGCTCCTGTAAAGAAACACAAACATGGTTAGTGGCTCCAAAATCACTAACCCATTTGTCAATTTATTCTTCCACTAAGAAAGCTTCAACCACAAAGAGTTCCATACCTTTTCCCTTTTCGACTAGGTAATCCAAATAATTTTTATAGTTTGATCTGAAATGCCCTTTCCTATTGTAGAAGAAACATTTGTTTTTTTTAGGATCTTTTGACTTCTTAGCCTTCTTCCTATCCACACGAGGTGGAACTGAAGGCTTAGTTGGTTTCTTCTTTTCCTTAGCTTTCTGCTTCCCTTTAGAGAATGAGGGGCCCATAGCTAAGTTTGCTTCAAGTTTTTCCTAAACCGACTTACCACCATTCAACATCAACTCATAGGATTGTAATTCCTTCATGAGCTGAGTCAAGGTGAGCACCTTATTCCCCAAGTTGTAAGAGGCCTTAAAACCAACAAATTCCTTTGTTAAGAATTTGAACACTATTTCAATTTGAGTGTTCACGTCTAGCTCAACCCCATTTTCCTCACTTCTACAAAGAATCCAATAAGCTTAAGCATATGTTCTTTGACTGGAGTGCCGGGTTTTAGCTAAGAGTTCATCAAATTTGTAATAGCAGATTGTCGAGCCAATGCTTCTTGGCCTCCGAGCAAATTCTCCAAATTTGTCATGATCTCTTTGGCGGTATGGAAATTCTTGTGTTGCTTTTGCAACACACTACTCATGCTCACTAACATATAACATCGAGCAATAAACACTTAACCAAAATTATACCTTTTTTGATTTGTCTAGGATGAGCACTTCGACCTAGTAGTCTTCTCCACTATCCTCAAGCTCACGTCTGCCGAGTGTGGGCTTGCTTTGAATCAAAAAATTTTCACAAAATTTACCAATGAGGTAATTTCGTAATTTCTCTAAACTTTTGGGTCAAGTTGTAAATAAAAAAAATATTTCTAGAGATTTTCTAAAATAATCTCTTTAGAGAATTTTCTCAACTTTCTCTTGAATTCAATAGTGTGTCTTTTTTTTTCTCTATCAAAATAATGACCCAAGGCTCTTTTTATATAGGGAGAGTTTAGAGAGTTCAACTATGATTAAACTTAATCTCTTTAATATTAAATTAACATAATATTTATCAAGATAAATATTAGATTAAATTTAATGTTAAATCTTATTAAAATAATAAAATGTTTATCTACAAGATAAACATTAAAATTAAATTTAATATTATGATAATCATTTTAATATTAAATCAATAAAATACTATTAAACTAAGTATTAAATTAAATTTAATATGAAATATTAAAATAATATTATTTTTGGAATAGCCCAATTTCCATGTTTAATTATCCATTAGGTTCCCATTTTATCATCTTTTAGCATGCATTTTTAGCATTTTTAACTTAGTAATTGCATTTTCTAACTCAGTGATGCTAGGTTTAATTTTCTTTAATTTCATCCTGTTTTTACTACTAATGTCGCCACAATTAGTGTTCAGTATTGCATCCAAAGATGTCAGTGCAGGAGTCTGTCCGGAAAGATCAACGCATGAAGGTATTCAAGGTTGTCGCCAAAAAATAGAATCCAAATTTGCGCCAGAAATGTCGCAACAACTGACAACTGTCTGATGAACACACTAGATCTGCGTGAGTGTACAGCTGGTATAACCAGCTTGTATAACTAGAGGAAGTTGGATCTGAAAGAAAGGTCACTTGTACTTGGAAATGGTTGATAAATATTGATGAGAGAGAATCTTCTTCAAGCTTCATCTTGCATATTTTTGACGCATAAAAACTTTCTCTTCAACATTTTCTTAAGCTTGCTTCCATGGCAGCTTACCTTCATTGAGGGTGACCTGACTGTAAGGAGAAGGCAAAATCTACTCGTGACGAGGAGCATGCTTAATTGCGACGCAAGAGGAGTGTAAGGGAATGGTTCTAGTAGATTAGGAATAGGATGCTTCAATTCATTCTTTTATTCTCTTTAAACGTTTATGAATTTTGATTAATTGAATTTGTATGGAAGCACAAATAAATTTCTTATCAAGTATGATATCTATTTCAATCTTCCTATCATTGTTTATTTTGGATTTAATTATTTGACCAAGGAAGTGTGATTGCAGTCACTGTCACTAGAAAGTGCAGCGACAAATTAAGTTAACAAGGAAGTCAATGGAAGTTGCTTGAGGATTGAAGGAATTCTATCTACTTGTTCTTGAATATTTTGCATTGCTAGCACTGAAAGGTGTGGTTACTATGAGTATTTAAGTGTTTGATAAACAGGGAAGTCGAGGTTGGTAAGATTCATTGAACCTAATTGCAGCGACAATTTATCTATTAGTTACCTTGTGTGTAACAACCCATTTTTCAATGGTGTCGAAAATAGTGATTTCGGGACCACAATTCTGATAAATCGAGTCGTAAATTTATTTATTTTTATATTTATGATGCCATTAGCACCGGATTAAAATTTAGTTATGGAATTTTAATGTTTAGATATTGAATTGAGTAAAAAGGATTAAATTTTTAAGGACATAAAAGTTAATTGCTATTGATTAAAAATAGTAAAGGGCCAAAATGATAAATGGTCAAAAAGTCCAAGCGGTGGTGGATATGTTTGATTCCATTAACTTTTGGGTTATTTATTCATTTAGTCCTAATTAGTTTAGGAATAAATTGAAAACAAGTTTGTTATTTGAAATTTATTATAATTGAATGATCAAATAGGTAAATTAACCTATGACATTGTAGTGGGTGGATTAGCATGATTTATATGAAGTGTAAATAGGTTTAATTAAGATTAAAGGTGATTAAGGAAGCTTAATTATGAAAGTTACAAAAATCACAAAATTATCATTAGTATATATATTAAATTAAAATGAAAATTAAGAGGAAATCCACTGGTTTTTTCATCTTCTTCATCTAAACAGCTAAGAGAGGAGAAATTAGGGTTTCGCTCTTCCAACCTTTGATCCTTGATTTGGGTAAGTAAACCTTGATCGTTTTTAGTAATATTTATGTTTTTGAGTCCGTGTTAGCTTGATCTAGCTAATCTAAGGACTAATTTGCAAATCTGTCAAATGTTTTGAATTTTACCATTTTTGAATATGCTTGTCTTTGAATGTTTTTGATAGTTTTGGATGCTTGATGATTAAGTTGGATCTTTTTGTAAAGTGATTTTGGATGAAATTAGGGTTTAAGGACTAAAATGCTAAATGATAAAATTGGGTGTACTTAAGGTGAAATAAATGGATTGTAGGGGCTTGTATGAGATCATAGTATATTCAGATGGTATAGGTTGAAGAGAGAATGAGTATTTTGTATGTTTTGTGTTCAAAGGACTAGATTGAATAAAAGGAAAGTATTAGGGGTAAAATAATAATTTTCTAAAAAGGACCAAATTGTGTTAAATGATTTGATTATGTGTTTTAATGTGGAATTTGGATGAATGATTATTTAGATTACAATCATGCAAGGATCGCAAGAGAAAGAGAAAAGAGAATTAACAGAATAGCCCTTGAAGTTTAGCCAAACTGCAATTTCATCTGGTAAGTTCGTAGTGTTAGTTTATATACATTATATGTTTCTTGTACCTTCGCTATTGTTACAAAAATTCGAGGAAGGTTAAACATTCATGATGATGGAAAGGCAAAAGAATAAACGAAATGTTAGGCCAAGGGCCAATTATCTGATTTGAAGCGATGGCTAGGATCCTGCATATGTTGCAGTATCTTGATAGCTTGTGTGAGCAACATCGCAAGTTGACATATTTGAACGAATACTAAATTGTGGACCCTCCGATGGCTGAGTCTTCACGTATGTTGCAAATTCTCATCAGCTTGTGTGAGCAGCATCGAGAGGGAAGTATTGGACCGTATCGATGGTTGAGTCTTCACGTATGTCACAAATTCTCATCAGCTTGTATGAGTAGCATCGTATATTGGTTAAGCATTTGGGCTTAGAAGATCTAACTATTCTGAGCTCGTAAGAGCTAACCTTTCTGGGCTCGTGAGAGCTAATTTGGTTTGGGCTCGTAAGAGCTAAAAATTGGGAAGATTGAAGAGATCACACTCGATACTGTTCATAAGATTATGAATACATATTCATTTTCATCTTTATAACTGATTTGACTATCCTATAAGAAAATGATATTTGCAAACTTACTAAGCGTAATAAGCTTACCCATGTATATGTTGTTATTTTGTAGATACATTTTGCTGTTTGAAGATTGGATCATCTTATAGAAATCACACTATTGCAGAGCTCGTTTGATAGTTTTTACATCACTTGGTTTCATGGCATGTACTAGGATGATGTTGTTATATAACTCTTGATTTTGGGATGGTGGTCCATTGTTGTAACTTTGATTGGGCAGTTATCATACCTTGCATGACACTATAGGTAAAAGTAGGCTTACAATGAAATAAATGTATTATCATATGTGTTGTGAATTTTAAGTACATTTGTCTTTGTGTCTTATGTATGAAATGAGAATTGTTGCTTGAGCCTGAAAACTTGTGTTTTGGCATAATTCATGTGAATCTACATACTTGTTTCGTAGAACCCATATATGTATCGGTAGAAGTACAAGGTAGGAGAGAGGTTGCTCACTGACTTGAGTTGTATCGGCAGATGAATTACAAGTATCGGTAGTCATGTGATTAGAAGTATCTGTAGTTTGCATATATATATATATCGGTAGAAGTAGTAGGGTAGGATTTTTAGCTCTTTGGAGTTTTAGTACCGGTAGAAGTAAGACTTGTATTGGTAGATGAGTCACTTGTATCAGTAGAACTGTCACTTGTATTAGTAGAACTGTCACTTGTATTAGTAGAAGTCTTCACTATTCTTGAATAGTTTACTAACTTGTCAACTACCGATACCTGGTCAATAAGTATCCGTAGAAGTTTCTAGAAATCATGGAAATGACCTTTTTGCCATTGTTGAGTTGCAGTTATAATTATTCAGAGATTTATGATGTGCTAGGTGCATTTCTTTAAATGAAATAAGATCGAAATGAAATGATAATAAAAGATGAACAGTGACAGATGAACAGTAAGACACTCGGACTGTGATCGGCGATGGTTTTGGGTTTTGGGTGTTACATTGTGATCACATTTAGCTGTTTGCCAACTTTTCAAGTCAGGGAACCCCATCTCATTATCACTGTTTTTTCTTCTTAAAATTTTCTTAAATTGCTTCGACAATTTATTCTCAAACCTTTACTTCATTTTCTTATTAATTTGCTTCGACATTATTCATCACAATCTCTTTTGTTTTAACTTCTTTTGCAACGACAATTATCAACATAATCAGTCATCTCTATGGGATCGATATCTGATAGTTTAAAACATATCTACTATACTTACATCGACAGTGTACGCTTGCACAAATTGCTATGACGTTCATAGCGAAATCAAGTTTTAGCGCCGTTATCGGGGATTGCGTTTGTTTGATGTTTATATTTGTCTCTACATTTATTTTTTATTTCTTAACCTTTATTTGTTTTGATTTGTTTTATTGTTGTTACTGTTTCACTTGTTCATTTAGGAGTTTATAACCAGGAAAAATCTTAAAAATATTGTTGACTTAGATCCAAAGATTGATCAAACCATTAGAAGGAGGCGACATGAGTAGAGAAACATGGCTTTGCTAGGAATCAATACTGAAATACCACTGCTGCCACCTCAGAATCCTTCAATACAGCCACAAGTTATCAATAATCCATCGCCACCACAAGAAGATCAAATGCAAAATCAAACCATCCGAGATTTTGTTGTTCCAGTTTTGGATGATTTGCACCTAGGTGTTGTTCGACCAGCAATTCAAGTTGGAAATTTTGAGCTAAAACCAGTCATGTTCCAAATGTTAAATTCTAATGGGTAGAATGCTGGATTGCCACATGAAGATGCAAGAGAGCATATTAAATCTTTTCTATTCCTGATGATGGTTTACGAATGCAACTATTTCAGTACTCATTACAAGGACAGGCTCGAACTTGGTTCGTTGGTTTACTTGCTGGATCGATTACGTCATGCAAATCAGTTTGTTTTACGTTTCAATCCATCGACAATGAATGCTAAGCTCAGAAATGATATCACTACATACTATCAACTGGATGATGAGAATCTGCATACAATATGGGAGCACTACAAATCCTTGCTTCGACGCTGTTCCATGCATGGAATTTAACAGGGAACGCAGACCGAGATCTTTTACAATGGACTGAATGCGCAGACAAGAAATCTTGTCAATGCATCTGTAAATGGTCCTTTGTTCGACTGCACCTATGGTGAAGGTGTGAGAATTTTAGAGAGGATTGCTCAGAATGACTACCAATATCTGATCTCTCGAGCTGTTCAAGTCAAAACAAACCCTAGAGTTATCGAGTTAGACACTATATTAGCTCTAAGTGCACAGGTATCTTTGTTAGCAAATATGACAAAGAACATGAAGGGGACAAGTGAAGTTACTCCCAACCAAGTTGTCCAACAAATGGATGTCCTGACATTTTGTTGTGAAATTTACGGTGACAATCATAGCTATGAAGATTGTCCACAACATGCTAAGAATGCGTTTTGTGTTAATAATATCAGAGAAAATTCTTATGGTAATTCCTATAATAGCTTAGCTCGAAACCAATAGCCTTGGGGGAATCAAAATGCAACTACATTTAGATATGGCAATTCCTCGAACCAAGGAAATTTTTGATAAGGGAATTATAGTCAGCAGTAGCAAAATTTTAACCCAAGTCCTCAGATGCATGTACATCAAGATCAGTTGGAGCCATACATTCGTGTGCAGTCACAACAATATTCAATGCCAAATCTGCATATGGAAGGATAACAACAGCAATAGCAGTATTCCCAACCATGAGCTGATCCATTAGTAGCCCTTGAATCCTTGATGCTTGAACATATCACGAGGACATAAGCTATTGTGCAAGGAAATTCCTCTTCCATTCGAGCATTGGAAGCATAATTAGGACAATTAGCTTCAAATATGAGCACAAGACCACCAGATGCTTCACCTAGTGACATTGAGAATCCAAATAAAAAGGGGAAGGAGCATTGCAAAGCTATTACTCTTAGGAGTGGAAAGCAAACTGTCGAACCAATTAACAGCTCTAATACAGCACCTGTCAACCCAAGCGAAGCAGATCAAAAAGAAAAAGTTGCATCTGGAGAAGAAACAGACGAACCAAATAAATAGGAGCCACCAGTTGTTACTCCTATGCTTACCATTAGACCAACAAAATTTTCGACACAACTATCGATGTCGACACAATCGATTTTATCACGACAACTAGATGTATCAATACCTTTACCATTTGCACAAAGATTTAAGGAGAAGGAAAATGATAAAAAATATCAAAAGTTTCTAGACACATTGAAACAATTGTATGTCAACATACCTCTCGTGGATGCTCTCATACAGACTCCTAGCTATGGGAAATTCATGAAGGAGCTCCTATCCAAGAAAAAGAAGTTGACCAATATTGAGACAATTGCGCTCAAAGAGCGATGCAGTGCAGTCTTGAAAAATAAATTACCACCAAAGATTAAGGATCCTAACAGTTTTACAATTCCATGTTCCATCGGAAATCATTACTTTGGAAAAGCTCTCTGTGATTTTGGAGCAAGTATCAATCTCATGCCATTATCAACAATTTAAAAAATAGGGATTGGTGACATGAAGCCCACTGTAGTGACATTGCAGCTGGCGAAGAGATTATTAGCGCAACCTGAAGCTCAAATTAAAGATGTTCTAGTTCAAGTAGATAAGTTTGTGTTCCCAGCGGATTTTATTATCCTTGATTGTAAGGCTGATATAGAGGTACCCATAATCTTGGGATGCCCATTTCTTTCCACTGGCCGTACTCTTATCAATGTGTTCAAAGGCGAATTAATAATGCGACATAATGACGAACATGTCACATTCAGTGTTTTCGAAGCAATTCCCTGCAGAAATAAAGAGGAATGTCACCATATCGATATGTTGGACGAATTAATAGAGGAAGAATTTAATAAGCGTAGCACAGTAGTCCTTGAAGAATTTGTGGTGACAACTGAAGAAGATTTTCTAAGTGACTGTGACTACAAGGTTGAAGCAAATAATGTTGAGCTCTTGTATTTAAGCCATCTATTAAAGAAGCTCCTACCTTGGAGTTGAAACCGTTGCCTACCCATTTGATGTATGTTTTCCTTGGTAAGAATGACACCCTACCAGTAATTGTCTCTACAACTCTCGACGCAAGTCAAGAAGAAAAATTAGTCCAAGTACTGAAGCAACACAAGCGTGCTATTGCTTGGAGTATTGCGGATTTTAGAGGAATCAATCCCTCTTTTGCATGCACAAGATCTGGTTGGAAGACGAGGGAAAGCAGTCCATTTAACAGCAAAGAAGAGTAAATGAAAAAATGAAAGAAGTTGTTAAAAAGGAAATTATTAAGTGGTTGGATGCGGGCATCATCTACCCAATTTCTAATAGTACATGGGTGAGCCCAATCCAATGTGTCCCAAAGAAGAGTGGTATCACAGTGATAAGTAATGACAAATATGAATTAATCCCTACTTATTCCTACAGGCTGGCGAGTACGCATGGACTATCACCGTTTGAATGCAACAACAAAGAAGGATCATTTTCCAGTTCCCTTCATTGATCAAATGCTGGACAGGCTTGCTGGTAAAGCTTATTATTGTTTTCTCGATGGCTATTCTGGCTACAGCCAAATAGCAATTGCGCTGGAGGACCAAGCAAAGATGACTTTCACTTTTCCTTTTGGTACATTTGCCTTTCGTCGAATGTCATTTGGTCTATGCAATGCATCGGCCACATTTCAAAGATGCTTGATGGAAATTTTCTCAGATATGATTGAAGACTCATTACAGGTATTTATGGATGATTTTTTTGTTTATGGTATTTTGATAAATGTGCTGACAATTTAGCTAGACTTCTAAAGCGATGTGAGGACACAAATCTAATGGTGAATTAGGAGAAATGCAACTTCATGTCAACAGAAGGCATTATCCTTGGTCATTGTATCTCTTGTCAGGGCATTGAAGTAGACAAAGCAAAAGTTGAGATCATTGACAAGTTAGCCTTGCCCACCAATGTAAAAGGTATTAGGAGTTTTATAGGCCATGCGGGCTTCTATCGACGATTCATCCGTGATTTTTCTAAGATTGCAAAACCTCTCTGCTCCTTGTTCGAGTAAAATAAAAAATTTCTATTTGATGCTGCATGTCTGGACACATTTATGCAAATTAAGTAGTAACTAGTGAAGGCACCTATTGTTGTTGCACCGGACTGGTGACAACCATTTAAGGTTATGTGTGATACGAATGGTTATGTAGTGGGTGTTGTGTTAGGTCAACGTAAAGAAAAGGTATTTCATGCAATATATTATGCTAGCAAAATTCTTACTGAAGCGCAGTCAATTATATAACCACAGAAAAGGAGCTGTTGGCAGTAGTTTTTGCTTTCAACAAATTTCATGCATATCTTGTCGGCGCAAAAGTTATAGTTTATACTGATCATTTTGCATTGAGGTACATCTTTGCTAAAAAGATTGCCAAACTGATATTGATTCATTGGATCCTGTTATTACAAGAATTTGACATTGAGATTAAGGATCGCAAAGGACCAGAGAACCAAGTAGCAGATAACTTATCTTGTCTGGAAGTAGGAAGTGAAGATGGAAATACATCACAAATTGTCGACGCATTTTCGGATGAGAAACTTTTGCTGTCGACGTATTCCCATGGTATGTGGATGTCGTAAACTACTTGGTATGTGGAAGATTACCATTGAGTGCAACATGCGAAAAAAAGGAAAGATTTCTTCGCGACATCACAAAATACTACTGGAATGAGCCATACCTATTCAAGGTATGCAATGACAATATTATTCGACATTGTGTTCCAGAAGAAGAAATGCTTCCTATCCTGAAGCATTGCCATGATGCTCCCTATGGAGGTCATTTTGGTGGTGTGAAGACTACTACAAAAGTCCTTCAATCAGGATTCTATTGGCCTTCCTTGTTTAGAGATGCCTACAATTTTGTGCAACAATGTGACAAATGTCAATGCATTGGATCGATATCTCGACATAACGAGATGCTACAACAACATATTATGGAGGTTGAGCTCTTTGATGTTTGGGGTATGGATTTCACGGGGCCATTTCCAAGTTCTTTTGGAAATGCTTACATCCTAGTCGCTGTAGATTATGAGTCCAAGTGGGTGGAAGCAATTGCTATTCCAAAAGACGATACTAGGACAGTGTTGAAAATTTTCCAGACATACATACTCACTCGTTTTGGCACACCTAAAGCATTAATTAGTGATCAAGGCACTCACTTTCATTGCAATCAAATTACGACCGCATTGAAGCGTTATGGTGTTAAGTATCGAATGGCGACTACATATCATCCATAAACAAACGGCTAAACTGAAGTTTCCAATCGCCAAATTAAGAATATCCTTGAAAAAGTGGTGAACCCATCGAGGAAAGATTGGTCTTCAAGGCTTAATGATGCATTGTGGGTGCTTCACACAGTATATAAACACCATTGGGAATATCACTGTATCAGCTGGTGTTTGGTAAATCATGTCACTTGCCCGTGAAACTTGAACATAAAGGCATGTGGGCAATTAAGCAAGTGAGCATGGATTATGATGCTGCTGGACAAAAGAGGTTCCTAGACATTATTGAGTTAGAGGAGATTCGACGCAATGCATATGAAATGCTGTAATATTCAAGGAAAAAACCAAGAGATGACATGACAACATGTTGAAGCGTAACTACCACCCAGAACAGGGCTTCCAACTATCGCCACATTTAAACTTGGGGAAGCAAGTTCATAGAACCATTGCGCGAATGGGGTGGGAAACCTTCTTACTCATCTTGAGGGATACTCACCGTCCCTTGTAAGGGAATTTTATGCCAATTTGGCCAACAAGGACCAAGAATTTATCTTTGTTCGAGAAAGGTTGGTGTCTTGTGGTGCTCCCCATATCAATGCTTTGTACAACATCGATGTTGAAGAAGACTAGCACATCGCCTTCCTCGAGCAACTCACTGAAGAAGGCGATGACATCCTACTACAGGACCTGTGCATTGATGGAGTAGTTTTGACGGGTAATAATCCAAAAAACAATACCATGCACCGCCACTTCCTCACTGTACAGAGTAAGGTTTGGTTCCATTTCATAAACTACCGTCTAATGCCTTCTACCCATAGTACCACAGTTACCTTGGATTGAATGTGTTTAATCCATTCGATAATTAAAGGGAGACGTATTGATGTCGGTGCAATTCTACACCAAGAGATTGTTGACTATGCAGCAAGGCAAGCTGGCATCCTGACATTCCTTTCACTTATCATGTAATTGTGCCGACAACGAGGCATGGTGCCTCGTGAAGGAGAGGATTTGTTGGACAAAAAAGGGCCAATTAATGATGTATCTGTTGAACGCATGACCAGAGGGAAGGATATTCCTGTTGTGAAAGACGTTGCAACCAAGAAAGGGAAAGACAAAGCAACAAAAGAGGAAAAGCAAACTCATGTCACCACAGACCCTCAATTATGACGTAAGGTTAGAGAGGTAGAACAGATTGCGGATAAAATCAATGTTCGACAGATCAAAATTGTCAGCGCAATTGAAGATATAAAGCGATCGCAAAGCCTGTTCTATGCCTACACAAGGGCATGGGGTAGTGATATTGCGATGACATTGTGCAATCTCAGCAAAACGCCTCTACTAGAGTTTTCGGTGTTCCCTCCAATTATTAGGAAAGCTATGCTTTCAACTGAGAGGGTTGCCTCTGAGGAAAGGAATCGTTCAGTCGCATCTTTACAGATGGTCCACATCTTTGATGATGACCGCTAGGTGAACTCGAAGGATGTTGAAGACTGCTTTCGAAATTTTGCCAGCCTGTTCGAAGACGATTTTTCTACCAGCCTAGAAGCTAATATGGCTGAGAAGGAGGCTAATGTTGAGGGAGGAAATACACCTTTCGAGGTTGTGGAGACTGATAAGGAGAGAAAGAAGAAGAAAAAGAACGTGAGGAAGAAGGAAAAGAAGGAAGAAAGGAAGAACCTACTGTCGTGACAGATTCATCTCAAGAATTTGTTGCCGCACCCGAGGTTGTAGGTGCAACTATTGAAGACTTAGCTCCACTTGATGTGAGTCAGGTAGAGGCCGTGACGATCAGTAATAAGGATTCCAATCCTCTGGCCATAGTGCCTTATGTGGCACCACTTGCTGAGATACACCCTTCTAACGTCATGGTCGATGAAGCCGATACACAGCCTGATTTGGAGGAGCAATTCGAGGATCCAACTAAGCCAAAAGAAAAGAAACGAAAGCGCGCCAAGGATAAAAATAAACGCAAGGAGGAACGTAAGAAGAAGAAGAAGAAGAAAAGCCATGTAGCCACATCCTCGGCTGCGCAGCACACTGAGTTAGTTTTTATTTTCAGCACTTAGTTAGATTTCATGCATATCATGTAGTTGTAATATCATTGTCATCAGATTTCTTTTGTCCTTGCAATTTTTTGGTCACTGCATCTGTATTTGTTATTGCATTTCCATATATATTTGTATATTAATGTCAGTGCATGGGGATAATACAGACTTTAAGTTTGGGGGGAATGTATATGGATTGGAAATGCAATTGCATCCACATTTGAAAAAAATTTATCCTTTTGAATTCAATGAAAGCATGCAATATTATGGGAAATGTGATTGCAATTTTTTTCATTCGACACTTAATTCTTGAATCACGTGAAATGCAAATGAATGAGTTAGATAAATGTGTGTCTCTATTTTTGGATGAATGGTTGAGATTGCATTAGTAGTAATGAATGAGTAGTATCATTATTTGAATCTTGAATAAATTGTCCATTTACAGCTACTTGTATATAAGTATAGTTATAAATAAAAGACACTCCAATGTGGGTGTATTGTGAAATGTCAAGGGGGAACACTCCAATGCAAGTGTTAGAAAAAGTAATCTGGCCAAAGCCTGTCACTACAAGAGTGTGTGTCGACGCAATTACATACTCTCTAGGGTTTTGTTGCACCCCATCGTTACTTCCCAGGAATAAGGGTATAGTAATGCAATGTCATCCCTCAGTCACTTGTTAAAAAAAATGAAGAACAAAAGAAAAAAAAAGAAAAAGAAAAATATTTATATTAGTGTAGAATAATGCTTTTTTGGTAGAATAAATTTAAGATTTAAAACATGATGCTAGCATTAATGAAATTGTAATTTTTTGTTATTCATACCTATAAATTGTCAGCGTAATATTCTGTCATGTGAATGTAATTCACACATTAGGATTTCAGAAGATTCAAGTTGCTGGAATGGCTATTGCTTTGACAAAACCTTTTGCTATGACTTTACTAGCTTTTTTTTTACTTAAGGACAAGTAAAAATTCAAGTTTGAGGGTGTGACAACATTAGAAAAAACCATTGATTTCTCCTTACTTAGGTTGTAATTTTGTTCCCACTTTATCATTTTTTAGCATGCATTTTTAGCATTTTTAACTTAGTAACTGCATTTTCTAACTAAGTGATTTTAATTTTATTTAATTTCATCCTGTCTTTGCTACTAATGTCGCCACAACTAGTGTTCAGTATTGCATCCGAAGATGTCAGTGCAGGAGTCTATCCGGAAAGATCAACGCATGAAGGTATCTAAGGTTGTCGCCAAAAATAGAATCCAAATTTGCACCTAAAAATGTCGTCACAACCGATAACTGTCTGATGAACACACTAGATCTGCGTGAGTGTACAACTGATATAACCAACTTGTACAGCTAGAGGAAGTTGGATTTGAAAGAAAGGACACCTGTACTTGGCAATGGTTAATAAATAATGATGAGAGAGGATCTTCTTCAAGCTTCATCTTTCATATTTTTGATGCATAAAAACTTTCTCTTCAACATTTTCTTAAGCTTGCTTCCATGGCAGCTTAACTTCATTGAGGGTAACCTGACTGTGATGAGAAGGCAAAATTTTCTCCTGACAAGAAGCATGCTTAATTGCGACGCAAGAGGAGTGTAAGGGAATGGTTCTAGTAGACTAGGAATAGGATGCTTCAATTCATTCTTTTATTCTCTCTTTAAACGCTAATGAATTTTGATTAATTGAATTTGTATAAAAGTACAACTTAATTTCAAATCAAGTATGATATCTATTTCAATCTTCCTTTCATTGTTTATCTTTGGATTTAATTGTTTGACCACAGAAGTGTGATTTCGGTCACTGTCACTGAAAAGTGCAGCGACAAATTAAGTTAACAAGCAAGTCAACGGAAGTTGCTTGAGGATGGAAGGAATTTTGTCCACTTGTTCTTGAATATTTTGCATTGACAACACAGAAAGGTGTGGTTAGTGTGAGTATTTACGTCTTTGATAAACAGGGAAGTCAAGGTTGGTAAGATTCATTGAGCCTAATTGTGGCGATAATTTATCTACTAGTTACCTTGTGATCACATTTAGCTGTTTGCCAACTTTTCAAGTCAGGGAACCCCATCTCATTATCACTATTTTTACTTCTTAAAATTTTCTTAAATTGGTTTGACAAATTATTCTCAAACCTTTACTTAATTTTCTTATTAATTTGATCTGACATTATTCATCACAATCTCTTTTGTTTTAACTTGTTTTGCATCGACAATTATAAACATAAGCAACCATCTCCGTGGGATCGATATCTGATAGTTTAAAACCTATCTACTATACTTGCATCGATAGTGTACATTTGCACAAATTGCTGTGACGTTCATAGAGCGATCAAACAATTCTCACAATTGCCTAATTTAACTTCACATTGAATAAATAAATTCAATTAAATTATTTCCAAAGTCGTAGAATTTTCTTCGGATTCAATGCAGTCCGATCAAGCTTTTGTTGAGCTAATGGAGGGACCAATCAGACATATACAATAAGGCTATAGTAATTGCAATTAAGTCTAGATGCATCATTCTGATAATCCGCAATTACTTAATCATGGAGTCAGTCCACAAGAAGTACCATGATTGAAAACTCCGTATTGTATACTCTTTAAGAAAGCAATTCATACAGCTGCTTTGTCCAATGACCTCGTCATGTGTGTGTTACCCTCATATGATATCCTTGATTCATTTGAGTTAAATCTGTTCACTCAAAATAATCCTATTTTATATCGTTGTCATCATTGTGTCTTTTTAATGATTAATATGACCACTGTCAGTAAATGACAGTGATAAATTGCTCATTCGTGAACAAGCAACCTGTGGCCACGTTTCACATTTATCAATGCACAAAATGCCAATGAGAGGATATCCTTAACTCTTTAATTGAGTTATGAATTTCATTGTTGCTAGTAAAGCCATGCCATACACAAGCCATGTACCCAACATACCGAATATGGGCTGGAAAATCTTTAGAGCATAAGCGTCCACTTATATCGAAGCACATGAGTTGTATACGCATGGTCAGTGACTAACTCAAGGTTTAGGTAAATCACACCATGAATGTCATAAGTGAATTAATTCATAAATGGATTCAGAATTAATTCATCCTGGGTCTAGTCCAATGTATCATTCTACCAATGAATACATCAAGGTCTCTATCCATTGAGTCAACTGCTTTGATAGCCAAGACTAATTAACTCACTAATTGGATTTGTAGGTGACCGATCGCGCTATGAACATCATAGCCAATGTGCAAGCATACATTGTCGATGCAAGTATAGTAGAAAGACGTGAATCTATCGGATATCAATCCCACGAGGATGGGCGTCTGTTGTCTAAAATTATCGGTGCAAAAGAAGTTAATATGAGAAGAATTGTTAGGAATAATGTCAGCGCAATTAAATCAAAGACTGCAGATAAAAGAATTAAAACTGTCAGAGCAAATATTGTAATACTGTGTTATAATATGTCACAGCAATTGAATAAGAAAATGTAATGAAGAAGTGAAGGTATTTTGTCAATGCAATTTAAGAAAATTAACGAAGTAAAACAATGATAAAGAGATGGGGGGATTTCTTGACTTGATAAGTTGGAAACACTAAATGTGACTACAAGGTAATTGATAGATAAATTGTTGTCACAATTAAGCTTAATGAGATCTCACAACTTTCGACTTCCCTGTTAATCAAAGACCCAAACACTCACATTAACCACACCTTCCAGTGTTGGTAAGGCTTTGCGTTCGAGAACAAGTGGTAAGAATTCCTTCGTGCCCTCAAGCAACTTCCATCTTCTTGCTTGTTAATTTAACTTGTCACTGCACCTTCCAGTAACTATGACTACAATCGCACTTTTGTGGTCAAAACAATTAAATCCAAAGATAAACAATTAAGAAGTTTTGAGCAGAAATCAAAATAGATCTAACATTAAGAGGTACTTCCATACATAATTAAAGCCATTAGAATTTATCAAGGCTTAAGAGGAATTAAAGAATAAGTTGAAGCATTCTATTCCTAGCCTACTAGAACTATTCCGTAAATGCTCCTCTTGTGTTGCACTTAGAACACTCCTCGTCAGAAGTAGATGCTGCCTTCTCTTCAACGTCAGGTTCCTCCGAATGGTCTCAAGCCTCCATAGCCGAAAAGCTCAAAGGCTAGGTTGAAGAAGATAATATTGCAAAATGGGAGAGTAAAGAAGAAGAAGTGACACCTTTCTCTTTCCTTTTGAGTGTTTATATTTAGCCCAAATTATAGAGGTGTCTATTCTGTAAAATTGACCTGTACAAGTTGGTTATACCAGATTGGACAGCTCACAAATTTTTGTTCTTATCAGAAAGCTATCAGATGCGACGATAATTCTGGGTGCAATTCTAAACACATTCATCCTGCGACAATTCTGTACATGTTCATGCAACTACATTCCTTGGTGCAATTGAAGAATGCTTATGCAGCGATAGTTTTGGATGCAATTTGAAGAATATTTATGCAGTGACAGTCTTGGGTGCATTCCGAAAATATTCCTGCGGTAACAGTTTTAGGTGCAATCTGGAAGTCCTCATGCGACGACAATTTTGGGCGCAATCTAGAAGTGCTCATGCATCGACATTAGTAGTAAAATATGGAAAAATTAAGGAAAACTAGGCCAAGGTCCACTGAGTTAAAATATGCAATGAACTAAACTAATAAAATGCTAAAATATGTACTAAGGACAACTAAATGGGAACAAATTATCCAATAAATGGGGAGAAAACATATGTCTTTTTTAGTACCATAACACTCCCAAACTTGAGTTTTTACTTGTCCTTAAGTAAAACAAAAACTAGCAAGGTTGCAAAAGAATTTTTGTCAAGGCAATAATCATTCTAGCAACTTGACGTATCTGAAATCCTAATGCATGAATTACATTCAAATGACAGAATATTGCACCGACAATTTATAGGTATGAATAACTAAAATTGCAATTTCATCAATGCTACCATCATGCTTTAAATCTTAAATTCATTCTACGAAAACAACATTTATTGTAAAATAATATACACATATATATTTTTCTTCTTTCCTTTTTTTTTTTATGTAACCGTGGGATGTCGTTGGATTACTATACCCTTGTTCTTGGGAAGTAACGATGGAGTGCAATAAACACATAAGGAGTATGTTATTGTGCCGACACACACTCTTGCAGTGACAGCCTTTGGCTAGATTACTTTTTCTAACACTTGCATTGGAGTATTCCCTCTTGATAGTTAACAATACACCCACATTGGAGTGTCTTTTATTCATAACTATACTTATATACAAGTAGCTGTAAATGGCAGATTCATTAAAAATTCAAAGAGTGATACTATTTATCCATTACTAATGCAATCTAAATCATTCATCCAAAAATTGAAGATACAACATTCAATCAAATTCATCCATCTCATTCATTAACAGTTCACATGATTCAAGAATTAAGCATCAAATGAAAAAAAATTCAAGCACATTTTTAATAACCATGCATACTTCATTAAACTCAAAAGGAAATTTTTTTGAAATGTTGGGTGCAATTGTATTTCCAGCCCGTATACATTCCTCCCAAACTTAAAGTTTACGTTATCCCCAATGCATTGACATTAATAAATATATATGGAAATGCAATGACAATGTAGATGCAATGGCAATATAAATGCAGGGACAATTATACTACAGCTACATGATATGCATGAAAGCTAAACTAATTGCTAAAAATAAAAACTAACTCAGTGTGCTGCAACCAAAGATGTGGCTGCATTGGTCTTTTTCTTCTTCTTGCGCTTCCACTCCTTGAGACGCTACTTTTCTTTGGCGTGCTTCCTCTTTTGTTCGTTTAGCTTAGCCAAATCTGTAGATTCCTCCTCAACATCAGGTTGTGCCCCGACATCATCGATCATGACATCAGATGGGTGTATTTCAGCAAGTGGTGCAACATAAAGCACCATGGTTGAGGATTGGAATCCTCATTATTGACCGTCACAGCCTCCACCTGACTCGCTTCAAGTTGCACCAAATCATCAAATGATGCTCCCACAAGTTCAGGTACGGTGTCAAATTCCTCAACCAAATTTGTCGTGACATCAAGTCCTTCTCTTCTTTCTTCTTTTTCTTTTGTTTGAGCTTCGCATTGTCTGTGGTTTGCTCCTCAGTTTCCATCTCTGCTCTACCATCATCAGCTACTTCATTCGTTGGTCTAGTGTAAACCACTATTGCTAAAGGATTGTGGTCGTCATTAATTTTATCCACAGCTTCTGTCTGACTTACTCCATCTTGCGCCAAGCCTTCAGTTATTCCACCAACAACTTCAGGTGCGGGGACAAATTTCTCAGCTAAATTTGCCTCGACATCTTTTTCTTCCTCCACACGAACTTCTTCTGTTTTTAGCATTAAGTAATAGGTGTAGTACAACTATACAAAATTACGCTGATAATGGAATCCTAATGCATCAGCAATGGTGTTTACTTATTCCTCAATCGGTGCAGACACAGTATTTGTTCCTTCTTCTTCAAGTGCTTCGTACTCTTTTATTCTCCACATGGTCCAAAAAAATTTCCACTCTTTCTTGCATTTTTTCCAATTCCGTAACTTCTTAATTACGGATATAGGCATCAAAATTATGCTTTCATTGAAATCACATAATGGCTTTCTAATATACCGATCACCAATAGAATAGGGTATTGAGAAGCTATTAGAAACCTTAAATTCTTGGAGCAATTTAATTGTCATGATAGTGCACCCTTCAGTAAGTACGATTGCTTCGACTTCTCCCAATCTTTTCTTCTTTGATCATGCATCTTCAAGTTTCTGAGGCTATTTTGCTATAGCATTTGTGGTGACAAAATGATCTAATTCTGTCTCCGTAATATTTTGTTTAACCTCTTAAGCTGCAGTTTGCTTTTCAGATTGTTCTGACATCTTTCCATTGTCTAGATCTAAATTATCTTCCTTTACTGTAGCATCTGTAACAACTTCAATTAGTTGAGTCTCACTTCTAGGAATGATTCTCTCACAATGCTCTTGCCCTTGTGATATCTAATTCTCAATATCAATTGGCAAAGATTCTTGTGGTCGCAAATTTATTGCGCTCACAATCTGGCCAAATTAATATTCTAGAGCTCGTATGGATTCAACTTGACTCTGAAGCACAGCTTCAGTCTTGGCAAAATATTATCTTTACAAATTTTCAAATGATGAAAATTCTGATGCTACGTCTTGCTAGGTATTTTGCCTTGATAAGAGTTGATCAAAATTGGACAGTGTCCACTCAGATCTAACATCATTGTTTATACTTTCAAGGTCTGGATTGTTCCAACAAAAATTTGAATGTTGCTCCCAGTCTAGCGTGTAGGTATTGGAATATGGATTTTCATTCCGACTGAAATTCCCCATGTGGTACACATTTGCTGGATTTGATGGGCATTGTTCAAACTCATGGTTGCTTCCACAGTAATCGCAAATTATCATAGAAAATTTCCATTCTGCAATTGCTATAGCATTCTACATTGAATTGCTCATATTAGTCAAAGAAGATACCTGGGTGGTTATGGCATCGAGCTCCATTTCTATAGCATCACTTATGCTAGTCCAATATCTTGAGGTTCTATACACCTCGTTCCTAGCCATATTTTGGTAAAAGAAAAATGTAAAAGTAAACAACAAAAAGAAAACAAGTTAGTGACAAATAAAAATTAGATAATAAAGAATAAATGCAAAGACAAAAATAGACATAAAACAAACGCCATCCCCGGTAACGGCGCCAAAACTTGATCATGCTATGAACGTCACAGTTAATGTACAAGCGTACACTGTTGATGCAAGTATAGTAGATAAAAGTGAATTTGTCAGATATCGATCCCACGAGATAGGTGTCTGTTGTTTAAAATTATCAGTGCAAAAGAAGTTAAGATAAGAAGAACTATTAGGAATAATGTCAGCGCAATTAAATCAAAGACTGGAGATAAAAGAATTAAAACTGTCAGCAAATATTGTAATACTGCGTTATAATATGTCAGAGCAATTGAATAAGAAAATGTAATAAAGGAGTGAAGGTATTTTTTCAATGCAATTAAGAAAATTAATGAAGTAAATCAATGATAAAAAGATGGGGGGATCCCTGACTTGATAAGTTGGCAAATACTAAATGTGCCTACAAGGTAATTGATAGATAAATTGTTTTCGCAATTAAGCTCAATGAGATCTCACTACTTTCCAGTGTTGCTAATGCTTTGCATTTTGAGAACAAGTGGCAAGAATTCCTTGTTGCCTCAAGCAACTTTCGTTGTCTTGCTTGTTAATTTAACTTGTCACTACACCTTCCAGTGATTATGACTGCAATCGCACTTCCGTGGTCAAAACGATTAAATCCAAAGATAAACAGTTAAGAAGATTTGAGCAGAAATCAAAATAGATCTAACATTAAGAGGTACTTCCATACACAATTAAAGTCATCAGAATTTATCAACACTTAAGAGGAATTAAAGAATAAGTTGAATCATTCTATTCCTAGCCTACTAGAACTATTCCGTAAATGCTCCTCTTGTGTCGCACTTAGAGCACTCCTCATCAGAAGTATAAGCTACTTTCTCATCAACGTCAAGTTCCTTCGAATGGTCTCAAGCCTCCATAGCCAAAAAGTTCAAAAGCTAGGTTGAAGAATATAATATTGCAAAATGGGAGACTAAAGGAAGAAGGGACACCTTTCACTTTCCTTGTGAGAGTTTATATTTAGCCCAAATTGTACAGGTGTCTATTCTATAAAATTGAGCTGTACAAGCTGGTTATACCAGATTGGACAGCTCACACATTTCTGTTCTTATCAGACAACTGTCAGATGCGGTGACAATTCTAGACGCAATTCTGGACACGTTCATGCAGCGACAATTCTGTACATGTTCATGTAGCGACGTTCCTAGGTGCAATTGAAGAATACTTATGCAGCGATAGTTCTAGATGCAATTTGAAGAATATTTGTGCAGAGACAGTCTTAGGTGCATTCCGAAAATATTCCTGTAGTGATGACAGTTTTGGGTGCAATCTGGATGTCCTCATGCTACAATAGTTTTGGGCGCAATACTAGGCCAAGGTCCACTGAGTTAGAAAATGCAATGAACTAAACTAAAAAATGTTAAAATATGTACTAAGAACAATTAAATGAGAATAAATTATCCAATAAATGGGGAGAAAACATGTCTTTTTTAGTACCATCAACTACATAATAATCCTTCTCAGTATTTGAATCAAACGCTCACTTTGATTCTTTTACGGGATTACGGGCTCATTTAGATTATCCACTAAAGTAAGTGTTTGTCTTGCAATGTAAACATTCTTACAATGCCACTTATCTTTAGTTTGAACTTATACAATCAATGAGCTCATATTTTCTTATCACAATTTCGCTATACATGCAAAATATGAAAAACAAAAAATACAAAAGACATAATAGTGAATGTGAAATTAACTTTATTTATTTATTCATCGTTCAAACCTATAGAAAATAGTTACATGTTTACAATAATATGGGCACCTTTCCTAACGTTATCTTTAACCATTTCTTTCTCCTTTGGTAAGCTCCTTTGAGCATCTGAAGTGCCAATGGTTGTAGGCACTACCACCTATTCTGCTCTTTCTTTTATATAAGGCTCTAGTTCAGGGTTTGATGAACCTTCTTCTGCACCTTTAATTCTTTTCTAAAAATTTTCATATTCTTCTATAGAAGTGACTTTGTTCTTGCCATTATGAATGAGAAAAAATATAATCAAGAATAATAGAAATTGAAGAAAGAAAAACTTTAAGGAAAACAACTTAGAGCGAAAGTGAGTCTGTTAAGGTCACTCTACAATCCCTTTAATAACACTTTAGGAAATATAATCAAATCCATTTCGAATCTCACATCTATGAAGAGAAGCACAATCGCAGCTAGTCCTTGAAAAACACATTTTCCCTCCAAGATTTGGTGAGATAAACAAATCAACAAAAGATCCCTTGCTAAAAAAGTTTTGAACCAAAAAAAATAGCCTTTAACCAAGAGTTAATCTTGTGCTGACATGAATATCTACTCAACATCACTATTCTCAATCAATTCTCTTACGAAATGGTGCCTATGCCTATATGCTTTCTCCTCGAATGTTGCATTGGATTCTTGGAAATACTAATGACACTTGTTTTATCACATAAAATAACGACCATCTTCAAATAAATACAAAAGTCCTTCATCATTTGCTTCATCTATAGCAATTGAGCACAACAACTCCTTACAACAATATGCTCCGCTTCTGTAGTGGACATTGAAATTGAAACTTGTTTCTCATTGTACCATGACATCAAGCTCTAACCTACATAAAAACAACCTCCTGATGTACTCTTTTTATCATTAATGTTACCAGCCTAGGCAGCATCACTGTAACTAACCAAACTCATAGTTATCTCATTTGAGAACGAAATTCTCAAATTAGTGGTGCTATTTACATATAGAATATCTTATTTACAACTATAGCATGAGACTCTCTTGGACTTGCATGGTGGAACGATAAAAATGTGCAAGTGTACACAATCATATTCAAGTAATAAAGGGACAAGTAAATGTCGAGTATCGTACCCTGATAGCATTAGAAATGCTCCTATTTTCTCCCTAAATTTGTGTATTAATTGTCTCTTTTGTTCCATATTTAGTATGCATATTAGGCATTTCATACTTAGTTTTATGTTTTCTAACTCATTTTTGTTTGGTTTAAATTCTTGCTATTCTATATCTTTTTTATGCACTAATGTCGCCACATGCAGTATATATATATTACGCTTTAAAATTGTCAGTGCAAGGACACATCTCAGTAGATCAAGGCTAGAAAGAATCTAGAATGCAGCCAAAATTCAGCTTGAATTGTGACCAATGATGTCGCCGCATAGGAATCTTTACTTTGGAATGAATGAATTCAAGTTGTAATTACACCTAGAAGCACCAACGCAGGAATTTCACACGTTGTCGCCGTAATTAAAGATTTCAAATCGCGACCAGAAATGCGGTGACAATCTGCAGATCCATGAAATTCACACCAGATCTGCATGAGTGCATAGTTGGACTGTAACAAACTTTACAGCTGCAATTGGATCTGGATCTGAGGAGAGAGAAGGTTTACCATTCTTGAAGCCTATAAATTGAGGAGAAAAGATGAAGAAAAATATCAAGAGGTAGAGGAATTCAATTCTGCAAATACTATGTGTTTTTGGAGATTTAAGCTGGAGAACAGTGAGCTAATTGAGCCGACGAGCAATAACTCCTGACGAGGAGTGCTTGATGCTGTGCAAGTGGAGTAGTTAGGGGATAATTCAAGTAGCCTAGAGATAGTATGCTCTGATATAGTTGTTAACTCCTCTCTTCTTATGATGATGAACTATTATTAACATTTGAATGAATACGAGAGTACCTTTCATTGTTAGATTTACTTTGATTCTTATTTAATTCTTTTCATCTGTTTATTCTTGGATCTAATTGTATCAAACACGAGAGTGCATTTGCAGTCTACCTACATCGAGAGATGTAGTGACAAGTTAGGTTAACAAGCATGACAACGAGAGTTGCTTTGGATTAGAAGAGATTCTGATAATTTGTTCTTGAGTGCACAATGTTGCTTATAGCGAGAGGTGGGGTAGTTGAGGGTGCTTGAGTCTTGACTAAATGGCGAATTGATATTGGTAAGATTTCATTGGAACTCGATTGTTGCAACAGTTCATCTATTCAAACCCTTGTCAACACATCCTGCGTTGTGACTTAGTGAAATCAGTGATCCACTCCAGATCTTCGCACTTAATCACATTTTACTTTTCTGCATTTAAATTCTCAAAACTTCCACAACTATTTGATTTACTTTTAGTTTCACTGACATTTAACTTTTATAATTACATTGACAATTTTAACTATCTTAGCGTGCAAATTATTTAATTGAGCTGACATCTTTTCTTGCATTTCATCTAATTATAGTATTAGTTGCTTCAACATCTGAACATCAAGAACCAATTCCCTGTGTGATTGATATCCGATAGAATTAATCTATCAACTATACTTGCATCGACATGTGTCCGCTTGCACAACTGCTGTGACGTTACAGGCCAATCGTACCCATTGGGACTGTGCTAGGAAAAGTATTTATGAAATAATCAATCAACAAATTGGTTAAACACAAGATAATATTTGAGAGGGATTTTAATCTATGTGTTATAAACTAAATTATATTCCTATGCACGATTTCTAAGGGTTTCATCAATATGACATAAATGTGTCTAGTTAATTGCTTTAATTACTTAATTACATCTAACTTATGTTCATGCTTGTTATGAAATAACATTCACGGCAACCCGGTACTCTGCTAACTTATGAACAATATCACTTACTAAATTTCATTCATATCTTGAACATATCTCTATGCCAATTCAACCGACTAAATCAATTCTAATAAGTAAATATGTTATTGCACACACATACTATATGAAAGCTAAAGAATCTCTTAAACATATCTCTATGCCAATACAACCAACTAATTAACAAACATAAGCATGTAAAGGATCGAGTAAAGTAACAATCATATCTCTATGTTGAAACAATTTAATCATAAAAATCCTTCAAGTTATGCAAGGCTATGTATTGTTTAATACCATCACAATTCTAACCTTCAAATCCCTTAGAAGATTAGACATGCACAAATTAAATAGTGTTTCCATTAATCACAATTTCAATGCGCTTAAATGATTAATTCAATAGTTATATCACAAGGGTAATGCAATAATAACTTAGGCATGGTAATATTTAATTAAACAGAATATTCAGGGCGTATAACAATATGAACATGAATCAAATATAAACAAGCAATTGACACAATTAACCCAACACTTAAAGAATTTAAGCCATTTCAATTAAATAATTAATAACATTCATAATAGAATTCATGATAATAACAAACAAGAATCTAAAAAATAAAGAAAAAGACTAGGATTAAATCCGTCGATTTCTAAGAATAACTCTCTCATTCCTCGTCGTTCTTGCTCGATTCTTTTCAAATTGAGGTTTTTGATAAACACTTAACAAAGGCTATGGAAGGGCTGAAGAACCAATCTTTCTCAAGAGGGGGAATCGGCAAAGGAATGGAAGGGAAACTAGGATGGAAAGCTAGAGAGAAAACTAAAGAAAGAAGAGAGAATGGTGAGTGAATTGGTGTGTGTTGAAATTAGAGGAGTGAGGGGGCTTTTATAAGTGAAATGTGGTGGCTATATTTAGAAAATAAATATCAGCCACACATATTAGTTGGCCGGCCATGCATAAGCAACTTTGTTTTGTTCAAAGTTTTATTAAAATGAGATAGGGTGGAAATTTAAAAACATTAAAAGAGGAGGGGTTTGAAGGGAATTTTGGGAAACTTCAAGGGCTATTTTGCAAGGTTGAAATGGTCAACATAATCAGATGATTATTCCACCATGTGGATGGAACATGGCTAGCCCATTTGGAGGTGGTTCGACCCTCGATTGCATACACATCGAGCCACTTCAGCTTAGCCTTTATAATTAATTTTTAATCCAATTTAATTTGAACTAAAAATATAATTATAAACTATAATTTAGCTTCATATTGGACCAACCTTTGACTTGAAAAATATTCCTCTTAGCTTGTCATTAGCTTAGTGTAAAAGTTCCCTTGACAATGTATGTAACGACCCGAGTAGAACGATAATGGAATTTGTGATTTCGTAACCACAAAGTCTGAAAAGTAAACTAATATTTGTGTTTAATTAGATATAATTAGTATAATTATTAGTATGTAAATATTAATAGAAGAATTAAGGTTAAATTAGTAAGTATGAGGAATAAGGATTTGATTTAATAGTATACAAGTGTTAGTGGTTAATGTCAAAGGGGTAGAATAATATGTTAGGTAAAAAGGGTTTTGCATGTCAAATTAACCAAAAGTGAAGTAGTGGGGTTTGATGTAATTTAGGAAGACTTAAAATTAATATTAAAATGATTAAAAATTATGATGAATAAAAGAAAAAGGAGAGAATGAAATAAGAGATAAAACAAAATCAAAAGAAAATTAACTTCATCTCTTCCCTCTTTTCCTTTCCCCACTGAAATCCACCATTGGAGTGTGAAAAAGGGAAATTCAAGCTTTTTGGTGCTTAAATTCTCTTGCATGTAAGTATTTTGGGTTGATTTTGTTGTTAATGCTTGAATTCTTAACTTGGCATAAGTTAATGTTTTGTGTTTAGAAATTAGATTTTTGAATGGTGAAATTTTAGGGAGTAAGTATGAATGGGTTTAAATGTTTAGGAAGGTTACGAATTAGGTAAAGAACTCATGAGAAAATTTAATATAAGTTGTTAGATAAATAGTAGGAAAAGAACTAAGTAGGTATTAAACGTTGGATTAGGTAGAAATTATATATACCCTGTAGAATAATCAAATAAAAGATGGGTTGTTAAGCTATGAAAGGTTCGATCATGCTAAAATTATAGAGGAAAACTGATTGAGTTCAAGTTAAGATATTAGGAGTAAACTGTTAAAATTTAAATGTTGAGGGGCAAAATTATAATATTTGTAAAATCGTGAATTATGAGTTAAGTAGAAGACTGGAGTTGTAATTTAATTGATAATTAAATTAAATTAAATATTTTAGATCAACAAAAAGATCAACCGAGCTTAGATCGAGGGAAAGCTAAAGTCGTAGATTAGCAGTTAGTCTCACCCTTTAACTTTGGAACTCGAGGTAAGTTCGTATGAACTTTTATCCTATAATTAATTGAACTTATTTTTAGTTATACATGTATGTATCTTTAGGAATAGTAATATCTTGAACCGTAAACAAATATATAGCAGGCCTTGAGCCGGTGAATATATAGTAGGCTTTGAGTCGGTGAATATATAGCAAGCCTTGAGCCGGTGAATATATAGCCGGCTTTGAGCCGGTGAATATATAGCAGGCCTTGAGCCGGTGAATATTTAGCAGGCTTTGAGTTAGTGAATATATAGCAGGCCTTGAGCCGGTGAATATGTAGCAGGCTTCAAGCCGGTGAATAAATAGCAGGCCTCGAGTTGGTGAATAGATAGCAGACTTTGAGCTGGTGATTAAATAGTAGGCTTCGTGCCGGTGTATTGTATAGTTGACAGAAACGGAAAGGATGTTTTCATAATTTTTGAAAAGGTAGTATGGTAAAAATGGAAGGTGGTGATATGTATTGATTTTTATTTTTGAGGTGGTTTTAAGAGATTGTTATGTTACTTTAAATACTTAACTTGTGAGATGATTCTTGTAGGTTGTTGGACTTTTGTTGTTGAGCAGAAGGGTGTTGGAGATCACACTATCATTCTTTCATAAGGTAGATGTTGCTAGCTTTTAAAACTATATATAATGGCATGTACATAGGTTAGGTCTTAAGTTAGTATAGTAATGACTTAAATTCTTATGAAAGTTTGTATGACCTTAGTAAATGGTCATTTTGTATGGATGAAATTGTGATGGGTAAATAGGTAGTCTTGCGATCGTATATTTTGTGGATGTTATGGATTGATGAAAAAGTAATGAGAGTAATGGATGAATGCTTTTTCTCATGATATCTTTGAGTAGCTTGAATTGTATTAATTGTGGTGCCTTTGGTGGGCATGTTGGTTGAATGGTTATTGAGATGATTACTTGATATATGGTATGTTAATTGAAGCCTTTGGGTCATGATTGTATACATTAGGTCATGGAAACTTGTTAGGTAATTTTGAAGTGTGCATATTTTGTTTAGGAAGTAATTTTAGGCATACACGGCCTGTGACACGGGCTGTCACACTGTCGTGTGTTATATTAATGTGCAGTATAGGATACACGGATGGACACATGGGCTGGGACACGACCGTGTGGCCCAATTTCGTGTAGACACATGGTCTTGTACACGGTCCCTCCCACGTGTGTGTTGAAATTCAATATGGATATTTCGAGTAGACACACGATCGGGCACACGTGCTGATACAACGTCGTGTGCCCTTAGTTCGGAGGCATAGATGGGCAAGCACATGGGCTGGCGCACGGGCGTGTTTAAGTATTGAATCTACGCATTTGTGATATTGGTATTTGAATGCACATTTATGTTGGTTTGTGATGGTAATATGAAACTTAACTATGTGATATGACTAGTAGAACTTCCTATTTCTGATTCCGACAATGAATACGGGTTAAGGGTGTTACAATGTAAGCTGTAAACAGTATCTACGGGCCGATTTTCACCAATTATTCAACACTATAAAAAAATCATTAAATTCATGCTCAATATTTATAAAATAATTAAAAATTAATATGATGGTAATTTTAACACAAATTAATTTATAAATAAATTATATTTTTCGATATTAATTACTCAGAATTTGCATGAAATTAGGTCAAAAAGGGTATGAAAAAGTCTATATATTTTCATCGTTCCACATAGTACCTTGTGCATACTCCTATACTAAATGATAAATTAGGTCTACTACCAATAAGGTATAAGAGACTACCAATCATGCTTTTGTAAGTGGTCTCTGAAGTTAGCACTCCCTTCTTATCTTTGGACGATTTCTCACCAATAACCATAGGTGTCCTAGTTGTTTTAGTAGTCTCCATCCCAAACTTTTTCACCAAATTCTTTACATACTTTTCTTGTGAAAGAAATGTTTTATCCTTCAATTGCTTAATATGGAATCCAAGGAAGTAGCTCATTTCTCCCATTATATTCATCTCGAATTCACCCTATATAAGCTTCACAAAACTATTTTTAGCTACTGCTGAAGTGGCTCCAAATGATGTCATCAACATAAATTTGAGCCAAATTAGTTTACACTCTCTACTCTCTCTACCTTCTAATAATAAGGTTTTATCAATAGAACCCCTTTCAAAGCCTTGTGTAGTAAGGAACTAAGTTAGCCTTTCATACCATGCACAAATTGCCTATTTGAGACAATACATGGCTATACTAAATTTGTACACATAATTAGGATGTGTAGGGTCTTCAAAACCTTTTGGTTGGGCCACATAAACCTCCTCTTTCAAGTAATTATTTAGAAAGACACTTTTAACATCCATTTGATGTTAAGATGAGTGGCTACAGCATGCAGTATTTAGATGGCTTCAAGTCTTCCCACTAGTGCAAATGTCTAATCGAAACCAAATCTTTCCACTTGAGTGTACTCTTATGAAACCATTCTTTCTTTGGTTCTCATTATGTTCCCTTACTCGTTAGTTTTTGTTCTTGAAGATCCACTTGGTTCCAGTAATATTGTAGTCACCTAGTCTAGGCACAAGCTGCCAAACTTCATCCCTCTCAAACTATTGAAGTTCATCTTGCATGGATTGGATCCAATCTGCATCTTGCAAAGCTTCTTTGGTACATTTAGGCTTGAATTGAAACGTATAGAATACAAACCTCACCATGTCTCGAAAATTCTATTTGGTCTTTCCTCTTTATTCGAACACCATCATGAATGTCACCAACGATAACACTTATAAAGTGATTCTTTCTGACTCTAGAAGAGGGTTAAGGTTGATTAAATTCATTACATTGATCTTTTGTCTCTGTTTCATCTTCTCTTCCTCTTCTTACTGTCACCATCATGTTTATAATCAGTCAATGAATGGTCACTAGAAGGTGGCACTACAACTTCTATTGAAGATTTCAAAGGATCATCTTCAATGTAATTTCTTCTACATGAACCTTCATCATCGATCACCACATTACTGGATTCCATCAATTTTTGTGTCATTTTAGGTGGTGGATCTGATGCCCTAAGTGTAGTATATTTGTCTATATACTTCTAACTTTTTCGAACAGATTGGTTTAATAAAATTAATCTTGAATTACATTAGTACCCTTTTTAGATTGTCCTCAATGGTTTTTGTATGCAAAACAAAAAAAAAAAATTATTAACTCATTAGTTATCTAATGTTTAACTAATACTAAGTAGTGCTACGTGGTCGGATTGTAATATAAAAAAGACAACTTATATTAGTAGGTGAACCTAAACATTTCCTTAGGCCAATCGGAAATGAGAAAATAAATTGAAAGACTAATATTACATCTATCAAGTCCAAGTGGGAAGATGCTTTGTCTTGGGAATTGGAGCTGATGACTCCTAGATAGAGACATTGATGTGACTAACTGGACTAGCTGTACATCGGACAAGACCCAAGGAGAATAAATCCTAAATCCGTTTATGTATTTAATCACTTTTAAAGTTCATAGTGTGGGTTGCCTTAATTTTGAGTGGATGATGGACTATGCATGTGTGACTCATATACTTTGATGTAAGTAAAAAGCCTAAGTTCGAATAGATAAGGAATCAAAAGCTGGTGCATTAGGTATACGACTTTAGCAGTATGTAGCATCATTCAAAATAGCTGAATTCATAGCCCTAGAAATGGGTAATTGATATCTTCTCATTGGCATTACATGATAGATAAAAAGTAAACATGGCCACGAGTCATTTTTCTTTGTGCTGAATGAATTAACTACTATTTGATAGTAATTGATTTCTCATGAAGAAAGGTGTAATGGTTATCATGAGATTAAATAAGATCATATTGGGAGAGAGGATTTATCCCAAAGAGATTAAGGATATCCTATTAGGGTAACACACTTATGACAAGGTCATTGGACAAGCACTGATCAAGTAGCTTTTTTAATGGTATGTTATTAGGGAGAGCTCAATCATGATACTATAGTGGAATGAGTTTGTGACTAAATGAATTTATAATTAATAGGCGAATAACTGAAACTTAATTATAAATAATTTGAGCCCTAATTACATATTTTCAGTCAATTCCTCTACTAGCTCATTAAAACCAAAAATGAATTGCATGTTGGATTAAATGAACAAAAAATTGATAGAAATGATATAGTTAGAGAAATTGTTACATTCGAAAATGAATGTGGTTTCTCACTAACTATGAAAATGACCTTAAAGTTAATTTAATTTTTTCGAATTATTATTTAAGTAAATAGTTGAAGTTCGAAAATAGAATTAATTAGTCATTGTGAGTCATTTGAATGTAGTAATTAAATATATTTTCTCATGGATTCTTTTACAGTAAAATCTTCATGAACGGAACTAGAGTTGGGTTGGAAAAATTATTTAATGGGAAATTTATTAATTTAATTTAAATTAATAAATAATATCTATTTTGAAAAATAGAAAATGCGTATTGAGTTAGATTAAATTATAAAGTGTTGCGTTAAAAGTCCATGAAATACATATAATTGGATCAGATACAGGAAAGGCCCAAAACTTCTCATAGTAAACATGAGGAGCATCAACCCTAGTAAAATAACTAAAGTTAGTTGCCCCTCTCTCTCCTAGTTCAACTAGGAATTGTTTTTCTATTAAATAGGCATTAATTACATTATACTAATTCTACTAAGGTTTCACTTCCTCTCCCTATAAATAGATGGCTCTAGTAAGGCTAAACATGCAACTTTGAATTTTGTTATTCTGCTTGAAAATAGTCAGAATTTATTTCTAAGTATAAATTTTTTTTCTCAGGAATATAATTCTACTACTGGTTTCTATAACATAGGAAGATTTACTTTCCTACTGAAAGTAAGAAAATTATTTTTGGTTCTTTATTTGCTTTGAAATTGTTTGAACCTGCAGTTAAAGCAGTTCGTGGTACAAGAATAACATAAAAGGTCATTTGGTTGAAAGCTGAGAACGTTAAGGATCTATCTCAATTAAAGCACAAGTATTTTTCGGGAAAAGTTTACTGCTATAAATATCACAATCTGACTCGATTTTTAAATATTTATTTTTTCACTATGCAAGAAAATCATTTTTCAAACCGAATTTTTTCTAACACTTTTGCTGTATACTCTATAAGCTCTATTATTTGTGGCATATCCTAAAAACACACCTTTATCAGAGTTGGAATCAAATTCCCTTGATGCTCTCAGTCCTCCAAAATGAAGCAAGGACTTCCAAAAACATGAAAGCATTTCATATTTGGTTTTCTACCCTTTCACACAACTCATAGGGCTAACTTGAATCTTTGGCCTTAGGGGTGCACCTTGTTGATCACATAGGTAGTTGTGTCAACAGCCTCAGCTTAGAACTTATGTGAAATACCTTCACTGTTTAGCATCACTCTAGCCATTTCTTGCATTAATATAATTTTTCTCTCTACAATTCCATTATGTTGTGGAGTTTGTGGAATAAAGAACTTATGCTTGATTCCTTCGTCCTCACAGTAAGAAGTACAGTCTTCATTTTTTAACTCCCTTCCATGGTCACTTCTTATCCTTCTAATCATTCCAATAACATGACCCTTTTCATTAATTAATGTCTTGCACAGCTCTTTGAAGGCTTCAAAGGCATCAAATTTTTCTTTAAGAAACCTCACCCATGTGAATAAAAAATATTCATCCATACACACTAAAACATGTCTCTTTGGGATAACTCTCTATCTGGATAGGGCCTATTAGATCCATCTGTAGCAGCTATAATGGTTTAGATGTTTAGACTTGAGAGACTTTTTGGTGCTTCTCTCGATGTTGTTTACCCTTCAAGCAATTCCAGTAGACTTTAGGAACATCTTCATTTCGCTTAGGAATGCGTCTAATAGCCTTTAGTTGAATAAGTCTTTGAAGTCCTTTGTAGTGCACATAGTCAAGCTTCTCATGCCCTAATTCTAAGATAGAGATTCTTGCTTTGTTAAACTTCATAGACTGAAGAACCTCATAACAAATATCAAAGGTTCTGATCCCTTCCATAATCTTTACTTTTATCTTGGAAAAAACTCTACAACCATATTTTGTGAAGTTAACTAACATTCCTTGATCATAAAGTTGGCTTATACTTATAAGATTGCCTTTCAAACCTTCCACAAGCATCACATTTTTTAGCCTAAGCATACCTAGAGCATCTAGAGTTCCTTTACCTATTGCACTTCTTACCATCACCAAAAGTAGCTCCCCCACCAGGACAGTCTTCAAAGTCAACAAGGAAATTTTGATTTCTTATCATACGTCTGGAACATCCATTGTTGAAATACCACACATTTTCATGAGAGACCTTCAATGATTTATGAGCCACAAGTAAACATTGTGTTTTCTTTTTCCCTCCACTTGTTTCTGTCTTCTTGCATTTGAGTGGTTGCATTGTTGGCACTTCAGATGACACTGAGCATTTCCACCTCAAATCATGTAACATCCTAAAACACCTAGGTCTAATATGTTATGGTGTACCATAGTAATGGAAAATTATTCTAGGATGAGTAGGTACCTTTTTATTAGCTTTTTATCACAAAAAGTTTGGTTGAGCATTCACCCACCTTACATTACTTGGATGCTTTCACAAACACAAATGGATTCTCCATAGTAGCTTTCTTTTGTTGACAAATATAAGTCCACATCTATCAGGTTCCCTTTTTCCAAAAGAGAGTATTTCATCCAGATTGCTAGTCTTAGGATTGAACTTCTCAAGTAATAGTTTTTTTCAACCAACTCCTTCTTTGTGTTCACAAGATTATCCAACTCCTCAGTCAATAAGGTCTCCTTAGCCTCAATTTTCTTGATCATCTTCTTTTTTCCTTCTTCAAATGGGTATTCTCTTAAGTCTGCTTGGTGTTCAATTTACACACATGTTCCTACTTATTCAACATTGTCTTATAAGTGTTTAGGATCTTGTAAACTCGAAAATTTATAGGTTTTCCTATAGATTTTCATCATCTTTTTACTTAAAATCGATATTAAAATTGAGTAATTGTTTTATAAATTAATGAAATATGCTTAAATATTAATTTAAGACATGGAAATTATAAAAATGTGATTTAAGTTTTATTATATAGTTTTATGCACAAAATGAATTATTTTATGGTTTAATTTAATATGTTGCATTTTAATGTATCAAGTGGGTCATGCAAAATTTAATTAATTTTAAAGCATGAAATTATACTTTATAATTAACATCAATTATTTCATTAATAATTGGGTTGATTAAAATATTATGAAATTGAGTTAATTAAATTAATTAATTTGACCCAATATAAATTAAATAGCTTCGGACAGGTCTAATTATTTTGCTGGGTCATTAAAACCGTCCAACTCAAGAGGATTTGAAGCCCAATTTTTGCAACACCATGGCTGCCCAATAAAGTCTTTTTGGTTTAATTGCGAGGAGTCCCTGCAGTTGAAAAGAAATCAAAAATTGGCCCTAAAGGATGTTGTTGACTGAGTCTTGGTCCCTACTTGATGTGGCAAGTTGAATGCTTCAAAATGGAGTAATCAAATCATTTCAGAATCCCCAAAACATAGCTGATCAAGCATGAGAGGAAAATGGGGGATTCAAACTCCCTATTTTTAGTAAATGTGACCTCCACCCTCACTTATAAATAAAGCCATTCCACCACACTTTCAATCATCCCTCAACATTCAATCATTCTTCATTCTCTCATCCTCTTAATCCCTTTTCCATTCTCACACCTAGCATTCATCTCTTTCATTGAGATTTTAGCAAGCTAAGCCTCTGAGAGATCCCTTGGTTGACTGCCTTGGAGAGCCATCAGCAAAGGAAAAGGAACGAAGGAGTCATCTTGGATCAGAGTTTTGGGTGACAGCCACTTCAATAGGGTTTATTCATTCTTTTCTTATATTTAAGTTTATAATGTTTGCTATGTGTTCTTCTATCTTGTCATCAACAATGATAGCTTAATTTTATTTAAGCTAGGATGATGCATTGATTTAATAATATTCATTTGATAAATGTTTATAATGTTTGTGCCTCAATCGATCATGTTTTCAATTAATATCAAGTTTGTATTTCATTCATACGTGATTGGATGCACTAGAATTAGCTGAGCAATCCTAACTAGACAACGACTAGTGGGCATAATAACTGAAATGTGCATGCTCAATTTAGATCTTGACCCGATTAAATTGAGGTTAATAATAACTTTGACGAGCTTTATTATCTTCATAGTTTTTAGGTTAGTGTGATTAAATTGTTTCAAACATGACATGTCTCTATTACTTCACATGAATGCTAAAAAACCCTTAGTGAATAATGATCGGTAAAATGTGTATTTGCTAAGTAAAGGATTCCGAAAGGCCCTCATTTGGTTTCCAAACTCATGAAAGGTCAAATTTCCATGTAATATTTTTCGAATGTTATTAAGCATTATAATAATGAAGTAAATTAATTAATGTGATTGTCCTAGTTTATTTATGTTATTGTGAATTGTGTTTATCTGTTGCTAAAATCCATTCATTCATATAGGTAATTTATATATTTATATTAATTTGCATTAGGGATCAATTTCATATGGATCATTTGTATTTAATTTTAATCATCAACTCTCCAAATATATTGTGTTTTTATTACCATTTGTTTAATATAATTTTACAATTAATTGATTAACATATATACAGTGCATTTGGAGACAATAACTTGATACTTACTTATCACTTGATAAAGACTGTGTACACTTGCACAAACCTATGCCATTACAGATCTCTCCCTCTAATCCTCCATCAGACTCATCATTAGTGTCAACCTCAAAATTAGATTTATCGCTCGAAATAAAAGCCACAAAATATCACTTGGTCTTCATCACAAAATCTAAATTGTTATAAGTGTCTTAATCACTCCACGATACACACAATTCCTACTTCTTCTTCTTCTAAAGAGTGTTAGCACACTTAGCCAAAATATGGCCATAGCCAAACCATGCATGACATTGGATGCCCTTCTTCTTTTCTTTATCTGCTTCCTTTTCGACATTTACACCTTCAGCCTTGTTCTTAAGGGTATTCTTAGATGTTTCAAACTTATTAGAACTTCTGGCTTGCTTCTTAAAGACTTTATTGAAATTTTGAATAAATAATGCAATTTTTCTCTTGAAGCTCTTCTTTGGCATAGGAATTAGAAATTGAGACTTCATCCAAAACATGTAGTGCAATGCTCCTTTCTCCCTTATACATAACCTTTTTGGATTCACTCAGGTTTAGCTCAAATGTTTGTAAGGGCCATATCAGTTCATCAATCTTCAAGCTCTTTAGGTCTTTGGTCTCTTCAATGGTAGTAACTTTGATAGAGAATCTTTCATGAAATGAAGTTTAGACCTTTATCAGCAATTTAGAATTTGACAACTCTTCACCAAGAGTAAATGCCTAATTGGATAGGTCACACAACTTCGCATAGAACTTGCCAATTTTCTCAATATCTTGCATCCCCAAGGTCTCACATTTAGTAGTTAACATCTGCATCTTGGATTACATAATAGTCTTAATGCCCTCATGAGCAATTTGGAGTATTTCCAAGATTCCTTAGCACTTGCGCACTTGGAAATATGCTTGAACTCTTGCATATAAATGCCACAAAATATGGTATATGTCTTGAAATAATTTGAATGATGTGCAAGTATACACAATCATTGACGAATAATAAAGTAGTAAGTAAGAGTTATCGTCTCCACTTGGACTGTTTAGGCAAATTAGGAATTGCAAAATTAATACTTAGAAAATGTAAGAGTTATCGTCTCCACTTGGACTGTTTAGGCAAATCAGGAATTGCAAAATTAATACTCAGCAAATTGGTTGGTGATGAAATAAGTTAAAGTGTGATGAATTTCTAATTGTACTAAAACTAACCTATTTATGCTTAAAATTAAAATAAACATTGAAAGAATTAAGTATGCAATTTTTTAAAAGTTAATCACAATAGCATGCATATGTTAAAATAATTTTCCTTCATAACTTAAAATTATTTAAACAATGTTAAAAAATATTACAGATACTTTTTGGCAAGTTGATAATTTACTAACCTTATTTAATTAAGTTTTAATGTTAAACTTATTTAATTACTAGGTCTATCTAGCATTTTTCTATGTTTAATAAGCTTATAATTTCATAAGCAAACAAGATACAAGGTTATGAAAGGTAATAATATTTTTGGTATTATTACTAATTTAATCCTTAAATAATTAAACATAAACCATACAAGCACTATGTCAATTAATTAAAATCTTGGTCAAGTTAATTAATTAATTTAGTTGTTTTTCTTATTCATAATGCATGAGAACCATATTCATAATTTTACTTGCATGAGTAAACATATCAAATGCACAGATCACCTTTAAGAAAGTTAAATAATTAAATCATTCTAACACCAATAAAATTAAGCAATCATGATTATATTAAAAGAAGAAAACTCAATTGCAAACATGTTTCTTGAATTGAACAAAAATAAAAGAAAAGAAGGGAAAGAGAATTGCTAAGTCATTTCTATTAGTTCTTCGAGGCACAACTCACTTTGCTCTTCCTTCGTTCTTTCCTTCTTTTCATGAATACCAAGATTATAAGCTCTTAATATGTCGAATGAGGCTTCTCTCAAAGCCTTGCGAACACTTGACTACCTCCGAACGTACTCCTGTTCGGTGTGTGATTTTTAGGGCTTTCGCAAGAATAGGGGTCAGGTTGTAATATAGTTTGTTTTACAATGAAACACTTGGTAAGTATTCCGAGGATCGTACCCAAAGGAGGCGAAGTGATAGTAATTTAGATCCTTGCAAAGAAAAGAAGCAATTAGTACTTTCTTTAGGGTTTATAGTACGAAAAGAAATAAAGAGTTGTAATAATAAAATAAAGTAAATAAATCAAAGGAAAGAGATAAGGACATTCGATAAACAGATTTGGGGAGATTAGTTCACTTCAGTATGGGTTCTTAAATCGTCAGTTTTGGGGATTTTGCTTCAATCAACTAGTCACTACCCTAGCAGGATCTTTCGATCTTCCACCAACATAACGAGTCAATACAGACTACTTATCACTAGATGTCACAGTCTAAACTGATTTGGGGTAAATGTGTTCACGAATGGGAAATACCAATTTTGGGTTTATTCTCACCTAGATAACTTTCTAAGGTTGTTAGGCCTAGTGTTTGTTTCACGTTCTTCCTTTTCCAAACAGTTGATTGACCACCTTCGAACGTACTCTCATTCGGTATAGATTTTGGGGTTTCACAAGTATACGGGTCAAGTTGTAAATATAGTGTGTACAACAAAACACTAGATGTCACTACCCCAATTGGATGTCTCGATCTTCTGCTAGCATAGTAAGCGATAGAGACTACTTACCGCTAGATGTCACGATTTAAATCGGTTTGGGGAAAAGGTTTTCACTGATGGACAATACAAATTTTGGGTTTATTCCCACCTAAATGAAATTGAATCCACAAATGGAATCCACATAGAACCATCAATGGATCAAAACCCCTCTTCTGAATAAAAGTTTTTCTTGAAGCTTATTAAAATATTTTTCAATATTAGTGTTTGCAAACCCTTAAGGGTTTTTACCTGTCGGTGGTTCCAATTCAATAGTTCTTCTAACCTTTCTAGGAGGCATTGTAAGTATAAGAAATCAAGGAGTATTGAGTTAGGAACCCTTAACCTGACTTGGTGTGATTCCCCTTGTACTTGTTGTTCGTCCTTGCTTTTAAAATTAATAGAACCTGAAAGTTGAAAAGGAAAATAGAAAAGTGAAAGATTTTTATGGTTTTAAAGGATTTAGAGAGAGTTAAAATGTCATGTGAATGTTAGTAAAGTGTTTTAGTATTTATAAGAAGTGAAACTTATGGTTTTAGTGTGTTAAAAATCACAAATATTAAGTGTTTAGTCATTGGGTTGCACAATCAGATCTGGTCGATCCTTCAAAAATTGTAGTTGATGTCGCGACATAGGGTGGCTATGTCGCGACAAACTCATCAGTCCCTTGATGTCATGACACGATCAATGCTTCATTGTGACATCGTGCTCAGTTCCGAACGGTCATCCAATCTGCTCTCTTTGTCGCGACACGAAGATCTTATTGTCGTGACATCGTCATCAGTTTCATGTTTCCCTCATTCTACCACCTATGTTGAGACACAGAGGGTGGTGTGTCGCAACATACCCTTGTTTCCTGTTAATTACTGAAAGAAAAACTAGTTAGAAGTATTTACACTAATATACAAAAGTTAGTTTTACCTATCCACCTTTACGTTTTGCTACCAGACTCATCCGATAGTCTTACCCTTGTCGACCTTGTCCATCCATTTTCTACGTTCATCAATCTCCCATCATACCGCTCCATTTTCCTCAATCGATCCCTTTCTTTGAACCTATTGATTCGTTCCTTATTCATGAAAGGGATCTCACTGGTTACCTTACCATCTTCCATGTCAAGCAAATGATAGTGCTCTCTGTGATTTCCTATTTCATCTATTCTATCCCCAAATTAGAAGTTTTCCATTTCATCATTGATCCTCATAGTCAATGGTGGACTGCGATGTAGCAAAAAAAGGCCTTCCTAATAAGATAAGTATATCCCTGTCTTCTTCAAAATCCAATACAATAATGTCGACAGGGATAATGAAATATCTCACTTGGATCAACACATCTTTTAGGATCCCCTTTGGCTGTATAAATGACCTATCTACCAGTTGTAAAGTTACTTGGGTATTCTTAAGATCTCCACTCCCAAGTTTCTTGAAAACTAATAGAGGCATTAGGTTTATACTAGCACCTAGATCGCATAAAGCTCTATTAAGCTGAAGGTTCCCAATCTTGATTGGAGTTATGAAACTATCGGGATCCTTCAGTTTATGATGAATCTATTTGGAGATAATAACACTGCAAGATGTGTTTACTTCCACTTGTTCGCCTACTTTGATTTTTCTACGCCTTGACATGATCTCCTTTAAAAACTTTACGTATTTTGCGACTTTTTCTATCAGTTCAAATCAAAGCCAGGTTAACATTTAACGATTTAAATAAGTTCAAGAAGCTTACAGGCATTTAATCTTTCTTTTCAGCTTTTTCTTTCACTGGCACTTCCTTAGTTGATATGACTTAAGTATCATCACCAGAGTGGATTTCTATAACATCATTAGGCTTTTTGTGTTCCTCCCCCTCTTTAGGTTTTACTGGGCTACTCAGTACTTTGCCCGATCTCAGTTCGATAACCTTGACATGCTCTTTCCCTTCCCTTCGAGGATTATTCTCTGTATTACTAGGGATACCGGTCTGAATTTGTCTAGTGATATCTCCAACAATGCTCACCAATTGGTCCATCCGTTCGTCTAGTTTTGTCAAGGTTCTAGCGAAATTAGTGCACTCAAATTGCACTTGCTTTACTTTTGCTCGTAACGACTGCATGTCTCTCTCGATCCTATCTAACCTTTGACCACATACAGTATGATCACTTTGGACTGCTTTCTCTAGTTGCCTCTGCAAAAATGGAGGTTGGTAGTTCAAATTTCTTTGTTAGTTATGACTACCACTTACTCCTTTACTTCCTCCCCATCTAAAATTAGGATGATCTTTCTATCCTGGATTGTAGGTATTTGAGTAGTGATTTCCACCTCTATTTCCAACATAGTTAACATCCTCAGTGTCGGTGAAATAGTGATAAAGAGGCTTATCTTCTACTTGGGATGATGGTACTCCTACTGCCAATTCAATTCGATTTAGTCTCTCCAATAGTTGTTGGTATTTATTATCTTCCTGGATCATTTTAACCGAAGCAGATTTTGGCCCATATGTGAACCTTTCAGTAAGCCACTGGCAGGAGTTCATCACCACATTTTCAATTAACCCATAAGCATCATTATAGGTTCTGTTCATTAGTGTACCTCCTGCCGCACCATCTAATCCAAATCTGAAGGAAGCATCCAACTTGTTGTAAAAAGTTTGAAGCTGTAACCACTGCTCAATACCATGATGTGTCCATTTTTGCAATAGTGATTTAAATCTTTCTCATGTCTCATGGAATCCATCACCCTCAAATTGCCAAAATGTTAAGATCTCCCTCTGGAGTTGGACTGTCTTACTAATGGGAAAAATTTCTGTAAGAATTTTCCTGCGAGATCGTCCCGTGTAGTAATAGATATGGGTGCTTGTGCATCCAACCAAGAAAAAGCGTTGTTAGGAAGAGAGAATGGAAATAGTCTAAGACGAATTGCATCATCAGTAACACCATTATAACGGAAAGTATCACACAATTATAAAAACCACTTTAAATGCAAACTAGGATCCTCAACCATGGTCCCTCTAAATTGTAAATTATTTTGGATCATTTGGATCATGGCCACCTTGATCTCAAAGGTATTCGCGGCTATAGTAGGTCTGGCAATACTCTCTCGAATTTGATCTATTTTAGATAAGGAATACTCCCTCAGTGATCTTTGGGCTTGCGCCATCAGTTCGTTTGTTGGGAGTTACGGGGGTAATCTAATGTCCTCAATGTTATTGTTAACAGGATTAATGAGTGGGTCTTCTTGTTCTTCTCGTTCCTCAAGTGTTGGTGGATTTTGCATTGGCTGTTGATTTCTTCTTTGGTTTCTTCTGATCAATGCTTCGAGGTTAGGGATGGGTTCTACCAAGTTTCCTTGACTACGAGTCATAAATTTAAATTAAAACAAATAAAAATAAATAAATAAAATAAAAAATCAGATATATAACCTAAAAGTTTTCTAATTATTCAAATAACAGTGTAAAAATAGAAATCACTAAAAAGCGTTGCCTCCTCGATAACGGAGCCAACAACTTGACCGGCTCTGAATGTACTCCTGTTTGGTGTGTTTTTTAGGGCTTCCGAAAGTATAATATACGGGTTAGGTTGGAATATAGTTTGTTTTACAATGAAACACTTGGTAAGTATTCCGAGGATCGTACCTAAAGGAGGCGAAGCGATAGTAATTTAGATCCCTACAAGAAAAGAAGTAATTAGTACTTTATTTAGGGTTTATAGTACGAAAAGAAATAAAGAGTTGTAATCATAAAATAAATTAAATAAATCAAGGAAAGAGGTAAGGAGATTCGATAAACAGATTTGGGGAGATTAGTTCGCTTCAGTATGGGTTCTTAAATTGTTAGTTTTGGGGATTTTGCTTCAATCAACTAGTCGCTACCCTAGCAGGATCTTCCGATCTTCCACCAACATAACGAGTCAATACAGATACTACTTATCGCTAGATGTCACAATCTAAATTGGTTTGGGGTAAAGGTGTTCACGAATGGGAAATACCAATTTTGGTTTAATTCCCACCTAGATAACTTTCTAGGGTTGTCAAGCCTAGTGTTTGTTTCACATTCTTCCTTTTCCAAACAGTTGATTGACCACCTCCGAACGTACTCCCATTCGGTATAGATTTTGGGCTTCTGCAAGTATGCGGGTCGGGTTGTAAATATAGTGTGTACAGCAAAACACTAAATGTCACTACCCCAGTTGGATGTCTCGATCTTCTGCCAGCATAGCAAGTCAGTAGAGACTACTTATCGCTAGATGTCACAATTTAAACTGGTCTGGGGAAAAGGTTTTCACTGATGGACAATAGAAATTTTGGGTTCATTCCCACCTAAATGAATTTCTAGGGTTGTCCAGCCTAGTGTTTGTTTGATGTTCTTCCATTCCCAAACAACTGATTCGAAATGTAAAGCCCCTGTTAAGCAACAATTAAATAATATATACACTACCACTCCCTAATTCCCCAAAATGGAATTAGTTCATCATGGTTTTCTTAATCATAATTGAAACAAATATAAAAACATATAATTGAATACTTAAATGAAAAAAAACCTGATTTTTATTGGCAATCTTCTGGAAAAATTCCTCGAATGTTTATGCGAGTTCTACAATCTCATTTCAAACAAAATACAAAGTAAAACTGATAGCTAGTAAAACGCTATGTGAAACCCTAGTGCTAGAGGCCTTATTTATTGCCTTGGACAATTGTTTTCCTCAGCCCTAGGTCAGCTGTCGTTCCTCGTGTTTAAGTGGAATTGTAAAGATCGAAACACCTGTACTCGGTGTCAAATTTGCATCCAGAAGTCGATGTTGCAACATACAAGGTCTTATGTTGCGGTATAGTAGTCAGTGTACTTTTTCGTAGACATCTTCAAAGTTGGTCCAACATAGGGGGTTTGTCGCAACATAGCCATTCCTATGTTATGACATAGGGGGTTAGTTGCAACATAGACATTTCTATGTCGCGACGAAGAATGCAGATTCATGATTTCTTCATTCTTGTCGCTATGTTGTGACATCCATTGTCACATGTCGTGGCATAGTGATCATTTTTTATATGGTGCACCTTCTAATGGTCTCCTACATACTCACAAAGTACGTTAGCCAACCTTTAGGCCTCAATCGGCCATAAAGAGAAAAAAGTAACCTTTAGTAGTACTTGGTTTTCACAATTTATTCAAAGGTAAAAACTAGGTAAAAATCCTATAGAATTATAAATAAAATGCTTAATTTCAAGCTCTTCAAGTGTGAAAACTAGTTCAATCTGCTAGGTAGCATAATTGGTAGATCAAACTCTCCCACACTTAAGTGTTTGCTTGTCCTCAAGCAAAAAAAATAAGAAAAGCAACAAGAAAATAATAAAACAAGAATGAAAAACAAAGGAGCTTAAATTTGTATTATACAAAGATTAGATTCGCAACATCTACTCTAGGCATTATGTATATCTCAATAATTCTAACATGAAGAGTGAGCAATTTTACCATTTTTGGGTTAGAACAATACAAGTTCAGTAAATTACAGGAAATACAAATATCAAAGTTTTATCGATTAAATCCATCAATGCATTTTATAAGTACTTTGATTATACTAGTACAATAGATATAGTTATAATGAGATCATACAATTTTCATATCTATTCATGCTTAGAATTGTTTAAGTCACTTAGGGCTTTTTAGTTTGTAATGTGATGAGGCTTAGGATAGGTATGAATTTCAAAGAACAGTTAAGCACGAAAGGTAACAAACACAAAAATAGTTTGACACATTGTATTGTTCGCTATTCTTCCTCTTAATGTCTCATTCCATCTCACCCCCTCATTTCTCTCTTCTCTCACCTTCCTTTTCTCTCTCCTCGACTTAGGAATTTCAACATAGTCTAATCCTTTTAGCTAGCCTATGAGTATTCTTTTTTATTTTTGAGTAAGATTTTCTTTTTCTCCTTTTTGTATTTTTGTGACTTTGTCACTTTTCATATGCTTTTGTACTCGTGATTTTTCTCTTGTGCTTCTACTCATTTTTTCTTTTTCTTTTTGATTTTTCACTATTTCTCTCTTTTTGGCTATACTAAAGTTCATACACCATATTGATTTTCCTATTTTACTCTTTATTTTATAACCTCCACCATAATGTGTCTACCTACCCTCAATACATCTAGCCATACGTCTATTTCCATGCAAAATAGGACCAAAGAAAAGAGAGTACATACAAATCCTCATTTTAGCTTTAGAGGCTTGTAATGTGGTTCATCAAGAAGGGTCATAAGGCTTAAAGATGGGTACTAATTGAGATTTCAGAATAAGGTTTAGCTTTTTAGTTCTAGATGTGACCAAACAATGCCTTAGGTCATCCTTAAACACCTTAATAAGCACAAATATCAATTTAGTCACATAATCCCAAAATTACTATCTATCCTATACACTAGCATGCTTGTTTCCTCATATCATTCGTATCATTTGGTATCAACAATACCTTTCTATCTATACTTAGTGTAAGCAATAGAGCTTAATAATTTCATGCTAAAAAATTTAAAAATTTCTCATATATCATGCCAAATTAATCATCAAATACACTCAACCTATTATACATGCTCCTAACCAATCACTTGTATTTCTACAAGCTAAAGCACACATTAAAAACATAAAAACTAAACCTATGTGCAAAAATTTCTATGTTACCTCCTACTTTGCATAACATATTGTGCTCAATGTGCAACCCTTTAAATAGTAAGGAAAAAAGTTACCCGATTGATCGTGAAAGCGCCTCCTCTCATGGTGGTTGTCCTTCTTCCTTTTTTTCATGAATGCTCAAAATTTTGTGTTTCCATAACGTGGGGCTCCTTCATAAAAATTAAAGTATATAGAGGCAGAATATAAATTTTAATTCTAATCATACTTCTACAAATAGATAAGTCTTAAAATAAAAAGCATCCTAAGAATTACATAAATTCAAATTGTTTAAAAAAATTGTTCAAAACACTCATTAATACTCGTCCATCTCCTCCTCCTCCTAATCCTCACTACCTTTCACTTCTTCCAATTCCTCCTCATCATGCTCCTCATCCACCATCCCAAAAATGTCTAATGTGTAGTCAATGACCTTAATGTTGTGTTGTCGAGCAAACTCTTGAAATATTGGTCTCGATTCTTCCATTGAATCATCCATTTTTATGTTTTACATTGTGAGATCAAAAAACCATAAAAGTGAAAAAGAGAAATAGGTAAAGGAAGGATCTTTAGGTTTTTAACAATTTTTGAAGAGTTAAAATATGATGGAAAAGTTTAGAATAGTGTTTTAGTATATATAGGGGTTGGAAACTAGGGTTTTAGAATGTTAAATTTCATCGGGTTACGCAATCGGGTTGGGTCAATCTTGAAAAAATTGCAGTTGATGTCACGAGATAGGGGGCTATGTCGTGAAAAACACATCAGTCCCTTTTTGTCGCGACATGATTGATGCTTCATCGCGACATTGTCCTCAGTCCTGAATAGTCGTCCAATCTATACTCTTTATCGCGACATGAGTGTTTCTTTGTCGTGACATTGGCGTCAATGTCGTATTTTCCTCATTTTGTCACCTATGTTGCGACGCAAAGGGTGGTGTGTCGCAGCGTACCCCTATTTCCTGTTATCTATTGAAAGAAAAATTAAACTCAATTAAATTACTAAAATAAACGAGTGGTAAAAAAATAAATAATAAAAAACTAACAAAATTTAATTTAGGGAATATAAGTTCTTTAAAAATCGAAATGATCTGTGTCGCCACTGTAGAAGAACATCCAACTGGTTCTCGACACTTTGATTCATCGTTTGTTCCATTTTCGATATATATAAACCATACCCTTCGATTCAGTCCAATGATGTTACCATATTTTTGACCGACGTGACATCCACATTACAAGCCATTTGGTACCAAATTCGAGCCAACCCCAAATCATTTTTCGAGGTATTATTACCTTGAGCTTTCTCCCTACCATATCGTATGAAGTTTTGGTTGCTTGAACCTTCCTACTATTGTCAAATGAGAATGAATCAAACTCCTCGACTTCTTCGGTTGACACCTTCTCTATATATGGCCAAAAGGTGTATGGCATCTTCTACACTCTCATTAACGATCGAGTTAAGCTCCATCTCAATGGTTAGTTCGTCTATTTCATTTGGATCAGATACCAATCCCCAACATATTCCCATGGGCTTGAATAGTGTCTCTGTGCATGGCTCTTGAAAACATTGAAGGGTTTAAACTACCCATGAATTTGTTTCCCTTTTTAATGAGGGCTCAATTACTTTGACATTTGAAAAGTAAGGTAACGGCTCATAAAGGAAAATCTTTTACATCTGAAAAACCCCTATATTATTGATTTCTCTAAGAATTTGCATCAAAACAGAGACGTTGCAAATCATAGTTATCTCTCTTCCAAGGTTGAACCCTTGATTTATGGATTCTTCAATTTTCAACTTCTCTTCTGTATTTTTGTCGGTAGTAGTTGTCAGTTGAAGACTCACATTTTGCAAGTTGAGGTTATCATAATTATTCAAAGGAATCGATTTATCACTAGACTTAGGCTCATTTTTAATGCTCAGAATATGTTCAATCTCCACCTCATGATCTTTAATTACGAGCTCAGATTCAATCTTACCATAATTCTCATCATGGCCAGATTCAAATTCTTCTAGGTCATGCACGACCTCTTCCTTTGAGAGTAGCGCCTCAAATATACCTTGGAGCATTTTCTTTACCTGTTTAATCTTATCTAACATTCTAGATGCAACCTTAGAGGTGGTTCTAGCCAAATTAGAAAGAGGCTCGTCTAAACAATTGGGCATGTCATGATCTTCTTCACTTACCTCATATAAATTACCAGCGGACTTACGTTGATGTTCAATTATATCATTACTTTGATCATTTCTCCACTGGTGTATTGAGGCATCGCTTTCACGTTGGCTTAGTTCTATCATGAATAGTTTTTTATTTTCCATGATGTCCCAATCTTTATAATATTCATCCTTAGATGTCATCGTCATAATTGTACCTCTCATTTGATCACCTGTAACAGTAATCATCCATGGCCTAAAAATATGTTATGGGAATGTTGGTTAAAATTAATTGATTTGAAAATAAATAAATAAATAAATAAATAAATAATTTTTAGTATGGTTAAATCGTAAATATATCCTAAAATTTTTCTAATTATTCTAATAGCAAAGAACGAATAGAAATCACTAAAGTGTTGTCTCCCCGACAATGGCGCCAACAACTTAACCACCTTCGAACATACTCCCATTCGGTATAGATTTTAGGCTTCCGCAATTATACGGGTCAAGTTGTAAATATAGTTTGTACAACGAAACACTTGGTAGTATTCCGAGGATCATACCCAAAGGAGGCATGAGGCAATAGTAAATTAAATCCCTACAAAGAATAAAAGTAATTAGTAGTCACCTAAGGGATTATAGTACGAAATATAATGAAAGGTTTGATTCTAGAAAACATAAATAGAAAAGAAATAAAGTAAAGAGTTGAGATGTAGATGATCAATAAATGACTTTGGGGATATTAGGTTGCTTCCATATGAGTTCTTAAATTGTTGGGTTTTGGGGCTTTACCTTCAATCAACTAGTCACTACCCCAGTTGGATGTCTCGATCTTCTGCCAGCATAGCAAGTCGATAAAGACTACTTATCGCTAGATGTCACAGTCTAAACCGATTTGGGGAAAAAGTTTTCACGGATAGAAAATACCAATTTTAGGTTCATTCCTACTTAAATGACATTCTAGGGTTGTCAGGCCTAGTGTTTGTCTGATGTTCTTCCTTTCCTAAACAACTAATCCGAAATGTAAAATCCCTGTTAAGAAACAATTAAATAATCATACTTCCACTCCCTAATTCCCCAAATGGAATTAGTTCCTCATGGTTTTCTTAATTATAATTGAAACAAAGATATATAAAACCATCTAATTGAATACTCGAATGAAAAAAATTGATCTGTATTGGAAATCTGTCGGGAAAAATTCCTCGAACGTTTATTCGAGTTATACAATCTTGTTTCAAGCAAAAATACAAATAAAATTGAAAGATAGTAAAATGTTGTGTAAAACCTTAGTGCTAGAGGCCATATTTATGGCCTTGGACGGACGTTTTCCCCAACCCTAGGTCAGCTTTCGTTCCTCGTGTTTAAGTGGCATTTGTAAAGACTGAAATGCCCTTTACTCGGTGTCAAATTCGCATCCAGAAGTTGATGTCAGGACATACCAGGTCCTATGTCGCGACATAGTAGTCAATGTACTTTCTCGTAGACATCTTTATGGTTGGTCGTGACATAGACATGTTGTGTTGCGACATAGGGGATTTGTCACGACATAGACATTCCTTTGTTGCGACATAGGGGATTGGTGATCAGTCGATTTTATACCTAGCAGATTGAACTAGTTTTCACACATGAAGAGCTTGAAATCAAGTATTTTTAATGTTTTCATAGGATGTAACTTATATTTTCATTTCAACTAAATTGTACAACCGAAGTGTTAAAATGTGATTTTATTGTCTTTAAGGCCAATTGAGGCCTAAAGGTTAGCTAACATACTTCGCGAGTGTGCAGGAGACTATAAGAAGTTGCATAAATATGGAATTGATCACTTTGTCATGATATATGATGATCTACGTCGCAATAAAGGGACCAGACTTGGGGACTTTGGAGACTGACTTTTTTGTCATGACATACATGGGGTATGTTGCGATAACACCTAGAGGATGACACTTTGTATGGGTACTCATTACTTCGTCGCGACAAAGGTCCTAGTGTATCGTGACATCGACCCCTGAAACGCGGAATCTGCACCGAGTGAAGGGTGTTTCGATCTTTACAATGCCACTTAAACCCGAAGGACGGCAGTTGATCACGCTATGAACGTCACAACAATTGTGCCAGCGAACACTTGTTGATGCAAGTATAGTTGATAGGCTTAAAACTATTAGATATCAATCCCACAAAGATGGTTGTTTATGCTTATAATTGTTGATTCAATTAAAGTTAAAATAAGAGAAATTGTAGGAAAAATGTCAGTGCAATTAAATAAAATAAAAGTGCAGAAATGAATGAATTAAACTGTTAAAGAAAATATTGCAAGATTGAAATAAAATATGTTGAAGCAAATTAATAAGAAATGCAGTGAAAGTTTGAAGATAATTTGTCGATGCAATTTAAGAAAATAAAAGAAGTAAAAATAATGATACTAGAATGGGAGATCCCTGACTTGATAAGTCGGCAAACCACTAAATGTGACCACAAGGTAAATAACAAATAAATTGTCGCTGCAATTAAGCTTAATGAGATCTTACCAACTTCAAATTTCTTATTTATCAAAGGCTCAAATACTCACATTAACCACATCTTCCAGTTGATAAAGAAGGTACCCAAGTACGCCAAATTTCTAAAGGAGATCATGATAAGGCATCAAAAAACAAGGTAGGTGAGCAAGTGGAGCTAAATGCATCCTCTAGTGCTATTATCTATAAGACAATTCCCCAAAAACTAGAGGACCCCGACAGTTTCACCATTCCAATCAAAATTGGGAATCTTCAGTTCAATAGGGCATTATACGATCTCGGTGCAAGCATAAATCTAATGCCTCTATTAGTATTTGAGAAACTTGGGAGTGAAGATCTTAAAAATACCGAAGTTACTCTATAACTGGCTGATTGATCATCTGTACGACCGAAGGGAATTCTAGAAGATGTCCTAGTTCAGGTACGCAGTTTTATCATCCCTACCGATTTTGTAGTGTTAGATTTTAAGGAAGACAGGGATATCTCCATCTTACTAGGAAGACCAATTTTAGCCACGTCTCGATCAACCATTAATTTGAACAATAACAAGCTCACTATGCGAATCAATGGTGAGGTTGAAACATTCAAGTGTGAGGATAAAAGCGATGAAACTGAGAAGCACAATGAGCATTGTCACTTACTAAAATCAAATAGGGAAGAAAGGAAAAATCGAATCCTTTTCATGAGCAAATAACAAATTAACCGATTTAAGGAAAGGGATCAACTAAATGAGGTAAAGAAATCTAATGAGAGATGGGCCAAAGGGGAACAGAGTTGGATCCGCTCGACGAGGGTAAGCATACCAGATGAGTAGGATAATAAGAGTTAAAGGTAAAGGAGGTGGTACTAACTTATGTATATTATTGTATATCTTTCTAACATGTTTTTATTTGAGTATTTAATAGAAAACAGGGATATGTTGCGACACATCGTCCTTTGTGTCGCAACATAGGTTACAGAAGCAAGGAAGAACAAGATTGATGCCGATGTCGCGACATAGCTTTGTTTGTGTCGCGACAAAGAGAACAAGTTAGGCGATTTTTAGAATTGAGGAGGATGTCGCGATGAAGCTTCAAGTATGTCGTGACAAAGAGAAGTTGAGACATTTGTCATGACAATGATTGTAATTTTTGCAGGATCGACCCGACCCGACCTGATTGCGAAACCCGATGGCTAAGGGATTATTTATTTCACATTTTTACACCTTAAAACCCTAAATCATAACCCCTATAAATACTAAAACACTATTCTAACTAACTTATTCCATCTTATTTAAACTCACAAAAACCTACAAAAACCTAAAAATCTTTCTGTTTCCTATTTTCTCTTTTCACTTTTCAAGTTTCCAAGCAAGGGGAGAAACACCAAGCCAGGTTTAAAGTTCCTACTCTTATATTTCTATTATTTACAATGCCTTTTAGAAAGGTTAGACGTACTGTAAAATCTGAACCATCATTAGGTACAAATCCTTCGAATTTTGTGAATGTGAATGTCGTGAAATATTTTAATGAGATTCAATGAAAGACATTCATTCAAGAGAGGGGTTTTGACCCATTGATGGTTTTATGCAAGGAAATTTGGTCTCTAGTTAGGTATCATAGGTGGGATCAATTTTAGACATTCCTCACAGAACTTACCGTTATCCCTGTAGTCCAAAATTTCTATGCAGCCTTAAAAGATTATATTTTTAGGACTAAGGACGAATTTAATTGGAAACCTTTGTAATTAGTGAGATTAGTGTTAAGGTAACCCCCAAAATAATTTTTAACTTCTTCAATGCTCCTTATTATGAACAAGATTTCTTAAATCTAACTGACTTAGAATCCTTTAGTGATATAGACATGTATGAAGTAATTACTTATTTAACTCAAGGAAAGGGGGAATGGAAGTTTAGGCTAAGCACTAGTATCCCTACTTCATTTAACAAAGCCATCATGTATCCTGAAGCCAAGATGTAGATCCAATTTATTTGCACATGCATGATACCTTCTTTAAATGTTTCTAATGTCAATGCTCTTCGAGTAGTGTTATTATTTGTAATTTTGCAGAAAAAGCAGGTTTGTTTAGGAAAATGGATCCACCAATACATGAGTCATTGTGTGGGAAGCCATAAGGTGGGGATTTTCTTTCCACACTTAATCATGGCTTTGTGTAGGAGGGCAAGAGTGCCCATGACATCCACTGAACAAACATTGAAGTCGTTAAAGAGTGTCATTTGTGACACCCTCTTCCAACAATACGAGGAGCATCGTACTAAACAAATAAAAGAGCGGAAGAGTAAATCAAGTGCTTCGTACAATTTCACTTAAACACGAGGAACGGAAGTTTACCTAGGGCTAAGGAAAAACGACCATCCAAAGCTATAAATAGGGTCTTTAGAACTAGGGTTTTACACACCATTAAGTAGATTTTAGTTTTTTAGTTTATTTTATATCTTTTATTTGAAACAAGATTGTAGAAACTCGTATATACGATCGAGAAATTTTCCCAAAAATTGCTAATACAATTTGACGTATAAATAATTAATTATTGTTTTACAGGAATTTTACCTTTCGGATCAGCTATTTAGGAAAGGAAGAACATTGAACAAACACTAGGCCTAATAACCCTCGAAAGTCATCTAGGTGGGAATAAACCCAAAATTGGTATTACCTATCCGTGAACACCTTTTCCCCAAATCGAATGAGATTGTGACATTTAGTGATAAGTAATCTCTATCGACTTGATATGCCGGTGGAAGATAGAGAGATCCAACTGGGGTAGTGACCAGTTGATTGGAGGAAAGTCCCCAAAACCCAACAATTGAAGAAATCATATGGACACGATCTAATATCCCCAAAGCCATTTATAAGAATTTCTACATCTCAACTTTTGCTTTTATTTTATCTTTTATTTTATGCTCTCAAAAATATACTCTTTATTTCTTCGTACTATAATACCTAAAATAAGTAATAATTAATTTTATTCTTTGCAAGGATTCGATTTATTATCGCCTTACGCCTCCTTTGGGTACGATCCTCGGAATACTACCAAGTGTTCCGTTGTAACACACTATATTTACAACCTGACCCGTATAATTGCGAAACGTCTAAATCTACACCGAAGGGGAGTACGTTCGGGGGCGGTCAAATTATTAGCGTCGTTACCGGGGAGGCAACGCTTTAGTAAACTTTATTCTTCTCATTTCTTATAAAATAATTAGGAAAATTTTAGGCTATAGATACGATTATCTTTAATTTTTCCTTCAATTTCATTTTACTTACATTAAATCATAAAATGATGAGAGATGCATTAGGGATGGTTTTTTATCTGGAGTGGTTACAATCTAGTATTTCTAGACCATCAATTTATCAAAACCATTTTGAATTAAATCCATCCTTAATATATTGGATTACTAACATTGTTACTTTTTCTGATCCCTCGATAGAAGATCCTACTGTATTTTTGCGAAAATTCAAGGCAGTTTGTAGCACAGTTTCCTATACGAGGGTGGCCCAGGAGTGATTAGATTGTTATTGCTTCCTTTCGCTTTAAACGAAAAGGCAAAGTCATGGTTGGATTCTCTACCTCCAAACACTATTACTACTTGGGAAGAATTTGTCCATATGTTTTTTCAACAAATGATTTTTATGCCCAAGATTATGCAGGGATATTGCAAATTGAAAAATATATATGTTTTTCCTATATAATTTATCACCTTTTTACTTAAATTCATTGTTAAAACTAAGTAAATATTTAATAAATTAATGAAATATGTGAAAATATGAAATTAAGGCATAGAAATTATTAAAATGTGATTTTATTGCTTTATTATATAGTTTTCATGCATAAAATGGCTTATTTTATAATTATTTGAACATATTATATTTTTTAAGACATAAAGTGGTCCAAGCATGATTACATTAAATAATAAAATATAAAATTATATTTAATAATTCATTAATAACATGGGTTTAATTAATTAATTAAATTGAGTTAATTTTATTCTTTGATCCTTTAATTAATTAATTTGTTTTGGACAAGTTTAATAACTTTGCTGGATCACAAACCGTCTAAATTGAAGACCAAGTCAACCCAATTTCGGCTACACATGGCTACCCAAATAAACCACTTTTTGGTTTAATTGCACAAGGTCCTTGTAATATTGAAGAAATCTGAGATTGGCCCGAACATTTACTGTTGACCGACTCTCAGTCCTTAGTTGATATGGCATGAAAATTGCTTAAAAATAAAGCAAAAAAATCACTCAAAAACCTTGAGTGATGGCCAACCACCCATTGTAGAAGCATGAAGAGATTAAACTTCTCTATTTTTAGGAAACAATTCTCTTTTTCTCACCTATAAATAAGACCCCATTTTCACCATTTCAAATCATCCTTTCACCCAACATTCTCTCTAGCATTCCCTATTCCCCACGCCTAGCATCATATCTTCATAGAGATTTTAACTTCTTAAGCCTCTTAAAGAGCCCTTGGTCGGCCACCTTGGAGAGCCATCAGCAAAGGAGCAAAGCGAAGGAACGAAGGAGTCTTCTTCGATAAAAGTTTTGGGTGACAGCCACTTTGATTTGGGTTTATTCTTTCTTTTCTTTAATTTGATTTAAAAATATTTGCTATGTGTTCTTTGTTCTTGATTACAACAATGTTAGCTTAATTTTATTTAAGCTAGGATAATTGCTTTGATTAAATAATATTTGTTTGATTCATGCTTATGATCTTTGTGCCTCAATTGATCATGTTTTCAATTAATATCAAGCCTGTATTTCGTTCATACGTGATTGTAATGCACTAGAACTAGCTAAGCGATCCTGACTAGACGACGGCTAGTAGACACATAATTGAAATGTGCATGCTCAATTTAGATCCTAACCCTAATAAATTGTAGGTTCATAACAACTCTGACCAAGCTCTATTATCTGCATAGTTTTTAGATTCGTGTGATTAAACTGTTTCAAACCTGACACATCCCTGTTACCTCACATGAATGCTAAGAAACCCATAGTAAATAAGGATCAGTAAAATGCATATGTACTAAGTAAAGGATTCCGAAAGGACCTAATTTGATTTCCAAACTCATGAAAGATCGAGTTGTCATGGAATATTTTTCCGAACTTTATTAAACATATTGATAATAAATTGCGTTTAATTAAAGTAATTGTCCTAGTTTATTTATGTTATATTTGTTGAAATTGTGTTTAATCTCACTAAAATCTATTTCATACATTTAGTTTGCATACTTAGGATAATTTGCGTTAGGGATCATTTGCATTTAGTTTAATATATTTAATTTTAATCATCACTTATCAAATCATATTCTGTTTTTTTAATTCACCAAGTTGTTAATATAATTTTACTAATAATTGGTTTGACACATATACAATTCCTGTGGAGACAATAACTCGATACTTACTTATTGCTTGATAATTACTGTGTACACTTGCACAAACCTACGTGTTACAAGTTTTTGGCGCCGTTACCGGGGACTGTTAACTGTTACCATAGTCATTTTTTGTGAAATTATTTATTTTCAATTTGGTTTTTTTTTAACATTACTAACATATTCTTTTTAATTTTGTGATTTTCTGTTCAGGTGTTTATGAGCATAGATCGAATTATCGATTTACTCCCTGTAGACCCTAAAATTGATAAAACTTTTAGACAAAGAAGACGTGAATGATCAGCTCAAAGACAAGCCGAGATGGACCTTGGAAATCAGAATAATGGCCTAGGTAATGAAGATGATCGTATACAAAATCCCATCCTCATTGCCGATGATAGGGATCGATGCATCAGACAATATGTTGTGCCACTTTTCAGTGCGTTAAATCCAGGAATTAGAAGGCCAGATATTGAGGCACCCCAATTTGAGTTGAAACCAGTGATGTTTCAAATGCTACAAATGGTGGGCTAATTCAGTGGTATGCCCATGGAGATCCACATCTCCACCTTCGATTATTTATAGAGGTGAGTGATTCATTCAAGATAGCCGGTGTGACTGAAGACGCACTGAGGTTGAAGTTGTTTCCATACTCGTTGCAAGATCGAGCATGAGCATGGCTCAATTCATTGTCACAAAGTTCCATATCTACACGATAAGAATTAGCAGAGAGATTTTTGGTTAAGAATTTCCCGCCTAACAAAAATGCTAATTTGAGGAACGAGATCATAACTTTCCAACAATTGGATGACGAGTCTTTGTACGAGGCTTGGGAGCAATTCAAGGAATTACTTCGTAAGTGTCCTCATCATGGGATTGCTCATTGTATCTAGTTGGAGATGTTCTATAATGGTCTCAATGCACATAGAAGATTGATGGTAGCTGCTTCTGCGAATGGTGCAATTTTGTCTAAGTCTTATAATGAGGCTTATGAGATCATCAAGAGGATCACTAGCAACAGCTATCAATGGCCAACAAATCGAGCAGCTTCAGGAAGACATGTAACCGGAGTTCATGAAGTTGATGCCCTCACTTCGTTATCAACTCAGGTATTGTCTATTTCCTCTATGTTAAAACAGTTTACCACTAATAGTACTAATAGTTTTGCAGCTCAGCCACCAAGTCTGTTTGAAGTAGTTTCCTACGTGTACTGTGGGGAAGGTCATTCTTACGAGAATTGTCCATCAAATCCCGAGTCAGTATACTATGTGGGGAATCAACATCAAAATAGGAGTGGACAAGGACCCCAATCCAATTTCTACAATCCTTCATGGCGTAATCATCCTAACTTTTCTTAGAGCAACCAAGGAAATGGACTGAACAATAACTTTATATAGAATAGACCCAACCAATCTCAAGGGTTTAATCAGCTAGCTCCAAAACCACCTCAAGCTGAGTCATCAAACAATTTGGAGAACTTTTTGAAAGCGTATATGGCAAAGAATGATGCTTTCATCTAGAGCCAAGCAGCAACACTAAAAAATTTGGAAAACCAAATCGGTCAGTTAGCTATGGAGCTTCGTAATAGACTGTAAGGAACCTTGCTGAGCCATACTGAGAATCCAAGAAATTTGGGTAAAGAGCATATCAAGGTAGTGGCATTGTAAAGTGGTAAGATTCTGGAACCCCGAATGATTGATGTTGAAGATGATGTTGAGAATGAGAAGGAGGAAAGCCAACCAACTGTTGTAGTTCCTACATCAAAAGAGTCAGAATATGCAAAGTCTGACAAGGTAAATCCTAACTTAGTGAACTCTGATAATTTAACATATTCATTAGATGCAGATTTACTTCCTCAGAAGAGTTTTATGATTCAACTGAAAGTTCCATCAGCTCCATATCCGCAAAGATTGTAGCAACACAAGCAGAAACAGGAGGTGCAATTCAACAAGAAGTTTTTGGATGTTCTGAAGCAGTTACACATCAATATTCCATTGGTGGAGGCTTTAGAACAAATGTCAAACTATGTGAAGTTTATGAAGGATATACTATCTAAGAAGAAACGACTTAGTGAGTACGAGACTGTTTCCTTGATGAAGGAGTGTAGCGCGTTCCTGCAGAACAAGCTGCCACAAGAATTGAAAGACCCATCAAGCTTTACTATACCCTGTAACATTGGTAAATCTTACTGTGGTAAAGCTTTGTGCGACTTAGGAGCGAGTATCAACTTGATGCCTAAGTCCATTTTCAAGATGTTAGGGATAGGATAAGTAAGACCTACGACCGTGACACTTTAGCTAGCGGATCAATCTTTAGCGTATCTCTAGGGAAAGATCGAGGATGTTTTGGTAAGAGTCGATAAATTTGTTTTTCCTGCTGATTTCATTATCTTAGATTTTGAAGCAAATAAGGAAGTTTCAATCATTCTTGGGAGACCTTTCCTAGCCACGGGGAGAATGCTAAGTGATGTGTAAGAAGGCGAGCTCACAATGCGAGTTCAAGATGATCAGGTAACCTTTAACATTCTTAAAGTTATGAAATTTCCTGATCCTTCAGAAGAATGTTAAGTTATGGAAGAGATAGATACCTTGGATTCTTCGAAAAGCAATTTTGAAGAAGATCTATTGGAGGGGAGCTTTAGAGTTTGACCCTTTGGAGGATAAACAAGGTGAAGAAAACATGGCTTTGATGGAAGCCAATCCGAGAAATTTTATTCAATCTACACAGTTTGAACTATTGGAGTTAGAAGCTAGAGAATATGTGCAACCAAAGTTGTCAATCGAAGAACTGCCTAAATTCAAACTAAAGGTACTTCCTTCCCATTTAAAATAGGTTTATTTAGGTGACTGTTCTACTTTGCCTGTGATTATTTCAGCAGAACTGATGAAAGATCAAGAAGAACAACTAATTATTATTCTAAAGAAATTTAAGAAAATAATCGGTTGGACCATAGCTGATATTCGAGGCATAAGCCCTTCTTTTTATGCATAAAATTATTTTAGAGGAAGGTGAAAGAGCTCGAATTGATGGGCAAAGGAGGCTCAATCCTATTACGAAAGAAGTTGTGAGAAAGGAAGTGATCAAGTGGTTAGATGCGGGAATCATCTACCCTATTTTAGATAGTTCATGGGTATGTCCGGTGCAATGTATGCCAAAAAAAGGTGGAATCACAATTGTTGAAATTGAGCGTAACGAGTTGATTCCAACGAGAACTGTTACTGGTTAGAGGATCTGTATTGACTACAAAAAGTTGAATAAAGCCACTAAAAAAGACCACTTTTCGTTGCCTTTTATGGACCAGATGTTAGATCGATTGGCAGGTAATGAATTTTATTATTTTTTAGATGGCTATTCGGGATATAACCAAATAGTTGTAGCTCTGGAGGACCAACATAAAATAACCTTTACTTGTACGTACAGTACGTTTGCTTTTAGGCGAATGCCTTTTGGTTTATGCGATGCACCTGCTGCAACATTTCAATGATGCATGATGGCAATATTCACTGATATGGTTGAAAATTTTGTTGAGGATTTCATAGATGATTTTTCTTTTTTTGGAAACACTTACGATATTTATTTGAGTAATTTACCTAAGGTACTGAAGAGATGTGATGAGACGAATCATGTCCTTAACTGGGAGAAATGCCACTTTATGGTTAAGGAAGGGATTGTCTTAGGGCATAAAATCTCAAAGAGAGGAATTGAAGTCGATAAAGTAAAGAATGATGTAATTGAAAGATTACTGGCCCCAATTAATGTGAAAGGAGTCAGAAATTTCTTAGGCCATGTTGGTTTTTATAAAAGGTTTATCAAGGATTTTTTAAAAATTTCTAAACCTCTGTGTTTGTTGTTAGAGAAAGATACAATGTTTGATTTTAACAAAGCATGTTTGGAAGCTTTTGAAGATTTGAAAGGACTATTAATCTCAGCCCCAATAATCGTTACACCTATTGGAACTCACCTTTTGAGTTGGTGTACGATGCAAGCGATTATGCCGTTGGAGCTGCGATGGGTCAAAAAAGAAACAAAGTATTTCACCTTATTTACTATGCAAGCAGAACTTTGACGGGAGCCCAACTCAATTACACGGTAACCAAAAAAAACTCTTTCATATAGTTTTTGCTTTTGACAAGTTTCGCTCATATCTTATAGGTACTAAAGTTACAGTATTTACTGACCATGTGGTTATTAAATACTTGCTCACGAAGAAAGATGCGAAACCGAGGCTAATTCGTTAGATACTCTTACTCTAAGAATTTGATCTTGAGATTCAAGACAAAAAAGGTGTCGAGAATCAAGTAGTTGATCATATGTCGAGGTTGGAGCAAGATGAGGTAACTCAATCATGTATGCCTATCAACGAGAATTTCCTAGATGAACACCTATTTGAGGTAAGTCGAATTCATGAAAACCTTAGTTTGTTGATTTTGCCAATTATCTTGCATGTGGAATAGTTCCTTCAAAAATGACATACCAACAAAGGAAGAAATTCCTTCATGATAGTCGGTTATTTTTTTGGGAGGATCCGTTTTTGTTTAAATAGTGTGCAGATAATATAATCCGAAAGTGTGTAGCTGAAAGTGAGATTGCTGAGATCTTGTATCATTGCCATTCATCTCCATGTGGGGGACACTTTGGTGGTTCACGTATTGCAACAAAGATTTTGCATACAAGTTTCTTTTGGCCTACATTGTTTAAGGATGCTTATGCTTATGTGAAGAACTGTGATAGATGCCAAAGGGTCGAAAATATATCAAGGAGGAATGAGATGCCCTTGACTAACATTTTGGAGATTGAATTATTTGACATATGGAGCATTGACTTCTTATGCCCGTTTCTTTCTTCATATGGGAACAAATACATCTTAGTTATTGTGGACTATGTATCCAAGTGGGTTGAAGCCGAAGTATACCCTACAAATGATGCTAAGGTAGTCATGCGGTTCCTACATAAGCATATGTTTACACGATTTGGGACACCAAGAGCTATTATTAGTGATGAAGGTTCTCACTTTGTGAACAAATGGCTTAAGTGGTTGCTTGACAAATATGATGTGATGCACAAGATTGCTACTGCTTATCACCCCTAGTCGAATAGGCAAGTTGAAAGAGTGAACCGTGAAATCAAAGGTATCCTTGAAAGAGTAGTACGCCCTAGCAGAAAAGATTGGTCTCGAAGGCTCGATGATGCATTATGGGCTTATCGAACAACATTTAAGACACCGTTAGGAATGACTCCTTAACGATTAGTCTTTGGAAAGGCATGTCATTTGCCATTAGAATTGGAGAATAGAGCTCATTGGGCTTTGAAGCAATTGAACTTTGATCTTAAGCAAGCCGGTGAGAGAAGGATGTTACAACTTGATGAATTGGAAGAGCTGAGGTTGTTTTCCTATGAGAATCCAAGATGTGTAAAGAAAGATCAAAGAGATGACATGATAGTCATATACAACCTTGTGAGTTTAAAGAAGGTCAGAAGGTTTTGTTGTTTAATTCAAAGCTGAAATTATTTCCTAGGAAGCTTAAATCCCGATGGAAAGGACCCTATACCATCTACCGAGTTTATCTTTATGGAGCCATTGAATTATGCAACAATTTTGGAGGTACGTTTAAATTTAATGGTCAACGTCTCAAACACTATTGGGATGGTGAAGTTGAGCGAATTGAATCCTTGTTCAAATTAATAGACCCATGATTTTTCATGAATCCATTTGTAAATAAATAAATAATTAGAACTTATTTTCTTAACTTAGTACATTTAATTAGTTCTGTCTAAGGAGATTAGAACTTAAGCGGGACCGTTATGACCCCTCCAACCTTTCCTGGGAATAAATTTAATGTAGTTTGTTGAGAAGAAATTTTCTAATTGAGTTTTTAAATTTTTTAACTTTCATTTTTTTGTTGTTTAAAATTTTAATCTTTATGTTAATAAAGGGGGTCAAATTTGGCCCAAGTACTAAGTAGTTGTTTTTTTAGTGAGTCTATAAATACAGTTTAAGTATTAGGCCTAAGACAGTAAAAAGGAAGGAAAATACCCATGCTTTGCCGCCATTCCCATTGCTTGCCGCCAAAGTAACCCTAATGTAGCTAAATTTTTGCTACATGTTGCCCTAATTTTTCCCTATATAAACCCCTCGTCATTACACTATTTTTCATATCCCTCAAAGTAATTCACTCAAACCCTAAAAATCCCTAATTTTCCTCCTTGTGTCGCTAGCCCCAAATCCCGAAGGAAACCCTAGTTTTTCTTCCCTCATTGTTGAAACTACCTAGTGCTGTCGTAAGGTTGTCATCATAGCAAGTCCCTACACCACCTTGCCGATTTCTCTTCTTTCCTTTGTGCTGAAACATTGTCGAATTTTTGAGAAAAATATCATGTCTCGAAAAAGAACTAGATCTTCAAAGACTACTCTTGAAAACCCTATTTTGATCAATGAAGAAGTGAAAGAGAGATTTGATTCAATCTTCAAGCATTAACCTATGATGCCAGAAAATGTTTTTACTTGAAGAGTCACGATTTGATGGTTGTTCCTGTGCCGATCAGAAAGAAAATCAATGCTCTCAAGTGGGAACAATTTTGTGATGCTCGTTCACTTCCCGATAATGAACTAGTTCGAGAGTTCTATGCTATTTGACTTTACAAGATGCCACTGAAGTCATCGTTCGAAAGAAAAAGGTACCTCTTAGTTCTAAGTCCATCAATATTTGTTTAACTTACCTGATGTTGAAGAAGATGAGTACTACCCCCCTATGATGAACAATATCAATTGGGATTTTCTTCAACAAGTGCTTGATGTTGTGACAAATCTGGGATCCCAATGGATTATAAGAAAGTATGGGAGCCATTCTTGCCGAAGGGAATACCTAAAACCGGTAGCAAAGGTATGGTTTTATTTCATTCGCTACAGTTTCATGCCTATCTCACATAGTTCCACTATCTTGAGGGAACGGATGCTCTAATTGTATGCAATTTTGACATAAAAGTTCATTAAAGTTGGGAAAATTATTCTCAAGGAGATTCATGATTGTGCTAAAAAGAAGACAAGAAGTGCTTATTTCCCATCATTAATCACTTCACTTTGCTTAAGGCCCATGTTAAAAACACAAGCAAATTTGAAGGGGCAATACGTTCAAGGGTGCATTACAAATCATGATCTTGAAAGGTTAGTAGAGAAGGTTCATGAACTGAATCAAGGTGAGCAAGAAGAACCAACTAAGCCAGATACCGAGGAGTCAACAAATGAAACTGAAACTGAAGCTGATTCAGTAGCTGACACTGAAGAACAAGAATTTGATAAGGAACCAAAAAATCCTAAACCAGTTGAGGGATCTGAAAACCCTGAACCAAAAGTTGAGCTATAAGGAGAAACAGTCAAGCTAAGTGTTGAACCTGAATTTACAACTCTAATGCCGACTTTTGCAAGTACTTCAAAGAAATCGGAGTTCTCAATCATGATGGATATATGTAAGTTCATGCACAATCAACAACAAACTTACGGGAAATATGCAAAGATTAGAGATGACTCAATTCGAAATACTTTTATGAATATCTCTAACACTTTTGTTCCTGAGTTCCCAGATGCTATCTTTGAGACATGGAAGGAAGATAACGACTATGAAAGCGAAGATGGAGCTGAAGAAGACAAGGGGAATAAGTCAGAAAAATAAAAGGGGTGATTCTTATCTTATTTATTTATTTATTTGTTTTTAGGTCCTTAGGAATTTATTTCTTTTGTAATTAGGATTTTATTTCCGCAGAATAAAACATAGCAAGCATGAATAAACTTAACACCTCTTTAGAAAGAAAAAGACTAAGTGATGTGCTAATGGGAATGAACATGTCTAGGATTGGATTGTTAAGAAAGACTTGGTATTTAAGTAGTCTTAATGACTCACCTCTCTTTTCTTACAACCCTACCTGGTGTTCAATTTTCATTCATTACTTTGTTCTTGCAATGAGGACATTGCTTCTTTTTAAAGGGGGGTAAGGCAAATAAATTGCTCAAATTTTTAAAAATTTTCAAGTATGTTTCAATCATTCTTTTCATAAGTATGTTTTAATATATCAATGTTTAGAGAAAACTTTTGTTAATAAGATAGTTTGTATGCAAGCATGAATGATGATTCTATCTGAGTTAATGTATGTTATCATGGATAATGGAATGCTTGTATGATCTTAATCTTAGGTAATGTTTGCCATGAAAACTTAGTTTTTCTTGAGATTAGACATGCATGAAGGTTTATATCTTTAGAATTGACTTAGTAACTTTCTTGAGGTGAAATCCTAGGAGACATAAAAATCTAAAATGATATAGGCACTATTTCTTTGGATCGTTTGAGCCATTCAAGCCAACCTTATGATTTTAGACCCTTGAAACTGTGATTCTGATCTTAAAGGCCTGTTTATTACAATATACCTGCGTTATAAGCCACATTACCATCTTTTTAAGTTATCCTATTTTTGCGCACCCATCTTAACTAAAGTTGTCTTGGTGATCAACATTTGAGGAAAATTTCAAAAAGATGTACGTGTTCATGCTAACAAAAAAAACAGAGGAAGAAAAGAGCGAAGAAAAGTTTACTCAGTCTCTGAAAAGAAAAATGCATGAGCATGAGTTCAAAATAAGTTGGGGGTGTTCCAAAGGTTCACTTAAAGAATAAGGTTGTATTTCGAGAAATCCAAGACAAAGATAAAGGTTAAGATTTTTAAACCAAAGTTTTCCATCTCTTAAAACCCTTACCTTTAATCGAGCCCCATTATAACCATTTAAAAGACCTATTGATTTGATGATTATGTCATCTACATTAGTGGATAGGGAGTGCTAAGTTCAACATATGAAGATCATAAATAAGTCTCACGATTGTTTTGTTTAGATTGATAAGAAATTAAGTTGAATGAAGAATGTTATCTATGGGTGTGACATACATACAAACCATGATTCATGTTGACATATTTTTGAAACTTAGTATAAAATTCGAAATAAATGTTTGCATGTGAATTACTTACTAATAAAGAAGATCTATGAACATGAATTATTGATGCATGATTATGAGACAAAGATTGATGTTGCATACACATCTAGCAATTTTGCCTTAACAAGACCTTTTGCTGTGCATGAACATTACTCGGGACGGGCAATGATTTAAGTTTGGAGCTGTGTTAATTCAAAAATTTATAGATTTTTTCCTATATAATTTATCACCTTTTTACTTAAATTGATTGTTAAAACTAAGTAAATGTTTAATAAATTAATGAAATATGTGAAAATATGAAATTAGGACATAGAAATTATTAAAATGTGATTTTATGCTTTATTATATAGTTTTCATGCATAAAATGGCTTATTTTATAACTATTTGAACATATTATATTTTTAAGACATAAAGTGGGCCAAGCATGATTAAATTAAATAATAAAATATAAAAATATATTTAATAATTCATTAATAATTTGGATTTAATTAATTATTTAAATTGGGTTAATTTTATTATTTGGTCCTTTAATTAATTAATTTGTTTTGGACAGGTCTAATAACTTTGCTGGATCACAAAACCATCCAAATTGAAAATCAAGTCAACCCAATTTCGGCTACACATGGCTACCCAAATAAACCACTTTTTGGTTTAATTGCACAAGGTCCTTGCAATATTGAAGAAATCTAAGATTGGCCCGAAGATTTACTGTTGACCAAGTCTCAGTCCTTAGTTGATATGGCATGAAAATAACTTAAAAATCAAGCAAAAAATCACTCAAAATCCTTGAGTGATGGCCGACCACCCATTGAAGAAGCATGAAGAGATTAAACTTCTCTATTTTTAGTAAACAACTATCCTCTCCTCACCTATAAATAAGACCCCATTTTCACCATTTCAAATCATCCCTTCATCTGTTTTTTGAAAGTCTTTGGAATTAGCTTTTCATCATTTTTCTGTTTTTAGAGGCTGGTTTTCCCCTCGTTTCTTTTGATGCGGTGCTTCCCCCGGTATCCGTTTGCTTTATTTTGGGGGTTTTCGGTGTCCCCTGGCCGGCGGTGTTTTGATCAGAAATGTGTCAAAGGTTTCCTTGGTGCTTTCTTGCACTTTCTTGCCTTCTTGGCTTGTTTTGTGGTTGCGTATGTTTTGTGTTGACTTTTCTTGCCATCATCGTGGAAAATTACAATAGGTCCGGGTATACTTGGTTTTGCTTGTTAGGTTCTCTTTGCAGGTTTCCTTGTCCAGGTGATCGGCTCGAGGCGACCTGTGTTTTGGACAGAGACTGCAAACCTCTGACCATAACCGTACGGTGGGGACGGAGCAAGTCAGGAATAGCAGCTTTCTTTTCTTTTCTTTGGTTTTATCTTTACTTTTACTACTCTCTATCCTTTTAGTTTTAATTTTCACGTGAATTCTCTCCCTTTGTTGCATGTCTTTTGCATGAAAATACGTTGTTTCCGCTAAAAATTTTCTTTATGTAGTTCTGAGCGTACGTGCATGGGCAATTAATAGGTTGACTAGTTTTTCCTTTTATTAATTTTTTTTCTTCTTTTATTGGTAGCTGTTATTTTACCTCCTGCTTCTGTTCTTCATTACTCGTGCTTGTTTTATTATCTCTACTACTTTTCTTGAAGTGTTGTGCAAGGACGTTAGGGCAATCTTGAGTCGAGGGTTTTCTGCATTCTCTTTTCTTCTCTCTCGACATGACCGGAGCCACGGGACATTGCGCTTCCATGGATGAAGAAGTCCGAGGGATGCTGCAACGGCTAAAGTTCTCTGAAGAGGAAGCAAGAAAGGTGCACTGTCAAAATCAAATTGCGATGGAAGATGAGGGAGTGAAAAATGGGTAATGGGGAAAATGTTAACATCGGAACGAATACACAAAGAGTCAATGTACAGGGTGCTCCGATCCCTTTGGTACACCAAAGAGTGGGTAAACTTTGTTGAAATTGAAGAAAACCTCTTCTTGATAAAATTTGGCTCCCAAGAGGACAGAGATAGGATCCTCAACTTGGCTCCTTGGTCTTTTGACCAACATATCTTATCGTTACTTCCTTTTGTTAAGAATCAAGAATGGCAAATCTATAAATTTGCGATGGTCTCCTTCTGGATTCGGGTCTACAACATTCCCCTGATTTTCATGAATAGGCAATTGGCCCTGGAAATCGGGGAGCAGTGGGGAGGTAATGTCTATTGATTGGAGGGACAGGGATGGTGGGTGGACAGAATTTATGCGCATAAAAGTCAGGCTTGATACTTCCAAATCCCTGCGACGTGTGGTTTGCATAGTTGACAGAGAAGGAAACAAGTTGACAAGTGTTATAAAGTATGAACGGTTGCCAACCTTCTGTTATATTTGTGGGTACATAGGGCATAATATAAAGAAATGTAGTTAGTATAAGTCCACATTGGAGCCAACAGACTTTCAGTATGGTAACTGGATGAGAGTGCAGCTACCGCAAGGGCTTGGGGGAAGTAGGGTGAGAAATGGGGTAGAGACTATCGACAGTGAGATGCATACAAAAGAGATTCCAAGAAATAGGGAGATGGTTGTGAACAATAAATAGCTAGACGGGGAAAGATACTGATCGATCATCGGAGGAAGCTTCAATTTCGCCACAAGGGAACAAACGTACTGTCTTGATGCTCAGGGACAAGGAAGGCAGATTCAAAGGAAAACACAAGAAAGGAAAAAGAGGATACGAGGGCAGAGAACACAGTTTGATTCGTTTGGTTAGAGAGGAAACTCATCGAAGGAAAGTCTCCTTTAAAGGCGGCGGCTATGGAGCAGCCCTGCCCGGAGCCATGAAGTTCATAAGCTGGAACTGTCGGGGGTTGGGGAACCCCTCGACAGTGGTTGAGTTGCGGCAACTTCTCACTGCCAATTCCCCTGATATTATTTTCCTTTGCGAAACGAAGCTTTATTCGTATGAATTTGACAGGATCAAAAACCGGTGTGACTGTAAAGGTTGTTTCGTGGTTGATGCGACAAGAAGGAAGGGGGGGCTTGCTTTACTTTGAAAAAGCGATTGGGACATTAAAATTCAAAGCTTCTCGTCAAACCACATCGATGCTTTGTTACTCGCTAAAGATGGGAACAAGATTCGCATCACGGGTTTTTATGGTTTCCCTGACCCTCGACGTCTGGATCTCGGGAGCTCCTTCGTAATATTAGCAAGAACGTCTCTGAAAACTGGATTGGTGGGAGAGATTTTAACGACATCCTTGAAGAGAATGAGAAACTTGGTGGCCGCAGGAGGGGTCAGGCTGCTATGGGAAGCTTCAGGGCAGTTGTGGAGGAGCTGGGTTTGACTGACGTGAAACCGGATAAAGGGTGGTTTACTTGGTCAAATAATAGAAGGGAAGTGGGACTGGTGAAGGAACGTATTGACCAGTTCTTTGTTTCTACTAGCTGGCTAAAGTACCAACCTTTTCTGGCTTCCTATGTTATAAGACAAGCGAACTCCGATCATGACGCGGTGCTCCTTGACTCTAAAGGACGGGACCTAAAGGTGGTAAAAAGGATCCAAGACTCTTTTTAAGTATGAGGCTTGTTGGTCGAAGGACCCGGAGGCTAAGAACATTATCAAGCACGCTTGGGAGAGAGGAAATGGGAAGATGGACAATGGGGTTGCTAATATTCGGGACTCTCTAGGAAGGTGGCAGTTCAGTAAGTACAATGATCGTAAGGGTCGTATTGATGCTATAAATCGGGAGATAAGTAGCATTATGGATGGGAAAAAACTTGAATCACAGTGCTGAAGAGTTGCGCCAAGCTAGGAAAAAGCTCGCTAGTATCTACAATGAGGAGAAGACGTACTGGGCTCAAAGATCCCGCATCTGTTGGCTTCGTGAGGGGGACAGAAACACCCGCTTCCTTCATGTCAGAGCCTCCCACCGTGCTCGGAAAAATAGCATTGATGGTATTAAGGATAGTGATGGAAACTGGGTCACTAATATAAAGGATGTTAGTATGGTGGCTTGTAAGTATTTTGTAAGCCTTTTTACTTCTAATACTGACCAGAATCTTGACCAGGTTGTAAATCACATTCCTGCTTGTATTACCATGGAAATGAATGATGCTCTACTTGCTCCGTTCTTGGATAAAGAAATTTTGGACGCTGTAAGTTAGATGGATCCTAGGAAAGCTCCGGGGTTGGACGGTTTGCCGGGCCTCTTTTTCAAAGACCATTGGGACATGGTAGGTCACGAGGTGATCAGATATTGTAAAGAGATTTTGCATGGTTTACGTAGTGCCAGTGAGGTTAATGAAACGATGATTGTTTTAATCCCAAAAATGGACGAGCCGAAAGAGATGACACGCTACAGGTCGATTAGCTTGTGCAGATTTGTTTACAAGATTGTGGCTAAAGCCTGGACAAATAGATTGAAACCCTTTCTTAATAGCTATATATCTCCTAACCAAAGTGCTTTCATCCCTGACAGGATGTTGCATGATAATTTTTTAGTTGCCCACGAGTTGGTTCACTATCTTCAGAGCGCTAAGAATGGTCCGAATAAGGGTTTCGTGGCTAAGCTCGACATGAGCAAAGCCTACGACCGTATTGAATGGAGTTTTTTGGAAAACATCCTTCTAAAGATGGGGTTTGCGCGTACTTGGGTTACCAGGGTGATGGACTGTGTTCAATCTGTGCAATATGTGGTTAAATGCAACAACACTTTATCTACGACCTTCAGGCCACAAAGGGGACTCAGACAGGGAGACCCTCTCTCCCCTTATCTTTTACTGTTTTGCATGGAGGCTCTTTCGCGCATGTTGCTAGCTGTACAAAGTAATGGCATATTGTGTGGAATAAGGGTCTGTTACGGGAGCCCTTGTATTAATCACCTTTTTTATGCTGACGATGCGTTACTTTTTGTCAGGAACAAACGTGATGATGCAAAACATCTTAAGAATATTTTTCATTCGTTTGAACGTGCTTCGGGACAGAAGATCAACCTTGATAAATCCTCTCTTTTCTTCAATTCCAAGACCTCTAGGGATCAACGGTCTTACTTTGGAAATCTGCTTGGTATACGTGTGGTGGACAAAATGGATCGGTATCTCGGGCTCCCTGTGACCATGGGCAAAAACAAAACCAATGTCTTTAGCACCTTGATTGCAAAAGTGATCAGTAGGATGAAAGGGTGGTCAAAGAAGCTCCTTTCTTTTGGTGGCAAGGAAGTCTTTCTCAAGTCTGTGCTTCAATCCTTACCCACACATTTTTGGCGGTGTTTCTCCTTCCTCGTGGCATCCTGGAGAAGGTGGAATCCTGTTTCAAAAGTTTCTGGTGGGCCAGCAACAAAAAGGAGAGGGGTTGGGCTATGATGACTTGGGATAAAATCTGCCTTCCCAAGGGAATGGGAGGCATCGGATTCAAAGACCTTAAGCTCTTCAATCTATCCCTTCTTGGCAGACAAATTTGGAGGCTAATCAACCACAAGGAAATCTTTGCTTCAAGGTTCTCTCGGCCAGATATTTCCCTGCTGGTGATCTTTTCAATCCAAAAAAGGTGGATAAACCTTCCTATGCCTGGACTAGCCTATGTGCTGCTGCTAGAGCTTTGAGAAAGGGATTTGGGTAGCAGGTGGGAGATGGGAGATTGATCAACTTCAAGAATTAGCAATGGGGTTTTAAGGGTTTGGACAAAGGAGCTCTTATTCCTGACCCTAAGAGTATACACTGGAATTTCGTGCGGGATTTATGGCTGCTTAATGGCACTGCTTGGGACCATAACAAAGTGGTGCACCTGTATGGGGAGGATTTTGGTAATAAGATTTGCGAGCTTCCTATTTCTCATGAGGGTTTGATGGATAGGGTTATTTGGTACCAGAATCCGCAAGGACTTTACTCGACTAAATCGGGTTATTCTTGGCTCATGCTTAAAAAAGTTGGATATGGCCCTCATAGACTCATTGGAGAATCCTGTGGAAACTCAAGCTTCCTCCCAAAGTCCGCATTTTTTTATGGAGGGTGTGTCACGAGCTGCTGCCTACCAAGGTGAAGATTGCTGCGTTGAATACCTTGATCAGCTCTAAGTGCCCTAAGTGTGGTAGTATGGACGAGACTCTGATCCACGCTCTTCGTGACTGCCTCAAATCTAGAGAGGTCCTGATTCAGGGCAGCATTGATAGTCGTATTCTAAACTCTGACTGGTCCTCTGGAGTTGATTGGATTGAATTTATGATGCGCTTGCTTGATAAACCTGCTTTCGAATGTTTTGTTATGGTTTTATGGAACATATGGAACGCACGTAATAAGCTGATTTTCAAGGGGAGTATGGACGAACCAAGGGCTGTTTGGAACCGGGCGACCTAGTCTTGTAACGATTTTCACATTTATGATCTCTACCAGCCCGCTTTGATCCCCAAACAGAGCAGCACGTTAAAGTGGACCAAACCTGTGCATGGGTTTCTCAAAGTAAACTTTGACCCTGCTTGGGATAATCACAAGGCTGGTATTGGCTTTGTTGCTCGTGATGATGAGGGTTTTGTCCATGGGGTGGGTTTCTCTTTATTCCGCATGTGATCAGTACGGTTTGGGCAGAGGCGGAGGGTCTTCATCAGTGCCTCACGTGGGCAAATAACAAGGGGTGGAATAATATAATCTTTGAAGGTGACAGTGCTACTATCATAAATAGGATCAATAGCAACCGTGCGGACATCACTGCGTTGGGGCATAAAATCCGACTTTGTAGGCTTATTTTTGATTCATTAAATAATTGTAAAATAGGGTGTGTGTAATAGAGTTTGTAACAAGGTTGCTGATTGTCTCAGCCACCTTGGTCTTAAGGAAAAGAGTGATTTTTACTTTGATTTGGATTTTCCTTGTGAAATCCAAAATTTTGTTATTCAGGATTCTATGGAATAAAATTGAGTTTGGCCTTCGGCCTTTTGTTGTTCAAAAAAAGAAAATCATCCCTTCATCCAACATTCTCTCTTCTCTCTTAATTCTCTCTAGCATTCCCTTTTCCTCATGCCTAGCATCCTCGCTTCATAGATATTTTAGCTTCTTAAGCCTTTTAAAGAGCCCTTGGTCGGCCACCCTGGAGAGCCATCAGCAAAGGAAAAAAGCAGAGGAACGAAGGAGTCTTCTTCGATCAGAGTTTTGGGTGACAGTCACTTTGAATTAGGTTTATTCTTTCCTTTCTTTAATTTGATTTAAAAATGTTTTCTATGTGTTCTTTGTTCTTGATTACAACAATGTTAACTTAATTTTATTTAAGCTAGGATAATTGCTTTGATTAAATAATATTTGTTTGATTCATGCTTATGATCTTTGTGCGTCAATCGATCATGTTTTCAATTAATATCAAGCCTATATTTCGTTCATACGTGATTGAAACGCAGCAGAACTAGCTAAGTGATCCTAACCAAACAATGGCTAGTAGACACATAATTGAGTGCATGCTCAATTTAGATCCTGACCCGATTAAATTGTAGATTCATAACAACTCTAACCAAGCTCTATTATCTGCATAGTTTTCAGATTCGTGTAATTAAACTATTTCAAACCTCACGCCTGTGTTACCTCACATGAATGCTAAGAAACCCTTAGTAAATAAGGATTAGTAAAATGCATATTTACTAAGCATGTTGATAATAAATTACGTTTAATTAAAGTAATTGTCCTAGTTTATTTATATTATAATTGTTGTGAATTGTGTTTAATCTCACTAAAATCTATTTCATACATTTAGTTTGCATACTTAGGATAATTTGCATTAGGGATCATTTGCATTTAGTTTAATATATTTAATTTTAATCATCACTTATCAAATCATATTGTGTTTTTTTTAATTCACCAAGTTGTTTATTTAATTTTACAATTAATTGATTTAACATATGTACAATCCCTGTGGAGACGATAACTCAATACTTACTTATTACTTGATAACGACTGTGAACACTTGCACAAACCTATGCGTTACAGATATATACAAATGTTTCATTTCAGGTAAACAGTGACGGAAACATTAGGACAAGCTTGGGAAAGATTCAAAGCCATACTTCTATCCATATTAGGAGGAGGAATTCATATTAATATACAACTTCAGTACTTTTATGATGGGTTGAGTATGGAAAATAGTCGCAAGGTAGATATAATGACTGGAGGAAGTATTTGGACCTAGACATGGCAAGATGTTACAAACATACTAGAAGTAGCAAGGGCAAATGAAATATTCTAGGAGGAACGATCGAACCTTTAAAAAGAGATTAGTAATACTATCTGCAACCAGATTGTGATCGATCATTACAAAGAAGAAGATTCTGAGGATGAGGAACCTATGGAAGAAGAAACAAATGAGGAATTTTTAACAACTCAATTAAAGTGGTGGCAGAAGAGCAAAGGGGCGGTGGATCAATCGATGCCGAATGCTACTAAAATGATACCATCAATTGTGAGGCCACTAGAAGTGGAGTTAAAGCCATTACTAAAACATTTGAAGTATGGATATTTGGGTGAGAGAAATACTTTATCTGTTATACTTACATCAAGATTAAGTAATTTTCAAGAAGCAGCTTTGTTGAATGTGCTTAAACGTCATAAAAAGGCTATTGGGTGGACGATCGCTGATATAAAAGGGATAAACCCAGCATTCTGTCAACACAAAATTTGATTGGAAGGGGTAAGAAACCCATGGTAGACGTACCAAGAAGACTTAATCCAACCATGACAGAAGTGATAAAAAAGGAATTGGTAAAACGGTTAGAAGCAGGTATAGTTTATACCATTTTCGATAGTGAGTGGGTAAGCCCTACGTAATGCGTACCAAAAAAAGGTAGGTTGAAAGTTGTAGAAAATGATCACAACGAGCTAATCCCTACAAGAACAGTTACCGAGTGAAGAGTGTATATTGATTACAAGATATTAAATGATGCAACAAAAAAAGATCACTTCCTACTACCTTTCATTGAACAAATACTAGATAGGTTGGCAGGTAAAGAATATTATTGTTTCTTAGATGGGTATTTATGATATCATCCAATCCCAATACGTCTCGATGATCAGGAGAAAATCACTTTTACATGTTCTTTTAGGACCTATGCTTTTAAACGTATGCCTTTCGGACTTTGTAATGCACCAGCTATTTTTATAAGATGTATGACAACTATTTTTGAAAATATTTTAGAAGAAGGGTTAGACGTTTTCATGGATGATTTCTCAGTATATGAATACTCTTTCGAGGATTGGTTGCTGAATTTAGAAAAAGTCTTACAGAGGTGCGAGGAAGCTAGCCTAGTGCTCAATTGGAAAAAATGTCATTTCATGGTAAGAGAAGGGTTAGTTTTGGGGCATTAAATACCATAAAAAGGGTTAGAAGTTGATAAATAAAAAATCAAGGTAATAAAAAACCTACCACATCCCACAAATATTAAAGGTATTCGAATTTTTTTTGGGACATGTCGGGTTTTATAGAAGGTTTATAAAAGATTTTCCTCACATCTCTAAACCTTTAAATTTATTACTGTAAAAAAGATGTTCCATTCGTGTTTGATAATAATTGCATTGAAACATTAAGAAGAAAAAAGAGAGAAACTAATAACTACTCCCCATTATTATCACACCAAATTTGAATGAACCTTTTAGTGAGTATGAGACTATAGCCTTGACGAAGTAGTGCAGTGCGTTCTTATAGAACAAGCTACCTCCGAAACTGAAGGACCTTGGAAGCTTTACTATACATTGTAATGTTGAAGAATCTTACTGTGGTAAAGCTTTATGCGATTTAGGAGCAAGCATCAACTTGATGCCCAAATCTATTTTCAAGCTATTGGGAATAGGTGGCGTAAGACCCACGATTGTGATACTTCAACTAACGGATCGATCTTTAGCATATCCTAAAGGAAAGATCGAGGATGTCCTAGTAAGAGTTGATAAGTTTTTTTCTTGCTGATTTCATTGTCTTAGATCTTGAACCAGATAAGGAAGTGCCACCTTTCTTAGCCACGGGAAGAACGTTAATTGATGTGCAAAAAGGTGAACTCACCATGCGAGTTCAAGACGATCAAGAAACATTTAACATTCTTAAAGCTATGAAATTTCACGATCCTACGAAAGGGTGTTCACTTATGGATGATTTAGAAACCTTAGTTTATATGGAAAGTAATTTTGAAAAAGACCCATTGGAGAATGCTTTAGAGTTTGAACCATTAGAAGATGGAGAAGGTAATGAAAACATGGCTGTGATGGAAGCCAGTCCGAGAGACTATGTTCAAACAACAGGGTTTGACCCATTGGAGTTAAAAGCTCGTGAGTATGTTGATCGGTCTGTAACGTCACAATAGTTATGCAAGTGGACACACGTCGATGCAGGTATAGTTGATAGATTAACTCTATCGGATATCGATCCCACAGGGAATGGGTTCTTGATGTCTATATGTCGAGGAAATTAAAACTAAGATTAGAGATAATGTGAGTAAAGATGTCAGCGTAACTAAATCAGATCTACACACTAAAATAGTTAAAATGTTAATGTAATAAAAGTTAATTGTCAGTGCAACTGAAAGTAAATCAAATTGTTGTTGAAGTATTGAGAATTTAAATGCATGAAAGTAAAGTGTGATCAAGTGCAAAGGGTTGGGGTGGATCACTGATATCACTAAGTAGCAACGCTGGATGCATCGACAAGGTATTGTATAGATGAATTGTCACAGCAATAATGCTCCAATGAAATCTTACCAATAACAGCTCTCTGTTTAATCGAGACTCAAGTACCCATAATTACCCCATCTCTCGATGTTGGCAACTCTGTGCGCTTAAGAATAAGTGATAGAATCTCTTCTAATCCCAAGTAGCTCTTGCTAACTTACTTGTTAATCTAACTTATCACCGCATCTCTCGATGTCGGTAGACTGCAATTCCACTCTCGTGTTTAAAGCAATTAAATCCAAGAATAAACAGATGAGAAGGATTAAGTAAGAATCAAAGTAATCTAACATTGAAAGATATTCTCATATTCATTCAATTGTCAAGAGTAAGGGGTTGACAAATACATCGAAGCTTACTATCTCTAGACTACTAGGACTATTCCTTAATCGCTTCTCTTGCGTTGCATCGAGCACTCCTCGTCAGAAGTGGTTGCTCCTTCAATCAATCAGCTCGCCGTTCTCCATCTAAAATCTCCATGAACACAAAGTATTTGCAAAATTTAATTCCTCTACCTTTTGATATCTTTCTTCATCTTTTCTCCTCTATTTATAGGCTTTAAGAATGGTAAACCTTCTCTCTTCTTAGATCCAGATTCAATTGCAGCTGTAAAAGTTTCTTGCAGTGCAGCTGTGCACTCATGTTTAGATTTGGTGTGAACTTCATGGATCTGTAGATTGTTGCGACATTGCTAGGTGTAATCTGAAACCTTCAATTGCGGCGACAACGTGCTCTTCCTCTATGCTGGTGCTTCCAGTTGTGATTGTAGCTTGAGTTCTCTCATTTCAAGTAAAGATTCCTATGTGACAACATCACTAGTCGTAATTTCAAGCTGAATTTGTGGCTGCATTTTTGGATTCTTTTTAGCTTTGGTCTTCTAAGATGGATCCTTGCGCTGACAATTTTAAGACGCAATATATATGCTGCATGTGACAATATTAGTGCACAAAAAGAGATAAAATGACAAGAATTTAAACCAAGCATAAATGAGTTAGAAAACATAAATACTAAGTACGAAATGCCTAACATGCATGCTAAATATAGTACAAAAGAGACAAATAATACACAAATTTAGGGATAAATAGGTGTCATTTCTAATGTATCACACCCCTAGACTTGAGTGTTTATTTGTCCTCAAGTAAACAAAAATTCAGTAAAATCACAAACAAACATGTCACCGCAATTATTATTCTCACAACTTAAATTTTCTAGGAACCTAATGTACAAATTGCATTCACATGATAGAATAATGCACCGACAATTTAGAGGCATGAACAATTAAAACTTCAACATCACTCATGTTAGTAACATACCTTGAATATTACCCTTTCTTAAACCAATATAGTATTTATAGCAATATTTCTTTTTTTCTTTTCTCTTTTTCTTTTCTTTTTCTTATTGAACATTTTTTATGTGACTGAGAGATGTCGTTGCATTACTCTACCTTGGTAGTAACGGTAGGGTTCAAAAAACCTCCAGGAGGTATGTAATTGCATCGACACACACTCTTGCAATGACAGCCTTTGGCTAGATAATATTTCTAACACATGCAGCGGAGTGTTCACCTTTGATAAGTCACAATACACTCACATTGGAGTGTTCTTTATTAATACAATGTCGCTGCAATCGGCAAGTTAGTGCAGGATTCAAAGATTTCTACTATCCATTCATTACTGATACAATTCAATTACTCATTCAAAAATAGAAGAGCTCAATATTCATTCACATTCATCCAATTCATATGTCAGCGTCCCAAACAATTCATGATTTACGCATCAAATAAAAAATTGTGGTCACATTTTTTGTTAAAATTCTGCATATTTTCATTAACTAAAGAAACAAGTAAAATTCAAATATATGGGCGCAATCGTATTTCCATTTCACACAATATCCCCCTCAAACTCAATGTCTGTATTGTCCCTAATGCACTGATAATGTTATACAAATAAGAATGGAAATACGACTACAATGTAGTTAAACTAATATGAAAAATGCAATGACAATGAAATGCATGCAACTACCTATAGAAAAGTAAACTAACTCATTTATTCAGCAGTTGATGTCGTGGCTGCTTTGGTTTTCTTTTTCTTCTTCCTTGGGCGCTCTCCTTCCTCCCTGTGCTTCTTCTTTTTGTCCTTGCACTTCCTCTTTTTATCCTTCGAACCAACCGGGGTAGCAAATTGTTCTTCCACAGTTGGTTGGGTGGCAGCCTCATCGACAGTTACATTTGACGGGTAGATCTTAGCTAGCGGTGCCACATAAGGCACAATGCTGAGAGGATTGAACTTCTCTGCGTAGCTGGTATTTGCCTCAGTCAGATTCATATCAAGTGGATCCATGTCGTCATTAGATGCCCCCACACTCACGAGTGCTTCAACAATATCCTTAGCGATATCTGTCGAGGCATCATATTGCTTTTCCTCTTGCTCCTCTGCAGGGTCCTTCTTCTCAAGTTCTTCCTCTCTTTCCTTCTCCTTCTCTTGGCCTTCTTTTTGTTTTGCTTCTTCTTCCCCAGGCTGTTCATGCTCAGTGGTATCTTTGTCGGTGCCTTATTCTGTGTCCACACCCATGGATACAATCGAGGTATGCACCTCTTCAACCATAGCCGTCCGCTCTACCATATTAGCCCTAAGGCTGTTTGAGAATTCTTCTTCGAACAAGCTAGCTATAGTTCTGTAGCAATTCTCCATATCATTAGAATGCCCCTTGTGCTTCTCATCGTCTGAAATGTCGATTCTTGTTGGAGAGGAGACATGTTGAGGCCTATCATTAGGAGTAGGCTATTCGAAGGATGAGGGAGCTTCCTTAATAATCGGTGGAAAGATAGGGAACTCAGGCAAAGGATTTGGGCTCAGTCTTCTTAATACATTGACAATAGATTTGTTCCACACTCTTTTGTACGCATAAAATAAATTTGTCTATAGTTCATCCCCTCCAATGCACTAACAATACAAATTTGTCACAAATCAATGCGATCAATGTTTACTTCCATTGCAGCCAATTTCTTCCCCAACTAAGGGCCTATGGGCGCATTATCTGATTTCTTTTCCTTCTTCTTTCCCTTCCCTTTTTCCTGCTTCTTTGGTGCTTCTTTTACCAATGGAGTTTCTTGGCCTCTCGTCATTATCTCTACTAAGATATCGTTAATGGGGCCATTGTTTTCTAGCTCCTCCTCATCATCTCTAAGTATAATACCCCTTTGTTTGCATAGCAGCATGATTAAGGAAGGGAAGGGTAATATACCTGTTTGCTTGGATGCAACTTCAGCAATCTGGTCGTGGAGGACTACGTCGACATTGATGTGACGGCCTTTGAAGATAGAATGCAGAATGCACATCCGATCTAGTGTCACCATTGTGCTGTGTGTTAAGGGCAAGATGCGACTATTCACGAACTGGAACCATACCTTGTTGTAGGTTGTCAGATATCGACGGTGCATGGTAAAGTTGTGTGGACCAGTGCCCGTCCAGACGACACCATCAACACAAAGATCTTTTAGTATCTGGTCGGTACCTTTCTCAGGTCACCTAACTGTCCACATTTTCAGCAAACCAAAACAGAGTGTTGATGTGGTCAGCACTCCCGTATTAAGCCCTCCCTCAGAAAGACGAACTCCTATTTAGTGTCAACAAGGTTGGCATAAAATTCCCTTACCATTGTAGGTGAATATCCGGCTGGATGCTCGCAAAAGAATTCTCAGCCCATTCGACTGATTGTTCATGCGATTTGCTTCCCCAAATTTTGGTGTGGGGATAACTACAGACCCTGCTCTAGGTGGCAGTTTCATTTTATCATCACATCATGGTAGCAGTCTTGGCCACTTTAGATAGAAATAGGATCGAGTCTTCTGGTGGAGGTTGGTTAGTGGACTGAACCACAGTGGTGAAAGTTTCAGGGGTTTTAGATGGAGTTTTCGCACCTCTTGTTCTGGCCATAATAACTCAGTAAAGAGGTTAAAATAAACTTGGAAAGAAAGAAATAAACTCGTGAGAGTAAGAGAAAAATAACATAGAAGACGAGTTGCAGCAATAATGGCGATTGTGAGTGGAAAAGGAAGTCGGCAAAAAAGGGTTTTATAACCTTTCAATGGGAAGAGATGTGATTATTACAAATGTCCTAAAAAATTATCACGCTTGTAGCCAATAAATGCCAGGCTACAGATCGTACTTTTTTGGTTGATTTAATTGTTAAGAATAGATGAAGATCAATCGGTGCGATTCTTGCTGAAAAAATATTGCTGAGTCATCACAGAATGCGCCGACAAGTTGTGCTTGTGATGCATCTATAAAAAGACGATTTTTATTCCTGCATAAAATTGAAAAAGAAACAAGTGGAAAGATAAAAGGAAATGTAAAATGCATTGACATTATTTAAATGTAACCAGATCGATGGTCTAGTTTGGTTCTTTGGCTTCTCGGCTCACATAATGCTTCAAACGTTAGCCATTCACCTTAAACTGTTGCCCATCTTTCAGATTCTCAATTGTCACCTTACCATTCTGGAATGCTTCGACAACCTTTAGAGGTCCCAACCATCTTCAATGCAATACCTAGATTGTAGACGCAAGATGATATTGTCGTGCCATCTCTTGGTCTTTTCTTTGTATATTGCGGCCTTCTCATAGGCATTGCGGTGAATTTCTTCCAGTTCAGCAATGTCCAACAATCTTTTCCTAGCAGCAACATCAAAATCCATATTTACCTGCTTGATTACCCACATGGCTTTCTACTCAAGCTCAACTGGCAGGTGGCATGACTTACCAAACACTAGTTGATATGGCCACATCCCCAATAGGGCTTTATATGCGGTGCGAAAGCGCCCACAATGCATCATGTAGCCACGAAGACCAATCCCTCTTAGATGGATTAACCACCTTCTCAAGGATGTTCTTAATCTACCGATTGGACACCTCCGCTTGACCATTTGTCTGTGTATGGTATGTTGTGGCCATGCGATGCTTCACACCATATCTTTTCAATGCTATCTTAACTTGATTATTGTGAAAATGAGTACCTTGATCACTTATTAATGCCCTAGGTGATCCAAATCTCGTAAGGATGTAAGTGTGGAAGAATTTTAACACCGTTCGAGCATCATCTTTTGGCACCGCGATTGCTTCGATCCACTTCGATACATAGTCAATAGCAACTAGGATGTACACATTCCCAAAAGAGTTAGGGAATGAACCCATGAAGTCTAGACCTCAAACATCCAATAGCTCTACCTCTATAATAGGTTGCTGAAGCATCTCGTTACATCGAGATATTGAGCCAGTGCGTTGACATCGATCACATTGTTGTGCAAAGTTGTGAGCGTCTCGAAATAATGTGGACCAATAAAATCCTGATTGGAGGACCTTTGTAGCAGTCCTTACACCACCAAAATGGCCTCCATATGGAGCATCATGGCAATGTCATTGGATAGAAGTCATTTCTTCTTTAGAAATACTGTGACGGATAATATTGTCGGCGCATACCTTAAACAGGTATAGCTCATTCCAATGGTCTTTTGCAGCGTCGCGCAAAAATCTGACTTTCTTGTGACCAATAACACTCAAGGGTAGCTTCTCACACATGAGAAAGTTGACAACATCAGCATACCAAGGTGATCGTCAACAAATTACAACTGCTCGTCTGGAAATGCATCGACAATTTAGACTTTATTCCCATCTTCACTTCTAACTTCCAGTCGAGACAAGTGGTCAGCTACTTGATTTTCAAATCCCTTTCTATCTTTGATTTAAATATCAAACTCTTTTAGAAATAGGATCCATCTAATCAACCTTGGTTTGGAGTCTTTCTTCGCAAAAAGGTACCTCAATGCAGAATGGTCAGTGTACACTGTAATTTTTGCGCCGACAAGGTATGAACGAAACTTGTTAAATGCAAAAACTATTGCTAGCAATTCCTTCTCAGTACTTATATAATTGACCTGCTCTTCAGTCAAAGTTTTACTAGCATAATAAATGGAATGAAATACCTTTTCTTTGCTTTGTCCCAGTACAGCTCCTACAGCAAAGTCACTTGCGTCACACATTAGTTCAAAAGGTTGCGTCCAGTCCGGTGCGACGACAATCGGAGCTTGTACTAGCTGCTTCTTTATCGTGATGAATGCATCCAAACAGGTGTCATAAAACACATACTTTTTATTCTGCTCTAGGAATGAGCATAAAGGTTTAGTAATCTTGGAAAAATCATGGATAAATCTCCTATAGAAACCAACATGTCCAAGAAAGCTTCTTATTCCCTTGACATTTGTTGGTGGTGACAATTTCTCGATGATTTCGACCTTTGCTTTATCTACCTCAATGCCCTGACATGATATGCGATGGTCGAGGACAATGCCTTCAGTTGCCATGAAGTGGCATTTCTCCCAATTCAAAACTAGATTTGTGTCCTCGCATCTCTTCAGAACTTTTGCCAGATTATCAGTGCTTTGATCAAAAGTTTGCCCATAAACCGAGAAATCATCCATGAATACCTCTAAAGAATCTTCAATCATGTCCGAGAAGATAGCCATCATACACCTCTAGAATGTGGTTGGTGCGTTGCATAATCCAAATGGCATACGTCGAAAGGCAAAGGTTCCAAATGGACATGTGAATGTGGTCTTCGCTTGATCTTTCGGCACAATGGCAATTTGGTTATATCCAGAGTAGCCATCTAGGAAGCAATAATAGGCTTTACTAGCTGGCCTATCCAGTATCTAGTCAACGAAAGGTAGTGGAAAGTGGTCCTTCTTTGTGGCCACATTCAGTTGATGATAATCCATGCATACTCACCAGCCAGTCGTAATGCGAGTAGGAATCAACTCGTTCTTATCATTGCTCACAATTGTGAAGCTACTCTTCTTGGGAACACATTGGACAGGGCTCACCCAATACTATCAGAAATGGGGTAGATGATGCCCACGTCTAGCCACTTGATAATCTCCTTCTTCACTACTTCTTTCATCTTTTTATTGAGTCATCGCTGTTTCTTAATGGATTATTTTCCTTCATCTTCCAACCTGATCTTGTGCATGCAAACAGAGGCACTAACACCTTTAATGTCTGCAATGCTCTAAGATATAGCTCTTTTATGTTCCTTTAACATCGTGATGAGCTTTTGTTCTTGAATTACATCGAGGGCTGCACTGACAATAACATGTAACGTTTCATTGTCACCCAGAAAGACATATTTTAAATACGTCGACAATGGCTTAAACTTCTAGGTAGGAGCTTGTTCAATCGATGGTTTAAACACAAGGATCGTCCTATTAGATAGATCCAACGATTCCAATTGCCAATTCTGTCTCAGCTCATAACTACTAACCTCAGCATTGTGGTCACCTTCAACTAGGACTTCATCAACGGATGTCACTACATCTTCATCTAGGATTGATGAACTCCATTCATTGAACTCTTCCATATATTTCATCCATCACATCAATCTGGTGACACTGCTCTTTACTTTTCAACGGAGATGCCTCGAACACACTGAAGGTCACATGCTCGTTGTCATGACGCATGACAAGCTCATCCTTGAAAACATCGATAAGAGTACATCTCGTTACCAAGAATGGTCGCCCCAGAATGATGGGCACTTCCTTGTCTACCTCATAGTCAAGGATTATGAAATCGATAGGGAACACAAGCTTATCTACTTGTACCAGGACATCTTTGATCTAGCCTTCAGGTTGCGCTAGAGATCTGTCCGCAAGTTGCAATGTCACTATAGTGGGCTTCATTGATCCTATTCCTAACTTCCTGAATGTGGACAAAGGCATGAGATTAATACTAGTTCCCAAATCACATAAAGCCTTACCTAGATAATGATTTCCAATGGAGCAAGGGATTGTGAACCTGCCAGGGTCTTTCATTTTTTGTGGAAACTTATTTTTAAGCACAACGCTGTACCCCTCTGTGAGCGTAATCGTCTCGATTTCAGAAAATTTCTTTTTCTTTGATGATAGCTCCTTCATAAATTTCCCATAACTAGGGATCTGTGCAAGAGCATCTACAAGAGGTATGTTAATATGTAATTGTTTCAAAGTAGAAAAAACTTTTGATAGTCCTTATCATGGTCTTTCTCTTTAAATCTTTGCGAAAATGGAAAAGGTATACTGTCAGTGGATTGTGAAGGAATAACCGGGCTGCATCGACACAAGCAATTGAGTCGACGTCTTTGTTGGGCAAATAGTAAGCATAGATGTCACTGCTGACGGCTCCTCCTCACTTAATTCTTCTGAGTTTCCTTCAGCTGTAACTTCTCCTTGTTGCATTAGTCGGGATGTCTTGACATGGTCTTGGTTAGAGTGTCTACTTGGCTCGGTAGTTTGCTTCCCACTTCGTAACGTGATAGGCTTACAATGCTCCATCCCTCTTTGCGTTGGATTCTCAGTATCACTAGGTAGAACACCTAGTGACCTTACACTCAGATTAGAAGCCAATTGTCCTAGCTAGGCTTCCAATTCTCTGATAGAAGACGAATTACCTTGCACTATCGCTTCAGTTCCCGTGATATGCTCTCGCATCATCGCTTCAACAGCAACCATAGGATCTGACCTTTGTTGAGAAAACTGTTACTGTTGCTGATGTTAGCATTGCATATGTAGCATTGCATTTTGTTGTGACTGCAATTACGTTTGTGGTTGCACCTGGCTATGTGCTTGCAATTGATCAGGGTGCGAATGCACCTACGAATTTTGATTAAAATTTTGCTGTTAATTGTTGTAGTAACTCCTTTGTCTATAACCCCCATGGTTTGAGGAATTTTCATATATAGATGTGCAAGCATTCTGATTTCCCCAAGGTTGTTGAGCTCTGTTATTGTATGAATTACCATAGGAACCTCCTCTGATGTTATTAACGTAAAATACATTTTCAGCATGTTGTGGGAAATCCTCGTAACTATGGTTGTCATCATAAATTTCGTAAGAAAATGTCGGCACATCCATCTATTGGGCCATTTGGATAGGAGCAACATCACTTGTTCCCTTCATATTCTTTATAATATTAGACAAAGAGGATACCTGCGCACTCAAAGGAAAAATTGCATCTAATTCAAGAACACCAAGGTTAGTTTTTACTTGAGCAGAATGAGAGATAGGATATTGATAATCATTCTGTGCAACTCTCTATAAAATTCATACAGCTTCATTGTAAGTGCAATCCAATAAAGGACCATTAGCAGATGCGTCGACAAGATTCCTTGTCTGAGCATTCAATCCATTATAAAAGATCTCTATCTGGGTCTCTTGTTGAATTCCATGAATTGGGCAACGTCTAAGTAGAGTCTTATAACGGTCCGATGTTGTTTGTAAGTTTTCATCATCCAACTGATAATATGTTGTAATGTCATTTCATAACCTTGCATTCATTGTCGGTGGATTAAAACGCAAAACAAACTATGTTGTCAGTGCATTCTAATATGTAATGGATCCAGTCGGCAATCACAAGAACCATGTTCTCGCTTTTACCCTACAACGAATAAGGAAATAGTTTCATTTTCAAGGCATCATCAGGGACACCATGTTGACGATGCACAAATAAGCAAAAATGATTTTAAATGTTCTCTTGTGTCTTCATGAGCCAGACCAGAATATTGCCCATTTGAATTAAGCATCTGAAACATCATCGATTTTAGCTAAAAATTTCCAAGTTGTATAGCTGGTCTCACAACCTCTGCTTGTAAATCATCAAGGATAGGAACAACAAAATCTCGAATTATCCTATTTGGCACTTGTTCAACTTGTGGAGGTAGTGGTATTATATTTACGAGTTGTGGCTGCACTGAAGGAATAACTTTTTATGGCAGCAATGGTGGTAGGTTGTTATTTTTGTTGTTGCCAGCCATTTTCTTTTGCACTTGTCTCTTCCTCCTTAATGTCCTCTCAAGTTCCGGATCAAAACTAATAATAGTGTTAGGATTTCTCCTTGTGGACATGCAACACTTAAAGAATTCTAAAAGAAATTAACAACAAGAAAGTAAAAATAATAGTAAAAGTTAGAAGTTAAGTAAGAAGAATTAATTGCATCTACAAATATAAACATCAAACAAACGCCAATTCCCCGACAACGGCGCCAAAACATGATCGTCTTGTAATGTCACAGCAGTTATGCAAGCGGACACATGTCGATGCAAGTATAGTTGATAGATTAACTCTATCGGATATCGATCCCTTAGGGAATGGGTTCTTGATGTCTATATGTCGAGGCAGTAAAAACTAAGATTAGAGATAGTGTGAGTAAAGAAGTCAGTGCAACTAAATTAAATCTGCACACTAAAATAGTTAAAATTGTCAATGTACTAAAAGTTAATTGTCAGTGCAACTGAAAGTAAATCAAATTGTTGTTAAAGTATTGAGAATTTAAAAGCATGAAAGTAAAGTGTGAGCAAGTGCAAAGGGTTGGAGTGGATCAATGATATCACTAAGTAGCAACGCTAGATGTATCGACAAGGTATTGTATAGATGAATTATCGCAGCAATATGCTCTAATGAAATCTTACCAATAACAGCTCTCTGTTTAATCAAGACTCAAGTACCCATAATTACCCCCATCTCTCGATGTTGGCAACTCTGTGCACTTAAGAACAAGTGATAGAATCTCTTCTAATCCCAAGTAGCTCTTCCTGACTTGCTTGTTAATCTAACTTGTCACCGCATCTCTTGATGTCGGTAGACTACAATTCCATTCTCATGTTTAAAGCAATTAAATCCAAGAATAAATAGATGAGAAGGATTAAGTAAGAATCAAAGTAATCTAACATTTAAAGATATTCTTATATTCATTCAATTGTTAAGAGTAATTGATCAGCATAAAAGAGGGGTTAACAAATACATCGAAGCTTACTATCTCTAGACTACTAGGACTATTCCTTAACTGCTCCTCTTACATTGCATCGAGCACTCCTCGTTAGAAATGGTTGCTCCTTCGATCAATCGGCTCATCGTTCTCTAGCTTAAATAATGGTAGACCTTCTCCTTTATTTTCCTCCTTTATTTATAGGCATCAATAATGGTAGACCTTCTCTCTTCTTAGATCCAGATCCAATTACAATTGTAAAAGTTTGTTACAGTCCAGCTGTGCACTCATCCAGATTTGGTGTAAACTTTATGGATCTGCGGATTGTCGCAACATCTTTAGGTGCAATTTGAAACCTTCAATTGCGGCGACAACGTGCTCTTCCCCTATGCTGGTGCTTCCAGTTGTGATTGCAGATTGAATTCTCTCATTTCAAGTAAAGATTCCTATGCGACGACATCACTAGTCGTATTTTCAAGCTGAATTTGTGGTTGCATTTTTAGATTCTTTTTAGCTTTGATCTTCTGAGATGGATCCTTACGCTGACAATTTTAAGACGCAATATATATGCTGCATGTGACAACATTAGTGCACAAAAAGAGATAAAATAACAAGAACTTAAACCAAGCATAAATGAGTTAGAAAACATAAATACTAAGTATGAAATGCCTAACATGCATGCTAAATATAGTACAAAAGAGACAATTAATACACAAATTTAGGGAGAAAATAGGTGTCATTTCTAATGTTATCATATGTGCAACCTAAGTTATCAATCAAGGAACTACCTAAACTTGAACTAAAGGTACTTATTTCCCATTTGAAATACGTTTATTTAGGTAATTGTTCTACTTTGCTTTTGATAATTTCAGCAGAACTAACGAAACATCAAGTGGATCAACTAATTGATGTTTTAAAGAAATTTCAAAAAGCAATCGGTTGGACCATAGATGATATTCGATGAATAAGCCCTTCCTTCTGCATGCATAAGATCATATTAGAGGAGGGTGAGTGAGCTAGAATCGATGGGCAAAGGAGACTTCACCCTATTATTAAAGAACTAGTGCGAAAGGAAGTGATCAAATGGTTAGATGCACGAATTATCTACCCCATATCAAATGGTTAGATGCACGAATTATCTACCCATCTTAGATAGTTCATGAGTAAGTCCGATACAATGTGTACAGAAGAAAGGTGGAATCACGATTGTCGAGAATGAGCGTAATGAGTTAATTTCGACAAGAACCGTTACGGGTTGGAGAATCTGTATTTACTACCAAAAGTTGAATAAATCTACTCGGAAGGATAATTTTCGTTACCTTTTATGGACCAAACGTTAGATCGATTGGAAGGTAATGAATTTTACTATTACTTAGATGGATATTCAAGATATAACCAAATAGTTGTAGACTCAGAAGACCAGCACAACACAACTTTTACTTGCCCTTACGGTATGTTTGCTTTTAGGAGAATGCCTTTCGGTTTATGTAATGCACCTATAACATTTACTGATATGGTTGAAAATTTTGTTAAGGTTTTCATGGATGATTTTTTTGTTTTCGGTAATACTTATGATGTTTGTTTGAGTAATTGGCTAAGGTACTTAAGAGATGTGAGGAGACAAAACTTGTCCTTAACTGGGAGAAATGTCATTTTATGGTTAAGGAAGGAATTATCTTAGGACATAAAATTTCCAAAAGAGGAACTGAAGTTGATAAAGCAAAGGTGGATGTAATTGAAAGATTACCGCCTCTAGTTAGTGTGAAAGGAGTTAGAAGTTTCATAGGCCATGCTGGATTTTACCGAAGATTTATCAAGGATTTCTAAGCCTTTATGTATGCTGTTAGTGAAGGATACAACTTTAGATTTTAACAAAGCATGCTTGGAAGCTTTTGAGGAACTGAAAAGCCATTTAATCTTAACCCCAATAATCGTTACACCAGATTATACAGTAACTGAAAAAGAACTCTTTGCTATTGTTTTTACTTTTGACAAGTTTTAGTCATATCTTATAGGTACCAAAGCTACAGTGCTTACTGACCATGCGGGCACTAAATACTTACTCACCAAGAAAAATGCTAAACCGACGATAATTTGATGGATACTCTTACTCCAAGAATTTGACCTTGAGATTCAAGACAGAAAAGTTGTTGAGAATCAAGTAGCTGATCATTTGTCGAGGTTGGAACAAAATGAGGTGACTCATTCACTTGTTCCTATCAACAAAAATTTCTCAGATAAGCATATCTTCGAGGTAATTCGAATTCATGAAACACCTTTGTTTGCTGATTTTGCAAATTATTTAGCATATGGAATAATTCCTCGAGAAATGACATACCAACAAAGGAAGAAATTCCCTCATGATAGTTGATATTATTTCTAGGAGGATCTATTTTTGTTTAAACAATATGCAGGTAACATAATCAGGAAGTGCATAGATAGAAGTGAATAATTCTTATACCAGGATTCCTTCATGATAGCCGGTATTATTTCTTGTGCCATTGTCACTCATCTCCAAGTGGGGGACACTTTGGTGGTTCCCTTACAATAGCTAAGATCTTACGAGTAGGATTTTTGGCCTACAATGTTTAAAGATGCTTATGCATATGTAAAGAATTGCGATAGATGCCAAAGGACCGCAAACATATCAAGGAGGAACGAGATGCCCTTCGAAAACATTCTAAAAGTTGAATTGTTCAATGTATGGGCCATTGATTTTTTAGGCCTATTTCCTTCTTATGGAAACAAGTATATCTTGGTAGCTTTTATTATGTATCCAAGTGGGTTGAAGCCGAAGCATACCCAATGAATGATGATAAGATAGTCATGCGATTCCCACATAAGCATGTGTTTATGTGGTTTAGGACTCCTAGAACTATTATTAGAGATGAAGGATCTTATTTTGTAAATAAATTGCTTAAGTGGTTGCTTGAAAAGTATGATGTGAAACATAAGATTGCTACTGCTTATCACCCACAGTCGAATGGGCAAGTTCAAAGAGTGAATCGTGTGAAATCAAAGGTATCCTTGACAGGTTAGCTCACCCTAACAGAAAAGACTGGTCTCAAAGGCTCGATGATGCATTATGGATCAATCAAACAACATTTAAGACATCGTTAAGAACGACTCCTTATCGGTTAGTCTTTGGAAAGGCATGTCATTTGCCGTTGGAGTTGGAAAATAAAGCTTACTTGGCTTTGACGCAATTGAATTTGGATATTAAGCAAGCCGATGAGAGAAGGATGTTACAACTTGATAAGTTGGAAGAGTTGAGGTTATTTTCATACGAGAATGCCAGGAAGCAGAAAGAAAGATCTAGGAGATGGCATGATAGTCATATACAACATCGCGAATTTAAAGAAGGTTAGAAGGTATTATTATTTAATTCAAGGCTAAAGTTATTTCTTGGGAAGCTTAAACCTCGATGGAAAGTACCCTATACCATCTACAAAGTTTATCCATATGTAGCTGTTGAATTGTACGATAACTATGGAGGTACGTTTAAAGTTAATGGTCAACGTCTCAAACACTATTAGGATTGTGAAGTTAAGCTAGTTGAATCCTCGTTCAAGCAAATAGACCCTTAATTTCTCATGACCTTATTTATGAATAAATAATTAGAAATCATTTTTCTTAAATTCGTACAATTTATTAATTTTGTCGAAGGAGAGTGGGACCATTATGACCCCTCCAACCTTTCTTGGGAAATAATTTAATGTAATCTTTTGAGAAGAATTTTCTAGTTAACTTTTAAATTTTTATTTCTATTTTAATTGTTTATTTGTTTAATAAGGGGGTCAATTTGACCCAAGTGCTAATCATTTTATTTTAAGTAGTCCAGTTTGTAAATGCAGTTTGAGTTCAAGGCCCAAAATAGCAAAACCGAGGAGAATTTACCCATGCATTACCATCCCTAGGGTTTTAAAAACCCTAAATGTGCCACAAATCCCTTTCCCTTCTTTCCTTATTGCTCAAGCAACCCCATGTAGCTAAATTTTTTCTACATGTTGCCCTAATTTATCACTATATAAACCCCTCTTTACCATTATATTTTTCACTACCCTTCAAGCAATTAGCTTAAACCCTAGCCACTAACATATTTTTTCACTTGTCGATGGCCACAAAACCCGAAGAAACTCCCCAAAATCCTTCCCTTGACACAAGAATCCCCTTGTGCTGCCACAAGTGTTTTTTTGGGGCAACCATATTGTCGCTGCACTTCCATTACTGTTGCCACCATAAAACTCTTGCCACCACCCTTGTTGATCTCTTTTCCTATCCCTTTGTCAAAATTCAGTCAAATTTTCGGGAAAAATACCATGTCTCACAAAAGAACTAGATCTTTCAAGACTTCTGTCGAAAATCATTTGTTATTCAAGATGAGGAAGTGAAAGAGAGGTTCGATTCAATCTTCAAGAATCAACGTATGATGCCAAAAAAAGGTTTCCACTTGAAGAGACTAATATGACGGTTGTACTTTGCTGATTCGAAAGAAGATTGATGCTCTCAATTGAAATCACTTTTGTGATGCACGATCACTTCCCCATGAGGATATAGTTCGAGAGTTTCCTATGCCTGTTTTAATATGCAAGAAGCTATTGAGGTTATTGTCCAAAAGAAGAAAGTATGCCTTACTTCTATGTCCATTAATGATTTGTTTAACCTACCTGATATTGAAGAAGATGAGTACTTTTCAATGATGACTAACATCAGTTGGGATTTTCTTCAACAAGTGCTCGATGTTGTTACAAATTTGGGATCCTAATGGATTATAAGAAAGTATGGAAGCCATTCTTGCCAAAGGGAATATTTAAAATTGATAGCTAAGGTATGGTTTTATTTTTCGATATAGCTTCATGCCTATCTCACATAATTACACCATCTTGATGGAACAAACGCTTTTGATGTATGCGATATTGAAAAAAAGGTCTATCAATGTGGGGAGATTATTCTCAAGGAGATCCATGACTGTGCTAAAAAGAAGATAGGAAGTGCCTACTTCCCATCATTGATTACTTCACTTTGTTTAAGGGCCCAAGTTAAAACAAAAGCAAATATGAAAGGCCAATATGTTCAAGGGTGCATCATAGCCTATGACCTTGAAAGGTTAGTGTAGAGTGTTGATGACTGAACCAAGTGAACCAATTAAACAGAAACTAAGGAGTCATCAAACAAAACTGATATTGAAGCTAACTCAGCTGCTGAAACAGAAGAAGTAGAATCTGAGGAAGAGTCTAACAATCCTAAACTGATTGAGGAACCAAACATCTCTGAACAAAGAGATGAGCTAAAAGTTGATGAGCCAATTGAGCCAAGTATTGGTCCTGAATTGACTATTCCAATGCTCACTCCTTCAAAACTTCGAAGAAATCAGAATTGTCAATTATGATGGATATGTGTAAATTTATGCATAACCAACAACAAGCTTATTAGAGATATGCGAATATTAGAGATTATTCAATTAAAAAAACTTTTAAGAATATCTCTAATACTTTTGTTCCTAAGCTCCCAAATTTTATCTCTAAGACATGGAAGGGGAATGAGTTAAATAAATAAAAGGGCGACTCTTGTCTTTATTTATTTATTCTTAGGTCCTTAGGTGTTTATTTCTTATTTCTTAGTTAGGATTTTGCTTTCATATAATAAAACATTCTAAACATGAATAAGCTTAAGACCTCTTTATAAAGAAAAGTTAAGTGATGTGGTAATGGGAATAAGTATGTCTAAGATTGGATTGTTAAGAAAGACTTGGTATTTAAGCAGTCTTCATGACTCACCTCTCTTTTCTTACAACCCAACTTAGTGTTCAGTTTTCATTCTTTAATTAGTTTCCGCAATGAGGACATTGCTTCTTTTTAAAGGGGGTAAGGTAAGGCAATATTTGCACGAATTTTTAAATTTTTCAACCATGTTTCAATATTTTTACAAAAGTATGCTTTGATAAATGAATTTTCAAAGAAATTTTTTGTTACTAAGTTAGTTCAAATGCAAGCATGATTGATGGTTTTATCTAAGTTGAGTGTATGTTATCTTGAGTTGTGGAATGCTTGTTTGTTTTTAGTTTTAGGTAATGTTTACCAGGAAAATTTAATTTTCCTTGAGAATAGAAATGCATGAAGGTTTAGTCTTTAGAATTGACTTACTAACTTTCTAGAGGCGAAATCCTAGGAGGCATGAGAATCTAAATATGATATAGGCATATTTTCTTTGGATTGTTCGAGCCTTTTAAGCCCACCTTATGATATTAGACCCTTGAAACTTAAATTTTGAGCTTAATGGTATATTTATTGCAAATTAACTACATCATAAGCCATATTACCATCTTTCTCAATTTTATCCTATTTTGTGCACCAATCTTAACTAAGGTTGTCTTGGTGATCAACATTCGAGGATAAATTCAAAAAGAAATACATGCTTAAAAAAAAGAGAGCGAAGAAAAGTTTGCTCAAATTCTAAAAACAAATTTATGAGCATGAGTTCAAAATAAGTTTGGAGGTGTTCCAAAACCCATTCAAAGGAAGGTTGTGCTGCAAAAAGATCCAAGACAAAATTAGGGTTAAAATTATAGAAATAAAAAATTCACTTCTCTTAAACTCCTACCCTTAGCCTAGCCCCATTACAATCTTATAAAAGACCAATTGATTTGATGATTATGTCGCCTACATTAGTGGACAGAAATTGCTAAGTTCAACGTATGAAGATAGGAAAATAAACCTTATGATTGTGTGCTTAGATTCGTAGGGAAATTATGTCGAATGGTGAATGTTACATACGACTTCAAAATGCATGGAAACTATAACTCATGTTAACATATCCTTATAGTCAACACAAAATTTTGGAATAATGTTTTCATTTGAGCTACTTATCAATAAAAAGAGTTTATAAACATGATTTTTTTAATGTATGATTCTGTGCTAAAGATTGATGTTGTTGCATATTGCCTTAGCAAAAACTTTGTTGTGTGTGAACATTACTCGGGATGAGCAATGGTTTAAATTTGAGGGGGGTGTGTAAACACCAAAATATATAGGATTTTTCTATAAATTTTCATCACTTATTAACTTAAAAATGATATTTAATCTAATGGATTTGTACCTAGTAGATTGAACTACATTTCAGACTATAGCAGCTTGAAATTAAGCATTTTCCTTTTATTTCCATATAATTTAGTTGAGTTATTTGTTTTTGAATAAATTGTGTAAAAAGTGAAAAAACGATGATTTTTTGTCTTTAAGGCCGACTGAAGCCTAATGGTTAGCTTACGTACTTCCTGCGTCACTATGTCAAATAAAGTGAAAAAACGATGATTTTTCCTGTGTGCAGGAGACCTTTAGAAATCAAATAAATATGAAGCTGATCACTATGTCATGACACAGACTGATTAATCGCACTATGAACATCACAGCAAATGTGCAAGCATACACTGTCGATGCAAGCATAGTAGATAGAAGTGAATCTATCGGATATTGATCCCACGAGGACGAGTGTCTGTTGTCTAAAATTCTCAGTGCAAAAGAAGTTAAGAATAAAAATTGTCAAAAATAATGTCAGCGCAATTAAGTCAAAATTTACACAAATAAAGAGTTAAAACTATCAACCCAATTTTTGTAAAACTGCAATACAAAATGTCAGAGCGATTTACTAGAAAATGAAATGAATGTTGTAGATATTTTTTCAATGCAATTAAGAAAATTAACGAAGTAAAACAATGATAAAGAGATGGAGGGATCCTTGACTTGATAAATTGGCAAAACACTAAATGTGACTACAAGGTAATTGATAGATAAATTGTCGCCGGAATTAAGCTTAACGAGATCTCACTACTTTCGACTTCCCTGTTTATCAAAGATCCAAACACTCACATTAACCACACCTTCCACTGCTGGTAATGCTTTGCATTCGAGAACAAGTGGCTAGAATCCTTCGTGCCTCAAGCAACTTCCGTTGTCTTACTTGTTAATTTAACTTGTCACTGCACCTTCCAGTGACTGTGACTGCAATCGCACTTCCATGGTCAAAACAATTAAACCCAAAGATAAACAGTTAAGAACATTTGAGCAGAAATTAAAATATATCTAATATTAAGAGGTACTTCCATTCACAATTAAAGTCATCAGAATTTATCAACGTTTAAGACAGATTATAGAATAAGTTGAAGCGTTCTATTCCTAGCCTACTAGAACTATTTCGTAAATGCTCCTCTTATGTGACACTTAGAACACTCCTCGTCAGGAGTAGATGCTGCCTTATTATCAATGTCAGGTTCCTCTGAATGGTCTCAAGCCTCCATAGCCAAAAAGCTCAAAAGCTAGGTTGAAGAAGATAATATTACAAAATAGAAGACTAAAGGAAGAAGAGACACCTTTCTCTTTCCTTGTGAGTGTTTATATTTAGCCCAAATTGTACAAGTGTCTATTATGTAAAAATGAGTTGTACAAGTTGGTTATACCAGATCGGACAACTCAAACATTTCTGTTCTTATCATACAGCTGCCAGATGCGACGATAATTCTGGGTGCAAATTTGGACACGTTCATGCAGCGACAATTCTGTACATGTTCATGCAGCGAAATTACTGGTGCAAGTGAAGAATACTTATGCAGCGATAGTTCTAGATGCAATTTGAAGAATATTTATGCAGCGACAGTCTTGGGTGCACTCCGAAAATATTCCTGCGATGACAGTTTTAGGTGTAATCTGAAGTGCTCATGCAGCAACATGTTTGGGTGTAATTCTAGATTAAAATTACGGTGACAGCCTTGAACACTTTCCTACTCTTATCTTCTAAGGTGGATTCCTGCGTTGACAACTTTAGATGCAAAACTGATGCTGAATGCAACGACATTAGTAGTAAAATATGGAAAAATTAAGAAAACTAGACCAAAATCCACTAAGTTAGAAAATGCAATGAACTAAACTAATAAATGCTAATATATGTACTAAGGACAACTAAATAGGAACAAATTATCCAATAAATGGAGAGAAATCATATGTCCTTTTTAGTACCACTAGACCCTCAAACTTGAGTTTTACTTGTCCTCAAGTAAAACAAAAACTAGCAAGGCTACAAAAGAATTTTTGTCAAGGCAATAATCATTCTAACAACTTGAAGCATATGAAATCCTAATGCATGAATTACATTAAAATGACAGAATATTGCACCGATAATTTATAGGTATGAATAACTAAAATAGCAATTTCATCAATGCTAGCATCATGCTTTAAATCTTAAATTCATTATACCAAAACAACATTTAATGTAAATAATATACATATATATATATATATATTTCCTCTTTTCCTTTTTTTTATGTTACTGAGGGATGTCGTTGCATTACTATACCCTTGTTCCTAGGAAGCAACGATGGGATGCAACAAACCCTCACGAAGTATGTAATTGCGTCGACACACTCTTGCAGTGATAGCCTTTGGCTAGATTACTTTTTCTAACACTTGCATTCGAGTGTTCCCCCTTGATAGTTCACAATACACCCACATTGGAGTGTCTTTTATTTATAACTATACTTATATACAAGTAACTGTAAATGGCAGATTCATTCAAGATTCAAAGCGTGATATATTCATCCATTATTAATGCAATCTAAGTCATTCATCCAATAATTGAAGATGCAACATTCAATCAAATTCATCCAACTCATTCATTAACAGTTCACATGATTCAAGAATTAAACATCAAATGAAAAAAAATTCAAGCACATTTTCAATAACCATGCATTCTTCATTAAACTCAAAAGGACATTTTTGAAATGTGGGAGCAATTGCATTTCCAGCCCATATTCATTCCGCCAAACTTAAAGTTTGCATTATCCCCAATACACTGACATTAATAAATATATATGGAAATGCAATGACAATGTATGCAGTGACAATAAAAATGCAGGGACAATTATACTACAGCTACATGATATGCATGAAAACTAAACTAAGTGCTAAAAAAAAACCTACCTAGTGTGCTGTAGGCGAAGATGTGGCTGCATTGGTCTTCTTCTTCTTGCTCTTCTGCTCTCCTTGTGGAACTTTGTCTTTCATTCCTGTGGCTTGGTCAGATCTGTGAATTCCTCCTCATCAGGTTGTGCCCCGGCATCATCGATCGTGACATCAAATGGGTGTATTTCAACAAGTGGTGCAGCATAAAGCACCATGGCTAGAGGATTGAAATCCTCATTACTTACCGTCACAGCCTCCCTTGACTTGCTTCAGGTGGCACCAAATCATCAGATGATGCACCCACAAGTTCAGGTACGGTGACAAATTTTTCAGCTGAATTTGTCGGACATTAGGTCCTTCTCTTCTTTCTTCTTTTTCTTTTGTTTGAGCTTTGCATAGTTTATGGATTGCTCCGACATCATCAGTTGCTACATTTGTTGGTCCAGTGTAGACCATTATTGCCAAAGGATTGTGGTCCTCATTAATTCCATCCACAGCTTCCGCTTGACTTGCTCCATCTTGCACCAAGCCTTTAGTTATTGCACCCACAACTTCAGGTGCGGGGATAAATTTCTCAGCTAAATTTGCCTCGACATCTATTTGTTCATCTTTTTCTTCCTCCACATGAACTTCTTCCGTTTTCAGCATTATGTCAGTAGGTGTAGTACAGCTGTACAAAATTACGCTGACAATGGAGTCCTAATGCATCAAAGATGGTGTTGACTTATTCCTCAATCGGTGCAGACACAGTATTTGTTCCTTCTTCTTCAAGTGCTTCATACTATTTTATTCTCCACACGGTCCCAAATAAAATTCCACTCTTTCTTGAATTTTTTCCAATTTCGTAACTTCTTAATTACAGATATAGGCATCAAAATTATGCTTTCATTGAAATCACATAATGCCTTTCCAGTATACCAATCACCAATGGAATAGGGTATTGAGAAGCTCTTGAAATCCTTAAATTCTTGGAGCAATTTAATTGTCATGACAGTGCACCCTTCAGTAAGTACGATTGCTTCATCTTCTCCCAATCTTTTCTTCTTTAACCATGTATCTTCAAGTTTCTGAGGCTATTTTGCTATAGCATCTGTGGCGACAAAATGATCAGATTTTGTCTCTGCAATATTTTGTTTAACCTCTTCAGCTGCAGTTTGCTTTTTAGATTGTAGACATCTTTCCATTATCGAGATTTGAATTATCTTCCTTTACTGTAGCATCTGTAACAACTTCAATTAGTTGAGTCTCACTTTTAGGAATGATTCCCTCACAATGCTCTTGCCCTTGTGATATCGAATTCTCCTTATCAATCGGCAAAGATTCTTGTGGCTGCAAATTTATTGCGCTTACAATTTGGCCAAATTGATATTCTAGAGCTCTCATGGTTTCGGCTTGACTCTGAAGCACAGCTTCAATCTTGGAAAAATATTGTATCAGTAAATTTTTAATTGATGAAAACTCTGATGCTTCATCATGCTGGATATTTTGCCTTGACAAAGGTTGATCATAATTGGGTAGTGTCCACTCAGATCTAACATCATTATTTATACTTCCAGGGTCTTGATTGTTCCAATAAAAATTTGAATGTTGCTCCCACTCTAATGTGTAGGTGTTAGAATATGGATTTTCATTTCGACCGAAATTCCCCATGTAGTACACATTTGCTGGATTTGATGGGTATTGTTCAAACTCATGGTTGCTTCCAGAGTAATTGCAAATTGTCACATGAAATTTCCATTCTGCATTGACTTACTCATATTATTCAAAGAAGATACCTGGGCGGTTATGGCATCGAGCTCCATTTCTATAGCATTACTTATGCTAGTCTAACATCTTAAGGTTCTATATACCTTGTTCCTAGCCATATTTCACTAAAAGAAAAATGTAAAAGTAAACAACAAAAAGGAAACAAGTTAGTGACAATTAAATTTAGATAATAAAGAATAAATGCAAAGACAAAAATAGACATCAAACAAACGCCATCCCGGCAAAGGCGCCAAAACTTGATCGAGTTATGAATGTCACAGCAAATGTGAAAGCATACACTGTCAATGCCAGTATAGTAGACAGAAGTGAATCTATCGGATATCAATCCCACAAGGATGGGTGTCTATTGTCTAAAATTGACGGTGCAAAGTAGTTAAGATAAGAAAATTTGTCAAAAATAATGTCTATGCAATTAAGTCAAAATCTGCACAAATAAAGAGTTAAAACTGTCAACGCAGTTTTTGTAAAACTGCAATACAAAATGTCAGAGCTATTTACTAGAAAATGAAATGATTTTTGAAGTTATTTTGTCAATGCAATTAAGAAAATTAACGAAGTAAAATAATGATAAAGAGATGGAGGGATCCCTGACTTGATAAATTGGCAAACACTAAATGTGACTACAAGGTAATTGATAGATAAATTATCGCCGCAATTAAGCTTAATGAGATCTCACTACTTTCGGCTTCCCTGTTTATCAAAGAACCAAACACTCACATTAACCACACCTTCCAGTGCTGGTAATGCTTTACATTCAAGAACAAGTGGCCAGAATTCCTTCGTGCCTCAAGCAACATCCATTGTCTTGCTTGTTAATTTAACTTGTCACTGCACCTCCTAGTGACTGTGGTTGCAATCGCACTTTCGTGGTTAAAACGGTTAAATTCGAAGATAAATAGTTAAGAAGATTTGAGCAAAAATCAAAATAGATCTAACATTAAGAGGTACTTCCATACACAATTAAAGTCATTAGAATTTATCAATGTTTAAGAGGAATTAAAGAATAAGTTGAAGCGTTCTATTCCTAGCCTACTAGAACTATTTCGTAAATGCTCCTCTTGTGTCATACGTAGAACACTCCTCATCAGGAGTAGATGCTTCCTTCTCATCAACGTCAGGTTCCTCCGAATGGTCTCAAGCCTCCATAGCCGAAAAGCTCAAAAGCTAGGTTGAAGAAGATAAATTGCAAAATGGGAGACTAAAGGAAGAAGAGACACCTTTCTCTTTCCTTGTGAGTGTTTATATTTAGCCCAAATTGTACAAGTTTCTATTATGCAAAATTGAGCTGTACAAGTTGGTTATACTAGATTGGACAGCTCACACATTTTTTTTCTTATCAAACAGCTGTCAGATGTGACGATAACTCTGGGTGCAATTATAGACACGTTCATGTAGCGACAATTCCGTACATGTTCATGCAACGACATTCCTGGGTGCAATTGAAGAATACTTATTCAGCAATAGTTTTGGATGCAATTTGAAGAATATTTATGTAGCTACAGTTTTGGCTGCAATCTGAAGTGCTCATGCAGTGACATGTTTGGGCGTAATTCTGGATTAAAATTGCGACGACAGCCTTGAACACTTTCCTACTTTGAATTTCTAAGGTGGATTCCTGCGCTGACAAGTTTAGATGCAAAACTAATGCTGAATGCAGTGACATTAGTAGTAAAATATGGAAAAAATTAAGGAAAACTAGAGCAAGGCCACTGAGTTAGAAAATGCAATGAACTAAACTAAAAAATGCTAAAATATGTACTAAGGAAAACTAAATGGGAATAAATTATCTAATAAATGGGGAGAAAACATATGTCCTTTTTAGTACCATTATTAATCTACATCGCAACAAAGGGACCAGACTTGAATAATATCGAAGTTGACTTCTTTGTCGCGACATACACTACCTACGTTGCGACAACGCTTATACGATTGCCCCAAATGGAGTGGATTGACCTCTTCGTTATGACACGACTCTTGTGTGTCATGACATCGAATCTTAGACATGGATTTGGCACCGAGTGAAGGGCATTTCAGTCTTTACAATGCCACTTAAACATGAGGAATAGCAGTTGACCTAAGGTTGAGTAAAACGATCGTCCAAGGCTATAAATAGGACCTTTAGCACTTAGGTTTACACATCCCTTAGTTTAGTTTCAATTTCATTTGTTATTTTCTTTTCCGTTTTGGAAATGAGATTTGTAACTTCGCATAAACAATTATGGAATTTATTCCCAACAGATTGCTACACAATTCGAGGTTCCTTTACTTCATTGATGCAATCTTATGTTAAAATTCTATTATTGTCAATTCTTGGTAACTCATTGCTAGTTGGTTTAAATTCTTGGTATTTTTACCTCTTTTTGCACTAATGTCACTACAAGCAGCCGATAGATTGCGCCTTAGAATTGTCAACGTAGGAACTCATCTCAAAAGATCAATGCTAGAAGAAGAATGCAGCCACAAGAATAGCTTGGAATTACTGCCAGAGATGTCGACGCATAGAAATTTTTACTTTGCATGAGTGAATTCAAGCTACATGTACATCTGGAAGCACCAGCACAGGAATTTCACATGTTTCCACAATTAAAGAATTCAGATCGCGACTAGAGATGAGGTGACAATCTGCAGATTTATAAAGATCACACCAGATCTGCGTGAGTGCACAGCTAGAATTTAACTAACTTTGAAAGCTGTAATTAGGTCTAGATCTAAGAAGAAATGATGTCTATCATTCTTGAAGAAAGAAAGCATTCACTTGCGGCCACAGGTTAGTCTAGAAATATGAAAAGTTATTGGTATAAATTATAAATTGCATCGACATTCTACAACAGTCCAGTAAACAAATCAAATCTGTATAACTGTCAATAACAAACTTTTACAATTGTACAAAGTAGTTTGATCTGAGAATGGAGGAAATCTGTAATTTCTTGAGTCTATAAATAGAAGAATGAAGAATGAAGTAATCACCAAGAGTGAAGGGATTTAATTCTGAAATTTTATGTGAATTGAAGATTTGAGCTGAAAATCGGGGAGTTGATGAAGCAAGTCTACAACCACTTCTAACGAGAGGTGCTTTATGCAAAGTACGAGGAATAATTAGGGAGTATGCCTAATAGTCTAGAGATAGTAAGCTTCGTTGTACTCTTTAATTCTTCTTAAACAATGATGGATTTTGATGATATTAAATGAATACGAGAGTGTCTTTTAATGTTAAATCATTTTGATTCTTATTTTACACGGCTTATATGTTTATTCTTGGATCTAACTACTTTAAGCATGAGAGTGAAATTGCAGTGTGTCGACATCGAGAGATGCGATGAGAGGTTGGGTTAACATGTAAGTTAGGCGAGAGCTACTTGGGACTGGGACAAACTCCAATTACTTGTTCTTGAATACACATCACTGCTCGCACTAAGAGGTGGAGTGATTGTGGATATTTAAGTCGGGATTAAGTAGAGAGTTGTGTTGTTGGTAAGAACTCAAAGGGACTTCATTGCAGTGACATTCCATCCATATTTTACCTTGTCGACGCATCCAGCATTGCGATTTACCAGAATCAGTGAACCATTTCTACCCTTCTACACTTGATCATATTTACATTTTATGTATTTAAATATTCAGCACTCAACATTCAACACAATTGGATTTATTTTCAGTACACTGACATTTAACCTCTGAAGTTTAACTCTAATTGTGTTGACATTCCTGATTATTTTAGTGTACAGATCTCACATAATTGCATTGACATCCTTACTCACATCTTACCCGATTACAGTATTAGTTGCCCCAACATTTAAACATCAAGAACCCATTCCTCATGGGATCAATATCAGATAGAATTATCTATCAACTATACTTGCATCAACGTGTGTCAGCTTGCACATTGCTGTGACGTAAAAACACCGATCAAGTTTTGGGCCCTTACCGGGGAATGGCGTTTGTTTGATGTTTATTTTTGTCGTTGCATTTATTCTTTATTATCTACATTTTATTCATTACTAACTTGTTTCCTTTTTGTTGTTTACTTTTACATTTTTTAACGAAATATGGCTAGGAACGAGGTATATAGAACCTCAAGATGTTGGATGAGTGATGCTATAGAAATGGAGATCGATGCCATAAACGCCGGGGTATCTTCTTTGAATAATATGAGTAATTCAATGCAGAATGCTATAGTAATTGTAGAATGGAAATTTGCTGCGACAAGTTACGATTACTGTGGAGGCAACCATGAGCTTGAAGAATGCCCATCAAATCCAGCAAATCTGTACCATATGGGGAAATTCTATCGAAATGAAAATCCATATTCCAACACCTACACGGCAAAGTGGGAGCAACATCCAAATTTTTGTTCGAACAATCAAGACCTTGGAAATAAGACAATGATGTTTGATCCGAGTAAACATTGCCCAATTATGATCAACCTTTGTCAAGGAAAAATATCCAGCAAGACGAAGCATCAGAGTTTTCTTCAATTGAAAATTTGCTGAGACAATATATTTCCAAGATTGAATCTGTGCTTCAAAGTGAAACTGAATCCATACAAGCTCTAGAATATCAATTTGGCCAGATTGTGGGCGCAATAAATTTGTGACCACAAGAAACTTTATCGGTTGATATTGAGAATTCAATATCATAAAGGCAAGAGCATGATGAGGAAATCATTCCCAGAAGTGAAACTCAACTAAATGAAGTTATTAGAGATGCTACAGCAAAAGAAGATAATTCAAATCTCAACAATGGAAAGATGTCAGCGCAATCTGAAAGGAAAACTGTAGTAGAAGAGGTTAAACAAAATATTGCAACAACAGAATTAGATCACTTTGTCGCCACAAATGCTACAACAAAACAGCCTTAGAAACTTGAAGACACATTGTCAAAGAAGAGAAGATTGGGAGATGTCGAAGCAATCGCACTTACTAAAGGGTGCACTGTCATGACAATTAAATTGCTCCAAGAATTTAAGGATCCAAGAGCTTCTCAATACTCTATTCCATTGGTGATCAATATATGGAAAGGCATTATGTGATTTCAATGAAAGCATAATTTTAATGCCTATATCCGTAATTAAGAAGTTACGGAATTTGAAAAAAGCAAGAAAGAGTGGGAACTTTTTGGATCGTGTGAAGAATAAAAGAGCACAAAGCACTTGAAGAAGAAGGAATAAATACTGTGTCTACACCGATTGTGATATAAGTAAACACTATTGTCGACGCATTAGGATTCCATTGTCAACGCAATTTTGTATAGTTGTACTGTACCTACTGACTTAATGCTGAAAATGGACGAAATTCATGTGGAGGAAGAAAAAGATGAAAAAATAAATGTCGAGGGAAATTTAGCTGAGAAATTTGTCCCTGCACCTGACGTTGTGGGTGCAATAACTGAAGGCTTGGAGCAAGATGGAGCGAGTTAGGTGAAAGCTACTGATAAAAACCTTTGGGTGATAGTGGTCTATACTGGATCAACGAATGAAGCAGTTGATGATGCCAGAGCAGAGATAGAAACTGAGGAGCAATTCACAGATCATGCGAAGCTCACAAAAGTAAAAGAAGAAAGAAGAGAATGACCTAATGTCGCGACAAATTCGACAGAGGAACTTGTCACCACACCTGAACTTGTGGATGCATCATCTAATGATTTGGCGCCACCTGAAGCAAGTCAGGTGGAGGCTGTGATGCCTGCTGTTGAGGAGTAATCCATAGGTCCGGCCAAGCCAAAGGAACGAAGGTGGAAGTGCACCAAAGACAAGAAGCAACACAAGGAGGAACGAAAGCGTAAGAAGAAGAAGACCAATGCAGCCACATCTTCGGTTACAGCACACTACGTTAGTTTTTATTTTTTAGCACTTAGTTTAGTTTTCATGCATATCATGTAGCTGTGTATAATTGTCCCTACATTTTTATTGTCGCTACATCTATATTGTCATTGCATTTCCATATATATATTTATTAATATCAGTGCATTGGGGACAATGCACACTTTAAGTTTGAGGGGAATTTGTGTGGGATGGAAATGAAATTGCAACCACATATTTTTTAATTTTACTTGTTTCTAGTGTTAATGAAAATATGCAGAATTTCAACAAAAGTGTACCCACAATGTTTTTATTTTTATGCGTAAATCTTGATTTGCTTGGAATGCTGATGTGTAAATTAGATGAATGTGAATGGATAGTGAGTCTTCTATTTTTTAATGAATGATTGGAATTGCTTCAGTAATGAATGGATAGTGTGAATGTTTGAATCTTGAACTAACTGACCAGTTGCAGCGACATTGTATGAATAAAAGACACTTCAATGTGAGTGTATTGTGACTTTTCAAAGGAGAACACTCCGCTGCAGATTTAGAAAAATCATCTAGCCAAAGGCTGTCACTGCAAGAGTGTGTGTCAGTGCAATTACATACCTCCTGAGGGTTTGTTGCACCCCTTCATTACTTCCCAGGAACAAAGGTAGAGTAATGAAATGACATCTCTCAGTCACTTGAAAAAAGAAAAATGAGAAAATGGAAGAAAATGGAAAAGAAAAAAAATTAATGTTGTATTGGTTCAAGGAAGATTAGGATTCAATGCAAGATACTAACATTTATGAAGTTCCAGTTTTAATTATTCATGCCTATAAATTGTCGGCGCATTATTCTATCATGTGAATACAATTTGTACATTAGAATTTCAGAAAATTTAAGTTGTGAGAATATTGATTGCGGTGACATTTTTACTTGTGACTTTGTTAACTTTTGTTTACCTGAGGAAAAGTAAAAACTCAAGTTTGGGAGTGTGATGGTATTATAAATGACATATATTTTCTCCTTAAATTTGGGTATTAATTGTCTCTTTTGTGTCATATTTTGCATGCATCATAAGCATTTCATACTTAGTTTTTATATTTTCTAACTCATTAGTTTTTATATTTTCTAACTCATTACTAGTTGGTTTAAATTCTTGGTATTTTTATGTCTTTTTGCACTAATGTCGCTACAAGCAGTCGATATATTACGCCTTAGAATTGTCAGCGCAGGAACTCATCTCAGAAGATCAATGCTGGAAAAAGAATGCAGCCACAAGTATAGCTTGGAATTGCGGCCAGAGATATCGACGCATAGAAATCTTTACTTTGCATGAGTGAATTCAAGCTACAAGTACATCTAAAAGCATCAGCGCGAGAATTTCACACGTTTTCGTCACAATTAAAGAATTCAGATCGCGACCAGAGATGCGGCGACAATCTGCCGATTTATAAAAATTAAACCAGATCTGTATGAGTGCACAGTTGGAATTTAACTAACTTTGACAGCTGTAATTAGATCTGGATCTGAGAAGAGATGAGGTCTATCATTCTTGAAGCCAAAGCATTCAGTTGCGGCCACAAGTTGGTATAGAAATACGGCAAATTGTCGGTGCAAATTATAAATTGCACCGACATTCTGCAACTGTCCAGTAAACAAATCAGATCTGCATAGCTGTCAATAACAAAATTTTACAGCTGTACAAAGTAGTTGGATCTGAGAATGGAGGAAATCTACAATTTCTTGAGCCTATAAATAGAAGAATGAAGAATGAAGAAATCATCAAGAGCGAAGGGATTTAATTTTGAAAATTCTGTGTGAATTGGAGATTTGAGCTCGGGGAGCTGATGATGCAAGTCTGCAACCACTCTGACAAGAGGTGCTTGATGTAGAGTAAGAGGAACAATTAGGGAGTAGGCCTTATAGTCTAGAGATAGTAAGTTTCGTTGAACTCTTTAATTCTTCTTAAACGATGATGGATTTTGATGATATTAAATGAATACGAGAGTGTCTTTTAATGTTAAATCATTTTGATTCTTATTTTACATTGCTTATCTATTTATTCTTGTATCTAACCGTTTTAAGCATGATAGTGAAATTGCAGTGCACCGACATTGAGAGATACGGTGACAGGTTGGGTTAACAAGTAAGTTAGGCGAGAGCTGCTTGGGATTGGGACCAACTCCATTTACTTGTTTTTGAATACACATCATTGCTTGCACCGAGAGGTGTAGTGATTGTGGATATTTAAGTCGGGATTAAGTAGACTGTTATTGTTGGTAAGAACTCAAAGGGACTTCATTGCAGCGACATTCCATCTATATTTTTCCTTGTCGATGCATCCAGCATTGCGATTTAGCAGAATTAGTGAAACAATTCTGCCCTTCTACACTTGATCATATTTACATTTTATGCATTTAAATATTCAGCACTCAACACAATTGGATTTATTTTCAGTACACTGACATTTAACCTCTGAAGTTTAACTCTAATTACGTTGACATTCCTAATTATTTTAGTGTGCAATTCTGACATAATTACACTGATATCCTTACTCACATCTTACTTGATTTCAATGTTAGTTGCCCCAACATTTAAACATCAAGAACCCATTCCTCGTGGGATCGATATCCGATAGAATTATCTATCAACTATACTTGCATCGACGTGTGTCCGCTTGCACATTGTTGTGACGTAAAAACACCGATCAGCCCTTTTCTTCTCATGGTGGTATCCTTTTCCTTTGGCGTGAATGCTCGAAATTGTTGTATCTCTATAATGTGGGTTCCTATAAAAAAGAATTAAGACATATATGCAAAAATAAATCCTTATCCTACTCCTACAAATTATATAAGTCTCAAAATCAAAAAGCCAAAAATTATCCCCAAAATTACAAGTCTTAGAATAAAACAAAATCTAAAAACTATGAAAATTAAAACTTCAATTCTCTTCTTCCGAGTCGGATTAAGGATCCATGCGAGCTTTGCCTTTGTAGGAGTACTTTTGGTGAGAGCTTCCATCTTGTCATCTTGCTGGGCTCCGAATCACCGGCCCTTTTGGAGTTGAGTATTAAGGCTAGAACATTGCCTCATACTCATCTTCAGTGTTAGGATCGTCTTGCTCCACATTGGTCCCTCCCAACTTGATTTCATCTTCATCTCCTTCTTCATTCCCAAATATATTCAGTGGATAGTTTGGAATAGGTAATTTGTGTATTCTTGCAAACTCTTTCAACACAGGAGTTGTTTCTTGCATCCACCAAATCATGTCGTCAAGTTTCCATTCAATGCTTCCCCTATACCCTTTTCGAGCTTTTGTGGTATCCTTTTATTTCAAAGAAGCTGGCACATCCATCTTTTCTTTCCTACTTTGATTCGACTCCTTAATCTATTTTCGTTGAAGCTTAACGTACTATTTATATATGGAATCACCAATGATGCTTCATTTCGGCTTCAGGAATGGCTCGTTATCACTCATCAACACGTCTACCTTCTTGCATAATGCCATTACAAGATGAGGAAAGAACAATCCAACTTTTTGACTCTTTGTGCAATTTTTTATTTCTTTATAAATCCATCGCCTTGCACAAATTCTCTTTTTCTACAAAATAGCGTATAACAAAATAGCTCGAAAAGTGTTAACGTTAGAGACATTTAAGGCCGGGGCTATCCTAGTGGCCAAAAATTGCATCCACATTTTCGTAATTGGGAACGTAATAGCTTGATTAAAGTTTGAAGGTGAGCCATAACCGAGTCGATAATTCTAACCACGCCTACCTACAATAAAAAAGTTAACTACTTCCTCCAAATCAATGTTTTTGAATAACTCTAAATCGACCTCATTAAGGTAATCTTTTTCATAGAAGGGCACATTATAAAATTCAAAAATTTTTTAAGGCAAAATCGAAAAATATTTCCCTCGTACACATAGTTTTTCTATAGCCCCACTTTTAACAATATCCTTTTTCAAAGGGGCATAAAATTCATGTACTACAGGTACTACAACACTACCTGTTGGGGAAACATAGAACCATTAATGGTACCTTACAAGTGGCCATATCTCTTTGCAAAGGATCTTCGGTACCTCAAAACCCCATTCCTTGATAAGGAGATGTCCTTGTGAGGCTAGGAAGTACTTCTCTATTTAGGCACTTCCAAATCGCTCATGCTCCGAGTTACTGTCACTTTCTTGCACCATGGTTCTCTTTCAGGGAGACATTGTAATATGTCAAAGTAAAGATGAACAGTGATGAATAGAACAGTAAAGTTGTTAGAAATACCTTTGAGTTGTGTCGTGCAAATGAGATTGAAGTAAGCCTTGGAGTGTAGTATATAGCCTTTAAATGGAGGTTTTAGGTTGGAGAGAAAGAAAGGATTTAAGAGAATTTTAGAGTGATATGAGAGTGCTTAGGTGAAAAATATGTTTTAGTCTTAAGTTAATATTTATAGGGGTAAGGATTTTTAGGGATTTAGTGTTTAAAAATCGGGTAAAGTATGGGTTTGGCAGTCAGGTTGTGCAAGTTGGTCGGGTCAACCCTGTAATTTTTGCAAACGATGTCACGACATAGCCTGGGTTTGTCGCAACCAACCTTCTAGTACCCAGCTTATCGCGACGTAGCTTCTCCTATGTCACGACAAATCGGTCAGTCTTGAATCTCCAACAGTCTGACCCTTATGTCGCAATATAGCATCTTTTGTGTCTCGACAAACCTATCAGCTTTTTTATTTTTAGCAATCTAACCCCTTTGTCGCAACATACAAGGGGCATGCCTGGGGGTTCTTAGGGTAGTTTGGTTGCTTTTTCGAGACGTCGAAAGAATGTGCCGCGACAAACACATCAATTCTAAGAAAAGCACCCTGAAACAACTAAAAAATATTACTGAGTTAGTATGTTAGTATATATAAATACAAAAATGCAAGTCAATACTTGTCAAAATTGTCTGACAAGAGTGCTAGTGTGCACTTCGGTACTAGAGAAAAGTCCGTTCTATCATTGTTCATCCAATAATCGTTATGTCAGACTACTCACTGGCGTTTATCTCTTTCTCGAAATTTTCCTTTTCTCCCTACATTGATAACGCCAACTCTTTTTTCCTGTCATATTTATTCATGATAGTTGTGACTTTATGCCACCATCAATTATCGTGACTACCTTCATTGTTGATCCATTTACGAAATTGGTACTCCTTTGTCTGGTGGACTAATAGCTGCTCAATTACCCCATTTAGTAAAAATGATTAGATTACCGAATTTCTTTGCATTGGTATTGCTGTAGCCATCTCTTCCTCTTCATAATTTCTATCACATCGTTCTGCATCCTTTGGCTTATGGTACCATGGCAATAATTGCCTTGCCCAAGGACGTGCTTCTTTCTTCTCAAGTGCGAAAAATAGTTCAATCTGCTAGGTATGAAACCGGCAGATCAAACTCCCCCAAACTTAAGTCTTTGCTTATCCTCAAGCAAACAAAAAAATAAAGAAAATGAAGAGCTTGAGTTTATAGATATACAAAGAGTGGCTCATAGTATGTAGTCTAGGCATCATATATTTCTTAGTAACTTTGACATGATAATTAAGCAACTTTATCATTTTTAATTAGAAACAATATAAGTTCAGTAAGTTATAGGAAATACACATATTAAGGTTCTATAAATATATATCAACCAATGTCAGATATAAGTATTTTAATTATCCTAGTACAATACAGATAACCATAATGTAATCATGCAATTTCTCTCTTTATTTATGCATAAAGTTGTTTAAGTCACATAGGGCTCTTCGGCTTCTAACGTGTTGAGGCTTAGGATAAGTGTGAATTTCAAAGAACAATCATGCACAAAAAGTTACAAACACGAAAATAGTTTGACACATTGCATTGTTCCCTATTCTTCCCCTTTATGTCCCACTCCATCTCACCCCTTTATTTCTCCTTCTCTCACCATCCTTTTCTCTCCATTTTAGGATTCTCAAAATAAAACAATTCCTTTAGCTAACCTATGAGTATTTTCTTTCTTTTTGATTATTTGAGTAGATTTCTTTCTTTTTAGTCCTATTGGTGACTTTATAATTCTGTCACTATTCACATGTTTATCTTACTCATACTTTTTTTGTTTCTACTAATTTTTTCCTTTTTCCTTTTGATTTTTCTCTATTTTTCTTATTCTGGCTAGACTAAAGTTCAAAAATTATACTAAGTTTCTAATTCTATTTTGTAACCTCTACCTTAATGTGTCTACTTACCTTCAATGCCAATGGTCATACGTCTATTTCCATGCAAAAGAGGACCAAAGAAAAGAATATACACAATTTTTTTCATTTTAAGGCTAACGAGGTTTATAGTGTGGTTTATCAAGAAGGATCATAAGGCTTAAAGATGGGTACTAATTGAAAATTCTGAATAGGGTTTAGTTTTTAGCTCTAGTTGTGTCAAATAATGCCTTAGATAATCCCTAAACACCTTGATATGCACAAATACTAATTTCATCACATAATTTCAAAATTATCATCTATCATATATACTAGCATGCTTGTTTCCTCATATATCGCACATCACTTGGTATTAATAATACCTTTTTATCTATAATTTAATATAACCTATAGAACCTAAAAGTTTCATGCTTAAAAATTAAAAATTCCTTATCATCATGCCAACTTTACCAATCAATACAATCAACCTATTATACATGATCCTAACCAATCACTTATATCTCTACAGCTCAAGCACTCATAAAAATTTAAAAATAAAAACTACATGCCAAAAATTCCTATGTTACCCCCACACTTTAGAAAACACATTGTCCCCAATGTGCAGTCTCCTCAAATAATAAAGGAAAGAAGTTACCCGATTTATCGTGGAGGTCCTCCTCTTCTCATGGTGGTTGTCCTTCTCCTTTTGGCGTTAATGTTCGACATTACTGTGTCTTCCATAATGTAGGGTTCCTACAAAAAGATTTAAGCAAGTATACAAAGATAACTACTAATCCTACTCCTACGAATTATATAAGTCTTATAATGAAAAACGAAAATTATCCAAAGTTACAAATTAAAATCGTTTCAAACAATTATTCTTCCTTATCTATCTCATCTTCCTCCTCACTTCGTCATCATGCTCCTTATCCATTGCCCCAAAAATATCTATAGTGTAGTTAGGGACCCTAGGATTATGTTGTCGAGCAACCTCTTGGAATATTTTCGATTCCTATATCCATTGAAACATCAAATCCAGCTTTGCATGAATCTCCTCACAAACTCCTTGTTGGGCTGGTTCCAAGCTTTGTGTGGATATTGGTGTAGCCGCCGAGGTCCATGATTTCTTCTTCCCTTCTTTTATTTATTTAGCACGAAGTTTCTCATATTGTAGGAAAAGTGTAACACCGATGACACATTTCGATGGCTTCATGGTTTGCTCGATGGACGTCATGGGCAGTCCTGCCCTTTTGCACAAAGCTGTGATTAGGTGAGGAAAGAAAATCCCCACCTTCTAGGTTCCTACACCACAGCTCATGTCTCTCTGGATCCATTTCCCTATACAAACCTTCTTTTTCTGCAAAATTGTAAAAAACAATACTACTCAAAAAGCATTAACATTAGAAACATTTAAAGTAGGGATCATACAAAATCAAATAAATTGGATCCATATCTTAGCTTCAGGAAACATGATAGCTTGATTAAAAGATGTGAGAATGCTAGTGCCTAGCCTAAATTCCATTCTACTACCCTTCCTTCGGTTAAATAAGTAATTACCTCATGCATATCAATATCACTAAAGGACTCTAAATGAATTTGATGTAAGAAATCTTGTTCATAATAAGAGCATTAAAGAAATAATAGATTATTTTGAGGTTTAACTTAACAGTAATTCCCCTAATTACTAAGGTTTCTCAATTAAGTTCATCCCTAGTCCTAAAGATGTGATCTTTTAGAGCAGCATAAAATTCCTAAGCTATAGGGATAATAGTAGGTTCTATAAGGATTGTCCAAAAGCGCTCCCACCTATGGTACCTAGCTAAAGGCCAAACTTCTTTGCAGAAAACCATCAATAGATCGAAACCCCTTTCCTGAATGAAGGTTTTTCCTTGGAGTTCATTGAAATATTTTTTCTACATTCCGGTTTAAAATATTTGAAGGAGTTGTATCTAGTGATGGTTCCGATTCTACCATACGTCTAACCTTTTGATAGCATTAGAAAAGACCATTGATTTCTCCTTACTTATGGTATAATTTGTTCCCATTTGATAATCTTTAGCATGAATTTTTAGTCTTTTTAACATAGTTATTGCATTTTCTAACTTAGTGAAGCATGGCCTAATTTTCTTTAATTTTATCATGTTTTTACTAATAATGTCGTTGCATTAGTTGCTCAGTATTGCGCCCAAAGATGTCACTGCAGGAATCTATCCTAAAGAATCAATGCATGACGGTGTACAGAGTTGTCGCTGCAAAATAACATCCAAATTTACACCCAAAACTGTCGCAGCAACTAACAACTGTCTAATGAACATGCCAAATTTGCGTGAGTGTACAGCTAGCATAACCAACTTGTACAACTAGAGGAAGTTAGATCTGAAAGTGAGGACACCTATAATTGGCAATGGATGTTAAATACTGAGGAGAAAAGATTTTCTTCATCTTCTTTTTAGATTATTTTTCAGTGGATAAAATTTCTTCTTCAACACCTTCTTAAGCTTACATCCATGGCAGCTTAAATTCCCTAAAGGCAACCTGACATTAAGGAGAAGGCAACACTGCTCCTGACGAGGAGCATCCTAAATGCGACACAAGAGGAGTGTAAGGGAGTGATTCAAGTAGACTAGGAATAGGATACTTCAATTTATTCTGTTATTCTCTTGCTTAAATGCTGATAAGTTTTGATAATTTGAAGTTGTATGGAAATACAATTTAATTTTAGATCAAGTTTGATATCTATTTCAATCTTTCCTTCATTGTTTATCTTTGGATTTAATTGTTTGACCATGGAAGTGTGATTCCAGTTACTGTCACTGTGAAGTGCAGTGACAAATTAAGTTAACAAGCAAGTCAATAGAAGTTGCTTAAGGATTGAAGGAATTCAGTCCACTTGTTCTTGAATATATAGCATTGCCAACACTGAAAGGTGTGGTTAGTATGAGTATTTGAGTCTTTGATAAACAGGGAAGTCAAGGTTGGTAAGATTTCATTGTATATAATTGTGGCGACAATTTAGCTGTTATTAACCTTGTGGTCACATTTAGGTTTTTGCCAACTTTTTAAGTCAAGAAACCCCATCTCATTATCACTGTTTTACTTCTTAAATTTTCTTAAATTTCTTTAACAAATTATTCTCATACTTTTACTACATTTTCTTATTTTATTGCTCCGACATTATTCATCACAATCTCTTTAGTTTTAACTTTCTTTGCATCGACAATTATAAAGATAAGTAACCATCCCTGTGGGATTGATATCCGATAGATTTACATCTATCTATTATACTTGCATCTACAGTGTACGCTTGCACATATTTGCTGTGACGTTCATAGTGCAATCAAGTTTTGGCGCTGTTGTCGGGGATGGCATTTGTTTGATGTTTATTCTTGTACTTGCAATTATTTTTTATTTCCTTATCTTTACTTGTTAGTAACTTATTTTTGTTTTTGGTCAACTATTTTTCAATTTTCTTTCTAGGTGTTTATGACCAGGAGAAATCTTGAATTTGTTATTGACTTAGATCCTGAAATTGAGAGAACCATTAGAAGAAGACAACAACAAAGAAACATGGCCTTACTAGGAAACGATGCAACCATACCACCATTACGCCACAGAATCCTGTTATACCTCCTAGACAACCACAAATAATTAATAATTCGTCGCTACCGTAGTAGATGATCAGATACAAAATAGAACTATTCAAGACTTCATTGTTCTTGTGTTAGATGATTTTGCAGCCAAGGGTTGTTCGACTAGCTATTCAAGCTGGCAATTTTTAGTTAAAGCCGGTTATGTTTCAGATGTTGAAATAGAATAGGCAGTATGCTAGATTGCCTCATGAGGATGCGAGAGAGCATCTTAAATCTTTTTTAATAATTTATGCTTCTTTTAGTCAGCATGGTGTTCCTGATGATGCCTTAGAGATGCAACTTTTTCCTTACTCATTACAAGGACGGGTTCGTACCTGGTTCCTTGGATTTCCTACTGGATCGATTACATCATGGAATGCTCTTGCAACTCAACTTGTTTTGTGATTTAATCCAAAAATAATGAAAGCTCGATTGAGGAATGACATTACTGCGTATCATCAGCTAGATGATGAGAACTTGCATACTACATGGGAGCGTTACAAAACCTTGCTTCGACGCTGTCCCATGCATGGAGTTTTAAACAAAAATAGATTGAGATCTTTTAAAATTGGCTGAATGCACAGATAAGAAATCTTTTCGATGCATCTGCAAATGGTCCTTTGTTGGACTGCACTTATGATGAAGCTATAAGAATTTTAGAGAGGATCACTCGGAATGACTACCAATATCCAATCTCTCATGCTGCACAAGTCAAAGCAAACCCTGAAGTTATCGAATTAGACGCTATATCAGCTCTAAGTGCACAACTATCTTCCTTAGCAAATATGATAAAGAACATGAAAGGGATCAGTGAAGTTGCTCCCATTCAAGTTGCCCAACAACTGGATGTCCCGACATTTTGTTACGAAATTTGCGGCGATAATCATAGCTACGAGGATTGTCCTCAGCATGAAAAAATGCATTCTATGTTAATAATATCCTACCTAGGAAATTCCTATAGTAACTCCTATAACAGCTTTGCTCGAAATTAGTAGCCTTGGGAAACCAAAATGTGACCACATTTAGATATGCCAATTCCTCTAGTCAAGGTAATTTTTGACAAGAGAATTAGAATTAGCAGCAACAAAATTTCAATCAAAGTCCTCAGATGCATATACATCAGGATCAGTTACAATCAAATACTCGTCTGCAGTCACAACAATCTTCAATGCCAAATCTACATATGAAAGGATAACAACAGCAACAACAGTATTCCTAACCATGAGCTGATCCATTAGCAGGCCTTGAAGCCCTGATGCAAGAGCATATCACGAGAACAAAAGCTATTGTGCAAGGAAACTCATCTTCCATCTGAGTACTGGAAGCACAGTCAGGGCAACTAGCTTCAAATTTGAGCACAAGACCACCAGGTGCTTTACCCAGCAATACCGAGAATCTAAATCAAAAGGGGAAAGAGCATTGCAAAGCTATTACTCTTCGGAGTAGGAAACAAACTATCTAGCCAACTAGCTCTCCAATATAGCACCTATCGATGTAATTGAAGCAGATCAATATATTGAAGCACTATCAATATTGTATGTGAAGAAGCAAATCAAAAAAAATCCTCAGATTAGCACAAACATCAAATAGACAACCATTGTCACTCCCATGCCTACCATTAGACCAATAAAATTGTCGACACAACTGTCGATGTCGATGCAATCAATTTTGTCATGACAACCTGATGTATCAATACCTTTGCCATTTCCACAAAGATTTAAGGATTGAGAATAATAGAGAATATCAAAAGTTTCTTGCCATATTGAAACAGCTGCATGTCAACATACCTCTTATGGATGCTCTTGTACAGATTCCTAGCTATGGGAAATTGATGAAAGAGATCTTATCCAAGAAGAAGTTGACTGATATCAAAACAATTGCGCTCACAGAGGGATGTAGTACAGTCTTGACAAATAAATTGCCACCAAAGATTAAGGACCTTGGTAGTTTTACAATTCCACGTTCAACTGGAAATCATTACTTGGGAAAACCTCTCTATGAATTAAGAGCAAGTATCAACCTCATTCCATTATCAACATTGCAAAAATTAGGGATTGGTCACATGAAGCCCACTACAGTGACATTACAGTTGGCAGATAGATCATTAGCACAACCTGAAAGGTAAATTAAAGACGTCCTAGTTCAAGTAGATAAGTTTGTGTTCCCAACGGAGTTTATTGTCCTTGATTGTTAAGTTGATAAAGAGGTGCCCATAATCTTAGGAAGCCCATTTCTTGCCACTGGCCACACTCTTATCGACGTGTTAAAAGGCGAACTGATAATGAGACATAACGATGAACATCTCACCTTTAGTGTTTTCGAAGCAATTCCCTGTAGGAATAAAGAGGAATGTCACCACATAGATATGCTGGATGAATTAATTAAAGAGGAATTTAATGAGCGTAGTGCAGCAGTCTGAGAAGAAATTACAATTATAATTGAAGAAAATTTTCTAAATGATTGTGACTGCAAGGTTGAGGCAAATAATGTGGAGCTTAGGCACGGATGATAGATGGAATCTTTGGATTTGACAAATAGAACAGCTCCTGTATTTAAGCCATCTATTGAAGAAGCTCTTACTTTGGATTTGAAGCCATTACCTACCCATTTGAAGTATGTGTTCCTTGGTGAGAATGACACACTGCCAGTAATTATCTCTACAACTCTCGACGCAAGTCAAGAGAAAAAATTAATCCACATACTGAAGCAACACAAGCGTGTAATTGCCTGGAGCATTGCGGATATTAGAGGTATTAGTCCCTCTTTCTGCATGCACAAAATTTGATTAGAAGATGAGGGAAAGCAGACCATTGAATAGTAGAGAAGATTAAATAAAAAAATGAATGAGGTTGTTAAGAAGGAGATCATTAAGTGGTTGGATGCAGGCATTATCTACCCAATTTCTAATAGTATGTAGGTGAGCCCAGTCCAATCTGTTCCAAAGAAGAGTGGTATCATGGTGGTAAGTAACGACAAAGATGAATTAATCCCTACTCGCATTCTTACAAGCTGGCGAGTATGCATGGACTATCGCCGTTTGAATGTAGCCACAAAGAAGGATCACTTCCCACTTCCCTTCATTGATCAAATGTTGGTTGATGGTGGATCGTGATGTGGCTAATAATGGTCTTCCTAGCAAAATGGAGATATCCTTATCCTCCTCAAAATGTAAAATAACAAAGTCCACAAGGATGATGAAACTTCTTAACTGGACTAAGACATCCTCTAAAATTCCCCTCGATCTTATAGATGGCTGATCTGCCAGTTGTAACGTAACTTGGGTATTCTTAAGATCTCCACTCCTAAGTTTTTTGAATGCTAATAAAGGAATTTGGTTTATGCTTGCACCAAATATCACACAGAGCCTTGTTAAACTACAATGATCCTTTAGTATTTGGAGAATTACCTTGGAGATAATAGCACTGCAAGAGGCATTTACCTCCACTTGCTCGCTTACCTTTATTTTTCGATGCCTTGTCATAATTTCCTTTAAGAACTTGGCAAACTTGGGTACCTTCTTTATCAATTCAATCAAAGGTAGGTTAATATTAAAAGATTTAAAAAGGTTGAGAAAACTTACAAAGTCATCTTTATCTTGTTGTTTCTTTTCCTCTAACCTTTTTGGGAATGAAGTTGAGGTACTCGTTTCTTTAGGCAAATCTTCCTTCATTTTTAATGCCTCTTTTGTGGCTACCTCTTTAGGTTTGATGACTTCAGTATCATCGTCGGACGGGATGTTTATGACCTCATATGGTTTGTGGGGTTCTTCTTCATTCTTAGGTGGTTCTATGCTACTCAATACTTTGCCTGATCTTAACTCGATTACCTTGACCTGCTTTATACCTTCTTTTCGAGGGTCATTTTTGTATTACTAGGGATTCCTGAACCAATTTATCTCGATATGTCGCTTATCATGCTTATCAATTGATCTATTCTTTCCTCTAGTTTTCCCACTGATCTGGCAGTATTAGCACAATCAGACTGTACTTGTTTTACATCTGCCCTCATGGAGTGCATCTCCCTTTTAATTCTATCCATTCATTGACCACATGCAGTATGGTCGTCTTGCATTGCTTTTTGGTTGTCTCTGTAGGAATGGGGGTTGATAGCTAGGTTTCTCGTTGGGTTGTTGTTACCATTTCCCCCTTGGTTTCCCCACTTGAAATTAGGGTGATCCTTCCATCCTAGATTATAAGGATTTGAATAAGGATTTCTAGAACTTACATAATTGGCCTCCTCCAGATTCATGAGATAGTAATAAAGAGACTTATCTTTTCCATTGGATGGTAGTGCTTGTGTGGCAGACTCGATTCGGTTCATCCAACAATTGTTGGTATTTATTTTCTTCCTTTATCATCTTTACCGAAGCGGGTTTCTGTGCATAAGTGAACCATTCAGTAGGCCACTGGCATGAATTTCTTGCCATGTTTTCTATGATCCCGTAAGCATCATTATACGTTCGATTCATTAGGGCTCCTCCTGTCTCACCATCTAGGGTAGATCTAACAGATGCATCTGATAGTATTACAAATGACATATATTTTCTCCCTAAATTAGTGTTTTAATTGTCTCTTTTGTATCTCATTTAGCATGCATCATGAGCATTTCATACTTAGTTTTTATATTTTCCAACTCATTGCTAGTTAGTTTAAATTCTTGTTATTTTTATATCTTTTTGTACTAATGTCAACACAAGTAGCTGATATATTGCGCCTTAGAATTGTCAGTACAGGAACTCAACCTAGGAGCTCAATGCTGGAAAAAGAATGCAACGACAAGATTAGCTTGGAGTTGCAACCAACGTTGTCGCCGCACTGAACATGAACTCTAAATTGCTAGACTCAAGCTAAATTCACATCTAGAAGCACCAGCACAAGAGCATCACAGGTGTCGTCGCAATTACGGTTTCAGATTGCACCCATCAATACAGCGACAACCTGCAGATCTCTGAAGAAAACATTAAATCTGTGTGAGTGCACAGCTGTACTCTAACCAACTTTAACAGCTACAAAAATCTAGATATGGATCTGAGAATGGGAGGCTGAAACCTGAAACTTTTGAAGGCTATAAATAAAATAATGAAGAATGAATAAATCATCAAGAGGTAGAGGATTAAATTATGCAATTTTTGTGTGATTTGGAGATTTTAGCCGAAACAGTGAACTGATGGAGCAAGGGAGCAACCACTTCTGACGAGAGGTGCTTGATGCAAAGCAAGAGGAACGATTAAGGAATAATCTTAGTAGTCTAGAGATAGTAAGCTTCGATTGTATTCTTTAATCCTTCTTTTATGCTGGTGGATTCTAATGACAATTGAATGAATACGAGAGTATGTTTCATTTGTTAGATTACTTTGACTCTTATTTAAATGTTTTTATCTGTTTATTCTTGTATCTAATCACATCAAACACGAGAGTGGCTTTGCAGTCTGCCGACATCGAGAGATGCGATGACAGGTTAGGTTAACAAGTAAGACAACGAGAGTTCCTTGGGACTAGAAGAGATTCTAGTTACTTGTTCTTGATTGCACAATGTTGCTTGCACCGAGAGGTGGAGTGATTGTGGGTTCTTAAGTCTCGAGTAAATGGAAGATTGTTATTGGTAAGAGTTCATTGGTACGTTATTGCTGTGACATTTCATTTATACAATACCTTGTTGGTGCATCCAGCGTTGTGACTTAGCGAAATCAGTGATCCACTCTAATCCTTTTCACTTGATCATATTTACATTTCGTGCATTTAAATATTCAGCACTCAACACATTTGATTTACTTTCAGTACATTGACATTTAAACTCTGACATTTAACTCTGATTGCATTGACAATATTAACTATTTTAGTATGCAGATCTAACATAATTACACTGACATCCTTACTCACAATTTATTTAATTCTAGTATTAGTTGCTTCGACATTTAAACATCAAGAACCAATTTCCTCGTGGGATCGATATCCGATAGAATTGCCTATCAACTATACTTGCATTGACGTGTGTTCGCTTGCACAATCACTATGACGTTTCAGACACAATCAAGTTGATGTTTATATCCGATAGAATTTGGCGTTTGTTTGATGTTTATATTTGTAGTTGCAATTAATTCTTTATACTTAATTTTTAATTTTAGTAATTTGATTATTTCTTTTCGATAACTTTTTTTTAGATTTCTTTAATTGTTGCATGTCCACAAGGAGAAATCCTAAGGACATTGTGAGCTTTGATCCGGAGCTTGAGAGGACACTTAGGAGGAGAAGGCAAGAACAAAGGAAATGGCTGGTAACAACAACAACAATAATTTACCACCATTGCTGCCACAAGATGGAGTTCCTCCAGCGCTGCCACAAATTGTTAATGATATACCACCACCATGTCCACAAGAAGAACAAGTGCAAAATAGGACAATAAGAGATTTTTTTGTGCCTATACTTGATGATTTACAACCAGGGGTTGTGAGACCAGCTATCCAAGCTAGAAATTTTGAGCTGAAACCGGTGATGTTTCTGATGTTAAATTCATATGGGCAATATTCTGGTTTTCCTTATGAAGACACAAGAGAACACTTAAATTCATTTTGCTTATTTGTGCATCCTTTAGTCAACATGGTGTCCCTAATGATGCCTTAAAAATGCAATTATTTCCTTATTCGTTGCATGGTAAAGCAAGAACATGGTTCTTAGGATTGCCGGTAGGATCCATTACATCTTGAAATGCGTTAGCAACGCAGTTTGTTTTGCGTTTTAATCCGTCGACAATGAATGCAAGATTGTGTAACGATATAACTGCATATCATCAGCTAGATGATAAGAACTTACATACAACATGGGAGCGTTACAAAACATTGCTTCGACGCTGCCCAATACATGGAATTCAGCAAGAGACCCAAATAGAAATTTTTGACAATGGTTTGAATGCTCCGACAAGGAATCTTGTTGACGCATCGGTTAATGGTCATTTGTTGGATTGTACCTATAATGAAGCTGTAAGAATTTTAGAGAGGATTGCTCAAAATGACTATCAATATCTAATCTCTTGTTCTGCACAGGTAAAAACTAACCCTGGAGTTCTTAAGTTAGATGCTATTTCTACTTTGTCAGCACATGTACCCTCATTGGCCAATATCATAAAGAATATGAAGGGAACAAATAATGTTGCTCCTATTCAAGTGGCCCAGCAATTGGATGTGCCGATATTTTCTTGAAATTTGTGGCAACAACCATAGTTATGAGGACTGCCCACAACATGCAGAAAATGCTTTCTACGTCAACAACATCAAATGGGGTTCATTTGGTAACTCATACAACAACCGATCTCAACAACCTTGGGGAAAGCAAAATGCTTCCTCATTTAGATATGGAAATTCCTCAAATCAAGGGGGTTATAGACAAAGGAGTTACAATAGAAACCAACAACAGAATTATAATTAGAATTCACGGGTGACTACTGAATAGATGCAGTCACATAGTCAGATGCACCCACAATCTCGATTATAGCCACAACAGTCTGTGCTACCACATATGCAAGGACAACATTATCAACATCAACAGCAATAATTTTTCAACCAAAGTCAAATCCTATGGCTGCTCTTGAGACGTTGATGCGCAAGCATATCAGACGAACTGAAGCAATAGTGTAAGGCAACTCTTCTTCCATCCGAGCATTGGAAGCCCAACTAGGACAGTTGGCTTCTAATCTTAGCACAAGACCACCAAGCACTCTGCCTAGTGATACGGAGAATCTAACACAGAGGGGGAAGGAGTATTGCAAGGCTATTACACTGAGAAGTGAAAGCAGACGGTTGAACCAAGCAATTCTGGCCAAGACCATGTCGACGCATTTGAACCACATAATAACAAGAGGTTACAGCTGAAGGAAGTCAAGCAGACGTAAATGAAGAGGAACCAACTGTAGTACCATCTATGCCTGTTGTTTACCCAAAAAGTTATCGATGCAACTGCCAATGTTGGCACCATCGAGTTTTCCACAACAACCCAATGTCACAATACCTTTTTCATTCTCGCAAAGATTTAAAGAGAAAGTCCATGATAAAGAATATCAAAGGTTTGTTTCTACTTTGAAACAATTACAGATTAACATACCTCTTGTAGATGCTCTTGTGCAGACCTCTTGTAGATGCTCTTGTGTAGATACCCAGTTGTGGAAAATTTATGAAAGAGCTCTTGTCAAAGAATAAGAAATTGTCTGAAATCGAGATAATTGCGCTCACAGAGGGGTGCAGCGCCGTGCTTACAAATAAGTTGCCAACCAAGATGAAAGATCCTAGCAGCTTCACAATCCCATGCTCTATTGGGAATCATTATCTAGTTAAGGTTTTATGTGATTTGCGAGCAAGTATTAACCTTATGCCTCTATCTACTTTCAAGAAATTAGGAATAGGTTCGATGAAGCCCACTACAGTGACATTGTAACTTGCGGATAGATCATTAGCACAACCTGAAGGCCAAATCAAAGACGTCTTTGTACAAGTAGATAAGCTCATGTTCTTGCTGATTTCATTATCCTAAACTGCGAAGCAGATAAAGAGGTGCCCATTATCTTGGGGCGACCATTTCTAGTAACAGGACGAACACTTATCGACATTTTCAAAGGAGAACTTATCATGCGTCATAACAACGAGCATGTGACCTTCAGTGTGTTTGAGGTATCTCTATCCAGAAATAAAGAGCAATGTAACCATATCGACGTATTGGACGAGATCATTATGAAAGAATTCAATGTAAGGAGTTCAGCAATGTCAGATGAGGATGCAGCGACATCCATTGATGAAATCCTAGATGACTATGTCGACAAAGAAGAGGTTAACAATTGTGAACTGAGACAGAATTGGCAATTGGAATCTTTGGATTTATCTAACAGGACAATCCCGATGTTTAAACCATCTATTAACCAAGCTCCTACCTTAGAGTTGAAGTCATTGCCAACGCATTTGAAATATTTCTTTCTTGGTGACAACAAGACATTGTCTGTTATTGTCAACGCATCCCTCGACGCAACGCAAGAAGATAAGCTCATTGTCATTTTGCAAGAACACAAAAGAGCCATAGCCTGGAGCATTGCAGATATCAAAGGCATTAGTCCTTCTTTTTTGCATGCATAAGATAAGGCTAGAATATTAAGGGAAGCGATTAATTGAGCAACAAAGACGACTTAATGAAAAGATTAAAGAAGTAGTGAAGAAGGAAATTATCAAGTGGCTAGACGCGGGCATCATTTACCCTATTTTTACTAGTAATTGGGTGAGCCCCGTCCAATGTGTGCTAAAAAGTGGTTTTCACACGATTCTGACCAACGACAAGAATGAGTTGATCCTTACTCGCATTGCGACTGGCTGGCGAGTATGCATGGATTACCATCGACTGAATGCAGCCACAAAGAAGGACCATTTCCCACTGCCTTTCATTGACCAGATGTTGGATAGGCTAGCTGGTAAAGCTTATGATTGCTTCTTAGAAGGCTACTCTGGATACAACCAAATTTCCATTACGTCGAAAAATCAAGCAAAGACCACGTCCACATGCCCTTTTGGAACCTTTGCTTTCTGACGTATGCCATTCGGGTTGTGCAATGTGTCAGCAACACTCCAAAGGTGTATAATGGCAATCTTCTCGGACATGATAGAAGATTCCTTAGAGGTATTCATGGATGATTTCTCTGTCTATGGACATAATTTTGACCAATGCGCTGATAATCTGGCAAGAGTTTTCAAGAGATGCGAGGACACAAATCTAGTTCTAAATTGGGAGAAATGAGACTTCATGGCAACTGAAGGCATTGTCCTTGGCATCGAATATCTTGTCAAGGCATTGAGGTTGATAAAGTAAAGGTAGAAATCATTGAGAAACTACCACTGCCCACTAACGTCAAAGCAATAAGAAGCTTTCTTGAACACGCTGGCTTTTATAGGATATTCATCCGAGATTTTCCCAAGATATCTAAACCGTTATGTTCATTACTAGAGTATAATAAAAAGTTTTTGTTTGATGACAATTGTCTAGACGTATTCATGATAATAAAAAAGCAGCTGGTACAAGCCCCAATTATTGTTACACCGGACTAGATGCAACCGTTTGAACTAATGTGTGACACAAGTGATTTTGTTGTGGGAGCTGTACTTCGCCAATAAAAAGCGATGTTATTTCATTCTATTTACTATGCTAGTAAAACTCTAACTGAAGTGCGAGTTAATTATACTACCACTGAAAAGGAGTTACTAGCAATAGTCTTCGCATTTGACAAGTTTCGTTCATATCTTGTCGGTGCAAAGACTACAGTATGCACATACCACTCTATATTGAGATATCTTTTCACAAAGAAAGACGCCAAGCCTTGACTGATACGATGAATCCTACTCCTTCAAGAGTTTGATATTGTAATTAGGGACAGGAAAGGATTTGAAAATCAAGTAGCTAACCACTTGTCTCGACTAAAAGTTGGAAAAGAAGATGGACACAAATCCCAAATTATCGAAGCATTTTCAGAGGAGCAATTATTCTTTGTAAACACATCGCCCTGGTATGCCGATGTAGTCAATTACCTAGTGTGTGGAAAGCTACCACTGAGTGTTACTGGTCACAAGAAGATTAGGTTCATACGCGATGCTGCAAAATACCACTAGAATGAGCCATACCTATTCAAGGTATGCACCGACAATATTATTCGTCGCTGTGTACCTGAAGAAGAAATGACTTCAATCCTGCGACATTGCCATGATGCCCATTATGGACGACATTTTGGGGGTCCAGGGACTGCTGCTAAGGTCCTACAGTCAGGATTTTATTGGCCCACATTATTTTGAGACGCCCACAACTTTGCACAATAATGTGATCGTTGTCAACGCACTAGTTCAATATCTTGTCGCAATGAGAAGATCCAATAACCGATCATGAGGTAAAGCTCTTTGACGTTTGGGGTATAGACTTCATAGGACCATTTCCAAACTCTTTTGGGAATGTGTACATTTTAGTTGCTGTTGACTATGTATTGAAGTAGATCGAGGCAATTACGATGCCAAAAGATGACGCTCGAACGATGTTGAAGTTCTTTCACACATACATTCTCACAAGGTTTGGAACACCAAGAGCATTAATAAGTGACCAAGGAACTCATTTTTATAACAACCAAGTGGCAACTACATTAAAAAGATATGGTGTGAAGTATCGTATGGCTACTATGTACCACCCACAAACCAATGGTCAGGCCGAAGTATCCAATTGACAAATTAAAAGCATACTTGAGATGGTGGTTAATCCATTTAGAAAGGATTGGTCTTCGCGGCTACATGACGCATTGTGGGCACTTCGCACTGCATACAAGACCCCATTGGGAACGTCACCGTATCAGTTAGTGTTTGGTAAGTCTTGTCACTTGCCAGTTGAGGTTGAACGTAGAGCCATGTAGGCAATTAAGCAGGTGAATATGAATTATGATGTTGCTGGAAGAAAAAGATTGTTAGACATCACTGAGCTAGAAGAAATACGTCGACATGCTTATGAGAATGTCGTAATATACAAGGAAAAGACAAAGAGATGGCACGACAATATCATTTTGCATCGACAATTTAGCCCTGATCAGTTAGTTCTTTTATTTAACTCACGTTTAAAATTGCATCCAGGTAAATTGCGATCAAGATGGTCAGGCCCTTACAAACTTGTCGAAGCATTCCTGAGCGGTGCGATGACAATTGAAAATCTAAAGGATGGACAACAATTCAAATTAAATGGCCAACGTCTAAAGCACTATGTGAGCCCAGATGTTAAAGAACCAAATGAGGCCATCAATCTGGTCACATTCAAATAATGTCGATTCACTTTTCTATTTACTTTTATTTGTTTCACTTTTACTTTTGTTGTTTCAAATTCCTTGCAGAAATAAAAATAGTATTTCTGTCAAAGCATTGAAGCACGAATTGTCGGCGTATTCTGTGATGAGTTAACATAGCTTTTTCAGCAAGAATCGCATTGGTTGATCTCTCTTCTCTCCTAGCCGTTCGATCAAATGAAATAGTAGAATCTATAGCCTAGCAATTAATAACTGTAGACGCAACATTTCCCCGTAAGCTTTTCAATCATCATACCTAGGTTATAAAACCTCTCTCCTGCAGATTTCTCTCTACTCATAGCCTCCATTGTTGCTACATCTCGTCCCTTTCATTGCCTCTATATTCCTTTTTCGTTCACAAACTATCTTTTTCTGCAAACTTCTCTAACTTACTTCTTCAGTAACAATGGCTAAAACCCGAGCATCAAAAAACCCTTTCAAGACTCCCTCTAAAAACATCCCAATAACTTCAACCACAGTGACTCCGATCACAACACCATCTCCATCTTCAGGCCCGTCCTATTTTTGATGTCTGCAGTCAAGGACCACTACCAGAATATCATGCTAAAATGAAACGTCCACCCTGAACAAGGTTTGTAATTATCCCTACATCAGACCTTGGGGAAATATGTTGCACGTACCATCAGTCACCTTGGGTGGGAGTTTTTCTACGAACATCCATCTGGTTACTCCCCTACACTGGTCAGGGAGTTCTATGCCAATCCTGTGCATCTTGAGCAAGAGTTCATTTTTGTAAGGGAGGGGCTCGTCCGATGGAGTGTTGCCCAAATCAATATGTTGTTAAGAATCTCCGAGAGGGTGGACAACCACTCACCGTTTATACATAGCCTAGATGATGAAAGCACCGCTCAGATGATGAAGGACCTTTGTATCGATGGAGCCACATGGACTGGTAACGGGTCCCACAACTACACCATGCATAGAAGGTATCTCATAACCTTCTGCAAGGTATGGTTCCACTTAATCAACAGTCGCATCATGCTTCGACACATAGCACTATGGCAACATTAGATCGTATGTGTCTCTTGCATTCTATCCTACACTTCCAACACATTAACATCGGAGAGATCATCCACAATCAAGTCGCGAAGGCCACTGACAAGCAAACTGGTATACTCTCATTCCCCTCTCTAATCATGTTGCTTTGTAAATAGAAGGGCATTGTGCCCAGGGATGGTGAGAAGATATTAGAGAACAAAGACCCGATCAACGACATCTCCGTTGAACGGATGACTCGCAGCCACGAGACACTAGTGGCCAAAGAAGCCTCAAAGAAGAAGGATAGAAATAAAGGGAAAAAGAAGGCAAAACAATCCGATGTGCCCACAATTTCACAAGTGGCGAAGAAGCTGGCTTTAATGGAAGTACATCTTTTAACCGTATTGACATGCGCTCAGTCCACACTGATGGTGTCATCGATGACATGGATTACAAGCTGCATAAATTTTATGCTTACACAAAGGCTTGGGAACGAGGCTATTGTTGTCTTACTATGCCAGATCAACCTCACTCCATTACTAGACTTTCCAGCTTTTCCATCCATATTTTGCTAGATGCAGTACCCGTCATCCAATCAACCTACACCTGATGGTAGGCCTGCCCCTGTACCAACACAGATTCACATATCAGATGATGACAAGGAAGAAGAGCACTTGAAATCTGATGAGGACTACTATCGTACCATTACCGATCTGTTCAAGGGTGAGTTCTCTAATAGTCTTGGCGCGAATATGCCTGAACGTGACGCTGTTGTGGATGAAGGTGTCAATGTAGTGAAATGAGCTAACATTGGCCCAAAAGAACCAAAGTAGTATGAGGATGAAGGTCCGGACCAAGTTTGACCAGTTGAAGGAAAAGGAAGAAGAAGAGAAGGAAGAAGAGAAATGAAGAGAAGGACCCTGCCGAGGCACAAGAAAAGAAGGAAAAGGATATCCTGACAATGATTGCTGAGGATGTTGTCGACACACCGGAGAGCGTGAGGGCATCAAGCTCTGACGAGGCTCGACTTGATTCGAGTCAGGCTTAGGTTGTTATGAGGAAAATTGAGGAATTGAATCCTCTTGCTATCATGCCCTATGTGGCACCGCTCGCCGAAATCTACCCATCAAAAGTGATAATCGATGAGGCCACCACCCAACCTATCCAAGAAGAGCAATCTGCCGAGCCGGTTGGTGCGACGGATAAAAAGAGGAAAAGGCGTAAAGACAAGAAGAAGAAGAAGAAGAAGAAGAAGAAGAAGAAGCACAAAGAAAAGGGTGAGCGCCCAAAGAAGAAGAAAAAGAAAATAAAAGCATCTTCTGCATCGGCTACTGACGAATAAGTTAGTACATTTCTTTTAAAATAGTTTTCATGCATTCTTATTATCACTACATTTTGTTTTGTCATTGCATTACTTTTGTTAACTTAGTTGCATTGTTGTTGCATTTCCATTATTTCTGTGTAATATAGCCAGTGCATTGGGGACAATGCAGATATTAAGTTTGGAGGGAGATAATGTGAAATGGAAATACAATTACACCCACATATTTGAATTCTACTTGTTTCTTTTGTTAATGAGAATATGAAAATTTTCAATAGAAATGTGCCCATAATTTTAATTTTTATGCAAAATTCTTGAATTGTTTAGATGCTAATGTGGAAATTGGATGAATATGAATGAATGATGAGTCTGCTATTTTTGAATGAATGACTAGAATTGCTTCAGTAATGAATGCATGGTGTTGATGTTTGAATCTTGAACTAAACCGACCAGTTGTAGCGGCATTATATGAATAATAAACACTCCAATGTGAGTGCATTATGACTTTTCAAGGGAGAACACTCCGCTGCAGGTTTAGAAAAATCATCTAGCCAAAGGATGTCACTGCAAGAGTGTGTGTTGGCGCAATTACATACCTCTTGAGGGTTTGTTGCACCCCATCGTTACTACCCAAGAACAAAGGTAGAGTAATGCAATGACAACTCTCAGTCATTTGAAAAAAAATGAGAAAAAGGAAGAAAAAAAAAAGAAAGAAATTTTTGATAAATGTTGTATTGGTTCAAGGAAGATTAGGATTTTAATGCATGACATTAACATTTATGAAGTTGTAGCTTTCAATTATTCAAGCCTATAAATTGTCGACGCATTAGTCTATCATGTAAATACAATTTGTGCATTAGGATTTCCAAAAATTCAAGTTGTGAGAATATTGATTGCGGTGACATTTTTGCTTGTGACTTTGTTAATTTTTATTTACTTGAGGACAAGTAAAAACTCAAGTTTGGGGGTATGATTGTATTACAAATGACATATATTTTCTCCCTAAATTAGTGTTTTAATTATCTCTTTTGTATCACATTTAGCATGCATCATGAGCATTTCATACTTTGTTTTTATATTTTCCAACTCATTGCTAGTTAGTTTAAATTCTTGTTATTTTTTTTATCTTTTGTACTAATGTCGACGCAAGCAATCGATATATTGCGCCTTAGAATTGTCAGTGCGAGAACTCAGCCCAGGAGCTCAATGATAGAAGAAGAATGCAGCCCAAGATCAGCTTGGAATTGCGACCAGCGATGTCGTCGCAAAGAACATGAACTCCGAATTGGTAGACTCAAGCTGAATTCACATCTGGAAGCACCAGCGCAAGAACATCACAGGTGTCGCCGTAATTACGATTTCAGATTACACCCAGCAATGCAGCGACAACCTGCAGATCTCTGAAGAAAACATTAAATCTGCGTGAGTGCACAGCTGTACTCTAACCAACTTTGACAGCTGCAAAAATCTAGATCTGGATCTGAGAATAGGAGGCTGAAACTTGCAACTTTTGAAGGTTATAAATAGAAGAATGAAGAAATCATCAAGAGGTAGAGGATTAAATTCTATAATTTCTGTGTGATTTGGAGATTTTAGCCGGAACGGTGAATTGATGGAGAAAGGGAGCAACCACTTCTGACGAGAGGTGCTTGATGCAAAGCAAGAGGAATGATTAAGGAATAGCCCTAGTAGTCTAGAGATAGTAAGCTTCGATTGTAATCTTTAATCCTTTACGCTGGTGGATTCTAATGACAATTGAATGAATACGAGAGTATCTTTCATTGTTAGATTACTTTGACTCTTATTTAATGCTTTTTATTTGTTTATTCTTAGATCTAATCGCATCAAACACAAGAGTGGCTTTGCAGTCTACCGACATTGAGCGATGCGGTGACAGGTTAGGTTAACAAGTAAGATAACGAGAGTCACTTGGGACTAGAAGAGATTCTAGTTACTTGTTCTTGATTGCACAATGTTGCTCGCACCAAGAGGTAGAGTGATTGTGAGTACTTAAGTCTCGAGTAAATGAAAGATTGTTATTGATAAGAGTTCATTGGTGCGTTATTGCTGTGACATTTCATCTATACAATACCTTGTCGGCGAATCCAGAGTTGCGACTTAGCGAAATCAATGATCCACTCCAATCCTTTTCACTTGATCATATTTACATTTCGTGCATTTAAATATTCAACACTCAACACTCAACACATTTGATTTTCTTTCAGACATTGATTTTCTTTCAGTACATTGACATTTAACCTCTAACATTTAACTCTGATTGCGTTGACAATATTAACTATTTTAGCGTGCAGATCTGACATAATTGCACTGACATCCTTACTCACACATTTACTTAATTCCAGTATTAGTTGCTCCGACATTTAAACATTAAGAACCAATTTCCTCATGGGATCGATATCCGATAGAATTTTCTATCAACTATACTTGCATCGACGTGTGTTTGCTTGCACAATCGCTGTGACATTTCAGACGCGATCAACATCTAACCTATTATAAAAAGTCTGCAGTTGCATCCTTTTTGGCATACCATGATTTGGGCATTTGCGTACTAGCATCTATCTAAAACTGATCCCATGTTTCATGGAATCCTTCACCCTTGAATTGCTGGAAGGTCGACGATTCTCGCCTTAGTTGGATAGCTTTTCCCATAGGGAAAAGCTTTTGCCAAAATTTCCCTACCAGTTCATCCCATGTTGTGATAGATCTAAGTGCCTGTGCATCTAACCATGAAAAAGCATTATCAGTTAGTGGAAAGGGAAATAATTTTAAGCGAATGGCATCATCAGAAATGCAATTAAACCTAAAAGTATCACATAACTGTAAAAATCATTTCAAATGTAAACTAGGATCCTCAGACATAGTTCCTCTAAATTGTAAATTATTTTGGATCTTTTGTATCATAGCCGATTTTATTTCAAAATTATTATTAGGGATGGTTAGTTTACCAATACTCTCTTGAGTTAGATCTATAGTAGGTAAAGATTACTCCCTTATAATTCTCTATTCTTCTACCATTGGTTCGTTCGCATGAAGTTGTGGAGGTATATTGATGTTTTTAATGTTAGCCGTAGGATCTTCTATTGGATCAGCTTGTTCTTCTCTCTCCTTCAGTGGTGGGTTTTGCATAACCTGTGGGTTTCTATGATTGCGTTTAAGTAGCGATTCGAGGTTAGCAATAGGCTCGACCAAGTTTCCTTGACTTTGAGTCATAAACCAAAAATAATAAACAAGAAATAGCAAACTACAAAAAATAAAATAAAAACAAAAACTCGTATCTATAACCTAAAATTTTTCTAATTATTTTATTAGCAATGAAGAAATAAGATTTACTAAAGTGTTGCCTCCCCGATAACGGTGCCAACAACTTAATCACTCCCGAATGTACTCCCGTTCGGTGTAGATTTTGACTTCTGCAAGTATACAGGTCAGGTTGTAAATATAGTGTGTTTACAACGGAACACTTGGAAGTATTTCGAGTATCGTACTCAAAAGAGGCTTGAGGCGATAGTAAATGGAATTCCAGCAAATAATAAAATTAATTAGTAGTAGTTTTAAGTTTTATAGTACGAGGGAAAATAAAAGAGTTTGTTGAAGGCATGAAGATAAAAAGATCAAAATAAATAAAACAAAGCAAATATGAGTTGTAAAAATTCTTATAAACGTCTTTGGAGAGATTAGGTCGTTTCTATATGATTTCCTCAATTGTTGGGTTTTGGAGATTTTCCTCCAATCTACTAGCCACTACCCCAGTTGGATCTCTCAATCTTCCACCGATTCAATGAGTTGATAGAGATTACTTATCGCTAGATGTCACAATCTAAACCTGTTTGGGGAAAAGGTGTTCATGGATGGGAAATACCAATTTTGGGTTCATTCCCACCTAGATGACTTTCTTGGGTTGTCAGGCCTAGTGTTTGTCTAATACTCTTCCTTTCCCAAATAGCTTATCTGAATGGTAAAAACCTTGTAAAAAACAATCAATTATTCATACGTCCACTCCCTAATTTCCTAAAAACAGAATTAGTTCCTCATGATGTTTTTATTCATCAATATCATAATATATGAAAACATGTAAATCAGAATTGAATGAAAAAGAAACTGAATTGTATTAAGCGATCTATTGGGAAAAATTCCTCGATCGTTTATGCAAGTATCTACAATCTCGCTTCAAAAGCTAAAAACAAATAAACTAAAACTTGAAAATTAAAGACTATGTAATTGTGTGTAAACCCTAGTGCTAAAGTTCCTATTTACAGCCTTACATGGCCATTTTTCCTAAACCCTAGGTCAGCCGTCGTTCCTTATTTTTAAGTGGCCTTATAAAGACCAAAATTCCCTTCATCTAATGTGAGATCTACGTCCAGGGGTCGATGTCACGACATACCAAGTCCTGTGTCACGACTTAGGCATCAGTCTCCTCGTGAAGCTTCAGTCAATAGGCGCTATCACGACATAGCTTCTGTGTTGTCATGACAAAGACTTCAGATGTCAAATTTGCTTAAGTCTGGTCCCTTAGTTGTGACATAGCTTAGCCTATTGATCGCACTATGATCGTCACAGCAAATATATGCAAGCATACAGTATCGATGCAAGTATAATAGATAGATGAAAATCTATCAGATATCGATCCCACAAGGATGACTGCTTATGTTTATAATTGCTAAAAGAAAGTTAAAACTAAAGAGATTGTGATGAGTAATGTCGGAGCAAATTAATAAGAAAATGAAGTAAATGTTTGAAAATAATTTGTCAAAGGAAATTAAGAAAATTTAAGAAGTAAAAAAATAGTGTTAATGAGATGGGGTTCCATGACTTGAAAAGTTGGCAAACAGCTAAATGCGATCACAAGTTAAGTGATAGATAAATTGTCATTGCAATTAGGCTCAATGAATCTTACTAACCTCGACTTCCCTGTTTATCAAAGATTTAAATAATCACACTAACCACAACTTCCAGTGCTGGCAATGCAAAATATTCAAGAACAAGTGGATAGAATTCCTTAAATCCTCAAGCAACTTCCGTTGACTTGCTTGTGAACTTCATTTATCGCTACACTTTCCAGTGACAGTGACTGCAATCACACTTTCAAGGTCAAATAATTAAATCCAAAGATAAACAATGAAGGAAGATTGAAATAGATATCATACTTGATTTGAAATTAAACTGTACTTCCATACAAATTCAATTAATCAAACATTCATCAGCATTTAAAGAGAGAATAAAAGAATGAGTTGAAGCATCCTATTCCTAGTTTAATAGAACCATTCCCTTACACTCCTCTTGCGTTGCAATTAAGCATGCTCCTCGTCAGGAGCAGATTTGCCTTCTCGTCACAATCAGATTGCCCTTGGGAAGTTTAAGCTACCATGGAAGCAAGCTTAAGAAAATGTTGAAGAGAAAGTTTTTATGCGTCAAAAATATGGAAGATGAAGCTTGAGGAAGATCCTCTCTCATTAGTATTTATCAACCATTGCCAAGTACAGGTGTCCTTTCTTTTAGATCCAACTTCCTCTAACTATACAAGTTGGTTATATCAGCTGTCACTCACGTAGATCTGGTATGTTCATTAGACAGTTGTCGGTTGTGGCGACATTTTTGGGTGCAAATTTGGATCCTATTTTTGCGACGACAACCTTGGATACCTTTATGCATTGATCTTTCTGGATAGACTCCTGCACTGACAACTTTGGATGCAATACTGAACACTAATTGTGGCGACATTAGTAGCAAAAGCAGGATAAAATTAAAGAAAATTAAACCTAGCATCTATGAATTACAAAATGTAGTTACTAAGTTAGAAATGCTAAAAAATGATAAAATGGGAACAAATTACACCCTAAGTAAGGAGAAATCAATGGTCTTTTCTAATGCTATCACACCCCCCAACTTGAATTTTTACTTGTCTTTAAGTAAACAAAAGCTAGTAAAGTCATAGCAAAAGGTTTTGTCAAAGCAATAGCCATTCTAGCAACTTGAATCTTCTGAAATCTTAATATATTAATTACATTCACATGACAGAATATTACGCCGATAATTTATAGGTATGAATAACTAAAATTACAATTTCATCAATGCTAGCATCATGTTTTAAATCTTAAATTTATTCTACCAAAATAGCATTTATTGTACACTAATATGAATATATTTCTTTTTCTTGTCTTCTTTTTTTAGATGTGACTGAGGGGTGTTGTTGCATTATTATACCCTTGTTCCTGGGAAGTAACGATGGGATGCAACAAACCCTCAAGGAGTATGTAATTGCGTCGACACACACTCTTGCAGCGACAGCCTTTGGCTAGATTACTTTTTCTAACACTTGCATTAGAGTGTTCCTCCTTGATAGTTCACAATACACCCACATTGGAGTGTCTTTTATTTATAACTATACTTATATACAAGTAGCTGTAAATGGAAAATTTATTCAAGATTCAAATTATGATCCCATTCATTACTAATGCAATCTCAACCATTCATCCAAAAATAGAGACACAACATTCAATCACATTTATCCAACTCATTCATTAGCATTTTACGTGATTCAAGAATTAAGCATCGAATGAAAAAAAATTGCAATCACATTTCCCATAATATTGCATGCTTTCATTGAATTCAAAAGGACAAAAAAAAATTTCAAATGTGGGTGCAATAACATTTCCAATCCATATACATTCCTCCAAACTTAAAGTCTACATTGTCCCCAATGCACTGACATTAATGTACGAATATATATGGAAATGCAATGACAAATGCAGATGTAGTGACAATTAAAAAAATGCAAGGACAAGAAATGTGATGACATTGATATTACAACAACATGAATGCATGAAATCTAAGTGCTGAAAAATAAAAACTAACTCAATGTGCTGCAACCGAAGATGTGGCTGCATGGGTTTTCTTCTTCTTCTTTTTGCGTTTCTCCTTGCCTTTCTTTTTATCCTTGGATTGCTTTTGTTTCCTTTCTTTTTGTTTAGTAGGATCCTCGGATTGCTCCCCTAAATCAGGCTGTGCTCTAGCTTCATCGACCATGACGTCAGAAGGGTGTATCTCAGCAAGTGGTGCCACATAAGGCATTATAGCCAGAGGATTAGAATCCTCATTACTGATTGTCATGTCCTTTGCTTGACTTGCCTCAGGTTGCACCGAAGTCTTCAACATTTGCACCCACAACTTTAGGTGCGGCAAAAAATTCCTCAAATGAATCTGTCGCGACAGTAGGTTCTTCCTTTCTTCCTTCTTTTCCATCCTCTTCTCGCTTTTCTTCTTTTTCTTTTTCTTTCTCCTCATCAGTTTCCACATCCTCCAAAGGCATGTTTCCTCCCTCAACTTTAGCTTCTTTCACAGCATATTAACCCCTAGGCTAGTAGAAGAATCGTCCTTGAACAAGCTGGTAAAATTTCGAAAACAGTCTTCAACATCCTTTAGAGTTCACTTCGCGGTCATCATCCTTAGAAGAATCGTCCTCATTGTCGAGACAGTTGTATAATGAGTGAAGAGGATGTTAAGATCCCTATTTTCTTTACTGCACAGTCAGTAATTTCTTGGTGCAGAATTACACCGACATCAATATGTCTCCCTTTAATTATCGAATGAATTAAACACATTCAATCCAAGGTAACTGTGGTACTATGGGTAGAAGGCATTAAACGGTAGTTTATGAAATGGAACCAAACCTTACTCTAGCCAGTGAAGAAACAACGACGCATGGTATAGTTATTTGGATTATTACCTATCTAAACTGCTCTATCAATACACAAGTCCTATAGTAGGGTGTCAGCACCTTCTTCAGTGAGTTGGTCGAGGAAAGCGATGTGCTCGTCTTTTTTTATATCGATGTTGTATAGCGCGTTGATATAGGAAGCATCCTAGGGTACCAACCCTTCTTGAAAAAAGATAAATTCATGGTCCTTGTCAGTCGAATTGGCATAAAATTCCCCCACAAGGGATGATGAATACCCCTCAGGATGAGTACAGAAGGTTTCCCATCCAAATCTCACAATGATCTTATGAGCTTGCTTCCCAAGGTTTAAATGTGGTGACAGTTGAAAACCCTGTTCTGGACGGCAATTACGCTTCAACATGTTGTCATAGAAGCAGTCTTTAGCAGCTTTAGTAAAAAATAGCACTGGCTCTTTTGACGATGACTGCTCCATATCTTGTACCATTGTAGCGGAGGATTCAGCAGGAGATTTAGAAAGAGTTTTGGCACCTCGTGTTCTAGCCATGGCTCTAGGATCAAAATATAAAAGATAACCGTAAAATGAGAGCTTGAAGAGAAAAATTTACAGTCACAATAGAGGTCTTGTTTGTGAGGAACACCATCGGCACAATAGGGTTCTTTATAGAGAATGAAACATGAAGGTGAAGAGGCATGTTCTTTGCCACTACAGAGATAAGACATTGAGTCTGCATCCAATAAATGCAATGACTTGGATTGTCCTTTTTCATAATGATCCGACGGTTGGGGAGAAAGTGAATAAAACATTGTGATTTCTGTCCTAAAACATTTCACTGTATGATGAGTCAGCAGAAAATTACGTCGACAAGGAGATTTTCATGCGTTGACAAAAGTAAGAACTTTATTCCTGTAAAAGACTATTAAAAAGAATTGAAATATAAATAAAACAACGAAATTTAAATAATACGAATGTAAAGAAAGGTTAGAAAAATGTAACCAGGTTAATGGTCTCTTTATGATTGTGATCATCCAGACTAATGTAGTTCTTTAACCGTTGCCCATTTACCTTGAATTGGTGCCTATCATTGAGGTCTTTAATTATGACTGGACCATGAGGAAATGCTTCGACAACCTCGAATGGACCAGATCATCTTGAGCGTAATTTACCTAGATGCAGTTTTAATCGTGAATTAGATAAAAGCACCAGATGAACTGTGGTAAATTGTTGCTGCAAGATAATATTATAATGCCATCTCTTGGTTTTTTCTTGTATATTGCAGCATTCTCATATGCATTGTGTCGAATCTCCTCCAACTCAATAATGTCCAATAACCTCTTTTTTCCAGCAGCATCATAATCCATTTTCACTTGCTTGATTGCCCACATGGTTTTATGTTCAAGTTCCACGGGTAAGTGACATGATTTACGAACACAAGTTGATAAAGTGACATTCCCAATGGTGTTTTATATGTTGTGCTAAGCACCCACAACGCGTCATTAAGCCTTGAAGACCAATCTCTCCTTGATGGGTTTACCACTTTTTCGAGGATATTCTTAATTTGGCGATTAAAAAGTTTAGTTTGGCCATTTGTTTGTGGATGATATGTAGTCTCCATTCGATGCTTAACACCATAACGCCTCAATGCGGTCACAACTTGATTGTAATGGAGATGAGTGCCTTGATCACTAATTAATGTTTTAGGTGTGCCGAAACGAGTGAGTATGTATGTGTAGAAAAATTTTCAGCACTGTCCTAGCATCGTCTTTTGTAACAGCAATTTCTTCCACCCACTTGGACACATAATCTACAACAACCAAGATGTAAGCATTTCCAAAAGAACTTGGAAAAGGCCCCATGAAATTCATACCCCAAACATCAAAGAGCTCAACCTCCATAATAGGCTATTGTACCATCTTGTTGCATCGAGATATTGATCCAGTGCGCTGACATTTGTCACATTCTTGCATAAAATTTTAGGCATCTCTAAATAATGAAGGCTAGTAGAATCCTAATTGAAGGACCTTTGTAATAGTCCTTACACCACCAAAATGACCTCCATAAGGAGCATCATGGCAATGTTTCAGGATAGGAAGCATTTCTTCTTCAAGAACACAATGTCGAATAATATTGTCGTTGCATACCTTGAATAGGTAAGGCTCATTCTAATAATATTTTTTGATGTCACGAAGAAATCTTTCTTTCTTTCTGCGACCTATTGCATTCAATGGTAATCTTTCACACACCAAGTAGTTTACGACATCTGCATACCATGGGGATGCATCGGCAGCAAAAATTTCTCATCCGAAAATGCATCGACAATTTGTGATGTATTTCTATCTTCACTTCCTACCTCCAGACAAGATAAATGATCTGCTATTTGGTTTTTTGGATCCTTTGTTATCTTTAATCTCAATGTCAATTTCTTGTAATAAAAGGATCCAGTGAATCAATCTTGGTGTGGCATCTTTTTTAGCAAAGAGGTACCTCAATGCATAATGATTAGTATAAACTGTAACTTTTGGTTGACAAGATATGATCTGAATTTGTCGAAAGCAAAAACTACTACCAACAACTCCTTTTTTATGGTTGTATAATTAATTTGCGCTTCAGTAAGAGTTTTGCTAGCATAATATATTGCATGAAATACCTTTCTTTGCATTGACCTAGCACAGCACCCATTGCATACTTACTTGCATCACAATAACCTCAAATGGTTATTGTGACCAGTCCGGTGCAACGATAATAGGTGTCTTCACTAGTTATTGCTTAATTTGCATAAATACGGCCAGACATACAACATCTAAAAGAAATTTTTTATTTTGTTCTAACAAGGAGCAAAGAGGTTTTTCAATCTTAGAGAAATCTCGGATGAATCATCGCTAGAAGCTCGCATGGTCGAGAAAACTCCTAATACCTTTTACATTTATAGGCGGAGGTAACGTCTCAATGATCTCAACTTTTGTTTTGTTCATTTCAATGACCTGACAAGAGATATGATGACCGAGGACAATGCCTTCTATTGTCATGAAGTGACATATCTTCCAATTCAACACTAGATTTGTGTCCTCACATCGCTTTAGAACTCTGGCTAAATTGTCAGCGCATTTATCAAAAGTATTACCATATACAGAAAAATCATCCTTAAATACCTCCAATGAGTCTTCAATCATATCTGAGAAAATTGCCATCATGCGTCTTTAAATTGTAGCCTGTGAAAGCCGTTTTTGTTTGGTCCTCTGGCGCAATTATTATTTGATTGTAGCCAGAATAGCCATCGAGAAAACAATAATAGGCTTTGCCAGCAAGACTGTCCAACATTTGATCAATGAAGGGAAGTGGAAAATGATCATTCTTTATGGCTGCATTCAAACAGCGATAATCCATGCATACTCGCCAACCTGTAAGAATACGAGTAGGGATTAATTCATCTTTGTCGTTACTTACCACTGTGATACCACTCTTCTTTGGGACACGTTGGACTAGGTTCACCCATATACTATCAAAAATTGGGTAGATGATGCCCACATCCAACCACTTAATGATCTCCTTTTGAACAACCTCTTTCATTTTTTCATTTAATCTTCTTTGCTGTTCAATGGACTGCTTTCCCTCATCTTCCAGCCAGATCTTGTGCATACAGAAAGAAGGACTAATTCCTCTAATATCTGCAATACTCCATGCAATAGCACGCTTGTGTTGCTTCAATATTTGGATTAGTTTTTCTTCCTGACTTGCGTCGAGAATTGTAGAGACAATTACTGGAAGGGTGTAATTCTCACCGAGGTAATAGTTTGAACTCCAAAGTAGGAGCTTCTTCAATGGATGGCTTAAATATAGGAGTCATTTTATTAGTCAAATCCAGAGATTCCATTGCCATCTGCGCCTGCCATCTGCGCCTAAGCTCAACATTATTTGCCTCAACATTGTAGTCACAGTCACTTAGAAATTCTTCTTCAGTTGTCACCACAAATTCTTCTGGGATTGTTGTGCAACGCTCATTAAATTCCTCCTCTATTAATTCATCCATCACATTGACGTGGTGACATTACTCTTTATTTTTGCAAGGAATTGCTTCAAAAACACTAAAGGTGACATGTTCGTTGTTATGTTGTATTTCAATTCACCTTTGAATACGTCTATAAGAGTGCAACCAGTGGCAAGAAATGAGCACCTCAAGATTATAGGAACTACCTTATCAGCTTCACAATCAAGGATAATGAAATCAGCTGGGAACATAAACTTATATTCTTAAACTAGAACATCTTTAATTTTCCCTTCAAGTTACACTAAAGATCTATCCGTCAACTGTAATGTCACTATAGTAGGCTTCATATGACCAATCCCCAATTTTTGAAATGTTGATAATGGCATGAGGTTAATACTTGCTCCTAAATCATAGAGAGTTTTTCCCAGGTAATGATTTCTAATGGAAAATGGAATTGTAAAACTGCCAGGATCCTTCATCTTCGGTGGCACTTTATTTGTCAGGATTGCGCTGCATCCCTCTATGACGCAATTATCTCAATATCGATCAACTTCTTCTTCTTGGATAAGAGCTCCTTCATGAATTTCCCATAGTTAGGAATCTATATGAGAGCATCTACAAGAGGTATGTTGACATGCAATTGTTTCAACGTGGCCAGAAACTTTTGATATTCTTTATCGTTCTCCTTCTCCTTAAATCTTCATGAAAATGGCAAAGGTATTGACACATCAAGTTATCATGACAAACCCGGTTGCGTCGACATCGATGATTGGTTCGACAATTTTGTTGGTCTAATGGTAGGAATAGGAGTAACAACTGGTGGCTCCTCTTTATTTGGTTCATCTGTTTCTTCTTAAGATACAACTTTTGCTTCTTGATCTGCTTCACTTGCATCGACAGGTGTTGTACTAGAGCTGCTACTTGGCTTGACAATTTTCTTTCCACTCCTAGCTTTGCAATGCTCCTTCCCTTTTTGATTTGGATTCTCAATGTCACTGAGTAAATCACCTAGTGGTCTTGTGCTCATATTTGAAGCTAGTTGTCCTACTTGAGCTTCCAACGCTCGTATGGAAGAGGAATTTCCTTACACAATAGCTTTTATCCTCGTGATATGTCCACGCATCAAGACTTCAAGAGTTGCTAATGGATCAGCTCGTGGTTGGGAATACTGTTGTTGCTGCTGTTGTCCTTGCATATGCAGATTTTGCATTGAAGATTGTTGTGGCTGGACACAAGTATGTGGCTGCAACTGATCTTGATGTACATGCATCTGAGGACTTTGATTGAATTTTTGCTATTGTTGATTATATAATTCCCTTGTCGAACATTTCCTTGGCTCGAAGAATTTCCATATCTAAATATGGTTGCATTTTGATTCCCCAAGGCTGTTGGTTTCGAACTGAGCTATTGTAGGAATTACCATAAGAATTTTCTCTAATATTTTTAACATAAAACGCATTCTCTGCATGCTGTGGACAATCTTCGTTAGCAAATGGTGAGTATATGAATCCTTTACGGATTAAGTGGTCCGATGACTACATCTCATCGTGAGTATATGAATTCTTTACGGATTAAATGGTCCGATGACTACGTGTCATCGTAAGTATATGATTCCATTGCGGGTTAAGAGTCCAATGACTACGTGTCATTGTGAGTATATGAATCCATTTCAGATTAGAGGTCCGATGACTCTGTGTCATTGTGAGTATCAAACGCAAATTAAAACTTACTCGAATGTATACAGTTTAATCAATTCAGTTGATTAGATTTTACTTGAATGTACTTTCACATGCATGACTATCAATACTTGTAAATTCAATTTTGCTGTTCGAAAATCGGATCATCTTGGAGCATCACACTATCCCGGAGTCGTTCGGTAGTTATTACATCACTTGGTTATATGGCATGTACTAGGATGATGTTTTCTTTAGCTTATGTACAATGAGATTGTGAGAACTTTGTTATTTTTGATGAAATGCTGAAAGTAGAAATGTATGATTTGCAATGTAGGAAGTAGACTCATAAGTACCTTGTATTGACATGGAAATCATGTATTTTGTGCTAGCTTAAATGCATAAATGATGTTATGAATGAATGGAGTTAATGAATTTGTGTTTGGTATAATTCTTGAGATTCTGCATACTTGTTTCGGTAGAACCCATGCATGTTTTGGTAGAAGTACAAGGTAGGAAAGAGGTTACTCTCTGACTTGAGTTGTACCGATAGTTGAATTATAAGTATTGATAGTCCTTCATGTGAAAGTATCGATAGATTAACTGCTTGTATCGATAAAAGTTATAGGGTAAAGTTTCTCAACTCTCTAGAGTTTTTAGTATCGGTAGTATCATGACTTGTATCGGTAGTTGCCGCTCTTATATCGGTAGAACTATCAAGTTTATCGGTAGAAGTTTGTACTATTTGATGAATTTTTTACTGACTTGATAACTACTAATACTTGTCCTTCAGGTATCGATAGAAGTCTCCAAAAATCTTAAAAATGACCTTTTTACCCTTATTGTATTACGATTATAAATAAATGATGTAATATGGTGTGTTGGGAACATATCTTTTATAAAATAAGATTGAATGACATGATATTTAAAGATAAACAGTGATAGATGATTAATGTGACATCAGAACCCTTACCGGCGATGGCTTTCGGGTTTTGGGTGTTACACTTCTCTTGCAAATATGATAAAAAAATATGTAAGGGACTAGTGACGTTGCACCTATACAAGTCGCTCAAAAAGTTGATGTTCCAACCTTTTGTTGTGAGATTTACGGTGACAACCATAGCTATGAAGATTTTCCACAACATGCAGAGAATGCCTTCAATGTCAGTAACATCCACAACAATTCTTAAGGCAACTCTTATAATAATTTAGCTCACAATCAACAATCTTGGGGAACTTAGAATGCTGGACAAAGTGCTGCGACTTTCCAATATGGGAATACATCTAGTCAAGGCAATTATAATAATTATAATCCAATACAAGGGAATTACAATCAATAACAGCATAACTACAATCAGCACACTCAGATGCATCCACAACAAAGCCAGATGAATCCATACCACAATTAGACGCAGCCATAACACTCTTCAATGCAAAATCAACATGTTTAAGGACATCGACAAGATCAGTTCACGCAAGCTTCTCATTCTGATCCGTTGGTAGCTCTTGAGGCTTTAATGCGAGAGCATATTACTCGCACGGAAGCTATTATGCAAGGGAATTCATCTTCTATTCGAGCGTTGAAGGCACGATTAGGACAACTTGCTTCAAATCTGAATACTTGACCACTGGGCACACTACCAAGTGACACGAAAAATCCTAATCCGAGGGGGAAAGAACATTGTAAGGCTATCACTCTTAGAAGTGGTAAACAAATTGGCAAGCCGACTATAGACTCTACTGTAGCACCTCAAGATACTGGTGAAGTGATCCCTTGTGAGAAGGTTGAATCTGAAGAGCTTGTCGATGTACCAAACAAAGAAGTTTCACAAATTGTCACTCATATGCCTAATGTTCGACCTTCGAAACTATCGGCGTAATCTAATGTATCTCCAACTTTACCTTTTCCACAAAGATTCAAGGAGAATGAGCATGATAAGCAGTACCAGTAGTTTCTAGACACACTGAAGCAACTTCATGTCAATATTCCTTTAGTGGACGCTCTTGTGCAAATTCCTAATTATAAGAAATTTATGAAGGAGCTCTTGACCAAGAAGAAGAAATTTAGTGATATTGAAACAATTGCACTCACAGAAGGCTGTAGTGCTATTTTGGCAAATAAGTTGCCCCCCAAAATGAAAGATCATGGAAGCTTTACTATCCCATGTTCAATTGGGAACCATTATTTGGGCAAGGCTTTGTGCGACTTGGGAGTTAGCATCAACCTAATGCCACTATCTACTTTCAAAAAGTTGGGAATTGGTCACATGAAACCTACTGCAGTTACATTGCAGCTAGCAGATCGATCCTTGGCTTAACTTGAAGGGCAAATCAAAGAAATCTTAGTTCGTGTGGATAAATTCGTTTTTCTTACTGATTTTATCATACTTGACTACGAGGCAGACAAGAAGGTTCCCATAATCTTGGGACAACCATTTTTAGCCACCGAATGAACTCTTATTGATGTTTACAAAGGTGAACTGACCATGCGACTTAATGATGAGCACGTTACCTTTAGTGTTTTCGAATCTTTTCAATTCAAGGATAAAGAAGAATCCCATACTGTCGATGTGCTAAATGATCTAATTAAGGAAGAATTTATTGACCAAAGCAAACTACTTTTTGAGGAGTTTGCAATGACATCTGATGATGAATTCTTAGATGATTATCACAGCATGGTTGAAGTTAATAATATTGAACTCAGGCATGGATGGCAGATTGAATCCTTAGACTTAGCCAACAGAACGGCTCTAATTTTTAAGCCATCTATTAAAGAAGCTCCTACTCTAGAATTGAAACCTACTACCTACTCATCTTAAATATGTCTTTCTTGGTGATAACAATACTCTCGCAGTTATTATCTCCATAACACTGGATGTGACTTAAGAAGAGATATTGGTCCATATTCTTAAGCAACATAAATGAGCTATTTCTTAGAGTATTATCGATATTCGAGGAATTAGTCCATCTTTTTGCATGCACAAGATTAAGTTGGAAGATGAAGGAAAGAATTCGATTGAGCAACAAAGAAGATTAAACGAGAAGATGAAGGAAGTTGTGAAGAAGGAGATTATAAAATGGCTTGATGCTGGAATTATTTACCCTATTTATGATAGCAATTGGATAAGTCCAATGCAATGCATACCTAAAAGGAGTGGCATCACTGTGGTTAGCAATGACAAAGATGAGTTAATTCCTACATGCATTCCTACGGGATGGCGAGTCTGTATGGATTATCACAAACTTAATGCTGCCACAAGGAAGGACCACTTCCCACTTCCTTTCATTGACCAAATGTTGGATAGGCTTGCTAGAAGAGCCTATTATTGCTTTTTAGATGGCTATTCTAGCTATAATCAAATTGCTATTGTGCTAGAGGATCAGGAGAAAATAACATTCACCTACCCCTTTGGTACTTTGCTTTTCGTCGTATGCCTTTTGATCTTTGCAACGCACCAGACACAATTCAAAGGTGCATGATGACAATATTCTCGGATATGATTGAAGATTCTTTAGAGGTTTTTATGGATGATTTCTCAGTTTATGGGAATGCTTTTGATCATTACGCTGACAATTTGGATAAAGTATTGAAGTAATGTAAGGACACGCTTCTTGTTCTAAATTGGGAAAAATGTCATTTCATGGCAACTGAAGGCATTGTGTCGGGAAATATGGCCAATAGTGTGATATTATAGGTGGGAACATTTTTGGACGATTCCTAAAGGGACCATTGTAGTCTCGATAGCACAGGAGTTCTATGCATCGTTATGGGACTATGAGTCTAGAAATACTGATGGCCATATATGGGATGTAGTAGTGGTAAGAGGAATAAATTTAGAGTAATTCCTCAACTTATGTGCAAATTTTACAACGCTTCATACTATGAACAAGATTTTATAGAACAAACTGATTTAGAATATTTTAAGGACAAAGATATGGACAAACTAATAAATTATCTAATCGAGGGGAGGGGTGAATGGAAATATCGCCCCGGCACTAGTATCCCAACTTCTTTCAATCAAGCGATTATGTTTCCTGAAGCTAAAATGTGGATTCAATTTGTATGTACACGTATCGTACCAGCTTTAAATGTTACTAACATTAATACTTTTCGAGCATTATTACTTTCTGCTATTCTGTAGAAAAAGCATGTTTGTATTGGCTGATGGATCCACCAAAACATGAGTAGGTGTTTGAGTGGCTAGAAAGTGTGTATATTCTTTCCCCATAGTGACGGCCTCGTGCAAAAGAGCAGGAGTGCCCATGACATCCACGGAATAGTCGTTAAAACTGTCAAAGAGCATAATCGGTGATACATTATTCCAGAAATATGTGGACCTTCGAGCTAAATAAAACAAAGATGGGAAAAGAAACACAAGAAGAACTAACACCAACTTCATCGCAGAGGTTAGTCAGAGCCCAACAAGAAGTTGATGAGGGTACTCATCCAAAACTGGATTGGATGATTAATCTGTGGGTTTTATACCTAGTAGATTGAACTTATTTCCACATTTGATGAGCTTGAAATCAAGTCATTTCCCTTATATTTTATGTAGTTTTAGTATAATTTCATTTTCTAATAAAATGTGCAAAATAGGTTGTATTATTGCTTTTAAGGCGAATCGAGGCTTAAAGGTTAGCTAACATACTTCGTGAGTGCACAAGAGACTACTAGTAGCAGCAAGCCAGAGTGATACTGACCACTTCGTCATGACATAGACAACTCTATGTCACAACAAAAGGATCAGCAACAAGGAATTCCAAGACTTTCTGCTACGTCGTGACAAAGGGCCTGGTGTGTCGCGATATCGACCCCAAACTTCATATCGGCATCCTGTGAGGGGTGTTTTCATCTTCACAATACAACTTAAGAATGAAGAATGGCAGCTGACCTAGGATTTAGGGAAAACGACCATGTAAAGCTATAAATAAGACCTTTAGTACTAGGGTTTGGACACAATTACTTAGTCTTTAATTTTCAGCTTTTAGCTTATTTGTTTTTAGCTTTTGAAACGAGATTGTAGAAACTCGCGTAAACAATCGAGGAATTTTTCCAGATAGATCACTCAATACAATTTAGTTTCTTTTTCATTCAATTCTTAATTTACATGTTTTCTGATATTATGTTATTGATAAATAAAGAAATCATGAGGAACTAATTCCATTTTGGGGAATTAGGGAGTGGACATATGAATAATTGATTGTTGTTTTACAGGGTTTTACCTTTCGGATCAACTGTTTGGGAAAGGAAGAGCATCAAACAAACATTAGGCCTAACAACCCTAGAAAGTCACCTATGTGAGAATGAACCCAAAATTGGTATTGCCCATCCATGAACACATTTTCCTCAATTCGGTTTAGATTGTGACATCTAGCGATAAGTAATCTCTATCGACTTACTAAATAAATGGAAGATCGAGAGATCCAACTAGGTTAGTGACTAGTCGATTGGAGGAAATCCTCAAAACCCAACAATTGAGGAAATAATATGGAAACGACCTAATCTCCCCAAAGACGTCTATAAGAATTTCTACGACTCATCTCTACTTATTTTATTTTATTTTGATCTCTTTATTTTCATGCTTCCAACAACCTTTCTTATTTTCACTCGTACTATAAACCCTAAAACTAGTACTAATTAATTTTATTCTTTGTAGGAATTTCATTTACTATCGCCTTAAGCCTCCTTTGGGTACGATCCTCGAAATACTTCCAAGTGTTCCATTGTAGAATACACTATATTTACAACTTGACCCGTATACTTGCAGAAGCCGAAATCTACACCGAACGGGACTACGTTTGAGAGCGATCAATGAAACAGTGGATGCATGAATCGGGACCGCTGATTTAAAGATTTCACCCGACAGAATAACATTTGGGTCCCCAACTACACACCTGACATGTTTCGCCCAATGGCAGAGGAGCAAGATGAAGAAGAAACTGAGAGTTAGCATGAGGGTGACAATGAGGATGATGAGATGGAGAAGGATGATTAGTTTTATTAATTTAATTTGGATTGTAATTTATTTGGATATTTTATTTTTATTTTAGGAGTAGAGTAATATTAGAGCATTTTGTATCTTTTGTTTCAAGTCTTTATGTAGGAACCTCGCACGATGGAGACACAACATTTTGAGTTGTTAATGACAAGAGGAAGAAGACCCACCAATAGCAAATGAGCCAACCACGATCAATCGAGTAACTTCTTTCCATACTTTTTAAAGGGCTACACATTGAGGACAATGTGTTTTTAAGCGTAGGGGTGACATAAATTTTTAATCTTTGCTTTGTTTGATTTGTTTAGTCGTGTGCTTGAGCTTGTAGAAATACAAGTGATTGGTTAGGAGCATGTACATAGGTTGCTTGTATTTTCAAATAAAATTTGGCATGATAATTGCTGATTTTTAACGTTTTGAGTATTAGACTACTAAGTTCTATATGCTACACTGAATATAGGTCATAAGTTATTATTTATACCAAAAGATATGAAAGATATAAAGAAACAAGCATGCTAGTATATATGATAAATGGTTTGTACTTGAGATTGTTTAATCGATTGAAATTTATGCATATTGAGATATTTAGGGATGACCTAAGGCATTGTTTGGAACACACACTTAGAGCTCAAAAGCTGACCTATTCTGATATTATCATTAGTACCAATTTTTAGCCTATTGACACTTCTTGATGAACCATATTTCAAAACCGTAAAACCTTAAAATGTTAAATTTCTATTTACCATTTTCTTTGGTCCTGAATTACACGATTATAGAAATATGGTCATATGTATTAAGGGTTAGTAGATACATCAAGGTAGATTCTTATAAAAATAGAGTGAAATAGGAAAGGTCAACGTGGTATGGGAACTTTAGGTTAGCCTGAAAATTGCAAAACAAAAGAAAATTCCAAAGAGAAAAAGACGAGTAGAAAAATATACGAAAAGGTAGAAGCAATTTTGAGTGAGAAAAATCATGAAAAGAGTGGAAAAGTCACGAAGGTAGAGAAAACTCATGCAAAAGTGCATGAAAACTCGAAGGCTAACTAAAGGAACTATGTCTTGTTAAGATTTTCTATGTGGAGAAATAAGGTGGTGATCGGGAAAGGGTTGCTAAAGGGAAGAATAGGGACAATACAATGTGCCAAATTTTTTCATGTTTGTAACCTCTTGATGCTTACTATTCTTTTGAAATTTCATACCTGTCCTAAGCCTCAGAACGTTACAAGCCAAAAAGACCTATGTGACCTAAATAGTTCTATGCATGAATGGTTATTATATTGAACATTCTCATAAAAAACCATTTATATTTTGCAAGGATAATTAAAGTACTTATGTCGATCATTGATGGGTTCCTACAAATAAGACCCTTAATACTTGTATCTTTTGTAACATAACTGAACTTAGATGTTTACGGTCAAAAGTAATAAGATTGCTTATTTATCATGCTGAAATTATTAGGAAATATGAAATGCCTAAGTTATATACTCCAAAATTAGTACTTGTATGATATTTGCTTAAAGTATTATGTTTCTTTTGATTGTTTTTGTTTTTGATTGCTTGAGGACAAGCACTAACTTAAGTGTGGGGGAGTTTGATCTATCGTAATTCAACCTAGCAGATTAAACTAGTTTTTACACTTTAGGAGCTTGAAATTAAGTATTATTGTTAAGATTTGTTTAGGAATTGGTAGTTTTCCATTAATACAATAAAACATGTAAAATGTGTAAAAACAAGTCTTTTATTGACCTTAGGGCCGATTAAGGCCTAAAGGTTGGCTAATCCACTTAAAGAGTGTGCAGGAAACCTTTAGAAGGTGAACCATACCAAGACTGATCGCTATGTCACGACACAGGACTATGAATGTAGCACTATAGAGACTAGACCCAAAGAATCCTGAAGCTGCCTTCATGGTCACGATAGAGAAAAGGGTGTCATGATAAGCCCTAGAAAATACACCCAAAGGAGTAAACTGGCTTCTATGTCACAACACGGAGCCTGAGTGCCACGACATCGACTCTTGGACATTGAAACATACCAAGTGAGAGGCGTTTTGGTCTTCACATGCATCATTAAACTCGAGAATGGTAGCTAACTTAGGGTTAAGGAGAAATGACCATTAGAAGGCTATAAATAGGCCCCTTAAGCCTCCATTTTACACACATTATTTCCCTAGACAATTTCTTGTTTCTTAGAATTAGGTTTTAGTTATTTCTTAGGCTTAGTTATTTCATTTTGTTCTTCTAGTTCGAAGACGTGATTTATAGACACACATAGACATTTGGGAATTATTTTTCAATATTCAATACAAATTAAGGATTTCTTCTTCTTAATACTTTCAATTCATTTATCATGTTTTATCTTTATATTGAATTTATATTGTTTATGAAACCCATGAGAAATTAATCCTTTTATGGGGGATTAGCGAGAGGAGTCATGATGATTTAACTGTTGTATATGATTTTTCAATGGATCAATTGTTTGGAAAAGGAAGACCATGAAACAAATCTTAGACTTGACAACCCCGAGAAGTTATTATAGTGGGAATTAACCAAAATATGGTATTACCTATTCGTGAACACCTTTACCCCAAACCAATCTAGATTGTGAGGTTAGAAGATAAGTAGTTCTTGCTTACTTACTATGTTGGTGGAAGACCAAAAGATCCTGTTAGGGTAGTGACTGGTTGGTTGATGAGAAACTCGAAGCAATGGTTGAAGAAACATGTCAAAGCAAGCTAACCACCCATGATCAGATCTATCAACTCTCTAATCTTGTTTTAATTTTACATTATTTAGTTCTTTTCTTTATTATTGTATTTTCATAAAAACCCTAAAAACTCTTTATTACATACCGTACTATAATCTAATTGAAGTATTAGTTAATCTTATTTGTGTAGTATTCTAAATTATTAGTGTTTCGCCTCCCTTGGATACGATTCTCGGAGTACTCACATCTCGGTTGTAACTATATATAACCTAACCCGTGCACTTGCAGAAAAACCCTAAAATATACTCTAGACATTAGTATGTCCGAAGGCAGTCAATGGCATGTAATTTCTAGACTCCAAACATGCTATGTTCAATCTAAGAACCGACTAAACCATAGCTCTGATACCAATAAATGTAACACCCTAACCCATCTTTTTCGTCGGATTAAGATTTCGAAGTATTGTAATACAAACCAGAACATTTAACTTCAAATATAAACAATTATACAAATTAAATAATAACAGTTAATAATTTATTTTAGTCAAGGTAAAATAACACTTATGAGCCTTAAATCGAGCCTACGAGGCCCAAAAAATAGTTTGGAAATGTTCGAGAATCATTTTAAAACAATTCAAAAAAGTTAGGAAAATTTTCAAATTTTTAAAAGTAGAGGTCACGTGTGACATAGCCCAGATCGTGTGAGCATTCGAAGTAAGAGACACACGACCGTGCCCCAGCCCATGTGAGATACTGAGTTGGGTCACACAATTGTGTCGCGGGTCATGTGCACTTTAAAAAGCTTGCTTCTCAAGTCATTATACCACCAAAACTTAAACACCAAGACAAACCATTTTCAGCTACAATTTCATACTCAAACACATTCAATCACATCCAAAAACAAGTCAAATTCACTTGACCTATGTCTAATCAATATGTCATCCTTTGGCACCTTAATTCATATTCATACACCAAAAATATTAGCAAGTATTCATTCAAATTCTCAAAACATACATCATTTCATTCCAAAACTTACCATTACTTTACTCATTCAAATATATATATTCATTCCATAATTTCAAATACTTATATAAAATTTATGTTAAATAACCAAATAACATAACATGAACATAAACACATTCAAGATAATACTAAACAAAAGCATCATTCACCACTTACACCAACTAGCCCTATAAACTCCAAACATCTCTCAATTTATTTAAACTTTACCATGCATCAACAAGCAAGTTAACCAAAATGTAATCAACCAATCAAGTAGACAACACAACAAGCTTGACCTTATATATACATATTTACATACAAACACACATATTTGCCCAACCTTTTAAAACATTCAAGAATTGTCAATTAATCAACCAATCCAAAACCAACTAACCAAGATCAACAATACGTATATTCCCCTCATTCCATATCATTCATCAAGAAATAAACCTTTCAAAACATTTCTAACAATCACATCATCATCATCTACCAAATCATGGTTGACTACATTATTAATTTCAAACATACAAATTATATATAATCACAAGATACTCCTTTTACATGCCACATATCCTATAATAACACTTTCAAAGTTACCAAAAGATAGTTGGATAGTGTGATCTTCAACTTGATCTGATTACCCTATTAGCTAGATAGAACAAACCGAAATAGCCAAGAGGGGGTGAATTGACCTTTTTGAAAATGGTGAAAGTAAAGAAAGAGAGAAAATTAAAAGATTGACACAAGGATTTAGAGTGGTTCAACTCCACTTGCCTACTCTACTACCTTAGTTTTTCACCACTAAGGATTTTCTCAAATTCACTAATTTGTTCAACCTTTGAGGACAAGGTTTAACCTTACAACTCCTTAAGATTTCTACCCCAAATCTTAAGTTACAAACTCTCAAAGAGATACAAATAAGAAAACAAAGAAACAATCCTCACAAGATTAAATTATTTGCAAATTAAGCTCAAAAACAATAAAACACACTTGAACAAAAGAAAAGAAGTAAAGCTCACAAGTGTGTATAAGAGAAATATGAAAGAATTAAGCTCAAAAGTTGTTTGATTGATGATTTTTGCTTGAAAGTGTTTTCTTGATAGTTGTAAGTCCTTGGAAGATGGTATTTATACCCCCCAAATTAATTTCTAATTGTTGTGGTTGTTGCTGTAATTAATATAGCTGTTAGGGATGTAAAACCAGAGCATTTATGTTACCTACAACTTAAAGTATCGATACCATACAAAAGGGTATCGATAATTTTTGTCATAAATGCTAAATCAATGACCGTTGGTACTTTTAAAATTGATACCAAAAATAAATTATTGGTACTTTTTCAAAAAGGTATCGATACCGTATCGGTACTTCCTAGGATTTGTGAAAAACGGAATGCTCATTTGGTATCGTTTTCGAACAAAGATATCGGTGTTTTTTAGAAATTGTCAAAACAAATGCAAGATTGGTTGGTTCAATTTATCTAAGGGTGTCGATATTTCAAGAATTATCGATATTTGGCCAAAAAGGTATCGATACTTTTTGGCCTAGAGCTATTTTGACCTGTTTGAAAAATATTTTGAAGTGTTAAATTGATTTTGACTTGGTTGAAATCATTTTGCTTTGTTTAAAATCATTTTAACTTGATTTTAAAATTGTTTCAAAATTTTCTAATAGTTGAATATAATAATTCAAGATTTTATCTCTTAAACTTTAAATTGAGAAATTATTTTGTCAATTTCAACTTATATTAAAAAAATATTTAATTTGTTATATCAAATTACTTTAACAAATAAAGCTTAGTTTAACAATCTCCCCTTTTTTATATAACAAAACATTTTGAAAATTTGTTTTTGAATAATTGCTCCCCCTTAATACAAGACATTTTGAATTTAAGATCAAAATAAATTTTGACATTCAAGTTTGCATTTATTTTTGTTTTAAGAAAAATTGATTACAAAATTTACATTTAGCATTAGATAGTAATCAAGCAATAATCAAACATTTTACCTTTCATTCTCCCCTTTTTGTTATATCAAAAAAATCAAATAAAGCTCAAAATGAAAAAAGGTTAGTTCATCTCAAAATATAGATAAAATTGAATGATCAATGAACTAATAAAAAAATCACTTGTATCTAAAAATACCAATAAGACATTAAGTTCAATTGTATCTTTAAATACCAATAAAGCAATGAAGTTCAATTAAAATAGAGACATAGGCATAAACATAAGAACAAAAGTACAAATGTGATGAGAATCCATGGCCTAAAGCTACTCTACTAGTCGTTATGAGGCGAGAAAATGGAGGCATGGAAGGATAATGTGCAAGTAGAGTCACCATTTAAGCTTCTAAGGAAGTGATCCTCGTGTTAAGACCTCAAATCTCTTCATTATTAGATCGAACTTCATTTCTAAGACCTCAAATTTCAGCATTGTTAGCCCGGACATCGTTGCTCAATGAGTGAATGGCATCAAGCAAGGCAGTGTTGACCTCCGATGAGGGTTGAGCGTGAGAAGAGGAAGCCGGTGGAGGAGCGCGCTCGGGTGCCAGAACATCATCAAAGGCGGCGTCAAAGTCATCATCATCATGATCCATAGGAGCATTACTCTTAAGTCATGTACTAATGGTAGCATCGAGATGGTAACCTACATGATGGAGAGCCCCATAACTAATAGGTTGAGGGGTGTCTCCACTTGTACTAACACCTAACATCCTAAAGATGTATGACAAGTACGTGCCATGGAGAAGGGTGACATTTGTACCAAGTCCCCTCCCGATAGCTTTTGTAATGTTGTTTTAAACAGATAAGCGCAAGGTCGGGATGCCTATTGTTTCTAAAATCGATCCACGAAAAATTGGTGTTTCGAATCTTAGCATGTTTTTAATAGGCCTAAGGTTCCACGAAATAATAAGGTGAAGGACACGGTCATGAAGGTTTAGTTTGGGTACAGAGTCGGAAGTAATAAAAAGCAAGGGTTCATAATGCCTCTTTTCATTAGAGAGACCTACAAGAGATAAATGAAGATAGTCACCAAACTCTTTGAGAGTTAGGTGAATCAGGGTGCCCATTAAATATGAGAAGATGACTATTACTGTTTCTTCAGATTCATCATGTTCGAGCATTACGTTTGAAAAGAAAGCTCAAATAAGATTTAAAAAAATTGGCGAAAAAATGTTTAAAAATTCCATGCATCCCCAATTTTCTAAAATAAGGAGATAGGAAAAGCTAATAGCCTCCAAAATGGCTATATCAATCTTCCTAGCCTCCCATACACGTTTTGAGGCAAAGTTCGTGTTAAAACGATGGAGTGAATGAGCATTTTAAAAAAATTCATTAAACGAGGGTTCAATGTCACTAGATGTAGAGATGCTAGTCCTAGAATGTTTCTTAGGAGCCATAGGAACAATCTAAGAGCTTAGGAGACAATAAAACTAAGAAAAATCTCTTTTTGGAATTTTAACAAACACTTCGTAGGCTAATGTTTAGGTAAAAATTTGAACAAAAACCTTAAAAATCGGTAACCTCTTGCAATAAAACAATATATTTATGGTTCAAAATATCCTAATAAACCATCAACAAGCATTATTTCAACCTACATTTAACAAAACCAACATGTTAAAATTTAGGATTTTTACCTCAAAAGTGTTGAAATAGACAAAAATCCCAAGCAATGTTGAGCAAACCTTGTTGAGATGATTTTTGGAGGTCTTGAGAAGCCAAGATTTGGTGAAGACAGCAACAAATTTGAGAGAGTTGAGATGGTTTTTCGGAGAAGGATGTGAAATTTTAGGGTTGTTGAAAACTATTTTGAAAATACCAATAGTAGGTACCTTTAAAACCCCCATGGTATCGATATTTTTATAAAACTAGATCGATAATTTTAAAATAGTATTGATACCAAATTGCAGTTATGTTTTCCAAGTGCAATAAAATTGTAAAAACGAGATTTTTTTTAAGTCCTATAGTTTTCTAAGGGTCCTAAAATAACTCCAAAGCTATTCCTAAAGGTTTTACATGCATAATAATGTATAGTGTGAGTAAGATGCATGGAATACATGAAACAAATATGTTTTCAAAGCAAAAATGACTAAGTTTGATAAAATTTAGTTATTCTTACATGTTCAAGAGCATCAAAAGATAAGTCATGCTAGATAAATGAAGTCAAAATAGATCAATTTTGTACATAAAAGTCCCCTTACCTTTTTGCATATAAGAGCCATGTATATCATACTTACTAAGCTTTTTGCAAAAAGAATCAAATAAAGTACATAGAAAAATTTAAAACACAAAGTAAAGGCAAGGTGGTCAAACCTAGTTCTCTCCTAAGTGTCCAAAATCTTTCCTTGTCTAAAGGTTTTGTAAAAATGTCAGCTAATTGATTCAAGGTATCTATATACTTTAGAACTATTTAACATTTTTAGACATGATTCTAATGAAATGATGTCTTATTTCAATGTGTTTAGCCCTACAATGTTGGATGAGATTTTTAGTGAGACAAATAGAACTAGTATTGTCACACTTGATAGGAATGGTATCTACATCAATTCCATAGTCCTTAAGTTGTTGTTTCATCCATAAAACTTGAGCACAACAACTACCTATAGAAATATACTTCGCTTCGATGGTGGACAATGCAACACTATTTTGTATCTTTAATAACCATGATATAAGCATGTTGCCTAGGAATTGACAAGTACCGGAGGTGCTTTTTCTATCTAATTTACAACCTCTATTATCCACATCCGAGAAAGCATACAAGCTAAAGGATGAGTCTCTAGAATACCAAAGAACTAAATTTATAGTATCTCTAAGGTATCTAAAGATTCTCTTAAGAGCTTGTAAATGTGATTCCTTAGGACAAAATTGATATCTAGCACACAAGCATACAGAAAACATAATGTCGGGTCTACTTGCAGTAAAATAAAGCTAAGAACCAATCATTGACCTATATAATTTTACATCAACATATTTACCTTCTTCATCTTTAACAAGTTTTATAGAAGGGCTCATAAGAGTAGCTTGCGGTTTGAGAGTATCCATCCCAAATTTCTTGAGCATTTCCTTTGTGTATTTAGCTTGATTTATTAAGACTTCATCCTTTCTTTGCTTGATTTGGAATCCCAAAAAGAAATTTAATTCTTTCATCATGCTCATCTCAAACTCACCTTGCATTAGTTAGAAAAATCTTCACAAAGAAGTTCATTAGTAGAACCAAAAATAATATCATCAACATAAATTTGAACTACTAATAAATCTTTATCTTTTCTTTTAATAAAAAGTGTCGTGTTAGCCTTCCCTTTACAAAAATCTTTTTCAGTAAGAAAATTTTATAATCTTTCATACCAAGCTCTAAGAGCTTGTTTCAAACCATATAAAGCTTTTGAAACTTATACTTCTATAGCCAATTGATTTAACTCTTCTTCTATAGCCAATATCCAATATTCATCATTTAATGCTTCTTTGATATTTTTAGGCTCAATGCATGAGATAAATGCAACATACTTACAAGTATTTTTAAGAGAAGATCTAGTAATTACCCTTTGGGATGGATTTCCCAAAATCATACCATCCTTCACATAGTTGAACTCTCTTGGATGAGTGACTCCCTTTTCCTTAATTGAAAGTTCTTTTAGAGCATCTTGTGTTTGGTCTTGAATTTTTTCATTTGATGATTGATCATCTTCGTCATTGTTATTAAAAATTCTACATTATCATCATTAGCACAAGAAACCTTTCTAGAAGGAAGATTAGAGTCATCAAAAATAACATGTATAGACTCATCTACTACTAAAGTTCTTTAGTTAAAGACTCGATAAGCTTTAGAATTTAAACAATAACCAAAAAAATTCCTTCATCACTTTTTGCATCGAATTTACCAAGATTATCTTTGTCATTGTTTAAAACAAAACATTTGCATCCAAAAGGATATAAAAATAGCTAATGTTAGGCTTTTTATTTTTAAAAAGTTCATATGGAGTTTTCTTTAATATAGGCCTAATCATCACTCTATTAACAATGTAACAAGCAGTGTTAATGGCTTCCGCCCAAAAAATTTTTGGTAAATTATTTCACAAAGCATGGTTCTAGCCATTTCTTCTAAATTTCTATTTTTTCTCTCAACAACACCATTTTGTTAAGGGGTTCTAGGTGCAAAAAAATTATGGCTAATTCCATTTGGGTTGCAAAAATTTTCAAAACTAACATTTTGAAATTCGGTTCCATGGTCACTTCTAACACTAGTGATAGAGTAACCTTTCTCATTTTGATTCATTTTTGAAAATGTGATGAATTTTCTAAAGCTTCATCTTTAGTACTTAAGAAAATAACCCAAGTAAATCTAGAATAGTCATCAACAAGCACAAAAGAATAATGTTTTCCACCCAAGCTAGTTATCCTAATAGGACCAAATAAGTCTATGTGAATTAGTTGAAGAGCTATACTAGTTGATACATCATTAACAGGTTTAAAAAAAACTCTTTTATGTTTACCCTTAACACATGCATCACAAACTTTATCTATTTCAAAATTAATTTTAGGCAAACCTCTCACTAAGTCATTTTTAGCTAATTTATGCAATATGGTCATGCTAGCATGTCCTAGTTTTCTATGCCATAATAAAGGACTATTTTCATTTTTAGCAACGAGGCACATTTTAGAGTTATACAAGTCATTTAAATGCACCATGTATATATTTTCTATCCTATATCCTATAAGCACAACCTTATTCAAAGCAATGTCAAATAGTTTAAAACCTTTAGACTCAAGTGTAACATAGAAACCTTTATCACATAATTGACTAATACTTAAAAGATTGTGCATAAGACTGTTGACATAAATGACATTTTCAATAATAATTGAAGAGTTTATACCAATAAAGTCTATTCCTTCAATTCTTTTTTTGGAATTGTCACTAAATTTACCATCTCTTCCACTTATTGGCTTCAAATTGATAAATTGACTCTTGTCACCGGTCATGTGACTTAAGCATCCACTATCAAGGTACCATACGTGTTTCCTTGAAAAGTTCACCTTAAAGCAATGCTCCCTTTCCTGCAAACATAGAGTTAAAATTTACTTTTTGGTTCCCAAATTCTTTTGGGTCCATAAGTATTAGTTCCTATAATTTTAGTCCCTTTAGGTATCCATTTTAAAATCAAGTTCTTATCTTGAGAAGTTATGAGTCTTTAAGAACCCATATACTTTTAATGATTTTTCTTTTGTAAAAGTTTTGGGGACCTCTATGTCTTTAGAAATTAAAGCTATTTCTAACAAAGTTTTGTTTTGAATTTTCTCCTTTTTCTAAAACTTTATTAGAGTGAGATTTTTCCCTCTTAAGAAACTCAAGTTGCTTTTGAAGATCATCATGAACTTTAGAAATCAAATTATGCAATTCTAAATTCTTTTTTCTCAAAATCATTTATACTAGCTTGCATGTCATTTATTTTGCCTTCAAGTTCATGCTTGACTTTGCAGAGTGAATTGTTTTCAACTTTAAGTTTTGAAATAGTTTCTCTATATTTTGAATTCTTTAATTCAAACTCCAAACCCAACTCATGATAGGCATCTTGTAACTCATCAAAAGAATAAGAATTTGAATTAGATGAGTTAGAAGTTACCTTAATGTCATCGATGGCCATAAGGCAAAGATTGGTTACTTCTTGCTCTTCATTGTCTGATGAATACTCATCACTCCAAGTAGCAACATGTGCCTTGAGCTTTTGTTTGCTTGACCCCTTCTTCTTCCATTGAGGACAATCAAATTTGATGTTTCCCAGCTTTTTGCATTCATAACATATAATGGGATCCTTAGTGGATTCAAGCTTGAATCCTTCTTTCTTTAGAAGATTTCTTCCTTTATTGGACCTCATAAATCTCTTAAATCTTCTCGCAAACATGGCCATCATTTCATTCTCATCCACATCTTCATTGAATTTCCTTTTTCTATTGTGGACTTGAGTGCAACACCAACCTTCTTCTTTTCTTTAACTTCTCATTTGTTCTTAAGTCCCATTTAATGAGTGTGCAAGGAACCAATAAGCTCATCTAATGAAAGAGTCTCCAAATTCTTAGCTTCCTTTATGGCGGTAACTTTGGCATCCCAAGATGAAGGCAAGCATCTAAGCATCTTCTGAACTACTTATTCATTGGGATAGGTCTTTCCATAGGATTTAAGTTTGTTGAAGATGATGGTGAACCTATCAGACATAGCTTTGATATCCTCCTCATTGTGAAGAAGGTCTCATAATTGAGAGTGAGAATTCCCACTTTTGATTTCTTGACTTGATCGATACCCTGATAAGTGACCTCCAATTTGTCCCAAATTTCCTTGTCATTGAAACAAGATGATATTACTATATTCATCAGGACAAGTGCACAAGTAACAAATATGAGCTGGCATTGACATTGCAATAGTGCTGTTCTTGCTATGGCATGGCATTGTTGCATGCTTTTCTTATCTTCCTCATTCTATTTTCCTTCTTGCTCTTGGAACTAGATTTTCACCTTCTTTCTTTATAGGAATGGTTGGACCATCCATGATAATGTCTTACGTGGCATAATCATTTGCTTAATTTAACAACGTCATTCTAGTCTTCCAATAAGAATAGTTAGCATCATTGAAATAATGAGGTTTATTAGTGAATTGAGAAACACAAATCATAAATGAGCCAGAAGTAGATGATATCTTGTGCAGTTTGAAAAGGATGAACTTGAGCTACCTCGAGGATCTTCTCTTGATTGTTAAATTGTCTTTTAGAGACTAGCTCTTATACCAATATTTAGCTCAATAGAATAAACCAAAATAGCCAAGAGGGGGTGAATTGGTCTTTTTAAAAATGGTAAAAGTAAAGAGAGAAAATTAAAAGATTGACACAAGGATTTAGAGTGGTTCAGTCCCAATTACCTACTCCACTACCTTAGTTTTCCACCACTAAGGATTTTCCCAAATTCACTAATTTGTTCAACCTTTGAGGACAAGGTTTAACCTTACATCCTTCCCCAAACCTTAAGTTGCAAACCCTCTCAAAGAGATATAAATAAGCAAACAAAGAAACAATCCTCATAAGATTAAATTGTTTGCAAATTAAGCTCAAATACAATAACACACACTTGAACAAAGAAAAAGAGTAAAGCTCACAAGTGTGTATAAGAGAAATATAAAAGAATTAAGCTCAAAGGTTGTTTGATTAATGACTTTTGCTTGAAAGTTCTTTCTTGATAGTTGTAGGTCCTTAGAAGAAGGTATTGATACCCGAAATTGATTTCTAATCGTTGTGGTTGTTGGTTGGTGTAATAAATATAGTCATTGGTAATGAAAAACCAGAGCATTTATGTCACTTGCAACTTCGAGTATCGATACCGTACAAAAGGGTATCGATAATTTTTGTCATAAATGCTAAATCAGTGATCATTGGTACCTTTAAAACCGATACCCAAAATAAATTATCGATACTTTTTCAAATAGGTATCGATACCGTATCGATACTTCTTAGGATTTGTGAAAAACAGAATGCTCATGTGGTATTGTTTTCGAACAAAGGTATCGATGTTTTTAAGAAATTATCGGTACCTATAAAATGGCATCGATATTTTTCAGGGGTTGTCAAAATAGAATGCAAGTTTGGTCTCGATTTTTCTAAGGGTATCAATATTTCAAGAATTATTGATACTTGGGCAAAAAGGTAGCGATACTTTTTGGCCTAGAGCTATTTTGCCTTGTTTGAAAAACATTTTGAAGTATTAAAATGATTTGACTTGCTTGAAATCATTTTGCTTTGTCTAAAATCATTTTAACTTGATTTTAAATTGTTTCAAAATTTTCTAAGAGTTGAATATAAGAATTCAAGATTTTATCTCCTAGACTTTAAATGAGAAATTATTTTGTCAATTTTAACTTATATTAAAAAACATTTATTTAATTTGTTATATCAAAATACTTTATCAAATAAAGCTTAGTTTAACATACTCGATGTCGCAAAATGATATCTACAAGAAAACAGTAAATCGACACGAGTAAGCTTCATTGACCTTAGTAAGTTCATGGATTAAAACGATATAACTTACCTTAAAAGATAGTTTAATAATTAATAAACACATTAACTAACATTAAATTTGTCAATCAAAAGCATTCAAGAGGGTGTTTCATATATATATATATACACGAGACATTTAATTATCTCATCTGTACGATATCAATCATTATCAATTCACGATATAATGCCGAAAATCATGAAACACAAGTCATCTACAAGGCAACATAACCAAATATCTATCACATATCATCATCAATTCATTTTATCATGTAAATTCAGCCCGATAAACTAAATAAATAGATAAGGATACGCGATTATCCACCTAAAAACACACCAAAAATGCTCAAATGAGCCAAACCAATCGAGAACACGCCTACGCACCAAGTGCCGAGCTCGTAGGCTAACTTCCCTCTAGTAACACACCTCGACACCAAGTTCCAAGCCCGAAGGCTTTACATTCACCCCTGACAACACGCTAGAAACACTATAAATATAACATGGTAGTCAGCAACAAATGCTAGACTTCGGTATATTCAGCGAATAGGAAAAATCATGAATCATCTCATCACATATCAAACCCGTATTGCGTGTAATATAACTTATTGGCATGCCAATTGTATCCTATCTTATGTTCATCCGGGCTCAATACAGGTAATAATATAACATTTTACAATTCAAATCACTTTCTCACCTTGTGTCAATATATAACAACTAATATATATATATATGCATTTATTAAATAACAAAACTAAAAAATCAATATAATATTACAAATTGTACCTAATTAAACCGTATTAACTTACCAGGGCCAAACTATAGAGATAGCAGTAACAGGGACTAATCAGTAAATTTCTTTTTTCCATAATTATCTACTGGTTTATGATCTAAAAATAATTTTATTTTCAATTTATCAGTCCCAATTACATTATAGAAGTTCATTTTATACAAATGAATTCTTTATTGTCATTTTTCATAATTACCCTAAATTTTTTACATTTTATTCAATTAGTCCCTATAATTGAAACAAGCTTATTTTCACAATTAATCCCTAACCCATTGTGCTAAGTTTATTTCCATACTAACCAGTCTTTGAATTTTGAAATTTTACATGAAAACCAAGCCAATTTTAATAATTAATCATTTTAGTCCCTAAACTTAAAATTATTCAAAATCACTTTACAAACTAGTCCTAATTTAACATCAAGCTTTCAACTGAACCATTAAAAAACCAAAAGCTTCAAGAACATCAATGGCCAGTTCTCAATACTTTAACAGTTTCACAATTTAGTCCCTACTCTAGTTAGATTTCATTATATCAATCTCAAAAAAATAAAATCCATGGAAAATGTACTAAAAAACCACTTACATGCAAGGAAATAGAAGAACTGAAGCTCCAAGGTGTTAAAAATGGTGTTCGATTTGCAAAATGAAGAAGAAAGAAGATGATTGGAACTTTTCTTTTCTTTTTACTATTTTAACATTAATTTTAATAATATTTTAACTAAAAAATCAATTAATTAACACATTACCGACCACTAAATTTAAGAATGGTTTAATTACCATTTAAAACCATGCAATGATATTTTCCATAACATTTAACTCAAATAACTGATAATTGTTGACTTTTTCACTTTTTATAATTTATTCCTTTTTCTTTAATTAACTAGACAAATATCAAAATTATGGACCAAATTTCAATACAACAATTTAATAACTCCGTAATATTTAATAAATATTTGCAAAAACAAGGTCTCGATGCCTCATTTTCCAAAATCACTTGACTTTAGAGACAAAAAACTTTCTTAACTATGTATTCTATTAGCAAATATTATTAAATTAAAAATTCAATGTAATATTCTACTTGAGTCATAAATATTAAATGATTAATATTTACGAACTCTCACGTCGATTTTGTGGTCTTAAAACTACTGTTTTCGACATCACTAGAAAACGGGTTGCTACAGTTCATCATTTGGCAGCACGAGGTATCTAGCTACTTAACTTCGCTACAACTTCGAAATTGTTACAGGTGAGATACGTTTGAGTGATTCTAATGAGGGCTTCATTCTACCTCTCTACTTGTTGGAAGTTGGCTTCCATCTCACTTTGCATCCTTTATTCGGCGCTGTACTCAACGAGTACGAGATTGCACCAGGGAAATTGATTGATTTATCTTAGAGGACGTTAATGGCGTATTTATTGTACTATAGTAACCGTAACGAGCTACTCCTTCTTAGCATCTTCCAACACTTTTACCAATTAATGTCCTGGCGTAAGGGCCTTCGATTAGGATGGTCTGTTTCAGCGTTCGCCAAGGTCGCGAACCTATCCTCAAAGATTGGGCCCAAACCTAAGTCTAGACCGCAATAAATTTATTTTGGTTAAAGACAAGCTTTCTCACGGTTTGGATTTTTCACAAGATTGGTCCCTTCCTATCGATTCCACTAACCACAAATCTTAGCCTTGGACACGGATATCGATATGGTGCAAGTGGGAAGATTAAATTCGGATCAAATTCTAGAGTTCAAAAGGTTTCTTACTATTAGAAACATATTTTTTCTACTTTTAGAGGGGGTGAAGCCTAAATGGTACAAGCTTTGGAATGCATCTTAGCGTAAACCCAAATGGTTTAGTGTGTCGAAAAGGCATGGCCGTTTGGGGTCGAGGGCGAGTTAGCCATGTCTCTTATTAGAAAATGGAGGGATCCCACTGATTTTGTCTACATCATTTCCAATATCCCTCCCCATCACTGGCTGGCCTCAAGTCTAAAACTCCTAAGCAAATCAACGGATAGGGACTTAGTCAAAAGCATTGATAAACTCATTGTCATTTCCACAAGTCCTACTCACCTCTTCACCTCGACACCAGTATCCCAACCTGGATTCATTAGAGTAGAGGAATTGTTCGAGACTACCCATTTGGTCATAAATGTTGTAGATTTGAGAGCGAGAGCCAGCAGCAGTAGTCGCAAAAGATCAAGATTTGAAGAGAGGTCTTCTAATTTTAGGAGGAGTAGCAGCAACAGGCCATCCTACCATAGGCCCTGCAAACACCCATTTTCCTGAAGGAAGAACCCATTATTCCTCTCCTAGTGCCCAAAACATCTTTCCAAACACCTGACTCCCTAACATGCCCTCTTCTCCATTCTCTGAACCTTCTCGATCCTCTTTTTGAGTCGTCCCATGATGAGGGCCCTCTACTACTACCTCATCTCTCGTCGCTTCACCTTTCGGCACCCTCATTCATGCTCTCATTTCAGGAATAGTTCAAACCTTCTTATCTTGGCAACTTCATATTCATGTAGGCCAATATCCATTCTCCCATTTTTCTTTCTAGCATCATCAGGATAGGGTAATGTCCCCAAAATTGAAAAGGATCGTTTATCCTTCCTCCCATTCTTTTGGCACTCATAAGCTCACTTTGTTGTCTGTAAAAAAGGTACTGCCCATTTCCATGTTGCCTTCCAAATTGGGCTTTCCAAAAGACCTGTACTATAGCTGAGACCAAATAGGTTGACTTTGAAACGGCCCTTCTTTTTAGCGAACAGTTTCTTACCCATATCTAACAGTCACATGAAACTTCTGTTTAGTAGACTATTGAACTTTCAAAGTCTGTCTTATCATGGGAGCCTTAATATCAATCTTAGAAAACTTGAGTAAAGGTGTTGGAGGAGAGAGTTCACTAGTTGGAGACCCTCGAGCAATAACACCTTATCGATATGGAGTGTATTCGAAAGGAGAACGATGAGGCACTTGCGAAGTTTAAGGCAGACACTCAACAAGGTATTCACGACTTTTTGTCTAAGTTAAGGGCTAACTTGCTCCTACACACCAAGGTCGCCACAAGTCCCCTTAGCTTAAGTCAAATAAACTACAATTGTACTCGCAAGTACGCCCATACTGATCTTGGCTTCGACGTTTACAACCCTTCTGGAGCTAGTTAGGAGAAATTATAGAGAGGGTGGAGGGAATTTGGAAAACTTTTCTATGTTCAAAACTCATAAGCATCCCACCCAGAATCTCCCAAGGACTCTGCTCCAGGAAAAGTTAATTATTCATATTTTAAAAACCTCCCATCCTATTTAAATTGAAAATTTTTCTCTGTTCTCTTTCTTCAACTTTTATATTTTTCCTCTTTATACTTCCCATAACTAAAGTATGCTCAATACTGATTTGATAATTTGCACATCTGCACTCAGTCCCATAGTACATATTAATTTCATAAAATAGCATGAGGGACTAAGTGACGGCTACCTAACATGTATATGGGGTTGTTCCACCAATTCCTATGTCTAAAGGATCGACTAAACCAAAGCTCTAATATCACTAAATTTGTAACACCCTTTACCCGACCTATTCACCAAGTTCGGGTATCGAATGTCGTAGTAACCCGAGGGAGTTAACAAAATTTCTTTTCTTGACTTAAATTACATACTTAAACAATTTACACTAACTAGTACTAAAACTTTAAAGTTCTTTATCATAAAAAATTTATAGAATTTCTAAACAAGGGATCGAAAAAGTCAAAGAACAACTACAACCCTGAGGCAAAGCTTCTATGGGTGCCCCTCTATAAACATGCATGGTTGTTGTGTTTCTCCCAGCTCCTAACGAAGTCTGTCTTGGCCCTTCTCAATTTCTGAATCTTTAACTAACTTGCATTTAAGTAGTAAACTTATAAGTTCCGGTGAACTTAGTGTAATCCACATATAAAATTTAAAAATAATGAAAGGCGCTGAGCTCAGGATTTAACTCCATGGTAATTATATTCAATATTTTTGGCGAGCAATATTTGGCGATAGCCCAATTGATTTCTACATCTGCGGGTCTTTTTCTTAGAATTCAATATCCTCACTACCTTGGAGAACTAGGGTTCCCTAGCAATGCTGGGACCCTTTCCCTGGCTAAATATTCCCGAATAAGGTTTCTTCACATATGCAGTTCCTACCTCGAAAGCACAACAAGATCCTTGCCATCCTCCTTGGTTAGATCTAACATCTGCTTTCCACTATGATTTGACGGACTTTACGAGCCATTTGGCCTTGGGCATACCCTTTGACTGATCTTTTTTTCCATCCTCTTATTATATGTACACGTCTGTGTATTAGTGCATGTTAACCATATTTGTTTACATTACATGGGGTCCGTAAGTTCCCTAACAGACCGTATTCTCTCTTCTACCACATTTTCCCTCTTTTGTGGATTTTCTCAACCCCATTCACCAATACTTGCATTTTCTTTTCTGTGTGACTTTTCACAATGTTCTTCCTAGCGTTCCACCTCATTTTTAATTCCCCGGTGGACTATCCCATGTTTATTGTCCCGACAGACTATCTATGTTGTCGTATCTAAGCTCTGGTCTTGAACAATATTCCCTATGTTTAATGTCTTGGTGGATCCATTGGTTTCATAACCTAACTATGGTCTTATACCTCGTGGTCCCCATGTTTATTGCCCCGACGGACTATCTATGATGCCATAGCGTCTTCCAGCTATGGTCTTAGTTAATATAACCCCATGGTTACTATATCGACGGACTATCTATGATGCCATAACGTCTTCAAGTTATGGTCTTACTCAATATAACCTCGTGTTTATTGTCCCGACAGACTATCAAAGGATGGCATAGCATCTTTCAGCTATGGTCTCAGTCCTATTTACCGTTCTTACGCGCTTTTATATAATGAAATAGCGTCTTCCAACTATGGTCTTACTCATTTCTATCATGATGCTATAACATCTTTCAGCTATGGTCTTACTCATTTTAGGCGTATAACCTCTGATCGGTCCGATGGCCTAGCCATGTCGTTGCATTCCGTCTATTCCTCCATTTCACCATTCCTAACCTTGATGATCAAACATCGTAGTGTCCCCTCTACAAGGTTCGAAGCTTCACTCATCATAGTTTGCAGTCATCAATATTGTATGGCAATATCAAATAGAATCACCCCTTTTTCCCATTCCTAACTTTGTCTAACCCATTATTTGTCTCCTCTCTCATACTATGCATACACTAATCATACATACCATACTGAACATTGTTATGCAATGCACTACGCTAGATAATCATTTAACAATCATCTACTATTACAATCAACATTAACATGACAATTTCTCATAACAACATTTAGCAACCAAAAGTCAAATTGCAAATACTCACCTTATTTTCTTATCCTTGATAGCTTAGCTAACACTAGAGCTTCCTTCATCCTGACAGTAGTTCCTCCATTCTCCATTACCAACTTTAAACTCACACCTCTGTTGCTACATGCAGAGCTCCCTTTATTCGCATCCCCCTTCTTCTTTAGATGACTAAAGAAAATGATGCTAGAGAGAGGAGAAAATCTATTAATAGACTTCATAAAATTCTGCCTCTACTCATGCCTTATATATATACTCCTTAGGCACGGTCTCCACCAACCAAATCCACCATCCATTCTTAATCATTTTGTCTCCCACTTTGGAACTAGTCAGTTTCATCCTAACCGAACCAAAGTTGGGATCCAACTAATCAAAAATTGGCCACTTCAATTTCTAAATTACCCAGTGCAGTCCTGCGATTCACTATTCCTCTCAATTTAGTCCTAGCTTCCTTAATTTCGAATTAATAATGATATCAGGGTGTTACAACAATGATTTAGTCTCTAGATTTTGAACTCACCAAGTTAGAACTAAAATTTCAACACAAAATAAAAAGAAAATTTACAAGGAAAACTAAATCTGTAGCCAATAAAATGATATTCGTCCAACTAAAAAGAGGCTTTACATGAGAGAAGGTTTGGGTGAGTAATAAGTAAGGATAAGAGAAGTGAGGTGAGTAATAAGTAAGGATAAGAGAAGTGAAGAAGGAAGAAGCTAGGAAGAAAAAATTAACGGAAGTGAAAAACAAGAATTTTATAATTTTTATAATTAAGCCCACATTAAGACAATGTGTAAATGTTAAAGGTTATTTTTTAAAAATCATGACCAAATTAACACAATGCGTAAGCGTTAAGGGCTGAATTTGTCATTATAAAATTTTTGAACTGCCACATCATCTCTCTGTCACAAAGTTAACAATAGTTAATAGAATTGGACAAAAAAGACAAACGCGATTAGTTGGGTGACTATTTTGTAATTTTTTATAGTTAAATGACCAAAAATAAATTTAAGCATGGTCAAATGATCTGCAATGTGATTTATCCCTAATAATAACCTTTACTATAACAAAACCCTAAATTAAATTGGTGTCACCCATTAACCGAGTGTCTATAATGATTTTTAAACCAAAAATTATGTATATCAAACCTTTAACTTTACCGTTACAACCAAAGTAACATTTAGTTTTATATGAATTTTTAATAAATATATTCATTACCAACGTTGTATGAGAAGGACCAGACAAATTAGATCGAGAATCGATCACGGTACCATTTCCGAGAGGTAATTGGAAGTAGATGACTTGGGAACTAATAAGGATAGGCTGAATAGAATTTTTTAATCTTTTTTTTTTTTTAATAATTTTTAATTTGATCGGTTGAGTCAGTCGAACTGATGAATTAGTGGTTTGACCAGTTCAAGTACCAATCCGATTCAAAAAAACATTGTTTCTTACATAATTTTTCCACCCACATAATTGGTGTGACATATTTAGTAATAATAATTCTATATTATAAAATATTTAATCTTTATTTTTATAGGTTAAAATATGTTCCAAGACGATGTACATTTTAGAAATTACGAATTTAATATCTCTACTTTTATTTCTAGGATTTAATCTTTCTACTTTTTAATTTTCAAAATGTAGGTTCAATTGTTATTACAATGCTATTTTTTTTATTACATAGCTACCAAGTGATTATTTTGTTATTTCAAATATATTACACCAATGAATTTGACAAAAGAATTTTAGTGATGTTAACAATTAAATCTGAATTTTGAAATCTAAAAAATAGAAAAGTTGAACCCAACGAGTGACTCTAGTGATTTGTTGTTCATCTTAGAAAACACGAATTCAAGCACCTATGTGTGCAATGTATGTATACACATTATCAAAAGGTTAAAAATTAATAACCAGATATTATTATTTAATCACGTCAATATATTAAAAAAAAAAATCAAATTACTAAAAATCCCCACTCCAGTCATCGATACCATTGATTCAAAAACAACCATAAATTTACAAAATATGCTGAAATACACAGAATCCTCCCTTCTCTCTCTCTCTCTCTCTCTCTCCTCCTCTGAAGGCTTGAATGAATTTTCTAAAAATCTGAATCTCCTTCTTATATTTTCTATTTAATTCTTTTCGTTCATGTCTTATATGAACAATTCGTTGAACCCAACTCATTTCAGAAGAAGCTCCCATCATCCAACTCAGTGACCCAGCTGACTTAAATAGCTCCGAGTGTGAAATTCAAAGATCATCAGCTGTTAAACCCAGGTCTTTTTTGCCCCTTCTTCTATAAATCTCATTTTTTTCATTTTTCATATTTATTTGGTTTCGTTTTTAGAGTCATCATCTTGATGACTTGATGCTATATATATAGTTTTGGGAGGTTGTGAATTCGGGATTTAGATCTGCGTTTCTTGATATTTGTATGAAATTGTGATAACGAAAGAGTTTTTGCATCTGGGTTTTATTTGTTGAGGCTAAATGCAAGCATTCTTTTAATTTAGGTTTAATTTTAGGGTAAGCTTAAGGTTTTCATATCTGGGCACCTTAAACAATTGTAAGGAGGGTTTATCTGGTACAAAAAAGTGGGTTATCTTTGGGATCATTTGTGATGGGGGAGGAAGCACCTGAATCAACGAACCTTGATTTGAATCTGGATCCTGCTCCTGAGCCAGGGCCGGGATTGGTTTCGGTTGAAGGTGTGAATTCGGATGCTTTTGTTGATAGCCGCCCGGTTACTAGGTTTATAGAAGCTGTTAGTGGCAGGCAATGCCGACAGATTTTTGGAAGTCATGCTGAAAATGTGGAATTGAATCAATCTATTTGGAATTCAGGCGATTTGAATACATTGCAGGCCGGTGAATGCAGTCTTGTTATGGATGAAAGTACGATTGATGTACAGAAAGCATCTGAAAATACCATTGGATTTTCAGAAGATGAGGTTTCAGAAAAGAAGATTGATGTTGAGAAGGGTGTTAGCAGTGATGGCAGTTTTTTCGATTGTAACATATGCCTCGGTTTGGCCCGGGAACCTGTTGTAACCTGTTGCGGTCACCTGTTTTGCTGGTCTTGTCTCTACCTATGGTTAAATGTACATTCCAAAGCAAAGGAATGTCCTGTCTGCAAAGGAGAGGTTACGGTTAAATCCGTGATCCCGATTTATGGGCAGGGGAAGATTACCTATGAGCCAGAAGAGGATTCGGGTCTTAAGATCCCTCCTCGGCCTACTGCTTGGCGGGTGGACAGTTGGAGGCAAATCATACAAAGGAGTGCTTTTAATCTTCCCATAGGTGAAATGATTCGCAGCATTGGAAGCAGATTTCATTCGACTCGTGACCCGACTCCGTCACAGCTTGCCAATACTGCACAGGAAACTGCTGAAATAACTCATTCTGTTCTTAACAGGATAATGACATCCCGCAGACTCCATAGAGCACAAAACACAGTTGCATCCCTTGATGATGTTGACTTGATGCCTAGCAGTTCAACCAGTACCGATGTTATGTCTTCCCGGATTCATTCTTTGTATCTTGAAAGACAACCACATCTGCGAAGATCCGCAAGAATTACTTCATTGTCATCCACATTGACTTCTGCAGAGAGATTAGTTGAGGCATATTTTCAAAGAAATCTGGTGGGAAGAAATCAGGAGCAGCCACTACCAGTTAACGATAGAGATTCTTTGTCGAGCGTTGCTGCAGTAATAAACACGGAGAGTCAATTAGATGCTGCGGTCGAAATAGACTCTGCGATATCAGTCTCAACTTCATCTTCTAGTAGAAGAAACAATGTTTCAAGGGTTCTAGATGTGGACGACATCAACCCTCGATCAGCTAGAAGGAGACGACTGAACTAGGAGCTAGAAAGAGTTTTTATCATATCTCAATGTCATGAAACTGCCCAGCATTGCGTTTGTATTGCTTTCTCTATTTTACAAAGAATTTAGTTAATCATAAAGCTTCCACATAAGTTATGCTCACATTATGCGAATTAAATTGTCAATCATCCTTTCATAAATGATCAGGCAATGAACGAAGGGAGTGGAGTTGAATTTTAGGATTCCAGCAACTCGAATAATTTCAATAATTCAAGTAAATTTACTGTAAATGTTCCTTTGATACTTGTTAAATTCAAAATTGAATAAATTATTTTTTCTCAATAAAAATTATAAAAATTCAAAAAATAAATTTTAAAAGTTCAAAATATTAATAACAATTCATAATTTCATAATTTTTTAAAAAATTTTAAATAAATATATAAAAAGTTCAAAGAGATTTAAAACATTTGTACCATATTCAATGTACAATTTAAATATAATAAGAAAAATCTTCAAATCACAATTAAAACATTTGTACCATATTCAATGTAGAATATAGATTTACTTCATGTAGTTAATGCAAGTAACATCATTCAAATAAAAACTAATTATTTTGATAATTTAAATATAGTGCTAATAATTTTTTTTACCGATTATTAAAGCATTATAAACTATAAGAAATATATATTTTCTAAATTAAATTCTTCATATTAATTTTTATTTATTTTGAAGAAAATATAATATAATATATTATATTATATAATTAATATGAATGTACCAACCCGATTTTCAGTGATGTCGAAAAATGTGATTTTGAAATTTTATTTTCGTAAACTGAGTTCGTAAATATTAAATAAGGATATTTACAGAGTTAATATAACCTCCTCAACCCAGCCTAGACGTTAGACCCGAATTCGGGAGATTACATTAGCCACCAAGATAGCCCAGTAAACTATCGAAATTTATGAAACTGTCATTTTTAAAACATTTGTTTTTTTAAAAGAAAACTTAGTTATTTACCAATTTATTTATTAATCAAAATTTTTAATTTTAATTTTGTAGTGGAAAAGTGATCTCTATTTACGTTTTTTTATAAAAATTGGTGTTCAAGCATAACTAATTAATATTCATAATTCGATGTCCTAAAATCAAATTAAATGTTATGCAAGCTATAAAATAAAACCCAAATCTTATCCCATGCCACAGTTCAAAATAAAATTGTTACACCTAATACCTAATCCGATGAACCGAATCTAGATCTTGGGTGTTACCACACTGTGAAAGATTTAACTTAATTCTATTCAATTTACAATAATTTGGAGTACTTAAATTCAAGCTTTATGGTAAAATATATGAGTATAAACAATGAGGGATTTCAATTATCATACATAAAGAATTTAATTACAACTGTCTAAATTGATTTCCTGATCTGATATAGTTATTCTACATTAAAGATTCATGTATCTCTACCAGACTCTATCACGCCTTCAAACTCTACTTTGTATCCATAAAAATCGATACGTCGCATCTTTGGCGTAATCTTGACCTCATTCCTCCAAGTGAGTCTCATATTTAACCTGAAACAATAAGTATAACCCAAGTAAGTTCACAAGAACTTAGTAAAGAATAGTCATATATACCTTAGTTATCATCATCAATAATGAAGCGGATAGTCTACCACCACCAGCCGTTCCTCTTTAAGCTTCAGATAATTATCGATGCGCAGTACGCCATTTACAGAACCTTATCATTCCTTCTATTTACTATTTCATAGTCAACTTCTATTATCCGCATTACTTCAATAATTTCATCCTCTCCAAGCCCTCTTTCACTCCTCTTGATCATGGTTTCCTTACCCACACTCTTCATGAAACAATGTTCGAAGTCATCTTTCTTACCTAATCTTTCTTCGATTACCCTTTTTTTCCTTTTTAACAATTACAAAAGTGGCTATTACTCAAATTTGTTCTTCAAATCTGCTTAGTCTATACTTTTTTGTTAAAACTAAACGTCGATAATAGCAAAATAGAACGATCGCAAAGCAATAACAAAGAAAAAATAAAACACAAATTTTACGTGGAAACCTTTTCGGGAAAAAAACGAGCGGAGAAGGAGAAATTCATTAATTTTGAAACTTGAATGATACAAGAGGAGTTTCAAATACATCTATTTAAAGGTCTAAAAACCCTATTCTAATCAATGTCAAATAGAAGAAGTGTAGTTCTTCTATATGGATTCTACTTGTGCGGTATGGAATTGAGTCACACAACTCTAACACTTTTGGATTCACTAAATACCCGAGCGTATACTAGTCTTTCTGCTAATAATTAAGGGCCATATAGGATACGTCATAACATTTCATACGGAGTCTACCATAAGGAGACCCATTAAAATACATTGTCAAAGGTATTACACAATACACCTACGAGGGCAGTTTTCCTTTAGAGTTCGCCATACTTACCATTTCCTTCATCTTCCATTTCATAGATTGGCATAAAGGCTTCCATTTCATTGATCACCACAAAGGCTTCCATTTCATTGATCGCCACAAAGGCTTCCATTTTTTAGCGTGTTCACAATAGGGATTCGCCTAGACTCACATTTCGTGAGGTTTGCACCTCATCGTCCTAGGTCACGCAGAGAACTCCTTTTTTGGGTAATCACCTTCCTTAGTTCTTTCCACATGATGTCATAGCCTAGCTATGGTCTTACACGATGTGGTGCTATGGCCATGAGCTTTTCCTTCAGTGATCGTGTTTTTAGTCCCAACATACCCCTTTGGACTCCACCGCGGTGTACAGACACAGACTCAACGACATACTCTTCTTACATTGAAATCATTTAATATTCAACACACGATTCATATAAACACCTAAACTATTTCACATCTCATCGCATATTTCCAAATATAACCATACTACCATACTTTAAAACTTCAAAATTTATACAAACTATACATACAAGGTCTATCAAACACACATGCAATAGCATCATCATCATACCATACTTTTCCAAGATCAGTCTCATAGTTCAATCACTTTTCAAAAAAACTCTCACATGAACATTATATAAGCAAGAGTTTGCTTACGAACTCACCTAACAACCACATATAATAGCTTAAATTCTAGATCCATTATTTAAGCAAGGATTTCAGCGACCACTGCCTCGAAAACAAAAAACCACCATTAAAACCCATTCAAATAGCCTTTACTACCATCTCAAACCTAGACAACTCTCAAACAACCATAAAACTTACCTTGACCTGGAGAAATCATTGATAAAATCCAGGATTTCAAGTCAAGCTTAAGGAATTATTCCAGGTTCTTCCAGCCTTAGATAACATTAATTTTGAAGAAAGAAGAAGAGAACTCCCTTCACTCAAATCGAAATATCTATTAATATAATTTAAGTCTTTATTAGAACTTGGAAAATATCACATAATTATTGAATTGTCTTATCAAAAGTTTACAACTTTCGAGAAACTTAATTGAGTATTTCCCATTATCTTTTAACTATCACATTCAATTAGTTCCTTACCAACTTACCTTGTAACTTAACCTACATAGTACCACAGTAAAAGGATGCACTATACCTCTGACATGGACTCATACCTTCAATACCAATTTACCTGATCACATCCTTATTCCAACAAATCATAATAATCTGCATGGAGCCTTCAACATCATACACATAATTGTATCCACCCACTCTATCAGCCAAAAAGAGGCACTTGGGCGAATACCACTCTACCTACCATACTACTTAAAGACTACGTCAGACGTTTTACCTGTCAGAATCAGGGCGTTACAAAAATAATACAAACTTTGAATAATAAAAATCTCAAACAAGGAACCTAAAATATATCAATAAATAAAACCGAGTTGAGACCCTCCGAATGTCGTGTTCACATCCTAACCTGGTAGGTTATCTATAGAGACAAAAATAGAAAAGGGAGTGAGCTATTGCATTCAGTGTGAGTTTAATCACCAAAAAATTAGTGCAAACTATTAAGTTTTCGGAAACACAAACAGAAATAATTCACAAAAACAATTATAAAATTATCGACATTTTAAATCATTAAAAAATATATGTATATATTTATGTATATAACATCTCGGAATCCCAGTTTTGTATGCACATGCTTTCTGAGTGCCATATAGTTTTGGTTTAATAGAAAAGATCCTACTCCACTACTACACACCAAAATAGGAGTCCCCCTTGAACTCCAACCACCTACACACCGAGTTGTGGTTTTAACCACCAAAGGTTTGTAGATAAACTACCAATAGCTATGGACACACAATAAAAACATCGCAGATGGAATCTGCCTATAGCTGTGGATACACAGCCAAAACACCACTGTTGAATTATGACTCCTATTTCAAGTCAAATTTGAGAAATAATCTTTCAGTTAAACTCTGTTTATTTGTTTCAATTAAACTCTGTTTATTTATTTCAATTAAACTATGTTTATTTGTTTGAGTCAAACTTTTATTAGTCTAGATTATTTTATTATTATTTGACCTAGGAATTTAGCTTATAAATAGGCTCTTTTACAACCTTAAAAAACACACCCATTAGAGTTTAGAACTCCTAACACTTTTGGAGAATTTAGTGTTTACTTTTTGAGGGTTCTTTGTTTTCGGATTTTCGGGGTTTAGTTTTTATCTCCATCTTTTGTACTCTTCATTTTTTTGCTATTATAGTAAAATTATTTCTACCTGTGATTTTTTATCCTCTTCGAAGAGATTTTTCCATGTTAAATTTGTGTGTTCAATTTCTCAATTTATTCTATTATTTTTACTTGTTCGTTGCTTAATTGGGTCGATCCCCAACAACCACAAATGGGATTTGCCACTGGTTGTGGATGCACAACATGTTTGCAGGTAATAGTTGTCGATTGGTTGTGGATACACCGCAAATGGAATCTCTTTATGACGAATCCCACAGAGCACGCTATTCAGCAAAAACAAATACTTTACATACTTAATTCTACCATTGACTTTACCAACTAATATGCTAAATAGTAACTTGATACCGAGTCTCCGTCGAGCGGGCTGTTACGTTCCTACTGGTTCTTATTTACTGCTGCTTAAAGATCTACTTAAAGTACATGGTATTCATAAAAATCTACTATTAGTGTCAAAGTTTGTTAAGGATAACAAAGTGTTTTTTCAATTTTATCTAGATCATTGCTTTATGAAGGACATGGAGACTCGTTGGATATTGCTTCGAGGTATTAAGAAATATGGTTTGTACCAATTTTCATCTTACGCCATCCCCTTCTTTTGTATTGTCTGCTTCACATATAGTTGTTGCTTAATGTGTAACTACTAATCAATCACTTCCATAGCCAGCTATGGTCTCAACATTTGGTTAGTGGCATCGACGACTTGGTCATCCATCACTCTCTATGTAATGCGTGTGAACTAGGAAAAAGTCATAGATTTTCGTTTCTTACCACTAATACTGTGTAATATGCTCTCTTAGAACTGATTGTTGCTGATTTGTGGGGACTAACCCCTTGTTATTCTTCTAGTCACCAATATTATATTTCATTTGTGGGTGCATTTTCATGGCACATTTGGGTTTATTTTCAAGGCTCATCGTCTGTCCTGCCCTCGCACATCTGAACAAAATGGCCTAGTGGAATGACGTCACTGGCAAATTGAGGAAACTGGTTTGGTTTTTCTAACACAAAAGTCTCTATCTTTCTCATTTTGGACAAATGCATTTTAATTTGTTGTTCATCTCATCAATATGCTTCCTACGAAGGTGTTGAATGGGATCTCTCCAGTTAAGAAGTTCTTTGGTCGACAACCTGAATATCACCAGCTCAAAGTTTTTGGGTGTCTTATGTTATCCCTTACTCCGACCATATAATTGTCACAAACTTCAGTATAGGTCCACACCTTGTACCTTTCTGGGTTATGATCCTAATTATAGAGGTTATAAATGTTTGGATCAATCTGACCGAGTTTACATCTCCCGACATGTGCGTTTTGATGAATGTGTTTTTCCTTTTTCCAAGTTCATTGCTCTCACCTTCACTTCAACACCGGATACTGCAAGCTCAATTATAACACTTTCGATTATGGTTCCTTTGGTAGTAAACACTCATGTTGTGTCAGATGCGTCCTCAACTTTTGGTTTTTCCATGTCACCAACTAATACCTCTTTTGTATCTCCCCAATGTGTAACAGGATCAGCTACTATTCAACATGATTCATGCCTACTTTCTTCATCAACTGGTACAAGCATGCTTCTTATAACTGCTATTCAGGATCCTCTCGGTGGGCTAGCTTCCTCTTCTAATGCTATCCAACAGGTTCCTGTTACTAGTAACATTCATCCCATGGTAACTCAAAGCAAAGTGGGGACATACAAACCAAAGGCGTACACTACCACTATCAGCTATATAACAGCTGCTGACATTCATGAGGCAATGGCTATTCCCTCGTGGTAGGTTACTGTCCATGATGAGATACAAGCATTAGTCAGAAACAAGACATGGGATTTAGTGCCTTCATCACCTGATGAATCACTTGTTGGCTGCAAGTGGCTATTCAAAGTCAAGACAAATCCAAATGGAAATGTTGCTCGTAATAAATTTCTCTTAGTTGCTCAAGGATTCTCTCAAGCCTTGGGCCTGGCTTACCATGAGACGTTTAGTTCTGTTGTGAAAGCTAACACAATTCGCATGGTTTTTTCTTTAACTGTGTCCCACAAATGGAAGTTGCATCAGGTGGATGTTAACAATGCGTTCTTAAACAAAGATTTTGAAGCACCTCGATCCCGTGACTAACATGAAAATGCATAAACAATTCCATTTCTCATTATTTCAAGCAACATACTAACATTATTTCTCATAAAAACTACCAATTAAAACCAAACATTTATTCCAAACTTAAAACATAATAAACATAGTAAATTCAACGTCCTACTCTCTGACAAACACATATCGAAATCATGTTGAAGCACCATAATGTTTAAACTAAAATTGAATAGTTTTGAAAGCAGGGGCCAGGTCGTGTGACAATTGCCCAGACCGTGTGAGCAATCGAATCAGGGACAAACGACCGTGTGCTGGCTCATGTCTCAACCCGTGTGTATGTGCGAAATGAGGACACACGGCCGTGTACCAGCCTGTGTGTAAGTTCGAACAACACTTGCACCTAATTCTAAAATCACACATGGTTGTGTGACAACCCGTGTCCCAAGCAGTGTGTCACAAGATGACCCCTTAAACAAGCTATAGCTAGGCTCAAACTTGGACAATAAGCTAAATACAACATCATGCTTTACCAAAGAGTATAAACACCATTTAATTCACTCATACATCACATCAACAAAGCATCACTAGTTTTCCATACATGTATATGTGCATGACACATTTCATTAATAAGGTTAAGAACATATCAAAGCTCAAACATTAACACCACATCATCATTCAAAACATTCCTCATTGGATTTCATAAGTTATATGCCATTGTTATTTGCTACATCTTGTTCATTCTAGCCAAAAGGAAACACATGATCCTAGATTCAAGTATTTACTAGGAACTACCCAAAAGCTTTGACCAAAAGTCCTATGTACATGCCACTAATAACCCAAAATGTAAGGAAAAAAAAGCTACCAAAAGAAGTTGATAGTGTGATCTTCCAAGTCATCCGATCTACTATTTATATCCGATGACCTACACCAGAATAGAAACAATGACAATATAACTTTGAGTAATAACAATTAAAGTTTATAAACTTGATGCAAAGTCACTTTAACAAGTGCTTATAAGGCAATAAAACCAACTTCATCATCTCCACCTCATATGAATATCACAAGTACTTAAAACTTACTTGACAAAATATCATCTTTTTCATTTCCCAAACCATCTTATACCTATCCACCCACTTATCTCATTTAGTCAAGCTAATGATTTTCTCATTCTTCCACTTCTTACCATGTCTTATAAACAACTCTTTCACCATTCCTATTCCATTGTTTCATACTCGTACCATACGATTTCACCGGCTTGTAGCCTTTTAAGCCATGACTTGGCTTGAATTTTAACACCGATTCATAGCCTACTAAGCCGTAGCTTGAACTTTAACACCGACTTATAACCTGCTAAGCTGTAGCTTGAACTTTAACATTGGCTCATAGCCGACTAAGTTGTAGCTTGATTCTTTCCACAATAATTTAATATTCCATATTCTCCCATCATCTTACAACCACAATTATACCCAAGATGTTTCAATATATGCATCAAAATATGTATATCGAATTTAAACTAACAATTAAATAATATTTAATTAACAAAAACTGTTTGTAAGCTATAAACTTACCTTTCTGGCAATGACTACTCTCGAAGATGTCTACTCAACGACTTTACTTTTCCCCCCAATTATCCACATTTGCACTTGTTTCTTGATCTAAACGATTAAATAATAATTTAATTAGACTATACTCAATTCCACCATTCTTTAACCATCATAATTTCTCATAAAATTCCCATCTTTCAAACTACCACATTTTATATATTTGCACCCACAACCACTCTTCCTATACGAGTTAATCCCATGACAAAAATCATCTACTTGACTAACTTACAAAAAACAATAAATAAAAGGCTTGTATAATAAATTCTATGTTTTCAAACCATGCTAAATACTCAAATCTTAACTAAAATTCCAGCATCACTTAAATTCACAGCAACCAAGCCCTCCATTGAAGCAAAACAAGCATGTCTTTAAGCTAATTTAACAAAACATCATCATCTCATGTTTTCATCTGCCATCACCTACATGATATAAAATTTTACCCAAATGCTAAGCCTAAAATCACATTTTACTAAGAAATAAATTTCACCTTGCATGATCTAAGCTTCACAATCCATGAAAACATCCATGCTAAATAAAATATAGTTAAATTCACTTACATGCAAGACACTTTAGCTACTCAATTCTTCAAGCTTAAAAAATGCTATATTTTCCCCTTTTTTCCTCACAATTTTAGCAAGAACAAGGAGAAAGAAAAATAATCTTTTCTTTACTTTTTCTTTAGTTATTATGGTATTATTATTAATTTACATATCCACCCCCAACTAACATCCTTAACTTAATATTACTCAACCCCATTATTGTCCATTTCATCATTTTGCATGATTTATTTAATTAAAGCTTCACCTTTTATCCTTATAACAGTTAACTCCTTTGAGCTAATACCTCTTAATTTTTTTCTATCATTCAATTACACCCTCTAATTTTAATTCATCATCATAACAATTTAATTCTTTACTTGACTAACTACCAACTTAACAAAACATTTAATAATAATCAATTCTACCATTTAATTTTTGTAATTACTAACATTACTGTTAATCGAGTCGTTACAGATTTGGTTGAGGACATTTATATGAAACAATCGCCTGAGTTTGAGGTTCTTGATGACGATGGGAATCCCTCAGCTTGTAGACTAAACGATGCAATATACAGACTCAAAAAAGCATTGAGAGCCTAGTTTGAGAAACTAAAGGCTTTCTAACTCAAAATTTGCAATTCCTCACCTCACGAGCCGATCCATCGTTGTTTTTCAAATACACTTCATCTAGTAAAATGTTCATTCTTGTGTACGTGGATGATATAATTATAACTGGTGATAATTGTTCTGAGCTCGATGAAGTGATCCAATGACTTGATCAGAAGTTTGGTTTAAAAGACTTAGGGGAGCTAAATTACTCCCTTGGTCTCCAAGTTACACGACATGGAGATTACATGCATGTGTCTCAACAAAAGTATGCTCATGAATTGCTTAAGGATTAAAGGTCACTGGTACACCGATAATCTGGTGCGACAATTCCAGCATAATATCTTTGACAGCAAATCCCGTCTTACATGCTGGAGTTAAGCATGTAGAGCTTGACATGCATTCTGTTCGAGAGAAGGTACTTAGTGGTCAATTACAGGTGAATTATGTTTTTGGGTATGATCAAGTTGCTGATGTACTACTAAACCGTTAACCATAAGAGCCTTTACTTGCTATCGAGATCGTATGAATGTTGTTCCTGCTGATTCCCTTTGTCGAGAACCTGAAGGGGGAACATTAGAGTAACTATTGCAGATAGGAAATGGTTAAGTAGTTAGCATCAGTTGTTTGATTCTGATATTCTATTTTACATTAGCCATTACCGATTGTATCAGTATAAATACAGAACCTTTGTACTCATCATTGATCAAGATTAATAAATTACTCATTTTAATCTATTCTGCCAATAGGGGATGACCCAATGGGTGTATATTCATGGACATGGAAACAGTCTTCATTCAACTGTAATTAGACTGGCATGGAACTTCGAGGCTACATGGAGGAACTCAACAACAAGCTGAGGATCTTTCTATTAGGAACTTGGATTTAAATGTATGGATATTGGTGGGGTAGGAAGACATCAGTATTATTGTAGCAACATTTTGCTTTCTTTTTTGATATAATGAACTCTCTACCTATAAAAGAAAATATGAAAATCATGGGCATGACTGGTTGACTACGCTGTGGTTGATGATGGTGAGTATTTCAGTAAAGATGAAGATGAAGATAATAATGATAGTTATGATGATAGTTATAATAATAAGCTTGGGAAAATAGAAAGAAACTAAATTAATGATAGAATTTTCAAACTTTGGGGAAAGTGGAAAAATTCACATAGAGAATTTTCTTCTTCTGTTTTTTTACTAGGGTGAAAATGTTAAATTATTATAAGCCTATAATGAAGGATGTTCATGATGATCATCATCATTTTTTCTCAATAAAATAAAATGCTGTAAATTTAGGCACTTTTGTTCCATACTTTTTCAGCATCGAACAGCATCAAATATGATGGTGATGGTGATGGTGATGATTATGATTTGGTAAATTACTCAAATAATCACTTAAATTTTAGAATGCTTTTATTTTATTCACCAAACTTTTCTGTAATTTTTGTCAGTTTTATTAGGTTAATTTCAAATTGTAGTTACTTCACTATTAAAATTTATTTAGTCACTGAACCAAAGGTTGACATGATAATTTGTATTGGTATAATAATAAATTTTAATTTTTTATATTTACACTTTTTATTAATTTAGTCCTAATTTTGAAAGTTTTAACGAATCTAACCTTCAACGTTTACACATTCTTTTAAATTTATCCGGATTCTAAATATTCAATATATTATTTAAAAATATATAATGTCCTTAAAATTTAAAAGATAGTTAAAAAACATATTTATGGTAAAATATATACTAATAATTTTTAAATCACATTCTAAAAATTTGAAGAAAATATGTTTTAATAGTAAAATATTAACAATAAAATTAATCTAAAATCTCATGTGATGGTTTGATGACCTGAATTCGAATTATACTAATTGTTTTTGTTGTTCGAGTTTTATCCTATTATTGTAATTCATAAAAAAATTAATCTAATAAAGTGACAAAATTAACAATAAAAAATCGATGAGCAAAATAATAACATTCTCAACTTTATGTGACTATATGAATAGTTTATCCAAAGAAAGAAAGCATGAAAAATGCTTAATGATTATGTCAGGAAGGGAACATGTAAGAAGATTCTTCTTTCCATGGGATTGCAATCTTCATTTCCTTTCTTTTAAGGAAGAAAATATAAAAATTATGTATTTAAACACTTCGGTTTTTATGATTCTTTTATACTTGTTGACACTAAGAAGTGTATAACATCAAATATATAAAATAATAAGGGTAAATTTAAAAAAAAAATAGTCACTTTTGTTTATTTTATATTATATTTTATTCACTTATGTTTGAAATGTTATATTTTAATCACTTACATTACTGTTTTGTTACGAAGTATTCACTCTGCTATTAAGCTTTATTATTTCCCCAACGAGAATCCTACATGGCAGCCCAAATGGGTTTTCAATGTCAACTTGGATGTTGAATTAAGATGAGAATAGTTTTTCAGTTAAAATGAAAAAGAAAACTAAAAAGAAAAAGGAGACAAACGATTTTTCTTTTTCAGTTCAAGGTGTAGTTAATTTAAAATTTTTAATTAATTAATTTTATTTAATTAAAAACTTATTCTCGTCCTAGTTGGACATCCAAATTGGCATTTAAAACCCATTTGAACTACCACATAGGATTGTCGTTAGAGAGACAATGAAACTTAACGGAAAAATGATCACTTTGTAACAAAACGATAACGTAAATAACTAAAACGTATTATTTTAAACATAAATGACTAAAATGTAATCTGAAATAAACAAAAGTAACTATTTTTATAATTTACTCAAATAATAAATAAAGAATCAATTTTATGTACATAAATTCAATAATTCTACCTCAAATATTTGTTTTAATCCTTAGCAATTTTGATTTATGTAAAAGTTGTGATTCTTTTATTCTTGGCAATGTTTTAATGTTTATTTTCGAGAATTGTGATTATTTTATTTAATAATATTATCTTTAAAATTTAAACATATATTTTTTACTTCAGATTTTACAAATATATCTTTTATTAAATATATATTAAATTTAATGTTTATTTTATATCTAAATTATTATTTGATGCAACATATTAACTGATGAAATTGATTGATTTGATATCCTGATGGAATTTTTAAAACATTGACCTTTTCTATAAAGTGGGTGTTTTTCTTTTATCACTGATATGTTAATTAGTAGAGGATTAGAATGTTTGAAATTCTAGATTAAGTAGGGTTGTAATGTTACATAAATCAGTAATCAGCTCATTAGTAATTAGTTCAAAGATGACACTGTCAAACATGATTCTTGTGATGAGCTTTTATTGTCATAATTAATGAGAAACAATAGGCAAGAAATCACTATTGTGTTGTCTTATGCATCTAATTAATTTTTTGTCTACGAATTATTTGACTTAGTCCGTAATTATTCCACTTTATTTCATGATTTTATTTGATTATGCAACCCAATTATTCATAATCAATCACAACCACTATATTGACTTTTATTATCCAATAATAGTAATTAATTTGGTTTAAGTTAACTAGTGCATAGGCAAAAGACATATATTTAAATTTTCAGATGGCATCCGTATTGGTTAAGTTAATTATCATTGATTGAATCTTAATTTGGTTAGCATCGGTATTATTGTTAGTGCATGGCGATGCGGACTCAAACACGTTGAACCGCACTTATCCTTTTATTTAAAGGTTGAGAAAAAGTTATGGATAGTTTTAAATTTTGTATAAAAAAACTCTAAATGACATAAATATTGGATTCAACCCTTGAACAATTGGGGTTCTTACCCCTTATAACAATAATTTGGGTAATAAAAAAAATTTGAGTTCAATTAAAGGAAAAGAATTTAAATTTTTTTGTTATATATAATTCGGACCAATTAAATAAAATTAATTGAATTAACTAAATGCCCAGAATTAACCACTATATTGTTTTTGGTAACTCAAACCCACTCAACTTGGAAACTTAAAATAAACCAAATCCAAAATCAAACTTAAAATGACCTTAACAGTCATGAACCATGATGACTTGACCTGGAAAAATATCCATTTGACGAACCCAAATATCCAATCGAACAAGTCTGACTGGTGAGCTTGAAATGAATAGAAAATTTTAAGATATGAATTAACCTAACCCAAATTGACATGATCTAAAAGCAACTCGATCCTTTCTTAACAAGATTACTTTAACAAAATAAACAGACTAATCGGTTATCTGTTATTAAGGGTAGTTAGCTAGATGAGTCAGTTAAGATGCTAACTGCTCGAGTTATGTTCTTTATAAGCAGCTCTCTTCTATTGTGTAATTCAAGTTTTGATGAATAAAGTTTTCTTCATTCAGATTCTTTCTTAGTTTTTAGTATAATCTAACATGGTATCAGATGTCCATAACATTTTGATTCTGAGATTCTGAAGACCTGTGGTTCGTTCATGGCGTTCTCTAGCTCCTCTGCAACTTCAACTACTGTACCAACAATGGCTACTAGTTCAAGTGATGGGGTATTAGATAGCAAGTTCTTTTCAACCAAGAAGTTAACAATTCTCCTTGACGATTCCAATTACTTGTTGTGGCATCAACAAGTTCTCCTTGCCATCAAGACTCATAAGCTTCAACGCTTTCTTGATGGTCGAGTTCCTCCACCTCCAGCTACTGTCATTGGTGATAATGGTGTGGTTCAAGAAAACCCTAAGTTTGTTAGGTATGAGCAACAGGACAATGCCCTTGCTTCTTGGCTACTGTCATCAGTTGGTCAGAGTGTACTGCGCCATTTAATTGGTATGGACTCGAGCACTTAAATCTGGAATACTCTTGCTAATGTTTATGGTAGCAAGACTACTTCTCGTTTGATGTTCTTCAGACGGGCACTACACTCTCAGCGCAAAGGTGATCTAACAATGAAAGACTTCTTGATGAAGATAAAGAGTTACTGTAATAATCTTGCAAGTTGTGGTGAGACTATCAGTGAGCATGAGCATGTCACTGCAATCTTAAATGGTCTTTCAGCTGAATTTGAAGCAGTTATAACTACTAGTTAGGTGTCTTATGGTGTCCAGGCTATCACAACAATGCTTCTTGATGCTGAAGCAAGACAACATGCTACAATGGTCGATGTGCCTAGCTCAACCAATATAGTCACCAATAAAATTAGTTTGGTTCTTCTAGTGTATCTACACCTTCTTATTGTCCCAACTCACTTGCAGGGTACTAGCATGGTTGTGGTCATGGACGCTTATTTAATTCTCCCATTCAGTGTCAGTTATGTGAAAATAAAGGTCATCTTGTTGACAAATGTTATCATAGATTTGACACATCTTATAAGAGTTCTAGTTATAGACCTCCAAATGCAAATGTGTACATGTTTGGTGCTGGACCATCCATTCCACCTTGGGTACCTCTACGCATGCCATCTGCAGTACACTCACAAGACAATTTGGTCTGGTCAAATCCCTTTCACGCTAATATTCAGGATGTGGGAGCATCAATAGTGCATAAAACCAACCCTCAAGCTTATATTGCTACCCCAGATACAATAGGAGACAATGCTTGGTATCTTGATTCTGGCACAACACATCACCTGACACACTCTGTTGCATCTATAAAAGAAAGCACACTATACAATGGGCCAGGTAAGGTGTATGTGGGAAATGGTAATGTCTTCCTATGCCTCATACTGGTCAATCATCACTCCTTACTCATTCTAGACCATTGCTTATTAAATCTTTATTGCTTGTGCCTCGAATAACCAAAAACTTGTTGTCTGTGTCCAAATTTGCAAAGGAAAATCAGGTTCTCTTTGAATTCTATCCCACACGTGGCCAAGTTTGAGATTTGAGAACAAAAGAGGTGCTTCTACATGGTACAGTTCACAATGGTCTCTACAGACTTCACTTAGAGAGTGCTACCAAGAACACTGATGTTGGTGGTTTAGCTCATTGTTTTGCTGTAGATAAGTCAGTTCCCTTAAACATTTTGCATTCTAGACTAGTACATCCATGCTTGTCTACTCTTGAGAAAGCTTTGCAACATTGTCATGTGTCTTTTTTTATAATAAAAGCATTGTTAGTTGTGTTTCATGTCACCTTGGGAAAGAACACAAATTGCCATTTCCTATATTTGTAACTAAGTACACTACACTATTACAGATGGTTGCAGCTGATGTTTGGCGTCCTACTCCAGTATAATCCAATTGTTTCTCCTACTATGTTACCTTTATTGATGCTTACTCGAGATATACTTTGCTTTATTTTCTAAAAAGGAAGTCAGATGTTGCCTGTCTTTTCTCAGTTTCATCTACAAGCTGAGAGAGCTCTTGGTTTCAATCTTAAGGTACTACAAACAGATGGTGGGGTAGAATTTCAATCATTGAAAGGTTACCTGGCACAAAGGGGTATTGCTCACAAACTTACATGTCCTTACACCTTTGAACAAAATGGCTTAGCTGAAAGAAAACACAGGCAGATTGTGGAATGTGGTCTCTCCATGCTTGCTCATGCCTCAATGACTTTGACTTATTGGAATGAAGCCTTTAGCACTGCAGTCTATCTGATAAACAGGTTACCTTCTCATCCTTTAGTCAATAAACCACCTTATGAACTTTTGTTTCATGAAAAACCAAACTATATGTCACTAAGAACCTTTGGATGCCTTTGTTTTCCTAACCTTAGACCTTATAACAATAATAAATTACAGTTTAGGTCCACTCCCTATACCTTTTTAGGTTACTCACCACAGTTTAAAGGCTATAAATGTAGAGATCATATAGGCAAAATCTATGTGTCTCGTCATGTCACATTCCATGAAAATGTTTTTCCTTTTTAGACCATGTTGAAAACATCAGACACTCTCATATCTCCATCACCCTATCATAAACCAAGCTTAAAACTACTTATTTTTCCTAAACCTAGTGTTTCCTCAAACTTTGTGTCATCAACTACTCCCTAAAACGCTTCCAATCACCTTAGTATACCAACTCTATCACCTGCACCTTCAACAAACTCCGAACCAGTTTTTCCAGTTATAATATCTCTTAATTCCAATTCCAGCTTAACTGCATATGTGCCCCATCAACCTCAACACCAAGAAACCAGTTTATTTAACAACCATCCAATGATCACTTGAAGTAAGATAAGCACCTTTAAACCCAAACTTTACCTCAATAAGGTAATAGGTTTATCAGACTCTACACCAATTGATTTCGTGAGGCAATGTTGTCATCTCAGTGGAGTAATGCTGTGAAAGATGAGTTGCATGCCCTTAGCAAGAATAACACTTGGAGCTTTTATGTTCTTCCTCCATCAAGAAAACTAGTTCGTTGCAAGTGGCTATTTAAGGTAAAAAGGAAGTCTGATGGTACAGTGGATAGGTACAAAGCTCGTTTGGTTGCTAAGGGGTTTCCACAACAAGCTAGGTTTGATTTTTGTTGCACTTTCAGTCCAGTGGTTTGTGCATCTACTGTAAGAGTTACACTTGTTGTTGCAGTCATGAATGGGTGGTCACTAAGACAGGTTGATGTCAGCAATGCTTTCTTTAATGGAACACTGGATGAGGAGATTTATATGGAGCAACCACCAAGCTTTGAGGCTCAAGATACCAATGGAGAAAAGCTTGTATGCAAGTTGAATAAAGCCCTTTATGGCCTCAGACTGGCACCAAGAGCATGGTTCCATACATTGAGAAGATATCTGGTTGATCAGCCACATTTTCAACCTTCCAAACCTGGTCATTCTCTTTTTGTTTGAATCAGTGCAGACATCTCCATATTTCTTATGGCATATTTTGATAATATAATCATTACAAGGAACTCATCTATTGAGATTAACAAGGTGATTTAACAACATTATGGTCAATTCTCTCTCAAAGACATGGGAGAGCTCTATTACTTCTTGGGCATTAAAGTGCAACGCATATCTCAAGGTCTTTTTCTGAGTTAGAAGAAGTACATCACAAAATTGCTAAACAAGGTATGAATGGCAGAATCATCACCAACTCTTACACCAATGATAGACACTCCTAAGCTAGTAGCAACAAGAGGGAGCCCATTTGTTGATGTTCATCTCTATAGAAGCATTCTTGGCACACAACAGTATGTCTGTATTACAAGACCTGATATTGCTTTTTGTGTCAATAAACTTAGCCAGTTTATGAATAACCCATATGACACTCATTGGAAGGCTGTTAAAAGAGTGTTAAGGTATCTTTAAGGCACCCTGCAACATGGTTTATTCTTTACACGAGGACACATTGAACTATCTGGCTATTCTGATATTGATTGGGCATCAATTGTAGAAGATAGACGCTCAACATTAAAGTATTGCATCTACCTTGGCCCTAATCTTGTTGCTTAGTGTTCCAAGAAGCAACCTGTGGTGTCAAGATCCTCATCAGAAGCAGAGTATCAACGCTTGGCTAATTATGTTTAAGAACTACTCTGGATAAAGCAGTTACTAGTTGAAATTAAAGTTACACTAAGGAAGGCTCCAGTGGTTTGGTGTGACAACACTTCTATAGTCTCAATGGTAGCTAATCCAACTCATCATGGAAGAATGAAACATGTGGAGATTTATCATCATTTTGTTAGAGAGAAGGTACTAGATGAGGTGTTGCAAGTGAATTTTGTTCTTTCAAAAAAGCAGGTGGTTGATGTTCTTACAAAACTACTCACACCAAGGTAATTTGCTCCCTTTCGAGATGCTCTACGAGTCTTGCTCTTGAACAATGAGACAAGTTCTTAGAGTTCTCAACAAGTTAGAAAATCAGGAGAATAACAAAATAAACAAATTAAACGGTTACTATTATTAAGGTAGTTAGCTAGTTGAGTCAGTTAAAATGCTAACTGCTCGAGTTATGTTTTTTGTAAGCAACTCTCTTCTATTGTGTAATTCAAGTTTTGATGAATAAGGTTTTCTTCATTCAGTTTCTTTCTTAGTTTTTAGTATAATCTAACATATACTTATCTTTAACATAAATAAGTTATTTCTTGTTTAGATAAAAATAAAGGAATGAAAGCTTATTTAAGTGTAAGAAATAGAAACTTATCTAAATAAGTGATAAATTTGAGTGGTTTTATAATTTGGCCATTTTCAAAATGCTTTAAAATATGTCAAGTGATTACTAGCTCAATTGGCACCAATTCCATTATAGGCTTTTGGAAGTTGTAATTTTGAGTGAGTTTAGACACATAATATCGTCTTCAAATAAATATAATTAATTAGAGTTTGTAAATAAAATGTAGATTAAAAATAGATTAAAAAAACTAAAAATAAGATACACAAACTAAAATTTATTTAATATGATAGTACTTGTTGAGGACCAAAATAAATAGAGGAGAAAGGATGCAGTTCTCATGGAGATGAAGATGAAGATGAGTATCATGTGTAGAAGTGGAAGGTTGAAGAACAAACCCTCTTTTAAGGCCAGTGATGGGTATTATAGGCAAGGGTAACCACCCCTTGGCCCTAAGTCTTAAGATGTGGTCCACAACTATCTTATAATGGTTAGCTATAAAGCCATATTAGCCTTCTAGATAGGTGGTGATAAGATTTACATAAACCAAGCAAGGTCCATGTGTGCTCCTTCCAAAGATGGATCAACACCTATAAATGGTCAGGTAGATCACAAGTGCTCTACGTGCTATATATGTATACACTTGAGAGGTCCATAATTAGTGAAGTATTGCCCTCAAAGTATTACCCTCGAGTGAAGTTTTAGTCGACGAGATTGCAATTGGGTGAAGTATGGATGGTGAGACCTATTCTAATGAGATACCGCTAAAAATTTCCACCTAATTGAGAGGGACATTATAAAGTGACTTACTTAAATACAAGTTGTCTACTTGTTTGTTAAGGGTGAAAAGGTGTAAGGTAAACGTGTGGTAAGGAAAATGTGTGTTCTGTGAACATAGGGATTTTTTAAGTGGGTTTAACTTAAATTAAGAAGGCTTCAATTGGGTTTTTTTCTATTTAAAGAAAGAAAAATATGTTAGGTTAAATGGGTCATAATGTATAGGGTACACGTCAAAACCATTTAGGCATTATAAATTGTGATGTTTAAATATCCCTTTGGACACCTTAATCTATATAAATAGGACATTTAAAGAATTTGTTTGAACTTTTTTTATTGTCTTTGTGATCTTAAAAGTTTAAGGAAAACTTCTGAGAAATCATTTGTTGTTAATGATCTTTGTTGAAGATTCTGTGTTCAATTACCTTTGGTAAGTTTTAATTTTTTTTTTTTTGCATTTTAGGGGTTTAAAGAAAATAGTAGATTCAAGCTTTAGGTTTGAGATACGATGGCTGGTGGTGGTAACTAGATGAGTAAGAATAATGTAGGTAAAAAGGATAAAGGAAAGGGTAAAGCAAGTATTAGCAGAACAACAATAGTGAAGAATCTAGACAAATATAAGGAGTTCTCTATGGTCATTTTCTCTAAGAAATAGGAATGTAAAACAATTGAGGAGATGACACGAATGTTGGAACTATAAGGAATTAAATTGCTAATTATGCATTTGATTTTTCAATCCATGGTGGAGTTAACTATCTGAGTGATGTGGTTGAAGGATTCTTCTTTCCATTATATGTCTTTGAGGTAGGTTTTTATCTCCTATTGCATCCATTCTTTAGAAAGGTGTTAAAAGAATATGGAATAGCCCTAGTCAACTAACGAGCTTTTTCTGGTGGACCTTAGTTTGTTTCTTCATCTATTGAGGCAAGCTTCAAAAATTGAATGCCTTCCAGAACATTTACAAGTTCACTACACTCGCAATGTATGGTACAAAGGCAAGCAACATAAAATAAGCAACACAATGAGCTTCATCTTGATAAGGAAAAATATTTTTTTTATCAAGCAAAAGAATAAAGAGTTATATGAATTTTCCAATTTTTTTATTCAAACCAAGAAGTGAATATTGCACTAAGATTCCAAACATGGAGAGTGTGATTGAGAAATCCCAATATGCTCGTTTAAGATGGGGTCATCCTTTAGAGATAAAAGAGTTGGTGACCATAAAAATGGTTTGAAAAACTTTCTTAGAGGAAACTAGCCCCAATTGTTTCAAAGTAGATAACCTTAGGCAAGGCATTAATTTTGATGAATTGTTATCATGCGAGGAAGCTTAGTTGCAAGGTGTTGAGGATAAATTGGATTTAATAATGTTAGGAACTTGAAAGAGCCCCAATATTTTCTATATAATCATTGTAAGTGCTATAAATATGAAAGATACCATAGTTCGAGTATGTGTATAGATGCTTTGGCAAGCTATGATGATCTTAATAAAGATGCTCACATTGATCTTATTATTGATGTAGGCATTACTAGAGTTTGTATCGCTTTGATCAAAGTTGTTGAAGGTGAGATTCTTTTCTTAACACTATGGTTAGTCACTCCATCATTCGTATGATTGATTTATCAACTTTATATGATGATCATGTTTTGGACATAGCTTCTTCAAGTACTTATTTTGGTTAAATTATCATATATCTATTCTTTACAAAAATAGTTTTGGTATGTGTCAAAATTCGATAGGTCATAGGTCTTTCCTTTTTGGATTAATCTTATATATGCATTGTAAAATGTCGTAATTTGATACGTCAAATTAGGATTTCCGTTATATTTAAGGAGCTTTTTTTCAAGAAAATTAGTGTTTTTTTCGTAGTTTAGCATAGTTTTTAGATTTTCGATTCAATAAATGTTTAATGCATTTTTATGCTTATTTTGAGACCAAAATTGGCCAAATGTGTCATTTGGACCCTAATGATCAATTGAGTGTTGTAGGAACTTAACGGTGGTCGATTTTGAGCTAAACATCACCAAAAAGTGAGTATCACGATACCCAAGCATGGGTATCACAACCCTCAACAATCCTGAAATGAAAAGGAGTATGAAGACAACTTATAGTGGTATCACGATACCCAACTGTTAAAGCAACCCCATTTTGAAACTGTCCTTGACACCGCGATATCCAAGCCTAGGTATCGCAATATCATTGTTGTGAGGGGACAAAAATTGACATCAAGGGTAGTCCTTGTCCAATCGAAGCACCAATCAAAAAGACACACTAAGGGCATTTTGGTCAAGAAAGATGGGTCAAATTGCTGTTAAAAAGAGCAAAAAATTGGCTAGAGAGAGAAAAGACGTTGGACATAAGTTTTAGAATTGTTTTTTAGCTTTTCTCTTCATCTTTTTTAGGGTTTAGTCTTCTCCATAGCTATAAAACTATTTTTTCTGCAATTTCTTTGGGTTTCTTAGCATTTTCTTAAGTAGTTAAGTTAGTTATTATTGTAGGTTAGGTTTATTTACATGTTTAGTATCTTGGACTTACTTGTAATCAAATTTTACTCTCTAATTTAATTTCATTTCAATTTACTTTCTTTTCATCAATTAAAAATCTCATCTTTAGTGTTTTTGGTCATTTACTTTACTATTAGTTGTTTTCCCTTCCAACTCTTTCCAAGTAAATCCCAACTTTCATCTTTTTGTTCAAGTTTATGTCAATGACTTTCATTTGTTCTTCTTTGTTGTTTCTTAGTTTAGAAATGGTAATGAGTAGCTAAATATTTGGGGGTTAGTTTATGGAAATGTTGGGTAATTGATTTTGGGTTGGAGGACTAAATTACAAAACTAGACTAAATAGAATATACTTAAAAACTTAGTATTGACGTTCCTAAGTGAAAATCAACATAAGTGAGACAGAGAGGAGATCTTATTGGGCACCAATTTTATAAGTCATAAGTTAGTCGGTGAGGTTGAGAGATAAACTAAACTAATTTGTCTTACTTGGTAAAGTTGAGTCCGAAAGGTAAAATGGAGACAATTTAGGAGTAATAGAAATTTAGATCCATAATTTGAAATTCAACAACCACATGGAAATCAATCAACCACTCTTTGTTATCGTATTTATTATGATTTGATAGTTGTTTAGTTTTTTTCTCTTTACAAGCTAGTCCTTTGCAATTTTTTTTAAATAATTAATTAGTATTATCACACTCTTGAATAGCTTGACGTACTATAGTATCGAGCGAATAGTTGTTTAGACTTTTTGTTTGCATGTTTGTAGCTAGATTTCACTTAATCACTGGCTCCTTTGGGTTCAATCCTTAGAATATTCTAGTGTTCCATTTACACTACAAATATTACAACCGACCTATTACACTTGCAGACACCACACTTACTATTTGATTGATTTTTATTTTAGTGTTGATTTCTCACCCCATTTGCGAAGACGAGAAGAGAGGCGATCACATTGTAATTTGGTAGAACCTTGGGAGTAAGGAAGTATTCAAGGAACTTTTGAGAAATAAAGAAAGCTCTCTAGTAACGATTTTGGATCAACTTCTAATTGTAAATTTGCAAATAGTCAGCATCATATGGAGCTTTGTCACAATTAGAGGGTCTCTCATAGGCTTGAGTTCCTCCAATCTGGTGGAAGTGTTTTCAACACTGAGTTTTCCGAATAAGAAGATAATGACCCACTCACATTTGACAAAGTGATGCAAAGTATTGATTTTAAGCTATAAGAAATAGCTATGAAAGCTAAGATGGATTCTATGTAATCCAACTCAATGTGGGAACTTGTAGATTCCTCCTAAGATTATTCCTAACAACCAACTAAAATCATATTTTTTTCTTTTTATAGAGTTTGACAAATTCAAAATCTGATTTTTAATCAGTCACTAATTTTGCAACTTTTCAATTTGGCCCTTTTTATTGCTTTTCGTTCAATTTAGCTAAATTTGCTTGTTGATTTGAACTTCGGTATTCCAATTGCGTCCTGACAAAATTTAACAAGAAATCACAAGCTTATTAGTATTCTATTCAAAATTTGACAAAAAATAAGTACATTAAACACACAAAATTAGCTTGTTATCAACTATTCGTGGTGGCTTGCCTCATTTTCATCGTTGCTCTGATGCAAATTACTCCTCAAGGTGGCCGACCAAGAGAGATTTTCACTCAAGATCCGATTGCAAGGGAAACTCTCAAGGAGAGGATGGAAAAGAATGAATGAAAATGGAAGGCTTTAGGCGTAAGAGAGAAAAGAGAATGGTGAGCGAATAAAATGTGTTTTGAGAGGTGCATGAGGGGTGGTATTTATACTTGAGGGAAGGCTTGGGAGTTTGCTAAAAATAGCATTAACATCCCTTGAACCACTCTCATGCATGGCCGACCATATTTTGAGGAAAGAGGGGTTGGTTGGTGCATGATTCTAGCTTGATTTTTGCTTGATTTAAGGGCATGGGTTTGATGGCAATCATGGGAACGTGTTGGGCTAATTTTTTATTTTTTACACATTTAGGGACCCTTATTTAATTGTTCCAAAGCTGATTGGGTTGCTCCTTGCTAAATTTGGGCTCCTTCCCCTTAATGGAAGGCTTGGGCTCCAATGTAAAGGCAGACTTGTTCTAGAGGTGCTCATGGGTTGGGTCAGGTTCGGGTTGAGTCTAAGCATGATATTAACATATTTTATACTTATCCAAGTCCAGCCCAGCCCGAAATCTGGGTCTAAAATTTTTCCAAACTCGCCAATATTTGCAAAAGACTAACCCAAGCCCATTTCAAGCCTACCCATATTATTTTAATTTTTTTTAAAAAATATTTATATTATTTTATTTCAAATTTAATAATTCTATACATTTTATTTATTGAATTTTTTTATATAGTTATCTTAGCATTATTTTAATGTTTACATTAGAGTAGTATTATATATTTAGTATATATTTATTTTATGTTTTTTAAATTAAATAATATAAAAAATAACATAATATAAAGTATTATAAACTTAAAACAGGTCAAGTCCGGTTGGGTTTTTAAGTTTGATGTTCTAGCAATCTTCAAGTCTTGAATTCAAGAATCTGACCTATATTTAAACGGGCCTAATTTTTTTCCCAAACTCATTTTCGAGCCTAATATTTTTGTCCAAACCCTCTCAAATTTGGGCGAGCCTTTGGATCTGAACGGGTAGCCCAACCCATGAATAGGTCTAACTTGTTCTTTTTAGCAACCCAGTTCCTAGCTGGATTAAAATAAATTCTTTGAGTCCAATTCGATGGCTTTGTCGTCCCATGCTGATTGATATTCAGCTCATGTGCATGTGTCATCTATACTGGCTCCAAACATCGAGCAAATCATTGTACCAAGATACAACAATTTTAGGCAAAATTATGAAATTTTCAACATGTAGAAATATAAAGTAAAATTATGTAAAATTAACACCTAATTACTCAAAAAATACTAACTTTACTTTAATTGTGCCTAATTTTTCAATATGAACTAAAAACACACAATTTGCTATCAAAATGCTCGGAATTTGCATAAATTCTAAGTTAAAATGTGCTCTAAAAGTCCATATAATTTAGAGTTATCAGTTGTAATGCTCAAGTCAATCCGCATATTGTTATCCATTGAGGCGACTCTCAATTACGAGATCTAACGGATGGATGTGAAGACAGCATTATTGAATGACTATCTTGAAGAGAGAACCTATATGATGCACCCCACCGAATACATAGCTAAAGGAAATGAGTATAAAGTTTGCAAACTGCTTAGATCCACATATGGACTTAAGCAAGCATCCTGCTTATGGAATAAAAAATTTGAGCAAGCGGTCCAAATTGAGAAAGATGTTGATGAACCTTATATTTATAAACGTATTAAGGATGGAAATGTGATCTTTCTTGTTCTGTATGTCGATAACATTGTACGAATTCGAAATGAAAGGATATGATAAAAACTAATTAAATTTTACCAAAAAATTTAGCAAATACTACTACTATGAGTTTTAGAAGGAGAGAGAGGAGTTTAGTGATCAAGGCCAAATTTTATTTAAACAACATTTTTAAATAGACTCAGCATCATATTAATGGAAAATATAAAATTTGGGGTTAAATTTATTTTTACACTAATTAAAAAATGTCATATAATCTTTTTTTTTTAATATAAAGACAGGGCAAAGTTCTAACAACAACGCGATTGGCATGAGTTGAACTCAAATTACACATGAGATAATGAACACCCTTAATCATCATACTAACACGGGATTCTCATATAATATTTTTAATACAAGCGAAATTTAATAAAATTAAAAAAAAAAACACACAATCAACTGGGTGACAAGAAAAGCTTTAAACATAAGTAACCTGCTGTAAATTATTAAAAAAAAAAAAACCACTCATTTAATTAAATTTCATCTCAATAAATACTTATAAGTAATTATTATGCATTTTGCATTTCCAAGTTAGAGACCAAACATAACCCCCAATTTATTAGTGGTGAATAAATGGAGTATAGGAGAAGATGGAGAAGGCTGAGGGTCCCCTTTGATCATGTTGATGCCCTCTACCAAGGGAAGGGGTCCCTTTCCAATTATCTTTGGGTTGCCACATGCACATTGGATACAATATCTTTTCTCAAATGATTCATTCTTTGATTTTCCAAATATTAGGCCCTATTTTCACTTTAATTATTTTTTTAATAGCTGACAAAACAATGGATTTGTTTACATCTATTTTCAATGCTCCCGTTCTTTAATAATGTAATGAGCATTCGATCTTCATTTTATTTATTATCTAATTTTAAATTAATCTTCAGATTAAATCCTTAAATAAAAAATTAATAGTTGGTATATTAATAATATATTTTTCTTATTTCATAAATAATTTTTAAAAAAATTATTTTTTAATATTTTATTATACAATTATAAAAAGTATATTCTAACATATCAAATACAATGCCGTACTTAACACTAAATTAACAACTAAACTAACGAAATCACATGAATAATACTTTATTTTAAAGATTTGATTAATTAAAATTAATTTATACTTTGAGGATTTCCATGCAACACTCTAAACTAATTTGTTTTTCAAGGACATAGTTTGTGGTCTCTTTTCGCTTCGCTTCGTCTTCTTGGATTGAAAAAATAATAAAAGAAAGGTTGTCTTCTTGGATTGAAAAAATAGAAAGAAAGGTAAATTATTAAAATAATTATTTTTTCTTCTTTTAAGTTATATTTTAGTTATTTATATTTGAAATGTTATGTTTTAGTACCTTTTGGGATAGACGGTGCGGTAGCGATACATTACTTTTTGTCTCGCACTATATATTTAATATCACCCACCACAGTTGTTTTTATACTAATCGCGGGTAAACGCACTGCTCATCCAAACCCACACTTTATCACTTATGTTATCGTATTGTAACATTTTAACCACTGAGCATTAATTGTCGATAACTGTGTAACGTTAAGCTGATGATGTAACACGTTAAATCATCATTTCAAACAAAAATTTTAGGTTAAATTATACAACTGGTCCCAATATTTTTTCGTTTTGAGAAATTTAATTTTTCTTTTCTTTTATGTTCTTTGAACTTTCCTTTTTTTTTTTTTTTTCATTCTCTTTTCCTTCTCTATTTGTTTTCCTCCCTTCTATATTTCTTTTAACATATTCTGTGTTTCCCATTTGTTAGAACTAATCTCTATACTTTTATTTTTTGAATAATTTAATTCATTCTTTTTATTTCTTTATTTTCCTTTTCTTCTTCTCCTTTATATTTCTCTCCTCTTATATTTTTTACTACAAAAACGTAATCTTTGCCCCCCAAATAAACCAAGTCCTTGTTTCTTTCACATATTCCTAAATTGAATTTCACTTAAAATTGAATATCAATCACTCTTAATCATATCTAGATTTGAATATAACCTAATTTTGAAACCAAAATTGGATCTAATTAACCAATATAAAAAATCATATCCTTAATCAAATCTAAACATAAATTGAATTCTTTATATTCAAAATAAATTTTTTTCGTTTCCAAACTTTTACAGAATCGAGTAGATTATTCATTTCTTTTTCTTTTTTCTGACTAATAAAATTAAGCAAACGATAAAATTGATCTAAACCTTCTTGGATATTCCCAAACAAGCTTGATTGGAACTCGAACATGGATGAACCAAAAAGAGAAAGGGAGCATGGAACCAAACTGGTTTGGGTAAATGTAAGGGTAAGTTTTGTATGGTGGTCGTTTTAGTCATTGAGAGTGTAAAGCTCGTTTGAAGAATTCGTGAAACAACGTAGTTCCGAGAGGGCGAGAATGTTGTAGGTAAGATAGATAAGTTGGTCATAGGGGTTGATTAGGAGGTTAAGGGAACGGGCTCGGGAAACTTTGTTGAGGGTAGACTGCCATAAGTCACGATTGGCGAGGTCTTTGAGTGAGGCGAGCTTGTGGACTAGGTCATTGAGATATCCAAATTGGTTCGTTAAAGCAATAATGGATGGTGAGGGTTTATAATTGTGGGGTGAGAATATGCGAAACAAGTTTTATTTTTATTTTAGTTTTCGCTTTTTCTTTTTTTCATCAACATAAAAAAGTTTTAACAAATGGAAAACATAGAAAAACTATGTTAAAAGAGCTGGAGAAGGGAGGAAAATAGAGGGAGAAGTAGAGAAAGAATGGAAAACAAAGAAAAAAAAAGAAAAGTTAAAAGAACATAAAAGAATAAAAATTAAATTGCTCAAAATGAAAAAAATATAAGGACCAATTGTATAATTTAACTAAAATTTTTGCTTGAAATGATCATTTAACATGTCACGTCAGCTTACCGTTACACCGTTAACATCAATTAACAACTCAATGACTAAAATGTTACAACACATTAACATAAGTGACTAAAACGTAACATTTTAAATATAAATGATTAAAATGTAACCTAAGGTAAACAAAAATGACAATTTTGATAATTTATCCTAGAGAAAGGTTTTTGCTTAAAATATAAGGGTGAGTATTGGGTATACTAATTATGTATTTTTTTTATTTTATAAATAACCTTAAAAATTTAGTCTACTTGAGGGTCTAAAACCTTGTGTACCGCTTATCAAATAAATTTTCAAAATATAATACACATCATGTCTAATCTGACAAACTATTTTGTTGGAAAATATTCACACCACGTTTACCATCTTCTTATGTCATTTAGTGTTATGGTTAGTCTATCTTGTTGGTTCATGATTTTTAGCAAGTCAGCTAATCAAAATAATTTGTTCAGTCTTTTGTGGGATTTTTCTATTTTTAATAGTCAATTAATGGGTCTCATATCCACGTTTTTCCTTCTATGTAAGCCTATAAAAGGCTTAATTGCTAAAGTTATTTTTCATTGAATTTCTTTAATTTATCTACATCTTTTTCCGTGTGTTAAGTCCGTTTCTAGCTTCTATTAGTGGTATCAAAGCTAGGTTGAGAGAGCATCTTGTGTAGCCTATTCTAGTTGCGATGTCGCAACGTCAGAATAATTCTGATAGATTCATCCATTTTGTTATTCCTCGCTTTGATGGTCATTATGATCATTAAAGCATGTTGATGGAAATTTTCTAAAGGTCAAAAATATATTCGCCAGTCATTTAGGGTGGAATTTAGGAGTCAGAAGTTGGAACCGATTTGTCGAATACATATAAGGAGAAGATTGAAGCATATAAGCTAAAAAAACTTGAAGGCCAAGAATTGTCTATTCCAAAAAATTGATCGTTCAATCCTTGAGATAATTCTTTGCAAGGATACAACAAAGCAAATTTGGGATTCCATGAAGAAGAAATATCAAAGGCAATGCAAGGGAAAAGTATACACTGCTTCAAACTCTATGAGGGGATTTTGAGACATTGTGTATGAAGCCAAGAGAAACTATTTCAGATTATCTCTCCAGGACGATGGTAATCATGAATAGGATGCGAACTTATGGGGAAAAGCTTGAAGATGTTGCTGTCATTGAGAAGATCTTGCGATCTTTGTTGTCAAAAAATAATTTTGTTATCTACTAAATTGAGGAATCAAAAGACCTGTATACTCTTTCCCTTGATGAGCTTGAAAACTCATTGATGATTCATGAGTCAAAATTCGTCCTACAAGAGAATGAGGAGCACGCTTTGCAAGCTGTGTCGAATGAAAATGCTTTTGGGCGTGGTAACAACAGGTAGAAGGGAAGAAACTTGAATGATGGTAAAAAGGAAAATGAGTGGAGGAATGGTTTGGATCATCACACATTTGATGGGCAGCCAAAAGCTACAAACAAGTCCTAGATTGAATGTTTTCGAAGCCACAGGTATGGTCATTATCGTAATGAATGTTATACCAATCTGAACGGAAGTCATGACAGAAGCCATGGTAGAAGCCGTGGCGAAGAGAGGATAAATTTTACAGAAGCAACTAAGGAAGAGGAAGAAGTTACTCTTTTCGTGGTGTGTGATCCGAAGGAGGAGACCCGAAAGAATTTATGGTATATAGATACGGGTTGTAGCAATCATATATGTGGAAACTGATCAACATTCTCTAAGCTAGATGAGACATTCCAACAACAATAAAATTCGGTGACAACTCTCTTGTTTCTATCCAAGGACGAGGGAAGGTGAATATCCAAACAAAGTTCTCATCTATCCAAAGTATTCTAGATGCTTACTTTGTTCGGATCTAAAGTCAAATTTACTTAGTGTGGGTTAACTCTAAGAGAAAGGCTATGAGGTGATTATCAAAGATGGAGTGTGCAAGATCTAAGACTGGAATTTTGGGTTAATTGCTAAAGTCATCATGATAGCCAATAAGCTCTTTCCATTGCATATTAAGCATATTGAATTTGGTCACTCTTGTTTTTCAACACAAGAGATTGGTTCAGCATGGCTTTGGCATTACAAGTATGGGCACCTAAGTTTTAGAGTACTACAAACGTTACAATAAAAGAAGATGGTTATTGGTCTTCTTGCATTTGATGCTCCTTTAAAAGCATGTGAAGATTGTGTTGTTGAAAAGATGCCTCGGGATAGTTTTCCAAAAGGAAAAGGTTTGAGAGCCTCACAGAAGCTTGAATTGGTTCACTCTGACATCTATGAACCATTGAATCCAACTTCAAATGGAGGTAAACGTTATTTTATAACGTTCACATATGATTTTAGTCGAAAGAGTTAGATTTATTTCCTGCACAGAAAATCTAAAGCCTTTGCAGCTTTTAAGAGCTTCGAGGCGCTAGGTTGAGACATCAATTAAAGCTCTTCGTAGTGGTTGAGGAGGAGAATATATTTCTCAAGAATTTATAAGCTTTTGTTTATCTAATGGGATACAGAGGAAACTTACTGCATCTTATACCCCTCAATAAAATGGGGTAAGCGAGAGGAAGAATCGAACAATTTTAAATGTTGTTCAAAGATTTTTACGAAGAAGTAATGTCCAGAAAGAATTTTGGCCGGAGGCGATAAGCTGGAGCGTTCATGTTTTAAACAGAAGTCTTACACATGATGTTCGAAACATGACACAAGAAGAAGCTTGGAATGGTTGGCAACCAGATGTGTGTCATTTTAGTGTATTTGGGTGCATTGCTTACTCTCATGTGTCGGACCAAAAGAGGACAAAGCACGATGATAAGGCTGAGAAGTGTGTTTTTCTAGGCATTAGCAATAAGTCAAAAGCCTACAAGCTATATAATCTTATCACCAAAAAAGTCATTATCAGCCAAGATGTAGTTTTTGTCAAACAAACATTCTGGCCATGGGGAAAAAAAAGAATAGCAAGCAAATGAAGCAAATTCTAGTAGATTTTAGTGATAAGATCAACGAACCAGCAGCAAAAAAAGTGGAATAATCTACAGCTGAAATAAATCAGCAGAATGGGTGCAATAAAAGAATCAAAAGAGACGGTATGGATGGAAGATTACGCAATTAATAGGAATCAATCCGATGATGAAGATCCTTAGACATATTTTGCTTTATTTGCGGACTGTGATCCTGTAAGTTTTGAAGATGCTTGCAAAGATTTGAAGTGGCAGAAAGCAATGGATGATAAAATTGCTACAATTGAGAAGAACTACACTTAGGAGCTAACTGATATTCCAAAAGGAAAAAAGCCAATCGGAGTTAAATGGGTTTACAAAACCAAATTCAAGGAGAATGGCGAGGTTAACAAACTATAAAGCACGTTTGGTAGCTAAAGGCTAAAAGAAGTAATTCAATGCTGATTACAAAGAAGTGTTTGCTCCCATGGCTCGAGTTGATATAATCATATTGGTGGTGGCATTAGCAACACAAATGTTGTGGCCAATTTTACAACTTAACGTGAAATCAGCTTTTCTACTCGAAGAGTTAGAAAAGCATGTATTCATCGATCAACCCCTTGGTTATGTGAAATATGTTAGTGGGCATAAAGTATTTAGATTGAAAAAGGCACTATATAGGCTAAAACAACCTCTTAGAGCGTGGTATAGTCGAATAGATGCTTATTTCAAGTTGGTAGGTTTTAAGAAATGTCCGTATGAGCATACTCTTTGCAAAGTTGAAGATGAGAAGATGGCCATTATGTACTTGTATGTGGACAATCTAATCTATACCAGGAATGATTTGACGATGCTTGATAAATTTAAGCAATCAATGATGAAGGGAGTTTTATATGTTTGATCTTAGGTTAATGTGTTATTTTCTTGGTATTGGAGTATATCAATCAGATTGTAGAATTTTTATTTCATAAAAGAAATATGTTAGGGAAATTTTGGATAGATTTGAAATGAAGAATTACAATTTGTGTGCTACACCTATTGAGTTAGGGTTGAAATTGGAGAAAAACCCTACAGGAAAGAAGATTGACAGCACTCTGTACAAGAAGTTTGTGGGAAGTTTTATGTATTTAACAACCAATCGAACCGATATTATGTACTCTGTCAATTTTACCAGTATATTCAAGGAGCATCCAAAAGAGATGCATTTTCTTGCTGCTAAAAGGATCCTTAGATACTTGCAAGGGACATTAGATTATGGAATCTTATAAAAGAAAGGAGCAAAGTCTGATCTTATTGGGTCCACTAATAGTGACTTTTTCGGGGATACAAATGATCGAAAGAGGGTATGTGTTCATGCTAGGGTCAGGAGTTGTTTCTTGGTCATCTAAGAAGCTACCGATTGTTACTTTGTCAATTACTGAAGCAGAGTTTGTTGCAAGCACTACATGTGCTAGTCAAGCAATTTGGCTAAGGAACGTTCTTGCATGTTTACTTTCCACAAGAAGGACCTGCTCCAATTTATTGTGACCACAACTTAGCTATAAAGTTATCAAAGGATCATGTCTTGCACGAAAGAACGAAGTACATAGATGTGAAATTTCATTTCTTGAGAAATCTCACGAAAAAACAATTTATCGAAGTTGTTTACTATAGAAGTGAGAATCAAGCTGCTGACATTTTCACCAAACCCCTCAAGGTTGAGAGGTGCATGAAGGTGAGAAAGCTGTTGATTATTTACACATTGAGGGAGGGGTTATATAATGGAATTGTTTAAGTTGAAAACCTTAGACTTGTGCTTTCAATTTAAGGAAGGGATTGTTGGAGAATATTCACACCATGTTTAGGTCAAGACTTGTTTCTTGGTTATTTAAGAAGCAATCGATTGTTACTCTGTCAACTACTAAAGCAGAGTTTGTTGCAGCCACTACATGTGCTAGTCAAGCAATTTGGCTAAGGAAAATTCTTGCAGATGTTTACTTTCTACAAGAAGGACCTATTCCAAATTATTGTGACAACAGCTCAACTACGAAGTTGTCAAAGGATCATGTCTTGCACGGAAGAACGAATCACATAAATGTGAAGTTTCATTTCTTTAGAGATCTCACAAAAAAACGAATTATCGAAGTTGTTTACAGTAGAAGTGAGGATCAAGCTGTTCATATTTTCACCAACCCTCAAGGTTTAGAGGTTCATGAAGTTGAGAAAATTGCTGGGTATTTGCATATTGATCGGTGTTTTTACGACACAACGATTGTGTAAGCGTACACACGTCGATGCAAGTATAGTTGATAGATAAATCTATCGGATATTGATCCCACGAGGAATGGGTTCTTGATGTCTAAATGTTAGAGCAATCAATACTGAAATTAAATGAAATGTGAGTACTAATGTCAGTGCAATACGTTAATTCTGCACACTAAAATAATCAAGAATGTCAACGCAATTATAAAAGTTAATTGTCAGAGCAACTGAAAGTAAATCAAAGTTTTGTTGAAGTGTTGAGAATTTAAATGCATAAAAGTAAAGGTGTGATCAAGTGTGAAGAATTGGAGTGGATAACTAACTTCACTAAGTAGCAACGCTAGATGGGTCGACAAGGTAAAATATAGATGAAATCTCGCTACAATGAAGTCCCTTTGAGTTCTTACCCACAATAGCTCCCTACTTAATCTCGACTCAAATACACTACTCCACCTCTCGGTGCGAGCAATGATGTGTATCCAAGAAAGAATAAGTAACTGGAGTCTGTCTCAGTCCCGAGCAGCTCTCGCCTAACCCACTTATTAATCTAACCTGTTATCGCATCTCTCGATGTCGATGTACTGCAATTTCACTTTTGTGTTTAGAGCGGTTAAATCCAAGAATAAACGGATAAGCAATGTAAAGTGAGAATCAAAATGATATAACATTAAAAGATATTCTCGTATTCATTCATCATCAGAATTCATCATCGTTTAAGAAGAATTAACGAGTACATCGAAGCATACTATCTCTAGACTACTAGGCCTACTCCTTAATTGTTCCTCTTGCCCAGCACCAAGCACTCCTTGTCAGAAGTTGCTGCACACTTGCTCCATCAGCTCACCCTCCTCCGACGTCAAGCTTCCATGGTAGCTTGCTTGAAGATTTGAGAGATTTTTGGATTTAAATTCTTCACTCCTTGATGATTTTTCTTCATCTTCTTTCCTCTATTTATAGGCTCAAGAAATTGCAGATTTTCTCTAGTCTCAGATCCAATAACTTTGCAAAACTGTTAAAGTTTGTTATTGACAGCTATGCAAATCAGATTTGTTTACTAGACTGTTGCAGAATGTTGACGCAATTAATAAATTACGCCGATAATTTGTCAGCAAAATGTCACCGCATTTTTGGACATCTCTTCTCAGATCCAGATCTAATTACAACTGTCATAGTTAGTTAAATTTCAGTTGTGCACTCACACAGATCTGGTGTGATCTTTATAACTCTGCAGATTGTCGCTGCATTTTTTGTCGTGATCTGAATTCTTTAATTGCGACTACAACATGTGAAATTCTTGCACTGGTGCTTCTAGATGTGCTTGTGGCTTGAATTCACTCAAATAAAGTAAAGCTTTCAATGCGTTGACATTTCTGGTCGTAATTCCAAGCTATACTTGTGGCTGCATTCTTCTTCCATAATCGAGCTCCTGGGCTGATTCCTACGCTGACAATTCTAAGGCGTAATATATCGGTTGATTGCGACGACATTAGTACAAAAAGAGGTAAAAATAACAAGAATTTAAACCAAACAACAATGAGTTAGAAAACATAAAAATTAAGTATGAAATGCCTAATATGTATACTAAATTTGACACAAAAGAGACAATTAATACACAAATTTAGGGAGAAAATTTATGTCATTTGTAGTACTATCACACCCCCAAACTTGAGTTTTTACTTGTCCTCAAGTAAACAAAAATTAACAAAGTCACAAGCAGAAATGTTACCGCAATCATTAGTCATACAACTTGAATTCTTTGAAGTCCTAAAGTACAAATTGTATTCACATGATAGAATAATGCACCGACAATTTATAGGCATCAATAATTAAAACTGCAACTTCACTAACGTTAGTATCATGCATTGAATCTTAACCCTTCCTTAACCAATACAGCATTTATTGGAAGATAGTATTATAATTTTTTTCTTTCTTTTTATGTGACTGAGAGATGTCATTGTATTACTATACCCTTGTTCCTGGGCAGTAACGATAGGATGCAACAAACCCCAAGAAGTATGTAATTGCGTCAACACACACTCTTGCAGTGACAGCCTTTGGCTAGATGATTTTTCTAACACATGCAGCAGAGTGTTCTCCCTTGATAAGTCACAATGCACTCACATTGGAGTGTTCTATATTAATACAATGTCGCTGCAATTGGAAAGTTAATTCAAGATTCAAAGATTGATACTACCCATTCATTACTAATGCAATTCCATCATTCATCCAAAAATAGAAGGACTCAATATTCATTCACATTCATCCAATTTACACATCAGCATTCCAAGCAAATCAAGATTTACACATAAAAATAAAAAATGCGGGCACATTTTTGTTGAAATTCTTCATATTTTCATTAACACAAGAAACAAGTAAAATTCAAAAATGTTGGTGTAATTGCATTTCCATTTCACATAAATTCCCCCCAAACCTAAAGTGTGCATTGTCCCCAATGCACTGACATTAATAAATATATATATGGAAATGCAATGCCGATGTAGATGCAACGACAAATAAAATAATGACATTAATAATGCATGGACAATTATACTACAACTACATGATATACATGAAAGCTAAATTAAGTGCTACATCCAAAGTTGTGGTTGCATTAGTTTTTTTTGTTGCGCTTCGTTCCTTCTTGTGCCTCATTTTCTTGTCTTTATGCTTCCTCTTTCTGTCCTTTGTACCAGTCAGATCAACGGATTGCTCCTCTTCAGTTGGTTGGGTGGCGGTCTCATCGATAGTTACATCTGATGAGTAGACTTCTCAGCCTGGCTCGCTTTAGGTGGATTCACGTTTGCATTGGATGCCCTCACATTTATGGGTGATTCGATAATATCCTCAGCAATATCTGTCGAGGCATCTTCTTGCTTTTCCTCCTGCTTCTCTGTAAGGTTCTTTTTCTCAAATTCTTCCTCTTTGTCCTTCTCCTTCTCTTGTTCTTCTTCTTATTCTTCTTCTCCTTCTTCAGGTTGTTCCTGCTCAATGGTGTCTTTGTTGGCGCCTTCCTCTGTGTCCATACCCATGCATACAATTGGAGTATACACCTCCTCAACCATAGCTGTCCGCTCTGTCATATTAGCCCCAAGGTTGTTCAAGAACTCTTCTTCAAACAAGCTGACTATAGTTCTGTAGCAATATTCCATAGCATTAGAATGCCCCTCGTACTCCTCGGCATCTGAAATGTGGATTCTTGTTGGAGAGGGAACATGTTGCAGCCTACCATCAAGAGTAGGCTAGTTGGAGGATGAGGTAGCCTCCTTAATAATAGGTGGGAAGACAAGGAACTCTGGTTGGGGATTTGGGCTCAGACTTCTCAATGCGTTGACAACAGATTTGTTCCATATTCTTGTGTATGCATAAAATAGATTTTATCTATAGTCCATGTCCTTCAATGTGCCGACAATACAAATCTGACGCATGTCGATGTGATCAATGTTTAGTTCCATTGCAGTCAACCTCTTCCCCAATTGAGGGTTTGTAGGCACATTCTCATGTTTCTCTTTCTTCTTTCCCTTCTCCTTCTTCTTGGGTGCTTTTTTCACTATCGGTGTCTCTTGCCCTCTCATCATTCTCTCTACTGAGATGTCATTGAGGGGGCTCTTATTCTCTACCACTTCCTCACCATATCTTAAAAATAGCTTCAACAATCTGGTCGTGGAGAATTGCGTCGACATCGATGTGGCGACTTTTGAGGATTGAATGCAGGAGGCACATGCGATCTAATGTCGTCGTAGTGCTATGTGTAGAAGGTAAAAAGACAACTACAGAAAAACTTTAAGAATACTAAGAGGATGAATGTAACAGCAATGGCGATTGTTAATGGGAAGTATGAAGTCAGCAGAGAAGGGTTTATAACCTTTTTGCTTGATCCAACAGATGAGGATAGAAGAAAATCAACCAGCACGATTCTTGCTGAAAAAGCTTTGCTGAATCATTATATAATGCACCGACAAGTTGTGCTTATGATGCATCGACAAAAAGATGATTTTTTTTTATTCTTGCATAAAATTGAAAAGATAACAAGTAAAAGTGAAAAGGTAAAAGGAAATGTAAAATGTGTTGACAATGGAATCCTAATGCGTCGACAATGGTGCTTACTTATTCCTCAAGTGCTTCGTACTCTTTTATTCATCACCCTGTCCCTAAAAATTTCCTCTTTCTTGCGTTTTTTTCAATTTCGTAACTTCTTAATTATGGATATAGGCATCAAATTATGCTGTCATTGAAATCACATAATACCTTTCCAATATACCGATCACCAATGGAGTAGGGTATTAATGAGCTCTTGGGATCCATAAATTCTTGGAGCAATTTAATTGTCATGACAGTGCACCCTTCAATAAGTGTGATTGCTTCGACATCTCCCAATCTTCTCTTCTTTGACAATGTGTTTTCAAGTTTTTGAGCTGTTTTTGCTGTAGTAATTGTGGTGACAAAGTGATTTGATACTATCGCCGTAATATTCTGTTTAACCTCTTCTGTTGCAGTTTGCTTTTCAGATTGTACTGACATCTCTCCATTGTTGAGATTTGAATTATCTTCTTTTTCTATAGCATCTCTAACAACTTCATTTAGTTGAGTTTCACTTTTTGGAATGATTTCCTCATAATGCTCTTGCCTTTGTGATATCGAATTTTCAATATCATCCGATAAAGTTTCTTGTAGTCGCAAATTCATTGTGCCCACAATCTGGCCAAATTGATATTCTAGAGCTCGTATGGTTCAGCTTGATTCTGAAGCACAACATCAGTCTTTGCAATATCTTGTTGTAGGAAATTTTTAATTGATGAAAACACTGATGCTTCGTCTTGCTGGATATTTTGCCTTGACAAAGGTTGATCATAATTGGGCAATATCCACTCGGATCTAACATCATTGTCTATACTTCCAGGGTCTTGATTGTTCCAACAAAAATTTGGATGTTGTCCCACTCTGGCGTGTAGGTGTTGGAATATAAATTTTCATTCTGACCAAAATTCCCCATGTTGTACACAATTTCTTGATTTGATGGGCATTCTTCAAACTCATGGTTGCCCCCACAGTAATTACAAATTGTCACTGCAAATTTCCATCCTACAATTGCTGTAGCATTCTGCATTGAATTACTCATATTAGTCAAAGAAAGATACCTGCGTTTATGGCATCGAGCTCCATTTCTATAGCATCACTCATCCAACATCTTGAGGTTCTATATACCTCGTTCCTAGCCATATTTTACTAAAAATATAAAAGTAAACAACAAAAAGGAAACAAGTTAGTGACAAATAAAATTTAGATAATAAAGAATAAATGCAACGACAAAAATAAACATCAAACAAACGTCATTCCCCGGTAATAGTGCCAAAACTTGATTGGTGTTTTTACGACACAACGATTGTGCAAGCGTACACACGTCGATGCAAGTATAATTGATAGATAAATCTATCGGATATCGATCCCAAGAGGAATGGGTTCTTGATGTTTAAATGTCGGAGTAATCAATACTGAAATTAAATGTAATGTGAGTACTAATGTCAGTGCAATACGTTAATTCTGCACACTAAAATAATCAGGAATGTCAATGCAATTATAAAAGTTAATTGTCAAAGCAACTGAAAGTAAGTCAAAGTTATGTTGAAGTGTTAAGAATTTAAATGCATAAAAGTAAAGGTGTGATCAAGTGTGAAGAATTGGAGTCGATCATTGACTTCGCTAAGTAGCAACGCTGGATGCACCGACAAGGTAAAATATAGATGGAATATCGCTACAATGAAGTCCCTTTGAGTTCTTACCCACAATAGCTCCCTGCTTAATCTCGACTCAAATACACTACTCCACCTCTCGGTGCGAGCAATGATTTGTATCCAAGAACAAGTAACTGGAGTCTGTCCCAATCTAAAGCAGCTCTCGCCTAACCCACTTGTTAATCTAACCTGTCACCGCATCTCTCGATGTCGATATATTGTAATTTAACTTTTGTGTTTCAAGCGGTTAAATCCAAGAATAAACGGATAAGCAATGTAAAGTGAGAATCAAAATGATATAACATTAAAAGATACTCTCGTATTCATTTAACATCATCAGAATTCATCATCGTTTAAGAAGAATTAACGAGTACAACGAAGCTTACTATCTCTAGACTACTAGGCCTACTCCCTAATTGTTCCTCTTGCCCAGCACCACGCACTCCTCGTCAGAAGTTACTGCACACTTGCTCCATCAGCTCACCCTTCTCCGATGTCAAGCTTCCATGGTAGCTTGCTTGAAGATTTGAAAGATTTTTGGATTTAAATTCTTCACTCCTTAATGATTTTTTTTCATCTTCTTTCCTCTATTTATAGGATCAAAAAATTGCAGATTTTATCCAGTCTCAGATCCAACAACTTTGTACAGCTGTAAAAGTTTGTTATTGATAGCTATGCAAATCTAATTTGTTTATTGGACTGTTGTATAATGTCGGCACAATTAATAAATTGCGCCGATAATTTGTCAGCAGAATGTCACCGCATTTTTGGACATCTCTTCTCAGATCCAGATCTAATTACAGCTATCATAGTTAGTTAAATTCCAGTTGTGCACTCACGCAGATCTGGTGTGATCTTTATAACTCTGTAGATTGTCGCTGCATTTCTAGTCGCGATCTGAATTCTTTAATTACGGCGACAACGTGTGAAATTCCTGCGCTGGTGCTTCTAGATGTGCTTGTGGCTTGAATTCACTCAAACAAAGTAAAGCTTTCAATGCGTCGACATCTCTGGTCGCAATTCCAAGCTATACTTGTGGCTACATTCTTCTTCCATAATTGAGCTCCTGAGTTGATTCCTGCAATGACAATTCTAAGGCGCAATATATCGGCTAATTGCGACGACATTAGTACAAAAAGAGGTAAAAATAACAAGAATTTAAACCAAACAACAATGAGTTAGAAAAGATAAAAACTAAGTATGAAATGCCTAATATGCATACTAAATATGACACAAAAGAGACAATTAATACACAAATTTAGGGAGAAAATCTATGTCATTTGTAATACCATCAGAGGGGTTGTACAATGGAATTGTTTAAACTGAAAATATTATACTTGTGCTTTCAATTTAAGGGAGGGATTGTTGAAAAATATTCACACCATGTTTACCATCTTTTTATGTCATTTAGTGTTATGGTTAGTCCATTATTGTTGGTTCCTGATTTTTAGCAAGTCAGTCAGTCAAAATAATTTGTTTAGTTTTTTGTGAGATTTTTCTATTTTTTTAAATAGTCAATTAGTAGTTCTTATATCCACGTTTTCCCTTCTATGTAAGCCTATAAAAAGCTCAATTGCTAAAGTTAGTTTTCATTGAATTTCTTCAGTTTATCTCCATCTTCTCCGTGTGTTAAGTTCCTTTCTAGCTTCTATCATGTTTTTCCCTTCCAATGGGTTAATGCACCAAGGAAGTATCTTGTAAAGCTGCATTTTTAAGGTTAAATTATTTGATGTATTCCTATATTTAGTTCTTTTGAACAATTCAAGTTTTATACTTTTAAAATCAGCTTTTTACATTGCTTAGGTTTATCATCATTTAGAATTTTATATTTTTCACTTCAAAATTAAATTAAAAATTTATATATTTATAGTGTAAACTACATCCAATATCATTAAATTATTAATAAGCTTACTTTTCAGTCATTTAACTTAAAAAAATTACAAAATGATTATTGAACTATTCAAAACTTTTCATTTAAGTTACTATGCTATTAATATCGCTTATGTATGATCTTTTCTATTTGCACCGCCTGGACCAAGTGAAAGTTTTCATTCCCTTTATCTTCTACAACCTAGATTTTTTCATGAAACAACTTTGAATGTCATGAAGTTGCAAACCAAAATCCAAATAATCTTTTTCTCCAATCTCCGATATTGACCGTTAGATTGACTTGAATCCAAACTATATTATTACATTCGTTGATGGGTACTAACCTGCTGTTCCAATTGTCAAATCATTGCTTGGAGAATGCTAGTTGAACTTTTAAGAAAAAAACTTAACAGTTTTATGATTTAAATAAAAACTCTCGAATAATTTCATAACTTAAATAAAAAATTTTAAATAATTTAATAACCATTTTATAATTCTTTTAAAAAATTAAATGATTAAAATATAAATTTATTAATAATTTAAACATACTGACTACAAACGAAAAAAATAAACTTCGTTTAAGTTGACGTCATTGGAAGATTCGTGAATTGACCACTCAAAAAACTGCAAATCTTAAGATGATTAAAGATGAGTATCATTTCCAAAACCAAAAACAGTGGCAATAATGCAGAATAATTGTGTTTGGTAAAACAACACATTTTAATCATTATTTTCGTTATTTTCACTCTTTATCATCATTAAGTAAACAAAATTTTAGTGAGAGAAAGGGTGGAAGAATATTTGATGATGTGAATGTCGTTGGATGGAAAATCATTTTCTCATGTTGGGGGTGATGATGATCCCCCCCTTCTTTGGTTACAATCTAATAATCACTCTTACTTGTCTATTTATTGCACCATTAGTTAACTTAATAATTTTTTCACCAAAATTACATATGATGGTTTGATGATAAAAAATATTCATTGCTCTTAATATGATATATATTCGAATCGCATTAATTATATTTATTGTTTGGACTTTATTTTATTATTGTTATTCACTAAAAAAAAACTTTACATCAAATTTTTAATAAAGAAAACAAATACAATAAATATCAAGTTAATCAGTACCGTATTACTTAAATAAAAGATTATTTATGAATTTATCTTTATTAAATAAAAGATAATATTTATGTATTTAATTTTTGTAATAAGCTTTATTCTTAACAAATATTTGCGTTAAATATTTAATAATAAAATTTACTTGATTGTTTTTTAATTATTTTTTAATTTATAATTTTAATTGAAAGCAAATTTATTTCTAATTAAAAGCAAATTTGTTTCAATTTTGTCTTACCGAAATATAATAATCCACATATAAATACTTGAAAATACTTGAAATCACATTTTATTTTAACTAAAAGCTAGTCCATATAAATGTAAAACAACAGTTAATTTCAAGTACTACTCTACGCAAAACTACAAATACTTTAAAGGTAAATCATGCAGAAAAGATATTACCACTAAACAAGTGAGTTAAATCTATACCTTAATTTTCCCCTTTTGCTGGTAAATAAAATTATAATAAAATAAAATTGAATTTTCAATTAATATACCGAAAAGAAAAGAGAGAAATCCAATAGAAAATAAAGATAATATGTAAACAATATACAGTTTAGATGATTAAATATACATATAAAAAATAAAACTAGAAAAAAATTTACTTTGTGAAAATTTGTTGAAGTGATAGAGAAAATCAAGCGGAAGATGCAATAGTTGTTTTTTTTTTTGGTTATTAATAGATTAATACTTTAAACCAATATAAAATATGATTATTTTTGTCTTAATATTATGAGAATCACATTGTCATGTTCATTTAATAAGAAAGTAACTCTAAGAGGAAAATTAGATTTTAAGGAAAATAAATAAAACTTAACATACTAATCACTTTTTAACTAATTAAATTTTTAAGAAAGTGATTACTATCTATCATATCAAAGGCTACTTTAAGATAGGGGCGAATCTAAGCGGGACTGTAGGGGTTCGTCCTTTTAAAATAGAAAATTTTTCATTTAAGTTCTTAAATTTTTTTAAAATTTTAAATTAGTAAAAATAAAATTGTACTTTAACCCTCTTAAAAATGATAAAATTTTGATTTAATCCTTTAAAAATTACATTTTTACTAACATAAAAATTACAATTTAATTCTGGCCCCCCTAAAAAAATTTCTGGTTTCATCCCTGCTCTAAGGCATAGCACATTTCCTCCCTCCATTTCAAACTCTATTTGCCCTAATTACTTAGAAAAAAAAACATCTCCTTCTCCCTAGACATGGTTGGACTACTCGTTCAGGCACAAAGGCCTGTACGAAATTTAAGAGTTTTTGAGTAAAAATATTAAACCCAAAAAATGGGCTTGGGCAAAAAAATTAAGCTAGTTTAAAATATGGGTCGAGCTCGAGCTTAAACATTCAAGGCTGGAGCCTGGTTCGGCTCGACCCATTTTAAGTTTATAATATTTTATATTATATTTTTTTATATATAATCTAATTTAGAACATATTAAAAAAATAAACATATACTAAATATATAATACTACTCTAATATAAACATAAAAAAATGTTAAAATACTATATAAAAATTTGCAATAAATAAAAATTTATAAATTTATTAAATATTAAAATATAAAATATAAATAAAGTTTTTTAAAAAATTAAAAAATATATGAGCGGGTCTAAAATGAATTTGAGTTAATCTTTTGTAAATATGGACAGGTTCGAACAAAATTTTAAGTTCAAATTTCGAATTGAATTAAGTTTAAATAAACATAAAATATATTAATATCATACTTAGACTCAATCTAATCTGAATCCGGCCCAACCGAGCCATGAAGACGTCTATTTTTCCGCCCTTTGTCCACCGTGATGGTGTATGAAATGTGTATATTTATATATACTCACGTGCGTTTGTCAACCTGGATTTGTCGGTCAATCTTTTACTCTCTCTCAAGGCAAAATAGAAAAGGAGTGTTACAAAGGAAGGGGACGGTGGGTCTTATGTGTTCGTCACAATTCTTCCTTTAAACAACACTCATACCTTCTCTTTCTTTCAACTCTCTTTTCCTCGTATATATCAATATCTCTCTAAGGAATAACACACAGAAGATCAATTCAAAGCTTCTTCTTTTTTGTTTCTTGAGTGCTGTTTTTGCAAGGAAAAAAGAGAGAGGCTGAAATGGAGTTAGCTTTGAGCTTGGGTGATGCCTCCAAGCCATTTTCGTTGCTTGGAAATACCCCAAAGCTATCAAGAAGCAAGGATCTAGGGTTTTGTATGGAGCTTGGAGATGGGTTCAAATCACAACATAAAATCGATGCTTTTGAAGCTCAAAGTAAAGGAGGAGATAGTGATGAGAAAAGGGTTCCTTCAGATCGACCTCTTCACCTTCATCTTCTTCCTTGCCTCACTCATAAATGTACGTCATTATCATTATAGGATATTTGGATCTCTTTTTTTTTTTGGATTTTGATTATTAACTTTTGCATTGTTACATTAGATGGAGATGGCGGAGGGTTAGACGTGAATCAGTTGCCACCGGCAGCGGCGGCGGAGGAGGATGAGGAGGAATCTGAGGAAGGAGCGGCGATTTCATCTCCGAACAGCACGGTATCGTCTTTTCGAATGGATTTTGGGATTAGAAATAGAAACAACAAAGGGAATAGAGACCTTGAAGTTGAAAGAGTGAGTGACGATGACGATGAGAACGGGTCAACTCGGAAGAAACTCAGGCTCTCTAAAGAACAATCTGCTTTTCTCGAAGAAAGTTTCAAAGAACACAACACTCTAAATCCTGTAAGTCAAAAATAAATAAATAATCTCATTGTTTTAGGGTTTCAATTTGTTCAAACATTTTTATTGATTCTTTTTTTTGGGTGGAAATTTTGAATGTTGGTTTAGAAGCAAAAGCTTGCTTTGGCCAAGCAATTAAATCTTCGTCCTCGGCAAGTGGAAGTTTGGTTTCAGAATAGGAGAGCAAGGTATTCTTTTTTATATATATAAAATTTATAAGATCATATTAGAGTAAATTATAGTTTTATATAAATAATATTTTGGTAAAAGGAGTCCTTATAATAAATTCAGATTGTATTTTACTCACTTTACTAAATAAATTAGTAAATTAATTTATGTGAGTTTGATTAAAGAGTAAATTGGTCTTTGTATTAAAAAATTTATCTATTTTTATTGTTAAAAATCAATTTTTGTACGTCAACATGATGTATATATGGCATGTTACATGTTGTTGTTTGATTAATTTTTAACAGTAAAAATCAAAGATGAATTCAAGGTGTTGGCAGGGGCCCTCACCCTCAAAATGGAAATTTTATTCCCTTTAAAATTTTAAAAATTTTAAATTAATAAAAGTAAAATTATATTTTGGTCCTTTAAAAAGATAAAAATTTGATTTAATCTTTTAAAAATTTTAAAAATATAAACAATTTAATTTCGGTCCTTTAATATTTATTCTTGACTTCGCCTCTAGTACAAATAGATGAAGTTTTTATAAAAAGTATTAACTTGCTCTTTGAAATAACATACAAAGACTAATTTACTCATTTTTTAAGTAAAAGAACAAAATACAATCTGCATTTTAATATAGGAGGCTAAAAAGTATTTTACCATAAAATCTTTTGATTTGGATTTCTTTTAATGATTTGAATAATTGAAGTAGTTTACAAGTAATTTTAAGAAATATTTTATGGGACAAAACAGGACAAAACTGAAGCAGACAGAGGTAGATTGTGAGTATTTAAAGAGAAGTTGCGAGACACTGAGAGAAGAAAACAAGAGGTTACAGAAGGAACTGCAAGAATTGAGAGTTTTGAAAACTTGTCAACCATTTTATATGCTGTCACCTGCCACCACCCTCACCATGTGCCCTTCATGTGAGCGCCTCGCCACGAAGGGCTCCGTCGCCGCCGCCGTTGCCACCGCCACCACTAGATACTCACCCTTGTTCTCCTCTGCAAACACATGTGACCTTGAGTCATCCCTAAGCCCACCAGGCAATTTCTTCAAATCATTGGATGTGACTTCTGAAAAAACATGAACACTCCCTTTTTTTAATTTGTTATAAATGATTTTGGGTTGCAAGAATTTTTCTAGGGGTTGTCTTGTTTGTGGGAGAGGGAAAAAAAACTAGAATTGTGGTATTGATAGATTTTGTATAATTTCATAGAAAGTTGTCCCCTGTCGGTTTTGTTTTCACTATGGAAAGAAATTAAATTCATTTAGTTAGGCTTAAGTGTTTTAAAAATACACGTAAGAATCTCGTATTAATTTAATGGTTAGAGTATTCATCACTTCAAGTTTAATATTGATTTAAATTGTGCTAGTCGCGTTATTGTAAAAGTTAAATTAAATTGTTAGTAAAAAATTTAATATAATTGACTTTTTTTTTATTGTTTTGACGGATCGATAAGTGATGATGTAAGTATTAATGTAGAAGTGATGTAATAGTTGATTGTGAAAAATGATAACATGATGGTTGACGTAATGTTTGATGTGATAAAAACATTGAAGTAAAAAACTTCATTTGTTTTTTCTACAATTTTATGAGTACCATATTGATTTTTAATCATTTAAGCTTAAAATATTACAATAAATTTAAAAATTATAAAATTAAAGAAAACAAAAATAATTATTAAAAATATTAGAAATTTATAAAAAAAAATTAAGAATAATATTGATTGGCTTTTATTAAAATCAATCTGAAGAAGAAAAAACAAATTAAAACAAAACAACCCAAATAATTGTGGGTTGAAAGGACCAAACAAGTCAAAACTCGAGGCCCAAAGAAACTAAAATAAAAAACATAAAGAAAAAGCTTATCTAACAAATAAAAACCCTAGAGCCATCTAGCCAGCAATGAGTTGGTACCCACTCATCGACATAATTATCTTTTAAGCACTATAATGGCACTAGATACTTGAAAACACAACTTTCCAAAAAATAAAAACCCTTTAGTTGCATTTCCTTTCACACAATCGTCGTTCTCTTGTTCAGAAATTAGTCAGGCTCCCTCGGTCGGTGATCCTTCAGATCCTCTGAAGGCGCTTCAGATCCAGCGTGCAAGAGATAAGTATTTCACTCATTTTTCAAACAGTCTATTGCCAGATTATAGGTTGCGATATTGCTCGATCTAGGAGTATGGATGAATTTATTTTCTAGAAAAATCTTTTTTGCCTTTGAATATCGTATATAATGGCTCCGATCTCTGATTTGTCCAGTAGTGTATATCTACTTTTGATGATTATAGATCTGACATCTCCTATTATATTAAACTTCGAAAAACCAAGTGGATTCCAAGTCGTACTGCCTCAAGACAAGCCATGCCCTTTGTCACAAAAGTAGAACCTACCCCGAAATGAAAGGTTTGTTTTGTAGTCAAAACTTTCTTCGTGGGACTTCGAACAACAATGCCCGACCCAGATCTACCCAGATTATGGTTGTAGGAAGCGTCAAAATAAATCCGAACCTTAGAGTCCAATGAGGAAACCTAAACCACTTCCTTCTCAGTTCTGGTAATCTGTTCTGTTTCTAAACAATTTATTTCCTTTAGATATTTTCAAATACCATCTGCGATATTTAATCCTCTATATTGGCACCCTTTGTGGACAGATCTGTTTTTACTAGACCAGATCATCCAGATCCCAACACAAAATAGGTGGATTTGATCGCAAGAGTAGTTTTGAAAAATCCAGGTAAACTAGTCTTGCATATCCAGTGTTGTGTTAGAAATATTACTGAAAAAATTTAGACTAACCCAGGTTTCAACAGAAATTGGGCAATCTCTAACCACGTGCAAGATTTTTCGGAAGTAGTACCACACCATAGAAAAAACTGTCATTTCGTATTTAACGATGATGCAGATTATCAAAAATAGGGAGATAATTCCATATAGTTCTCCATAGGTTTAGTTTTATTTTGGATGGCACTTGTATTTGCCACAAATTCCTAAATAGTTCTCTAGATTCAATGTAACACCCAAAACCCGACGCTGTCGCCGGTTAGGGTTCTAGAGTCACTTAATCATCTATCACTGATTATCCTTAAAATCATGACATCAGTTCTTACATTATTAAAGAAATACACCAACACGTCATAAGTTATCATTTATTTATAAATACAATTTAACAATGGTAAAAGGTCATTTCCCAAATTTTCGGAGACTTCTACCGATACCTGTTGGACAAGTATCGGTAGTAGTCAAGTCAGTAAACAATTATGAAACAATGCATACGTCTATTGATACTTGTGATAGTTCTACCGATACAAGTAAGACATCTACTGAAACTAGTTGTGCTTCTACCAATACTAAAAACTCCAAAGAGCTAAGAAGTCCTACCCTGCAACTTCTACCGATACAAGTATTCTAACTACCGATACAAATGTGCTCAGTACTAGCGAAACTTGAATTTCAACTACGATACAACTCAAGTCAGTAAAAACCTCTTTTCTACCCTGTGCTTATTCCGATAAAAGTAGTAATTCTACCGAAACAAATATGCAGAATCTCAAATTTATACAAGTTCATCTATAAAACTTCATTCATAGTCTTAAAATGCATTGAATAACACTTTTGTGTTATAATACAAGACTTAGCATCACATCTAGTTGGTTGTCACATACAACATTGATTAAACATTCAAAACTTATCATTTAACCAAGGTACTACAAATATCATTATCTCAAGTAAGCATAACATCATCCTAGTACATGCCATATAACCAAGTGATGTAAGAACTACCGAACTAGCTCTGGGATAGTGTGATGTCTTCAAGGTAATCCGATCTTCAACTAGCCAAAATGAAATCTACAAAATAACCAAAATACACAGGTAAGCTTTCTAGCTTAGTAAGTTCGTACATAGTAAATCATTACTTAACATTAGACATTGCAATAATTAACATCAAAATGCAGGATTTCCTCTTCAAACAACCTTATTCTCTATCGAGTCATAAGTCTTCCTTTAACCATATTCTCATTCTCATCTCGAGACATGAGTCTTCCTTAATCATAATCTCATTCCCATCTCGAGACATGAGTCTCCCTTAATCGTAATCTCATTCTCATCTCGAGATATGAGTCTTCCTTATTCATAATCTTATGCTCATTCCGAATCATGAGTCTTCCATTTTTACGATTTCTCATGCTCAACCCGAGACATGAGTCTTCCTTTTCATACACCAAATATTCCAGGCACATTTTCTTTAGGTAATAATCAGCAATTCAAATAAGAAATCTAACAACGAACTTACCGGATGAAATTGCAGTTCAGGCGAAACTTCAATGACTATTCTATGATTTTCCCCTTTCCGCGATCTATGACTCGATCTTGATCTATCACAAATAAATCAATTCTTTCATTAAATCATATAATTTAATCAATTTACACATATAAATCTCTTTTTCAAAAAATTATGAAATTACCCCTAAACTTTACATTTCTATTTAATTTAATACTTAGAGCCAAAACATGTAAAATAACCATTTTCATTCATTCAATCTTATAATAGCCAAACATCCATGGGTATTCATTCAACATCCTCATTCAACTATTTCACAATAAGTATATGTATTTTCATCATTTTCACAACCTAGTCCTCAAACCTTAATTTCAACAAAAATCACTTTACAAAATCAATGAATCTATTCATCAAACATACAAATCTATCAATAACCTTCAAAAGCAAGCATTTTCATCAATAACAAGTTTTATAACATTTGACAGATTCACAAATTAGTCTTTGCATAAGCTAGATTAAGGTTTGCTTAACATAAAAATTACTAAAAACGATCAAGGTTTGCTTACCCAAATCAAAACTTAAAGATTGGAAATGAAAAACCTTAATTTTCCTCCTTTTAGCCGTGTAGAGAAGAAGAAGAAGAAAGAAAATGTGAAAATATCATCTTTCTTTCTTTAATTTTATATATACAATGGCATTTTTGTAATTTCTTAGACTTTCATAATTAACTTAATTAATCATCTTTTAACCTTAATTAATCCTATCATTAATCAATATTTGTCATGATATCCACTCACTAACAATATTTTAGGTTAATTTACTCACTTAGTCCCTCCAATTAACCAATTCACCTTTGCATCTTTTACGATTTAATCCTTTTTACTCAATTCACGATCTAAACATTAAAATTCCTTAACTGAATTTTAATACGATGCTAACGACACCATACTTATAAAATAAATAAATTTGTGACTCAACTTGTCGGAGTTGTGGTCCCGAAACCATTATTTCTAACACCATTGAAAATCGGGTTGTTACATTCAAGGCTTGTATAACTAGGGTTTAGGGATCCTATATGTAATAGTTTAGAGGCACTCTTCACCGAAAACTCTCTTGATGGATCACCCCTCCAAACTTGCATGTGCTTTTTTTTTCATAGTGCTTGCATCAATGAAAACTAAGACTTTTGTTAATTCTTCGATATTGACTGAACTATTGATTTTGTAATTTTCAGAACTAGGGAGCTAATCATCCTCTACAATAGAAATCTTTTCGCTCGAGCCCACTCGCCAACAAAGATTGCTCTGCAGCAAACCTTTAGCAACTCAAACACTTTTCCAAGTATATGAAGGTAGATTTCCCAAACTCGCATTTAAAAAATACGAATTTGGATAATATTTAGCTTTTAAAACACACGCTAATAATGAATTTGGATAATGAATGAGGCGCCAACCTTTTTGGCTAATAAAGTAACATTCAATTTTGATTAATTGCGAAAGCCCAATCCTCTCAAATCTTTAAGAACGCTTAGTCGATCCCATGAACACCAATGAATACCCCTCCGCCCTGGACTTTTCTATCACCAAAATTTCGCCATAATATGTTCCAAATCATCACAAAGAGTCTTGGGTAACAAAAAGCAAGCCATCGAATATGTAGGAATAGCCTGGAGAACAAATCTAATAAATACCTCCTTTTCGCATTGGGACAAATATCTGATACACCAACTTTCAATCTTCTTATTAAATTTGTCTTTAAGAATTTGAAACGAAGCCTTTTTCTTCTTGCCCACCATATTGGCCAATCCCAAACATTTCTCCGGATCATTCGACCACCTCACCCCCAAACCCTCGAGACGTTTAAACAATCGGTGCTACTTGTATTAGTCTTGAAAAAGATGGTAGACTTACTAAAATTAATACATTAACCAAAACACACCCCGTACTCTTTCAACACATCCTTCAGCACTTGAGCCCCTTTCATTATTGCCTTCCCAAATAAAATGGAGTCAACTGCAATCTAACACCTGAAACCCGAAAACCATCATCGATTAGGGTTCCGGTGTCTTACTATTCATTTATCACTGTTCATCTTTAACATAATATTATTCAAACTTTATTTTTTAAAGAATTACCTTCGACATGTATATCATTATTTGATTATAAGCACAATTTAACAAGGTAAAAAGGTCATTTTTGATATTTCTAGAGACTTCTACTGGTACTTGTTGGACAAGTATCGGTAGTTGTCAAGTCAGTAAACAGTTTAAGAATAATGCAGACTCCTACTGATATAAGTGACAGTTATACCGATAGAAGTGACTCTTCTACCCATATAAGTCTTACTTATACCGATACTAAAAACTCTAAAGAGCTAAAAATCTTACCTTGCTACTTCTATCGATACAAGTATGCAAACTACCGATATTTCTAAACACAGGACTACCGATACTTGTTATTCATCTACCGATACAATACAAGTAAGTGAACAACCTCTCTCCTACCCTGTACTACTTCTACGATACATGCATGGGCTTTACCGAAACAAGTATGCGGAATCACAAGAATCATACCAAAACACAAGTTTTTCAACACAAAACATTCATGTCATCAATATGCATTAAGTCAAAATGAAATACATAGACTCTAAGTCATTACATAGTACTTTTAAGTCTATATTCCAACTTACACTACATGCATTATCACATTTATCAACATAACACAGATTTCCACAATCTCAAGTACATAAAGCAAAAGATAACTCATACTAGTACATGCCATAAGACTGAGTGATGCAAACTACCAACTAACTTCACGATAGTGTGACTTCGAAGAGATGATGATGATGATTCGATCTTCAATCAGCAAAACGATCTACAAAACAACAACAATATCTTTGGTAAGCTTCATAGCTTAGTAAGTTCGATAGTTTAAAAAGTTACCAAACATTTGTATAAAGTAGCTAAAGCTCAATCGAGCCAAAATAATCTTATTACTGTCTTGAGTCCATTATAAATTTCACTTTTTGTCTGTCTTAACTTCCTTCAAATGCTGAGTATGTTATGATTTTATCTTGGAGTAGATCAATATGTCATCAATAAACACAACTACAAACCTGTCCAATTGAGGTTGAAATACTCTGTTCATCAAATCCATAAATGCTATTGGGGCGTTAGTCAACCCAAACGACATAACCAGGAACTCATAATGTCTTTACTGGGTCCTGAATGCAATTTTCAACACATCACAGTCTTTCACTCGCATTTGGTAGTAACCTGACCGGAGGTCTATCTTGAAGAATACAGTTGCACCCTTTAACTGATCAAATAACTTATCAATCCGAGGCAACGGGTACTTATTCTTGATTGTCACCTTATTCAACTACTTGTAATCTATACACATCCGCATCAAGCCATCTTTCTTTTTCACGAATAACAAGGGTGCACCCCAAGGCGACGCACTAGGTCGTATGAACCCTCTGTCTAACAATTCTTGTAACTGAGCATTCAACTCTTTCATCTCGGTCGGTGTCATTCTGTATGGTGGAATTGAGATCGGGACGGTACTAGGCAATAAATCTATACTAAACTCTCTGCCTCTCTGATCATGGCTAACTAGATAGTTCTTTTGGAAACACATCAGTAAACTCACTAACAATCAGTACCTGTTTCAACTCCGTTCCTGAGTTCCGTGTATCAAGTATTTACAGCCTCTACGAACCATTTTCTGTGCTGAAATAGCTGAAATCACCCTGGTTTCACTGTTTAATCTATTGGACTTAACTGTAATCACTTCACCTGTCGAGCATTTCAAACTAATCTGTCTTTTCTTGTAATTTACCACTGCATCGTGTCTAGATAACCAATCCATACCCAATATCATGTCAAACTCAATGAATGATAATAACATCAAGTCAGCAGGAACTTCATAGCCCTAGACTTTCAGTGGACATTGACGACATACTACGTTAACAATGACACTATGACCCAATGGGTTTGTAACTTGTACATTGAATTTAGTTGACTCGATAGACAATTTCTTATCAGTAGCTAAATCAATACAAATATATGAATGAGTCGATCTCGGGTCAATTAAAGCACATATAATATCATTAAAAAGATAAAATATGTACTAGTCACAACATCGGGAGCGATAGCCTCTTCTCTAGCTCTAATAGCATATGTCCGTACAAGTGCTCAGGCCTCCGACCTGTTTGTAGTATCTCTAGTTCTGTTTTAATTCCCACCTACATTGCTATTTTTCCCCGAGCATCTGTCTTTTTGTGGAGTAACTGGAGGATTCACACTCCGATCTTCTTTTGCTTCAGAATTCATCGAGCAATTTTGCATGAAGTGATCGTTACCTCTACATCGGAAGAAACCTCCCTTAATCAATCAACATTCACCTGAACGGATTCTTTTACAATGCTCGCACACTAGTTTTGGCACGTTATGTACACTAGCCACACTGTCTGGTGGCCGATTATGAAATCTAGATTCAAGTGACCCTGATCGGCTCCTACTCAAAAAGTCGAAAGAGACTGCTTCTCAGACTTCACCATCTCTGAATTTCTTCGGTGGTGGCATTAAAAATTTCAGTAGGATTCTTCTTCCCAAAATCTCAAAATTTCTTCTCTCTCTGTTTCTTGTAGTTGTATACTTCCTCCATTTTCTGTGGTTTGTCTGCCAAGAAGACAAATGGCCGTATTTCTGAACCACCTACCATCATCTTTATTTCATCGTTCAAATCATCCTCAAATCGAACACACATAGCCTCGTCTGTAGGTACAATCTCCCGTGCATATTTGCTGAGAAATATAAACTCCCGTTCATACTCTGCTATAGTCTTGTTTCCTTGTTTCAACTTTAAGAATTTTTTCTTCTTTTTATCCAAATACCTCTTACTGACGTATTTTTTTTAAACTCTGTTTGGAAAATTTCCTAAGTAACATTGTTTTCCGGCATCATTGCTACAATCATCACCCACCAATTATAAGCTTCGCCTTTCAACAACGAAACAGTACACCTTACATAGTCTTCTGGCAAACAAGTCATTTCATTCAGTACCCTCAGGGTGTTTTTCCAACTAATACTCAGCCCTAAATAGATCATCCTCAGCATTTTCGCGAAATTCTTCCACCCCATACTTTCTTACCCTATCCGTCGGAATACGATGCCTCTATTCTATTAGAGGAGGAGGTAGAGGCCTTACAATTATTCTGCATAAATTCTGAGAACCACTGTCCTATTAAGTCGAATAACATGTTTTTGGCTTCGCTTTCTGTCATTGGCAAGATATGTGCCCCATGACTAGCCCCTAAATCACTCGTCGGATCATTGTTGTTTACTTTGTTGGTCTCATCTCTTTCAGAATCAAGTATCTTTACTTTTATCTGTAAAACTATGGTTAGATCGGATTCATCTCTATCACACTATCACAGGTTCATATGACATGTACTACTAAATCATTTAATACAGTCATAACATCCGAGAAACAGCTAAATCGTAAGCTTTGATAGCACTAAATATAACACCCAAAACTCAAAAACCATCATCGATTAGGGTTTCGATGTCTTAATATTCATTTATCACTGTTCATCTTTAACAAAATATTATTCAAACTTTATTTTTACTAAAGAATTACATTTCACATGTTATATATCATTATTTGATTATAAGCACAATTCAACAAGGGAAAAAAGGTTATTTTCAACATTTTTGGAGACTTTTACTGGTACTTGTTGGACAAGTATCGGTAGTTGTCAAGTCAGTAAACAGTTCAAGAATAGCGTAGACTCCTACCTATACAAGTGACTTTTCTACCGATACAAGTCTTACTTCTACCGATACTAAAAACTCCAGAGAGCTAAAAATCTTACCCTGCTACTTCTATCGATACATGTATGTAAACTACCGATATTTCTAAACACAAGACTATTGATACTTGTTATTCATCTACCGATACAACCCAAGACAGTGAATAACTTCTCTCCTACCCTGTACTTCTATCGATACATGCATGAGTTCTACGAAACAAGTATGCAAAATCACAAGAATCATACCAAGACTCAAGTTTATCAACACAAAACATTCAGGTCATCAATATGCATTAAGTCAACATGAGATACATAGACTCTAAGTCATTACATAATACTTTTAAGTCTATATTCCAACTTGTACTACATGCATTATCACATTTATCAACATAACACGGTTTTCATAATCTCAATACATAAAGCAAAAGATAACATCATCCTAGTACATGCCATAAGATCGAGTGATGCAAACTACCAACTAGCTCCGCGACAATGTGACTTCGAAGAGATGATGATGATGATCCGATCTTCAATCAGCAAAACTATCTACAAAAAAACAACAATATCTTTGGTAAGCTTCATAGCTTAGTAAGTTCGATAGTTTAAAAAGACCAAACATTTGTATAAAGCAGTTAAAGCTCAACCGAGAAAAGATAATCCCATTACTTTCTCGATTCCATTATAACTTTCACTTCTCTATCTATAACTTCTCTGTTACCAGTACCCGATGCTGCTCACACGAGCGATCGATGACTCGCAACATATGTGGTACCCCAACAATCGGTACGATGTCTATCTGTAAACTGTTCCCTAACGATGCTGCTCACACGAGCTGTCGGGAGTATGCATAAAGCATAAGTTCCAGCCATTAAAGGGATTATAATCCATTTAGGATTCATATCTCTTTTTTGAATCACGATGCTGCTCACATGAGCTGTCGAGGACTCGCAACATATGCGGTACCTCAACCATCGCGTCTGTACTTTTTCAACGGTGTAAAGCTTACTATCTCTTTATCTCTTTCATCTCATTTCTTCGATCTCTTCAATTCCAAGTGCTTCCAACTGCTGAACATTGACAATATACATAACAAAAATATTAAGTAAAAATTTACATTACGAACTTACCGGACTAACTTGCAGTCATGATTAGACTTAAGGGACTAATTCGCTAATTTCCTTTTTCCGCGATCTAAAGCACGATCGTAGTCTACATCTACAAATAATCTAATTTCCACAATAAATCACATAATTGAGTCATTCAACACAATTTAGTCCTTTTTAGTAAAATTATAATTTTACCCCTAATATTTTCCTTTTATTCAATCTAGTCCCTTTCAACACAAAACATGCAAAATTGCCCTTCTCTTACACAATCAACCTTAGCCAAAATCTCTAGGGTGCTCATCCAACCTCTTCACACATTCATTTGCACAATAATATATGTATTTTTATCATTTTCACATTTTAATCCCTAAACCCTAATTTCATTAAAAATCTCTTTACAAAAAGATCTAACCCAAGTATCAAGCATTCAAATATATCAAGAGCTTTCAAGAACAAGTATTTTCAATAATGGTAAGTTTGATAACATTTGACAGATTCACAAATTAGTCCTTGCATAAGCTAGATTAAGCTGATATGGACTCAAAAATATAAAAATCACTAAAAATGAGCAATAATTGCTTACCCAAATCAATCAAGGTTAAAGATTGAATGTAAAAACCCTAAGTTTTTCTTCCTTTTGTCGTGTGAGAGGTAGAAGATGACTGAAATGGTGATATTTTCACTTAAATTTTATTTTAATTTAATATATATATCAATGGCAATTTTGTAATTTTTAAGACTTTCATCATTAAGCTTTAATTAATCTCTTTTAATCTTAATTAAGCCTATTTACTCTTAATTCAAATCATGCTAACCCACCCAGTAATAGTTCTTTGGTTAATTTATTAATTTGGTCCTTCTAATCAACCATTTCTATTTTTACACCTATTACAATTTAATCATTTATACTCAATTAACTATTTAAACATTAAAATTTCCTCACCAACTTTTAATATAATGCTAGTGAAGTCATAAACATTCAAATAGATAAATTAAAGATTCGACTCGTAGGAATTGTGATCCTAAAATCACTGTTTTCAATATCACTGAAAACTGGGCTGTTACATGCAAAAAGAAGATGCGAAATTTGTGGCCCACTCTTGCTGGCCTTCATTCCTCTGATTTTCCTTTCATCAAGTGCTGACCGCATGAGCAAAGATAACCTTTCACTACATATAAAAAACAGAAACGAACTTAACGGGTCACCTTATCTAAGTCCCTTAATAGGCTTGAACCTTTCTCCAATTCTTCCATTTACCATCACTGCATATGTAATCGAAGAGATGCACTTCATTATTGTATCAATCCACTTCCCATCAAAACCCATCTTAATAATCATCACTTTTAGAAAATTTCATTCTACTCTACTCTATCGTAGGCCTTACTCATTTCTAATTTTAAGGCCATAAATCCCTTTTTCCCCACTCTTTTTTGACAAAAAGTAAGTAAAATTTCATATGCCAAAAGCACATTATCAGAGATCAATCTATTAGGAACAAAAGCACTTTGGGATTCATCAATGCATACACTTAGCATCTCCATAAATCTGTTGGCTATCGTTTTGGCTATTAATTTATACAAAACATTGCATAAACTAATAGGTCGAAAATTAAATAGATTTGTAGGATGGGGAATTTTGGGGATCAAAACAATATTGATAAGATTAATTTCATCAAAATCCATACCATCATTAAAGGCTTTAAGGCAAAAATCTACAACATCATTGCCCACTATACTCTAGCATTTTTGAAAAAATAAGGCGGGAAAACCATCATCTCCAAAAGCTTTAGTAGGAGTCATGTCCTTTAAAGCCAAAACTACCTCCTCCATCGAATATGGTGCAATCAACTTTAAATTCATCTCATGCGAAACGACTTTCTCAATCCTTGATAGAATATGCAACAAGTCACTTGTTCCGTTGGATTGAAAAAGTTCAAAAAAGAACCGTTGGGCAATGTTGTCCATTTTACCCTCATCATTCGTAACGCTCCCATCCTCATTCTCCAATTATTGAATTCGATTCAAACCTCCTTTGAGATGCATAATTATGGAAAAAACTAAGTTTTTATCCCCAACTCTTAACCAATTTACCCGAGCTCTTTGTTCCCAAAATTGCTCATCCTTGTCAACCTTGAGATTTAGGAGAGCTTTACTATCTATAAGAATTGCAAGATTATCCTCAATAGCATCTTCTAGCAATAAATCTTCAATCTTCCAAGTCAACTCCTTTTTAAGCCCATTACATTGATGGTGTATGCGTTTCGACCATTCGATTAAATCTTTTTGCAAGACTCCCAACTTCACCAAAAAATCACCCCTCGTCGATTCCTATGAATGTTTTACTGTATCCGAAAAAGTACCATCAAGAACCCACCAAGCTTCGAAACGAAACCGTCGCTCTCAAGCCACTCGAACATCTGGATTTGTGGAGACAAGAATAGGACAATGATTTGAAAACGAATAGGAAAGATGTTGAACACTCGCACTTAGGAAGAACTCTATCCAAGAGGCGTAAGCTGTCCTATGTCTAATCTTTCTCTGATATTTGTTTTTAAAAATTGCCCCTTTCCCAAGTGAACCAAGATCCTAAATACCCAAGATCAAACAAATGGCAATCCCTTAGTACTTCTCTAAAAGCTTCCATACATCTTTCATCCCTTGGCACACCTCCTACCTTTTCTCTTGCGTACATAATCTCATTAAAATCTCCACAAACCATCCATGGGAAATTACGATCTTGACCTAAACTCCGAAGAACATTCCAAGACTCTTCTCTATTGATCGCATAGGGTGAGCCATAAAACCCTATAAAAAGCCACTTTGTAGATAAATCCTTCCGCCTCAACATCAATATGTTGAATATAGTAACTATGAAGGGAAATCGAGGCATGACCCTTCTAAGCTAGAGACCACCTTTAGAACCCTCTATAAAAACATCAATGCTAAACAAAAAAAACCACACGATCTCTGAACTCTCTCCATTTGAACATTGTTGATTTTGGTTTCCATAAAGAAAACCATTTGGGGATTATACATCTTCAACGTGTGTCAAAGACATCGCACGTTCCGAGGGTTCTCCAACCTTCAGACGTTCCAACTTATGATTTTCATTGTGGTTGGTCGGTTTGCCCCTTAACAACCGCTAATATAAAACAAATTTGAGTCTTCCACCTTTCTTTCTTCAGACACAAAAATTCCATGATTGTCCATATATCAATTGTTTCCCAAATTCCTCCTAGGTCTTTTTTCCTGTCCTCCTCCACTACCAACGCTTCCTCAGAATCATGCTCCATAGTTACAACTTCAGTGACATTAGATAGATCTCCTAACAGATTCACCCCTAATAACATATCAATTCATTTATCACGATTCAACTGAATAGGTTGCCTCGAACTATACCGCCCTACACACCAATCTTGGGTTGTGTCTCTCCTCTATAAATTGTTCCCGTTATTTCTCAACCAAACACTACTCATTGACATGGTGCGTTTTGATTGAGCCCTAATTGATAGATCCTAATCCATCTCAGCCACTTCGAAACCCAAAAACATTCTATCCTCACAAAAGAATCATTATGCCTTAGCTTGCTGCAAAAGAAACAAAATAAGGTAAGATGTTCATATCTAAAAAAAAACATATCCAATGTTCCCTGGTGAAAATAAAAGCCTCTTCTTTCTCTTTAATGGAAGTCGAATATCCATGCAAACCCTAATATGCATATAACTTCATTTCCCTCTAGCCAATCCTTTACTATCATATTCTAATAATCGAATGATAAAATTTCCTAGTTGTTTCGCCAATACCTCAAAGAAAAACCTCGATGGAACATCATGAATCTAAACCCAGAAGGGAATGAAAATCAAGGGTACCTTCAATGGATCCTCTCCCTCAGATAATCGATGGATAATTAGCAAATGATTATTGAATGCCAATTGTGCCCCCTTCATAATACAATCTAAAACCATCTTGTGGAAAATTTGAACAGGTACCTTTTCTCTCCTAGATCCAAGACCTTTAGATCTTTGACAGAATGCCAGAGATTGGCTAAAGTACTTTTGATTGAAGGAAAGTGGATTATAGTTGGAGTTAAATAACAACCAACCAAATTGAACTTGTCTTCAACTACTCGTGGATTTGCCAGTTTTTATGCCTCTACGATCTCATCTTCTTGATCGTCCAGGGATAAAGTAGCCATCCCTCTCTCCATCTTAAACACCGAAACTCAGAACTTAATTGCAAAACAAACCATAGACTTTATACAACTGCAGATCCACGATAGAACAGAAAAAAAATGTCTTATTAAAGACATTGGAAACACCCACCACCGTCACAAAACAAAAAAAACCAAAACCCTAAACTTGCTAGAGAGAAGCAGACAGAGACGTGCTAGTAGACTTTGATTTAAAAGGTTATAACTTCTTTTTTATAAAAATATTAAATATATAAATATTATAAAATTTTATTCATATATTATGAAAAAATTACAATAAAAATTTTAGAAAATAATTTAAATATTATTAAAAAGTTATAGAATTTTTTTTTTTTGAATGTTTGGAGCAAGGGCGTAGCTAGGGGTTGGCAGGGGCCCTACTCCTTAATATGAATTTTTTTTATTTAGGTTCTTTAAAATTTTTAAATTTTAAATTAGTAAAGATAAAATTACACTTTGGCTCCCTAAAAATGATAAAAATTTGATTTAATCCTTTAAAAATTATAAAGATATAGACTATTAAAATGATGAAATTACATTTTTACTATCGTAAAAATTATAATTTAATTTTGACCCCTCTAAAAACATTTTTTGTTTTGCCCCTAGTTTGGAGTCTTTGGCTAACAAGTAAATGAGAAGCTTGAAGTGTGATGGCAATTGGACTTTTATGAATTTTTATGTTAAGAGTTTGATTGACAGTTAGTTTAATGCTTGGTGGCTTAATGAGTAATCAATCATGGTTTTGGTCGAGGATAGGTGATGCGACGAAAAATGATAAGAATGCACAAGATATGATGTAGGGAAATGTGTGAGAGAAAACAAAAGGAATTAATATTTTATTATGAATGTTTTTTAAAATTATTAGATTTTATTAAAATATTGTAAAACTAGAAAATTATAGAAAAATCATATAAGTTATTCAATATTATAAAAATTCAAAAGTACAACTTATTTCTAAATGTTATAAGTTTTTCATTTTTTTATATTTTTCATTTTAATAACTTTTATATAATTTGTATACATTTTTAATAATTTTTAAAATTCAATTAAGCCCTTCATGTTAGCATTTTTCTACATCAAATGCCACATCATCACTTAATGGGTCGGTTAAGGGCTTCAACAAAAATTATATTTCAAGGGCTTAATTAATTGATAACTTTTGATAAAGGGTTTAATTAATTTTTAAATTATTTCACGAGATTTTTTTTGCATTTAAGCCTTTTAATTGTTATAGTTATTTTCTAATCTATATTGTTATTCAAGCTCTTGACTCAGTTGATGTTAACCCAACTAAAAAATGACTAAAAACCTCTTTTACAACGTAACAAATATTAATATGAAATTATTTTTATCTTGTTATATTCCCTTTTTTATACAACATTATTGTGGTAAGATTTGATTCTAAGACATTCTTTAAAGCTTCAACTTAACTATTTCAATAAAAGACTTATTTGGTTTTAATATCAAATTCTTTACATAAGTTTTTTTTATCACTTACATCATGAGTGTGCTATAATCCTTTATTTGGTTTTAATATCAAATTCTTTACATAAGTTTTTTTTAACACTTACATCATGGGTGTCCTATAATCTCGTGTATTTTAATTGTTTGTATTCTGAACTATTACTACTAAGCAAACGATAATAACATTAACGACATCGAAAGTTTCCTAAGAGATTTAGATATCCTAAAAATTTTGGATCACTTGTTGCATGTTCTTAACGCACCTTTTATTGTGAAGGAGATCAAAGAAGCAGTTTTTGACATGGGACCCCTAAAAGCACCTAGATCGGATAGATTTTCTATGATATTTTTTCAAAAAAATTGGGATCTTGTAGGTCCTCTTATTGTGGATGCTTGTATGAACTTTCTCAATATGGGTAAGCTCTTGAATGAAATTAATAAAACTTTCATCGTGTTAATTCCTAAAACAAAATGCTCAGAGAAAGTTAGTCACTACCATCTAAGTAATCTTATATTTTAAATGGGTCTAATTTTTTAAACAAAATGCTTGACTCATATTTTAAACGGGTCTAATATTTTTGTCCAAACTCTTCCAATTTTCGAATGAACCTTCGAGTCTGGACGGATAATCTAACTCATGAACAGATCTAGTCATAGATCTATATGAGGACTTCCTAGACTTGAAAGGGTCATCACTAAAACTTGTAGTGATTGCTTGAAAGAAAAACAGCTTGATGATAGTTTTACTAAAAGTTTGGATGCTACACGTTTCAAAAACCTAAGAAATTCTTTCGGGTTGCACCGATTTTGATTCAACGTTAACTTCCAAGGGTTTTCCAAGAGGTTTAGCTGTTATTTAATTAAAGATTATCTTGGGATATCAAGCTGTTGATTGACACTATAAATAGGTGTCTAATTCTCTTGATGCTACATGACTTGAAGAGCTGGAAAGCTACAAAATTCTAAAGCATTTTCGCAACCAACCTTTGCTTATTTTTCTTGTGCTGAGCCTTTCATATTCTTGATTGATTGTTGATGAACTCTCTTGAATGGAGTTGAAAGTTATCTTTGGTGAATGTTGATTATGATATTATTTTCTATTGAGGTTAAATAAATTTAATTTGTAAAAAGGCTATGGGTTTTAGCGGTTAGAGACAAACTGTTACGATTAATTGAATAAAAGTATATTTTGAGCAAGGTTCCACAAACGTGTAACCATGCATCATAAAATAACATCTACTAATAATGATATTTATGATTTGATACTACTAATGTATATATTCAAATAAAAAATTAGTTTAAATTGTATAATGAACCTAAAATTTTAGACCCATTATTCCGGCATATAATTAGAAAAAATTAATTACCTACAGATCGGTGTAGGCATATAATTACCTACCCACATAGAGGTTATTATTTAAATCGTTTCTCAAATTATACACCTTTTAATTATTTGATATATTCAAAAATGCCATTCATAATTAGATTTTTTGAAGTAGGTATCAGTTCCAATAAGATTTATTCAGGAATTGAATTGTTCAAGTAAATTTGAAAGTTGTTCAGGAATTGAATTATTCAAGTAAATTTGAAAGTCTGCTCAAAATTTGATGGGATTGGAATAAAAATATTAATTTTGAAAAATAGATTTAAATAAAAAAATTAGGCTCGTTTAAAAAATAGATCGGGCTCAGGCTTGAACATTTAAGGTTCGAGTTACAGCCCGAGCCCCGAACCAACCCATTTTTTAAGTTTATAATATTTTATATTATGTTATTTATATATATATATATTATGTAATTTAAAACACATTAAAAATAAACTTATAGTAAATATATGATACTACTCTAATATAAACATTATTAATATAAATAATTGATGAAATAATAAATTATGCATATTAAAATAAAAATGTATAAATTATATTAAAATGAAGTATTGATTGAGTGACAAATTAAAATTTATTAATTTAATAATAATTTATACGAGTTCAAATTTTATCATATGTGTTATTTTTAAAATAAAAAATTAAAATTTTTCAAATAATATAATTTATTTTAATTGTTGTAAAAAAAACATTATCATCATTTTCTTAATCGAATCAACATTCTTGACATCAATTTAAATAGAAATTTTATTAATTTTCAAAAATACAGGCAAAAGGTCATTCTCAACTTCATTGTCATCGTACAAATAAACCCAATGATCAAAACTATTACATGAAATACTGACATGATTTAATTGACAATATTAGGGTGGGTTTTGATCGTTTATCTGCAATTAATATAAAAACAGTAGTGACAATCAGATCAGATATTGTATCAATACTGTAATATAAAACAAAAAGCAAGCTAAACACACCGTAACACACTTCAGTATCCATCTAAACCCAGCCTAAGTTGTCAAAGTTAAATCAATACAATATCAGTACTTAAAAAATAAATTAATTCAATCCCATGATTTATATGTAGTGACAAAATAAATAGAAAATACTCAATTTCATGTTCTTTTTTCATTCCAAATGAAATGAAACTCTGTATATTTGAATGATGTATTTACCTAAACTTGTGTTGATGTTGCCTCGTCTTATATTGTTTAACAAGGAGCTCGGAATAAAGGAGCTCACTCCATGTATCCGGCACACAGGAAGACACCAATGGCTGCAATCCTGGTACGCTCTTCCCTTCTGACGGTATCCTCGATAGAGCGATGGGTGACCGTCCTTTCGAAAGTCCGTCAATCTAGTAATGTTTAAGTAGGTGACATGTGTTTTCATCCCCTCCAGCACCGATTCTAACACCGCCATCTTAGGCATGTACGGCCTTAGCAACATCTCGCTCCTTATCGGCTTTGTCTCGGAATCGCACGTTCCTCCGGAGTTCCATTCCCCACCACTGCATAATAGATTCAACCTCCGTTAAAACATAAAACCTTTGTTGCTATTGATGAAGGGATAAATAGCAAAAGTGTATTGAAAACTATTGAGGGGAAATCAGACTCGCTTTAGGAAAAGTATTTGAAGTGTTGTTTGTAGAGAGTCAACGGATCCCACAACGGTGATTTGTATTGTAACTGGGGTGACTATGCTTGGTTTATTCCCGGTTTTGTTTTCCAACTTCACAGATAGACTCGAGGGATTCACAAAGTAAGAGGACCTCAACCACCAAAGAAATGTGAGCTAGTGGCACTTATCTTACCAAAAATAACACATAAGGTCATGGATTCGAACTTCACCAAGTGCAAATGCTCAAATATCCGTATTGGATGAGACGCTCTCACTTTGTGAACCCCTTAAGACTTTCCGTGAGTTAAGAGACAAAACCCAAAAATAAAACCGAATATAGATACCTTGAGCACAATATCAGCCACCACTAAAGGATTCGTCGACTCCCGACCAACAAAACTGTGAATATTTCTCCTCAACAAAAATTTACCTGAAATGAACAGCAGAGTAACCCCTGAAGAACACCATAGTCTTGGAAGGATTGACATTGTCATCCACCCATTTAGCCCACGTCATCAGTGCTCTTCGAAACGCCTCAACAACGTTCAATTCCTCGAAAACATGATCTCCTTCTTGGTAATAATCTTCCCTATAATTTCCACACCAAAAACAAGCATTAAAATCCCAAGTTAAGTGGGAAATATAAAAGCACATAATATAATCCAAAACCAACCCTTTGGATGTTTTCTCATGATTCCACCAATGCCCGGTGTTGAATACCAGGATATCTGCGGATTTATACATCTCCGATGATCTTCCGATGAGATCGAGCCGAAGTGTATTTTTCTTTGTCCCGTTTCTGTCTGGCATTTGCCATTGTCTGACCAAGAACGGAGTTACGAAAAGCTCGACCGAACAATTATAATCCTATTCAACATCATCATCATCGCCAATCATAAGTTTAAGCAAACATGATTCGATGTGTAACGAAGATTAGCAATTAAAAAGCCATGGATGACCTACATTGAACATGATACTAAAGGAAGGTTCCCCTCGAAAATAACGCGTCGCCCGGGAACTTGATGAACATTTTTTGGATTCTTTGCAGCACTTTTCAAGATGCAAAGTAGAGATTCCCACATATTTCTGTTCAAGGAATCCCCCACAAATGCCAGTCGTTTCCCCCTCAATATCTCCAACATGTGCCCACCATTCAACCTTTCCCAAAAAAAATTAATAATATTAGCTTAATAGAAGTATTAATTTTGACTTCAACCCCAAAAATTTACTTTGGTTAACATGAATTTGGATGTAATCAAATTTGATCTTATTTAATCATAAAAAGTCAACAATACAAATTGTTTTGATAAGAGTTTAAGTATCGTAAACATGTAGATTATGAATAAATTAAATGAATGGACGTACATGACTAATTCGAAGACGGAAACATAAATACAAAATTTGCTAAATTCGATTGACTTTCTATTAATGAAAAATGTACTCAAATTATGCTGAAATTACTTAGTTGATTGATCAATCAGGGAAAAAAGGAAGATTAAAAAAACCCAAAAATAAAGAAATAAAAAATTATACCTTGGCAAAGTGCAGCCTTTAGGCTTCCATTTCCATTTGAGATAATCTATGTCACGCCTTCCATTGGCGAAACAACTAAACTGGTGATCGACAAAGGAACATGAGGCAGGTTCATAAAGCGGATACGAGCTATCCTTCACCCAGTTTCCATCAAACAAATTGCACATCTTCAATGATTCAACCAAACTCTCATTCCCCTTCCCCTTCCCCTTCTTAGATCTTACCTTGTTGGAAGTATCAGATTTAGCTGGAAAATTAGTGCTATGATTAGCTAAAACGGCAGCGTTTGCATCAGCTATTGTACTCTGATTTTCGGTTTCCTCCTTTCTTTTCACCTTGGCTTCTTGTACTAGGCGGATTTGCATGCAAAAATGAACTCTGGGTATTGTTTATACTCGTGTTATTTGAACTGGGAAGTTGCTCACCCTTGTTGAAAGGTTGGGTGCCTTTGTTTTTGCCGTTGGGTAATGGTTGCAGAGTGTGGTTAGATGATGAAGGAGATGAAGTGTTGGGAAATAAGTAATCAAAAAGGGAACCGAATTGGGATCTATAAGAGTCAGAGGAAGTGGTAACCCAAGGAGAAGAAGGGCTAAAAGCTAAGAAAAGAGTGAAACCAAAGAAGAAAGAATGAAGAGAGCCAGTGTTCTACTCTTTTTTCACGATCGAAAACAGGTTCTTAAAATCTGTTTTGATGGCTGTTCCATTGAATGGCAAGCACTTTGCGATATCAACCATGGATGGCAAAGCTTTAATGAATGCTTTTTTGAGTCTAACACAAGAAAGAAATGGAAGGGCTGCGGAGGAGGAGAAGTGGGAGATAAAATGGTGTTTGGGGAGAGAGAAAACGAATGGAAAGAGAATATTGCATCGCGTATTAAACTTGTACGAAATAGAAAAAGGAAAATAAATAAAGAATAAATTATTTTTAAGGAACAGGAATCCGTTTCCACTTTCCACGGAATTTACAGTTCTACCATTTCATATTGGTAAAATATGTTGTTAGTATTTGTTTTTTTTAAATAATTTTATATAAATCCTATTCCAATTACTAACATTGTTGGTAGTTTTAGTAAAAATTTTTAACATATTTATATATTTGCTATACATCAGTAACCATCAACCCGAGTCCTAGAAAGGATTCGGGCCTTTGACCCATGACCTCGATAAATCTCACGTCCAAGGCGAGTTCGTGAGTCCTGCTCGCAACGCGAGTTTGCGAGTCCTGCTCGCAAGGCGAGTCGATAACTCAAATCATTCCTATTCACAAGGAGAGCTCGTGGGTCGAGACTAGAGATCCGACTAGCATGGATCTTGGGAAGGTTACATCCTCCGTTCGCATACGCCTAGGGAACTCACAAAAAGGACCGCGCGCTCTGCAGGCCACCAGGCACATGTCCAGCAAATACGAAGCCCGCCCAAAATGTCAATCCTAAAACAGAAATGATCGTGTGCTTCGTAGTACAAGAGGTAACGGAGCCAAGACAAAATATTGGGATCAACATCAAAGCTATAATAGTACCAGTAACATGTATAAATACCCAATATTCCTATCATTAAGACACGAGTAAAATATTACTCAACAATATTATTTTATATGAGAGTAATCTAATCAACCTGTTAAGTTAATAAATTTTGACGAAAAAATAGTAACAATATTAATGATTATAACAATTGATTGAGCTTTAGCTTAGGTTGGTACCATTGTTATTATAGTAACTAGAAAGACTCAGGTTCAAACACGGTTAAACACATATTTCTTTCGATTTAAAAGTTGAAAGAAGCTATATGTAGACGTAAACATTGTATAAAAAAAATTAATGATTAGAATGAAAATTTTAAATCCAACGGTAAGACAATTGCTACCTTCTTAAAGACATGAATTAAATGTCTAATTTTATCAAAATAGAGGGAAATGCAAAATTGACTTTTAAATTATACCAATTTTACCATTTAGGTATTTCAAGATTTTCTCTATTTACCCTGAAAACACGATATTATCCAATGAGAACGGTTCTATATGGCAAGTTCCTATTAGACGTTATACAATTTTTAAGTAAAATAAGACGAAATTGATCATCTAAGTATCATTTTTAACTAAAAAAAAACTTTTAAGTATCTAAATGAAAAAACAATATAATTTGGAGGCTAATTTTGTATTAATCCCTTTTTAAAATTAAAGAAAAAAAATTAAAAAGTCAATACGACGAAAATATTCAGATTTCAACCATTAGCAAAAGATTAGGTTCTATTCGGTGTTATAATTTCACATATATTTTTTTGAAAACATCTTTCTTAATTTTTATAGGAATAAAATTTTAATAATTTAATTCATGTAGATTATGTATCTCAATTTTAGCATGAATTAACTTTTTTCAACTATTCTCCTAAAATCATTACTTTGTCATCAAACTTAGTCTGCTTTATGGCACGTTGGTTTCCTCTGTTTTGTTTTGTCTAAATAGCGGTTTTCTAGTCTATCTTCTCTAGTCTTCATTTTGCTTCTCCAATTTCGACCATGGAAGATGAAATCACAAGAACATACATGCGTTAAGTTTTAAGGTTTATCAACATTCGATTCAATAAGGATCAAAAAATGTCATTTTATACAATCTGAAGGATTTCTATCGGTACTTGTTGGACAAGTAGCGGTGTAGAAGTCAAGTTAGTAAGCTTTGGAAAAATTAACAGCAATTTCCTATCAGTAGAAGTGAAAGTTCTACCAATACAAGTTTTCAAACTACCAATACTATTATGAGTTGAACTATCGATACTTTAAGGACTTATACCGATACAATGCAAGTCAGTAACCAAAATTTAAATACCCCGTACTTCTACCGATACATAAAAGAGTTCTACCAAAACAAGTGTGCAGATTTCAAATATACACATAAATTTCTAAGTTTGCAAAATAGTCTACTTCATTTGCCAATTTCTCAAAATCATACCTACATAGGCATTTTCATGTTGGTACTTAATTCTTCACATAACAACGAAGATACATTCAAAAACTTTCATCAAGTTGTTACCATGTTATCTAACCATTTACATCAAAACAACCCAAGTAACACAATCCTAATACATGCCATATAAGACAAGTGATATAAAAGACTACCGAACAAGTTCCCGGGATAATGTGATTTCTTCTTTGAGGATCCGATCTTCAACATCAAAATGAGTCTACAAAATAGTAAACAAATACACAAATAAGCTTACAAAGCTTAGCAAGTTCGTGAGAATATTTAGCGCATTTGATAACATAAAGAATAAGCAATCATTCTCGTTGTCTCGTAATATTGGCACCAGTAGATCTCCTCAAGTCTCCTAGTAATTTTTAACTCATACGAGCCTAGTCAGTAAATCGCTCTTACAAGCCAGTACAATATGTCGCTCTTACGAGCTAGTATCGCTCTTTCGAGCCAGTATCACTCTCACGAGCCAGTATTGCTCTAACGAGCCAGTATGCTCCAACAAGCCAATATGCTCAAAGGAGCCAGTATGCTCCAACGAGCCAATATGCTCAAATGAGACAGTATGCTCAAACGAGCCAGTATGCTCCAACGAGCTAGTATGCTCAAATGAACCAGTATACTATTCCTTCCATGTCTTCTATCACGTTCCATCATCAAGAATAAAACCAAAACAACTAAGGCTAGCACTATCAAATAGGAATAAAATTACATGAACTTACAGGATCAATTTGTAATAATGGCTCCAGTATAGGGACTACCGTCGGTAAGACATCTGAGATTAGCTCTCAAAACTGTATAGCTCTAAATGACATATCCGTTGTGTCCCATTTGTTCATGAAGTTATATGTGTCATATACCAGGTCCATTTCAATTAACGTCCTTCACATTATACCATTTCGAGCATAATATCAAATTAACTAATAATGTCATTAGTTCAATTTATTAATTGTCATATATCAATCAAAATAATTCATTCGTAACATAAATAATCTAGCACAACTCATAATCATTTAAGCGTTTCATTGACACCTGAAATCAACTACATTTCGTGACTTTCAGTCATGCTTCTCAATTAAATTTCATTTCAATTTAATTCAACTCCACAATTCAATATTTATTAACAAATAAATTTAAATACAACATACCTAAATTATTTCAATAATTTACATACAAAAACTAAATCAATTACTTTGCTGCACTAACTTACCGGATTGATTTGCAATAATCGTCAAAGCATAAGGACTATTCCATAATTTTCTTCTTGCTTGGATTTTCAACCCAATCTTGATTTAAAACAATAATTTCATTCAATTAACTAATTCCAACAGTAAAATAAATTTATTTTATGCAATTAAGTCCTTTTTGACATTTTTACAAAATTACCCTTCACTTTTCACTTTTATTCAATTTAGTCCCTTAGCTCAAAACTTGCAATTTAACCATTTTTAAGTAAAAAAAATCCAGCCGAATATTATAGGAATCCAATACTGCCCATATTTATTTTATTTAACATCAAATCCTTGTACTTTTTCTATTTTCACATTTTAGTCCTTAAACATTAAAATCATCAAAAACAACTTTACAAAACAATCAAATCTAACAACATAGCTTATGAAACTTCCACAAACTTAAAAAACAACTCATTCATCAATGGCATAATTTATAACATTTGATGGATTCACAAATTAGTCCTTGGGTTAGCTAGTTAAGCTAATACGGACTCAAAAACATAAAAATCAACTAAAAACGAGAGAGAAATCACCTACCAATCGAAGGACTTATCCAACCGAATGTTCTTCAATTTTGATTTAGGGTTTTGACTATGGTGGAAAGAAATGTGAGGAAGATAACTCATTTTCTTTACTTTTAATTTGTTTAATTACTCTTTTACCCTTTAGTAATTAATTAAGTTTTCATGTATATAATGACCAAAAATGTCCACTACCCTTCCTTAGGGTTTATTTACTTCTTAAGGACCTTAACCTATCCTTAAATTGACATCTAATTTCTTTAATTAATAGAATTCAACTTTTGCACCATTTTCAATTTAATCCTTTTTACATAATTAACTATCTAAACAATAAAATTTCGTCATCAGATTTTATACTAGTAGCCTCATAAATATTAAATAATTAATATTTACAGTCTGACACATCGAAGTTGTGACCTTGAAACCACCATTCTCGATCACACTGAAAAATAGACTAATTAGTAAATCCTCATTTATTTAGGATTTAATTGCAATTTACCAAAATCTATAAAATTCCACATCATTTCTATTATTAGTACATTTAAAGAAGGTCCAATTTCATAATTAATCCTTCAATTATATTAAATTCCAATCAAACAAACTTATTTACAATTTAGCCTTAAACTAATTAGGACTAAATGAAAATAAATCAAAAGTTAGTGGATGCTAATTATATCCACCATCGCTTGGACTTTTTTACCATGGTTTAATTACCATTTTGGTTCCTTTACTATTTTTTAATCAATAGTAATTAACTTTTACCACTTTTATAATTTACTCCTTTTTCATTAATTAAGCAATTAATTATCAAAATTACCCAACCAAACTTCAATTCACATATAATAAGACTTTGTAAATATTTAATAAAAATATTTACGACCCTAAATTTCAAAAACAAGATCTCGATACCTCATTTTCTCAAACCACTTAACTTTTGAACCAAACCACTTATACTAACTTTTAATTCAATAATTAAAATTCACCCATTCAAAATTTCAAATAAAAATTATTATTAACTCATATAATTTAAATACTCATTATATGAATGTACTTGTCGGATTTGTGGTCCCAAAACCACTATTTCTGACACCACTGAAAAATGGGCTGTTACATGTGGTGATTGCAGGTGACGTGGATGGAACTAGTTGGAGATTGACAGGATTCTATGGTTCCCCGATTGAACAAGATAGACATGCATCATGGTCTCTCCTTCGATGACTACGAGATGATAGTACTTTGCCTTGTTGGTCGTCGGAGACTAATGAGATTGCTTATGCTTATAAGAAACAAGGTGGTCGGCTTCGTCGTGATTGACAAATGGAGGAGTTCCGTTCTACTTTGGTTGATTGTAATCTTCATGACTTGGGTTTTAGTGAGTCGTGGTTCACATGGGAAAGGGTTCTTCTTCAAACAAAAATATTCGGGAGCGATTAGATCGTTGTGTTGTGACTCATTCTTAGAGTTAACAGTTTTCGACTTCTAGGGTTCGACATGCACCCCATTCGTTTTCGGATCACTTCCCTCTTGTGGTTATTACTGGTAGCATGTCATTTGCTGGTTCAGTTACAGGGAACTGAGGTTTGTTTTGGTTTGAGTCTCACTGAGTGTCTAAGCTTACATGTGAAGCAAAGATTCAGCATGCTTGGTCTGCTAGTTGTGGGTCGACCCTTTCACACCTTCATGAGTTGGGAGTGGCTTTATCTGCCTAGGGTTTGGAACTCTCTCGGTCTGCTTAGGGATTCAAATAGGAAGCTCTCACTTGTTTGGACCAGTTGAAGCTTAAGTTGAAAGGAGATGTTTTGGTGTCAAAGATCCAAGGTCAATTAGCTACGTAAGGGAGATCGCAATAATGCTTTTTTCCACAAGTATGCCTTAGTTAAGAAGCATCAAAACATGATCACCTCGTTGATAGATGACGCTAGGATGGTTTACATTACACAGGCTGATATGGCTCGAGTGGCTACTAATTACTTTCGTTCTCTTTTTACTACCTCGACTTCGACTGACTTCTCTCACATTCTTGAGGGGATTCCTATTTCCATCACTCCTTCGAAGAATGTTGGTTTGATAATCGATTTTATCCCGGAGGAAATTTGGTTTGCTGTTGATAGTATGACTCCTTTGAAGGCTATTGGTAGGGATGGTTTTTCGGTTTTGTTTCAACGATATTGGCACATCATTGGCCGTAATGTTACAAAATTTACTTATGGGTTCTTCGGGGTGCTGTCCATATATCTGCTATCAATGTGACTACTCTTGTCCTTATTCTAAAGGTTTGCAATCCTACACTTATGTCCCAGTTCTGATCGATTAGTCTCTGTAATGTGCTTTACAATATCATCTCCATTGTTCTTGTTAATCGGTTCAAGCAAGTTTTGCCATTTTGCATCGATGAGGCTCAGAGAGCTTTTGTCCTCGACAGATATATCATTGACAATTACCTTTTGGCTTTTGAGGTTCTTCATTCTTTCCATCTGAAACGATATGGGACGCTAGCACCTTTTCATTGAAACGACATGAGCAAGGCCTATGATCGGGTTGAGTGGGATTTTTTGGAGGCTGTATGCTTCAGATGGGTTTCTATGCAGATTGGGTTTCTTTGGTTATGCATGTGTGTTTGTACAGGGTCCTACTCAATGGTCCTTAATGGCAATTTGGGTGAGTCTTTTTCTCCTACTCCTGGCCTTTGACAGGGGGACCTTTTGAGTCCTTTTCTTTTTCCTCTATGTAGGGAGGGCTTATCGGCTTTGTTTTAATTGGCTTAACAGAGAGGGGACTTTTCTAGGGCTCACGTCGGGTAGTTGGGCCCACGCATCATGCACCTTTTTGTTGTCGATGATTGTATGATTTTTAGCCTTGCTACTACTATGAGTGCCTCCATAGTTCAGTCTATTCTGCATGAGTATGAGAGTTTTTCTAGTCAGTTGGTGAACTTTGCTAAGTTTGTATCATTTTTTAGTGCAAACGTTTGATAAATAATGGGATTGATTTTTAGATCCACTTTAGGAGTGCGTGTGGTTGATCATTTGGAAAAGTATTTAGGACTCTTACATATGGTTAGTCAGAGCAAGAGGGCTACGTTCTAACACTTTAAGGATAGGTTTCACCGGTGTGTTGATGGGTGGAATATGTGTTATTTGTCCCAAGGTGAGCAGGGAGTTTTTATTTGGTTGGTCTTGCAAGCAATCCTTATAGTTGCCATGCAATGTTTCCTCTTTTCGTTATCCCTGTGTCGTGAGTTGGAAGTCATTACAAATCAGTATTGGTGGCAGACGTCCAGTCATGGAAAGGGCATTCCGTGATGCTCATGGTCCTCCCTGTGTATTCCAAAATGTGTTGGTGGTATGGGTTTTCGTGATTTGGCTACCTTTAACACTTCTCTCCTTGCAAAATAGGGTTGATGACTTTTGACTAACCTGACAAGCCTATTAGGCTATGTTTTAAAGGCCCGCTACTTTCCCCATAATGATTTCTTAAAGGCTGATCTGGGTTCCAATCCCTCTTATACTTGGCAGAGCATCTAGTGCTCTCGAGGACTTTTGGAAAAGGGATTGGGTTGAAGAGTTGGCGATGGTCGGTCCATTTCGATTTGGAATGACAGTTGGCTTCTAGGGTTTGGTTAGAGTCTGCATGTGCACTCTCCTGTGACTACTATGGCCTATAGGGTTAGTGATTTGATTCTCCCTGATTTGGCTCTGTGGGACTCTACATTGGTTCGCATTATTTATTGAGCCAAAGGCCAACTGTATTTTGAGTATCCCATTGTCCTTGTCAGTTGGGTGCGATGTTTTTATTTCGATCGGAGATCTGACTAGGGGTTATTCGGTTTGCAGCGGATATCGACTGCTTTGGCCGGGTATGCCTATGGGTTTAAGTTCATAAGGTCTTTTTGCACAAATGTAGAAGATTCTAGTTCCCCCGAAAAGTTCAAATAATTATTTGGCATTTCTTGAGGAACTATGTGCCTACCTTAGCTAACTATTACACCAAACAGATTTCTCATAATCCTTATTGCCCTAGATGTATTGCTGTGCTAGAATCTTTTTGCATATGGCTCGTGATTGCCCTCTTGTTATACAGGTTTGGGCATCACTTGATTGGGTTCCTATAATGCTACGGGTTCGAGGATTGGCTAATGCATTTGTGTTCAAATGCAATGTTATTTTACCACGATAACATAGCTTCTTCTCTGATTGAGTTGGCCACCTTTGTTTGATCCTATCTACCATCCCACACGATGCTTGTTATTTTAGGTACATGCTTGCTTGGTTCTCGGTCGGCGCAATGGAGCCTTATCGCTACTCCACGGGTGAAGGCCAATTTTGATTCTACTTTTAGGGGTAGCTCAGGGTGTTTACGCTCGAGGGTGGTGATCCGAGAGTCGCAAGCCAGGGTCCTCGACACCTGTACACACCCGCATCAGCATGTTCCCTCTCCATTTGTGATGGAAACACTAGCGTTTCTTAGTGCAACGACCTTTTCCTGTGACCGTGGCTTCTCTCGAGTCCTGTTTGAGGGAGATTCCCTGCATGTCATCAAAAAGTTAGACTCCTTACAAGATGATTACTTCGAAACCAGAGCCCTCATCATAGAGGGTCAAGCTCGGTTACTCACCGATTTCAGAGAGGCTACTGTATGCCACTATTTTCAGGAGCAAAACATGATAGCTCGTCTCTTTGCTGAATTAGGCTTCCGTTGGGACGAGCCCAAATTTGGGTGAAAGAGGTCCCCTTCTAGGTGGAGTCTGCGGTGGCTGTAAACACGGATCAGCTGGACGCTTAAACTGGTGCTCTTTTTAGACGAGGCATGCAACGTTGTGTGCCCATCTTGATTCCCCTGGCCTCTCCTATGTTTTCCATCGTATTTCTTCATTTGCTTCTCTGCTTGGACGATAGGAGATTTTCGGCTTCTCTTGGCTGCATCTGGTAGTTGCTTAGGGTTTTGTCTTTTGTTTTATTCTTCTTGTTATGTTTGTCTTCAATTTCCGAGCCTGTTAGACCTCAGTTTGTTATGTTTTAGTTAGGCCCTAGCCCGCTAGATATGTATTCTCATTTTACTCTTATATTCGAATGGAAGCTTTTCTTTCAAAAAATAATTTTTTTAACTATTTATTTTATAAAAAAAAACTTTCAACTGTAACATATTAATATCATGGTTCAAATATTATAATTTTTATTATATATATTTCTAAATTTATCAAAATACAAAAAATATAAATACTTTTAAAATAATATTTGCTATTTTATTATATACCAATTACCAACTATTAAATATATACTATAGTATAGATAATTGATTGGTACTTAATATTTTAATTTATTAAATAAATTCCCTTATTTATTTGCATAGATGTGTGGCAATCTTATAAAATTAAAAGATGAGAGGTGACAATCATTGCAAAAATTTATCAAAATCCAATAAATGAATGTACCCTTCAAATTTAATATATTAAGAATATTTGGATTCATGATTTTATTTTAACAAGGAAAACTTGATGTTATTCCAGAAACATATTAGATTTAAAATTGATTGTTTTTATGATTAAGTAAATGAAAATTAATTTTGAAAATTCGTGATTATCATAACATGATTTTTTTTGTTGTAAATATTGATAGATTGAGAGGATTAAAATTAAACCGTTTAAAAAATTAAACGTCTAAATTATCTTATGGGACAAGACGATTAGTCCCGAAAAGCATGTCGGTAATTCATGACATCTTCTATGTCTAAGCTGTAAACATTTTATGAATAGCCTCTACTCGTGGGACCTATTACAACCTTTCCTTAGTTTTCATGCCAACTACTAACCACATTATTTTTCTTTTTGTCATAAAATTGCTTTAAAAATCTAGACATATTTATCAAGTATTTACTTATATTGGAATTGTAAAAGATGAGAGGTGACAACTATCGTAACAATTTATCAAAATCTATTAAATGAATGTTTTTTTTTTTTTTTTTTTTTAAATATATTGGTGTGGTTACATGGTAATATCTATTCATATTTTTTTAATTCTTTGACAATGCACACACACCTTATACATACAGGTGTTCGAATCCGGATCTTTTAGAATGAACAACATCCTTTTAACCACTAGAACCACTCGTTATGTTCAAAAAATATGATGTTAAGAACTTGATTTTATTTTAAAAAGAAAAATATGACGTTGTTTCAAAACCATATAGATTTAAAATTGATTGCCTTTATGATTAAGTGAATGAAAATTAATTTTTGAAAATTTGTGAATGTCATAACTTGAATTATTAAGTAAATGAAAATTAATTTTATGACAAATTAATTCAAGACATCTTCTATGTCTAAGCTATAAACATTTTATGAATAGCCTCTACTCGTGGGACCTATTACAACCTTTCCTTAGTTTTCATGCCAACTATTAACCACATTATTTTTCTTTTTGTCAGAAAATTGCTTTAAAAATCTAGACATATTTATCAAGTATTTACTTATATTGGAATTGCAAAAGATGAGAGGTGATAACCATAGTAACAATTTATCAAAATCTATTAAATGAATATATTTTTTAAATATGTTGGTGTGATTATATGATAATAATTGTTTATATTTTTTTAATTCTTTGACAATTCACACACATCTTACACACACAGATGTTCGAATCTGAATCTCCTAGAATGAACAACATCCTCTTAATCACTAGAACCACTCGTTAGGTTCAAAAAATATGATGTTAAGAACTTTATTTTATTTTAGAAAGGAAAATATGACGTTGTTCCAAAACCATATAGATTTAAAATTGATTCCTTTTAATTTGTGACTTTTAATTTTCTCTTTTTAATTTTTTTAAATCTGCTACTTATTTATGGTTGTATTTATTTTATTTTGTTGCTTTATTTTGGTTGTCCCTAAGATAGTTATGGGACAGTCGTTTTATTGTTGTGATTACACGTTTTTTCCAATTCCCTTAATGAATGCCTCTTCAAAAAAATTTGATTGCTTTTTATGATTAAGTAAATGAAAATTAAATTTTGAAAATTCGTGAATGTCATAACTTGAATTATTTTGGTTTTAAATACTGATAGATTGAGAGGATTAAAATTAAACCGTCTAAAAAATTACAATGTCTAAACTTACCTTACGGGACAAGACGATTAGCCTCGAAAAGCATGTCGGTGATTCATGATACCTTTTAGTTGTTTAAACAATAAACGTTTTATAAATGGCCTCTCCTTGTGTGACCTAGTATCACATTTCCTTAATTTTCTTGGCAATTATTAGCCACATTATTTTTCTTTTTGTCATAAAATTGCTTTCAAAAACTCGAAGTTGTAGCATATTGATCAAGTATTTACTTATATTAGAATTGTAAAAGATGAGAGGTACTGAGTAGGAAAGTTGAAACCCATTCTATAAGACGGCATAATTAATCATTTTCACTGAAGAAAAAAAATTTGATTGATTGTTATTATACTTGTTGAGGGGGGTCGATGTTAAAAAATTCGGGGTTTGAAAATAATTTTTTTACACAATAAAAATTAAAAATTTGAAAATCAACTCGGTTTGTGATAGCAATAAATCCTAATTGAATTCATATTTGTATTTTGGCTTAGCGAACTTTTGTTGTTCTCGACTTTGAACCAAACGATTTTCTTCACCATTCTCCTACCAAGAATTGCTTTGATGTGGGCTCGAACCAATTGAATCGAAAACACAAAACTGCAAAAAAATTACTCTCTTTTTGGGGGTGAATATAAAAATTCTCTCTTCTTAATAGAAACTAGGAGAATTGTTATTCTAGAAAAATATATCTAACAGTTGAGAATAAATTCTCTCTATTTGTCGGCAAAATAACAATCTCGTAAAGATATATGATTAGCCCTACCGGTGTCATCTATTTATAAGTGGAGAAAGTAAAACCCTTGTAGAGTTGTAGAATTTTATTTTCATTAGAAAAACGACATCCTAGTTCAACTAAGATGTTGGGGTGGCAAAACCCTAGTATAACTAGGGTTTTTTCGCCCCACCTTGTTACATTATAGGCTTTTGAGTCTCTCTCACATTGGGTCCAATTATAAGTACTTCTCGGACTTTTTGAACTAGTACTTTGTAATTTGATCCAACTTGATTCTGTTTTTTTTTTCCCAAAATAAACTTCAATATATACATATTAAATAATTTTCTCATCCCAATTTTACCCTAGTAAAATTTTGACGATTTTACCCTCAGTAAATTTTGACTATTTTTCCCTAGTAAAACTTCGAGAAAATTCTTTCAATATTTCACAACTCAATATGTTCACTATGATCGAATGATTTATTTTCATTTTCGGATTTCAAAACATCTAAAAAACAAACTCATTCTTCCAATCATTTTTAAGTAATCCATATAGAATTGCAAATGGATCATTTCTATTTCCATTTCCATTTTTGGAAACCTACATTTATTTTCGACTGATTTTATTTCTCCATTTTAGAGAAAACCATAATCATTATTGAATGTTTCTCATTTCCCTTTTTCTATTCATTCTGTTTATTTCTATTCAAATACGTAGTTCATTTCTGGTTTCAATGAGCTTGCGGAGGAACCGATTGGACATATGTAGTTGAGGCTCAAATGGTTTATTATTAAGTTTCGACTTTTCACCTATTAATTATAAACTCATTTAGTCATTAAGTCATTCTACTATAATATTGTGATTAAGCTCTCCCCAACACATACCATTACAAAAGCAACTACTCAATGCTTATCCAATGACCTTGTCATAAGTGTGTTATCCTCATAGAATATCATTGATCTCTTTGGGATAATATCCGTTTTTCCAATATGATCTTATTTTATTTTATGTAGAGGTGAGCAAAATTTAATTCGACTCGAAAAAATAGAAAAAAGTTTGAATTTCGAATTATTCGTTTGCCATGAACTATGAAGAAATTTGAAGAATTCAGAGGGTAAGTTCGAAAAACTGATAGAACAGATCAGAAAATCGAAATCTCACCCATTGTAATTATATTAGTAGGCTGATCTTTATGTATTTTTCCAATAGAGCAATCATATTTTGACCCTCAAAGTTATTTTTAAAAGCCAACTACAACAATCTCAAGTTGAACATCAACTACATCGAGGAGTGGAAATACAGTGTCACCAGTTCCATCCTAGTATATTGAGGCTTTATAGGTATTTCTATTGTAACCCCCTAAACCCGGCCCAAAAGATACGATCGGATCTAGAGGATTATTTAAGTAATTTACTCACACTCTGACTTGACAACTCAAACTCATCCTCAGAAATACATATAAATATTCATAAATAAAACTTTAAATCTACAATTAATAATAAAATAAATTAATTAAACCTCAAAGAACAAAATACCAAAAATTCCCAAAACAAATTATATTTACATCCCATAATAATAATAATAATAATAATAATAATAATAATAATAATAATAGAATATTCTAAATTTTGTAATTAAGCCTCCGGGTACCAAGTTACCTAATATCCGAAAACCTGAAATGAAACTGTGGAGGTATGAGCTATAAAGCCCAGTGTGTCTTTAAAGTAAATACAACCTAATGCTAGAATACATCAACATATCAATTTTAAACACGAAAGAGTAACACAAATCATACTGCACACACAAGCACAAAGCAATGTACCCATACTCCATCACACCAACACAATGAAAAGGTTCCCCAGAACCCTTTCCCAGCCAATGTCACCAATCGCAGTGTGGTTTTAGTATCAACCTTAAAAGGAATGATAACCACTTCTTCCACCTTACAATCCCACCCCATGAACACACAATGGTATGATCACATGCTTATCAGATATTCATATTTTTCCCAATCTCAAGCTCAATTAATATTGCACATATCACAACCCCTGTAAGCATAGTACATTAATTATCTGTCACATGCTCAATGTAAAATTATAAATGTATGCATGAAACTAGCATCATACACTTGCACAACTTAATTAATCATACCATTAATTATTTTTATCACAGCACAATCATCTCAATCAGCATAAAATCACATAACCTCAGTATCATCACAAACATTAGAGTAAATTACAATTAGAAACACACCTCGAGCAATTAAAACTCTAGCGACGAGGAGGTCGTCCACCACGCACAGTACGAGTTCCCGATCTAACGGAATTAGATCCTACGAATACAACTAAAAATTATTACAACCTAGCCACCACTTAAACACAAAATTAAACTAAAATAACTTACGAGTAGCTCTCGGAACCGATGCAGGAACGGGTTGAACAGTAGGAGGAGGTAAATCGTCTGCCTCAAACTCGTGATCACCTAAATACGAATACTTAATATCAGTACCACTCAAATTAAAACTCTAAAATAATTTAAAGTACACAATTTAAATTAAGACATCAAAAACGAGACTTTTGGGTCGAAATTTGGAAAAACAGAAAGCGGAAACGGACTCAGGACGTCGAAAAAAGGCAGGATAGAGTTTTTCAAAAAAAGTCAACGGTCAATGATCAAAGTCAACGGTCAGTGGTCAACGGTCAACGGTCAACATTCAAAGTCAACGATCGGTCAACGCCAGTCAACACCGGTCAACGCGGTCAATGGTTTGACTTAGTTTGGGTTGGACTTGGTTCAATTGGTTGGTTCAAATGGGTTTTTGGTTAGGTTTAAATGGGTTTGGTTTGGTTTAAATGAATGTGGGTTTGGTTTAAATGGGATTTGGGCTTGATGGGTTTTTAAGGAAATAAAGTTATTGGGTTGGTTTGGGTAATAAAGGGGCTTGGTAAAGGAATTGAGACACCAGATTTTTCAACAATGCCCACAACAAACAAAAAAATAAGTTAAAAATTTTAGGGGCTGCAATAACCCCCAATTTTCCGATTCCGGCGCCGCCCCTCCCCGACTTCGCAAGGGACGTCCGACCACCAAGAGCCACCCACCAAACAACTCCACAAACAACCCATAAAACAAAACACCACTTACCAACACCAAAGTTGAGAAACACCAAGCAAAAATAACCACCAAAAGTCGAATGCCTCTTCACAAAAAAAATTCTCACAAACGGCAGTAAGAAGAGGGGAGTTTGAGGGCGTGATTTTGTTCGTAAAAACCAACGGTTACAAGGTTGAAGATGGTGAAGCAAAAGAACAAGAAAATCAATTGAAAATGGAACAAAAAGGCATGTAAGGCAAGGGGAAAAAGAATAAAAATAAATAGAAAGAAGGAAGTTTGGGGCACCAAACGGAAGAACTAAACAAAAGGAAGGAAAGAAATGGCCAGGGAGAAAAAGGTGGGTTTTATACCCAATAAAATTGGAATATTTATGTGAGAGTCCCTAGACAAACATAGGGTTTTTACTATGACCCTACACTTTCACACTCCTCACAATTAAGTCCAAACTCCTCAACTAACAAATATTTACCTAACAAGTCCTTAAAATTTTACAACCAACACACTTAAAACCTTATAATTTTTAGAGTGTTACAACTCTCCCCCCTTAAAAGAAAATTTCGTCCTCGAAATTTACCTGGACCAAAAAGATGTGGATACTGGGCCTTAATGACGGATTTGGGCTCCCAAGTAGCCTCCTCATAGCCATGGTTGCGCCACAAGACTTTAACCATCTTAATGGTCTTCCTCTTAAGCACTTTTTCATCCTGAGCAATAATCTCAATCGGTTCCTCTTCAAAACTCAAGTCTGGATAAACCTCAATCTCCTCAACAAGCAAAATGTGAGTCGGGTCCGATCGATAACGTCTCAACATGGAAACATGAAAAACATCATGAATCCTCTCAAGCTCAGGTGGCAACTCAAGCTGATAGGCAACTGGTCCCACGCGACGAGTACCCGGTAAGGGCCGATGAAACGAGGACTCAACTTGCCCTTTCGCCCAAATCTAAGCACCTTCTTCCATGGAGACACTTTCAAGAACACCTCGTCTCTAACATTGAACTCAATATCTCGATGCTTCAAGTCAGCATAAGACTTCTGTCGGTCAAAAGCAGCCTTAAGTCTCTCACGAATTAACTTAACCGTTTCCTCAGACTCGATAACAAGATCTGGTCCCACCAATCGATGCTCCGTCAACTCAGTCCAACCGATAGGAGTACGACACTTGCGCCCATATAAAGCCTCATAAGGAGCCATCTTAATACTAGTTTGATAGCTGTTATTGTAAGCAAACTCAGCCAGTGGTAAGAAATCCTCCCAACTCCCCTGATACTCAATCACACAGCCCCTCAACATATCCTCCAAGACTTGGATCACCCGTTCAGATTGACCATCAATCTGCGGATGGTAAGTAGTGCTGAAGTTTAACCGAGTTCCCAAAGCACGGTGTAACGATTCCCAAAATCTCGAAGTAAACATCGAATCTCAGTCAGAGATGATGGATAACGGTACCCCATGAAGATGAACTATCTCCGAGATGTAAATCCGAGCTAACTTACTCAAGGGATAATCAACCCTCACCGGAATGAAATGCGCAGTCTTAGTGAGTCGGTCCACAACCACCCACACAAAGTCTTTCTTGGACGGTGTTAAGGGTAAACCACTCACAAAGTCTTTAGTCACCCTTTCCCACTTCCACTGAGGAATCTCAATCGGTTGTAGTAACCCCGAAAGACACTGATGCTCGGCCTTAACTTTCTGGCACGTCAGACACTTTGACACAAAATCCACCACATCCCTTTTCAAACCCTTCCACCAATACCTGTCACGAAGGTTTTTTTATACATCTTATCTCCGCCAGGATGCATGGAATAAGGGCTATCATGAGCCTCACGGAGAATAGCTTGCTTAATCTCAGAATTTCTCGGAACACAGTACCGACTCGCGAAACATAATAACCCATTCTGATCCACGACGAAATCCACAGACGTACCCTTTATTGCCTCCCTCATACGGTGCTCTAGATAAGGATCATTGGCTTGCTCAGACTTAATCTCCGAGAGTAAAGTAGGAATAACTCGGAGTTCAGCCAAAAGACTGCCATCCTCAAACAAACTCATCCTGGCAAACAATGCCCTCAACTCAGTTACAGCACTACGACTTAAGGCATCGGCAACCACATTAGCCTTACCAGGGTGATACTCAATCTCACAGTCATAGTCCTTAAGTAACTCCAACCAACGACATTGCCTCAAGTTAAGCTCCTTTTGAGTAAGCAAGTACTTCAAGCTCTTATGATCAGTGAAGATATAACACTTCTCCCCATAGAGATAATGCCTCCAATTTTAAGAGCGAAGATCACCGCAGCAAGCTCGAGCTCGAGACGTGAGTAGGGTAGTTAATCTCATGCGGTTTCAACTGACGAGAGGCATAAGCCACAACCTTTCCCTCTTGCATTAACACACATCCCAATCCAGTGCGAGAAGCATCACTGTAAACCGTGTAAGCTTTCCCCGACTCAGGTTGGATCAGAACTGGTGCTTGAGTCAACACAGACTTTAGTTTCTCAAACTAGCCTCTTGAGCCTCAATCTAAACAAATGGAACACTCTTCCTCAGAAGCTTAGTCAGAGGTGCCGCAATAATGGAAATCCTTCAACAAACCTCCGAATAACCAGCCAAACCCAAGAAGAAACTACGAATTCAGAAACTTCTTAGGTTGCTTCCAACCCATAATAGCCTCAATCTTCTTTGGATCCACACGAATACCCTCAGCAGAAACAATATGACCCAAAAAAAAACATCACCTCCGACAGCCAAAATTCGCACTTGCTGAACTTAGCAAAAAGCTGCTTCTCTCTCAAAGTTTGCAGAACCACCCTGAGATGCTCTTCATGTTCCGCCTCAGACTTAGAGTATACCAGAATGTCATCTATGAACACCACCACAAATTGATCCAAGTAGGTTGAAACACCCTATTCATCATGTCCATAAAAGCAGCAGGGGCATTAGTTAACCCAAAAGGCATTACCAAGAACTCATAATGCCCATAGCGAGTTCGAAAAGCTGTCTTGAACACATCTGCATCTTTCACCCTGAGCTGATAGTACCCAGACCTCAAATCAATCTTAGAAAACACGGTAGCTCCACGAAACTGATCAAATAGGTCATCAATACGAGGTAAGGGGTACTTATTCTTATCGTTAGCTTATTCAGCTTCCGATAGTCGACGCATAACCGAAGTGTTCCATCTTTCTTTTTCACAAACAGAACCGGAGCTCCCCAAGGTGAAACACTCGGTCGAATAAAACCCCTATCCAACAGCTCTTGCAACTGCACCTTCAGCTCTTTGAGTTCCTTAGGTGCCATTCTATAAGGTGCCATAGACACAAGAGTCGTGCCAGGATAGACCTCTATGCTAAACTCAACCTCATCACGCTTAGGTGGCACCCCAGGTAATTCTTCTGGAAACACATCAGAAAAGTCTTTCACCACTCGAATTTTATCAATCCCAGATTCAGATTGCCTTGAATCCAGAATATAAGCCAAATAAGCAATAGACCCCTTTCTAATCAACTTTTCAGCTTTAAGAGCTGAGATCACATTGGACAGAAACCCTCTATGCTCACCAATCAGGGTTATCTGTCGATCATCCGAAGTTCTCAGAGTTGCCCTTTTCTTCTCACAATCTAAATTGACTCGGTACTTTGAAAGCCAATCCATACCCAGTATAAGGTCAAATTCATTGAAAGGCAACTCCAATAAATCAGCAGAAAAGATTTCCCCTTGAATCTCCAAAGGACAGTTATGGTATATTTTAGTGACCTCCACAGAGTTACCCACCAGACTTTGAACAAGTACCACAGACTCAACATTCTCAGAAGTAATCTTAAGACCCCAAGACACAGCACTAGCCACATAGGAATGGGTCGAACCATTATCAAGCAAAGCAAAATATGGAATGGAATGAACTGAAAAAGTACCTGCTATCACATCGGGCTCATCACGATCCTCATATCTTCTAGTAGCATAAACCAACCCAGGTTGTCTCGCCCCAAATCTAGAAGTGCCTCCACTCTGAACCGGTCTGCCTCTAGCAGTTGAACCCGAAGTAATCGGTCTGACCTGCCCTCTGCCCCTAAAAGGAGTCTGAACCGAAGCCTGTGTCTGACTCTGCATAAACGATCCAGTAGGAGGGTGGGGACAATCTTTAAAAAAATGCTCCTGCGATCCACATCTAAAATAAGCCCCAATTTTCCTCCAACATTCACCCCATGCCTTTTATTGCAGTAAGAACACAGATGCATGGGACGAGGTCCAGAAGAACCACCAACACTACCTGTCAGAACTGTCGAAACTGCAGGTCTCACCCTCGGATAACTAGGCTGAGCTGTCTCCTCCCTAGGTCTCTTAACAGAAAGTCCACCCGTAACTGGCTGAACTGAAGCACCCATTATCTTTTTGCTACGCTCTCTGTCCTGAATCCGCTAAGCCTTAGTACGAGCCTTCGAACTCTCGGCTGATCTAGCTCGACTAACCAGGTCACTGAATACCCTGTTATCATGCATGTTGACCCCAGCCTGAAGTGAAAGTCGTAGTCTCTTCCTAAACCAGTCACATTTCTCTTTTTCATTTCTTACAAGCCTAGATGCATATCGAACCAACCTCAAAAACTCTATCTCATAATCGTTAACGGACATGTCCCCCTGTCTCAAGTTCATAAAATCCTCTCTGCACTTGTTGAGAAACTCCTCACCGACATAACGATCCTGAAACGCCTCCCTGAAAAATTCCCATGTAACCTGACAGTAGGAGTAGACTCTTCCACAGTGTCCCACCAATTTTGAGCCTCACCCCCTCAGTAAAGAAACAGCAGCTCTAACTTTCTGTTCAGTAGGGTAGTTCATCTCTATAAATAACCTCTGTAAATCTTTCAGCTAATACTCAGCAACTGAAGGATCTGTACCAGTCCTACCCTCAAACACTTTCATCCCAGCCGCGATAAAATCAGCAGAAATGGGCCTCCTCGGACCCTCAGAATGACCCCTAGTGGATCCCCGAAGCAATCTCAGTAACTCTCGATTAACCGTGGCACTGTCCAACTCCACGGTCTCACTATCCCCTGTATCAGGCACATCCTCAACAGGAGTCTCCTCAGCTGGTATATCTCCACCAACAGCTGGCTGTCCCTCAGCACCCATGGGCAGCTTATCCTCAGTAACGTGAGGCAACTCATCTACATTTGCCTCAGGCTCGAACATAAGGGTAGGGTCACTAACGGCCCTAGCAGTACGGCCCCGGCCTCGACCTTGGCTGCGACCAGTCGTAAGTCTAGCACTCCTACGTGGTGGCATACTATTTATCTACATTAACAAGAGTACTAAAGTAAGAATCGGTACCGGAGGTTTAGAATAAATCGCATGTATATATATAACATAAATTATAAAAACTCGTCAATTTATCTAAAATCCCTATTTAACCCCCAAAATTTTCAAAAATAAGCTTGGAGAGCTTCACAGTCCGTGGGTTGAACTTGGCTCTGATACCACTAAATGTAACCCCCTAAACCCAGCCCAAAAGATACGATCGGATCTAGAGGATTATTTAAGTAATTTACCCACACTCTGACTTGACAACTCAAACTCATCCTCAGAAATACATATAAATATTCATAAATAAAACTTTAAATCTATAATTAATAATAAAATAAATTAATTAAACCTCAAAGAACAAAATACCAAAAATTCCCAAAACAAATTATATTTACATCCCAAAATAATAATAATAATAATAATAATAATAATAGAATATTCTAAATTTTGTAATTAAGCCTCCGGGTACCAAGTTACCTAATATCCGAAAACCTGAAATGAAACTGTGGAGGTATGAACTATAAAGCCCAGTGTGTCTTTAAAGTAAATACAACCTAATGCTAGAATACATCAACATATCAATTTTAAACACGAAAGAGTAACCACAAATCATACTGCACACACAAGCACAAAGCAATGTACCCATACTCCATCACACCAACACAATGAAAAGGTTCCCCAGAACCCTTTTCCAGCCAACATCACCAATCACAGTGTGGTTTTAGTATCAACCTTAAAAGGAATGATAACCACTTCTTCCACCTTACAATCCCACCCCATGAACACACAATGGTATGATCACATGCTTATCAGATATTCATATTTTTCCTAATCTCAAGCTCAATTAATATTGCACATATCACAACCCTTGTAAGCATAGTACATTAATTATCTGTCACATGCTCAATGTAAAATTATAAATGTATGCATGAAACTAGCATCATACACTTGCACAACTTAATTAATCATACCATTAATTATTTTTATCACAGTACAATCATCTCAATCAGCATAAAATCACATAACCTCAGTATCATCACAAACATTAGAGTAAATTACAATTAGAAACACACCTCGAGCAATTAAAACTCTAGCGACGAGGAGGTCGTCCACCACGTACAGTACGAGTTCCCGGTCTAACGAAATTAGATCCTACGAATACAACTAAAAATTATTACAACCTAGCCACCACTTAAACACAAAATTAAACTAAAATAACTTACGAGTAGCTCTCGGAACCGATGCAGGAACGGGTTGAACAGTAGGAGGAGGTAAATCGTCTGCCTCGGACTCGTGATCACCTAAATACGAATACTTAATATCAGTACCACTCAAATTAAAACTCTAAAATAATTTAAAGTACACAATTTAAATTAAGACATCAACAAAACGAGACTTTCAGGTCGAAATTTGGCAAAACGGACAGCGGAAACAGACTCAGGATGTCGAAAAAAGATAGGATAGGGTTTTTTGAAAAAGTCAACGGTCAAAGTCACGGTCAATCGGAACGGTCAGTGGTCAACAATCAAAGTCAACGATCAATGGTCAACATTCAAAGTCAACGGTCGGTCAACGCCGGTCAATGGTTTGACTTAGTTTGTGTTGGACTTGGTTCAATTGGTTTGGTTCAAATGGGTTTGGTTAGGTTTAAATGGGTTTGGTTTGGTTTAAATGGGTTTGGTTTAAATGAATGTGGGTTTGGTTTAAATGGGATTTGGGCTTGATGGGTTTTTAAGGAAATAAAGTTATTAGGTTGGTTTGGGTAATAAAGGGTTGGATAAGGCTTGGTAAAGGAATTGGGCCACCAGATTTTTCAACAATGCCCACAACAAACAAAAAAATAAGTTAAAATTTTAGGGGCTGTAACAACCCCCAATTTCTCGATTCCGGCGCCGCCTCCTCCCCGACTTCGCAAGGGACGTCCGACCACCAAGAGCCACCCACCAAACAACTCCACAAATAACCCATAAAACAAAAACACCACTTACCAACACCAAAAGTTGAGAAACACCAAGCAAAAATAACCACCAAAAGTCGAATGCCTCTTCACAAAAAAAATTCTCACAAACGGCAGTAAGAAGAGGGGAGTTTGAGGGCGTGATTTTGTTCGTAAAAACCAATGGTTACAAGGTTGAAGATGGTGAAGCAAAAGAACAAGAAAATCAATTGAAAATGGAACAAAAAGGCATGTAAGGCAAGGGGAAAAAGAATAAAATAGAAAGAAGGAAGTTTGGGGCACCAAATGGCAGAACTAAACAAAAGGGAAGGAAAGAAATGGCCAGAGAGAAAAAGGTGGGTTTTATACCCAATAAAATTGGAATATTTATGTGAGAGTCCCTAGACAAACATAGAGTTTTTACTATGACCCTACACTTTCACACTCCTTACAATTAAGTCCAAACTCCTCAACTAACAAATATTTACCTAACAAGTCCTTAAAATTTTACAACCAACACACTTAAAACCTTATAATTTTTATAGTGTTACATCTATGATCAGGTATAAGCCTATCTTGATAATTCAATGGTGTATGTATGTAATTGAAAATGTTATGTATGAATTAACATTTGGTTTGTAACACCCTATACTCAGCCCGGTTGTCAAGCCTGAATACTAGGACGTCATACCACCATCTCACATCATGCTTACCTCATCTTAGCATTTTATTTCACACGTGAATTTTTTTTATTCTCTTACTATAGTGTTCATATTTTTACAAAATTCATACATATTATATGTTGTATATAATCAAATTTACAATATAATATGCTGTCATGCATCGAATAATCATCAAACATTCATTCATCATTCATTAGGATTATTTAGCAAATTTTTCCAAAATTACTACGTAGGTATCAATAATTTTAAAGAAGGAATCGATAGTTTCTCATGGGGGTATATATACTATTTGGAAAATCGATACCAAAGTAGCTTATTGTTTTCGAATTAAAAACCCAACTGTCGAAAAATATCTTCAAAACGAGTATCGATAATTCCCCCTCAAATAGCGATACTCATATTAAGGTATCGATATCGACAAGTAGAATTGACTTCTTGCACTTCAAAGATTTTAGAGGTATTGTTTTTATAACCCGATTATCGATACCTAAACCTTTGTTCTAGACCCTTAATATACATCATATATCAACAACTAACCATGCAAGACATATCCTAAACATCATACAACAATTACCTCATAAAATAGACATTAAAACGTCACATATAATAGTCCAAACACGTTATTTAAAATTCATAAGCTATCAAACTTAATATGCATGCAACAACCAAAAACCAAAGCAAAAATAAAAATTAGAAATCCATCATATTGCTTATTCCATTGCCTTAATTTCCCAAATAAAAATAACTTATAGCACCTACTAATAAAAGCTAAAAGGGTCGACTTGGCTTAGATCACCCTCGAGACCACATCGTTCACACCGGTACTAAGTATCTGCAATGGTTAAAAAGGAGGCGGATGAGCTTAACAAGTTCGGTGAGTGCCAAGAATAACCACTACGTAAACAATCATCATGCATCAACCCAACAAACATACATCATATTCATATCATCTTTCTTGGATTTTTTTACATAATTTTCAACCTTATTCACATACAAGCTCACTCGGTCATAAATATATGTATAGTCACATTTAATCACAATTGATGATAAATTGGTTCTTGAGACAATCAAACATAAAGTGAGCTCTATCATCACACATTGGATACACGGATCTCCAAACACACCAAACACATGACTTGTAGAGTTGAAACATATCTCATAAGTGAAGCATATAACTAACACTCTCCAAACACGCTACACATACATATCCCGTTGAATGGAGCGTAGCTTGCATTCCCTTATCTCTGCAAACACTATCCTTGAGCCTTAGTGTCCCTCATATATCACAACACAAAGGTGAAGTATTCACAATCCTATGGCATGCCAACTATATCCAATGGTCTCATAAGATCACAAAGCCAAAACATCCACATTATTATCACATATTTTCTTACTGATTTTTTGCACATATTCACTGCATATTCACACTATTAGCACAATATACTCAATCACATGGCATGAAAACTTACTTACATATACATGGCATGAATATCATACCCTCATTTCAGTTTCACAACGGTCATCATAACATATTCATATAACATCATCACATCTTAATTCTCTTTTTCACAATTACATAAACACATTTTCCACATACTAAGCATAAGTATAAGAACACTTACACTCAGAATTTAGAGTAGGGGTTTAGACTACCTCTAAATTCCTAAATGCACAATGAATCATCTACGAGCAGTGATTCCAACACACTCACCAAAAGATACGCTTTTTGTTGAAACCCGAAAGCTTAAACAAGCTTTCCTTTGTCATTATCTCTACTTGTTGAAGGTCCTATTGACTCCGACGCTTTAACAACACATATCACACAAATACACAAGCAAAAATCAATCATCTACTCAACACTTCCAGTCATAAACAATAGCCTAAGCTATGTTCTCTTAAATTGAAACCTTTAACCTAGAAAACTTTAAATTCTAATATCTCGATCTACACTTAATCTTTACTCATGAAACAAATTCTATTCATCTTAATGTTTATCTACGACTGATTCCCAGCCATTAAACTACACAAAACTACACGTTTTAAGATACCGAATACTTTTAGACATACAATGGCTATTTATGACAAAAATTCATTAAAACGCTATAAATCCTTAACGAAACTTCAAGATATGTTTAGAAACTTTAATATATGTTTAGAAACCTTCTAATCATGTTAATACTAATTTGAACAACACTTTGATATCAAGTTTTCATCCACAAACCCGAATTTCACCATTAAAGACTCAATTTTCAGCTTTTATTTAAAACATGTGTTTTAATGGATAAGAATTCAATTTAAGAGTCTAGATAACATTTAAAACTAATAGGAAGTTGAATGGTTACTAGGGATGTCAATTGGGCAGGGCGAGTGCAGGGGATGCCCTCCCGCATCTATCCCTACCAAGAATTTTCATCCCCATCCTCGCTCCGCAACCCGCTGTGGGTACAAAACTCAAAACCATCCTCACCCCACGACCCAGAAGACTAAAACCATCCCTACCCCAACACCCACGTGGGTTCCCAAACCCGCCTAATCCCCATAATACCTTCTTTACATCATCCACTTCATATAATATATTTATAAGTATCAACTAAATAAATATAAAGTAATTTTTTTTATGAAAAAAGTATGAATATTTCAATCGAGTAGTCTTTCGTTGTTATCCTCAAGCTCACGTCTGTTGAGTATGGGTTCACTTCGAATTAAAAAAATTTTCACAAAAATTACCAGTGGGGTAATCTTATAATTTCTCTAAACTTTTGAGCCGAATTGTAAATAAGAAAAATATCTCTAAAAATTTTCTGAAGTAATTTATTTAGAGAATTTTTTCTTTACAATTTTTTCTTGAATTCAAGTGTGTGATAAGACTCTCTTTATATAGATAAAGTTTAGAGAGTTCAACTATGATTGAACTTAATCACTTTAATATTAAATTAATATAATACTAATTAAGATAAATATTAGATTAAATTTAATAATAAATTTTATTAAATTAATAAAAATTTATCTACAAGATAAACATTAAATTAAGTTTAATAATAAATTAATAAAACATTATTAAGATAATTATTAAATAAATTTTTTATAAATGTTTATTTTTTAAATATGTTTATTATATTATGTGGGGCGGGTGGGGATGATGCGGGGCGGGTGGGATGAGGCGGTTATAAGATCATACCACGCCTACCCTACCACCCACGGCGGGTATAATTTTTGTCCCCATTCCCGTTTCACCATCTGCGAAACCTATACCCATCTCCGTCCAATTAGGTTCGAAGTGGGGTGAGGCTCCGTGAAACCCGCCCAACTGACATCCCTAATGGTTACTTTCGATGGAAGAAAAATGAACTTTAACGCTAATAAAAAAAACCCACGTTTGGAGAAGATAATGGAGAAGATGAAGGGTTTTGGGTATTTTCTCAGTTTTAGTGAATATTTAAGGTTTTAAGGTTATTAGAAATAAAAGGAAATTAGAAGTTGGTGCCTAAAAGAGATTGAGAGGGTTTGGGAGAAACAAGTTGGCCAATATGGGGGAAAGGGTGTTTTTACGTGAATAATATGGAGAAAAGGGGGTTTTAAGTTGATTTTGGACGTTTCGTCAAATTGCTTCATAAAAGCTCTTGTTTTGACTCTTTTACAAATCAATCTTATTTCAAAATTAAAGCTATTCAAAACTCATTTTCAGAAATTGGTTTAATATCCTAATAGCCATTGTCGAAAATACTATCGGTTACCAAACTTATGAAATTTCAAAAATATTTGGGCTAAAATCCTTATTTTACCCTCGAAACTTTTAGGCTCGATTTTGAGGTGTGATAACTCTCCTTCTCTAAAAAGAATTTTGTCTTCGAAATTCACCTGAACTAAACAAATAGAGATATTGGCATCTCATTGCTTCCTCGATTTCCCAAGTAGCCTCTTCTGTTTTGTGGTTGCACCACAAAACCTTAACTAATGGAATCCTTTTATTCCGCAACACTTTCACTTCACGAGCTAGAATCTTTATCGATTCCTCTTCATAAGTGAGATCAAGTTGAACCTTGATCTTTTCTACTAGCATAATATACGACAAATCTGATCGATACTTCCAAAGCATAGACACATGAAAAATATCGTGTATTTGTTCTAATTCTTGTGGCAACTTAAGTCGATAAGCTACTGATCCAATTCTCTCAACAACTTCATACGATCCAACTCTTGTGGCAACTTAAGTCGATAAAATAGGATTCTTCAACTCAATTAACTCAAATTTTTTTTCATTCAATTTGATTTGATTGAACGCTAACCACTAATCTTATGGTAACCATTACATCTTTCTTTCAATTACTATCAAATAGTAATTAAATCATTTATCACAAAGATGAAAGACCCCTAACCATGTTTTCTTTTCATCAACCATATAATGCCAATAAGAGGATATCATTTGCCCATGTCCCGGGCTATGAATTCTAGTTTTGTAAATGATGCTACATACTGCAGAAGTTGTACATCCAATGCACCAACTTTCGGTTCCTTATCTATTCGAACTTGGGTTTTTACTTACATCAAATTGTATGAGTCACACATACATAATCTGCCATCCACTTAGGATTTAGGTATGTCACACTGTGAATATCACAAGTGAATAAATCCATAAATGGATTTAGGATCTATTCTTCTTGGGTCCTGTTTAGACCAGTTCATGGGTTGGGCTACCCACTCAGGTCCAAAAGCCTGCCCGAAATTAGGAGGTTTTGGGCAAAAATATTAACTCAAAAATGGGCTTGGGAAAAAAATTTTGGCCTATTTAAAATATAGCCCGGGCTCGAGCTCGAACATTTAAGGCCCGAACCTGGCCTGGCTCTTCTCATTGTAACTTTATAATACTTTATATCATGTTATTTTTATATATTATGTAATTTAAAACATATAAAAAATAAACCTATACTAAATATATAATACTACTCTAATGTAAACATTAAAATAATGTTAAGATGACTATAAAAAATTTCAATAAATAAAAATGTATAAAAATATTAAATACTAAAATAATATAATATAAATATTTTTTAAAAAAAATTATAAATAATATGGGCTGCACTAAAATGGGCTTGAGTTAGTCTTTTGCAAATATGAGCGGATTTGGATAAAATTTTAGGCCCAAATTTTGGGCCGGGCTTGTGCAAGTATAAAATATGTTAATATCATACTTAGACCCAACTCGAGCCCAACTTGACTCGCCCCATGAGCATCTCTAGTCCTGTCTAATGTACTGTCAGTTCAGTCAGTCACATCTATGTCTCTATCTTTTGGGAGTCATCCACTTCGATGCCCAAGACAAAGCATCTCCCCAATTGGACTCAATAGACGACATATTAGTCTTTCAATCGGTTTGCTCATTTTTGATTAAACTAATGACATGTTTAGGATCGACTACTAATATAAGTGTTTTTTTGTATCACGATTTGACCACGTAATATTGCTTAGTTTTAGTTAAACATTAAACAACCAATGAACAACATTTGCTTCCATTTTGCTTTGCGTGGAAAAACCATTTTAAGGAAAATAATACAAAGTATATTAATCGTAATCAATAAATTTGTTTTATTAACCAATTTGTTCGAAAAAGTTACAAGTTTACATATGAATATACTACATTTAAGGCACTAGATCCAACAATCGGTTCCTTTGGGAGAAGTCTCGAAGTGTCATCCTTAAGGATGCCAACCCGATTCATTAACAATGGAAGGTATTGTCCCTAATGAAGGGTTTTGTCTCCTGCTCCACAGAGAGTCGTGTACGGTTCATGGAGAGAAGCGCCTCGATCATATATTGATGTATGACCACTGATAACTCTTGAAAAGAGTTATATTTTAGACCTTTTAACCTTGAGAAATTGCTTGTACTTAGGTAAAATTAGCCATTTTAGGATAGTAATTTAGCATTTTTGTTTTTGCATAACAAAGCTTGGTTGCACTTAAATGTTTAGAAATTGTTACTTTAATTTGCGAGAAAATGAGAGTTGGTGTACAGTGATGATAGGTGTAGGAGAGAAGAAACAAAGATGGAGGAGAGAAACCATTGCCCTGGCAAAAGGTTGTACAGTTTGTCAGCTAAAATGCCTTCGCAATTCCAAGAGTGAGCTAAATCAGCAGAAGCAACTTATTTTAGAACAAGTCAACTGGACGTACTTGCAGAATCTACTAGAAGCAGGTGTGAAAAGTGTGAGTTGGGAAGTACCTACTTGTAGCAGATCTATAAAGCTTGCGAAAAAGAACAAAAAGTGTGGAGAAAATTGAGGAAAAATCATGCAAGAAAAGTGCGTACACTTGCACATTTGCCATAGCATTAGAACTCAAACACTTTGTCATCACATTTTTTTGCCTTAGCAATAACTAGATTGAATTACATTAATCCGATCCCTGTGGAGATAATACTCTACTTACCATTTTTATTACTTGTCACAACGAGTAAACTTGCACATTTGCATACATGATTTACATGCAACAACCACCCACCAAGAGGCGATATGAGCGTCTCGCCCTTGGTGGGATTTGAATCTTAGACCTATTTAATATAGGTCAATAGTTGGAGTGTATGGTAATAAAATGAGAGGAGATAAGACCCTTTCCCCAAGGACAATGCCTTGCATTGTTGAGGAATCGGGTCGGTGTTCTTGAGGACCACTCTTCGAAGATTTCTTTTGAAGAAGTTGATCCCTTCTCAACAATAATCTCTTACTTATTTTAATATATTTTTCTAATTAAATAAAAAACTCTAAAAAGTTGAATGTTTGAAAAAACAAATAAATTTAAGTTTTCTATGTTTCTTATGAGATGTTAGAGAAAGGTTATAAATGAAAAACAAAATATATGAGAGAAAATGAATTTTTAAGAACAAAATATTAATAATAATTAGGTCAAATATATTTTTAAAAAATAAAAAAAATAATATTATTTTAAAATTAATAATATTTTTTTGGGGATAAATAGGTAAATTAGGCATAACTCTTTTTTTTTGTGAATATTAGGCAAAACTCTTTAATTCTTAAACTAAGGTTGTTTGAATTGGATTGGTTAATCGAATCGGATAGGTTATTGATTCGATTAAAGATGTTAGATCGATTAACTCACGAATTAGTACAAATTAGTTAGATAGAAGGTTAAATCATATTTATATAAATGAATTTTTAATAATTTATTTATCGAATCAAATTGATGATTTGATCAATTCAACCATTAGTTTGGTTCTGAAAATCTTACTCTAAAATGAAAGGTATCATATGCTTAAAGTTAAAATGTGCCTATAGTCCCTGTACTTTTTGAAAATTAGAAATTTAGTCATTATACTTGTATTTCTAGGAATTTAATCTTTGTACTTTTCAAATTTCAAAATTCAAGTTCAATTATTAATATTGTTAATTTTTTTGCTAAATTTAAGTTAATTACCTCATCATTTTTTTTAATTACATGGCTACTTAGTGAGTAGTTTTTTTTATTTCAAAATGTCACAACAACAAATTAACAAAAAATTTAAAAGTGTTAACAATTAAACCTAAATTTTGAAATTTGAAAAATAAAAAGATTAAATTCTTAAAAAACAAACACAAAAATTAAATTCTTAATTTCCAAAAAGTAAAAAAAGCTATAGGTACTTTAACATATACTTAAATGCATTCGGATTCATATTTTTTTTTAAAGTTAAGATTGATCTTTGTTAGAAAAAAAAACCAATCGGCTTGAATATTGAAATTGAAGTTTAAGACAATTAATTTTTTAATGAGTAAACTATTAAAATAGTCACTTTTATTTGTTTCAGGTCATATTTTAGTCATTTATGTTTAAAATGTTACGTCGTAATCACTTTCGTTATCATGTTATAATATTTTAGTCACTGTGTCGCTAATTGTTGTTAATGGTATAACGGTAAGTTGACATGGCACGTTAAATCGTCATTTCAAACAAAATTTTAGGTTAAATCATACAGTTGGTCCTTATATTTTTTGTTTTAAAATTTTTCGTTCAGTTCAGGATTAGAATCCGATAACGATAAACAACGACAGTCACCAAGCGTAATTGCAAGGCTCACTATCGAATTCGAATCTTTAAACCGAACGACAAAGCTCAAAACGAAAAAAATATAGAGAGCAATTGTACAATGTAACCTAAAATTTTCATTTGAAATTATGATTTACTGTATCACGTAGGATTTTCGTTAAGGAGGTAACGGAACTTAACGATAAAGTGAACAATTCGTAATAAAATGATAGAGTAAGTGACTAAAACGTAATATTTCAAACATAAATGACTAAAATATAATCTGAGGTAAACAAAACTGACTATTTTTATAATTTACCCTTTAATTTATTTTTAATTAAATGTCCTACTACCTGGAGTGGGCCCCCTTTTTTTGTTAACAACGTGGGCTGTTGTTTTAACCGTATGTGCCAAACAGTACGGCAGTTGATAAGAAATATAAATAAGAAAAGGGGCGGTTGGGATGGAGCGAGTGTGACGCATTTTCATTGATAGAAGGCCCATCTTACGGACAAAAAGGTGCACCCAATGATCTAGTTTTTTCGGAATCACCGCCCAGCTGACAGGACACTCAAAGACAGCAGTTGCCTTATCGTTTCTCCTATGATAAGTTCTTATGTCGTGGATTGATTGCCTTTTTGGCTCTTATCTACCTGCTTTTCCTTTTACTTCAAATATAAATTATCGAAAACATTAATTAAATAGAATGATCAAATTTAAAGATTCTACGTCTTCTTCAAAATTTGGATAAATTACAAAAATAATTATTTATATTTGTCTTATATTACATTTTAGTTATTTATGTTTGAAATGTTACGTTTTAGTCACTTATCTTATTGTTTTATTACGAAGTGATCATTTTATCGTTAAGTTCTGTTACCTCCCTAACAATAATTTTACGTAACAGTTCAAATAAGTTTTAAATATCAACTTAAATGTCCAAGTGAGTTTTTTTTTCAGTTGTAATTAATTTAAATTTTTTAATTAATTACATTATTTAATTAAAAATTTATTCTCATCTTAGTTGGGTATCCAAGTTGATATTTAAAACTCATTCGGACTGCTACGTAGGATTGCTGTTAAGGCCGTAATTGAGCTTAATGACAGAGTGACACTTCGTAACAAAATGATAATGTAAGTGGCTAAAACGTAACATTTCAAATATAAATGACTAAAATATAATCTGATGCAAACAAAATGATTATTTTTTTATAGTTTACCCTTGAAATAATATTTAAAAATAGAAATAAATAAGTGAGATATGTGTGATTTTGTTAGCCTCGCTTGTACACTGTATATATTGAATTATTTCTTTATACTATTTTAAAAACAATTAATTTGACAACGTAAACCATCGTTCATCATTACGTGGATGACAATGAAATTTTATATTTTATATTTATTATGTGAAAGAAAAAAAATATAAGTGATAAAAAATTATATTTTACGTTAAAGAAAAACAATTGTAAATGACGGTTTATAGTTTTTTTACATTGGATTTGGGATTGGTAGTGGTCAGGGCGGAGTTAATGGAGGTTGACAGGAGTTTCGATTTTTTTTATAATAGAAAATTTTATTTTTAATTTTTTATAATTTTAAAATTTTAAATTAGTATATAATAAAATTATATTTTGATTCTAAAAATGAGAAAATTTTGATTTAATTTTTCAAAAAAATTAAAATATAAAATATTAAAATGATAAAATTTTACTTTTACTATTATAAAAATATAAATTTTATTCTTACCCTATTTTTTTTTTTGCTCCCTTAATAATGTTTTAGAGTAGTGAGTGGTTAATTAAAAAAACAGTTATTTATGACGGTAAAATTTTATGTTTATTATGTAAAAAAAGAAATTATAGGTGATAAAAACAAATAAGTTTAACGTGAAAGAAAAAAATTGAAATAGATGATTTATAGTTTTTTTTAATGAGAGTAGTGTTGTTTTAAGGGAGCGGGCGGTTAATTTAAAAAATAGCTACTTAAATGTTGTTTGGAAGAACTTATCTGATGGTTTGATAGTCTAATGGTTGAGGGTATTCATTGTTTTAGGTGTAGCTTGAATACGAATTGCATTAGTCGTGTTTATTGTTCGGATTTTATCCTGTTAAAATTTTTTACTTTTGCTTTTGGTTAGAAAAGGTTTTTAACCCTATGTGTTGACGTGATGATTAAGATATTTATTGCTCTCAAGTGTGGCCTGGGTTCGAATTGCGTTAGTCGCGTTGCTGTTAGGGCGTTACACTCCTTTTGTAATTAAAAATGTTTTTGCAAAGCATCTTTTGCCCCCAAAAACATTTTTGAAAAGTTCGAAAATATTTTATTTAGCAATGTTTTTATTTCAAAAGTGTTTTTGGTCTCAAAAATGCTTCTTAGAAGCAATGTTAAACTTACCATTAGTCAAAGAAGTAGACAGGCCATTGGCCCCTTTTGGCTCAATAGAAAAATTGTTTTATAATCTTTCCAATTTAGTGTTTTTAATATTTGATTAAGGGTCTATTTGTTTACATGTAAAATATTTTACGGAAAATGATTTTTGCATTTTCTTGTATTTTGTTTCATAAAAACAGTTTGATCAACAGAAAATTAATTAGAGGTCAATGTAAAAAAAACCTTGTTCATGCAAAATGACTTCCTTTTTTGAAAAATGATAAATCATTTTCCATAAAAGAACTACTCTTTAGATAATTTTATTTTATATAAAAATAAATTTAAATCAAGCTTAATTTTATTATATTGATAATAATTTTTATGTTTATTGTTAAAAATATTTAAAATTATAAAAATATTATATTTTTTAATATTATTAAACATACATATTTAATTATTTATATTTATTCATATAATAAATTATTAATATAATTTATTATTTTAATAAATTATTTAATATTTCAATTTTATTTTAATAATAAATTTTAAAAACAACAATTTTAAATAATATTCTTCTCATATTATTGAAAATATTCAATATTAATATTTAATAATAAATATTTATTACAATTATAAATATATTAATGATAAATGTTTTGTAGTAAAAGGTTAATATATGTCATAAGTCTATGTACTCTTCACAAATTTACAATTTAGTCTCTATATTTTTATTTTCAAGAATATACTCCCTCTACTTTTCAGATTTGAAAATCAAGTCAAATTGTTGACATTGTTAATTTTTTTGTCAATTTTGTTGATGTCACATTTGTAAATAAAAAATACCCACTTGGTAGTCATGTAACTAAAAAATTACGTTGTAATGAACTTTTTTTTTAAATATACTGGTGTGATTATATGGTAGTATTCTTAACCCTTTGACAAGACACACACACTTGCACACACAAGCACTCAAACCCGAGACCCCTAGGATGAACAACATCCTCTTTTCCACTGGAGCAACTTGTTGGGTTCATGTTGTAATGAACCTTAATTTAACAATATTTTTAATATATGCAAAAACAATGTAAAATAAAAATTTATAGATATAAAATAAAATCAATTAAATAATAAAAAATAAAATCTCAAATGCATTTTTTTCATTGAAAACAATTTTTATAAATATTTTCAAGAAACCTGTCAAATAACATAAATGTTTTACATAAATTCATTAAAACACTAAAAATATCAATTTTTCCAGAAAATAAATCATTTTTCGGAAACTATTTTCAATAAAACAAATATAATCCATTTTATTTTACCTTAGTTCTAATATTATACTATTCTTGTTTGAAAATTGAAGCATTTAAAATATTTAAAATTGGAGTGGGAATGTGAGTTTGGTTTGAAAGCTATGAATGAATGTTTCACCTACGCAGAACAATAAATTTGTTGTGTTTACTAAATGATATGCAGTTGTTCCATTTAGTGATTTGAGATTTTTAATGTGCAAAATAGAAAGAAAATGATTTGAAATTTTAATGTGTAAAATAGGAAAAAACAATGATTTAATATTTTTAATGAGCAAAATAGGAAAGAAAATGATTTGACATTTTTAATGTGCAAAATAAGAAATAAAATTATTTATGCTTTCTATTTTTTTTTTCATTTTTGTATTGTATAAAGAAAAAGACTAAATTATTATTCATCAAAAAAAAAAAACGACTAAATGAATCTCACGTGATGGCTTGATGGTTAAAGGTGTTCATCGCCCTAGGTGTGGACTGGGTTAAAGTCGCGTTAGTCGCGTTTGTTGTTCGAATTTTGTCATGTTATTGCAATTCAGCAAAAAAAAAAAAAACGACTAAATGAACTTCATGTGTTGGTCTGATGATCAGGGTGTTTACTATCCTAAGTGTAGTTTGAGTTCGAGTCGCACTAGTCGCGTTGCTGTTAACACTTAGCTCTCCTCTTGTAATTCACCAAAAAAGAAAAAGATTAAATTATTGCCAATTTTTTTTAATGTGAATAGGCTGTTTTGTGGAAAAATTATGGGACTACGCCAATTTATGAAAAACGCTTTTAATTGGAATTTGTAGAAAAATGCTTCCAGCTAGTAGCGTTTTCTATCAAATAAACATGAAAATGCTTTTAGCTGGAAGCACTTCTACCAAGTCACCTGAAAACACCCCAACGATCAAATTAAACGACTACTTTTCCAACGACTATTTAATTAGTTGTTGGACCCCCCAATGGTCACCAATTTTTTCCTATAACCCCCCATTTCATTTTCTTCCAATTTAATCTCAACTCTCTCACATTCTCGATTGTCTCTCAAATTTCTCTCAATAACCTCTTAATTCATTCATTCAAATGTTTTTGCTTTCTTAATTTTATTTCTTTTTTTTAAATTAAATTATCTTAACATTTCGTAAATTATTTTTCTACTACAAATTATTTGTTTTTTTTTTTCAAAATTATCAATGTCAAATTCTCTAATCCGTCATGATAAGAACCTCATTTCCGTTGATCAATTGCAAATGGTAAGAATATTTCTAATTACCTTTTAATGTTGTTTAATTTTTATATTTTCTTGTTATATTTTCATGATAAGAACCTCATTTCCGTTGATCAATTGCAAATGGTAAGAATATTTCTAATTACCTTTTAATGTTGTTTAATTTTTATATTTTTCTTGTTATATTTTAATTTAATATTTTGTATATTTTTTCCTTAAATAGGCGGAACATCATCAAATTTTGGAGACCAATATTCATAATCTACCCGCTCCTCCATCACTCTTGATCGAACCCTACTTGAGAGATTTCTGTTTTTCACACGTGGCCTTTGTAGGTATCGGATGTAAGTTGGACCTAATACTTATAAGCGTGTTGGTGGAAAGGTAGAGACTCGAGACACACACATTCCATCTTCCATGTGACGAGTGTACTAGCACTTTGGACAGCGTGTAATTATAGCTCGAGTTACCAGTGAATGGGTCCGTAGTGATTGGGACTGTTCGTGCAGCCGATTGGAAAGAGTTATGCGACGGACTTTTGGGGAGGGTTCTGGAGATAATTTTTGGAGGTTGAATAGAAATGGCTTGGTTAAAAAGAATTTTCGGTGAGCTCGATGAGGATTCAACTGAAGTCAAAAGAGAACAATACGCTCAGCTTACATCCTGCTGATCATCGAGGGTATCCTAATGCCGGATAAGTCACAAAACTCGTCCATCTAAGGTAGTTGTTGAAACTCATCAACTTTAGAGAAACGGGCGAACTCAGTTGGGGGGTTCGCTGTGTTGGCAACCTTGTATAGGGAGATGTGTCGAGCGATGCAACCATGAAAAATTAAAATTGGTGGTTGCATTCTACTATTGTAGTCATGAGTGCAGTACCGATTACCATTTTTATGTCCATAAGCAAACTACTCTTACACGTTCCCACTTAAAACAAGGTAAAATTCATTAGATAATATATTTACCATAATAAAATTATTTATAGTTTAAATTATTCTGCTAGCAAATTATTTCAATTGGTGGAACCATGAGTCGAGTTACGTGAGACTACCCAAGGAGCTGCGAGATATACGGCTTTTGTTAGACTAACGATCTAAAGAGGAGATAAGTATATTTTTAAATTTGAATTATATAATATTAACATATTTGATTTGAGATTTAATAGTATATATAACTATTTTTTTATTAATATAGTTTGAATGGACATCATACGAGGATCCGACAATTCGGGAATGCACCCCATTCGAATTCCTAGTGAATCCCAACATCTGGCACGTGAAGGTGTCGGATAGAGTGTTACGACAATTTTGGTTTAGGAAATTGATTCTAGTGGCACCTTAGGACCTCGATGATCTCGACTTGCGGGGGAGGCTAGATGAGAATTGCATTAGATTCCACGCCCAATATATCAACATGCGGAACAATAGGTAAAAGTTTTTATCTACTCTCTCGCGAGGCCATCGAGAATGTGAATGAATATTATGGACTCTGCGACGTAAAAGATGAGCACACAAGATTTGCGCGGGAATTTAGGAGGAAAGTTTGGAGAAGGTGTTAAGAGACGTATGTATTCTTGGAACTACCTGGGATAAATTGAAGACTGATCGCTTTATGATTGTGAGGCAATTTTTGAAGCCTGAGTGTCGTGTCTGGATGAGTTTTCTAAAGTCCAAACTGATGCCTACTGTTCATACAACCACTATTGGGAAAGAACGATTGTTGTGTTACATTCTATCATGACAGGGAGGAAGATTAATGTGGGACAAATTATTAGGAATGAAGTTCACAAATGTGCCTAGAAAAATTCAGGTAATCTTGTCCGTCCTAACTTGATTTGTGCTTTGTGTTTGCAAGTAGGTGTTGCTTTGGAGGATAACGAGGATTTGTTACCAAATAAAGGTGTCATCATCAAGAAATCGGTGATGCGGCAGCAAAAAGAGGATGCGCTTGTGTCAACACCACTTAAGCAGCCATCCAGTTCTAAGCCACCATTGTTTGCAAAAGCTTCTTCTAGTAACCTTTTTGAACTATCTGCTTTAGCTTGTTTGGGAAATGTTGATGAAAAATGTTATGATGTGATTAATCATCTTAAGAAAATTGATAAAGTGTTAGAGGATTTTCTCTACTAAACCAAGGCCTTGTGAGGATATATGCGCATTCGCAAGGCGCTACAGCAAAATCAAGTCAAAGTCCCTAGGTTTCAAAGTTTTCGAGGATCCTTTACGATGAGATGGTTGCGACAAAGAACGATGCGGGCGACACTGAGATTCAATCGACATCTGGAAAGTCGTCTTCAGTGACAAGTACCATCCAGCTGAAGAGGATGAAGAGAAACAAAAGATTCCAAGATTGATGATATTGAAGATAGTCCTGTTGAGAAGGAAAAATCAGCAACACCACCAGCAAAGAGCATAACACCAAAGAAACCTATTACTCCAAAGGTTTTTGCTACACCATTCAGAGGAACATATCAGGATGCAGAAGTTGATCACTTGATTAACGAAATGACGAAAACAGATGATGATGATGATGAGGAGGAGTAGGCTGCTACACGAAGGAAAAGAAAGTTGAAAGGCAAAAAGACCAGAAAATCCCTCTGCCTCAACTAAAAGGGTAATCTTTAATTTTTACAGCTCTAATTTATTTTGTGATATATGTGTTTGTTATTGCATATTTTTGTGTTTACATTTCATTGTGTTCATGCATTGAGGACAATGCACACTTTAGGTTTGGGGTGTGTTGTTCCATTCAGTTGCATATAGGTATATATTTGTCAGTATATAGTTTTGTTTATAGGTTGCCATTGCATATCATTTGTCATATTGAGATTTATGCCATGACATATTTTTATGAAAAGTTTGTGAAATAGGAAATATAAATATATATTGTTGATGTTCGATGAGGAAATTATACCTTAAAACTTAAAATTTTTGTAGGAGTGAAGTAGGAAATTCAGAGTAGGAAAGTGTTGAAAATTGATATTTAGAGATAATTTGATTTTGAAATCTTTGTAATTATTTTAAAGTAAATATTTCTTAATAAAACTTAGGGTTTCTTTATACTAAGTATTAAATTTGAATGTTGAGGCAAGAAAATGTAAAAAAGAAATATTTTGTCACTCTAATGCTTAACTGTTCGAAGTACGTCAACAATACTTTGTTTGCTCCATCGTATTGCTGATGAGAAAAGAATATATTTGAGTATGAGTGTTTAAAAAGAAGAAGAAAATAAAATTTTAAAAGAAAAATTTGTAAAAAGAAATTTTTTTAGGAACACTCTGCTGTAGCGAAAAGAAGAGTAGGCTAAGGAGGTAGTTGTTTGCTCTATCCATCTTTTTAGTTGAAAACTTTTAGCTGTATGAGTGTAAATTCAGATTGTGATGTAATTGTTGGCATGACAATTAAGTGTTTTCTCTACTGTAGTTGTCAAGTATAACGTTGCATGACAAGATGAATTCTTTAAGAGCAAAATAAAATGCCTAAGTAAAGTAAATGAAAAACTTAGCTGAAGGAACAAACAAGTTTTTAGGAAATTATTTACTTTAAAACTAATTGCATGTGAATTTAAAATTTCTTTATTCTTTAAATTAAAATTTATACACTGAATTTTCTGGATTAATCTACAACACTGCTTCAAAATCTTGTAAGTATAAAGGTTACTAAGAACTGAAATATATGCATACTGGAATGTGGAAGCAATATTTTTACAAAAATTGTCAAGGCTGTAATATCTATGTCTTCATGCATACATGCATAAGCATATTTACTTGAGGATAAGCAAAAATTCAAGTTTGGGGTGTGATAACTCTTGAAAAAGAGTTATATTACATACTTTTTCCAAAACATTTTGTTTGATTTTTAAGCAAAGAGACATTACTGTGGCGAAGCAAAGCAGAATCGGGAATGCGGGCTTGATATAACACCTAAAACCCGGAAACCATCATCGATTAGGGTTCCAATACCTTACTATTCATTCATCACTGTTCATCTTTAACATAATTATTATTCATACTTTATTTTTATTAAAGAATCCCATTCCAGACGTCATGAATCATTATTTGATTATCAGCATAATTTATCAAGGGCAAAAAGGTCATTTCCAAGATTTTTGGAGACTTCTACCAATACCTGTTGGACATGTACCAGTAGTAGTCAAGTCCGTAAGCAATTTAGAAATAGTACAAACTTCTACCGATACCTGTGATAGTTCTACCGACACAAGTGTAACATCTACCGAAACTATTTATTCTTCTACCAATACTAAAAACTCCAGAGAGCTAAGAAGTTCTACCCTGCAACTTCTACCGATACAAGTATTCCAACTACCGATACAAACATGCACAGAACTATTGAAACTTAAAGTACAACTACCGATACAACTCAAGTCAGTAAACAACCTCTTTCTTACCCTATACTTGTACCGATACATGCAGGAGTTCCACCAAAACAAGTATGCAGAATTCTCAAATTTCACATAAGTTCATTTACAAACTTCATTCATAGACATAAGGTGAAATGGACAACACATTAGTGTTCAAGTACAATACTTAGCATACTATTTAAGTACTAAATGTCATATACAACATTCATCAAGCATTCAAGTTCGACATTTAACCAAGGATCTACAAGTATCATAGTCTCAAAATAAGCATATACAAAAATGACATCATCCTAGTACATGTCTGATAGCATTATAAATGACACTTAATTTCTCCTTGAATTAGTGTATGATTTGTTCCTTTTGTATCAATTTAGCCTACATTTTCAGCGTTTCATACTTAGTATTTGCATTTTCTAAATTAGTGTTGCATGATCTTACTTTCTTTCATTTTATTCCTTTTGTGCTACTAATGTCTCTATATTGAGTATCAGTTTTGCATCTAAAGTTGTCAACGCAAAAATCCACCTTAGAAGATTAGAGTAGGAAAGCATTTAGAGTTGCGACGACAAGTTGATCTAGAATTATGACCAAATATGTCACCATATAAATGCTTCTACATTTTATCAGGGATTTTATGCTGTTAACACATTCAGAAGCACCAGTGCAGGAGAATGTCAAGTTGTCGCAGCAAATTTAAATCATAATTTGTGTCCAGAGATGTCGCGACAATCTGTAACTGTCTAATGCACAAACCAGATCTGTATGAGTGCACAGCTGGTAATAACAAACTTGCACAGCTACAAAATGGGAGTTAGATCTGAGAAAGGGGTAAACCTGTACTTTCTAGTGATTATTAATAGAGGGGAGAGAGAGAAGATCACTATCAAGCTGTGAAGAATCCAACTTCATAGTTCTCTCATTCATTCTCAAAGTTAATTGCCATGGAAGCTTGATTTTGGAAGAGGTAACCTGATGCAACAAGTCAGCGACTACTTCTGACGAGAAGTGCCTAGATGCGACGCAAGAGGAGCAATTACGAAAGGATTCTAGTAAACTAGTGATCGGTGATTATACGACATAACGATTGTGTAAGCGTACACACATCGATACAAGTATAGTTGGTAGACAAATCCATCGGATATCGATCCCACGAGGATGGGTTCTTAATGTCTAAATGTCAGACCAATCAATACTGAAATTAAATGTAATGTGAGTACTGATGTCAGTGCAATATGTCAGATCTACACACTAAAATAGTCATCAATGTCAAGGTAATTAGGGTTAAACTTCAAAGATTAACATCAGTGTACTGAAAATAAATCCAATTATGTTGAGTGTTGAATATTAAATATTAAAATGCATGAATATAAATGTGGCCAAGTGTAAAGGGTAGAAATAGTTCACTGAATATTGCTAAGTTGCAACGCTAGATGCGTCGACAAGGTAAGATATAGATGAATTGTCGCTGCAATGAAGTCCCTTTGAGTTATTACCAATAATAGCTCTTTACTTAATCCCGACTCAAATACAATCACTCCACCTCTTAGTGCGAGTAATGATGTATATCCAAGAACAAGTAATTGGTTTTTATCCCAGTCCCGAGCAGGTCTCGCTTGGCTCTTGATGATTTCTTTCCTTCTTCGTTTGTCTATTTATAACCTCTAAAATGTTTCAGGATTCAACCTTCTCTCTTAATCTAGATCTGGATTTTGCAGCTGTCAAAATTAGTTAGAATACAGTTGTGCACTCACGCAGTTCTAGTATGTTCTTCATAGATCTGCAAATTATCATTGCATCGCTGAGCGCATTTTGAGATCATAATTGCAAGCGATATCTGTGAAATTTCTGCATTGGTGCTTCTAGTTGTGAATTCAGCTTCTACTCATTCAAGGTTCAGTTTCAATGCTGTGACATCTCTTGGTCTCAATTACTAGCTGATCTTGTGATTGCATTCATCCAGCATTAAGCTTCTAGGCTTAGTTCCTGCGCTGACAATATTAAGACACAATATATCGGCTGCTTGCGTCGATATTAGTACAAAAATAGATAAAAATAACAAGAATTTAAACTAACTAATCAATGAGTTGGAAAACATGAAAAATAAGTATAAAATGCTAACAATGCATGCTAAATGAAATACAAAAGAGACAATTTAAACACTAAATTGGAAAGAAAATCTATGTCATTTGTAATACTATCACACCCCTAAACTTGAGTTTTTACTTGTCTTGAAATAAACAAATTAACAAAGTAGCAATTAGAAATGTCACCGGCAGTCATTATTCATACAACTTGAATTCTCTAAATTTCTAATGTTTAAACTGCATTCATATAATCGAATGATGCACCGACAATTTACATACATGAACAACTTGAAACTGTAATTTCATCAATGATGGTATCACGCATTTGAATCTAACCTTCCTTGAACAATTTCAGCAATTTATTCTTATTTTTCTTTCTTTCTTCTTTTTCTCATTATTGTAAGTGACTGAAAGATGTCATTGCATTGCTCTACCTTTGTTCTTGGGCAATAACGATGGGGTGTAACAAACCCCAGAAGGCATGTAATGTGTCGACACACACTCTTGAAGTTACAGCCTTTGGCTAGATAAGTTTTCTTTTCTTTGTCTGCTGCAGAGTGTTCTCCATTAAAAGTCACAATGCACCCATATTGGAGTGTCTTTTATTCATACAATGTTGCTATACTGATCAGTTAGTTCAAGATTCAACACCAACACTATCATCCATTACTAAAATAATTTCAATTATTCATTCCAAAATAGTAGACTCAACATTCATTCATACTCATCTAATTTCCACATTAGTATTCAAACAATTCAAGAATTACGCATCAAAATAAATATTTGTGGGCACATTTTTGTTGAAATTTTGTCACTTTTCATTACTAAAGAAACAAAATAAAAGTCAAATAAGAAGGTGTAATTGCATTTCCAAGTCACATTAGCTTCCCCCAAATTTAATATCTGCATTGTCCCCAATGCTCTGACAATAGATATACAAAATGAATGGAAATGCAGCTATAATGTAGTAAACTAAGAGGAATGCAGTGATAAAGAAAATGCAGGCATAAGAAAAATACATGAAAACTAACTAAAAAGAGATGTACCAAATTATTCAGCAATAGCCGATGCAGAGGCTGCTTTGGTTTTTTTCTTCTTCTTTTTCGGGCGCCCTCCCTTATCATAATGTTTCTTCTTTTTCTTGTCCTTGTGCCTCTTCCGCTTCTTATCCTTTGAACCAACTGGCTTGGTAGATTGCTCCTCCTCTGTTGGTTGGGTGACGACCTCATTAATTGTCACCTCTAATGGATAGATCTCGATGAGCGGTGCTATGTAAGGCACAATAGCCAGAGGATTCAGTTCCTCTATTTAACCAGTGACAACCTCAGCCTGACTCGTAGCAGGTCGAGTCTCTTTTGAGCTGGATGCCCCAACAACATCCTCAACGATCATTGTTGGGGCATCAGGTTCCTTCTCTTTTTGCACCTTACCAGGTTCAGTTTCTTCCTTTCCTTCTTCTTTTTTTTCTTTATCCATCTCTTGATCACCTCCCTGATTGGCTTCCTCTTCCATATGTTGCTCAAATTCAGGTGGGCCATTGTCAGCGCAATCGACTGAATCGACATATTTTTTCCGCAACAGTTGCTCTCTTAGCTATATTTGCGCCTAGTCTGTTGGAGAATTCATCCTCGAACAGATTAGCAATGTTACGATAGCAATCCTCCTCAGCCTTTGAATGCCCTTCATTGTTTTCATCATCAGATATGTGAATTCTTGTTGGCATTTGAGTAGGCCTACCATCAGTAGTAGGCTGGTTAGATGAGGAGTGGTGCATAGGGTAAAAGATATCAGGGAATGCTAGGAAATCTGGCAGTGGTCTGGTGTTGATGTGACGTAATGCAGCGATAATAGCTTCGTTCCAAGCTTTTGTGTATGCATAAAATATATGTTTCCTGTAATCCAAATCGTCTAATACGCTCATGAGGCAGATTATACGCGTATCAATACGGTCAATATGGATTTTCGAACTAGCCAGTCTTCTCAACACTTGAGGATCTGTGGGTGCATTAGTCTGTTCTTCTTTTCTTTTCCCTTTCCCTTGTCTTTCTTCTTCGAGCTTTCCTTGGCCAAAGGTGTATCTAGGCCGTGTGTCATCCTCTCAACCGATATATCGTTGATCGAACCTTTTTGTCCAAAATCTCTTCATTATCTTTGGGCATAATGCCTTTGTGTTGACAGAGTAGCATGATAAGAGAGGGAAAAGGAAGGATACCATTTTGCTTTCCTGCAGCTTTTGCGATCTTAGCATGTATAAACTCCCCAATGTCGATGTGCCGGTGATGCAGGATGGAATGCAATAGACACATACGGTCTAGTGTGGTCGTTGTGCAGTGGGTTGAAGGCATAACATGACTGTTAATGAAATGAAACCATACCTTGCAAAAGGTTGTAAGGTAGCGTCTGTGCATTGTATAGTTATGAAATCCATTTCCCGTCCATGTAGCACCATCGAAACAAAGGTCGTTCATCATCTGGATCAAGTTTCATCGTTCAAACTGTGCATGAAAGATGCATGCTCATCATCCGTTTCGAAATCCGTAGCAAAACATTGATATGTACTGCACTCCATGACACCAACCCCTCTCGGAAAAACACAAACTCTTGCTCCTGGTCTATCAAATTTGCATAAGATTCCCTAACCAAAGTAGGGGAATAACCTGAAGGATGGTCACAAAAATATTCCCACTCGAGGCGGCTGATGGTACGGTGAACTTGTTTTCTAATAGTTAGATGTGGGGAAAGTTGGAAGCCTTGTTCAGGGTGGATGTTATGCTTTAGCATAACATTGTGATACCAACCTTTAGCCGCAATCGTTAGGAACAAAAATGGGCTTGTGGATGAAGGCAGTGGTGTCGTGGACGGAACCTCAATAGGAGTAGTTGGAGTGTTATTAGAGGAGGGTTTAGGAGTATTTTTGGAAGCACGAGTTTTAGCCATGGTGAAAGAAAAAGAAAGTAAAGAAGAGTTGCAGAGAAATATCGCTTCGAAATAGGAAAAAAAAGCATGAAGACACTAAAGAAAATAAATCACAGTAGTAATGGTAGATGTGAAGAGAAAAGATAACTGCCATTAGGGGGATTATATAACCTAGGCGTAATCAGTGGAAAAACACGAGGAAGCATTGCGTCTATAACCATTAATTACCAGGCTGCAGATCATACCAATTCGTTTTGATCCATCGGTTGAGAGAGGAAAGAATCAATCGGTTCGATTCTTGTTGAAAAAGTAATGCTGACTCATCACAGGATGCGCAGACAATCTATGCTTCAATGCGTTGACAAAAAGATGATTTTATTTCTGCTAAGAATTTGAAACAACACAACGAAAAGTGAAACAATTAAAAGTAAATAAAGAAATGCATCGACATTATTTAAATGTCACCAGGTCGACAGTTTCATCTGGTTCTCGAACATCTGGGCTCACATAGTGTTTAAGACGTTGGCCATTCACCTTAAATTGTTATCCATCCTATAAGTTTTCGATTGTCACCGCATCGCTTTGAAATGCTTCGGCAACCTTGAATGGACCTGACCACCTTGATCAAAATTTCCCTGGATGCAATTTTAAACGTGAATTAAATAAAAGTACCAATTGATCAAGATGAAATTGTCGATGCAAGATGATGTTGTCTTGCCATTTCTTTGTCTTTTCCTTGTATATCGCAGCATTTTCATAAGCATGGCATCGGGTTGCTTCTAATTCCATGATGTTCAACAGTCTCTTCTTTCCAGTGGCATCATAGCCCAAATTCACTTGCTTAATTGCCCACATAGCCTTATGTTCAAGTTCGATAGGCAAGTGACAAGACTTCCCAAACACTAGTTGATATGGCAATATCCCCAACGGGTTTTATAAGCGGTGTTAAACGCCCACAATGCGTCATGTAGTCGCACAGACCAATCCTTCCTAGATGGGTTAACCACCTTCTCAAGCATGCTTTTAATTTGATGATTGGATACTTCGACTTGACCATTAGTTTGTGGATGATACGTGGTAGCCATACGATGCTTCACACTATATCATTTTAATGCAGTCGTTACTTGGTTATTGTAGAAATTAGTGCCTTGGTCGCTTATCAATGCTCTCGGTGTTCCAAACCTTGTAGGGATGTATGTGTGAAAGAATTTCAACACTGTCCGAGCATCGTCTTTTGGTACCGTAATAGCTTCAATCCACTTTGAGACGTAGTCAACAGCCACTAAGATATACATATTTCCAAAAGAGTTTGGAAATGGTCCTATAAAATCTATATCCCAAACGTCGAAGAGCTCTACCTCTATAATGGGTTGTTGGAGCATTTCATTGCACTGATATATTGAACCAGTGCGTTGATAATGATCACATTGTTGTGCGAAGTTGTGAGTGTCTCAAAACAAATTGAGCTAATAGAATCCTAACTGGAGGACCTTTGCAGTAGTCCTTGTGCCACCAAAATGGCCTCCATAAGGGGCGTCATGGCAGTGTCGCAGGATTGACATCATTTCTTCTTCAGGTGCATAGCGGCGAATTATATTGTCGGCGCATACCTTAAATAGGTATGGCTCGTTCCAATGGTATTTAGCAGCAACGCGTATAAACCTACTTTTCTTGTGACTAGTTGCACTTATAGGTAGCTTTCCACGTACAAGATAGTTGACAATATCAGCATACCATGGTGATGTATCAACAGCAAATAATTACTCGTCAGGAAATGTCTCGACAATCTGAGTTGTTTGCCCATTTTCACTCCCAGTTTCTAACCGAGACAAGTGGTCAGCTACTTATTTTCAGATCCTTTCCTATCTCTGATTTCCAAATCAAATTCTTGAAGTAATAGGATCCATCTGATGAGTCTAGGTTTGACATCTTTTTTGTTGAAAAGGTGTCTCAATGTTGAGTGATTTGTGTAAACTGTGGTCTTTGCACCGACAAGATAAGAACGGAACTTGTCAAATGCGAAGACTACTACTAGCAACTCCTTCTTAGTCATGGTATAATTGACCTGCATTTCGGTTAGAGTTTTACTAACATAATAAATAGTATGAAATACCTTTTCTTTTCTTTGACCTAGGACAGCTCTACAGTAAAGTCACTAGCATCACACATAAGTTCGAAAGGTTGCGTCCAATCCGGTGCGACGACAATAGGAGCTTGTACCAGCTGTTTTTTTATTGTTTTGAACGCGTCCAGACAAGCGACATTGAACACAAACTTTTTATTTTGCTCTAGTAACGAGCATAAGGGTTTAGCTATCTTAGAGAAATCTCTGATGAATCGTCTATAAAAGCCAGCATGTCCAAGAAAGCTTCTTATTGCTTTGACTGTGGTGGGTGGTGGTAATTTTTCGATGATTTTGACCTTTGCTTTATCAACCTCAATGCCCTGACAAGATACTTGATGCTCGAGGAAAATGCCTTCAATTGCCATGAAGTGGCATTTCTCCCAATTCAGAACTAGATTTGTGTCCTCGCATCTCTTTAAGACTCTTGCCAAATTGTCAGCGCATTGGTTGAAATTCTGTCCATAGACAGAGAAATCATCCTTGAATACCTCGAAGGAATCCTCGATCATGTTCGAAAATATTGCCATCATACATCTCTAGAATGTTGCTAGCGCATTACACAACCCAAACGACATGCGTCAAAAAGCAAATGTTCCAAAAGGGCATGTGAACATTGTCTTTGCTTGATCCTTCGGTGCAATAGCAATTTGGTTGTATCCAAGTAACCGTCTAGGAAATAATAATAGGCTTTACCAGCTAACCTATCCAGCATCTGATCAATGAAAGGTAATGGAAAATGGTCCTTCTTTGTGGCCGTATTTAGTCGTCGGTAATCCATGCATACTCGCCAGCCAATTGCGATGCGAGTAAGGATTAACTCATTCTTGTCGTTGGTTACAACTGTGAAACCACTCTTTTTAGGCACACATTGAACGGGGCTTACCCAATTACTATTGGAGATAAGATATATAATGCCCGCATCTAACCATTTGATAATTTCCTTCTTCACTACTTCTTTCATCTTTTCATTGAGTCTTCGTTGCTGCTCAATTGATTGCTTCTTTTCATCTTCTAGCCTAATCTTATGCATACAAAAAGAGGGACTAATGCCTTTGATATCTGCAATGCTCTAGGCTATAGCTTTCTTATGTTCTTTCAGAATTGCGATGAGCTTATCTTCTTGCATTGCATCGAGGGATGCGTTGACAATAACAAGCAGTGTCTCGTTATCACCAAGGAAGACATATTTCAAATGTGTCGGTAATGGTTTTAACTCCAAGGTAGGAGCTTGCTCAATAGATGGTTTAAACACTAGGATTATCCTCTTAGACAAATCCAAAGATTCCATGTGCCAATTTTTACTCAGCTTGCAATTGTTCACTTCCTCTTTGTCAACATAGTCATCTAGGATATCATCGGTAGATGTTGCCGCATCATCACCAGAAAATGTTGAACTCCTTACATAAAATTCTTCCAAAATAATTTCGTCCAACACATCTATGTGGTGGCATTGTTCATTAGGTCCAAATGGTGATGCCTCAAACACACTGAAGGTTACATGATCATCATTATGACGCATCACTAGTTCTCCCTTGAACATGTCGATAAGTATTCTTCCTGTTGCAAGAAATGACCATCCCAAAATAATAGGTATCACGTTATCTGCTTCGCAGTCTAGGATGATAAAATCAGCAGGGAAGACCAGCTTATCAACTTGAACAAGAACATCTTTAATTTGTCCCTCCGATTGTGCAAGAGATCTATCCGCTAGTTGTAATGTCACTGCAGTAGGCTTCATTGAACCTATTCGTAATTTATTAAAAGTAGACAAAGGCATTAGGTTAATATTAGCTCTTAGATCACATAAAGCTTTACCTAAGTAATGATTCCTTATGGAGCATGGGATTATGAAGCTTCCAAGATCTTTCATCTTGGTTGGCAACTTGTTTGTGAGCACAACGCTGCACCCGTTTGTGAGCGCAATCATTTCGATGTCGAACAATTTCTTTTTCTTTGATAACTGGGTATCTGCACAAGAGCATCTACTAGAGGTATATTAATATGCAATTGTTTCAGAGTAGAAACAAACTTTAGTAATCCTTGTCATGGACTTTTTCTTTAAATCGTTGTGGGAATGGAAAAGGTATTGTGACAGTGGGTTGTTGTGAATAACTCAGTGGTATCGACTTTGTTGGTTGTGTCGACAACTTATTTGGGAAGACTATAGGCAGAGATAGTACTACAGTTGGTTCTTTAGCATTGATTTCTGCTTAACTTCCTTCAGTTATATCTTCTTCTTATTACTATAAGTGGATGCTTTGACATGGTTTTGATTAGAATTTCTTAGTCCTACAGTCTGTTTTCCACTCCTTAATGTGATTGCTTTGCAATGCTTTTACCCCTTTTGCGTTGGATTTTCAGTATCACTAGGTAGAATACTTGATGATCTTTTGCTAAGATTGGAAGCTAACTGACCGAGTTGAGCTTTCAATGCTCGTATGGAAGAAGAATTTCCTTGCACTATTGCTTCAATTCGTGTGATATGCTCGTGCATCATTGCTTCAAGAGCAGCCATAGGATCTGCCTTTGGTTGAGCAAACTGCTGCTGTTGATGCTGGTGATGTTGTCCTTGCATTTGTGATGGTACAGACTATTGTGGTTGTAATCACGATTGTGGTTGCATTGGATTATGTGACTGCACCTGGTCAGAACGAGAATTTATCTATGAATTCTGATGATAATTCTACTGCGAATTGGCATTGTAACCTCCTTATTTATAACCCCTTGATTTGAGGAATTTCCATTCTATATGTGGAAGTATTGTGATTACCCCAAGGTTGTTGAGAACGATTGTTGTTTTAATTACCAAATGATCCCCCTCTGATGTTATTGACATAGTATGCATTTTTTGCATGTTGTGGACAATCCTCATAGCTATGATTGTCACCGTAAATCTCATAAGAAAATATTTGCGTACCCAATTGTTGGGCCACTTGTATAGGAGCAACATCACTTGTTCCTTTCATATTCTTTATGATGTTGGCCAGTGAGGATATCTGCGTTGACAATATAGAATAACATCTAAATCAAGAACTCCAGGGTTAGTTTTTACCTGTGCAGAACGAGAGATTGAATATTGGTAGTCGTTCTGGGCAATCCTCTCTAGAATTCGAACAACTTTATCATATGTAGAATACAACGAGGGAGCATTTGTAGATGCGTCGACAAGATTTCTTTTCTGAGCATTTAAACCATTATAAAAAATCTCAGTATGGGTCTCTTGTTGAATTCCATTCATTGGGCAACGTCGAAGCAATGCTTTGTAACGCTCCCATGTTGTCTGTAAATTCTCATCATCAAGTTGATGATATGCAGTGATGTCATTTCGTAACATTGCATTCATTGTCGGTGAATTGAAACGCAAAAAAAACTGCATTGCTAACGCATTCCAAGATGTGATAGATCTTGCCGGTAATCCTAAGAACCATGTTCTTGCTTTACTCTGCAATGAATAAGGGAATAATTGCATTTTCAAGGCATTATCAGGGTCACCATGTTGACTATAGGATGCTCAAATAAGTAAAAATGATTTCAAATGTTCTCGTGCGTCTTCATGCGAAAAACCTGAATACTGCCCATTGGAGTTGGGCATCCGAAACATCACCGGTTTCAGTTCAAAATTACCAGCCTAAATAGCTGGTCTCACAACCCTTGGTTGTAGATCATCCAGTATAGGCACAAAATATCTTATTGTCCTATTCTATATTTGTTCTTCTTGTGGATGTGGTGGTGGTATATTGTTAATAATTTGTGGAAACACTAGATGAATTCCTTCTTGTGGCAACAATGGTGGAAAAATATTGTTGTTGTTGTTGTTAGCGGCCATTTTCCTTTGTTCTTGCCTTCTCCTCCTAAGTGTCCGTTCAAGTTTCGGATCAAAGTTTACAATGTCCTTACGATTTCTCCTTGTGGACATGCAACAATCTAAAAAAGAAAATAATTAAAGAAATAACGACAGATTAGTAAAAATTAAAAGTCATGTAAGTAAAGTTAATTGCAACTACAAAAGTAAACATCAAACAAACGCCAATCCCCGGCAACGATGCCAAAACTTGATTGGTGATTTTACAACACAACGATTGTACAAGCGTACACACGTTGGTGCAAGTATAGTTGATAGACAAATCTATCGGATATCGATCCCATGAGGAATGGGTTCTTGATGTCTAAATGTCGGAGCAATCAATACAAAAATTAAATGTAATGTGAGTACTGATGTCAGTGCAATATGTCAGATCTACACACTAAAATAGTCAATCAATGTCAACGTAATTAGGGTCAAACTTCAGAGATTAAACGTCAGTATACTAAAAATAAATCCAATTGTGTTGAGTGTTGAATACTAAATATTAAAATGCATGAAATATAAATGTGACCAACTGTAAAGGGTAGAAATGGTTCACTGAATATTGCTAAGTTTCAATGCTAGATGCGTCGACAAGGTAAGATATAGATGAATTGTCGCTACAATGAAGTCCCTTTGAGTTCTTACCAACAACAGCTCCCTACTTAATCCCGACTCAAATACAATCACTCCACCTCTTAGTACGAGTAACGATGTGTATCTAAGAACAAGTAACTGGTTTTTATCCCAATCTCGAGCAGCTCTTACCTAACCCACTGTTAATCTAACCTGTCACTGCATCTCTCGATGTCAGCGTACTGCAATTCACTTTCGTGTTTAGAGCGGTTAGATCCAAGAATAAACGGATAAGTAGTGTAAAGTAAGAATCAAAATGATCTAACATCAAAAGATACTCTCGTATTCATTTAATATCATCAAAATCCATCATCGTTTAAGAAGAATTAAAGAGTACAACGAAGCTTACTATCTCTAGACTACTAGGACTACTCCTTAATTGTTCCTCTTGCTCGGCATCAAGCACTTCTCATCAGAAGCAGTTGCAGACTTGCTTTATCAGCTCCGATTTCCAGCTTAAATCTCTAATTCACACAGAATTTTCAGAATTAAATCCCTTGGCTCTTGATGATTTCTTTCCTTCTTCGTTTGTCTATTTATAGCCTCTAAAATGTTTCAGGATTCAGCCTTCTCTCTCAGATATAGATCTGGATTTTGCAGCTATCAAAATTAGTTAGAATACGGTTGTGCACTCACGCAGTTCTAGTACGTTCTTCACAGATCTGCAGATTGTCACTGCATCGCTGAGCACGTTCTGAGATCATAATTGCAACGACATTTGTGAAATTCCTGCGTTGGTGCTTCCAGTTGTGAATTCAGCTTCTACTCATTCAAAGTTCAGTTTCAATGTTGTGACATCTCTTGGTCATAATTACTAGTTGATCTTGTTCCTGCATTCGTCTAACATTAAGCTTCTAGGCTTAGTTCCTGCGCTAACAATATTAAGACGCAATATATTGGCTACTTGCGTCGATATTAGTACAAAAATAGATAAAAATAACAAGAATTTAAACTAACTATCAATGAGTTGGAAAACATGAAAAATAAGTATAAAATGCTAACAATGCATGGTAAATGAAATACAAAAAAGACAATTTAAACACTAAATTGGGAGAAAATCTATGTCATTTGTAATACCATCAACTAGGAAAAGCATGCTTCAATTTCTTCTTTAATCCCTCTTGAATGCTGATGAATTCTATTGACTATTAATAGTGTATGGAAGTACAAATTAATGTTAGATCAATTTTGATTTCTACTCAATTCTTCTCATTTGTTTATATTTGAATTTAATTGTTTTGACCACGGAAGTGCGATTACAGTTACAATCACTGAAAGGTGTGGTGACAAGTTAGATTAACAAGTAAGACAACAGAAGTTTCTTGAGGCAAGAAGGAATTCTGGCCACTTGTTCTTGAGTGTAAAGCATTACCAGCAGTGGAAGGTGTGGTAAGTGTGAGTACTTGGGTCTTTGTTAAACAGAGAAGTTGATAGTAGTAAGATCTCATTAGAACTTAATTGCGACGACAATTCATCTATCAATTACCTTATAGTCACATTTAGCATTGCCAACTTGCAAAGTCAGGGATCCACCTATTTCTTTACACTTGATATACTTCTTTTAAATTTCTGAAATTACATTTACAAACATCTTCAACAATCAATTCATTTTCTATTAATTTGCTTTAACATATTATATTATATTTGCACTGACAGATTTAACCCTTCATTTGTGCAGTTTTAACTAATTTGCATTGACATTACTCTTAACAATTCTTTTCATTTGAACTTTCATTGCTTCGACAAATTTAAACATAAACAGCCATCTCTGTGGGATCAATATCTGATAGCTTACACTTATCAACTATACTTGTATCGACAAGTGTTGGCTTGAACCTTTTCTGTGACGTTCATAGCGCAATCAAGTTTTGGTACCATTACCGGGGATGGTGTTTGTTTGATGTTTATTTTGTAGTTGCATTTATTGTTTCTTTTCTAACTTTTATTTATTACTAGTCTCTTGTTAATTCTTTTCGATTTTTGTTAGGTGTTTTATGTCCACAAGGAGAAATCCTAACAACATTGTTAGTTTTGATCCGGAACTTGAAAGGACTATTCAGAGGAAGAGGCAAGAGCAAAGAAAAATGGCTGCAAATAATAATGATCTACCACCTTTGCTACCAGAAAATATTATTCCTCTAGTGCAGCCACAAAAAGTCAACAATATACCACTGCCACAAGAAGAGCAAATTCCAGACAGGACAATTAGAGACTTTGTTATTCCTGTGCTTGATGATTTACAACCAGGGGTTGTTAGACTAGCAATACAAGCTGGGAATTTCGAATTAAAATCGGTGATGTCCCAAATGCTTAACTCGAATGGGAAATATGTTGGTTTACCTTATGAAGATGCGAGGGAGCATCTCAAATCTTTTATGCTTATATGTGCTTCATTCAATCAACATGGTGTTCCTGATGATGCCTTAAAGATGTAGCTATTCCCTCACTTTTTGTAAGGAAGGGCACGTACATGGTTTCTTGGTTTACCGGCTAGATCAATTACTTCATGGAATGCGCTAGCAACTCAATTTTTCTTACGATTCAATCCACCCATAATGAATGCTAGATTATGGAATGATACCACAATATACCATCAATTGGATGATGAGAACTTGCACACTACGTGGGAACATTTCAAAACTCTACTTAGACGTTGTCCCATGCTTGGAATCCAACAGGAGACACAAATCGAGATCTTCTACAATGGATTAAATGCGCAGATAAGAAATCTTGTCGATGCATCTGCTAATGGTCCTTTGCTGGATTGCACTTACAATGAAGACATGCGAATCTTAGAGAGAATCGCGCAAAATGATTATCAGTACCCGATTTCTCGTTCTGCTCAGGTGAAAACAAATCCTAGAGTTATTGAATTAGATGCCATATCAGCCCTAAGTGCACAAGTATCCTCTCTAGCAAACATAATAAAAAACATGAAGGGACCGAGTGATGTTGCCCCTATTCAAGTAGCCCAACAAATGGATGTCCCGACATTTTCTTGTGAAATTTGCAGCGACAACCATAGCTATGACGACTGCCCATAGCATGCTAAAAATGCATTCTATGTCAATAACATTCCGAAAATTCTTATGGTAACTCATATAACAGTTCAAATAGGACTCAACAACCTTGAGGGAATCAGAATACGTCCACATACAAATACGAAAATTCCTCAAATCAAGGTAACTTTAGACAAGGGAGTTACGGTCAACAACAGCAAAATTATAATCACAATCTGCAAGTACATGCGCAACCTGATTAGATGCGATCACATACCCAGATGTAGTCATATAATCAGATGCAACCACATGTTCGAATGCTGCCACAACAGACTGCGATGCCAAATATGCAAGGACAGCATCAACAACAACAACAACAGTATTCTCAATCAAGATCAGATCCATTAGCTACTCTTGAAGCTTTGATACGTAAGCATATTACAAGAATAAAAGCTATCCTATAATGAAATTCTTCTTCCATCCGAGCGTTGGAAGCACAACTAGGAAAATTGGCTTCTAACATGAGCACACGACCACCAGGTGCTTTGCCCAGTGACACTGAAAATCCAAATCAAAAAGGGAAGGAGCATTGCAAGGTTATTACGTTGCGGAGTGGAAAGTAAACTACCGAACACAGTAGTAGCTCTAACCAAGCACCTGTCAACGCAAACGAAGCAAAGCAACTAGGAGAAGTTGTATCTAAAGAAGACACATCAGAAGTAAATGAGGAGGAACCACCAATAGTCACACCTATGCTGACCATTCGTCCTACGAAGTTGTCGACGCAACTACCCATGTCGACACAACAGGTTATATCACAATAACCAACTGTGAACATACCTTTGCCATTCTCACAGCGATTCAAGGAGAAAGATCATGACAGAGATTATCAAAAGTTTGTATCTACCTTGAAACAACTACATATTAACTTACCTCTAGTTGATGCTCTTGTGCAGATTCCCAGCTATGGGAAATTCATGAAGGAGCTATTATCGAAGAAGAAGAGGCTATCCGATATTCAGACAATTACGCTCACAGAAGGGTGTAGCGCTATACTGACAAATAAACTGCCAGCAAAAGTGAAAGATCCTAGTAGTTTCACAATTCCATGCTCCATTGGAAACCATTACTTAGGTAAAGCTTTATGTGACCTGGGAACTAGCATTAACCTTATGCCATTATCAACTTTCAGGAAATTAGGAATTGGTCATATGAAGCCCACTGCAGTGACATTACAACTTGCGGACAGATCTTTGGCACAACTTGAAGGACAGATTAAAGATATTCTCGTCCATGTAGATAAGTTTGTGTTCCCAGTCGATTTCATCATACTTGATTGTGAAGCTGATAAGGAGGTGCTCATTATTTTGGGATGCCCATTTCTAGCAACGGGACGCACACTTATGGATGTTTTCAAGGGCGAGTTGATCATGCGTCATAACGATGAACATGTAACTTTCAGTGTTTTCGAACATCTCTATCACGAAGTAAGGAACAATGTCACCATATTGATGCTCTAGACGAGTTAATCACAGAGGAATTTAATGAACGAAGTTCAGCAGTGCTAGAGGAATATGCGATGACATCTGAAGAAAATGTCCTACCTGAATGTGACCACAAAGTTGAGGCTAATGTCTGTGAGCTTAGACATGGCTAGCAATTGGAATCTTTGGATCTAACTAATAGAACGATCCCTATTTTCAAACCATCGGTTGAAGAGGCTTTGACTCTGGAGTTAAAGCCATTGCCAACACATCTGAAATATGTTTTCTTGGGTGACAATGATACATTGCCTGTAATTGTCAGCGCAAGTCCGCTAACATGAGCCAAGAAGAAAAATTATCAGAATATTGAAGCAGCACAAAAGAGCCATCGCCTGGAGCATAGCAGACATCAGAGGCATTAGTCCCTCTTTCTGCATGCATAAAATTAGGCTGAAAGATGAAGGAAAATGGTCAATTGAGCAACAACGAAGATTAAATGAGAAAATGAAGGAAGTAGTGAAAAAAGAGATCATCAAATGGCTAAACGCAGGCATAATCTACCCTATTTTGGACAGTACATGGGTAAGTCCGATCCAATTGTGCCTAAGAAGAGCGGTATCATGGTGGTAAGTAATGATAAAAATGAGCTAATCCCTACTAGCATTGCTACAGGTTGGCGAGTGTGTATGGATTACCGACGTTTAAATGCGGCCACAAAGAAGGATCACTTCCCACTTCCATTCATTGATCAAATGTTAGATAGGCTAGCTGCTAAGGCCTATTACTATTTCCTTGATGGATACTCTGGATATAGCCAGATCGCAATCGCGCCGGAAGATAAAGCAAAGATAACTTTTACTTGCCCATTTGGAACTTTGCTTTCCGACGAATGCCATTTGGTTTGTGTAATGCCCTAGCCACATTCCAGAGGTGCATGATGGCTATCTTCTTTGATATGATCGAGGATTCTTTAAAGGTATTTTTATGGATGATTTCTCTGTCTGTGGACACAATTTTGATAAATGCACTGACAATTTAGAAAAAGTGTTGAAAAGATGCGAGGACACCAACTTGGTTCTAAACTGGGAAAAATGCCACTTTGTGGCAACTGAAGGCATTGTGCATATCTTATCAGGGAATTGAAGTGGATAAAGTGAAGGTGGAGATCATTGAAAAGCTACCTCTACCCACTAAAGTAAAGGGAATAAGGAGTTTTCTCGACCATGCCGGATTTTATAGACAATTCATCCGAGACTTCTCCAAAATAGCAAAACCACTTTGCTACTTTTTGAAACAAAATAAAAATTTTTGTTCAATGAAGCTTGTCTAGAAGCATTCCTTAAAATTAAACAACAGCTAGTGGAGGTACCCATTATCATCACACCAGATTGGTCGCAACCGTTCGAGGTGATGTGTGATGTGAGCGACTTTGCTGTAGGTTCTGTACTTGGACAAAGAAAGGATAAGGTATTTCATTCAATCTATTATTCTAGTAAGACTTTAACTGAAGCACAGGTGAATTACACAACCATTGAGAAAAAGTTGCTAGCAATAGTTTTTGCATTTGACAAGTTTTGTTCATATCTTGTCGGCGCAAAAATTACAGTGTATATTGATCATTCTGCTTTGAGATACCTTTTTGCTAAGAAAGATGCAAAACCCAAGCTGATTAGATGGATCCTTTTATTACAAGAATTTTATGTTGAGATAAAAGATAGGAAAGGATCGAAAAACCAAGTAGCAGACCATCTATCTCGTCTGGAGTCTGGAACTGAAGATGGAAATAAGTCACAAATTGTCGACGCATTTCCAGATGAGAAATTATTCTTTGTCGATGCATCTCCATGGTATGCAGATGTTGTCAATTATCTAGTCTGTGGAAGGCTACCATTGAGTGTAACAGGTCATAGGAAGGTCAGATTTCTTCGACATGCTGCGAAGTATCATTGGAATGAGCCATACCTGTTCAAGGTATGCACTGACAACATCATTCTTCATTGTGTTCTTGAGGAAAAAATGCTTTCTATCCTGAAGCATTACCACGATGCTCTTTATGGAGGCCATTTTGGTGGTGTTAGTGTAACATCCGCGTTTTTGAACCGGAGTTGAAACAGTAATAGTGTAGCATCCGCATGCTTGAATCGGATTTGGAACAGTGATAGAGTACAATTGAGAATTAGAATATATGGTTGAATTTAGAAAGGTTTGGAGAAATTAAGGATGTATTAGTAAAAGGTGAGAAAATATGAAGGACTAAATGACAATTTATCCAAATTAAATTATGAGTCATCATGGGAATTAGATTGATTAAGGAGGGGCAAAAGAGTAATTTGGTGGAAGATATTTTTGGAGGCAAAGTTTTGGGCCAAAGTGTAAAGTTGGAATACTCAGGGACTAAAACTGTAATTTTACCATTTTTATTAAGTGAGATATTTTAAGAGAAAATTCTAGAGAATTTGAGAGAGGGAAAAATCAATTAAAAAAGCAAAGATATCAGCTCTCTCCATAAACTAGCCATCCAAGCCTTCATCTCTCATTTCTAACTTTTGCTTTTATTCTAATTAAGTCCTTCCACCATTGTTAAGCCCTCCAAGCTCCAAAATCTTCCATTTTCTTTAAAATTTCTTAAGGAAAGGCATAGAAGGAAGCTAGTAGACACCTTAATATCCTTATAGAGTCCACTTTGAAGTGTTAAAGTGGATAGGGATTAATTAGAATTTTGGAAATTCAAGAACAAAGGTAAGAGATGATTCAATTTTCATGACATATATGCATATTTACATAATCTATTATGAAAAAGTATTGAATTTTAGTCTTGAGCTTATATGTGTTTGTATGACATTGAAAAAAGAGGGAGGAAGAAGGACCAAATTGAAGAAAAATGAAAGGAGAAAGCTAAGGTGTGAGAAGAAATTATCTACAAGTGAGGTAAGTACTACAAGTATTAAAAGACTTAGTAACAATTAAGCTAAAGTGTTTATAATTTTAATATATATGATTAATCATGATGAAAATGAGATGTTTAATTATAAGTATGATAATTATGTGTGATTGAATGAAATTTAGTATAAAGAAGCATGAGACAGGAATTAATCTCATTGAAACAGTTTGGATAGAACAGAGGACTAAATTCAAAAATTCACAAAAAAGTTTATAAAAAGAGTTAAGAGTTGAATTAAGTATGTAATTAAATCTTATTGTGTAGTTTCATATGGAAGAAATAGTGAAATAAAAGGAATTGTATATTTCGAGATATACTAGTTTTTGTGTAACAAGGTCAGAGTAGGTTCGAGTTCCCCTGTTCTGACTTTGAAAAATCATAGAAAAATGTAGAAACATTATTATAGACTGAAATTTATATCGTTGAATCCTTAATGAGTCTATTTTCAAAATAAATAGACGGGAACATTATTGGATTCCTGTACTAAAAGATAAATAATTTTTAGTAAAGAAAGGTCGAAACTGTTAGGCAGTAGAGAAGGGGTAAATTGAAAGAATTTACTGTACAAATTGGCTAGAGTAAAAATTCTGGAATTTTTATGGTAAAAATATATTTGAGTCTAGTTTCTAGAACATCAAGAGGATATTAATTTCAAATTTTGTAGCTCAAGATACAAATAATTTAGTGACTATGATGCAAGTGGACAGCTTTGAAAATTAATGTGAAAATAAAAGTAAAAGGTATATGATGATGAATATGTGAGAAAAAATATATGTGTGAAATATTATGTGGTTAATTATAAAGATTGATTGTGTGATTAATTGGTGAAATTTTGGATTTATTTGAGGAAACAAAGGTGAGAAATACATGAATATGTATATTTGAATTGAATTTGAATGATTTGTGATCAAAATTGAAAGTGAAAGTGAAAGTGAAATTGGAATTGAAAGTGATATGAATTGTAAATTGAAAATCCCTATTAACTAGTCAGGCTGAGTTGGATATAGTTGGCATGCCATAGGATTGGAAGAGTTCAGGGATACTTCGACCTTGAGTCGATGAGACACTGGGTGTCATTATTTTACTTCGGATAGATTCGATGAGGTACTGGGTACCACTTTACTTCGGCTAGGCTGATGAGACACTGGGTGTCACTTTATTGCTTCAAACTATCTGATGAGGCACTGGGTGCCATTCTGGTGTGTTTGTTGGATCCGTGTATCCGTCAAGGTTCGAGTCTTGTTAATAGGGTAAACAATGTGAAAAAGAAAGAATGTGCAAATTGTGACATTGAGGTAAGTGAAATGATAATCACATGAAAGGTGAGTACAATATATGTATAAGAAATCAAAGAATGATAAAACTAAGCAAGCTAAGAGATTGGAATGGCTAAAATGTGAAATGGGGAAGAATATGTAAATTTATAACACTACTGCAAGTTAAATGTTTATACATAAAAGGTATGTATTTTACATGAATAAACAATTATATGAATGAGTTTGAAATGAGTGATTAAAAGATGAATGATTAATGAAACTTGTAGTACTTACTAAGCCTTCACTAGCTTAATGCGTTTATTTCAACGCGTAGGTATAAGGCCTCCGAGAAGTTAAGATTGGATTAGGTGCCTGTCATCAAATCACATCAACATCGGAAGATTGCAAGACAAGGTATATTATTTTGTGTCAAATGGCATGTACAAATGGTACACCTATGTGTCTCTAATGAATGTGTTGCTAATATTGTTCTAAAAATTTACATGAATTGAAAGAAAAAATTATTATACTCGTTTTTAATTCTCTGACACTGTATGTAATACTCTTATACCGGGTTTACACGTGTGAACCGAGTGTAGGGGTGTTACAGTTAGGACTGCTGCAAAGGTCTTACAATCAGGATTTTACTGGCCTACAATGTTTCGAGACGCCCACACTTTTGCTCAATAGTGTGAAACATGTCAGCGCACCGGTTCCATATCTGGACGCAACGAGATGCTCCAACAACCTATCATGGAGGTTGAGCTATTTGATGTTTGGGGTATAGATTTTATGGGACCATTTCCAAATTCTTTTGGAAATGTATATATTCTTGTCGCTGTTGACTATGTTTCAAAATGGATCGAAAGCAATAGCTATTCCAAAGGACAATGCTAGGACGGTGTTAAATTTCTTTCACACATACATCCTTATACGATTTGGAACACCTCGAGCATTAATAAGCGACCACGACACTCACTTCCATTGTAATCAGGTGGCGATAGCTTTGAAACATTACGGTGTGAAACATCGCATGGCAACCACATATCATCCGTGAACAAATGGACAAATGGAGGTATCAAATCGACAAATTAAAGGTATTCTTGAGAAGGTGGTTAACCCATCTAGATGAGATTAGTCTTCGTGGTTAAATGATGAATTGTGGGCATTTCGCACCGCTTGCAAAACTCCATTAGGGATGTCGCCATATCAGCTGGTGTTTGGTAAATCATGTCACTTACTCGTTGAACTTGAACATAAGGCCATGTGGGCAATCAAGCAAGTGAACATGGATTATGATGCTGCTAGATAGAAAAGATTGTTGGACGTTTCAGAACTGGAAGAAATTCGATGCAATGCTTATGAAAATGCTGCCATTTACAAGGAAAAACCTAAGAGATGGCATGACAACATCATTTTGCGGCGACAATTTTCACCTTTCGAAGTTGTCGAAGCATTTCCACATGGTGCAGTGACAATCAAAGATTTGAACGATGGACACCAATTCAAAGTGAATGGCCAACGATTAAAGCATTACCTTAGCTCAAACATCAACGAACAAAACGAGACCATTAACCTGGTCATATTTTCTTAAGAATATTATTACAATTTTTATATTTACTTTTTTTTGTCTTATTTTCTTTTAATTCATTTTCTTTAGTTTTCTGCAGGAATAAAAGATCTTTTTATCGACGCACACGATAGCACGACTTGTCGATGCATTTCATTAATGACTCAGCGAAGCGTTTCGGGAAAGAATCACGTCGGTTAATTCACCCCAATCCCCAACTGTTAGATCAATCCAAAAAAGTACGATCTGTGTCCTGACATTTATTGGCTGCAGGCACAATGTACTCTCACGGTAGCAGCAATCATCACGTCTCTTCACCTCCATCTTCTATAAAACACCCTTTTTGTGCCTACACACTCACAACCACTATTGTTGCTGCAATTTTCTTTTTCTTCAACCTTCAGTTTTTCTGTAAGATATTCTCACTCTCTTTATTTTAGTAGTTATTGCAAGAACTCGCAGTGCTAAAACCCCATCCAAATTAGTTGCTGAATCATCGATTGCAATGGTCAGAGATGTCGGCCAACCAACACCCAAGGAGCCTGTCCTATTCTTATCGAAAGCAACGAAGGACCATTATCATGAGGTGATGTTAAAAAGGAATTGTCATCCTGAGCTGGGATTTCAGTTGTCCCCGCAACTAACATTGGGGAAATAGGTGGCCAGAACGATTTCACGTTTAGGTTGGGAGCAATTTTGTGACCATCCTGCAGGATACTCCCCATCCATGGTAAGGGAGTTTTATGCTAATTTGGTTGATCCAGAGAAGTTCATTTTCATTCGTGAAGGTTTGGTTCCATGGAGTGCTAACCACATCAATGCTCTCTTCCACATTGCTGAGGGAGAAGACGAGCATGTCGAGTTTTTAGAGAACTTAACAAAGGAAGGTGCTAATCTTTTGCTGAATGATTTATACGTCGACTGCGCTATTTGGACTGGCAACAATCCAAACAATTATACCATGCACCATCCCTACCTCACCGTCTATAGCAAGGTGTGGTGTCATTTCATCAACTGCCTTCTCCTGCCATCTACTCACAACACTAATGCTATCCTGGACAGAATGTGCCTGCTACATTCTTTACTCAAGGACCGACGAATTGATGTTGGCCCAATCCTTCACCAGAAAATCGCTGAATCCGCCACCAAAGAGTTTTAAGAGAAAAAAGGTTCGATAAATGATGTTTGGGTGGAAAGGATGACAAGGGGCCAGGAAACCCCTATTGTGAAGGAGGTACCACTAAGAAGGAAAAAGGGAAAGGGAAAAAGAAGGACATCAAAACCCATGTGCCCACAGATCCTCAAATTTGGAGGAAGCTTACTAAGATTGAAAAGATTGTTGATTGGATGAGCATCCAACAAATCAAACTTGTCAACGCAATCGACGAGATGCAGTACAGACAGAACTTATTATATGCCTATACTAGGGCATGGAATACTGCTATTGTCAACGCATTAAGCAGTTTAAGTGGGAATTTGATGCCAGAATTCCCTGTGTTCCCTCCTATTATCGATGAAGCTACTCCATCATCAGAGCAGCATGCTTCAGAAGGAAAAACTCAGTCCGTCCAATCCCGAGGCAGAATCCACATCTTTAATGATGAGGATCAAGAGGTGCACTCCAAAGATATGAAGGATTGTTTCTGAAACATCGCCCGCCTCTTTGAAGACGAATTTTTGAACAATTTAAGGGCCAATATGGTGGAAAGAGAGGCTGCTACTGTGGAAGAGCACACACCAATTATTTCTGTGGGTATTGAAGTGGAAAAAGGAAAAGAAAAGAGGGAAGAAGAAGAAGAAGTTGTCTCGATAAATTTATCAGAGAAATTTCTCGACGTACCTGTCAATGTAGGTGCATTAGTTGAAAATCTGGCACCATCTGATGTGAGCCAGGCCGAGGCAGTACATCTAGCTATGAGGATTCTAATCCTCTGGCTATTATGCCATATTTGACACCACTTGCTGAGATCCATCCATCGGACATGACTGTTGATGAAGCCACCATTCAACTGGCTATGGAGGAACAGTCTTTTGAACTGGTTGACCCCAAAGAGAAGAAATGCAAATGTAAGACAAAGAAGAAGAGCAAAGAGGAGCGCCCTAATAAGAAAAAGAAGTCCAAAGCAGCCACATCCTCGGCTGCAACACATTGAGTTAGTTTACTTTTTAGTAGTTAGTTTAGTTTCATGCATTTCATCTAATTGTCATTACATTTTTATTGTCTCTGCATTTTACTTGTTCTCTCATTTGCATTGTAGTTGCATTTCGATTAATATTTGTATAGTATTGTCAGTGCATTGGGGACAATGCATACACTAAGTTTGGGGGGAAGTTTTAGAATGGAAATGCAATTACACCTACAAGTTTAAGAATATATTTGTCTTTTTTAATTGAATGAAAGTAAGCATAGTTAAGAAAAATGTGACCACAATTTTTTTTCATTTGATGCTTAATTCTTCAATTATTTGAAATGCTAATGCGTGAATTGGATGAATGTGATTGAATGTTGAATCCTTCTATTTTTGGATGAATGGTTGAGATTGCATTAGTAATAAATGAGTAGTATCATTCTTTAAATATTGAATTAACGTACCATCTTGCAGCTATGTATATAATTATATCTACTAAAAAAAGATACTCCAATGTGGGTGCATTGTGACTCAAAAAGAGGGAACAGTCCAAAACAAGTGTTAGAAAAATTATCTAGCCAAAGGCTGTCACTGCAAGAGTGTGTGCCGGCACAATTACATGCTCCCTAGGGGTTTGTTGCACCCCATCGTTACTGCCCAGGAATAAGAGTATAGTAATGCGATGACATCTCTCAGTCACATATTAAAAAAAGAGATAAAGAAAGAAAAGTTGATAAAAAGAATATATATATGTATATTATTATACAATAAATGATGTATTGGTTAAGAAGATTTAAGATTTAAAGCGTGATGCTAGCATTAGTTAAGTTGCAATTCTGGTTATTCATGTCTATAAATTGTTAGCGCAACATTCTAGCATATGAAAGCAATTTATACATTAGGATTCCAGAGAACTTAAGTTACTAGAATGATGATTGTGTTGACAAAAATTTGGATATAACTTTGCTAGTTTTTATTTACTTGAGGACAAGTAAAAACTCAAGTTTGGGGGTGTGATAGCATTAGAAATGACACTTAATTTCTCCTTGAATTAGTGTATAATTTGTTCCTTTTGTATCATATTTAGCCTACATTTTCAGCATTTCATACTTAGTATTTGCATTTTCTAAATCAGTGTTGCATGGTCTTACTTTCTTTCATTTTATTCCTTTTGTGCTACTAATGTCACTATATTGAGTATCAGTTTTGCATCTAAAGTTGTCAGCGCAGAAATCCACCTTAGAAAATCATAGTAGGAAAGCATTTATAGTTGCGACCACAAGTTGATCTAGAATTGTGGCCAAATATGTCACCACATAAATGCTTCTACATTTTATCAGGGATTTTACGCTGTTAACACATTTAGAAGCACCAACACAGGAGAATGTCAAGTTGTCACAACAAATTTAAATCATAATTTGCGTCCAGAAATGTCGCGACAATCTGTAACTGCCTAATGCACAAACTAGATCTGCATGAGTGCACAGTTGGCAATAACAAACTTGTACAACTGCAGAAAGGGAGTTAGATCTAAGAAGGGGGTAGACTTGTACTTTCTAGTGATTATTAATAGAGGGAGAGAGAGAAGATCATGATCATGCTGTGAAGAATCCAACTCCACAATTCTCTCATTCATTCTCAAACTCAGCTACCATGGAAGCTTAATTTCGGAGGAGGGTAACCTGATGCAACAAGTGAGCGACTACTTCTGACGAGAAGTGCCTAGATGCGATGCAAGAGGAGCAATTACAGAAGAATTCTAGTAGATTAGGAATAGCATGCTTTAATTTCTTCTTTAATCCCTCTTGAATGCTGATGAATTCTGTTGACTATTAATTGCATATGGAAGTACAAATTAATGTTAGATCTATTTTGATTTCTACTCAATTCTTCTCATCTTTTTATATTTGGATTTAACTATTTTGACCACAGAAGTACGATTGCAGTCACAATCACTCGAAGGTGCGGTGACAAGTTAGATTAACAAGCAAGACAACGGAAGTTGCTTGAGGCAAGAAGGAATTCTGGCCACTTGTTCTTGAGTGCAAAGCATTACCAGCACTGGAAGGTGTGGTAATTGTGAGTACTTGGGTCTTCGTTAAACAGAGAAGTTGATAGCAGTAAGATCTCATTAGAACTTAATTGCGGCGACAATTCATCTATTAGTTACCTTGTAGTCACATTTAGTGTTGCCAACTTGCAAAGTTAGGGATCCCCCTATTTCTTTACACTTGATCTACTTCTTTTAATTTCTAAAATTACATTTACAAACATCTTCAACAATCAATTCATTTTCTATTAATTTTCTTTGACATTTTATATTATATTTGCACTCACATAGTTAACCCTTCATTTGTGCAGTTTTAACTAATTTGCGTTGACATTACTCTTAACAATTCTTTTCATTTGAACTTTTATGGCTTCGATAAATTTAAACATAAACAACCATCTCTGTGGGATAGATATCTGATAGCTTACACCTATCAACTATACTTGCATCGACAAGTGTTCACTTGCACATTTGCTGTGACGTTCATAACGCGATTAATTTCATATAACCGAGTGATGTAAATACTACCAAACGAGCTCCTGAGATAGTGTGATGTTTTCGACATGATTCGATCTTCAAGTCGCAAAATGAAATCTACAAAACAACAACAATTTCACTGGTAAGCATCATAGCTTAATAAGTTCTCAAGGTTCAACAATTTACCGAATAAGATATGGTAAACATCTTTATAAATCTGATGAGCCAGAACATGACTGAACTTCAGTGATTGTTATTCATTTTACTCCCTGTTGATTATAAGGTCATGATACTCATTTTACTCCTATTGACCCAGAGGTCATGCCTGTTACCAGTATTCGATTTTATTCTTAGCCATCGATACAGTGTATCTATTCCCTACGATACTGCTCATACTAAGCTGAGGAGAATATGTGCTCAAGCATAAATCTCAGCCATCGTAGGGCTTGTAATCCATTCTTGGATTATATTTACTTTACAGTGACTCACGATGCCTTAGAGAATCCGCAACAAATGCAAGATCTCAATCATCGGACCATTCAACTTTGGCATAAGGCCGGGTAATTCTTCTTATGTTGTTTCCATCTTTTACATCTTCAATTGTTGTTCCAATCATCAACAATTATAAAGAAAGCAGTTATGAGTAGATACAAGTAAGAATTTAATATTACGAACTTACCAGACTAATTTGTAGTTGCGATTAGATTTTAAGGACTACTCTAGTAATTTTCCCTTTTCGTGATCTAAAGCACGATTGTAATATACATCCACAAATCATCCAATTCTCACACTAAGTCACATAATTGAGTCATTAAACAAAATGTAATCCTTTTTAGGAAAATTATGATTTTACCCCTAATATTTTCCTTTTATTCAATCTAGTCCTTTCAACACAAAACATGCAAAATAACCATTCTCTTACACAACCATCCTTAACCGAATTCTCTAGGGTGTTTACCCAACACTTTCACACATTCATTTGCAATAACAATACATGTATTTTTACCATTATCACATTTTAGTCCCTAACCCTAATTTCATCAAAAATTACTTTACAAAATCATTACATCTAACAACCAAGCACACCAAGCTTCCATAAAGTTTCAAGAATAAGCTCATTCATCAATGGTAAAATATTTAACATTTGACATATTCACAAATTAGTCCTTGGATGAGCTAAATTCAGCTATTACGAACTCAAAAACATAAAAATTACTAAAAACGATCAAGGTTTGCTCACCCAATCAAGCTTCCAAAGTTAAAAATAGAAACCCTAATTTTCTATTCTTGCCACAGAGAAGATGAAGAAAAATGAGTGAATTTCTTTTATTTTCTATTTTAAATTTCATATATATATTCAATGACAATTTTGTAAATATTTAGAGTTTCATCATTAAGCCTTAATTAACCCATTTTTAACCTTAATCAAACCTATTTATACTAAGTTTAACTCAAGCTAACCCACCACTAACATTTCCTTAGTTAATTTACTTATTTGGTCCTTCTAATTATTCATCTCTACTTTTGCACCTATCACAATTTAGTCCTTTCTATTTAATTAACTATCTAAACGATAAAATTTCTGAACCAAACTTTAATACGATGCATATAACACCATAAATTTTTAAAATAAATAAATTTTTGACTTGACTCATCAGATTTGTGATCTCGAAATCACTATTTTTGAACCACTAAAAATCGAGCTGTTACACTTGATGTTCTTTTTGGGTCTCAACAAGGAGTACTCTTAATCTTTGAATCTGTCTGTTATTTTATTTAAGCAACAATTTACACCCTTACTCTGACCAGTTAAGGGATGAATATTTCTGAACTTTGTTTTATTTCTATGAATGAATTACCAATATCTTTCTATTAAATCTCTTCATTAATTTGTGACTCAGTTGTTATTAATTTTACGTGCTAGCAATCTTAGGAATAAGCTTTTGTTTTGCATGTCCATAATCTTGACCTTAAAGCAGGACAGATTTGCTGGAGCAAAGTCAATGTAATGAGCATATATCGGAAGATATGTGTAGTAACTCTAATGAGCTGCGTTAATAAAGGGTGAGATAAGTTTTGTTGGGAAAATGCATGTTATAGGAATATAATGTGTGTTTACTGTAAAATGTTGCTACATTAAATCAGCACGTTATTACTTAGTCATTCTGAGATATTTTGTAGAAGCATATATTTGCTAAGACATTCATAGATCTAGAACTTGGATCTGTAATATTCCAGATTTATTAATTGCAACCTTGTCCTGTACTGAAGATTTTACCAAACATTTCTGCTAAGCTTGATAAGTACTTAGTGGATTTGATGCTCTACTTGGATAAATCTTGATAACTTTACTATTTTGCATTTTGTTATGACACGCACTTTGCAGACACAATCTATCTTGTTATCACATTTAATTTTGTATGCACAATTCTTTTGTCAACAGTCTTAACTATTTCTTCTGAATGCCAATCTCTCTGTGGGTAGGATACTTTACTTATCACTTTATTACTTGAACGTTGTGTACACTTGTACATGCTACAGTAATATTATTTTACACGCGACAGTGCCCTATTGAGATTCAAGGTAAAATATTTTTGGTCAACTTATTGTTGATGCCATTTGATGAATTTGATGTTATTTTGGGAATGGATTGGCTGTCAGAGCATGGTGTAATTCTTGATTGTCAAAAGAAAAAGTTGATGATACAAGATTTAAATAGTGAAGAGATGGAAGTGAAACATATGAAACCAGTTGGTCTTACCCGAATTATTTTAGCAATAAAGGTAGATAAGTTGATTAATTAGGGTTGTGAAGTGTTTCTTGCTTATGTTATGAATTCGACTGCGAAAAGTCAAAAATTAGAGGAAATACGTACGATGTGTGAATTTCCAGATGTTCTTCCCGAAGAATTACCAAGACATCCACCTAACTGAGAGGTAGAGTTTGTAATTGAAGTCTATCCGGGAACTACTCTAGTATCTATTGCCCTTTATCACATGTCACCAAAAGAGTTGAAAGAATTGAAAGTATAATTGTAAGATTTATTAGATCGAGGCTTTATACATCCCAGTGTATCACCTTGGGTGTACCAGTGTTGTTTGTAAAGAAGAAAGATGGTTCGTTGCAGTTGTGTATCGATTATCGACAGTTAAACATGGTGACATAAATATCATTTGTCTCATATTGATGATTTATTTGATCAATTGAAAGGCATAATAGTATTCTCTAAGATTGATATGAGATTTGGTTATTACCAATTGAAGGTGAAAGAAAGTGATATATCGAAGACTGCTTTTCGAACTAGATATGGACATTATGAATTCCTGATGATGCCTTTTGGGCTGGCTAATGCTCTTGCTGCATTCATGGATCTCATGAATCTCATTTTTCAACCATATTTAGATCAGTTTAGAGTGGTTTTTATTGATGATATTTTAATTTATTCAAAGACTGAGGAGGAGCATGATCAGCATTTAAGGATTGTATTATAGAAATTACAAGAAAAGTAACTTTATGGGAACCTTAGCAAATGTGAGTTTTGGTTATCTGAGGTAGTGTTCTTTTGGCATATAGTCTTAGACGAAGGTATTCGTGTGGAACCGAAGAAAGTTGAGGCTATTCTAGAATGGAAACAACCGAAAAATGTTTCAAAAATCTACACCTTCCTAGGATTAGCGGGATACTACAGAAGATTCGTTGAAAGATTTTTAAAGATGGCTTTGCCCCTAACCCGACTACTCTAAAAGAATGTACCATTCAAATGGGATTAGTAGTGCCAGAAAAGCTTTGATAAGCTTATGAAATTATTAACAGAGGCTCTAGTGTTAACGCTTCCAGAATCAGGAAAGAAGTTTGTGGTATATAGTGATGCTTCACTTAATGGTCTTGGTTGTGTTTTGATGCAAGATAGAAAAGTGATTGCATATGCTTCATGACAACTAAGACCATATGAACGCAACTATTCGATGTATGATTTAGAACTGGCAGTAGTGGTTTTTGCATTAAAAATCTGGAGACGCTATTTATATGGTGAAAAGTGCTACATCTACACAGATCTAAAAAGCTTGAAATATCTTCTCACCCAAAAAGAATTGAACTTGAGACAACGTCGTTGGATAGACTTGTTAAAATATTACGATTGTGTGCTTGATTATCATCCAAGTAAAGCAAATGTTGTTGCTGATGCTTTGAGCCGAAAATCTCTTGCTGATTTGAGATCAATGTTTACACAGTTAAGTGTTTGTGATGATGGTGCATTATTAGCTGAATTAAAAGTGAAGCTGCAGTTAATTGAGCAAATTAGAAAGGCTCAGCAAAATGATGATAAGGTGATGGGAAAACAAAGATCAATTTAGCATAATAGCCCGAGAGACTTTGATATTGGGGATAATGTTTGTGTAAGATTTCATGAAAGGATATTTATCGATCAAGGTTTAATTGAAGAATGAGATACGTCAAGAGGTGCGTAATAGTCCTTATGCTATGCATCCAGGAAGTACCAAAATGTATTGGGATTTACAAGAATTGTATTGGTGGCCAGGTATGGCGAAAGAGATTACAGAATATGCTACAAAGTATCTAACTTGTCAAAGGGTGAAAGCTAAACATCAAGTTCCGACAGGATTACTTCAACCTATATCGATTCCCGAGTGGAAATGGGACAGAATAACTATGGATTTCGTTAGTGGTTTAGCTCTTACTCAAAAAAAGCATAACACCATATGGGTCATAGTGGATCGATTAACGAAGTCAACTCATTTTCTACCAGTAAGGACGGATTGGCCATTAGATAAGTTTGCAAAATTATACATAGCTGAGATAATGAGATTACATGGTGTGCCAAAGTCTATTATTTTTTATCGAGATCCTCGATTTACTTTAAGATTTTGGAGGAAGTTACATGAATCACTTGGCACCAGATTAAATTTCAGCATAGCCTTTCATCCTTATACATATGGACAATCAGAATGCGTGATTCAATTGTTAGAAGATATGTTGCGAGCTTGTATCATTGAATTTGATATTGATTGGGAACGATACCTACCACTTGTAGAATTTGCATATAATAATAGTTTCCAATCAAGTATTCAGATGGCACCGTATGAAGCTCTATATGAACGTAAATGTCTTACTCTTTTGTGTTGGACTAAACTTGGTGAAAAGAATATGGTTGGCCCAGAATTAATACAAGAAACAGAAGAAAAGGTTTGACTGATTAAAGAAAAATCAAAAGCAGCTTCAGATCGGCAGAAGTCATATGTTGATTTAAAAAGAAAAGAAATTGAATACGAAGTGAGAGATAAAGTATTTTTAAAAGTCTCTTCTTGGAAAAAGATTATGAGATTTGGTCGAAAAGGAAAATTAAGTCTGAGGTTCATTGGACCATACGAGATTATAGAAAGAGTTAGACCTGTTGCTTATTGGCTAGCTTTGCCACCAGAATTAGATCGAATCCATAATGTGTTTAATGTATCGATGCTCCAAATACATAGGTCAAATCCATCACATGTTGTGTCAATGGAAAACATTGAGGTACGACCCGATTTATCATATGAAGAAGAACCAGTACAAATTTTGGCAAGAGACATAAAAGAGTTAAGAACAAGCAAATTCCTTTGGTAAAAGTATTGTGGAGGAATCATAATATAGAAGAAGTTACTTGGGAGCCTAAGGATACAATGGGATCTCAATATCCGCAACTATTTAGGTAAATTTCGAGGACGAAATTTTTTAAAGGGGGAGAATTGTAACATCCCCACTTTAAAAAAAAATATTTATGATAAAAGTCTTGAAATAAGTGATTTATAAATAAATAATAGTATAAGAAATTATGATAATTTTTAGAGGAAACTGTCAGACATGAAATATAAAGAATTATTAGTAGGAGCATGTGATTAAGTTAAAAATTCATTATCGAGTTTAAGGACTAAATTGAATAAGTTAAAAATGTATAAGAACTAAAGTGCAAGTATTCTATTTTTATTTTGATGGAAACGATTTAACAACAATTTTGCCATTACTTTAAAAAAAAATCAATAGTTTCATGATGGTTTCCAAATGATATTTTTATTAATAATAATATTATAATAAGTAATGATGGTCTTTAAATGATATTTTTATTAATAATAATATTATAATAAGTAATAATTTTTATTAATTAATATTATAAAGCATAAAAAAAGATAGAAAGAGAACATCTTTTCTCATCTTTCTTTTTTTTATGAAACAAAAAGAGGGAAAGAAAAAAAATTCTTTCATCATTTTCCTTTCAAATTCAAGCATAAAGTATGGTTTTTCTTCAAAGTTTTCATAGATTATGCATATTTGAAGCATGTTTTACATATATACTAATATTTTTTATTTCATTAAGTATTTTGAAAGTTGTCATTAAAGAACATTGATGTAAGCTTAGAAAATTTAAGTGAAATAGGTATATTTTTGATAGAAAATGATTAGAAGATGAATTCTAGCTTGTTAGAAGTGTGGAAAAGAAATAAAATTTTGATAGAAAGTTTACTTGGTTTATTTGGCCATGGTGAAGGGGTAGTAGAGAACTTTGACCATTTTGTGTAATATTAGTGTTAAATGATAAATTATGAAGTAGTGAGCACTCTGGTGAAGATGGAACTGAAAACGGATAATCGAGTCGAAAGATATACGAATTTCGGATTAGGAAACTTAAGATGTTAACTTGATTAACCATGCATATTTAAGTTTGTTTTTATTAGTTTTAGTATCAAAATGGATAAATGACATTGTTTCGTATCGAATTGCTCTTATTGTAGCTAAAAACGAAGCGAGCATCTTGAAGGAGAAAGGTGAAGAGAAGAAGTAAAGCGATTGAACCTTTGGTTTGTGCTAATATCTTATTTTCATTACATAAAGCTTTAGAATATTTAGTTTACTATGACTAATTATACTAATTTTATTTTATATTATTTTTTTGAGTTTTGAATGAGTTTGAATGATTTATTTAATATTTATAAAATTATGTATTGAGATAGATTATGTTTTTCAAATGATTAAATTAGCAAATTCATGATTATGTTTTGAATTTGAGTATTGTGATTTTAGATGACTGAGCAAGAAAATGTTTACTATGTTTTTGAATTGGAAGCAATATGTGATTTGAACAAGAAACAAAATTGAAATAAGAATTATATGAAATGAGAATTATATGAAATGAAATTGAAATGGATCATGAAATTTAGTTTTTACCCCGTTTCACTAAATTAGACTAGATCAGATATAGTTGGCATGCCATAGAGTCTTTATATAAGAAGATTTAGATCTCCCCAATTCCCAGAGGATCAAGGGAGAAAAGGCTAAATTGGTCAGTTTTTATTATTGTTAGCCCCTCAATTCCTAGAGGGCCGTGGGTAGTCCCAATTCACAGAGGGTCGTGGACAGTCTCAATTCACAGAGGGTTGTGGACTAATCTAATAGCCATAGTTGCCGAACAACTGGGGGTGGCGGATTCGTGTATCTGATTATGAGTCTAAACTTTAGTATGAGGTCTAAATTGAAAGAAAAGCAAAAACAAAGGTTGAATTTATTTGAATTTCCATATTATGCGAATTAAATTAATTATGCGATTTTGAATATGATTAAAAGCTTATTTTTTTATTTATTCAATTTGTCAATATCATAATATTAAAGTTTATTAATATTAGAATTTTCTTTTATTCTGATGGTATTAATTATATTTATAATCATGTTTTAATTTATTTTTATCAATTAATTTATGTTTAATACTTATGTAACGATTTATATGATATTATCACCACTGAGCATAAAATTGCTTAGCGTATGGTTTGTCTATTTTTTCGTGTGCAAGTAATTAGATTGGGTAGATCGTTCCAGCAACATCCGAAGAACTGGAGATCAACTTAAACAAAGTTGGTGAAAATTTTACTTTTTAGTTGATATAAATGGCATATACCTAGGCTTATATATATAATATTGTGTCGTAAATTGAATTTAAATATTTTTGTTATGTTTTCTTTGCTAGTACTTTATAACTAATGTTTTGATGAAGTAGTAAAACGTATATGTCGAAACGTTTTTGGAATTCGTCTCGACTTTTAATTTCTAAAATCGAAAATGGAGTCGCCACCAACCTTTTTATTTGGTGTGATTGGAGAACCTTTAAAACATTTTAATTTATCAAAAAAATGGCTTTAGTCTTTGAAATTCAGAAAGATTGAGTTTTAGAGTCAGTTACATGGGAGGAAGGATTAACACCCTCACACGCCCAAATTTGGTACCAAATCTGTTCTTTTTAGGGTCGTAATTGTTAAAAGTTTGAAAACTTGAGAATGAATTAGAATATGATCCTTAAATGCATGATTTGACAGGTTTAAAATTATTTTTGGAAGTCGAGCTATATGAAGAAGGGTTATTATCTTGAAAATGCTGAGAAAGGAAATCATGTCTAGTGAGTTAAGACACGACACCTCGAATTTTCAAAAGTAACGAGATTTTCCTTTCTTAAAATCTCACGTTTTATTAATTTTGTAAAAAATGGGAAGGGTACTCGATTGTTTCGATTTGAAGAAAAAGTCGCACTTAATAAATTAAGGCACGATCTTTCAAGTCACGAAATAACGAGTATTGTCCTAATTTTTGAAATTTTAGTTTTACCAAAACTCGAGAATATTTCTTACAACAGCTGTACGAGCATAATTTAAAGATGATGACATGGCATAAAATATTAGGCAAATAACACATGATAGAGTAATACATTTGTAAATGCGAGAACAATACATAAAACAAATAAAATAATATTTAAAATAAATACATATATATTTAAAAGTATTAGAAGGAAAATAAAGGTAAATTGTTAAATAAGAGCAAAAATAACAAGTAAAAATATCAACAACAATATCAAAATAAATAAAATACTAATTGAATTCCAAAATAAAAAATAAAGGACTTAATTAAAAAGAATGAAAGGGAGAATTTTTTTAAAAAAGGATTTAATTAAAAATATAAAAGGATTCAAAAAAATTTAAAGAAACAAAAATAAAAGGGTAATTTTAAAAGGAACAAAAATAAGAGGGTTGAATTTTAACAAAAAATAAATAAAGGATTTATATAAAAAAATCAGAATAAATGGGTAAAATTTAAAAGAAAAATAATGAAAGGGTTAAATTCGAATTAAAGAAAAATTTAAAGCAAAAAAAGAATAAAAAGAAAAAGGGGGTAAATTTCGAATACACGAAAAGCTTGGAGCCTTATGGGTAATTTTCCCAAACTTATACACGTGTCAGCTTCAGGGGCGTTATGGTTGAGGGATTAAAATGCAAACAAAATAAAGCTACAGGGGTAAATTCGAAAACAATTGAAAATGGGTAAAAGGACTAAATTAAAACAAGTGGGAAATATGGAAGGATTGGACCCGCAAATACCCCATTCCACGAAAACATGCGGATCCCAAGGGTACTTGGGTTGGATCTGAATCTGGGTGTTTAAACGACGTCGTTTTGGGCATCAAAATTCAACCCAAAAACGATGTCATTTTACTCACACTTTTTTTTAAAACCTTTATTTTTCATTTGGCTTTTACAAAAACCTTCCCCTCCTTTCTTTTTTTTCTCTCAAGGCCTTCAAGGCTGACCATAAGGATCCGCCGAGCTCCACCGTCTCAGACTGTCGCAAACCACCCTGCGCAGTGGCCAGGTAAGCGAAAAGTTTCTATTTTAAATCCTTTTTCTTTTAAAACACAGATCTAGTTTCGAATCAGATTAGATTGAGCCCGGATCTATAAGAAAAATAAAAACATTTAAACTTCCTGTCGATTCTTCTATCTATTTCATTTTATTATTATTATTATTATTATTATTTATAAATATAGATCTAACAAGATTTTTTCAGATCTTTGAAAGAGAAAAAAAAGGGAAAGGGTTTTGATGCTTTTGTATTGCGTTTTCTTTTTTTTTTAAATCTATTTTTTTTTCATTTTTATTTTTATTTCCCTTTTTTTATCAATGAAACCCCTTTTTTGCGAACGTGGAGGAGCCTAAAACTCCAATTCCGATGGCGGAGGCGTTGAGGTATGAAACCCTAATCGACCCTCCATCTTTTTTATTTTGTTTCAAAATTTTATTTTCGAAAATAGGCAAAAAATAAACACACACACACACACATATATATATGCCTTCGAAGTAGATAAAAAATATAAACTAATAAATATATGTATATATATAATACAACAGTATACCTTAGAAGATAGATGAATCCTTGATTTTTGTATTCGAATCTCGTTTTTTTCTATTTCTTGTAAAAATGTCTATATACTACAAGGATTTTTGTATTCGAATCCTTGATTTTGTTTCGGCGGCGACAGGTGGTGGCACTTTCAATGATGTCAGTCGATAGATCAAACATGGTAGAAGCCAATGGTGAGAGCAGTGACGGTTGGAACCCTAGGCAGATTAGGGTTTTAGATTTTTCTAAGTTTGTGGGATTGGTTGGTGTTGGGCTAATGAAGGTAATTGGGCTAGGTTTGGTTTTGGGTTAATTTGTGTAAATGGGTATTATGGACTTTTTATTTTATTGGATTTTAATTTATTTATTTTTGTTTTGTTTTGACTTGGGCCGGACAAAATTGGGCTCCAATAGTTGTCCCTCTTTGCTCATTGTCGTGCAACGAAAATGGAGAAAAAACTAAAGGAGGACCAATTTTGTCCGATCTTGTTCAACCTCGACATCTTCTTCATGTAACCCACTTTTCAAATCATTAGTCACTTTAATGCACTGCATCCGCTTCGCTGCAACTTAGGAAAATAGGATTTGGCAACGTGACTTCATCTTGCCCCAAGACAAAAAAGATAAAATTTGTTATTGTAGCTTCACTCCATTCTACTGCAACTTCAGAGAGATTGAGATTCGCTATTATAATCTTTGATTCAACCCACTGAAACTTTAGTGATCTGGTGTTGGTGTTGAAGCTTTACTCCATTCCACTGCAACTTCAGGAGATTGAGATTCGCTTTTGTAAGTGGTAGCTTCAATCTGCCCCTCTTGATTTTAGGGGTAAAAGATTGGATGACTTCCATCTGCCCATGACACACTCACGGGGTAAGAGATTGGATGGATTTCAATCTACCCCATGATCGGGGTAAAAGATTGGATGATGTCTTCAATCTGCCCTATGATCGGGGTAAAAGATTGGATGGCTTCAATTTGCCCCATAATCGGGTAAGAGATTGGATGATGTCTTTAATTTGCCCCATGATCGGGGTAAGGATTGGATGATGTCTTCAATCTACCCCATGATCGGGGTAAGAGATTGGATGATGTCTTCAATTTGCCCCATGATCGGGGTAAGAGATTGGTGTGTAGCTTCGCTTTGCTCTTCTGTAACTTTAGAGAGATAAAAAACTTGCTATTGTAGCTTTAATCTGACCCACTGCAACTTCGAGGTAGAAGATTCACCGTTGTGACTTCAATATACTTTTCCTCATCTTCAGGGTATGAGATTCACCGTTGCGGCCTCACTCTTTCCCTTCATATCTCTAAGGTATAAGGTTCGCCGTTGCGGCTTCAACCTTTCCCTCAATATCTCCATGGTACAAGATTTTTCGCTGCGGCCTCAATCCTTCCCATCACATCTTTTTAAGGTATCAAGTTCGTCGTTACAGCCTCAACCTTTCCCTTCATATCTTCATGGCACCGGATTCGCCGTTGCGGCCTCAATCCTTTCCATTACATCTTCTAAGGTACCGGGTTAGCCATTGCAGCCTCAACCTTTCCCTTCATATCTTCATGGTACCTGGATTCACCGTTGCAGCCTCAATCCTTCCCATCACATCTTCTATGGTAACGGGTTTGTTGTTGCGGCCTCAACCTTTCCCTTTATTTCCATGGTACTAGATCCGCCAGTACGGCCTCGATCTTTCCCATCATGTCTTCTAAGGTATTGGGTTCGCTGTTGCGGCCTCAACTTTTCCCTTCATATCTCTATGTTTCCTCAGTTTATTTCGCCATTTCGTGGTAATGAAACCTATAGAATATGCTTTAATAGGCCTCTATGTAGACCAAATTATTTGGATGCCATGATCAAGATGAATCAAATGCTCCTAAACAGGTAGGTATGAACGATGAACGCAAAAATGTCATTTTTGAGAAATGATTTTATTTTAGTCCTTAGCCGACATCATTCATCATTTGTCTAAGTCTTATCATTGATGTGTTATCATGTTTTGTGTATGTGTATCTTTGTCGTGAAACCTAAAGAGGTAGTCGTAATTCGAACTATTTGTTTCAAGACCCTTCTAACCCTCGGGTGTAGTTGTTTCCAACTAGTGGTCCTGTTTCAAGTCCCTGTACTATTTAAAATTTTCTAGAGTGATATGCAGAAATCATTTTATTCCTTATATCGTTAGACCACTAACCGTTATTTCAAATGCAAAGAAAATGCTTGAATCAAGGTTGTAAGGTGGATGAAATCGAGTTTTATTAAAGACAAAGCTCATATGAATGAAAAGATTGAAAATGACAAACATTGGTCAAAAGTTGTCAAACATTAGGTGAATAAAGAATGAAGTTAGGTGCCCCACATATCAAAGTATAAGCTTCGCTGAGCAAACTTGATGAGGATCATTCTTAGCTTAATATGTGTCCATGAAACCTGGAGTACTTCATCGATGCCTCAAGGTGTAAAGTTTCTCCACATTGTTACTTTTGAGAGAGAAGACTATTTCATGCCCCTTTCTTTTATTCAAATTTTAGCCGCCCTTTTAGGTTTTCAACTCAAATCTCCCTAGGTTTCGAGGTGCCCTTTAAGGGTTTTCACCTTGACCTCTCCTTTTTCTTTTTTCTTCTCTTTTCTTTTTCTTTTTCTTTTTTCTTTCTTTCCCTTTTTTATTTGTTTAGGTGAAATTTCTTCCTCACCGAACCCAAGTTCACGGGTTGGGCATGTCTTTGCCTTCCATCTTGGTCAAAGTCAAATATCCTCCAAAAAGGGTTTTCTTCACCTCATACGGTCTTTTCCAATTCGGCATCCATTTTCCTCGGAGGTCTTTTGTAGGCAAGATCCTTTTCAAAACCAGAGCTCCCTTGTGGAATTCTCTAGAGCGGATCCTTCTTTGTCATAAGCCCTTGTTACTCGTTTTTGGTTCATCTGATCATGACGGATGACTTTTAGCCTCTTTTCCTCAATCAATGTTTAGCTAATCAAATCTAGATTGGCTTCGTTCTGCTTTGGATGGAGGGAATCTTGACTTCAAAGAGGTAAAATTGCCTTTGAAAGAGATGTTACCTCGATGTAAGTCCCTATAGACGTTCAAATAAACCTAGAGAGTAAATGTTGACTTCTCATTCCAAGCCTTTGTAAGTCTCTACTATTTTCTAATCAATCCTTTGATGTTCTTATTGGTTGCCTTCACTGTCCCATTCACTTTTGGCGTTGTGGTGCTAAGTTGTGATACTTGATCTTGAATTGGCCGTAGACTTCCGTTATCGTGCCATTGTTCAAGTTGTCATTGGATATAACCCTTTTTGGCATTCCATATCAACATATAATCTCTTTTTCAAGAATTTGCTTAACCGCTAATTGGCATATGAAGCAGCTTCTACCTATTTGGTGAAGTAATGAACCGATACCCATTGGAAGCTTTTGACGAATTTGGCTCGGTGACATCCATGCCCTACATAAAAAGAAGCCTTGACATGAAGAGGTGAAGGGGATGCCCTTTACGGGTTTTCATCTTGACTTTTTCCTTCTTTTCTTTGATTTTTTTCTTGGGTTTGAAGTTTCCTTTTACGGGTTTTTTTTATCTTGACCCTTTTTCTATTTTTTTACCTTCTTTTTTATAACACGTCAGGCCTCATTCTTCGAAGTTTCTATTTGAACTGGATTGTATTCTTCCTTTATGGGAGCCTATGCATCATGACATCAGTTCTTTAAACTCGACATGCTTTGATAGGACCATAGGAAGACCTTTTCAAATTCTCGAAGTAACTCTATGAGATCTCGCTTTATTTTTGGAGAGATACATGTCCTAATTTTTTATCTTTTTTTCTTTTTTCATTTTCATTCCGCAAACTCGCAATTTCTGCTGATTCTTTGTGAGGTAATATTTGATTCTTGTCTTGCTTGAACATCCGTAACAGATTGAGAGACAAGTTACATTCTTGATCATCTTCGAAGTCTTAAAGTTTTTCTAGACACATGTTCTTCTCAAAAGGGGCTCTGAGTCAACAGTAGTGTCGCTCGTATCGTCGATATCAAGGGACCCAGAATAGAGATAAAAGGGGATCCAAAAAATAATTGAATTAAAGAATGATTAACTATGGTATGAACGAATGAGAAGAATGGTAAGGTGTTTGCCAAATGTGACAAAAACAATGCATCATTTATATTGAAATAACAGATAGTGATCATGTGCCCTTTACAAAAGGATCCATATTACTCTCGGACTCAGAGCAATAAGTGTATTTTGAATATTACTCTGGAAAAGTCTTAAAAACTACAAGAAGCTCCTCCACAGTCTAGTTGTCGAAAACACATCCAAGGGCGTAAGGATGAACTCTCGATGGGTTCCACTCTCCATATGACTTTTGCTCAAATCTTTTCAACATTCCCACATTATCTTGATTTACCATGTTTCCTCTCAATTTTTATTTAGAGCTATTAACATTCCCTTGACACGATTGTTTTAGATATCTGGGATCTTATTAAAATTTAATGTATGAAGTGCAATGCAAATGAATGATAAAATACATGTAAAAAGGCGTTGATTCTTGGTTCCATTCCATTAGAACAACTTTACTAGAAAACAAATTTCTGTACATAAGGTAGATACATGTATGGTCGTGCCTTAATGCTCAAAGTCCTAATCTTCCAAGCTAATTTTTTTGCTCCGGTTTGACCCTGATTTCAAGGTCCAAAGTGTCAGTCTTGAATGACTAAAGTCTACAAGTGGTTAGTCATTTCTCGCACTTGGTTGAATCCTTGCTTACGACATGGTCCCTATTCAGACTTGCCCCTAAGAGTATTGGAGTCATTCCTCATTTATTTCCAATTTCTTTGGCGAAACTATCTTGGTTTTAGATAGCCATAAATTCCTTCAACGAAGAGTAGTCCTTAGAGAATATTTGATAAGAGACTTCTTCGACTTTCCAAAAATGGTCACGGAACCATACTAGCAAAAGTTGTGCACCAATACACCTTCTTTTGCCCCTTCTTTGATAGGTGTTTAGTGGCTAAGATTGCTAGAACATGAGTGATTCTCTTGTCAAATTGGTCAAACAAATCTGTAACCGCGCCTTCTACGTGCCCCAACACTATAGGGAAGACAACTAACTCATACGAAGATGTCAACAGTCTTTCTTGCATCTAAGTGTACTATGTCTTGCAGGTTTTTCAAAGTAATGCACTTGTTATCCTCTTTATCCTTGATCAGGGTTACAACCTAATGCTCACTCATCTAGCATAGGCCTTATTATTCTGAATCCTCAGGTAATGGAGTGACGTAGCGTATTCTTCTACCTTATATTCATGTTTCTGAAAGTGAAGCAACTAAGCTCGAGTAGATAAGGCAAATGAACATATTCGAATTAGAACATTCGCCTCATTTTGTCTTCCATACTTCTTTCAGCTCTTGCAAACTATTATGGATTTCATTTATTTGGGTGTAATCCCAAAACTTTAATATATGCCCCTTTGAGAGATCATCATCTTTTCGTTATTATTTTTCTTTGACCACATACGCACGACCACGTTGACTTCTACCTTTTCAAGGAATCTATTTTCTTATGACCAGTTCTCTATTTAGCAATAGAACATGAATCAACACCTTTTTTAGATGAAAATGCAATGCAAATAGATTCAAAATAAATAAATTAGTATGATTAATACAGGAACAAAACTTGAAAATAGATTGCAATTAAAAGCAAGAATATAACCGTATCTCTTACCTTACTCGGGTAACCAATAAAGGTTTGGCACAGTTCTACCTAAGGTAGTCTCTCATGGAATTATATGCAAGTTAATAAAATGTGCTGCTTGCGAATGCATGTGTGCATAGGAAAGACATTGACTCATAGCTCCATTCTATTAGAAAACTTTACTAGAAAACAAATTTCTTTACATAAGGCAGATACGCATATGATCGTACCTTAGTGTTCAAAAGCTTTTAATCTTCGTGGGAAATCATCCAAGTTCGCACTAGTTCATCTCTGATTTTTGATCCACAATGTTAGCTTTAATGATTAAGCGATCAGTCACTTCTTGTTGTTGTGCGGTCTTTGTTTCTGTCTTACTCGGCTGACAAATCATTGGTTTTTCCGTCCTTTTTTTTTACCATATGCGCGTGACCATACTGTTTTCCACCTTATCAAGAAACCCACTTTCTTATTACTAGGTTTCTATTTAGTAATTGAGCTTAAATCCACACCTTTCCTTATATGAGAATGTAATGCAAACAAAATCAAAAAGCAAAAGAAAACAAGTCAGTATGGTAACGAAATACAGATATAAAACAAGGAACCTAGGCTTGGGAAATTGCTAACAGTTTTAGTCCTAGAGTAGAGATACCTAAACCAATAGATTCCTCGATCCTCACCCATTATAGGCTCATACGGATGAGTTCGATTTAGAGGGACACATTTCCCATATGTTTGCACGGAAGTGAAAACTTCACGAAAACATAGGTATGGATGTAATCCCGAAAGTGATTCACTATTCTACACGGAGGTGAAAACCTCACAAAGGAGTAGCTTCTCACTTTCACTTAAAGGGTGTAGTAACATATGCACATGAATGCAAGCCTATACTAGCAATATGAACACAATACTATCATGGCATCACACAAAAATGCAAAGGATCGCATATTAAATTAAATCGAGTGTTTAAAAATTTTAACAAAAAGACCAAGAAATAATCAACTTTTGGCTTGACTCTCTTTTTATTATTAGAATTCTCTAGTGGAGTCACCAAGCCGTCGAAACATTTTTGGAATTCGTCCCGACTTTTAATTTCTAAAATCGAAAATGAATTTGCCACCAACCTTTTTTTTTGGTGTGATTGGAGCACCTTTAAAACATTTTAATTTATCAAAAAAATGGCTTTGATCTTTGAAATTCAGAAAGATTGAGTTCGAGAGTCGGTTACGTGGGAGGAATGATTAGCACCATCACACGCCAAAAATTGGTACCAAATCGATTCTTTTTAGTAAGTTAAGACATGATCTTTCAAGTCACGAAATAACGAGTATTGTCCTAATTTTTGAAATTTTAATTTTTTTCAAAACTCGAGAATATTTCTTACAACAATTGTACGAGCATAATTTAAAGTTGATGACATGGCATAAAATAAAAGGCAAATAACACATGATAAAGTAATACATTTGTAAATGCCAGAACAGTACATAAAACAAATAAAATAATATTTAAAATAAATACATATATATTTAAAAATATTAGAAGGTAAATGGTTAAATAAAGAGCAAAAATAACAAGTAAAAATATCAACAACAATATAAAAATAAATAAAATACTAATTGAATTCCAAAATAAATAATAAAGTAATAAAAAATAAAGGACTTAATTAAAAAGAATGAAAGGGAGAATTTTTTAAAAAAGGATTAAATTAAAAACATAAAAGGATTTAAAAAAATTTAAAGAAACAAAAATGAAAGGGTAATTTTAAAAGGAACAAAAATAAGAGGGTTGAATTTTAACAAAAAATAAAATAAAGGATTTAATTTTAAAAAATCAGAATAAATGGGTAAGATTTAAAAGGAAAAACAATGAAAGGGTTAAATTCGAATTAAAGCAAAAAAAAGAATAAAAAGAAAAAATGAGGTAAATTTCGAATACACAGAAAGCTTGGGGCTTATGGGCAGTTTCCCAAACTTATACAAGTGTCAACTTCAGGGGCTTTATGGTTGAGGGATTAAAATACAAATAAAATAAAGCTACAGGGGTAAATTCGAAAACAATTGAAAATGGGTAAAAGGACTAAATTAAAGCAAGTGGAAAATACGAAAGGAATGGACTCGTAAGTACCCCATTCCATGAAAACACGTGGATCCCAAGGGTACTTGGGTCGGATCCAAATCTGGGTGTTTAAAAGGCGTTGTATTCGGCATCAGAACTCAACCCAAAAATGACGTCGTTTTACTCACACTATATAAATCAATATTTTTTTAAAACCTTTATTTTTCATTTGGCTTTTACAAAAACCTTCCCTTCCTTTCTTTTTTTTTTCTCTCAAGGCCTTCAAGGTCGACCATAGGGATCCGCCGAGCTCCACCGTCTCTGACCGTCGCAAGCCACCGTGCGCGGTGGCCAGGTAAGCGGAAAGCTTCTATTTAAATAATTTTTTTAAACATAGATCTAGGCTCGAATCAGATTAGATCGAGTCTGGATCTATAAGAAAAATAAAAACGTTTAAACTTCCAATCGATTCTTCTATCTATTTCATTTTTTTTATTATTATTATTTTTTTATAAATCTAGATCTAACAAGATATTTTTCAGATCTTCGAAAGAGAAAAAAAATGGAAAGGGTTTTGATGCTTTTGTATCGCGTTTTCTTTCTTTTTTTAATCTGTTTTTTATATTTTTTTTTTTTATTTTCCCCTTTTTTAATCGATGAAAACCCCTCCTTTTTGCGAACGTGAAGGAGCTTGAAACTCCGATTTCGACGGTGGAGGCATAGAGGTATGAAACCCTAATCGACCCTCCATCTTTTTTTATTTTGTTTCAGAATTTTATTTTTGAAAATAGACAAGAAATACACATACACACACACACATATATATACACAAAAATATATATACCTTCGAAGTAGATAAAAAAATATAACTAATAAATATATGTATATATATATATAATACGACAGTATACCTTAGAAGATAGATGAATCCTTGATTGTTGTATTCGAATCTCTTTTTTTCTATTGCTTGTAATAATGTTTGTATATTACAAGGGTTTTTGTTTGGCTTTTATAGCTGAAATAGAATCGAATTTTTGCTCTATTTTTTTATCTTCTTTTTTGCAGGCGACTTTCGGCTATGTCAGACGCTTTCGACGGTGTCAGGGTGGTGGACTTTCGATGATGTCAGCCGACAGATCTGACATGGCAGAGGCCAGTGGTGAGAGCAGCAATGGTTGGAACCCTAAGCAGATTAGGGTTTCAATTTTTTTTAAGTTTGTGGGCTTGGTTGGTGTTGGGCTAGTGAGGGTAATTGGGCTAGATTTGGTTTTGGGTTAATTTGTGTAAATGGGTATTATGGACTTTTTATTTTATTGGATTTTAATTTATTTATTTTTGTTTTGTTTTGTCTTCGGCCAGACAAAATTATAGACAAAATTGGACAAAATTGAATTTAAATATTTTTGTTATGTTTTCTTTGCTAGTACTTTATAACTAATGTTTTGATGAAATAGTAAAATGCAAAAATCTAGTTTATTGGAATGTTTTGAGAAATCGAAGTGTTAGGAATTGATCTGAGAGATTATTTGAATGTGAGTATATTGTGAATATAAATTTTTCAGGGGGATTTTACGTAAAATAGGTAGAAATACTGCCGAAATTTTTATAAAATAATTTTATCACTACGTTTCCTTTTTCACAAAAAAAGAGATAGAAAAGTAAGTTGCTTCAGCAACGAAATATGACATTTTATATTCGAATCCAACCACTAGGTCGAGTATAAGGTGTCACACCTTGCCAGACCTCGGATGTGTCGGCGGTCATCGTGGCCTCCTCATATGCGGTTGTCAACTCCTCTCTTATTCACTCAGTAAGTATGGCTTGCCAAAAACCCTAAACTGAGACATGTACTCCGAATCGCAAGCTAACTTTTGGGCTATCAGTTGTTAAATGAGAATAGAACTCTCTTACCATCTTTGGGTACACCTCGTCTGGATGACAACAAAACATCTCCCAACCATGAGACTCAATAACTCTCGCAATATCTTCATCAAAACCCATATATTTTTCTTGCTTAAACAAGAAACCTTTCTCTATTAAGGGTTGGCGTTTCAGATAGTTCTCTTTGAACTTCGCCTCCGCATTCCGATTATAAAACTTTCTTGTGGTGATGCGCATAGGTTGTTGCGGCATCTTTCCCTTATATCTCATTTTTGGACTAGCAAACTATTCAGAGGAAACATAAACAATCAAAGAAAAATGACCTAACAAATAAAGAAACAAAAGCTATATATAAGGAAACAAAAATAAAAGGAATTTAATATAACAAGAAATTAGCTAAAACGTATGGCACGTGGGTGCGAAATTTGCGCCGATTGCTCTGCCATTTCAACTTTGTTATGACAGAGATACGATCGCTTCTGACTGGTCCAGCAAAACCCCATGCCATACTCATTTATTGCTAAAGCTACTGTCGTTTCACTAGCCTGCAAAACTATTTCAAAAATTCAAAATCAAAGTTAACACAAAACCGAAAAAAACAAAATCAAACTCTTTTGACTTCACGCAATGTAATAGCAAAATTCTGCTACAGCATCGGATCATTACAATAACGCTTGAAACACTGTCCATTGACTTTGAACACATTCCCTGTCGTGACATTTTTAATATCAACAGCACCATGTGGATAAGTAAAACTACCTCAAATGGCCCTGTCCACTTAGACTTCAACTTTCTTGGGAATAATTTGAGCTTCGAATTAAACAGCAAAACTTGCTGTCCTGGTTCAAAATGCTTAGGCAAAATCTTTCTATCATGCCATCTTTTCATTTTTTCTTTATAAATCCGAGCATTTTCATATGCCTATAATCGAAAATCCTCTATCTCATTTAATTCCATCATCCTTTTCTCTCTTGAAACCAACCAATCAGCATTTGTCTTTTCAATCGCCCAAAAAGCTTATGCTCAATTATGGTATTTCAAATGATATAGATTTTCTCCCCATTTGTGTTTTAATTGTTTCTTTTGTATTTCATTTAGCATGCATCATTAGCATTTTATACTTAGTTTTCATATTTTTCAACTCATTGTTAGTTCGTTTAAATTCTTGTTATTTTTTTTATCTATTTTTGTACTAATGTCGATGCAAGCAGCCGATATATTGCGTCTTAATATTGTCAGCGCAAGAACTCAGTCTATAAGCTTAATGCTAGACGAATGCAACCATAAGATCGGCTGGAAATTGTGACCAAGAGATGTCGCTGCATTGAAACTGAACCTCGAATGAGTAGAATCAAGTTGAATTCATAACTGGAAGCACCAACGCAGGAATTTCATAGATGTCGCTGCAATTATGATTTCAGAATGTGCCTAGTGATACAGCGACAATCTACAGATCTCTGAAGAACACACTAGAACTGCTTGAGTGCACAGCTCTAATCTAACTAATTTTGGCATCTGTAAGATCTAGATTTAGATATGAAAATCAAGGCTGAAACCTGCAACATTTTGGATGTTATAAATAAACGAACAAAAGATGAAAAAATCATGAAGAGCAAAGATATTTAATTCTGAAAATTCTGTGTGAATTGGAGATTTGAGCTGGAAATCAGGGAGCTGATGAAGCAAGTCTGCAACCACTTCTGACGAGAGGTGCTTGATGCAGAGCAAGAGGAACACTTATGGAGTAAGCCTAGTAGTCTAGAGATAGTAAGCTTCGTTGTACTCTTTAATTCTTCTTAAACGATGATGGATTTTGATGATATTAAATGAATACAAGAGTGTCTTTTAATGTTAAAACATTTTGATTCTTATTTTACACTGCTTATCTGTTTATTCTTGGATGTAACTGTTTTAAGCACGAGAGTGAAATTGCAGTACGCCGACATCGAGAGATGCAGTGACAGGTTGGGTTAATAAGTAAGTTAGGCGAGAGCTGCTTGGGACTGGGACAAACTCTAGTTACTTGTTCTTTAATACACATCGTTGATCGCACCAAGAGGTGCTTGGGATTGGGACAAACTCTAGTTACTTGTTCTTGAATACACATCGTTGCTCGCACCGAGAGGTGGAGTGATTATGGATATTTAAATCGGGATTAAGTAGAGAGTTGTTATCGAAAGAACTCAAAGGGAATTCATTGCAGTGACATTACATCTATATTTTACCTTGTCGACGCATCTAGCATTGCGATTTAGTAGAATCAGTGAACCATTTCTGCCCTTCTACACTTGATCATATTTACATTTTATGCATTTACATATTCAGCATTCAATACTCAACACAATTGGATTTATTTTCAGTACACTAATATTTAACCTCTGAAGTTTAACTCTAATTACATTAACATTACTGATTATTTTAGTGTGCAGATCTGACATGAATGCATTGACATCAGTACTCACATTACACTTAATTGCAGTATTAGTTGCTTCGACATTTAAACATCAAGAATCCATTCCTCGTGGGATCAATATCCGATAGAATTGTTCTATCAACTATACTTGAATCGACGTTTGTCTGCTTGCACATTGCTGTGACGTAAAAACAACGATCAAGTTTTGGCACCGTTGCTAGGGAATGGCTTTTGTTTGATGTTTACTTTTGTAGTTACAATTAATTCTACTTAACTTTTAATCTTTACTAATCTATTATAATTTCTCTAATTGTTTTCTTTTTCAGATTGTTAATTGTTGTATGTCCACAAGGAGAAATCCTAAGGACATTGTAAGCTTTGATCCGGAGCTTGAAAGGACACTTAGGAGGAGAAAGCAAGAACAATGGAAAATGGTTGGTAACAACAACAATAATAATATGCCACCATTGCTGCCATAAGATGGAATTCCTCCAGTGCTTCAACAAATTGTTAATGATATACCACCACCACGTCCACAAGAAGAACAAGTGCAAAATAAGACAATAAGAGATTTTGTTATGCCTATACTCGATGATTTACAACCAGGGTTGTAAGACTAACTATTCAAGCTAGTAATTTTGAATAAAATCGATGATGTTTTAGATGCTCAACTCAAATGGGCAATATTCAGGTTTTCCGCATGAAGACGCACGAGAACATTTGAAATCATTTTTGCTTATTTGTGCATCCTTCAGTCAACATGGTGTCCCTGATGATGCCTTAAAATTGCAATTATTTCCTTATTCGTTGCAGGGTAAAGCAAGAACATGGTTCTTGGGATTGTCGGCAGGATTAATTACATCTTGGAATGCGTTAGCAACACAGTTCATTTTGCGTTTCAATCCGTCGACAATGAACACAAGGTTATGAAATGACATTACTACATATCATTAGTTGGATGATAAGAATATACATACAACTTGAGAGCGTTATAAAACATTGCTTCGATGCTGCCCAACGCATGGAATTCAGCAGGAGACCCAGATTGAAATATTTTACAATGGTTTGAATGCTCAAACAAGGAACCATGTCGATGCATCGGCTAATGGTCCCTTAGCAAATTGTACATACAATGAAGCTGTAAGAATTCCAGAGAGGATTGCTCAAAATGATTATCAATATCCTATTTGTCATTCTGCACTAGTAAAAACTAACCCTGGAGTTCTTGAGTTAGATGCTATTTCTGCTTTATCAGTGCAGGTATCCTCATTGGCCAATATTATAAAGAATATGAAGGGAACAAATGACGTTTCTCCTATTCAAGTGGCCCAGCAATTGGATGCGCCGATATTTTCTTGTGAAAATATACGGTGACAATCATAGTTATAAGGATTACCCATAACATGTAGAAAATGCTTTCTACGTCAATAACATCAGGGGAGGTTCATTTGGTAACTCATACAACAACCGATCTCAATAATCTTGAGGGAATCAAAATGCTTCTACATTCAGATATGGAAATTCCTCAAATCAAGGGAGTTATAGACAAGAGAATTATAATAGCAATCCACAGCAAAATTATAACTAGAATTCGCAAGTAAATTCTTGATATGAACAAATGCAGTCACATAACCAGATGCAACCACAATCTCGATTACAGCCACAATGGTCTGTGCTGCCACATATGCAAGGAAAACATCATCAACATCAACAGTAGCAATTTTCTCAACCTAAGTCAAATCCTATGGCTACTCTTGAGGCAATGATACGTGAGCATATCACACGAACTGAAGTAGTAGTGCAAGGCAACTCTTCTTCCATTAGAGCATTGGAAGCCGGCTAGTAGGGCAGTTGGCTTCTAATTTAAGTACAAGGTCACCAGGCACTCTGCCTAGTGATATTAAGTATCCTACGCAGAGGGGGAAAGATCATTGCAAAGCAATCACGCTGAGGAGTGGCAAGTAAACGATAGGATCAAGCAGTTTTGTCCAAGACCATGTCGATGCATCTGAACCACAACAACAGGAAGAAGATGCAGCTAAAGAAAGTCAAGCAAAAGAAAATGAAGAGGAACCAATAGTAGTGCCATTATGCCTACAGTTTGCCCGACTAAGTTGTCAACTCAATTATCAATATCGACACCATCGAGTTTTCCACAACAACCCAATGTTACAATACCTTTGTTGTTTCCACAAAGATTTAAAGAGAAAGTCCATGACAAAGAATACCAAAAGTTTGTTTTTACTTTGAAATAATTGCACATTAATATACCTCTAATAGATGCTCTTGTGCAGATACCTAGTTATGGGAAATACATGAAGGAGCTGTTATCAAAGAAAAAGAAATTGTCTGACATTGAGACGATTGTGCTCACAGAAAGGTGTAGTGCTGTGCTTACAAATAAGTTGCCAACCAAGATGAAAGATCCTGGCAGCTTCACAATCCCATGCTCCATTGGGAATCATTATTTAGGTAAGACTTTATGTGATTTAGGAACAAGTATTAATCTTATGCCTCTGTCTACTTTCAAGAAATTAGGAATAGGTTCGATGAAGCCCACTGCAGTGACACTGCAACTTGCGGAAAGATCCTTAGCACAACCAGAAGGCCAAATCAAAGTTGATAAACTTGTGTTCCCTACTGATTTTATAATCCTAGACTGCGAAGTAGATAAGGAAGTGCCTATTATCTTGGGACGACCAGTTCTAGCAACGAGATAGACACTTATCGACGTATTCAAGGGAGAGCTTATCATGCGTCATAACGATGAGCATGTGACCTTTAGTGTGTTTGAGGCATCTCCATCCAGAAGTAAAGAGCAATATCACGACATCGATATGCTGGATGAAATCATTTTGAAAGAATCCAATGTAAGGAGTTCAGCAATGTCGGATGAAGATACCGGCGACATTCACTGAGGAAATCCTAGCTGATTACAGTAAAAAAGAGGAGGTTAACAATTGTGAGCTAAGACAGAATTGACAATTGGAATCTTTGGATTTGTCTAATAAGATAATCCCAGTGTTTAAACCATCTATTGAGCAAGCTCCTACCTTGGAGTTGAAGCAATTGCCAACACATTTAAAGTATGTTTTTCTTGGTGATAACGAGACACTACCTATTATTGTCAATGCATCCCTCGACGCAACGCAGGAAGATAAGCTTATTGCTATTTTAAAAGAACATAAAAGAGTCATAGCATGGAGCATTACTGATATCAAGGCATCAGTCCCTCTTTTTGCATGCACAAGATTAGGCTAGAAGATGAAAGAAAGCAATCAATTGAGCAATAACGAAGACTCAATGAAAAGATGAAAGAAGTAGTGAAGAAGGAAATTATCAAATGGTTAGATGCGGGCATTATATACCTTATTTTCGATAGTGATTGAGTGAGCCCCATTCAATGTGTGCCTAAAAAGAGTGGTTTCACAGTTTTGACCAACGACAAGAAACAAGTTAATCTCTACTCGTATCGCAACTGGATGACGAGTATGCATGGATTACCGACGTCTGAATGCGACCACAAAGAAGGTCCATTTTCCACTACCTTTCATCGATCAGATGCTGGATAGGCTAGCTGTAAAGCCTATTATTGTTTTTAGATGGTTACTCTGGATACAACCAAATTGCTATTGCGTTGGAGGATCAAGCAACGACAACATTCACATGCCCTTTTGGAACATTTACTTTTCGACGTATGTCATTTGGATTGTGTAATGCGCTAACAACATTCCAGAGGCGTATGATGGCAATATTTTCGGACATGATCGAGGATTTCTTAGAGGTATTCATGGATGATTTTTCTATCTATGGACAGAATTTCGACCAATGCACTGACAATCTGGCGAGAGTCTTGATGAGATGCGATGACACAAATTAGTTCTGAATTGGGAGAAATGCCACTTTATGGCAACTGAAGGAATTGTCCTTGGGCATCGGATATCTTTTCAGGGCATTGAGGTCGATAAAGCAAAGGTAGAAATCATCGAAAAACTAACACCGCCCACCAACGTCAAAGCAATAAGAAGCTTTCTTGGACACGCTGGCTTTTATAGAAGATTCATTGAGATTTCTCCAAGATAGCTAAACCATTATGCTCATTATCGGAGCAAAATAAAAGTTTGTATTTGATGACATTTGTCTGGACGCATTCATGACAATAAAGAAGTAGTTAGTATAAGCCCCAATAGTCATTACACCGGATTGGACGCAACCGTTTGAACTAATGTGCGATGCAAGTGACTTTGCTGTAGGAGCTATCCTAGGCCAAAGAAAAGAAAAGGTATTTCATTCTATTTACTATGCTAGTAAAACCCTAACTAAAACGTAAGTTAATTACACCACGACTGAGAAGGAGTTGCTAGCAGTAGTCTTTGCATTTGGCAAGTTTTGTTCTTATCTTGTCGGCATAAAGACTACAGTTACACGTACCACTCAGCGTTGAGATACCTTTTCAACAAAAAAGACACCAAACCTAGACTTATCAGATGGATCCTAGTCCTTCAAGAATTTGACGTTGAAATCAGAGATAGGAAAGGATTTAAGAATCAAGTAGCTAACCACTTGTCTCGATTGGAAGTAAGAAGTGAAGATAGGCAAATGTCCTAGATTGTCGAAGCATTTCTTGACGAATAATTATTCTTTGTCGTCGCATCACCATGGTATGTCGTTGTCGTCAATTACCTTATATGTAGGAAGCTACCCATGAATGTTACTGGTTACAAGAAGATCAGGTTCATACGCGATGCTACCAAATACCACTGGAATGAGCCATACCTATTCAAGGTATGCACCGACAATATCATTCATCACTGTGTACCTGAAGAAGAAAGATGATGTCAATACTGTGACACTGCCATGATACCCTTATGGAGGACATTTTGGTGGACCAAGGACTGCTGCTAAAGTCTTACAGTTAGGATTTTATTAGCCCACATTGTTTCGAGACGCTCACAATTTCGCACAACAATGTGATCATTGTCAACGCACTGGTTCCATATCTCGACGCAACGAGATGCTCTAACAACCTATCATGGAGGTAAAACTCTTTGATGTTTGGGGTATAGACTTTATGGACCATTTCCAAATTCTTTTGGAAATGTGTAAATATTAGTGGCTGTTGACTACGTCTCAAAGTGGATTGAAGCTATTACGATGCCAAAAGACAATGCTCAAACAATGTTAAAGTTTTTTCACACATACATCCTCACGAGACTTGGAACACCGAGAGCGTTGATAAGTGACCAAGGCACTCATTTCTATAATAACCAAGTGGCGACTGTATTAAAACGATATGGTGTGAAGCATCGTATGGCTACCACATATCACCCACAAACTAATGGTCAAGCCAAAGTATCTAATCGTCAAATTAAAAGCATACTTGAGAAGGTGGTTAATCCATCTAGGAAGGATTGGTCTGTGTGGCTACGTGACGCATTGTGGGCGCTTCGGACTGCCTACAAAACCCTGCTAGGGATGTCACCATATCAACTAGTGTTTGGAAAGTCTTGTCACCTGCCCATTGAACTTGAACATAAGGCCATGTGGCAAATTAAGTAGGTGAATTTGAACTATGATGCTGCTGGAAAGAAAAGACTGTTGGACATCATGGAATTAGAAGAAATCCGATGCCATGCTTATGAGAATGCTGCGATATACAAGGAAAAGACAGAGATGGCATGATAACATTATCTTGCGTCAATAATTTCATCCTGGTCAGTTGGTACTTTTATTTAACTCACGTTTGAAATTGCATCCAAGAAAATTACGATCAAGGTGGTCAGGTCCATTCAAAGTAGTTAAAGCATTCCAAAGCGGTGTGGTGACAATCGAAAACCTAAAGGATAGACAACAATTTAAAGTAAATGGCCAACGTCTTAAACATTATGTGAGCCCAGATTTTTGAGAACCAAACGAAGCTGTCAACCTGGTGACATTTAAAAAATGTCGAAGCATTTCTTTATTTCCTTTTATTTGTTTCACTTTTTGTTGTGTTGTTTCAAATTCCTAGCAGAAATAAAAATCCTCTTTTTGTCGACGCATTGAAGCACAGATTATCGGTGCATTTTGTGATAAGTCAGCATTACTTTTTCAACAAGAATCACTCCAATTGATTTTCTTTCACTCCCAGCCGTTGGATCAAAACAAATCGTTATGATCTGCAGCCTGGCAATTAATGGCTGTAGATGCAACATTTCCCTGTATTTTTCTAATCATCAAGCCTAGGTATAAAGCCTTCCCTTGCAGTTACTTTTTCGCTTCACATCCGCCACTGTTACTGCATTTCATATTCTCCATTGTCTGCATATTTTCTTTTTTAATCTCAAAGCAATCCTTTTTTTGTAAAACTTCTTGAATTTCTTTTATTCTAACCATGGCAAAAACCCGTGCTTCAAGAAACACTCCCAAAACCCCTTCAAAGAACACCCCGACCACTTTTACTGTGGCTCCATCCATAGCACCACCACCCTCATCCACAGGCCAGTCTTATTTCTAACGACTACGGCCAAAGACTGTTACCACAATATCATGTTAAAATGCAACATCCATCCTGAATAAGGACTCCAACTTTCTTCACACCAGACCTGGGAAAGCAAGTTCATCGTACCATCAACCGTCTGGGTGGGAATATTTCTGCGACCATCCTTCTGGCTACTCCGCCATATTGGTTAGGGAGTTTTATGCAAATCTGGTGGATCAAGGGCAGGAGTTTGTCTTTGTACGAGAGGGGCTTGTTCCATGGAGCGCTACGCGGATCAACATACTACTAAGGATTCTGGAACGGATGGACGCCATGCACCCTTTCTGCATCATTTGAACGATGATTGTATGGCCCAGATGATGAAAGATCTCTGCATCGATGGCGCTACATAGACGGGCAATGGATTTTTAACTTTACAATGCACTGACAGTACCTTACAACTTTTTGCAAGGTATGGTTTCATTTTATCAACAACCGTGTATGCCTTTGACCCATAGCACTACGGCCACATTGGACCATATATGTCTCCTGCATTCCATTCTGCACCCACCGACACATCGACATCGATGAGCCCATACACGCCCAGATCGCAGATGCTACAGGAAAGCGAACTAGTATCCTTCCTTTTCCCTCTCTCATTATGCTGCTTTGCCAACACAAGGGTATTATGGGCCCAAGATGGTAGGAGGTTTTAGACAACAAAGGCCCAATTAACGATATCTCTGTTGACGGGATGACACGAGGCCAAGATACACCAGTGGCCAAAGAAACCTCCAAGAAAAGGGATAAAGGTAAGAAGAAGGCTAACCAAACTTGATGCACCGACAAAGTCCTAAATGGAAAAGAAGCTGGCCTTGATGGAACTACACTTGGACCACATTGACATTCGATCCATCCACACTGATAGTATAGTGGACGACATGGAATCTTCGACTCCACAAGTTTTATGCCTAACACTAAGGCATGGAATGAAGCCATTTTCGCTGCATTAAGCCAGATCAGCAAGACTCCATTACCAAACTTCCCAACCTTCACATCAATCTATCGTCCAATGAAGTACTCGTCTCCCGAGCAACCTACTCCTGAAGGTAGGCATGCACCACCTATTACCAATCTGAATTCATATTGTCGATGATGAAAAGGATGACGGTTACTCGCAGATTGATGACGATTATCATTGCCAACATCGCCCTTATTTGAAGATGATTTTTCAAACAGTTTGGGCGTAAATATGGTTGAACAAGTAGTGATTGTGAGGAAGGATGTCGACGTAGTGGATTGTGCCCACACTATCCCAGTTGAACCTGGCAGCGTAGGTGGAAGAGGATGCGGACCAAGGGGAGGATCAGTTGAAGGAGAAGGATCAAGAAGAAGAGAAGAAGAAAGAAAGGAAGAAGAGAAAGAAGAAAAAGAACCTGTTGAGGTGCAAGAGGAGAAGGAAACTAATGCCCCAACAATGATCGTTGAGGATGTTGTGAGGGCATCCAACTCAGATGAGGCTCTACATAATACGAGCCAGGCTGAGGTTGTCACTGACGAGATATAGGAACTGAATCCTCTAGCTATTGTGCCCTATGTGGCACCACTCAAAGAAATCCACCCATCAGAGGTGACAACTAATGAGACCGCCATCCAACCCGTCGAGGAGGAGCAATCTGTCGAGCCGGTTGGATCAAAGGATAAAAAAGCGGAAGAGGCACAAGGACAAGAAAAAGAAGAAACACCATGACGAGGGAGAGCACCCAAAGAAAAAGAAGAAGAAAAACCAAAGCAGCCTCTGTATCGGCTGCTGCTTGAATAATTTGGTACATTTCTTTTTAGTTAGTTTTCATGCATTCTTATTGTGTGCCTGCATTTTAATTTCACTGCATCCCTTTTAGTTTAGTGCATTGTAGCTACATTTCCATTATTTCTGTATAACTATTGTCAGTGCATGGGGTACAATGCAGACATTAAGTTTGGGGGAAGACAATGTGAATGGTAAATGCAACTACACCTTCATGTTTGAATTTTTATTTTTTTTCTTTAGTTAATGAAAAATTACAAAATTTCAACAGAAATGTGTCCACAACTTTTATTTTGATGCGTAATTCTTGATTGTTTGAATGCTTACGTGGAAATTGGATGAATATGAATGAATAATGAGTCTGCTATTTTTGAATGAATAATTGAAATTGCTTCAGTAATGGATGGCTAGTGTTGGTATTGAATTTTTGAACTAACTGACCAGTACAACGACATTGTATTAATAAAAGACGCTCCAATATGAGTGCATTGTGACTTTTAAGGGAGAACACTTCGCTGCAGACTTAGAAAAGAAAACTCATCTAGCCAAAGGTTGTAACTGTAAGACTGTGTGTTGGTGCAATTACATGCCTCTTGGGGGTTTCTTGCACTCCATCGTTACTGCCCAAGAACAAAGGTAGAGTAATGCAATGACATCTTTAGTTACTTGAAAAACCAAAATGAGAAAAAAAAAAAAGAAAAAGAAGAATAAATGATGTTTGCTGAAATGGTTCAAGAAAGGATAAGATTCAATGCATAATACTAACATTGATGAAGTTGCAATTTTAAGTTGTTCATACCTATAAATTGTCAGCGTATCATTATATTATATGAACGCAATTTCAACATTAGGAATTTAGTGAATTCAAGTTGTATGAATAATGATTGCGGTGACATTTCTAATTGTTACTTTGTTAATTTTTTGTTTACTTGAGGACAAGTAAAAACTCAAGTTTGGGGTGTGATGGCATTTCAAATGACATAGATTTTCTTCCCAATTTAGTGTTTTAATTGTCTCTTTTGTATTTCATTTAGCATGCATCATTAGCATTTTATACTTAGTTCCCATATTTTCTAACTCATTGTTAGTTAGTTTAAATTCTTGTTATTTTTATCTATTTTTTGACTAATGTCGATGCAAGCAGCCGATATATTACGTCATAATATTGTCAGCGCAAGAACTCAATCTAGAAGCTTAATGTTAGATGAATGTAGCCATAAGATCAGCTGAAAATTATGGCCAAAGAGATATCATCGCATTGAAATTGAACCTCGAATGAGTAGAATCAAGCTGAATTCATAACTGGAAGCACCGACGTAGGAATTTCATAGATGTCGCTGCAATTATGATTTCAGAATGTGCCAAACGATACAGCGACAATCTGCTAATCTTTGAAGAACACACTAGAACTACGTGAGTGCAGAACTCTAATCTAACTAATTTTGACAGCTACAAGATCTAGATCTGGATCTGAAAATGAAGGCTAAAACCTACAACATTTTGGAGGTTATAAATAGACGAACAAAAGATGAAGAAATCATTCAAAGCAAAGAGATTTAATTCTGAAAATTCTGTGTGAATTGGAGATTTAAGCTGGAAATCAGGGAGCTGATGAAGCAAGTCTGCAACCACTTCTGACGAGAGGTGCTTGATGCAGAGCAAGAGGAATAATTATGTAGTAGGCCTACTAGTCTAAAGATAGTAAGCTTCGTTGTACTCTTTAATTCTTCAAACGATGATGGATTTTGATGATATTAAATGAATACGAGAGTGTCTTTTAATGTTAAATCATTTTGATTCTTATTTTACACCGCTTATCTGTTTATTCTTGGATCTAACTGCTTTAAGCACGAGAGTGAAATTGCAGTGCACCGACATATAAAGATGCGGTGACAGGTTGGGTTAACAAGTAAGTTAGGCGAGAGCTGCTTGTGATTGGGACAAACTCTAGTTACTTATTCCTTAATACACATCGTTGCTTGCACCGAGAGGTGGAGTGATTATGGATATTTAGGTCGGGATTAAGTAAAGAGTTGTTTGGTAACAACTCAAAGGGAATTCATTGCAAAAACATTCCATCTATATTTTACCTTGTCGACGCATCCAGCATTGCGATTTAGCAGAATCAGTGAACCAGTTTTGCCCTTTTACACTTGATATTAATTACATTTTATGCATTTACATATTCAACATTCAATACTCAACACAATTGGATTTATTTTCAGTACACTAACATTTAACCTCTGAAGTTTAACTCTAATTGCGTTGAGATTCCTGATTATCTTAGTGTGCAGATCTGACATGAATGCACTGACATCAGTACTCACATTACACTTAATTGTAGTATTAGTTGCTTCGACATTTAAACATCAAGAACCCATTCCTCGTGGGATCGATATTTGATAGAATTGTTCTATAAACTATACTTGAATCGACGTGTGTCCTCTTGCACATTGCTGTGACGTAAAAACACCGATCAAGTTTTGGCGCCGTTGCCAGGGAATGGGTTTGTTTGATGTTTACTTTTGTAGTTGCAATTAATTCTACTTACTTAACTTTTGATCTTTACTAATCCGTAATTATTTCTCTAATTGTTTTCTTTTTCAGATTGTTAATTATTGTATGTCCACAAGGAGAAATCCTAAGGACATTGTAAGCTTTGATCCGGAGCTTGAGAGGACACTTAGGAGGAGAAGGCAAGAACAACAGAAAATGTCTAGTAACAACAACAACAATAATATGCCACCATTGTTGCCACAAGATGGAATTCCTCCAGTGCTTCCACAAATTGTTAACGATATACCACCACCACGTCCACAAGAAGAACAAGTGCAAAATCGGACAATAAGAGATTTTGTTGTGCCTATACTCGATGATTTACAACCAGGGTTGTAAGATCATCTATTCAAGCTGGTAATTTTGAATTAAAATCGGTGATGTTTCAGATGCTCAACTCAAATGGGTAATATTCAGGATTTCTGCATGAAGACGCACGAGAACATTTGAAATCATTTGTGCTTATTTGTGCATCCTTCAGTCAACATGGTGTCCCTGATGATGCTTTAAAATGCAATTATTTCCTTATTCATTGCAGGGTAAAGCAAGAACATGGTTCTTGGGATTGTCGGCAGGATCAATTACATCTTGGAATGTGTTAGCAACGTAGTTCGTTTTGCGTTTCAATCCGCCTACAATGAACGCAAGGTTTCGAAATGACATTACTGCATATCATCAGTTGGATGATGAGAATTTACATACAAATTCGGAGCGTTATAAAACATTACTTCGACGCTGCCCAATGCATGGAATTCAGTAGGAGACCCAAGTTGAAATATTTTACAATGGTTTGAATGCTCAGACAAGGAACCTTGTTGATGCATCGGCTAATGGTCCCTTGGTATATTGTACATGCAATGAAGCTGTAAGAATTCTAGAGAGGATTGCTCAGAACGATAATCAATATCCTATTTCTCGCTCTGCACAGGTAAAAACTAACCCTGAAGTTCTTGAGTTAGATGTTATTTCTGCTTTGTCAGCGCAGGTATCCTCATTGGCCAATATTATAAAGAATATGAAGGGAATAAATGACGTTGCTCCTATTCAAGTGGCCCAGCAATTGGATGCGCCAATATTTTCTTGTGAAATCTGCGGTAACAATCATAGTTATGAGGATTGCCCACAACATGCAAAAAAGGCTTTCTACGTCAATAACATCAGGGGAGGTTCATTTGGTAACTCATACAACAACCGATCTCAACAATATTGGGGGAATCAAAATGCTTCTACATTCAGATATGGAAATTCCCCAATTCAAGGGAGTTATAGACAAGGGAATTACAATAGCAATCCACAGCAGAATTATAATCAGAATTCGCAAGTAAATTCTCGATCTGAACAAATGCAGTCACATAACCAGATGCAACCACAATCTCGATTACAGCCACAACAGTCTGTGCTACCACATATGTAAGGAGAACATCATCAACATTAGTTAGTCGACATCGAGAGATGTGGTGACAGGTTAGGTTAACAAGTAAGTTAGGCGAGAGCTGCTTAGGACTGGGACAAACTCCAATTACTTATTCTTGAATACACATTGTTGCTCGCACCGAGAGGTGGAGTGATTGTAGATATTTAAGTCGGGATTAAGTAGAGAGTTGTTGTTGGTAAGAACTCAAAGGGAATTCATTGCAGCGACATTCCATCTATATTTTACCTTGTCGACGCATCCAACGTTACGATTTAGCAGAATCGGTGAACCATTTCTGCCCTTCTACACTTGATCATATTTACATTTTATGCATTTACATATTCAGCATTTAACATTCAACACAATTGGATTTATTTTCAGTACACTAACATTTAACCTCTAAAGTTTAACTCTAATTGGGTTGACATTCCTAATTATTTTAGTCTGTAGATCTGACATGAATGCACTAACATCAGTTCTCATATTACACTTAATTGTAGTATTAGCTGCTTTGACATTTAAACATCAAGAACCTATTCCTCGTGGGATCGATATCCGATAGAATTGTTCTATCAACTATACTTTCATCGACGTGTGTCCGCTTGCACATTGCTGTGACGTAAAAACACCGATCACTCAAACTCAACATGTAAATGACAAGGCTTCCCGTAGACAAGCTTAAATGATGACATCCCTAAAGGTGTTTTAAAGGCAGTCCTATATGCCCACAAAAGTTTCGTCTAACCTCGACACCCAATCCTTTTGTGTACGATCAACAACCTTCTCTAAAATCGATTTAATCTCCCTATTCGATATCTTCACTTGTCTATTCATCTGGGGATGATATGCGATCACAATTTATGATTTATCTCATACCTTGTTAACACATCCTTGATGTATCGACAATCGACATGTGAACCTTCATCGCTGATAATCACTCTTAGCATTCCAAATCTTGTAAAAATATGCTTGTGCAAAAACTTTAGCACTGATTTTGCATCATTAGTAGGGAGGGCAACTGCCTCAACCCAAAATGTCCAAATGAAACCTGATTGTAAAACTTTGACAGCGATTCTTTGTCCTCCAAAATGTCCTTCGTAAGGTGCAACATGATAGTGTTGTAAAATGCTATGGCATTCATGATCTAGAACACTTCGCCTTATGATTTGATCTGCACAATTCTTAAACAAAAATGGCTCGTCCCAATAATAGAATTTAACATTATGAAAAACTTTTTCTTTCTTTGGTTAGTTAAATCAGGAGGTAACAATCCACTAACTAAGAAATTGATAATATCAGCGTACCATGGCAATGCTGTCACAGCAAATAATTGCTCGCTTGGAAATTCTCTTTTATAAACCTAGCATCACCATCTCCAATATCCACTTCTAACCGTGATAAATGATCCGCAACTTGATTCTCTGAACCTTTTCTATCTTTTATCTCCAAGTCAAACTCTTGCAACACCAAAATTCATCGAATCAAGCGTGGCTTAGCATCCTTTGCTATCAAGTATTTTATGGCAGCATGAGCTATATAAACTGTTACTTTTGTGCCAATCAAATACGAACGAAATTTATCAAATGCGAAGACCACTGCTAACAACTCCTTCTCAATTGTTGTGTAGTTGATCTGTGAATCATTAAGGGTCCTGCTTGCATAATAAATTATGTTGAACACCTTCTTTTTCCTTTGTCCTAGCACTGCTCCTACAGCAAAATCACTTGCATCGCACATTAATTCAAATGGCAAATTCCATTCAGGAGTAATTACCTTTGGTGTAGCAACTAATTGTTTCGTCAAAAATTCGAAAGCTTTTAAACATTTATCATTAAAAACAAAAGCTTTATCATGTTGTAGTAATTCACATAAGGGCTTACATATTTTTGAAAAATCTTTTATAAATCGTCTATAAAAACCTGCATGCCATAAAAAAATACGAATAAATTTCACCGAATTAGGCGGTGGAAGCTTCTTAATTACCTCAATTTTTCCCTGTCAACTACTATTCCTTGCTTCAAATTTTTGTGACCAAGCACAATGCCTTCACAAACCATAAAATGAAATTTCTCCCAATTTAAAACAAAATTTGTTTCTTCGCAATGCTTTAAAACGACATCCAAGTTCTTCAAACAATCTTCAAATGTATCTCCAAACACCGAAAAATCATCCATAAGACTTCCAAAAATTTCTCCATCATGTCTGAAAAAATTGCCATCATACAACGTTGAAAAGTTACTAGCGCATTGTACAGTCCAAATGGCATTCGTCTAAAAGCAAAAGTTCCATACGGACACGTAAATGTAGTCTTTTCTTGATCTTTAGGTGCTATAGCAATTTGATTGTAACCTGAATAACCATCGAGGAAACAATAATATGCCGTACCTGCAAGTCTATCCAACATTTGATCTATAAACGGCAAAGGAAAATGATTTTTTCTTGTAGCTTTATTGAGTTTCTTATAGTCCATGCAAACTCTCCATCCCGTGACAGTCCTAATAGGAATCAACTCATTATTGTCATTACATACGACCGTAATTCCTCTTTTTTTGGGGACACACTGAACCTGACTAACCCAAGAACTATTGGATATTGGGTAGATTATTCCAGCATCCAGCCATTTTATCACCTCTTTCTTGACAACTTCTTTCATAATCGTATTCAACCGCCTTTGCTGCTCTATCGAATTGCTATGACAATCTTCCAGCAAAATTTTGTGCATGCAAAATGCAGGATTAATTCCTTAAATATTAGCTATCGTCCAACCTATTTCCTTTTTGAATCTCTTCAAAACTCTCAATAGTTGCTCTTCTTGCTCTTTCTCCAAACCTGCAGAAATAACTACTGGCAAGGTTTTGTTATCAAATAAAAATGCATACTTTAAATGTACTGAAAAAGGTTTTAACTCAAGTGTCGGGGGTTCAAAAATAAAAGGCTTTGGTACTCTAAAAGCATGATCAGATAAATTTAAAGATTCAAACCTTCTTCTTAGCCTTTCTACAAAATGCTTGACATCACAAATTTCTAAAACTTCAGCTTCAATTTCTTCACAAATTTCTGTAACAAATCAGTATTGCTACAGCAAAAAATTGCTAAAATTTCTTCCATAACTACCTCTTCTACATTAATCATGTGGCATTGTTCAACATCATCTGCATACTTTAATACATTAAACACAATAAACGTGACTTGCTGCTCATTAACTCTCATAGTTAATTCTCCTTTTTGCACATCTATTAAAGCTCTACCCATAGCTAAAAACGGTCTTCCCAAAAGTATGGGAACTTCTTTATCAACCTCAAACTCTAAAATTATGAAATCCGCAGGGAAAATAAATTCATCTACTCTTAGCAATACATCTTCAATCTTACCCTCCGAAAGTGCGAATAAGCGATCTGCTAATTGTAACGTTACCGTCATAGGTCTTGCTCTTCCAATTTCGAGTTTCCTGAAAATTGACATTGGCATCAGATTAATACTAGCACCTAAATCACATAATGCTTTACCAATGTAGTTGTTACCAATAGCACAGGGAAAAGTAAAACACCCTGGATCTTTTAACTTTGGTGGCAACTTATTCACCAACACCGCTGTGCACCCTTTAGTAAGCTTGACAGTCTCGAACTCACCCAATCTCTTCTTTTTGGACAAAATGTCTTTCATGAATTTCACGTAATTGGGCATCTGCTCCAATGCTTCTATGAGAGGGATATTAATATGCAACTGTTTCAGTACCTCCAAAAACTTCTTAAACTGAACATCTTGCTTCGACTATTCAAATCTTTACGAAAATGGTGGTGAAATCTTTTCTTTTGTTGATGACAAGATTTTGTCATGCCATTTTCCTTAACATCACTAATATCATGCTTTTCTTCTTTGCTTGATTCAACCTCTTTTCAATCACCTTTCTTTTCAACTTCCAATATAACACCTTCCATCTCTCTTTTTGCTTCAATATTACTTCTTGCTCCAACATCTAAGTTTGGACTTCCCTCATCATCTGTTACAGCATATTCGTTATTATAAACATCATCAACAAATAATTGATTACTTGTAAGTGAAATGGCTTTGCAATGCTCTTTTCCTTGTAATCTTGAATTCTCAGTATCACTTGGCAACACTCCTTGTGAACGTGAACTCATTACATTAGCAATTTGCCCAACTTAATTTTCTAATGCTCTCAATGACACAGCTTGACACTGAATAATTGCACCATTCTTAGACATATATTATTTCAACAAATTTTCTATCGATGACAAACCTCCATTTTGTTGCTGGTTTTGCTTCGGCAAATTAGGCTCAAATCCAGTTGCTCTATCAATATTTTATCGAACAACATTGCCCGACTAGCTCCCTGATTATTGCTCCAACTAAAATTTAGATATTGTCTCCAACCTGCATTATATGTGTTAGAATAAGAATTATGATTACCTCTATTGAAAATCCCCACGTAACAAACAGATGCGGGATTGGATGGACATTCTTCAAACATATGATCATCTCCACAATACACACATTTTGCTTCAGCAACTTTCACTTCTCTAGCCATACTCGGTTTCTGCATAGTTTTGATCATATTAGCCAACGAATATAGTTGTACTGTAAGTGATGTAATTACATTCAACTCCATTGTACTAGCATTTCTTCTACCAGAATTCATTCTTGTTGTTGGATATTGATAATCATTATTCGTAATTCTCTCCAATATTTCATACGCCTCATTGTACATATTATCCACAAACGTACCATCTGCTGATGCATCAACTACCATTCTTATGTGCGCATTTAACCCATTATAAAACATTTCCATTTGCGTCCAATGCGGAAAACCATGCATAAGGCATTTTCTAAGCAAATCCTTGTATCTCTCCCACACCTTATCATCATCCAATTTCTTAAATGATGTAATATCATTTCTCATCTTCGCATTCATATTCGACGGATTATATTGCAACAAAAATCTTTGGCATAACTCATTCCAAGATGAAATCGTACCCGATGGCAACACATTTAACCATGCTCTTTCACGATCACGCAAAGAATAAGGAAACGGTTTCAATCGCAAGGCATCTTTAGGAACACCTTGTTGTCTAAAGAATTACATACCTCTAAAAACAATCGCAAATGCATCATTGGGTCTTCCGTAGGCAATCCTCCAAACTATCCAACAGTTTGCAACATCTGGAACATAACTGGTTTAAGCTCAAAATGAGTAGCATCAATTTGTGGCCACAAAATTCCTAGACCAAGATTACCAAGAACTGGCACTACATGCTCTCAAATTGGTCTATCCTTATCATCAATTACTTGTGAAACATTAACAACCTCTAACACACCAAGAACTGGAACAGGAACTTCAAAATTTTCCCTTCCTTCAATTCTCTCCATTTCTTGCTCACACAACTCTCTTCTGCGTCTTCTTAAGGTTCTTTCTATTTTGGATCTAACGAAAAATTATCTCCACTTCTTCTCATAAAATTCTTACAAAAATCTGCAATAACAAAAATCAAATAAAATTAAAAATAACTAAATCAAATGTTAGCTCAACAATATAACAAAAATCTTATTGAATTACATCGATCTCCTCGGCAACGGCGCCAAAAACTTGTCGCGTGTAAATTAATATTGTTGTAGCATGTGCAAGTGTACACAGCATTCAACTAATAATAGTGATAAGTAAGTAACGTACCCATAGAGAGATTGGCATTCAGAAGAAACTGCTAATACTGTTAACAAAAGAATTATGCATACAAAACTAAATTTGATAACATAATAGATTATGTTTGCAAAGTGCGTGTCATAACTAAATGCAAAACAGTAAAGTTGATCAAGATTTATCCAAGCAGGGCGTCAAATCCACTAAGTACTTATCAAGCTTAGCAGAGATGATTGGCAAGATCTTCAGTACAGGACAAGGTTGCGATCAATAAATTTGGAATATTGCATATCCAAGATTTAGATCTATGAATGTCTTAACAAATATCTGCTTCTACAAAATATCTTAGAATGACTAAGCAATGACGTGCTTGTTTAATGTAGCAACATTTTACAGTGAACACACATTATATTCCTATAACATGCATCTTACCAACAAAACTTATCTGTTTCTTAATGAACGTAGCTCATTAGAGTTATTACACATATCTTCTGATATACTAATTACATTGACTTATGCTCCAGGAAATCTGTCCTACTTTTAGGTCAAGATTATGCACATGCAAAACAAGAGCTTATTCCTAAGATTGCCAGGACGTAGAATTATTAACAACTGAGTCACAATTCAATGAAGAGATTTTAATAGAACAATATTGGTAATTCATTCATAAACATAAAACAAAGTTTAAAATATTCATCCCTTAACTTGGTCAGAGTAAGGGTGCAAATTGTTGTTCACACAAAATAAAAAACAAATTTAAAGATAAAGAGTACTCCTTGTTAAGACCTAAAATGAACATCAGTCCCGCATTCCCGATTCTACTTTGCTTCGCCACAACAACATATATTTGCTTTAGTGGTTTTGCTACAGCATTGTCGAGCTCTACTCCCAACGACGGCTGACAACTCTGCCTTCTACACTTTGGATCTACCGTGTGACTCTCCCGATTTCCCTCCTTCCGAAATCTAATACGACAACACTCTAGCCTTACTTGAATAAAATCTTTGATATCTTTTCCTTCATCCAAATGTTGTTTATATAGGAGCTTGGCCACATAATACACATTGTCAAATCCTCTTTTCTAAGGGTTCTAGAGCCTCTTAGAGCTTCTAGTGCAGACCACAAATAAATCTGGCTTGCTTCAGCAGAATCTTGAAAACGCCTGGTACTGCCAGAGCGTTTAGTAGTTGCAAAGTTTTGCTACTTCCGCTCCCTAACAGTGCTTTGTTATGGGCCTCGTATTCTCATCTTCCTTCACCTTTTCCTGCATCAAGAAACATGTACCAACAAGCATAGTTTGCTACAACAAAAAGGTTAAAAACATATATATTTTGCCAATTAAGTGCACAGCAGCTCCAACGACAAAAACACATAAAAACACTATAAATGTTATAACAAATTTACTCAAGATCAAACAAAATATTCGAGCAAAAGTATGTAATATAACTCTTTTTCAAAGTTATCAATAGTTCAAAAGGGTTACTAGAAGAAGCTTTTGAAATAGTGGTGGCTCAGAACTGGATGGCTGCTTAAGTGGTGTTGGCACAACTGTATCCTCTTTTGGCTATCGCATCACCAATTGCTTGGTGATGGCACCTTTGTTCGGCAACATATCCTCATTATCCTCCAAAGAAACACCTGCTTGCAAACACAAAGCACAAATCAAGTTAGGACAAACAAGATTACCTGAATTTTTCTAGGCGCATTTGTGAACTTCATCCCTAATAATCTATCCCACATTAATCTTCTTCCCTGTCATGATAGAATGTAACAGCAACAATCGTTCTTTCCCAATAGTGGTTGTATGAACAGTAGGCATCAGTCTGGACTTCAAAAAACTCATCCAGAAACGACACTCAGCCTTCAAAAATTGCCTCTCAATCGTAAAGCGATTAATCTTTTATTTATCCCAGGTAGTTCCCGAAATACATACATCTCTCAACACCTTCTCCAAACTTTCCTCCAAAATTCCTTGCATAAATCTTGTGTGCTCATCTTTTACGTCATAGAGTCCATAATATTCATTCATTTTATCTATATCAAATAAAATAGAAATGCCCCAAACGTATACAAATGGGCTATCAGTTGTTAAGTGAGAATAGAACTCTCTTAACATCTTTGGGTACACCTCGTCCGGATGGAAACAAAACATCTCCCAACCATGAGACTCAATAACTCTCGTAATATCTTTATCAAAACTCATATATTTTTCTTGCTTAAATAAGAAACCTTTCTCCATTAAGGGTTGGCGCTTCAGATAGTTCTCTTAGAACTTCACCTCCGCATTCCGTCATAAAACTTTCTTGTGGTGATGGGCATAGGTTGTTGCGGCATCTTTCCCTTGCGTGTCATTTTTTGGACTAGCAAACTGTTCAGAGGAAACATAAACTATCAAAGAAAAATGACCTAACAAATAAAGAAACAAAAGCTATATATAGGGAAACAAAAATAAAAGGAATTTAATATAACAATAAATCAGCTAAAACGTGTGGCACATGGGTGCGAAATTTGCGTCTATTCTCTGCCATTTCAACTTCGTTATGAAAGAGACGCAATCGCTTCTGATTAGTCTAGCAAAACCCCACGTCGTACACATTTATTGCTAAAGCTACTATCGTTTCACTAACCTGTAAAACTAATTCAAAAATTCAAAATCAAAGTTAACACAAATCGAAATAAAAATAAAAAATCAAACTCTTCTGACATCACGCAATGTAATAACAAAATTTTGCTGCAGCATCAGATCATTCTAATAACGCTTCAAACGTAGTCCATTTAATTTGAACACATTCCTTATCATGACATTTTTAATATCAACAGCACCTTGTGGATAAGCAAAAGCTGCCTCAAATTGCCCTGTCCACTTAGACTTCAACTTTCTTGGGAATAATTTGAGCTTCGAATCAAACAGCAAAACTTATTGTCCTGGTTCAAAATGCTTAGGCAAAATTTGCTATCATGCCATCTTTTGATTTTTTCTTTATAAATCCGAGCATTTTCATATGCCTGTAATCAAAACTCCTCTATCTCATTTAAGTTCATCATCCTTTTCTCTCCTGAAACCAACCAATCCACATTTATCTTTTTAATCACCCAAAAAGCTCTATGCTTCCACTCAACAAGTAAATGACAAGGCTTCCCACAGACAAGCTTAAACGGTGACATCCCTAAATGCATTTTTAAAGGCAATCCTATACGCCCACAAAGCTTCGTCTAACCTCGACGCCCAGTCCTTGCACGTAAGATCAACAGCTTATCTAATCGATTTAATCTCCTTATTCGATATCTCCGCTTGTCGATTCTTCTGGGGATGATATGCGGTCGTAATTTTATGATTTATCCCATACCTTGTTAACGCATCCTTGATGTATCGACAATCGAAGTGTGAACCTTCATCGCTGATAATTGCTCTTGGTGTTTCAAATCTTGTAAAAATATGCTTGTGCAAAAACTTCAGCACTGACTTTGCATCGTTAGTAGGGAGTGCAACTACCTTAACAGCGACTAAAATGTAGATAATTTCCCATGATGGCGGAAATGGTCCCCTAAAATCCATACCTCATACATCGAATAACTCGACTTCAATAATGTTTTGCAATGGCATCTGATTCCTTCTCAAAATATTACCTATTCTTTGATAACTATCACAGGAACGATAAAAATTATGTGTATCTTTAAATAAAGTAAGCCAAAAGAAACCTAATTGCAAAACTTTAGCAACGATTCTTTGTCCTCCAAAATGTCCTCCGTAAGGTGCAGCATGACAGTGCTTTAAAATGCTATGGCATTCATCATTTGGAACACATCACCTTATGATTTGATCTGCACAATTCTTAAACTAAAATGGCTCGTCTTAATAATAGAATTTAACATCATGCAAAAACTTTTTCTTTCTTTGGTTAGTTAAATCAAGGGGTAACAATCCACTAACTAAGAAATTGACAATATCAGCGTACCATGGCAATGTTTCCATAGCAAATAATTGCTCATTTGGAAATTCCTCTTTTAAACCTAACATCACCATCTCCAATATCCACTTCTAACCGTGATAAATGATCCGCAACTTGATTCTCTGAACCTTTTCTATCTTTTATCTCCAAGTCAAACTCTTGCAACAGCAAAATCCATCGAATTAAACGTGGCTTAGCATCCTTCTTTGCTATCAAGTATTTTATGTAGCATGATCTGTATAAACTGTTACTTTTGTTCCAATCAAATACGAACGAAATTTATCAAATGTGAAGACCACTACCAATAACTCCTTCTCCGTTGTTGTGTAGTTGATCTGTGAATCATTAAGGATCTTGCTCGCATAATAAATTGCGTGAAACACCTCTTTTCTTTGTCCTAACAATACTCCTACAGCAAAATCACTTGCATCGCACATTAATTCAAATGGAAAATTCCAATCAGGAGCAATTACTATTGGCACGGCAACTAATTGCTTCTTCAAAAATTTGAAAGCTTTCAACATTCAACTTTAAAAACAAAAGCTTTATCATGTTGCAGCAATTCACATAAAGGCTTAGATATTTCAAAAAATCTTTTATAAATCATCTATAACAATCTGCATGGCCTAAAAAACTGCGAATAAATTTCATCGAAGTAGACAGCGAAAGCTTTTAATTACCTCAATTTTTGCTTTGTCAACTGCTATTCCTTGCTTCGAAATTTTGTGACCAAGCACAATGCTTTCACAAACCATAAAATGGCATTTCTCCCAATTTAAAACCAAATTTATTTCTTCGCAACGCTTTAAAACAACCTCCAAGTTCTTCAAACAATCTTTAAATGTATCTCCAAACACCGAAAAATCATCCATAAAGACTTCTAAAAATTTCTCCACCATGTCTGAAAAAATTGACATCATACAACGTTGAAAAGTTGTTGGCACATTACACAGTCCAAATGGCATTCTTCTAAAAGCAAATGTTCCATACGGACACGTGAATGTAGTCTTTTCTTGATCTTCAAGTGCTATAGCAATCTGATTGTAACTTGAATAACCATCAAGGAAACAATAATATGCCTTACCTGCAAATCTATCCCATCGCTTACATACTTGATTTACTATCACTAAATGTCCCATCGGATTTGAAACATTAATTCTAACCTCAGATATCTCAACTAGTAGCTTCTCTATATTAATCAACCTAGTTCTTATGTATGAATGTGTAGAACCTGAATCTATCAATGCATGAATAAATACAAAAAATAGAGAAAAAATACCATAAACAACATCAGTTGCATTACCTTCATCTCTGGTCTTGATAGTATAAACTTTGGCAGGAATGGAAGGCTCTGCATGATTCGTAGATGAATTAGTGACTCTCCCCTAATTGCCTCTGCTACTAGCACCACCTCGAGTATTACCATGACCTTGAGCTGCAAAAGTTGATTTTTGAGATGACACAAGAGTAACATCAATCGACTTCGAACAATCTCGAACATAATGCTCCATCGAACCACATCTAATACATGCTTCAATCTTACGCCAGCACTCTCCTTTATGGCTCTTCCCGCAATAATCACATTGAGGTATCCAAACAGTACGACCAGGATGGTCTATTCTAGCTATTGAAGAAGATGACTATCTAGATCGACTTCTGCTATCACCATCAATATGAAGTGAAGTGGATCTCCCTTAACTTTCGAAATCTCTAGCTCATTTAGAAGGTGATTGTGAGCTAGAACCAATCGGCCTCTTTCCATGAGCTTTATCATCCACTTTTTCTTTATATAACCCCATTGCTTACTCTACCATTTTAGCTCTTTCTACCATATCAGAAATCTCTGTAATCCTATGAGAAGCCAACTGAACTTTAATCTCCTCTCTCAATCCCAGACGGAAGCATTTGCAGCTAGCTTCATCAGTAAGAACCAATTCTAGAGCATACTTGGACAGATGAAGAAATTCTCATTCATAATTAATGTTCATCTTTCCTTGTTTTAACTCAATAAATTCTTTCTTCATTTCTTTTAGATACAATTCTTCAACATACCTCTTGTTAAACTAAGTCTGAAATAACTCCCAATTAATCTGATCTACTCGACGAGAAAGGACCATTGTTCTCCACTAATTGAAGGCATCTCCTTGTAGTAGAGACACAGCACACTTCAAACACTCAACTAGGGTGCATTCTAATTGTTCGAATATCCTTTCAACTGATTCTAACCATTCTTTAGCAATAGAAAGGATAAACCCTTCTCACACCTCTAAACTTAGTGGCCTCGTGTTTTCTTACTTCTTTAATCAAAGACCCTTTCTATCTAGCGGGAGGTGAAGGTTGAGGTGCAATACCAGAAACTCTCTGTAACAAATCAGCAATAATACGTAATAATGGATCATCACCTTGAGCCTACTATCTCTGTTTGAAAGTTCTCAGGGACTGATGAACACTAATTCCCTCTTCACCAGATGGATTGAGTCTATTTTCGTCTTTTATTTCTCGTTTCATACTATCTCTCGGTTCCTCAATCATATTACTATACAAAATTTCAAACAAAGTAATTTTAGCATCCGATTTTAACTCAAACTCAATATTTAATGATGACATGTACACTAGACTTAACTATACATAATACATCACATTTTTACTCATCCGGTATCAAATTCGAGTAGCTCTGATAACACTCAAATGTGAATCTTTATACACGACCCAGTTGTTGGATCCGAATATAAAATATCACATTTCGTTGTCGAAGCAACTTACTTTTCTATCTTTTTTTTTAAAAGGAAAGTGCTGAAATTACTTTATAAAAATATCGGCAGCATTTCTGCCTATTTTACATAAAATCCCCTGCAAAATTTATATTTCACAATATATTCACATTCAAATAATCTCCCAGATCAATTCTCAATACTTCAATTTCTCAAAGCATTCCAATAAACTAGATTTCTACTTTTTACTATTTTATCAAAACATTAGTTATAAAGTACTAGCAAAGAAAACATAACAAAAATATTTAAATTCAGTTTACGACACAGTATTATATATAAGCCTAGGTACATGCCATTTATATCAACTAAAAAGTAAACTTTTCACCAACTTTGTTTGAGTTGATCTCCGATTTTTCGGATGCTGTTGGAACGATCTATCCAATCTAACTACCTGCACATGGAAAAATAGACAAACCGTACTTTAAGCAATTTTATGCTCAATGGTGCTAATATCATATAAATCATTACATAAGTATTAAACATAAATTAATTGAAAAATAAATTACAACGTGATTATAAATATCATTAATACCATCACAATAAAAGAAAATTCTAATATTAATAAACTTTACTATTATGATATTGACAATTTGAATAAATAAATAAATAAATAAGCTTTTAATCAAATTCAAAATCGCATAATTAATTTAATTCACATAATATGAAAATTCAAATAAATTCAACCTTTGTTTTTGCTTTTCTTTCAATTTAGACCCCATACTAAAGTTTAGACTCATAACCAGATACACGAATCTGCCACCCCAAGTTGTTCGGCAACGATGGCTATCAGATTAGTCCACGAACCTTTGTGAATTGGGACTGTCCACGACCCTCTAGGAATTTGGGCTAACAATGATAAAAACTTACCAATTTGGCCTTTTCTCCCTCGACCCTTTGGGAATTGTGGAGATCTAAATCCTCTTATATAAAAACTCTATGACATGCCAACTATATTTGATCTAGTCTAACTTAATGAAACGGGGTAAAAACCAAATTTCATGATACATTTCAATTTCATTTCATATAATTCTCATTTCATTTTGTTTCATGTTCAAATCACATATCACTTCCAATTCAAAAACATATTAAACATTTTCTTGCTCAATCATCTAAAATCATAATACTCAAATTCAAAACATAACCTTGAATTTGCTAATTTAATCACTTAAAAAACATAGTCTATCTCAATACATAATTTTATAAATATTAACTAAATCATTCAAACGCATTCAAAACTCATAAAAATAATATAAAATAAAATTAATATAACTACTCATAGTAAACTAAATATTCTGAAGCTTTATGTAGTGAAAATAAGATATTAGCACAAACCAAAGTTTCAATCGCTTTACTTCTTATCTTCACCTTTCTCCTTCAAGATGATCGCTTCATTTTTAGCTACAATAGGAGCAATTCAATACGAAACAATGTTATTTATCCATTTTGATAATAAAATAATAAAAGAAAACTTAAATATGCATGGTTAATCAAGTTAACCTCTTAAGTTTCCTAATCCGAAATTCGCATATCTTTCGACTCGATTATTCATTTTCAATTCAGTCTTCACCAGAGTGCTCACTACTTATTAAGTCAAAAGTCAGTTGTTGTAAGTTGTTAGTTTCTATTAGTTTCACTAAGCAATTTTACTAGAGAGTGCAGGGAGAATATTAGCAGACTAACTGAAGTAGTTGCAGTAGCTTTGTTAGTTTGAGTTAGTTTTCTGTTAAAGTTAGTTATACTTGTATGAGCTTAGTTAAGCCTTGTACTGTATAAATAATTATGTATATGCTTCAGTAATGGCGAGATTGAATCACAAATACTTCTTCTATTCTTGAGTTAGTGAGCTTTTCTAATATGGTATCAAGAGTCAGGTTCCTCACTGACTATTGAGGACCTATGGAGTGTTCTTGTTAACTTGCAAATAGTTTTAACAATGGTGAATGATTCAGCATTTGACAGTCATCTCTTCTCCACCAAGACGATCAACATTCTTCTTGGCGACTCCAACTACATAGAGAAACTCAAGTTTGATTGCTGAAGCCATGTTGAAGAACAATTGGAAGTCAAAATGTTCATTCTCAAGTAAGCTCTAGCGAGCTTAGTATATGCATCTAGGGAAAGCAAGTGGCTTAACAGCCTTGCTTCCTTGCTTCTGGTTCAGTATATGCATCTAAGGAAAGCAAGTAGCTTAACAGCCTTGCTTTCGGTTCTGGAATTTTTCTTTTTTTTTTCTTTTTCTTTTGAAGGCTCAAACAAGCTTTGTTTACATTTGTTGAAATCGAAGTGTCCTAACAGTCTAAATTGCAATACAAAAGAAGAATAAAAAAGTAAGTGAACGATAAAATGAAGAATGTATGGCAAATGATAGAAGAAGAAGTGAGTTTATTTTTATAGCAAAGAAGCAAAAGGAAGAAGAAGAAAGCATGGTGAATATTAAGTCAAAACTCAGTTGTTGTAAGCTGTTAGTTTCTGTTAGTTTCACTAAGCAGTTTTACTGGAGAGTGCAGGGAGAATATTAGCAGACTAAGTAACTGAAATAGTTGCAACAGCTTTGTTAGTTTGAGTTAGTTTTTTGTTAAAGTTAATTATACTTGTATGAGCTTAGTTAAGCCTTGTGCTATATAAATACTAATGTATATGCTTCAGTAATGGTATTGAATCACAAATACTTCTTTTATTCTTGAGTTAGTGAGTTTTTCTAATACTACTTCACAAGCTATCATTTAGCACCAATATTACACAAATTGTCAAAGTTCTCTATTACCCCTTCACCATGACCAAATAAACCAAGTAAACTTTCAATCAATTTTATTGCTTTTTCACACTTCTAACAAGCTAGAATTCATCTTATAATCATTTTCTATAAAAAATATATACCTACTTCACTTAAGGTTTTTAAGCTTCCATCAATGTTATTTAATGGCAACTTTCAAAATACCTGATAAAATAAAAAAAATATTGGTATATATAAATAAAACAGACTTTAAATATTCAAAATCTATGAAAAATTTCAAGAAAACTCATACCTTATGCTTGAATTTGAAAGGAAAATGATGATTTTTTTTCTTTCCCCCTTTTTGTTTCGTAAAAGAAAGAAAGATGAGAAAAGATGTTCTCTTTCTTTTTTATGCTTTATAATATTAATTAATAAAATATTATTACTTATTATAATATTATTATTAATAAAAATATCATTTGGAAACTATTATGAAACCATTGACTTTTTTAAAGTAATGATAAAATTGTCATTAAATCCTTTCCATCAAAATAAAAATAGAATACTTGCACTTTAGTTCTTATACTTTCCCAACTTATTCAATTTAGTCCCTAAACTCGATAACAAATTTCTAACTTAACCACATGCTCCTACTAATTATTCTTTATATTTTCATGTTTAGCAATTTCCTCTAAAAACGATCATAATTTCTTATACTATTATTATTTATAAATCACTTATTCAAGGACTTCCACCTTAAATTTTTTTTAAGTGGGGATGTTACACAAGTGGGCCCATCGTTTGCACCTATGCAAGAGTCGACATCGACACTAATTCCCACACCACCCCTTGGTCAGTATGTCTCTTCCTATTTTGGTGCGTATACTAACCCTGCCATTTTCACATAAGCACCATATATTCCAGCACATTTTCTACTTCTACTTCGATGTCAAATTTTATTTTCGGACCTTTTTCCCTCGTATATTACATGTTGATGTCATCAACATTTTCGACGAAGACGATAACGTATAGGTCGTCTATGTTTCCACAACTGATCGAGAGTCCAGTCGTTATGCAATCGGTGTACGGGACACGATATAGTTATACCCCTATGTCGATGGTGACACAAACACCTCTAGGATCATTGTTTTACCAAGGTGGATCATCTTCCCAACCACTTATTCCTAGACCCGACTTGCAACTAATATGAGCATGGGTACAACTTTAGGACCAAAGGTGAAATTTCATCATTTGGGTCACAAGGACTAACTATGAGTTTAGAGATGCACTGCAACTACCTTCAGGACCAATTATGAGGGCAAGAGCTAGAAAACTAGAGGAGACGCTTAATATTCTCATACAAGCCATTCGTGCTGAGATGGAACAATCCACATTGCATTCTGGCTTTAACATGGAACAACAAGCTTGCAACGTTTTATTCGCTGCTCAATAAGTCTTTATTTCACATTTGCATTTTTAAATAAAGAAGCTTTTGCTTTTCTAGTTTGTTTTCTTTGTTGTTTTGTTCTAGTAATTTTGTTTCAATATTTTAGTTTATGTGTTTGAAGATCTGAACTGGGATTCTAATTATAATGTTTTAAGGTACATTCGACGAGCCCTATCTTTGAATTTGGCGAATACCATGTTGCAATTTACTTGGAGAACTCTAACTCACCCAATAGAATGGAGAGCCAAACTTTTCATTTGACAAACCCCTATTGGCAAACTCTTCATCTAGCGAACCTCTATTGGCGAACTCTTCATCTGGAGAACTCCTATTGGCGGACTAATGTAGATTTTCATTTGGAGGATTGTAGAAGGTGATTTTTGGACAACCCCATGCACATTAAAGTCCACCGTCCAACATGGGTGAAAAATGTGTCTCTTGAAGAAATCCTTAATCACTAAGCATGCATGCATAGGTAGATGAAACACTATGAGGTTGTTCGGTTAAAGAGAATTCGTAATGCTACTTTATATCATCCCTAAATGTTAAAGAACATTTATGAAGTTCATTAAAAGCATAAACATATCAAATGCCCTAGGAATCCTACTTCTTGGAGACAAAATTCACATTTTCTAAACTTGTCATATATTTGCTTTTCTCACAAAATCTACAACACAACCTTTAGATGTTGGTCATGATCTTTTTTATTTTTTGAATAAATCAAAATATTGTCAATAAAAACAACAACAAACTTATCAAGGTACAGTTGAAAAATTTTGTTCATCAAATCCATAAAGGCAGTAGGGGCATTGGTAAGCCCAAACAATTTTACCAAGAACTCATAATGTTTGTAACGGGTTCGAAAACAGTCTTTATCACATCTAATTCTTTAACTCTGACCTTATAATATCCCGATCAAAGATCAATCTTTGAGAACAATTTTGCTCCTATGAGTTGATTGAACAAATCATTAATTCGGGGAAGTGGATATTGTTCTTCATCGTTACCTTCATCGTTACCTTATTCAACTGTCGTTAATCGATACACAATCTTAGGGTTATGTCATTTTTCTTCACAAACAACACTGAGGCTCCCCACGGCAATACGCTAGGTCGAATAAATTCTCGATCTAGAAGTTCTTGCAACTAGGTTTTCAACTCTTTCTACTCACCTGGAGCCATTCGATACAACGAGATAAAAATCGGTGCAAATCCGGGTGCCAACTCTATAACAAATTCGACATCCTTTTCAAGCGGTAGACCTAGTATACTTCGAGGAATACATTTGGCCCATAAACATAACTCAACAGAAGTGGCCCAAAAGATGTAATTATCGATGCCTTAAAGTTTGACAGTGGTAACTACTTGTGAGGTAGAAATTAAAAAAAAGATACATGTTGAAGGAAGAGAATCAAGGAGAAGAATCAAATAGTGATGAAGAGGAACGAAGTCTACTTCAATTGGGTCGAATGGACAAGGCGGAGCTACAAGAACACTCATGACAAGGTATGATGATCAAAGGAGAGTAAACACATTCTCAAGTGTTGGGCGTAGGAGACAGGGTGAAAAATTACAGTGGCACATGAGACAACATGCATGGCTTCTGACTGCAACACTTGGTCAAAATGATTGACTGAGAGTGGGATATTCAATGGATGAGATAGTGAGAGTAATTAGGCTTCGATACCATGTGAATTTAAATAGAAAAGAAAGAAGAAAAGGTTGTTGTCAAAGTGGCTATCGTTGTTGAAGAGAGAAGCATAAAAAAGAGAGAAGAGAAAAATGAGAGAAAATTATGAAAAGAATTGCTTGAGTATCCCTTTTACTTAGACTTGACCATCCGACGAAGCTACAATCTCTGTTGTGATGAATGCTAGCATGTTAAACAAAAAGTAGCACCTTCTAAAATCTCAGATGATCATCTTTTTGGTCCTAAAAGTTCACTAATCCAACCACTAGTGTCGAATTGGTATTGGATCAAATAAATTTGCATCAAATTAATTTGGATTCAAGGCATTTAGTTTTGAATTGTTTTGGTTTGACTGATTTGAGTTTAAAATTCAAGAATTTTGTATCGGTCATTGTATGCTCAAACAATCTCCTTAAAATTACTTTAGTTTGGATTTCAATCAATGTGAATTGGGTTGAACAAATACAAATTTAAATTGATGTGAGATCAAAATGGCATGTGGCGGTCTGTAGATTATTCAAACAAATATAAATAGCAGATTCAGTACATAACAGATGAACAATAACACTCCTTTAATGCACTTTAGAACAAAAGAAAAAGTTTATATTGCAATCGGTTTTAAGATGATAATATTGAATCTCCAAGAAACAATATGATATCATCTTCAGTCAAAGTAAAACCCTTACAGGGAATTATATTTGATCATAAAATAATGAGATTACAAAACATGAACAAAGTGTTACTACTACACAAACCTTGCTACTGTTTATTATATATGTGGGAAATATATAATATATAATGTGTGTTTGTGCGTGTGTGTGTATTATGTCGGAGGTTCTGGTCCTGGTGGTTTCGCATTTAGAAGAGGCTGAAGAGCTTTGACAACAATTGTCATGTTTGGCCGAAAATCTGCCTCATACTGGACACAAAGTGCTGCAACGGCCGCTAGCTGATATAATACAATACCACCATATCTTAATATGTTAGAAAAAGCCTCAAGATGTAAAATTTAGGAAGGTAAAGTAGAAGAAGAGAGAAAGACAACCTTGGCGATTGCCTTGGGTGGGTAGTCATTGTTCAGCTTGGGATCCACACATTGTTTGACCTTGTCTTCACTCAATCTTGGAGTTGCCTGAAATCAATGTAAATGAGTTAGCCACACATTTTTAATACGAAAATGTACATATATGTATATAAATAACATACCCAAGTTACAAGACTTTGTTGTCCTTTGGGCATTGTATGATCTACTGGTTTTCTCCCTGTCAAGAGCTCGAGAAGAACAACTCCAAAACTGTACACATCACTTTTCTGTGTTATTTGTCCTGTCATAGCATACCTAAAAACAAAACAAAGTTTAGTTATGTTACGCGAGCATGTCAAGATATGTGCCAAACACGAGTACTTAAAGGGTACATAGGACATACTCAGGGGCATGGTAACCAAAATACCCAAGACTCTGGTGGAATGGAGTCGAGCTGCAGTGTCGGAAGATTGTTGGTCAAGTTGAAATCGGCAATCTTGGCAACGAAATCATCGAAAAGGAGGACATTGCTTGATCTGACATCACGATGGATTATAGAGGGCTGAACTTTCTCATGCAAATATTCAAGTCCTTTTGCAGCGCCGAAAGCTATCTTAACTCTTTCGTTCCATGTCAGAACTGGGCCCGGTTCAGCCCCTTGTACACCTTTCCTTCCTAATCCATAAAACAAACAAAATGAAAAAGAAAAGCAAAAGCTCAAAGATATGAATGATGGAACTGAGCGTATACATAGATACCATGTAATACATCATGTAAAGAACCCTTTGTTGCATGCTGATATACCAAGATTCTTATTATCCTCCAAACAATACCCAACAATTCCACGAAATGATCATGTTTAAGTCTTGAAACCACTGACAACTGACCAAATACAAACAACAATCATGGTGACAATGTGTTAGTTGTAGGTTGCAATGTTTAAGAAATGAAGGGGGGGGGGGGGCTGAGACCTGAGAGCCGAAGTCAGAATCGGTTCAGGTGAAGAACTGGTGTCGAGTTTCTTGATAGCAGCAGCCTGACCATCACTTAATGTTCCATAGAAAACCCGGCCATAAGAACCTTCACCAATCAAAGACTTAGTTCCAAAGTTATCAGTCATTCGATTTAACTCATCTAAGGGAATGGCTGGTATTTCAATTGGTAGCACTTTTTGAGGATCCCCACTTTTTGCCGCTCCCCCGCCCCTTGGCTCTCCTCTTCCTCTTCCACTCCCTTTTTGGAAATTAATTAATGAATGAGGAAAACAACTCATAATTAATGAAAAATAACTATTTGATAACCATAAAAAGATCAGCTTTTAAATGATATAGAGAATTTTTAATTTGGGATTTCAGAAATTATGTGAAATTAAAGTATAAGTATGTAATTTAAGTATAATCTGAGGACGAAACCATAATTTGACCAAAAAGAAGAAATAAAGCTATAAAAAAAAAGAGCAAAATACCAGGACCACCAATTTGACTTCCTGCTCTAGGTGGGGTTTGATATTGGTTCGTTGGTGGACCGTCGAGCTCCTCCTCCGCACCTCCGCAGCACGACATAGCTTAGGATGTTCAATTTCCAATTTTTTCATGCACAGAAAACTCTCTTCTTTACAATTTCAATGCAAATTTCAGATCTTTTTCCCTGCATGGGGATTAAACATAATGAAATCCAAAGCAATTACGTTCAAATTTTAAACAAAAGAAACATTAAAGCAATAGATACATGCCTGAAAGACACCCAAAGAATGGAAAAGAAAAAGAAAGAAGCTATTGAGAGAGGGGGGGGAGGCTGATGACAGAGAGAAAAGAAAAAGAAAATCAGAAAAAAATCTTTATAGGTAAAAAACAAAACATAAAAAAAATAAAGAGAGAAAAAGAAATGTGCAAGGCTGGCTGTTCCAACTTTTTCTTCTTCTTCTTCTTCTTCTCTTCTTCTTTTTCTTCTTCTTTTAGGTTAATTCCCCCCCCATTGCTGTGTAATGGTCTGGATTGAAACAGGGACACATGTTTTTTCATTAGTTTTGCATGAAACTCGGGTCTCTTTATAGTTCAACCGTTAATATTAAAAACTAACCTAATTCTACGTGGATTCACGTTTGCATGTTTCTAAATTGAATCCACCCCCATATTTCCTATTTTTCTTTTCTATTAGTAGTCTGCTTTTTTATACATTGGGTCACAACTTTTCTAGCTTCTGGTATTGTCTACATATGGGCTGTCCATGTTTCTTTTTAATATGATTATGTGAAAGTATATTAATGACAAATTTTTAAAAATACTAAGGGATGAACAATGAAGTATTTGATCGAAACCTTATAAAACCATGCATTGTGGGTGGGAATGTGACATTATAATGATTAAGATTGGGAGATTTTGTTGCATTTCTAATGATTAACAACAAGAGGGAATCATTTTCCAAAACTGGGAATCATGAACTTTATAATATTTTAATTATAAATCTTTAAGTTGGTGACATTAAGGAAAAACATGGCTTCATGTTCTAAAACATATATGTGTGTCGTGAAAACAAGCACGTCGTATCCACTCTTCCAAATTAATTTACAAGTCAAGACAAGTAAGCTTTACTTTGCATGCAACTTTCTTATTTCCTGGTGTCGATTTTCTTAAAAGATGACATCAAATATGTACATTAATTAAATAGATTTGAATTATGAATTCAAATATTTGTTTTCAAGAGTTTCTATTTCTGATTAGAGCTTTTGTGTATCAACGTCTTTAGGTAAACCTATGTATCTTATATTTAAATATGTTAAGCACCCTCTTTGACAAAGTTTTTAAAGTGTTGTTTGTTGGGAGCTGACAAATTTTTTAATAGTAAAAATATTGTGACTAGAGTGTCTATGCTTAGTGGTATTCCAAGTTTTGTTTCTCAACTCTGCGAAAAGCCCTTAACGGATTTACAGAGTGAGAGTGCCTTGCCCACCAAAAAATGCAAGCATTTGACCTTGGCAAGGTTGGAATCCATGCCCTTATTTGACTAGTTAGCTAGCCAAGTGGTATACTTCTTACCCACTAATGCCATATAAGAGCATGGATTTTAACCCCACCAAAGCTAAATGCTCATATTTCCTTGGTGGGCGAGACGCTCCCACTTCGTAAACTCGTTGAGGGCTCTCCATAGAGTCGAGAGACAAAATTCGAAGAAAATCGAGCATAGACAGTCTACGCACAATACCTCCACCGTTAAGGTCCGTGGTTCTCGATGGACATTACTTCGAAGACATCTCCAAGAGAAAGTCTGACCTCCTCAACTATATCTTATAGTTAAGTTTATTGAATTTGAAATACATAATACTTAAAACTTTAATTTAACTTTTTTACCAATTCTCATTTGATAAAGTTTCTATAAATATATGTTTTACATAGGTTTTTCTTTCACTCACATCATGTTGTGCCATTATCTATTCATTATAATATGCTTGACTATCTAGGCGTCACCTATCAACCACTAGTTTTTATAATGTGCTTCATTAAGTTAGCGTCACCTATCAATCGAGTCTAATTCAATTGTGAAATTATCAAAAGTTAGCCCATATATTTTAAAAAGCAACAAATATTTTTTGAGGATATTTATATCTTTTTATATTTTATAAATCTAAAAAAAATACATAATATTGTATGGGATGTAATGACACGATTTTCAATGGTATCAAAAATCGCAGTTTCGAGATCTCGTTCTGTAAATTGAGTCCGTAAATATTAAATAAAGATATTTACGAGGTTATTATATAGATGAATTAAAATTTGGATAGTTAATTTATCAAAATTGTGGTTAATTAAGACACAAGGACTAAATTGTAAAGTCTAATTGCTATGAATTTTTAATTAATAAATGATTGAAGATTTAAATTGCAATTAACCAAAGGTCCACAATAGAAATTAGACCATACTCAAATTAGACTTAGTGAACGGTATGATGATATTAGATTAAAATAAGTAAAATTTAAGTTAATGATAATTAACTAAAATTAGTCCAACTTTAAACCAAGTATAAAAGTATGATTTTGGTGGAAATAAAGAGAAAACAAATCACCTTTTTTCTTCACCTGAACCGACCACAATTGTAAACCTCCCAAGTTTGAAACATTTGGCCATAAACTGGTAAGTTCATTTAGGTCATTTTCTTGTAATTTTTGTAGATTTGAGGTCACGGGAGTTTGGTTTAGCTATCCCATATACCAATTTATGAAATTGTTAAAGTTTTAGAAAGTTACCATTGTTGAGGATCGAATAAAATTAATCTTAGATTAAAAGAGGGCCAAATTGTAAAGCTTAATTGTTAGTTTCGTACATCAAGGATCAAATTTAAAACTATCTTGAAATTTCAGTAAGAGGTCTCTAATGAGTAATTGTAAAATCGAATTTCAATCCGAAGCTTTAGATTGAAAGCTATTCTTATACTGAGTTTAAGGACTAAATTGAATAAATTATAAAATATGTTTGATATTATGATTGGTTCTAATTTGAATGGGATTTGATAACATTATATGTTTTATGATTTTATTTAGATAACGTTGACACGGAATTGCCGAGAGGGAAAGGAAAATCAAAAGTCGTTGACGAACAGCTTGAAAATTTGATTTGTAGTTTTATGATTCGAGAACCATTTATTTTCTGCATGTTCATGCCATTTTGCATAATATGACATCGAGGTCAATTATCATTGGTTATTTGAGTTGAATTGCTATGATTGTGATTGAATACTGAGATAATGACTAAATTGAATAGAATAGAAATGTTGCATGACTTACTTGATATGTGATGATTGATTTGAAATTGTGTTCAAACATGTTATAAGTGTTATGAAGTTATGAAATTATGAAATGTTGATGAATGTAGAATATTGAAATGTAAATTGAATTATATATAATGAATCGAAAATTAGTTACCCTATTAGCTGTTCGAACTGAGTCAGATATAGTTGGCATGCCATATAGTCAAATTATTGATTGGAAAACATAATTTCCCTGCAACCGAGGTGGTAGATTGTACATTTAGATTCATCATTGTCGGGTAACCCAAAGTGACATATTAACTAGATTGAGAAAACCATCGTTGTCGGGTAATCTGGGATGGTAATATATACTTGTATAACATCATCATTGCTGAGCAACCCGCGGGTAGGCAGATCCACTTAACCGTTCTGAGTCCATGTCTAGTTAATAGGGTTATAAACATGTAAATTGATTAAATGATATGTTAAATGATAAATGAAATTGAAATTTGATATGTGACAATATGCGGAACGAGTCGAAAACAAGCCTTGGGGGCCGAATGAGTATGAAAAAACCAATAGACTTGGGAATAGTTGAAATGCATATATATATATATATATAATTGATGATGTTAATAGATGAATAACCATAAGTAATGACATCATGAATTGATTAGGTAGCATATGAAAGGATTGGTATTTAGTAAGTTAGCATGTATACATAGTGAGTTGATGTTTCAAATGATGATTTGTATGTCTATAATGTTTTGAAAGTGTTTTGGTATGAATTTATATAAGAATGGTTTAAGAATTAAAATTGGATTGAATATATGCATATGCTTTAAATTTTGTATTGTTTTTATTTGAATCATGAAAATACCACTGAGTGTATTTGCTCAGCGTACGATTTGTATTCTCTGTGATCAGGTATAGAAGATTCCTAGTAGATCGAGCAGTTAATCCAGCATCTCGAAAGCAATCCCCAACTTAGCAAAGCTTGTATAAGCTTGTATAAAATTTGTCTAAGAAGTTCATCCATAATTGTAAATGACTAACTCAAGCTCATTTTAAGTCCGCTCATAGTTTTTTTAAAATATATATTATTTTAATTTAATATTTAATATTTTAGATGGTTTTCCTTTTATTAAAATTTTAAATTTAGACAACTTAATATATATTTTTTTAATGTTTACATAATACAGTATTATTATACATTTAATTTTATGTAATATAAATCACATAATATATAAAAATAAAATAAATATATTACAAATTATAAAAAAAAGGTTTATGTTCAAATTGATTAAATTACTTTTTTATTGAGTCTTATCTTGGTTGGTATTAACATTATTACCAATGCAGGAAGATGTGGGTTCAAGCGCGTTGAAATGTGTTTCTATTAGTAGTTCTAAATGTTGAAACTTAAGTGTGCCCATTTTAAACAAGCATCATTTTTATTTAAACCCTTTCATATTGCAAGTGAATTTTCGAGTTCGGGCGGATAAAAGTGTAAATTGAACTATGATTTTAAAATTCCAATTGTTTAATCAAAAAATTTGGATCAAATCATTTATTGATCTCTTTGAAATTTAATCCCTAAACATAAAAAGTTAAAATTTAAAATTTATTCCTCTTTTAATTTAAAAATTCTAATATATTCAATAACATCATAATAACTATAGTAAATTCAATACGCATAATTCATAGTGAGCATTTTTTAACAAAAGAAAATATGATCCCGAACTCTATGTGCTAGTCTAATAATTAAAGGTGTTCATTACCTCAAGTATGACTTGAGTTCGAGTTACGTCAGTCGCATTGCATTATTAAACTTGAAGTTTCAAATAAAAAGCAATAAGATTAATTTTTTTTAAGTAAATAAGATTCAATATTGAATTTTAAATAAATAAAGGAATTAATTTCAAACTTTGCCAAATACAATGATTAGAGAGCGAAATAGAACTTGATAACAGCCAAAGATGGCGCAAGACTTTTAAGGATCCAAAAAAGGAACATTGCATATATGTTGCATTGCAACCAAGCTTGGTCATGTAAACCAACATTTCCTACACTAAACATTCGGCCGATTACGACGATACGCAAATACGGAGAAAGCCATGATCAGATTAACAAAAACAAAATACCAAAAGCTTCATCTATTCGCGAACAAGACTAGAAATTTTCAAAACTGTACAAACTCACATGAATTCTCCACAGTTTCATATCTTATGCTTCTTTCCAAATACGGCCACTTACCCTCAACTTCAGCTCTTGCCTATCGCCACCGGAAAAGTATAGAGCTAGATTCCTTTGGATAATAAGTCCATCTTGACTGTCACGAACTTTCCGATGACTGTCACGGATGCTCCTTGGAATCCCCTGCCATGTTAGCTTACGACCGTTGGCACCAACTTCCAAACAATAAATGAACTTTTTTGCTTCACTATCATCGCCCATAAAACGTAAAAAGGCCATATAGACAGGTGCCATCCCGATCTGGAAGGCCTCGAAATGCAAGCAGAATTGTTTTCCAAAACATTTGAACACCTGCAAAGGATGTCAGCGTTCAAAATCTAGATCCAGGATTCATCACAATACAAGATTTATTTGATCGTATGAACGGTACACAAAAACACTACGATCGATTGCATTGAAAGTTAAAAACTAACACTAACTGTAACTTCAACAGTCTGAAGAGAAACCACATAATCTCCTCGTGATAGTAAGAACTCGATGATTGTGGAAGCACAGTAACAATGATTGTAATGCAAGGTAGAGAAAATGAACTTACAGTAAGCATCCATGTGGCATTTTCTACTTCATTTGGATTTGATTTCACATATCTATGGTTGAAGGTACATCCATCATGCATGTCGACCTTATGATCATCCTTGAGATGTGCAATGAGGGTTGGGATGTCACCTGTGATGGAACAATCAGAACCAGCATAGGGGCAATTGTAAGGAAAATCGACAGTGTTGCTCGTGCTTTAGCTTGCTGTAATATGAGGAAATTTCATGGCAACCTAGGCTATGATATTTACAAGGGAGTTCCAAGGATTCCGCAAATTTCTCCAAAGCTAAACACCTTATATTTCCGAGCATACCGGCATGATGGACAACAGTTGTGCACTCTATTCTTGCAGTTCAAACACAAAGTGTGTCCATTTGGGCACTGCAATAGAAGATTGAATGTAAAACATATAAATATTTCAGTTATCGAGTAATTTTCTATATCATAGTCAAAATCTCTTATGGTAAAGACCGAATCAGCCTATGTTTCAACAAAACTATCAGATACTTTCGAATGACTTTACAAGCACAAAGATACTGCAGCACCTAAGCTCCAAGATGAAAGGTTATAATCTTTGATAGACATAAATTAGCCTTTTCTTTTTCCTTATAATGCTAAGTCTGTAACCATTCGAAGCTTGTGCCTGATTCCGTACACTTCACAATTACATAAACGAAAAACTTAATTCAATAGGGCAGTACAACCAGTGCTTTGCCACCATTTTCACCCCAACATACAGATATCATCACTAGGTTCCATACAAGAATATGAAACCACAAATCTTAGCATTCATAGTCAAGTAATTTAGAAAATTCAATAACAGGAAAAACAATGAATAAAGGGCACAAAAATACATCTCTACGGAAGAGCCAGAACGAACCTGGTGAATTGCGGGTACATCAAGTTTTTGCATACAGGGCATTCAAGGAGCTCATAAACACCATTGTTTGAATGAATTCCATGTTTTCCAGCGACACCAAAAGAACTTTTTGTCGTCATAAAATTACTCTCAGGTTTTGTTGTAGCAATGGCATAATCCGCCACGGCAGGGTAAGATTCAACTTCTTTGCAAGCACTGCCTCCAGGAGCCATTGCTACTCCAACTATGTTTACCTATTATGGAAAGGCCTCACTCTCTGTTTCCCTATAAAGGATAAAAATCAGATGTCATCAGAAAAGAAAGATGCCGAAATCGCATTGCGAATTCATATGCAGTTGAACATCTAGAAGAAAATAAGACAAGCAGGGCATAAAATGCTACATCTTTAAGCAAGCAAAAGGGGAGGATCGCCAACAAAAAGAACCCACCTTCCCTAATAACATCATCATCATCATCTAAGAAAGCAACATTCCCAGTTTTTCTTTTTAATGAAAATCCATTCAATTTCAATCAAAATAAAAGTTGAATAATGCAGAAGAAGAAGCAACATAACCATAAAAAAGCAACCAAAATAGGAGACTAACAGCATACAGAAAACAAAAAAAACAAAACTTAATCCACCAAATTTGAATTGGATTTTTACCCTATAAAGAAATTTAATAGGTTGTAATAGAGAACAGAAAAAAATGGGGGAAATGTGAAAGAAGAGAAGCCCTTCCCCTAGCCAATAATGTTAAAAGTTCCAACAAAGCTTCCTCTTTTTGGATGAAATATTAAACTAAATTTGTCCTAAAAACCAACTTACCTACTTGGATTAATTAAGACAGAAAGAACAATGAAGCAAAACAAAACCTATTTTTAAGAAGTTTTCAAACATTACCAATCAAAAGAAAGAAACAAAAGCAGAACCAAAGATAGAAATACACAGTTGAGATTTCCAAGCTTAGTAGTGTCATTTAACATCATTGAAATCCAAAATAAAATCTGGGTTGTGCTCCAAAACAATGAAATAATAGTAATTAGAGAAAATGGTGAAGGGGGAACAGCCCAAACTTACGAGTTTTAAACCCAACACATGGAAGATATGAAAGGTGAAAGCAGTTCAAATGATGACCATCCTTTTTTGAAAATGCAATCGCCTTTCTCCATAAAATAGACTGCCATGCGATTTAAAACTAGAGTTAATTGCATAATACATCCCTAAACTATGACCCTTATTTTAAATTTGTCTCTAAATTTCAAAATATTCTAAGATATTATATTAATCAAGTACTTTCATTATTCAAACTATTAATCTAACAATTAAATGACACATCAATTCTTATGTAACTAAATTTAAAATGAAAATTTTAAATGAATAGAATATTGTTGCATAAATTTAAAAAATAAGGTAAATTTGGGAAAAAAAAAGTGAATGATAAAAGTTTTGTAAAAGTTTTGAAAACCTAAAATTTAATATTTTTTAAAATATCTATTTTTATAATATTCATTTCTCTTAAAATTTTCATTTTAAATTATTTTACATAGATATTGTGTATCATTTAACATTTAAACTAACGATTTTAATAAAAAAAAGACTTAATTTATATAATCTTGATAATTTAAGAATGTAATTTGAATGATTTGAAATTTAGGAACCAATTTCGAATGAATGATCTTTGATGCAATTTTTTTATTTAAAACACTGTATTATTAGTAAGAAGTGGGCTAGGAAGTCCAAATACAAAGAAAATAAGCCAGGGCAACCAGCCCAATCAAAACAAAACACACCAGCTCAACGAAAGCCAACAAAATAAAGTGTGAAAATAAACACAAAAAATCAGAAAAGAAAACAAACAGATCTAGACCTTTCCAATTCCATTAAGACATCAGACGAGCCAAAATACAATGAAGAAACCTCTAGCCGCTCCGATGACTAGAAACAGAGGACGCAAACAAGAAGCAATTGGGGTTTTCAAAAAGTAGAAAGGCAGATCCCCAATTAAAAACCAGGGAAGAAACGAGAAGTTATGGAGGATGAACAAACCGACGATCAGAGTCCATAATAGCTTAAACCCCAATCGATACTTCTTCAACCCAAAAATATTCCTCGCATCTCCTTAGCCCCTCCGCTGCCATTGCATATGTTGTTGAGTTACCTTTTCTCGCCACGAATTCAACGCCAGCTTCAAAAATTTCTCGCCCAGCATCGAATATCCCAGTAATTGCTCTTGAATTAGAATTATCTTCTTGAAGAATGTGATTAATATCTAATTTTGAATCACTCTCTAAAAGCATCTATGCGAAACCCATTTCTGATGCAAATTGGATCCCATGAAGCAAAGCTATAGACTCGGCCAGAGCAACCGAACCCACCAGGTGATGTATTCGATGACTCGATCCTAGAACCTATCCAGTTTCATTCCTTACTATGAATCCAGGCGATGCTAATTGATATGCTTCCTTGTAACCAGCATCAACATTAATTTTCACCTACCCTGGAGACGGAGGACTCCAATTGATTGGCGCTCGAGGTGCAGGGTGCTGTAATATCACGGTAGAGTCACGATAATCCTTTCCAAACCCTCGAATAAAGGTAATAGTGTCCATAACCCTCAGAGACTGTTTCTCATGTAATAGCCTGTTACGGGCAAACCAAATGGCCCATGTAGTAATAGCTGCTTCTATCCTCTTTGCAATGCTCAAATTACTAAAGATCCACAGTAACCAATCAGTACAAATGGAATCCACAATTAATCCAGGCCAATGGAAGCCAAGGGAAAACCACACCTGTTTAGCATAATCACAATCTCATAATAGATGCACACTAGATTCACTAAAGCCTTGGAAACGTGGACAACAATTGTCATTCGAGATACGCCTATAATGTAAGTTTTGGAAAGTTGGGACATAGTTTTGAGCAAAATTCCATAAACAAATTTTTATCTTTGTCGAACACCGCAAACACCAGATTTTTCTATACAAATTTCTCTCCATATCATGCAATCTAGATTCTTGTAGTAAACTTTTGTATCCACTGTTAACAGAATAGACACTCGATTTTTCATGAAACCAAACAAGTTTATCAGGTAGAGGAGTCTTAGAAAGAGGGATACCTATAATTAATCGAGCTTCAGCACTAGAAAAAATGCTCTTAACGAGTGTATAGTTCTAACTCCCCAAGCCTACTCGTATCAAATCACTGACAAATTCCAAACCTTGGACTGATGCAATAACAACCGTATCTTTATTGTTACTTGGTAGCCAAAAGTCGTTTCATATCGAGACAGAATGCCCCGAACCAATCCTCCATTTTAAACCAGACTCTAGCAATGCTCAAGAACTCCAAATGCCTAACCAAATTAACTATGGGTTTTACCCTAACAGAGCCTTTAAAAATGTCGAGTTGTGGTAGTACTTTGCTTGAATGATTCTCGTAGAGAGAGAAGTTGGCGTCTCCATCAACCTTTAGGGTTGTTTCATAAGAAGAGCAATGCTAAGCTTAGAAAGGTCTCTAAAACCCATATCTCCATCTTGCTTTTGGGAACATAAAGCTTTCCAAGAGCATCAATGTAGGTCTTTCTTTCTCGCTTTCTTCTGTCACCAAAATTGCGCAAGCATAGATTTCATCTCTTTACACAAAGAATTGGGGAGTAAAAAACACGACATCGTATATATTGGAATCGATTGGAGGATAGATTTAATGAGCACCTTTCTTCCGCCAATTGATAATAATCGTGCACTCCACTTATCCACCTTCTTGCGTAACCTTTCCTTTAGCTCCTTAAAAGCTTGATATTTGTTTCTTCCAACCATTTAAGGTAGGCTAAGATACCTTTCGGCATTAGTACTCTAATGAACACCCAACACTTGACAAATGGAAGCTCGAGTCTCCTCCATATTCGAACTAAAAAGAATGAGCTCGACTTATCAAAATTTATAAGCTGCCCAAATGCCTCTGCATAAATATTCAACAAAGTTTTAATCATTTGAGCTGCTCCAACCGTAGCTTCGCCAAAAATTAGATTGTCGTCTGCAAATAGAAGATGAGTTACAATAGGCATATGTCTATTCACTCGGCATCTTTAATTTCATTCCTTGAAAAGGTAAATCTCAACAGAGTCGAAAGGCCCTTACTACAGATGAGGAAAAGATAGGGACTAAGAGGGTCCCCTTAACGTAATCCCAAGGATGGGGTAAAACATCCTCTTAAATGACCATTCATAACAACTTGATAGGAAATAGTTTCAACACAATTCATAACTCGTTGAATCCACTCCTCAAAAAATGCCATTCGTCTCGACATCAACCTGATAAACGACCACTCCACTCGGTCGTACACTTTACTCATATCGAGTTTTAAAGCTAACGACCCATTTTTACTAAACATTGTTTTGACATAGAGTGCAAAATTTCATTAGCGAAGATGTTGTCAGTAATAAGTCTCCCAGGCACGAAAGCACTTTTTGCCTCATTTATGCATAAATGCAAGACTTTCTGAAATCTATTCACAAGCATTTTAACTATAATCCTGTACAGAATATTGCATAGACTTATGGGAAGTAGGATTACTGACCTTGGGAATCAACACAATGCGTGTCTTATTAATCTTTATGATGTTGTAATCCCCATTCAATAAACCAATACAAAAATTGGCTACGTTTTACCCTAGAATGTGCCAAAATCTCTGGTAGAAGATAACCTTTAAACCATCCTTGTCTGACGCCTTCAAAGGAGTCATAGTTTTGAGGGCTAAACAGACATCCTCATAGGTAAAAGGCCTCAACAGCTCCTCATTCATGGACTCATCAATACAGGGTTTAACCCCTTTCAGTACTGTATCCACATTAGCAGTGTTATTCGACGAGAATAAATTGGCAAAATATCTAGTCGACAAATCCAAAGCTATCAACACTATCACAAACATTCCCTTCCGAGTTAATCAGCAATTCCATAGAATTACGTCTTCTCCTCTTATATGCGGCCTTATGAAAGAAAATTGTATTTCGGTCACCATTTCTCATCCAGTTTGCACGGGCTCTCTACTTTCAATATATCTCTTCTTTATCTACTTCACAATTAATAGTTAACTTCGTGTCAAAAATATTACCTAGCACCTCGTCGGACGGATTAAGAGAGTTTAGATATTGTAATTGTTTCTCCAAATCTCTAATCGTGAGGCCCTACTCTTCTTTACATGAGTAAACCATTTTTCCAATCCCATACCAACATCTCACAACTAGTTTGGAATAGTTCCCAAACTATTTTCCCTTAAACCCTTAACTTTCAATTCACAAGATTCTTCCAAAAGCTAAGTAGCTACAAAACGAAAAGGATAGGCTTTTTGTGTCATGTTTCCAAAACTTGAGTTAAGGAGCAATGGACAGTGGTAAGAGAAAGCGTGGGTAAATATTGGAACTTATAATTCAGAAATAAGGAGACCTACTCATCATTTGCCAATCCACGATCAAGACATTCCCTTATATTGTTAGAGCTAGTTCTCCCTCGCTCCTAAGTGAACTAGTTGCCATGAGACCCAAGATCAATCAAAGCATAATCCATCAGCATATTTTGAAAAACCCTCATCTGACTTTCTCACCGAATAAGTCCACCTTTTTTTTCGAAGTAAACGCAATTTCATTAAAATCTTCAATGACTACCCATGGGGTATCGAAAGAGTCATTAAGAGAACCTAATAAGTCCCAAGACGCCTCCCTTTGTCGTTCCTCAAGAAACTTATAAAACCTAGTACATCTCCATTTCTGCCCATCAGAATTCTCTTAATCAAAACATCGATATGTCTCAAGAATATGATCGCAATGAAACTTTACAATCCATTTTCCATCCCAATGAAAGCCCACCACTTCTACCATTAGAGTCCACATCAATACTGTTAGGATAACCATAACTTCTCCTAATATTCTCCATACGTGATCCTTGTAGTTGTCTCAATCATGAAAACTATAGTGAGGTTGATGTCCTTCAGCATTAGTCGGAGACGTTTCACTGTTTGAGGTCATCCTAAACCTCAAAAATTTCAGCTCAAGAGCTTCATTGCTTTCAGCTAGCCTTCTCATGAAGGTTTATCGATGTAGTCGTGATAGGTACATGCATTAGAGTGCTCGCATCTTCAAACAAATCCACTTGCGTAGAAAATCCCGAAGAACTAGAGTTTGAGCGAAGTCGCTTGAAAGCATCAACTTTCCTTATTGGGTCCACATCTTCATCTGTATTGGTTATATTAGCATCATTATTGACATTTAATTCCCCACCTATTCGAATTGAATTTCCCCTACAACTGGCAATTTCAACATAGGAATATTTGACTTTTCATGTGTGTTATTAGGAATATTAGCAGAATATCCAGCATTAAAACCCGAATTCCCTTTCTTTCCTTGTGTGATCCCCTAATTGCAACTAGCATTCCCAACAATTTCCATAATTACGCCTTTTACCCTCGTCGTTGTAACACCCCAAAATTTTAATTTTCTTTGCAAAGCATGTCAATGAAATTGTCTTTGCTACTATGGTTAAGTGCTTAAACTGTTTATCTGGCTTTTAAGGTTCGAGTCGTAACTTTAATCTGTGATTTCCTTTTTGGTGAACTCGAGATCTTGAACGTGTCGTATAAATTAGTTTTTGTGCGATCTAGTTTCAACGATGAGCCTAGTTGTTCAATGGTCAAGTATCTGTCTGTTTATTCATGGATTGTGGGTTCGAGTCTCAACATAAGCGAGAAATATTTTTTATTTGCTTATTTTCATTAATGGAGGTTATGTAATTAAATAGTTTCTTTTAAAAAGTTGAAGAACGTCTTTTGTCTCCTTCTTTGTCTTTTTATTTTCCTCTTTTTGAGTTTTGACAAATATAGTGGGTTGGTTCTAAACGGGAGAAATTGTTTTGCTTGAGTGATTGGAAACACCATTGAGGAGTTGTGTATTTAGTATTATTATTTCGCAATGTGTTTTCGAATTTAGTTGAAGTTTCATTTGAACTGTTAAAATTGTTGTTTATGAGTTAGAATGGTTTCCTTTAGGTGAGGATCATTCCGTTGGCAATATTTCGATGCTTTAGTTCGACGAACTCGATATTGTGCAAAGGCTTCGATTAGAGCAGGAACGCTCGAGGTAATTTCGTATCAAGTAGGGTACCAAATCTCTTCTGTTTTCTTGTATTTTTCTGTAACTTTTTGCCAAAATGCTGCAGTTCTAGGGCACACGAGTATGTGTCCATGTAGTGTGCCATTAAAATAGGCTTCAGAGATACACAAGCTAGAAAAAGGGGTGTGCCAGAGCGTGTGTACATATTGTTTTGAGAAATAGCATACAGGGATACATGGGCTGGACCCATAGGTGTGCCTTAGATCATGTGTGTATACTGACTTGAGACACGAGTTGAACACACGGCTGTGTGCCAGATCGTGTGTACATATTGTTTTGCACTCTCAAGTACAGTGCATGTACCGAGCCATGTGTCACACATGGGCAAGCAAATGGTCGTGGGTCAGACCGTGTGCAGTGTAAATTCGAGCACAAAGTTGGTGTAATGAGATTGTAGGTTAACCGTAGGGCTTGTATGACCTAAATTGATTACTAGAGGCTATTGTGCATGAATATTGAACTGTTACGGTGGAGTATCCACGTCGAAAATATACTGAGTTGGCAGTAACACTGTAAATACTACAATGTTATACTGAACTGGTAGTGACACTATAGACATTGTAATGTTATACTGAGTTGGTAGTGACACTGTAAACACTACCAGGTCATTATTGAATTATGCAACTGTTTTCCCGAATGGAAGGTGTAGAAATACTATGAAACCGAATGAGTGTCTTATATACTTACGCTATCGAATCTTTTGGAATATTATTACAATATGTACTGACTTAACAAATGGTGTTTTAGGGACTTCTCAAACTTGACGGCCGACAGACGGGGAGCTCGATCATCTTAGGACTTGTAGGAGTTATAGCCAAACTATTCTAGGAGCCTGTTTATGGAATTTTCGTACTTACGCTAATACTTTTAAGATAATGTCGAACATATCATTATACTATAATACATAATTGTGTGATTGCTTTTACTGTGTATTGTTCTCTATCCCTGCTACGACATTATGACGTCCTCCACCAATCATATGCTCTATTACACCCCCATTCTTCTTGGGGTTGGAAATTTATGGAGTGCAAATTAATTATTCATGAGCACTATTCAAATTAACACTTTCAAATTAACACTTTCAAATTTAATTGAAAATTAATGATTTATCATCTAATGAATACATTTACATGGGACAAGTCTTTTCCAAAAAGTATGTCTAATGTGAAAGGGTTGTGACTCTTCAAAAAGTGTCCATTGAATGCATATAAATAGATGGGCTATGATGTTCACAAATATACATTTTCTTTTTTACAGTCAATTTCAATTTTCAAAAATTAGAGTAAGAGTTAGGGAATTTTGTGATTTTGCTAATCAAAAGAAATTCAAAACTTCGTTGTATCCCGAGAGGGCCTTTGTCTTAACCCTCTAGCAACTTTGTGTGGGGGCAAATAGTTCTCTTTGGAAAGCATCACCTGTGCCTCGAAGTTTACTATTTAATTCAATATCGTCTCCAGATCTATATTCTCTCAAAATCTCCAACAATCAAAGAGAACTAATTTGAAGATGGTGACGGAGGCTACCACCTCATTCAAAGTGATGAATAAAGAGTTTGTCAAACTTGACCAATTTGATAGCTCAAACTTTAATCGTTGGAAGGATAAGATGTTGTTCCTTCTTACCGTCTTGAATGTGGCGTACATTCTAGATCCAAATTTACAACCCGTGGAGGATCCTACCCCTAATACAAATCCCGAGGAAATTACGAAAGTGGTTGAACTCAAGAAGAAGTATGAGGAAGACAATTTCACATGTCATGGACACATTCTCAACACCTTGTCCGATCGATTGTATGATCTTTACATGTCGATGCAATACCTGGTGGAAATATGGAAAGCTCTCGAAGAGAAATAAAAACACCGAGCGACAAGGTACCGATAAATTTTTAATGATGAAATATTTTGAATTCAAAATGCTTGATAGTATCCTGATCATGGATCAAGTCCATGAATTACAAGTCCTTGTAAGCAGACTTCGTGACTTGAAAGTTATTCCGAAAATGTTACAAGTCGGGGCTATCATCTCAAAATTGCCCTCGTCTTGAAACAATTATCAAAAGAAACTTTTGCGTATGGCAGAGAACTTCACTGTGGAGAAAATACTTGCACATTTGCGTATTGAAGAGGACACTCGAAAGCGTGATGCAGTGTATCTTCCCTAAAGTTCTAAAGTGAACCATGTGTGCGAGTCCAAGAACTCTCGAAATGGTAAAAGAAAGGCCACATTCGAGACCAATGACATGCAAAACAAGAAGAAAAAATATCATAATTGTTATAATTACAATAAGAAAGGACACTACATTAAAGATTGTAAACTTTTAAAGAGGAAGCAAGATACCACAACTTCCAAAGTCAATATGGTGGAGGATATGAACTTAGTGGCCATGGTTACAGAAGGGGTTGAGAATTTGGAGATTGGTATGATTATCGAACTCAATATAGCCATGACCGATAAGTCTCATAATTGGTGACTTGACTCTAGTGCTATTGTCCATGTGTGTAATGACCGACAACAATTCAAAATTATGAACTAGTGGCAAACCGTGAAGTGCTTATGGGCAACTATCAATCGGTTAAGGTGCTCGATCAAGGGACGATGGATCTCAACTTCACATCTGGGAAGAAATTGACTTTGACCAAAGTGTTGCATGTTCCCGATGTGAGACAGAATTTAGTGTTTGTGAGTCTTTTGTGTAACAAGGAGTTTAAGGTTATATTGGAATCCGATAAGTTTGTCTTGCTTAAGGGTGATATATATGTAGGAAAAGGATATTGTAATGAGGGTATGTTCAAGTTGAGCATTGATATGAATAAATTCAATTCTTCTGCTTATATTGTTGAGTCTTATCCTTTGTGGCATGCATGTTTAGCACATTTTAATTTTAAAACTTTACAATATATGCAAAAGAATGATTATATCAATCTAAATAATGATGAGTTTATGGATAAATGTAAAAATTGTATTCAATCAAAAATTACCAAGAAGCCATTTCCTAATAAGTGTGAAAGGAATTCGCAAGTGTTACATTTAATTCATTCGGATGTTCTTGAATTAAATGAAACTCTAACAAGAGCTGAAAAATTATATTTTATCACTTTTATAGATGACTTTTCTAGATTTACTTATGTGTATCTCATGAAAAGTAAAGACGAGGCTTTTGATATGTTTAAACGTTTTAAAATTGAGGTTGAGAATTTGTTCAGTAAGAAAATCAAAGTGCTTCGTAGTGATAGAGGTGGTGAAGATTTTTTAAATGAATTTAATGTATTTTGTGAGGAATAAGGTGTGGTACATAAGTGTTCTGTGCCTTATACTCCACAACAAAAGTTTGGCAGAAAGAAAGTACCATACTTTAGTGGATATGGTTAACTCGATGTTGTTAAATGTTAAACTTCCATATAATTTATGAGGTGAAGCATTATTGACTGCGTGTTATGTCCTTAACAGAATACCATCGAAAAAATTTAAAGTATCTCTATATGAGTTATGGAAGGGTCGGATGCCAAACTTAGATTATTTCAAAGTGTGGGGGTGTTTGGCTTACTATAGAGTTCCCAATCAACAGAGAACAAAGTTACGACCAAGAGCCGTCAAAGGTGCATTCGTTGGATATGCCCAACATTCTAAGGCATATCGTATTCTTGATTTAGTGTCAAATACGATAATTGAAACAAGAGATGTTGTATTCATTGAAAATAAGTTTTTCGATGATTCAACGGATTCAGAAAAAGAATATCAACCAATGATCTTAAGTGATCAAACCAAAAGAAGTCTTTGTGACAATAAGGATATGGAATCGAGGAAAAGTCAAAGGGTGAGAAAAGTAAAGGAATTTGGTCTCGATCTCATTTCCTCACAATCCCTAGCATTCCTTGTTGAGGGAAATAGAGAATATGTAATTAAGAAGATCCCTATAATGTTTAATATGGATGGTGATCCACAATCTTATGGTGAAGCCATGACTTCTAGGGATGCGACATTTTGGAAAGAGGCGATCAATGATGAAATGGATTCAATATTATTCAATAATACTAGGATTCTAGTTTATCTTCCTTAAGGATCGAAGCCTATTTGATGTAAATGGGTGTTTAAGAGGAAGAACACTCCAACAAGGTGTTCTCCAATCTATAAGGCTAGGTTGGTGGCAAAAGGAAAGCCTAGATTATTTTGACACCTATGCATCAGTGGCTAGGATGACCTCCATTCGAATTCTTATAGCATTTACATCTATCCATAAGTTACATGTACATCAAATGGATGTTAAGATGGCTTTTTTGAATGGTGATCTCAAAGAAAAAGTCTACATGGAGCAACCAGAAGGCTTTGTCCTTCCTAGGAATGAACACAAGGTGTGTAAATTGATCAAATCATTATATGGTTTAAAACAAGCCCCTAAACAGTGTCATGAGAAATTTGACTCTATTATTTTGTCATATGATTTTTTACATAATGGTGCGGATAAATGTATTTACACTAAATTCACTGATAGGTACGGTGTAATTATTTGTCTCTATGTAGATGATTTGTTAATTTTTGGGACAAACATAGAAGGTGTTCGTGAGACCAAAGAGTATCTAGCCTCGAATTTTAAGATAAAGGATCTCAACGAGGTAGATATAATTCTAGGTATAAAGGTGAAAATGCATGAAAGGGGCTTTGTATTAAGCCAATCTCACTACATCGAGAAAGTATTGAAAAAGTTCAAACACTTGAATATCAAGGATTCAAACACTCCATACGATTCAAACTTCAAGTTAAGTGAGAATAATGGTGGTGCTATAGCGTAACTTAAGTATGCCAGCGAATTGGAAGTCTAATGTATGCGATGCATTGCACTAGACCCGATATCGCATTTACTGTGTGCAAATTGGCGAGATTTACAAATTGTCCTGTTGCTGATCATTGGAAAGGAATTTGTAGGATTTTTGGTTATCTTAAGAAAATAAAAAATTTGGGATTATTCTATAGTGATTATCTTGCAGTACTAGAAGGTTACTCGGATGCAAGTTGAATTACAAGTTTAAGTCACAATAAGTTCACATCTGGATGGATTTTTACGATCGGAGGTGGAGCCATTAGTTGGGCCTCCAAGAAACAAACTTGCATCTCACATTCAACTATGGAGGCTGAATTTATAGCCTTAGGGGCTACTAGTAAGGAAGCGGAGTGACTAAGAAATCTATTGCTAGATATAAAGTTGTGGCCACAACGTAGGTTCGCCATTTCCGTATATTGTGATAGTGAATCCACCATGTCTCGAGTGTACAATAAGGTGTATAATGGAAAGTCTAGACATATAAGTTTGAGACGTGAGTATGTGAGACAATTGATTAGGGACGATGTGATAATTGTTACCTATGTTAAGTCAATTAACAATTTAGCGGATCCACTGACAAAAGGTTTGTTAAGTGATTTAGTTAAAAGTACCACCACTAAGACGGGATTAAAATCATTCTAATTGCATTATTGATAATGGAAACCATACCTATTTCTAGCCAAAAGTTAGTTTCAAGGTTCAAAGGGTAATAACAAGTTATCGAATGATAATGTGCACTAAAAACCATGATTTAGTTTAGAAGGATGAGTTTTACTCTTAATAGATGGATATTAATTATCATGAAATCCACCTATATGGACATTAAGTGGTGCCGCTTCAACGAGATTTATTTATGATTTTCTCTCGTACATGTTCATGAAACGGGATGAGCACATGGCCATATCGGTGCTAAAACAAATTAAATGATTACTCTATTTCTTTACGATTATGTGAAATTTTTATGGTATTGACTTTAAGAGTGATGGTTCAAGCGACTAGCCACCATTTACTTTTTTGATACTTTGAGAAGTTTGCACTAAAGAAAGGTTCAATCTGCGGACACCCTTCTTTATGCTTAATCATTGTGTACTTATTTTCTAGAATTAGAAATCTAGTGGGGGATTGTTGGAAATTTATAGATTACAAATTAATTATTCATGAGCACTATTCAAATTAAAAGTGATGATTTATCATCTTTCAAATTTAATTGAAAAGTGATGATTTATCATCTAATGGATACATTTCCACGGGACAAGTCTCTTCCAAAAGGTATGTCCAATGGGAAAGGGTTGTGACTCTTCAAAAAGTGTCCATTGAATGCATATAAATAGATGGACTATGATGCTCACAAATATACATTTTCTTTTTACAATCAATTCCAATTTTTAGAAATTAGAGTAAAAGTTAGGGAATTCCACGATTTTGCTAATCAAAGAAAAATCAAAACTTCGTTGTATCTAGGAAGGACCTTTGTCTTAACCCTCTAGCAACTTTGTGTGGAGAAAATAGTTCTCTTTGGAAAGTGTCACCCGTGCCTCAAAGTTTATTATTTAATTCAATAGCGTCTCCGAATCTATCTTTTCTCAAAATCTCCAACACTAGGTGATAGCATTAGAAATGACACTGATTTTCTCCCTAAATTTGTTTATTAATTGTCTCTTTTGTAGCATATTTAGCATGCATAATAGGCATTAGATACTTAGGTTTATATTTTCTAACTCATTGTTTTGGTTTACATTCTTGTTATTTTATCTCTTTTTGTGCACTAATATCGCCACATGCAGCATATATATATATTGCGTTTTAAAATTGTCAGCGTAAGGACGCATCTCAGTAGATCAAGGCTAAAAAGAATTCAGAATACAGCCATAAATTCAACTTGAAATTATGACCATAGATGTCGCCACATAGGAATCTTTACATTGGAATGAGTGAATTCAAGCTACAAGTATATCTAGAAGCACCAGCGCAGGAATTTCACACGCTATCACCACAATTAAAGATTTCAGATTGCGACTAGAGATGCAGCGACAATCTGCTGATTTATGAAGATCACACCAGATCTGCGTGAGTGTATAATTGGACTTTAACAAACTTTGACAGCTGTAATTAGATCTGGATATGAGAAAACATAAGATCTATCATTCTTGAAGTCATTCAGAGTTGCGGCTACAAGTTGGTTCAGAAATGCGGTAAATTGCTGCTGCAAATTATAATTTGCACCGACATTCTGCAACAGTCCAATAAACAAATCAAATCTTCGTAGCTGTCAATAACAAACTTTTACAGCTATACAAAGTAGTTGGATCTGAGAATGGAGGAAATCTGCAATTTCTTGAGCCTATAAATAGAGGAAAGAAGATGATTTTTCATCAAGAGTTGAAGAATTAAATTTGCAAATTAGTTTGTGTTTTTGGAATTTATTGCTGGAGACCGGTGAACTGACTGAGCCGACGAGCAGCAACTCCTAACGAGGAGTGCTTGATGCTGAGCAAGAGAAGCAGTTAAGGAGTAATCCGAGTATATATTCCTATGTATTCGTTAACTCATTTCTTATGGATGATGAAATATTATTAATATTTGAATGAATACGAGAGTATCTTTCAGTATTTGATCACTTTGATTCTTATTCAATGTTTTTTATCTGTTTATTCTAAGATCTAACTGCATCAAACACGAGAGTAGCTTTGCAGTCTACCGACATCGACAGATGCGGTACAAGTTATGTTAACAAGTAAGTTAGGTGAGAGCTGCTTGGGATCAAAAGAGATTCTTATCACTTATTCTTGGGTACACAATGTTGTTCACACCGAGAGGTGGAGTAATTGTGGGTACTTAAGTCGTGACTAAACAAGGAACTGTTATTGGTAAGAATTCATTGGAGCTTCATTGCTGCGACAATTCATCTATACAATACCTTGTCGACCCATCCAGCATTGTAAGTTAGCAAAGTTAGCAATCCACTCCAAATCTTCACACTTGATCCCTATTTTACTTTTATGCATTTAAATACTCAACACTTCAACACACTTTAATTTATTTTCAGTTGCTTTGACAATTAACCTTGATTGCATTGACAGTATTAATAATTTTAGTGTGCAGATCTGACTTAATTGCACTGACATTTTTACTCACATTTCATCTAATTTTAGTATTAGCTGCTTCGACAACTGAACATCAAGAACCCATTCCTCGTGGGATCGATATTGTAACAACCCGTTTTTCAATGGTGTCGAAAATAGTGATTTCGAGACCACAAACTCGATGAGAAAATTTTATAATGAGTGTTTAAATTAAATAAGTCAATAATAATTTTATATGAATTTTGAATTGAAGAGTTTTAATTATTGAATTAAAAGTTAGTATAAGTGATTTGGTTCAAAAGTCAAGTGGTTTTAGAAAATGAGGTATTGGATCTCGTTTCTGAAATTAAGGGCTGTAAATATTTTTATTAAATATTTACAGAGTCTTATTATATGTGAATTGAAGTTCGGTCAGATAATTTTGATGATTAATTGCTTAATTAAGGAAAAAGGAGTAAATTGTGAAAGGGGTAAAAGTTAATTGCTATTGATTAAAAATAAAAAGGACCAAAGTGGTAATTACACCATGGTCAAAAAGCCCAAGCGGTGGAGGATATGATTACCTTCCGCTAACTTTTGAGTTATTTATTCATTTAGTCCTTTTTAGTTTAAGGTTAAATTGTAAACAAGTTTATTTAATTGGAATTTAATATAATTGAGGGACTAATTATGAAATTAGATCTTTTTTAAATGGCCTAATAATAGAAATGATGTGAAACTCTTTAGATTTTTATAAATTGTAATTAAATCCTAATAAAATGAGGATTTACTAATTAGTTTAATTTAGTATGATCGAAATTGGTGGTTTCGAGGACACAAATTCAATGTGTTAGACCGTAAATATTAATTATCTAATATTTATGAAGTCATTAGTATCGTATTAAAATTTGGTTATGAAATTTTATTGTATAGATAGCTAATTAAGTAAAAAGCATTAAATTGAAAAAGGTGCAAAAGTTGAATTCTCTTAATTAAAGGTATTAGATGTCAATTGAAAAGTAAGTTAAGGTCCTTAAATGGTAATATAACCATTTTTCATTTGAGTGGACGATCTTGACTAAAATTTGATTAAAATTAAAGTGTGAACAAAGGGCATATTGGTAAATTAAGTAAATAAATGGTTAAAACTAAAATTAAAAGATGAAATTTAGTCATCTTCTTCTCCAAGGAGCCGAAACTCCATTGCCAAGGGGAGAAGCAAGCCTCGGTCACTTGGGTTCTTAGATTGGGTGAGTAAATATTGCCCGTTTTTAGTAATTTTTATGTTTTTGAACTTGTTTTAGCTCGATCTAGCTAACCCGAGTACTAATTTGTAAAACTGTTAAACATTTTGGTTTATGTCATTGATGAGTTTGGTTTGTTTTTGAAGTTTAATGATAAAATAGTAAGCTTAGTTTTTAAATGAGAATATTTTGTAAAGAAATTTTTAGTAATTTTCATGTTAAAGGACTAAAGTATAAAAGTAGTAAAAGTACAAGGACTTATTGTTAAATAAAATAAATATGAGAAGTATTGGATTGCTATAATATTCGACTGAACTTGTTTTTAAGGAAAAATGGTTAATTTGCAAGTTTTGAGATAAAGGATTAAATTGAATAAAAGTAAAAAGTTAAGGGTAATTTTGTAAAAATACCAAAAAGGCTTATTTGCATAAAATGATTAAAAATTCATGTTGATTTAAATAGTTGAATGAAATTATTGTAATAGATCAACATCGTGTCCCGATCGTGAAAAAGGGAAAATTACGGATTTGCCCCTAAAGTTCACTTTAACTACAATTTCGTCTAGTAAGTTCGTAACGTTAAATTTACATTTAAATAGTATATTAATTGTATTCTTTATAATTGTTACAGAACAGGTTATGGTACGTGAAATTGAGAAAGATGAAAAAGAAATGAATGAAAGAGATATCAGGGTTTGAGCTGATGATTTGAAACCGACGTGATGGTTGAGGTATCGCATATGTTACGAGTCCTAGACAGTTTGTGCGAGCAACATCGTGACTCGGGAAAGAGATATGGATCCTAAATGGATTACATGCCCTACGATGGTTGGGACTATGCTTATTGCATACTTTCGACAGCTCGTGTGAGCAGCATTGTTAGGGAACAGTTTATAGTACAGACAGACACCGTACCGATGGTTGGGGTACCGCATACATTGCGAGTCCTTGACAGCTCGTGTGAGCAGCATTTAGTACTTGTAACAGAAAAGTTGGAACACCAAATATGGCTTGAGGAAATAACAGTTCTTCCTAGCTCGGTTGAGATGTAATTGCTTTATGCATATGATTGGTAACTCTTTAAACTCTTCGAACTTACTAAGCTTTGAAGCTTACCAAAGATGATATTTTTGTTTTGTAGATTGTTTGTTGTTTGAAGATCGGATCATCTCAAAGAAATCACACTATCTCAGGAGCTCATTTGGTAGTATTTTCATCACTTGGTTATATGACATGTATTAGGATGATGGTACCCTTGAAATGTTTGATTTTGGATTGTTAGTTCTTTGTTAAACTAAACTTGCTTGCTTGCTTGATGTTGTAATTAAGCAAATATGTTTGGTAATGAATTGGCATGTGAATTTAAGAATACTTGTGATGAGTTGTATTTTGTTTCATATGACGAAACAAGTATTGTCATGTATAGATTTTGCAAGGTGAGGATTTGAATAAGAATCTTGTGTTGAATGATGGTTGATAAACTTGAGGACTTGTGTGAATAATCGAATTCTGTATACATGTTTCGGTAGAATTCTTGCATGTATCGGTAGAAGAACAGAGTAAGGGAGAAGTTGGTTACTGACTTACATTGTATCGGTAGGTAACATACGAAGTATCGGAAGTTCTATTCATAATAGTATCGGTAGTTTGAATACTTGTATCGATAGAAGTTGTAGGGTAAAACCTCTTAGCTCTCTGGAGTTTTTAGTATTGGTAGAAACATGACATGTTTCGGTAGAAGTCATACTTGTATCGGTAGTATGTCTCAAGTACCGGTAGAAGTCTACACTATTCTTGAACTGTTTATTGACTTGACAACTACCGATACTTGTCCAACAAGTACCGGTAGAAGTATCCAAAAATCATGAAAATGATCTTTTCACCCTTTTTGAGTAATTATATTTAAATGATTATGTATGACATGATATTAAAAGGTGAACAGTAATAAATGAATAGAAAGACACCAAGACCCTAACTAGTAACGATTTTGGGTTTTGGGTATTACAGACATGAAAAATGGATGTCATGATTTGTGAAATGAATATTGATTCCTTCTACGATGTAATGATAGGTATGTTTGGTTATAGTTTGGTTAGCTAATGGTGAGAATTGTGTGTTTGGGATACAGGACCATGTGATCCCTGATGGAAAATATTTGTACGTGATTCCTAAGTTCTTGAGTGATTGAATTTGATTATTTATTGATTTAAAGGTTATAAATGAATATGTAAAAATTAAATGTAATTAGTATTCTGAGCTACAAATTATAATTGTAAAAGTTGTGATTGAATTGTATGTAAAAAAAAAGACTCAAAAAGTTCAGTAGACCCTAAGACCTTAGACCGAAGATGATTTTGGGTTTTTGGGTGTTACAGATAACCGATAGAATTGTTCTATCAACTATACTTGTATCGACGTGTGTTCTCTTGCACAACTGCTATGACGTTACAGATTGCGATCAAGTTTTGGTGTCGTTGTCGGGAATGGCGTTCGTTTGATGTTTATTTTTGTCATTGCATTTATTCTTTATTATCTAAATTTTATTCGTCACTAACTTGTTTCCTTTTTGTTGTTTACTTTTACATTTTTTTACTGAAATATGGCTAGAAACAAGGTATATAGAACCTCAAGATTTTGGATTGACATGAGTGATGCTGTAGAAATGGAGCTTGATGCCATAACAGCCCAGGTATCTTCTTTGACTAATATGTAGAATGCTACAGCAGTTGCAGAATGGAAATATGCAGTGACAATTTGTAATTACTGTGGGGGCAACCATGAGTTTGAAGAATGCCATCAAATCTAGCAAATGTGTACCACATGGGGAATTTTTATCGAAATGAAAATCCATATTTCAACACTTACACGCCAGGGTGGGAGCAACATCCAAATTTTTGTTGGAACAATCAAGACCCTGGAAGTATAGACAATGATGTTATATCCGAGTGGACATTGCCCAATTATGATCAACCTTTGTCAAGGCAAAATATCCAGCAAGACGAAGCATCAGAGTTTTCATCAATTGAAAATTTGCTGAGATAATATATTGCCAAGACTGATGTTGTGCTTCAAAATCGAGCTGAATCCATACGAGCTCTAGAATATCAATTTGGACAGATTGTGGGCGCAATAAATTTGCGACCACAAGAAACTTTGTCGGTTGATATTGAGAATTCGATATCACAAGGGCAAGAGCATGAGGAGGAAATTATTCCCAAAAGTGAAACTCAACTAAATAAAGTTGTTAGAGATGCTACAGCAAAAGAAGATAATTCAAATCTCAACAATGGAAAGATGTCAGCGCAATCTGAAAATCAAACTGTAGCTGAAGAGATTAAATAAAAAATTATGATGACAGAATCAGATCACTTTATTGCCACAAATGTTACAGCAAAACAGCCTCAGAAACTTGAAGACACGTTGTCAAAGAAGAGAAGATTGGGAGATGTTGAAGCAATCGCACTTACTAAAGTGTGCACTATCATGACAATTAAATTACTCCAAGAATTTAAGGATCCCAAGAGCTTCTCAATACCCTATTCCATTGGTGATCGGTATATTGGAAAGGCATTATATGATTTCAATGAAAGCATAATTTTGATGCCTATATCCGTAATTAAGAAGTTACGGAATTGGAAAAAATGCAAGAAATAGTGGAAATTTTTTGGACCGTGTGAAGATTAAAAGAGTATGAAGTACTTGAAGAAGAAGGAATAAATACTATGTTTGCACCAATTGAGAATAAGTAAACACTATTGTCGGCGCATTAGGATTCCATTATCAACGTGATTTTGTACAGCTATACTGCACCTACTGACTTAATGCTAAAAACGGACGAAGTTCATGTGGAGGAAGAAAAAGATGAAAAAATAGATGTCGAGGCAAATTTAGCTGAGAAATTTGTCCCTGCACCTGAAGTTGTAGGTGCAATAATTGAAGGCTTGGCGCAAGATGGAGTGAGTTAGGTGGAAGCTACTGATGAAAACCTTTGGGCGATAGTGGTTTATACTGTATCAAAGAATGAAGCAGTTGATGATACCAGAGCAGAGATAGAAACTGAGGAGCAGTCCACATATCATGCGAAGCTCAAACAAAAGTAAAAGAAGAAAGAAGAAAAGGACCTGATGTCGTGACAAATTCGGCTAAGGAATTTGTCACCGAACATGAACTTGTGGGTGCATCATATGATTATTTGGTGGCACCTGAAGCAAGTCAGGTGGAGGCTGTGATGCCTGCTGTTGAGGAGCAATCCACAAGTTCGACCAAGCCAAAGGAACGAAGGAGAAAGTGCACCAAAGATAAGAAGCAACGCGAGGAATGGAAGCGCAAGAAGAAGAAGACTAATGCAGCCACATCTTCGGCTGTAGCACACTGAGTTAGTTTTTATTTTTTCAACACTTAGTTTAGTTTTCATGCATATCATGTAGTTGTAGTATAATTGTCCCTACGTTTTTAATGTCATTGCATTTTTATTATCGCTGCATCTACATTGTCATTTCATTTCCATATATATATATTTATTACTGTTAGTGCATTGGGGACAATGCACACTTTAAGTTTGGGGGGACTTTGTGTGAAATGGAAATGCAATTGCACCCATATTCATTTTTGAAAATTTACTTGTTTCTTTAGTTTAATGAAAAGTATGCAAAGTTTTAACAAAAATGTGAACATAATTTTTATTTTATGCGTAATTCTTGAATTATTTGGGATGTTGATATATGAATTAGGTGAATTTGAATGAATATTGAACCTTCTAGTTTTGAATGAATGATGGGATTGCATTAGTAATGAATGGGTAGTATCAATCTTTGAATCTTGAATTAACTTTCCAATTGCAGCGACATATGTTAATAAAAAGACACTCCAATGTGAGTGCATTGTGACTCATCAAGGGAGAACACTCCGTTGCATGTGTTAGAAAAATCATCTAGCAAAAGGCTATCACTGTAAGAGTGTGTGTCGCGCGCAATTAGATACTTCCTGGGGTTTGTTGCACCCCATCGTTACTGCCCAGGAACAAGGGTATAGTAATGTAATGACATCTCTCAATCACATAAAAAGAAAGAAAAGAAAAAGAAGAAAAAAATTTATGATAATTGCTGTATTGGTTCAAGGAAGATTAGGATTCAATGCATGATACTAACATTTATGAAGTTGCAGTTTTTAATTGTTCATGCCTATAAATTGTTGGTGCATTATTCTATCATGTAAATATAATTTGTGCATTAAGATTTCAGAAAATTCAAGTTGTGAGAATAATATTACGGTGACATGTTTTGATTGTGCCTTTACTAACTTTTGTTTACTTGGAGACAAGTAAAACCTAAAGTTTGGGGTATGATAGCATTAGAAATGACACTGATTTTCTCCCTAAATATGTGTATTAATTGTCTCTTTTGTAGCATATTTTAGCATGCATAATAGGCATTACTTACTTAGTTTTTATATTTTCTAACTCATTATTGTTTGGTTTACATTCTTGTTATTTTAAATCTTTTTGTGCACTAATGTCGCCACATGTAGCATATATATATTGCATTTTAAAATTGTCAGCGCAAGGACACGTCTCAGTAGATCAAGGCTTAAAAGAATTCAGAATGGAGCCACAAATTCAGCTTGAAATTACAACCATAGATGTCGCCGCATAAGGATCTTTACGTTGGAATGAGTGAATTCAACTACAAGTATATCTGAAAGCATCAGCGCAAGAATTTCACATATTGTTGCCGCAATTAAAGATTTTAGATTGCGACCAGAGATACGGCGATAATCTGCAGATTTATGAAGATCACACCAGATCTGCATGAGTGTACAACTAGGCTTTAACTAACTTTGACAGCTGTAATTAGATCTGGATATGAGAAAAGATGAGATCTATCATTCTTGAAGCCATTCAGGGTTGCGGCCACAAGTTGGTCAAAAAATGCGACAAATTGTCACTGCAAATTATAATTTACGCCAACATTCTGCAACAGTCTAGTAAACAAATCAGATCTGCGTAGCTGTTAATAACAAACTTTTACAGGTGTACAAAGTAGTTGAATCTGAGAATGGAGGAAATCTGCAATTTCTTGAGCCTATAAATAGAGAAAAGAAGATGAAGAAAAATCATCAAGAGTTAAAGAATTAAATTTACAAATTACTTTGTGTTTTTGGAATTTATTGCTGGAGACCAGTGAGCTGACTGCGCCGACGAGCAGCAACTCCTGACAAGGAGTGCTTGATGCTGAGCAAGAGAAGCAGTTAGGGGGTAATTCAAGTAGCCTAGAGATAGTATATTCCGATATATTCGTTAACTCCTTTCTTATGGATGATGAACTATTATTAATATTTGAATGAATACGAGAGTATCTTTCAGTATTTGATCACTTTGATTCTTATTTAATGCTTTTTATCTGTTTATTCCTAGATCTAACAGCATCAAACATGAGAGTGGCTTTGTAGTCTACCGACATCGAGAGATGCGGTGACAAGTTAGGTTAACAACTAAGTTAGGCGAGAGCTGCTTGGGGTTAGAAGAGATTCTGATCACCTGTTCTTGGGTACACAACGTTGTTCACACCGAGAGGTGGAGTAATTGTGGGTTCTTGAGTCGTGACTAAACAAGGAACTGTTATTGGTAAGAATTCATTGGAGCTTCATTGCTGCAACAATTCATCTATACAATACCTTGTCGACCCATCCAGCATTGTAAGTTAGCAAAGTTAGCAATCCACTCCAAATCTTCACACTTGATCACTATTTTACTTTTATGCATTTAAATACTCAACACTTCAACACACTTTGATTTACTTTTAGTTGCTTTGACAATTAACCTTGATTGAATTGACAGTATTAACAATTTTAGTGTGCAGATCTAACTTAATTGCACTGACATCTTTACTCACATTTCATCTAATTTTAGTATTAGTTGCTTCGACAGCTGAACATTAGGAACCCATTCCTTGAGGGGTCGATATTCGATAGAATTGTTCTATCAACTATACTTGCATTGATGTGTGTTCACTTGCACAACTGCTGTGACGTTACAGACGCGATCACTGGGTTGGGCACGAAGGGAAATATCCCATTAGAACTCAAAATTTTCGATCGGATCAATAGCTCTTTTTGGGCAATAACTTTCACTATGTCCTAAAAAGCCACATATAAAATAGAAAAGGATGAGTTTTTCATACTCAAATAAGACATAAATATATGTGCCATTGGGAAGAGTAAGTCGCTTCTTCCTTTTTAAGGGATTTCAATATTAATTCGAACTCGTATCCTCATTATACCTTTGTAGCCCATTTGAATGATCGATGTGTCGTACTCTAAAAAAGTCCAAATAAAGTTACCCAATTGTTTCACCATTCAGACATGAATCCATGCGGAACATCATTGACTATCATCGAGTAAGCAACTGTCGTCAAACTGACATTCAACAGATCATCTCCTTTTCCTAAACGGTGCATCATAAGAAGATGGGAATTAAAATTCCAAGGACCATTCCTATCCACACGATCCACATCTATAGTATTATAAAAATCGAAACAAGAAACGTCCATTTCCAAGTCTATAATGGAGACTTCCCCAATGGGATGCTAAACATTTGGCCAATGTAGATCTCATCGCTTGAAAATGAACGACACTTGATGTAAGGAACTTACCCACCAAACAGTTCTCGTAAGAGGTTTCATCGTCCACTGCTTCAACACCTAGTTGGATAGAATCTTCCTCAATATCATCCTGTTATAAAATTTGTCAGCGACCCCTCCATGATGAACAACTTCCACAGACACAAGCAGACAAAAATCAAAAGTCAACCAAAGTACTGCCAAAAGCAGAAAACATGTCAATAGATAAAGCAAACAAGCGTGTCAAAAAGGCAAAGAATTTTTTCTTTTAAGTTCTTTGATGCAATTAACGCTTAAAATTAAGATTTTTATTTATTAAATAATGATTTGGGTCCAAATTTAAATTCGATACTTGTCCAAATGCAAAATTCTTTTAAAACTAAATATTAAACTAAAAAATGAGCTTGATAAAAAATATTCTTAAGTTTCGATTTTTGAGATCAGGGGTGAAGTTAGAAAATTTTGAGAGGGCGAAATTTATTTTACCATTTTAATAGTTTATATATGTTTATAATTTTTAAAGGATTAAATCAAAATTTTATCATTTTAAAGGGCCAAAGTGCAATTTTACTTTTAAAACTTTAAAATTTTAAGAGGCCTAAATGAAAATTTTACATTTTAAGGGCCAAGGCCTTGTCAGCCCTCGAGCTCTCCACTATTTGAGACATTATAATATATATAATTTTTTTTCTAATTTGTATCACATAAAGATTATATAATAATATAAGAATTAAAAATTCAATAAGTTATTTATATTTAAATTTTTAATAAACAGACCCCAACGAGTGGCTCCAGTGATAAAGATGATATTATTCATCCTAAGAGATCCGGGTTCGAGCACTAGTGTGTGCAAGGTGTATGTGCTTTGTCAAAGGGTTAAAAAAGTATGAACAGATACTATTATATAATTATACTAATATATTAAAAAATAATAAACAAGATATATATATTAAATTTTAATTTTAAGAAAAAATAATATAAATTATTTATTTATAAATATAAATAAATTTTAATAAATTTAATGTTTCACAAAATAGTTGTTACAATTATGGATGGCAAAATTTGAATTGCTTGATAGATTTCGAATCGATTCGTTTTAAATGGAGTAGATTTTTTTTATTTGAAAAATGGATGTGAAATGGGACAAAGTGGATTTATAGTAGGTATGGAGCGGTTGTGGCAATTGCTTCTCACCCCGACCCACTCTATTATATAAAATTATCATTTTATCCTTGTATATATAAATTATTAAAAGGGTATAAATGTAACAATTTAATATAGAAAAAGCATATATTTTATCTTTTTTGAAGAATTATGTTTAAATATTTACTTGAATTTAAAAATATTGAAAAAATTAAAGATAAGTAGTAAAAATTAAATTGAAGTGGAGCGGGTGGGGTGGGGTGGGGTGGGGTGAGGCGAGGATGGATGCATCCAACATCCATGGAGGTGGTAATAGTTTTCAGTATTATATATCCATAATGGAGCGAGGCAGGTGGTGGAGTAGATTGTGTCAATTATGGTGTGGTAACGAATTTAGTAATATCCACCTCACCCCACTCCATTGGCATCCCTATCTACAATCATAATCACTCGATTATTAGTAAATTTTGTAACATCCCATTACCCAACTCGATCATTAGGTCCTAGTTATGAGGTATCACATTCGTTGCCGAAGCAACTACGGTTAAACTATGTTTGATTTATACTATTAATAATTTATTTCAATTAATACAAATATACAATATGATTAAAAGCCATTTTCGGGTTTTATACGAGCTTACGAAAGCTCCAAAGCTAACCCGAGATCGAATTAAGACCAAATTGTAAATTTTTCAAAATACTGGGTTGCGTCGCAATGTTGGTCATCGCGACGCAAATACTGAGTAGGTCTCATCGCGTCCTCGAATACACATCGTCGTAACATGACTCATGGGTTGCTTCTCGTTGTGACGTTGGGGATATGTCGTCGCGATGTGACATACTGTTTCATCAAAATCAACATGGTACAAGTTTGGGAGACCTAGAATAATACTTTACATTTCAATTACAACCAAAAAACAATATGCTAATTGCATTCAAACCAAAATATGCCAAAATGACACTTCAAACAACATCGAGCAACCAAGTTTTAAATTCAACCATTTTCGATACAACTCAAATCCTAGGTATATGTCATATACTAATCAAAAGAGAACTTTACAAACTTTGCTGAGTCGGGGACCGCTTCCTGGATGCTGGATCAACTGCTCAAACTATTTGAAATATACTATACCTGTGCATGGAGAAAACAAAACGTACGCTAAGCAATTACACTCAACGGTAATTTCCATATTTAAAGTCACAAAATAAACATATTTAATATAAGAATTCTATTCTCCTACAACATTCAATTTGATAATCCAACTAACATTTATATTTGTTCATTCTATTAATGAAGATGTAACATATCTAATTCAATTACTTACATATTCATTTACCAATATGATGTTTAATCTCATTTTCATTCAAATTTTATACAACTTAATCAATTAGCATTGTCATCTATAGGCACGAATGCTTATTCATTTACTATGATCAACATTTCATATCACATCTCTGCCATTTTCGAGCTTATAAGATCATTTAACACAATCTGCCCTCAGGGCACGTTTTTAGCCATTTCATATGCTCTTTCACATGCTATCGAATATCATAGTTCATTTCAATCAACCACATAGAGAAATCATGTTTATATAACCCTATTAACTTGACTTGAGTAGACAGATACACAGAATAGACAACCTACATCTCAATTTGGCACCGTTATGCATCATTGGAGATACCGAAGGAAAGATACTGACAAAAATAATGCATCATCGGGCAAATCGAAGCAATTATACTAGCACACATAGTGTATCATCGGATAAATTGAATCAATCATGCTGGCATATAAGTGCATTATCATATGTACCGAAGCCAATACACTGGCACGTAAGTGCATCATTGGATCATTCGAAGCAGATATATTGGTATGTAAGTGCATCATCGGATAAATCGAAGTATAAACCTGTACAGATAATAAAGTAATTGATTTCCAATTTCATCACATAATTCAATTCACATCCCATCATTCTAAATTCAACATCAATTCATCATACAACTTTCTATTCTATTCAATTTAGTTTATGTCTCGATATTCAATTTCAGCCATAGCATTTCAACTCAATAAACATTAACGGCTAAGCTCAATAATATATAATGCAAAATATCATGAATATGCAGTAATTAGATTGATCTCCAATCATAGAGATACAAATCGAAAGCTTGCATTGCTCGTCGTCAACTCTCTCCTTTCCTTTCCCTGTTGACGACTCAGCCTCATCTTTAGTTAATCATGTGACTGAATGCTAGTTTCAAAATGGTGTTTTCTTCCCCATTTTTTCTTCTTCAATATTTGGTAAAGGCTTTGGAAGATGACAGCTTTGTTGCCATCCCACTAACTTTACTATTTATAGTAAAATTATATGCTAATTAACTTTAATTAATTAGTTTAATTAAGCTTATTATTCTTTAATCTTAATTAGTTTAATTTAAATGGCTATCATCATCAATGTCCACTAACATTTAAAGAACAATGGTTTAATAATCATTTTGGTTTTTTAGATAATTATTATCTAAGTCCCTAAGCCTTTTCCTAATTAAAATTCTATAGTGATTATACTTTCACAATTTAGTCCTTAAGCCTTAATTAACGATATTTTCGACTATATTACTTAATCAAATATTAGTTCATCTATATACTAAATCCATAAATATCCCTATTTAATATTTACGAACTTAGTTGATGGAAACAAGGTCCCGAAACTGCAATATTCGTCACCACTGAATTTCAGGTCCTTAAATATTTACACTTTGGTCACTCAATTATAAAAAATTATAATTTGGTCACTAAAATATTTGAAGTTGATCGTTAAGTCACCTTTTTGTTAATTTGCTAATGGTCAACGTGGGCTATTAAGTCATTATTCCTCAAATATATCTGGGTAAGCTGCATTGTTAGTCACCCAATTATTAGTAAATTTTTGTTTTGGCCACTAAACTAAAAAAAGTTACAAAATGATTACTAATGGACCAATAACATCAAAGGAAAAGCCAGAAAATTATTTAAGAGTCTAAAAATGAATAAAAGTTTTTGAGATCAAAGTGCAATTGTAACATTATACTAATTTGTGATTTTCTAAAGTTAAAAGAGCTATATATAGATTTTTTTCATTTTGGAGCCAAGGCCACAGCCCACCGCCCCTATCTTTACCCTTGAATAACATGGCACATTAACTCATAGGTTTAATGTTAATTTGATCCTAAACTATAACTAAAATATTGTTTTGGTATTTTTAGAAAATTTTAATGCTAAATTCTACAAAATTTTAAAATTACAAGAAATTTTGAAATTTCTTAAATTCATAATTTTATTTGTTTGAAATTATAAAAAAAATTAATTTATAATTATGCTTAGTAAAACTAAATCTTTATTTGTTTATGAAAATACATGAAATCCCATCCTTCAACGGCATGATTTTCCATTATATATGTCATTTCCTTTTCTACCCTTGACAATGAAAAAAGGTAAATCCAGGTTATTTTTCTACTCATCTTTTTTGTTGAAGGTCCTCATTTCAAAAATAAGTTGAAGATGGTTAACATGATAAGAGCACCTTTTCTAGTTTTTGCTTGATGGATCATCCAATTTATGTCATATCTTTGTAGGTTTTCATCATGATATCATTACTATCATGCTAAAAACAATTTAAAACTCACTTGGATTGAGAAGAATGTTTTTGGAGGAAAGCATAATGTTATAATGTCTTAATTTGTGCCAAAAAAAACTATTTGGTCAACTGACTCAAAAGCTTGTTATCTTCACAAGTATTACGAGAAATAAATTGTTTGAACAATCGAGTCTTAGCTTAGTTGGTAGTGTTGTTATTGAAACAACCTAGAAGTTGTGGATTCGGACATATTTAAGCATGTAAGATCCTTTGTTTTAAACACTGGATGTTATAAATAGTTTAGAAATTGTATAAAAGAAAGAAGTTGGAAAATTTTAAAATGGGGAAGTAAGTGAGTTTCTCTTGAAACTAGGTACATAGAAAACTTCTTTCAAAATAATTTTCTTAAAATTATCAAAATAAAAATGTACATCTCCCACTACTTCAGCTACCACAGTTGTCTCATCTTCGGTCTGTAACAATAGAATAAGATCTTTCGTTTCCTTGAACCATTGTAGAAAAATACACACATGCTTATTGACTTCAAAATCAATGATTAATGGTCTATCAAATCTTTCTCTAAACAACTATCATAAAGAGTTTCATACCTTTGCCCTTAGTGGCTAGGTAATCCTTCCATTTTTTGCAGTTGGCTTTGAAGCACCCTTTCTTATTATAGAATAAACACTTAAACTTAGATAAGTCTTTAGGATTATTAGTTCTCTTCCTTTCCACTTTAGGTGGCTTAGAGGACTTATTATTGTTTCTCTTAGCATGGTTTTCATTCCCTTTAGATGAAGAAGAAAACGTTAAGTTAGCTTCTACTTTTTGGATCAGTTGGTTGCCATTCAACACCAACTCATATGATTGTAACTCCTTCTTGAGTTGTGTAAGTGTTAGTTTCTTGTTTCCAAGGTTATAAGTGACCCTAAAGCCTACAAAATCCTTAGACAATCTTTTGAACACCATTTCAATTTTTGTGTTCTACTCCAGATTGGCCTCATTATCCGTGGCCCCGATAAAGTAGCCCAAAAGAGTAATCATATGTCTTTCACCGGTGTAGCAGGTTCTACTTAGAATTCATCAAACTAGTTATAGTCGACTGTCAAGACAAGTCAGCTTAGCCTCCAAACATGTCCCCTAGTTTTTCTAGTATAGCTTTGATAGAATCACAGCTCTCTCATTGATTATAAAGAATACTAGTCATGCTTAGGACAACCATAAGGTTCCTTTACATCCTTTGTAGTTATTTTCGTTCAATTTTTCCTCAGTAAGAATATTCATTTATATCTTTTTATTAAGCAAATATTTGTAAAACTTTTTGCTTCACAAATTATGCATTAATATGGTGTTTGTGTCTTACATTAAACATTGAAAACATTTATAAGTCATTGTAACTATAATTCCTACATCGATTAAATTAAGTCACCTTAGGGCAATCTTAATAAACTAGTAAGAATATGGATTTCCATCCGATCAATATGTGAACTTAGTCTTTTAGGTATTCACACGTACTAATAATCACTTCACGTTTGGTGACCATTCTAACTTAAGTAGAACTTCGTGGGAAGTTACTTAACTAGAATGATCTTAAGTGTATAATCACCAATTCAACATCTATCATAACATGTACCACAAATGAGTCATCTTGAGACAATCTCACCAAGGAACATGTATTGACTAGCTGTCCTCTTTAAAAAAGAAAACTTTCTTCAATGAATTCCTCATGATAATATCTACCTTAGGGCTGACGAATTATCATATTCTATTACAATATAGTTATCTCATTTTAGGAAATATTATCAATGAAATCCACATGGCAATACCTACCTTGGGGCGGTAAATTGTCATGCCATCACAAGATACCATTGATAGATGTCGTAAGTCTTGTTTAAGAACCTTCTCTCACTCAATCTTTTTAGAAAACATGCAAGATTTTTAATGTTTGGTTTAATCATGAATGATTAAAATGTCATGACAAGTACATGTGATATTATTTTTCTTAAACTCTATAAGATGTTTATCATACTTATGCATGAACTTACTTTTCAGTAAATATAAAATTCATCATGGTATAATATAAAATTTTAAATTAAATTGAATCTTAGTAGACAAAGTTTCCATGATTCATCCTAGAAAATAAATTTATGTTCATTATCACCTTTGTCGCTATTTCCATAGGCCATCTGACCACCGTTAGCTACCTATTGGCCACCTTCGATCGTTCTACTGTCAGTCTTTCAATTTTGAAAACTGAGTCAGTTTGTGATATTTATAGTAATAAGTTTTTTCCGAAAAATACTTGTGCTTTGTGCGAGATGGATATGTATCGTTCTCTAATTTCAACAAAACAACCTTATCCACAATCCTTGTACCCCGGATTGAGTTAAGTGTGGGCTTGGGCAACATGAACCAAACATAGAACAACAAACAATTTAATTACTTTTAGTAGGAAAGCAATTCTCTCAATAGAAATCGGTAGAAATTGTAATTACCAAAAATTAAAATTTATTCTTAGAAAATAAACTCCCACTATTTTTTGGCAGAAGAACAATATATGAAACTTGTGTGTGTAAAAAATTATCTATTTATCGGGAGAGAGATAGGACAATCCTAGTTAAATTAGACTTATCAAATAATATTTATCTAATAGGAAAAACCTCCCCTAGTCTTAATTAGTACTGATGGGTGGCATACCCTAGTTAATAACACTAGGGTTGCCACCCCTTTATGTATCATATGAGGGGATTGGGCCTTTGACCGTGTCGTGCTAGTACGCCAAAAACAAACAATTTTATAAAGCAAATTTAAAGTGTTGTTTTATTGCAATCGTACAAATCAGTTGTAATATTTTTAAGTGTATAATGGAACACTTAGAGTATTCCAAGGATCGAATCTAAGAGAGTCAGCAATTCAATGCTTTTCTAAATTATAAACATGCAAATAAAGAGTCTAGGTAGCTACTCACTAATTGCTATAGAACAACAAACCATTAATTTAAGAGAAATTAAACGAATTAATAACCTAAAGCAAAAAAAAAGACTAAATTGTAAGTAATACAAAATATAATAATACTAATATGATAACAGACAACGGTTGATTGATTTCCATGTTGTTAATTAACCCTCGAATTAGGGATCTAAAGTGTTAGACTCCTAAATTGGCTCCATTTTTGTCTCTTAAACTCAACTTTACCAAATTAGACAAATTAGTCTGGTTTATCTCTCGATCTCATCGATTAACCCGAGACTAAAGAATTGGTGCCTAATAAGATTACCTCTCGATCTCACTTATATTAATATTCTCTTAAGGGCATCAATCCTAAGTTTTGATGTTTATTTGATTTGGTCTGGTTTAAGGATTTAGTCCCCGAACCCAAAAGCTACCCAAACAACATTTCTGTCAACCAATCAGCTAGGGTTTAGTTACCCATTATCATATTAAAGCTAACAAACATAAAAGACAAAACTATGGAAGCCATTAACATAAACTTGAAAAAAAAGACGAAAGTTTTGATTTTAACTTAATAAACTTAAATGAAGATAACTAACTCAAAGATAAAGCAACAAGAACACTAAAGATGAAAGTTTTAACAGATGAAAAGAAAGAAAACTTAAATAGCATTAAACTAAAGGTTAAAATGTGATTACAATCAAGTTTAAAGTACTAAGCATGTAAATAAATCTAGCTTCAATGATAACTAAACTAACTAACTACCATTAACACTAAGAAGAACAAGAATATGTCCAGGAAAGTAAACCCTAAGCCATGGAAAAGAAAACTACTTTAAACCTAAACTAAAAGGATAAAAAACCCAAAAATTGATGAACTTTCTAACCAAAACTAAATCCTCCCTTTTCCTTAGCCAAGAGTGGCTTTTAATACCTGATTTATGACCCAACAATGTTGCCCCAAAGGCCCTTAAATGTTGACTTTTGATTAGTTCTTTGAGTGGACAAACTCTGCCCCTGATGTCATTTTTTGTTCCCACTTGACAGGGATATTGTGATACATGAAGTAGGTATCGCGATACCCTAGTCAAAATACACATGAGGAGTTGTCATGAGGTGGGTATCGCAATGCCCCTGTAGCTTGGTCCCAAATCTTTTCCATTTCAAGTTTGTCGATGCTATTGAGATACCCTAGCTTTGGTATCACGATACCAATGCTTTTGGCTTGAATTCCACTCCATTTGGGTCTTCTATATGTCCCTATAACACTCAAACACACATCAGGATCCCCAATGGCACAATTGACCATTTTGGAACACAAAATAGCACAACATAGGCATAAAAGGCATTAAGCATTTATTAAAACCAAAGAAAAGAAATTAAGCAAAAACGACAAAAAATACCTTGAAAACAAGCTCATTAAGTACAATGGAAACCTAATTTTACACGTCAAACTGTGGCAGATTAACATTTAATGTATTGTGTCCAATTATATGTGCTTACCGGACTTTAATCTAGCACTTTATAATTTAACCCCACCCAATATTTATTTTCTATATCCTAAAATAAATATTTTTATACTATTAACTTATTTAATTAAAACAATTTTCTCAACTCAATTCTAATTCTGTTACAGTCATAAAAACTTTATCGTAAAAAATCTATGATAAAATATATTTAATTTTCTTATTAAAATGGATTCATAATGACTAATTAATTTAATTTAATTTTCAAACTTCAATTAATTGAATAATAATTTGAAAACCTTAAATTAATTAAGTCATTTATATACTATAACACCCATATCTCGTTTTCATCGTCGTAATAAGGTTACAGAGGGTTACAATAACTATATAAACTTTATAGATCAATTAACATACAGAAGCTTAAATAAATTGCTTTAATACGAATATAATTCAAATGAACTAGAATTTACATTTACGGCTTTAAATCGAGCCTCTGAGGCCCTAAAACAACTTACGAATAATTAGGGACCAAATTGAAATAAATTAGAACATTTTTTGCAAACTGAAAAAATTTTCGCCTATAGGGGTCACACGCTCGTGTGTCCAACCTTGTGACTACCCGTGTAACTCACTGACTTGGGTCACACGCCAGTGTCTTAGCCCAAGTGCTAGCCCGTTTGAACTCTACACCTAACATGCCCAAGGCACACGCCCGTGTGGGTTGCTCGTGTACATCACACAACCATGTGACAGCCTGTGTCTTTGTGTGCCGAAAAGTGACCAAGATCATGCTAAACCTTCACCCAATTGTTTAAGTACCTAAACCAATCCATACCAAAAAAAATGGCATATACCTTTTCATGATCATACACACAAGTCTAGCTTAACTCCTAGCAATCATACCAACTAAAATTCACCATACAAAACATCAACACCAACTAACATACTTCAAGAACTAGCATTTAACCACCAAGTACCAAACAAGCATACATAACTATTGCCCTATTACATGCCATATAAGCCAAAATGATTACAAAATCTACCAAAAGTCCTCGAGATAGTAAGATTCTTTGAGTTTGATCCAATCTCCCGACCACAAAAATATAATATACAAAATAGAGGACAAAATAATAGTAAGCTTACTTGAAGCTTAGTAAGTTCGTTAAACCAGATCGATAATCTTATCAATTAAAACATATCAATTCAAATTACATGATTAAAATAACCAAGTTCTTATCAAACACAACTCACAACAAGTGAGTCTTGAACAGTACATTAGATTTAATTCAATTTTCCAATCATCGTTTAATAAGTTCTCAAGTCATCGATTTCTAGTATGAATTATTACACCGACACAAAGCCTGTTAGGCTCTAAGCCCATTAAATACACCGACACGAAGCCTACTAGGCATTGAGCACGATAGATACATTGGAATGAAGCATGTTAGGCACAAGACCTGTTATGGTACAATACATTAGCATTAAAGCTTGCTAGGTACAAGGCCCAATACGGTACAGTACACCATCATTAAAGCCTGTTAGGTACAAGGTCTGATAAGATACAGTAAACTGGCATTAAAGCTTGCTAGGCACAAGGCCCGATATGGTACAAAACACTGGCATTAAAGCCTGCTAGGCACAAGGCCCGATACGGTACAATACACCAGCATTAAAGCCTGTTAGGTACAAGGCCTGTGTCATTATGCTCAGTACACTTCAGTTTCATTATTGATGTCCGTTAAATCAAATGTTCAATAATCTTGAATCATTACCATTACATAGGCAAACAAGTTTTTAGAAAATCTAAACATACTTATATAAACAAACTTACAGGACTAATTTGTAGTAACTACTCAAGATAGGGATTATCCATCGGTAGAACATCTAAGACCAGCTCTCGAAATTGTATAACCCCAATGACATGTCCTTTGTGTCACAACTATTCACGAGGTTCATATGGGTCATATACCATATCCATTTCAATTAATTTTCCTCACATTATACCATTACGAGCACACATCTATATAGTTCTTATTTATCAGACATAACATCGAATTAACTAATAATGCAATTTAGTTCAATTTACTAATTGCCATATATCAATCAATTTAATTCATTCGTAACATAAATAATAACTAACACATCATATAATCATTTAAGTGTTTATTTGTCACATGAATTCAATTACATTCTTTCCTCACTTCCAATCATGCCCATCAATTATAATTTCATTTCAATTTGATTCAAATCCACAATTTAATATTTACTATGCAAGCAAATTTAAATGCAACATACTTAAATTGTTCAATAATTCACAAGAAAACAACTAAATCAATTACTTTATTGTACGAACTTGCCTAAATCGATTCTGCACCAAACACGACCCGAAGACTAATTAGCAATTTTTTCCTTTTTTCCTCTTTGTCTATCGGTTGATCCTTTTCTTGATCTATATATAATAATTTTGTTCAATTAACTAAATCAACAACAGAACTAAATCATTTTATGCACTTAAATCCTTTTTGACATTTTACAAAATTACCCTTGACGTTTCACTTTTATGCAATTTAATCCTTAAGTTCAAAACATGAAAATTAGCCATTTTTACTCACATTCAAGCTTGGTCGAATATACAAGGCCTCCCTACAGCCCATAATTGCTATTATTTCATAATAAGCCCTTGTACTAATACTTCTTTCACATTTTAGTCCTTAAACATTAAAATTACCAAATATTACTTTACCAAATAGTCCTATTAACAACCAACACTTCAAATTCATCATCTATTAACAAGAATAACAAAGATTCATCAATGGAAAAATCCAAAATCTTTAACCGTTTCGAAAACGGAGATACGTGTTAGCTAGACATAGTTGCAATAATCTCAAAAATATAAAATTCATGAAAAACGAGTATCAAACATACTTACATACATAAAGGAATAGTGAGGCTGAAGCTCCAAGGTGTTAAAAATGGATTTTCGATTTTCCCTAGATGAAGTAAGAAGAAGATGACTGCCTTTTATTCTTTTGTTTTTATTATTTTTATTATTTTTATCATTACTTAATATTTTAACATATAAAGACAAATCATAAAGCATTAACTGACTTAGTTGAATTATTATGGCCTAATTTCCATGATAGTCCTTCCACTTTAACCATTTAAGTCATTTAATTAATAAAAACCAATGGCTAGTAAATTTTACATTTTTTACGATTTAGTTCTTTTTCTTTAATTAACTATCGAAACGTTAAAATTTCTAGAGAAATTTTTAATACGATACTAATGACCTCGTAAATATTGTACAGACTAACATGTTGATGTTGTGGCCCCGAAACTACCGTTTTCGACTCTATTGAAAAATGAGTTAATTAGTAAATCCTCAATTAATTAGGATCTAATTGCAATTAACCACAAATCTAGATAATTTCTACATCACTCCTACCATTTGGCCATTTAAGGAGGGTCCGATTACCCAATTGCTCTTTCTATTATTTTAAATTCCAACTAAACAAACTTAATTTCAATTTAACCTTAAACTAATTAGGACTTAATAGGGAAATAGCCCAAAACTTATAGAATCAATCATGTCCACCACCGCTTGGAATTTTTTAATGGTTTAATCACTATTTTGGTTATTGTAGTATTTAAATCTATAGCAATTCACTTTGGCTTATTTTACAATTTAATCCTTTTACCTTAATTAAGCAATCAATCGTCAAAATTACTGGACCAAACCTCAATTCACCTATAATATGAATCTCTAAATATTAAATAAAAATATTTATGATCATAAATTTCAAAAACAAGGCCCCGATACCTCATTTCCAAAACCACTTGACTTTTGAACCAAACCACTTATACTAACTTTTAATTTAATAATTAAAATTCATCAATTCGAAATTCAATATAAAAATTATTATTGACTCATATAACTTAAATACTAATTATATGAACTTACTCGTCGGATTTATGGTCTCGAAACCACTATTTTTTGAAACCATTGAAAAACATGCTGTTGCATATACTTAGCCAAAAAATGCATTCACTTAGGAATGCGACCCATTTCTCTAACTTCATTTCCATTCATTTGGTTTTACATGCAATTGATTTTAGTTTGAACAAGCTAGTGGAGGGACCAATTGGACATATATAATTAGGGCTCAAATAATTTATAATTAAGTTCCAACTTTTCATCAATTAATTATAAACTTATTTAGTCACGAAGTCATTCCACTGAAGTACCGTGACTTGGCTCTCCTTTATTATATACCATTACGAAAGTTACTTATAAGTGCTCATCCAATTACCTTATCATAAGTGTATTACTTTCATATGATATCCTTAATCTCTTTAGAATAAATTCGTTCTCCCAATATGATCATATTTTACCTCATGGTAACCATTACATCTTCCTTCATAAAAAGCCAATGGCTATAAAAAAGTAATTAAGTCATTTATCATAAAGACAAACAACTCGTGATCATGTTTTCTTTTCATCTATCATGTAATACCGATGAAAGGATATCATGTACCCATTAGTTGGGCTATGAACTTCACTATTGTGAATGATGCTACATACTGCAGAAGTCGTGTACCCAATGCATCAACTTTCGGGTCCTTATCTATTTGAACTCAAGCTTTTACTTACATCAAAGTATACTACAAGTCACATATACATAGTCCATCATCCACTCAAGACTAAGGTATGCCACACTACAAATATCACAAGTGAATGAATCCATAAACAGATCTAGGATCTATTCTACTTAGGTCATGTCTGATGTACAATCAGTCTAGTCAATCACTTTTACGTCTCTATCTTTTGGGAGTCATCGGCTCCAATACTCAAGAAAGTATCTCCCTAATTGGACTTGATAGACAACATATTATTCTTTCAATCAGTTCATTTTCGATTAGACTAAGGACATGTTTAGGTTCATCTACTAATACAAGTTATTTTTCCGTATTACGATCCGACCACGTAATACTGCTTAGTGTTAGTTAAACATTGGATAACTAGTGAGCCAATATTTGTTTCTATTTTGCTTTGCGTGCAAAAAATGAAGAAGACAATATACAAAGGGTATTAATGTAATTAATGAATGCTATAATTAAACCAAAAACATTAACAAAGGGTATTAAAGGGTATTAATTAATTAATGGATATTATTATTAAATCAATTTGTTCAAAAAATACAAGTATACAAAATAAATATACTACAATTAGGCACTAGATCCAACATTCCTCACATCACCTATGAAATCCTCGAGTTGGGAAACCCTGCCTTCCAAAGTTGACAACATTTCCCTCAATCTTTTAGCTTTTCTACCCCTATAGGCCTCTATAGGCTCAATCTGATTATCTACTCCTTTCGTCATCTCAATCGACGACTTACCGAACACTGACTCTTGATACCAACTATCACAGGGCTAGAACTTTAGTCTCGCAAATCGCACAACCTTAGGTAAAAACTATCTTCAAATCCGTTTAAGTCAACCTAACTCTTAAAAGTGAGAATTCACAAAGGAAATTCTCTAAGGAAATGGAGTAAAGCGAAAGAAAACTCAAAGTGACAAAGTAACTAAAGAATTGAAAAAGCTATAAGAAAGCAATGCACATAAGGTATTTGAGTAAATGCTCTCAAATATATTCAACAAATCTGAATTGAATGAATACAAATGAAGAAGGAGGCCTCAATTTATAGTTGAACTCTCTCGGATCCAACGGTATAGATTGAACTACATCAACGACTAAGATTCATGCCTATTTGCAAGATGAGAGTCCTAAGGGATTTAAATACTATACAATCTTAATCAATGTTAACTCTAGTTTTACTAGAGTGATTCACTAGAACCCATTATAGCTTCAAGTAGATAGGCTTCGTCATATGTTCCACGAATTGGGCCAGTTCAAGTGTGTCATAATAAGCCTCAATTAATCAATTGACCTCCATGAAATGATCTGTGTACATTCATCATGGACTTTGATATACGGACTGTGACACTTTAGCATGAGATTTACGGACCTCCATGACACTTAATAGGTACTTGTAAAAAGAATCTTATGAGGAACCTTCTCAATATCCAAAAGCTTTGGATCAGTCTTCCTCTAGCAGATTGAAGCAGTTGGAGTTGGATGTTTGTAATGATCTAGAGAATGTTCTTGACCATGAGGAACTCATGTAGAAGTAAAAAGTTGGTGTGATTAGCTTCAGTTTGGAGACAGAAACACTAAGTACTTTCACAGCCATACGATCCAGGGGCAGAAATTTAATCGTATTATAGCTCTTCGACTCGATAATGGTGAATGGTGTTCCAATCAGATCACTCTTCAAACGGAAGTAGTTGGTTTGTAACAGCTCGTTTTATAGTGGTGTCGAAAATAGTAGTTTTGGGACCACAACTCTGATGAATAGTTCGTAAATATTATTTATCTAATTATTTTTAATGTCATTAGTGTGGTATTAAATTTTGGTGGTGAAATTTTATAGTTTGGATAGTTAATTAAGGAATAAGAACTAAATTGTAACAGGGAGAAAGTTTCCATTAGTTAAAGATATTAAATAGCTTAAGAAAGTTAATTGTAAGGGTTAATATTGTTAATAAACCATATGGGATATTAGTGGACAAATATGGGTAAACTTTTATGAATTTATTTACTTAATTGCTAAGGGTAAAATGGTAAAATGATATTAATAAATTTTAAAGAATGATAAAATGTTTTATCATTTTCTTAAAGCCATATTAGGCTAAGGAGGAAGAAAACACCATTTTTGGTGAAGAGAAGTTTGATCAAGCTAGGGTTGAAGATTCTAGGTGATTCTCTCACCCGTTTTTAGTAATTTTTATGTTTTTGAGTTCGTATTAGCTTGATCTAGCTAGCCCAAGGACTAATTTGTGAATCTGTCAAATGTTATAGATTTTTCCATTGATGAATGGGTTGTTTCTTGGAATTTATGGAAGTTTAACAAGCTTGGTTGTTAAATTTGATTATTTTGTAAAGTAGTTTTTTATGATTTTAACGTTTAAGGACTAGATTGTTAAAATGATAAAAGTAAATGTATTTGATGTGAAATAATTGCATGTAGGGACTAATATGATATATTTAAAGGTGCAGCTAATGATGGGTTTTATTAAAAAAATGATTATATGTAAGGACTAGATTGTTAAAATGATAAAAGTAAATGTATTTGATGTGAAATAATTGCATGTAGAGATTGATATGATATATGTAAAGGTGTGGCTAATGACGAGTTTTATTAAAAATGGGTATTTTACATGTTTGGGGCTTATGGACTAAATTGAATAAAAATAAAATGTTGAGAGCAATTTTGTAAAAATTGCCTAATTGCATAAAATGATTTAATTTTTTCTATTGATTTAGATAATTGAGAGAATTTCTTGTAATAGATCAAGAACATGTTGTTGATCGCGAAAAAGGAAAGGTTGCAGAATAGTCCCTAGAATTATGTCATGTTGTAGTTTAGTCCGGTAAGTTCGTACTATTTACTTTTTAGTTTGATACTTTCAGTTATAATTATCTTTGAATTATTTTTGAATATGAACTAAAATTGGGAGCTTGAGAAATATTCTATATCTAGCTCGAAAGAGCATTATTTTGAATCTGGCTCAAATGAGCAACAAACTATTTTGGGCTCGAATGAGCAACAAACTCTTCTGGGCTCGAATGAGCTATACTCTATAACGGCTTGAATAATCATATTCTTTCATGGTGGAGTCAGGAAAACACTACTATTCCTTTGTATTCTCTTTTAAATTGGATAAGTTAATTTGGTAAGTTTAACTAATCCGATGAACTTACTAAGCTTTGTAAGCTTACCTATGAATTTGTCTATTATTTTGTAGATTTCATTTTGCTGTTTGAAGATCGAATCATCTCAAAGAATCACACTATCCCGGGAGCATCTTTGGTAGTTTTTGTATCACTTGGCTTATATGGCATGTGCTAGGATGATTGTGACTTGATTTATTTTTGTGTATTAAGTTATATGCGATATGTTAGTTAAAGAATGTTGAAACACATCTTGATAGTTAATGCTCATATGTGACTTGAATGTTGGTATGTATTGAGATAGATATATGTTTGTTTGAATGTTAGGAAAGAATTGAATGGTAAGATTTATATAAGTATTGGTTGTATGAATTGAGTTTGTATGAAACTAAAGTAGGAATGGTTAAATGTGATATGAACTTTAGAAGGTTAGGTTAAATTTTTGAAATAATTTTAGGGACTTTTGAAAGTGTACACGGCCTACACATGGGCCAGTCACACAGGTGTGTGCCCTGAATGTTAGGAACAGGTTTTACACGGGCAACACACGAGTTGGGACACGATCATGTGACCCTATTTCATGATGACACACAGTTCAGTACATAGTCTCATACACAGGCATGTGGTAACATTTCGTATGGACACAAGGCTTGTCACACGGTTTGTGACACGATCGTGTGCATGAATTTCGAGATTGCACATGGTCTGGCACACGACTTGAGTTACAGGCGTGTGTTTGAGACACACGGCTGTGTGACCTCTGTTATGGGAAGAAATTGTAATTTTCATGTGGGATTTCTAATGTGATTCAATCAAGTCCCTAATAGTTTGAAATGTCATAAATGGGTATGAAATATTTAATTGAGTTAGTAATCTGGATTGATAATTGTATTTGTATGAAATAGTGTTTAAATTATACTTGATAAATTGTTGTAAAAGGACTGAAAGACCTTGAGACGTTAATCGATGATGATTTCGGGTTTCGGGTGTTACATGGTTTCTTTGAGAAGCTTTATGGTAAAGAACCTATGGTTTTGAGGAATTTACCAACTAATTTATTTCCACGTCTTTCAAATTAAGACATTGAGTATTTGAGTAAGGCAGTGACTGATGAAGAAATAAAGAAAGCCTTGTTTGATATGGCCTCACTGAAAGCTCCGGGAAGTGATAGGTTTCATGTACAATTTTTTCAAAGTCAATGGGATATAGTAGGCAATGCGGTTTGTGAATGGGTTTGAGGTGTTTTTTCCAGTAATGAGATTGATGTTGATTTGAATAATTCTCTGATTGTTCTTATCCCAAAGAAAGACAATCTTGAGTATCTCAATCAATTTCGTCCTATCAGCCTACGCTCGATAATGTACAAACTGGTAATGAAGGTTGTGGCTAATAGAGTTAAGACTATTTTTTCTAACCTTATTTTGTAGGAACAAGTTAATTTCATTGCTAGTCAGAACGTATCGGACAATATTATTATAGCTTAGGAAGTCATCCATAGTATAAGGACTAAGAGGAAAGGTGAAAAATGGATGACGATAAAGTTGGATTTAGAAAAGGATTATGACATAGTTAGTTAGGAATTTATAGGTGTCTCACTTCGGGCTGCGAGAATCCTAGATTTTATTAGTTCAGTGATTATGAAGGTTATTTCGTCATCAACCATGCAGATTCTTTGGAATGGTGTACCAACCCAAAAATTCAAGTCGTTTAAAAGAATACGACAGGAGTGCCCTTTATCACCTTACCTTTTTGTCCTATGCATGGAGTGCCTAGGGTGCATTATTCATGCTAAAATTGGTGAAGGTAAGTGGTCCCTAATTCGGCTTTTAAGTAGAGGTCCTGATTTATCTCACCTTTTCTTTGTAGATGACTTCGTCATATTTGGTAAAGCCAATCTGGAACAAGCCTAACTTTTAACAGGAATTTTGAACCACTTCTGTGAGTTCTCTGGGCATAAGATCAGTATAAGGAAAAGTAACATCTTTTTTTCTAAGGGAACTAAGGATGGTATTTATACTCAGATTAGTCAACTCTTCTGTAATCAAATTGTCTAGAACCTTGGCGTATATTTAGGGGTACCTCTCCTCCATAAACGTGTTATGAAAAGGACCTTAAGCTTTGTTGTAGACAAGGTTAGGCGTAAGTTACAAAATTGGAAAAAAAGGAAATTGTCTATCGTTGAAAGAGTCACCTTGACGTAGTCTGTCCTCCTTGCCATCTCTAATTATTTCATACAGTCCATGTCGATTCCTAAGAGAGTTTGTGACGAGATTGAACGCATTGTGAGATAGTTTATTTGGGCTCAGTTAGTGGACATCTGAAACTCACTCTGGTTGGCTCAGAGAATATCTATCAGCCAAGATCTCAAGGGGGTCTTAGACTTTACCACCTTCATGATAAGAATAAATCCTTTCTTCTAAAGATTGGCTTTAATTTAGTCACTAAACAAGAAGCTCTATGGGTTAGGGTTCTCCGTTTAAAATATGGTTGGAAGGAGCAGATTCCAAGTTCAATTTCGAGAAGTCAATGCTCTCACTTATGGCATTCTCTTTCTAAGGTTTGGGCAGCTTGCTTGGACAATGGGTAATAGCCTCAGCATTCACTGCTGGAATGACCCATGGATTCTAAAAATAGGCCCTTTAAATACTACGATCCCTGCTTCTGCTAATATGGATATTGAATGTCACTTGAAGGATATGGTGATGGATGATGGCACATGGAATCTAGACTTGTTTCACATTTGGTTGCCTAAAAATGTTGTCCTTCGAATAGTTAATATCCCACCCCCATCCTAATGCTGGTGCAAATAGAATTATTTGAGCGTCATCTTCTTATGGCTCTTTCTCAATGCGGGGAGCATACTGGTCTCTAAAACAAGACTCTTGGCATCCCAAAGGCCCTTATTAGAAAAGCATATGGAAATACCAAGGCCCGTAGAGAGTCTATTTCTTTCTCTGGCTTGCTTTTAAACAAAGATTACTTACTAATTCAGAGCGTACCAGGCGTGGTTTGGGTAATTGTTCTTCTTGTGCCATTTGCGGACATCAAGATGAAGATATTTTACATGTGCTACGGGATTATGTGGTTGCAAAAGAAGTGTGAAAGCTTATCGTTCCATGTGGCCGACAAAATAGGTTCTTGTCTGACTTTTTCCAGGATTGGCTTTCTACTAATATTTGTTGTAATGTTCTTTTGCAGGAACATGGAATTCTTTGGGCGAGTATTTTCGGTCTAGTTGCTTGACGTATCTTGAAGAATAAAAACCTATATATCTTCCAAAAAAATTTTTTGGACTGCCATTAAAATCATTAAGGCTTCCATGAGATGGGCACGTCAATTTGAGGCAAGCCAGAAAGATGCAAAGGTTCATTCGCTTAATCCACACTCCAAATCGTTCATCGAGGAACAGTAGGTTCAACTATTCGTCGATGGTGCTGTGGAAAGATACACAAGGAAAGCGGCGACTGGAGGAGTCATACGAGACGAGGACAACAATTTGATTTTGGACTTTAATTACTTTTTGGACACATGCACTCCCTTTGAAGCAGAACTTTGGGGTTTCCATGATGGCATGCTACTTATGCTCGAAAAAGGATACAAAAGAGGCAAAATCCTAATGGATAATCTTGATGTGGTAAAGGCTTTGAGTGAGAACGAAATGGAAGATTTGAGGATCACAATTCTTTGAACAGTACAAAGACTCATCCATTCAGAAGGTCTTTGGCGAATACATTACGTAGCCAGAGGTGAAAACTTAATTGCAGATCAATTGGCTAAGCTTGGCCTTTCTTGGAAGATGAGTTTACAAACCTGTGCTTCTCCTCCTTATGAAGTGTTGGGGGTTCTCCAACAAAATTTAGCTATTTGATTTTTATCCCTTGTTATGATGTAATTTAATATTTTATTTACCAAAAAAATATCAAATAAGTTGAATAGGATATTGAAAAAAACATTTTCTTTTATTGAAGCATATGTAAAAAAAAATTATTATTTCAAAATATTATATATGTTTGGAGAAAAGTAAATCATGTTGATATATTTTTATTAAATATTATATTTATTTAATTTTTTTCTTTCATAAGAATAAAAATATTAATTCAAAAATTAATGTAAATATGTACTTAACTGATTAAAAAGGTAATTGGATAAAATCAAGCTAATAATAAGATTGGTAAGAGAAATTTTAAAATGAGAAACATGAAAATTAAAATGATTTTAGTTATTAGATCAAAATAAATAATTTTAATTTTTTGATTAATCAATTTGGATATTAGGTTTTTTTTCTTAATTGAAAAAATTAATCGACCATTTTATTCTAAATTTTTTTTAAAAAAATTTCCGTTTGATTTCAAGTATTCAAAGAATTTCAAGTATATTCCCAAAAATTATAGAATGAAATGGTTGGCAAATTTTTTAATTAAAAAACAAGTGCCTAATACCCAAATTGATTAATCTTAATAACCCTAATTTCTTACTTTTTCATTCTAGTGTTTTTCGCCCAAAAAGAAATTAAATTTGAAACCCTAATATACACTGTGAAAAGAAAAAAAAAGGAAAAAATTGGGTGTTGTTGATTTTATTTTTATAAGGTAAAATAAATACAAAATCCAAAATTTAGAATCATTTATTTTGGTTTTTATGAGAATTAGTTGTTATCATAAGTAGTTAATAAAATTAACAATTAACTCTCATCAAATCAATCATAAAATTGAAAAAACAAAATTATAACCATCAAATTATGTTTAACAAATTAAATAAATTCATGATTAATATTAAATATATTTTATTAACAAAATCATGAGATTTAAATTTAATAATATTAGAACTGTTTTTCCTCAAACCAAACCTAAAATCTGAACTGAACTCTAAAATATTTACAGATTATCTCAAGGTACTAATATGTAAAACTTTTGTGAATTATAATTATCATATTAAATAAAAATTAAAATTTAAATACCAAATAATCTATTAATCTTAAAAAATAATAATTATGTTTTAGCTGGATTTCGCCGACAATAAATAAAATAAAGGGGCACACGTGGCTGTTTTTGGTTGGGCATTGAGATGTAAAATATGAGTATGTAGTGTCTGATTTGACATTTTTGTGGCCGATTCCTGCCCCTAAAATTGGCCCAAAAAGATTTTCACACGTTTAAGTTCTTTTGCCCTCACGAAACGGCGTAGCTTTTGTACATCTCTTCAAACTGTGGGTAGACTGAAAAAGCTTCCTCTCCACTTCAATCAAAAAGTTCAATTTATTTATACAAGAGTGAGTAATACGCTTTTAATTAAATTAAAATCTTTTATTTTCTTAGAAATTTCAACAAGAAAAAGTGAAAAATACTTTATTCAGCCTTAAATAAAGTAGCAACAACTTTTATTAAAATAAAATCATTGAAAATCTTTACCTATTTTTGTCATTTTTAAAAATTTTTTTAACTAACAAAGATTAAAGTCAATAAATTTTTAATTTCAAAAGAAACCCCAATAAATTTTAAAAAAAAATTTATGTCGTCATTATTTCACATTGCATCCTTTTTGATAGTAATAATATTTATTAAAAATTTATGTCGTCATTATTTCACATCGTATCATATTTTTATAGTAATAATAATTTATTAAAAATTTATGTCCTCATTATTTCACAAGGTCCTTGAAATTTAAGTGATATATGTTAGAACCAATTTTGGTTGGTGGGATATGTGATGGGTGATTTTTAATAAAGAATCACTACTATAAATATTTGCAAGCCTAAAGTTTTTAAGTATCGAAAATATATTTTTGAAAACAATTTCATTAATGAGATTTTCGAATGCTTAGAAGAGTTTGACAATTTATTCTTCGTGTTTATATAGTTAAATACGATGTTCTTGTCAGTTATTTGATGCGTTCGATAACTGGTGTTACAATGTTATGAATTTGACATTTTGGTTCGCATAATAATTGGAGGTATTTATATTCGATCTTTCTGAGATTTACATTTCGTTTAAATTGTAATTTATAGTTATTTTTGTTCAAAATATAAGGTAAATATAATTTTTATGGAAATTTCTTTAAAAGAAAAGTAAATTCGTAACTTTCATTTTTAAAATAAGAAGATTATTTAATACGGAGATTTTGAATTTTAGTAACAAAGTTGAAAGGAGCATACATTTCCTATTAGGGTATAATAACATTTCCTATTAGGGTATAATAATATGTGAACATAAATTAATAAAGGTAAAATTTTACTTTGATCCTTTTAAAAGTATAAAAATTTGATTTAATCTTTTAAAAATTATAAATATATAATCTATTAAAATGGTGGGATTACATTTTTTTATCGTAAAAATTACAATTTAATTTCGACTTACTAAAAAAAATTCTAGTTTTGCCCTGCTGCTCGAACCAACATCTTGCTGCATTAACAACAATGTCCATACTTTGAATTTTTTGATTGTATTAAGTATATATTATTTTTTAAATTAAAAATCATTTAAAATTTTATTTCTCAAATTAAAATTAAAAAATTAAAATTATTTTAAACTTTATTTTAAATTGAAAAATTATTTAAAACCTTGATTTTTGAACTTACCTATATTAAATATATTTAAATTTGAATCATCGATTATATATTATAACAGATTTATTTTTCAATTTTTTTCAATATAAATTATATTCATAATATTACAAATATATTTTCAAGTTGTTTATACCTTTTAAATATTGTCTCATTGACAAATTTAATTAATATGTTATTATTTAAATAATAATAATTTTATAAAATAAACGAGTAGCTGGTCGAGATAGAAAATTAGTATATATAATATGATAAGGTATAAAAGCATGTAATGATGACAAGTGGCGCATCTCCTTTTTCTATCTAATTTCTACAGTTTTTCATTATCAATTAAACTTGTTTATATTCTCGTGCGAAAAAGTAATGTAATTACAAAATATTTTTATAAATATTTAATTAATTTAGAATAACTTATATTAATCTTATTTAATTTCAAAAATATTTAATATTAAAATAATATTAAATTTCATCATAAATATTATAAAATTTTTAAGTTAGTGTCATGAGTCAACACGAACACTAATTCGATTAAGAAATTATAAAAATAACCTTTCATATTTAAAATAAATTATATTATTTGAGGGTACTTTAATTTTTTTTATTTTAAAAACAATAAAAATATATATGATAAAATTTGAACCCATGTCAATTACAATGAAAAACCTTATATTTACCACTTAACTAAAATTATAATTAAAAATTAAAATAATTTATAGTTTTTAATTAGGGCTTCCATTTATTGTAATTTATATTAAAAATTAATTAATTTTTAATTATTTTGCAAAGTCTTTTTTGTTATATAAGCCTAAATAAGTTAAAGTAGAAGACAATTTTTTAGGGAAAAGTATAAGAATTGAGTATAATACACGAAAACCTTTGACATTAAAAAGGAAAAAAGAAAAAGAAAATTGTTACTCTATAATATAAGATAATATAATATTTATTTATTAGAGCAATATAATTATAAATTATTCAATGAAATTTACCTTGGATAGTTAAAAACTGTAATGTAACAGTTTGTTTCCCTTTTAACCGTCCTTCCATTCCCAAACAAAGCATCCTTTTCCTCTCACCCTCACTGATTTTCTCTTTTACAAATTATATATAAAAATCAAAATCAATAGGAAAACAATAACAATATGCATCCTCCTCAATCCCTCAAACCCCATCCTTTTTATTTTGAATTTCCTCAATTCCAATTCGGTTTGGATCATCATCTCCGATTCATTCTTTTTTGAATTTTATTTCGTTGATTCCGATTCAGTTTTATCGAACCTTTTAGGATCGGTAACGCAAAACGGATTTCAAGGGCGGGAATGGAAAGATTGGTAAACGATTGCAAAGCAAAGAGAGTTTGAGAAATCAAAGGATGCCAGGATTAGCGCAAAGGAATGAGCAATATAGTAATGCCTCATTTGGGTTTTGGTCTAAGCAAAATGACGTTGTTAGCTACAATCAGCTCCAGAAGGTATCCGATTTTAATTTTCTTATCTTTTTCTCGGGTTGTATTTTTTTTTTTTGTTTTTATTGAATTGGGATTGGATTGTATCAATTTTTTGGATTGGGTTTTTGTTTATGTTGATGGGTAGTTTAAGTTTTGATTGGATCTTAATTGATTGGATTTTTATTTCTTTTTTATTGTTTACTAGATCCAGTTTATAAAATTAATTTAATTTTGTTTATGTGCCAATTTTCACTCTAGTAATCTATTTGTTGTTTCATGAAATCTGTCTTTTGCTTAGAAACGCTGGCCATTAGTTACCTAATTTTGTTTGGAGCCGAGGCACTTAAATTTAGTGATGTTCCTGGTTTTGAATTGAGTAATGGAAGAAATAGAATCTAGAAGTTTGATTATTAACTTCATCACTGTGGATTTTCTTTTTACACTTTGTTGAGCTCAATGTGGCTTCCGGCTGATGTCAATGTTCGATTTTATCTTTTTGGCTGTAAAACGAAAGTGATTGAAGAAGATTCGGGAATTCCAGAAACGGTGCTTTTTTTTTTTTCCTATTAGCAAATTAGGATGGAGCACCCAAATGGTTAGAATGTGAAACTTCAATTTTGAATCACAGGTTGAGTCCTTGGGCCTGCTGAAGGCATGGTCTATGGCATAAGTTAGAGCTACCTCTTTGTGTAACCCAAGACCTAGCCTTCTCTGCACTATGCTGTACACGGTCCATATTTTACAGAAAAAAGAGGGGTAGTATTGATTATGCAATTTAATAAGGGATATGATTTATAAATATGTGATTTATTGATTTTATTTTCTGATATATTACTAAGAGCTTTGATTTTGTTTTGTAGTTCTGGAGTGAGCTGTCATTGCAAGCTCAGCAGAAGCTCCTTAGAATTGATAAACAAACACTCTTTGAGCGAGCTCGCAAGAACATTTACTGCTCCAGATGTAATGGGCTGCTGCTTGAAGGTTTTTTGCAGATTGTCATGTATGGAAAATCCTTGCAACAGGAGGGAGTAGCTGGTAACCTTCATTACAACAGGTCAGGAGCCTCAAAAAAGGGAACTGGTGGCGGATTGAATTTGACAGATGGGACACAAGATGAAATTCAAGATCCATCTGTCCATCCTTGGGGAGGTTTGACAACGACTCGCGATGGTTCACTGACACTTCTTGACTGCTATTTGTGCCCAAATTCATTTAAGGGTCTACAAAATGTTTGTATTGATCAGATTGTTTTCTCTGACTGTTTTTTCCCTTTTCTTCTAGTTTTTGATGTTTTAATTGAATCAGGTGTTTGATAGTGCACGTGCAAGGGAGCGGGAGCGTGAATTGCTTTATCCTGATGCTTGTGGTGGGGGAGGTCGGGGTTGGATAAGCCAAGGAATTGCTAGTTATGGAAGAGGACATGGAACAAGAGAAACATGTGCACTGCACACTGCCAGGCTTTCTTGTGACACCTTGGTGGATTTCTGGTCAGCTCTTGGAGAAGAAACTCGGCAATCTCTTTTAAGAATGAAGGAAGAAGATTTTATTGAGAGGCTTATGTACAGGTGTGTTTATGGCTCTTCTTTGTGGTTGAATGTGTATCATTTTCTATATTGTTCAGCTGGCAAACGGTATGAAGTCAGATGATAATTGATCAAGCAGTTCTCATTGGAGCTAGAAAAATAAGACTGATGGTGGGAATGTCAGAACTATAGAGAGGACAAAATTTTTGTTTGATGATCTTAAAGACATGAAAGTTTCAGTTGTGAGCCATTCAAGCTTTTGATATTCTGTGTTCTCCTAATTGACGACTGACTAGCCCCGTGAAGTAAATTCAATTTTGGAGCCCCTGATTTCCTAGATAAGAGAATTAAGCTTTTTAAACGAGTATAATTATTGAAATAAAACTAGTACTCCTGGAAGCATGTATTGAGCTTTAGCAGTACGGTTTTATGCATTCTTAATGGCTTTTGTGCACTATACGAAACCTTTCAAGGTCCAGAAAGCACAACCTTGACGGTTCATCCATTCTTTTTGCTAACTTTGGAGGATGGTTAATCCTATTTTTTTAATCAAGACACTTAGTTGGCCAAAATTTTTCTATATTGAAGGAGATCAAAAGAAAATTCTACAATCTTTCAGAGAATAAAACATTGTGATCTTAGAACCAAGATTTATGAACAGTCGATGAGTAAATCTGTCTTTGTTTCTGCCCCTCCTCTAATTATCATTTTCCCTTCCTTCTTCTGAGTAGTCAGCTGTAGGCTGTCCAGTTCTTTAGCAGAGGAGAATTAAGGATTTGATGAAATTGATGGACTCTTTTCCTTGTTACAATAAATTCAAAATAGAACCTTGCTATCTAGAGATTGTGAGAAGACATGGAAACTGTTTTTTTTAAGCTATCCCAAATATGTCTGATTTGTTTCAATGTTGGTGTTTCCAAGTGATTCTTATGGAAGATGAACGGGGAGGGTGAGGTGGAGTTTGAAATCCCTGAAACGATGGGTAGTGGAAGATGCGCATACACTCTTTGCATCAGTTATCTCCAGTGGATTGCTGGCATGCTTATTACCCCTCTTGTTACTTCTTCTTCAATTCAGTAAATATTTGCTGTTAGGATGAAGTCAACTATTTCTCTGTCTTCTTGTCAGGTTTGACAGCAAGAGGTTTTGCAGAGATTGCAGAAGAAATGTTATCCGTGAGTTCAAGGAGCTGAAGGAGCTAAAACGCATGCGTAGAGAACCTCGGTGCACTAGTTGGTTTTGTGTTGCAGATACAGCTTTTCTGTATGAGGTGCTTCATTCATATCTTTTACCTTTTAGTGCACTGACTATTATATTATACTACAATATGTTCATCTTTTGGTTTACTTGTTCATAATGAATGTATGGCTAAACGTTTTCTTTACTACTACCCAGGTATCTGATGACACGGTCAAGGCTGATTGGTGCCAAACTTTTGCCGACACTATTGGAACTTACCATCATTTTGAATGGGCAGTTGGATCTGGGGAAGGAAAATCAGATGTTAGGGAATTTGAAAATGTTGGCATGAATGGAAGTGTACGAGTCCGTGGTTTGGATCTTGATGGCTTGAGTTCATGTTATATTACCCTGAGGGCCTGGAAATTGGATGGCCGCTGCTCTGAACTTTCTGTAAAAGCCCATGCACTTAAGGGCCAACAATGTGTGCATTGCAGGCTTGTAGTTGGAGATGGTTATGTCACAATCACAAGAGGTGAAAATATTAGAAGGTTTTTTGAGCATGCTGAAGAGGTCGAGGAAGAAGAGGTATTTCAAACTTTGTTAGGCTTAGGAAAATTTTTTTTTTGGATATTAGAGATGTTGAAACTTTGACTCAATTCTTCAGGATGATGATTCCATGGACAAGGATGGAAATGAGATCGATGGTGAATGCTTCCGTCCCCAAAAGCATGCGAAGAGTCCTGAACTTGCTCGAGAGTTTCTTCTTGATGCTGCTACTGTAATATTTAAGGAACAGGCATGTTCCCAACCATTCTCCCTATGCTTAAAGTCTTGCAATATTGCTGCTCTTTCTTTTCAAATATTAACATAAAAACATCATCTGTTTAGAAGAATGTAATAGTGAGGAAGTTAACAAAAATCTGGTTCATATAAATGAGCTAATGTTGTCAATTAGCGGCTAACTATCAATCATAATTCATCCAATTGTTTCTCAAAATAATATTGTTTGAAATATTTTCTGTTGGCTCTTGCTTTTTAGAGGAGCAGGGCTAATGATAGATGAAAAATTATCTTAAACTTAATGATTGATAAGCAAATGCTTCGAACTTGATGTTCAGAAAGCACCTATATGAGTGGTAGATAAAGTTGGGAAGATTTTAATTACTTTGAAAAGTATTACCATCGGATGTTCATCACAGTATAACTACTCTACTGGAGTGAAGAATGCAATTAGTTTGTTGTGTAAGCAATGATATCATCAGAAAAGTATGATTGTATTAGGCCAAACTTGCTCCATGTTGTTAAGCTTGTTTGGGGACAAATGCTAATATGGTATCTTGTTAGTTTTGTTGAATTGTCAAACAAGTCCCATGTTGGTGTTCAACCTTATTCTCGTTTGCTCACATTCATGTTAATACAGAGGCAGTAGCACATTTTTTACTTGTGGAAATCAAATTTTCTGGGAATAATTAATAGAGATTCCTCTTTCTAAGAAATTATAAGCAATAGTTGTCTAAAGGAGCAAATGCACACTAGAGGTATTGATCATTTGGAAAAACACCAGGGGTTGCATGGTGTGGAAGTGCGAGTTGATCCTAGTTTCACAGTGAACTGCTAATTTAAGTGAGGTCATCTTCAATCAAGGATAATGAATTTAGATTTAAGGCTACATATTTTGGTCCTTTGTTTTGATATAGGTGATTGCCATATTTCACTTTAAAGAAATGGTCTGCTTATATATGTGATTAAGAAGAGTTTTGAAAGACCTTTAAAGTAACTGAATCACAGAGTTAAAATGAGTTTATGTTGAACATTCTAAAGCCTGGTAGGAATAAACTTGTACTTTGTTTGGTGGTTCTTGTGGGTAGTGGCACAGCAATCATACGAGTCAAATTGCTTCAGTTGTTTCCCTTTTGCATATTTGCTAAATTTATGTTACAAAATTTCAACAACGATTTGCCCATTTTGATTTTCAGGTTGAAAAGGCTTTTAGGGAAGGAACAGCACGCCAGAATGCACACAGTATCTTTGTTTGCCTTGCGATGAAGCTGCTGGAAGAACGAGTTCATGTTGCATGCAAGGAAATTATTACATTGGAAAAGCAGGTCAGAATAATTGGTGATACTTCAGGATAGGCTTTTCTTTCTGCATATTAGTTGATATAGGAGGCTATTCTTTAGATATTGATAAGTATTACCAACACTAAATGATTCTACAGATGAAGCTTCTCGAAGAAGAAGAGAAGGAAAAGCGTGAAGAAGAAAAACAGAAGGAGAGGAAAAGAACAAAAGAACGAGAGAAAAAGCTCAGGAGAAAGGAGACTGAAAGGAAAAGAAAGAGAGAAAGAGAAAAAATGTGCAGACTCAAGCGTTACTCCTGTTTCTCCTGATTTCTCAAAGGAAGTATCTTCACCAAATATTAAGGTTGAAGAAAATATGTCTATTAATCGCAGAGACTCGGTGTGCGAGACGAGTGATATAATTGTGTCTACACTTGGTTCTCCAGATGATCAAGGAGAAAAGTTTTTAGATGGGCATTCGGCACCAAGTTTGCAAAATCACTCTTTTGATAGTCCTGATGGAGAAAGTACAAAGGTAAAAGATGGGAATGGCTCTTTTCCAACAGAACAATCAAAATTTTCTCGATGGAGATCGAAATTTCGCAAGGATGGTCAATTTGATACATCTCTGAAATGGTCCGATCGGCGTCGATTTCCTGTTGTGTCAGAAAGTGCTCCTGTTAATAGATCTGAAGCTAGATATAAAAGTGAAAACTTTGAGTCTCCTTCAAGGAGCATCAATGGACCAAATAAGCAATTAAGGATAAACAGTGCAAAGTCCAATGGTCGGAATTGTGATGTTAAGTATCCTGAAAAGTTTCAGTGTCCGAACAGCCGGAGTGACAGATATGACATCTACTCTTGCAGCTGCTGCCAACACAATGAGTACAGAGCCAAGACTGAGCCATATGTTTCTGTGACTGGAGTAGGCCAAGAACCCAAGGCTGTAAGCAAGTCAAAATCTGCTTTAGATATGTCCAAGCAAGTCTATCGTGGTAACAAGTATAATCAACAAGAGTATATGCATGAAGATTGTGGAAGACTAAAAAATAAAATTATTGCAGGAAACAATCCTTCTGGTCGAGATTCACTTCATTCCAATAAAGTTTGGGAGCCCACAGAAGCCCAGAGAAATTACCCCGGACCAACTCTGATACGGATATTACTCTGAGGTCATCTACTTACAACGAAGGAGCTGGACTTGATAATGACTTTATTAAGTCATCCGGTGAGACATGCACAAGTGAAGCTAGTGTAAATTTGGGTGAAATCGGTCATGAGCATAGCAAGGTTAACAAATCTAGCACCAGCCTTGCAACAAATGAGAACTGTGATGTTGAAGCACAGGATAAATGCTCTTCACTGAATGCTGCATCTGAGGAAGTTGGAGTTCATCCTAATAGAAACTCTACCTTGAATGAAATTTCTCGTTCTATGATAAGCAGCAGTTCTAGTTCTGATAACTGCTATTCATGCTTTAGTGAAGGAGATAGCAATACCTGCTCTTCAAATAATGGAAACTTAGAATCTTCTTCATCAGATTCTGAAGAGGCCAGTCAACGATCAGATGGGAGAGATACTTCAATCTGCATTCAAAATGGTTTCTCCGAGTGTCAGGTGAAGGGAATTGATAAAAAAGAGGATGTCGATGGAGGCGTTGCTTTGGAAAGCGAGGCATTGTTTGGACATTCACCTGATGGGAGAGATTCTTCAGTCTGCATTCAAGATGGCTTCTCTGAGTGTCAGGTTAAAGGAATTGATAAAAAACAGGATGTCAATGGAGGCGTTGCTTCGGAATACCAGGCATTGTTTGGGCATTCACCAGACAGTAGAGGGAACAAAGTTTCAGGAAATCCACCGACAACTGTTGCAATTTCTGATAACGAAAAGCCGGCTGCTGTTATGAGTTCTCAACATCAAGGCACGTTTACATCAGTCCATAACCAACCTATGCAGTTCCCAGTATATCAAGCTCCTTCAACCCTGGGTTACTACCATCAGAACCCTGTTTCTTGGTCAGCAACACCAGCCAATGGATTAATGCCTTTCCCTCCAAACCCCTATTTTTATACTGGCTCTCTTGGCTATGGTTTAAATGGGAACTCACGTTTATGCATGCCATATGGCACTGTGCAGCATTTTGCTATCCCTCTGTTTAATCCTGGTCCCGTTCCGGTCTATCAGCCAGTTTCAAAGGCCAATGGCTTGTATGCAGAGGATCAACTACAGATTCCCAAGCCGGTTACAAGGAAAGAAGATGCTTTCACCGAAGTTAATACCGAGATGTTTGCCCCTGGCAGGCTGCATATGACTGAACAAGCAGCAAATGGAGAAGGTAGGCAAAATGATGTCTGTACCAAACCACACACAGATGACACTAGCTTTTCCTTGTTCCATTTCGGTGGGCCGGTGGCTCTTTCAACTGCATGCAAATCCAATCCTGCCCCCCTAAATGAAGAGATCGCCGGGGAATTTTCTTCTCAATTTTCATCTTATCATGTCGAAAACGACCATGCTTGCAATAAAAAAGAGACCACAATCGAAGAGTACAGTTTGTTTGCGGCAAGTAACGGAATAAGGTTTTCATTCTTCTAATATAAGTAGTTAGGTAGAGGTGACTGTTTGGCATTTCAGTCCCTACCCTATTTCCCGGAAAATGGAAGTTTCAGAGTACTTTGTAATTCAGTATACAATGGTCTTTGCTGTGAAAGAAAATCCCATTTTTAGTTTATAGTTTCTCTAGTAGATGGTTGCCCAAATTTTTTCCTTAAATTTTTTATGTAGAGAATGAAAATGTTGGAAGAGTGCCTAGAATTGTTTGAGGGCTTTCTATATTTTTGTTGAGGATTAGATTTTAATCTATATCAAATATGGTTTTTCGTATATCTTTATTGATAGTGATAGCACCCTGATTCAAGTAACTTGATTTTATATTTTTTTAATTTTAATTAGTATTGAATTTAAAAATGAACTTTGTACACAAATAATCAAAATTGAATTCAAGTATGAAAATTAAATTCATTTTTTGACGTTAATTGAATATAATTAAATGAGTTTAAATTTAAAAAAAAATAAAACCCAATAAGTTCCAACTTATTAGAATCTTAGTGCTTAGGATCATTCAAATAGCTTGAACCTAATCAATTTTTTAGTATTGATTTCATAAATGAATTCGAGGATAAATAGAGTATAAATAATCAAAATTGAAATTAATTACGAAAATCAAACCCTGCTTTTTACTAAGTAAACGAGTTTTATCGATTTTTTTTTGATGAATTACAATAAAAAAGGAAAATCCGAACAACAAATACGACTCAAATCCATGCTACACTTGAAGCCGTGAACACCTTTGACCATCGGATTCGAGTTTTATCGAATTTAATCAAACTAGCTAGCTGGACTTTCCAGGAGAAGAAACAGTTTCCAATAAGTAGCTGTTTCTATTAACAAACAGTTTCCAATTTACCATCCTTGAAAAACCCTGTAAAGTTCAATTATAGCTTGGACGTTGGACATTGATTAGGGTACATTTTCTCCCAAGGCTTTCCTGCCTTAGTATGGGATCTTGTTCACCTATGTAGACCTAATATATATATATAAAAAAACACAAGTTTGAAAAAAATTCAAACCCAACCTACCTAAATTTAATTTGATTCAACAATGAAGCACATAGTTTTAAGTAGAAATCCAAAAAAGTTTAACTAATTTGCCTTGCTAAACTTCAAAACAGCTAGATAAAATTCAGGCTCATCAACAAATTCAGTCACCTCAAAGGAATGGTCAGCTGCAACTTTCTGTAACGTGGTTTTGTCGGGCAAGTTTCCAATTACAATGTCGGGAAACTCTTTCTGTTGCTGCTCTAGCACTTCCCTCCCTTGGGGATGGCTAATCACCACTCTTGCACCTATATAACAGTAACACTCACAATCTCATATTGCAGTCATGGCTTAAACAGTTCCTAAAATACTAAATACAGTTCAGAGCCAGAGTGTTCAGATATATAAATAAATATTGGGTCATGATCAGGGCAAGCATAAAACGACCCGTCCCATTGTTATCAATAAGAAATGTCCTCATACGCAGGGGATGGCAGGGTCCTCGGTCCCTCCTAAAATGGAAAATTTTCATTTAGACCCCTTAAATTTTTAAATTTTTAATAGTAAAATGGAATGGTAAAAATTTGATTTAATCCTTTAAAAATTATAAACATATAGACTATTAAAATGGTAAAATTGTATTTTTACTAACATTTTTACTATAGTAAAAATATACAATTTAATTTCGCCCCTTAAATTTTTTGGTTTCACCCCTGCTCATAAGCATGTGGAAAAATTGTGCAGGATACAAATTCTTTTAAGAAAAAAGAAAAAAATAGAAGCAGCATTGCCTCCTTATTCTAGTAATTGCAAAATATACTAAGCCTTTGTTTGGTAAAAATACCATTGAAGCCCTTGTACTAAGGTCAAATTTCATTTTACCCCTCTATTAAAAAAATGAGCAAATTAGTCCTTATTGTTAAATAGAAGAACAAATTTGTCCTTTATGCTAAAAATTTCATCCATTCATGTTGTTAAAAACTGACGTGGTTAATGAAATACAATGACATATGATCTGTCACGTGTACCTCTTGCTAGGTTACAATGACCGGACTTTAACAATACAGATGGAAAGTTTTTAACTGAAAGACCAGTTTGCCTTTTTTTAATCTAACATATAGAGGGGCACAATCAATTTGACTCCTAATACTGAGTCTTCTACCTTTTGTTTCTCGTTTGTTCCCCTATGGTTGAAGTTTCCACTAAGATATTAATGGTGAAAATGCCTTCTTTCCCCTTCTGTTTTATTTGACACTTTCAATCACTGAACTCTGATAACTAAAACTAAGAGTCTGAACTCCAAACCCAACATTCTATCATTAGAACACACAGCTATTGGGTTCTAACCATGAAAATATATTATATGAAGAAATAGTTATAGCAAGAAAACAGTATCTGAACAAAAGTAAAAACTTAGAAATGGATTTACCTGATGAACAACGTTTCGCCAGCGCCGCAAAGGTTTGGTCAAGTTCGAATGGCAAAGCAGGCAGAAAATAGAGAAATATGACATCAAATGGTGTCCATTTTCCCGGCACATAAATCAATTCCCCTTGCCAACACTTAACCTCATCGTATTTCTCCTTAATCCCAGCTAAGAAAAAGATAGAATCATGGACTACAAGCAACAATTGGGTAGTTGATGATTCAACTAAATGATCCACAAATCCTTCCGAACCGACCGAAACTAGAACCCTAGACGACTCCGATATTTTTCCGGCAGATGTAATGCGGTCGATATTTCGTTTAGCTTGCTCGGAATTTAACTCTTCCGAATCAAGAAATGACCAATCTTTTTCATTAAAATCTTCGATATTGATAACCGACACCGTCCCCTCGCTTGAAGCATTAAAAGCCCCTGGTAATGATCGATGACTGCATAGTGACTTACGAGGAAAACTGGATTGAAATGAAAGGCGAAAAGGGTATTGATTACATAGGGAAATGCGAGGGATAATATGTTGAGGCTGAGATTGGAGTACAGGAAGGAAGCCACGGGAAAGTGAGGGAAGGAGTAGAGGGGAAGGTACTAGGAGGAACCCCATCGAAGCTAAGTATTGTATTCAATTATGGTTATAATCAAAAGCAAGCAGTTTCACTACACTTAACAATTTCCAATGCAGGAAAAGCTTAACCCCCTTAAGATTTAGGCTTCGTGACCCGGACTCGGCAATTTGGGATGCCGTACCCGTGTCGACACGGGATACGGGTCAGATCCGCAAAAACCAACTGACACGGCGGTGGGTGAGAACTGAGATGAGAAGATAAGAAAAAAGAAAAAGAAAAACTGATTTGTAGAGACGACAGAGCGAGGAGATAGAGACGATGATGATAGAAGAAAGAGAAAAGACATTTCGAATAATAATAATAAAACCTTTGGGATATATTTATATTTACGCTTAATTAAAAAATTACCCTTAAACCATACCTTTTTCTGTATTTAAACCCTATTTTTTTTATTAATTTGATAATGTAAACTATATATATTTTTTCCATCTTCATACTTCCATCAATCAACCATAGTCAATAAGATGGAGTCCAATCATATAATTACATGTGGCAAAAATTATTTTTTTTTTTTTCCTTCCCCCTTTCATTTTTTCATGTTCTTTGTTTCTTTTTTTTTCTTCTTTTTTCTTTTTGTATTTCTCTTTTTCTTCTCTCCTTTCTTTGTTCTCCCAAACTCCATCACCGCTGCAGCTACCGTTATCACCAACCCTTCCCATTTCGATCTTCACCTTTGATTCTCATACTTGAAATCGTCAAACCCCAAGGATTCAATGAAGGTCGAAGTAGTGGCGTTGCTCCCTACGACGGACTTTAACTTCGATAGCTCATGTTCGTCGTCGTACATCATTGCTCCTTCCCTTAACACTCCTTCAACTTCTTTTGATTCTTCTTTACATGATGAACTTATTGGTGTCTCTCATGTCGCCGATTTTTCACCAACAGTCCCTTTCAAGTGGGAGATAAAATAGAGAAAAAGCTTAATGGTAGAGTCGCTCCACAAATAATATAAAAGCAATAACAATGATGATGGCAATGGTTGTTAAAATTCAAGTTTAATTTCAGTGGTCAATTGGAGAGAAATTCTTTGTTGATTAAAGAGCTTTTTAATGACGATAAGATTAAGCTACCTAAAACACTGCTTGTGATACGTGCTCGTAATCAGTAGAAGATTATAAGAACGTTAATGTTGCCTGAGTGTTCTAAACAAGTAACTTAAACAAAACTTTTAAAATAAAAATATAGGATAAAATTTCGATCTTAAATAAAATCCAAAAATGAACCAACGTTATAAGGAAACGTGACCCGATTCCTACAAAGTTTGAAATAGAAACAATAGTTTAAAATGAAAAAACTTCGACACGCTATCTATAAGGAGATAAGAACCAACAGTTTAGGGTGATCGTCGCACTCTGGAATGGGATGAGAAAGGGAAGTAATAAGATCGGGATAATTTGAATGCCATAAGATAAAGTCTTGATAAGTTCGAATAGGTGTTCTAAAGAACAAAGAGAATAATTCTCACAATATTATAATTTCGTCAAAAGGTTCTTAACAACTTACAAATGAACAACTATTTATAGACTATCCTAGGTATGTGAATGGCCATAAATCGACCATTAAATCAAATTAATGAATAAAAACATTCACCCCCTTAGCGTCCATACCTGAATCTTCATGTCCAATGTATGTGATGAATAGTCACATTTATGACCCTTTATCGTTCATGCATTGTGAGGTTCATGGATCTAGTCGAATTGTTAAAAACGTCCCTCATTGTTGGTGCATGTTTATGTACGTTTTCCCCTCTTACCAATGTATCTCTTTGGTTTAATGTGTGGAATGACGAAAATGTGCAAGTTTACACAATCTTATCAAGTAATAAAGTGACAAGTAATGTTGAATTATCGTACCCACAGGAACTGTGTAAGAAATTATTTATGAAATGTAAAATTAAACAAATTGGTGATGGAAAAATTGTTGATTTGAAAAGGTGTTATGAAAACTAAAAATTTACTAAATAATTTAACTAAGAAAATAAAAAATAAAAATATTCCAATGCACGATTTCTAAAAGAATGAGTTTAATTAATATGTCATAAATTTGTTAGATCAATTTTATTCTTTAACTTAGAATAATTAAAGCTGTGTTCATGTTGTTACGAATAATTTCATGGAAACTCGACAAATTGTTAACTAATGCACATACTCACTTATTAAAACATATTAATCTCTTGAACATATTTCTATGTGATCTACCGGTTTTATACCGAGCAAATTGAACTATTTTTCACACTTGAAGAGCTTGAAATTAAGTATTTTCTTTATGTTTTCATAGGATTTAACTTAGATTTTTCCTTTTCAATAAATTGTATAAACCAAGTATTAATAGGTTACTTTATTGTCCATAAGGCGATTGAAGCCTAAAGGTTAACTAACATGCTTCGTGAGTGTGTAGGAGACCATGAGAAGTTGAACATATATGAAACTGATCACTTCGTCCGTCATATAGGATGTTCTACGTAGCAACAAAGGGGCCAGACTTGAAGATTTAAGGGACTGACTTCTTTTTCGCGACATACATAGGCTATGTCGCAACAACGCCAGCACGATGACACTAAGGAGGGGACTGATTGCTTCATCGTGACACAAGTCCTGGTGTGTTATGACATCGACCCCTGGGCGTGGTTTTTGCAACGAGTGAAGGGCGTTTCGGTCTTTACAAAGCCACTTAAACAAGAAAGAAGGCAGCTAACCTTGGGTTGATGAAGACAGCCGACCAAGGCTATAAATAGGGCCTTTAACACTAGGTTTAAACCCACCTTTTTCTAGATTTTAGTTTTAATTTGTTATTTTCATTTAGAAACGAGATTGTGGCTTTCGTATAAATGTTTAAGGAAATTGTCCCGATAGATTGCCAATACAATTGAAGTTTATTTTATTTTCATTAAATCAATTTTATGTTTGATTATATAATTGCTTTTATGATGTTTAAGAACACCATGGGGAACTAATTCCATTTTTGAGGAATTAGGGAGTGAAAATATGAATATTTAATTGTTGTATAAACAGGGATTTTTTAATCGGATCAACTATTTGGAAAAGGAAGAACATTAAACAAACATTAGGCCTAATAACCCTAGAATGTCATTTAGGTGGGAATGAACCCAAAATTGGTATTGCTTATCCGTGAAAACCTTTTCCCCAAATCGGTTTAGACTGTGACATCTAGCGATAAGTAGTCTCTATCAACTTGCTATGCTGATGGATGATCAGAAGATCCAACTAGGGTAGTAACTAGTTGATTGAAGGAAAATCCCCAAAACCCAACAATTGAAGAAATCATACTGAAGTGACCTAATCTCCCCAAAGTCGTTTATCGAATCTTTACATCTCGTCCTTTTGCTTAGTTTATTTCTTTTTATGTTTTTCATAACCAACACTTTTATTTTATTCTCGTACTATAATCCCTAAATTTAGTACTAATTAATTCTATTCTTTGCAGGGATTTAATTCACTATCGCCTTACGCCTCCTTTGGGTATGACCCTCGGATATTGCCAAGTATTTTGTTGTACAAATCTATATTACAACCTGACCCGTATAATTGTGGAAGCCAAAAACCTATATCAAACAAAGAAAGTTTCGGAGGCGGTCAAGTTGTTTGCATCGTTGCGGGGGAGGCAACGCCTTAGTGATTTCTATTTCTTCTTTGATTTTTAGAATAATTAAGAAATTTTAAGGTTATAGATACAATTTTTTTTACCTTTGATATTTTCTTTACTTGTTTTAAATTCAGTTTATGACTCGAAGCCAAGGAAACTTGGTAGATCCGATTTCTGACCCTGAGGCATTGATAAGACAAAATCGGAGAAATAGACAGTCAATGCAAAACCCACCACCACCGGAAGAGCAAGGGAGCGCAAAACAGTCCACTTATGGATCCTGCTAATATTGAAGACGTTCATATACCTCCACAACTCCCTGCAGACGAACCAATGGTGAAAGCGCAAAGAACTTTGAGGGAGTACTTTATGCCTACCATAGATTTGACACAAGGGAGTATCGTTAAACCTACTATTGTCGCTAATAATTTTGAAATTAAACCAGCCATGATCCAAATGATACAAAATAATTTACAGTCTATAGGGACCATGGCTGAAGATCCTAGTTTACATCTAAAGCGATTTTTTAAAATTATGCGATACTTTTCGGTATAATGGTGTTACTGGATGCCATACGTCTTAGACTATTTCCTTTCTCCTTAACTAATAACGCTTTTTTTTTGGCTAGATGCACAGACACCAGGTTCTATTACCACATGGGATGAACTAGTAGGAAATTTTTACAGAAGTTTTTCCCTATGGGTAAAGTCATCCAACTTCAAAGAGAACTACCAACATTCTGACAATTCGAGGGAGAGGGGTTCCATAAAACATGAGAACGATTTAAAATGTTGGTACAAAAATGCCTAAATCATGGTATGCCGGAATGGATGTAATTACGAATATTCTATAATAGGTTGGATCCATCGACCAGATCAGGATTAGATGGTGCAGCAAGAGGAGCCCTAATGAATAGAACCTATAATGATGCTTATGGGTTAATTGAGAATATGAAAATGAACTCTTTCTAGTGGCCTACTGAGAGGTTCACTTATGGGCAGAAACTTGCTTCGGTAAAAATGATCCAAGAGGATGATAAGTACCAACAGCTGTTGGAAAGACTAAACCGAATCGAGTCTGCCATAGGGGCACCATCGTTATAAGGAGAAGACAAGCCTTTATACCATTATCTTACCAATATTGAAGAGGCTAACTATGTTGGTAATCAAAGTGGGAATCCTTATTCGAGCACTTATAATCTGAGATGGAAAGACCATCCTAACTTTAGATGGGGAGGAAGTCAAGGAGAGAGCAGTAACAACAACACACAAATAAGAAACCCAAGTTGCCAACCTCTGTTCTTGCAAAGGCAATAAGAAAGAGCAGTTCAGAATGACAATACTGTATGTGGTTAAAAGTTAGTGTTGAGAATCTTTGATAAGCATTAAATAGTATCTTTAGAGATTATATTTTTATTTTTTAGAGATTCTAATTAGGAGATATTATTAGATATTATTTCCTTAGTAGATTTAATTATACTAGTATATATAGTTGTACATATTTTTAAGAAATTCATACTTTGAGAGAATTTTTTCCTCAATATTCCTCTATAATTCAACCTGGTATCAGATTTTTGATCCTATTTTTGGGATTTTTTTATTTAAAATTTTCCCACAAACCTTAAATCCCAAATTTGGTACTTTCCACCCTAGCCTTACTATTTTCTCTCACCGCCCCTACCATTAGAGTCAAAATTACCTTACAAAAAAAACCTCGAAGTTCAGTGGCGAGTAGCCCCACGCATGCGCCCCATGCATCGTCAAAAGAATCTGTAGCCTCATCTCACGCGTCGCGTGTGTACTTCACCTGCTACCACCGTGTGTTTTTCGATGACACCACTGTGCTCTCTGCTCCCTTTCGGTCATCCTCCTCTAAGTGGTGGTGTGTTTGGTTAAGTTTTTTGTGTGTTGGATATATTTTTGGTGTTTTTTTTGTGTTTTTTGTTCTAAATTTAGCAAGCAAATTTTTTGGGGTTTAGTTATTTTTTTTTCTAACATTATGTCTTTAGATGAGAAGCTCGTGATTCCAACTAATAATCCATCGTTGCAAATTAGCCCTGTGAAGCTTGATGGACATAATTACCTTGGTTGGTCGAGGTTTTGTTTGTTGTTTGTCAAGGTTCGTGGCTTGCAAGGATACCTCACCAGTAAAGTGTCGAAACCTGAATTTACTGATTTAACCTTTAGTCAGTGGGATTCCACGAACTCCCTTGTTATGGCATAACTTATCAACTCTATGCAAGCTTTTCAAGCGAATTGTGCCAAGGATGCCAAAAAAATTCAAAAGATGGTGGAAAAGGAGAGAGATTTTGATTTCATGGCTAGGTTGAATACTGAGTATGATCAGATTCGTGTTCAAGTTCTTGGCAACACTTCGTTCCCTTCTCTTCATAAGGCATACTCTTATATACAAAAGGAGGAGAGTCATCATGCTGTTATGCTCTATAATCCACCTTTGGAGAAAGCTGGTCTCCTTGCTAATTTGGATGGTCCATCGAGTGATAAGACTGGCAAGGATCACTTGATGTGTGACTACTGTGGTAAGCCTCGACACACTAGAGATTCGTGCTGAAAGTTGCATGGTCGCCCTACTCGAGGTTATGGTGGAAAACGAGAGGGTAATTCTTGACCTCAAGTAAATTTGTCAGAATCTGTGATAATAGTGGCCAAGTCCACTTCTACTAGGAGTTTTACCTCAGACGAGGTTCAACATCTTTGACGCTTCTTGTCACAATTGGACTTTACCTCAATTTCCAAGTCTAATAATTGGAAAGCAGGTTCTTTTTTAAATGCTCCATCTACTTCTGACTCTTGGATTATTGATTCGGGTGTGAATAGACATATGATAGGGTCAAACAAAAGCTTATTTAACTATACTTCTTGTCCATCTAAATATCGTGTGCGACTAGCCGATGGCTCATTTACCTGCATCTTTGGAACAAGTTCTGTTGTTTGTACTCCCACTATCACTTTATCATCTATCCTTCATGTCCCTCAATTCTCGGTTAACCTTTTATTAGTTAGTGCTATCACTAAAGCCTTAAATTGTAACTTGGATTCTTTCCCGATCGCTATGTCTTTTAGGATCTCTAGACAGGGAAGACGATTGGTAGTGGTAAATTGTGTGATGCCTTATATCTTCTGGATCGATCATCCAATATGTCTTAAGCATTGTTTGGTGACAATTAAGATATCAACCGAGAGATAATTCAGTGGCATAGGCGGTTAGGACATCCATCATTTATTGTTCTTGCGAAGATGTTTCCTAATTTGTTTTCAAGAACTCAGTTAGATTCTTTAGTTTGTGATGCTTGTGAGTTTGGTAAACATATAAGAAATAGTTATCCTTTGCATAATAATAGAAGTATTGTTCCCTTTGAGATTATTCATTCGGATGTTTGGGGCCCTACTCGCCTTCCTTTTTTATCTGGTAATTATTGGTTTGTTACTTTTATTGACTGTTGTACTCGAATGACATGGGTTTTTTTTATTGAAGTCCAAAAGTGATGTTTTCTCGTGTTTTCATTCTTTTCATAAATTGATTACTACTTAATTTGATGCTAAGGTTAAAAATTTACGAATTGATAATGGAACCGAGTATAACTTTAATGATTATTTGGAATCATATGGGATTTTGCATTAGACCAGTTGTCTAGGTACAAGTGCCAGAATGGTGTTACTGAGAGAAAAAATCGACATCTTTTGAAGGTTGCTAGATCACTCCCCCAATCCTTATTGGGGGGATGCGATTTTGGTTGCGACTTATCTCATTAATTGGATGCCTCTTCAAGTTCTTGATTTTAAAAGTCTTATAAAAACCTTACAGGGCAAGACGGATTACCCAATTCCATCAAAGGTCTTTGGTTGTGCTTGCTTCATTCATCTTCGACATGAGAGAAAACTAGATCCTCGAGCAGTCAAATGTGTTTTCATTAGATACTATTCCACACAGAAAGGTTACAAATGTTATCATCCACCATCTAGAAAGTATTATGTAAGTATGGATGTAACATTTTGTGAGGATGAACCCTATTTTTCTTCGTTGCAGCCATCTCTTCAGGGGGAGGTTATTGGAAATGAAGAGATGCCACCTTGTTCTGTTACTCTTCCGAGGAAGAATTTGGTTCCAATAGAGACTTTGGTTCAAGAGAAGATTAGTGAACGATTGTTGGATAAGCCTGATTTGAGAACATACGCTAGAAAAAGCAAGAAAGATGATGCCATCATACAATCTACTTCATGCCGTGACTCTTCACTATCAGGTGTGTCTTATTTAACAGTTTGCTATTGATTTGGAATTACCAATAGCCTAACGAAAAGGTTTTACAACTTGCAGTTTACATCTTATCTTTGACTTTGTTTCTTATGATTCCTTATCCCCATCCTATAGAGCTTTTACTTTGTCTTTGGTCTCTATATATTTTTCACAGGATTGGAAAAAAGCTATCATTGATCCAAGATGAAAGAAGGCTATGATTGAAGAAATGAGGGCTTTATCATAAAATGAGACGTGGGAATTGGTTAATCCTCCTAAGGGGCAGAAGTTGGTTGGCTGCAAATGGGTGTTTATTATCAATTATAAGGCTGATGGTTTAATTGAAAAACTCAAAGATAGATTAGTAGCACAAGGAGTCACTCAGACATATGGAGTGGATTACCAAGAAACGTTTGCTCCAATTGCTAAAATGAACACGATTAGGATCCTTTTATCATGTGCAACAAATCTCGATCGGAACTTACAGTAGGTTGATGTGAAGAATGCCATTTTACATGGAGACTTGGAAGAAGTGTATATGAAAGTTCCTCCAGGATTTGAGGATAAAAATACCCAAACGAAGGTATGTAGACTGAAAAAGCCCTATATGGACTAAAGTAATCTCTCAGAGCTTGGTTCAACAGATTTAGTAAGGCCATGGTATCGTTTGGCTATCGACAAAGTAATGCTGATCATACCCTCTTTATAAAACATCACAAGGGTAAGATTACTCTCTTTATAGTTTATGTTGATGACATAATTATGACAGGAGATGACAAGGAAGAAATGGCCCAACTTAAGAAACAATTGGCTAAAGATTTCGAAATCAAAGACTTGGGAAAGTTACAATATTTCCTCAGAATAGAAGTGGCCAGATCAAAAGAGGGAATTTTTATTTCCTAAAGAAAGTATGTATTAGATCTTTTGACAGAGACTGGCATGTTAGGTTGCAAACCAGCAAAATCACCTATTAAGAGTAATCACAAGTTACAAGCAAGAATCGGTGAAATGATGGATAAAGGAAGATATCAAAGACTCACCGGACGTTTGATTTATCTCGATCATACTCGACCTGATATAGCCTATGCGGTTAGTTTAGTAAGCTAGTTTATGCATGATCCTCGCAAAGCTTATATGCAAGCAGTATTGAGAATTTTGTGCTATTTGAAGTTTGCACTGGGAAAAGGTATTCTCTTCTAAAAAAATAGCCATCTCATATTTACAAATGCAGATTGGGCTGGCTCTCTTGATGACAGAAGGTCTACAACGGGTTATTGTACTATTGTGGGAGGAAACTTAGTCACTTAGAGGAGCAAGAAACAAAGTGTTGTGGCTCGATCAAGTGCAGAGGCTGAATATAAGGCCATGGCTCAAGGTGTTTATGAGCTTTTATGGCTGAAAAAGGTATTGGAAGAGTTAAAGTTGTTGGATGAAAATGGATCAGCCTTGTACTGTGGTAATAAGACACCCATCAACATAGCTCAAAATCTAGTACAACACGATAGAACCAAGCACATCGAAATAAATCATCATTTTATCAAGGAAAAAGTAGTCAGTGTTGCCTTAAGTCTATCTTAGCTAGCATTCGAAAAATAGTTGGCTGATGTTTTTACTAAAGGGCTCAACTGTAAGACTTATCATAATCTTCTTTGCAAGTTGGGAATGCGAGATATCTATGCACCAACTTGAGGGGGAGTGTTGAGAATCTTTGATAAGCATTAAATAGTATCTTTAGAGACTATATTTTATTTTTTTAGATTCTAATTAGGAGCTATTATTAGATAATATTTCCTTAGTAGATTCAATTATATTAGTATATATAGTTGTACATATTTCTAAGAAATACATACTTTGAGAGAATTTTTCCTCAATATTCATCTCTAATTTCAACAGTTAGACAGGATTGAGGGAGAGATGCAGTTCATGAAGGCAGGTGTGGAACAAGTGCAGTCTGATTGCATTAATACTACTAGAACGGTAGTGAAGCTAGAGGAACGAATGGACCAATTAGTAAGTATGGTAGGAGATCTCATAAGGCAAATTGATACTAACATCCCTAGCAACACTGAGAACAATCCTCGAAGGGAGGGGAAAGAACGTGTAAAGGTAATTGAGTTAAGATCGAGCAAATTACTAAATAGCCTAGAACAATCCAAAAGGGGAGAAAAACAAAACGATTTTAATGAGGTTATGGATATCCCTTCTGATAATGACACTATAGTCATAATACCCAATAGGTACCAATAAAAGAGGCACTTGAGACGAAAGAAGACATGCCTAAAGAAGATAAAGGTACCTTAGTTCCATTTCCAAAAAGGTTAGAAGAGAAAAAGAAACAAGATGATGACGATTTTGTAAGCTTTCTAAACCATTTTAAATCTTTAAATGTTAGTTTACCTTTTATTAAACTTATAGATAAGGTACCCAAGTACGCCAAGTTCTTAAAAGAGATTATGTCAAGGCATAGGAAGATCAAGGTAGGTGAGCAATTGGAAGTGAATGCATCATGAAGTGCAATTATTTCTAAAGCAATTCCATAAAAGCTGAAGGATCCCGACAGTTTTACAATACCAATCAAAATTATGAACCTTCTATTTAACAGAGTGTTATGTGATCTTGGAGCAAGCATAAACTTAATGCCCTTATCAGTGTTTGAGAAACTTGGGAGTGAAGATCTGAAAAATACCCAAGTGACTTTGCAACTAGCCGATCGGTCATCTGTAAGGCCGAAGGGAATTCTAGAAGATGTTCTAGTCTAAGTGAGAAGTTTCATCATCCCTACGGATTTTGTGGTGTTAGATTTTAAAGAGGATAGAGATATACCCATTATGCTAGGAAGGTCATTCCTAGCCATGTCTAGATCCACTATTGACTTAAACACCAATGAGTAAACAATGAGAATCAATGGTGACATAGAGACTTTCAAATGTGGGATAAAAATAATGGAACAGAAAAGCACAATGAGTGCTGCCACTTTTCTGTATAAAAGCGAAGGATCTAGTAAAATCCCTTTCAGAAGCAAAGAATGAATCAATAAGTTCAAAGAAAGGGATCAATCTAAGGAGATGGACTAAAATTAAGCAGAAATGGACTCGCTTAGTAAGGGTAAGTATACCGGATGAGTCCAATAGTAAGACATAAAGGTAAAACGGTGGTCTTGTACAAATCCGTCATTCATCTCTTCCTCATCCTCATCACTGTCGTTCCCTTCTTCGGGTTCTTCCTCATTATGCTTCTCGTCCACTATTCCAAACATGTCAGATGTATAGTTAGGGACCCTAATATTGTGTTACCGAGTAAACTTTTGAAACACCATTCCTGATTCTAGTGACAATAAAGAATAAATATCCATTGCCCAAGATTGATTATTTGTTTGGCCAGTTGAAGGGAGCCAGTGTATTTTCTAAGATTGATCTCATATCAGGATATTATCAGCTAAGGGTAAAAGAGTCTGATGTGTCGAAGACTGCTTTTAGGACTCGGTATGGAAATTACGAGTTCTTGGTTATGCCGTTCGGATTGACTAATGCTCTGGCTGCTTTCATGGATCTTATGAATAGAATTTTTCAGCCGTATTTAGATTATTTTGTGATGGTATTTATAGATGATATTCTAGTGTACTCGAAAGGAAAGGAAGAACATGATAAACACCTTCGGATTGTGTTACAGATTTTGAGAGAAACAATTATTTGTTACGTTGAGCAAGTGCAAATTTTGGCTTAAAGAAGTCACTTTTCTGGGACACATAGTATCGGTAGATGAAATACGGGTAGATCTGAAAAAGATAGAATCTATACTTGAAGGGAAACCACCAAAGAATGTGATAGAGGTAAGAAGTTTTCTCGATTTGGCCGATTATTATAGAAGGTTTGTTGAGGGATTCTCAATAATTGCATCACCTTTGACAAAGTTGTTACAAAAAGATGTGAAATTTGATTGGACTGAGAAGTGTCAGCAAAGCTTTGAAAGGTTAAAAGCAACATGGATTGAAGCTCCGGTGTTAGTTCAACCAGAGTCTGGTAAAGAGTATGTGATCTTTTGTGATGCTTCGTACAGTGTTTTGGGATGTGTGCTAATGCAAGGAGGAAAGGTGGTAGCTTATGCTTCTAGGAAATTGAAGCCACATGAGAAGAACTACCCGACGCATGATCTTAAATTAGCCGCAGTGGTGTTTGTGTTAAAAATATGGAAACATTACTTGTATGGAGAAAAGTGTTATATCTACATTGATCACAAAAGATTGAAGTACTTGTTAACTCAAAAAGAGCTGAACTTGAGGCAAAGAAGATGGATTGAATTGCTAAAGGACTATGATTGCATCATTGATTATCATCCCGGGAAAGCGAATGTAGTGGTAGATGCTTTAAGTAGAAAATTAGTAGCAGCTTTGAAAGCAATGAATGCACATTTGGAGATACAGCAAAATGGTGAGTTATTGGTTAAGTTAAAGGTGAAACGAACTTTGTTGTAAGAGGTGAAAGATGCTCAAAAAGAAGATGAAGAATTATCGGTGATTAAGAAACAACTTGAGGAAGGGAAAAATAGTGAATTTGAGATTGATAGTGAGAAGAGTATGAGATTGCATGGTCGGTTGTGTGTGCCTTATCAAGAAGACTTGAGGCAAAGGATTTTGAATGAAGCTCAACATAATTCATTTGCTTTACATCCGAGGAGTAATAAGATGTATCATGACTTGAAACCATTTTATTAGTGGAAAAGAATAAAGAGAGATATAGTTGAATAGGTTTCCAAGTGTTTGACATGCCAACAAGTGAAGGCAAAGCATCAAGTTCCATCAGGATTACTTTAATCAATAACCATACCAGAGTGGAAATGAGAAAGAATTACTATGGATTTTGTAACGGGATTGCCACTTTATTGAAGAAAAAGGATGCTATATGGGTAATAGTGAATCGGTTAAAGAAATCTGCTCACTTTCTTCCAGTAAGAACCGACTTCTCCATGCATAGATATGCACAGTTGTATATAGATGAAATAGTAAGACTTCATAGTGTGCCAGTATATATTATTTCTAATTGGGATTCGAGATTTAGATTAAAGTTTTGGGGGAAACTACATGACGCATTGGGTACTCGATTGAACTCTAGTACGACATATCATCCCTAGACTGATGGGCAGTTAGAACCAGTAATTCAGATTTTGAAAGACATGTTAAAACGTTGCATTATTGAATTTGAGGGCAGTTGGGAAAAATATCTGCCATTGGTTGAATTTACCTATAATAATAGTTATCAATCTAGCATTCAGATGGCGCTGTATGAAGCACTGTATGGAAGAAAATGTAGAACTCTTGTGTGTTGGATAAAATTGGGTGAAAACAAGTTAGTGGGTCTTGATTTGATTCAAGAAACAGAAGAGAAAGTGAAGTTGATCAGAGATAATTTAAAAGCATCTTTAGATAGACAGAAATCTTATGCTAATCTAAAAAGGAAAGATATTAAGTTTAATGTGGGTGAGAAAGTATTTCTAAAAGTGTCCCCATGGAAAAAAGGTTCTTCGATTTGGGAAAAAGGGGAAACTGAGTCCAAGGTTCATTGGACCATATGTGATTTTGGAACGGGTTGGTCCAGTTGCCTATCTATTAGCTCTCCCTCCAGAGTTAAACAATATTCATAATGTTTTCCATGTATCCATGCTACGGAGATATCGGTCTGATCCATCTCATGTGATTACTCCTGAAGTTATAGAAGTGCAACCAGATCTGACTTATGAAGAAGAGCCAATTAAGATTCTTGCTCGAGAAGTAAAGGAATTGAGAAACAATCAGGTTCCATTGGTAAAAGTCTTGTGGAGACATCATAATTCAGAAGAAGCGACATGGGAAAGGGAGGAATCTATGAGACAAAAGTATTTGCAGTTGTTTTACAGCAGGTAAATTTCGAGGACGAAATTTATTTAATTGGGAGAGAATTGTAATATCCGTGTTTTAACCCGGAGTTAGAAACAGTAACGGATCGGGTCAAGAATTAAAGCACGTGGTTGAAATAATATAGATGAGAATTGTGAGAAATAATTGGGAAGTATTTATTACTAATATGGAAAGTAGGAAAATAAAAATGTTAGGTGATAATTAATAGTAGTGAAACGGAAGGAAGGAAGGATTAAGTAGAAATTTAGCCAAGTATAGTATGAGTCATAATGGGAATTATGAAAATTAAGGAAGGATAAAAGGGTAGTTAGTGAGTAGATATTTTTTTTAGGTGTAATGATTATGGGTAAAAGTGTGATGATAGATGGCTAGAGGACTCTTTAGTAATTTTACCATTTTTAATAAATAGGGATGAGATATTTTAATTGAATGGTGTGGAAAAATTTGAGAAAAGAAAATAAAAGATGAAAATATATCATCTTTTTATCCCTTCCAAACGTCATTTCCCCAAGAGTCTCCACCCAACATTTCTTTTATTTCCTTTTGTGTCCTTCCACCATTGTTAAACCCTTCAAGCTCAAAAACTTCCATTTTCTTTGGAATTTCTTTAAGGAAATCATAAAAAAAAGTTAGAAATTACCTTAATCTCTTGAGAAAACCCACATAGGAGTGTTAAAAAGAGTAGAGCATGATCTAGGGTTTTTGGGTGTTCAAGGGTTAAGGTAAGAAATGAAGGATTCTCATGGCATACATGTTTAGCTCCATAATCTAGCATAGAAAGATTCTTTGATTTTAGTTTAAACTTATATATGGTATATGCTCTATGTTAAATTGAAGAGAAAGATAAGAAGAGGAAGAATCAAGAAGAAGGAAAGGGGAAAGAGAAGATCAAAGAGTGAGAAGAGAAGAAATTTCAACCTTTTGTTGTAAGTACTACAAGAATTTAAGATTAAAATTATTATTTTTAAATGTTATAATTTTTTTGTATTGAAATTGTTTATAATAGAAATGTAGTATATAGTATGAATATATATATATATATATATATGAATATTGAATAAATGGTTATGTTGTAAAATTGTGGAATTATTAGAGAAAATGTAGTGAGATATGTGTGATGATATTTGTGGATATTTGTTTGGTGTGATATACCAATTATGAAAAATGTTGCTAAATTAGATATTATTGCCCAAGTAGACAAGTTAGAATTTTTGTGATATTAGTGGCATGGCATTAAGGGACCTTAGCACGATCTGCATTATTTAGCACGTGAGTGCTCTCCATTTAGCAGCTTGGTGCTCTCTGTTCATTAGTGCATAGGAATGCACCTCCGTACTTGTTCCGTATATCTGATAGATTCTAAGATAGTCTACTATGGGCCAAAGATGTGATTTGGAAAATGAGAGTATTACCTCCTTGTATTATGGTGAGTATAATCATTATTAAGGTAAGCAATTTATTTAAGGTGCATGTAGTTGTGAGAAATTATGTGTGAAGGTATGTATATTGATATGTATATTGATATTCCTTGAATTAAATATAGTGATATAAACAAATTGCTTAATTGTTCTTGTAAAGCTTACTAAGCCTTCACCGGCTTAACGCTTTTATTTCAACGCGTAGGTACAGTTGATATTGGGGAGAAAAAGTCAAGCTAGGTGACCTCTCATCACAACACATTTTGAAGGGTAACAACCTTAGGTATTCTATTTTGTATTAAAATGACATGTACATAAATAGACCATTTGTGTTCCTTTGTGGTAGGGATTTAATATTGCTTTGAAACCCTATTTGTTTTGGTATTTTTTGAAATGAAATGTGTAGTTATAAATAAAAACCAATTTATTGATATTACCATGTTTGCGTAGGTGATTTGCTAATATTGTGATTGACGTTGGAGTTGGAACTATTTAAGTAGTTATAATGCATGTTTGGAATGGTTTATAAGGTTGAAATAAGTTTTGAACTTTACAGGGGGTTTAACTGAGTTTTTGGATCGATTTTCGTATAAAATTACTAAAAGGATCGATACCAAAGGGGTAGGTATCGATACCTAAGTGACAGAATGCCCTTTTGGTATCGTTTTTAAAACTAGTATCGATATTCGAGTAAAAATATCGATACCTAACTTTGAGGTATCGATATTTTCTTCAAAATTGTAATTTTTTGGAGTTCCAGAACCCCATTTTGGTATCGATTTTAATTCCCGGTATAGATACTGTTCATAAAATATCGATACCATCAGTGAAGGTATCGATATTTTGCATTGTTTTAAGCAAAAACAATATTTCAATTATTTTTAAACACGTTTTATGATTCGATAATGATCCCATATGTTTGTTTTATTAATTTTCGGTTTAAATAAGTTAAAAAATCCCGAATAATTACAAAAATTGTATAGTATTCATCTATGTCGCTTTGACACCACATGAATAGTCTTATTCTGGGTTTATATAGATGAACTGGGTATAAGAGTGTTACACAAACAATTAATCAAATTTTAATAAACAAGTATAAGATTAAGTGGGGTAACAATATATTGCTATATTGAAACAATTTAATCATAATAATCTTACAAGTTGTACAAGGCTAATGTACTGTTTAATACCATTGCTAATTTAACTTTCAACTATCTTAGAAGATTAAACACACACCAATTAAATATTGTGTCAGTTAATTATAATTTCAATCCGATTAATAATTAATTTAATTGTTACCTTAAAATTAAAATGCAAGCATAGCATAGGCGTGATTTTATTTAATTGAACAATTTATCGAAGCCTAATAACAACACAAACACATTTTTAATAATCTAAGCGGACAAAAAGCTATTAATCTAACATGAAAAGAATTTAAGTCATTTTAATTAATTGAAGAACAACACAAATATTTATGTTCTTGATGAAAAACAAAATTAAAACAAAGATTAAGAGAAGGAAATTAGAAGACAAATCTCAGTGGTTTTCCGAAGCTAGACTAGTGCGCTCCTCTCTTCTCTGCTCAATCTGCTGATCCAAGGCCTTCACGAACACTCGATTGATGCTACTCCATGAGATTTGCAAGCACTTTTTCAAGAGGTGAATTTGACGATATAAATAAGGGAAATGAAATGCAACAAGGAAAATGGAAGAGAGAAAGTGAATGAGAGAAAGAAGTGTGAATTGAGGGATGAAAAATGAGAGATTGAAGGGGCCTTTTTATACGTGGAGAAGACAGCTAAAATTAGCTAAAAATATCAGCTAATCCCCCTTCCCATGGCCGACCATGGTAAGTGGAAGGAGGGGTTGAATTGGTTTTGTTATTTTTAGCTTGTGGCTAGAAACTAAAAGCATAAAAAGGGAAGGGGTTTGAATGGAATTTAAGAAGAGCTTAAGAGTTGTTTTGTAAGTGTTAAAATCAACCAAATTTAACTCATTTGGGCAGTAAGTAGGGATGGTTTAGGCTGTTCTCTTGGGCTTGTTGATCTGTGTTTTTACGACACAACGATTGTACAAGCGTACACACGTTGATGCAAGTATAGTTGATAGACAAATCTATCGGATATCGATCCCTTGAGGAATGGGTTTTTGATGTCTAAATGTCGGAGCAATTAATATTGAAATTAAGTGTAATGTGAGTACTAATGTCAGTGCAATATGTTAGATCTGCACACTAAAATTAGATATCAATGTCAACGCAATCATAGTTAAATATCAGGTGTTAAAAGTCAATGTACTGAAAGTAAATCAAATGTGTTGAGTGTTGGGTGCTAAATATTTAAATTGCATAAAATGTAAAAGTAATCAAGTGTAAAGGGTAGAAATGGTTCACTGATTCTGCTAAGTTGCAACGCAGGATGTTTCAATAAGGTAAAGTATAGGTAAATTATCGCTGCAATGAAGTCCCTTTAAGTTTTTACCAACAACAGCTCCCTACTTAATTCTGACTTAAATACCCACAATCACTCAACCTCTCAGTGCAAGCAATGATGTGTATCCAAGAACAAGTAACTGGTTCTTATCCCAGTCCTAAGTAGCTCTCGCCTAACCCACTTGTTAACCTAACTTGTCATTGCATCTCTCGATGTCAGTGCACTGCAATTTCACTCTTGTACTTAAAGCAGTTAAATCCAAGAATAAACAGATAAGCAGTGTAAAATAAAAATCAAAATGATATAACGTTAAAAGACACTCTCGTATTCATTTAATATCATCAAAATCCATCATCGTTTAAGAAGAATTAAAGAGTACAATGAAGCTTACTATCTCTAGACTACTAGGCCTACTCCCTAATTGTTCCACTTGCCTTGCATCAAACACCTTCTCATTAGAAGTGATTGCAGACTTGCTTCATCAGCTTCGCAATTCCCAGCTCAAATCTCCAAAATCTTATAGAAATTGTAGAATTTAATCCCTTAGCTCTCGATGATTTCTTCATCCTTTGTTCATCTATTTATAACCTCCAAAATGTTGCAAGTTTCAGCCTTCATTCTCAGATCCAGATCTAGATTTTTGCAGTTGCCAAAATTAGTTAGAGTACAGTTGTACACTCACGCAATTCTAGCATGTTATTCAGAGATTTGCATATTGTCGTTGTATCATTAGACGCATTCTGAAATCATAATTGCAGTGACATCTGTGAAATTCCTACGTTGGTGCTTTCAGTTGTGGATTCAGCTTGATTCTACTCATTCCAAGTTTAGTTGTAATGCGATGACATCTCTTGGTCGTAATTACCAGCTGATCCTGTGGCTGCATTCGTCTAGTATTAAGCTTTTAGTCTGAGGTCCTGTGCTAACAATATTAAGACGCAATATATAGGCTTCTTGCGTCGACATTAGTACAAAAAAATGGTAAAAATAACAAGAATTTAAACTAACTAACAATGAGTTGGAAAATATGAAAATTAAATATAAAATGCTAATGATGCATGCTAAATGAAATAGAAAAGAGATAATTAAGACACTAAATTAGGGAGAAAATCTATGTCATTTGTAATACCATCACACCCCCAAACTTGAGTTTTTACTTGTCCTCAAGTAAACAAAAATAAACAAAGTCCCAATTAGAAATGTCACCGCAATCATTATTCATACAACTTGAATTATCTAAATCCCTAATGTGTAAATTGCATTCATATAATAAAATGATGCGTTGACAATTTATAGTAATGAACAATTTAAAACTGCAACTTTATCAATGTTAGTATCATGCATTGATTCTTAACCTTTCTTGAACCATTTCAGCAATTTATTCTTTTTCTTTTTCTTTCTTTTTCTCATTTTTTTTCAAGTGACTGAAAGATATCATTGCATTACTTTATCTTTGTTCCTGGGTAGTAACGATGAGGTGCAACAAACCCCCAGGAGGCATGTAATTACGCCGACACACACTCTTGTAGTTATGGCCTTTGGCTAGATGAATTTTCTTTTCTAGGTCTGCAAAGGAGTGTTCTCACTTAAAAGTCACAATGCAGTTATAATGGAGTGTCTTTTATTAATAAAATGTCGCTGCATTGGTCAATTAGTTCAAGATTCAATACCAATAGTATTCATTCATTATTGAAGCACTTTCAATTATTCATTCAAAAATAGCAAACTCATCATTCATTCATATTATCCAATTTCCACACCAACATTCAAACAATTCCAGAATTACGCATCAAAATAAAAATTGTGGGCACATTTCTGTTGAAATTTTGTAAATTTTCATTAACTAAAGAAACAAAATAAGAGTCAAACATGAAGGTCTAGTTGCATTTCCAATTCACATTAGCTTCCCCCAAACTTAATGTCTACATTGTCCCCAATGCACTGACAATAGTTACAATATATAATGTAAATGCAACTACAATGTACTAAACTAAAATGAATGCAACAACAATTAAAATGCAAGCATAATAAGAATGCATGAAAACTAACTAAAAAGAGATGTACCAACTTACTAAGCAGCAACCGATGCAGAGGTTGCTTTGATTTTCTTTTTCTTCTTTTTTCGGTGCTTTTCCTCGTCATGGTGTTTTCTCTTTTTCTTGTCCTTGCGCCTCTTTCGCTTCTTATCTTTTGAACCAACCGGCTTAGCAAGTTGCTCCTCCTCAGCGGGTTGGGTGATGGCCTCATCAGTTGTCACCTCTAATGGGTGGATCTCGGTGAGTGGTGCTATGTAGGGTACAATAGCCAGAGGATTCAGTTCCTCTATCTCGCTAATGGCAACCTCAGCCTAGCTCGTAATCGGTAGAGCCTCCTCTGAGCCGGATGCTCCTACAATATCCTCAACGATCATTGTTGGGGTATCAGTTTCTTTCTCCACCTGCACCTCGACAGGTTCTTCTTCTTTTTCTTTCTCTTCTTCTTTCTTTTCTTCATCTTGATCCTTCTCCTGATTATCTTCCTGATTTGCCTTTTCATCTACACTTGGCTCATTTTCAACTGGACCAGTGTCAGCGCAATTGACTGCATCGACATCTTCTTCCAGAACAGCTGCCCTCTCTGTCATATTTGCGGCCAGACTATTTGAGAATTCATCTTCGAATAAGTGGACGATGTTGCGATGAAAATCGTCATCAGCCTGTGACTGCCTGCCATCATTCTCATCGTCAAAAATATAGATCCGGGTTGGTTAGGGGTAGGCCTACCACCATTATGGGTAGGTTGCTCGGAAGATGAATACTTTATCGGGCGGTAGATGGATGGAAAAGTTGGGAAATTTGGCAGTGGGGTCTGGCTAATCTAGCTCAATGTAGCGACAAGGGCTTCATTTCACGCATTGGTGTATGCATAAAACTTGTGGAGTTGAAAATCCATGTCTTCCACGATACTGTCAGTGTGGATAGAATGCATGTCGAGGCGATCTAAATGAACTTCCATCAGTGCCAACTTCTTTGCTATTTGGGCTTCTATCGGTGCATCAGTTTTGTTAGCCTTCTTCTTACCCTTCCTTTGTCTTTCTTCTTGGGGATCTCTTTGGCCACTGGGGTGTCTTGGCCCCCGTTTCATCCTCTCAACAGAAATGTCATTGATTGGTCCTTTGTTTTCCAGGACCTCATCATCATCTTTCGGCAAAATGCCCTTATGTTGATAGAGTAGCATAATAGAGGAAAGGAAGGAATACCACCAGTTTGCTTTCCTGCAGCTTTCGCGATCTGGGCATGTATAAGCTCCCCAATGTCGATGTATCGGTGGTGCAGAATGGAATGTAGGATACACATACGGTCTAATGTGGCCATAGTGCTGTAGGTAAAAGACATAACACGACTGTTGATGAAATGGAACCATACCTTGCAAAAGATTATAAGGTACCACCTATGCATTGTATAATTGTGAAACCTATTGCCCGTCCATGTAGCACCATTGATGCAGAGATCGTTCATCATTTGGGCCAAACTATCATCATCCAAATGGTGCATAAAGGGTGTATGGTCGTCTACTCGTTCCGAAATTCTCAATAGTATGTTAATCTGTGCAGCACTCTATGGAACTAGCCTATCTCGAACAAAGACGAATTCCTACTCTTGGTCTACCAGATTTGCATAAAACTCCCTCACCATTGTGGGAGAGTAGCCAGAAGGATGGTCGCAAAAATACTCCCATCCGAGGCGGCTAATGCTTTGATGAATTTGTTTCCCAAGGTCTGATGTGGAGACAGTTGGAGACCTTATTCGCAGTGAATATTTCGTTTTAGCATAACATTATGGTACCGGCTTTGGTCGCGATTGTTAAAAAAACCAGACTTATGGATAAAGGTGGTGGTGTCGTGGATGGAACCACAGTAGGAGTACTCGAAGTGCTCTTGGAGGGTTTAAGAGTCTTTTTGGAAGCACGGGTTTTAGCCATGGTGAGAAGAAAAGAACTTCAAGAAGTTTCACAGAAAGAAAGATTACTTCTGAGATTAGAAAAGGAAATATGCAGACAATGAAAGAGAAGAGTTACAGTAACAATGGTGAATGTAAAGAGAAAAGCTAATTGCAATGAGAGGCTTTATAACCTAGGCGTAATGAGTGGAAAAACATGAGGAAACGTTGTGTCTGCAGCTATTGATTTCCAGGTTGCAGATCCTACCGATTTGTTTTAATCCAATTACTGGGAGGGAAAGAAATCAACCGGCTTGATTCTTGCTGAAAAAGTAATGCTGACTCATCCCAGAATGCGTCGACTATATGTGTTTCAATGCTTCGACAAAAAATATGATTTTTTTTTGCAAGGAATTTAAAACAACACAAAGAAAAGTGAAACAATTAAAAGTAAATAAAGAAATGCATCAACATTATTTAAATGTCACCAAGTTGACGACTTCGTCTGGTTCTCGAACATTTGAGCTCGCATAATGTTTAAGACGTTGGCCATTTACTTTAAATTGTTGTCCATCCTTTAGGTTTTCGATTGACACATCGCTTTGGAATGCTTCGACAACTTTAAATGGGTTTGACCATCTCGATCTCAATTTTCCTGGATGCAATTTTAAACATGAGTTAAATAAAAGTACCAACTGACCAGGATGAAATTATCGATGCAAGATAATGTTATCATGCCATCTCTTTGTCTTTTCCTTGTATATCACTGCATTCTCATAAGCATGGCGTCAGATTTCTTCTAATTCCGTGATGTTCAATAGTCTTTTCTTTTCAGTAGCATCATAGTCTAAATTCACCTGCTTAATTGCCCACATGGCCTTATGTTTAAGTTTGACAGGTAGGTGACAAGACTTTCCAAACACTAGTTGGTATGACGACATCCATAACGGGGTTTTGTAAGAGGTGCGAAGTGCCCACAATGCGTCATGTAGTCATGCAGACCAATCCTTCCTATATGGATTAACCACCTTCTCAAGTATATTTTTAATTTGACGATTAGAAACTTTGGCTTGACCATTAGTTTGTGGGTGATATGTGCTAGCCATACGATGCTTCACACCATATCGCTTTAATGCAGTTACCACTTGGTTATTATAGAAATGAGTGCCTTGGTAGCTTATCAATGCTCTCGGTGTTCCAAACCTTGTGAGAATGCATGTGCGAAAGAACTTTAACACTGTCCGAGCATTGTCTTTTGGCACCGCAATAGCTTCAATCCACTTTGAGACATAGCCAACAGCCATTACGATATACACATTTCTAAAAGAGTTTAAAAATGACCCAATAAAATCTATAACCCCAGACATCGAAAAGCTCTACCTCCATAATGGGTTGTTGGACCATCTCGTTGCATCAAGATATGGATCCAGTGCATTGATAACGATCACATTGTTGTGCGAATTGTGGGCGTCTCAAAACAAATTGGGCCAATAAAATCCTGATTGTAAGACCTTTGCAGCAATCCTTGTTCCCCACCAAATGACCACCATAAGGGGCATCATGGCAGTATCGCAAGATTGACATCATTTCTTCTTTAGGTACACAGCGACGGATGATATTATCGGCGTATACCTTAAATAGGTATGGCTTATTCCAATAGTATTTGGCAGCATCACGTATGAACCTGATCTTCCTGTGACGAGATGCACTCATAGGTAGCTTTCCACACACAAGGTAATTGATGACATCAACATACCATGGTGATGATTCGACAAAAAATAACTGCTCGTCAGGAAATGCTTTGACAATCTGGTTTGTTTGCCCGTTCTCACTCCCAATTTCCAGTCGAGACAAGTGGTCAGCTACTTGATTCTCAGATCCTTTCCTATCTTTGATTTCGATATCAAATTCTTAGAGGAGTAGGATCCATCTGATGAGTTTAGGTTTGGCGTCTTTTTTGTTGAAAAGGAATCTCAATGCTGAGTGGTCTGTGTAAATTGTAGTCTTTGCACCGACAAGATAGGAACAGAACTTGTCAAATGCAAAGACTACTGCTAGCAATTCCTTCTATGTAGTAGTATAATTAACCTGCGCTTTAGTTAGAGTTTTACTAGTATAGTAAATAGAATGAAATACCTTTTCTTTTCTTTGCCTAGGATAGCTCTTATAGCAAAGTCACTGGCATTGCACATTAGTTCGAATGGTTGCGTCCAGTCTAGTGCGACGACAATCGGAGCTTATGCCAACTGCTTCTTTATTGTTGTGAATGCATCCAGACATACATCATTGAACACAAACTTTTTATTTTGTTTTTAGTAATGAGCATAAATGTTTAGCTATCTTGGAAAATTTTCTGATGAATCTTCTATAAAAGCCAGCGTGTCCAAGAAAGCTTCTTATTTCTTTGATAATGGTAGGCGGTGGTAATTGTTCGATGATTTCTACTTTAGCTTTATCAATCTCAATGCCCTGACAAGATATGCGATGGCCAAGGACAATGCCTTCAGTAGCCATGTAATGGCATTTCTCCCAATTCAGAACAAGATTTGTGTCCTCGCATATTTTCAAAAATCTTGCCAAATTGTCAGTGCATTGATCAAAACTATGTTCATAGACCAAGAAGTCATCCCATGAATACCTTGAGTGAGTCCCTCAAGCATATCTGAGAAGATTGCCATCACGTATCTCTAGAATGTTGCGGCGCATTTACACAACCCAAACGGCATCCGTCGGAAAGCAAATGTTCCAAAAGGGCATGTGACCGTTATTTTTGCTTGATCTTCCGACACGATGGCTATTTGGTTCTATCCAGGGTAGCCATCCAAGAAGCAATAATAGGCTTTACCAGCTAACCTATCTAGTATCTGATAGATGAAAGGTACTGGAAAATGATCTTTCTTTGTGGCCGCATTCAGTCGCCTGTAATACATGCATACTCACCATCCAGTTGCGATGCGAGTAAGGATTAAACTCGTTCTTGTCGTTAGTCACGACTATGAAACCACTCTTTTTAGGCACACATTGAACGAGACTTACCCAATTGCTATCAGAAATAAAGTATATAATGCCCGCATCTAACTATTTAATGATTTCCTTCTTTACCACTTCTTTCATTTTCTCATTGAGTCGTCTTTGTTGCTCAATTGATTGCTCCCCTTCATCTTCTAGCAGTATCTTATGTATGCAAAAAGAGGGATTGATGCCTCTAATATCTGTGATGCTCCAGGCTATGGCTCTTTTGTGTTCTTTCAGAATTACAATGAGCTTATCTTCTTGCATTGCATCGAGGGATGCGTTGAAAATAGCAGTAGCGTCTCATTGTCACCAAGGAAGACATATTTCAAATGTGTTGGCAATGGTTTTGACTCCAAGGTAGGAGCTTGTTTGACAGATGGTTTAAACATCGGGATTGTTCTATTAAACAAATCCAAAGACTCCATTTGCCAATTCTAACGCAACTCACAATTATTAGCCTCCTTTTGTCAACACAGTCATCTAGAATGTCATTGGTAGATGTCGCTACATCATCATTAGGCAGTGTTGAACTTCGTGTATTAAATTCTTCCAGAATAATCTCATCCAACATGTCAATGTGGTGAGATTGTTCATTTGATCCCAACGGTGATGCTTAAAAAAGACATTAAAGGTTACCTGGTCATCATTATGACGCATAACAAGTTCTCCTTTGAAAACGTCGATAAGTGTTCGTCCCGTTGCTAGAAATGGCCTCCTAAGAATTATGGGTACCTCTTTGTCTGCTTCGTAGTCTAGGATGATAAAATCAGCAGGGAACACCAACTTATCAACTTGAATAAGAACATCTTTGATTTGTCCTTCCGATTGTGCTAATGATCTATCCGCTTGTTGCAATGTCACCTTAGTGGGCTTCATCGAACCTATTCCTAATTTATTAAAAGTGGACAAAGGCATCAAGTTAATACTTGCTCCTAAATCACATGGAGCCTTACCTAAATAATGATTCCTGATGGAGCATGGGATGTGAAGCTGCCAGGATCTTTCATCTTGGTTGGCAACTTGTTTGTAAGCACAGCGCTGACCCCTCTGTGAGCGCAATCATCTCGATGTTGAGCTCCTTCATGTATTTCCCATAACTGGGTATCTACACAAGAGCATCTATTAGAGGTATATTAATGTGCAATTGTTTGAAAGTAGAACCAAACTATTGATATTCTTTATCATGGACTTTCTCTTTGAATCGTTGTGAAAATGGCATAGGTATGGTCGTAGTGGGTTATTGTGGATAACTCGGTAATATCGACACTGGTTGTTGCATTGATAACTTTGTTAGGAAAATTGCAAGTATGGGTGTTTCTACAGTTGGTTCATTAACATTAATTTCTACTTAACGTCCTTCAGCTGCATCCTCTTATTGCTATGGTTCAGATGTGTCAACATGGTCTTTATAAAAAACGCTTGGTCCCACCGTCTGTTTTCCACTCCTTAGCGTGATTGCTTTGCAATGCTCCTTCCCCCTTTGTGTTAGATTCTCAGTATCACTAGGCAAAGATCCTGGTGATCTAGTACTGAGATTAAAAGCCAACTGACCGAGCTAGGCTTCCAATGCTCGTATGGAAGAAGAGTTGCCTTGCACTATCACTTTAGTTCTTGTAATATGCTCAAGCATCATTGCTTCAAGAGGTTGAGAAAATTGCTGCTGATGATGTTGATGATGTTGTCCTTGCATTTATGGTAATACAGACTGTTGTGGCTGTAATCGCGATTGTGGTTGCATCTGGTTATGTGATTGCATTTGTTCAGAACGAGAATTTATCTGTGAATTCTAATGATAATTCTGCTGCGGATTGGCATTGTAACCTCATTGTCTATAACCCCCTTGATTTGAGGAATTCTTATATCTATACGTGGAAGTATTTTGATTCCCCCAAGGTTGTTGAGAACGATTGTTGTATGAGTTACCAAATGAACCCCCTTGGATGTTGTTGACATAACATGCATTTTTTGCATGCTGTGGGCTGTCTTCATAGTTATGATTGTCGTCACAAATCTCATAGGAAAATATCTGCGCATGCAATTGCTGGGCTACTTGTATAGGAGCAACTTCAGTTGTTCCTCTCATATTCTTTATGATGTCGGCCAGTGAAGATACCTGCGCTTATAATGCAGAAATAACATCTAATTCAAGAACTCCAGGGTTAGTTTTCACCTGTGCGGAATGAGAGATTGGATATTGGTAGTCATTCTAGGCAATCCTCTCTAAAATTCGAACAACTTCATTGTAAGTACAATCCAATAATGGACCATTAGCCGATGCGTCGACAATGTTTCTTGTCTGAGCATTCAAACCATTGTAGAAGATCTCTATTTGGGTCTCTTGCTGAATTCCATGCATTGGGCAGCGTCGAAGCAAAGTTTTGAAACGCTCCCATGTTGTATGTAAATTCTCATCATCGAGCTGATGATATGCAGTGATGTCATTACGCAGCCTTGCATTCATTGTTGGTGGGTTGGAACGTAAAATGAACTGCGTTGCTAATGTATTCCAAGATGTGATAGATCCTATCGGCAATCCTAAGAACCATGTTCTTACTTTACCCTGTAACGAATAAGGAAATAATTGCATTTTCAAGGCATCATCAAGGACACCATTTTGACTAAAGGATGCACAAATAAGCAAAAATGATTTCAAATGTTCTCGTGTGTCCTCATGCAGAAAACTAGAATATTGCCCATTTGAGTTGAGCATCTGAAACATCACAGGTTTCAATTTAAAATTACCAGCCTGGATAGCCGATCGTACAACCCCTGGTTGTAAATCATCGAGTATAGGCACAACAAAATCTCTTATTGTCTTATTCTGAACTTGTTCTTCTTGTGGACGTGGTGGTGGTATATCGTTAACAATTTGTGGAAGCACTAGAGAAATTCCATCTTATGGCAGCAATAGCGGTAGATTATTATTGTTTATTATGAGTCATCTTTCGTTGTTCTTGCCTTCTTCTCCTATGTGTCTTTTCAATCTCCGGATCAAAGTTTACAATGTCCTTAGGATTTCTCCTTGTGGACATGCAACAATTAAAAATCTGAAAAAGTAAATAATTAATGAAATAACCACAGATTAGTAAAGATTAAAAGTTAATAAGTGAAATTAATTGCAACTACAAAAGTAAAAATCAAACAAATGCTAGTCCCCGGCAACAGCACCAAAACTTGATCGGTGTTTTTACGACACAACGGTTGTGCAAGCGTACACACGTCGATGCAAGTATAGTTGATAGATAAATCTATCGGATATCGATTCCTCGAGGAATGGGTTCTTGATGTCTAAATGTCGGAGCAATCAATATTGAAATTAAGTGTAATGTGAGTACTAATGTTAGTGCAATATGTCAGATCTACACACTAAAATTAGATATCAATATCAACACAATCATAGTTAAATATCAAGTGTTAAAAGTCAATATACTGAAAGTAAATCAAATGTGTTGAGTGTTGGGTGCTGAATGTTTAAATTGCATAAAATGTCAAAGTGATCAAGTGTAAAGGGTAGAAATGGTTCACTGGTTCTGCCAAGTTGCAACGCTGGATGCATCGACAAGGTAAAGTATAGATGAATTGTGTCGCTACAATGAAGTCCCTTTGAGTTCTTACCAACAACAGCTCCTTACTTAATCTCGACTTAAATACCCACAATCACTCCACCTCTCAGTACGAGCAATGATGTGTATCCAAGAACAAGTAACTGGTTCTTATCCCAGTCCTGAGCAGCTCTCGCCTAACCGACTTGTTAACCTAACCTATCACCGCATCTCTCGATGTTGGCACACTGTAATTTCACTCTCGTGCTTAAAACAGTTAAATCCAAGAATAAACAGATAAGAAGTGTAAAATAAGAATCAAAATGATATAACATCAAAAGACACTCTCGTATTCATTTAATTTCATCAAAATCCATTATCGTTTAAGAAGAATTAAAGAGTACTATCTTTAGACTACTAGACCTACTCTCTAATTGTTCCTCTTGCCTTGCATCAAACACCTTCTCGTCAGAAGTGATTGTTGACTTGCTTCAATAGCTTCCTAATTCCCAGCTCAAATCTCCAAAATCACACAGAAATTGTAGAATTTAATCCCTTAGCTCTTGATGATTTCTTCATTCTTTGTTCGTCTATTTATAACCTCCAAAATGTTACAAGTTTCAACCTTCATTCCAGATCCAGATTTAGATTTTTGCAGTTGTCAAAATTAGTTAGAGTACAGCTGTGCACTCACGCAGTTCTAGTATGTTCGTTAGAGATTTACAGGTTGTCGCTGTATCACTAGACCCATTCTGAAATCATAATTGCAGTGACATCTGTGAAATTCCTGCATTGGTGCTTCCAGCTATGGATTTAGCTTGATTCTACTCATTCCAAGTTTAGTTGTAATGCGGCAACATCTCTTGGTCGCAATTACCAACTGATCTTGTGGCTGCTTCATCTATACTAAGCTTTTAGATTGAGTTCCTGCGCTAACAATATTAAGACGCAATATATCGGCTACTTGCATCGACTTTAGTACAAAAAAATGGATAAAAATAACAATTTAAACTAACTAACAATGAGTTTGAAAATATGAAAATTAAATATAAAATGCTAATGATGCATGCTAAATGAAATAAAAGAGACAATTAAGACACTAAATTAGGGAGAAAATCTATGCCATTTGTAATACCATCACTTGTCCATCCTTCCTTTCCATCTACTCTATTCAGGTCCCATTTCTCTACTTCAGGTTGTCCATTTTTCCCGATTAAAAAAATTAAATTGGATCGAATGATTCACGAGAGTCCAAAACTTTAAATTCAAATCTTTAACGGTTGTTAATTCATCATCTTAAACTCCTAATGTGTCTCGTCAATTAATTCTTTCAAGGTGATTGTCGAGCTGAGTTTTCACCTTTTGTGCAAAGCTAAAAAATTTGATCCAAATTATGCAAAACATTATAACATAACCAAATTTCAAAGTAGTTTTAAATTAAACTCATATGAATTATTTTATAATAAAAGTATAAAATTCGACTAAAATTACTTAGAAACAGAATGAATTAGTGCTTAAAAGGTGCTGAAAAAGTCTATATATGTTAGCGTTTCCACACCTCAAATTTAATTCATTGCTCATCTCGAGTAATGCACAAATTGTAAAAGAAGTTTAAGAAAATCACCTTTGAAAAATTTCTTCAAAAACCATTTCTCCCCATAATTATGAGTTTAGTGTAATTATGCTTAAGAACAAGAATTTTACTAAGCCTTTCTTTGGTAAAATACCATTGAGGCCCTTGTACTAAGAGTCAAATTAAATTTTACCCCCTCTACTAAAAAATGAGAAAATTAGTCCTTATATTAAATAAAAAAAATAATTGGTCATTCATGTTAAAAATTCGATCCATTCATGTTGTTAAAGACTGACGTGATTGATGAAATATAGAGGCATATGATGTGTCACATGTACCTAATTCTAAGGTATAATGACTAGACTTTAACAATACAAATGGAAAGTTTTTAACTAAAAGAAGAGTTTGCTTTTTTTAATCCAACATAGAAAGACTTTTTTTTAAGTAGAGGGGTGACCTCCCTTGAACGTACTCTCATTCGACGTAGATTTAGGTTTTTCGCAAGTATACGGGTCAGGTTGTAAATATAGTTTGTTACAACGAAACACTTGGTAGTATACTAAGGATCATACCTAAAGGAGGCGTAAATCGATAGTAAATAAAATCACTGCAAAGAATAAAATTAATTAGTACTTATTTTAGGGTTTATAGTACGAAGAAATAAAGAGTAGAGTTATGAGAGCATAAAAGGTGAAATAGAAAATAAAAGCAAAGAGTTGAGATGTAGAATTCTTATAAACGACTTTGGGGATATTAGGTCATTTCTGTATGAGTTCCTCAATTGTTGGGTTTTAGGGATTTTCCTCCAATCAACTAGTCACTACCCCGGTTGGATCTCTCGATCTTCTGTCGACATAACAAGTCGATAGAGATTGCTTATCGCTAGATGTCACAATCTAAACCGGTTTTGGAACAAGGTGTTCACGGATGGGCAATACCAATTTTGGGTTCATTCCCATCTAGATGACTTTCTAGGGTTGTCAGGCCTAATGTTTGTTCGATGTTCTTTCTTTCTGAAACAGCTGATCCGAAAGGTAAAATCCCTCTAAAACAACAATTAATTATTCATACGTCCACTCCCTAATTCCCCAAAATAGAATTAGTTCCTCATGGTTTCTTTGATCATCAAATAAACAATATATGAGAACATATAATTGAAGAAGAGAATGAAAAAGAAACTTAAATTGTATTAGCAATCTATCGGGAAAAATTCCTCGATCGTTTATGCGAGTTTCTATAATCTCGTTTCAAACCGAAAAATAAAATAAACTAAAAAATAAGTTTTACTGAATGATGTCCAAACCCTAGTGCTAAAAGGCCTTATTTATAGCTCTTGGCTTGCCGTTTTTATCAACCCTAGGTTAGCTAGCATCCTTCGTGCTTAAGTTACATTGTGAAGACAAAAATGCCCCTCGCTTGATGCAGAGTTGGAGTCTGGGGCCAATATCGTGACACACCAGGACCTGTGTTGCCACATAGCAGACAGTCCCTTGATTCTTTACTGCTGATCCCTTTGTTGCAACATAGGGCTATCTATGTCATGACAAAGCGGTCAGTATCACTATAACTCAACTGTACTAGTCTCCTGTGCACTTACGAAGTAGGTTAGCTAATCTTTAGGTCTCATTTGGCGTTGAAAGTAATAAAATAACCTTTTTAGCACAATTTATTCAAAAGATGAAACTAACTTAAAAATCTATAAAATAAATGAAAAATTACTTGATTTTAAGCTCATCAAATGTGAAAGTAAGTTCAATTTTCTAGGTATGAAACCAACAAATCAAACTCCCCACACTTAAGTCTTTGCTTGTCCTCAAGCAAACAAGAAAAGAAAAACAAAAGTAAAGATAAGAAACAAAGGAAAGAAAAGTGAGCTTGACACTGTATCATACAAAGATTAGGCTCTTAACATCTATTCTAGGCTTTATGTATCTTTTGATAATCTTAACATGATAATTGAGCAGCTCCACTAATCCTAAGTAGGAACAATCTAAGTTCAGTAGGTTACAAGAGATACTAATATCAAAGTTCTATCGATATGATTCCATCAATACCTAACATGAGTACTTTGATTACCCTTGTATAATACAAACAGTTATAATAAGATTATGCAATTTCTACATCTATCCATGCATAAAGTCATTTAGGTCACATAGGGCTTTTCGGCTTGTAACGTGTTGAGGCTTAGGACCGGTATGATTTTCAAAGAACAGTTAAGCACACAAAGGGTTACTTAACACGAAAATAGTTTGGCACATTGTATTGTTCCTTATTCTTCCCCTCTTTATCCCACTCCATCTCACCTCCTTATTTCTCTTTCTCTCACCTTCCTTATTTTTCCATTTTTAGGAAATCTAAAGCAATCCTTTTAGCTAGCCTATGAGTACTTCATTTTCTTTTTTTGAGAAAGATTCTCTTTTTTCAACTTTTTGGTGACTTAATGATTTTGTCACTTTTCACATGTTTTCTTACTCAAGGTTCTTTCTTTTTCGTTTCTACTCATTTCCTTTTTTTACACTATTTTCTCTTCCTTGGATAGAACTAAAATTCATACACTATCATGATTTCTCTATTTTATTTTACAACCTCTACCATAATGTGTCTACCTACCCTCAATACTTATGGTCATACGTCCATCTTCATGCAAAATAGGACCAAAGAAAATGATATACACAAATTATCATTTAAGGCTTACGAGGCTTATAAAAAAAATTGTCAAAAGGCTCAAAGATGGGTACTAATTGACAATTTAAAACAGGGTTTAGCTCTTTATCTCTAGGTGTGTCCAAATAATGCCTTAGGTCATCCTTAAACAACTCAATATGCACAAATATCAATTTAATCACATAATCTCAAAATTATCGTCTATCATGTATACTAGCATGCTCATTTCCTTATATCATGCACATCATTTGGTATCAATAAGACTTTTCTATCTATACATAATGTAACCTATAGAACTTAAAAAATTTCATGCTAAAAAATGTAAAATTTCTTATTATCATGCCAAATTTATCAAGAAAACACAATCAACCTATTATACATGTTCCTAGCTAATCACTTGTATTTTTACAAGCTCAAGCACACATCGAAAAGACAAAATAAAAACTATATGCCAAAAATTCCTATGTTTCCCTCACACTTTAGAAAACACATTGTCCCCAATGTGTGCCCCCATAAATAATAAAGGAAAGAAGTTACCCAATTGAGTTGAAGGCCCTTTTTTTCTTTTGGTGGTTGTCCTTCTTCCTTTGGCGTGAATTCTTGAAATTGTTGTGTCTCCATAATATGTGGTTCTTACATGAAGAATTAAGACATATATACAAAATAATTCCTAATCCTACTCCTACGAATTATATAAGTCCTAAAAAAATTAAAAATTATCCAAAAAATACAATTCTTTAATATAATTTGATCATAAACTCTTCACTCATCCTCAAAGTCAGATTGAGGATCCATGGGATCTTTCCCTTTACCAGAATATGATTGGTGAGTGCTCCCACCCTGTTGTCTTCTTGGACTCTTAATTATTAACCCTTTTGGTGTCGATATTGAGGCTGGAACATAGAACATAGCATCGTATTCATCTTCCATCTCATGGCCTTGTTTCTTATCAGTATCCGAATTGGGTTCGTCATTATCTCCTCTTCCTCCAAACATGCTTGGTGGATAATTTGGAACTGGTAACCCATTGATTTGCACAAACTCTTGAAGAACGGGTCTCGTTTCTTGCATCCAAACTATCATTCCATTGAGTTTGGCTTCGATGTTTCCTTAACTCTTTTTAGTTTTCACAGGTTTCTTCAATAGAGCCGGTACATCCATCTTTTCTTTTCTCCTCTGATTCCATTCCTTGACTTGTTTCCTCTGAAGCTCGACATATTACTTGTATAGGGAATCTCCAATGATGCTCCGAGTCAGCTTTAGGAATTGTTCATTTTCTTTCATTGGTACGCCTTCCTTTTTACATAAGGCTGTTACCAAATGTTGGAAGAAGAGATGACTCTTTTGGCTTTGGGTGCACTGTTTCATTTCCTCATAGATCCAAGAACCTACACAAATCTGCTTACGCTACAAAATGCCATATAACAGCAAAGCTCGCAAAGTATTAACGTTAGAAACATTTAATGCAGGTATAAGTTGTGTAGATAGAAATTGCATCCACATTTTAGCTACCAGGAACATGATAGCTTGGTTGAAATTGGATGGCGTGCCGTGTCAGGCCTATAATTCCAAACACCTCACCCTTTTGTTAAGAATTTAATTATTCTCCCATGTCTATATTCTGAAATAAATTAGGTTCACTTTCTGGACATAATCTTTCTTATAGTAAGGAACATTGTAATAATTGCAAATATCTTTAGGTGACATACGAACATCGCAATCGCGAAATACCACTATTCCTAAGGATTTTCTCTTAATTATGTCATCTTTAAGAGATGCATAGAATTCATGAACTACTAGTACTACTGTGTTACCTGTTGGAAGAACGCAAAATTGCTCCTATTTATGGTACCACATTAGTGGTCATATTTCCTTGAAGAGAATCATGGATGGTTCAAAACTACGTTCTTCAATGAGAGTCCGCCCTTGCAAAGCCAAAAAGTTGTTCTCTATTTCAGCATTTGCAAACTGTTAGAAGTTCGAATCACTATCGCTCTCTTGCACCATTATCCTGTTTCGAGGTGGCATTGCAATCTACAATGTAAAAAGTGAACAGTAATGAATGGAATAATGAAAAAGGAAGAAATACCTTTGCTTTTGAGTATTAGCCTTTTTGATAGAGGACCTTTGCACCTTAGAATGGAGTATCACTCTTGAAGGAATGGGGTTCTAGGTTTTGAATGGGAAGAGAAGGATAAGAACTTTGGTGGACTTAGGAGTAGTTTGAGAGTGTTTAGGTGAAGGGAATAGGTTTAGTTTTAAGTTAGTATATATTGTTGTGGGTATTTTTAGGGTTTTGAGGTTTAAAAATTGGGTAAATGTTGGGTTATGTCGTCGGGTTGTGCAATTGGGTCGGGTCAACCCTGCAAAATTTAGAGACGACGTTGCAACGTAGCCTAAGTATGTCACAACAAACCTACCAGTACCTGTTTGTCACGACGTAGCTACCCCTATGTCGCAACAAACTTGCCAGTTCTGAAGTTCCAACAAGCTGTCTCCTATGTCGTAACATAGGCCTATCTGTGTCGCGACAAACCCACCAGTTCTTGGTTTTCAACAATCTGAACCCTTTGTCGTAACATACAAGGGGTATCTCGCGTCATAGCATGTCTGAGTGTACTTGGAGTAGTTTGATTGCTTTGTTGTGATGTTGGGAAGCTGTGTCATGACAAGCTTGTCCAATCCCAAAGAATTACCCTGAAACGGAAAAGATGTTATTGAATTTGTATGTTAGTAGCTATAAATTGAAGCTTAAATGTTAGTACTTGTCAAAATTGTTTGACAAGAGTGTTAGTGTGCACTCGGCATCCATGAATAGTTCATTTTATTGTTGTTCATCCAGCAGCAGTCATGCCAGGCTACTCTTTGGCAGTTATAACTTTCCCAAAATTTTCCTTTTCTTCCTGCGTAGATCACCGTCAGCTCTTTTCGCCGATCATATCTATTTATGACATCTATGAATTTATACCACTACTCTTTTGCATGATTGCTTTTCTTGTTGATCCCTTTGTGAAACTCATATGCCTTTGTGTGGTAGGATAATAGCTGCCCGACTACCTCATTTAGTGAAAATGGTGAATTTACTGCAAGTCTATGTGTTGACGTTGCGGTAGCTATTTATATTTTCCTTTGTAATTTCCATCACTGTGTTCTATTTCCTTTGGATCGTGGTACTAGTGCAGCAATTGCCTCTCCCACGGACGTATAATTTCTTGCTCCACGGATGTAATTATTAGGCTAGTTGAAGGCTGAGACTCTAGCTTGTAAATGCTTCTTGTTTTCTGCAAAAATTGAAAAATTTTCACATTAGTAATTTCTCTAGGAATTTGCTGCTCCAGGAAAGTATTATACATTGTAGCTATTTTCTATTGGAAATTGAATCTTTGATCGATGATATCTTTAACTAATATTTCTTTTGTTGACGGCTTTGTAATAGTAATTAGTTGAAGATCTAAATTTGTGAACCATCTTCTTCCTCTATGGGGATTGATTCATCATTGGATTGGGGCTCAATCTCGATTTTTACATGACCATCCATTTCCCCTTCCTAAGGTAAGATCTCGTTTGCTCGGTGGTCAAATCATCTGAATCCTCAAAACATTCTTTTTTCGTTTCCTCTTTCTAGCCTTTGTTCTTGTTTTCGCTCTATTCTTTCAGATTCAAAGTATGTTTCTCTAAAAGATAGATCATCATGTTGATCGGGGATTCTGACTTCTTCATGAAGTCGACTTAACTCCATCATTAATAATTTTTAGTTCTCCTAGATCTCCCAATCTTTATAGTATCCATCTTCGTAGATATCAGCATCATAATCATCATCATACATGAGATCTGCACAAAATAAATCGTAGGCATCCATGGTTTTAAATATGATGGGAATTTAAAGGAAAGTGTTAGATCTAAAAAAAATTGTTAGTAGGGTTACATCGTATCTATAACCTAAAATTTTCCTAATTATTTTATTAGCAATGAAGGAATAAAACTTACTAATGCGTTGCCTCCACGACAACGGCGCTAACAACTTGACCGCCCCTGACTCCCGTTTGATGTAGATTTAGGCTTTCCGCAAGTATACGGGTCAGATTGTAAATATAGTATGTTACAACGGAACACTTGGTAGTATTCTGAGGATCATAACCAAAGGAGGTGTAAAGCGATAGTAAATAAAATCCCTATAAAGAAGAAAATTAATTAGTACTTATTTTAGGGTTTATGGTACAAAGAAATAAAGAGTATAGTTTTGAGAGCATAAAAGGTGAAATAGAAAATAAAAGCAATTAGTTGAGATGTAGAATTCTTATAAATGGCTTTGGGGATATTAGGTTGTTTCCGTATGAGTTCCTCAATTGTTGGGTTTTGGGGATTTTCTTCCAATCAACTAGTCACTACCCCAATTAGATCTCTCGATCTTTCACAGGCATAGCATGTCGATAGAAATTACTTATCACTAGATGTCACATTCTAAACCGGTTTGGGGACAAGGTGTTCATGGATGGGCAATACCAATTTTGGGTTCATTCCCACCTAGATGACTTTCTAGGGTTGTCGGCGTAATGTTTGTTCGATCCCAAACAGTTGATTCGAAAGGTAAAATCCCTGTAAAACAACAATTAATTATTCATACGTCCACTCCATAATTCCCCAAAATGGAATTAGTTCCTCATGGTTTCTTTGATCATCAAATAAACAATTTATGAGAACATATAATTTAAGAAGAGAATGAAAAACAAACTTAAATTGTATTAGCAATCTGTCGGGCAAAATTTCTCGATCATTTATGCGAGTTTTTACAATCTCGCTTCAAACCGAAATATAAAATAAACTAAAAACTAAGATCTACTGAATAGTGTCCAAACCCTAGTGCTAAAAGGCTCTATTTATAGCTCTTGGTCGGCCGTTTTCATCAACCTTAGGCCAGTGTAACGCGTAGGTTTGTGTAAGTGTACACAGTCATTATCAAATAATAAGTAGGTATCGAGTTTTCGTCTCCACAGGGATTGTATATGTGTTAAATCAATTAATTGTAAAATTATATTAACAACTTGGTAAATAAAAACACTATATTTGGATGGGTGATGATTAAAATTAAATATAATTAAACTAAATGCAAATGATCCCTAATGCAAACTAACCTAAGTATACAAACTATATGAATGAATAGATTTTAGCACAAATTAAACACAATTCACAAAAATTATAACATAAATAAACTGGGACAATTACTTTAATTAAACTCAATTCATTATCAACATGCTTAATAACATTCGGAAAAACATTCCATGGCAACTCGATCTTTCATGAGTTTGGAAACCAAATTAGGTCCTTTCGGAATCCTTTACTTAGTAAATACGCATTTTACTGATCCTTATTTACTAAGGATTTTTTAGCATTCATGTGAGGTAACAGGGACGTGTTAGGTTTGAAATAGTTTAATCACACAAACCTAAAAACTATGCAGATAATAGAGCTTGGTTAGAGTTGTTATGCAACCTGCAATTTAATCGGGTTGGGATATAAATTGAGCATGCACATTTCAATTATATGTCCACTAGCCGTCGTCTGGTTAGGATCGCTCAGCTAATTCTAGTGCATTCCAATCACGTATGAACGAAATACAGACTTGATATTAATTGAAAACATGATCGATTGAGGCACAAACATCATAAGCATGAATCAAACAAATATTATTTAATCAAAGCAATTATCCTAGCTTAAATATAATTAAGCTAACATTGTTGTAAATAAGAACAAAGAATACATAGCAAAGTTTTTAAGATCAAATTAAAGAAAATAAAGAATAAACCCAAATCAAAGTGGCTATCACCTAAGACTTTGATCGAATAGGGCTCCTTCGTTCCTTCGCTTCGCTCCTTTGCTGATGGCTCTTCGAGGTGGCTGACCAAGGGCTCTTTAAGAGGCTTAATTAGCTAAAATCTCTATGAAGAGATGCTGCTAGGCATGGGGAATGGGAAATGCTAGAAAGGATGAGAGGATTTTAGGGAGAAGAGAGAATGATGAGTGTTGAGGGATGAAGGATGATTTGAAATGGTGGAAATGAGGTTTTATTGATAGGTGAAGAGTGAGGCGTTGTTTACTAAAAATAGAGAGTTTAAAATTCTTTATTCTTCTCAAATGGGTGGCCGACCATCACTCAAGGAATTTGAGTGGAATTGTGCTTCAATTTGAAGCAATCTTCATGCCACATCAACGGTCCAATCTCTGATTTGTTCGAAAGTGCAAGGACTTGTTGAAATTAAACCAAAAATGATTTATTTGGGCAGCCATGTGTAGTCGAAATTGGGCTAAGTCCCTCTTCAAATTGGACGATTTTGTGATCTAGCAAAATTATCAGACTTGTCCAAAACAATTTAATTAATTAAAAGACCAATGAATAAAATTAACCCAATTATTAAATAATTAAAAAACCTAAATTATTAATGAAATATTTATATTAAATTATTAAATATAATTTCATATTTTATTATTTAATTTAATCATGCATGATCCACTTTATACCTTAAAAATATATTATGCTTAAATAACCATAAAATAAAGTCATTTTATGCATGAAAACTATATAATAAAATATAAAATCACATTTTAATAATTTCTATGTCCTAAATTCATATTTTCACATATTTCATCAATTTATTAAACATTTACTTGGTTTTAACATTGAATTTAAGTAAAAAGGTGATAAATTACATAGGGAAAAACCTATATATTTTTCAGTTTACACACTCCCAAACTTAAATCATTGCTTGTCCCAAGCAATTTTCATGCATGGCAAAGGTCTTGCTAAGGAAAAATTTCTAAATTTGTAAGCAGCATCAATCTTTGTCTCATAATCGTGCATCAACAAATTCATGTTCATAGATCTTCTTTATTAATAAGAAGTTCACATGCAAACATTATTCCGATTTTTATACTAAGTATCAAGATATGTCAACATGAGTTATGGTTTGTATGTATGTCAAAATCATAGATAACATTCTTCATTCAACATAATTTCTTATCAATCTAAACAAAACAATCATAAGGCTTATTTGCGATCTTCATATGTTGAACTTAGTAATTCCTCTCCACTAATATAGGTGACATAATCATTAAATCAATAGGTCTTTTGTAAGGTTGTAATGGGGCTCAATTAAAGGTAAGGATTTAAGAGATGTGAAATTTCGGTTTCAAAATCTTAACCTTTAACTTTGTCTTGGATCTTTCGAAATACAACCTTCTTCTTTGAATGAATCTTTGGAACACCCCCAAGCTTATTTTGAACTCATGCTTATACATTTTTCTTTCAGAGATTGAGCTAACTTTTCTTCGCTCTTTCTTTCTCTATTTTTTAAGCATGAGCACGTACATATTTTTTGAAATTTTCCTCAAATGTTAATCACCAAGACAACTTTAGTTAAGATGGGTGCACAAAATAGGATAACTTAAAAGATGGTAATGTGGCTTAATATGTATGTTCATTGCAATAAACAGGTCGTTAAGCGCAAAATTACTGTTTCAAGGGTTTATTATCATAAGGTTGGCTTAAAAAGGCTCAAATGATCCAAATAAATAGTTCCTATATCATTTTAGATTTTTATGTCTCTTAGAATTTTGCCTCAAGAAAGTTACTAAGTTAATTCTAAAGATATAAACCTTCATGCATGTCTGATCTCAAGAGAAACTAAGTTTTCATGGCAAACATTACCTAAGACTAAAATCATACAAGCATTCCATCATTCATCCCATCATTCATAATAACATGCATTCAACACAGATAAAATCATCATTCATGTTTGCATTCAAACTATCTTATTAAAAAAAATTCTCTAAACATTTCATTAAAGCATTCTTATGAAAAAAATGATTGAAACATACTTGAAAAATTAAAAATTTGAGCAAGTTAGTTGTCTTACCCCCTTTAAAAAGACACAATGTCCTCATTGCAAGAACAGAGTAATAAATGAAAACTGAACACCAGTTAGGGTTATAAGAAAAGAGAGGTGAGTCATTAAGAATGCTTAAATACGAAGTCTTTCTTAATAATCCAATCATAGACATGTTCATTCCCATTACCATATCACTTGGGCCAAATTTACCCCCTTTATTAAGCAAAATAAAATTAAAATTAAAATTAAAAACAATAAAAGTAAAACTTAAAAATTTAAAACCTAATTAGAAAATTTCTTCTCAACAAATTACATTAAATTAATTCCTAGGAAATGTTGGAGAGGTCACAATAGTCCAGCTTAAGTTCTAATCTCCTTAGACAGAATTAATTAATGTACTAAGTTAAGAAAATAAGTTCTACTTATTTATTTATTTACAAATGAGTTCATAAAAAAATCAAGGGTCTATTAAATTGAATGAGGATTCAACTCGCTGAACTTTACCAATCAAATAATGCTTGAGATGTTGACCACTAACTTTAAACGTACCACTATAATTGTCGTATAGCTCAACGGCTCCGTAAGGATAAACTCGGTAGATGGTATAGGGTCCTTTTCATCAGGATTTTAGCTTCCCAGGAAATAACTTCAGTCTTGAATTAAACAACAAAACCTTTTGACCTTTTTTAAGATCACGAGGTTGTATATGACTATCATGCCATCTCTTTGATCATTCTTTGCACCTCTTGACATTCTCATATGAAAACAACCTCAGCTCTCCCAACTCATCAAGTTGTAACATTCGTCTCTCATCGGCTTGCTTAAGATCAAAATTTAACTACTTCAGAGCCCAATGAGTTTTATTCTCAAATGTCATTCTTTTCCAAAGACTAAATGATAAGGATTCATTCCTAACGGTGTCTTAAATGCTGTTTGATAGGCCCATAATGCATCATCGAGCCTTCGAGACCAATCTTTTCTACTAGGGTGTACTACCCTTTCAAGGATACCTTTGATTTCACGGTTCACTCTTTCAACTTTCCCATTCGACTATGGGTGATAGGCAATAGCAATCTTGTGCTTCACATCATATTTGTCAAGCAACCACCTAAGCCACTTGTTCACAAAGTGAGAACCTTAATCACTAATAATAGCTCTTGGGGTCCCAAATCGTGTAAACACATGCTTATGTAGGAATCGCATAACTACTTTAGCATCATTCGTAGCGTATGCTTCAGCTTCAACCCACTTGGATACATAGTCCACAACAACTAAGATATACTTGTTCCCATATGAAGAAGGAAACGAGCCTACAAAAATCAATGCCCCATACATCGAATAATTCAATCTCCAAAATGTTTGTCAAGGGCATCTCATTCCTCCTTGATATATTTTCGATCCTTTGGCATTTATCATAGTTCTTCACATATGCATAAGCATATTTAAATAGAGTAGGGCAAAAGAAGCCTGCTTGTAAAATCTTTTTTGCAGTACGTGAACCACAAAAGTGTCCCCCACTTGGAGATGAATGGTAATGATATAATATTTTGGTAGTCTCACTTTCGACTATGCACTTTTTGATTATATTATCTGTACACTGTTTAAACAAAGACGGATTCTCCCAAAAATAATACCGACTATCATGAAGGAATTTCTTCCTTTGTTGGTATGTCATTTCTCGAGGAATTATTCCACATGCAAGATAATTGGCAAAATCAGCAAACCAAGGTGTTTCATGAATTCGACTTACGTCAAATAGGTGTTCATATGGAAAATTCTCATTGATAGGAACACATGATTGAGTTACCTCATTTTGCTCCAACCTAGACAGATGATCAGTTACTTAATTCTCGACACCTTTTCTGTCTTGGATCTCAAGGTCGAATTCTTGGAGTAAAAGTAGGAATTAGCCTTGGTTTAGCATCTTTCTTTGTAAGCAAGTATTTAATGGCTACATGGTCAGTAAACACTGTAACTTTGGTACCTATAAGATATGAACATAACTTGTCAAAAGTAAAAACTATAACAAAGAGTTCTTTTTCAGTTACCGTATAATTGAGTTGGGCTCCTGTCAAAGTTCTGCTTGCATTATGACACCCCTTTTCCGACACAACAACGAAACTTGAGTAAGTGAATAAATCTTTAATTCACTAACTATTCATAGATTACAATAATTGAAATTCCAATCTTTCATTAGCAAAAAACTAGAAAATACAAATTTTTCATACAATTATTGTAAGTAAGGAAGGCTCTACCGATACATGAACTGGCAAGTGTCGGTAGAACACTTGATAATTAGACAGGTGAAAACACCACAGTAACTATCGGAATATTAAAAGTTCTACCGATACAAAGGGGTCTAGATCTATCGATACCCAAACAAACTTCTATCGATACCCAAACAAACTTCTACCGATATCCAAAACTACAGTAAGCAAAACTACTTAACCTGCTAACTTCTATCGATACCTCTCGTTCAACTACCGATACTAAATTTGACAGTGAGCAAAGTTAACAATAACTACTATTTTCTATCGATACTTAGATTAGTCTACCGATAATACTCATACAGTTCTACCGATAGTCTAAATTCTTACTACCGAAACTAAATATGTCAGTAACTAAAGTTTCAAATCCCCTGCATTTTTACTGATACTAAGTAACAAAGCATCGGCACAACACAATTTGATATCAAAAATTAGGTCCCAACTTCTCTTAAGTCTAAATGCTATTCACAAAGCACTATAAGCTTCCTGTCTAAGCACATATTTAAACACATCCAGCATGCACCATTCTTAAACATGTCTTACAACCAATATACAAGTAATATGTTAAAATCATACTACATTTAAAAAAAAAATCATTCATTGTACCAAATTCACAATCATAACCTTTACATATACATACTTCAAAAGATGTTTAGCTTTAAATCTTAACAAAAACTATTTCCCATTAAAGTACTACCCAAAGCTTCCTATATACATGCCACTCTTAAACCTAAAATGAGTTACTCAAAAATTCTACCGAGGATGAAGGTGATAGTGTGCGCTCTTGACTGGATCCAATCGATGCCAAGATTCCTCGAGACCTACAATCATGAAAATTCAAATGCGGTAAGTCATTTAAGACTTAGTAAGTTCGAAATACCATTAGCAATGTAATTAAGGCAAATTACTATAGTTCAAAATTCAATACTTGTTATTGGGTCACCGGCACAAAGGCTGCTAGGCATATAGCCCGAATACACCGGCACAAGGCTTACTAGGCACAAAGCCTGAAAACACTAGCATAAAGCCTACTAGGCACAAAGCCTGAAAACACTGGCATAAAGCCTACTAGGCACAAAGCCTGAATTTGTGCAAACAAATTAATCCACAAAGAATTATACATGTCAACAAAAACCATCATTTATGACAACATATATATATACACATCAATTTAACATTTATAAAGTTAACTTATAATTATAAGATAATGAAACGAACTTACTTATATAGTGACAACGGTATTTAGCAAAGATTATTCGACTATTTTCCCCTTCCCTCGATCGATCATCGGAGTTTCCGTACTTTGATCTAATTTTAGCAAGCATTCAAGAATTAAATTAAGTTATAAATATTTTATAACTCCATTTCAAATGAATACAAGGCATAGCAGTTAAAAGCATTCAAATTTCTTTTATTCTAATAATATAACATTTGTCTAATTAGCTACTACAGCCCTAATTTTCTCATACATTAACAACCAGGTTCTTTGCTAATTAACTAACCTCTCACATGTCATGAAACTCTCCACTTAAAACTCCCCTTATTAATAATTAATTAATTATTTTCATGATTCTAATTCTATTCGAACTAAATATAAAAAAAATTAAGACATGTTATGAGGCTTTGTAACTAAACTTTTAACTCAAACATCATCTCTAATAGCAACCAAGACATCAATTTCCATCCATGGCAAGTTCACTATTTCTTTATATTTTGAAAAAAAATAACAAATAGGTTTCATGAAATAAGCTCCAAGGATCAGGAAAATACAAGAATAAATAAAAAAAATGAACTCCAAATTTACATACATGCAAAGACTTCTCTCAAGCCAATTCCCAAGCTTTCTCTCCTATGGATTTTCGATCAAAGAAGGAAAACAAATAAGAGAGGAGATGATGATGTGTCCCTCTAGTCTTTATCTTCTTTTAATTTCTTTTTTTTCCTTACTTAAAATAAAAAAAATAGAATTTTATAATTCCTTCCATCCTTATCCACTAACTTATAATTATATATATATTTAATAATAATAATAACCTTTATAAACTCTTACACCAAAACCCATTCACATATTATTTAATATTTTAATACCTTATACTAATTATCACTACTAATGAAATTCCTTAGCCTAAATACTTCACATGACCTTATGAGTGTAATTTACTCAATAAAATTTAATTTACTAAATGTAATTAAAATTTAAAATCTAAACTCCCTTTTACCACTGAAATCAGGCTATTACATGCATAGTAGATAGGGTGAAATACTTAGTTTCTTCTTTGACCCATCATAGGTCCAACGACAAAATCGCTTGCATCACACATCAACTTAAAAGGTGAGTTTCAATCAGGGTGTAACAATTATTGAGGCTGAGATTAACCCTTTTTCAGATCTTCTAAAGCTTCCAAACATGCTTTGTTGAAATCGAACACTGTATCTTTCTAACAACAAACACAAAGGCTTAGAAATTTTTGAAAAATCTTTGATAAACCTTCAGTAAAAACCGGCATGGCCTAAGAAACTTCTGACTCCTTTCACACTAACTAGGGTGGTAATCTTTCAATTACGTCTACCTTCAATTCCTCTCTTTGTGATTTTATGCCCTAAGATAATCCCTTCCTTAACCATAAAGTGGCCATAAAGTGGCATTTCTCCCAGTTAAGGACAAGATTCGTATCTTCGCATCTCTTAAGTATCTTAGCCAAATTACTCAAACAAATATCATAACAGTTACCAAAAATAGAAAAATCATCCATAAAAACCTCAAGAAAATTTTCAACCATATTAGTGAATATTGCCATCATGGTTGCAGGTGCATTGCATAAACCAAAAGACATTCACCTAAAAGCAAACGTAATGTACGGACAAGTAAAGGTTATTTTATGTTGGTTCTCCAAAGCTACAACTATTGGTTATATCCCGAATAACCATAAAAAAATAATATAATTCATTACCTGCCAGTCGATCTAACATGTAGTTTATAAAAGGCAACGAAACTGGTCCTTCCGAGTGGCTTTATTCAGCTTTCTGTAGTTAATACAAATTCTCCAACCAGTAACAGTTCTCATAGGAATCAACTCATTACGCTCATTCTCAACAATCGTGATTCCACCTTTCTTCAGTATACACTACACAAAACTTACCCACGAACTATCTGAGATGGGGTAGATGATTCTCGCGTCTAACCATTTGATCACTTTCTTTTTCACAACCTCTTTCATAATAGGATTGATCCTTCTTTGCCCATCAATTCGAGCTTGTTCACCCTCCTCCAAAATAGTTTTTATACATGCAAAAAGAGGGGCTTATACCTTGAATATCAGTTATGGCCCAACCGATTGCTTTCTTAAATTTCTTTAGAACATCAATTAGTTGCTCCTCTTGATCTTTTGTTAGTTCTACAGAAATAATCATAGACAAAGTAGAACAGTCACCTAAATAAACATATTTCAAATGGGAAGGAAGTACCTTAAGTTCGAGTTTAGGCGATTCCTCGATTGACAACTTTGGTTGCATATATTCATGAGCTTCTAACTCCAACGGTTCAAACCGTTTGATTGAATAAAATTCCTCGGATTGGCTTCCATCAAAGCCATGTTTTCTTCACCTTCTTCATCCTCCAAAGGGTCAAACTCTAAAGCTTTCTCTAATGGATCTTCTTCAAAATTTCTTTCCATTGAAACCAAAGTATCTATCTCTTCCATAACTGAACATTCTTCTGTCGGATTGGGAAATTTCATAGCTTTAAGAATGTTAAAGGTTACTTGATCGTCTTGAACTCGCATGGTGAGTTCATCTTTCTACATATCAATTAACGTTCTTCCTGTGGCTAGGAAAGGTCTCCCAAGGATGATCGACACTTCCTTATCTTCTTCAAAATCTAAGACAATGAAATCAACATGAAAAATAAATTTATTGACTCTTACCAAAACATCCTCGATCTTTCCTTCGGGATATGCTAAAGATCAACCCGCTAGCTGAAGCGTCACAGTTGTAGGTTTTACTTCACCTATTCCTAACATCTTAAAAATAGACTTGGGCATCAAGTTGATCAAGTTGATACTGGCTCCAAAGTTGCACAAAGCTTTACCACAGTAAGATTCACCAATGTTACAAGGTATAGTAAAGCTTCCAAGGTCTTTCAATTTCGGCGGTAGCTTGTTCTGCAGGAACTTACTGCACTCTTTCGTTAAGGAAATAGTCTTGTACTCACTAAGTTGTTTCTTCTTAGATAGTATATCCTTCATAAACTTCACATAGTTTGACATTTGTTCTAAAGCCTCCACCAAAGGGATATTGATGTGTAATTGCTTTAGAACATCCGATAACTTCTTGAATTGCACCTCCTATTTCTGCTTGTGTTGCTGCAATCTTTACGGATAGGCAACTCCTCTAAAGAGGTAAATCTGTATATAAAAAAGATGTTAAATTATCAGAATTCACTAGTTTAGGGTTTACCTCGTCATACTTTGCAGATTCTAACTCTTTCGGTGTAGGAACTTCAACAACTAGTTGACTTTCCTCCTTCTCAACAGGCTCATCTCCAACATATATTACTCGCGGCTCCAGAATCTTACCACTTCGCTATGACACTACCTTGCAATATTCTTTACCTAAACTTCTTAGATTCTCAATGTCGCTTGGCAAGGTTCCTTGCGGTTTATTACAAAGCTCCGTAACTAACTGACCAATTTGGTTTTCCAAATTTTTCAGTGTTGCTGCTTGGCTTTGGACCAAAGCATAATTCTTTAACATGTACGCTTTCAACAAGTTCTCCAAACTATTTGATGACTCAGCTTGAGGTGGTTTTGGAGCTTGCTGATTAAGCCCTTGAGATTGGTTTGGTCTATGCTGCATAAAGTTGTTATCCGGTCCATTTCCTTCGTTACTCCAAGAAAAGTTAGGATGGTTAGGCCATGAAGGATTGTAAAAGTTGGACTGGGATCCGTGTCCACTTATATTTTGATGTTAATTCCCTACATAATAAACTGACTTGTGATTTGATGGATAATTCTCAAAAGAATGAGATAAAAATTAATTTCTTTTCTTTAATTCATATATATACATAATGGCAATTTTGAAATTATTGAAACTTTCTCCATTAAGCTTTAATTAACTATTTTTTAACCTTTATTAAGCCTATTTATAAACAATATAAATCATACTAATCCACTAACTAATATTGTTTTGGTTAATTTACCCATTTGGTCCTTCTAATTAAACATCAATACTTTTATCCTTTTTATGATTTAGTCCTTTCTATTCAATTAATTGTCTAATCAATGCTATTTTCAACTCGTAATTCATATGATGCATATATCACTAGAAACATTTAAAATAACTAAATTTATGACCTGACTCGTCAGAGTTGTGGTCCTGAAACCACGATTTTTGACACCACTAAAATCAGTCTGTTACAACTCTCCCCTCTGACGAAATTTCTTACCGGTGAACAGAGCAGGGTATTGTGATTTCATTGAAGCCTCTGTTTCCCAAGTGGCTTCTTCGAATCCGTGTCGATTCCATAAAACTTTTACAAATGGTACTCTTTTGTTTCGCAGTTCTTTTACTTCATGAGCTAGAATCTTAATTGGTTCTTCGGAATATGACAAATCTGGTTGTATTTCAACCTCACAGGGCGAAATCACATGTGAAGGATCTGACCTGTATCGTCTCAACATCGAAACGTGAAACACATTATGAATCTTCTCTAATTCTGGCGGTAAAGTTAACTTGTATGCCACAGGACCAACCCGTTCAATAATCTCATACGGCCCAATAAACCGAGGGCTTAGTTTCTCTTTTCTTCCAAACCTTAGTAATTTCTTCCAAGGTGAGACTCGCAAGAAAACTCGGTCTCCCACTGCAAACTCTATATCTTTCCTTTTAAGATCTGCATAAGACTTCTGTCGGTCGGATGCTGCTTTTATACCTTGTCTTCGGTCTCATGAATCAAGTCGGCTCCAACTAACTTGTTTTCACTCAACTCTAACCAATACAAGGGCGTTCTGCATTTCCTACAGTATAATGCTTCGAACGGAGCCATTTTGATACTAGTCTAATAGTTGTCGTTATATGCAAACACCACCAATGGCAATATCTTTCCTAGCTACCCTCAAATTCAAGTATACAACACCGTAGCATATCTTCAAGTATCTGTATCACTCTTTCCGATTGACCATCTATTTTTGAATGATATGCAGTACTGAAATTTAATCGGGTGCCCAAGGCTTCATGCAACTTACCCCAAAACCTTAAAATAAAATGGGGATCTCTATCAGAGATAATAGATGCTGGTACTCTATGTAATCGTACTATCTCAGATACATACAATTTTGCCAACTTCTCTAGCGGAAAGTCCACTCGAATAGGAATAAAGTGAGCCGATTTCGTCAATCTGTCCACTATAACCCAGATTGAGTCTTTCTTCCTTGATGTTATCGGTAATCTTGTAACGAAATCCATGGTGACCCGTTCCCATTTCCATTCAAGAATAGTAATAGGTTGCAATAGTCCAGATGGTACTTGGTGTTCAACCTTTACTTGCTGACACACCAAACATCTAGTCACGAACTCTGAGACTTCTCGTTTCATACCTGGCCACCAATACATCTTCTTCAAGCCGTTGTACATTTCACACTACCCGGATGAATGGAGTAAGTACTATTGTGAGCCTCTGGCAAAATATCCTGCCTTAAGCCAGAATTATCAAGAATGCATATTCTGCCCCGGAAGTACAACATACCATCGTTATCTATAGTAAATTCAATTGTTACATCATTTTGCATCAGTTCTTTTCTAGCCTTCAGCTTCAAGTTATCCTCCTGTAACTCTTGTATCTGCTGTAAGAATAACGGTTTCATCCGAAGTTCTGCTGTAATAGAACCATCACCTTTAAGTGACAAATGAGCATTCATTGCTCTCAAAGCAAATAACGATTTCTGTCTCAAAGCATCAGCAACAACATTAGCTTTTCCTAGATGGTATTCAATTACTAAATCATAATATTTCAATAATTCTAACCATCGGCGTTACCTCAAATTCATTTTCTTCTGAGTCATCAGATACCTTAAACTTTTATGATATGTGAATATGTATCACTTCTCCCCGTATAAATAATGTCGCCAGATCTTCAAAGCAAATACAATGGCAGCTAACTCTAATTCGTGGATCGGATAATTTCGTTCATGCGGTTTTAATTATCGAGAGGCATAAGCTATTACCTGTCCTGTTTGCATCAATACACAACCCAGGCCATTTAGAGATGGATCACTATACACAACAAACTCTTTACCCGTTTCAGGCCGCGTTAATACTGGAGCTTTAGTCAACAATTTCTTCAGTTGATCAAAACTCTGCTGACACCTTTTCGACCACACAAACTGAATATTCTTCTGTAGCAGTTTCGTCATCGATAAGGTTACGATGGAGAAATGTTTCACAAATCGACGATAATAGCCTGCTAATCCCAGAAAACTACATACCTCAAAAATATTCTTAGGTATCTTTCAATCGAGAATAGCCGACACTTTACTCGGATCTGCCTGAATTCCTTCTGATGATATCACATGGCCATGGCCTAGAAATCCCACTTTTCGGAGCCAGAATTTGCACTTGCTGAACTTAGCATACGGCTGTTTTTCTCGCATTATTTGTAAAACTTCCCTCAAATGTTGAACGTGTTCTGTCTGTGACTTGGAATAAATCAATATATCATCAATAAACACTACTACAAATCTATCCAACTAAGATTTAAAAACTCGGTTCATCAAATCCATAAATGTTGTCGGAGCATTAGTTAATCTGAATGGCATTACCAGAAACTCATAGTGTTCGTATCGAGTTCTAAATGCGGTTTTCTACACATCACTATCTTTTACTCGCATCTGATAATAACCCAATCGGAGATCTATTTTAGAAAAGACGGTCGCTCCTCTCAGCTGATTAAATAACTCATCAATATGAGGTAACGGATATTTGTTCTTGATTGTTGCCTTGTTCAACTATCTGTAGTCTATGCACATTTTCATCGATCCATCCTTCTTCTTTGCAAACAAAACTGGTGCGCCCCAAGGCGATATGCTTGGTCTAACAAAACCCCTATCCAACAACTCTTGTAACTGTGCCTTTAACTCTTTCAATTCAGTGGGTGCCATCCTGTACGGTGGAATCAAGATCGGTGCAGTTCCAGGTAATAAATCAATGCTGAATTCTATTTCTCTGACTGGAGGTAAACCCGGTAACTCCTTTGGAAACACATCTGTAAATTTCTTGATAACCGACACTTGTTTTAACTCTATTTCGGTACTCCAAGTATCAAGTATATAAGCTAAAAATGCTTTACAACCTTTACGAACCATCTTCTGTGCTAATAACGATGAGATTATTCTAATGCCACTGCTTAACTTCCCAGACTCAACTGTGATTACTTCTCCCATCGACCGTTTCAAATCGATCTATCTTCGTTTACAATTAACCACTCTGCATCATGCTCAATTAACCAGTCCATTCCCAAAATTACTTCGAACTCAGTAAATGGTAACAACATCAAATCAGCAGGGAGCTTACAGTCCCGAATTCTCAGTAAACATCTACGACATATCAAATTAACAATGACACTATGACCCAATGGGTTTGTGGCTTGTACATCAAACTCAGTCGACTTAATATGCAATTTCTTTTTAGTAGCTAATGCAGTACAAATATATGAATGAGTCGATCTCGGGTCAATCAATGTACACACAATATCATTAAAGAGATAGAATATACCAGTCACAACATCAGGAGCGATAGCCTCTTCTTGAGCTCGGATAGCATAAGTCCGTGCAAGTGTTCGAGCGTCAGATCTAGCTACAGTATTTTTGTTATCTTTACGGTTTCCACCTGCATTGCTACTCTGCCCTGGGCATCTATTCTTTTATAGTGTAGTAGGAGGTTTTACACTCTGTTCCTCCTTTACTTCAGATCTTATCGGACAATTCCTCAGAAAGTGATTTACACTTCCGCATCGATAACGTGTCCCTTGCATCTTGCAACACTCACCTGCATGGTTGCTCTTACAATACCCACATATCAGACTATGTATATTACGAACGCTAGCCACACTGTCTGCGGGTCTATTCCAGAATTTAGATTCTGGTGGTCCCGACTTACTTCTACTCAGAAATCCCGAAGATACTGGGCCCCAACTAGCCTCTTCTCTAAACCTCTTCAGCGGTGGCATAGAGAAGGTCCTGACAATGTTTTTCCCCAAATTCTTGAAATCTCTTTTCTTTCTGTCTCTTGCTGTTGTAAATTTCTTCCATCTTTTGAGCTCTGTCAGCTAACATTCTTATCTCGGCATTTAGCCCTTCTTCAAAATGGACGCACAAAGCTTCATAAGTTGGTACCATCTCTCTGGCATACTTGCTTAGCTGCACAAACTCTCGTTCGTAATCTGTCACTGTTTTATTTCCCTACCTCAATTCTAAAAATTATTTCTTCTTCTTATCTAGATACCTTTTGCTAACATATTTCTTCTTAAACTCTGTTTAGAAAAAGTCCCAAGTAACTTTGTTTTCCGGCATCATTGCGGCGACCATAGCCCACCAGTGATAAGCCTTGTCCTTCAGAAGTGACGCAACACACCTTACATAGTCTTCAACAGGACAAGCTATTTCATTTAAGACTCTCAGCATATTTTCCAACCAGTATTCAACTCTGGAAGGATCGTCTTCCATACTGCCTCGGAGGTTTTTAGCCCCGTATTTCTTAACCCTATCTATAGAGATATGACGCCTCGGTTCCACCACTAGAGGTGGGGCAGGCCTTTTTAGGGGTGCTACCGGTCGATCACCTGGTTGTGTAACAGGAGGCGTAGGGGATGGTGCCATTGGATTATTTCTCATGAATTCCGTGAACCACTACCCCATTAAATCAAAGAACATATTCTTTGCTTCATTCTCCATCATCGATAATATTAATGTACTATGGCTAGCTCCAAAATCATTAGTCGAAGCATTGCTGTTTGCCTCATTAGTTTCCTCTTTATCAGAGTTAGGCATCCTGTATTTATCTGCAAAAATCTTAGTTAGATCGGATCCATCTATATCACACTATCACAGGTTCAATATGGCATGTAATTCTAAATCATCAAACATGACCATTCAGTCCAACAAATGGCTAAACCGAAAGCTCTGATACCACTAAATATAACACTTAAAACCCTAGTATTATCGCCGATTAGGATTCCAGTGTCATCTATTCATATTATACTATTCATCTTTTATACATATCCGATTGTTCACATCTTTATTCAATTTAAAAATCATTTCTCACGATTTAAAACAATATCTGAACATAACATTATTTTGTTAAGGGTAAAAATGGAATTTCAAACATTTTAGGGGACTTCTACCGATACCTGAAGGTCAAGTATCGGTAATAGTCAATTCAATGAATAATTCTAAACAGTGCAGATTTTTACCGATACCTGTGCTAGTTTTACCGATACAAGTAAAATTTTTACCGATATAAGTCATGTATCTACCGATACTAAAAACTCTAGAGAGCTAAATTTCCATCCTGTAACTTCTACCGATACAAGCATGGAAACTACCGATACTTTTATACATACAACTATCGATACTTACAATTTAACTACCGATACAACTCAAGTCAGTATACAACCTCTCTCCTACCCTGCACTTCTATCGAAACACACATGGGTTCTACCGAAACAAGTAAGCTAAGTCTCTATAGTTGTACCAAACACAAGTTCATTGATTCCATATAAGCACAGCTTTTATCTATGCATTCAAGACAACACAAATATAAGATTTATATCAATACAAGGTACTTAGAACTACATCCAACATTTCATCAAACAAAACAAAGTTTTTCACAAACTCATTGTATAAAGAAAAAGTAACATCACCCTAGTACATGCCACATTAACCAAGTGATGTAAAAATCTACCGAACAACTCTGGGATAGTGTGATGCGTCAAGATGATCTGATCTCCGAACAGCAAAAGTGAATATCTAGAGTAGGTTTCACTCACATTTATTTCTCATGATGACATAAAGTCATCGGACCCTTGTTTCGCATAGGAACTTATTTCATTTAACACTCACGATGACATATTGTCATCGGACCTTTAATTCGTCATGGATTCATTTACTCACAATGACATTTAGTCATCAGACTTTTAATCCGTAAATTACTCACGATGACACTTAGTCACCGGACCTTTAATCCGTAAAGGATTCATTTACTCACGATGACACTTAGTCACCGGACCTTTAATCCGTAAAGGATTCATTTACTCACGATGACACTTAGTCATCGGACTCTTTCGTTTATAGCTCGAACCCGTTTATCTTCCGTATTTCATTCACAATTGTCTTTCACAATTTCGATTATCACTTCATCTCACTGCAATAGTCATATTACAAGAATAAGCAATTTAAGTTAAAATTTAACCATACGAACTTACCGGATTGGATTGCACTTGTGAATGGATCTTAGGGATTGTTTTGCTAATTTTCCCTTTCCACGATCGGTGACACGGTCGTAGTCTACATTCACAAATTATTCAATTTCTCATATTAATCACACAATCAATTCATTTAACACAATCAAACCTCTTTTTGGTAAAATTATGATTTTACCTTAACCTTTTCTTTTTATTCAATTTAGTCCTTACAACACAAAATATGCAAAATACCCATTTCCTCTTCAACCCATACCAGTCAAATACTCATAGTCTCCTTATACATCCAAGCAAATCCATTTATTTCACAACAAGTACAACAATATTACCATTTTAACATTTTAGTCCTTAAACCCTAATTTCATCAAAAATCACTTTACAAAAAGATTTAACCCAAGTATCAAACACTCAAATATATCAAAAGCTTTCAAGAACAAGCAATTTCAATAATAGCAAGTTTTCTAACATTTGACAGATTCACAAATTAGTCCTTCCATAAGCTAGATTAAGCCGATACGAACTCAAAAATATAAAATTACTAAAAACGATCAAGGTTTGCTTACCCAAATTAAAGCTCAAAGGTTTGAGTTGAAAACCCTAATTCTTTCTCCTTATTTCCGTTTGAAGAAGAAGATGATGAAGAAAATGGGATAAAAATTAATTTCTTTTTTTAAATTCATATATATACATAATGGTAATTTTGTAATTATTGAAACTTTCTCCATTAAGCTTTAATTAACTATTTTTTTTAACCTTTATTAAGCCTATTTATAAACAATATAAATCATACTAATCCACTAACTAATATTCTTTTGGTTAATTTACCCATTTGGTCCTTCTAATTAAACATCAATACTTTTATCCTTTTTATGATTTAGTCCTTTCTATTCAATTAACTATCTAATCAATGCTATTTTCAACTCATAATTCATATGATGCATATATCACCTGAAAACATTTAAAATAACTAAATTTATGAGCTGACTCGTCGGGGTTGTGGTCCCAAAACCACGGTTTTCGACACCACTGAAAATCGGGCTGTTATAATTATACAAGCTGGCCAATTCCTCCTTAGTAGTACGCAGCCTTTCAGTGCTTCCATAGATACCACGCCCATCAATAATATCATTAATTAATCTCAGCACAAAGATCTTTTATACAACACTTGTTGCCTTTGTACTTACTCCGCTACCATCTACTCAAGGAAGAACCAACCATCTTGCAACTCTACTCCACATCCCCACCACCTGTGTTTCAAGCGTCTTTGATAATAGCTTTGGCTCACTATCATTGGCCCAACAAGCTTCAAACATAAATCCCAACCTTGGATCCCTGTACATATCTTTATGCTTCCTCTCATAAGCATCCATGATAACCACGTCGTGATCAGAATGTGCTTGTCTAAGCACACTAGAAGAAAGAAACGGACAACGCCTAAACCAACCAGAAGAAACAACAAACCTATCCAGTCTTTCTTTGACCAGTTCGATCCCTCTCTGATTATTAGTCCAGGTGAACCATCCACTGTCTAGTTTAACATCCACTAATGCCATATCCTTAAGGGTCTTACAGAAGTCTTCCATCGTAATACGCGCCTTTCGCCTACCCCCATGCTTTCCAGAATTGTCTAGAGTTTGGTTAAAATCCCCTCAATGACCCATTCTTCATTAATAAGGTTGCCAATGTCCCGGATCAAGCTCCACGTTAAGTGACGTTGGCCAAGCTCAAAGTAGCTATAGATCCCAGTAAACCGAAACTTTTCGAAGTTCTTACCTTGAACGATCATGTCAACATGGTTAAGGGAGTAACTTTGAATCTCCACGTGAGTCTCCTCATCCCACAGCACCATCAAGCCACCTTTGCTTCCATTTGAATCGACAATAAAGCTTCCAAACATATTTCATCTTCGCTGAATCCTGCCAATATCATAATTTTGAAGTTTAGTTTTACTGAGGAAGGTTATGTTGGGGCTATTGGCAACGAGGAGCTGCCTCAGCTCATCCACCGTCGCAAGGTTCCCCAACCCGCGAGAGTTCCATCAAAAAAGCTTCATGGCTTTCGGCGGGGTTGGTCGCCAGCCTCCATCTTCAAAGGGGATAAACCCTGCACTAGTCTTCTTCTAACCACACGAATCATGCTACCATCAGCACCATTATTTGGCTCTCAGGATTTCTTCCTTTTTCCTTTATTTCTATACTCCTTTGCTCTTAAACCTAGCAGCGGACGTTTAGAAATAGGGCAACAAGAGTCTGATGCTTCTTCAGAAGACTTAGCAATATTTTTCACTCCCTTCTTAGCCTCATTCTCTTATTCCACCATAAGCACCACCTGTTTTCCCGCTACCTTTTTTTCGCCTTCATCATTCACTATCTTAAGTTTATTTCGTATAATCCCTCCACCTTGCCCAATAAGGACAAGTTTCACCCTCATCCATCTACCAAACTGGTACGAATCAGATTTTTCTCTCTGCTACCAAGTTACATTTCTTTGTCCCGTGCCCGATCAGCCAACATATGTAATAAAAGATAGGGAGTCTTTCATACTTCAGGACGCACGTGATTTCCTTGCAATCGTTGTCCACTACACATGCCACTCTTTTCAAGGGTTTGTCGTCTCAACACAAACATGTACTCGAATGAAATCGACCCACCCACCACCCTTATCTCTCTAGTCAATGGCCAACACCTTCCCCACTATGTCCCCAACCTCTATCGCTATGTTTCGATCCATTAATTCCACCGGAATGTTATAAATCCTCATCCAAAATGGAACTATCGAGAAGTCATAATCAATCCATGCTTTGTTTCTAATGAAAGCCATAATGGACAGAACATGTTGATCGAACAACCATGGTGCGAGGTTGAAAATCCGTTCCCGATAAAAAATCGACCCAAATTTGATTAGGAAATACCCTTCATCAACTTCCACAAAATTGACCCATTTCGATGTGTACCACAGTGACCGAAGCACCCTATACATGGCCTCTTTATTGACTTTTTCAATAGTCAATAGTTTGCCAACAGCCTAAGATTCCCACCCATTTGTTTCCATATTAGACAAATTCCTAACCAAAATCTTTTTTGATTCATCCTCAGAAAACTTCATCCTCGCTAACATCTCCCGGACTTCCTCGTCCATCTTTCCACACAACCATTACGAACAATCAACAACTCGCCACCTAGGTCGAGCCTTCCCTTCCCACCCTGAAAGAACACAAGCATGCCCCCAAAGACCCAGGCTTCACGAGCCCTGTCTCTGAGAGAAAAAAGAAAGCGAAGGTAACGATAGAAAAAAGCAAGAAAGCAAAAATCGTTTAGAAAAACTCACTTGTTGTTTACGTAAGTCACCCTCGTTTTGCATGAAAAAACCATGCAAAAACAACGTAAGACAAGAAAACGGGCCTCACCCTCCTACAAGAAATGAAAGAAAATGGACTCCGATGGATGAGCCTTTGTTATGCCGCAAGACTAGGCCTCACCACCAATAAACTCACACACGACACTTCCAAGATACCCCATAGCACGCTCCGTAGATCACCTGCAAGAATGCACCGACTTACATCCCATCAACACAGACAAATCACTAGGACACAAGCCGCAATATCTGGACAAAAACCACTACCGACAAATAAACACCAAAAGTGTGGATCAAGAATATCCTCACAAAACAAAATTTATAATAAAAAAATAAGAAAGGAAGAAAACCTAAGAAAAAACTATAATAGAACGAATGCACCTAATAAAAGCCCCGATACAGAGAAACACCAAAACTCTTGACAACTCAAAATCGTCTCACTACTAGAATCTTTTCAACGAACCATAAAAAAAGAATAAGACAAGCACAGTAGTGAAAATAGTTCCTCAACATAAGCGATCAGAAATAAAAACACTAGGAAATGCATGAAACACATTGCAAGAAGACAAAGCCACCGCCACCAATCAAGGTGGACACCACACACCCACTGTTAATCACCAAAGAGAACGAACGCTAAAGAAGAAGGGAATCACATGAATCTTGTCTCTGTGCTATTAGGATTTTTAGTAATAAAAAACAGAGATTTTTTTAAATATCAATCGGATGAGAGAGATGATTTGAAATGGTGAAAATGGGTCTTATTTATAAGTGAGGAGTGTGGGGTTGTTTACTATAAATAGAGAGTTTAAAATTCTTCATCCTTCTCAAATGGGTGGTTGGCCATCACTTAAGTAACTTGAGTGGAATTATGCTTCAATTTGAAGCAATCTTCATGCCATATCAACTAAGGATTGAGACTTGGTCAACAGCAAATTCGAGCCAATCTTTTTTCTTTTAAAGTGCAAGGACCTCTTGAAATTAAACCAAAAATGGTTTATTTGGGCAGCCATGAGTAGTCGAAATTGGGCTAAGACCTTTTTAAAATTGGATAGTTTTGTGATCCAGCAAAATTATCAGACTTGTCCAAAATAATTTAATTAATTAAAGGATCAAAGAATAAAATTAACCCAATTATTAAATAATTAAATAAACCCAAATTATTAATGAAATATTTTATATTAAATTATTAAATATAATTTCATGTTTTATTATTTAATTTAATCATGCGTGGCCCACTTTATACCTTTAAAATATATTATGCTTAAATAACCATAAAATAAGCCATTTTATGCGTGAAAACTATATAATAAAGCATAAAATCATATTTTAATAATTTCTATCTCCTAAATTCATATTTTCACATTTTTCATGAATTTATTAAATATTTACTTGGTTTTAACATTGAATTTGAATAAAAAGGTGATAAATTACATAGGAAAAAACCTATATATTTTTCAGTTTACAGTCAGCTACCGTCCTTCGTGCTTAAGTTGCATTATGAAGACGAAAATGACCCTCGCTTGATGCAGAGTTGGAGTCTGGGGCCGATGTTACGACACACCAGGACCTGTGTCGCGACACTATAGACACTCCCTTTATTCTTTGTTGTTGATCCCTTTGTTGCGACATAAGGCTGTCTATGTCATGACGAAAGCAGTCAGTATCACTGTAGCTCAACTAGTACTAGTATCCTATGCACTCACGAAGTAGATTAGCTAATCTTTAGGCCTCATTTGGCCTTGAAAGCAATAAAATAACCTTTTTATCATAATTTATTCAAAAGACGAAACTAACTAAAAATCTATAAAATAAAAGGAAAATTACTTGATTTCAAGCTTATCAAATGTGAAAGTAAGTTCAATTTGCTAGGTATGAAACCGACGATCAAGGGGGGAAAATCAATTTGACTCATAATACAAAGTCTTCTACCTTTGTTTTTTGTTTATTCCCCTATGGTTGAAGTTTCCACTAAGATAATCAAATGGTGAAAATGCCTTCTTTCCTCCTTCTATTTTATTTGACACTTTCAATCACTGAACTTTGATAAATGGAACTAAGAGTCTGAACTCCAAACCCAACATTCTATCATTAGAACACATAGCTATTGGGTTCTAACCATGAAAACATATTATATGCAGATAGAGTTATAGCAAGCAAAAAATAATATGAACAACAGTAAAATTTAGAAATGGATTTACCTAATGAACAATGTTTCGCCAGCGTCGCAAAGGTTAGGTCATGTTCGAATCTCACAGCAAACAGGAAATAGAGAAATAATCTTCTAGTTAAACTTTCTTTTATTTGTTTCAATCAAACTCTAATTAGTCTAGATTATTTTATTATTATTTGACTTAGGAATTTAGCTTATAAATAGGTTTTTTACAACCTTAGAAAAGACACCCATTAGAGTTTAGAACTCATAACACTTTTGAAGAATTTTGTGTTTACATTTTGAGGATTCTTTGTTTTTCGGGTTTCGAGGTTTATTTTTATCTCCATCTTTTGTACTCTTCATTCTTTTACCATTATAGTAAAATTATCTTTACCCGTTATTTTTTTTCCTCTTTAGAGGGGTTTTTCCAAGTTAAATTTGTGGTACAGAGTGATTATGTGCTATATATGTAAATGAAATGGTAAAATGAATTGATTATACGGTAGGGTTACTGGGAATGATTTCATGTAATAGCTATATGAAATGATTATGTGATATATATATGAATGGAGAAGTTAGATCTAGATAATTGAAATGAAAAGTTATTGTTAAAGTGCAAATATGATGTATACTTATACGCCACATGTGTTTTCATGAATAAGTTTGATATCAGGATAAAGTTATATGCATTACCAATGAACTCGTAACCTTGTGAGATTTGTGGTGTATAGGTGATTTAGCGAACTTATGATTAAGATATTGATTTATCTTGCAAAATGTTTAAAATTTCATCATTTATGGAAGTTGAAGTTTATTACGAATTTCCTAAGCTTTAAGCAAGCTTACCTCGTTTGATTTTTCTCCCTTGCAGATCGTCTGATACGAGTTGTCGATTGGATCATTCTAGAGGCCACACTATCTGGTAATTAATCGTTTATGTTGGTCCGATTACAAGTGCCATGTAATTAGGTTGTTATCTTCATGTGTTATAAGCCTTATGATATGTTCAATGTTAATTGAAGCATCAGATTTGCATATTGATGAATTTCTTAAGTAGTTTTGGCTATTGCCTAGGGTTATATCGGTAGTTACCCTAGTTGTATCGGTAGTTGGATTTGGGTATCGGTATCGGTAGAAGTCCCAAACCAAAGCTACATTGCTTACTGAAATTTGTTATACCGGTAGTTGTCTAGTTGTTGTATTGGTATAACTCAGACTTGTATCGGTAGAACTACCAGTTCTATCGGTAGGATTCTGTAGTGGTTTCCAAAATTTTTACTCCTTTAGTTCTATCGATACTTGCTCAACTAAGTATCGGTAGAAATCTCTAAAACTTTAGAAACTCATTTTTAAATCAAAAAAATTCAAAGTAATTTTTTTAAAGGTTGATTTTTGCCCAACATTTTACATAATATAAGAAGAAGAAAAAATAAGGGGGTTTTAAAGATCATTAAATTGTTTCTGAATGTATAATGTATGTTGTAACAACCACTTGCTCGGGTCCGGTGACTGGACCGGGTGAGGGCTGTTACAAAGGGAATGTGAGCTAAGCTCCATTCAATGGAACATGTTTGATATACAGCTAAGCTCCATTCAACGGGACATGTTTGGTATACAAGAGAGTGTTAGCTTTATGCTTCACTTTTGGGATATGTTCGACTCTATTAGTCATTTGGTGTAATGGAGATCTGTGTATCCAATGTGTGGTGATAGAGTCCACTTTTATGTTTCATAGCTCAAGAGCTAAATTTTCTATAATTTTGATTATATGTATTATGATATATGATTTAAGTGAACGTGATTGCTATGTAAATGAACTAATAAATAAGGTAAGGACGTGAATAATATGATCCTAGAGTAGAATGGTTGAAAATGTGTTATGGTTGTTGGTTAATGCTTGATGAATTATTTGCATGGTAGTTGTTTAGGCATTCACTGAGCTTGTTGAGCTCACCCCCTCCTTTTAATACCATTGTAGATCAGTAGCATTTCAGTGTGGGTGGTGTGTTCTTCAAGGGGTGATCCAAGCCAAATCTTTAGTTGCTATTAGTAGGTGTTATTTGTTTATTTATGTTTTGGGGAAAAGGGCAATGTGGTAAACTATATGTTAGTTTTGCTATGATTTTTAGTTGTTTACTTGATTATTATGCTTTGGATTTTATGGACTTTAAAAGTGATGCTTGGGACTGTTATTTCGGGCATTTTAATGCCTATTTGACTAAGTGAATGATGCATGTGTTTAGAACTAAGTTTGAAAGGTCTATATGTTGATATATGCTATGTTTTGTGGTTGGAATAGAGGTACCAATATTCGAGTTTCAAAAATGGATACATCTATGATTTTCAAATGTGTAAGAAAACAAATTGTGACATGTTATGATATTTTGTCTTGAGTATCAATACTACGGTAAAATTATCGATACTTTTTCAATGGTATCGATAATTTCTGAATGTTTGACTTTTAAACGAGAAACAATAAGTGACCACCTACGGACGTACTAACGTGCAGAGTGTGAATACTGCTACAAAATATATGAAATTTAAGGCAGTGTCGTAAGTATACGTGTCAAGTTGTAATATAGTTTATTTCCAATGAAACATTTCGTAAGTATTCGTGGATCGTACCCAAGGGAGGATAGTACTAAATTAACTCTAACCTAAATGTCAATGATCTAATTAGTACTTTAAATAAATTATATTACGAATAAAATAAGTAAAGGGTTTTTGGGTTTCTCTAGTTAAAGAACTAAAAATAACATAAATAGATAAAATTCAAGAGATCAAAGAATAAGATAAATCAAATCTGGTATGGGGTGTTAGCTCGATTCGATAATCCCCATCAACTGTCACTTCGGGTTCCTCGTCAATCAACTAGTCGTTACCCCAGCAGGATATTCCAATCTTCCACTAACATAACGAGTCAGCAATGACTACTTATCTTTCGACTTCACAGTCTAAATTGGCTTGGGGTGAAGGTGTTCACAGATGGGTCACACCAATTTCGGGTTAATTCCTAACTTGATGACTGATTGGCCTGTACACGTCACAGCATTTAAGTGCAAGCGAACACTTGTCGATGCAAATATAGTTGATAGATTTGATATATCGGATATCGATCCCACGAGGATAGAGTTCTTGATGATTAAATTGTTGAAGCAACTAAGATTAAAATAAGAGTAATTATTAATAAAAATGTCAGCACAAAATAGTTAGTTCTGTACTACTAAAAGAGAGTTAATCTGTCAATGCAAACATAAAATAAATTGTCAAAGCAAATTAAGATAAAATGAATAGTTGTTGGGATGTTTGTAAACGTAAATTCAGAGAATTAAAAGATATGATCAAGTGTAAGAACTAGAGAGGATCACTGACTTCACAAGTCGCAATGCTAAATGTGATTGCAAGGTAACAAATAGATGAATTGTCATTGCAATTATGCTTCAATGAGATCTTACTACTATCTCTTCCTCTGTTTAACAAAGACCCAAATGCTAATAATTACCACACCTTCCAGTGCTGGTAATGCTTTGCACTTAAGAACAAGTGGCCAAAATTCCTTCTTAGCCTCAAGCAACTTCCATTATCTTACTTGTTAATCTAACTTATCACTGCACCTTCCAGTGACTGTGACTGCAATCGCACTTCCATCGTCAAAATAGTTAAATCCAAATATAAACAGATAAGAAGAATAAAGTAGAAATCAAATAAGATCTAAATTCAAATGGTACTTCCATACTCAATTGATAATCAACAGTATTCATCAGCAATTAAGAGGTATTAAAGAAAACAGTCGAAGCATCCTATTCCTAGTCTACTAGAACTATTCCGTGATAGCTCCTCTTGCACAGCATCTAGGCACTTCTCGTCAGAAGTCTTGCTCCTTTGCTCGTCAGATCACCTTCCTCTGAAACTCAAGCTTTCATGGCAGCTTGTTTAAAGATTTGAGAAATTTTGCAGAGTTTTAATTCTTCACCACTTGATATCCATCTTCTTCATATCCCTCCTATTTATAAGCTCTGGGAATTTCAGATCTCCTCCCTTCTCAGATCTAACCTCTTTGGTAGCTATACAAGTTGGTTACTTCCAGCTGTGCACTCACACAGATCTGGTGTGTTCCTCAGGCATCTGCAGGTTGTCGCCATATCTCTAGGTGCAATCTATGATCCTTACTTACCCTTATTCTTTGCTTTTTTTTTCCCTTTTTCTTTGCTTTCTTTTTCTTCTTTTTTTATACGCGACTGAGAGATGTCATTGCATTACTATACCCTTATTCCTGGGTAGTAATGATGAGGTACAACAAACCCCTAGAAAGTATGTAATTGCGCCGACACACACTCTTGCAGTGATAGCCTTTGGCTAGATAATTTTTCTAACACATGCAGTGGAGTGTTCTCCCTTGATAAGTCAAAATGCACACACATTGGAGTGTCTTTTTATTAGTAAATATAGCTGCAATTGGTAAGTTAATTCAAGATTCAAAGATTGATACTACCCATTCATTACTAATGCAATTCCAACCATTCATTCAAAAATAGAAGGACTCAATATTCATTCACATTCATCCAATTCACATATCAGCATCCCAAACAATTCAAGATTTAAGCATAAAACAAAAACTGTGGTCACATTTTTCTTGTAACTTTGCATACTTTCATTGAACTAAATAGAAAAGTAAATTCTTCAAATATGTGGGTGCAATTGCATTTCATTTCACACACACAAATTTCCCCCAAACTTAATGTTTGCATTGTCCCCAATGCACTGACAATACTATACAAATAAGAATGGAAATGCAACTACAATGCAAATGAACTAACAAGTAAAATGCAACGACAACTAAAATACAATGATAACTAAATGAGATGCATGCAACTAACTACTAAAAAGTAAACTAACTCAGTGTTCAGTAGCTGATGATGTGGCTGCCTTGGCTTTCTTTTCTTCTTTGGGTGTTCCTCTTTGCGCTTCTTTTTCTTGTCCTTTCTCTTTCTTTTCTTTTCCTTGGAGTCAACTGGGGTAGCAAATTGCTCCTCCATAGCCGGTTGAGTGGAGGCTTCATCGACAGTCACGTCCGATGGGTGGATTTCAGCAAGTGGTGCCACATAGGGCACAATGGCTAGAGGATTGGGATCCTCATTACTGATAGTGATTGCCTCGGCCTGGCTCGCTCCAGGTGTTGCCGAGTGTTCAACTGTTACACCTAAAATCATGGATGCATCGACAAATTCCACCTCTAAATTTGTCGGGGCAACATCTTCTTCCTCTTCTGGTCCTTCTTCTTCTTCTTCATTCACCTTCTCCTTTCCATTTCCTTTTTCTTCTTCAGCTTTCTCCTTCTTCTTCTGTGCTTTCTTTGTCTTTTCCTTTTCCTTCTTCTTCCAGACCCACAGAGATGACTGGTGTGCACATTTCCTCAGTAGTAACATCACGTTCTGCCATGTTGGCCCCAAGACTATTGGAAAATTCATCCTCGAAAAGGTTGGCGATAGTTCTGAAACAATCCTCCATAACCTTGGAGTATCCCTCATGATCCTCATCATCAGAGATGTGGATTTTAGTTGGAGATGGAACAAGCTGAGGCCTACCTTCAGAAGTAGGTTGCTCGGATGATGATGGGGCTTCCCTAATAATAGGGGGAAAAGTAGGGAACTCTGGTATGGGGTTCGGGCTCAAACTTCTTAATGTGGTGACAATAGCATTGTTTCACGCCCTTGCATAAGCATAGAAGAGATTTTATCGGTAATCCATCTCTTCTAGTACGCTGACAAGTCATATTTGTCGCATATCCATGCGGTCAACGAGTTGTTCTATCATAGTCAGTTTCTTCTCTGAAGATCTGTGGGGCAGTTTCTTGTTTCCCCTTTTACTTCCCCTTTCCTTTCTCTTTCTTTTTGCCCTCCTCCTTCACTAGAGGGGTTTCTTGCCCTCTGGTCATCCTTTCCACCGAGATATCATTGATTGGCCCCTTGTTCTTCAAAACTTCTTCACCATCACAAGGCACAATGCCCCTTTGCTTGCATAACATCATTATTAGAGAGGGGAAACGTAAGATACCTATCTGCTTGCTTGCAGCTTCAGCAATTTCATCATGCAGGATTGTGTCGACATCAATGTGACATCCTTTCAATATAGAATGTAAGAGGCACATACGATCCAGCGTCGCAGTGGTGCTGTGGTTAGATAGTAGGAGGCGACAATTAACGAAATGAAAGCACACCTTGCTTTGTATGGTTAGATAGTGTCGGTGCATAGTGTAGTTATGCGAATTGTTACCAGTCCATACTATGCCTTCAATGCATAAATCTCGTATCACAAGGTCAGTAACTTCATCAGTTAAGTTCTTTAGGAACTCAGTATGTGCATCTTCTCCTCCAACGATATGAAAAAACGCATTGATGTGATTTGCACTCCAGGGCACCAAAACCTTGCGAACAAACACAAATTCCTGCTCAGAATCCACCAGGTTAGCATAGAATTCTGTTACCATGGTTGAGGAGTAGTCAGCTGGATGGTCACAGAACTGTTCCCAGCGCAGTCGAGAAATTCTACTAGCGACTTATTTCCCCAATGTCCGATGCGAAGACAACTAAAAACCCTATTCAGGGTGACAATTCCTCTTGATCATCACATTGTGATATCGATCTTTTGCCGCCTTTGAAAGAAATAGGACATGCTCTCTCGATGGTGGTTTCAGCGCTTCGAACCATAGCGACCGATGATTTAACAAGTGACTTTGATGGGGTTTTAGCTCCTTACGTTCTGGCCATAATATCTGAGAAAAAAGTGAGAATATTTGTGCAGAAAAAATGAGAGTGAAAGAAAAAGACGATTGCAAAAGCAATGGAGGTTGTGAGTGTGAGAGTAGAGTTGGCAGAAGAAGGGTTTCATAAAGTTTTGAGGTGAAGAGACGTGATTATCTCTATTGGCATGGAAGTACGTTGCGTGTGTAGCCAATAAATGTCAGGGCATAGATCGTACTTTTTGGGTTGATCCAACGGTTGGGGATGATTGGAGATCAACAGGCGCGATTCTTGTTTGGAATGCTTTGCTTATTTAGCTCACGATGGGTCGACAAGTCGTGCTATCAAATAAGTCGAAAAAAAGGAGATTTTTTATTCCTACATGAAACTGAAAAGAAACGAATGAAAATAAAAAAACAAAAAGTAAATGTAAAAATTGCAATGACATTAAGTAAATGTGACTAGATTAATGCTCTCGCTTTGTTCTCTGACGTCTGGGCTCAAGTAATACTTTAGTCGTTAGCCATTCACTTTAAGCTGGTGCCATTATACATTTCTTTAATTGTCGTCACCATCATCGCATGGAATGCTCGACACTCTGAAAGGGCCTGACCTGATCCGGCTGGAGCGCAATTTCCAATGGATGCAATTTCAAACTTGATTTAAATAAAATTACCAACTGACCAGGGGAAAATTGTCGTCGCAAGATGATATTGTCATGCCATATCTTTTTCTCCTTATATATGGTAGCATTTTCATACGTGTTGCATCGAATTTCTTTCAACTCAGAAATGTCCAATAGCCATTTCTGTTCAGGAGCATCATAATCCATGTTCACTTGTTTAATCGCCCATATGGCTTTATGTTCAAGCTCAACTGGCAAGTGACAAGATTTACCAAACACCAACTGATACAGTGATATCCCCAACAGAGTTTTATATGCAGTGTGAAGCACCCACAACGCATCATGTAGCTGTAAAGACTAATCTCGTTGAGATGGGTTAACCACCTTTTCAAGAATTCCTTTAATTTGTCAATTGGAGACCTCTGCTTGGCCATTCATTTATGGATGGTACGTGGTTGCCATACGATGTTTCACACGGTAGCATTTCAAAGCTATCGCCACTTGGTTATTTTGGAAATGAGTACCTTGGTCACTAATCAGTGCTCGAGGTGTTCCGAATCTTGTAAGGATATATATGTGGAAGAACTTTAGCACCGCCCGAGCATTGTCTTTCGAAACCGTAATTACCTCAATCCACTTAGAGACATAGTCAATAGCAACTAAAATATACACATTTCCAAAAGAGTTTTGAAATGGTCCCATGAAGTTTATACCTCAAACATCAAAGAATTCCACCTCCATGATAGGTTGTTAGAGCATCTTGTTGCATCGAGATATGGAACATGTGTGTTGACATTTATTAGATTGCTGCACAAAATTATGGGCGTCTCAAAACAATGTGGGCCAGTAGAATCCTGATTGTAGGACCTTTGCAGCAATCCTCACACCACTAAAATGGCCTCCATAAGGAGCATCATTACAATGTTTTAGGATGGAAAGCATTTCCTTCTCAGGAACGCAACGCCGGATGATGTTTTTGGTGCATACCTTGAACAAGTATGGCTCATTCCAATAATATTTCGCAGCATCCCACAGAAACTGGCTTTCCTATGACCTGTGGCACTCAATGGTAGCTTAACACAAACAAGATAATTGACGCTATCTGCATACCATAGAGATGAGTCGACAAAGAATAACTTCTCATATGGAAATACATAGACAATTTGGGATTTATTCCCATCCTCACTTCCAGCTTCCAAACGAGACAAGTGGTCTGCTACTTAGTTTTCAGATCCTTTCCTATCTTTGATTTCAATATCAAACTCTTGTAAAAGCAGGATCCATCTGATCAGTCTTGGTTTGGCATCTTTCTTCATAAAACGGTATCTCAAGGCAACTGCTTCTCAGTAGTCGTGTAACTCACTTGTGCTTCAGTCAGGGTTATACTAGCATAATAAATGGAATGAAATACCTTCTCCTTTTATTGTCCAAGCACAGCTCCCACAGCAAAGTCACTTGCATCGCACATCACCTCAAACGGTTGCAACCAGTCTGGTGTGACGACAATAAGAGCTTGTACCAGCTTCTTTTTAATTGTAACAAATATGTCCAGACACACATCATCGAATAAAAACTTTTTATTCTGCTCTAATAAAGAGCATAGGGGTTTTGCTATCTTGGAGAAGTCTCGAATGAATCTTCTATAGAATCCAGCATGGTCGAGAAAACTCCTTATTCCTTTTACATTTGTGGGTGGAGGTAACTTCCCAATGATTTCCACCTTTGCTTTGTCTATTTCAATGCCCTGACATGAAATGCGATGGATAAGGACAATGCCTTCAGTTGCCATGAAACAGCATTTTTCCCAATTCAACACTAGATTTGTGTCCTCGCATGTCTTCAATACTTTTGCTAGATTGCATTAATAAAAATTGTGCCCATACACAGAGAAATCGTCCATGAATACCTCCAATGAATCTTCAATCATGTCAGAAAAAATAGCCATCATGCAACTCTGGAATCTAGCTGGAATCTTCAGTTGCCTTTGCTTGATCTTCCGGCGCAATTGCAATCTGGTTGTATCCAGAGTAGCCATCAAGGAAATAGTAGTAGGCCTTACCAGCTAGCCTATCCAACATCTGATCAATAAATGATAGTGGGAAATGATCCTTCTTTGTGGCCGCATTTAAACGACGGTAATCCATACACACTCGTCAACCTATAGCAATGCGAGTAGGGATTAGCTCGTTTTTATCGTTACTTACCACTGTGATACCGCTCTTCTTGGGCATACATTGGACCGGGCTGACCCATGTATTGTCTGAAATGGGATAGATGATGTTTGTATCTAACCATTTGATAATTTCCTTCTTCACTACTTCCTTCATCTTTTCATTCAGTCTTCGTTGTTGTTCAATGGATTGTTTTCCTTCATCTTCTAGCCTAATCTTATGCATGTAGAAAGAGGGACTAATGCCTCTAATATCTGCTATGCTCCAGGCAATGACTCTCTTATCTTGCTTCAATATTGTGATTAGCTTTTCTTCTTGACTTGCGTTGAGCCTTGCACTGACAATCACAGGTAATGTGTCATTGTCACCTAGAAAGGCATACTTCAGATGCATTGGCAATGGTTTTTAACTCTAAGGTCGGAGCTTGTTCAATCGATGGTTTAAAACAGGGATCGTCCTATTAGACAGATCTAAAGATTTCAGTTGCTAGCCATGTCACAGCTCACAGATATTAGCCTCAGCTTTATGGTCATATTCAGGTAGGATTTGTTCTTCTGATGTTACCACATATTCCGTTGGTACGGCTAAATTTTGTTCATTGAATTCCTCTGTAATTATTTCATCCAGCACATCAATGTGATGACATTGTTCCTTACTTCTTGACGGAGATGTTTCGAACACACTGAGGTGACATGCTCGTCATTATGATGCATAATCAGCTCACCCTTGAAAACATCGATAAGTGTACGTCCTGTTGCTAAAAATGGGTGTCCCAAGATAATGGGCACCTCCTTATCTGCTTCGCAATCAAGAATGATAAAATCAATTGGGAACACAAGCTTATTAACTTGGATGAGGACATCCTTAATCTGTCATTCAGGTTGTGCCAAGGATCAGTCTGCAAGCTGTAATGTCATCGTAGTGGGCTTCATAAATCCAATTCCTAATTTCCTGAAAGTGGATAACGAAATGAGGTTAATACTAGCTCCTAAATCACATAAAGCTTTACCTAAGTAGTGGAGCATGGAATCGTGAAACTGCTACGGTCTTTCATCTTTGGTGGCAACTTGTTTGTTAACACAGCGTTGCACCCCTCTGTGAGCGTAATCATCTCGATGTCGGAAAGCTTTTTCTTCTTCGACAATAGCTCCTTCATAAATTTCCCATAGTTGCACAAGAGCATCAACTAAAGGTATATTAATATGTAATTGCTTTAATGTAGAGATAAACTTTTGATAATCTCTGTCATGATCCTTCTCCTTAAATCTTTGTGGAAATGGAAAAAGTATATTATCAGTGGGTTATTGTAAAGGATTCAGCTGCGTCGACATGGGCAGTTGTGTCGACGTCTTTGTTGGTCAAATTATGGGCATAAGAGAGTCTACAGGTGGCTCCTTTTCTTTTATTTTTGCTGGGTCTTCTTCATAAGAAACTTTTTTTTGGTGCTTTGATTCGGATGCGTCGACATGTACTTGGTTGGAACTGCTACTTATCTCAGTAGTTTGGTTTCCATTTCTCAACGTGATAGCCTTACAATGCTCCTTCCCCTTCTGAGTTGGAGTTTTAGTGTCGCTAGGCAGAGCACTGGGTGACCTTGTGGTCATGTTAGAAGCCAATTGTCCTAGTTGAGCTTCCAACGCTCGGATGGAAGAAGAATTTCCTTGTACAATTGCTTCCATTCTTGTGATATGCTCAAGCATCAAAGCTTCAAGAGTAGCCAATGGATCTGCTCTTGGTTGAGAATATTGATGTTGTTGTTGTTGATATTGTCCTTGCACATTTGGCATCTCATTATGTTGTGGCGACATTCGAGCTTGTGGCTACATCTGGTTATATGACTGCATCTGGTTATGTGATCGCATATTATCTAGTTGCACATGTAATTACGGATTGTGATTATAATTTTGCTGTTGTTGGTTGTTGTTGTAACTCCCTTGTCTAAAATTCCTTTGAGTTGAGGAATTTTCATATCTGAATGTAGGCGCATTCTAGTTCCTCGAAGGTTGTTTTGTACGATTAGAGTTACTGTACGAGTTACCATAGGAATTTCCTCTGATGTTATGACGTAGAATGTGTTCTCAGCATGTTGTGGACAATCCTCATAATTGTTGTTGTCACCATAAATTTCACAGGAAAATGTCAGGACATCCATCTGTTGGCCTACTTGAATAGGGGCAACATCACTCGTCCCCTTCATGTTTTTTATCATGTTCACCAACGACGATACCTGTGCACTCAAAGCTGATATAGCATCTAATTCCATAACACCAGGATTAATTTTTACCTGAGCAGAATGAGAAATTGGATATTGATAGTGATTCTGTGCAATTCTCTCTAATATTCGTACGACTTCATTGTAGGTGTAATCCAATAATGGAGCATTGACAAATGCATCGACAAGATTTCTTGTCTGTGCATTTAGTCCATTGTAGAAGATCTCGATTTGAGTCTCTTTTTGGATTCCGTGCATGGGACAACGTCTCAGCAAAGTCTTGTAACGTTCTCATGTAGTGTGTAAATTCTCATCATCTAGTTGATGATATACCGTGATATTATTCCGCAATCTAGCATTCATTGTCGGTGGATTAAATCACAAAACGAACTGCATTGCTAGAATATTCCAATAAGTCATGGATCCAGCCAGTAAACGAAGGAACCATGTTCTTGCCCTTCCTTGTAAAGAATAAGGGAATAGCTGATCTTCAAGGCGCCATTAGGAACACCATGTTGACTAAAAGAAGCACATATGAGCAGAAACGATTTGAGATGCTCTCTAGCATCTTCATTAGGTAAACCTGTATATTGTCCATTCGAATCAAGCATTTGAAACATAACCTGTTTTAATTCGAAATTACCAGCTTGTATTACCGGTCTAGCAACCCTTTGTTGTAAATCATCGAGCACAGGAACAACAAAATCTTTGATTATCCTATTAGGAATTTGCTCTACTTGTGGCAGCGGTGGTGGTATATTGTTAACTCTTTGTGGCAATAATGGTGGTAGGTCATTGTTGTTTCCAGCCATTTTCTTTTACTCTTGCTTCCTCCTTTGAATAGTCCGTTCGAGTTTTGGATCAAAACTAACAATAGTTTTAGGATTTCTCCTTATGGAAATGTAACTCCTAATGACTTGAGAGAAAATCAACAAAAGAAAGTTAAATAGATTAGTAAAAATTGAAAGTTAAGTAAGAAAGAATAATTGTAACTACAAAAATAAACATCAAACAAACATCATCCCTGATAATGGAGCCAAAACTTGATCGGCCTATACACGTCACAGCATTTAAGTGCAAGCAGACACTTGTGGATGCAAGTATAGTTGATAGATTTGATCTATTGGATATCGATCCCATGAGGATAGAGTTCTTATGTTTAAATTGTCGAAGAACTAAGGTTAAAATAAGAGTAATTGTTAATAAAAATGTCAGCACAAAATAGTTAGATCTGTACTACTAAAAGAATTAATCTGTCAATGAAAACATGAAATAAATTGTCAGAGCAAATTAAGATAAAATGAATAGTTGTTGGGATGTTTGTAAACGTAAATTCAAAAAATGAAAAGATATGATCAAGTGTAAGAACTGGAGAGGATCACTGACTTCACAAGTCGTAATGCTAAATGTGATTACAAGGTAACAAATAGATGAATTGTCGCCGCAATTATGCTTCAATGAGATCCTACTACTATCACTTCCTCTGTTTAACAAAGACCCAAATGCTAATAATTACCACACCTTCCATTGCTGGTAATGCTTTGCACTTAAGAACAAGTGGCCATAATAGAAGATTGATCACTTTGTCATGACATAAGATGAACTATGTCGCAACCAAGGGACCAGAATTAAGTAACTAGGGAACTGACTTCTTTGTCACGACATACATGGCCTACGTATCGACAACGCCTGTAGGATGATGCTTCACATGGAGACTGATGTCTTTGTTGTGACACAGGACCTGGTGTGTCGCGACATCAACCCTTAGACGCAGATGTCACACCAAATGAAGGGTGTTTTGGTCCTTATAATGCCACTTAAACACGAGAAATGATAGCTAACTAGGGTTGAGGAAAAACGATCATCTAAAGCTATAAATAGGACCTTTAGCACTAGGGTTTCACAGACCATTAAGTAGATTTTAGTTTTTAGGTTTTTACTTTGTATTTTAAGTTTTGAAACAAGATTGTAGAAGTTCGCATAAACGTTCGAGGAGTTTTTCCTGACAGATTGCTTACTACAATTCTAGTTTCTTTTTCATTATCTTCTTCATTTATATGTTTACATATATTGTTTTATTGATGAATAAAGAAACCATAAGGAACTAATTCCATTTTGGGGAATTAGGGAGTTAACTTATGAATAATTAATTATTGTTTTACAGGGTTTTACCTTTCGGATCAACTGTTTGAGAAAGGAAGAACATCGAACAAACACTAGGCCTGACAACCCTAGAAAGTCATCTAGGTGGGAATGAACCCAAAATTGGTATTGCCCATCCGTGAGCACCTTTTCCCCAAACCGATTTAGATTGTGACATCTAGCGATAAGTAATCTCTATCGATTTGCTATGCCGGTGGAAGATCGATAGATCCAACTAGGGTAGTGACTAGTTGATTGGAGGAAAATCCCTAAAACCCAACAATTGAAGAAATCATACGAAAATGACCTAATCTCCCTAAAGCCATTTATAAGATTTTCTACATCTCAAACTTTTACCTTTATTTTCTATCTTATTTTATCTTTTTATTTTTATGCTCTCAAAACACTCTTTTATTTTTCATACTATAAACCCTAAAATGTGTACTAATTAATTTTACTATTTGCAGGGATTTAATTTACTATCTCTTCAAGCCTCATTTGGGTACGATCCTCAGAACACTACCAAGTGTTCCATTGTAACACACTATATTTACAACCTGACTCGTATACTTGCGGAAAGCCGAAATCTATGCTGAACGGGAGTAAGTTCGGGGGCGGTCAAGTTGTTGGCATCGTTGCCGAGAAGGCAACGCTTTAGTAAATTTTATTCTTTTATCACTAATAAAATAATTAAGAAATTTTTAGGTTATAGATACAATCATCTTTAAATTTTTGCTTTTAATTTTATTTCTTTTCTTACATCAAATAACAAATTGATGAAAAATGCATTAGTGATATTTTTAAATTTGGAATGGTTACAATCTAGTATTGTTAGACCATCAATTTATCAAAATCATTTTGAATTAAATCCATCCTTAATATCTTGGATTACTAACAATGTTACTTTTTTTGATCCCTTGACAAAAGATCTCGTCACATTTTTACAAAAATTTGAGGCAATTTGTAGCACAGTTTCTTACGCAAGGGTGACCCTAGGTGTGATTCAATTGTTGTTAATTCCTTTCGCCGAAAAGGCCAAGTCATGGTTGAATTCTTTACCCCAAACACTATTACTACTTGGGTTTTCAACGAATGATTTCTATGCCCAAGATTATGTAGGGATATATACAAATGTTTCATTTCAGGCAAACAATGATGGAAACATTAGGACAAGCATGGGAAAGATTCAAAGCCATACATCAATCCATATTAGGTGGGGGAATTCATATTGCTATACAACTTTAGCACTTTTATGACGGTCTGAGTACGAAGAACCGACCCAAGGTAGATATCATGACTGGAGGAAGCATTTGGACTAGGACATGGGAAGATGTCGCAGATATATTGGAAGTAGCAAGTGCAAATGAAATATTTTGGGAAGAACGATCAGAACTTCCAAAAGAGATTAGTAACCCTATTTGCAACCAGCTTGTGACTAATCAGTGTAAAGAAGAAGATTCTGAGGATGAGGCACTTATGGAAGAACAGACAAATGAGGAATCTTTAACGAATCAATTAAAGTGGTGGCAGCAAAGTAAGGGGGTGGTAGATCAATTAATGCCAAATGCTACTAAAATGATACCATCAATTTTGAGGCCACCAGAAGTGGAGTTAAAGCCACTACCAGAACATTTAAAGTATGGATATTTGGGTGAGAAAAATACTTTACCTATTATACTTGCATCAGGATTGAGTGACTCGCAAGAAGAAGCTTTGTTGGAGGTGCTTAAACATTATAGAAAGGCTATTGGGTGGACGATCAGTGATATAAAAGAGATAATGCACAGAGAAGACTTAATCCAACCATGAAAAGAGTAGTGAAAAAGGAACTAGTAAAATGGTTAGATTCGATTGGAAGAAGGTAAGAAACCCGTTGTTAATGCACAGAGAAGACTTAATCCAACCATGAAAAGAGTAGTGAAAAAGGAACTAGTAAAATGGTTAGATGCAGGAATAATTTATGCCATTTTTTATAGTGAATGGGTAAGCCCTATGCAATGCTTACCAAAAAAGGTAGGTTAACGATTGTAGAGAATGATCACAACGAGCTAATCCCTACAAGAACAGTTACCGGGTGGAAAGTCTATATTGATTACAGGAAATTAAATGATGCAACAAAAAAAGATCACTTTCCACTACCTTTCATTGATCAAATGTTGGATCGGTTAGCAGGTAAAGAATATTTCTGCTTCTTGGATGGCTATTCAGGGTATCATCAAATCCCAATACATCCCGATGATAAGGAAAAAACAAATTTTAAATGCCTTTTTGGGACATATGCTTTTAAACGTATGCCTTTTGGACTTTGTAATACACTAGCTACTTTTACGAGATATATGACCGTTATTTTTGCAGATATGCTAGAAGAAGGGTTAGACATTTTCATGGATGATTTCTCGATATATGGAGACTCTTTTGAGAATTGTTTGCTGAATTTAGAGAAAGTTTTACAGAGGTGCGAGGAAACTAACCTAGTGCTCAATTGGGAAAACTGTCATTTCATGGTAAGAGAAGGGTTAGTTTTGGGGCATCGAATATCACAGAGAGGGTTAGAAGTGGATAGAGCAAATATCAAGGTAATAAAAAACCTACCCCATCCCACAAATGTCAATAGAAAATTTTTGGGACACGCAGGGTTTTATAGAAGGTTTATAAAAGATTTTGCTCACATTTCTAAACCTTTAAATTTATTGTTACAGAAAGATGTTCCATTTGTATTTGATAATGATTGCATTAAAGTTTTTGAGACGATAAAAGAGAAGCTAATAATTGCTCCCATTATTATCACACCAAATTGGAATGAACCTTCTATTATTATGTGTGATGCTAGTGATTATGCTATAGGCACTGTCTTCGGTCAAAAGAAAGACAATCTATTTGGAGCAATTCATTATGCCAGCAAGACGCTTAACCTCGCTCAATGTAATTATACTACTACCGAGAAACAAATGTTAGCTGTAGTTTTTGCTTGAGATAAATTTCGTCCTTATTTAATGGCTAATCATGTGTATATTTACACAGATCATTCAACTCTGAAATATGTGATGAAGAAAAAGAAACCAAAGCAAGGCTGATGAGATGGGTATTGCTACTATAAGAATTCGATTTATGGATTATGGATTGGAAAGGGATGGAGAACCAAATAGCAGATCATCTGTCACGATTGGAAAATCCTACCACCTCTATATCTCTTAGAGAAATAAAGGAAACTTTTGCATATGAGCAACTATTTAGAGTGGAAACTCGATTTCTAGACACAATAGCACCGTATGCAAATTATGTGAACTATTTGGCAAAAGGAGTAAAGAAACGAATTATGCATGAGGCAAAAAATTATATTTGAGAGGATCCTTATGTATTTAGGTAATATGCCGACTAGTTAGCACGCAGATGTGTAGCCAAGGAAGAAATAAATGACATCCTTAAAGATGTCACGACTCTCCTTGTGGAGGAAATTTCGGTGGAAAACGTATAGCTCAGAAAATTTTACAATCCGAATTCTATTGGCTTACCATGAATCGAGATGCTCATATGTTTATGCAAAACTGTGATCGATGCCAGTGAATGGGAAATATCTTAAAAAGGGATGAAATTTCACAAGTAGGAATTATTGAGGTAGAAATCTTTGATGTTTGGGGAATTGATTTCATAGGTCCTTTCCTTAGCTCGTTTGGGAGTCAATATATCTTGTTGTTAGTAGATTATGTTTCTAAATGGGTAGAAGCAGTGGCGTTACCAACTAACAATACCAAATCCGTGGTAAAATTCTTGAGAAGAAACATCTTTTCAAGATTTGGAACTCCCAAGGCATTGATTAGTGATGAAGGCCCACATTTTTGCAGCAAACAATTTGAAGCTACTCTTGCGAAATACAATATCCGACACAAGATGGCGGCTGCATATCATCCTCAGGCAAATGGTCAAGCTAAAGTTTCTAATCGAGAAATTAAATAGATCCTTCAAAAGACAGCAAATCCTAATCGTAAAGATTGGGCGGCAAAATTGGATGACGCTTTATGGGCCTATCAAACAACATATAAAACACCTCTTGGTATGTCCCCATATAAACTCATGTATGGAAAAATTGTCAATTGCCTATTGAATTAGAGAAAAAAGCATATTGGGCCATTAAAGAATTGAATTTAGATCCTGAATTAGCGAAGAAAGAGATATTGTTCCAATTAAAGGAACTAGAGGAGTTTCGATTCATGGCTAACAAAAACACGAAACTTTGCAAAGAACGAAGTAGGTTGCATCATGATGCCAAGATTCGGAAACGAAACTTCGAGCCAGGACAAAAGGTACCCTTGTTTAATTCTAGAATCAAATTATTTCCTGGGAAACTCAAATTGCAATAGACAGAGCCATATATCATTAATTAGATAAAACAATATGGAGTAGTTGAGTTGATAGGTACGAGTGGTGAAACTTTTCAAGTTAACGGGCAAAGGGTAAAGCCATATTACGGGGGAACTACATATATACTTATTGAAGAGCAAGCTTTGTACTACAAAATGATATGAGATACAAAGCCAGTATTAGACTCAGACATCAAAAAGACCCTATGGATAGATAATAGCCCAGATACGGAACTAGAAGATTGGTCCCAACATCGTCAGTTGGGGTTTTAGTGTCTTTCCGATCATGTATAATAGTTTATCTATTAGTACTATTTCATTTAATTTCAATTTAATAAAGAAATGCATTAAACACATCATAATTCACTAGTGAGATGAAATCACAATTCAAGAAAGGTAGAAATGTCATTTCCATATTTTTGGAGACTTCTACCAATACCTGTTAGACAAGTATCGGTAGTAGTCAAGTCAGTGATAAATTCAAGAATAGTGCAAACTTCTACCAATACAAGTGACAGTTCTACCGATATAAGAGACTCTTCTACTAAAACAAGTCATGCTTCTACCAATACTAAAAACTCCAGAGAGCTAAGAAGTCTAACCCTGCAACTTCTACCGATACAAGTACCTTGACTATCGATACCTTAGAGGACAGAACTACTGATACTTCTATTGGTATTGTTCATACAATGCAAGTAAGAATGTAACCTCTCTCCTACCCTGTACTTCTATCGATACATACATGAGTTCTACCGAAACAAGTATGCAAAATTCAGTGAATCATGCATAAACTCAAACTTTTCAATCATTTGTCATAGCATAACTTCAAATACATTAGGCTAATACATTGTACATAGTTTCAAGAAAATTCATATTTCTCATAAAGTATGTATATCACACTGGACAAGCAACCACAACTATGTTCAATATTCAACTAACATTCACAGCAAGGAATTCAATAATCCCATACAAGTAGAACAAAAACAATTTCATCCTAGTACATGCCATATAACTGAGTGATGAAAAACTATCAACAAGCTTCGGAATAATGTGACTTCTTGAGATGATCCGATCTTCAAGCAACAAAATAATCTACAAAACAACAATAACATCACCGGTAAGCTTCATAGCTTAGTAAGTTCGACGAGTTCATAAATTTATCGAATAACTTGTGTGGTACAATCTGAAAATCAAACGAGCCAACAGAACTGTACTTTAGTGATCTTTATTCGATTTCATCCTTGTTGACCCAAAGGTCATTTTTGTTACCAGTATACGATACTGCTCACACTAAGTTGACAAGGACTCGCATCTCATGCGGTACCTCAACCATGATACGGTATAACTGTTCCCTATGATGTTGCTCACACTAAGCTGACGAGAATATGCAAACTAGCATAAATCTCAGCCATCGTAAGGCCTGTAATCCAATCTTAGATTCTATTCACTTTACAGTGACTCACGATGCTGTAGAGAATCCGCAACAAATGCAGGATCTGAACCATCAGATCATTTTGAAACTTTGGCACAAGGTCGGGTAATTCTCCTTCCGTCATTTCCATCACATCTTCAATTGTCATTTCCCATTTCTAAAAAATCATAAAGAAGGTAGTTATAAGCAGTTACAGGTAAGAATTTAACATTACAAACTTACCAGACTAAATTGTAGTTACAGATAGGCTTTAGGGACTACACTACTAATTTCCCTTTTCTGCAATATGTGGCACGCTCGTAATCTAAATAAAAAAATCCAAATTTCCACATTAAACACCCAATTATATCATTTAACACAATTTGATCCTTTTGGAAAAATTACGACTTTACCCTTAATATGTTCCTTTTATTCAATTTAGTCCTTAGGCACAAATCATGCAAAATAACCATTTCTTTTTCTCCACTATACCAACCGAACATCAAAGGGAATGTGTTCACACCTTACAAGCCATTATTTCATACCAAATACATGTTGTTTCATCATTTTAGCATTTTAGTCCTTAAACCCAAATTTCATCAAAAATCACTTCACAAAAATAGCTAACCCAATCATCAAGCATTCAAATATTTAAAAAGCTTTCAAGGAAAAACATATTCAACAATGGTATGACTTATAACATTTGACAGATTCACAAATTAGTTCTTAGTTTAGCAAGATTAAGTTAATACCAACTCAAAAACATGAAAATTACTAAAAACGATCAGGATATGCTTATTGAAATCAAAGCTTAAAGATTAACAATGAAAAACCCTAGGTTTTCCTCCTTAGTCGTGAAGAAGAAGAAGAAAGTAGGTAAAATGTGATGAAAATGTTATTTCTTTCCTTTTAATTTCATTTATATAGTAATGGCAATTTTGTAATTTTTGTAACTTTCATAATTAAGCTTTCTTAATAACATTTAGCCTTAATTAACCATTCTATTATCACCTAAATGCCATGATATTCCACTGTCTTAACTTTTATTGGTTAATTTACCTATTTGGTCCTTCTAATCAAGCAAGTTCTACTTTAGCACCTTTTTCAATTTAATCCTTTGTACTAAATTGATTATCAAATCAATAGAATTTCCTAACCAAGGTTTTATATGATACTAATGACATCATAAATATTTAATAATTATATTTTATGACCCGCATTATAGGAGTTGTGATCCAAAAATCACTAGTTTTGACACAATTGAAACCGAGCTGTTACAACAACCACCCACTAAGGTCACGGGATTACTGGTCGCGATGTCGTGACACATCACCTTTACGTCACGACGAACAATATTTTGTAGAACAATAATTCTGGTATCAATGTCGTGACATACCTAATGTATGTCGTGACACATTGACGTAACAGTAGCAGTACAAGTAAGACTCTAACTCGTAACAGTTTTTAGTAGAACTAGATACTAGAATTTTTTAATAACATTTAACTTCTAAATTTACTAAAAGTCTTACTAATCGGTCCCTATAAATAACATCTCTCCCATGATTATTCTTCTTTCCATAAATAAAAAAAATCTTAATCATAAAGTCAAATGGTTGATTCAAGTGAAAGTGCTAATAATCCTATTTTTGAATTCCTAAAAGATGATCTAGACAAGTATCTCCAGCAACTAAAGCTGCGTGCTTTCATTGAAGAACAAGGGTTTGATCCTTTGATGCGAGTTTATCTAGGTACTTGGGAAACAATAGTTGATCATGAATAGGCTTAATTTTGTCTGCCCTGAAAAGAATCGGTAAATATTTCAATAGTTCAAGAATTTTATTTAGCTCTAAAGAAACGTGAAGCCGAGAGAGCTTGTTGGCAGATTCAAGGTCCAATTAAAATTCGAGGAGTTGAAATATACCTTAATGAGGTCCAAATTTGTAGATTTTAAAATGTCTCGTATTATTACCAAGATTATCTCCATAGAGTCGTCTTAGAGGAATTTAAGAATATCGACACTGAGGAGACTCTAATTTTCTTAACAGCGGGAAAAGAAATATGGACTTATTGCGAAGGTACTGCAATCCCAGAAACTTTCAACCAAAAACTTATGACGCCTAAAGCCAAAATGTGGATGAAACTCATTTGTTCCCAAATACTTCCCACTTCTGATATGATAGAGATACGTCCAAATTATGCTATAATAACGTAAGGAATTCTCAAGAAGAAACGAATTTGTGTAGGAAAGTGGATTCATCGAAGCATGGTGGAATGCACGAAGAACTTAGGGAAAGGTATACTTTTCCCTCATCTAATTTCTACCATGTGTACAAAGGCGGGAGTACCAATGGAGAGATTTGATTGAATAATGAATCCACCAAGCAAACTTTTAGGTGATGATTTGTTCACACAATTCTCATTACTACAGCAAAGTCAAAGTTAAGAACGATGGAAAAGAGGATTGAATGACGAAGACGAATAGGGACTTATAATTTGACTTATGTTTAGAATTAGGTTTTTTTTACTTTTTGTTCTTTTTATTTTTATTATTCTCATTCATTGTTTAAAATAATTTAATTTTCTAAATTTTGGGTAATTTTTTTATATAATTCGTAGGAGTAGGATTAGAATTTATCTTTATATATATATGCTTAAATTCTTTTTATAGGAACCCCAAATTATGAAAAATGCAATAATTTCGAGCATTAAAGCCAAAAGGAGGAGGACAACCACCATAACAAGAAGAGAACCTCTACGACAGATTAAGTAACTTCTTTCCTTTATTATTTGAGGGGACTACACATTGAGGACAATGTGTTTCTTATGACCCTTTTTGATGAACCACACTATAAGCCTATTTAGCCTTAAAATGAAAAAATTGTGTATACTCTTTTCTTTGGTCTTATTTTGCATGGAAATAGATGTATGGCCATTTATATTGAGGGTAAATAGACATATTAAGGTGGAGGTTACAAAATAAAAATAGGAAACTCAATAAAATGTATAAACTTTAGTTTAGCCAAAAACAGAGAAATTGAAAAAATCAAAAAAGAAAGAAAAAGAGTAGAAACAAAAGAATCATAAGAAAGAAAACATGCAAATAGTGACAAAAATTATGAAGTCACCAAAAAATACAAAAAAAAAAAATATTACTCAATAAGCAAAAGGAAAAAGGATACTCATAGGCTAGCTAAGGAGGAGAAAAAAGGATGGTGAGAGAAGGAGAAATAAGGGGGTGAGATGGAGTGGGACATAAAGGGAAGAATAGGGAGCAATACAATGTGCCAAACTATATTCGTGTTTGTAACTTTTTGTGTTTGACTGTTCTTTAAAATTCATACCTATCCTAAGTCTCAACACGTTACAAGCCGAAAAGCCCTATGTGACTTAAACACATTATGCATGAATAGACATGGAAATTGTATGATCTCATTATGGTTGTCTATATTGTAGTAAGATAATTAAAATACTTATATTTGGCATTGAAGGATATATATTGATAAAACCTTAATATGTGTATTTCTTATAACTTATTGAACTTATGTTGTTTCTAATCAAAATTGGTAAAGTTGCTTAATTATCATGTCAAAGTTATTAAAAAAATATGATGCCTAGACTACATGCTATGAGCCACTCTTTGTATAGCTTTGAACTCAAGGTCTTCATTTTTCCTTATTTTCGTTTTGTTGGCTTGAGGACAAGCAAAGACTTAAGTGTGGGGGAGTTTGATCTATCAGTTTCATACCTAGCATATTGAACTATTTTTCACACTTGAAGAGCTAGAAATCAAGTACTTTTGTTATGTTTTCATAGAATTTAGTTTAATTTTCTTATTTGAATAAATTGTGTAACCTAAGTGTTAAAAAGTCATTTTATTTGTCTTTAAGGCCGAATGATAAAGGTTAGCTAATGTACTTGGTGAGTGATCGCGCTATGAACGTCACAGCAATAATGTGTAAGCGTACACTGTCGATGCAAGTATAATAGATAGATGTAAGTCTATCGGGTATAGATCCCAGAAGGATGGTTGTTTGTGTTTATACTTGTCGATACAATGACATAATAAACAAGATAAATTGTGGTAATAATTGTCGGAACAATGAACTAGTAAATGCAGTAAAAGTATAAAAATAATTTGCCGAAGCAATAATGAAAAATTTAAGAAGTAAAGCAATGTTAATGAAACGAGGCTCCTGACGTGAAAAGTTGGCAGAAAGCTAAGTGTGGCTTACAAGGATAAAAATAACGGATAAATTTGTCGTCGCAATATTGCACAATGAAAATCTTACAAAACTTAACTTTCCTCTTATATCTAAGACTCAAATATTCACACTAACCACACCTTCCAGTGTTGGGAATGCAACATATTCAAGAACAAGTGGATTAAATTCCTTCAATTCCTAAGCAACTTCCATTGTCTTGCTTGTTAACTTAATTTGTCGTTGCACCTTCTAGTGCCAGTGACTGCAATCACACTTCCGTGGTCAAACAATGAAATCCAAAGATTAACAGTAAAGGCAAGATTGAAATAGATATCATTCAGTTCTAAAATTCAATTGTAATTCCATACAACTCAGAATAATAAGATTTATCAGTGTTTAAGAAAGAGTAATAATAAAACAATTGGGGTATCCTATTCCTAGTCTACTCAAATTACTCCCTTACTCTCCTTTTGGGTCGCACTTAGGATGCTCCTTGTCAGGAGCAAGATTGCCTTCCCTTCTGGTCTGGTCGCCCTTTAGGAAATTAAGCTGCCATGGATGCAAGCTTGAAGATGTGTTTTGAAGAAGAAAATCCAATAAGTCAAATAGCCAAAAAAGATCCATTCTTTTTCCTTCTCTTTAGTGTTTAATAGTAACCTCACAGTACAGGTGTCCTACCTTCCAGATCTAGCATTCTTTAGCTATACAAGTTGGTTATACCAGTCGTACAACTCACACATTTCTGGTGTGATAACCAGACAACTGTCAAGTGTTGCGACAGTTCTAGGTGCAATTCTGGATCCTCTTATGCAGCGACAACTCTGGACAACTTCATGCATCGATACTTTTGGACAGGTTCCTACAGTGACATCTCTGGATGCAATACTAAACAAACTAATGCAGCGACATCAGTAGTAAAAACATGATAAATTTAAAGGAAATTAGGTCGAGCTTCATTAAGTTAGAAACTGTAATAACTAAATTAAAAATACTGAAGATGTATGCTAAAGATGAACAAATGGGAACAAATTATACCATAAGTAAGGAGAAATCAATGGTTCTTTCTAATGCTATCACACCCCCAAACGTGAGTGTTTACTTGTCCTCAAGTAAACAAAACTAGAAGGTTATAGCAAAAATTTTATAAAGGCAATGACCATTCTAGCAACTTGAATCATCTGAAATCCTAATTCATGAATTACATTCAAATGACAGAATATTGCACCTACAATTTATAGGTATGAATAATTAAAATTGCAACTTCAGTAATGCTAGCATCATACTTTAAATCTTAAATTATTTCTACCAAAACAGCATTTATTGTATAGTAATATATACATATATATTTTTTTATTTTTTCCCCTTTTTTTTCTTTTTCTTTTTTTATGTGATTGAGGGATGTCATTGTATTTATAACTGTTGTTCTTGGGATGTAACGATGGGGTGAAACAAACCCTCAGGGAGTATGTAATTGCACCGACAAACACTCTTGCAGTGATAGTCTTTGGCTAGATTACTTTTTCTAACACTTGCATTGGAGTGTTCCCCCTTGACAGTTCACAATACACCCACATTGGAGTTTTTATTATTATTTATAACTGTACTTATATACAAGTAGCTGTAAATGACAAATTTATTCAAGATTCATATAATGATTCTATTCATCCATTACTAATGTAATCTAAATCGTTCATCCAAAAATTGAAGATACAACATTCAATCAAATTCATCCAACTCATTCATTAGCAATTCGCAAGATTCAAGAACATCAAATGAAAAAAACTTTCAAGCACATTTTCAATAACCTTGCATGCTTTATTAAACTCAAAAGTACAATTTTTTAAAAAATGTGGGTGCATTTGCATTTCCAACCCATATTCATTCCCCACAAACTTAAAGTATGCATTGTCCCAAATGCACTGACATTTATTTACAATGATATATGAAAATGCAATGACAATGTAATGATCGTGACAATAAAAATGCAATAACAAAGGAAATGTGGTGACAATTACATTACAGCTACATGATATGCATGAAAACTAAAACTAAGAACTGAAATAAAAACTAACACAATTTGCTGCAGCCGAAGATGTGGCTGCATTGGTCTTCTTCTTCTTGCACTTCCACTCCTTCTTGAGACGCTTCTTGTCTCCACATGTTCTACTGGTGTGTTCCCTTCATCAGCATGGGCCTATTTCTTAGCCACAATGGCCTCTAGACTGACAGAAAAATCATCCTCAAATAGGCTTGCAATGTTCTTAAGGCAGTCCTCTACTTTCTTCGAATCCACCTCTCATTCATCATCAGAAATATGCACCATTTGCGAGGATGCCACAAAATGGTCCTTTCTTTTGGATTCAGCCTCCTCAATTGAAGGCTCAACTTCTCTAATAATCGGAGGGAAAATAGGAAATTTCAGTAGAGGTACCTTGCTCATTCGTCTCAGTGTGGTCACAACGATACTATTCCATGCCCTGATGTCGGCATAGAATAAGTTTGGAGATGTCTCCATATCTTCAATAGTGGCAACAAGTTTAATCTGTCTAATGTTGATGGAGTCCGCGATCTTCTCTACTTCCTTTGCTTTACACCATAAAGATGGATTTGTGATTACATTGGTTCTCTGTTCTTCTACTTTGCCTTGCCTTTTCTTTTTTTGGCCTCAGCCTCCTTTACAGTAGGTGTGTCTTTCCCATGAGTCATGCGCTCAATTGAGGCTTCATTGATAGGTCCCTTGTTGTTTAAAATTTCCTCTCTCTCACGAGCCATCACTCCCCATTGTTGGCATAACTGCATGACCAATGATAGAAACGCCAAAATACCAGTCTGTCTAGCTCCACAATCCGTAATTTCTTGGTGCAAAATTGCACCGACGTCAAATTTTCACCCTTTTATGATCGAATGTATCAGACACATCCGATCCAAAGTTACAGTCGTGCTTGGGTGAAAGGCATGAGGCGACAATTAATAAAATGAAACTAGACTTTACTCTGCAATGTCAGAAATCATCGATGCATAGTGTAATTGTTTGGATTGGAGCCCATCCACACAGCTCCTTCAACGCAGAGGTTTTGCATCAACATATCAGCCCCCCTCCTCTTTGAGTTCCTTAAGGAATGCCATATGTTCATCCTTGGTCACTGTGATGTTATAGAGATTATTAATGTGTGAGGTACCTCAAGGTACTAACCTTTCACTAACAAACACGAACTCTTGCTCATTGTTAGTAAGGTTCGTGTAAAACTCTTGCGCCAGAGATGGTGAGTAACTCACTGGATGTTGTCAGAAAATTTCCCAACCCATTTTTGCGATGGTTTTATTTACTTGCTTCCCAAGGTCCTATTGCTTCGAAAGCTAAAAACCTTGCTCAAGATGGCAGTTTTACTTCAGCATATTATCTTGGAAGCGACCCTTCGCTGCCTTGTTAAGGAACACCATTGGTTCTCTAGATGGATGATGCTGTTTTTCACGCACCACAGCGGGGAGAAAGAATCTGCAATAGACTTTGATAGTGTCTTAGCACCTCGAGTTCAAGTCATATTTGTTGGTAGCAGAGGTAGTAAAGAGTAGAAAAGGTGATAGCTTTGAAGAAAAGTTTAAATAACAGTGAAGGTTTTTTTCTGAATAACACAGTCAACACACAAGGGATTACTTTATAAGAAATGAAAAGAGTAGATGGAGAGGCGTGTTTGTTTACACTGTAGAGAGAGGACAGTAGGTCTGCAATCAATAAATGCGTCCACTCAGATTACCCTTTTTCAAACTAATCCAACAGTTGGGGGATAAGGGATGAAACGTCATGATTTATTTCCTGATATGTTTCGATTCTCTAGTGAATAACCATATGAGATGCATCAACAAGGAGCTTTGTATGCGTCAATAAAAGAAAGAGCTTTATTCCTGCAAAAATACTGAGGAATATAAACTGAAACAAAAATAAAATAAACTAAAATTACATAATAAAAATGTAAAGAGAGGTTAGAAAAATGTAACCAAATTAATGGTCATCTTCTATTTGTGATCATCATGGCTAAAATAATGCTTCAACCGTTGCCCATTCACTTTAAATTTGGTGCCCATCATTTATTTCTTTAATTGTGAATGCACCGTGAGGAAATGCTTACAACTTCAAATGGTCCAGACCATCGTGAGCACAATTTACCTGGGTGCAATTTTGGTCGAGAATTAAATAATAGCAATGTTATCCTGCAGTAAATTGTCGTTGCAAAATAATTTTTTTCCTGCCATCGCTTGCTCTTTTCCTTATAGATTGCGGCATTTTCATAAGCATTGCGTCGAATTCCTAAAGTTCAATGATGTCCAATAGCCTTTTCTTCCCAGCAGCCTCGTAATCCATGTTCACTTGCTTGATTGCCCACATTGCTTTATGTTTTAATTCCACAGGCAAATGACATGCTTTACCAAAAACAAGTTCATATGGCGACATCCCAAGTGGGGTTTTGTATGTTGTTCGTAATACCCACAACGTATCATTAAGCCTAGAAGACCAATCCTACCTTGATGGATTCACCACCTTCTCGAGAATATTCTTGATTTATCGATTGGAAACTTCAGCTTGTCCGTTGGTTTGTGGATGGTACGTGGTCGCCATTCTATGGTTAACTCTATACCACTTCAGTGCGGCTACTACTTGATTACAATGGAAGTGAAGGCCTTGGTCACTGATTAATGCCTTAGGTGTGCTTGTGGAAAAACTTCAGCACTGTCCTTACATAATCTTTTAGGACAACAACGGCCTCCACCCACTTTGACACATAGTCAATAACAACTAGGATATAAATATTTCCAAACAAACTTGGAAATGGTTCCATGAAGTCCATACCCCAAACGTCAAAGAGTTCAACTCCCATGATTAGCTACTGTAACATCTTATTGCGTCAAGATATTGATCCGGTGCGCTTACATTTATCACATTGGTGCACAAAGTTTTGAGTGTCTTTAAATAATGAAGGCCACTAAAATCCTGACTAAAAAACCTTTGCAACAGTTTTATGACACCAAAATGACCTCTATAAGGAGCGTTGTGATAATGCTTCAGGATTGAAAGCATTTCTTCCAGTGCATTAACATCGATCACATTTTTGTGCAAAGTTGTAGGCGTCTTGAACAATGTGGGCCAATAGAATCCTGATTGGAGGACCTTTGTAGCAGTCCCTACACCACCAAAATGACCTCTATAGAGAGCATCATGGCAATGTCGTAGGATAGAAGTCATTTCTTCTTCAAGAACACAGCAACAAATAATATTGTCAGCGCACACCTTGAACAGGTATGGTTCATTCCAATGATACTTTGCAGCGTCGCACAAAAATCTGACTTTTTTGTGACCAATAGCACTCAAGGGTAGCTTCCTACACACAAGATAGTTGACAACATCAGCATACCAAGGTGATGCGTCGACAAAGAATAACTGCTCGTCTGGAAATGCATCGACAATTTGGATTTTATTCCTATCTTCACTTTCAACTTCTAGTTGAGACAAGTGGTCAACTACTTGATTCTCGGATCCTTTTCTATCCTTAATTTCCACATCAAACTCTTGTAGCAACAGGATCCATCGTATCAATCTTGGTTTGACGTCTTTCTTCGTAAAAAGATATCTCAATGCAGAGTGAGCCGTGTACACTATAATTTTTACCCCGATAATGTATGAACGAAACTTGTCGAATGCAAAAACTACTACTAGCAATTTCTTTTCAATAGTTGTATAATTAACCTGCATTTCAGTCAAATTTTTACAAGCATAATAAATAGAATGAAAAACCTTTTCTTTGCTTTGTCCCAATACAACTCCTACAATAAAGTCACTTACGTCTCACATTAGTTCAAACGGTTGCTTTCAGTCTGGTGCGATGACAATCGGAGCTTGTACTAGGTGCTTCTTAATTGTGATGAATGCATCCAGACATGTGTCATCAAACAAAATGTTTTTATTGTGCTCTAGCAATGAGCAAAATGGTTTAGGAACCTTGGAAAAATCACGGATAAATCTCCTATAGAAACCAGCATGTCTAAGAAAGCTTCTTATTCCCTTAACATTTGTTGGCGGTGACAATTTCTCGATGATTTTGACTTTTGTTTATCTACCTCAATGCCCTGAGATGATATGCGATGGCCGAGGACAATACCTTCAGTTGCCATGAAGTGGCATTTCTCCCAATTCAGAACTAGATTTATGTCCTCGCATCTCTTCAGAACTTTCGCCAAGTTGTCAGCGCATTGGTCAAAAGTTTGCCCATAGACCAAAAAATCATCCATGAATACCTCTAAAGAATCCTCAATCATGTCCGAAAAGATAGCCATCGTACACCTCTGAAATGTGGCTAGTGCGTTGCACAATAAAAAAAACATACGTCGAAAGGCAAAGGTTCCAAATGGGCATGTGAACGTGGTTTTTACTTGATCTTTTGATGCAATGGCAATTTGGTTGTACCCAGAGTAGCCATCTAGGAAGCAATAATAGGCCTTACCAGCTAGCCTATCCAGCATCTGGTCAATGAGAGGTAGTGGAAAGTGGTCATTCTTTGTGGCCGTATTGAGTCGACGATAATCCATGCATACTCGCTAACCAGTTACAATACGAGTAAGGATCAACTCATTTTTGTCATTGCTCACAACTATGACGCCACTTTTCTTGGGCACACATTGGACAGGGCTGACCCAATTGCTATCAGAAATTGGATAGATGATGCCCACGTCTAGCCACTTGATAATCTCCTTCTTCACTACTTCTTTCAACTTCTCATTAAGTCATCACTATTGCTCAATGGATTGCTTCCCTTCATCTTCCAGCCTGATCTTGTGCATGCAAAAAGAGGGATTGATGCCTCTGATATCAGCAATGCTCCAAGCTATGGCTCTTTTGTATTCCTTTAATATCATGACGAGCTTTTCTTCTTGTGCTGCGTCGAGGGTTGCGCTGACAATAATAGGTAACGTTTCTTTATCACCCAGAAAGACGTATTTCAAATGTATCGGTAATGGCTTCAACTTCAAGGTAGGAGCTTGTTCAATTGTTGGTTTAAACACAGAGATCGTCCTATTAGACAAATCCAAAGATTCCAATTACCAATTCTGTCTCAGCTCACAATTATTAACCTCAACATTATGGTCACATCGAGTTAGGGTTTTATCAACGTATGTCGTCGCATCTTCATCTAAGACTACTAAACTCCATTCATTGAACTCTTCATGATTATTTCATCCAGCACGTCAATGTGACGACATTGTTTCTTACTTTTTGACGGAGATGCCTTGAACACAGTGAAGGTAACATGTTCGTCGTTATTACGCATGTCAAGCTCTCCCCAGAATGATGGCCACTTCCTTGTCTACCTCACAATCAATGATTATGAATTGGCAAGGAACACGAGCTTATCAACTTGTACAAGGACATCTTTGATTTGGCCTTCAAGTTGCCCTAGAGATTTGTTTGCAAGTTGCAATGTCACCGCAGTGGGCTTCATTGATCCTATTCCTAATTTCCTGAATGTGGAAAAAGGCATGGGATTAATACTAGCTCCCAAATCACATAAAGCTTTACCTAGATAATGATTTCTAATGGAGCAAGGAATTGTGAAGCTGCTAGGGTCTTTCATTTTTGGTAGCAACTTGTTTATAAGCACAGCACTGCACCGCTTTGTGAGCGCAATCGTCTCGATTTCGAACAATTTATGTTTCTTTGATAACAACTCCTTCATAAATTTCCCATAACTGGGGATCTGCAGAAGAGCATCTACAAGAGGTATGTTAATATGTAATTGTTTCAAAGTTGAAACAAACTTTTGATAGTCCTTATCATGGTCATTCTCTTTAAATCTTTACGGAAATGGAAAAGGTATCGTAGCAGTGGGTTGTTTTGGAATAACCGATTGCATCGACACAGGTAGTTGCATCGACGTCTTTGTTAGGCAAATAGTAGGCATAAATGTCACTGAAGTTGGCTCTTCCATATTTATTTCTGCTTCTTTTCCTTTAGCTGCAACTTCTCCTTATTGTGTTGGTTTGGATGTATCGACATGGTCTTAGTTTGAATTGCTTGGTCCAGCTGTTTGCTTTCCACTTTACAGCGTAATAGCCTTACAGTGCTATTTTCCTCTTTGTATTGGATTCTCAGTATCACTAGGTAGAGCACCTGGTGACCTTGTACTTAGATTAGAAGCCAACTATCCTAGTTGGACTTCCAACGCTAAGATAAAAGAAGAATTGCCTTGCACTATTGCTTCAGTTCACGTGATATGCTCTCGCATCAATGCCTTATGTGCAGCCATAGGATTTAACCTTTGTTGAGAAAACTGCTACTGTTGCTGATGCTATCCTTGCACATGTGGCATTGCATTCTGTTGTGGCAGCAATCGCGTCTATGGTTGCATCTGGCTATGTGTTGTACCTACATATTCTGATTAAAATTCTGCTGTTGATTGTTATTGTAACTCCCTTATCTAGAACTTCCTTGGTTTGAGGAATTTCATATCTATATGTGGAAGCATTTTGATTCCCCCAAGGTTGTTGAGCTATGTTGTTGTATGAGTTACCATAAGAACCTCCTCTAATGTTATTAACGTAGAATGCATTTTTAGCATGTTATGGGCAATCCTCTAATGTTGTCGCCACAAATTTCATAGAAAATGTCGGCACATCCATCTGTTGGGCCACTTGGATAGGAGCAACGTCACTTGTCCCCTTCATATTCTTTATATTATTGGCCAAAGAGGATACCTGCGCACTCCAAGCAGAAATAACATCTAATTCAAGAACACCAGGGTTGGTTTTTACCTTAGCAGAATGAGAGATTGGATATTGATAATCGTTTTGTGCAATCCTCTCTAGAATTCTTACAACTTCATTGTAAGTACAATCCAACAACAGACCATTAGTAGATGCGTCGACAAGATTTCTTGTTTGAGCATTCAATCCATTATAAAAGATTTCTATTTGGGTCTCTTATTGAATTTCATGCATTGGACAACGTCTAAGCAAAGTCTTATAACACTCCCATGTTGTATGTAATTCTCATCATCCAGCTGATGATATGCTGTAATGTCATTTCGCAATCTTGCGCTTATTATCGGTGAATTGAAACGTAAAACAAACTATGTTGCTAGAGCATTCCAAGATATCCAGCCAACAATCCCAAGAACCATGTTCTCGCTTTAACTTACAATGAATAAGGAAATAATTGCATTTTCAAGGCATCATCAGGAACACCATGTTGACTAAAGGATGCACAAATAAGCAAAAATGATTTTAAATGTTCTCTTGCGTCTTCATGAGGCAAACCAGAATATTGTCCATTTGAATTAAGCATCTGAAACATCACCAGTTTTAACTCAAAATTTCCAGCTTGTATAGCTAGTCTCACAACCCCTAGTTCTAAATCATCAAGGATAGGAACAATAAAATCTCTAATTGTCCTATTTTGCACTTGTTCTTCTTGTGGTCGCAGTGGTGGTATATTATTAACAACTTGTGGTTGTATTGGAGGAACATCATTTTTTGGCAGCAATGGTGGTATGTTGTTGTTATTGTTGTTACCAACCATTTTCTTTTGTTCTTATCTTTTCCTCTTACGTGTTCTCTCGAGTTCTGGATCAAAGTTCACAATATTCTTCAGATTTCTCCTTGTGGACATGTAACACTTAAAGAATTCTGAAAGAAATTAATAAAAATAAAGTAAACAAATTAGTAAAAGTTAGAAGTTAAGTAAGAAGAATTAATTGCATCCACAAACATAAACATCAAACAAACACCAAATTCCCCAGCAACGGCGCCAAAACTTGATCGCCCTGTAACGTCACAGCAGTTGTGCAAGTGAACACATGTCGATGCAAGTATAGTTGATAGATTAATAGTATCGAATATCAATCCCATAGGGAATTGGTTCTTGATGTCTATATGTTGAGGCAATTAAAACTAAGATTAGAGATAATGTGAGTAAAGATGTCAGCGCAATTAAATCTGATTTGCATACTAAGTAATAATCAGTGATTTTACGACACAATGATTGTGCAAGCATACACACGTCGATTCAAGTATAGTTGATAGACAATTCTATCAAATATCGACCCCACGAGGAATAGGTTCTTGATGTCTAAATGTCAGAGCAATCGATACTAAAATTAAGTGTAATCTGAGTACTGATGTCAGTGCATTATGTCAGATCTGCACATTGAAATGATCAGTAATGTCAATGCAATCAGAAGTAAATTTTAGAAGTTAATGTCAGGGTACTAAAAATAAATCCAATTGTGTTGAGTGTTGAATACTAAATATTAAAATGCATGAAATATAAATGTGACCAAGTGTAAAGGGTAAAAATGGTTCACTAAATCTGCTAAGTTGCAACGCTGGATGCATCGACAAGGTGTAATGTTGATGGATTGTTGCTGCAATGAAGTCCCTTGATTTCTTACCAACAACAGCTCCTTCCTTAATCCTGACTCAAGTACCCACAATTACTCCACCTCTCGGTGTGAACAATGATGTGTACTTGAGAACAAGTAACTGATTTTTAACCTAGTCCCGAGCAGCTCTCGCCTAACCCACTTGTTAACCTAACCTGTCACCGTATCTCTCGATGTCGGCATACTGCAATTTCACTCTCATGCTTAAAGCAGTTAGATCCAAAAACAAACAGACTAGTAGTGTAAAATAAGAATCAAATTGATATAACATTAAAAGACACTTTCATATTCATTTAATATCATTAGAATCCATCATCATTTAAGAAGAATTAAAGAGTACAACGAAGCTTACTATCTCTAGACTACTAGGCCGACTCCCTAATTGTTCCTCTTGTGCAGCATCAAGCACTTGTTGTCAGAAGCAGTTATAGAGTTGCTTTATCAGCTCACCGATTTTCAGCTCAAACCTTCAATTCACACAGAATTTTTAGAATTTAATCCCCTTGCTCTTGATGATTTCTTTCCTTCTTTGTTCGTCTATTTATAGCCTCTAAAATGTTGCAGGATTCAGCTTTCTCTCTCAGATCTAGATCTAGATTTTGCAGCTGTCAAAATTAGATGTCGCTATATCGTTGGACGCATTTTGAATTTGTAATCGCAGCGACATCTGTGAAATTCCTGCGTTGGTGCTTCCATCTGTGAATTTAGCTTGATTCTTCTCATTTGAGGTTCAGTTTCAATGCAACAAAATCTCTTGGTCACAATTCCAAGCTGAACTTGTGGTTGCATTCTACCTATATTGACCTTCTAGTTAAGCTCCTGTACTGACAATATTAAGAAGCAATATTTCGGCTGCTTGTGTCGACATTAATACAAAAAATAAAAAAAATAACAAAACTTTAAACTAACTATCAATGAGATGGAAAATATGAAAACTAATTAGATGCATGCTAAATGAAGTACAAAAGAGACACTTAAACACTAAATTGAGAAGAAAATCTATGTCATTTGTAATACCATCACACCCCCAAACTTGAGTTTTTACTTGTCCTCAAGTAAACAAAATTAACAAAGTATCAGTTAGAAATGTCACCGTAATCAGTATTCATACAACTTGAATCCTCTAAATTTCTAATGTTTAAACTGCATTCATATAATAGGATGATGCGCCGACAATTTACACACATGAATAACTTGAAACTGCAATTCATCAATGTTAGTATTACGCATTGAATCTTGACCTACCTTGAACCACTTCAGCAACTTATTCTTATTTTTCATGTTGTAAGTGACTGAAAGATGTCATTGCATTACTCTACCTTTGTTTCTGAGTAGTAACGATAGGGTGAAACAAACCCCCAGGAGGCATATAATTGCGCTGACACACACTCTTGCAGTTACAGCGTTTGGCTAGATAAGTTTTCTTTTCTTTGTCTACAGCGGAGTGTTGTCCCTTAAAAGTCACAATACACTCATATTGGAGTGTCTTTTATTCATACTATGTCACTGTACTGATCAGTTAGTTCAATATTCAACACCAATACTATTCATTCATTACTGAAACAATTACAGTTATTCATTCCAAAATAGCAGACTCATTATTCATTCATACTCATCCAATCTCCACATCAGTATTCAAACATTTCAAGAATTACGCATTAAAATAAAAATTTGTGGGCACATTTCTGTTGAAATTTTGTCAATTTTCATTACTAAAGAAACAAAATAAAAGTCAAATAAAAAGGTGTAGTTGCATTTCCATGTCACATTAGCTTCCCCCAAACCTAATGTTTGCATTGTCCCCAATGCACTGGCAATAGATATACAAAAAGTAACGAAAATGCAGCTACAATGTAGTAAACTAAAAGAAATGCATTGACAATGAAAATGAAGGCATAAGAAAAATGCATGAAAAATAACTAAAAAGAGATGTACCAATTTATTTAGCAGCAGCTGATGCAGAGGCTACTTTTTGGTTTCTTCTTCTTTCTTTTCGTGTGCGCTCACTTAACTCTTATATGTTTTCTTATTTTTCTTGTCCTTGCGCCTCTTCCTCTTTTTATCCTTTGAACCAACTGACTCGATGGATTGCTCTCCTTCGACAGGTTGGGTGACGGCCTCATCAATTATCACGTCGGATGGGTAGATATCCGCGAGTGGTACTATGTACGGTACAATAGCGAGATGATTCCGTTCTTCTACTCTCGCGCAGTGACAACTTCAGCTGACTCGCAGTAGGTTGAGTCTCTTCTGATTGGATGCTCCCGCAACGTCCTCCACGATCATTGCTGGGGCATCGGGTTCCTTCTCTTCCTACACCTCGTAGGTTTTGTTTTCTTTCTTCTTCTTCTTTTCCTTCTTCATGTTTTTTCTTCATCCTACTCCTGATCACCTCCCTGATTGGCGTCCTCTTCCATATGTTGCTCAAGTTGTTAGTTGGGTCAATGTCAGCGCATTCGACTGCATCGACATCTGTATCTAACAAGTACTCTTTCAGCCATATTTGTGTCTAAATTGTTAGAGAATTCATCCTTGAACAGATCAGCAATATTGTGATAGCAATCCTCCTCAGTGTTTGAATGCCCTTCGCAGTTTTCATCATCAAATATGTGAATTCTTGTTGGCATTTGAGTAGGCCTACCATCAATAGTAGGTTGGTCAGATGAGGAGTGGTGCATAGGATAGAAGATATTAGGGAATGCTAGAAATCTGGCAGTGGTCTGGTGCTGATATGACGCAATGCAGCGACAATAGCTTCGTTCCAGGCTTTTGTGTATGCATAAATATATGCTGCCTGTAATCCAAATCGTCTAATACACTCATGAGGTAGATTGTGTGCGTATCAATACGATCAAGATGGATTTTCGAAGTAGCCATTCTTTTATATTGGTGGATATGTGGGCGCATTAGTCTGTTCCTCTTTCTTTTCCCTTTCCCTTGCCTTTCTTTTTCGAAGCTTCCTTGGCCACAAGTGTATCTTGGCCTCATGTCATCCTCTCAATCGATATATCGTTGATCAGACCCTTATTTTCCACGACCTCTTCATCATCTTTTGGCATAATGCCCTTATGTTGACAAATGAGCATAATAAAAGAGGGGAAAGGAAGAATACCATTTTGCTTTCTTGCAGAGTTCGCAATCTGGGCATGTAATGTCGATTTGACGATAGTCCGAAATGGAATGCAGCAAACACATACGTCCAATGTGGCCATAGTACTGTGAGCAATGGCATCACACGACTATTAATAAAGTGAAACCATACCTTACAGAAACTCGTCAGGTAACGTCTATGCATTATAAAATTATGGAATCCACTACCCGTCCATGAAGCATTATTGACGCAAAGGTCGTTCATCATCTCAATCAGGCTGTCTTCGTTTAAACTGTGCATGAAGGACGAGTGATTGTCTACGCGTTCTGGTATCTGTAACAAGACATTGATATGTGCCGCACTCCATGGTACAAGCCCCTCTCGAACAAAAACAATTCTTGCTCTTTGTCCACTAAGTTGGCATAAAATTCCTGAACTAGAATAGGGGAATAGCCAGATGGATGGTCACAGAAGTATTCTCACCCTTAACGACTAATAGTGCGGTGGAATTATTTTTCGAGGGTCAAGTGTTATGAAAGTTGGAAGCCCTGTTCAGGATGGATATTGCATTTGAGCATGATATTTTGGTATCTGTCTTTAGCCGAAGTATTTAAAAACAACAACGGGCCTATGGATGAAGGTGGTGGTATCATGGATAGAATCTCAATAAGGGTGGTCGGATTGTTTTTGAAGGAAGGCTTTGGGAGTATTCTTAAAAGCACGGGTCTTAGCCATGGTGAAAATAAAAGAGAATAAAGAAAAATTACAAAAGGATATTGCTTTGAAATATGAAAAGGGAATCTACTGATAGTGAGGGAGATGACTTGTAGTAACAATGGCGATGGTGTAGAGGAAGATAACTTCAATGGGGGATTTTATAACCTAAATGTAATGAGTGAAAAAATATGGGAAATTGTTGTGTCTGCACCATTAATTGCTAGGCTGCAGATCGTACCATTTTTGTTTTGATCTAACAGCTAGGATGAGAGAAAATCGATCAGGGCGATTCTTGCTGAAAAAGTAACGCTGACTAATCGTTCAATGCACCAACAATCAGTTCAATGCGTCGACAAAAAGATGATTTTTATTTCTACTAAGAATCTGAAACAACACAACGGAAAGTAAAACAAATAAAAGAAAATAAATGAATGCATCAACATTATTTTAGTGTCACCAAATCAACGGTTTCATCTGGTTCTCGAACAAATTGGCTCACATAGTGTTTAAGACATTGGCCATTCACTTTGAACTGTTACCCATCCTTTAAGTTTTTGATTGTCACCGCACCGCTTGGAAATGTTTCGATAACTTTGAATGGTCCTGACCACCTTGATCGCAATTTTCCTGGATGTAATTTCAAATGTGAATTAATAAAAGTACTAACTGACCAGGATGAAATTGTCGATGCAATATGAGGTTGTCATGCTATCGCTTTGTCTTTTCCTTATATATCGCAGCATTCTCATAAGCATGGCATCGGATCTCTTTTAACTCCGTGATGTCCAATAATCTTTTCTTCCCAGCAGTATCATAATCCATGTTTACCTGATTAATTGCCCACATGGCTTTATGTTCAAGTTCGACAGGTAGGTGACAAGATTTTCCAAACACTAGCTGATATGGTAACATTCCAATGGGGTTTTGTAAGCGGTACGAAGCGCCCACAATGCATCATGTAGTCGCACTAACCAATCCTTTCTAGATGGATTAACCACCTTTTCAAGTATACCTTTAATTTGGCGATAGGATACTATGGCTTGACCATTAGCTTTGGGTGATACGTGGTGTCATACATGCTCACACCATATCATTTCAATGCAGTTGCCACTTGGTTATTGTAGAAATGAGTGCCTTGGTCGCTTATCAACGCTCTTAGGGTTCCAAACCTTGTGAAGATGTATGTATGGAAGAACTTCAATACTGTCCGAGCATCGTCTTTTGGTACTACAATAGCTTCAATCCACTTGGATACGTAATCAACAGCCACTAAGATATATACATTTTTAAAAGAGTTTGGAAATGGTCCCATGAAGTCTATACCCCAAACATCGAAAAGATCTACCTCCATGATAGGTTGTTGAAGCATCTCGTTGCGTCAAGATATAGAACCAGTGCATTGACAATGATCACATTGTCGTACAAAATTGTGAGCATCTCGAAACAAATTGGGCCAATAGAATCCTGATTGTAGGACTTTTGCAGCAGTCTTTGTTCCACAAAAATGACCTCCATACAAGGCATCGTGGTAATGTCTCAGGATTGACATCATTTCTTCTTTAGGTACACAGCGCCGAATTATATTGTCGGTGCATACTTTAAATAGGTATGATTCATTCCAATGATATTTGGCAGCATTGCGTATGAACCTGATCTTTTTGTGACCAGTCGCACTCATAGGTAGCTTCCCACATACAAGATAGTTAACTACATCAGCATACCATGGCGATGTGTGACAGTGAATAATTGCTCGTCAGGAAATGCTTCTACAATCTGGGTCTTTTGTCAAATTTCACTCCCACTTTCTAGCCGAGATAAATGGTCAGCTACTTGATTCTCAGATCCCTTCCTATCTCTGATTTCAACATCAAATTCTTGGAGGAGTAGGATCCATCTAATGAGTCTAGGTTTGGTGTCTTTTTTGTTGAAAGGGTATCTCAATGCTGAGTGATCCATGTAAACTGTAGTCTTTGCACCGACAAGGTAAGAATAGAACTTGTCAAAGGCGAAGACCACTGCTAGCAATTCTCTTTCAATTTTGGTGTAATTAACCTGCATTTCAGTTAGTGTTTTGCTAGCATAATAAATAGAATGAAATACTTTATTTTTCTTTAGCCGAGGACAGTTCTAACAGCAAAGTCACTAGCGTCGTACATTAGTTTGAATGGTTGCATCCAATTTGGTGCTACAGTAATCGGAGCTTGTACTAGCTGCTTCTTTATTGATGTGAATGCACCCAGACATGCATCGTCGAAGACAAATTTTTTATTCTGCTCTAGCAATGAGCATAACGATTTAGCTATCTTGGAAAAATCTGTGATAAATCGTCTATAGAAACCAACATGTCCAAGAAAGCTTCTTATTGCTTTGATAGTGGTAGGTGATGGTAATTTTTCGATGATTTCGACCTTTGCTTTATCGACCTCAATGCCTTGACAAGAAATGCGATGGCCAAGAACAATTCTTCAGTTGCCATAAAATGGCATTTTTCCTAATTCAGAACCAGATTTGTTTCCTTGCATCTTTTCAAAACTCTTGCCAAATTATCGGCGTATTGGTCGAAACTCTGTCCATAAATAGAAAAATCATCCATGAATACCTCGAGTGAGTCCTCATTCATATCTGAGAATATCGCCTCATACATCTCTGGAATGTTGCTGGCACATTACATAACCTAAATGGCATTCGTTGAAAGGCAAAGGTTCCAAAAGGACACGTGAATGTAGTCTTTGCTTGATCTTCCAGTGCAATAGCTATTTGATTGTATCCAGAATAACCATCCAGGAAGCAATAGTAGTCTTTACCAACTAGCCTATCCAACATTTGATCAATGAAAGGAAGTGGAAAATGGTCCTTCTTTGTGGCCGCATTCAATCGTCGGTAATCCATGGACACTCGCCATCCAGTTACAATGCGAGTAGGAATTAACTCATTCTTATCATTAGTCACAACTGTGAAACCACTCTTTTTAGGCATACGTTGGACTGGGCTTACCTAATTACTATCAGAAATAAGGTATATAATGCCCACATCCAACCATTTGATAATTTCCTTCTTTACCACTTCTTTCATTTTCTCATTGAGTCATCGTTGTTGTTCAATGGATTGCTTCCCTTCATCTTCTAACCGTATCTTATGCATGCGAAAAGAAAGACAGATGCCTCTTATGTCTGCGATGCTCCAGGCTATGGCTTTCTTGTGATCTTTCAGGATTACGATAAGCTTTTCTTCTTGTCTTGCATTGAGGGATGCGTTGACATTGACAGGCAGTGTTTCATTGTCACCAAGGAAAACATATTTCAAAGGCGTCGACAATGGTTTTAACTCCAAGGTAGGAGCTTGCTCAATAGACGGTTTAAATACTAGGATTGTCCTGTTGGACAAATCCAAAGATTCCATTTGTCAATTTCTACGCATCTCACAATTATTTACCTCCTCTTTGTCTTGACAATCAGCTAAGATACCATCGATAGATACCACCGATAGATGTCATCGCATCATCCTCAGACAATGTTGAACTCCTTGCATGAAATTCTTCAAAATAACCTCATCCAACACGTCAATGTGGTGACATTGTTCTTTGGGTTTGGATGGTGATGCTCCAAACACACTGAAAGTTACATGGTCATTATTATGATGCATCACTAATTCCCCTTTGAACACGACGATAAGTATTCATCCTGTTCTTAGAAATGGTCTTTCCAAAATAATGGGTACCTTATTGTCAGCTTTGCAGTCTAAGATGATAAAATCAGCAGGAATACCAGCTTATCGACTTGAATAAGAACATCTTTGATTTGTCCTTCCAGTTGTACTAGAGATCTATCTGCCAGTTGTAATGTCACTGTAGTAGCCTTCATCATCCCAATTCCTAACTTCTTAAAAGTAGCCAGAGGCATTAAGTTAATACTAGCTCCTAAATCACACAAAGCTTTACCTAAGTAATGATTTCTAATGGAGCATGGAATTGTGAAGCTGCCAGGATCTTTCATCTTAGTTGGCAACTTGTTTGTGATTACAGCATTGCATCCCTCTGTAAGTGTAATCATCTCGATATCGTTCTTTGATAAAAGCTCCTTAATGTATTTCCCATAATTGGGTATCTGTACAAGAGCATCTATTATAGGTATATTAATATACAATTGTTTCAAAGTAGAAACAAACTTTTGATAATCCTTGTCATGGACTTTTTCTTTGAAACGTTGTGGAAATGGCAAAGGTATGGTCGCAGTAAGTGGTTGTGGATAACTCTGTTGCTTCGACAGTGATGGTTGTGTCGACAACTTATCTGGACAGACTGTAGGCAGAGATGGTACTACAGTTGGTTCTTCAGCATTATTTTGTGCTTGACTTCCTTCAGTATAACCTCTCTTGTTGCTGTGAAGTGGATGCTTCGACATGATCTTGATCAAAATTGCTTAATCCTACCGTCTGTTTCCCATTCTTAGCGTGATTGCTTTGCAATGCTCCTTCCCCCTTTGCGTTGGATTTTCAGTATCACTAGGTAGAGTACTCGGTGATCTAGTGCTGAGATTAGATGCCACTGTCCAAGTTGAGCTTTCAATGCTCGTATAGAAGAAGAATTTCCTTGCACTATCGCTTCGGTTCGTGTGATATGCTCGCACATCATCGCTTCAAGAGCAGCCATAGGATCTACCTTAGGTTGAGTAAATTGCTGTTGTTGATGCTGTTGTCCTTGCATTTGTGGTAGTACAGATGGTTATGGTTGCAGTCACGATTGTGGTTGCATTTGACTACGTGACTGCATTGGTTTAGTACGAAAATTTACTTGTGAATTTTGATGGTAGTTCTACGATTGGCTGTTATTGTAACCTCCTTGCCTATAACTTCCTTGGTTTGAAGAATTTCCATATCTATATGTAGACGTATCTTGATTTCCTAAGGTTGTTTGAGGCGACTATGGTAGGAGTTACCAAATGAACCTCCTCGAATGTTGTTAACATAGTATGCATTTCTGCATGTTTGTGGGCAGTCTTCATAGCTGTGGTTGTCGCCGTAAATTTCACTTGAAAATATTGACGCATCCAATTGCTGGGCTACTTGTATAGGAGCAACGTCATTTGTTCATTTCATATTCTTTATGATATTGGGTAGTGAAGATACCTGCCGCTGACAATGCAGAAATAGTATCTAATTCAAGAACTCCAGGGTTAGTTTTTCACCTGTGCAGATCGAGAGATTGGATATTGGTAGTCGTTCTGAGCAATCCTCTCCAGAACTCGAAACAGCTTCATGGTATGTACAATCCAACAACGGACCATTTGCCGATGCGTCGACAAGATTTCTTGTCTGAGCATTTAAACCATTATAAAAAAATCTCAATCTGAGTCCTCTGTTGAATTCCATTCATTGGGCAATGTCGAAGCAATGCTTTATAGCGCTCCATGTTATGTGTAAATTCTCATCATCAAGTTGATGATATGTAGTGATGTCATTCCGCAACCTCGCGTTCATTGTCGGTGGATTAAATCTTAAAACAAACTGCATTGCTAATGCATTCCAGGATGTGATAGATCCTGCGAGCAAACCTAAAAACCATGTTCGTGCTTTTCCTTGCAATGAGTAAGGAAATAATTGCATCTTCAATACATCATCAAGGACACCATGTTGACTGAAGGATACACAAATAAGTAAAAATGATTGCAAATGTTCTCGTACGTTTTCATCAAAAAAACCTGAATATTGTCTATTAGAATTGAGCATCTGAAACATCACTAGTTTCAGTTCAAATTACTAGCCTGAATTGCTGGTCTCACAACTCCTGGTTGTAAATCATCCAGTATAGGAACAACAAAATCCCTTCTTGTCCTATTCGGTATTTTTGCTCATTTTGTGGTAGCGGTGGTAAATCATCGATTACTTGTGGTAGCACTGGAGGATTTCCATTTGTGGCAGCATTGGTGGTAAATTATTATTGTTTCCAGCCATTCTCCTTTGCTCTTGCCTTCTCCTCCTCAATGTCCTTTCGAGTTCCGGATCAAAAACTAACAAATAGGATTTCTCCTTGTGGACATGCAATACCTTCAAACCAGAAAGAAATATAAACAAATTAACAAAAGTTAAAAGTTAGATAAGTAAAACTAATTGCAATAATAAAAGTAAACATCAAACATACGCCATTCCCCGGCAATGACGCCAAAACTTGATTTGTGTTTTTACGACACAACGATTGTGCAAGCGTACACACGTCAATGCAAGTATAGTTGATAGACAATTCTATCAGATATCGATCCCACGAGGAATGGGTTCTTGATGTCTAAATGTCAGAGCAATCGATATTGAAATTAAGTGTAATGTGAGTACTGATGTCAATGCATTATGTCAGATCTGCACATTGAAATGATCAGTAATGTCAATGCAATTAGAAGTAAATTTCAGAAGTTAATGTCAGCGTACTGAAAATAAATCCAATTGTGTTGAGTGTTGAATACTAAATATAAAATGCATGAAATATAAATGTGACCAAGTGTAAAGGGTAAAAATGGTTCACTGGATCTGTTAAGTTGCAACACTGGATCGTCAACAAGGTGTAATTTTGATTTCTTACCAATAATAGCTCCTTCCTTAATCCCGACTCAAGTACCCACAATTACTCCACCTCTCGGTGTGAACAACGTACTCGAGAACAAGTAACTAATTTTTAACCCAGTCCCGAGCAGCTCTCCCTAACCCACTTGTTAACCTAACCTGTCACCGCATCTCTCGATGTCGGCATACTACAATTTCACTCTCATGCTTAAAGCAGTTAGATCCAAGAATAAACAGACTAGCAGTGTAAAATAAGAATCAAATTGATATAACATTAAAAGACACTTTCATATTCATTTAATATCATCAGAATCCATAATCATTTAAGAAGAATTAAAGAGTACAACGAAGCTTACTATCTCTAGACTACTAGGCCTACTCCCTAATTATTCCTCTTGTGCAGCATCAAGCACTTGTTGTCAGAAGCGGTTGTGGACTTGCTTTATCAGCTCACCGATTTCCAGCTCAAACCTTCAATTCACACAGAATTTTTAGAATTTAATCCCCTTGTTCTTAATGATTTATTTACTTATTTGTTCGTCTATTTATAGCCTCTAAAATGTTACAGGATTCACCTTTCTCTCTCAGATCTAGATCTAGATTTTGCAGCTGTCAAAATTAGTTAAAAATACAGCTGTGCACTCATGCAGTTCTAGTATATTCTTCTCAGATCTGCAGATTATCACTGTATCGCTGGACGCATTCTGAATTTGTAATCGCAGTGACATTTGTGAAATTCCTACGTTGGTGCTTCCATATGTGAATTCAGCTTGATTCTTTTCTCATTTGAGGTTCAGTTTCAATGTGGCGACATCTCTTGGTCGTAATTCCAAGCTGATCTTGTGGCTGCGTTCTACCTATATTGACCTTCTGGGTTGAGCTCCTATACTGACAATATTAAGACGCAATATTTTGGCTACTTACATCGACATTAGTACAAAAAATAAACAAAAAATAACAAAAATTTAAACTAACTATCAATAAGTTGGAAAATATGAAACTAATTATAAAATGCTAATGATGCATGCTAAATGAAGTACAAAAGAGACAATTTAAACACTAAATTGAGAAGAAAATCTATATCATTTGTAATACCATCAGATAGTTAAAATTGTCAATATAAAAGTTAAATGTCAATCAACTGAAAGTAAATCAAATAGTTGTGGAAGTTTTGAGAATTTAAATGCAAAAAAGTAAAATGATGATCAAGTTTGAAGAAATGAAGCGGATCGCTAACTTCATTAAGTTGCAACATTGGATGTGTCGATAAGGGTTTGAATAGATGAACTGTCACAGCAATCGAGTTCCAATGAAATCTTACCAATAACAATTCTTCGTTTAGTCAGGACTCAAGCAACCTCAATTACCCCACCTCTCGATGTGAACAACATTGTGCACTCAAGAACAAGTGACCAGAATCTCTTCTAATCCCAAGCAACTCTCGTTGTCTTTCTTGTTAACCTAATTTATCAGGGCATCTCTCGATGTCAGTAGACTGCAAATGCACTCTGATGTTTGATGCAATTAGATCCAAGAATAGACACATGAAAAGAATTAAATAAAAATCAAAGTAATTCTAACAATGAAAGATACTTTCATATTCATTCAAATGTCAATAATAGTTCATCATCATAAGAAGAGAGGAGACAAATACATTGGAGCATACTATGTCTAGGCTACTCGGATTATCCCCTAATTGCTCCACTTGCACAGCATCAAGCACTCTTCGTCAGGAGTTGTTGCTCGTCGACTCCATTAGCTCGCCGTACTCCAGCTTAAAATCTCCAAAAACACAAAGTAATTTCAAATTTAATTACTTCAACTCTTGATATCTTTCTTCATCTTTTCTCCTATATTTATAGGCTTCAAGAATGGTAAATCTTCTCTCCTCTTTTTCAGATCCAAATCAAATTTGTAGCTGTTAAAGTTTGTTACAGTCCAGTTGTACACTCACGCAGATCTGGTGTGTTCTTTATGGATCTATAGGCTGTCGCGACATTACTGGGCGCGATCTGAAATCCTTAATTGCGACGACAATTTGTGATTTTCCTGCACTGGTGCTTCCAGGTGTGATTCAGCTTGTATTCTCTCCTTTCAAATATAAAGATTCCTATGCGGCGACATTGCTAGTCACAATTTCAAGCTAAATTTGTGGCTGCATTTTCTAATTCTTTTTAGCTTTGGTCTTCTGAAGTGGATCCTTGCGTTGACAATTTTAAGACGCAATATATATGCTGCATGTGACGACATTAGTGCACAAAAAGGGATAAAAATAACAAGAATTTAAACCAAGAATAAATGAGTTAGAAAACATAAATACTAAGTATGAAATGCCTAACATGCATGCTAAATATGGTACAAAAGAGACAAATAATACACAAATTTAGGGAGAAAATAGGTTCCATTTCTAATGCTATCAACTTCCCCCCAACACTTTAGAACATACATTGTCTTTTATGGAAAATAATTAAAGTGCAAACAATAAAACTTCCCTGAGTAGGTCGAGTCCTTGATGTTTATGATAATCTCAAGATTTGTGTGCTCCAAGCAGATGGGAGAGTACCTAAAAAATTTTACGAAAAATATGAAATATAATATAAAGAAAATAAAATAAAAATATGAAGAAAAGACGAAGTGTCGATAATGGATGAAAGAACGTTTTCAAATATTCGGATGAACTTGGGCCATCAATGTTGTAAGGTGCATTCTGTCAAGGATGTCGTGACGTTAAGGTGCGATGTCGCGACATCAAGCCCAGTTTTTGATTTCGTCGATTTTTTTTCAGTTTTGTTACTCTATGATATCTACACCTGCTATGGAAAAAAACTAACACAACTATGATTAATAAAAAATGAAAATAGGCGAATAAAATAAAAAAAAAAATAAAATTTAAAGCGGGAAATAGAAGTTCTTTAAAAACTAGGATGATCCGTGTCGCCACCATAGAAGAACTTCCAGTTGGTTCTTGACACTTTGATTCGACGTTTGTTCCTCTATCGATGTATATAAATCAGCCCTTTCGATCGATTCCAATGATGTCGACTTATTTTCGGCCGGCGCAACATCCATATTACAAGCCCTTTAGTACCAAATCTGAGCCATCCCGAAATCATTTTTGGGGTGTTATTGCCTCGAGCTTCCTCCCTTCCTTGCTGCATGAAGTTTTGGTTGCTCCAGCCTTGTTACTGTTGTCGAATGAGAATGAATCAAACTCCCCGACTTCTTCGATTGGCACCTTCTCTACTATGGCTAGAAAGTGTATTGGCTCTTCTACACTTTCATTCACTATTGATTTAAGCTCCATGTTAGTGGTTAGTTCATCTGTAACTTCTACCTTTATGGTTAAAACAATTGCTATGCCAGTTGGATCAGTAACCACTTCAACTATGTTCAACTCCTCCTCATGGTCTTCAGTTTCAAGCTCAAGTTGAATCTCACCTTAATTCTTATCATGGTCATTGATAATATAAGGGTTCTCATGATCCAAGTTGTGAGCATCAAACATGTCTTTTTTCCTGAAAGGCAGCACTTCGGATATTTGTTGCATCATTTTAATCATATGCGCCATCATATCTGAAATGTTTGGTAATACCTCAGAGTTCGTTGCCTTGGTGGTTTCACATGAAGGCATTTTATTCGAATCATAGGGAGGGCCGTCTAAATATTTGGGCATGTGTTGCATGTAAAATATATTGTTGTAACAAATGTGCAAGTGTATACGACGTTCAAGTAATATAATGATAAGTAGATTATCGTACCTATAGAGAGATAGGAATTCAATAGAGATTTCTCAAACTGTTGACAAAAGAATTGTGCAAACAAGTAAATGTGATAACAAGATAATATGTGATTGCATATTGCGTGTCATAACAAAAGAAAAACAATAATTGGATCAGACAAATAAGCAAGGCATTAGATCTACTAAGTACTTATCACTCTTAGCAGAAATGATTGGCAAGATCTCAGCACAAGACTAAATTGCAATCGCTAAACTTCGGATTTCTCAGATCTAAATTCCAGATCTACAAATGTTATAACAAATATCTACTTATACAAATTCCCCAGAATGACCAAGCAATGGCGTGTTGTGTCTTAGCAACTTTTATTGTAAATCCACATTATATTTCTATAACATTAATTGTTCCAACAAAGACTTATCTCACTCCTAATAAACGCGCTCTATGTCTAGAGTCACTACAAATATCTCTCAATACCTACTCACTATACTAAAATATGCTCCAACAAATCTATCCTACAAAACAAGAGCTTATGTCTAAGATTGCTAGCATGTAGAATTAAGAATAAAAAAACCTAAATCGAGTAAAGAAATTCATTAGAAAAGGATATCGGCAACATTCATAAAAACATAATAGAGTATCTAAAAATATGCAACCCTTGTGTTAACAAATTCCACATTCAAATTCAGAGATCAAGAGTACTCTTATTGAGACCCAAAGAGAACATCAGGCTCACTGCTTGATTCTGCTCAACAATGTCACAGCAACGTATCTTTGCTTAGGTGGTTTTGCAAGGATGTCACTAAGGCTTCGCTCCAAGCATTGGCTGACAACTCCATCTCTACACTTTGATCTGCCATACAACTTTCCTAATTCTCCTCCTCTCCGAGTATTTGCTCTAGCACTCTGCCTTTGCTAATTTAATTCTGATTTCTCCGTATATTTTTCCTCTCTCAAAGTGTTTCTTTTATAGGAGCTTTGCCACACGTTCCATGTTTCCAGATCCGAAATTCTATGGGCGTTCTAGTGCCATCCTATATCCTTCTAGTGCAGATCCACATAAATTCTACTTGCTGTAGTAGAATCTTGCGAGCCTGGTACTGCTAGAACGTTTAGTAGCTACAATCTTTTGTTGCTTCCACTCCCTAACAGTCCTTCGCTATTGGGTCTCATACTCCTTCTCCTTCATCAACCCTGTGTCAATTCAGCACACACCACAAGAGTAAGATTGCTATAACAAAATGGTAAAATATACTAAATTTTGCTAATTAAGTGCAATATAGCTCCGAAGACAAAAACATATAACAATACTACTAATGCTATAAAAATTTTACTTAAGAACAGATAAAATGTTCTAGCAAAAGTATGTTATATAACTCTTTTTCCAGAGTTATCAGCATAAATAAGTACCTCACACGAATTACCAGTGAACTCTTGTGGATGTTTGACTATATCAGTACTGACTGCCTCTAAATGTACTCTCATTCAGTATGTGTTTTTGGCTTCTGTAACTATACAGGTCAGGTTGTAATATAGATTATACAATGACATACCACGAAGTATTCTGAGGATCGTACCCAAAGGAAGCTTAAGGCGATAGCGAATTATATCCCTGCAAAGAAAATAATTAATTAGTATAATTTTAAGGATTATATAGTACGAAGGAAAAATAAGAGAGTTGTTGTGAAAAAATGAAATTAAAATAAATAAATAAAGGATGAGATGTAGTTATTCAATAAACAGCTTTGGGGAGATTATGTCGCTTCAATATGATTTCTTCAATTGTTGGGTTTTGGAGATTTTACTTTAATCAACTAGTTACTATCCTAGTTGGATCCTTTGATCTTCTGCCAGCATAGTAAGTCGATAGAGAGACTACTTATCGCTAGATGTCATAGTCTAGACCAGTTTGGGGGAAAAGGTTTTTACAGATAGGCAATACCAATTTTAGTTCATTCCCACCTAAATGACTTTCTAGGGTTGTTAGGCCTAGTGTTTGTTTAATGCTTTTCCTTTCCCAAATAGCTGATACAATTGAAAATCCCTGTTTTTAGAACAATTAAATATTCATACTTCCACTCCCTAATTCCCCAAAATGGAATTAGTTCCTCATGGTTTTCTTAAACATCATAAAAGAAATAATATAACTAGGCATAAAATTGATTCAATGAAATAAAAGAAACTTCAATTGTATCGGCAATCTGTCGGGAAATAATTCCTCGAACATTTATGTGAAATCTACAATCTTGTTTCTGAAAAAAAAAAAAAGTACAAATGAAAACTAAGGAAAAAGGTGTTTAAAACCATAGAACTAGAGGCCTTATTTATAGCCTTAGACGACCATTTTTCTCAACCCTAGGTCAGCTGTCATTCCTTGTGTTTAAGTGGCATTGTAAAGACCGAAATGCCCTTCACTTGGTGTAAAATCTGTGTCCAAGGGTCGATGTCATGACATACCAGGTCCTATGTTGCGACATAGTAGTCATTGTACTTTTCTGTAGACATCTATAGAGGTTTGTCTCGACATAAACATGTTGTGTTGTAACATAGGGGCTTTGTCATGACGTAGACATTCTATGTCGCGACATAAGGAGTATGTTGCAACATAGACATGCTATGTCATGACAAAGAAGGCAGATTCGTGATTTCTTCATTTTGTTCCCTATGTTGCGACATCCATTATCCCGTGCCATGACATAGTGATCATTTTTTATATAGTGTTCCTTTTAACGGTCTTCTACACACTCATAAAGTACGTTAGCCAACCTTTAGACCTCAATCGGCCTTAAAGACACAAAAAGCAGCTTTTTACACCTTTTTACACAATTTATCAAATATACAAAAACAAAATTAAATCCTATAGAAATATAAGGAAAATGCTTAATTTCAAGCTCTTCAAGTGTGAAAAGTAGTTCAATATACTCGGTATAAAACTGACAGATCAAATTCCCCACACTTATGTCGTTGCTTTTCCTCAAGCAAACAAAACAAGAAAAGAGAATAAAGCAATAACACAAAGGAGCTTAAGTCTATATCATACAAAGATTAGGTTCGTAACATCTACTCTAGGCATTATATATTTCTCAATAATTCTAACATGATGAATGAGTAATTTTACAATTTTGTTTTAGAAAATTATAAGTTTAGTAAATTACAAGAAATATAAATATCAAAGTCCTATTAATATAACTCTATCAATGCTTAATACAAGTACTTTAATTATCCTAGTGCAATATAAATAGCCAGAATGAGATCATGCAATTCCACATTCATTCATGCATAGAGTTGTTTAACTCACATAGGGCTTTTCGACTTGTAACGTGTTAAGGCTTAGGATAAGTATGAAATTCAAAGCATAGTTTAAGCACAAAGGGTTACAAACACAAAAATAGTTTGCCACATTGTATTTTTCCCTATTCTCCCTCTTAATGACCCATTCCATCTCACCTCATTTCCCCTTCTCTCACCTTTCTTTTCTCTCCAATTAGGAAATCTCAATATAGTCTAATCCTTTTAGCTAGTCTATGAGTATTCTTTTGTTTCTTGAGCAAGATTTTTCTTCTTTTTGGTATTTTTATGACTTTTTCACTTTACATATATGCTTTCTCACTCATGAATTTACTTTTTTTTACTCAATTCTTTTTTCCTTTTTGATTTTTCACTATTTTTCTCTTTCTAGCTATACTAAAGTTTATATTCCATATTGATTTTCCTATTTTTGTCTTTGTTTTACAACCTCCACCATAATGTGTCTACTTACCCTCAATACATATGGTCATACGTCTATTATCATGGAAAATAGGACCAAAGAAAAAAGTACACATAAATCGTCTTTTTAGGCTTTAGAGGCTTGTAATGTAGTTCATCAAGAAAGGTCATAAGGCTCAAAGATGGGTACTAACTGGGAATTCAAAATAAGGTTTAGCTTTTTAGTTCTAGATGTAACCAAACAATGCTTTAGGTCATCCTTAAACACCTTAATATGCACAAATATCAATTTAGTCACATAATCCCAAAATTACTATCTATCATATATACTAGCATGCTTGTTTCCTCATATCATTCACATCATTTGGTATCAATAATACCGTTCTATCTATACTTAGTGTAACCTATAGAACTTAATAATTTCATGCTCAAAAATTTAAAATTTTCTCATCATCATGCCAAATTTATCAAAAAATACACTCAAACTATTATACATGCTCCTAACCAATATTTTTATTTCTACAAGCTTAAACACACATCAAAGAAAAACACAAAAACTAAAAACTATATGTAAAAATTCCTATGTTACCCCCCACACTTTAAATAACACATCATCCTCAATGTGCATCCCTTTAAATAGTAAGTAAAGAAGTTACTCGATTGAACATGCAAGTGCCTCCTCTCGTGGTGGTTGTCCTTCTTTCTTTTGGTTGTGAATGCTCAAAGTGTTGTGTTTCCATAATGTGGGGTTCCTACATAAAAATTAAAGCATATATAGGCAAAATATAAATGTTAATTCTAATCCTACTAAATTAAATGAGTCTCAAAACCAAAAACATCCCAAAAGTTACATAAATTCAAAGTCTTAAAAAAATTGTTCAAAACACTCATTCATCCTCATCCATCTCTTCCTCCTCCTCATCACTATAGTTCCCTCTTCCAGTTGCTCCTCATCATGCCCCTTATATACCATCCCAAACATGTCCGGTGTGTAGTTAGGGACCCCAATGTTGTGCTGCCAAGCAAACTCTTGAAATATTGGTCTCGATTCTTGCATCCATTGTATCATCCAATCGAGCTTTAGATGACTTCCTTCACCAACTTCTCGTTGGGTTGGCACTAACCTTTATGTTGAAGTTGGTGTAGCCACCATATCTCATGATCTTCTCTTTCCTTCTTTCATTTTCTTAGCACGCAGCTCCATATATTGTTGAAAGAGTGTATCACCAATGACGATCCTTGATGGCTTCAATGTTTGCTCAGTGGATGACATTGGCACTCCTACCCTTTTACACAAAGTCGTGATTAAGTTGAGGAAAGAAAATCCGCACTTTTTGGCTTTCCACACATCGACTCATGTTTTGGTGGATCCACTTTCCTATACCAACCTACTTTTTCTGCAAAATTGCAAACAATAATACTACTCGAAAAGCATTAACGTTAGAAAACATTTAAAACAGGTATCATGCATGTACACACAAATTGAATCCACATCTTGGCTTCTGTGAACATAATAGCTTGATTAAACGAAGTAGGGATACTAGTGCTTGGCCTAAATTTCCATTCTCCCTTTCCTTCGATTAGGTATGTAATTACTTCATTCATGTTTATATCATTAAAGGATTCTAGATCAGTTTGGTCTAAGAAATACTATTCATAATAGGGAGCATCATAGAATTTACATATTATTTTAGGGGTTACCTTGACACTAACTCCTCTAATCACTAAAGTTTCTCAATTGAGTTCAACACTAGTCCTAGAGATCTAATCTTTTAAAGCAGCAAAAAATTCTTGGACTACTGGATAATTGCAAGTTTTGTGGGGATTGTCCAAAATCATTCCCACCTATGATACCTAACTGAAGGCCAGATTTCCTTGTATAAAACCATCAAAGGGTCAAAACCCCTCTCTTGAATGATTCTCTTTCCTTGAAGTTCATTGAAATATCTTTTTACATTGTTATTCACAAAATTTGAAGATTTGTACCCAATGATGGTTCGGATTCTATAGTTTGTCTAACTTTTCTAGGAGGCTTTTTAAATGTAAGTAAAAAGAGTATGAAGTCGGAACTTTAGACCTGATTTGGTATTCTTTTCCCCTTGCTTTGATGTTTATCCTTGCTTCGTGAGATCGACAAACTTGAAAAGTGAAAAAGAGAAATAGGCAAAGGAAGGATCTTTAGGTTTTTAAAAGTTTTGAAGAGTTAAAATATGATGTAAAAGTTTAGAATAGTGTTTTAGTATATATGGAGGTTGGAAACTAGGGTTTTAGAATGTAAAATTTAAGAAAAAATAGCTTTTTAGCTGTCGGGTTGCACAGTCGGGTCGAGTCGATCCTGCGAAAATTGCAGTCGATGTCACGACACAAGGAGGCTATGTCGCAACAAACACATCAATCCCTCTTTGTCGTGACATGATTAAGGCTTCATCATGACATCGTCCTCAATCCTGAATGGTCCTCCAATTTGTACTCTTTATCACGGCATGAAGATCTCTTCATCGCGACATCGGCGTCAGTTTCGTGTTCTCCTCATTCTAGCATCTATGTTGCGACACGGAGGGTGGTGTGTTGCAACATACCCCTGTTTCCAGTTAATTACTAAAAGAAAAATTAAACACATTTAAAATTAATAAAATAAACAAATAATAAAATAAATAAAAACTAACAAAACTTAGAGTAGGGAATAGAAGTTCTTTAGAAACCCGGATGATCCATGTCACCACCATAGAAGAACTTCCAGCTAGTTGTCGACACTTTGATTCGTAGTTTGTTCCATTGTTGATGTATATAAACCAGCCCCTTCGATCAAGTCTAATGATGTTGCCTTATTTTCGACCGACGTGACATCCACATTACAAGTCATTTGGTACCAAATTCGAGCCAACCCCAAATCATTTTTTAGGTTATTATTGCCTTGGGCTTCCTCCCTTCCATACCACATGAAGTTTTTGTTGCTCGAGTCTTGCAATTGTTGTCGAATGAGAATGACTCAAACTCCTCGACTTCTTTTGTTGGCACCTTCTCTATTATGGCCAGTGTCGAAACCATTTTTTTTAAAAAGTCTCGAATTTTTTATTTTAAAATTGAAAACAGAGTCGCCACCAATCTTTTTATTGGTGTGATTGGACTACCTTAAAACATTTAAATTTATTTTAAAAAACAATACATTTAAATTCATTTTAAAAAACCCAGAAAAAGGTTCAGGAGTCGGTTACGTGTGAGGAAGGGATTAACACCCTCACACACCCAAAATTGGTACCTAGTTAATTTTTAAAGGTCTTATTTGTTAAGAACCCGAAAACTAAAATAAAAGTTAAAATGCGATCCTTAAATACATGATTTATTAGGTTTAATATTATATATATATTTGAAAAAAATTGAACTTTGTGAGGAAGGCTCGTTACCTTGAAATAATCGAGAAAGGAAGTCATGTCCAGTAAGTTAGGGCACGACACCTCAAATTTTCAAAAATAACGAACATTCCTTTTATTCTAAATCTCACATTTTTTATTTTTGTTTTTAAAGAAAAGAAGGGTATTCGATTATTTCGGTTCGAAGAAAAACCGCACCTAGTAAGTTAAGGTACGACTTTTCAAATCACGAAATAATGAACAATGCCTTAATTTTGAAATCATTTATTTTATCAAAACACATGAATTTTTTACAAAAATCAAATGAGTATGACTGACCATAATGTACAATTAATAATGACGGCATGGCATAAAAAATGGAAGACAAGTAAATACAATAATAAAGACAATAGAATATAAAATAAATAAATAATACTAATGTATAAATATATATATATATAACTTAGAAGGGATTAAATTGAAAAAAAATAAAAATAGGGACCTAATTTTAAAATATTAAAAGATTTAAATAAAAAATAAATGGGCTATATTAAAATAATTTTAAAAGGTAGGGATTAAATAAGAAATTTCCCCTAAACCCACACGTATTATTCACAAAATAGTGGTCAAAGGACCAGATTAAAAATAAATAAAATCACATGGTTTAATTTTAAAAAAAGTTTTAAGGTAAAAGGGTAAATTTTAATAAAATAAAATTCGGAGGGACTTAGATAGTAGTTTTCCCTTTTTTTAAAAAACACGCAATTCCTTATAGTCAAGTAAACGACGGCGTTTCAAGGCCATGGGAATTACCCTGAAATGATGTCGTATGATGCCCAAATTGCTGCGAAAAAAGGACCAAAATGAAAGCCTCAAAAATACGAAAGGACCGCTGGGATAAATATCACTTTTCATGAAACACGCAGACCCTGATATGGGTCCAGATCGGGTCGAGTTGGATAGCTTGAACGGCATCGTTTTAGGGCATTAGTGTAGGGCCCTAAACTGCATCGTCTTATTAACCCTATAAAACCTAAACAAAATTTAAATCCTTCATTTTCCTTGTTTCTTCAAAAAAACCTTTTTCAAATCTTTCTTTTTCTCTCTAAGGCTCCCATGTCCGGTCACTTAAGACCACCGGGGCTCCATCACGACCACCGAACGTCGACGACGACAACCACCATGCTTAATGCTCAAAAACCCAAAAAGGCCCCCCTCGCTTTGTTTTTTCACCTTAATGTCAGATTCGGGGTTAAAATCAACAAATCTGACCCTAAGATTCCCAAATCGATTTGAAATGTTTCGGTCGTTTAGAGTTTTTTAAAAAAAGTTTTTTTTTTTTCTTTTTAAAATAGATCCCTTCATCGAAGCCCCTAACGAATATTGATGAGTTCGGAGGGACTCCGTTCAGCAACGACGGCTGCACTAAAGAAAACAAGTATGAAACCCTAACCCCTTTACTTTTTTATTTTATATTTATTTAAAATTTGTTTTGAAATAAGAAATAAATAAAATAAAAATATATATATGCTTATAAATGTAACAGTATACCTTGAGAGCAAAAAATATTGATTCTCTTTGTATTTCAAATGGAATTTGTGGGATTTGATTGCTAAAAATCTCGAATATTTTTCCCTCATATATTCTTTTTTTCAATTAAGTTTACATTTGATTCTTTTTTGTTTTTATAAAACCATTTTACAATCTTTTGTCGGATTTTTCGGTGACGTGCGAAGTTGAGTTGCGTGCACATCGTGGTGTCTCGAGTTTGAGGTCAACGGCGACGGCGTGGACGATGTGGCCTTGGCGGCGATAATAGAGGCATTAGTAGCTAGGGTTAGGGTTTCCTTTTTTTGTTTTAGATTTGGGCTTGTAATTTGGGTAGTCTATTTTATAAATGGACTTTTACTTTGGGTTTTAATTTTATTTATTTGTATTTATTAAATAATAAAAAATAATAAAAACAAAATTAGGTTTTGTACAGGCCCGGACGAAATTGGGCTTGTACAGTTGCCCCTCTTTACTCGTTGTCGTGTAACGGGAACGGAGCAAAGACTCGAAAGAAGACCAGTTTCATTCGGTCCTGCTAAATTTCGTCTTCTAGTGTTTCTCTTTTTCAGTAATCCGCTCCTTCACTTCATCAGTTATTCAACTTCACTGTATCCGCTTCTCTACAACTTTAGGAAGATAGGATTTAATGGCATAGCCTCATTTTGCCCCATTGCAATCTTAAAGTGATGAAGTTTGTCATTGTAGTTTTATTCTAGCCTACAGAAACTTTAGGAGCACTAGAAATATTATTTTATCCGCTTCACTGCAACCTCAAGAAGATAGGATTCAATATTGTAGCTTTTTCCTGTTCCATTATATCTTTAGGGAAATAAGACCTGCTAATGTAGCCTTAATCCAATCCACTGTAACTTCAGGGATATAGGATTTGATGTTGTAGCTTCATCTTGCTCCACTGCATCTTCAAGGAGATAAAGATTTGCTTTCAAGACTTTAATCCGACCCACTGCAACTTCAGGGGTATAGGATTTGGTTTTGTAGATTCATCCTGCTCTGCTGCAACTTTAGAGAGATAAGGATTCCCCTTCGTACCTTCAATCTGATCCATTGCAACTTCAGGGATATAGGATTTGGTTTTGTAACTTCACTCTATTCCATTACAACTTTAGTGGAGATTGCAATCTGCTACTGTGAGTTTTAATCTGCCCCTCTATAACTTTAGGGGTATAAGATTTACTTTTGTAGCTTTAATCTGCCCCTCTACCGCTTTAGGGGTATAAGATACAAGGTTGTAACTTCTCTCCATTCCATTGAACTTAAAGGAGATTGAGGCTCGTTACTTGTATTAATCTGCCCCTCTACGACATTAGGGGTATAGGATTTATCGTTCTGTCGCCATTCTTTGAGGATATGACCTGTAGAATCTGTTTTATGGGCCTCTATCTAGGCCATGTAACTAGGATGCTATGATTTGAATGAATCAAATGCTCCTACCTAAATGCGCATGAATGATGCTGATATGAATGAAAAGATGTCATATTTTATAATGATTTTGTTTTTTAGTCTTCAGGTCGTCATTGATCATCTTTTGCCTAAGTTCTAACACTGATGTGTCACCATGTCTTTCTTTCAAGTTTGGTGCTTTTGATACGAAATTCAAAGAGGTATTCATAAACTGAACTATTTGTTTCAAGACCCCACCAACCCTCGGATTTTGCTATTTTTAATAGTGGTCCTCGTTCTGGTCCCTATACTATTTAGAATTTTTCCAAAGCAATATGCAGAAATCCTTTTATACGTTATATCATCAAGTCCATTAATCGTTATTTCAATACAAAAAATGAATAAGATTGAAGTTATTGGAAATAAAACTTGAATGAGAACGAATAAAATCAATATCAAATATTGGTCCAAAAATAACAAATGTTGGTCAAAAATAGCACACATTGATCCAGAATCGTTAAAGTGAGCAAAGAGAAATAAAATCAAATGCCCCAGATATCAACGTATGAATTTCTTCGAGCAAACTTGGTGAATACCATTTTGAGCCAAATGTGTACCCATGAAATCTTTTGCACTCTGTTGATGCCCAAGATGTAATGTCTCTCCATCCTGTTACTTCTGAGAAAGAAGCTCATTTCATGCCTAATCTTTGATCCGCCCTTTCTGGTTTTCGACTCAAATCTCCTTAGGCTTTGAGATGCCCTTTATGGGTTTTCATCTCGACCCCTCCCTTTTTTTAAGCTACCCTTTGCAGGTTTTCAATTCAAACTTTTTTCTATCTTTTTTTTAGGCGAAGTATTTCTTCACTGAGTTTGAGTTCATGGGGTTTGACAAATCCTTAACATCCATCTCAGCTAGAATTAAAACTCCTCCAAAAAAAGTTTTCTTTACCACATATAGGCCTTCCCAATTTGGCATTCATTTACCTCGGAAGTCCTTTTGTTTAGGAATGATCTTTTTCAAAACTAGATCTCCCTCATGGAATTCTCTAGGGTGAACCTTCTTTATCATAAGCCCGCATCATCCATTTTTGGTATAACTGGCCATGTTGGATAGCTTTTCAGCCTCTTCTCATCAATTAGGTTTAGCTGGTCATATCTTGACTAGATCCATTCTACCTCGTCTAACTTTACTTTTGATAAGACTCGGAGGGAAGGAATCTCGACTTCAATGGGTAAGACTGCCTCCATTCCATATACTAATGAGAAAGGTGTTGCCCCAATAGAAGTTCTGATAGACGTTCGATAGGCGTAGAGAGTAAATGGTAACTTCTCATGCCAATCTTTTTAGGTCTTTGTCATTTTCCCAATGATTTTCTTGATGTTCCTATTAGCTACTGATCGCGCTATGAACGTCACAGCAAATATGTGTAAGCGTACACTGTCGATGCAAGTATAGTAGACAAATCTGTAACCTATCGGTTATCGATCCCACGAGGATGGATATTTGTTGTCTATAATTGTCGGTGCAATAAACAAGTAAATGTAACAAAATTGTGAGATTGATTTATCGAAGAAATAATGTAAAATAAAAGATGAAATTCAATAATAATGAAATGGGATTCCTAACGTGAATAGTTGGCAAAAAACTAAGTATGGGTCACAAGGTTAAAAATAATAGGTAATTGTCACTACAATAAGGCACAATGAACGTCTTACCAAACTTGGCTTTTCTATCATATCTAAGACTTAAACATGTGCACTAACCACACCTTCCAATGTTGGCAATGCAACATATTCAAGAACAAGTGGATTCAATTCCTTCAATCCACAAGCAACTTCCGTTGTCTTGATTGTTAATTTAATTTGTCGCTGCGCCTTCCAGTGACAGTGACTGCAATAACACTTTCATGGTAAAAACAATCAAACCCAAAGATTAAACATTAATGGCAAGCTTGAACAAAATATCATTTAGTCTAAATATCAAATGTACTTCCATACAACTTGAAATAACATGAATTACTAATGTTTAAGAAAGAGGAATAAAAGAACAAATAGGGCATATTATTCCTAAGCTACTCAACTTGCTCCCTTACTCTCCTCTTGTGTCGCGCTTAGGATGCTCCTCGTCAAGAGCAGATGCTCCTCGTCAAGAGTAGATCTACCTCCTCTTCTGCGTCAGGTCGCCCTTGAGAAAGTTAAGCTACCATGGATACAAGCTTTGAAAACTTGGATTTAAAAGAAAATCAAATCCAGAAGAAGAGAATCCACTTTTCTCTCTCATTTTCATCAGTATTTAATTGTAGTTGAACAGTACAAGTGTCCTTTCCTCCAGATTTAGCATTTCCTGGCCATACTAATTGGTTACACCAGCTGTACAACTCATGCATTTCTAGTGTGTTAACCAAGTAGCTTTCAGATGTTGCGACAGCTCTGGGAGCAATTTTGGATCCTCTTATGCAGCGACAACTCTTGATAGATTCATACAGAGATAATTCTGAACAGGTTCCTGCAGCGATAATTTTGGGCGCAATGCTAAACAGACTAATGCAGCGACATCAGTAGTAAAAATATCATAAATTCAAAGGCAATTAGGTTGAGTTCCATTAAGTTAGAAAATGCAATAACTAAATTAAAAATGCTAAAAATTTATGCTAAAGATGACCAAATGGGAACAACTTAAATAATAAGTAGGGAGAAATCAATGGTTCTTTCTAGTACTATCAACTACCTTCACTACCCCGTTCATTTTTGGGCTATACGGTGCTTAATTGTGATGCTTGATCTTGAACTAACTGTAGACTTCTGCTATCATGCTATTGTTCAAGTTCAAAGCATTATCGGATATGATCTTCTCTAGTACTCCATACTGACATATAATTTCTTTCTTCAAGAATTCGCTAACCGCTGATTTCGTAACATTAGCGTAGGAAGCAGCTTCCACCCACTTAGTGAAGTAATCAATGACCACAAAAATGTTTTTATGACAATTAGAAGCTTTTGGCAAGATTGGTCCAATAACGTCCATGCCCCACATAGAAAAAGGCCATGGGGAAATCATAACATAAAGAGGTGAAGGAGGTACATGAATTTTGTGTCCGTAAATTTGGCACTTGTGACATTTCTTAGTGTATCTAATGCAATCTCCTTTCATGGTTGACCAGTAATACCCAAATCTCATAATCTGTCTAGCCATCGTGAAATCATTGGCATGTGTTCCACAAACGCCCTCATGAACTTCTTCTAGGATTTTCTTAGCCTCAACAGCATCAACACACCTCAACAAAACTTGATCTTTTCTCTTTTTGTAGAGAATATTCCCATCAAGGACATAATCAATTGCGAGCCTTCTCAACATCCTTTTATCGTTCTTAGTGGCTTGCTTAGGATACTTGCGGTCTTTTACATATTGCAAAATTTCCTGGTACCAAGGGTGATTATCCTTTTCTTCCCCTTCAATGTTGTAACAATGAGCTGGAACCTCGACTCAGATACTCATCTAAATAGGTGTAAAATATTCTTGCTTATTGACCATAATCATGGAGGCAAAGGTAGCCAAAGCATCAGCCATCTGGTTTTCCTCACGCGGGAGATAATGGAAGGTGATACCCTCAAATTCTTTAATTAACTCGAGAATTAACTTTCGATAATCAATCAATTTGGAATCTCTCGTTTCCCATTCACCCTTGAGTTGATAAATTACCAACGCAGAATCCTCAAACACCATCAGAACCTTGATCTTGTGTTCTATAACTGCACGAATACCCATGATACATGCTTCATATTTCGCCATGTTATTTGTGCAATTGAAGTCAAGCTTGCTTGTGAGAGGGAAATGATCTCCTTCCGAGGATACCAGAACTGCCCCAATTCCTTTACTAGTAGCATTTGAAGCACCATCAAAATTCATTTTCCATGGTTGCCCTTATGAAATTCCTTCTTCTGTGATTGTAACATACATTAGATCTTCATTTGGGAAATTAAAATCTAATAGCTCATAATCCTTAAGAGCTCTACTAGCCAAAAAATCTACTATTACACTCCCTTTTATCACCTTCTGATTCACATAGACTATGTCAAATTTAGAGAGCAACATTTTTCAACCAAGTTATATGGTATAACATGTACTGCCTCAACCTTCGAGTAGTCCAAACTAAAGCACAACATAGTTTCTCAATTGACAAATATCTCATCTCATATTAAGTGAACTTCTTGTTGAGATAATAGATTGCTCTTTCTTTCTTTGCTGACTCATCATGCTGGCGTAATATGCATCCAATAGAGTTTTCGAATACGACCAAGTACATGATCAAAGGTTTATCCAGATTTGGCGGCATCAAAACTGGAGCATTAGATAAGTAATGTTTAACTTTGTCAAAAGTTGTTTGACATTCATCATCCCAATGGGTTAGTTGTGAGATGAACAGAGCAATGTAATTCAATCTTCGTAGGAACCCTCTAACTTCCTTTTGAGTATGTGGTGGTGCTAACTCATGTATAGCTCTAACTTTATCAAGGTCAATTTCAATTCCCCTTCTGCTGACCACAAAAGCTAATAACTTGCCTGAAGTAGCCCCGAAAGTACATTTATTTGGGTTCAACTTTAACTGTTACTTTCTCAATCTTAAGAACAACTTTCTCAAAACTTTCACATATTCCTCTTCTGTTCGAGACTTTGCGATCATATCATCGACATAGACCTCAATCTCCTTGTGCATTATATCATGGAACAGAGTCACCATAGCCCTTTGATATGTTGCCCCTGTAGTCTTCAGTCCAAATGGAATAACTCTAAAGCAAAAGGTTCCCCACATGGTCACGAATGTTATTTTATCCATATCTTCAGGATGCATCTTTATCTTATTGTACCCAGAAAATCATCCATGAAGGAGAAAAAAATGACTTGTTGTATTGTCCACCAAGGTGTCGATATGAGGTAGCAGGAAATTGTACCAAGGTGTCGATATGAGGTAGCAGGAAATTGTCTTTCGGACTAGCCTTGTTTAAGTCTTGATAATCCACGTACATTCGTACTTTGTCATCCTTCGTAGGAACTAGCACTATGTTGGCCACCCATTCTGAGTATTTTACAACCTGTAAGAAACTGGCATCAAATTGTTTTCTGACCTCTTCTCTTATCTTCAACAGTACATCGGGTCTCATTCTTCGAAGCTTATATTAGACCAGTTTACAATCATCTCTTATGGGAACTTGTGTACCACAATATAAGTACTTAGATCGGGCATGTCCTAATATGAACATGCAAATACATTTTTGAACTCTTTAAGCAAATCAATGAGATCTCACCTTGTTTTTACAGAGGTACAGGTCCCAATCTTCACCTCTCTTTTGTCAATTTCATTCCCTAAACTAATAATTTCTATTGACTCTTTGTGAGGTAGGATCTGTTTCTCATCTTGCTCAACCATCCGTAGCAAATCAAGAGATAAATTACAATCTTGAGCATCTTCAAAATCCTACGATTCCTCTGAACACACATTCTACTTAAAATGAGGCTCTAAGTTGGCAACGACGTTACTCATGTCATTAATATCTAAGGACTTGTCATATGGACCAAAAGGATCCAAAGAATAAATGAATTTAAGAATGTTTATTGCGATATGAGATGGATGAAAAGAATAATAAGAATGTTTGTCAATTTAAGTGAACAAATGCATCATTTTATTGAAATAAAAGCTAACGATTATGTGCCCTTTACAAAAAGACCCCTATTACTCTTGGGCTTAAAGCAACAAGAGTATTCTGAACATTACTCTGGAAAAGTCCTAAAAACTACAGGGAGCTCTTCCATAGTTCAGTTGTGCAGGATGTTTCCAAGGGCGTAAGGACAAATTCCTGACAGGTTCCTTTGCTCGCTCTTCTCCCTAGAAATAGCACTGATGCTCAAGTTTTCCATTACTTCCACCATATCATTTTCTGTCAGCTTTCGCTTGGGGTTAATAACGCCTCTCGACATGAATGTCTTCAGTATATAGGGAAAGACCATCGGTTCACATTTGATTTCTTCCCCGCTTATTCGTGCTCTTCTCATTTCCTACCTTTTCTGCAATTCTTCTCTTCTTTGTTTCACATCTAGCTTGAATCCTAAGCCAAAGCAATCGTGTTTATTTGCCAATATTTGCGTAGTGATCCTTACCTGGAGATATCTTCCCAGTCCTCTTTCAACTGTCATTTTTAGACTCATCCGAGTATTTATAGACATTTTTTGTGTGAGGATCCTATTTCCTTCAGCTACGAAGGTAGCATTTACAAACTCCGAAGTTCTAAAAGAGCATTCCCAACAATTTTAATAGTGATTAATCGACCCTCTGTCACCAATTTTAACTTTTGATGTTGGGATGACGGTACTACCCCTACCGAATGGATCCAAGGTCTTCCAACAAGAAATTATACTTGGGCTTAATGTCCATCACCAAAAATTCCATCTCATACGTGTTTGGACCAATTAGGAGCGGTATCTCAATTATGCCCATTAGTCTTCTTTCGATTCCGTCAAATGCACTCACTGTGTTGTGGCATGCCTTCATGTTGGAACTATCGATTGGTAACCTATTCAGATTCGTCAATGGTAGCACATTGGTTGTGTCTGAAAGTCACAGCAATTGTGCAAGCATACACACGTCGATGCAAGTATAGTTGATAAAAAATTCTACCGGATATTGATCCCACGAGGAAATAGGTTCTTGATGTTAACTGCTAGAGCAATTAATACTGAAAATGAGTAAACTGTGAGTAAGGATATCAGTGCAATTACATAAGATCTACACACTAAAATAGTTAATATTGTCAATGCAATCAGAATTAAATGCCAGAGGTTAAATGGCAATGTACTAAAAGTAAATCAAATGTGTTGAGTGTTGAGTACTGAATATTTAAATGCATGAAATGTAAAATTGATCAAGTGTAAAAGGGTAAGAATGGTTCACTGATTTTACAAACTTGCATGCTGAATGCGTCGACAAGGTAAAGTTTAGATGAATTGTTGCAGCAATAAATCTCTCTTGAATTCTTACCAACAATAGCTCTCTATTTAATCCAGACTTAAATACCCATAATCACTCCACCTCTCGGTGTGAGCAATGTTGTACATCCAAGAACAAGTGACTGAAATCTTTCCAATCCCAAGCAGCTCTCGCCTAACTTACTTGTTAACCTAACTTGTGACCACATCTCTCAATGTCGACAGACTGCAATTTTACTCTCATGCTTAAAGCAGTTAGATCCAAAAATAAACAGATAAGCAGTATTAAATAAGAGTCAAGATAATCTAACACCAAAAGATACTCTCATATTCATTTAATGTCATTAGAATTCATCATTGTCAAAAGAAAAATTAAAGAGTACAATCAAAGCTTACTATCTCTAGATTACTAAGACTACTCCTTAATCATTCCTCTTGCCCAGCACAAAGCACCTCTCGTCAGAAGTTGCTGCAGATTTGCTTCATCAACTTCCCAATACCTAGCTCAAAATCTCAAAATCACACAGAATTTGTAGAATTTAATCCCTTAGCTCTTGATGGTTTCTTCATTCTTCATTCTTTTATTTATAGGCTTAAGAAATTACAGATTTCATCCTCTCATTCTCAGATCCAGATCTAGATTTTGCAGCTGTCAAAGTTAGTTAGAGTACAGCTGTGCACTCATGCATTTTAATGTTTTCTTCAGAGATCTGTAGATTGTCGCTGCATTACTGGATGCAATCAATTCAGAGTTCATGTTTAGTGCGACCACATCGCTGGTTGCAACTCCAAGCTAATCTTGTGGCTGCATTCTTCTTCATCATTAAGCTCTTGGACTGAGTTCCTGCGCTGACAATTCTAAGGTGCAAAATATCGAACTACTTGTGTTGACATTAGTACAAAAACAGATAAAAATAACAAGAAATTAAACTAACTAGCAATGAATTAGAAAATTAAAAAACTAATTATGAAATGCTGAAGATGCATGCTAAATGAGATACAAAAGAGATAATTAAAACACTAAATTAGGGAGAAAATATATTCCATTTGTAATACCATCACACCCCCAAACTTGAATTTTTACTTGTCCTTAAGTAAACAAAAATTAACAAAGTCACAAGCAAAAATGTCATCGCAATCATCAGTCATACAACTTGAATTCTCTGAAGTCCTAATGTACAAATTGTATTCATATGATAAAATAATGCACCGACAATTTATAGGCATGAATAATTTAAAATTGCAACTTCATAAATGTTAGTGACATGCATTGAATCCTAATCTTTCTTGAACCAATACAGCATTTATAAAAAAAATTCTTTCTTTTTTTTCTTTTCTTCCTTTTTCTCATTTTGTTTCTTTTTCTAATGACTGACAGATGTCATTGCATTACTCTACCTTTGTTCCTGGGCAGTAACGAAAGGGTGCAACAAACCCCTAGGAGGTATGTAATTGCACCGACACACACTCTTGCAGTGACAGTCTTTGGCTATATGATTTTTCTAAACCTGCAGCGGACTGTTCTCCAATGGAAAGTCATAATACACTCACATTAGAGTGTTTTTTATTCATGAAATGTCGCTACAACTGGTCAGTTAGCTTAAGATTCAACATCAACACTATCATTTTATTACTGAAGCAATTCTAATCATTCAATCAAAAATAGCAGACTCATCATTCATTCATATTCATCCAATTTCCTCATTATCATCCAAACAATTCAAGAATTACGCATAAAAATAAAAATTGTTGGCATATTTCTGTTGAAATTTTGTCAATTCTCATTAACTAAAGAAACAAGTAGAATTCAAATGTGTGGGTGTAATTTCATTTCCATTTCACATTATCCCCCTCAAACTTACTGTCTACATTGTCCCCGAAATAATGGAAATGCAACTACAATGCAATTAAACTAACTAAAGGAATACAGTGACAGTAACAATGCATGAAAACTAACTAAAAAGAAATGTACTAACTTACTCGTCAGCAGCCGATGTAGAGGCTGCCTTTGTTTTCCTTTTCTTCTTCTTTGGACGCTCACCCTCGTCATGGTGCTTCTTCTTCTTCTTGTCCTTACGCCTTCTTCTTTTTTTATCCTTCGCGCCAATTGGTTCGACGGATTGCTCCTCCTCAATAGGTTAGGTGGCGGCCTCATCGATTATCACCTCTAATGGGTGGATTTCTGCGAACAGTGCCACATAAGGTACGATAGCAAGAGGATTCAGATCCTCAATCTCGCTAGTAACAACCTCAGTCTAGCTCGCAGCAGGTCGAGCCTCATCAGAGCTAGATGCCCCCACACTCTCTGTGTACGAACAACATCTTCAGCAATCATTGTCGGGGTATCTGTTTCTTTGAGTGCCCTTCTTCCTTATCATCATCCGAAATATGAATCCGTGTTGGCACAGAGGCAAGTCTACCATCAGGGGTAGGTTGATCGGATGATGAGTATTACATCGGTTGGACTACGGATGGAAAGGTTGGAAAGTCTGGCAATGGAGTGAGGCTGATCTTGCGTAGTGCTGTGACAATAGCCTCGTTCCATGCCTTTGTGTAAGCATAAAGTTTATGCAGCCTAAAATCCATATCCTCCAATATGCCATCAGTGTGGATTTAATGCATGTCGATGCGATCCAGGTGTACTTCCATTAAAGCTAACTTTTTCGCCACTTGTGACTCTGTCGGTGCAATGGTTTAGTCAGCCTTTGTTTTACCCTTGCTTCTCCTTTTTCTTAGAGGCTTCCTTGGCCACTAGTGTCTCTTGGCCACGTGTCATCCGTTTAACGAAAATGTCATTGATCGGGCATTTGTTGTTTAAGACCTCCTCACCATCCTTGGGCACAATGCCTTTTATTTTACAGCAGCATAATTAGAGAAGTGGATGAAGTATACTAGTTTGCTTGCCAGCTACCTCGATAATCTGGGCGTGGATGATCTCACCGATGTCTATGTGCCGGTGGTGCAAGATATAATGCAGGAGATACATACAGTCTAATGTCGCCGTAGTGCTATGTGTTGAAGGCATGATGCGACTGTTGATGAAATGAACCAAACTTTTCTAAAGGGTGTAAGGTACCATCTGTGCATGGTGTAGTTGTGAAACCCGTTTCCAATACAAGTAGCTCTATCGATGCATAAGTCCTTCATCATCTAATCCATACATTCATTGTCCAATCGATGTATAAATGGTGCATGGTCATCCACTCGCTCGGAATCCTCAACAGCACGTTTATCTGAGCAACTCTCCATAGAATGAGCCCCTCCCGGATAAAAACAAACTCTTGCTCTAGATCCACTAAGTTGGCATAGAACTCCCTGACTAGTGTAAGGGAGTAGCCAGAGGGATGTTCGTAAAAGAACTCCCAACCAAGGTGGCTGATAGTGTGGACAACATGCTTCCCCAGAGTCTGGTGTAGAGAAAGTTATAAACCTTGTTCAGGGTGGAGTTTTCTCTTCAGCATGGTATTTTGGTAGCGCTCGTTGGTCACAGTCGTCAAGAATAAAATTAGGCATGTAGAAGGGGGTGGTGTTGTGGTCGGAGCCCCAGTAGAAGTTATCGAGGAGTTCTTGGAAGGAGTTTTTGAAAGGTTTTTCGAGGCACAGGTTTTACCCATTGTAATGGAAGAAGGAAGTTAGAAAGGTTACAGAAAATGATTGCTCTGTTGAATGGAAAGAAAATACAGAGGCGATGAGAAGACGAATTGTAGCAATAATGGAAGATGTAAGAGAAAGAAAACTGTAGGGAGATGTTTTATAACCTAGGCGTGATGATTGAAAGAATTACGGGGAAATGTTGCATCTGCAGTTATTAATTTACAGGTTGTAGATTGTACTATTTCATTTGATCGAATGGTTAGGAGAGAAGAGAAATCAATCAACACGATTCTTATTGAAAAACAATACTGACTCATCACAGAATGCGCCGACAATTCATGCTTCAATGCTTCGACAAAAAGATGATTTTTATTTTTGCAAAAGAATTTGAAACAACATAAGTAAAATTAAAATAACTAAAGGTAAATAGAGAAATGCGTCAACATTATTTAAATGTGACAAGGTCGACGGCTTCGTTTGGTTCTCTATCGTCTGGGCTCACGTAATACTTAAGACGTTGGCCATTTATTTTAAATTGTTTTCCATCCTTTAAATTTTCGATTGTCACCACACCGCTCTGGAATGCCTCGACAACTTTGAAAGGGCCTGACCATCTTGATATCAATTTCCCTGTATGCAATTTTAAACGTGAGTTAAATAAAAGCACTAACTGACCAGGGTGAAATTGTCGATGCAAAATGATGTTGTCGTGTCATCTCTTTGTTTTTTCCTTATATATTATGACATTCTCAAAAGCATGGCATCGGATTTCTTCTAGCTTCGTGATGTCCAACAATCTTTTTTTCCAGCAGCATCATAATCCATATTCACCTACTTGATTGCGCACATAGCCTTACGTTCAAGCTCAACTGGTAGGTGACAAGACTTACAAAACACTAGTTGATACGATGACATTCCCAACGGGGTCTTGTGTGCAGTGCGAAGTGCCAACAATGCATCATGTAACCGTAAAGACCAATCCTTTGTAGATGGTTGACCACCTTCTCAAGTATGCTTTTAATTTGGCGATTGGATACTTCGGCTTGACCATTGGTTTGTGGGTGATATGTAGTAGCCATACGATGCTTCACACCATATCTTTTTAATGTAGTCGCCATTTGGTTATTATAAAAATGAGTCCCTTGGTCACTTATCAATGCTCTTGATGTTCCAAATCTTGTAAGGATGTATGTCTGAAAGAACTTCAACATCGTTCGAGCGTCATCATTTGGCACTGCAATTGCCTCGATCCACTTCAAGACATAGTCAACAGCCACTAATATGTACACATTTCCAAAAGAGCTTGGAAATGGTCCCATAAAGTCTATACCCCATACGTCAAAGAGTTTTACCTCCATGATCGGTTATTGGAGCATCTCATTGCGTTGATATATTGAATCAGTGCGTTGACAATGATCACATTGTTATGCAAAGTTGTGGGCGTCTCGAAACAATATGGGCCAATAAAATCCTGACTGTAGGACCTTAGCAGCAGTCCTAGGACCACCAAAATGTCCTCTATAAGGGGCATCTTTGCAATGTCGCAGGATTGAAATCATTTCTTTTTCAGGTACACAACGACGAGTAATGTTGTTGGCGCATACCTTGAATAGGTATGGCTCGTTCTAGTAATATTGTTAGCATCGCGTATGAACCTGATCTTCTTGTGACCAGTAGTATTCATGGGTAGCTTCCTACACACAAGGTAATTGACAACATCAGCATACCAAGGCGATGCGTCGACAAAGAATAACTGCTCGTATGGAAATGCTTCGACAATTTTGGACATCTGCCCATCTTAACTTCCATCTTCTAGTCGAGACAAGTGGTCAACTACTTGATTTTCAAATCCTTTCCTATCCCTGATTTCAATATCAAATTCTTAAAGGAGCAGGATCCATCGTATCAGTCTAGTTTTGGCGTCTTTCTTTGTAAGAAGATATTTCAATGTGGAGTGGTCATGTATACTGTAATCTTTGCACCGATAAGATATGAACGAAACTTGTCAAATGCGAAGACTACTACTAACAACTCCTTCTCAATGGTAGTATAATTCACCTGCGCTTCAGCCAGAGTTTTACTAGCATAGTAAATAGAATGAAATACCTTCTCTTTTCTTTGGCCTAGTACAGCTCCTACAGTGAAATCACTTGCGTCGCACATTAGTTCAAACGGTTGCGTCCAGTCCAGTGCAATGATAATTGGGGCTTGTACCATTTATTTTTTTATTGTGAGGAATGCGTCCAAGCAGTTGTCATCGAATACAAACTTTTTATTTTGCTCTAGTAATGAGCATAATGGTTTAGCTATCTTGGAAAAATCTCAAATGGATCTCTTATAAAAGCCAGCGTGTCCAAGAAACCTTCATATTGCATTGACGTTGGTGGGCAGTGGTAGTTTCTTGATGATTTTTACTTTTGCTTTATCAACCTCACTACCCTAAAAAGATATCCGATACCCGAGGATAATGCCTTCAGTTGCCATGAAGTGGCATTTCTCCCAATTTAGAACTAGATTTGTGTCCTCACATCTCTTCAAGACTCTTGCCAGATTGTCAGCTTATTGGTCGAAATTATGTCCATAGATAGAGAAATCATCCATGAATACCTCTAAAGAATCCTCGATCATGTTCGAAAAAATTATCATCATATATCTTTGAAATGTTGCTAGCGCATTACACAACCCAAATGGCATACGTCGGAAAGCAAAGGTTCCTAAAGGACATGTGAACCTGGTCTTTGCTTTATCTTCTGGCATAATGACAATTTGGTTGTATCCAAAATAGCCATCTAAGAAGCAATAATAGGCTTTACCAGCTAGCCTATCTAGCATCTGATCAATGAAAGGCAGTTGGAAATGGCCCTCCTTTGTGGCCGCATTTAGTCGACATTAATCCATGCATACTCGCCAGCCAGTAACAATGCGAGTAGGGATCAACTCGTTCTTGTCGTTGGTCACAACTATGAAACCACTCTTTTTAGGCACACATTGGATGAGGCTTACCTAATTGTTATCAGAAATAGGGTATATGATGCCCGCACTAACCATTTGATAATTTCCTTCTTCACTACTTCTTTCATCGTCTCATTAAGTCGTCTTTGTTGCTCAATTGATTGCTTATTTTCATCTTCCAGCCTGATTTTGTGCATGCAAAAAGAGGGACTGATGCCTCTAATATCAACAATGCCCTAGGCTATGGCTCTTTTGTGCTCTTTCAAAATCGCGGTGAGCTTATCTTCTTGTGTTGCGTCGAGGGATGCGTTGATAGTAATAGGTAATGTCTCGTTGTCACCAAGGAAGACATACTTCAAATGCATTGGCAATAGCTTCAACTCCAAGGTAGGAGCTTGCTCAATAGATGGTTTAAACACTAGGATTGTCCTCTTAGACAAATCCAAAGACTCTAATTACCAATTCCGTCTCAGCTCACAATTGTTAACCTCCTATTTGTTGCTACAGTCAATTAGGATTTCCTTAGTGGATGTCGCTGCATCTTCATCTGACGCTGCTAAACTTCTTGCATTGAGTTCTTCTAAAATGATTTCATCCAGCACATCGATGTGGTGACATTGTTCTTTACTTCTAGAAGGAGATGCCTCAAACACACTAAAGGTCACATGCTCGTCGTTTTGTCGTGATAAGCTCCCTTGAATATGTCGATAAGTGTGTGTCCCGTTGCTAGAAATGGTCACCCCAAGATAATGGGCACCTCTTTATTTTCTTCGTAGTCTAGGATAATGAAATCAGTAGGGAATATGATTTTATCAACTTGGACAAGGATGTCTTTGATTTGGCCTTCAGGTTATGCCAAGGATCTGTCCGCAAGTTATAATGTCACCACAGTGGGCTTCATCGAACCTATTCCTAACTTCTTAAAAGTAGACAAAGGCATAAGGTTAATACTTGCTCCCAAATCACATAAAGCCTTACCTAAATAATGATTCCCAATGAAGCATGGGATTGTGAAGCTTCCAGGATCTTTCATCTTTGTTGGCAACTTGTTTGTCAGTACAACGCTACACCCCTCTGTAAGCGTAATCATCTCGATTTCAGACAATTTCTTCTTCTTTGAAAGTAGCTCCTTCATAAATTTCTCATAGTTGGGTATCTGCACAAGAGCATCTACAAGAGGTATATATATATTCAATTATTTCAAAGTAGAAACAAACCTTTGATATTCTTTATCATGGACTTTCTCTTTCAATCTTTGCGGAAATGGAAAAGGTATTGTAGCAGTGAGTTGTTGTCAAAATTCGGTAGTGTCAACATTGGCAGTTACGTCAACAACTTAGTTGGGCAAACTGCAGGTATAGATGGCACTATAGGGAATGAGAGTATACCAGTTTGCTTACCAGCTACCTCGACGATCTGGGCATGGATGATCTCACTGATGTCGATGTGTCGGTGATGCAGGATGAATGCAGGAGACACATAAGGTTTAATGTCGCCGTAGTGCTATGTGTTGAAGGCATGATGCAACTGTTGATGAAATGAAACCAAACTTTGCTAAGGGTGTAAGGTACCGTCTGTGCATGACGTAGTTGTGGAACCCGTTTCCAGTCCAAGTAGCTCTATTGATGCATAAGTCTTTCATCATCTGATCCATACAGTCATCGTCCAATCAATGCATAAATGGTGCATGGTTGCCCACTTGCTCGGGAATCCTCAACAGCACATTTATCTGAGCAGCTCTCCATGGAATGAACCCCTCCAGGATAAAAACAAACTCTTGCTCCGGATACACAAAGCTGGCATAGAACTCCTTAACTAGTGTAAGGGAGTAACCAGAGGGATGTTCACAGAAGAACTCCCAACCAAGGTGGCTGATAATATAGACAACATACTTCCCAGAGTCTGGTATGGAGAAAGTTGCAAACCTTGTTCTGGGTGGAGGTTTCTCTTCAGCATGGTATTTTTGTAGCGGTCTTTGGCTGCAGTCGTCAAGAATAAAACTAGGCCTGTAGACGGAGGTCGTGTTCTGGTCAGAGCCCCAATAGAAGTTATCGGGGTGCTCTTGGAAGGAGTTTTTGAAGGGTTTTTCGAGGCACGGGTTTTTGCTATTATAATGGAAGAAGGAAGTTAGAAAAGGTTATAAAAAATGATTGCTATGTTGAATGGAAAAGAAAATACAGAGGTGATGAAGAAGACGAGTTGTAGTAACAATAGAAGATGTAGGGAGAAAAGAGAACTGCAGGAGAGAGGTTTTATAACCTAGGGTGATGATTGAAAGAATTACGGGGAAACGTTACGTCTGCAATCATTAATTGCCAAGCTGCAGATTGTACTGTTTCATTTGATCGAATGGCTAGGAGAGAAGAAAAATCAATCGGCGCAATTCTTGTTAAAAAAGTAATGCTGACTCATCATAGAATGCGTCGACAATTCATGCTTCAATGCTTAGACAAAAAGATGATTTTTATTTTTGCAAAAGAATTTGAAACAACACAAGTAAACTTAAAATAACTGAAAGTAAATAGAGAAATGTGTCGACATTATTTAAATGTGGCCAGGTCGACGGCTTCGTTTGGTTCTCTATCATTTGGGCTCACATAATGCTTAAGACGTTGGCCATTTACTTTAAATTATTGTCCATCCTTTAAATTTTCGATTGTCACCGTATTGCTCTTGAATGCCTCGACAACTTTGAAAGGGCCTGACCATCTTGATCTCAATTTCCTTGTATGCAATTTTAAATGTGAGTTAAATGCACTAACTGACCAGGGTGAAATTGTCGATGCAAAATGATGTTGTCGTGCCATCTATTTGTCTTTTCCTTATATATTGCGACATTCTCATAAGCATGACGTCGGATTTCTTCTAGCTCCGTGATGTCCAACAATCTTTTCTTTCCAGCAGCATCATAATCCATATTCACCTACTTGATAGCCCACAAAGCCTTATGTTCAAGCTTAACTGGCAGGTGACAAGACTTACCAAACACTAGTTGATACGATGACATTCCCAACAAGGTCTTGTGTGCAGTGCAAAGTGCCCACAATGCATCATGTAACCGTAAGGACCAATCCTTTCTAAATGGGTTGACCACCTTCTCAAGTATGCCTTTAATTTGGCGATTGGATACTTCGACTTGACTATTGGTTTTGTGGGTGATACGTAGTAGCCATAAGATGCCTCACACCATATCTTTTTAATGTAGTCGCCACTTGGTTATTATAAAAATGAGTCCCTTGGTCACTTATCGATGCTCTCGGTGTTCTAAATCTTGTAAGGATGTATGTGTGAAAGGACTTGGATATATACATTTCCAAAAGAGCTTGGAAATAGTCTCATAAATTCTATACCCCATACATCAAAGAGCTCTACCTCCATATCAGTTGTTGGAGCATCTCATTGAGTCGAGATATTGAACCAGTACGTTGACAATGATCACATTATTGTGCAAAGTTGTGGGTGTGTCGAAACAATGTAGGCCAATAAAATCCAGACTGTAGAACCTTAGAAGCAGTCCTAAGACCCCTAAAATGTCATCCACAAGGGGCATCATGGCAATGTTGCAGGATTGAAGTCATTTCTTCTTTAGGTACGCATCGACGGATAATGTTGTCAGCGTATACCTTGAATAGGTATGGCTCGTTCCAATAATATTTTGCAGTATCGTGTATAAACCTGATCTTTTTGTGACCAGTAGTATTCATGGGTAGCTTCCCACACATAAGGTAATTAACAACATCGGCATACTAGGACGATGCATCGATAAAGAATAACTGCTAGTATGGAAATGCTTCAATAATTTGGGACATCTACCCATCTTCACTTCCAACTTCTAGTCGAGACAAGTGGTCAGCTACTTGATTTTCAGATCCTTTCGTATCTTGATTTCAATATCAAATTCTTGAAGGATTAGGATGCATCGTATCAATCTAGGCTTGGCATCTTTCTTTGTAAAAAGGTATCTCAATGCTGAGTGGCCCGTGTAAACTATAGTCTTTGTGCCAACAAGATAGGAATGAAACTTGTCAAATGCGAATACTACTGCTAGCAACTCCTTCTCAATTGTTGTGTAATTAACCTGTGCTTCAGTTAGACTTTTACTAGCATAATAGATAGAGTGAAATACCTTCTCTTTTCTTTGGCCTAGAACAGCTCCCATAGCAAAATCACTAGCGTTGCACATTAGTTCAAACGGTTGCGTCTAGTCTGGTGCAACGATAATTGGGGCTTGTACCAGCTACTTCTTTATTGTCATGAATGCGTCCAGACAGTTGTCATTGAACACAAACTTTTTATTTTACTCCAGTAATGAGCATAATGGTTTACCTATCTTGCAAAAATCTTGAATGAATCTCCTATAAAAGCCAACATGTCCAAGAAAACTTCTTATTGCTTTGACATTGGTGGGCTGTGGTAGTTTCTCGATGATTTCTACTTTTTCTTTATCAACCTCAATGCCCTGACAAGATATTTGATGCCTAAGGATAATGCCTTCAGTTTCCATAAAGAAGCATTTCTCCCAATTCAGAACTAGATTTGTGTCCTCACATCTCTTCAAGACTCTTATCAGATTATCAGTGCATTGGTTGAAATTCTATCCATAGACAGAGTAATCATCCATGAATACCTCTAAGGAATCCTCGATCATGTCCGAAAAATTTGTCATCATACATCTCTGGAATGTTGCTGGCGCATTACACAACCCAAATTGCAGACGCCGAAAAGCAAAGGTTCCAAAAGGGCATGTGAACGTGGTCTTTGCTTGATTTTTCGACACAATGGTAATTTGGTTGTATCCAGGATAGCCATCTAAGAAGCAATAATAGGCTTTACCAGCTAGCCTATCTAGCATTTGATCAAAGAAAGGCAGTGGGAAATGGTCCTTCTTTGTGGCCTTATTTAGTCGACAATAATTCATGCATACTCGCCAGCCAATCGCAATGCGAGTGGGGATCAACTCATTCTTGTCGTTGGTCACAAATGTGAAACCACTCTTTTTAGGCACACATTGGACGGGGCATAACCAATTTCTATCATAAATATGGTATATGATGCCCGCATCTAACCATTAGATAACTTCCTTTTTCACTACTTCTTTCATTTTCTCATTAAGTCATCTTTGTTGCTCAATTGATTGCTTCTCTTCATCTTCTAGCCTTATCTTATGCATGCAAAAAGAGGGACTGATGCCTCTAATATCTGCAATGCTCCAAGCTATGGCTCTTTTATGCTCTTTCAAAATCGCGATGAGCTTATCTTCTTGTGTTACGTTGAGGATGCGTTGACAATAACAGGTAATGTCTCGTTGTCACCAAGGAAGACATAATTCAAATACGTTGGCAATGGCTTCAACTCCAAGGTAGGAGCTTGCTTAATAAATGGTTTAAACATTGGAATTATTGTTAGACAAATCCAAAGACTCCAATTGCCAATTCTATCACAGCTCACAATTGTTAACCTCTTCTTTGTCATTACAGTCAGCTAGGATTTCCTCAGTGGATGTTACCGCATCTTCATCTGACACTGCTAGATTTCTTGCATTGAATTCTTCCGAAATGATTTCATCCAGCACGTCAATATGATGACATTACTCTTTACTTCTGGACGAAGATGCCTCAAACACACTAAAGGTCACATGCTCGTCGTTATGACGCATGATAAGTTCTCCCTTGAATACGTCGATAAGTGTGCGTCTCATTGCTAGAAATGGCCGCCCCAAGATAATGGACACCTTTTTATCTGCTTCGTAGTCTAGGATAATGAAATCAGTAGAGAACACGAGTTTATCAACTTGGACAAGGATGTCTTTGATTTGGCCTTCAGGTTGTGCCAAGGATCTGTCCGCAAGTTATAATGTCACCACAGTGGGCTTCATCGAACCTATTCCTAACTTCTTAAAAGTAGACAAAGGCATAAGGTTAATACTTGCTCCCAAATCACTTAAAGCCTTACCTAAATAATGATTCCCAATGGAGCATGGGATTGTGAAGCTGCCAGGATCTTTCATCTTTGTTGGCAACTTGTTTGTCAGTACAGCGCTGCACCCCTCTGTTAGCGCAATCGTCTTGATTTCAGATAATTTCTTCTTTTTTGAAAGTAGCTCCTTTATAAATTTCCCATAGTTGGGTATTTGCACAAGAGCATCTAGAAGAGGTATATTAATATCTAATTGTTTCAAAGTAGAAACAAACCTTTGATATTCTTTATCATGGACTTTCTCTTTAAATCTTTGTGGAAATGGGAAAGGTATTGTAAGATTGGGCTGTTGTGGAAATTTTGGTGGTGTCGACATTGATAGTTGCGTTGACAACTTTGTTGGGCAAACAGTAGGCATGGATATCACTACAGTTGGTTCCTCTTCATTTTCCTTCGCTTGACTTCCTTCAACTGCATTGTCCTCTTGTTGCTGTGGTTCAAATGCATCGACATGGTCTTGGCCAGAACTGCTTGGTCCAACCGTTTACTTCCCACTCCTCAGCGTGATTGCTTTGCAATTCTCCTTCCCCTTCTGCGTAGGATTCTCAGTTTCACTAGGCAGAGTGCTTGGTGACCTGGTGCTAAGATTAGAAGCCAACTACCCTAGCTGTGCTTCCAATGCTCGAATGGAAGAAGATTTGCCTTGCACTATTGCTTTAGTTCGTGTGATATGCTCGTACATCATCGCCTCAAGAGTAGCCATAGGAAATGACTTTGGTTGGGAAAACTACTGCTGTTGATGTTGATAATGTTGTCCTTGCATATGCAGCAGCATAGACTATTGTGGCTGTAATCAAAATTGTGGTTGCATCTGACTATGTGACTGTATTTGTTCAGATCAAGAATTTACCTGCGAATTTTGATTATAATCTGTTGTTGGTTGTTATTATAACTCCCTTATCTATAACCCCCTTGATTTGAGGAATTTCCATATCTAAATGTGGAAGCATTTTGATTCCCCCAAGGTTGTTGAGATCAATAATTGTATGAGTTACCAAATGAACTTCCAATGATGTTTTTCACATAGAAAGCATTTTCTGCATGTTATGGGCAATCCTCATAACTATGGGTGTCACCACAAATTTCACAAGAAAATATCGGTGCATCCAATTGTTGAGCCACTTGAATAGGAGCAACGTCATTTGTTCCCTTCATATTCTTTATGATATAGGCCAATGAGGAAACCTGTGCTGACAAAGTAGAAATAGCATCTAACTCAAGAACTCTAGGGTTAGTTTTTGCCTGTACAGAACGAGAGATCGGATATTGATAATCGTTCTGAGCAAACCTCTCTAGAATTCTTACAACTTCATTGTATGTACAATCCAACAAGGGACCATTAGCAGATGCGTCGACAAGGTTCCTTGTCTAAGCATTCAAACCATTGTAAAATATTTCAATCAGGGTCTCCTGCTAAATTCCATGCATTGAGTAGCGTCGAAGCAATGTTTTATAACGCTCCCATGTTGTATGTAATTATCATAATCCAGTTGATGATATGCAGTAATATCATTTCGCAACCTTGCGTTCATTATCGGTGGATTGAAACACAAAATAAACTGCGTTGCTAACGCATTCCAAGATGTAATTGATCCTGCCGGCAATCCCAAGAACCATGTTCTTCCTTTACCCTGCAACGAATAAGGAAATTGTTGCATTTTTAAAGTATCATAAAGGACACCATGTTGACTAAAGGATGCACAAATAAGCAAAAATGATTTTAAGTGTTCTCTTGCGTCTTAATGAGGAAAACCAGAATATTGCCCACTAGAATTTAACATCTGAAACATCACCGATTTTAGCTCAAAATTTCCATCTTAGATAGCTAGTCTCACAACCCCTGGTTGTATATCATCAAGTATAGGCACAACAAAATCTCTTATTGTCCTATTTTGCACTTGTTCTTCTTGTGGACGTGGTGGTGGTATATTGTTAACAATTTGTGGAAGCACTCGAGGAACTCCATCTTGTGGCAGTAATGGTGGTAAATTATTGTTGTTGTTACCATCCATTTTCCTTTCTTCTTCCCTTCTTTTCCTTAGTGTCCTCTCAAGCTCCGGATCAAAGCTCACAATGTCCTTAGGATTTCTCCTTGTGGACATGTAACAATTAAAAATCTGAAAAAGAAAACAATTAGAGAAATATAAACAGATTAGTAGAGATTAAAAGTTAAGTAGAATTAATTGCAACTACAAAAGTAAACATCAAACAAACGCCAATTTCCTCGGAAACGGTGCAAAAACTTGATTGCATCTGAAATGTCACAATGATTGTGCAAGCGTATACACGTCGATGCAAGTATAGTTGATAATCGGATATCGATCCCACAATAGTTGATAGACAATTCTATCAGATTCGATCCCACAGGGAAATGGGTTCTTGATGTTAACTGTCGAAGCAATTAATACTAAAAATGAGTAAAATGTGAGTAACAATGTCAATGTAATTACGTTAGATCTACACACTAAATTAGTTAATATTGTCAATGCAATCAAAATTAAATGTCATAGGTTAAATGTCAATGTACTGAAAGTAAATCAAATGTGTTGAGTGTTGAGTGCTGAATATTTAAATGCATGAAATGTAAAATTGATCAAGTGTAAAAGGGTAGGAATGGTTCACTGATTCTGTAAAGTTGCACTGCTGAATGCGTCGATAAGGTAAAGTTTAGATGAATTGTGGTAGCAATAAATCTCTCTTAAGTTCTTACCAACAACAACTCTCTATTTAATCCAGACTTAAATACCCACAATAACTCCACCTCTCAGTGTGAGCAATGTGCGCATCCAAGAACAAGTGACTGGAATCTTTCCAATCTCAAGCAGCTCTCGACTAACTTACTTGTTAACCTAACTTGTCACCGCATCTCTCGATGTCAGCAGACTGCAATTTCACTCTCGTGTTTAAAGCGATTAGATCCAAGAATAAACAGATAAGCAGTATTAAATAAGAGTCAAGATAATCTACCACTAAAAGATACTCTAATATTCATTTAATGTCATTAGAATTCATCATTGTCAAAAGAAAAATTAAAGAGTACAATCGAAGCTTACTATCTCTAGATTACTAAGACTACTCCTTCATCATTCCTCTTGCCCAGCACAAAGCACCTCTCGTCAGAAGTTGCTACAGACTTGCTTCATCAGCTTCCCAATTCCCAGCTCAAATCTTAAAATCACACAGAATTTGTAGAATTTAATCCCTTAGCTCTTGATGATTCCTTCATTCTTTGTTCTTCTATTTATAGCCTTCAAATTGTTGCAGGGTTCAACCTCCATTCCCAGATCCAGATCTAGATTTTACAGTTGTTAAAGTTAGTTAGAGTACAGTTGTGCACTCATGCAGATTTAATGTTCTTTTCAGAGATCTGCAAGATGTCGTTGCACTGCAGGGCACAATCTGAGATCATATTTACGACAACATCTATGATGTTCCTGCGTTGGTGCTTCCAGATGTAAATTTAGCTTGAGTTTACTCATTTGAGGTTCAGGTTCTATGCGACGACACCGCTGGTTGAAACTCCAAGCTGATCTTGTGGTTGCATTCTTCTCCATCATTAAGCTCTTGGACTGAGTTCCTGCGTTGACAATTCTAAGGTGCAATATATCGAACTACTTTCGTTGACATAAGTACAAAAACAGATAAAAATAACAAGAAATTAAACTAACTAGTAATAAATTAAAAAATGTAAAAACTAAGCATGAAATGCTCAAGATGCATGCTAAATGAGATACAAAAGAGACAATTAAAACACTAATTTAGGGAGAAAATATATGTCATTTGCAATACCATCACCTTCCTTCTAAGAGAAAACCTCTTGGCACTTTCTCCAACATCAATCTTACCACTTCTGATTGCATTTTCAATCATTTCCATAGACATAACCATATCGGAGAAGCTCTTGGTAGCGTTTCCCAACAAATGACTAATATATGGCGCCTTCAAGGTACTAACAAAGACCATGGTTATTTCATTTTCAGATAGTGGTGGTTCTACCTGAGTTGCAATATCCCTCGACCTTTGGGCATACTGCCTGAAGCTTTTACCCAACTTTTTCTCTGTATTTTGCTATGTGATCCTATCAGGAGTCATATCGATGACGTGGCCATATTGCTTCATGAAAGCCTGTGCCAAATCCTTCCAAGAACTGATCTTGGTAGGCTCAATTGATTGTACCACTTTGCAGTCGATCCCGTCAGATTGTCCTGGAAACAGTGGATTAGCAATTGATCATTATGGACGTACCCCGTCATCTTTCTACAGAATATGGTGATATGTGCTTCTAGACAGCTCATCATTTTGTATTTTTCAAACTCTAGAGCCTTAAACTTGGGGGAAGTACTAAGTTTGGGACCAAACACAATTCCTTGGTGTCCATCCCACAACAAACCTCAGCTCCTTCCATCATGCTGAATCTTTCCTCCAATCATTTACAACACTCCTTCAACTGATTCGAAAGTTCGACTCTTGCCTTCTACGCCTTTACTACATCGTTAAAATTTGGTACGAAGGGGTTAACTGAGCTATCTCCTGGGTTAGAACTAGAGCCCATTTGGTAGTTCGCTGACCTTGATGTGCCAATCAGGTATGGCTGTGGTTTGATGGTGACAGATGCTCCTCGCACGCATGTCTCCTACTGAGCCTGGACATGCATAGGGGTAACACTCGGAGGATATGAAAGATCCTCACTCTTTTTTAGGGTTTACTGTAATACCTTTCCTTTATTAGCTCCCTTAACTAGTAATTAGGTCAGCTGATTGATGATATCTTTTGGGATTCGATGATTTGATCCTTCATGTCCTACTGCACTTTGGCTAATTGTTCATACAGCTATGCTTGCAACTGATCTTGCATTTCCTTTTGAGTTTGCTCCAATTTTTCCAATCTCTAACCCATTGCTTTAGACTTAGTATGAGTACCATAATAGTTTGATTTGTTGTTTTTTGATGTACTAAAAAAGACATATGTTTTCTCCTCATTTATTGGATAATTGTTTCCCATTTATTTGTCATTTTGTCCTTAGTACATATTTTAACATTTTTTAGTTTAGTACATTGTATTTTCTAACTCTGTGGATCTTGGCCTAATTTTCCTTAATTTTGTCATATTTTACTACTAATGTCGCTGCATGAGCACTTCTAGATTGCGCCCAAAACTGTCGCTGCATGAGCACTTCTAGATTGCACCCAAAACTATTGCCGCAAGAATATTTTCGGAATGTACCCAAGACTGTCGCTACATAAATATTCTTTAAATTGCATCCAGAACTATCGCTACATATCTATTCTTCAATTGCACCCAAGAATGTCGCTGCATGAACATGTCCAAAATTGTCGCTGCATGAACGTGTCCAGAATTGAGCCCAGTATTGCTGCCGCATCTGACAGCTATCTGATAAGAACAGAAATGTGTGAGTTGTCCAATCTGGTTTAACCAACTTGTACAGCTTAATTCTGTAGAATAGACACCTGTACAATTTGGGCTAAATATAAACACTCACAAGGAAAGAGAAAAATGTGTCTCTCTTCCTTTAGTCCCCCATTTTACAATATTATCTTCTTCAACCTAACTTTGAGCTTTTCAACTATGGAGGCTTGAGACTCCTCGAGTGAATCAACGTAAAGGCGATGCAGACCAACTCTTGACGAGAAGTTCCTAAGTGTGACAAAATAGGAGAGTAAGAGAGCATTTCGAGTAAACTAGGTAGGAATAGAGTACTCCATTTGTTATTTTATATTTCTTTCTTAAACGATGGTAATTCATGTTATTTCAAGATGGTATGGAAGTACACTTGATATTTAGACTAATTGATATTTTATCCAAGCTTGCCTTTACTATTTAATCTTTGGGTTTCAATAATTTTAGCACGAAAGTGTTATTGCAGTCACAGTCATTGGAAGGTGCAGTGACAGTTTAAACTAACAAGCAAGACAACAGAAGTTGCTTGAGGATTAAAGGAATTTGGTCCACTTGTTCTTAAGTGTGTTGCATTGCCAGTACTGGAAGGTGTGGTTAGTGTTCATACTAAAGTCACTGATCTAATAGAAAAGCCAAGTTTGGTAAGATGTTCATTGCACTTCATTGCGCCGACAAATTACCTATTATAATTAACCTTGTAAGTCACACTTAGTTTTCTACTGACTATTCACGTTGTGGATCCCATTTTACCTTTATTACATTTTATCTTTATTTTCACATTCTTGCTCCGACAACCATTCTCACAATTTATTGCATTTTACTCATTCAATGCACCGACGATTTTAGACAACAGACACCCATCCTCGTGGGATCGATATCCGAAAGATTCACTTCTGTCTACTATACTTGCATCGACAGTGTACGCTTGTACATTACTGTGACGTTCATAGCGCGATCATTTTTCCAGAGAAACTATCATAATTTTAATTAATTAAGGACGTCTTCTTAAAATTTTAATGCATGAAATGTGATGCAAAACTTTATGAATGCTCTATGAATGTATGAATGCATATGCAAGAAAGGTATTGACTCTTAATCGAATTCTAATAGAATAACTTTACTAGAAAATGAATGTCTTTACATAAGATAATTACATATAAGGTCTTGCCCTAATACTTAGAGTCTTAATCTTTTGAAGGAGACATGCTAACTATTGGCCCTTATTAGACACTGACTCGTACTCTACGCTCAAAACATCAGCTTGAACAATTAACTTCTACAAGTATTATGCCAATTCTCTCACTTGTGTTATGCTTCACCCATGACATAGTCTCGATCTTTGACTTGCCTCTGAGAGTGTTGAAGTTGCCTATTACTTGTCTCCAAGGTTCTTTTGAGGAACTCGATTCGAATATCACAGTTTTACAATGAAGTTGTAAGTTCTTCAACCTTTCTCTTAATCCTTCATTCTTAACCTGGCTTGCCCTCAATTCTACCGCAGAATTACAACTGCGGCACCTATGCAAAGACACCTCTAACTCTACTACTCGGGCTTTCAAATCAGCTTTCTCGACCTGACTCTCCAACAGCTCACTCTTTATAGCATCTTGATCACGGCTGAAACGTCACAACGATTGTGCAAGCGGATAAACGTCGATGCAAGTATAGTTGATAGATAATTCTATCAAATATCGATCCCACGAGGAATGGGTTCTTGATGTCTAACTGTCAAAGAAATTAATACTGTAATCAGGTAAGATGTGAGTAAGAATGTCAGTGCAATTATGTCAGTGCAATTATGTCAGGTCTACACACTAAGATTGTTAATACTCTAAATGCAATCAAGGTTAATTGTCAGAGCAACTGAAAGTAAATCAAAATGTTATTGAAGTGTTGAGTATTTAAATGCATAAAAGTAAAGGTTTGATCAAATGTAAATAATTGGAGAGGATCACTGACTTCGCTAAGTGGCAACGCTGGATGCGCTGACAAGGTAAAATATAGATGGAATGTCTCTACAATGAAGTCCCTTTAAGTTCTTACCAACAACAACTCTCTACTTAATCCTGACTTAAATATCCACAATCACTTTACCTCTCGGTGCAAGCAACGATGTGTGTTCAAGAACAAGTAACTAGAGTTTGTCCCAGTCCCAAGCAGCTCTCGCCTAACTTGCTTATTAACCCAACCTGTCACCGCATCTCTCGATGTCGACGCACTGTAATTTCACTCTCGTGCTTAAAGCGGTTAGATCCAAGAATAAATAGATAAGTAGTGTAAAATAATAATCAAAATGATTTAACATTAAAAGACACTCTCGTATTCATTTAATATCATCAAAATCCATCATCATTTAAGAAGAATTAAAAAGTACAACGAAGCTTACTATCTCTAAACTACTAGGCCTACTCCCTAATTGTTCCTCTTGCTCTGCATCAAGCACTCCTCATCAGAAGTTGCTGCACACTTGCTCCATCAACTCACCCCTCCTCCGACGTCAAGCTTCCATGGTAGCTTGCTTAAACATTTGAGAGATTTTTGGATTTAAATTCTTCACTCCTTTATTTTTATCTCCTTCTTCTTTCCTTTATTTATAAGCTCAAGAAATTGCAGATTTTCTCCATTCTCAAATCCAACAACTTTTTACAGTTGTAAAAGTTTGTTATTAACAACTATGCAGATCTGATTTGTTTACTGGACTGTTGCAGAACGTTGGCGCAATTTATAAATTACGCCGACAATTTGTCAGCAGAATGTCTCTGCATTTCTAGACATCTCTTCTCAGATCTAGATCTAATTACAACTGTCACAGTTAGTTAAATTCCAACTGTGCACTCACGCAGTTCTGGTGTGATCTTTATAACTGTAAATTATCACTGCATTTTTATCGTGATCTGGATTCTTTAATTGCGACGACAACGTGTGAAATTCCTGCGCAGGTGCTTCCAGATGTGCTTTATGGCTTGAATTCACTCAAACAAAGTAAAGCTTTCAATGCGTCGACATCTCTGGTCGTAATTCCAATCTATACTTGTGATTGCATTCTTCTTCCAGCATTGATCTTCTGAGATGAGTTCCTGCACTGACAATTCTAAGGCGCAATATATCGGCTGATTGCGGTGACATTAGTGCAAAAAGAGTTAAAAATAATAGGAATTTAAACCAAATAACAATGAGTTAGAAAATATAAAAACTAAGTATGTAATGTCTATTATGCATGCTAAATATGCTACAAAAGAGACAATTAATACCCAAATTTAGGGAGAAAATATATGTCATTTGTAATACCATCACATCTCCTTGGACTTGAGCATCTTGAAATTTTCTTTTCCATTGATCCGCTCAAATCCTTTCCTCTTGGATTTCTTTTTGCCACTGTTCTGATGTCTTACCTAACCAGCAATTCTCATTGACTGATGGAGCTTCTTGTAATCCTTCTTCAAACCATCCAAGCCTTCCACAACCTTTCTCTTTCCTTTCCTCAACTTCTCGACTTCTAACCTTTGGATATCAACATCCAATCCCAACTACATCTTTTCTTCTTCTAATGTCTCTATCTTTTTCCCCAATTCAGAACTTTTCTTTTCAAAGTCTTGCTTTATGAGCTCTAATTCTGATGGGATTACTTGCAAATGTTCCTCAATTGGGCGAACATTTTCGAGATTCGGCACGGGTATATTGTCATTGATTCTCTTACCCCTCCATTCATCGTACTCCCGGGTTACCATGGGATTTACAGCAAATGGCTTCATTATACAAACTTGATTCCAAACATATGATATCTCTCAAACCCTTTTCCTATTATTCTCCCCCTTGTATACAAACTCACACTAAGTCAAACCTTGGGTTGCTAGGATGAACTGCCTTGATCGATACTGTCTCATCACTAACAAAAGGGCATATCCTATAGCTCCCTATATCCCAAGTAATGGAACCCAATCGAAATCTTCGTATCGATAAAGAATTTCATCAGGAATGAACCACGGTGCTTGTCATTCTATGTCTTTGTCTCAAAGACTATGGAGTATTGCCACCCACTTTTCCTCCGAAATATCTTCTTGCCTTTGTGTAGTAACAAATTCCCTCAAAGGGGAATAATTCACAAAAAACACTTGGCAGAAAATCTTTTCCACCTTCTAGAAGTGACTATGGAACCAAAAAGTCAATAGAGGTGCGAAACTGATAAATCTTCCTTCTCCTTCTCTTTGACATGCATTTAATGACCTAAAGGTCTTGGCCAGAATCGCTGGAATAGGTGTAACCCTCTTATCAAGATGGTCGAATATATCAGTGATCACCTCCTCTATATGCCCTAATGCCTTAGGAAAGATAACCAATCCATATAAACTGAGAGCAAATATATCAACTTTTTTCCTCGCATCTGGATGCGCTAAGATCAAATCTTGCAAGCTCTTCCAAGTGATGCATTTGTTGTCACCCTTCACCTTAATTCGAGTTGTAACCCATTGCCCGCTCATTCCCGTAATGTTCATCAGCTTCTTAAGAAAGGTTGGGACACTAGCAGCTCTCGAGTAGGCTTTGTTTACTTGCATCTTAGGGCAACGAAGTAAAGAAGTATACTCGGGAGTCGATTACATGTGAGGAAGGGATTAGCACCCTCACACACTCAAAATTGGTACCTAGTCAATTTTTTAAAGGTCTTATTTGTTAAAAACCTAAAAGCTCGAATAAAAGTTAAAATGCGATCACTCAATGCATGATTTATTAGGTTTAATATTATATATTATTTTTTTGAAAAAAAAATCGAACTTTATGAGGAAGGCTCCTTACCTTGAAATAATCGAGAAAGGAAGTCATGTCCAGTAAGTTAGGGCACGACACCTCAAATTTCCAAAAATAACAAGCATCCCTTTTATTCCAAATCTCACACTTTTTATTTTTGTTTTTTAAAGAAAAGAAGAGTATTAGATTATTTCGGTTTGAAGAATAACCGCACCTAGTAAGTTAAGGCACGACTTTTCAAATCACGAAATAATGAACATTGCCTTAATTTTGAAATCATTTATTTTATCAAAACACATGTATTTTTACAAAAGTCAAAATGAGTATGAATGAGCATAATATACAATTAATAATGATGGCATGGCATAAAAAAATGGAAGACAAGTAAATACAATAATAAAGACAATAATAGATGTGAATTTAAGAATATACAATAAATAAATAAATACTAATCTATAAATATATATATATATAAAACTTAGGAGGGATTAAATTGAAAACAAAACGAAAATAGTGACCTAATTTTAAAATACTTAAATATTTAAATAAAAAAATAAAGAGGATATATTAAAATAATTTTAAAAGGCAAGAATTAAATAAGAAATTTCCCCTAAACCCACATGTATTATTCACAAACTAGTGGTCAAATGACCAGATTAAAAACAAATAAAATCACATGGTTTAATTTTAAAAAAAGTTTTAAGGTAAAAGGGTAAATTTTAAATAAAATAAAATTTGGAGGGACTTATATATAGTAATTTTCCCTTTTTTTTAAAAATGCAGGTCCTTATAGTCAAGCAAACGAAGGCGTTTCAAGGCCATGGGAATTGGCCTAAAACGATGTTGTATGATGCCCAAATTGTTCCGGAAAAAGGACCAAAATGAAAGCCTTTTCATGAAAACATGCGGACCCTGATATGGGTCTGGATCGGGTCGAGTCGGACGGCTTGAACGGTGTCGTTTTAGGGCATTAGTGCAGGACCCTAAACGGCATCGTCTTATTAACCCTATAAAACCCAAAAAAAAATTAAAACCTTCATTTTCCTTGTTTCTTCAAAAAAACATTTTCCAAATCTTTTTTTTTCTCTCTAAGGCTCCCATGTCCAGTCACTTAAGACCACTATGGCTCTACCACTACCACCGAACATCGGCGAAGGCAACTGCCGTGCCCGATGGTTGAAAACCCAAAAAAACCCCCTCGCTTAGTGTTTCACCCTAATGTCAGATTTAAGGTTAAAATCAACCAAATCCGACCCTAGGATTACCAAATTGATTTGAAATGGTTCGGTCTTTTACATTTTTTTTAAAAAAAGTTTTGTTTTTTTTTCTTTTTTAAAATAGATCCCTTCATCGAAGCCCCCCAATGAATATTGATGAGTTCAGAGGGACTCCGTTCAGCCACGACGGCAGCGCCAAGGAAAATGGGTATGAAACCCTAACCCCTTTGCTTTTTTATTTTATATTTATTTAAAATTTGTTTCAAAATAAGAAATAAAATAAAATAAAATAAAAAACAAATAGAATATAAATGTATATGTATATGTATATGTATATGTATATGTATATGTATATGTATATGTATATGTATATGTATATGTATATGTAACAGTATGCCTTGAGAGCAAAAAAATGCTAATTCTCTTTGTATTTCAAATGGGATTTGTGGGTTTCTGATTGCTAAAAATCTCGAATATTATTCCCTCGTATATTCTTTTTTTCAAGTAAGTTTACATTTGATTCTTTTGTGTTTTTATAACACCATTTTACAATCTTTTTTTGGATTTTTTGGTGACGTGCGAAGTTGAGTTACGTGCAGATCGTGGTGTCTTGAGTCTAAGGTCAACAGCAACGTGGCCTTGGCAGCGGCGGTTGAGGCATTAGCAGTTAGGGTTAGGGTTTCTTTTTTTGGTTTTAGATTTGGGCTTGTAAAAACAATTAGGCTTGTAATTTAGGTTGTCTATTTTATAAATGGACTTTTACTTTGGTTTTTAATTTTATTTTTTATTTATTTATTTGTATTTATTAAATAATAAATAAATAAAATAAAATAAAAATAACAAAATTGGGTTTTGTACAGGTTCAAACGAAATTGGGCTTGTACAGCCAGAAAGTGTATTGGCTCTTATAAACTTTCATTAGCTATTGATTCATCACTGGATTGATACTCGTTATCAATTCTCATAGTATGTTCAATTTCCTCTTCAAGATCTTTAATTACGAGCTCAGGTTCAATCTTACCATAATTCTCATCATGTTCAAATTCAAATTCCTCCGGATCAAGGTTGGAAACATCATGCACGACCTCTTCCCTTGAGAGTAGCGCCTCCGATATACCTTGGAGCATTTTCCTTACCTGTTCCATTTTATCTAATATTCTTAATGTTACCTTAGAGGTGGTTCTAGCCAAATCAAAAGGAGGCTCGTCTGAACATTTGGGCATGTCCTGATCTTCTTCAAGTACCTCACACGAATTACCAGTGAACTCATGTGGATGGTTGACTATATCAGTACCTTGTTCATTACTCCACTGGTATGTTGAAACTTCATTTTCGCGTTAGCTCAGTTCTATCATGAATAGTTTTTGGTTTTCCATGATCTCTCAATCTTCATAATATCCATCCTCGTAGATGTCATCGCTGTAATTGTACCTCTCATTTGACCACATGCAATAGTAATCATCCATGGCCTAAAAATTGTTGTGAAAATGTTGGTTAAAAGTAATTAATCTGAAAAATGGAGAATTGTTAGTATGGTTAAATCGTAACATATCCTAAAATTTCCTAATTATTCTAATAATAAAAAAGAAATAAAAATCACTTAAGCATTCGGTATCTATTTTCGACTTCCGCAAGTATACGGGTCAGGTTGTAATATATATTGTACAGCGAAATACTTGGAAGTATTCCGAGGATCGTACCCAAAGGAGGCTTAAGGTGATAGTGAATTATATCCCTACAAAGAAATAATTAATTAGTACTAAGTTTAGAGATTATAGTACAAAAGAAAAATAAGAGAGTTGTTCTGAAAAACATGAAATTAAAATAAATAAAGGACGAGATGTATATATTCGATAAACGACTTTGGGGAGATTAGGTTGCTTCAATATGATTTCTTCAATTGTTTGGTTTTGAGGATTTTTCTTCAATCAACTAGTTACTACCGTAGTTGGATCTTTTGATCTTCCATCAGCATAGCAAGTCGATGGTGACTACTTATCGCTAGATGTCACAGTCTAGACCAGTTTGGGGAAAAGGTTTTCACGGATAGGCAATACTAATTTTGGGTTCATTCCCACCTAAATGACTTTCTAGGGTTGTTAAGCCTAGCGTTTGTTTAATTCTCTTCTTTTTCCAAACAGATGATCCGATTGAAAATCCCTGTTTATATAACAATTAAATATTCATACTTCCACTCCCTAATTCCTCAAAATAGAATTAGTTCCTCATGGTTTTCTTAAACATCATAAAAAGCAATAATATAACTAGGCATAAAATTGATTCAATGAGCTAAAAGAAACTTTAATTGTATTGGCAATATGTCGGGAAATAATTCCTCGAAAGTTTATGCGAAACCTACAATCTTGCTTCTAAAAAAATGAAAACAAAGTACAAATGAAAACTAAGGAAAAAGGCATCTAAAACCCTAGTGCTAGAGGCCTTATTTATAGCCTTGGACGACCGCTTTCCTCAACCCTAGGTCATCTGTCATTCCTCGTGTTTAAGTGACATTGTAAAGATCGAAACGCCCTTCACTTGGTGTAAAATCCGCGTCCAGGGGTCGATGTCACGACATAGTAGTTAGTGTACTTTTTTGTAGACATCTTCAAGGGTTTGTCGTGACATAAACATGCTATGCTGCAACATAGGGGGTTTGTCGCGACGTAGACATTCTATGTCCTGACATAGGGAGTTTGTTGTAAATAGACATGCTATGTCGCGACGAAGAAGGTAGATTCATGATTTCTTCATTCTAGTCCCTATGTTGCGACATCTATTTTCCCATGTAGTGACATAGTGACACCTTCTAATGGTCTCTTACACACTCACTAAGTACGTTAGCCAATCTTTACGCCTCAATCGATCTTAAAGACACAAAAGCAGCTTTTTACACATTTTTACACAATTTATTAAATATACGAAAACTAAGTTAAATCCTATAGAAATATAAGGAAACTTCAAGTGTAAAAACTAGTTCAATCTACTAGGTATAAAATCGGCAGATCAAGCACCTTGTTCATTACTCCACTGTTATGTTGAAGCTTCATTCCCTCGTTGGCTCATCTCGATCATGAACAATTTTTTATTTTCCATGATCTCTCATTCTTCAAAAACTCCCTCATCGTATATTTCATCATTAAAGCCCATTTTATCATCGAACCACATGTAATCAGTTTTGTCCATCTTTGAATGATTTTCTCATATTAGTCCTTATGCATCAGTGATTGAGTAAACAAATATTACTATTCTCTAAGGCATATATTGAAGTTAACAAAGAAAAAAAAGTTTAGTAAACTAAAATAGTAATATTTAGAATAAAAATCGTATCTATAATTCAAAAATTCCCTAATTATTCTATTAAAACATAAAAATTAGAATCAATCTAGTAACGTTATCTACCCAGCAACGACGCCAATAACTTGACAACCTTCAGACGTACTAACATCCAGAGTGTGAATACAACTACAAAATATATGGAATTTAAGGTGGTGTCCTCAAACGTATGGGTTAGGTTGTAATATAGTTTATTTATAACGAAACACTTTGTAAATATTCCGAAGATCGTACCCAAGGGAGGCTAATACTAAATTAACTCTAACTTAAACGTCAATAGATCTAATTAGTACTTTGAATAAATTATTTTATGAATAACATAAATAAAGGGTTTTGGGTTTCTCTAATTAAAGAACTAAAATAACATAAATATATAAAATTCAAGAGATAAAAGAATAGGATAAATCAAATCTGGTATGGGTGATTAGCTCGCTTCAGTAATCCCCATCAACTGTCACTTCGGGTTCCTCGTCAATCAACTAGTCGCTACCCCAGCAGGATCTTCTAATCTTCCACTAACATAACGAGTCAACAAGGACTACTTATCTTCCAACCTCATAGTCCATATTGGCTTGGGGTGAAGGTGTTCATAGATGGGTCATACCAATTTTGGGTTAATTCTCACCTTGATGACTTCTCGAGGTTGTCAGGCCTAGGATTTGTTTCACATTCTTCCTTTCTCGAACAGGTAATCCGTTGAGTAACTCTACAAAATAGTTAATAGATCATACCTTCATTCACTAATCCCCATAAAAGGATTAGTTCCTCATGGTTTTCGTAGATAATATAAAATTGATATAAAAGATGAACATAAATAATGAATCAAAAATATAAGATTTAGGAAAAGCTTGACTTGTATATAAGAATTGGAATGAATCTATGCGTCTGATCGCATCCACAAATTGGATCTCTCGAAATAAAGAAAGACAAAATAGAAATAAACTAAAACCTAAGAAAAAGAGAAAACCTAAACTAAACTAAAAAGAGAAATTTTAATCTAATTAATTAGTCTGTAAAATGAGAGCCTAAAGAGCCTATTTATAGATTTTAGGTGGTCGTCGTCCTCAACCCTAGGTCAGCTGACGTTCCCAAGCTTAAAGTTGCATTGTGAAGACCAAAAAGCCTTTTACTCGATGTAATTCCATGTCCAAAAGTCGATGTCGCCACACACCAGGTCTTGTGTCGCAACATAGTAGTTAGTGTCCTCTTCTATGGACATCTTCAGGGGTTTGTCGCTACATAGCATGCAGTTTTAGTATTTCTTCGTTCTAGTCCTTATGTTACGACATCTGTTGCCCCGTGTCGTGACATAGTAATCAATCTTGATATATATCGCCTTCTAATGGTCTCCTACACACTCGCTAAGTAGATTAGCCAACCTTTAGGCCTCAATCGGCCCTGAGGTCAATAAAAGACTCGTTTTCGTACTTTTTACACATTTTATTGACTTTTTAGAAAACTACTAAATCCTAAGTAAATTCTAGCAATAATACTTAATTTCAAGCTCCTAAAGTGTGAAAACTAGTTTAACCTGCTAGGTCAAATTACGGCAGATTAGTAAGCTATTTTGGTATAGATTTTCCAAGCAATATCGATACCACTTGAGAGAAATATTGATACCATACTTCCAGTATTGATACTTACGTAACAATTTTGAGAATTTTTGCTATGTGGTCTTAATGCATATTTAGTGCTTATTTTATGATTAATCAATGAACATTTACATGTTTAAACCTTCTTAGAATATGTATGACGTACAATTCGTATGAATGGTATAATAATAAAAGAAAAAATACATGTTTATTAATGCGACGATTTGTGATGAAAACAATATGAGACGATGGTGTAGTGTCTTAGTATCTGGACTCAGAGACCAGACTGGGTATAGGGTGTTGCATCTTCTCCCCTCTAGTCCCGCAACACCCTTCTTCCCTTGTCCTTCGTCGAGTTCTTATCGGACCATTGTCAAACCTCCATCGGCTTTGACTTGATTTCCTCTCCGATTCAAGACCCCGGTGATCCATCAATCCTTCTGATCCTACCAAGATAGAGGTCGATCGATATCATCTCGAAATACCCTTAACGTTGGAAACGAGATGACAATTTTCGATTGATTATTATAATAGTAAGCTATCAATTAGATCCAAGTGGGGGCATTCTTAGAGTGGTGATTTGGTTTGGATCTACAATCAGGTGTGAGTTTAATCTAAATAAAAATAAATATACATTAATTTTAATGTTCAAACAAATATTATTATTTGGATTGTGTTTTATGCAAATACTTAAAATATTCCAAAAAGGGATATTAAACCCATCGATGTGTATTATACCAAGTAAGTGATCCAAACTAACTAGCTTATGAAAAATATGTTTTGTGGCTATGATTATTATTGTTTGAAAAATATGTTATTCACATTCTCATGTTATGTGATATTATGACATAATTGATTTTACATGACAAATAAATTGTGATATTTCGATATCTAGAAACAATATGTGAATCACATGTTAGACATGTCTTACATGATATTATATGTTAAGAAATTCGATTTGCATGTTTTAACATTCCCAATGTGATAAGTGATATCTTGAAATAATTATATATATATATATGTGTGTGTGTGTGTGTGTGTGTGTGCGTGTGTGTTGTGTTCATTGTGGTCTTATCACATGCATGGGGTGAGACATTGTAAGGAGGAAGAATTGGTGGCTTCATCCAAAACCTACATGGCAACTTGTCCGCAATATTGGTGACTTCATCCCCAACCTATATGTCAGCTTGTCCGCAAATTTGGTGGTTTATCCATAACCTACATAACAACTTGTTTGCAAAATTTGGTGACTCCATCCACATATACGTTAGAGTGTTTCGATGAATGAGTTCTAGAGAACTCTTTTTTGAAACGTAGTAGCGATGGGTAGGATATTTTAAAAATATTTGCATAATTGTTTTATAAAAACTGCATTGCAATGATCATGTGCATAATATTGATTATTTTGTATGATAAGTATGTACTTATTATAATGTAACTTGTTATAAGACTCACATTGGGCTTTAAAAACTCACCCATTTAATTTCATAACCTTTTCAGGTGATTCACGAACTTAGGACTCGTATTTGACATACGAAAGAGTCTCTCAAATGGGATTTTAATAAATGGTTTATAAACTATTTGGGATGTTATTTGGACTTTGGACATTGAACTTTTTATTGAGTTATTTCTTTTAATTTTATATTGTCATGCATGCACGTTTGATGAACTTACAAATATTGAAATTGTTGATCAATTAAATTATTTATGATTTTTATTTGATTTTAAATAAACTTATAAAGTATGATTTTCTAAGTATTTTCAAAAGTTCGCTGCAAAAATATTTTTACCAAAATCTTTTTCAGAAATAATCAAAATATGTAAATTATTGGTTTAATGATTTAAGACGATATTTCGATATAATAATTAAACCTTTCAAATATTCAAGTTTAATAAATGTTTTTAGAAAACTAATTACTCAATATTTAAATTTTATAATTTTCTTAAAACTAAAACCTAGCTACTTTCAGTAAGTAAATGTTTTTCAATGGTTTTAATGTGGCTTTCGAGATTCACGTTTAGATCGAGTTTGGAGGGTTACACCCTCCAATATGGTTGGACAGATGGAAAAATAGGCCTTTCAATTACTTAAAGATCGGTCAAGGAGTAAGATTGATTGTTCGAACACAAGGCACTTATCTCAAGGTGATAAAGAAGATTTTATAAAAATTCGTTTTACAGGCTATTCCGACATATATGATGGCTTGTTTTTTGCTTCCGAATTCTCTTTTCCATGACATGAAGGGCATAATTGCGAAATTCTAGTGGCAAAAAAGACATGAAAGAAGAGGCATTCATTGGTGCGAATGGAGGAAACTTTGTGACTTAGGAAAATGGAGGTCTTGGTTTTCGATGTTTAGCAAAATTTAATTTATAATTACTTGCAAAACAAGGATAGAGGTTAATTAATTATTCGAATTCTTTACTTGCTCGTACGTCAAAAGCTAAATACTATCCTGAAATTGATTTTCTAGATGCAGGTTTAGAGAATATATCTTCCTATACCTGAAAGAGTGTATGGGCTACCAAAAGAATTCTCCAAGATAAGATGGGATGTGCTGGAGAGTAGGATCTGGAACAAAAATCCCAGTAAAAGAACCTGCTTAGGTGCCTGGATCTGTGGATCATAGAATTCAAATGAGAGACAATATTTCAGATGCAATGATGGTGGTAGATCTCACTGACAGGGATTTAAGGCAATGGAAAGGGGAGTTCATTAGAAATACCTTCTGCAAGGATGATGCCAATAGAATTTTAAGCATCCCTTTGGCGAATGTTCCACATGAGGATTATCAGGTGTGGAAAGGAGAGGCCTTAGGTGGCAACATTGTCCGCAATGCTTACAAATTTATATTACAACAATCTGGGGATCCTAACCAGCTACACAACCAGATAGAATACACGCATTTCTATAAGAAACTATGGGGGCTAATCAGCCCTCTAAATTGAAGTTTACAATTTGGTGGTGCTTTAGAAACTTTATTCCTACACTATGTAATTTACATTACAAGAGATTGACAACTGATGTTATTTGTCCAAAATGCGCAGCAACAGTGGATTCTAGATATTGTCCTGTAACAAGGGATACATGAACACAATTAAATTGTGTTCGGCCAAGTTCAGTGGAAAATACAAGCTTTATGGACTGGCTTACCTAGCTTTTCGAAAACAACTGTACTAGTCAGTGTCGACTCTTTGCATGTGCGATTTGGATGTTATGGACAAATAATAATAAGTGGATACATGAAAGGCAAAAGAAATCTAGGTTAGAAATTGGAAACTTTGTCAGAAGTTACATTAGTGAACTGGATGGTTTAAATAAAGCCTTACCTGCCAATTTGTTGGGAATGTGAGTTGGAAGTCATCGGAAAGTTTGTTTGCCAGAATAAATTTCGATGCAACATACAAAAAGAATGAGAACAATTCATGCTCAGGGCTTGTGGTCAGGGATTCAAACGGAAGGATATTGGATTCAAGAATTGTTCTAAACGAAAACCTACCTTCGGCTTTTGTAGAAGAAGCCCTTGCTTGTGATCAGGGGCTTCAAATTGGACTGGATTTGGGAGTCACGGCTGCGAAGGTAGAAGAAGATGCTTTATCTGTAATAGAAACGGCACAGAGGATGGTCGATGATAAGTAAAAAATTCATGCGTACATCAAAGATTGTTAATGGCTGAGTAGGGGTTTTTAAATCTGTAAGTTTAAATATGGGCATCGATCTATGAATGAAGTTGCTCATCTGCTTGCTACAGACGGACTGAGAAGAGTGGAACAATGGGATATGAGAAGAGGGGTACCTGATTTTGCAGAAGCGGGGATGGAAAGCGATCGGCTAAGGAATCTATCTGCCAGTACGGTGGGATCGGAAATGAGGAGTCTGGGGAGGAAAATGAAGGGCTGTTCAAAAGTTATTTGGTGCATTGAAAAGAGGATTAATCAAAGAACGTAGTTTCTCACAAGCGTCTTTATTTGGTTAGTGGTAAATGAATCATGCTTGAATGAATAAATTTTTATTAAGTTCGTTTATTTATTTTTTAATTTATATTTGTCTAGTTTGTATTCGTTAAGAATTTCAAATTTTTATTTATGTTCGATTATTTAAATTATGTGTGTTCATGTTCGTTTTTTAATATTCACGAACATATTTATTTAACTTAATCAAACATATTCACGAATAATGTTAATGAATAATAACAAACAAACAATAAATAAATAAATACACTATCGAAACTATTTTTTGAAAAAAGAAAGTTTCGAAAATATTTTTAAAATCGAAAATGGAGTCGCCGCTAATCTTTTTATTTTGTGTGATTGAATCATCGTAAAATACTTAAGTTTATTTAAACAAAAGTTTTGGTCTTCGAAATCTAGAAAGTAAGTTCGGGAGCCGGTTATGTATGAGGAAGGATTAGCACCCTCACATGCCCAAATTGGTACCTAGTCGGTTATTTAATGTCTTAATTGTTAAAAATTTGAAAACTCGAGTAAAATTTAAAATGCGATTCATAAATGCATGAATGATATATTTAAAAGTCATTTTTTAAAAAATTGAATTTTGTAGAGAAAATGTCCTTTATGTTTCGAATCAATAGAGAAAAAAAATCATGTCCAGTAAATTAGGGCACAATATTTTTGGATGTTTGAAAGATCAAAGAAATTTATTGATTTTAAATAGGATATTTGACTACTCAGGTTTAAGGGAAAAATAATACCCAACACGTTAGGGCACAATTTTTTGAGTCCCCTAAAATAATAGAACATTGAGCATTTATCGGTTTTAAGTAGGATATTCAATTATTTAGGTTCAAAGAAAAACCGTACCCAACACATTAGGGTACAATTTCTCGAATTCTCTAAAAAAAAGAACATTGCCTTAATTTTAATTTTTTTAAAACAATTTATGTATTTTAAAAAAAATTTAAGAAAATGACATGCAATTTCTTTTGTTAAAATATTTCCAATTGATAAATGAATATGTATATAATTTAATCCAATGATAGCAAGAATAAAATGTACGTGTGTGAAATAAATTTAAACCAAACTAAAAAAATTTAAAATATAAATTACAAAAATTAAAGGGACGAATTATGAACATTATAAATTAAATGGAATATGAAATAAATGAGTAAACATGAAGATAAAAAAATATAAAATAAATAAAACGTAAAAGAGGTTGTGTTTAAAAATAAAATAATATTAAAGCACAAATATATGAAAAAACGAGGTATTAAAATGAAACTTAAATAAACTTTAAGGTAAAATTTAAAAAAAAAAAACAAAGAAAGGTAAGTCAAGGATCAAATCGAAGCATGGGAAGATATTCAGGGATCAAAGGGAACAATATTCCAATCTATACATGTGTCCTAGCATATCAATGGTTAGGGGACCAAATCGAAGACAAAGTAAACTTACTGGGCCAGATTTAAAATTAATTTAAAATAGACAAAGGAACGAAGTCGAAACAAAGTGAAAATGCGGAAGGACCGCGAAGGTAAATAATCCAATTTTAAAAACACGCGGATCCTCTATCGAACGGGTCGGGTCGGTTTGGGTAAGCTCAAAACGACGTCGTTTTGAGGCCATTGAGCTTAGTCCTAAAATGACGTCGTATCGCCAAGTTATATAAACCAAAAATCTTCAAAAAGATTTCATTTTGCCTTCACTTAAAAAAAAAAAACCCTTTGACCCTTTGTTTTTTTTCTCAACCTCTCAAAATTTCCCCATGACCGGACTTGGTCCAACGAACACCACCGATCGCCGGCGACGGCGACCATCGTTCCCGGTGGTCAAAAAAAAAAAAACCTCTTTTTATTCTTTTTTTTAACCCGAAGCTGGATCTGAGGTTAAATCCCTTAGATCTAGTCTCAAAACCCTCAAAAGGATCAAATATCTTTCGATTCTTAGGTTTGTTTTTAAAAATATGATGCCTCCATTTCCTTTCCGTCGGAATCCCACTCGAGCACAAGGTGATTCGAAGGGCCTCCGCAACGATGGAAGATGAAACGTCGACCGGTAAGAAATAAAAATATTATTTTTATATTTATTTCAAAAACTAAAATAAAAATGGTATCTTTAAAATTTTTTATTCTATTTTTTTTGCTTGCTTTTTTTTAAAAAAATCATGAAAACAAAATGATACTTTGAAAAAAACTTGATTCTTATTTCTTTTCTCGTACATTTTTTATTTATATTTTATAAATATTTTTTTGAAAACAATAATAAAATACGCGTAAAAAAGAGGAACACCTTTGAGATTTTTGACTTTTTCGATTGTTATTGCTTTTCGATTCTCTGTGTTTTTTTTATTTCATCGTAGTCAATATTGCAGATCTCTTGTTTGGTTTTATAACCGTATTACATATATTAATATTTTCTTTGTTTTTGTCTTCTTCTTCGTTTTGCAGGTCTTCAATGGTGGCAGCGAAGGTGACAGAGGTTGCCATTTCAGTGCAAAGGGGAGCAGAAGGGCGGGCCTCGGGGCATGGGTGTTGGTTCGTGTGCCTTGGTGACGTGGACAAAGAGTGAAGGCATGTGGCTTGGAAATTAGGGTTGCTGGAATTTTTTTAGGTTTTGGGCTTTTTGGGTAGTGGGTTAGGGTTAGCAAATTGATTTTGTAATTTTTGGGTTTTGAGTTTGTTACATTTGGGTAATGGGTTGTAAAAGGGGAATTTAAATTAAATAAATTTATTTATTTTTTATTTTTTAATTTATTTTTGTTTGGGTTTTCTTTTCATGAGCCGGATAAAAATTGGTCTCTATAGCTACCCCTCTTTGCTCATTATCCTGCAACGAGAATGAAGCAAAGACTTCAAGCAGGACCAATTTTGTCCGATCCTACCAAAACTCAACTCTTTTCTTCATGTAACCCACTCTTTCAACTTATCGGCTACTCAACTCCACTGTATCCGCTTCACTATAACTTTAGGAAAATAGGATTTTAGCATTGTGACTTAATCTTGCCCCAAGACAACTTCAAAGAAATAAATTTTGCTACTGTAGCTTCACTCCATTCCACTGTAACTTCAGGAAGATTGAGAGTCGCTATCGTAGTCTTTGATTCGATCCACTGACACTTCAGGGATATAGGATTTGGTGTTGAAGCTTCACTCAATTCCAATGCAACTTCAGGGAGATTGAGATTCGCTTCTGTGAGATGGTAGCTTCAATCTACCCCTCTTGATTTAGGGGTAAAAGATTGGATTGTGGCTTCAATTTGCCCCATGATCAGGGTAAGAGATTGGTTGATGTCTTCAATATGCCCCATGATCGGGGTAAGAGATCGGATGGCTTCAATCTGCCCCATGATCTGGGTAAAAGATTGGTGTTGTAGTAGGCCCAATTTGGCCGAGCCCATTCCAATTAAAACCTAAAATAAACTAATTTTAAATTTAAAATGTCCCTTTTACAAATTTTCAATGTCCAATTACCAAAACCCAATTACACCTACTAAAACCCATACCCAAAGCTCAATTACAAACCCAAATTACAACAGAAACTCATGTGGCCCAAATTACAAGCCAAACCCTAGTATACCACTTGTGCTGCTACAGCCCATGCTCTGCCCACTCAGCGCCCGCCATGTCAGCAGCAAGTCAGCACCACCACCAGCTCACCAGCAACTTGCACCACCGCCACTGTGAACCTACAAAAAGGAGAAGAGACGGATATTTAGTTGCAAAAAACAAATTATCGTCATTGTAAAAATGGGCTATAAAGCTGAAATTGAAATCAATTGTAAAGGTTACAAGAGATTATCAAAAGCAATACACAATGAAACTGACTCTTTTTTGAGTATTCGAAATCAATACAGTGCATTTGAACGCAATACACAAAGAAACAGACAACATTCACAAGGTATATTTATTTGCATATATACTTAAATTTGTTAATTATATTTTATATATATACGTTATTAGTTTTACTTATTTATTATTTCGAAACATGTTAAATGTCTATTAAATAACATAATAAAAAAATATAATAATATTAATAAATAATAAAAAGGAAAATGAAAAGTTGATTAAAGATACTCCCTTGGTTGCGCTGCCATCGTCCATAGCCGCGAGGAGGCCCTCTCCGAACGTCGTTGAGCCTCGTAGTAAGTAGATCTGCAAAGGAAACACAAAAATGAGTAAAATCCCCAAAAATGAATAACAACAGGTTTCAAATAAAAGTGTAATAATAAAAAGACCCAAGAACAGATCTGAAAAGAGAAAAGAGATTGAAAAAGAAAAAAACAATCAAAACCATTTTTTTTTAAAAAACAAAAACGAAAAAAAGGATCAAAAGATCCGATTTGTTTTCAAGGTTTTTTAACAGATCTAGGCTCAATCTAACGATCGTGAGCCCAGATCTGTTCGAAGATTAAAAAGGGAGTTTTTTTTACCTTGAACCACCGTGGATGGCGGGGCGTGGTGGCGGTCGGACGACGGAAGCACAGTGGACCAACGATCGGAACGAGTCCGACCACGGAGGAAGGCTTCAAGTCTTTCAGAGAAAAACAAAGAGGAAAGAATTATTTTTTTAAAAGTGAAAATGAAGAAATGATTTTTTTTAGAAATGTTTGGATTAAATACTCCTTCCCAAACGACGCTGTTTTGGCGTCAATGTTCAGCTCACCAAACGGCATCGTTTTGGCACCAGACCCAAGGCCCGACCCGATTCAACCCATTAGATCCTAGGATCCGAGTGTTTTCTAAAAATGGGTTATTTACCTATTCATCCCTTCCGTATTTTTTGATTTCTACAATCAGGTCCTTTTTATATTTTTAATTAATTTTAAATTTGTCCAATAATTTTAATTATTTTTCAATTTAATCCTTTAACCTTTTTGAAGTCCAAGAAGCTACCACGTGTCCATTTTTGGTTTATTTCTGCAATTGGTCCTTCTTCTTTTTTATTTTGTTTTAATTTCATCCTTAATTCAAATTTTGATTTATTTTTAAATGTGCCCAGAAATTTTAAATAATTTTTACTTTAGTCTTTTGACTTTTGGAGTTCTAGGAAGCTGCCACGTGTCACCTTTTTTTAGGTTTATTGCACAAAAAGCCACTATTTTCTTTAAAAATCTCATTTTGACCCCCAAACTTCTCAAAAATTATATTTTGACCCCGAACTTCTCAAAAATTACATTTTGCCTTTGAACTTCCAAAAATCACATTTCCCCCCCCAAACTTCCAAAAATCACATTTTACCCCCAAATTTCTCAAAAATTACATTTTTACCCCCGAACTTCAAAAAATCACATTTTTACCCTCGAACTTCTCAAAAATCACATTTTTACCCCTAAACTTCTAAAAATTACATTTTTGCCCCCAAACTTCCAAAAACTACATTTTTCCCCTGAACTTCCAAGGTATACTTCAGTATGTAAGAGATCGCAAGTACCTCGAGCAAGCTCCGAAAATAAAAAAGGACATTGAGAAGACTTGCCAATGAATGTCCTAGATGGGGAAATTTGTACAAAAGGAGAAAAGATCAAGTGTTGCTAAGATGTATCAACGCAGTTGAAGCTAGAAAGTCTTAGAAGAAGTTCATGAAGGCATTTGTGGGACACACGTCAATGGTTTCACAATGGTCAGGCAGATAATGAGATTTGGGTATTACTGGTCTACCATGGAAAGGGATTGCATCAATTATGCTAAGAGGTGCCATAAGTGCCAGATCTAAAGAGATAAGATTCATGTACCTCTATCACACCTTCATGTCATGACTTCTCCATGGCCATTTTCTATGTGGGGGATGGATGTCATTCGGCCGATTTCTCCAAAGGCTTCTAATGGTCATAGATTTATCTTCTTGGTTATCAACTATTTCACCAAATGGGTAAAAGCAGCTTCTTATGCCAATGTCACGAAGTCTGCGGTTAGTAAGTTCTTGAAAAAGGAGATCATTTACCGATATGAGATGCCAGAGAGGATCATATCCGACAATGCCTTGAATTTGAACAATAGCACAATAGCGAAAGTTTACGAGCAATTCAAAATCAAGCATCACAATTCATCTCCCTATTGCCCAAAAATGAATGGAGCTGTAGAGGCAGCTAACAAAAACATCAAGAAGATCGTTGCGAAAATGACTGAGACCTACAAAGACTGGCACGAAAAACTACCATTTTCCCTCTTTGCTTACAGAACTTCAATCAGAACTTCTACTAGGGCAACACCATTCTCACTAGCATATAATATAGAAGCAGTCTCACCTATCGAGGTTGAAATACCTTCTCTCCGAGTCTTGACTAAGTTACAGTTAGATGAGGTAGAATGGATCCAGACTCGATATGATTAGTTGAATTTAATTGAAGAAAATAGGTTAAGAGCTATCCGCCATGGTCAAATGTACCAAAAAAAATGATGCGGGCTTATGACAAAAAGGTTCATCTTAGAGAATTCCATGAGGGAGATCTAGTTTTGAAAAAGATACTTCCAATACATAAAGACTTCTGAGGGAAATGGATGCCCAATTGGGAAGGGCATCTCAAAAAAATAAAAAAATAAAAAAAGGATCGAGATGAAAACCCGCAAAGGGCGTCTTGAAACCAATAGAATTTTGAGTTGAAAACCCGCAAAGGGCAACTCAAATTCAAGAACGGGTTCGAAGTCGTCGTTTCTCTCTCAATTATAACAAGATGGAGGAAAATTACAACTTGAAGCATCAATAAAGCACTCTAGGTCTTCTAGACATATATTTGGGCTCAAAATGATTCTCAGTGAGTCGGCTCAAAGAAGCTCATCCTGCGATATCCGGGGCATCTAATTGTCTTTTTTTGTATACTTGGAAATTTCTTGACTAAAATTTGCCTCTTATTGATCTTTTGAATTGTGTCTTCAATAAATTTCGACTTTATTCTTTCATAATCTCTTTCAAGCATTTTGCATTTAAAATAACGGATAATGAACTAATAATATGAATCATACAAAGATACATGAACATTACTCTAGAATTTCCAAAATAGTACAGGGGCCTGAAACAGGACTTCCAACTAGAAAACAAATTTGAAAACAAGCAGTTCAAACTAAGCCTAGAAGGAGACAGGACAGCGCACCCATGACAGAATTTAGATAGGTGACAGGCTATGTCAACCCCAAATAATAATCTGACATTCATCATGCGCATTCATGTAGTTAGAGCATTTAATTCATTCTAATCATGACATCTTGATAATTCGAGCCTACAGATGAGGTCTATAAAAGCATACTTTATTAGTCACATCCCCGCAAAAGGGCGAGATGAACCAAGGAAACATTAGAGCTGATACCTAAGAGCATGAAGGGAAAAGATTGAGACCACAAAAGCGAGTCTTATACTCTAAAGACGAAGAGGAGTAGATTGAAATCGTAACAGTAAATCCTCTACCTCGAAGTTACAGTGGATCAGACTATAATACCAAGTATTTATCTCTCTGAAGTTGCAGTAAGAACATGATGGAATTTCAACATCAAATCCTATCTTCCTGGAGTTGCAGTGGAGTTGGATTCAAACTACATCATTCCAGTTTTACCCTTAATCAAGAAGGGTAGATTGAAGATTATGATCTCTTACCCCGAGCTTGGGGCAGATTGCAATCATTCGATCTTTTACCCCAAGCCTAAGGTAGATCACCATTAGCCAATCTCTTACCCCAAGCTTGGGCAGATTACAGTCATTCGATCTTTTACCCCAAGCTTGGGGCAGACCACCATTAGCCAATCCCTTACCCCGAGCTTGGGGCAGATTACAGTCATTCGATCTTTTACCCCGAGCCTAAGGCAGATCACTATCAGCCAATCTCTTACCCCAAGTCAAGGGCAGATTGCAGCCATCCGATCTTTTACCCCGAGCTTAGGGCAGATCACCATCAGTCAATCTCTTACCCCAAGCCTGGAGCAGATTACAGTAATTCGCTCTCTTATCCGAGCCTGGGGCAGATCACCATCAGCCAATCTCTTACCCCGAGCCTGGGGCAGATTGCAGCCATCCGATCTCTTACCCCGAGCCTAAGGCAGATCACCATCAGCCAATCTCTTACCTCGAGCCAGGGGCAAATCGTAACCATCCAACATCATAAAAAAAATCTCATCTTTTACCCTCAAGTCAAGAGGGCAGATTCAAACTACCATCTCACAAAAGCGAATATCATTTTCTCTAAAGTTACAATTTCAGGCTCCGTCTTCTCGGTGAAATACAAAGAAGTGGACCAAGATATGAAACTACGACACCAAACCCCTGAAGTTACAAGAAAATTGAGTGAAGTTACAGTAGCAAATTTTGAAATTGACGGAATCACAACACCGAAGATGTAGAGAAGAAGATGCAGCGAAGTTGAATGACTGACAAAGCGAAGGGTGGGCCAATTGAAGAAGGAGCGTCAAAGATATGAGACCTGACAAAATTGGGCCTCCTTTTAGTCTTTGCCCTGCTCTCGTTACACGGTAACGAGCAAAAAGGGGCAGCTGTAGTAGGCCCAATTTGACCAGGCCCATTACAATTAAAACCAAAATAAATAAATTTTAAATTTAAATTTATTTTAAATTTAAAATGTCCCTTTTACAAATTTTCAATGTTCAATTGCCAAAACCCAATTACACCTACTAAAACCTACCAAAAGCCCAATTACAAACCCAAATTACAACTGAAGCCCATGTGGCCTAAATTACAAGCCAAACCCTAGTAGACCACTTGTGCTGCTACAGCCCATGCTCTGCCCACTCAACGCCTGCCACGTCAACAGGAAGTCAGCACCACCAGCAGCTCACCAGCAACTAACACCACTGCCACTGTGAACCTGCAAAAAGGAGAAGAGACGGGTATTTAGTCGCAAAAGACAAATTATCATCATTGTAAAAATGGGCTATAAAGCCAAAATTGAAATCAATTGTAAAGGTTACAAGAGATTATCAAAAGCAATACACAAAGAAACAGACTCTTTTTTGAGTATTCGAAATCAATACAGTGCATTTGAACGCAATACACAAAGAAACAGACAGCATTCACAAGGTATATTTATTTGCATATATACTTATATTTGTTAATTATATTTTATATATATGCTTATTAGTTTTACTTATTTATTATTTTGAAACCAGTTAAATGTATATTAAATAACATAATAAATAAATATAATAATATTAATAAATAATAAAAAGGAAAATGAAAAGTCGATTAAAGATACTCCCTTGGTTGCGTCGTCGTCGTCCGTAGCCGCGAGGAGGCCCTCTCCGAGCATCGTTGAGCCTCGTAGTAAGTAGATCTGCAAAGGAAACACAAAAATGAATAAAAACCCTAAAAATGAATAACAATGGGTTTCGAATAAAAGTGTAATAATAAAAAGACCCAAGAACATATCTGAAAAAAGAAAAGAGATTGAAAAAGAAAAAAATCAAAATCGTTTTTAAAAAAAAATAAAAAGAATAAAAAGGATCAAAAGATCCGATTTGTTTTCAAGGTTTTTTAACAGATCTAAGCTCGATCTAACGATCATGAGCCCGGATCTGTTCGAAGATTAAAAAGGGAGTTTTTTTTACCTTGAACCATTGTGGACAGCGGCACGTGGTGGTGGTCGAACGACGGAAGCACGGCGGATTGGCAATCGGAACGGGTCAGACCATGAAGGAAGGCTTCAAGCCTTTCAGAGAAAAACAAAGAGGAAAGAAAATTTTTTTAAAGTGAAAATGAAGAAATGATTTGTTTTTTAGAAATGTTTGGATTAAATACTCCTTCCCAAACGATGCAGTTTTGGCATCAATGTTCAGCTCACCAAACGGCGTCGTTTTGGCACCAGACCCAAGGCCCGATCCGATTCGACCCATTGGACCTTGGGATTCGCGTGTTTTCTAAAAATGGGTTATTTACCCATTCAGCCCTTTCACATTTTTTCATTTCTACAATCAGGTCCTTTTTATATTTTTAATTAATTTTAAATTTCTCCAATAATTTTAATTATTTTTCAATTTAATCCTTTAACCTTTTTGAAGTCCAGGAAGCTGCCACGTGTCCATTTTTAGTTTATTTATGAAATTGGTCCTTTCTTTTTTATTTTGTTTCAATTTCATCCTTAATTCAAATTTTGATTTATTTTTAAATGTGCCCAGAAATTTTAAATAATTTTCAGTTTAGTCCTTTAACTTTTGGAGTTCTGGGAAGCTACCACGTGTCACCTTTTTTGGGTTTATTGCACAAAAAGCCCATGTTTCCTTTAAAAATCCCATTTTGACCCTCAAACTTCTCTAAAATTACATTTTAACCCCAAACTTCTCAAAATTTACATTTTTGCCCCGAATTTCCAAAAATCACATTGTTGCCCCCGAACTTCTCAAAAATTACATTTTTACCCTTGAACTTTCAAAAATCACATTTTTACCCCTCGAATTTCCAAAAATCACATTTTTATCCTCGAACTTCTCAAAAATCACATTTTACCCTCGAACTTTTAAAAATTACATTTTTGCTCCCAAACTTCCAAAAATCACATTTTTATCCTCAAACTTCTCAAAAATAACATTTTTATTCTCGAACTTCCTAAAATTACATTTTTACCCCTAAACTTTCCAAAATTACATTTTAACCTCGAACTCTTTGAAACTTCATTTTTGACCACGTCTTTTTCTTTCTTCGACTTTCGTATATAAAATTTTAACTTTTTTAATTAATCTTTTATTTTCTCATTTATTCTGATTCATGATTTTTATTTTCTTTTCTTATATTTATTTTCGTATATTTATTCATTCGTATAATTATTCATGCTTTGTGTTATTTAACTTTGTCATTAATTGCATAACTCGTATTTAATTTGCATGCTCATTTTTATCTCTATATTTTAATTTAAGTCATTTTTTAAAATCGAGGCAATATTTCTTTATTTCGTGTTTTGAAAATTTGTGCCTTAACTTACTAGGCGCGATTTTTGTTCAAATCGAAATAATCGAATACCCTTTTCAAGGCTTAAAAACTACTACGAAGGAAAGCTCGTTATTTTCGGATCTTAAAATGTTATGTCTTAACTCACTGGACGTGACTTTCTTCCTCGATCACTTCAAAATAGCGAGACTTCTAAATGAAAATCGATTTCTTTCTTAAACATGTACATCAAAATAACTTATGCATTTAAGGATCGTATTTTAAAACTTCACTCGAGTTTTCAAAATTTTGACAAACAAGACCGGATAATAATCGATGTGGTACCAATTTTGGGCGTGTGTGGGTACTAATCCTTCCACACGCGTAACCGACTCCCGAACCCATTTTCTAGATTTCAAAGACCAAAATGTTTTTTTAAAATGGACTTTAAAAGTTTTGTGGTGATCCAATCACACCAAATAAAAGATTGGTGGCGACTCTATATTTTGATTTGAAATTTTTTTTCGAGACCTGTTTGTTTTTTCAAAAATAAACGTTTCGACAGGTGTGTCTTCAATCTGCCCCATGATCAGGTTAAGAGATTGGACGGCTTTAATTTGTCCCATGATCGGGGTAAGAGATTGGATGATGTCTTCAATATGCCCCCATGATTGGGGTAAGAGATTGGCGATGTCTTCAATCTTCCTTCTGATTAAGGTAAGAAATTGGATGCTTCAATCTGCCCCATGATCGGGGTAAAAGATCGATGTGTCTTCAATCTGCCCTCAGATTAGGGTAAAAGATTGGATGCTTCAATTTGCCCCATGATCAGGGTAAGAGATTGAATGGTTTTCAATTTGCCCTATGATCGGGGTAAGAGATTGGATGGTTGCGATCTACCCCATGACAGGGGTAAGAGATTGGATGGTTTTTAATCTGTCCCATGATCGGGGTAAGAGACTGGATGGCTGCAATCTGCCCCATGATCGAGGTAAGAGATTGGATGGTAATGTAACTTCACTCCATTCTACTGTAACTTTAGGGAGATTGAGATCCGCTACTATAGTTTTAATTCCAACTTTGCTGCAACTTCAAGAAGATAGAATTTGATGTCGAAGCTTCATTTTGTTCTTACTGCAACTTCAGATTGTAACTTCGAGGTAGAAGATTCACCGTTACGGCTTTAATTTGCTCCTCTTCGATTTTGGGGTATAAGATCCACTGTTTGTCTTCAATCTTTCCCATCATGTTTCTAAGGTACCGAGTTCACCATTGCGGCCTCAACCTTTCCCTTAATGTCATCATTGGTCTCGAACTTATCGTTACGGCCTCAATCCTTCCCATCACGTTTTTTAAGGTACCGAGTTCACTGTTGTGGCCTCAACCTTTCCCTTCATCTATTCATGGTACTGGGTTTACCGTTGCGATCTCAACCTTTCCCATCACATCTTTTAAGGTACCGGGTTCACCATTGCGACCTCAACCTTTCTCGTCATATCTTCATGGTACCGGGTTCGTCGTTGCAGCCTCAACCTTTCCCATCGCATTTCATGGTACCATATTCACCGTTCTGGCCTCAATCCTTCCCATCATGTCTTCTAAGGTACCAGGTTCGTCGTTACGGCCTCAACTTTTCCCTTAAAATCTTCATGGTACCGGGTTCATCGTTGCGGCCTAAACCTTTCCCATTATATTTCATGGTACTGGATTCATCGTTGCGGCCTTAATCCTTCCCATCACATCTTCTAAGGTACCGGGTTCGTCGTTGTGACTCAACCTTTCCCTTCAAATCTCAATGTTTCCTTGGTTCATTTCGCCATTTCGTGGTAATGAAACCTATAGGATATGCTTTTCTTATGTAGACCAGATTATTAGGATGCCATGAATAGGATGAATCAAAGCTCCTAAACAGGTGGGTATGAATTATGAATGAAAAAGAAATTTCATTTCTAAGAATGATTTTATTCTAGTCCTTAGCAGACATTATTCGTCGTTTGTCTAAGTCCTATCACTAATATGCTATTATATTCTTCTTTTGGTATGGTATCTTTGACATGAAACTTAAAGAGGTAGTCGTAGTTCAAACTATTTGTTTCAAGACCCTTCTAACCCTCGGGTTTAGCTATTTCCAACTAGTGGTCCTGTTTCAGGTCCCTGTACTATTTAGAAATTTTCCAGAGCGATATGCAGAAATTCTTTTATTCCTTATATCGTTAGACCGCTAACCGTCATTTCAATGTAAAAATGTTTGAACAGGGTTGTTAGGTGGATAAAATTAAATTTTATTGGAGGCAAAGCTCGTGTAAATGAAAAGAATAAAAATCATTGGTCCACTAACCGTTATTTTGATGTAAAAATGCTTGAACAAGGTTGTAAGGTGGATAAAATTGAATGTTATTGGAGGCAAAGCTCGTATTAATGAAAATATTACGAATCATTGGTCCAGTAACCGTTATTTTGATGTAAGAATGCTTGTTGTAAGGTGAATAAAATTGAATTTTATTGGAGGCAAAGCTCGTATGAATGAAAAGATTAAAAATGACCCACATTGGTCAAAAAGTTGATAAACATAAGGTGAGCAAAGAATGGAGTTAGGTGTCCCAGATATCAAAGTGTGAGCTTCGCTGAGCAAACTTGATGATGACCATTCTAAGCTTGATATGTGTCCATGAAACTTGGAGTACTTCGTCGATGCCTCAAGGTGTAAAGTTCTACAGCTTGTTACTTTTGAAAGCAAAGATCGTTTCATGCCCCTTTTCTTTTATTCAAATTTGAGCTGCCCTTTCAGGTTTTCAACTCAAATCTCCTTAGGTTTCGAGATGCCCTTTACGAGTTTTTACCTCGACCTCTCCTTTTCTTTTTCCTTCTTTTTCTTTTTTTTTCTTTTTTTTCTTTTCTTTTCTCTTCCCTTTTTTTATTTTTATTTTTTTGAGGTGAAATTTCTCCCTTACCAAATCCGAGTTCACAAGGTTAGGCAGGTCTTTGCTGTCTATCTCGGTCAAAATCAAAACTCCTCCAGAAAAGGCTTTCTTCACATTATGGGGACTTTCCCAATTTGACATACATTCCTTGAAAGTTTTTTTGTAAGCAAGATCATTTTCAAAACTAGAGCTCCCTTGTGGAATTCTCTAGAGCAGATCCGTCTTTGTCATAAGCCCTTGTCATTAGTACATCTGCTCATGACGGATGACTTTTAGCATCTTTTCTTCAATCAAGTTTAGCTGACCGCATTTAGATTAGATATATTCTTCTTCATCAGTTCTAACAAAATTTGGAGGGAAGGAAACCCGACATCAATGAATAGGACTGCTTCCATTTCATAAATCAATAGAAAATGTATTGCCCCAACAAAATCTTGATTGATGTTCAATAAGCGTAGAGAGCAAATGATAACTTCTCATGCCAATCTTTGTAGGTCTTGATCTTCTTGATTGATGTTCAATAAGCATAGAGAGAAAATGATAACTTCTTATGCCAATCTTTGTAGGTCTCGATCTTCTTGATATTTTTGTTAACTGCCTCCATTGCCCTATTCACTTTTGGGCAATATGGTACTGAATTTGTGATGTTTGATTTTGAACTAACTACAGACCCTTGCTCACGTGTGGAGATCTTATGACATCGACATAGAAAGCAACTTTTACCAACTTGGTGAAGTAATCATTGATCACGAAGATGAATTTATGCTCATTGAATCATTTGGCAAAATTAGCTCGATGGCGTCCAAGCTCCTCATAGAGGAAGGCCATGACGTGAAGAGGTGAAGGAGATGCCCTTTGCAGGTTTTCATCTTGACTTTTTCCTTCTTTTCTTTGTTTTTTTCTTTTTATTGGGTTTCAAGATGCTCTTTGCAGTTTTTTTATCTTGACCCTTTTTTTCTTCCTTTTGATAACGCGTCAGCCTCATTCTTCGAAGTTTCTGTTTGAATTGGATTGTATTCTTCCTTTATGGGTGCCTGTTCGTCATGACATCAGTTCCTTAAACTCGACATGATTTGATAGGACAATGTGAAGACCTTTTCGAATTCTTGAAATAGCTCTACGAGATCTCGCTTTGTCTTTAGAGAGATACATGCCCTAATTTTCACCTTTTTATCTCTTTTTCATTTTTATTCCTTAAACTTGCAATTTCTGTTGATTCTTTGTGAGGTAATATTTGATTCTTGTCTTGCTCGAACATCCGTAGTAGATCAGAAGACAAGTTACATTCTTGATCATCTTTGAAGTCTTGAAGTCTTTCTAGACACATGTTCTTCTCAAAAGGGCTCTGAATCAATAGTAGTGTCGCTTGTATCCTTGATATCAAGGGACCCAGCATAAAGACAAAAGGGGATCCAAAGAATAATTGAATTAAAGAATGATTAATTATGGTATGAACGAATGAGAAGAATGGTAAGGTGTTTGCCAAATGAGACAAAAATAATGCATCATTGTTATTGAATAAAAGATAGTGATCATGTGCCCTTTACAAAGGGATCCCTATATTCGAACTGATAATAAAGTGATGATGTGTTTTTGTATCTTTGTAGATAAGTTCTTATTTCTTTGGAAAGTCCTAAATCTACAGGAAGCTCCTCCATAGTCTAGTTGTCCAAAACACTTCCAAGGGTATAGGGACGAACTCTCTATAGGTTCCACTCTCCGTTCTTTTCTTCGGATATGACTTTTCACTCAAAAAAAATATTTTTTTCATTACCTCATTATCTCGATTTATCATGTTTTCTCTTAATTTTCGTTTAGATATTTGGGGATTTTTTGAAATTTAATGCATGAAGTGCAATGCTAATGAATTATAAAATGCATACAAAAAAGCGTTGATTCTTGGTTCAATTCCATTAGAACAACTTTACTAGAAAACAAATTTCTTTACATAAGGCAGATACATTTGTGGTCGTGCCTTAATGCTCAAAGTCTTAATCTTCCAAGCTAATTTTTTTGCTCCGGTTTGACTCCGAATTCAAGCTCAAAACGTCTATCTTAAATGGCTAAGGTCTACAAGTGGTTAGTCACTTCTCGTCTTTGGAACAAAACTTTCTTCGCAACATAGTCCCTATCTTTGACCTACCCGTGAAAGCGTTGTTGAAGTTGTTTTTCAATATTCACTGTTTGTTTCTATAGTTTCTTCGAGAAGCTCAACTCGTAATTCACAACTCCACAGTGAGTCCTCAAGTTCTTCTGCCTTTTAACTCCTCATTCTTGGCCTGACTTGCCTTTCAGCTCAGTAGCAAATCCAAGACCGCGTCATCTATATGCCCTAATGTCTTAGGGAAAATGATTTACTCATGAAAGCTTAAGGTGAAGACATCGAATTTTTCCTTGCGTCAGGGTGTACCAAAATTAGGTCTCACAGACTCTTCCTATTGATATACTTATTATCCCTTTCTACCTTAATCTGGGCAGCAATCTATTGTTCGCTCATCTCAATCATATTCCTCAGCCTCTTTAAGAAAGTTGAGACTTTGGTGGCTCTCGAGTAGGCTTCATCGACTTGAATCCTTGAACAACGGAGTAAAGTCGTGTACTCTTCTACCGCGGGCACATGTTCCTAAAAGCAAAGCAATTACAAGTTGATTCCCAATACTGCATTAGGGCTCGAGAGAGATGCGTATCCACTTTAACCTTGAGTAGGTAAAACAGATCACCAAATTCACAGTAGAAAGTCTACCTCATTTCTTCGTCCATATTTCTTTCAGCTCTTGCAAGCCATTCTGGGTTACTTTTATCCGGTTGTAATCCCAAAACTTTGATATGTGCTTGATAGGCAATCACCTTTTCGCGTTGTTTTTCCTTGACCACATACGCACAGCCACGTTGACTTTTACCTTATTAAGGAATCCGTTTTCTCATGATCAGTTCTCTATTTGGAAATAGAGCATGAATCAACACCTTTTTAGGTGAAAATGCAATGCAAATAGGTTTAAAATAAACAAGTTAGTATGATTAGTGTGGACATAAAACTTGAAAATAAATTGCAATTAGAAGCAAAGAAACAAGAATATTACTGTATCTCTTACCTTATTCGGGTAACTGCTAAAGGTTTGGCACAGTTCTACCTAAGGTAGGCTCTCATAGAACTATATGTAGGTTAACAAAATATGCTGCTTACGAATGCATGTATGCATAAGAAAGGCATTGACTCATAGCTCAATTCTATTAGAAAACTTTACTAGAAAATAAATTTCTTTACATAAGGTAGATACGCATATGATCGTGCCTTAGTTTTCAAAAGCTTTTAATCTTTGTAGGACATCATCCAATTTTGCACTGGTTCGTCTTTGATTTTTTATCCACAATGTTAGCTTGAATGGTTAAGCGATCATCACTTCTTGTTGTTGTGCGGTCTTTGTTTCCGTCTTACTCGCCTGGCAAATCATTGGTCTTTCCGTCCTCTTTTTCAAAACTCGTTTTCTTATGACCAGCTTTCTATTTAGTAATCGAGCTTAAATTCACACCTTTCCTTATATGAGGATGTAATGCAAACAAAATCAAAAAAAACAAAAGAAAACAAGTTAGTATTGTAATGCAATACAAATATAAAACAAGGAACCTATGCATTTGGGAAACTGCTAACAATTCGGTGTAGTTCTATCCTAAGGCAAGCACTTAGGGCTCATTATATATGGTTTAAGTTTTAGAGTAAATGCTACCCAAACCAACAAATTCCTCGATCCTCACCCATTAGAGGCTCAAATAGACGAGTTCGATTTAGGGGGATACATTTCCCATATGTTTGCACGGAAGTGAAAGCTTCACGAAAACATAGGTATGTATGTAATCCCGAAAGAGATTCACTATCCTGTACGGAGGTAAAGACCTCACAAAGGAGTAGTTTTTCACTTCCACTTAAAAGGTGTAGTTGAACACTTGTGCAATGCATGTGAAAAATAATCCTAGGTTCTAGCAATATTAACACAAGCATTATTAACAAAGACACACATGAAGTATGAAATGCAAAAGATCGCAAATTTATTTAAACCGAGTTTTAAATCTTTAACAAAAAGACTAGAAAATAATCGACTTGTGGCTTGACTCTCTTATTGGTCCCCAATGGAGTCGCCAAGCTGTCGAAACCATTTTTTGAAAAAAGAAAGTTTCAAAAATATTTTTAAAATCGAAAATGGAGTCGCCACCAATCTTTTTATTTGGTGTGATTTGATCACCGTAAAATACTTAAGTTTATTTAAACAAAAGTTTTGGTCTTCGAAATCTAGAAAGTAGGTTCGGGAGTCGGTTATGTGTGAGGAAAGATTAGCACCCTCACACGCCCAAAATTGATACCTAGTCGGTTATTTAATGTCTTAATTGTTGAAAATTTGAAAACTCGAATAAAATTTAAAACGCGATCCATAAATGCATGAATGATATATTTAAAAGTCATTTTTTAAAAAAATTAAATTTTGTAGAGAAAATGTCCTTTTCGTTTTGAATCAATAAAGAAAAAAAAATCATATCCAATAAGTTAGGACATAATATTTTTGGATGTTCGAAAGATCAAAGACATTTATCGATTTTAAATAGGATATTTGACTGCTCAAGTTTAAGGGAAAAATAATACCCAACACGTTAAGGCACAATTTTTCGAGTCCCCTAAAATAATAGAACATTGAGTATTTATCGGTTTTAAATAGGATACTCAATTATTTAGATTCAAAGAAAAACCGTACCCAACATGTTAGGGCACGATTTCTCGAATTCCCTAAAATAAAAGAATATTACCTTAATTTAATTTTTTTTAAAACAATTTATATATTTTTAAAAAAATTAAGAAAATGACATGCAATTTCTTTTGTTAAAATATTTTCCAATGGATAAATGAATATGTATATAATTTAATCCAATGATTGCAAGAATAAAATGTACGTGTGTGAAATAAATTTAAACCAAACTAAAAAAATTTAAAATGTAAATTACAAAAAAGGGGCGAATTATGAACATTATAAATTAAATGGAATATGAAATAAATGAGTAAACATGAAGATAAAAATATATATAAAATAAATAAAACGTAAAAGAGGTTGTGTTTAACAATAAAATAATATTAAAGCACAAATATATGAAAAAACGAGGAATATTAAATGAAACTTAAATAAACTTTAAGGTAAAATTTAAAAAAAACAAAACAAGAAAAGTAAGTCAAGGATCAAATCGATGGGAAGATATTCAGGGATCAAAGGGAACAATATTCCAATCTATACACGTGTCCTAGCATATCAATGGTCAGGGGACCAAATAAAAGACAAAGTAAACTTATTGGGCCATATTTAAAATTAATTTAAAATAGACAAAGGGACGAAATCGAAACAAAGTGAAAATGCGGAAGGATAGCGGAGGTAAATAACTCAATTTTAAAAACACGCGGATCCTCTGTCGGACGAGTTGGGTCAGTTTGGGTAAGCTCAAAATGTCGTCGTTTTGAGGCCATTGAGCTTAGGTCTAAAACTACGTCGTATCGCCAAGTTATATAAACCAAAAATTCAAAAAAAATTTCATTTTGCCTTCACTTTTTTTAACCCGAAGCCAAATTTGAGGTTAAATCCCTCAGATCTAGTCTCAAAACCCTCAAAAGGACCAAAGATATTTCGATTCTTAGGTTTGTTTTTAAAAAAACGATGCCTCCATTTCCTTTCCGTCGGAATCCCACTCGAGCACAAGGCGATTTGAAGGGCCTCCGCGACAATGGAAGAGATGGAACGTCGACCGGTAAGAAATAAAAATATTATTTTTATATTTATTTCAAAAACTAAAATAAAAATGATATCTTTAAAATTTTTTATTCTATTTTCTCTTTTGCTTGCTTTTTTTTTAAAAAAAATCATGAAAACAAAATGATATTTTGAAAAAAACTTTGATTCTTATTTCTTTTCTCTTACTTTTTTTATTTATATTTTATAAATATTTTTTGAAAATAATAATAATAATACGCGTAAAAAAGAGGAACACCTTTGAGATTTTTTACTTCTTCGATTGCTATTGCTTTTCGATTCTCTGTGTTTTTTTTTATTTCATCGTAGTCAAAATTGCAGATCTCTTGTTTGGTTTATAATCGTGTTACATATATTAATATTTTCTTTGTTTTTGTCTTCTTCTTCGTTTTGTAGGTCTTCAATGGTGGCAACGATGGTGACAGAGATTGCCATTTCGGTACAAAGAGAGAAAAAGGGCAGGCATCGACGCGTGGGTGTTGGTTCGTGTGCCTTGCTGACGTGGAGAGAGAGCGGCGGCATATGGCTTGAAAATTAGGATTGCTGAAATTTTTTTAAGTTTTGGGCTTGTTGGGCGTTTTGGGTAGTGGGTTAGGGTTAGCAAATTGGTTTTGTAATTTTTGGGTTTTGGGTTTATTAGATTTGGATAATGGGTTGTAAAAGAGACATTTAAATTAAATAAATTTAATTTAAATTTATTTATTTTTAAGTTTATTTTTGTTTGAGTTTTCTTTTCATGAGCCAGATAAAAATTGGTCTCTACACACACAAATATTTTTTTAATATTTTTATAAAAAAATATCATTAATAAATAAACGAGTCATAAACGAGCCAATAAACAAGCTTTTAAAAGAGATTCGTGAACATAAATAAACCGAGCACATCTCTGTTCGTGTTCATTCGTTTATTAAATAAACATAAAAATTTGTTCATACTCATTTATTTAGCTTAGTAGACGAACATAAACGAATGTTATATAAATGATTCATGAATAGTTCATTAAACATTCTATTTATTTACACCCTTAATCATGCCTATATTAATTTGTTTCTAACGTTCAAGGATGATTCTAGAGCAAACTCCTGCTTTCACTGGGTTGGGCCGTTTATTCACAGGTCGTATTTGTTTTGTAGTGGACTTTTCTTTTGGGTTGTATTCTGTTTTTTCTTTTTGTTTTTGTTTTAGCAGCTTTATCTCAAAAAATAAAAAGAAAATATACTTATTTCATTCTCGATTTAAAAAAATAATCAAAATTTTAGGATCCAATAAATAAATTAAATATACAAGGAAAATTTTGTAATCGATCATGCACACATTTCTATGATTATCTATAGTTAACAGATTTTAACGTTCTATCAAAATGACATCTAATAGACTAGAAATTAAAATCTAAAAACTTTGATACCAATCTAAATTACCACATAAATAAACTAAACAACAATAATAATTACAAAATCATACAGATATTTATTTAACTCCACCTAACAATTCTATTATTAATGGATAAATCACAAAATGCCGTTTTCGTTAAGATTCATAACCATTTTTCATATGAAGCCTTCTGTCATTAAATGACAGTGGCAGAATGTTTTTTTTTTAGTTCGTTTTCTTTATCGGTTTCTTCTCACTCTCCATTTCTTTAATACTAAGTGCCTCATGGCAGTTCCTTTTGGAAGTTATTCCATATCATCGTGATGTGCTTCTTAGAGGTGCTCATAGATCAGATTAAGTTTAGATTAGATTTAAGTTTAAAATTTTACTCAAATCCATCCATATTTATAAAAAAAACTATCCATTTTAAATCCATTCATATTATTTTTTAATTTTTAAAAAATATATATTTATTATATTTTATACATTTTTTATTTATTAATTTTTTTATATAATCATTTAACATTCTTTATAGTAATATATATATTTAATATATATTTATTTTATTAAAATATTCTAAATTACGTAATATAAAAAAATATATAATATAATATTATAAACTTAAAATAAGCCGAACTGAGAGTGAACTTAAATGTTCAAATCCGAACTAAACCCATATTTTAAACGGATCTAATTTTTTATTCAAACTCATTTTCAATATTTTTATCCAATCCCACCCAAATTTCAAACGGACTTTCAAACTTAAACGGGTAACCCTACCCATGAACAGTTCTAGTGCCCCTTATGGATGTTTATTTTTCCTTACAAATTAATTTATCTACAAATATTTAAATTCAATAAATCTAAAAAATAGATATTCAAATCCATCATAACAAAATAAAATGCCTTTACTCTAAATCCGCTGCAAATGATAATTAAAATATTATCTAAAATCTCAATATCCGAACCCAAAAATGAAAAAATCAAATATATCCAAGTCCATACTACCCATAACTTCCATTATCGCTAATTGAAAGCAAAGGACCCATGGCAGAGTGGTAGCATCCTTGTGGAGTCTTTTACTTAATTAGTAGTAATATTTATAATATAAACATAAATAATGTAGCAGTTATAAAGAAGTGAATACTATCCTATAAAGATGGGTATATGAAAAAAGAAAACAAATACTAATAACGTATGAAAATTACAAAGTGAACAATTTGTTCCAATAATAAGACATAAGTTATCAGTTCTTCACAAGTGTAAATGAAGAAAAGTATGATATTTCTTCTGCCCCCGCTGGGAATCTAATCCCAAATGTTCATTTTTTATGTTCTACATTTCACATGATTGGGATAGTTGGCAATGTATTATTATTTAGAAAGTGATCAAAACTTCAACAGCAAATCGCATATACCTATAATCAAGACTGGCAATTACACGGTTTTCGTCCTTCTTATTACCTCTTAAGCAGCTACTGAAGAGCTCATCTCATTGAGAACGTTGTAGTACGTAAAGAAATCCGACGTGCTTCGGAAGCCAGGAATGAAATCTGAAAAGAATCTCAAAACGCGGCCAGATGTTGCGAGTCATTGGAGGTAAATGCTGCTTCAAGAAATAGTGATGGCCGGATAGTAGTGACCTGAACAATTAAAAATATTTCTGTCACAAAATCTTTCAAACTTTATCAAACCAAGCTTAGAGTTAGACATGATCATCAAGCATTTGGAGAAATGCCCTATGGTACTCAAACACAGGTGTGAGTGTTGGATGTGGGTGGGAATGTGTTCGATACAGGTACGCTCAGATTTTTCTATGATTTTCACGTATATGGAAGATCCTTTCATCCCTGTATCCAGATCTGGATGCGTGACAGACATGTATTTTGAGAAAAATGACAAAGAGGAGCAACAAGGAAATACCATCAAATACCAATATCTTGCCAGCAACTTTAAACAAGTAAAGAATGAGGTAACAACCTAATGTTCAGAAATATGCATAGTTACAGAAAGGGTAATCTGAGATGCAAATTTACCAACATGTTGGTGAAATGAAATGTAACAAGGTTGCTTCTCCATTACATGAAAGCCTAACAGATCTCAATAAAACTTTACTGACCATGTGTCAATGAAGAAATATTATGCATACAGTTGTAATTCGTAAAACTGACATTTTACATATGCATACAGGTCAATGAAGAAATACTATTTGATGCAGTTATCAAATAAAGGATTACCTTATGCTTCCGTGCATAACGTAAAGCTTCAAGATAATATCCATCTTGCACTAATAACAACACATAATCATGATTTAAAGAAAGCTGTCTTAGCATATCTAAGCCCAGCTTCCTAATTTGCAAACTTTGACGACCTGATTCTAGCAGCTGTAGAGCAACTTCTTTTGAGGGCTCAATAATCTGTAACACGAGAATTTAAACTCCTAAAATATGTCAATCCAGTCAATAACTTTTCATTCTAATTCAAGGCACGCTATTGTGAAGGTAAAGGGATTTGTTAACCTTGTTTATGATGAACAAACTAAGTTCTGCATATTGCTCGCTGCGGGCCAATAGTTGAATAGTTAACACATATAGGTTTGCATGCACTTTGACCCTTTCTAAATTGGCACTGCAGAAAGGAAATGAATAAGATTTCATGGAACAAAGTACAAACCACTTCCTCAGTAACCAAGAAATGATTTATTGGATATCCTACATTTCTATTTACCATATAAATGGCTAAGAAAACATGATTAAACAACTGTTTATCCACAACAGGAAGCTTTGTTTATATATCCAGATATGATTAGAGTTCTTTAGAAGATTCAATCCCATTCTAAGAATCCTTTAGAATTGCCATGCACAAGAGTTGTAAACCACTTCAAATCATTACCATACCATCGAAAAAACTCAAGAATGATGGCAACCAGATAAGAAGGCTCCACAGTCATCTCTTCCTCAATAGGAGCAAAGACAGATCTGTACATCTCATCAGGTGAAATCGCAGGTGAAGTGAGCTGAGACTCCTGCTGCTCAGAGACACTAGCATTTAATGGATTATCAGTGGTAGAACTTTCAGCACTTGCATCCACTTTGCCACCAACAAACTGAGTATCACTTGAGCTGATTTTCGATGGTTCAAAGCTGCAATTATCCTCTGTCTCTGAAGACGAATAAGTTGAAGGTCTACTAAAAGATACACTGTTGCCTCCGGTAGCAGGTTCATGTTGGACAGATTTTCCATCTGTTCTGCTGGTGAATACATCTGTGCCTTGCCCTGGGCCACTCACATTTGGCACATTCGAGGGGGTTCTCTCAGTCTTTATTCCCTTGAAATAACTGCCAGTTTTAAGAGAGAGCGAATACGAGGTGACTAATACATCCATTGCCTTGGCAACCATGGTGATAGGTCTGCGTTCTAGAATCATTGTTTGTGTAATTGCCAAACATAGTTGTTTAGCCTGAAATAGCAGGAACAATATATGCTAACACTAGTTAATGATTATATCACCCTTTATTGTGGAAAGAGAAAGAAGTTAGCTGAGAATTGACCTTGTTGGCTTCCAACTTTCGTCTTTGCAAGAATTCCAATACCGATGGAACTTCAGAGGAACTAGCAGAAATTGCCTGCAAAGAGAGAAAGGGGGCAGTAATTACGAGAATTAACTATAAAAAATTAACAAAGTATGACCAACAGGACTTACCTCCAAGTCTAAGTGGATCTTCCATAAAAGCTTATTAGCAACATCACAAATAAGGTCAGGAACCAAAAAGGTCCAGTCAGCTCCATAAATAATTGCTTCATTATCATTTGAATCAGAGGCCTCTGAACTTTCACTTTCCTTGGTGCTAGGTCGAGAATTAGAAATATCGGACCTTTGAAAACCCCTCAATAGCACAGGAAGTGGGGCAGATATGGGAGCTCGAGAATCTGCAAATATGTCATAGAGTATAACAACTTTTGCATCTACTTGGTGCACAAGTAGTACATTATCAACCACACTCACAGCAACCTTGCTCGAGTAAATTGGTAATGAGCCCTGCAAATGGAATGAATATGGTTACAATTCCAACTCAAAACCAATTGAATAGAGCCTGTACCTGAAACTAACTAGAGGCAGTTTTGAGTAACCCTTACCTGTTGGATAATAGCATCACGGTAAAACCGATATGAATTCAGTACCATTGCAACTCTATCAACTTGCAAGCAGTAAATTCTCCCATAACTGTCATGGTATAAAAGCAGATATTAATATATATAAATCATTTATCAACCAATTTAGTATACAAGCAAAAACAGGTAAAAGAAACATACACAGTGACAATATAGACATCTTCAGAAGCAAGGACAGGCTTACTGTTAGCTTCAGGTTTAACCATTACCATCTCAAACTTTGGTAATCGAATAATCCCAGCAGATGAAAGCTGAAGATAAGAGATAGCAACATGTCAAATCAATGGAACTGGGGACAAAAAGGATCATAATCTATCTGTACTGTTCATTAAAGGTATCAGAAAGGAGTTGTGCACTTTGATGCTACATATTCATGTGCACTTAAGTAGTTGAATAATTTCAGTTTAACATTTTCTTACATTTACCACCAAGACCAATTTCAAAGTTTATTTCGTGCATAGAGCGCATAGCCTAGCCAATATAGAGACTAAATCTAGGAGGATTCTAGAAATTGAGATAGTGAAGCTTATAACCATACCTGAAATCCATGGAATGTCTTGCACTGCATTCCTGAAGCAAGGAGAATCAATCTGCTCTCATGTGTGTAGACATACCAACTAACAGACAATTTCTTTGTCTCAACCAAGATAAGTGACTTCGAGGCAGAATCATAAGCAAACAAGTCCAACCCACTGCGATTACATTTCAGTAAATAGAGTACATTAAATCTTTGGTGCAAGTAGAAACATGAAAAGGAAAAATAGAAATGAGTATAACAACATAGCTCAAAAAGGTAAAAGAAGAATGATTATTTTCAATAACATGGACAATGACGATTGCAGGTCTTGAAGGTTGACTTGATTATGTAAGATGCCCAATCCATTTAAGTTGCTAAATGAAACTTGCAAGTATAAAATGAAAGAGAATTTATTTTGGCCTAGGGAATCACTGCTTAATCAGGATCCATGCTAGAGAAGCATCTCCCCAAAAATAGCTTTCATACTTTGTTCTACTTCACACAGGCAGATAAAATTTCTAACAACAAATACTTCCCAAAATTGATAATCATGTTCCTTTCTGTTTTCATATTCATTACTTCTGTCTTTGGTTATGCAGCAAAGACAGCAGAGTTTCATAGAACAATCGCAAAAGAAAATGCAGAGAGCCATGACTAATACAGAAGTTCTAAAACTTCTTTACCTAGTTGCATGGCCTGAAAGAGTATCATTGCTATAAATAATTAGGGTAGGATAGAAGGATGTCAAATAGGTGATTTTAACATCCTTTTTGTGCATGCTAAGTGTAACTCCTAATTTCACACTGAAGCATAGTTCGAGTAATAAGGATTGGGTTGGATTTGGACAGAGATTCTAAACTTTAAGTGTCATGCTCCTCTTTTAGAGAAGTAAAAAAGAAAAGTAATTACCAAATAGTTGGCAAGTAACAAAAACTTCTAGTAACCAGTCTAACCATGGAAACTTTGTACATTAGATATCCAAGTTAGAGTGAAGTGAGAATTCAGCTTCAGAGTAACATTGCTATTATACAAAATTTTATTCCTTTCCAGGAAAATTATATCTCAGTAGATGCTAAGTTCGTACATAAAACATCAGTTTGAGATATACACAATGACAAAATCATTATCCACTGTACAAGTAAGACAGACAAGAAGCTTCTCCCTACCTGGTCTTCACAATTACAATATCACATGATGGACAATCTGTCCAGAAGAACCCCAGTATACTCTCTGACTCGGATTTGCACCTGTGAGTGAAAGTTTCCCCTGTTTCTCTATGCCAAAATTGTATAGAAATATTGGACCGTTGGATTGCTATAATCTTTTCATCAAGAGAAAACCGGACGGAACAGATAGGCCCTTCAGTTATCGAATCAGTGATAGGGGCAGCAAGAGGAGAAAATGGAGCGGTTTTCCAGGAAAAGATCTGTGCAGAAAAGAATGTAAAATATGGAACTGAAATATCTAAAAAGCTTCTACAATGCTATTTAAGTTCAGAACTATTAAACCTGGTCAGATGTAGGAGAGATGAGTAATTTATTTCCATCATCATAATAGAAACCTCTTGATCCAGGAATGTTGCAATGTAGAGGGGGATATTGTAAGAAAACATGTGATAGAGCACCAGATCCCAGACCACCAACACTAGCTTGCGAACTTGAAGCTTTCCAGGCCATCTTTCTAAGGTTCTCTTGTATTTTTAGCTGAAAATTCAAATTGCTGGAGAATAATAACACTAATAAAGCACAAAAGATAATATCAGTACAAAAGAAAGAATGTATCAGAGCTTAAAGACTAGCATCAAAGAATAAACAGAAAAGTTCATTGGATTTACCTTATCATACAAACTACAAACCCAATGCTCCAAATATTACACCTTTCCCCGGAGCTATAAATCAAAAGAAAGTAGAAAACATTAATCTTAGCACAGTTTTTCAAGAAGGAAAAGTCTAAGATCTTTGCAAGCCAATTATCAAATACGGTGTATTTCTTTTTTAATATAAAAATATGCTCCTAAGCAATCCTAGATTATGGATACCGTATTCTGCATGCAAGTCTTTAGTGCAAGAAATCTTTCAAACACATATCACGTTCAACTTCAGGAACTTTTGCTGCAACACACGCCCCGTATTCATTCGCCTGAAAAGACAACATTGTAGTCGAAACAATGAGCTAACCACAAGCAGAATGTAACAGCAGGTTCAAGGTAATATCTTTCTGCAATCACATTTTTGTTCATTTTCAACCTCAAATTACTCATTCATGAACTTAAAGCTTACTGCAAACAAATAGAAAATCCCGAAACTAGATGTAATGATACTAAATCAGTAGAACAAATTAAAGACTTCATGGACAAACCTGTGCCGTACAATTCACTAAAATGCGCCTAAGTGGAGAGATTGTTTTCTTTTCTTTCATATCCACAGCTCTGATAAAGAACAAAAAGTACATATATCATAATTTTCAAAACTTCCAAGATTGATAGAGTGGGAATGGTTCATGAATTGATGAAATTAGGGTTTTCAATTAAATTGATAAGAAAGAGTGAAAATAAAAATCAAATCCAAGAACTGATTAACTTTAAAAAAACAAACTAATTAGCTGAATGTAAGACCCAAAAAAAAGAAGAAAGAATTACCTGGGAAATTCAACATTTTTATCACGTGGGATTCAGGGAACAAAATTCAATTATATCAAATCTAAAAGAATTGGGTTTTGATCGCGTTTTGATCGTTGAATCGAGTTTACTTCTGGAACTACACCTAACGGTCTTTATCTGAAAATTAGGGGACCTAAAAGGTCGTCGTACGGGAGCCACCGCCCAAGTTTTGTTTTTAATTTCTTTTTGGGATTAGTTGAAATGTAATTTACCTCTAAAGTTTTTCCCATCCTACAACATTGGTAAGTATATAACCCCCAACCCCCGCCCCCCCCCCCCCCCCCCCCCCCCCCCCCCCCCCACTATCCACAATTTTTATTTTAGGCACCTAAAATAAAAAATTTGTAATTTAAACATTCAAGTTACATAGTTCGGTTATTTTGGTCAATCTCGTCAAGAGATGTTTATGGGCTAGGCCAAGTCGGGTTCGAGTCAGGTCTAAGCATAATATTAACATATTTTATATTTACTCAAGCCAGGTCTAACCTGAAATCTGGGCCTAAAATTTTTCTCAAATCTGCTCATATTATTTTTTAATTTTTTAGAAAATATTTATATTATATTATTTTAATATTTAATAATTTTATATATTTTTTATTTATTAAATTTTTTATCTAATTATCTTAACATTATTTTAATGTTTACATTAAAGTAATATTAAATATTTAATATAAGTTTATTTTTTAATTCGTTTTAAATTACATTATATATAAAAACATCATACTATAAAATATTATAAACTTAAACGGATCAGGTCGGACTCAAGGCTTGAATGTTCAAGCCTAAGCCCGACCCAATTTTAAATGGATCTATTTTTTTCCAAGCCCATTTTCAAATCTAATATTTTTGTTTAAACCGTATTAAATTTAGATAGGCCTTTGGGTTTGGGCAGATAGCCCAGCCCATAAATAGATCTACTCTCATCAAACAACATCTTTGATATAGCAGTTAAAAAATTAATATAATAACAAATTTAACCCTCAACTTTTACATATTATATCAATTTAATCATAATTTTAAAAAATTAACCCTCAAAAATTATAATTGATGTCAATTTGATTCTAATTCTGAACAATTCAAAAATACATAAATATTTTCAAAAATATAATATTAAATTTCAAAATATTTTATATTAATATTTATATAAATATTAAATAAATATAACTATATTAATATTAAAGAAAATGAAAATCCCCCAATCCCACACCCTATATACTCCACTTCTCTTCATCTTTTTCCCTTTCGTTCAAACCTCTTTTGCAACAGTTGAAAAAAATAATTTCTATCCTGATTTTCGCCCTTTATTTTTTTCTGGGATCTTATAATTAATATTTGTTGAGTATAAATATTGTCACTGTTCGCGATATGATTTTATTGTTCATGACTTGACTCAACTATTCTTAGGAATGACATCTTGAGCGGACTTCAAGCATGCTACACACGTGTTTCACACTGGGTTGTCTGTCAGACCATGTCTCTCTTCTCAGGGGCGAAGACAGAAATTTTTTTTAGGGAGGCCAAAGTTAAATTGTAATTTTTACGATAATAAAACTGTAATTTTTAAATGATTAAATTAAAATTTTATCATTTTAAGGGAGTTAAAGTGAAATTTTACCTTTATTAATTTAAAATTTTAAAAAAATTTAAGGGTCTAAATGAAAATTTTTCCATTTTAAGGTGCCAGGGCTCCTACCAGCCCCCTGGCTTCGCTCTTGTCTCTTCTGCGAGCTCCTTGGGTATATGTGAATTGAGATCATGACCTTCCCTTGTTTCGTGTGAGTTAGATCCACGAGCTCCCCTTGATGTCTTTTTACGGTTCGCTTGGCACTCATTCATCTGGTGAGATCTGTTCAGATTGCGGGTAAACAACCTAAATCCTACTTAATATTCGGATTGATAATCACTGATGTATAACAATATCAAAAGCCTGCAAACTCCATTATTGGATGTCCAAGACATGAAGTAAATGATGAAACTATTACTATGATCATTGTTTGATTTTGAGATTCTCTTAAGGAAAATTCTGAGTAGAGATCCAAATAATTTGCATGTTAAAATCTATTTTACTATTAAATCCTTGACATTACAGTGTTGATGGTAAATAAGTCATTTACATTTGTGGTATTATATAATCATTAAACGTATCATGATCTAGAAATTATAGATTTCATATATTACTAAATTTTGGAGAGGGTGGGGGTGGAGAGAATTTTATTTTATATTATATTAATATAATTATATAATATAAAAAATTAAATTTATTATTACATTTTTTGAAAATATTTATTTTTAATTTTTTTAAATTTTATAATTTATATATTATTATTTATTGTCAACAATATTTTTTATTTTTTATGTTTTTAAATTTATTATTATATTTTTTAAAAATATTTATGTATTTTTATATGTTTCTTTTGAAATTTTTAAAATTAGGATCAAATTGAGGCCATTTATAAATTTTGAAGGTTAATTTTTTAAAATTATGACTAAATTGATATAATATGTAAAAGTTGAGAGCTAAATTTATTATTATACTGATTTTTAACTGCCACGTCAACTTGTCGTTTGTGATTTTAATGAGAGTGATCAAAATGACCAAACTATGTAACGTGGGTGCTTAAATTGCAAACTTTTTATTTTGGGTGCCCAAAACGAACTTTTCAATAATTGGATGATTATCCGTGTAGTTTACCCTTTTTTAAATGTAATCTTTTGGTAAAAACCTCTCCAGTCCCTCTTAATTTTGATATTGAGCAAATTAACCCTTCTTAAAAAAATCAAAGTAATTTAATCATTGTCAATTTCAAAATTAAGCAACTAAGGACAATTAATCATGGCATCAATATTTTTCATCAATTGTACATAATTTTTATCGAAACGTTTATTTTTCGGGGAAAAACAAACAAGTCTCAAATAATATTTAAAAATCAAGAAAAAGGGTATTTTAGATAAAAAAAATGGGAGTCGCCACCAATCTTTTTATACGGTGTGATTGGATCACCATAAAATGTCTAAAATCCGTTTTGAAAAATTGTTTGGTCTTCGAAATCCAGAAAATAGGTTCGGGAACCACACATGAGGAAGGATTAGCACCCTCATACGCCCAAAATTGGTACCACATTGATCATTTTCGGGTCTTGGTTTTAAAACTTTGAAAACTAGAGTAAAACTTAAAATACGATCTTTGTCTTTTAAAAAAAACTTTGCATGATTTTCAAAAAAAAATCCTATTTAAGGAAAATTGTCCACGTGTTTCAAATTTCTACGAGAATCGGAAAGTGTGCTCAACACGTTAGGGCACAATGTTCTCAAACTTTCGAAATCGAAGTACATTTTGAAAGACTTTAAAGAGGATATTCGATTGTGTGAATTATACGAAAATCACACCAAGCACGTTAGGGCATGGTCTTTTCGAGGTTTTCACACGAAAAGATATTGTCTCGTTTTGTTTTAAAATTATTTATATATATATATTGAGAACTTAAAATTTCGTATTGAGTTTAAAGTACAATCCTCGGACACGTGACTTAAAAAGATTTGAAGAAAGGATACCCGTTTGCTTCGATTTCGCGGAGAAGTGAAGCCGTGACCAACACATTAGGGCACGACATTCTCAGAATCTCGAAGTTAAAAGGCATTTAAAAACTTGGAAAATGATATTCGATTCGTGTGAGTTATACAAAAAATCACACCCGACACGTTAGAGCATGATTTCTCGAAGTTTCCACACAAAAAGGACATTGCCTCGATTTTAAAGGTTTATGAAAATAATTTTGAAAACAAATATGTAATTTTAAATATGAGTGAGCAGTTAATAACGAAGATTAAATAACACGAAATAAAATAATTAAGCAAATAAATAATACACAAAAATCAAAAATTAATAGAACATAAAATACGAAAGAATGATAATTAAAATCTAAGTATGGATGTTGAGGAGAAAGGAAAAACAAAGCAGACGGGATAACATGCAATTTTTAGATACCCGGGGGGTAAAATGGTAATTTTGGGCACTTCGAGGGTAAAATAGTAATCTTTGGAGGTTCAAGGTCAAAAATGAAATTTTTGGACATCCGGGGGTAAAATGATAATTTTTGGAAGTTCGGATTCAAAAATGGAATTTTTAGAAATTCGGGGGTAAAAATAATTTTTGAAAAGTTCAGGGACCTTCTGGGCAATAAAACCAAAAAGATGAGACACGTAGCAGCTTCTCAGGCATTTTGAAGTCAAAGGACTAATTTGAAGTAATATAAATTTCTGGGCCAATTTTATAATTAAAACAAACTTGATTTAGGGATGAAATTAAAACAAATCAAAAGTAAAAGGGACCATTTACATAAATAAACCAAAAGATTGACATGTGGCAGCCTCCTGGGCTTCAAAAGGGTTAAAGGACTAAATTGAATAAGAACTGAAATTATTGGGTAAATTTAAAATTAATTAAAAATATGAAAAGGATCTGATTGGAAATTTAGAAAAAAGCGGAAGGACCCATAGAATAAATATACCATTTTAAAAAAACACACGTATCTTGAGTTTGGAGCGGGTCGGGTCGGATCGAATCTTGGGTCTTGAGGCGAAACGACATCGTTTTGGGGTTAAGGAGCCTAGACCAAAACAACGCCATTTTGATCTTCTATAAAAGCTATTTTACCCCTTTTTTTTTCATTTTTCTTCCTTTTCTTTTCAAAAACATTTCAAAATCCTCTCAAAGGCCCTTCCCTCTCTCCAAGGCAGGTCAGGCAACGGCCGCCGCTCCATTGAGATCCCGTTGCACGCGCGTTGCCAACTTTCGCGCGTGGTCACCACGCACCACCGTCTACGACCACCGGTAAGGTAAAAAACCTCTTTTTCATTATTTTCCTTTTTTAAACCTAGATCCGAGCATAAATCCAACAGATTTAGCTTGGATCTTCGAAGAACAAAATGAAAAACCCATTTTCTTAAAACGATCGAACAGATCTAGATCGATTCTTCCTTTTAAAACTTTTTTATAAATCTTGTTTTAATCATTAGTGATTTTTCAAATGAGTTTGGGATGGGTTTTTCATTTTTTTAAAAAACTCATTCTTCATTTTCCATTGTTGTTCATGCTTGTATATTTTCCTTTTCTTACAGGCGTACAGATAGGGGGAGACTTTCGTGTCATGGAACGGCTCGGTGGAGCATCCGTCCGGCGCCGGTGGTGGTGTCAGAGTAGTTTCAGATATGCCCCTTCGAATCCCTTTTTCTTTATTATTTATTATTTATTAATATTAATAATATTATAAATAATATATTTAATATTACTGTTGGAGCCCAATTTTGACCGGGCTTGAGCTTTGGATTTTAATTGAGGTTTAAATTGGTTTTAAATTTATTTTTAAATTTAAAATTATATTAAACTTAATTAAATGAATGTCCATTTACAAAAGGAAAGACCAATTACAAATGTCCATACTACAAAGACCCAATTGGACCCAAAACAGGCCCAAATTACATTGACCCAAAGTAGCCTTCTTAAGCAAAGGCCCAAATTTGCTGAAGAGCTACTGCAGCCACCTCCATCACAGCCAATCAGAGGTTGCCATGTCAGCAGCCTAGTTGCTCACCATCAATTTGCACTTCTGCCATCGCCGGCTTCAACTTGCTCTGCCATAGCCACCACTGCATAGCTGAACCTGCAAAAGAAGAATAGACATTAGTTTTAAATTACAAACAACAAAATATCATGATTGAATTGATGGCTATAAAGCCACAATTTGAGCAATTGTAATGGGTTACGAACCCTTTTTAAGAGAAAATTAATACAATCACGAACTATTGGTACAAATTTCTTCTGCATTACAAACCATATAAGCAAGCAAACAGACTTTCAAAACAGTGGGCAAAGTTGAAACAGGAGCAACCAAGAAGCAGCAAATAACATTCGGCCAAGCATACCAAGCATCAAGTCAGAATTGAAGCTTCAAGCATTAAAGGTCTAGGTATTTATCATACACGCTTTCATAACTGACACCTTAATGTTTCGAATTAATAATATACATTAACACATATTGACTACCTCACTGCCCACATTTATTAGTATTTATTCTCTCATTTTCCAGAGCATTAAATAAAAGGCATCAGTAGAAATAAATTTATTATTCATAACCGAATAAATGTTATTAATAACAGTAATAGTGAACCTATTAATTATAATAAATATTAATATCTAATAATATTAAAAAAAAGAAAACTGAAGGGACAGAAGTACTCCCCGGTCACACCACCGCTGGAGTTTGCGCCGGAGCCTTCACTGGAACCCTGCCTAGCGTCGTTCGTACCCGTCAAACGTGGATCTAAAAAGAACAAGGAATTGGGTTTTAAAAATCTTAAAACAGCAATTAACAGAGCCAATAAAAACGAAATGGGTCTATTTTTTTTAAACTTGCAGATCTAATAGATGAAAGGATCTAAACTATTTTAAAGAAAAAAGGTTTTTTCAAGATGAGAAATGACAAAGAAAAATGAAAGAAAGAGAAGGGACCATACACCTTCAAGAACGGCGGGCGTGTGGTGCGTAGCGGTGACGGAGCGCACGAGCGAAGACGGACAACGGCTCGCGAGCCCATGCCCGACGATCGGCATGGCGCGTGGCTACGGACGCACGGTGGATGGCCGGGGTTTGGGTTGGCCAGAGTTTGGCCAGATTGGGAGAAAGAAAAGTGGTTGAGAGAAAAGGGAATGGTTTTTTTAAAATTAAAGAAACAAAATGATTTTTTTGTTTAAATGTTGAAATTTATAGCACACCCGAAACTGTGCCATTTTGAGCATAAGTGATTGGTGCCAAAACGGCGTCGTTTTGTCTTAACCCATTGGTCCGACCTGAATCCAACCCGACCGGGCCTCAGGATTCGCGTGTTTTTGAGAAAGGGGATATTTTTGCACTTGCTCCTTCCACATTTTTTAATTGTTTCAATTAAGTCCTTTTATATGTTTAATTAATTTTAAATTGGCCTAATAATATGCTTTGATTTTCAATTTAATCCCTTGACTTTTTGAAAGCACCAGGAGCTGCCACGTGTCACTATCTTGGCTTATTTATACAAATGGTCTCTTTTATTTTTAATTTGTTTTAATTTCATCCTTAAATCAAGTTCTGTTTAAATACAAAATTAGCCCAGAAATTTTTCATGGTTTTCAAATTGGTCCTTTGGGTTCAAGATGCCTGAGAGGCTGCCACGTGTCACCCATTTTTGGTTTTATTACCCTAGAGGTCCCTAAACTATCCAAAATTACATTTTTACCCTCAAACTTCCAAAAATTCATTTTTAACCCCAAAACTTCTAAAAATTCCATTTTAACCCTAAAACTTTCAAAAATTACCATTTTACCCCGGATGTCCAAAAACTCCGTTTTTGATTTTGATTTTTCTAAAGATTACCGTTTTACCCCTAAATGTTCAAAATATCATTTTTTAGCCCCAAATTTTCCAAAATTGCCATTTTTGCCCTCGAGAGTCCAAAATTATCATTTTACCCCAGAGTATCCAAAAAGTCCTGTTTTCAACCCCGATTGCATCATTTTTCTTCCTTATCAATATTTGCATTTATTTTTATTTATTATGCACCCGCATTTTATATTTTTGCATACCATTTATCTGCTTATTATCTTACTTCGTGTTATTTAATTTCTCTTATTAATTACTCATTCGTATTTAAAGATTATATGTTCATTTTCAAAGTTGTTTTAAATCCAAGGTAATGTTCCTTTCGTGTGGAAACTTCAGGAAATCATGCCCTAACGTGTCGGGTGTGATTTTTCATATAATTCATACAAATCGAATATCCTTTTTCAAGTTTTTATGCCTGTTAACTTCGAGATTCCGAGGATGTCGTGTCCTAACGTGTTGGTCACGACTTTAATTCTTTGCGAAAATCGAAGTAATCGGGCATTCCATATGCAAGTTTTCCAAGTCATGTGTCCGAGGATTGCATTTTAAATTCAATACGAAATTTTTAAGTTCTCAAAATATATATCTATATATACAAACGACTTTAAAACAAAATGAGGAAATGTCCTTTCGTGTGAAAACCTCAAAAAATCACTCCCTAACGTGCTGAGTTTGATTTTCGTAATTCATGCAAATCGGATATCCTCTTCAAAATCTTTCAAAACGTCCTTCAATTTTGGAACTCCGAGAACATAGTGCCCTAACGTGTTGGACACGACTTCTAGTTCTCATAGAGATTCGAAACACGGGGACGGGTTTTCTCAAAAGGCCTTCCTTTGAAATCTTGCAAAGTTTTCTTAAAAGACTAAGATCGTATTTTAACTTTTACTCGAGTTTTCAACATTTTCACAAAACAAAACCCAAAAGTAATCAATGTGGTACCAATTTGGGCGTATGAGGGTGTTAATCCTTCCTCATGCGTAACCGACTCCCGAACCCGTTTTTTGGATTTCGAATACCTACATATTTTTCAAAACGGCTTTTAAACGTTTTGTGGTGCTCCAATCACACCAAATAAAAGATTGGTGGCGACTCCCATTTTTCATTTTAAAATAATTTTCGAAACTTCGTTTTTAAAAACGGTTTCGACAGTTACCATTATTATTAATGCTTTTATTTAATGCATTTTGAAAATAAAAAAATAATAAATGATGACAGAGAAGTACTTAATATGTATTAATATATATTTAGAAATTAAAAAAAAGGGGGTTAAACTGTTAAGTTATAAATGTCAGTAAATATGCATTAAAAGTACCTGATGGCCTAAGGTTTAAGAACTTTGAATCTGGATAGAAAAAAAAGCCTGTGTTTTGATCTTTAGTAAAAGCTTTTGTATTAATAAAAAAAACAGTACTGAATTCGATTGCTTCTCAAAGAGGATCAGTAACCTCTATTACAAGTGTTTGAATCGGCTTTTAAAGCCTAAATTACAATCATTACAATTTGTTTCTTGCCATTAAACTGCTGTCTATTCTTCTTTGCAGGTTCAGGTTCGGTAGTGGTGGCTAGTGCAGAGGGACGATGCCGAGGTAAGTTGCTGGAGGTGGCTGATGGTGTTGACGTGGCATGCTCTGAGTGGCTGAGGGTAGACTGCAGCAGCAGTTCAAGTGAGGGTAGCCATTTCTTAGGGTTTAACTTAGGGTGGTTTAGGATTTGGGCCAATGTAAATGTAATTTGGGCTTGGGTTTATGACAAAACGGGTTTGGGTTTTGGGTCAATTGAAATTGGGCCCAGTTGGGCCTATAAAATAGACATTATGTTTGGGCTTGTATTTGGACTTTTAATATTAATTTTTTTAATTTAAAATAAATTCAAATTTAAAGTAAATTTAAACTCAAAATGAATTTAAATTTAAAAATAAATTCAAATTTAAAATAAATTAAAATTTAAAAATTAAAAGTTGGACTCGGTGTTGGACCCGATCAAAATTGGGCTCCAACAGTTGCCCCTCTTTGCTTGTTGCTGTGTAACAGGAATGGAGCAAAGACCAAAAGAAGGCCCAATTTTGTTAAGCTCCATTTCTTCGACGCTCCTTCCACTGGTCCTTCACCTCATCGGTCGTTCGGCCCTGTTGCATCTGCTTCTCTACCTTCGACGTTATGATTCCATCTTGCCCCAAGGCAATTTCAAAAAGATAAAATTTACTACTGTAGCTTCATTTGATTCGCTCACAACTTCAGTGGTTTGGTGTCATTGATTTGGTCTACTTCTCAGTATCTCATCAGGTAGATGATCGCATCACTTGTTTTGATCCACTTCTCTGTATCTCATCAGGAAGACGGATCTGGTTCACTTTTCTGTATCTCATCAGGAAGGTAACCTCTTTATTTCTTCGAAGCGCTTCTCAATATCTCATCAGGAAGCTGGGGTTCGAAGATTTGCTCACTTTGAGCCTGGTTTCATTGATTTGGTCTACTTCTCAGTATCTCATTAGGAAGATGATCGCATCACTTGTTTTGATCGACTTCTTTGTGTCTCATCAGGAAGATGGATCTGGTTCACTTCTCTGTATCTCATCAGGAAGGTAACCGCTTTATTGCTTCGACCTGCTTCTCTGTATCTCATCAGGAAGCTAGTATTCGAAGATTTGCTCACTTTGAGCCTTGGTTTCATTGATTTGGTCTACTTCTCAGTATTTCTTCAGGAAGATGACCGCATCACTTGTTTCAACCCGCTTCTCTGTATCTCATCAGGAAGACGAATTTGGTTCACTTCTCAGTATCTCATCAGGAAGCTAACTATTTTATTGCTTCGACCTGCTTCTCAGTATCTCATCAGGAAGTTGGGGTTCGAAGTTTCGCTCACATTGAGCTTTGTTTCATTGATTTGGTCTACTTCTCAGTATCTCATCAAGAAGATGACCACATCGCTTGTTTTGGGTAATCGCAATCTACCCCATGATCGAGGTAAGGGTATTGGTGGTTTGCTCTTTTTCAACTTCGCTTTTGTGGTCTCAATCTTTCCTTCAATGCTAGAAATTTCCTTGATTCATCTCGCCATTTTACGAGGATGTGACCTGTAAAGTGTGCTTCTATGGACCTCTATGTAGACCTAGATTAGAAAGTCATGATTAGAATGAATCAAATGCTCCTAACTACATGAATGTGCATGATGAATGCCAGATTCATTTATTATTATTCGGGTTGGCATGGTCTATCGCCTGTCCAAACTTTGTCGTTGATGTGCCGCCTTGTCTTCTTCTAGGCTGATCTTGAACTGCTTGTTTTCAAGTTTCTTTTTTAATTGGTAGTCCTGTTTTGGACCCCTGTACTTTTTCTGAAGTTCTAGAATAATGCTCATGGATCTTTGTATGATATATTAGTTCATTATCCGTTATTTTAGATGCAAAAATGCTCAAACAAAATTGTGAAGAAATAAAGTCGTGATTTATTGAAAATTCTATTCAATAGAGAGGATGGAAAAAGGCAATATTAGTCAAAAATTGCCTAAGTATAACAACAAAAGACAATTAGTTGCCCTAGATATCACAAAATGAGCTTCCCTGCACCGCATTGCTGAGAATCACTTTTGAGCTCTGATATGTGTCTAGAATACCTAGAGTGCCTTGTTGATGTTTCAAGCTGTGAAGTTTCTCCGTCCTGTTAGATAGTCGCTTCGTACCCGCTTCTTTAATTTGAGTCGCCCTTTGTGGGTTTTCAACTCAAAATCTTTGGTTCCAAGACGCCCTTTGCGAGTTTTCATCTTGATTTTTTTAAAGCATCCAGACGCCTTTTTGCAGGTTTTCATCTCAATCTTTTTTTTAGGAGAAGTATTTTTTTATTGAGTCCGAGTTGACGGGGTTGTGCAGATGTTTGCCATTCATTTCAGTTTGAATGAGAGCTCCTCCTGAGAAAGCTTTCTTTACCACATAAGGCCCTTCCCAATTTGGCATCCATTTGCCTCTGAAGTCTTTATGTATAGGAAGTATTTTTTTCAAAATTAGATCTCCCTCATGAAATTCTCTAAGGCGAACCTTTTTGTCATAAGCTCGCATCATTCTTTTTTGGTACATCTGACCATGGCGGATAGCTCTTAATCTCTTTTTCTCGATTAAATTCAACTGATCATATTGAGCTTGGATCCATTCTACCTCATCTAATTGAAGCTCAGTCAAGACTCGGAGAGAAGGTATTTCGACCTCGATAGGTAAGACTGCTTCCATGCCATATGTTAGCGAGAACGGTGTTGCCTCGGTAGAAGTTTTGATTGAAGTTCTGTAAGCAAAGAGGATAAATGGTAATTTTTCGTGCCAGTCTTTGTAGGTCTCAGTCATTTTCATAGCGATCTTCTTGATGTTCTTATTATCTTCCTCCACAGCTCTATTCATCTTTGGGCGATAGGGGGATGAGTTATGATGCTTGATTTTGAATTGCTTGTAAACTTTCGCTATCGTGCTATTGTTCAAATTCAAGGCATTATCAGATATGATCCTTTCTGGCATCCCATATCGGCAGATGATTTCCTTTTTCAAGAACTTACTAACCGTAGACTTCGTGACATTGGCGTAAGAAGCTGCTTCTACCCATTTGGTGAAATAGTCGATAACCACGAAGATAAATCTATGACTATTGGAAGCCTTTGGAGAAATTGGCCTAATGACATTCATGCCCCACATAGAAAATGGCCAAGGAGAAGTCATGACATGAAGGTGCGATAGAGGTATATGAATCTTGTCTCCATAGATTTGGCACTTATGGCACTTCTTGGCATAATTGATGCAATCGCCTTTCATAGTAGACTAGTAATACCCAATCTCATTATTTTCCTGGCCATTGTGAAACCATTGGCGTGTGTCCCACAAATGCCTTCATGAACTTCTTCTAAGATCTTTTTAGCTTCAACTGCATCGACACATCTTAGTAACACTTGATCCTTTCTCCTTTTGTACAAGATTTCCCTTTCTAGGACATATTCATTGGCAAGTCTTCTCAATGTTCTCTTTTTATTTTCTAAAGCTTGGTCGGGGCACTTGCAATCTCTTACAAGCTGAAGAATATCTTGGTACCATGGGTGGTCATCCCTTTCTTCTTCTTCTTCTGCCTCGATATCATAACAATGAGCTGGAGGCTCATAGATGCTCATTTGAATGGTCTTTACATCTTCTAGTTTATTTACTTTAATCATTGAGGCTAAAGTGGCAAGAGCATCAGCCATCTGGTTTTCTTCCCGTGGGAGATAATGGAAAGTGACATCATTAAACTCCTTGATTAACTTGAGAACCAATTTGAGGTAATCCACTAGCTTAGAATCTCTTATTTCCTATTCTCCTTTGAGTTGATAGATTACTAGCGCAGAGTCTTCATATATCTCCAAAACTTTGATTCCCCATTCTATGGCCGCACAGATTCCCATGATGCATGCTTCATATTTTGCCATGTTATTTGTGCAATCAAAATCAAGTTTGTTGGTGAAAGGGTAGTGATCTCCTTCTGGTGATACCAAGACTGCCCCGACTTCATTACCCGTGGCATTTGAAGCTCCATCAAAATTTAATCTCCATGGATGTTCTACTATGGTTACCTCTTCGGCGGTAGTAACACATTAAATCCTTATTTGGGAAGTCGAAGTTTATTGGCTCATAGCCCTCTAAGGCCCTGCTGGCTAGGAAGTCTGCTATCGCACTCCCTTTTACTACCTTTTGATTGACATAAACTATGTCAAACTTCGAAAGCAAGATCTGCCATCTAGCCAATCTTCCATTCAATGTTACCGACTCCATCATGTACTTCAGAGGATCTAGCTTTGAGATTAATCAAGTAGTATGGTACAACATGTATTGTCTTAATCTACGTGTGGTCCAAACTAGAACACAACATAATTTTTCAATTGGTGAATATCGAGTCTCACAATCAGTGAATTTCTTGCTGAGATAATATATCGCCCTTTCCTTCTTTCCAGATTTATCATGTTGGCCTAGTACGCATCCCATAGAATTTTCAAAGACCGTCAAGTACAGGATCAACGATTTATTAGGAATTGGAGGTACCAGGATGGGAGCTTTGGATAAATAATCTTTGACTTTGTTAAAAGTCTCCTGACATTCATCGTCCCATACACCTAGGTTACACTTTCTAAGCAAACGAAAGATAGGATCACATTTCTCGGTCAACTGTGAAATAAACCGAGCAATGTAATTTAGTCTTCCTAAAAACCCTCGAACTTCTTTTTGTGTGCTGGGTGGCGGTAGCTCCTGTATGGCTTTGACTTTATCTGAATCTATTTCGATTCCTCTTTTGCTGACTAAAAAGCCTAACAGCTTTCCTAACGTGGCTCCGAAAGTGCACTTTGCTGGTTTAGCTTTAATTGATACTTTCTTAACCTTCCAAATAAATTTCTCAGGATTCTTACATGCTCTTCCTCCATTTCAGATTTCGTAATCATGTCGTCGACATAAACTTCAATCTCCTTATGCATCATGTCATGGAACAAGGTCACCATGACCCTTTGATAAGTTGCCCCTACGTTTTTGAGTCTGAAAGGCATCACCTTGAAGAAATATGTTCCGCACAGTGTGACAAACATGGTTTTGATCATGTCCTCAGGGTCCATCCTTATCTGATTATACCTAGAGAAATCATCCATGAATGAAAATAGGGAATGACCTGCTGTGTTATCGACTAAGGTGTCGATGTGAGGTAATGGAAAATTATCTTTTAGGCTAGCTTTATTTAAGCTCGATAGTCCACACACATGCGCACTTTCCCATCTTTTTTAGGAATAGGGACTATGTTAGCTATCCATTAGAGTATTTAACTACTTGAAGAAAACCAACGCCAAATTGCTTCTTGACCTCTTCTTTTATTTTCAATAAACACATCTGGTCTAATCTTTCGGAACTTTTATTGTACAGGCATGCATTCTTCCTTTATAGGGAGTTTGTGTACCACAATATCAGTGCTCAAGCCAGGCATATCTTGGTAAGACCATGCGAAGATATCTTGGAACTCTTGAAGTAACTCGATAAGATCCTTTCTAGTTTCCAAGGAGATACTTGTCCCAATTTTCACCTCTTTCTTTTCATTTTCATTTCCCAGATTAATAACTTCCACTGGGTCTAAATGAGGAAGGATTTGCTTTTCTTCTTGCTCCATCATTCTTAACAGATCTGGAGGTAAATTACAATCTTGCTCATCTTCGTGGTCTTGAAGCTCCTCTAAACGCATATCTTGCTCGAAATAAGGCTATAAGTTAGCATCAGGGTTACTCATATTATTGATATTCGAGGACCTGTCAAGGGATGAAAGGGAGGTCCAAAGAACAAAATAAATTTATGAAAGAATGATTATGTATGTCTATGTCTATGTAGTATGTCAAAATGGTCAAGATGTATATTAAAGAATGATTAATCTTGTTTACTAGTTATGTATGAATGGTTTATTAAGTTGGATTAAGAATAAAAGAATAATTAAGAACGAATTTGTCATAGAAGATGCATTTTCATTCAAAAAAACTAGATAATGATCATAGGCCCTTTTTACAAAAAGTTTCATATTGCTTTTGAGCCTAAAGCAATAGGTGTTCTGAGCATTACTCTAAAGAAATCTTAAAAATTACATGGAGTTCCTTCGCAGTCCAATTATTCAGAGTGCTTCTAGGTGCACATGGACCGATTCCTGATAGGTTCCCTTCTTCTCCTTCATCAGATATAGCATTGATGCCTAGATCTTTCATGATTCCTCCAGCCTTGATCGCTACTTGCTCTATTTTCGGCCCTGACTTTTGGTTGATCACCCATCATGAGACAAAAGTCTTATATAAGTGCGGGAAGACCATGGGTTCCCACGAAATTTCTTTTTCGGACAATCTTGCCCTTCGTCTTTCGTGCTTTCTTTCTAGCTCCTTCTTCTTTTGTTTCGTGTCCGATTTGTACCATAATGATCCCTCTTTTCTATCAGCATCGGCACATTAACTCTTCCCTAGAGGTACTTTCTTAACCCTTTTTCAGATGATGCCCCTTTTTCCAACTGTTAAACGCAGGCCCATCCTGGTGGTTGATGATATCATGGGCACAGAGATCTTACTCCCCTCAGCAATGAAGGTTGCATTGACAAATTCTAGTGAGTGGAAGGAACATTCCACAGCCTCCTCATTTATTCGAATGTAAGGTGAATCGCTCGTTATTAATGCGATAATTTCCTCCTCAGCATTGATCGTGATTAACTGTCCTTTATTTATTAATTTCACTTTTTGGTGCAATGAAGATGGTATTGCTCCAGCTGAGTGAATCCATGGTCTTCCCAATAGACAGTTATACGTGGGCCTGATATCCATCACTAAAAAATCCACCTCATATGTATTTGGCCCGATTTGAAGGGGTACTTCGATCTTGCACATTACCTTCCTCTCAGTCCCGTCAAATGCTCTCACTATATTATTACATCCTTTCATGTGAGAGCTATCAATTGGTAATCTTTGTAGGGTAGCTAATGGTAGCACATTCAAAGCTGAGCCGTTGTCTATGAGTACTCCGAGTAGCGTATACCCCTTACAATGGGTAGTGATGTGTAAGGCTTTGGTAGAACCCATTCCTCTCATTGGTATTTCATCATCATTGAAGAAAATAAAGTTATCGGCACTCACGTTATTGATTAATCGATCCAACTTACTGACAGAGATGTCATTTGTTACATATGTTTCGTTCAGCACCTTCATTAGCACGCTTCGATGGGCTTCTGAGCTTAAAAGCAAGGACAAGATTGATATCCGAGCAGGCTATTTGTGTAATTGTTCCACTATACTATATTCACTATGTCTTAAAAACTTCAAAAACTCTTTTACCTCTTTTTCGGATACGGGCTCATTTGGGGGTACTTCAAGCTTGCTAATTATGTGTTCCTCTGGCTCACACATTATTGCCTTCCCTTTGCTGATCTCTTTCTCCTTATTCACTAGGTCATAACTCTTACCACTACAGGTAACGAGATTTACATCCTTCCTGAGTTCCCCCTCCCTTGGTATGGTTACGTTGCAATTGTAATTCCACGGGACCTTCTTACTATCTTTATAAGGGAACGTTGCTGGCTTTTGTATAATGATACGCGGGATTATCTGCTCCTTTGTCGCACTGTTTACAGGTTTAGAAATAATCACCTTTAGGTGATTAATCTCATAAACCTTAGCTGCTCCATCCTCGAAGGCGTAAACATCATCAACCTCTTCTTCTTCTTCGAAGAATTCCAATTCTTTGTTATCATCAGCGTCTGTACTATAACTTTGAATTCGACGCAGTCTTGAATCTCATGCCCCTCAATGGCATGAAACTAGCAATAATTGTCAATCCCCGCTATGGTGCTTTCCTTATCCTCCACAATTACCTCCTCTTTGACCAATTGTTGCCATACCCATTGGAGTGGGGACCTAACTTCTTCAACATTTCTTTTGATTTTTCGGCCCCTTCCTTCCATCAAAGCATTCACTCCCTGCTCTAGGTGATTGGGCAGGGGATTCCCAGTTATGTTGGGTTTTGCTGGTTCTTCTAATCTCACTACTCCATGCTCGATGAGTCTCTCTACTCACCTCTTGAAGGCGGGACAATTCTCAATCGAATGACCTTCTGCCCTTGCATAGTATTCACAATGAGCGCTCGCATCATACCAGGTCGAGAACGGGGGTTTATATGGCTTCACGCGCTGTGGAGATATTTCATGCGCGTCATACAGTATTTTGTAAAGTTCTCCATATGAAATAGGAAGGGGAGTATATTGAATCCTTCCCCTATTCGGCCTTAAGCCGGATTCTTGCCTTGGGGCACTTTGATAATTGCTTGTTGGAGCTTTAGGTTGTCTTGCTACGAATGGCTTGGCGTAACTTGGCCTGTACACACTTGCATTATTAACTTCATTATCCCTTCTTTTGGGAGCAAGCCTTTTAGTGTTTTCTCCAGCCTCAATTTTGTCGATTTTGACTGCATTCCCGATCATCTCCCCCGATATGACCATATCAAAAAAACTCTTAGTGGCGTTCCCTAACAGATGATTGAGATAAGGTGCCTTGAGGGTGCTAACAAACAACATCGTTGTTTCTTTTTCTGTTAGCGGTGGTTGCACCTAAGTTTCCATATCTCGCCACCTCTGTGCATACTGTCTGAAACTCTCGTTTGATCATTTTTCCATGTTTTGTAATGTGAGTCGATTAGAAGCTATTTCCGTTATGTGATCGTATTGTTTTAAGAAGGCCTGCGCTAGATCTCTTCATGAATGAATTTTTGCTCGGCTCAATTGTTTATACCATCTGACTGTCGATCCTACCAGGCTATCTTGAAAACAATGAATCAACAGTTGGTCATTATGAACGTGTCCTGCCATTTTCCTACAAACATGGTAAGGTGAGTTTCGGGGCAGCTCGTTCCATTATATTTCTCGAATTCTGGGGCTTTGAATTTAGGAGGGAGAACTAAATCTGGGACCAGACTTAATTCTTTAGCGTCCATCCCATAAGAATTTTTAATTCCCTGCATTGCTTCAATCCTCTCTTCTAATCGCTTATATTTTCTTCTATTTATCGGGGAATATTTGTCCTCATCATTTTATCAAAATTCGGGACACCCGGATTTGCACATTATCTTTTGGGTTTGATCCAAATCCTACTGGATAATTGGCCGGCCTTGATGTGCTAGTGGCCTGCTGTTGCGCTCTTATAGTACCGGTGGCCTCTCGTGTTGGTACCTCATGCGAAGCTGGATTGAGGGGTGTAAAGCTTGGGGGAATAATTGGGTCCTCGCCTTCTTCAATTGTAGGGCCTTTTCCTTTATCGGCCATGCTTTACTTCACTTGTGCTAGTTCATTCATCAAATTCTTTTGCACTTCCATAAACTGATTTTTCATCTCTTTACACATTATCGTCATTTGGTCCTGAAAGTGCCCTTGCATTTGATCTTGTAATTCTTTTTGGATTTGCTCCAACCTTTGCTCCATGGCCTTAGTTTTTTTCGGGTATTATAGCGATGTGAGTTTTCAATGATTACCGATGTAGCTGATAAAATTTTTAATTAGTTAGAATTATTATGCGAAATTATGCAAAGATGCGATGCGAATAAGATGCATGTATGTAATGCAAGAAAATGCATTGATTTTGAAGTCCATTTTCCATTAGAACAACTTCTCTAGAAGAAAAACTTCTTTACATAAAGCAAAATTACACAAATGGCTCTGCCTTATTACCTAGAGCTTTGATTTTTCCAAAAAGTCCAGCTAACTTCTGTTCTTGTTCTGATTTCGATTCATACTGGAGACTCAAAATATCAACTTCAGCAGCTAGCTCTTGCATGTAATCAGCGGCCTCTCTCATTTGGGTTAATGCTCTTCCCATTACACAATCCCTTTCTTCGACTTGTCTCTGAGCTTATCGAGAGTGCCATTCGTTGGTTTCCAGATTCCTCTCAATGATCTCAAATCGAATCTCATTGTTGTGGAATGCAGCCTCTAGTTCTTGTACCCTTTCCCTTAATTCTTGACTTTCGGCCATACTTGCTTTGAGTTTCAAGACAGAATTCCGGTTGCGGTGTCTTCGTAGTGATTCTTCTAACTTCTTTATTCTTGCTTCTAAACCAGCTATTTGGGCTTTCATCTCGGCCTTCTCGACTTGTTTTTCTAACAGCTCTCCTTTCAGAGCATTTTCGCGAGCCTGACCGTCTTGAAATTTCCTTTGCCACTACTCTGTCTGGTCTTTCTGTATCTGAATTTCCTGTCGCCATTGTTCCGACATTTTACCCAATCCTGCGGTTCTCATAGACAAACGGAGCTTCTTATAAACTTTCTTCAAGTCAACTAGGTCTTCTTCGACTTTGTTTTTGCCTTTCTTTAATTTCTCAGCCTCTAACTTATGTATATCCACATCCAGTCCCAACTTCATCTTTTCCTCTTCTAGGACCTTTATTCTCTTTCCGAACTCTGCGCTCTTTTTCTCGAAGTCTTGTTTCATGATGTCTATTTCTGATGGGACTCCTTGCAAATATTCCTCTATCGGAACATTTTCAGGATTTAACATTGGGATGTTATCGTTAACTCTTTTACTTCTCCACCAGTCATATTTTGGTGTTGTCAACGGGTTTGTACTAAATTTCTTCATTCTATGAACTTTCTTTCATGCATTTGCTACCTCTCAGACCCTCTTTTTGTAGTCATTCCCTTTGTAAGAGAACTCGTACTGAGCTAATCCATGTGTCGCAGGGATAAATTATCTTGTCTTGTACTACCTCAACACGAATAGAGGGGCATATCTTGTGGCACCCCATACCCCGAGCAAAGGGACCCAATCAAAACTACCACAACGATAGAGGATCTCCTCTGGAATGAACCAAGGTACGCACCATTCGACGTCCTCGTCCTGAAGGTTCTAAAGGATAGCCATCCATTTCCTCAGATACATTCTGTTCCTTTTGCGTGGCAACAAATTCCTTCAAAAGTGAGAAGTCGGCTGAGAATACTTTGCACAAAATTTTTTCTACTTTCTAGAAATGACTTTGAAACCAAACCATCAAAAGTTGTGCACAACCAATGAACCTTCCTTCCCCTTCTCTTCAGCAGGCGCTCAATGATCTGAAAGTTTCGGCAAGAATCGCTGGGACAAGCGTGACTTCTGTACCAAGCCGATCAAATAATACTATCACTGCGTCTTCCACATGCCCGAATACTTTTGGGAAAAGGACCAACCCATAGATGCCAAGAGCAAAAATGTTAATACGTTTCTTCATATCTGGGTATGTCGAAATTAGATCTCGCAAACTCTTCCAGATAATGCACTTATTGTCTCCCTTTACTTTAATTCGAGACGCGACCCACTGTTCACTCATCTCGGTTATATTCATCAGTCTTTTCAGAAACATCGAGACAAATGCATCCTTTGAGTATGCTTTATCGACTTGAATTCTAGGACAATGGATCAAAGTAGTATACTCCTCTACCGTGGGTGTCATATTTAGATTCCCGAAAGTGAAACAGATATATCCGGGGTTCCGATGTTGGGCGAGGGCTTGAAAAAGATGTTTGTCGATTTTCACTTCAAGCAAATAAGGCAAGTCTCCATATTCCTGATAGAACATCTGTTTCATCTCACTATCCCATTGACCCCATATATCTCTTAACTCTTGCAGATTGTTTTGAGTCACCTTAATACGAGCATAATCCCAAAACTCTGATAAATGTCATTCCTTCAAACTATCTCCTTTTTCACACTGCTGTTCCTCTGACCATAAGCGCGTAACCATGTTATTTTCCACTTTATCAAGAAATCCGCCTTCCATGATGAAACTGCCTATTTGGTAATCAAACTTAAATCAATACCTTTTCTTTTATGATGATGCAATGCAAGCAAAAGAGACAAAACAAAACATGTTAGCAAAACATAATAATATCAACATACAAGCATACAACAAAGAACCTAAGAGAATATCTTGGATAAATGTTAAAAGGTTCGGTATAACTCCTTCTAAGGCAAGTACTTACGGCTCACTATATGTGGCTTTAGGCTCTAGAGTAAAGGGTACCCAAACCAGCAGATTCCTCATCCTCACCCATTATAGGCTCATACGGATGAGTTCGGTTTAGGGGGACACATTTCTCACATGTTTGCACGGAAGTGAAAACTTCACGAAAACAAGGGTACGGATGTAATCTAGAAAGTGATTCACTATCCTGCACGGAGGTGAAGACCTCACGAAGGAGTAGTTTCCCGCTTCCACTTAAAAGGTTAGTACCAAATGCATACGGATGCAAACTTATACTAGCAATATCCACACAATATAGTATCACACAAAAATGCCAAGGATCATATATTAAACAAAACCGAAAGTTTAAAAGTTTTCAAAAAGGACCTGAAAATAATCAATTTTGGCTTGACTCTCGTTTATTTAAAAAAATCCCAGTGGAGTCGCCAAGCTGTCGAAACGTTTATTTTTCAGGGAAAAATAAACAAGTCTCGAACAATATTTAAAAATCAAGAAAAAGGGTATTTTAGATAAAAATGGGAGTCGCCACCAATCTTTTTATATGGTGTGATTGGATCACCATAAAACGTTTAAAATCCGTTTTGAAAAATTTTTTGGTCTTCAAAATCAAGAAAATAGGTTCAGGAGTCGGTTCCGCATGAGGAAGGATTAACACCCTCATACGCCCAAAATTGGTACCATATTGATTATTTTCAGGTCTTGGTTTTAAAACTTTGAAAACTAGAGTAAAACTTAAAATACGATCTTTGTCTTTTAAAAGAACTTTGCATGATTTTCAAAAAAAAAAATTTCTATTTGAGGAAAATTGTCCGCATATTTCAAATTTCTAGGAGAACCGAAAAGTGTGCTCAACACGTTAGGGCACTATGTTCTCGAACTTTCAAAACTGAAGGACGTTTTGAAAGACTGTAAAGAGGATATTCCATTATGTGAATTATAAGAAAATCACACCTAGCACGTTAGGTCATGTTCTTTTCGGGGTTTTCACACGAAAAGATATTGCCTCGTTTTGTTTTGAAATTATTTATATATATATTTTGAGAACTTGAAATTTCGTATTGAGTTTAAAGTACAATCCTCAGACACGTGACTTAAAAAGATTTGAAGAAAGGATGCTCGTTTGCTTCGATTTCGCGAAGAATTAAAGCCGTGACCAACACGTTAGGGCACGACGTTCTCGGAATCTCAAAGTTAAAAGGAATTTAAAAACTTGGAAAGGGATATTTGATTCGTGTGAGTTATACGAAAAATTACACCCGACATGTTAGGGTATGATTTCCCGAAGTTTCCGCACAAAAAGGATAGTGCCTCGATTTTAAAAGTTTATGAAAATAATTTTGAAAACAAATATGTAATTTAAATTTGAGTGAGCAGTAACGAAGGTTAAATAACACGAAACAAAATAATTAAGCAGATAAATAATACACAAAAATCAAAAATTAATAGAACATAAAATACGAAAGAATGATAATTAAAATCTAAGTATGGATGTTGAGGAGAAAGGAAAAACAAAACAGATGGGATAAAATGTAATTTTTGGATACCCGGAGGCAAACGGTAATTTTAGATACTTCCGGGCAAAATAGTAATTTTTGAAGGTTCGGGGTCAAAAATGGAATTTTTGGATATCCGAGGGTAAAATGATAATTTTTAGAAGTTCGGGGTCAAAAATAGAATTTTTTAAAATCCGGGGGTAAAATGTAATTTTTGGAAAGTTCAGGGACTTTTTGGGTAATAAAACCAAAAAGATGGGACACGTGGCAGCTTCTCAGGCATTTTGAAGTCAAAGGACTAATTTGAAAATAATTTAAAATCTAGGCTAATTTTATAATTAAAACAAACTTGATTTAGGGATGAAATTAAAACAAATAAAAAAATAAAAGGGACCATTTGCATAAATAAACCAAAGGATTAACACGTGGCAGCCTCCTGGGCTTCAAAAGGGTTAAAGGACTAAATTGAATAAGAATTGAAATTATTAGGAAAATTTAAAATTAATTAAAAATATGAAAAGGACCTGATTGGAAATTTAGAAAAAAGCGGAAGGACCCATAGAATAAAATAATACCATTTTTAAAAAACACGCGGATCCTGAGTTTGGAGAGGGTTGGGTCGGATCGGATCTTGGGTCTTGAGGCGAAACGACGTCGTTTTTGGGCTAAGGAGCGTAGACCAAGACGACATCGTTTTGATCTTCTATAAAAGCTATTTCAACCCCTTTTTTTAATTTTTCTTCCTTTTTTCTTTCAAAAACATTTCAAAATCCTCTCAAAGGCCCTTCCCTCTCTCCAAGGTCGGTCAGGCACCGGCCCCACTTCATCGAGATCCCGCCGCACTCGTGTTGCCTACTGTCGCGTGTGGTCACCACGCACCACCGTCTACGGCCACCGGTAAGGTAAAAAACCTCTTTTTTCATTATTTTCCTTTTTTAAACCTAGATCCGAGCATAAATCCAATGGATTTAGCTTGGATCTTCGAAGAACAAAATGAAAAACCCATTTTCTTAAAACGATCGAACAGATCCGGTTCGATTCTTCCTTTTAAAACTTTTTTATCATTAGTGATTTTTCAAAGAGTCTAGGATGGGTTTTCCGTTTTTTTTAATACTCATTCTTCATTTTCCATTGTTGTTCATGCTTGTATATTTTCCTTTTCTTACAAGCGTACGGATAGGGGGAGACTTTTGTGGTCATGGAATGGCTCAGTAGAGCATCCGTTCGGCATCGGTGGTGGTGTCGGAGTAGTTTCAGATATGCCTCTTCGAATCTCTTTTTCTTATTTATTTATTTATTATTTATTGATATTAATAATATTATAAATAATATATTTAATATTACCATTATTATTAATTATTTTATTTAATGCATTTTGAAAATAAAAAAAATAATAAATGATGATAGAGAAGTACTTAATATGTATTAATGTATATTTAGAAATTTAAAAAAGGGGGTTAAAATGTTAAGTTATAAATGTCAGTAAATATGCATTAAAAGTATCTGATGGCCCAAGGTTTGAGAACTTTGAATCTGACTTGAGTCTGTTTCTTGTTGCTTTGTGTATCTGTGTGGATAGAAAAAAAAAAGTCTATGTATTGATCTTTAGTAAAAGCTTTTGTATTGATAAAAGAATAGTACTGAATTCGATTGCTTCTCAAAGAGGATCAGTAACCTCTTTTACAAGTGTTTGAATCGGCTTTTAAAGCCTAAATTACAATCATTACAATTTGTTTCTTGCCATTAAATTGCTGTCTATTCTTCTTTGCAAGTTCGGTAGTGGTGGCTGGTGCAAAGGGGCGATGCAGAGGCAAGTTGCTGGAAGTGGCTGATGGTGTTGACGTGGCATGCTCTGAGTGGCTGAGGGTGGACGACAGCAGCAGTCAAGTGGGGGTAGCCTAGGGTGGTTTAGGGTTTGGGCCAATGTAAATGTAATTTGAGCTTGGGTTTATGACAAAACGGGTTTGGGTTTTGGGTCAATTGAAATTGGGCCCAATTGGACTTGTAAAATAGACATTATGTTTGAGCTTGTATTTGGACTTTTAATATTAATATTTTTTAATTTAAAGTAAATTCAAATTTAAAGTAAATTTAAACTCAAAATGAATTTAAATTTAAAAATAAATTCAAATTTAAAAATTAAAAGTTGGACTCGGTGTTGGGTCTGGTCAAAATTGAGCTCCAACAATTTTGATTGATATAATAAATTTAGCCTTCATAGTTTACATATTCTGTCAACTTGGTCCTAATTTAACAAATTTAACCTGCAACATTTGTGTAAATGTGTAAATGTTGAAGCTAAATTTGTTGATTTTTTTTAAGAATTAAGGCCAAATTGACAAAATAATATAAAAATTGAGAGTAAAATTTGTTATTATACCAATTGAAATTATGTAAAATTGACATAAAACATTAACATTGTGGTTAATTGACCTTTGTTGCTCACTTTTAAAATTGATAGGATTAAATTGCTCCAAATTTTTTAGAAGGACTAATTTTCTCAATCTTGAAATTGAAAGGGACCAAAAAAAATCTTTTACCTAATTTTTTGGTACATTCGTATAATAGAAGACTTTTTCAAAAATTAGAAAAAATTATTAGTTAGTATCATATTTATAATTTGTAATGGTTGCTGTTTAAGTTGAACTTGCACCTACTTGAGAAGGATCCTTCTATAATATTCCCATTGAGTATAGTGTGCCCTTCTATAATATTCATCCATCTCCTGTTATAGTCAATACAAAAACATTTGTCAGGTGTTCAGTCCTCTTAAAATTGAATTTTTTTATTTAGATTCTTTAAAATTTTTAAAATTTTAAATTAATAAAAATAAAATTATATTTTGACATTTTAAAAATGATAAAATTTTGATTTAATCTTTTAAAATTTATAAAGATATAGGTTATTAAAATAATGAAATTACATTTTTACTATCGTAAAAATTTAATTTCGACTACCTTAAAAATTTTTTTTGACTTCATCCCTATTTAGTAGGAACCGAGATTTTCTATCCGTTTCTAAGTATAAATTAATATGATAATTGTTCCCATTCACAATGCTCACTCTAGAGTTCAAAGTTGAGAGACTGCTATTCAGCTCATTTCTATTGTGAACATCCATTCCCATTTTGCAAATGGATTTTCACTTGGAGAATCTTTCCAAATTCAAGAGGAAAAGGGTTTCGGCCCTCCACTTTTACATTAGAGTTTTTGTGCATTTGGATTTTAACACTTGTGCAATAATAGAGTCAAGTTTTTAAGTAATCTTTTATGTGTATTTTCCAAGTAAAGCCTTGTTGACTGTTGGAAAAAATCCACTTTGAAAACAAATTTTTGTGATAGTGAAAAATAAAAATTTCGAAAATTGAATTGGTTTATAATATTTATAGAAATATTTTTTTTGAAGAATATTTGTGCTTTGTGCAAGACGAATCCTAAACGTTCTCACCGAAAAATCTTCTCCGTTATTTCGTACCACAAATCACTTTAGAGTGTTGGCTCGAACAATCATGAATCAAACACATAACATAAACAATTTCTTACTTTCAGTAGAAAAATAATTCTCTCAATAGAAACAAATAGAATTGTTATTCCCAGAAATATAATTTATACTTAGAAAATAAATTTACTATTTTCGGACATAATAACAATATCTTAAAATTGTGTGTTTTTAGGCCGACTAGTGCCATCTATTTATAGGGAGAGATAAGAGAATCTTGGTTGAATTAGTAAAATACAAATAATACTTATTTGATAGAAAAATTAGTCTCTTAATTTAACTAGGAGTGGGGGCGGCACACCCTAGTTAAATAACTACGATTTTCGTCCCTCATATGTATTATGAGAGGTTTTGGGGTCTCTCCTGTATTAAGTCTAATTATATGTGTTTATTAAATTTTTAATTCAATATTTTATAATTTAGTCCAATCAAATACATGTTTTTCTACTTCCTAAAATAAATATTTTTTTATTAATTTAGTTTAATTTAAATTTTCAATTAAATAATTTTTTCAATTCAATTCTAATTCCGTTAAAAGTCATGATAACTTTATTGTAAATGAATCTATGATAAAATATATTTCATTTCCATATTCAATGAATTCATAATGACTGATTAATTTAATTTTATTCGAACTTCAATTATTTGTGTAGATACCCGATTTTGTCTGAGCCTAATTGGAGGCCCATTTGTTTTTTCTTGTGCCCATTAGAAGCCCACTCGATTTTAAGTCAAATAGAGATCTTGGTTTTTCTTTTCTTTTTCTTTTTTCTTTTTGGCATGTAAAGAGCCCAAATCATCATCATCATCATCATCATCATCATCATCATCATTATTATTATTATTATTATTATTTCATGAACCATAGCTCTTCTATTGCCATATATCATAAACATCCAAAATAGTACCAAACTATTAATCAAAAGATTAAATGAAACATGTCAAAAAATTACAAATAAACAAGATTAAAGAACAATAAATATTTATGAAATGAATGAAAATAAGGGAGCTTTTTCATATTCTGATTTTTTTACAAAAAAGGTAAGAAGAAAAAACAACAAACATGTTATTTTCTTCTTCTCTTCTTTTTTTTTTCCATGAACATATCATGAAGCATAGGGTTTGGGCTCCGATGAAGGGGACAATATTGGACCATCTGTCCTCTACCCCTAGAAGCCCAAAAATCTCATTTTCCTTTCTTTTCCACTTGCTAAAATAAAAAGGTTTTTTTAAAAAGAAAAATAGCTTGATTTTGAAAAAAGTTTTAGTTTTTTTTTAAATAATTTCGAAATAAAAGTTTTGATTTTTAAGTAAAATAGTTATTTTCTTTAAAAAAGAGAGTTTATATTTTTAAAAATAAAAATCTGTTTTTTAGTTATTTTAAAGAAAAAGTTTAAATTTTTAAACAAAGTTTTGATTTTTTTAACTATTTCGAAATAAAAGTTTGGATTTTTAAGTAAGGTAATGATTTTCATTAAAAAGAAAGAAAATTTAGATTTTAAAAAATAAAAATATGTTTTTTAGTAATTTTAAAGAAAGAGTTTAAATTTTTAAACAAAGTTTTGATTTTTTTTTAACAATTTCGAAATAAAAGTTTGGATTTTTAAGTAAAGTAGTGATTTTCATTAAAAAAGAAAGAAAATTAGATTTTAAAAAAATAAAAATCTATTTTTTTAGTGATTTTAAAGAAAAACTTTAAATTGTTAAAACAAAGTTTTGATTTTTTTTAATTATTTAGAAATAAAAGTTTTGACTTTGAAGTAAAGTAGTGATTTTATTTAATTAAAAGAAAGCTTTTGATTTTAATAAAAAAAAAAGAAATTTTCGACCACCATACATGGCTGCTTCACCACCAAAGCCGGAGAACCGTTGGGCTCTCCAGTGGTGGAGCCATGACCAACATTGAAGGAGGAAGATAAAGAGGAAGAGGTTTTTTTTTTAAATGAGGTTGAAAATGAGAAAAGAAATAGTTTTTTCCTATTTATAAGTGTCAAAATGAGTAATTTATTCTGACCCCAAACTTTTTAAATTTATGAAAAGTACCCCTATTTTGTAGTGGTGCCCTCACTCTTTGGCATAATTACACCTATACCCCTTTTGCTTATTAAAACCTTCGATTTAATCTAAAATTTTAAAATTAAAAGTAAATTAATTGCTACATCAGTCCTCTGTCCTCCAAATTTTTTATTTTTTAATCCCAAAATGAAGCTATGTCCTTTTGTTTTTATTTTAATAAGTTATTTACACTTAATCTTCTTTTTATTTGCATTTATGCTTTATATATTTGATGTCAATTGTGCATTTTAGTTTAATGTTTTATATTTATTCACACTTGCATAATTTTTATTTATTCTTATTTCATATTTGTTTTGTAGCAGTCCATTTTTCAGTGGTGTCGCAAATAGTGATTTCGGGACCCCAAACCCGACAAGAAATTTTTTTTATAATGAATGTTTAAATTAAATAAGTCAATAATAATTTTATATGGAATTTTGAATTGAAGAATTTTAATTATTGAATTAAAAGTTAGTATAAGTGGTTTGGTTCAAAAGTTAAGTGGTTTTAGACAATGAGGTATCAGGACCTCATTTTTGAAATTAAGAGGCCATAAATATTTTTATTAAATATTTACAAAGTCTTATTATATGTGAATTGAAGTTTGGTTGGGTAATTTTGATGATTAATTGCTTAATTAAAGAAAAAAGAGTAAATTGTAAAAGAGGTAAAAGTTAATTGCAATATATTTAAAAATAGTAAAGGGACCAAAATGGTAATTAAACCATGGTCAAAAAGGCCAAGCGGTGGTGACATAATTATCATCCACTAACTTTTGGGTTATTTATTCCTTTAGTCCTAATTAGTTTAAGGTTAAATTGTAAATAAGTTGTTTAAGTGAAATTTAATATAATAGAAGGACCAATTGTGAAATTGGACCCTCTTTAAATGGCCTAATAATGGAAATGATGTGAAACATTTTAAATTTTAGTAAATTGCAATTAAATCCTAATAAAATGAGGATTTACTAATTAGTTAATTTTAGTATAATCGAAAACAGTGGTTTCGAGGCCACAAATTTGATATGTTAGACCATAAATATTAAGAGGTCATTAGTATAGTATTAAATTTTGGTTATGAGATTTTAACGTTTAGACAGTTAATTAAGTGAAAAGGATTAAATTGTAAATGTTGTAAAAGTTGGTTTTTATTGATTAAAGATACCAAATAGCTTAAAAGAGGTTGATAAAAGGGACTCGTATAGAAATTAAACCTTAAATATATTAGTGGACGACTTTAATATTGGAAAATAGTGAATTTGGGTTATTAAGTTAAGGGTAATATGGTAAATTAGTAATAAAAAGTGATAAAATTAAAACAAAGGAATTAGTAAAGATGAAAAATCATTTTTATTTCTTCAACCTCTAGAACGAAACTCTAAATAGAGAAGAGGAGCAATCGGCTAGCTTTGAGCTTTAATTTAGTAAGTGTAATCTCGCCCGTTTTTAGTGATTTTTATGTTTTTGAGTTCGTATTGGCTTGATCTAGTTAACCCGATGACTAATTTGTAAAACTATTAAATGTTGTGGATTATGCCAATATTCTTGGAATATTATGATGGATTATTAAGTTTGATTGTTAAATAAGACTATTTTGTAAAGTAATTTTTATTTTAAAGGACTAAAATGTTAAACTGTTAAAATTGCAAGGACTTGAGGTGAAATAAAAAAAATTGTGGGCTGTAGTGGAGTTCTAAACCATTCGGCTAAACTTAGTTTTGTTTGAAATGGTTAATTTGCAAGTTTTGAGCTAAAAGACTAAATTGAATAAAAGTGAAAAGTTAAGCGCAATTTTGTAAAAAATACCAAAAAAGCTTATTTGCATAAAATAATTAATTCATGTTGATTTAAATAATTGAATGAAATTATTGTAATAGATCAAGATCGTGCTACCGATCACGAAAAAAGGAAAAATTACGGATTAGTCCTTGGAATTCACTTTAACTGCAATTTCATTCGGTAAGTTTATAACATTAAAATTGTACTTTAATAGTACATTATTGTATTCTTTATAATCGTTGTAGAACAGGTTATGGTACATGAAATTGAGAAAGATGAAAAAGAAATGAATGAAAGAGATATCAGGCTTTGAGCCGGTGATTTGAAACCGATGCGATGGCTAAGGTACCGCATATGTTGCGAGTTCTTGACAGCTTGTGTGAGCAACATTATGAGTCGTGAAATGAGAAATGAATCCAAGAATGGATCATAGGCCCTACAATGGCTAGGATTTTTACATAAGTGCATATTCTCGACAACTCGTGTGAGCAACATCGTTAGGGAACATTTATATGCACAGATACCGTATAGATGGCTAAGGTACCACATATGTTGTGAGTCCTCGACAGCTCGTGTGAGTAACATCGTATACTGGCAACAGAGTTGATACAGACATGAGAATGAAATTCTGGATTATAGCATACCATATCGATGGTTGGGGTACCGCATATGTTGCGAGTCCTCGACATCTCATGTGAGCAGCATGGTATACTGGTAACAGAGTTGATATAGACATGAGGATAAAATTTTGGATTATAACTTGTGGAAGCAAGACCCTATTCTAGTTCAAACGAGTCAAAGACTGTTAAAAACATGATGTTTGGTAATTTATTAAACTCTACGAACTTACTAAGCTATGTATATTCTATTCTGCTGCTAGAAGATCAGATCATCTTGAAAAAATCACACTATCTCAGGAGGCCGTTCGGTAGTATTTACATCACTTGGTTATATGACATGTACTAGGATGATATTATCTTTGAAATGCTTGATTTGGGTTGATTGGTTCATTGTCAAGCTTAGCTAAATGTTTAACTTAAGTTTGTATGCTTGCTTAATGTTTTAACTAGGCTAATATGCATTGAAATGAAATGTCATGTGTGCTCATGAATAATTGTATCCTGTGGTTATGTAATGAAACAAGTGTTATCATGTATAGGTTATGCAAGCTTTAATTCTTGACTAATTGCCTTGTGATGAAGAATACTTGCAAACTTAAAAACTTATGGTATATTAGAATTCTGCACACTTGTTTCGGTAGAACTCTTGCATGTATCGGTAGAAGTATAAGGAGTTTGAACATTGGTTACTGACTTGCATTATTTTGGTATAAGTTTCTGAGATATCGGTAGTTCTGTACATAGTAGTATCGGTAGTCTGAACACTTGTATCGGTAGAAGCTATAGGGTAAAACTTACTAGCTCTCTACAGTTTGTTGTATCGGTAAAATTAATAATTGTATCGGTAATAGTTATACTTATATCGGTAGAACCTTCCCAACTACCGGTAGGAAGCTGTATCTATTTTAAAGTTGTTTACTAACCTGACTTCTATCGATACTTGTCCAACAGGTATCAGTAAATGTCCCCCAAAATTATGAAATGACATTTTTGTCCTAAATAGATTGTATTGTTATTTAAGTTTATAATTATTTTTGTGTATTATATATTAATTTATTTAATTATATTAAAATGAAGTGATATTGGAAATTATTCAACGGTAAATGATCGAAAAGACCTTGAAACCTTGACCGACGACGGTGTCGAGTTTGGGTACTACATAGTGATAGTAAGAATGATTGATGTAGCTTGGATGATATTGTAGTACTATGATTTGACATGGAATATAGATGTCATGATATGTGATATGAATACTGATTCTTTCTTGCAAATGTATTGATGAGTATGTTTTGGGTTATAATTTGGTTAACTAGTGATGAAAGTTGTGTTTTTGAGACACAAGGCCATGTGATCTTTGATGGAAAATTTTCGTACATTATCCTAAGTTCTTGTGTGATTAAATTTGATTCATGATTGGTTGAAATGTTGCAAATGAATGTGTAAGATTAAATGAAGTTAGTATTCTGAGTTGCAAGTTGGTAAATGTATAAATTGTGATTGATTTGTATGTAAGAAAATAAATAAAAAAATAAATAAAAACTCGTAAAGTTCTATAAACACTGAGACCTTAGATTGGAGATGGTTACGATTTTGGGTGTTACATGTTTACTTTCATGTCTAGTTATATTTATGTTTTTTTTACATTTGAATTTAGGTTAGTTTTTAAAGCTTATCTACCATTTACCTTAGAAAAATTATAAATAATATGTAGGATATTTTTTTTATTAGGATTTTAAACTAATTTTAAGTATCGTATAGGATAATTAAATGTAAATATTCTTTAGGACTTTGTTTAAGATTAAAACTAAGGATTTTTCTAGGTGAATTGTAAATCATGAGTATGCCTTTCTAAGTATTTTATTTTAGAAACTCTTTAAGATAGCTAATCAATTTCATCTAAGATATCATTTTAGGATTTTGACAAATTTAAACTTTAGATCAAGAATTTTAAAGTAAGATAAATCATAAACCCAACATAGGATATTTTCGTAAGATCTTGATAGATTCAACGTTATTAATTAAATCTTTTAAAATAATAATAATGATAAAAGATCAAATAAGTTGTAGATGAATTTTAATATTTCTCTTAATTCATTAGTAATTTTTAGGTTTTTTTAGGATTCTAAAATTGAATTAATTTTAAGAATTGAAGGTATTTTACTAGAATTACTTAAGTATCCTTTAGGGTTCTCGTTAGAAGTGAAAAAAAACTCTAATTTAAGTTTTAAATTAGATAAGTTTGGTGAACATATCTTAGTCAAGTTACAAGTAAATCGGAGACATTTTTTTAGTTTTTATTTAAGATTTACATAAGATTTTAGCCTAAATTAAGACATTAATATGCTTTAAAAAAATAGCTCCCAAGACCTCCGTAAGACTATCCTCGGATAAGTGTTGTGGGGGTGCTATAACCTTCCCCTCATGTAACTATACTCTCGAACCTGAAATTTGGTGATGAGATCGAGTCTAGACTTTTAGGATTTTTCGTAGTATTAATTCTAGACTTTTAGACGATAGGTGGCTAACCAACCTAGCCCAAATTGGTTAGTGGCGACTCTACATTAATTTAGGTCGTTTGTGTCTAGCTTTGCTTACTAGGCCCTCATACTCTTATGTAGGCAACGTTATGACATCTTGGCGACTCTACTAGGGGCGTTAGTGAGTCGACTTACTTAGGTTTGAGAGCTAGGTTTTTTTTAGTATTTGTACATATTAGATTTATTTATTCATGCATTAATTTATTTAATTTTCTAATGTAGTTTTAAATTGTTGAATATGTGTTAAATATTGATTTATTTGTTCATTTTATTTGCTTATCCTATTTTGATACGTATGCCAATATGTTTGTTTATTCTTTTATCGATGAAATTGATTAATGCGTATGTCGACTCTACTGTCATGGGGCGGCTATAATTGTCATTCATGTTGCATCTTACTTTTGGTCCTACACCCGAGCCCATCACGTTTAGGAGGAGTAGCCTTAGGCTTTCGTGTGGCAATATGTCACCACATAAGTTTAAGGACTACTCCATGGTTAAGATGGACATAGATGTTCATGTAGCAAATGCTACCATGTATGCTGGGAAAGTTTTCCACCCAAGGGCCAACCCATTTTAAAGGGGAACACTATGGATGTCGTATTTAAGCCCTGGGTTCCCCGTACATTAATGTCAGTCGTAAGCCAGCATGTAATGACCATTTTAAATGTGAAGCCTAGACATAAGAGTCGTACCTTATCCCTCGTAATAATACCTTATACGATCTCATGAGCATTTATTCGTATGTTTTGTGTTTGAATTTGTTTGCAATGTTTTATGATTTAATTTCAAATTTTTATGCTTTATTTGACTTTATCTTTTTACTGATTTTGTTTTTCTTGTGCCTTTGTCTCTCCATGGCATAATTAATCCATCATTTAAATACCTGGGGCATAGTGTCGCATCTATATTCGACATGAACACACTTCGGGAAGATTCAGTTGTTTGGCATGGGGTAAAAAATATAGGGATAATAATGAGAATGTTAAAGGATACTCAGAGTAGAGAAGGCGATTGTCAAATAGCTAGTTTTGACTCGAGCCTACCTTAGATAGTCCAGATGGACTGTAGGAGAAATCACGAAGATGAGTTAAAAGGAATATGGCAATCATGGGACAGGGATAAGAAAATGCGCTTTTGGGACAAGTATAGTGATGTAGCATAACTTCTATTCGTTAAACCAGATGATGTCCTGTTAAAGGCCATGTTACGTTTCTAGAATCCCACTTATAAGTGTTTTATGTTCAAATAAGTGGATATGGTATCGACTATCGAGGAATATTTTACCCTTCTCCATTATGACTTTAGAGATTCGCTCAGGATATATTGGAAGTAGAACATCGATTTTTGGGGACCCTTAGCCAATCTGATAGGGTTACCTGTAGATACGGTCAAAGCAAGGTTAAAAAGATAAAAATGGTTCCTACATTTCCTGGTTTGACATTAGGGATGCTATGGGAAAGGCCAACGATGATAGAGATTTGGCACTGTTCACGTTTGCCGTTTACGAGTTAATTGTGTTCCAAAAGCTCTGGGATATGTAAGTGTGGAGCTAGCTAATTTTTCGTTTCAGATTGAAAAAGGGGCGAATCTTGCTCCAACAATCTTAGCTGAAACCATCAATTCACTCAATTTCATCAGAAGGAAAGAAGACGGATGGTTTTAGGATGCACGCAGTTGTTGTTCATATAGATGAAAGTCATTTTAAGTTCCTGTATAAGCATTTTCGTCAGGTGTTTGTTCCTTCGACCAGGCCTATAGAGGAGTTTCTGGAAATTGAGTGACCTCCAAATCAATCAATTAAGGAGTGGGTTCAGAACCTTAGTACATTGACATACCAAGAAATAGAGTGGAGGGCTCCATGGATGATTCGGAGCATGGTACTCATCGGGTGTGGTGGTCATTTGTGGGTTCCCTTAAATGGCATATGAGGAACTGTTAGTTATTCCTCGTTGATGGTTCTGTGTAACAACTCGTTTTTCAGTGGTGTCGAAAATAGTGATTTCGGGACCACAAACCCAATGAGAATATTTTTATAATAAGTGTTTAAATTAAATAAGTCAATAATAATTTTATATGGAATTTTGAATTAAAGAATTTTAATTATTAAATTAAAAGTTAGTATAAGTGGTTTGGTTCAAAAGTCAAGTAGTTTTAGCAAATGAAGTTTTTGGACCTCGTTTCTAAAATTAAGGGCTGTAAATATTTTTATTAAATATTTACAGAGTCTTATTATATGTGAACTAAAGTTTGGTTAGGTAATTTTGATGACTAATTGCTTAATTAAGGAAAAAGGAGTAAATTGTAAAAGAGGTAAAAGTTAATTGCTATAGATTAAAAATAGTAAAGGGACCAAAATGGTAATTAAACCATGGTAAAAAAGTCCAATTGGTGGTGACATGATTATCATCCACTAACTTTTTGCGTTATTTTTCATTTAGTCCTATTTAGTTTAAGGCTAAATTGTAAACAAGTTGTTTAATTGAAATTTAATATAATTGAAGGACCAATTATGAAATCGGACCTTCTTTAAATGGCCTAATGATAGAAATGATGTGAAACTCTTTAGATTTTGGTAGATTGCAATTAAATCCTAATAAAATTAGTATTTATTAATTAGTTTAATTTTATTATGAACGGGAATGGTGGTTTCGAGGCCACAACTTCGATGTATTAGATTGTAAATATTAATTATTTAATATTTACGAGGTCATTAGTATTGTATTAAATTTTAGTTAAGGAATTTAATCAAAAGAGTAAATAAAAGCTAGATCGTAAGAACCTTAGGAGTTAAGTATTATTAGTTAAGCGGACTAAAGTAATGATTAGCCCAAGAATTTGCAATTTGTAAATTTAAATGTTATTATGCATGAAATTGGGGTTTTAATTAATTAAAGATAGAATAAATTAAAGCATAAATTATGAAGTCTTAAAAATTACAATAAAACCAAGGTTTATAAAATATAAATAAAGAAACAAAGATGAGATTTTTCATCTCTTTCTTCTTCTTTCTTTCATAATGCCGAATAGGGGGAAGAACTAGGGTTCCATTTCTCCTAATTTGAAGCTTTGATTTGTGAGTAAATTCTCGCCCATTTTTGGCAGTTTTTATGTTTTTTAGTTCGTGTTAGCTTAATCTAGCTAACCCGAGGACTAATTTGTGAATCTGTTAAATGTTATAAAATTTTCCATTTTATGAATGAGTTGTTTCTTGAAAATTTATTTAAGTTTATTAAGCTTGGTTGTTGGATTTGATTATTTTGTAAAGTAGTTTTTGATGATTTTAATGTTTAAGGACTAAAATGTTAAAGTGATAAATTTGCAAGGATTTAAGGTGAAATAATTACAAAATTGGGCTGTTGAAAGGCACATGGTATTTAGATGAGCTGAAATTGGAATAAAAATGGATATTTTGCATGTTTAAGATTAGGGACTAAATTGTATAAAAAATAAAATATTAGAGGTAATTTGTAAAATTATCAAAAAAGGCTTAATTGCATAAAATAAGTTTATTCTAATATTGGAATTAGTTAATTAAATGGAATTATTATGTTAGATCAAGAACGTGTTGATAACGGAGGAGAAAATAAAGTAGCACAGTAATCCCTGTACTTTGACGATTATTGCAAATCAGTCCGGTAAGTTTGTATAGTAAGATAATTGATTTAGTTTCTGTTTATAAATTATTGAAATAATTTAAGTATGCTGTATTTAAATTTGTTTGCTTAGTAAATATTAAATTGATGAATTGAATTACATTGAAATAAAATTGTATTGAGAAGCATGATTGAAAATGATGAAATAATATAGTTGAAATCAGGTGACAACGAAAAGCTTAAATGATTAAGTGTTGTGTTAGTTATTATTCATGTTACAAATGAATTAATTTGATTGATATATGACAAATAGTAAATTGAACTAAATGAAATTGTTAGTTAATTCGATATTATGTTTGGTAAATAAGGATTATATGGATGTTTGCTCGAAATGGTATAACATGATGAAAGTTAATTGCAATGAACATAGTATATGACACATATGAACTTCGTAAATAATTGGGACACAATGGACATGTCATTAAGGGCTATACAAAATCGAGAGCTAGTCTTGGATATCTTACTGACGGGTAGTCCTTGTACAAATTAATTCTGTAAGTTCGTTTGTTAAATTTCAAATTTGAACAGCTAATTATTGCTGAATTTGGAAGTTCTTTAATCACTTGGCGTAAATGGAAGACTCATGTCTCTGGGATGAACATGAGATTATGTATAAATAGAAGACTCATGTCTCGAGATGAGCATGAGATTATGTATAAATGGAAGACTCATGTCTTGGGGTGAGCATGAGATTATGTATAAATGAAAGACTTGTGACTCGGAATGAGCATTAGATTATGTATAAATTGAAGACTCATGACTTGGAATGAGCATGAGATTATGTTTAAGGAAGACTCGTGACTCGGAATGAGCATCAAGTTATGTTTAAAGGAAGACTTATGGCTTTGTAGAGCATAAGATCGTTTAAAAAGGAAGATTTGCGACTCGGTTGTTAAATGTTGTTGAAAGGCTTAATATTGTGCTGTGATACAATGATTGCGAACTTACTAAGCTTAGAAAGCTTACCTGTGCATTGTTGTTGTTTTGTAGATTTCGTTTTGGTGGTTGAAAATCGGATTACCTCGAAGACATCACACTATCCGAGAGCTTATTCGGTAGTTCTTACATCACTTGGTTATATGGCATGTACTAGGATGATGTTATCTATGTATTGCTTGGTTTTGAGTTTATTAGTTCCTTGTTAAACCATAGTTGAATGTTAATCTTAGTTTTGAATGTTTGCTTAACGATAAAAGTAGACATTTTGTAATTAAGTGTAATGACACTTGAATTCATGACATCATGAGTAGTTTTTAATGCATTTTGAAGTTATAAAATTGAAGTATGTTGTAACACTTTAGAACTTGTTTGAATGTTTGATTTCTACATACTTGTTTCAGTAGAACTTTTGCATGTATAGGTAGAAGTATAGAATAGGAGAGAGGTTGTTTATTGACTTGAGTTGTATCGATAATTGTATAATAAGTATCAGTAGTTCTGTTCATAGAAGTAGCGATAGTTTGAGTGCTTGTATCGGTAGAAGTTGCAGGATAAGACTTCTTAGCTTTCTAGAGTTCCTAGTATCGGTTGAAGTTATACTTGTATCGGTATAAATAGCATAGGTACCAGTAGAAATCTGCACTGTTTCTAAATTGTTTATTGACTTGACTACTACCGATACTTGTCCATCAGATACCAATAAAAGCCTCCAAAAATCTTAAAAATGACATTTTTTCCCTTATTGAGTTGTGTTGAAGTTCAATTATTGATTTACATCGAGCTTAACGCATTACTTTAGTAAAATATGATTATATGAAATAATAAGATGTGATAAACTGTGAAAAATGATAAGAAAGACACCGGGACCCTAACCGACGACGGTATCGAGTTTTGGGTGTTACATTTAATGGTATTAGAGCTATAGTTTAGTCGATTCTCAGATAAAATATAGTGTGAATAAAGTCTAGAAATTACATGCCAAGCTAATAGAAAAGATACGCAATTTAGAGATGAGTTTGAGAGGGAGAGATGAAGAGATCAGATGATAGCGAGAGCATCATCAGGCATATGTAAAGGAAAAAGAGGAAGAAATCATGAGACAACAACAACACCACCAACATCGCTTAGACATGAAGGGAAGAGAGGAAGAACTAAGAATACAGTTAGAACAACATTAACGAGAATATCTAACTTGTTCGCTCAGATTCAGAAGTTGGAGGCGGATATGAGTTTACGAGCTAATGAACTCCAAAAAGCGCGAGAATAAGAGCGAACCTAGAGGAGGGTGTTTAATGAGTACACTATTGAAATAGAGGTGATCGAAGAGGAAATTTTTTGTCTAACTAAAGAATTAAAGGTAAAAGAAGAGAAAAACAAAGAGGTCACGGAAGGATATACGGAGCTTGCGGAGCATTTTATCGTGGTGGAACAAATGGTAGTAAGCCGGCAAGAAGCGTTTGCAATAATGCACATGGAAGGTCAGGTTTTCGCTCAGCAAGCCGAAGACATATGTGAACAGATTGAAGAATTCAAAAAAGAATCTACCCCTTTTGTGACTGAGAACAAATCTGCATTGAAACTTTTGGAGGTGGCTCAGGCACATTACCAAAAGTTTATCAAGCTCATAAAGAGGAAGAAGAAGAACAACGAGTAAAGATTTGCCCTATAGCAATAGGATCGATTAGGTTTTCTTTAAGTGTGAATGAAAAATGAAAAAACTTTGTAACCGAACAGCTTTCGAACCTTTCATGAAATAAAATGTTTATATTCGAGTATATTTACGATAATGTGCCCCAATTTCAATCATTCATTCATCCATTCCCTCACTCATTCGCTCATTTGTTTATTCAGAAACATTATTTGAAAAAAAAGAACATTTTTTATGACAAATCCAAATAATTTTTTAACTTTGGAAATAAATGTCATTCAAAAAAGACTAGGGATATACATTGTGAATTGATAAATGATCCGAATGAAATCTTTGAATCAAATTCTCATAATTATGTTCATTATAATGATCATGAGAGGGAAGAGGAGGAAGTTGTACCAAAGGAGTTTTTGACACAAGAAAAGAAGCTTATAAAACTCCATTTGGAGGGAATAGATTTAATCAATCTGGGTGATGATGAGGTAAGAAAGGAAATTAGGATTGGAATCACTCTCATGCCAGAGCAAAATCAATTGTTGAAGGATTTACTCATTAAGTTCTAAAATGTGTTTGCATGGTCATACCAAGGTATGCCAGGTTTGGACACCAATATTGTGGAACACAGGCTCCTTTGAAATCAGATTGCAAGCCCGTACACCAGAAGTTGAGAAGGATGAAACCGAGGTTCTGTTGAAGATTAAAGAAGAGATCAAGAAACAATTCGATACAAGATTTGTAGAAGTAGCTAAATACCTAGAGTGGGTGGCGAATATTGTACCAGTGCCTAAAAAGGATGGAAAGTTAGAATGTGCATCGATTATAGAGATTTGAATCGAGCCAGCCCCAAGGATAATTTTTCGTTACCTCATATAGACACACTGGTGGATAACACTACTAAACATTATGATTTCTCTTTCATGGATGGATTCTCGAGGTATAATCAAATCAAAATGGCAAAGGAAGACATGGAAAAGGCCACGTTCATCACGAGCTGAGGAACTTTTTGTTACAGGGTCATGTCGTTTGGTTTGAAAATGTTGGGGCCACGTATCAACAAGTAATGGTGACACTATTTCATGACATGATGAATAAAGAGATTGAAATTTATGTTGACGATATGATAGCAAAGTTTGCTAGAAAAGAAAGTCATGTGGAAAACCTCTGCAAACTATTTGAAAGATTGAGGAAATACAAATTGAGATTGAATCCAACAAAATGTACTTTCGGGGTAAAGTCGGGGAAGCTATTGGGTTTCGTAGTGAGTGAATAATGAATTGAAATAGATCCAGACAAGGTTCGAGCAATTCAAGATTTAACACCCCTTAAAACTCAAAAGGAGGTAAGAGGTTTTTTGGGACGATTAAATTACGTGTCTCATTTCATCTCACAATTGACAGATAAATATGATCCCATCTTCAAGCTCTTATGTAAGGATAGTGATGGTGAATGGACTGAAGATTGTCAAAAAGCATTCAAGAAAGTAAAAAGTATTTGGTTAAGCCGTCAATTTTGATTCCCCTAGCGCTAGGAAAACCTTTGATTTGTATTTAGTAGTGCTGGATAATTCTATAGGTGTGTTCTAGGGTAACGAGATGGTTCAAACAAGAAAGAGCATGCAATCTATTATCTGAGTAAGAAGTTCACGAAATATGAAGCCAAGTATTCCCATTTGGAAAAGATGTGTTACGCTTTAACATAGATTGTGTGGCTAAGGCAATACATGTTGTATCACACCACCTTCTTCATTGAAAAGTTGGACCCTTTGAAGAACATCTTCGAGAAGCCATCATAATCAGGAAGAGTTGCTTGTTGGCAAGAGGTATTGTCCGAGTATGACATCGTCTACGTGTCCCAAAAGGCTATAAAAGGAAGTACAGTCGTAGAATTTCTGGCGGATTGCATGAAAGAGGAATACAAGCTCATGAGTTTTGATTTCCTAGACGAAGAGATCATGTCAATTTTAAAGCGCGAAGAAGAAATTCGGAGGGTGTATTTCGACGGAGCATCCAACATGATTGGGCATGGGATTGGGTAGTACTAATCTCTCTAAGTGGTTAGTATTTTCCCTCAACAACTAAACTCATGTTCATCTGTACGAGTAATGTAGCTAAATACGAGGCATGCATTTTGGCACTTCAGATCGCCATTGAAAAAGATCAAGGTTTTAAATTTTTTAGTGACTCATTTTTAGTTGTTTACCAATTAAGAGGAGAACGGGAAACAAGGGATTCCATACAATTCACTATCAAACATATGTGCATGGATTGATCAAAAGAGTTTGATTATGTCCAATTTTGTCATTTACCAGGAGAAGAAAACCAGTTAGCAGATGCATTAACTACTCTAGCTGCCATATTCAAAGTAGGTTCCAAAACAGAAGTGTAACCTATACAGCTAAGGGTCAAGGACTCGCCGACCCACTACGTGGGAGTAGGATTAAGAAGGGATGGGAAACCATGGTATTTTAAAATCAGACGGTATTTGCAATACCAGCAATACCCAGATTACGCCTCAGAAAGTGATAAATGAATAATTAGGAGGCTGGTTATGGATTTCTTCTTAGACGGTGATTTTTTGTACAAAAGAGTACGAGACCAAACACTATTGAGATGTGTTAACACAAAAGAGGCGAATCAGATAATGAAATAAGTCCATGATGGAGTATGTGGGGCACATAGTAACAGACATATGATGCCAAGGCAAATCATGAAGGTTAGATATTTCTGGTTGATGTTGGAACGAGATTGTTTAAATTATGCTAGAAAGTGTCATAAATGTCAGATTTATGCATATAGTATTAATACTCCTCCTACTAATCTTCATGTCTTAGTGCCTCTTTTACCGTTCTTAATGTAAGGGGTCATTGGCCCCATCACACCGAAAGCATTAAACGGACATCGATTCATATTTGTAGTGATTGATTATTTCACTAAGTGGGTTGAAGCTGCTTCATATGCCAATGTAACTCGATCAGTGGTTTGCAAATTTCTAAAAAAGGAGGTCATTTTTTGGTACAGTTTACCAGAAAGAATCATCTTAGAAAATGCCAAGAACTTGAACAATGCCTTGATAGAAGAGGTTTGCGCACAATTCAAGATTAAACATCACAATTCTGTGCCATATCGTCCAAAAATGAATGAGGCAGTCAAAGCCGCAAACAAGAATATCAAGAAGATCATTTCCAAAACAACAGAAACGTATAAGGATTGGCATAAGAAACTCCCTTTTGCTCTCCATACATACCGTACATCAGTGAGGACTTCGACTAGAGCTACTCCATTGTCATTAGTGTATTACATGGAGCACGTTTTACTTATCGCGGTGCAAATCCCATCTTTATGAGTGTAGAGGGAGGTGCGATTGGAGGAGGCTGAATGGGTGCAAGAGAGATATGAGTAGTTGAATTTAATTGAGGAAAAGAGATTAGCAGCTTTATGTCATGGCCAGTTGTATTAGCAAAGAATGATGAGGCCTATAAGAAGAAGGTGCGACCAAGGCAGTTTAGAGAAGGGGATCTGGTACTAAAGAAGATTCTGCCATATGTTCACGATCATCGGGGAAAATAGACGCCAAAATGGGAAGGATCGTATGTGGTGAAGAAACTTTCTCTGGTGGAGCATTGTTTCTTGCTAAAATGGATAGAGACGAGATGTCGAACCTTGTAAATTCTGATGCAGTGAAAAAATATTGTGCTTAAAAACTTAGCTTAATGTTCTTAAACAATTATTCAGATTAAGTAATATTAGTCTTTTCTCTTTTGCTTTTCTTTGTGCATCATGTTTGAGGTTACATTTTGGTTTAGAATCTTACATTCTCCTTAAGGTTAATTACTTAATAAGTTGGTCATGTTCAAAGTGACGAATGACATTTTTGAAATATCCTTCACTTGAAGAAAATTTCATCCTTTGTTAATCGCTTTGGGTCATCTTGTTTGTTCAAAATTGACCATTACCGAAGGATCACCCTCCACATTAGACGACAAATTGTGAGCTTTTGGGTATGGATTAATGATTTTACAACATTGTGGGACAAACATGAGATTATGCATAATTTAAAAGATGGGCACGTTCCCAAGAATGACATTTGTGATGAGATTAACCATATTTTGAAATGATAAATGAGATCCTGTTGGTCTCCCCATCACTTGGAGAAAATTATATCCCTTGCTATCCCATTTTGAGCTTGATGTATCTTCTTTCTGAACCCAAATTAAAGTCATCTATCAAACATCATGGATTGACAAGAAAGATCATGAAGAATGAAAGCAGAATTTTTAATTATTAATCTCCTTCCAAAAAAAAGAAGAAATAAAGAAAGCAAATAAGAAACAAAAAGAAAGGAAATAAATGAGTGAGTAAAAAGGAAGAAGAGTGGTTGGGAGATGGAAAGAGCAATAAAAGATTCAAAATAATTCCTAATGGTTTTTATACCCTTTCTCATAATTTTTTTGGCCTAAAAAACCTTTTTTTGATTGACCTTTAACCCGTAAACCACGTTACAATCCTTAAAAGACCATTTTGATCAAATATGTTCATTCAAATCAAGAAGTTAATCCTTGGGAAATTGTGATGTTTTCAAGAGCATAAAAGAAGGAGATGAACTCTAGGGTGAAAACTCAACAATGAGCAGTCTAGAGAGATTTCTAAATAGAAAAAGAAGGGTACGAGATACCCTAGAGGGTAATGAAGATTTTCAAAAGAAATTGATCCTTCGGTACGAGCCCTGGAGCAATCTATTTGAGCCTATTTTAGCCTTTTCTTTGGTACCCAAACTCGAGTCGACACTATAACCTTGGAACAAGTCCATCTCTGATTGCTCATGGTCGGTTTAAATTAGGTAATTAATCTACTTGGAGAATGTAAGAGTCTATAGAAAGAATATTTTTTTTCAATAAAAAAAACAACAAAATAGGAAAAAAAAAGAGAGAAAAAACAACAAAAAAGAAGAAAAAATAAAGAGAGCAAGAGAAAGGAACTATATTGCAGAATATATACTCTAAGACGCAATTTGCAAAAAAGTAGGGTACATGGTTCACAGTCGGAATAGTCCAAAATTAGGAAAAGGAAATTTGGTTTTACGAGAATTAACGAGTTGACTCTCGATGCAAGAAACTTATGTTTCAAGGGTTGATTTATGAAATTGGTAGTACCAAGTTTGTTAAGTGAATTATAATCTAAGAATTTGATTTATGGGTCATAAAATCATTTTTTAAGGTGATACCCCATGGAATTTGATTTTCATGATCTGTTGTGTGTGGGTAGGGATTTGATCTTTTTTTTTCAACCTGAAAACATGATTCTCAAAATAATGACATTTTATGAAAAATTCAAGAAAGGAAGAAAGCAAAGCATTCATTACATTTAGAGGTCCAAGTGTGGAGGTCCATTTACTTTTCATTGCATTTAGAGCCCAGGGGTGGAGGTCCATTTACTTTTCATCGCATTTAGAGGCCCATGTGTGGAGGTCCATCGCATTTAGAGGCCCAAGTGTGGCGGTCCATTTACTTTTCATCGTATTTAGAAACCCAAGTGTGGAGGTCCATTTACTTTTCAGTGCAATTAGAGGCCCGAGTATGGAGGCCCATTTACTATCCATTGCATTTAGAGGCTCAGGTATGGAGATCCATTTGTTTTTCCTCGCATTTAGAGGCCTATGTGTGGAGGTCCATTTACTTTTCATAGCATTTAAAGACCCAGGTGTGGAGGTCCATTTACTTTTCATTGCATTTAGAGTCCCAGATGCGAAGTCTATTTGCATTTCTTTTGCATTCTCATTTCAAAGATTTGGTTGTGAGATCTGAATTTATCTTGTTTCACTCTTCATGTTTTGATGGTTTGGTATTTGCGTTTCTAGTTTTGGATAACGTAACATGTTTTGATCTGTTTCGGTTTTGGTGATTGCAAAATTTGTGATTCCTTGTACTACGATGTTGAGTGGGATTTGATAGTGGTTAGGTGTCTAAGTCTTTGTACGTTCCTTGTTACGCAAGCCACGAACAAAAGGGCCAGCTATAGACACTCGATTTTGTCCGAGCCTAGTTGGAGGCTTTGTTCTTTCTTGGGCTCGTTGGAAGCTCACTCGATTTTGGATCAAATAAAGATCTTGGTTTTTCTTCTTTTTCTTTCTTTTTGGGCCTGTCAAGAGCCCAAATCATCATCATCATCATCATCATCATCATTATTATTATTATTATTATTATTATTATTATTAAGGTTTCATGAACCATAGCTCCTCTTTTGCCACATGTCATAAATATCCAAAATAGTACCAAGCTATTAATCAAAAGATCAAATGAAACATGACAAAAAAATTACAAATAAACAAGATTAAAGAACAATATATATTCATGAAATGAATGAAAAAAGGGAGCTTTTTCATATTCTGATTTTTTACAAAAAAGGTAAGAAGAAAAAACAACAACAAGCATGTTATTTTCTTCTTCTCTTCTCTTTTTTTTTTTTCCATGGACATATCATGAAGCATAGGGTTTGGGCTCCGATGAAGGGGACGATATCAGACCATCCTTCCTCTGCCCGTAGGAGCCCCAAAGATCCCATTTTCCTTTCCTTTCCACTTGCTAAAATAAAGATTTTTTAAAAAAGAAAAATAGCTTGATTTTGGGAAAAGTTTTGTTTTTTTAAATAATTTCGAAATAAAATTTTGATTTTTAAGTAAAATAATGATTTTCTTTAAAAAAAGAAAAAGTTTATATCTTTAAAAATAAATATATGTTTTTTAGTTATTTTAAAGAAAAAGATTAAATTTTTAAAACAAAATTTTGATTTTTTTTTAATTATTTCGAAATAAAAATTTGGATTTTTAAGTAAAGTAGTGATTTTTATTAAAAAAAGTTTAGATTTTAAAAAAATAAAAATCTGTTTTTTAGTAATTTTAAGGAAAAAGTTTAAATTTTTAAACAAAGTTTTGAGTTTTTAACTATTTCAAAATAAAAATTTGGATTTTTAAGTAAAGTAGTGATTTTCATTAAAAAAAGAAAGAAAGATTAGATTTTTAAAAAATAAAATTATGTTTTTAGTGATTTTAAAGAAAAAAAAATTTAAATTTTAAAATTTTGAAAAAATTTTGATTTTTTTTAACTATTTCGAAATAAAAGTTTTGATTTTGAAGTAAAGTAATGATTTTGTTTTAATCAAAAAATCAAAAGAAAACTTTTGATTTAAAAAAAAGAACAAGAAGAAATTTTCGGTCACCATACATGACGGCTCCACCACCGGAGTCGAAAAATCGTTAGGCTCTCCGCTGGTGGAGCCATGGCCAACATTAAAGGAGGAAGATAAAGAGTAAGAGTTTTTTTTTTAAATGAGGTTGAACATGAGATAAAAAAATAGATTTTTCCTATTTATAAGTGTCAAAATGGGTAATTTATTATCACTCTCAAACTTTTTAAATTTATGAAAAATACCTCATTTTTTGCAGTGATGCCCTCACTCTCTGGTATTTTACACTCGTACCCCTTTTGTTTATTAAAACCTTCGATTTAATACGAAATTTCAAAATTAAAAGTAAATTAATTGCTACATCAGTCTTCTGTCCTTCACATTTTTTGTTTTTTAATCCCAAAATCAAGCTATGTCATTTTGTTTTCATTTTAATAAGTTATTTACACTTATATCTTCTTTTTATTTGCATTTATGATTTATATATTTGATGTCAATTATACATTTTAGTTTAATGTTTTATATTTATTCACACTTGCATAATTTTTATTTATTTTTATTTCATATTTCTTTACTTTCATGTCTATTTGTATTTATGTTTTTTTTTTTTCTACATTTGAATTTAGGTTAGTCTTTAAGAGCTTATCTGCCATTTACCTTAAAAAAATTATAAATAATATGGAGGATATTTTTTTATTAGGATTTTAAACTAATTTTAAGTATCGTATAGGATAATTAAATGTAAATATTCTTTAAGATGTTTAAGATTAAAACTAAAGATTTTTGTAAGTGAATTGTAAATCATGAGCAGGTCTTTCTAAGTATTTTATTTTAGAAACTCTTTAAGATAGCTAATCAATGTCATCTAAGATATATCATTTTAGGATTTTGACAAATTTAAAGTTTAGATCAAGAATTTTAAAGTAAGATAAATCACAAACCCGACATAAGATATTTTCGTAAGATCTTGATAGGTTTAACATTATTAATTAAATCTTTTAAAATAATAATAATGATAAAAGAATGAATAGGTTGTAGATGAATTTTAATATTTCTCTTAATTCATTAGTAATTTTTAGGTTTTTTTAGGATTCTAAAATAGAATTAATTTTAAGAATTGAAGATATTTTACTAGAATTACTTAAGTATCCTTTAGGGTTATCGTTAGAAGTGAAAAAAAAATCTCTAATTTAAGTTTTAAATTAGATAAGTTTGGTGAACATGTCTTAGTCAAGTTACAAGTAAATCAGAGGCATTTATTTAGTTTTTATTTAAGATTTCTATAAGATTTTAGCCTAAATTAAGACATTAATATGCTTAAAAAAAACTAGCTCCCAAGACCCCGTAAGACTATCCCCGGATAGACGTTATGGGGGTGCTATAACCTTCCCCACACGTAACTGTACTCCCGAACTTGAAATTTGGTGATGAGATCGAGTTTAGACTTTTAGGATTTTTAGTAGTATTAATTCTAGACTTTTAGACGATAGGTGGCTAACTAATCTAGCTCAAATTGGTTAGTGGCGACTCTACATATCGTTCGTGTCTAGCTTTCCTTACTAGGCCCTCGTACTCTTATGTAGGCAACGTTATGACAATTTGATTAAATAATAATCCAAAAAGGTTAAATTAATTTTCAAGTCATTTACATACTTAGTGAGAAAATACATGCATTTTCGAATGTAACACATTTCTCTAACTTTACCCTTTCCGTTCATTTTTGTTCATTTTACTTTTTATGCAATTCATTTCTAATTTCAACGAGCTAGTGGAGGGACCGATTGGACATATATAGTTATGGCTCAAATGATTTATAATTAAATTCTAATTTTTCGCCTATTAATTATAAATTCATTTAATCACGAAGTAATTTTACTATAGTTTCACTATAGTATCGTGACTGAGCTCTCTCTAATTACATACATTATGAAAGCTACTCAATTAGTGTACATTTTTAATGACCTTACCATAAGTGTGTTACCCTCATAAGATTTCCTTAATCTCTTTGGGATAAATGCGTTCTCTCAAAACATTCCTATTTTATCTCATGGTAACTATTACATCTTCGTTCATCAAAAGTCAACCACTATCAAATAGTAATTAAGTCATTTATCACAAAGACAAACGACTTGTGACCATTTTTACTTTTTATCTATCATGTAATGCCAATGAGAGGATATCATTTACTCATTTCTTGGGCTATGAATTCCACTATTGTGAATGATGCTGCATACTGCAAAAGTCGTATACCCAACGCACCAGCATTCGGTTCCTTATTTGTTAGAACTCAAGCTTTTACTTACATCAAAGTATACGAGTCATGCATTCTGACCAACAATCAAATGTAGTAGTTAATTCGGGTCAATTCCACACTTAATGAGCTTGTCTTTTAAGCAATTTAGGATTTTATATTTTGTTTTTAGGCCTTAGGATAGAAAGTTAATAAAAATAAGTGTTTATAACACATTTACAATTTAGTCTATACCCTGATTTTTCATTTCTAAATATCATTATATCTTCAATGTCATTTTTACATAAAATAATTAAATACTTTTCTACTATTTTCCTTTTATGGTTTATTGACATTTTAGTCCTCAAACTTTTGCTATAATTTGATTTACCTCTCACTAAGAATTCACTATACATATTTTATTTTTTCGATGTCTACTTTAATTCTATTATTATTTGATCAATAACTTACTTTCTCATAAATTATATTCTTTATTTTTCAGAACAATACTATTAGTGACGAGGTGTTACACTAAGCATCCTTTTTGGCACCTCAGTTCTAAGCATCTCTATTTCCCAATCCTCTTCCTCTTGATACTGCTACATGACCCTAATTCTTCACTGCTAGCTCTGTGTTCCCTTTAACTATAAAATGATCAAACAAGGTTTTGATGCCCCTCCATTTCAAGCTTTTCTACTTTTCTTCCTCCTACTCCAACTGTTTTCTGTATCTATTTAAGTGCATCATGGCTTTTTTAGGATTGCCATACATACAAGTAAGCCCAAGAAGAGTAATTACCCAACTTAATATACGCTAACAAAACCAACTTAAGGGTTAAGGGACTATTTGTTTGGCTGTTTCAAACTAGAAATACCGATTTAACAATTTTTTTGGGTAAATTACACCAACAATCACTCAACTTTAGTCTAAGGGACAAAATAGTCACCTTCTTTACATTTCAGTCATTCAACTTTGAAAATGTGACAAACAGTCACTAACATTATCGAAAAGTGACAAAATAGTCATTGATTAACAGTTTCTATTAGGGGCTTAACGAGAACAATGATGTGGCAAGTTAACTAGCTGATGTGGCCAATTAACTTGTCACGTAGATAAGCCAGGTGAAGGGTCAAACGTGGGGGGGGTTAATCTGATGGGTTATGTTGTTTAATCCTAATCCAAATTTCTAAATAATCTAATTAAAGAATAGGGAGAAACGGTTGGTTCTTTATCTAATTTTATTTTGATTTAGGGTTAGAAAATAGTTTTTGAAATCTATCTAGGTTAGAAATTGATTGAAATCAGTGACTGTTTGGGGAGAAAAGAAGGCAAACCATTCTCAGCGACGATGGTGAATGGACGAGAAGATGGCAATGTTGTTACATCTACTGTAACAGGTATGTTTCTATTGTTATTTTTGGGTTATGGGATATTTTTATTTAGGTTTATTTTGTATTTATTCAAATTTGATGTCGATATTGATTGTGATTTTTTATTTAAGGTTTATTCGATTTTGATTTTGATTTTAATTGTTACTATTTGGGATTTAGGGTTATTTTAATTTTTGTTTGATTTGTTATTCAGATATTTTGGTTTAGGGTTATTAATCATATAAGGGTTAAGGTTATTTAGAGTTACAGAATTTGATTTCATTTTGTATTCACATGTGTGGTTTAGGGTTTGATTTCATTTTGTAATCATTTTGATTTCATTTTGTATTATGGTTTGGTTATTAAATTGAAGGCATATACTGTTTAGGGTTTATTGGTTATTAAAATATTATTTTTTGTATTCTGCTTTATATCCTGGTTTGTATTGTGGTTTGTATTCTGATTTCATTTCATTTTATATTTGACAGATATATATATGCTCTCTATATATTCAAGTACTATAGTTTGTTTATATATATGCTCCATATATATTCAAGTACTGTTTGACAGATATATATATATATATATATTACATGCAACTATATATATGATTGTTTATTGTATGCTCTCTGTATATTTGACATGCCATTGCTTATTGTTTATTGTTTTTGCATATATATAGATACAAATATATTGTTTATGTTGTTTATTGTTTATGTATATCTATATATGCAGATTTGTTTATTGTTTATTGTCTGCCATTACCTAGGTTTAGGATAAAAATTGATTGCTTATTGTCTGCCATGTGTGTGACAAAAATTGTTTGCAGTATTTGTTTATTGTTTGAGTAATTTGACATGCAACTGTGTTTATATAATATTAATTTTGTATTGTTTGGCAGTGTTTGTTTATATAATATTGTTTTTGCATTGTTATTGTCTGACAGAAATGGTTAAAGTGTTTGCCTGTGTTATATTAAATGTTTGTTTCTGGTCTGATAGTAATGTATTAAAAGTTTGTTTATGGTCTGTTAATGACGTATTAAATGTTTGTTTGTGGTCTGGTAGGTTTAATTGATGGCAATTTAAATGATAGTAAAGAAGAAATGTCTGATTTTAATGGGCCTGGTAGTGATTGTTCTGTTAGTGATGTATCTGTAACTGATGTTTCTAATAGTGTTGATTTAGATGGTTTAAACATGGTTGATATAGAAGTAGGTGAAGTGTGTGATAGTGATGATTCTGGCAGGTTAGATAGTGCCAATGAATCTGACTCAGATGGGCAAAATTGGCCTGAGTTCAACCCTGACAATGACATGAGTAATCCTATACTTAAGGTTGAAATGTTATTTAGCTCTAAAGACAGTATTAAAGAAGCTGTCAAGTAGTATGGTAGGTTGAATAGCTAATATTATTCATTTTGTATGTTATTTTTTATTATGCTTGACTTGTTGTTGGCTTTATGTAGTGACTGTTTTTTAATATTATTTTGTATGTTGTTTTATTCAATGCTTGTCACACGACTTTTTTTTTTGTGATTGTTTTGGATGTTTTTTTGGTGTCTTCCATCACATTCTGGTGGGGACAGATATCAAGTTGAAAGTGGTCTAGGTAGTCAGCATGTGGTGGACCTAATTAAGAAAACCTGCTCCTACAGGAATTGGGATCTCACTGGCATCCTTTGCATGCATGGAGTGGTTGCCATTCATCTTAAAGATGACCTCCCAGATACCTATGTAGATAACTGGTACTGCAAGCAAACCTAGATTGAGATTTACTCCTACTTCATAAAGCCAGTAAGGGGTCCTAAGCAATGGTTGTCTTTGCCAAACATGCTTCAATACTATCTCCTAAACTAAGAAGGCCACCTGGAATACCTACTAAGGTGAGAAGGAAACAACTTGATGAACCACACTCAAGTGAAAGGTTGAGCAAGAGAGGGTGGAGATGAAGTGCAGTAAATGCAAGAAAGTAGGCCACAATAAGAGGAGCTGCAAAGGGGAAGTTGGCCAAAAGATTCTAGTAAGTAATCTGACTTTGCTTATTTTAGGTGTCAATTTGGCCAATACAAAGTAATCTGACTTGTTCTTCTTGTAGGTCAAAAGACACAATTTTGGTGTTCACAACCAAGTGGTTGCCCCATCTCGACAACAAGCTACTCAAAATCAACAAGTGAGCACCCCAACTCAGCAGGAGGTTACCAATACTCACCAAAAAGATGATGCCCCAAGGCAAAAGCTCCCATTGAAGGGGAAACCAACCACTATTAGATGGATGCCTTCTACTCAAGAGTCATTTGTGACAGAGCACTGATTTGCCCATTGAAAAGCTACTGATTTTGTGAACTTTTTGTTGAACTTTTGTAAATTTGCCTATAGTTGCTACTGAATTATTAACTTAGGAAGATTATTTTTTTGTAAATTTGCCTATGATTACTACTGAGCTAAACTTAGGCATATATAAACTGAATTTTTTTTTGTAAATTTGCCTACAATTCACATGTGTTTAATTGTATTGAATTGTAGGCAAATTTGGCAATAGTTTTCCATTCCTTTATTTTGTAAATAGTTTGTCATTCCTATAATTTGTAAACATTTTGGCATTTGGCCTTTATATATGAGAATCGATCAATGCAATTTGGTTGTCTGTTTTTTTCATCAATTGATCAAACTGCTATCTAAAATTAGCATTTATATTTGAAGTTTTGTAAACTGTTTAAGCAATTTGGTTGTCTTTTTTTTTCATCACTTGGACTTTGAAAGCATCAAAGTGATTCCAACTTTGAAATCAAATGGTTCGGCATGAGCAACAAAATGGTTCCAAAATGGAATCAACAACAATATTATGAAAATCTAAATAATCTCTCATTTCATTTCTTTCAAGTTTCTAAGCAATAACATAACTGGTATACCAACAAACAACCAGCAGCCATGAGCAACAAAATCATACCAGCAAAGCGTCAAAATTAGAACAAAATTTCAACAAAATAATATAATTTAGAGTTTAAAAATAGCAACAAAATTACTACAAATACAAGCACCAAAAACCATGTTTTTCTCTCCCTCTTCCTTGCATCCTCCAATGTCTTCACTTTTTCAAAATACCCAATAATAAAATTCTTGAACGAGGGCGTCAATTATTGATCAAACTAGTTGAAAAATCAACATGGTTTTCGAAATCCACTCCCAAAATTCTTACACCCAAAAAACCTCTTACTTGGATTGTCATTGGACCAAGAAGTGTTTAGTTTGGTTGGGTTTTCACTGTAGCTGACCGAAATCACTCTAGGCATCTCTATTTTCTTCTTCTTCTTCTTCTTATTTTTCCCCTTCTTAAACCCTAAAATATGTTAATATGACTGTTCTATTAAATGTAATCAGCCAGCTGGAGGTTTTCCACACAACATTGACGCTGTCAGCTGTCATGTTACTGTTTCGTGATGTCTATGACGAAAAATGTGAAAAAAGACTGTTTTGTCATATTTTCAAAGTTGAGTGACTGAAATGTAAACAATGTGACTGTTTTGTCCCTCAGACCAAAGTTAAGTGACTGTTAGTGTAATTTACCCTTTTTTAATTACAAGAGGAGAGCAAAACTTTTATAGCAACGCGACTAATGTGACCAGGCCCTTCCTTGACATTTTTTGGTCCTAGACAAAACAATGGGGTTTTAAGTTGCTTAAAAGTTAGAAAAAAAAAATTTTAAGTCCCTTAAAAGTTGGCAAAAAAAAATTTTGGGCCCTTAAAAGCTAAAAGTTTTTTGGCCCCCCCTTAAAAATTAAAAAATAATATTTTAGACCTCTTTCAACCTTGGACCCTAGGTGGCCACACCTCCAGACGACCCCTATGGTCGGGCCTAAATGTGACTCGAATCCAAACTACATTTGAAACAGTGAACACTCTAACCATTAAGCCAAAACACGGGATTCACCAACTTAAATTTTTTTTTTAAGTTCCATGTTGTATGATGAGATATGATAAAAATCAAATTATTAAAAAAAACATATTAACTCACGCAATGAAATTTAAGAAATGATACTTTATTATATATATATAATTTACATAAAATAAGATTCAAAATTTTAGGAATTCAACTTTGCTTCATTACTAAATTAAAGTTCTGATAAATTTGTATGGAATTTAAATTGATTGGCATATAATCTAAAGTTTGATCCCTATATTTGTAATTTTTTTTCGTTTCTCCCATTATAATTGTTTACTTATATAAAAAAAAAAAACTTTGCTCTGTTACGAAATTAATGTTATATTAAATAATCAACTGTGTGCTTTCCAGCAAATGGGTCAGTATCTTTTGGATTGGGCTTTTGATCTGTTTGAGGCCAGTCCAATCACATTTACGTATAATTATTTTTTGATGAATTATAAAGGGAGGGTAAAGTTCTAATAATAACGACTAACGCGATTCGAATTTAAACTACACATGAAATAATGAACACTCTTGACCATCAGACCAACACACGGAATTCATTTTCCTATAACTATTTATATTTTAAATTTTATGTTAAACAATATTTATACTCTCTATAGAGGTGTTCAAAAATACCTGACTTGAGATATCCGATCCGTTGACCCGGTAAAAATAAACGGACATTTTTTATTTTTTAAAAAAAATTCGGGCCGGATACCCGACCTGTTATTTTTTATGGATTCACGGGTCGAGCCCAGTCCACAATTTCTAAATTTCACGTATACCCGACCCGGTTACCTATGTATATTTGTATTTTTTTATTTTTAAATTATTTACATTTTTCTAGTTAAAACTTAAACTGATTGGATTCATGCTTCTCATGACACCATTATGATAGAGAAGAGCTTGCTAGCATTGGAGAATATAGAAGAAGGTTAGTTTTCGATTTCAAAATTATTATTTTTATTTTGTAATATTTATTTATATAGTCTAGATATTTAAATCTTTATATTTCTAAATATACATTGTTCTTGTATATTTGAAAAGTGTATTTTAGAGATGCAAGATTTGACTTTGAAGCAACCAACTATTATCATTGATGAGACAAAACGAAGTTTCGGATATCACACCATGCCATGATGATTGATGAGTACACGATTATATATTTTATCTTTAGCTGTATTTTTTTGAAGTTTTATTTTTAGATTATGTAATTTGGATTTCTAAACTTTATATTTGGATTATGATATTATCTACTTTTTATTTTTAAGTTTGTCATTTTGAATCACTGTAAATTGTATGATTTATAAAAAAATTTGCACAAATTTAATACGAGTACCTTGTATTCAAGGGTCAGATCACAGACCGACATTTTTAATACCCAAAAATCTAGATACTCAAATCTTTGGGTACCCGAAATTGCGGGTACCCGATTATGAACACCCTAACTCTCTGTTTTATATGAATGTTAAAATTGAATATAAAATTATTTTTATCAATTTTAAATTGAGTTGATCTTGATTAAATCGTAATATCAATTTCATTAGAAACTTTAATAATAATAATAATATAAATATAAATGTTAAATTTTATAATTTAATGTAGTCTGATTATATAAAAGTTTAATTTTCGAAAGTCCTTAATTAATTAATTAAAACGAAAGACTAAGGGAATACCAAATGGTGGCACACCATGGGAAATTGCTCCCACTGTCTTGGAACCTTATGCCCATATTGGGCCTATTGGGTTGTTCTTGGTTGGTCAATTTTTTTAGCTTCTCTCTTGACTTAAATAAAATAAACTCACGCATTTAATTAATTAAATAATTAAATAATCCTCCAAATTAATTATTAATTCATTCAAATTAAAATAATTAATTTGGAGGATTAATAATTTACATAATCGATTATAATTCAGTTAAAATCATGACGGTTTTACCGAATTAAAATTTATGTGTAAGTTTATTAAGTAGTCAAATGGAATTAAACTAAGAGAACTACATAATTTAATTTTCACTTTGGAAATGGTTATTTAATTTATTTCATCCATTTAAATAATAATTCAAAGAAATTAAATTAATATTATGACATGTATTGTCTTATCGAGAAAATGCATTTATTGCAATAATAATTCATGTAATTTATTTTTCATTCATTATTTTGTGACTAAATAACATTTCTTATAATATCATTTCTTATACTAGTAATTCATTATTTTGTAATTCAAAGATCATTTCTTATACTAGTAACGGTAATATCATTTGCCCCAAACAAATAACTCATGACTCATGATCATGTTCAATTTTCATAATCCATGTAATGCCAATGAAAGGATATCATTTACTCTTTTTATCATGCTATGATTTTTCTATTGTGAGTGAAGTCATATCATGCACAAGTTATGTACCTAACATATCGATTTTTGGCTCAATACCTTAAAGTCAAAAGTTTTCAATATATCCAAGTACATGAATCATACACACATGGCCATTCACTTAAGATTTAAGTAAGTCATGCTATGGACATCACAAGTGAATTATTCCATAAACAGATATAAGACTAATTCAAATAGGGTTTTATTCGATGTATTATCAATCTAGAAAATCATATCTATGCCTCTGGTTTTGGGAGTCAATCCAACTTCGATGGCCAAGACAAGTTAACTTCTCAATCGGACTTATGGATGACATAATATTCCTAGGATGCGTAATTTGCTAAATCTGACACCATGGAATGCAAACAATTTAGATTACCTTGTTTTGCATTACAATCTGACCATGTAATGGAATTTAATATTAGTTATACTTTAGATAAACAATGAACCAATATTTTCTTATACAGTTTACTTTACTTGCAAAAACCAGTAAGGACAGCATACAAAGAATATTAAATGGTAATGTGATAATTTTTATTTATTCAATCAATTCAAAAGAAAAAAAAAACTTTTAAAAGTGTATAATTAAGAAACTCTAAGGCCTAATGTAGTATTATTTTTAAAAAGTTTTATGAAAAAGTACTTTTGTGAAGTTTGATTTTAATATTTTATATGTTTATCATTATTGTTAAAAAAATATTGTGAAAAGTTAAAATATTCATTTTAAAAATCACCGTTATAAAGTAAAAATAAATTAATTTAAATAACATTAAAATTTATTAATATTGTGATATATAAAATATCAATTTAAATACTTTTTAAGCAATTAATACTAATTATTTATAAAATCTAATTTGAATATGTAAGTCATATTTGAGATATTTAAATCACATATAAACATAATTCTTGTAAATTAATAAAAAAAATCATTAGTGATGGAATAATTGACTTAAATTTAAGTATCATTATTTTTCGTGTCTTTATCATTTTTACCATGATATCATTTTATTATTTTGATATTAATAAATATTCAAATTAGATTATATTGCAAATATAATAAAATATTTTATGGCAACTTATTATTAATTTTATAATATGAAATATAAATTTAAATATTTTTAAATAATTAATATTGTTTGTATAATTTAATTTGAATATATAAAAATTTACAAAATTTTAGGATGTTACTAGCAAGATAATTTCTAATTTAGATTTAAGAAGATGAGATTTAAGCATATTTATATATTTTTTGAATTTCAAAACTATTTTTAAATTTATATATTTTGTTTAAAGTTTATATATTTTATTTTTTTCAGAATTTTATAATTATTTTTGAGAAAAATAATATTATTAATAGGAACCGTGAACAATAAGAATATAAAGACATAACATATAGTACAAACGATAATAAAAGACATTATAAACTGATGCTCAAATGCCATGCTTGTGGAATAATTTCAAAAGAGAGAGACAAACTGATCAAATTGTTAAAAATTACACCTTAACCCCGCCATTATCAAACTAAGAGTCTCAAAGGATCCATCGTATCAGTGATGCACAGAAGGCAAATATCAGATGACTTATCCTCCTCTTTATCATCTTGGGTTTCAATTTCACAAACACCATCATCGTGTTCTATAATGATAAGATCCTCTGAGAATAATTTCCAATAAATTTAGCGACACGCTTACCTTGACAAATCTCACAAGAAACTAACAATTAAAACTAAAAACCGTCAATATTTTGAGAGTGGATAAAACAAAACCATGAAAAAGTAACCAAAACAAAACCTCAATATTGTGGATTGAAATTAAAAACAAAACAAAAATAAGAGAATATTGTTAAAGAAGCCGCAACCAACAACTAACTCGAAAGCCAACATTATCACCAACAAAACAAAGATTTATATTGAAAACATTAAGTAATATTTAAGTAGAATAGCATAACTCCATTTTCTTTATAATTTTAAATAATAAAGTAATATAATTTTAAAATGTCATGCCATCGTATATTAATCGTATTAAAAAAATGAGAGAAAAGGGTGTGAGAAAGATATAAAGTTTGTGGTGGATAGCAATGTGTGAGGAAGTGGTAAGTTAGGATTAAGGGTATGGGAAATGAGGAATGCGTACTTGAGAAGCACACGCACATGCAGAAGTTAATAAGGAACAGAAGGACAAGGCAAGGTCTCGACTGGACAGTGTTTTGGTTATGCAATTTTGTTTTCTAGGGTGTCTCATTGGGCTGCCGATGTGCTGTGGTTTCCTTCACGGGTCCCCACATTCAATACTCAACAAACCTCTACCTTTGTCTTATCTATAAACTGTCAATTTTGTGAAACATTCATGTCTATTTCAATTTTAAAGCAGAATATATAGTTAGAATGTCTCAATATTAATTTTATAGGGTCCGAATTAATTTAGTTTTTGTATCATTTTTGGTATAATTATAGGTATCTTCATTGTAGGGGCGAAGTTAGAAATTTTTGTAAGAGTCGAAATTAAATTATAATTTTTATTATAGTTAAAATGTATTTTTAAAAGATTAAATCATAATTTTATTATTTTTAGGGAGTAAAATATAATTTTATCTTTACTAATTTAAAATTTTTAAAATTTTAAAAGATCTAAAAAAAAATTCCATTTTAAAGGGGTCAAGGCCTAGTCAGCCTTCTGGATTCGTCCCTACCTCATTGTTGTATGGTTTGAGTAGTCTTGTTTGGATGAGGGAAGGTATTCGGGTAAAATTCTTTCAACAATATCAGACTTCAAGATTTGAATTTGGTCTAAATGCTCGGAGGAAGAAGGTCAGTTTCACTTCTTTCAACTACTTATATTATTTGAAAGTGAGCAAATAAGAATAAGTTGTGACAATAGTAATTATTTTTGTTTGGAATAAATACATAAGAAATCCTTATACTACTGGGTTAGGAGTAATTTAATTCTACTTAAAATAAAAACATCAATTTAGTACCTGTGAGTAAAATGATAATTGATTGCAGCATTAATAATTTTCCTTAACAAACTATTGGATTAGGAGGAATTTTGTTCCCTTCAAATTAATTGAGGTAGTTTAGTCTTTATACTAATAAAATAAGCAAATAATATAATTGAATATCATTTTAACTATTTATATTTGTAAAAGTTGATTTGTTGGTAATGCAAAGAGTTTGTTGGCAATGGGTGTATTTATATTGGTGAAGTACAAGCTATTAAGAAAATTGTTATATGGTTTTACTTCTTACTTTAATTGAGTAATGGGCCATAGGCCTATCACTTGTGTTTGCCGCCATCGTCCGTATGTTTCAGAAAATTATATCTTTAAATTGTTTTTATTTTTTTTCCAGTTTTACTGTTCTAAAAAATTTGGAACTAATATATTTTTGACTGTTGGGCACGAAAATAGTGAGGCAGTTTCAGTGCGTTTTTTACTTTTTTGCAATTGTCTAATTGCCGTTTTGCCTATCTATTACTAGTATAAATAGAGGGCTGATTTTCTTATTTTTCACACAGAATAGAAAACACAATTCTCTCTAAAAAATATTTTCTTCCTCTACCTTCGTTTCCATTTTCTTTATAAACTTTGTTGATTTTTCACAAATCACTTTAGAAAAAAATTCTGTCTAGAAGTTTGGGTTTTAAGCGGAACTGATTGTGATCCCTCCAAACTTTCTTGGTAATTGATCTTACTGTGATTTCCCGAGAAGAGCAACACCAATCGAGTTTCATCTTTCATATTTGGGTGTACAAATATCTTAGGGGATAACGTCAGCTACACAATTACACCGATCAGGATGAATTTGTTTCTAAAGTAATGAATTTACCATGACACAGTAAATTTCATATTTCATTATTTATTTTCTAATCATTACTAACAGATTTATTTTGCAATAACTTATTTTCCAACTGATGTGGTTGAATGAATAAATGATACATACATTTATAAGAAACATCTACACATGTTCATCTTCGATTGGTTGAATTTTAAAATTTTAAAAAATATATATAGGAGAGAAGCTAGGAACTTAGTGTTGGGAGCCAAAATAAAATTATAAGATTTTGGCGGGCAAAAAGTAAAAACCATGTTGAAGAAATGGCTTAAATCGAATATTTGACAAATAAAAGGGACTAGAGCTATTAATATCCCATTTAAGTACGGGGTCACGTCTAGAGGTGCTCATGAGTCGGATCGGGTCTGGTTCAGGCTGAGTCTAAGTGTAATATTAATATATTTTATGCTTGTTCAAGCTTGACCCAGCCCAAAATCTAGGGCTTAAAATTTTGCCCATACTCGCCTATATTTGCAAAATATTAACCCAAATTTATTTTAAGCCCAACCATATTATTATTATTTTTAATTTTAAAAAAAATATTTATATTATTTCATTTTAATATTTAATAATTTTGTACATATTTTATTTATTGAAATTTTTTATATAATTATCTTAACATTATTTTAATGTTTTAATTAGAGTTGTGTTATATATGTCGTATATGTTCATTTTTGATGTGTTTTAAATTACACCATATATAAATATAATATAATATAAAGTATTATAAATTTAAAATAGACTCGGGTTGAGTTGATCTCGGACATTGTATGTTCAAGCTCAAGCCCGATTCATATTTTAAATGGACCTAATTTTTTATCTAAACTCATTTTTAGACCTAATATTTTTACCCAAACCCTTTTAAATTTCGAACAGACCTTTAAACCTGAGAGAATAGCTTGACACATAAACAGGTCTAGCGACGTCAACCTGCTGTTTTAATTGGAGTAAGATATTATCAAATTAAAATATAAAAATAAAATGGAGAAAAAATATAATAAGACCGAAAGAAAGAAAAATCACATCAGAAATAATATAAAAGGAGAGGAAGTCCCCTCAATGTTAAATGCAACAGCTGAAAAAGATGCCTCACATCCCATCTGTGGTCCAAGTCATTTACCCACCAAGCTTTTAATTCTAGAGGAGTTCAAACAGCTATCCTTATATTGACAGTTCAGGGTTCTTTACATGTTTGAATAACACAATCAGAATCCTATATGATGGTTTGATGATTAAGAGTATTCACTGTCTCAAATATGATTTAAGTTTGAATCGTTTTAATCGTATTTTATTGTTCGAACTTTACTTTATTATTATAATTCAAAAAAAGAAAAAAACACACGCCCATCAATATCATTTTTTCACATCTATGCATTATATTATTTCTCTTTTTTCTTTTTTAGCCTTAATTTTATTTTTTTTATTTTAATTTTCTTTTTATCTTTTTCAAACATAAATGGAGGGCTCTCATGTTGTATGGGTCTTTTGATAACCACGTCGCTCTCATTGGCCCATACATACATAACTTTCTTCAATTCTCTAGATACATTAAATTTTCTATATATAAAAGAGACTGAGTGCTAAATTTTATACAAGTAAATAAATGTTTGTTTATTCTTCAGGTTTGTTTTACATTTAGGGATGTTAGTAGGCGGGTTTTGCGGGGTTTCGCCTCACTTCGCATCCAATTGGGCGGAGATGGATGTAAGTTTTGCGGGCTTCGCTTCACTTCGCAACAACTTATTTTTTAAATGGTGATAGTTGGAATAATGTTACATATGTGATGAGAGTCCGAAAAATAATATTTCATATTTTTTCATAAAAAAGTTGATTTACATTTATTTATTTGATACTTATAAACATGTTATAAGAAGTGGGTCGTAGGGCGGGTATAGTGGGGATTAGGTGGGTCTAGAGACCCACGTGAGTGTTGGGACGATGATAGTTTTAGTTTTACGGGTTGTGGGGTGGGGATAGTTTTGAGTTTTGTACCCGCAGCGGGTCGCGTGGCGGGGATGAGGATGAAAATTTTTGGCGGAAATGGGCATGGAGAGAGCACCCCCGCACATGCCCCGCCAATTGACATTCCTAGTTCTATGTTCGGGGTTTGTGATTGTCTTTCTCAACAATGTCGTCTCCAAAGTTTGAATCTAGATCCTCCCTTTGAGAATGCAATATATCTTACCATTACACCTAACTACGATAGTTAATAAATATTTTAATTCAATCTAGAATTAATATACTTTGTATGGTATTTGCAATCCTCCTTGTATCTTAAATTGCAACCTCTTTCGCATAAAAAGAATATAATTATGAATGAAAATGTAAATTTATACATTGAGACTTGATTCTATATGGTTATCAAAGTAAATTAAGATGGATAAATTCGAAATCTAATTTATTTGGGTCATTCAATTATTAAACATTTACGAATTCAATCAAATTGATGGATTTAAGTTTGGAATTTTTTTTTTAATTTGATGAATTTGATTTTATATAAATTTAATAAAATTAAATAATAGATTCAAGTCGGGGCAGCACTGCATTGACCTGAATAGAGAGAAAAAAATTGAAATAGCCACCAACTCACCCCATAAACAGGTAGAGAAGTGAAATAGAAAGGTAGCTTTCAAGCCACCTAATGGGAAAGTGAGATGAGGAAGTGCAAGATGGCGACACTTTTTCCTTATGTGCCCACAACACACGAATCAACGCCCCGCTACCCTGCCATACATAGCTCACCCCATCACTCTTCACCAATAAACCTTATCAATTCCTACTTGTAGACAATTAGGGTTTCTTGAGATGCTGAATTTTTGTTTTTGACTTATTATCTCCCTACAATGCATGTGCTCTCACTTATGTTATTTGGTATTTTGGTCCATATTTAGAATTAAAATTATCTGTTTTTTTTTTTGTAAATTCTAATTACAAGACAAAGTCCGAACAACAAACGTAATTAGCGTTAGGGGTGAGTAAAATTTGATTCGATTCGAAAACTCGAAAAATAATTTAATTTTTGAATTAAATAGTTCAAGTTTTTTGAGTTCATCAAGTTATTCGGATCAACTCAAATAAAAAAATTAAATTTTTCGGTTTTAACTCGAATATGAATTATACAATTTGAGTTATCCGAAAATCTGAATAAAAAAAAGGTAAAACTATGTCGTTTTGATAATTTTTACCTTTTTTAAAGTTAAAAGGCAAAACTACGTTGTTTTAATAAATGTTTACTCATTAAGTTAAAAAGCAAAACCATTATATTGTTTATATAGTTAAATAATCTTGTACTTCGTCTACTAGTTAAACAATTGGTCTATGTAAACGCAACATTGGGTATAAATAATAAGATTCGTTAACTAGACTCGATTTGATTCGATTCGAAAAAAATTCAAATTGAGTTCTGTTGCTAAAATAAGGTTCGTCAACTTGATTAATTCGAAATTTTTTTACTCGATTCGACTCGACTCAATCGAATACTCACCCCTAACTAGCGCGACTCAAATTTAGGACACACTTGGGACGATGAACATCTTGACCATTAGACCATCACATGGGTTCAAATTATCTATTATTTAAGGGAAAGGAATATTCAGTTATTCGAATTTGAACTCTCAATCTAATATCAATTAAAATTTCAATTAAGTGAAAGTTTTAAACCAAAAAGGGTTTGCAAATGTATTTTTAATTTTCAAAGATGTTTTAATGATGTCCAATTAATAACATGAAAGGATTAATGGAGAAATGGGGACCTTTAATTAATAAAATTTTCAAGTGCATCATTCTAACAAGTACATATTATAATGACAATTGCACCATTTTGGGTTTGGACAAGTCAAGTTGCAGACAAGTAATGTGAAAAAAAAAAGTTTGATCATTCTAGAAAATTAAGAAAAAGGAAAAAAAAAATAAAGCTAGCTACGAGATGCTACCATAGAAAACTCAGATCATCACATGTAATTCCGACTTAAATATCAATTTATCATTTCTAATCTATGCAAAACATGATTAACAAACTAATTCAGGTCCCAATCAAGCTTTTGAAAGCTTTAAAACAAGTTCGAGATTAAATGAGGGTCAAATCAAAACTTTTGCTACAAAATAGGGAAAGCATGAAACTTTACATGGTCGTGTGACTAGGCCGTGTGAAAGGTTGTGCCTGTGTGTGCATATGTCACACAACTGTGAGTCCAGGTTGTGTAACTAACTGTGACCATGTGATTCAAATATTACTAAACTTGCAGTATCCACATGGGCGTGTGCCAACTCGTGTGAAACACATGCTTGTGTGCTGGACCGTGTGGAACAAATATGTGTTATTTTAAGTGTTCATCATATATCAAGCAAGCCTACGATTCATGTAAGGCATAAATGACAACACAATTTATACAAAAACTAATCAACAATCATATTAAACATGTAACTAACCATTCTTAATGCCATCATTCCTAAGACATAGATCTTTCTTTTTAACAAGCTTAATGACCTAAGTAATGAACATTTAAACAACAAGTCTTACTCATCCATGATATTATTTTCAATTCATCTCAAAACATATCACACATAAACATTTCCTAGTCTTCTAACCAATATGCCTTAATGGCACCTTTTCACAAACATGAATCAATACCAAAATTCAACTCCATTAATGCCAAGATAGAAAGTGACCAAACATATAACTTTCAAAAATCAAGTTACCAACTTTCTTTCACCTATTATTGACCAAAAATGTCAAATCCACAACCTATAAACTTGACATCAAAATAATGCACATATCATATTTAAAACATCTAATCAAATCATCAAACTTTTATACCATAATCTTCAACAATCTTACCTACTCAAAACATTCAATATCAACTAAACATATCAAACATCCATATAAAACTATCACATTTCCCATGTCTTATAATATTCAATTTACCATATCAAGCCATAATTAAGCATACCAAAATTCCATCAAACACATATGTTTACACATCACCATTCACACTTTGTTTCCATAAAATGTTTATATACAATTCAACCCTTATTTACATGCCACATAACTGAAAAAGAACATTTCAAAAGAGTTATCGAGTTGATGCTGGATAGTGTGAGCTTTGAAGAGATCCGATAGTCGTGTTCCGCAAAATGTCAACTACAATAAATAGGAAACAAAATTGAGTAAGCTTTACAAAAGTTTAGTAAGTTCACATAAAAACATATACATTAAATTACATTAACCATAGAAAATTCAATTATATGACTAAGTATTCATGACATATTTAATATTGACATTTCATTTAACAAGAAACAAGTTAGCCTTTCGTATATTCATTTAATAAGATAATTAATAGTACATTTCAATCAATTCAATCGAAGTATTCCATGCTTATTCAAGTCAACAAGCCATTCAATTCTCTTAGTTAATCAAGACAACTCAATGAACAATAGTAAATGAGTTCAGATATACGGGCTACCGTATCAAGATACACTAGGGGTGGTAAATAGGGTACGGAAGTGCACACTGGAGCACCGAAGTGTGCTAACAGGAGAACTAATGTGCTATTAGGAGCACCACAGTGCTAACAGAAGCACGAATGTGCTATCAAGAGCACTGTAGTGTTATCAGGAGCATCGTAGTGCTAACAAGAGTACGAAAGTACTATTAAGAGCACTTATTCAAGATTTTGGACATTCATGTTGTCACAACACTTCCAATACTAAAGCATGTATTAAACTCATCTCAATATCGTGCAATACTCTTCACATAGTTTAATTATCCCATAAAAATATAAATACCTTTTATTTAAGTCCAAACTCAACTTTTATATCAATGTCATTTCTTTCAAGATTCATTAAGTGTATATATATACACACTTAATCAACATTTATATATATATATACCGTATCAAGATACACTAGGGGTGGTAAATAGGGCACGGAAGTGCATATTGGAGCACCGAAGTGTGCTAACAGGAAAACTAATGTGCTATTAGGAGCACCACAGTGCTAACAGAAGCACGAATATGCTATCAAGAGCACTGTAGTGTTATCAGGAGCATCGTAGTGCTAACAAGAGTACGAAAGTACTATTAAGAGCACTTATTCAAGATTTTGGATATTCATGTTGTCACAACAGTTCCAATACTAAAGCATATATTAAATTCATCTCAATATCGTGCAATACTCTACACATAGTTTAATTATCCCATAAAAATATAAATACCTTTCATTTAAGTCCAAACTCAACTTTTATATCAATGTCATATCCTTCAAGATTCATTAAGTGTATATATATATATACACACACTTAATAAATATTTACATATATATATATATATATATATATATATATATATATATATATTTAAAACACAATTAATCAACATTTATAATGATTAAAATTTGTATGAACTTACCTGTGACAAACAACTAATGAGTTGAAATGTAGGAACTATGCTGTAATTTTTCATTTCCTCAATTATAAACTACTTGATCTATATAATAGTTATAATTCAAATTATCAATTCCAAATGCATTATAACACTCAAATACATGCATATGACCTTTTAATTTCAATTTACACAAATTCCCTAAACTTATATTTTATTCAATTTAGTCCCTAAAACCGAGACTATTATAACAACTTTCACAATTAAACTTCATTTTTAATTATGATTTCAATTATATCCTTCTACAACCCTCTAAAATAAAAAAATTATAGAAATTTCATGTCGATTTTGACATATTCATAATTTAGTCCTTAAATGCAAATTAACAAAAATCACTTTTCAAATAGTCCGTAAACATTTCCAAGCTTATAAATCTATCATTAATAATATAAAAAGCTTAAAAAAACAAAATTGAAAACTTTTAAAATCTGTTACAGTTTTGAAAATGGAGATACAAATTAGCTAGATTAAGCTACAACAATATCAAAAACATAAAAATCAAGAAAAACGAGCTTAGACTTACATGCAAGAAAGGAAACTTGACTGATTTCTAAGCATTCCTTCAATGGTGGTTTCAATTCAAGATGAAGAAATGAAGAAGAAACATGGCTTTTGTTTCTTTTGTTTATGTTGTTATTATTTAATTACCATTTTAACCTTGAATTTAATTTATAATTTCATTAAATTAGCATACATTAACCGTCCAAAAATAGCACTAGGGTCTAATTGCCTCTTAGGTCTTTACACAATCATTAATCATGCATTTTAGAGAATAAAAATGAATACCGATTAAATTTTAATATTTTTACGATTTAGCCTTTTTCGTCAATTAACTATCAAATTACTAAAATTTCTAGACCAAACTTCAATTCACCTATATAATAGCTCTGTAAATATTCAATAGAATTATTACGAGCTCGATTTACAAAAACAAGGTCTTGATACCTCATTTTCAAAACAAAAACCACTAACTTTCGGTACACACCACTTGTACTATAATTAATCATTCTATTAGCAAAAGTTATTGGATGGATATTTACAATATATCTATATTTAACTCGTAAATATTAAATAATAATATTTACGGGCTCACACATCAAAATTGTGGTCTCGAAATCACTATTTCTGACACCATTGAACAATAAGTTGTTTCAAAACCTTGTATTCCAATGATCGAGTCAGTTAATATTATTATTTAATATTTATGAGTTCATATTAGGGTAATATTGAATTTTGGTTTGCTAATCTTTTCCATTGAATGGTTAATTATAGAGTAAGAGCTAAATTGTAAAAGTTAAGTTTCCATAGACTTTTAAGTTATTTAATGATTGAAATAGTAAAAATACCATTTGTGAATATATTATGCATGGTTTAGATAAATTACATAAGCTAGTTTGAATTTAAAATAGAATAAAACAAAAACAAAAGAAATATAATAACATGGATGGTGGATGAAAAGAGAAAGAAAAACTTTTCTCAACTCTTTACACAGAAAATACTTGAAGCTCAATCGGAGAAAAAGAAGACATTTTAAGGTTTGGATATTAGTTCTTCAATTTGGTGAGTTTTCCAAGTCCTTTTCTAGTAACTTTTAGGTTTTTGGAATCTCGAGAGCTTTATTTAGCTACCCCATGGACTAATTCACGAGACTATTAAAGTTATGAAAAATAAACATTGAAGAATTCTTAAAGCTTTTGATGTAATTAGTTGCATGTTGATTTTAAATATTAATAGGACTATCTTGTAAAGTGGGATTTTGATAGTATTGCTATAAAGGACTCAAATATGAAACTTTGCAAATAGTGGGATGAAAATTATATGTTATGTGCTACTAGTAAGTTAGCTAAGGATGAATTTGAGATCGGTTTTGAAATCAAAGCTCAAATTCTAAAGTTATAATATTTTTTATTTTAAGGATTTAATTGAAATAAGATAAAACTTGAAGAATTATTGCATAGATGAAATTGAGCTGTTATATAACTTTAATATACTTTTAAAGGATGTGTGGAATAGATAATTGAGTTAAATTATGATTTAGATCGAGAATTACAATAACCGGAGGATTTACGAGGAAAAGGGAAAATTACTGTTTTCCCTGGTAAATCGTTACTGTTTTGCCAGGTAAGTTCATATAACCTCAACAAAGTATAGTTGATTGTGTTAGAGTATACTTAAAAATAAATCATAAGATGATCATAATAGAAACCAATTTACTTTGTTTTATTAATAAAGGCATTCCCATTATTATATCCAATCTTTATTTCTGTGTATAAACAAACATACTAATAATATTGTCCCTAGAATAATATGATTATTATTAAATTGTCATCAATTAAGTATTATTGTGGGTCAGGACACAACAATACATTGAGACTAATGTGTGGTTGATTGATAACAAGATGTTGTCATTGGTATATATATTGAGTCACTGAATGGGTAAATGTTAGAAGAACAATATAATAGATTAACCCTCCATGAAAATGCTTCTTGGAATATTATGTAATAATGGGTAAATTTAGAAGAACAATGCAATAGATTAACCCTCCATGAAAATGCTTCTTGGAATATTATGTAATAGTCACATTAATTCTTATAGCGATAATAGCGTACGTGATCCTTGGACGTGAGGTCTCTATAGTTCTAACATCTTTGACATATTCAAACATTTTATGGCACAATGAAACTTTAAAATTTTTCATAAAATTGAGTCTTTGGTTGTGATATCTATAGTAATAAATCTATCCAAATCAAATACTCGTATTTCCAAGCTAAGGAGTCCTACCAAATTTTGGATCTAGCAACAAAACCCTCCAGACTTTCAATTGAATGATATTATTCATTATTATTGAACTCTTGGATGCTAAGAGAGTGAGCTTTTATCAAGAACAGAACACAAAATGAAAACCGTAAATTTCTAGTGGGAAAAGTTAACTTTCTTTATGGGGAAACCAAACTCTATGGGGAAACCAAAATTGAAAATTCATAATCATAAATTTGAATTATAATTGTCAAGGAAGTTGTAATTATAATCTCACAAATTTAAATCTTGAGTACTAAAAAAAATGCAATTTATTTCAACCTAAATATAAAATTTCACTAGATTTTGGTAGAGCAGCCTCATCTCAGTGTTGTATATATTCGGCTACCATATTGTTCTTATATATAAAGAAAAAATTAGAAGAGTTTTACTATAATAGTAAAAGAGGGAAAATATAAAATTTTAATAGAAAACCAAGATTTCTACCAAAACTTTAGTGCGGTGGATGTCATACACACTTACATGACATTTGGTTCACTAGAATGGAATAGGGTTGTAATTGAATAGTCATTTTGTGGGAATGGAATAGGATTGTAATGGGATTGAATAGGCATAACAGTGGTTTGGTTGGCTGGAATGGAATGAGTGTCGTAATAGTATTCATGCGTTTGGTTGAGAGGAATAGATATGTAATAACAAAAATCCAGAAAAATGTTGGAACAAACACTGTGATTTCAATTTTGATAGCTGTCTTTGCCAGCCATCATGGTCGTCGCTATCAACCGCCGTGTCCTCACACTAAAAATTCCATCTCTTAGTCTCCATCATGCTAGAAGAGTGCAAAAAAATCCAGAAAAAAGTTGAAGAAGCACTGCTTTTTCATTTCTAATAACTGTCACCGCCAGCCATCATGGTCATTACCATCAACCTCCGTGTTCTCACATTGAAAATTCCATCTCTTGATCTCTATCATGCTAGTTATTTCTCCATATTCTCTACCATCAATCCAATTTCTCCTTCTTTAATGGTGTTTTTTTTGTTTATTTAATTCTCCCTTTTTATTTAAATCTTCATTTTTGGTTGTGTTACCCATTTTTGAGTTATTGGTGGTTTTGTTTTCTCTGAAGAATTTCTTATACAATGGTATTTTTGGTCAAGGAAAGAAAATGTCTATTACGAGAGTTGTAACAGCCTGTCTAGCGAGGTCTTCGTATATGGTCACTATTTGGTGTAAAATAAGTGTAGATATGAGTGAGTAAATTGTTTGCTTTGATTAAGTGTAGGATTCTTTGTACGCGTCAGTTGGCGAACTCTTAACTTTGTTGAAGATCTATGGTTTGGCCGACTCTTCTATAAAGTGTACGCCACCCAGATGCTTTGGCGAATTCATTAGGTTTGCAGTTAAATAGATTTGTTTATTATTTTAGTAAGATAACTTAATTAACTTGAAACTTAGTTAAAATGAAACTAGGCTATTAAAGTTGAAAAGACGTAAATTATGATAAGCGCACTTAATCATGGGAATCAAGAGTGTTAGTGGAATTATCTGTTTTTTTTGCTAAACCTTGTCTCCGTGCTTAAGTATATAAAGATGGCGGTGCCTTCATAAAAAATCTTTGTGTTTTCTTTGTATTCATCTTCTTCTTTGATTTTCTTTGCATCCTATGAGAACTTAAGTTCAGAAAACCTGTCCGAAATTTGGGTTCATTGTAGTTAGCAAACTTATACGTTTATTTTAGCTCAATTGCAATTTTTTGAATCTTAGGTTATTCTAAAAGTTATTTTTGTGTTTTTTGGTTCTACATGCATAAGGGTTAGATTGGTGTGTAAGGAAGGAAATTTCTTGATTTTGAGTTAGGTGTTGATGTTTCTTGCATGCATGTTTAGATTGGATAGAATGGTGATCTGATATGTTTAATTATCATTATTTTTAGCTCAAGAAGCTACTGAAGGTTCGAGTAACAAAGGCAAAGGACCTTCTATTTAGACTTCGCTATTTTTCTAGTGAGTTCCTTCTTACTTCCAAGTGTTAATGTTTTCTTTACTTTATAATCTTTGCAAGGTAAGTTTTCTTACTCTGTAAAGGATAACAAATGTATGTGTAAGATTAATGTTTGTTAAGAGACGTTAGTCTGATTTCAATATGTCTCGAATAAGTATGGGCCATTTTCATGTTAAGTCACTACCATCTGCATATGATATGAATGATATGATATGTTCTGATATGTGGAGATGAAGATGAGGCGATATATTTGTGTAGCCTTCGGCAGGGCAAACATATTGCAAGCAGGATTGACAAATCACGATAAAACATGCTATTGAATGATTCTGATTTGAGGAGTTAAGGGGGAGAATGTATACGAATGAAACTGTATCTATATGATATGTTTTTTACTATGATTTCTGGGTATGTGGCTGGCATGAAAATGAATTGTCTGAATTATGTTGTGTTGGCATATAATATTCGCCCATGTGATTCGCCATTGGCGTACTGAGCCTGTCTGAGTCTTGTATACGCAATTGGACGTACCCTGTGATATTGTGAGAAATTCCTTTGAAATATTTATTTGTGCAGTTAGAATTCTTACTTATGATTCATTTGAGACTCACTAAGTTCTTTTGAACTTACTCAATTACTCTTTTCCTTCTCAGGCTTGCTTGCGAAGGAAGACTTTCTAAAGGATTATGCTAGAGGACATATGTTGCTGTGAGATATCTGATTTTGTACTATGCATGACATAAGGGGTGTTGTTTAGTTGTATTTTGAGAAATATTTTTATATAAACTCTGTTTGTTAAACTATGTTTTAATGAAGTTTCATCCTAGTTTATAAAATGGTTTCAAAGTGTTATATGTCAAATGATGAAAATAACTTATTAGAAGTTGTATGTCATTTAACTTATACTTTATTTCCCATATTTTATTTAAGGTTTAAATTAATCATTGTAGTTATATAAAGTTTACACCAGGATTAATTTTTAAGATAACTGATTTTTTAGTAGAGACACATCATTCTTGGATTCTTCTAAGGGATCAGATTTGGCATGTTACAGGAGCCATTGAATTACCCATTCTGAGGGGAGGCTTTGAATAGCTATGCAGGCCTCATTGAGGTTTCTCTTGTAATAATCTATTCCATGGAATAGGATTCAATGAACCAAACATATGAATTTTAACTATTTAACGAATAAGTTCGAAATGAATTTGTCCTTGCAACGAACCAAACACATTGTTAGATCTCCCACCAATGTACAACCCACCCACCCACCCATAATGTATTGGAGTACAATTATATGTACAAGTCATTTTTAAATCAAATTAAAACAAGCTTGTATAACTAACCAACCCAAAAATCAATTTTTTTTCTCAAAATACCATTTTATTTAATAAATTAAAATTAATAAAGTTAAATTATTTTCTTAGTCCAATTCTAATTCCATTAAAATCATAACGACTTTAACGTATTAGAATCTATGAGTAAATAAATTTAATCTCCTATTCAATAAAACTATGATGACTAATTAATTTAATTTTCACTTTGGACTATATCATGTAATTACATTCAATTAAATAATAATTCAAAGAAATTAAATTAAATTCTAAGTCATCCTTTATTTCTTCCAAGGAAATGCATTTACAGCGGATAGTAATTCACACAATATATTTCACATTAGTTATTTTCATTCATTTATCATATCCATTCTAATTAGCAATCCATTTAGAGTTGTGTTAAGCTAGCAGAGGGATCGGTCGCACATTCATAATTAGGGCTTAAATAATTTGTAATTAAGTTTTGACTCTTCATCTATTACTTACAACATTATTTAGTTATGGAGTCAATACAATAAAAGTATCATGACTAGTCTCCTTGTTATATATCATTATGAAAGCAACTTAGATTTATGCTCTATCCAATGGCCTTGTCATTGGTGTGTTACCCTCATAGGGTATGTTTAATCTCTTTGGGTTAAATTCGTCCTCCCAGTATGATCATATTTTATCTCATGGTTACCATTTCATCTTCCATGATAAAAATATTATTACTAACAAATAATAATAACTCATGGTCACGTTCCTTTTTCATAGTTCATGCAATGCTAGTGAGAGGATACCATTTAATCTTTAATCGAGCTATGAATTTCACTATTGTAAGTGAAACTATGTCAAGCATAAGTCACAAACCCAACATACCAGCTTTCAGTTTCGAGACTAATGGAACACAAACTTTCAATATATCAAAGTATATGAGTTAGGTACACATGGTCAATCACTTACTCAAGATTGAGGTAAGTCACACCATGAATGTCATGAGTGAATAAATTCATAAATGGATCCATGATAAAATCAAATTGGGTTATGTCTGATGTGTTGTCAATCTAAACAATTACACTTATATTTCTATTTTTTTGAAGTTATTGTTGGTGAATTTGAGAGAAGATAGATCCGGAGATGATATAAAATTAAATAGTAAACTTCGAGGCACGGGTGACGCTTTCCAAAGAGAACTATTTGCCCCACACAAAGTTGCTAGAGGGTTAAGGCAAAAGTCCTCCCGGGATACAACAAAGTTTTAAATTCCTTTGATTAGCAAAATCACGGAATTCCCTAACTCTTACTCTATTTTTTGAAAATTGGAATTGATTATAAAAAGAAAATGTGTATTTATGAGCATCATAGTCCATCTATTTATATTCATTCAATGAACACTTTTTGAAGAGTCATAACCTTTTTCATATTGGACATACCTTTTGAAAGAGACTTGTCCCATGGAAATGTATCCATTGGATGATAAATCATCACTTTTCAATTAAATTTGAAAGATGATAAATCATCACTTTTAATTTGAATAGTGCTCATGAATAATTAATTTGCAATCTATAAATTTCCAGCAATCCCCCACTAGATTGCTAATTCCAAAAAATAAGTACACAACGATTAAGCATAAAGAAGGGTGTCCGCAGATTGGACCTTTCTTTAGTGCAAACTTCTCAAAGTATCAAAAAAGGGAATAGTGGCTAGTCGCTTGAATCATCACTCTTAAAGTCAATACCGGAAAAATTTCACACGTAATCGTAAAGAAATAGAGTAAGAGTTTAATTTGTTTTAGCACCGTTATGGCCATGTGCTCATCCCGTTTCATGAACATGTATGAGAGAAAACCATAAATAAAATCTTGTTGAAGCGGCACCACTTCATGTGCATATAGGTGGATTTCATGACAACTAATGTCCATCCATTAAGAGTAAAACTCATCCTCCTAAAATATAATCTCTAAATCGTGGTTTTTAGTGCACATTGTTATTTGATAACTTGTTATTACCCTTTGAACCTTGAAACTAACTTTTGGCTAGAAAAAAAGTAGTGTTTTCATTATCAATGACACAATTAAAATGATTTTAATCCCATCTTAGTGGTGATACTTCCCTTGACAAACCTTTTGTCAGTGGATCCGCTAAATTGTTAATTAACTTAACATAGGTAACAGTTATCACACCTTCCCTAATCAATTGTCTTACATACTCATGTCTTAAACTTATATTTTTAGACTTTCCATTGTTCACCTTGTTGTACTCTCGAGGCATGGTGGATTCACTATCACGATATACGGAAATGGTGAACCTATGTTATGGCCACAACTTTATATCTAGCAATAGATTTCTTAGCCATTTCACTTCCTTACCAATAGCCGTCAAGGCTATAAATTCAGCCCTCCATAATTGAATGTGAGATACAAGTTTGTTTCTTGGAGGCCCAACTAATGGCTTTACCTCCGATCGTAAAATCCATCCAGTTGTGGACTTATTGTCACTTAAACTTGTAATCCAACTTGCATCCGAGTAACCTTCTAGTACCGCAGGATAATCACTATAGAATAATCCCAAATTTTTTATTTTCTTAAGATAACCAAAAATCTTACAAATTCCTTTCTAATGATCAGTACCAGGACAATTTGTAAATCTCATCAATTTGCATAGCAAATACGATGTCGGGTCTAGTGCAATGCATTGCATACATTAGACTTCTAATTGTGCTGGCATACTCAAGTTGCGCTATAGGCCTGCCATTATTCTCACTTAACTTGAAGTTCAAATCGTATGGAGTGTTTGAATCCTTGATAATCAAGTGTTTGAACTTTTTCAATACTTTCTCGATGTAATGAGATTGGCTTAATGCAAAGCCCTCTTTCATGCTTTTTCACCTTTATACCTAGAATTGTATCTACCTTGTTGAGACCCTTCATCTTAAAATTCGAGGCTAGACACTCTTTGGTCACACGAACACCTTCCATGTTCGTCCCAAAAATCAATAAATCATCTACATAGAGACAAATAATTACACCGTATCTATCAGTGAATTTAGTGTAAAATACATTTATCAGCACCATTATGTAAAAAACCATATGACAAAATAACAGAGTCAAATTTCTCATGCCACTGTTTAGGGGCTTGTTTTAAACCATATAATGATTTGATCAACTTACACACCTTATGTTCATTCCCAGGAAGCACAAAGCCTTCTAGTTTCTCTCCATGTAGACTTCTTCTTCGAGATCACCATTTAAAAAAGCCGTCTTAATATCCATTTGATGTACATGTAACTTATGGATAGATGCAAGTGCTATAAGAATTCGAATGAAGGTCATCCTAGCCACTGGTGCATAGGTGTCAAAATAATCTAGGCTTTCCTTTTGCCTAAATCCTTTAGCCACCAACCTAGCCTTAAAGATTGGAGAACCCCCTGTTTGAGTGTTCTTCCTCTGAAACACCCATTTAAACTAGAATCCAAGTATTATTGGACATTATTGAATCCATTTCATCATTGATCGCCTCTTTCCAAAATGCCACATCCCTAGAAGTCATGGCTTCACACCATAGGATTGTGGATCACCATCCACATTAAACATTATGGGGATCTTTTTAATTACGGATTCTCTATTTCCCTCAACCAGGAATGTTAGAGATTGTGAGGAAATGAAATTGAGACCAAAGTTCTTTACTTTTCTTACTCTTTGACTTTTCCTCGGTTCCACATCCTTTTTTTTGTTATAAAAACTTCTTTTGGTTTGATCACTTGAGATCATTGGTTAATATTCTTTTTTCGAATCCGTTGAATAATCGAAAAACTTATTTTCAATGAATACAACATCTCTTGTTTCAATTATCGTATTTGACACTAAGTTAAGAACACGATATGCCTTAGAATGTTGGGCATATCCAACGAATGCACCTTTGACGGCTCTTGGTCCTAACTTTGTTCTCCATTGGTCGGGAACTCTATAGGAAGCCAAACACCCCCTACACTTTGAAATAATCTAAGTTTGGCATCCGACCCTTCCTAACTCATATGGAGATACTTTGAATTTTCTCGATGGTATTTCTGTTAAGGATATAACACGCAGTCAATAATGCTTCACCCTATAACTTATATGGAAGTTTAGCATTTACAAAATCGAGTTAACCATATCTATTAAAGTACGATTCTTTCTTTCCGCCAAACCATTTTGTTACGGAGTATAAGGCGCAGAACACTCATGTACCACACCTTGTTCCTCACAAAATACATTAAATTCATTTGAAAAATATTCACCACCTCTATCACTACGAAGCACTTTGATTTTCTTACTAAACAAATTCTCAACCTCATTTTTAAAATGTTTAAACATATCAAAAGCCTCATCTTTACTTTTCATGAGATACACATAAGTAATTCTAGAAAAGTCATTTATAAAAATGATAAAATATCGTTTTCCACCTCTTGTTAGAGTTCCATTTAATTCACAAACATCCGAATGAATTAATCTAACACTTGTGAATTCTTTTCACACTTATTAGGAAATGACTTCTTGGTAATTTTTGATTGAGTACAAATTTTACATTTATCCACAAACTCATCATTACTTAGATTGATATTATCATTCTTTTGCATATATTGTAAAGTTTTAAAGTTAAAATGTGCTAAACGCGTATGCCACAAAGAATAAGACTCAACTGTATAAGCAGAAGAATTGACTTTATTCATATCAATGCTCAACTTGAACATACGTCATTAGAATATCCTTTTCCTACATATATATCACCCTTAAGCAAGACAAACTTATCGGATTCAAAAATAACCTTGAATCCCTTGTTACACAGAAGACTCACAGGACACTAAATTCTTTCCCACATTGGGAACATGCAACACATTGGTCAAAGTCAATTTCTTCCCAGATGTGAAGTTGAGTTTCACCGTCCCTTGACCGAGCACCTTAATTGATTGATAGTTGCCCATAAGCATTTCACAGTTTGCCACTAGTTCATAATTCTTGAATTGTTGTCAGTTTACACACATGGACAGTAGCGCCAGAGTCAAGCCACTAATTATGAGACTTATTGGTCATGGCTATGTTGAGTTCGGTAATCATACCAATCTCTAAATTTTTAACCCCTTTTGTAACCATGGCCACTAAGTTCATATCCTACACCATATTGGCTTTGGAAGTTGTGACATCTTGCTTCTTTTTGAAAAGTTTACAATCTTTAATGTAATGTCCTTTCTTATTACAATTATAGCAATTGTGAGATTTTTTCTTCTTGTTTTGCATGTCATTAGTCTCAAATGTGGCCTTTCTTTTACCATTTCGAGAGTTCTTGGACTCGCTCACATAGTTCACTTTAGAACTTTGGGGAAGATACACTGCATCACGCTTTCGAGTTTCCTCTTCAATATTCAAATGCCTAAGTATTTTCTCCACAGTGAAGTCCTCTGCCATATGCAGAAGTTTCTTCAGATAATTGTTCCAAGATGAGGGCAATTTTGAAATGATAGCCCCAACTTGTAACATTTCCAGAATAACAACTTTCAAGTCATGAAGTCTGCTTACAAGGACTTGTAATTCATGAACTTGATCCATGATCGGGATACTATCAAGCATTTTCAATTCAAAATATTTCATCATTAAAAATTTATCGGTACCTTGTTGCTCGGTGTGTATTTCTCTTCAAGAGCTTTCCATATTTCCACTGGAGATTGCATCGACATGTAAAGATCATACAATCGATCGGACAAAGTATTGAGAATGCGTCCACGACATGTGAAATTATCTTCCTCACTCTTCTTCTTGAGTTCGGCCACTTTCGTAATTTCCTCGAGATTTGCATTGGGGGCTAGATCCTCCACAGGTTGTAAGTTTGGATCCAGAACGTACGCCACATCCAAGAAGGTAAGAAGGAACAACATCTTATCCTTCCAATTATTGAAGTTTGAGCTATCAAATTGGTCAAGTTTCACAAACTCTTGGTTCATCACTTTAAATGCGGTGGTAGCCTCTGTCGCCGTCTTTAAATAGTTCTCTTTGATTGTTGGTGAATTTGAGAGAAGATAGATCCGAAGACGATATTGAATAGTAAACTTCGAGGCACGGGTGACGCTTTTCAAAGAGAACTATTTGCCCCCACACAAAGTTGCTAGAGGGTTAAGACAAAGGTCCTTACGGGATACAACGAAGTTTTGAATTTCCTTTGATTAGCAAAATCGTAGAATTCCCTAACTCTTACTCTATTTTCTAAAAATTGATTGTAAAAAGAATATGTGTATTTGTGAGCATCATAATCCATCTATTTATATGCATTCAGTGGACACTTTTTGAAGAGTCATAACCCTTTTCATATTGGACATACCTTTTGGAAGAGACTTGTCCCATGGAAATGTATCCATTGGATGATAAATCATCACTTTTCAGTTAAATTTGAAAGATGATAAATCATCACTTTTAATTTAAATAGTGCTTCGATACTCAAGACAATGTATCTCCTTAATTGGACTTAATAGACAACATAATAGCCCCACAAATCAATTGCTCATTTTGATTCCTCATACTACAGACAATTTAGATTACTTACTAATCTAAGTTGTCTTCCCACACTATAATCTATCTCTATGATGCAACTTAATATTAGGTAATCAATAAGCCAATATTTGCTTTATTATTTTGTGTTTCATGTAAAAACCATTGAGGACAATCATATAAAAGATAATAATTTAACCATGGAATTTCATTTAACTAGTCTATTTGAAAAATAAGCATAATGATGAAAATCACTACAATAAGGGCACAAAATCCTAACACTATACAAACTATTGTTAAGTATACAGCAAACTATGTAACGAGACATGAGTGATCAAGAGAGGATTTGTTCCTACAACATAATGGGAGCAATATACAAGACTTTTTGATCAAGTGAGACTAGAAGTGCATGATCGGGCTTAAATGAGTCAATACTAGATATGGAAGTATTTTGTATATCTTAATCTACTCGAGCTTCAAGAAATAAAAAGATGTTATACAAGTGTGACCATTCCATGCCTTATGTTTAATTTGGATATCTCAGGCAAAAGGGTGTGCTACACAATAACGTAATCAAAAAAAAATTATCGTATCAAAATTATCTTGCAACTTAGGTACCAGTGACGCATTGCTAGATGTCACTCATTATTTGTAATATTAAAATAGTTTTAATATTATTGCCAACGTTACAAGATCTAACAGGGTCAAACTGTCACAAGTCGTGGATCAAAACTGTGATGAATGCACATAGAATGTCCCATGGAGATCAATTAATTAAATGGGGCTCATTCGACCCACTTGAACTGACTCAATTTGTGAAACATGTGGAGAAACCCATCTACATGAAGCCTTGGTGACCAAGTGAAGCACTTAAGGAAAATTTGAAATTTATCTTAGAAGATGTGCAATCTTATAAGATTTGATTTTGTAACCTTAGAGGATTATGTAAATCCCTTAAAAATCTAAATTGTAAATAGATTTTAATATCAATCATCAATGTTAAGTAAATTGTACCATTGGATCTGAGGGAGCTCAACTATAAATAGAGGCCTTCCCTCTCATTTGTAATCATCCCATTGTATTCCATTCAAACTTAGTAAATATATTTTTAGAGCATTTACTCAAACACCTTATGGGCGTTGCTATTTTGTAACTCATTTGTTCTTTCATTGTTCTTTTGCCTTGGAGTTGCTTTAGCTTTATTTTTGATGCCATAGAGAATTTTTATCAAGTATTCTCACTTAGGCGAATTTGAACCCAATAAATTATCTAAGATTGTACGAATTGCGAGGCTAAAATTCTAATCTCGTGACAACATCATATAATTAGAATAATTGAAATTATATTTAACAAGTCGGATAAGTTCAAATAATCATAAAAAATAATACTCATATAATTAATCTATTCTGACAGGGTTGAAATTTAGGCATAATAAATATGTGTGCTTGACGAGCATATATATATATAATGGATTTGATTAAAATAATGTGAAATATATTTCACGTATTTTAATTGAGTTAAAATCTTTTACCAAATTTATTGAATATAATATTTAAAATTTTTGTTAAAGAGTTTTAATAGGAAATTTAAAAAGGATGTCTCATTTTTAAATTTCCTTATTATGCTGATTGTGTTCATTTATTCAGAAACAATTTTGAATAAATTGAAATACTTTTATTCCTTTTCCTTCCTCCAAAATTATCAAGGCAGCATTAAAAAAGTAATTTTTAAAAAAAAAATCTTTGAATAGTTCACGAGAAAAAATTCTTTTATTCAAGTCGAAACGATATATGTTATGATTACAATTTGATATCTCTATAATGAAAGTGTTGCTTAAAATGAATCATACAATCTAATCCACCAGAGGCTTAAATTAATTTACGTAAAAAGAAGAGAAGGCATATTTCGAACCCCGTCATCTCATACATGAACCCATGGTGTGGTTTCACCAAAAATTTATTTTTCATGGTGCTTAGGCAACCTAACAGGTGACACATAAGACAAACACAAATAGCTTTCAAGGGGTAGTAGGACCAAATACAAGCACTCGCAATGTGCAGATTGACACCTGATGCAACTCATCTTGTAACCTCTACAATGTACCTTGTGTTGGCTGAGAGCATAACTGGGGGACCATAGATCACTCCATTCTCGATCCCTAAGCCAAATCAACTCTATAAAGGGCGTAGCTAACACTATCTTCTTCCTCACTGTTACTTTTCACTTTATTAAAAATTTACTTAACCTTCATAACTTTTTTTGACTTAAGAATCGAAGAGTGTCCGAAAATACGTACTCCAGAATCTCTTAGCTTACCCTCTCACAAATGTTCCTCATCCATTGGTGCTCACCAAATTCTAGCCCAAGCGCAACTAAGCCCATCATCCATCAAGAAAGACTAAGGTTTGGACGGGGACGGTGAAGTGCAGTATGATGCGTTTAGTTTACTTTTTATTTTAGGTGACAGTATCACTATAGTATCTAATCTCACTGTCACCGTTATTTTTACACTAACCGCAAGTAAACGCACCATCGATCCAAATCCACAATAATAGTAGCAAAAAGTCATAGTCACTTGGATTTTAAATTGCACCAGTATATGGGTGAAAATTGGTTCATCTGTAATTGCTATTTTCCGAGTAGCATCTTTATTTTGTTTTATAAATGTGAAATTCATTGGATTTGAATATTGGAAAATAAAAATAAAAAGGCTAGACCTCTTTCAACAAGGTTTGAAACTAGCTTGAAATTTATATTTTAAGGCTAAAATGCTAAATAGGTCTCCTTCAACTTCGTTATCTTATGTAAATAAATTTTTAAAATTTTAATATATCCGAATAAGTTCTTAAGCTTAATTTGTATCCAAATAAATCCTTTATTTTAAATTTTATCCAAATAAATCTCTAATTTTCAATTTATACTTAAGTAACTGTTGACATAAATACATATTTCATTTGAAATAAAGGCTAAACTAAGTACACATCAAATGAAGGAGCTTATATGGGTCCAACAAAAGTAAAGAGTTGAAGGGCTTTATAATAGTTTAGCCAAATTTTAATATGAAAGTTGTTGCCTTAAATATTGAATATTACTTGAATCTTATGTATTGGCTTGATGGTCAGGATCTTCATTGTCTCAAATGTGGTTTGAGTTTGAGTCACGCTAGTCATGTTACTGTTAGGATTTTGTCCTCCTCTTGTAATTCACCATATATATAGGGATGTAAATGAACATAATGTTCGATGAACTGTTTGTGAACCGTTCATATAATGTTCGTTTATTAAGCTAAATAAACGAGTATGAATAAAATTTTAATGTTCGTTTAATAAAAGAACGAACTCGAACAGAAGTGTGTTTAGTTCATTTTTGTTCACGAACAAGCTTGTTTATTGGCTGTTTATGGCTTGTTTATTTATTAATGATATTTTCTTATAAAAATATTAAAATAATATATGTGTATATATTTATTGTTTGTTTGTTTGTTTATTATTCATTAACATTTTTCGTGAACATGTTCAATTATATGTTCATGAACATGTTCGATTAAGTTAAATGAACATGTTTGTGAACATTAAACAAACAAACATGAACACACATAATTTTAAATAAATGAACATGAACAAAAAATTGAAATTCTTAACGAGCACGAACCGAACATGAACAACTTCAAAAATAAATAAACGAATACGAACAAAGATTTATTCGTTCAAACTCGGTTCATTTACAACCCTATATATATATATGTATAATTTTCTCATAAATTAATTTGTAATTTAATTATTTATAAGGAGCTTAAATAATAATTTTTCCATTTGATCTTTTAGATTCTATCCTCGATCTACTCAATAATTTGTGTTATGATATATTTTGTTGCGATTATTGAACCAGATAATTAATTATAATTGTAGTTATTTAAGCCATATTAATTGAAATTTGAGTTATAGCTTAAGTGTAGAATAAATCCATCGAACTGAAAAACATTAAAAGAAAAACAACCACCAAAATGAAGGGTCCCCCTCGAAACCACACCTCTGCTGCAATGACTTTAATGGCGAAGAAGGTGTTAAGCATGAATGAAGGGTGCTTGTCTTATATATGCATATAATGACAACCAAAAAAGCACACGAAATTATGAGTTAGAGAGAGAAGAAAGGAACATGACAACGACATGTCATGTAATGACAACTAAAGTTAGGAAGAATTATAAGTGAAGGCATGCAGTTGAGACTAATTGCTAAACCAACGACTCAACCATCCACCTAGGGATGGGAATTGGGCAGGGCGGTTGCGGGGTGTTCCTCCCGCATCCATTTTCGTCAATACTTTTCATCTTCATCCTTGTTTCGTGATTCGTTGCGAATACAAAACCTAAAATCATTTCCGTCCCGCGATCCACAAGATTAAAACCATTCTTGTCTCACCATTCACGTGGGTCTTTAGACCCATCCTCGCCTCATCACCGCAAAACTTGTACTCATCCCCACCCAATTGGGTGCGAAGTGGGGTGGAACCCACCCCACTGACACCCTTACATCCACCAATGCTTAGAGAAAGGATTATATGAAACTATGATTGCACGTCATCCTTATTCATTTTCAATAGGAGAATGACAAATCAGATTTTTCCTCCTGATTTTCAGCTTTTTCTTCTTGAAAAAATTCAAATCTAACTAAAAATACTAAAAATAAAAAAAAAATCTTATTTATTATTCTCCTATTAAAAAAGAATAAGAATGGTGTGGAACCACAATTTCATATGATCCTTTTTCCCTCGTGCAAAATCTAAAATTTTTTCTCTAAAAATATTTTTTAGAGTGAATCCAATATGCACTAATATAATCATTATATTAGTTCAATTTATATTGCTCGTGCAAAATATAAAGTTTTTTTTTTCTAAAAAATAAATAAGTGTTATGAATATTATGGATGTTCAACCTTTCATCTCTCTTGACTTTTAACCTTCCACATTTCTTAACCTCCCTTGACCTTTAACCCTTCATTTTCCTTAACCTTTCTTATTCTTGTAACTACTATTTACTATTTATGTATTAGAATATGAAGAGTCCAATCTCCCTATATATAGTGGAGTATGCTACTTGTGAAAGATATGAAATATATAGAATACAATACAAATTCTTTCATTATTCTCATCTATTATTCTTGTGTTCTTTACATCATTGTTATTATTTTATAACACGTTATCAGCACGAGTGCTTACATTAATCCAAGACTCTTGCATTTTTCGTTAGTTTGGATCAAGGTATGTGATATATTTTATCATGATGTTCATCATTATTGTTCTTATGATTTTACAAGGGTTTCACTAATCCTGTAATTTGCTAAAACTTCTAACATAGCCAAATTATTTGTAATTTATTTTATGATTAAATTGTTATAATTATTTGTGTATTTTTCTATTATATTATGCTTGCAAGTTTTGTTAAGGGATTACTAATGATTGCTTGAAAGTTTTGTTAAAGGACTACTTATATTTATATTAAACTCAATTGAAATTATGTGGAGAGAACATAATTGATGAAGATATGTTAGAAAAAACATACTCCATATTTCATGCAAAATGTTGTCCTGCAGACACAATATCGTGAAAAAGGTTTTAAGAAATATTCTGAATTAATATCTTGTCTTCTTGTGGCTGAACAAAATAATGAATTGTTAATAAAAAATCATGAGTCACATCCAACCGGTTCTACTCCATTCCCTGAAGTGAATGCGACATCATATAATAGAAAGGTTAAAGGTCACACTAGTAGTCGAGGTCGAGGACATGGCCGTGGTCGCGATCAAGGACGTGGACATGAACGAGGTGGTCATTTCAGAAATGCCCATCAGAAGTGGGATCATAAGGATGGAAGGAATGATAAAAATACAACTGGGAAAGTGGAAAGTTTGTGTAATCGTTGTGGAGGTAAAAACCATTGGTCTCATACCTGTTGTACACCAAAGCATATTGTAGATCTATATCAACAATCATTGAAGGATAAAGGTAAGAAAATAGAAACAAATTTTGTTTGTGAAGATAGCAAAGATGATTATGGCTTCATTGGTACAACTCATTTGGAAGCTGCTGATTTCTTCACCACCCCTGAAGGGAATAATTGATATTGATCTTTTAATTTTATTATTATAGTTTTAAAGAATAAATTTTAAGCAACATGGTTATTATATTATGTTTTAAACTATTTATAAATATTTTAAATATTTTGAAAATTTATGTGACATTGATTTTTTTTTTTTCTTTAAAGAATACGAATACCTCTCAAATTCAATTAGCGATAAATGGTGAAGACTTATGCTTAGCAGACAGTGCAACTCATACTCTATACTTAAGAACAAGAAAAATTTTTCTCATTTGACAATGCAAAAAGCTAGTGTGAGTACTATATCTGGTAGTACCAAAATCATAGAAGGCTCCGAAAGAGCAAATATATTGTTGCCTAGAGGAACAAAGTTTCAAATTAATGATGCGTTATACTCACCTAAATCTCAAAGAAATTTGTTAAGTTTTAAAAGATATTCGCTATAATGGATATCATATTGAGACAATAAGTGAAGGGAGTAATGAATATCTCCAAATTACGAGTATAATTCAAGGAAATAAAATCATTTTGGAGAAATTGTCTGCGTTCTCCTCTAGTTTGTACTACACAAGAATTAGTACAATTGAAACACATGCTATAATAAATCAGAAGTTTATTAATGATTTTATCATTTGGCATGATCGGTTAGGCCATCTCGGTTCAATTATGATGCGAAAAATTATTAATAATTCATGTGAACATTCATTGAAGAGCCAGCAGATTCTTCAAGCTAATAATTTTTCATGTGATGCTTGCTCTTAAGGCAAATTAATCATTCGGCCATCACCAGCCAAGATAAATTATGAATCTACCTCTTTTCTAGAAAGGATACAAGGTGATATATGTGGACCAATACACCCTTCATGTGGACCATTTAGATATTTTATGGTTTTAATCGATGCTTCGACTAGATGGTCACATGTATCCTTGTTATCAACTCGAAACATGACATTTGCGAGGTTACTTGCTCAGTTGATCAAATTACGAGCACCTTTTTCCAGATTTCCCTATCAAGACAATTCGTCTTGACAATGCTGGTGAATTTACTTCCCAAGCTTTTACTAATTTTTGTATGCCTATTGGAATAAGTGTTGAACATCTTGTAGCACATGCTCATACACAAAACGGTCTTGCTGAATCATTAATCAAACGTTTTCAATTGATTGCAAGGCCATTACTTATGAAGTCCAAACTTCCAATTTCTGCTTGGGGACATGTCATACTACATGCAACATCACTAATTTGAGTTAGGCCAACAAGTTATCATAAGTTCTCCCCATTACAAATGGTTTTTGGTCAGGAACCAAATATTTCCCATTTAAGAATTTTTGGATGTGTTGTATATGTTCCAATTGATCCACCACAACGCTCTAAGATGGGTCCTCAAAGGAGGTTAGGAATATATGTTGGATATGAATCTCCATCAATAATTAAATATCTTGAGCCATCAACGGGGAATTTATTTATGGCTCGATTTGTTTATTATCATTTTAATGAGTCAGTTTTTCCAATGTTAGGGGGAGAAAATAAACAGCTGGAAAAAAATAGATTGGAATGAATTATCATTGTCACATCTTGATCCTCGTACGCAACAATGTGAATTAGAGGTTCAGAGGATAATTCATTTACAAAGTTTAGCAAATCAATTGCCAGACGCATTTACTGATCCAAAAAGAGTGACAAAATCACATATACCAGCTGTAAATGCTCTAATCAAAATTGATGTCCCTGAAGGACAAACTCTAGTTGCTAGTGAGTCTAAAGCACGTTTAAAGCGTGGTAGACGAATCGGTTCCAAAGATAAAAATCCTCGAAAAAGAAAAGAAGCAAAAATAAATGGTTAGATCGAGGAAGAAATGACTTTAAAAGGATCTCCAGAAGAGATTTTAGACATGACTACAGTTCAAGAAAAATCTCAGGTACCTGATAATGATAAGATGTCAACAAATTATGTCATGTCAAGAATTAAGTGGAACCGAAATCAAATCGACGTCGGTGACATATTTGCATGCAATGTAGCACTAGATATTTTGAATGACAATATAGATCATGAACCAATGTCAATTAATGAATGTAGACAAAGAGACGATTGGCCAAAATAGAAAGAAGCAATTGAGACGGAATTAAAATCTCTTGCAAAGAGAAATATATTCGGACATGTAGTTCGTACACTTGAAGGTGTAAAACCTATGGGATATAAATGGGTTTTGTGAGAAAGAGAAATGAAAAGGGAGAAATTGTGAGATATAAAACACGTCTAGTTGCACAAAGATTTTCACAAAGACCTGGTATTGATTATGAAGAGACATATTCTTCTGTGGTGGATGCAACTACTTTTCAGTTTTTGATTAGTCTGGCAATAAGAGAAGGGCTTGATTTACACCTAATGGATGTAGTTACAGCCTATTTATATGGCCCACTTGATAATAACATTTACATGAAACTCCAGAAGGTTTTAATCTGCTAGAAGCAGTTAATTCAGGTTGTCGAGAACATTACTCAATCAAATTAAATAGATCCCTTTATGAATTGAAACAATCTGGGCGCATGTGGTATAATCGCCTTAGTGAATACTTATTGAGGGAAGGCTATAAGAATGATCCCATTTCCCCATGCATTTTTATAAAGAAGTTTGGACCAGGATTTGTTATAATTGCTGTGTATGTTGATGATTTAAATATTATTGGGACTCCTGAAGAGATTTTAGTGATAATGGAGTGCTTAAAGAAAGAAATTGAAATGAAAGACCTTGGAAAGACAAGATTTTGTCTACGGCTACAAATTGAGCACCTAAAGAATGGAATGCTTGTGCATCAAACAACATATATAGAAAAAGTGCTAAGAAGATTTTACATGCATAACTCACATCCGTTGAGCACCCCAATGGTTGTTAGGTCACTTGATGTAAATAAAGACCCTTTTCGTCCTCGAGAAAATGATGAAGATTTCTTGGTCCTGAAGTACCATATTTGAGTGCTATTGGTGCATTGATGTATCTTGCTAGTCATACACGACCTGATTTATCATTTGCTATCAACTTATTAGCAAGATTTAGTTCTTGTCCAACCCGAAGACATTGGAATGGAGTTAAGCATATTTTTCGTTATCTTCAAGGTACAAAAGAGATGGGTTTATTTTCCCTAATCTACCCAAAACAGAATTAGTTGGTTTTGTAGATGTAGGGTACTTATCTGATCCTCACAATGCTCGATCATAAACTGGTTATGTTTTCACAAATGGTGATACTGCAATTTCTTGGCGCTCTATGAAACAAACAATTGTTGCTACTTCTTCTAATTATGCTGAGATTTTGGCAATCCATGAGGCTAATCGTGAATGTGTATGGCTAAGGTCAGTAATTCATCACATACGAAAAGATTGCAGTTTATGCTCTGAAGAAGTTCCAATAGTTTTATATGAAGATAATACAGCCCGCATTGCACAACTTAAGGAAGGATATATTAAGGGTGATAGAATAAAACATATATCACCAAAATTTATCTTCACTCATGATCTACAAAAGAATGGAGATATCAATGTTCAACAGATTCGATCAAGTGAGAATTTGGCAGATCTTTTTACTAAGGCACTTCCTACTGCTACATTTGAGAAATTAATTTTCAACATTGGATTGCGTCGTCTCAAAGATCTTAAGTGATACTTACATGAGGGAAAGTAAATTCACACTACATATATATATTTGGTTGTGATATAATATGTATCAAAGGATTATGTACTCTTTTTTCCTTCACTAGGTTTTTGTCCCACAGGGTTTTCCTAGTAAGGTTTTTAATGAGGCATATTCTTTATACAATGAACATCCAAGGGGGAGTGTTATGAATATTATGGATGTTTAACCTTTCATCTCTCTTGACTTTTAACCTTCCACCTTTCTTAACCTCCCTTGACCTTTAACCCTTCATTTTCCTTAACTTTTCATATTCTTGTAACTACTATTTACTATTTATGTATTAGAATATGAAGAGTCCAATCTCCCTATATATATAGTGGAGAATGCTACTTGTGAAAGATATGAAATATATAGAATACAATACAAATTCTCTCATTATTCTCATCTATTATTCTTGTGTTCTTTACATCATTGTTATTATTTTATAATAATAAGGATTTTTTTATCATAATTATTTCACTGTTTTAGCTATTTTCGTAATAATATTTAACATAATTTATCGTGAAAAAATTAATTATATATGTAACTATGATTAATTTAACTCGTCTATCTTTATGTTTGAAGTCTATACCTCAACTTGAAAAGAAAGGAAAGACAAAAGTCATTAGTCTAATGGCAATCGAAAACTGACAACATGTATGCTTATTCAAGTGTTGACATATTATCGGGTTCAAATCCTTTGAAATCATTTATCTCTCTCTTAAAAATGTAATGTAAGCTTTATTGTAACGCCTGAAATTTTAAACTTTTACTTGTTAAAACATGTCAATAATGAAGTGTTTGGTTAAGTGTTTATGTGTTTGAGATTTAGAATTTAAGTTGTGTTTTTGGAAAATTATTATTCTTTTGATTCAAATCTTGTTAGGGAACTATCGACTTAAGTTTAATTTTGTATGAGTTATATCAATGATGAGCTTAGTGGTTCAATAATTAAATTTTGTGTATATATTTTGATCTTGTGTTCGAGTCTTTACATAAGCGAAGAGGAAATATTTTTATTATTACTCCGTTAAGTGATGTTATTTCTTTTTTAAATTAAATGAATTGTTTTTTTTTTTCCCTCTTTCCTGTTAAGTTTTTTCTTCTTATTTTTCTTTCCTTCCATTGTGTTCTTCTGCTTCTTCTTCTTCTGTTGTTTTGTTTCTTTTTGTCATTTTTGTTGTTGTTATGTCAAGAAAACTTCATATTTTATTGTCTTTTTCCTTGTTTAAGTGTTTGTTTGGTCTTCTTTTAGGCGAAGATCATGAGAATAACATTTCCCAAACACTTTAGTTCTGTGGATTGATGTATCGTGCGAAGGTAATAGGTTGAATTTTAAGTTGGGGTTTCGTCATAACTTTTCAATGTCACTTGGTTTTGTGCGCTAATTCTAGTGTTTCATTTGGAATTAAGTGGTTAATTAGTCAATTGGTTGTCGTTTTTAGGTTTCGGGGTCACTTCTGTTGCTTCTACATTGAATATATAACAAGTGTGTAACAAAAACCTGATTTTTGTGAACGGCAAAAGCCGTAAAACCTTGCTGTTGATGTCACATGGTTGTGTGAGCAACACGACCTTGTGGTAGACCGTGTGAGGTCACACGACCAAGGACATAGGCGTGTGCTCATGTCGTTTGCAAGACTGTTTTGTATTAGAGTCACACGGGCTAGGGACACGGGCGTGTGTCTAGACCGTGTGAGCCAAAAACTTGGGCCACATGGGCGTGTGCCAGGCCATGTGAGCCACTGACTTGAGCCACACAAGCGTGTGGCCAAGAACTGGAACTTTCCCTAGGACCGTAAACGTTATTCGAATCAAACATAGGCTTACCGTAGGGTCCGTATGATTTGAATTTGACAATGAAATGTGTCATCTCATGATCTGTTACTGAATAATCTGTTGCACATATATATTGATTTGAAATTTGATAAGCAAGCACGATCTGAGTTATCTGAATTTGCATCACTATATAAGCATTTCTGTTATTTGATATATCTACATCTGTGTTAGGTTTGAGAATTTTGTAAAGGAGGAAGTTTAGGTAGTTTAATGATTTACCTATTTTGGTGGCTAAGCCACCAACATATATCTGATTCTAGCGATTTATTGCATTCCAATCTAGCAGCTAAACTGTAACAATTTGAAATGTGACATACAATCACTATGCGATGTGTAGGGATGGATGGGTACTTGATACCCTATATGGTGTGTAGGGATGAATTGAGATGGTGTGTAACAGTTGGAGGTAAGAATCTGCATTTGTATCTTATATGTTTTGCAACTGTATCTGAAAATCTCTATTTCTGTTTCTGTATCTGATTATGAGAATTGTTTGGTTAATGATAACCCAAAATCATATCTATTATATTATTGTGTATTTGAACACATAAGTTACGCACACTGAGTTATAAACTCACTTAGTTTGCTTGTCTGGAATTTAGGTAGCCCACAGACTTAAGCGGGTTGGTGTAGCAGGAGCTCGGTCATCTTTATTTTAGATATTTTACCCTTTTTTGTGAAGTCGCACTATCATAGATTTTATTCTGGATTACTATTATAAGTTTAGTTTTCCATGTTGGATTTAACTATTTAAATGGCTATTGACTGATAGTTTTTAGACAATTTAAGTTGGAATTTTCTAAAATGGTTGATGTAGCTCTCCAGACTTTGTCATATCATCTAGATTTGAGATGTTACATTTATTAGTAAAAACAAAAAGGAAAGGAAACACTTATCTCTCTCCTTAAAGATGTAATGTAAGCTTTATTATTAAAAAGAAAGAGGAAAGGAAATGAAGACGGATACAGAGGTGGAGGTGGACCATAACGGTGGCTAAAAGGGGTCATGACTCTTCAAAATATTGCAAAAATTTTATTTTTCTTCTCTTAATTTTTTTAAAATTCTTATTGACTTTTTATAATTTTTGCTAACATGTGGCAATTTTGTTGACTTTTTGACTCAAGTTTAGGGATCTCTTTATAAAGTTTAGGGAAAAAACATTTTGGATATCAAAAATCAGCAAAAAAAATGCTATATGTTAGTCACTCAATGTGCTAATGTGTCACATCAACAATCCATAAAAGAAAATAGAAATTTTAATGACAGTGACTAATTCACACAATTATTTTATTTAAAGTAACTAAATTGAGGATAAAATTGAAATAATCAAAATAAAATAAACTCTATTTTAGAGTGACTATCGGTGTTACTCAGAAAAACTTATGTCTCCCTTATTTTGTAAAATATAAAAAACATATATTCATAAAAAAATTAAATTATTGATAGTTTTGTTAATTTATTTCTTTTTTGAGCAAAGTATTGTAAAGAGAGTGGGTAATTATTTTATATAAAATAGTAAAGTTTTTAGGATAAAGTTTTTCCTAGAAATGATTAATTTTTTAAAGATATTATATGAAAAAACTATTTGATTTTAAAAAAATGTTTTTAATTTTTTTATAATTGTATTGGTATTTTGTGACATATTTCAATTAAATTTTCTTTAATGATACTTAAATGATTGGTAGTTGTTTTATGAGCGTTTATGAGATTGATAGTTTTTTTAATGCAGGTGTAAGTATTTTTAAAGGATTGGGTAGCTATTGAATAAATAATAGTTTGTTAGGATATAGATTTTTAGCTAAATGATTAAGTTTTTTCTTAAGATTTTATATAAAATAATTAGAGACATTAATATTTTTAGCACGATATTTAATTTAATTTCTTTTATTTTTTTAATTTGTTGTACACTTAATTCGTAACATTAAATTCAATCAAAATTTTATATTAGTAGAGATGATAACAGCAGCAACACAACAACAACAACAGCAACAACAACAACAACAACAACAATAATAATAATAATAATAACTACTGTTATTATTAGATTATGATTCACTCAAAATGTAACAAATTTATAAAATTAATATGAAAAAAAATATGGTTTTAATTGAAATAGTAAAATTGCAGGAAAGGAATTTTAAGGTCCGGATTTAAACCTCATCATGTGCATGTATTTTCTAAATTATATGTAAAAGGATAAAAACACCCTCAAATTTTATTTGTTGTTTTATAAAAATATCGAGCTTTTTGGTGATTTAAGAATTGAGTTGAGACCCTTTTGAGGGTGACATCAAATCAGTCGAAGTATTAAATAATAACTAAAAATTCTATCATGATATTGTCATTTTTTGAGTTGGTATTGAATTAACTTATGATATCAACTCAATTATTGACATTATTAATACTAAAAATTTTATCACATGCACATATGTGTGGAAATGTATTTAGACACCCAGAAGTTTGTTTAAAAATAACATACTCTATATAACGAAACATGTGGTTTAAAACTAATAAATATTAACACATGAAATATTTGATATTAAAATGAACAAAATTAAATTAAATTGTGAGTAAAATGAAATTTAAACACATAAATATATCAAATTAAGAATACTAAATAAATACAAATATTTATTATGACGTTGTTATGAATCCTGAGTTGGTGTCGAGTTAATTTGTGACATCAACTCAATCAATATTAACATATACAACTGAAGGAGGAAAAAGTTGTGCATAATAAAATCAAAATGTGTAAAAATATATAAAATAAAATTTTATTGAGTGGTGATTTAAAGTTTTACTGATGCAATTGACATAGGATCAAAATCCACCATATGTACTTTTATTGTTTTTTACATAAAAAACCTAAAATACTCAAATAATAAAATTATTTTAAATAGAAAAAGGTATTTTGGAAATTTTCCTAACCGAGTTAGTGCTTCGTTGATTTATGACACCAACTCAATTAGGGGTTTAAATAATAGTATAAATATACAATTGATAGATGTTACGAAACGTGCATAATAAAATTAAAATATATAAAAAAGTTAAAATGAAATTTGGTTGAATGGTAAATTTAAATTTTTTTATTGTAATAAGCCCTGAGTTCAAATCCCACTATATGCATATTTTTATTGCTTTTTTAAAATAAAAAAGAACTAATTTACTCTCGAATAATATAATTTATTTTAAATAGTAAAAGGCATTTTAAAAATTTTTCTAACCAAGTTGGCATCATCAAACTGAAGTATAATTATATAAAATATTCAGGAGTGATGAAGCAATTACCATTCTTAATTGGATGAAAACAGTAGTGACGCCATTCTGCTGCTGCGCTAATTAAATGCTTTTAACCTCATTAAGATTACCTCACTAAGTTCATACAAATTTACAACTCTTTAATTTAAGACACTCGAGATTTTGAAATATGATTGAGAGAATATCTGTTGTTTTGAAAAATATTTCTTGTATTAACAAAATCACTTTAGAATAAAAAATAAAGTTGGATCGTACTAGCATGTTACACATACTTTATAACTTCATTCATAGGTGGAATTGGGATGATCCGTACTTTGATGAGTACATGGAAGAAAGAGATATTTAATCTTAATTGTACAGATTCATGTTCAGATGATGATGAACACGGTCAATGACAAACATATAATGAAAAAAAGCTTATGTTAAATATTAAAGTGGGAATAACCAACAAATATGAAACACTAGAACAATTTGATAAAATTGCATATATATGATGTTTATTTTTCTTGTTATTTTTATTAGTAATTGTATTATCCATCAACTACTTTTTTAGACTAAGAAAATACATATGATAATTTGATTTTAATTTTTGTTATTTGTTTATTTGTTTATTGTGCTAATTATTATTTATAGTAATTAAAATATTTTTAAAATTATATAATTATGTAACTGTAGTCAAAATATAGGGAATTATGATATAATTATATTTTGTCAACCAAACAAGTCCAAAAAATTATAAATTTTTTGTAATAACAAGAAAGTGTAATTATCACCCTAATAATTACACTTTCGATCAATTATTATATGCTTTCTAAATAGACCCCAAATGATTTTTATACATTACATAACTTGATGAGGTGGATTTAGAGATATTATTAAGTGGATTGGGTTGGTTTTGTATCATATTAATATGGGTTGAGTTAAATTTGAATTTTTAAAGTCATTTTAAGTTTAATATACTTGAGGATGAAATTAATTTTGGGTTTGGATTATTTTAAATTCAAATCATTTTAAGTTTGTATCTTTCAATTTTATTAATCAAGTTTTTCCGTAAAATTTAAGTTATTTTAAGTTTAGATTTTAATAAATTGAATTATTTGAAAATCATATTATTTTAAATAGTATCATCTCAAATTTAAATAATTTTGAAATTCAAATTTAATAGATTAAAAATTTTAACCTTTTAATCAAAGCATATTGCACCGAATTTATAATAAAATTGATCGTACGGATTTTTAAGTTAGAAATCTAATTTGATTAGACAAATTCGGGTTGTGTTGTACATTTCTTTTTTGTTCATTAATAAGTGTAAATTGTGGTTAAATTTTTATTAATTGAGGGCCACATTTTGTTGAACTTCCATAAAGAGCCCACCAACAAATATAAAACTTGGTCCTTGAGAGAGTCATATCATTTCATACTTATATTTAGTTTTAATGTTTAATTAAGTATTTAAAATTTTTATCTAATTTAGTATTTAATTTTAGTTTTAATATTCAATTTGATATTTAAATTAAACATCATGCGACCTAGTAAATATTTAACATGTGTACTCTAATAAAAAAGTATAAGTATTTAATTGAAATAAAAAATTTCAAATGCTAAATTAAACATTGAAATCGAATATAGTACCAAATAAATTATTGACCCTTACTTCAATGCCACCTAAATTTGATAACCTTAGATACAAATACCATATCATATAAAATAAAATAACTATGACACAATTAATTTAAAAATAAATACAGATGCAATATAAATATATTAAAATTTATTTATTATAAAATATTATATAATAAGAATTTAAAAATAATAAAAGAGAATTTTTCTTTTGAAGTTACAATAGTTCTAATAGAATCAGTCATTATAAGCATTAAATTAAATAATTGACTCAATTTATTTCAAACTAACTAACAAACTAACAAACTAATTAAAATAAATCTTGGAGAGAACCTACACATTTACAAAAGATGGGATTTGAGTTTGGGACTTCAAAATTTCGAGGACATTAACCTAGAATTTAGGCCAAAATATGGAAATACAAATAAAAATAGGATAAATTGCACCATCAGTCACTTTTAAGTATGGGTTGTTCTTATTTTGATCATCTCATTTTTTTTTTTTTGCTAACTTGGTCATCAAAAAAACTGATCAAATCGATCACCCCATTGTTAAGTGGTAACAGAAGATAAACGGTGCATTTGTACAAGAAAAATTGGGGTGGCCAAAATAGGAATGACTCCTATTTAGAGTGTTTAATAAGTAGCTTACCCTAATTTTAGAGTGACTAATGTGAAAATACACTATTAGTCCTCAATACCATTTAACGATAAAATGATTAATTTGATCAATTTTTTTGGATAATCAAATTTAAAAAAATTAAGGCAGCTAAAATAAAAACGATTCATATTTAGAATTGTAACACCCTAAATTTTTGAGTTCTTGAATGTGTTTGTTTAACAAGTAATGTGCGTTGGTATGGTGGTTAAGTGTTTTGCTTTTTGGAGGTCTGAGGTTTGAGTCTCATGGTGCACGGTTAGGGGTATTATTTTGCTTGGCTTAGTTTGGAATTTGAGTTGTATTTACACTCCATACGATTTGGTAGAAAGGGAAATTGTGATTAAATTAACTTCATTATCAAATTCCCTACTTTTACTCCCTCTAACCATTCAACCCCTCTCTCGACCCATACACACTTTTCTTCATTTTTTTTCAAGCCTAAAAATTTCTTTTCTCTCTTCTTTCCTTTTACTTTGTTATTTTTTTTCACATTCCTTTTGTTTATTCATTTGGGGTTTCACTTGTTCTTTTATTCTTTATTATTTCTATACTATTTCTTTTTTTGGGGGCTTTAGTCTTGCTTTGTCGAATTGTTGCTGAAGTGTGTGATACACGTTGGGTATTAATTCGGGCATTAGGTGATTTATAGTGTAAGATCATCGTTATTTATTATTACGGCGTTGCTCGTTTTTGCTCATTTTATCTTGGTTGATTTCTGAATGATGAGTTTTATTATATATGGTATTAAGTGTTAGATTGGTTTTTTATTAGGCGATAGGATCAAAAATCCAGATCCTTCGATGGCGTGATTGTATTCGTTGTTCGCTGGTTGTAGAGGGTAAGTGTTCGAGTTCATTTTTGGGACTATTCTTTATAATAAGTGATGCATTGGAGTAGGAATTTGAGGATTCTAGTGTATTTAAATGGCTCAGTTTTGTGTTGTATGTAGAGTTGGAGCGTTTTAATTGTGGTTTCATCGTACTTGTTATCAGGTGTGTAACGACCCAAAATTACGTTAAATCTTGACTAGAATTGCAAAATAGAGGTTGTTTCAAAACTATCAATTTCCACACGAGCGTGTGTGTGCTGGCCGTGTGTAGAACACGATCGTGTTAAGTTTTGTAGACTGTGTGTAGCACATGGCCGTGTGAATTTTTGTAGATTGTGTGGGTGGCCCATGTAAACCACAAGGTCTAGGCTTTTGGGTCGTGTGGGCTTTTTGGCTAATTTTTGGCCCAATTAAGGGTCGATTAAGGAATTTGATATTTGGGATCGAAAGCATCGTAAGGGTCAAAAAATTGTAAGATAATATCTAAGTTTGTATGAGTAGTTATAAATCATGATAAATATTTGTATCTCCAAATTATGTTAAGTGTAGCACAAATTATGCATGTAAGCATGTTATGTGATATATGTCATATGTACGTATGCCATCTATGTATGATTATGATATGTATATGTTTGGGGTGGGATGTGTGATGATGGATGAAGTGTTTATGGCAGTATTCACTACAATTATGGCGGCTAGTCCGCAAAGTTATATGTATGGCAGCTTAGCTGCGGTTATATGAGTGGCATACCACCACGTGTGGTGTGATTGGATGATGGACTCTTGTAGTCCAATATGGTGTGATTGGCTGGACGGAGATGGTGTGTAGCGGATGGGGGTAGTAGGTTATGATTGATATATATATTATATAGATGATATGATTTGATATGCTATGTTTAATATGACTGAGCATGCTATGGTACAATATGATAAGATATGATCTGTATGAATTTTGATATATGAGTTATGCATTTGAAATATAAATATTTATGATTTCTTTTAATCATGGGCTGAATCACACATTGGGCTTTAGGCTCATATTTTGTATATGTGACACTTTAGAATTTGGCATGTCTTTAGATACTGTAGTATAAGAAAAATACTCTTTATGTTCTCATAAGACCTTCGATAAGACTTTAAGGTTAAAAGTTTAACACTTAAATTGATGGCATAAAATTTCTAAAATTGTAGATAAGTTAATGAGTTCTCGTGTATCTCGTGGACGCGGTACCCGTTGGCACGATGATCGTCACCGGGGTGCCCCAACTAAATCTTCTTCGATGGGTAGTATGCCTCAATTAGATACGAGTGAAACTATGGGGACTCCAACTGTTGAGACAAAGTTTGTAGCTCATACTTTCGAGGATGATGCACTATCCCAAGTAATTGTTGAGGGTGTTAGAAAGGGTCGTTGGAACCCACGCTAGATCTGGATTTGGAGGCTGAGGGTTGATTACTGAATGAATTTGGTCTAATAGAGCTGAATTGTTTAGGGGTGTCACTAGAGTCGCCTCGCTTGTTGATGAATACTGGTTAAAAGCCACTAAGAGAATAATGAACGACTTGGACTGCATCCTTGAGCAAAAATTGAAGGGTGCAATATCCTTACTTTGCAATGATACGTACCAATGGTGGTTGACTATTTAGGAGTACACTCAGCTTGAGCAGCTGATGTGGGATTACTTTTGAAATGCCTTTTAAGATAAATATGTGAGTGTGAGTTATGTAGAGGCCCGTAAGTGGGAGTTTATGAGTTTGACGAAGGGAGATAGATTTGTGGTCGAGTTTTTGTGTTTGAGTCGATATCCCCGTAAACTTATTTCTAACGACTATGAGCAGAGTGTACGGTTCGAGGAGGGTTTGAGATATGATCTCAAGGTTCTGACAGCTCCTCAGAGGGAGCGATTTTTGCTACTTTGGTGGATAAGGCAAAGGTGGCTAAGGAGGTTAAGTGCACTGAGCGCAAGAGGAGTGATTGAGAAAAAAGTTAAAATAAGAATAAGAGGGATTCTGGTTCTTCACAGCGACCTGTGAAACGAGGCAGGTTTGATAGACCTTCATAGGTAAAGTCAGTTGCTAGTGCTGTGTCGATTGTCAGAGTTGAACAAGTTCCTATATGTGGGCTTTGTAATAGATGCCATTCGGGCAAGTGTTGGAAGAGGACTGGGGCTTGTTTTAGATGTGTGCCCTAGGGCACAAGATCAATGAGTGTCCTCTTATGGTTGAGCCTAGATGGGCTCTAGTTTAGGGTCAGATTCAACCTCAATAGGTTGGTCAGTAACCTATTAAGGGCCGTGGTTAGATGCAAGGGTGTAATAGTGGTGGTCATGGTTAGAGAACACTAGGTAGAGGTGTAGGTCAAGCTAAGGTTAGATAGCCAGCTTTAGTTTATGCGGTGAGGCATAGTGAGGATAGGGATGTGGCGGATGTGATTGCCTGTACGTTTATTATTTATTCATTACCTTATTTTGCTTTAATTACTGTGGCTCTATGCATTCCTATGTATGTAGTAGTGTTGTGTGTAATTTGGGAATTTTGACTAAAGATACTAGTAATGAACTTTTTGTGATTAGTCCATTAAGTTAATCTGTACGAGTTAGTAAGGTATATAAGAGATGTTCGCCTGAGGTTCAGGGATATGTATTCCTTGTTGACTTGATGGAATTGCCTTTTGGGGAATTCAATTTTATTTTGGCTATGGATTGGTTGGTGGAGCATCAGGTTGGTTTGGACTGTGTGTTTAAACATGTGGCTTTTAAGGTTGGAGATGATCTAGAGATTGTGATGGTGGGTGAGCGTCAATATTATTTATCCAATGTAATCTTCGCTTTAGTAGATGAAAAACTAATCCGTAAAAGTTGCAATGCATTTTTGGCCTGCGTGTATGACATGAGAAGTGTAGGTTCGACTGTGGAAGCGATTCACACCATTAAGGATTTTATGGATGTTTTTCCTAAGGAGTTGCTGGGTTTGTCTCCTTATAGAGAGGTCAAGTTTGGGATTGAAATATTTCTAGGTACAGCTCTTGTGTCCATCGCTCCATATTGTATGGTACTGAAGAAGTTAAAGGAACTTAAGTTATAGTTTGAGGAACTTTTGGATAGAGGATTTATTTGACCCAATATGTCTTCGTGGGGCGCACTAGTGCTTTTGTTAAGAAAAAAAGATGGGTAGATGAGGACGTGTGTTAATTATCGACAGTTAAACAAATTGATGATAAAGAATAAGTATCCGCTTCCTAAGATTGATGATTTATCCGATCATTCCTTGGGGCTTCTGTGTCTTCAAAAATTGATCTTCGATCTAGGTATCATCAATTGAAGGTTAAAGAATCCGATGTGCATAAGACTGCCTTCAAGACTCATTATGGACATTACGAGTTCGTTGTTATACCTTTTGGATTGACTAAAGCTCCTGCCGCATTCATGGATCTCATGAACTGTGTTTTTTAGTCATATCTGGATCAGTTCATCAGTGTTTATTGAAAAATTTTGGTCTATTCTAAAATTGAGGAGTACCACGGCAAGTATCTTCGTACGATTCTTCAAATTCTTAGGGAAAAAGAACTCTATGCTAAGTTGAGAAAATGTAAATTCTGGTTAGGTAAGGTTATGTTCTTGGGCATGTGGTTTCTGTTGAAGGTATCCGAGTGGATCCTAAAAAGATAGAGGCTATTCTAGACTGGAAGCAGCCTCGAAATGTGACTGAGCTTCAAAGTTTTCTGCGTTTGATGGGATATTAACACAGGTTTGTGGAGGGGTTTTCCTTGATAGCAGCACCTCTGACTAAGTTGCTACGTAAGAATGCTCCATTTGTGTGGGTTGTTTAGCAATAATCGAGCTTTGAGAAGCTCAAGTCAGTTTTGACTTAGGCACCCGATTTTGATTCAACCTAAGCCTAGAAAGGAGTTCTTAGTTTAAAGTGATACGCCCCACATTGGTTTTGGGTTGTGTCTTTATGCTAGAGGGAAAAGTGGTTGCTTATGCGTCTAGAAAACTTAAGCAGCACTAAGGTAATTATTCGACTCATGACCTTGAGCTTGCGACAGTTGTTTTTGCACTTAAGATTTGAAGGCATTATTTATATGGTAAGAGATGCATCATCTATACTAATCATCAGAGTTTGAAACATCTCCTCATTAAAAAGGAATTGAATCTTAGGCAATGTCACTAGATTGAGTTGCTTAAGGATTATGATTGTTCGATTGAGTACCATCCTGGTAAGGCTAATGTGGTGGCCGATGCCCTTAGTCAGAGATCTATGATTGATTTGAGGGTGATGTTTGCTTGTCTAAGTTTGTTCGATGATGATGGGATTCTGGTTGAGTTGCAAGTTAGACTATCTTGGTTAAATGAGATTAAGAGTAAGCAACTTTTGGATGAGTTGGGTTCAGCAGATGGATTTTGGGTATAATGATAATGGAATTCTGTATTTCGAGGTCATATTTTTGTTCATAAGTATGCAGATTTTAGGCAGTCTATCTTCCATGAAGTGCATAGTAGTTCTTATGTTATTCATCCCAAAGGTAATAATATGTATCGTGATCTCCGTGATTTGTATTGGTGGCCTGGGTCGAAGCATGAAGTTACTGAGTTCGTTTCTCATTGTTTGATATGTTAGCAAGTTAAGGCTGAGTACCAACGTTCATCTGGACTTTTGCAACCCGTTAAGATTTTATTGTGGAAATGAGAAGGGTAACTATAAATTTCATTAGTGGGTTACCTTAAAACCCACTAAGAATGATTCGATATGGGTCATTGTTAACCAGTTAACTAAGTTTGTGCACTTCATTCCGGTTAGAACCGACTATTCCTTACAAAAAGTAGTGAAGTTTTATGTTTCTAGGATGTAATTGCATGGGATCCAATGTCTATTATATGCAGTTGTTTTGGAAGTATATGATTTCATGAGATTTGTGAGATCTTCTGATGTCTTTATATTCAAATTGAGGATCCAGATTTAGCATGGATTTGAGCTTTGGCAGAAGTTATGTACTTTAGTACTTTTGTTTATGTTGAATATTTTTTTCAGTAGATGAGTTCAAATTTTGAGAGAGAGTATGTTTGGAGGATTGCTTATTTGGAGTTGGGAATTTTTTTGTTGGAGATGTATTTTTCCGCTAGTTGTATTTACTTATAATAACAGCTTTCATTCTAGTATTCAGATGGCACCTTACGAGGCTTTATATGGTAGAAAGTGTCGCACTCCCCTTTGTTGGACTGAGTTGGGAAAGAGGAAAGTTTTGGAAACTGGCTTGGTGGTTGAGACTGAGAATAAGGTTCGTTTGATTCAAGATCATTAGAAGGTCGCTTCTGATAGACAACAGTCTTATGTGGACCTTAAAAGACAAGAAATTAAGTATGAGGCCAAAGACAATGTCTTCCTTAAGGTGTCTCCTTAGAAAAAAGTGCTCTGGTTTGGTCGTAAGGCAAGTTGAGCCCTCATTTCAATGGGCCATATCGGGTTTTGAGACATGGGGCCAGTTGCTTATCAGTTTGAGTTACCTCAAGAGTTAGACCGCATCCATGATGTCTTTTATGTATCTATATTGAGACGTTATCAATCTGATCCTTCGCATGTGGTTCCCGTAAAGGAGATTGAGTTGAGGCCAGATTTATCCTTTATGGAGGAACTAATTCAAATATTGGATCATGAAGTTAAAGTTTTGAGAAGAAAGACCATTCCTTTGGTTAAGGTTCTTTAGTAGAATCATGGTTCTAAGGAGGCCACTTGGGAGCCTGAGGATTTATGTGCCAGCAGTATCTTCATCTTTTAGAGTCAAGTAAATTTCTAGACCGAAATTTCTTTTAAGAGGGGAGAGTTGTAACACCCCAAATTTTTGAGTTATTGAATTTTTTTGTTTAACAAGTAATGTTCTTTGGTATGGTGGTTAAGTGTTTGGCTTTTTGGAGGTCTAGGGTTCGAGTGTCGTGGTGCACGGTTGAGGGGTATTATTTTTGCTTGGCCTATTTTGGAATTTTAGTTGTATATAAACTCCATAAGATCGAGTAGAAGAAAGTTAACTTCTTTTTGGATTTTATTTCATTTTGTTTTCTTTTATTTAGTTGTGATAATGAAATTCCCTACTTTTACTCCCTTTTCTAACCGTTCAACCCCTTTCCCATACATGTTTTTTTGTTGTTCCTTTTCAAGCTTGTAGAATTTCTTTTCTCCCTTCTTTCCTTTTACTTTATTATTTTTTTCACATTCCTTTTGTTCATTCATTTGGGTTTCACTTGTTCTTTATTGTTTCTATACTATTTCTTCTTTTTGGAGGCTTTAGTCTTGCTTTGTCAAATTGTTGCTAGAGTGTGTGATTCACGTTGAGTATTAATTCGGGCATTAGGAGATTTATAGTGTAAGTTCGTCGTTATTTATCCTTATGGTGTTGCTCATTTTTGCTTGTTTTATCTTGGTTGATTTCCAAATGACGAGTTTCGTTATATGTGGAATTAAGTGTTGCATTGGTTTTAAATTAGGCAATAGTATTAAAAATCCAAATCCTTCGGTGGCGTGATTGTCTTCGTTGTTCACTGGTTGTAGAGGGTAAATGTTCATATTCGTTTTTGGGACTGTTCTTTATAATAAGATGATGCATTGGAGTAGGAATTTGAGGTTTCTAGTATGTTTAAAATTATTTTTGAGTTGTAAGTAGGGTTTGGAGGGTTTTAACTGTGGTTTCATCGCACTTGCTATCAGGTGTGTAACAACGACCCTAAAATTATGTTAAATCTCGACTGAAATTGCAAAATAGATGTTTCGAAACTGTCAGTTTCCACACGGGCGTGTGTGCTGGCCGTGTGAATTTTTGTAGACTGTATGGGTGGCCCGTGTGAACCACACAAGCCAGGCTTTTGGGTCGTGTGGGTGACATGACTGTGTGGGCCTTGTTGTTCAATTTTGGGGCCCAATTAAGGGTCGATTAGGGAATTCGATATTTGGGACCGAGAGCATTATAAGGGTCGAAAAACTATAAGATTAATATCTAAGTTTGTATGAGTAGTTATAAAAGCATGATAAATATTTGAAGCTCCAAATTATGCTAAGTGTAGCACAAATTATGCATGTAAGCATGTTTTGTGATTTATGTCATTTGTAAGTATGCCATCTACGTATGATTATGATATGTATATGTTTGGGGTGGGATGTGTGATGACAGAGGAAGTGTTTATGGCAGTATTAACTGCAAAATATAAATATTTATGATTTCTTTTAATCATGGGTCAAATCACACATTGGGCTTTAGGCTCACATTTTGTATGCTTTGTTTTAGGTAATCATCCGACTTAGCATTGGACGGCAACACTGGAGCTCGGGTTTCACTATTTAATTCAATTATCTTTACGATTTTGTTAATTGTTAAATTTGGACATTTCGAACTTTGTTTTGGTTTGTTATTTTCGGACATTTTATGTTTTGCTTAAAACGCTAGAACTAAGCTGGCCCATAACTCTTAAGTTTAAATCGATAATCATCATTAAAGTTAAGTAGATAAGATGAAACTTAAATTTTTTTTTAAATCGGTAAGAGTTAGGTTTTTCGCTGCAAAACAAATTGAAGGTTTTATGATTAAGGGTTTTGGTACAAGTACGTGATAAAGTGAATTTGGCAATAATTATTAGAACGCAACTAAGTTTTGGTTTTTGAAGTGTTAAAACTTTATTACTCATCTCAATGTCGTTAAACTAGTTTTCTCAAATTAACTTTTGTTACTTTGTCTTTTAAAGTGTTGTAACCTACCTAATCCGACCATAACATCTAGGCTGGGTTTGAGGTGTTACAAGAATAATTAATGGAGTTATTATAAAAAAGGTATGGTGCAACTTCGGTATCTCTGAAAATAATATTTTACTATAGTTAAAGAAAAGTCCCTATTTGATCTCATATTGACTCTTGTACTAAAGTTATTTTTTTTAAAATTCCATTATTATTTCTATTCGAATGTGTGTAGTATTGACATTTGGAACATTAGTCGCAAATTTATGTTGTAATCCTTTTTAATATTTAAGAAAAAAAGGTAATGGAAAATATATTATTTGATTGAAAATTTTATTTGTATTTTTTATAAGTTAATTTTATATTTTTAATGAGCAACAATTATTGGTAATATATGTAAATAAAGAACTAGATTGGAAATTTAGTTTAGAAAGACTTTTGAAGAATTTGAATTACACATAGACTCGTTTATTCAAGGAGATCAATCGGCTAAATGAGGGATTTTTTAATTGACTTTTGGATGTGTGTTGAGTGTGATTATAGTTCATACTAGGAACATATTTAGGATATATTTATAGGTTTTATTAAAGGCTTAATTTACTTGTTTTGTAAGATTTTTTGGGAAGAGTGAGTTCAATCAATTGTACACCGTGAGACTAGTTACACCTTAGGATTTCATGTAGCTTAACGTTTTAATAATTGAGTGTATTGAGATAATTGTTTAGTGGATTCATTCTCTAGGTTAGACTTCATAGGGGTGTGATTATTATTTGAATTGCGTACACGTATTTGGTCATAGTCTGGTTTGCATTAATGGATCCTTTAGTAAGTCCCTTGATGAGAAGGCTTGGAGATATATTTAAGTAAGATGGACACACCTTGTTACAATTGATACTAAGAGAGCAACTAGCCAAAAGCTTGTGAATAAGTACATTAGTGAAGAAGAAAAAGCTGCAAATAATAATTCTAAAGACATAAAAGTCATTCCAGTGGTGTAAACATGGAACGACTCAAGATCATTTCAATGTATGAGAGTGAAAAACAAGCCTAAACTATTACTTCAAAATCAACATGAAGGAATGCATTTGTTCGATTTTCGAAATTGAAAGTCCTCATAACCAAGTTTGAAAATTTAAAAATGAATGAAGAAAAAACTATTCTGAATTTTATACTAGAATTTGTGAAATTTCTATGAATTTTTTTTCATGGTGAAAGATTTTATAATCTAAACTTGTATGCAAAGTTCTATGTATCTTACCAAAAATAGTTTTAACGAAGTTACAGCCATTGATGAGGAAAAAAACATAACCAATCTCAAACTTGATGAGGACATTGATTCACTTAGAACCTTTGAATTGAACTTGGAAGAATCAAAGAGAGACAAGTTGAAGAATGAAGGGAACATAACTTTCAATATTCAAACCATTGTTGCAAGACCTAACACAAAAACTCCTTCTGTTGAAGAACTTGGAGAGAAACTAACCCTATTCATAAAGAATTTTGATAAAGCATTCAAGAATATTTCTAGAAAATGGAGCAACTTTGACACTAATAAAAATGGCATGTGTAACAAAGGCAAATAAATTTTAAAATATGAATATGCTCAACTCAATGGGAGAATCATACAATGCCATGAATATAAAATAAGAATGCACTAATACTCTTAAGAAGAAAAAGAAGTCTCTTGTTGTTAGATAGAGGGAAGAGAGTCTAAAAGTGATTATTATTCAAATAAATACCAACTAAATATTATGTAGCTTTCATAAATGTCACATCTCATGTTACAAAAAGTTCTCAAATAATTACAGAAGAAAATTTAGACGTTGATGAGGATGGGTCCATTGGAAGGTTGGAGGAAACTTACAAATTGATGATGGAAAAATTGGAAATGGTGTATCAAATCAATGATTCCTTAAGAAGGGTGTGGCTAGCATCAAAGGTGAAAACATGAAGTTGGGGATTCATACATCAGAAAAAGGATGACATTATAGCTTAGAAAGGTGCTAAGTTGAAAGCCATAGAGTAAGAACTGATTGATGCCAAAGAAGTTCTTAAGAAATTTTAAGGTCAAAGCATGAAATTGGATAAGATTTTGTCTATTGGAGGAGGTTTGAACCATTTCACAAAAGGCTTGGATATACTAATAGGAAGCCTTTATCGCCCACTAATTTTGTTAATGCTAAAAATGTAGTTTCTTCTTGTAACAATCCATTTTTAGTGGTACTGTAAATGGTGGTTTCAGAATTTCGTTTGTCAATGATTAAGTTCGTAATTTTTAATAGTTAATATCTGTTAGTATATTTTAGTGTTATATGAAACTCTAGTTTGTTAACTTGATTGATTGGATAATTTATTTTAATGTATGGATGGATTAAATCGTAAAGGTGATAAAACTTTATTCTTATGTATTTATATTTACTTATGATAAAACATTATTGGTTAGGGCCTAGAATGATAATTTAGTCTTTTCCTTTATAGATAGTGGTCGGATAAGTGTTGGAACTATTTAGAATTATGTTAATTTTATAATAATTAGATCATAAAAATACCGTATCATGGTGGATGGAAAGAGGGAGTTCATTTTCTTTGTTTCATCCTCTCCATCACTATTTTTCTTCTTTGTTAAGCTAGAAAAGTTTGACCAAGTTTTTTGCTCTTGGATGATAAGCTAATTCGAGCATGTTTTGCATGGATTTTGTGTTTTGAGATTGTTGTGCTTCAATCTAGCTAATAGTGGTGTTCGTTTCTAAAACTATTAAACATTTCATGGGATTGCCATTGTTGATTGCTTGAAATTGTGGTGTTAAATGATTAGATTAGAAGAGAGGTTTTGAAAAAGGATCACTTGGTAAAATGAAAATATGTTAGTTTCGAATATTAGGACTTAAGTATGAACATTTTGAAACTGGTTTGAGATTTCTATACATGTTATTATAGGACTCGAGTGTATAATGTGTAAGGTTTAAAGGAATTGTGAGTGACTGAATTGAACTGATTCATATACATAATAAGATGATGAATGATATTTGGTTGATGAAAATTAAATTAAATTATATTATAGATCAAGATTTTAAACCGCCACGAGAAGATTGAGGGAAAAAGAAAGTCGTTGAGTGGACTTTATTGTGTGGTGTGTTACCACTTCACCAGGTAAGTTCATGTGCTATCAACCTTGTTTAAATCTTCTTTGTTTTTGTTCTTTCATTTTATAATTGGAAAATTAGTTAGTCGGATTCGGTTGTTGAGTGTAGAAAGGAGATATTGAATTGTGATACAAAGGAATGAGAAAAACATTATAAAATGAAAGTGTCCCGATGAACTTAGTAAAAGACTCATACACATGGTTACTTGATATTTCCAAATGATTTCGAGATCCAGCATTTGTTGCAGATTCAAAGATACATGTAACACAGATTTAGCCTGGACTGGTAATTTGATGTTGTTTTAAAGGTTAGTTTGGACTGATAACCTTAAATGTATATAAATTCCTGGCCAAGCTATTATTGTGTCGATAAAGTTTTAGCTTGAACGGGTAACCTAACACCTCTGTACATGTTTAGCTCGAACGAGTCTCTAATGTGAAGCGTACCTGTGTTTAAAGTTCTTTTACGATGTTTCATCGGGTATCATACATTAAGTGTAGTTTGAAATTGACAAATTATGGAATAAGAGGTAAGGGAAGATTTCATTTTTAAATTTTGAGTTAGCACCATTGAGAGGAACGAGAATGAATCAAATATGAAAGTGTTACTATATCATGTGGCGTACTTGATGTTTTATATGTTTAATAAAGTGTTCACATTTATTATGTTGAAAATGAATGGGAAGGAATTAGGTATGAAAGTATTATCATATCATGAAGTCATAATAGATTAACTTTTAATTTGCGTGCATAAAACATTTGCTCATTAGGTTGGAAATGGGGTGGGTTGTTTGGTAAACCATGAAGACATAATAGATTAACTTTTAATTTGTGTGCGAGGTAAATTGAGGTATAATCTTGTACGAGCTTACTATATATTTATAATACTTACTCTTGTGTTGTAATATTTCATGAAGATTTTTGGACGTTCAAGTTGCATCGATCGGATCTGTAAAAAGCTCACACTTTTCAATGGGGAAAAATTCGGCTTGAAAATGGTTTTCGTGAATAGCGAAAAATTAAAATTTTGAAAACAAACTCTATTTGTGATATTTATAGCAATAAACCCTAAACCTAAATTGTACTTGTGTTTTCAAATAAGTGGATCTTTGATGTTTTCCAACTTTCAATCCAACGATATTCTGCACTATTCTCGTACCACGAATTACTTCGAGTGTGGGCTCGAACCAATTGAATCAAAACACAGAACTAGAAAAAGTTTTCTTTTCCTTTTGGGATGGAAAAAAATTCTCTATTATTTAATAGAAACAGTAGAATTGTTATTTTTGAAAAATATATTTAATAGTTGTGAATAAATTCTCTCTATTTTTCGATAGTAATAATCTCTCAAAGTTGTGTTAATAGTTCTACCAATGCCATCTATTTATATGAAGATAAAGTAAAACTCTTGCTGAATTGTAAAAGTTTATTTCAACAAGAAAAACAACTTTCTACTTAGAGTATCAGTAGGGTCGACGACATCCCCCAGTATTTCTACTAGGTTTGTCGCCTCCTTCATATTCCATGAGGGGATTTTGGGCCTCTCTCACATCCAGCCAATTGTGAGTACCTCTTAAACTTTTTGATCCAGTATTTTGCAATTTGATCCAACCCGATTATGTTTTTTTATTTCCTAAAATAAATTTTAATATTTTATATTAAATAAAATATATTTAATATTTCACCGCTCAACATGTTCACTATGATCAAATGGTTTATTTTCATGTTCAGGCTTTAAAATAGCTCAAAAACATAAACGCATTCTTCCGATCATTTCTGAGTAATCCATGTACATCTAGAAATATATCATTTCTCACTTTCATTTCTTACTTACATTTCCATTTCCATTTTGAGAAACCTACATTCATTTCCAAATGATTTCATTTCTCCATTTTGGAAAAAACCATAATCATTCCTGAATGTTTCCCAATTTTTTATTTCTATTCATTTTGTTCATTTCGATTCAAACACACAATTCATTTACAGTTTCAACAAGCCAGCGGAGAGACCGATTGAACATATGTAATTAGGGTTCAAATGATTTATAATTAAGTTTTGGCTTTTCGCCTATTAATTATAAACTCATTTAGTCATGAAGTCATTTCACTATAGTATCATGACTGAGCTCTCCTTAATGACATACCATTACAAAAGCAACTCGATTAGTGCTCGTCTAATGACCTTAACATAAGTGTGTTACCCTCATAGGATATTCTTAATCTCTTTGAGTAATATTCATTCTCCCAATATGATCCTATTTTATCTCAATTACCATCAAATAGTAATCAAGATATTCATCACAAAGAAGAATGACCAATAGCCACATTTAGTTTTCATCAACCATGTAATACCAATGAGAGGATATCATTTAGAGCTGACCGTGGGTCGGGCCGAGCTTTAACAAAATTTTAGGCCCAATTGCTAGGCCCGAGCCTAGCTCGACCCGAAAAATAGGCCTAAAATTTTGTTCAAGCTCGACCCAAATAGAAGTCAAACTCGAGCTCGATTCGGCTCAGCCCGTATTTATTTTTTTAGATTATTTTATTATATACAACAAATTTAAAAAATATATAATATATCAAATACACTTACAAACATTAAAACAAACATTAAAAAATAAAAAATTTAAAATAAATTAAATTTTTTTATATTAAGATAGTTACAAAATAAAGTAGTAGAAAAATTAATAATAAAACATAAGTTCTACAATATTTAAATAATATTAAAAAAGACAGCGAAACAATAGTAAAAATGCATAAAAATAACATCCAAACAACAAAATAATAGCAAAACAACACCAAAATAGTAAAAAAAAGCACCAAAACAGTAAAGAAACAACACCAAAGCAACAAAGAACAACAACCAAAACAGTAAAAACAACACCAAAATAACAATATAATTTTTTATTAAAAATGTTTAATTTATTCATATCGAGTCGAGTCGGGCCCGAGCCAAAAAACTCTTACCCGAGACTCGGCTTGTTTAGAAAATGGGCCTCAATTTTTGTCTAAGCCCATTTTTCGAGCCTATATTTTTGTCCAAACCCTCCCATTTTTCGAGCGGGCCTTCGGGTCGGGCGACCCGACTCATGATTAGGTCTAATATCATTTACTCATGTCTTGGGCTATGAGTTTCACTATTGTGAACGACGTTACATACTATAAAAGTTGTACACCCAACACATAAAATTTTTTGTTCCTTATCTATTCAAACCTAATCTTTTACTTACATCAAAGTGTACAAGTCACGCATACATAGTCCATCATCCACTTAGGATTTAGGTATGCCACACTATAAACTTCACAAGTGAATAACTCCATAAACGAATTTAAGATCTATTTTTCTTAGGTCCAGTATGATGTACTATCAATCTAGTTTATCACATCTATGTCTCCATCTTTTAGGAGTCATATGCTCCTATGCCAAAGACAAAGCATCTCCCTAATTGAACTTGATGGACGATTGTAACGTGTAGGTCTGTGCAAGTGTACACAATCGTTATCAAGTAATAAGTAAGTATCGAGTTATCGTCTCTACAGGAACTATATATGTTAATCAATAAATTGTAAAATTATATTAAACAACTTGGTAAATAAAAACACAATATATTTGAAGGGTTGATGATTAAAATTAAATGCAAATGATCTAAATGCAATTGATCCCTGATGCAAATTAACCTAAGTATGAAAATTATCTACATGAATGAATGGATATTAGCAAAGATTAACACAATTCACAACAATTATAACACAAATAAACTAGGATAACTACTTTAATTAATTTAATTCATAATCAACATGCTTAGTAACATTCGAAAAACATTCCATGGCAACTAGATCTTTCATGGGCTTGGAAACCAAATTAAGTCCTTTTGGAATATTACTTAGTTAAATACATATTTTACTGATCATATCAAACTAAGGGTTCTTAGTATTCATGTGAAGTGACAGGAACTGGGTTGGTTTGAAACAATTTAATCTCGTGAACCTAAAAGTCATGCAAGGTATGGCTCAATCAAGTTATTATGAACCTTCATTTCATTTTGGGTTGGATATGAATTAAGCAAGCACATTTCAATTATTGTGTCTATTAGCTGATTTGGTTCGAATTGCTCAACTAATTCTAATACATCCAATCACGTATGAATGAAACACATGCTTGATATTAATTAAAAACATGATCGATTGAGACACAAACATCATAAGCATGAATCAAATGAATATTATTTAATTAAAGCAATCATCCTAGCTTAAATAAAATTAAGCTATCATTGTTGATAACAAGATCAAAGATCACATAGAAAACATTATAAACTTAAATATTAGAAAAGAAAGAATAAACCCTATCGAAGTGGTTGTCACCCAAATCTTCAATCGAAGAAGACTCCTTCACTCCTTTACTTTGCTCCTTTCTGATGACTCTCTAAGGTGGTTGACCAAGGGATCTTTAAGGGGCTTAACTAGTTAAAATCTCAATGAAAGAGATTAATGTTAGGTGTGGGATTGAAAAAGATAATAAAAGAATGAGAGAATTGAGAGAAAACAAAGAATGTTGGAATGTGAGGGATGATTTGAAATGTGGTGGAATGACTCTTATTTATAAGTGAGGGGTGAGATCTCATTTGCTAAAAATAGGGAGTTTGAATCCCTCATTTACCTCTAATGCTTTGGCCGGCCATGCTTTGAGGATTATGGGTTGATTTTTTGCTTCATTTTGAAGCAGTCAACATGCCACATCAACCAGGGACCAAGACTCAGCCCATAGCATATCTCTAGGCCAATTTCTGGTTTCTTTTCAAATGTAGGGACTCCTTGCAATTAAACCAAAAGTGATTTATTTGGAAACCATGGTGTTGCCTAAATTGGGCTTCGTTCTTCTTGGATTGGATGGTTTTAATGATCCAACAAAATAATCAGACCTATCTAAAGCAAATTAATTGATATTGGGTCAAATTAATTAAATTAACCCAATTTAATAATATTTTAATTAACCCAATTATTATTGAAATAATTCATGTTTAATTATTAAATATGATTTATGTCTTAATGTTTAAATAATTTATGCATGGCCCATTTTATACATTAAAAATACATCATATTAAATTAAACTATAAAATAAGTCATTTTGTGCATAAAAACTATATAATAAAGTATAAAATCACATTTTAATAATTTAGATGTCCTAAAAATATTTTTGTATATTTCATTAATTTATTAAACAATTACTCGATTTTAACATCGATTTTAAGTAAAAAGGTGGTGAAATTACATAGGAAAAACCTATATACTTTCAAGTTTACACACTCCCAAACTTAAATCATTGCTCGTCCTGAGTAATGTTTATGCACAACAAGGGTTTTGCTAAGGCAATATTATTGCTAAATGTGTAAGTAACATCAATCTTTGTCTCATAATCATGCATCAACAAGTTCATGTTCATAGATTCTCTTTATTGATAAGTAGCTTGCATGCAGATATTATTCAGAATTTTTATACTAAGTATCAAAATATGCCAACATGAGTTCATAGTTTGCATGCATTTCAAAGTTATAGGTAGCATTCTCTATTCAGCATAATTTCCTATCAATCTAAACAAAACAATCATAAGGTCTATTTGTGGTCTTCATATGTTAAACTTAGAAATTCCTCTCTACCTACTAAGTGACATAATCAATCAAATCAATAGGTCTTTTGTAAGGTTGTAATGGGACTAGGCTAAAGGTAGGGAAGTGAAATTTTGGTTTTAATAATCTTAACCCTTAACTTTGTCTTGGATCTTTTTGTAACGCAACCTTTTTCTTGAATGAATCTTTGTAACACCCCCAAACTTATTTTAAACTCATGCTCATACATTTTCTTTTAGAGATTGAGCAAACTTTTCTTCTGTCTTTTTTTTCTCTTTTTTTTAAGTATGAGCATGTACATCTTTTCGAGATTTTCCTCAAATGTTGATCACTAAGACAACTTTAGTTGTGCACAAAGTAGGATAACTTAAAAAGATGGTAATATGGCTTATGATGTAGGTAATTTGCAATAAATAAGCCATTAAGCTTAAAATTAAAGTTTCAAGGGTTTAATATCATAATGTGGGCTTGAAAGGCTCAAATGATCCAAAAAATGTGCTTATATCATATTTAGACATTTATGTCTCCTAAGATTTCGCCTTGAGAAAGTTACTAAGTCAATTCTAAATAAATAAACCTTCATGCATGTTTAATCTCAAGCGAAACTAAATTTTCATGGCAAACATTACCTAAGACAAGATCATACCAGCATTCCATCATTCATGATAACATACATTCAACTTAGATAGAATCATCATTCATGCTTGCATTCAAACTAACTTATTAACAAAAATTTTCTCTAAACATTCATTTATTAAAGCTTACTTATGTAAAAAGATTGAAACATACTTGAAAATTTTAAAAATTCGAGCAATTATTTGCCTTACCCCCTTACAAAAAAAACAATGTTCATCATTGCAAAAACAAGTGATGAATGAAAACTGAACACTAGGTAGGGTTGCAAGAAAAGAGAAGTGAGTCATAAAGACTGCTTAAATACCAAGTATTTCTTAACAATTCAATCCTAAATATGTTCATTCCCATTGCCACATCACTTAGCTTTTTCTTAATAAAGAGGTGTTAAGCTTATTTATGTTTGCAGTGTTTTATTATGCGAAAATAAAATCCTAACCACGAAAGAAATAAACTCCTAAGGAGCTAAAAACAAACAAAGAAAAAAATCCCTCTTTTATTTTTTTGACTCATTCCCTTTGTGTTCTTTTTCTTCAGCTCCATCCTCTCTTTCATAGTCATCTTCTTCCTTCCATGTCTCAAAGATAGTATTTGGGAACTCAGGAACAAAAGTGTTAGAGATATTCTTAAAAGTATTTCTAATGGAATCATCTCTAATCTTCGCATATTTCTAATAAATTTGTTGTTGATTGTGCATGAATTTTCACATATCCATCACGATTGACAACTCCGATTTCTTTGAAGTGTTTGCAGAAGTCGGCATTGGAGTTGTGAATTCAGGATCGACACTTGGCTTGACTAGTTCGTCTTCTGGCTCAACTTTTGGTTCAGAGTTGGTTGGTTACTTAGTCGGTTTAAGACTATTTGGCTCCTCCTCAAATTCTACTTCTTCAATGTAAAAAACTAATCAGCTTCAGTTTCAGTTTTATTTGACGACTCATCGGTTTCTGGTTTAGTTGGCTCACCTTGTTCGCTTTGGTTCAGTTCATGAACTCTCTCCACTAACCTTTCAAGGTCATAAGATGTGATGCACCCTTGAACATATTGGCCCTTCAAATTTGCTTTTGTTTTAACATGGGCCCTTAAGCAAAGTGAAGTAATCAATGATGGGAAGTAGGCACTTCCGATCTTCTTTTTGGCATAGTCATGGATCTCCTTGAGAATAATTTTCCCCAAATTGATAGTCCTTTCTATCAATATTGCATACAACAAGAGCATTCGTTCCATCGAGATGGTGGAACTATGTGAGATAGGCATGAAGCTATAGCGAACAAAATAAAACCATACCTTAACTATCAGTTTTAGGTATTACTTTCGGCAAGAATGGCTCCCATACTTTCTTATAATCCATTGGGATCCCGGATAAGCACTTGTTGAAGAAAATCTCAATTGATTTGTTCATCATAGGATAATACTCATCTTCTTCAACATTAGGTAAGTTAAATAAATCATTAATGGATTTAGAAGTAAGAGGTACCTTATTCTTTCGAATAGTGACCTCAATAGCTTCTTGTAGAGTCAAACTGGCATAAAACTCTCGAACTAGTTCATCATCGGGAAGTGAACGAGCATCATAAAATTGTTCCCATTGAGAGCAATGATCTTCTTTCGAATAAGCACAGGTACAACCATCAAATCAGTGCTCTTCAAGCTAAAACCCTCCTTTGGCATCATAGGTTGATGCTTAAAGATTGAATCAAATCTTTCCTTCACTTCCCCAGCTATCACAATCGGGTTTTCAGGAGTAGTTCTAGCAGATCTAATTCTTTTTCGAGACATGATACTTTTCCCAAAAATTCGGCAGAGTTTCGGCAAAGAAAAGAAATCAATAAGGTGGTGGTAGGGACTTGCGGCGACGACAACCTTGTGACGGAAAGGAAGGTGCGACAGCGACAGTTGTGCTCTGACAACCTCTTTGCGGCGATGATAGATGGCTTATATGATAAGGGAAGAAAAACTAGGGTTTTCTTCGAGATTTGAGGCTAACGACACAAGGGAAAATTAGGGGTGGATAGGGTTTTAGCTAATTGCTTTGAGTGTTGTGAAAATTAGAGTGGTGAAGAGGAGTTTATATAGCAAGGGATTAGGACAATATGTAGAAAAAAATTAGCTACATAAGTGTTATTTGGGCGACAAGCAAGGGAGAAGAAATAGGGGTGTAACACCCAAAACCAGGAAATGTCGCCGGCTAAGGTCTCGATGCCACTCAAATCATCTATCACTGATCATCATTTAAAATCATGTAATTTGTTCTTACATTATTAAAGAAATACACCCAACATGTTGTAAATTATCATTTAATTATAATCACAATTTAATAAGGCAAAAAAGGTCATTTCCAAGATTTTTGGAGACTATTACCGATACTTCTTGGACAAGTATCGGTAGTTGTCAAGTCAGTAAACAGTTTAAGAATAGTACAGACTTTTACCGATACTTAAGACAGTACTATCGATACAAGTGAGACTTCTACCAAAACATGTCATGCTTTTACCGAAACTAAAAACTCCAAAAAGCTAAAAGTCTCACTTTGCTACTTCTACCGATACAATACAATTATACAAACTACCGATACTTCTAAACACATAATTATCGATACTTGCTATTCAACTATCGATACAACCTAAGTCAGTAAACAACTTGTGTCCTATCCTGTCCTTTTACCGATACAACCATGGGTTATACCGAAACAAGTATGCAGAATTCAAATATTCCCACAAGTTCTCAAGCTAAGCCAATAATTCTCATTTCATACATAAGACACAAAGACAAATATACTTAAAGTTCAAAACACATATGATACTACATTTCATTTCATTGTAAGCCTACTTTTACCCATAGTGTCATGCAAGGTATGATAACTACCTAACCAAGGTTACAACAATGAACCACCATCCAAAATCAAGAGTTATATAACAACAACATCCTAGTACATGCCATAAAACCAAGTGATGTAAAAACTATCAAATGAGCTCCGTAATAGTGTGATTTCTTACTATCCAACCAAGGTTACAACAATGAACCACCATCCAAAATCAAGAGTTATATAACAACAACATCCTAGTACATGCCATAAAACCAAGTGATGTAAAACTACCAAACGAGCTCCGCAATAGTGTGATTTCTTTGAGATGATCCGATCTTCAAGCATCAAAATGTATCTACAAAACAACAACAGATACACGGGTAAGCTTATTAAGCTAGTAAGTTCGCAATATCATTTTCTTACAGAATAGTCAAATCGGTTATGAAGGTGATAATGAGTATGTATTCATAATCTTGTGAACAGTAACGAATTTAATCTCTTTCAATCTTCCAGATTTTAGCTCATACGAGCACAGACAACATTAGCTCTCACGAGCCTAAAATGTTCGCTCTTACGAGCCTAGAATGGTTAGCTCTTACGAGCCCAGAATAGTTAACCAATATACGATGCTGTTCACACAAGCTGATGAGAATTCGTGACATACGCGAAGACTTAGCCATCGATACGATCCAGAATTTCCCACTCTCGATGCTGCTCACACAAGCTGATGAGAATTCGTAACATACGCGAAGACTCAGCCATTGGAAGGGTCCACAATTCAGTATTCATTCAGAATCTGTAAACTTGTGATGCTGCTCACACAAGCTATCAGGATACTGCACACATATGCAAGATCTTAGCCATCGCCTCAAATTAGATAACTGGCCCCAAGGCTGAGATTTCGTTTATTCCTTTGCCTTTCCATCATCACGAATGTTTAACCTTTCTCGAGTTGCTGTAACAATAGTGAAAGTACAAGAAACATACAATGTGTATAAACTAACACTATGAACTTATTGGATGAAATTTCAGTTTGGCTAAACTTAGGGACTATTCTACTAATTTGGTTATGAAACATACAATGTGTATAAACTAACACTATTACTAATTTACCCCTAATACATTTTCCTCTTTTACAATTTAATCCTTTTTACTCAATTCACTATCTAACCATTAAAATTCCATAACCAAATTTTAATTCGTTGCTAATGACATCATAAATAAAAAATAAATAAATTTATGACTCGACTTATCAGAATTGTGGTCCCGAAACCAATATTTCCAACACCATTGAAAAATTGGGCTGTTACAAGGGGTGACAGCAATTGCATGGAAATTTTCCTCTTTTTTGTTGTCTTAAGCCTCAGACTCAATTGTATTTACAGACTTAACTTAAAAACAAACTGATTAGTACTTAGGTCAAATTGACCCCCTTTATTAAACAAAAAATTAAAATTAAAATTAAAATTAAAGAACAAAAATAAAAATTTCAAAACCTAATTAGAAAATTTCTTCGTAACATATTACATTAAATTAATTCCCAAGAAAGGTTGGAGGGCTCATAGCGGTCCCACTAAAATTCTAATCTCCTTAGACAGAATTAATTAAATGTACGAAGTTAAGAAAAATAATTTCTAATTATTTATTTATTCACAAGTAAATTCATGAAAAATCAAGGGTCTGTTAAATTGAACGAAGATTCAACTCGCTCAACTTCATCATCCCCAATAGTGCTTTAGACGTTGACCATTAACTTTAAATGTACCTCCATGATTGCCATATAATTCAATGGCTCCATATGGATAGACTTTATGAATGGTAAAAGGTCCAGTCCATCGAGATTTGAGCTTCCTAGGAAATAACCTTAGCCTTAAATTAAACAATAGCACTCTCTGACCTTCTTTGAACTCGCAAGGTTATATATGACTGTCATGCCATTTCTTAGATTTTTCTTTACACATCTTGGCATTCTCGTATGAAAATAACCTCAATTCTTCCAACTCATCAAGTTGTAACAGTCGTCTCTCACTAGCTTGCTTAAGATTCAAATTTAGCTATTTCAAAGCCCAGTGAGCTTTATTTTCCAATTCCAATGGCAAATGACAAGTCTTTCCAAAGACCAATCGATAAGGATTCATTACTAATAGTTTCTTAAATGTTGTTCGATAAGCCCATAATGCATCATCGAGCCTTTGAGACCAATCTTTTCTGCTAGGGCATACTATCCTTTCAAGAATTCCTTTGATTTCACGGTTCATTCATTCTTCAGCTTGCCCATTTGATTGTGGCTGATAGGCAGTAGCAATCTTATGTTTCACATTATACTTGTCAAACAACCACTTAAGCCACTTGTTCACAAAGTGAGATCCTTCATTACTAATGATCGCTCTTGGGGTTCAAACTGTGTAAACACATGGTTATGTAGGAATCACATGACTACCTTAGCATCATTTGTAGGGTATGCTTCGGCTTCAACCCACTTGGATACATAGTCCACAAAAACCAAGATGTACTTGTTCCCAAACAAAAAGGATCTGGGCCTAGAAAATTAATACCCCATGCGTCAAATAATTCAACTTCTAAAATGTTTGTCAAGGGCATCTTGTTCCTCCTTGATATGTTTCTGGTCCTTTGGCATCTATCACAAATCTTCTGCTGTACGTGAACCACCAAGTGTCCCCCACTTAGAGATGAATGACAATGGTATAGGATTTCAGCAATCTGACTTTCAGCTACGCACTTTTTGATTATGTTATCTTCACATTGCTTAAACAAAAACAGATCCTCCTAGAAATAATATTGACTATCATGAAGGAATTTCTTCCTTTGTTGGTATGTCTTTCTTGAGAAATTACTCCACATGCAAAATAATTGGCAAAATCAGCAAACTAAGGTGTTTCATGAATTTGACTTACCTCGAATACATGTTCATATGGAAAATTTTCGTTGATAGGAACAAGTGAATGAATTACCTCATTTTGTTCCAACCTTGACAGATGATCAGCTACTTGATTCTCGACACTTTTCTATCTTGGATCTCAAGGTCAAATTCTTGGAGTAAGAGTATCCAACGAATTAACCTCGGTTTAATATCTTTCTTGGTGAGTAAGTATTTAATGGTCGCATGGTCAGTAAACATTGTAACTTTGGTACCTATAAGATATGAGCGGAATTTGTCAAAAGCAAAAACTATAGCAAAGAGTTCTTTTTCAATTACTGTATAATTGAGTTGGGCTTCTGTCAGATTTCTACTTGCATAGTAGATAGGGTGAAACACTTTGCTTCTTTTTTGAACCATTACAACTACAATGGCAAAATCACTTGCATCACACATCAACTCAAAAGGTGAGTTCTAATCTGGTGTAACTATTATTGGGGTTGAGATTAACCGACTCTTTAACTCTTTAAAAGCTTCGAAGCATGCTTTGTTGAAATAAGAAGCTGTAATCTTTTTCTAACAACAAATACAAAAGCATAGAAATTTTCCAAAAATTCTTGATAAATCTTCAGTAAAAACCGGCATGGCCTAAGAAACTTCTAACTCCTTTCACACTAATTGGAGGCGATGATAATCTTTTAATTACATCCACCTTCACTTTGTCAACTTTAATTCCTATTTTAGAGATTTTAAGCCCTAAGATAATCCCTTTCTTAACCATAAAATGACATTTATCCCAGTTAAAGACAAGATTCGTTATATCCCTAAACCTTAAACCAAACACAAAAAATCATCCATGAAAACCTCAACAAAATTTTTAACCATATCAGTAAATATTGACATAATGCATCGTTGAAATGTTGCAGGTGAATTGCATAAATCATAAGGCATTCGCCAAAAAGAAAATGTACCGTACGAAAAAGTAAAGGTTGTTTTATATTGGTCTTTCGGGGCTACAACTATTTGGTTATATCCTAAATAGCCATCTAAAAACAATAAAATTCATTACATGTCAGTCGATTTAACATTTGGTCCATAAAAGGCAACGGAAAATGGTCCTTCCGAGTGGCTTTATTCAGCTTTTTATAGTCAATATAGATTCTCCAACCCGTAATAGTTCTCGTCGAAATTAACTCGTTACACTTATTCTTAACAATCGTGATTCCACCTTTCTTCGGTACACATTGCACCGGACTTACCCATGAACTATCTGAGATGGGGTAAATGATTCTGGCATCTAACCACTTGATAACTTCTTTTCACACTACTTTTATGATAGGATTGAGCCTCCTTTTCCCATAAATTCGAGCTCGTTCACCTTCCTCTAAGATAATCTTATGCATGTAGAAGGAAGGGTTTATACCTCGAATATTAGCTATGGTCTAACCAATTGTTTTCTTAAATTTCTTTAAAATAGCAATTAGTTTCTCCTCTTTATCTTTTGTTAGTTCTGCTGAAATTATCACAGGAAAAGTAGAATAGTCACCTAAATAAACATATTTCAAATGGGAAGGAATTACCTTTAGTTTGAGTTTAGGCGGTCCCTCAATTGATAACTTCGGTTGAACATATTCATGAGCTTCCAACTCCAAGGTTCAAATCGTGCTGATTGAATATAATTCCTCGGATTGGCTTCCATCAAAGCCATGTTTTATTCACCTTCATCATCTTCCAAAGGGTCAAACTCTAAAGCATTCTCTAATGGATCTTCCATAAAATTACTTTCCATAGAAACCAAAGTTTCTATCTCTTCCATAACTAAACACTTTTCTGTCGGATCGAGAAATTTCATAGCCTTAAGAATGTTAAAGGTTACCTGATCATCTTGAAGTCGCATGGTGAGTTCACCTTTCTGCACATCAATTAACTTTCTTCCTGTGGCTAGGAAAGGTCTCTCAAGGATGATCGGCACTTCCTTATCTACATCAAAATTTAGGACAATGAAATCAGTAGGAAAGATAAACTTATAGACTCTTAGCAAAACATTCTCGATCTTTCCTTCGGGATATTCTAAATATCGATCTACTAGCTGAAGCGTCACAGTTATGGATCTTACTTTTTCCAATAGCTTGAAAATAGATTTGGGCAGCAAGTTGATGTTGGCTCCTAAGTCACACAAAGCTTTACCATAATAAGATTCACCGATATTACAAGGTATAGTAAAGCTTTTAGGGTCCTTTAATTTCAGAGGCAACTTGTTCTACAAGAATGCACTACACTTTTTCGTCAAAGCAACAGTCTCATACTCACTAAGTCATTTCTTATTTGATAGAATATCTTTCATAAACTTCACATAATTTAGCATAGGTTCTAAAGCTTCCACCAACGGGATATTGATGTGTAACTTCTTCAGAACTTCTTGAATTGCACCTTCTGTTTCTGCTTATGTTGCTGCAATCTTTTTGGGTACGGAATTGATGAAACTTTTGGTTGGACATGAAAACTCTTCTGAGAAGGTAAATCTACATCTACAGAAGATGTTAAATCATTAGAATTCACTAGGTTAGGGTTTACCTCGTTAGACTTTGCATATTCTGGCTCTTTTGATGTAGGAATTTCAACGATTAGTTGACTTTCCTCCCTGTCAACGGGTTCATCTTCAACATCAATCACTCGGGGTTCCAAAGTTTTACCACTACGTAATGCCACTACCTTGCAATGTTCCTTACCCAACTTCTTGGATTCTCTATACCGTTCAGCAAGGTTCCTTGCGGTTTATTACAAAGCTTCATAGTTAATTGACCCATTTGTTTCTCCAAATTTTTCAGTGTTACTACTTGGCTTTGGATCAAGGCGTTATTCCTAGCCATGTACGCTTTCAACAAGTTCTCTAAACTGTTTGATGATTCAGCTTGGGGTGGTTTTGGAGTTTATTGATTAAACCCTTGGGATTGGTTGGGTCTATGCTGCATGTAGTTGTTCGATCCATTTCCTTGGTTGCTCCAAGAAAAGTTAGGATATTTACGCCATGAAGGATTGTAGAAGTTGGACTGGGGTCCTTGTCCACTTCTATTCTGATGTTGATTGATTCCCACGTAATAAATTGACTTTGGGTTTAATGGACAATTCTCGAAATAATGGCCTTCCCCACAGTACATGCAAGAAACAACTTCAAACTGACTTCGTGATTGAGCTGTAAAATTTTAACACCATTAGTGGTAAACTGTGTTAACATAGAGGAAATAGACGATACTTAAGCTAAAAGTGAAGTGAGGGCGTCAACTTCATGAACTTCGGCTACACGTCTTCCTGAAACTCCTTGATTTGTTGGCCATTGATAGTTGTTACTAGAGATCTTCTCAATAATCTCATAAGCCTCATTATAAGACTTAGACAAATTTGCACCATTCGCAGAAGCATCTACCATCAATCTTGTGTGTGCGTTGAGACCATTATAGAACGTCTCCAACAGGATACAGTGAGGAATCCTATGATGAGGACACTTACAAAGAAACTTCTTCTTGAATCGCTCTTAAGCCTCGTATAAAGACTCGTCATCCAATTATTGGAAAGTTGTGATCTTGTTTCTTAACTTAGCATTCCTGCTAGGTGGGAAATACTTAACAAAATTTTTTTTTGCTAATTCTTGCCAAGTAGATATTAAACTTGGTGGCAACGAATTAAGTCATGCTCATGCTCAATCTCACAATGAGTACGGAAACAACTTCAACCAAGTGCATCTTTAGTCACACCAACTATCTTAAATGAATCACTCACCTCCATAAGCAATCAAAGGTGAAGATGTGGATCTTCTGTGGGCATACCACTAAATTGGCTCACTATTTCTAGCATTTGAAACATCACTGGTTTCAACTCAAATTGGGGTGTCACAATATCCCGCCTTCTAATTCCCAGATTTAAATCACTAAAGAGTGGCACAACATATTGTCTGATGCATCGATCCCAATCATCAGCAATGAGGATAGGATTTCACACATGATTAGCTCCATTACCTTGGCAATTATTCTGATTTTCATGGTCCATTTCAGCTTATCTCTAAGCTAATCGTTCAAGCCTTCTTTGTTTGACTGTTCACTCAATTTCAAGGTCTATAGGGAGTTAATTGATAATTCGATCTATGCTTATAAACACTAGAAAGAAAATCATAAAAATAAAAGAATAAATTAGTAATGTTAGAAATAAATAAAACCAAATTGCAAATAAATAAATTCACAAAAAATGATTAAGGCAATAGTCCCCCGCAACGGCACCAAAAAGTTGTGACGCATAGGTTTGTGGCAGTGTAAACATTCGTTATCAAGTAATAAGTAAGTATCCAATTATCATCTCCACAAAGACTGTATATGTTAATCAATGAATTGTAAAATTATATTAAACAACTTAGTAAATAAAACACAATATATTTGAAGGGTTGATGATTAAAATTAAATGCAAATGATCGAAATGCAATTGATCTATAAGCAAATTAACCTAAGTATGAAAATTATCTATATGAATGAATGGATTTTAGCAAAGATTAACACAATCAACAATTATAACATAAATAAACTAGACAACTACTTTAATTAATTTAATTCATTATCAACATGCTTAGTAACATTTGAAAAATATTCCATGGCAACTCGATCTTTCATGGGTTTGGAAACCAAATTAAGTCCTTTCGAAATCTTACTTAGTTAAATACGCATTTTATCGATAATATCAAACTAAGGGTTTCTTAGTATTCATGTGAAGTAATAGGGATTGGGTTGGTTTTAAAACAATTTAATATCATGAACCTAAAAGTCATGCAAGGTAATAGAGCTCGGTCAAGTTATTACGAACCTTCAATTCATTCTAGGTCGGATATAAATTAAGCAAGCACATTTCGATTATTGTGTCTATTAGTCGATGTCTGGTTCGGATTGCTCAACTAATTCTAATGCATCCAATCATGTATGAATGAAATACATGCTTGATATTAATTGAAAACACGATCTATTGAGGCACAAACATCATAAGCATGAATCAAATGAATATTATTTAATTAAAGCAATCATCCTAGCTTAAATAAAATTAAGCTATCATTGTTGATAACAAGATCAAAGAACACATAGCAAACATTATAAACGTAAATATAAGAAAAGAAAGAATAAACCCTATCGAAGTGGCTATCACCCAAATCTTCGATCGAAGAAGACTCCTTCACTCCTTTGCTGATGGCTCTCCAAGGTGGCCAACCAACGGATCTTTAAGGGGCTTAACTAGCTAAAATCTCAATGAAAGAGATGAATGCTAGACATGAGAATGAAAAGATGAGAGAATTGAGAGAAAATGAAGAATGTTGGATTGTGAGGGATGATTTGAAAAGTGGTGGAATGGCTCTTATTTATAGGTGAGGGGTGAGGTCTCATTTGTTAAAAATAGGGAGTTTGAATTCCTCATTTCCCTCTAATGCTTGGCTGACCATGCTTTGAGGATTATAGGTTGATCTGTTGTTGCATTTTGAAGCAGTCAACATGCCACATCAACCAGGGACTAAGACTCAGTTAACAGCATATCTCTAGGCCAATTTCTGATTTCTTTTCAAATGTAGGGACTCCTTGCAATTAAACCAAAAGTGATTTGTTTGGCAACCATGGTGTTGCCTAAATTGGGCTTCGTTCTTCTTAGATTGAATGATTTTAATGATCCAACAAAATAATCAGACCTGTCCAAAGTAAATTAATTGATATTGAGTCAAATTAATTTAATTAACCCAATTTAATAACATTTTGATTAACCCAATTATAATGTAATAATTCATGTTTAATTATTAAATATAATTTTATGTCTTAATGTTTAATTAATTTATGCATGACCCACTTTATACATTAAAAACACATCATATTAAATTAAACTATAAAATGAGTCATTTTGTGCATAAAAACTATATAATAAAGCATAAAATCACATTTTAATAATTTCCATGTCCTAAATCAATATTTTAGTATATTTCATTATTTATTAAACAATTACTCACTCATTTAACATCAATTTTAAGGAAATGGTGATGAAATTACATAGGAAAAAATATATATTTCGAGTTTACAATGACATATTAGTCTTTCAATCAGTTTTCTCATTTCTGATTAGACTAAGGAAAAGTTTAGGTTCGTCTACTAATATAAGTTGTTTTTTTGTATTACAATCCGACCACATAATATCGTTTAATATTAGTTAAACATTAGACAATTTGTGAGCAAAATTTGCTTCCATTTTGCTTTGTATGCAAAATTCATGTAAGGACAATATAAAAAGTATTAATGTAATTCATGAATAATTTTATTAATCAATCTGTTCAAAAAATTACAAGTATACTTGGACAAAACTACTACACTTAGGGCACCATATCCAACATATCCGCCCCATATTAGTAGACTTTGTTTATTTAGTTAGGCTATGGCATGTATATAGGTGGATATGATTATGAAAACTTGTCAAATTCGAAGTTATTTATGTTGTCTTTTGACTTTTGTAAATGAAGGAGACAAAAGTCTATGATCGGATATGTATGCGTGTAATATTGTTGTATCCACATAGATGTTACTTTGATCAAAGCATAGAATTAACTGTGTTTAGTTAACATTCTATGGTATAGGAGTCCGTAGGATAGTTAGCAGTGGAACTGTTCGTAGGAGAGTCTGGCATGTAATGGTTTGTGGAATAGTTCGGCATGTAAGTATTAAGCATGTTGTAAGTTATGTGACCATTGTGGCTGCACAATATATATATATATACACACTTTATGATCATTCAAGTAATCGATGGTAACATCCTATAGCTTGAGTCCAACGACCGAATGGGCATGTAACACCCAATTCTGGCAAGTCCAATGTACAGGTGAGAAAAATGAGAGAAATATGTGGAGCGCAATCTATTCACCCAATTATCACTTTTGGGCGTATAGATCAAGCGCATAGTAGATGTTAAAGTATTGAAAGAATAGTTTTTTTGTATGTGTTGAGTCATTAAGAGGAGGAGATTGGTAAGAGTATGTGTTGAGTCCATTTTGGACCTTTGTTTAATTGCAATTTAAGTTCTTGAGTCATTGGCCAATTAAAACCCTATAGCGATAAAACATTTACAATTTAGTCTTTGTACCCTAATTCAATAATTAATCGACAAAATTGAAGGACCAAACCTTAATATTCATTTATATCAACTCCATAATATTTTTATTTAACATTTACGGACCTAGTTTTCTAAAATAGGGTTTGGAAACTACCTTTTTTGACACTACTAAAATCAAGCTACTACTGGTTAGGTCATCCTGAGTGTCCAACTCTTATTTTACTAAGGTTACTAAGGGTTATAGTAACACCCCACACCCGACCTAAACATTATGGTCAAATTCTGAGAAGTTACATAAGTTTGTTTGGAATATGAAATTTAAGTTCAAAAACATTTCAAAATTTGACCCTGTCTTTGTCCCTAAAAAACTTCAGAAGAGTTCATTGTTAAAAATTTTGACAACTTATTTTGGAAACTAAAAAATCATTCTTTAATTTTCTTGCAACGGAATCTTAAGTAAATATAGTTTTGAAACCCGTGTTTCGACCTTGAAAATTTGTTACTATGTCAGTTTGAAATAAAATGTTCAAGATATAAATGACCATTCCAAAATAAAAAGCATAACCAATAACAGTCCCAGAAAAGTCCAATTTAAACAGTCCACAAAAAATAACCCATAAACTTAACAATATTAAAGAAATCATAATTTTTATAAATCAAGCTCCTATTACGCCGATCCATCCTAAGGTGTTGATTATCTAAAAGGAAACATATAAAATGTGAGCTTATAAGCTCAGTGTGCAAAACCAAATGCGTAAATATCACAAGGACACATAACAAATCATGCTTAGTTACAAATTTCAAATATTTTTCATTAATAGATTGGATGTAGAATCATTTTTAGAAATAGATATGTAATCAAATGCATATACAAGTCCTACCCCCATCCGCTACACACCATCTTCGTTCATCCCTTACATACCAGTTAGGGTATCAAGTACTCATCTAGTCCCACACACCAATAAGTGAGCGTATGTCACTTTATAGAATTTATACAGTTGAGCTGCCATATATAATATGTGATAAACCGCCAAAATCAAATATATGTGGCTGAGCACCAAATAAAGAAGATAAATTAAACTGCCAACACTTCTTACGTCATATCATATTCCCACCCTAATTCTCATGCAGACTAACAGATACTTAATGCACATATGTCATACATGTTTTTCACATAAAACAGACTATCAAATTATCATAATACAAATTATACACATATATTTCACATACTACATTCATATTTAGTACAGTAGCATACTATCAGATATCATATTTTCAAGCCCTATTTATATAGTATGGACCCCATGGAGGGTCTAATAATAAATTACATACTAACACGTCCTAAATGAAAATTTCCAAAAAAATGGGCTCACACGCCCGTGTGGCCCACACAACCCAAATAGCTAACCCGTGTAGCCCACACACCCCAAATAGCTAACCCGTGTGGGCCACACAGTCTACCTGATCTACTTGTGTGACTTCACATGCCCGTGTGTCCCACACGACCTACCTTAAATGCTTGTATAATTGCACATGCTCGTAAGCCCCCCACACGACCTAACACACGACCAATCACATGCCATTTGTGGAATACACGGTGAACCACACGATCGTGTATCGAAGAATAGTCCCAAAATTTCTTTATTTTTGTCAGATTTTCTCAATTCAATCATGGTGGTTTCAAGTTAGAAACAACACCTAAATTATTTTTGATATATATTCACAAAAGAGAGCACCATGACCTATAATCAGTATTCCAAATGCTCGAATTAGTAACGAAATATGACCCTAAATCAAGATTTTGATCACCAAAATGGCATTAGAACACTTACCCAAAAGAAAAACCGTAACCACAGTATCTAATTTGCTAGAGGAATGCCCAACACCTCTTGTTCTTCTCCTAAAAGCATCGAAGTTCTTATATAACATAAAATACAAACTTAACACAACACTACTCAAGTTTCGAAACTCCAATGCCCAAAAAAGAAATTACAATAAACGAATAGAGTAGAGAATAAAGAAACCCTACTCTTGAAAATTGAAGTCGATAGAATAAAGGATTAACGTTTAAAGAATTAACATGAGTAAGAAAAGAGAAAGAAAGTATAGAAAACGTGAAAGAAAACCAACATGAAGGGGAGAATGACATGAAAAGAGTGTGAGGGAAACGTCGGATTTTGGGAAAATTAATTAGTTAAAATCCCTATTTTAAAAAAAAACAAAATAAATCCCTCAAGTAACTGATCAGATTTCCAAGGATTTAGTTTAATCCAAACTCACACACATAAGCGGCCCAAAGACTGGCATAAAAAAATATCCCCAGTTTTCTCACGTAAGAATTCAAACACAAGACCAAAAGGGTAAGCTGAAACCTTACCATTGAACCAATAGGTTCATTCTTACTAAAACTTGCGCAAGAATTAAATTTAAGTTCAAAGCTCATAGATAAGGGTTGAGCAAAAATTAACAATATTTAAGAGAAAATATTCAAACAAAAAATCTCTCACACACAAACACAACACTCAACCACTGAACCAGATTAATTCACTTTCCAAATTTTAACAAATCAAAGCTCAAAATTTTGGAGTGTTACAGTTATTAACTCAAATTATGATAATAATTTTTTTTTCAATAAGTGTGCATGTTTTGAGCAAAGACTTGAAGTGTAAAATGGTTCAATTACGTGTATAACTCTAATTGCATGCCATACATATCCTACTAAACGTTTTACTAAGTTCACTCAGGCAACATTTCCATATAAATAACATTATCATTTCCTGTACATCATTTCATTTCTCATATAAGACATATATTCAATCAACAATCTCGTTTACATCTTGTTCTATTTCATGTAACCAACATTATCAAGAATTTTACAATTCAATTCATTTTGAACTATAAGTGGCCAAAGTCACAAATTCATTCAAATATTATATATAAATGAAATAGAACACAAATAAACATAACATTAAAATAAATTAGTAAGTTTTGTATGAACTAACCTAATCAAAACAGTAAACAACCGAATCTTCCAGGACTAATTGATAATTTTGGCTTTTCTTCGATTATCACTGGTTTGATTCAATTTTTGATCCACATAATTATACCATTCAATTCATCAATAACAAATATTTATACACTATTTCGTTATATGAATGACCTATGAAACTTCATTTTTTATACCCCTAAAGTTTTACATTTTATTTGATTTAGCCCCTAAAACTAAAATAATTATATCTTTCAATTTTGATTCTCGATTTTAAAATAGTTTTCAATTAAATCCCTTAGGTACTCCATATTATTTATTATTATATCAATTTCACAATTTATTCACTTTAGTCCTTATGATCAAAACTAACAATTAACCATTACAATCTAGCCCTTTTACACATCTAAGCTTAAAATCTATCAATTTAACACCAATTTCTTTAAGAAATCAACAATGGAAACTTTTAAAACTTTAATAGTTTTGCAAATTGGTACATGGGCTAGCTAAATCAAGCTCCCATGAGCTCAAAAAACATAAAAATTACGAGAAATGGACTTTGAAACACTTACCAATCAAGGACCGAATTCTTGAGAAAATTCTTAGGTTTCTTCTCTTTAACTCACGAAATAAGAAGATGGAGAAGAAAATGGCATTTTATTTCTTTAATTTAACTTATATGGTAGGATTAGTGCTTAATTAACTAGGTTTAATTAACAAAAACTAATAATTAAACTTATTTAGTGGAGAAATCATCACCATCCACTAACGAAAATAGAAAAAGGGCTTAATTTCCATTTCTTGACATTTGGCTAATTGCAATTTAAGTTCCTAAATCTTTGGCTAATTAAAAAACTATAGCGATAAAACTTTTACAATTGAATGATCAAATTTAATATTCATTTATACCAACTTTGTAAATATTACCTAGTTATCGAAAATGGGGTTCCGAAACCACCTTTTTGACACCACTAAAAATTAGGCTATTAAAGGTTGGGTCATCCTGAGTTTCCAACTTTTATTTTACTAAAGTTACTAACGGTTATGAACTCAAATTATGACAATAAAATTTGTTAACAAAGACTTGAAGTGTAAAATGGTTCATTTTCCTTGCTCATTAAATGTGTAATGGATGATGAATTGCTTACAATGGAATTACGAGTGGAATAATGGAATGAGTGAGGTTAATTATGCCCAAGAACAATGACATTCCTCAAAGTGTTAAGTCAGTATAATGTAACTAAGTTATCACTGTTCCAGTCCAATTTCGTCTGGATTTTTAAGTTCAATTTTTACAAAGCCCAAAAATAAAAAACTTAAAATAAAGATGAAAAAACTTAGCAGCTGTCCTTGGATGCATGGTCACCGCTACCTTTGCCCGTCAAATCTCCAAAATTTGAGAATCTGCAGAACTAGGAAAGAAAATCACAAAAAGATATAAATTTTGTGTTATAAAACATGAAATCAAATGTAAAGAGGGGGATTATTATTTTTTTCAGAGAGGAATTTTTTAATAAGATTGAGAGATTTTCTTTGAGCACTCATACACGCATCAATAGAATCAAAGCAAAAAATTTGAAGGTATCGATTTGTATTTTTATTTCTCTTTTTTCTTCTTTCGAAACAAAACAACAAAGATAGATCTAGTTTTTTTTTACCTTTTGATGTTGATTCATCCTTGTTTTCTTCTGAATATGTGAGATCCATGGCTTCCTTCGGGTTTGCTCGGAGTTCATCGGAATTCGTCTTTTATTATTATTATTTATATTTAATTGTTTATTCTGACATTTAATTTATTGATTATTTATTTATTTGTCACTTATTTTCATGCCTAATCTAAATTATTTTTATTGTTTATATTTGTTTGTTTATTTTAACATTTAATTTTTATTTATTTTTGTTATTTATATTGTTGTTATTTATTTTCATGCCATTTTATTATTATCTCTTTTATTATTTTTTTTTTAATTTGTATTTATTTTTATATCTTGTTTGTTTATTTATTAATTTATAATTAAATTTTACGTTTCTTTCTTTTTATTTAATTACATGTTGATTAATCCTTAATTTAATTATATTAAATATTTTTATGATTGCATTTCATATATTTATTCATTGATTTGTTATTTATTTGTATGTCATATTTTGTGCCTTTAAATTAATTACATATCTTATTGTATCTTTAACTTTATTATTTTAGAGTTTTCCATATTTGTGTTTTTATATATATTTATTGTTTCTTATATTATTAATTAGTTAATATTTATTGTCATTATTACTATGATTATATTGTTATTTTATTTAATAGTATAATTCTTTTTTTGTTATTAATTATATTTGATTGTCATCATTTAATTATTTTGTCATTATAATTGTAAATTATATACATACTCATTCATTTATTTTTGCATGACATTTTAATTTTTAAAAAAGATACATAAATTGTTTTCAAAAATCGAGGCAATATTCTTTATTTCAGGAATTGAGAGAATTATGCCATAACTCATTGGATGTGGTTTTCTCTTTGAATTGAGATAATTGAATACCCTATTTAAAAATTAAAATATAAGAGATTTTGGGATAAAAATTAGGAATACTTGTTATTTTTTCGAAAATTCGAATTGTTATGTCCTAACTTACTGGATGTGACTTTTTCTCTATTAATTCGAGATAACGAGCTTTCTTCGTAAATTTAATTTTTTTTAAAAATAAAATAAACATGACATTAATGCATTTAAGTATCACAATTTAAATTTTCTCAAGTTTTAATAAGACTTTAAATAATCAATTAGGTACCAATTTTTGAGCGTGTGAGTGTGCTAATCTTTCTCTCATGCGTAACCGACTCCCGAACCCGTTTTATGGTTTCAAAGACCAAAATTGTTATTTTAATGATTTTAAAATTTTTAAGGTGATCCAATCACACTTATTTAAAAAATGTTGGTGGTGACTCCATTTTCATTTTCCAAAATATAAGTCGACACTTTTTTAAAAAAAATAGTTTCGACAATCACAATCTTGTTCTTGTTATTATTTGGAATTGTAATTCTTATAAATATATATATGCATAATCTCACGTACATGAACAATAGGGGTGAATCCAGAAGGCTGGCAGGGGCCTTGGCCCCATTTAAAATAGAAAATTTTCCATTTAGATCTTTAAAAATATTTAAAATTTTAAATTAGTAAAGGTAAAATTACATTTTAGCCCCTAAAATGATAAAATTTTGATTTAATCCTTTAAAAATTACATTTTTATTACTATCGTAAAAATTATAATTTAATGTCGATCCCCTTAAAAAAAAAATTTTTGACTTCGTCCATGATGGGTAAAACGGTAAGTGAGTGAATTTCATGAGATCTTACTAAGCATTTTGCTTTCACTATTGTTTTCTTAGGTGTAGATTTTTGAATAGGGTTTATGATGCCCAACTCAGTCCTTGAATCATATTACCACCTTGAGGCAATGAAGAATATGAAACTTCGATATATATATAATTTGTTTCCTAGTAGCATGTACTTTGGATTCTAATGGTCTTTTATATATATATATATATATAAAAGATACATGCAATGTTTACATTGTGGAACTTGCATGAATCGTGATGATTGATCATTTTTTTTATTTGAGCAAGTATGATGGGTTATGAGCTTTCTCGTATGGTATTCTTTTGAGTTAGTATGATGGTTAGTTTAATCATGTTTTTCAAATATATTTTTGGGTCAAAAGTAATTTGAATAAAAGTTAGATAACCAAAATTTCGGTGTGTTGGGCCAAACAATTTTCTTTGTCGAACAGAGAGGTGGCGGGTGAAGATTTCGAGTCCTCTATTGGTGCACCCTTGATAGGAAGATGGTTTTTTCTCAACACAGATGATGATGTTCTAGTGGATTCAAGGAATGCAGCTACTAGGGGAGTACTGCGAGATGAGAATAGAGAGTGGGTCGGGGATATAATAAGCACCTAGGTAATTGCTCGATCCTTGACGCAGAGCTCTGGGGATTCTTGACGGGTTAAAGCTCATACAACATAGAGGTCATGCCAAAGTAGTAATCAATCAGACAAATTGGAGGGCGTTAAAGCTATTCATGGCAGTGCTTCAAAGACCTCGCACTCCGTTCTAATACACCACATTTTTATTCCAAGAAAGCAGTTGGGTTGTCCACTACATCCCTAGGGAAGAAAATCAAAGTGCTGATTTTACAGCCAAATTGGCCTTTGAAAAAAAGGAAGATCTACAATTAGTTGAGACCCCTCCTGATGTTGTTTTAGCAATCCTCAAAACAGACAAAGAGAAAAATTTTTGTAAATCAATTTCTAATCATGTAACTTAGTTTCATAAATCTTTATTCACAAAAAAAAAAATTATGCTTATGCTTTTGATTAAAAAAGTGTTTTTCAAAACATTCTTGTCTCAAAAATAATTTTGAAAACTCAAAATATTTTTGTTAGCAATATTTTTATCTCAAAATGATTTTTTTATCTTAAAAATATTTTTGAGAAGCAATATTAAATTCATCCTAAGTTTATAACTTTTTTATAGGTGATTGCACTGGACGTTCCGAGCCACGGGGGACCCAACTAGTAATAAATAATAGCAATACTTTGAAAGAGGTCATCGTTTGGGAAACTTCCATAAATTATAGATTAACAATGAACCTCCACAAAAAAAGAAACAGCATAAATTATAGCATATTCATTCTTCATTTTGTCCTTCAAATCTATTAATTTCTTCCTAATCATTGGTAATTCAAATTGGGTAAACATACCATTAGGCACTAAATTGTAATTAAATTTTAGTTTTGGTCACTTAATTAAAAAAAGTTACAATTTGGTCAGAAAATTATTCGAAAATTTTCATTTAAGTCACAAAACTATTCAAAAGTTTTTATTTAAATCATTGGCTCTTAAGTTTTTTTTAAAAAATAAAGTTCCGCAAACGAGCTCCTTGTGACGATTTGACGATCACTACGGTGGATCAATACCCATTGATGAGTAGAAAAACATACCTTAAGTCTAAGTCAATCTGACAGTCAGTGTCAAAGATCTAAGAAAAAAGCTGTTTGAATTTTTGTTCCCAGATTTGTGACACATTTAAGTTGTTTTATGAAGAAAAAATTTGTAGAAAAGGAGAAAAAGAACTTTCAGCTAGTGCAAGTAGTACGAACAGAAAAATCATATAACATCGATTTTAATAATTAAGTGAGTTAAATAAAAAGTTTTGGATAATTCAATAACAAATTATAGCATTTTTTAATTAAGTGACCAAAATGAAAAATTACACAAATTTAATTACTAATAATATGATTTACCCTTAAATGGTGCAAATTACTAAATCAATTCAAATTCTATCATATACGTCAATTATATAATTCATATTCATCATTGACTTTGCCTAAATTTAACTAATTATAGAGATTTTGTTTTCCTTTGAGGAGATATTAATTGTTTATGCTTAGTGATTAGAATTAGAAAAAAAAATATGAAGTTTATTATTTATGATATAAAGTATTAAAAGTATGCAACCATTAATTGTCATTAATTGAGGTAGGTTTTTGTAATTCTATTTCATATGATAGGTTTGAATTATCATTTAATTGTTTATAAATTTTATATATATTTAATGTGCTTATTGAGTTCAATTAGTTAATGAAATAATCAAAACCCTTCTTTTATAAAATTATAAGATTATTGTTAGGATATTTTTGTCATTTAAAATCATGTGAATTTTTGAAAAATACTGTTCGATAGATTTGAATCCGAAATAAATAATTTTTAATTTTTATCAGTTCAATTAAAACTTCATTTTATTTTTAAATAATTTTTTTACAAATATATTTGTTATATAATTTTTTTCACCCACATATTGATGTATCGTAATTTTTTTTGTGAATTACCATAATAAGGTAAAGCCCAATAACAAACACACTCGAATTCAAACCACACTTAAAATGGTGAACACTCTTGATCATCAAATCATTACATGGGGTTCGAGTGTATCATAATTTAATAAAATTTTAATTGTTTTAAACGAACTTTTAAATCCAATCCTCTCTTGATATGCCCTTCAATAAAATTTAAATTTATTCATGAATTAAATTGAATCATGTTTAATTTGAATTTGAATCGAATCGAAATCAAACAATCAAGTGTATTGAAATTTGGGATTGAAGCAAATTAAATAAGTACAATTTATTGAGATGCAAGTAAAAGAAGAAAATGAAAACCTAAAAATCCCCATTGCAAGAGGGGATTGATGTGTGGTCACAAATAAGATGTGAAATATGAATTCATAACAAGCTCTCTTGTCACCATCACAATAAGTAGCAAAGGGAACATGTGTTTGTATAATAAGATTGATAGCAAAACAGGAAAAATACCCTCTTTTAATATTTTGAAAACAGTATTGAGAGCAATGTTGTACTGATTAATTAATATCCTTTGCTAACTCATTCATTTCTCCTTTCAATTGGATTGGTATACATAATATAAAGCTTTCACATGCCATTATATTTATTTATTGCTCTGGCCGTTATTTCCTTTTAACTTTTCTTTTTTCAAAAAAAAAAAAGAAAAACTTTTCTTTTCCACTGATAATGAATTAATGATCAAAAGTGAATTGGTCAACTAAAAATAGCCTTCCACACCATCTTATTAACTATTATTCAATTATCTCCAAGTACCAAAAACTTGTATAAAAGAAAAAAATTATAATCCGTGTATTGATTTGATGGTTAAAATATTCATCGTCTCAGATGTGATTTGAGTTCGAATCGTGTTAGTTGCATTGTTATTAGGGTTTTATCCTCCTCTTGTAATTCACAAAAAAAAAAATTTATTACATGTCCTCTTTTTATATATTATATTCTAAAATGAGAAATCAATATTTTTTTAAATTTCAAAGTCTAAAATTTTATTTTTATATTTCAAAATTGATTAAGTTGTTTATTTTTATAGTTGGTAGATTAATTTATTCTTCAACCTAGAATACAAGGACTCCCCAAACAATTTAACCTTTTTCTTTTAATATATAATCAGCTTTATTTATCTACATTTTTTCACTTATTTAACAAATTATAGAAATTAGGGGGGGGGGGGGGGGGGGGGGGAAGGATAAGGAGATTAGGGCCATAAAAGTAAAATTTCATGATGTTAGGAGGTTGTAGCAGAACTTTCCACAAGATACTAGAAAATTTTAAGTGAAAAGTAGCAAAGCTATAACCACCATTTATATTTATATTTATATTATTGGGTTTTGAGAAGAGGCCAATTGATTTTTCATTAAGGTTGTGCCTCCTATCTAACATATTTATTTAAATCTATTTTTTTTATTTATAACTATTTTCTACTAATCTTTTTTGATCCAATTGTTCAACAAAAATTATATAAGATAGAGAAATTAACATGCATCTTTATATTATATCTAAAACTTAATAAAATAAATAGGACAAGGGCGAAATCATGAAATTTTTTAGAGAATCGAAATTAATTTGTATATTTTTACGATAGTAAAAATGTAATTTTATAATTTTAATAGTCTATATATTTATATTTTTGAAGAAATTAAATTAATTTTTTATCATTTTAGGATCAAAGTGTAATTTTACCATTAAAAATTTAAAATTTTAAGGAGTCTAAATGAAAATTTTTATTTTAGGGGGTCGATGTCCCTATCAATCCCCTTGAGTTTGCCATTGGACATACGAGGAGTTAAAATTTCTCACCATTTATGTATCAAATAATAATTCATATTTTTATTTATTTTTAATTTTATAAAACTTATAACAATGTATTCTAGTTTTATAAATATTTTTATTTAGTCTTTTTTTTATTTCTTAAGGTATTTACTAGAGCGAGTTCAATAATAAATCCTTCACATTTTGTAGGCTCATTAAGGGGGTGGATGCATGCAACGAGTTTTAAAGCTGCTCCATACTCAGGGCGAGGATCGAACCTTCGACCACTTTAATATTTACTTTAATTTATAAAAAATAATACAGTATAAAATATTTTCTAAATTTTGAGAACCAAAATAGAAAAATAATTTCTAAGATTATAATCAAAGCGGAAGGCTAAAGTACTAAATAAAGTTTGAAATAACTATGAAATGTGGTGTAATTGTTATTCATTTTATGCCTTAATAATAAATTTGGGGTTTAATTCTTATTTATGAGAATAAAATATATTTCATGATCAATCGTTTACTTATTCGAAAAGTATTCACGATAAAAAAATTAATCATCGTTACGCATAATGATAAATTACATTGTATAAAAAAAATAGATTATTTAAACGTACTAGTAAATTGCATTGCGTTTTCAAATTCTTTCTTTATAAATAACATTTTTAAGACACTTATCAACCAATAAAAATAAACAATAAAAAAAAGGATAAAAACTGAAAAGTCCCCGCCCCGCCCCTCAGTTTTGGGCTTGTCAGCCCTCACTTTCATATTCATATTCATGGCCATGGCTGGTTCATTCATTCCTCCATGGATGAGTCCCTTGTTTTATAGGTCCCACTTCCCCCAAAATTAGCTACCTTCCTCTTTCCTTTCTTTTCTCTGCTCCCTCGTTTTGATTTTCCCCTTCAATTCTCTTCTGCGTAACCCAAAGAAAAAGCAGCAGCAACTTCCATGGAGAAGGAAACACACGATTTCATGAACGTGGAATCCTTCTCCCAGCTTCCCTTTATCCGCCCTTCCCCTGTTAAAGAAAAGGGTGCTATTCGTTTATTCGGCAAGGACTTCGGCTGCGGCGACTCAGCTACGGAGTCCGACAAAAACAACAACAACAACAATGAAGACACTAGCAAGGAGAACGAGAATGGAGATAATAATAACAGCAGCAGCAGAAGGTTTGAGTGTCACTATTGTTGCAGAAACTTCCCCACTTCCCAAGCTTTAGGTGGTCACCAAAACGCTCACAAAAGGGAACGCCAACATGCCAAACGACAACACAACAATTCTTTTTCTTCATCCGATGCTCATAATGATATTTATGGGTTTTTTAACTACAGACTACCCTCACCCTCGACGCCATCAATGCCCGCTTACCCTTCATGGAACAATACCATTAGCGCTAGGTTTTCTAACCCTCTCCCACCCATCAATGGCAGCCCACTGGGTGTTTGGAGAATCCCTGCCTGTAATTTCAACCATGACCGTTCATCAACGCATCCGTTGCCGTTGTTCTCCGGCGATGAGTTTCTGCCGTCGTCTCAGGCTGCTGTTGGTGGTGGTTCAAGTTCCGAGAGTCATAGGTACGTTTATGAAACGAAGCCAAGCGTTACAGACAATGTTAGCTTGGATCTACATCTGTAATTCATTTCGTAATAAACTTTTGGTTTAAACAAGAAAAAAAAACATTCTGCTTGTCCCTTTTTTTTAGCATCTTGGGTATGTAAATGAAATGATTTACAGTCTCTTCACTAATCTAAACCAAAAGCGTTGGCTTCTCTCTATTAATTATGGAAGTTAAACCCAAAAGGAAAAAGGGTTTGTTGTTGTGGATCTGATGAAGATGATGAGTGAATTCCCTTAAGCTTTAGATAAAACATGGTACCGGCTTACAGCGGCAATCTATGTCGTACCTATTTTCAGAAAAAACTTCACACGTGTGAGGAATATTTCTGTCTTCCAAATAGCTACCACATGAACAACTCTGTAGCTCCACACGTGTACATAAATCTATATGTTGTCTGTCTGAACCAGCTGCAAAGCCTGAGAAATATATGCAGAATTTAGCTAAAATGATGAAATTGAAGTTTTAGAAATAATCTTTTTTTATATCAAAATATGTTGATATTTGCTACATCAACTTAAAAACTGTCATATTTCTGATTTTTATATATTTAATTTTTATTATAACTTTAATCACATATTAGTTTATAAGTGCCAAATCATTTTTATATAACATATAGCAGTTATGATATACAAACAGAATAATATATATATATTTGGGTAAATTACACCATTACTCATTAAATTATGGTTTTTTTTTTTAATTATTAAACTATTCAAAATTTTTCATTTAAGTTACTAGACTGCTAAAATCGATGCTATATGGCTTTTTTTTATTCACACTACTTACACAAATCGAAAGTTTTTTTCTTTCTCTTCTACAGTTTAACTTTTTTTTTTATGAAACAACTATGGACGACACAAATCTACAAATAAAATTCAAACAACTTTTTTCTGTAATCTCTGATACTGATTATCAAATCGACTTAGATCTAAGATATGTTTTTCTACTCGTCGATGGGTATTGATCCACTATATCGATTATTGAATCGTCACTTGGAGCTTGCAGGCGGAACTTTTTTTTTAAAACTTAACAACCCAATAACTTAAATAAAAAATTTTGAATAATTTAGTGACCAAATTGTAACTTTTTTTAATTAAGTGACCAAAACAAAAATTTACGTATAATTTAGTGATTAATGGAATAATTTACCTTAAATATAATGGTAAAGTACAAATATTTAAAATTATAGAGACTTGGTTTCAAACCTCTATATAAAAGATGTAAAAAAAAACACCGTTAAAATAATATAATTTATTTTATAAAATTAAAATATTTCATTCTTATTTAACTAAGTTAGTACTTATTAATTTGTGATACCAAACTCAATAAAACATCTTCAAATTATGAACAAAGCTATGCTTCAAACATTTTCTATGCATTCCCATCAATCTAGAGGTTTTAAAAAAGGTTAAACCGAAGCATTCCCATCACAAAAGGTTTGTTGTGTCCTTTGTTTTACACTAAGAAATACATTGATGAAGGAAAGGGAACATATATGAAGATTGCAGTTAATTAGCTTTTATTTCCTCTCCTTTTCTCGCTACATTAGACTTTTATGCCTCCAAAACACAAATTAATGTACACATCATTTAAAAGGAAAGACATCCCACAATAATTTTATAAACATTTTTGCCTCTTCATCTTCTGTTTCATAATTTGGATTTTGTTTTCTCTCACACCATTTTTGGAAGAGAAAATTTGTTCCCTATATCATGTTGTTTAATAATCAAGTTAAGGAACCCTGCATTGGCTTAATGGTCAAGGGTGTTCATTACCCCAAATGTGATCTGAATTCAAGTCGCATTGTTGTTAGGGCTTTGTCCTTCCTTTATAATTCACCAAAAAAAAAATCAAGTTAAGGTTTGATATAAATCAATATCAATATTAACGGAAAATGAAAATCCCATCAAGCGTCTGGCTTGTTGGTCATAAATGTTCACTCCACAACTCATGTCATGGGTTCGAGTTGTGATATATGTGGTTGTGGAACGCTCCTCTCACAAAGGTGTGCGATCATTTGGATCAAATTTGAATCTTAAAATTATCATTGTTGAGAAGATTTTACCATAATACTAATCTTGAACTAGAAATAGTTTTAAACTGTAAAACAAATGAAGATATCTGTAGTATAGAAAACATCAACATTTAAGTTCTTCAATAATCTTATACATTTCAATTGTGTTATTTGAATATGTGTTGAAACTTGAATGTAATAGTTTTATATGCATAATGGGTAATATCATATTCAGCAAAATGACAGAATGGGGTTACTTCAAAATAGATGGGATGAGGTTTTCTTGTGATTTGAATTAGGATTGCATGTCAATTTTGCAATACTAGAAGTAAGTAAGTCCATGGCTGAAGCAATTTCTAAAAGGTGTGTTATGAAGCTCTTTCAGGCAATGCGTTAACTTATGACCCAAATCTAGTTTTCTAACACACTTTTCTCCATTTCATACATATACTTAGCTCTTAAACATTGCTCATTATTAAACAAGAAGACATTGGTGCTCAAACCTACATGTAATCATATGCTCATTATTAAACATAGATCCTCGGGATCGGATCGTCTGAGGTGCGACCGCTCAGGACCCAAGGTTGAAAGGAGTCTAAAATATTATTTTTCAATTTTTAAGAGATCAAAAAAAAAATTTAACTTTTAAAGGTCAAATTTTTTTTACCAACTTTTAAGAGACTCCAAATTTTTTTTTTTTCCAACTTCTAAAGAACTTAAAACTCCATTTTATTGTTTTGCTTAGAATAGCAAAAATGTTAAAAAATGCCTGGTTAAACAACACGACATGGTGCTCATTCAACAAATCCAAAACCTATATCTATAATCATATTCAGCTATTCCATATTTTCAAAGGAAATTATTGTAAAACTAAATTTATCAATATATTTATATTTTTATGAACGTAAAATTTTAAATCGATCTAATATCTTTATTTTATTAATCTACTATTAATATATATATTTAAGAATTAACTTTTTTTTTACGTAAAACAAATAATTATATATTTTTAATTTACCCTGAATCTCTCATTTATGTAAATAAAAAATAAAATGTTAAAAATACTAATTATATACAAAATTATAAAAGTGAATTATACTATCTCTCTTTATAAGAAAGAACTTAATGAGGAGGTGCATCTTTTTCAAAGTACCTTGAGAAGCCCACCCTAAGTTCTCTTTTTTCTAATTTCCTCTTTATTTTTTTGTAAGGCATAAAGTGGTAAATTTCCCAATACAGGCTTCGAATTATTAAGTGCATTTTGTGCGATGGAACAACTCAAAATAACTTACATATTTGTATGACAAGTCATCAAAATTACTGAAAAGTAAAGTCCCATACATTATATACAAGAGCTGTCACCTACCAAAATTTTTAAAAACTAATGATGGTTTGGATAGGCGATTGGGTGTGGTGCGATACAGTACGGTGCATTTAGCTTACTTTTTGTTTCATGTTATAGTATCGTTACGATATCTAATTTTACCGTCATTGCTCTTTTTACATTAACCACAGATAAATGCACCGTCCATTCAAACTCACCCTAAATCTCTTTTTATCATAAAATTGATTTTTTTACTCAACGATGCACAAATTTGATTGTATGCATCAATTAAAGTACATTAAAATAATTTTATTTTAAGTTAAATTATAAAAATGTATTAGTAATAAAAAATAAAATAATATTTTTCTCTAAGTAATATTTTGTGTTAGATAATGAAGGAATAAAATATACTAAAATGAAATAAAATAACTAAAAATGATCTCTTTGGTCATTTTATAGAATTCATTGATTCAGAAAATCATTATAAATATACTTTATTTTAGTTTTTAAATTTACTCATTTACCTTTTTATTTATCTTAAATTTAAATTCATTGTTAAGATAATTAATATACATTCTTTTTAGTATTTTATTTGTTTACAACTATTAATAATATATTAAATATACATTTATTGTAAACAAATATCTCTTGTGATAGTTTTTAAATTTAATCATGTTATTTATTTATTCATAAATATTGATAATATTTATTTAAAAGTTCTTTTAATAATGTGATTATTAACTTTTAAAAATTTTCATGTTAAATGCAAATTTTAAAATACATAATAATATAATAATATATAAATAAATATTTAAGTTAAACCAAAAGGATAAATTATCTAAATAATTTTTTATTTAATAAAATATTCATGTAAATTTAAAAAAATAATTATCTAATTAAATATTTAAGATAATATAATAATATAACAATTATCTAATTAATTATATAAGATAATATAATTTTAACTCGTGGTCCGCATCTACCCTTTAATGGGTCTACAGAATGCGAAAGATTAATTACTTGACTCGCTCCAGTAAATATCTTGAGTAATAAAAAATAGATAATATATAATATCTATTTAAGTTAAATCAAAAAGATAAATTATCCAATTAAATTTTTATTTACTTAAATATTTATCTAAATATAAAAAATATTGTTGAAACGTTTATTTTTGGGAAAAACAAACAGAGTCTCGAAAAATATTTTAAAATCATCGAAATTTGGAAAAAATGAGAGTTGCCACCAATCTTTTAATCGGTGTGATTGGATCACCATAAAATATTTAAAATCCATTTGGAAAACATTTTGGTCTTCGAAATCCAGAAAATGGGTTCGGGAGTTGGTTACGTGAGAGGAAGGATTAGCACCCTCACACGCTCAAAATTGGTACAACATTGATTATTTAAGGGTCTTGTTTGTAAAATTTTGAAAACTCAAATAAAGTTTTAAAATACGATCCTTAAATGCATAAGTCATGTTTAAGAAAGAAATCGATTTTTGTTTGGAAGTCTCGCTATTTCAAGGTGATCGAGAAAGAAAGTCACGTCCAGTGAGTTAGGACATAACGTTTCGAGATCCGGAAATAACGAGCTTTCCTTTGTTGTAAACTTTTAAACCTTGGAAAAAGGATATTCGATTATCCCGATTTGAAGAAAAGTCGCGCCTAGTAAGTTAAGGCACAAAATTTTAAAATCAGAGATAAAGAAACATTGCCTCGATTTAAGGGTATTCGATTATCCCGATTTGAAGAAAAATTGCGCCTAGTAAGTTAAGACACAAATTTTCGAAATTCGAAATAAAGGAATATTGCCTCGATTTTAAAGGTTTATGAAAACAATTTTGAAAACAAATGTGAATTAAACATAAATGAACGATTAATAATGAAGATTAAATAAATAACACGAAAAGAAAACCGTTAAGCAGATAGTTACTTACAAAAAAAAATAAAAAAAGATAAGAGAATACAAAATACGAAAGAATAATAATTAAAAACTAAATATAAATGTTGAAGAGAAAGAAAAGCGAAACAGTAATTTTTGGACACTCGAGGGAGAAAATGCAATTTTTGGAACCTTGAGGGTAAAACGATAATTTTTGGAAAATTCGGGGTCAAAAATGGTAATTTTGGAAGTTTAGGGGCCAAAATGTAATTTTTAGAAAGTTTAGGGTAAAATGTAATTTTTGTGAAGTTCAGGGGGTAAAAATGTAATTTTTGTGAAGTTTGAGGGTTAAAATGTAATTTTTGGAAAGTTTGGGAGTCAAAATGTGATTTTTGGAAAATTCAGGGACCTTTTGGGTAATAAAACCAGAAAGATGAGACACATGGCAGCCTCTCAAACATTATGGAGTCAAAGGACCAATTTGAAAATAATTTAAAATTTTTTGGCCAATTTATAATTAAAACAAAACTTGATTTAGGGATGAAATTAAAACAAACCAAAAATAAAAAAGGACCAAATTCATAAATAAACCAAAAAGTTGACATGTGGTAGCCTTTCAAGCTTCTAGAGAGTCAAGGGACTAAATTGAAAAGCATTGAAAATTGTTGGGCCAATTTAAAATAACTTAAAAATATAAAAAGACCTTATTGTAGAAGTCAAAAATGCGAAAGGAGCAAATGCATAAATTGCCCAATTTCTAAAAACACGCAGAAACGATGCTGTTTTAGGTCTTAAAGGCTTAGACCAAAACAATGCTGTTTTGATCTTCTATAGAAACTATTTTAAACCTTTTTTTTTCTTCATTTTCCTTTCTTTTCTTTCAAAAAACATCCAAAATCCTCTAAAAAAAAAAGCTCTCCCCCCTCTCCATGGGCGGTCCAGCACCAGCCACCGCTTCGTCGAGGCCCCATCGTACGCGCGTCGCCAGCCATCGCGCACCGTAGATGGTGGCGGGAAGGTAAAAAAGACTTTCCTTTTCATTTTTAATTCCTTTTAAACGGATCTGGGTTTAGATATGTTGAGATCGGACCTAGATCCTTTTAAAAAAGATCTTTGTTTCCTTTTTTAAAAAAAAAAACCGTTCAAAACATCCACCTCTTATTCAAACCTGTTTAGATCTAAAATATTTGGGATTTCTATGTATTTTTTAATCAGTTTTCTTTTATAGACTCTTTAGTTTGCCTTCTCAATATTTTCGTGTAGATTATTCTGTGGGTGTTCGAACGAAGAGGGAACCCTTTGTGAACGTGGGTGGCTCGGTGGAACATCGTTTGCGGCTCTGATGACGGTGTTTCGACTGGAACAGGTATGTCCTCTCGGCTTCTTTTCTCTTTATTAATATTAATATTATTTAATACTTATTATTTAATATGTATTTATTACATTTTGAAATAAATGAAAACAATGAATGATAATAATAATATTATTAATATATACGTAGATTAAGACGTGTCAAATATTAAAAAGATAATATGTGCATTAAAGGAAAATATTAATATATAAAATAGACCATAAATAAATATCTTATTATATACTTAATATATAAAAGATGCTTGGAATTCGAAGGCAATAACAAATGAACAAGAAATATATTAATGTATCTATTATACCTTGAGATCGAATGTTGGATTGTCGAGAATCTGATTTTGGAACTGTATTTCTTCTTCGAATGATAATATTGAATGCTCTGTTTTTTTGAAAATTTTGTTTGTATTAGTTTCAAATGTTAAAAATCTAACCTCTACAATCTGTTTTTGAATGAGGATTTATCGCCTAAAAATTACAATCATTATAATTTGTTCTTTGCAACTAAATGCAAATTTCCTTTCTTCTTTGCAAGTTTCAACTTGCAATGGCAGTGGTGGCAGATGAGCAGTGGTGCAAGTTGCTGGTGAGCTGTTGATGGTGCTACGTGGCAGCTCCTGGTTGGAAGGGAGGGAGGCAGCAGCTGCTGCAAGTGGTTTTGAAAAATCTTGTGCAATTGGGCTTATTGGGTTGTAATGGGTTAATTGAAATTGGGCCTGGTTAAATGGACATTTTATTTGAGTTTGTATTTGGACTTTTTAATTAATTTTAAATTAAAATAAATTTAAAGTTAAAGTTAATTCAAACTCAAAATGAATTTAAAATAAATTCAAACTTATTTAAAAATTAAAATTTAGACTCAATTATGGTTTAAGTGTTTGTCCCGATCAAAATTGGGCTCCGATAGCTGCCCCTCTTTGCTCGTTGCTGCGTAACAAGAACGGAGCAAAGACCAAAAGAAGGCCCAATTTTGTCAAGTTTTATTTCTTCGATGCTCTTTCTTCCATTGGTCCGCCCTTCACTTCATCGGTCGTTCAACCCTGCTGCATCTGCTTCTCTACCTTCGGCGTTATGATTCCATCTTGCCTTGAGGCAGTTTCAAAAAGACAAAATTTGCTACTGTAGCTTCACCCTATTTGCAACCTCAAGGTTTGGTTCACTTCCTTGAATTTCACTAAGAAGACGGATTTGGTTCACTTCTCCGCATTTCGTCAGGAAAATGACCACTTTATTGCTTCGACCTGCTTCTCAATATCTCATTAAGAAGATGGTGTTTGAAGTTTCGCTCACATTGAACTTTGTTTTATTGATTTGGTATACTTCTCTATATCTCATTAGGAAGATGGCCGCCTCACTTGTTTTAATCCGCTTCTCTGTATCTCATCAGGAAGACGAATTTGGTCCACTTCTCAGTATCTCATCAGGAAGCTGACCATTTTATTGCTTCGACCTGCTTCTCAATATCTCATCAAGAAGTTGGAGTTTGAAGTTTTGCTCGCATTGAGCTTTGTTTCATTGAGTTGGTATACTTCTCTATATCTCATCAGGAAGATGACGGCCTCACTTGTTTTAATCCGCTTCTCTATATCTCATCAGGAAGACAATTTTGGTCCACTATCTCATCAGGAAGACGACCGCTTTATTGTTTCGACCTGCTTCTCAATACCTCATCAAAAAACTGGGGTTTGAAGTTTCGCTCACATTGAGCTTTGTTTCATTGAGTTGGTATACTTCTCTGTATCTAATCAAGAAGATGACCGCCTTATTTGTTTCAATCCGCTTCTCTGTATCTCATCAGGAAGACGAATTTGGTCCACTTCTCAGTATCTCATCAGGAAGTTGACCATTTTATTGCTTCGACTGCTTCTTAGTATCTCATCAGGAAGCTGGGGTTCGAAGTTTCGCTCACATCGAGCTTTGGTTTCATTAACTTGGTCTACTTCTCAGTGTCTCATCAGAAAGATGACCACATCACTTATTTTGATCCGCTTCTTTGTATCTCATCAGGAAGACAGATTTGGTCCACTTCTCTTTATCTCATCAAGAAGACGACCGCTTTATTGCTTCGACTGCTTCTCAATACCTCATCAGGAAGCTAGGTTCGAAGTTTCGCTCACATCGAGCTTTGGTTTCATTGATTTGGTCTACTTCTCAGTATCTCATCAAGAAGATGACCGCCTCGTTATTTTGATCCACTTCTCTGTACCTCATCAGGAAGACGAATCTGGTCACTTCTCTATATCTCATCAGGAAGGTAACCACTTTATTGCTTCGACCTGCTTCTCAGTATCTCATAAGGAAGCTAGGGTTTGAAGATTTGCTCACTTTGAGCCTGGTTTCATTGATTTGGTCTACTTCTCTGTATCTCATCAGGAAGACGGATCTGGTTCACTTCTCTATATCTCATCAGGAAGGTAACCGCTTTATTGCTTTGACCTGCTTCTCAGTATCTCATCAAGAAGCTGGGGTTCGAAGTTTCGCTCACTTTGAGCCTGGTTTTATTGATTTGGTCTACTTCTCAGTATCTCATCATGAAGATGACAGCCTCGTTGTTTTGATCCACTTCTCTGTATCTCATTAGGAAGTCGGATTTGGTTCACTTCTCAATATCTCATCAAGAAGCTGACCATTTTATTGCTTTGGATAATTGCAATCTACCCCATGATCTGGTAAGAGATTGGATGACTGTGATCTGCCCCATGGTCGGGGTAAAAGATCGAATGGTTGCAATCTATCCCAAGCTCGGGGTAAGAGATTGGCTGATGGTGATCTGCCCCAAGCTCGGGGCAAGAGATCGGAATTTTCATTCTGCCCCTCTTGATTAAGGGTAAAAGACTGGAATCTTTAATCTACCATTTTGATTAAAGGGTAAAAGATTGAATGATGATGTAACTTCACTCTATTCCACTGCAATTTCAGGGAGATAGGTTTTAATGTCGAAGCTTTATCTTGCTCTTACTATAACTTTAGAGAGATAAAGACTTGTATTTGCAGTTTTGATATGCTTCACTGTAACTTTGAGGTAGAAGATTCCCCATTGCAACTTCAATTTGCTTCTCTTCGACTTTATGGTATAAGATTCGCCATTGCGGCTTTAATCTTTTCCATCTTATTTTTTTAAGGTACGGTGTTCGCCGTCGCGACCTCAATCCTTCCCTTCATCTCTTCATGGTATCGGGTTCACCGTTGCGGCCTCAACCTTTCCCATCACGTCTTCTTAGGTACCGAGTTCATCGTTTGGAGCCTCGACTTTTCCCTGTCAAACCTGTAGAATATGCTTTCATGGACCTCTATGTAGGCCAGATTATTAGGATGTCATGATTAGAATGAGTCAAATGCTTCTAACCACCTGGGTACGAATGATGGATGCAAAAATGTCATCTCTGAGAATGATTTTATTATTAGTCCTTAAGTCGACATTGTTTGTCGTTTGTCTAAGTCCTATCACTGATGTGTTATCATGTTCTTTTTTGGTATGGTATCTTTTTCATGGAACCTAAAGAGGTAGTCGTAATTTGAATTATTTGTTTCAAGATCCTTCTAACCCTCGGGTTTGGTTATTTCCAACTAGTGATCTTGTTTCAGGTTCCTGTACTATTTAGAAATTTTCTAGAATGATATGCAGAAATCCTTCTATTCCTTATATTGTTGACCACTAACTATTATTTCAAATGCATGCTTGAATCAAGGTTATAAAGTGGATGAAATTGAATTTGATTCCAAACAAAGGTCGCATGAATGAAAAGGTTGTTGGCTTAATAACCATAATTTTGATGCAAAATTGCTTGAGCATGGTCGCAATGCGAATGAAATTTTATTGGAGGCAAAGCTCACATGAATGAAAAGATTAAAAATGACCCACATTGGTCAAAGGATGCCAAACATAAAGTGAGCAAAGAATAGAGTTAGGTGCCCCAGATATCAAAGTATGAGCTTTACCGAGCAAACTTGATGAAGACCATTCTAAGCTTGACATGTGTTCATGAAACTTGGAGTATTTCGTCTATGCTTCAAGGTGTAAAGTTTCTCCACCTTGTTACTTTTGAGAGAGAAGACCACTTCATGCCCCTTTTCTCTTATTCAAATTTGAGCCACCTTTTCAGGTTTTCAACTCAAATCTTCTAAAGTTTCGAGATGCCCTTTACGAGTTTTCACCTCGACCTCTCCTTTTCTTTTTCTCCTTTTTTTCTATTTTTCCTTTCCTTTTTTTCCTTTCTTTCTTTTTGTTTATTTATTTTTCTTCATTGAATCTGAGTTACGAAGTTGGGTAGGTTTTTACCGTCCATTTCGATCAAAATCAAAGCTTCTCCAAAAAACTTTCTTCACCTCATGAGGCCTTTCCCAATTCAACACCATTTTCCTTGGAAGACATTTGTAAGCAAGATCTTTTTTAAAACTAGTGCTCTCTCGTGAAATTCTTGGATGACTTTTAGTATCTTTTCTTCAATCAAGTTTAGCTGACTACATCTAGATCGGATCCATTCTGCTTCATCAGCTCTAGCAAAATCTGGAGGGAAAGAAACTTGACTTCAATGGGTAAGAAAACTTTCATTCTAGAGAGAAAGGTGTTGCCCTGGTGGATGTTCAAATAGAAGCTTGATAAGTCTTGAAGACAAATGGTGACTTCTTATGTCGAGCCTTTGTAGGTCTCTGCTATGAATCCTTTTGATGTTCTTATTGGTCACCTCCAATACCCCATTCACTTTTTTCTTTTTCTTCTTCTCTTTTTTTTTTTGCGATGTGGTGCTGAGTCGTGATACTTGTTCTTGAATTGACTGCAGACTTTTGCTATCATGTTGTTGCTCAAATTCAAGTCATCATCGAATATGATCCTTTTTGACATCCCATATCGACATATAATCTCATTTTCAATAATCTGCTTAACCGTCAATTGGCATAGGAAGTAGTAATCAATGATCATGAGCACGAATTGATACTTATTAGAAACTTTTTTACCAAGTTGGCTTGGTAATGTCCATGCTTCATAGAAAGAGGTCAGGACATGAAAAATGAAGGAGGATAAATTTTCAAGATGCCTTTGCGGGTTTTTGTTTTTTTTTTGCCATGGGTTTTAAGATATCTTTGGCAGGTTTTTATCTTGATCCCTTTTTTTTACATGTCGAGCCCTAATTTTTGAAGTTTCTGTTGAATTTTCTTTCTTTTATGGGGGCTTGTGTGTCACGACATCGATTCCTTAAACCTGGCATGCTTTGATAGGATCATGCAAAGACCTTTGGATTCTCAAGGCAGCTTGCCTTGTTTTTACAAAGACTCATGTCTCCATTCTCACCTAAAATCACAACTCTTCAAGGTGATGTTTGTTTCATGTCTTGTTCAACCATCCGTAGCAGATCGGGAGACAAGTTACATTCTTGATCATTTTCAAAGCCTCAAAGTTTTTCTGGACACATGTTCTTCTCAAAAGGGTTTTGAGTCAACAGTAGTGTCGCTCGTATCCTTGATATCAAGGTACCCAGCATAAAGATAAAAGGGGATCCAAAGAATAATTTAACTAAAGAATGATTAATTGTGGTATGAATGAATGAGAAGAATGGAAAGGTGTTTGCCAAATGGGACAAAAATAATGCATCATTTTTATTGAAATAAGAGATAGTAGTCATGTGCCCTTTATAAAAGGATCCCTATTAAAGTCCTAAAACTACAGGAAACTCCTCCACAGTCTAGTTGTCCAAAACACTTCCGAGGGTGTAGGGATGAACTCTCAACAGGTTTCACTCTCCACATGACTTTTTTCTCAAATTTTCAGCATTCCTTATCTTGATTTATCATGTTCCCTCTTAACGTTTAAGTAGGGTAGGTGACTCTCTCACACACGAATGTTTCAAATATGGGGGAACTCATTGAAATTTAATGCATGAAGTGCAATGCAAATGAATTGTAAAATGCATGCAAAAAGGTGTTGATTCTAGTTCAATTCCATTTAGAATAACTTTACTAGAAAATAAATTCCTGTACATAAGGTAGATACATGTATGGTCGTGCCTTAATGCTCAAAGTCCTAATCTTCCAAGTTAATTTACTCCGGTTTGATCCTGATTTCCAGTCTAAGGTGCTGGTCTTGAATGGCTAAGTGGTTAGCCTTTTTCTTGCACTTGGTGGAGTCATTGCTTGCAACAATGTCCCTATCTCAGACTTGCCCCTAAGAGCACTGGAGTCATTCTTCATTTATTTCAAATTTTCTTTGGCGATATCTTCTTGTCTATAAATAGGCATGAATAGTCCTCAAAGAATACTCAATAAGAGATGTTTTCAATTTTCAAAAATGGCCTCGAAACCATTCTAGCAGAAAGTTGTGCACCAATACCTTCTTTTGCCTTTTCTTTGATAAGTGTTTAGAACACGAGTGATTTTCTTATCACGTCGATAAAACGAATCTACAATCATGTCCTCTACGTGCCTTGAAGCTTTAAGGAAGTCGACTACTTCATATGCATTTGAAACGAAAATGTCAACATTCTTTCTCACGTCTGGATGCATTGTGTCTTGCGAGTTTTTCAACGTAATGCACTTGTTATCCACTCTTCCCTTGATCAAGGCTGCAACCTAATGCTCGCTCATCTAGAATAGGCCTTATTATTCGGAATCCTTGGGCAATGAGGTGATTTATCATATTATTCATATTTCTGAAAGTGAAGCAACCTAGCTTGAGTAGTTAAGGCAAATCATCATATTTAAATTAGACATTTGCTTCATTTTGTCTTCCATACTTCTTTCAGCTTTTGCAAACTGTAATACATTTAAGTGTAACCTCAAAACTCTGATATGTGCCCCTTTGATAGGCAATAACTTTCCGTTGTTTTTCTTTAACCACATATACGCACGACCACGTTGACTTCTACCTTATCAAGGAATCCGTTTTCTTATGACCAGTTCTATATTTGGCAATAGAACATGAATCAACACCCTTTTTTTTAATGAAAATGCAATGCAAACAGATTCAAAATAAGTTAGTATAATTAATACAAGAATAAAGCTTGCAATTAAAAGCAAAGAAACAAGAATATAACCGTGTCTCTTACCTTGTCCGAGTAACCACTGAAGGTTTGGCACAATCTCACTCAAGGTAGGCTTGTATAGAATTACACAAGTTAATAAAATGTGCTGCTTATGAATGCATGAATGTATAAGAAAGGTATTGACTTATAGCTCAATTCTATTAGAAAAACCTTACTAGAAATCAAATTCCTTTACATAAAATAGATACGTATATGGTCGTGTCGCGGTGTTCAAAAGACTTAATCTCTGTAGGAAGTTAATCAAATAGTCCTGGCCCATCTCTGACTTTCGGTCCACAATATCATCTTGAAAAGGTTGAGTGGTCAGTCACTTCTCTTACTTAGGCCAAAACTCAGATGGTTACGCGATCTTTTTTTCGTCTTGCTCATCTGGTAGATCATCGATTTTCGTTCTCTTTCTTTCTTTGCCATGTAAGCTCGACCATATTGTCTTCTATTTCATCAAGGTACCCGTTTTCTTATGATCAGCTTTTCTATTTAGTAATTGAGCTTAGAACTGTACCTCTCTTTTTATGAGGATGTAATGCAAGTAAAAATAATCAAAAGGTAAAAGAGAACACAAGTCAACAGAATATGGATATAAAATAAAGATTCTAGTCTTGGGCGACTGTTAACAACTTGGTGTAATTCTATCCCAAGGTAGGCACTTAAGGATCATTATATGCGGTTCAAGTTCTAGAGTAGGGGTACCTAAACCAACAGATTACTCAATCTTCACCCATTATAGGCTCATACGGATGAGTTTGATTTAGGGGAACACATTTTCCACATGTTTGCACTGAAGTGAAAACTTCACGAAAACATGGGTACGGATGTAATCCCAAAAATGATCGACTATCCTGTACGGAGGTGAAAACCTCACGACGGAGTAGTTCCCGCTTCCACTTAAAGGGACAGTACCAAATGCATATGAATGCAAACTTATACTAGCAATATCAACATAATATAACACCACACAAAAATGCCAAGGATCTTATATTAAACAAAATCGAAGGTTTAAAAGTTTTCAAAAAAGACCCGAAAATAATCAACTTTGGCTTGACTCTCGTTTATTTTAAAAATGTCCCTAGTGGAGTCGCCAAGCTGTTGAAATGTTTATTTTTGGGGAAAACAAACAGAGTCTCGAACAATATTTTAAAATTATCAAAATTTAGAAAGTTCGAGGGTCAAAATATAATTTTTAGAAAGTTCGAGGGTTAAAATATAATTTTTGGAAAGATTGAGGGTTAAAATGTAATTTTTAGAAAGATTAGGGGTCAAAATGTGATTTTTGGAAAATTTAGGGACCTTCTGGGCAATAAAACCAGAAAGATCAAACAAATGACAGTCTTTCAAACATTCTGGAGTCAAAGGACCAATTTGAAAATAATTTAAAATTTTTGGGCCAATTTATAATTAAAACAAAACTTGATTTAGGGATGAAATTAAAACAAACCAAAAATAAAAAAGGATCAAATTCATAAATAAACCAAAAAGTTAACACGTGGAAGCCTTTCAGGCTTCCAGGGAGTCAAGGGACTAAATTGAAAAGCATTGAAAATTATTAGGCCAATTTAAAATAAATTAAAAATATAAAAGGACCTGATTGTAGAAGTCAAAAATACGGAAGGACCAAATGCATAAATTGCCCAATTTCTGAAAACACGCGGATTCTTGGCCTGGAGCGGGTCGGGTCTGTTGGGTCATGGGTCTTCCTTGCATGAAACGATGCTGTTTTGGGTCTTAAGAGCTTAGACCAAAACGACGCCGTTTTGATCTTCTATATAAACTATTTTAAACCTTTTTTTTCTTCATTTTCCTTTCTTTTTTTTCAAAAACATCCAAAATCCTCTAAAAACAAGCTCTCCCCTCTCCGTGGCCGGTGGCGGGAAGGTAAAAAAAGACTTCCCTTTTCATTTTTTATTCCTTTTAAACAAATTTGGGTTTAGATCTGTTGAGATCGAACCCAGATCCTTTTAAAAAGATCCTTGTTTCCTTTCTTTTTTTTAAGAAAACCGTTCAAAACACCCACCTCTTATTCAAACCTGTTTAGATCTAAAATATTTTGGGATTTCTACGTATTTTTTAATCAGTTTTCTTTTATATACTCTTTAGTTTGCCTTCTCAATATTTTCGTGTAGATTATTCTGTGGGTGTTCGAACGAAGAGGGAACCCTTTACGAATGTGGGTGGCTTGGTGGAACATTGTTTGTGGCTCCGATGACGATGGTTCGACTGGAACAGGTATGTCCTCTCGGCTTCTTTTCTCTTTATTAATATTAATATTATTTAATATTATTATCTAATATGTATTTTTATATATTTTGAAATAAATGAAAACAATGAATGATAATAATAATATTATTAATATATACGTATATTAAGACGTGTCAAATATTAAAAAGATAATACGTGCATTAAAGGAAAATATTAAGACAATAAATAAATATCTTATTATATACTTAATATATAAAAGATGCTTGGAATTAGAAGGCCATAATAAATGAACAAGAAATATATTAATGTATCTATTATACCTTGAGATAGAATGTTGGATTGTCGAGAATCTGATTTTGGAACTGTATTTCTTCTTCTAATGATAATATTGAATGCTTTGTTTTTTTTGAAAATTTGTTTTTGTATTAGTTTCAAATGTTAAAAATCCAACCTTTACAATCTATTTTTGAATGAGGTTTTATAGCCTAAAAATTACAATCATTATAATTTGTTCTTTGCAACTAAATGCAAATCTCCTTTCTTCTTTATAGGTTTCAACTTGCAGTGGCGGTGGTGGCAGATGAGCAGTGGTGCAAATTGCTAGTGATCTGCTGATGGTGCTGACGTGGTAGCTCCTGGTTGGAAGGGAGGGAGGCAGCAGCTGCAAGTAGTTCTGAAAAATCTTGTACAATTGGGCTTATTGGGTTGTAATGGGTTAATTGAAATTGGGCCTGTTAAAATGTATATTTTATTTGAGTTTGTATTTGGACTTTTTAATTAATTTTAATTAAAATAAATTTAAATTTAAAGTAAATTCAAACTTAAAATGAATTTAAAATAAATTCAAACTTATTTAAAAATTAAAATTTGGACTCAATTATGGTTTAAGTATTTGGTCCGGTCAAAATTGGACTCCAACAAATATAAATGCATCACTTATCGCAATTTTAATGTGACTACCTTGTTAATTTAGTTTCTTTCAAAATAAAATAGATAATTTACCTTTGTATTATTGAACAACTAAAACACTACAAGAAAACCCAGCGGTAAATAATGTCGCAAAAAGTATTGCAATTCTAAAAAAATGCCACTATAGGTATAAGACATTTAGCAGTGTTTTTATTAAAACAATGTTAAATTTGTAACCTTTAGTGGCGTTTTACATTATAAAAACTGCTAATCGTGTACTTTTTTGTGGCGCTTTTTATTATAAACACCACTAAATATATCTTTAATTTTTAGAATTTTTTTTCTAAAAGAATTGTGGGTATTTTTTCATTCCCAAATATATTATAAACACAAACCAATCATTTATAATTTTGTAGTATTATACATAAAAGAGTATATAACTCATAAATTGAAAAATATAAAATATTTATATAAATGAATAATGTTCTAATACACTTAAATCAAATATTAAGTAATATTAAAAATTATCCATACAAGAGTATTACAAGTACTAGGAAGTTAATAAAGGCATCCTTTACCAACAAGTGGTTGGGTGCAATGGTTAGGCACATTGCATTCTCAAAGGAAGGATCCAAATTTGAATTTTGGAAACGACATATTAGGAGGGACAGCCATGCACCCCAAATATAGACCGTAAAATAACATAAAAAATAGCAAAAAAATAAAATAAAGGCATCCTCTATATTCATAGAAGAGAATGATCTCAAGCTCCTAACCTGTTTCTTCCTTTGATTCTTCACTAACTTTGAGAGACCCAAAAACTTGAAATTAAGTAAAAGCTATCATGATTAACTTCATAATTTATGATATGTGATAAGCTAGATTGAGGCTAAGTTTCTTACTTGGAAATTTATATCTAGGGGGGAACTCAGGGGTTTGCTCTGACACCTCCTAAAATAAAAAAATTTCCTTTTAGACTCTTTAAAATTTTTAAAATTTAAAATTAGTAAAGGTAAAATTGCACTTTGTCCTTCCCTAAAAATGATAAATTTTGATTTAATATTTTAAAATTACATTTTTATTATCATAAAAATTACAATTTAATTTTGTCACCCCATAAAAAAAACTTTGGCTTCGCCCCTGTTTATATCCTCAATGACATAACTGATGATGAGTCCTCAAAGGCAACTAACTATAATCTTATTTGAAGAGTTATGAAAGGACTAACTACTTGATCAAGCTGCAACCAATAAAGGCCATAACAACAATAGGGGAATGCAATCAAGACTATATGAAATTGAAGCAATTAGTGCAGCAAAGAATGGATAAATCCATGCACTTCTCACCTAGCTTCTTGTTTGCTTCTAATGAAATAAAAGGAACATCAAGTGTTTTATTACAGCTAGAATTGTAACCTAAAGCCCCCTAAGTTGTAAATAGGTTATTTCAACAATATACGAGTTGGATTTATCCAAGTAAATAAAAAAAAGGAATTATTAGTGTTAGTAGGGAAAGTAATTGGATACCAAAGTGAATTAAAAAGTTTGGTGTGTTGAAGCGAAATTATCCAAGGTATTAACTAAATTGTAAGATTTGAAAAGTTTTGGGGTCAAAATAAGAATTAAAAATATAAAAGGATTAAATTGTATAGAAAGAAAAAGTGGAAAGACTAGAAGTGAAATTTTAACAAAAGTATATAGTGATTCAAGGGAGGAATTGTAGATATTTTGAGGGGCAAAATTTTCAATTCATAAATAGATAATTATGAAGGAAAAAAAGATCTCATGTATGTAGAAAAATCTCCACCCTTAGATTAAATTGAAACTTGAGAATGAATTTGTAAGACCTCGAAATTGGGGCTACAAGAATTTTCAATTCAATTCATCTTTGCGACTTAAGGAAAGAGTGATCCTATTGGTTTGGTGGGTTAGTTAGTGTTAGCTTGCTCTTTGGTCTTGTGTTCAAGTCCTTGTGTTTGTTTAGTAAGAATTAATTTTTTTTCTTTGGTTATTAGTTTCATATATATATATATATGTATATATTAAAAAAACTGATTGGTCTTTTGTAATTTTTATCTTTATTTTTTAATTATTTAACTTTATTTATTTTTGTTTTAATTTTTGGAGAATAGAAAATTTCCACAAGTTCTCTCACGTTCCCATTTTTTCTCTAAAAACTCTCTTTTGTTATAAACAAAAATAATAGATAAAGGATGTATATGAGAATATGAGAATTTGTATTGCATTCTATATTTTTCTCTAATTACAAGTAGCATACTCATATATATATATATATATATATATATATATATAGGGAGATTCAACTCTTCATATTCTAATACATAAATAGGAAAACATAGTTACAAGAATATGAAGGTTAAAGAAGATTGAAGGTTAAAGGTCAAGAGAGATGAAAGGTTGAACATCCATTTAATAATATTCATAACACTCCCCTTGGATGTTCATTATATAAAAGATATGCCTCATTAAAAACCTTACTAGGAAAAACCTTATGGGACAAAACCTAGTGAAGGAAAAAGAGTACATAATCCTTTGATACATAGTATATCACAACCATATATATATAGTGTGAATTCACTCCCCCTCATGTTAACCATCACTTAAGATCTTTGAAACAATGAAATCCAATGTTAAAAATTAATTTCTCAAATGTAGCAGCAATTGTTTGTTTCATAGAGCGCTAAGAAATTGCGTACCACCATATGTGAAAACATAACCAGTTTGTGATCGAGCATTGTGAGGATCAGATAAGTACCATGCATATGCAAAACAAGCTAACTCTGTTTTGGGTAGGTTAGGGAAAAATAAACTCATATCTCTTGTACCTTGAAGATAACAAAAAAATGCTTAACTCCATTCCAATGTCTTCGGGTTGGACAAGAGCTAAATCTTGCTAATAAGTTGACAGCAAATGATATATCAAGTCGTGTATGACTTGCAAGATACGTCAATGCACCAATAGCACTTAAATATGGTACTTCAGGACTAAAAAATCTTCATCGTTTTCCCGAGGATAGAAAAGGGTCTTTATTTACTTCAAGTGACCTAACAACCATTGGGGTGCTCAACGGATGTGCGGTATGCATGTAAAATCTTCTTAGCACTTTTTCTATAAATGTTGTTTGATGCATAAGGATTCCATTCTTTAAGTGCTCAATTTGTAATCCTAACCCTAGACAAAATCTTGTCTTTCCAAGGTCTTCATTTCAAATTCTTTCTTAAGCACTCCATTATCATTAAATTCTCTTCAAGAGTCTCAATGATATTTAAATCATCAACATACATAGCAATTATAATAAATCCTAATCCAAACATCTTTAAAAATACATGGAGAAATGGGATCATTCTTATAGTCGTCCCTCAATAAGTATTCACTAAGACAATTATACCACATGCACCCAGATTGTTTCAATCCATAAAGGGATATGTTTAATTTGATTGAGTAATGTTCTCGAGAACTTGAATTAGCTGCTTCTAGCAGATTAAAACCTTCTGGGTGTTTCATGTAAATGTTATTATTAAGTGGCCATTAAATAGGTGTAACTACATCCATTAGGCGTAAATCAAGCCCTTCTCTTATTCCTAGACTAATCAAACCTAAAAGTAGTTGCATCCACCACAGGAGAGTATATCTCTTCATAATCAATATTAGGTGTCTTGTGAACGTTCTTGTTACAAGTCAATTCTATATATTATGATTTGTATTTTTTTTCCCGCTATTATGCTAACATGTACTCCTCTTAGCTTTACACCTTCCGGGTGTTTGGACTTCTTGTCCGAAATACATTTCATAAGTTATAATAGAAACACTTATTTTTTTTGATGACTTGTTCTCATCTCAATGCTTTCAAGTATATTTTCATTCAAGATCCTCATTTTTCATAATATTGAAGTGTTCTACGTATATTATCATTGTCGACAAGAATTTCATTTTTTTTTCAACTCCATCATATTTAGTCATGATATAACTAATTGAAATATCTCATTATATTCATAATTTCAGGTACCTAAACCTCTTCTAGGGTTTTATCAAAAGTTATGCCTTGGGCCTCTTCAGGAGTACTCGCCTCCTTTTAGTATGTGACCATCTTCATTTCTTTCTCATTTCTTTCAATGATTTTTTGTTTTATGGAGTCGACTAGCTTGTCATGCTTCTAGCATGCTCAAGACTTATTTTTTATCACATTGTCCTTTTGGGACATATAATTATTTAGAGCATTTTAGCCGGTATATGTATCAGCTAGTATATGGAATCTCTAAATGTCATCACTAAACATATCTAGCAAATAATTTTTATCCTTCAAACTTTGTGCACATAATATTAGTGAGGATCACAAAAGAAAAATGATGATACATAATTATTTAACTAATTTGTCTCCCCTTAATGTCGAGAAAATTTGCAGGATGACAATACTTTTTTTTTTCAAAATTATAAATATATCTCACTTCAATATCTAATGAAAATTCTAAAATTTCTCAACTTCATATTAGATGATCCATCTTAGTGCATTATGATGGAATAAGAAATAGATATTGCACATCCAGATATTCTTAGATGGAATCCATTGATTTATAAATGAAAGTCAATTCTCACGAGACAAATATTTCTTACATGTTGGCTTGATGCAAATAAACTTACATGCTTATTGTAAAGCAATTCTTATATTAATGACTAAGCAACTAAATGGAGGCATAGTTTTGCTAACCATTAAATATAACATATATAGGCAATAGGCAACTTAAAATTATCTCAGCTAAAACTACGAAAATCATGCTAGGGATATAATGCACCAGCATTGTTAGCACAAATTGCATTCTATAGAGATTGTGCACAATCAAATTATTTCGAGTAATAGTATCGCAAACTTCGGGTTGCGCACATGTGATACATGAGCTCATCTATTATTTGGTTATCATTGAAAAATGCAACCAACCTCTAACTTTAGCTGGTGTTAGATCAATATGTTGTCCAAATAACTAATATGATGAAAATTATTAAAATATAACTTCTAATTCTTCAATAAACTCATAAAATTTCATCAAATTATTTTCCATCAACATTGACTCGGGATGGTCTAACCGGTCATACTAACACTATAAACTTCTTTTCACTATCTCACATGTCATTCATATAAGTGTAATGTATTCCTTCTGGGAATATTTATAATACAAAAACATGCGTATCTCATGTCATTTCTATCCATGATTTTAATGTAAAACATAGAAAAATTTCCTTCAACATATATCTTCTTGATTTGAAAAATAATATTATGTTTTACAAAATTTTGCATCTCAAGGAGGTAAAATATTAGCTCTTCAAGAGCTTTTTACAGTTTGATGCAATATTAGCTCTTCAGGAGCATGCAATCATTTTATTATATATCCTTAATGAATACTTAATTTATTCATATAAAAATAAAATGAATAGGTATAAATAAAACATATATTAAACATAATAAATAATAAATTCATTTTACTAATAAATCACTTTGGTTAGATAATATATATTTTTATATATACCATAACACAACAAAATGCAAAATATTATAATGTCATATTAATAGAGCATCGTGCTGATAACGTGTTATAAACAAAAATAATAGATAAAGGATAGATATGAGAATATGAGAATTTGTATTGCATTCTATATCCTCCTCTAATTTACAAGTAGCATACTCATATTATATAGGGAGATTCAACTCTTCATATTCTATTACATAAATAGGAAAAAGTAGTTACAAGAATATGAAAGATTAAAACAGATGGAAAGTTAAAGGTCAAGAGAGATGAAATGTTGAACATCCATTTAATAATATTCATAACATCTTGTACGTTTTTTTTTTCAATTTGAGGGTTTTGGGGAGAATTCTTTTGCTACCCTTTTTGTTTCAAGGATACTGCCAATTTTGGTTCTCAAGACCCTACTTGTTCTTTCATCTTTGTTTAGTTCAAATCTTAAGGGTAAGTACTGATGTTGAATTTTGATACTGTAAAAGCTCATATTTGTCTAGCTTTATATTAAAAACCAATTATTTTATTCATAAATAAAATAAATAAAAATAAAACCCAAATTAATTTCACTTTATAGTCCAAATATAGAACCCAAATACAAAAATAAATAAAACCTAATCCTCAACCCAAATACAAGCCCAAATACCCAAATTACAAAGCCCATTTTAAACCCTAAACTAAAAAAACAAAAGAACCCTAGCTACTCCAACTCTCGTTCGCCGCCATTGTGCCATGTCAGCATCACTCCTACCACGTCAGCAACACCGTACTCCACCATAGGGGTCTTCTAGATCCGCTAGTACTTGAAAATTGAAAAAAGGATAGAGAATAATGTCAAGAAAAAAATGAAAAAAATTGTAAAAATCGTGCTATAAAAGCACGAATCTATCCTTTGTAATTTTTATGCAATTAATAGCAATAAAAAGAAACAAAAGATTCAAGGTATTTTTTTACAATTTTATCTAGAAATATAGTTTTAGGGTTTTATTTTTATCTTTTGTGACGATTCATGTTCTGCCACCCTCATCGGTGGCCGAGGTTCTTACCCCCGATGAAGGGCAATACATTTCGACGTGGGGACCTTCTGAATAACCTTTATTTCGAAGGAGGGCTTCGATGAAAAAAAATATTTTTTTAAAAAAAAACCACATAGATTTGAAAGGTTTCGAACCTTTTTTTGTAGGTTTTTTTGGGTTTTAAAAAAATAACAAACCCAAATTTAGGTTCGGACATGGAGTTTTAAAAAATATTTTTTTTACCTCTTCAACTACCGTAGGTGGCGATCACTTCCACCAATGATTGGTGGCCCACGGCGGAGGGTAATCAGACCCTATAACCGGCCATAGGCCACTTGAGAGAGATTAAAGAGAAAAGAAAGTGGTTTTTTTAAAGAAAGAAGAAATTTTTTTTATAGATTTTTAATTTATATAGGCATGGTTAAACGACATCGTTTTGGGCTCTATCCTAATAGCCCTAAACAACACTATATTAAGTGACCCAAAATCTGACCCATTTGGACCTTAGGGTTCGCGATGCGGATGGGCTAATTGCTTTTTTATCCCTTCCGCATTTTTACTTTGTTTTAATTTCATTTTTTAATTATTTATGTTAATTTCACCCTTTATTTTTATTTTCTTTACAATAAGTCTGATTGTGGACCCTTTTCTAGGAATGACACGTGGACAGAGTATGGGATATTTTCCCTTTTGGTCCTTGTAATTTTTATTCTATGTTAATTTAATTTAATTTTTTATTTCTGTTTTTAATTTTTACCTGTCGAAACGTTTATTTTTCGAGAAAACAAACACGTCTCGAAAAAATATTTATTTGAAAATCAAAAAATAGGCGTCGCCAGCAATCTTTTTATATGGTGTGATTGGATCACCAAAAAACGTTTAAAATCCGTTTTGAAAAATATTTTGGTCTTCGAAATCCAGAAAATGGGTTCAAGAGTCGGTTACATATGAGGAAGGATTAGCACCCTCACACGCCCAAATTGGTACCATGTTGATTACTTTCGGGTCTTGATTTGTTAACAATCTTGAAAACTTGAATAAAACTTACAATACAATCTTTGTTTTTAGAAAACTTTGCATGATTTTCAAAAATCCTATTTGAGAAAAATCGCTCGTGTGTTTCGAGTTTCTAGGAAAACTGGAAGTCGTGTCCGACACGTTAGGGCACTACGTTCTCGAAATTTCGAAATTAAAGGGCATTTTGAAAGTTTGGAAGAGGATATTCGATTGTGTAGAATATACGAAAAATCACACCCAGCCCGTTAGGGCATGATTTTCTGAGATTTCCACACGAAAGGATCATTACCACCTCGTTTTTCGTTTAAAATCATTTGTATATTTTTGAGAACTTGAAATTTCAAATTAAGTTTAAAATACAATCCTTATATGCATAATTAATTTAGCGTGATTTTCGAAAATCTAATTTGAAGAAAAAATGCTCGTGTGCTTCGAATTCCTCGGAGAATTGGAGTCGTGACCAACACGTTAGGGCACGACGTTATCGGAATCTCGAAATTAAAAGGCATTTGAAAATTTTGGAAGAGGATATTCGATTGTGTAGATTATACGAAAAATCACACCCAGCACGTTAGGGCACGATTTTTCGAGATTTCCACATGAAAGGATTATTGCCTCGATTTTAAAGATTTGTTTGTATGTAAAAGAAATTCGAAATCGAACGTATAAATTAAATATGAATGGGCAGTTGATAGTAAAAATTAAATAACACGAAACTAAATAATTAAGCAAATAAATACACAAAAAATTAAACACAAAATTAATAGAATACAAAATACAAAAAAAAATAATTAAATTATATGTATGAACATTGAAGAAAAAGAAAAATAAAAAACAAACGGGGTCAAAAATGGAGTTTCGGGGAATTCAGGATGAAAACATAATTTTTGAGAAATTTGGGGATCAAAGTTGAAATTTTTGGAAAATTCGAGATCAAAATCGAACTTTTGGAAAATTCGAAGTTGAAAATGTGACTTTAGGAAATTTAAGGGTAAAATGGTAATTTTGGGATGCTCGAGGGCAAAACGGTAATTTTTTTATGCTTGGGGGAAAAATGGTAATTTTGGAAAAGTTTGAGGTCAAAATGGTAATTTTTAGATGCTCGAGAGCAAAAAATGTGATTTTTGGAAGTTTGAGGGTAAAATGGTAATTTTTGGATGCTTAAGGGCAAAAAATGTGATTTTTGGATGTTCGAGGATAAAAAATTAATTTTTGAGAAGTTTAGGGGTTAAAATATAATTTTTGGAAAGTTTAGGGTCAAAATATAATTTTTGAGAAGTTAGAGGGTCAAAATGTAATTTTTGAGAAGTTAAGGGGTTAAAATATAATTGTTTGGAAGTTTGGAGGTTAAAATATAATTTTGAAAAAGTTTAGGGGTCAAAATATAATTATGGAAAAGATTAGGGGTCTAATAAAAAATAACCCAAAAATTTGGACATGTGATAGCATTCTGTGCCTCCAATAATCTAAGGACTAAATCAAAAATCGTTTAAAACTATTGGGTAAATTGAAAATAAATTAAAAATTGCAATAAGGATTAAATTGGAACAAATAAAAGTTCGAAAAGACTAAAGAGGAAAATAACCCAATATTTCCTTCCCAAAACTACACCCGTTTCAATAGCCTGTAAAAGGCTAAATCCCTAAAAAAATCAAACTTTCCTTCCCTTTTAAAAAAATCAAAACCCCTCTCCTATTTTCTTTGTTCTCTCTCTTCCCTCTCCTTTTTTGTATCCCCTTCTCTAGTCGTCACTGGCCATGGGTCGGTCATCCGAGCCGCCATCCGTCGTCCCCGACGATCGTTGTCCACGGCGATCGGAAGTCGAAAAAAATCTTCTTTCCTATTTTTTTTCATTTTTAAATCCTAAAAATCCCCAGATCTGAAGTTTTCCAAACGATCCAAACCAAAAAAGGTAAGAAAGTTTCGATCTTTGTAAACCTTTTTTAAAAACAATTCATGCTTTGTTCATTTATTTTATTATTATTATTTGCATTTCTATTTTTTTTTTCTTAAAGATTAGATTTGAAATATCTTTCCAGATCTTTTCAAAAAATTTTGAAAGACTCCTTTTATTTCCTTTTTCCTTGAGAAAAAGCAATCTATTTCTAGTACTTTTTTTATATTTTGAATCGTCTTTCTTCTTGATTAACAATCCTTTTTTTTGACAGAAAAATCAAGTAACGGAATCCCTCATGATCGGAGGAACTTCGTCCGAGTTGGCGGCGGCGTTTCAGGTCCGGGTATAAACCTTTCAAATTTCCCTTTATTATTATTAATTATTATTTAAAATATTTTTTTTGAAAATAAATAAAGGTATTAAATGATTATAAATAATAATATAATAAATATATATTAATACATATATACAAAACGTCCCGAATATTAAAGGAAATAATAAATGTATTAAATATATAATAAATATCTAATAAATATATACTATTATATATTTAATATTTATAAAAACACTTTGAATTCAAAAGAAATAAATGACAAATAGTGAATATTGATGTATTTATTATATACCTTGAAAATGGAAACTAAAGCGCTTGAAATCTGTCTTGTGTTGCTTCCAATGTTCTGTGTTCGAATATTTCTATTTTGTATTGATTTTGGAAATACAAAAAAAGTCCCTTGTTACATGCTTTGAATTCGGTTTTTATAACCGATTATACCATCATGGACTTAAATTGTGATCACTTCTTCTTTGCAGGGCAGACTTCAGCAGTGGTGGTGGCAACTCAAGTTGAAGGTGGTGCTATTACTGGTGCTGACGTGGCAGCATGTGAGTGGCTGGGATGAAGGTGGCTGGTAGCAACTTGCTACCATGCTTTGACTTAGGTTTTGAGTTTGGGCCATTTTGGGCCTGTTTGTAAGTGGGTTGGGGCATTTGGACTTGTACATGGACTTTGGTTTGTAATTTGGGACTTTTCAATTAAATTCAAATTTAAAATAAATTTAAACTCAAAATAGATTTAAATTTATAAATAAATTTAAAATTGGGTTTGAGTACTAGGCCTGGTCAAAATTAGGCTCCAACAACTGCCCCTCTTTGCTTGTTGCTGTGTAACAGGAACAAAGCAAAGACCAAAGAGAGGCCTAATTTTGCCATGTCTCCCTTCTTTGACGCTCTTTCTTCTCTAACGGTCACCCTTCACTTTACTTGTCGGTCAACTTCACTACATCCGCTTCTCTACATCTTTGGTGTTGTGATTTCATCTTACCTTAAAGCAATTTCAAAAGACAAAATTAGCTACTGTAACTTCACTCAATTCGCTCGCAACTTCGGTGGTTTGGTGTCGCAGCTTCATATTTTGGTCCACTTCTTTGAATTTCACTAAGAAGACGAATTTGGTTCACTTCTCTGCATCTCGTTAGGAAGATGACCACTTTATTGCTTCGCCCTACTTCTCTGTATCAGGAAGATGAATTTGGTCCACTTCTTTATATCTCATCAGGGAGACGACCATTTTATTACTTCGACCTGCTTCTCAGTATCTCATCAGGAAACTGGGATTCGAAGTTTCACTCACATTGAGCTTTGTTTCATTGATTTGGTATACTTCTCTGTATCTCATCAAGAAGATGACCGCCTCACTTATTTTAATTCACTTCTCTGTATCTCATCAGGAAGACGGATTTGGTCCACTTCTCTGTATCTCATCAGGAAGATGACCACTTTATTGCTTCGACCCGCTTCTCAGTACCTCATCAAGAAGCTGGGGTTCAAAGATTTTCTCACTTTGAGCCTGGTTTTATTGATTTGGTCCACTTCTCAGTATCTGATCAAGAAGATGACTGCCTCGTTATTTTGATCCACTTCTCTGTATCTCATCAGGAAGACAGATCTAGTTCACTTCTCTGTATCTCATCAGGAAGATGACCGCTTTATTGCTTTGACCTGCTTCTCAGTATCTCATCAGGAAGCTGAGGTTCGAAGATTTGCTCACTTTGAACCTGGTTTCATTGATTTGGTCTACTTCTCAATATCTCATCAGGAAGATGACCACCTCGTTGTTTTGATCCACTTCTCTGTATCTCATCAAGAAGATGGATTTGGTTCACTTCTCTGCATCTCGTCAAGAAGATGAACACTTTATTGCTTCGACCCACTTCTCAGTATCTCATCAGGAAGATAGGTTTGAAGTTTCACTCATATTGAGCTTTGCTTCACTGATGTGGTCTTTTTCTCTGTATCTCATTAGAAAGATGGCCGCATTACTTTTTCAATCCGCTTCTCTGTATGTCATCAGAAAGACGGATTTGGTCCACTTCTCTGTATCTTATTAGGAAGGTGACCATTTTATTATTTTGGATAACTGCAATTTGCCCCATGATCGGGTAAGAGATTGAATGGCTGTGATCTGCCCCATGGTCGGGGTAAAAGATCGAATGGTTGCAATCTGTCGCAGGCTCAGGGTAAGAGATTGGCTGATGGTGATCTACCCCAGGCTCGGGGCAAGAGATCGGTATATTCAATCTGCCCTTCTTGATTAAAGGTAAAAAATGGAATGATGTAGTTTGAATCCAACTCCACAGCAATTTCAGGAAGATAGAATTTGATCTTTCTCTTACTGTAACTTCAGAGAGATAAAGACTTGGTATTGTGATTTGATCTAATCCATTGTAACTTCGAGGTAGAAGATTCACTATTATGCCTTCAATCTACTCTTCTTTGACTTTATGGTATAAGATTTACCATTGCGGCTTCAATCTTTCCCGTCACTTTTCTAAGGTGTTAGGTTCACCATTGTAGCCTAAACTTTTCCTTTTTGTCTTCATGGTGTTGGATTCGCCGTTGCGACCTCAATCCTTCCCATCGCATCTTCTTAGGTACCGGGTTCGCCGTTGTGGCCTCAACCTTTCCCTTCACATCTTCTTAGGTACTAGGTTCACCGTTGCGGCCTTAACCTTTCCTTTTACATCTTTTTAAGGTATCAGATTCGCCGTTGCGGCCTCAATCCTCCCTTGTCATCTCTTCATGATACTGGGTTCGCCGTTATGGCCTCAACCTTTCCCATCACATCTTTTTAGGTACTGGGTTCACCGTTGCGGCCTTAACCTTTCCCTTCACATCTTCTTAGGTACCGACTTCGCTGTTGCGGTCTCAACCTTTCCCTTTACATCTTCATGGTATCGGGTTCGCCGTTGCAGCCTCAACCTTTCCCATCACATCTTTTTAGGTACCAAGTTCGCTGTTGCGACCTCAACCTTTCTCATCACATCTTCTTAGGTACTGGGTTCGCCGTTGCGGCCTCAACCTTTCCCTTCAATCTTTTAAGGTACCGGATTCATCGTCGTGGCCTCAATCCTTCCTTGTCAAACCTATAGAATATGCTTTCATTGGACCTTTATGTAAGCCAGATTATTAAGATGTCATGAGTAGAATGAGTCAAATGCTCCTAACCACATGGGTATGAATGATGGATGCAAAATATGTCATCTCTGAGAATGATTTTATTTTAGTCCTTAGGTCAACATTGTTCGTCGTTTCTCTAAGTCCTATCACTGATGTGTTATCATGTTCTTTTTTGGTATGGTATCTTTTCCATGGAACCTAAAGAGGTAGTCGTAATTTGAATTATTTGTTTCAAGACCCTTCTAACCCTCGGGTTTGGTTATTTCCAACTAGTGATCCTGTTTCAGGTCCCTGTACTATTTAGAAATTTTCCAAAATGATATGCAAAAATCCTTCTATTCCTTATACTAACAGTTATTTCAAATGCAAAGATGCTTGAATCAAGGTTACAAAGTGGATGAAATTGAATTTGATTTCAAACAAAGGTCGTATGAATTAAAAGGTTGTTGGCTTATTAATCGCTATTTTGATACAGAATTGCTTGAACATGGTCGTAAGGCAAATGAAATTTTATTGGAGGTGAAGCTCACATGAATGAAAAGGTTAAAAATGACCCATATTGATCAAAAAGTTGCCAAACATAAAGTGGGCCAAGAATAGGGTTAGGTGCCCCAGATATCAAAGTATGAGTTTCACTGAGCAAACTTGATAAGGACTATTTTGAGCTTGACATGTGTTCATGAAACTTGGAGTACTTCATCAATGCTTCAAGGTATAAAGTTTCTTCACCTTGTTACTTTTGAGAGAGAGGACCATTTCACGCTCTTTCTTCAAAATTGAGCGCCCTTTCAGGTTTTCAACTCAAGTCTCCTTAGGTTTCGAGATGCCCTTTACGAATTTTCACCTCGATCTCTCCTTTTCTTTTTTCTGTTTTTTCTATTTTCTTTTTCTTTTTCCTTTTTCTTTTCTTTTTTCTTCTTCTTCTTCTTTTTTTTTTTTCATTGAGTTTGAGTTAACAAAGTTGGGCAGGTCTTTGCCGTCCATTTCGATCAAAATCAAAGCTTCTCCAAAAGCTTTCTTCACCTCATGAGGCCTTTCCCAATTCAACATCCATTTTCCTTAGAAGACTTTTGTAAGCAAGATCCTTTTTTAAAACCAGTGCTCTCTCGTTAAATTCTCTAGAGCGGATCCTTCTTTGTCGCAAACCCTTATCATTTGAATCATGACGGATGACTTTTAGTATCTTTTCTTCAATCATTTTCACTCTCAACTGCATCTAGATTGGATCCATTCTACTTTATCAGCTTTAACGAAATCTGGAGGGAAAGAAACTCGACTTCAATGGGTAGGACGACTTTCATTCTAGTGAGAAAGGTGTTGCCCCGGTGGATGTTCTGATAGAAGCCTGATAAGCCTCGAAGATAAAATGGTGATTTCTCATGTCGAGCCTTTGTAAGTCTCTACTATGAATCCTTTTGATGTTCTTATTGGTCACCTCCAATGCCTCATTCACCTTTTTTTTTGCGATGTGGTATTGAGTCGTGATACTTGTTCTTAAATTGGCTGTAGACTTTTGCTATCATGCTGTTGCTCAAATTTAAGTCATAGTTGGATATGATCCTTTTCGGCATCCGATATCGACATATAATCTTATTTTCAATAATATGCTTAATCATTGATCGACATAGGAAGTAATAATCAATGATCATGAGGACGAATTTATGCATGTTAGAAACTCTTTTGCAAAGTTGGCTCGATGGTGTCCATGCTTCACATAGAAAAAGGCCACGACATGGAAAGATGAAGGAGAATAAATATTTTCAAGATGTCCTTTGTGGGTTTTCGTCTTGACTTTTTTTCCTTTTTATTTTTGCCTTGGGTTTCAAGATATCCTTGGCAAGTTTTTATCTTGACCCCCTTTTTTTAACACATCAAGCCTCAATTTTTGAAGTTTTTGTTGAATTTTCTTCCTTTTATGGGAGCCTGTGTGTCACGACATTGGTTCCTTAAACCTGGCATGCTTTGATAGGATCATGCAAAGACCTTTGTATTCTCGAGGCAGCTTGCCTTATTTTACGAAGGCTCATGTCTCGATTCTCTCTTAAAATCACAACTCTTCAAGGTAATGTTTGTTTCGTGTCTAGTTCAACTATCCGTAATATATCGGGAGACAAGTTACATTCTTGATCATTTTCAAAGCCTCAAAGTTTTTCTGGACACATGTTCTTCTCAAAAGGGCTCTGAGTCAACAGCAGTGTCGCTCGTATCCTTGATATCAAGGGACCCAGCATAAAGACAAAAGGGGATCGAAAGAATAATTTAACTAAAGAATGATTAATTGTGGTATGAATGAACGAGAAGAATGGTAAGGTGTTTGCCAAATGGGACAAAAACAATGCACCATTTTTATTGAAATAAAAGATAGTAGTCATGTGCCCTTTATAAAAGGATCCCTATTACTCTCGGACTTAGAGTGATAAGTGTGTCTTGAATATTTTTTTAGAAAAGTCCTAAAACTACAGTAAACTGCTCCACAGTCTAGTTGTCCAACACACTTCCGAGGGTGTAAGGACGAACTCTCAACAGGTTCCACTCTCCACATGACTTTTTCTCAAATTTTTATCATTCCCTATCTTGATTTATCATGTTTCCTCTCAGCTTTAAGGTTGATGACTCTCACACACACGAGTGTTTCAAATATGAGGGATTTCATTGAAATTTAATGCATGAAGTACAATGCAAATGAATGGTAAAATGCATGCAAAAAGGTGTTTATTCTAGTTCAATTTCGTTTAGAACTTTACTAGAAAACAAATTCTTGTACATAAGGCAGATACATGTATGGTCGTGCCTTAATGCTCAAAGTCCTAATCTTCCAAGCTAATTTGCTCTGGTTTGATCCTGATTTCCAATCCAAGGTGCCGATCTTTAATGTCTAAAGTCTGCAAATGGTTAGCCTTTTCTTGCACTTTGTGGAGTCATTGCTTAAGACATGGTCCCTATCTCAGACTTGCCCCTAAGAGCACTGGAGTCATTCCTTATTTATTTCAAATTTTTTTGGCGATCTCTTCTGGTCTTTAGATAGGCATAAATTCCTTCGACAAAGAATAGTCCTCAAAGAATACTCAACAAGAGACTTTTTCAATTTTCAAAAATGGCCATGGAAACATTCTAGCAAAAACTTGTGCACCAATACACCTTCTTTTTCCTTTTCTTCGATAAGTGTTTAGAACATGAGTGATTTTCTTGTCACGTCGATAAAATGAATCTACAATCATGTCCTCTACGTGCGTCGAAGCTTTAAGGAAGTCGATTACTTATTATGCATTTGAAACGAAGATGTCAACATTCTTTCTCTCGCCTCTAGGTGCATTGTGTCTTGCGGGTTTTTCAACGTAATGCACTTGTTATCCTCTCTTCCCTTAATCAGGGCTGTAATCCGATGCTCGCTCATCCAAAATAGGCCTTATTATTCGGAATCCTCGAGCAATAAGGTGACGTATCGTATTATTTATATTTTTGAAAGTGAAGCAACCTAGCTTGAATAGTTAAGGCAAATCATCATATTTGAATTAGAAATTCACTTCATTTTGTCTTCCATACTTCTTTCAGCTCGCTCTGCAAACTGTTATGGCTTTCATGTATTTTGGTGTAAACCCTAGAACTCTGATATGTACCCCTTTGATAGGCAATCACTTTTTGTTGTTGTTTTTCTTTGACCATATATACGCACGACCACGTTGACTTCTACCTTATCAAGGAATCCGTTTTCTTATGACCAGTTCTCTATTTGGCCATAGAACATGAATCAACACCTTTTTTATGAAAATGCAATGCAAACAGATTCAAAATATATTGCAATTAAAAGCAAAAATGTAATCGTGTCTCTTACCTTATTCAGGTAACCACTAAAGGTTTGGCACAGTTCCACTTATGGAATTAAATGCAATTTAATAAAATGTGCAGCTTATGAATGCATGTATGCATAAGAAAAGGCATTGATTTTGAATTCAATCCCATTAGAACAACTTCTCTAGACAAACAAAATTCTCCACATAAAACGGATTACATAAACGGCTTTGCCTTATGGCCTAAAGCTTTGATCTTCCTAGAAGTCTGGCTAATTTTCGTCCCCGCTCTGATCTTGATTCATATTGCATGCTCAACATATCAACTTCGATGACTAATGCTTGCATGTGATCAGCCGCTTTTTCGTAATCTTTATCTCGAACATGTCTCTGAGCTTATCGAAAGTGTCCCTCACTTGCTTCTTGATTCCTTTCAAGAATCTTGATCTGAACTTGCGTAATCTTTCTTCAAGTCTCCTAAATCTTCTTCGACTTTGTGCTTTCTTTCGACCATAAGCGCAAAGCCATGTTATCTTCCACTTTATTAAGAAATCCGTCCCCCATGATAAAACTGCCTATTTGGTAACCGAATTTAAATCAACACCTTTTCTTGTATGATGATGCAATATGCAAGCAAAAGAAAAGAGACAAAAAGGAAAGAGTTAGCAAAAGCATCGATATAGGTATAGAACAAAGAACCTAAGAACTTCTCTTGGATGATTGCTAAAAGGTTCGGTATAACTCCTTCTAAGGCAAGTACTTATGGCTCATTACATGTGGTTTAGTCTCTAGAGTAAAGGGTACCTAAACCAGCGGATTCCTCGATCCTCACACATTACAGGCTCATACGGATGAGTTCGGTTTAGAGGGACACATTTCCCACATGTTTGCATGGAAGTGAAAACTTCACGAAAACATGAGTACGTATGTAATCCCGAAAGCGATCCACTATCCTGCACGGAGGTGAAAACCTCACGAAGGAGTAATTTCTCGCTTCCACTTAAAGGGTAGTAAAAAATGCATATGAATGCAAACTTTAACTAGCAATATTGACATAATATAGCATCACACAAAAATGCAAAGGATCGCATATTAAACAAAACTGAGTATTTAAAAAATTTAACAAAAACCCCGAAAATAATCAACTTTTGGCTTGACTCTCTTTTTTTTTGAAGTCCCCAGCGGGGTCGCCAAGCTTTCGAAACGCTTATTTTTGGGAAAATAAACACGTCTCGAAAAAATATTTATTTGAAAATCAAAAAATAGGAGTCGCCATCAATCTTTTTATATGTTGTGATTGGATCATCATAAAACGTTTAAAATCCGTTTTGAAAAATATTTTGGTCTTTAAAATCCAGAAAATGGGTTCGGGAGTCGGTTACGTATGAAGAAGGATTAGCACCCTTACACGCCCCCAAAATTGGTACCATGTTGATTGCTTTCGGGTCTTGATTTGTTAACAATTTTGAAAACTTGAATAAAACTTAAAATACGATCTTTGTTTTTAAAAAAACTTTGCATGATTTTCAAAAATCCTATTTGAGGAAATCACCCGTGTGTTTCGAGTTTCTAGGAGAACTGGAAGTCGTGTTCGACACGTTAGGGCACTACGTTCTCAGAATTTTGAAATTGAAGGACATTTTGAAAGTTTGGAAGAGGATATTCGATTGTGTAGATTATACGAAAAATCACACCCAGCCTGTTAGGGCATGATTTTCCGAGATTTCCACACGAAAGGATCATTGCATCATTTTTCGTTTAAAATACGATCCTTGTATGCATAATTAATTTAGCGTGATTTTCGAAAATCTAATTTGAAGAAAAAGTGCCCGTGTGCTTTGAATTCCTCGGAGAATTAGAGTTGTGACAAACACGTTAAGGCACGACGTTCTCGGAATCTTGAAATTAAAAGGCATTTGAAAAAGTTTGGAAGAGGATATTCGATTGTGTAGATTATACGAAAAATCACACTCAGCACGTTAGGGCACGATTTTTCGAGATTTCCACACGAAAGGATTATTGCCTCGGTTTAAAGATTTGTTTGCATGTAAAAAAAAATTTCAAAATCGAACGTATAAATTAAATATGAATGGGCAGTTGATAGCAAAAATTAAATAACACGAAACTAAATAATTAAGCAGATAAATAAATGCACAAAAAATTAAACACAAAATTAATAGAAAACAAAATGAAAAAAAATAATAATTAAATTCTATGTATGAATATTGAAGAAAAAAGAAAAACAAAACAAACGGGGTCAAAAACGGAGTTCCGGGAAATTCGGGATGAAAATGTAATTTTTGAGGAATTTAGGGATCAAAGTTGAAATTTTTGGAAAATTCGGGATTAAAATCGAACTTCTGGAAAATTTGAAGTTGAAAATGTGACTTTTGGAAATTTAAGGGCAAAATGGTAATTTTTGGATGCTCGGGGGAAAATTGTAATTTTGGAAAAGCTCGAAGTCAAAATGGTAATTTTGGATGTTCAAAGGCAAAAAATGTGATTTTTGGATGTTCGAGGATAAAAATGTAATTTTTGAGAAGTTAGGGGGTCAAAATGTAATTTTTGAGAAGTTAAGGGGTGAAAATATAATTTTTTGGAAGTTTGGGGGTTAAAATATAATTTTAAAAAAATTTAAGGGTTAAAAATATAATTATGGAAAAGTTTAGGGGTCTATTGCACAAATAATCGAAAAATTTGGACACGTGGCAACATTCTATGCCTCCAACAATCTGAGGACTAAATTAAAAATCGTTTAAAACTATTGGGTAAATTTAAAATAAATTAAAAATTGTAATAAGGATTAAATTAGAACAAATAAAAATTCGGAAAGACTAAAGAGGAAAATAACCCAATTTTTTTAAAAATAACCCAATATTTCCTTCCCAAAACTGCACCGTTTCAATAGCCTGTAAAAGGTTAAAAATCCCTAAAAAAATCAAACTTTCCTTCCCTTTTAAAAAATCAAAACCCCTCTCCTATTTTTTCTTTGTTCTCTCTCTTCCCTATCCTTTTTTGTGTCCCTTCTCCGGTCGTCACTGGCCATGGGCCGATCGTCCGAGCCGTCATCCGTCGTCCCCGACGATCGTTGTCCACGGCAATCGAAAGCCGAAAAAAATCTCCTTTCTAATTTTTTTTTCATTTTTAAATCCTAAAAATTCCCAGATCTAAGGTTTTCCGAACGATCCAAACCAAAAAAGGTAAGAAAGTTTCGATCTTTGTACACCTTTTTTAAAAACGATTCATGCTTTGTTCATTTATTTTGTTATTATTATTTGCATTTCTATTTTTGTTTTTCTAAAAGATTAGAATTGAAATATCTTTCCAGATCTTTCAAAAATTTTTTAAAGACTCCTTTTATTTCCTTTTTCCTTGAAAAAAAGCAATCTATTTCTAGTACTTTTTTTATATTTTGAATCGTCTTTCTTTTTTATTAACAATCTTTTTTTTTGACAAAAAAATCAAGTAACGGAATCTCTCACGATCGAAGGAACTCCGTTCGAGTTGACGGCGGCATTTCAGATCCGGGTATAAACCTTTCAAATTTCCCTTTATTATTATTATTATTTAAAATATTTTTTTTGAAAATAAATAAAGGTATTAAATGATTATAAATAATAATATATAATATATATTAATACATATATACAAAACGTCTCGAATATTAAAGGAAATAATAAATGTATTAAATATATAATAAATATCAAATAAATATATACTATTATATTTTAATATTTATAGAAACACTTTGAATTCAAAAGAAATAAATGACAAATAGTGAATATTATTGTATTTATTATATACCTTGAAAATGAAAATTGAAGTGCTTGAAATCTGTCTTGTGTTGCTTCCAATGTTCTGTGTTCGAATATCTCTATTTTGTATTGATTTTGGAAATAAAAAAAAAGTCCCTTGTTACATGCTTTGATTTCGGTTTTTATAACCGATTATACCATCATGGTATTTTGTCCTTTACAACTTAAATTGTGATCACTTCTTCTTTGTAGGGCAGACTTCAGCAGTGGCGATGGCAGCTCAAGTTGAATGTGGTGCTATTACTGGTGCTGACGTGGCAGCATGTGAGTGGCTGGGATGAAGGTGGCTCGTAGCAACTTGCTACCATGCTTTGACTTAGGTTTTGAGTTTGGGCCATTTTGGGCCTGTTTGTAAGTGGGTTGGGGCATTTGGATTTGTACGTGGACTTTGGTTTGTAATTTGGGACTTTTTAATTAAATTCAAATTTAAAATAAATTTAAACTCAAAATAGATTTAAATTTATAAATAAATTTAAACTTAAAATAAATTAAAATTTAAAATTTAAAATTGGGTTTGAGTACTGGGCTCGGTCAAAATTGGGCTCCAACAGTACCTTTAATTTGTTTTCAATTTTAATTTAGTCCTTTATTTAATTTTAGCCCATTTAATTTCTGTTTTTTACAATTCAAGCCTTGTTGTTTTTATTTTTATATAATTTAGTCTTTATTATTATTATTATTATTATTATTATTTATTAATTTATTTTGGTATTCCATTTTTATTTACCTATTGTTTCTTTACTTTGTTTTATTTATTTATTTATTTTGTTATATATTTTTATGCCATTTATATTTTTGCCTTCTATCTAATTACATGTTTTATTTGGTCCTTGATTTAATTATGTTAGATTTTTTTTCGTGATTGTGTTTTATAATTATTATTATTACTTGTATCATTTATTTATGATTATTGCCATTATCACTATTATTATTACTATTATTATTTTAAATTGTGTTATTAATTGCATTTAATTGTTGTTGAAATCATCTTTTTAAAAAAGGTCTCAATTTATATTTTGGAAAATAAAAATGAAGTCGCCACTAATAATTTTTTACAATAAGAGTAATTGGGTCACTTTTCGATTTTTTTTTGTAAAACAAAAAATCATTAAAATAATTTTGGTCTTTGAAACCATAAAACGAGTTTGGGAGTCGATTACGCATAAGAAAGGATCAACACCCTTACAAGCTCAAAATTGGTACCTAATCGATTATTCAAAATCTTATTTGTTGAAAATTAAAAATTCGAGAAAAATTTAAATCGCAATCCTTAAATGCATGAATGTCATATTTATTCTATTTTGAAAATAAATTTTATTTTTGAAGAAAGCTCGTTATTTCAAATTAATCGAGAAAAAAGTCACATCCAGTAAGTTAAGACTTTACAATTCGAATATTCAAAAATAACGAGCTTTTCAAGAAATCTCGTATTTAAATTTTTTAAAAGAATATTCAATTATCCCGGTTCAAAGAAAAAAATGACACCCAATGAGTTACGGCATGATTCTTTCAAATTCCCAAAACAAAAATTGTATTGATTTATTAAAACAATTTATGTATTTTAAAAAACAAATTACCATGTTATGCAAAAAATATGCGCACAATTTACAGGTATAAATAATAAGAAAATACTATATACATAAAATACAATAAGATTATAAATCGAGTAAATAAATAACTGAATAAATGAATAAATAAAGAAACGAACAAATAAAATAATATACATATGCATATAAAAGGATTAATAAAAAAACAAGATAAACGAGAAAAATTAAAAGCATGTAATATATATACATATAGGATAAAATAAAAAAAATTACATTAAAACCGGGTCAATTTTGAATTTTTGAAAGTTCAAGGATCAAATCTAAATTTTCAGAAAGTTCGAGGGTTAAATTGGAATTTTTGAAAAGTTCGAGGGTCAAATTCAAATTTTTGGAAAATTTGAGGGTAAAATTTAGATTTTTGGAAAGTTCGAGGTAAAATTGGAATTTTTGAAAAGTTCGGGGTCAAAACATAATTTTTAAAAAAGGTAAGGGCTTCTCACGAGCAATAAACTCAAAAATCTTGACGTGTGGCAACCCTAGAGACACTTTTAGGTCAAGGACCAAATTGAAAATCAAGTAAAATTATAGGGTCAAATTAAAAGAACAAAAATGGGGGCAAAATAATCTAATTGAAACAATTAAAAACGCTGAGGGACTTAATGGGTAATTTGCCTAATTTTAGAAAAAAAATATTCTCCCCTTTAAATGGCGCTGTTTCACCAAGGTTATAAAAACCAATTTTTAATTTAAAATTTCATTCTTCACTTTCTTCTAAAAAAGAAAAACCAACAAAAAAAAATCCTCTCTCTCCTCTCTCTCAAATAAAGCAATCGACCGACCATGCCTAGTGTGCCCCTCTGCCGTTCGTTCGCCACACTTCACCACCGACGACCATTGTACGTAGTGGTTGGAAGTCCGAAACTCATCTTTCTACGTGTTCGGCTTCCCCGAGCCCAGATCTGGGTCTTTTCTTACCAAATTGCACCCCACAAGCCTAAAAAGAAGCAAACCTTTTGGTTTTAGATCTAGTTTTTTTTATGAAGTCTCCGATGGGTACTCACGATGACAGTGAAAGCAAACGAAGTCGGTTGAAACTTTTAAACCCTTTATAGTTCTTTTATATTTTCGAATATGTAAAAAACAAGAAAATATTAGTGCCGAAAATATGTAAACTATGAAAAAATACGTTGTTTGGTTGATTTGTGTGAATATGCTCTGTTGCTCAAAATATTGCTATACTTCTATTGATTTTTTCGTGATTTTTCATATATTTCCTCTGTAAATTTTCTTTCTTTTTTACATCTCATTTTTCTGTGTTTTTTATAACACATTTGTACAACAAATTTCGGATTTTCCAGAGTGAAATCAAATTACGTGCATATGGTGGATTCTAGATCCGAAGGTGGCGTTCGAAGATCTCGACGACGGCGACGGCTGCGTGGGATGTTGATGGCAGCGACGGTTGAAAAGGGTGCTAAGGTTTCTTTTGTGTTTAGTTTTTAGGGTTTGTAAGATTGGGCTTAGTGCTTTGGGCTTGGGTATTTTATTTTGTAAATGGGTATGTGTATTTGGTTTGTATTTATTTAATTTTATTATTTATTTATTTTTCATTTGTATTTATTTATATTTATAAATAGATAAATAAAATAAAAATAAATTAATAAAATTAAAACGAAATTGGGCCTTTGCAAATGGGTTTAGACTTTGTTTTGGGTATTTTATTTTATTTTATATTTTATTTATTTACTTACATTTATAAAATGATAAATAAATAAAATTGGGTTTTGTAAAGGACTTGTTAATTTTGGTTTAGTTTTCATTTTATTTATTTATATTTATAAAATAAATAAAAATAAAACAAAACAAAACTAGGCTTTAAAAAAATTGACATTGGGCTTCGATTTGGCCATGACGAAATTGGGCTTATACAGCTGCCCCTCTTTGCTCGTTGTCGTGTAATGTGAACGGAGCAAAGAAAAAGAAGACCAATTTCATTTTGTCCTGCTGAATTTCATCATTTAATGCTTCTTATTTTTAGTGATCCGTCCTTTCACTTCATTGGTCACTCTATTCCACTGTATCCACTTCATTAGAACCTTAAGAAGATAGACTTTAATGTTGTAGTCTTATCCTGCTCCACCTCATCTTTAGAGAGATAGGACTTGCTAATGTGGTCTCAATTCGGTCCACTGCAACTATATAGGATTTGGTTTTGTAGCCTTACCTTGCTCTACTGCAACTTCAGAGAGATAAGGAGTCGCCTTCATAGCTTCAATCTGATCCACTATAACTTCAGGGATATATGATTTGATATTGTAACTTCACTCCCTTTCTCTGCAATTTCAATGAAGATCGAGGTCTTCTACTACGAGTTTTAATCTGCCCCTCTACAACTTTAGAGGTATAGGATTTTCTTCTGTAGCTTCAATCTTCCCCTTTTTAGCTTTAGGAGTAAAAGATTGGATTGCTTTAATCTGCCTCATGGTCGGGGTAAGAGATCGGATGGTCTTCAATCTGCCTTCTGGTTAGGGTGAAAGATTGGATTGCTTCAATTTGCCTCATGTTCGGGGTAAGAGATTGGCTGGTGTTTTCAATTTGCCCTTCGATTAAGGTAAAAGATTAAATGGTCTTCAATCAGCCCTCTGATTAGGGTAAAAGACTCGGGGTTGTAACTTCGCTCCATTCCACTGCAACTTTAGGGAGATTGAGGTTTGTTACTTTAATTCGCCCCTTTACAACTTTAGGTAAATAAGATTTGCCATTGTGGCCTTAATTTGCCCCTTTAAAGCTTTAGGTGTATGAGATTTGCCATTGCAGCTTCAATCTGCCCCTCTACAGCTTTAGGTGTATGAGATTTACCATTGCGGCTTCAATCCGTTGATCTTCAACTTTAGGGGTATAGGATTCGTCGTTCTATCACCATTCTCTAAGGATATGACCTACAGAACCTTTTTATGGGCCTCTATCTAGGCCATATGATGCCATGATTTGAATGAATCAAATGCTCCTATCTAAATGCGCATGAATGATGCTGACATGCATGCAAAGATGTCATATTTAAAATGATTTTTTATTGTTTTAGTCATTAGGTTGTCACTAATCGTCTTTTGCCTAAGTTCTAACATTGATGTGTCACCATGCCTTTCCTTCAACTCTGGTGTTCTTGAAATGAAATTCAAATAAGTAATCAAAAGTTGAACTTATTCGTTTCAGGATTCCCTTCAACCCTTGGATTCGGTTATTTCCGACTAATGGTCCTGTTTCAGGTCCTTGTATTATTTAGAATTTCCCAAAGTAATATGAAAAAAATCTTTTTATACCTTATATCATCAAGTCCATTAACCATTATTTCAATGCAGAGAATGCTCTGAGCAGGGTTATGAAAATGGATAAAATTGAATTTATTAGCAATAACGCTTGAATGGAAATAAATGAGAATACATCAAATATTAATCAAAACATCAGCCAAAATAGTTAATATTGGTAAAAAATTAGCATACATTTATCAAGAATTGCTAAAGTGAAAAAATAAAATAAAACCAGATGCCCCAGATATCAACAGTATGAATTTCTTCAAGCAAACTTGATGAGGACCACTTTGATCTTGATGTGTACCCATGAAAAGTATTACACTTTGTCAAAGCTCAAAATGTAATGTCTCTCCATCCTGTTACTTCTGAGAAGGAATCTGAACCGCCCTTTCAGGTTTTCGACTCAAATCTCCTTAGGCTTCGAGACACCCTTAGCGGGTTTTCATCTCGGCCTCACCTTTTTTTTTGGGTTTGAGCCGCCCTTTGCGGGTTTTCAACTCAACCTTTTTTAATTTTTTTATGCAAAGTATTTCTTTATTGAATTTGAGTTCACGGGGTTTGATAAATCCTTGTCATCCATCTCAGCTAGAATCAAAGCTCCTCCAGAGAAAGCTTTCTTTACCACATATGGGCCTTCCCAATTTGGCATCCATTTGCCTCGAAAGTCCTTTTTTATAGGAAGGATCTTTTTCAAAACTAGATCTCCCTCATGGAATTCTCTAGGGCGAACTTTTTTATCATAAGCCCGCATCATCCGTTTCTGGTACATCTGGCCATGTTGGATAACCTTCAGCCTCTTCTCGTCAATTAGGTTTAGCTGGTCATATCTTGATTGGATCCATTCTGCCTCATCTAACTTCACTTCTGATAGGACTCGGAGGGAAGGAATCTCGACTTCAATGGGTAAGACTGCCTCCATTCCATATATTTGTAACATCCAAAAATCGTAACCATCTCCGATCTAGGGTCTCAGGGTTTACAAAACTTTACGTTTTTTTACAAACAATTCAATCATAATCTAGACAATTACAAACTAGCAACTCAGAGTACTAGCTTCATTTAATCTTACACATTCATTTACAACCTTTCAATCAATCAAGAATCAAGTTCAATCACGTAAGAATTTAGGAGTCACGTACGAATATTTTCCACTAGGGATCACATGGCCCTATGTCTTAAACACAGTTTTCACCACTAGCTAACCAAACTATAACCCAAACATACTCATCATTACATCGCAAGAAGGAATCAATATTCATATCACAAATCATGACATTTATAATTCGTTACCTATTCAAATCGTTACCTATTCAAATCTTTATCTATTCAAATCTTATCTCAATATCTTTCTTGATTTAATAAAATATGTACATTTATAATTCGTTATTCTTACTTTATTTATCAACTTAATAAGGGTAAAAATATCATTACCATAATTTTGGGAGACTTTTACCGGTATCTGTTAAACAAGTATCGATAGTTTTCAAGTCAGTAAACAATTTAGGAAATAGTGTAGCCTTCTACTGATACCTATGACAGTTCTACTGATACAAGTGAAGCTTCTACCGAAACAAATCATGCTTCTACTAGTACTAAAAGCTCTAGAGAGCTAAGATGTCCTACCCTGCAGCTTCTACTGATACAAGTACATAAACTACCGATACTCCTATGGGTAGAACTATCGATACTTATTATGCAACTACCTATACAACTCAAGTCAGTGGATAATCTTTCTCCTGCCCTGTACTTCTACCGATACATGCAGGGGTTCTACCAAAACAAGTTTGCAGAATCCATTTAATCACACAAGTCCTCAAGTTTATCAATCATCATTCAATACAAGACTCCTATTCAAATTCTCATCTTGCAAAATCTATACATGACAGTACTTGTTTTATCATATAACACAAAATACAATCAATCAACACAAGGATTCTTAAATTCACATGTCAACTCATTACTAAACACATTTGCTTAATTAGTACATCAAGCAAGCATGCAAGTTTAGTTCAACAAAGAAATCAACAATGCAAAATCAAGCATTTCAAGGATAACATCATCCTAGTACATGTCATATAACCAAGTGATTTAAATTTTACCGAATAAGCTCCCGAGATAGTATGATTTCTTTGAGATGATTCGATCTTCATGCAACAAAATAGAATCTACAAAACAACAACAATTTCACAAGTAAGCTTTTCATAGCTTAGCAAGTTTGTAGAGTTAATTAAGTTTACCGAATATCAAGTGTTGTAAAATCTGAAATCAAACGAACCAAATCAGTTGTTGTATATCCCTTCTCGGATTCATTTCTCATTTAATAACTCACGATGCCATAGAGAATCCGTAACAAATGCAGGATCTCAATCATCGGACCTTTAATTTGTAATAGGATTTTGTAACTCACGATGACACAGAGTCATCGAACCTTTTATTTTGTAATAGGATTTCATGTAACTCATGATGAAACACAGTCATTGGACCTTTAATCCGTAATAGGATTTCATATAACTCATAATGACACAGAGTCATTGGACCTTTTAATCCATAATAGGATTTCATATAATAACTCACGATGACACAGAGTCATCGGACCTTTTAATCCGTAATAGGATTTCATATAACTCATGATGACATAGAGTCATCGAACATTTTAATCCGTAATAGGATTTCATATAACTCACAATGACACAGAGTCATCGGACCATTTTCTATCTTTGGTACAAGGCCGGGAAATTCTCATTACGTCGTTTCTATCTTTCACATTTCCAATCGTCGTTTCTCATTTCCAACAATCATTAGAAAGACAGTTATAAGAATTTATTAATAAGAATTTAAAATTACAAACTTACCGGACGAAATTGTAGTTAAAGTGAACTTTAAGGGCAAATCCGTAATTTTCCTTTTTCCACGATCAGGTCACAATCTTGATCTATTACAATAATTTCATTCAATTATTTAAACAAACATGAACTTTTAATCATTTTATGTAAATAAGCCTTTTAGGTATTTTTACAAAATTAACCTTAACTTTTCACTTTTATTCAATTTAATCCTTTAGTTTTTAAACTTGCAAATTAACCATTTTATTTTAAATTCCAGCTTTTCCAAATGTTTAATAACATTTTGACAGTCCACTTTTTGAAATATTTCCCCAAGTCCTTACAAATTTATTCCTTTAACATAAAAATTTCTAAAAATTACTTTACAAAATCATCAAATCTAACAACCAAGCTTATAAATCTTCCATAAACTTTCAAGAATAAGCTTATTCATCAATGGAAAAATTTATAATATTTGACAAAATCACAAATTGGTCCGTGGGTTAGCTAGATTAAGCTAATACGGACTCAAAAACATAAAAATCACTAAAAACGGGCTCTTTTGAAGCTTCTTCTGCTGTGGCTGCAACATACATTAGATCCTCGTTTGAGAAATCAAAATCTAATGGCTTATAATCCTTGACCAAGTCATATGATATAACTTGAGAGAGGATCTATTTGAAATCAACCAAGTCATATGATATAACATGTATTGCCTCAACCTTCGGGTAGTCCAAACCAAAGCACAACATAGTTTCTCGATCGGCAAATATCTTATCTCGCATTCAGTGAACTTCTTACTAAGATAATAAATTTCTCTTTCTTTCTTTCTCGACTCATCATCCTGCCTAATACGCATCCCATAGAGTTTTCGAATATGGCCAAGTATAGGATTAAAGTTTTGTCCAAACTTGGTGACACCAAAACTGGAGCATTGGACAAGTAATATTAACCTTGTCAAAAGTCTTTTAGCATTCATCATCCCAAACTCCTAGGTTATGCTTCTTGAGAAGACGGAAGATAGGATCACATTTCTTAGTTAGTTGTGAGATGAACCGAGCGATGTAATTCAATCTCCCTAGGAAACCTCTAACTTCCTTTTGAGCACGTGGGGGCGGCAACTTCTGTATGGCTCTAAGTTTATCAAGATCGATTTCAATTCCCTTTCTACTAACCACAAAGTCTAATAGCTTGCCTGAAGTAGCTCCAATGTATGAGTTCAACTTCAACTGAAACTTTCTCAATCTTAAGAACAACTTTCTCAAAACTTCCACATGTTCCTCTTCTGTTTGAGACTTTACGATCATATCATCGACATAAACCTCAATCTCCTTGTGCATCATGTATGGAACAGAGTCACCATAGCCCTTTGATTTGTTGCCCCTGCATTCTTCAGTCCAAATGGCATAACTTTGTAGCAAAAGTTTCCCTGCACGGTGACGAATGTAGTTTTATCCATATCCTCAGGATGCATCTTTATTTAGTTGCACCCAGAAAAACCATCCATGAAAGAGAATAAGAATGATCTGCTATATTGTCCACCAAGGTGTCGATATGAGGTAGCGAGAAATTATCTTTTTGACTAACCTTGTTTAAGTCTCGATAGTACACACACATTTGTACTTTTCCGTCCTTTTTAAAAACTGGCACTATGTTGGACACCCATTCGGAGTATTCTACCACTTGTAAGAAGCCAGTATCAAGTTGTTTTCAGACCTCTTCTTTTATCTTTAGGAGTACATTCGGTCTCATTCTTCGAAGCTTCTGTTGGACAAATTTACACTCTTCTCTTATAGAGAGCTTGTGCACCACGATATCAGTGCTTAGACTGGGCATATCCTGATACAACCATGCAAACACATCCTTGAACTCTTGAACCAAATCAATGAGATCTCGCCTAATTTCTGCAAAGATGCAGGTTTCAATCTTCACCTTCCTTTTGTCAACTTCACCCCTAAACTCACAACTTCTATTGATTATTTATAAGGTAGGATCTGTTTCTCGTCTTGCTCAACCATTCGTAGCAAATCAGAAGATAAACTACAATCTTGGGCTTCTTCAAAATCCTGAGATTCCTCTGAACACACATTTTACTCAAAATGAGGCTCTAAGTCGGCAACGATGTTACTCATATCGTTGATATTTAGGGACCTGTCATATGGACCAAAAAGATCTGAAAGATAAATGAATTTAAGAATGTTTATTGCGGTATGAGATGAATGAAAAGAATAATGAGAATTTTTGCCAATTTGGGTGAAAGAAAGTGCATCTTTTTTATTAAAAATAAAAAAGCAAATGAACATGTGCCCTTTACAAAAAAATCCCAATTGCTCTCAAGCTTAGAGCAACAAGGGTGTTTTGAACATTACTCTAGAAAAGACTTAAAGTTATAGAGAGTTCTTGCATAGTCTAGCTGGCTAGAACGTTTCCGATGGCGTAGGGGCGAATTCCTGACAAATTCCTTTGTTCACTCATCCTTTTGAAAATAGCGCTGATGTTCAGATTCTCCATTATTCCTTCTAACCTATCTTCTGTCGGTTTTCGTTCGAGGTTAATAATACCTCCCGACATGAATGACTTTGAAATATGAGGAAGAACCATTAGCTTGCTTTTGATCTCTTTCCCACTCATTCATGCTCTTCTCTTCTCTTGTTTTTCTATAGTTCTTCCTTTCTCTGTTTCATATTTGGCTTGAATCCTAAGCCAAAATGATCACGTTTCTTTGCCAATGCTGGCGTTGTAATCCTTCATTGGAGATATCTCTATAATTATCTTTCAGGTAAAGCCCCTTTTCCAATCATTATTTTCAGCCCTTTCTTGGTGGTCGCTGATATATTCGATGTGAGGATCTTATCTCCGTTAGCCACAAAGGTAGCATTCACAAACTCCAACGATCTAAAGGAGCATTCTATGGCCTCCTCATCTGTACTTATGTAGGGCGCATCGCTAGTCACTGATGCAATGATGTCCTCCTCAGCATTAATGGTGATTAATCGACCCTCTGTCACAAATTTTAACTTTTGATGTAGGGATGATGGTACTGCCCCTATTGAATGGATTAGTCTTCCCAACAAGCAATTGTAAGTGGGCCTAATATCCATCACCAAAAAGTCCATCTCATACGTGTTTGGACCCATTAGGAGTGAAATCTCAATTCTTCCCATCACTCGTCTCTCCGTTCCATCAGAGGCCCTTACTACACTATGGCATGCCTTCATGTGAGAGTTGTCTATCGGTAACCTATTTAGTATTGTTAGTGTGTAGCACATTCAAGGCTGAGCCATTATCTATCAATACGCCTGGTAAAGTGTACCCTTTGCATTAAGTCGTATTGTAAAGAGCTTTCGTTGAGCCCATGCCTCCTAGAGGTATTTCATCATTATTGAAGAAAATGAAATTATCTACACTTAAGTTATTAACCAGCCAGTCTAACTTGTTTATCGAGATATCCTCTGCCACATACATTTCATTCATAACTTTCATTAGCGTGTTACGGTGGGCTTCTGAACTTGATAGCAGGGCTAAAACTGATACTCGATCCGATTGCCTATGTAACTATTCACCACGTTATACTCGCTATGCTTTAGGAATTTAAAAAATTCTTTAGTTTTCTCCTCAGTTACTGACTCATTCATTGGCATCCTAAGTTTGCTATTTTCTCTTTTCTCAAGCCCAACCATCAAGGCTTTCTTATTAACCTCCTTCTCTACTTCTGTAAGACTTGTATTTTCATTCGATCCTTCTTCATTCGGTACCGTTACCATGCAGTCATAGCCCCACAGTACCCTTTTATTGTCCTTATAAGAAATGCAATAGGTTTCTAAATGATGACCCCTGGTGTTATTCGACCTCCAATCTCACCCCTTGGCTTGGATATAATTACCACTGGCAGGTTGGCCTTATAAGCCTTTTCCGATGCCCCTTCCTTAGAAGCACAAACATTATTTGTCTCTTCATCTTTCCTCTCCTCAAAGAACACAAGTTTTTTATTGTGCATCAACTTCTATACTAAGGTTCGAAACTCGACACACCCTTGGATTTTATGCGCCTCCACGGTGTGAAACTTGTAGTAATTTTTAGTTGTTGTCACCATGTCCTCTCTCTCTTGCACGATCAAACCCCTATTGACCATTTGTTTCCAAACTCATTTCATTGGAGATTTGACCCCCATATCATTCTTAATCCTCTTGCTCCTCTCTTCTGTTATTGCGTTCACCCCCTGATCGCGATGATTTGGTAAGGGATTTCCATCCACGTAGGTTCTGCAGATTTATCAAACCTTATGATCCCCATCTTAATAAATCTTTCAATCAGCTTCTTAAAAGTAGTGCAATTCTCAATAGAGTGACCCGTTATTCCTGCATGGTGGTCACATTGAGCATTTGTGTCATACCATTCTAGGAAAAGGGGTTGTATTGGCTTTAAATAATAGGGGACACCACTCGGGCATCCTATAAACTCTTGTAAAGATCCTTGTAGGTCATTGAGATGGAAGTGAATTGGATTCTTTCAGTGTTCGGGCTCGAGCTTGATTCTTATCTCGATCTACTTTGATAATTGATTGTCGGGGCTTTAGACTGTGTCACCATGACTGGTTTTGTAACATTTTCCCGGTATAAGCTTATATTATTCAGCTCACCGTTCTTCCTTTTAGGAGTGGACCTTTTGGTACTTTTTTCGGCATCGATTTTTCTGCTTCGGATTGTATTTTCAATTATTTCTCCTGAAATGACCATATTGGAGAAAATTTTAGTAGCGTTTCCTAGCAGATGTTTGATATACGGTGCCTTTAAAGTACTGACAGATAGCATGGTTGTCTCCTTTTCAGACAGTGGTGGCTGTACTTGGGGGGCCATATCTCTCCACCTTTGAGCGTACTACCTTAAGCTTTCACCCGACCTTTTATCAGCATTCTGCAACGTGATCCTGTCAGGAGCTATGTCGGTGACATGACCGTATTGCCTCATGAAAGCCTGTGCCAAATCCTTCCAAGAACTAATCTTGGCATGACTTAATTGATTTACCACATTACAGCTGATCCCGTCAAACTGTCTTGGAAATAGTGGATTAGCAGTTGATCATTATGGACATACCCCGTCATCTTTCTGCAAAACATGGTGATATATGCCTCCGGGCAACTTGTCCCATTGTATTTGTTGAACTTCGAAACTTTAAATTTGAGGGGAAGTACTAGGTTGGGAACCAAACTCAGCTCTTTAGCATCAATCCCACAGCACCCTTTAGCTCCTTCTAAAGCTCTGAACCTCTCCTCTAATCATTTACAATGCTCTTCCAACTGGTTAGGAAGTTCATCTCTTATTTTTTTTTGGCTCCATCACCTCATTTAAATCAGGTGCACCAAAGTCGATAGGGTTATTTCTTGGGTTAGAACTAGAACCTGTTTGGTAGTTTACCAATTTTGGTGTGCCAAACAAGTACGATTGCGGGTTAATAGTGACAGATGCTCCTTAAACACACGTTTTTTGTGAAGCTTGGGTCGGCATGAGGGTAACATTTGAAGGACTCAGAAGACCATCACTCCCTTCCTTTGGGTCAATTACAATACCCTTTCCCTTATCAATTTTCCCAACTAGTAATTGAGTTAACTGATTGATAATGTTTTTTTGGGACTCAATAATTTGGTCCTTCATATCTTACTGCACTTTTGCTAACTGTTCATGCAGCTGACCTTGCATTCCTTTTTGCGTCTGCTCCAACTTTTCCAACCGCTGATCCATTGCTCTTATCTTAGCATGAGTGTAGTAACAGTATGGTTTTTTCAGAGTAACTTTTAAAGAAATTTTTTTAATTAAAAACGTCTTTATTGAAATTTTAATGCATAAAAATGTGATGCGAAACTTTATGAATGCATGAATGCATATGCAAGAAAGGTATTGACTCTCAATCGGATTCTGATAGAATAACCTTACTAGAAAAAGAATGTCTTTACATAAGATAATTACAAATAAGGCCTTGCCCTAATGCTCAAAGTCTTAATCTTTTGAAGGAGACACGCTAACTTTTGCCCTTTATCAAACACTGATTCATACTCTACGCTTAAAGCATCAGCTTGAACAGTTAACTTCTGCAAGTATTCTGCCACTTCTCTTACTTGTGTCAATGCTTCACCCATGACATGATCTCGATCTCTGACTTGCCTTTGAGAGTGTTGAAGTTGCCTATTACTTGTCTCCAAAGTTATTTCGAGGAACTCTATCCGAACCTCACAGTTTTGTAATGAAGCTTCAAGTTCTCCAACCCTTCTCTTTAATTCTGCATTTTCAGCCTGGCTTGCCCTCAATTCCGTCGCAGAATTATGACTGCGGTACCTTTGGAATGACTCCTCTAGCTCAGCTACCCGGGCTTTCAACTTAGCTTTCTCGACTTGGCTTTCTAGTAGCTCACTTTTATGGCATCCCCTTGGACTTGAGCATCTTTGAATTTTCTCTTCCATTTATCTGCTTGAGTCCTTTCCTCTTAGACTTCTTGTTGCCACTGTTCTGACGTCTTACCTAAACTAGTAGTTCTCATTAATTGACGGAGCTTCTTATAATCCTCCTTCAAGCCATCCAAGTCTTCCTCAGCCTTTCTCTTCCTTTTCCTTAGTTTATCAGCTTCTAACTTTTGGACATCAACATCCAAACCCAATTGCATATTTTCCTCTTCTAATGCTTCTATCTTTTTCCTCAATTTGAAACTCTTCTTTTCAAAGTCTTGCTTGATGTGCTCTAATTCCGATGGGACTACTTGCAAATGCTCCTCAACTAGGCAGACATTATCGGGATTTGGCACGGGGATGTTGTCAGTGATTCTCCTACCCCTCAATTCAGCATACTCTTGGGTTACCATGGGATTTGCAGCAAATGGCTTCATTTTATGAACTTGATTCCAAGCATTTGATATCTCTTGGCCTTTTTCTTATTATTCTCACCCTTTTATACAAACTCACACTGACCTAAACCCTGAGTTACTGGGATGAATTGTCTTGACCGATACTGTCTCATTACTAACAAAAGAGCATACCCTACAGCTCACCATATCCCTAGTATCGAAACCTAGTTGAAATAATAGCATCGATAAATAATTTCGTTGGGAATGAACCACGATACTCGCCATTCTATGTCTTCGTCTCGGAGACTATGGAGTATTGCCATCCACTTTTCCTCAGAAATGTCCACTAGCCTTTGTGTAGTAACAAATTCCCTCAAAAGAGAATAAACCTTTTCCACTTTCCAAGAGTGGCTATGAAACCAAACCATCAGTAATGGTGCGCAACAAATAAATCTCCCTTCTCCCTCTCTTCGACATGCATTTAATGACCTAAAAGTTTCGGCCAGAATTGCAGAATTGCTAGAATAGGTGTAACCACTTTGTCGAGCCGATCGAATAAATCAGTGACCGCCTCATCTATGTGTCCCAACACCTTAGGAAATATAACCAGTCCGTAAAAACTGAGAGCAAATATATCAACCTTTTTCCTTGCATCAAGATGAACTAAGATCAAATCTCTCAAGCTTTTCCAGGTAATACATTTGTTATCGCCCTTCACCTTAATTCGAGCTGTGACCCATTGCTCACTCATTCTCGTAATGTTCATCAGCTTCTTAAGGAAAGTTGGCACATTAACTGCTGTCGAATAGGCTTTATTTACCTAAATTTTAGGGTAATGAAATAAAACGGTATATTCCTTAATCGTGGGCATCATATCCATGCTCTCAAAGGGTGAAATAGCTATAAGCTGGGTTCCAGTGCTATGCAAGGGCTCGGAAGAGATGCTTGTCCACCTTAACCTCTAGCAAGTATGGTAGATCCCCATACTCTCGGTAGAAAATCTGCTTCATTCCATCATCTCACTGATTCCAAATTTCTTTCAACTCTTGTAAGCTATTCTGAGTCGCACTAATCCGAGTGAAATCCTAGTAATCTGATACATGGCCTTCAGCTAGACTATCACCCTTCTCACGTTATCTATCCTCTGACCACATACGCATGACCGCTTTATCTTCTGCCTCATCAAGATACCCTTTTTCCATGACGAGTTCTCTACTAGTAATCGAACTCAAGTCAATACCCTTCCTAATATGAGGATGCAATGCAAAATAAGATAAAAAAACAAGTTAGTACCAACAGTTATAAAAATGTATCAATAAATATACCACAAAGAACCTACGCACCTATTAGGTGGTTTCTAAAGGTTCGGTATAGTTCTACCTAGGGTGTGCACTTAAGGCTCATTATATGCAGTTTTCAGTTTTAAAGTAATGGTACCCAAACCAGCAGATTCCTCATCCCTCACCCATTATAGGCTCATACGAACGAGTTTGGTTTAGGGGGACACATTTCCTGTATGTTTGCACGGAAGTGAAGACTTCACGAAAACATAGGTACGGATGTATCCCGAAAGCGATTCACTATCCTGCACGGAGTTGAAAACCTCACGAAGTAGTAGCTTCTCACTTTCACTTAAGTGGTGTAGTAACAAATGCATGTATGCAAAAACATAGACATATAGTATTAACATGCTATCATCACAACATATAAAACACAAAAATGTATATAATCGCAAATTAAATTAAATCGCATTTTAAATTTTCAACAAAAAAAAAACAAAAATATCGACCTACGGCTTGAATCTCTTATTGGTTCCTAGTGGAGTCACCAAGCTGTCGAAATCATCTTTTTTTTAAAACGTCTCAATTTATATTTTGGAAAATGAAAATGGAGTCACCACCAATAATTTTTTAAAACAGGTGTAATTGGGTCACCTTTCGAGATTTTTTTTGTAAAAAGAAAAACCATTAAAATAATTTTGGTCTTTGAAACCAAAAAACAAGTTCGGGAGTCGGTTACGCATAAGGAAGGATTAGCACCCTTACATGCCCAAAATTAGTACCTAATCGATTATTCAAAATCTAATTTGTTGAAAAATAAAAATTTGAGAAAAATTTAAATCGCGATCCTTAAATGTATGAATATCATATTTATTCAATTTGAAAATAAATTTTGTTTCCGAAGAAGAAAGCTCGTTATTTCGAATTAATCAAGAAAAAAGTCACATCTAGTAAGTTAGGACATAACAATTCGAATATTCAAAAATAACGAGCTTTTCAAAAAATCTCGTATTTAAATTTTTTAAAAGGATATTCAATTATCTCAATTCAAAGAAAAAAATGATACCCAGTGAGTTAGGGCATGATTCTTTCAAATTCCCAAACAAAAAAATATTGACTTGATTTATTAAAACAATTTATGTATTTTAAAAAAAAATTACCATGTTATGCAAAAAATATGCACATAATTTACAGGTATAAATAATAAGAAAACAATATATACATAAAATAAAATAAGACTATAAATCGAGTAAATAAATAACTGAATAAATCAATAAATAAAAAATGAACAAATAAAATAATATACATATGCATATAAAAGGGATTAATAAAAAAACAAGACAAACGAGAAAAATTAAAAGTATGTAATATATATACATATAGGATAAAATAAAAAAAAAACATTAAAATCGGGTCAAATTTGAATTTTTGGAAAGTTTGGGGGTTAAATTTGAATTTTTAGAAAGTTCGGGGTCAAAAAATAGGGGTTTCACTAGAAATAAACCCAAAAATATTGACATGTGGCAGTCCCAAGGACACTTTTGGATCAAGGACCAAATTGAAAACTAAGTGTGAAATTATAGGGCTGAATTAAAAATAACAAAAAATGGGGGCAAAATGATCCAATTGAAACAGTTAAAAACGCAAAGGGACTTAATGGGTAATTTTTTCAATTTTAGAAAAAAAATATTCTCCCCTTTAAACAACACCGTTTCACCAAGGTTATAAAAAACAATTTTTCATTTAAAAATTCATTCTTCACTTCTAAAAAAAAAACTAAAAAAAAAATCCTCTCTGTCTCTCAAATAAAGAAATCGATTGACCATGCCCGGTGTGCCCCTCTGCCGTTCGTCCGTCGTATGTCGCCACCGACGACCACCGTACACAGTGGTCGAAAGTTTGAAAACTCACCTTTCTACGAGTTCGGCTTCCCTGAGCCCAGATCTAGGTCTTTTCTTAAGAAAATTACGCCCCACAAGACTAAAAAAGGAGCAAACCTTTCGGTTTTAGATCTCGTTTTCCTAATGAAGTCTCCGATGGGTACTCAGGATGACGGGGAAAGCAAACAGAGTCGGGTAAAACTTTTAAACCCTTTATATTTCTTTTATATTTTCGAATATGTAAAAAACAAGAAAATATTAGTGCCAAAAATATGTAAACTATGAAAAAATACATTGTTTGGTTGATTTGTGTGAATATGCTCAGTTTCTCAATATTGCTATACTTCTATTGATTTTTTTTTGATTTTTCATATATTTCCTCTGTAAATTTCCACTTTCTTTTTTACATCTAATTTTTTTGTGTTTTTATAACACATTTGTACAGCAAATTTTCAGATTTTCGGAGTGAAATAAAATGAAGTGCGTATGGTGGATTTTGAATTCGAAGGTGGCGTCCGATATCGACGATCTCGATGGTGGTAGCGACGGTTGCATGGGGTGTTGATAGTAATGACGGTTGAAAAAGGTGCTAGGGTTTCTTTTGTGTTTAGTTTTTAGGGTTTGTAAGATTGGGCTTAGTGCTTTGGGCTTGAGTATTTTATTTTGTAAATGAGTATGTGTATTTGATTTGTATTTGTTTAATTTTATTATTTATTATTTTCATTTGTTTTTATTTATATTTATAAATAGATAAATAAAATTAAAACGGAATTGGGCCTTTGTAAATGAGTTTAGACTTTGTTTTGTGTATTTTATTTTTTTATATTTTATTTATGAAAAAATACAAAATAAATAAAATTGTGTTTTGTAAAGGGCTTGTTAATTTTGGTTTACTTTTCATTTTTATTTATTTATATTTATAAAATAAATAAAAATAAAAAAAATTGGGCTTAATAAAATTGACATTGGGCTTATACAATTGTATTTATTGTAGTTATTTTATTCATGTATGAATTTTTTATTTTTATCATCACCAAATTACAAATTATGCTCATACATATTCACTCACTTTTGTATAATATTCTAATAAATAAATCATATGACACTTTTTTTTTTGTATAATACATAAACAATTTTTAAAATCGAGGCAATATTCTTTACTTGGAGAACTCGAGAAAATTATGCCCTAACTTACTAGGTCTGGTTTTTTCTTTGATCCGATGTAATCGAATGTTCTATTTAAAATTAAAATATATGAGATTTGGGATAATAATTAGAAACTCTCGTTATTTTTGAAGATTCGAGGTGTTGTGCCCTAACTTATTGGACATGACTTTTCTTCTCGATTAACTCAAAATAAACGAGCTTTCTTTACAAAATTTGATTTTTTAAACAACATCGAAACATGTAATTCATGCATTTAAGGATCATATTTTAATTTTTTCTCGAGTTCTTGATTTTCAACAATTAAGACATTAAATAATCGACTATGTATCAATTTTGGGCGAGTGAGGGTGCTAATCTTCCTCATACGTAAGCAACTCTCGGACCCGTTTTCTTGATCTCAAAGACCAAAAGATTCGTTTAAATAAATTTAAATGTTTTACGAGGTGATCCAATCACACCAAATAAAAAAGATTGGTGGCGACTCCATTTTTGTTTTTCAAATTATAAGTCGGGACTTTTCAAAAAAAAAAGGTTTCGACAGCTTGACGACTTCACTAGAGACCAATAAGAGAGTCAAGCCACAAGTCGATTATTTTTGGTCCTTTCGTTGAAAATTAAAGATTTGGTTTAATTTAATTTGCAATTCTTTGCATTTCATTCTTTATATGTTGCTTTGATGATGTTGCTATGACATAGGTTTATTTTTTTATGTGCATTGCATAATGGTTGCTACACCTTTTAAGTGGAAGTGAGAAGCTACTCCTTCTTGAGGTTTTCACCTCCGTGTAGGATAGTGGATTGCTTTCGGGAAACATCCGTACCTATGTTTTCGTGAAGTTTCCACTTTCGTGCAAACATATGGGAAATGTATCCCCTTGAACTGAACTCATCCGTATGAGCCTATAATTGGTGAGGACTGAGGAATCTTTCGGTTCGAGTACCCTTACTTTAGAACCCCAAACCGCATGTAATGAACCATACGTACCTACCTTAAGTAGAGCCATGCCGAACTTTTAGCAATTATCCAAATAAATATATGATTATGTTTTTTGCTCTATGTTTTAATTTCACTTGGTTGTTAAAGTTTTATTCTTATCATGCCGACTTGCCTTATTTTGTTTTGTTTGCATTACATACTCATATTAGGAAAGGTATTAATTCGTGCTCGATTACAAGTAAAGAACTGATCATGGAAAAGGGGTATCTTGATAAGGTAGAAGATAATGTGGCTGTGCGTATGTGGTTAAAGGAAAAACAACGTGAAAAGGGTGATAGCATATCAGAAGGACACATATCAGATTTTTGGGATTACACTTGGATAAGCATGACTCAGAATAGTTTGCAAGAGCTAAAGGAGATATGCGATCAATGGGATGACGAATTAAAGCAGACTTTCTACCGTGAATATGGGGATCGACCTTATCTGCTCGAGGTTAAGGTGGATAAGCATCTTTTTCGAGCCCTTGCACATCATTGGAACCCAGCTTATAGTTGCTTCACCTTCGAAAATACGGACATGGTGCCCACGATGAGGAGTACACTGCTTTGCTTCGTTGCCAAAAGATTCAAGTAAACAAGGCCTACTCGAGAGCAGCTAGTGTCCTAACCATTCTCAAGTGATTGTTGAACATTATGGGAATGAGCAAGCAATGAGTTACAGCTCGAATTAAGGTAAAAGGCGACAACAAATGCATTACTTGGAAGAGTCTATGAGATTTGATCTTGGTGCACTCAGATGCAAGAAAAAGGGTTGACATCTTTGCTCTAAGTGTATATGGGTTGATCATTTTTCCTAAAGCGTTGTGGCATGTAGAGGATGCAATCACTGATCTATTCGATCAACTTAATAAGAGGGTCACACCTGTTCCAACGATTTTGGTCGAGACTTTTAGATCATTAAAAGCATGTCGACGAGAGAATGTGAAGGGAGATTCATCGACTGCGAACCATTCTTGATGGTATGGTTTTATAGCCACTTTTGGAAGGTAAAAAAAGTCTCCTATCGGGTGTTCTCTGAGAGTTACTCCCCGTTCAAAGAATTTTTGAATACGCAAAGACAAGAGAATATCTCTAAGGAAAAATGGATGGAAATCCTGCAAAGTCTCCAAGATAAAGACATTGAACGGCGAGCACCTTGGTTAATTCCAGATGAGATTCTTTATCAATGCGGGACTTTAATTCGGTTTCATTGCTTAGGATATGAGGAGCTGTAAGATATGCCCCTATGCTTGTGCTAAGGCAGTATAGATAGATCAAGCAGTTCATTTTAACGATGCAGGGTTTGGCCTAGTGCGAGTTTGCACACAAATGTGAGAATAATAAGAAGAAGGTCCGAAAGATATCGAATGCTTGGAACCAAATTTGGGGGATGAAGACATTTGTTGCAAATCCCATGAAGACTACAGAATGTGATTGGTGGAGGAATAGGAGAATCAACGACAATATCCCAGTGCCAAATCCGAAAAATATCTGCCCATTCGAGGAGCATTTGCAGTTAGTCCCATCAGAATTAGAGCTCATAAAGAAAGATTTTGAGAAAAAGAGTTCTGAATTGGGAAAGAAGATAGAGATGCTAGAAGAAAAAATGTTGCAACTGGGATTGGATGTCGACATCCAAAGGTTAGAAGTGAAGAAGTTGAGGAAATTAAAGAATAAGGCGGAGGAAAACCTGGATAGTTTAAAAAACTATAACAAGCTTCATCTGTCGATGAGAACCGTCGGGTTGGGCAAGACATCAAAATAGTGGCACAAGAAATCCAAGAGGAAAAAATTAGAGCAGACCAATGGAAGAGAAAATTTCAGGATGCTCAAGTCTAAGAAGATGCCATATAAAAAGCAAGTTGTTGGAGAGCCAGGTCGAGAAAGTTGAGTTGAGGGACCGAATAGCTGATGTTGGAGCTCAATTTGTCTGGGCGCAATTAGATATCAAACCATAAAACAAATAGACACAATATATATTCCAATAAATGTCCATTTACATACCCTAAAAACCCAATTACCCAACAAACCATTAACCTTTGGCACCGCATGCCCCTTTCCATGTCAGCCACTGGTTCTCGAGGCCATCCACCATGCCCCTGACACCAAGACCACCATTGGGCTGCCGAAAGTACTCCTACCACCGCCGTTGTTACCTATAAAAGCAAGAGAAGTTTATGATGATTGCAGAAAAGGCTATAAAAGACACATCTTCTTTCTTTGTAATTTTTTACCCACAATATCAGTACAAAATAGAAAAGAATTAAGAGAATTTTCTTCTCTAAAGGTATTACTGTTTTTATACATATAATATATTTAAATTTATTTTTATATTCCTTATATTTTATATATTTTTTGAAACTAAATAAAGTAAATAAATTTAAAATAAAAAATAAAACGGTTAGGGTTTCGTACTTGGTTTCATGCTACCGCCGTTGTAGTCACGAACAGAGTCCCTCCGAAATCATCCGTGTTCGTTGGGGGCTCCGATGAAGGGGTGTTTATTTAAAAAAAACAAAAAGCTTTTGAAACCTAAAAAAGGGCAGAAAAAATTTGGTTTAAAAACTTATAAAAAACGAAACTTTCGGTCTTTTCCTGAAGATTTGGGCTCAATCTTAGTAGATCTGAGCATAGATCTGGGGTTTTGAGAGAAGAAAACTATATAAAAAAGAAATTTCTCTAAATCTGGCCGTCGTATACGGTGATTTACCGACGTCGGAGATCGACAGACATGACGGAGCTGTGGCAAACCCAAGGCCGACCCTCTAGTCGATAGAGTTGATGAAGAGTTAAAGGGGAGAGGAAAAGAGAGAGTTGAGAGCTTTTTTTGTTAAAAAAATAAAGAAATAAGATTTTAGAAAAAAAATTAATTAAAATACCTAGAGGATACGATGTCGTTTTGGTGTGAAGTGTTAGTGACCAAAACGACATCGTTTTGACGCTGAAGGCCCGACCTGTCCAGGACCTTAATTGTAACACCCAAAACCCAAAACCTTCGTCAGCTAGGGTCTCGAAGTCACTCAATCATCTATCACTGATCATCTTTTAAAATCATGTCATCCATTCTTACATTATTAAAGAAATACACCCAACATGTCATAAGTTACCATTTATTTATAAATACAATTCAACAAGGGTAAAAATGTCATTTCCCAGATTTTTGGAGACTTTTACCGATACCTGTTGGACAAGTATCGGTAGTAGTCAAGTCAGTAAATAATTAGGAAATGGTGCAGACATCTACCGATACTTGTGATAGTTCTACCGATACAAGTATAACACTTACCGAAACTAGTTGTGCTTCTACCGATACTAAAATCTCCAGAGAACTAGAAGTCCTACCTTGCAACTTCTACCGATACAAGTATTCTAACTACCGATACAAATATTTTCAGTACTACCAAAACTTAAATTTCAACTATCGATACAACCCAAATTAGTAAACAACCTCTCTCCTACCCTGTACTTATACCGATACAAGCATGAGTTCTACCGAAACAAATATGTAGAATTCACAAGTTTATACAAGTTCATCTATAAAACTTCATCCATAGACTTAAGGTGCAATGAATAACACCTTTATGTTTAAACAAGACTTAGCAATACATCTAAGTACTAGATGTCACATACAACATTGATTAAACATTAAAAACTTATCATTTAACCAAGGTACTACAAGTATCATAGTCTCAAGTAAACGTATACAAAATATAACATCATCCTAGTACATGCTATATAACCAAGTGATGTAAGAACTACCGAACCAGCTCTGGAATAGTGTGATGTCTTCGAGGTAATCCGGTCTTCAACCAACCAAAATGAAATCTACAAAACAACCAAAATACACAGGTAAGCTTTCTAGCTTAGTAAGTTCGTACATAGTGAATCATTACTCAACATTAGACATTGCAACAACAATTAACGTCAGAATGCAGGATTTCCTCTTCAAACAACCTTATGCTCTATCGAGTCATAAGTCTTCCTTTAACCATATTCTCATTCTCATCTCGAGACATGAGTTCCTTATCATAATCTCATTCTCATCTCAAGACATGAGTCTCCTTATCATAATCTCATTCTCATCTCGAGATATGAGTCTTCCTTATCATAATCTCATTCTCATCTCAAGATGAGTCTTCCATTTATACAAATTCTCATGCTCAACCCGACACAGGAGTCTTCCTTTTTATACATCAAATGTTTCCAAGTAAATCTTCATTAAGTAATAATCAGCAGTTCAAATAGGAAATCTAACAACGAACTTACGGATGAAATTGCAGTTCAAGTGAAACTTCAAGGACTATTCTATGATTTTCCTCTTTCCGCGATCTGTGACCCGATCTGATCTATCACAAAATAAATCAATTCTCCATTAAATCATATAATTTATTCAATTTACACATATAAGTTCTTTTTCAAAAAATTACAAAATTACCCCTAAACTTTATATTTTATTCAATTTAGTCTCTTAAAGCCAAACCATGTAAAATAATCATTTTCATTCAATCTTATAATAGCCAAATATCCATGGGTATTCATCCAACATCCCCATTCAACTATTTCACAACAAGGATTTGCATTTCAACAAAAATCACTTTACAAAATCAATGAATCTATTCATCAAACATACAAATCTATCAATAACCTTCGAAAGCAAGAATTTTTATCTATGGCAAGTTTATAACACTCGACAGATTCACAAATTAGTCCTTGCATAAGCTAGATTAAGCTAATACGAACTCGAAAACATAAAAATTACTAAAAACGATCAAGGTTTGCTTACTCAAATCAAAGCTCAAAAGTTAGAAATGAAAAACCCTAAGTTTTCTTCCTTTTAGCCGTGTAGAGAAGAAGAAGAAGAAAGAAAATGTGAAAAATATCATCTTTTTTTCTTTAATTTAATATATATACCAATGGCATTTTTGTAATTTCTTAGACTTTCATAATTAACTTAATTAATCATCTTTTACCTTAATAAATATTTATTATAATCAACACATGTGTCAAGATTTTCCACTATCTAAATCCTATTGGTCAATTTACTCCTTTAGCCCTTCTAATCATTTAACTCTACTTTTGTAACTATTACAATTTAGTCCTTTCTATTCAATTTACTATCTAAATGATAAAATTTTTGAACCAAACTTTAATGCGATGCATATAATACTGTAAATATTAAAATAAATAAATTTATGACTTGACTTGTCGAATTTGTGATCCCGAAATCACTGATTTCGACACCGTTAAATATCGGGTTGTTACACGAACAGGGTCCGTGTGTTTTCACAAAAAGGTGGATTTGCCTCTGTAGTCCCTTAGCATTGCCATGACTTTCAATTTAGTCCCTAATTGGCACATGCAAGGTTTTGCACGACGCCATTTCAAGCTTAACTCCTATAGCTTTGAAACGTCGTCGTTTCGACGACAGACTTTAAAAAATAAAAGGGGAATTTTCTAACTAAGTCCCTACGCATTTTATTCTATTTGAAATTTATTCCTTTTGCCTCTAAACTATGTTTTTAAATTCAACAACCTGATTTTATTTTTTTAAAATTTGGTCCTCAGACCATTGTTTTTGCAAATATGGGAAATTTTCACATTTAACCCCCTTTTTTTAAAACTCATTTTAGTATGTTTTTTTTAATTCTTTTCACATCTTTTAAATTTTTAAATTTTGACACTGTTTTTATTTTGTTTTCAATTCAATCCTGTTATATATATATATATATATTCATCAATTTTATTTTATTTATTTTGTGATACTAAATTTGCATCTACTGTTTATTGTTTCAATGTATATCCACTTGTCATCATGTATTTATGCCATGTTATGTTTTATCATTATATAATTGCACATCGTGCTCATTCACATTCATTCTTTTTTAAAAAAAATATATACTTGTGTTTTGATAAAACAAATTATTTCAAAATTGAGGCAATGTTCGTTATTTTGGGATTTGAAAAGTCATGCATTAACTTACTAGGTGCGGTTTTTTCTTCGAATCTAAATAATCGAATACCCTTCTCCTTTTTTTAAAAAAAATAATAAAAACGTGAGATTTTGAATAAAAGGAATGCTTATTATTTTTGAAAATTCGAGGTGTCGTGTCCTAACTTACTGGACATGACTTCCTTTCTCGATATTTTCAAAATATCAAGCCTTACTCACAAAGTTTGATTTCTAAAATAATATTAAACCTGTTAATCATGCATTTAGGGATCACGTTTTACTCGAGTTTTCAAATTTTTAATAATTAAGACCTTTTAAAAAATCGATTAGATACTAATTTTGGGCGTGTGTGGGTGCTAACTCTTCCTCACACATAACTGACTCCCGAACTCATTTTTTGGATTTCAAAATTTTTTTTTAATAAATTAAATATTTTAAGGTGCTTCAATCACACCGAATAAAAAAGGTTGGTGACGGCTCCGTTTTTGGTTTTTAAAAATAAAAGTTCGGGACTTTTTCAAAAAAAAAATGTTTCGACAGCTTGGCGACTTCACTGGGGACCAATAAGAGAGTCAAGCCAAAAGTCAATTATTTTCGGTCTTTTTGTTAAAATTTTTAAAAAACTCGGTTAAAGTTAATATGCGATCCTTTGCATTTCTTTGGTGATGCCATTATGTTGATATTGTTAGTATAGGTTTGCATTCATTTTGATTTGTTACTAAACCCTTTAAGTGGAAGTGAGAAGCTATTCCTTCGTAAGGTTTTCCTACCTCCGTGTAGGATAGTGAATCGCTTTCGGGATTACATCCGTACCTATGTTTTCGTGAAGTTTTCACTTTCGTGCCAACATATGGGAAATGTGTCCCCTAAATCGAACTCATCCGTATGAGCTTATAATGGGTGAGGATCGAGGAATCTGCTGGTTTAAGATAAAACTACGTCAAACTATTAGCAATTCCCAAGACAAATGCAGAGGTTCCTTGTTTTGTATCTGTATTTTGTTACTAAAATTCATAATGATTGTACTAATTTGCTTTATTTTGCTTTTTGCTTGCATTACATCTTCATATTAGGAAGGGTGTTAATTTAAGCTCAATTACTGATAGAGAATTGATCATGGAGTATCTTGATAAGGTAGAGGATAATGTGGCTGTGCGTATGTAGTCGGAGAACAGACAGCATGAGAAAGGAGATAGCTTAGTAGAAGGGCACGAATAAGATTTCTAGGACTACACCAGAATAATTACAACTCAGAACAATTTGCAAGAGTTAAAGGAGATATGGGATCAATGGGGTGACGAGATGATACAAACTTTCTACCATGAGTACAGGGATCTTCTGTACCTACTTGAAGTGAAGGTAGACAAACATTTGCTCGAAGCCCTTACACAGCATTGGAACCCAACCTATAGCTGCTTCACCTTCGGAAATATAGATTTGGTGCCCACAATAGAAAAGTATACAACATTGCTTCGCTGCCCGAAGATTCAAGTTAATAAGGCTTACTCAAGAGCTCCTAGTCTCCAAACCTTCCTCAAACAATTAATGAACATTACGAGTATGAGTGAAGAATGGGTTTCAGCAAGGATTAAAGTGAAAGGTGACCATTAGTGTATCACTTGGAGGATTTTACGAGATCTGATCCTAGCACATCCGAATGCGAGAAAGAAAGTCGACATCTTCGCCCTAAGTTTGTACGATTTGGTCATTTTTCCTAAGGCATTGGGGTATATAAAAGACACAGTCATCGACCTTTTCAATCGTCTCGACAAAAGAGTTACATCTGTTCTGATAATTTTGGCTGAGACTTTCAGATCGTTGAACGCCTACCGAAGAGAAGGAGAGGAAGATTCATCGGCTACGCACAGTTATGGTTTCATAGCCACTTTTGGAAAGTGGAAAAGGTATCCCACCGGTGTTCTTGGAAAGTTATTCTCCCTTGAAGGAATTCATGACCACATTGAGGCAAGAAAACATATCCGAGGAAAAGTGGATGGCGATACTTCAAAGTCTCCGAGACAAGGACATAGAATGGTGAGCACAATGGTTCGTTCCTAATGAAATACTTTACCAATGTGGAGACTTCGATTGGGTTTCATTGGCCAAAATATAGGGAGTTGTGGAATACGCCCCATTACTTGTGTTAAGACAGTATAGATCAAGACAATTCATACCAGTAACCCAAGGATTGGCTCAGTGCGAATTTGCGTATAAAGGAGTGAATAATAAGAAGAAGATTCGAGAGATCTCAAATGCTTGGAACCAAGTTCGTAGGATGAAGGTGTTAGGTGCAAATCCCATGACAACTGCAGAATATGATTGGTGGAGGAATAGGAGGATCAACGACAACATTCCTATACCAAATCTAGAAATTATTCACCCGATTGAGGAGCACTTGAAAGTTGTCCCAACGGAATTAGAGATTATCAAGCAAGACTTCGAGAGAAAGAATTCTGTTTTGGGAAAAATGATAGAAAAGTTAGAAGAAGAAAAGATTCACTTGGGATTAGATATCGACGTCCAAAATTTAGAGGTGGAAAAATTGAGAAAAGGGAAGAATAGGGCTGAGGAAGACCAGAATAGTTTGAAGAAAGATTACAAGAAGCTTCGTATGTTGATGAGGACTGTCGAGTTCGGTAAGACATCCGAGCAATAGCAATAAGAAATCCATGAAGAAATGAATAGAATAGATAAGAAAAAAACAATTCATATGCTCAAGTTCAAGAGAATGCCATGAAGAGTAAGTTGTTGGAAAGCGAAGTTGAGAAAGCCGAGTTAAAAGCCTGAATAACGGAATTAGAGGAATCCTTACATAGACATCGTAGTCCTAACTCAATGATAGAATTGAAAGCAAGCTGGGCCTAGAATGAAGAGTTGAAGAAAAGGATAGAAGTACTCAGCCCTCGCAACAGAATAGTGAGATACGAACTGAGATTCTTGAGAGGACTTTGGAGACAAAAGGACACCTTCAGCATGCTCAGAGGCAGGTTCGAGACCGAGATTATGTTATGGGCGAAGCATTAACCCAAGTATGGGAAGTAGCCGATCATTTACAAACACTAGTTGTTGAAGCCGATGTGTTGAGTGTGAAGTACGAGTTAAAGTCAAACTGCGGTAAAAAATTAGCTTGGCTCTTTAAGAAAATCAAGACTTTGAGCATTAGGGCAAAGCCATATATGTAAATTTGTCTTATGTAAAGAAACTTGTTATCTAGTGAAGTTTTCTAATGAAATTGAATTATGAGTCAATACCTTTCTTTTGCAAACATGTATTCCTAAACATCGCATTTTATTAACATGCATCTAATTCCAAGAGATATCCCTAATTAATTAAAATTGTACCAGTTATATCGAAAACCATTAAGAACCCACATCGTTACAATACTCGCAACAAAACTAAAGCCATGGATCAGAGGATAGAAAGGCTCGAACAAACCCAAAGGGACATGCAAGAACAAATGCAGGCCAAGTTGCAAGACCAAATGGAAAGAATGCAACAAGATATGAAAGATCAAAGGGATATGATAGGCCAGTTAGCCCAAATGTTGAGAGAAAGGGCTGATAAAGGAAAAAGTCTCGCAATAAAAATCTTGTGGAAGACGAGGATCCTATTCACCCCAGGCTATACACCTCCACACAACCAAGTTCCACTAGAAACATACACACGAGGAGCTACTATTACCATAAGAGCGCAACAACACACTACTGGCACTTCAGGGCCTACTAATTGTCCAATGGGATCAAGATCCAACCCGGGGGATAACATCGCGAATCTTGGCATCCCCAACTTTGATGAAATAGCGAGGACGGATCTCCCTAAATAGATGGAGGAAAAATACAGAGTATTGGAAGAAAAATTCCAGGTAATACAAGAAGCTGAAACCTTCTATGGATGCTAAGGAGTTAAGTTTGGTCTCAAACCTAGTGCTTCCTCCCAAATTCAACGCTCCAAAATTTGAAAAGTATAACGGGATGAGTTGCCTAGAGGCTCATATTACCATATTCTACAGGAAGATGACGAGATACATCCACAATGACCAATTATTAATTCATTGTTTCCAAGATAGTTTGGTAGGATCTGCTACTAGATGGTACAATCAGTTAAGCCGTACAAAAATCAGTTCGTGGAAAGACTTGGCTCAGACTTTTATGAAACAGTATGGTCATGTTGCTGACTTAACTCCCGATAGAATCACATTGTAAAATATGGAAAAGAAGCCAAGTGAAAGCTTCAGGCAGTATGCCCAAACATGGAGGGATATGGCAACTCAAGTGCAGCCATCACTAACGGAAAAAAAAGATGACTATACTCTTCATTAATACTTTAAAAGCACCTTACCTTAATCATTTGCTAGGGAATGCCACCAAAAGTTTCTCCAATATGGTCATGTCTGGAGAGATGATTGAGAGTGTAATAAAAAACGAAAAGTTCGAGGCTGGAGAGAGCACCAAGAGGCCTGCTCCCAGGAAAAAGGATAACAAAGTAAACAATACGGGCATGTACAGGCCAAATTACACAAAGCTGATCATGACGTCCCAACCAAAAGCCCCAATGACCATTTAAAAAAGGCTCTAAAATGATAATCAAGTTCAATAGTGAACACTAAAATAACTCAATATACTTCAATCCCTATGACATACAAGGAGCTTTACCAAAGATTATATGATGAGCATGTAGTGTCCCCTCACTATTTGGAACCACTGAAACCCCCATTCCCTAAACTAGTATGACGCAAGATCTCAATACGAATATCATGCAGGAGTTTTTGGACATTCGATTGAGAATTGCCCTGCCTTTAAAAAGCTAATTGAAGGGCTTATTCAATTAGGAGTTGTGAGATTCGACAAGCTGAAAAGACCTAACATAGCTGGAAATCCCTTGCCCAATCATCCTGATCAAGGAGTAAACGCGATAATAGAGGAAAGGAGTAAGAGGACCAAAACTAATGTTGGAGAGGTCAAATCCCCACTTAAATGGGTATGGTGCTAGATGGTTAAAGTGGGATTGATCACACAAGGCGGGGAGGACATAGTAACAAAGATCGAGAATTATTGTAAATTCATGCCACCGAATGGCATAGAATCCAAGACTGTGTAGAATTCAGAGCTTTGGTACAAGAATTGATGGACAACAAAGAATTGGAGTTTTTTTAAAAAAAAAGGAGAGGCTAAAGATGTTTACGCTTCTGAAGAGAGAGAAACGAAAACTTATGGGATTAATCACCCGATGGTGATTATTTCTAAACCCAAGAATAATAAGGTAGGAGAGCGAATGGCACCATGCGTCATTATACAAAAATCAATGGCATTTCCGTACGAGGATAGCAAAAGAGTCCCGTGGAGCAATAATTGCAACATAACGATGCCAAAGGAGGAAGAACTCAAGCAGGATATGAGCCTTATCACTCGTAGTAGGAGGTGTTATGATCCAACGAACAAGGAAAAAGAAGTGAATAAAGGAAAAGCATTAAGGCTTGAGCCTGAGGAAGGAAGGATTAATCAACCTGAGCTACCAATAAATGAGCCCATAACAGAGAAAGAAGCAAAGGAATTTTTGAAATTCCTAAAACATAGTGAGTACAGTTAGTGGAATAGTTGCATAAATAGCCAGCCCGTATATCGATTTTGGCCTTACTTTTAAACTCAGAGGCCTATCGCAGTGCATTGATGAAAGTGCTAAATGAAATGTACGTGGCTAATGATATCTAAATAAGTAAGTTGGATTGCTTGATCAACAATGTAAGTGCTGACAACTTCATTTTCTTCAGGGACAATGAGATACCATCGGGAGGAATGGGATCAACAAAGGCCCTACACATTACTACTTGTTATAAAGGGTACACATTGTCTGAGGTACTCATAGATAATGACTCTGCTCTGAATGTGTTACCACTAGCTAATTTGAAGCGATTACCAATTGATGGCTCTCATATGAAAGTGTGCAATGTAGTAAGAGCATTCGACGGGACTGAAAGAAAAGTGATGGACAAGATTGAGATACCACTTCAAATTCGACCAAACACTTATGAGGTGGATTTCTCAGTGATGGACATTAAGCCTACCTATAATTCTTTGCTAGGAAGGCCTTGGATTCATTCAGCCGGGGCAATACCTTCATCGCTACATTAGAAGTTGAAAGTAGCAAGTGAAGGACGATTGGTCACCATAAGCGCTGAAGAGGACATTATAGTGTCGGTAACAAGTGACGTACCCTACGTAGGGGCAGATGAAGAGGCATAAAGTGCTCTTTTCGTTCATTAGAATTTGTCAATGCAACCTTTATTGTCGAAGGAAACAAGGTCCCTATACTAAAGTTATCTCCAACTATAAGGATGGGCTTGCGATTAATGGTTAGCAAGGGAATATTGCCAGGAAAAGGACTTGGAAAGTACCTCCAAGGGAGAGTAAATGTGCCAAAGCTAATAGAAAAATGAGATCGCTTCGGATTGGGGTACAAATCGGATGCAAAACAAAAGAAAAAGGAGTTGGAAAGAAAACAGGAAAGGAGAAAAGCGAGATTGATTGGGGAAGAGATTAAGTGGGAGCCGATGATCTTTCCTCACATATCTAAAACATTCATATTTGGAGGAATAATCAACTCAGAACAAAGGATGGAGAAGAAAAGGATGATAATCGAGACTGAAGGTACCATAAAGATTTTGAGCATCAATGCTATATCTGAAGAAGGAAAAGAAGGAATCTATCGGGAATTTGACCATGCCCAAGAAGCATTCTGAGTAACTGGACTGTAGAAGAACTCCCTATAACCTTTAGGTTTTCTTCAGAGTAATACTTAAAACACACCTATTGCTTTAAGCCCGAGAGTAATATGGATCCTTTGTAAATGGCACATGAACATTATTTAGTTATCTTTAATGGAAAAATGCATTTTTTATCCCATTTGGAAAATATTTCACAAGTTATTCTTTCATTCTTATCCAATTCAACAAATAATTCATTTATACTCAATTTACACAATTAATCATTCTTAAATACATTCATTCTTGTCCAATTTGACAATCATTTTATACTCATACTCATACCATACAATCAATCATTCTTAAATTAATTTCGCTTTGGATCCCTTTTATTCCTTTGACAGGTCTTTGGATATCAATGATATGAGTGACATTGATGCTGATTTGGAGCCTCATTTTAAGCAAGATATGTGTTTAGAGGAACTTCAGAAGATGATCAGTATTGTAACTTGTCTCCTGATTTTTTAAGAATGGTGGAACAAGAAGAGAAACAAATCTTGCCTCATAAAGAATCAGTAGAAGTTGTGAGCCTAGGAAATGAAGATGAAAAGAAAGAAGTAAAGATTAGAACAACTATCTCCGTGGAAACAAGACGGGATCTTATTGAGTTGCTCTAGGAGTTCAAGGATGTTTTCGCATGGTCTTTCCAAGACATGCCCGACCTAAACACTGACATCGTGGAACATAGGCTTCCCATAAAAGAAGAATGCAAACCTGTTCAGTTAAAACTCCAAAGGATGAGACCTGATGTATTATTGAAGATAAAAGAAGAGATGAAAAGAAATTTAATGTTGGTTTCATCCAACTGGTCAAGTATTAAGAATGGGTAGCTAACATAGTCCCTGCTCTTAAAAAAGATGGGAAGGTGTGTATGTGCGTGGATTATCAGGATTTGAACAAAGCTAGCCCAAAGGACAACTTTCCACTACCCCATATCATCACTCTAGTAGATAACACGATGGGTCACTCACTATTCTCCTTCATGGATGGTTTCTCCGGATATAACCAAATAAAGATGGATCCCGAAGATATGGAGAAGACTACGTTTTCACAATGTAGGGGACATGTTGCTATAAAGTGATGTCTATGGTGACTTTGTTTCATGATATGATGCATAAAGAAATCGAGGTTTATGTCGATGATATGATTGCAAGGTCTTGAACTGAAGAAGAACATGTAAAGGTCATGAGGACATTGTTCTTAAGACTGAGGAAATTTCAACTAAAGTTGAACCTAGCAAAGTGCACTTTTAAAGCTACTTCAAGCAAGTTGTTAGGCTTCATGGTCAGCAAGAAAGGAATTGAAATCGATCCAGATAAGGTCAATGTCATACAGAGTTACCACCACCTCGTATATAAAAAGAAGTTCAAGGTTTCTTAGGAAGATTAAATTACATTGCTCGGTTCATATCATAGTTAACTGAGAAATGTGACCCTATTTTTCGTCTTCTTAGGAAGCACAACCCAACTGTGTGGGATAATGAATGTCAAAAAATTTTTGATAAGGTCAAGCACTATATACATGTTCACCGATTGTGAAACAAGATACTCACCAATTGAAAAACTATGCTGCGCTTTAGTTTGGACCACCCGGAGATTAAGACAGTACATGTTATACCACACTACTTGGCTAATCTCAAAATTAGATCCTTTGAAATACATGATGAAGTCGACCGCACTAAATGGGAGAATGACTAGATGGTAAATCCTACTTTCTAAGTTTGATATAGTCTATGTAAACCAAAAGAAGGTAAAAGGGAGTGTGATAGTAGACTTCCTAGCTAGTAGAGCCCTAGAGGATTATGAGCTAATAAATTTTGACTTCCCAAATGAGGATTTAATGTACGTTACGACCCATGAAAAGGGAACTACAGTAGAACATCCTTGGAAATTAAATTTCGATGGTGCTTCAAATGCCACAGGTAATGGAATTGGGGCAATCTTTATATCACCAGAAGGAAACCATTATCCTTTCACCAGTAAACTCAATTTTGATTACACAAACAACATGGAAGAATATGAAGTGTGTATCATGGGAATCTGTGCAGCCATAGAATGAGAGATCAAAGTTTTGGAGGTATATAAGGATTCTGTACTAGTGATCTATCAACTCAAGGGAGAATAGGAAACAAGAGATTCCAAGTTGATTGATTATCGAAAGTTGGTTCTCGAGTTAATTAAGGAGTTTGATGATGTCACATTTCATTACCTTCCACGAGAAGAAAATCAGATGGTTGATGCTCTGGATACTCTAGCCTCGATGATTAAAGTAAACAGGCCAAAAGATGTAAAACCCATTCAAATGAGAATTTACGAGGTTCCAACCCATTGCTATGACATCGAAGAAGAAGAAAAAAGGGATAACGTCCTTGGTACCAAGATATCCTACAGTATAAAAGACCACAAGTACCTTGAGCAAGCTATTGAAAATGATAAAAGGACATTAAGAAGGCTCGTAAATGGACATGTCCTAGATGGGAAAATCTTGTATAAAAGGACAAAAGATCAGGTCTTACTAAGATGTGTCGACGTAGTCGAAGCTAGAAAAATCCTAGAAGAGGTCCACGAGGGTGTTTGCAGAACACATGTTAATGGTTTCACAATGGCCAGGCAAATTATGAGATTTGGATACTATTGGTCCACCATGAAAGGTGATTGCATCAATTACGCTAAGAGGTGTCATAAATGCCAGATCTATGAAGATAAAATTCATGTACCCTCGTCGCATCTTCATGTCATTACTTTCTCCATGACCTTTTTCTATGTGGGGCATAGATGTCATTAGACCAATTTCACCAAAGGCTTCTAATGGACATAGGTTCATCTTTGTGGTTATCAACTATTTCACCAAGTGGGTGGAAGTTTCTTCCTACGCTAACGTCATGAAGTCTGCAGTTAGCAAATTCTTGAAGAAAGAGATCATCTGCTTATATGGGATGCTAGAAAGGATCATATCCAACGATGCACTGAATTTGAATAACATCACTATAGTAGAGGTTTGCAGTTAATTCAAGATCAAACATCATAATTCGTCTCCCTATCGCCCAAAAATGAATGGGGTAGTGGAGGCAACTAATAAAAACATAAAAAAGATCATTGCAAAGATGACAAAAACATATAAGGATTGGCACGAGAAATTACCATTTTCCCTTTTTGCTTATAAGACCTTAGTCAAAACTTCTACTGGAGCTACACCATTCTCACTAGTGTATGGTATGGAAGCGATTTTCCTATTGAGGTTGAGATTCCTTCTCTCCGAGTATTGTCAGAATACAGTTAGATGAGGCAGAATAGATCCAAGCCAGATATGATCAGCTAAACTTGATCGAAGAAAAGAGATTAAGAGCTATCCGTCATGCTCAGATGTATAAAAAACGAATGATGCAGGCTTTTGACAAAAAGGTCCGTCCTAGAGAATTTCATAATGGAGATCTAGTTCTGAAAAAGATATTTCCCATACATAAAGACTTTCGAGGAAAATGGATGCCCAATTGGGAAGGACCTTATGTAATAAAGAAAGCCTTCTCCGGAGGAGCTCTCATTCTGATTGAAATGGATGGCAAAGATCCGCACAATCCCGTCAATTCAGACTCGATGAAAAAATATTTCCCCTAAAAAGAAGAGGTCAATATGAAAACTCGTAAAGGGTATCTTGAAACCCCAAGAAAAGAAAAGAGAAAAAATAAAAAAAGAAAAAGAAGAGGTGAAGATGAAATCCCGTAAAGGGCAATTTGAAACCAAAGGGATTTTGAGTTGAAAACCCGAAAAGGGTGACTCAAATTTGGAGTAAAGAATGGACTTGAAATATTCATTTCCCTCAAACATAACAAGAAGGAGAAACTTTGCATTTTGGGGCATCGATGAAGCACTTTAGGTTTTCTAGACTCATATCGAGCTCAGATTGACCTTCGTCATTTTTAATTCTTTTCTTTGAATTTTGTCTTCAATAAAATTTGACCTTATTCTTGCACAACCTTGTTCAAGCATTTTTTGCATTAAAATAACGAATAATGGACTGACGTTATAAGGCATACAAGGATCAATGTGTATCGCTCTGGAAAATTCCTAAATGATATGAGGACCTAAAGCAGGATCACCAGTTATAAGAACCAAACTTGAAACAAGTAGTTCGAATTAAGACTACTCTGCCAAGTCTCATCGTAAACCTAAAAGAGGACAGGGTAGCACACCAGTGATAGAACTTGGAGAAACGACTAACCATGTCAATCCAAGGACCATAAAAAAATATAGAATCTGACATTCATCACGTGCATTCATTTAGTTAGGAGCATTTGACTCATTCTAATAATGACATCCTAATAATTTGGCCTGCATAGAGGTTCATAGAAGCCTATTCTATAGGTTTCATTCCCCACAAAATGACGTAATGGACCAAGAAGCACCAAATCTTATACCTTTGAGTTGTAGTGGGCTGGATTACAATAATGAGGCAGATCTCAACGTCCCTGAGGTTACAGTAGAGTGGAGTGAAGCACCAGATCCTATATCCCTCAATTTACAGTGGATCAGATCAAGATGAGTAACGGATCTCAATGTCCCTGAGGTTATAGTGGAATAGAGAGAAGTTACAATACCCTTGAGTTGCTGTGGGTCAGATTAAAATAATGAAGCAGAGCTCAACGTTCCTGAGGTTATAGTGGAGTGGAGTGAAACTTCAAACCCTATCTTCTTGAGGTTACAGTGAAGTGGATTAGAACAGGTAACGAATCTCAATGTCCCTGAGGTTATAGTGGAGTGAAGTGAAGCATCAAATCCTATACCCCTGAGTTGTAGTGGGTCGGATTAAAATAATGAGGCAGATCTCAACGTCCTTGAGGTTACAGTAGAGTGGAGTGAAACTTCAAAGCCTATCTTCTTAAGATTACAGTGAAGTGGGTCAAAACAGGTGGTAGATCTCAATGTCCCTAAGGTTATAATGGAATAGAGTGAAGTACCAGATCCTATATCCTTGAAGTTGTAGTGGATCGGATAAAAATGTAACGAATCTCAATGTCCCTGATGTTACAGTGGGATGGAGTGAAGTTACAACACCAAATCCTATACCCCTGAAGTTACAATGGGTCGGATTAAAATAATGAAGCAGATCTCAATGTCCCTAAGGTTATAATGGAATGGAGAGAAGCTTCAACACCAAATCCTGTCTTCCTAAGACTTAGAGGAGCAAGTATAGTGATGTCAAATAACAAATAAAGCGAAGAGCAGGCTACTTGAAGAAGAAGCGCCAAAGAAACCAAATTCAGTGGGACCAGAAGAAATTGGTCCTCCTTTTAGTCTTCGTTTCGTTCCCGTTACACAACAACGAGCAAAGAATGGCAGCTGTTGGAGCCCAATTAGATACCAAACCAGAAAACAAATAAACACAAAAAATATATATTCCAATAAATTTTTATTTACATACCCTAAAAATCCAATTACCCAACAAACCATTAACCTAAAACAACCCAAACCCATTAAGTACCAACCCAATTACACACCCTAGCCCAAAGTAAAAAATGAGCCCAATAAGCCCAAATACACAAAAAATCAAAAAGCCTTAGTGCTTGATGCAACCCTCGACGCCGCATGCCTCTTTCCACGTCAACTACTAGTTCCCAAGGACATCCACCATGCCACTGACACCAAGACCACCATTGGGCGACTGAAAAGACTCCTGCCACTGCCGTTGTTACCTGTAAAAGTAAGAGAAGTTAATATTTGTGATGATTGTAAAAATGGCTAAAAAAGCCACATCTTCTTTCTTTGTAATTTTTTACCCACAATATCAATGTTTTTATACATATAATATATTTTTCTATGAAGGTATTAATGTTTTTATACATATAATATATTTTTTATTTATTTTATATTCCTTTTATTTTATATTTTTTTTAAAACTAAATAAAGTAAATAAATTTAAAATAACAAATAAAAGGGTTAGGGTTTCGTACATGGTCTCATGCCACCGCCGTCGTAGTCACGAACGGAGTCCCTCCAAACTCATCTGTGTGGGGGGCTCCGATAAAAGGGTGTTTATTTTAAAAAGAAAACAAAAGATTTTGAAACCTAAAAAGGGCAAAACATATTTGATTTAAAAACTTATAAAAAATGAAACTTTCGGTCTTTTCCTGAAGATTTGGGCTCAATCTTAGTAGATTAGAGCCTAGATCTAGGTTTTTGAGAAGAAAACTAAAAAAAAAGAAATTTCTCTAAATCTAGCCGCCATATACGACGGTTTGCAGACGCCAGAGATCGACAGACATGACGGAGCCGTGGCGGACCCAAGGCCGACCCTTTGGTCGGATGAAGAGACAAAGAGGAGAGGAAAAGAGAGAGTTGAGAGCTTTTTTTGTTAAAACAAATGAAGAAATGAGATTTTAGGAAAAAAATTGACTTAAATACCTAGAGGATATGACGTCGTTTTGGTGTGAAGTGCTAGTGACCAAAACGACGTCATTTTGACGCTAAAGGCCCGACCTGTCCAGGACCAAAATAGGGTCCACACGTTTTCATAAAAAGGTGGATTTGTCTTGGTGGTCCCTTAGAATTGCCATGACTTTCAATTTAGTCCCTAATTGGCACATGCAAGGTTCTGCACGACGCCGTTTCAAGCTTAACTCCTATAGCTTTGAAATGTCGTTGTTTCAGCGACAGACTTTAAAAAATAAAAGGGGAATTTTCTAACTAAGTCCCTACACATTTTATTCCATTTGAAATTTACCCCTTTTGTCTTTAAACTATTTTTTTTATAATTCAACAACATGATTTTAGTTTTTTAAAATTTGGTCCTCAGACCACTATTTTTGCAAATATGGGAAATTTTCCCATTTAACCCCCATTTTTTAAAACTCGTTTTAATATGTTTTTTCAAATTCTTTTCACATCTTTTAAATTTTTAAATTTTTTCACTGTTTTTATTTTGTCTTCAATTCAATGCTGTTATTTATATATATTTATTCATCAATTTTATTTTAATTATTTTGTGATATTAAATTTGCATCTACTATTTATTGTTTCAATGTATATTCACTTGTCATCATGTATTTATGCCATGTTATGTTTTATCATTATATAATCGCACATCGTGCTCATTCACATTTGTTTTTTTTAAATATACTTGTGTTTTGATAAAAACAAATTATTGCAAAATCGATGCAATGTTCGTTATTTTGGGATTTGAAAAGCCGTGCTTTAACTTACTAGGTGTTATTTTTTTTCGAACCGAAATAATCGAACACCCTTCTCCTTTTTTAAAAAATAATAAAAACGTGAGATTTTGAATAAAAAGAATGCTTGTTATTTTTGAAAATTTGAGGTGTCATGTCCTAACTTACTGGACATGACTTCATTTCTCGGTATTTTCAAAATATCAAGCCTTCCTCACAAATTTGATTTCTAAAAATAATATTAAACCTGTTAATCATGCATTTAGGGATCGCGTTTTCATTTCATTTTTACTTGAGTTTTCAAATTTTTAATAATTAAGACCTTTTTAAAAATCGACTAGATACCAATTTTGAACATGTGAGGGTACTAACCCTTCCTCACACATAGTCGAATCCCGAACCCAGTTTTTGGATTTCAAAAACCAAATTTTTTTTAATAAATTAAAATATTTTAAGGTGCTCCAATCACACCGAATAAAAAAGATTGGTGGCGATTCCGTTTTCAGTTTTTAAAAATAAAAGTTTGGGACTTCTTCAAAAAAAACATTTCGACAGCTGAGTTAAAGGAATCTTTGCACAAGCACCGTTGTCGTAATTTTATGACAGATTTGAGGGCAAGCTAGGCTGAGAATGAGTGTAACACCCAAAACCCGTTACCGTCATCGGATACGGTCTTAGAGGTCTTCTGATCATCTATTGTAATTTATCTTTCAAAATTTAAAACCTTTTAATCTTATTTAATAAAATATTACATCACGCACAATTAAAAATCATTAAATGAATATCAATACAATGTAAAAGGGGCAAAATGTCATTTCCACATTTTTTGGAGACTTCTACTGGTTCTTGTTAGACAAGTACCGGTAGTTGTCAAGTCAGTAAACAATTCAAGAAACAGTGCAGACTTCTACCGATACCTATGACAGTTCTACCAATACAAATGAGATATCTATCAATACAAGTCATGCTTCTACCGATACTAAAAACTCCAAAGAGCTAAGAAGTCCTACCTTGCATCTTCTACCGATACAAGTACACAGACTACCAATACTCCTATGAACATAACTACCGATACCTGTTATACAACTACCGATACAACTCAAGTCAGTGAACAACCTCTCTCCTGCCCTGTACTTCTACCGAAACAAGCATGCAGAATTCAATGAATCATGCATAAACTCAAGCTTATCAACCGTTTATCATTTCATAACTTCAAAATATAACATGCTAATACATTGTACATAGTTTTAAGACATTTCATACATCTCATAAGTATGTATAACACATTGAACTAGCATACAAAATTATGTTCAACATTTAACTAAAATTTACAACAAGGAATTCAATAATCTCATACAAGTAGTAAAAAGACAACTTCACCCTAGTACATGTCATATAACCAAGTGATGAAAAACTACCAAACGAGCTCCGCGATAGTTTGACTTCTTGAGATGATCCGATCTTCAAGTAGCAAAATAATCTACAAAACAATAATATCACCGGTAAGCTTCATAGCTTAGTAAGTTGATGAGTTTATAAATTTACCAAATAACATGTGTGGTACAATCTGAAAATCAAACGAGTCAACAGAACTGTACTTTTGTGATCTTTATCCGATTTCATCCTTGTTAACCCAAAGGTCATTCATGTTACCAATATACGATGCTGCTCACACTAAGCTAACAAGGACTTGTATCTCATCGGTACCTCAGCCATCGATACGGTATGATTATTCCCTATGATGCTGCTCACACTAAGCTAATGAGAATATGCAAACTAGTATAAATCTCAGCCATTGTAGGGTCTATAATCCAATCTTGGATTCTATTCACTTTAAAATGACTCACGATGCTGTAGAGAATCCGCAACAAATGCAGAATCTCAGCCATCGGACCATTTTGAAACTTTAGCATAAGGTTGGGTAATTCTCCTTTCGTCATTCCCTTGTTCCACATCTTCAATTATCGTTTCCCATTTTTCAGAAATCATAAAAAAGACAGTTATAAGCAGTTACAAGTAAGAATTTAACATTTCGAACTTACCGGATTGGATTGTAGTTATGGATAAGCTCCAAGGACTATTTTGTCAATTTCCCTTTTTCGCAATCCGCAGCACCATCGAAATCTAATTAAACAAACCATCCAAATTCTTACACTAAACCACACAATCAAATCATTTAACATATCTTGATCCTTTTTGGAAATAATTACGATTTTACCCCTAACCTTTTACTGTTATTTGATTTAGTCCTTAAGCATAAAACATGCAAAATAACCATTTTACATTCTAACTTACACCAACCGAAACATCTATGGGTGTTCACTCAACACCTATTTGTAATTATTTCTCAACAAGAACATGTATTTTCCCCCCTTTCACAATCTAGTCCTCTAACTTTAATTTCATTCAAAATCACTTTACAAAATCAATGAATCTATTCATCAAGCATACAAATCCATAAAAAACTTTCAAGAACAGACATTTTCAACTATGGAAAGTTTTATAACATTTGATAGATTCACAAATTGGTCCTTAGATTAGCTAGATTAAGCTAATATGGACTTAGAAACATAAAAATTACCAAAAAGGGTCAAGGTTTACTTACCTAAATCAAGCTCACAAGTTCAACAATGAAATCCCTAACTCCCTTAACTTTTTCCATGAAGAAGATGGTGAAAATGAAAGAAAATATGTTAATTTCTTCTTTAATTTCACTTTTATACCTAATGGTAATTTTGTAAATATTTAGACTTTCATAATTAGCTTTATTAATCACTTAGTTAACCTTAATTAAACCTATTTATAATTAATATAACTCATGTTAATCTACCCACTAAAATACTTTAGGTTAATTTGCTCACTTGGTCCTTTTAATTAACCAATTCAACTTTTACACCTTTTACGATTTAATCCTTTTTACTCAATTCACTATCTAGACATTAAAATTACATAACCAAATTTTAATTCGATGCTAATGACATCAAAAATAATAAAATAAATGAAGTTTGAGACATGACTTGTTAGAGTTATGATCCCAAAATCACTGTTTTCGACACCACTGAAATCGAGCTGTTACAATAGGAGTATCCTTCCCCTTGTTCATGCGCTCAACAGATACATCATTAATTGGCCCTTTGTTGTCCAACAACTCTTCTCCTTCACGAGGCACCGCGCCTTATTATCGGCATAGTTACATGATGAGTGAAGGGAATGTTAGGATGCCTGTTTGCCTTGCTGTACAGTCAGCAATCTCTTGGTGCAGAATTACACCGATATCAATACGTCTCCCTTTAATTATTGAATGGATTAAACACATTCGATCCAAGGTAACTGTGGTACTATGGGCAGAAAGCATTATACGACAGTTTATGAAATGGAACTAAACCTTACTCTGTATAGTGATGAAGCGGCAGTACATGGTATATTTGTTTGGATTATTACCCGTCCAGACTGCTCCATCAATACATAGGTCCTACATTAAGATGTCGATGCCTTCTTCAGTGACTTGCTCAAGAAATGCGATGTGCTCATCTTCTTCGACATCGATGTTATACAAAACGTTGATATGGAAAGCACCCTAGCGCACCAGCCTTTCTCGAACGAAGATAAATTCTTAGTCCTTGTCAATCAAATTGGCATAAAAATCCCTCACGAGGGATGGAAAATACCCCTCAGGATGAGTACAAAAGGTTTACCACCCCATTTGCACAATGGTCTTGTGAACTTGCTTTCCTAGGTTTAGATGCGGCAACAGTTGGAAGCCCTGTTCCGGATGGCAATTACGCTTCAACATGTTAGCATGAAAGCGATCTTTTGTAGCTTTAGTCAAAAAAAACATTGGCTTTTTCAACGGTGGCTGCTATATATCGCGCACTATTACAGCGAAGGATTTTACAGGAGATTTGGAAGGAGTTTTGATTCCTCGTGTTCTGGCCATGACTTTTAGATACAAAGAGATAAAAGGTAATAGGAAAAAGAGAGCTTGAGGAGAAAAATTTACAGTAACAATAGAGGTTTGGTTTGTGAGGAACACCGTCGACACAGTGGGGCTCTTTATAGGGAATGAAACATGAAGGTGAAGAGGCGTGTTCTTTACCACTATAGAGATAGGACACTGAGTCTGCATCAAATAAATGAAATGACTTGGATTGTCCTTTTTCACAACAATCCAACAGTTGGGGAGAAAGTGAATAAAGCATTGTGATTTCTTTCCTAAAACATTTCACTATATGATGAGTCAGTAGAAAATTGCATCGACAAGAAGATTTTCATGTGTCGATAAAAGCAAGAACTTTATTCCTACAAAAGATTAATAAACAGAATTGAAACATAAATAAAACAACAAAATGTAAATAACACAAATGTAAAGAAAAGTTAGAAAAATGTGACCAGGTTAATGGTCACTTTCTGATTGTGATCATCCGGGCTAAGGTAGTGCTTCAACCGTTGCCCATTCACCTTGAATTGGTGCCCATCACTGAGGTCTTTAATTGTGACTGCACCATGAGGAAATTCTTCGACAACAGACTATCTTGAGTGTAATTTACCTGGATGCAGTTTTAGTCGTGAATTAAATAAAAGCACTAGCTGACCTGCAATAAATTGTCGCTGCAATATAATATTGCCATGCCATCTCTTGGTTTTTCCCTTGTATATTGTAGCATTCTCATATCATTGCATCGAATCTCCTCCAACTCAGTAATATCCAACAACCTCTTTTGTCCAGCAGCATCATAGCTCATGTTCACTTGCTTGATTGCCCACATGGCTTTATGTTCAAGTTCCACGGGCAAGTAACATGATTTACCAAACACAAGTTGATATGGCGACATTCCCAATAACATTTTATATGTTGTGCAAAGCGCCCACAATGCGTCATTAAGCCTTGAAGACCAATCCCTCCTCGATGGGTTTACTACTTTTTCAAGGATATTCTTAATTTGGCAATTAGAAACATCAGTTTGGCCGTTTGTTTGTGAATGATATGTAGTTTCCATTCGATGCTTAACACCATAACGCTTTAATGCGCCCGCAACTTGATTGCAATGGAAGTGAGTGCCTTGATCACTAATTAATGCTTTAGATGTGCCAAAACGAGTGAGTGTGTATGTGTGGAAAAATTTCAGCACTGTCCTAGCATCGTCTTTTGGAACAACAATTGCTTCCACCCACTTGGACACATAATCTACAGCGACTAGGATGTAAGCATTTCAAAAGAAATTGGAAATGGCCCCATGAAATCCATACCCCAAACATCAAAGTGTTCAACCTCCATAATAGGTTGACTCTTATTATTATTGACAATTGAATGAATATGGGAATATCTTTCAGTGTTAGATTACTTTGACTCTTATTTGATTCTCCTCGTCTGTTTATTCTTAGACTTAACTGCATTAAACACGAGTAAAATTACAGTCTACCGACATCGAAAGATGTAGTGACAAGTTAACAAGCAAGTTAGCGAGACTTGCTTGGGATTAGAAGGGATTCTGCTCAGTTGTTCTTGAGTGCACAACATTGCCAACACTGAGAGGTGTGGTAATTGTGGGTGCTTAAGTCTCGATTAAATAGAGAGTTGTAATTGGTAAGATTTCATTGGAGGTTTAATGCTGCAACAATTCGTCTATACAATACCTTGTCGACGCATCTAGCGTTGCTACTTAGTAAAATCAGTGATCCACTCCAATTCTTCACACTTGATCATACTTTACTTTCATGCATTTAAATTCTTAACACTTCAACAACAATTTGATTTACTTTCAGTTAATTTGACAATTAACTTTTATAATTACATTGACAATTTTCACTGTCTTAGTGTGCAGATCTACTTTAATTGTGTTGACATCCTTACTAGCATTTTCTATAATCTTAGTATTAGTTGCTTCGACATTTAAGCATCAAGTACTCATTCCTCATGGGATCGATATTCGATAGAATCAATATATCAACTATATTTGCATCGACGTGTGTTCGCTTGCACAATTGCTAGCGATCAATAGTCATATAAAAATTTTAAATGAAAATTTTACAGCTGGAAAGAATTATTAAACAAGAGGACTATGTGATAAAAGATTTAAAGTTAGGCTTACATCTAGAAATACTCAATAAACAAGGAATAATAACTAAAGGACTAAAGTGGTAAAAATACCACTTTCCAAGAAGCTTAGACGGCACACACCTAAGATTTTCATGTATGGGATATATATATTATTAATATACATAGACTAGTGGGTTTAGGTGAAACATAGATATTTAAATAGGCTATGATGATGGTTTATTATAGGCTATCAAGAGAGAAGAAAAGAAACAAAATAAATAAATAGAAATGAGTTTTAAAATGGATTTGATAATCCAATTGAGTAAAAAGGAAGAAAAGAGGTTCACCCACCCCTTTCATCTTCTCTAAACGGGTAGCCCACCATTGTTGAAGAAAGAAGAATTTGACTAAGCTTCTTTTGGCTTGAAAGAACCTTAGAGGTAGGTTTTAATGTTTTCCATGCCTTGGGAACCCTTGTAGGTTAGTTTGGTGACACAAAGGTTTATTATATTGTTGATTAAAGTTTATGGATTCACTTTGAATAGTGAAGGTATTTTGGAGTTGTTATAGTCAAACTTAAAGTTATAAGTTCTATATATGTGTATATGGAAAAGTCTTGCTAAACAAGTTTAATGATTTCAGTTAAAAACTTATTGATGAAATGAGTAGAAAAATATAGGTTGAGAAAATGCTGATAAAAGCATTGTATTTTTTGTTGTGTTTAGAATGAGTAAAGTGTGGAATATTGAATGAATGATTAATAGCTCAAGTGATTAAATGTTATGGGCTATTAAGTGATATGTTCTAACAAAGGTTTTTATTCGTGAATTAAATTATTTGAAAATGTGAAATAAAAAATTGATTGAGTATAAGGAAATGTGTTTGTTAGATCAAGGGACACAACAATCGGGCTCAAGTCGAGGGAAGGACAAGATTTCTGAGTAACCATCAACTCTTTTGCTCTTTTGCGCTTTTGAACAATCGAGGTAAGTTCGTAACTTACTTTCAATTTAAATTGTCTATTTTCATATATATATATAACCTGAGCTATTGTATTGTGTTGTATAAATTATCATTGTATGTGAAGACTTAATTTACATGAATGAAAGATATAAAATGACATAAATTTAAGCCCGTTGGATTTTTGAGGAATATTGGGATTTACATGACCCTATTTCGAGATTTACAAGTTATATGAGTGCTGGTCTTAGATTTCCTACCGATGACTAAGATCCGACATATGTTACGGATTCTTCATAGCTCGTGTGAGCAGCATCGTGTAACCTAACATCTTGACCCACAGGTCGTGTCAGCAGATCGACTTTACAGCTCGTGTGAGTATTACATGATATATGGGTGCTGGTCTTAGATAACCTACCGATGGTTGAAATCCGGCATATGTTGTGGATCCTCCACAGCTACTGTGAGCAGTATCGTGTAGCTTAACATCTCGACCCACAGCTCGTGTGAGCAGACCCATTTCATAGCTCGTGTAAGCACTACATGATACATAGATATTACATGAACACTTAGTGTGAAGATGATACGAATATGATCTATGTATTTCTAAATATCCACGGGCACACAAGTAGCAAAATATGCTAGAATGTATAACATATGGTTGTATGTGATTTGTATATAAGGTTGAAAACATAGAAAATTGAAAAGATAGATTAGAACACGAGAAATGTACTTACAAAGTATGACATTGGCATTTCTTATCAAATTTTGTGTTGGTAAGTTGGTTTACTGATTTTGGACTTACTAAGCATCAATTGCTTACGTTGTTGATTTTCATGTTCTTGTAGATTGGCGGTTAGCTTGATCGTTTTGGGATCGTGAGAGCATCACACTATTTAACCATCTATTTGGTAGGCCTCAATTACTCATCTTAGGTTATATTTGACATGTATAAGAAGGGCTAGTATGATATTTTGAGTAGGTTTAAGTCTTGTATCCAATTGGTATTTTGTTGTTTGGATGTATATTTTGAAAAAGATGTCAAAGTCTTGTATTTAGGAAATCTATTAAATCTATAATTTTATGAAGTCAATGTACTTCTACCGGTAGAACCTTAATGACTATCGATAGAAGTACAGGACTTATTGAAGATCAGTTACTGACTTATTTGGTATCGGTAATTTATACTTTAAATATCGGTAAATGTATAAAAAGTATCAGTAGTACATTTAGTTGTTTCGGTAGAACCAGCAGGGTAAATTTATTTTGCTCTCTAAAGTTAGTTATACCGGTAGAAGTATAAGTTGTATCAGTATAACTTGCACTTGTATCGGTAGAACACCTATTTCTACAGGTAGAAATCTGTAGTTATTTTTGCTTGTTTTTTAACTTGACTTTTACTGATACTTGCTCAATCGGGTACCGATAGAAGTCTATCAAAATGATTAAATGACATTTCTATATTAAGATAAATACTAAGGATCCCTACATTTGGAAAAAATTTCGTACTATCGCCTACGAAAAACTATTTATAACCTGTAAAAAGGGTTTTTTGAGAAATTTTATGGTAGAAGTTATGAAGTAACAATTACCTACTCAGGTCAGACAATTGGACTAAGCAAGAAGCATTACATTTAATGGTATCAGAACTACGATTTAGTCGATTCTAGAACTGAAAGTACCAAGTATAGAGATAGTAAATGTCATTTATATAACCTATGATAGTATTATGCCTGCTGTTTATTAAACTAACAGTAAATTTTTTATTTGATAATAGATGTCGCATAATCCGACTGAACCTTATGAGGTGGAAAGTAATATTCAAGTCCTAACTCAATGGGCAACTACTAATGAGCCTGTTTTTAAGAGCCAAAAGAGTAAGACAAAAGAAGCTTTCTTCCACATGATGTCTGAATGGTTCACAAAGTATATGACAATCAACCCGATGAGGCAACACCTTTCACCTTCTCTAGTACCACCACTGATTCCTTCTGCTCCAACGGTACCAGAACAAATACGAGTTAACAGACCTCCCGTGGATAAACTTCGCAAGAATAGAACTGAAGAATTTTGAGGTACAGTTGAAGATGATCCCCAAAAAGCAGAATTTTGACTTGAGAATACTCTTCGGGTATTGAGGGAATTATCTTGCTCACCCGCAAATTATTTACAATGCACTATATCCTTATTAAAGGATTATGCTTATCGATAGTGGATAACGCTAACGGTGACATTGCTAGAGAACCGAATAAGTTGGGATTTCTTTCAGAAAGAGTTTCGAAAGAAATATATCAACCAGAGATACTTGGATAAGAAGAGGAAGGAATTTCTAGAGCTGAAATAAGGACGAAGATCAGTGGCTGAGCATGAAAGAGAATTCGTACAACAGAACAAGTATGCGCGAGAATGTGTTTCAACTGAAGCAGCCATGTGTACACGGTTTGAAGATGAATTGAATTGAATGAAGACATTAAACTACTAGGAGGGATTCTAGAATTGAAAGAGTTTATGGTCCTCATTGATCAAGTAAGGCAGAAGAACTGAAAATGGAGAAAAGAAAGGTTGATCAAGAATCTCGTGACATGAACAAACGACCAATGGGAAAATCTTCCTTATCCCCCACAAAGAATATGAAAAGATCTTACAGTCGCATGTCCACTGCATCCGGATTATCAAGGAGAGAACGAGGAAAAAAGAGTAGTTCAAAACCTCAAGCGACATTTGTAACTAGTGTTGGTAGTGTTTCGTTATGATAATAGGGTCGAGTGCCAACTGTGAAACCGAAGACATTTCAAGGAATGTCGATTAAAGACGGGATCTTATTTTAGATGCGGGTCACCAGATCATTACCTCTGAGATTGTCCTAAGAAGTCTGATAGAGATAAGCTTCAAAGTACTCGTTCTAGTAATGCACCATCAAGAGGAAGACCTCCGAAGCCTAATGGTTCAACGAGAAACAATAGAAATGGAGCCAGAGATTGCTTGATAAGGTTTGAGGCACGAGCACTAGCTAGGGCTTATGCCATTCGAGCCCGAGCAGAGGCTACAACACCAGATGTGATTACGGGTACCTTTTCTCTCTTTAATGTTACTGTTTATGCATTGATTAATCCAGGGTCAACCCATTCATTCATACGTACTACACTTATTTTGAACAAGAGCATACCCGTAGAGTCAATTGAGTTTATAATCAAAGTAACCAATCCGTTAGGCCAGCATGTGTTAGTAAACAAAGTATGTCAAAACTGACCACTAAAAACTGAAGGTTATGATTTTTCAGTTGATTTAATGTTATTACCTTTTGATGAGTTTGACGTAATCCTCTAAATGGATTGGTTAACTCTACATGACGTAGTGGTGAGTTGTAAACAAAGACAGATTATATTGAAGTGTCAAACTGGTGAAGCAATTAGAATTGAATCTAACAATTGTGATAGTATCATTAGTACACTTTCTATCTTGTCAGCCGAGAGATATGTACGGAACGGATATGAGGTGTTTTTAACGTAAATAATAGATACTAGTACTATAGAACAGAAATTGGAATCAGTTCCGACCGTTTGTGATTTTTCGAATTTATTACTTGAAGAACTGCCAGGATTACCACCGATCAGGGAGATAGATTTTACAATTGAAATTATACCAAGAACCTCCCTGATGTCGATTGCCCCATATAGAATGGTCCCGAAAGAGTTGAAAGAATTGAAAGTGCAATTGCAAGAATTAGCGGATAAAAGATTCATTCAACCGAGTTTCTCCCCTTGGGGTGCATCTGTCTTGTTTATTAAGAAAAAAATGGATCGATGCGGTTATGTATTGACTATCGACAATTAAACAAGGTCACGATTAAGAATAAGTATCCTTTGCCTCTCATAGATGACTTGTTCGACCAATTGAAAGGTGCGACGGTGTTTTTCCAAGATTAATCTTCGCTCCGGGTATTATCAACTCAGAGTTAAAGATGATGATGTACCTAAAATCGCTTTCAAGACTAAGTATGGACATTATGAGTTCTTAGTCATGTCATTCGGATTAACAAACGCCATAGCTACTTTTATGGATTTGATGAACATGATACTTAAACCGTACTTAGACAAGTTCGTGGTGGTATTCATAGATGACATATTGATTTATTCGAAGGATGAGACTAAACATGCGCAGCATTTAAGTGTGGTTCTACAAACTTTACGCGAGAGACAATTATTTACAAAGTTCAGTAAATGCGAGTTCTAATTACGAGAAGTTGGATTTTTGGTCATGTCGTGTCTGCGAAAGGCATTAAAGTAGATCCGGGTAAAATATCTGCAATTTAGGATAGAAACCGCCAAAGAATGTCATTGAGATTCGAAGCTTCTTAGGGTTGGTAGGGTATTATCGACACTTTGTCAAAAGATTTTCTATGATTGTTTTGCCTTTGACGAAATTGTTACAAAAAGATGTGAAGTTTAATTGGACCACGAAATGCTAGAAAAGTTTCGAGCAATTGAAGATGTTAACCGAGGCACCTGTATTAATTTAACTTGAGGCTGGAAAGGAATTTATGGTTTATAATGATGCTTGCTTAACGAACTTGAGTGTGTATTGATGCAAGAAGGAAAGGTAATTGCTTATGCCTCTCTACAATTGAAACCACATGAAAAGAACTACCCTACACATGATTTAGAATTAGCAGCTATAGTGTTTGCTTTGAAAATTTGGCGCCACTATTTATACGAAGAAAAATGTCACCTCTACACAGATCATAAGAGCCTGAAATATTTAATGTCACAAAAGGAACTCAATTTACGTCAACATCGGTAGATGGAATTATTGAAGGACTATGATTTAGTCATTAATTATCATCCAAGGAAGGCGAATGTGGTAGCTGATGCTTTGAGTAGGAAATCCCTGTTTGTTTTAAGAGCGTTGAAGACTCGGTTAACTATGTTTAATGATGGATCTATCCTAGCTGAGTTAAGAGCTAGACCAACATTTTTCCAACAGATAATTGAAGCTCAAAATGATGACCTCGAGTTAAAAGCTAAGAGAGAACAGATTGGTAAAACTCCAAATTCTGCTTTTCACCTTGGTGCCGATGAGAGTGTATACTACCGAGACAAATTATGTCTCAAAAAATTTAAAGCTTAAACAGAGTATTTTACAGAAAGCGCACAGTAGTGGACACTCCATCCTGGTAGTAATAAAATGTATAACGATTTGAAATGTATGTATTGGTGGTCGGGTATGAAATGAGAAATCTTGAAATTTGTGTCAAAATGCTTAGTGTGTTAACAAATTAAAGCCGAGCATTAAGTGCCTTCAGGGTTATTACAACCAGTCATGATACCAGAATGGAAATAGGAAAAGTCATCATGAATTTTGTGACAAGATTACCGTTGTCACCAAGAAAAAAATGCTATTTCGGTAGTAGTTGATCGTTTGACTAAATCAGCGCATTTCATTCCAGTCCATACCAATTATTCAATGGAAAAGATAGCTGAGTTGTATATAGCGAAGATTGTGAGATTACATGGAGTGCAACTATCAATTATTTTAGATCGAGATCCTCGATTTACTTCGAGATTCTAGAATAAATTGTATGAAGCCTTGTGCACCAAGTTACATTTTAGTACAACTTTTCATCCCCAAACAGACGGACAGTAAGAACAAGTAATCTAAATACTTGAAGATATATAACCTAAGTTATTGTATTTCGTTGTATTATTTATCATTGTATGTGGAGACTTAATTTATACGAATGAAATATATGAAATGACATAAATTTAAGCCCGTTGGATTTTTTAGGAATATTGAGATTTACATGACCCGATTTCGGGATTTACAGGTTATATGGGTCCTGGTCTTAGATGTTCTACCGATGGCTGAGCTCCGGCATATGTTATGGATTCTCTACAGCTCGTGTGAGCAGTATCGTGTAGCCTGACATCTTGGCCCACAGTTCATGTGAGCAAGCCCACTTCACATCTCGTGTGAACATTACATGATATATGGGTGCTGGTCTTAGATGTCCTACGGATGGCTGAGATCTGGCATATGTTACGAATTCTTCACAGCTCGTGTGAGTAGCATCGTGTAGCTTAACATCTAAACCCACAGCTCGTGTGAGTAGACTCATTCGATAGCTCGTTTGAGCACTACATGATACAAAGATATTACATGAACACTTAGTGTGAAAATGATACGAATATGATCTATGTATTTCCAAAGATCCAACAAACGCACAAGTAGCAAAATATGCTAGAATGTATAATATATGATTGTATGTGATTTGTTATATAAGGTCGGATACATGGACAATTGAGAAGATAGATTAGAACACGAGAAATGTACTTACAAAGTATGACATTGGCATTTCTTGTCAAATTTTGTGTTGGTAAGTTGGTTTACCAATTTTGGACTTACTAAGCACCAATTGCTTACGTTGTTGATTTTCATGTTCTTGTAAATTGGCGGTTAGCTTGATTGTTTTGGGATCGTAGCAGCATAACACTATTCAACCATCTATTTAGTAGTCCTCGATTACTCATCTTAGGTTATATTTAGCATGTATAGGAAGGGCTAATATGATATTTTGAGTAGGTTTAAGTGTTGTATCCAATTGGTATTTTGTTGTTTGGTTGTATATTTTGAAAAGGATGTTAAAATCTTGTATTTAGGAAATCCATTAAATCTATAATTTTATGAAGTCAATGTACTTCTACCGGTAAAACCTTAGTGACTATCGATAGAAGTACAGGGCATATTAAAGTTCAGTCACTGACTTATTTAGTATCGATAGTTTATACTTTAAATATCGATAGATGTATAAAAAGTATCGATAGTACATTTAGTTGTTCCGGTAGAATTTGTAGGGTAAATTCATTTTGCTCTCTAGAGTTAGTTATACCGGTAGAAGTATAAGTTATATCGGTATAACTTGTACTTGTATCGATAGAACCCCCCATTTCTACCGGTAAAAATCTGCATTTATTTTTACTTATTTTCTGACTTGACTTCTACCGATACTTGCTCAATCGAGTACCGATAGAAGTCCGTCAAAATGAATAATGACATTTCTATATTGAGTTAAATACTAAGGATCCCTACATTTGGAAAAAATTTCGTACTATCGTCTACAAAACACTATTTATAACCTGTAAAAAGGGTTTTTTGAGAAATTTTATGGTAGAAGTTATGAAGTAACGATTACCTATTCGGATCCAGCAACTGGACTGAGCAAGGGGCGTTCCATATCCGCTAGACACCTAGTGTCATGTGTCGATTGGACCATACAATAAGATTAAATGAACCATTGGAGAAGGTGGGTGTATAGATATTACTAAGAAAGATTTATACATATACTCATGTATATAATTACCCATTGAAGAATGTGATATATTTCCTAATTTATAATATTAAAGTTGAGAAATAAATTCAAATACTTTGAATATATTTGTGATTATTTAAATAAGTAAGATTAATTAATGAGTATTGGTTCTCATGTTTTCAAGTTAGATAAATAGTATATTTGGACTCAACATCCTACAAGAATCCCGTACTCAATGTCGGTGATATTCTCTTTTATGTTTTTGGCATGTACCTAAGGAGTCTTAGTTGAATTATAATCTTTTAACTATAAATAGTTCTTAGTGAATATTACATGTATGGTATATAAGTTATAATTTTTTGTGAAGGATGTATACATTTTGATATAAATGTTTATATATATGGTATTTTTCTTGTTAAGCTAGATGTCCTATTGAAGTTGTTGCTCTAACTTGGTTGACATTGAAATGTTAAATTAAGATTTACCTTTAAACTTGAGTATAATCCTTGAGTTAGAATTATGAAATAATATGTATTTGTATTTGGTCATTTTGTTAATGTTTGAGTGAAAATGGTAGATGTTAGAAAGTGCATGGATTCAAATGACGTATTTGATTGTTTAGAACTTGATTGAGGTGCCTTTGAAAGGCATATTGATTAGATTTAGATTTGATGTTATCTTAACTTGAAATGATTTTATGTAGGAGAAGTATTTTGCAAAGTATGTATATATGAATATATATATTAACCTTGAATGATAATATAATGATTTGAAAATTAAGCTAGTTAAACTTGATAATATATAAAATAGAAATAAGTATGTTAATTTGAGCTAAATTATGATTGTCGATAATTTTTAAGTTGTTTGGTTTGATTGTTTGAGATAAAACATAGATTGAACTTTAAAAATGTAATTTTTACTTATTTGAACTTTGGTATCGATATTTTGGTATTAATATCGATACATGTTGGTATGTGCAGTTTAAAAATTTAACAGAATGTCAAAATGATATCGATTTTTATTTAGGTGCCGATATTTTTCATAAAATATCGATACTAAAAAATAATTATCAATACCATTATCTTTGCTAAGAAAAACAAAATTGAATTTTGGTATCGATTTTTTAGAAATGTGTTGATTTATTATCGATACCACTGTAAAATTTTCGAGATTAACTTTTATTTTTTTTTCCAATTTGATTCAATTTAATTCCCGAGTGTTGTTAATTTAATTTCATAGTCTCGTATAGAAGAAATAAGATGTTTAATTGTAAAGTTTGTTATGATTAAATTGTTTATGAAAGTTTTATTTGGTTAAATTAAATGTTTTAGGAATACTATTGTACTAAATGAATTGGTAATACTTCGAAACTCTATTCTGACAACAAATATGAGTTTCAAGTGTTACACTTTCACTAAGCTTTCACAATTCTTAGTTGACAAATAAATTAAAGAAAAAATTGCTCATGATTTATTGTTAAAATCGATTTTAAATCGTGATTAGGAAAAACTAGAAATTAATTTTTTAAATGTTGAGACAAACAATCTTCTAGATATATCCTAATATTTTATTAGTAATGAAACAATCAATTCAATAATAAATAAAGTATTTTGATTATACTTATATAATAAGGTTATGATTATCCTACCTATAAAAATAGTTTCTAAAATAGATAAAGCAATTTGCAATCAGTAAGCTCAGTTTCAAAAAATCTTTTTGTGGATACTTTTCACAAGCTTATGTTTTTACAACTTATTTAGAAGAAAATTTTTTAACTATAAAATTTCTACTTGATAATGAACAATTTTATATAAGCTATATTGAGTGGGGTTTTGTTAAAGAAATAATAGTTTAAAAATTTTCTTTTCATTAATTAAAAGATTTTTCAGTTTTTATTAAATCTATGTTATTATATATAGTAAATAAACATGACTTTTTTTACTATGTTCATCTTGAAATATATAGTCTTATTAGTATAACTGAACATGAAAAATTTTATCAGTCATATCAAATTTAGACTATCTCCAACAATTACAAAAAGAAACCTATCTACAACCATGGAAGATGAAGAACACTTGACAAAATATGTTGACAAGTGTTAATGTAATCCTACTTATTTTTCAAATTCAAACAGGAATAGATCTAATCGCCAAAACTAATGATCTACATCAACAAAAAAAACTTATAGATTTTGTATTGTTGGTCGAAGAATAATAGCTTACGGTACTGGAAATTACCAGGAAGTAATAAATGGGGAATCCATTCAACTACTAAAAAAATAACTGAAATGAAAATTGATAATTTTTCATCTCATATAATTGAAGACATAAAAAATACATCGAAAAGTTAGAACTCACCAAAATTATCAATTGATTCATTAAATTTAGAAGAAATTGAATAAATAAATTTGGACAATATCCAAGAAAGCTGACAAAAAAGACAAAAGTTGACAAGAAAAAAAAAGTGGAAAGAACCACAACCAATAAAATATAAAAAAGGAAGCGACCAGAAAGCAATCACAACAAAAAAAAAACAAAAAAGAAGCAACATGAAAGCAACCACAATCAATAAAAGATGTCATCCTTATCTTCGACCAAAAAAAATATGTCATCCTTATCAAGAGACCGTGCAAAACTTAAATAAAATAAATTGAGCTATGAATTTCTACTGTAAAAGGAGTAAGAACCTAAGAAAAAGCATTTGAGTTATATACAATTTCTCTTAAACAAAAAAGAGAACTTCTTTCTCCCTTTTATAATCTTTAGACCCTTTACTAATAATTTCAGGAAGATTAGAATTGTTTCAAATTACTTCTAAAGGCCTCAGTAATGAAAAATAAAGTAATAAAATTGGAACTAGAATATAATTAACTTAGTTTCCAAATGTGGCATTCTTTCTAAGGCTAGAGGTTCAACTTGGGTAAGGGTGTTATTTTGTAAGGGTGTTACAAGAATAACGGTTGGAACCTAGAAAATATATGAACAACTTTCCCTAATGTGAGCGTGACACCATTTCTCTCTAATCTTTAATGACAATATGGAGGGGCATGTGTGGGAAAGTATCCAATGAAAACACATTTAACTACTAGAGGATTTAGTTTGCTCCCATGTTGAAGATGAACAAAGCAAACATTACCAAATACCTTCAATGAAACCGAATAATTCATCTTGCCCTATAAAAGTTTTATGAGACTTTTAAAATCAAAGACTCGGAGAGACATTTTGATTAATGAGATAAGCAACAGCCAAAATTGCGCCCCCGATAAGGCTTTGGGAGGTTCATAGTGAACATAAGTAATATAGCCACCTCCAAAAGATGTTGAGTTTTCCTTTTGGCAACACTATTCTAAGCCCTTTTTGGGGCAATTGATCTGATGTAAAATCTCATATAATTCTAAGTAATCGTTAAAGTTATACTTGTTTCCATTATCAATTTGCAAAATCTTAACCTTAGCATTAAACTGAATAATAATTATGAAAAGAACGAAAACACAAGAAAACAATGCTTTTAAACTTCAATAAGAAAACCCATGTCATCCAAGTGCAACAATCAATAAATGTAACCAACGATTACCGAATAAAAAAGTAAGGCAAGTAAGGCCCCAAACATCAAAATGAATAATTTCAAAATGAACAGTACTTCTATTATTACATAAAAAATAATTGTTTCTTGTATGCTTAACAAACTCACATGCATCACCAACTACTAAAGAATCCAACTGTTTTCTTAAAAATAAAGTTGGAAACATCTTGACAATAACAGTAAATTATGAATGTCCTAATTGTCTATGTCACCGAATTATCTCTTGATTGACATCTTTATTCTCTTCAAATAAGGCTTTAGAAATGCTAGATGATCGATCCAAAAGATATAAGTCATCACACAATCTACCACTATCAATTGTCTTCCTTGTCTGAAAGTCCTAAAAGACACAATAATCGAGAAAGAATTCAAGTTTACAATTTAAGATTTTAGTGATAATACTAACAAATAAAAGGTTAACCAAAAATTTAAGGACATAGAGGACAAAGGATAAAGTGATATTGAGAGTACAAATAATAAAACATGTTCCAGATACAAAGGTAAGAGAGTCCTTGGCTACTCACACATTATCTTTAGATGGACACGTAATATAATTAAATAAGCTTTTGTTTGACTCTGTTATATGTCTATTTGCACCGAAATCAATAATCCAAGATTCAGAAGTAAATAAAGCATTTAAAACAATACCTTATTTTGCATGATTAAACTTAACACTCAAGGTAAAATCTAATTGAGATTAGAGATGTCGAAGATGTTGAATCTCATTTGCGATAAAACTCCCAGTAAAAGTGAACTTGTTCTCTGTTGTCACGAAGTTTAACAAATTTGTCTAACTGAGAATTACCCCCTCGTTTTTCACCACAACCTTGAGTGAGGCGACCATGTAACTTCCAGCATGAATCTTTAGTGTGTTGAGACTTACCACAATAATCACACGTCAAGTGATCCTTGTTAGACTTACCACACGATAGACCATCCTGTTTAACAATGAGACCATTTTCTCAATAGGTGGATTATAGAGCATAACATGTCGACTCTCCTGTTGTACATAAGAGTATACCTCATGGAGAGGAAGGAACAGAGTTTTGCCAAAAACTTGAACCCGAATCTGATCATACTCGATATTCAACCCAGCCAAGAAATCAAAAACTCACACCTTCTCCATCATCTTCTGAATTTTCTCGATATATCTAGTACAAGTGCCTGAAAATCTTGATAATAATCAAGCTTCTGCCACAATCCACTTAATTCAACAAAATATTGAGAAATCGTTAGCTCCCTATTTTGTATCATGAATTTTATTACAAATCTCAAAATTTTGCACATCATTCCCAATACGAGAGTACGTGAGAGCAATACCATTCCAAATCTCTTCCGTAATATCAATCAGCAAATAAGTTTTGAAAATATAAGGTTGCATAGAGTTGATAAATCATGCCATAACAAGAGAATTTGTTGAATCCCACTAACTAAAAGTTGAATCAGTGAGTTCAGGTTTCGACGTGATACTGGTGATGTATCCCTGCAATCCACAAGCCTTGATAAACAACAAATAGTACTTTGACCAAGCAAGGTAATTACATCCATCAAGCTTCACAAGACTAATTTGCAACGAGGGATTATCGATTGGAATCACGAGCTTCTCATACTTCACATAATACTGAAAAAGAACAACTAATACCTTACATTTTTGCTTGGGAAAATTATAACAAACTACTCCAAAAAAAACACAAAAAAGATCTCACGCAAAAGAACAAATTAGTCGAAATACACCACTAATCAAAGGAGAATGATCGAAAGTGAGTAGGGAGCACTTCGACGACGTCGAAAAGAAAAACGACAACAATACGTGAAGGCCACGCATGGCGCGTGAAACAAATAGGCAGAACCTTGTGACGACGCGTAAGGCCCACACTCGAATAGGCAGAACCTTGTGACGACGCATAAGGCTCACACTCGAGTCTTCTGGTAACTAGACTCCAAGATTTTGCTAATGATTGGATTCCGACTCCAATGGTAAGGGCGATGAGAGAAAAAAGACTATGGTGGAAAATATCAATTTACTGTTTCTAGGGTTTTTGGAACAAAACTTTAAACATCAAAAAATTTATCCCAAAAAAAAAAAAAAAAATTTGATACCATGATGAAATTAGAGATGAGTACTCTACTATATTGAAGAAAAACTCACTCAAAATCTATATATTTCTCAAAAATATGTTCAGGTATATATACATGAAGCGTTGAATCATGTAAGGAAAGAATATCTCTAATCAAAATCTTTAAAAAAACAACTATAATCCCTAAAAATTAGTTATTCAATTCTGTTAAATAAATAAAAGATTTTCACCAATTATTTTAACACCTAGCTTTTTTCCAATCAGTTAAAGAATGGTTTGTTAAGTAAAGGTAACATCCACAGTCAAAGGAGTAACTTAGACATATTTGTTCTCCCAAATGTTAAACTTTCAACTCAAACAATCTTAGATGGATAAGCATCTTACAGTCTCACTTCTAAAAGTGGGCAAAGCAGTCACATCTAGCTGCTCATAGCTTCATCATCCAACAACAGTTTCATGAAAGGAATTGAAGGCAATAGCGTACTTTGTACTTCATTCTATCACTTTTACATTAATTTCTTCTTCAATCAATCAAATATTAACCATTCACTCTTCCCTAAAATTTTAAGATATAATGATATAACCCATTTGTTATCTTTACACATGGCTTACTATTTGGTACACACAACACCCAATCACTACCAAGGCATATATTTCATTACTATACAAAAATGCACGACATTGAAATTTAAAGAACTCAAAACGCTTTAAAATGGCCATGACTTTCTAAACTATAAAGGGTTGTGGAGATTTACCTTATTTGACTTGGCTTGAATCTTTTCCATATGGCAAACATGCTCTGAAGAACGTGGATGCCGTCAACCCTCCTGAAACTATACAAAGTCCTCTCACCAATAGCTTTCACAAATCATAGCAATATACGAAAACTATTAACCATTTTATAAAGACACTTCAATGGAACTGAATGAATGACAATTTCTCTTCAAATCTCCATAAATTCAAAATTATATTTACCAATTTTTCACATGCCAAGACTTCCATACATAACAGAAAAGATTTACTCTGCATGTGTGTTGATGAGCATGCATATCTGAGCGAGAAAGAGATGAAGTTTGGATCTAACCTTCTTTTCCGGGAAAAGTAGGACGAAAATGCAACTTATTAGCCCCGAACAACACTGACTACACTTTGAGGATCCAATGGTTTTATATCATCACCAATTTGAAATTCCCCGAAAAATTAAGAGTTCATAAAAAAAAAGCAATTGCCATAAGAAATTTCGAGAAAGACAAAGTGGGCAAATTGAACTCCTTAAACTCCTTAGGGAAAAGGACATATAAAACAAAACCCAAATCCTTCAGCAACACATCAGCTGGGACCATAATAGCAAAAATTAATTGTTTGTTAAAATAGATGAAGCTCTTTTAACTACATATCCATATATGCAATGATTTTACACACAGAAATAAATGGAAAGGTTTCATAAAGAAGTGCGATTAGTTATGAAAAGCTAGAAATTCAAAGACATGGATGTGAATGAAGCATATAGAGGGGTTTTATAAAATGATTTCCCATGAAAGAGTATAAATAGGCCTGAAAGTTGGGAATATATAAGGTGTTCAAGAAAAAAAACCTATCCGATCTTTCTTGGGACGGAGTAGGGCTTTTGTTTTGAGTTTATCCGAGTAGTCACTTGAATTTTCTATATTATTCTTTTATAAGAAAAAGCACACATGCAGACTTCAAATCAGGAGTTTGTAAGGATCATCACTTACCAGTGGAGATGACAGCGACGGAGCAATCGACTGAACACACCAATCGATGGAGCGTTTGACGGAAGGAAACGTCGACAGAGGGAGAGGCTGACGAACGGAACACGAAGTTGTCAGAGGGCTGATTGGGAGAAGGGAGTTAGGGCTTTCTGCTAAAAGTTGAATGGGTTCAGGAAAGAGCCTAGTGAAAAGCTGGGTTAAATAAGGCATATATGCCAAATTTTGTTTTTATTTAGATTTTTTAAGTTGGCTTTTAAAATATTTTTTTTTATACGTGTCAGAAAAGTTTGTCTAATTGGACGTATTTTTTTTTGAGTTGTAATTTTTTACCTTTTTAATATAATTAATTTTTTGATCTGATAGTTAAATGTTAATGATTTTATCTTTAAGTGTCAAGTTCGATTCGTTTCTCACTCATGTTATATTTTTTATTTCATATTGTATTATCAAATTGTCGACCAGTATTAACAATCACCAAAAAATTAATTGTATTTAAAAAGTCAAAAATTACAAATTAAAGGGAAAGCGTATTCAACTAAACGAGCTTTTCACGAAATCGACCTATTTTCATAATTATTTTTAAAACCAACGCAAAAACCTATTTTTTTAAAAAATTGACATATTGGGCTTATTGAGTCGAAAAGCTTGATAGGTTAAAAGTTATTAACTCGCAGCATTTCCATCGTTGTTAAATATATAGCATTTGCAGCATTTATATAGAAAACACCGCTAAATCGCTATTAAACTGCGGGGTTTTGATAAAAATGATAATTATAAACATAGTAACTTTTGTTTCATTAGAATTACATTTTAGTCACTTATATTTGAAATGTTATGTTTTAATCATTTACATTATCGTTTTGTTATGAAGTGGTAACTTTGTCGTTAAGCTTTGTTACCTCCTTAACGACAATCCTACGTGGCAGTACAAATGGGTTTTAAATGCCAATTTAGATGTCCAATTAGGACGAGAATAGGGTTTGCTAATCAAATAAATTTAATTAATTAAAATTTTAAATTAATTACATATTAAACTAAAAAAAGAAAAATTGTTTATCTCTTTTTTTCTTTTAGTTTTCTTTTTCATTTTGATTGAAAAATTATTTTCATCTCAGTTGGACCTTTAAGATGACATTTAAAATGGAGCTTAACGACAGAGTAACTATTTCGTTACAAAACGATAACGTAAGAAATTAAAATGTAACCTTTCAAACATAAGTGACTAAAATATAATATGAGGCAAACAAAAGTGATTATTTTTGTATTTACCCTAAAATTGCCTTTAGAGGTGTAACTATTACGACGTTTCACATATAAACGCCCCTAAATATGCTTAAATTATTTTCTTTGAAAAAAATAAAAATATATATAAGATTAAACATGAAATTATACATTTTTATATATTTTATTATAACACAAATTTTATTTGCTTTTTATATTTTAGTTTAAATCCAGAAACAAATTTCAAAACATAAATTTTATAAGTATGAATGGGAAGAAAGAAAATTATTAAGCAAATATAATATATAAAGTAATTTAATACTTTTGAAAATTATTTTATTGAAATATTAATTTAATTTTTAATATAAATTATCATTTTATCTTTATTGAATAAAATAAAACTTTTTAAATGAATATTATTATTCACATGAACATCTTCTAAATTAATATCATTTCTTTTAATTATATAATTTTCAAATAACAATTATACTTCTTCATAATTATAACTAAAAAATATAATATTATATACTTATGTATCACATAGCATATTGCGGCATTTGCATAAGAAAATGCCACCAAATCTACGTGGGAACTAATAATTTTTTATAAAAATTATCTATTTAGCAATGTTTATACAATAAATGCCTCTAAAAGTTATAAACTATTTTCACGGGGTCAGATCTTTAGTCTCGCAATTCGTGTGGCCTTAGGCGATTCTTTTTTGTAAACACGCCTAAGTCAACCTAACCACCACGATTGAAGATTCTTAAAGGAATTCCTCCAAGGCACCAACTTGTATAGCGAAAACGACTAGCCAAAAGAATGCTCAAAAAAAAAACAAAAGGCCACAAGAACACCAACACCACGTTTGGTTCGCTGTAATGGAAAATAGAGTTGTAATGAAATAGGGTTGTAATGGAATAGGATTGTAATCAGTAATTCAATTGTTTGGTTGAATGGAATAGAGCTGTAATAGTATTCTTGTGTTTGGTTGAATGGAATGGAACTGTAATAGTATAAGAAAAAAGACTTAAATGATTAAAACACCTTAGCAGAACTTTTTAAGTAGATGATTATTGTTATTAAATTTTAATAAGATTATTATTAAATATAATTTAATAAAAATAATAAATAATTTAATTATATTTTAACATAATTATTATTAAATACAATTTAATAAAAAATATATATAATTTAATAATATTTTTAATATAATTATTATTAAAATATGAATAAAAAAATCATAATATATAATATTAGAAAATTAATATATAACCTAATTTATTAGTTTTAAACTATAATGCATATATAATGTTGCTTAAATATCATTGGTGAAACAAATAATTTAATTATCTTCTAAACTAAAAAGTAAAATATAAAAATAATAAATAGCTTGAGAATTATATTATACATTCAAACATAATGTTCATACATTAACAAAAAGTTACATGATGCCATTAGCTTATATATCATAATATTCTATAGAACTTCCCGATTTTAAGCATTACGTGGATGTTAGGTTCAACATCCAAGACACAAAACTATAACAGCAGATAACCTCCCCTACAGACACTTTCAAAACCAGTTAGCAAACTAGACAACTCATCAAAAACAACAACTTCACCCATAAGCCATAAACAAAGGCCAAAAGCAACAAGCATCCAGATCATTACAAAAAACAGACCACGACTGCAACTAATTGCAGACAAAACAGCAGCAGCAAAAAACTAGTTCCTTCTCCTTCAAAACAAAAACCAGCAGGCGAACTATAAGATTCCAGACCAGCAACATTCCCCTTCTTCATGTTCATAACCAAACACATCTTGCAGAAATCACCACCAAGCTTTAAAAGTTTTTGCCTTGCCAACCCTGCCATTGCCAATGCAACAGCCATTTCATTCCCATTTTGCTCTGACTTACCATAAAACAACCTACAGGACTTCTTTCCTCTACTATCAAAATCATGAAGCAGTTTTTCAACAATCTTTGGCCTTTGTTCGATGGACAATAACCAAGTGAGTAAAATTTGAGAATCAACCTCCACAACCATAGTTGAACCGCTTGTCCAAAACCAGCTTTTGACCAACTCCAAAGCCACCAAAACAGCATCTGAATAACATCTCAAGTCAACAAGGAAGATGCAGCACCTATTCTAATAGAAGGTAATAACCAACCTGTAGCCAACAAAACTCGTGTGGATGGAAATCGAAGCAGTGAATTTGACCTTCATGATCCTGAATTGATGCAAAAATTTTCCAACAGTCAAATCCCACACCTGTTGATATACAGGACATGGAAAAGATCATTTTAACATGTGCATTTAAATCTGTTTACATGGTAAAAATGTTTTATCAAATGGTACTGACAATTATAGCATTTAAAACAATGAAATAGCCTGCAGAAATCAAATCCTAATAGTAGTAAACCAACAAACTGCATCTATGGGTACATTCAAAGCCATTTAACAGTTTTAAAAGTAAACAAGGTGCTAATGACAGCCAAAATTTTTAAAGTTGGTTGACTTAGTGACTCAAAACCAATTCAAGATGAAACAAGGTTATTGGTTTATCCAACACCCTCAACTTTGCATAGTCTCACTCTGGACTCCACAATCTCAATTCCAATTCCAGAGAAACAAGAGAAATAGGAATAAGACAGACCACCAAAAGAAATGAAACCCTTCCATTGTTCATTCACCCTACCATAACCACAAAAAGAAAAAAGTACACATTAAAGTAACAAATGTCTACAAACAAGGGATCATGTTAGTACAAAATAATTTATATGATGAACAAAAGTACGGTAACTCCAACCTTCACAATGTTGTCCTCACCACCGGATACAACCCATTGACCATCTGGTGTCAACTTGATTGCATTGACTTCTCAAGTATGACCCTTGTAAGTGTGGATGCACCCTTTCTTTCTGATATCCCATATCTTTAGATTTGTATCAAGAGAGCCAGATGCAAAAAAACTCGCCAAAGGGTTGGAAGTCCACAGAAATGAAATTGGATCTATATGACCAGTCAGAGTCTGAACAACTAGAAAAGTATCAGATTGCTAAAACAGTAAATCAATATAACATAGTTAAGACCAACATTTAACATTCAGCAACATGTATATTTGAAGGAAAAACAAAGGTCTACAGAATTGGGCCAAATTTTTTGCCTCCTCCAAATCCCAAAGCTTAATGGTACCACTTGCAAGCACCTGCTGCTACCAAAACTTCTGAGGAATCAAAGGTCACTAAATCTATCCCACTTGCGCGTCCCGATAAACAATGCTAGAAGATTCGAACACAACAATAATGGAACAAGAATTCATTGATCTCCACTTGTTTGATTTTTCAAACGCAGATTTTTTTCTTAATAAAAAAACCCAAATCTTTAACCTAAAAACCAAACTCTAACAAATTTCATTATTGTCATGGGATGAGAATAATCGAACGGAAATGAGAGGACGGGGCTGGGGTAGTGGCTTGAGGTGTTTGCTGAGGGAGAGTGGTAAAGGGCAAGAATGGGAGATTATGTTCTTTTCATATTCGGTAGAGGCTCTGTAATGTTATTCTTTACTTCAGGAAGGGAATGGCTATTATGGGAGAATATAGAATAGGAGAGGAATGAAATTCCATCAAATGAAGGATTCGGTGAACTAAACGAATGAATTGTTGCTTAACGTTGAATCATCCCAGAACCGTTTGGCTATTCATGCCAACCAAACGTGCTGCAAGTGTTTGAGTAAATGCTCTCAATTGTATTATTTTCTTCTCAATGAATACAAAGAATACAATGATTGAATGAATTCCAATGGATGAGTTACAAATAAGGAAAGGCTCCTATTTATAGTGAGCACCCTCACAACCAACGGTCAAGATCAAGCTACATCGACTAATAAGATTAGCCTATCCCTTGATTTATAGGATTTACAATATTACAATATCAATCTAATCTTATATCATCCTAAAGATATGATTCTTCCTTATCTTCTAGGGTAGTTCCCATATTTGCCAAGATGCCTTATGTTACCATATTCTTCATTATTGGGTCACCCAAGCTTCTATCTAATAGGCTTGACCAACAGCTCTCTGAATCGGGCCAACTCATGTGGGCTAAATGATCCCAATGTCAATGACAGACCACCATGGGACTCATTGTGTGCGATGGTCACGGGCTTTAAACTCTGGCCCGTGACATTCTCCTCCACTCATTCTCGCAACGTCCTCGTTACAACTTCAGAATGGCACTGATTGATTCGCCTTGTTCTCATCTCGTTGCCTTTACTTCTTCTCGACTAGTCTTACTATCGAGTTGTCCCTTTTTTCGGAACTTTCGCCTCGACTTCTATCTCTTCTTATCTTGAACCGCTGCACTCGTTGGTATATCTTACTAGCAAGAAGTCTCCAGTTCAACTTGCCCCAATTTTAACTTTCCTCATTCAAAATCTTTTTGATCACACCTTTTGGCTTTGTAATTCCCACCGTCCCTCGACCTCTTTACTCAAGAACTTTGAAAGGGTCCTTACGATCTTGTCAAATCGACAAGTCAGAATTCACAACACTACTAAAGTGTTCATGATGTACCTTACTCGCAGCATTTACTCGACCCATCTGTCCCGTTTGCATCACTTCTTTTCCCTCAAAGTCTGATGCACACTTCACTTTACCCAAAGGTGATATCTCCACAGACGACTTACTAGGCCTCATATCAGTCCCAAGCTCTACTAACTTTTTCGAAGGGCTTTTGCAACACTCCATTCCATCGAGTCAATGTTCTTCCTATACGAAACATCCTTGACTAGCTGGATTGATGACAACACCTGGTCTCAACCTCATATCTACTCTATATACCGATACAATGATTCGTGATAAAGGACTGGTAACATTATGAATTTGATCGGCCCATGGAAACATAGTAGCTTGAATCCTGTCAAGGAAGTTTAAACCAAACACAAAATCGTAATCTAATTCGATTACCTCAAAGTCATCCTTGCCTTTCCATTCGCCGATTTGTAGCTCCACGTTTCAAGCTACTCCAATAGTTGGGGCTTCCTCAAAATTTACCATCTTGATCTTCTTATTTGATTTCTGAATCGAGAGACCAAGCTTCTTAGTAGCTTTTTCTGATATCAACAAGTCAAATGCTCCCATGTCAACAAGAGCACTCCTCCTTTGACCTGCAATGTTGATGTCCACAAACATCAACCCTTCCTTGCCATCTCTTTGGCAGGAATTGAGCACCATCGCATTAACCATCGATGCTTTCTTCTCAACAAGCTTCCATTCCTTCGGGCTCATCTTTCGTCTTGATAGTCGAAAATGAAGATACCTTTGGACAATTCTTCTTCATATGCGATCCCTTACAAAGGTAACATCTAATCTTGCTCTTTTTCTTTTTTGGGTTGTTGGGTCTCCACTTCTCACATCGTGGTTTCCCACTGTCGCTACTACTACTGCTATCATAATCGCTATGTCCCTCTTCATTCTCATCATGGTCTCCCCCACCATCGCCCTTCCCATTGGGCTTGAAAGGTTCGACCCTGTCTTTGCTTGGATCAAATTCCCTATGGACTCTGCAACCATCATGGCTTTGGTAAGTTCTTTGACTCCTCGACGTTGCAATTCTTGCTTCGTCCATGGTTTCAACCCTCTGTAAAGGAGAAAAATGCTTCCTTCTCTCTCAAATCCGAAATTTGAAGCATGAGTTCACTGAACTTCCGCACCATACTCCCTCACCAATCCTCGTTGCGTAAGCTGTCGCAACTTTGCTTGAGCTTCATCCGTGGTATACTCTAGGTAAAACTGCACCTTGAATTCTTTTTGAAACTCTACCCAAGTCTCAATCTTGGTCCCACCACGTTTCACATCTGTGGACCTACGTCACCACCATAACAAAGCAACATCAGTAAAATACATAGCATCAATATTTACCTTAGTAGCGTCATCCTCGATACTCATCGCTTGGAAGTATTGCTCCATTGCCCAAAGAAAGTTGTCCACCTCACTTGCGGACCTTGCCCCTTTAAACCTTTTTTGGTTTAGACACATCCATCACCTGTTGCTTTGGCGTCGAAGCCAACATTCTATTTCCCAAGGCAGCCTTGAAAATCCTGAGCTCCCCTTAAGCTCGGTGATTTCTTCCTTCATGCTACACCACCATTGCCTCAAGAGTATATCTTTCCTTGTCATCTTGTTCTCCAAGGAACCAAGAGTATCCATACCATACATACTCTTTCAGCTATTCCTTCATGGATTCCAACCCACTTGAGAGTCCCTCCTCGACTTCATCGAGCCTCCCTTGACATCCTTCATGGATTCTTCGAGAGTGACCACTCGATTTTCAAAGTTGATAGTACGTCCCTCGAACGACTCTTATGCTTGGCCCTCCTACGAGTCTCTATTGGCTCAATCCATTCAACAATCTTCTTTTGACATCACGGACGGTGGCTTCGTAACCTTTAGCTCGGATATCACTTGTCACGGGGCTAGATCTTTAGTCTCGCAATCCGTGCGACCTTAGGCGATCCTTTCTTATAAACACGCTAAGTCAGCCTAACCACCCACGATTGAGGATTCTCAAAGGAATTCCTCCAAGGTACCAACTTGTATAGTTTAAGCGACTAGCCAAAAGAAGGCTCAAAAGACAACAGAAGGCCACAAAAATAAGAAACAAGGTTTTTGAGTAAATGCTCTCAATTGTATTACTTTCTCTCAATGAATACAAAGAATATAATGAATGGAATGAATTCCAATGAATGAGTTACAAATGAGGAGAAGCTCCTATTTATAGTTAAGCACTCCTCACAACCAACGGTCAAGATCAATCTACATCGACGGATGAGATTAACCTATCCCTTAATTTATGAGATTTACAAGATTACAATATCAATCTAATCTTATCTAATCCTAAAAATATGATTTTTCCTTATCTTCTAGGCTTAGTTCTCATATTTGCCAAGATGCCTTATATTGCCATATCTTCATTATTGGGCCACCCAGGCTTTAATCTGATAGGCTTGACTAACAGCTCTTTGAATCGGGCCAACTCATGTGGGCTAAATGATCCCAATGTCAATGACAGACCTCCATGGGACTCATTGTGTGCGGTCACGAGCTCTGAACTTTGGTCCGTGGCACTATACCGACACTATAACGACAATTCCTATAGTAAATGTTACAAAATTTATGTCGCCAAAACTATTTCGAGGTACGCTAATTTTTAAGGTTTCGCGGCATTTTCATACATAAACATGGTTAAAGGTGCCATTCTCACAGTGTTTTATGTCTAAACATCGTTAAAGATGTGACTTAGCAACGTTTCCCTTGTAAATGTCGCTAGCTTCCACCACCCTAAAGGTTTAATTTATTGTAGTGCCAACAGATTTTATGACTTTTGCCTTCAGGATCTTTAAGTAATTGTGTTTGTGATTGAAACTAGGAAATGTTTTGTCATGCCACTTAAAAGAATCTAACTAATGTATCTATGTCAGGTTTTGATTCATCATGATTTGTTCCAAGCATTAAAAAAAATCAAAAATTCTTTTTGAATAATGCCAGCAAAGAGTATCTACAATTCTAATTGACAAGGGTTGTTCCAACCCATCAACATCGTATTGATCAGGTCCATGGATGTTAACTCTTAGTTTTGTATTAGAAAACAAGTTTAATAGTAATAACTACCATCTGAATTGTGTTAATTGGTGTTTAAACTCTCAGTTTATGTTTTAATTGGAGTGTTAGTTTGTCTGAACTATTGTGTCTATGGTTTTTTGATATGTCCTTTGGGCTGATATGATATAAACCTGGTGTCTATGTTTTCTAGTGTACTTGATAGCTAGTTTATGCCTTGTCTTTAGGGGTGTGTAAATTTCAGGTAAAACTAAATTAATTTATTTAATCGATCAATTTGGTTTAATCGAATTATTTCAGTTGTTGGGATCGGCTAATGATTTTTTGGAAGTTCGATTAACGGTTAATTCGATTCAAAATATATCGGGTAACTGAATTAATCAAATTAACCGAACTTAATAAATAATATTATAATATATAAGTATTAGCTCAAAAATCGGTGGGTTAATTCAGTTAATCTTTTATATGTTTTATACTTGTTTTAACCAAAAATAAAAAGAAACATGTAAATTTCGAATTAATTAGGTTAACCGATCGAATTAATCGAAAAAGTTCGATTCGGTTATTTTTTTGAAAGAAGAATTAGGTTATATTAACGATTAAGGATTTAAAATGATCGATTAATTCGATTAATGGTAGTTCGGGTCGATAAACCGATTGAACACCCCTACTTGTCTTTGAGCTATTATGTTTAATTGCAAGAGCTATGGCTAGGTAAACTGGTCTAGAGAGTTTCTAGTAATTGGTATGGGGGGACCAATTTTTTATTTTGGCTTTTTCTTCTCCCCACTTAACTCTAATTAACCTAGGGTTGTTGTAGTCATATGTGCTACGAATTTTCAATCTATAAATAGGCCTTAGTTACTTTAGGCTTTACACAACAAAAAATTTTAGATTGAGAGAATTTTCTTTGTTTGAAGGATTTTTTATGGGGCTTCGGGTTTTTTTTTTTAATTCTCTCCATATCTTTTGTACTCTTTTTTATTATAGTGAAATATTTATTTGTCTGTGATTCTTATCCTATTTTAAGGAGTTTTTTCACGTAAAATTACATATACAATCTTTCCGATTCTTATTTTTTTTCACTTTGTTCATTGTTTAATCGAGTTTATCTCTACATAGATGATGTTTAATGTGGATATGGTTGTATAATTTTGTTGTATAAGTGCCTTTAGTTGTTTTGTTAGAGTTGGTCTTTGTTTTGTGCTTGCTGACGGTTGTTAGTGTAATGGACACTAATGTGTTGCACCTAGTGCTTTATTTGGTTCATTAAAATAAAAACTAGGTAATAGTTTGATAGCATTAAAAGAAATTGAGATCCATCAACTATCATCAAGATTTCATATGAAATTGTCAAACAGTTGGGGAAAGTAGAGAAATTAGAAAGAGATAAAATAGGCATCAAGATGTATAATCCATTGCAACCAAATGGAAATTGTAAAATTAAGATATGTTAATATAAATTATTTGCTCAAAAATTGAGTTTAAAGCAAAATTAAAAAAAATCGTAATGAATCGGGTCAAGTTCAATTTACTATTAAAATTAGGGGTCAAGTTTAAAGCGGGCTTTTTCCTTAGGTATTGGATCAAGTCAAGGTCGATATAGGCAAAAATCTGCTCCGAGTACCATCCCTAACCATAACCGTGTCCTCAATTTTTCAAATTTGAGGTACCAATGTGTCAGTATCGTGCACATATTAGGTGTATGTACTTCATAGCTTTTAATGTTTGAAAATATTAAACTTAAGGCTTAATGTTCACTTTAGTCCTTAAAAGATACCTTTTTTTCACTTTGGTCCTTAAAAATTTTTTTTTGCCCATTTCAATCTCTAACATTATCGAAAGTTCACTAGTTCAATCCTTTGAATATTAAAAAAACGGTGGTGATATTTAGCCAATTACAAAGTGCCATGTGTCAACTATGACATCATTATTTGAAAAAAAATAAAAATAAAGCAAAAATTCAAATATCATGAAAAATTTTAAAAATATTTTAAAATCATGAAAATTATTAGAAAATTACAAAAACTAAAAAATGTTGTCAAATTACTAAAAATTGTAAAAATTATTTAAGATATATAATAAATTATTAAAAATTATAATAAATCCTTTATTTTTTCTCTTCTTAATGAAGACATTAATTTGCTCTTTGATATAATGTATAGGATTAATTTACCTATTTTTTTGAGTGAAAAGAAAAAACTATAATTCAACTTCTAGTGCAGAGACCTCCATAGCACTTTTACCGGATGAATACATGGTAAACTTGTTTGTGGACTTGGTTAGGTCAAGCCTTGACATGGTGTTTATACTCATTCTCTGAACTCTAAATATGAGCCTATTTTTTAACACAAGCCTAACTTAAAAAATTAATAGAATTTGAGCTCGACTCAGTCCAAACATATTTTTATTTACAAAATAATTTTAATAACTTAAATATAAATTTACATATTATAAAAAATTTAAATGTTAATAACATAGACTAAATAAAATCTAAAATAAAAAATTAATTAAAAAATATATAAGCAACATAAAATATAACATTTTGTATGGAACATAAATTACATAACAAGCTATCATCCATCTGTTGCTAAAAAAAAAACTAATCATCACTTAAAAGGTTGAAATAGATGAAAAATTTAAAGAAAAGACTAGCTTTCTCTTTGATCTAAGGTTACATGAATTAATTTGTCTATTTTTGAGTAGATGAGACAAAATTCAATCAAACATCTAATACAGATGTCTCCATACTGTCGGGTGACTTCATAGTAAACTTGTGAACTGAGTTAAGTCGAACCTAGACATGGTGTTCATACTCATTCTCTTTGCCCAAGATTGTCTTGACTAAAAGATGAGCTTTTTTTTTTTACCTAAGCCCAACCCTAAAAGAATTAATAGAATTCACGCCCAACTCAACCCATCCATATTTTATTTACAAAATATTTTTAATAGCTTAAATATAAATTTACATATTAAATAAACATTTTAAATGTTAATAAATATTTTTTAATATAATGTCAACTTCTACCCATAATACCCCAAACCTTTAATTAGAGGAAAGATGCAGTTCATCACACTCGAACCAATATCTTTTTTATTATGTTGGTCTGATGATTAAGAGTGTTCATTATTTCAAGTGTAACCTGAATTCGAGTTGCGTCAATCGCGTTGTTGTTAGAGCTTTTCCCTCCCTTTATAATTCACCAAAAAAAAATACAAGCAATATTAATTTAAAAATAATACAAGAAACATTAATTTCAAAGAAAAAAAAAAAGAGATAACAAACATTTATTGCCCATCTATTGAAAAAGAAGATAAAAAAAAAATCCTTTCCTTTTTTAACAACAATGAAAAATTGACGTTTCACCTTCTTCCTCAAGGTTCTGTTTGCTATATTCTAAGGTTCAGATTCATTTTTTTATAATAAGCATTTTATTTTCTTTTCCTACGGTTTATTTCTTTTGTATTGCTCTGTTCCAAGGTTTTTCCCTTTTTATTTACAAGTATTTGTCCTTGTACGAGCTTGCTTGCATTTTAAAGTTTATAGGTTATTGATAAGAGATTTAAATTGTAATTGCGGTCGCATTTTCGGTTGCGTTGCGTTTATCGCGATTGCGGACATAACGGATGTTATTGCAGTCACTGCGGTATCGCGATCGTAAATTTTATATTAACTAAAATCATTAAATAGATAAAATCATATAATTTAAATTATATTAATATTTTTTTAATTTTACCATAATGGAACAATAACGAGAATAGCGGTCCGTTAATTGGTCGTTACTCGTAAAATTGTGGGCGTGATCTATCGTTATTGGTGTGATTCCGCTTCAAACCGCTATTTTCGATAATAACAATTTCGAACGGTGCCGCTACTGCTATTCCGCTACCCAACCGCTATTTAAATCTATGTTATTCACCATCCCTAAATGGGGGCAAACTGCATTGTTTTCTAATCAAATATCACTTTTTTTTTTGTCTATCTTGAGATATATTCTATTACATGTATATACATATGTATATATTATTATTTTTCGATCATGAGAATACTCAGATTTGTTTTTATAAATCTCCTACAAATTACTTCAATATATAATTTAAGATTTTGATTTTGGGATGGATTTTAAGGTTTCAAATTTGGATGGACGATGTATTTACCTGTATTTAGTGTAAAAACAACGGTGACGGTGAGATTAAATATTGTAATGATGTTGTATCTATCGTGAGATAAAAAGTAAACTAAACGCATCACACCGCACCCAACCGTCCATCCAAATCCCACTTTAGTACTAAAGCAGTTTATACTTGGTGGTAAATACACTTACTGTGTACAGTGACTATATTTGTATCATTATATTTCTTTTATCCCTCTCATTTATGGCTATTTTCCTTCAATTTCTTGATTATTTGAGTTGTTTAACCCATATTTTTTTACAGCCAACGATGACAATGACTCAATCATTTTTCCCTTCAGAAGATGTATCAAATACGGTGAGAAATAATCCCTTACATTGATTTTTCTTGTGGAGTTTATGATTGTATAAAATAAATTTATGATTAAACATTTATTATTGTAGCATTCTTTTATTATGTGTGTGAACGATTCTATTTTTAATGGTGTCAAAAAATGTAATTTTAAAGTTTTATTTTTGTAAATCGAATCCGTAAATATAAAATGGGAATGTTTACGGAGTTAATATGAAAATATAACAAAGATCAGTTAAGTAATTTAACCGAAAAGATAGTAAATAAAAACTCTAGGACTAAATTGTAAAAGTCCAATCGGTATTGGATTTTAATTAAGAAAAGGCTTGGGAACCTAGATAACAATTATCCAAAGGACTAAGATGATTAATAAACCAATAGTGAATGGATGATATTGGAGTGTGATGATGAATTACAATTAAACTAAGTTAATAAGTAAAAAATGTGTAAATGTATATTAATTAACAAATTAATCATGCTTAATTATAATAATTAAGTCACTAATTAGGATATATATATAATTTGAGTGGAAAGAAATATGAAAGCTTGTCATCTTCTTTCTTTGCCCGTTTCCATTAAAAGAGAAAGATGAAAATTTTCAAACTTTGCAAATTACATTCAACCACCAAAATCTTAATATTAAAGACAACGTCAGGCAATCATGAGAGAAAGAAAAAGAGAGTCGTTGTTGAGTGACGAGAGAATTTAGTTTGTAATTTTATGATTCGAGATCATTATAGTTATATTTATATTTATATGCATATTAAATGCATGATGGATTAATGAGGTAAGTTTATGCTAATCGTATGAATTGATTCGTGTTGATGATATTAGTTGAGAATTGAATCGAGATGTGCATGTTGTAAATGAATTCGATATGAAAATTGATACCGATTGAATTGAGTAGAAATGAAACGGTGATATATGATATATGATATGATGAGATAATGAAAAATGGTATGAAACTTGATATGTAAGCCTGTAAACGATGTATAACTGGAATAATGGTTACCCTATTAACTGTTTGGGCAAAGTCAGATATAGTTGGCATCTCATAGGATTAGATTGTGTACGGGTTTTTTCACTTCGTGTGCCAGTAAATTTGCTTCGGTTCATCTAATGATGCACTTCAGTGCTAGATTGGTGTGTTGGTTAGATGATCCATGTATCCGTCTTGAGTCTGAATCTGGTTAATAGGGATTAAAAATGTAAACTTGTTAAATGATATTAAATTGAAAATGATTATATGAATTAGTACTATATGTGCATATATGCAAATTAAGACTAAAGTCATTATGCGAACAAGTTGATAAGAGCCCTAGGAGCCGAGTCGAGTATGAATGAGTCAATAGACTTAAAAGAAAGAATTTAATCCTCATATGAATGATCAATTATCATTAGATGAATATGAGAGTGAATATCATATTGGTACATACATGTATATATGAAATTGAATTGATTAAGCTAATTTGTTATCTTTTGTTGTTCAAATGAAGATGTGTTGGGTAGATTGAATTCAAATAATGTTGTGAGATCTTTGGTATGTGTTATGGTATGTTTTGTACAGGTGGAATGTTGTTCTAAGTGCACCAAATGTGAAAAATGGTTTGGTTGGTTGTTGAAATAGGCATCAAATGCCCTAAACCCAAAAACAAAGTCCACGTCGCGACGTTGGGCGATGGTAATCACAATGAGCTTTGTACTTCAGGCCACAAGTGATGAGGAACCCTGTCATCACAACGAGGCCAAGTTAGTGAGTCAAGTCGCGACGAGGAATCCCCTCACGTTGTGTGTCAAGTTGAAATTTTGAAAATATTGTAAATTAGTCATTGTTCGATTACGAGTCAATTCTAGAGCATATGTAAGCTCATAAAAGACTCGAGAAAGGTTGTATATAGTGATTATGAAATGAAATGGTTATGATTGTATGATTCATGTCTAATTTGAATGCTAATTGTCCATAATTGCTCCGACAATGACTATAGCATCCCGTAAATTAGACCCGATAATCGAGTTGGGCGAGGGGTGTTACAATAGGGTACTAATAAACCGATTCCATTTTTTAACCAATTCACATATCATAACTTCATATCATAACCAATTCACATAACACGTCTTTATCAAGTTTATATTATGTTTGTTTATGTTATGCACATCTTAATTCAATTCTCGACATATTATCATTCAATATGAACCAATTCATGTGACTAGTATACGTTTACCTCGATAGCTAATCATGCAATCAACATATATATATAATGATCTCGAATCAAAAGTACAAACCGAAATCGTTCGCTACTCGTCTATGATTCTCGATTTTCCCTTCTTTCGCGACGGCCTGACGTTGTCTTTAACTATGTTCAATAATAAAATTAATATCCATTTACATCCAAGTCACTTCCAAATACATAGTCAATATATTTTACATTTTATTCAATTTAGTCCCTATACTCGGGATACACATAGTTTTCAATATCTAACATAGTATCAAAATCTGATTTTACATTCTTTCATTAGGGACCCTATAATTTTCATCTACAACATAATATCATGATTGTTTTAAATTTATTCAATTTAGTCCATAATGTTACAAAGTTATCTATCAAGCTTAATTTAATTCTCAATTTAGTCTTTAACATAATCTAAGTTCACTATCTAATAATCTCTTCAATTTCAAGTCTAATTCATCAATTTCTCTTTAATGGAAATTTGCTAAAGACTTAACAATTGAACAAATTAATACACGGGCTAACTAATCCAATCTCCCATGATCCAAAATGTATAAAAATTACAATAAAAAGGCTTGGTTACCTTATTCAATTGTAAAGCCAAATGTAAAAGGTTGAAGCTTGAAATTTTCTTCGTTCTCTTTTAATGGTTGACAACAAGAAGGAAGATGATAGGCTTTCATCTTTCTTTCCACTATCTTAGCTATTTATACTAAAATTACAAGCTTAATTAACTTAATTAATCATTATTAATCTATTAATTAAGACATTTTTATGCATTTTTTATTATAAATTAAATTAAGTGCTATTCATCATCATTTTTCACTAAATTTAAAAAAATAATGGTTTTGATAACCATTTTGGTCCTTTGAATAATTGCTATCTAGGTCCTTAAGCATTTTCTAAATTAAAACTCAATAAAGATTGGAATTTTACAATTTCATCCCTAAGATTTAATTAATGATTTTCTTAGTTAAATTTATTAACCGATTTTCAACATATTTTCTTAATAACTTCATTAATCTTTATATTTAATCTTTATGGATTTAGTTTATGAAAATGAGGTTCTAAAATTATATTTTTCGACACCACTTAAAATTGACTCGTTACAAGAAAGGAAAAAGAGGAAAAATATAGGAAAAAGAGGAAAAATGTAAAAGAATGAATTAATGATAGAAAATAAAAAGAAAAATGAAAATATAAAGAAATAAGAGTGGTGGGGTTCACTTATTAAAGAAAATAGATGAAATTTTTCGTTTCAATCCTTGGCCTTATAGTTTTAGTGATTGAGTAAAGTATAAAAATGTTCACTAAAATATTGATTTTGTTCTATTTTGATCACTTAACTATTAAGTTTTTCGATTTAGTCATTAAAATTTTTAAGATTAAATATTTTAGCCACTCAATGACGGGAAGCTGACATGGGTATTTTTTATTGGTATAATAATAAATTAGCCCTCTCATATTTATAATTTCTATCAATTTGATCCTAAATATAAAAAATTAAACAAATTTAGTCCTCAATATTTACAAAATTTGTCATTTTAATTCAAATTCTAAAAAAATCAATAAATTTAACTTTCAACATTTACAAAAAAAGATAACTTTTGATTTTTAAAAAATTTGTAAGGGAAGAAGACACACTTTAAGACGATTAACAATAAATTTCTAGACCAACCTTTTATCATTCATGTGATACAAAATATCATAAGTTGTCAGAAGTTGCCAGTAATCAATCTTCCCAGAACAAAAGCACTTAGAATATCGAAAATAATGGAAGGAGACACACTTTAAAACGATTAACAATAAATTTCTAAACCAACTTGTAAATAATATTACAAAGAGAGAAAGGCTTGAATTCTCCTACCTCTTTTGGTTGATGAACTTTTAAGATTAGAAATGAAGGATCTCTTTGATTGAACGATGCGTTTAATTGTGATTAGTATAAAATCAGTGGTGGGGGTAAGATTAAATATTATAGCAATACTATAACGTGAGACAAAAAGAAAATTAAACGCATCACACTGAAAACAAACACTTGTCCAAAGAGACCCTAAATCGTCTCTATTAAGACACACAAGCATTGCCCGCATTACATCATCTTTCACAATACTCCCATCTTTGTGGTAAAAAATCGCAGGCATCCCATCTGACCCTGGGGCTTTGAGCGGGTGCATGTCCTGGAGGTCATGCTTACCTTCATCCCTTCTAAAGAGTTATTAGATCCATAACCTTTTGTGGAACAACACGTAACATCTCATCCATGTTCGAAGCATTAGCAGTAATAAACAAAGTAATTAAAGGAAAAGGCATGAACATGTACTTACCGTAAAAAAAAAAGAGTGTAATTGTTTTTTTTTTCCTTTAGACTGTCACTGATCTGTATTTTGTTTGTTTGTTGGTGTCCCTTAAAAAATAAAAATTTGCATTAATAAATCTAACAAAAAGTAAAACTAAAACTGAAAGCATGAATATTAAGCTAAAACTTTCCCTTTCTTCCAATGTCTCTACAACAAAGATAGTTTGGAAGAGGGGAAAAAGAAGAAGGCATTCTCTGCTCTTTCAATTAGAAAGAGAATCAAATGACAAAGTATTTGGTTAAACTTATCAGAGAAGTTAATATTTTTTAAAAATGTTATGTTTTAAATTCAGATATTTATGACTTATTATGTCTTATTTTTATGACTTGTCTTGTCTTTATGACGTATAAAATTTAGGGTCAAATATATTAATCCTTTTATGTTTTGTGTAAAATACATTTATATATGATTTCAATGATGCTTATTTATATTATAAAAATTATCATCTAACTATTAATCTGTTTTTATTTTAATTATATAAGTTTAATTTTTTAACTACTAATGTAATTGAAATTTAATATTTTAATAATTCATCTGTTAAATTATTAATGATGACCTTTTATTTATTGACATAATAACATCGAATATTTATAGTATCTATCAAATTTTAATCCTAATTCTAAACAATCCAACAAATTTAGCACTCAAATTTACATTCTCTCAATTTAGTTTTACTCCTTAAAAAATCAAAATTAAAATTTTAAAAATTAAAAATAAAAAAATCGTTTTCAATAAAAAAATACATACAAAATTATAAGTAACTGAATACACATTTTTTTTCCTTTTTCTAATATGAAATTTATTTATTAAAATAATAATTTTATAAATAAAATATATTTTAAAAATCCACAAACAATACTTAAGCCAAATTCAAACCTTTTCTTTTTTATTTTATTTTATAAATAATAAATTTTATTAGACGTCTAGTATTGCTCCTTAGTCCTAGTCAAATTTGTCAAGCATTAGGCCTTGCCTTTACCAAACAACCACTAACACCAATAACCCTTACTTTGAACCTCTTGATTTTCAAATCATCCATCATCACACCATCGAACCAAGAATTGGTTGTGGAACTACTGGCATAGCCTTTCACTTATTGTGTCTCGAAGACCTCATCTTCAGCTATATGTCTCCAATCATGAGCATAACTTCAAACACAACAAACTCGTCTTAGGCAACAACCAAAGGACATTGATTCTCACCTTTTTTAAATTCAGACTGTAGTTTTTGACTCAACTTGAACATGGTGATTTAATGTTACAAAAAGGGAAACGTTGAATTTGAGTAAGTCTTCTTCTTAGTTTTCCCCTTAAATTGTTTTATTTACAATATTATCATTTTATTTATGAATTTATGATGGGCGTCAAAATCACCAAATAAATATTCCTACGACAAATAATACAAAACAGTAGTATAATGCAGTAAGATCGATTCCACAGGAACTGATTGCTATAATCTACTTTCGTGTCTTTCTCTTGAATTTCGTGTCAAAAAACGTGCCCATGACTTGTGATTGTCTCCCTCAAAAAATAAATAAGTGGGGGTTTAGAAGAAAAATGCTAAAATAAAATAAATAAAGTGAAATAAATCTGTTTGTAAAGTAAATTGATCGAGATAAAAGTGAGAAAAACTATATTTAATAAGCTTAGCCTTAACCTCGATTCTCTCCAAACTTGAACCGATCCTTGAAAATTAATCTTCCCTTTTTAATCGATAAGCTGGTTATAGTGCTCGAGAACATCCCAACCGCCAACTTTTCCTCTTGTAGCCGGTTCCGGTACGACCTGCAAATCAACCCTTGCTGAATGTCAACCACGTCGCAGTGCTCGTAATTTAAGATTTCGACAGTCTTGCGCTCTGAAAAGCTCAAATCGAATTAACGGCCTCAACCGCGTGGGTCGTTTAAATCCGATCACTATCACCCTTGACGGAATCCAACTAGTTGTTTCCCACCTGGACACGCCAATTTGTTCGCGGGAACTAGAATGTAGCACGGCCTACTCGACTTCCCAACTATACGCCAACCTACTTCAACCCAACGTGCACTTTTTGAATCGAAGTCGAATTAACTTTGAGGGACGAATTTGTACTATCTCATAAACCGGAATGATAGCGAGTACCGATTTGAAAGGGTTTTTAGCGCGGTTTCATAACTCACAATTATTTCATTGTCGAAGTGATAACCAGGCTAAAGCTAAAAGAACTTAGTTGCACATGATTTTAATCATGCTTGATGGATAATAATGATAAATTATTTGTAATTATGAAAGATGGAAATGAGAAAGGATTAAAGAAGCAATTAAACAAATTTGAAAAGGAAAGGAAAATGAAATGGAAATGGCAGGATGCTCAGACACACAAACAAAATGAAATATAAAATGGAGAATTGCTTAATTGCTTAACAAATCAAAAGTATGTTTTCAATTGAACTCAAAAGACCTATTTATATACAATTGGTTTACTAAAAATAAATTGATCACTCCTAAATTAATTTTTCCATTTACTAAAATAAAGAAATTCTAGTCAAACTTAAATAAAAATTATAAAGAAAATAACAAAATTCTAAATTAGGCTATTGACAAATTCAACTAAAATAATCTTTGCACTTAAATCCTCATATTCTCCCAAATTTCAATGTAGTTCATCTCTTCACATTTTTCTTCAATTAAGTTTCCTTTTTGCTTGCCTTAAAGTTGAAACATCACTTTGTGTACCTGATAAGAAAAAGTATGAAATTAGAAGTACTTTCCTTGTAATTAATAAAAAATACACAAATAAAATTACTCAAATTATATACTATCAATTTATTATTTTTAATACATAAATTTCATGTTAGAAAATGAGAAAGAAGAATATTAATTTATTATAAATATTTTTTATTTTTATATGTGTTTTTATAAAATCTGATGATGTATTTTTATCGAAAAATTAAGTGTTATATATTTTTTTTTTTTAAAGTTTTTTTTAATTTAGAATATTTAAAAATCAAGACTAAATTAACAAAATATGTAAAGTTAATGGCTAAATTTGTTAATTTTTTTTAAATTTAGGACTAAAATGATAGAATTTATAAATATTGAAGGGTCAAATTTATTATTATGTCAATAAAAATGTCACCATTAGTGATTTAATAGATGAGTGATTAAAATATTAAATTTTGTCAATGCAACTGACTAAAATAAAAAATTTTAAACATGGATGACCAAAACAGAATCACGCTAATAGTTGATGACTATTTTTAGAGTTTACCCTTGGAAAAAGATCCCAACAACCACCTGAGAGCTATTTACTATGCAAATTTTAAATGAAAAGGCAATTATACCCTTTATTATTTATCTATATTCCATTTCATTTATTCACCTTTTCGGTTTTAATTACAAAGTACTAAAAATTAATTATATTGAAGTGTTATAAAATTAAATATAATTAATTTTTAATAAAAGTAATAATTGACTTCAATTAAAATTAACTATTTGAAATTTACAGTTAGTTTAGTCAATATTAACCTTGATATGAATTCATTAAAAATAATTTTTAGATAATATTAATTAGTTAGCATTTCTAGAAAATTTTAATGGAAAAGAAAATGATTTAAAATAAGAAAATATGAAAATAAAAAAGGAAGAAAATATTCTTAATATATAATTAAAATTTAATTATTTAATTTACATTTGAATAAAAATTATTATAAAGGAAATAAAAAGTAAAAGAGAAGGTAAAAACAAAATACATTAATCATTAATAACTATTTTAAAATAAATAAATTTATAGCTAATGAGGTCTTAGTTTAATGGGCAAGATTAAGATCTTGAGAACTTTAATATGACAATTTCGAACTTTACTCTATATAAATCATGTATGAGTTCTTAGTTCATATTTATTTTGATTTATGCCTCATTATATTTAATTTTTGTATAGATTTATTTTAATTTAGTTCCAGATATTTTTTTTATTTATCAAGTGTAATTGTGCTTTATAATGATCAAATTTTCTTATAGTTATTTAGATCTATTCTTTGTAATTTCAGTATGAATGTACTTGTATTGAAGTTTAGCATATGATTATATTGGAATATAAAATAATTTAGAATTCAATTTAATAATAATTAGTTTTTTTATAGTTAATAAGACTTCTATTATTTTTAATTGAAAATTTGTTTAATGTAAAGATCGAAGATAACAAAAATAAATAGATCATAACAAGTATTTAATAAATGTTAACATAACGTCTCAAAATGTTTTATTTACGATATATCGAGGAATCCAATAGAATTGTGATATGGGAAAAATAAAAATATGATGGATTAAGGTTATTATAAATCATTGAGAAACCTTTAAAAAGTAATTTTAATTTACTGGACTGTTAGTAGTCGAATCGGGTAAAATGATAATTTTGCCATTGAAGGTATTTTAGACATTTAAAACATATATTATTAGAGTATAAATGATCCCCATCATCACTTATTGAGTCATAATCTTCATCATCCAAGAAAAAAAGATTATATAAAACTGTAATTTCATGTCATCCCTATCTCTTTCTAATAGAAGGATGACAAATTAAATTTTTCTTCTTGATTTTTAATATTTTTAGTTGGATTTAAATTTTTTTTTCAAGAGAAAAAAATTGAAAATCAGGAAGAAAAATCTAATCTGTCATGATGACATGGAGTCATAATTTCATACAATTCTTTTTCTCATCCAAGCACTTAGGGTTTGAAAAAGTGTATTAGAAGGAAGAAGAAAGGTAATCAAAGTTTGGGATTTATAGTTTTTATCTCATACATGCTTAATCTCATGTTTATTTTAAGTTTTTGAGTTGTTGAATCATATTAATGATTATTTAAAGATTATGAGTTAAGGGTTATTTATTGCTTATGTAATAAATTGAATAAGGAATAGGAAATGCTAGCAAGGGAAAGGAAAAGCTAGTAGATTAAGATGGATTTAGGCTTTTCTAGCACTTTTGAATATTTTTGTGTGGTAAGATATATAAGAAATTCATTAACATGCTTATCTTAAATTAATATTGATTTTTATTATTTTATTGTTATTAAATTGTATGTGTTGTTATATATTAATGTTCTAAGTGTTTATAAAAGTGTTTATTAAATTAAATTAATATCTTTGTTTTTTGAATTGTTATGTAGTTGTCTTTTACATTACTTCTAAATGTTTTGTAAAACCTTGAGCGTGGTCCAATTCACAATTTTTAAAGGTAAGTATATAAGATATTTTTGTAATATCGTAGTAAGTTTTATGCTTAACGGGTCATTGTTTTTGCGCGTGGGTCTTCTGAATCAAGTTTCGATGCATCTCGAGGATCACAAGCAAATATCATTATCATCATCGAAGAGTATGAAACATTTGTATTGGCGATTAATACCTAGTGACATGTACTAGAAAAGTCATTTAGGGATGCATATATAATTGTTTCATATTACTATAAGTTGTAATGGTGATGTTAATTTTGCTATTTTGGTCAACCTTGAGCCGAATCTTATATCTTTTGAATGTATGCATGAATGCTTTGGTTTTCCATCCTTCTAGTTTGGTTATTGAATGGTTTTATGTAAGTTTAATATGCTAGTTTAACATCTTGAATGTTTTGACATGTTTGGGTCATTTTGACTATGTTTCATGAACAAATATGTCAATTTTTAATTATTTTTCAAACATGTTTTATAAAAATCTAGTTTGGAGGAACTTCAAAATTTTTTTCGACAACTAAAATGTGATTTTGATGTTACTAAAGCTTGATTTTTTACATGGTGAAGTTTGGGACTAAAAATGGAGAGTTTTAGAAGTCAAAGTATCGGTAGAAAGATTCAAAAGTATCGGCACAAGTGTTACCTAAATATTGAAATTAATAATTCTGAACACTTGTATTAGTACAATTGAATACTTGTACCAATACAACAGTGTCAAGGGAGGATCCTTACACTGTTTTGCAAATTTTAAGCTTTCCAAGACTCGTTTTGGGCTCCAAACACTTCCAATTTGACTCTAATTGCTAATAATATGATTTTAAAATACTAAAATTGAATTTATTCATTTTCTAAGATTTTACTAAATGTTTTTAATAATTATTTTCTTAAACAAAATCAAGTGTTTTTATATGAAAATGTTACGGCTATACCTCCTATCAATACTATTGGAGCCCAATTTGTCCGGCCCAACATTTAAACCAAATTGAACCCAATTTTAAATTTAAATTTATTTTTAAATTTTAAAAAGAATGTTCAAATACACAAGTCCAAATTACAAACAAACCCATGACCCAATCGCCCACCTAAACCAAACAGATCCAAATTACATAATCCAAACACTTAAGGGCCCAAAAGGCCCAAGCCAAAAACCCTAATCTGCTAAGCCACTTGTTGCTGCCCTACCCATCCATTCAGCTCCTGTTGCCTCTATCTCTTCCACTCAGAGCTTGCCACGTCGGCACCACCACCACCAAGTCACTATCATCGCCATTGCCATTTGCAGAACAAGTTGAAGAAAAGAAGTCAGCAATTTCAATAACAAAGGACAAATTTAATGATTGTAAAAAATAGCTATATAGAGCAAAAATGCAAATCTGTATGGGGTCTTCTTCTTTTTTTACGATCTGAGGAGCATTCAAAATACAAACAAATAGTTTCAAAACCCACTTTCAATACAGATAGTGCATTCAAAAATTGCAAACAAGAGCAATAGAAAATACATTGACTAGAGCAAAGCAGATTCAACGCATTCTACTATTAGCAAGGTATATTTAATCATTGTGTATTTGCTTACTGAAATTCGAAACATTTTGTTTTAATTATATAACATAATTTATTATCTTATTAATTGTCATTATTAGCATTCACTTCAAGATGTAATAAATAAGTACATTAAATATATAATAAATAATTTTAATAATGAAAAAATAATGAATAAAATAAAAAAGGAAGATTGACGGGCGTACTTGGATCCGAATCGTCGCTGACGAGGTTGTGAACGGAGTTCTTCCGTTCGTGGAGGATTTCGAGGCTCGAGTTTTTGTCCAAAACACATGTTAGAATAATAAAAAATAAATAATGGTAAAAAAACGAAAACAGATTTGAAAATAAAAAAAAGAAAGGCAGAATCGATCCTTTTTTTACGAGGATTTGGGTTAGATCTATTTAGATCTAAACTCGAATCAGTTTGTTTTAAGAAAAAATGGAAAAAGAATAAGTCTTTACCTTGGCACCATTGTGGACGGCGACGATCGGTGACAATCGGTGGCGGGCGAACGACGGTCTGGCGACCGGAGAAAGTCCGGCCATGGCAAAGGCTTTCATGCCTTTGAGAGGGTTTTTTGAGAGGAAGTAGTTCTTCTAAGAGGGTATGAAAATGATTTTTTTTGAAGTTTTTAGGGTATTTATAGCCTTGCAAAACGACGTCGTTTTCGGAGTGGTTTAAACACCCCAAAACGGCACCGTTTTGGCCGACCCAATCCGAGCCGCTCCAATCCAACTCAGGATCCGCTTGTTTTTGTTTAATGGTCTATTTCTGTGCGTAATCCTTCCGCATTTTTTCATTTATTTTAATTTAGTCCTTAATGTCATTTTTAATTTATTTTAAATTTACCCAAAAATTTTGATTACTTTACAATTTAGTCCCTTGACTCTTTGAAAGCCTGAAAAGTTGCCACGTGTCCCTTTTTGGGTTATTTCTACATTTGGTCCTTTCTATTTTTCCTTTGTTTCAATTTCATCCTTAAATTAAGTTTTTTTATTATAAAATTGCCCAGTAATTTTAAATGATTTTCAAATTGGTCTTTTCACTTCTAGAAGCTCGAGAAGTTGCCACGTGTCACTTCTTTTTGGGTTTATTGCCCAGTAGGTCCTCGAACTATCCAAAATCATATTTTGACCCCCAAACTTTCAAAAATCACATTTTGACCCTCAAACTTCCCAAAAATCATATTTTGACCCTTAAACTTTCCAAAACCACATTTTGATCCTCAAACTTTCCAAAATCACATTTTGACCCCAAATTCTCTCCGAAACTTCATTTTCAACCCCTTTTTTTCTTTTTCTTCGATTTTTGTACATAAATTTAATTATCACTCTTTGTATTTTTTAATCCTTTTTTTCAATTTTGATTCTCGTTTTTTTGTATGCTTATTTTCGTATTATTTATTCATTCGTATAATTGTTCATTCTTTGTGTTATTTAGCTATATCATTAATTGCATAACTCGTATTTAATTTGTATGCTCATTTTTATCTCTATTTTTTAATTAAAGCCACTCTTTGATTTTCTCCAAAAAATACAAATATTTAAAATCGAGGCAATATTCCTTTATTTCGGATTTTGAAAAATTGTGCCTTAACTTAGTAGGCGCGATTTTTCTTCAAACAAGAATAATCGAATACCCTTTTCAAAAATTTGAAATTGGCAACGAAGAAAGGCTTGTTATTTTCGGATCTCGAAATGTTATGTCCTAACTCATTGGACGTGACTTTCTCGATCATTTTGAAATATCGAGACTTCCTCTTGAAATTTGATTTCCTCTTAAGCGTACATCAAATAAATTATGCATTTAAGGATCGTATTTTAAACTTCACTCGAATTTTCAAATTTTAAACAATCGAGACCAGATAATAATCGATGTGGTACCAATTTTGGGCGTATTTGGTGTTAATCCTTCCACACACGTAACCGACTCCCGAACCCATTTTCTAGATTTCGAAGACCAAAATATTTTTCCAAAACGGATTTGAAACATTTTGTGGTGATCGAATCACACCAAATAAAAGATTGGTGGCGACTCCCATTTTGATTTTAAAAATATTTTTCAAGACCTTTTAAAAAAAACGTTTCAACAAATACCAAACATCGAATTGAGTGGAGGGTGTTAAGTTAAAATTATATTTTTTATTTAAAATTCATTTAATAAGTAAGTATTAGGGGTTGTATTTTTCATAAATCTTAGGGGAATAAGTGGGTTTCTTCAAACCTCAAAATACTTTTCTTTAATGTTTGTTTTGAAAAAGTAATTTAATTTGATTTAATATATAAATGTATCTAATAAATAATTGAAATTATTAGGGCCAATTTCATTTATTTACTATCCGAATAATTAAAAACACTAAATCAAAAGGGTATCCGAATAAGTAAAAACACTTTACAATGGAAATAAATTTCCAAAAAAACAAAAAAACAGAGAGAGTTAAGTTCATTAAGCCACTTTCTACATGGTTCTCCATGAAATATACTATATTCACTATTATTAACTAAAAAACATATATAAATTTTGGTTAATTCAATTTACCGTTTGAACTAATCAAAATTAATTCGATCAGTTAATAGGTTTCAAACAAATTTCGTTTCAGTTAATAGTTAAGGGCTTTAAATTTTCGATCAATTCGATTAAAACATAGGCTATTTTTACGAAAAGTGAACACCCAACTAATAGTTCACAATCTCTTACATTTTTTTTAATATACTGGTGTGATTACATGATAGTATCTGTTCATACTTTCTTAACCCTTTGACAACGCACACACACTTTGCACACACAAGTGCTCGAACCCGGGACCCCTAGGATGAACAACATCCTCTTTACCACTGAAATCACTTGTTGGATACATGTCTTACATTTTTTTAAGACAATATAAACATGCTTAAATTAAATTTGTGGAATTTTGTTTCTTCCTACTTAAATGCTCCAACTTATAAGAATAACCAAACATCAATATTTAGAAAAATAGCATTATTAGGAAATGAATGAGAGAAACGTAAAAGAAGAGTATTCATTGCCTTAGGTGTGATCTGAGTCCGAGTCGCGCCAATCATATTGTTGTTAATGCTTTGCCTTATCTTTGTAATTTAGAAAAAAAAAAAAAAAAGAGTAGGAAGTGAAGCTTAATTAAATGAGGGTGTGAAGAAGTACTTAGAAAGTAAAGAATATGTGCTTTGTCACATGTATAACAGCAAAGTAATTTATTCCTTCTTTGAATGAACTCCTTTCACTAATCATTCATATCCTATTTATTTCTTCTTTTAACCTAATCTTGACCAATGACCATCTTTATTTCAATAACCCATTTATATATAACACCCAAACCCTCCCATTTCGGCCTCACCCAAACCACATCATGAGGATATCCTTGCTCTCTCTCTTTTCCTCCTTGCTCTTGCCTCAGGTTTGTCCTTTCATCTTTCCATTTTCTGTATTTGGAGGATAGATTTCAAGTGAAAAAATGGAATTAAAAATACTAATATTTTAAAATTTGGTTTGTTGTCATCTGCAACAGCTGAGTTTGGAGCTTCAATGGGTATAAAAGGTGGAAATGCAGCAAGGATCCCAGAACATACATGTCATAAAGTTATAGAGACAAACACATGTGAGTTGCAGAAATGCATCCACGAATGTTCCAAGGAACCTGCTGGTGTCGGGGCTGCACAGATTACAATGTTTGTTATTGCACTTTTTATTGTAAGGATCCCCCTCTGTGATTCATTCATTTCCCTTTCAACACTTCCAATTTGTTCTTCTTAGAGCTAGAAATTGATAGCAATGGATCCCTTTCCTGTTTTCCTTGTCTTCCATGTTTTTTTATGACAGATAATTAACCATGTTTCAGCTGTTGTCCAATTCTATTTATTTCATTACAACAGTTAGGGATGAAATTGTCGAGTTTTACTCAATGTGGGGCAGGTTAATTTTTAATTAAGATTTTTCCGGTCGGAGTGGGACCGGTTCAGACAAAAGAATTTATAACATTTTGTAAAATATTAATAAAATATAAAATTCTTGCACAAGATTAAGAAAATCATTTTCGCATTGAATTAAATTTAAGGGCTAAAATTTGAAATAAAAAATCTAAACGGATCAGAATCGAGTACATAAAATTCGAATCAAGATCAAGGGGTTCAATTGCAATCACTAAATTCAATGATTAAATGGGGGATTAAGTGTGGATTTAGATGAGTAGTGTAGTACGGTGTGTTTAATTTATTTTTTGTTTCATATTATAGTATTGCTACAGTCAAAGGTGAAGGCAAAATTTTTTTTTAAGGAGGACCGAAATTAAATTGTAATTTTTACGATAGTAAATGCAATTATTAAATGATTAAATCAAAATTTTATCATTTTTAGGAGGACCTAAATAAAAAAAATTCACTTTAGGAAGGGTCGGAGCCCCTATCAGTCCCCTAGATTCGCCATTGACTACAGTATCTAATATCACCATCACTGCTGTCTTTACATTAATCATACATAAATGCACCGCCTATCCAAATTAACCCTAAATTTATTAATGAAGTTATTTTATTGCTTATTTGAGTTATGATCACATGGACTCCATCATTGCTAGAAAATAAGTAATACATAAATAAATAATATTAATATTAATGCAATATTTTTAAAATTGAATTTAAAATAAATAAATAAATAAATTAATTAATTAGTAATTTGGGTAAATAAATTAATTCAAATTACAAAAAAATCAATTTAGAATATTACCGTAAACAAATTTACTTATGTTTGTAGGTTGAAACATCAAATTGAATTCTCATTTATGTATAAAATATTTTGTATAAATAAAAATAAAATAGATAACTTTTGTGAATATGACTCATTCAATAAAGTGGCAAGTCAAAAATATCCATTGAATGAACAAAAAGTCCAGTGAGGCGAAGCGTATTCGATCCAAATTCCCTCAGCCAGCATTCAAATCGTTTGGATATTCCATCCAAAAAGAAAAAAGAAATTAAATTCTGATATTTGGTCCTTTTTAAATTCTAAATTTTACTTTACCTAATTTACTGCATTTATTTTTATAATAAAAAAAATTAATATAAATAAAATTTTAAAAAATTACATCAATTGAGAGAGAGGAGAGAAAGAAGAAAGTGAGAACAAAGTTTTAATTGATGCACTTGAAATTAAAGCTATTTCTTTAATATATATTAAAAATTTTCATTTAACATTATTAATGAATAAAAGTAGAGAAAATAAATTAAATTATATTATCCTAAAATACTATCTTAATAGAATTTAAAATCATTTATTAATTTAATTTAAATAAAATATTAATAAAATGAAAAATGAAAAAAAATCTTTATTGTGCTCTCATAAAATGCTTTAATACATTAGGAGAGGATTAAGCATTTTTAGATTTCAGAAAAGATATATTTTATTTTGATTTTAAAATTTAAAAATTACAAAAATGATAGGTTTACAATTTTATTTTAATGAATAATTTTTATATAATATTTTATTATCATACTAAATTTTAAAATAAATGAGTATTTAAAATTTTAAAATAATTGATAAATTTCAGTAGATAATTTTGTTAATGATTTATATTTCATTTAAAATGTTAAATATTTTTGATAATTTAAGTTTATATTGATTTTTCATTATATAATATTATTTTCATGATTTTAATTTATATTTATTTATCAATTGATTGTTATCATTTTTATTAATTTTAAAATAAATTATCAAATTTAACATTTAAACAAATATTATAATTTTAAATGAGTTTTTAATATAACTATTATTATTTAACATTTAAAAAAACAAATATTGATTTAGGACCTATTTATGTATGTACGTTTTTATTGAGTTTTATCACGATTTTGTTGAACGCAAGGGCTGGCGAAGCCGGAGCCGGAGTTTTCAGTCAAACGAATAAGCCAAAAGGATCGTTAAAAACAGTTACAGTGGATATAAAAACGAAAAACAAATGGCCTATTCCTTTTAGCTTTAGCTTCTTTTTTTCAGATTTTCTTTTTTGAGAGAAAGAGAGGTTTTATTTGATCATAATCTCCTAATTCTCAGAATTTCAAGATGATGGAGGTATTTTTTCTTTTTCTTCTTTCTTTTACGTGTTGCTACATTTGTGATCCGTTTAAGATTAAGAATTTATTGCACCTTTTTATGTTTTTTTTTAAATTATTTTGTTGAAAGTTATGGTGTTTAGATATTTGGAGAAGTAATTGAGATTTTGTTTCAAACCAAATTAAGCAAAAGAATGTGATAAAATATTTTCAACTTGTTCTTAGGTATGGTTTAAATTATTCCTTATATATAATTTTAGCTTTAGCTTTTCAGATTTTTTTCCCCTCATTTGAGAGAACCAGAGTGGTAAAGAAAATTAAAGCCAATTTTAAGGATTAAATCATCAGATCTCTGAATTCTTCAGCATTTGGAAATGAGTCGAGTGTTTAGTCTTTTTCTTTTTATTAATGGGATAATTAGAATTTGATTAAGAATCTCTGCATTTTCTATGTTTTATTTTATTTGTTGCCCAAAAATTGGGATTGTTTATATTGAAAGTTTTGGTGATCGGCTTTTGAGAAACGAATTGAGATTTGTTTAATATCAAATTAAGCACAAAGATTGAAGAAATTGAAATTTTGTTCACACGTAGGTTTTTAAATATATCTTAGTACTGTTTACCCCTTAAATAGTCAAATAGCTAGCTGAATATATTTCACAGATTCATAGATCGCGGTTTTAAGTTTGACTATCGGCGGCGATGTTTTCGGAGAAATCCGGTTATCGATATCTCTGAATATATCTTGGAAGTTTATCAACATGTGTTTGTTGCTGAAAAGCTATTAGATTTAAAAGATTTTAATTCTACAATGCTCTTTGGTTGCCAATTAGATTTGTTATCAAACCAGATAGTTAGATGCTGTAGTTGACATCATTTTTTGTAGGCATCACCAAGTACGGGTCCTCCTGCAAGTACAGATGCACCTGCAACTATGGATCCGCCTGCAACTAAGGATCCACCTACAACAACTGATCCGCCTACAAGTACAGAGCCACCTGCAGGTGATGTAGAAAATGTACCTGAGAAGATCAAAGATGCAAAAGAGGCAGGTCCTGCATTTCACTGTGATCTTTGTGATGCAGAACTGCTTTTCAAGATAACTCAAGCACTCCTCCCAGGGTTAGCAACGGCTTGTGTTGACAATACAACTGGTGGTGTTTTCAGGTCCCGGGTTCAGTAGCTGCAGACTTAAGAAAAGAAATGGTGGAGTATCTTACACAAAGAACTGAAACTTATGTGGCTGAATCTGTTGTCTTGGAAGGTGGTCCAGAGGCGGAAGCATATGCCAATCCTTACGATATCATTGCTTTTCTTATTGACGAGTTTGCAGTTTCGAAGAGGAATTTGTTTAGTCGAGTTTCAGCATTGCTGCTAAGCGAGAGGAGAGAAGACAGAATTGATGATTTTGCTCAACAGATGGAAATTAATGGGTTTTGGCCAGTCGACAAGAGAGAAGCCATTGTACAAACTTTGCTGAAGAATGTCGATGTCAAGAATGAATATCACTGTAGCATGAAATTTGAGACTGCGGAAGAACTTTCTCTACATATGCCAACTTGCAGCTTTAGGGTAATGAATTGTGAAAATGAAGGGTGTGACGCTAGATTTTCGGCTAATAAATCAGAGAAGCACGATTCCACTTGCCCTTTCAAGATAATTCCATGTGAACAAAAGTGCCCAGATTTCATCATGAGACGTGATATGGATAGACATTGCATAACCGTCTGTCCTATGAAGCTTGTAAACTGCCCTTTCTTTTCAGTGGGATGCAAAACAGCCGTACCCCATTGTAAGATCGACGAACATCAATCTGAAGAGCTCCATTATCATATTCTTTATATTCTTCAAGGCTTTCACAAGGGAGCATCTGAGGAGGTTTTAAAAGAACGGGTAGATCAAATAGAAGAGGTAACTTGAGACGTGATTATGAATTTCTTGCATAAATACATATATTTTATTCAAGCATTGGATATCTTTCTGTACTGTTTTGAAGTCATTCGATGAATCATCATGATGATGAACTTTTAAAGAAATACATGACTTAAATTTCTTTCAACAATTGAACTTAGAGAAAGCTTTACTAACCTGGTGTTTCAAACATATCAGTTAGTAAGTAGTTAATATTATCAGGGAAACTTTATGTGCAGATAAAGATTGTTAATGGAAGTTACATCAGAGATGCCTGCAAGATATGATATTTGAACGCTTGCTAATATGAACATACATTTAGCGGAATTCCTTGGTCGATTGCTTCTCAATATGTACTTTTATAGACAGTCAATGCACATCTACTTGTGAGCTTGATTCTTGCAGAACTGGTTGTTGCATATCACAGACTGTTTCCGAAACCCCTAACCTTGCACACTTGTCCTGTATGGAAGTCGTTAATTGCCATGTTGCCACACAGTGTTCTTTAATCTTCTTTTAACGTCTAAATGACACACTTCTTGTCTCTTTTAGTCAAAACTTTTATATTTTCGTTTTCACTGCAGATGTCCACTGGTAGGCTAGCAGGCGCAAAAAATGTGCGATCTCTGACATCGAAAGTCAAGGATCTCGATGCACGGCTCCCACCTGTGGTAATTGAGACAAAGAAAAGTGAAGAAGAAACTTCGGAGACAGAAGCAAAGCCTGAATCTGCGGAAGCTAGTGGCACAAATGAGGATACTGAAAAGCTGCAGGAACTAAAGAAGCCACAAACTCTGAAGCTACTCCATCAAGCAAAGATATAGTGAAGAAGCTAAAAAAACTGGAACAGAAATTTCTGAAGCAAAGCTGCCGTCACAAGAGGCCCGACCTTTAAAGGAAGATAGTGAAGAAGCTTCCAAAAATGAAGTCAAAGTTCCTGAAGCCAACCCAGCTTCACAAGAAGTTCCACCATCGAAGAAAGATAGTGAAGAAGCTTGCAAAACTGAAATCAAAGATTCTGAAGCAAAGCCACCATCACAAGAAGTTGAACCAGTAAAGGAAGATAGTGAACAGGCTTCGGAAACTGTCGTCAAGGACTCAGAAACTAAGGCGCAGTCTTTCGAAGATTCTACAACAAACAAAGATGCTGAAGAAGCAACAGAACCAAGTCCTCCATCACAAGTTGCACCAACAAACTAAACTCATGAAGCAATTACAGAGAATTCGGTCTAGGGTTCGGGTTGGAAGTTAGCACTGGTGAAGATTGAATATGGTAACAGGGACTTCAAATCATTATGTTTGGACTTTAACCAGCCATAGACATGAAATGAAGAAAGCTTTCAGCCTCTACAATATTGTTACCTATATTCTTTCATTTTGGTTGAATTTTTGGATTAATATCTATTTACTCTTTAACTTGCATTTCTTTTTTAACTTGTTTTCCATTATAATGTTGAGAGATTAAGGAGGAAACTTGTTTATTCTCTTCCATAAGAAAAAAGTACTTGGGGAGGAAAAAAAAAAGAAGATAAATAAAATTCAATTTTTTTTTGAACAATCTTTCTGATAATATAAAATCAAGCCATTATAAAAAAAATGCCATAGGAAATCCCTAGATTAAAAAATTATCAAAGTTCAACAAACTTCTAAATTCTGGACCGGAAACAAATAACTAAACCACAAATTAATGATCACTCCAACTCCCGGTCGAGACTGACCAAGCGACCCAAAGCATCCATATGAGAACTTCTCATTCCTGAACCTTTCCTACCGGAATAACCAGCGGATCCTTGGGACTGACCTGATCAATCTCTTGAATAACCAGCTTCAACAGAATGGCCTGATGCCAATGTCTGGCCACCAGCACTATACCCGTAACGTGTAGAACTACCCTGCCTGCCTTGAGTGAAGGAAGAGTCTTGCAACCTACCACCAATACCAGTCCTAGAAGCACATTCTTGGTTATCTCGCCGCCTTAGGGGAAGATCCAGTTCGCCACCACCAATTCTCATGTCTACCACTCTTTCGTTACTTTCAACAAGTACTTAAGCTTCTCCACCAGCTGGAATGCCAAAGCCTGCATCCTAGAATGGTGGACTTCATGGAAGATGCTGCACTGCGTTGGCTGGTCCCAAGGTGCATGGAGTTCTTCATTTATCATCATCCTGCTAATCGTGCTATGAACCTGACCATCCGAAAGGTCAAACATTTTCGTATTGATATTATAGAATGTTAAAAGAATCTTGACATTGATAGATATCATTGTAAAATTTTGAAAATCTTAAATTGCAACTGTTTCTGTATTGTTGTGTATAATATTTAAACATACCTCTTAAAATAATTAAAAAGAAAAAGTATTAAAATTTTAAATTGAATTCACCACCCATGGGTGTAAAGGTCTTATTAGGAATTTTAACGAAATTCTAATCCTAAAACATATAAATAATTTAAAACATTTTCATGAAAAACCTAGACATTCATCCTCTATTAGTATTGTAAACGAGACACTAGTATTTGCATGCTACTCGAGTTCAACTCGAAAAAATCGATCTCGATTCAGTAATTATGCAATTGAGCTCAAGCTCGAGCAACTTGAGCTATCGATCGAGCTGAATTTGAGTTTAGTAATACTTAACTCAAACGGCTCGCAAGGCTTATCGAGTTTTTTTATATTTTATAATATTAAATTACGTTATTGCCCTCAATATATTATTGACCCTAAGCTTGATTATTGAATCGAGCTCGAGCTCGAGTACAAAAATAGGTAAATAAGATCAAGCTTGAATAGCTCGATTATACCTCGAGCCAAGCTCGAGTTTATAAATAGATATTTCAAATTTTTTACTACCAGCTTTCGAAAGTGCCGAAACTTGAAGTATGGGTATTGATACCAGATTCAGGTTAAAATTTTGCAACAAACCTATTCCAAACACATACCCAAACATACTAGCATAAGTCTAAACCAATAACAGCAAAATTAACATATAAAAATTTGTATATAACATACAAATTCATGATATGACATATTATCAAATTTTGGCCAACTAGGTAATTGAAGATAATTTTGAATCAACATACATAATATCAAAATCTCTTAACAAGTGATAAAAATTAGTGCATCAAAAATGCCATAAATATAAAAAATGTACCAAATAAGCCAAATGACCAAAAAAAAACATTTAAAACCAAGTCAAGTACATTAAAGGATCAAAATTAAGGTTTAAGTACATGACATGACTATTAGAAAAGCCAAAAATGCATTACAAATTAATTGATTCGTTGAGATGTGTGATGCTACTTTATATGAAGTGTGACACCTCAAACTCGGCCAAGACGGTTCGACCCGAATTTTGAGCGACACATTAGCCACCAAGGTGACTCTCTTAGAAACTACCACATTCACATCAAACCACCACTCACACCATCCATAAGCGAAGCAATACACACAAGCAAAAATTCCTCAGAGCATGCTTCTCTAATATAATTGCTGGCAAACACATGCACATAACAATGAAAAATAGCGTACCTTAGCTCGATAGGGTCTATCAGCTGCAAAATATCTCATTAGTCAAGCACACAACAATATATACGTTTTCAAACAACAATTTAATCAAATAAGCACTCACAGGATTTCCCGTAAACCCAAACTTAAAAAGTCAATTTAAGTCCAATTACAACTTGTGAAGAATTATTTAGAAAATTGTCTAAAAATGTTCCAGGTCCTATTTTAATTTTCTAGACCGATATTGTCCCACATTTCCTTCGTGGGGTTCTAAAATCTCGACGCATGTACAGTGGAAAAGAAGGTCTGTGCAATGGATCATTGAACTGCCACCCTCCTCACTATCCCACGAGCTATTTATCTAGAAGGGGAAAAAATAAAGGAATGAGCTTGGGAAAGCTCAATGAATACAGATGCATACAATACCAAAAAACACATCAATGATTCACCTACCAAACAGCTCGCACATAAATAGTTCGCATATAATTAGTTCATATACAACATTTCGCATATAGTTAGTTCACATATAAACAGTTCGATGATATATTGGCAGACAATGAAATGGACACAGAGTCATATGATTACACTCATTAGATAAACGAATCTTCTCATAACACCTCACTTTTGGACTCAAAGAGTCATTCGAATCACCATATAAGTGCAGCACGAATGTTCGCACTTTCCTCACAATGCCTTACATTATCACCAATGAATGGAGCATTGCTCAACATTCCTTATCCCTCCACTTATTCACTAGGGCCACAAATGCCCTATCACTGTACATTTATGTGAGCACTCACAATCTTATGGCATGCCAACTATATCCAAAGGTTCCAGAATTCACTATGCCAATATAACACATATATACATATTTATAATTCACATCATTTTAGGCTCGCAGTAAAGCAGAGTTCGCAGTTCGCATTACACAGTTCACAATATGGCATAGTTCGCAAGTAATAGGGCTCGTAATGCCTAGTTCACAACACATGATCATATAGTTCCAAGAGCATTAACCTCGCCAATACAGAACATCAAACATGCAATAACAATGTTCGCACATAACATATGTTCGCATGCAATGTATATACATTTATCAAGGTTAGTACAACATGTGAGATCACATACAAACATAGTCATACCATATGTAAGAGCTCGCACAACATTTGAAAGTGTTCGCACAACACCCAAAAGTATTCGCATAGCATATAAAAGAGTTCACAACATTAAGATTGGGGTTCGCACGTCTTAATTGGCTTCCAGTAGCGCGCAACCTCGTTTTCAAGTGCAGTATACAGTGTACTCACCTTAGTTCACCTCGTTGCATGGATTAGGTGACCTTTTATTTCCCTTTATCCTTGTTAGTTGACGCTCCACCAGTATTTGTAGCTTTGCACAAAAGCATACATTTTACTTATCGTCGAAAATAACTTAACACTTACTCTGCTCAATCACAACTTACGACCTACGTGATTTCTATTGAGCTCACACAGTTTATTTACTTGACCTATCTTCTCTTTCTTAACTTCCTACCTCACAAGTATTAACAGATCTAACTTGTTAACTAAGTTTGGTCTAACTTAACTCTATTTTTTTAAATGGTTATTGTTCATCCTCTTCCTCAAGAGCACGAGCGAACAATTTATGCATTTTCAGAAAAGTTTTGTTAAATTTTATGGTAAAAATCTCTTGATCGCTTTAAATCTCATTCGAAAATCGTTTGAAAATAATTTTAGAAAACACTTATTAGCTTCGCCAACTTCAACCCACCATTTTCATAACACCGAATTTTAAAAACTAAAGATCATTTATGTTTCTTATCTAAAACCGTAAATACTCAAATCAAAAAGCATCTCATGTAGATTTAATTTGAGAAATAGGTTGATTACCTTCGATCTTACTATCCTTCGTGATTTTAGAGTATCCACTCAATAATCGTACTAAACTTTAAGAAGAAAATAGTGTTTTACTTGAGAAATCAAAGAAGAAAATAATGTTTGGTTGCCAAGAAAAATTGGTGAATGCAGGAATTTGGAGAGAAAATATTAACTGTCATGTGCAACTGATTTTTGAAATGCAGAGAGTGAAAAAAATGAAATGCTTGTGAGGATGACATTGAGCAGTGATAGCTTATATAGCCAAACTTATTCCTAGAATTCGTTTATTTACTTTATAGATCCCTCCATATTTTACTTTTTTTAAATAAATCCTCCACTATCCATTAGTCCTAATTTATCGATTTAGGTTCTCTAATTTAACTATTATTCCAATTTAGTCCTATTTATTAACACTATTTCTATTTACTTTATTGATCTAACTTAATTACAATTTTTGATTCACTAATCCTCGATTTACTACCCCGATTCTACTAGCTCAGTTTATGATTACGCCTCAATACCTTTACCAAAGGTAAGGTTTTGTTACGTAACCCCTTAATCTCTTGAGCTAAAATCTCCACTGGTTCCTCCTCATTAGTAAGATCGGGTCGAACCTCGATCTCCTCAACCGAAATAACATGTGACGGATCGAATCAATACTTACGCAATAAAGACACATGGAAAACATCGTGAATACGCACTAACTCAGCTGGTAATCTAAGTCGATATGCCATTGGTCCAATCCTCTCAATAGCCTTGTAAGGCCCAATAAATCTAAAACTCAACTTCCCTTTCACCTGAATCTCAAAATCTTCTTCCAAGACAAAACCTTATAAAATACTCGATCCTTAACCTAAAACTCGATGTCACGATGTTTCAGATTTGCGTAAGACTTCTTCCTATCAAAAGTAGCTTTCAATCTTTCACCAATCTGTTTCACCGTCTCCTCAATTTCCCAAATCAAATCCGGACCCACAACACGTCTCTTACCCAACTCAAACCAACAAAGAAGATTTTTACATCTCCTACCATATAGTGCCTCAAACAGTATCATCTGAATACTTGACGGTAACTATTATTGTAAGCAAATTCTACTAAAGGTAGATATCACTCCCAACTACCACCAAACTCAATGACACAACTATGCAACATTTCCTAGAGTATCTGAATTATCCGTTCCGATTGACTATCTGTTTGAGGATGATAAGTCATATTAAAGTTAAGCTTCAAACCCAAAGCTCCCTAAAGACTCCTCCAAAATCTTGAGGTAAATTGCGGGTCTCTATCAGAGATGATTGAAATCGGTACACCATGAAGTCAAACTATCTCCATCACGTACAACTCAGTTAACCTTTCCATCGAGTAATTAGTATACACTGCTAGAAAATGCAGACTCTTTGAGAACCGATTAACAATCACCCAAATCGAATCTTTCTTCACCGAAGTCAGTGGCAAACTTGAAATAAAATCCATCGTGATTCTCTCCCACTTCCATTCCGGAATCTGTATCGGGTGCAACAAACTCGAAGGATGTTTGTGCTCCGCCTTTACTCTCTAACAAACAATACAACATTCTATGAAGTCGGTAACATCTCCATTCAATCCAGGCTACCAATACAACTCTCTAAGATCTTGATACATCTTAATACTACAGAGGTGCATAGCATAGGGGCTACTATACGCCTCAGTAAGGATTGGATGCCTAAGTCCCTCATCAACAAGCACATACAGTCTCCCACGAAAACTCAAGATGTCATCGAAATTCAACTCAAAATCTTCATCGCTACCATCCTCTACTTGCCAAATCTTCTTCGCTAAGAATTCATCCACTAATTGCCTCTCCTAAATCTGACTAGATAATGTCGGCTTCACCTGCAACTCAGCCAACAATCCACCATTATTGATTAAACATTAACAATGCAAACATAGCTCGCAACTCCACTATCAACTTCCGACTCAAAGCATCAGCAACCACATTCACTTTGCCAAGGTTATATTCAATCACACAGTCGTAGTCCTTCAGCAACTTGATCCAGCGTCTCTGTCTCAAGTTCAGCTCTTTATGAGATAAGAGATACTTAAGACTCTTATGATCGGTGTAGATAATAGACCTCTCATTATAAAGATAGTGACGCCAAACCTTGAGCGCAAAGACCACAACGATTAAATCCAAATCATGGGTTGGGTAATTACACTTATGTGGCCTTAACTGTCTCGAAACATATGCTACCACCATCCCGTCTTCCATTAACATGCAACCAAGTCTCGTATATGACGCATCACTGTAGACAACGTACTCCTTCCCGAACTAAAGTTGAACCAACACTGCCGCCTCAATCAACACTGTCTTCAACTTATCAAAACTTCTTTACCTTTCCTCAATTTACTTAAACAGTACATTCTTCTAAAGTAGCTTCGTTAATGGTACAGCTATGATGGATAACCCTTCAACGAATCTATGATAGTATCCCATTAATCCTAGAAAATTGGAGACCTCAGTGACACTCTTAGTTGCTTCCAATCAAGAATAGCCTCATCCTTTTTCGAATTCACACGAATCCGTCCAAAAGACACTACATGCCCGGAGAAACATCACTTTTTGAAGCCAAAAATCGCACTTACTCAACTTCGCATATAATTAGGGGTGTAAATGAACCGAGCTCAAACGAACAAGGGTATGTTCGTGTTCGTTTGTTTATTTTGAAAGTTGTTTTTGTTCGGTTTGTGTTCGTTTAAATTTTTAATATCATGTTCGAACTCGGTTTGTTTATTATTTGGTGTGTTCGTGCTCGTTCGTTTATCGTTCACGAACATGTTCGTTTAACGTTCATGAACATGTTCGTTTATATGTTTGTGAACATGTTCGTTTAATGTTCATTTATATTCGTTTAACATTCGCGAACATGTTCGTTTATGCGTTCGTGAACATGTTCGTTTATGCGTTCGTGAACATGTTCGTTTATAACTAACCAAACAAAAAAAATTAAATAAAACCAAACCAACTAAATAAAAAACTTAGTTGCAAACAAGTAGTTAAATCGATTCAAAACAAAATATATTACAAGAGAAGCAATTAAAAATATAACACCAAAAATGCACAATAAACACAAACTACAAAAGTTGACAACATAAATAACGCATTCCTTTGCAATGAATCGAATGATACCACATCCTGAAAACACCAAATATGAAAATTCATGAGTTTCACTCATCAAATTCAATAAAACAACATAAAAACCTGAAAGTTATTAGATTAAGTACCTTCGAAATTCTTTAAAATTCTTCAAAATTCTAACTTCAAAGTAAAGAGATCTCTTTAATTTCTATTTTGCTCTACATAAAAAATTAAAATTAGATGACCAAATTAAATAATATTTCAAATATTTAATAAATAAAACAAATACTTAAAAATTACTTACTTTGGCTTTCTTTTTCAACCCATAAAAGTTTCGATACCAATCAGAACCACAAAGTAACATTTGCACCATATCAGTTCCTAAAGATGAAAAGTATGCATCAATCACTCTACCACCAGCACTAAAAGCAGATTCTAAAGCCACCATGGTAATAGGAATAGACAAGATTTCACAAGTCATTTTTGATAAAATTTGAAACTTGAGGTTATTAACCTTCCACCACTCCAAGGCGTCAAAATCACCATAATTTTCCTTACAAATGAACACTCCTTCCAAGTATATATCTAGTTCAGACTTAACATTGTCAAGAGTGTCAACACTTCTAATATATCTCTCAAACTTGGACCTCCTAGTCATAACTTTTCCCTTGCCTATTCTACTAGTGGTAGAAGCATTACTAACACCACTTTCTTGCACATCATTTTCCATCGATGTACCAACATTAGCTGCTGCATATTCATCCACATACTCCTTATAAAGCTCATATAAATTATCACGCACAAAGCGAATTTGTTTAGGAGCTTCCTCTTCAGAATAAATAACATGAAAACTGAAGTCAATCAATTTCATCTTATTCCTAGGATCTAGTATAGCAGCAATAGAAATCAGCAAATTGCATTCACCCCAATATTTATCAAATTTTCTTTGCATTTTATCGGCCATTTGTCTCATCCAAAGTTCCTCACTCAAAGATTTCTCCATCAATAACTCTTTGATACTCCAAAGTTCAAGGAAGAAATAATTTTGAAGTTGGATATTCAGAACCTAATATTTATAAAGGAAAATCATGTATTAAATTAAATAACATAAATGAAAATTAAAAAATAATGAAATAAAACTAGATGAATGGTAAATTGTTTACCTGAGATAATGTTGGTAAATTCATTAAAAAGTGCCAAGAAGAAAGAACAAACTTCCTCAATCCTCACCCAATATTCATCACTTGGCAAATACTTATAACTTGCATCTCGTTGAGCATACAGCGGAAATACATCTTTAAACTCCAGTACACATGACAACATACCATATGTTGCATTCCTGTAACATCCCCACTTTAAAAATATATTTTTATGGTAGAAGTCTTTGAATCAAGGATTTATAAATAAATAGTAGTATAAGAAGTAATAATCGTTTTTAGAGGAAACTATTAGACATGGAAAAATAGAGAATTATTATTAGGAGCATGTGGTTAGTTAAAAAATTCGTTATTGAGTTCAGGGACTAAATTGAATAAGTTGGAAAAGTATAGGAACTAAAGTGTAAATATTCTATTTTTATTTTGATGGAAAGGACCTAATGGTAATTTTACCATTACTTAAAAAAATCAATGATTTTTTTTATATTTTCAAATGATATATTAGTTAATAATAATAATAATATAATAAATAATAATATTTTATTATTTATATTATAAAATATAAAGAAAAGAAAGAAATAGAACATTTGTTCTCATCTTTCTTTTGTTTTTGTTTCATGCTCTCTGTTCTCACGAAAGGGAGAAAGAAAATTTTCTTTCACCTTTTTTCTTCAAAATTCAAGCATAAGATATGGTTTTTCTTCAAATTTTCATAGATTTTGAATATTTAAAGCTTGTTTCTACATATATATACCAATAAATTTTGATTTCATCAAGTATTTTGAAAGTTGTCATTAAAGAACATTGATGGAAGCTTAGGAAATTTAAGTGAAATAGGTATATTTTCTTGATAGAAAATTATTAGAAGATGAATTCTAGCTTGTTAGAAGTGTGAAAAAGAAATGAATTTGAATGAGAAGTTTATTTGGTTTATTTGGCTATGTGAAGGGATAGTAGAGAAAATTGACTATTTTGAGTATATTGGTGCTAAATAATAGCTTATAAATTAATGAGTACTCCAGTGAAGACGGAATTGAAAACAGATAATTGAGTTGAAAGATATGAGAATTTTGGATTTGGAAGCTTAGTATAATAACTTGGTAAATCATGCATATTTATATTGTTTTTTATTAGTTTTAGTATTAAAATGGATAAATGATATTATTTCGTATTGAATTGCTCATATTGTAGCTAAAAACGAAGCGAGCACCTTGAAGGAGAAAGACGAAGAGAAGAAGTAAAGCGATTAAAATTTCGGTTTGTGCTAATATCTTATTTTCATTACATAAAGCTTTAGAATAATTAGACTATCATGATTAATTATATTAATTTTATTTTTATATTGTTTTTATGAGTTTTGAATGAGTTTGAATTATTTAGTTAATATTTATAAAATTATGATTTGAGATGAAATATGTTTAATTTTTCAAATGATTAAATTAGCAAATTCATAGTTATGGTTTGAGCTTGAGTATTATGATTTTATATGTTTGAGCAAGAAAATATTTAATATGTTTTTGAATTGGAAGCCTAATTTTACATTAGGCAAAATATATTCTTTGATCATGATATGAGACCACAAATGAGAATGATGTGAAAAATAGAATTGAAATGAAACTTGATTTTTACCCCGGTACACTAAGTTAGACTAGATCAGATATAGTTGGCATGCCATAGAGTCTTTATATCAGAGGATTTAGATCTCCTCAATTCCAGGAGGGTCGAGGGAGAAAAGGCCAAATTGGTTAGTTTTTATTATTGTTAGCCCCAATTCCCAGGGTCGTGGGCGTGGGCAGTCGCAATTTCCTGAGGGTCGTGGACTACTCTGATAGCCATTGTTGCCGAACAACTTGGGGTGGCGGATTCGTGTATCTGATTCTGAGTCTAAATTTTAGTACGGGGTTAAGATTAAAAGAAAAGCAAAAACAAAAGTTGAATATGTTTGAATTTCCTTATTTTGTGAATTAAATTGATTATGTGATTTTAAATTGATCAAAAAGCTTATTGTTATTTATTTACTTTTATTAACTAATCTATATTTAATACTTATGTAATGATTTATATGATATTAGCACCACTGAGCATAAAAGTTGCTTAGGGTACGGCTTGTTTATTTTTCCTTGCGCAGGTAGTTAGATTCGGTAGATCGTTCCAACAGCATCCGAAGAACCGAAAATCAGCTCAAACAAAGTTGGTGAAAAGTTTACTTTTTGGTTAATATTTATGGCATGTGCATAGGCTTATATATATACAATATTGTGTCATAAATTAAATTTAAATATATGTTTATTATGTCTCTTTTGCTAGTACTTTATAACCAATGTTTTGATGAAATGGTTAAAAACGTAGATATCAAATTTGTTGAAATGCTTTGAGAAATTGAAGTGTTGGGAATTGATTTGGGAGATTATTTGAATGTGAATATATTGTGAAATACAAAATTTTACAGGGAGATTTTACGTAAATAAGTAGAAATGCTGCCGAAATTTTTATAAAATATTTTTTCCACCACGTTTTCATTTTAAAAAAATAGAAAAGTAAGTTGCTTCGGTAACGAAATGTGACATTTTATATTCGGATCCAACAATTGGGTCGGGTATAAGGTGTCACATTTGAGTGGTATCAAAGCCATCCGAATATGATATTGGGTGAGTTAAAAATTTGATATATTATGTATAGTTAAGTCTAGTGTACATGTCATCATTAAATATTTAGTTTGAGCTGAAATCGGATGCTAAAATCACTTTATTTGAAATTTTGTATAGTAAAATGTCTGAAGAATCGAGAGATAATATTGAACGAGAAATAGAAGACGAAAATAGACTCAATCCACCTGATGATGAGGGAACTAGTTTTCATCAGTTCCCGAGTACTTCAGGACTAGAGATGAGAGTGATGTCACTGATGTTATTTATGGTATTTTTTCTATTTTCTATATTTATTCATGCATTAATAGATCCGAGTTCTACACATTCATACATACATGAGAACTGAGTTGATTAAAACCGAGAAACTAATAGTTGAGATGTCTGAGGTTAGAATTAATGTTTCAAATCCAATGGGACATTCAATGATAGTAAATCAAGTATGTATGCGGTGCCCTATTGAGATTCAGGGTAAAATATTTCCAGTCGACTTATTGTTGATGCCATTTGATAAATTTTATGTTATTTTGGGAATGGATTGGCTATCAGAGCATGGTGTAATTCTTGATTGTCGAAGAAAAAGTTCATGATACAAGATTCAAATGGTGAAGAGATAGAAGTGAAAGGTATGAAACCAGTTGGTTTTGCCTGAATTACCTCAGCAATAAAGGCAGATAAGTTAATTAATCAGGGTTGTGAAGCGTTTCTTGCTTTATGTTATGAATTCGGCTGCGAAAAGTCCGAAATTGAAGGAAATTCGTATGGTGAATGAATTTCCAGATGTGTTTCCTGAAGAATTACCAGAACTTCCACCTAACCGAGAGGTGGAGTTTGCAATTAAGGTATATCCGGGAACTACTCCAGTATTTATTGCCCCTTATTACATGTCACTAAAAGAGTTGAAAGAATTGAAAATACAGTTACAAGATTTATTAGATCGAGGCTTTATACGACCCAGCGTATCACCTTGGGGTGCACCAGTGTTGTTTGTAAAGAAGAAAGATGGTTCGTTGCGGTTATGTATCGATTATCGTCAGTTAAACAAGGTGACGATAAAGAATAAGTATCTTTTGCCTCGTATTGATGATTTATTTGATCAATTGAAAGGCGCAATAGTATTCTCTAAGATTGATCTGAGATCTAGTTATTACCAATTGAAGGTGAAGGAAAGTGATATATCGAAGATTGCTTTTCGAACCAGATATGGACATTATGAATTCCTGGTGATGCCTTTTGGGTTGACTAATGCTCCTGCAGCATTTATGGATCTCATGAATCGTATTTTTCAGCCATATTTAGATCAGTTTGTAGGTGGTGTTATTGATGATATTTAATTTATTCAAAGACTGAGGAGGAGCATGATCAACATTTAAGGATTGTGTTGTAGAAATTACGAGAAAAGCAGCTTATGGGAAATTTAGCAAATGTGAGTTTTGGTTATCTGAAGTAATGTTCCTTGGGCATATAGTTTCGGCTGAAGGTATCCGTGTAGATTTGAAGAAAGTTGAGGCCATTTTAGAATGGAAACAACTGAAGAATGTTTCAGAAATCCGTAGCTTTTTAAGATTAGCGGGATATTACAGGAGATTCGTTGAAGGATTTTCAAAGATAGCTTTGCCCTTAACCTGACTACTTCAGAAGAATGTACCATTCAAATGGGGAGAGCGGTGCCAGGAAAGCTTTGACACGCTCAAGAAATTATTGACCGAGGCTCCAGTGTTAACGGTTCAGAATCGAGAAAAGAGTTTGTGGTATATAGTGATGCTTCACTTAATGGTCTTGGTTGTGTTTTGATGCAAGATGGAAAAGTGATTGCATATGCTTCACGACAACTAAGACCATATGAACGTAACTATCCGACGCATGATTTAGAACTGACAGCAGTAGTTTTTGCATTAAAAATATGGAGACACTATTTATATGGTGAAAAGTGTTACATCTACACAGATCACAAAAGCTTGAAATATCTTCTCACCCGAAAAGAATTGAACTTGAGACAACGTCGTTGGATAAAGTTGTTAAAAAATTATGATTGCGTGATTGATTATCATCCAGGTAAAGCAAATGTTGTTGTTGATTGATGCTTGAGCCGAAAATCCCGCTGATTTGAAATCAATGTTTGCACAGTTGAGTGTTTGTGATGATGGTGCCTTATTAGCTGAATTAAAAGTGAAGCCCCAGTTAATTGAGCAGATTAGAGAGGCTCAGCAAAATGATGAAAAGTGATGGAAAAAATGAAGAACAATTGAGCACAGTGGCCCGGTAGACTTTGATATTGGAGATAATAGTTGTGTAAGATTTCATGGAAGGATTTATGTACCAAACAAGGGGGAATTGAAGAATGAGATACTTCAAGAGGCACATAATAGTCCTTATGCTATGCATCTAGGAAGTACCAAAATGTATCAAGATTTGCGAGAATTATATTGGTGACCAGGTATGAAGAAAGAAATTACAGAATATGCTACAAAGTGTCTTACTTGTCAAAGGGTAAAAGCTAAACATCAAGTTCCAACAGGGCTACTTCAGCCTATATCGATTCCCTTAGTGGAAATGGGATAGAATAACTATGGATTTCATTAGTGGTTTACCTCTCACTCGAAAGAAGCATAACGCCATATGGGTTATAGTGGATTGATTGACGAAATCAGCTCATTTTCTACCAGTAAGGACAGACTGGTCATTAGATAAGTTTGTAGAATTATATGTAGCTAAGATAGTGAGATTGCATGGTGTGCCAAAGTCTATTATTTCTGATCGTGATCATCGATATACTGCAAGATTTTGGAAGAAGTTGCATGAATCATTTGGCACCAGATTGAATTTCAGCACAGCCTTTCATCCTCAGACAGATGGCCAATCAGAGCGCGTGATTCAATTGTTAGAAGATATGTTACGAGCTTGTGTCATTGATTTTGATACTGATTGGGACGGTACTTACCACTTGCGAAATTTGCATATAATAATAGTTTCCAATCAAGTATTTAGATGGCACCATATGAAGCTTTATATGGACGTAAATGTCGTACTCCTTTGTGTTGGACTGAACTTGGTGAAAAGAAGATGGTTGGCCCAGAATTAATACAAGAAACAGAAGAAAAGGTTCGACTGATTAAAGAAAAATTACAAACAGCTTCAGATCGGCAGAAGTCTTATGTTGATTTAAAAAGAAGAGAAATTGAGTATGAAGTGGGAGATAAAGTATTTCTAAAAGTTTCTCCATGGAAAAAAATTATGAGATTTGGTCGAAAAGGAAAATTAAGTCCAAGGTTCATTGGACCATACGAGATTATAGAAAGATTTGGGCCTGTTGCTTATCGACTAGCTTTGCCACCAGAATTAGATTGAATCCATAATGTGTTTCATGTATCGATGCTCCGAAGATATAGATCGAATCCATCACATGTTGTGTCAATGGAAAATATTGAGGTACGACCTGATTATCGTAGAAGAAAAACCAGTGCAAATTTTAGCAAGACAGACATAAGAGTTGAGAAAACAAACGAATTCCTTTGGTAAAAGTATTGTGGAGGAATCATAGTATAGAAGAAGCTAATTGGGAACCTGAGGATATAATGCGATCTCAATATCCACAACTCTTTAGGTAAATTTCGAGGACGAAATTTTTTTAAGGGGAGGAGAATTATAACATCCTCACTTTAAAAATACATATTTATGGTAGAAGTCCTTGAATTAAGGATTTATAAATAAAATAGTAGTATAAGAAGTAATGATCGTTTTTAGAGGAAACTATTAGACATGGAAAAATAGAGAATTATTATTAGGAGCATGTGGTTAGTTAAAAATTCGTTATTGAGTTCAGGACTAAATTGAATAAGTTGGAAAAGTATAAGGACTAAAGTGTAAATATTTTATTTTTATTTTGATGGAAAGGACCTAATGGTAATTTTACCATTACTTAAAAAAATCAATGATTTTTTTATATGTTTTCAAATGATATATTAATTAATAATAATATTATAATAAATAATAATATTTTATTATTTATATTATAAAATACAAAGAAAAGAAAGAAAGAGAACATTTGTTCTCATCTTTCTTTTGTTTTGTTTCATGCTCTCCGTTCTCACGAAAGGGAGAAAGAAAATTTCTTTCACAATTTTTCTTCAAAATTCAAGTATAAGGTATGGTTTTTCTTTAATTTTTTCATAGATTTTGAATATTTAAAGCTTGTTCTACATATATATACCATAATTTTTGATTTCATCAAGTATTTTGAAAGTTGCCATTAAAGAACATTGATGGAAGCTTAGGAAATTTAAGTGAAATAGGTATAATTTCTTGATAGAAAATTATTAGAAGATGAATTCTAGCTTGTTAGAAGTGTGAAAAAGAAATGAAATTGGATGGGAAGTTTATTTGGTTTATTTGGCTATGTGAAAGGGTAGTAGAGAAAATTGACTATTTTGAGTAATATTGGTGGTAAATGATAGCTTATAAATTAGTGAATACTCCAGTGAAGACGGAATTGAAAACGGATAATTGAGTTGAAAGATATGAGAATTTTGGATTTGGAAGCTTAGTTTAATAACTTGGTGAATCATGCGTATTTATATTATTTTTTTATTAGTTTTAGTATTAAAATGGATAAATGATATTATTTCGTATTGAATTGCTCATATTGTAGTTAAAAACGAAGCGAGCACCTTGAAGGAGAAAGACGAAGAGAAGAAGTAAAGCGATTAAAATTTCGGTTACGAAGAGAAGAAGTAAAGCGATTAAAATTTCGGTTTGTGCTAATATCTTATTTCCATTACATAAAGCTTTAGAATAATTAGACTATCATGATTAATTATATTAATTTTATTTTTTATATTGTTTTTATGAGTTTTGAATGAGTTTGAATTATTTAGTTAATATTTATAAAATTATGATTTGAGATGGAACATGTTTAGTGTTTCAAATGATTAAATTAGCAAATTCATAGTTATGGTTTGAGCTTGAGTATTATGATTTTATATGTTTGAGCAAGAAACTATTTAATATGTTTTTGAATTGGAAGCCTAATTTTACATTAGGCAAAATATATGATGTGATCATGATATGAGATCACAAATGAGAATGATGTGAAAAATAGAATTGAAATGAAACTTGATTTTTACCCCGATACACTATGTTAGACTAGATCAGATATAGTTGGCATGCCATAGAATCTTTATATCAGAGGATTTAGATCTCCCCAATTCCCGGAGGGTTAAGGGAGAAAAGCCAAATTAGTTAGTTTTTATTATTGTTAGCCCTAATTCCCAGAGGGTCGTGGGCAGTCCCAATTCCTTGAGGGTCGTGGACTACTCTGATAGCCATCGTTGCCAAACAACTCGGGGTGGCGGATTCGTGTATCTGATTCTGAGTCTAAATTTTTAGTACGGGGTTAAGATTGAAAGAAAAGCAAAAACAAAAGCTGGATATGTTTGAATTTCCTTATTTTGTGAATTAAATTGATTATGTGATTTTAAATTGATCAAAAAGCTTATTGTTATTTACTTACTTTTATTAACTAATCTATATTTAATACTTATGTAATGATTTATATGATATTAGCACCACTGAGCATAAAAGTTGCTCAGCGTACAGTTTGTTTATTTTTCCGTGCGCAGGTAGTTAGATTCGGTAGATCGTTCTAACAGCATTCGAAGAATCGAAAATCAATTCAAACAAAGTTGGTGAAAAGTTTACTTTTTGGTTAATATTTATGGCATGTACATAGGCTTATATATATACAATATTGTGTCATAAATTAAATTTAAATATATGTTTATTATGTCTCTTTTGCTAGTACTTTATAACCAATATTTTGATGAAATGGTTAGACGTAGTTATCAATTTTATTGAAATGCTTTGAGAAATTGAAGTGTTGGGAATTGATTTGGGAGATTATTTGAATGTGAATATATTGTGAAATACAAAATTTTACAGGGGGATTTTACGTAAATAAGCAGAAATGCTGCCGAAATTTTTATAAAATATTTTTTCCACCACGTTTTCATTTAAAAAAAATAGAAAAGTAAGTTGCTTCAGCAACGAAATGTGACATTTTATATTCGAATCCAACAACTGGGTTAGGTTTAAGGTGTCACAATTCCATCGTGTACAACAATCTAAAATCAACCTCTTATTTGGCAACTGAAGTTGTTTAACAATATCACTAGACATAGTCAAACGCACAGTGGATGCTATGATATGCTTCACACTTTCTCTTACGTTATCAATTATATCTTCAGTTTTGGAAAGACCATCATGCACCAATAAATTTAAGATGTGTGCACAACAACGGACATGAAACAATTTCCCATTCAAAGGAAGCCTTTCATGAAATGAAAGGCTATCTTTCAACATCCTTACAGCTGCATAATTGTAAGAAGCATTGTCCACGGAAATCGAGCACACTTTTCCTTCAATATCCCCGTCTTGTAAGCATTTGTACAATGCGTCATATACAACAACTCCACTATGCAAAGGAGGCACATCAACAAAGTTCAAAATTCTTTTTTGCAAATTCCAATCCGAGTCCAAAAAATGAGCTGTCAAGACCATGTATTGAATTTTTTGACTCGACTTCCACATATCAGTTACAATGCTAATCATTATAAGAAGCATTGTCCACGGAAATCGAGCACACTTTTCTTCAATATCCCCGTCTTGTAAGCATTTGTACAATGCGTCATATACAACAACTCCACTATGCGGAGGAGGCACATCAACAAAGTTCAAAATTCTTTTTTGCAAATTCCAATCCGAGTCCAAAAAATGAGCTGTCAAGACCATGTATTGAATTTTTTGACTCGACTTCCACATATCAGTTGCAATGCTAATCCTATTCACTATCTTCAACAACCCATTTAACCTCTTCTTCTCAACCTCATAACTAGTCCAACAATCAGCTTTGGCTGTAGCATGAGAAATTCTTACATAGTGAGGACTTGCAGTTTTCATCAACAAAGTGAATAACTCGTACTCAGTAAATGTAAAAAGGCAACTCATGAACCATTATCATGTGAGAAACAACTTCTCTGATCTTTGCTTGGTCATATTTCCAAGTCTGGATACCACTCGCATTATCCGATCTAGGTGCTTGCGGTGGTAGAAAAAGATTGCCTTGTCCCTTTAAAGATAATTGAAGTCTCACACAACCATCTAAATGCCTTTTGTATTGTGTAGTTGTACCATCCTTGTTATTGGAAAGTTTAATTTTACAGTGATTACATTGCACTTTTTCGGTCCCATCAGCAAGCTTAACTACGGTTAATTCTTGCCAAACAACTGATGTCTTCTTTCTATTTCTCCTCGTATAAGTGGCAGCATCAATATCATCCAAACTCTCAACCTCCTCAAGGGTTGGTCTTTCATGAGTAGTATCCCAAGCATTAGAAATTTCATTTCCTTCAATGACATCGATCGGTGATGTAGAACCAGTACACGAATAGGAATAATGACCTTGTTCTGAGTTATAAGACATACCTAAAAATTAAAACTTAAATCATTAATAATAGATAACACCAAATCTAATAAACGAAAGAAATAATACACATAGATTAAACAAGTAATAGATTACCATAAATAAAAGAATATGCATGGAAGGCCCTACCATAAATAGTGTAATAGCAGTAATTAATGTCATAAGTATTTGTGAGAAAGACGTGTGACATATATATATATATTTATATTTATATAGTTCTTTGCTGCTATATATATAATAAAGTTTGTGAGAGCAGAGTAAGATTTTATGTAATTTCTGTTAATTATGTGTATTAATTAAAAGTGGAGAGTTTGATGTAATATCTTTGTTTCTTGTTTAATACTAGCATATAACAGTTTATAGTATACTACAAATTCATGGGTTTTATTTAATTCCTCAAGCATATTCTTTTATTCAGTATCAAATAATCCCATTGAAAGAAGAAAATATTCAACCTTTAAAGCTTTATGTGACCAGAAACTCCATTAACAAAAGAATTGAAGTCCAAACCCCATAAAGATATAACTACTGAATATGATGAAAAAATACCTTAGATTGAGGAGAAAATAAAGCCCCTAAAACCCCATTAGAAGATGAACGTGGCTCTTTAGAGCCAAAGAGTTGGGAAACAAGGAAGAAGAAGATGACCCCATTCGGCCATTCCTTTCCTTGCTTCCATTTCACTTACCAAACTAGACTTTTCTTTTCTTTCTCTTAAAAATCAAATAACCCCAAAAGATAAAAACGAAAGAAAAATAAAACGACAGAATTTAAAAATTACCTCATCTTTGAATCTTTGTTCTTTCCACGAACAAAACTATAAAGTCACCTGTAAAATAAATTTATCAAGTTATTAAGAAGTGAACCAAAAAAAGGATGGATTTAGTTGACCAGAAAAATGGAGTTGTTTAGGGATATAGAGTAGCTACCAGAGAAGAGAAAACCCTAGTCGCACTATGAAATTTGCTGTTGAAGAGAAAAGGGGTTTGGACTTCAAAAGCTTCAAAGGTTGAATTTTCAAAGGCTGCTGAGCATAGCCACATTCTCCAAAATGAGATATGTGCGAACTAGGGTTAATGGACAAGACAAAGTTAAGCATGGGATAAAAGTGGGCCCAAAATATAGGAAAAATAAACTCATTTTGGCTGGTTTATCAAAGAAATGGGTTAATGAAAGACAACCACTTGATCCAAAAATAGTGAATAATATCATATCTGATGGGTCTAATAAACGAGCTTATAAACGGGCTTTAAACGAGCTTTATACAAGCTAATAAACGAGCTAATAATAAACGAACCATAAACGAGCTTGTTCGTGAATATAAACGAACCGAACACACCTCTGTTTGTGTTCGTTCATTTATTAAATGAACATAAAAATTTTATTCATACTCGTTTATTTAGCTTAATAAACGAACGTTATACGAACAGTTCACCGAACATTTTGTTCATTTACACTCCTACATACAATTGCTTCTCTTGTAAAATCTGAAGTACAATCCGTAGATGTGCATCATGATCATCCTTGGTACGAGAATACATGAGGATATCATCTATAAAGACAACTACGAACTGATCTAGATACGAGTGAAAAACTCAATTCATCGGGTCTATGAACATAGCAGGTGCGTTCGTCAACCCAAACGGTATAACCAAGAACTCTTAATGCCCACAATGAGTATTGAATAGAGTCTTTAGAACATCAGCCTCTTTTACCTTGGGTTGATAATACCCAAACCTCAAATCAATATTCGAAACACCGTAGCTCCCCTGAACTGATCAAATAGATCGTCAATCCGAGGTACAAATACTTATTCTTGATGGTTAACTTGTTCAGTTGTCGATAATCTATACACAACCTTAAAGTACCATATTTCTTATTTACAAACAACATCGGAGTACCCCAAGGCGATACGCTCGGTCAAATAAACCCTCAACTTTTGCAACTGGATCTTCAGTTCCTTGAGTTCTTTCAGTACCATGCGATAAGGTGCAATAGACATAGGAGCGATACTAGGATAAACCTCAATACCGAACTCAACTTCTCGTGTAACACCCTTTAACCCTAAACCATCACCGAAATAGGGTTACAAGGTATTATCAGACATATCGGATAATCTTACAAATAATAAATAATAATTAATGATCATACTATAAATAATCATAAAATTCCTTAATGACTCGAGACTAAAATATATATTACTATATTCCTTTTAAATGGACCTCGAGACTATGTATTCACATAGTTCGGATGTTCCACAGATTTTTAATAAATTTTTATTTCAAACGCGATATACCCCTTTTATAGATATCTAACCTTCCCTGCAATTTCAACTAGCAACCAAAGCAATTTATACTTAAATTCACCTAAATCATAATCATTCCATTACATATTATTCAATATTTACTCATAATTTTATACATTTTTCATTCAAACAAAATGCCAAATTTCATAATATACTATTTATCATTTTACTAAATTAATATCAAAATATAGTATATACATATATTTGTAACCAACATTACAAACATATACATGTAACTTATACAACACCTAGTACATGCCACTTTTACAAAAAGAGGAGAATTACATCATCGAGTTTATACTGAAGTCGGGATCGATCTGAATGCTGAACCAGAACCTTAATTTCTACAATCCTGCGCACGGAAACAACCGTACGCTGAGTATTTCATACTCAGTGGTATTACTATAATTCAAATTATAAATAATATAATAATCTCACATAATCGATCATATAATACATGAACACATAATATCTTAATTTATACATCACTTTCATTTCGAATCAATATCAATCAATTTAATCATTTCATTCTCATTTCTCGATTTCGTCACACATCACTTTATATGTCTCAATTTTCATTTCTATTCAATTTTCCTTTTTCGCATTGTTTACCCCTATTAACGAGACTCGGACCTTAGCGGATACACGGATCCAACCAAAAACACCAGAATGGCACCCAGTGCCTCATCGGATAGTTCGAAGCAATAAAGTGACACCCAGTGTCTCATCGGCCTAGCCGAAGTAAAGTGGTACCCAGTACCTCATCGAATCTATCCGAAGTAAAATAATGACACCCAGTGTCTCATCGACTCGAGGTCGAAGTATCCCTGAACTCTTCCAATCCTATGGCATGCCAACTATATCCGACTCAGCCCGACTAGTTAATAGGGACTTCAATTTACAATTCATAGCACATTCAATTTCAATTTCACTTATTAAATATAAATATCTAAATAGACATTAAATAATGAATAATTTAAATTATAGTAATACAAACCCGGATTTCGCGATTATTCCTCGCTAACTTTCTCCTTTCCTTTTTGTGCCGATGCTTCGGGTTCTTTGCTAGCTACAATTTATAATAATAATTTACACTATTAATTACAACACTAATTAATAATAATAATTGAATTTCTATCCAATTTATACCTTAATTCCAATTTAATCCTAATTAACTCATTTATGTTTCTAACTTAATTCATACCTTATTTTATTCAATTTCCTTTCATATTCTACTTAACTATCAAATGTTCATAATAAAACCCTAATTTAAAATTTCTTTGAATTCAATCCTTCTATCACAAAACTTATAGCTTCTTTTACAATTTAATCCCTTTATCAATTCTAACTTGAAATTCATTCAATTTAATCCCTAATTCACTATTTTGTTCAACATGAACTATGTTCAAAGACCTTAAAACTTCCAAGAACTCAACTTAATTTCATCAAAACTTTGTTCTAAAGCTTCTAAAACATCTAAATTAAGAGAAAAGGACTTAGTTGACTTACCACTTAAAGATTAAAGCTTCAAAATCCTAGTTTTCCCCCCTTTTCTTTTCCTTCCCTGTTCTCCTTCCCCTGTTTCGTTTAGCTCTCTGTTCTTCCTTCTTTTTTTTTCTTTTGTTTCTTTCTTCTTTATTCTTTTATTTCATATACATATATATATTAGTTAATAATAATAATATACTAATTAAATAATAATTTATATTATTATATTATAATATTAATAAATTAAAAAAAATCAAGAAAATCTAGATTTTTCTCTGTTTTGCCTCCTCAATTTAGACAATAGGCATAATTGCCACTTGAGTCCCTCTTTCTTTCTTTTAATCTATAATTAGACTTTCACCATTTATTCAATTTAGTCCTTTTTATTAATTACTCTCTAATTAAATTAAATTCACCTAATTAAAGCTTAATTAAACACACTTCTAAACTCATAATTACTCCTAATAATTATTTACGGACTCGGTTTACTAAGACGGAGGCCCTATCACTCACTTTTTCGATGCCCGTGAATTTGGGTCATTACATCTCGATCTTGTGGCAAATCGGGTAACTCCTCCAGAAAGACATCAGGAAAATCCTTCACAACTCAGATATCCTAAACCTCTGAACCTTTACTCCTAAAATTGAGCACAAAAGCTAAGTAAGCTTCGCAACCTTTACTTATTAGCTTCTCAGCCTCAATTGCAGACATTACATTAAAGAAGAATTTAGGTCTCTCTCCCACGACTACAATCTCCAATCCGCCTTCGACCCTCAAAGTAAGACACTTCGTTTCGAAATCGATCATTGCCCCTTGCTCAATCAACTAATCCATCTTGAGAATTACATCAAACACGCAAAACGATAACTCTATCAGATCCACAAAAAAAATATACCATTGTACTAATAACGGGAACCTTTAATACACTTGATCAACAACAACACTCCCTTCTAAAAAGCTTGTCACTACCAATCACTCCCTAATGGTCTCTATTGAAATCCCCAACTCGCTCGCCAAATCACTCACAATATACGAATGAGTAGAACCCGAATCTATCAACAAAAATAATGAGAATGATTTCAGTAAAAAGGTATCTGCTATCACATCCGTCATTGAACGCTCCCGCGGCTCCCTCATAACATAAACACAAATAGGTCCACCCTACGGTTGGTGCAGCTACAATATGGACAATTGATCTCTGACTCATCGGTCTCTCATTAACATAATGACCTCGACCTCAGCCTCTAACAAATGTTGTAGACTGACATTCTCCTCCTATAAAGGGTAGCTACGAATCTGATGCTCGTTCAACCCGCAACGAAGACAAGCCCCAAACACTCACTCTCTAGCATTTTCTCGGATGCCTACAGTTACAGTGCTGACACTTTGGGAACCTAGTCGTTCCACCCGAAGCAACTACTATTGTACTTTGTGGCTTAGCCTAACTCGATTGAGAATCTCACTGATCATTCTTCCCAGACCTCTTGAACTCTCGGCCACTCTTGCTCAGTCTCCCCGATGAATCTAATCTATCAGAGTCCCTCTTTCCGGTCTCAATAGTAATTGATCTAGGTGACTCGATCAAGGTCTCCCCCACAACTTTTGCCCTCTCAACCAGGACGTTAAAGGCTTTACATGGCTATGCCATCAAGTGGACATGGATTTCCTTATTTAGCTCGAGCCGAGAACTCTTGCACTTCTCCCACTCAAAGAACATTATCTTTGAGCATAATAGCTGAGTTGCACAAACTTAGACTCGTACTCAACCACGAACATACTCCCCTGAATTAGGTCTAAAAACTCTCTCTTTCGAGCATCCATGTACTGCTCACCCAAATATTTCCTCTGAAAGTACTCCAAGAAGAATGCCCACGTTAGTCGATCAGTAGTAATCCCACATCTAATTGTATCCCACCAGCGATATGCCTTGTCGTTTAGTAAAGATATCGTGTAGCCCAACTTCTCTTCCTCCAAGCACCTCATCTGCTCAAGGATCCTCTCCACACTCTCCAACCAATACTCTGTGATAGTTGGATCTGCAAACTTGGATCCATGAAACTCCTTACCACTTAGAGCTCGAAGTCGCTCAAGTGGCAAGGCTCTAGCAGTTAGAGCAGCATTCCCCTCAACTATCTGTTGGAATGTGACCAACATGGCCTAAACTAAGGGCTCGAAACCAGTTTTTGGCTCTGCTGGTCCCAAAGGTGGTTCAGTCGGAGCGTTAACGGCAGGAAGTCCGCATCAAGGAGGCATCTCTATCTATTTGTCTTAATTTAAAGAAAATAGGAAGTGATAAGTGGCAAGTGATCCAAAGCAATTCATTTTTAAGAAAAAAACATTTTCAAAAAGGTAATCTGTTCTCATTCCTACCCCATTTACAACTAATTTTTTATACAAGATTATTTTTGTTTAAAAGGTTAAAATTTTATTTATTTATTTAAAACTTATTTTCTTATTATTATTTTGTTAATCAAAGTTTCATTTTTAGGATAAACTTTATCTTATTATTATTATTATTATTTACTAACTTGGCTCTAATACCACTAAATGTGACACTCCAAACTCGATTGGGACAATTTGACTCGAATTTTAAGCAATACATTAGCCATCGAGGTGACTCTCCTAGAAATTACAACATCCACACCAAACCACCACTCACACCATCTATAAGCAGAGTAATACACACAAGCAAAAATTCCTAAGAACATGTTTCTCTAATATAATTGATGGTAAACACATGAACATAACAGCGAAAAATAATGCACCTTAGCTCGACAAGCTCTATCAGCTGCAAAATATCTCGTTAGTTAAGCATGCAACCATATATATGTTTTCAACAACAATTTAATCAAACAAGCACTCATAGGGTTTTCTGTAAACTCAAACTTAAAAATCCATTTAAGTCCAGTTACAACTCGTGAGGAATTATTTAGAAAATTGTCTGAAAATGTTCCAAGTCCTATTCTAGTTTTCTAGTCCAGGATTGTCCTACATCGCCTTCTTAGGATTTTAAAATCTCGGCATACATATAGTGGGAAAGAAGGTTTGTGCAATGGATCACTAAACTGCCACCCTCCTCAGTATCCCAAGAGCTATTTATCTGAAAGGGAAAAAGGAAATAAAGGAGTGAGCTTGGTAAAGCTTAGTGAACACAAATGCATACAACACTAGAAAACACATCAATGATTCACCTACCAAATAGCTCGCACATAAATAGTTCACATATAATCAGTTCGCATATAAGTAGTTCGCATATAAATAGTTCGCATACAACAATTCGCATATAAATACGTCGATGATATATTGGCAGGCAGTGAAATGGACACGGAATCATATGAATAATTTGAATCACCATAAACCCTCACGATTTTAAAAGTTGACGGATTTTCCTCTTACTATAAATTTCATTGTTGTCGGTATTAACATTGACATGTAGAACAAGACTTTATCTTTATTCTTGTTCGATTAATCAGTTTTTCAAAAGATTTATCAGACTATGAAGTGAATTATTTGATTAATGACTATTCTATTCTATTCTTTCTTCAACTTGGAATTGATTCACAACAATTCTTTTTATTTTTCATATTTTCATATAAATATAAATTGATTTTGCATATAATATAGAGAATAAAAAAATACGGGTTTGGATCATCTTTTTTTGAGATAGTTTTTCATTAGTATACCTATAAAAAATAGGTATATCTTGCATCCTTTCTAGGGTTTTGATATAAGGATTCCTTTACAACAGTCAACCCCATTTGTTAGAATAGCTTCGATTGAATCTCTGCACCTATACTTTTCTTTTTTATTACTCTCGCTTGTTAAAGCTTTGTTCATGTTTATTTTTATAAAATAATAATAAAATAAGATTTAGTTCAGAATTGCCCATTTTTTATTCCAAGAGTTTCTCTGAATTTGAAAGTTATTGTTTTTATCCAATAAATATAAATTATAAGTGTACAATTAAGATAATGAATTTACAATTTTAAAGGATTCTAGAGCTTTCAAAAAATTTGTTTTCAAATCTATAAAATTCTAGGCTATTTTAATCCTAATTCATATTGGATTTATTTAGCCAAAAAGTATAAAATCATAAAAACATTTTAATACAAGCTAAGAATTAAAAATACAAATAATTTAAAACTAAAAAAGTATGCTGATCGGACGGTCTCAGCACTCCAAATCAAGGATATACTAATTAATAACCATGCACCTCACCTACACCCACAGATAAATCCCAAAAGCCCTAGATCGAATCACAAAAATGACCAAAACGCCCCGCTTAGAAACCTAAAATCCCTTGGGCATAATCGTCAATAAAAAAGATTTGTTTATATAACAACAACAACCCATCTAGGGTTTGTCTTATCGACGCCCTCTTCAAAACTCACAAGAGAAGCAGCCGCCCTCCTTCCATCTGCTAAACAAAATTCAGCCATGTATTCTCTTCTTCTCTCACAGTCTTTGTTGTCGTTTTTAGTTATATTTAGCTTTAGATTTGTTCCCGTTGAGTTAGTTTTAGGAATATGTTAGCCGATTATACGTGGAACCGTTCTTTTCAACGCTGCTTTCTAGGATTTTTTTTTGTTTTCAAATTTACGATCAGTGATCTTCGTCTAAAGGTTAAAGATCTAAGATTCGATAAGTTTTTTCTTGTTGTTGCAGAATGGATTCGCAAATTAAGTTTGCTGTGGTGGTGAAAATAATGGGAAGGACCGGTTCAAGAGGTCAAGTGACGCAAGTGAGAGTGAAGTTCTTGGACGATCAGAACCGGTTCATTATGAGGAACGTGAAGGGACCGGTTCGTGAGGGAGATATCCTTACATTGCTGGAGTCTGAGAGAGAAGCTAGGAGGCTTCGTTAATGGGTTATTTTTATACCTTTGGGGTTTTGAATTGTCTACCGAATTTCTTTTGTAGGTATTATGGATTTGGGAGAATGGTTGTTTCTTAAACCTTGAATTTATGATGACTATGTTGAAATGAACTGAACTGGTTTTATGAGTTTTGGTAATACTTTTGCCTCCAATCTGATATTGAGAAAAATGTTTGGATTATATTTGTTTGTTTGAATAATTACTTGTTATGATAATGTAAGTTGTATTTGTATTGTATTGGTGTTAATTTAGCCTCGTAATATGTATTTTTTATTATTATTTTGATGGTTAATAACAAGAATTGAAATAAAAAAAAATAGGCGCAGAGGAAATCGTTATGTTCAAATTAGAGTAAAACTTTATGGGTATTGCTCAATTAAAGTTTTTAGTAGAAATTAGATTATATTTTGCTCACTAAATGGAGGAGGAAGATGAAAGAATTTTTCCCTAAAGAAATGAACTGAAATGGATAGTGAAATTGAGGAAGCTTAACCCTTCCCTCTTAAGACATTAAAGGTAGTGTTTATTGTTTTATGTACTTCTTTTACAAATTAGTCCATAAATTAAAGTACTGTAAATAAACAGAATGTTAAAAAATTTTAAGAAAATATTTAATGTGTAAGTGAAGTTTTTAATGTGTTTAGTTTATGACAATTTTGAATTAGTATTTTAAGAAATTATTTTTATCAATATTTTCATTATTGTTACATATAAATATGTATATTAATTTTAAAATGTGATATCATAAAATTTAATAGAATAATTTCAATGATAATATTAATTAGACTTGAATTTTTAATTATGAAAAATTGAAAGTTATTTTTTAAAAGTAAAAATAAGAGTCTAAATTTCAAATATATAAAATCTACATGATTTTAAAATATATTTTAACTTTTAAATTTTTATTCTATAACTTAGACATAAATGAATAATCAAACTCAACTCTAAATGTAGACTACATTTAGTAATACTAGTAGGCTTTCAAGATTCAACTCTAAAAATTTTGACAGCTGGAATAATGCCATTATTATTATTATTATTATAAAAAAAGCCGAAAGCTAAATAAGTAATATAAAAAAAAACTTTAAGTATTGAATCTCGTGTATTGGTTTGATAGTCAATAATATTTATTGTTTCAAGTATGATGTAGATTCGAATTGTGCTAATCGTAAGATTTTACCTTCATTTTGTAATTCACAATAAATAAATAAAAAACTTCAGCAATTAATATTGCTTTGTATATCCTCTTCCCCTTTTAAATAATAATAAGAGTAAATTACACAAACAGTCATTCAACTTTCATTTTCTTGAACAAACAGTCACTTGATTTACATTTTAGTCCCTCAACTTTAAAAATATGACAAAACAGTCCCTCAACTTTTGAAAATATGACAAAACAGTCCTTTTCAGTCATAGACGTTATGGAACAGTGACGTGGCATGTGACGGCGTCGGAGGCGTGTGGGTTAGCTGTCCAGTTGGCCTGTTACGTGTAACAAAACAGTAACTCAACTTCGGAAACATGACAAAACAGTCACTAAAGTTATCGAAAAGTGACAAAATAATCCTCTTGTTATGTCCACATCAACATTACCTTCCTGGGACTACTTAATATTAAGTTTTATATGCAAATCCATCTGTTTTGTTCAGAATTTTGTCTAATTATTTGTATTTTTATTTATATTTAAAATTTAAAATTTAAAAAATATATTTAAATTTGATTTGTATTAAAGTTTAAAAAATATTGATCCCTTACCTATTGTATACATTACTTAGTTTATAATGTCTAATGTGGTACATATTATTTTTTACGTTTAATTTTTTAAAAATAATATAATTTTATTTACTATAATTTGTTTGTTGTGGTATTTGGCCATTTGAACATAATTAAAAAAATACTAACCTATTAAAAATTCAAATATTATAATTAATTGAAGTAAAACTATGTTGTATATTGAATATGAAAAAAGTTACTATAATTATTTATTAAATTTCTTATTTATAATATTTGAATTGTTAAATAGGTTAGTGTTTTTTAATTATGTTCAAAGGGCCAAATACCACGACAAACAAATTATAGTAAATAAAATTATATTATTTTTAAAAAAATTAAACGTAAAAAATAATGTGTACCACATTAGACATTATAAACTAAGTAATATATACGATAGGTAGGGGATCAATATTTTTTGAACTTTAATACAAATCAAGTTTAAATATATTTTTTAAAATTTTAAATTTTAAATATAAATATAAATACAAATAATTAGACAAAATTCTGAACAAAACGCATGGATTTCCATATAAAACTTAATATTAAATAGTTCCAAAAAGGTGATGCTGATGTGGACATAACAAGAGGACTATTTTATCACTTTTCGATAACTTTAGTGACTGTTTTGTCACATTTTCAAAGTTGAGTGACTGTTTTGTTACACGTAACCGATCAGCAGGACAGCTAACCCACACGCCTTCGATGTCGTCACATGCCACGTCACTGTTCCATGACGGAAAAGGACTGTTTTTTATATTTTCAAAGTTGAGTGATTGAAATATAAATCAGGTGACTGCTTGTTCCGAAAAATGAAAGTTGGGTGACTGTTGGTGTAATTTACCCTAATAATAATTCTATAATTAATTTATGTGTTTATTAGTTGTTTTGATTAGAAGTGTTTACTAGTTGGGTCAAGTCGGAACTATGTAAGCTATTTAAATTAATTTTTCAAGTCGAGATTTAACTTAAAAATGAGCTTACTTTTTTTTCCAAATCTAACCCAATTTAATAAAGGCAATCTCGGACCCAACTTGACTCACCAATATTTTATTTTTTAGATAAGTTTTTATTTAAAAATAAATTTTTTAGAAAATATAATCACTAAACGCACTGAAAAACTAAAATAAAAGTTTTCTAACACATTAAAAATAAATTAAAAATTATATTAAAAAATATCATAAATATAATAAATTTTTTATTATATTAAAAAACACAAGTAAATATAATAGATATTATATTGTATTAAATATAATTTTTAAAATTTTATATTTGGGTTGGATTATTTAGTTGGATAAATTTATATTTAGATTTTGAGTAATGGGTGTAATTGTTATTAGGTTAGTGATTTAATATAAATATAAATATATAATTATTATTTAACATATATAAGTAATATAATTATTTTATAACATAATATATTAGGCTGGGCTGAGCTCGGGCCGAAAAATCTTATCCAAGGCCCAATTCATATAAAAAATAAGCCTTAAATTTAGTCAAGTCCATTTTTTAAGCATCGTATTTTTCTAACGAACCTTCGAGCTTGATTGGGTGGCCTGATTTATGAGCAGGTCGAATTCTAACTTCCAAAAATAAATTTGTTCTACTAATAAGTAATCAAAAAAAAGTAGACGTGAATTTTTTTCTCAAATATTTTATCCAAGTTTAAATCTCAAAATCAATATTATTGGGATAATTTTACTAAAATATTATTCTTGATCCAAACAAAATTAACCTCAAACTGTAAAATAAATGAGCACACCTACGACTGTAAAAAAAGTACAATTGTTCTAATGTAAATAAGTAGCCATACATTGCTTATTTTTTGAGTTGAAGAATAATTGGGCCATTCTTTTTTGCTCAAAACCCATCCACTAAAAGCCCCAAATTTTGATCCCTTACAAGAAAACCCTGAATTCCGGAATATGTTTTATATTAAGAGTGAATAAAATTCGATTTAATTCGAAAAATTTGATAAATTTTTTAAATTTTGAATTAAATAGTTTAAGTAATTTGAGTTAATCGAGTTATTCGGATCAACTCGAATAAAAAATCAAGTTTTTTGGTTTAACTTGAATATGAATTACACAATTCGAGTTATCCAAAAATCTGAATAAAAAAAGATAAAATTATATCGTTTTGATAGATATTTACCCATTAAGTTAAAAGGCAAAACCATTATATGATTTATGTAGTTAAATAATCTTCTATTTCGTGTACTAGTTAAATAATCAGTTTATGTAACCGCAACATTGATTATAAATAATAGAATTCGTTAACTCGACTCGACTTGACTTGACTCAAAATTTTTTAACTCGATTCGGTTCAAAAAAATTTCAGATTGAGTTTGATTGTTAAAATAGGATTTGTCAACTCAATTAATTCGAAATTTTTAATTCGATTTAACTCAACTCGATCGAATATTCACTTCTATTTTCTATATAACAATTGTTAGATTAGGGCTGATCTGACGGTCTCAACACTCCATATCAATGATCTACTAATTAATAACCATGCGCCTCACCTACACCCATTGATAAATCCCAAAAGCCCTAAATCGAATCGCAAAATGACCAAAACACCCAGTTTAGAAACCTCGAATCCCTTGGGCATAATCGTCAATAAAAATGATTTGTTTATATAACAACAACAACCCAGCTAGGGTTTGTCTTACCGACGCCCTGTTCAAAACTCACAAGATAAGCAGCCGCTCTTCCATCTCGTAAACAAGGTTCAGCCATGTCTTCTCTTCTTCTCTCACAGTCTCTGTTGTCGTTTTTAGTTATATTTAGCTTTAGTTTTGTTGCCGTTGAGTTAGTTTTAGGAATATGCTAGCCGATTATACGTGGAACCCTTCTTTTCAAAGCGGTTTTCTAGGATTTTTTTTGTTGTTCTTTGCGAAATGGGTTTTCAAATTTATGATCAGTAATCTTGGTCTAAAGATTAAAGATCTAAGCTTCGACTTGTTTTATTTTCGCAGGTATGGCGACGGCCGTGGCAGCCACCGAGACCACCAAAGACCCAACCCAAACATCCTACGAAGTCAAGCTTTTCAATCGCTGGTCCTTTGAGGATGTTCAGGTATTTCTTTGCTTCGATCTGATTTTTCTTTCTTTTGCCTCCATGTTTCTTGGTTCTTGTATGAAATGTCTCATTTTATCTTTATGCTGCTTCCTGCTAGTTTATCTGCTGAACTTCTTTTGGTCTTTTGGTAACTGGATTTAGTGAGGAGAATAGTTATCTTTTCATCACTATATCTATCTCTTTGGATTTTTTAGAACTTGTCTATATATTTCTGGCAGCATAATGATTTTTTTGTGGAATATCAATGCTTATTTTATTTAGCTACTATTTTACTCTCAATTCGAGCTTCCTTCTTGTTTTCTTTGCTGTTTATGTTAATTCAAAGTTGTAGTTTATGTTCTATGAATTTGTATTTATTCCTGTTCTTCTATTGTAATTTCTTTGAGCAATTGTTTATATTGTAGCTTAGTTTAACTTGATAAGTGATAAGCTGTGAAGTGTTGGATTGTCATTTCAAGTGTGATTATGAATTTGAGTTAATGAATTGTGGCTTATGAATTATAGTTTTTGAGTTGGTGTTTATGGTTTTACAATTAGGGCTTATAAATTGTGGTCAATGAATAGGGGTCAATGTCTACAACTATTGATTGGAAAGAATTTGGTTCCTCAATTTGCTGTTCCTTTTGATAATTGTAGTTTTTGTTTGCAATGGTACTTGACCCCCATTGATTATTGTTTTAGGTTACTGATATCTCTTTGAGTGACTACATTGGTGTCCAAGCTTCAAAGCACGCAACCTATGTGCCTCACACTGCTGGAAGGTACTCAGTGAAGCGTTTCCGAAAGGCTCAATGCCCAATTGTTGAGAGGCTTACAAACTCACTGATGATGCACGGCCGAAACAATGGGAAGAAACTTATGGCAGTTAGGATAGTGAAGCATGCCATGGAAATTATTTATCTCCTGACTGATCAGAACCCAATTCAAGTCATTGTCGATGCTATAATCAACAGGTACCCTATATGACCTTAAGCTATCATATTTTCTCTTTCAAATGGATCACCAGTTAAACTTGAAGTTAACCTATTGATGTAACAGTGGACCTCGTGAAGATGCTACTCGTATCGGTTCTGCAGGTGTTGTGAGACGTCAGGCCGTTGATATTTCTCCTCTCCGTCGTGTGAATCAAGCCATCTATCTCTTGACCACCGGAGCACGTGAGTCTGCATTCAGAAACATTAAAACCATCGCTGAATGTTTAGCCGATGAGCTTATTAATGCTGCAAAGGGATCATCGAACAGGTAAATCTAGGACTTTTATGCTTCTCCTTCATGGCTCTTTCGCTTAGTTATTTCTGGTGTCATTTTCATCATTGTTGATGGTATTCTTGATTGTGCAGCTACGCGATCAAGAAGATGAGATCGAGAGGGTTGCCAAGGCCAACCGTTGAGGCACCGTGGACGGGGAGAATATCAATTGTTTTAATCAGTACTTTATGGGTTATCCTTTCTTTTTTGGTCTCCTGGACATGCAATTACTGATGTGTTTGCTACCTAAGTTGACAAGTTAGCTTATGTTTAAATTGGAGTGTTTCAGTAGATATTATTAAAATGGTAGAATTTTTGCTTGATTGATTTGATGAAATGCATGTTTCATTGAATTAAACCTTCACTTTTGACTTTTCTTGTGATTTATAATGCAGTAGCAAGTCATGTTTCCTTCACTGAACCTTATTTTTTTAATTTTAGTTATTTAAATAAATTGAAGTTTCTTTTTTATTGACGTTTTTGTTGTTTTTTTTGGCATAAATTTAGTCATTAATGTTTGCATGTCAAAATGATTTTAATTGTATTTTGATTATTTTTTGGTCATCGATTTTTGTTTTTTTTTAATTTGTTTTTTCTAATAAATTTAATGAATAAATTTAATATTTTAATATGTTTTAATTTTTCATACATTTATTATTGGTTAATTTTTAGATAATTATGTTTATTTTTTTAATTAAGGTTTTTTTTAAATTTATTTATTTTATTATTTAGGACATGTAATTATTTTATTGGGTTATTTAAATAATAAATTATATTTTATTAAAAATATTTTACATATATTTTTTTTTTTTTCGATATTTTTATTAAATTTATTAAAAAATTGAAAAATAAAATAAAAGTTGATGGTAAAGAAAATTTAAAAATATAATTAGGATTATTTTTATATAAAATAAATGTTAGTAGTTAAAATTATCATTTAGTTTTTTTCTTTTATTAATTCCTGTTAAGGTTTTTTATTTTTGAAAAAATGTCATTGCTGATGCTTTTATTGGTCTCTAATATTTTTGCTGATGCCTATCAAATGATTATCTATAAATTAGGAATAGAACAAAAATTCAACGTTATATAACTTGCTGTGGAACTCAACGGAATAGAGTGAAGTTTAGATATTAGCTTTTCTATTATGAGTAATTTTATTTATCAGATAGTAATTGTTAAATTTAATGCTATTTTAAATTTTTATGCGGTAAATTTACTATTTTTTATAGGGTAAATTATATTAATAATAATTCAACTATTAATTTTTATCATATAATTATATAAAATTATAAAATGATTATTTAATTATTTAATTTTTTTAATTATTGTGTGGTTGTTTATAAAATTTGTATAATAATAAATTGTTCCTCAATGTTTACATATTATCTAATTATATTTTTGGCTTAAATATAAATTTTGTGTTTGAATCTATCCACTTCTCTATACATGAGAATTTTTTTTTGACTTGTATCCAAATTTTTTGTATTAAACAATGACACAGTATAGTTGGTCGACCACGTTGTAGGTATTATCATGCGATGTAAAAATATTTTTTTTTTATGAATTAGTCATACATGTTACTTATTGAGATTATCCCAAGATGATTTAATTGTGGTTAATGGAATGATAGATGTAGCGTTGATGGTTATGAATTCAAGATCATTCTAATTAACTTCCCAAGAAGTTATTCTTAAGTTAGAATGATGATGAAATGTGTGACGATTATTAGTAAATATGAATGCCTAAAGGATTAGGTTAATGTATTAATTGGATAAAAAATCATATTCTTATTAGTTGAACTAAGTGATTACCTTTACTTAATTACAAATGTAACTAATAAAACTAAGTTATTTAAACTCACAAGAATAAAATTTATCAACCATTATTCAAATTTTGTATATAAAAGAATTAATCATACAATTTCGCGTCACATCAATCAATTATCATTTACACTATGTTCAAGCATCATGCATAAAACTGAAAAGAAAGAAACACGCAATTAATAATGAAAAATAAAAAAAAATGCAACATTTTCAATGTACACCTTACACTTAAATTACACATTTCCCCCCCATGGTTGCCCAAATAAAAATAGGAGGGTTAAGGACTTCCCTGGTTATCATGAAGGCTTGTGAGGGCAAGTCAGGGTCATTCACCTCCTTGCCGAAGTTAGAAAATGTTGTGTAATCTTTGAATGAGTGACCTACGTAAACACACAAAAACACAATATTACAACGACATTATCAGCATTAAACCTCAGTTATATTCTAACACAACCCCTCGGTGTCGTTATCCTCATTAACAATTTGGGTAATCCATTTCAACTCTATAGGTGCTACAATCCAAGTATTGAACCTCTTTAAAAGTGTCGATTGTGCCCTTACGATAGGGTTTCACCCTTTGCTTATTTACCAAGAACAATTAACCATCTCCTGTCTCAAGTTCAATAGCCCCATTGGCCAACACATGGTTGACAGTGTATGGTCCAGACCATCGTGATCTTAGCTTTCTTGGAAACAAGTTAAGGCGAGCGTCGAACAATAACACTTGTTGACCCGACACAAAGCTTTTTCCTTTTGATCATTGCATTTTGGTGAAGTTTGCTTTTTTTTTTCTTTGTACAACTTAGCATTCTCATATGCAAAAATCGAAACTCCTCTGACTCATGCAATTGAAACAATCAAGCTTCCTTAGCGAAATTTGGATTAACATTCAACTCCTTAATTACCCAATATGTCCACTTTTCAAATTCGTTAGACAAGTGGCAATTTTTCTATAAACAATGCAGTACGAGCACATTCTCGATAGGGTTTTATAAGCTGTTCAATAAGCCTACAAAGCACCATCTAATCTAACCGACAAGTCCTTCCGAGATGGATTCATTGTCTTCTTGAGGATTTGCTTAATTTCCCAGTTTGACGTCTCCACTTGGCTGTTGACTTGTGAGTGATATGCAGTTGCGATCGATGTCTAACATTATACTTTGATAGAGCATTTTCCAATTGCTTGATACAGAAGTACGAACCTTCAACGCTTATAAGTGCTCACGGAGTTCCAAATCTAGAAAAGATGTTTTTACAAAAAATCTTCACAATCGGTTTCTCATTGTTTGTCGGTAAGACTACTGCTTCTACCCACTTAGAAACATAATTCACTGCCAACGAAATGTATTGATTCTCGAAAGAATTTGGGAATGACCCTATAAATTCATTTCCTCATACATAAAAGATTTCGACTTCTAGAATCCCTTTTAAGGGCATCTAATCGCGTTTAGAAATATTCCCTGTTCATTAGCAACAATCACACCTTTTGGAAAATTCTTAAGTGTCCCTAATCACCGTTGGCTAGTAAAATTCGGATTGCAAAATCTTTTGAGCGGTCCTTTTTCCTCCAAAATTCCCCCTACCAGGAGAAGCTTGACATCTGATAAGAATATCCTCGATCTTCTCTTTAGCTACACATTATCGAATGAGTTGGTCAACACACTGTCGGAAGGCATATGGTTTTTCCCATATGTAATCCTTTGCATCATGGACAATTTTCTTCTTTTGTTGACTTGAAGCATTAACAAAAAGAAACACCTCGCACCAAGTAATTAACAATGTCAACGTACCAAGGCATGACATTCTACTCAAAATAACTATTCATCAACAAAGGTTTCGTTTATAGCTTGGCTTCCAGCTTGTTCATTATCAAGCTCCAATATGGACAAATGATCTGCAATTTGATTCTTGGTTCCCTTTCTATCCAAAATCCATAAATCAAATTGTTGGAGAAGTAACACTGATCAACTATAATTTGATATGGCAAATTTAGCTTTCTATTGCACCTAAGTAGCATATTCTCGAGTAATTTAGGTGTCTTTACCATAGTTTTATCAAGTTTTAGCTTTTTGCATTAATAAGTGATTTTGAGTGTTTTATGCCTTTTTGAGACCCGAATAGTCGAATAGTGCCTAGGGTACCTAATGGGGTTGTTGAGTAGATGTAGGGAGTCGAATATGGCCCAAGCTCGAGGAAATGGAAATTTAGAGTGGGTGTCATGACATTGACACCCTAGAAGTCGCGATACCAAACCCATATCCCTCGAGGATGCTAAACTTCAAAGCAAAATCAACACAGAGCAAACAGCCAAAGGTGTTGCGACACCCAACCAAAATCACGACACCAAAGCACCAAGGTCATGATATATTTGGAAGTGTTGGTGAGAAGAAGTGGAGCCAAAAGTTGGGTGTTGCGACATCAAGACAAGTGTTTTCACGACATCAAAGAACCCCATGAGCCCAAGTTGCTTATTTCCCTTGGTATCGCGATATCGAGTCATGAGTGTCATGACATCACTGTTTGAAAAGACAAAAAATTATTGCAAGAGTAGTTCTTGTCCAACCTCAACCCCAATAAAAAATAGATGTCTAGGGGCATTTTGGTCCAAAAATATGGGTTGTAATTTGATGTTTAAAGCCACTTTTGGTTGGATGAAAATGGAGGCTTTTTTATTCTTTTTGTTTATCATCTTTTAGCTTAGTTCTCTTGTCTTAATCTCTAAAGTTTCCTAGGGTTTTGTGTTTTTTGGTTTTCTTTATTGTTTTAGGGAGTTAGTTAGTTAACACTGTAACTTGGTTTTAATTGTTATTTGGTACTCTAAGCTCTGTTGTAATTTTAGTTTCATCCTTAGCCATTAATATAGCCTAGTTCCATTTTTTTTTTTTTAGATAAAAATATGATTCTTTAGTGTTCTTGTGCATCATTTTTGCTGCTATTGTCATATTTTTCAAGCATCTTTCAAAGAAACCTTAAGTTTCTTAACCTTATCTCTTGCACTTAACTTAATGCTTTTTTTGAGTGTTTATTTGAATGTTGTTTGTTTAGAAATGAGGATGAGTGGCTAAATTTGAGGTGGTTGGTTGATGGAAGTGTTGCCTAGATAGTTTTTTTGGTACAAGGACTGAATCGTAAAAATTGGACTAAATCAAATAAACTTCAAAACTTAAGATTAACACCCTAAAGGAAATTTTAGATAAAAGAGACTGAGATTTAGCACCAATTCGATAGTCTTGGATTAATTTGGTGAGATCAAGAGATAAACTAAACTAATTTGTCTAACTTGGTAAAGTGGCGATTGAAAGGTAAAATTATGCCAAATTAGGAGTTTAGTTATTTAGATCCCTAATCCAAATGCTAATCAGAAACATGGAAGTCAACCAATCATTGTTTTTCATTTAATTGCTATTTGCTTAATTTTGTCTATTTTACAATTTAGGTTGATTCATGCTAAGTAGTTAATTAGATTAATTAACCTCCAATTTATGTGTTGTTGTAATATAGAAATTAGTGAGTATCTAGCTAGACTCCATTACATGTTTGTCGAGAAGGAATCATTAAATTGATGACTTTCTTGGGTTCGATCCCTGAAATACTCGAATGTTCCATTGACATTATAAATATTACAATTGACTTGTCACACTTGCAACATACCGCATAGATTAAATTGTTTTAGTTTTGATTCTCAATCTTGGAGCACGCATGTCGAGGCGTGGTCAAACACTCACCTTATTAGTTGAGACTTGGTTTCCTTCTTTTTCGTCACTTTTTTCAAGATCAAGTGAGTAATGTACATGTAAACCAATTTGCCATCAAATACAGGCGAGACTTCTCACATGCTAAAACTACCTCTAGCATTTCCTTCTTTGTAGTTGTATAATTACATTAAGCCAAATTTAGTGTTTTACTCACATAATGAATTGCACGGAAGATCTCATTCTTTTGACCAAAATTGCTCCGACAGCATAACCGTTAGCATCACACATTATCACAAATGGTTCTTCCCAATTAGGACTAATAATAATAGGGGTTGTAGTTAGTCTTTTTTTTAGGAGGTGACTCAATGGTTTGACAATGTGAGAGATAACCTTAATAAATCGTCTGTAAAATCTAGCATGCTTAAGAAAATTCTAGAGTCCTCAAATCGAAGATGGAGGCAATAGTTTCTCAATAACTTCAATTTTTGCACAATCAACTTCTAACCCCTTCTTTGAATTCTGATGCCCTGGAACAATACCTTCATTCACCATGAAATGACATTTTCCTAGTTCAACACCAAATCTATTTCCTCACACCATTCTCACACACACTCTCCAAATTTGTTAAACACTTAGTGAAAGAATCACCATAGATCGAAAAGTCATCCATAAAGGCATTCATTCCCTCTTTGATCATATCTGTAAAAATCAAAGTCATAAAATGCATAAATGTTACAGCGGCATTACATAAACCAAAAGCATTCGGCGAAAGCATACGTACCAAATTGACAAGTAAAGGTCGTCTTATCTTGGTCGTCCATATGAATAAAAACTTGGTGATAACGTGAATACCTATCAAGAAAATAATAAAACTCCTTTCTTACCAATCGATCTAACATCTGATTAATAAAAGGCAATGGAAAATGATCTTTTTGTGTGGTATCATTAAGTTGGTCCCGTTGTATTTATCGAAATCCGATGTCTTGAATTTCAGGGGGAGCACTAAGTTTGGGACGAGGCTCAGCTCCTTAGCATCAATGCCATATGAGCTTTTCAATTCCTTGCATCGCCTCTATCTTCTCTTCTAATTGCTTATATTTTTCTTCCATCTGTCTAGGAAGATCTTCTCTCATCATTTCATCAAAATCAGGGACACCCAGATTTGCAACATTATCTTCAAGGTTTGATCCAAATCTTACTGGATAATTGGCTGGCCTTGATGTGCCAGTGGCCTGCTGTGCGCCCTTATAGTAACGGTTGCCTCCTGTGTTTGTGCCTCATGTGGAGCTTGGTTATAGAGTGGTGTAAAACCCAGAGGAATAATTGGATCATCGTCTTCCTCAATTACAAGACCTTTTCCCTTATCGGCTACGCTTTGCTTCATTTGTGCCAGTTCATTCATCAAACTCTTTTGCACTTCCATGAATTGATTTTTCATCTACTTACACATCATCGTCATTTTGTTCCTGCAAGTGCTCTTGCATTTGATCCTGTATCTTTTTTTTTTGGATTTGCTCTAGCTTTTGCTCCATGGCTTTGGTTTTTTTTACGAGTGTTATAGTAATGTGAGTTTTCAATGATTACTAACGTCTGTTAAAGTTTTAATTAGTTATAATTATTAAGTTAAAATATGTGAAAATGCAATGCAGATGAATGCATGAATGCAAAAGAAATGTATTGACTTATATTTCAATTTCCATTAAAAAATTTCACTAGATAACAAGTTCCTTTACATAAAGCAAATTACATAAACGGGTTTACCTTAGTGCTCAGAGCTTTGATTTTCTTGAGAAGTGCTGCTAGCTTTTGACCCCGTTCTGTCTTCGTCTCATATTGTATGCTTAACTCATCTGCTTCGACTGTTAGTGTTTGCACGTGGTCAGCTACTCCCCGTATTTGATTCAGAGCCTCACCCATAATATAATCCCTGTCTTGAACTTACTTTTGAGTTTGCTGAAGATGCCAATCATTTGTTTTCATTGTCCTCTCCAGAATCTCGGTTCGTATTTCACTATTCTGCAATGAGGCTTCCAATTCTTCCACCCTGTTATTCAATCTCTCGATCTCGACTCGACTTGCCTTCAGCTCTACCACTGAATTTCAGCTACAATATCTATACAAGGATTCCTCTAATTCCTTTATTCGGGCCTTTAACTCGGTCATCTCAGCTTGGCTTTCCAACAGGCTGCTCTTCATGTCATTTTGTTGGATCTGGGCATCTTGAAACTTGTTCTTCCATTGACTTGTTCTACTCTTCTCTTCACGGATTTCCTGTTTCCATTGTTCTGACGTGTTACCCAAACCGGCAGTCCTCATTGACAAGTGAAGCTTTTTATAGTCCTTCAGGCTATCAAGATCTTCTTCGACCTTATTCTTCCCTTTTCTCAATATCTTTGCTTCTAACTTCTGGACATCTACGTCTAATCCCAAAAGCACATTTTCTTCTTCCAATTTTTCTATCATTTTTTCCATTTCAGCATTCTTCCTCTCAAAATCTGTTTAATAATTTCTAATTCAGTCGGGCCAACCTGCAAGTGCTCCTCAATTGGCCGAATGACCTATGAGTTTGGCACAGAAATGTTGTCATTGATCCTTCTATTTCTCCACCAATCATATTCTACAGTTGTCATAGGATTGGTGCCGAACACTTTCATCCTTCTGTATGCGAATTCACACTGAGCTAACCCTTGAGTTGTTGGTATGAACTGTCTCGATCTATACTGTCTTGAAACCAATAAAAGTGCGTATCTTGTCGCTCCTCAAATTCCAGCCAATGGGACCCAGTCGAAGTCTCCGAATCGATACAAAATTTCATCGGGAACAAACCATGGTGCTCGCCATTCTATGTTTTCGTCTCAAAGATTTTGGAGTATTGCCATTCATCTTTCTTCTGAGAAGTTTTCTTGTCTTTGCGTGGCGACAAACTCTTTCAAAGGAGAATAATCTTTAGATAAGTACTGATAGGAGACTTTTTCTATTTTCCAAAAGTGACTATGGAACCATACCATCAACAACGATTCGCAACCAATAAACTGACCTTCTCATTCCTTTCTGCACGCATTTAAGGATTTGAAAGTTTCAACCAATATTGCCCGGACTGGTGTAACCTTTTTACTCAATCGGTCAAATAAGTCTGTCACTGCATATTCTATATGTCCTAAAGCCTTAGGAAAAATGACTAACCCATATATACTTAGAGCTAGGATGTTAATCTTTTTCTTCGCATCTGGGTGAGCTAGGATCAAATCTCGCAAACTCTTCCACGTAATGCATTTGTTGTCACCTTTTACCTTAACTCGAGCTGCAACCCATTGCTCACTCATGCCAGTGATGTTTATTAATCTCTTGACAAAAGTTGGGACACTAGGAGCTCTAGAATAGGCTCTGTTTACCGAGATCTTCGGACAATGGAGTAATGTGGTGTATTCTTCTATTGTCGGTGTTATGTCCACATTCCTAAAAGTGAAGCAACTGTAGGCTGGGTTCCAATACTGCGCTAAGGCTCAAAAGAGGTACTTATCCACCTTAACCTCGAACAAGTATGGTAAATCTCCGTGTTCTTAGTAAAAGGTTTGCTTCATGTCATTATCCAAATTGTCCTATATCTCTTTCAATTCTTGCACACTGTTCTGAGCTGTACTGATCCTGGTATAATCCCAAAAGTTTGACTCATATCCTTCTACTAAGCTATCCCCTTTTTGGCGTTGATTTTCCTCTGACCACATACGCACAACCATGTTGTCCTCCACCTTATCAAGGTACTTATTTTCCATGATCAATTCTCTTATCAGTAATTGAGTTTGAATCAATACCTTTCCTTGTATGATGATGAAATATAATGCAAAAGAGACAAAACAAAACAAATTAGCAAAACACATCAGTTATCAATATACAGGTATAAAGGAAAGAACCTAAGAATTTATCTTGGATAGTTGCTAAAAGGTTCGGTATAACTCCTTCTAAGGCAAGTACTTATTGCTCATTACATGTGGTTTAGTTTCTAGAGTAAAAGGTACCCAAACCAGCAGATTCCTCGATCCTCACCCATTACAGGCTCATACGGATGAGTTCAGTTTAGGGGGACACATTTCTCACATGTTTGCACGAAAGTGAAAACTTCACGAAAACATGGTACGGATGTAATCCCGAAAATGATCCACCATCCTGCACGGAGGCGAAAACCTCACGAAGGAATAGTTTCCCACTTCCACTTAAAGGGGTGTAGTATCATATGCAGATGAATGCAAATCTATACTAGCAGTATCGGTATAGCATCACACAAAATGTTTAAGGATCGTATATTTAAATAAAATCGAGTACTTAAAAATTTTAACAAAAAGACCCGAAAATAATCAATTTTAGCTTGACTCTCTTTTATTTAAAATTCTCCAGTGGAGTCGCCAAGCTGTCGAAACATTTATTTTTGAGAAAACAAACAGGTCTCGAATAATATTTTAAAAATATCGATATTGGAAAAAATGGGAGTCACCACCAATCTTTCATTCGGTGTGATTGGATCACCATAAAACATTTAAAATCCGTTTGAAAAACATTTTGGTCTTCGAAATGTAGAAAATGGGTTCGGGAGTTGATTACGTGAGAGGAAGGATTAGCACCCTCACACGCCCAAAATTAGTACCATATTGATTATTTTAGGGTCTTGTTTGTAAAATTTTAAAAACTCGAATAAAATTTTAAAGTACGATCCTTAAATGCATAAGTCATGTTTAAGAAAGAAATCGATTTTTGTTTGGAAGTCTTGCTATTTTGAGGTGATCGAGAAAGAAAGTCACGTCTAGTGAGTTAGGACATAACGTTTCAAGATCCGAAAATAACGAGCTTTCCTTTGTTGTAAACTTTTAAACCTTGAAAAAGGGTATTCGATTATCCCGGTTTAAAGGAAAGTCGCGCTTAGTAAGTTAATGCACACATTTTCAAAACCCGAAATAAAGGAATATTACCTCGATTTAAGGGTATTCTATTATCCCTGTTTGAAGAAAAATCACGCCTAGTAAGTTAAGGCATGAATTTTCAAAACCCGAAATAAAAGAATATTACCTCGATTTTAAATATTTTAGAGAGAAAAATAAAAAAATGACTTTAATTAAAAAATAGAGGTAAAAATGAGTATGCAAATTAAATATGAGTTATGCAATTAATGATAAAGTTAAATCACATAAAGAATGAACAAATATACGAAAATAAATATGAGAAAAAATAAAATACGAATTATGAATCAAGATAAATGAGAAAATACAAAATTAATTTAAAAAAGTTAGAGAATTATATACGAAAGTCGAAGAAAGGAAAAACCGGGGTCAAAAATGAAGTTTCGAAGAGTTTAGGGTTAAAATGTAATTTTAGAAAGTTTCGGGGTAAAAACATAATTTTTGGAAAATTTAGGGTAAAAACATAATTTTTGGAAGTTCAAGGGTAAAAATATAATTTTTGAGAAATTTAAGGGTAAAAATGAAATTTTTGGAAGTTTAGGGGTAAAAAGTAATTTTTGGAAGTTTGAGGATAAAAATGTAATTTTAAGAAGTTTAGAGGCAAAAATGTAATTTTTGAGAAGTTTGGGGGTAAAAATGTAATTTTTGATAAGTTTAGTGGCAAAAATGTATTTTTTGAGAAGTTCGAGGGTCAAAATGTGATTTTAGAAAAGTGTAGGGGTCAAAATATGATTTCTAGACAGTTTAGGGACCTTTTGGGTAATAAAACCGAAAAAGAAATGACACGTGGCAGCCTCTCAAGCATTTTGGGGTTAAATGACCAATTTGTAAAGCTTTTAAAATTACTAGGCTAATTTAAAATAAAACAAAACTTGATTTAAGGACGAAATCAAAACAAATCAAAAATTGAAAGGACCATTTGCATAAATAACCCAAAAATAAACACGTGGCAGCTTCCTGAACTTTCAAAAAGGTGAAAAGATTAAATTGAAAATGAAATGAAATTCATGAGCAAATTTAAAATAAATAAAAAATATAAAAAGGACCTGATTATAGAAATCAAAAAATGCGGAAGGACTAAATGGACAAATAATTCAAAACTCAAAAACACGCCGATCCTAGGGTCCAGTGGGTCATATTGGGTCGGGTCATGGGTCTAATGCCAAAACGACATCGTTTTGGGGCGTTTTAGCCACACCCAAAACGACGTCGTTTTGGTGGCCTTTAAATACCATCTCTTTGTTTTTTTTTTTTTTTCATTTTTCTCACATTTTCCTTCAAAAAACTTCAAAATTCTCTCAAAAAACTCTCCAGCCGTCTCCTTCCGACTACAGCTATGGTCATTAGGCCATCATCGGTGCTGTCACGCGTCGCCGTCATCCACCACCGTGTACGACGGCCAAGGGTAAAAATCTCTACTTTTTCATTCTTTTTTTAAAAAAAAAGCCCTTTCCCCCCCTTTTCAAAACTTATTTCTGATTTTTTTCTTGATTATTTTTTTACTACTTTTTTGTTTTTGAAAAGATTTGATCTGAAACGGGTTTTTTTAGATCTACGAAAATATAGATTTAAAAGTTTTTATATTTTCCTTTTGAGATCTGAAATTTTTTTGCATGTTGTTATTACCATTTTTACAAGTCCGAGTCTGATTAGGTTTTTAGATCTAACATGAAAAATCTGTTTCGAAAACTTCTATTTGAAATTTTCCTTTTTCTGTTCTTTTCATTAAAGTTTTTAACCTCTTTTTTTTCTTTGCAATTCTCGCTCTTCGAAGGACCATCCACGAACAAGGAACATTTGCAAGTCACTCGGCCACCGTCCATGGCAACGACGGCAGGGAAGGAAGGTATAACTCTTTGATTTATTTTTCATTGAAAACGTTTTGAATTTCATATAAAATAATAATAAATAAACAATTAATAAATATTAATATATAATAAATAATAAGTAAATATATTAATATACATATATATTTAAAACGTTTTGAGTTTTCAAGGCAGTAATATATTGAGCAATTAATAGGTGTAATACTATATAATAAATAGTAATTACATATACTAATATATATATACTTAAATAAGAAAGGAAAAAAATGCTTCAAAGTAGTAGTAAATACCAGTAAATACGTATGCAAATAATATACATTGAGTACTACTAGATTGCTGGAATTTGTTTTGAATCCGACTATTGGTTGTTTTGGGTATTCTTGTGTTTGTATTTTGAATGCACTATGTTTTTGTATTGATTTTTTTAAACTTCTGTATTGATTTCTAAAGAAAACCTCTGTAAAAAATTACAAGTGCTTTGAACGAAGCTTTATAACCTATATTTCAATCATGGTATTTTGTTTCTTGTCATTAAACTGCTGTTATTTCTTCCTTGCAGGTGCGGCTAGGCAGTGGCAGTGTGGGTAGTGGCAGATGGATGGTGGTGCAACTTGCGGTGAGCTGACGTGGCGGTTTCTGGTTGGCTAAGGATGGAGTTGGCTGGTAGCAAGTGGTCTTAGGGTTTGACCTTTCTGTTTTAGGTTTAGTTTGGGCCTATTGGGCCAATCATGTAATTGGGTTGGGGCATTTGGGCTTGTAAAATGGACTTTGGATTTGGTAATTGGGCTTGGTTTGCTTGTAATTTGGACATTTTTTATTTTAAATTTAAATAAATTTAAATTCAAATAAATTCAAATAAATTCAAATTAATTTAAATTTAAAATAACTTTTGAATTTAAAATAAATTTAAACTTGACTTAAATTTAAATTTAAAATAAATTTAAATTTAAAATAAATCTCAAAATGGGTTTAGTTTGGGCCCGGACAAATTGGGCTTCAACAACTGTGTGTTCATGGGTTGAGATTGTACGATGAAAGTCGTGGTAATAATCATCCTTCAAACAATTAATAGTAAAACCACTCTGATTGGTGACGATTGGATAGGGAGGGGTTCTGGGGAACCTCTCCACTTTGTTGGTATGCTGGAGGATTGGGTGCATTGCATTGTGCTTGTGTTTTTATTGCATTTGTGTTGTGATAAATTGTATGCTTGTTTTAAAATGTTTTATGAAATTACTGTGATATTGTGTTTGTGATTGCTTGCACTTTAGAGACACATTGGGCTCTTTAGCTCTTTACCCCTCAGTTTCTCTTACAAATTTATTTGGATATAGGTGACTTGGTATTCGGAAGATCTTTTGTTTTTAATTATTTTCATTTATTATTTGTTATGAAATATTTTGGGGATTTTTCAGCTTAATGTGTTATTAAATGATTTTGGGGTTCTAATGTTTAATTTTTAATTTGGAGATTTTAGATATTTGTTTAAGGAATTTGAATAATAATTTTTATGTTTGGAATTATTCAGGAATGTGAGAAATTAATTGTTTTACTATGACTTAATTTATTTACAAATTACATTATTTATCTATTTTAAAATGATTTCTGAGGGTGAGATTACGATAGTGATATTCTAGATTCGATAATATCTTCTAGGTCGGGTTAGGAGGTGACATTTAGTGCTATTAGAGTTGAGTTCAACAGTCGAATTGTGAGGCTCAAAACAATTGATTTCAAAAGTTTTTAAAAGCTTTGGGAAAATCAGGGATTTTTAATAAATATGTTATTTTATAAATTATTTTCTTACTTTGGAAATTCTAAGAGATTTAATCAGAGACTCCAATACCAAATCTTAGTTTAGTGATCATTGCTCTCTATTTACTATGCGACAACGTAAGAGTTCTAGTTTTACGATTAGTCGCAGTCGAGGCTGTACTGTTAGGGTTGTCAGCGATCTTGTGCCTCTGGTGAAACTAGAGGAGGAACCCGATTGAGATTCTAACTCAGGATGAGAAAGTTCTTAAGAGGAAGACTATTAAGATGGTTAAGGTTTTGTGGCTTATAATATTATTTAATTGTGAAGAGCGGAAAATGAATTTTTAAGAAAGAAGTATAGGTGAGTAGAAACAAGAAAACGTATTATTAAGGAAATAAGAAAAGATGAAGTGATGTTAATGTTTGAAAAGAGAAAAAGGTTTGTAAGGAATAAATAAAATTAGTGAAGAGTTGGAAGATCCAAGAAAGATATTAAGATCTAATGGTAAATGAGTATAAAGGAAAATAGGTTACAAGTTGTGAAGAGATAAATATAAAATAATTTGAGGTATAAATTAAGAGTGAAAGTAGTAAATGTATTTAGTCTTTATAGATATTTAAAAGACGATTCGTAATCTTTGTAGATAAGAATGAGAAGATACATTAAGAATCCAATGAGTGTTCATTAGGAACTTAAAGTCATGAAATAATAATAATAATAATAATAATAAACTTGTGGGTTACTAACTAGACTAGTATAAAGATTTGAAAGATAAATGATAACTACAGAATCATGAAAGAAATAGAAGAGAAAGGATAAAATTTAAATTTATGATAGAAGATATGAATGAAAATATAAAGAAATACTTTTCATGAAAAAGAAATTTTAAATTACGAGGTAGATTATAGAAGATAAAAACATAATTGACCATGAAAAATAGTGTAAGTATTTTAGAAAAGTAGTGAAATGATTTTAAGAATTAGTAAATAAAGAGTGAACAAAATATAGCAAAGTTGTAAATTGTTTAAAAAATAGTAATAATAAATAAAATAAATAAAAGGTAAATTTTGGTAGGAACAATTACCTCAAGGAGACTATTGGCAGCGGTCAGGCCAATAGAATTCTAAGAGGTTTGGATTAAGAGGGTTAACTCTGATCTGTAACTAGGATAATCATTGTTTGCCTTGAAACGAGAAAGAAAAGAAAGAAAGTGAAGGAATTATATGAAAATGAAGATAAGAATTCAAGGGTATAAGAAAATAATGTAACCCCCTTTACTCGGCCTAGAAGTTATGACCAGATCCAAAAGGTTATTTCTGTAATCAAACCCTTACGCAATCGGATAAACCATAATCATTCCCATACATATATATATATATAATATATTTATAACTATAAATAATCTATAATTTAAATTAAATAATTAAACTTCTAAAATAAATGCCAAAATCCCCAAATTAAAAATAAACTTATAATCCCCAAAAAATAATAATCAAGACAAATATAAATGAAACCCCAATATAAAATAATGAAATAAAATAATACTATAAATATGCCTCCGAGTACTAGGTCACCTATGTCTTGGGTATCTGTAAAGGAAACTGTAGGGGAATGAGCTAAAAAGCCCAGTGCGTCTCTAAAGTACATACAACCTAGTATATAATATCACAACAATTTATAATGCAAACAGTAACCGCAAATCACGTTACAATCACATGCACAATATAATGCATCCATACTCCAACATACCAACATAGTGAAAAGGTTCCCCATAACCCTTTCCTATCCAATCTTCACCTATCGCAGTGTGGTTTTAGTATCAGCCGTTTAAAGGGATGATAACTGTAATGACCTAAATTCACGGGCATCGAAAAAAGTGAGTTATAGGGCCCCCGTCCTAGTAAACCATGTTCGTAAATAATTATTAGGAGTAATTATGAGTTTAGTAGTGTGTTTAATTAAGCTTTGATTAGGTGAATTTAATTTAATTTAGAGTAATTAATAAAAGGACTAAATTAAATAAAGGGTAAAAGTCTAATTATAGATTAAAAGAAAGAAAGAGGGACTAAAATGGCAATTATGCCTATTGCATAAATTGAGGCGGCAAACAGAGAAAAATCTAAAGATTTTTCTTGATTTTAATTTATTATTAATTAATATTAAAATATAATAATATAAATTATTATTTAATTGGTATTATTTTATTATTATTAATTGTATATATAAATATAAAAGAATAAAGAAAAAGAAAGAAACAAAAGAAGAAAGATCAGAGGCTCACGAAACAGGGGAGAAAGAAAAGGGAAGGAAAAAAAAGAAAAAAAAAAAAAAATTAGGACTTTGAAGCTTTAATCTTTAATTTGTAAGTCAATTAAGCCATTTTCTCTTAAATTAGATGTTTTAGAAGCTGTAGAATAAAGTTTTGATGAAATGAAGTTGAGGCCTTGGAAGTTTTAAGGTTTTTGAATATGGTTCATGTTCAACAAAATAGTGAATTAGGGATTTAATTGAATGAATTTCAAGTTAGCATTGATAAAGGGATTAAATTGTAAAAGAAGCTATAAGTTTTGTGATAGAGGGATTAAATTGAAAGAAATTTTAAATTGGGTTTTATTATGAACATTAGATTGTTAAGTAGAATATGGAAGGAAATTGAATAAAAATAAAGTATGAATTGAGTTAGAAAAAAATAAATAAGTTAATTAGGATTAAATTGGAATTAAGGTATAAATTGGATAGAAATTCAATTATTATTATAAATTAATGCTGTAATTAATAGTGTAAATTATTTTTTTTGTGAGCTAGCAAAGAACCCGAAGCATCGGCACAAAAAAGGAGAAGGAGAAAGTTATCGAGGAGTAATCGCGAAATCCGGGTTTGTATTACTATAATTTAAATTATTCATTATTTAATGTTTATTTAGATATTTATGTTTAATAAGTGAAATTGAAATTGAAAGTGCTATGAATTGTAAATTGAAAGTCCTTATTAATTAGTCGGGCCGAGTCGGTTATAGTTGGCATGCCAGGATTGGAAGAGTTCAGGGATACTTCGACCTTGAGTCGATGAGACACTGGGTGTCATTATTTTACTTCGGATAGATTCGATGATAGGTACTGGGTACCACTTTACTTCGACTAGGCCGATGAGACATTGGGTGTCACTTTATTGCTTCGAACTATCCGATGAGGCACAGGGTGCCATTCTAGTGTGTTTGGTTGGATCCGTGTATCCGCTAAGGTCCGAGTCTTGTTAATAAGGGTAAACAATGTGAAAAAGAAAAATTGAAAAGAAATGAAAATTGAGGCATATAAAGTGATATGTGATGAAATTGAAAAATGAGAATGAAATGGTTAAATTGAATTGATATTAATATGGAATGAAAGATGTATTATAAATTAAGATAATATGTGTTCATGTATTATATGATTGATTATGTGAAAATTATTTTTTGATTATTTATAATTTGAATTATAGTAATGCCACTGAGTATGAAATACTCAGCGTACGGTTGTTTCCGTGTGCAGGTTAGTAGAAATAAGGTCCTGGTTCAGCATCCAGTGATCCCGACCTCAGTATAAACTCGGTGATGTAATTTTCCTCTTTTGGTAAAAGTGGCATGTACTAGGTGTTGTATAGGTTACATGTATATGCTTGTAATGTTGGTTACAAAGATATATATATATACTATATTTTGATATTAGTTTAGTAAAATGGTAAAAAGTATATTATAAATTTTGGCATTAAGTTTGAATGAAAAATGAATAAGTTATTAGTAAATTTTGAATAATATTAAGAATGTTTAATTATTGAATTAATATGTTAATGGAATGATTATGATTAGGTGAATTTGAGTATAAATTGTTTTGGTTGCGGGTTGAAATTGCAGGGAAGGTTAGATGTTTATAAAGGGGGTTATATCGCGTTCGAAAAAAAAATTTATGAAAAATCTACGGAGCACAAAGCAAGTCCCAATTCCCTTCTAATACGTATTTTGAGTCTCGAGGGTCTAATTAAGGAATTTTTATGATTATTTTATAGTATGTTCATTAATTAATTATTTATTATTTGTAAGTTGTTCGATATGTCTGGTAATACCCTGTAACCTTGTTTCGACGATAATTTAGGGTTAGGGGGTGTTACAATAACCACGTCTTCCACCATACAATCCCAACCCATGAACACACAGTGGTATGATCACATAACTAACTCAATTTTAGTCTCAGTCTCAATCTCATAGTATTTCTCATATCATCACAGTGCACAGTAGAATAATCAAAATAATTTAAATCAGCCCCATGTCCGTATATATGCATGACAATATCAACATGCTTTACACAGCTCAACCTCAATCATACCATCTTCACATCACAATATAATCATCACAATAACAATATACCTCAACACAACATGTAATCACATATGACACAATATCTCATGCAATAGGTTATGTTACAGCTATAGAAACACACCTCTAAGAAGCAGAAATTGTAATGACGAGGAGGTCGTCTATAACACCCAAATCTCGAACACTAACATCGATTAGGATTTCGATGTTACTATTCATTTAATACTGTTCAACTTTTAAAATATCCAAATATTTTAATCTTTATTCATCACGAAATTCACCTCCCATATTTTAGATCAATATTTAATTATAACACAATTTCATCAAGGGCTAAAAATAACATTTCCAATAATTTAGGAGACTTCTATCAGTACCTAATGGTCAAGTATCGGTAGTAGTCATGTTAGAGAATAATTTAGAAACTGTGCAGACTTCTACCGGTACTTGTGTTAGATCTACCGATACAAGTATGGTTTCTACCGGTACAAGTCATGCATCTACCAAACCCAAAAACTCCAAAGGGAAAAAATCATCACCCTGCAACTTCTGCCGATATATGCATACGTACTACCAATACGTCAAAGCTAACAACTACAAATACTCATTATTCAACTACCGATACAACTCAAGTCAGAGGACAACCTCTCTCTTACCTTATACTTCTACAGATACATGCACAAGTTCTACCGAAATAAGTACGCAGAATCTCAATAATTGAGCCAAGTCACAAGTTTAACATTCAAGTACTTCCAATACAAGAAATGCATTAAGTCATCACACATCATACATAACTTCTAAATCTTTACGAGCATCTTAAGCTTAAACATCTAAGTTGTACTCATGCATTTACACAATCAAAATAGTATGATTTCAACATATATAATTCAATATTAAAGGTTAATATCATCCTAGTACATACCAAATAATCGAGTGATGTAAATACTACCGAACGAGCTCCCAGGATAGTGTGATGTCTTCAAGAAGATCCGATCTTCAAGTCAAAAAACGAAATCTAAAAAACAAGAACAAGTTCACTGGTAAGCTACACAGCTTAATAAGTTCGCAAGTTCATCAATTTACCAAGTCTTATGTGAGAAGTAACTCTATAAATCTGTCAAGCCAGCACAACTGAACTTCAAAGGTCGTTATTCATTTTACTCCCTGTTAACACAAAGGTCATGATGCTCATTTGCTCCCTATTGACCCAAGGGTCATGCCTGTTACAAGTATTCGATGTTATTTTTAACCAACGATACGGTATATCTATTCCCTACGATGCTGCTCACACTAAGCTGACGAGAATATGCAAACAAACATAAATCCCAGCCCCCGTAGGGCTTGTAATCAATTCTTGGATTCTATTCACCTTACAGTGACTCACGATGCTATAGAGAATCCACAACAAATGCAGGATCTCAGCTATCGGACCATTTTCTATCTTTGGCACAAGACCGGGAAATTCTCATCCCGTCGTTTCTATCTTCCACGTTTTCAATCATCCTTTCTCATTTCCACAATCATTAGAAATATAGTTATAAGAAGTTATTAATAAAAATTTAACATTACGAACTTACCGGACTAGATTGCTGTTTGAGAAGAACTTTAGGGACTAATCCGCTAATTCTCTTTTTCGCGATCAGTAGCACTATTGTAGTCTACATTCACAAATCATTCAATTATCATTTTAGTCACACAATTTTATCATTCAACACAATTTAGTCCTTTTTAGGTAAATTATAATTTTTACCCCTAGTAGTTTCCATTTATTCAATCTAGTCCTTTCAACATAAAATATGCAAAATAACCATTCTCTCACACAATCAACCATAGCCGAATTCTCTTGGGTGTCCATCGAACCCATTCACACATTTATTTTCACAACAACACATGTGATTTCACCAATTTCACATTTTAGTCCTTAAACTTTAATTTCATCAAAAATCACTTTACAAAAAAGTTTAACCCAAGCATCAAACATTCAAATATATCAAAAGCCTTCAAGAACAAGCATTTTCAACAATGGAAAGTTTCATAACATTTGATAGATTAACAAATTAATCCTTGCATAAGCTAGATTAAGCTGATACGGACTCAAAAACACAAAAATTACCAAAAACGATCAAGGTTTGTTTACCCAAGTCAAAGCGTAAAGATTTGAATTGAAAACCCTAACTTTTCTCTCCTTGTTGCCATGTGAAGGAAGAAGAAAGAAGAAGAAAAATGGGATGAAAATCAATTTCTTTTATTTTAATTTTCATATATATAATAATGACATTTTTGTAATTATTGAGACTTTCATCATTAAGCTTTAATTAATCATTTTTAATCTTAATTAAATCTATTTATAGTTATAAACCACTCCAATCCACTAACTAAAAGTCATTTGGTTATTTTATTCATTTGGTCCTTCTGATTAAAATTTATACTTTTACCCTTTTTATGATTTAGTCCTTCCTATTCAATTGACTATTTAATCTATGAAATTTTCAAATCATAATTTCATACAATGCATATACAATGCATATATCACTAGAAATATTCAAAATAAATAGATTTATGACTTGACTCATCGGAGTTGTGGTCTTGAAACCACTATTTTCGACACCATTAAAAATCGAGCTGTTACAACTCTTCCCCCTTAGGGAAATTTTGTCCCGAAATTTCTTAATAATAAACAGGTGAGGGTACTGTGACCTCATCGAAGCATCTGTCTCCCATGTAGCTTCCTCAAGCCCGTGACAATTCCACAATACTTTCACCAACGGTACTCTCTTGTTCCTCAGTTCTTTTACTTTGTTAGATAGTATTCTAACCGGTTCTTCTAAATATAACAAATCCCGCTGAATCTCAACTTCCATGGGTGTAATTACATGTGAGGGATCTGATCAGTATCGTCTCAACATCAAAACATGAAATACATTATGGATCTTCTCCAATTCTGGAGGTAAAGTCAACTTATATGCTACAGGACCAACCCGTTCTATGATCTCATACAGCTCAATAAACCGTGGACTCAACTTCCCTTCAATCGAATCGTAGCACCTTTTTCTAAGGTGAAACTCTCAAGAAAACTCTATCTCCTACAGTAAATTCTATATCTTTCTTTTTAAGATCTGCGTACGACTTCTGTTAATTAGACACTGCTTTCAAATAATCACGAATTACCTGCACTTTGTCCTCAGTTTCATGAACTAAATCAATTCCAATCAACTTAGACTCGCTCAATTCTGACTAGTACAGAGGTGTCCTGCACTTCTGACCATATAATGCTTCGAATGGTGCCATTTTAATACTAGATTGATAGTTGTTATTATATGCAAACTCCACCAACGGTAGATACTTTTCCTAGCTTCCTTCAAACTCAAGTGTACAACATCGTAGCATATCCACAAGAATCTGTATCACTCGTTCTGACTAACCATTCATTTGCGGATGATATGCAGTACTAAAATTCAACCTGCTCCCTAGAGCTTCATGTAGCTTACCATAAAATCTCAAGTTAAAGCGTGGATCCCTATAGGAGATGATAAAGGCTGGTACCTCGTGTAGTCGAACTATTTCAGACATGTATAGGTCGGCCAGTCTCTCAAGTGGATAATCTACCCGAATGAGGATGAAATGAGCGGACTTCGTCAATCTGTCTACAATTACCCAAATTGAATCTTTCTTTCTCGGTGTTACCGAAAGTCTTGTGACAAAATCCATTGTAACTCGTTCTCATTTCCAGTCCGAAATGGAAATCGACTGTAGTAACTGAGATGACACTTGGTGTTCGGCTTTCACTTGCTGACATATAAGACATTTAGGCATAAACTCTGAAAATTCTCGTTTCATACCTGACGACCAATACAATTTCTTCAAGTCATTATACATTTTCACACTCCCCGAGTGTATGGAATAAGTGCTACTGTGAGCCTCTGTCAAAATGTCTCGTCTCAAATCTGAATCGTTTGGGATACATACCCTGCCTCTATAATACATCATACCCTCAGTATCAATTGTAAACCCTAAAATAGCATCATCCCGTATCTGCTCCCTTTTAGCTATAGGCTTTGGATCCTTTCTTTGTAATTCTTAAATCCGCTGTAGAAATAACAGCTTTGTTCTAAGCTCCGCGGTGATAGAACCATCTCCTTCCAATGATAGATGGACATTCATTGCTCTCAAAGTAAACATTGATTTCTGACTCAGAGCATCGACTACAATATTGACTTTACCCGGATGATAATCGATCACAATGTTATAGTCTTTTAACAGCTCTAACCATCGACGCTGTTACAGATTCAACTCCTTCTGTGTCATTAGATATCTCAAAGTCTTGTGATCTGTAAATAAATGACATCTCTCCCCATAGAGGTAGTGTCTCGAAATCTTCAATGCAAAAACTACGGCAGCTAACTCTAGATCGTGAATCGGATAATTCTTTTAATGTGGTTTTAACTGTCAAGAAGCATAAGCCATCACTTTCCCATCTTGCATCAAAACACACCCTAATCCACTTAAAGATGCGTCACTGTAGATAATGAACTCTTTTCCCGTCTCTGGTTGCATCAATACTGGAGCTTTAGTTAACAACTTTTTCAACTGGTTGAAACTTTGTTGACATTTTTCAGACGACACGAACTGAATGTTTTTCTGTAGCAACCTCGTCATCGGCAAGGCTATGATGAAAAAGTCTTTCACGAATCGACGATAATAATTCAATCCCAAGAAACTGCTTACTTCAGAAACATTCTTCGGTACCTTCTAATCGAGAATAGCTGAAACTTTGCTTGGATTAACACGTATTCCTTCTGAAGATATTACGTGACCCAAGAATCCAACTTCTCGAAGCCAAAATTTACATTTACTGAATTTTGCATACAATTGCTTTTCTCGTAAAATTCGTAACGCCTCTCTCAAATGCTGAGTATGCTCTGATTCTGTCTTTGAATAAATCAATATATCATCAATAAACACAACCACAAACCCATCCAACTGGGGTTGAAATATTTTGTTCATCAGATCCATAAATGCTGCGAGGGCATTAGTTAACCCAAATGGCATAACTAAAAACTCATAATGTCTGTATCGAGTTCTGAATGCCGTTTTCATTATATCACCATCTTTCACTCGCATATGATAATAACCTGACCGAAGGTCTATTTTGGAGAATACGGTTGCACCTTTTAACTGGTCAAATAACTCATCGATCCAAGGCAACGGGTGCTGTTTCTTGATCGTCACCTTATTTAGCTGCCTCTAGTCTATACACATCTGCATCGATCCATCCTTCTTTTTCACGAATAATACGGGCGCATCCTACGGTGACACACTGGGTCGTATGAATCATCTGTCTAACAATTCTTGCAGTTGAGCTTTCAATTCTTTCAATTCTGTCGGTGTCATTCTGTACAGTGGAATAGAGATCGAAGCGGTACCAAGTAGTAAATCAATACCGAATTCTACCTCTCTGATTTGTGGCAAACTTGGTAGCTCTTCGGAACACATCTGTATACTCTTGAACAACTGGTACCTGAGCCAATTCTGTTCTCAAGCCCCAAATATCAAGTATGTATGCCAGGAATGTTTTACAGCCTCTATGAATCATCTTCTGTGCTGAAATAGCTGAAATCACTCTGGTTTTACCGTTCAACCTACCGGATTCCACTGTGATTACCTCACCTGTCAAACATTTCAAACTGATCTGTCTCTGCTTGCAATTTACTATCGCATCATGCTCAGATAACCAATCCATCCCCAAGATCACATCAAACTTAGTGTAGGGCAATAGCATTAGATCAATAGAAAATTCACAACCCTGAACTTTTAGTGGACATTTATAACATACCAAGTTAACAATGACACTATGACCTAAAGGGTTTGTGACTTGCACATCAAATTCGGTCTATTCAACGACCAATTTCTTATCAGTGGCTAAAGTAGTGCAAATATAGGAATGAGTTGACCCTGGGTAAATCAAAGCACATACAATATCATTAAATAGATAGAATATATCAGTCACTACATCAAGAGCGGTAGCCTCTTCTGTAGCTCTGATGGCATATGTCCGTGCCCGTGCCTCAGACTGGGTTACATTACCCCTGTTGTCACCTTGATTTCCACCCGTACTGTTACTCTGTCTCGGGTGTTTACCTTTTGACGGTGAAATAGGAGTTTTCACATTCTGGTTCTCTTTTGCCTCCGAAGTCATCGGGCAGTTTCGCATAAAATGATCTGTACCCCCACATCGATAACAAGTCCCTTTTATCTTTCGACACTCACCCTCATGATACCTTCCGCAATGAGCACATGATGGGTTTGGCACATTTCGGACACTGGCTGTAGGATGGTTCTAAAATTTAGACTCTAGTGGTCTTGATCTACTCCTGCTCAGAAACCTAGAAGGAACTACTCCGCAAGTTTCATTTTCTCTAAATTTCTTCGGTGACGGCATAGAAAAAGTTCTGGTGATGTTCTTTCTCTCAGATTATCGAAACCTCTTCTCTCTCTATCTCTTGTTATGGTAAATTTCTTCCATCTTTTGAGCTCTATCTGTGAGAACTACAGACGACTGTAGCTCAAACCCTCCTACCATCATCTTGATCTTGTCATTTAGTTCGTCTTCAAAGCGGACGCACATTGCTTCATCTGTCGATACAATTTCCCAGGCATACTTACTGGGTTGTATGAATTCTCGTTCATATTTTGCCACCGTCTTATTCCCCTGTCTTAATTCTAGAAACTCTTTCTTCCTCTTGTCTAGGTACCTTTTGCTGACATATTTCTTTCTAAAATCTGCTTGGAAAAGCTCCTAGGTAACTTCATTCTCAAGCATCACTGCTAAAATCATCGTCCACCAATTGTAGGCCTCGTCCTTCAACAACGAAGCCGCACACCTCAGGTAGTTTTTTGGAGGATAAGCCATCTCATTTAAAACTCTTAGTGTATTTTCTAACCAGTATTAAGCTCTGGAAGGATCATCTTCTATATTTCCTCGAAATTCTTCTGCATTATACTTTCTAACCTTGTCCGTTGGAACACGACGTCTCTGTTCTACCATTGGAGGAGGTGGAGGCATAGCTGAAGGTACTACTGGTCGGGTGGCAGGTTATGCGACAGGAGGTGGAATAGGTGGTGTTATCGAGTTTTTTCTCATGAACTCTGAGAACCACTATCTCATCAGTCCGAAAACATATTCTTTGCTTCATTTTCTATCATCGGTAATATCGGTGCCTCATGACTAGCTCTAGAATCATTAGTCGGGACATTACTATTCACTTCATTGGTTTCCTCTCTTTTTGAGTCAGACATCTCACGTTTATCTGCAAAAACTATGATTAGATCGAGTCCATCTATATCACACTATCACAGGTTCATTTGGCATGTACTTCTAAAACATAAAACACTGTCATCATAGTCCAAGAAACGGTTAAATCGAAAGCTCTAATACCACTAAATGTAACACCCAAATCTCGAACATTGACGCCGATTAGGATTTCGATATTACTATTCATTTAATACTGTTCAACTTTTAAAATATCCAAATATTTTAATCTTTATTCATCACGAAATTCACCCTCCCATATTTTAAATAAATATTAATTATAACACAATTTCGTCAAGGATAAAAATGACATTTCCAATAATTTAAGAGACTTCTACCGGTACCTAATGATCAAGTATCGGTAGTGTCCTGTCAGTGAACAATTTAGAAACTGTGCAGACTTCTACCGATACTTGTGTTATATCTATCGATACATGTATGGTTTCTACCGGTACAAGTCGTGCATCTACCGATACCAAAAACTCTAAAGAGCAAAAATCCTCACCCTACAACTTCTATCGATATATGCATACATACTACTGATACATCAAAGCTAACAACTACAGATACTCATTATTCAACTACCGGTACAATTCAAGTTAGAGGACAACCTCTCTCCTACCTTATACTTCTACCGATACATGTACAAGTTGTACCGAAACAAGTACACAGAATCTCAAGAATTGAGCCAAGTCACAAGTTTAACATTCAAGTACTTCCAATACAAGATATGCATTAAGTCATCACACATCATACATAACTTCTAAATCTTTACAAGCATCTTAAGCTTAAACATCTAAGTTGTACTTCATGCATTTACATAATCAAAATAGTATGATTTCAACATTTATAGTTCAATATTAAAGGTTAATATCATCTTAGTACATGTCAAATAACCGAGTGATGTAAATACTATCGAACGAGCTCCCAGGATAGTGTGATGTCTTCAAGATGATCCGATCTTCAAGTTACAAAACGAAATCTACAAAACAACAACAAGTTTACTGGTAAACTAAACAGCTTAACAAGTTCGCAAGTTCATCAATTTACCAAGTCTTATGTGATAAGCAACTCTATAAATTTGTCAAGCCAGCACAACTGAACTTCAAAGGTCGTTATTCGTTTTACTCCTGTTGACACAAAGGTCATGATGCACATTTGCTCCCTAGTGACCCAAGGGTCATGCTTATTACCAGTATTCGATGTTATTCTTAACCATTGATACGGTATATTTGTTCCCTACGAAGCTGCTCACACTAAGCTGACGAGAATTTGCAAACAAGCAGAAATCTCAACCATCGTAGGGCCTGTAATCCATTCTTGGATTCTATTCATCTTACGGTCACTCACGATGCTATAGAGAATCCACAACAAATGCAGGATCTTAACCATCGAGCCATTTTTTTATCTTTGACACAAGACCGAGAAATTCTCATCTAGTCGTTTCTATCTTCCACGTTTTCAATCATCGTTTCTCATTTCCACAATCATTAGAAAGACAGTTATAAGCAATTATTAATAAAAATTTAATGTTACGAATTTATCGGACTAGATTGTAGTTTGAGAAGAACTTCGAGCACTAATCCGCCAATTTCCCTTTTCCGTGATCAGTAGCACGATCGTAGTCTACATTCACAATTCACTCAATTCTCATGTTTAGTCACATAATTTTATCATTCAACACAATTCAGTCCTTTTTGGGCAAATTATGATTTTACCCCTAGTAGTTTCCCTTTATTGAATCGAGTCCTTTCAACATAAAATATGCAAAATAACAATTCTCTCACACAATCAACCATTCGAATTCTGTTGGGTGTCCATCCAACTGATTCACACATTTATTTTCACAACAACACATGTGATTTCACCAATTTCACATTTTAGTCCTTAAACCTTAATTTCATCAAAAATCACTTTACAAAAAGGTTTAACCCAAGCATCAAACATTCAAATCAAAAAAACCTTCAAAAACAAGCATTTTCAACAATGATAAGTTTCATAACATTTGACATATTCTCTAATTAATCCTTGTATAAGCTAGATTAAGTTGATACGGACTCAAAAACAAAAAAAATTACCAGAAACGATCAAGATTGCTTACCCAAATCAAAGCTCAAAGATTTGAATTGAAACCCTAACCTCTAATTTCCTCCATGTTTCCGTGTGAAGAAGAAAAAAAGAAGAAATAGGATGAAAATCAATTTCTTTCTTTTAATTTTCATATGTATAGTAATGGCATTTTGTAATTATTGAGACTTTTATCATTAAGCTTTAATTAATCATTTTTATTCTTAATTAAATCTATTTACACTTAATATAAACCATGTCATTCCACTAACTAATATTCATTTGGTCATTCTTATTAAATATCTATACTTTTACCCTTTTTATGATTTAGTCTTTCCTATTTAATTGACTATTTAATTTATGAAATTTTTAAATCATAATTTCATACAATGCATATATCACCAGAAATGTTCAAAATAAATAGATTTACGACTCAACTCGTCAGAGCTGTGGTCCCAAAACCACTGTGTTCGACACCACTGAAAATCGAGCTGTTACATCATCCACCACGCACTGATCGAGTACTCGATCTAACGGGATTAGATCCTACAATACAAACTAAATATTAATACTATTCCCCAGCCACCAATTAAACATAAAACTAACTAAAATAACTCATGTGTAGCTCTCGAAATTGGTGTAGGAGTAGATTGCACAAGTGGAGGAGGAGGTAAATCGTCAATCTCGGAGTCGTGATCACCTAAACACAAATATCTCACATTAAATTTCTTAAATTAAATCTTTGAATAACTTTAAGTACAAAATTAAAGATAAAATAATCAAAACGAGGCTTTTGGGTTTGAATTTGACAAAACGGATAGTAGAAACGGACTCAGGACATCAAAAAATGGTAGGGTAAGGTTTCTCGAAAAAACTCAACGATCAACCCAAATAGTCGACGATCAACGGTCAACGAGTTCGGGTCGGGTTCAGTTAACAGGTTCAGGTCAGGTTCGGTCAATGGGCGGTCAAATCAAACTTGGTTTAGAGTTTGGGTGATTAGGTTTTAAGGTTTAGGTATTAAGTCTTTATAGTTTTGGAAGCACACACACACTTGGGTAATCGGCTTGGGGTTTAGTTTAGGTTTGATTTGGGTTTGTTAGGTAATAAGGATTGGGTTAAAAACTATTGGAAATTGGGTTGCTAAGGTTGGCCTAATTCTTAAATTTTTATTAACATATTAGATTAGGGTTTCTTAACCCTTTGATGGCGTCGATCGGAGGCTCGACGGATGGCGGCACACAAGCTAGCCGAAATGACACAAAAAGGGAAGAAAATGATCCCTTTCACATACCCACGTCAAGATCGACGGCAAGAAGCGAAGCTCGCGGCGAAGAGTGGTGAAAAAGAAGTGAAACAAATCGGTTTTAGCACCAATTCTCATGAATAGAAACAAAAAAGGAGAAGGAGAGGGAAGGGTTAGGTTTGCAAGGTGACGAGGAGACTATCGACGATGACGGTGTGGTGCACGGAAGGCTGTAGGTAGGTCGTCGGAGCTTGAACGGAAAAAGGGAGAGGGGATAGATGAGAAAGTTTTTGTTTAGAGAGAAAAAGAAGAAAATAAAAGTGGGAGGCTAAAAGGTTTTGAAAATTAAGAAAGGAGGTTTAAATACCTATAAAAATGGGTCACTAACACGAAGGGGCTCAAAGAACATTAGGTTTCGAAATAACCCAAATTTATCCCGTTTTATAAACAAGTCCTAAAAAATCACAATTCGACCATAAAACTTTATTAATGCTCAATTTCATCCCTAAACTTTATCAAACTTTCAAATTAGACCTCAAAATTCACTAAGATCAAATTTTAGTCCCTAATTTTCACCAAAATTCCAATTTAATCCTTTTAATCAAAATTGGGGTGTTACAATTCTCCTCTCCTTAAAGAAATTTCATATTCGAAATTTACCTGGATAAAAAAGATGTGGATACTGAGCCTCGATGACGGCTTTGGGCTCCTTAGTAGCCTCCTCATAACAATGGTTTCACACAAGACCTTAACCATCTTAATGGTCTTCCTCCTAAGAACCTTCTCATCTTGAGTAATGATTTCAATCGGTTCTTCCTCAAAATTCTAGTCAGGACGAACCTTGATCTCCTCAATTGGCACAATATGAGATGGGTCCGACCGATAACGCCTCAACATAGAGACATGAAAGACATCATGAATTTGCTTCAGCTCAGGTGGCAAATCAAGCTGATAGGAAACCGGTTCCACCCGACGAAATACCTGATAAGGACCGATAAAACAAGGACTCAACTTGCCTTTTCGTCCAAATTTAAGCATCTTCTTCCACGGAGATACTCTTAAGAAGACACTCTCACCCACATTAAACTCAATATCTCGACGCTTCAGATCGGCATAAGACTTTTTCCTATCAAAATCAGCCTTAAGTCTCTCACGAATCAATCTAACAGTCTCCTCAGACTCCTGAACAATATCTGGTCCCAACAACTGATGCTTATTCAACTCTGTCCAACCAATAGGAATGCGACACTTCTGCCCATACAAAGCATCGTAAGGAGCCATCTTAATACTGGTTTGATAACTGTTATTGTAAGCGGACTCTGCTAGTGGTAAAAAGCCCTCCTAACTACCTTGATACTCAATCACACAACTCCTCAACATGTCTTCCAAAACCTAATTCACATGCTCGGATTGACCATCAGTTTACGGATGGTAAACAGTAATGAAGTTTAATCGAGTACCCAAAGCACGGTGCAAAGATTCCTAAAATCTCGAAGTAGTAACCTCGGATCTCGATCAGAAATGATAGACAAAGGCACCCCATGAAGGTTAACTATCTCAGAAATGTAGAGTGGAGATAACTTAGTCAAAGGATAGTCAAATCTAACTGGAATGAATGTACAGACTTAGTGAGTCAATCCACAATCACCCAAACTAAATCTTTCTTGGACGATGTTAAGGGAAGACCACTCACAAAATCCATAGTAACATGTTCCCATTTCCATTGCAGAATCTTAATCGGTTGAAGTAAACTTGAAGGACATTGATGCTCAGCCTTGACTTTCTGACAAGTCGAACACTTCGACACAAAGTCAAAAACATCTCTCTTTAAACCCTTCCACCTGTACCTATCACGAAGATTTTTATACATCTTATCTTCGCCAGGATGCATGGAATAAGGGCTATCATGCGCCTCACGGAGAATAGTCTGTTTAATTCCAGAATCCTTCGGAATACAATATTGAACTCGGAAGCATAATATACCATTCTGATCCATGGAGAAGTCCACAGATGTACCTTCTTCCACCTCTCTCATACGGTACACTAGATACGAATCATTAGACTGCTCAGCCTTAATCTTCGAGAGTAAATTGGGAATAACTCAAAGTTCAGCTAAAAGACTGCCATCGTCAAATAATCTTATTTTGGCAAATAAAGCCCTTAGTTTAATTACAACATTACTACTCAAGGGTCGGCAACCACATTAGCTTTGTCAAAGTGATACTCAATCTCACAGTCATAGTCCTTAAGGAGTTCCAACCAACAATTTTGTCTTAAATTAAGCTCTTTTTGAGTAAGAAAATACTTTAAGCTCTTATGATCAGTGAAGATGTAACACTTCTCCTCATAGAGATAGTGTCTCCAAATTTTAAGAGTGAATATTACCGCAGCAAGTTCAAGATCATGGGTAAGGTATTTAATCTCATGCGGTTTCAACTGATGAGACGCATAAGCCACAACCTTTCCCTCTTGCATTAGCACACATCCCAATCCCATGTGAGAAGCATCACTGTAAACACTATAAGCTTTCCCAAGCTCAAGTTGGATCAGAACTGAAACTTAAGTCAACACAAACTTCAACTTCTCAAAACTAGACTCTTGAGCCTCGATCCAAACAAATGGGACGTTCTTCCTCAAAAGCTTAGTCAAAGTTACTCGAGAAACCCTCAATAAACCTCCGATAATAGCCAGCTAAACCCAAAAAACTACGAATCTTAGGAACATTCTTAGGTTGCTTCCAGCCCATAATAGCCTCAATCTTTTGGGATCCACAAGAATACCTTCAGTAGAAACTATATGTCCCAAAAACATAACCTCAAAGAGCCAAAATTCACACTTGTTGAACTTAGCATAAAGATGCTTCTCTCTCAAGGTTTGCAGAACAATTCTAAGATGCACCTCATGCTCAGCCTCAGACTTAGAGTAAACCAAGATATCATCTATAAACACCACCACAAACTTATCTAAGTAGGGCTGAAACACCCTATTCATCATGTCCACAAAAGCAACAAGAGCATTAGTTAACCCAAAGGGCATCACCAAAAACTCATAGTGCCCGTAAGGAGTTCAAAAAGTTGTCTTGAACACATCAGAATCTTTCACCTTAAGCTGATAATACTCAGATCTCAGGTCTATCTTAGAAAATACAGTAGCTCCTTGAAACTGATCGAATAGGTCAGCAATACAAGGCAACGGGTATTTATTCTTAATCATCAGCTTATTCAACTTTTGATAATCAATGCACAACCGAAGTGTCTCATCTTTCTTCTTTACAAACAAAACTAGTGCTCCCAAGGTGAAACACTAGGTCGAATAAAACCCTATCCACAACAGCTCCTACAACTGTATCTTTAATTCCTTAAGTTCTTTAGGTGTCATTCGATAAGGTGCCATGGACAAAGGAGTCGTATCGAGATAGACCTCAATGTCAAACTCAACCTCATCACGTTTAGGTGAGACACAAGCAACTCTTCTGGGAATACATCAGAGAAGTCCCTCACTACTTAAATCTTTTCAATCCCAGAATCTAATTACCTTGGATCTAGGATGTAAGCCAGATAAGCCATGGACCCCTTTCTAATCATCTTTTCGACTTTAAGGGGTGAGATCACATTAGATAAAAATTCTTTATGTTCACCAGTTAGGGTTATCTCCCCGTTATCAGAAGTTCTCAAAGTTACATTTTTTTCTCACAATCCAATTAACTCGGTGCTTAGAAAGCTAATCCATTCTAAGTATGAGATCAAACTCACTGAATGCTAACTCCAATAAATTGGCAAGAAAGATTTCCCTTGGATCTCTAGAGGATGGTTGCGATATATCTTATTAACCTCTATAGAAATACCCACAGGACTTTAAATAGTAACCGGAGACTCAACATTTCACAGCAATCTTAAAACCCACGACACCGCACTCTCCACATAGGAATGCGTCGAACCATTATCAAGTAAAACAAAGTAAGAATAGAGTGAATAGAAAAAGTACCCGCTATGACATTAAGCTCATTATGATCCTCATGCTCCTAGTTGCATACACTAACCTAGGTTATCTCGCCCCAGATCTAGTTGCTCCACCACTCTGAATCGGTCTACTTCTAGTAGCTGACCTCGAAGCAGTCGGTCTAACCTACCCTCTACCCCCAGCAGGAGCTTGAACCGAAGCCTGAGACTAACTCTGCACAACTGAACCAGTAGTAGGATGGAGACAATCTCTAAAGAAGTGCTCCTGTGAACTGCACTTAAAACATGCCCAATCTTCCTCCAACACTCGCCTCCATGTCTTTTATTGTAATAAAAACAGAGATGCAGAGGACGAGGACCAGTAGAACCACCAACACTACCCACAAGAGCTGGCAAAACCGTAGGCCTCACCCTCGGATAACTAGGCTGATTTTCCTCCTCTCTAGGCCTCTTAATAGAAAGACCACAAAAAAACAGGCTAAACTAGTGTGCCTGCTGGCTTCTTACTATACTCCCTATCTTGAGCCCTCTGAGCCTTTGTACAAGCCTTCAAACTCTCAGCAGACCGTGCTCAACTAACCAAATCATTGAATTCCCTATCATGATGCATATTAACCCCAGCCAAGAGCGAGAGTCGCAGTCCCTTCTTAAACCAATCACACTTCTCTTTCTCATTAGTAACCAGCCCAGATGCATAACAGACCAACCTCAGGAACTCAATATCATAGTCATTAACAGACATGTCTCTCTGCCTTAAATTCATGAAGTCATCCCTACACTTATCAAGGAACTCCTTCCCAACATAGCGATCTTGGAAGACTTCTCTAAAATAATCCAAGTAATCTGACTAGCAAGAGTAGACTCTTTCACAGTATCCACCAATTTTGGGCCTCATCCCTCAATAAAGAAACAATAGCCCTAACCTTTTGCCCAGCGGGAGTGTTCATCTCCACAAACAATGTCTGAAGATCTTTCAACCAATACTCAGCAACAGAAGGATCGTACTAGTCCTACCTCAAAATACCTTCATCTCAGCAGCTATAAAATCAGTAGAAATGGGCCTCCTCGGACCCTCAGACTGACCCCCAACAGATCCACGGACTAATCTCAATAATTCCTGACTAATCGTAGCACTATTCAATTCCACGGTCTTGCTATCCCTAGTGTCAAGCACATCTTCATAGGAGCTTCCTCAGTAAGTAAGTCTTCCCCAGCAGCTTGCTGACCCTCAATACCTACGAGCAGCTCATCTCAATAAGAGGCAATTCATCCACATTCACCTAAGGCTCAAATTACAGGAGTAGGATCACTAACGGTCCTAGTAGTACGGCCCCAACCTCGGCCTTGACCTTAGCCGGGACTAATCGTAAGTCTAGCACTTCTACATAGTGGCATACTATCTATCTACATAAGTAAAAAGTACAAAAGTAAGAATTGGTACCGGAGATTTAGAATAAATCACAACTTTTATATATCTATACAACAAAAATATCTTATAACACATTAATTTATTTAAAAATCCTTATTTAACCCAAAAATTTCTTTTTTTAAAAACCATGTCTAGAGAGCCTCACAATCCGTGGGTTGAACTCGACTCTAATACCACTAAATATAACCTCTTTACCTGGCCTAGAAGTTATGATCGGATCAGAAGGTTATTTTTATAATCATATCATCACACAATCTGATAAACCATAATCATTCTGATATTATAACCACAATCATTCTCATACATAATATATATTTATAACTATATATAATCTATAATTTAAATTAATAATTAAACTTCCAAAATAAATGCCAAAAATCCTTAAATTAAAAATCAACTTACAATCCCCAATAAAATATAATCAAGACAAATATAAACAAAATCCCAATATAAAATAATGAAATAAAATAATAATATAAATATGCTTCCTGGTACCAAATCACCTATGTCTCGGGTATCTGTAAAGGAGCTAAAAAGCCCAGTACGTCTTTAAAGTACATACAACCTAGTATATAATATCACAACAATTTATAATGTAAAAGTACCTACAAATCATGTTACAATCACAAGCACAATGCAATGCATCCATACTCCAACACACCAACACAGTGAAAAGGTTCCTCAAAACCCTTTCCCAACTAATCATTACCATCGCAGTGTGGGTTTAGTATCAGCCATTTAAAGGGATGATAACCACGTCTTCCACTATACAATCCCAACCCATGACACACAGTGGTATGATCACATAACTATCTCAATTTTAGTCTTAGTCTCAATCTCATAGTATTTCTCATATATCACAGTGCACAATAGAATAATCACAATAATTTAAATTAGCCATATGTCCTATATATATGTCTGACAATATCAACATGCTTTACACAACTCAACCTCAATCATACCATCTTCACATCACAATATAATCATCACAAATACAAATATACCTCAACACAACATGTAATCACATATGACACAACATCTCATACAATAGGTTATGTTACAGTTACAAACACAAACTAAATATTAATACTATTCCTAAACTACCAATTAAACACAAAACTAACTAAAATAACTCACGTGTAACTCTCGAAACTAGTACAGGAGTAGATTACATAGATGGAGGAGGAGGAGGTAAATCGTCAGCCTCAGAGTCGTGATCACCTAAACACAAATATCTCACATTAGATTTCCCACATCAAATCTCTGAATAACTCTAAGTACAAAAGTAAAGATAAATAATCAAAATGAGGCTTTCGAGTTTGAATTTGATAAAATGGACTGTAGAAACGAACTCAGGACGTCAAAAAATGGTAAGGTAGAGTTTCTCGAAAAAAGTCAATGATCAACCCAAAAAGTCAACGGTCAACGATCAACGTGATCGGGTCGGGTTCGGTCAACAGACGGGCCAAATTGAATTAGGTTTAAGGTTTGGGTGATTTGCTTTTAAGGTTTGGGTATTGGGTCTTCATGGTTTTAGGTTTGTATACACACTTGGGTGATTGGCTTGGGGTTTAGTTTAAGTTTGGTTTGGGTTTGTTGGGTAATAAGGATTGGGTTAAAAACCATTGGAAATTAGGTTGCTAAGGTTGGCCCAATTCGTAAACTTTTACTAACATATTAGATTAGGGTTTCTTAACCTCTTGATGGCGCCAATCGGAGGCTCGACAAACGGCGGCACACAAGCTAGCCGGAATGACACAAAAAGGGAAGAAAATGATCCCTTTCACATAACCATGTCAAGATCGACGGCAAAGAGCGAAGCTCGCGGTGAAGAATGGCGGAAAAAAAGTGAAAAAAATGGGTTCTAGCATCGATTCTCACGAATAGCAACGACAAAGGAGAAGGAGAGGGAAGGATTAGGTTCACAAGGCGACGAGGAGTATATCAGGGACAACGGTGTGGTGCACGGACAACTGTAAGTGGGTCGTTGGAGCTTGAACGGAAAAAGAGAGAGGGGAGAGATGATAAAGTTTTTGTTTAGAGAGAGAAAAAGAAGAAAATAAAAGTGGAAGGCTAAAAAGTTTTGAAATTAGAAACGGAGGTTTAAATACCTACAAAATGGGTCACTAACATAGAGGCTCAAAGAACATTACAGTTTTTGAAATAACCCCAAACTTATCCCGTTTTACAAATAAGTACTAAAAATCACAATTCAACCACAAAACTTTAATTAATGCTCAATTTTATCCCTAAACTTTATCGAACTTTCAAATTAGAACTTACTAAGATCAAATTTTAGTCTTTAATTTTCACCAAAATTCCAATTTAATCCTTTCAATCAAAATTGGGGTGTTACAAATAAAGTCTAGAAGAATGTTAAAAGAATAATGTTTTGATTAGTATGAGATAGTGTTGATAAGAAAAAAAAATGAAAGAGTATAGAATGAATATAAATGATATGCTATGTGAATGTGAAGAAAGGAATTATAAAATCATAGAGATGATTTCATGAAAACTAAATTAAGAAAAGAGTTCTGGTTAAGTGAAAGAAACAAATTATGAGACTAGTTGAGTGAAAATGAAATATAGGATTATAAAAATAATTCCAAAAATGATCGACTAAAGACTTTTGATTCTTATGGAAAGAAAAGTGATTTAAAAGAAGAGTATCATTGCACAAGAAGTGCAAAACGATAGAGGGATTGGGAATATTTTTAATTGTAATTGGAATTGGATAAATAAGGATAAAAGTTAAGGGAAAGCACAATAATGATACATCAATAAAAGAGTGTGATAAGTGGGATTGTGAAAGAAGTTGATTCAAAAGGAAAGTAGAAAGAACATAGAAGTAATGAAGTGTATGGTCAGAAGAACCAAGGAAATTTCGAGGATAAAATTTCTTTTAAGGTAGGGGAGAATTGTAATAACCCCATTTTTTATTTTGGGATTAAATTGTGATTTTAGTGTTTTTAAAGACTAAATTGGAAATTTTGTGAATCTTAGGGACTAATTTGGAAATTCAGTGAAGTTTAAGGACTTAATTGAGCTTTGATTAAACTTTTGTGGCTAAATTCAGAAATTTAGGACTAAACCGTGAAATGGATTAAGTTTGGGGGCTTTTCAAAAACCCTATTTTTGTTGGAGTCCCTTCGCGTAAATTACCTATTTTGTTGGGTATTTAAACCTCTTTTTCACCTTTAGTCAAACCTTTCACCTTCCATTTTAATTTTCTTCTTTTTTCTTTCAACCAAAAATTCTCTCAACCCCCATCTCCCTTTGCCTTTTTCCGATCAACCTTCGGCGACCCTCTTACCGTTGGCCGTGTGTTACACTGCCACCATCAAAATGCTCATCCTCGTTGTGCGAACTCAACCTCACTCTCCTTTCATCCCTTGCAATCATCGTTTGTGAGAACAGCGTGGGAACCGAATTGTTTCTTGCCTTCGTCGCTTGGTTGCCGTTTTGTGTTGGTAAGGTCGTGAATCTCTTATGGCATTTGTTGTGGCCCTTTTTACGCTACCTCCAACTTGGGGTAAGCATCGCTTTGTTGAAGCACCGATGCCGTTAGGGGCTTTAAAAAACCTAATCTATTATGTAACTAAAAGTTTAAGAATTGGGCCTAACCTTAGCAACCCAATTTCCTATGGTTTTGACCCAATCCTTATTATATAACAAACCCAAAGCCAAGTGACCCAAGTATGTGAGCTCACTTAGCCAAACCAATTTGTGTGAGCTAACCAATCCTAATCTTGAGCCCAAAATTTGACCCAAACCCTAAACTTAAACCAACCTTAAACCCAAACCGATTTTACCTACTTGTGACCCGCCTGTTGATCCATCTGACCCAACCCGTTGACCCGAGTTGACTTTGACCCATTGACCTTGACCCGTTGACTTTGACTTATTGACCTGTTAACCTTAGCTGTTGACTTTGATCGTTGACTTTTTTAACCAACCCTATCTTGCCATTTTTTGATGCCTTAATTCCAAATTCGTAGTCCGTTTTGTCAAATTCGAACCCGAAATCCTCGTTTTAACTATTACAAGTTATTATACTCAGTAAAATTTTCTAAGAAAAATGAATAAGGGTTTTGACATGGGATATTCTACGTAAGTGATTACGATTTTGAGAACGATGAGTTACCTCCTCTACCTGTGCAGATTGCCCCTTTAAAAGCTCCAATAGTCACATGTGAGTATTTGTTCTGGTTTAGTGTTGTGTTTAGTAGGTGGCATATTGATAGATTAAGATAGAATTTATTATTGTAGGTTCAAATTCAGCTAGACCAAGTGATAGATCCAAGCGTGGGAGACGTTCTCCACAACGTTAGAGTTTCTGCTGCTAAAGGTGTGTCCCTGTCTATGCTACATGTTGTGTGTTGTGTTTGGTGTCTGCATTATTTTGCTTTGTTGTGTGTGTTATATGATTTTTGTGTAATGTTATCTTGTGATGAGATATTTGTGAGATTATTACATGATATTGTGTATCGCATGTTGATTTTCCATGCATATCTGTCAGATTGTGAGTATTCTGAATATCATGTGTACTCTGATGTGTTATCATGAGATTGTGTTGCGACTGAGTTATTGAGACAACATATTACCGTGTGTTCATGGGTTAGGATTGTACGATGAAAGTCGGGGTAATCACCCTTTCCAACGGCTGATAGTAAAACCACTCTAATTGGTGACGATTGGATGAGGAGAGGTTCTGGGGAACCTCTTCACTGTGTTGGTGTGCTGGAAGATTGGGTGTATTGCATTGTGCTTGTGTTTTTATTGCATTTGTGTTGTGATAAAATTGTATGCTTGTTTTAAAATATTTTATGAAATTACTATGATACTGTGTTTGATTGCTTGCACTTTAGAGACATATTGGGCTCTTTAGCTCATTCCCCCTCAGTTTCTCTTACAGATTTATTCGGACATAGGCGACTTGGTACTCGGAGGTTCTCCTGTTTTTAATTATTTTTATTTATTATTCGTTATGAAATATTTTGAGGATTTTTTAGGTTATTGTGTTATTAAATGATTTTGAGGTTTTAATGTTTAATTTTTAATTTGGAGATTTTGGATATTTGTTTAAGGAATTTGAATAACAATTTTAAGTTTGGAATTATTCAGGAATGTGGGAAATTAATTGTTTTACTATGACTTAATTTATTTACAAATTACATTATTTATTTGTTTTAAAATGATTTCTCAGAGTGAGATTACAATAGTGACCTTCTAGATTCGGTAATATCTTCTAAGCCGGGTTTAGGGAGTGGCAGCCATGGTGGTTAAGTTTTGGCTTATTATGTTTGAAGAACTAGCTAAGTGTCCATTCATGATACAACTTCTTCAAATAAGCCATGTTTTAGTGAGATTTATCTAATTTTCATGATAAATTTGAAGTATATTGAAGAATGTTTTACGTTTACTTTGTCTGAAGTGTTTTGGTAGTTAGTTTTTCAGTGTTTAAAACTTGGTTTTGAGTCTTATAGGTCCAAGATTGGATATTGAGCTCTCAGGTATCAAAATAAAAGATTTCATGGCAATTTTTTGCTTTAGGCATAGAGGTATCGATATTAGACTTTGTGGTATTGCAACAAGTAAAACAAAATGCAAAAATCTATAGTTATTGAGAAGTATAGGTACTTCTCCCCACTTGTATCGATATTACAGTGCCTTGCCCTAAATAGGTGTGTTTTTAAGAAAACTCCAAATGTTCATACTTCCGTGTGACACTTCCGTGACAGGACATGAGCCATGACATACCATAAAAATGTTTTTAAAGCCTTTGTAACAACCCGTTTTTTAGTGGTGTCGTAAACAGTGGTTTTGAGACCATAACTTTGACGAGTCGGTTCTTAAATATAAATTATTTAATATTTATGATGTCATTTATGTCGTATTAAATTTTGGTTAAGAAATTTTATCGTTAAAATAGTTAATTAAGTAAAACGGGATAAATCATAAAAGCTGTAAGAGTTGATTTCTACTAATTAAAGGGAAGTAGTGGATTGTGGATGTAAGTTAAGGTACTTGAATGGTAATTATACCTTGGTTGAAATTTGAATGAATTAATTAAGGGTAAAAATGTAATTAAGTTAAAAGGCATTATAAACAAATAAGCATGATTAAATTAGAAAAAAATCATCTTCTTTCACCTATTTTAGAATCGAAACCCTAAAAGCCATGGGAGTTCATCGATTTGGTATGTAAATATGTTGTTTTTAATAATTTTTATATTTTTTAACTCGTATTAACTTAATCTAATTAGCCCGAGGACTAATTTGTGAATCTGTCAAATGTTATAGATTTTATCATTGATGAATGAGTTGTTTCTTGAAAATTTATGGAATTTTAACAAGATTGGTTGTTAGATTTGACTATTTTGTAAAGTAGTTTTTGATGATTTTAACGTTTAAGGACCATATTGTTAAAACGATAAAAGTACATGTATTTGATGTGAAATAATTGCATGTAGGGACTGTTAAGAGACTATTAAAGGTTCGGCTAGTGATGGGTTTAAATAAAAATTGTTATTTGGTATGTTTGGGGCTTAAGGACTAAATTGAATAAAAGTGAAAAGTTGACGGTAATTTTGTAAAAATGATAAAAAGGACTTAACTGCATAAATGATTGAATTTGCGATTGATTTGGTTAATTGAATGAAATTATTTTGATAGATCAAGAACGTGATGTTGATCATGGAAAAGGAAAGGTTGCGGAGTAGTTCTTGGATTTAAATTGTAGCTGCAAATTTAGTTCGGTAAGTTCGTATCATTATTTCTTCAATTTGATACTTTCAATTTTATTTATCTTGAATTATTCTTGGATATATGAAATAAAAGTGAAGGCTTGAGAAATAAAGAATTTATTTGTGTTTGGCTCAAATGAGCAATACTCTAAACTTTGCTCGAATGAGCATTACTCTGTGTTTGGCTCGAAAGAGCATTATTCTGTACTTGGCTCGAATAAGCCATTTTCTGTATCTGGCTTGAATGAGCAATAATCTGTTCTTGGATCAAATGAGCTATATTCTTTATTGTCTGCGAATAAACATATTCTGTCATGGTTGTATAGAGATAACATTTTTATTTCCTTGTATTTAAATTGAACAATTACTTGGTACGCTTTACTAATTTTGCGAACTTACTAAGCTTCAAAAGATTTTTCGTGATTTTGTCTATTGTTTTGTAGATTTCATTTTGTTGTTAGAAGATTGGATCAACTTGAAGAATCACACTATCTCGGAAGCATCTTTGGTAGTTTTTGTAACACTTGGCTTATATGGCATGTACTAGGATAAAAGTTACTTTGTTATACTCTTGTGTGCATAAGTTTAATGAGTTTGGTAGCTAAATGGTAGTTGAGAACATACTATGATGGATATGGTTTAATATGACTTTTTTTGTTGTAATGTGTTGAATTGGGCAAAACACATGTGAGTGTTTATGAAATGTTTTGAGTTATGAAATCATAGTTTCAATTGTGTTGTGTTAAAATTCTCAAGATGTATTGGCCTTTAATTGGATAATTCTTATGAAATGATTTGACTAATATGTTATTGTATTAATGGAGTGGAGACTTGAATGGTGATATTTTATGTGAGTCATTCGTACAAGCACACGACCTGCACACGGGCCACCCACACGGTCGTGTGTCCTGGATATTAGAGGCAGGTTCTACACAGGCAACACACGGGCTGGGACACGACTGTGTGGTCCTATTTCGCATTGACACACGACTTACCACATGGTTTCTCACACGAGCGTGTGGTGTAATTTCGTATAGTTACACGTCTTGTCACACGGTTTGTGACACGACCGTGTGCATGTATGTAACACCCTTATACCCGCTCCGATCGTATGGACCCGATATAAGACTATTACATACGATGTCAAAGTGGGCACTATACAATTATAACATTTATACATGATATTTTAACTTATTTAAACAAAAAATTATTAAAATAAGTACATCGGATTGTTAACGGATCATCAAGCGTGTTTGAAAGTAATTAAAATATTGTTTTTACTCAAAACAGGGCAAAAAATCGATACCTACACTGAAGGTATCAATATTTTATAAAAAATATCTATACTGAAACTTAAAATCGATACCAAAATGAGGTTCTAGAATTCTCAAAAATTTCAATTTTGAAGAAAATATCGATACCTTTAAGGTATCGATATTTTTACTTAAATATCGATACTAGTTTTAAAAACGATATCAAAACCACATTCTGTTTTGAAAACTTCAAGTTTCCAACCCTTGGTATCAATACCTCTAATAAAATTCAATGGAAAACAGTCAAAAATTTAGTTAAAGTCCCTTGAAAAGTTTAAAATCCTATTTTAACATTATGGACCAAAATAATATGCATTAAAACTACTCAAATAACTTCAATTTGATCACAACCACCATATTGACAAATCACTTATGCAAACTTAGTTAAAACAACAATAACTCATTTTATATAGAACCAAAATACCGCATTTCACAATAACAAAAGCAAATGGAGTTTTAAAAATAACATTTAAGTCCATAATTTAGGGACACAATTGAACAGCTTATGTACATGCCATTTTAACACAAAATAAAATACCTAAACTTGATGCCCTTCAAAATGCAATGTGATGAGAGGTCTCTTAGCCTGAATTTAGCTTTTTAAGGCTAACTGTACCTACGCTTTGAAATAAACGCGTTAAGCCGGTGAAGGCTTAATAATCACTACAAAAATATTTTAAATAATTTATTTATACCATTATACTTAATTCGAGAAATGTATATATATGTATTTACTTTCACACATGTAAACTCTTACAACTAACTACACCTTAAACAAATACACTTACCTTTAATAGTTGTTATACTCACCCTAATACTATGATGATGTGCCACTCTTATATTTAAATCATATCTTTGGCCTATAGTAGACTATCATAAAACCTATACAAATACACTTACCTTCAATAGTTGTTATACTCACCCTAATACTGTGATGATGTGGCACTCTCATATTTAAATCATATCTTTGGCCCATAGTAGACTATCGTAAAACCTATCGGAGATACAAAACAAGTACAGAGGTGCACTATTATGCTCTAATGAATGGAGACCACAACCGTGCTAAACGGAGACCACTAATTGGTCTCATAACGGAGAGCATGCTAGGGTCCCTTAATAGCATACCACTAATATCACAATAGTTCTAACTTGTCTACTTGGGCATAAATATCTAATTTAGCACAATTTCTCATAATTGGTATATCAAACCAAATAAATATCCACAAATATAATCATACATTTCTCACATACATTTTCTCTAAAAATCTCACAATTTCACAACTTAGTCATTTGTTCAATATTTATACACACATATATATACATTCTATACAGTACCTTTCTAATACAACAAATTTCTATATCAAAATTATAATCATTTAAAGAAAATAATTTTTAATCCTTGTAGTACTTACAAAAAGGTTAAAATGGTGTATTCCCTCTCTTCTCACTCCTTAGTCTTCTCTTTCCCTTTTCCTTCTCCTTGATCTTTCCCCTTCTTTTCTTTCTCTTCAATTTCATATAAAGGATATTCATATATAAGTTAAAACTAAAATCAAAGAATCTTTCTATCCTAGATTATGGAAATAAACTTGTATGCCATGATAATTTCTTCACCTCTTACCTTAACACTTGAAAACCCAAAACCTTAGCTCATGCTTTTCTCTCTTTAACACTTCTATGCGGGGTTTTCTCAAGAGGTTAAGATAGCTACTAGCCTTCTCTTATGTTTTTCTTAAAGAAATTTCAAAGAAAAATGATGGTTTTGAGCTTGAAGAACTCAACAATGGTAGAAGGACACAAAGGGAAATAAAAAGGAAAGTTTGTTGAAAGCTTGGGTAAGTGACGTTTTGCTGTATGAAAAAGGATGATATATTTCATTTTTTTTTTCAAATTTTTTGCACCATTCATTTAAAATATCTCACTCTTTCTAATGAAAATGGTAAAATTGTTAAAAAGCCCTTTAGCCATCCATCTTTACACTTTTACCCATAATCATTACACCCAAAATATCTACTCAACTATTTACTCTTTTATCCCTCCTTATCATCCATAATCCCTAAGATGACTCATACATTACTTTGGCTAAACTCCTTCTTAATCCTTCCTTCCTTTCCACTACTACTAATTATCACTTAACTTCTTATTTTTCATACTTTGGCCACAACAACTCTCTATTCTTTAACTCAAGTAAATGTCTCTATATAAAATCTTTCTTTCTAAAGAGTATTTTCTAGTTTTCTTATTAATTCTAAATACTTTAATACTCAAAATTCTCATTTATTATATTTCAACCACGTGCACTAATCTTGACCCAATCCATTTACTGTATCAAACTTCGAGTTAAAACGTGGATGTTACATGTATTTTGAGCTTGCACACGGTCTTGTACATGGTTAGAGGCACGGACGTGTATGTGAGGGGGCACGGGTGTGTGTTTGAGACACACGGTCGTGTGACCTTTATTGAGGAAAAATTTTAGATTTTGATTCTAAATTCTCTTACGATTCAATTTGATCCCTGATTGGTTGAAATGTTTGTAAATGAATATGTAAGATTAAATGGAGTTAGTATTCTGAGTTGTTAGTTTGTAATTGTATGGATTCGTGATTGATCTATATTTATTAAATAATGATAAAGTTTTGTAAAATCATGAGACCTTAAATCAATGATGGTTATGAGTTATGGATGTTACATTTATGGTATCAGAGCTATGATTTAGTCTCTCAAACTGATTATAATGTGTTTTAAGTTTTAAGTTTTAGAATTACATTCAATATAATCTTATTTCATATAAACCTATGATAGTATGATATTGATTGATTCGACCTAACACTAGTTTTTGTAAATAATTAAAGATGTCTGATTTTGAACGAGGTGAGAAAATGAGATGAATAGTAATATTTCGATTACTAATTCTGGTGTAAGTCACAGTGTGCCAATTCTATCGATGTCTCAAAATGAAGCTAAAAACATGTTTTTTGACTTAATGGGTTAGTAGTTCTCTGAATTTATGAGAAATAATTCGATAGCTCAGTAACCTCCACCTGTTGCTACACATCTTGCTGTACGATGAATTGTACCTCCTATTGTGCCCCACCCCCTCCAGATAGTTGAACAGAGGCAGCGTATTCTAATTGATAAAGTAAGAAAGTTCGGGGCAAAAGAGTTCCAAGGTAGCAGAGAAGATGATCTGTCTAGAGCTGATTACTGATTAGAGAATACCCAAAGAGTTCTCAATAAAATGACTTGTCCTCTCGAAGACTATCTTAGGTGTGCAGCGTCAATATTGAAAGACAAGGCCTGTAATTGGTGGACAACGATGTTGGTGGTGGTGCCTGGTAATGAAATTAATTAGGAATTCCTTCAAACTAAATTTAAAAAGAAGTACATCAGCAAGAGGTATCTGGAGCGGAAGAAGAAGGAATTTTGAGAATTAAAGCAGGGAAATAAATCCATTACTGAATACGAGAAGGAGTTTGTACATCTTAACAAGTATGCTCAAGAAATTGTACCGACAAATGAAGATATTTGCATTCATTTTGAAGACAGGTTAAATGATGAGATCAAAATGATGGTTGACGGCTCGGAGATACGATCGTTCATTGTCTTAACTGATCAAGCTCTAAAGATGGAAAAATTTTATAATCATAAGAGATAGAAGGAAAGGAGAATCTGAGAATTTGGGAAAAAGAATCCTTCCAGAGCCTTCTCTACGCCACCATCGAAGAAATTAAGAGAAAATGATAATCGTGTAACTGTATCATCTAGATTTTTTAGTAGAAGTAGATCCGGGCAACCTGAAACAAAATTTAAAAAATCAGCCCGCAGATAGTGTAACCAGTGTCCATAATGCTCCGTAATCGGTGTGCGAGCACTGTGGGAAATTCATTCCTGGAGGGTGTCGATTGAGGATGGGATCATGCTTCAGATATGGAGCGACTGATCATTTTGTGCATAACTATCCAAGGGCACCTGAAGAAAAAGAAGACCAGAGTGGAAAACACCTGATCACACCATAAAAGGGTAGACTTCTAGGTCCAAGTAGCAACGTAGGTGAAAACCGAGGTGAAATAAAGACGGTACAAATAGATCTGAGGTTCGAGCACTTGCACGAACGTATGCCATCCGAGCCAGAGAGGAGGCTATTGCGTCTGATGTTGTTACTAGTATATTCTATCTTTTTTATGTTATTGTATGTGCCTTGATTGACCTTACATCAACTCATTCGTATATTTGTATTGCATTGGCAACTGATAAAAACTTACTTGTTGAGTTAACTGAGTTTGATGTCCAAGTTACAAATCCATTGAGTTATAGTGTCATAGTCAATCTGGTGTGTCGTAAATGTCCACTAAAAGTACAAGGCTTTGAGTTTTCTTGCTGATCTGATGTTACTACCTTCTCATGAGTTCGATGTGATATTGAGTATGGATTTATTATCAATGCATGATGCAGTGGTTAACTACAAATAGAGACAGATTAATTTGATATGCCTGACAGGCGAGTTGGTCACAATTGAGTTTGGTAGATTGAATATTGCTACCAAAGTGATTTTAGCTATTTTTGCACATAAAATGGTTCGTAAAGGTTGTGAAGCATTTTTAGCCTACATACTTGAATATACGGGATTTAGGAGCAAAATTGAATTAGATATCAGTTGTTAACGAATTTACAGATGTATTTCCTGAAGAGTTACCTAGATTGCCACCAGTAAGAGAAGTGGAATTTGTTATTTATTTGGTACTTGGGACTGCACCGATATCGATTCCACCATATAGAATGACACTGACTATGTTGAAAAAGCTTAAGGCACAGTTGCAAGAGTTATTAGATAGAGGTTTTATTCGTCCAAGCGTATCACCTTGGGGTGTACTAGTGCTATTTGTGAAGAAAAAGGATGGTTCTATGAGATTGTGTATAAACTACCGACAGCTAAACAAGGTTACAATAAAGAATAAATATCCCTTGCCTCATATTGATGAGTTGTTTGATCAGTTGAAAGACTCAACTGTATTTTCCAAAATAGACCTCAGGTCGAGATCTTATTATATGTGGGTAAAATATTGTGATATGTCGAATACTGCATTTCGGACTCGGTATGAGAATTATGAATTTTTGATGATGCCGTTTGAATTAACTAATACTCTAACAGCTTTCATGGACTTGATGAATCGAGTTTTTCAACCTCATTTGGATAGATTTGTAGTGGTGTTTGTTTATGATATACTGATCTATTCCAAGATAGAGACAGAGCACGCTCAACATTTAATAACAGTGTTACAAATTTTACGGGAGAAATAACTGTACCAGAATTTAGTAAATGTGAGTTCTGGCTACGAGAGGTTGGGTTTCTAGGACACGTGGTTTCTTCGAAAGGAATACGGGTAGATCTAGGCAAGGTCTTTACAATTATTAATTGGAAAGTTTTGAGGAACGTCCCTGAGATACGTAGTTTTCTGAGATTGGCAGGTTATTATTGTCGTTTTGTTAATATTTTTTATAATAGCATAGCTCTACCAATGACCAAGCTACTTCAGAAGAATGTTCAGTTTATCTGGTCAGATAAGTGCCAGTAAAGTTTTGATTAGTTAAAAAGAATGTTGATAGAAGCTTCAATACTGACACAACCGGAGACTGGAAAAGAATTCGTGGTTTACAGTGATATGTCGCTGAATGGGTTGGGATGTGTACTGATGCAAGTTGGGAAGGTGATAGCTTATGCTTCTCGTCAATTAAAGCAGCATGAGAAGAATTATTCGACCCATGACTTAGAGTTAGCTGCCATTTTTGCACTGAAAATTTGGCGCCACTATCTCTATGGGAAAAATGTCACATATTTACAAATCATAAAAGTCTGAAGTACTTGATGACTCAAAAGGAATTTAACCTGAGACAGCGGTGGTGGTTAGAGTTACTGAAAGATTATGATCTTGTGATTGACTACCATCCCGGGAAAGCTAATGTGGTTGTAGATGCATTAAGTCGAAAATCAATATTTACATTGCGAGTATTGAATACACATTTATCCTTGGAAGGTGATGGTTCCATTATAGCTGAGCTCAAGACTAAGCCATTATTCCTATATAATATTAGAGGTTACAAGATGAAGACTCGAAGTTATTAGCCAAGAGAGAGCATATTAAAAATTATTCTACTACAAGGTTCATTGTAGATGCTGAAGGTATGATGTATTTTCGATACAGGGTATGTGTTCCTAATGATCTAGACTTAAAGCGGGACATTTTATCAGAAGCTCATCGTAGCACCTCTTCCATTCACCCGGGAAGTACAATAATGTTTAATGATCTGAAGAAAATATACTTGTGGCTAGGTATGGAACGTGATATTTTTGAATACGTAAATAAATGTATGGTATGTCAACAGGCATCAGGTACCATCAGGGTTACAATAACCTATTACTATTCTTGAGTGAAAGTGGGAGCGAATTACTAAGAATTTTGTTATTGGGTTACCGGTAACACCGAGGAAGAAGGATTCAATCTAGGTTGTAGTTGATAGATTAACTAAATCAAATCACTTTATTCATGTTCGTACTGATTTCACACCTGAGAAGTTAACGGAGCTATATATGTCGGAGATCGTTCGATTGCACGGGGGTGCCAGTATTTATTATCTCTGATAGGGATCTGCGATTTACTTCAAGATTTTTGGGTAAACTCATGAAGCTTTGGGAACTAGACTGAATTTTAGTAATGCATATCATCCGCAAACTGATAGATAATCTGAGTGAGTGATACAGATTTTGGAGGATATGTTGCGATGCTGTATACTTGAGTTTGAGGGTACCCAGGAAAGATATTTACCGTTAATAGAATTTGCATATAATAACAACTATTAATCCAGTATTACAATGGCACCATTTGAGGTTTTATACGGTAAAAATGCAGAACACCGCTATATTGGTCGGATCTGAGTGAATCTAAATTGGTTGGTACTGATTTGTTACATGAGACGGAGGATAAGGTTCGGATAGTACGTGATTGTTTAAAAGCAGCATATGATTGTCAAAAGTCATATGTAGATCTCACGAGGAAAGATATAGAGCTTGCTGTGGGAGATCAAGTTTTCTTAAAAGTTTCACCTTGAAACAAGGTACTACACTTTGGCAGAAAGGGAAAATTGAGTCCAAGGTTTATTGGGCTATATAAGATTACAGAGAGAGTTGGTCCTGTAGCCTACAAGCTAGCTTTACCTTGAAACTTGAAAAGATTCATAATGTTTTTCATGTTTCAATGCTGAGGCAGTATAAATCAGATCCTTCACATGTGATTACTCCCTGTGAGGTTAAGATGCAACTGGGGTTATCGTATTTAAAAGAATCAATCAAGATTCTAGTTCGTGAAGTGAAAAAGTTACGGAATAAGAGGGTACCGTTGGTAAAAGTCTTATGGAATCGTCACGGTATTGAATAGGATAGATGGGAAATTGAAGCTTCAATTAGATTGCAGTACCCTAATCTATTCACTGATAAGAAATTTCGGGATGAAATTTCCTGAAAGGGAGAGTTATAACATCTCGTTTTTTAGTAGTGTTAGAAAAAAGTGGATTCCAGACCACAACTCTGACGAGTCAATTCATAAATATTAATTATTTAATATTTTTTATGTCGTTAGTGTCATATTAAATTTTGGTTAATAAATTTTATCGTTAAAATAGTTAATTAAGTAAAAAGGACTAAATCGTAAAAGTTGAGTTCTACTAATTAAAGGGAAGTAGTGGATAGTGGATGTAAGTTAAGGCACTTGAATGGTATTTATACCATTAGGAGGGTAAGTGGACAGTGTTATCCTTGAAATTGGTTGAAATTTGAAGGAATTAATTAAGGGTAAAAATGTAATTAAGTTAAAAGGCATTATAAACAAATAAGCATGGTTAAATTAGAAAAAAATCATCTTCTTCCACCTATTTCAGAATCAAAACCCTAAAAACCATGGGAGGGAGATTCAGCCAACTTTAGTTCATCGATTTGGTATGTAAATCTTGTCGTTTTTAGTAATTTTTATATTTTTGAGGTCGTATTAGCTTAATCTAGTTAGCTCGAGGACTAATTTGTGAATGTGTTAAATGTTATAGATTTTTTCATTGATGAATGAGTTATTTCTTGAAAATTTATGGAAGTTTAAGAAGCTTGGCTATTAGATTTAACTATTTTTAAAGTAGTTTTTGATGATTTTAACGTTTAAGGAATAGATTGTTAAAACGATAAAAGTACATGTATTTGATGCTAAATAATTGCATGTAGGGACTGTTAAGAGACTGTTAAAGGTTCAGCTAGTGATGGTTTTAAATAAAAAATTTTCATTTGGTATGTTTGGGGCTTAAGGACTAAATTGAATAAAAGTAAACAGTTGAGGGCAATTTTGTAAAAATTCCAAAAAGGACTTAACTGCATAAATGATTTAATTTTGTGGTTGACTTAGTTAATTAAATTAAATTATTGTGATAGATCAAGAACGTGCTGTTGATCGTGGAAAAGGAAAGGTTGCAAAATAGTTCTTAGATTTAAGTCGTAGCTGTAAATTTAGTCCGGTAAGTTCATATCATTATTTCTTCAATTTGATACTTTCAATTTTATTTATCTTGAATTACTCTTGGACATATGAAACAAAAGTGAAGGCTTGAGAAATAAAGAATTTATCTGTGTTTGGCTCAAATGAGCAATACTCTGAACTTGGCTCGAACGAGCATTACTCGGTGTTTGGCTCGAAAGAGCATTATTCTGTACTTGACTCGAATAACTCATTTTTTTGTATATGGCTTGAATGAGCAATAATTTGTTCTTGGCTCAAATGATCTATATTTTGTAACGACTCCGAATAAACATATTTTGTCATGGTTGAATCGAGATAACATTTTTATTTCCTTGTATTTAAATTGAACAATTTACTTGGTAAGCTTTACTACTTTTGCGAACTTACTAAGCTTCGTAAGCTTACTCGTGATTTTGTCTATTGTTTTGTAGATTTCATTATGTTGTTAGAAGTTGGGTCAATTTGAAGAATCACGCTATCCCGGAAGCATCTTTGGTAGTTTTTGTAACACTTGGCTTATATGGCATATACTAGGATAAAAGTTGCTTTGTTATACTCTTGTGTGCATAAGTTTAATGATTTTGGTAGCTAAATGGTAGTTAAGAACATACTATGATGGATAATGGTTTAATATGAGTTTTGTTGTTATAATGTGTTGAATTGGGTAAAACACATGTAAGTGTTTATGAAATGTTTTGAGTTACGAAATCATAGTTTGAATTGTGTTGTGCTAAAATTCTCAAGATGTATTTGCCTTTAATTAGATAATTCTTACGAAATGATTTGGCTAATATGTTATTGTATTAATAGAATGGAGAATTGAGTGGTGATATTTTATGTAAGTATGATTTTAATTATGGAAGATAATGTTTGAATTGGATGTGAGTCATTAAACATTTAGGTAAAGTTTGAAACAAAATTCTGGTCATTCGTAAAGGTACACGACCTGCGCATGGGCCACCCACATGGTCGTCTATCCTAGATGTTAGGAGCAGGTTTTACATGGGCTGGGACACGGCCGTGTGGCCCTATTTTGTACTGACACACGGCCTATCACATGGTTTCTCACACGAGCGTGTGGTGTAATTTCGTATAGTTACACGGCTTGTCACACGGTTTGTGACATGGCCATGTACATGTATTTCGAGCTTGCACATGATCCGGTACATGTTTAGAGGCACGGGCGTGCATGTGTGAGGGCACATGGGCGTGTGACCCCTATTAAGGGAAAATTTCAGATTTCGTTTCTAAATTCTCTTACGATTCAATTTGATCCCTGATTGGTTGAAATGTTTGTAAATGAATATGTAAGATTAAATGGAGTTAGTATTCTGAGTTGTTAGTTTGTAATTGTATGGATTCGTGATTGATATGTATTTATTAAATAATCATAAAATTTTATAAAACCCTGAGACCTTAAACCGGCGATGGTTACGAGTTATAGGTGTTACAACCTTCAATTAGTCTAAAACTTGTTTCTATGATTTTATAAAAAAATGTTTTAAGCTTAAACTCTTTAATAATTTCAAGTTTCTAACTCATACATGCTCTAGTAGCACCAAACAACAAGATGAATAAGGGGTGTTACAGTTAAATTTTTTGTTATACAAATTTTTGAACTGTCACTTGGCCCTTCCAAAATAAACTTACTAAAATTTAATAGAAATGGACAAAAACTGAAACATAGTCAAGTAACTTGAGATTTTTACTCAAATAATATTAAAATAATATATTTTTTCTAAAATACTTAAACATAGTCAAGTAAACTTTTTGTTCATTTCTCCATGCCCCAAATCGGCACAGTCGGTGGCGATTTGGGTAGGGCACAGAAGATTGAGCCCATTCTATAGCGCTTAAGTCTTTCGTAAAGCTTCACATACATAATACACTCTCACGGTGCCGCCATCACCTTTTCACAAATAGCTTCATGTGTTAATGGCATCTTATTTCTCCAGACATCACCACCCTTGCTTGCATAATGAGATTGCTCGTCTGTAGAATGATTTTCACTGTCCACCATCCTTCAGACGGTGGAGATCCCTTTTACAACCTGACTCACTCATCGAGAAGGCTTTTACATGACTCAGAGAAACCCTTGACGCCTATGGTACTGATGGAGAACCATCCAAGGGCAATAGCTCCTTGGCACTAATTTAGACTATGTGTTAAAAAGGGTGGCTTAGCCTTCTAAAAAGCTCATGGGTGTGAGATATTAGACTTTGCATTAGGGAATCCTGTATTCAATAGAACTTTTAATAATGGCATGGCGTGTACAACCAGGGTTGTCACTGGAGCTATCTTGTTGGGGGTACAAGTAGGGGTGAAGCCAAAAAAAATTTTAGAGGGGGTGAAGTTAAATTGTAATTTTTAGATAGTAAAAATGTAATTTCTAAAGAATTAAATTAAAATTTTATCATTTTTAGGGGGGTTGGAACCCTTGCCAACCCCCTTGAATTTGCCCCTGAGTACAAGGAAGCATTTAACTCCATTAGATCATTAGTTGACGCCGAAGGTGGGACTAGAGGCTTAATATTAAAGATTGTTAAAGCCTATCCACACATCAAACCTGTTAACTTCGATTTGTTGCATGCCGTCTTGACGACACTAGCATACAATGGGGTATGCCATGTTGGTGGTGACATGTTTCATTCCATTCCAAATGCTGATGCAATCATTATGAAGGTACTTAAATCATGGATTTAAATTCATTTTTCATGGAGAATAACATTAAAAAAATCCAAATATTGCAACTGTGGAAATAAGATTTATGATTTTTATTTGTTGTAAGTGTGAGAATACAATATTAAACTTACCATAAAATTCATCTCATGAATTTTCATCAAATAAAGAAAGTAAGAATTATGTTTCAAAAAGAAAGAAAGAGGGAATCAAAACAACAAAATTAAAAGATGTATAACATGTGCATACATTATTATTTTTATGAATATTTTATTTTACTTTCTTTCACATGATTAATTATGAAGTTCATAAATTTAACAAGTTCAATTATTTCAATATAAGTTATCAAATTAAATTGATTAATTTATCCTGAGTTATTAAATTCAAGTAATCAATTTATAAGTTTATAACGTTCCAAATTATAGTAAAAAATTAATTAAGAAACTTAATAGTGTATTAAATTGATATCTTAAATCGATTCATAGAATATTATTTTTATTTTATAAAATATAATTAATAGATATTTTTATGTGAAACTTAACATTTTATTGAAATAAATTTTTAATTAAGATATTTTTATTTAATAAATTATAATTAATAGCTTATATGAAATAACTAAAATTTTACTTAAAAGTTTAGATAATATTTGTCATAGAGAACTAATTTAATAAAGAAGTACTTTATAGTTATAGATTTGTTATTTATAACAAGTGACTGTTATAAAGAATACTAATTGTATATAAAAAGTGATTGATATATTAATTTGAATAAAAGAATTGAATCGAGTTTTGAGTGAATAGTTCAAAATCGATTCATCAGTTTTATATATTTTTTAACTTTTAAATGATTTATTTAATCAAAATAGGCTACTTTCGCTTTTAAAAAAAATTATGGAGGAGTTGTGTGAAATGTTGTGAAATGGGTTTATATTATTTAGTAAAAAAAATATTTTAAATAAATTAATGATTTATTTAACTTACACTATAATTTATTCAAAAATTTCCTATTATATTAAAAATGAATTTGAATGGACGGTGCGATGTGTTTAGTTTATGTTTTGATATGTTTTCGAGCATACAACTTTACTTAAATTTATGGTATTTAGGGTTTGAATTCTTTTAGATTTTTCATAAATTAAAATGACAAACACTATTGAAATAATGTTTGTTATTTTATAAAAAAAATTATAATTATTCAATTAAATTAGTACTCGATTAATGGAAAAAATAATGTATTAATGTTTTAAATATAATATAGATATAGATAAAAGATAATTTGATATGGGTTGGTTGGTAAGTAAAGTACAGAGGGGTGGATTTGACTTTGTTGCTTGCATTTGTCGTCAGTGCTTTGAATGATTGCATCTCTTTTAAACGCACTCTTTATCTGTCTGCTTTGTCTCGGTAGGTTTAACCTCTGAACTGAACTTGTTTCGATTCAACAAATAAAAGTAAGAAATAAATGTTTGTACGTGAAGAATTTCAAGAAGCGCTTGTAGCTCAGTGGATAGAGCGTCCGTTTCCTAAGCAGAAAGTCATAGGTTCAACCCCTATCTGGCGCGTTATTTTATGAATGTGTCGCTATTTTATTGGCTACAAGTATAAAATTTAATCACGTGTATTTTACTCTTTATGAGTTAAAATTTTAAAAATTAAATATATGTGTTGCTATTTTATTGGTTGTAAGTATAAAATTTAAAGTGTCAACCAACTATTTAAAAATATATGAACTTAATTAATGATTTTTAAGCTGAGGTATCAATTATTTAAGAACTAAAATATATATTAATAATCTTTTGGCAAGTAGAAGTAGAAAGCGACAATGTTATTTTGGTTGAGCTGATTCGCAATGGGCATGCGTCAGATAATCTTTCGGAAGTTCGACTCATACATACTATGTTGAAGAAGTATTGGTATCTTCGATTTAGACATATTTCGAGGGAGCAGAATAAGGTTACGGACAGCATAGCAAAGTTGTCTACTAGATGATCGAATGAGAAATGCTATTTTGAAAAGCTACCAGATTGTTTTCGTGAGCTGCTGGAAAAAGATGCACAACAAATTGGACTTTCAACGACATCCTAGTTAGTGCTACGTAATTAAAGCTTATTTCTATTTATTTGTTACCAAAAAAATATTAATCCTATAGAAAAAAGTTTGAAATTTTCTTTACTAGTAATCTCTCTGTTTAGAATTTTATAATTTATAAAAATTTTCATATAATTATTATTTCAACTTTTTTATAATTTTAGAAAATAAATTATGAATTTAAATATTTTTAGATTCTTTTAAATTTCTTTAGAATTATTGTTAAGAAAATTTTTAGAAGTATTAATATAATATTTTAGCTATGATTTGGAGTTAAATTAATTATTAGTTTTTTTTAAATAATACAGACTGTTTTATATAAGTGGGCTTGGAAGAAAACAAGAGGTCTGTAGAGAGACCTAACAAAGTTCAAGTAGGAAACAACAAATCATAAAGCACTAAAACAGAAACATTAAAGAAAATAGAAACAACCAAACCCTAGAAATGAGACAAAGACGATAAAACGGTCGAATCCTTCAGAAATAGCAATCGAAGAAGCAATCTGAAGAGAAGGGTTGAGGTTTTTCCAGGAGAGTAAACTTGATTCTCAACCAATTACAACGAGGAGGGAGAACTACTATGGTGGGAATGCAAAGCGTCGGTCTCTGTCCACCATTTCCAGCACAGATTTAGGCGTGTCTTCGACCCAAAAGGAGTCAGTCAGATTTTTCATACCCTCTACCGCCATTTCATGCGCCACCATGTTGCCTTCTCATGTTACAAATTCGATGCGAACGGATGTAAAATCTGCAAGCAACTGGTTCACGTCCCAAGTAATAACCCACGTTTCAGAGTAGTCCTCACCTGGTGATTGTATGTTTTTGACAGTCGTCTTGGAGTCGCTCTCAAGTATGCTTCTGGAGAAGCCTAGATCTTTCGCAAATTGGAGTCCATGCAAAACTACAAGTACCTCTGCCATAGCCACTAAGAAAAACATGTTATTAACTCTATGCCTAGAACCCATTAATTACCATTGATCGTCCTTGAGAACAAATCTTGATGTTGTAATGCGTTTTTGTTGTAGAAAACCTTGCATCGACATTGAGTTTAATCCATCTTGGCGATGGAAGCTCCCAACGAGTGAAGGGTCAGGGTTTAGGGTGCACCAATTTTAACAGCTCGATTTTCAGTGGTGTCCGATACAGTGGTTTTGGAACCACAACTAAAACGAGTCAAGTCGTAAAATTATTTATTTTAAATATTTTTGGCGATATATGCATCGTGTGAATTATGATTCGAAAATATCATTGATTAGATAGTTAATTGAATAGAAATGACTAAATTATAAAATGGATAAACGTATAGTTGTTAAATTAAAAGGACTTAATAAGTAAATTAACCAAGGAAAATAAGTTAGTGGATTGGTATGGGTTAAATTAAGAGTAAATAGATTTAATTAAGGTTAAAAAATGGTTAATTAAAGCTTAATAATGAAAGTCTTAATATTTACAAAATTGTCATTGACTATATATATGAATTAAAATAGAAGAAAAATGAAGAATTCACTATTTCTTCATCTTCTCCACGGCAAAAAGGAAAAAAAAAACTAGGGTTTGCACATTCAATCTTTGAGCTTTGATTTGAGTAAGTAAACCTTGATCATTTTTAGTAATTTTTATGTTTTTGAGTCCGTATTAGCTTGATCTAGCTTATGCAAGGACTAATTTGTGAATCTATCAAATGTTAGAAAACTTGCCATTTTTGAAAATTATTGTTTTTGAAAGCTTTTGATGTATTTGAATGTTTGATACTTAGGTTAAATCTTTTTGTAAAGTGATTTTTGATGAAATTAGGGTTAAAAGACTAAAAATGTGAAATTGGTGAAATTATATGTATTGTTGTGAAAATAGATATGTAAATGGGTTGGATAGGTACCCAAGAGAATTCGACTATGGTTAGTTGTGTGAGAGAATGAGTATTTTGCATGTTTTGTGTTGAAAGGACTGGATTGAATAAAAGGAATTATTAGGGGTAAAATTGCAATTTTCCCAAAAAAACTAAATGATGTTGAATGACTAAATTATGTAATTTAATGTGAGAATTGAATGATTTGTGAATGTAGACTACGATCGTGCCACCGATCGTGGAAAAGGAAAATTAGCGAAATAGTATTTGGAATCCATTCACAACTGCAACCCAGTCCGGTGAGTTCGTATGGTTAAATTCTAACTTAGATTGTATATTCATGTAATGTAAACTATTGTAGTGAGATGAATTGAAAATCAAACTTATGGAAGATGAGAATGAAGGAAATATGGAGGATAAACAGGTTCGAGCTATAAACGAAAGGGTTCGATGACTAAGTGTCATAGTGAGTAAATGAATCCTTTATGGATTAAAGGTCCGATGACAAAGTGTCATCGTGAGTGAACGAATCCTTTATGGATTAATAGTCCGATGACTAAGTGTCATCGTGAGTGAATGAATCCTTTATGGATTAAAGGTCTGATGACTAAGTGTCATCGTGAGTTTATGGATTCCTATATGGAATAAGAGGTCCGATGATTATATATCATCGTGAGTATTAAATGAAATGAGTTTCAATGTGAAGCAATGGTCCGATGACTTTGTGTCATCGTGAGTAATAAATGCGAGTGAGACTTACCTCGAATATACACAGTATTCCATTCGGTTAATTAGATTTTTACAACTCTTAAAGTTCGATAAGTCTAGTTAACTTTATGAACTTACTAAGCCTTAAAGTGCTTACCCTTGGATTTGCATTTGTTTTGTAGATTCAATTTTGCTGCTCGGAGATCAGATCATCTTGAAGCATCACACTATCCCAGAGTTGTTCGGTAGACCTTTACATCATTTGGTTAATATGGCATGTACTAGGATGATGTTACCTTTTTCTTTTACAATGAGTTTGTGAAAAACTTTGTTATGTTTGATGAAATGTTGGATGTAGTTTTAAGTACCATGTATTGACATAAATCTTGTATTTGTGTTGTCTTGAATGCATAGTTAAAAGTTGTGCTTGTATGAAATCAATGAACTTGTGTTTGGTATAATTCTTGAGATTTAGCATACTTGTTTCGGTAGAATCCATGTATGTTTCGGTAGAAGTGCAGGTTAGGAGAGAGGTTGTACACTGACTTGAGTTATATCGGTAGTTATATGTATAGAAGTATCGATAGAGTGAATGTTTGTATCGGTAGAAGTTACAGAATGAAAATTTTAGCTCTCTAGAGTTTTTAGTATCAGTAGATGCATGATATATATCGGTAGAACTAGTACAGGTACCTGTATAAATCTACATTGTTTAGAATTGTTTATTGAATTGACTATTATCGATACTTGACCATCAGATACCGGTAGAAGTCCCTAAAATGTTAGAAATACCATTTTTACCCTTGACAAAATTGTGTTATGTTTAGATATTGTTTTTAAATTGTTAGAAATGATTTTTGAATTGAATAAAGATATAAATAGTCAGATATGTGTAAAAGATGAACAGTATAAAATGAATAGAAGACACCGAAATCCTAACCGATAACGGTACTCGGGATTTGGGTGTTACATTTAGTGGTATCAAAGCTTACGGTTTAGCCGTTTCTTGGATTGAGTGGTCATGTTTGATGATTTAGAAGTACATGTCATATGAACCTGTGATAGTGTGATATGGATGAATCCAATCTAACTAAGATTTTTGCAGATAAATACAGGATACCTACCTCCGAGAAAGATGAAACTAATGAGGTAAACAGTAATGTTTCGACTAATGACTCTAGTGCTAGTCATAGTGCATCAATATTATCGATGACAGAAAATGAAGCAAAGAATATGTTCTTCGGTTTAATGGGTAGTGTTTACGAAATTCATGAGAAATAATCCAATGGCACCACCCCTTACGCCTCCTGCCACAGTCAGGTGCCCGATCGGTAGAACCCCCAAAAAGGCCTCCACCACCTCTTGTGGTAGAATTGAGGCGTCGCATCCTTATAGATAGGGTTAGGAAATACGAAGTAGAAGACTTTCGAGGTAATGTAGAAGACGATCATACCAGAGCTGAATACTAGTTGGAAAATACGCTGAGAGTCTTGAATGAAATGGCTTGTCTTGTTGAAGATTATGTAAGGTGCGCTGCGTCACTGTTAAAGGACGAGGCTTATCACTGGTGGGCTATGATCGTGGCTATGATGCCTGAAAATGAAGTTACTTGGGATTTCTTCCAAACAGAATTTAAGAAGAAAATATATCAACAAACGGTACATGGATAAGAAGAAGAAGGAATTTTTAGAACTGAGACAGAGAAATAAAACAGTGGCAGATTACGAATGAGAGTTTGTGCAGTTGAGCAAGTATGCCAGAGAAGTGGTACCAACTGATGAAGCTATGTGTGTCCATTTCAAAAAGGGGCTAAATGACTTGATAAGAATGATGGTGGGTGGTTTTGAAATTCTACCGCTAGTAGTGTTAGCGGATAGAGCTCAAAAGATGGAAGAAATCTATAACAGCAAGAGACAGAGAGAAAGGAGATTTCAAGAATCTGGAAAGAATAACATTTCCAGGACCTTCTCTATGCCACTGTCGGAGAGATTCAGAGAAGAGGTTAGTCAGGGGCCAGTTTCTTTAGGATTTCTAAGTCGGAGTAAGTTTGGACCACAGGAATCTAAATTTCAGAATAGACCCGTAGACAGTGTAGCTAGTGCTTATAATATACCTAGTCCAATTTGTGGGTATTGTAAGAGAAGCCATGCAGGTGAGTGTCGTAAGATGAAAGGGACATGTTATCGATGCGGAAGTGCAGATCATTTTCTGAGGAACTGCCCGATGAGATATGAAGCAAAGGAGGAATAGAGTGTAAAACCTCCTGCTACACCACAAAAGAGTAGACGTCCAAGGCAGAGTAGTGGTACAGGTGGAAACCACGGAGATAACAGGGACACTGTAGCCAGATCTGAGGCTCAAGCACCTGCACGGACTTATGCCACTCAAGCTCGAGAAAAGGCTACTGCTTCTAATGTTGTGACTGATATATTCTATCTCTTAAATGATATTGTGTGTGCATTGATTGATCCGGGATCGACTCATTCATATATTTGTACTACATTAGCTACTGAAAAGAAATTGCATGTTGAGTCGACTAAGTTTGACGTACAAGTCACAAACCCTTTAGGCCATAGTATCATTGTAAGTTCCCTGCTGATTTGATGTTATTACCATTTATTGAGTTCGATGTAATTCTGGGAATGGACTGGTTAACTGAGTATGATGCAGTAGTTACAATTGAGTTTGGGAAGTTAAATAGTGGCACCAGAATAATCTCTTCTTTATCAACACAGAAGATGGTCTAAAAGGGTTGTGAAACATTTTTGGCTTATACACTTGATACTCGGAGTACCGGAACAAAGTTAGAACAAGTGTCGATTATCAAAGAATTTACAGATGTGTTTCCAAAAGAGTTACCCGGCTTACCATCGGTCAGAGAAGTAGAGTTAGACATTGATTTAGTACCCAAAACTGCACCAATTTCGATTCCACCATACAGGATGGCACCCACTGAATTGAAAGAGTTAAAGGCATAGTTGCAAGAGTTATTGGACAGGGGTTTTATTAGACTGAGCATATCGCCTTGGGGCGCACCGGTATTATTTGTGAAAATGAAAGATGGATCGATGAGGATGTGTATAGACTACAGACAGCTAAACCAGGTAACAATCAAGAATAAATACCCATTGCCTCATGTTGATGAGCTATTTGATCAATTGAGAGGTGCGATTATCTTTTCTAAAATAAACCTCTGTTCGGGATATTATCAAATGCGAGTAAAAGATAGTGATGTGCAGAAAACAACATTCAGAACTCGATATGGACATTATTAGTTTCTAGTAATGCTGTTTGGGTTAACTAACGCTCTGGCAGCATTTATGGATTTGATGAATCGAGTTTTTAAACCTCAGCTGGACAAATTCGAAGTGGTGTTTATTGATGATATATTGATTTATTCCAAGTCAGAGACAGAGCATGATCGACATTTGAGGGAAGTTTTGCAAATAATACGAGAAAAGCAGTTGTATGCAAAGTTCAGTAAATGCGAGTTCTGGCTCTGGGAAGTGGGATTTCTGGGCCATGTGGTGTCATCGGAGGAGATTCGGGTTGATCCAGGTAAAGTGTTGGCTATTCTCGATTGGAAGGTACCTAAGAATATTTTCGAGGTACGTAGTTTCCTAAGATTAGCAGGCTATTATCATCAATTCGTGAGAAATTTCTCTATTGTAGCCTTGCCGATGACGAAATTGCTACAAAAGAATAAATATTCAGTTTGTATGGTCAGAAAGGTGTCAGCAGAGTTTTGATCAGTTGAAGAAATTGTTGATAGAAGCTCATGTATTGACACATGAGTAAATGAATCATTTATGGATTAATGGTCCGATGACTAAGTGTCATCATGAGTAAATGAATCCTTTATGGATTAAAGGTTTGATGACTAAGTGTCATCGTGAGTTTATTGATTCTTATATGGAACAAGAGGTCCGATGATTATATATCATCGTGAGTATTAAATGAAATAAGTTTCAATGTGGAGCAAGGGTCCGATGACTTTGTGTCATTGTGAGTAATAAATGTGAGTGAGACTTACCTCGGATATACACAGTATTCCATTCGATTAATTAGATTTTTACAACTCTTTAAGTTCGATAAATCTAGTTAACTTTATGAACTTACTAAGCCTTAAAGTGCTTACCCTTGGATTTGCATTTGTTTTGTAGATTCAATTTTGCTGCTCGGAGATCAGATCATCTTGAAGCATCACACTATCCCAGAGTTGTTCGGTAGACCTTTACATCATTTGGTTAATATGGCATGTACTAGGATGATGTTACCTTTTTCTTTATACAATGAGTTTGTGAAAAACTTTGTTATGTTTGATGAAATGTTGGATGTAGTTTTAAGTACCATGTATTGACATAAATCTTGTATTTGTGTTGTCTTGAATACATAGTTAAAAGTTGGGCTTGTATGAAATCAATGAACTTGTGTTTGGTATAATTCTTGAGATTTAGCATACTTGTTTCGGTAGAACCCATGTATGTTTTGGTAGAAGTGCAGAGTAAGAAAGAGGTTGTACACTGACTTGAGTTATATCGTAGTTAAATTTTGAGTATCTGTAGTTGTATGTATAGAAGTATCGGTAGAGTGTATGTTTGTATCGGTAGAAGTTGCAAGATGGAAATTTTAGCTCTTTGGAGTTTTTAGTATCGGTAGATGCATGATATGTATCGGTAGAGATTATACTTGTATTGGTAAAACTAGTACAAGTACCAGTAGAAATCTGCATTATTTAAAATTGTTCATTGAATTGACTACTACCGATACTTGAGCATCAGGTACCGGTAGAAGTCCCCTAAAATGTTGGAAATACCATTTTTACCCTTGACAAAATTTTGTTATGTTTAGATATTGTTTTAAATTGTGAGAAATGATTTTTGAATTGAATAAAGATGTAAATAATCGGATATGTGTAAAAGATGAACAGTATAAAATGAATAAAAGACACCAGAATCCTAACCGACGACAGTACTCGAGATTTGGGTGTTACACCAATTTAGTAGCCACAGTTCTGTAATCTCTGTCATAGCCTCGAATAAAGGTAAGCACCTCTTCTACAGTCTGATTCATTCTTTCATGGACCAATTTGTTACGGGTGTACCAGATAGCTTAGATAGTGATGGCTATTTCTTCTTTATTATCTCTGGTTTGATCAATAAACATACTTTTTATCCATTCGTTAAAAACCCAAAATCGCAACATTTGAGGGCCACTTATAATTTAACGCAGACCATATCTGCATAGTAAAATAACAATCACGTGCAACATGTAATACAGATTCACTATGGTCTCGACACTTCGAGCAGTAATTATCCTGCATGATTCTTCGATAATGTAAGTTCTGGAAACACGGGATAAAGCTCCTTAAGAATCTCCAAAATAGTATCTTAATTTTTGCAGGTGTCGATAGATTCCAAATATTTTTGAAATTTGATTACTGAATCTCACTAAACTGGGGAGAAGTTAATAATGCTTTATAACCACTCTTAACATTGTAGATACCAAAATTCTCCCTAATCCATACTATTTTTTTGGGAAATACAGAATTAGGAAGTGGTATACTTACAATATTTGTAACTTCCGCTGGAGTAAAAATGGCCTCCAATAAGAGACGATCCCATCTATTGTTATTCGGGATTATAAGATCACTTACAGTTTCTAAACCTTCAACCCTATTAGATTGAATCCTCTCACCTGTTTTCCTAGAGAGCCAGTAATCCTCCTAAATTGAAACTGGTAAGCCCAATTCGATTTGCCACCCAAGCTCGGACATTAATAATGCTTTAGAACACCAAATACTTCGCCATATCAACGAGTGGCATGAGCCCAAAGAAGACTTCAAGAAGTTGGATCCACAATAATATTTAGCACGAAGTAAACGCGCAGCAAGGGACTCCAGATTCTCCATCAGATGCCACCTTTCCTTAGCAAGGAGGGCGATGTTGAGCTTGCCTAAATCACAAAACACCAAGCCACCCTCTGTTTTTGACACACATAACTAGTCCTACGAGCACCAATGAATTCCTTTCTTACCGGCACTCTTTTGCCACTTTTGGAACGAGCAACAATCCCTTACATCTCTCTACACAAATTATTCGGAAGTAAAAAGCACAACATCGCGTACATTAGAATCACTTGGAGTACTACTTTAATTAACACATCCCTTCCACCATTTGACAATAACCTCAAACTGTAACACCCCTAACCCATAGTCGTCACCGATTTAGGGTCTCGAAGTGTCACAAGACATTTTATGATCATTAACTTACTTTTAAAAATTATTTATTTCATATAAGCATTTGCATTCACATATCAAAACATACAATTTAACACATACATTTACACATTTTATATCAACACACATCATATGCAAACATTACAATCAATCAAGGATCACTTTCAAACAACTTGCAAACTTTAGAGGAAACAAGAAATTTCTCACAAACAGGGGCACATAGTCGTGTACCTCAAACACATGCCCATGTATCCTCATACACACACTTGTGCTCTTGGCAGTATACTAGGCCATGCTCATGTTCGAAAAATAGTCACACGACCGTGTGTGGATCGTGTGCCAAATCGTGTTTCTATAAGAAATTAGGCCACATGGCCGTGTCCCGACCCTTGTGTCTGCTCATGTAACCTGTACTGCACCCTAACATGACACACGGTCATGTGACAGCCCGTGTGTACCTAAATTGCTTCCTAAACAAGATAGTTCCTTAACCTAAATTATTCCACAATGTAATCTAGCAATGAGGAAAATTTCCTAAGGTTTAAACCACACTCCAAGCATCAAACCAAGTTCAACTCACATCATTTCAAACCTAACCAAAAAGACCCTATTCAAAATAACCATTTGTAATTCATTACTTAGATGAATAAACTACCTAAGATCTCATATTATAAGCCCACATGACTCAACTACTATAACATAAAGATAAAAGATATAACAAAAGTGCCTCATTCCATCATCATTAACCACAATGGTATCTCATTTATTTCAATTTTCCTTTGACACAACCATACTAACATACCATTAAATCAAACTCACAACTTAATCATTCACAAATATTGACATACAAGCCATACATATTTCATACAATTATATTTTTAAATACCTACATAACATCAAAATTAGCTAGATTACTATATCATTCAAAATATATCAAGCCAACTATCATATAAACAACATTCACAATTTTTCACCTCCTAAAGACTTCTAAACATAAAATTAGTCCTAGGTACATGCCAAAATAACAAAAAGAAACTTCACCGACTTTAAGTACGGGATTTCCAACGAGATGTCTACTAGCAATCTAACCTGAAATCACAAGAAATTGATTTACATTAGCAAACTTTCATTTATATGATAATTATTCACATGAATGCATATAATTTCTCAATTGGTTGGAACAACTTAACAAATTTCCAAGATCCTAATTCAAATATATATAAACATCACATGTTTCCAATCATTCAATCTCGTATATAATACATAACAAGGGTATTTCTTAATAACGTTTACTCACCAACCCTTTCAAAACACTTAATCATGTTATCACCATATAAATCCGTCAATTCATGGCACCCGGTGCCTAGCAAATAAATCGCAATAAATAAGCCCAGCTTTTGTTGGATTAACCAATGATGATTCCATCAATTCCTGGCACCTAGTGCCTAGCGGATAAACCACAATAAGTGAGCCTAACTCTAGTTGGATTAACCAATAATTTTGCGCCCAACGCTAGTTGGATAAACCGACTATCCTAGCACCCAGTGCCTAGCGGATAAACTGCAAAAGTGAGCCCAGCTCTAGTTGGATTAACCAACAAATGTCTGTCAAATCCTGGCGCCTAGTGCCTAGCGGATAAACCGCAAAAGTGAGCCCAACTCTAGTTGGATTAACCAACAATGGTCCGTCAAATCCTGGCACTCAATGCTTAGCAGATAAACCGCAAAAGTGAGCCCAGCTCTAATTGGATTAACCAACGGTTTTACGCCCAGCGCTAGTCAGATAAACCGACGATCCTTTAATACTTCCTTTCCACAATTTGTTCAATTCACACTCAATAACAACAATTCAATTCTACCCTTTCATCATTTCAAGATATATTACCATTTAATCACATATACATAATATATGCTATACATGAGTCAAAAGTTTTAGTAACAATTAAACATATAAGAACATAAGTAAACCAAATAACATAACTCAAATAAACTGAAAAATACATAAATACATCATTCCACATTTCATCACATCATAATTTAAATCCTTTGTATTATTCAACTATATCTAATATCTATGATACATTTTTAATCATTTTTATATATACTCAACCAACCATTTAAATATATATATAATTGGATATCAACTTAATTAATAACATAACTAATTAAATAATTAAAGTTCGAGTTTTAAGGATTATGAACTTATCGAAATTACAATTGCAGATAATTATTTGATAGCCTTCTCTTTTCCACGGTTAACAATGGGGTCTTTCGTTTCTCGATCTAGAAATAATAATTTAATTTAATCAACTCTTTCATAAAAATAATTTTATAAATACATACCATAATTTGACCCCTCCCTTTTCTAAAATTTTACACATTTATACCCTACAATTTCTTTTATAGATTTCGTTCCTTACCCCCAAACTTTAGTTGCTTAACTTCATTTATTAACTAAATAATTTCATGTTGCACCTTGACAGTCCCTTTTTCTACAAATTCCACAGCTTTAACCATTACTAAGCACAATTTATAACACTCAATTTCCAATAAATAAATACTAGTAAAAACCTTACACAACATAACTCAATCACAATTTCCTACTTAATCAATTCACATTACTAGAACTATATTCTTTTTAACCGAGTCTTACAACTTCTCAAAAGGAAATCTTTAGACTATTAAATTTACATTTCACACCATGTTATTCAAATTTTCTCTTTTCTCTCTTTTCTTTTAAACTATTTAAATCCTCAAAATTTACTACTAATAAAGAAATCATTTCACAAATTAACTAATTTAACTCTTAAAACTTCTAACTTTACTCACCATTTTGAGAGCATTTCACATCCTAAAAAAAATCCCTATATTTATCATGATTTATCAAAACAGTCCCTAACCAAGCTTTGTCTAGCTTCAAAGGTCTCAAATATGCAAAAGTCATTAAAAATGGAAGCTTAAAACACTTACATGCAAAGGAGACAAGAACGGGTACTCTAAGCGTCTCCTTTAATGGTGTTTTCGGTCAAACAAAAATAATGAAGGAGATGACCAAATTTTTGTTTTTGATTAACTTACTTTTTCTTTTCTTTATCACTTTACTTTATTACCCCTTTTGTTATTATTTTAACAATAAATAATCATGTCCATGTTTGTCCACTACCACTCATGTGGTATATTTACATTTTTGGTTCACTATATTTTTTTTCTTCTCATAGTATTTAAATATAATTCTTAACATTCTCAACTCTCACAACTTAGCCAATTTTAGTTAATTATCTATTTAAACGTACAAAATATTTCTAACCAAATTCTAATACAATCTCCCTTTACACCCTATAAACAAATACAAATAAAATATTGACTCAATTGTCAAGATTGATGTCTCCAAAACTACTGTTTTCCGTACCACTAGAAATGGGTTGTTACACGAACTCCAACTAAAGACTTTTTTCACCATTTTATCTTTTAAGTCCCAAATGCCTCTTTTTTATTACAACCCACCATTGACGGAAGCCCCAAATATCGTTCCTTATTCATGCCTGAATCAACTCCCAGAATACGACAAATCTCATTACTATCATTCTGCAAAACATTAAAGCTGAAAAACAACCCAAACTTATTGAAGTTAACCATTTGTCCCGAGCAGTGTGCATATCTCTCCAAATAGTCCTTGATCACTAAGGCTCCCTTTGCAGTGGCCTCACTGAATATAAGACTATCATTAGCCAAAAAAAGGTGCAAAACAGTCGGAGCATATCTATTAATACAATACCCTTTTAAGATACCATTAGTAACAGTTGTTTTGAGTAGAGCTGATAGACCTTCACCACATACCAGAAGAAGATATGGACTGAGGGGATCCCTTTGTTGGAGACCCCGAGATGGGAAAAATTGCTCACCAATATCGCCATTAAGAACCATCAAGTAGGATACCGATTCAACACAGGTCATAAGTTTCTGAACCCACCCTTCTGAAAAACCTATTCGGCAAAGCATCCTCCTCACGAATTCCCACTCGACCCGGTCATACACTTTACTTATGTCGAGTTTTAGCGCAAATGAACCCTCTCTACCAAGTCACTTCCTTCTCATAGAGTGAAGAATCTCATAGGCCGCTGTCGAAACCATTTTTTGAAAAAAACAAAAACAAGTCTCAATTTATATTTTGGAAAATGAAAATGGAGTCGCCACCAATAATTTTTTTTTAAAACAGGTGTAATTGGCTCACCTTTCGAGATTTTTTTTAAAAATCATTAAAATAATTTTGGTCTTTGAAACCATAAAATGAATTCAAGAGTCGGTTAAGCATAAGGAAGGATTGACACCCTTACACGCCCAAAATTCGTACCTAATCGATTATTCAAAATCTTATTTGTTAAAAACTAAAAATTAAAGAAAAATTTAAATAGCGATCCTTAAATGCATGAATGTCATATTTATTCTATTTTGAAAATAAATTTTGTTTTCGAAGAAAGCTCGTTTCATTTAATTAATTGAGAAAAAAGTCACATCTAGTAAGTTAAGACATAACAATTCGAATTTTAAAAAATAACAAGCTTTTCAAAAAATCTCGTATTTAAAATTTTTAAAGGATATTCAATTATCCCGATTCAAAGAAAAAAATGACACCCAGTGAGTTAGGGCATGATTCTTTCTAATTCCCGAAATAAAAAAATTGCCTTGATTTATTAAAACAATTTATGTATCTTAAAAAAATTACCATGTTATGCAAAAATATGTACATAATTTACAAGTATAAATAATAAGAAAACAATATATACATAAAATATAATAAGATAATAAATTGAGTAAATAAATAACTGAATAAATAAATAAATAAAGAAACAAACGAATAAAATAATATACATATGCATACAAAAGGGATTAAATCAATAATAATAATAATAATAATAAAAGAGATAAACGATAAAATTAAAAGCGTGAAATATACATACATATAGGATAAAAATAAAAAACATTAAAATCAGGTCAAATTTGAATTTTTGGAAAGTTTGGGGGTCAAATTGGAACTTTTGGAAGGTTCGGGGGTCAAATTTAAATTTTTAGAAAGTTTGGGGATCAAATTCAAATTTTTGGAAAGTTCGAGGGTTAAATTTGAATTTTTGGAAAGTTCAAGGGTTAAAGCATAATTTCAAAATAAAATAGGGGCTTCGTTGGCAAAAAACCAAAAAATCCTAACACATGGCAGCTCCAGGGACATTTTTGGGTCAACGACCAAATTAAAAACCAAGTGAAATTGTTGGGGCCGAATTAAAAATAACAAGACCTGAGCAAAAAGGATTAACTTGAAAATTTTAAAAACGCAAAGAGATCTAATAGGGAATTTGCCCAATTTTAGAAAAAAAATATCCTCCCTATTAAACAGCATTGTTTCACTAGTATTATATAACCCATATTTTTTTTATGTTTTTCATTTTCCTTTTCTTTATCAAAAACAAACCCAAATCCCATTTCTTTTTTTCTCTCAAAATCAAAGTTTTTTCCTTTCTTTTCTTTCTCTCCACAAAATAAAAAACACAACCTCCCCTTCTTTTTCAATGGTCAGCCATGGGTTTCAAACCCGTACCCTCGACGACTCCTCCAACGGACGACTAAGGCAATAGCGCAATGAGATCGGCGCGAAAAGGTAAAGAAATCGACCCCAAAATCTCATTTTATTTAGATTTTCGAAAATACCAAAAAAAGAAAAATAATAAAATTATTAGTATCGAAATATAAAAAAAAACCCAATAAAATACCTTGCTTGGTTGCTAAAGAACTTTTGTTGCTGATTTTTCTATTAATTTCGTGTGTATTCGTATCAATTTCGTATGTGTTTACATCTAATTTTTTTTTTTTTTATAACACATTTGAACAATGAATTTTCAGATTTTCTGAGTGAAATCAAATAACGTGCACATGGTGGATTCCAGATTCGAAGGTCATGGCGACGACGGCGGCTGCGCGGGCATGGGCGTAGTTGCTGACGGTGGTGACGATTGGAGACCAAAAGGGTGCTAGGGCTTGTGCTTAGTCTTTAGGGTTTGTAACATTACGCTAGTATTTGGGCTTGTTTGGGTATTGTGTAAAATTTTGTAATTGGTATTTGGGTTTTAAAAATGGGTTATTTAGGCTTGGTAAAAAAAATATATTGGGCTTTATTTTTGTGTTTTTAATTTCATTATTTTATTATTTATTGTATTTACAAAATAAATAATAATAATAATAAAAAAAAAAAGAGAAATAGTGTACTAGGCCCGAATGAAATTGGGTTAGTACAGTTGCCCCTCTTTGCTCATTGTTGTGAAACGAGAATGGAGCAAAGAAAAAAGAAGACTAGTTTCATCCAGTGCTACTGAATTTCGTCTTTTAATGTCTCTTATTTTCAGCAACCCACCCGTTTCACTTTATTAACTGCTCTATTCCACCGTATTCGCTTCACTGCAACCTCAAGAAGATAGGATTTAATGCTGTAGCCTTATCTTGCTCCACCTCATCTTTAGGGAGATAGGATTTGTTAATGTAGTCTCCATCCAACCTACTAGATATAGGATTTGATGTTGTAGATTCATCTTGCTCCACTGTAGCTTCAGGGAGATAAAGATTTGCTTTCATGACTTTAATCCAACCACCGCAACTTTAAGGGTATAGGATTTGGTTTTGTAGCTTCATCTTGCTCTATTGCAACTTCAGAGAGATAAGGATTCGCCTTCCATAGCTTCACTCCATTTCTCTGCCACTTTAGTGAAGATCGAGGTCTGTCACTGTGAGTTTTAATCCGTCGCTCTATAACTTTAGGGGTATAGAATTTGCTTTTGTAACTTCAATCTGCCTCTCTATAGCTTTAGGGGTAAAAGATTGGATTGCTTCAATCTGCCCCATGGTCGAGGTGAGATATCGGATGGTCTTCAATCTGCCCTCTGGTTAGGGTAAAAGATTGGATTACTTCAATTTGCCCCATGGTCAAGGTAAAAGATTGGATGGTTTTCAATCTGCCCTCTGATTAGGGTAAAAGATTGACTGGTCCTCAATTTGCCCCATGTTCGGGGTAAAAGACTGGATTGCTTCAATCTGCCCCATAGTCAAGGTAAAAGATTGGATGGTTCTCAATCTGCCCTCTGATTAGGGTAAAAGATTGATTGGTCCTCAATCTGCCCCATGTTCGAGGTAAAAGACCGGATTGCTTCAATCTGCCCCATGGTCAGGGTAAAATATTGGATGTAGTGACTTCGCTCCATTCTATTGCAACTTCAAGGAGATTGATTTGGCTTCACTCCATTCCACTACAACTTTAGTGGAGATCGAGGTCTGTTACTGTGAGTTTTAATCTGTCCCGCCACAGCTTTAGGGGTATAAGATCTGCTCTTGTAGCTTTAATTTGCCCTTTTCAGCTTCAGGAGTATAAGATTCGCTTTTGCAGCTTCAATATGCCCCTCTACAGTTTTAGGTGAATGAGATTCACCATTGCGGCTTCAATCTGCTCCTCTACAGCTTTAGGTGTATGTGATTTGTCATTGCAGCTTCAATCCGATCCTATACAGCTTTAGGGGTATAGGATTCGTCATTCTAACGCCATTCTCGAGGATACGACCTGTAGAACCTATTTTATGGGCCTCTATCTAGGCAATGTTACTAGGATGCCATGATTTGAATTAATCAAATGCTCATATCTAAATGCAAATGAATGATGTTGATATGCATGCAATGATGTCTTTTTAAAATGGGTTTTTATTGTTTTAGTCCTTAGGTTGTCACTAATCGTCTTTTAACTAAGTTCTAACATTGATGTGTCACCATGCCTTTCCTTCAATTCTGGTGTTTTCTATACGAAATCCAAAGAGGTAATCATAAACTGAACTTATTCGTTTCAGGATCCCTTCAACCCTCGGATTCAGTTATTTTCGACTAATGGTCCTATTTCAGGTCCCTGTACTATTTAGAATTTCCCAAAGTAATATGCAGAAATCTTTTTATACCTTATATCATCAAGTTCATTAACCATTATTTCAATGCAAAGAATGCTCTGAGCCGGGTTACGAAAATGGATAAAATTGAATTTATTAGTGATAACGCTTGAATAGAAATAAATGAGAAGACATCAAATATTAATCAAAACATCAGCCAAAATAACCAATATTATTCAAATAGTGAGCAATAAGAAATAAAATTGGATACCCTATATATCAACGTATGAATTTCTTCAAGCAACCTTGATGATGACCACTTTGAGCTTGATGTGTACCCATGAAAGCTATTGCACTCTGTCGATGCCCAAGATGTTATATCTCTCCATCTTGTTACTTTTGAGAAAGAAGCTCTTCATGCCCAATCCTTGATCTAAATCTGAGCTACCCTTTCGGGTTTTCGACTCAAATCTCCTTAGGCTTCAAGACGCCTTTTACAGGTTTTCATCTCGGCCCCACCTTTTTTTGGGTTTTAGCCGCCCTTTGTAGGTTTTCAACTTAACCTTTTTTTAGGTGAAATATTTCTTCATTGAATCTGAGTTCACGGGGTTTGACAAATTCTTGTCATCCATCTCGGCTAAGATTAAAACTCCTCCAAAGAAAGCTTTCTTTACCACATATGGGCCTTCCCAAATTTGTATCCATTTGCCTAGGAAGTCCTTTTGTATAGGAAGGATATTTTTCAAAACTAGATCTCCGTCATGGAATTCTCTAGGGCAAACATTTTTATCATAAGCCCGCATCATCCGTTTCTAGTACATCTGGCCATGTTAGATAGCTTGACTAGATCCGCCTCTTCTCGTCAATTAGGTTTAGCTGGTCATATCTTGACTAGTTCCGTTTTGCCTCATCTAACTTCACTTCTGATAAGACTCGGAGGGAAGGAATCTCGACTTCAATGGGTAAGACTGCCTCCATTCCATATACTAATGAGAAAGGTGTTACCTTGGTAGAAGTTCTAATAGACGTTCGATAAGCGTAAAGAGAAAATGGTAACTTCTCATGCCAATCTTTGTAAGTCTTTGTCATTTCCCCAACAATTTTCTTAATGTTCTTATTAGCTGCCTCCATTGCCCCGTTCATTTTCGGGTGATACGGTGCTGAATTGTAATGCTTAATCTTGAACTATTTGTAGACTTCTACTATCGTGCTATTGTTCAAGTTCAAAGAATTATCGGATATGATCTTTTCTGGCATTCCATATCGACATATAATTTATTTCTTTAAGAATTTACTGACCGTTGATCTTGTAACGTTAGCGTAGGAAGCAGCTTCCACCCACTTAGTGAAGTAATCGATGACCACAAAAATGAATCTATGCCTATTAGAAGCTTTTGCAAGATTGGTCCGACGACGCCCATGCTCCACATAGAAAAAGGTACATGAATTTTGTCTCCGTAAATTTGAAACTTGTGACATTTCTTAGCGTATTTAATGCAATCTCCTTCCACGATTGACCAGTAATACCCGAATCTCATAATCTATCTGGCCATCGTGAAACCATTGGCATGTGTTCCATAAACACCCTCATGAACTTCCTCTAAGATTTTCTTAGCCTCAACAGAATCAACACACTCAACAGGACTTGATCTTTTCTCTTTTTATAACCGAATATCCTCGTTAAGAACATAGTCAATTACGAGCCTTCTCAATGTTCTTTTGTCGTTCTCGGTGGCTTGCTCAAGGTACTTACGGTCTTTTACATGTTGCAAAATTTCCTGGTACCAAGGGTGATTATCCTTTTCTTGCCCTTCAATGCTATTGTAATGAGCTAGAACCTCGTAGATACTCATCTGAATAGGCTTCATATCCTCTTGCTTATTGACCATAATCATGGAGTCAAGAGTAGCCAAAGCATCAGCCATCTAATTTTCCTCTTGTAGGAGGTAATGGAAGGTGATGTCCTCAAATTCTTTAATTAGCTCGAGAACTAACTTTCTATAATCCTTCAACTTGGAATCGCTTGTTTCCCATTCTCTCTTCAGTTGATAAATTACTAAAGCAGAATCCTCATACACTTTTAGAACTTTAATCTTGTGTTCTATTGTTGCACGAATACCTATGACATATGCTTTATATTCTGTCATGTTGTTTGTGCAATTAAAGTCAAGCTTGCTTGTGAGGGGATAATGATCTCCTTCTGGGGATACTAAAACTGCACCAATCCCTTTGCCAGTAACATTTGAAGCTCCATCAAAATGCATTTTTCATGATTGCTCTTCTGAAGCTTCTTCTACTATGGTTGCAACATACATTAGATCTTCGTTTGGGAAATCAAAATCTAATGCCTCATAATCCTTGAGAGCTCTACTAGCCAGAAAATCTGCTATTGCACTCCCTTTTATCACCTTCTGATTCACATAGACTATGTCAAATTCAAAAAGTAGCATTTGTCATCCTTTTTATTGCCTTCCATTCAATGCAGCCGACCCCATCATAAAATTAAGAGGATCTAATTTTGAAATCAACCAAGTCATATGATATAACATGTATTACCTCAACCTTCGGGTAGTCCAACCAGAGCACAACATAGTTTCTTGATTGGTGAATATCTTATTTCAATTTCAGTGAACTTCTTGCTGAGATAATAGATTGCTCTTTCTTTCTTTCTTGACTCATCATGCTGTCCTAGTACGCATCCCATAGAGTTTTCAAATAAGGCCAAGTACAAGATCAAAGTGTTTATCCAGATTCGGTGGCATCAAAACAAGAGCATTGGACAAGTAATGTTTAACCTTGTCAAAAGTCTTTTGGCATTCATCATCCCATACTCTTAGGTTGTGCTTCTTGAGAAGACGGATAACATCACATTTCTTAGTTAGTTATGAGATAAATCGAGTGATGTAATTCAATCTCCCTAAGAAACCTCTAACTTTTTTGAGTATGTGGAGGTGGCAACTCCTGTATAGCTCTAACTTTATCAGGACCGATTTCAATTCCCTTTATACTAACCACAAAGCCTAATAACTTGCCTAAACTAACCCCAAAAGTACATTTGTTTGGGTTTAACTTCAATTGGAATTTTCTCAATCTTAAGATCAACTTTCTCAAAACTTCCTCTTCTGTTCGAGATTTTGCGATCATATCATCGACATAGACCTTAATCTCCATGTGCATCATGTCATGGAACAGAGTCACCATAGCCCTTTGATATGTTGCCCCTGCATTCTTCAGTCCAAATGGCATAACCTTGTAGCAAAAGGTTCCCCACTTGTTGATGAATGTAGTTTTATCCATATCCCCAATATGCATCTTTATTTGGTTGTACCCAGAAAAACATTCATGAAAGAGAATAAGGAATGACCTGTTTTTGTCCACCAAGGTGTCGATATGAGGTAGCGGGAAATATTATCTTTTGGACTAGCCTTGTCTAAGTCCCGATAATCCATGCACATTCATACTATTCCGTCCTTTTTAGGAATTGGCACTATGTTGGCCACCCATTCTGAGTATTTTACCACTCGTAAGAAGCCGACATCAAACTATTTTCGAACCTCTTCTTTTATTTAGGAGTACATCCGATCTCATTCTTCGAAGCTTCTGTTAGACCGGTTTACATTCTTCTCTTATAGAGAGCTTGTGCATCACGATATCAGTGCTTACATCGGGCATATCCTGATACGACCATGTAAACACATCCTTGAACTCTTGAAGCAAATCAATTATCAAGCCTCGTTTCTATATAGATATAGGTTCCAATCTTCACCTCCCTTTTGTCAACTTCATCCCCTAAACTCACAACTTCTATTGATTCTTTGTGACGTAGGATTTGTTTCTCGTCTTCCTCAACCATCCGTAGCAAATCAGGAGATAAACTACAATCTTGGGCTTTTTCAAAATCTTGAGATTCCTCTGAACACACATCCTGCTCAAAATGAGGCTCTAAGTTGGCAACAACGTTACCCATATTGTTGATATCTAGGGACCTGTCATATGGACCAAAAGATCCAAAAGATAAATGATTTTAAGAATGTTTATTGCGGTATGAGATGAATGAAAAGAATAATGAGAATTTTTTCCAATTTGGGTGAAAGAAAGTGCATCTTTTTTATTGAAAAATAAAAAGAAAATGAACATGTGCCCTTTTTAAAAAGAACCCAATTGCTCTTGGGCTTAGAGCAACAAGGGTGTTCTGAACATTACTCTGGAAAAGACTTAAAAGTTACAGGGAGCTCTTCTGCACTCTAGTTGTCTAGAACGCTTTCGAGGGCGTGGGGGTGAATTCTTGACAAATTCTTTTGTTCACTCATCCCTTCAGAAATAGGGCTGATGTTCAGATTCTCTATTTTTCCTACCAACCTATCTTCTGTCGGCTTTCGCTTGGGGTTAATAATACCTCCCGACACGATTGACTTTGAGATATGAGGAAGGGTCATTGGCTTACTGATGTTATTACAAATGACATAGATTTTCTTCCCAATTTAGTGTTTAAATTGTCTCTTGTGTATTTCATTTAGCATGCAATGTTAGCATTTTATACTTAGTTTTCATGTTTCCCTACTCATTGATAGTTAGTTTAAATTCTTGTTATTTTTATCTATTTTGTACTAATATCGACGCAAGCAGCCGATATATTGCGTCTTAATATTGTCAGCGTAGGAACTAAGCCTAGAAGCTTAATGGTGGACGAATGCTGCCACAAGATCAGCTAGTAATTACGACCAAGAGATGTCACAGCATTGAAACTGAACCTTGAATGAGTAAAAGCTGAATTCACAACTGGAAGCACCAACGTAGGAATTTCACAAATGTCGCTGCAATTATGATCTCAAAACGCGCTCAGCGATGCAACAACAATCTGCAGATCTATGAAGAGCATACTAGAACTGCGTGAGTGTATAGCTGTATTCTAACTAATTTTGACAACTACAAAATCCAGATCTAGATCTGAGAGAGAAGGCTGAATCCTAAAACATTTTAGAGGCTATAAATAGACAAACGAAGAAGGAAAGAAATCATCAAGAGCTAAGGGATTTAATTCTAAAAATTCTGTGTGAATTTGATAATATTAAATGAATATGAGAGTATCTTTTAATCTTAGATCATTTTGATTCGTACTTTACACTGCTTTTTGGTTTATTCTTGGATCTAATCGCTTTAAACACGAAAGTGAAATTACAATACGCCGACATCGAAAGATGTGGTGACAAGTTAGATTAACAAGTGGGTTAGGTGAGAGCTGCTCAGGACTGGGATAAAAACTAGTTACTTGTTCTTGGATACACATCGTTACTCGCACTAAGAGGTGAAGTGATTGTATTTGAGTCGGGATTAAGTAGGGAGCTGTTTTTGGTAAGAACTCAAAGGGACTTCATTGCATCAACAATTCATCTATATCTTACCTTGTCGACGCATCTAGCGTTACAACTTAGCAATATTCAGTGAACCATTTCTACCCTTTACACTTGGTCACATTTATATTTCATGCACTTTAATATTTAGTATTTAACACTCAACACAATTAGATTTATTTTCAATACATTGACATTTAATCTTTGAAGTTTAACTCTAATTGCGTTGACATTGATTGACTATTTTAGTGTGCAGATCTGACATATTGCACTGGCATCAGTACTCTCATTACATTTAATTTCAATATTGATTACTCCGACATTTAGACATCAAGAACTCATTCCTCGTGGGATCGATATCCGATAGATTTATCTATCAACTATACTTGCATCGACGTGTGTATGCTTGCACAATCATTGTGTCGTAAAAACACCGATCACTTACTTTTGATCTCTTCCCCACTTATTCGTGCTCTTCTCTTCTCCTGTTTTTCTATAGTGCTTCCTTTCTCTGTTTCATATTTGGCTTGAATCCTAAGCCAAACTAATTACGTTTCTCTACCAATACTGGTACTATAATCCTTTCTTGGAGATATCTCCCCAATCCTCTTCCAGGTAAAGCTCCTTTTCCAATCATCATTTTTAGCCTCATCCTGGTGGTCGTTGATATCTTCGGTGTGAGGATCTTATCTCCTTCAGCCACAAAGGTATTATTCACAAGCTCCAACGATCTAAAGGAGCACTCCATGGCCTCCTCATCTGTACTTATGTGGGGCGCATCGCTAGTCACTGATGCAATGATGTCCACCTCAAAATTAATGGTGATTAATCGACCCTCTGTCACCAATTTTAACTTTTGATGCAGGGATGATTGTACTGCCCTTGCTGAATGGATCCATGGTCTTCCCAACAAGCAATTATAAGTGGGCTTAATGTCCATCACCAAAAAGTTCATCTCATACGTGTTTGGGCCAATTAGGAGTGGAATCTTAATTTTTCCCATCACTCGTCTCTCCGTTCTATCAAAGGCCCTTACTACGCTATGGCATGCCTTCATGTGAGTACTGTCTATCGGTAACCTATTCAGTGTTATCAATGGTAACATATTCAAGGCTGAGCCATTATCTATCAATACACTCGGTAAAGTGTACCCTTTGCATCGAGTCGCAATGTGAAGAGCTTTCGTTGAGCCCATGCCCCTTAGAGGTATTTCATCATCATTAAAGAAAATGAAATTATCTGCACTTAAGTTATTAACCAGCCGGTCCAACTTGTTTACCGAGATATCTTTCGTCATGAATGTTTCGCTCAACACTTTCAATAACGCGTTACGATGGGCTTTTAAACTTGATAGCAAGGCTAAAACTGATACTCAATCCAGTTGCCTATGTAACTGTTACACCACGTTATACTCGCTATGCTTTAGGAATTTCAAAAATTCCTTAGCCTTCTCCTCAGTTACTGTCTCTTTCACTAGCATCCCGAGTTTACGATTTACTTTCTTCTCAAGCCCAACCATCAAGGCTTTCTTATTAACATCTTTCTCTGCTTCTGTAAGACTTGCATTTTCATTCGATCCTTCCTCATTCGGTACCGTTACACTGTTGTCATAGTCCCACGGTACCCTTTTATTATCCTTATAAGGAAATGCCATGGGTTTCTGAATGATGACCCGTGGTGTCATTCGACCTCTAACCTCACCCTTTGGCCTAGATATAATTACCATTGGTAGGTTGGCCTTATAAGCCTTTTCAGTTGCCCCTTCCTCAGAAGCACAAACATCATTTTTCTCTTCATCTTTTCTTTCCTCTTCTCAAAGAACTCAAAGTCTTTATTATCTATCAACTTCTATACCAAGGTTTGGAATTCAATACACCCTTAGATTTTATGCCACTCCATGGTGTGGAAATCGTAATATTTTTAAGTTATTGTCACCCTTCTCTCTCTTCTCTACTGTACTCAACACACGATCAAACCCCTGTTGATCATCTGTTGCCAAACACATTTCAATGGAGACTTGACCTCTGCCACATCATTCTTAATCCTTTTGCTCCTCTCTTTCGTTATTGCGTTCACCCCCCTGACCGGGATGATTTGGCAAGGGATTTCCAACCACGTTAGGTCTTACGGATTTATAGAACCTTATGATCCCTATCTTAATAAATCTTTCAATCAGCTTCTTGAAAGCAATGAAATTCCCAATGGAGTGATCCGTTATTCCTGCATGGTAGTCACATTGAGCATTTATGTCATACCATTCTGGGAACGGGGGTTGCATTGGCTTTAAATAAAAAGGGGACACCACTCGGGCATCGTATAATCTCTTGTAAAGCTCCTTGTAGGTCATCAGGATGGGTGTGAATTGGATTCTTTCAGTGCTCGACCTCGAGCCTGATTCTTATCTTGGTCTACTTTGATAACTGGTTGTCGGGGCTTAAGACTGTGTCACCATGATCGGTTTTGTAACATTCGCCAGGTATAAGCTTATATTATTCACCTCACTATCTTTCCTTTTAGAAGTGGACCTTTTGGTACTCTTTCCGGCATCAATTTTTCCGCTTCGGATTGCATTTTCAATCATTTTTCCTAACATAACCATATCGGAGAAACTTTTAGTAGCGTTTCCCAGCAGATGATTGATATACGGTGCTTTCAAAGTACTGACAAAGAGCATGGTTGTCTCCTTTTCAAACAGTGATGGCTGTACTTAGGTGGCCATATCTTTCTACCTTTGAGCATACTGCCAAAAGCTCTCACCCAGCCTTTTCTCAGCATTTTACAACATGATCCTATTAGGAGCTATGTCGGTGACATGACCATATTGCCTCATGAAAGCCTGTGCCAAATCCTTCCAATAACTGATCTTGACACAACTTAATTGATTATACCACCTTGCAGCTGATCCCGTCAGACTGTCCTGGAAACAGTGGATTAGCAGTTGATCATTATGGAGATACCCCATCATCTTTCTGCAAAAATGGTGATATGTGCCTCCATACAGCTTATCTTGTTGTATTTTTTCGAACTCCGGAACTTTAAATTTGAAGGGAAGTACCAGGTTGGGAACCAAACTCAGCTCCTTAGCATCAATCCCAGAGCACCCTTAACTCTTTCTAAGCTGTAAACCTCTCCTCTAACCATTTACAGTGCTCCTCCAACTGGTTAGGAAGTTCGACTTTTGTTTTTTCCGGTTCTATCACCTCATTTAAATCTGGTACACTAAGTGAACAGGATTATTTCCTGGATTAGAACTAGAACCCATTTGGTAGTTTTATCGATTTTAATGTGCCAAACAAGCACGATTGCAGGTTAATGGTGACAGATACTCCTTGAACACACGTTTCTTGTGGAATCTGGGCCGACGTAGAGGTAACATTTGAAGGACACGGAAGACCATCACTCCCTTCCTTTGGGTCAATTACAATCAATACCCTTTCCCTTATCAGTTTTCCCCATCAGTAATTGAGTTAACTAATTGATAATGTCTTTCTAGGACTCAATAATCTAGTCCTTCATATCTTGTTGCACTTTTGCTAATTATTCATGCAACTGATCCTGCATTTCTTTTTGCATCTGCTCCAACTTTTCCAATCGTTAATCTATTGCTTTTATCTTAGCACGAGTGTAATAATAATATGGTTTTTCCAAAGTAACTTTTAGAGGAAAATTTTAATTAATTAGAAACGTCTTTCTTGAAATTTTAATGCATGAAAATGTGATGCGAAACTTTATGAATGCATATGCAAGAAAGGTATTGACTCTCAATCGAATTCTGATAGAATATCCTTACTAAAAAACGAATGTCTTTACATAAGATAATTACAAATAAGGCCTTATCCTAATACTCAAAGTCATAATCTTTTGAAGGAGGCATGCTAACTTTTGGCCTTTATCAGACACTGATTCATACTTTATGCTCAAAGCATCGGCTTGAACAGCTAACTTCTGCAAGTATTCTTCCACTTCTCTCACTTGTGTCAATGCTTCACCCATGACATGGTCTCAGTCTCTGACTTGCCTCTGAGAGTGTTGAAGTTGCCTACTACTTGTTTCTAAGGTTCCCTCAAGGAACTCATTCGATTTTCAGAATTTTGTAATGCAGCTTCAAACTCCTCTACCCTTCTCTTTAATTTTGCATTTTCAGCCTGGCTTGCCCTCAATTCTATCGCAGAGTTACGACTGCGGTTCCTTTGTAATGACTCCTCTAACTCAACTACCCGGGCTTTCAACTTAACTTTCTCGACTTGGCTTTCTAGTAGCTCACTTTTTATGGCATCCCTTGGTCTTAAGCATATTTGATTTTCTCTTCCACTAATCCGCTCGAGTCCTTTCCTCTTGGACTTCTCATTTCCACTATTCTGACGTTTTACCCAAACCAATAATTCTCATTTATTGGCAAAGCTTCTTATAGTCCTCCTTCAAGCCATCCAAGTCTTCCTCAGCTTTCCTTTTTCCTTTTCTTAGCTTTTCGGCTTCTAACTTTTGGACATCAACGTCCAAACCCAACTGCATCTTTTCCTCTTCTAATGCTTCTATCTTTTTCCCCAATTCGGAACTTTTCTTTTCAAAGTCTTGCTTGATAAGCTCTAATTTCGATGAGACTACTTTTAAATGCTCCTCAACAGGGCGGACATTATCGGGATTTGGCACGGGGATGTTATCATTGACTCTCCTACCTCTTCATTCATCATACTCTTGGTTTTTCATGGGATTTGCAGTAAATGGCTTCATTTTATGGACTTCATTCTGCGCATTTTACATCTCCGGACTCTTTTCTTATTGTTCTCGCCTTTGCATACAAACTCACACTAAGCCAAACCCTGAGTTTCTAGTATGAATTATCTTGACCGATACTATTATTGAAACGTTTGTTTTTAGAAAAACAAACAAGTCTCGAACAATATTTTAAAAAGTCAAAAACATTAGAGTCGCCACCAATCCTTTTTATATGGTGTGATTGGATCACCACAAAATGTTTAAAATCTGTTTTGAAAATATTTTGGTCTTCGAAATCCAAAAAATAGGTTCAGGAGTCGGTTACGTTTGAGGAAGGATTAGCACCCTCATACCCCAAAATTGGTGCCACATTGATTATTTTTGGGTCTTGGTTTGTTAAAAGTTTGAAAACTCGAGTGAAACTTAAAATACGATCTTAGCTTTTAGAAAACTTCGTAAGATTTTCAAAAATCTTATATGAGGAAAATCATTCGTGTATTTCGAATTTCTAGGAGAAGTTGAAGTCGTGTCCAACACGTTAAGGCACTATCTTCTCGGACTTTCAAAATTAAAGGACATTTTGAAAGACCTTAAAAAGGATATTCGATCACGTGAATTATACGAAAATCACACCCAGCACGTTAGGGCATGGTTTTTCGAAGTTTTCACACGAAAAGATATTGCCTCGTTTTTTGTTTTAAAATTATTTGCATATATATATATATATTGAGAACTCGAAATTTCGTATTAAGTTTAAAATACGATCCTTGGACACATGACTTGTTTTATGTGATTTTCAAAAATTAAATTTCAAAAGAAATGCCCGTTTATTTTGATCTTCACGGAGAATTGAAGTCGTTACCAACACGTTAGGGCATGACGTTCTCGGAATTTCAAAATTAAAAGGCATTTGAAAAGTTAGGAAAAAGATGTTTGATTCGTGTGAATTGTACGAAAAATCACAACCTGCACATTAGGCCATGATTCTCCGAGATTTCCACACGAAAAGGACATTGCCTCGATTTTAAAGGTTTATTTGTATGTAAAAATAATTTTGAAAACAAACATGTAAATTAAATATGAATGAGCAGTTAATAACGAATATTAAATAACACGAAGCAAAATAATTAAACAGATGAATAAATACACAAAATTAAACATAAAATTAGTGGAATACAAAATACGGAAGAATAATAATTAAATTCTATGTGTGAACATTGAAGAAGAAAAAAAAGAAAAACAGGACAAACGAGGTCGAAAACGGAGTTTCAGAGAATTCGAGATGAAAACGTGATTTTTGAGGAATTTGGGGATCAAAATCGAAGTTTTTGGAAAATTTGAGATTGAAGTCAAACTTTTGGAACATCGAGGTTAGAATGGTAACTTTTAGATGCTCGGGGTGTAATGGTTATTTTTGGAAGTTTGGGGGTAAAAAAATGTAATTTTTGAAAAGTTTAGGGTAAAAATATGATTTTGGGAGTACGAGGGTTAAATGTGATTTTTGGAAGTATGGGAGGTGAAAATGTGATTTTTGGAGGTTTAGGGGTAAAATGTAATTTTTGAGAAGTTCGAGGGTTAAAATATAATTTTGGAGAAGTTTGGTGTCAAAATGTAATATTTTGAAAGTTTAGGGGTCAAAATATAATTTTTGAGAAGTTTGAGAGTCAAAATGTAATTTTTGAGAAGTTTGATGGTCAAAATGTAACTTTGGACAGTTCAGGGACATTTTGGGTAATAAAACCAAAAAGGAAGTGACACGTGGCAACTTCTCATGCCTTCAGAAGTTAAAAAACCAATTTGGAAATCATTTAAAATTATTGGGCAAATTTTCAATAAAATAAAACTTGATTTAAGGACAAAATTGAAACAAAAATAAAAAGAGAAGGACCAATTGCATAAATAAACCAAAAAATACACGTGGCAGCTTCCTAGTACTTCAAAAAGGTTAAAGGACTAAATTGAAACTCAAATAAATTAATGGATAAATTTAAAATTAATTAAAAATATAAAAAGGATGGTATAGTAAAATTTAAAAAAATGGAAGGACTAAAGGGAAAAATATCCCATTATTCAGAAACACGCGGACCTTGAGGGTCCGCCGGGTCGGATTGGGTCAGGTCATGGGTCTGGTGCCAAACGGCGTCGTTTTGAAGGCCATGGGAAAGGCCTAAAACGGTGCCATTCGTGTGGTACTATAAAACCCACATTGCCTTCAAAAACATTCATTTTCACACCAAAATTAAAAAAAATCTCCCTTTCTCTCTTTTTTTTCTCTCAAAAATCAAGGGTCTTTCTTCCTTGACCGACCGTTCTCCGATCCAGTGTGCCACCGTCCCTTCGTCGTCGATCATCATTCGTCATCGTCTCCGATCGTCGCCCGCCGCCGTGTATGGCAACGAAAAGTAAAAGTTCTCCCTTTTTTTAATTTTTTGATAGGAAACCTTAAATTTGGGCACCGATCTTCAAGATCGAGCCTAGATTTTTAAGAAAAATAAAAAGGATTTTGTTCTTTTTAAAGAAAGATTTATAAATTAGATCTGGGTTTTATTTTTTAGAAAAAAACTTTGATTTTAATCTTTTTACTCTTTTCCCGAATCTTTTCATATTATTATTAATTATTATTCTTTTTTGATTTATCTATGATTTATTTACTATTATTTTCTTTTCAAAAATGGCGAGGTTCGTCTTTATCGAAAACTTCTCCGTGCACAGACGCGTTCAAGGACCTTGATCGGAGCAACGACGGTGGCAGATTGGGGTAAGACCTTTCGGTTCCCCTTTTTATTATTATTTATTGTTATTTAAAATATTTTTTTGAAAATAAATAAAGTATTAAATGATCATAAATAATAATATAATAAATATATTAATACATATATATGCAAAACGTCTCAAATATTAAAGGAAATAATAAATGTGTTAAATATATAGTAAATATCAAATAAATATATACTATTATATATTTAATATTTATAGAATCACTTTGAATTTAAAAGAAATAATGGACAGACAGTATACAGTATATATGTATTGTAATTATATACCTTGAAAATGGAAACTGAAGTGCTTGAAATCTGCCTTGTGTTGCTTCCAATGTTCTGTGTTCGAATATTGCTGTTTGGTATTGATTTTGGAAAATATTTGGGTGTATTGATTTCAAAAATGAAGAAGTCTGTAACCATACAACTCATTTTGAATGAGGCTTTATAGCTTATATTACAATGATGCTATTTTGTTTTTCTTGCCATTAAACTCTGTCTTTTCTCCTTGCAGGTGCAGTGGCGATGGTGGCAGTTCAAGTTGTTGGTGCTGATATGGTCGGTGCTGACGTGGCAACACGTGAATGGCTGGGATGGAGGTGGCTGGTAGCAAGTGGTGCTTAGGGTTCTGATTTTTAGGTTTGGGTCTGTTAATTGGGTTTAGAATTTGGGCCAATTGGATTGTAATTATGTAATTGAGCCTTGTAATTATTTTGGACTTTGAATTTGTATTTGGACATTATTAATTTAAATTTAGGATAAATTTAAATTTAAGAATAAATTTAAACTTAATTAAATTTAATTTAAAAACAAATTTAAACTTAAAATAAATCTAAAACAAAATAGGTTTAGTCTGGCTCGGACAAATTAGGCTTCAATAGCTGCCCCCTCTTTGCTAGTTTCTGTGTAACAGGAACAAAGCAAATACCAAAGGAGGCCCAATTTGGTCACGTTTCATTTCTTTGACGTTCCTTCTGCGATTAGCCCACCCTTCGCTTTGCTTGTTAGTCACTTCACTGCATCTACTTTTCTACCTCTTCGATGTTGTGATTCCATCTTGCTTTAAGGCAGTTTAAAAAAGGCAAAATTTGCTACGGTAGCTTCACTCAATTTACTTGCAACTTCAAGGAGATTGTGATTCGTCACCATAGTCTTTGACTTAATCTATTGACACTTCAAGTGTTTGGTGTTGTAGCTTCATATCTTGATTTCTTTCTTCGTATTTTACTAGAAAGATGGATTTGGTTCACTTCTTTGCGTCTCGTCAGGAAGGTGACCACTTTATTGCTTCGACCTGTTTCTTAGTATCTCATCAGGAAGACGAATTTGGTTCACTTCTCTGTATCTCATCAGGAAGCTAGCCATTTTATTGCTTCGACCTACTTCTCAATATCTCATCAGGAAGTTGGGGTTCGAAGTTTCGCTCACATTGAGCTTTGTTTCATTGATTTGTTATACTTCACTGTATCTCATCAAAAAGATGACCGCATCACTTGTTTCAATCCACTTCTCTGTACCTCATCAGGAAGACGGATTTGGTCCACTTCTCTGTATCTCATCAAGAAGACGACCATTTTATTATTGCTTCGACCTGCTTCTCAGTATCTCATCAGGAAGCTGGGGTTCAAAGTTTCGCTCACATTGAGCTTTGTTTCATTGATTTGGTCTACTTCTCAGTATCTCATCAGAAAGATGACCGCATCACTTGTTTCAATCCACTTCTCTGTATCTCATCAGGAAGATGACCATTTTATTACTTCTTCGACATGCTTCTGAGTATCTCATCAGGAAGCTGGGGTTCAAAGATTTGCTCACTTTGAGCCTGGTTTCATTGATTTGGTCTACTTTTCAGTATCTCATTAGGAAGATGATCGCCTCGTTGTTTTGATCCACTTCTCTGTATCTCATCAGAAAGACGGATCTGGTTCACTTTTCTGTATCTCATCAGGAAGGTAACCACTTTATTGCTTCGAATGACTACAATCTGCCCCATGATCGGGGTAAGAGATTGGATGGCTGCTATCTACCCCATGATCGGGGTAAGAGATTGGCTGATGGTGATCTGCCCCAGGCTCGAGGTAAAAGATTGAATGGTCGCAATCTGCCCCAGGCTCGGGGTAAAGAGATTGGCTGATGGTGATCTGCCCTAGGCTCGGGTTAAGAGATCGAAATCTTCAATCTGCCCTTCTTGCATAAGGGTAAAACAAAAATGATATAGTTTGAATCCAACTCCACTGCCACTTTAGAAAGATAGGATTTGATGCCGAAAACTTTATCTTTCTCTTACTGCAACTTCAGAGAGATAAAGACTTGGTATTGTAGTCTGATCTAATCCACTGTAACTTCGAGTCACTATTATGGCTTCAATCTACTCCTCTTCGTCTTTAGGGTATGAGACTCGCCGTTGCAGCCTCAATCTTTCCCATCATTTTTCAAGGTATTGAGTTTGCCGTTGCGGCCTCAACCTTTCCTTTCAAATCTTCATGGTATCGGGTTTGCCGTTACGGCCTCAACCTTTCCCATTGCATCTCTATGGAACCGAATTCGCCGTTGCGACCTCAATCCTTCCCATAATATCTTTTAAGGTACCAGGTTCATCGTTGCGGCCCTCAACCTTTCCCTTCAAATTTGTGTGGTACCGGGTTGTTCACCGTTGCGGCCTCAACTTTTCCCTTCACATCTTCTTAGGTATCGGGTTCGCCATTGCGGCCTCAACCTTTCCCCATCACATCTTCTAAGGTACCAGATTTGCCATCGCGGCCTCAATCCTTCCCTTCTAATCTTCATGGTACCTGGTTCGCCATTGCGGCCTTAACCTTCCCATCACATCCTCTTAGGTACCGGGTTCACCATTGCGGCCTCAACCTTTCCCTTCAAATCTTCATGTTTTTCTCAGCTCATTTCGCCATTTCGCGGTAATGAAACCTGTAGAATATGCTTTAATGGGTCTCTATGTAGACCAGATTGTTAGGATGTCATGATCAAGATGAATCAAATGCTCCTAAGCAGGTGCGTATAAATGATGAATGTAAAATTGTCATTTTTGAAAATGATTTTATTTTTTAGTCCTTAGCCGACGTCATTTTTCGTTTGTCTAAGTCCTATCACTAATGTATTATGGTATCTTTTACATGAAACCTAAAGAGGTAGTCGCAATTTGAACTATTTGTTTCAAGACCCTTTTAACCCTTGAGTTTGGTTATTTCCAACTAGTGGTCCTGTTTCAGGTTCCTGTACTATTTAGAGATTTTCCTGAATGATATGCAGAAATCCTTTTATTCCTTATATTGTAGACCACTAACCGTTATTTCAAACGCAAAGATGCTTGAATCAAGTTTATAAGGTGGATGAAATTGAACTTAATTGCAAACAAAGGTCGCATGAATGAAAAGATCGTTGGTTAATTAATCGCTATGCAGAATTGCTTGAACATGGTCACAAGGCAAATGAAATTATTGGAGGCAAAGCTCACATGAACGAAAAGATTTAAAATGACTCATATTAGTCAAAGAATTGCCAAACACAAAGTGAGCAAAGAATAGGGTTAGGTACCCCAGATATCAAAGTATGAGCTTCATTGAGCAAACTTAATGAGGACCAATCTGAGCTTGATAAATGTCCATGAAACTCAAGTACTTCGTCAATGCCTCAAGGTGTAAAGTTTCTCCACCTTGCTACTTTTGAGAGAGAAAACCACTTCATGCCTCTTTTCTTCAAATTGAGCCGCCCTTTCAGATTTTCAACTCAAGTCTCTTTAGGTTTCGAGATGCCATTTACGAGTTTTCACCTCGACCTCCTTTTTCCCTTTTTTTATATTTTCTTTTTCCTCTTTTCTTTTTTCTTTTTCTTTTTTTTTTTCTTTTTTCTTTCTTTTCTATCTTTTATTTATTTTTCTTCATTGAATCCAAGTTCACGAAGTTGGGCAGGTTTTTGTCGTCCGTTTCGATCAAAATCAAAGCTTCTCCAAAAAACTTTCTTCACCTCATGAGGTCTTTCCCAATTCAACATCCATTTTCCTTGGAAGACTTTTGTAAGCAAGATACTTTTTAAACAGTGCTCTCTCGTGAAATTCTCTAGAGCGGATCCTTCTTTGTCGTAAACCCTTGTTATTTGAATCATGACGGATGACTTTTAGTATCTTTTTTCAATCAAGTTTAGCTGACTACATCTGAATTGGATCCATTCTACTTCATCAGCTCTAACGAAATCTAGAGGGAAAGAAACTCGACTTCAATGGGTAGGATGACTTTCATTCTAGTGAGAAAGGTGTTGCCCCGGTGGATGTTCTGATAAAAACCTGATAAGTCTCAAGATAAATGGTGATTTCTCATGCCAAGCCTTTGTAGGTCTCTGCTATGAATCCTTTTAATGTTCTTATTGGTCACCTCCAATGCCTCATTCACTTTTTTTTTTGCGATGTAGTGCTGAGTCGTGATACTCGTTCTTGAATTGGTTGTAGACTTTCGCTATCACGTTGTTTCTCAAATTCAAGTCATCGTCGGATATTATCTTTTTGGCATCCCATATCAACATATAATCTCATTTTCAATAATCTGCTTAACTATCGATTTGCATAGGAAGTAGTAATCAATGATCATGAGGATGAATTGATTCTCATTAGAAACTTTTTTACAAGGTTGGCTTGGTAATGTTCATGCTTCATAGAAAAAGGCACGACGTGCAAAAATGAAGGAGAATAAATTTTCAAGATGCCCTTTACGAGTTTTTGTCTTGACTTTCCTTTCCTTTTTCCTTTTTTTTTTACCTTGGGTTTCAAGATATCTTTGACAGGTTTTTATCTTGACCCTTTTTTTAACACGTCGAGCCTCAATTTTGAAGTTTCTGTTGAATTTGATTGCATTCTTCGTTTTATGGGAGCCTGTGTGTCACACACATCGGTTCCTTAAACCTAGCATGCTTTAATAGGATAATGCAAAGACCTTTGGATTCTCGAGGTAGCTTGTCTTGTTTCTACAAAGACACATGTCTCGATTCTCACTTAAAATCACAACTCTTCAAGGTGATGTTCGTTTCATGTCTTGCTCAACCATCCGTAGCAGATCGAGAGACAAGTTACATTCTTGATAATTTTCAAAGCCTCAAAGTTTTTCTAGACACATTTCTTACACAAAAGGGTCTAAGTCAACAACAGTGTCGCTCGCGTCTTTGATATCAAGGGATCCAAGATATAGGTAAAGGAATAAATTTAAGAATGAACAACTATCTGTTGAAAAAGAAATACAAGATGTTTGCCAAGTAAGACACAAGAAATGCATCATTTACATCGAAATAAAAGACAGTGGTCATGTGCCCTTTTATAAAAGGATCCCTATTACTCTCGGACTTAGAGTGATAAGTGTGTTCTGAATATTTTTTTGGAAAAGTCCTAAAAACTACAGGAAACTCTTCCACAGTCTAGTTGTCCAAAACACTTCCAAGGGCATAGGGACGACTCTCAAGGTTCCACTCTCCACATGACTTTTTCTCAAATTTTTATCATTCTCTATCTTGATTTATCATGTTTCATTTAGGGTTGATGACTCTATCTCACACGAGTGTTTCAAATATGTGGGGTCTTATTGAAATTTAATGCATGAAGTGCAATGCAAATGAAAGGTAAAATGCATGCAAAAAGGCGTTGATTCTAGTTCAATTCTGTTTAGAGCAACTTTATTAGACAGCAAATTCCTGTACATAAGGCAGATACATGTATGGTCGTGCCTTAATCTCAAAGTCCTAATCTTTCAAGCTAATTTGCTCCGTTTGACCTTAATTTCAAGTTTAAAATGTCGATCTTGAATGGCTAAAATCTACAAGTGGTTAGTCATTTCTCGTACTTGGTCAAATCCTTGCTTGCGACATGGTCCCTATCTCAGACTTGCCCCTAAGAGCATTGGAGTTATTCCTTCTTTATTTCAAATTTTCCTTGGTGATATCTTCTTGTCTTTAGATAGGCATAAATTCCTTCGACAAAGAATAGTCCTTAGAGAATACTCAACAAGAGACTTTTTAAATGGCTACGGAACCATTCTAACAAAAAGTTATGCACCAATACACCTTCTTTTGCCTTTTTAGTGGCTAAGATTGCTAGAACATGAGTGATTCTTTTGCCAAGTCGGTCAAACAAATCTGCTATCATCTCCTCTGCGTGCCCCAGCACTTTAGGGAAAACGACTAACTCATACGAAAATGTCAACATTCTTTCTTGCATTTGAGTGTATTATGCACTAGTTATCCCCTTTTCCTTAATCAAGGCTGCAACTCAATGCTTGCTCATTTAGAACGGGCCTTATTATTCTAGATCTTTGGGCAATGAAGTGACATATCATATTCTTCTATCTCATGTTCATGTTTCTGAAAGTGAAGTGACTTAGCTTGAGTGAGTAAGGCAAATCAACATATTCGAATTTGAACATCTGCCTCATTTTGTCTTTCATACATCTTTCAGCTCTTGCAAACTATTATGGCTTTCATGTATTTGGGTGTAACCCTAGAACTCTGATATGTGCCCCTTTGATAGGTAATCACTTTTCGTTATTGATTTTCTTTGACCACTTATACGCACGACCACATTGACTTCTACCTTAACAAGGAATCCGTTTTCTTATGACCAGTTCTCTATTTGGCAATAGAACATGAATCAACACCTTTTTATGAAAATGCAATGCAAACAGATTCAAAATATATTGCAATTAAAAGCAAAATATAACTGTGTCTCTTACCTTATTCAGGTAACCACTAAAGGTTTGGCTTAATTCCATTTTAGGTATTAAATGCAAGTTAATAAAATGTGCAACTTATGAATGCATGTATGCATAAGAAAAGTATTGCTTTTGAATTCAATCCCATTAGAACAATTTCTCTAGAAGACAAAATTCTCCACATAAAACAGATTACATAAACGACTTTGCCTTATGGCCTAGAGCTTTGATCTTCCTAGAAGTTTGGTTAATTTTCGTCTCCGCTCCGATCTTGATTCATATTGCATGCTCAACATATCAGCTTCGATGACTAATGCTCGCATGTGATCAACCGCTTTTTTTCATCATTTGTATAATCTTTATCTCGAACATGTCTCTGAGCTTGTAAAAAGTGCCCCTCACTTGCTTCTTGATTCCTTTCAAAGATCTTGATCTGAATTCGCGCAATCTTTCTTCAAATCTTCTAAATCTTCTTCGACTTTGTGCTTTCCTTCGACCATAAACGCAAAGCCATGTTATCTTCTTCCACTTTATTAAGAAATTTGTACCCCATGATGAAACTACTACTATTTGGTAACCAAATTTAAATCAACACCTTTTCTTGTATGATGATGCAAATGCAAGCAAAAGAAAAGAGACAAAAAAAAGAAAGAGTTAGCAAAAACATCGATACAGGTATAGAACAAAGAAATTAAGAACTTGTCTTGGATAGTTGCTAAAAGTTCGGCATAACTCTTACTAAGGCGAGTACTTATGGCTCATTACATGTGATTTTAGGCTCTAAAGTAAAGGGTACCCAAACCAGCGGATTCCTCGATCCTCACCGATTACAGGCTCATACGAACGAGTTCGGTTTAGGGGGACACATTTCTCACATGTTTGCACGGAATTGAAAACTTCACGAAAACATGGGTACGGATGTAATCCGAAAGCGATCCATTATACTACACGGAGGTGAAAACCTCATGAAGGAGTAGTTTCCCGCTTCCACTTAAAGAGGTAGTAACAAAATGCATATGAATGCAAATTTATACTAGCAATATCAACATAATATAGCATCACACAAAAATGCCAAGGATCGTATATTAAACAAAATCGAAGGTTAAAAGTTTTCAAAAAGAACCCGAAAATAATCAATTTTTGACTTGACTCTCTTTTTTTTAAAAATTTTCCCAGTGGAGTCGCCAAGCTATCGAAATGTTTATTTTTGGGAAAACAAACAAGTCTCAAATATTATTTTAAAAAGTCAAAAACATGGGAGTTGCCACCAATCCTTTTATATGGTGTGATTGGATCACCACAAAATGTTTAAAATCCGTTTTGAAAATATTCTGGTCTTCAAAATCCAGAAAATAGGTTCGGGAGTTGGTTACGTATGAGGAAGGATTAGCACCCTCATACGCCCAAAATTGGTATCACATTGATTATTTTCGGGTCTTGGTTTGTTAAAAGTTTGAAAACTAGAGTGAAACTTAAAATATGATCTTTGCTTTTAGAAAACTTCGCAAGATTTTCAAAAATCTTATTTGAGGAAATCATCCGTGTATTTCGAATTTCTAGGAGAAGTGGAAGTCGTGTCCAACACGTTAGGGCACTATGTTCTCGGACTTTCAAAATTGAAGGACATTTTGAAAGACCTTAAAAAGGATATTCGATTGCGTGAATTATACGAAAATCACACCCAGCACGTTAGGGCATGGTTTTTCGAAGTTTTCACACGAAAGGATATTGCCTCGTTTTTGTTTTAAAATTATTTGTATATATATATTTTTTTTAGAACTCGAAATTTCGAATTAAGTTTAAAATACGATCCTTGGACACATGGCTTGTTTTATGTGATTTTCAAAAATTAAATTTGAAGAAAAATGCCCGTTTATTTCGATCTTCACGGAGAATTGAAGTCGTGACCAACACGTTAGGGCACGACGTTCTCGGAATTTCGAAATTAAAAGGCATTTGAAAAGTTGGGAAGAGGATGTTCAATTCGTGTGAATTGTACGAAAAATCACAACCAGCATGTTAGGGCATGATTCTCTGAGATTTCCACACGAAAAGGACATTGCCTCGATTTTAAAGGTTTATTTGTATGTAAAAATAATTTTGAAAACAAACATGTAAATTAAATATGAATGAGCAGTTAATAAACGAAGATTAAATAGCACGAAGCAAAATAATTAAACAGATGAATAAATACACAAAATTAAACATAAAATTAATGGAACACAAAATACGGAAGAATAATAATTAAATTCTATGTGTGAACATTGAAGAAAAAAAAAGAAAAATAGGACAAATGGGGTCGAAAATGGAGTTTCAGAGAATTCGGGATGAAAACGTGATTTTTGAGGAATTTGGGGATCAAAATCGAAGTTTTTGGAAAATTTGAGATTGAAGTCGAACTTTTGGAACATCGAGGGTAGAATGGTAATTTTTAATGCTCGAGGGAAAAATGGCGATTTTTGGAAGTTCGGAGGCAAAAATGTAATTTTTAAAAAGTTTGGGATAAAATGTGATTTTAAGAGTACGGGGGTAAAAATGTGATTTTTGGAAGTACGGGGGTGAAACTGTAATTTTTGGAGGTTTGGGGGTAAAATGTGATTTTTGAGAAGTTCGAGGGTCAAAATATAATTTTGGAGAAGTTTGGGGTTAAAATGTAATTTTTGGAAAGTTTAAGGTCAAAATGTAATTTTTAAGAAGTTTAGGGGTCAAAATATAATTTTGAGAAGTTTAGGGGTTAAAATGTAATTTTTAGATAGTTCAGGGACCTTCCAGGCAATAAAACCAAAAAAGAAGTGACACGTGGCAGCTTCTCATGCCTTCAGAAGTTAAAGGACCAATTTGGAAATCATTTAAATTAATTACTGGGCAAATTTTCAATAAAATAAAACTTAATTTAATGATAAAATTGAAACAAAAATAAAAAGGAAGGACCAATTGCATAAATAAACCAAAAATACACGTGGCAGCTTCCTGGTACTTCAAAAACGTTAAAGGACTAAATTGAAACTCAAATAAAATTAATGGGCAAATTTAAAATTAATTAAAAATATAAAAAAAGATGGGATTGTAAAATTTAGAAAAACGGAAGGACCAAAGGAATAAATATCCCATTATTAAAAAACACGCAGACCCTGAGAGTCCTCCAGGTCGGGTTATGGGTCTGGTGCCAAACGACGTTGTTTTGAAGGCCATGGGAAAGGTTAAAACGGCGCCATTTCGTGGGTACTATAAAACCCACATTGCTTCAAAAAAATTCATTTCCACACCTAAATTAAAAAAAGAAATCTCCCTTTCTCTCTTTTTTTTTCTCTCAAAGCCCAAAGGTCTTTATTCCTTAACCGACCGTTCTCCGGTTCGGTATGTCGCCGTCCCTCCATCATCGATCGTCATCTATCACCATCTCTGGTCGTCGCTCGTCGTCGTGTACGTCGGCGAAAAGGTAAAAGTTCTCCCTTTTTTAATTTTTTTTGTTAGGAAACCTTAAATCTGGGCCCCAATCTTCAAGATCGATCCTAGATTTTTAAGAAAAATAAAAAAGGATTTCGTTCTTTTTAAAGAAAGATTTATAAATCAGACCTGGGTTTGATTTTTTAGAAAAAAAACTTTGATTTTAATCTTTTTACTCTTTTCCCGAATCTGTTTCATATTTTTTTTTATTATTCTTTTTTTATTTATCTATGATTTATTTACTATTATTTTCTTTTCAAAAATGGCGAGGTTCGTATTTGTTGAAACTCCTCTGTGCACGAACGCGTTCGAGGACCTTGACTGGAGCAACGACGGTGGCAGATTGGGGTAAGACCTTTCGGTTCCCCTTTTTATTGTTATTTAAAATATTTTTTTGAAAATAAATAAAAGTATTAAATGATCATAAATAATAATATAATAAATATATTAATACATATATATATATATGCAAAACGTCTCGAATATTAAGGGAAATAATAAATGTGTTAAATATATAGTAAATATCAAATAAATATATACTATTATATATTTAATATTTATAGAATCACTTTGAATTTAAAAGAAATAATGGACAAACAGTGTATATTATTAATGTATTTATTATATACCTTGAAAATGGAAACCGAAGTACTTGAAATCTGTCTTGTGTTGCTTCCAATGTTCTGTGTTCGAATACTGCTGCTTGGTATTGATTTTGGAAAATATTTGTGTGTATTGATTTCAAAAATGAATAAAGTCTGTAACCATACAACTCATTTTGAATGAAGCTTTATAGCCTATATTACAATGATGCTATTTTATTTCTTGCCATTAAACTTGTCTTTTCTCCTTGCAAGTGCAGTGGCGATGGTGGCAGTTCAATTTGTTGGTGCTGATATGGCCGGTGCTGATGTAGCAGCACGTGAATGGCTAGGATGGAGGTGGCTGGTAGCAAGTGGTGCTTAGGGTTTTTGATTTTTAGGTTTGGGCCTGTTAATTGGGTTTAGAATTTGGGCCATTTGGATTGTAATTGTGTAATTGGGCCTTGTAATTGTTTTGGACTTTGAATTTGTATTTGGACATTATTAATTTAAATTTAGGATAAATTTAAATTTAAGAATAAATTTAAACTTAAACTTAAAATAAATTTAAATTTAAAAACAAATTTAAACTTAAAATAAATCTAAAACAAAATGGGTTTAGTCTGGGCCCAGACAAATTGGGCTTCAACAACTGTCTCATTACTAACAAAGGAGCATACCTTACATCTCCACATATCCTCAGTAATGGAACCCAATCGAAATCACCGCATCGATAAATGATTTCATTGGGAATGAACCACGGTGCTCGCCATTCATGTCTTCGTCTCGGAGAGTATGGAGTATTGACATCTACTTTTCCTCAGAAATGTCCTCTCGCCTTTGTGTAGTAATAAATTCCCTCAAAGGAGAATAACTTATAGAAAACACTCAGCAAGGAACATTTTCCACTTTCCAAAAGTGGCTATGAAACCATACCATCAGTAGTGGTGTGCAACCAATAAATCTCTCTTCCCCCTCTCTTCGCATGCATTTAATGACCTAAAAGTTTCGGCTAGAATAGCTGGAATAGGTGTAACCCCCTTGTCGACCTAATCGAATAAATCAATGACTGCCTCATCTATGTGTCCCAATACTTTGGGAAATATAACTAGTCCATACAAACTGAGAGCAAATATATAAACCTTTTTCCTTGCATCAGGATGAACTAAAATCAAATCTCTCAAGCTTTTCCAAGTAATACATTTGTTATCGCCCTTCACCTTAATTCAAGCTGTGACCCATTGCTCACTCATTCCCATAATGTTCATCAGCTTCTTAAGGAAAGTTGGCACATTAGCAGCTCTCGAATAGGCTTTATTTACCTGAATTTTGGGGCAACGAAATAGAGCGGTATATTTCTCAACCGTGGGCACCATATCCATGTTCCCAAAGGTGAAACAGCTATAAGTCAGGTTCCAGTACTGTGTAAAGGCTCAGAAGAGATGCTTGTCCACCTTAACTTCTAGCAACTACGGTAGATCCCTATATTCTTGGTAGAAAATCTGCTTCATTCCGTCATCCTACTGATCCCAGATTTCTTTCTACTCTTGTAAGCTATTCTGAGTCATACTGATCCGAGTGAAATCCTAGTAATCCGATACATGGCCTTTAGCTAGACTATCACCCTTTTCATGTTGTCTATCCTTTGACCACATACACACGGCCACATTGTCTTCTACCTCATCAAGATACCCTTTTTCCATGACCAGTTCTCTACTAGTAATCGAACTTAAGTCAATACCCTTCCTAATATGAGGATGAAATGCAAAATAAGAAAAAAAAATAAGTCAATACCAACAATTGTAAAATGTATCAACAAATATACCACAGAGAACCTACGCATCTATTAGGTGGTATCTAAAGGTTTGGTATAGTTTTACATAGGGTGTGCACTTAAGGCTCATTATGTAACAACCAAAAACCCAAAACCATCTCTCGTCTAAGGTCTCAGGGTTTACAGAACTTTTCGAGTCTTTTTTTTAATACACATAATATACTATTTAAATGTAAATTTAACGTTACGAACTTACCAGACGAAATTGCAGTTAAAGTGAACTTCAAGGGCAAATCCGTAATTTTCTCTTTTCCAGGATCAGGACACGATCTTGATCTATTACAATAATTTAATTCAATTATTTAAATCAACATAAATTTTTAATCATTTTGTGCAAATAAGCCTTTTTGGTATTTTTAACAAAATTACCCTTAACTTTTTATTTTTATTCAATTTAGTCCTTAAGCTCCAACATGCAAATTAACCATTTTTCTTTAAAAATGGTTTCAGCCGAATTATTTTAGGTCTTTCCAAAGCCCATATTTGATGTTATTTAACATCAAGTCCTTGTGCTTTTATTACTTTTACATTTTAATCTTTAAACATTAAAATCATTAAAAATTACTTTACAAAATTATCCTATTTAACAACCAAAATTAATAATCCATCATAAAATTCCAAGAATATACAAAAATCATCAATGGCAAAATCCATAACATTTGACAGATTCACAAATTAGTCCTCGGGCTAGCTAGATTAAGCTAATACGAACTCAAAAATATAAAAATCACTAAAACGGGCGAGATTTCACTCACCTACAATGATCCAAAGCTTGGTCGTTCCTAACCTTGTTCTTCTTTTAGGTTTCGGCTATGGAGAAAGTAAAATGAAGAAGATAACCTTTTTTTTCTTCCTTTTCAATTTTTAATTCTAACATTTATTTACTTAATTACCATTTTATCCCTTGTTCACACAAGAATTTCAGCTAAAATAATAGCCAAACCCGTCCACTACTCTTCCAATTGTATAATTACTGTTCCAATCCTTCAATTTTTCCTTTTTAACTAATAAATCCATCTTTTCATATTTACGATTTAATCCTTTTTACTTAATTAACTATCTATACAATAAAATTTCATAACCAAATTTTAATAGAATACTAATGACTTCGTAAATATTAAATAATTAATATTTACGGTCTAACACATTGAATTTGTAGCCTCAAAACCACCATTCCCGATCACACTAAATTAAACTAATTAGAAAATCCTCATTTAATTATGATTTAATCGCAATTTACCAAAATCTAAAGAGTTTCACATCATTTCTATTATTAGGCCATTTAAAGAGGGTCAAATTTCATAATTGGTCCTTCAATTATATTAAATTTTAATTAAATAAACTTATTTTTCAATTTAGTCCTAAACTAATTAAGACTTAATGAATAAATAACCCAAAAGTTAGTGGATGGTAATCATATCCACCACCGCTTGGATTTTTGACCATGGTGTAATTACCACTTTGGTCCCTTTTATTTTTAATCAATAGCAATTAACTTTTACCTCTTTTATAATTTACTCATTTTTCCTTAATTAAGCAATTAATCATAAAAATTACCCAACCAAACTTCAATTCACATATAATAAGACTCTGTAAATATTTAATAAAAATATTTACGGCACTTAATTTCAAAAACGAGGTCTCGATACCTCATTTTCTAAAACCACTTGACTTTTGAACCAAACCACTTATACTAATTTTTAATTCAATAATTAAAATTCTTTAATTCAAAATTCCATATAAAATTATTATTGACTTATTTAATTTAAACACTCATTATAAAATTTTTCTCGTCGGGTTTGTGGTCCCGAAATTACTATTTTCGACACCACTAAAAAACGAGCTATTACACATTATATGTGGTTTTGAGTTCTAAAGTAATGGTAGCCAAACCAGCAGATTCCTCAGTCCTCACCCATTATACTCTCATACGGACGAGTTCGGTTCAAGAGGACACATTTCCCGTATGTTTGCACGGAAGTGAAAACTTCACGAAAACATAGGTACGAATGTATCCCGAAAGCGATTCACTATCCTGCACAAAGGTGAAAACCTCACGAAGGAGTAGCTTCTCACTTTCACTTAAGCGGTGAGTAATAAATGCATGTATGCAAAACATAGACATATAATAATATGCTATTATCACAACAAACATATAAAACACAAAAATCTATAGGATCGCAAATTAAATTAAATCAAATTTTAATTTTCAACAAAAAAAACAAAAAATAATCGACCTACGGTTTGACTCTCTTATTGGTCTCGAGTGGAGTCGTCAAGCTGTTGAAACCATTTTTTAAAAAAAACAAAAACAAGTCTCGATTTATATTTTGGAAAATGAAAATGGAGTCACCACCAATAATTTTTTTAAAACATGTGTAATTTGGTCACATTTCGAGATTTGTTTTAAAAAATCATTAAAATAATTTTGGTCTTTGAAACAATAAAATGAGTTTGGGAGTCGGTTACGCATAAGGAAAGATTAGCACCCTTACACGCCCAAAATTAGTACCTAATCAATTATTCAAAATCTTATTTGTTGAAAACTAAAAATTCGAGAAAAATTTAAATCGCGATCCTTAAATGCATGAAGGTCATATTTATTCTATTTTGAAAATAACTTTTGTTTCCGAAGAAAGGTCGTTATTTCGAATTAATCGAGAAAAAAGTCACATTCAGTAAGTTAGGACATAACAATTCGAATATTCAAAAACAACGAGCTTTTCAAAAAATCTTGTATTTAAATTTTTAAAAGGATATTCAGTTATCCCGATTCAAAGAAAAAATGACACCCAGTGAGTTAGGACATGATTCTTTCAAATTCCCAAAACAAAAAACATTGCCTTGATTTATTACAACAATTTATGTATCTTAAAAAAATTACCATGTTAAGCAAAAAATATGTACATAATTTACAGGTATAAAGAAAACAATATACGTAAAATACAAAAAATATAATAAATTGAGTAAATAAATAACTAAATAAATGAATAAATAAAGAAACAAACGAATAGAATAATATACATATGCATACAAAAGGGATTAAATCAATAATAATAATAATAATAACAAGATAAACGAAAAAAATTAAAAGTGTGAAATATATATACATATAGGATAAAAATAAAAAAAACATTAAAATCGAGTCAAATTTGAATTTTTGGAAAGTTTAGGGTCAAATTGGAATTTTTGGAAGATTCGAGGGTCAAATTTGAATTTTTGGAAAGTTGGGAGTTAGATTTAATTTTTTGGAAAATTTAAGGGTCAAATTCAAATTTTTAAAAAGTTCAAGGGTTAAAGCATAATTTCAAAATAAAACAGGGGCTTCGTGGGTAAAAATCCCAGAAATCCTGACATGTAGCAGCTCTAAGGACATTTTTGAGTTAAAGACCAATTTGAAACCAAGTGAAATTGTTGGGCCGAATTAAAAATAACAAGACCTGAGCAAAAAAGATTAAATTGAAAATTTTAAAAACACAAAGAGACTTAATGGGAATTTGCCCAATTTTAGAAAAAAGCAAATATCTCCCCTTTAAACAGCGTCGTTTCACTGGTATTATATAACTCATATTTTTTTTATGTTTTTCATTTTCCTTTTCTTTTTCAAAAACAAACCCAAGTCTCATTTATTTTTTTCTCTCAAATCGAAGTTTTTCCTTTCTTTTCTTTCTCTCCACAAAATAAAAAAACACAACCTCCCCTTTTCAATGGTCAATCATGGGTTTCAAACTTGTACCCCCGACAACTCTTCCAACGGACGACCAAGGCGGCGAGGCAAGGAGATCGACGCGAAAAGGTAAAGAAATTGACCCTAAAATCTCATTTTATTTATATTTTCGAAAATACCAAAAAAATTATTAGTATCGAAATATAAAAAAAACCCAAGAAAAATACCTTGCTTGATTGCTAAAGAACTTTTGCTGCTGATTTTTCTATTAATTTCGTGTTTATTTGTATCAAATTCGTGTGTGTTTACATCCATTTTTTGTTTTTATAACACATTTGTACAATGAGTTTTCGGATTTTCCAGAGTGAAATCAAATAACGTGCGCACGATGGATTTCGGATCCGAAGGCCATGGTGATGACGGCGGCGGTGACGCTGGCGTAGGCGTGGTTGCTAACGGCGATGGCGGCTTGAGAGCAAAAAGGTGCTAGGGCTTGTGTTTAGTCTTTAAGGTTTGTAAGATAAGGCTAGTATTTGGGTTTGTATGGGTATTGGGTAAAATTTGTAATTGGTATTTGGGTTTTAAAAATGGGTTATTTAGGCTTGGTAAAAAAATATATTTAGGTTTTGTTTTTGTTTTTTTTTTTATTTTATTATTTTATTATTTATTGTCTTCATAAAATAAATAAAAATAAAAATAAAATAAAAACAAAAAGAGAAATAGTGTACTAGGCCGAATGAAATTGGGTTAGTACAGTCACAATGATATTATCAGTGATGAGATGCCCAAGGACAAAAGCACTTTGGGCCTCATCCATGCAATAATGGAGAACTTTTTGTAACTTGCTAACAAACATCTTGGTAATAATTTTATACAAAATATTACATAGGTTAATGGGACGAAATGGGTCATAAGGGAAAGGCAGCTGACCTTTGGTATGAGAACAATTCTAGTTCGGTATATCTTTGCAATATTGTGTTCTCCCCGAAGACTCCACACAGAATTCGACAATCTCCTTCCCGACAATATACCAAAATCTTTGATAGAAAACAGCCCTCAAACCATCTTTGCCAGATACCTTTAACGAGTGCATAGATTTTAAGGCCAAGCAAACATCTTCATAAGTAAAATCCTTATTAAGCTCATCGTTCATGGAATCCGATATACAAGGGTCTATTCCAACAAAAATAGAGCCCGAATCCCCAATTCCTTTAGAAGTAAACACATCCAAAAAGTAAGCAGTAGCCAAGGACAACATTGCATCATTAGTTTTGTATAACTACCCATTCGTGTCTAATAGATTTTCAACTCTGTTTCTTCACCTTCGTTCGGAAGCAAACTTATGGAAGAATGGAGTATTATGATCACCATTTTTCATCCAATTAACCCAGGCCCGTTGCTCCCAATAAAGTTCTTCACGGTCCACCTCAAGATTAAGAGCCACTTTAGTTTCAACAATATCTCCTAAGATACAATCTGATGGATATTCAGTATTTAATCTAAGAAGATGCTGCTTAAGTTTCTTCTTAGAAAGCACCTTCTCCTTACGCACTTTTTGGAACCAGCTTTCCAGACCCTCACCCACCATTTTTAATCGATGAAGTACATCGCTAATCGAATCGGTCCAAAGCTTATAGACAATTTGTTCGCAGCTATCCCCTAATAACCAAGCTACTTCGAATTTGAAATGGTGGTGGTGAGTATTTGCAGCGTTCCCATTAGTATTCAGTAATATTGGACAGTGATCAAAAAATCCATGCGCCAAATGTTGTAGTTTATAATCCGGAAAAAGGTTTCCCCACCCATCATTTGCTAGTCCCCGGTCAAGTCTTTCTCTTATATTATTTGCATTAGTATACCCCTATTCCTAAGTGAACAATTATCCTTGATAACCTAAATCAATGAGAGAACAACAGTAGAGTATCACGAAACTTACGCATTTGCGATTCCCTCCAAGGCAACCCACCTTTCTTCTCAAAAGAGAAAATAATCTCATTAAAATCACCTATTACAACCCATGGGCAGTTCTAGCAATTATCCAAAGAGCGCAGCATCTCCAAGAGTCCTTCCGTCTACACTCTTCCAAGGCTCCATAAAAACCCGTAAGCCTCCAAGTTTTACCATCTGTGTCTTCATCAATCATAACATCAATATGCCTTCTAGTATATGATCTTAAAGAAATTCTAACCTCACTCCGCCAACCCAACGATAAGCCCCCACTTCGATCATCAGAGTCAACATCAATGTCATTTTGTAAACCACATCTTTATCTTATATCTTCCATTTTTGAACCCTGTAGCTTCATTTCAGTCAAAAATACTACAGCGAGATTAATATCCTGCTGCAACTGGCGGAGACGACGAACTATCAGAGGCCTCCCTAAGCCCCGAACGTTCCAACTGAGCAGCTTCATTGCTTCCAGCTAGCCTGCATAGCAGGTCTTGTCGATAAATCAAATTTAGGTGCCAAAGTTGAAACACCGTATTCTTCATTCAAATCTTGTACATTAGAAACTCCTGAAGTAAAATATTGAAAATGTGGACATTTAAGGCCACCCGTGTGTTTGATTGGATTTTCCACCTCGTCATGGCCCGCCATAATAGCATCTGATTCAGTATCAAACTTATTTGCTTTACTAGAGGATATCCCTTGTACTGGTCCCACCAATAAAGGGGCATTAATCGTTGTCAGCATGGAAAGGGAATCAGAATTAATAATAGAGGATTGTTTCCCCCGATAATATTGGTCTCCATGCAAATCCCTATAATTCCTCCAATTAGCAAAATTAGTAGACTTTCCAAAATTTGAGCAAACTCCTCCCGCACCATCATCTTCCTCAACTAACCATTTGCTGGATCAAGTCGAGTTCCTTCTTGATTGTGCCCTGAGTGAGATATCCCATTGAAATACAAACTCATGATTTGGATTATAAGCACGAATAGGACGGAAGCTTTCCTTGTGGCCTAGCTTTCCACAAAATAAAACAAAAAAGGTGAGTTTCTCGTATTCAAATCGGACAAAACATGACTCACCATTTGGAAGAGTGGGGCTCTTTCTTCTCTATAATGATTTCCTAACATCTACCCGTACCCAAATATGCATAATCCTTTTATACCCCAACTGAATTAAGGCTATATCATATTCTAAGAAGGAGCCAATAAAGTCTCCCAATTATCTGGCCACTGTTTCGGACATAAAACCCATTAGAACATCGTGAATTAATACCTACAAATCCACCCAGTATAACGGTACCACTAAGGGATCATCACCATCCTTTAGACGATGCAGTATAAGTAGGTAGAGCTAAAGGTCCAAGGACCATTCTTCTCAATCCTTTATGCATCAACCTCAAAATAAAAGCAAAACAAAAATTTATCATTTCCCAAATCAGAAATGGCCACCCCACCAACCGGATGCCAAACATTGGCTAGCGTTGACTTCATTGCTGGGAAATTAATCCTACTAGATGTAAGAAAAGATCCCACAAAGAAGTGGTCATATGCAATGACATTCTCAAATGCTTCAGAACCAAACCAGATTGACTATGTTTCCTCATCCTCCAAGGACAGATCCACAAAGGCATCAACCATGATTACTAGAAGTAGAAGAAAAAGTAAGACATAAAGAGGGAAGGTTGCGAAAAATGCAGAAAAACAAGTCAAAAGACCAAGAGAGAATTGCGAAAAAATGTAGATAATCAAAATTGTAAAATTTAGACTATATATTTATTAGTAATAAAACTACTAACATTACAAACTCCTAATAATTTTATTATAATTATTTACCTTTTACTCTACTTATCACCCTACAAAACATTAATTATTGTACTTATTTATTCAATTACATAATTATTAACTTTTTAAGTTAATGTGTCACATCATCATTTTATTAAAGGAGTAACAGACTAATAATCAAAATATAACATATCAATAACATTAATAACTTTTATGTTAGATCTAAAAATTGGTAAATGGGTGCAGGTTTCACACGGGCTGGGACACAGTCGTGTGGCCCTAATTCCCATAGACACATGGCCCAGCACACGGTTTCATACATGGTCGTGTGGAGTGTTTTCGCATGCTCACACGGTCTGGCACACGGTTTGTGACACGGTTGTGTGATGGTATTTCGGGTATGCATACAGTCTGGCACACGATATAGGGCACGATAGTGTGGTCCTTGTTTTGAGAAATTTGATGTTTCAATTGAAATTCAATCAAATCCCTGTTGATTTGGAATGTTTAAAGGAGAGAATAATTATTTAAAGTGAAATGCAATCTATCTGATTGAGTGAAACTTTGAAATGATACTTTAAATTGTATTCGTCTGGTTGCAAATGAATGGCAAACCCTTGAGACCCTAATCGACGACAGTGTAGAGTTTTGGGTGTTACAGTTGTTATAAGTGAAAAGTTGTTATAAAGAGTTAAAATAAAATATAAAAAATCGGTCTTACTAGAAACTTAATTGTTATAGCGAAATATATTTATAAAGGGTGATTGTTATAGAGAGTACTGATTATATATAAAAATTGATTGATATTTTGATTTGGATACAAAATTTGAATCGAGTTTTGAGTGAATAATTTAAAATCGGTTGATCAATTTTATATATTTTTAAAATTTTAAATAATTTATTTAATTAAATTGAATTCACTTTTTTCAAAAAAATTAATGAAGGAGTTGTGTGAGATGGATTTAAATTGGGGTTATATTACTAATTAAAATTGGGATTATATACTTTATAAATTATTAAAAATTAAAATTTAATTCCGTCTCAAATTTTTTTTTTTGGCTTCGCTCTATATATAGAGTATCTTTTCTTTGTCTTTATTGGAATGTGTTTGAGTTGATCTGTTGCGATCGGTCATCTAATTGCTTTTTGGATGTTGATTCTTCCAATGTTGCTGGCACTCTTATTTATGTATAACCATGCAAAAAACGAATCTATTTTAGTATTTTTAAGATTATGGGATTAGACATAAATGGATATATTCGAGCTTCATACTTGTGCTCTTGAAGAATACAAGCCTTGGTTGGTGAGTACTTACAGATATAAATTAGGTATAAGTGGATGGTTGGATATTGTAGATTTAGGTTCGCCGTGGATTCCATCTAGTAGTGGAGCATAATGGTGGGGTCATGATCTTTTAAGTTTTTTTATAATTTATAAAATTTTAAATTAATAATGATAAAAATGTATTTTTGACTTTCATAAAAATAATATAAATTTAATTTAACACTTAAAATGATAAAAATATATGCTATTAAAATGATAAAATTATCATAAAAATATATAATTTAATTTGTCTCAATTTTTTTGACTCCACTATTTCCATCAGTAAATAAGAAAAGGTATATTATTAGGGTCACTAATTTTATTCTTTTCCTAAGAGACTAAATTATTGTAAAATTTATGTAATAAATATATTAATACTAAAATTAAAGAAGGGAAAATTTCATGGTACACTTCAAGTGTACACCAAAATTTTTAACCTTTTTGTTCGAAAATTGGTATTGGTATAGGTTAGAAATATTGATAAAAAGCTAAAAAAAAATTGGTACAACATGACTTAAATTTATGTTATTTAAGGTTTGATTTTTTTTAAGATTTTTCATAAATTAAAATGATAAAACACTCCTGAAATAATATTTATTCATAATTATTCAATTGAATTAGGACTTGATTAATGGATAACAACAATCTAATTAATTTTTTAAATATAATATAGATATAGATAAAGATAATTTGATATGGCTTGGCTGGTAAGTAGAGTAGAGTGGTGGATTTGAGTATTTTGCGTGCACTTGTCGTCAGTGCTTTGATTGATTGCGTCTCGTTTAAACGCACTCTTCATCTATCTGCTTTGTCCGGTTGGTTTAACCTCTGAACTGAACTTGTTTCTGTTTCAATTCAACAAATGAAATACATCTTTGTAGCTCATGAAATTCAAGAGGCGTCTCTAGCCCAGTGGATGGAGCGTCTGTTTCCTAAGCAGAAAGTCATAGGTTCGACCCCTATCTGGCGCTTTTATCTCTAGCTTCTATGATAAGTTCTTAATTTTAAAATTGGATACATGTGCCGCTATATTATTGGCTACAAGTACAAAATTTAATCACGTGCTTTTCACTCTTTATGAGTTAAAATTTTAAAAATTAAATACACCTCTTGCTATTTTATTGGTTGCAAGTATAAAAATTTTTTTAGTGAAAGTTGTAAGTATAAAATTTAAAGTGACAACTAGACCTGATAATGGTCGGGCCACCCGACTTGACCTGAAGATCCGTCTGAAAAATAAAATAGTTTGGATAAAAATATAACCTTGAAAAATGAGCTTAGATAAAAAGTGAGGTCCATTTTTAAACGGGCCGAGCCTCGAGTAAAAGTTTTTTGACCCGGGCTCAGCCCGACCCGAATAAATTAACCATTTTTAATAAAAAATATATTATTGTTTTGGTGCTGTTTTTTTACTGTTTTGGTTACTTTTTTATGCTGTTTTGGTATTGTTTTTTTACTGTTTTGATTGGTATTTTGGTGCTATTTTTTTACTGTTTTGATGCTGTTTTTTGTTGCTTTTTTTACTGTTATTTTTGTTGTTGTTTTGCTATTATTTTTGCTACTATTTTTATTGTTATTTTGGTTGTTTGAATGTTATTTTTATGCGTTTTTACTATTGTTTCGCTATTTTTTTAACATTATTTGAATATTGTAGAACTTATGTTTTATTGTTAATTTTTCTACTACTTTATTTGCAACTATCTTAATATAAAGAATTTTTAATGTATTTTAAATTTGTTTATTTTTTAATGATTTTAAGTTTATTTGATATATTATATATTTTTTAAATTTGTTGTATATAATAAAATAATCTAAAAAATTAATATGAGCCGGACTGGGTCAAGCTTGGGCTTGACTTCTATAATTCGGGTTGAGTTTGGATAAAATTTTAGGCCCATTTTTCGAGTTGGGCTGGACTCGGGCCTAGTAATTGAGCCTAAAAATTTGTTAAAGCCCAACCCGACCCGATCCACGATCAGCTCTAGTGTCAACCAAGTATTTAAAAATATATTAACTTAATTAATGATTTTTAAGTTGAGGTATCAATTAACAAAATAAATACAAATTGTCAAATTTAGGAACTAAAATATATATTAATCCTATAGAAAAAAGTTTGAAATTTTCTTTAATAGTAATCCCTCTATTTCATCTCATCCTTGTCGTGCAGCTCACTGGATGTGTTTTTTGTTGGTTTGATGTTTCATTATTTTTCTCTTTGTTTTGTTATTTTTCGATTACATTTTAATTTCGTTTGAAATGTTTCTTGATTTTAATTTCTAATAAATTCAACCAACATATTATTAAAAAAAGACTTTTATAATTTATAATTTTTTTTATATAATTATAGTTTCAACTTTTTTATAATTTTAGAAAATAAATTTTAAATTTTAAATATTTTTAGATTCTTTTAAATATCTTTATAATTATTGTTAAAAACTTTTTTTTTTGTAGTAAAAGAGACCATTTAAGGCCTAAAAATCAAAGGTTCAACCAGACAAATTACATGTGATATCATTAGTTAACAGTTGCCTCACTTGAATAGGAGGGACATGTAAAATTCTAATGGCATGAGAAGAAGCATCGCAATCCTTAGCAATCCAGTCTACTGTCAAATTTCCTTCGCGTTTTATAAATTAGAACTGCACCTCTCGAAACTCCCTTGTAGCTTCCTTGATCCAACAAACAATCGATAACGAGGGAGCACTGTTCAGACACTCCTTAATCATCTTTATTGCAGTCATACAATCAGACTCCACTATCACTTTAGCAGCATCATGAAGCTGTGCCATTTGGAGACCATGAAGAATGGTCCAAAGCTCAGTATCTAACGCCGATCCTTGCCCCAAAAAATCTCTGGAATGCTACAATCAATTCCCCATTCGATCCTCGAATGACACCACCTGCATCTGACCAATCTTCCTCGATACTTGCTGCACCATTATTGTTAACTTTCACCCAGCCAAGGTCCGGTGAATGCCATCTAACCCTCTCGCTACCACTATCCAACTCCACTCTGTTCCTACACCCAACATCAATATATTGCTAACCATGCTACCAGCAGCACACAAAAGAGCCTCCACCTTTCCCCACTTGCCTTGGAACACATACGTGTTTCTATTCTTCCATATTAACCAAACAACAACAGCAAACATGACAACCGAGTGATCCCCAAAAGTATTGAACCGAAACTTCCCATTCAAACAAGCAACAAACCAGACCTCAAAATTTAATTCAAAAAAATCACGAACCTGGTCTGCTAACAAAAGCTTCTTCCACACAGATGAGGCAACAGCACAATCACGAAGAACATGACACACCGTCTCCTGAGGTCCACCACACAGCACACACCCCAGATCGTACGTCATGCACCTTCGGGCTCTTTCACAATTAGTCAGCAGGCATTGTCTTCGAGCCAGCCAGATAAAAGGTTTAATCCGAGGCGGAAAAGGATTTTTCCAAACTTGTTCCCAAACGTCCTTGGCCACCTGATCTGAGCTTGTAGTTAAACTAGAAAAGTTGTTTTGACAGAAATAGAGCCATTAAGATTCAGTTTCCACAAACAGAAATCACTTCTTAATGCACCATTAGGAACAGGACAAGTCACAAAGCGATCCAAGATATTTTTTGGGAAGAACTCAGATAACTTCACCCAACTCCAATCTCCTGACTCATCCACAAATTCCGAGACAGTAGCCCGAGCTAGAAAAGGTACACCCAAAAAAGCATATCGCACCAGAGGCCCCAAAGATGGAATCCAATCATTATGAAAAAGATGAACAACTACCTCGTTACAAACACTCCATGTAATCCTCTCTCGAAATGAAGACCACACTTTGGTTAAAGATTGCCAAACGTACGAGCAAACAGGTCTGTTATTAGAAGCCGAACAAATCTCAATAATTTTGTATTTAGCTCGTACCACCCGAACCCATAAAGTATCAACCTTCGACACCAATTGGAACGCCAATTTCATCAGGTAGGTTGTATTCTGAACTGAAAGTTTCCTAATTCCAAGCCCACCATTCATAAGAGGTTGACAACAAGTTTCTCACTTAACCAAAGACGTTTTACTGACCTCATCCGAATCACCCCCAAATAAATCGCCTCACTATCTGTTCAATCTTATCACAAATGGCAACTGGGAGGATGGTCGTTTGCATAAAATATCCAGGTATGGTCATAAGAACCGATTTAGCTAAAGTCATTCTACCCGCTATAGAAACCAACTTGGCATTGTACCCATTGAGCTTCTGATGTACCTTATCCACAACAAACTGGAACATGCTTTTCTTGGTACGGTCATGGAAAAGAGGGACCCCCAAATACTCCCCTAAATTATCAGTTTGTTACACACTAAGAACGTTACTAATCATCCCTTTCAGCACCTCATTAGTATTAGCTGAAAGACATAGCTTAGGCTTACTAAAGCTAACTTTATGTCCAAACTGTTTACAAAATTCAACAAGAACCTTACTCATAGCTCCTGCTGTCTCCATGTTTGCTTCCCCGAATAATACCAAATCATCAGCAAAAAATAGGTGGGACAATGGTGGACCTCCACGACCCTAAACAATAGGCGACCAACAACCAATGGAGGTTGCCCGATTAATAGCATGACCAAGGCGTTCCATCGTGAGTACAAACAAATAGGGAGACATAAGATCTCCTTATCGAACCCCTCGAGTTGGTTTGAACTCATCCGTAAACCCACCATTCCATAGAATTTGCATTGAGGAAGTAGTTATACATTCCATAATCAGGAGAACCAAAGAAGTAGGAAGCTTAGCATCAATTAGTATGTCTTCAATAAACTCCCACCTAAGGCGATCATAAGCCTTCTCCATATCAATTTTGAAAGCCATCCATCCTTTCCTTCCCTTCTTAATTCTCAAAGAATGAATCACCTCCTACGTAATCACAATATTATCCGTAATGTGTCTTTCGCCAACACAGCTTGTTTGATTACCAACAACAAGCAAAGGCATAACTGGTTTTAGCCGATTCATAATCACCTTAGTCAGCAACTCATACGGGTCTGTACACAAACTGATGGGGCGAAATTGGGATACAACCTCTGGTCCTTGAACCTTGGGTATAAGAACTATCAAAGTCTTATTCAAATACTCATTAACCAAGCTAGAACCAAACCCCTTCTTTACCATATCTACTAACGAGTCTCCCACAACATTCCATTGAGACTGGAAAAATTGTGCATGCAAACCATCAATTCCCGAAGCCTTCAAAGGAGCCATGTCAAAAAGCGCTTCCCGAACTTCATGCATCGATACCTCTCTATCCAGTTGAGCCAAAAGATTGGGTTCCATAGTAGGAAAACAGCCACTAGGACACCTCATAACACTACCTGTCAACTCCGTAATATACAAATTTTTTAAAAAAGCAACAACTTTCCTCTTAATAAATTCCTCATGAAAGCACCAACTATCATCCGCTATTCTTAGAGACAATATGCGATTCTTGCGCCTTCTTTTGTTGGTTTGACTATGAAAATAACTTATATTTTTGTCCCCAAATGCCAGCCAATCACTACGACACTTCAGTTTCCACAACAGTTCCTCTTCATCTAAGACATGTTCAAGATCGGCACGCAACTCTTTCTCTAAACCCAAAAGCTTACAAGAATGGTACTTCTCAAGACAACGTTGTATCCCACTTATTCAAGCAATCAATATACGCTTCTTCTTCAATATATTACCAAAAACATCAACATTCCATCTTTTAGTCGCAGAAGTAAAATTCTGAACCGTTTCCTCCAACATCCAGTGAATTTCCAACTTTCCGAAACTAAATTTCTAAAGTCACTATGAGATAACCACGCACTCAAGAATCGAAATGGCCGTACTGGTTTCGACATATTACTCAGCCCAAAACAAATGGCAAGCGGACGATGATCAGAATTCAACTTGTGCAGATTATGGACTGACGAAGAAGGTGTCAACGCATCCCATTCAAAATTACATAAAGCTCTGTCGAGACGCTTAAACAGATTACCCCTATTCCACGTGTATATAGGCCCTTTAAACCCCATATCTTTTAAACCACAATTAGAACAAAACTGCTGAAAAAGGTGACAACTTCCACTATAATTTTTAGACCTACCCCACTTCTCATCCGCTCTTAGAATGGCATTAAAATCGCCAGCTAATAACCACGGACCATGAACAATATGCACAACCATACGAAGGGTCGTCCACAGTTACCTTTCGAACTACCATAAACGTCGATAAAGGAAATCCAGTCGCCAATGTCAGGTACCTTAATCTTCAAATGAACGAACTGCACATTATTAATGTCCACAACCACATCAACAGTATCCTTCCACAGCACCCAAATTCCCCGGAGAACCCTCTGGCTTCAATCCGAAGAGAAAACGGTCACCCAATACTCTGAATAACCCGATTAGCCTGAATACTACTCGCTCTAGTTTCAACGAGCACCACTAAATCCGGGTTAAAATAACGAAAATACTCTTTTAAAACCTTGTGAAATTCACACTCGCTGCACCTTGGCAATTCCATACAATAATGTCCGATTTCATAAATAATTGTGTAGAAGAGATAAACTTGGGCAAGAACTCAGGCCGAACCATCTTTCATTTTTGTCGATTCGTCATCCCCATTCGTCACTTCCCCATGAGCAAGCACCGAACCAGACTCATCCACCCTGCTGCTCCCGGTCAAAGAAGGAATACTCCCTATAGCAGCCTTTGAAGCGTTGCCTGCAGTGGCTAAGCTTCCTACAATCCCTTCCACTGCCACCTCCACATGTAACGAAAACTCCATCATCGTTGAACTCTCCCCACCAAACAGATTGCCTGGATCAAGTTTGTCTTTCACAAGTCTATCTTTTAGAACCTAAGGAAAATGAACTAGGAGAAATCAAAATTTTAAATCTTAGTTGCCCAACAGATTTATTCCCATCATCACGTGCATAATTCGAGTTTTGATTTTATTCCAAACAAACCACCGAATGCTTTGTAGGATCCAACACACCTAACCATCCTGCCTGCTTCGCAAATTCCTACTCGAACCAACTTTAAAATAATATTTTAGTTATGATTTAGGATTAAATTAATTATTAACTTTTTGAATTAATGTGTCGCATATCATTTCATTAAAGGAGTAACGGATTAATAATCAAAATGTAACATATCAATAATATTAATAACTTTTATATTAGATCTAAAAATTGAATGAGTAAAATAAAATTTTAATTTTACCCAAAATATTTTACGTTCCATTTCCCTTGATTATCTTTTACTGCTGAAATTTGTAAAATTTAATAGCCAAGGTACTTCAAGAGGCGCCTGTAGCTCAGTGGATAGAGTGTTTGTTTCCTAAGCAGAAAGTCATAGGTTCGACCCTTATCTGGCGCGCTGATTTACATTTTCCATCTTTTATGAGTTTTTTTAATTTTAAAATTGATACATGTTTCGCTATTTTATTGGCTACAGGTACAATTTTTAATCACGTGCTTTTTGATTCTTTATGAGTTAAAAACTTTTATATCATTATTTTTTAAAATTTTAAAATTAAAATATATGTGTTGTTATTTTATTGATTGTAAGTTCAAAATTAACCAAGTATTTTAAAAAATATCAACTCAGTTAATGATTTTTAAGTTGAGGTATTAAATAAGTAAAAAATTGATATAAAATAAATATAAATTACCAAATTTAAGAACTAAAATCTATATTAATAGTATAGAAAAAAGTTAGAAATTTTCTTTAGTAGTAATCCCTCTCTTTAGAATTTTATAATTTTAAAAAAATTTCATATAATTATAATTTCAATTTTTTTATAATTTTAAAAAAAATTATGAATTTAAAATATTTTTAGATTCTTTTAAATTTCTTTAAAATTATTGTTAAGAAAATTTTAAAAGTATTAAAATAATATTTTAATTATGATTTGGAACTAAATTAATTACTAATATTTTGAATTAATATGCCATATCATCATTTCGTTGAAAGAGTAACAAAAATTAATAGATTAATAATCAAAATGTAACATCTTAATAACATTAATGACTTTTATGCTAGTTCGAGTAAAATTACCCACAATATTTTACGTTTCATTTCCCTTGATTATCTTTTACGGTTGATATTTTCCTTGAATTTCAATAAAATAATTATCCTATAATGATGTGGAACAAATATACCTACTAATGATGGTAAAGTGACGTGCAACCTGAACCTCATGTGATAGTTTGATGATTAAGGATGTTCATCGTCTTAGGTATGATCTGAACTTAAATCGCAATAGCTACGTTTGTTATTCGGCTTTACCCTATTATTGTATCTAAAAAAAAAGTGATCTGAAACCCTCCCACATGTTCTATGTTATAATTACATTAAATTTTATAAAAACAACATGTGAGGTTAGAATATGCTTTAAACTTTGATTTTTTCATTAATTTAAAAAATTTATACTATATTTTTAATTTTAAGAATTTAATTCATTTATTTTTTGAATTTAAAAATATAAATTCAATTGTTGGTATCATTAATTTTTTGTTAAATTAATTTATGTGACATTTTAAAATAAAAAAAATACTCATTTGATAGCTATTTAATAAAAAAAATGCCATTTGAAATGTACATGATTTTATGAGGAAACTTTTAACGGTGTTGGCAATTGGAATTGCAATTTTTAAATTCGAAAAATAGAGTGATGAAATTCCTAAAAAACATAAATAAAAAAATAAATTTACAAATAGTATAGTATAGAGATTTATTTTATCTGATATACAATTATATTAAACATAGAAAATGTACATCAAATTATAATTATATCATATTTTAAATAACTAGTAGAATTTGAACTAAAACCCTAAATATGACAATCGCACATTGAGGGATTCAAAGACTTTCGCATATAATTGGGCATAGTATAGTAAGTCTTGAATTTGGGTAATCAGAATCAAAGCCTCCACCTTTACAATTTAAGCCAAGACCTCATTACCTATCAAGACTAAATTTTAATACAAAGCTTAGAACTATCAATAATCCCTCATTAACCATTAAATAGAAGGATAAATGTGCTCAAAGTCACGTCTTTCTACATTGATAATTACGTCCATACCAATTGAATTAACACTCAATCCACTAAAGATTATATTTTAAAATTTTACAGAGTAAAAAATGTAATTTTAATATATATTTTTTGAATATGTAATTTTTTTTTTGAAAGATAAATTCATTAATTCATTTAAAGAATGAAACCATACAATTCAGAGAGAAAAATATCAAACACTCGTCGTAGATGGTGAATTACAAACTCTATCAATACAATAAAAACTTTAGCTTCAGCATCAATAGAACATTATTACATGTTGATAATTAAATTTGTCACAACTCGAACACAACATATCTAAAATGATTGCAAGCACTTAAGACAATAAAGAAATCAATCCTGGATAGTCCAAAACGACGAGCAAAAATCGACAAAAGAATCAAGCATTCACCAAACTAGAGAGAACGACGACAAAATCATCCCTAAAATTACTTGTAAAACTAAGATTACATGCATAAACAAGACTAAAATAGGTGCTACAAGAGCAGACAAAAACTTTTAAAATTGAAGATTTATTGAACAATAAAAAAAAATATATATATATATAAAACTTAAGACAACACGAGTCTAAATCGGCTCGTGAAATTATTTATTATTCTGAAATACTCTCAAAACAGAAACAAATTAAAAAGTTAACGAAGAGCCACCCACTTTTTAAGAAAAAACTACTGGTGGTCAGTGGAGTTTTAACAAACGACAGGCACCGTCATATATTTATTATAACTTATGAAAATAATAAAAATACTCATAAAATATATCTGTAAAATTAAAAAAGAGAAAAAATACATAGAATGATCAACATTCTCTTTTTTATTAGAGCTATTTGTTGGGTTCTGAAAATACGATTTTAATAACATAAACTTTTACAATTTTCTAAAACAACAAACTTTAAAGGCTGCATGATTAGAACGAACCAAAACGAGTTCAATGATAGCAAATATATATATATAAAATAAAATTAATTTGTATTTATTTTTAAATAATTTTCAAGAAATATTCAGAAGAGCTAATCTTTAGCGCCATCATTATTTTACTAGATTTTTTTTGACTATTATTTGAGATAAAACTTCAGTAATTATTTGTTTTAGAAAAAAAAAAATCTGATACAGCATTAGTTGGTTGGATATATTTCACAACGATTTATTTTTGGCTGTATTTTCAAAAGCAATTTCCTCATAGAAATTAAAGTCATTAAATAAAAAGAGGAAAAAAAAAAAAAGAGATAATGGATACGAAAATCAGAAGGAAGGTGAATAAAAAAACAAACTACACCCACCTTCCAACAAACAAATACCCAAAAAGAGGAAGTTAGGGTTTCCACTTTCCTTCTTCTTTTCCATTATTTTCCCTCCTGATTTTCCTTTCCCCCAAACACTACTATTCCATGGTTGCGATTTTTCTTTCGGAAGATATTTTTTTGTCGGTTGTTGTCGCCATCAGACGATTCATTTTCTTTCGAAGAAGAAGTTTGATAAAATTAGAAACAAAAAAGGGCTTGAATTGAGGTTTATTTTCCGGGAAAATTGGCTTCCTTTTTTTCCAGCTCTACCTGTCTTAGCTTCCAAGGTTAGTTTCATATTTTTCCTTCTCTCTTCTTCTTGCTCTTCTTGATAAAATTTGCACATTATTTATTTGTTTTTATTCCTGTAAATTTTATGTCTAAAAAGGAACTTTTAGTTGCGCACCTCTAATTATTTTCCATTATTTTCTTTTTCAGGAAGTTTGCTTTGTGCTTGATTTTTCGGGGGAGGAATTTACGTAGCTAGTGGGGGGGTGGAGTAACAAAAGGGAGGGGAAATATTCATTGGAGGATCTAAGATTCAAGATAGAGAGAACTTTAATATTCTTTAGACTTTTATTTGAATTTAATTGTCAGTAAATAATTCGATTGCTTGAGTTTGAATGCATATATTGGTATATGGAGTCAGAAGTATTTTCACCTCCGATTCCAAGAGATTTGGTGAAATGTTGTGATTGCGATTGTACTACCTGTTCTTTGATTAGTGATCCTTTGAGTACTTGGTTTCGCTCTGTGAAACGCAAATACGATGAGTTTGAGACCTTCAACAAGTTTTATGTTCCGGGTTCGATCTTTACTCTAACCCCAAAGTCCAAATTGAGAATGAATGTGCTGCTTTGCGGGAGACGGTTAGCAGCCAACAAGCCACAATACAAGATTTGTATAGAGAATTGGAGGAAGAGAGAAATGCCTCATCATCGGCAGCTACTGAGGCCATGTCGATGATATTGAAGTTGCAGAGAGAGAAGGCCGAGATCCAAATGGAGGCACGGCAATTTAAGTGTTTTGCTGAGGAGAGAAAATGGTGCATGACCAGCAGGAAATAATGGATTTGGAGGATTTGTTGTATAAGAGAGAGCAGGCTATTCAAGCCCTTACTTGTGAAGCACAAGCTTACAAGCATAGGATGATGAGTTATGGGTTTTACGGAGGCAGAGGTTGAAGGTGAGCCGGATGGGCTGATTCGAAGTGTGGCTGAGAACTTTGGTGACTCTGTTGATCTTCTTCAATATGATTATCAACCTCCAAAGTGCAATTTGAATGAGAATCCTGGTGATGATGTTGAAGATATTGAGAAATATGCATTTGTGTGAAACCCCTGTGCCCGAAAACACTTGAGGAATCTGGAGCAAAGGATCTGCCAAATGGAGAGGAATCCAAGCAGCAGTCATCTGAGTCAACTGGATGGATATTTCCTTGGAACAAAGAATGTTCCAGAGAAGGTAATTGTTGGTCACTCTCCTAGGCAACCAAGACATTCAAGGGGGCTTTCAAGTGATAGTTCAACCATGTTCCTCGCTAAAGAGATCCCTTCAGAGTTTACAGGTAATTCTCCCAGGTTCATTTTAGAAATGGACAAGATTCCGGGCTCAAGAAGAATGGATAATGCTTCGGAAGTTGGAGATGATATGAGTGACAGAATTTATACTATTGATTCTATCCATACTGGGCTGCCATATAAGGGAACCCCTGAGCCCAAACCTGGAGTTGGAGATTGTGTGGATTATGCATCCACTCCAAGGGATGCACTTAATCCGCCTGATGGATGTGATCCCAATATCAAGAAGCTCTATACAAGGCTTCAGGCCCTTGAGGCTGATAGGGAATCAATGAGACAAGCAATAATATCAATGCGAACTGACAATGCACAGTTGGTATTATTAAAAGAAATAGCTCAACAGTTGTGCAAGGAAATGCCCCCTGAAAGACATTTGACCGTGAGGAAGCCATCTATTCTTGGAAGCCTTCCCTTCATGTCATTCTTCAAGGTATATTTGTTTACATGAGGATGAAGTGTTCTTTTTTGTGCATACTTTAAACCATCTAGTGCTGTTATTGACATTCTCATGTCTATATATTTTGCATTCTACAATCTCATGTTGATTAATTCTTGAAGTTTTACAATGTAGTTTGGCTTTTTTTTACTTAGTGCACTCTGTAGTAACTGTTCATTTATTGGTAGTGTTCTATATGACAGTTGAAATAGATGAAATATGCTATCTCTAAGGTGTTTTTCAAGATGAGTTTTATGTTTCCGTCACTAAGTGACAATTTCTTAAAGCTATGCAGAAATGAGTTACATGTTTAATTACTTTGCTTACATGAAGAATAGTAATGAAGGTCACCGTCTGGTTGAATATTGTCTATAGGCCATTTATCGCCCCTCATCTTTATTCTTTCGTTTCATCAAAAGCCTACCCCTTCTGTTTACTACTCGTATCTGTATTTGTAATTGTGGACTATTTTTTAGACCATTTTATAGTTTCATTCGTTTAACTCTGATGTTAATTTAGTTCCTTTATAGCAGTCATCTATTGAAGGTTCAAATTGTGGTTGTAACATAGCTACTTTTAATGTTTACCAACTTTTGACCCAATAAGAGTTGAATGGAACCAGCTTTAGTGAACAAGTTTGTTTCTTTTACTTATTTAATATCAATTTTCTTCCACTTGATTTCTTGAATTCTCTTACACGAAACCCCAATTTGAATGTTGCTCTTTTTATCGTCTGAAGCATCATAAACAGAGCATGCATACAGCTATTCGATTTTTTCCCTAATCTGATCGTCTTCCTTTTTTTCAACATTTCCACTTAAAAATTGTTGTCTTTTGATTTTATTTTTTTCAGTGGATTGTGTCCTTTGTTTTCTGGAAGCGGAAAGCTCGTCGAAGCAAGTAAGTTGTATATGCGTTATATACATGGTTACTGTTGGACTTATTTATGTTTTAAAACTGACAAATTTGGTTTCTCTGTATAATGTATCTACTGACAAGCATTTTTAGGTTAAAACTAACCAATTATTATTTGCATTTTAAAGCATTTTTATTGTTGGCCATTAAACTGTAGAGATGCAGGTCTAGGGAGGGACATGCACTTAGTTCATAATTTTGTATATTCTTGTATAATTTGTTTTATTGTATCCTATATTAGAAACTGACTTTGAAGTTTATCAGCATATAATATTCTAGAGAAATGTTAAATGCTGGAGTTCGGTTTATTTTCGTTCATATATTTTCTTTAATCATATAGGCATCTATATGGATTGTCACCAAACAATGTCGGCTTGCTACTGCTTCTCGACAAGGGCGCTCGACTGAGACAGTGGAGATGTCTTTCAAGTACTCAAGTCTGAAACTGATTCAGCTACTTCTCCACATGAAGCCTATAATCATAATGGGTTTGAATAAACTATCATGTACAGACTGTGCATCCTTTCTTATGGATTCCTTGGAGCAGCTTTTGGTATATTTTTCAGTGTTCTTTTATTTTTTTTTACGATTGAATACATGTTGCTGCTTGATCAGCAAAACACAGATGTGGTGAGCATACTCGCTCATATGGTTTGTCAGATTTCAGTTTTAAGGTATGTTTCTGTCGCTGATCTCCTACCTATTTAGATTCTTGTATGATTTTTTTTTTTTAATAATTCGAGCAATTGTTAGTTTGCAAGAGTAATTGCTGCTAGTCTCATTGAGATTCATGTTTTAGTTTGCTTGCTTTTCTTTTGGCTTTACCAAGGTTTTATACTTCATATGTTTTTTTCCTTTTGAAGGAAGAAAAATAGATAATAAAAGAAATATCTCGAAGAACCTCTAGATTTGGGAACTTCGACAAGTTAATTCTCATAAGCCCATATTGTTCTGAACCTTAATTTTCTTGAAATAAATGTGTTTCACATCCTTATCCTCCGCATATTTAGACCCTTGTATAGGGATCCAAGTATCCTCCAAATGCATGAAAAAGCTTAATGTTAAATATATCGGTGTTGGATATGTTCCCCTTCTCCGATATTTATTCCGAGTTCGAGTAACATTGTCCTTTTATCACTGCAGGTTCTACATTAAGAAACTTTTTGCCATCTATTATTTCCTAGACTTTGTTTATTTCAATCCGAACAACAACTGATTAGCTTGTGTAGATTGTAAGATACAGTTATATATATATATATATATATGTTCATATTATCTTATCGTGTTATAGTCATGTGGAAGATGTAATATATTTATACAAAAATAATTCATTTTGATAAACAGGAGTGTACGTAGGCTTCTATCTTGTAGCTTTGTGCTTCATTGTTTTTGGTGGAGGGGCATTTTCTTCAATCCCCCAAAACCAACCGAAATATAGGAAAGCCGGAGGAAATTGCTTAAATGATACCCAAAATCATTAGAGTTATGATATATCATTGAAGCTTCCTGTCAGGAATCAAATACAGTCAGCTTTGTTGCCATTGGCAAATACCAAGTTTACCACTTTTACCTTCTTGAACAAGGGAAAAAGTACTCTAACCAGGTTTGATAAAAAAAAAAAAAACATTTACCCTTCATATTTTTACAAGTACTCACTTGTCTTCTATAAGGTTTAATGTTTAATGAAGGTTAAAATATGCAAGTCTTATTTTTTGAAAAATAGGAATGAAGTCCCTATGTTATTATTTTATGGAATTTAATTTTCTATTTTTTAGATTTTAAAATTCAAATTTAATTATTTTTTTGTTAAATTTATTGCTGTCATTTTTAAATTAAAAAAAATTCATTTAGTAATCATGTGATTAAAAAATGATTTTGTAATTAACTTGAACGTAACAAAAAAGATTAATCTAAAAAGCAAATGGATTAAAATTTATGAAATAAAAACACCAGGACTAAATTCTTGATTTTTAAGAAATACAGGGACTTGTGACAGAAAAGATACGTTAAATATATTCGGGTTTTTCTTTCAACAAAAAGACGAATTTAACCCTTATATGTATCTATATTTCGTCAATTTTTGTTATTTTCACTCTCTATCTTAGATTTTTATTTACAAAATAAAGAAAATTTAGTTAGATTATAATTATGTAATAATCTAATATAAGCATATATTAAATATACTTTATTTAAAGTTAATTTATAAGTTCTTTAATTTTTTTAAATAAATGTCATGAATGATAATCAATCACATTTTTTCTCTTTTTTTTTTAAATTTATTTCTTATTTCTTTAAATTAAGGATTTTATAACTATCTATTAAAAATTAAAGTAAATTTAGAACAAATATTAATATAATTCATTGTGGTAAGTTTATTTTTAATTAACTCATTGATATCAGTTATGATTTCAATTTTTTCTCTGCTGTTTTATTTTATTTTAATAAAAAAATTTATCCTTAGAACTTTATAAATAATGATAATTAATATGCATAAAATTAATTTAACTAATTATTTTAAAGTTAATATATAATTGAATTATATGAGTTTAAAATACTTGAATTTTATTTAAAGTAAAATATACTTTATTTTATATTATTTCAATTTAAAGTATTTAATTGTTTTATTTTTATTGTAATTAAAAATTGAGAAAGATAAATATATATTAACAAGGATATAATTTATTTTTAAGTATTAAAAATGCTCTCGTAAAATAATTAAAAAAAATCAATTGAAGTAATTTGAAAATTGTAATCAATTGAATTATTTTGAAAATTGTTGGATAAAATTGTTTTGAATATCAACATTCAAATTGAAAGATCAGTATAATTTATTCCGAATATTTGATATGCATATTATTTCAAAAATAAAAATGATATGCATATTCATAGTCATAGTCATAGTCATTTAGAACTTATGTAATTTAAAATAAAAGTAAGGATAAAAATGTAAAATAAAAATTTCATAATTTAAAATTTACTTTATCAAGTAGTTTAATCTCATCAAATTTTTTTATACTTTCAATTCAAAAATTAATTTTCAATTTATCAAAATTTTAACAAATTCTTATTTTTGAACATATCAAATTTAAGTTTTTAAATAAGCTAGTACAATCAACCTTCTTTATAACAATCTTACTAGTTTATCAGGATTTTGCCTGTTGTAGAAAGGAGGTTGTTATACACCTATAAATGTTGTAAGCCTATTCTAAACATTTATATTGAGAATTTCCATCGACTAAAGAAACTATGAATTATGCTCAAAAAAGAAAGAAAGTGAAATTCAAGAAAACAAAATTAAAATATGTACAACAGGTGCATGCAATATTATTTTTATACATCTTTTATGAGTTATCAAATTAAATTAATTAATTTATTATGAGTTATTAAATTTAAGTAATCAATTTATAAGTTTATGATTTTTCAAATTCATAGTAGAATATTTAATTAGAGAACTTAATAGTTTATATAATTGATATTTTTAGTTTTACTTATTGAAAATTATTTTTATTTAATAAAATATGATTAATAGACTTTTTATATGAAATTTAAATATTTTATTTAAATAATATTTTAATTATAAGATCAATTTTTATTTAATAAATTATAACTAATAGGATTGCTTATATGAAATAGCTATAATTTTAGTTAAAATTTTAGACAACATGATATTATAGAGAATTAATTTAATAAAGAATGCACTACATAATTATGGTTGTTGCTGTTATAAGTGAAAAGTTGTTATAGAAGGTTAAAATAAAATATAAAAAATTAATTATAGTAAAAATTGGTTGTTATAACGAAATGCTGTTATAGTATATGGTTGTTATAATGAAGACTGACTGTATATATGTAAGCATATGATCACTATTTATATTAGCATGGTTGCTAGAATTAGACCGCCAATTGAACCAATAATTGGTGGTTCAATTAGTTCTCCCGTTACAATAAAATCAATAAAAAACCTCAATTAAATTTATTAAAAGAATTGATAGACCAATTTAAATCTAGTTGAATTCAGTGAAAAAGCCAATTTAACATTTATTGTTATTATAATTTATAAAGTGAATGTTTATATTTCTATTGTTTATTTCTGGTTTTTTTTTTTCTATTTTCTAGATTTTTATCTAATTTTTTAAAATTTTATGAAAATTTTATTTATTTTTTATTTTTCATGATTGAATCGAAAATCGATGGCTTGATCGATTCGATTGTGGATTTGATCTTTATAACATTGTATATTATCCACTATGTAGTCATATGATTATTATCTATGCATATGATCACTAGTTAAAAAGATGGTTAAATTCGACTATTAGATCTTATACTTTGTGTAAATTATGGATTTTAGTACTTTTACTTTAATTTGATCAATTTTAGTTCTTGTACTTTTCAAATTTTAAAATTTTAATCTTGACCTAATGAAAACAATTACATCTTTTTGGTTAAATTACGTTATTAGTCATTTATTATATGTAAATTATAGATTTAATCTACGTTCACCAATTGAATCATTCTTGGTGGTTATATTTTTTAAATTTCAAAGTTTTAGTATTAATATAAATGACAATAGTTAAATCTATTAACTAATTTTTTCGTGAATAATATATGAAAATAACAAACAAACATAACATTACACATGTGATAATATGTTTGACACATCAAATTTTAAAATAACATAACTTAATGAATTTAACAATCATTTGATTAAGATTAAATTTTCAAATTCTAAAAATATAAAAACCTAAAATGACCAAATTAAAATACAAATATTAAATTCACAACTTACATAAAGAGTCTAATAATATAATTTAACTTAAAAAAAAGGTAAGAACAACACTTCCTTGATTTTAAGTTTCAAACATAGAATAAAACCATTAATTACTACAATTTGTGCATATGGTCTTGTTCAAATTAGATTTATTTGATTTGTTGGATTATTTATTTGTATTTTAATCATTATGTGTAAGATTATTTAACTGTAAATTAAATTAATTTTGATATGATTTTATTGCTAACTTAATTTTAGGTTACATTAGTTTTAATATATGCACATAAGTTGTGATTACACATGTTCAAGAGTTGGGTTATTCACTTAAAGTTAGTTTAGCATTGTTTTTTAGAAGTATTTGTAGGACAAAAAGCACTTTTAAATAAAATCATTGTTAAACAAAATGTTTTTGAACTTTTTAAGAGTGCTTTTGGAATAAAAAAATATTTTGCAAAAGCACTTTTTGGCCAAAAGCAAAAGCAAGCAATTTTAACTTTTGCTAAAAAATATTTCTAAGAAGCAATGCTAAATTGGCTCTTAAGCTCGAAGATTTGCCTAAAATATGAAAAGGTTTGGACAAAATTTTGAGACTCAAAAAATAGATTTAGGCAAGAAAACCTTGTTTAAAATATGGGTTGAGTTTTGACTCAAACATTTAAGGCTCAAGCTTGGCTCGACTTAACCCAATCCGTTTGATACTTTTGTAATATATTGTTTTATTTTTTTTTATATATAGTGTATAATTTATATAACATAAAATTAAATATATATGATATAACATAAATAAAAAAATAATTTAAGTTGCTTATGTTTTTCATAATGTCAGCTTAGGGTACAGGGACTTAAGCGATGCTCGACACAAGGTTAAATCCTACAAATCAAATTAAAGTAGAGTCGTCACTAACCAATTGGAGGTAAGTTGGTTAGCCACCTATTCTCTAAGTTTTTAGGATTAAATTTAAGAAAAATCCTAAAAAAATCAAGATTAGATCTCGTTACCAAATTATGGGTTCGAGACTATGGTTACGCGTAAGGAAAATTATAACACTCTTACGATGCCTGTCCAAAAATAGTCCTACATGGTTCGATAATTAAAATTTCTTGCTTAAATAAAATAAAATAAAAATCTAAAATTAAAATTTAATCTAAAACTCTCAAATAAAAATCTATAAAAATCATAAAAATCTAATCAAGAGCTTGGATTAAAAATATATCTTAACCAAAATTCTACGATTTAACTAGAAGTGGAATCCTAATATTTTAATTAAACATAAAAATTTAAAACCAAAATCTAATCGAAATAAACTTAACAACTAAATCAAAATCAAGTTGAAAAACCTAAGAATTTAAAATTAAATAAAATCCAAAATTTAATTTAAAGATTAATGTCAAAACTAACAATCCAAAATCTAATATAACCTAAAAAAAAAAAAAATCCTAGAATCAAATCGAATGATCTAATTTAAAATCTTAAATAAAAAAAAAAATCCTAAAATTTAACTTAAAATCAAATACAATAAAAATTATAAATCTAATTTAAATATCTAATATTGAAAACTAGTAAAAACCTAAAATTGAAAACTTCATAATTTATAATCTAACTCAAAAAATCGAAATCAAAATCTAATCTAAAAATAACAAAACTTAATATAAAAAAAATTTTAAAATCTAATATCGAAATCAAAATAAAAAAAACATCTTAAAACCTAAAATCAATATATTAGAAGTTAACCATACGTCCTTTAATATACCTTTAGGGTGTACCAAGACCTATCAATCAACTGCAGTGTGATGGATGTATTTTTCAGTTCCCCTAAATCTAATTTCTCATATATAAAAAAAGGCATTAGATTTATGCTGGCCCCTAAGTCGTATAGGGCCTTTCCAAAGTTAAGTTCCATTATCTCTATAGGAATTGTGAAACTCCCTGAATCTTTTATCTTAAAGGGTATCTTTTTAGTGATTATTGCACTACATGTGACATTTATATTAATTTGTTCCCCTTTTTTAAGTTTCCTATGACTAGCCATAATTTCCTTTAAGAATTTGGCGTATTTAGGAATTTTGTCAATAAGTTTTATAAGTGACAAATTTACATTTAAGGACTTAAATGGATTCAAGAAACTTACAAATTCAACATCGCCCCTTTTTTCTTGTCTTAGAGCCTCGATGTGAATATAATGTTCTTACCACTCAAATCGACACTCTGCTTTATCTCAAGTTCGATCACTTCCTCCTCAATTTTCAAGTTCTCGATATCTCATTCGAAATCATCTTGAGGGTCATTTATTCTCTCCTCATTTACTTCCTTCAGAATTGTAACACTCGGGTTTTCCAGAACTGTACACGAGCGGAGTGTAATAGCTTTCACGTGCTCCTTTACATCACTCTTAAGGTTGTTCTCAAAATTGCTTGGGATTCCAGTGTCCCAAGCCTATGAGGAGAATTTGCCAAATGACTCATCTGAGCCTCTAGACTCGCCATGCGATTGTTCATTTGCTGCTGCATTTGGTTCATCTGTGCTAATAATTTTCGCACGTCACCCCTCAATGAATCCATCTCTTATTTCAACTTAGGGGTAGTTGGCTCATTAGTTGTATACCTCTGTTCATACTCTTGACATTTAACCATATGAGGTGGTTTATAAGGAGAAGTTAGTCTATTTTGAATAAAGTTTCCTCCTTGGTTGACTCCTTATTTCAGATTTGGACGATCCTTCCAATTGGGATTGTATGTGTTAGAATAGGGATTTCTGTCCCTATTCCCCACACAATTAAACTCCTTAGATTGGTCCTCGGAGTATTTGTCTTAGGATGAATTTGCACCATTACCACCTATTTGATATGACTCAAATGTGGGTGGTGGTCGACTGGAACCCATCTCCAAAAGGTCCATCTTTTCGTAAATTTGCTGATACTTATCATCCACTTGAACTGGCTTAACTGTTGGTGGTCTCGAATTATAAATGAACCTAAGAGCTAGCTACATGTAAGAATTCGTAACCATGTCCTCAATGAGTTGACAAGCCTCCTTATATATTTTGGACATGAAAGCACCGGGGATGCCCCATCTAATCCGGACATCAAGTTCCCGTTTAGACCGTTATAAAAAATCTGCATCTACAACCATTCAGCTAATCCATGGTATGGACATTTGCACAACAGTTAAACCTCTCTCATGCCTCATAAAGAGTCTCCCCTTCAATTTTCCAGAACTTTATAAAGTCTCGCCTCAACTACATCGTCTTGCTTGGCGAAAAGAATTTCACCAAGAATATGTTCGCAAGTTCCTCCCACATGTCAACTGAATCTAGAGCATGCAAATCCAACTAGTAGAAGCATTATCACACAATGAGAATGGGAACAACTGAAGACGAATAACATCATCGGTGACCTCATTAAATTAAAAAGTGTCACACGAATGTAAGAATAATTTGAGATGTTGATTCGGGTCCTCATGTTGACTGCTGCCAAACGTGCGAATGCTTCACTGAAAAATAGTACACCAAATATATATGAAATTAAAGCAGCGGTTTCCACAAGTATATGAGTTAAATTATAATATAGTATTAACAAAAAACAAGGAAGTATTCTGAATATCGTATTCAAGGGAGGATGAATTAAATCTATTGAAAACCTGTTTGCAAAAATAAGTTTAAGCAATAACAATTAAATTCTATATTATAATAAATCATAAAAGAAATGAATATTAGAAATTAAATAAGTAAAATAAATAAACAATAAAAGAAACAAACAATTAAACCAATCAGGAAGATTAACTCATTTCAGGGGTTATAATAAACTATATATTCAGGTTTTAGCGTGGATTAGTTATTAATTAACCAATTATTACCTCACGACCTCTAACTAATTAATTTATTGATTGATACTCGCTTATCTCCCGACTTCACTTTCTCAACCAGGATAAATAACGATTTACTCGACAAACTTATCTCTCGAACTTGTTTAACCTTTGATTACTTTTTAGGGTTTAGGAACACAAAATTTATACCAACTAATTCAATTGAAAAACCCTTAATCTGCCCTTAATAACTTCCCATCCACTCATTAATCTCCCCTAAGAAAATTAGTTACTTATGGTATTCATAATCTCAAACACAATTGATATAAACATGTAAAGAACACAAATAAATCGAAAGAGAAAAGAGATGTAGAATAATCCTGATTTGTATCAATTAAGAGCGGAATAGCAAATCTCTTGATTGGGATAAAAAAAATCTTGGATCGAAATCGATTCCAAGAGAAAAAACAAAGCGTTTTAAGAAAATAAGAGAAAACTAAACCTAAATCCTACTTTTAAACTACAAGGGTTTTTGGATGCGTCTAAGATGATTTAGTTACATCCAACCCCTAAGGTTTGATTTATAGAAGTGCTAGTAGCCCGAATTATGTCTTAAGCACGTCCTAAGTCTTCATATAAAGTTGATTATATAGACCAAAATAGCCTCGAAATACTTGGGCTCCACATTTATCCTCTGTCACGCCATACACAAGCTATGGCACTGTATGACACACATTTTGTGGGCTTGGAAGTCCTTACCATGCTTTTGCATCTTGAGAAGCTTGTGCATCACTCATCCAACATTTCTATGTCCATTGGGCCTTAAATTCAACATCTTACACACTCAAATTAATAAATTAAAACTACCTAAGGCTTGTATTAGCCTAATAGGTCACTAACACTCAAAATTATGTTAAAAACATTTATTTTACTAACATTTACTATTTAACCATTAAAAATGCGCTAATTAATACTAAAATGACTAGAAAACAAGCTCTTTAAGTGTAGAAATATACCAAAATTACTACTACATTTGACGATATGTCACATGTATTAAGCCTCGAAATTGCAGGTTACTCTGTATCATTTGTATGATGGCTGGCTTGATTTCGAAATTAGTTGCATTTAGGTCGGCCTATTGATGCTTCCTCGCACAACATCAAGATTTGGCATTGCGTAGTCACGTAATGTGCGATTCTGCTTTGCTATAGGCTCTACAATATGTGGAACTAGTTTTGCTAGTTGTAGTGGTATTTGCTCAAGCTGATCCTTGTATAACAAATTTTCGTGCGGTGAATCAAACATTGGTGGATCTTCTCTCAAGATGAGAGTTTTTGTGCTCGTCTTAACGTGCGTTTTGGTTTAGGGTTAGATCTCCTCTGCTTTGAGTCATTCCCTCCAAAGAATAAAAACAAATAATTTCATAAAAATAAGCAAAAATAAATTGCAAATAAATGAGATAAGTACCATATCTATAAATTTCGGTTTTCCTACTTATCCAACATAACATTCAATAATTTCTAAAAAAATCAATTTAACACTAAAACCTCCTCGAAAATGACACCAACAACTTGACTGTGCCCTAGTATGTGTGCACCGAGGCTTAGGAAATTTGCAATTAAGAATATGTGAAATAAGTGCGATGTTTGCAAGTGTACAAGTCAAATTGTAATATAGTTAATTAAAACAAAATAATGGAAGTATTCCGAGAATCGTACCCAAGGGAGGTTTATTTAAACTAAATTATTAGCACGAATAACAAACTACCTGGTCTAAATAGATACTCATGTACTAATCATATTACATCAAAACAAAAGAGATGATTTGAAAAATAAAACTAAATTATAGAAAAACTAAATACCAAAATCTCAATCAATTTAAGCAGACAAAAGAGTGACTAACTTCTGTGTTCATGATTAATTTAGATTCCAGGGTTTTATTAATTAGCTAATAATTAATCTAATGAATACTTTTCAGCCTATAATTAGATTAATTGATCGACTTAAGTTACTTACCTTTTGACTTGATAAATTAAAATGAGAAAGGTTGAATTGATGTTAAGTAAACTATCCTGTCGGCCTCTTCTACATAAGATACTTTCAAGAGTTGTTAATTCTAAGATTTAATTTCACTCAATCCTAATCCAACTAATTAGTATCGAAACCTTAAATCCAAGTCAATCACTCCCACTTCAACTCGTCAACCTTCCTAGGGTTTTAGTTCATGGTCATTCTAGATGTAATCGATCTTACCCAATTATCAAACATTCTATTAAACGTACAATAAATGAGAAGGAAAGAGAATGCTCAGAATTCGAAAATTTTTAATCAAAGCTTGGATTGTGGAACCCACGAATAATGTTGATCTTGTTGGATCTGGTGCCCTGAGTGTAGTATTTTCGTCTATGTACTTTTGTAAATTTTGCGAACAGGTTGGTTAATAAAATAATTCATGGATTGCATTAATATATTTTGTATAATTTACCTCATGCACTTTTTGCATATAAACAAAATAGAAGCAAATATTGACTCATAAGTCGTCTAATTTTTAAACTAATACTAAGAGGTATTTATGTGATTGGATCGTAATACAGAAAGATAACTTATATTAGTAGACAAACGTAAATGTATTCTTAATCCTAATCGAAAATGAGCAAACTGATTGTAAAAATAATATTTCGTTTATCATGTCCAATTGGGGAGATGTTTTGTCTTAGGCATCGAAGCAGATGACTCCTAAAAGATAGAGACATAGATGTGACAGATTGTATTGACAGTACATTAGACTGGACTTAAGAAGAATAAATCCTAATTCATTTATGTATTTATTCAATTATGATGTTCAAAGTGTGGCATATCTTAATCCTGAGTGAATGACGAACTATGAATGCATGACTCGTATACTTTGATGTAAGTAAAAGCCTGAGTTCAAATAGGTAAGGAACCGAAAGCTGGTGTGTTGGGTATATGACTTCTGCAGTATGTAGAATTATTCACAATAGTGGAATTCATAGCCCGAGATATAGGTAAAGGATATCCTCTCATTAGCATTACATGGTTGATGAAAAGTAAATTTGGCCATGGGTCGTTTGTCTTTGTGATGAATGACTCGATTACTATTTGATAGTAATTGACTTTTCATGAAGAAAAATGTAATGATTACCATGAAATAAAACAGAATCATATTGGGAGAACGAATTTATACAAAAGAGATTAAGAATATCCAATGAGGGTAACACATTTATGATAAGGTCATTGGACAGACATTGATCGAGTTGCTTTCGTAATTGTATGCCGTTGGGGAGAGTTCAATCACAATACTATAGTGAAATGAATTCGTGACTAAATGAGTTTAGAATTAATAGGCAAGAAATTAAAACTTAATTATAAATCATTTGTTCCCTAATCGCATATGTCCAATCGGTCCCTCCGCTAGCTCGTTGCAACCAGAAATAAATTACATGTTGAATCAAATGAAAAAAATTGATAGAAATGGGAAACATTTGGAATTGAATGTGGTTTTCTCCAAAATGGAAATGGCTTGGAAACACATTTATGGTTTTTGAATTGAATGAAGTTCGAAAATGGAAATAAATTATTTGATCACTGTGAATCTATTCAATGTAGAAATATTAAATATATTTTCTCATAAATTCTTTTACGGTAAATTCATAATTATTTTAACGAAATTAGAATTAGGTTGAAAAAATTATTTAATTGAAAAATTAATTAATTTAAATTAATTTAAGATGTTTATTTTGGGAAAATAGAAAAACAAATATCCGTTAGATCAGGTTATAAAATACTTAGTTAAAAGTCCAAGAAGTACTTGTAATTGGACGTGATGTAAGAGATGCCCAAAAGCCCCTCATGATAATGCTAGGGATGACAAAACTTAGTGTAATTAACCAGTGTTGCCGCCCCCTCTACTCATAGTTAGACTAGAAGTTCATTTTTCTATTTGAAATATATTTCTACAATTCAACTAGGGGTTCACCTCTACTTCTTATAAATAGATGGAATCAGTAGGGCTAAATACACAAGTTTTAAGACATTGTTATTCTACCAAAAATAATGAGAGTTTAATTCTCTGAGTTTAAAATTTATTTTTTGAAATAACAATTCTACCAGTTTCTATTAAAGAGAGAATTTTGCTTTCACACTGAAAGTAAATAAAACTACTATTGGTTCTACGTTTGATTCGAGTCGTTCGAGCCCACACTCGAAGTAGTTCATGGTACGAGAATAGTGGAGAAGGTCGTTCAGTTGAAAGCTAGGAACAATATGGATCCGTCTAGTCGAAAACATAGGTGCAATTTTGGTAAAAAAGTTTATTACTATAAATAACACAAACCGACTTGATTTTCAAAATTTTTAATTTTCGTTGTGGAAGAAAATCGTTTTCAAACTGGATTTTCCCAACAATTAGTATCAAAGCGTCAGGTTACGCTATCTTTATAATATAAACCGAAACCAAAATTCACTTTATTCTTTATGTATGATTAATTTTGATAAGTAGTGACATCCTTGTAATTGCATGCATATTTAGGAGAATGTATGAGAATTAATGTATGCTATTATTTATTATTATATATGATAACGTAATTTTCTCAAATTTTTTATTCCTAGAAAATAAAATGTAATTTTATTAATTTTTTGAGTATGTATAAATTAGATCGTGGACTATTATCTCCATGCAGGATTTAATTTTATTATTTTAGAAGAAAATATGTGAGTCAAAAACTGACATAGGAATTATGCAACCTAGTTTTTTTTTATAGAACTTGGACAACCGAGATGGATCCAGGTCGATTGAGACAATGAACACCTGACCCAACCAAACTGGCTAGAGACCAACGGTGGTGAAACACAATTCTCACAATTAACATCTCCTTCAGCTTCAATACACGACCTCGACGAAGCGTATAAAATTAAGCCCACCCCACATTCGATGGAATTTCTTGTCTTTGCAGGCACACACTCTTGCTAGGTGTGGACCACTCAATTGGAAAATGAAAACCAGCTCTAAATTTATTCTTTACCCGTATGTATTTATAGTAATTTAATCGAAGGTTTGAAGACTAGTTGGAAATAATCTATTCCATAATCCTTAAAAGATGATAGAAAAAGGGGTGAAGTGGAAGATGAAAACCTGTTTCTAGTACATGTAAAGGAAGTAGGAAACTTCCATCGGCGGTGTCACTTAATCGCCTCGGCTCTTCAACAATTGGGAAGTCATAGGCAAAGTTGGGTAGTTGAATCCCTTGACCGGCCAAATGACGACTCATTTCTTCATGCTTCGTGGTGTAATCGTACGCTTTTACCTCTGCAAGAACATTTACTTCACGGCATTGTGAAGGCTTACTTCCTGAACAACTACGATTAACCTAACTGTTACAACCACCTCTTCTCGACCTAACCATCGTACCCAACTAAAACCAGAATAACTAACAAGACAATTTGGAAATTTAAAGAAATTTACCTTTGAAACATGATTATCCTTCTCAGCAACAACTCCTTTTAAAAAATTTCAAATCCAAATGATTTAATATTTAGGTTTAGGTGATTTTTAAAGAAATTTAAACCTGACGATTCGTGTGTCCAAGATTGAAGGCATAATTAGCCTCATACAACTATACCTCTCCTTAACACGTGGTGAAGTGTGTAACAATTTTGAGCGAAAAGCATATATGATAAATTTCTTCCTCCGAAATCCCCTACTTCGTGTAGCCATGTTCCCAAAAGAGTCACTTTATAACTGTTCTTTGAACCAGATAAGGGACAAATTGTTATGATGTTCGCCATTACTGACCTGTGACCTGGGTACCTAACTGGGACCAACCTAATTTAGTTGTGATAGCCTGCACAGTTCACTAGCACGAGTTTGCACATGGGGTGTGTAATAGTCCGTTTTTCAGTGGTGTCGAAAATAGTGGTTTTGAGAACCACAAAACCGACGAAATTTTTTTTATAATGAGTGTTTAAATTAAATAAGTCAATAATAATTTTATATGGAATTTCGAATTGACGAATTTTAATTATTGAATTATTGAATTAAAAGTTAGTAAGAGGTTTGGTTCAAAAGTCAAGTGGTTTAGAAAATGAGGTATCAAAACCTCATTTTTGAAATTAAAGGCCGTAAATATTTTTATTAAATATTTAATAAGTCTTATTATGTATGATTTGAAGTTTTGTTGAGTAATTTGATGATTAATTGCTTAATTAAGGGAAAAGGAGTAAATTGTAAAAGAGGTAAAAGTTAATTGCTATTGATTAAAAATAAAAGGGACCAAAGTGGTAATTACACCATGGTAAAAAAGTCCAAGCGGTGGTGGATATGATTACCATCCACTAACTTTTGGGTTATTAAGTCCTAATTAGTTTAGGACTAAATTGCAAAGAAGTTTGTTTAATTAAAATTTAATATGATTAAAGGATCAAATATGAAATTAGACTCGCTTTAAAGGACCTAATAATAGAAATGATATGAAACTCAATAGATTTTGGTAAATTGCAATTAAATCCTAATAAAATGTGGATTTACTAATTAATTTAATATAGTATGCTCGAGAATGGTGGTTTCGAGGTCACAAATTTGATGTGTTAGACCGTAAATATTAATTATTTAATATTTACGAGGTCATTAGAATAGTATTAAATTTTGGTTAAGAAATTCTATTGTTTAGGTAGTTAATTAAGTAAAAAGGATTAAATCGTAAAAGGTGCAAAAGTTGAATTCTATTAATTGAAAGGTAAGTCAAGGTACTTAAATGGTAATATAACCATTAGTGACTTGGGTGGACAACTTTGGCTTAAATTTTGATTGAAATTTGGTGTGAATAAAGGGTAAATTGTAAATAAACAAATTATAATATGATTTTAATCATAAAAGTTATGAAATAAGCCATTTTCTTTTAGTTTCTTCTTGAGAGAAAGCTGAAACTCCATTGTTAAGGCTTGAGAAGCTTTGGTCAAGCTTGTCTTTCAATTTGGTAAGTAGATTTTAATCGATTTCTTGTGATTTTTATGTTTTTGAGATCGCTGCAACTAGGTCCAACTAACTCGTGTCTTTGTTTTCAAAATAGTTAAAGATTATGGATTTTGACATTGATGAGTTTTGAGTATTGTTGAAGTTTTATGGTTGATTATTAAGCTTGGTTGTTAAAAAGGACTTTTTGTAAAGTAGGTTTTGATGATTTTAATGTTTAAGGACTAAAATGTTAAAGTGATAAATTTGCAAGGACTAAAGGTGAAATAGCTGCAAGAGTGGGCTGTATTGAAGTACTATAGTATTCGGCTAAACTTGATTTTGTTTAAAAATGGTTAATTTGCAAGTTTGATGCTAAAGGACTAAATTAAATAAAAGGAAAGACCAAATTCTGTTAATTGTTTTAATTATGTGTTTTAATGTTAAATTTGGATGAATTTTTTATTTAGATTACGATCGTGCCACAGATCGCGAAAAAGGGAAATTAGCGGAATAGTCCCTAAAGTTTAGCCAAACTGTAATTTCATCCGGTAAGTTTGTACTATTAAATTTCAAATTTGATATTTGTAATTATATATTTATTTTGAATATATTCCTAATGGCGGATCGAGACTGAAGGCTTGAGGAGTATCTGATTCTGGCTCGAAAGATTGTTATTTTGATTTTGGCTCGAGAGAGCGTTATTCTGATTCTGGCTTGAAAGAGCATTATTTTGATTCTGGCTCAAGAGAGCGTTATCTAGTTCTGGCTTGAAAGAGCATTAGTTTGATTCTGGGCTCGTAAGAGCTAACCACTCTGGGCTCGTGTGGGCTAAGTTGTCTGTGCTTGTAATGAGTTAAAAATCTGGAGAACTAAAAGAGATTAAGTTCGTTATTGTGTACATGATTATGAATACATACTCCTTATGATCTTTTAACTGATTTGTCTATTCGGTAAGGAAATGATATTTGCGAACTTACTAAGCTTAATAAGCTTACTCGTGAATCTGTTGTTGTTTTGTAGATACGTTTTGCTATCTGAAGATCGGACCATCTCAAGGAAATCACACTATTGTGAAGCTCGTATGGTAGATTTTACATCACTGGATCTTATGGCTTGTACTAGGATGATGTTATCTTTTGCTTATATACATTGAGATTTTGAAAACCTTGTTATGTTTGATGAAATGTTGAAAGTAGAAATGTATGATTTTGCAATGTGGAAAGTAGACTAAAAAGTACCCTGTATTGACATGGAAATCATGTATTTTGTGTTAGCTTAAATGCATAATTGAAGTTGCATGAATGAAGTTAATGAACTTGTGTTTAGTATGATTCTTGAGATTCTGCGTTTCGGTAGAACCCATGCATGTTTCGGTAGAAGTGCAAGGTAGGAGAGAGGTTGCTCACTAACTTGAGTTGTATCGATCGTTGAATATTGAGTATCGGTAGTACGGTATGTGGAAGTATCGGTAGATTGAGTGCTTGTATCGGTAGAAGTTGCAAGGTAGAATTTCTCAACTCTCTGGAGTTTTTAGTATTTATAGTTGCCTCTCTTGTATCGATACTTGCCCATAAGGTATCGATAGAAGTCTCCAAAAATCTTGAAAATGATCTTTTTACCCTTGTTGTATTACGATTATAAATAAATGATATAGTATGATGTATTGGGAACATTTCTTTGATAAAGTAAGATTTAATGTCATGGTATTTGAGACTGAACAGTGATAGATGACTTTTGTGACATCAAAAATCCTTACCGGCGATGGTGTTCAGGATTTGGATGTTACATTTAGTGGTATCAGAACTTACGGTTTAGCCGTTTCTTGGACTACATTGATTGTATGAAATGATTTAGAAGTACATGCCATATGAACCTCTGATAGTGTGATATAGATGGATCCAATCTAACTACTATTTTATAGATAAGAAAAATGTCTGATTCAGAACGAGGAGAGACCAACGATGAAAATAGTAATGTTCCAGCTACCGATTCTGACGCGAGCCGAGGAGTACCGATTATACTGATGATTGAAAGGGAAGTCAAAAACATGTTCTTAGGCTTAATGGGATAGTGGTTTTCAGAAATTATGAGGAATAATCCTATAGTACCACTTCCCCCACCTTCGGCTACACAGCCTGTTGCTCGACCTATGACATCTCCCGTGAGGCCTCTACCTCCTCCTGTGATAGAAGAAAGAAGTCGTATACCGACGGATAGAGTAAGAAAATATGGGGCGGAAGAATTCCGTGGAAATGCTGAGGGTGATCAATCCAGGGCTGAATATTGGTTGGAAAACACTCTGAGAGTACTGAATGAAATAGCTTGTTCGCCTGAAGACTATGTTAGGTGTGCTGTGTCGTTACTAAAGGACGAAGCATACAATTGGTGGGCGATGATAGTGATCGTGGTGCCAAAAAATGAAGTTACTTGGGAATTCTTCCAAGCAGAGTTCTAAAAAATATATATCAATAAACGGTACTTGGATAAAAAGAAGAAGGAATTCCAAGAGTTGAGATAGGGAAACAAGACAGTGGTAGAATACGAACGGGAATTTGTATTTCTCAGCAAGTATACACGGGAGATTGTATCTACTGATGAGGCTATGTGTGTTCGATTTGAAGACGGGTTAAACGACGAGGTTAAAATGATGGTAGGTGGTTCTGAAATACGACTTTATCTTGGCAGATAGAGCACAGAAAATGGAGGAAATTTACAATCACAAGAGTTAGAGAGAAAAGAGGTCCAGAGAATTCAGTAAGAAAACTTCTTCCAAAACTTTCTCTTTGCCACTACCGAAGAAATTCAAAGAAAATGAGAATCGAGTGACAGTTTCATCTGGTTACCCGAGCAAGAGCGGGTCGGCAAAACTTGAAGCTAAATTTCAGAATAGACCTACGGATACTGTAGCCAGTGTTCATATTGCACCAAACCCAACTTGTGAGTATTGTGGAAGATTCCATCCGGGTGAGTGTTGTTGGAAAAAAGGAGCATGTTTTCGATGTGGCGCAATCGGTCATATGGTACGAAATTGTCCAGTATCACAAGAAGGGGAAGAGAATCGTAGTATAAAAACCCCAGTTACACCACAAAAAGGTAGACGTCCTGGTTAGAGTAATATTACAGGTGGAAATCATAATGAGGATTAGGAAAACACAAACAAACCTAAGGTCCGAGCACCTGTACGGACCTATGCTATTCGAGCAAGAGAAGAGGCAATTGTATCCGATGAGATGACTGGTAAATTCTATCCTTGATATAAACTGTGAATACTTTAAACGATTTAGGATGGATTTATTCCTATATCGATATTGCATAATAACTGATAAAATCTGTCTATCAAGTCGATGAAAGTTGAATACTAGTTACAAAACCCTTTGGGGGTTGTAGTGTCACAGTTAGTTTAGTATAGGGTAGATGCCTCTGAAGGTTCGGGATAAGGAGTTCTTGCTGATTAATGTTACTATTAAATTATGAATTTTATAATTATTTTGAAAACAAATTAATTGAAGATATATACTACTGTAAAAATGGAGGATGGAAATGAATTAGTGGAAACGCCGGATTAATATACTAATTGTGGATAAACTTGATAGGTCAGATACAATGTATCAAAAATTTTTAAAGGTATTGCTAAGTAAAAATTTCGAGGACGAAATTTCTTAAGGGGGGAAGAGTTGTAACAGCCCGTTTTCAGTGGTGTCGGAAACAGTGGTTTTGAGAACCATAAAACCGATGGGAAATTTTTTATATAATGAGTGTTTAAATTAAATAAGTCAATAATAATTTTATATGGAATTTCGAATTGACGAGTTTTAATTATTGAATTTAAAGTTAGTAAGTGATTTGGTTCAAAAGTCAAGTGATTTTAGAAAATGAGGTATCGGGACCTCGTTTCTGAAATTAAAGGTCATAAATATTTTTATTAAATATTTACTGAGTCTTATTATATGTGAATTGAAATTGAAGTTTGGTTGAGCAATTAATTGCTTAATTGCTTAATTTAGGTCATTAAGTTCTAATTAGTTTAGGACTAAATTGCAAACAAGTTTGTTTAATTAAAATTTAATACGATTAAAGGACCAAATATGAAATTAGACTCTCTTTAAAGGTCCTAATAATAGAAATGATATGAAACTCATTAGATTTTGGTAAATTGCAATTAAATCCTAATAAAATGTGGATTTACTAATTAATTTAATGTAGTATACTCAGGAATGGTGGTTTCGAGGCCACATATTAATGTGTTAGACTGTAAATATTAATTATTTAATATTTACGAGGTCATTAGAATAGTATTAAATTTTGGTTAAGAAATTCTATTGTTTAGGTAATTAATTAAGTAAAAAGGATTAAATCGTAAAAGGTGAAAAAGTTGAATTCTATTAATTGAAAGGTAAGTCAAGGTAGACGACTTTGTCTTAAATTTTGATTGAAATTAAGTGTGAATAAAGGGTAAAATTGTAAATAAACAAATTATAAAATAATTTTAATCATAAAACTTGTGAAATAAGCTATTTTCTTTTAGTTTCTTCTTGAAAGAAAGCCGAAACTCCATTGTTAAGTCTTGGGAAGCTTTGGTCAAACTTGTCTTTCAATTTGGTAAGTCAATTTTAACTGGTTTCTTGTGATTTTTATGTATTTGAGATCGCTGCAACTAGGTCCAACTAACTCGTGTCTTTGTTTTCAAAATAGTTAAAGATTATGGATTTTGACATTGATGAGTTTTGAGTATTCTTAAAGTTTTATGGTTGATTATTAAGCTTAGTTGTTAAATAGGATTATTTTGTAAAGTAGTTTTTGATGATTTTAATGTTTAAGGACTAAAATGTTAAAGTGATAAATTTGCAAGGACTAAAGGTGAAATAGCTGCAAGAGTGGGCTGTATTGAAGTACTATAGTATTCGGCTAAACTTGATTTTGTTTAAAAATGGTTAATTTGCAAGTTTGATGCTAAAGGACTAAATTAAATAAAAGGAAAGTATTAGGGGTAAAATTGTAATTTTCCAAAAAAGACCAAATTGTGTTAAATGTTTTAATTATGTGTTTTAATGTGAAATATGGATGAATTGTTGATTTAGATTATGATCATGCCACAGATCGCGAAAAAGGAAAATTAGCAAAATAGTCCCTAAAGTTTAGCCAAACTGCAATTTCATCCATTAAGTTCGTACTATTAACTTTAAAATTTGATATTTGCAATTATATATTTATTTTGAATATATTCCTAATGACAGACCGAGACTGATGGCTTGAGGAGTATCTGATTCTGGCTCGAAAGAGCGTTATTCTGATTTTGGCTCGAAAGAGCATTATTCTGATTCTGGCTTGAAAGTGCATTATTCTAATTCTGGGCTCGTGTGGGCTAAGTTGTTGTCCTTGTTAAAAATCTAAAGAACTGAAAGAGATTAAGGTCGTTATTGTGTACATGATTATGAATACATACTCGTTATCATCTGTTAACTGATTTGTCTATTCGGTAAGGAAATAATATTTGCGAACTTACTAAGCTTAATAAGCTTACTCGTGAACCTGTGTTGTTTTGTAGATCCTTTTTGCTGTCTGAAGATCGGATCATCTCAAGGAAATCACATTATTGCGGAGCTCGTATGGTAGATTTTACATCACTTGGTCTTATGGAATGTACTAGGATGATGTTATCTTTTTCTTATATACATTGATATTTTGAAAACCTTGTTATGCTTGATGAAATGTTGAAAGTAGAAATGTATGATTTTACAATGTGGAAAGTAGACTCAAAAGTACCTTGTATTGACATGGAAACCATGTATTTTGTGTTAGCTTAAATGCATAATTGAAGTTGTGTATGAATGAAGTAAATGAACTTGTTTAGTATGATTCTTGAGATTCTGCGTTTTGGTAGAACCTATGCATGTTTCGGTAGAAGTGTAATGCATGTTTCGGTAGAAGTGTAAGGTAGGAGAGAGGTTGCTCACTGACTTGAGTTGTATCGGTCATTGAATATTGAGTATCGGTAGTACGGTATGTGGAAGTATCGGTAGATTGAGTGCTTGTATCGGTAGAAGTTGCAAGGTAGAATTTCTCAACTCTCTGGAGTTTTTAGGTTCGGTAGTATCATGACTTGTATCGGTAGTTGCCTCTCTTGTATCGATACCTGCCGATCAGGTATCGATAGAAGTCTCCAAAAATCTTGGAAATGATCTTTTTACCCTTGTTGTATTACGATTATAAATAAATGATGTAGTATGACGTATTGGGAACATTTCTTTGATAAAGTAAGATTGAATGTCATGGTATTTGAGATTGAACAGTGATAGATGATTTCTGTGACATCGAAAATCCTTACTGGCGACGGTGTTCAAGATTTAGGTGTTACAGGGTGTTCGCATCCCATTTGATTGATTCACATTATCATGCAAGCAAACTCATATTTAGGGAACACATATTAATCCTATAGTAGAATACGTGTTGACTTGAATGGGGGCCTACCTTAATGTTTTATCTATGAATCGTATCATATAAATAGAGAAACGAGCATCCTTAAAAGAGAGACACACAAAAATACTCAACAGTTATATATATGTATACATTCACGATATCTTAATGAGTAAAAGTAGTTCATAACTGATGCATTCAAAATAGTTAGAAAGTGATTGTTTTTACATAAATTTAATTTGAAAGTTAAATATTTAATTTGAAAATATAAATACAATTATTTTATGCATCTTAATATGTATAATAACTTAATATATTATTATAAAATAAACACGGTAGCTTATAATTTCTCTAACTAACATACAACAAATCCTCACTTGTATCTTTATATGTTTTTTTAAATAATGTTACTTCAATATGTAGTTAAAAATTTAATATATTTGAACCAAGTTCAAATTTTAAAGTAGACATTGTTGGGAGAACTTTATCTGAATATCACTTTCGATATAAACAAGATTAAGTTTATACCGTAAAATGATAAGAACACTCGTGATTATACAAAAAAATATTTAAGTTTTTAGTCTAACAAAATATTTAAAAGAAGTTTTAAAATTTGAATTAATTTAATATTTAAAATTATTATAAAATATGTTGTTTTAAAAAATTTAAAATTATTTATAAATTCATTTTTTAGATTTTTATTTTTAAATAATTTTAAAAATATTTTTAAACTGATTATGTTTTAGTTATATTAATTACATATTTATGTACTACAGCAAAACAGGTTATTAGCGGCACTTTTAGTGGCGTTTGGATAGAAAAAGCCGCAAAAGATAAAGCAATAGCGGCGCTTATGGAAAAATGCCGCTAAAGGTTAGAGCAATAGCGGCGCTTATGGGCAAGCGCCACTAAAGGTCAGAGCAATAGCGGCGCTTATGGGCAAGCGCCGCTAAAGATCAGAACAATAGCGGCGCTTATGAAAAAGCGCCACTAAAAGTCAGAGCAGTAGCGGCGCTTATGAAAAAGCGTCGCTAAAGGTCAGAGCAATAGCGACGCTTTCAAAAGCGCCGCTAAGGTCATTTAATTGATACATTAAGGGAAAATTTTAATTATCTTTAATTATATTTAGATAACATTGTATATAAACTTGTTAACAATGGGATTTGAACTAATATCATAAGGAAAATAAGCAAGCATCTTAACCATTAAAGTCAAATTAATTAATTGATATATTAAGGAAGTACTATTATTATATTACTTATATTACGTGTTTCAAAGATTATCAGACCTATTCCGTACACGTGCCATAACTGAAAAAAATATACGATAATTCTGTAAAAAAAATTCGTGTTTGCTTCGAGTAAGCAAGGAAAATAATAGTTTGAATGTTTCAAAATTCAAATTTAAACTGAAAAAATCAAAATTTAAAGGCAAAAAATGCTCGTTTTGGATGAAATTTTGATACTAAAAATTGCCCACCTTTATTTACATCATTTGCTGTGCAACGTTTCAAAATCAATGACATAATTAACTTTTCATAAGTTATTCATGCTAAACTATTGAGTGAGCTATGATTTAATCAATGATAATATCTATTCATTAATTCCTAATTAGTATAATACTTTTGGTACGCAAAATTAAGAATATTACCTTTTCATCCTTAATTCATTTATAAACACAAGAATCATGAATGCTTTGCTTAAAACCATGTTTGGATCGCTTGATCAAACTTTAAGTTTCACGAGTGAGATGTTTGCTATGTTAGCAAATTGCAAACTTTATGCTCTTGGTTTTTCAATATATAATTTTTAAGTGAAAATCGATTCCAAGATCAATGATGCCATCTCAAATGAGAAAGAGATTTAACGTTGATATACTTTTTAAAGAGCTTTTTCCTTTATCTGTATGTGAGATGGGATTTGAACTCATACCATTATATAGATTTATTAACCAAAAACTCTAAAATTATTAATATTAGCTACCATTTAAATAATAGAATAAACTACATCTAAGGTAATTAAACAATTTGGAAGTTAGTTAATGAATTTTTATGACATTCTCTATTCTCACCACATGCATTAATCAAAAGCTCTTATTCCCTTTCCTTTTTTCATGAATCAACTATAAACGTCAAGAATATGTGAACATTACATCAACACGTATTTATCTATTGTATCGAATATCGAGTCATCATTTGGAGTTTACTAGTCCGACTTAAAAGAAAAGCTAAATAGATAAATAATTTAAATGAAAAATTTTAAAAAATTTAATGATCATTTTATAATTTTTTGATGTTGAGAAATTAAAATGTGAACTTAAAGATAATTTAGTGCCATTAGCTTTAGTTTAACCTTAATATTTAAATAACAAAATGTGTTGACTCTAGAAAGAGAAAAGCATTGACTCACAAATGAAGGGAACTCAATGTGATAATGTTTTAACTTTTGATTTTGCTAAAAAAAAAAAGAAGGAAAATCCAAATCCCGCTCAGTCCCAAAAAATAATTTTTGATTACCCGCTCCTTACTCCCTCTTCTTCTCATCTCCCCAAATTTCCCATTTCCAACCACCCCAGTCAATACACCTTCACCAACATACACTTGTTTCTCCTTTTCATTTCACTGCACTGAATTCACTCACCATAGCTACTCCTTTTCTCTCCATCTCTTAGGGTTTCTTTTAATTTTAGGCTTTTAAGGGAACATACAGTTTCCTTTTAATTTTACTGCTAACTTCTATGGTGACGAAAAACCAAGATGACACGAAAGGGAGTTTTAGGAAATCTGGTCTCGATTCGTTGATTAAGCACGTATAGGAAGAGACGAAGGGAAGATTTCAAGAAAGAAAGTGGTTCGTTCTTCTTTCTATTATTGACATTATTTTATATAATTTTACTTGTGTTTCTTTTATGTTTTGACGGTTTCTGGCGTTCTTGTAGATGCCGTGCAACGTCAGGAGCAAGTCTTGAATTGTAACGTGCTCGACACTGTGGATGGGTTAACATATGAAAATCGAGATGAAGATGCTATGGTAATGATTGAAGGGTCGCCTTTTGATGTTGGATTGAATTGCAATAAAATTGGTAACTAGTAAATTTCAATAAGGCATTGTTTTTAGTTAATCTTTTATTCTAGCAACTCAAACTACTGCGGTTTCTTCATCTATGTGTGTGTGTGGTTGTTTGTGGTCTGCTTATTCGTAATGCTAAAAGAACAAAACAAGGAAGTATCACACTAAGTCGATTTTTGATTGGAAATGAGCAAATGGGTAGCAATAAATCATGGTTTATGTTATTCAAGAAAGTTAATTTTGAACTTTTCCTTAGCTTTTGGTATTTGAGAGCAAAATATTAGTTACCATCTGATTGCAACGAATGTACCATGATACTGGTTTGGTATTTTTGTATGGAGTGATACGGCTCATGACAATTATTCATCTTTGAATAAGGATCATTTGACAGTTCTAAGAGTTAATATCATTCATATAAGTTATCCAATTTTAGCAGCTAAAAGTCCATTCTTTTATAAGGTAAGGGATTGTGGTTCGTTTCTACCTTTATCATTGGTTGGCTTATTCGTGATTGACATACCTTTTTTCCCTCATTAATTTCAACACCCTTTTTTTTTGTTTTTGCCTTTATCATTGGTAGGCTTTGTTCATTTGTGGGGATTCTAACATGGTTGTACACTCTTACCATGCTAACATGGAGGAAGATTTGACCTCAAGAGGTTATAAATGCACTTAGCTCTTTATCTATTATTCTACCATGAAGCAGAGTTTGAAGATTACTATCGCAACACATTTGGTTGGCATGAAGTAGTAGCTCTTTATTAGACCTACTGCCTTTTCTAACATGTTCACTGCATATCTGTGTCTCTTTCAGGTTAAGTTCAATAGCATTAGAGCTATGTTTATCAGTCTAATTACAGTAAGGGCTAACATGTTCACTCTTAATGGATAAATTAGTGTTTTTGTCAGTTGACATTCACTTTTTAAATGAACAATGCCTCATTTTCTTGTAGATTTACATCAAAACTTGATTTGTTTCATCCTTCACGGGTACATTAATCACTTGGACATGATTTGTATTTTGCATTTGATTAAGATTAGATATAAAACTCTATATTTAACCAATATCTTGTTTAAATGGAATCTATCTTTTGCATTGTCTATATCTTTGTTTTATGATCAACTTGAGGCTTTGCAGGTACTATCGAACTAAGAAATTTTATTAGAATATAATCTATCTTTTGCATTGTCTATATTCATGTTCCAGGTCATATTTGCAGGTACTATCGAACTAAGGAATAATCAGAAAAATGAGATTTATCTTTAGAAGTTTTGTTGCATTAAAAGGGTTCCTTTTTTGTACCTGTAATTTTATCACCAAGTTCTTTGATGTCTCTGCTAGTGCTGGTATGTGAAAACCCAACACCAACAGGAGATTCAACAAACAGTAAGTTGGCAGCTGCATGGGAAAACTAAAAGAATTTAAAAAATTTGAAACAGTGCTCAAATTATTTAGTGATACACACACACATATACCTTTGTTCCATCTATGAGGGTTGAGCTTTAGTGTTTGTTGGTCTTTCTAAGGGAAGAAAGGCCCCAGTTCCTCTGCTTGTCCATAACCAACTGATGAACACCCAGGACCTGTAATTTTAATTAATTTTAAGCTTTGGTAAAAGATGAATTGATTGTGGAAAGATAAAAGGAGTTACTTACACCTGCAATACATATTTTCCTATTATTATGTGGATTTTCTTGACCAGTACAGTATTTTTCTCAAACTACCATATTAAATAAATTATGCATTGTAATGTATTTTAAATTATTTAGTCAATTATTGACTATGATATTTAATATAAATGTATTACTATAAATTCAAAGTATTTATGTCTATTTGATAGAAATGGAGATATCTTTTGTTAGAAATTTATATCTTTTGCATTGTCTATATTAGTTCTGATTTTATAGCATTCAAAAACAAATATGACCTGGAACGTAGTGACTGTACCATTGTTTCTCTCTCTTTTGTTCCCTCGAAAAGAATAAAGATGAAGCTTTATTAGAATTGCCTCAGTTGGCTAATGCTGGTTTCCATGTGTTTGTTGCACTTAGGTTTAGCTGGCTGTCATGTGAATAGATAGTTGGTGCTAATTCTACAACATGGGACCATAACTTGCACTAAACTACATTTAGGAGAATAATCGACTGAGTGCCATATTTTCTACATATTATGGACCACTTGCAGGCATTATATTTCCTTATCTACTGGTTCTTGAGAGAGATAGGAGCCGTATCATCCAATGAAAATATCAAATCCTTTTCTCGCATGTCATGTGCATACTCATATGCCATCCATCCAGTTGGGTTTGATGGCTCTGTAAAGGTGAGTTTTCCTGCCTTTTTAGTATGTGCTTTCTTTCTTTTTAGTATCTTCAATTCTTTTTAAAGTTATTTAATGTTTTTGGAGGATCATGTACCTCCATACTAATGTCTAAACAATATAGGATATAAGTTTAAAATATTAAACCACATTTAAAATATTAAAAATTTGATATTAAAATTGCATATAGTAATACAATAGATTTTTATAAAAAATATTTAAAAATATTTAATAAAATTTGAATAAAATTTATGTTACTCTCATATTGTTTTTACATGATACAAATTTTATATGTTATCCTTACTTTGAGATGTTCACAATATAAAAGTCTTTTAATTTTCAATACATATTACTTTAAAATAGAGAAAATTATAAAAATAATAAAAAATCATAAATATATACATAAAACATAAAAAATTATAAAAAATTAACAAATGAATTATAATAGTTTCAATATATGATGACCAGTGAATATTTTGTTTTTTTTGTTGTTAGACTTGATCATATACTGTTAGAGACCACAGGATTAGCGAACCTTGCTCCTCTGGCATTCGTTCTTTGGTTGGATGATCAACTGGAATCTTCAATCAAGCTTGATTCTATAGTTACTGTAAGCGACTAAGTACATTTACGGTCTCGATTATGAATTCAACGACTTTGGATAGATTGTGTGTGTGTGGCAGTTAGACTCCTTGTTGTCCTTTTTCTTTATGGGGTTTTCGTGTTCAACTTGTTGTCATCGTTCTCTTTAATCAATATGCTTATGTGGTTATATGGAAAGTGTTTGTATAATTTGCTAAATGTGGATTACTTCCTGAGAATGACATGAAACCGGTGTATCGAACTGAACTACCGGTTTTCATGTTCCTATAATGTATTTTCATGTTCCTATAGTTGTTTTAGCTTAGCTTATTGAATAGCAGGCGTGTACATTATGCAAGTAATTTTATAGAAACTGAGTAGTATTTGTTGCGTATTACTTTGAGGTATTTTTCTGTTTGTATTTTTCATTCATGTTGCCTATATACAGATCTATGTTTTACTTATGTATAGTTAGATGTCGTGAAGCTTAAGTTTTTTATATACATTTTTCTGTGCTGAAGAAAGATGACTTGAAACAATCAACACTATTTCTTCATCGTCTTTCCTTTTTGCTGCTTGAATAGGTTGTATATGCCAAAAACCTGGAGTCTTAGCTAAAAAGGCATCGTGACTCTTCCTCATTTCCTGAAGCATTTTTCAAATAGCATTTGCGGTACTTCTGATCACTTATCTTACATATTACATCCTACGGGAACAACCTTTTAGCCTTTTTTTACAAATGGCTAGACCATTATTTTATTTATTATCTGATATTCGCTGGCTACTTGAATAGGTGCTCGGTGTTTATCCGCTAAAAGTTTTGTCCCTCTTGTAGTAGTATGTTGTAATTCTTAATAAGGTTGATTTGGTTTCTCAAGAGCAATCTGAAGGTGCTCTAGAGGAGTTGGAAAATGAGATACATAGCATAAACTCCCTTGCCAATATCATTCGTTCTAGTCGATGTGAAGTAGACTTGTCTTAGATACTGCACCGGCAAGCATATGATGCTACAGTTAGTCCTACAAAACTCAATCATCATAATATACATATTCTTAGATCATGATTATATTGTTTATGTTGTGGCAGGAATTTGTGGAGATGATCTTCAATTCTATGCTATAAGAGGGACCTTGCAATTTAGCATTAGGAATAATTGATGTTTTTTATTTTTTTTTTGTTTCAATTTTGTTAAGAATATTTGTTCTTTTTTGGTAATTCGAGTGTAATTGAATTATTAGATTTTTGGATATTTAGTTGCTTGTGAAATGCAATTTTAGCTTGTCACATGTTTTAAGTTATCTATATGTATTTACATGCTTTGCAAGACTTCATCACTAACACTTAAAAAAGGTTCCATCTTTTAAGAAATTTATGAAGGTTTGAATAAAAATCTAATTGAAAATGAATATGAATTTACAAAAAAATATATTAAAAATTCGAGTTTTATATGAATTAAAATGAGCTGGTAAAATTTGTTAATTTTAGTGGCGTTTGTGGGAAAAGCGCTGCTACAGACCATGTTCTTTAGAGGCGTTTGTGAGAAAAGCGCCGCTAAAGAATATGTTCTTTAGCGGCATTTGTGAAAAAAGCGCCGTTAAAGACCATGTTCTTTAGCGGCGTTTGTGAGAAAAGCGTCGCTAAAGAACATGTTCTTTAGCGGTGTTTATGGGAAAAGCGCCACTAAAGACCATGTTCTTTAGCGGTGTTTGTGGGAAAAGCGCCGCTAACGATCATGTTCTTTAGCGGCATTTTTCCAAATAAACGCCGCGATCTTTAGCGGCGTTATCTTTAGCGGCATAACAAGCACCGCTAAATGTTTTAGCGGCACTTATAAGCGTCGGTATAGGCCCAAAAAAATGCCGGTAAAAGCCTGTTTTCCTGTAGTGAATTTTTTAATATGAAAATATTTAAAAGAAGTTTTAAAATTTGAATTAATTTAATATTTAAAAATGCTTGTAAATTTTTTATTTTTTAACTATTTTTAATGTTTTAAGCATTTTTAGTGCTATAAAGTAGTTTTAAAACATTGTTTAATTTCATATTAAAAAGTTTAAAAAATTATTTTTTTTTTAAAAATATATTAAAATTCTTTAAAAACTCCTTTTCTTTTAATTTATTTTTTGTAATAGATTTAAATATATTTTAATATTTTCCAAAATGTTCAAATTTTAAATGTATATTTTTTATAAAATCTTTAAATATTCCTTGTTGTATTTATAATAAATTCAATAATTAGATTGCTAAAATATTAATCGTATAAAAAATTACGAAAAAATATAAAACCACTTAAATTTAAAAATATTGTAAGTGAATTCCTCTCTAATAATAAAACTATTGTAATGCATAGTAGTTTGAGTTTTTAAATTGACCCAAAATATACTAAAAAGTTTGGACCGTAATCTAATCGAGCTTGTGAACAAACTTTATTGAATAAATGATTAGGGCTTCTCTTATTAAAAAAATAAAAAATATATTATATTTGATGCATTGATACGTATAGTATTCATGATTAGCGAACATGATAATAGTATATCATAATATTTTTTTAGAAATAAACGATAATGATGTCTTGGTTTGTTGGCAACGTTAAGACATTGAGATCTTGACGGTTCAAGTTTAAATCTTATAAAGCACAAATGTTATATGCGAGTACTCTTTTAGATTATTTTGAGTTTTAAATTAAAAGAGAAAAAAACATATTGTTTTATGTATATAAAGTATATATTTTTTGAGTTTGGATGATTTTAGATTTGATTAAATATTAGGTAGAATTATTTCGAATTTTGGTTTTTTTATTATTATTTTGGTTTGCCCGTTGAATTTGTCAAGGCAGTGCATTTCGGGTCTAAGTAATTATGGATTATTTATTTGAGTCATTTCGAGTTTAAGCTATTTTCTAAGCTTGATGCTGTGATTGTATGGAATTTGGATTAAGAATTAACAATGTATTTTCCATCCATGAAAAGATTAAGAGGAAATGAAGAATATGCATCTTAAAGCAACAGCCACAATGTCAAGCTGATAACCGGGACCAAGTTGGAGACATTCCAATGATTTGATCACCTCCATCTAACGAATTATCCCTCTTACTCACACCCATCATGGATTCATCATCCAATGCCGGATCATTGGTGGAGTCCTTCCCGGTGAGGCGTTGAACCAGGTTCATGAATTCCTCGGGTCTTACGTGGATAATCTTGGGTGACCGGAGATAGATTACGACGGGATGAACAGCCTTGTTATGTCTACTTCGATTATTGAGAGATGGTTTGTTGATCATCATAGTTGATGAAGAGTTGCCAACTCTTAAACATGAAGGCCTTGGAACTTGCAATCCTCTTCCTCTATTGCTACAACCCATTAATTACACAACAATTACTCCTTAGGGTTTTCAAAGACTGAACTGAGGTCTTAAGCTTTGAGCTCAACCTTAGTGACCAACCATATATATATATATATATATATATATATATATTATAAAGCAGCAAGCAAGTAAGTAAGAAAGAAAGAGTCCACAAATGCCAGAAAAACTGGGTCTTCTTTTGAAGATATCTTGTTAAATTATTCAATTAACAAATGATATGATAAATTATTCTTAGTTGAATATTGTTAATTGAATTTTCTAATGGTGAAAACATATTCTTCTCATTATTTTAATGGTAATAACCAACAATTTTATCAATTTAAACAATCAAAAACAAGGGAATTAAGACAAATTCAGTCAAGACAAAGTCATATGAGCTATTTCTTTTTTGGTTTGAATCCCGAATCCCAAATCCCAAATCTCAAACCAATTCTTTGTCATAAAAAGATTGAGAAGGGGTCAACATAACATCGACCCAAAAACTGAAATGGTTTAAACTTATATGAAGCGAATCTAATTAGGTAAATTACTCATTTAATTATCAGTGTGTTTTTGTATTAGTCACTTAAATTAAAAATATCTATTTTATTTATTGATATTATCGATATTTGATATTTAGGTCACTTCTTTATTAAAGCATTAACGGAATGCTAATGTGACCTTTATTTTATTAGCGCAATAAAAAATTAGTCTTTTAATGTTTACAGATTTTATCAATTTTGGTCTTAATTTTAAAAACTTCAATAAATTTTCTCTCAACTTTACACATTCTTTCAATTTAGTATAATTTTAAAAAATAAGAAATAAAAATAAAAAATATTGAAAAATTCATTTATTCTATAACATTACATTTGTAATGACCTAATTTTGGTCGGTGTCGGAAAATGTGATTTTGAAGCTAGATTTTATGGACTAAATTACAGTGTTGATTTATTAAATAATTAAATCGAGAAAGTAATTAATTATAGTACAAGGACTAAATTGCAATGTGGTTGCACAAGTGAGATTTGATTAAGGAAATGCATGAGACCTTACGTAGCAATTGAACCAAGGACCAAATGTTGTTAAACCCACATCCATTTCCACTAAGATGATTAATTATAAATCATGGTCATCCATTCTTGGTTAATTAATGTTAATTAAGTTTTCTAATTAGATGTATAAATAGAAAATTAGTGGGAGAGAGAAAATGAATGTGACCATCTTTTCTTTTCCAAAACCGTAGCTTAGAAGGGGAGAAAGAAGAAGTTGTTGTTCTCCATTTTTAGTTAAAGGAGCTTGACATGTTCAACCCAACAATTAGATTTTTCAATTGTGAAGTTTCTTTTTTTAAAGTTGCCTGTAACACTTCTCGTCCGATTCGATCGTTGGGTTTGAGCCACAAAATGTCATATTCGTTGCTGGAGCAACCACAATCATATAACATTCAATTCAAATCATTATACCAGTAAGTACATGAATGATAAATGATAGGTACAATATTCACTCATTCTCGAGTTTTACACCAGCTTATGAAAACTCGATACCGTCCTTAAATCAAACAAGAGTTAATTTAAGAAGTTTTTCAAACATTTAAGGTTCAATGTCGCAACTTCTAGAGCTTAGTGTTGCGACATTAAAGATCGAATACAAGCTTCATTGATCGAGGACCATTTTGTAAAGTTTTCGAAATAAAACAAAGTCAATGTCACAACATTGTCGTGACATCACAAGCTGTCCACTAAGTTCTTATGTCAAATGATTTCCACTTAACAAGTTCAAACACTCAATTTCAACTTAGCCATACCATACCAAAAACTTTTCAAAACAAACCATTTAACCATTTTCATATGAACAATTCAAAATAAGTTCCATTTATCTTAATTTATACCATTTCAACTTATTCAATTTCATACCATTCATCAAATCAGTGAGTTCTTCAATACCATCTTCTTGTCTATGTCAAACCATAATCAAACATGCTATTTTAAATCATCAAACATAACTCAAACACATTTACCAAAACCAACCATTTCAACTAAGCATTAACATTGCCAAGATCAAGCATTAGATAGGTTTCAAACCATGACTAACATTTAAAGCTTAACAAATACATAACACCTATGTACATGCCACAATTTCAAACTTTAAACGATTGAAAAGCTACCGATTCAAAAATGAGATAGTGTGAGATTCAAACAATCTGCTTGACGTGTTCCGCAAGGTGAAATCTACAAGGGAAGGGAAAGCATATTGAATGGTTAATAAGTTCATATGAAATTTACTTAACTTACCTCGACAATTCAATAAACTAAACATTTAACACGGTAACAATTCAATTTGGCATTCTTTGGCATATGTTGAGATAGCTAATGCATAACATCATATGCAACCAATTAGTTAGTAAACTTTCATAATATGAACTTGTAACAATAATCATATATATATAACAACTCACATTAGAAACATATATGATTCAATTCGTATCCAAATCATTTCAACGTTTCCTATTTCATTAGGTTAAGGTTTCGCCCGAGAGAAATGTAGTAAATTGAACTCGGATACGCGAGACTATTTTGCTCTCACAAGTTGACATTTATGAATTTGCTCACACAAGCTGCATCGTATTCAGGTTACCAGTGTAAGCTAAACCAACAATAAATATAACCAAGAATCCGCAAAAAAATGTTGGATCTCATATCATCATGTAAATCCCTAATCAATTTTGTATTTAACCCTAATGGTATGCCATACGTATCCTAATCTTTTACTAAGTTCACAAGGGCATAATTATCGTAATCATATCATTTCAAGCCTTATATCTGAATACATATGTCAAAAAAATCTTGTAAACATGTAACATTAACATCGGCACCTTGTACCCTTTTGTATAGCCACATTTTTACGTTTAACAATTCAGTCCATAAATAGCCAAATATGCCAATTTTCAAAAATTCACTTAATATATAAACATACAACTGCAACAAATACAATTCAACAAATAATTTAGTAACATGGAAAAACAACAATAAATGAGACTTTAAGGACTAATCAATTTTTTTTCTTTTCTTTGATTATCTTCGGTTTGGTTCAATTCCCGATCAATACTATTAGTCAATTCAATTTATCAATACCAAACATTTTATAACATTCTAATATATGCATGTACCTATTAAATTTCATTTTTTGAATGCCCATTAAGTTTTGTATTTTATTCAATTTAGTCCCCAAAATCAAAATTGCCATAACTTTCAATTTTGAGCTTCGATTTCAAAACTGATCTCAATTACATCCTTTTAGGACCCTCTACTGTTTATAAGTCAAGAAATTTTGCACCTATTTTTCAATTTACACACTCTGTGTAATGCCCCAAAATTTGATTTTTCTTTACTTAAGCTATGCAAATGAGTTTGTCTCTGCTTCTGTGGTTATGTGTTTTGTTTGCCTACTTGGGATCTGATGGTCGATTAGCATCTTTTGAAATTTTGTGTTTTCTTTTTAACTGAATCTTAGACTTTGAATTCGTCACTTCACTTAATTTCTGTGCGTTAATGTTTCAACGATGAGCCTAGTGGTTTAATGGTTAAGTGTCTATTTGTCTTTTGGTCCTGTGTTCGAATTGCTGTCGCGTAAGCGAATCAAAATTATATTTTTATTCTCTATTAATCAATTATCTTTTTTATTATTTGTTTAGTTAAATAATTTTAAAATATTTCCTTCTTTCGTTTTTCTCCCTTCCACTACTGATTCTTTTCTTTTGTCTTATTTCACTCTTTTTGCCCCATTATTGTTCGTCATTTGCTTTTGTTTGATTGCGGTTGTGTTGATTTTCGGACTGTGTTCTTTTGTCAATTCTGATTTGCAAGGTGAGAATCGCTGTAAATTCACTTATTGTTGAAGTTTTGTAGTTAACTGGGATTTTATCGTTAATCATTGTTGCTGGGAAATTTTAATCTCGTTGGTGTTCCATGTCATTTTGGTTCGTTATAGGAAACACTCGAGAAACGACTAACGATCCTCCAAACTTGTAGTTGATTCATTAAGGCTAATTTGTGGGTAAGCATTAGTTTTTAGGAAGTTGCGTTGAACCTTCGATATGTTGTAATTGTTAATTGAGTTGTTCATTTGATTTACTTGTGTAGTTTCCCTTGATTCACTTTTAGGTTTGACGTCCTTGTTATTGCTCCTACTTCAATTATATAATAGGTAGGGTGTCGAAACCCTGATTTTACACTGTTTGTTCATCGAAAAATAGAGTTTCTGACGACACACGGGCTACCACACAACCGTGTGAAAGGCCATGTAACTCACTATTTTCTGATTGGAGACACACGGTTGAGCCACACGGGCGTGTGCTAGATCGTATGTGGGAAAAATAAGGTGAAGTGGTCACACGGGCAGACACAAAAGCGTGTGTCTAGGCTGTGTAATTCACTATTTGTGTATTAAAGTCACACGGGCTGACACACGGGCGTGTGTCTAGATCGTGTAACTCACTGTTTGTGCATTAGGGTCACACGGGTGTGTGTCCAGGCTGTGTAACTCAATGTTTTGAATATATGGACACATGGGCACTCACACGATCGTGTGCCAGACCGTGTGGAGTCACACGGATAACCACATGGGCGTGTGAGCCTGGAACTGAACTTTTTACTGTACTTGCTGTGTAAGACAAATGTATGTTGTCCGTAGGATATGCATAAACTGTATTGAACTGTATGATCTGCTTACTTATGAATGTAAACTAATTCTAGATATATGCATAAGCTATTTATCAATAGTATCAACATTCTGTCATTCTACAAATTGTATGATTTTATGTGCATCTAAGTTATATATATCAGTCAAGAGTTCTGCATCTACACGAGGGCAAGGATTCTGAATTGAAGAAAGTGTTCTGTACTAATTTGGTGGTCAATCCACACATAATTGTATTTGAACTGACAGTGAGACTGTAAACACTATAATGTGTCATACCGATATATGAGGTGTGTTGGTTGGGTGAAGTAGCGGATGAGGTAGGAAAATTGCATTTGTATCTGTAATCGTAATACATTTGCATCTGCTACTGAATTCGTATATTATATTTGCATCTATAACTGATCTGCTACGTATCTGGACTGTTCTATATCTGATACTATTATGAGCTATTAATCAAACTAATAAGACTGAGTATGCTATCTAAACGACCAATAACATTTGAGCCATCATAAGTAGGCTAACTTGTTTATGCTATATTCTAAATTGCACCACACTAACTGTTTTGAATGAATTTTAGGAAACTCTTAGAACTAGGCAGTCGGAGGACGAGGGACTTGGTTATCTAACTGACTTATCATTTATATATGTGTGTGTTTAATTCTGAAATGCAATTTCATACTTTAAGTTCCAAAAATTAACTATGGCTTCGGATAATTAATTTTTTTAAAGACTTAATTAAGTATTGACTAAATCAGCTCTAAGTATTACTGTTTTCTAGTAAGTTCATGTGGCATCCCAAACTTGGTTTTCCCGTCTAGGTCAGGTTTAGGGTGTTACACATTGGTCCTTTTGAACAAAACTAACAATTAAACTTTACAGTCCAGTTCTTTTTCACATCTAAGCTTAAAATATATCAATTAACACTAATTTATTTAAGAAATAATAAATGAAAACTTACAAAAAATTTAACAATTTTGCAAATTGGTACATGGGCTAACTAAATCAAGCTCGTATGACCTCAAAAATATAAAAATTATAAGAAAATGACTTAATTGCACATACCAAATAGTAGCCGAAAGTTTTGAAGCTTTGGAACTCTTTTTATTTCTTTATTATTCGATGGAGAAAAAGATGAATAGAAATGGTTTTATTTTTCTTTAATTTTTAGCTTATATACATTTTTTAAACTTAATAAATTAAGATTAATTTAATTAAACATTAATTAATTAAGTCTTAAGCATGATTAACAGAAGTTAGTGGATTTTAACTTCATCCATTACCGTTTGGAAATTTAAAATGGTCTAATTATCAATTTTATCTTTTAGCTATTTAAAAATCTATAGAGATAAGACTTTTACAATATTTATATACAAACCTCGTAAATATTAATATTTAACATTTATGAACTCAAATTATGGAAATGTGGTTTTGAAACCATTTTTTTGACACCACTAAAAATTGGGTTGTTACAACTCTCACCCTTTAAATTTTGTTCTCGAAATTTACTTGAGAAAATATTAGGGTATTGAGATTTCATAGTTTCTTCCAGCTCCCACATAGCCTCTTCTGTACCGTGACGATGCCATAACACTTTCAGTAGAGCCACTCATTTGTTTCTTAACTCTTTTACTTCTCGAACTAAAATCTTTACCGGTTCTTCACTATACGTCAAATCTGGTTATAATTATATTTCATCGAGAGATATCACGTGAGAAGGGTTAGATCTATTATGATGTAGCATAGACAATGAAAGAGTTTGTGAAATATTTTCAAGTTTCTAAGGCAGAGCTAATTAGTACACTACATGGTCAATTCTTTTGAGAACCTCATACGACCCTATAAATTTCGAATTAAGTTTCCCTTTTTTGCCAAAATGTAGAACTTTCTTTTAGAGTGAGACTTTCAAAAACACTACAAAAAATCTATCCAGGTGTTGATGAAAAATTCTGTTCATGAGATCCATAAAAGCAGGTGGGGCATTAGTTAACCCAATCGACATTACTAGAAATTCACAATGTCGTATCGAGTCTAGAAAATAATTTTTGGTACATTTGTCTCTTTGATCTTGAGCTGATAGTAACCTGATCGAAGATCAATATTTAAAAACACGGTAGCTTCCTTCAACTGATCAAACAAGTCATCTATACGGGGTAACAAATACTTGTTCTTTATGGTCACTTTGTTCAGCTGCCGACAATCGATACAAAGTCTCATGGTTTCGTCTTTCTTTTTCACAAACAATACCAGAGCACCCCCAAGGTGATACACTCAATCGAATGAATCCACTATCTTGTTAGAGTATGCCTAAAGACCAATCATAAGATTATTGTAATAACATACTTGTTTTACCTTGTTTATTAATATAAGATATTGCCATTATTATTTTAATTTTTTTCTGTGTATATAAATAAATTGTTTTATAATAATGTTCTAAGAATAATATGATTATTCTTAAAAGATCCTTAGTCGAGTATTATTGTGGGCTTGGATAACAATAATGCATTAAGACTAACGTGTAGTTTCTTGATGACAAAGTGTTGTTATTGACATGGGTTGTCAAAATCAATACATGAGTATGTGTGTTAGAAAACAACATATTAGACTAACCCGCTATGAGTATGTTTCTTGGATTATTATGTAATAGTAACAACATTACTCATAGTGATTACTATGTATACGATCCTCAAACTTGATATCATCATTATCCCAACATCATGAGTCATATATTTTGATACAGTAAAATGTCCACCGTAATTGGTTGTTCTATAAAGGCTGATGTTGGATATACTACAATCTATGTAGTGGTATATGGTTGATCAATATAGGATTTGTCCCTTTTACATAATGCGAGCAATAACTTAGGTCACTTGATTGAGTGAGACCAGAAATGCATGGCTATGCTCGAATAAGTTGATATGAGATATCATACTTATTTGTTTATCATAATCTACTCAAGATATAAAGAAACATTAGATGGACTATGCAAGTGTGACTATTGCATGACTTGTGTCCATTCTAAATATAAAGGACAAAAGGATTTGATATATGAAGGGTTAATCATAGAGAGATTATGTCAAATCATGACTTAATGTAACTTAGGTAACAATGATGCATTGCTAGATGTCACTCATTGTTTGTAATATTAGAATCGTTCTAGTATTACTACTAACATTATAAGATCCTACAAGATCACACCCTATGGTTGAAACGAACTTAATCCAAATATAATTGGTGTTATGTTTAGCTATCACATGATTTAAATTAATTATTGAATTAATTTAATTTGACAGTTAAATATTAAACACATTATGTGTACAAACTTATTGTACATGAATAGAGAACATAGTTAATATTGATATATCAATTTGATTGATATAAAAGTTTGATATTAACTGAATATAGTTTACCAAAATGATTAGAATAAATAATTACAATAATAATTTCGGTCAAATATTAAAACATGGAATTTGATATCATTTTGGAAAGGATATAATGTTTTAATAACTTTCCATATGTTTCTCTAAAGGGATAATTCCGTTTTTAATATGAGATATTAAATAAAAGGAAATAATATCTTGAATTTGTGTTAGGTTTTATAGCAAAATTGGGTATAGGGTTTAGCAACCGTCAATATACAATATTCTCTCAGAAAAGTTTAGAGAGTTTTGCTGTTCATTGTCACAACAGTTGGATTACGTAGAGGCTGAAACTTTTTGTAGCGGCTTGGAATCGACATACAATTACACAATCCATTTCACAATTGTCAGTTTTTAGACAATTAAAGGTAATCGTTCATACCCTTATCATACCAATTCGTTCCTCACACATGGATCCCTGGATGTGATCGCCGTTTAATTTTTCGTAACGCCATGGGGTGTACTGGTTATCTAACAGGTCTAACCATTCTTTCAATTGAACCTTCACTTCTTTCGATTCCGTCGGTGCCATTCTATATGGTGAACAGAAATAAGAATAGTCCCCGGTGCCACTTCAATAAAAAATTCAACTTCTCTCTCAGGTGATAAACTTGACAATTCTTCAGGGAATACATCAATGAATTCTTTAACTGTCGGTACATGCTCTATCTCTGATTCCAATACTTTAGTATCTAAAATGTAGGCTAGATACACTTCACACCCTTTTCTGGTCAGCTCTCTAGCAGATATCTTCACCACTATTTAAGCTTGAAAACCTAAGGGAAAAACCATTTTTGAGGCCAAGCATTCAACCCTTGTTTGATAAAAAATTTGATCAAACCGGTGATAATCAAGAAAAGCCAAAATTATTAAGTAGTCCCTGAAGATTCAACTTGTTTGGTGTTTTGGCCAGGTAAGTTCATAAGGTATTTATAAGTTAGATTGTATGTACTTCAATTTTTATATAAATATGATTTATTATAAATTAAATTGGTTGTGAATTGGTACAAAAGGTGAGAATTGAACTAAATTGAAAAGTAATGATTTTGTATGTAATAGATGCTCGTGTGAACTTAGTAAAGGTTAGGATGCGATTGGCATGCCAATAGGGTTTAGTGTGTGCTTGTTCGAGATAGATTATAGATGTTACCAAGGTCCAACATTTTTTGTAGATTCTCAATTACATGTGACACATGTTTAGCTTGAACGAGTAACTTGATGTGTCGTTTTAAAGGTTTAGACCGGAGGATAACCTAACATGTTTCTATAATCAACTCGAACGAGCAACTGGTGTGGTGTAGATACCTATGTATTTGAATCCATTTACTAGGGTTCATCAAGCGAAACAGTTAATGTGAATAATGTAAAATTGAAATGGAATGATATGAGCTTGATGTTCAAATGGATAATGTTGAATTGAACATGAGCAATGCATTAGGATATTGTTTTTGATATATATATATATAATTGTATCATCTCTTGATTGAATAAGTTTTGAAATTGATTAAATAAAATGACATGAATTGGCATGACAAGTAATTATGGTATCATATGGATTTGTTACAAGCTAATACTCACTCACCTTGTTAATGTTTGATTTGCCATGTTTAGCGAAACAATCTCAAGTTAAGGTTGCATATTGTATTTAGATAAAAGATAAGGTTGAATTTTGTTTAATAATACATGAACTTACTAATCATTTTCAATGCTTACCCAGTTTGTTTTCTTTTTCCTTATAGATTGTCACCTTGTGGAACTTATTAAGCCGGAGCAGTCTAAAGCTCACACTATCTTATCACTGAATTTGTAGCTATACAATCATTTTGAGTCAAGAATTGTGGCATGTATATAAGTGTCTTGGTGTAACCCTTGATGTATAAAAGTCTTGATGAATTTGGTAACTTGTGACGAATTTGGTATATGATGATTTTGAATATGGTTCTTAGCATGATATTTGGTTTATGGATGAAGTATTAATGTTTGATACTTTTGGGAAGTTGAAATTTAAATTTATTTAAATTTAGTATGCATATTTTGGTAGGATGAGATAAGGAAAAAAGCTAATTTGATGCCTACTTGAAATGGTAAGTTTAGTTGTTATACTTGAGTTATGTATTGGTATATGGTTGATTGGTTAAGGTTTAAAGTTTATAAGCTATTAATGTATATAATGCAAATAAGTGTTTACAAATTGAAGTGGAATGGTATGATTCAATGTGATATGACATAGGTATTGATTGGTAATTGAATGGTTTGGCTGATTTGTTTGAATGACATTTGATGGGATGTATTGAAATGGATAATTTTGAAATAGGTTGAACTCTTATTGAATTGGTTAGAAATGGTTAAAGGACTTGTTTTATTTTTAAATGTTATCGGTTGGAATGTTTTTAGGTGAGCATATTGGTTGGTTTGATTGGAAACTCTGAAATAGGTACCAAATGACTCAATTTTATTAAAAACAAGGTCCACGTGCCAACAACCAACCTACCTTGTCGCAATGCATGTTGACAGTAAATGACGTCGAGTGGCCTGAAGTCGTGAGGTGACATAATGTTTTGGCCACATCACGATGTGGAAGAGATGACATCTCGATGTTGGCCCTGAACTTTTAAAACTTTGCAAATTGGTTATGTTTCATGCTTGGGTTGACAAAAGAGCTTTCATAAGCTCGATTGAGACTCAATTATTTTTTTAACATAATTTTGAATGTGATTAACTCTTGATTACATGTATAAATGGTTATATGCTATCTGATTGACTTTAGTTGCTCCAGCAACAAATGTAACATCCTGTAGTTCGAACTTAGCGATCAAGTTGGGCAAGAAGTGTTACAGGACTTGTATCAATACAATGGGGGACTTGTCGTCCTATCTTTTCGGGGGTTGTTTTGGGTCCCAAACACCTCCGGCCACTCTCGAGCAACTTCTGTAACAACATATTTTCAGCGGTGTCAGAAATAGTGATTTCGAGACCACAAAACCGAAAAGAAATTTTTATAATGACTGTTTAAATTAAATAATAATCACAACAATTTTATATGGAATTTTGAATTGGTGAATTTTTAATTATTTAATTAATTATTAGTATAAGTAGTTTGGTTCAAAAGTCAAGTGATTTCAAAAAATGAAGTATCGGGACCTCGTTTTTGAAATTAAGGGTCGTAAATATTTTTATTAAATATTAAGAGTCTTACTATATGTGAATTGAAGTTTGGTTGTGTAATTTTGATAATTAATTGCTTAATTAGGGAAAATAAGTAAATTATAAGAGGTAAAAGTTAATTGCTATTTATTAAAAATAGTTAAGGGACCAAAATGGTAATTAAACCATTGTCAAAAAGTCCAAGCAGTGGTGACATGATTTCATTCCACCAACTTTTGGGATATTTATTCATTTAGTCCTAATTAGCTTAAGGTTAAATTGTAAATAAGTGGTTTGATTTAAATTTAATATAATTAAAGGATCAAATAGGTAAATTAACCTATGGCATTTTAGTGTGTGGATTATTATGAGGTAAATTCATCATAATTAGGATTAATTAAGGCTAAATAAGTGATTAATTAAACTAATCATGAAAGACTAAATATCTACAAAATTGCCATTAGGTATAAATATGAAATTAAAGAAAAAAATCATATTTTTCTTCTAATTATTCTTCTTCCTCACGTTAAGACCGGAAAAACCTAGGGTTTTCCATTAATGAACTTTGAGCTTTGATTTGGGTAAGCAAACCTTACCATTTTTAGTAATTTTTATGTTTTGAGTCCGTGTTATTTTGATCTAGCTAATCTAATGACTAATTTGAGAATCTGTCAAATGTTGTGAATCTTATCAATATTGAATAAGCTTGTCTTTGAAAGTTTTTGATAGTTTTGGATGCTTGATGATTAGATTGGATCTTTTTGTAAAGTGATTTTTGATGAAATTAGAGTTTAGGGACTAAAATGCTAAATGATGAAATTAGGTGCACTTTAGGTGAAATAAATGAATTGTAAGGACCTATATGAGATCATGGTATATTTGGCTGGTATGAGTTGAAGGGAAAATGGGTATTTTGCATGTTTTGTGTTCAAAAGACTAGATTGAATAAAAAGAAAGTATTAGGGGTAAAATCGTAATTTTCCCAAAAAGGACCAACTTATGTTAAACGATTTGATTATTTGTTTTAAAGTGAAATTTGGATGAATTGTTGATTTAGATTACAATCGTGCCACGGATCGCGAAAAAGGGAAATTAGCAAAATAGTCCTTGAAGTTTATTCAAATTGTAATTTCATCCGATAAGTTCGTAGTTTAGTTTATACACATTGTATATTTCTTGTAATTTCACTATTGTTACAGCAACTTGAGAAAGGTTAAACATTCGTGATGATGGAAAGGTAAAGGAAGAAATGAAATGTCAGGCTTGGGGTCGGTTATCTGATTTGAAGCATTGGCTAGGATTCTGTAAATGTTGCAGAGTCCTGACAGTGAGTAGTGAATGAGAGTGAACAATGACTATGAGTAGCATACTGAGATCTGAATGAATACTGAATTATGAACCCCTCTGATGGCTGAGTCTTCGCGTATGATGCGAATTCTCATCAGCTTGTGTGAGCAGCATCGAGAGTGAGAATTTCTAGACCGTATTGATGGCTGAGTCTTCGCGTATGTCACGAATTCTCATCAGCTTGTGTGAGTAGTATCATATACTGGTTAACCATTCTGGGCTCATAAGAGCTAACCATTCTGGGCTTATGTGAGCTAATGTTATCTATGCTCGTATGAGCTAAAAATCTAGAAGACTGAAGGAGATTAAGTTCGTTCTTATGCACAAGATTATGAATACATATTCGTTATCATCTTTTAATTGATCTGACTATTTTGTAAGAAAATGATATTTGCGAACTTACTAAGCTTAATAAGCTTACTCGTGAAATCTGTTGTTGTTTTGTATATACATTTTCCTATCTGAAGATCGGATCATCTTAAGGAAATCACACTATTGCGAAGCTCGTATGGTAGATTTTACATAACTTGGTCTTATGGCATGTACTAGGATGATGTTATCTTTTGTTTTATGTACTTGGGTTGTTACAACTTTGTTATGTTGAGGAATGTATTGTATTGAATAAACTTGTGTTTTGGCATAATTCATGAGATTCTGCATATTTGTTTCGGCAGAACTCATGGTTGTATTGGTAGAAGTACATGGTAAGAGAGAAGTTGTTCACTAACTTGGGTTGTATCGATAAATGAGTTACAAGTATCTGTAGTCATGTGATTAGAAGTATCGGTAGAAGTAACAAGGTAGGGTTTTAGCTCTCTAGAGTTTTTAGTATCGGTAGAAGTAAAACTTGTATCGATAGAAGAGTCACTTGTATCGGTAGATGTTTGCACTATTCTTGAATGGTTTATTGACTTGTTAACTACCGACATCCAGCCAACAAGTATCGGTAGAAATTTCCAAAAATCATATGGAAATGACCTTTTTGCCTTTGTTGAGTTGCAGTTATAATTATTTAGTGATTTATAATGTATTATGTGCGTTTCTTTAATTAAAATAAGATCGAATGAAATGATAATAAAAGATGAATAGTGATAGATGAATAGTAAGATACCGGGACCCTAATCGACAATGATTTTGAGTTTTTGGGTGTTACATTTAGTGGTATCAGAGCTTACGATTTAGCCGTTTCTTGGACTACATTGACTGTGTGAAATGATCTAAAAGTACGTGCCATATGAACCTGTGATAGTGTGATATAGATGGATCCGATCTAACTACTGTTTTACAGATAAAAAAATGCCTGATTCAGAACGAGGAGAGACCAATGAGGTAAATAGTAATGTTTCAGCTACCGATTCGGACGCGAGCCAAGGGGTATTGATTATACCAATGATAAAAAGTGAAGTCAAAAACATGTTCTTTGGTTTAATGGGACAATGGTTTTCAAAATTCGTGAGGAATAATTCTATAGTACCACCTTCCCCACCTCTGACTACACAGCCTACTGCCCGACCTATGACACCTCCCGTAAGGCCTCCACCTCCTCCTATGATAGAAGAAAGGCATCGTATACCGACGGATAGGGTAAAAAAATATGAGGCGAAAGAATTCTGTGAAAATACTAAGGATGATCCATCCAGGGTCGAGTATTGGTTGGAAAACACTGAGAGTACTGAATGAAATGACTTGTCCACCTGAAGACTATGTTAGGTGTGCTGTTTCGTTATTGAAGGACGAGACATACAATTGGTGGATGATGATTATAGCGATGGTGCCTGAAAATGAAGTTACTTGGGAATTTTTCCAAACAGAGTTAAAAAAATACATCAGTAAACGGTACCTTGATAAAAAAAAGAAGGAATTCCTAAAGTTGAGACAGGGAAACAAGACAGTGGCGGAGTACGAGCGAGAATTTGTACTTCTTGGCAAGTATGCATGGGAGATTGTACCTACAGATGAGGCTATATGTGTCCGATTTGAGGACGGTCTAAACGACGAGATTAAAATGATGGTAGCTGGTTCTGAAATACGACCATTTGTTATCCTAGCGGATAGAGAGACAAAAAATGGATGAAATTTACAACCACAAGAGTCAAAGGGAAAAAAGTCCAGAGAATTCAGTAAGAAGACTTCTTCCAAAACTTTCTCTTTGCCGCCGTCAAAGAAATTTAGAGAGATTGAGAACTGAGTGACAGTTTCATCTGGTTACCCGAGCAAAAGCGGGTCAACCAACCTAAAACAAGATTTCATAATAGGCCTACGGATAGTGTAGCCAGTGTTCGTAATGCACCTAACTCAGCTTGTGAGTATTGTGGAAGATTCCATCTAGGTGAGTGTCGTTTGAAGAAAGGGGCATGCTTCTAATGTGGAGCAACCGGCCACATGGTGCAAAATTGTCCGTATCACATGAAGAGGAAGAGAATCGGAGTGTAAAACCCCAATCACACCACAAAAGGGTAGACGTTCTGGTCAGAATAGCATTGCAGGCAGAAATCGTAATAAGGGTAAGGAAAATACAAACTGATCCGAAGTCCGAGCACCTGCACGGACCTATGCAATTCAAGCCAGAGAAAAGGCAATTGTATCCGATGATGACTGGTAAATTCTATCCTTGTTGTGACTGTGAGTACTTTGAATGATTTAGGATTGATTTATTCTTATATCGATACTACTTAATAACTGATAAAATTTGTCTATCAAGTCAATTGAAGTTGAAATACTAGTTACAAACCCTTTGGGATCGCAGTGTCTCAGTTAGTCTAGTATGTTGTAGATACCTCTGAAGGTTCGGATGATGAGTTCTGCTGATTAATGTTACTATTAAGTTATGAATTTGGTATTTACTCTGGAAATAGATTAATGGAAGATATATTACAGTAGGAAATGTGGACTGAAATGAATTGGTTGAAACGCCAGACTAATATACTAATTATGGATAAACTTGATAGATCAGATAAAATGTATCAGAAATGTTTAAAGGTTGGTCTTATTCGAGATTAATAGGAGGATGTTATTTTCTAGATTTGGATGAGCTAATAATGATTTTGATTGTGAAGAAAACATTAGAATAAACAGATGCTGCTAAGTAAAATTTCGAGGACAAAATTTCTTAAGGGGGAGAGTTGTAATAGCCCGTTTTCAGCGGTGTCGAAAATAGTGATTTTGAGACCACAAAATTGAATTTTTTTTAATGAGCGTTTAAATTAAATAAACCAACAATAATTTTATATGGAATTTTGAATTGGTGAATTTTTAATTATTTAATTAATTATTAGTAAAAGTAGTTTGGCTCAAAAGTCAAGTGTTTTAGAAAATTAAGTATCGGGACCTCGTTTCTGAAATTAAGAGCCGTAAATATTTTTATTAAATATTTACAGAGTCTTACTATATGTGAATTGAAGTTTGATTGGGTAATATTGATAATAATTGCTTATTTAGGGAAAAGGAGTAAATTATAAAAGAGGTCAAAGTTAATTGCTATTGATTAAAAATAGTAAAGGGACCAAAATGGTAATTAAACCATGGTCAAAAAGTCCAAGCGGTGGTGACATGATTTCATTCCACCAACTTTTGGGATATTTATTCATTTAGTCCTAATTAGCTTAAGGTAAAATTGTAAATAAGTGGTTTGATTTAGGCTCCGTTTATTTGACTGAAAATGGTTTCCAGAGAATGATTTCTGGAAAATGAATTACTTTTCTGGAAAAGTTAATATTTTCTGGTGTTTGGATGAATATGTGTAAAATATTTTCTATTGTTTGGTAGATTTCTTGAAAATATTTCAGGAAAACTGTTTTAAATGAAACAAATATAAATTTGAGAATTTATTATTTTTTTCATTGTTTAATTGAGATTATTTTATATCTATTAAATTTGTATTTTACATTAAATATATAATAGTACTCCATTATTAAGCTAGAATTAGAGAATCAAAATCTCAAAATATGTACAGTATTAAATAAAAAGAATGGATTGCAAAAAAAAAAATTCAGTTATTATTGAAGTTTTTGAAAAAATATACATAATTTTCATTTTTCATACAACAATACTCAAAATTTTGGAATCACAGCATCATATTTGTAACATTTGCAGTAATTAAACTCTACAAATCAAAACATCTTCACTTTTAAACCATTCTTTTAACATCCTATCCTAGTAAATTATTAATTACCAATGGAATAACATATTCCTAATAACTCAACAAGCGGATAATAACAAGGGGATTTTCCCATCATAAAACCCTAAAAAGCAATCTCTTTGAAGCCACCTGCTTGCTAGATTTTTCATGGACTCCAAAATCGGATTCATCAGTAAACCATCCCACAGATGTCTTTCCCATCTCATCCTTGACTTGTGAAATTGAGCGTTGCAGAAAAAAAGAAAGCAATTAAGTGATACTGTTCAAACAATAGATGAACTTAAGCAATGAAAATCAAAGTCTATTTGAGTATGGATCATAGTTGAACTATTACCAAAACAAAAAGAAAAGAAAAGAATGTGTACCTCTTCCTTGGTGTCAACGGATTGCAATCGAGACCTTAAAGCTTTCTTAATAGTGGGTGGCAATCCATCATATAATATGTCCCTGATATTAGGAGGAAGCAAGGCTGGTCGAGCTGCCTATAACATTGAGATTCAATTTATAATCCAAGCTGATGGATGGCTGGACTGCTAGTGGAAATAAGGAAAAAAAGAGCATGCCATATGTTTGCAATGTTGTCAATCTGATGAATTACATTAGCATAGTGTAATGAAAGTCCACAAACACTTAATTATAACTCTCTTTGTTACTATGAATAATCAAAAGCAAACAGCAAAGAAAACAACCAAAGCAGAGTTCAGCAACTAGCCTCTCTCCCTTTCTACATCCATTACACCGTGCAATCAGCCTAACATACTAGCTAAAAGATTGAACGAGACTCATTCAAACACCAAATCAGAGCTCAGCAACCAGCCTAACATACTAGCTAGCTAAAAGAGTGAATGAGACTCAGTTCAAACACCAAATCAGAGCTCAATGTTTATATGTGATAAGAGTAAAAATCTTAATATGTTAAGAGTAATATGATTCACCATGTGTTAAACAAGTTAACAATCAAGATAAAAAAGATCAAACTCTATGTATCTCGACAGTTATATGTTAATAATCATAAAACAAGGGCCATGTAAGGAACCAATATCAATTGACCATAGAATAAAATCGAACATGGTGATTAGATTAACAGAATGAAAATAAAAACAGAAGCTTTCAAACTACAAAAGGTGGAAAACATTCAAAAAAACTTCCAACCTCAACTCTCTCATGCATATGGAATTTACAATATCACTTGTGAATGTAATATCGAAGGTCAAAACTACCCAATGAATCAATACAAGCCAATCTTAAACCAAAATCAAACAAGTTTTATCGAGTCAAAGAAAGTCAAGAATGAAGGATGAAGCTTTTAAACAGCAAACTATGGAAAACATTACCAAATCAAACACATGGATTTTACTAAATCAGTCTTGAATGAATATCAGAGCTTGAAAATTACCAACAAATCGGTATCAAAGCTTGAAAATTACCCAATAAATTTATATAAATAAATCTTAAACCAAAATAAAATTCGTTATATCAAAGTCAAAGCAGTCAAGAAAAAAGGTTGAAGCTTTTAAACAGCAGAGTACACAAAAAATTACCACAATTCTAACATGAAACGTTATCAAGCACATGGAATTTATTAAACCATCCATGAATGAATATCAAAGCTCGAAAATTACAAAACAAATCGATATGGATTAATCTTAAACCAAACAAAACATGTTTAATCCACCAAAGCAGTTAAGACTAAAGGCTAAAGTTTATAGACAGCAGATTTAACATTACTCGTTCAAGACTCGAATTCAATAAAATAATTACCATGAAGACCAAAGAAAAATGATTGGTAAATATATAATTGAAATCTTAAAAAATATTCCAATTAGAAAGACATTTAAGTAAAAAAGTTAATTTCTCTTTGATCAACAAATACAATGAAAATTCAACACCACAACAAGGCACATTTGAAGCCATTTTCACACCCTCGAACTCTGCTTATTGAGCAGAAAAAAAAAGGATTTTGGGGATTTAGAGAATTTTGATTGGATAACAGAGAAAACAAATGAAATATGTTCATGAAATGGAATTTTTTGGGATTTTGAAAGCATTTTACACTAAAGAAAAGAAAAAAAGGGTAATTTCAAATACTAATCTGTAACTCGTAAAAATGGCAAAAGAAAAGCTAAAACTTCAAACAAAATACTTACATAAGTTAATATGATGAATCTTGGTTAGGAATTGCTTTGCCTATGGTTTTTAAAGAATATTTGCAGAGCCAGTTTCCTAAAGGGGCTTCATTTTTTTCTGGAATAAATCACAGCCCTTCCCAATAAGTATAAAAATAAACAAAAACAATCACATATTTCTTTCATTTTCTTTCTTACCTTCGAGAGAGAGGAAGATGAATGCCGTCGTCGATTGGTGGTGCAATGCAGATTTCAACAACGAAAGACGAAGATGGGGAAAATCAAAGATAAACGTCGGTGACTGGTGTTGAGAATTGTTGCTGGCTGACGACAACCAATAGATCAAGATGGCAAGGATGGGGAGGAAGGAAGAGGCTTCTTTTTCGGAAAATGACTTATCGAAATAAAAAGGGTAAGACATTTTCCTAAAATAAACGTTTCTTTTCCCGCGTTTTGTAATAGATTTTCTTGTGGGAAAACATTTTCATCCAAATAAACATTGGAAAAGACTGAAAAGCTTTTCCGTAAAATATTTTACAAGTAAACAAACATAACCTTAAATTTAATATAATTGAAGGATCAAATAGGTAAATTAACCTATGGCATTTTAGTGGGTGGACTATTATGAGGTAAATTGATCATAAGTAGGATTAATTAAGGCTAACTAAGTGATTAATTAAACTAATCAGGAAAGACTAAATATATACAAAATTACCATTAGGTATAAATTTGAAATTAAAGAAGAAAAATCACATTTTTCTTCTAATTTCTTCTTCTTCCTCACGGTTAAGACAAGAAAACCTAGGGTTTTCCATTAATGAACTTTGAGCTTTGATTTGGGTAAGTAAACCTTGACCGTTTTTAGTAATTTTTATGTTTTCGAGTCCGTGTTATCTTGATCTAGCTAATCTAAGGACTAATTTGCGAAATTGTAAAATGTTGTGAATCTTATCAATATTGAATATGCTTGTCTTTGAAAGCTTTGATAGTTTTGGATGCTTGATGATTTGATTAGATCTTTTTGTAAAGTGATTTTCGATGAAATTAGGGTTTAGGGACTACTAAAATGTTAAATGATAAAATTGGGTGCACTTTAGGTGAAATAAATGGATTGTAAGGACTTGTATGAGGTCATGGTATATTCCGGCTGGTATGAGTTGAGGGGGAAATGGGTATTTTGCATGTTTTGTGTTAAAAAGGACTAGATTAAATAAAAAGAAAGTATTAGGGGTAAAATCATAATTTTCTCAAAAAGGACCAAATTATGCTAAATGATTTGATTATGTGTTTTAATGTGAAATTTGGATGAATTGTTGATTTATATTACAATCGTGCCACGGATCATAGAAAAGAGAAATTAGCAGAATAGTCCCTGAAGTTTAACCAAACTGCAATTTCATCCGATAAGTTTGTAGTGTAGTTTATACACATTGTATATTTCTTGTATTTCACTATTGTTACAGTAAATTGAGGAAGTTTAAACATTCGTGATAATGGAAAGAAAGGAAGAAGAAATGAAATGTCAAGCCTAAGGCCGGTTATCTGATTTGAAGCGATAGCTAGGATCCTGCATATGTTGCAGTATCCTGACAGCCTGTGTGAGCAGCATCGCAAGTTGATAGATTCTGAATGAATACTGAATTATGGACCCTCTCCGATGGTTGAGTCTTCACGTATGATGCGAATTCTCATCAACTTGTGTGAGTAGCATCGAGAGTGGGAAATTCTGGATCGTATCGATGGCTGAGTCTTCGCGTATGTCGAGAATTCTCATCAGCTTGTGTGAGCAGCATCGTATACTGGTTAACTATCCTGGGCTTATAAGAGCTAACCATTCTAGGGTCATGTGAACTAATGTTGCCTGTGCTCTTATGAGCTAAAAATCTGGAAGACTGAAAGAGATTAAGTTCGTTATTGTGCACAAGATTATGAATACAAATTTGTTATCATCTTTTAACTGATCTGACTATTTTGTAAGAAAATGATATTTCCGAACTTACTATGCTTAATAAACTTACTCATGAAATCTGTTGTTGTTTTGTAGATACATTTTGCTGTCTGAAGATTAGATCATCTTAAGGAAATCACACTATTGTGAAGCTCGTATGATAGATTTTACATCACTTGGTCTTATGACATGTACTAGGATGATGTTATCTTTTGCTTTATGTACTTGGGTTGTTACAACTTTGTTATGTGGAGGAATGTATTGTATTGATAAACTTATGTTTTGGCATAATTCATGTGATTCTGTAGACTTGTTTCGGTAGAACCAATGGTTGTTCGATAGAAGTACATGGTAAGAGAGAAGTTGTTCACTGACTTGGGTTGTATCGATAGATGAATTACAAGTATCGGTGGTCATATGATTAGAAGTATCGGTAGTTTGCATACATGTATCGGTAGAAGTAGCAAGGTAGGATTTTTAGCTCTCTAGAGTTTTTAGTATCGGTAGAAGTTAGACTTGTATCGGTAAAAGAGTCACTTGTATTAATAGAACTGTCACATGTATCAGTAGAAGTCTGCACTATTCTTGAACGGTTTACTGACTTGTACCGATACCTGGCTAACAAGTATTAGTAGAAGTTTCCAGAAATCATGGAAATGACCCTTTTTCCCTTGTTAAGTTACGGTTATAATTATTTAGTGATTTATGATGCGTTATGTGCGTTTCTTTAAACGAAATAAGATCGATTGAAATGATAATAAAAGATGAACAGTGATAGATGAATAGTAAGACACCAGGACCTGATCGACAACGGTTTCGGGTTTTGGGTGTTACAACTTCAAAATGATTTTAAATTGTCTTTAAAGTCTTTTAATTGTCCAAAACTTGGATTAGAAATTTATAAAATGCTTTTAAGTTTTAGGCTTTAGCAAAACTCCTATTTCTCTCAATTGGACAATCTCAAATGGTTTTTAATCACATGGAATCTCTCCAGACATTGCGAATTTGATTTGACGAACCTTTAAATGTTTGTAAAATGAATATTTTATTAAATGAATTTTTTTGGTTCAAGTCTAAAAGTGTTACGATAGAACCTCTCAGTCATATTGTGTGTTGGTACGGGTAAGGGGTGTTATAGATTTACTCACTAAGCTAGGTTTTGTAGATGCAAAAAAAAAAATTGAACTGTGTAAACAATTCTACTGTCAACCCCCCTAAATTCACCTTTGTCAATTCTGATTCTGTTCATGTGGCCTAGATGTATGTTGCCTATAAATATGCTTTTCAGATTAATTGCAGTTATGCAATTTGAACTTGAATTGGAACTCCAAATTTCAAAACTTAGATCCATCCCTTAGAGTAAAATCCTGGATCCGTCCCTGCATTAGAGGGTTAAATTTGTTTTTAGACAAATAAAAAATCTCACATCAGCTTTCATCACTCGTCTAATGACAATTAATGGAAGGGTGATTAAAATATTTAATTTCTAAAAATTTAATGACTAAATCAAAAAATGAATAATTCATTGATAAAAATAAAACCAAAGACATATATAGTTGGATTATTACCTGCTACAATAAATGAATCTGCACGTACTTCATGTAAACTTGATAGCTGAACGATATGTCAAATTTCTCTGGTTTAATGCATGACTTTCCTTCTTATCTTTGGTCATTTTCGAAGCAAAATGTCCATTCATTCCCCCCACGACACCAAAAATGAGCCTTAAAAGTATTAATGCATGCATTTGCTTTTCTCTAAACTTGAACTGATCAATGGTTTTTAGCCCTAAATTTTCCTCACCTTAATTCATTCATCTGCCAACACACAATGTCAGCTTTGTTTTCCAGCATCAAATCTCATCTGATGCATGTTTAACTATTTTATGCCATGACATCCACTGTTATACTCAATCTCATATCACCAACCAATCATTCGGATTTAAAAGAAATGGTGATTGATGTAAGCTCAAATATCCAACAATGTCCTCTAATACCAACTCTTATTACACCCACCTTTTTCTTGCTTTTATTATTCTAGTTGAACCCAATCATAGTAAATCCCGATTTTTTTTTTAAAATCTCCTCATTATATAAGTTGATATTGTAAATACCAAAAAGACTGTTATATAAATCAGGGTTTGTCATTATATCATCAAGAATAAAATTATATGCAGAAACGTACTTGAATTCATTATTTAGAACGATTTAGATCTCCCAATAAATAGTTTGTTTTTGTATAACTCTTTGATGGGAATGGAAAAGATATACGAATATATATCTATTTCTTAGGGACCACTATCTCTTTTTAAATAATTGATTATTAAATCAATTTTAAGTATTTATAATTCGATCCCTCATCAAATTATAAATATAGCTTATGGTATCTACACATTATTTTCATTACACTTTAATATCTATGACACTTATAACATAATTGGCCATTTATTTTTGTATCATATTATAATAGCATTATACATTATACATATGTGCCCATAATTGAAGATTTTAATTCAAATTTATATGTGTTTTCTATATTATACATAACTATATTGGCCCCTTAAAATATATTTTATATTTTATTTATAACTTAATTGTATGGATTATAAATTTTAAAAAAAAATATATTGTTTTGATTGAGTTTTAGCTTTTATTAGCATCTATATTTTTATCAATGCGAGAGAATATGGGTTCGAGATTTAAAAGTTGGAAAGGATTATGAATAAATTTTTTGGTGAATTACAAGGGAAGGGTAAAGTCCTAACAGCAACGCGACTGACGCGACTCGAACTCAGACAACACCTACGATAATGAACACACTTGACCATCAGACCAACACACAAAATTTAAGATTATGAGTAATTAACACACATAATTTAAGATTATGAATAATTTTAAATCACTGTATAAAAAATATTATTACTTTTTACATTTTACCCTAAAATCATTACTAACAAATGTTTTAAATGATTTGGTTAGCATAAATATTAAGTCATGTTCATTTTGCCTAATCATGTCAGACACTCATTTTGGTTTGTAGCGATGAATGGGTGGTAAAGAGTAAAAAGGTCAACTCATTCGTACAGGACGGCATCTCACAACGATATGCTACAATAGCATTCAGCTCCGTACATCAGCCAGATTAAAGTTCTACCATATCTAGATCTTAGAAGCATTATGCAAATGGCATAAAAGCCAGCATGTGATTACTTTCGTTGAAAATGAACCCACTTGCTAGATGGGTCCAATTTTTTTTTAACTATATAATAAGATAAAATTCGAATAATAAACGCGACTAGCACGATTTGAATTCAGATCACATATAATGTGGTGAACATTCTTGATCATCATACCATCATATAAAGTTTAGATGGGTCCAAAATTATTATCATGTTTTTGTACATTAAAATATTTCATTATTTTCTATATTCGGATTAAATTTGAGATTTAATTCTTATATTTATAAAATTAAAAAAAATATTTTTCTTATGTAAAAACTATAATTCAATAGTTGACATTGTTAATACTTAATTGGCATTGATGTAAGTTTGAGGGGTGGAATGTTGTTTTTACATATATTCCAAAAATATTCATATAATTTTGAATTACTTGAAATAAATGTTGATAAAAAGTACTAATAGAATCAATAATTGAAACAAATTTTTTGATAAGTGTTGGATGTAGTGGTAAAATATATTATACAATTAAGGAGTTAATTTAGATTTAAACTCTGAAGATAATATTATTAAGAGAGACAATCATAAATCTTGAAAAGATTAATTTTCATTAATCCTAAAATAAAAAACTGTATAAAAATTTCTATCCAAAATGAAAAAAAAATTCATTTTTTAACTTCCTAAATATATCGACGCTATTTGTCAATTAGTTAATAGTTGATAGTTTATTGCAATGGCTGATTTGACCAACTGATTCTACTATTTATTTAAAAGTATTTGGTAAAACTTAGCTGATAGTTGAAAGCTAATATGTGTAAAATGAAAAATTTTATTGTTAAGTATTTATTTGTTTATAATACTTTAATCTTTATTGAGTGAAATTATTTAAATAAAACACTATTACCAAGAAATTAAAACATTTATTATAGAAATTAATTAGTGAATATTTTTGAAAATTTAAATAAAAATTTCTTAAGTTCCTTATTTACAAATATTAACCTTGTAAAAATTGATAAATATTAATAGTGTATCGATATAATTGTAAACTATATTCTTGATGATAATTATGCCAAGTAGCCTTGTCTTTTAGGGTACCTTTTATCTGCTAAGTAATATTTGCCTAAGCATGACCAAATAGAGCCACAAATTTTAAAAGTCTCTATTTTAAAATTAAAATGAATATGCACAAACAAATAAGAATAAAATATTAACTAAAATGAAGAAATTTATCCGGAGGAGGTTTTGGAAAATTTAGAGTTGGGTTCCCAATTGTATCTAGGATAATACGAGAATCATGAGCTGATATCTTGGCACTTTGGATCTTCCTAAAATTACAAACATTAGCCTCATAGGTGTGCTCATGATTTCCCTGTGAGCCGTTAATCTTCCTAAAAACATTTAACCTAACTAAGAGAAGCTTCGAACCGAGCCCTGGGGAAGAGACAAATACCAGTCCTTTGCACTTCCTTTAAGTGTTGTGGAAAAAGCCTTGCATTTTGCTGAATCTTATGCTCCCAGCACGTTCATATAATCATTGTATTGCATCAACTAAGCTCGCGGGTCCCTTCTCCCCTCAAACATGTCCTTTGGGACTTTGAATTCACATGGAAAATTCACTGTTTCTATCTGAAGGGCAATGGATTATTAGAACAAAACAGTCAATCCATGTCTTGAGACTAGGGTTGCAACGCTCTTACATTCCGTCGTAGCTCGACCATCTCATTCTGTCACTCTCTAGCATGCATGCTTGGAACTTCATCCTGCGTATTTACATTGTCATGAAAATCAGAATTGTTAGAGTGTACCTTTGTTCTTAACTCCTCGTCTTGCTTTAGTAGCTCCTATTGAAAAGCTTATTTTTATTCGAACCGTGCCTCCTGCACAACCATTTGTTCCCTCATTAACCTCATCTGCTATTCAAGATCAAAGAATAGAGGTGTCTCCTGGTTAGGAGGAAGTGACAACCCCTGACCAGTGGATATGTTCAAGTCTAACAGACCGAAAACTCCCTAATAAGTTGCATTATCGAAGTTCTCCAGTCGACTGGTGAACCATCCGGCAAACAAATCTGCCTCATTAGGTTGACTGCCAAAACCTGATGCTCCAATTTGTCCAGATGAAAGATTGAAGGGGAAATTCTAGTTTGGGTAAGCTATTTTTTTGTTTTTGAGATTTGAAGAAAATTGAAGAAATTTGATGATCGGAAGTTTGTCCACGCTCTTCGCACCAATTGTTGAGTAATTTTTTCTTGTGTCTTATTAATAGGAACATTCAAGTATTTATACATATTATCACTATTCATGACCCATTGTTCCTAGGACTAACATTCTTCAGGCATGTTGGACACTTGTATTGCTCTGTGTTGCCTGCTAGGCCTCGTAGTTCCCCACATGCGAGTTCCTTGGATATAGGCGAACTGAGACCGCGAACTGAGACCGTGAACTCCCCTTGACTCGTGAGAGATGATGCTGCAAGCTCCCCTTGCTGTCTTCTCGTTGTACGTCTCGCACATGTCCATCTGGTGGGGCTTGGTCGAGTCGTGGGTAGGCAACTTAGATCTTATTTGAGTTTCGAGTTGGTTATCACTAGTGTATTTAACTTATATTATTGATGTATTAGTGGGATTGAGATAGATCTTCATATGTGAGCTAGTCTCAAAGTAAGTTAAGACTTTAAATATTGAAGACTTGAGAGAATTATACATAATTAAAATATTTAAGGAACCTATGTTAAAACTTTTGATAGTAAAATTGCATTGATATAAAAACAAAGTGAAAATGGTGAGAATATTGAGATCTTCAGTGGTGAAAATGATAGTGGTAAATTGTTGTGAGGGAGATTGATTAGAGTTTGAAGTAAGATTGAAGAGAGTGGAATCTAAACTAGGCTCCACAAATGTGGAGAAACCAAACTATGTAAACAACTTCCTTGTGTTCTATGTGTTTACTGATTTTCACATTTAGTGGTGAAGAAGTGCCCACTCCTTTATCACTCTTTCATTGGTGTGGTTTGTTTCTTAGAAAATGTTCAAGTTATCAATACCTGTGCTTTGTGTTACGCGGTCTAAAAGTTCCCCAGATTTAGACCAAAATGATATTCTCCATTAATCTCGAACTTTGGTCTGCCTAAAATGTGGGTTTTAATTTCACGAACCAATTTTACCGAATAAAAACTTTATTAATATTTATTGGAGTATTAATTTATCTCAAAGAATAGAAATCGAAAGATAAACTCTCTTAAAATATGAAATTTATTTAGAAAATAAATCACACTAAATCTCAATAGAGTATCAATACTTAATTGGTGTGTGTTTCATCAAGCGAATGATCTCTATTTATAGAGAAAAATACAAGTGTTAGCTGAACAAAAACCAAAAAAGTAATATTATTTTAAAAAAAAAACACATGTATTCCCTAACAGTGATACATATGGGCAGCGACAACCCCTTATGAGGACTAGGGTTGTTGACCCTTACTACTCAAATTAACCTTCAGGCCTATCTATTGTATTGGGTATTAATTATATGTGATGTCTATTCACAAAAAAATATATATGTGATGTCTGATCTTTAAATTAATTCATATCATTTTACCAACCAAAAAAACAATTTTTTTATTCCTAAAAATATTAATTAATTAAAATAAAATTTAATTAATTTTTTAATTAATCATTTTCTCAATCCAATTTTAATTTTATTAAAGTCATGACGATTTTATCGTACTAAAATCTACGAGTAAATAAATTTAATTAGCTTGTTCCCTAGAATCGTGATGTCTAATTAATTTAATTTCCACTTCAAACTTTAATTATTTAATTGCAACCAACTAAATAATAATTCGAAAAAATTAATTTAATTCTTAAGTCATCTCTTGCATATGGCAAGAAAACGCATTCATTGTAGATATTGGTACATGTAATCTATTTCTCTAATTCATCATTTTCATTCATCACATTGATTCAATTGCAAACTGTTCAGAGTTATACCAAGCTATTAGAGGGACCGATTGGATATATATAATCAATTCTCAATTAATTTGTAAATAAAATTTTTCTTTCTAACTTTGCTCATAATTTATATTATTGTTTATTACAATGTGTTAAATAATTAAAATCTATATATTTTTATAGAAATTATAAATTCATTTTAATATAATATAATAATTAATTTTTATCAAAAATGTAGGTGAGGAGATCACAGTTAAATTTTTTATCATATGAATTTTGCATTATCTAAAGATATTTTACAATTATGTTATTGATTGTAAGAATTTGAAAACATAAAATTATTAAATATACTTAATATAAAACATAAAGTAAGTAAACTTGAATAAATTTTAAAATAATAAAATTCAATCTCAATTTTTTCTTTTCTACTCTCACAATATTTAGTAAATATAAAAAAAAACAAATACTATTAATATGCTTAAACTAAAATTTCAAAAGTAATTATAATTATTTATTAATAATATTAATGAAAATAAAATATAAAAAATTACTTTAAATATAATTTTACAATTTTAAAAAAACTTCATCAAATAAAAAGTTTATCTTATTAAAAATTTAAAATATCTTATTAAAAATATTAATTTTGTATATTCACGTGGAATATACACATTAAATAAAAGCCAATATTAATAAAATTACAATTATCAATTATACAAGGAAACAAATATTTCCTATAAAACTACATTAAAGATTTCGTATGATAGAAGAAATATTATATTTTGGAATGTATTTTAATTTTTTTATTTAAAAAATGAAATAAATAAATTTATATGTTAGATGAGTAAGTAAATCGATTCTCTGTTAAAATTGCATCATTAAATGTTTGTTTTAACGTTTTATATACAATTTAATCCTCAATCTTTACACTTTTACTCAATTTGACCCCTATTTTTTTATTGGAAATAAATTAGAAAATTTTGAACTAATAAGGCTAGGATAAAAAGAGCTTTACTAATAAATTAAAAAATCAATTAAGTCATTTTCAAAATTTAAAAATTATAAATAAAACTTATAAAATAGTTATAAAAATATATTCTTTTTTATCAAAAACAAAGTCTTATCAACACTTTCAGGTAATTCAATTAAAAAATTATCATTAAAGATTTCATATGATAGAGGAAAAAACAGAACTCTCAACTGATTTAATATTGTCATTAAAATAAAATGATCATTTTAAGGCTAATAAGAAAAATAAGAATCTAGATTATGTATTTTTTTCTCTTTAGGTATTTAAAGTTTTTTTTATCAGCGTAGGTACCTAAAGATTTATTCCGTTGCCATATTAAGTATCAATCATTAACTCAGGTTTAAAAAAATTCTCTGAACCAAGCAAATTATGATAAGTGGTTGTCGAAACCACCTTGAAAACGGAGTTTCAAAAAGTTATTTTAAAATTTGAAAAATTAGAGTCGCCACCAATCTTTTATTTGGGTGTGATTGGATCACCACAAAACGTTTAAAATATGTTTAAAATGTCGGTCTTCGAAATCCAAAAAAACAGGTCCGGGAGTCGGTTACGCATGAGGAAGGATTAGCATCCTCATACACCCAAAATTGGTACCACATTGATTACTTTTGGGTCTTGTTTGTAAACATTGAAATTTTGAATAAAATTTAAAATACGATCCTCGAATGCATGAGCTATTTTTAAAAGAAGTCGATTTTTTTTGGAAATCCCGCTATTTCAAAGTGATCGGGAAAGAAAGTTATGTCCAGTGAGTTAGGACACAACATTTCAAGCTCCAGAAATAACGAGCCTTCCTTTGTAAAACATTTTAAATTTTGAAGAAGGATATTTAATTATCTTGATTTGAAGAAAGGCTGCACCTAGTGAGTTAAGGTGCACATTTTCATAACTGAAGATAAGAAATATTGTCTCGATTAAGGGTATTCGATTATTTTGGTTTGAAGAAAAATTGTACCTAGTAAGTTAAGGCGCAAAATTTCGAAACTCGAAATAAAAGAATATTGCCTCGATTTTAAATTTTTTTATGAAAAACAATTTTGAAAATGTTTATGCGAGTTTAATGAGCAATTATTGATGGATATTAAATAACACGAAGTAAAAATAACTAAGCAAATAAAACGATAAGAAAAAATTGAAACGAACATGATATACGAGTGCATAATACTTAAAGTTAAATGCAAATATTAATAAGGAAGAAAAATGATGCAATCAGGATTGAAAATGAGACTTTTTGGATACCCGGGGGTAAAATAGTAATTTTGGACTTTCGGGGGAAAATGGTAATTTTGGTAAAATCGAGGTCAAAATGAAATTTTAGAAAGTTTAGGGGTAAAATGGTAATTTTTAGTGAAATTGAGTTTAAAATGGAATTTAGAAAGTTCGAGGGTAAAATGGTAATTTTGGGTAAAATCGGGGTCAAAAATGGAATTTTTGGAAGTTCGGGGGAAAAATTATAATTTTTGGAAGTTTCGGGGTCAAAATATAATTTTTGGGCAGTTTAGGGACCTCCAGGGCAATAAAACTAAAAATAAGGTGACACGTGGCAGCCCCACAAGCAGCCCCACACGAGGTTGTCAGTGCAAGTGGGCAGATTGGTGTTCTGTCTTGGGTTGATTTGTAATTGGGTCAAGGGTTAAATTTTGGGCCATTGTAAATGGGTTAAGGATTAGGGTGCATTTGGGCTTTAGGTATTGGGTCCAAGTTGGGTTTGTAAAGTAAACATTTATTTTTGTAAAGGGACATTAAATTTACAATAATATAAATTTAGATTAAATTCAAACTTAAATTAAATTTAAATTAGAAGTAAAAATTTAAAATTAAAATAAATTTAAATTTAGAATAAATTTAATTTCAAAGCAAATTTAAAATGGTTTGGGCCCGGTCAAAATTGGGCTCCTACAGCTGCCCCCTTTTGCTCGTTGCTGTGTAACATGAACGGGGCAAAGACCAAAGGAAGACCAATTTTGCCCAATTTGCTAGGTTTCCTCCCTTTGATGCTCTTCTTTCGATTAGCTCGCCTTCATTTTATTGATCGTTCGATTTTACCGCATCTACCTTTCTATTTCCTCGATGTGGTGGTTCCATCCTACTTTAGGGTAATCTCCAAAAAGTAAAAATTTACTACTGTAATTTCCCTCCATTCTCTTGAAATTTCAAGGAGATTGGAATTCGTCACCGTAGTCTTTGGTTTTGTTGACTTGGCCTCCTTCTCAGTGTCTCATCAGGAAGGTGACTGCGTCGTTTGTTTTGATCCACTTCTCTGTGTTTCAACAGGAAGACGGATTTGGTTCACTTCTCTGTGGCTCATCAGGAAGCTAACCACTTTATTGCTTCTACCTGTTTCTCACTATCTCATCAGGAAGTTGGGATTCAAAGATTTGCTCGCGTTGAGACTGAGTTTGATTTGGTCTTCTTCTCAGTGTCTCATCAGGAAGATGACCGCATCACTTGTTTCAATTCGCTTCTCTGTGTCTCATCAGGAAGACGAATTTGGTCCACTTCTCAGTATCTCATCAGGAAGCTAACCATTTTATTGCTTCGACCTGCTCCTCAGTGTCTCATCAAGAAGCTGGGGTTCGAAGATTTGCTCGCATCGAGCGTCGAGTTGGTATTCTTCTCTGTATCTCATCAGGAAGATGACCGCTTTGTCTGTTTTAATTCGCTTCTCTGTGTCTCATCAGGAAGACGAATTTGGTCCACTTCTTTGTGTCTCATCAGGAAGCTAACCATTTTATTGCTTCGACTTGCTTCTCAGTGTCTCATCAGGAAGCTGGGTTTGAGGATTTGCTCACATTGAGCGTTGAGTTGGTATACTTCTCTGTATCTCATCAGGAAGATGATCGCCTCACTGTTTGTGTATAATCGCAAACTACTCCGTGATTGGAGTAAGGCTGATTGATGGTGATCTGCCCTAACTTGGGGTAAAGGATCAAATGGCTTTAATCTATCCCAAGCTTGGGGTAAGAGATTGGTTGATGATGTAACTTCACTCCATTCCACTGCAACTTCAGGGAAATTGAGATCCGCTACTGTAGTTTTAATCCAACTTCGCTGCAACTTCAAGAAGATAGGATTTGATGTTGAAGCTTCATCTTGCTCTTACTACAACTTTAGAGAGATAAAGACTTGCTATTGTAATTTTAGTCTGATCCACTATGACTTCAAGGTGGAAGTTTCATCGTCGTGATTTCGACCTTTCTTGTCATGTTTCTAAGGTACTGGGTTCGCCGTTGCGACTTAAACCTTTCCCTTCAAATCTTCGTGGTACTAGATCCGCCGTTGCGGCTTAGATCTTTCCTTTCATGTCTTCGTGGTACTGGATCCGCCGTTGCGGCTTAGATCTTTCTCTTCATGTCTTCGTGGTACTGGATCCGCCGTTGCGGCTTAGATCTTTCCCTTCATGTCTTCGTGGAACTGGATCCGCCGTTACGGTCTTAGGTCTTTCCTTCTGTATCTCTGTAGTATTGGATCTGTCGTTACGGTCTTAGATCTTTCTCGTTGTGTCTTCTGAGGCATACGGTCTACCGTTACGACTTAGACCTTTCGCTTTTGTCATTTTGCAGTACTGGATCTGCCGTTGCGGTCTTAGATCTTTTTCGTCATGTCTTTTGAGGTACACGGTCAGCCGTTACGACTTAGACCTTTTCCTTTTGTCTTTGAGGTACTTGATCCGCCGTTGCGGTCTTAGATCTTTCCCATCATGTTTCATGGTGCTGAGACTTGTAAAAATATGCTCAAATGGGCCTTTAGGTAGGCTAGATTTTTTAGGATGCCATGATCAGGATGAGCCAATGCTCCTAAATAGATGGGTATGAATGATGAATGCTAAATGCCATCTTTGAGAAATGATTTTATTTCAGTCCTTAGGTCGACATTGTTCGTCATTTGTCTAAATCCTATTACTGATGTGTTGTCATGTTTTTCTTTTGGTATGGTATCTTTGACATGAATATTTGTGTTATTTTGAACTTATTTGTTTTAAAAACCCTTTTATTCCTCGAATTTGTGTTATTTCCAACTAGTGGTCCTGTTTCAGGTCCCTGTAATATTTAGGAATCTTCTAGAATGATATGCAGAAATCCTTATATTGTTGACCACTAACCATTATTTCAATGCAATAATGCTTGCATAGGGTTATAAGGTAGATGAATTCGAATTTGACTGAAAACAAAAGTCATATGAATGAAAAGATTGTTTGGTTCATTAATTGTTATTTCGATGCAGAATTTGTTTGAGCATGGTCGCAAGGTGAATGAAATTTTATTGGAGGCAAAGCTCACATAAATGAAAAGATTAAAAATGACTCATATTGGTCAAAGAATTTCCAAACACAAAGTGAGAAAAGAATAGGGTTAGGTGCCCCATATATCAAAGTATGAGCTTCAATGAGCAAACTTAATGAGGACCATTCTGAGCTTGACATGTGTCCATGAAACTCGAACTACTTCGTCAATGCCTCAAGGTGTAAAGTTCCTCCACCTTGCTATTTTTGTGAGGGAGGACCGCTTCATGCCCATTTTCTCCTATTCAAATTTGAGCCGCCTTTTCAGGTTTTCAACTCAAATTTCCTTAGGTTTCGAGATGCCCTTTACGAGTCTTTACCTCGACTCCTTTCCTTTTTCTTTCTTTCTCTTTTTTGTTTTTTTTTTTTTATTTTTCTCTTTTTTTTATTCATTGAATCCGAGTTCACAAAAGTTGGGCATGTCTTTGCCATTCATTTTGATCAAAACTTCTCCAAAAAACTTTCTTCATCTCATGGGGCATTTCCTAATTTTGACATCCTTTTTCCTTGAAAGTCTCTTATAAGAAATTTGGTTTATGGATTAAGTATTAATGTTTGATACTTTTGGGAAGTTGAAATTTAAATTTATTTAAATTTAGTATGAATATCTTGGTAGGATGAGATAAGGAAAAAAGCTAATTTGATGCCTACTTGAAACGGTAAGTTTAGTTGTTATACTTGAGTTATGTATTGGTATATGGTTGATTTGGTTAAGGTTTAAAGTTTATAAGCTATTAATGGATATAATGCAAATAAGTGTTTACAAATTGAAGTGGAATGGTATGATTCAATGCGATATGACATAGGTATTGATTGGTAATTGAATGGTTTGGCTGATTTGTTTGAATGACATTTGATGGAATGTATTGAAATGGATAATTTTGAAATAGGTTGAACTCTTATTGAATTGGTTAGAAATGGTTAAAGGACTTGTTTTGTTTTGAAATGTTATCGGTTGGAATGTTTTAGGTGAGCATATTGGTTGGTTTGATTGGAAACTCTGAAATAGGTACCAAATGACTCAATTTTATTAAAAACAGGGTCCACGTGCCGACAACCAACCTACCTTATCGCAATGCCTGTTGACAGTAAATGACGTCGAGTGGCCTGAAGTCGTGACGTGACATAATGTTTTGGCCACATCACGATGTGGAAGAGATGACATCTCGATGTTGGCCTCGAACTTTTAAAACTTGCAAATTGGTCATGTTTCATGCTTAGGTTGACAAAAGAGCTTTCATAAGCTCGATTGAGACTCAAAATTATTCTTTTAACATAATTTTGAATGTGATTAACTCTTGATTACATGTATAAATGGTTATATGCTATCTGATTGACTTTAGTTCCTCCAGCAACAAATGTAACATCCTGTAGTTCGAACTTAGCGATCAAGTTGGGCAAGGGGTGTTACAGGACTTGTATCAATACAATTGGGGACTTGTCGTCCTATCTTTTCGGGGGTCTGTTTTGGGTCCCAAACACCTCCGACCACTCTCAAGCAACTTCTGTAACATGTTTTCAACGATGTCAAAATAGTAATTTCGGGACCACAAAACCGAAAAGAAATTTTTTATAATGAGTGTTTAAATTAAATAATCCAACAATAATTTTATATGGAATTTTGAATTTTTGAATTGTGAATTTTTAATTATTTAATTAATTATTAGTAAAGTAGTTTGGTTCAAAAGTCAAGTGATTTCAAAAAATGAAGTATCGGGACCTCGTTTCTGAAATTAAGGGTCGTAAATATTTTTATTAAATATTTACAGAGTCTTACTATATGTGAATTGAAGTTTGGTTGAGTAATTTTGATAATTAATTGCTTAATTAGGGAAAATGAGTAAATTATAAAAGAGATAAAGTTAATTGCTATTGATTAAAAATAGTAAAGAGACCAAAATGGTAATTAAACCATTGTCAAAAAGTCCAAGCAGTGGTGACATGATTTTATTCCACCAACTTTTGGGATATTTATTCATTTAGTCCTAATTAGCTTAAGGTTAAATTGTAAATAAGTGGTTTGATTTAAATTTAATATAATTAAAGGATCAAATAGGTAGATTAACCTATGGCATGTTAGTGTGTGGATTATTATGAGGTAAATTCATCATAAGTAGGATTAATTAAGGCTAAATAAGTGATTAATTAAACTAATCATGAAAGACTAAATATCTACAAAATTTCCATTAGGTATAAATATGAAATTAAAGAAAAAAAATCATATTTTTCTTCTAATTTTCTTCTTCTTCCTCATAGTTAAGACCAGAAAAACCTAGGGTTTTCCATTAATGAACTTTGAGCTTTGATTTGGGTAAGCAACCTTACCGTTTTTAGTAATTTTTATGTTTTCGAATCCGTGTTAGCTTGATCTAGCTAATCTAATGACTAATTCGAGAATCTGTCAAATGTTGTGAATCTTATCAATATTGAATAAGCTTGTCTTTGAAAGCTTTTGATAGTTTTGGATGCTTGATGATTAGATTGGATCTTTTTGTAAAGTGATTTTTTATGAAATTAGAGTTTAGGGACTAAAATGCTAAATGATGAAATTAGGTGCACTTTAGGTGAAATAAATGGATTGTCAGGACCTGTATGAGATCATGGTATATTTGGCTGGTATGAGTTGAAGGGAAAATGAGTATTTTGCATGTTTTGTGTTGAAAAGACTAGATTGAATAAAAAGAAAGTATTAGGGGTAAAATCATAATTTTCCCAAAAAGGACCAAATTATGTTAAATGATTTGATTATGTGTTTTAAAGTGAAATTTGGATGAATTGTTGATTTAGATTACAATCGTGCCACGGATCGCGAAAAAGGAAAATTAGCAGAATAATCCTTGAAGTTTAGTCAAATTGTAATTTCATCCGATAAGTTCGTAGTTTAGTTTATACACATTGTATATTTCTTGAATTTTCACTATTGTTACAGCAACTTGAGGAAGGTTAAACATTCGTGATGATGGAAAGGAAAAGGAAGAAATGAAATGTCAGGCTTGGGGCCGGTTATCTGATTTGAAGCATTGGCTAGGATTCTGCATATGTTGCAGTATCCTGACAGCTTGTGTGAGTAGTATCGCAAGTTGACAGATTCTGAATGAATACTGAATTATGGACTCCCTCCGATGGTTGAGTCTTCGCGTATGATGCGAGAATTCTCATCAGCTTGTGTGAGCAGCATCGAGAGTGAGAATTTCTAGACTGTATTGATGGCTTAGTCTTCTCGTATGTCACGAATTCTCATCAGCTTGTGTGAGTAGTATCGTATACTGGTTAACCATTCTGGGCTCATAAGAGCTAACCATTCTGGGCTTATGTGAGCTAATGTTATCTATGCTCGTATGAGCTAAAAATCTGGAAGACTGAAGGAGATTAAGTTCGTTCTTAATACAAGATTATGAATACATATTCGTTATCATCTTTTAACTGATCTGACTATTTTGTAAGAAAATGATATTTGCGAACTTACTAAGCTTAATAAGCTTACTCGTGAAATCTGTTGTTGTTGTTTGTATATACATTTTGCCTGTCTAAAGATCGGATCATCTTAAGGAAATCACACTATTGCGAAGCTCGTATGGTAGATTTTACATAACTTGGTCTTATGACATGTACTAGGATGATGTTATCTTTTGCTTTATGTACTTGGGTTGTTATAACTTTGTTATGTTGAGGAATGTATTGTATGGATAAACTTGTGTTTTGGCATAATTCATGAGATTCTGCATATTTGTTTCGATAGAACCCATGGTTGTATTGGTAGAAGTACATGGTAAGAGAGAAGTTGTTCACTGACTTGGGTTGTATCGGTAACTGAATTACAAGTATCTGTAGTCATGTGATTAAAAGTATCGGTAGAAGTAACAAGGTAGGATTTTTAGCTCTCTAGAGTTTTTAGTATCGGTAGAAGTAAAACTTGTATCGATAGAAGAGTCACTTGTATCGGCAGAAGTCTGCACTATTATTGAATGGTTTATTGACTTGTTAACTATCGATATCCAGCCAACAAGTATCAGTAGAAGTTTCCAAAAATCTTGAAAATGACCTTTTTGCCTTTGTTGAGTTGCAGTTATAATTATTTAGTGATTTATGATGTGTTATTGTGTTTCTTTAAATAAAATAAGATCGAATGAAATGATAATAAAAGATGAATAGTGATAGATGAATAGTAAGATACCGGGACCCTGACCGATAACGATTTTTAATTTTGGGTGTTACATTTAGTGGTATCAGAGCTTACGATTTAGTCGTTTCTTGAACTACATTGACTGTGTGAAATAATCTAAAAGTACGTGCCATATGAACTTGTGATAGTGTGATATAGATGGATCCGATCTAACTACTGTTTTGTAGATTAAAAAATGCCTGATTTAGAACGAGAAGAGACCAACGAGGTAAATAGTAATGTTTCAGCTATCGATTCTGATGCGAGCCATGGGGTATTGATTATACCAATGATAAAAAGTGAAGTCAAAAACATGTTCTTTGGTTTAATGGGACAATGGTTTTCAAAATTCGTGAGGAATAATTCTATAGTACCACCTTCCCCACCTCTGACTACACAGCCTGCTGCCCGACCTATGACACCTCCCGTAAGGCCTTCACCTCCTCCTATGATAGAAGAGAGGCATCGTATATACCGACGGATAGGGTAAAAAAATATGAGGCGAAAGAATTCTGCGAAAATATTGAGGATGATCCGTCCAGGGACGAGTATTGGTTGGAAAACACTGAGAGTACTGAATGAAATGACTTGTCCACCGGTAGACTATGTTAGGTATGCTGTTTCGTTATTGAAGGACGAGGCGTACAATTGGTGGATGATGATTATAGCGGTGGTGCCTGAAAATGAAGTTACTTGGGAATTTTTACAAACAGAGTTAAAAAAATACATTAGTAAACGGTACCTTGATAAAAAGAAGAAGGAATTCCTAAAGTTGAGACAGGGAAACAAGACAGTGGCAGAGTACGAAAGGGATTTTGTACTTCTTGGCAAGTATGCATGGGAGATTGTACCTACAGATGAGGCTATATGTGTCCGATTTGAGGATGGTCTAAACAACGAGATTAAAATGATGGTAGTTTGTTCTGAAATACGACCATTTGTTATCCTAGCGGATAGAGCACAAAAAATGGAGGAAATTTACAACCACAAAAGTCAAAGGGAAAAAAGTCCAGAGAATTCAGTAAGAAGACTTCTTCCAAAATTTCTCTTTGTCGTCGCCGAAGAAATTTAGAGAGATTGAGAACTGAGTGATATTTTCATCTGGTTACCCGAGCAAGAGCAGGTCAGCTAACCTAAAACAAGATTTCAGAATAGGCCCGCGGATAGTGTAGCTAGTGTTCGTAATGCACCTAACTCAGCTTGTGAGTATTGTGGAAGATTCCATCCAAGTAAGTGTCGTTTGAAGAAGGGGGCATGCTTCTAATGTGAAGCAACCGACCACATGGTGCAAAATTGTCCGAATCACATGAAGAGGAAGAGAATCGGAGTGTAAAACCCCAATCAAACCACAAAAGGGTAGACGTTCTGGTCAGAATAGCATTGTAGGTAGAAATCGTAATAAGGGTAAGGAAAATACAAACTGATCCGAAGTCCGAACACCTGCACGGACCTATGCTATTCAAGCCAGAGAAAAGGCAATTGTATCCGATGAAATGACTGGTAAATTCTATCCTTGTTGTGACTGTGAGTACTTTGAATGATTTAGGATTGATTTATTGTTATATCGATACTACTTAATAACTGATAAAAATTTGTCTATCGAGTCAATTGAAGTTGAAATACTAGTTACAAACCCTTTGGGATCGCAGTGTCTCAGTTAGTTTAGTATGTTGTAGATACCTCTGAGGGTTCAGGATGATGAGTTCCTACTGATTAATGTTACTATTAAGTTATGAATTTGGTATTTACTCTAGAAATAGATTAATGGAAGATATATTACCGTAGGAAATGTGGACTGAAATGAATTGGTTGAAACGCCAGACTAATATACTAATTATGGATAAACTTGATAGATCAGATAAAATGTATCAGAATTGTTTAAAGGTTGGTCTTATTCGAGATTAATAGGAGGGATGATATTTTCTAGATTTGGATGAGTTAATAATGATTTTGATTGTGAAGAAAACACTAGAATAAACAGATACTGCTAAGTAAAATTTCGAGGACAAAATTTCTTAAGGGGGAGAGTTGTAACAGCCCGTTTTCAGCGGTGTCGAAAATAGTGATTTTGAGACCACAAAATCAAATTTTTTATAATGAGTGTTTAAATTAAATAAACCAACAATAATTTTATATGGAATTTTGACTTGGTGAATTTTTAATTATTTAATTAATTATTAGTATAAGTAGTTTGGCTCAAAAGTCAAGTGTTTTAGAAAATTAAGTATCGGGACCTCGTTTCTGAAATTAAGAGCCGTAAATATTTTTATTAAATATTTACAGTCTTACTATATGTGAATTGAAGTTTGATTGGGTAATATTGATAATTAATTGCTTAATTAGGGAAAAATGAGTAAATTATAAAAGAGGTAAAAGTTAATTGCTATTGATTAAAAATAGTAAAGGGACCAAAATGGTAATTAAACCATGGTCAAAAAATCCAAGCGGTGGTGACATGATTTCATTCCACCAACTTTTGGGATATTTATTCATTTAGTCCTAATTAGCTTAAGGTTAAATTGTAAATAAGTGGTTTGATTTAGGCTCCGTTTATTTGACTGAAAATGGTTTCCAGAGAATGATTTCTGGAAAAGTTAATATTTTCTGGTGTTTGGATGAATATGTGTAAAATATTTTCTATTGTTTGGTAGATTTCTTGAAAATATTTCAGGAAAACTGTTTTAAATGAAACAAATATAAATTTGAGAATTTATTATTTTTTTCATTGTTTAATTGAGTTTATTTTATATCTATTAAATTTGTATTTTACATTAAATATATAATAGTACTCAATTATTAAGCTAGAATTAGAGAATCAAAATCTCAAAATATGTACAGTATTAAATAAAAAGAATGGATTGCAAAAAAAAAAAATTCAGTTATTATTGAAGTTTTTGAAAAGATATAGATAATTTTCATTTTTCATATAACAATACTCAAAATTTTGGAATCACAGCATCATATTTGTAACATTTGCAGTAACTAAACTCTACAAATCAAAACATCTTCACTTTTAAACCATTCTTTTAAATATCCTATCCTAGTAAATTATTAATTACCAATGGAATAGCATATTCCTAATAACTCAACAAGCGGATAATAACAAGGGCGATTTTTCCATCATAAAACCCTAAAAAGTAATCTCTTTGAAGCCGCCTGCTTGCTGGATTTTTCATGGACTCCAAAATCGGATTCATCAGTAAACCATCCCACAAATGTCTTTCCTATCTCATCCTTGACTTGTGAAATTGAGCGTTGCAGAAAAAAGAAAACAATTAAGTGATACTGTTCAAACAATAGATGAACTTAAGCAATGAAAATCAAAGTCTATTTGAGTATGGATCATAGTTGAACTATTACTAAAACAAAAAGAAAAGAAAAGAAAAGAATGTGTACCTCTTCCTTGGTGTCAACGGACTGCAATCGAGACCTTAAAGCTTTCTTAATTGTGGGTGGCACTCCATTATATAATATGTCCTTGATATTAGGAGGAAGCAAGGCTGGTCGAGCTGCCTATAACATTGAGATTCAATTTATAATCCAAGCTGATGGATGGCTGGATTGCTAGTGGAAATAAGGAAAAAAAGAGCATGCCATATGTTTGCAATGTTGTCAATCTGATGAATTACATTAGCATAGTGTAATGCAAGTCCACAAACACTTAATTATTACTCTCTTTGTTACTATGAATAATCAAAAGCAAACAGCAAAGAAAACAACCAAAGCAGAGTTCAACAAACAACCTCTCTCCCTTTTCTACATCCATTACACCGTGCAACCTAACATACTAGCTAAAAGAGTGAACGAGACTCATTCAAACACCAAATCAGAGCTCAACAACCAGCCTAACATACTAGCTAGCTAAAAGAGTGAACGAGACTCAGTTCAAACACCAAATTAGAGATCAATGTTTATATGTGATAAGAGTAAAAATCTTAATGTGTTAAGAGTAATATGATTCACCATGTGTTAAACAAGTTAACAATCAAGATAAAAAAGATCAAACTCTATGTATCTCGGCAGTTATATGTTAATAATCATAAAACAAGGGCCATGTAAGGAACCAATATCAATTGACCATAGATAAAATCGAACATGGTGATCAAATCAACAGAATGAAAATAAAAATAGAAGCTTTCAAACTACAAAGGTGGAAAACATTCAAAAAAACTTCCAACCTCAACTCTCTCATGCATATGGAATTTACAATATCACTTGTGAATGTAATATCAAAGGTCAAAACTACCCAATGAATCAATACAAGCCAATCTTAAACCAAAATCAAACAAGTTTTATCGAGTCAAAGAAAGTCAAGAATGAAGGATGAAGCTTTTAAACAGCAAACTATGGAAAACATTACCAAATCAAACACATGGATTTTACTAAATCAGTCTTGAATGAATATCAGAGCTTGAAAATTACCAACAAATCGGTATCAAAGCTTGAAAATTACCCAATAAATTGATATAAATAAATCTTAAACCAAAATAAAATTCGTTATATCAAAGTCAAAGCAGTCAAGAAAAAAGGTTGAAGCTTTTAAACAGCAGAGTACAGAAAAAATTACCACAATTCTAACATGAAACGTTATCAAGCACACGGAATTTATTAAATCATCCATGAATGAATATCAAAGCTCGAAAATTACAAAACAAATCGATATGGATCAATCTTAAACCAAACAAAACATGTTTAATCCACCAAAGCAGTTAAGACTAAAGGCTAAAGTTTATAAACAGCAGATTTAACATTATTCGTTCAATGACTCGAATTCAATAAAATAATTACCATGAAGACCAAAGAAAAATGATTGGTAAATATATTATTGAAATCTTAAAAAAAATTCCAATTAGAAAGAGACATTTAAGTAAAAAAGTTAATTTCTCTTTGATCAACAAATACAATGAAAATTCAACACCACAACAAGGCACATTTGAAGCCATTTTCACACCCTCGAACTCTGCTTATTGAGCAGCAGAAAAAAGGATTTTAGGGATTTAGTGAATTTTGATTGGATAACAGAGAAAACAAATGAAATATGTTCATGAAATGGAAATTTTTTGGGATTTTGAAAGCATTTTACACTAAAGAAAAGCAAAAAAGGGTAATTTCAAATACTAATCTGTAACTCGTAAAAATGGCAAAAGAAAACCTAAAACTTCAAACAAAATACTTGCATAAGTTAATATGATGAATCATGGCTGGGAATTGCTTTGCCTAGGTTTTTTAAAGAATATTTGCAGAGCCGGTTTCCTAAAGGGTCTTCATTTTTTCTGAAATAAATCACAGCCCTTCCCTAATAAGTATAAAAATAAACAAAAACAATCACATATTTCTTTCATTTTCTTTCTTACCTTCGAGAGAGGAAGATGAATGCTGTCGTTGATTGGTGGTGCAATGCAAATTTCGACAACGAAATACGAAGATGGGAAAAATCAAAGATAAACGTCGGTGACTGGTGTTGAGAATTGTTGCTGGTTGACGGCAACCAATAGATCAAGATGGCAAGGATGGGGAAGGTAAGAGGGTTCTTTTCCGAAAAATGTCTTATCGAAATAAAAAGGGTAAGGCATTTTCCTAAAATAAACGTTTCTTTTCTCGCATTTTGTAATAGATTTTCTTGTGGGAAAACATTTTCATCCAAACAAACATTGGAAAAGACTGAAAAGCTTTTCCGTAAAATATTTTACAAGTAAACAAACATAACCTTAAATTTAATATAATTGAAGGATCAAATAGGTAAATTAACCTATGGCATTTTAGTGGGTGGACTATTATGAGGTAAATTGATCATAAGTAGGATTAATTAAGGGCTAAATAAGTGATTAATTAAACTAATCATGAAAGATTAAATATCTACAAAATTACCATTAGGTATAAATTTGAAATTAAAGAAGAAAAATCACATTTTTCTTCTAATTTCTTCTTCTTCCTCACGGTTAAGACAAGAAACCTAGGGTTTTCCATTAATGAACTTTGAGCTTTGATTTGGTTAAGCAAACCTTGACCGTTTTTAGTAATTTTTATGTTTTCGAATCCGTGTTATCTTGATCTAGCTAATCTAAGGACTAATTTGCGAAATTGTAAAATGTTGTGAATCTTATCAATATTGAATATGCTTGTCTTTGAAAGTTTTGATAGTTTTGGATGCTTAATGATTTGATTAGATCTTTTTGTAGAGTGATTTTTGATGAAATTAGGGTTTAAGGACTAATATGCTAAATGATAAAATTGGGTACACTTTAGGTGAAATAAATGGATTGTAAGGACTTGTATGAGGTCATGGTATATTCGACTGGTATGAGTTGAGGGGGAAATGGGTATTTTGCATGTTTTGTGTTAAAAAGGACTAGATTAAATAAAAAGAAAGTATTAGGGGTAAAATCATAATTTTCTCAAAAAGGACCAAATTATGTTAAATGATTTGATTATGTGTTTTAATGTGAAATTTGGATGAATTGTTTATTTATATTACAATCGTGCCACGGATTGTAGAAAAGAGAAATTAGCAAAATTGTCCTTGAAGTTTAACCAAAGTGCAATTTCATCCGGTAAGTTTGTAGTGTAGTTTATACACATTGTATATTTTCTTGTATTTTCACTATTGTTATAGCAAATTGAGGAAGGTTAAACATTCGTGATGATGGAAAGCCAAAGGAAGAAATGAAAGGTCAGGCCTAAGGCCGGTTATCTGATTTGAAGCGATAGCTAGGATCCTGCATATGTTGCAGTATCCTGATAGCCTGTGTGAGCAGCATCACAAGTTGATAGGTTCTGAATGAATACTGAATTATGAACCCTCTCCGATGGTTGAGTCTTCACGTATGATGTGAATTCTCATCAACTTGTGTGAGTAGCATTGAGAGTGGGAAATTATGGATCGTATCGATGGCTGAATCTTCGCGTATGTCAAGAATTCTCATCAGCTTGTGTGAGCAGCATCGTATACCGGTTAACTATTTGGGCTCATAAGAGCTAACCATTCTAGGCTCATGTGAACTAATGTTGTTTGTGCTCTTATGAGCTAAAAATCTGGAAGACTGAAAGAGATTAAGTTCGTTATTGTGCACAAGATTATGAATATAAATTCTGACTATTTATAAGAAAATGATATTTCCAAACTTACTAAGCTTAATAAACTTACTCATGAAATCTGTTGTTGTTTTGTAGATACATTTTGTTGTCTGAAGATCGGATCATCTTAGGGAAATCACACTATTGTGAAGCTCGTATGATAGATTTTACATCACTTGGTCTTATGATATGTACTAGGATGATGTTATCTTTTGCTTTATGTACTTGAGTTGTTACAACTTTGTTATGTTGAGGAATGTATTGTATTGATAAACTTGTGTTTTGGCATAATTCATGTGATTCTGTAAACTTGTTTCGGTAGAACCAATGGTTGTATCGATAGAAGTACATGGTAAGAGAGAAGTTGTTCACTGACTTGGGTTGTATCGATAGATGAATTACAAGTATCGGTGGTCATGTGATTAGAAGTATCGGTAGTTTGCATACATGTATCGGTAGAAGTAGCAAGGTAGGATTTTTAGCTTTCTAGAGTTTTTAGTATCGGTAGAAGTAAGAGTTGTATCGGTAAAAGAGTCACTTGTATCAATAGAACTGTCACATGTATCGGTACAAGTCTGCACTATTCTTGAACGGTTTACTGACTTGTTAACTACAGATACCTGGCTAACAAGTATTAGTAGAAGTTTCCAGAAATCATGGAAATGTCCCTTTTTCCCTTGTTAAGTTACAGTTATAATTATTTAGTGATTTATGATACGTTATGTGCGTTTCTTTAAACGAAATAAGATCGATTGAAATGATAATAAAAGATGAACAGTGATAGATGAATAGTAAGACACTGGGACCTTGATCGACAACGGTTTCGGGTTTTGGGTGTTACAACTTCAAAATGATTTTAAATTGTCTTTAAAGTCTTTTAATTGTCCAAAACTTGGATTAGAAATTTATAAAATGCTTTTAAGTTTTAGGCTTTAGCAAAACTCCTATTTCTCTCAATCGGACAATCTCAATTTTGAGTCAAAGCACATCAGTTACTTGTTTTATGATTCAGAAATGTCCATATATGTTTTCAAAGACTTAAAATGGTTTTTAATCACATGGAATCTCTCTAGACATTGCGAATTTGATTTGACGAACCTTTAAATGTTGTAAAATGAATATTTTATTAAATGAAATTTTTTGGTTCAAGTCTAAAAGTGTTACGATAGCACCTCTCAGTCATATTGTGTGTTGGTACGGGTAAGGGGTGTTATAGATTTACTCACTGAGCTAGGTTTTGTAGATGCAAAAAAAAAATTGAACTGTGTAAACAATTCTACTGTCAACCCCCCTAAATTCGCCTTTGTCAATTCTGATTCTGTTCATGTGGCCTAGATGTCTGTTGCCTATAAATATGCTTTTCAGATTAATTGCAGTTATGCAATTTGAACTTGAATTGGAACTCCAAATTTCAAAACTTAGATCCATCCCTTGGAGTAAAATCCTGGATCCGTCCCTGCATTAGAGGGTTAAATTTGTTTTTAGACAAATAAAAAATCTCACATCAGCTTCATCACTCGTCTAATGACAATTAATGGAAGGGTGATTAAAATATTTAATTTCTAAAAATTTAATGACTAAATCGAAAAAAATTAATAATTCATTGATAAAAATAAAACCAAAGACATATATAGTTGGATTATTACGTGCTACAATAAATGAATCTGCACGTACTTCATGTAAACTTGATAGCTCAACGATATGCCAAATTTCTCTGGTTTAATGCATGAATTACAAGGAAAGGGTAAAGTCCTAACAGCAACGCGACTGACGCGACTCGAACTCAGACCACACCTATGATAATGAACACACTTGACCATCAGACCAAACACAAATTTAAGATTATGAGTAATTAACACACAGAATTTAAGATTATGAATAATTTTAAAGCACTATATAAAAAATATTATTACTTTTTTACATTTTACCTCAAAATCATTACTAACAAATGTTTTAAATGATTTGGTTAGCATAAATATTAAGTCATGTTCATGTTGCCTAATCATGTTGGACACTCATTTTGGTTTGTAGCGATGAATGGGTGGTAATGAGTAAAAGGTCAACTCATTCGTATAGGACGACATCTCACTACGATATGCTACACTATCATTCAGCTCTGTACATCAGCCAGATTGAAGTTCAACCATATCTAGATTCTTAGAAGCATTATGGAAATGGCATAAAAGCCAGCATGTGATTACTTTCGTTGAAAATGAACCCACTTGCTAGATGGTCCAATTTTTTTTTGAACTATAATAATAAGATAAAATTCGAATAATAAACGCGACTAGTACAACTTGAATCCAGATCACAACTAAGGTGGTGAACATTCTTGACCATCAGACCATCATATGGAGTTCAGATAGGTCCAAAATTATTCATCATGTTTTTGTACATTAAAATATTTCATTATTTTCTATATTCGGATTAAATTTGAGATTTAATTCTTATATTTGTAAAATTAAAAAAAATATTTTTTTATGTAAAAACTGTAATTCAATAGTTGACATTGTTAATACTTAATTGGCATTGATGTAAGTTTGAGGGGTGGAATGTTGTTTTTACATATATTCAAAAAATATTCATATAATTTTGAATTACTTGAAATAAATGTTGAAAAAAGTACTAATAGAATCAATAATTGAAAAAAAAAAATTTTGATAAGTGTTGGGTGTAGTGGTAAAATATATTATACAATTAAGGAGTTAATTTAGATTCGAACTCTGAAGATAATATTATTAAGAGGGACAATCATAAATCTTGAAAAGATTAATTTTCATTAATCTTAAAATAAAAACTGTATAAAAAATTTATATCCAAAATGAAAAAAAAATTCATTTTTTAACTTCCTAAATATATCGGCGCTATTTGTCAATTGCTTAATAGTTGATAGTTTATTGCAATGGCTGATTTGACTAACTGATTCTACTATTTACTTAAAAGTATTTGGTAAAATTCAGTTGATAGTTGAAAGCTAATATGTGTAAAATGAAAATTTTTATTGTTAAGTATTTATTTGTTTGTAATACTTTAGTCTTTATTGAGTGAAATTATTTAAATAAAATACTATTACCAAGAAATTAAAACATTTATTATAGAAATTAATTAGTGAATATTTTTGAAAATTAAATAAAAATTTCTTAAGTTCCTTATTTACAAACATTAACCTTGTGAAAATTGATAAATATTAATAGTGTCCATATAATTGTAAACTATATTCTTGATGATAATTATGCCAAGTAGCCTTGTCTTTTAGGGTACCTTTTATTTGCTAAGTAATATTTGCCTAAGCATGACCAAATAGAGCCACAAATTTTAAAAGTCTCTATTTTAAAATTAAAATGAATATGCACAAACAAATAAGAATAAAATATTAACTAAAATGAAGAAATTTATCCGGAGGAGGTTTTGGAAAATTTAGAGTTGAGTTCCTAATTGTATCTAATAAAATACGAAAATCATGAGCTAATATCTTGGCACCCTGGATCTTCCTAAAATCACAGACATTAGCCCCATAGGCGTGCTCATGATTTCCCTATGAGCCGTGAATCTTGCTAAAAACATTTAACCTAACTGAGAGAAGCTTCGAACCGAGCCTTGGGGAAGAGACAAATACTAGTCCTTTGCACTTCCTTTAAGTGTTGTGGAAAAAGCCTTGCATTTTACTGTATCTTATGCTCCCAGCACGTTCATATAATCATTGTATTCCATCAACTGAGCTCGCGGGTCCCTTCTCCCCTCAAAAATGTCCTTTGGGACTTTGAATTCACATGGAAAATTCACTGTTTCTATCTGAAGGGCAATGGATTATTAGAACAAAACAGTCAATCAATGTCTTAAGACTAGGGTTGCAACGCTCTTATATTCCGTCGTAGCTCGTCCATCTCATTCTGTCACTCTCTGACATGCATGCTTGGAACTTCATCCTGCGTATTTACATTGTCATGAAAATTAGAATTGTTAGAGTGTACCTTTGTTCTTAACTCCTCGTTTTGCCTTAGTAGCTCCTGTTGAAAAGCCTGTTTTGTTTGAACCGTGCCTCCTACACAACCATTTGTTCCCTCATTAACCTCATCTGCTATTCAAGATCAAAGAATAGAGGTGTCTCCTGGTTAGGAGGAAGCGACAACACCCCTGACCAGTGGATATGTTCAAGTCTAACAGACCGAAAACTCCCTAATAAACTGCATTATCGAAGTTTTCCAGTCGACTGGTGAACCATCCGACAAACAAATCCGCCTCATTAGGTTGACTGCCAAAACCTGATGCTCCAATTTGTCCAGATGAAAGATTGAAGGGGAAATTCTAGTTTGGGTAAGCCATTTTTTTTGTTTTTGAGATTTGAAGAAAATTGAAGAAATTTGATGATCGGAAGTTTGTCCACGCTCTTCCGCACCAATTGTTGAGTAATTTTTTCTTGTGTCTTATTAATAGGAACATTCAAGTATTTATACATATTATCACTGTTCATGACCCCATTGTTCTAGGACTAACATTCTTCAGGCATGTTGGACACTTGTATTGCTCTGGGTTGCCTGCTAGGCCTCGCGGTTCCCCACATGCGAGTTCCTTGGATATAGGCGAACTGAGATCGCGAACTCCCCTTGACTCGTGAGAGCTGATGCTGTAAGCTCCCTTTGCTGTCTTCTCGTTGTACATCTCGCACATGTCCATCTGGTGGGGCTTGGTCGAGTCGTGGTAGGCAACTTAGATCTTATTTTAGTTTCGAGTTGGTGATCACTAGTGTATTTAACTTATATTATTGATGTATTAGTGGAATTGAGATAGATCTTAATATGTGAGCTAGTCTCAAAGTAGTCTTTATAGTTGAAAGACTTGTGTTTCTTAAATGTCTTGAGAGAATTATACACTTAATATGTTCTTTTAAGGAACCTTAATGTTTGAGTGCATTTTGATAGTAAAACTTTTGCATTGTGGTTTTACTTGTTAAATTCGTAATGGGTGAATTTAATGGTGAGAATATTGAGTCTTCAAGGTATAAATGTGAGGGAAATTGTCATGAGGTGTGATAGATTAAGATCACTTGTTGTAATGTTGAAGAGAGTGGATATTTCTCACTAAATTAGGCTCCACAAATGTGTTGAAACCAAACTATGTAAACAACTTCCTTATGTTCTATGTGTTTACTGATTTTCACATTTAGTGGTAAAGAAGTGCCCACTCCCTTATCACTCTTTCATTGGTGTGGTTTATTTCTTAGAAAATGTTCAAGTTATCAGTACCTGTGCTTTGTGTTACGCGGTCTAAAAGTTCCCCAGATTTCGACCAAAACGATATTCTCCATTAATCTCGAACTTTGGTCTGCCTAAAATGTGGGTTTTAATTTCACGAACCAATTTTACCGAATAAAAACTTTATTAATATTTATTGGAGTATTAATTTATCTCAAAGAATAGAAACCGAAAGATAAACTCTCTTAAAATATGAAATTTATTTAGAAAATAAATCAAACTAAATCTCAATAGAGTATCAATACTTAATTGGTGTGTGTTTCATCAAGCGAATGATCTCTATTTATAGAGAAAAATACAAGTGTTAGCTGAACAAGGACCAAAAAGTAATATTATTTTAATAGAAAAACACATGTATTCCCTAACAGTGATACATATGGGCAGCGACAACCCCTTATGAGGACTAGGGTTGTTGACCCTTACTACTCAAATTAACCTTCGGGCCTATCTATTGTATTGGGTATTAATTATATGTGATGTCTATTCACAAAAACTATATATATGGGATGTCTGATCTTTAAATTAATTCATATCATTTTACCAACCAAAAAAATAATTTTTTTATTCCTAAAAATATTATTAATTAAAATAAAATTAAATTAATTTTTTAATTAAATTATTTTCTCAATCCAATTTTAATTTTATTAAAGTCATGACGATTTTATCGTACTAAAATTACGAGTAAATAAATTTAATTAGCTTGTTCCCTAGAATCGTGATGTCTAATTAATTTAATTTCCACTTCAAATTTTAATTATTCAATTGCAACCAACTAAATAATAATTCGAAAAATTAATTTAATTCTTAAGTCATCTCTTGCATATGACAAGAAAACGCATTCATTGTAGATACTGTACATGTAATCTATTTCTCTAATTCGTCATTTCATTCATCACATTAATTCAATTGCAAACTGTTCAGAGTTATACCAAGCTATTAGAGGGACCGATTGGATATATATAATCAATTCTCAAATAATTTGTAAATAAAATTTTTCTTTCTAACTTTGCTCATAATTTATATTATTGTTTATTACATGTGTTAAATAATTAAAATCTATATATTTTTATAGAAATTATAATTTCATTTAATATAATATAATAATTAATTTTTATCAAAATGTAGGTGAGGAGATCAGAGTTAATTTTTTTATCATATAAAATTTTGCATTTATAATTATTTATTAATAATATTATGAAAATAAAATATAAAAAATTACTTTAAATATAATTTTACAATTTTAAAAAAACTTCATCAAATAAAAAGTTTATCTTATTAAAAATTTAAAATATCTTATTAAAAATATTATTATGTATATTCACGTGGAATATACATATTAAATAAAAGCCAATATTAATAAAATTATAATTATCAAATTATACAAGGAAACAAATATTTCCTAGAAAACTACATTAAAGATTTCGTATGATAGAAGAAATATTATATTTTGGAATGTATTTTAATTTTTTATTTAAAAATGAATAATAAATTTTATATGTTAGATGATAGTAAAACGATTCTCTGTTAAAATTGCATCGTTAAATGTTTGTTTTAATGTTTTATATACAATTTAATCCTCAATCTTTACACTTTTACTCAATTTGACCCCTATTTTTTTATTGGAAATAAATTAGAAAATTTTGAACTAATAAGGCTAGGATAAAAAGAGCTTTACTAATAAATTAAAAAATCAATTAAGTCATTTTCAAAATTTAAAAATTATAAATAAAACTTATAAAATAGTTATAAAAATATATTCTTTTTATCAAAAACAAAGTCTTATCAACACTTTCAGGTAATTCAATTATAAAATTATCATTAAAGATTTCATATGATAGAGGAAAAAACAGAACTCTCAACTGATTTAATATTGTCATTAAATAAAATGATCATTTTAAGGCTAATAAGAAAAATAGGAATCTAGATTATGTATTTTTTTCTATTTAGGTATTTAAAGTTTTTTTTATCAGCGTAGGTACCTAAAGATTTATTTCGTTGCCATATTAAGTATCAATCATTAACTCATGTTTAAAAAAATTCTCTGAACCAAGCAAATTATGATAAGTGGTTGTCGAAACCACCTTGAAACGGAGTTTCAAAAAGTTATTTTAAAATTTGAAAAATTAGAGTCGCCACCAATCTTTTATTTGGTGTGATTGGATCACCACAAAACGTTTAAAATACGTTTAAAATGTCGATCTTCGAAATCCAGAAAAATAGGTCCGGGAGTCGGTTACGCATGAGGAAGGATTAGCACCCTCATACGCCCAAAATTGGTACCACATTGATTACTTTTGGGTCTTGTTTGTAAACTTTGAAAGTTCGAATAAAATTTAAAATGCGATCCTCGAATGCATGAGCTATTTTTAAAAGAAGTCGATTTTGTTTGGAAATCCCGCTATTTCAAAGTGATCGGGAAAGAAAGTTACGTCCAGTGAGTTAGGGCACAACATTTCAAGATCTAGAAATAACAAGCCTTTCTTTGTAAAACGTTTTAAATTTTGAAGAAGGATATTTAATTATCTTGATTTGAAGAAAGGCTGCACCTAGTGAGTTAATGTGCACATTTTCATAACCGAAGATAAGGAAATATTGCCTCGATTAAGGGTATTCGATTATTTTGGTTTGAAGAAAAATTGCACTTAGTAAGTTAAGGCGCAAAATTTCGAAACTCGAAATAAAAGAATATTGCCTCGATTTTAAATTTTTTATGAAAAACAATTTTGAAAACGTTTATGAGAGTTTAATGAGCAATTATTGACGGATATTAATAACACGAAGTAAAATAACTAAGCAAATAAAACGATAAGCAAAAAAATGAAACGAACACGATATACGAGTGCATAATACTTAAAGTTAAATGCAAATATTAATAAGGAAGAAAAATGATGCAATCAGGATTGAAAATGGGACTTTTTGGATACTCGGGGGCAAAATAGTAATTTTGGACTTTGGGGGAAAATGGTAATTTTTGATAAAATCGGGTCAAAATGAAGTTTTAGAAAGTTCGGGGGGTAAAATGGTAATTTTGGGTAAAATCAGGGTCAAAAATGGAATTTTTGGAAGTTCGGGGCAAAAATGTAATTTTTGGAAGTTTCGGGGTCAAAACATAATTTTTGGACAGCTTAGGGACCTCCAGGGAAATAAAACCAAAAATAAGGTGACACGTGGCAACCTCACAAGCAGCCCACACGAGGCTGTCAGTGCAAGTGGGCAGATTGGTGTTCTGTCTTGGGTTGATTTGTAATTGGGTCAAGGTTAACTTTTGGGCCATTGTAAATGGGTTAAGGATTAGGGTGCATTTAGGCTTTAGGTATTGGGTCCAAGTTGGGTTTGTAAAGTAAACATTTATTTTTGTAAAGGGACATTAAATTTATAATAATATTAAATTTAGATTAAATTCAAACTTAAATTAAATTCAAATTAGAAATAAATTTAAATTTAAAATAAATTTAAATTTAAAGCAAGTTTAAAATGGTTTGGGCCCGGTCAAAATTGGGCTCCTACAGCTCCCCTCTTTGCTCGTTGCTGTGTAACATGAACGGGGCAAAGACCAAAGGAAGACCAATTTTGCCCAATTTGCCAGGTTTCCTCCCTTTGATGCTCTTCTTTCGACTAGCTCGCCTTCGTTTTATTGATCGTTCGATTTTACCGCATCCACCTTTCTATTTCCTCGATGTGGTGGTTCTATCCTACTTTAGGGTAATCTCCAAAAAGTAAAAATTTGCTACTGTAATTTCCCTCCATTCTCTTGAAATTTCAAGGAGATTGGAATTCGTCACCGTAGTCTTTGGTTTTGTTGACTTGGCCTCCTTCTCAGTGTCTCATCAAGAAGGTGACTGCGTCGTTTGTTTTGATCCACTTCTCTATGTTTCAACAGGAAGACGGATTTGGTTCACTTCTCTGTGGCTCATCAGGAAGCTAACCGCTTTATTGCTTCTACCTGCTTCTCACTATCTCATCAAGAAGCTGGGATTCGAAGATTTGCTCGCGTTGAGCCTGAGTTTGATTTGGTCTTCTTCTCAGTGTCTCATCAGGAAGATGACCGCATCACTTGTTTCAATTCACTTCTCTGTGTCTCATCAGGAAGAAAAATTTGGTCCACTTCTTAGTATCTCATCAGGAAGCTAACCATTTTATTGCTTCGACCTGCTTCTCAGTGTCTCATCAGGAAGCTGGGGTTCGAAGATTTGCTCGCATCGAGCGTCGAGTTGGTATTCTTCTCTATATCTCATCAGGAAGATGACCGCTTTGCCTGTTTTAATTCGCTTCTCTGTGTCTCATCAGGAAGACGAATTTGGTCCACTTCTCTGTGTCTCATCAGGAAGCTAACCATTTTATTGCTTCGACTTGCTTCTCAGTATCTTATCAGGAAGCTGGGTTTGAGGATTTGCTCGCATTGAGCATTGAGTTGGTATACTTCTCTGTATCTCATCAGGAAGATGATCGCCTCACTGTTTGTGTATAATCGCAAACTACTCCGTGATTGGAGTAAGGTTGATTGATGGTGATCTTCCCTAACTTGGGGTAAAGGATCAAATGGCTTTAAGCTGTCCTAAGCTTGGGGCAAGAGATTGGTTGATGATGTAACTTCACTCCATTCCACTGTAACTTCAGGTAAATTGAGATCCGCTGCTATAGTTTTAATCCAACTTCGTTGTAACTTCAAGAAGATAGGATTTGATGTTGAAGCTTCATCTTACTCTTACTACAACTTTAGAGAGATAAAGACTTGCTATTGTAATTTTAGTTTGATCCAGTATGACTTCAAGGTGGAAGTTTCATCGTCGTGGATTCGACCTTTCTTGTCATGTTTCTAAGGTACTGGGTTCGCCGTTGCAACTTAAACCTTTCCCTTCAAATCTTCGTGGTACTGGATCTACCGTTGCGGCTTAGATCTTTCCCTTCATGTTTTTGTGGTACTGGATCTGCCGTTGCGGCTTAGATCTTTCTCTTCATGTCTTCATGGTACTGGATCCGCCGTTGCGGCTTAGATCTTTCCCTTCATGTCTTCCTGGTACTGGATCCGTCGTTGCGGTCTTAGATCTTTCTCGTCATGTCTTCTGAGGTATACGGTCTGCTGTTGCAACTTAGACCTTTCCTTTTTGTCTTTTTGCAGTACTGGATCCGCCATTGCGATCTTAGATCTTTCCCGTCGTGTCTTTTGAGGTACACGGTCTTAGATCTTTCCCGTCGTGTTTCCTGGTGCTGAGACTTGTAAAAATATGCTCAAATGGGCCTCTAGGTAGGCTAGATTGTTTAGGATGCCATGATCAGGATGAGCCAAATGCTCCTAAATAGATGGGTATGAATGATGAATGCTAAATGCCATCTTTGAGAAATGATTTTATTTCAGTCCTTAGGTCGACATTGTTCGTCATTTGTTTAAATCCTATTACTGATGTGTTGTCATGTTTTTCTTTTGGTATGGTATCTTTGACATGAAACCTTAAAGAGGTGGTCGTATTTTGAACTTATTTGTTTCAAAACCTTTTTATTCCTCGAATTTGTGTTATTTCTAACTAGTGGTCCTGTTTCAGGTCCCTGTAATATTTAGGAATTTTCCAGAATGATATGCAGAAATCCTTCTATTCCTTATATTGTTGACCACTAACCATTATTTCAATGCAATAATGCTTGCATAGGGTTATAAGGTAGATGAATTCAAATTTGATTGAAAACAAAAGTCGTATGAATGAAAAGATCGTTTGGTTCATTAATTGTTATTTCGATGCGGAATTTGTTTGAGCATGTTCGAAAGGCGAATGAAATTTTATTGGAGGCAAAGCTCACATAAATGAAAAGATTAAAAATGACTCATATTGGTCAAAGAATTTCCAAACACAAAGTGAGAAAAAAATAGGGTTAGGTGCCCCAAATATCAAAGTATGAGCTTCAATGAGCAAACTTAATGAGGACCATTCTGAGCTTGACATGTGTCCATGAAACTCGAAGTACTTCGTCAATGCCTCAAGGTGTAAAGTTCCTCCACCTTGCTATTTTTGAGAGAGAGGACCACTTCATGCCCCTTTTCTCCTATTCAAATTTGAGCTGCCTTTTCAAGTTTTCAACTCAAATTTCCTTAGGTTTCGAGATGCCCTTTACGAGTCTTCACCTCGACCTCTCCTTTCCTTTTTCTTTCTTTCTCTTTATTATTTTTTTATTTTTTATTTTCTCTTTTTTTTTATTCATTGAATCCGAGTTCGCAAAAGTTGGGCATGTCTTTGCCATTCATTTTGATCAAAACTTCTCCAAAAAACTTTCTTCATCTCATGGGGCCTTTCCTAATTTTGACATCCTTTTTCCTTGAAAGTCTCTTGTAAGCAAGATCCTTTTCAAAACTAGAGCTCTCTAGTGGAGTTCTATAGAATGGATCCCTCTTTGTTGTAAACCCTTGTCATCTTCAATTTGCAGGACGACTTTCGTTCTAGTGAGAAAAAATTTGCCTCGGTGGATGTTTTGATAGAAGCCCTGATGGTGAGTTTTCATGTCGAGCCATTGTAGGTCTCTGCTATGAATCCAATCGATCCTTTGTTGTCTTTATCGGTTCCTCGCCAATGCCCCATTTTTGGCTGAGTAGTACTTAGTCGTGATATTTGTTCGTGTTGTTGCTCAAATTCAAGTCATCGAGTATGATCCTTTCTTGGCATTCCATACCGATATATAATCTCTCATTTTCAATAATTTGCTTGACCGCCAATTGGCCTGGGAAGTAGTAATCAATGATCATGAGGATGAATTGATGCTCATTAGAAACTCTTTTGCAATCGTTAGCTCGATGGTGTCAGTGCTTCACATGGAAAGATGATGGACAATAAATTTTCGAGATGCCTTTTACGGGTTTTCATCTTGACTTCTTCTTTCTTTTTTTTTTCTTTTTCCTTTTTATTGTAAAATGCCCTTTGCAGATTTTTGACCTTTTTCTTCTTTTTTTCTCTTTCTTTTCTTTTTCCTTTTTTTTTCTTTTTTGTTTTGATAACACGTCGAGCCTCAATTTTTCAAGTTTTTGTCTAATTGGATTACATTCTTCCTTTATTAGAGTTTATATGTCATGACATCGGTTTGTTTAACCTGGCATGCTCTGATAGGATCATGCAAAAGACTTTTGGATTCTCGAGCTAGTTCGCCTTGTTCTTACAAAGACTCATGTCTCGATTCTCACTTAAAATCATGACTCTTCAAGATGATGTTTGTTTCGTGTCTTGCTCAAGCATCCATAGCAGATCGGGAGACAAGTTACATTCTTGATCATTTTCTAAACCTTAGAGTTTTTCTGGACACATGTCTCACTCAAAAGGGTTTAAGTCAACAGCGTTGTTACTCATATCTTTGATATCAAGGGACCTACATAAAGACAAAAGGGGGGTCCAAAGAATAATTGAACGAAAGAATGATTAGTTATTGTATGAACGAATGAAAAGAATTGGTAAGGTGTTTGCCAATTAAGACAAAACAATGCATCATTTTTATTGAAACAAAAGATAGTGGTCATTTTCCCTTTTATAAAAGGATCCCTATTACTCTCGAGCTTAGAGTAATAAGTATATTCTGAATATTTTCCTGGAAAAGTCCTAAAATCTATAGGAAGCTCCTCCATAGTCTAGTTGTCCAAAACACTTCCGAGGGTATAGGGACGAACTCTCAATGGGTTCCATTCTTCACATGACTTTTCTCAATTTTTTTTATTAACCCCCATCTTAATTTATCATGTTTTCTCTCGGCTTTCATTTAGGGTAAATGACTCTCTCACACACGAGTGTTTCAAATATGTCGAATCTTATTAAAAAATTAATGAATGAAATGCAAATGCATATGAAATGATAAAATGCATGCAACAAGGCATTGATTCTTGGTTCCATTCCATTAGACAACTTTACTAGAAAACAAATTCTTTTACATTAGGCAGAAGCATGTATGGTCGTGCTTTAATGCTCAAAGTCCTAATCCTCCGAGCTAGTCTTTACTCTAGTTTATCGTCGATCTTGAATGGCCAAAGTTTGCAAGTGGCTAGTCATTCTTCGCACTCGGGTCAAATCTCGTTTATGACACGGTCAATTTGCCCTTAGGAACGTTGGAGTTATTCCTCATTTACTTTCAATTTCCTTTTATTTTTGGACAGCCATAAATTCCTTCAACAGAGAATAGTCTTTCGGAGAATTCTTGATAAGGCTTTTTCGACTTTTCAAACGGCCACGGGACCATACTAACAAAAGTTGTAAATCAATACACCTTCTTTTGCCCCTTCTTCGTCAGGTGCTTAGTGGCTAAGATTGCTAGAATATGAGTGATTCTTTTGTCAAGCCGATAAAATGAATCTGCAATCATGTCCTCTTCGTGCCCCGACACTTTAAGGAAAATAACTAACTCAATCGTGTTTGAGATGAAGACGCCATCATTCTTTCTTATATCTGAGTGTACTGAGTAATGTACTTGTTCTCTACTCTTTCCTTAATCAGGATTACAACCCTCGCTCGTCTAGAGTAGACCTTGTCAGCTTGAGTTCTCAGGCAATGAAGCGATGTAATGTATTCTTCTACAGTATATCCATGTTTTTGAAGATGAAGCGACTAGGTTGAATTCCAATACCGTGTTAAGACTTGGAAAAGGTGACTCTCTATTTTACCCTTAAGTAGGTAAAGACGATTTCCACGTTCAAAGTAGTCTTTATTGTTTTGACCCCTTGGGCAAAAAGGTAAAACGATTTACTCTTTTATCGTGGGTATCATATCTTTTAGGTATGAAACTGTTAGAAGTTGGACTCCAATACTAAGTGAGAGCTCGGGACTGATACCTATTTTTTTAGCATCGAGTAAGTCAAGATATTCATGATTGGACATCTGCCTTGTTTTGTCTTCCATACTTCTTTCAGCTCTAGCAAACTTGCTATGGCTTTTATGTACTTGGGTGTAATCTTGAATCCCTGACATGCATTCCTTTTGACAGGTCATCACCTTTATCTTTGACCATATATGCAGGACCACGTTGACTTTTACCTCATCAAGGAATCCGTTTTCTTATGACCAGTTCTCCATTTGGTAATAGAACATGAATCAACACCTTTTTTTATGAGAATGCAATGCAAATAGATTCAAAATATATTGCAATTAAAGCAAAAATATAATCGTGTCTCTTACCTTGCTCGAGTAACCACTAAAGGTTTGGCACAATCTTACTCAAGGTAGGCTTGTATAGAATTACACAAGTTAATAAAATGTGCTGCTTATGAATGCATGAAATGCATAAGAAAAGACATTGATTTTGAATTCAATCCCATTAGAACAACTTCTCTAGAGGACAAAATTCTCCACATAAAACGGATTACATACGGCTTTGCCTTATGGCCTAGAGCTTTGGTCTTCCAATCTCGTCCCCGCTCTGATCTTGGTTCATATCAGCTTCGATGACTAATGCTCGCTTGTGATCAGCCGCTTTTTCATCGTTTGCATAATCTCTATCTCGAACATGTCTCTGAGCTTGTCGAAAGTGCCCATGACTTATTTTTTGATTCCTTTTAAGGATCTTGATCTGAATTTGCATAATCTTCCTTCAAGTCTTCTAAATCTTCTTTGTGCTTTCCTTAAACCATAAGCACAAAGCCATGTTATCTTCCACTTTATTAAGAAATCCGTCCCCCATGATGAAATTGTCTATTTGGTAATCGAATTTAAATCAACACCCTTTTCTTGTATGATGATCCAAGTGCAAGTAAAAGAGACAAAACACGGTCAGCAGAACGTAATAAAAAAATCAACATACAAGAATATAACACAAAACCTAAGAAATTATCTCGGGTAAATGCTAAAAGGCTCGGCCTAACTCCGTCTAGGGCGAGTACTTACGGCTCACTATATGTGGTTTTGGGTTCTAAAGTAAAGGGTACCCAAACTAGCAAATTCCTCAATCCTCACCCATTATAGGCTCATACGGATGAGTTCGGTTTAGGGGGATGCATTTCCGCATGTTTGCACGGAAGTGAAAACTTCACGAAAATAAGGGTACTTTGTAATCCCGAAAGCGATTCACTATCCTGAACGGAGGTGAAGGCCTCACAAAGGAGTAGTTTCCTACTTCCACTTAAAAGGGTAATAGCACAATGCATATGGATGCAAAACTACATTAGCAATATCACAGAGTATAATACCATACAAAAGATGCCGAGGATCGCATATTAAACAAAACAGAAGCTTAAAAGTTTTCAAAAAAAAAGACTCGCAAAATAATCAATTTTGGCTTGACTCTCGTTTATTTTTAAAAAAGATTCCCTAGTGGAGTCGCCAGCTGTCGAAACCACCTTGGAAACGGAGTTTCGAAAAGTTATTTTAAAATTTGAAAAATTAGAGTCGCCACCAATCTTTTATTTGGTGTGATTGGATCACCACAAAATGTTTAAAATAAGTTTAAAATGTCGGTCTTCGAAATCCAATAAAACAGGTCCGGGAGTCGGTTACGCATGAGGAAGGATTAACCCTCATACGCCCAAAATTGGTACCACATTGATTACTTTTGGGTCTTGCTTGTAAACTTTGAAAGCTAGAATAAAATTTAAAATACGATCCTCGAATGCATGAGCTATTTTTAAAAGAAGTCGATTTTGTTTGGAAATCCCGCTATTTCAAAGTGATCGGGAAAGAAAGTTACGTCTAGTGAGTTAGGACATAACATTTCAAGATCCAGAAATAACGAGCCTTCCTTTGTAAAACGTTTTAAATTTTGAAGAACGATATTTAATTATCTTGATTTGAACAAAGGTTGCACCTAGTGAGTTAAGGTGCACATTTTCATAATTGAAGATAAGGAAATATTGCCTCGATTAAGGGTATTCGATTATTTCGATTTGAAGAAAAATTGCACCTAGTAAGTTAATGCGCAAAATTTCGAAACTCGAAATAAAAGAATATTGCCTCGATTTTAAATTTTTTTATGAAAAACAATTTTGAAAACGTTTATGCGAGTTTAATAAGCAATTATTGACGGATATTAAATAACACGAAGTAAAATAACTAAGCAAATAAAATGATAAGCAAAAAAATGAAACGAACATGATATACGAGCGCATAATACTTAAAGTTAAATGCAAATATTAATAAGGAAGAAAAATGATGCAATCGGGATTGAAAATGAGACTTTTTGGATACCTGTGGGCAAAATAGTAATTTTGGACTTTCTGGGGTAAAATAGTAATTTTTGGTAAAATCGGGGTTAAAAATAAATTTTAGAAAGTTCGGGGGTAAAATGGTAATTTTGGGTAAAATTAGGGTCAAAATGGATTTTTGGAAGTTCGAGGGTAAAAATATAATTTTTGGAAGTTTCGGGGTCAAAAAAATTTTTTGGACAGTTTAGGAACCTCCAGGGCAATAAAACCAAAAATAAGTGACACGTGGCATCTTCACAGGCATCCAGAAGTCAAAGGACTAATTTGTAAATCTTGAAAAAATCCTGGGCCAATTTTGTAATTAAACAAAAGTTAATTTAAGGATTAAATTAAAACAAATTAAAAATAAAAAGGACCAATTGCATAAAGAAGCCAAAACAGTGACACGTGGCAGCCTCTGGTACATTCAAAAAGTCAGGGGATAAAATTAAAAAGTAGTTAAAATTATTGGGCCAAATTTAAAATTAATTAGAAATGCAGAAAGGACCGAATTGAAACAATTAAAAATGAGGAACGACTGAATGGGAAATAACCCAAAAATTGAAAACCCGCGGATCCTGAGGTCCATGGGTCGGATTCGGGTCGGGTCTGACGGTCAGAGTCAAAACTATGTCGTTTTGGGTGTCAAAACACCCATTTGTAATGGCACCATTTTGCTTAGGGTATTTAAACCCGAATATGGTTAAAAAAAACACTTTCCTTTCATTTTTTTTAAAAAAACCTTCAGACCTCACTCTCCTCTCCTCTCTCCCTCACACCCTCCGATCGCCGACTGACCATGCTCTGGTCACGACCGTCGATGCCACGCGCTGCCACGCGCTGGTCCTTCGCCATTCATCTCATGCGCCATGTGGTCCTTCGTCCACGCGTTGGGATTCACCTTCTCACGCGTCGTCGGAGGTAAAACAATCCTCCTTCCTCTTTTCGTTTTCCATTAAAACCCATTTTTTGATTTTCCTTCAAACTCAGATATGGTTTCAAACCAAATCTGAAACTTTTAAGACCTTCATTCCTCTTTTTTTTTAAAAAAAAGAAACCTTTTGTTGTTTAACCGTTTGATTTTATTTTAAAAAACCTTTTATTTGAAAAATCCAAATCTGTTCTTTTGCTCATATTCTCTCAAAACATGTTTGATTTCTTAACCATTTCATTTTATCTTCAAATTTGTTTTCGATTTTTCATTCCCTTTTGTTCGAATCATTCTGTCCTTCTTAATGCTTCCTTTGCAGATTCGAGAAGGACGAGACGCATCGAGATCAGAAGAGCGGGGTTCAAGCGGCGCCGGCGACAATGACTCCGGCCATGGTGACATTAATCAAGGGATGTAACTCTTGACTTTTCAATGTTTTTTTATCGTTATTATTATTAATATCAAAAATATTAAAAGCATTATTTATTAGATTTTGTAAACATTTATTACAGTTATTACTAATATTAATGCTATTAAAAAATAATAGATATATTTAATACTCCTTTTTGAAATAAAATCAAGGCAATAAAAGGTGGCAATAAGTTTATTTAGTACATGTGTTAATATTCTAGAAACAGATGAGGTTAATACTAAACAATAAATGGCAATGAATTCAAGTTAAAAACATCTGGATAATTTAATACCTGAACCTGTGAATCTGATTCGTCTCTACTCTAATAGTTTCAATCCTTATGTCTGTTCTCATATCCCGACTTGATAACTGCTCTCGTTTATATTTACCAGACACTTTGAAATGTTGTTTTCTCTTATTGATTTCTAAGAAAGGGTTCCTCTTTTTACAATTTTGATTCTGGCTTTTATAGTCAGAAATATAATCATCCTATTTTGTTTTACATCATTAAGTGCATTTCTTTTCATCCTTTTGTAGGTTTGGCGCAAGGTGGCAGTAGCAGTCGGCTGTAGCTGGTGGTGGCAGAGGTGAGTTAATGGTTGAAGTGGAGGCTGTCAGTGCAAGTGGGCAGATTGGTGTTCTGTCTTGGGTTGATTTGTAATTGGGTCAAGGGTTAAATTTTGGGCCATTGTAAATGGGTTAAGGATTATGGTGCATTTGGGCTTTAGGTATTGGGTCCAAGTTGGGTTTGTAAAGTAAACATTTATTTTTGTAAAGGGACATTAAATTTACAATAATATTAAATTTAAATTATAAATAAATTTAATTTCAAAGCAAATTTAAAATGGTTTGGGCCCGATCAAAATCGGGCTCCTACAGTGGTATTTTTAATTAAATAAAATATTTAAAATTAAATTATCATAATTTAATTGATTTAGAGATTTTTTTATTTGGGGTTAATATTTTAAATTTTTTAATTTAAATGAAAATGTCACATGTCATAATTTGATCGGTTTGAAAGTTTTTTTTAATTGTTGATATTTAAAATAGTGTTATACCTCTACCCCTCAAGCATAACACCTCGAGAAGACTCTTTGAATACTACAGCTTGAGAACTAGGACCCATACACCTTGAAAAGATCCTTCAAACATTACCTTTCGAAACCTTAAATGAAAGAACTCCTCGCCCATACACCTTGAGGAAACTCCTCAAATCGAACTCATCTTGACGTAAAATCATGTAAGGATCCCACTTAATTGTCATTTATGACACCAACTGTCGAATATTAGTCCTATTTGACATGATTGATAGCCTGTCCAATCGTCACCTTAGTGGCCACACTTAAACCTATCATGATAGGTCGATTGGCATAATCACCCTTGGTCACCAATAATCGGGTGACACATGACACATTGGGATTCTAACCCATTGTATATAAGCATGCATCGAAACCTATGAAAAGGGGATCTAACTCTCTCTCTCTATCCCTTTTTTTTCTTAATCTCTACCTCGTATCTATCTTCTCCACACCACCCTCTCTGACTGCCACTTCAGGCGACTCTCCGCCTTGTATTAAGTTAGGTGAGTCGTTGATCATTGCCATATCACCACCCCTATTTGATCCTTGCATCAACAAGTCGTAACTGAATAAAACTTTAAGTAGTTACTTTCAGGGGTGGAGCCAAAGTCCCCCTAAAATGAAAATTTTCACCTTTAATCTCTTTATAAATTATAAAATTTTAAATTAATATATGGTAAAATTACATTTTAACCTCTCAAAATGATAAAATTTTGATTTAATCTTTTAAAATTATAAATATAGGCTATTAAAATGATAAAATTGAGTTTTTGCTATCGTAAAAATATATAGCTTAATTCCGCCCCTCTCCCCCTAATTTTTTTTTTTTTGACTTCACCTATGCTTACTTTGACAAGAAAAAAACTTTAGGTGCCTATATGAAAAAATTATATAATTTGGGGATCTATTTTTATTTAAATGTTTGTAAAACCCTAGAATTAGGTATTCAAAAGCTATCATCCAAAGGGGCAATGCAATAACTCCATAACGGGGGTTAGTTATCCTTTTAAATTCAAATACGTGACCTTAAAATTCAACGTGGAAGTTTCAACAGTGGTCCCAAGCTTTCCACATTTAGTTCCACGTGTCGACGCAATTGCTTCTGTCACTAACACCCACTAACGTGTCCATTAGCGGATTCCAGATTCTACACGTGGCAAAACGATTTTTATGTGCAAAATATGCTTTCTTTTTCTTTTTCTTTTAAAAAAAAAAGTGCCAAGGAATCGAAATTGACATTAAAATATATTTTGGCAGCTAACAGGAAAATAAAATTCTTAATTTTAAAATAAAGGAGCAAATTGGGACTCCACTTGACTCTCAGTGACTACCTGTTCCTCGCTGTCACGTCCTTATCACGTGGCTTGCCCTAGATTGGGTGGCACCGCCCTTTGTTTTAAATTATACAATGGGGTATATAGTTATGCTACTGCAGATTCCAATATTGTAAAATTTTCAATTCTATTTTTTTTATTTTTGTACAAAATGTATTTTTATTTAAATATTTTAATTACTAGATTTAAATACTGACTCTCGTATGTTCTCATTATCTGCATCTGATATGCTTTTGGGAGTAACATGTTCCTTTATTATTCTAATCCAATATATAACATATTTGATATTTTATTTTAAAATTTTTGAATTACTAAATTCGGAAAGTAAGATTTATGAAAGTGGATTAATTTTTAAAAAAAATTATATTTTTTAGTGTTTATATGATTCTATTTGACAACATTTTTAAAATCATTTTTGAAAATTGTTTTCATTCAAAAAAATACAATATAAATTATAAAAGTTTCTTTTTGACAATGACTAAATTATCGGAATATGCAGAAAAAGAAAAAAAATAAGTAAATGTGTCGTTTTTTTTAAATTTATCGATTTACGCTATTTTGGAAAAAAAAAGAAAAAGCATCTCCTGTAAAATGCGTTTTCCTTTTAACGATAACTTTTCCAACGATAACATTTTCACCGGCTAGAATACCTCCAACAATCATAATTTTTCCTATATAAACCCCTCCAAATTTCATTCTTTTCAACTTAATACTCAATACTCAATACTCAATCCTCAATTCTCAGTTCTCAATCCTCAATTCTCAATTCTCAATCCTCAATCCTTAATTATTTTTTCAAATCTTTCTCTAAATCTTATTCTCTTCGATTTGATTTTATTCCTTATAATTTGTAAAATGACAAATCAACTTATTCGTTTGGATGACAAGTATATCTCCGACGTTCAATTACAAATGGTAAGAAAATGTTATTAAATTAATTAATTTTAAATAGTTAATTATTATGTTGTTAACATTATTAATTTTTTATGTTTATATACTCAGGTCGAAGATCGGATTGTGGAGATGTACATACACAATTTAAGCGAAGGTGCATCGGATGCCATTTATGTACAGTTGCGAGATGTAGGATTTTTATATGCGGCTCGCATGCTCGGGGGGACTAAATTAGACCCCACACTTATTAGTGCTTTGGTCGAAAGATGGAGACCGGAGACGCACACATTCCATTTTCTCTACGGTGAGTGTATAATTATACTTAAGGACATTAGTTTACAACTCGATCTGTCGATCGATGGGGAAGTCATTATGAGTCCAGTGATGAGTGCCGATTGGAGTGCAATATGCGAGCAACTACTAGGGAAGGCGTTGAACAAGTTTAGGGGTAGTCGGATTGAGATGGGATGGTTGGAGAAAACTTCAAAACTATCAAGGCTTCTGCTAGTGACATTGAAAAGGAACAATTTGTAGCACCCCATACTCGACCCGATAGCCAGATCTGAGCTACAGTGTGTCACATTCGTTGCTAGGGCAACTACAATTAATTTATATACAAATAAACATCACAATTCAAATAACTTACTTATAAACATATAATAACACTTAATTAAATTCAACAAATACTAATTTGATACTCAAGTTCATATAAACATAAAGATATACTAATAGTGACTCAACTAGATAGGTACATGCCAAACTATTCAAAAACGTAAATACACCAACATTGTTGAGTTTGAGATTTTCTCTGGATGCTGAAACTAAAATTCAGGATCTTGAATCTATCCTAAACTGCACACGGAAAATAAATTGTATGCTGAGTAATTAACTCAGTGGTATTTCTACAAATTCAATATCAACACATATAAGTTAATGAAAACACTCAATAATTACACCTATGCAAAACATACTACTAAGGACATCATTTAACTAAGTTTCATAAACTAGTTCAAGAGTATAACATTTTAGAATACTATATTCCAAATCGAGTTGATTAATTCGTCTTAATTTCATACCAACTATCCGGATCATAACCCACTATGCATAATCTCACACACGCGCACACCCACGCCCACGCACACGCGCACTGACACACGCACACACTCACACACACACAAATCGAAGATATATAGGTATATCGACTGAGCTCGAGGATATCTAGCTAGCTTTAGATCAACCAATCGAAGAAGAGATTAGTTTATGAATTTCAAAATTTATAAATTTGTATTGCGGTTTGTATGGATGCCATATACGGATCCGAGAATTCAAGAATGCGTTGGAATGATGAAAATATATACTTTTTCATACATTTTTTACTTAATTTCATGCAAATTCTGAGTAATTAATGTCGAAAAATATAATTTATTTATAAAATAATTAATTTGTGTTAAAATTACCACATATTGATTTTTAATTATTTTTATAAATATTGAGCATAAATTTGGTGATTTTTTGATAGATTTGCACAATTGGTGAAAATCGGCCCGACAGACACTACTGATAGCTTACACCGTTGAGGGAATTTTTACATCGAGTTAATGACAAGCTAAGAAGCATATTTTTAAAGTCAAAGGCAGGTCCAATATGAAGCTAAATTATGGTTTATAATTATATTTTTAATTCAAATTAAATTGGATTAAAAATTAATTATAAAGGCTAAGCTAAAGTGGCTCGATGTGCATGCAACCGAGGGTCGAACCACCTCCAAATGGGCTAGCCATGTGCCATCAAAGTGCTGACATTAATCAATTCAACATTGCAAAAAAGCCCTCAAACTTTTCCAAATTTCCATTCTGACCCATTTTTTTTATGGATTCAAAATCTCACCCCTAGCTTGTTTTTAACAAACTTTGAACAAGTCAAAGTTGACATGTGGTGGCTGACCATGGGGAGTGTGCGGTTGATATTTATTTGCTAAATATAGCCACACAACCTGTCCTCAACTCCACCTATAAATACACTCTTCATTCCCCTCATTTCATCACACCAACACAACTCATTTTCTCTTTTCTCTCTCTAGTTTTCTCTCTAGCCTTCCATCCACATTTTCTCTCATTCCCTTGACGATTTCCCGTATTGAAAAGAGTGGTTCTTTAGCCTTCCATAGCCTTTGTTGAGTGCTCATCAGAGACCTCGATCTGAGAAGAATTGAGGAAGAACGATGAAGAATGCGAAAGCAATTCTTGAGAAATTGATGGATTTAATCCTATTCTTTTTCTCATATTTTTTAGATTCTTGTTTGTTATTATGATGAATGCTATTAATTCTTTAATTAAAATGGCTTAAATTTTTTAAGTGTTGGGTGGATTGTGTTTAATTGCTTGTTTATATTTAATCATGTTTATGTTGTTATAGGCCTGAATATTTTGTTTAATTAAATATTATCATACCTAAGTTATTATTTCATTACCCTTGTGATATAACTATTGAATTAATCATTTAAGCGCATTGAAATTGTGATTAATGGACACACTATTTAATTTATGCATGCTTAATCTTCTAAGGAAGCTGAGGGTTAAGATTGTGATGTATTGGAGAATACTAGCCTTGCATAACTTGTAGGATTGTTGTGATTAAACTGCTTCAATATAGGTGTATGTTGTTACCTGACTTGATCCTTTACATGCTTATGAATATTAATTTAGTTGGTCGTATTGCCATAGGTGTATGTTCAAGAGATAAATTAATTTCATAATGTATGTATGTGCTATAACACATTTACTTATCAAAGGTTAGTTTAGTCAGTCGTATTGGCATAGGTGTATGTTCAAAGGTTACTTTAGTCGGTCGTATTGGCATAGGTGTATGTTCAAGCGATAAATTGCTTTTTGTAAGTAATGTTGTTCAGAAGTTAGCAAGATACCGGGTTGCCGTGAACATTGATTCGTAACAAGCATGAATATAGTTTAGATGTAATCGAGTAATTAAAGTAATTAACCTAACACATTTATGTCATATTGATTAAAAACCCTTAGAAATCGTGCATAGGAATATAATTTAGTCTTAGTTTAACTTAGCTTAATTTATTTTAGAACACTTTAGATTAAAATCCCTCTCAAATATTATCTTGAATTTAACCAATTTGTTGATTGATTATTTCATAAATACTTTTCATAGCACAATTCTTGTGGGTACGATACTCGACATTTACTTGTCATTTTATTACTTGAATATGATTGTGTACACTTGCACATTTTCATCGTTTCAAGTTTTTGGCACCATTGTCGGGGATTGTCAAAAATTATTTGTGAAATTATTTGTTTACATTTTGGTTTATTTACTTTTCTATTTAATTACTAACTTATTCTTTTGGGTTATTTCAAGTGTTTATGAGTATTGACCGAATTATCAACTTACTCCCAGTGGACCCTGAAATTGAACGAACTTTTCGAGAGAGGAGAAGACAAGCATCTCAAGAAAGACTGAAGAAATGAATTTTGAGAACCAAAATCAAGGACATGGAGCTAATCATGCTCAAATCCTATCCTTATTGCTGATGATAGGGATAGAGCCTTGAGACAGTATGCAGTGCCTTTGTTCCACGAGATTAATTCGGGAATTAGAAGACTCGATATCGAGGCACAATAATTCGAACTGAAGCCAGTGATGTTTTAGATGCGTCAAACAGTGGGCCACTTTAGTGGAATGCCTACCGAAGACCCTCATATTCATTTGAGACTATTCATGGAGGTGAGTGATTCTTTCAAGATAGACGGAGTGTTAGAAGATGCACTTCGATTGAAGTTATTCCCATTTTCACTAAGGGATAGAGCTAGAGTCTGGTTAAACTAGTTGTCACCGAATTCTGTTACAACATGGCAAGAGTTAACTGAACGATTTCTTAGGAAATATTTCCCTCTAAGTAAAAAAGCTAAGCTAAAATGTGAAATTACTACTTTCCAACAGATGGATGATGAATCTTTATATGATGCATGAGAAAGATTTAAAGAGCTATTAAGGAAATGCTCTCATCATGGAATTCTTCATTTCATTCAGTTAGAGACATTTTATAACGGTCTTAATTCGTACGCAAGGATGGTAGTAGACGCTTATGTTAATGGAGCTATTCTTTCTGAGTCTTATTATGAGGCTTATGAAATTATAGAGAGGATCGCAAGCAATAATTACTAATGGCCAACCAATCGAGTAAACTCAAGAAGACGAGTTGCAGGAATTCATGATGTTGATCCATTAACTTCACTTATAGCTCAAGTATCATCGCATGTCCTCAATGCTTAAGAACCTTACTACTAATGAGTTTAATAATGTTACACTCAACCACCTAATAAATTTGAGAACATAGCCTGTGTCTATTATGGAGAAGGGTACATGTTCAAAGAATACCCATCAAAACCAGAATCAGTGTATTATATGAGCAATCAAAATCAAAACCGAGGCAGGCAAGGACTACAGTCGAACTTCTACAACCCATCTTGGCGAAATCACCCTTGTTTATCATGGAGTAATTAAGGGGCTAGACCTAGTAACAATTACACTTAATCGAGACTAACCCAGCCACAAGGATTTACCCAGCAAGTTCAGAAACAAACTCAAGTTGAACCTTCTAATGGTTTGGAAAATCTATTAAAAGCATACATGGCAAAGAATGATGCTTTGATCCAGAGCCAAGCAACCACATTGAAGAACCTTGAAAATCAAATGGGTCAACTTGTCACTGAGCTTAGAAACCGTCCACAATGTGCTTTACCGAGTGATACGGAGAATCTGAGAAATTCGGGAAAGAAGCATTGTAAAGCATTAACATTGAGGAGCAAAAAGACGTTGTAGCCCGAAGTTGTTGAAGTAGAAGAAGAGCAAGCTGATGCTCAAGAATCAGTTGAAGTTCAACCAAGTGTTGAAACTCCAACTTTGCCAGAACTAGAACCAACTTCACCAGAACCAGAAGTGGTGAATATTGAGAAAGAGACTTCAAAACCAGTCAATTCTGATGATCTAATAACTTTGTTAGATGCAGAAGTGCCACAGAAGTCGAAGTAACCGGTTCAAGTTAGAAATCCTCCACCACCCTATCCTCAAAGACTTCAAAAGCAATAGCAGGAAGTCCAAATCAAGTTCTTAGACGTACTCAAACAACTTCATATCAACATCCCGTTGGTAGAAGCACTTGAGCAGATGCCGAATTATGTCAAATTCATGAAAGATATCCTATCAAAGAAACGAAAACTTGGAGAATTTGAGACAGTAACCCTAACGAAAGAATGTAGTACGTATCTTCAAGACAAACTACGCCTAAAGTTGAAGGATCTTGGATGTTTTACCACACCTTACAACATTGTAGCAACTTATTATGGTAATACACTATGCGATTTGGGTGCAATCATTAACTTAATGCCCTTGTCGATATTCAGAAAGTTGAGGATAGGTGATGTCAGGCTAACTACAGTTACACTTTAGTTAGTCGATCGATCTATAGCATTTCCTGAAGGAAAAATTGAAGATGTATTGGTTCATGTTGACAAGTATATATTCCCTGTTGACTTTGTCATTGTTGACTTTGAAGCAGATAAAGAAGTGCCAATCATTTTAGGAAGGCCGTTCCTAGCAACAGGAAGGACCCTTACTGATGTGTAGAAAGGCGAGCTAATTATATGTGTTCAGGACGATCAGGTGACGTTTAATGTTTTTAAATTATGAGATTTCCTGATGTAGTTGATGATTGTTCTGCAGTGTCTAAGTTAGAAGAGGAACTTAACTCTGTTGAAGATCCTTTAGAGAAGATCTTATTGACAGACCCTCTAAGTGATGAAGAGGGGAGGAAAACTTAGCTTTGCTGGAAGCTAACTCGGAGGGATTTAATCCACAACCTCGTTTTGAATCTTTGGATTTGGAAAGTAGAAATTATATTAAACCGAAAGCATTGATTGAAGAGCCACCTAAATTAGAGCTTAAGGTATTACCTTCACACTTGAAAGATGTTTATTTAGGTGACACTTCTACCTTTCCTATGATTATTTCAGCACAACAAACTGAGAAGCAGGAAGACCAATTGATTGAAGTGTTGAAGCAATTCAAGAAGGCTATTGGATGGACCATAGCTTACATTCATGGTATAAGTCCATCCGTATGCATGCATAAGATCATCCTTGAAGATGATAAGCAAGCAACAATTGATGAAGAAAGAAGACTAAACCCAATTATGAAAGATGTAGACAATAAGGAAATTATCAAGTGGTTAGATGTGAGTATAATTTATCCCATCTTAGATAACTCGCGGGTTAGTCGTGTAATACCTTAATTTAGATTTAGGGACCTAATTGGGTTAATTTGTGAATTTTGGGGGCTATTGTGCAATTTCAGTTTGGCTAGAGATTTAATTGAACTTTACAGAGAACTTTGGGGAAAAATTAGGAGCTGTGGGACTTAATTGTGAATCAAGTTCGAGTGTAGGCCAATTTAGAAAACCTTAAATATCTTTAAGGGTCTCCATGTAATTATACTAATTTGTGGGGTATAAAACCCCTCTTTTTCACCTTAGTTGACCCTTCTTCTCTCATTGCTCCTTGGTGCTACCGATTTTTCCTCTCTAATCTCTCTTAATCTTTCTTTTCGACGCCGCTTCGATCAAAGACCCTATCGTCATCCGTTCATTTCATCACCACCACCAAAACACTCTTCATTCTTTTGTGAACAAAACCCCTCATCCCAAATCTTCCTTGTCGTTGCCATTCGTGAGGAAAAGGGAGGGGAAACCATTCGGTTCTTGTGACATTGTTTCCCTGCCATTCGTTTCGTTGTTTTTAAGCGTGGTAAGTTGTTTGGAGCATTTGTGGTGTTTTGTTAGGTTTTTTGGGTGCTGTGGATGACGTTTTAGATTGTTTTCAGTGTGTTGTCGTCGAGGGGATAGCCTTGCTTGGGTGTCGCCGGTGAGGGGTCCCTAAGTGGCTATTGTGTTAAGTTGAGATCTGAGCCTTTAGAAGTGCAAACCCAAACCTAGTTTCATACCTTAACCTATTTAGTGACTCAATTAACCCAAACCCATTTAACTCAAGTCCGAACCAAACCTCAACCCAAGTCAAATTGACTGAACCCGACTCGTTGACCGAACCCGACCTGACCCGTTGACCGAACCGAACTGTTGGCTTTGATCGAATTGAACCATTGACCATTGACTGTTGACCATTAACTTGATCGTTGACCATCTACCGTCAACCATTGACTTGACTGTTGATCATCGACCGTTGATTGTTGACTAGTTGACTTTTTTCGAGAAACCCTATCCTGCCATTTTTCAATGTTCTGAGTCCGTTTTCGCTGTCCATTTTGTCAAATTTGAACCTAAAAGCCTCATTTTTGCTGTTTTATTCTTAATATTATTAAGAGGCTAAAATTAAGAATCTAATATGGAATATTTGTGTTTAGGTGGTCACGACTTCGAGGCTGACGATTTACCTCCTCCACCTATGTACCTATTCTTGCACCAATTTCGAGAGTTACACGTGAGTTATTTTGGTTTATTTTTGTGTTTAGTTGGTGGCATAAAAATAGTATTAATATTTAGTTTGTGTTTGTAGGGTCTAATCCCGTTAGACTGAGTACTCGACCAGTGTGTGGTGGACGACCTCCTCGTCATTAGAGCTTCCGTTTTTAAAGGTGTGTTTCTAATTGCGACTTGTCCTATTGCATGTAATAATTTATTTTGAGATGACTTGTGATTTGATATTGTATTGTGACATTAATGTGGCGATTGATGTTGTGTTGTAAATGGTATGACCGAGTTTTAAATGTGCAAAGCATGTTTGATATTGTCATGCATAATTATGGAAATGTGATCAACTTGAGATATATTGGGAATGAGATATTATGAACTTTGACATATAAATATTTATGTGTAAATTAATGAGATTGAGTTTGAGTTTGAGATTAATATTGAGATATACATGTGATCATACCATTGTGTGCTTATGGGTTGGGTTTGTACGGTGGAAGAAGTGGTTATCACCCCTTTAAACGACTGATAATAAAACGACACTACGATTGGTGACGATTGGTTGGAAGGGGTTTTGGGGAACCACTTCATTGTGATGGTGTGATGGAGTATGGGTGCATTGCATTATGTTGTGGTTACATTATTTTTTGTGATAATGCAATAGGATATATGTTCTTTAGAGACACAATGGTCTTTTTAGCTTATTTCCCTACAGTTTCCTTTACAGATACTTGAGACTTAGCAAACTTGGTACCCGGAGGCTATTATATCGATTCTTTATTTTATTTTGGTATCATTTTATATTCCGTATAAGCTATTTTTGGGGATTTCAGTATATTTTATTATTTATGGTTTTATTAGGATTGTAAGTTATTTTTCTTTAAACTTGAGGATTTTGCTATTTATTTCATAATTTATTTATTATTTAATTTAAACTATAGACTATATATATAACATGTATGTATGTGAATGATGTGGTTTATCGGATTACGAGAGGGTATAATTACAGTAATAACCTTTTGGATCCAGTCATATCTTCTAGGCCGGATAAATGGGTTACATTTAATGGTATTAAAGCCGAGTTTAATCCTCGATCTGTAAGGCCCTCCAGACAGGATTTAAAAAAGGTTTAAAAAAAAGTTTTTAGGATAAAATAGGGATTTTTAAAAAAAAAATTAACATGTTATAAAATTAATTTTGTTGTATAGATATATTAAAGTTGTGATTTATTCTAAACCCCGATATCAATTCTTACTTTAGTACTTTTTGTTTATGTAGATAGATAGTATGCCACTACGTAGGAGTTCTAGACTTACAATTGGTCGCGGCCAAAGTCGTGGTTGGGGCCGTACTACTAGGGCCGTTAGTGACCATACTCCTGTAATTGAGCCTAAGGTGAATGTGGATGAGTTGCCTCATGTTGAGGAGACTTACCTGCTGAGGAAACTCCTGCTGAGGATGTGCTTGACATTGGGGATAGTGAGACCATAGAGTTGGATAATGCTACGTTTAGTCAGGAATTATTGAGATTGCTCCGTGGATCTGCTAAGGGTCAGTCTGAGGGTACGATGAGGCCCATATCTGCCAATTTTATAACTGCTAGGATGAAGGTTCTTGAGAGTAGAACTGGTACGGATCCTTCTGTTGTTGAGTATTGGTTGAAGGATCTTCAGAGATTGTATGTAGAGATGAACTATCCAGCTGGGAAAAAGGTTAGGGCTGTTGTTTCTTTATTGCGAGGTGAGGCTCAGAATTGGTAGGATACTGTGAAAGAGTCTACTCCTACTGGTCAGTTGACTTAGGACTATTTTAGAGAGGTCTTCTAGGATCGCTATGTGGGTAAGGAGTTCATTGATAAGTGTAAGGACAGTTTTATGAATCTTAAGCAGGATGACATATCTGTTAATGACTATGAGATTGAGTTTCTAAGGTAGGTCCGTTATGCATCTGAGCTAGTTACTAATAAGAAAGAGAAGTGTCATTGGTTTAGAAAGAGACTGTGACTCTCGATCCAGGTTAGGGTTAATATGCATCATGATAGGGTATTCAGTGATTTGGTTAGTCGAGCTAGGTCTGCTAAGAGTTTGGAGGCTCGTACAAAAGCTCTAAAGACTCATGATATGGAGCGTGGTAAGAAGCCAGTAGGCACATCAGTTCAGCCTGTTTCTGGTGATCATGTTGTTAAAAGATCTAGAGAGGAGGTTGTTCAGCTTAGTTATCCGAAAGTGAGGCCTGCGATTTCAGCGGCTCCTGTGGGTAGTGTTGGTGGTTCTTCTGGTCCTCGTCCTTTGCATCTCTATTCATATTGTAATAAAAGACATGAGGGCGAGTGTTGGAGGAAGATTGGGCATGCTTTAGGTGCGGTTCTTAGGAGCACTTCTTTAGAGATTATCCTCATCCTTCTATTAGTTCATTTGTGTAGAGTTAATCTCAAGTTTTGGTTCAGACTCCTACTAGGGGTAGAGGATAGGTTAGACCAGCTGTTTCGGGTTTAACTACTAGGGGTAGATTGATTCAGAATGGTGGAGCTACTAGATTTGGGGCGAGAGCTTGGGTTAGTATATGCGACCAGGAAGCATGAGGATCGTGATGAGTCTTACATCATAGCGGGTACTTTTTCTATTCACTCTATCCCTTACTTTGCTTTACTTGATAATGGTTCAATGCATTCTTATATGGCGAGTGTGATATCTTGGGGTCTTATGATTTTTGTCGAAAATGTTGAGTCTGCGGTTATTGTTTAAAGTCTTGTGAGTATTTCTGTAGAGGTTAATAAGATATATCGCAACTGTCCTCTTGAGATTCAAGGGGAAATCTTTCCTGCCAATTTGTTGGAACTAACATTCAGTGAGTTTGATCTCATACTTGGTATGGATTGACTTTTTGAGCATCGAGTTAATTTGGATTGTGAGAAAAATAGGGCAACTTTGAGAACTTCTGATAATCGAGAGATAACCCTAATTAGTGAACGTAGAGGGTTTCTGTCTAATGTGATCTCAACCCTTAAAGTCGAAAAGATGATTAAAAAGGGGTCCATGACTTATCTAGCTTACATTCTAGATCCAAGGCAATCAGATTTTGGGATTGAAAAGATTCGAGTAGTGAGAGACTTCCCTGATGTATTCCTAGATGAGTTGCCTGGTGTGCCACCTAAACGTGATGAAGTTGAGTTTGGCATTGAGGTCTATCCTAGAACAACTCATGTGTCCATGGCACCTTATCGAATGCATGACACCTTATGGAATGGAACCTAAGGAACTCAATGAATTAAAGATACAGTTACAAGAGCTGTTGGATAGGAGTTTTATTCGACCTAGTGTTTCACAGTGGAGTTCTCTAGTTCTGTTTGTAAAGAAGAAAGATGGAACACTTCGACTGTGCATTGATTTTTGGAAGCTGAATAAGCTAACGATTAAGAACAAATACCCTTTACCTCATATTGACGACTTATTCGATCAGTTTCGAGGAGCTACTATGTTCTCTAAGATAGACTTGAGATCTAAGTATTATCAGCTTAAGGTCAAAGATTCTGATGTGTTTAAGATAACTTTTCAAACTCGTTTTGGGCATTATGAGTTTTTGGTGATACCTTTCTATTTAACTAATGCTCCTGTTGCATTTATGGACATGATGAATAGGGTGTTTCAACCCTACTTGGATCTGTTTGTGGTGTTTATAGATGATATCTTAGTTTACTCTAAGACTGAGGTTGAGCATGAGGAGCATCTCAGAATTGTTTTGCAAACCTTGAGAGAGAAGCAGCTTTATGCTAAGTTTAGTAAGTCCCAATTTTGGCTTTCGAAAGTTATGTTTTTGGGACATATTGTTTCCACTAAGGGAATTTGTGTGGATCCTAAAAAGATTGAGGTTATAATGGGTTGGAAGCAACCAAAGAATGTTCCTTAGATTCGTAGTTTCGTTTCTTTTTTTAGCTGGTTATTATCGGAGGTTTGTTGAGGGTTTCTCGATTATTGCGGTACCTTTCACTAAGCTTTTGAGGAGAAATGTTCCATTTATTTGGAGTAAAACTCAAGACTCTAGTTTCAAAAAGTTGAAGTTTGTGTTAACTTAAGCACCGGGTCTGATCCAACCTGAGCCTAGTAAAGCTTATACTATTTACAATGATATTTCTTACATAGGATTAGGATGTGTACTTATGCAATAGGGTAAAGTTGTGGCGTATGCGTCTCGTCAGTTGAAATCACATGAGATTAACTACCTTACTCATGACCTCAAATTTGTTGCGGTGATCTTTACTCTTAAAATTTAGAGACACTATCTCTATGGGGAGAAGTGTTACATCTTCACAGATTATAAGAGTTTGAAGTATCTACTTACTTAGAAAGAGCTTAATCTGAGGCAACGTCGTTAGTTGGAGCTTCCTAAGGACTATGATTGTGAGATTGAATATCACCCTGGTAAGGCTAATGTGGTTGTCGACGCCTTGAATCGTAATGTTGTGATTGAGCTGAGAGCTTTGTTCGCCAGAATGAGTTTGTTTGAGGATGACAGTTTCTTAGTCAAACTTTGAGTTATTCCCACTTTACTCTTCGAGATCAAGGCTGAGCAGTCCAATGATTCGTATCTAATGCATCGTATGAGAGAGGTTAAAAAAGGTACATCTGTGGACTTTTCCATCGATCAAAATAGTATTCTTTGCTTCCGAGGTCAGTATTGTATTCTAAAAGATTTTGGTCTGAAGCAAACTATTCTCCGGGAGGCGCATGATAGCCTTTATTCCATGCATCTTGGTAAGATGTATAAGAATCTTCGTGAGAAGTACTAGTGGAAGGGTTTAAAGAGATATGTTGTTGACATTGTGTTTAAGTGTATGACTTATCAGAAAGTCAAGGCTGAGCATTAGTGTCCTTCTGGTTTGCTTCAACCGATTGAGATTCCGTAGTGGAAATGGGAGCATGTGACTATGAATTTTGTGAGTGGTCTTCCTTTAACATCGTCTAAGAAAGATTCAATTTGAGGGATTGTGGATCGACTCACTAAGTCCGCACACTTCATTCCTATTAGAGTTTACTACCTCTTAAGCAAGTTGGCTCGACTCTACATTTTTGAAATAGTTTGTCTTCATGGAATGCCTTTATCTATCATTTCAGATCGAGATCCGAGGTTTACTTCGAGGTTTTAAGAATCTTTGCATCGTGCTTTGAGTACTCGATTGAATTTCAGTACTGCTTACCATCCACAGACTGATGATCAATCCGAGCGTGTGATTTAGATATTGGAAGATATGTTGAGAGGTTGTGTGATTGAGTATCAAGGTAGTTTGGAGGAATTTCTACCACTTGCTGAGTTCACCTATAATAACAGTTATCAGGCCAGTATTAAGATTGCTCCTTTTGAGGCTTTGTATGGGCACAAATGTCGTACTCCTGTTGGTTGGACTGAGTTGACTAAGTATCATTTGTTGGGACTAGATATTGTTCAGGAGTTTGAGGAGACTGTCAAATTGATTTGAGGGAGACTTAAGGCTACTTTTGACAAGCAGAAGTCTTACGCTAACCTGAAACATCAAGATATTAAGTTTAATGTGGGTGATGAGGTCTTTTTAAAGGCATCTCTATGGGAAAAAGTGCTCAGATTTGGGTGGACAAGCAAGTTGAGTCCTCATTTTATTGGTCATTATCAAGTTCTTCATCGAGTGGGACCAGTTGCTTATAAACTTGAGTTATCGCCTTAGCTTGAGCATATTCATGATGTCTTCTATGTCTCTATGTTAAGACGTTATCAGTCGGACCCGTCTCATACTGTGCCTATTGAAGAGATTGAGGTTCGTCCAAACTTGAGTTTTGAGGAGGAACCGATTAAGATCATTGCTCAGGATGAGAAAGTTCTTAGAATGAAGACTATTAAGATGGTTAAGGTCTTGTGGTGCAACCATGGTTTTGAAGAGGCTACTTGGGAGCCCAAAGCAGTCATCAAGGCCTAGTATCCGCATCTTTTTGGTTCAGGTAAATTTTGAGGACGAAATTTCTTTTAAGGGGAGAGAATTGTAGCACCTTAATTTAGATTTAGGGACCAAATTGGGTTAATTTATGAATTTTAGGGGTTATTGTGAAATTTCAATTTGGCTAGGGATTTAATTGAACTCTATGGAGAACTTTGGGGCAAAATTGGGAGCTTGGGACTTAATTGTGAATCAAGTTCAAGTGTGGGCTAATTTAGAAAACACTAAATATCTTTAAAGGTTCCATGTAATTACACCAATTTGTAGGGAATAAAACCTCTTTTTCACCTTAGTTGACCCTTCTTCTCTCATTGCTCCTTGGTGCTATCGATTTTTCCTCCCTCATCCCTCTCAATCTTTCTTTTTTGACACTGCTCTGATCATGGTCGTATCGTCGTTCATTCATTTCATCACCACCACCAAAACACTCATTCTTTTGTGAACAAAATCCCTCATCCCAAATCTTCCTTACCGTTACCGTTCGTGAGGAAAAAGGGAGAAACCATTCAGTTCTTGTGACATTGTTTCCCCACCGTTCATTTCGTTGTTTTTAAGCGTGGTAAGTTGTTTGGGAGTAATTTGGTGTTTGTTGGGTTCTTTTGGGTGTTGTGGATGGCGTTTTGGGTTGTTTTCAGCGTGTTACCATTGGGGTGGCCTTGCTTAGCGTCGTCGGTGAAGGGTGTGAAAACCCTAAGTGGCTATTATGTTAAGTTGAGATTTAGGCCTTTGGAAGTGCAAGCCCAAACCTAGTTTGATACCCTAACCCATTTAGTGACCCAATTAACCCAAACCCATTTAACTTAGGTTCGAACCAAACCTCAACCCAAGTTAGATTGACTGAACTCGACCCGTTAATCGAACCGAACCATTGACCGTTGATCGTGGACTTGAATGTTGACCGTTAACTTTTCTGTTGACCAGTTAATTTTTTGAGAAACCCTATCCTATTATTTTTCAACATTTTGAGTCCATTTCCGTTATCCATTTTATCAAATTCGAACCTGAAAGCCTCGTTTTTACTATTTTATTCTTAATTTTAGACTTAGTATTATTAAGAGGCTAAAATTGAGAATCTAATGTGGGATATTTGTGTTTAAGTGATCATGACTTCGAGGCTGATGATTTACCTCCTCCTCCACCTGTGCAACCTTTTCCTACACCGGTTTCGAGAGTTACACGTGAGTTATTTTGGTTTAGTTTTGTGTTTAGTTGGTGGCATAGAAATAGTATTAATATTTAGTTTGTATTTGTAAGATCTAATCCCGTTAAACCGGGTAGTCGACCAGTACGTGGTGGATGACCTCCTCGTCGTTAGAGCTTTCATTTTTAGAAGTGTGTTTCCAATTGTGACTTATCCTATTACATGTAATGATTTATTTTGAGAAGACTTGCGATGTGATACTGTATTGTGATATTAATGTGGCGATTGATGTTGTGTTATGGTATGACTGAGTTTCAAATGTGCAAAGCATGTTGATATTTTCATGCATAATTATGGAAATGTGATCAACTTGAGATATATTAGGAATGAGATATTATGAACTCTAGCATATAAATATTTATGAGTAAATTAATGAGATTGAGATTAAGTTTGAGATTAATATTGAGATATACATGTGATCATACCATTGTGTGATCATGAGTTGGGTTTGTACGGTGGAAGAAGTCGTTATCACACCCTTCAAAGGTTGATAATAAAACCACATTACGATGGGTGACGATTGGTTGGGAAGGGGTTCTAGGGAACCATTTTATTGTGATGGTGTGATGGAGTTTGGGTGCATTGCATTATGTTAGTGGTTGTTGTATAGTTTGTGGTTACATTATTTGTTGTGATGATTTTGTGATAATGCAATAGGATATATGTTCTTTAGAGACACACTAGGCTTTTTAGCTCATTTCCCTATAATTTCCTTTACAGACACCTGAGACTTAGCAAACTTGGTACCCGGAGGCTATTATATCGATTCTTTATTTTATTTTTGGTATCATTTGATATTTCGTATAAGCTATTCTTGGGGATTTCAATATATTTTATTATTTATGGTTTTATTGGGATTGTAAGTTTGTTTTCTTTAAACTTGGGGATTTTGCTATTTGTTTCAGAATTTATTTATTATTTAATTTAAACTATAGACTATATATATATATATAACATGTATGTATGTGAATGATGTGGTTTATCGGATTGCGAGAGGGTATAATTACAGTAATAACCTTCTGGATCCGTACTTCTGAGTAGGGGTACAAGTATCAATCGTGAGAAAGGAGGGTTAGAGCAATGGTAAAAGAGGTCAAGAGCGTGCCAATTGGAAAGGAGGTATTACGATCGTGAAGAATGAAAACATGAGTTAATACCGACTAGAACAGTTATAGGATGGCGAATTTGCATTGATTACCGGAAGTTGAACAAAGTGACTAAGAAAGATCACTTTCCGTTGCTGTTTGTGGATTAGATGCTAGATAGACTCGTAGGAAGAGACTATTACTGTTTTCTAGATGGGTACTCAGGTACAATCAGATTACAGTTGCATTGGAAGCTCAACATAAAACGACATTCACATGCCCGTATGGAACATTCGTATTTAGACGTATGCCATTTGGTTTATGTAATGCACCTACTACGTTTCAAATATGTATGATGACCATTTTTAATGACATGGTTGAGAAGTATTTGGAAGTGTTCATGGATGACTTTTCAGTGTTCGGGGACACGTATGATGATTGCTTAGCTAATCTAACTAAGGTACTGAAGCGATGCAAAAAGACAAACCTTGTTCTCAACTCGAAAAAGTGTCATTTTATGGTACGAGAAGGTATTGTTTGGGCACCGAATAACAAGACAAGGAATTGAAGTCGACAAAGCCAAAGTATATATTATTGAGAAGCTTTCACCTCCAACATCAGTAAAGGGTGTTAGGGCTTTTTTAGGACATGCTAGATTCTATCGAAGATTTATCAAAGACTTCTCCAAGATTGCTAAACCTTTGAGCAAGTTATTAGAGAAGGATTCGACGTTCAACTTTGATGAAGAATGCTTGATAGCATTTAATGATTTGAAGAATCGATTAGTTTCAGTACCAATTATTGTCACACCAGATTAGGGATTTTCGTTCGAGTTGATATGTGACGCAAGTGACTTCGCGATCGAAGCTGTGATGGGCTAGCGAAGGAACAAAATTTTTCATCCCATCTACTAGCAAGTCGGACTTTGTTAGGAGCTTAGCTGAACTATACGGTAACCAAGAAAGAATTACTTGTAGTTGTGTTTGCTTTTGACAAGTTTAGATCCTATCTTGTAGGCACAAAAGTAACGGTCTTTACGGATCATTTGACAATTAAATACTTACTTGCCAAGAAGGATGCTAAGCCGAGACTGATTCGTTGGGTGTTACTAATTCAATAATTTGACTTGGAAATTTAAGAACGAAGAGGTGTAGAGAACCCAGTAGCCGATCACTTGTCTAGGTTGGAGCCACGAGAAGAAAATTCAACTCTTTTACCTATACAAGAGACGTTTCCTAACGAACACATACTCAAGTAAGTCATAACACTCCTTGGTTTGCTGATTTTGCTAACTACTTAGCTTGTGGTTTGATTCCCTATGATAATATGTATCAGCAAAGGAAGAAGTTCCTTCATGATGCTAAGTATTACTTCTAGGAAGAGCCGTATTTGTTTAAGAAGTATTTAGATCAGATGATCAGAAGATGTGTGGCAGAAGATAAAGTACGAGCAATATTGTATCAATGTCACATAGCTCCAAGTGGGGGACACTTCGGAGGTTCACGTACTGCGACAAAAGTATTGCAAGCTGGATTCTTTTGGCCGACATTGTTTAAGGATGCGTATGCTTATGTCAGAAGCTGTGACCGATGCCAAAGGGTTGGTAATGTCACCAACAGAAATGAAATGCCTTGAACAAATATCATGGAAGTGAAATTGTTCAATGTTTAGGGTATTAATTTTCCTTGTCCATTCCCTCCATCATATGGTAACAAGTATATTCTGGTAGCAGTCGACTACGTATCGAAATAGATTGAAGCTGAGGCATATCTGACAAATGATGCCAAGGTAGTGAAGAAGTTTTTGCAGAAGCATGTGTTCACACAATTTGGAACTCCGAGAGCCATCATCGGTGAAGAGGGGTCCCATTTTGTGAACAAATGGTTGAAGTGGTTACTTGATAAACACGGAATAAGACACAAGATTGCTACAGCTTACCATCCATAGACAAATGGGCAAGTTGAGTTGGCAAACAAAGAAATAAAAGGCATACTCGAGAAGGTAATGTGTCCGAACCGACAAGATTGGTCTAAGAGATTGGACGATGCTTTATGGGCTTACAGAACATCTTACAAGACACCTTTAGGGATGTCTCCCTTTAGGTTGATATTTGGAAAAGCCTGCCATTTACCTTTGGAGTTAGAACACAAAGCTTACTGGGCTATTCAACAACTCAACTTGGATCTTAAGCTTGCTAAAGAGAAACGAATGCTTCAGCTCAATGACTTAGAAGAATTCCGAACATTTTCTTATGACAATGCCAAGCTATGCAAGGAAAGATTAAAAAGATGGCATGACAAGCACATTCGAGTCAGAGAGTTCGAAGCAGGTCATCAAGTTTTATTGTTTAACTCTAGATTGAAATTTTTCCTAAGTAAATTGAGATCACATTGGTCAGGTTCATTCACTATCCATCAAGTTTTTCCATACGGAGTGGTTGAACTCTATGGTAAGCAAGGTATTTTTCGAGTTAATACCTAGAGATTGAAACATTATTAGGGGAATAAAGTTGAGCAAAATGAAGTCTCGCTCATTTTAATAAAGAACTTAGGTTATATTTTCTAGACTAGTATGTTAAAATAAATTTTGTCGATGAGTTTGGAACTTAAGCGGGACCACTTGTGACCCCTCTAATCTTTCTTGGGAATTAATTTTAACATAATTTTTCGAGAAATTATTTCCTAAGTTAGAAAATAAGTTTTTAATGTTTTAATTTTGCAAATAAAAGGGTCAATTTTTTTATCTAAGTTTTAAATTACAACTCAATTTTCAAATAATTTAAGTTTAAGGACTTAATTAAATTTTTTGTAAAAATTGGTTGTTAATTTTGTGAATATTAAAATAGTTGTTCATTTTTGTAAATATTTTTAAAATAGCTGAAAAATAAAGTTTTTTTCATTTAAATTATTTTATTTTATTTTTTTAAAATTTTGATAATTCTTAATATTAAATTATAAATTATAAATTTCAATTTATAATTTATATTAATTATTATGAAGAGTTTGAATTAGGATTAGTTTTTAAATTTGAATTTAAATAAAAATTGTATTTGAGAATAAAATAGGATTTAGGAATTTAATTTTACTGTTTGAGTGTGAATATTCTTCCATGCATTATAAATAGCCCACCTCTCAAGAGAATTATCACTAAAACCTTCAAATTCGCTACCCTAGATAGCCACCATCGGCAGTCATCGGAAGCCATCAGGCCGCATCTACCAACGTCTCCCGCAAGCACCCGATGCTACTCGATACCGCCTGATGCATCCTGACATATTAGCCCGCACATTCGCACGCCTGTCGAGCCACGCTTGCCGTGTGCACCACACGCCCTAGACACCTAGGCCGTGTGCCCCTTACCCAAACCCTAATTCTCTTTAAATTTTACCTTAGATAAAACCCTTTTTATTTTTAGCCCTAATTAGTTATTTTGGATTTAATTTCAACAAAAAGTGGTAAAAATTCATCTTCTAATTTTTAATTTATTTAATTTGTTAACTCTTTAATTTATTTTAAATTGTTAATATTTTTACTAATTAAATTTTAGAAAAATGTTTGTGTTCCATTTATTTGTTAATCAGGTTAAAATCATGCCACGCAAGAGAACTCGTGCCGCAAACAAAAGAACAGTCGTATAAATTTCATAGTGCAAGAGCTAAGAAAAGATATGATAGCACATTCAGAAATCAGCAGATGTTACCTGAAAAGGATTTACTTGGGAAACAAGTAAATACACCAAATTCATGGCAAGAGTCCGACAAATTACTGAAGCTTTGAACTGGGGATTATTTTGTGAAAAGCGACCGAGTGCAGATGTGGAACTAGTTCAAGAATTTTATGCAAATTTCAACTTAGTTGAACTTAAAGAAATTTCAACCCGAGGAATCAAGGTACCATTAAAGTCAAGCACTATTACTGAGTTCTTTGACTCTTGATTTCGAAGAAGATGAATATCATACTTTGTTGAAGAACTTAGAGGTTGAAAAATTGCAAGAAATTCTTCGAGAACTTATATAGTTCTAGGGTTGAATGGACAGTGTCAAAACATGAAATTCATACATGTCATAGAGAGAATTTGACACCAATGGTAAAAGTGTGGTTTTACTTCATTCGACTCAGTCTCATGCCTATTCAACAAGGAACTGTTGTTTCATTAGATCAAATGGTGTTGATTTATTCAATCCTGAAGGCAAAAACCATCGATTTAGGAAGAATCATCATCAAAGAAATCCCAACTGTGCCATGAGACGTTCTGCTCAAGCCTATTTTCCATTTATGATCACAGTGTTGTGCTTGAAAGCTGAAATTCTTGGTGACGTAAATAGAGCAAGATATAACCAAGGAGCAATTTCTGATTGGGATCTATATCGAGTAGCAGAAGATTCCATTCTTCAATAACAAGCTAAAGAAGAAGAAGAAGACCCTGAAGATGAAGAAGATCCAGAAGAGGATCCTGAGGAAGAAGAAGATCCTGAAGAAGATCCTGTGGAGATTGAAGATGATCTTTAGATAACTGAACCGATTGGAATGCATGATGAGATAGAGTCGACTGAATGAACATCCGAGCCTAATAGATCCATACAGAGACCACCGTCGCCTCCAGCTAAAATTCGAAATGAGCTATCAAAGATGATGGATTGCATGCAACACATGCAATGGCAGCAACAATTGTTTTGGAGATACACGAAGATATGAGATGATGCATTAAAAAGTGCATTTGAAAAAGTGTTTAATGACCCTTTTTTTTTGTGCCTGAATTTCCATATTACATATTCGAACCATGGACTCCAATGACGAGAAAGGAGCAAGGTGACTCGAGCAACAATAGGGACTACCAAGCAAAAGAAGAGTCAAAGTTTAGGGGTCTGAACATAAATAAAAAGGGGGAACTTGTCTTTTCTTTAAATTTTGTTATTTTATTTTGAGTCTTTTATTTTTGAATGAATTTAGGATTAGGTCACTAGGTTAGTTTTAATTCTTGAATAATAAATAAGAAGTTGAAGAAAATAATTTGAGCAACTTAGAAAAGTAAAAGTGTGGTAATAAATATGTACATGTCTAGGATTGGATATGAAGAGCTTGGTACTTAAGTAGTTAAATTGACTCACCTCCTCTTCTTTGATCCTACTTGGTGTGCAATATTGATTTACTTTTATTTTTATGTTCTCTATTGTTTTAACAATGAGGACTTTGTTCAATTTAAGTAGGGGGACCGAAAATCGAAAACTCCCTGATAGTATTATTTCTTCTTATTTTATGAATTTAGTTACAATTTTGCTTGAAAATTTGAATTTATGTTAATTATGTAAAGCTTTAGTAAAAATAAAATTTAATTATCTCAATGGTGATGATGTTAAACTGAACCATGATAAGAATGCTACTCTTAATAAAATATGTGAATCATATGATAATTTTTTTTCCTTATAGAAGCTAGATATGCATGAAAGTTTAAGTCTTTAGAATTGACTTGGTAATTTCTTGAGGCGAAATCCTGGAAGTATGAAATTTTGAAAATGATTTAGCCAACATTTGTTTGGATCGTTTGAGCCTTTATTTTCTTTGTACCGTACAATTACAAGCCATCTTATCTCTTGTACTTATCTCTAAATTGTCACAACAACTAGACTCAGTTTATCAAGATTATGTTTTGAAAATAAGTTTAGGGGAGTTAAGAAGAAGTACCAAAATGCTCAACAAAAAGTATTGTACAACAAAACAATGCTCAGAAAAAGAAAAAAAAAAGGAAAAAAAAAAGCATATGTACTCAAAAGAAAAAGAAAAGAGCATGAGCATGAAAAGTTCGAAAAAAGTTGGTGAAATTGAAGGTTTGATGCAAGCTAAGTCCAGGGTTTTAGCTTAAATTTATCTATCTTTCTTACCCCTAGCCTAGCCCCATTACAACCTATGCAAAAGACCTATTTGATTCAAAATTTCAATGCTACCTACATTAGTGAAGAGAAATTGTTATGTTCAACATATGAAGACATAAAATTAAACTTAGTGATTGCATTTTAGTCTTAACTGAGGAAATAAAGATTGAGTGATAGAATTTTAGCATGTTTAATTGAGATAAGCATGATGATTGAAGATAATTGAATAAAAAATACTTGGGCTACATAATTCTTAAATTCTTGTTTTTTATGCACAATTATTTTGAATTCATAAGTATGAGGAGAAATGATCAACTCTTTTGTGATGTGTGCATTACTCGAGACAAGAAATGAATTAAGTTTGGGGGTGTGAAACGATGAAAATATATAGATTTTTTCATACCCTTTTTTAACCTAATTTCATGCAAATTCTGAGTAATTAATGTAAAAATATAATTTATTTATAAAATAATTAATTTGTGTTAAAATTACCAACATATTGATTTTAATTATTTTTACAAATATTGAGCATAATTTGGTGATTTTTTGATAGATTTGCACAACTGGTGAAAATCGGCCCCGCAAACACTACTAACAGCTAACACCATTGAGACAATTTTTACACCAAGTTAATGACAAGCTAAGAAGCATTTTTTCAATTCAAGGGTCGGTCCAATATGAATCTAAATTATGGTTTATAATTATATTTTTAATTCAAATTAAATTGGATTAAAATTTAATTATAAAGGGTAAGCTGAAGTGACTCGATGTGCATGCAACCGAGGGTCGAACCACCTCCAAATGGGCTAGCCATGTGCCGTCCAAGTGCTGACATTAATTAGCTGAAATTTTGACCATTTCAACCTTGCAAACACAGCCCTCAAACTTTCCCAAATTTCCATTCCAACCCCTCTTCTTTTCATGGATTCAAAATCTCACCCCTAGCTTGTTTTTAGCAAACTTTGAACAAGTCAAAGTTGACATGTGGTGGTCGGCCATGGGGGAGTGTGTGGCTGATATTTATTTTCTAAATATAGCTGCACAACCTCTCCTCAACTCCACCTATAAATACACCACTCATTCTCCTAATTTCATCACATCAACACAACTCATCTTCTCTTCTTTCTCTAGTTTTCTCTCTAGCCTTCCATCCATTTTCCCCATTCCCTTGCCAAATTCCCCTCTTGGATAAAATTAATATTAACTTACAATTTATAGAAAAAATTAATGAATAAACGGATAAGTTAGTGTTTCAATTAGCTCTTTTCTCAATGTTCCTTCCAAGTGTGGACATGTTGGCTTCGTATGCCTGACTTCTTACAGTAACTGCATAACTTTGGTGTGACTTTTCGCTCTTGAATATCCATATTGCCTCGTATCCGAGTTGAGTTCGATTGACCTTTTGGCTTGCACCACAAGTTCTTATCTAGTACCAACTTGAAATGAGCATGTGAGGTGGGCGGTCACATGCTTTCATCTCGGATAGGTGGAAATTCAGATTTCAAATATTATACGCGTGTTGTAGTTTGTAAAGTTTGGCAACGTAGGTCATACAATCTACATGTGTCGAGGCACATGCCGTAATTGCATGTGCGCATGGATAATGAAGTGCTTAAAATCTCCCACAATCACAATTCATTTGTCTTAAGTCTACGCAATACGCTCCCTTGAAAACTCCTTGGTCGGTCTATGGGACGCGAGTGACACACTGAAGACATTAAGTTTGTTCTTTCTACATTTTTCCTAATATCTTTCAACACCAACTCGCACCAAACGTAGTTGTCTTTTATTTGTTCTACATATGTCTTAGCCAGCTTTGGAAACAAGGTTGCTAATCGAAAATACATTTCTTTGACCATCGAGGTTAGCAGAAAATGATGTGTCCCCTTTAATACAGAATTAATGCATTCTGTTAGGTTTGTTATCATGTGACCGTATCGTAGTCCTCCATCACACAATTGTGTCCACTACTCCTTGGGTATCCAATTGAGATACACTGTACCCTCTCGATTTACAGCCCATAATCTCTCCAACATTTCATGGAATCGATGTTGGATGAGCTCGTACTCTATTGATGGGGAACAATATTATATTCATGAAATGTGACCCAAATGTATATGTTAAACTGTTATACAGGAAAAAAAATACTATGCACAACGTACATATGTCAATAACATGTCACCTTTCCGCATCGTTATGGTATCGACCCATGTAGTTAGACCATATATGACGAAACAATACCTATGGTGTTCACAATCCTAGAGGCTTGAACATCGATCGAATGTAGCTTGTATTTGGTGCCCCTGTCAGAAATAATGCATAAATCGGGTTGCAACACAACATGCCTTCTCAAGTTAGTTAAGAAGAAATCTCGGTCATCTTCGGATTCTTCGGGAATTATTACAAAAGCAATTGGAAGGATTTTTCAATTAGCATCCTATGCAATAGCTAACAACAACCGGTGCTCGTATCTCCCGTACATGAATTTGCCGTTAATTAGGACAAGTAGCTTATAATACCAAAATAGAATAATTTATTGCTTGAAAGTAAAAAAAATGATGGAAAAGACTTTTTCTAGGGACCAAGCATTCGTTGTAATACGCAGACTTTGTTTGCAGGTCGATTACGAAACCTGGTATGTATCGTTCTAGTACTTGACATCATATGCACAATTCATTGTAAGATTTCTCTCACTTGCTATGCATCTTATCTAATGCCTTTTGTTTTGCCAACCATGCCTTTTGGTAGGACATAGTGTAATTGAACTCGCTACGGATTTGTACTATCAAAACTAGGACTAGAATCCTAAGACTCATTTTGACCATGGGAAATATAAAGTTAGATATCATGTCCAAATCCAATTTCAGATTATCATTCGACATGCTTGGAAAAAAATAAATTGGGCCACTATACGTAATATAATGTCGAAAAAAAGATCAAACTTTGAATTGATGTTTTTAACCATGATACCAACTACAACACATGTATGTAGAGCGGTAAACTTCCTGATCATCCAAAATGCTAACTTCTTCCTCACAGTTATCATGATTTTCCATGGACATTTTGTTCCACGCATTGCACACTTCACCTCATATTTTGAATCAAGAGCATGTAACATTAAAGTTGACACCATGATGTATGCTATATGCTTGACTGTAACTACAAAAGCATCTTTGGAGTCAAAATCCATCCTAACCTTTAAGTCATCGAAATTTGTGACGAAGTCGCATGCCCTGATCTTTTATGATGGAGGTCTAGGAATTCTAAGTCACCTTCAGCAACAAGATTGTCAGTACGCATGTGGGGTGAGGGTTTGTAAACCGTGAAACCCGAATCATCCCATTGAGCAATGTACGAAGCTTCAACGTCAAAACCACTATCTTTTGGCTCAGTAGGAAATTACTGCAATTTCTACACCATCCGATCCAAACTCTTGTATTGGGTCATTATCGGTTTTAAACCCTTATTCGTTCTCTTCATTCTCATCATCCGCTGTTCTCCCTTTGTTATCAACCCCGATTACATGTCCAAGGTTGGTTGTGCCTTCGCCGGTCAAGATTGTTGGGAGTAGATCATTCGTTCTTCTAAATTTGAAGTCAGTCCCAAAATCAATTTTATTGGGCCCACCTAGTAACTTGATGGTTTACTCGTGTGAGTGTTATCGGGGTTGAAAATCGGCATGTTGAAGTTGAAATCAAAAGCACTAACAAAATGTCGTGTTGGTGTGTCGTAAGCTCGATGACCAAATACACCCGACTATCCCCTAAAGTTGTAATCGAGGGGTGAAATTAATGAATACCTCACAATTGATGACGATTTTGGGGTGTCTTGGTAAGAGTTTTACTGTAAAGATATGAATCCACCACACAATCATGTGGTTTGACTTTTTGCTTCTTGATTTGGCGTGGAATTTGGCGAACACGGTGTCATTGAAATCAGGCCACCTTCATCCTCATTGAAAAAGTGGGCATATAGCTCTAGTAGAACATTCCCACTAAAGTAATGAGATTTAATCACTGTCTCCAGCTCGTTGTCCCTTGTGATCTAAAAATGACATATTTAACAGGGTTCAATGACGTTATATATCTACATTTCAAGCTCGAAATTCTTCTCCAAATCCCCACTTTGCTCCTAATATTTGTCCGAAGCTCTTTTAACGTTATGGTCTAGTTGAAAGCCAAATCTTCATATTGGACTGATACAAAAATGGGCCCAATTTTGATCTCACAAATTTGACTATTGTAATAGATATCAACTTTGACTTGTCTACTCATCTTGAACAAAATAGCTTGTTCCACATGTTTACAATCAAGAAAATAGTAAAAAAAATATAGTTCTCATCACGTAAATTAAAAACCCTACACATAATTTAGTGAATTACCTTTGCTTGGACAACTATGTCAACATTCAAGTTTTTCACGATGACCGTCTTCTCCTAATGTCAAGTATTTTTATGGACACAATCTACTTAAAAGGTTGGTATGGAAACTCAAGGATTGTATTGAGTTTATTTTAAAGAGAACAATACCACGAGGCATATCAAACGATTCCAGCAACAATGTATGTCTCGGGCATCACGGGTTCTGAGGTATACAATTAAAGTTGAAAATTGTGGAGAAGAATATGCACCCCCGCAGCGACGTTTTCAACAAGGCAACTATAATGAAATTTATCTCGGGAATCCTAGGTTGCAAGGGCTCAGAGGAAAAAGCAATCAAGTTAGGGTGGGGCTTGAAATGCCCAGAGAGAAAACGCTCCCCGCATGGGGCATTTTTAGCTGACAAGGTAGTGAAAATGCTTTTTACAGGGTGCGTTTTCATGCCACATGTCTAACATGCCAGTAGAAAATGCGTCCTGCAAGAAGCATTTTCACTGCCATGTCAGCTTAAAACACCCCTTGCATGGAGCGTTTTCTCTCTAGGCATTTCAAACCCCACCTCTACTTGATTGCTTTTGCCTCTAAGCCTTTGCAACCTTGGATTCTTAGGATAAATTTCATACATTACAACTTGGATTCTCGTGGTAAAATAAAAAAGCTCCTTTTTTACCTCGCCCCATCCCCTATATAAGTGGTCGTTCTCATCCCCTACTCCAACATATCTCAATCTCCTTTAAATTTTTTTTCTTTTACTTACATGTTGAAATTTTCGGGTACAAATATTTATTTCTCTCTGGCTTTGAGGGAGACAATCATAGTTTTAAGTTGTGTTTAGGTTCACGGTGATGTCATGGAGCTTGGTAACCTATAAATTTCAGCTGTCGTGTGAGTATGGGGCCATCACCTAAGAAGTCGAGGTCGCATTGTAATTTGAGGTCCAAGTTGACGGTGATTATACGGTCTCAAGTTGAAGCGTAACTAGGGTTTCAAGTTTACAAAGGTTATGTTGTCAAAGGATGGAGCCTAATTGGGGCCTTAGTTGATGGTGGTTATGCGGGCATGACAACTAGTTTCTCCTCGTCAGAGGAGTATGATTTATAAAACCCATATAGAAGTCAAAGACGGAAAACACAAGGACCTTCCAATATAATCAAGTAATTCATTTTGTCCATCTCTACTGAAGGTAATGACATTGTTATTTGTTACACCTTAATTCTGTCACAGGTTATTTAATAGGTCATCGCCTTCGGTGGTGATGGATAAAATGAATTACTTAATTATACTGAAATGTCACAGCATTTTTCTTCTTTGACTTTTGTATGGGTTTCATAAAGCATCCTCCTCTAATGAGGAATAACTCATTGTTATGCCCGCATAACCACTGCCAATTAGGGCCCCATTTATACCCCATCCCTTGACAGCATAACCTTTGTAAACTTAAAACCCTAGTTACACTTCAACCCAAGACCGTAAATCATAGTCAATTGGGACCTTAACTTGAAGCGTGATGGCTCCACACTCACATGGCAAACGAAATTTGTAGGTCACCCAACTCCACGACACCACCGTAAATTCAAACATACCTTAAAATTATAACAATATCTATCTCAAACACAAATAAAAATAAATCTACAAACTTCTAATTTCTAACCGCAAGAAAAATAAAAGAAAAAAAATTCAGCAAAGTGAAATTTCGTAGTGAAACCATGCCTTATAGGACATATTTTCCTTTCTCTGTCCAAAAACAATGTAGATCAATACATTTTTAAAAAAAACACACATTTACTTAATTTTTTTTTCTTTTTCAGCATATTCTGATAAGTCAACCCATTGGCAATTTAAGTTTATTTTATAACAACCAATATCTTACGTAAACTTAATAATAATAATAATCAATGCATAATTAAAACTTAATTTGAAGTTGCACATATAAAACACCAATTATCTTACTCTTGCAATGTATAGGTTGATTGTGTGTATTAATTTAATTTAATTATATTTATTTGCTAAAAAATTAATACAAAATTTGAATATATTAAAAAATTAAAAGATAAATAATAATTATATAAGGTAAATGCATAAAATTTTAAAATATATATTAAGTTATATACTAATTTGATTCCGCAAAAATATTGTTAATATAAAATTTTACTTTAAATATTATTAAACATAAAAAAATTAAACTTAACCATAAATAAGAAAGACAGTGAAGTAGGATATAAAAAATAAATATTTAAATTTTATTTTTTTCAATATTTTTGAAATAGTTATTTTTTAAATATTCGAAATTAGACATTAACATATTCTAAAATTGAAACAAAAATATTCTTTTCAGTATTTTCAATAATTTAATTTTTTGTGTATTATATTTCATAATTAAAAAATATGTATTACCAATTTAAAAATTATCTTTTTAAAACAGTATATCGAAAAGTAATATTTTTTTTTCAAAGTTTCTTATTATTTAATCCCATGTAATGTTGGTTTTTGGTTTTTTTTTTTAATAATATCATAAAATTATCAATGGCTTTGATAAGAATTTTGTATAGTTTATTTTAAATATATTGATGTGATTACATGATATTATCTGTTCATACTTTTTTAACTCTTTGACAACGCGCACACACATTGCACATATAGGTGCTTGAACTCGAGTCTCCTAAGATGAATATCATCCCTTTAACCACTGGAGCCACTTGTTGAGTTCGAATTTTGTATAGTTTTAATACCAGTTAATAAATTTTTTTTGGTATAATTGTGTTTATAATATTTATTGTAATAAATAATAGTTTTCATTTAAATTATGGGGTTTACAATAATTTAGAGTTTAATATGTAAAATGTTAATGTGTCTAGTAAAGATGTTATTTACTAAGTCATCATTTTAAATATGACACCTAAGATTATTTCTAAAACCCTTGTAATATAAATATATATTAGTTTTTTTATCTCGTGCAATGTATGGATTACTTGTGTGTTTTATAAAATTTTAAAATTATTGATGAAACAATATTTGCGAGATATAGAGAACTTAAAAAATATACTTAAAATTTTAAAAGATAATATATTTGTAATATTATGAATATGATTTGAATTATAAAACTGGAATAATATGTCTATATAATTAATTATTGAAAAAATTAAAATATATATATTATATGTAAGTGTAGAAATAAAGTTTAAAAAAATATATATTTTAATTTTAATTTTAGGAATAAAGTTTTATATCATTTTAAATTTTAGAAATATATATATCTAATAATTTTAAAATTTAGAAATAAAGTTATAAATAATTTTAAGAATAATATGTATCTAATACATTTTAATTTTAGAAATAAAGTTTCATTTTTTTCAAATATTTAAAGTTTTTAATTTTAAGCAATTTTTAGAATTAAAATTTATCTTTTAATTTTAAAAATAATATATTTATAAATATATATAACACAAGTGTTCAAAAAAAGATTTCAACACTAAACAGTCGCCAATAAGCAAGCCAAATTCTAAATCAATTTATTAAACACAATTTAATGCAATATAGTAAATAAGATATATAAAACATATATTTTAAATATAGAAAAAGTGAATCCATGTGATGGTCTGATAGTTAAGAGTGTTTATCGTCCCAAGTGTGACCTGAGTTTAAGTCGCGTTAATTGTGCTTGTTGTTCGGATTTGTCCTATTATTTTAGTTCACCAGAAAAAATATAGAAGAATATGAAATAAATTTAATAATAGTCAAATTAATAATTTTTATGGTAATTAAATAATATTTATATTTATGATAAATAATTTATTTTATTATTGCAAAAAGTTTATGTAAATCTAATAGATGGTGTAAGGTTTGAATATAAAATATGAAGTTTTTTTTTTTAAATATTAAATATTTATTTTAGAATTGGCTTGTATTATAAATTAGAAATGAGAAATTTTTGAATTGTTAATCTTATCAAATTTTTTATTTTCTTAACTTTATAACATATATAATTTTTTAAAACTAATCACAAAATTTAAAATTATTAATTAATTTAAATATGAATAAGTCACATGTCATTTAAATAGGTTTTTTAACTCGGCTTTAGATCTTAGACCTTGTAATATATAATAAATGTGACATGACGAGAGTAGATAGCAACACATTGAAGTTGTAAGTGATAAATGAAGTTAAGTAGGATTTAAACAAAAACTCATTCATTTTAATAAAACATATAGATTTTACTTTATAAAATATTTATTTTTAAAATGTTAATATAGTTTTTAATAAAATATTAAAATTTAAAATTAATGTTAATGTTAAATTTTATTATTGAAATAAAATTATGATATTAAATAATTTTTTAAAATAATAAATTTTATTAATAATTTATTATATGACTAAATATAAATATGTATGTTTAATAATATTAAAAATTATTGTATTTGAAATCGAACATTTTAAAAAATTAAAATTAAAATTTACTATTTATATAATAATATTTGAATTTATTTAAGTTAATTTCCATAAAAAAACATAAAAAAAATTTATGTGAGTCATTTTCGTGAAACAAAAATACTTTTAATGTGAATAATAAACGATTTAATATTCTAAAACAAATTTGCAAATTCAGATTTGAATATTACGGAATTTGTAGATATTGATTTGCTGTTATTCTTATTTGTATTTTAGTCTATTTTAAAATAATATCGATATGGATTATTATTTGGTACATTGATTGTGAAGTTTCTTAATTACATAAGTAAGGTTGAGATATTGTCTTTTAATTATTAATAGTTTTTTTTCTCATACTTTTTGGGGGAAAGTTAATATATTTAAAGAATAGCCTTCAAAATACACCACATTCGTACAAACTGTCACACCCTAAAATTTCGTTTAGGAGTTTTGAGGATATTTTAAGGATTTTAGCTCATATGTGTTTGAAATTTCGTAAACATGGTAACAGAAAATATTTTCGACTACAGCTTTTAGAAAATTAAATCAACTTTTGAAAACGAGTTTTAAAAACCTTTAATTTTTAATTAAGACTGATTTGTAAAAGAGTTAAAAGTGTAAATTTTTAAAAAGAAATTAAACCAAAATTTAAAATTCAACCTAAAACCCATTTATAGGTTTTTATATCACGATAGTTTCTTCCTCTTCCATTCTTGTGTTGTTCCTTCTCTTTCCCAAGCCCTATTCATCAAGTTTTGGTTCATTAAACCTCCATAAACACTTCAAGAAAACACCCCAAAATCTCATTGATTTCATCATCTTTCTCACGTGTTAGTTTTCTCGAATTTACATCAAAGTCCGTTTTTCTTTCATCAAAAGTAACGATTCGATTCCTAATTAGTTTTAAATGTTATCCGATTTTTAAACTGAACTTTTAGTCATTAAATCACATGTTTTAAATAAAGCAGTGTGGTAGACTTTTTGCTGGTTGTTGCCATGATATTTAGGATGATTTCATGATTTTATTGCTTTAGGTTTTATGAACATTGGTCTTGGTATTTTGAATACTTGCTCGGACATATTCATGACGTTGTGAGCTGCTATTATGGTCGTTTTGACGATGATTTGATGAGATATTAGTTGCATATTGAATAGTTAATAGTTAGAGTGGATTAAATGCCTTATTATGTTGTATTTTTTGTTGTCTGGAACAGGGGTATCGATATTCAAGATTTAATATCAATACCTCCATGATTTTTGAAAGTGCAGGACATCAATAATGTAATTTTGTATCGATACCATATCACGAGTATCGATACTCGAGGTAAAATAATCAATACTTTAATAAATGTATAAATAATTTCCGAGATTTTGATTTTTATACAAGGAATTGAATGTTGTTTTGATATTGATTTTTCAAGCGATATTGATACCACTTGAGAGAAATATTGATACCTCACATTCAGTATCGATACTTACGTAACTGCTTTGAATTTTTTTTTTGCTAAATGGTCCTAATGCATTTTAGTTGTTACTATAAGTTTGATTGAAGTATGTATAGCATATTTTAATGACGATTAGTATATGTTTGACTAAAATTCGTACAAATGCTAAACAAAAGGATGTTTGCTTAACTATGTGACAGTGGTGTAATGCCCTGTTACTTGGGCTCGGCAACTGGATTGGATTTAGGGTGTTACACAAACTCTTATATTTATTTTATAGTTAAATATGTCCCTAACCTATATTTTTTGCCCATTAAAGCCCTTAAATTTTTTTAAATTAAATCGGCATGCTTAAAGTCCTTAATTTAAGTGAAGTGATTTTTTTTTAACTTTTTCTTTTATTTTTACACATATAATAACTTTATTAGTTTAAAAAATTTAATCTAAATCTCACTCAAATATATGGGATTAAAATTCTTTTATTCAACCAAAATTAAAAAGAAAAGAAAATAGCATCAACTACAAAATTGTGTAATCTGTACAATGAGATCCAAGTTTGGTGGGTGCCAATGGTGATTAATCCTAGTACTTACAAATTATTCATCAATTAGATGAATGGTGTTGGTGCTGTTTTTATAAAGAGAATTAACCTTCGGAGAAGGAAAAAAAAAGTGTTTAAATGGAAGTTTGATAAAATATGGGGATTATTTATGATATTTGATCATTTTTCATGTGAGCCCAAAAAATATATATAGAAGTCGAAGTTGGTTCTCAAGTGCCGACTCAACTGTTTCACTAATTAATCTACAATCCCATCTATTTTACTAATTAATCTTTTTATTTCATTTATATTGAAAAAAAGCCGTTTTAACTTTTATAATTAATAAAATTTTCTAGTCAATTTTATTTCTTTTAGTCAATGTTTTGTATTTTTTGGTGAATTACGAAGAGAGAGCAAAATCCTAACAACAACGCGACTGACACAATTCAAATCTAGGCCACCCGTAGGACAATAAACACCTTTCACTATAAGACCAACAGGGAATTCAAAGCTATGTAATTTTATCAATGTTATTTGAGGGTCAATGCTAACAAAATCAACAGAATACATTTAAGCGTTTTAATCCCATGCATAAATTTAAGGTTCATGTTTTTTTTCCCTTTATTGTTAGTAGATTAAAAGAGTTTTAGTTTCACCCTTCAAAAAAAATTAGTTTCACTGTTTATTAAGATGTATAATAAAACTGTTTAGTAAGAGATTTAGATTAAATCTTTGTAACTAATAATGTAATACCTAATATCCGTCTCAATCATTAAGTCTGAGTAACGGGATGTCACATATATTGTTGGAGCAACTACAAACAATTACAATTCATACATGCAATTAAGATTTATATGCATCCATAACATGTTTTACAATCAAATTCGAGTATTATGCAAGCTTATGAAAGCTCTTTTGATAACCCGACGTCAAATAAGGACTAAAAAGTAAAACTTGAAAACTTTATCGAGTTGGCATCACAGCTTCTACGGTGCAAGGTCGTGACTTTGAAAACAGTAAGTTGACGTCGCAACATTCAAGGCTAGTGTCACGACGTCCAAAGGGTGGTGTTGCAACAATGGAAGCAGATTCCTTCAACTCATACCTTTGATGGTTTTACCTGCCACGCGATACCACACCAATGGTCTAATGACCCCAATATGCAATACAATTCAACTTATAATGATATTCAATTACACATTTCCATTCTTTAAAATCTTTAAACCATATATATACACATACTATAAACAATTCATGTCACCCTACTTATAACATACGCAATTCAAGACACTAAGTTGACCATTTACAACCTTAAAACAATTCAAACCTAAGAACATGCCTTTATTTGAACATAAAGAATGGTGAAAACATTTCTCAGTCGAGAGTTGCAGTTTGGATGATGGATCAATCTTTGAGACTTCGAGATCTTGTAATACCTGAGTACGAAATAAACAAAATCGTACGTTGAGCGATAAAGCTTAGTGGTACTTCTATGATTCAAGTCAATAGCATTAACATTAATATGAACTAATTCAATTAAATATACAACCTTACCATACATGCTTTCTAATACATTCCACAACCACTTTCAATACTTTTCCATTCCTACCTACTTCATACCATTATCTATGTGCATATACACATATAGATATCTATCAATTTGATGTTGAATTTCATTTACCATTTAAATCACTCTCAAGCCTATTGGCTTGTTCATACTCGAATTGGCCCACAAGATTCATTTTTAACTGGTTAGCATGATCTTTGACATGTTTTCATTTTTTTACATTTCATATATATATACACCAAATAGACCAAATTCATTCACATTATAATCAATTCATGTTTTATAAACCCTATTAACCAAACACAGACTCAAGACGGATACACGGATCTATTACTTTGTCATCCCGAGTTATCCAACAATGATGACTACTAGAACATGCACATACTACCACCCAGGATTACCTGACAACGATGACTTTTACTATTTTTTATTTTGTCATCCTGGGTTGCTCAACAACAATTCCTTCTAATCATTTTACTTGATCCTATGTCATGTCAACTATATCTGACTCTGCTTGAATAGTTAATAGGGTAACCAATGTTTTAATTACATATTATAAACCAATTCAATATCATATTTCCATACCATTTCCATCAGCAATTCATATCACATATTACATGTCATTTAACAATTCTTATCATACTTTTTTCTACTATGCTCAAACAAGTTCACAATCTCAGCATTCAATATCGTCACATAATTCAATTTAAGACAAGTAATAGTCTTACCTTAATAGTTAATATGCAACAAACATGTATATGCATGTTTATAAATGGAATGATCTTTAATCATAAAAGTAGAAATGAAGCTTTCGTCACTTGTTTATTCATAATCTCAGCATTCAATACCATCACATAATTCAATTTAAGACAAGTAATAGTCTTACCTTAATAGTTAATATGCAACAAACATGTATATGCATGTTTATAAATGGAATGATCTTGAATCATAAAAGTACAAATGAAGCTTTCGTCACTTGTTTATGACTTTTGTTTTCCCTTCTCTCACGACGGCTCGATATCTTCTTTAGCTATGTTCAATAATTCGATATAGAAAAAACATCAATTTACATCTAATTAACATTCAAATGTGTTGCGAGCAAGAATAGTGCGAACATGGACATTACGAGAACTAATGCTACGAGCACTGAAGTTGCGAGTATGGATGGAGGACAAGCCTCGCACGATCCAATCAAGAGACCTAGAGGACCAATCACTCGCGCACAAGGCAAGAAGTTCAAAGAAGCTGTCACAAGTTTAATTAAACGAGTTTGAGAAAACACTTCATGCATTCCATGCATTTCATACAACTCGTGCACTTAATGTAACACATGCATTCCATGCAATGTTCTACACTTAAAACTCTAATTATTAACTTAATTAAATTTTCAGAAATAAGGTTTTAACCATTTATTTATTTTAGTATAAATATTAAATATGTTTTTGTGTTGTTTTGATAAGTCTTTAAAAATGTCCTAAGTTAGTTATTAGTTTTTGGTCAAATATTGATGCCTAATTAATATGTTCTAATCAGCAAGTTTAATGTGTCTTAGTGACATAAGTGGCAGGCCAACAGAAGCCTTAATTGTACCTCCCAACATTTAAAGAGTTGAAATCAACTTCCCAAGAGGTATTTCATGAATAGAAAAAGGAATCAATGCTCTCAACATGGTTGCTTAGTTTCACCAAAGAACACAAAGGTGTGTAAAAGCTCAAAAAGTTGATCATGGGGACATGAAAAGTGGTTGTTCAGGTAACTCAAAAATCATTCAATGCACTGCCCACATTTATTCCAACTGCTTGGGAAACTTCAGCCAAATTTAAGAGCACTTCTTCTTAGCCAACCAAGCACTAAATTCAGTGAACATCTTCATGAAAGTAGCCATCACATTGAATTAAAGTGCCTAGAAATTATTGAATGAATTTATGGATTATTTTGGTTGATTATTTCATGCCTTTTCGGCTAGTATCATGTAAGCCTATAAATATGAGGCTTAGGACACAATGTAAACAACTTTTTAAACCTTATGACTATTATTGTGATTTTGCAAACTCTTTGTTCTTATTTGACTCAAATTGACTTATCAAGTAATCCTTGCAGTGTCAATTTGATTCTTTCGAACTTATCAGTTCATTGAGGTGTGGCGTTTAACCCTTATACTGATTGGTTCCACCTTGCTAGATAGAGGGTCACTATTCTACTTGCAAATTTTTCTAAGTGCTATTATAAGAATTGGGTCAATATTAACCTATAATATTGGTTCGTTCTTGAGTCCTTAAACTGAGTTTCAAGTTTATCCATCCTTATCTCTTACATATCCATCCATTCACCTTACTAAAGCTTACCATTCTCATTTTCAACCTTCACCAAATTCATTCGCGAGCAATACTTCTTAATTTCAATCAGGAACTCTTGCGACTTGTAATCATCCTATAAGGATGAGCTCGCATCATTTGGTATCAAAGCTAGCTAAATTAAATAAGTATACAATATTCTTATCTCTCTCGGGATTAGCATTAAAAAAAAGGAAAGAAATTTGAAAAAATACATCATATTTGTATCCCAAGTGTGAAAATACAAGGGGGATTTCGAAATTTATATAAAAAAAAAGAGAAAAAAAGCTAGTTTGAAAGTGTGATTCTTGAGTACAAATTTTTCTTTACCCAATAATTTTTAGCTACACTTTTACTTACCCTTAATTTTCTTCTAAACTTTCCCTATCACCTAATCATCATACTTACCATACATCACATTTGAAGCTGATACCACAAGGTTTGTTGCATAAGTCTAAGGAAGTCACATAAGAATTTCAAATAAGCAAAGAGTTGTAAAAAGCAAGAGTGAAAGAGAGTATTAGAGAAGTTAAAAGTCAATAACGAAAGTAAACACGAGTGAAGTGAATATTTCTTTCTGATCGTATTAGTGAGGTTTTGATAGTGAGAACATCATGTCTCGAAGTCCCGAGAGGAATAATGCTTTTGGTGGTGGTGTGCCCGATTTAGCATACCAAGCTCTCATATTCGAGATGGATAGATTATTACAGCGTCGATTGGAGCCAATGCAAGAATAATTGGATCAATTAGAGGTAAGATCTCAAAGGGGACGTTCACCTCAAGATCAAAGGAGAGAGAGATCCTCTAAGTCCAAATTAAAAGGATTACTACAAACAATATGAAATAGAGAGTGACCAATCCTCTAATCGTAGTTTGAGGCGTCAAGGTCAAAGAAATTGAGATTCGAGGGAACGAAATCAAATAGATGACAATCTTAGCAATATTAAGATGACAATTCTTTCGTTCCAAGGGAAAATCGACCTTAAAGCTTATTTGAAGTGGGAAAAGAAGATTGAACTCGTTCTTGAATGCCATAATTACTCAGAAAATAAAAAGGTAAAACTTACTGCCATCAAATTATCTGATTATGGTATTATTTGGTAGGATCAGCTAACCTTGAGTAGGAGAAGAAATGGCGAGTGACCATGTCTACATGGGCTGAAATGAAAACTATTATGAGAAAGATGTTTGTACCCACCCATTACCATCTAAAGTTGCATCAAAAGCTACAAAATCTCAATCAAGGAAATCGTAACGTGGAAGATTACTACAAGGAGATGGAGATAGCTATGTGATGGTATTACAAATGACATAGATTTTCTTCCCAAATTAGTGTTTAAATTGTTCCTTTTATACTTCATTTAGTATGCGTCATTAGCATTTTATACTTAATTTTCATGTTTTCCAACTTATTGATAGTAAGTTTAAATTTTTGTTTTTTTTATCTATTTTTGTACTAATGTCGACACAAGCAGTCAAAATATTACGTTTTAATTGTCAGCGCAGGAACTCAACCTAGAAGACTAATGCTGAACAATTGTAGCCACAAAATCAGCTGAATATTACAATAAAGAGATGTCGCCACATTAAAACTGAATCTCAAATGAGAAGAATCAAGCTGAATAACACATGGAAGCACCAACGCAGGAATTTCACAAATGTCGCTGCGATTACAAATTCAGAATGTGTCCAATGATACAATGACAATTTGCAGATCTGAGAAGAACATACTAGAACTGCGTGAGTGCACAGTTGTATTTTAACTAATTTTGACAGCTGCAAAATCCAAATGTAGATCTGAGAGAGAAAGCTGAATCCTGCAACATTTTAGAGGCTATAAATAGATGAACAAAGAAAGAAAGAAATCATCAAGAGCAAGGGGATTAAATTCTAAAAATTCTATGTGAATTGAAGGTTTGAGCTTGAAATCGTGAGCTGATGAAGCAAGTCCACAACTGCTTCTGATGAGAAATGCTTGATGCTGCACAAGAGGAACAATTAGGAGTAGGCCTAGTAGTCTACAGATAGTAAGCTTCGTTGTACTCTTTAATTATTCTTAAACGATGATGGATTCTAATGATATTAAATTAATACGAGAGTGTCTTTTAATGTTATATTATTTTTATTCTTATTTTACACTGCTTGTCTGTTTATTCTTGGATCTAACTGGTTTAAGCACGAGAGCAAAATTGAAGTGTGCCGACATCGAGAGATACAGTGACAAGTTAGGTTAACAAGTGGGTTAGGCGAGAGCTACTTGGGATTGGGATAAAAACCAGTTACTTGTTCTCAAATACACATCGTTGTTCACACCGAGAGGTGGAGTAATTGTGGGTATTTGAGTAGGGATTAACTCAGGAGCTGTTGTTGGTAAGAAATCAAAGGGACTTCATTATAGAGACAATCCATCAGTATTTCACCTTGTCGACATATCCAGCGTTGCAACTTAGCAGATTCAGTGAACCATTTCTACCCTTTACACTTGGTCACATTTTATTTCATGTATTTTAATATCAATACTCAACACTGAACATAATTGGATTTATTTACAGTACACTGACATTAACCTCTGAAATTTACTTTTAATTGCGTTGACATTACTGATCATTTTAGTGTGCAAATTTGACATAATGCACTGACATTAGTACTCACATTACCTTTAATTTCAGTAGTTGTTGTTCTGACATTGTAAGATCAAGAACCCATTCCTCGAGGGATCGATATCCGATAGAATCATCTATCAACTATACTTGTATCGATGTGTGTACGCTTGCATAATCGTTGTGTCGTAAAACACCGATCACTATGATACGTGCTAATGTTGAGGAAAATCGAGAGGCTACCATAGCAAGATTCTTAGCCAGTCTCAACTGAGACATCGCCAATATAGTAGAGTTACAACACTATGTTGAAGTTGTTGATATGGTTCATATGGAACTTAAAGTGGAGAACTAATTGAAGAGAAAAGTTGCAACACTACATTGCCATGATGCCCCGTATGGAGGACATTTCGGTGGAACAATAACTATTGTAAATGTACTACAATCAAGATTCTATTGGCCCAATTTGTTTCGAGACGATCACAATTTCACGCAACAATGTGATCGTTGTCAACACACTGGTTCTATATCTCGATGCAACGAGATGCTCCAACAACCTATCATGGAGGTAGAGCTTTTTGATGTTTGGGGTATAGACTTCATGGGACCATTTCCAAACTCTTTTGGAAATGTATATATTTAGTGGCTGTTGATTTCGTATCCAAGTGGATTGAAGCTATTGTAGTACCAAAAGACGATGCTCGAACAGTATTGAAGTTTTTTGATACATACATCTTTACAAGGTTTGGAGCCCTAAGAGCATTGATAAGCGACCATGGTACTCATTTCTACAATAACCAAGTGACAACTGCATTGAAACGATATGGTGTGAAGCATCGTTTGGCCACCACGTATTACCTACAAACTAATGGTCAAGCCGAAGTATCCAATAGCCAAATTAAAGGTATACTTGAATAGGTGGTTAATCCATCTAGGAAGGATTGGTCAGTGCGACTACATGATGCATTGTGGGTGCTTCGCACCGCTTACAAAACCCATTGGGAATGTCGCCATATCAGCTAGTCTTTGGAAAATCTTGTCACCTACCTGTCGAACTTGAACATAAAGCCATGTAGGCAATTAATCAAGTAAATTTGGATTATGATGTTGCTGGGAAGAAAAGATTGTTGGACATCACGAAATTAGAAGAGATTTGACGCCATGCTTATGAGAATGCTGCGATATACAAGGAAAAGACAAAGCGATGGCATGACAACCTCATATTGCATCGACAATTTTATCCTGGTCAGTTGTACTTTTATTTAATTCACGTTTGAAATTACATCTATGAAAATTACAATCAAGGTGGTCAGGACCATTCAAAGTTGTCGAAGCATTTCCAAGCGGTGCGGTGACAATCAAAAAATTAAAGGATGGGCAACAGTTCAAAGTGAATGGCAAACGTCTTAAACATTATGTGAGCCCAGATGTTCGAGAACCAGATGAAACTGTTGATCTGGTGATACTTAAATAATGTCGATGCATTAATTTATTTTCTTTATTTATTTCACTTTTTCATTGTGTTTTTTCAGATTCTTAGCAGAAATAAAAATCATCTTTTTGTCGACACATTGAAGCATTGATTATCGGTGTATTTGGCGATGAGTTAGCGTTACTTTTTCAGCAAGAATCATACCATCGATTTCCTCTCAACCCAACCGTTAGATCAAAACAAAAATGGTACGATCTGCATCCTGGCAATTAATGGCTGTAGACACAATGATTTCCCATATTTTTTCACTTATTACATTTAGGTTATAAAATCCCTTATTGCAGTTATCTTCCTCTTAACAATTGCCATTGTTACTACAACTCATCTCCTCACTATAGGCAGATTTCCTTTTCATATTTCAAAGCAATATCTTTCTACAATTTTTATTTATTCTCTTTTATTTTCACCATTGCTAAGACCTGTGCTTCTAAGAATACTCCCAAACCTTCTTCCAAAAACACTCCGACCACCCCTATTGAGATTCAGTCCACGACACCACCACCTTCATCCACAGGCCCGGTGTTTTTAACGACTGTGGCTAAAGATAGATATCACAATATCATGCTCAAATGCAATATCCATCCTGAATAGGGCTTCTAGCTTTCACAATACTTGACCCTCAGAAAACAAGTTTACCATATTCAGTCGTTTAGGGTGGGAATACTTTTATGACCATCCATCTTGCTATCCCCCTACTTTAGTTCGTGAATTTTATGCCAACTTAATGGACAAAGAGCAAGAATTTATTTTTGTTCAAGAATGTCTTGTACCATGGAGTGCGGCACATATCAATGTCTTGCTACGAATACCAGAACGCATAAACAATCACTCGCTTTTCATGCATAGTTTAAACGAAGATAGCTTGACTGAGATGATGAATGACCTTTGCATCGACAATGCTTCATGAACGGGCAGTGGATTCCACAATTTTACAATGCATAGACGTTACCTGACGATTTTCTATAAGGTATGGCTCCACTTTATTAATAGTCGTGTGATGCCATCCACTCACAGTACTACAGCCACATTGAACCGTATGTGTTTGTTACATTCCATCTCGCACCATCGTCACATCGACATTGGGGAGCTTATACATACCCATATTACGGAAGCTGCAAGAAAGCAAAATGGTATTCTTCCTTTCCCCCTCTTATTATGCTGATTTGCCAACATAAGGGTATTGTGCCAAGAGATGAGGAGGAGGTCATGGAAAATAAGGGTCTGATTAACGATATATCGGTTGAGAGGATGACACGAGGCTAAGATACACCTGTGGCCAAGGAAGCTTCGAAAAAGAAAGACAAGGGAAAGGGAAAAAGAAAGAAGAACAGACTAATGCGCCCATAGATCCACAAATATTAAGAATATTGGCTAGTTTAGAAATCCATCTTGACCGTATTGATACGTGTACAATCCGCCTCATGAATGTATTAGACAATTTAGATTACAAGTAGCATATATTTTATACATACACAAAAGCTTGAAACGAAGTCATTGTCGCTGCATTGCGTCACATTAGCACCAAACCACTGCCAGATTTTTCAACATTCCCTAATATCTTCTATCCTATGCACCACTCCTCATCTGACCAGCCTACTACTGATGGTAAGCCTACTCAAATGCCAACAAGAATTCACATATCTGATGATGAAAACAATAAAGGGCATTCAAACGCTGAGGAGGATTACTATCACAATATTGTTGATTCTTTCGAGGATGAATTCTCCAATAGTTTAGGTGCAAATATGGCTGAGACAGCAGTTGTTACAAAAGATGATGTTGATGCAATCGAATGCCCTGACACTGGCCCAACTGAACCTGTGCAACATATGAAAGAGGAAACAAATCAGGGAGATGCTCAAGAGAAGGATGAAGAAAAAGAAGAAGGAAAGGAAGAAGAGAAAGAAGAAACAAAACCTGCCGAGGTACAGGAAGAGAAGGAACTCGATGCCCCAACAATGATCGTGGAGGACATTGTGGGAGCATCCAGCTTAGAAGAGACTTGACCTACTACGAGTCAGGCTGAAGTTGTCACTGGCGAAGTAGAGGAACTGAATCTTCTTGCTATTGTACCGTACATAGCACCACTCGTCGAAATCCACCCATCCGACGTGACAATTGATGAGGTCGTCACCCAACCTGACGAGGGAGAATAATCCACAGGGCCAGTTGGTTCAAAGGATAAGAAGAGAAGAGGCGCAAGGATAAGAAAAAAGAAGAAACACTATGACGAGGGAGAGCACCCAAAAAAGAAGAAGAAGAAAACACAGCAGCCTTTGCATCAGCTGCTGCTACATAAATTGGTACATCTATTTTTAGTTAGTTTTCATGCATTTTTCTTGTGCTTGTATTTTCATTGTCAATGCATTGCTGTTAGTTTACTACATTGTAGCTGCATTTCCATTAATTTTTGTATATCTTTTGTCAGTGCATTGGGGACAATGCAGACATTAAGTTTGGGGGGGAAGCTAATGTGACTTGGAAATGCAACTACACCTTCTCATTTGACTTTTATTTTGTTTTCTTTAGTAATGAAAATTGACAAATTTCAACAAAATGTGCCCACAAATTTTTTATTTGATGCGTAATTCTTAAATGTTTGAATACTGATGTAGAAATTGGATTAGCATGAATGAATGTTGAGTCTGCTATTTTGGAATGAATAGTAAATTATTTTAGTAATAAATGGAGAGTATTGGCGTTGAATCTTAAACTAATTGATCAGTACAGCGATTTGTATGAATAAAAGACACTTCAATATGAGTGCATTGTGACTTTTAAGGAAGAGCACTCCACTGTAGACAAAGAAAAGAAAACTTATCTAGCTAAAGGTTGTAACTGCAAGAGTGTGTGGAGCAATACATGCCTCCTGGGAGTTTGTTGCACCCCATCGTTACTACCCAGGAACAAAGGTAGAGTAATGCAATGACATCTTTCAGTCTTTTAAAAAAAAATTATAATAAGAATAAATTGCTGAATGGCTCAAGGAAGGTTAAGATTCAATGCATGATACTAACATTGATGAATTGCAGTTTCAAGTTGTTCATGTCTATAAATTGTCGGCGCATCATTCTATTATATGAATGCAGTTTAAACATTAGAAATTTAGAGAATTCAAGTTGTGTGAATAATGATTGCGGTGACATTTCTAATTGTTACTTTGTTAATTTTTGTTTACTTAAAGACAAGTAAAAACTCAAATTTGGGGGTGTGATGGTATTACAAATGACATAGATTTTCTTCCCAAATTAGTGTTTAAATTGTTCATTTTATACTTCATTTAGCATGCATCATTAGCATTTTATACTTAATTTTCATGTTTTCCAACTTATTGATAGTAAGTTTAAATTCTTGTTATTTTTATCTATTTTTGTACTAATATCGACGCAAGCAGTCGAAATATTGCATTTTAATTGTCAGCGCAGGAACTCAGCCTAGAAGACTAATGCTGAACAATTGTAGCCACAAAATCAGTTAAATATTGCGATAAAGAGATGTCGCTGCGTTAAAATTGAATCTCAAATGAGAAGAATCAAGCTGAATTCATAGATGGAAACACCAACGCAGGGATTTCACATATGTCACTGTGATTACAAATTCAGAATACGTCCAGCAATACAACGACAATATGCAGATCTGAGAAGAATATACTAGAACTGCGTGAGTGCATAGCTGTATTTTAACTAATTTTGACAGTTGCAAAATCCAGATCTAGATCTGAGAGAGAAAGCTGAATCCTGCAACATTTTAGAGACTATAAATAGACGAACAAAGAAGGAAAGAAATCATCAAGAGCAAGGCGATTAAATTCTAAATATTCTGTGTGAATTGAAGGTTTGAGCTGGAAACCGGTAAGCTAATGAAGCAAGTCCACAATTGCTTCTGACGAGAAGTGCTTGATGCTTCACAAGAGGAATAATTAGGGAGTAGGCCTAGTAGTCTACAGATAGTAAGCTTCGTTGTACTCTTTAATTCTTCTTAAACGATGATGGATTCTGATGATACTAAATGAGTACGAGAGTGTCTTTAATGTTATATCATTTTTTATTCTTATTTTACATTGCTTGTCTATTTATTCTTGGATCTAACTGTTTTAAGCACGAGAGTGAATTGCAATGCACCGACATTGAGAGATGCGGTGACAGGTTAGGTTAACAAGTGGGTTAGGCGAGAGTTGCTCGAGACTGGGATAAAAACCAGTTACTTGTTCTCAAATACACATCGTTGTTCACATCGAGAGGTGGAGTAATTGTGGGTATTTGAGTCAGGATTAAGTAAGGAACTGTTGTTGGTAAGAAATCAAAGGGACTTCATTGTAGCGACAATCCATCAATATTTCACCTTGTCGACGTATCCAGCATTGCAACTTAGCAGATTCAGTGAACCATTTCTACCCTTTACACTTGGTCACATTTATATTTCATGCATTTTAATATTCAGTACTCAACACTGAACACAATTAGATTTATTTACAGTACACTGACATTAACCTCTGAAATTTACTTTTAATTGCGTTGACATTACTGATCATTTTGGCGTGCAAATTTGACATAATGCACTGACATCAGTATTCACATTACCTTTAATTTCAGTAGTTGTTGCTCTGACATTTAACATCAAGAACTCATTCCTCTAGGGATCGATATCCAATAGAATCATCTATCAACTATACTTGCATCGATATGTGTATGCTTGCACAATCATTGTGTCGTAAAAATACCGATCATTATGATACGTGCTAATGTTGAGGAAAATCGAGAGGCTACCATGGCAAGATTCTTAGCCAGCCTCAACCGAGACATCGCTAATATAGTAGAGTTGCAACACTATAATGAAGTTATTGATATGGTTCATATGTAACTTAAAGTGGAGAAGTAATTGAAGAGAAAAGGTGCCACCCGACCCCTTTCTAATTTTGTTTCTACATCAAAGTGGGGACAAGGAACATACAAAAAGGATATCACTTTTTGATCTAAAGAAAATATTGAGACGTCCAAGTCTAATAAGCCAAGTGGAGATTCGAGTAAAGGGAAAAGGTAAGGCTATGCCAAATCGATCTCAAGACATCAAGTGTTTCAAATGTCTTGGGAGGGGTCATATTTCTAATCAATGTCCAAATCGGAATGTAATGATTGTAAGGGACAATGGTGAGATAGAATCCGAACCTGAAAGGAAAGATGAGCCTGAATTACCTACCGATGAGGAGAATAACTTAGAGTATGTCGTGGAAGGGTAGATCCTTATCATTAAACGAAGCTTAAGCATCCAAATCATGGAGAATGAGCAGCAACGCGAAAACATCTTTCATACGCGTTGCCATATCCTAGGAAAGATATGTAGTGTCATCATAGATAGTGGTAGTTGTACTAATGTTGTGATCTGTTGTAATTCAACCTAACAGATTAAACTAGTTTTCGCACTTTAGGAGCTTGAAATTAAGCATTTTCCTTAAATTTTCTTAGGATTTATTTTAGTTTTCAATTACTGAATAAAATGTGTAAAAATGTGTTTTTTATTGACTTTAGGGCTTAGTGAGGCCTAAAGGTTAGCTAATGAACTTTGTGAGTGTGCAGGAGACTTTTAGAAGACAACAATAATGAAGCTGATCACTATATCGCAACACAGAATGATCTATCTCGCAACACAGGGACCAAACCTAAAGAATTCAGAAGTTGTCTTCTATGTCGCAACACAAGCATTGTGTGTCGCGACATCGACTCCTGAACGCGAAAATAACACCGAGTGAAGGGCATTTCGATCTTTACAACACAAATTAAATAAGAAGAACAATAACTGACTTAGGGTTAAGAAAAATGACCATCCAAAGGCTATAAATAAGGCTCTTTAGCACTTAGGTTTAAGCATCTCTTTTCTTAGTTTTAGTTCTTCTTTGTAATTTAGGTTTTAGTTGTTTTCTTTCTTTCTTTATTTTCATTTCTTTATTTTCATTGTAACTATATTACAACTCGACCCATATACTTACAGAAGCCCAAAAATACACGCTGAACGGGAGTACATTCAGAGGCGGTCACGTTGCTAGTTGTTTGTTGGTAGAAAAACTTGGCCTAGCAACCACCAAACATCCGTACCCTTACAAGCTTCAATGGTTCAATGATGATGGCGAGCTTAAAGTTAATAAGCAAGCTGTCATCACTTTTTTGATTAGCAAGTATTGTGATGTAGTTCTTTGCGACGTAGTGCCAATTCATGCTAGTCACTTACTGTTTGGAAGACCATGGAAAATTGATCGTCGAGTGTTGTATGATGGTTATACAATCGATATACCTTCAAACCCCAAGGGAAGAATGTTACTTTAGCACCACTTACTCCCAAACAAGTGTATGAAGATTAGCTCAAATTACAAGAATATTTTGAAAAATCGAAAGCAAAAGAAAAGGATGAGAGTGAGAAAATTAAAAAAGCACAAAAGAAGAGAGAAAAGAATGAGACAAAAACGAAAGAGAACAAAGAGCGTGAGGTAAAAACACAAGAGAAAAATGAGAGAAAAGAAGAGATTGAGTTGGGAAAATTGAGTGTATTTGCAAAAGAAAGAGAGATAAAAAAAGTCCTTGCTTTCTAAGTATCCTTTGCTTGTGCTCATTTACAAGGATAGTTTGTTTAACATTACCGATTTAGATAACTCTCTTCCTTCTTTTATTGTGACTTTGCTGCAGAAGTTCGAGGACGTGTTTTCGGAGGACATCCCTTACCACCCATTAGAGGCATCAAGTACCAAATAGACTTCATTCCCATAGCCACTATTCCAAATTGGCCAGCTTATTGAAGCAACCCCAAGGAAACTAAAGAACTAGAAAGGCAAGTTACCAAGTTAATGGAAAAGGGGTCTGTTCGAGAGAGCTTAAGTCTATGTGTCGTGGCTGTGCTGTTGGTACCTAAGAATGATGGCTCTTGGTGCATGTGCATTGATTGTCGTGCGATTAATAAGATTACCATCAAATATCGACATTCGATTTCGCATTTAGATGATATGTTGGATGAGCTAAGTGGAGCTCGTATTTTCTCCAAAGTCGATCTCAAGAGTGGTTACCATCAAATAAGGATGAGAGAAGGAGACGAATGGAAAACTACATTCAAGACCAAACACGATTTGTATGAGTGGTTGGTTATGCCTTTCGGGCTAACTAACGCACCAAGCACCTTTATGTGGTTAATGAATCATGTTCGTCGATCCTTCATTGGTAAAATTTATGTAGTGGATTTTGATGATATCTTGATTTATAGCAAGTCTTTGGAAGATCATATACACCATTTGAGATCCGTGTTGGAAGTACTAAGGAAGGAAACCTTATTTACAAATATTAAGAAGTGTTCCTTTTGTACCAACAAACTTGTTTTTCTAGGTTTTGTGGTTAGCTCCAAAGATCTTAAAGTCGACTAAGAGAAGGTAAAGGCAATCCAGAGTGGCCACGACCTACTAGCATAAGCCAAGTAAGAAGTTTTCATGGAATTGCTAGTTTCTACCGAAGGTTTGTTCCTAACTTTAGCACCTTAGCTGCTCCTTTAACTGGAATTATTAAGAAAAACTCAAACTTTCATTGGTGTGAGGAGCAAGAAAAAATTTTATTTTGATTAAGGATTGTTTGACAAATGCATCGTTATTATCCCTACCTAATTTTACGAAAACTTTCGAGATTGAATGTGATGCATCAGGAATAGGAATAGGAGCCATGATCACACAATATGGGCGATCCGTAGCCTACTTTAGTGAAAAATTGATTGGTGCTGCCCTCAATTACCCATCATACGACAAAGAGATGTACGCACTAATCTGAGCATTGGAAACTTGACAACACTACCTATGGACTAAGGAATTAGTCATTCACACCGACCATGAGGAACTAAAACATCTCAAGGGGCAAAACAAATTAAACAAGAGAAATGCCAATAGGTTGAATTCCTAGAATCGTTTCCCTATGTGATCAAGTACAAGAAAGGTAAAGTGAATGTTGTTGCAAACGCATGTCAAGAAGGTATGCACTACTCAATAGCTTGGATTCTAAGTTACTTGGTTTTGCATATCTTAAAGAGCTTTATGAAAGTGATGTTGATTTTAGTGCGATCTATAAAGCTTGCGAAAAGGGGGCATTCAAAAGGTACTATAAGCATGATTGATACCTTTTTAAGGAAATTAAACTATGTATCCCCCAAGGTTCCATTTGAGATGTGCTCGTAAAAGAGGTGCATGGTGGAGGTCTCATGAGACATTTTGGAGTGGTCAAAACTTTAGCTATCCTCCACGAACATTTCTTTTGGCCTAAGATGAGATGAGATATTGAGAGAGTTTGCAATGGATACATTACTTGTAAGAAATTAAAGTTTGACATTAAGCCCCATGGATTGTACAAGCCACTATCCATTCTCGAAGAACCCTGGGTAGATATTTCTATGGACTTTGTACTAGGCCTTCCTATAACTAAAAATGGAAAAGACTCAATTTTTGTGGTAGTTGATTGCTTCTCTAAAATGGCTCATTTTATTCTATGCCACAAAATTAATGATGCTTCAAATGTAGCCAATCTGTTTTTTAGGGAAGTGGTTCGATTACATGGAGTATCAAGGATGATTGTATCTAATCGAGATGCTAAATTTCTTAATCATTTTTAGAGGACTTTATGGATAAAACTTGGTACTAAGCTGCTATTTTCTACAACATGCCACCCACAAATGGATGGCCAAATCGAAATTGTTAACCGAGTGTTATCTACTTTTTAAGAGCAATCATTCGAAAGAATTTGAAAATGTGGAAAGAATGCTTATCGCACATCAAGTTTGCTTACAATCGATCTACACATTCGACCACTAAGCATTCACCATTGAAATTGCTTATAGTTTTAATCCTTTAACCCCTTTGGATTTAATTCCCTTACCTTCTAATCACATGTGCATGTAGATGGTAAAAAGAAGGTTGATTTTGTAAGGAATCTACATCGAAAAGTGAAGGAAAACAATGAAGAGATGACCAAACAATATGCAAGCAAAGCCAATAAGGGACGTAAATGAGTAGTCTTTGAACTCGGAGATTGGATTTGGCTTCACATGCAAAAAGAAAGATTTCCAGCTCATAAAAGATTCAAGTTGATACCACGAGGCGACGACCCTTTTCAAGTGCTGGAAAGGATTAATGACAATTCATACAAATTGGACCTTCCAAGTGAGTATAATGCTAGTGTGAGCTTTAATGTTGTTGATCTATCCCCTTATGATGTAGGCGAAGATTTGGGGAGAAATCGCTTTAAAGATGAAGGGGATGATGCGAGCAAGAAGTGCGAACATGGACATTACGAGTACTAATGCCACGAGCACTGAAGTTGCGAGAAAGGATGGAGGACAAGCCTCACACGATCCAATTGAGTTACCTAGAAGACCAATCACTCGCGTAGAAACTAAGAAGTTCAAAGAAGTTGTCATTGGTTTAATTAAATGACTTTGGGAAAATACTTCATGCATTCCATGCATTTCATATAACTCGTTCACTTCTTGCAACACATGCATTCAATGCAATGTGTTGCACATAAAACTCTAATTATTAAGTTAATTAAATTGGTGGAAATAATGTTTAACCATTTAGTTATTTTAGTATGAATATTAATTATGTTTTTGTGTTGTTTTGATAAGTCTTTAATATGTCCTAAGTTAGTTGTTAGTTTTTGGTCAAATATTGCTGCCTATTTAATATGTTCTAATCAGCATGTTTATTGTGTCTTAGGGACATAAATGGCTGGCCAACACAAGCCTTAATTGCACCTCCTAACATTTAAAGAGCTGAAAACAACTTCCCAAAAGGTATTTCATGAATAGCAAAAGGAATCGATGCTCTCACCATACATGGTTGCTTGGTTTCACCAAATGTCTCAAGGTGTGTAAAGGCTCAAAAAGTTGATCATGGGGACATGAAAAGTGGCTATTCGGGTAACTCAAAAATCATTAAATGCACCACCCACATTTATTCCAAGTGCTTGAGAAACTTCAACTGAATTTAAGAGCACTTCTTCCTAGCCAACCAAGCACTAAATTCAACCAACATCTTCATGAAAGCAGCCATCACATTGAATTAAAGTGCCTAGAAATTTTTGAACGAATTTATGGATTATTTTTTATTATTTCACGCCTTTTCAGCTGGTATCATGTAAGCCTATAAATATGACGCTTGGGACACAATGTAAACAACTTTTTGAACCTTTTATGACTATTCTTGTGAGTTTGCAAACTCCTTACTCTTGTGAGTTTGAACCTTTCGTACTTATCACTTCATTAAGGTGTGGCATTCAACTCTTATACATATTGGTTCCTATCTTGCTAGATAGAGGGTCATGGTTCTACTTGCAAATTCGTTCTAAGTGCTATTATAAGAATTGGGTCAATATTCATATATTATATCGGTTCATTCTTGAGTCCTTAAACCGAGTTTCAAGCCTATCCATCCTTATCCCTTATATATCCATCCATTCACCTTACTAAAGCTTACCATTCTCATTTCCATCAGTCACCAAATTTATTCATGGACGATACTTCTTAATTTTGATAGGGAACTCTCGTGACTCGTAATCATCCTACAAGGAGGAGCTCGCATCAAAATGCATAGCCAGACATATTTTCATTTTATGCAATTTAGACCATATATCTAGGATACTTGTATTTTTCAATATCTAAAATCAGATCAAAATCCGATTTGGCATTCTTTCATTAGGGACCTTATACTTTCTATCAATGAAATAATTTTATTATAGTTTTTAATTTATTCAATTTAGTGCCTAATGTTACAAAGTTATCTAACAATATTAATTAACTTTACGATTTAGTTTTTTATCATGATCTAAGCTTATTAATTATCAAATTCAAGTCCTATTTAGAAAAGAACTTTAAACATACAACAGAAGAAATGGTAAAATACTTAGAAACAACCCTAGGTAATACTGCCAAAAGGGCTTGGGATAATTTTAAAGCATCATACGAAAATGAATATAGGGAACTGCTTACCCTAGGAAATAATCCTCAGAACTTTATAAATCTTGTTAGTAATTAATTAACAGGAAGTGATCCTAACATGGGATCTAGATATCAACAATCAGACGTAGTTAGCAAATTGGAACAATTAACTCTTAAGGATTGGACTCATGTGATTCTATTCCTTAATGATTATATACATTTTGTGTCAATAAGTCAGAATATTCATAATGAAGAGTTCCAACATAAACTAACAAATAAACTTCCAGAAGCTTTAGGAAGAGAAACAGAATAAGAATATAAGATTTGGAAAACTCTTAACAAAGAACATTATGCCTATAATGTAATAACATTAAGTTATTTTATAATGCAACATTTGAGTCGTAAATGCGATCAAATGGTTATACAACAACAAATTAAAGGAGGATCATATTCCTTCTGTAAGAACATAAATACTGCCCAGCAATATGGGTAAGGCACTTGTGAATGTAAGCCCAAAAAAGGACTTATAATAAACCAATCCATAAAACTTATAGCAAACCTAAATATATAGTCCAAGAACCAGGAGAAAAGCCTAAAAAGGTTTGGGTTAGGCGATCTTTAGCTCGAAAACCATTCCTAAACCCTAGGAAACATGTTAGGCAATTTCATAAGAATAGGACTTATAAAGATACCATACTTTGTTTTATATGTAGACAAGTTGGCCATATAGCTACACTTTGTCCTAGAAGAAATAATACTCATAATAGAGAAGCAAAACTGACTCATAACATGAATATAGACTTTATACATATTACAGATAACATGAGTGATTAAGAGTCAATATACTTCATGGTCTCGGAAATAGATTACGAGACTTTTAGATCTAGAAGAACTAGAAGAAGAACAAGAAGAGAAAAATATAAATAATTTTATAGATATGATTCAAAACTTTCAAGGTTTTGAAATAGAACATATGATGACAGATATACCTTATCGGTGTTTTTATGACACAATGATTGTGCAAGCGTACACACGTCGATGCAAGTAGTTGATAGATGATTCTATTGGATATCGATCCCTCGAGGAATGGGTTCTTGATGTTACAATGTCAGAGAAACAACTACTGAAATTAAAGGTAATGTGAGTACTGATGTCAGTGCATTATGTCAAATTTGCAGACTAAAATGATCAGTAATGTCAACGCAATTAAAAGTAAATTTCAGAGGTTAATGTTAGTGTACTGTGAATAAATCCAATTGTGTTGAGTGATGAGTACTGAATATTAAAATGCATGAAATATAAATGTGACCAAGTGTAAAGGGTAGAAATGGTTCACTGAATCTGCTAAGTTGCAACACTGGATACGTCGACAAGGTGAAATATTGATGGATTATTGCTACAATGAAGTCCCTTTGATTTCTTACCAACAACAGCTCCTTACTTAATCCCGACTCAAATACCCACAATTACTCCACCACCTCACGGTGTGAACAACGATGTGTATTTGAGAACAAGTAACTGTTTTTATCCCAGTCCCGAGTAGCTCTCGCCTAACCTACTTGTTAACCTAACCTGTCACTGCATCTCTCGATTTCGACGCACTGCAATTTCACTCTTGTGCTTAAAGCAGTTAGATCCAAGAATAAACAGACAAGCAGTGTAGAATAAGAATAAAAATGATATAACATTAAAAGACACTCTCGTATTCATTTAATATCATCAAAATCCATCATCGTTTAAGAAGAATTAAAGAATACAATGAAGCTTACTATCTATAGACTACTAGGCCTACTCCCTAATTATTCCTCTTGTGCAGCATCAAGCACTTCTCGTCAAAAGCAGTTGTGGACTTGCTTCATCAGCTCACCGATTTCCAGCTCAAACCTTTAATTCACACAAAATTTTTAGAATTTAATCCCCTTGCTCTTGATGATTTCTTTCCTTTTTTGTTCGTTTATTTATAGCCTCTAAAATGGTGCAGGATTCAGCTTTCTCTCTCAGATCTAAATCTGGAATTTGCAGCTGTCAAAATTAGTTAAAATACAGCTGTGTACTCACGCAGTTCTAGTATGTTCTTCTCAGATTTGCAGATTGTCGCTGTATCGCTGGACGCATTCTGAATTTGTAATCGTAGCGGCATCTGTGAAATTCCTGCGTTGGTGCTTCCATCTATGAATTCAGCTTGATTCTTCTCATTTGAGATTCATTTTTAATGCGACGACATCTCTTTATCGCAATATTCAGCTGATTTTGTGGCTACAATTATTTAGTATTAGGCTTCTAGGTTGAGTTCTTGCATTGACAATTAAAACACAATATTTCGACTGCTTGCGTCGATATTAGTACAAAAATAGATAAAAATAACAAGAATTTAAACTTACTATCAATAAGTTGGAAAACATGAAAATTAAGTATAAAATGCTAATGATGCATGCTAAATGAAGTATAAAAGGAACAATTTAAACACTAATTTGGGAAGAAAATCTATGTCATTTGTAATACCATCAATACCCCCTACCAATTGTGAACATGATTGGGAGCATAATGTTGGCTCTGACGATAGACAATGCTATCTTTGTAGGTGGTTTCCATCTATAGATAGACGAGCCAAATGTAAGAAATGTAGGTTAGAAGCCTGTAGAAGATGTCTAATTGAGAAAACCAGATATGTTTGGATAGAACCAACTCTAGAACAAACGTTAGACAAACTAGAATTAAAATACCTTAAACAAAGGGTAGACGCCTTAGAAACTAGACTGTCTATAATAGAACAAAGGCATCTAGAAGATGTAGAAAACAAGAAAAACAAGATAAAGAATATAAAGAACATATGGATTGCATGCGAGTAGCAATTGCTAGCTTAGACAAAGGGAAAGGAATTTTAGTCGAACCTGACCCTAATGACCATGATGATCTAGAATTAGCAGAAATACCTTTAGAACTAGCAGAACGGCCTAATAACCCAATTTGTAGATTGCCTTCTGTAATAAATGAATATTTAATAAAAGTTACAATAAAAATTAACGATAAATTTATAACTGGAAAAGGATTAATAGATATAGGTTGTATAACAACCAAAATAAATGAGAAATATATCCTAGAAAGACTTAGAAAGAAGTATAAGAGCCCAAGAAGAGCGACTCTTCTCGATGGATCTATAAGTCAAGTTTATCATTATGTTAAAAAAGCTCATTTAGCCATAATAGACCAATGTAATGAGAAACAGATAAAAGAATTAAAAAATATAAGCCTTAGAAACTTGAGCATGCATGATTATGTAGCTGTCTTAGGCTTAGACTTTATACTCCAAAATAATTTTATAATGGTAATACCAAAGTTATGGTTATCTTTGCTCAAAACAAAATATCAACCTATAGCATAGACAGACATACCATAAATCAAAATGCGACAGAGAAGCGTGGTGGACACTGTAAATGCCAACCATAAGAAAATTTAGAAAACTTAGAAAATAACGAATTTTTGCACAATGAAATATTCAAAATAATAGATGAATTAGAACTTTGTTATACAGACGAAATACTAGAAGATTTCAAAGAAAATAAAGACTTTTTCATAAAAGGAAAAGATTTAGAACCAATAATAGATGAAGAGATTGAGAACATGCAGTCTAAGCTAGAAAAACTAGAAATAATAGGAGAACATTCGCTTAGACATTGGGATAAGAAAAAACCAGAATATAAGTTAGAAATTATAAATGATACAAAAAATATCAGAATGAAAGCTATCCCTTTTTCGAACCAAGAACTTGGATGGTATAAAGAACAAATAGGAGAATTAGAAAGACTTGGTCTAATCAGAAGATTTGACTCGAGACATAGAAGTGTGACCTTCTTTGGTAATAAATTATAAGATGTTGAATGATAATACATATGATAATGCTTATAATATCCCTAGCAAAGACCAGTTAATAAATAAGATACAAGAAGCAAGATGGTTTAGCAAGTTTGATTGTAAATCAAGCTACCATCAAACAAAAATACATAAAGATTCTATAAAATGGACCGCCTTTATATGTCATTGGGAATGGCTTGTAATGCCATTTGGGCTTAAGAATGCTCTGGCCATATATCAAAAAAGAATGGATAATATATTTAAAGATTGTAGCGAATTTGCTATAGTCTATATAGAAGATATCCCAATCTTTAGCAAAACTGCTAAAGATCATAAGAAACACCTGAAAATAATCTTTAGAATATTTCAAGAATAAAGAATAATAATAAGCAAAAGAAAATGGAACTTGGAAAAGAATACATAAAATTCCTAGGCATAATCATAGGCAAAGGGCAAATAGAATTACAACCCCATATAGCCCAGAAGATTTTAGACATGCCTAATAAATTAGAAGGCCTCAAACAGATCCAAGAATTTTTGGGCCTGTTAAATTATGTAAGACCTTTTATAAAAAACCTATCTAAGTTGGTTAGCCCTATAAATAAAACTAAGAAAGATGGGTTTAGAAACTTTGATAGTGAAGACATAAAGATAATGATAAGAATAAAAGAGGAAATAAAAAGATACCAAAAATGGAAATTCCTCTAGATACAGACTATCTTATAATAGAAACTGATGGATCCTTAGATGGATGGGGAGCAACATTTTGTAAAAAAGAAAATAAACATGCTCCTAAGTCAACAGAAAAACTCTTCCGCTATAATTCAGGAAAATTAAAAAAAAGGAATAGTTTCAGGGATTGACGTAGAAGTGTTAGCCCTTAGATACGCTTTAGAATCCTTTGAATTATTCATAATAGGTACAGATAAGTTTACCATTAGAACAGACTGTATAAGTATTGTCACATATTTTACCAGAATGAAAGAAACTAAGAAAAGATCCTCACTCAATAGATGGAATAAGTTACCTCAATACTTTATAGAACGAGGATTAAAACTAGAAATAGAACATATACCTGGTAAAGATAATAAACTAGCTAATATATTATCTAGACAATACGCTAATAAAAATATACCAAATATAATTACAAAATTAATTATACAAAATGTCGAATTATAAGCACTAATGTTTGTTTATGCATGTATAATGAATCGGCCTAAAGACTAGCTTCTTGCCTTCGGCAAGATAAATACCGGCTCCAAAGCGAAGAATAAGATAAGTGGTTCAGCCTCTGAGATAACCAATATAACAAGACCATTGGTTGCAAATACAGATAATATCCCCACTAGAAGTGGCAGAACTTATAACAAAAGCTTCCCAAATGGGAATGAATGCACAATATATAATTACATCCATAACTAGCAAAGCAAAACAGCCTATTGGGACTAGTTTTGGAAAGCCCATAACAAAGCCTATGGTTGAAAAACTAAGCTTATATTATCTGATAAACTATCGTTCTACGACTATAAAGGTTCTAGACATGAATTTAACCTGGCCCAAGGAACAAATATAATAGATACTAAGAGAATTCTCATTGATAACATATTCATAGCTCATAAAAGGAGAGATATAAACCACATAATTGTTAGCCTGAATGGCCTGGCCCTATACTTTACAAATAACAAGGCTGCAAGCCCATACTATATAATCTTTCGTAGACAACACAGAGGTGTATACAAAAATATGCTGAGGTAGCCCAATATCTCAAGACTAGAGGTGTCAAAAAATATTCTACATTAATGGAAGCCCTTCGAGAAGCAGATACATACCTGCCTAAGCCATATTATAAAAGCCCAGATGTTATAAAAGACTTGAAACAAAAGGGCCCAAAACCAGATCAACAGCTAGAAGAAATAATAGAATTGGAAAGAACAATTCTAGCTCTTGAAACTAAGAACTTAGAACTTAAGCAGCAGAACGAATTGCTTCGAGATAAGATAGACCATCTCGAAAAACCAGAAGCAACTTCCTATGCAGCAGCTATAACCAACGAACCAACCATCATAGAAGACAAGATATACTAGAAGGTGGCTACCGTCGAAGAAAATACAAAACATATCTTTTATATCCTCAAAAGGATTATAAAAGATTAATACAATGTCGACGTCCTAGATGGTGCATCGATGGATAACATAAGTCTAGGAAATTTCATTGACCAGATATACAAAGAAGATAACGAGGCTCATGACAAAATGAGCATCCAAGAAGAAGAAGCCTAGCATACAGAATACAAGGGCAGCTGAAGATTAAGTCCTAATAAGGCCTACTAGAAAGCCCAAGCTTGGTAGGGGCATCTGAGCTGTCAAGGTTATTTTGTAAATATGAAGTGTCGACAAGGGCATTTGCTTAAGCCTTTTACAGATGTCTTGGGTCCTATCAGGAATCTCTGTTATTTTTATCTTTTACCTTTGTTAAAGCATCTCTGAAGTGGAAGCAAGCTGTCGATGGGGCCTAATGAGCACTCGGGCTTCTCTATATAATGAATGCTTATTTTTAGAGTTAGGCATTTGAAGTGGGATCCTATTTGGGAGAACATTAAGAGTCATAAAGTAGATAGGAGTTAGGAAAGGTAGAAAGGTTGATAGTGGATTTCCTCCATCGATATCTGATATCTTCACCATCCTCCTTTCTCTCTTTTAATCAGAGTGAGCTTGTCTCCTCTATCATTGTAATCTATCTTTTTGTTTCAGTAAAACTTTTAAAGTTTTAACTCCTACTGTGTTGTTTCATCTGTTTATCATGTGATTTCTTGTTTCTTCTATCATCCAATCGATTTTCAAACAACTGTTTTGATCAAAAGATGTTTTTCAAAATCAAAGTATCTCCAATGGCTATAGAAGTACCTGTTTGTAAGTCCCGTTGAAGGCCAAGAGAGCCGTGTTGGGTGGCTAGGGGAAAAGTGATAGAGATGTCTGAAAAAGGTATGATGTTTTGATTTTCAAAAAGAGATTTCAATAGTTTGAAAGAAAATCTTCGTGGAAAAGATGAAGTTCGAGGATAACGGCATATTGTGATTCATTACCGTTATTTGAAGATTAATCTTCCTGTGTTTTATGTTTATGTCCTCTTGTGCTCTTGTGTGATCCTGTGTTTCTTTCTTCTTATGTTCCTGTGTCTGTCTGATTTCTGCACATTTGTTTAAAAAAAAAACTTTTAAAACAACGATCTTTGGGTTTCTACCTTCAGATCTACATTTATAAAAATCTATAAAGATCCAGGACTGCTCGGATCTAAAAGGATTCTGGGCCTCTGCTAATGATCTATTTTTAATATTATTGGGCTAAGTAAAAGTCCCAAATAACCAGGCTATTTTTAGCCCATAAGCTTTGTTGGATTTCAAAAAATTGTTTTCAAAGATATATTTTAAACTTTACAACTAAGAACGAATAATTTTTCAGAAAACTTTTCAGAACTCCATGTGACTCTGTCCTTGGAAAATAAATAATTTTTCAGAACCCCATATGACTCTATCCTTAAAAAAGAAATAACTTTTAGAACACGTGATACACTTTTATTTGCTTTTTTATAAAGAAAAGAAGATTCCTAATAACACCATATTTTATTATAATATACCTACCTCCCTGGTCTTCAACATATAAGAAATTTCCTACAATTTCTATACACTTCCTCTCTTTGCTATATATTCCTGCATTTCGCATCCGCCGTTCTCTTTCTCAGGTATAATCTCTTTTATATTTTTATCTTCATAGTATATTGTCTGGAATACTCTATGGGTTGCTAGAATCCTCACTGAAAGGATTTCTCGGATCCTCCCTGAGCAACAACGGCCCGTACTATAAGATATCTCCTAGAACATAGCGGTTACCCCTAAGTTGGTAACATTGGGAGGCAAGTACCGGCTTGTCTTGACTGGGAATAGTTCCGCCGCGAACCCCAGGAATCTTCGGCTTAATCTATAACCTCGAGAGATTGGTTCTTTATACTCCGGCAAGGCATACTACCAACGGTATCCACCTCCAGATCTCATTAAAATTGGGTAACATAGACCTAGAAATAATTAACCTGCGCTTTAAGCCAGTTCATAACTTAGATAAGATTATAGATTATTCAATAAGATAATAATATTCGATAAACTAGAAATTTATAAAGAAACTATAAAGAATCAGATAGAAATCCTAGATAAACTAGAAAAATTCCGCAATAACCTAGAATTATACAATATTTTAAGGAGACAATTAGAAATTTTCCATCAGACCTTATAAACAGAACTCAGACCGAAAATTTGAAATCACCTGTGCTTGAGTTGTCGATCGAAAGTTGGCAAGCACTGCCCATCTCCGTTGGTATCAAAGCGTGATTAAAAGATTTTAAGAAAAATGTTTTAGATTCATAACGATAAATTGGATATAGATAACAACAATCTTAACAGAAGATTAGAATATTTAGACTTAAATATACCTTTAATGAAAAAAAGTGGTTTAATAATATCATAAAATTACCTCTGTTGTAATCTTAGACATAAGGACCACCCTAGACGCCGATATGACCATATCTGGCATAGTTTAGAAGATAATTCACATAGTCATAAACTAAACACTATGGTTGACTTAATAATAAATTTCTCAAAAAGCTGCTCTAAAGCTGATAAAGAAATAAAGAAGTTAATAACAGATAGACCAGAAAGCTCTAATAAGACTTAGAACCTACATTTGCTATAATAGAATATCTAGATCCAATTAGAAATAATCAAAAAGAAATTAAGAAACAAACAAAACTGTTAGAACAAATCAAGAAAAATACCAATTTATTAGAAGAAATTAGAAGAGACTACGGTCAGATTCTGACAAATCTTGACCTTTTAACAACGAGAGTCGAGAAAACTCTCAATAAAGCCGATAAGTATGGTTGTAAAAATGGAGTTTCCTTCTTTTTCTTCTTAAGGTGAAGGTGGAAGAAGATGTTCATTCTAGCTTTCATCCACTTATTTAATATTTATATTAAGTTTAATACTTAATTATTATTAATTAAACTAATTAATCTAACATTTACTTAATTTAATCATTTTTAATAAAGTTAATGGAAGTCGTCATCACTTCCCACTAACAATATGAAAACAATTATTTATTAACCATTTAGGCCCTTTGCAAAATTGTTATCTAGACCCGTAAGCATTTTTTGAATTAAAATTCAATAGCGATTAGACTTTTACAATTTAGTCCATTAGATATAATTAACCATTTTCTTAGTTAAATTACTTAACCAAACTTCAATATATTTTCATACTAAATTCCTTAATCTTTATATTTTATTCTTACAGATTTGGTTTACGAAAATGAGGTTTTAAAATCATATTTTTCGACACTATTGAAAATCGAATCGTTACAAATAAAATCATGATATATGTAAAAATAAAAGATAAAAAGGTATTTAATTAAAATTAGGGTAAACTATGAAGATGGTCACCCAACTTTCAAAAGTATTCTTTTAGGCACTAGAAAAAAAATTGTTTACAATTTAAGCATCCATGTTACATAGTTCAATCATTTTGGTTACTCTCGTTAAAACTGTATGTGAAAATCTAACACGGAATTATTTTTAAAATTTTTGTTTTCCACATAATTTAAGTAAAATAAAATATTATCATTTTAGTCCCCAATCTTTTAATATAAATAAGGTTTAGCCCTTTCTTTAAAAAGATTTAACCCTAAAAATTGAAGAAACGAAAAGAGATTGTCCCCAATTTTTAAGGTTAAACCCTATTCGATATCATCTCTTAAACCCTAATTTCATGAAAGAATCCATTAAAGAATATGAACAAGCATTCATGTAGTAATAATACATATAAAAAGTTGAAAAAAAAGAGAAATATTAAAGGCCATGATTTACCAGTTTCAGGCTCTTCTTTTTGTTTGCCTTAAAAACCCCAAAAAGAACTAGAAAAAAAAAATTTCTCATAAACTCAAACAGAGAATTTTCTTATTTTCCGCAAAAGAAATTCATTTTAACAAAAAAAATTCCACTTTGCAACAAAGAAAACAGTACATAAAACTACTAAACTACAAGCAAAAGCGAAAACAAAAAAAATTAAATAAATAAAATTTACTACTTAAAGAAATTTTCTAGAATTATGGGATTATAGCTTAAAATCCTCAAACCTTCACCTTTTATAGCAAAAAAAATAACAAAACCAGGTAAATAAGGGCCAATCGATGCAATTATTTTGTTCAATGAATTGTTGAAGTACTAGTGCAGTGACGGATCCAAAAAACAACTAGGTATAGGACGAAGTTAAATTTTTTTTAGAATTAGAATTAAATTATATATTTTTATGATAGTAAAAATGTAATTTCACCATTTTATAGTCTATATCTATATAATTTTTAGAGGACTAAATCAAATTATCATTTTTGGGGCCAAAATATAATTTTACCATTACTAATTTAAAATTTTATAAATTATAAATGACCTTAAATGAAAATTTTCTATTTTAAGAAACGAGGACCCTTACCAGCCCCCTTAAGTTCGCCTCGTGGATATCAAAGGCAAAAACTTCAAGTGCCTAAGTAAACTTAGAGTTAATAGATGAGAAGACATTGCAAGTTGCAACATAAGGGGTGAAATGAAAAAATTGAGAAGTTAGATGCTATTCACTTCAAAACTGAAGAACAGAACAAACATGAATCGGTTGTTGTCCCAATTTTAGGGTTAAACCTTTTTAAGCAAAGATTAAACCTTATTTACATTAAAAGATTAGGAATAAAATGATAATTTTTTATTTTATTTAAATAATGTGGAAAATCAAAATTTTAAAATAATTCCATGTTAGATTTTCATTTACATTTTAACGGAAGTGATTGAAATAATTGAATTATGTAACATAGATACTTAAATTGTAAATATTTTTTTCAAGTGCCTAAAATAAAAACTTTTGAAAGGGTAACTATTTGTGTAGTTTGCCCTTAAAATTAAGGGCTTTAATGAGTAAAAGTAATAGATTAGAAGCTTATTTAACTAAAAAAAAGTTGAAAGACTTGTTTAAACATAGTGTAATAGCTTAAAAGCTTTTTTGATATATTAACCAAAAAGAAAAGAAAGGACTTTTATGTCAAATTCCAACTAGTTAAAATACTATAATTTAAACAATTGATTAATTAATTAACATGTGTAAATTAATTATACTATTATAAATTTTGTTTTCTACAAAAAAAAACATTAATTAAGCCTAAATTTTTTTATTGAGTTCATTTTTATACTTAAAAGAGCTTGTAATCAAGCATTTCTATGTTTCATTTTAATTATTTTCAATTTCTGCTTGATTTACTTTTTGTTAAGCATATTAGGTTTTTCAGTGTGTTTATTAGCCAATTAGGTAAAATTTTGCCTAATTAGTTCTAACAATTGATTGTAGTTGGTGCAGGAAACAACTTGGACAAAATAACAAAGGCACAATGGGATTGCCTAGAATGTCGCAACACCATATTGGTGAAATCGCGACATCGGAGTTGAATAATCACCTGGGAGAATTTCGAGCAATAACAACCTTACAAGTGGACTATGGCCAAAGTCGCGACACTGAAGTGCTAAAGTCACGACATCATAATGGTAAAGTTGTGACATTAACGGCAATTTCTAGAGTTGAAGGTTCACCATAACATTCGAGCAAAGTCGTGACATCGATAGCAACATCGCGACACTCAAGTCACCCTATAAAGATTTGAGTGGACTAATAGAAAAGGCGTGACACCAAATTTGTGGTTTTGTTACATTAAGGTTTGATGGACTTAAATTTTGAAAGAGTGTTTCAGTCAGCACAACTTAAAAGAAAATGTAAACCCTAGGCAAAGTTATTTAATTTAACTTAAAACTTAAAAGTAGTATACTACTTTAAAAACATGTTTTAGGGGGATTTTGATTATCTTTTTGGTCGCTAAATAGTTTTAGTTTTTAGATTAAAGATTTCTCAACAATCACTACGATAATTTTTAGTTTTAAAATAATTTTCTGCACTTTCAATTTTTTTTTCCGTTCTTTTAGATAATTTTAGTAATACAAGTAGAGTTCATTGCAGTTCGTTCAACATCAAGAGTAATCAACCGAATTTTTCAACAAAGATTTCTGCTTTCGTTCCATTGTAATCTACACAATCAGAATATCGTCGATCAAGTATTGAGCATCTCTAAACCCTTAATTACTATTGTTTAATCATTTAAATGGATTGTGATTTGAGTGTGTACTGTAAAATTTCAATGGGCCAAAACTAAAATTATTCAGAAATTGGTTAATTTACTTGGAAATAATCAATCTAGGATTTAAGGTTTAAGCTAAATAATATGACTAAATTGAATAAAAATAAAACTTAGAATTGACAACTTTAGGTGAAAATCTAGATAAGGGAGATTGAAAGGAGACCTTATTAGGAAGAAATTCAATTGTTTCATTTAGGTTCAATTAAATCAAAAGACAAATTTTTGTAAATTGGTAGAATATATAGACCAAAAGGTATTAATTAGATATTATTTGTTAAATTAATTTATCTGAGATCAAATTGAAACCATAAAAATTAACCAATTCTCGATTGTTTGTCTTGTTTGATTTGTTTGAAACTATAAAAATTAGGTCTTTTTTTTGCTTAGTACTTCATTATTACTTTATTATTTGTCGTAATATAGTTGATAAATAAGTAGATGTTTAGACTTTTTTATTGCATGTCTTTCGTTATTCAATTCAATTAAAGCTCATACTTCTTTTGGGCTCAATCCTTGGAGTACTTTGAAAGTATTCCATTGCATATCTTTAGAAATATTACTTTGACATGTATACTTGTAGTACCCATATTTTTTTCGTATCTATTAGTAAAATTTATCTACCTTGGTGCACGCACATTGAGAAGCGATCATCAATAAACATGGTTAACAAAGACTTATGATTGTTGATTACATAAACTCCTGATGGATTGTACCAACTTAATAGAAAAGGCACCCTGTCCATGTTTATTGATAACTTGTATCGCTATCAAACAATCACACTCGAGCATGACTAATTTAAAGCCCACCACCCAAACTATGGAGAGACCCTTGTGGATAGCCCATAATTCTAATTGCAGAACAATGCAAACACCCAAGAACCAGCTAAACCTAGTTATCCAACGACCCCCTCATCCCGAATCACATTGTCTATAAAAGCAAAAGTACTCGCTAAGTTGACCTCGCCATCACATTTAAAATAACCAATTTACTTGGAAATAATCAATCTAGGATCATGTCCATTTCACCTATGCATCGTTGCTACTACTATGTGCCTTGACTCTAATGAAAACTACCAGAATGTTTATTTTCCCAAGCTCTTCCTTGGACAATAATAGTAGTTGAGTCAATGCTACCACTTCAAAAAATAATCAAATAATTTGCCTTCCAAATTCTTTAAACGATAGCTTTCAACAAGACACTCCAATTTTTCTCGAAAAAGGACACCCATAACATTATCCATTTTGTCATCTACCCAACCAAATAAGGACATAGCCTAAGCCAAGTAACCCATAGTGTAAGTTGCTTTCACACCTTCAAAAAATTGTGCAATCCCATAAGCAATACAACATCGTTTCCTTATGACTCCCACATATGGCACATGGCATCACAATCATTCCTACACGTAATTTCTACATATTAGGGAGTAGTCTCCCTTTCACACCACACGCCACAAAAATTGTTTAATACACTACAATCCTTTGTACCACCAGATCAACTTCCATTTGAGCTCATTTTGAACCCATATATTTTAATAAGGTGTTGGTATGTTCCTGAAATAGAACACTGCCCGAACTAGACCAACTCGTGGATTCAGAGGTCAAATATTAGCAATATGAATTACCGCTTCATGTATGAGAACATTTGCAAACTTAAGCCAATCCCAAAGACCCTTGAAGCTCACTGTATCACTAACCAGAGCATTCTCATCAATACCATCTGATGCATGGCAATAGTTGCACAAAGAGCCTAGCTCTACTACCCAAACATTTGACCAAAATCGTATTAGACGACCATCACCTAAAATACAAAAAAAAAACTTGTTTGAACCTCATCCCAAACTTTCATAAAAAAATTCCATACAAACGAGCATGATATGTGATTAATGCTAATAGGACACCCATCCCACTTTATATTTATCTCGTAAGACTAGCACCAAGAAAAACTCCCTATTTAACATGAGATTGAAGCCTGATAACTCTAAAATATAGAGTTATTTTCAACACTTTTTCGTATTTAATTTATAAAGAGTTTGAATAATTGATAACACTTTTTATATTTTTTTTTATACTTTTTGTTATATTAAATTATACTATGGAAGTGTGTCAATTTAATTAATTGTATGTTAAATACAATACTTTTTATATTTTGAGGACTCAATGTGAATTTTACAGCTCTTTGGGCATCTCAGTCCAACTTCCTTGGGCTTCAAAAAGGAAAATTCAACCGAGTAGAAAGAAGTTCAACAGATGCAAAGGCCCAAAAAGCCCACTTGGAGAAGCTAACCGTCCACCGAGGGGTAAAATGGTCCAAAAGACTCATTCTTCTCTTCCCTCAACTTATTCCTTGAATCAAGGAGCCATCTTCTCCTCATTTCAAGGGACAACAATCTCCTCATCCAAAAATAGCAAATCGGCAACCTCCTCCATTATTGTAACAACCACCCAGTGGAGACTCTATAGCTAGTTATTGTATGATGTGTAAGTTGGTTAAGTCAAGGGTAGATTGAGTAAATGAAGTACTTTTTTTGGTTGAATGACATATTCTATGGGATTCGCCATCTAGCGAATAGCAAGTTTTGACGAACTCTAAGGTTGGTAAACTCTTTTGTTAAGTATTCGACCACCCAGATGTTTTGGGAAAACTCGTTAAGCTCGCAGTTTTAATATATTTGTTTTTGTATTTAGTGCTTGTTATGATGACTTAGTTAGTAAAACTGGGGTTTATTTGGGACCTAGTTAAAACGAAACTAGTACACTGTAGATGATTAGACTTAAGACTTATTAAGTGTGTTTAATCACAAGAATCAAGGGTGATAGTGGGATTATATGATTTTCCCACTAAACCTTGTCTTCGTTGCATGAGTATATAAGGATATCATTTTCCATCATAAGTTACCTTTTACATCTTCTTCTTCCCTTAATTATCTTATGAGTTTGTGAAAAACCTTAAGGTAGAAAGCTTCATGAAAAGAAGGTTCTTATTGGTTAGTTAGCATAATCGATTGTACCAGTTTACTGGTAATTCCTAGTAAACCCTTAAGTTATTATAGAAGAAAATAATATCTTTTTAGTAATGCATGCATAGACATTAGAACTGTTCGTGTTGAAGGAAACTTCTTGATTCTGGGTTATTTGATACTGATTCTAGCATGCGTGTTAAGTTTCGATATATTGATAATCTAACAGGGATATTTTCTTTCTTTTAGCTCAAGAAGTTAACGAATGACCTAGTAACAAGGGCAAAGGACCTATCTAGTATATCATTGTACTAGATTTTCTGGTGAGTTAATTCTTTCTTCCATATGTTTTAAATTCCATTGTTGTATGAATCATGTAAGGTAAGTAAACTTTCTCAATAATATATGAGTAATGTTTGAGTTGTGGTAGTTCATTAGAATCATTAGTGTGAGTATGGTTTGTTTATGTTACAATGTAATACCCTCCTTATTGCAAAAGCCAGTACCAGTTTTGTATGATAAGTATGGTGTGATATGTGATGATGAAGAAAGGGGATATGTTTGTGATGCCTCCGATAGGGCAATTATATTGCAATATGCACTGGCAGATCACGACAAAACATGCTTAGAAATAATACAAGGAGTTAAGGGGGTGTATTTATATAAATACAACTGATTGATATGCTTCTGATTCTGAATTTTAGGTACGAGGCTAGCATAAGGATAGGTTGTGTGTCTGTTATGGTTAAATTGGCGGATAATGATCATCTTTGTGCCGTGTTAAGTACGCGTATCAAGTTTGTTTGCATTCTATATACGTCATTTGGCGTATTATGATTGTCTTATACAAACCATTTTGAAAGGTTTGGTATCTTTCTGAGTACTAATGCATATGAAAATACGTGCCTTCTTTATAATTGTAACTTGCTAAGTTTATTTGAACTTTACTCTATTATCTTTTCCTTCCTAGGAGTGTTGATTGAATGAAGAGAATCTTGAAGGGACTACGCCAGAGTATTATTGATTATGAGCCAACTGTTAATTTTCATATCATGCATGACTATTGGAAGGGTGGCATTAAATATGTTTTTGTAAACAGTTTTGTAATAAATTACAATTCTTGTTAAATATTGTTTTATGAAATCCCTTATAAACTCTAGTTTTATATATATATATATGTTTTAATCTAATGAGCTATGGTTTGTGAGATAACCTTTTAGGTGTGTACGACGAACCGTTTAGAATGATAATTAACAACCAATGATGCACTTGAAACTTTTGTAAATGAAATAACTTGTGTTTTAACTATATAACTCTATCGACTTTTCTAAGGATTCTGCTAGATATTTTGCCTAAAATGTTTCACTTGATGCATTACTAATTTGATTGTTTTTTCATTTTCATACTAAGGGATTACACCAAGCCCTCAAGGCTTTAACAAACGCAAGAATTTTTGTTGTATTCATATGGTTTTTAAGTTGTGCACATCATACTTAGATCAGGAGATCGGATTGGGTAAGGTGTGTTATAACTATTAAAGGGTTGGCCACACAATGAAGATTTTCAAGAGACTTTTATGCTATTTTCAGGATTGGACGTGGGGGGCTAAACTAGTATAAATAAATCCCTCAATCAATCCCTTAGGCATGATCCATCATCTTTCATTTACTGAAGCATCTCTCATCTCTCATTTTCATTTTTGTATTCTCTTCATATTTGAGAGAAAGTTGAGTGATAAATTCTATAGTGCTAAAGCTCTCAAGGCAAACAACTAGAGGAGTAATTTGCATCAAAGAAAAAGAGAAGAAAGGAGGAAACAACCACGAGTAGTGTCACGAAGAACCACCGGATTCTACTTGGAGTTTTTCTTTCTTTAATCTTTATTTTTGTTCTAAGTTGAAAAAGACGTTTGCAATTTATTCTATTGTTTTTTACTTAATAATGATGTCTAAGTTTTGTTTACGCTAGAATGATTTCACATTCTTGATTTATATTGTTCATATTTGTTTCAGGATAGACATATCACTTACTTCACATAATTTCTAAGGAAAGGTGCTCTATAATATAACCGTTAGTTAAATATGACATAGACATATGCATAATGACTAATGACTAATAGATAAATATAGAACTTTCACAGAAGCTTATGACTAAAGATTCTAAGTTAATAAACAATTGAGTTGCCATAGATTTTTCTGGAACATTTATTAAACATTTTTGTGAATAAATTAAGTAGAAAAGTGTAATTATTCTAACTTATCCATGTCATAGTTGCTAAACCTAGGGAATTGTTGCTCTAGTTTTTATCTGCATTTTCATTTTCATTTGCATATTTAGTCATTAATGTTAGTTAATTAGTTAATTCATACTTCACACTTTATTTGTTTTTTTTTCACCACCAACTTGCTTATTTAGAATTTCAAAATAACTTTTTTTACATATACAGTCCCTGTGGAGACGATACTCTTACTCACTATTTTATTATTTTTTGATGATTGTGTAAACTTGCACATCACTTGATTAATTCATGATAAGTTTTTGGCATCATTGTTGGGGACCATGTTTGAGACATTATTTGTGAAATTGGAATTTTGCCATTTGGTTTAAATTCTTTTGTTTTTATTTAAGTTTTCTTTACAGTGTTTTTTCTCTGTCAAGTACCAATAGTCTATGAACATAGATCGAATCATCGATCTACTTCCTGTTGACTCTAAGACTGATCGCACCTTCAAATAGAGAAGAAGCAAAGGAGTAGCCTAAAGTGTAACACCCAAAACTCGGAACCGTCGTCGGCTAGGGTCCCGGTGTCACTCTAATCATCTATCACTATTCATCTTTTAAAAAACATGCCATTTGTTCTTATATTATTAAAGAAATACACCTAATACGTCGTAAATTATCATTTGATTATAAACACAATTCAACAAGGCAAAAAGGTCATTTCCAAGATTTTTGGAGACTTCTACCGGTAATTATTGGACAAGTATCGGTAGTTGTCAAGTCAGTAAACAGTTCAAAAATAGTACAGACTTTTACTGATACTTGAGACAGTACAACCGATACAAGTGAGACTTCTACCGAAACATGTCATGCTTCTACCGATACTAAAAACTCTAAAGAGCTAAAAGTCTCACCCGACTACTTCTATCGACACAAGTATACAAACTACCAATACTTCTAAACACATAATTACCGATACTTGCTATTCAACTACCGATACAACCCAAGTCAGTGAACAACCTCTCTCCTACCCTGTACTTCTACCGATACAACCATGGGTTCTACCGAAACAAGTATGCAAAATTCAAATATTCCCACAAGTTCTCAAGCTCAACCAAAAATTCTCATCTCTTACATAAGACACAAAGACAAATATACTTAAAGTTCAAAACACATATGATAATAAATTTCATTTCATTGTAAGCCTACTTTCACCCATAGTATCATACAAGGTATGATAACTTCCCAACTAAGGTTACAACAATGAACCACCATCCCAAAATCAAGAGTTATATAACAACATCATCCTAGTACATGCCATAAAAGTGATGTAAAAACTACCAAACTAGCTCCGCAATAATATGCTTTCTTTGAGATGATCTGATCTTCAGTCAGCAAAATGTATCTACAAAACAACAACAGATACACGAGTAAGCTTATTAAGCTTAGTAAGTTCGCAAATATCTTTTTCTTACAGAATAGTCAAATCGGTTATAAAGATGATAACGAGTATGTATTCATAATCTTGTGAACAGTAACGAATTTAATCTCTTTCAGTCTTTCAGATTTTAGCTCATACGAGCACAGACAACATTAGCTGTCATGAGCCCAAGATGTTTAGCTCTTATGAGCCCAGAATGGTTAGCTCTTACGAGCTCAAGATGTTTAGCTCTTACGAGCCCAGAATGGTTAGCTCTTATGAGCCCAGAATGGTTAACCAGTATACGATGCTGCTCACACAAGCTAATGAGAATTCACGACATACACGAAGACTCAGCCATCGATACAGTCTAGAATTTCTCACTCTCAATGCTGCTCACACAAGTTGATGAGAATTCGTAACATACGCGAAGACTCAGCCATCTAAGGGTCTACAATTAGTATTCATTCAAAATCTGTCAACTTGCAATGTTGCTTACACAAGCTATTAGTATACTGTAACATATGCAGGATCCTAGCCATAGATAACCGACCTCAAGCCTGATATTTCATTTATTCTTTTGCCTTTCCATCATTAAGAATGTTTAACCTTCCTCGAGTTGCTGTAACAATAGTGACAATAAAAGAAACATACAATGTGTATAAACTAACACTACGAACTTACCAGATGAAATTGCAGTTTGGCTAAACTTCAAGGAATATTTTGCTAATTTCTCTTTTCCGCGATCCGTGGCATGATTGTAATCTAAATCAATAATTCATCCAAATTTCACATTAAAACACATAATGAAATCATTTAACATAATTTGGTCCATTTTGGGAAAATTATGATTTTACCCCTAATACTTTCCTTTTATTCAATCTTACCCTTTCAACACAAAACATGCAAAATACATATTTTCTCCTCAACCCATACCAGCCGAATATACTTTGATCTCATAACAGTCCCTACAATCCATTTATTTCACCTAAAGCACACCTAAATTCATTATTTAGCATTTTAGTCCTTAAACCCTAATTTCATCAAAAATCACTTTACAAAAAGATCCAACGTAATCATCAAGCATCCAAAACTATCAAAAACTTTCAAAGAAAAGAATATTCAATAATGGTAAGATTCACAATTTGACAAATTCACAAATTAGTCCTTAGATTAGCTAGATCAAGCTAACACTGACTCAAAAACATAAAAATCACTAAAAACGGTCAAGGTTTGCTCACCCAAATCAAAGCTCAAAGCTCATCAATGGAAAACCCTAGTTTTTCTTGTCTTAGTCGTGAGGGAGAAGAAGAAGAAGAAGAAATTAGAAGAAAAATGTGATTTTTCTTCTTTAATTCATATTTACCTAATGGCATAATTGTAAATTTTAAGACTTTAATTAACTTAATTAATCACTTAATTAACCTTTAATTTTTCTAATTAACGACAATAAGTTTCATAGTAAACCACTCACTAAAATATTTTGGTTAATTTACCTATTTGATCCTTCAATTATATTAAATTCTAATCAAACCACTTATTTACAATTTAGCCTTAAGCTAATTAGGATTAAATGAATAAATATCCCAAAAGTTAGTGGAATGAAATCATATCCTCCACCTTTTAGACTTTTTGACCTTGGTATAATTATCACTTTGGTCTCTTATTCTTAAATCAATCGTAATTAACTTTTACCTCTTTTACAATTTAATCCTTTTTACTCAATTCACTATCTAAATATTAAAATTCCATAACCAAATTTTAATCCATTGCTAATGACATCATAAATGCAAAAATAAATAAATTTATGACTCGATTTGTCAGAGTTGTGGTCTCGAAACCACTGTTTCTGACACCACTAAAAAATTGAGCTGTTTACACAAAGAAAAGCTATAAAAAGGGATCCTGAATAACAAAATCAGAATCAAAGAATGGTTTACAACGCTCATAATCTGGTCATTTTTTATGATATAGACTGTGTCATCTGTTAGTATGTCATACCTTTATTTAATGAACTCAATCAGAGAATTGTAAGGCCTAAAATTAAGGCCCCTCAATTTGAATTAAAGTCGGTTATCTTACAAATTGTGGGCCAATTTAGTAGAATTCTTATCAAAGATCCACATTTGCACCTCCGCTTATTCATAGAAGTAAGAGATTCATTTAAGCTAGCCGAAGTAACTGAAGACGCTTTGAGATTGTAGTTATTCCAATACTCGTTGAGAGATTGAGCACGAGCATGGTTGAATTCCTTATCACCTTCTTTGGAATCAACATGGCAAGATGAAGTATTTTTCACTGAGCAAAAACGCCATGCTTAGAAATGAAATCACTACATTTCAGCAACTAAAAGAGGAATTTCTCTATGATGCATGGGAGCAATTCAAGGAGTTGTTGCGAAAATTTCCTCATCATGGCATTCCTCATTGTATTTAGTTGGAGACTTTTTATAATGGTCTCAATGCACATACAAGAATGGTGGTAGACGATTCAACCAATGGAGCTCTTCTTTCAAAATCGTACAATGAAGCATATTATATCCTTGAAAGGATTTCTAGCAACAACGATTAGTGGACGATTAAATGAGTAGCAATAGGGAGAAGAGTGTCGAAGTTCATGGAGTCGATGCACTTATGTCTTTGGTAGCCCTGGTATCTTCTATAACTTTCATGCTTAAGAATATTACTACTAATGGTTTTAATGCTAACACGTCAGGTAAGTAGCCAAGCCAGTTTGAAAATATCTCCTTTTTTTGTTATAGAGATGGTCACATGTTTGAAAACTTCCCATCAAACCCAAAATTCATCTATTACATGGGTAATCAGAATAAGAATAAAAGTGAGTCATGACCGCAATCAACTTACTACAATCATTCATTGTGAAATCATCCAAATTTCTCATGGAGAAATCAATAGGCCGATCCTAGCAACTCTTGTATGCAATCCCAACCAAACAAACTATTAATGTTTCCTTATCAAGTTTAGAACCCTCCATCCATTGAACCTTCGAATAGCCTTGAAAATTTACTAAAGGTGTACACGACAAAGAGTGATGCCCTGATCTAAAGTCAAGCAACGACATTGAAGAATTTGGAGAACCAAGTCAAACAGCTAGGCAACGAGCTCATAAGCTGTCTCCAAGGTGCTTGTTTGAGTGACACTGAAAATCCTAGGAATACAAGCAAACAACAGTCTAAAGCTATCACCCTGAGGAGTAGAAAAGCTTTGGAACCCAAAGTTGTTAAAGTTGAAGACAGACTTGTTATTGCTAAAACACAGGAGAAAGTTGTTGAAAAGGAAACTAAATCAATTTAAGATAAATTAGTTGTAAGATTATTGTAATTATAGAATAATCAACTTGTATAGAATAAGAAATGGATAATTTACTCCTAGATTGTTAGACTACTATTACCTTTATATAGGTTATATATCATTATTGTAAAAATATAAGAATAATTTTTTCTTATTTTCCTTCTAGTTTCTATGTGGAATTAAAGCTGCAAATTTTTTCTTAACACTTATAAAAATCTTAAAAAATATTCGAGGACAAGGAAAGATTAACTACCAAAATCCTAAAAAAATTTTCTTATTACCAACCAAAATCTATTCGAAATCATGTTTCCAACTTTAAGTATCATTCTATTAAAATCACCAATATCAAATTAAATTGTTATAATTGTTTGCGTTGGTCTCAATTCGTCCGAATATATATTCGGGGACAAGGAAAGATTAACTACCTGGCAGGAGATAAGGAAGCACCAATAAAGGAGGACCCCTCTTATGCTCTTTAGGACGCTGAAAATTTCACGGTTATGACATCCTTGTAGATTCCATGGAGGAAGATATTAGTTCCAACTATATGTGTTATTCTATAGCCAAAGAACTCTAAGATAATGTTAATCAGATGTATTTTGATTTGGGAAATCAGTCCCAAATTTATGAGTTGACTATAAAACTTGGAGAGATTCGTCAAGGAAAGGACATCGTCACCAAGTATTTCAATTCATTGAAAGATTATGACAAGATTTGGATTTGTTAAATGATTATGAGTGGAAGCCTTTAGAAGACTGCAATAACTACAAAGAGATGGCAACAGATCATCGCATTTACAATAATTTCTTGTTCCATTAAATGTTGAATGTGATTAAGTAAAAGGGAGAACTATAGGTCAGCAGTCTCTACCTCTCATTGGTGAAGTATTTATAGAAGTTAGAAGAGAAAAAGTTGCAGAACGTGATGCTTGGAAAAAGGGAGACCATTGTACCACTTGAGAGTTTAGCCCTAATGACTTATGATGCCAATTAAGCCTAACTGAGGCAGCAAGGATAGAAATCTCAAGTGTGGTGTGATTTCTGCAAAAAAAACCACGCCATACTCGAGAAATCTACTAGAAAATTCATGGCAAACTAGTAAATTGGAAGACTAAAAGATCCACTGATAAGTTAATCGCATCTGAAATGTCACAGCGATTGTGCAAGCGTACACACGTCGATGCAAGTATAGTTGATAGAATAATTCTATCGAATATCGATCCCACGAGGAATGGGTTCTTGATGTTTAGTTGTCGAAGCAACTAATGCTAAAATTAAAAGAAATGTGAGTAAAGATGTCAACAATTAAGTAAGATCTGCACAGCTAAAATAGTCAATATTGTCAATGCAATTATAAAATTTAATTGTCAAAGCAAGTGAAAGTAAATCAAAGTGTTGTTGAAGTGTTGAGAATTTAAATGCATAAAAATAAAGGTGTGATCAAGTGTGAAGAATTGGAGTGGATCACTGACTTCGCTAAGTCGCAACGTTGGATGCGCCGACAAGGTATTGTATAGATGAATTGTCGCAGTAATAATGCATCAATGAACTCTTACCAATATCAATCTTTTGTTTACTCAAGGCTTAAATACTCACAATCACCCCATCTCTCGGTGCGAGCAATGTTAAGAAATCAAGAACAAGTAACTAGAATCTCTTCTAATCCTAAGCAACTCTTGTTGTCTTACTTGTTAACCTAACTTGTTGACAATTCTAAGGCGCAATATATCGACTGCTTGTAGAGACATTAGTGTAAAAAGAGGTAAAAATAACAATAATTTAAATCAACTAGCAATGAGTTAGAAATATAAAAACTAAGTATGAAATACTTATGATGCATGCAAAATATGACACAAAAGAGACAATTAATACACAAATTTAGGGAGAAAGTATATGTTATTTGTAATGCTATCACACCCCCAAACTTGAGTTTTTACTTGTCCTCAAGTAAACAAAAATTAGCAAAGTCACAAGCAAAAATGTCACCGCAATCATTATTCTCACAACTTGAATTTTTTGAAATCCTAATGCACAAATTGTATTCACATGATATAATAATGAACCGACAATTTATAGGCATGAACAATTAAAAACTGCAACTTCATAAATGTTAGTATCATACATTGAATCCTAATCTTCCTTGAACCAATACAGCATTTATCATAAAAAAATTTTCTTTTTCATTTTCTTCCGTTTTCTCATTTTTCTTTTTCAAGTGACTGAGAGATGTCATTGCATTACTCTACCTTTGTTCTTGGGCAGTAACGATGGGATGCAACAAACCCCCAAGAGGTATGTAATTGCGCCGACACAGTCTTGCAGTGACAACCTTTGGCTAGATGATTTTTCTAAACTTGCAGCGAAGTGTTCTCCCTTCAAAAGTCACAATGCACTCATATTGGAGTGTCTTTTAGTTGTACAATATTGCTGCAACTAGTCAGTTAGTTCAAGATTCAAACATTCACACTATCCATTCATTACTGAAGTAATTCCAATCATTCATTCAAAAATAGAAGACTCACATCCATTCATATTCATCCAATTTACACATCAACATTTCAAGCAAATCAAGAATGACGCTTAAAAATAAAAATTGTGGTCACATTTTTTTCTTGTAACTCTGCATACTTTCATTGAACTAAAGAAACAAGTAAATTCTCAAAAATATGGGTGCAATTGCATTTCCATTTCACACAAATTCCCCCTAAACTTAAAGTGTGCATTGTCCCCAATGCACTAATATTAATAAATATATATATATATATGGAAATGCAATGACAATGTAGTTGGTGCACTTCCTCCTTCGTTCATTTGGGTTGGTTAGACCTGTGGATTGGTCCTCAACAGCAGGCATCACAGCCTCCATCGGACTCGCTTCAAGTGGTGGCAAATCATCAGATGATGCATCCACAAGTTTAGGTGCAGTGATAAATTCCTCAGCCGAATTTGTCACGACATCAAGTCCTTCTCTTATTTCTTCTTTTACTTTTGTTTGAGCTTCGCATGATCTGTGGACTGCTCCACAGTTTCTATCTGTGCTCTGGCATCATCAGTTGCTTCATTCATTGATCCAGTATAGACCACTATCGCCCAAAGGTTTTCATCAGCAACTTCCGCCTAACTCGCTCCATCTTGCACCAAGCCTTCAATTTTTCCACCCACAACTTCAAGTGCAAGGACAAATTTCTCAGCTAAATTTGCCTCGATATCTATTTTTTATCTTTTTCTTCCTCCACATGAACTTCGTCCATTTTCAGCATTAAGTTAGTAGGTGCAGTACAGCTGTACAAAATTGCGTTGACAATGGAATCCTAATGTATCGGCAATGGTGTTTACTTATTTCTCAATCGATGCAGACATAATATTTATTCCTTCTTCTTCAAGTGTCTCGTACTCTTTTATTCTTCACATGGTCCCAAAAATTTCCACTCTTTCTTGCGTTTTTTCCAATTTCGTAACTTCTTAATTACAGATATAGGTATCAAAATTATGCTTTCTTTGAAATCACATTTCCAATATATCGATCACCAATGGAATAGGTTATTGAGAAGCTCTTGGGATCCTTAAATTCTTGAATTAATTTAATTGTCATGACAGTGCACCCTACAGCAAATGCGATTACTTCGACATCTCCCAATCTTCTCTTCTTTGACAATGTGTCTTCAAGTTTCTGAGGCTGTTTTGCTGTAGCATTTGTGGTGACAAATTGATCTGATTCTGTCACCGCAATATTTTGTTTAACCTTTTCAGCTGCAGTTTGCTTTTCAAATTGCACTGACATCTTTCCATTATTGAGAATTATCTTCTTTTGCTGTAGCATCTCTAACAACTTCATTTCGTTGAGTTTCACTTTTGGGAATGATTTCCTCATCATGCTCTTGTCATTGTGATATTGAATTCTCAATGTCAATCAACAAAGTTTCTTGTGGTCACAAATTTATTACGCCCACAATTTAGCCAAATTGATATTATAGAGCTCGTATGGATTCAGCTTGATTCTAAAGTACAACATCAGTCTTGGTAATATATTATCTCAACAAATTTTCAATTGATGAAAACTCTGATGCTTCGTCTTGCTGGATATTTTGCCTTGACAAAGGTTAATCATAATTGGGCAATGTCTACTCGGATCTAACATCATTATCTATACTTCCATGATCTTAATTGTTCCAACAAAAATTTGGATGTTGCTCCCACCTTGGCATGTAAGTGTTGGAATATGGATTTTCATTTCGATAGAAATTCCCCATGTGGTATACATTTGCTGGATTTGATGGACATTCTTCAAACTCATGGTTGCCCCCATAATAATTACAAATTTTCATAGCAAATTTCCATTTTGCAATTGCTGTAGCATTCTGCATTGAATTACTCATATTAGTCAAAGAAGATACCTCGGCGTTTATGGCATCAAGCTTCATTTCTATAGCATCAGTCATCCAACATCTTGAGGTTCTATACACCTCGTTCCTGGCCATATTTCACTAAAAAAATGTAAAAGTAAACAACAAAAAGAAAACAAGTTAGTGATAAATAAAATTTAGATAATAAAAAAAATAAATGCAACGATAAAAATAAACATCAAACAAACGCCATTCCTCAGCAAGGGTGCCAAAACTTGATCGCGTCTGAAATGTCATAGCGATTGTGGAAGCGTACACACGTCGATGCAAGTATAGTTGCTAGAACAATTCTGTCGGATATTGATCCCATGAGGAATGGGTTCTTGATGTTCAGCTGTCAAAGTAACTAATACTAAAATTGATGAAATGTGAGTAAAGATGTCAACGCAATTAAGTAAGATCTGCACAACTAAAATACTTAATATTGTCAATGTAATTATAGAAGTTAATTGTCAGAGCAACTGAAAGTAGATCAAAGTGTTGTTGAAGTGTTAAGAATTTAAATGCATAAAAATAAAGGTGTGATCAAGTGTGAAGAATTGGAGTGGATCACTGACTTCGTTAAGTCGTAACGTTGGATGCGTCGACAAGGTATTATATAGATGAACTGTCGCAGCAATAATGCATCAATTAACCCTTACCAATATCAATCTTTTATTTACTCAAGACTTAAATACCCACAATCACCCCACCTCTCTGTGCGAGCAATGTGGTGCAATCAAGAACAAGTAACTAGAATCTCTTCTAGTCCCAAGCAACTCTTGTTGTCTTACTTGTTAACCTAACTTGTCACCGCATCTCTCGATGCTGGTAGACTATAAAGCCACTCTCGTGTTTGATGCGATTAGATCCAATAATAAACAGATAAAAAGCATTAAGTAAAAATCAAAGTGATCTAACAATGAAAGATACTCTCGTCAAATGTCATTAGAATCCATCAGCATAAAAGAAGGATTGAAGAATACAATCGAAGCTTACTATCTCTAGACTACTAAGACTACTCCTTAATCGTTCCTCTTATGCAGCACCAACCACTCCTCGTCAAGAGTTGTTGCACACTCACTCCATCAGCTCACCGACCTCCGGCATCAAGCTTCCATGGTAGCTTGCTTAAAGATTGAGAGATTTTTAGGTTTAAATTCTTCACTCCTTGATATTTTATCTCCTTATTCTTTCCTCTATTGATAAGCTTAAGAAATTACAAATTTCCTCCATTCTCAGATCCAACTACTTTGTACAGCTGTAAACGTTTGTTATTGACAACTTTGTAGATCTGATTTGTTTACTGGACTGTTGCAGAATGTCGACGCAAATTATAGTTTGCGCCTACAATTTGTCGTATTTCTTAACCAACTTGTGGCCGCAACTCTGAATTCTTTCTAGCTTCAAGAATGATAGATCTCATCTTTTCTCAGATCCAATAACATTTACAGCTGGCGAAGTTTGTTACAGTCTAGCTGTTCACTCACGCAGATCTGGTGTGATCTTCATGAATCTACAGATTGTCGTTGCATCTCTAGTAGCAATTTGAAATCTTTAATTGCGACGACAACGTGTGAAATTTCTGCGCTGGTGATTCCAGATGTGCTTGTGGCTTGAATTCTCTCAAACAAAGTAAAGCTTTCTATCCATCGACATCTCTGGTCGCAATTCCAAGCTATACTTGTGGCTGCATTCTTCTTCCAACATTGATCTTCTGAGATGAGTTCCTTCGCTGACAATTCTAAGGCGCAATATATCGGCTGCTTATAGCGACATTAGTGCAAAAAGAGGTAAAAATAACAAGAATTTAAACCAACTAGCAATGACTTAGAAAATATAAAAACTAAATATGAAATGCTTGTGATGCATGCAAAATATGACACAAAAGAGACAATTAATACACAAATTTAGGGAGAAAATATATGTAATTTGTAATGCTATCATAAGCCTAATAGTGTTTTTTCCTCTACAAGTGAAGCTGAGACAAGTCTGTACAATAAAGAGCAACTTGTTCAACCTCTAAAACTGCTAAAATCCAATTCCTCATCTAGTATTCCTAGTGGTTCTCTTGCTCAAACATGTAACAACTCCAATGCTCTATCTTGTAGTCAAAATTTTTGCCATGGGTTATTGATTCTAGAGCTTCTGATCACATGACCTCTCTGTTAAACTTGTTTGATACCTATTCACCCTATTCTATGAAAGAAAAACTTAGAGTTGTAGATGGTAATTTTTCGTCTATTGTAAGAAAAGAAAAAATAAAATTTTCAAAGGATTTACATCTTGAATCTGTTTTGAATGTTCCTAATTTTTCCTACAACTTATTATCAGTCAGTAAATTAACTAAAAGTTCTAATTGTTATGTTTTTTTCTTTGATTCTCATTATGAGGATCGAGATTGAAACTCGGAGTGGATGATTGACAATGCTGGGATGGTTGACGGCCTCTATTATTTTGATGATAATTGTTTTGGGAATAAAATAACTCAAGGCTTGAGTAGTATTAGTTCAAGTTCTGTTTGTGACCAAATTATGCTTTGGTATCATAGATTAGGACACCTTATTTTTTCCTATCTAAAGTACTTGTTTCTAGATTTTTTAAAATTTTTGAATTATTGCTCTTTTCAATGTGAGAGTTGTGTTTTATCTAAAAATCATCATGCAATTTATCTTACAAAACCATATCATGCATCAAAACCATTTTACCTAAATCATATAATGTGTGGGACATTCCAAGGTTACCTCTATTCTGGAAAGAATAGTTTTTAAATTTTATTGATGATCATACTCATCTATGTTGGTCTACTTGATGCATGAAAATCAGAACTAAAGAATGTGTTTCAAGAATTTTATAAAATGGTTGAAACCAATTTCAGTCTAAAATCAGCATTCTTTGTTTTGATAATGGAACTGAATATTTCAATGATCTTTTGGGAACTTTTTTAAAAGAAAAAGCCATTTTACATCAATCTACTTGTTGTGATACTCCTCAACAAAATGGAATTCCAAAAAGAAAAAATATACATTTACTTAAAATGGCTTGTGCCATTTTTTCCATGCAAGTTTCAAAATATTTATGGGAGAAGCTATTTTGATTGCTTCATATCTTATCAATAGGCTGCCTACTCGTGTTCTGAAATATGTCACATGTGTAGATCATTTTAAAAGGATTTTCTGAGTGTAGAATTTATTTAGATTTGTTATTAAAAAAATTTAGGTGCATTGTTTTTGTTCACATTCCTAACAAGTTTCGCTCTAAACTTGATTAGAGAGTAGAAAATGTGATTTCAATGGATATACTACGAACAAGGTTATAAGGGTTATAATCCAATAACTAAAATTTTTTGTAAGCATGGATGTCACATTTTTTGAAAATCAGCCTTATTTTCCTACAAAAATTTTTCAAGGGTAGTAAGAAAGAGAAGTGAACTTTTTTGGAAAATTCTACACTCTTGTCAAATCCTATTTTTAATGATTTATCATCATCTCTAGAAAAAGTAACTCAAGATGTTAGGCATAAGAAATATCCTAATTTGTTACATGAGTCATGAATAAGGGAAGAAGTACTACAAAAAGATAAAATTAATTCTGAACCTGAGCTCTTAATTTATTCACCAAAAAGACTCAAAAAATGGTAATGAGTTCTCGATCACTCTACCACAAAACCATTCAAAATCCTTGGGAGAAAGTTCTACACCTAATTTTGGTAATCTCAATTTTATTTGACTTCTCTACCTTTTTTTATTTATCTCTCTCTAATTCTGATTCTTCTCTTTCCAACAAACCTTTTTATCTTGACATCCCTATAGCCCTTAGAAAGGGAACTCAAACATGTACCCAACATCCAATTTGTAAATAATTATTTTATCATAGGATTTCAATTCGTCATAGAGCATTTGTTAGTAAATTATCTAACGCGTTTGTTCCAAGAACTATCCATGAGGCTTTAGATGATTCGAATTGGAAGTTAGCAGCTATGGAAGAAATGAATGCTTTGAAGAAGAATGATACTTGGGAGATAGTAAATTTACCCAAAGATAAACAAATTATGATATAAATGGGTATTCAGTGTGAAATGCAAAGTTGATGGAAATATAGAAAGGTATAAGGCAATGCTCATTACTAAAGGGTTCAACCAAATATTTGGCATTGATTATCAAGAAACATTTTCCCTCATTGTGAAACTTAATTCAATTCGAGTTTTATTGTCCTTGGTTGTGAACTAAAATTGGCTTTTACACCAGTTGGATATTAAGAATGCTTTTCTAAATTGAGATTTAGAAGGAGTCTACATAAGTTTACCTGCAAGTTTAGAAAAAGGGTCAAGAAAAAATAAGGTCTGTAGGTTAAGAAAGTCTTTATATGGGCTTAAATAATCACCTAGAGCTTGGTTTGAATGGTTTGGAAAGATGGTAAAAGCTCTTGGTTATTGTCGAAGTCAAGCAGATCATATCATGTTTTACAAGCATGCAAATATAGGAAAAATAACTATTTTTATTATGTATGTGGATGACATAATCTTGATAGGTGATGATCATATTGAACTAGAGAAGTTAAAAAAATATTAGCTAAACAATTTGAGATAAAAGACTTGAGAGCACTCAAATATTTCCTTGGGATGGAGTTCTCTTGATCTAAAGAAGGTATTTTTGTTTCTCAATACAAATATATTCTAGACTTGCTTAAGGAGAAAGGTTTGCTTGGATATAAAGCGGTTGAAACCTCATTAGAACCCAAGTTCAAATTGCAGGATGCTGAAAGTGAAAATGTGGTGAATTTTGACAAATTTCAAAGACTCGTTAGGAGTTTACTTTACTTATCTCATACATGTCCAAATATTACATTTATTATAAGTAAAGTAAGTCAGTTCATGCATTCACTAGGAAAAGATCATTTTGAAGTTGTATACAGAATTCTAAGATATTTAAAGGAGACTCCTAGTAAGGAGCTGTTGTTTAAAAGGTATGGACATTTGCTGGTCGAAGTCTACACTGATGCAGATTGGGCTGGAAGCACTATTGATCAAAAGTCTAAATCAAGTATTGTACTTTCTTTAGAGGAAATTTAGTCACTTGGAGAAGTAAAAAGCAAAATGTGGTAGTTGGAAGTAGTGCCGAGGTTAAATTTAGAGCAGTTACCCATGGTATTTTTGATGTTTTGTGGATTAAAAGGCTAATGAAAGATTTAAGAATTTCATGTTCTTTTCCCATAAAAGCCTACTATGATAACAAGATTGCAATTACAATTACTCACAACCCTGTTCTTCATTATCGAATGAAACATGTAAAAATTGATACGCATTTTATCAAAGAAAAACTTGAAAAGGGATTGATTTGTATGCCATAAATACCAACTATTAAATAGATTGCAGACATACTTACAAAAGGACTGCATAAGAAGCATTTTGATAACTTAATTGGCAAGCTCGTGATGGAAGATATCTTTAAATTAGCTTGAAGGGAGTGTTGAAAAGGAAAGTAGATCAATTTATGATATGCTAGCTGAAAGATTATTGTAATTATAAAATAATCAACTTGTATAGAGAAACGATGAATAAGAAATATTGATCAAGGCATTGCAATGCCTCTTTTACCAAAAAAAAACTTGTATAGAATAAGAAATGATTAATTTACCCCTATATTGTTGGGTTGCTATTACTTATATATAGGTGCTGAATCATTATTGTAAAAATATAAGAAATAATATTCTTTTCTTATTTCCCTTCTAGTTTCTATTTTTCTCACGGAGAAATCAAGACGTCGGTCCTTGCAGCTCCTTTATGCAATCCCAACCAAACTAAACTGTTAGGGATTCCTCAACAAGTTTAGAAACCTCCACTTGTTGAACCTTTGAATAGCCTTGAAAATTTGTTGAAGGCATACAAGGAAATGAGTGATGCCTTTATCCAAAGTCAAGCAACGATATTGAAGAATTTGGAGAACCAAGTTGGACAGCTAACCAACAAGCTCAAAAGTCGTTCCCAAGGTGCTTTGTCGAGTGACATTGAAAATCTGAGAAATACGAGCAAACAATAGCGTAAAGCTATCACATTGAGGAGTTGAAAGACATTGGAACCCAAGGTTGTTGAAGTTAAAGACACTTGTTATTGCTAAAAATCAGGACGAAGTTCAACCAGATGTTGAAATTCCCACAGTGCAAAAGCCTACCCTTGTGACCCCTACCGAAACACAAGCATGGTAGAATTGTCTTCAAGGTTCAACACCCACAGCAAACACACCTTAGAATAGTTGTCCAGCTAAGGTTAAACTCTACCACCTCCTTATTCGCAAAGATTCCAGAAGCAAAAGCAAGAGCTACTATTTAAGAAATTCTTAGACGTGTTTAAATAGTTACATATCAACATCCCTATTGTGAAAGCTTTGGAGAAAATGTCAAACTATACCAAATTCGTAAAAGACATCCCCTCTAAGAAGATGAGGTTGGAGGAATTTGAGACAGTCGCTTTGACAAAAAAATGCAGTGCATTTTTGCAAGATAAACTACCACCAAAAATAAAGGATCTAGGGAGTTTTACCATACCATGCTACATTGGAGACTCTTATTGCAAATTGACTTTATGTGATTTGGGAGCAAGTATAAACTTGATGTCCATGTCTGTGTTTAAGCGATTGGGTATCAATGAGGTTAGATCGACAACTATTACACTTCAATTGGAAAATAAATCGATAGCACATCCGTAGGGGAATATTGAAGATGTTTTGGTATGTGTTGACAAATTTATCATTCTTGTTGATTTTCTCATTTTGGATTTTGAAGAAACAAAAACTTCGCTATCATTCTGGGAAGGCCTTTCTTGGCAATTGGGAGAACGCTGATAGATGTATAAAAAGAGGAACTCACCACGCGAGTACAAGACGATTAGGTGACCTTTAATATATTAAAATCCATAAGGTACCGTGATGTATGTGAGGAATGTTTTGCTATGTTTGAGATAGAGTCATTGGGACCTCAATTCAGTAGACAATCTATTATAGCATATTTTAGCATTTGACCCCGCCAAGTGACAATGAAGAAGATGAAAGTCTAACTTTGTTGGAAACAAATTCAAAGGAAATCATTCCAGAATCTCGATTTGAACCATTAGAGTTAGCGTTTCCAGTTTTGATTGAAGCCCAAAAAGTAGAGTTACTTGTGATCTTGAAAAGGCACAAGAAGGACATCGGGTAGCATATTATAGTTACTCAAAGTAACAGTTTTCTGGTATACATACAGGAGATTGCCAAAAGTTAATGAAGATGGGACCAGTAAAGGATAGAGGAGATGGATCCAAACTCGAGTATTTGATCTAGGGAAACTCAAGGCTCGGTGGTTAGGATCATTTATCATTACCAGCATAATTTCGACTATCGAGGGTCAATGGAGGTTAACCTAATTTCGAGTATTTGATCTAAGTAAACTTAAACCTCAATGGTCAAGAACTTCCATTGTCAATCAAGCTTTCCCTTATGGAGGTAAGTTTAAGGTAAGCGAACCGTAGTTCAAACTTTGTTGAACCGGGGAAGTTGAGTAGAAAAATACTTCGCTCACTTTAATCAATCTGTAATAATTTTTGTGTTGGAAGGATGCTAATTTTAAATAAATTTTTTTTATGAGCAGCCAGTAAATATATAAAATTAAAATAATAGTAATTGTAGTAATAAAAGAAATCCCTAAATAATTAGAAATTAAGTTAATTTTTTACCTAAGTAAAATTAGGGTTACTTTTATATTATTATTATTATTATTATTATTATTATTTTTTTTTTTCCCTGTGTTTTTTCTACTGTTTTCTTTTCTTAGCAGTCGTTGTTTGTCTTTCCCTTACCAGTCGTCGTCAGTCCTATTCAAGACACCCTTATCCATCACATCATTCCTTCCATTACCTCTAAAACCACCGTAACCTTACCCTTTACCCTCAAAATCGCTACTCCCTCCACGCCAATCACCATCAATGTCAACAACTCTCAATGTCAAATGCCACTCACAACAACAACCCATCGTGTCGCCCATAGCAACAACCTCTTTGATTCGATGACCCTCAACAATTGCCTTGTCGATTCACAACAATAGCAACTTCGCACGATTCTTAGGAAGTAGCAACCTTTCTGCACGTCAACAACACCCCTCATGTTAAAAGTTAACGGCATTAACCCTTCACGATCAGATCTCTTTGCACATAAACATTTATTATGTCTCGAAAATGAAAAAGTTCGATTATTCAGACTAATGAAATCTCACCTTCATTTCAATGTCCTGGTGCAAAAGCATGATATATCCAATATTTAAGGAAAAATCGATTCCAGATTAAGGTTTCCAACTTGTTGGTGATAATGATTCCAATGTGCTGGCATTCATTTGAAAAATTGTTGATTAATGTGGATGGAAAGTGTTTTGTGATGTCCAAACTTTTTCCGGATGAAGTTATTGTTCGGGATTTTTATTCTCATTTTAATTTGTTTATAGTAATAATACTTCACGTGCGAGAAAGGAAATTGTTTCTAACATTATCAGTCATCAATGACCTGTTTAACTTGCCTGATATTGATAATGATGATTATTTGTCCATATGTGAAGAGGTTAATGTGGAAATAATTCAAGATATTTTGAGAGTAGTCACAGTTCTTGGAACTAAATGGAAGACGTCGGGGAAAGGTACTCGTTATTATTAGAGAGAATTTCTAGCCTGAAAGACAAAATTATGGTTCTATTTTATTAGGACAAGTGTTATACTTGTGACACATAGTTTTACTATTTTGATGGAGCAAATGTTTCTCTTATATTTGATACTGACCGAAAAGTCGATTAATGTGGGAAACATAGTTCTTAAATAAATTCAAGAATGTGCAATAAGAAAAATAAGTTGTGATTTTCCGTAACTCATTACTTAATTGTGTCGCCAAGCAAGAGTAGCGATGCAAGAGTTTGTGGAAGAACATTATAGCAAAGGTATGATTATTGCTCATGATATTTCAAAGGTAGTAGGTGACATTACTCAAAAGAGGAAAATAATTCAGCTTGATGAAGATGAAACAACAGAGGTTTCAAGCAGTACAAACCACTTAATGATCATGTGCCTAATCTTATATCGACTCAACTTTCTACTAGCACAGTACCTCAAACAGATCAATTGGCCATAATGGATTTTTTGCAGCACATGCATAGGCAGCAAAAAGCGTATTGGAGATATGCTAAGATTCGAGATGACTCTAATCGAGCTGCATTCTAAAAAAAACTTAGGTCATTTGACACTTTACTTGAGTTTTCAGATTTATTCTTTGAGTCAAGGAACTCGACTCACATAAACGGGCTTGAGGATTCCACTACACCTAAGTAAGATGTTGATAACATGGATAAAGAGACAAATTCGGATAGTGATGGGTCAACAAATAATTGAGGGGGGTTCATTTTCTTTTTCTTTTTTTAGATACTTTTGAACTTTTAATTTTTATTTCTTGTATAAAAAAATTTTAAGTTGCAATTATGAATCAAATCAAGCAAATTTGCAAAATGTTCTTGTAAAATAAGAAGTGTGGTAATATGAATGTGCGTGTCTTGGATAAGCCCTAGAAAGGAAAGGCTTGATATTTAAGCAGTCGAATGTAACTCACCTCCCTTTCTTGGGAGCCTACCTGGTGCACAATTCACATTCACTTTTTTATTTTGTCCCTTTTGCTATATACTTATAAGCAATGAGGACATGGCTTCTCTTTAGTAGGGGTGACCATACTATAATTTTTTTGATATTTTTCAAAAATTGATTCTTCCATAAATGTGTGTTTAAGCAAAATTTTACTCAAAATTTAATTTTTGCATAATCATGCTAACTCTAGCATGCATGAAATCCTTTTATTTTAAATATTTTCATATTAACTAAGTTATGATTAAAATTTATATCTTAGTAATTTTCTACAAGGTCAACCATGAAAATTTTTAATTCCTTAAAAAAACAAAGCATGCTTGAAAGTTTAATTATTTAGAATGAACTGAGAAATTTGCTTGTGGCAAAATCCTATGAGGCATAGCAATTTAAAGATGATTTAGGCATATTTTTGTTTGGATCAATTGAGTCTTTCAAGCCTACCTTATTAAAATTATCCCTTGAAACCTACTTTTGAGTTTATTGGCTTAAAACATTGCATTAATGAAATATCCCTTGTTTAAAATTACTCATCTTTATTTTTCTCACCAAATTTTAAACTCTGCTTGTTTTAAGACATTTTTGTGATTAAGTTTAGGGGAGCTAGAAAGAAGTATTGGTTGCCTACTTTAATGCTTAGAGTGTTTTTTATAATTATATATTTGGTAAAGTATCATATGCTAAAAAAAATTCAGTTATTGCAAAGAAAAGGGTACTAATGACCACATACTTCCAAAGGGAGAAAAAAAGGGAAGAATTGGGGGAAACTTGTATCCTAAAGGCATGGAGTAAATTGAGTTTGAGGTTGTTTAACCTAAAAATAACTATCTCTTCTCATACCTTAAACAAAGCCTCATTACAACCTTGTTGAAGACCTATTGATTTAAATTTTATGCCTACTATATTTGTTGAGAGGAATTACTGAGTTTAACATATGAAGACATAATTTAAATCTTAGGATTGCTTCTTAGCTTAATCAAGGGAAACAAAAATTAATTGGAAAAAACTTAGTGCACAATCATGAGGAGAAGACATTCTGTTCATGATCTTTGTTAGCATGCTAATACATAATAGAAATTGGATGATATATTTACTTGTACATGTTTGCAATATTTATTTTTTAGCATACTTTTTCTAAACTGGGGCCAAAATGGAGAATTAATTATATTGAGGGGTTGAATTTAGATATTTTAGCGTTTGTTCAAGAGACATTACTCGAGATGAGCAATGAATTAAATTTAACTCTTTTTCGTATTTAATTTATGCAAAATCTGAGTAGTTGATTACACTTTTTTATAGTTTTTTATACCTTTTGTTATATTAAATTATACTATGGAAGTGTGTCTGTAATAGCTCGATTTTCAGTGGTATCAAAAATAATTATTTTGGAATCACAATTCCGACAAGTCGAGTCGTAAATTTATTTATTTAAATATTTATGACTTCGTTAGCATCGTATTAAAATTTGGTTATGAAATTTTAATGTTTAGATAGTTAATTGAGTAGAAAGAATTAAATTGTAAAATATGCAAAAGTAGAGTTGGCTAATTAAAAGGACCAAATGAGCAAATTAACCAAAGGTATTTTAGTGGGTGGATTAGCATGAGTTATATTAATTATAAATAGGTTTAATTAAGACTAAAAAGGGTTAATTAAAGCTTAATGATGAAAGTCTTAAAATTTACAAAATTACCATTAGTATATATATTAAATTAAAGAAATTTTAAGTGAAAATTTTATCATTTTCACTTCATCTCTTTCCTCCATACGGCTAAAAGAGAAAAGAATTAGGGTTTTTACATTCAAACTTTGAGCTTTGATTTGGGTAAGTAAACCTTGATCGTTTTTGGTAATTTTTATGTTTTTAAGTCCGTGTTAGCTTAATCTAGCTAACCTAAGGACTAATTTGTGATTCTGTCAAAAGTTAAATGTTTTACCATTGATGAATGAGCTTATTCTTGCTAGTTTATGGAAGTTTTAGAAGCTTGGATGTGAGATTAGTTGGTTTTGTAAAGTTATTTTTATGAAACTAGAGTTTAACAACTAAAATGTGAAAACAATGAAATTGCTTGTATTGTTGTTAAAATGTTGGTGTGTAAGGGTTGGATGAGCACCCTAAAAAATTCGGATAAGGTTAGTTGTGTAAGAGAATGGTTATTTTGCATGTTTTGTGTCGAAAAGACTAGATTGAATAAAAGGAAATTATTAAGGGTAAAATATTAGGGGTAAAATTGTGATGAATGACTCAATTATGTGACTTAATGAGAGAATTGGATGATTTGTGGATGTAGACTACGATCGTACTTCAGATCACAGAAAGGGGAAATTAGCGGAATAATCTCTGAAGTCTAATTGCAACTGCAAATTAGTTCGGTAAATTCATAATGTTAAATTCTTATTTGTATCCACTTATAACTATTTTTCTTTATAAATGTTGATGATTGGAACGACAATTGAATATGTGAAAAATGGAAATAACAAGAAGAATTACTCGGCTTTGTGCCAAAGTTGAATGGTCTGATGATTAAGATCTTGCATTTATTGCGGATTCTATAAGGCATCGCGAGTCACTGTAAATTGAATAGAATCCAAGGATGGATTACAGGCCCTACGATGGCTGAAATTTATGACTGAGCGCATATTCTCGTCAGCTTAGTGTGAGCAGCATTGTAGGGAACAAATATACCGTATCAATGGCTAATAATAGCATGGAATATTGTTAACAAGCATGACCTCATGGTCAATAGGGACTAAATAAGAATCATGACCTTAGAGTCAATAGGGAGTAAAATGAATAACGATCACTGAAGTTCAGTCCTATTCTAGCTCATTAGATTTATAGAGATGTTTACCACATGTTATTCGGTAAATTGTTGAACCTTGCGAACTTATTAAGCTATGAAGCTTACCAGTGAAATTGTTGTTGTTTTGTAGATTCCATTTTGCGACTTGGAGATCGGATCATCTTGAAGACATCACACTATCTCAGGAGCCCGTTCGGTAGTATTTACATCACTCGGTTATATTGCATGTACTAGGACGATGTCATTTTTGAATACTTATTTTGAGATTATGATACTTGTAGATCCTTGGTTAAATGTCGAACTTGAATGCTTGATGAATGTTGTATGTGACATTTAGTACGTCAATATTATGCTAAGTATTGTATTTGAACTCTAAGGTGTTGTCCATTTCACCTTATGTATATGAAGGAAGTTTGTATATGAACTTGTGTGAAATTTGAGAATTCTGCATACTTGTTTCGGTAGAACTCCTGCATGTGTCGGTACAAGTACAGGGTAGGAGAGAGGTTATTTATTGACTTGAGTTGTATCGGTAGTTGTACTTTAAGTTTCAGTAGTTCTGTGCATGTTTGTATCGGTAGTTAGAATACTTGTATCGGTAGAAGTTGCAGGGTAGAACTTCTTAGCTCACTGGAGTTTTTAGTATCGGTTGAAGCATATATAGTTTTGGTAGATGTTTCACTTGTGTCGGTAGAACTATCATAGGTATCGGTAGAAGTCGTACTATTTTTAAATTGCTTACTAACTTGACTATTACTGTTACTTATCCAACAGGTATCGGTAAAAGTCTCCAAAAATCTTGGAAATTACCTTTTTGCCATTGATAAATTGTGCTGAATATCAAATAATGATTCATGATGTGTGGAATGGAATTCCTCGATAAAATAGAGCCTGAATAATAAATATGCTAAAGATGAATAGTGATAATTAAATAGTAAGACATCGAAACCCTAATCGGAGATAGTTTTTAGGTTCTGGGTGTTTCAGTGTCAATTTAATTAATTATATGCTAAATACAGTACTTTTTATATTTTTGAAGACTCAATGTGAAATTTATAGTTGGGCATCTCAGTCCAACTTCATTGATGTTCAAAAAGGAAAATTGAACCCAGTAGAAAGAAGTTCAATAGATGCAGAGGCTGAACAAAGTCCACTTGGAGAAGCCAATCGTCCACCCAAGGGCAAAATGGTCTAGAAGACTCATTATCCTCTTCCCTCAACCTCATTCCTTGAATTAAGGAACCACCTTCTCCTCATTTCAAGGGATGGCATCCTCTTCATCCAAAAATAGCAGATCAGTAACCTCCTCCTCCACTATTCAAGGATCGGACACTCCAAGAGAATTTTCAAGGGATTTTTATGTTATTTTTAGTACGGGATGTTGGGGGTTAAACTAGTATAAATAGAGCCCTCAATCAATCCCTTAAGCACGATTCATCATCCCTCATTCATTGAAGCATCTCTCATCTCTCATTTTTATTTATGCATTCTCTTTACATTTGAGAGATAGTTGAGTGAGCAATTCTAGAGTGTTAAAACTCTCAAGATCGACCACCTGAGGAGAAATTGGCATCGGAGCAAAAGAGAAGAAAGGAGGAAACAACCACGAGCAGTGTTACGGAGAACTACCGGATTCTACTTGGAGATTTTTCTTTCCTTTAATATTTATGTTTGTTCTAATTTGAAAACATTATTGCAATTTATTTTATTGCTTTTGACTTAATAATGATGACTTAGCTTTGTTTATACTAGAGTGATTACAATTTCTTGATTTATATTATTCATAACATGTTTTTAATGTTTTGTGCCTCAATTATTATTCATCCAAATAAAATTATAGACATGTTGCTCATGCATAATAAATTTGTGACTGAATCTGAACTAGTTATTTAATCAGAATCGAATGGTAACTAGTGGACACGATATCCAGATGATGCATATTTGATCTTTTAATAAGAAATTAGGTCAAGTTAGTAATAGTATCGAAAGGAATTTTTTTACCTTGCATAACTTTAGGATTAATGTGATTAAATTATTTCATGATAGACATATCACTGTTACTTCACATAATTTCTAAGGAATGATGCTCTATAATATAATCATTAGTTAAATATAACATAGACATATGCATAATGACTAATAGATAAACATAGGACTTCGATAGAAGCTTATGACTAAAGATTCTAAGTTAATAAACAATTGAGTTGCCATGGATTTTTTCAAAATATTTATTAAACACTATTGTGAATAAATTAAGTTAAGGAGTGTAATTTTTCTAGCTCATTCATGTCATAGTTGTTAAACTATGTGAGTTGCTGCTCTAGTTTCCATCTGCATTTGCATTTTCATTTTCATTTGCATATTTAGTCATTAATTTTAGTTAATTAGTTAATTCACACTTCACGCTTTATTACTTGGTGACGATTATGTACACTTGCACATCAATCGATTAATTAGCAACAAAGCCCAACTTAATTAAAAAGAAGGAATTATGTTATCTTAGATGATGAATACCCAAGCTACCATACTTGGGGGTTAGCAGTAGTTAGCGCACTTAACTAAGGTTGTCTTCCTTTCACCATTAGAAGCCCCCCAAATAAAATTCCTTGTAACTTCTCAATCTCCTTACATATCCTAGCCAATAGGAGAGAAGTTTGCATGAAGTAATTAGGTATCGCAAGTAGCATCGACTTTGCTAACGTCACTCTACTCGCCATTGAAAGCAACTTAGTATCCCACTCATTAAGCTTCCTCCTGAATTCATCAAGAATAAACTAAAAAGTGGAGTTAGTGACCCGTTTGTGAAATTGAAAGATTCTCAAATAACTACTTAAACCATCAACCTCTTTAAAACCTAGTCGATGAACAATAGCATTCGCCACTTGCGTAGATGCATTAAGGGAGAAAAATATCTGAGTCTTTGAAGAGTTGACTTTATGCCAAAAAAATAACATAATTATTGAAGCACATGCTTATGACCACTACCTGCCCCATATATGCTTTAAGAAAAGAACCATATCGTTAGCGAACATGTGGGAAATGGTGAGCCATTACGAGATAACCATATAAACATCCATGTTTTCTCCCTCGTCGCTTTCTTAATATTATGTCGCAGTCACTCCATACAAAGAATGAAGAGATATGGAGAGAAGGGATCCCCTTGTCTAATGCCCTGAGTCAACTTAAACTACTATGTTACCGCCCTCCCGTTCTAGAGAACTTGTATTGAAGAGGAAGAGACACAATGCATAATCATTGAGACCAAGGATTGTGGAATTCGATTTTCCAGAAGTGATTCTTCAAGGAAGTCCCAGAGTACACGATCTTATGTTTTATTAAGATCGATCTTAATAGCCATCCAACCTTGTTTACCTTTCTTGATCCTCATCAAATGAATCACTTCTTAGGTTATCAAAACATTATTTGTAATATGATGTTTGGACACAAAACTCACCTGGTTATAAGCAACTAATTTAGGCATGATTAGTTTAAGGCGATTCACAATAACCTTCCCGACCATCTTGTAGAGGATCGAGTATAAACTGATTGGCTAAAACTACTTTAAGGACTCAAGGGTCGACGCTTTTGGAATCAACACCAATAATGTTCTATTAAGGGATGGATCAATGAGTTCCCTCAAAAGACATCCTTCACCAAGCTACAAATTGATGGATCGACTATGTCCTATTGAGATTGAAAGAACTATGCATGAAACCCATCAGGTAATGTTGTAAATGAACCGAGCTTGAATGAATGAACCTTTTTTCTTTGTTCATGTTCGTTTGTTTATTTTTTAAGCTTGTTTGTATTTGGTTCGTGTTCATTAAGAATTTCAAAAATTTTATTCGTATTAGTTTATCTAAAATTATGTGTGTTCATGTTTGTTTTCGTTTGTTTAATGTTCACAAACATGTTCATGAACATATAGTTGAACATGCTCACGAACAATGTTCATGAATAATAAATAAACATATATAAAATAATCAAATATAATAATTAATAATTATATTATAAATAAAAAATATACAAACCAAAATATTTTATTAATATATACTAATGGAACTATAAAAAGCTTTAAACAGACATAAACGAGCTTGTTCATGAACATATATTAACTGAACAAGCTTTGTTCATGTTCAATTTGTTTAATAAACAAGCCTCAAAATCTTGTTCATGTTCATTTATTTTACCTTAATGAACGAACAAAAATCGAACTCTCTATTCATTTACAACCCTATCGTCAGGGCTAGGTGCTCTCAATGTTGCCATCTCAAATAACGCTTGCTTGATTTCATCATTCTGCACCACTTTACATAAAGAGTTCAAAACAACCCCTGACGACTTGGGAAACTATCCTTGCGATGGAAACTTCCCTTGTACCACGCCTTTAACAATATATAAATTAATAAAAAAGAACCTGATCGTCGTAGCTTTCAAAGTGTCATCGTTAGAACACCAAACCACATCCTCGAGCTGAAGAATCTCAACATGGTTCTTCTTTCTACGGGCCATTGTTAAAAAACATGTGTATTTATCATATAGACAATTTACATTTGACATTCTGAAAAAACAACCTTACAAATTTTTATAGGACTATTTATCTTTTTTAACACAATAGATACAGAAGATGGTTGTTAAAAACTGAACTGTATTAACTTATTGAATCAAGAATCGATGGTTCGATCAATTTAATTATTACCATAAAATTAGAGGAAGATTGGATCAACATAAAATCGGTTCAACTGATAAAAATCACTTGAATTGAGTAAAAATTAGTTAAAAAAATGTTTGGACCATATTTAACTTAGATTTTATAGTTTATAAAATGAATGTTATTATTTATTTGTAATTATTAATTTTCCATTATTTTTATATGTTTTTTTTATAATTTTATAATGGTTGAACTGACAATTCAATAAGGTGAATCGGAACTAATAATCTAATAAATTTGATTGATAATTCGATTTTTATAATATTAAATAAAAATTGTTCTTAGTAAATGCATGAGTTATTAAACATGTATCATGTCAAACCTGAATTAAAAATTAAGCCATAAATTATAATTTAGGAATGGTTAAAATATGCAGTTAGTCCCTATACTTTGATAAAATTGGAAAATTAATCTTTGTACTTTAAAACTTAAAAGTCCAATACTTTTACTTTTTTTCAATTTAAAATCATACTTCAATCATTATCATTGTTGGCAGTACAAATTTATCAATTTAACATATTTAGTTTTCGTTAATCATATGTCAGTTCACATGAGGGTACCTTAATCAATATGTCAAATTGTTAAATTTAATGAAAAATACTTAAGATTTTAATGATTAAACTGTGATTTTTAAATTGAAAAATTAATAGGACTTAATTTTAATTTTTTAAATAAAAAGACTAAATATTAAAACTTTTCAAAGTACAGGGACTGATAACAGAATTTATCCATTAGGAAAATGTGTGTAAATTAAGGATAATATCATAAAGAAAAATGAAAATGATATGGACACGTGGATAGTGCTGATGGACCAATCATCCTCCCAGCAGCACAGTAGTCGAGATAGACAGACCTTATCACAAATCAAATCACAAATATGTCCTTTTGGGGCCTAACTTTTTCTCTTTTTTCATTTTTGATCCTTTCATTTCGCTTTAGCCTACTAATTACCCCCTTGCGCGTATTCAACCATATTTGTAGTCTACTCTTCACACCTCACAATTTTATATTATATTTGGAGGTGATTTTAGTTTTACTGTTTAAAAATAACAATAAAAATTTGAGGTTCCTTAAAAATTGGCAAAAAAAAAATTTGGTTATCAAAAGTTAAATTTTTTTGAGCCCTTAAAAACTGAAAAATAATATTTTGGATCCCTTTCAACTTTGATCATAGGCGGCCGCACCTCCAGACAATCCCTAAGATTTGGTTTGATTATTCTGATTAAAATTTGACATGATTTTCTTTCTTAAAATTTATTTCCAACATATAATGCTAATATTGATTTTTGGTATTATTGGAAGCAACATTTTATCATTTTAAGCAAAATAGTTAACTATTTGGACAAATGAATGACATAATAAAATTGAAAGGATAATAAGCGAAGGAAAAATATAAGGACTAAATTTGAATTTTAAACATAATAAAGGATAAGATTATAATTTAACAAAAAACAGAATGATGAGTTTAAGCAAGCCAAAGTACTGAAATCCAAAATTAGCTGTTTTTGCTGGGTATGAATTGCACACAAAAAAAGACTGCAAAATAGGCTCCGAGTTTGTATATTTTTGGATACAAATTTGCTCCCATCAAGTTTCCTCAATTTAATTTAATTTTATGTCCCATTCTTTCCTTTTTCTGAAAAATATATATATATATAAATAGCATTTTTCCAAAATAATTCATAAAAACTTAATCATTAAATAATACTCTTACATAAGCATTTTTTTGAATTATTATTATAGTTTCATTAAAAATAATTAATGTTATTTTTATTATTTGACATTATAATAATGTATGTAATTTAATATGACATAAACATAAAATAAAAAATAACTTGTCTGTATAACCCTAATTTGCAACTTTATGTAAAAACATTTGTATTAAAATTGATGGAATATGATTAAAGTTAATTAAATTTAAATTATTAAATATGTGTTATTGTTATAGTACAATGAAATTTTAATAGATTTGGGTCTCATGATTATGAGGCTTTGATACATACTGTTGTGAAGAAATGAAAAATGCATGCATATATCTAAAATTCTAATATTTTTATTTATGTTTAATTTAACTGAAATAATAAGTTGTTAGTTGTTAAAAAAATAATAAATTAATTTAAATATATATTTGTTGGATATGATTTTTCATAATAATGAGCACCCTTTGATTTTTGGGTGATTTAAGTATTATATTAAAAAATTTTGAAAATAATATAATTTAATGAATTTTTAAAAATTAAATTTACAATTTATACGTAATGATAATAGAATTCGGTCTAAATTTTTATATCTTGAAATATAATTGATAATTTTTTTAATATATTGGTGTGATTACACATTGATAGTATCTGTTCATACTTTTTAACCCTTTGACAATGCGCACACACACACCTTGCACACACAGGTACTCGAACCTTAAGATGAACAACATTCTCTTAATCACTAGAGCCACTCATTAAGTTCAAATATAATTGATAATTGAATGTATTAGAAAACATCTTTTTTTTTCCACAAGATGGCGAAATTTGGGAGTAAAGTTGAACCCCAAGTGATAGCATGATAATTAAGGATGTTCACCATTCTAAGTATGTCTTAGGTTTAAGTTGTGCTATTTGCATGTAATTTTTGGATTTTACTCTATTATTATAATTAAAAAAAATTGAGAAGTAAAAGTTGAAGAAAGCAAAGTGTACAAGGCTCCAAAATTGTTGGGTTGCCTGATAAAGAGGTAATCTACAGGAAATGGACAAACAGACGAGTTGGACATCAACGGTTCTGTCTGGATGCGGCACACATCCACCACCCTATTTATTACGTTGCAACTTCATTCTTTTTTCATTCTTAATTAATTAAAAATATTTTTAAAATTTTAAAAATTAATTAAATATCGATATTTTATTTATGTGACAATTCATAATATGTACGTCACATCAATAAAATTAATAACATTAATTTTTATATCAATTTTAAAATAATTTAACAAAAAAATTATAAATGTAACAAAAATTAAATTAAGAGAATAACATTTTTTTTTCTGTAGCCTCTTTGTATTTGTCCTATCAACCATGATTTGTCGCTTCATATTAGATCCCTTAATCAATTTTGTAAGATTTGGTTTGAATGATTTCAAATTTAAATTTTTAATTTAAAATTTGTTTTCAGAATTTATTTAAACTTGAGTGTACAAAATTATAAAAAATTTGTTTAATCGGAAAGTTTAAGCAAAATTATTTGTATTTTTTACTTTATTAATAATTATTATTCTTTTACAAAAATTGTTTTCTAATTTTCACCCATATAATAAATTTATCATAATATGCATAAAGGGACAAAAATGATATAAACATCATAGAATTGAAACTTTAAGTATTTATTTACGAAACAGTAGAATTTTTAAATTTCATAAGGATTATTTGTGCAATAAAATATATACAGTTAGTGTAACTAATACTAATATTTCATTTATATATTTTTAAATTATTTCATACATTGCCTTAGAAAATTAAAAGTCTCCACAAGTGAATTGAAAATGCGACAAATATAATATAAAGTATAATATAAAATAATAAATATATAAATAAATGTAACACTAGTTACATTCTCAATTTTTAGAGTTTAAAAAACTTTGTATATGAACCTCATGATCGGATGGAAAAATTATTCACCGTTTCAATGATGTGGTCTGAATTTTAATTGTATTAGTGACGTTTTTTATTCGGATTTTATTTTGTTATTGTGATTCAATTAAAAAACCTTTGTATATGCTTAATTTAATTAATGAATTTATAAAAATAAATACAAAAGAATTATCACTTTGAGATTTTAAAAAGGAAGGAAAATTTTCAACAAAAAATGTACAGCTGTTGGGGCACGTGTAACACTAAGGATGGGCGTGATGGGTGCTACCCTATATCTCCCGTCGTTTATTAATCAAACAAAACTCAATCATCATAGATTCATAGCCAACTAATTATAAGTGGATTTTGTGGGTCTATTTGTAAAATTTTAACAAATCGAAGGGTGTTTCGGTAACTTTACTCTCCCCCTCCTTTAATTGCATCTTATAAGTACTACTGTGGTACTGAAAGCTGTTACAGTTCAAAAGGCAAAAACTTTCTTTTCTTTCAAAGTAAGTACAGTATATTTTGGCTCTTTCTGGTTTTTTTTCCTCAGAGAAAAAAAGTGTACGGATAATGAAAATTATTATTTATTTCCATTGAAAATCTCGGAGTTTTCTTATCAGAGAAGATGACTCAATTGCCAAAAAATAGTTAAATTTGAAATCAATTTAGTATCTTTTTACGTTACTATACGGAGTTGATAGTTACCAGTTCGTAAGGGCAACCCTTCTTAAGTCTTAACCATACATTTCCTCATTTTTTAACAAATTTTGATTTTGGTTAATCTTATGTGGATACAGGTGTTTCCTAAATGGAGAAATCGAGTAATTCCAACTTTAGGTCGAACAAAATCTGATCAGCTGTTGGAGACGCTGGCGGCGGTTTTCAAATCGCCGACGTCGCAGAGTGATCAAGCGCGCCGGGAACGTCCGATAGCGGTGGAACTTTGTCACGGAAATCGAGCAGGAGGTTCGTAGTGGGGGCATCGCCGGCGCGGAGCAGTGGCGGCGGTAGTAGAAACGCACACATTAGGAAGGCGAGGAGCGCTCAGATGAAGTTCGACTTGGAAGAACTGAGCAGTGGAGCGGCGCTCAGCCGTGCTTCTAGCGCTAGCTTGGGCTTTTCTTCTCTTTCACTGGCTTCACCGTTCCGCCAGATGAGATCGCCGATTCAAAACTCTTCAGCGATGACGATATATGTAAGTTCTTTTATCTCTACTTTTACATGCAAAATATTAATTAAGAATTAAAAATGTCATTATAATTTAATTTAACTCCCTTCTTTTTTTAAAATATACATGCAATAATGCTTTCATTTCATGCAACGAAGCAAATTGAAATTTTTTTATATATTAAAAGTTTTTGTTAATTTAAAATTATTATTTATTTATTTTTCCCACAAAAAGCATAAAAAATAATATTAAAAAATAGAAGTATTATTGGCCACAAAAGTTCGATGGATAAAGACTTATGATTGGTTTTGATTACCTGAAAAAAGTCAGGCCAAATAAAGGTCACCACTCACGACCTTTTTATTCAATTAGTCACTTCACTTCAAATTTTTATGACAGTTGTAAAAAGAGTTAAAACAATAATTTCTTTAATTTGAAATTATAATTAAATAATTTCTTATTATTATAAATGTATGATGATAGCGATTTTATAATTTATAATGAATTTATCAATAAAGACTCTTGAAAATACAAAGAGAAAATTTGAACTGTCTAAATCCCACTTAGCCCTAAAATTTGTGATTATTAGGATAATGTTAGATCTTAATCATTAAATCACCAATCAAATCATGTTATTACCTATTATTTAGATTAGATTTAAATTTTTGATTAAATTAATATTGCATATCAATGAGTCTCAATTAATCAGCAATGGTAATATTATCAAAAGTTTTTTATATTTATAAAGCAATAAATTATTTTACAGATTAATTATCTTTTCATATAAAATTTAAAAAATATTTATACATGATAAAATTTGAATTCAAAAATTATAATTTTTAATTTTATTTTACTATTTAATCAAAGTTATTTTTTAAATTTGATAAAATAGTTATAACCTTTGGTTGCAGCTGAAGATATTGAAGCTGGAATCTGCAGGCCAAATTTCAAGCAGAGCCTACATTGCCAATTTATTTGAAGGTAACAGTTTTGGAACATGCAGGGTTTTCCTAGCATCCCCTTCCCAACAGCATATTCAGGTCTTGAAATCTGTGTTTGTTAATAGTGAATGGACAGGCTACTGTAGCAGAATTACTTTATTACTTGGATTCGGGTTTGAGTGTTGGATACGAGTATGTATCCGACACGGGTATTTCAATTTTTCTTTAAATTTTCTATTTAAAACGTCATATGTTCATGTCCGGATATGCATCCACAAGACATGGCTCGCACGGTCACGAGGGTCAAACTCTAGTTTTCATCCTTATACTAAATTTAAAGATTTAGTCACACGGTGGTTTCATTATTATTATGAAAATTATTTGATACATTACTAATATAAAATCGAATAATGCAAAGATGTAGAGTGATTTGATTGATGTGAAACGTCTGCAGTTCAGAGAAGTGAGTTACAAGGTGGTAATAAAAGGAATGAAGAGCAGTGAAGAGAGGGATATATTGAATGGAATCTCCGGTGATGTGAGCCCTGGTGAAGTTGTAGCACTTATGGGACCTTCTGGAAGTGGGAAGACCACACTTCTTAATATACTCGGCGGCCGTTTAGCTCACTCCGCCGTCGCCGGTTCGGTTACCTATAATGACCAGCCTTACTCCAAGTTTCTTAAAAGCAGGTAATCTTGATAAACAAGAAGTTGCTACCTGACACCTATACCAATAAGGAATTTATTAGTTTAGTACTTTTAAGAATTTAATAATTGCCACCTTTTTATTAGAAAAAGATTGGATAAAACAGTGACACTATATCATTTGTGTCTTTTTTTCAATAATTTTATGTCACATCAGTATTTTTATTTTTAATTTTAACATTTTCATTCTGAAAAAAAAATTAAATTACAATTAAAATCTTGAAATTTAGGATGAAATTATTGATGTGTCATAAAAACTATTGAAAAGAGATAATATCTTTATTTCATACAATCTTTTCTCTCCTTTTATTTATTTTTTTAATTAAAGGAAAAAAATTGATGTTGCAATAAAGTACAAATTGTAACATCAAAATCATATCATTAATATCAAATAGAAGACAAAATTAACTTTTTTATTAAAAATTCCAAAATAAATAAAATAAAAACTAAAACATAATATATTTATATAATTAATATAGTGGTATGTGTATATGGCAGGATCGGATTCGTGACACAAGATGATGTGTTGTTTCCTCACCTTACCGTGAAAGAAACGTTGACATATGCAGCTCTCCTCCGACTGCCCATGACCTTAACCAAACAACAGAAGGAAAAGCGAGCCTTAGATGTCATTCACGAGCTTGGCTTGGACAGGTACACCCTACTTTCTCTCCCAACAATATTGCTCTTCAATCTCAAACTATGTCCTCTAAAGCAATGGTGATTCATACATAGATGCCAAGACACAATGATCGGCGGCTCGTTCGTCCGTGGCGTGTCGGGCGGGGAGAGGAAAAGAGTTTGTATCGGCAACGAGATCATAATCAACCCTTCTCTTCTCTTCCTCGATGAACCAACATCTGGTTTGGATTCCACAACAGCTTTAAGGACGGTTCAAACATTACAAGACATAGCTGAGGTTAGTTAAAGGGCTTATACAAGTAATCGACAAACCATACATGTATTTTTGTAATTTGTTTTTTCACTCATTTTGCAGACTGGGAAGACAGTGTTAACAACAATCCACCAGCCATCAAGTAGACTCTTCCACAAATTTGATAAGTTGATTGTTTTAGGGAAAGGGAATTTACTTTACTTCGGCAAAGCTTCTGAAGCCACCGTTTATTTCTCGTCTATTGGATGTTCCCCTCATTGCCATGAATCCAGCTGAGTTTTTGCTTGACCTTGCTAATGGCAACTTAAACGATATCTCCATCCCATCGGAGCTCGAAGACAGAGTTCAAATGGAGAATTCCGAAACCGAAACACGAAACGGAAAGCCACCACCGCCAGTCGTTCATGAGGTACTTATACTAAACTTCATTTTCCACAGCCAATTTCGACACGATCAAAAACTTAACATGCCAGCCTAATGATACTTCCATTTTGAATGTAGTATCTAGTGGAAGCCTACGAGTCGAGGTCTTTGGAAAACGAGAACAAACTTATGGATCCTCTTCCTTTAGACGAAGAACAAAATCTCAAAGTATTGTCTTCAAAGCGACAATGGGGAGCGAGCTGGTGGCAACAATACTGCATATTGTTCATCAGAGGGATCAAAGAACGAAGGCATGATTATTTCAGTTGGTTGAGGATCACACAAGTTCTTTCCACAGCCATAATCTTGGGATTACTATGGTGGCAATCAGATAGTAAAACCAGTCGAGGCCGTCAAGATCAGGTATATACATATATTCATCATTTGTTTCACCATTAACATACTGATACAAGCTCTATATCTTGTTTAACCATGGAACCTTGCAGGCAGGGTTGTTGTTTTTCATTGCAGTTTTCTGGGGTTTCTTCCCTGTTTTCACAGCAATCTTCACATTCCCTCAAGAAAGAGCAATGCTGAGTAAAGAAAGAGCGGCTGATATGTATAGATTGAGTGCTTATTTTTTAGCTCGAACTACAAGTGACCTTCCACTTGATCTTATATTACCAGTGCTTTTCATTTTAGTGGTCTATTTCATGGCCGGTCTTAGACTGAGTCCCGGTCCGTTTTTCCTCAGTATGCTTACGGTTTTTCTCTGCATCGTCGCAGCTCAGGTTTGGCCCCCATTTCCAACTAAAACCATAAATGTGAAGACTAGTGTAAAATCAATTAGGGGAATATGGCTGTTTTTTTTGCAGGGTCTTGGATTAGCGATTGGAGCCACTCTAATGGACTTAAAGAGAGCTACCACTTTGGCTTCGGTTACTGTCATGACCTTTATGCTGGCGGGTGGCTTTTTTGTGGAGGTAAGCCAACAAATCTTATGAATAAGAAATTGGGACCAGCAGTAATAAAGAACTGATGCATGAATATACATCTGATTGTTGCAGAGAGTTCCAGTGTTCATATCCTGGATCAGGTGTTTGTCATTTAACTATCATACTTATAAGCTGCTTCTAAAGGTACAATACCAAGACATGGTACCGCCATTGAAAGGATTCAAACAGACAATGGGTCGAGGGAAGTTGGGGCTTTGGTAGCCATGATTTTCGGCTACCGTCTCTTGGCCTACTTGTCTTTGCGGAGGATGAAACTCCATTCTTGAGCTTAATGCCTTAAAGATGGTACAATTTGATCCAATTCTGATTTTGGGATTTAATTCTTGTATTTTAATTTGGTAAGTTGATATCCTTCCTTACTTTTATAATGTTCTTGGTCAGTTCAAATTGTTAACACCAAATGCTGACCTCTAAATTTTTCTTTGAAGATACATTTATGCATTCGGTTAACATGTAAATTCTTTTATTAGACTAAGTTTTTCTTTTTTAATGCAGCTTAACATTTTAATTTGACCAACCAAATTCTGCTTAATATTACGAAGGTAAGAGGACCAAAATCTGCTTAATAGTACGAAGGTAAAAATTCAAATTCAAATTCTAGCATTATACAGGAGCAAAACTATAATTTAACTATATAACTTTCAAGGACCAAATCATCTTTAGAATCTGTTAATTGATTCTCTCTCTTTATAATCAAGCTTATCAACAAAATATACACTTACAAGGCGGCATTCAACAAGTTCGGGAATTGAAATCTTAACATCCAAATCTTTAAGAGATATGTTACCTTAAGCCAATGTCCTTAACCAACCGAGTAATCGAAGAAGAGCAGCGTCCAATATTGGAGACTTCTTCTCGAGCCCTTAAACGAAAAAGAAATAAATAAAAGAAATATGTCAACCCGAATGACAAAAAAAAAAAAAAAAAAGCTGAAGCACTTGGCATGAAATAATATCTTAAAAGTCCTCTAATTATAAGTATCTTTTTGTCGGACCAAGCTCGATATTCGCAATAAATGCTAATTCCATCCTAGTCTAGGGAAAGGACATCTTACCAATATCAGCAGCGACCCGATGAGCACACATTACGCCTGAAAAAGCAACTGCTATAACGCCTTGTCCCGGAAAGCAGCTATCACCGACACAATAAAGACCACTAATACCCTGCAAATCATTATTGTAGGGACACCATCAAATTAGAAGCAAGCTTATAAGAGTTTATTAAAACTAATAACTATTTCAAAAAATCAAGTGCAGGTCACCATACGACTCACCGTTGTATTAAATGGCATCCCTAATAAGCCCTTGGGAATTTGACGAGGCATCGGTCCATAAGTACCCATGTCACGAGCCAAGTACCGTCTGTGTGTCTTTGGGGTCCCTACCTACAGTCATATTCAAAAATTTCATAACCAGAGAATCAAAAGGTTAAAGACTGTATGGATGCAGCCTATACCTCCTTAAAAACAATGGACGATTTCAATCCCGGGAATAGTTTCTTCTCCAACCTTCCGATGATTTCATCAGCTATTAGCTCCTTTTTCGCCTCATAGTCCTTCCGTGGAAGTCCCTAGTACAGTCAAATACTAATATTTATAACAGTTCAATGAGACAAAAATATTATATAGAAAAAAATCCATAACTTAAACATATATGGGGCCGGGATAATGGATGGGGAAGAGCTCAAAGTGGGGAAAACTAATATATATGGCCTGAACTTACCTCCCAATCTTCTAAAGGAGAAGTAGTAAATATGTGAAGAATATGATGCCCTTTTGGAGCCAATGATGAATCAAGAACGGTTGGAATGCTTAAAAAGATGCTCCCATATGGTTCCTCCAATCTCATCCAGTCATCCTTGAAGTATAGAAGAACAAATATGCAATGAACTATTAGTTAACAGGTAAGAAAATCCGTACTCATCAATTGCTTGTCCAAGAGAGTTGATCCGAAAGAAGCCAATTAGAAATGAAAATACCTCGAGCACAAAATGATGACAATCAGTATCAGGAGGCAGAACATCAGCCTTAACACCCATGTGAATCGAAAGAAATGATGGAGCCTTAACATAAACTTTCTGAAAATTTTCTTCTTCTTTTGGAAGGTTTTCTGCTTTTAACAGCTTCCCTATGAGACAATGGATTACCAACAAGTTGGTCATTCAATAATCGAGCTGAAGGAATCAGTAAACGAAACATAACTAGCTCTTTCCGAACACTAACCAAATGTATCCATCGAGTGGCATTTGATATTATGGTTCGGGCATAGAACTCCCTTCCATCCGAAATTTTCACTCCCATCTACAGAAGTCAATCCAAAATGCAGTTCCATAAGCAATAAATAATATCTACAACTCACCAAAAAAAAAAAATCTACAACATGCAGAACCATCAATCATGCAACTTTAGGCATCAGTTTACCCATGGTATTTCAAATCTAATAACAGACTTACAGCTTTCCCTTGGTCAAGTATAATGTTAGTCACATTTGCCTTGTAAAGTATTTCACTACCCTGATCGATCAGGCCTTCGGCCAAAGACTTTGCTATTCCACCAACACCACCAACAGGGTAATTAATTCCACCAAAATGCCTGTCACATAGAACCTGGAACAATCTATGGATAAGAGACAAGATTATAACACAGACAAGACAAAGTTGCCGGAAGGCAATCATACAGCTTACCATGCCTGCATTGATCATTGGTGTCCGCAAAGCATTAACCGTACTCACTATGAAACACTGCAGAAATACTTTAATATTAGTAAAAAAACCGTTTCCCCTCTCATTTAGGACTATTGAGATTAACACTGTCACACCTCAGCATCAATGAAAGACAACAAATTGGGATCCTTCACGTACTTTCGAGCAATATCTCCAGCGTTTTGGGGCAAATAATAAGCTGTAGACAATGGAAGGACATCATATCTATTGCCATGCAACTATTTGAGTTATGTATAAAATTACATATCAATATTAAATATTCAGCAGTCATTACCAAGTGTCAAACATTCAAGAGGCTTTTGAAAGAACTGTCCGAAAAGGTAGATTGGTTCCTCGAGGGACTTCAATTGCAACGAGTTCAAGGCATTAAAGATCTAACCACATATGCATACAAGTACTAAAAAGTGAGTAATAAACTAAAACATAACTATAGAAACTACAGTAAGTAGCAGTCACCTCAATTGAGACAAACCTTCCAACACTCGCCATAAAATTTAAGGATCCCTTCCTTCTCATGTGGAAATTGACTTGTAAGTTCATTGATAAATTCACTGTATTCTCTATGTACTTGAACAGAAAGGTTATTCGGTAGAAGGAAATGAACTGTAGTTGGATCAGGAATCACCTCCATCTCACGCCCAACTGCAGCCAATGCTTGAGTTATCAAATTCAGATTCCCCTGCCAATAATCAAACCACACATCAACCAAGAAAACCTTGACATTGAAGATGATACTAATAGCTTGGTATACTTCATCTCTTGGATAAAATGATAACCATGGCAATTTTTTACTGCTAAGACATATGCCAAAGAAAGGACCAAAAGACAGCAAGTTTTCATAATTTTTCTATATCGCTGAGTATATTCAAAGACATACATCACATTGGCCTATTCATTTTCAATCAAATCATCAGTCTACACTCAAAAGCCATCAAACAGTTCAATAATCCACTTAACAACTATTGGAACAAGGGGAACTCGGATACTCCAAATGCATGAAAAACTGAGAAAACAACTTGAACAAACACAAACCTGAATCTGAATCCAAGTAACATAGATTAACACAAACACTGCTAAGAACTAGTTACTGATTTCTTCACCACTAAGACATATGCCAAAGAAAAGGTCCAAAGACTCCAATGTTTCATAATTGTTTAAAACATTTACCACATTGCCCTATTCATATACAAAAGCCAGCAAACAATTCCACAATCCAAATGCATGAAAAACTTAAAACATACACAAATGAGAAACATAGGTTAAACACAAAGAGTGATAAGAAAGAAACAGACCTTATCACTGAATCCAAACATGACAGAAGATCCTACATCGAAAGTATATCCATCTCTCTGGTAATACCCAGAACTCCCTCCAGGAATCACATACTTCTCCAGTACCAAAACCTTGGCTCCTTTAACAGCCAACTGTGTAGCTGCAACAAGCCCTCCTATCCCTGACCCTATAACTATTGCATCATATTTACTCCCCGAATTGACTCCTTCCTTTCCCTCTATCTCCACCGCACTGTCTACACTCAACAGGGATTTCAATCTCATAGGAATGTCTTTTCTCCTTTGGCTGACCTGAAAGTTGCTGAATTTGACACCACTAATCTTGTTACCTTTCAATTGTGAGTTTTTCAATGGATTCCAGGACGAAAAACCCAACTTCTCTTTTATAGGGAACTGAATGGTTTGATAACAACCTAAACTCATGTTTCTAGAACGAAATAAAGGGTTTAAAAAGCTAAAAAATGTTGGAAGTTTACCACCTTTCCACCATTAGAATGAGCAAAAGGTTGAAAATTGAGCTCTTGAGGGTATCAAAGTACAGAGTTTTGGGATTTTGGGAAATGGGTATTGAGAATCTTGAACTCAGTGTTCCCTGATTAATGAAATTTTCAGAAACTGCGAGTCGTAACTCTCTATTTAAAGGAAATAAAGGGTTTAAAAAGCTCAAAAATGATGAAAGTTTACCACCTTTTCCACCATTAAAATGACCAAAAGGTTGAGGATTGAGCTTTTGAAGGTATCAAAGTACTAAGTCTTGGATTCTGAGAAATGGGTATTGAGGTTTTCAACAGGGTTGGTCTCTGATTAACGAAAATTTCAGAAAACTGTGAGTTGTGGTAGGTGAAGAGACGATGAACCCCAAGTCCGGTGTAGGAAAGAAACAACTTTTTTATGCCCACATATATGTGGCTTCCACAAAACAGGGTGTGATGCCAAATTTTGATCCTTTTTGTTACCTTGTAGGAATCAGACAAAAGCCGGTTTTAGTGACTAAATTACTCAATGTAAAAAAAAAAAATTCAGAATAAGCTTTTTTTTTAGAAATTTATAGGAGTAGGACAATTTTCCGAAAACACTTTCAGTGGGAAGTATTTTCAGTGGCAGCAACAATGTTTTTTTTTTTTCTAGTGTTACTTATTAATGTGGGATTTTTATAAAAATAATACAAAAAATTAATTTAAAATTAAAACAATAAACTCTTCTATTATTTACTAAACAGGCGACATCCCTTTAAAATCTTACATCAAATTTTTTTAATTTTATTTATTATTTTATATTAAAAAATAAAAAAAAATAAAATATTTAATGGTGTGTCCTAGATAGGTAACATCAAATTTTCGGATATAATATAAACTCGTATTTAAATACGATTATAAAAATAACAAACTAATTGATGGTGCTTACTTGATAGGCCGCACTAATGCTACCTACCTGACAGGTGACATCGACTATCTCCCACACCCCTGCATGCCCCCACATCGCTTGCAAGAACAAAACCTTAAAGGATCTCGTGACTTGTAAATTGGGGACCTTATAATCATTCTCCAAACCCCCACACACCACACACAAAACACAAGCAACAACACAAGAGAGAGGAGTGTTTCGACAGCAGTAAAAAAAAGGGAAGGAAAGAAAAAAAAAAGAAAAAGAAAGAAAGGTAAGTTTTAGGATGTTTAAGGTTTATTTAACATAAATGTAATATTTTTTTAAGATAAATGTTTATATTTTGTAGATTTTAATTTATTTTAGATATTGTTTAAGGTGTTTAGGGTATTAATCATGGATTATTTTGGTATGTTATTTTTTGTATTATTTTAATAAAAAATCATGTTTGAAAGGTATGTTTAAAGAAAATGTTATTATAATTTTTTTATTATTTATTTAGTTAAGTGTGTTTGTTTATAGTGTTTATATTTTTTTATATGTTATTATAATTTTTTTTTTTTTGATTTATTTTATAATTTTTTTTAATTAATTCAATTTATGTTTAAATTAGGTAAAAAAAATAAGGTTATTTGAAAGGTATATTTATGTTTTTTTTTATTGGTATTTTGATTAATTTGGATAGAATTTAATAATTTTTTTTTTGGAAAAGATTATTTGTTTGAAATTGAAAGGTATGTTTATCTTTTTCCTTTGTAATTTATTATTTTTATATCATTTGTATGTTTATATTATTTATTATTTCTCAAGATATTTTAATTATTCAATAAATAAAATTGTTATTTTTTTCAATAAAATTATTTATTTTTAACTTTGTAATAAATATTAGTTAAATATTGTATTAATTACTTCTGATAGATTGATAATCTCGAATTTTTTATTTGCAGATATGAATATGAATTCTTTGATTAACGATGATGAACAATATCGAAAGATGCTAATAGACAGGTAATAAATTATTATTTGAAATAGTTCATTTCATTTACGAAATAAAACTAGGTTATATTAATTATTTCAGTAATTTAATAGTGTCAGGATCAATGTCGAAAATTAAGGGGTCGTGTAAATGGCGTAGATTATGATCCAGATGGACGCATCGTCCCATACTTGGTTGCAGTGGGATTTGGATCAGCTGCACTGATCTGCACATTTGATTTACGATACGACCTGATATCCGCTTTGGTCGAGCGGTGGAGACCAGAGACTCACACATTTCACTTACTGTGTGGGGAGTGCACTATAACATTAGAGGATGTTGCATTGCAGCTTTGGCTCCCAATCGACGAGAGGCCTGTTACGGGCTATTTGACGGTATCTGATCCGAATGCCCTCTGTAGTAACTTATTGGGAGTCTCACTCGATGATGGTTAGTCGAGATTTATGGGGCTCAAGTTTACATGGTTGAGGGAAAGATTCCAACATTTAGCAGATGATGCCACCAAGTTTGAGGTGATGTATGCATTTCAGGTTTATATCATGCACCTCATAGGGGGTGTACTGATGCCGACGACAAATGGAAATAAGGTCCACCTAATGTACTTGCCTCTCTTAGAGGATTTTGATGAAGCGGGTCAGTATAGTTGGGGCTTGGCAGTACTAGTGATGTTGTATCGCGAGCTTTGTTGAACGACAAAGCCTACTGCCGTTGACATATGCGGGTGCCTGATATTACTGCAATCATGAGCCCTGTATCGGATGCCTTTCTTGGCTAATATTAGACACCTACCATACGTTTTCCCACTTGTGAATAGGTGTTAACATCTAAGCGTTATAAAAATTATTTGATTTTTTTTGTGTAAATTTGTTCTAACAAGTTATTTTTCGTAGATGGCATGGGAATCCTAACATCGGGAGGTCATTGACGGTTCCGATATACCGGTAGATGATCGAGACACATGTCGGGGAGATGGTAAGTTATTCGTGACATGAAATTACTTGATTCATCTTAATTTATTACTATTAATTGAGTCGTGTTACTATAAAAATGTTATTTAAATTTGCAGTTCGTTTGGATGCCCTATTTAGTCCCTGGCGTTACGACTATTATTCCCGATTTTGCTCGCAACCACTCGCACTTGTGGTGCATTAACGCACCACTTATATGCTTTCAGAAAATGGAGGTACCATGGAGATCGAGTACTTTGACAATTTGGGTGTATACAAACCATCCCGACAAACCCAATAAACTTGGGGAAGACCCATAGAATTGATAAGAAGGGGAAACCCGGGCTAGACTGGGGGCAAGTCCATAAAAATTACGTGGTGGTGTGGGAGAGACGAGCGTAGCAGATACCTCAATGTCAAATGGATCTTTGTTTCACTTTGGAGGTATCGATAGAGTATAAATAGTGGTATTTCCAGACGAGAAAACCATATTTATATGGTGGGCAAACAATGTTAGTCCCCCGTACATGTTACCACATGGACACCACATTCATTCGCCTATGCTCGAGCCCGAGCTTGAGCATGAGCTCGATCTCAAGCCCGAGCATGAGCCAAACCCGAGCTGACGCTCGAGTCATATCTGTAACAGCCCGTTTTCAATGGAGTTAGGAACAGTGGCATGGAGCCACGCATTCTGACGAGTGATGTCAGAGAATAAGATTTTATTAGCAAATTACGAGCATTGTGTATGGTCGTATTAACTTTAAATAAGAAAATTTTACAGCTGGAAAAACTTATTAAACAAAAGGACTACGTTGTAAAAGATTTGAAAGTTAGGCTCTTATTATAGAAGCACCTAGTAAAGCAAGAGTAAGGGTTTAAGGGACTTAGTTGGTAACTATACCACCACCAAGAAACTTGGACGGTAAGTCCAATCACATTAGATAATTTGAGTGGAGAAATTCTATTAAAATAAGTAAGCTAGTAGAGTTAGGTGTAATAAAAGAAGGAATAGGTAATGATTAAAAAAAATTTAGACCATTGAGTAAAAAGGAAAAATGTGGTGGAAATTTATATAGGGAATTTATAATTCAATTTTGAGGGAAGGAAAGGAACGGAAAAGAAAAGAAAGTACACACACCATCCTATTCATCTTCTTCAAAACGTGAGAGTCACCATTGTTGAAGAAGGAAGGAATTTGATTAAGCTTACTCTTGATTTAAAAGCACTTTTTGAGGTTAGTTTTAATGATTTTCATGTATTTAAGGTTGATTTAGCTTGAGTTTGATGACTCAGAAGCCAATTTGTGAAATTATTTAGAATCTTAAGAATTTCCATGGAAGAGGTGAGCTTGGTTGGGTGTTTTAAGATTTAACCTTTTTAGTTTGAAGGTCATATATGATGATATGTTAAGGCTATTTGTTTGATTTGGAACCAAGGACTCGATTATGTGGGTGATGATAATACAAGGGAGTTAAGTAAGGAAATATAGAATATAGTGGCTGAATAGAGATATCGACAATGTAAAAGGCATTGGTTTATGTTCAACTAGAGCATTAAATGCAGGAATTTTAGCTAAGGACTTAATAGCATGAATGTAAAATATCGTGGACAAAATTGTAAAAATTGGCCTTAATAAAGAAATTGTCTTTATTTAACTATTAAATTACATGTTGAATGATGGAATGAATAAATGGTTATTTGGTTGCCTTGTTCATAATTGTTGAGGAGATTTAAATTTTACGAGGATAGAACATGAAATGACATGGATAAATGGTCGTTAGATTCTAAGGAATACTGAGATTTACATGACCCGATTTCAGGATTTACATGTTATATGGGTGTTGGTCTTAGATGTCCTACCGATGGCTGAGGTCTGATTTATGTTACAGATTCTTCACAGCTCATGCGAGTAGCATCGTGTAGCTTATCATCTTGACCCACAGCTCGTGTGAGCAGACCCATTCCACAGCTCGTGTGAGCATTACATGTTTATGGGTGCTGGTCTTAGATGTCCTACTGATGGCGGAGATTCAGTATATGTTGCGGATTCTCCACAGCTCATGTGAGCATTACATATTATATAGTGCTGGTCTTAGATGTCCTACCCATGGCTGAGATCACGCATATGTTGTGGATTCTCCGCAGGTCATGTGAGCAGCATCGTGTAGCTTATCATCTTGACCCACAACTCATGTGAGTAGACCCATTCCACAGCTCGTGTGAGCACTACATGATACAAAGAGATTACATGCACACTTAGTGTAAAAATAATACCGATATGACCCATGTAGTTTCAAGAATCCAACGAGTACGCAAGAATGTAATATAATCCTAGAAGGTGATAACACGGATGTAATACATTATACGACACTAGGATTTACGTGTATACTATACTTGAGAAGAGAATACGAGGTATGAAAATGATAGGTTAAAGATTTCTAGTGATTATGATATGTTGGTAAGTAAATTTCTTAACATGAGCTTACTAAGCATTATATGCTTACGTAGTTGATTTCCATGTTATTGTAGATTTTGAGAAGATTTGATTGTTGGAATCGTGGGAGCATCATCACACTATCTGACCTGCGTTTTGGTAGTTCTCGGTTACCTCTCTGATCGGCCTATAACGTCACAGCAATTGTACAAGCGAACACACGTCGATGCAAGTATAGTTGATAGATTGATTCTATCAGATATCGATCCCATGAGGAATGGGTACTTGATACTTTAATGTCGAAGCAACTAATACTAAGATTAGAGAAAATGCTAGTAAGGATGTCAGCACAATTAAAGTAGATCTGCACACAAAGATAGTTAAAATTGTCAATACAATTATAAAAGTTAATAGTCAAATCAATTGAAAGTAAATCGAATTATTGTTGAAGTGTTGAGAATTTAAATGCTTGAAAGTAAAGTATGATCAAGTGCGAAGAATTGGAGTGGATCATTGATTTTACTAAGTAGCAACGTTAGATGCGTCGACAAGGTATTGTATAGACGAATTGTCGCAGCACTAAAGTTTCAATGAAATCTTACCAATTATAGCTCTTTATTTAATTGAGACTTAAGTGCCACAATTTCCACACCTCTCATTGCTGGCAATGTTGTGTACTTAAGAACAAGTTACTAGAATTCCTTTTAATCCCAAGCAACTCTCGCTGACTTGCTTGTTAACCTAACTTGTCACCTCATCTCTCGATGTTGGTAGACTGCAATTCCACTCTCGTGTTTAATGCAGTTAAGTCCAAGAATAAACAGGTGAGAAGAATCAAATAAGAATCAAAGTAATCTAATACTAAAAGATATTCTCATATTCATTCAATTGTTAATGGTAATTCATCAACATAAAGAGAGGGGTCAACAAATACATCGAAGCTTACTATCTCTAGACTATTAGGACTATTCCTTAACCGCTCCTCTTGCGTTGCATCGAGCACTTCTCATCAGAAGTAGCTTCTCCTTCGCTCAATCAGCTCACCGTTCTCCAGTAAAAATCCCCAAACACTCAAAGTATTTGCAGAATTAATTCCTTTACCTCTTGATTCACCTGAGGGGTCTCAAGCCTCCATAGCCAAAAAGCTCTGCAGCTAGGTTGAAGAAGATGATAAAATGAGAGACTAAAGGAAGAAGAGACACCTTCCTTCATGCTTTGTGTGTGCTTATATTTAGCCCCAAATGTACAGGTGTCTATTCTCCAAAATTAAGCTATACAAGTTGGTTATACCAGATTGTATAACTCACACATTTCTGTTCTTATCAAACAGATGTCAGATGTGTTGATAATTCTAGGCGCAATTCTAGACACGTTCATGCAGCGACAATTCTATACATGTTCATGCAGATACATTCCTGGGTGCAAGTGAAGAATACTTATACAGCGACATTCCTGGATACAATTTGAAGAATATTTATGTAGCGATAGGTTTAGGTGCATTTCAGAAATATTCTTGTGGCGAAAATTTTGGTGCAATTTGGAAGTGCTCATGTGATGACAATTTAGGTGTAATCTGGAAGTGCTCATGCGACGATAGTTTTGGGCGTAAATTTGGATGTTATTTTGCAGCGACAACTCTGTACACCTTCATGCATTGATTCTTCTAGACAGGTTCCTGCAGTGACATCTCAAGATGCAATATTGAACACTAAATGTGGCTACATTAGTAGAAAAAGTAAGATAAATGAAGAAAATTAAACCAAACATCACTGACTCAGAAAATGCAATTACTAAATATAAAATGCTAAAAATGCATGCTAAACATGATGTAATAGGAACAAATTATACAATAAATGGGGAGAAAACATATGTCTTTTTTAGTACCATCACCCTCCTAGGCTGTAAATGACATGTTTAGGAGATTAAAATTATGTTGATTTCATTTGGATGATAATGTATGTCCAAATGATATTTTGGGAATGTTTTGAAATGATATTTTGTAAATGATGTAGTGTTTTGTAGATGGAAAAATTGTAAAACTCATGATGTTATGAAGCTTGTGTACTTCTACCGGTAGAACTCTAGTGAGTATTGGTAGAAGTACAGGGCAAATTATATTTTAGCCACTGACTTTTTAAGTATCGGTAGAACTTTTCTTGAGTATCGGTAGTTGTGGAAGTTTCGGTATTTGTCTTGACTTGTATCAGTAGAAACTGCAGGTAAAATTCAACCTGCTCTCTAGAGTTTGTTCTACCGTAGAAGTATAGGTTGTTTTGATAGTACCTATACTAGTATCGGTAGAACTCTCACTTCTACCGGTAGAAGTCTGCAGGTATTTTCATTTGTTTTCTGACTTAACTTCTACCGATACTTGCCCAATTGGGTACTAGTAGAAGTTTATCAAATCCGTTAAAATGTCATTTTTAAGTTGAATTAAATACGATTAGCTTTGAAACTCAAAAATTTCTTTTAGAATGTCTATGGGACACTATTTAAGAGGAATACAAAGGTTTTTAAGCAGTCAAATGGTGAAAAATGATGTAGTAACTACTACCTACTTGGGTTTGGCGATCGGACGGGCAAGGGGCATTACAGTATTATCCGGGGTGGTTAACGATGGATACGTTCCCGGATGGTCAGATGATAGATATCATACGAGTTGGTTAGGCCATGGATATAATACGGGTTGGTCAGGCCAGAAGTATCATTCGGAGTTTTTCGTCCAATTCTGATCAACAGGATCCGAGATCGTCTTTAATGTTTGACGTCTTCAGCCCGATACCACTGTAGTACTCTACTCCTTTCAACCCGTTGAAGTACTCTACTCCTCCTCGCCATTACCGCCCCCATAACTTCATCCATGGCTCATCATCATCGATGACGTGCGAGAAACCTGCAAGTTCGGGAGACGATGACGTTGAACGTTGCGAGCACGAGCAACATGCTCGTCGACCACCACAACGTTTTACTCCCAGAACCACACCATCGAACCATCAAATACGATAAAATGGGCCTTTATATTCATTTTTCATTTGTATTTATTATTTTTCATTTGGAATTAAATATGTTTATGAATGAAATTGGAATTAATTATGTTTATATTTATGTTTGTATTTAATTAATTATGTTTAAATTCATTTAGAGTTTAGTGTGTAGGGTTTAAGGTTTTAGCTTTTAGGTTTAGGGTTTGTTTCAACTTAAGTACTTAACTAATGGAGTTAAAACTTTAAAACCTTATAACCTTAAAACCTTAAAACTCTAAAACCTAAATCCTAAAAAGAGTTTAAAGAAGTCGATGAAAACCCTAAAAAGGCCAGTAAAAAGAAAAGTATTGATCCTGTTTATGTAAAAGCAGGGATTCTCTAGAATCTTCATCAAACTCACCGTTTTCAAATAATTCCCCGTTCCTAAAAAGCAACAAATATGGGGGAGCAACAAAAGTTAGTCGTCATAATAACTATACATAAAATCGTGGAAGAGGTGGACCATCTCCTTTTACTCTTAGGCTTCATTACAACTTCATCGACAGTGGAACCATTGTCCCTAAGGAACACAACCTCAGTAGCCTTTCTTTTGGCAATGCCATGGCTTGGCGTCTCTTCGACTTCATCTTCCGAGCTGAAAGGGGAGGGAGTGGATCCCTAATATTCTTCCATTTCGAAAGATGAAATCGAAGAGATGCCAAGCTATGGCATTTCCAAAACAAAGGTTATTGAGGTTGAGTTCCTTAAGGAGAATGGTTCCACTGTCGATGAAATTGTAATGAATCCTAAGAGTAAAAGGAGATGGTCTGCCTCTTCCATGATTTTATGTATAGTTATTATGACGACTGACTTTTGTTGCTCCTCATTTTTTGTTGCTTTTTAGGAATGGGTGAATTATTTGAAAACGGTTGAATTTGATGAAGATTCTAGAGACACCCGTTTTTACATAAATTGAATCCAAACTTTTTTTTACTATGCTTTTTAGGGTTTAAGATTGAGTTCTTTAAGGAGAATAGTTCCATTAAACCTTAAACCTTTAAACCTTAAAAATTTAGGTACACTAAACCCTAAAAAATCCACGAAATGAACACAAAAAATGAAACTTAAAAGTCTGATCATATTTGAGAAAACCCTACCCTCTTAATAGGCGTAAGAGTGGAGTCAGTTTTTTCAAATGTGATCAGACTTTTAAGTTTCTTTTCCTGTTTTCATTTCGTGGATTTCTTACGTAATTAATACAAAAAAATTAAAAACCAAAATAATACACTCCACCCATTAATTAAGCATTAAACCCTAAATAAACTTTATACCCTAAACCCTAAACCTAAAACCTAAAACCCTAAACATTTAACCCTAAAAATAAAAAACTTTAAAACCCTAAAATCATAAAGCTTAAACTTAAAACTCAAAATCTTAACCTTAAAATCTTAAAACCCTAAACCCTGAATACAAACATCAACATAATTAATTAAATACAAACATAAAATAATTAATTAAATACAAATTTAAACATAATTAATTCCAAATTCATTCATAAACTTAATTAATTCAAAATGAAAAATGTTCACTACAAATAGTTTAAGCCCTGCCCGATCCGGATAACTAACTAATATGGTAGGTTCGTTGGGGGCAATTACGTCGAGTATGCCCAGCTAGCCTACACAGTTCACACAACTTGTCGCTGTCTGTTTTCTCCATAATATCCATTTCGTTGCGGATTCTGGTAACATGCAGATGACCTTTCAGATTCCTTCGCAAAATTTTGTTTGGGATAAGCTCAAAAGTCATCGGAGGCACCTCCAATATGGACAAGTCAGGCAGGATGGGGAACTCATTTTCCCAAATACGTAACATGCGCTCGAGAGTGTAAACGGGATCGATGAACTGTTCAACATTGAGTGACACTTTAGCACAAGCTACAACGACATGCGCATAGGGATAACGAAGTGTATCGAACCTCCTGCAATCACAGTGTTTGTTCTGGATCGTATGACCTAGGTGGGATACCAGGTCGACGACCAATGGTCTCCGTAACTTGAAATCGTTGAAACTATCATGAATATATTTCAACATTCATCGTCCTCGATCTCTGATGGTTTGCATCTATTGTATTCCTGACAGCTTCGATAAACACGTGTCCGGTGTTCATCTGATCGATTTGTTGCGTCCTCATTACTAGCATCAAGGTAGCCAGCCTGTAGAACGTAGTCAAGAACACGGATGAAATCGGAAGATGTCGTATTCTCTTGAACACGCCTTTAACCGACTTTGCCAAGTTGGTCGTCATTTGACCATATCGATACCTATCATCAAAACTTTGAGACACCATTGCCATGAATCCATGGTACCCAATCACTCTCGCAAAGGCTTGTTCGTTTGACCTTCCATGTCACACTCAAGTCTGGTCATTCTTTACCAGAATCGATCTGGCTCTAGCTCGTACGCTGTAGGAATATTAAGAAAACATAAGTTACAGTCTCGAATTAAAACATTAAAAATATGACTTGAAACTAAATTTTTTGTAACGACTTGATTTTAGGAGTATCGGAAACAATGAACCCGAGATTTTAATTTTGGGATATGATTCAATGAAATATTATTTAATCATGTTTAATTAGTTTGAATAAGGTCGTATTTAAAATGGGTTAAGAAATGTTAGTTGCTAGCAAGTTTAAAATATGAATTTAATAGTAGTTAAGAGGGTGAATTATTTATATTTAATAATTATAGAATTGGAAAGATTGTGAAAGATTTTAATTTTTTTAATGGAAAAATAATTTAATCCAAAAGTATTAAATTGAAAGAAAAATGTAAAAGTAAGTGTTATAAGTTAAATGGGTTAAAAAGAAGGAAAAATAAAGGATTAATGAATTGAAGAATAAATATACTATAGTTAAGTTAGTGGATTGTGATGAGTAAAGATGATAGTAATTATAATGATTTAAAAGGGACATTGAAGTAATTAAATAATTAAAGCATAGTTAGTAAATGTAAGACATTTGTAATTTTTCTATCATCTTCCTTTGGCCGAATACCCCATTAGAAAAGGAGTGGTTGTCAAACTTTGGTGCTTTGCATGGTATGTGATTGAGTTCCCATTTTTAATGATTTTTATATTTTTGTGCTTGTTATAACCTAATCCATCTAAACCGGGGGTTGATTGGAAAAAAATGTTAATGGTTGAAGGACTCACCATGTTCACTTTTTGAATGTGTTTTGATGTTTTCTATGGATTTGGAAAAGCTAGATATTAAATATGCTTGTTTTGTTAAGTGGGTTCTTATGAAATTAAGGATTAAGATTTATTTATGAAAATGGAAAGAAATTAAAGACTATATTGTGGAATTTTGGCATTTTATGAACTGTTTATATTTGCATGTTTCTATGTGAAACTAATTGGGAAGAAAAGGGGTAAATGTTACTTAGCATTTTGTTAATTTGGGAGATAGAATTGTATGGAATTAATTATTAGGAATAAAGTTCTTAGAATTAAAATTCCATGGTATTTAGTGATGAAATTCAAGAGTTTAAGGATAGTTAGAGATTATATACATATATTTTTCATACGGTGGGTGGAAGAAAATTATTATAAGCATGGAAATAATTAGTTTTATTTGGTGGTAAAGACTAAGTTGAGTGAATGTCAACCGTTTATAATTAAAACAAAATTATGATTATTGAGTATTGATTAAATTGAGTTAATATTTCTAAAGCGAGGAATGAGAGATTCCGTTGCTAATCGCGGAGGAGAAGCTATTAAATAATTGTCAGCTAGTGTAATTACGGTAAGTTCGTACCCTGAACTTATTATCTTATTTAATTATAGATTAAAGGTTAAATTCATTTAATTGTTATCTTAATTCTTGATGCATGGAAATTGTTATATATATATATATATATAAATGTATTTTAAATGCTCATATAAATTAAGGAATGAAGAAATGGTGAAAATGAATATTTATTTAATTTGTCAGTTTAACTAACTAGTGCTGGGCACACAATTGTGGTTTATCTGCTAGGCACTAGGTGCCAAGATTTGACGAATATTTGTTGGTTAATCCAACTAGAAATGGGCTCACTATTGCGGTTTATCCACTAGGCACTGGTGCCAGAATCGTCAATTTATCCGGCTAGTAAAGTATAATGTCATGATTTCAGGTTTAATATCTAGTAGATTTGGACTCAGCATCTTGCAAAAAATCCGTATTCAAAGTCGATGAAGTCCCCTTTCGATATTTTGGCATGTACCTAAGATGAAATTTTTATATCAAGAAGTCTTAGGTAATGAAAAGTTGTGAATCATATAATAACATAGTTAATCTTGATGCTTTGATATTTAGATATAATGAGATCTTATGAAATAGGTATGTCCTTATATGATAAGTCTTTTATGTATGAATGAGTAGTGAGTTTGGTTGAATTGTATGTTTAATATGTTTGTGCCAAAAAGGTATTAAAATAGGTAGAAGGTCATGTGGTTAATGATGTTGGAATGTTAGCACATAATGAGAAATTTTAAGTAGTTTTATCCATATAGGTAACGTATTAGGAATGCTCCAGAAAAAAAGGCTTTTGGTTAAGTATAGATAAGGTGAATTGGATTTGTTATGATGCTTAGAATGTGTTTTACACCTTAGGAATTTGCCTCATTGGTAGTGCATCTTGTGGTATAAGTTAGGTCAAGTAATTACCTTGTTTAGAAAGTAATTTAGGTACACACAGCCTGTGACACGGGCTGTCACATGGTCGTGTGCCATCTTAAGGTGCAGTACAGGTTCACACAGGCATACACATTGGTTGGACACGACCGTGTGGCCCAATTTCATATAGAAACACGATTTAGCACACGGTCCCACACACGGGCATGCAGTAACAAGTTAGTATAGGAACACAACTTGTCACACGGCATGTGACACGACCGTATGGTTGTTTTTTGAACGTGAACATGGCCTGGTACATCAGCCAAGAACATAGGCGTGTGTATGAGGATACACGGGCGTGTACCCCTATCTTGTGAGTGATCTCTTGTTTCTTATAAAAGTTTTCAAATTGTATGAAAGTGATTCTTGATTGACTGTAACGCTTGCATATGACGTGTATAACATAATTTATGTTAATTTAAGTATTTAATAGTATGACTTAATATGTGAATGAGAATGCTTAAATGATCTGATTAATTGCTAGAAGTAAGTCAGTGATCGTAAAATGTCTTGTGACACCCTGAGACCTTAAACTGGCGACGGTTACGAGATAGGGTGTTACATTTTTTTACCTATTTTCACAAGTTATCTCTACTAGTCTACATTCTTATATTCTTGTTGGAAGTTAGTCGCAATGTTTAGGCTGCTGTAAACAATCTCCATGGTACACTGGTACGCCTAATGGCCGCAATAATTCCCTTCCTCTATCGGAGATAATGCAAATATTATCGTTATGAACAACATACCTCCGCAGGTTCGTCAAGAAGAATTCCCATGATCCATGTCTTCTTTTGTCCACAATAGCAAATGCTATCGAGAGCACGTTCTTGTTCCCGTCTTGAGCCACCACAATTAGTAGAATCTGCGTATATTTCCCATATAGCCAAGTCCCATCTACTTGGATAAATGGGCTTGCAGTGAGGAAATGCTCAACACGCAGGGATCAAACGTCCAAAACATATACTGAAAAATTCTTCTTCCCGATTTTTATGTTGTTGTTCGGGGCCATAATAAGGTCGTGTCACCAACTCAAACGTAGTCCCTGACACGTACTGTCACATTACGGCTATCCACCCCTGCAACTCATTGTACGATGCATCTCAATCACCGAACAACTGTTCCATTACCATCTGTTTCGTAATCCATGCTTTTCGATATAAAACCCGATAATAGAATAGTGCTTACATCTCGACAATCAGTATAGAAACTTTGATGGTCGGCTCGTCCTTTACCATTGGCATGATATGTGTGCAGATAGTTCTAGAATCAAATTTTCGATGATCTTCTGACAAACGTGTTGAATTGCATTTGTAAGGGCCATCAAATTTTCTTTTCTCCCACTTTTACGACTTTTGGATAAATGCAACTTGTAACCACCAATTATAACCTTCTGTCCAACACTCCCTAATATATAATGTCAGTTTAGACACGACGACTTTGTAGTCCACCGACACATTCATGCTATACCGCTTAATGGCAAATACACACTCTTCCTTCGAGTCAAATTTCTAACCCACGAACAACTCTTCAGGTTCTGGTGTTACTGTCAATCGGTGAGCAAGTATTATATCAAGGTACTCTGCGAAATCGGCTGCATATGCTGCATCAGGGTCTATAAGTGACATGTGTGCCCCAGCAGGATTATTATGCATCACAATACGTCGACCATCTGAAACCTCGTCATTCAGGCCTTCCTCGTCGATATCATCCGGGACCTCGTCCACCTCGGGATCACTATCAATATCGACCTTGTGAACAGAAGGACCACTACTATCATATCCATTATCACCATCCGCATCATTATTGGGTGCAACATTAAGATCGATGCTGATCCCACGAGTTACAGATTGACTATCGACGTACGATGTCGGAGCCACCACACTTAATGGAGTAAGATCTTTTGTAACAACCTGTTTTTCAGTGATGTCGAAAACAGTAGTTTCGGGACCACAATTTCGGCGAGCAAATTCATATAATGAATATTTAAATTATTTGAGTAATAATAATTTTTATATGAAATTTTGAATGGGTGAATTTTAATTATTAAATTAAAAGTTAGTATAAGTGGTTTGGTTCAAAAGTCAAGTGGTGTTAGAAAATAAGGTATTGGGACACCGTTTCTGAAATTAAGAAAAAAGGAGTAAATTGTAAAAGAGGCAAAAGTTAATTGTTATTTATTAAAAATAAAAGAGACCAAAATGGTAATTAAATCATGGTCAAAAAGTCCAAGCGGTGGTGGATATGATTGAATCCACTAACTTTTGGATTATTTATTCATTTAGTCCTAATTAGTTTAAGGTTAAATTGAAATAAAGTTTGTTTAGTTGGAATTTAGTATAATTGAAGGACTAATTGTGTAATTGGACCCCCCTTAAATGACCTAATAAAAGAGAAGATGTGAAATTCTTGAGATTTTGATAAATTGCAATTAAATTATATTAAATAAATATTTACTAATTAGACTAATTTTTCAGTATGATTGGAAATAGTGATTTCAAGGCCACCACTTCGATGTGTCAGACCTTAAATATTAATTATTTAATATTTACGATGTTATTAGTGTCAAATTAAAATTTGGTTATGAAATATTATCGTTTAAATAGTTAATTAAATGAAAAAGATTAAATCGTAAAAGGTGTAAATGTTGTATTCTATTAATTAAGGGAATTAGACGCTAATTGGAAGGTTAGGTAAGACACCTAAATTGTAATTAGACCATTAGGGAAGTGGTTGGACGGTTTTGACTATATTAGGTAGAAATACATGTGAAATTTTAAAGGATAAAAATGTAATTACATAAGAAACTTTAGTAATTAAAACAAAAAAAGGTTAGAAATTCATATTTATTTTCTTTCTTCTTCTTCCTCTAGCCGAAACCCTAAGATAACACAAAGCTTATGTTCGGCCAAGCTTTATGCTTTGATTGGTGAGTGAATTCTCGTCCCTTTTAATAATTTTTATGTTTTTGAGTTCGTTTTAGCTTGATCTAGCTAACTCGGATACTAATTTGTAAAACTGTTAAACATTTTGGTTTATGCCATTGATGATTTTAGTGTGTGTTTTAAGTTTAATGATAAATTATTAAGCTTGGTTGTTAAATAAGATTATTTTGTAAAGTAATTTTTAGTAATTTTTATGTAAAAGGACTAAAATGAGGAAGTAATAAAAGTACAAGGACTTGATGTCAAATAATAGCAAATATGGTCTGTGGAGAGACCCATGACAATTCGACTAAACTTATTTTCAAAGAAAAATGGTTAATTTGCAGGTTTGAGACTTGAGGACTAAATTGAATAAAAGTGAAAAGTTAAGGGTAATTTTGTAAAAATGTTAAAAATGACTTAATTGCATAAAATGAGTTAATTTTATTTTAGGAATTAATTAATTAAATGGAATTATTATTGGTAGATCAAGAATGTGTTGGTAACAGAAGAAAGATAAAGTAACAGAGTAGTCTCTGTACTTTGATGATTACTGCAATTTAGTCAAGTAAGTTCGTACAATAAAATAATTAATTTAGTTTCTGTTGTATTTAAATATGTTTGCTTAGTAAATATTAAATTGAGGAATTGAATTAAATTGAAAAGATATAGTTGAAATCAGGTGACAAAGAAATGCTTAAAAGATTAAGTGTTAGTGTTATGTTAATTAATATTCATGTTACGAATGAATTAATTTAATTGATATATGAAAAATAGTAAATTGAACTAAATGACATTGTTAGTTAATTCGACATTATGTTTGATAGATAAGGATTATATGGATGTTTGCTCGAAATGGTATAATGTGATGAAAGTTAATTGCAATGGACATGGTTATGACACATATGAACTTTGTGAATAATTGGGACACAAAGGACATGTCATTAGGGGTTATACAGATTCGAGAGCTAGTCTTGGATGTCTTACTGACGGATAGTCTCTGTACTTGAGCCGTTACTACAAATTAATCCTATAAGTTCGTTTGTTAAATTTCATATTTGAACTGCTAATTAATGCTTAATGTGGAAGTTCTTGGTTAGCTTGATGAATAAAGACTTGATGTATAAATGGAAGATTCATCTCTCGGGATGAGCATGAGATTAAGTTTAAAGGAAGACTTATGTCTCGGTAGAGCATAAGATTTGTTTAGAAAGGAAGACTTATGACTCGGTTGGAGCATAAGTTTAATTCAGTTATGGATGAATTGGTATTCTATAAAAGTGACTCGGTGTGAAACATGTTTTTGCAAGACTTTATGGTGTATTATTATAACGTTTGCGAACTTACTAAGCTTAGAAAGCTTGCTCGTGTATTGTTGATGTTTTGTAGATTTTGTTTGCTGGTTGAAGATTGGATCATCTCAAAGAAATCACACTATCTTAGGAGCTCGTTCGGTAGTTTTTAAATCACTTGGTTATATGGCATGTGCTAGGGTGTCGTATTTTGAAATTACTTGATTATGTTGAAAACTATCTTGTTGGTAATGGCATGAGAGAAAGTAGTCAATTTGATGGTTAAGTGCAAATGTTACTTGGAATGTTGGCATGCATGTTAATTGATGATGAGTTAGTCACATGAGATGATGAATGCTTTTGGTAGGAAATTATTGTATGAAATGGGTTGTTGAGATAATTAGGTACTTATAGGTATATGGATGGAATGATTTGAAATGTCATATTGATAGGAAATGAATTTGAATGTTTGGTCGTTTACGTGTTTAAAATTATATGTTTAAGATTGAGTGATAATAGAAGTAATAGGTTAGTCAAGATTTGTACATGATAGATTAATAGTATGAAGTGTTGTTGTATAATTCGATCATTTCGCAAGCACACACGGCCTGACACGGGCTACTATATGGGCGTGTGCCTTGGATAAATAGGTGCAGGTTTCACACGGGCTACACATGAGCTGGGACACGATCATATAGTCTTATTTCGAGTAGACACACGGCCCAACACAAGGTTTCAAACACGGGTGTGTGGAGTATTTTTGCATGTTCACACGGCTTGTCACATGGTTTGTGACATGGTCATGTATGGGTATTACGAGTATGCACACGGTCTGGGGCATGGCCATGTGACCCCTGTTTCGAGGAATTTTGATGTTTCATGTAATGTTTCTATTGATTTTCAATCAGGTCCCTGTTAATTTGGAAATGCATTAAATAAGTATGAAATAATTAAATTGAGTCGTAATCTAGACTGATGAGTACATCTTTTTGAAATGATGTTTAAGATTGTATCTATTGATAGTCTTAAATAATTTGAAAAACCTTGAGACCCTAATCGATGATGGTGTCGGGTTATGGGTGTTATAGACCCTAAGTTCTTGTACAATTTAATTCGATCCCTAAATTGGTTGAAATGTCGTAAATGAATGCGTAGATTAAATGGAGTTAATATCCTGAATTGCTAGTTGTAATTGTATCGATTTATGATTCTTTTGTATGTAAAAAAAATTATTATGGTAAAATTCGGTAAACCCCTGAGTCCTTAAATCGGATAAGGTTACGGATTTTGGGTGTTACATCTTCAGCTGTCTCAACATCAGTTAGCTCAGCAAATAACTGAATTGGTGCATTTTCGTTACTCTGATTCCCATAATAAAGAGCGATCATTGTCTCCACATCTTCATCATTTACGAGTTCCATCTCGGTAAATTTGATAGGATCTATTGGAACTGGAAACTTATAGAAAAGTTTCGAGATCCTTCTCCCTCAACATCTAGAAATTCTTTCACTAATCTTTACCTTCATATTATCAACCGAGACATTTCTGTTAAATCTCATTGCTAGTTGTTGGCGACATTCAAATACACATCCAATTGTTGTTGTCAAAATTTTTCCATTAAAATAAACGCTTACGAAAAATTGATTTTCCATTTATTAAAAAAAAAAAATATCAATATCATACCATTTCGAACAACAAATAAATTATTGTAAATAAAATTGCTGTTAAAAATTTATACTAACCTTCCTTCTCTGAACTCTTCTATTTTGTTTGAACAAAATTTTCTTCCTTCTTCAAAAATTTGTCTCCTTCTTCAAAAATTGTGTTTAAGCTGATCTGGTTTGGGTGCTTAAATAGGCACTGATGCCGCCTACCCAATAGGTACCATTGGTGTCGCCTACCCCATAAGCACCACCCGAAATTTTTAATATTTTACCCGTATGACCACCCGTATACCTGTATTTTTCTTGTACTTTTATGGGTGCCGCCTATCTAGGAGGCACCACTAAATGTTTTATATATTTTTTTGTTTTAATAAAAAATAATAATAAATAAAAAAATTAGAGTCAAATTTTAAAGGGGTACCGTCTATCTAGGAGGCATCACCCTCAAGTGTACCATTTTGGTAAATAATAAGGGGAGTGTATTATTTTGGTTCTAAATTATTTTTTGTATTATTTTTTGTAAAAAATCCTATTAATGTGGAAATATAATTGAAAAAACATATCTTTGTATAGGCTCAAAGTCTCATTTTCTTTTTTTTTTTAAAGCGATATGGGATATGAGTTTACATAAACTTATAATCTATTTACATTTTGTTCCAAAACAATGTGAGATTATTTACTCTTAATTAGTTGTGAATAAAGCGAGAGGCAAAGGTGAAATGTGTGTGAAAGATATTATTAACTAATAATTTAATTAAATTAATATTTTGATATTATTAAAAAAGTCATATATCAACTCTTAATTAGTTGAAAGAATTTTTCTAATAAATAATAGCATAGGCTATAATAGGTTATGAAATTATAGTTTAGGTATTTCTTGACAAAATAAATAAATTTAAATATTTAACCAAAAAATATATAATTTGAAGGTTGCTTAATCCAACTTTTATTTTATATAATAATAGTATAAAAATATAATTCAAAAGACAATAATAATAAGAAACCAAACAAACATGGTTATGATAATTACGGGATCATATCATACTTTTTTATTAGTGTTTGTATAAATATTAAAACTCTAAAGTTAGTTTTTGAGTTAAATGAAATGAACTCAACAAAAATAATTAAAAATAAATAAAATTTTAATATAAAAAAAAATAGTGTAGTTTTTAATTTTATGTTGTTAGTTAAAAGAATAAGTAATCTCATATTGTCTAGGAACAAATTGCAAATGAATTATGAATTTATATAAACTCATATCTTACATCAGCTGGAAGCATTTTTCTGCAAATCAGTTGAAAACGTTTCTAGCTGAAACCATTTTCGTAAAATCGACCTATTCCCATAATTTTTTTCAAAAAAGTCTATTTTAATAATTTTTTTAACATTCTTGAGTAATTTAGTCGATTTTACTTGTGTAATAACTAAAGGCTTTAATAGAAAATTATCTTTAAACTATACCTTGAATCTTCTTTTTCTTTTCTTTTGTTTAGCACCGAAGGAGATTAGTTAAGTCGTGGAGAAGTAAAAGGATGGATATTGAAAATAGAAAATTTTCTAAACATTTTTTTATGTTCAAGTCCTAACTTTTTATGTTCTAGAAGTTGGTTTTACTTCTTATTAATTAGTATGTACTATTTCATTATTTATTGTGAAATCTAGAGCATTAACAAATTTTGAAATAAAGAAAAAATGTATGAAATTGTGATTTCACGTCATCCCTATCCCTTTCCAATAAGGGATGATAAATAAGATTTTTTTCTTAATTTTTAGTTTTTTATTCTTGAAAAAATTCAAATTCAACTACAAATGCTAAAAATCAAGAGGAAAAATTTGATTTGTCATTTCTTTATTGGAAAGGGATAGGAATAACGTGGAATAATAGTTTGATACAATCCCTTCTCTTTGAAATATCACCAAACTCAAATTGAGTAATTAAAAATTGTTTGGTTTATTTATTTTAAGAATTTTTAGTAATTATTTATCTTTATAGATTATTGGGGTTTAAATGGTTTTTTAGCAATAGTTGATTAGAATGTTAATTGTTTTGAAATAGATTGTTTTATTATTATATTGTTCACTTTCTTTTTATTATTCAATTATTATATTTGAGTATATTATCCATTTTATAAACATAACTCTATATTATAATATTTTTTTGTGACAATAAATTATTTTTCATAATTATTTCATAGCGAATTTTTAATGAAAAATTAATTTTTTATGATAAATAAATTATTTTTATGATAAAAATAAATAGTATATTGTGACGTCAACAATGCATATATTGTGACGTCAATAATGTCAAAAACTATAATGCCAATATTTTCATCACTAAAATTAGATAATCCATCAATTTTTTTATAACAAATTAGTTTACATGGCAAAAATTAGCATATACTTTGTAATGAAGAACATGTTGGAAATTTATAGATTGTAAATTAATTATTCATGAGCACTATTCAAATTAAAAGTAATGATTTATCATCTTTTAAATTTAATTGAAAAGTGATTATTTATCATCCAATGGATACATTTTCATGGGACAAGTCTCTTCCAAAAGGTATGTCCAATATGAAAGGGTTGTGACTCTTCAAAAGTGTCCATTGAATGCATATAAATAGATGGACTATGATGCTCACAAACATACATTTTCTTTTTACAATCAATTCCAATTTTTAGAAATTAGAGTAAGAGTTAGGGAATTTCGCGATTTTGCTAATCAAAGGAAATTCAAAACTTCATTGTATCCTAGGAGGACCTTTGTCTTAACCCTCTAGCAACTTTGTGCGGGGGCAAATAGTTTTCTTTGGAAAGCGTCACCCGTGCCTTGAAGTTTACTATTTAATTCAATATCGTCTCCGAATCTATCTTCTCTAAAAAACTCCAACAATCAAAGAGAACTAATTTGAAGATGGCGACGGAGGCTACCATCTCATTCAAAGTGATGAACCAAGAGTTTGTGAAACTTGACCGATTTGATGGCTCAAACTTCAATCGTTGGAAGGATAAGATGTTCTTCTTTCTTACCATCTTGAATGTGGCGTACGTTCTAGATCCAAACTTACAACCTATGGAGGATCCCGCCCCCAATGCAAATCCTGAGTAAATTGCGAGAGTGGTCGAACTCAAGAAGAAGCGTGAGCAAGACAATTTCACATGTCGTGGACACATTCTCAACACCTTGTCCGATCGATTGTATAATCTTTACATGTTGATGCAATCCCCGATGGAAATATGGAAAGCTCTTAAAGAGAAATACAACACCGAGCGACAAGGTACCGATAAATTTTTAATGATGAAGTATTTTGAATTCAAAATGCTTGATAGTATCCCGATCATGGATCAAGTCCATTAATTACAAGTCCTTGTAAGCAGACTTCGTGACTTGAAAGTTATTATTCCGAAAATGTTACAAGTCGGGGCTATCATCTCCAAATTACCCTCGTCTTGGAACAATTATTAGAAGAAACTTCTACATATGGCAAAGGACTTCATTGTGGAGAAAATACTTAGGCATTTCCATATTGAAGAGGAAACTCGAAAGCGTGATGCAGTGTATCTTCCCCAAAGTTCTAAAGTAAACCATGTAAGATAGTCCAAGAACTCTCGAAATGGTAAAAGAAAGGCCACATTCTCGAGACCAATGACATGCAAAACAAGAAGAAAAAAATCTCGCAATTGCTATAATTGCAATAAGAAAGGACACTATATTAAAGATTGTAAACTTCTCAAAAGGAAGTAAGATGCCACAACTTCCAAAGCTAATATGGTGGAGGATATGAACTTAGTGGCCATGGTTACAGAAGGGGTCGAGAATTTGAAGATTGGTATGATTACCGAACTCAACATAGCCATGACTGATAAGTCTCATAATTGGTGACTTGACTCTGGTGCTATTGTCCATGTGTGTAATGACCGACAACAATTCAAGAATTATGAACAAGTGACAAATCTTGAAGTACTTATGGGCAACTATCAATTGGTTAAGGTGCTCAGTCAAGGGACGGTGAAACTCAACTTCACATCTGGGAAGAAATTGACTTTGACCAATGTGTTGCATGTTCTCGATGTGAGAAAGAATTTAGTGTCTGTGAGTCCTCTGTGTAACAAGAGGTTCAAGGTTATCTTGGAATCCAATAAGTTTGTTTTCCTTAAAGGTGATATATATGTAAGAAAAGAATATTGTAATGAGGGTATGTTCAAGTTGAGCATTGATATTGTAACATCTGCGTTTTTGAACCGGAGTTGGAACAGTAATAATGTAACATCATCGTGCTTGAATCGGATTTAGAACAGTGATAGAGTACAATTGAGAATTAGAATATTTGGTTGAATTTAGAAAGGTTTGGAGAAATTAAGGATGTATTAGTAAAAGGTGAGGAAATAGGAAGGACTAAATAGCAATTTATCCAAATTGAATTATGAGTCATCATGGGAATTAGATTGATTAAGGAGGGGCAAAAGAGTAATTTGGTGGAAGATATTTTTGGAGGTAAAGTTTTGGGCCAAAGTGTAAAGTTGGAAGGCCTAGGGACAAAAAGTGCAATTTTACCATTTTTATTAAGTGAGATATTTTTTAAAAAAAGTCTTGACAGATGAAAAATCAATTAAAAGATGAGGATATCATTTTTTCTTCTCATAACCAACCGTCCATGCCTATATTTCCCATTTCCAACTTTTGCTTTTATTTCAATTAAGTCGTTCTACCATTGTTAAACCTTCCAAGCTTCAAAATCCTCTATTTTCTTTGAAATTTCCTTAAGAAAGGCATAGAGGGAAGCTAGTAGATACCTTAATTTCCTTATAGAGTCCAATTTGAAGTGTTAAAGTGGATAGGGATTGAATTAGAATTTTGAAAATTCAAGAACAAAGAAAGAGGGAGGAAGAAGAAGGACCAAATTGAAAAAGGAAAGGAGAAACCTAAGGTGTGAGAAGAAATTATCTACAAGTGAGGTAAGTACTACAAGATTTTTGATTTGTAGTTTACTTTCTCTAATGGTATATCAATTATTAGCATAAAAATTGTTATATAGGTACATAGTTTGAATGTTTACAATGATAAAATGAAGGGATTAATGTGTGATTGAGTAAAACAGTTTGGATAGAACAAAGAATTAAATTCAAAAATTCACCAAAAATTGTATATAATGAGTTAAGGGTCGAATTATATATGTAATTAAATCTTATTGAGTTTAGTTTCATAAGGAAGAAATAGTGAAAGAAAAGGAATTGTATATTTCGAGATATACTAGTTTTTGTATAATAGGTCTGAGTAGGTTCGAGTTCCCCTGTTCTGACTTTGAAAAATCATAGAAAAATGTAGAAAAATTATTAGAGACTTAAATTTATATGGTAGAATCCTTAATGAGTCTATTTTCAAAAGAAATATATGGGAACATTATTGGATTCCTGTACTAAAAGATAAATAATTTTTAGTAAAGAAAGGTCAAAACTGTTAGGCAAAAGAAAAGGGTAAATTGAAAGAATTACTGTACAAATTGGCTAAAGTAAAAATTCTAAAATTTTTATGGTAAAAAGATATTTGAGTCTAATTTCAGAATCATCAAGCGGATTATAATTTTGAATTCTATAGCTCAGGATATAAATAATTTAGTGACTGTGACTCAAATGTACAGCTTTGAAAATTAATGTAAAAAAAAGAAAAAAATTGAATAGAAATGAAAAATTGATGCAAATAAAGTGATATGTGATGAAATTGAGAAATGAGAATGAAATGGATAAATCAAAGGTTTCCAAAGTTATTAGTACCTAATTGTTTATGATATTTGGTTGTTATTTGGTTAAATTGATTTGTTATTGATTTGTATTACTATAATCTGAATTATTCCTTATTTAATGTTTATTTCGATATTTATATTTAATAAGTGAATATAAGGTAAGCATTAATATTGAGATGAATGAAAATTTATATTGAATTAATAGTATATTTGAATTGAATTTGAATGATTTGTGATCAAAATTGAAAGTGAAAGTGAAAGTGAAATTGGAATTGAAAGTGATATGAATTGTAAATTTAAAATCCCTATTAACTAGTCGAGTTAACTCGGATATAGTTGGCATGCCATAGGATTGGAAGAGTTCAGGGATACTTCGACCTTGAGTCGATGAGACACTGGGTGTCATTATTTTACTTCGGATAGATTCGATGAGGTACTGGGTACAACTTTACTTCGGCTAGGCCGATGAGACACTGGGTGTCACTTTATTGCTTCGAACTATCCGATGAGGCATTGGGTGCCATTCTGGTGTGTTTGGTTGGATCTGTGTATCCGCCAAGGTCCGAGTCTTGTTAATAGGGTAAATAATGTGAAAAAGAAAGAATGTGCAAATTGTGATATTGAGGTAAGTGAAATGATAATCACATGAAAGGTAAGTACAATATATGTATAAGAAATCAAAGGATGATAAAACTAAGTAAGCTAAGAGATTGGAATGGCTAAAATGTGAAATGAGGAAGAATATGTGAATTCATAACACTACTGTAAGTTAAATATTATACACATAAAAGGTATGTATTTTACATGAACAAATAATTATATGAATGAGTTTGAAATGTGTGATTAAAAGATGAATGATTAATGACTCTTGTAGTACTTACTAAGCCTTCACCGGCTTAACGTATTTATTTCAACGCGTAGGTATAAGACCTCTGAGAAACTAAGGTTGGATTAGGTGCATCTCATCAAATCACATCAACATCGAAAGATTGCAAGACAAGGTATATTTATTTTGTGTGAAATGGCATGTACAAATGGTATACCTATGTGCCTTTAATGAATGAGTTACTAATATTGTTTTAAAAATTTACATGAATTGAAAGAAAAATTTTATTAAACTCGTTTTTAATTCTCTGACACTGTATGCAATACTCTTATACCGGGTTTATACGTGTGAACCGGGTGCAGGGGTGTTACAGATATGAATAAAGTCAATTCTTCTGCTTATATTGTTGAGTCTTATCCTTTGTGGCATGCGCGATTAGCACATTTTAATTTTAAAACTTTACAATATATGCAAAATAATGGTTATATCAATCTAAGTAATGATGAGTTTGTGGATAAATGTGAAATTTGTATTCAATCAAAAATTACCAAGAAGCCATTTCCTAATAAGTGTTAAAGGAATTTGCAAGTGTTAGATTTAATTCATTCGGATGTTTGTGAATTAAATGAAACAATAACAAGAGGTGGAAAACGATATTTTATCACTTTTATAAATGACTTTTCTAGATTTACTTATGTGTATCTCATGAAAAGTAAATACAAGGCTTTTGATATGTTTAAACATTTTAAAAATGAGGTTGAGAATTTGTTTAGTAAGAAAATCAAAGTGCTTCGTAGTGATAGAGGTGGTGAATATTTTTCAAATGAATTTAATGTATTTTGTGAGGAATAAGATGTGGTACATGAGTGTTCTGCGCCTTATACTCCGTAACAAAATGGTTTGGCGAAAAGAAAGAATCGTACTTTAGTGGATATGGTTAACTCGATGTTGTTAAATGCTAAACTTCCATATAATTTATGGGGTGAAGCATTATTGACTGCGTGTTATATCCTTAACAGAATACCATCAAGAAAATTCAAAGTATCTCCATATGAGTTATGGAAGGGTCAAATGCCAAACTTAGATTATTTCAAAGTGTGGGGGTGTTTGGCTTACTATAGAGTTCTCGACCAACGAAGAACAAAGTTAGGACCAAGAGCCTTCAAAGGTGCATTCGTTGGATATGCCCAACATTCTAAGGCATATCGTGTTCTTGACTTAGTGTCAAATATGATAATTGAAACAAGATATGTTGTATTAATTGAAAATAAGTTTTTCGATGATTCAACAGCTTCGGAAAAAGAATATTAACCAATGATCTCAAGTGATCAAACCAAAAGAAGTCTTTGTGACAATAAGTATATGTAATCGAGGAAAAGTTAAATAGTGAGAAAACTAAAGGACTTTGGTCTCGATTTCATTTCCTCACAATCTCTAGCATTCCTTGTTAAAGGAAATAGAGAATCCATAATTAAGAAGATCCCCATAATGTTTAATGTGGATGGTGATCCACAATCCTATGGTGAAGCCATGACTTCTAGGGATACAACATTTTGGAAAGAGGAGATCAATGATGAAATGAATTTAATATTGTCTAATAATACTTGGATTCTAGTTTATCCTCCGCAAGGATCGAAGCTTATCGGGTGTAAATGGGTGTTTAAGAGGAAGAACACTCCAACAGGGGCTTTTCCAATCTTTAAGGCTAGGTTGGTGGCTAAAGGATTTAGGCAAAAGGAAGGCCTGGATTATTTTGACACCTATGCACCAGTGGCTAGGATGACCTCCATTCGAATTCTTATAGTACTTGCATTCATCCATAAGTTACATGTACATTAAATGGATGTTAAGACGGCTTTTTTGAATGGTGATCTCGAAGAAGAAGTCTACATGGAGCAACCAGAATGCTTTGTGCTTCTTGGGAATGAACACAAGGTGTGTAAATTGATCAAATCATTATATAGTTTAAAACAAGACCGTAAACAGTGGCATGAGAAATTTGACTCTGTTATTTTGTCATATGGTTTTCTACATAATGGTGCGGATAAATGTATTTACACTAAATTCACTGATAGGTATGGTGTAATTATTTGTCTCTATGTAGATGATTTGTTGATTTTTGGGATGAATATGAAAGGTGTTCGTGAGACCAAAAAGTATCTAGCCTCGAATTTTAAGATGAAGGATCTCAATGAAGTAGATACAATTCTAGGTATAAAGGTGAAAAGGCATGAAAAGGGCTTTGCATTAAGCCAATCTTACTACATCGAGAAATTATTGAGAAATTATTGGAAAAGTTCAAACACTTGAATATCAAGGATTCGAACACTTCATACGATTCAAACTTCGAGTTCAGTGAGAATAATGGCAGGGCTATAGCGCAACTTAAGTATGCCAGTGCAACTGGAAGTCTAATGTATGCAATGCATTGCACTAGACCCGATATCACATTTTCTGTGTGCAAATTGGCGAGATTTACAAATTGTCCTGGTACCGATCATTGGAAAAGAATTTTTAGGATTTTTGGTTATCTAAGAAAATAAAAAGTTTGGGATTATTCTATAATGATGATCCTGTGGTACTAGAAGGTTACTCGTTGCAAGTTGGATTACAAGTTTAAGTGACAATAAGTCCACATCTAGATGGATTTTTACGATCGGGGGTGAAGCCATTAGTTGGGCCTCCAAGAAACAAACTTGCATCTCACATTCAACTATGGAGGCTGAATTTATAGCCTTGGCGACTACTAGCAAGGAAGCGAAATGGCTAAGAAATCTATTGCTAGATATAAAGTTGTGGCCACAACGGAGGTTCACCATTTCCGTATATTGTGATAGTTTCGTATATTGTGATAGTGAATCCACCATGTCTCGAGCGTACAATAAGGTGTACAATGGAAAATCTAGACATATAAGTTTGAGACATGAGTATGTTAGACAATTGATTAGGGACGGTGTGATAACTGTTACCTATGTTAAGTCAATTGACAATTTAGCGGATCCACTAACAAAAGATTTGTTAAGGGATTTAGTTAAAAGTGTCACCACTAAGATGAGATTAAAATCATTCTAATTGCGTCATTGATAATGGAAACCCTACCTTTTTTCTAGCCAAAAGTTAGTTTCAAGGTTCAAAGGGTAATAACAAGTTATCGAATGACAATGTACACTAAAAACCATGATTTAGTGATTATATTTTATGAGGATGAGTTTTACTCTTAATGGATGGACATTAATTGTCATGAAATCCACTTATATGGACATGAAGTGGTGCCGCTTCAACGAGATTTTATTATGGTTTTCTCTCGTACATGTTCATGAAACGGGATGAGCACATGGCCATAACGGTGCTAAAACAAATTAAACTCTCACTCTATTTTTTTACGATTATGTGTGAAATTTTTTCGGTATTGACTTTAAGAGTGATGGTTCAAGTGACTAGCCACCATTCACTTTATTGATACTTTTAGAAGTTTGCACTAAAGAAAGGTTCAATTTGCGAACACCCTTCTTTATGCTTAATCGTTGTGTACTTATTTTTGGAATTAGCAATCTAGTGGGGAATTGTTGGATATTTATGGATTGCAAATTAATTATTCATGAGCACTATTCAAATTAAAATTGATGATTTATCATCTTTCAAATTTAATTGAAAAATGTTGTTTGCACCTTATGGGAGGATGCACATACAAAATCACAACTTCAAAAGAGAACAAGGTTGCTGTCTAACATCATCTAATCAATGTCACAACATCATCTAATCAAAGGCGTGACGTTGATCATTTAAAGCCTGAAGGAGACCTAGATAGAGACTAATGTCGCAATGTGGAAACCCTAGAAGTTGAGATATTAGCCTACAAAGTCGCAACATAAATGCAAAAATGAAAGCAAATGAGAAGTTTTGTGACAAAGTCACAACATTGATATGCACAATTGAAATTCTAGCAGTTATTGAAGGAGAAAATACATGAATTTTGACTCCAAATCATGGTCAAAGCTATTTTAAACAAGGATAAAGTGTCAATTAGCATATTTTAGCCTTTCTACTATAAAAGCTCTATTTGTATCACAACAAAGAGGGAGAGAGAAAATTTTAGATAGAGAATAGAAAGAGTTGTTAGTGTTTAAATTTAAATTCTAGTGTCAGTGCAAAAATACTTCTACATTTCTGGTTGATTTCATTAATGCTCTTTCTTGTGGTTTAACTAAGAAATGAAGAGTTCATGCAAGCTTAAATTCAACTTTGGAGTGTTCCTCCATTGATGAGCAATTCTAAACTTGCCCTTAAATTCTTTTTTAGTATGATGTTGTTTAAAATAGTTGTTTTTGTTTTAAAATCCTTGCTAAAAAAATTTGTTGATGGTTGATTGGGATGTTGGATGTTGATAAGAGTTAATGTATGTTCTTATGATTTTTTTTATTGTTCGATTAAATCGAGAAGTTTAGTATACTAGTTTGTTGTGGGTTGTATATTAGATAAGTTTCCTTTTTAAATTTTAATTTTTGAAATTAGTTACTAATAAGATTTGATAAGATTGCTTAGTTTGATGAGGGTGAAAGTGTGTATAAATAGGAGAGTCTAAAAGCTATTTTTTCACAATTGAATGAAGATTTTTAGTAGATAATTTTCATACACTAGTTTTATTTAATTTTTTAATTTTTTTTATTTATCTTAGATAAGGATTTATTCCATTATTAATTATTAATTTTTTTTTATATCAACTTCTCTTTTACACTATGTTTGGTTTAGTGTAATGGAATAATCATTACAACTCAATTCAATGGACCCACCATAATCCTTTGTTTGGTTTAATGGAATACCCATTACGGGTGTATTCCATTACAACCTTATGCAGAAAAAATCACCGTTTCTATTCCCTTCCCTTCCCACCGAATCCTCATTCATTGTTTAGACCTCTACAATTTTACCCTCACTCATCTCTTTTAGACTTCTCTCTTTTGTTTCTTTCATCTTCATCGACAGAAGCTGCATCAACTCAAACCAAATAACAAGGAGAAGGAGAGAGAGCAAGAGAAAAAACGTATAGATTTCATCTTAACCTGTTGTCTTATCGACAAACTGGTTTAGGTTTTGCTATGTTAAGCATCTGGGTAACTGGAATGTATTTTTATGAGGTTAGGAATCTTCTTTTCGGTTTTTTGAAGTTTTATTTGTTATATAATATGTTTAATCATTTGCTCTACCTGGTTGTTTGTTTGTCCATGTCCATCTGCTTTTCGTTTTCTTTTTGGAATTGGTCTTTGTGTGTTTAATCTTATTTTCGTTTTCACCTGGTTGTTTGTTTGTCCATGTCCATTTGCTCTGGTTCACTACTATTAGCACTGCTCGCAATTATATATCGATGATATTATATTCTATGTTTATTTTTAAAAATTCTTAAAGATGTGTATTTGGATATATACATTATTAATACATCTAATCTATGATCAAGAGAAAATTTCGGTATAACTCTGTTTATTAATATATGTTGATAAGAATGGTATTGGAGGAGCTTATTGATAATGCTAATTTTTATGTATGTCAAATGTGGGTTCCTAGAAAGTGCAAGCGAGGTGTTTGAGACAATGACAAGAATATGTTGATTTGTATGATCAAAGTAATTAGTATACATTGGGGATATGCCAATAATGTTGTTGAGGAACATCATGCAGGGGCTGGTTGAAGATGCTTAAAAAACACGTACTACTTTAGAGTCTAATGCTACTTGATTTCCCATGTCTACTGCACTATCATCTGTAGAGGAGGTTGCATGGTTTTTAACCCACATGGTCATGGGTTTGCGAAATAAACTCACGAGATGTAGATATAACAAAGCTGTTGAAAAATGGTCAACCATGCTGTTGCTGTTATGTGCATACTACAGTAACATATTTTTTGTTTTAGTTGCAATGCAAATTTAATTTGGTTGAAAATGAACTTAGTTATTAGAGTTTTGATGGGTTTAGGTGATGATTGAGCTGATAAGTCAGCTTATCCCTCTATACAAGCAGTGTTTTAATAGTCCCAATGCTGATTAGTGGGGTTAGTTGAGTAAGCAAATTAGTTTTGTGTAAGCAGATTGCTTCCTTGCTGCACGTTTGTGAGCAAGTAAATTGTTCTTCGTTTCTTCTTGCTCTGTTCAATATCTTGTTCACTTCTTTTGCTACTGCCAAAACCCCCAACAAAAACTGAAAACATATTCCATAGTTGTAGCTTAGCATCTTCTTTCTAACTCAAGGTATTATCACCACAACCTTGCTAGTTGTCATATCATAGTATGGTTCACAAGGCCTTGTATGCCTTAAAAAACCTCTAATGAAGGTTCTTGAAAGCTTATAAATGTAGAAAAATGCATGTCTTACATTGCTAGTTCTCAAGTGTTAATGTCATGTTCAATGCCCGCCATGATATGTGTACATTAATTTACATGTTAAGCTCGTTTTAGATGGGTTGAGATTAATTCCGGTTCAGTTAATGATATTGTATTTGGATGTAGAGTCAAGAAGAGATGCTCATTAATGAAGGAAATGGATTGAACCACCTGTTTTAATTGCTTTCTAGGAATCTCTTACTATAGTTGCTTTCTTTTAATTTATGGTCTAAAACATAATGATATGTTTCTTCTTTCACTGTACACCTGGAATCTGATTCCAACTGGTTGACTCTTAAAGGTTAGACATACAACCTCAACAAACAATGTATAAGGTTGACTTATCTTTAACATACATTGATCTTTGAACCAATGCACATATGGTCTTAGTATATCTTCAATTTGTTTTTATTGAAACTCTTTTTAAAAATTATTGTTGATTTGGAAAAGTTTGGTGATTAGAGCCATGAAGATGTGAAAGTTCTATGATATTTTTGCTGTGAATTAGAATTTAGCATGTAAGGGATAGTTTAAGTGCTATAGGACAAGTAAAGAGTAGATACTTTGTTATGAATTTATCACTTAGTAATATCAACATGTTTGTATGACCTGTTCTTGTACCTGAGTTAAGAAAATAGGTATATGATGCTTTAACAATTTATTTGTGTTTTTAGTTCTCAAGCTATGTTAATGTTCCATAAATCTGTTACAGTACAGTATGAAATAATTTAGTTTGAAATAATCCATAAATCTGTAACAATTTATTTATGTTTGGGAATATGTGTTTTTGGGTAGGTTTTATATTTGCAATTATTGCATAGGCTTGCTGGAAGGTATTCTTACATTGCAAATTTTGGGTTCATAAAGAAATATATTTGCAATTATTGAAGATTGATGAGACACTTGCCTTCCAATTACTTAATTAATTCACCATTAAGTTCTCTTGTCTCTTCTTCTACACTCCTCTTTTCCTTTTTTATGAAATATAAACATAAAAATTCTTTGGTACGGTTTGATTTCTTTTTTTTTTCTTGCATTGCATTCATGTGGTTTTCTTTCTTTCTTTTTATGGGATTTTTATGGGTTACTGGAGTGACAAAGAATTTTTTTCCCTCGGATTCTTCAATAAGTAGTATCTGATTTCTCGCCCATTTCCACGGTTCATTCCCAGAAAATAAATGAAAAATATTTTTCATTTAGTTCTCAAGCTATGTTAATGTTCCATAAGTCTGTAACAATACAGTATGTTAATGTTTCATAAATCTATAACAGTACAATATGTTAAATTTATTAAATTTATAATGTGATTTGAAGATATCTAACTTAATTTTAATTTGTCTTTTTTAAGATAGTTATGTTTGGCGTTTCACAATCAATTGCTTCTTCTCAAAATTCTCAAGGAGTCAAAAGGAAATGGGTTTCTGAAGAAGATGCTGCGTTGGTTGCCTGTATGGTCTACTTGCATAATGTTAGAAACTTTAATGCAGATACGAGATTTAAGGCCGGTTATTTAAATGAGTTGGAAAGAATGATAGAAAAGGTTTTACCTCATGCTATGTTAAAGGCTAAACCTAATCTTGAATTGAGGATTAGGACATTAAAAAGGGTTTAGGCAACTGTTTATGACATGCTCAGTGGGAAGAAACAATAGCGGCTTTGGTTGGGACAAGAATAAGCAGATGGTTGTTGCTGAAGATGTTGTGTGGAACTCATATATAAGTGTAAGAATTATTTCCTATCTTTTATTATCTTGTTTTGACTAAACTTATATCTAATGTGGATTCTTTATTTTTTTTATAAAGTCATAAAGCAGCCGGTCAATTCAAACATCGTAGTTTCCCTTATTATGACCAACTTACTTCTATATATGCAAAAGATCGAGCTACTGGGAATGATGCTCAAACAGCTGCAGATATTATTGAAGAAATAGATGCTGCGGATGTAGCTACTACAAATAATCTTAAAAAAGAAAACAATTACTATGAATGTGAAGATGACGTTTCCTTGAATGAGATGAATGTCTCGGCTACACAACCGCAAACGTCGAAACCAAACCAAGATGGTTCCACATCTTCAAAAAAGAAAAAAAAAGATTTCTGATGGAAGTAAACAGATTTCTACTTCAATTACTGATGCTGCCATATTTTTGGGGGAAAACATACGGATTGGTGGAATTGAATTAAGTAGGAGTATTGCCTCTGAGAAAGAGATTCAAGAAAGTGCTCAAAAATTATATTCAGCCTTATTTGAAGTAGAAGGATTAACTGAGGATGAGCGATATTGTGCGTTGAGCAAAATCCCAGACCATCCAATGCAAATGATCGTTTTTTTAGTCTACCTTCTTCTGTGCGATTGGAATGGGTAAGAAGATTTCTTTCTGACCATTAAAAATCATGGTTATGTTGGTGATTTTTTGTTAACTTTTTGTATATGTAATATTTGGATGGTAAAATGCCATTAATAGAATATCGCAGACTGTTGTGACTTTTTGATGTTATAAAATTTAACATATAAATTATGACATATAGATTATGTTTGAATGTAAAATATAATTATCAAGCTATTAATACTTCTAATCTTTTACTTTTTAGTTTAGAAGATAATTAAATTATTTATTTCGCTAATGATATTTAAGCATATTAAATATGCATTGCAGTTTAAAATTAATAAAGTAGGTTATATATTATTTTTCTAATATTATATATTATGATTTTTATTAATTCATATTTTAATAATAATTATATTAAGAATGTTATTAAATTACATAATATTTTATTAAATTGTATTTAATAATAATCATGTTAAAAAATGATTAAATTATTTATTTTTTTATTAAATTATATTTAATAATAATCTTATTAAAATTTAATAACAATAACAATAATCATTTATCTAAAAAAATTTTACTAAGGGTATTTTAGTCATTTAAGCTTTTTTTCTTATGCTATTATAACATCCGTTCCATTCAACCAAACACAAGAATACTATTACAACTCTATTCCATTCCATTCAACTAAACAACTGAAATACTGATTACAGCTCTATTACATTATAGCGAACCAATCGTGATGTTATTATTTTCATAATTTTTACTTATTCTTTGTTCAATTTAAAAATTGATGTTAAGCTTCGCATTATAGGAGATGACAAATAAGGGGATTACCATATTCACATGCCATTTTTTTTTTTGTATATTTAATCAAAGAGAACGTTAGAAGATAACATAGATGATTGTTACAAAGTCATCTCTATTTGATACATTATAATTCCAAATATTTTTTTATATGATTAAGATATCTTTCATGTTCTTTTTATAATCTATAACTCGTGATTGTCTTTTTAATAATATTATTTTTAAAGTTTAAACTTGATTTCTCTCGTTAGAAATACAATATGTTTTGTCACTACATTCAACGCTTGTTGATTTTTAAGTTCAAACAAGATTAAAAGTAACCCAAGCTTAAATGATATATTTACTTGTGTTTTTAAACTTGTATTCATTTCTACTTTATCTTCTTCCCCTGGCCATATGTTTACTACATTTTAAATTTGTTTACAACTCAAGTAATGCTTGTTTGGGCTATTTCCTTTTATCATTGTCCAAGGTGTGTTGTCTCTGGTTTCAATATAGCATTTTGTGTTGTATAGGCAAGATCTTTTGTTGTAAGCATTTCAAACTTCAAACATACCTCATGCCAAATTGCATTTATTAATAATAAAAATGAAATGATTCCAAAGTGCAAATTAACCAACTGCTAATGAAGAGATTGTTACACGTCCCAAACGCGTGACTTGATCATATGACCTGACACGTAAACGACATGTGGTGATGTCGTGCCGTGGACATTGTAGTTGGGATAAGTCCTACTTTATAACACTAGAAGATCTTGTTTCACCATTGGATTTCCCTAACGCGCTCTAGCTACGCGCGTGGTACTTCCTGTCCCTAATTGTAGTTACAAAATGAATTGAGAGGACATAGGAAAATAAAATGAGAAGCATTTTAAAATAATAATAATAAGGTTTTGATTTCAAAGTAGAATTGGATATTATTTAGAATGATTTTTACTTAGGTTATGACTAATTAATTTTTTCTGTATTTAACTTATATAATGAAATGCAATTATTATTTTTATTTTTGGAGACATGAATTCTGTAAATTGTAAGTCAGAAATCCACGACTTGTTTAACATTTAATAGTTACCAAGTAATGAATAAATCTAACTTTGCCAAACTATTTTAATTGAAAAATCAAAGGGGGCGGCTAGTGGACTAAACCCAAAGATAATACAGTTTTATTTAATAAATAAAATTCTAGAAGATCTTTTTTATAGTAATGGACTTAAAGTTAGGAAGGCACGTCATTTTGGAAAATTTAATCAAATTGTGCCGTGGAAGTCGACGGCCTAATTTATTGTATGTTTGTGGATTAAGCATTAATTCATTATTAGGGTTAAAATTTTTATAAGTAATCTGTTCATATTATTTCTCCAACACCTGATGCCTGGTTGTTCAGTTTATTATAAAATTGTTTTCCAGCTTCACCCATGTATCACTTCATTCAATATCTTTTCTAATTTATCATTATTATTTTTTTTTTATTTTTATTGTCTTTGACTCTAAATTTATTTCCTTAACATATTAAAATATAAATAATCAATTAAATAGCTTGGTTGTTTAAAATTTTTTATTCTGTTTGTTCCTAAATTGTATTGCTTAATCTAAAGATAATTTTTTTAATTAAAATTTTATTTCATTATTTTATTATTAATTGACATATTTAAAATTGATTATTTCGCATATCGACTAGCATATTAATTTAGGATCCCAACGGACCCACGAGATGATAAAGTTTATGATATATATACACAAAGTTTTCAAATTAACATTTGTATTTTTTAAAACAATCTTTAATTATAATTTTTTTGTGTAAAAAAAATTAATTAAACAAAATACCTAAGCGGCTGCCCTACCATTCCAATAATTCCCTAATGAAACTCCATAATCTAAATAACTCGACCTAGGCGAAACCCAGCTATATGTTGTACAATATTGTTCAGTTCAACTCATTGACACTTTGATTGTTTTCATAAAATCCCAAGATAATCTTTGAAAGACAAAAAAAATTCTATTTTTCCATATGCCCCATATTAATAGCCCAAAAACAGTAGACAAAGGGTCCACTCCCTCTTGTATAGTTCATATCTCTTAAGTTTGTTTTTATCTAGTCAAAGAGATTTCCAAAAAAAAAGGGCGTCCAACGACCCCTTGGAATAAAAAAACTTCCACACACTCTCCACTCCTGGGCAATCTTTGAGAACGTGTAGAATGTCTTCTATTTCATGTTAACAAATTGGGCATGACGTATTTTGCCAAATGCCCCTTCAGATGCGCCCCTAATTAGTAGTAAACAGTCTTTACTTACAAACTAGCCATAAGAAAAACCAAACCCAATGTGGCCCTTGATACTTCCAAACAAACTTCCAGTTATCATCTCGTGCATTCCATGTGTCTTTTTAATCATTCGATATGAGCTTTTAACCGAGAAACCTCCATTAGTTGTATGAGACGAAAAGACTGTGTCAAGAGCGGCTAGAGGGTGCGGAGGAGGAATGTTTACGATTTTTTTTAACTTCTTCTGGTAATCTCTCCCTAAATGGCTGTAAATTCCAAGGTCCATTTTCCGCAACCATATCTTTGACAGGACAATCCCAGATTGGATTAATCGTAGAGGAAGCCAACGCCTTTAGTGGCCCTACTTTTGGTATCCACGAATCCTCCCAACAACGAATCGAGGAACCTGTGCCAATGGACCAACATAAGTTTTCCCTTAGCAGGGGCAAGACTTTTGCAATCCCATGCCATACAATTGAGAAGCTCCCTCTTGCAATGTTTTCAGGAATTCATTCGCTCACCTTGTATTTTGAGCGCAACACATTTACCTATAAAGTGTTTTCCTTGGTGACAAGACTAAATCCATTCCCAAGTTACTATCGCCCATTATCTCATCCCTCTGCATTCTCACCCATTCCTTTGGAGGTGTCAGTTATTAATCCTTGTTGTATTTGGCTTTGTATTAACTCTAGAATATAACTAATCGAATTTGCCAAAGAGAGTTTTTGAGAAGAGGTTTTGAAGGGATTACCCTTTTCTCTTATAGTTTTGTTCAATTTTTTTTGTTTTTATTCAATCCATTTTGTTTGTTCCTTCTATCGTAGATCCCCCTTGTTCAGCAAAAGTTCGACAAAATAGGGGCAATCTCTAGTCGTTGGTTGTAGTGTCTCTGAACCTAGGTTTTCTTTGCACAGCATCGCAAAGTGCTTGATCGAATCTAATATGCCTTCTGTCGATGTCACCGACACCACCTGTAGCTCCTCCGATTTTGAACATAGAAAGGTCGGGGAGGTATTACTTGACGCTATTTTGTCGAGCCTTTCTGCAGTTGAATCTCCGACTCCTTGTCCCACATTAATCGCCAATCTTGGTGAAGCCTCTATCGTGGTTAAGTTGCTTAAGTTCGTTGCCCTAGACACCACCAGGACTAACGAAGGTTGCACGTCTCTCAGACTTTCGTCGTTGTGCACCAAGTTAGAAACCCCCATCCCTAACCTTAACCACTATTTCTTTTGGGTTTTTTACTGCTCGTAGGTCCCAACCTTGGTCCATACCCGCTCACCTTCTCTATTGATGAACCAGTGGGCTCTTTGTTTATTTTGATTCCTGCTGGACCTATCCTTTCAAAGCGCGATCCTGTTGCGGCCCATTCCCTTGTAGAGACTTGTGAGGCCCTGTTCTTTTAGACGCCAAGCTCTCCTTGCCCTTGATTACTTGGACCAAAACCGTATGTGTTTGGCCTTCTTCTACTATTAAACTGGGTGTTTTCGAGCATGTTGTCTCGTAGTAGGCCTTAGCCCACTACCTTGTACCTAGTCTATTCCTTCCTTTTCTAGGGTTTCCAGAGGTTGGAAACGTGAAGCCCTTGTTGCACCCAGAGCCTCACCACCGGTACAATGCGTCGGCCGTGGAAAACGCTACCCCTTCTTTTAACCAACATTTAGGGATCGAAACCACTGATTTTATTTAGAGCTTCCTTCGCATTTGCCTTTGTGTTTTTTATATGGAATTTTTACCACTTACGGTCCTTACCTTTATCTTGTCTTGTTCGTTCAACTGTTTAGGGTACATCTCTTTCATATGGTCATAGTGTCCACACAAAAAAACACACTATAGGTAGATTCATACTCAACCTTCTGAACAACCCCGTCAACCAAAACTTGGAAGATCAGTGCCTTCTAAAAATTTACATATACCGCCAATCGAGTGAATCTTCCCTTAACTCTAGTGTCCGTATTAAAATCTAACTTCGTCACCTTCCCAAATATCCCTCTTATTTCCCTCAAGATTTGCCTCTTGTACATGTGCCCCGACAGACCAAGGAACCTAATACAAGCCATGACCAAGCTCGGGTATGGTTGGGTTGTACTGAAATCAATAGACCATGGTTGTATCGTAAGGTACTACCCATACACAATCCATGATCCTTGGCTCAAGACCTTTTCAATGTCCTCTGGACTTTGGAATTTAGCTAAAAATTAACCGTTCTCCACGTCCATTAATTGAAACGATTGAGACAAGTTTCACAAAGAACACACTTTATTATACAGAGCAGAATGTCCAGTGTTTCTCCCCAATAATTTAATTACCATCGTATGGGCCATATCCTTAATAAGAATTTAGTTTACCCGTTTAGAAAAATTAATTGATGGAATGCCATTAATCGTCAATCTAATGATATCGACTTCCGATAACTCTAAATCCTCCTCCCCATGGAGATTAACCACGCCGTCCGTTTGACCTTCAACCTTAACGCCCGTACCCAGCAGACATTCTTTCCAAGATTGGGTCTTGTTGTAGTCGATGTCAGGGTCATCTCCACATCCAACTCCTTATCGTTTGTCCTTATTCGGGCTTTCTTTGTGGACCGATTAGCTACTTCTCCCGTATCGTCATTCTCATCATCTCTTGACTCCATCAATTATTAAAAATTTACTTGTATTACTAATTATATACATATTTTAAAATGAAAAATTTAAAAATTATTTTAAACATATTTTAACATTTTGCTAGAACTCTTTAACTTGAAAACATATAAAAAGAAATTAAACCTAAGATGTTTTTAATTGAATTTTAAAGAATATTTGAATTTTTTAATATTTCAGTTTTGTAAAAATTAAAACTTCTTAAAATTAGTATTTTAATTATAAAGTGCAGTGCATTTTTTAAAAAATATATATATTTAATTTATATTTATAAATTTGAATATTTAAAAAATAATTCAATTGTTTAAAAGGTACCGGAGATTCTTTAATTTTCAATTTTATGCTTAATTTTGAATATTGAAAACAAATAATTAAATTATTTAAAAGTATTGAAAATTTAAGATTTTATTTAAATATTTAAATTTGATGTATTATACTTTGTCACCTTTCATATTTATAGTATAAAAATATATTTGTCATGTTTAATTTTTTTATCTTGGCATTAATTTTTATAGTAATTTTTTAACTTAAAAAATTGTATATCTTCTAATTTTTCAAACTTTAAACACACTTTCAATTTAAAAATTCAAGTTTAATTATATATTTAAAATTTTAGTATAAAATGTAATTTATTTAAATTTAAAAAATTCAAGTTTTATATCAATATTTTAACAAATAAATATATTGTTTCTACCTCCCGTTGCTATTTGCTTCATATGAAAAAAGTTAATGGATGTGCTAGATTGTAGTAGCCATTATGATTTGACATTGCGAACACTGTACAACAAAAAACACAAAGAATATGAGGTTTGTTTACGCAATTTGATTTCCCTACTTTTGTAGAGTCTAGCTCAATAAATAATTTCATTATCTTTAATCCACAATACAACAATTTATTCACACTCTATTACTCCCCGAGTATGGACATCTCACCTTTGTACTTAAAGACTTGAACACTCACCTCCAAATCATTCTCTTGAGAATTTGGGCAGTAAACACTTAATGATGTTTACGGTAGTTTGCACTCTCTTACCAAATAGTTCCTCAATGAACATATTAAAGTGCCCTCAATAAATTATCATACAAAACCTAGATAAGCCTCAAAGCATATATCAATTTTAGCTTACTAACATAGAATCTAAGTGAATACAAAGTAACTCCTTGAAAATAACTATTACAACTTAAACATTAAAAGCATAATCAATCGAAGATATGTTCTCCAAATTCAGCAATACAATCTTGATAAAATCTCCACATTCCAAGGATTGAATTAATTCACTCGTATCCAATCCAATCTTCAAAAGTCAATGATTGGTTTCCATAAATAGATCATAGCATCTTCAATAAAACACCACATTAATAGATCCAAAGATTTATAACACTCCTCACCTGCCTCGATGTACGAAATGAATGGCAAAAAATTTTCTCGAATTTTCTCAAATTCACTATAATGATCCCCGAAACAATGCCACGTACTATACCAAAAAATTTGTAGTGTTAAAGATTTTCTTCATTAAATTGTTAAACCAAATAAGGCAAGTAATAAATTGCCTCAATGATAGCCTGCAGTGGGCACTGTCGAGTTCTACTCAACTTCATTTAACACTTTTTCCTCAACAATCTCCCCCTTTTTGGTAATTTATTGAACAAAATCAAACAATACAAAAAGCTAAACATAATAATCACTAATAACTCCCCTTTAGTACAAACCTCCCTCTGCTAAACTCAACTTAAAATATAATATAATAATTTTAACTATCAATTCCATGTCTAGAATTCACACCAACAATCAAAATACTAGATTATATCTAAGTAACAAATAAGGTAAAGTGCACAAAGTAAACAGTCACCTTAGCATAAAATCATAGTTCCATATCAGTTCTAATATCACAATAGCATTAGCATCATCAAATCAATATCATCATCTCAAAGATTATATAGACTGTAACATCCTATACTCGGCCCAATTGCCGAGATCAAATACTAGGATGCCACACCATCGTCTCACATCATGCTTGTTTTATTTCACATGCAAATCTTTCTTTTAAGGGAAAAACCGAAGAAGCGAATGTGAACCGTGCACCAGGTAGGCTCCAAGAAAGGGAGGTGAGTCAAATTTGACCGCTTAAAAACCAAACCTTTCCTAGCCAGAGCCAATCCTAGACATGCACCTTCTCATTACCACATTTCTCACAATTATCGAATAATAAACTTAATGTAAATCATTCCATCTTATTACATCGATTTATCATCTAACAAACATTTATCATATAAAACAAACCTCAAAATATCTCAAATATCATATTTTTCAAGTCTATAATGGCATGCAAATAGCTAAAAGAACATAACAAAAATCGATATAAATCCATCACATTGCCTAATACATTGCCTTAGGTTCCCAAAACATAAATAACTTATAAACCTACTAATAAAAGTAAAAAGGTCGACTTAGCTTGGATCACCCTCGAGACCATACCGCTCACACCGGTACTAAGTATCTCTAATGGTTAAAAAGGAGTGGATGAGCTTAACAAGCTCAGTGAGTGTCAAGAATAACTACTACATAAACAATCATCATGCATCAACTCAACAAACATACATCACATTCATATCATCTTACTTGTATTTATTTACACATTCTTTACATAGTTTTCAGCATACTTTATTCACATACAAACATATTCAGTCATATATACATATAATCACAATCAAACACAATTTATGATAATTTGACTGTTGAGAATATGAAACATATAATAAGCTCTATCATCACACATTGGATATGCAGATCTCCAACACACCAAACACTGGACTCATAGAGTCGAAACATATCCCATAAGTGAAGCATATAGCTAACACTCTCCAACACACCAAACATATCCCATTGAATGGAGCATAGCTGACATTCCCTTATCTTTCCAACATGTCTCTAGGCCTCAGCACCTCGCATATATTACAACACAAAGGTGAGTACTCACAATCCTATGACATGCCAACTATATCCAACGATCTCATAAGATCACAAACCAAAATTATCCACATTATTATTACATATTTTCGTACATATATTCACTACATATTCACTTTATTAGCACAACATAATAAGTCACATGGCATGAAAAACACACCCACATATTTTCTATCACAGGGCATGAATAACATACCCACATATTCACTTTCACAACAGTCATCATAAGCATGTCACAACATCTCATGTTTATTCATAATATCACATCTTAATTCTCTTTTTCACAAATTGCACAACCACATGTTTCACATATTAAGCAAAGGTATAAGAACACTTACAATCGAAATTTAGAGTTGTGGTTTAGGCTATCTCTAAATTCCTAAATACATAATGAATCGTCTACGAGGCAGCGATTCCAAAACACTCACCAAATATACGCTTTCTTTAGAAATCTGAAAGCTTAGACAAGCTTTCCTTTGCCTTTATCTTTGCTTGTTGACGGTCATACTAATTCTGACACTTCAACCACACATATCACACAAATGTACAAGCAAAAATCAGTCATCCACACCTCATACAGTCATAAACAATAACATAAGCTATGTTCTCTTAAACTGAAACCTTAAACCTAGTAAACTTTAAACTACAATATCTCGGTCTACACTTAATCTTTTTGCATATTTACCCACGACTGATTCCCAACTTTTAAACCACATAAAATTACACGTTTTAAAATACTGAATATTTTCGACACACAATAGCTATAATAACGAAAATTCATTAAAACTCAAGAAATACTTAACGAAACTTCAAAGTAACTTTAAAAACCTTCTAACCATGTTAAAACAAGTTGAAAACACTTTAATATCAAGTTTTTTTACACAAACCCGAATTTCACCATTAAAGATCATATTTTTGGCTTTTATTCAAAACTTATATTTTAATGACTAAAAACATAGTTTAAAGGACTAGATATTATTTAAAACTCATAAAAGGTCGATTGGTTACCTTTGCTTGAAGAAAAATGAGTTTTGACAAAAATTCAAAAAAACCCACGTGTGGAGAAGATGATGAAGGTGATGAAGGTTTTTGGGTGTTTTTCTTGGTTTTTATAGGTATCTAAAGTTTTAGGATTATTAGAATTCAAAGGAAATTAGTAGTTGGTGTTAAAATAAATTGGAAGAGATTGGGAGAGCAAAGGATGGCACAAATTATAGGGGAAGGTGCTTTTGACGTGAAATTCTATTGAGAATAGGGATTTTAAGTTAATTTTGAATATTTGGTCAAATTACTTCATAAAAACTCTTTAGTTTGACTCTCTTACAAATTAGTCCTATTTTCAAAACTAAAGCTATTTAAAACTCATTTTCAAAAATTGATTTAATATCCTAATAGACATTGTCGAAAACATTACCGATTACTAACCTTACAAAATTCTGAACGCATATAAGCTAAAATTCCTAAAATACCTTCAAAATTCTAAGGCCAAATTTGGGGTGTGACACAAACTCATCAAAATAACAGTTAAAAATAAGAGAAATCATCACCACATAAAGTCAACACCATCTCTCCAATTCAACAATATCTTCTTTAGCAAACATAAGCATCTTCAAATGCAAAAGGACATATACTTTCTCTATAACATCCCACTTAGCAAAGTGTAGTGTTCAAATATTGATAACTGAACTAAGGCTTATAGAGTGACTCCCGGGTAAGTAAATGGTTAGAAATTTTACTAAGTACTTGAAGCATGAAAATGTACCCTTGGGTGAAGTCTGTGTAAAACGAGTTGAGAGGTTTGATGGACTCTTCGACAAAGTATACGCCGCTCTAGTTGATAGATGAAAATATTAAGTCCTATTGCTAAACCCCTAGTATAATAGAAATGATGGATATATTATTACCTTATTTTCTAGTTGAACTATTTAGTTAGCCTAATGAGGACTAGTTTAGAATGGAAAATGTTTCTAAAACTGATAGGACAAGCATTTAAGACGAGAGAGAAAGTTATTAGTCACGAGTATCGAAGGTAAAGAGAGTAGAGGGAAATAAACTTGTCCACTAAGTTTACTTTTCGTGTACGCCGGTATAAAGCCAACTTTAGCTTCATAAGCAAGTCTATAGCTTTCTTTGGCAAATTCATATTTTCTTTCAAACTTTCTCTGCATTTTTGGGAAGCGTTAGAGTCAAGACTTGTTTGAAGGATTATAGTTCGTTGTAGTCAACTAAGTTCACCACCGTGAAACTTGGTGAAGATCAATGAAACCTAAGTTGCTTTAGGGTCAGCTAAAGATTTAGGGAAGGAAACTTCCAAATTTGGGATTCCAGATTAAATTTTTTTTTTAAACTCGTTTAGTTCTTCTGGAAAAAAATTTGATAAATTAATTGTTTATGTTATAGCTCAAGAAACTCCCGAAAACTCTCGCGACAAAGGCAAGGGACTTGTTGTTTAGTCTTTGCTGCATTTTTTGGTGAGTTCCTTCATACTCTATGAGAGAGTTTTGCTTCTGTTCATTTATGGTCTAAGGTAAGTTTATCTATCTAGTAAAGAGTTTGATTCTACATGCTTGTGTAAGAGATGAAATGACATTACTTCGTGTTAAGTCATTACCCATTTTTATTCTAAAAAAGGAATCATAAGGTCAAAATAAAAGGAATGGATTCATGGCATTGCCTTAATGAAAAGCATTAAACTGGGAGATCGTGATACATGAATGATGGTTATGTAGCCTCTAGTAAGGTAAGATTATTGCAACCAGATTGGTAAAGCATGACAAAGGAAAGGAAATGAATAAAAATATCTCTAAACTCGGACCAGAGTTTTTGGCTAACAGGAAGAAGGTGGTCTGCATGAATGCATGGGCATAATGTATGTGCGAAATAAACAATATTCTAACTAAAAGCATGTGCAAGTGTAATATGTGCCATAGGTGAACTATAAAGAGTCTGCTTCTGTATTGTGTTCGCCAATGGGCGAACTGTGCATCCCACAGAGTTGGAAAGTGTTTGTTTGTCTGTCTGATATAGTGTTACCTTAACGTTCACTCTAGAACTTACTAAGTTCTATGAACTTACTCCATTACCTTTCCTTCTCAGGATCATCAAAAAAGTAAAGAAACTTTCAAGGACTTCGCTAGAGGATACTGTTTGCTGTTAGGATTCTATTGTTCAGTACTATGCAAGACATTTAGAAGGGGATTGATGTCAAGACTTATTGTTTTAAGGAAATATATTTTGCAGTTAAATTTTGTACTCGCCAAACTATGTTTCTTCGTATTCTTTTTAATGAAATTTTTATAATTCAAAGTGTGTTAGCCATTAGGCTTGAAAATTTTATATTATTATCTCTCTATCTCTAACTGCTTATTTAAAACTCGAGTTTTCACAAACTACATTTCTGAAAAGAAAAGATTTTAAGGCAATAAATCATCATTCCTGAACCTTCATTAAGGATCGGGTATGGGGCACTACATCCCCTATAGCAAAAAAACAACAATTAGAGCTACAAAAATTCAATAACCAACATCACTCAAAATAACTTCAGATTCCATACCATACTATTCTACTTCCTCTTTTTATTCAAGAAACTTGCCAATTAGAATGGCAATAACCCTTACTCTCTTGCCTAGACTAAGAAAAACCAAATGTTAAAGAATATGAGAATTAAAAAAATCCATCCAATCAGAAGTAAGTCGGTCTATTGAATCAGGGATACAAGATTACTGGATTAAGTTAACAACTTTTCTAGGATCACTTGCATTGTAGATCATTCCTTAGTGTTACTCCCTGCCACGAATCAGTTGTATGACCCTAATCTTTGAACGTATCCTAGAAATCACTCGTTTATGAGATTCAATAGAAGATTATAGAAGATGAATCTTCTATTGAATCCTTCAACATTGCTCGATGTGCCAATGGAAGTGGGTTGTAACATCCTGATCAATGATTTCTTAATATCTAAATGTTGTTCAAGAAATAAGAATGGTACGATGATCCAGTTAAGTTATACAAAAAGGATAGTTAGGGAACACTCGATCATGAACCAAGATAGTTAAGGACCAAAGGAAAACATTTGATTAGTTTTCTTGAAATTGTAGATTTGGATAAGACCATCCAATGATTGATGTGACTTTTATCAAGTTCCAATAAGGATTTGGGTTAAGTCAAGAGTTTAAGATAGGTTAAGAAAAAATATCTTCTCTCTCTTTCTCTCATTGAGAGAACGAGGGTAGAAGAAAGTTGGGGTACTCTGAGCTAAATATGAATTGCATTAGTAAAACCTTTAATTTATTACTCAACTAAAGTTTCATTTTAATATTTTTATACATTTTAATTTTATTATGCACACTTTATTACCTCCATTAATTTTATATTTATTATTATTTAAGCTCTTGATTGAATTGGTATCACAAGTCAACTGAGCACCAACTTGGTCATAAATATAACACCCTTTACCCGATCCGATTGTAGGGTCTGAGTATCAAGTGTCACACTTAACCCGAATTTCTTAACAAAATATTTTAACCAGATTGGCATGCAAAATTAGGCAACACCAAATTATACATCCATTGCTACTATTCAATCTTACTCAAATTTCAGGAATAGCATCAAGTTTCATAAATGAACTCATAATATATACAAGCATTGAGTCCACACAGACATTCTACCTTATTAAAAATGAATAATTATTCTCGAATTTGTAGCTCGAGACTCTACTACAGATACATTAAATTAATTTCGAGGCGTAGCATCTAAGGATGCCCCTCTACATGCATGAAATGACTTTGATGTGCCATTGTGAGAATTTGATGATGTCTAAGTAGGCCCCTTCCTATAAAGACTCCAACACTCTTTGATCCTGTATACAAAGTGGTACAATCGTGAGTTCAATGAATTTAGTGAGGACCTGTATAGCCATACTCATAAAAGGCTTATATATTTTCAATAATAAAATAAAAGCATAAAATTTAGATCTCCTTGAGTATCTTAGGAAGTTCCGCTGATTTTTTGGCATAGTTGTCGCCTTGAATTGTTTGAGCCAATAGTTGGCGGACATATCCACTGATTGGTCATGAGCGTGCTCTTCCAAATAACAAATTCTTCTGGAACTTGACATTTTCTCATTTCATCTCAAATTCTCATCTCACCTTTCTTGGTTTGATTTATTGAGTATAACCATATATGTGTCTATACGGATCAATGACTACTCTTAACGGATTAGCAGATATGTAATAGCCCGTTTTTCAGTGGTGTCAAATACAGTGATTACGAGATCACAAATATGACGAGAAATTTTTATAATGAGTGATTAAATTAAATTAGTCAAAAATAATTTTATTTGGAATTTTGAATTGAAGGATTTTAATTATTAAATTAAAATTTTGTATAAGTAATTGGTTCAAAGGTTAAGTGGCTTTAAAAAATGAGGTATCGGGATCTCGTTTATGATGTTAAGGGCCATAAATATTTTTATTAAATATTTATAGATTCTAATTATATGTGAATTGAAGTTTGGCTAGGTAATTTTGATGATTAATTATTTAATTAAGGAAAAAGAAGTAAATTGTAAAAGAGGTAAAAGTTAATTGCTTTGAATAAAATAAAAGGGACCAAAGTGGTAATTACACCATGGTCAAAAAGCCCAAGCGATGGAGGATATGATTATCTTCCACTAACTTTTGGGTTATTTTTTTATTTAGTCCTTTTTAGTTTAAGGCTAATTTGTAAATAAGTGGGTTTAATTAGAATTCAATTATAATTGAAGGATCAAATATATAAATTAACCTATGGTATTTAATTGGATGGTTATTATGAGTTAAATTGATCATGAGTATAATTAATTAAGGCTAAATAAGTGATTAATTAAACTAATCATGAAAGACTAAATATTTACAATATTACCATTAGGTATAAAAATGAAATTAAAGAAGAAAAATCACATTTTTCTTCTAATTTCTTTTTCTTCTTCACGGCTAAGACAAGAAAACCTAGGGTTTTGAGCTTTGATTTGGGTAAGCAAAACTTGATCCTTTTAGTAATTTTTATGTTTTTAAGTCCGTGTTAGCTTGATTTAGCTAATCTAGGGACTAATTTGCGAATCTGTCAAATGTTGTGGATCTTACCATTTTTGAATCTGCTTGTCTTTGAAAGTTTTTGATAGCTTTGGATGCTTGATGATTAGGTTGGATCTTTTTGTAAAGTGATTTTTAATGAAATTAAGGTTTAAGGACTAAAATGCTAAAAGATGAAATTAGGTGTACTTTAGGTGAAATAAATGGATTGTAGGGACTTGTATGAGATCATGGTATATTCGGATGGTATGAGTTGAGGAGGAAATGAGTATTTTGCATGTTTTGTGTTAAAAGGACTAGATTGAATAAAAGGAAAGTATTAGGGGCAAAATATAATTTTCTCGAAAAGGACCAAATTCTGTTAAATGATTTAATTATGTGTTTTTAATGTGAAATTTGAATGAATTGTTGATTTAGATTACAATCGTACCACGGATCGCGGAAAAGAGAAATTAGCGGAATAGTCCTTGAAGTTTAGCCAAACTGCAATTTCATCTGATAAGTTCGTAGTGATAATTTACATACATTGGTTATCTCTTTTATTTTATTATTGTCACAGCAAATGAAGAAAGGTTAAAACATTTGTGATAATGGAAAGGCAAAGAAAGAAACGAAAAGTCAAGCTTGGAACCGATTATCTGAATTGAAGCAATGGCTAGGATCCTGCATAAGTTGCAGTATCCTATCAGCTTGTGTGAGTAGCATCGCAAGTTAACAGATTCTGAATGAATAATAAATTATGGATTCCTCCGATGGTTGAGTCTTCGCATATGTTGCGGATTCTCATCAACTTGTGTGAGCAGCATCGAGAGTGAGAAATTCTGGACCGTATCGATGGCTGAGTCTTCGCATATGTTACGGGTTCTCATTAGCTTGTGTGAGCAGCATCGTATACTGCTTGAACTCTGTCTGGGCTCGTAAGAGCTAATCATTCTAGGCTCGTGTTGGCTAAATGTCATCTGTGCTCGTAATGAGTTAAAGTTTGAAGGACTAAAGAGATTTAGTTTCGTTATTATACATATGATTACGAATGCATACTCGTTATCATCTTTTAACTGATCTGTTTATTCTGTGAGAAATATGATAATCACGAACTTACTAAGCTTAGTAAGCTTACTCGTGAATCTGTTGTTGTTTTGTAGATACGTTTTGTTGTCTGAAGATTGGATCATCTCGAGGAAATCACACTATTGCGGAGCTTGTATGATAGATTTTACATCACTTGGTCTTATGGCATGTACTAGGATGATATTAACTTGAGATTTAACTAAAAGATGTTGAAATCCTTCTATTTCGATTTTGTAAATTATATGAAGTATGACTTAGATGCTCAGGCTTATAATGCTTGTAAGACTTAGAAGTTATGTATGTTATGTGATTTTTTAATGCATAACTTATACTAGTTGTGTTTGAGATATTAAACTTGTAACTTGGCATTACTCTTGAGATCCTGCATACTTGTTTCGATAGAACTTATGTATGTATCGGTAGAAGCGCAGGGTAGGAAAGAGGTTGTTCTCTGACTTGGGTTGTATCGGTAGTTTAGATATAAGTATCGGTAGTTTATGGTACTGATGTATCGGTAGTAAGAAAGGTTGTATCAGTAAAAGTTGCAGGATAAGGATTTTTGCTCTCTGGAGTTTTTCGTATTGGCAGTTGCATGAATTGTTTCGGTAGTTGTGTCACATGTATCGGTAGAATCATCTCGAGTATCGGTAGAACTCTGTAATATTTTTGAATTACTTTCTGACTTGACAACTACCGGTACATGATCATCAGGTATCGGTAGAAGAGTCCAAAAATCATGAAAATGATCGTTTTGCCCTTGTTGAGTTGTGTATTTAATTGATTGATGATTTATGATATATTAAGTGCACATCTTTATTAAAATAAGATTGATTGAAATGAAAATAAAAGAAGAACATTGATAAATGAACAGTATAACACCAAGACCCTAATTGGTGACGATTTTTGGGTTTTGGGTGTTACAAGATATCTCACCACTACTACTGATTCTTACTTTAACCCTTTTATTCCATACTGACCAAATATGGGCTTACTGTGTTACCCTGACAATTATCTTTTTACGACTTAGCTTATTGTATAGAACCCTCATTTTAAGGTAAACCCATCTAACAATATCCTCATTTGAAGCCTTGAACATGAGATTTGCCCGATGCTTAAACATTCCTCCCTTTACGGACTTGTACTTACAAAAACAACCCCATAAGATCTTTCCCATTTCAGACCATTCACTAGGAAACTCCCATTATCAAATCATTCCCAATGGGCTACCCATAGATTTTTTCTAGCGAACTTCCACATTTGATAGTCCCAATTAGACTTTCCCGCGAAACATAGTCTTGATAGACATCCTCTTTCTTTGTGAATCTCTGGCAAACTTTATCGATCAGAAAATTTTAGTGGACATTTCCTCCAAAATGGTCATAGGTGAATTTCCCACTTTTTTAGGGTAATCAAAGACCACTTAGAATTTTAAATTATATGAATCATTTTATAGACATTTAGTAAATGATGGTTTTACACTAACTCTGGCGGACTCTCGTTGACAAATATCTCCAAAGGAAATACCTATTTCCTTCCATACATGTCGCGCTTAAGACGCTTCTACCAATTCCTCTACCTTCACCTTTTTGGCGGATTCCTCTATTTAGCACACTTACCTGCATTTTCAAACGCATCATGATTATTTTATTAACCTACTCCTCACGCGATTCATACAATAACCTCCCTTTTTATGCCCTGATGGATTTCCTGTTCGTCGTCCTGGCAAACTCCGTTTTTGCCATGATATTTACATGTTCGCCATTGGATCATATCATGGCTAACCATGAACTTTTTCGAGGTGTTGCCCCGTAGGACCTGTATATACTGTTTACACGGTGTCGTCCTGAAGAACCTATATACAATTTACACGGTGTCGCCCCGAAGGGCCTATATACCATTTACACAATGTCACCCAGGATGACTAGTAGATATTCGTTCCATGATGCCGCCAAACTCCCTTGTATCCTATAACAATCTGCCCATTCCTCCTTCATCACGCTGATTTTTCCTATCTTCAACTGCCCCGTCAAAGTAATTCCTTTCGTACTCCATATTTTGAAAGCATGCATAACACCAAATACAATTCATTCATTACTATGACTTGTAGTGTGCCATATCTCAATACATCCATACTTTTCCACATCTCGCATTTAGAGAACATACCCCAATCATTCATTCATTTCCACGGCATTATACATGCATAATTTGCCCATTCATCACACCAAATACAATAAAGGAATTTAGACAGAACTCTTGACAGACACAAAAGCAAACATTCCAGTACATCAATAAACAACCACCCAAGTGGAGTAAAGGAAATCACCTGAACTCTTTCATCCTCGCCAACTTAGCTTGCCCAAATGTCAAAGCCTCCTTCGTATTGGTAGCAACTAAGCACAACAACCCATATTCCAGTCAAACCAAAGTTATTTAACTTTAAATTCCAAAAATCCAGTATCTAATAGAAGTTTTTCGATGATTTTAGAAATTCTTACTTTTCTTTTCCTAATCAAACAAATGCAGAAATATGGAAGGGCTTACCAATTCTCGAATTCTTTATTCCCTAAACCCAACCCTCACGATCACTGCCCGTGTAGCATTTTCCTCAACTTCCTCTTCTTCAGAGCAACCGAAGAAGATGGTGTAGTAGAAAACTAAATAGAAATGAGGAAAATCTTGCCATCAGAATAACCCTTCTCACTCGAATATATATATATTCCTTATCGCACGGTCACCAAAGCCTCAATTAATCCACTCATCGACAATCATTTTGGTTTCCATTAAGGGACCAACCGGTTCTAATTTAACTGAACCAGAATTAGATCTCAATCAATTATCAACATGCCATAAAATTTTCCAAGTTTTCCAGTAGAGCCCACCAACTTACTATTTTATCCAATTATCTCCCCACATTTCCTAAAGTTTAGGACTTAAACGAAATCGGGTGTGACAATAAAATTACGAAAATATCCTTTTGTAATTAAAATAAATTATATTGTTCGATGATACTTTAGTCTTTTCATTTTAAAAAACCAATAAAAATATGCAAATGGTGGAATTTGAACCCACATCATCAATTAATTGCATTAGTAAAACCTTTAATTTACCACTCAATTAAAGCTTCATTATAATAATTTTTTTATACATTTTAATTTTATTGTTTTATTGTACGTTTTATCACCTCTATCAATTGTATATTTATATTATTATTTAAGCTCCTAAGGCATAAACTAGATTATAAAAATTATGAAAATATCTTTTCATAATTAAAATAAGTAATATTATTTGAAGGTAATTTAATCTTTTCAATTAAAAATAATAATATAAATATGAAAATGGTAAGATTTGAAACCACATCAATCAATTACATTAGTAAAAATTTAATTTACCACTCAATTAAAATTTGATTTTGATATTTGATACATTTTAATTTTATTATACACTTTATTATTTTTAATCTATTGTATTTATATATTTTATTATTTATTATGTGTTATTTATAAATACCATATGTGTTTTAAAATTGTGATTTCCAGGTATATATATATATATAATATATATATATATATATATATATATATGATAAAATTTCTAATATCTATTATTTAAAGTTTCACAATAATAAAATTGATTTTTTATTTTATATTTTCATACAATAAATTTAAATATCCAAACTCCTTAACCACATTTATCTTTCCAAATTTTTATTTAATTTTTTAAAACTTAAATTTTAAATTTAGATATTTAGAGGATTAGAATTTGGAAGGAATTGCTAATCTATTCAACAAACCAAACTTTGTCCCACACCCAAACCCCCAAAACATTTTCGTTATATAAGGAAAATTTTCTCATTTTGGAACCTCAGGTTTTCACAAACTCCAGCACTTTCCAAAAAAAAAAAAAAAAACCAACAGAAGACCAGACAGAAACTCTGGTTTTGTTCCTGTGGTAACGCTAAAGATAGGATGGAATAGATCAAGGGAACCAAATCAAGCAGGAAAAACAAAAGAGATCCCACAAGTTCAATATCCGAAAATTCAGATTAAAAAAAAACTGGTTTTGTTTCTTTGTTTTTCATTCGTTCTACCTTTCTTCCTCTGTTTTTGGTTCTGGTTTTTTGCCTTTCGTAGCCATCTTGTTTGATTGTTGGGTTCTTTTATTAACATCGCTCATCAAAGGAATCTGAAGATTGTTCAGTTTCATCCATTGTTGCCAAAACTAGGGGGAAAAGAAGAAGCAAAATCAACGTCAAATTATCCAATGTCTCGCCGGATAATCGTAAGGACCCCAACCACCGGCTCCCGGCGGCAACCGCTACTGCAAAGTCGTTCCACGTCTTCTTCTCTTTCCATGGTCGACGATGGTAGTCGCTACAGCCGGAGTAGCAGCTCGAGGAAAAGTGCCAAGTTCGGGGAGCTTTGTGGGGGGACAGCAGCGGAGTGTGCGGCTGTTTGTTGTTGTTGTCCTTGTGGGATAGCGAACCTTTTGGTTTTAGTGATATACAAGATTCCGGCTGGACTATGCCGCCGTGCACTCCGCCAGAAAAGGCGGAAGAAGTTGCAGAAAAAAGGGCTGTTTCAGCCGAGAAACTATGGGAGCCGAAGTGGGTGTGAAGAAAGGGAGTTGCGGAATCATCCCATGGTATGCGTCAAAGAATTGATGGTGGAGATGGAGGTTTCTGAAGAAGCCGACAAAACATTGTTCCAACTTGAAGAAGAGATGTGGGAAAGGTTTCATGGTACTGGGTTCTGGAGATGTACTTCACAGAGAGAAGGAGATTCATCCACCATTAATTAACTGTAAATAAAACAACAACACAAAAAAGAAACTGGGTTCTGGCCATCGATGAAGAAATTGAAAAATTGGCCAGAATTTGAAGCAATGAACATGTATTTTTTTTTTTTTAAATTGACACGATGATATAGAAATTAGAATGATGGTGAAATTCTAGGTTTAGTCACTGTAGTACATTGAATTGAGAATTTTTAGTCGATGGTTAAAATATTTTGTTGGTTGAGAATTTTCTAGAAACTCAAAAAGTAATTAGTTTTACTTATTATTATTCTAAAAAAGAAATTTTCAAATTAATCTAATTAATTTGAATTTTATTTTTGAAGAAGAAAATTTAGATAGTCAACAAGTCTACAAATAAAATTCATCAATGATGTAATTGTTTGATTTAAAAAAGTATCATAAAGATTCTTTATATATGAAGTTAAATTATTTTTTACTTTTTTTATTAAAAAATCGATAAATTAATCTTGTTTGTTAAAAATTTTATTTATTTTTATTGTTAAAAGTTAGTCTTTATATATCATCATGAGGTAAACGTAGTATGTCGCATGTCATTGTTTGATTATTCTATCAATCATGAAAATGTACAAATAGATAAAATTTTAACAAAAAAAAGTCCAATTGTTCTTTAATCTAATGCATAAAAATTATTTTGCTAATTTTCTTAGCAGAAAAAGTAAATATAATCTAACTCTTAATATAAAAGCCTTATAATACTTTTACCTAATTATTTCAACCAAGACTCCATTGTTTCACTGAAAATGACTTAAATGACTTACTTTTTGGTGTTTGAATAATTTTATGTAAAATATTTTATATTATTTGACAGAGTTTCTAAAAATATTTCATAAAAGTTATTTTCAATAAAATAAATATACATTTGAGATTTTCTTATCATTTTATTGTTTATTGAGTTTATTTATATCTATAAATTTATATTTTATATTATTTTTCATATATTGCAATAATTTATTTATAAATAAATACATCAAATTAAATATACAATATTACTCAATTATTAAGCTAGAATATTAACTGTTATAAATTAAAAACAACCAAAACGAATAGATAATTCTTGATTATGTTATAAAAAAAAACAAAAATTGAATAATAATAAAATAACTTATAAACACAATTAGTACTACATAACATTAAATTAATAATATCATTCAAGTACATTGTTAGTATAACACCACATTATGACTACAATATTTATTTAAATAATAATAAATTAGCTTAAAAACAGTAGAATAAAGATGAAATAAAAGTTACTTTTTTATTATTCAATTAGTATAATAAAGGCTTTATATCTATGGTAAAATCGTAAAACATGAAGACAATTAGGGAGACGCCATTTTTAGGGCTCCAAGCTTTTTAACTTCAAAATTCATATAAGTCTTTGGTTATTTATTGTAATTTTTATAGATATGAAATTATGGGAGTTTTACTTAGCTAACCTATGTACCAATGTGTAAAACTGTTGAAGTTTTAGAAAGTTTTCATTACTAATTTCTTGAAGTTTTAGGTGTTAAATTGATAAATTTTAAGTTTAGATGTGAGAAAAGACTAAATTATAAAACTTAATTGATAGTTTCGAACACTAAGAACTAAATTGAATAAAATGTAAAATTGATTGTAAAAATAAGAAATAGGAGGTCTGCAATGTATAATAGTGAAATCAGAGTTCAATATGAAGCTTTAAATCGAAAGTTATGTTAGTCCTAATTTTAGAGATTAAATTGAATAAATTAAAAATTTTATATAAATTGATAATTGAATGTGAATTGGTTGATTATCGATAGTGATATATATTTAATGTTAATCCGTAGCTAACACTGTCTGGAAAATATTCGAATACATTTTGGTAAATAGTCTTATCTTATCAGTTTAGCAAATGTCTTACTGAAAAAAAATTGATAAGATATTTTACGGGAATAAAGGGATAATTTTACATTGATTGGAAAATAATTTACGTTTACCATCTTGTATCACATGAAACAAACATCGGAAAAATTGAAATATTTTTCGTAAAAACTTTTACATGAAACAAACGGAACCTAAGTTAAAATATAAAAACTAAAAGGCATAATGTAAAAAATAACTCTTAACATTTGACTATTTGGTCACTTTAGCCCTTTATGTTTTTTTGGAGCATTTTAATACCTAACATTTTTTCGTCAAGCTAATATGTTTTTAACGGACATGCTGATATGACCGTTAGTTGACTAACGTTTAACATTAATCGTTGATATAGCAGTCCAAATATAATTAAATGCTAATGTGGTACTATTTTATCTTATATATCACGTTAATAAATGATTTTAAAATTATTAAAAAAATTTATAAAATATAAAATTATTTAAATTATTATATTAAAATATATTTTTTAACGTTTATTTTAAATCATATCATCATCACCGTTTTCTCAATCAATCTTATATTTCCCTTCCATCTGATTTTTGAAGACGAAAAATCAAACATTCTTCTTAGTTGATTCTTATCTCCAAAACAATTGAACCCAGTGACCTGAAAAAGAAAATCCATAATTTTAAAGACAAAAATACCTTTTTCTCCATTGATTCTCATCTCAAATTTAGGGTTTTTGATTAAAAACCCATAATTTGGGGGCAAATTTACTGTTTTTTATTTCATTTGGGGGTTTTTTATTAGCTTTAACCACTTCTTGTTTTACTTTTATTGTTGTTCCTTTCGATGCTCAAGAATTGGTAGGAAACTCGTTCATGATCTGAACCGTGGTCGTTTGCTTTGTTTCCACTTGTGTTTTCTTGTTTTGCTTTCCCTGCCTTCGTTGTATTTCTTGGTCTCTTATCCGTGCGGTTCCTCAATGCATTGGGGAATTGGGTTTTGGAGAGGTTTTAGAGGGAAAGCTCGAAGAGATGAGGCTTGGAGAGCTTCCATGACTGTGGGAACTGGAGAAAGTGCTTAAGGGCTCAAAATGAGTCGCCTCCCATTTCCACCAAAACCCTGTGGCAGTGGCACCCAAAACCAAACAAACCTACACAGGGTCCGTACATTCTAATATGGGATCAAATTTCAACAAAGAATAAAAAAAAGATAAAATAATTTGCAAAATAAATAAACAAATTACCACGATTTGGACCAAAACCAAATATACCTTTGGGAATCTGATGTATGAAAAACCGAACTCTATAACCCAGAAGATTTTTGCTTGAAACCTTCTGATGGGTCTTTGAGAAATAAAACCAAAAAAGCTTTGAAAATTTTGGGTATGAGAGAAACCCTTGAATTTCTCCCCTAGAACAAGAGTTTGATCGCCAGTGGTTCGAGAATGTAGAGCTTATAAACTGGTTTTGGGGGGTTGGCTTGGCGACGGAAGAGAAGGTTTTGTACGAAAGGGAACGGAGAAGTGAAGTACCGGAAATGGTGAAGGCTGATTTTTTAAAAATAAATTACAAAAATCCAAGTTTTAAAAACAGGTTTCAAAAACCCATGTTTTTAAGTTTGATTTTTAAAATTTTTTAGATTTCATGGAAGAAAATGGGCAGCTGATTTTTGGAAGATTAAGGGATTTTAAGGAAAAGTTAATGGGGAAGAAGATCGGAGATGGCAACGATGATGATGAACAATCGAAAGAAACACTGGGGAAGAAGAAACTGGAAAAGAAGAAGAATGGAAATAAACATTAAAGATAGATTTTAATATAATAATTTTAATTTTTATATTTTAAAAATAATTTAATAATTTTATATTTAAAAAAATAATTTTAAAATTATTTATTGACGTAACATATAAAATAAAATAATATCACATAAATATTTAATTACATTTAAACTATCATGTTAGCGATTAATGTTGATCATTAATCAATTAACGATCACGTCAACATGTCTATTAAAAGCAAACCAATTTGACAAAAAATGTTAAATGTTAAAATACTCTAAATAAATATAAAAGACTAAAATAATCAAATAACCAAACATTATAAGCTATTTTAACATTATGGGAAACTAAAATGTGTTGAAACATAAAAATCATAATTTGAAGTAAAATGAATAGGACATAGCACTAGAGATTGCTCTGGTATACCTTAGTTATCCGATCTACAATTAATATTATGGAATTTTGTGGGTGGGTAATATTATAAAAAATAATTAATTTGAAGGCATTTACTATTTTTGTTTTAAACTGTTGATACTGATTAGAATTTGAAATTAGATTGACGATACTATTTATTATTAATTATTTATATTTTATCAATGATGAACCGCGGATAATAAGAATAATAAGAAGTATATATTTAATGTTAACCAAATAAATATGAAATGTTAGAGTAATCAAATAAAATTACATAAGATATTTATTTTTTTTATTAACTTTTTTAGTAATTATATTGTTGAATATTTTCTTGGTTGTACATATTATATACAATGATTTGATTTTAAAATTTGCAATTTGTTTATAGATTTTTTTGTTGTTGATATTTTTATAAAGATTTAAATATTTTTAGGATTTAAAAATATGTACATTTGTAATTACAATTTATACTATCAAACATGACATAATAATCATGATGTAATTATACTCCATCAATCAAATATATTTCAAGGAATTAAAAAATTCTTAATAAATACAATAAGGTGTAATACTACCCTAATAATTATATTTTTATTCAATTATTATGTACAGTGGCAGAGCTAGGCGAGCTGGTAGGCCCTGACCCCTCTTAAAATGAAATTTTTTTCGTTTAGGTCTTTTATAATTTATAAAATTTTAAATCATTAATGATAAAATTACAATTTCACTCTCTCAAATGATAAAATTTTGATTAATCCTTTAAAACTTATAAAGATATAGATTATTAAAATAGTGAAATTACATTTTTACTATTGTAAGATATCCACTTTCCCTTCTTTTTTTCTCTATTTCAAAATTAATTTAATATGATGTTTACATTAATAAATGACCGACTTTGTTGTTTTATGGCAACAATAGGGGCCTTAAGAGCATATCTTGTTTACATTGTTATGGAGACTAATCCGCCGCTTAGAAACTTTGCTCTGGGACGAAACAACCAACGACTCTTGCTCTACGGGGTCATTATACCCTAACAAATCATCATGATCTATATGCTCATGTTGCTGCTCTAAATCTTCAGCCTCTGTCAATAAAAAAAATATCAATTTGACATTCCAAGACAACAACAAGAAAGAAAAAACAAGAAGGGTTGTGGGGGATTTACCTGCATCATGATCCATATGCTCTTGTTGCTGCCTCGTGGGATCATCATACCCCAACTGATCCTACTACTGTCAATCTTCTGCCCCTGTCAATAAAAAATACCAATATGACATTCCAAAATAACAACAAGAAAGAAAAAACAAGAGGGATCGAGGGGGATTACCTGTTACAGTATACAAAGACTACCAACGATTATCCCAAACTGCAATGAAATTTTTATGTACCCAGATCCAATCTTTCGCATGGCCTCCCCTAGATTTGTCTTGTTTTTTATAAGCATCATGTTTCTTGTGAAATATAAGCGATATGATGATCCTTTCCTTCAAGAAGATCGGATGCATTTAGCTGCCTTTTCTCCTCGACAGTAGGATCATGTAGAATTACCTTCTCCTAACATATAAGAGTTGTCAAGGCACTTTCAAGGGCAACTTGACCAACATATGAAGAGAGAAAGAAATTTTTCTTCAGCCTAGAATATGGATTATATTCAACCTGTTTGAAACATAGAAATATGAAAGACTAAAAAATTAAAAAAGTCATTTGAAAGAGTTAAAATTAAATCATTAAAAAGACTTCACTTACTTTATCGAACTTTAACCTTCTAAAATATTTAGCAAATTCAAAAAAAAGTTTGCAGATTTTTTAATGGATGGTGTAAACAGTTGTTCATGCCCGCCATCCAACCATCAAAGGGAAATTGTTTGGACGGTTTTGCATATCTTCAGCTGTCACAATTGAAGTTATTTTGATTGTAGGATAAAGCAACTGAGATGCTACCTTCGGTAAATGCTCCAATATAAACACCTACAATAAAGAAAAATAAAACGTTAATATACATTAAATAAAGAGAAACAAATGAAATTATAATATAACTTCTCACCATAACAAAATGAAAATTTCCATATATAACTTTTTGGGTTTTTATTTTGTAGTCCTCCGAGCTCCTATGCAGGGTTGCTAACATGATAGCACCCCATGCATATTTTCTAATCTCATCAACATTTTTAAAAAATTTAAGAAAAATCAGAGACACCATATTAGAAGTGGAAGGCAGTATAATAGACTCAATAATATACAGCACAATCGCCCTAACATAACGATCTAGCTCTGCACCTTTAAGATCAAGATCATCCCAATGCTCGAAATGACTTTTAAGCCAAGAAACTTCATTCCACTCTTCTTTTTACTTAGGTAGTAATCGGTGCCAAGACACTCAATACATAAATTTTTTATATTCAGACCTTTCTCATTTGTTATAACTGGCCAACCACATATTGATAGACCAATTATCCTCAAAACATCTCCAAGACCCATAAAAAGATTAAAGGAATCTTATTCCTCCCCAAATACAAAACATCTTTACTTATAATTATATCTCTTCGCTCTACTGTTATAAGCGAAATATTATGCTTTGAAGAACTTTTCAGCTTTAAAAAATTTTCAAATCCAATTCCCATCAAACGCTGCTTTGCAGCCAGGAGAAATATGAAATTATTTGACATCAAATTTTAACTACAGTCGAAAACACAAACAGACCTGCAAAATAATCAAAGTGAAGGTGAACATCAAGTTATCTACAAGATTAAACCAAAATAAGTAAAAAGTGCAAAACTTACTCATGAATTTTTGTATGTTGGTGATCCATTTTCTCGATCAATGATTTTTGAAATTGCAAGGACTTGCTTAAATGAGAGGGAAACTGATTTTCGAAATTGCAAAAAGAGATGAGGGAATGAGATGGAAAATGAGACTGCTTGTGCTTGGGAGTTGAAGTTATTATTTTATTTTGTATTATACCTCAAATCAACAATCAACTCATTAAATGAGACTGCTTGGGAGTAGTAATAGAAGAAAGACGGTTTGGTCATACAAAAATGAAATGATTAATTTTTTTAAAATCACTAACATTTAAGGAGTAATTTAAAAAATTAAAATAAAATTTTAATAAAGAAATATATATCAAAATATAGAGTTTTTTTTAATAATATATGGGCTTTTTTATTAAAAGAATGGGCCTTGGCCCATAAAATTACATTTAATTAAAATAAACTAATTCTTAAAAAGCCCGATAAAAAATAAAATTAAAGAAAGCCTACTCCTAAAACAAAATAAAACTCCTCTAAAAATCCAAACCCATTTCTGATACTCTCAATCCCCAACATTAATAACTGAGATATCAAATATAAAGTTAAAGTACTTTAAAATTAAATATTTTGAAAGGATAATTTGCTTAGAAAAAGATAAAATATAATTTTTTAAATTATAGAAATTAAATTGATAATAAAAACTAAATAAACTATTTAAAAAATATATAGAAATAGGAGAGATGCGCCACTTGTAGCAATACGGGCTTCTGTACCTTGTTATATTATACATTAAATTTCTACTAGATATTTTTTTTTAAAAAAAATCCGACTGGGCTTTTATTTATCCAAAGAGAATTTAAAATAATACATGAAAACTCAACCTAACCAATACATGTAAACAAAGACCCATTAGTAGGCCCAAGAAAAAACCAATAAGACAGACCAATGCAGACTTTACTAAAATAAACTCAGGTCCATCAGTAAACCTAATTTTTTTTGAAAATAAAATAATCTAATGCATTCATGAAGGATAATTTTGGAGTAATACAATACTAACAGAACAAACACCATCTGGTAGCCATTCATTGGGAGCCAGAACGGTGCCTTGGTTTACCATAAAGCAGACCATAAATGAAAAATGAAATTAAAATAAAACCTAGCTTTAAAGAAAACAAAAAGACAAAAAAAAAAATTTCCTAAAAACCTAATCCCCATTCCATCCTTCTGGATCGGAGCCCTTGGTTGTGCCGTTCACGCCATTTCTACCGTTAAAGCATTTAACCAAAATACTCCCAAATACTTGAGTTCATCAGAGTAAAAAGCCAACCTCGGACTTAAAGAAAACTCGTCTGTCCCTATTCGCCTACATTCATCATTCTTAGATCCTTTTCAACGAACTCTTCAAACTGTTGCGGGACTTCCTCCATCCATACCATCGAGTGGGGGAGTGCCTGCCCCAATTCTGTGATCTTATGTGCTACAACGTTTACCTTCCGAGAGATATGGAAAAAATCAATGGTAAGGAACTCCGATCTTTTCTTATTGATAGCTTCAATAATATTTCCAATCACAGATATATCTTGTTTAACCTCTTTCAATTTCTTGATGACAGATAATGAATCCCCTTCCATAATGACATTTTGAAAGCCAAGATCACCTCCAAACAACACAGCTTGGAAGCAAGCTAAAGCCTCAACCATAGTCGGATCATCAGATCTACCTAATGGGTAAGCGCACGACTCTATTATTACTAGCCCATGATTATTTCTCACAACTATGTCTGCACTTGCTTTCTTCTGCTGATTTGAAAATGCTGCGTCAAAATTAATCTTAACTTGATTTTCTTTGGGGGGTTTCCATATTGTCTTTGTTGCACTCATCGTCGGGTTGGTAGTTGTATTAGTTTGGTTTATTTCCATCATGTAAATAGATATAAATCTGACAATCTTTTACACTCGATTTCGCTTCCCTTCATGTAATAATTTGTTTCGGTTAAACCATACTGCCCAGAGAGAAATTGCTAAGATTGTGCATTTTTGTATATCGCTATTAACGAAAAGATATGCTAACCAACTTTCCATGGTTGATCTTTGCTGATATATGAGGTATCCACTCCTAGAAGTTGGAAAATCTCTTAGGTAAATCTGCAATCCCTAAATATATACTCTGCTATCTTTACTTCCTTAGAACAGAATAAGCATGTCGCATTGCAACTAAGCCTTCTAGACTGTAGATTACATAGTGTTGGGATGTAATTATGTGTAACACGCCATAGATGGATCCTGGTTTTGTTTGGTATCGCTAGGCTCCAAATTCTTGTAAAGTAGTTTGTTAGGAGATTTTGGCTTGTATCACTAGTTCCTCGTAGTTACAAATTTTCTATAATTAAAAAATTGTAACCACTTTGGACTGTGTACTCGCCTGATTTGTCTCCCTTCCAAGTCAGCGTGTCTTGTTGATCTCTATTTATCAATGGAATGGCCATCGCCGCTTCTGTCTGCTCATATGTAAGTAGCCTCCCAATCGCTTCCTCATCCCATTTGAATTCCTCTGTATCAATCAAATCGGAGACTGTAGTATAGTTAATATTTATATCCTGACCTCTTATTTGCTCTTTTCTAGGGGCAGGCAACCATGCGTCATTCCAAATATTGATGGATTCACCATTGCCTATTCTCCAACCTAATCCTTTCTCAAGCAAGTTATGAGCGTTCTAAATGCTTCGCCAGGTATACGATGGGTAAGCACCTAATCTTGCGTTAAGAAAATTACCCTTTGAATAATACTTTAAACGCAATACATGTGCCAACAAACACTCAAGCTGGGAGAACAGCTTCCATCCATGTTTAGTTAACAAGGCAATATTAAAAGATTCAAGTTCCCTAAATCCCAACCCCCCTAACACCTTTAGTTTACTCATAACTGACCAAGAAGCCCAATGAATCCCTTTATTGGTTTTTGCATTCCGCTACCAAAATCTACTCATTATCTTTTCAAACTCATGGCAAATGGTTAATAGTAAATTAAAGCATTGCATTGCATAAATAGGCATAGATTGTAATACTGCTTTAATAAAGATTTCTTTACCACCAATAGAAAAATTATGCACGCTCCAACTCTTAATTCTTTGTTCGAATCTCTCATTTAATTCCAAAAAGCTCTTTTTTTCCTTCTTCCAATTATCGTCGGTAACCTCAAATACTTTTTGGATTAATGGCAATTTGCACCCTAAATATTCCTTTAAGCTGCTGCTGCAAGTCCTTATTCACGCTTTTACTGAAATTAATCAGTGTTTTATCGAAATTCACCAATGGACTCGATAATGCTTCGTACTCTATTATTACTGTTTTAACCCTGTTCACCACTTCAATTATCGCATCCCCAAACAAAATACTATCATCTGCAAAGAAAAGGTGAGAGATGGATAAATCCCCTCGACCCACCTTGACTTCACCTGTTTTTCCTTCTTTTCGAGCTTTATTGAGGAGCTTTGAAAATCCTTCTGCACAAATTATAAACAAATAAGGGCTTAGTGGATCCCTTGTTTAACACCTCTCGTAGGTTTAAACTCCGATCCTCGTCTTTCGTTTAAGACCATCGAATACGAAATTGATCGAACACACCGCATAACAATCTCCACCCACTTATCGCCAAAACCAAACATCCTCATCATACTTTCTAGATAGTGCCAGTCCACTGTTTCATATACTTTAGACATATCAAGTTTTAGAGCAAACGACCCTCCCGCCTTCTTTTCTTTTTAAATGAATGCAAAATTTCATAGGCTATAAGTATGTTGTCTGTAATTTGACAGCCCGAAACGAATGCACATTGTGTTTCATCAATATAGAGATGAAGCACTTTGTAAAATTTATTGACAACCATATTTGAAATCACTTTATAAACCACATTACATAGGCTAATAGGCCGAAATTTGCTAAGATTAAATGGGCTATAGACTTTAGGGATAAGGACTATATTAGTTTTGTTGATGTCGTCTATATCTCTACCCTCGTTTAATACTTAAAGACAGAAATCAACTACATCTTGACCAATTATGTGCCAAATTTTTTGACGAAAGAAATATAGAAAACCATCTACTCCTGACGTCGTAAGAGGTCCCATGTCTCTTAATGCTTCTACCACTTCATTTTCATGAAACTCTCGACTCAACTCCTTATTCAATGAGGCTATTATGCAAGGTTGAATTTCAGCGCTAAGAATATCACACTTTTGGCAAGATTCCGATGAAAACATGTTTTTTTAAAAACACAGTCGTCAAATCCAAAAACGCTTAATCTCCTTCTACCCACGTCCCCCTCGAATCTTTCAACCTCCGAATTGTATTTCTTTTTTTTACGTTTCGACGTAAAACTGTGAAAAAAAATTGTGTTTCAAACCCTCTTTTGTAGCTAATTAACCTTAGCACATTGTTCCCAATAGACTTCTTCTTTATCAGCCTCCATATTGAGGGCCATTTTGACATTCAAAATTTCACTTAGATTATCATCATCCAGTTCTTCTTCGTTCAGGCTTAACAACCTCTGTTGTAAATTTTCCTTCACTCTTCTTTGCAATTTTTGTCTACTGCTAGCCTATTTAATCATTCTCATATTAAGTTATTCTAATTTATCCAGAAGATTTAATCATCTCTTTGACCATTCCCAACGTACCAGATCTTCAAAATCAGTATTAAGAGTCCAATCCACATTAAATCGAAAAGGCAGCTCCCCATTTGAAATAATGCCCTTCTTATGAATCGAAGTTCATAGAAAAATTGGGCAATGGTCTGAAATGCTGTGACTCTGATGTTGGACCAAAAGGGATGGAAATTTCTCCCACCAAGAGGGTTCACCACTACTCTATCTAATCTCTCATGAATATTATTAGTGAAAAGCTTACCTCTTTCCCATGTAAACCACTGTCCTGATAATCCTAAATCATTGAGCTCACAATCCTCTAATGCTTCTCTAAATTCCCTCATCTGTCTTTTTTCAAGGGTTCTTTCCTTTCTCTTTTCAAATGAAAAGAGAATTTCATTAAAATCTCTCATTACGAGCCAAGGTAGTGGACTCTCTTCTTTTAATCTTCTCAACAAATCCCATTACATCCTCCTTTGATGTTCCATCGATACCTAATAGAAACCAGTAAAATGTCAAAAATATCCTCCCTCATCATCTTGAATTTCAACATCAATATGGGTACAAGAAAATTTCTTGAGATGGATCGTAACATTGTCTTTCCAACCAATGGAAAGACCTCCTTTTGATCGATTGGCACTAACATCTATCCTATTAGGGAATCCACAAAACTTATGAATTGATTCCATATGCCTATCATCCACTTTTGTCTCAATAAGAAACAATATTTGAGGTTGTAATTGTCTCAAGCAATTCTTGAGACGTTTAATTGTTTGCGGCTACCCAAACCACGAACATTCAAGCTAAGGACTTTTCTTCAGGATCGATCGACCCGCTTACTTACGGGTACCGATGTGTCGTTCAGTTGGGCTAAATCTATATTGTCAGAAAACTGAGCCTTTAATTGCTGAACTTGTTGACGTTTTTTACCTTCTACAAAACCCATCGGATTGTCCTCTAACACTTCATCCAATGCCATAGATAACTGTTACGTGATTTTCATTGGACATCCCTGTTCGTTGAGATTAGTTTTTTGATTGAAACGTTGAAATCTCCTTCCAACATCGCAACCCACTTGTCGTCTTCCTTCATCCTACCCTTCTATTCTTTGGGCCCGTAAACCATGCCTTTTTCGAGATTCCACCACTTCCATCTCAGTCTTGATGAAATCTGCATGTGCCTCCCGATGCCATTTGCTGACATGTAACGTCTCTCTCTTTGGTAAAGCCCTTAATGATATATCCCATCCAAATTTCGCTTCTCAAAACCCTAAAAAGAGCCGAATCAGGCAATAACTTCCTCCTCCATGTCCTAGTCTCCCACACAAAAAATAGAATAAAAAGAGGCGTTCGTATTGAAACAACACAAAAGATGATCTGTCCTTCGCAATTATAACTTTTTTTCCCTTTTAAGCGGATTTCAAACATACATCCTAACTCTAACTCTCATTATTTTTCTTCAACCCCTTCATCAAAATCTTTGCATCGTTTTCTAGGAAGCCTCTAATAAAGTTCCCCAATTAACGTGCCATACCCTCAAAAAAAACTTATAGGTAATTCGTGTATTTGCACCCAAAATTTTGTAAAAAACAAAAGGACTTACATCGGGTTCTCCTTTTTTTGTAGCTTATGAAAGATTGTCAAATGTCGATTAAAAAACAATGGGATTCCTTTCATCATCCTCTGCAGATCCACTTCATTATAAAACTAAAGAGGAAACGCTTGTCTTCTATCTCTATGATGGTAATCCCCTCGATCGGGTGCTATAGTTTTGATAATACATTACGGAAAGAAGAAAAGTGGATTGATCCATCTGTAAGCATTCTCCCTATCAAGCAGAAAGCAAAATCATCCTCTTCATAGCCTTCTTCTACCCCATTCACCACTTCATTCTCCAAATCGTCCAACTACAATCTAGCAAGTTTGTCTTCCATATCTTAGTACAGTGGTTAACCCTCATGGCGTGTTCCAAAAGATCGATTAGAAAACTTCTTAATGCAAGAAATATTTTGGGAAAAACCCCAACCCTGCAAATCGACAGACAGAAAAAACGAAAGAAAACCTAAACCTAGGTACTTTTCCAATCAACAATATTAGTAAACCCAATTTTAAATGAAATAAAACAAGCAAACACCACCTATTTTTTGCCCAATCAGATAACTATACATCTGTCCTCAGAAAATGAATCATTACTGCTCTTAAACTTTTCAGCATAGAGGAGGGCATTTCAAACCACTAGATACTTGCTTATTTATAAATTAACTAAATAAAAAGTAATTAGGGTCAAAGTGACCAATGAGATAAATGTTAGTAGTTAACTTTTTCATTATGCCAAAAAGTTCTAAAACAAAATAAAATTAAATATAGAGTTAAAATACTTTAAAATTAAATATTTTCAAAGGATAATTTAGTTAAAAAGAGAAAATATTTTTTAAAATTATAGAAATTAAATTGATAATGAAAACCTAAATAAATTATTTAAAAAACTATAAAAAATGAGAGATGCACCACTTGTAGCAATATGGGCTTATGTACCTTGTTATATTATACATTTTAAATTTCCACTAGATACTGTTTTTAAAAAAAGAACAGCCGATTGAGCTTTTATTTATCCAAAGAGAATTTAAAACAATACATGAAAAATCAACCTAACCAATACAAGTAAACAAAGACCCATTAGTAGGCCCAAGAAAAAACCAATAAGACAAACCAATGCAAACTCAACTAAAATAAAATCGGGTCCATCAGTAAACCCAATTTTAAAAGAAATAAAACAAGTAAACACCACCTATTTTTTGCCCAATCAGATAATTATACATATGTCCCGAGAAAATGAATCATTACTGCTCTTAGACTTTTCAGCATCGAAGACATTAGGGATATAGAAGATAGAAAGACAATAGGGATTTAGAAGACACTTGAAATTGTTAGAGATTGATCGACGACACAGTAGGAAAAAAACAATTAGAGCGAAAAAGGTGATGAGCCAGAGACAATGGTGAATGCTGGCTACAAAAGAAGCAACAGCGGTAAAGAGGATTTATTAACACAAATATGTTTTAGCAAATAAGTTCAAAAAACCAATGAAGCCCATTAAAAAATAGAAAGACATTAGGGATTTAGAAGACACCTGAAATTGTTAGAGATTGATCGGCGGCACAACAAGATGAAAACGATTAGAGCGGAGAAGGTGATGAGTCAGCGACAAAAGAAGCAATAGCGATACAAAGATTAACTGTTGAACGATCACTTGGTTTATTTTGTTTTGTCTTTTTTAATAAAGCCTAGCCTTTCTAAAAAAATGAAACTGGGAAACAACCCAACATGGGCAAAATCGAAAGCAAACAAGAATTAGAGAAGCCCAGCCTGAGTAGCTCATTCTTCTTCACACTCAGGTTGTTGTTGGCCTCATCGATGTTCGCGGGGTTGATTTCGATGCCCTTTGTGAGGTGGAAATAGTCAAGCTGGTTTTCCATTTAGCTCGAAGGCTAAATGGGAGAAATTCGTAGCGAAATGGAAGGGTTCAAAGGATTTTTATCTCGTAGAAAGTCCTGGTGAGACAAGTGTTGTGCCCACTGGTGTTGTTGTTGAGCTTGCTAAGGGAGAGGGTGAAATGTAATATTTTTCTTTTTTGGAACATTTTATTTTATTTTTCATGAAATGAGTTTGAGCTTATTTGTTAATATCATGGTATTTTAATTTAAGTAGATAAGGGTCGGCCTTGGGGGTTGTTTTGAGGTGAAGTCACCCGATGCCAAAAGATAAAAGGGCCCAAAAATATTTATTTCATTAATGATAAAAAGGGTCCAAAAGATAAAAATATTCTTAAATATTATTTGTTGTTTGGTATAAATAATAGATCTTTAGTAGGATAATTATTCTGTCCAATATTAATGGAGTTAAAAACTTGACAAACAGATCTAAAGCAATGACATGGGTTTTTAATTATTATTTTATTATACTCTAAAAACAAATGACATCAAATCATCAATCATATCTAGACGAATTTTTTTTACTCCAACAACAATATATAAAATAATTATCTTTTTAATAATTCATAATTAAATTGAAGTTGGATTAATTCATCATATAATTAAGTAAAATCCTTAAATAATAATAGTATGAATGATATTTTTTTCTTACTTAAATACATAATTTATATTTTTTTGACGCATTAAAATCGAAAATGATGATTTATTATGATAACAATCACACCAAATCCACTTATAATTTATTTTTATAAAATTCTAACCTACAGGATTTGTACAGTGGTAACCTAGGGTAACTTGAATAAATACTATATATATATATAATTGCTTAAAATATGCTTTTAAATTCTTAATACTTTTTTTGTATTTTTTAAATTTAATCATTTTATTTTTCATGTTTTAAAATTCTGGTACAATTGTTAATTCTGTCCAATTTTTCTAATAAGTTCACTAATATGATATTTTAAAATAAAAAAATACTCACTTAATAGTCATATATAACATTACACATTAGACTAAAATTCGTGCGTAATTTTGAGTTTTGTCCTTTTTATTAGTAGTAACTAATTTTAAAATAAAAAATCGAGAAGGATTTTTTTTGGAAAACATTAATGTTAATATTATCATTAATGATTTTGCATCTTAAAATGCTCGTAGAAACTATTTTTTATGATTTTTTTGTGTTTTCGTGGTTGATGACATAGGATTAGATTGAAAAATGTTTTTTTTATTAATTTTGTAAGAAAAATATATTATTCGCTTAACGTCATAAAACATATTATTTGAATGAAATTCCTAATATATGATTTTATTTTATAGTATTACATTTTATAATTTTTTAAAAGGATCTAATTTATTGTTTCGCCTAGGCCTAAACAATAGCCCGATTTATTGATATTTTTTTAACTTTAGGAGAAACAATAAATCGAGCCCTTTTAAAAAAAATAAAATATAATACAATAAAATAAAATAATAATTAATAAAAACTTTTGTCACTACTTTAGATCTGCTTGTTGAGTTTTTTACTCCATTAATATTTGACCGAATAATTATCCTACTAAAAATCTATTATTTATACCAAACAGTATTATCCTCCTAAGTTACACGAAACGTTGAGGAGCGGGAAAGAAGAAATCTCTTTAAAAGTGGGGTTAGGTTACTAAAGCTTCAAGTCTTTCAAAGTTTCTCAGCCATTTTCAATCGGAGCAAATGTAATATTAGATCTTTCTTTCTTTTTTTCTTTTTTTTTCTCAATTTCTATTCTTTTTCTTCCTAAAACTATGGTTAAGATGTGAGGAGAAAAGGTAGTCTCGCCTTGTCCGCCTCGACAGCGATAAATTCTGGTCACCGAAAAATTGTACAAGTGCACCACCAAACCGAATGAGATGACACGGGCTTTGGCTGTGCGGGGAATACAACTCCTCTACTTCGCGTACGAGTTCTCTATTCCTTCAGGGAAGCATCGTTTATGTGAGGCCATGGATGATAGCTTTCTTCTCCCGCTTCATGCTCTTGAGGTCGATTTCTATTTTCCCTTACACCCTTTCTTCTTCTACAATCTTCTTAACAACTAAAAACTAGCTTCGAGCCAGCTTTCTGGTTTCTCTTGGTGGTTGACTGTGGCCTACTTTCTCGATTGCTCCCAACGCGGCGAGGTGTCGATGCTCGTTGTTTTTCAGCATCTTTGTCAATTGAAAGGTAGTGAAGCAGGGGAGTTTGCGAGGCGTTATTACTTCTGCCTTCGCAAGGGATCGAAAAGCATCCTCTAGAACCATATAACTAGTCTTCTCCTGAATTGGGGGAAGTATATCAGGGTTCACAACAAGTTTTGGGATTGTTTCGGGTTTTCTACCATGTGGTTTGGTCCAAGTTAAGATATGCTATCATTTAAGCGGCCTCTTGATGTAGAAGGAGCTATTAGACAATTTCGTAGGCTAAAAGTGGGTGGCGTGTTGATTTTGGAAACCTCCTCACCATGCGTAATATCTTTAAATTTTGTTTAGAATATCTTAGTCCTAATAGGTGGAGGTTAGGTGATAACTAGGAAGTCACTCGATCTATCGACAGAGTGCTTGGGGAAGATACTTGGCCCCACCACTCCAATGCTCAGTTAGCTCACATTTTGGTTGGGGAAGTGGAGGAGCTTGTGAATTTTTTTTACCTCTACTGCAGGATGAGACTTCATCCATTTTCCCTACTCTAGTTCATATAGAGAGACGAAAGAGGTCCTTGTGAAAAGGCTAACCAGTTAACTGATCCCACTGATAATAGAGTTGTTACTGGTGCAAGGAACAATCAGGAATCTTCAAGTAGCCCTGCTGGTTCATACAACCTTTCTTGTGATCTAAACGAGGAAATGGATATCGACGTTGTCATAGGCCTTCTTCGCGAGAAACGCAAGTCCCCCGCCTTTTCTAGGCCTTTTATGCTAGTTTTGCAAGCGATGATAGTAGCGCACAGCAAGAGCATCGCAACAAGAGGAGGATGGATCGCACTACTCCTATGGTAGAAGCTTCTCCATCACCTCCTCCCAGGGCAAGCTTATTATCTACTGCCTAAGGCTGTTCGCCCATTCAAGTACTTGAGGATATTGCTTTTATTGTTCCTCCACCTGAGGATACTCATCCTAATGTCCCTTCAGTCTCTTCTCTTGTTCCTGCGGTTGAGGAGACCTCATCTCACCGTGAAAGTGCTCATGAATTCTACTCCTCTCTCTAGTTAGTGATGGTTAAGTACATTGAGGCTTACGTGCGCGAGTTCCACTAAAGGTTGATTGAGGAGTTTGAGAAAAAACTAGCTGAAACTACTACTCAGCTAGAGAGTGCACGTGAGCTGCAGCAGAAAATGAAGGAGGAAAATGAAATTATGTATAAGGAGAATACAAGGCTTATTAAGCGCTCTTCTACGCTAGAGATGAGGTTAGAAGAGGTCATCGTCGATTATCGCACTGAATAGGAGAAGAGGGTATAGGTAAAAACTGATCTGGTTGAGGTCCAGGCTGCTTTGGAGAAGGCCACCAAAGAACATGAAGCTCGCATGCAAGAGCAACCTGATGCCCATGAGGCCTATAAAAGGAAGACTCTAGATAACCTTAGTGTTTCTTTCTCGAAGCTGAAGTTGAATATCGTGGTTCATGCTCAGGTTGTCTTTGGTCCCTTTGACTTTCGCAATGTGAATCTCGATTGTCTTTATGGATTAGACCTAGGCGGGCTTGGTTTTGATGTTCTTTGTCCTTCAGGACATGCTTGGGAGTCTTTTTGCTCCTCTTGGAAGAACTCTCCGAACTTTTATTTAGGCAAAGTTCCTGCTGGACCAGCTGTTGTGAGCATGGTTCCTTTTGTTGCTGATAAAGGTGATACTACCCCTACTATGAACGAAGTTGTTGCCTCTGTCGTCGTAAACTTGGGCGATGATGTTGTGCCCTAATTATTTTTGTATGTAACGATTTTTATTTATAAAATGAAGATTTGTTTATTTTAGTTGTTGTATTTACCATACTTGCATAAAGCTAAATGTGAATCTACGAACTGTTTCCAACTTGGATCAGTTTCAAAATAGTCGAGTTATGATGTGAATCTGTGAGCTATTTTAAACTTAATTTTTTTTTTCAAAAATTAGTGAGTTGAATTTGCGAATTGTCTTTAACTTAGATAATTTTCAAAAGAGTCAAGCTACGATGTTAATCTGCGAGCTATTTTAGATTATGTTAGAGGTTGCGACTCTTTGCCTGCGAGCCTTAGAATAGTAGTTGGGAGCTTTGCTCTCGCTAATGTGTTAAAAGTTGCGGCTATTCGCTTGCAAACCTTAGAATAACAGTTGGGAGCTTTGCTCTCGCTAACTGTGTTGGAGGTTGTGGCTCTTCGCCTGCGGTCCTTAGAATAATAGTTGGGCCTTACACCCTATTATTGTTATGTTGGCCTTAAATGTACTGCTGTTAAAACCATGATGATGGATTTCATTCTAGTCTGTTTTAGAGCAATCTAGTACAAGTTTCGTTTCCAACCGTACTAGCCTATTTCAATCGAAAACTAATGTACCTGTGAAATTGATGAGAGAAAAAAAAAAGAGAAGAAGAACTGCAGAAAAAGATGAAGAAACTACGGGAAGAAGGAGAAGGAGAAGAAAAAAAGATGAATAAAAAAAATTCAAATTACAAAAATCGAGGAAAAGAAAAAAATATGAGATTCAAAAGAGTTGGGAAAAAAGTAAAAGCAAGGCTATTTTACCCAATGACCTAAAAAATAGTTATTTACGTAAATGATATTGATTTAAAAATAATCACCAAAATAACTTGAAATGAACAGTAAAATAAGTTTCGACACCATCTCTTTTTTTTGACATAATCATTGTCTGATGATTGTGTCAAGTGTTTAAAAAAATAGGTGTTGGGGATTAGATAACCGACATCTTTATATTTTTTTACATTCGTATCATACTGATATTTTTTATATGAGTGTTTTTAAATAAAAAATTGGGTGTTGAGAATTAATATTCGACACCACTTTTTACAAAAAAAAAAAAATGGCGCTGACATCCACTTTATCAAATTAAAAAAAAATTAGGTTGAAGCTAGCCATCTCATGGCCATGGATTGACACGAGAAATTGGGTCTGTCAAGTCCCATCAACATGTCAAGTCTCATCAACCCATTTCGTGTTCTTTATTTTCTTTTTTAATTAAAATTTATTTTTTTAATTTAAATATATCACTCTAAATTCAAATAACTAATTATTTCTTCTTTCAATTAAATTTACTTTTTAAATTGAAATATATTGCTTTAAACTGATTTATTCTTTAATTATTTTTATTAAATTCTATTTTTTAAATTTAAATATATTACTTTAAATTGATTTATTCTCTAATTATTTTTTCTTTTAATTAAATTCTACTTTTTAATTTAAATATATTTATTCTTTAATTATTTTTCTTTAAATTAAATTTTATTTTTAATTTAAATATATTGCTTTAAATTTATTTATTCTTTAATTATTTATTCTTTTAATTAAATTTTATTTTTTAAATTTAAGTATATTACTTTAAATTGATTTAGATTTGATCATGGGTCGGGCCACCTGACCTGACCCGAAAGCTCGCCCGAAAAATAGGAGGGTTTAGATAAAAATATAGGCCCGAAAAATGGGCCTGGACAAAAAGTGAGACCCATTTTCTAAACCGGGCCGGTTCTCGGATAAGAGTTTTTTAGCCCGACCCGAATAAATTAACCATTTTTAATAAAAAATTATATTGTTGTTTTGGTGTTATTTTTTATTGTTTTGGTGTTTTTTTATTGTGTTGATTTTTTTTACTGTTTTGATTGCTGTTTTGTTGCTTTTTTACTGTTTTGATGCTGTTGTTTTTGTTGCTATTTTTTTGTTATTTTTACTGTTATTTGTTGCTATTTTTATTGTTTTTTGTTATTGTTTTGCTGCTATTTTGATTGTTATTTTGGTTGTTTAAATGTTATTTTTATGCGTTTTTACTATTGTTTTATTTTTTTTAATATTATTTGAATATTGTAGAACTTATGTTTTATTGTTATTTTTCTTTCTACTTTATTTGCAACTATCTTAATATAAAGTATTTTTAATTTGTATTTTTTAATGTTTGTTTTAATGTTTTTAAGTTTATTTGATATATTATATATATTTTAATTTGTTGTATATAATAAAATAATCTAAAAAATTAATATGGGTTGGACCGGATCGGGCTTGGGCTTGACTTCTATAATTCAGGTCGGGCTTGGACAAAATTTAGGCCCATTTTTTGGACTGGGCCAGACTTGGGCCTAGCAATTGGGCCTAAAAATTTGTTAAAGCCCAGCCCGAAACCGACCCGACCCACGATCAACTCTAAATTGATTTATTCTTTAATTATTTCTTCTTTAATTAAACTTTATTTTCTTTAATTTAATTTATTGCTTTAAATTGATATGGGGAAACGAATTTCTCATAATGCTGGATGTCTCGAATTGGGAAGTTTCATCACTTGCTTTTGAGATGCTATCGGACCGCAATCTCCGTAGACATCCTAAAGGTCGACCACATTCGACGAGGATTCTAAATGACATGGATGTCAGGGAAATAGGCGAACCCAAACAGTGCAATGTGTGCCGAACATCCGGTCACAATCGATCAACTTGCCCACATCGTGTCTATGTTACCAGTCAATCTTCTCGTAATGTCGGATTGAAAGATGATGAGTGATTTCTTATTTCTCCATGATTCTTATAAAAACGTAACAAACATTAAAAATTCTTTTTAATTATATAAATTATGTTACCCACATTCTTATTTTTTATTTTTCCTTGATTCTTAATTTAAACAATCGAATTTTATTAAAATATCAATTTAAAAGAATAAATTTAAATTAAAAAAAATAACAAACATGAATCAAACTCGAACAAACTTAAAATAAACAAACAAATATTAACAAGGCCTGTTCATTCAAACTCAATTCAATAATAAAAGTATCATTGTTAAATATTTTATTTTTAAATTGTCACTTTAAATATTTTATTATGGGATAAATATTAAATTTATACATTAACTTTGGTATGATGTGAAATTTCATACATAAACTTTTTTTTGGTGCAATTATTCACATGTAAATTTGATTTTGATTTAATTATACACATTTGAAGAAATAAATAAATACATTTATTTTTATATAGAATTAATATAATTTTCTTTTTATACAATATATCAACGTAAAATTGTGTTAATTTGGTAATGTTTTGTTATTTGAGAAAATTGAATCAAATCAAAATTTAATGTATAAAATTACACAAAATCAAAGTTTACGTACAATTTTGATATTGATCTCTTTTATTTATAAAATTGATCTAATTTATAAGTAAAATGTTTAATTTCTTTAAACATTTTCATTAAAGAGATATATTAATAAAATTTATTCAATTAAAGAATTTTTTTTGATAAAAAATAAATATCGAATAGATTTTATTTTTTTTAAAAATAAATATTTTTTTATAATAAAATGTCTTCATTTGAATTTTATTTTAAAAATAAAATCTATTTGTTAATTTTTCATCCAAAATTAATATATGGTAGAAATCAATTATAATCCCTAATCATGTGGAGATTATCTCCCATTATCAGTAGAGATTTATTTTAAAGACAATGCACAAAATAAAAGTTAAACAACAAAAGGAAACAATACATGGGAAGCAGAAGTGTGTATACAACAATTTTAGGCACAATCACAAATAAGGAAACTCAATTTTTCTTAAGAAGTTTAAAAAAATATGAAAAACCCTAAGAAAAATACATCATCTTTGTCAAAAATATCTAATATTTACCTTTTTTACCATGTTTAGGGTTGCCTTCCTGCATCATGGCTACAAATTCGTTGTAATCAATCCGACCATCCTGGGAAAAGAAACCCCAACATGGAATGAGTCAAACATGGAAACCTGTTCACTAGGAATGCATGTAGGAGAAGGATTAGAGAGCTGCTTACGTTGTCTTGATCGACTTCTTGCATGATTTCGTCGAGGTGGATGTCTTGAATACCAAACTCTTGACAAGCTTTTTGAAGCTCATCCGGAGTGATGTAGCCGCTGCTGTCTCTGTCGAAATACGAGAAGGCTGCCAACAGGTTGTCTTCCCTCTCAATCTTGTTTAGATGCAATGTTGCGGTTACGAACTCTTCGTAATCAATTGTACCACTGTTATTAATATCTGCCTGTGATTCCCAAAAACCAAAATCATTTCAAATTGGTAAGATGAGTGTGACATGGATTGTTTATGAAGAAAGTCAAGAGTAACTTACAGCCTGCATTAGAGCACGGAATTCGGATTCAGCAAGATTGGCACCAAATTTTTTCAACCCTTCTTTAAGTTCATCATAGGTGATTTGGCCACTATTATCAGCGTCTATCATCTTGAACATTTCTTTCAACCCGGCAATTTCTTCTTCAGAAAGTCTTTGGGCGATGACCTGAAGAAAACTGAAGAAAACAATGAAATAATGGAGATTCGAACCAAATAAGTATCATTCAGAAGTGGGATTTCTGCACTGAAAAGAGTTTCCATTTCAGTATCTTTTCTGGAGGCCGTTATCAATGAGAGAAACTTACTCTCAAGGCCATTTTCTTGAGCTTATCCATTGCAGAAAATTGTTTCATGCGGCTTAAGACAACGGAATCAAGTGGCTTGTCGGGTGCTACCCCATCAACCTGAACCCAAGGGTGGTCTGCAAGTTACCAAAAACCTCAAAATCCCATAGTGAAAACATAGAAAGATCATCAAACTTAATCCATTAATCTCGAGAATTCGGATGATTTTGATTAGTGACATATGAAATTATGGCCTACTAATATAGCTACACATGACAAGATCAGAAAGGAAGACAAACTGAGATTTTAAGTTTAAACAATCCTTACTTAGTACTTCGTGAGCCTTTATCCGCCTCTTTGTATCTCTGTCGAGCATTTTCGCCACTAAATCTTTAGCACTTTCAGAGATATTAGGCCAGGGATCAGATGAGAAGTCAAGCTCTCCATTCAAAACCTCATTAAATATTTCTTGTTCAGTTTCTATATCCAAAACAAAAGACCCCGAAATAGAACAAAGGTTCAAGAAAAAATTGCTAAAAAAAAGTGAAGAGTTCAAATGGTAATAAGAACATTACATCTGATGAATACTTACCACCCCAAATGGAGGCACCCCACTTAAGAGAATGTAAGTGATCACCCCAGCACTCCACACGTCCGCTTCCGGACCATAATGCTTTCGTAAAACCTCAGGTGCGACATAATATGGGCTTCCGACAACATCGTTTAAGATATCCCCTAAAAAGTTTAAGACCTTTAAGCAAACATAACATAGTAGGGAAGTCTAAAGTCTAAACTCTTAATTCCTATAAATGAAACAGAGGGCTAAAATTTCATACTAAAAAAAAGAGAGTGATTTTGAAAATACCAGGCTTGAAGAATATGGATAATCCGAAATCAATGGCTTTAAGAGGTGAATCCTCCTCATTATTCACAAAGAGAAAATTTTCAGGCTTAAGATCCCTATGCATTACTCCCATGGAATGGCAAGCTTCTACAACAGCAACAATAATCCTTGCTATCCCAGCTGCCTTTCTTTCACTATAATGCCCTCTCTTTACTATCCGATCGAAAAGTTCACCACCTGCACACAACTCCATCACAACATGAACTGCCATGTTATCCTCATAAGACCCTTTGATGGATATAACATTAGGGTGCCCTGCCAAGTGATGCATTATCTGAATTTCTCTCTTCACATCATCCACATCCTCAGTCGTCGTGAGCTTCCTTTTCGCGATTGACTTGCAAGCATACTCTTTCCCAGTACCTTTCTCGATGCAAAGGAAAGTCGTCCCGAACTGTCCTTGACCTAACTTCCTCCCCAAGTTATAGTATTCCTTCAAATGACCTGTCTTGGTTTGCAAGACAGAGCCAACCTGCAACCCTGCACATGATTGCCTCTTCACATTATGAGCTTTTCGGGTTTTAGTCTCGGTTTTGGACTCTTGCTTGTTAAATCCTGCAAGTTGGGAGGGCTTGGACTTAAGTCTTTGAGGGTGAGATTTTGATTGTTGTCTTTGGGTCATTTCAGCGGCTTTTTCCTTTCCGTCTTCTTCCCTAACAATCTTCATTTCTTCCGGAGGTTGTTTACGAACCGATCCGGATTCCTCCGGTTCTTTACTTTCAGACTGACCCGGATCTTTAGCTTCACCTTCATTACCATCTTGTTTGTTATCTTCATTTTCACCTTCCTCCGTTGCGGTTGATTTGGCACAGCTATTCCCCATTTGACCTCTTAATTTCTCACACTTTCTTCTTCCTTAACCATCCAATAATATCTAAATTCACCCATTAACTATAACCCCATTTCTTATCTCCCTAAAGGTTCTACTTTTTTTGAAACAAAAATAAGGCAATCTAAACCACCCTAATAACTTCACACTATCAATTCAACAAACACCAATGATTCAATGATGAATGTAATAAATAAAAGACGAGAATTATCCCTCCCTATATCTTCACACAAACAATTCAACAAACACCAATGATTCAATGATGAATGTAATGAATCAAAGACAAGAATTATCCCTCTAATCTAAATCAATTTCATTAAAAAAAAAAGGGATCCTTTGAGGGCTTCCTCCTACTATACTAAAAAAACTCCCTACAATAATCAATGATCATTAATAAAAAGAAGAAATGCCCAATAACCTAATGTAAATAAACAATCAGAATAAAAAAATCCTGTGCCGGAACAAGTATTTGAAAATCATAAACAATGGAGAAATATGAATTTGACAAATAATTAAAAACCAAATGAAAATTAAGCAAGAGGAATGGATTTGGGTGTTTTTAATAGTAGAGGATTATATATGAAAAATGACGTACTTGTTCAATAATTTGTATAATCAAAGAAAAGGAAAATTTTGATTTTTCTGCTATTTTTTTTTATTTTCTTTCCCCATTCAAAAGAAAGAAAATGGAAGGAAAGAGGAAGAAAGAATAAAGAAAAAGACAGGTTTTTCTGTTAGAATTGTTTCAAATTTTTACGGGTTTATATGGGTTTTGGTAAGGTATAGCTCACGACCAGCCTGGTTTCAGTAGTTATAACTTGATCATTGATCAACTTTGTGATGGACGGCTCAGATTAATATGATATTAAAGTCCGAGTTGATTTTTTTAAATGGGTTTTGTCATTTTATTTGACTATAAATTTATTTCTGTTAAAAAAATTGAAGTAATTTAATGTATTTTAATTTAAAATCTGAGTAATTAAGCATAATTAATCATGGAGACAATAGTTTTCATTAATTTTATATAAATTTAATTGGTATAATAACAAATTTGATTATCATAATTTACACATTCTATCAATTTAGTTATAATTCAATAAATTTGGCCCACAATATATTTGTAAATGTATAAATATTTAAGCTAAATTTGTTGATTTTTTTAGAATCAAAGACCAAATTAACAAAATATATAAACATTAAGAACTAATTTTGTTAATAAACATTGAAGGCTAATTCTGTTAATATACTAATCACACACAATTGACGAAAGGTATTAACTCCATGAGTAATTGTAATTGACAGGAATTAAATTGTTTTGATTTTTTTAAGAGTGATCAATTTGCTCAATTCTTAAATTGATGGCGGGAGAGGTCTTTTTGCCACTATGATATAATTTGTAATGTCAAACATAAATTTTGATTTTGTGTGATTTTATACTGTTAGAACCATAAAACAATATCTGATATAAAATTAAAACTATAAATCAGGATTTGTCAAGTCAAATCATCAAGAAAAAAATCAATAACAAAACTAGATGCGGAAGCATACCTGAATTTATCGATTTCTTGAAATCTATGGATTTTGGGATTTTGGGATTTTGATCTTTCAAATTAGCACATAAGTAATCTTGAGAAGGTCTCTCTCTCTTTTTTAAAGATGAGATATTAGAAAAGTTACATTGTGTGTAAATTTGAGACTATAACCCTAATATATATTTGACTCATACTTTATTTAATAATTAAAGCCCAATAAACCTTAATCAAATTAGATCACTTTTAACTTGGACTACGCTATTATGATAGTAAATAATAATATGTAATTAATTATATTATATATGTGATGTTTATATTTTCAAACATATACATGAAATTTTAATTTGATTAAATTATCACAAATCACTAACAATATTATCCAATTAGCATTATTTTACGTTGATATATTGTATACACAAATAATTATATTAATTCAATGCGAATATATATATATTTATTTATTTATTGATTTCTTTAAATGTGTACAGTTGAATCAAAATCAAAATTTCATTTAAACATATGAACCAAAATTCAACTTTCACTTGGGATACAATAAACTTGTACATGCCCTCTATTTATAAGGCTTCAAGTACCATAAGTTACAAAGCGTTAAGGACCAACATTAAGGAATTTAAGGGTTACAAGATAATGAATTTAAGGGTTATGGACATTCATTCTTTATGGATTAAAATAGGATAAATTGGAGGGGGTTATAGACATCCATTTATCAATGGATTTAGTACTAGTAGTGGGTGAGTATTCGATCGAGTCGAATCGAGTCAAAAAATTTCGAGTTAGTCAAGTTGACGATCTCATTTTAGCAATCGAACTCAATTTGAAAATTTTTCGAATCGAGTCGAGTTAGCAAATCATATTATTTATACTCAATATTGTGTTTGTTAGACAAAAGGCAGTATAAAAAATATAAATATAACTTAAATTTAATAATAAATTTAAAAACAAATAACAAATATATTTTACGTAGTATTTGTAGATGGATTGTAAATAAAAATCCGTTGAGGCCTGTATAAACAGTCTTCTTAAGACAGATTCGCCCTCTCGTAGGTGCTAAAGAATTTTTGGATGTCTATCTCCTAGATACAACAATGATCAGTTACCAAAAGCAGCACAACTTTTGTATCAAGCGAATGCTAACCAAGCCTCCTCTATCACCAAAAAACAGAAGCAGTATTGAGAGAAAACAAGAACAAGTTTTTTGAGAGAGAACAAAAGTTGTTTCTTCTTCTCTTGATGTATAAAATGAAATGAAAAGTGGGCTATTTATAGTGAAATTTTCATGAAACAGTTTCATGTAATTTAAAACAAAACATTTTCATTGGAGAGTTACAAAATAATGTTTTGTAAGTTACAAAAATGGTGAGTTACAAAAAATTAAAACAAAATAAAGCTATGTAATTGCCTTTGGAACACCAAAGGACAGTTCTGTTGAAGAGGAAAAATATTTAAATTGGCTAAAAATTTCGGTAGGCCCACTAAGGCTCGATTGGTTCAAACATTTCATGTCGTCCACATCGTGGGGGCGTGCCCTTAACCCGTTTTGGTTTGATCGGCACCCCTGCACACGAGGGAGAGCTTTAGTTTAGTCATTTACTAACTAACATGTTGCTTCTAGCTTATAAACCCTTCCCATATACCACACTTTTAAAAATGTGGGATATGCGGTTTTAAGCACTATTTTTCCTCAACAATTATTTACATGTAGCTTACTTTGAGCTTCAATTTCTCATTCATTACTCAACCATTTTGAGCATATTATATATCGTTTTAAAGGTCTTATGGAGTATAATATAATAATAAAATTTATTATTTAAAAACTTCAATTTTACCCATAAATAATATGCCTCAAAGTTCCCTAGTAAACATTATTTCCAACAATCCCCCACATGAATGAAATTGAAAGATCAACGAAATTCAATGACACGAAGTGGTGATAGAGTTTACGTTAGATATTTGCATAGGATAGGTAGGCATCAACCTTTGAACCTTCACTTGTGAAAGTATATTTACTTTACTGGTTGACCAGTAAACACGATGTCCTTGAACTGTTCTGCCTTTGGTGTAAACGATGACATACCTCACTCAAATACCTCCCTGGCAAGGTTTTTATTCTCATGGGTATGTTCATTTGGCCGTGAACATCTCCTAGTTTTGAAAGAGTTTTAGAGAACTATGCCCCAACAGTGTTCTAGAAGCAGCCCCTATTCACTCTCACATAGGTGACTTATGCAGTTCAACTCATCGAAACTTACAATGGTCATTAAAAGCATTTGCTTAACCTTTTCCACATTTTTAATCACTGTTATCATCATAGAAATGGGCTTAGAGTAATAACTCCCATAATGACCTTACAAGGTCTATGCAAGTAGGTTGTTCCTTTGAACCTAGATCTTGGGATCTCCAATCAACTAGGTTGGGTTTTCCTTCACATAGCGCCTTTAAATGTTCATAGGCTTCAACCCCATTTCTTTCGATGTTTTATCAACCTGATCTCAGTTTAATCCTTTGTTTAGTGGATCCGCAATGTTATCTTTTGATTTTATAAAATTAATATAGATAACCCTAGTCAAGATCGGTTGTCTAACGGTATTATGTCGATGATGTATATGTCTCGACTTACCATTATACATCACTCTTATGCTCTACCAATTGTAGCTTGATTATCACAATATATGCATATTCTAGGCACAGACTTTGGCCATTCAGGAATATCTTCCAAGAAATTTCGTAGCCATTCAGCCTCTTCTCCAGATTTTTCTAGAGTTACAAACTCAGATTCCATTATGGATCTGGTTATAATCGTTTGCCTTGAGGATTTCCATGACACAACTCCTTCTCCTAATGTGAAAACATATTCACTTGTGCCTTTAGTATCTTAAATATCAGATATCCAACTAACATCGAAAAATCCTTCTAACATATCAGGATATTTGGAATAATGTAGTCCATAGTCCCGAGTATATTTGAGATATCTCAGTACCCTCACAATTGCTTTTTAGTGGTTTTCCTCTGGATCGCTTGTGAATTTGCTTAAACTGCTTACAGTGAAAGCAATATCCGATCTAGTACAACTCATAAGGTACATTAGACTGCCTATGACCATTGCATATTCCACTTGGTCAACACTTTCACCTGGACAAATGTTGACTTGTATCTATAGGAGTCAATATGAGACCTTCAGGTGATCTCTTGGTCAACACTAACACCAGAATCATCTTTACTATATTTTATAAGAATCTTGTCCACATAGTGTGAGTCAATATGAAACCTTCAGGTGATCTCTTGATTTGGACGCCCAAAACCACATCAGCTAGCTTCATATCTTTCATGTCAAATCTTGAATTTAACATGTCTTTGGTACGTTTTACCATGTCATCATTACTTCCAATAATGAGTATGTCATCGATATATAAACACAAGATTACATATCCATTTACAGTGGTTTTGACATACACGCATTTGTCACACTCATTAATTTTAAATCCATTTGTCATCATGACATTGTCAAAATTTTCATGCCACTGCTTTGGTGCTTGTTTAAGTCCATACAAAGACTTCACCAATCTACAGTGTTTCCTTTCTTGCCCTGGAGTTACATGACCCTCAGGTTGTACCATGTAAATCTCCTCATTAAGATCTCTATTTAGAAAAGCTATTTTAACATCCATTGGATGTACTTTTAGATTTTGCAAAGCGACAATTGCAAGTATCATCCTTATAGAAATTATTCTTGATACAGAAGAAAATGTATCAAAGTAATCAAGACCTTCCTTTTATCTATAACCTTTTATCACTAATCTGGCCTTGTACTTATCAATCATTTCATCTGTTTTCATTTTCTGTTTGAAAATCCATTTAGAATTTATTGGTTTAATTCCCGGAGGAAGATCCACTAATTCCCACATATGATTTTGTTTGATTGGAATCAATTTCACTTTTAATAGCATCTTTCCACAAAGTGCTTTCAGAAGAGCATATAGCTTCACTATAAGTTTGAGGTTCAGCCTCTAGCATATAGGTTAAAAAAATCTTATCTAAAAGACTTTTCCACCCTTGCCCTTTTACTCCTCAGTTATGCTTTAATTTCAACATTTTGTTCAACATCTTGACTATTTTCATTAATAGTCTCTATGGTTCATTTCAATGAACTTGAACCAATATCCCTAGTCTTACAAGGGAATATATTTTCAAAGAATGAGGCATTCTTTGGTTTCAATATCGTATTCTTGTGAATTTCAGGATTCTTTGATTCATGTACAAGAAATCAATATGCATTGCTATGGTATGTATAGCCAATGAAAATACAATCCACCATTTTAGGGCTTATTTTCATTTGCTTTGGTAACGGAGTCATTTCTTTTGCAAGACACCTCCACACTTTCAGGTAGTTATAGGAAGGTTTTCTGCCTTTCCATATCTCATATGGTGTCTTGTCCTTTTTCTTGCGGGGCACTTTATTTAAAAGATAATTAGCTGGCAAAACAGCTTCCCCCCACATATTTTGTGATAACCCAGAGCTTACTAGCATTGCATTCATCATTTCCTTTAAGGTTCAATTTTTCTGCTCTGCTACTCCATTTGATTGAGGAGAGTATTGTGGTGTCACTTCATGAATAATACCATGTTGTGCACAATATTCACCAAATGGTTCAATATATTCACCACCATGGTCACTTATTACCATCTTAATTCTTTTATTAAGTTGAGTTTCAACTTCCTGCTTATAGAGAATGAATTTTTCTAGAGCTTCATCTTTGCTTTTAAGAAAATATACATAACAATATTTTGTGCTATCATCAATGAACGTAATAAAATATTTATTCCCTCCTCTAGTTTGAACAAACTTTAAGTCACAAACATCGCTATGTATTAAATCAAGTGGTTCTGTATTTCTTTCAACAGTTTGAAATGAAGACCTTGCTAATTTTGTCTCAACACAAGTTTCACATTTATGATTATAATTAATGTGAAATGAAGGAATGTGCTCTAAGTTAATTAATCTTCGTAAAATATCATAATTAACATGTCCAAACCTACCGTATATATCAAACGACTCAAGCATATAAACAGAAGAAGAGACATTATTCTTATTCATACTTTTGGCTTTTATAGATATAGTATTGAGTTTCCACATACCATTCAATACATATCCTCTTCCTACAAACATTCCCCCTTTAGACAACACTATTTTTTGGGATTCAAATATCACAACACAGAGATCAATTTCAAACATTTTTCTCGTGTAGTAAATTTATGAATCTGTTAAACGTCAAGAATTTAGTTAGAAACTAAAACTAGAAATAAAAACACAATTTTTGTTAAATGACAGGAATTTAGTGAAACTAAAAACCCAAAATAAAGTCTACACGGACTAATAGAAAACAAAATAATGAACAATGCACCAGGTAGGTTACTTTGAAAGAGAGGTGATGCACTAGGCACGCTTAAATACCAAGTCTTTCAAAAAACCAATCTTAGACATGCACTCCCAAATTGTTTTTCAATTATTAGTATGTACCCACCTTTGATTTGTAGGGTTCTATCTTAAGATGGTTAGACAAAAGACAGTATAAAAAATATAAATATAACTTAAATTTAATAATAAATTTAAAAACAAATAACAAGTATACTTTACATAGTATTTGTAAATGGATTGTAAATAAAAAATCCATTAAGGCCTGTATAAACAATCTCTTTAAGACAGATTCGTCCACTCCTAGGTGCTAAAGAATTTTTGAACGTCTACTCCCAGGATACAACAACGATCAGTTGCCAAAAGCAGCACAACTTTTATAACAAGTGTATGCTAACCAAGCCTCCTCTATCACCAAAAAATAGAAGCAGTATTTGAGAGAAAACAAGAACAAGTTTTTTGAGAGAACAAAAGTTGTTTCTTCTTCTCTTGATGTATAAAATGAAATGAAAAGTGGGCTATTTATAGTGAATTTTTCATGAAACGGTTTTATGTAATTTAAAACATAACATTATGATTGGAGAGTTACAAAATAATGTTTTGTAAGTTACAAAAATGGTAAGTTACAAAAAATTAAAACAAAATAAAGTTATGTAACTGCCTTTGGAACACCAAAGGATAGTGTTGAAGAGGAAAAATATTTAAATTGGCTAAAAATTTCGGTATACCCACTAAGGCTCGATCGGTCCGAATATTTCGTATCGCCCACGTCGTGCGGGTGCGCCCCTAACCCGTTTTGGTTTGATCGGCACCCCCCTGCGTGCGAGGGAGAGCTTTGGTTTAGTCATTTACTAATCAACATGTTGCTTCTAGCTTATAAACTCTTCCCATATACCACACTGTTAACAATGTGGGATATGAGGTTTTAAGCACCATTTTTCCTCAACAATAATTTACATTTAGCTTACTTTTAGCTTCAATTTCTCATTCATTACTCAATCATTTTAAGCATATTATCGTTTTAAAGGTCTCATGGAGTAGAATATAATAATAAAATTTATTATTTAAAAACTCTAATTTTACACATAAATAATATGCCTCAAAGTTCCCTAGTAAATATTAATTTTCCAACAGTGTTTACATGGACTGATTATTTAACTAGTAGACGAAATACAATATTATTTAATTACATAAACAATATAATATACTTAATAATTACACATAAAGAACTATTTTAGGCATGCAAAATAACTATACATAACATTGCAAGACGACAATTGTGATCATAATTCGAGTAAACTACATAAGCTAGTACACCACACGCATAATTATATTTACATAGTGCATAATTATGCGTCAAGAACTATCTTATATTTAAGATAGCAAAATGATATACAAAAAAATATGATATAGGGATACATGTCACTACTACACAAAATATTATATAACAAAAATGATATACCAAAAATATTATATAGATGGTGTGATGCTCCAAGACTCGAATTTAACAAAATAGATTTAAGCTTCCTACACAACAAAATCAAGCATTTAACCAATTGTTTTGACCAAATCAAAGTAAAGCAAATGCAAGATTGAAGGTTTCATAAGCATTAACAAAACATCTATTCCAAAAAGTTAAAATCAAACTATCTTCAAGCTTCATTTTCTTCGAACACTGTAGATAGTACTGACAACTCTGTAACAAAAATTAAAATGTATTCTTAAATCATGAAAATATTTACTACAAAAATTAAAAAAACATTGAATTTTGTGAGTTATAGTTAAGTATGTTACCATCTTTTTGTTTCGATAACTTTGACAATTCTAATAAATATAAAAAGAGAAAATTAGTTAAATTGTGAGAATGTTTATAAAAATAAATAAAATAAGCAATTAACTTTTTGGATTAAAGTTAGATCCCTTACCATCATCTATATATTGAAGTTCCTCCACATACTCCTCAAAGTTAATAAGATCTTTTGATCTTTGAAGTCAATCTTGTGTGCAAACCAAAGCTTCAATCATAGAAGGAGTCAAAGAACTTCTAAAATTATCTAGAACATGTCCACTCGTGCTGAAAGCACTTTCGGATGCAATGGTTAAGATAAGAACATATAACACATCTCGAGCCATTTGCGCAACAATTGGGAATCTTGGATTATTAACTTTCCACCATAATAACAAATCAAATGAATCTGAATTATTTTCACAATCTTCTCTCAAATATCTATCCAACTCAAATTTACTTTCCAAGCCAACACATTGCTTTTTCTTCATATATTGCTGCATTACTAAGCCTATCTTCGATTTTAATTGATCTATTTCATTTTCACTTGAACTTGGAGCTCTAGTTGGAAAATTAGATTCAACTTCAACATTCGTGTGATGGTTTCCCTCAACAACTGCAGCATATTCATGAAACAAATAATGCAATTCTCTATTGACCATCCTTATAATGTCATCTGCAACAGAAGGAAAAAAGCAAGTTGACTCCAAATGCAAGAAAATTCATTTTTGTGTCGTGGGTCAAGGATAACTGCTAGATAAATAAGCAAGTTCATCACTTTTGAATCACCCCAGTACTTCTTGTACTTGTCATTCATTTTTGAAGCCATAAACATTATGTCTAAATTCCTACAATGTTTCCATCCATCGAGAAGATAATGCACATTTGTGACTACTTCAAAAAAAAAAAGAATTAGAGGTGACATGCAATGATCCAGACACCTTGAATGTAAGTTCATGAAAAGGCTCAAGCACTTTCGTAACTCTTTGAGCATTTTCCCAATCATCACATGTAGGGACTCTATATCTAGCACTAAGGTCTAGAAAAAAGTTCTTATCATCATGAACATAAGCTTCAAACACACATTCATATTTTTCAGCCACATTTAACATCATATAAGTTGAATTCCATCTAGTAGGCACATCTAGAAATAATTGAGCCTTAGTACCTACCATTTCTTCTTTTGCCCGACGGTTGAATTTAGACAACCTTGATGGTGATGCTCTAATATATCTCACAGCTCCTCTAACTCGATCCACTGATATAGAAGCATCCTTAACCTTTTCTTGAACACTGAGATTAATAATGTGCGTCGTACATCTCATATGTATATATTTACCATTCACAACACAAGCTTTTCGATGAATCAACATCTTTCTTAAATAATCAACAACAGCATTGTTAGAAGATGCATTATCAATAGTAATAGTAAAGACCTTCTCAATCCCCCAACCTATAATACATTTCTCAAGGGCTTGATCAATGCTCTCACCTCTATGAGTAGAAATTGGGCAAAATTTTATAATCCTCTTTTGTAACCTCCACTCATCATCTATCCAATGAGTTGTTAGAACCATGTAGGATATCCTTTGCAATGAAATCCAAGTGTCTATCGTCAAACAAATTCTACTTGTCTCTTTTTGAAAAGATTGCTTTAATGTATTCTTCATGGAATTAAACAAATCAAGCCAACCTTTTCTAATTGTCTAACGAGATGGAAGATTAAACCTTGGGCCTGCTATAGAAATAAAGAATTTAAAACCCTCTCCTTCCACAAATTTAAAAGACAATTCATCCATAATAATCATATGAATCAATGCATTTCTAATATCATCTTGATTAAACACCCAAGTTGACAAATCTAAATTTTCTTGGCTAGATTTTGTAATGCAAGTTCTTCTTAAGAATAGAGGAATTACCTTGGGGTTTTCTTGAGCAAGTCTTCAAATGGTTATTTAGATTGGTGGTAGAAGCCCCGGTTTCCATTGTGTAAGTGACATCGCAATAATTGCACTTTGCCTTATTCTCTCCATCTTCTATTGAGTATTTGTTGAAATGTTGCCAACAAGGTGCCCTTAGTTTGATATTTCTTCGAGTATTTCCCTTCTTTGTTGTGCTGACAACTTTAGTAGGAGAAGTAGGTGTAGCTTCTTGTAATGGTTTTTTTTGCTTTCAGACTTTTGCGATGACATTGAGTCATTCATCTAAAATAATAAATATAACTTTTAAGTTCATAAACATGACAAAAAGAAGAAGTGATAGAAAATAAAAGAAGCTAAAGGAATATATAAAGAATAGAAGAGTAAAGTAAATGTATGATACAGGACATAACGGTCTTCAGCAAAGTAGAGCAATGTGAATAAAAAGAAACAAAGACACTCAAATCACATCCATGGATGTAATAAAAATAACAAGTCGACCACCCGAATCACATTTATGGAGACAGTGATGTATGATAGTTTAAAATAATTATCACACCCGAATCCGTAAAAAATACTTACTCACATGCACAAAGCCAAAAAAAAAATTACAGTCTTACCTTAAGGATTAAACAATTGATGGTGGTTGTTGCCTATGGGATTGTGGTCGTGGGACCAAACAAGAAGCCAAAAATGATAAACAGGTGTGGGAAGAAATCAAAACATTTGAGTAACCAGGCATGGGAAGGAATAAGGATGATGCGAAAGTGGAGGGGATTTGGAACGACGAGAAGCAAAAGTAAGAATGGATTAAAATTTAAAAAATATTAATTTAATATTTATCAAAACGACGTAGTTTTGATTTCTCTTATTTGGATTTTCGGATAACTCAAATTGTGTAAATCATATCCGAGTTAAATAAAAAATTTGAATTTTTTATTTGAGTTAACTCGAATAACTCGAACTGTTTAATTCAAAATCTAAATTTTTATCGAATTTTTCGAATCGAATCGAATTTTGCTCACCCCTATACAACACTCCCCCTTGGATGTCCATTAATGAAAATGTCTCATAAAAACTTTATTAGGAAAAACCTTATGGGATAAAAACCTAATGAAGGAAAATAATACATAATCTATGATTACAAGTTGCCTCGTTAAAAACCTTTACTAGGAAAATCCAGTGGGACAAAACCTTGGTTAAAGGAAAAAAGTGCAACATGTTTTTTACTCCCTCTAATGGCAATATCACATTACATCTTTGAGTCAACACATTCTAATATTGTGAAGTTGTCTTTCAAATGGATGTGTTGCTTGCAAGATATATCAAAACTCCTATGATACTTAGATATGATACTTCAGGACTAAGAAAATCTTGATCATTCTCGGAAGGATGAAATTGATCTTTATTCACATCTAACAATCGTACAACCATTGGGGTACTCAATGGATTTGTTTTTTCCATGTAAAATTTCTTTAAGATTTTTTTCATATAAGTTGACTGATAGACATGAATTCCATCTTTTAAATGCTCGATCTGTAGGCCAAGACAAAACTTTGTTTTTCCAATATCTTTTATCTCAAATTCTTTCTTTAAACAATTTACTATATTTTGAAGCTCTTCAAGAGTTCTAATAATATTTAGATCATCAACATAAACAATAATTATCACAAAATTTGATCCAGTCATTTTTATAAAGACGCATGGATAAATTTGATCATTTTTATAACTTTTTTTTAACAAATATTCACTAAGACGATTGTATCACATACGTCCAGATTATTTTATTCCATATAAAATTTTCTTTAATCTAATCGAGCAACTTTCCCGAAAAACTCTATATCCTTCTGGGATCTTAAATCCTTTTGAGATTTTTATATAAATTTCACTATCAAGTGTACCATACAAATAGGTTGTAATAACATCCATTAGACGCATACCAAGTTTTTCACGTACTACCAGACTAATAAGATATCTAAACGTGATTGCATCAAATAGGAAAATGTCTTTTCATAATAAATGTCGAGCCTTTGCAAAAATTCTTGTTCTACAAGTCGTGCTTTATATTTACAACATTCTTTTTCTCACAAATACCCATTTATATCTTACCAGCTTTACATCTTTATGTGTTTGGTCTAAAAGTAAAAAAACCTCACGTTTAATAAGTGAATTCAATTTTGCTTGAATTGCGTATTTCCAATCTGACCAATTTTTATTTCTATGTTCCTCAATAAATTTGAGCTTAGGATATTCATTTCTTTTGTTATTTCAATAGCAACTTTATAAGTAAAAATGTTGTCAACTACTATTTTTTTTTATTTTGGTTCCATATTTTTTCTATTGACATAACTTATTGAGATATATTTATTTCATCATTTTTATTTTCACTTTCAGGTACCTGGATCTCTTCTTAAGTTTTATAATTAGTTATGTCATAGGTCTCTTCAGGAACCCTTGCCTCCACTAGGTAACCATCTTAAATGTTTTCTCCTCTCTTTTTATGATAATTTTTATCTTTGGAACCAATCAATCTTATGCTTCAGGCATACATATTCATTTACTTTTAATAAATTGTCCCACAGAGACTTCAATTCAAATTAAAATATTAGTCAGTATATAACATTTGATTATTCTAATTAGGTCAGTAAATGCATTTGGTAACTTATTTGTAAAATGAATTATTTGTTGAACTTCTGTTTCACATTGCTTTGTACGAGGATCTTAGGTAATGACAATTCATTCCAATTATTTTATTCACTCAACTTTTTATTCTCTCCCTGTAATGTTGGGAAATCTATCTCATAATAATCAACAACTCATGTTGTAACTAAATCTCCAATTAGTAGCTAAACAATATTTAATAATATAAGAAGACCCATATCAATGTATATTCCGAACCTCCTATGAGGACCCTTTTTTTGCATTTTGGTGGAGCAATTGGAACATATACATACATACAAAATTCTAAGATGGGAAATATTTAGCTCATGACCAAAAGTCAATTGTACGGAGAGTATTAAAACTTATTGGTTTGATGCGTACAAGAGTTGTAGCACGTATATCAACATAATCTCATGTCGAAATAGGAAGCTTTATTCTCACAACTAATGGTTTAAATATTAATCAGAGATGTTAAATCAATAATTTCTCTAAACCATTATGCATATAATAACAGACTTTACAAAAGTTTTTCAAACTCATATACAATAATCAATAAAAGTATGAGATATAAACTCATCAACATTAGCAAGATGAATTGTTTTAATTGCATAATTTAAAACTAATCATTTAAACAAGCAATCTCGCAAATGACAAGTTGCGAGTTGATAACACATATGTGATTATTTTGTAGATGCATCTACCAAAATCACATAATATCAAAATCATCCACATGGGGATGAATGAGTCCACATTCATTTCAGAAATGCAAGACAATAAATTTCAACTTTAGCTAGTGAGTTTCTAATAATCAATTTTCATCAAGAACAAGCAACATATGAGAATTCTTTTAAATTAAAGAATCTTTTAGTTTTTTAATGATTGTCTATTTGAATTCTCAATTAATTTTTGCATTATATATGAACCAAGATGGTCTAATTGGTCACGACAAGTAGTAAATGTATTTGTATCAATAAATGTATTTGTATCAATAAACGTATTGTTTCAGTAAACTTTTGGTTTTCTTTAACATGCTTTTCAATTGTACTAATAATGTCAATATAAATTGTAACAATTGATATTTTTGTTGTCATTTCTTTTACTTTGTATCCTTATATAAGTAGTATTATGACATTTACTTTTGGAAATTTCTAAATCATATGAAATCCATAATGTTATTAACTCAATAAAAGAAATATAATTTGCAAACAATTACATGCAATATTCGCTTCAAGGAATATGCCAAAATCTTTAAATGTCTAAATTGATTTTAATGATCAAAAGTGATTATAAAATTTATTATATTTATTAAAGGCATTCACTTCAAGGAATGTGCAAAAAATCATTTAGACAATAATGTAAGTATATCTTATTTTTCTTACCAATAAGATCATATAGATATCATCTGCTTCAAGTAATGATTAATTAGTATAAACCATGATAATTCTATTCTAAGAATGAACATTTATCAACATTTCAAATAATTTATATTCTTCTTATCTATTTGTCAATACAATGGATTTTATTGTCGTAATTGTTATGTATTGTTACATTCACTTCAGGGAATGGAGCAAAACTAGTGGGATAAATAATTTGTTATTTAGCCATAAGAAAGCATGAGATAAATTAAAAATACTTTTTAAAACCCTTTTCACAAGAGTTTTGCATCATCAATTAACTAGAAAGAAATAGCCAAGAAATACATGGAGTTTATTGTAAACCAAATGTATGGATAAAATTGACATCTAAAATATCAAACTTGATATAATGCTAGTGTTAACAAAAAATACATAACTCATTGCAAACATACATGAAATTTACTTCAAAATCATACATCTCATGTTGATTAAACTTTTTCCACTTACAATTGCTCATACCATCTCACTAATCGATTGCTAAATGAATAATATAAAATGCAAAAAATAGACTTAACAATTTTGCAATAGTGAATGTTGTCAAACCAAGATCATTCAAGAATAAAAATTTTGTTGTAATTAAACTTGAAATTCTAAAATAAAATTAGCCCCCAACAATCAATTAAGATATTCCTCAAAGTATTTTCTTAGATGGACTTAAAACAATCATGTTTGATATTTTAATCATTGTTGATTAAGAGAATTTTTAAAAAAATATTAAGGTCCAAGAATATTATGATGTCTAGAATAAGAAAAATATATATATATTCAAATTGAAACCATCAAATAAATATATAAAACAACTAGTTTAATGATGACTAAGAATTGATACAAGGTCACATATTATGATAAACTTTAGGCCTTGATTAAAAAAGGTGATCAATAATATTATGAATTGTGATTTACAAATCTATTAATTTATAAAATAAATTAATTTATCATCATTCATACATAATCATCAAGCATTATTAAATAACATATATTAAGAAAAAACATTTTTCATGAAAAAAAAATCTAAGTAACATATGGGCATGTGATATATATGATAAGTAAATTTACCTTGGTTTTTTATGTTCTACGAAAGTTTCAATAATAAGTAGTCCATAAATTTTAACACAATTTATTTTTTACACAATCCTTAAAATATATAAATAGAACAAATTAAACAAAACCATCATATTTAATTAAGAATTTAAAAAAGCAATAATAATCTAACATGAAACATTAAAAAAACTCCCTGCAAATTGTTGCATCTTATGTATAAAGCTTCAAATGAAAAATCATGGAGGATAAGTTTAATCTATTTTTCTTTTGAGCAAATTTGTGTTGATAATGTATTATAAACTAATAGAATTATAGAATGAACAAAAAAAATAAAAAAAAATAAAAGGATGATTAAACTTTCACTTGGGATACAATAAGCTTGTACATGCCCTTTATTTATATGACTTCAAGTATCATAAGTTACAAAGCATGAAGGACCAACATTAAAGTACCCTATAAATGATTTATAAATTACAATATAATGAATTTAGGGGTTATGAACATTCATTTTTTAGAGGGTTATAATAGGATAAATTTGAGGACATCCATTTATCAATGGATTTACAATATTTTCAAAATTATTCATCCAAAACATTTTTTTTGAAAAGTATACAATTATTTTGTATTCCCACATAATCAATAAAAGGCAGAGCTTTAAGCACTTATTGTATAGTATATTACATCATTGATAAGAGAAGAAAATAAAAAACTTATGGTATACATTATATTAAATTACATTATTCATGCGGGTGATTCAATATAAGATGTTAGAAAATCCACTCTCAAGTCTTCACTTTTCTCTGGGGTTCAAAAAGAGGTGTCTTGCTGATGAAGTTATCTAGTATTAACAATCTCAGTTGAGGCATCGGACCATACATTATTTGGAATTGAAGTCAAAGTAACCTAACCTATGCTTTCTTGATACGAGCAGCTCGGTCCAATTCAAAGGCCATAATAGCGATGGACTTAGGTTTCCTCAAGGACCAATCACAAGATCCAAATCCAAGTAGCTAAAGTCAAAACTCCTCCATTTATTCGTTCAAGACTTTATCACGAAAAAATTCGAGAAGAAGAGTTGAAACTTCAAGACGATAGATTTTGGAGCGAGGATGAAATAGAAGGGACTAATTTTGTTCTTGGGCATAAACTCTCAATATATGATGACAAGCCCATGTGGAAAATGTTAACAAGCTTAGGCGTTTCCCTTTAAGGACCCCAATCAACCTCATAAGCTTAAGCATTTCATATTGGGTTCGAGTTTTAGGCTTAAATTTTATCATATATGAGCCCAATATTGTATTTATCAGCTCTTATTATTTTATTATTTTTTATTACGATTTTTTATAATTATTAATTGTTTTAAGTTATTTAGGGGTTTTATGTCAACAAGAAAGTTTTGTTTAAAAGCTACTTCGTTTAGATTAATTAGAGTTTTAGTATACTTTAGAGTTTTATTTGGATGTACCTAGCTAACCTATATAAAGGCTTCTTCATTGTTTATTAACCAGACACTTGTTTTCATGAATAAAGTTTTTAATTCTAGGAGTTTGTTTTTTGTGCAAGATTTCTTTCTTGTGATTTTTAGAAGTAGTTTTCTTCTCGATTTTCTTCAAGGAGTCATGGGAATCCATTTTTCACCCTTCAATTTGCTAGGAATTATTTCTTGGAGGGTTGATTAAAGTCATTAGTTGAGTTTGTTGGGATTTATATCTCAAAGTGTTCAACTGGACACTTATTCTTCTATCCATCATATTCATCGGTTTACTCGTTCCATCTTCCACTTTATTTAGATATTATTTATATTTAGTCTTTATTTTTAAATTTTTTTATTTATGTTATTTGCTTTGTTTTTTTTTCTAAATATTTGGCTTCTTTCTTCAGGTCACATCCAAATCTTTCTTTTTCGAGTCAAACAACTTGAATTCGATCCTTCTTTCGCTTCCTCCACTCCAATTCTGTATCAATTCTCTAGTTACTCAACTTTTTAACTTCACTTAGACCATTTTCATGGAACCCATTTACCTCGACGGTTCCATTCTTGTAGGAACTCAAAGCAACCCGGTTAGTCTCAAAAGGTTTCAATACATTTGGCAATGGTGAAACTGGTACTTCTTTGTTATGGTTAGCTTCCCTTGTAAAAGAATTTGAATCTTCATCCTTACAGTACATCCACAAATCGAAACCGGTAAACCCAATGACAATGTCGATAATTTGCAAGTGTGATTTAGTTGACAAGAAAATTGGAGACCAATGGTAATGTTAAAAGGATATGAAAATATGTCAAAATATCTTAACATGGTTACCTTGTATCGTTAATGTCACGGCTATTCTGGGACTTATCCCAAGTCATCTTTAGATTTTCCAAAAACAGTTCGGAGGTGGCTTTAACATTGTCCTCGACTTTTAAATAAGTAGCACTCTATTCCAAATTGGCAATTTCTTCATTAGAGAAATTGGTTCGGGAATTAAATCCATGTTGTCGTACTATTGAAATTACCTTATCTAGTGTTCTTAAAGCATCTTCCACCTCGGGACGAATAGAATTTTTTCTTTTACCATTTACACCATTTGCATCAAATGTAATGTTAACGCCCTCCTCTAGTTGTAAACTCACTCCAGTTTGAACAATGGTATCGAGATATAATTCTTCAAATATATGGAAAAACTTTGAAAAAGTAAAGCATACTCGTATTTGACACTCACTTTCGAGTCCAAATAACATAAGTTATTTTATAATTTAAAAAGATAAAAAAAAAATTAAACTAGGTTTCGGGGGAAATTAAGATGTCGTATTAGAAGAATGTATGACCTTCTGATAGAGTCTGAAGCCATTTCCAACAAGTTGCCTCGAGATGAAGTTTATAAGGGATGGAGGGACAAAATCTAGCTTAATATCCATGTTTGCTATTGTACTACAAAGTTAACAATACTTTAACATTTATAGGGAAAAAATGAAGTATACTAGAGGAATATAAAAAATCCTTATGACTGGACTTTTCTAATCACATAAACACTGAACTAGACAAATCTTGTCATCCCAATATCAAGCTCTCTCCTAATCATATCTCGAAACCAAAATGAACCATCAGAAGACCAGGATTTAGCTAATGCCAACACCAAATGTTTTGAGATGTTCGAAAAATAAACTCCTTAAGCACATGACCTGTTCGGGCTTCTAGTCCACTATCTTTGCGATCAAAATTCCTTCAGTGCTCGTACTAACAAAGGCCTAAGACATTTCTTGAATGACACAGAATAATCTACTTTCTTATCTTCGTATGACAACTTAAAAGTATTACAACAACTCACCTAAAGTAGCTTCTTTCATTGTTCACCTTCTGCAAAGCGAAGCCTTCAACCATGTCAATCCTTACAACATTCTTTGCTTCAGGAATTTTGTTATTAGTAAATGCATGTGTTGTTTTATCAATCCTGCTCACATCTGAGATCTATAAGCAAAAATATAAACATATTTTAGCTATATTTCCTGATATACGGGTAGAAAGTCAATTGCAAAGTCGATGAAATTATATCCAAGTATTTGAAGTCACTACGATGTTGACGAGAATGACAATCAGATCTTCTTGAAAGTACTTGAAGAAAAAGTGTACTAGAGCCTCCCTAGCTGATATTGGCCATGCAACCTTCATCCTTCTCCCGTAAATACAAAAACAAGCAAGCATTTTACAATTTCAGACCTCAACATGGAATTAAGGAAAGAAACAGGGAAACAAATTTAAATAAAAATGTGGTTTTAGGCTCAACCAACCTCACTAGAGATACTTGTTCACCAATTCAGACCTTTTGTAAACAAGTAGAACTAATTACTTTGAAAGGTGGAAAATTATACTAAGGCCACCTAGGAAAAAGTAAAAAGAATACCACTGATGTAGTTGTAAACCAACTAAAAATTTGACTAAGACAAGTGCACCTATCAATTAATAGTATAGCTACGGTGAGTAAAGATATTGTTCCCACGAGGACTAAAAGTACTGGTAATTACCATCTTTTTATTATTTAACCAATAAATTGAAGTGATTGATTAAAACTAAAATTAAATAAATTAATTAACGAAAGAACACGATAAAGAACAAATAAGCAAAGCAAACGATTAACAACCAAGAAGGGAAACAATACCCAGGAAAGAATCCAACTAGATTTCATCTGTCATTATTAATGAATTAAACAATTTCTTCACTTAGTATCTTGATTCGTAGAAATCCCTAAATTATGATAATACCTCTACTCAAGCACAAAAGCAACTGACTCTGGGTTGATCAATTGAAATTTCTTTCTAATTAAAACTCCAATTGTCGCATTAACTAGATCTTTTGATCCCCTATTAGATTTGACTTTAATCCGGTAGATTTATGTCATTCTATTTCTAGGATTGCATGCAAATCCACTCAATTATGCTATATCTACTCTCTTAATAGGGTCTATTTCTCCTCTTATTTAAGCACATCAAACATGAATTAATATCCCAGAAGTACTAAGAATTAAGCACACACAATTGAGAACAAGATTCAAGTTTTTATTGCGTAAAACAGAAATCAAAAGACAAAATTTATCATAGGGTTCCTCTCCCCTAAGTATTTAGAAAATTAGTTCATAATCGCAAATAAAAAACATCCAAAAGACAGTATAACCACAATAAATAAAGAAACTCATAATAAACTTTAAAGAAATCAAGAGGAGATCTTAAATCTTGATGGAAATCTACTTCAAAGACCGCTTCAATGGTGTTTTTCGAGTTGTTTTCTTGAATATTTATGACGACTCGCGCTCTCCTCTTCTCATATTTGGTATATATCGATCTTAGAATGCCCGAAAAACCTAAAATTATTTTTTTTCGAGTATTTTGAATGTAGTTCACAAAATCTACACGGTTTGAGACATGGTCGTGTGGCAACTCGTGTGGCTCACATGACTGTGTGTCCAGCCCGTGTGGCTCCTAAAATATGCTTCATTTTTCTGGTTTTCACTACTTTCGTTCTCAAATGCTCTCCTATGTAAGAAACATGAATTTAAAGTATTAGGAGCATAACATTCACTATTTTACATCGAATAATCATTCAAAAATGCATTTAGAATGGGATTAAATGTGTTACTTTTAGCACTTATCAACTATGCGTGCGTCATGGTTCAGGATCGGATCCACAAGTAAAATGGATAAAAGTGTACAAGATTTGGAAACATGATAGATAATATTAGTTCAACCAAGGATATAAAGAAAGAAAATGTCGAATCTACACTCGAATTAAGTGGGAAAATGGAAACAATTCTTACCATTTCTTGTAGAGAGCTGACTCCCAAGAGATACATAAACCTACAACGAAGCATACAAAGTTGTTTTCTACAATTATGGCGGGTATTGAAAAGTCTTAAATTAATACATAATCATTGTTCTCATTATTTCGGATTAAGTTGTTAAAGCTGAACTTACAGGCATCCAAAGGTCCATTGACATAGCCTTCAACAAGTAATGTATGAAAGGGAGTGCCATGAGGTCCTTCACGGTACATAACATGGAACTCTTCATTATCGTGCTTCAACTGTCAAAATAAGTTGGTAATAGGGGTGAGTATTCGATTGAATCAAGTTGTATCGAGTCAAAAATTCTCGAGTTAGTCGAGTTGACGAATTTTATTTTAGCAACCGAACTCAATTTGATTTTTTTAGAATCGAATTGAATCGAGTCAAAAAAGTTCGAGTCAAACCGAGTCGAGTTAACGAATCCTATTATTTATACCTAATGTTACGTTTAAATAGACCGGTTGTTTAACTAGTAGATGAAGTACAATATTATTTAACTACATAAACAATATAATGGTTTTTCCTTTTAACTTAATGAGTAAACATTTATTAAAATGACGCAGTTTTGCCTTTTAACTTAATGGTTTTGACTTTTAACTTTAGAAAAGGTAAACATTTATCAAAATGATGTAGTTTTGTCTTTTCTTATTCGGATTTTCGAATAACTCGAATTGTGTAATTCATATTCGAATTAAACCAAAAAACTTAATTTTTTTGTTCGAGTTAATCCGAATAACTTGATTAACTAAAATAACTTGAACTATTTAATTCAAAATTTGAATTATTTTTCGAGTTTTTTAAATGGACTCAGATTTTGCTTACCCCTAGTTGATAAGGCATTTTCAGAGCAATTTATACAAGAGAACCAAAGTGTCCATCTAATAGACCATACTTTCCATTCACCATGTGATGTTTCACTGGAATTTGAAACGTGATGATCATCAATACAAGTACTCCTTAACATGTCTAGTAGATTCAATACTTCCCCCCCAACCTTTTTGTCCAGTAAATCTTCACTAAAATTTGTGGGCTAAAGAAAAATTGAAAGAAAATGTGCATAGAGGGACCATGTCAATGGCAGTTTAAATGCTATTAACCTTCTTTCTCATCCTGTGCATATTGTAAAATCTGATTGTTGACTAAGGTTTTAAGCATCTCGAGATCAGTCAGTTCAACATAAGACAGTGTCTTGTCTAGCCTCTCTCTGTATCGAGAGATTGCCATTTTTTTCCATATTTACATCTGTAAATAAACAGTATTCAACTCCCTCTTAAGCACTTGGAGGAGCAACTAACCCGATGAATAAAAACCAATTTGATTTAGAACTTAAGAGTTTACGATGTTAAATAAATGGAAATGCAGCTGTAAGGGACAATGTGCAGAATTTGAGCTTGAAATAAGATAAGCTCAACTTACATGAAGCCGAATGAGAATGAAACCAAAACTTTGTTCTGCAATCAAAATTGTGGGAAAAAGTAAAAACCCAGCAACCCAAAACGAAAATGCTGCAGAAAATGAAAAGTAAACTTCACTTCCTCAACCTCCAATGGCTCTCTTTATCTTGATCTTGAAATGAACCAGAGTCAACAATGAAATCGAAATTATATCTTTTTGTTATCTCTTCTTCTTGAACTGCACAATATGTGATGTTGGGTGGATTCTAGGTTTTTTATAAAATTAACCCAAAAAAATTAATTAATTACGTAAATAACCCATTTTTTGATTAAATATGAAAATAACCTAAAATCTACGATGAAAGTTGGTGGAGTCATATAATATGGTGCCACCAACGTGCCACATCAGCTTCTTAAGTTAAAAAATCAATTTTTTGGTAGACCCATGTAGAATGGCACCACCTGTATAAATATCATGAAAATACAAAAAAAATTTGAAAAATAAAAAGACTTTAAAACAATTTTGTCTTTTTTTGGTGGCACCAAATGTCATCTTTTTTTTAATGATTTATTATTTATTATTTTTTTTAAATTTAAATTTCTTTTTTTGGTGGTGCCATATTAAATGGCGCCACCATTTCACCAACAAATGTCAGCTTTTTTTAATTTATTATTTATTTTTTTTTAAAAATTTAAATATTTTTTTGGTAGTGTCATATTAAATAGCGCCATCACTTCCCTAAAAAATGTCACTTATTTATTTATTCATTATTTATTTTTTAAAAATTTAAATTTATTTTTTTGGTGGAGCCATTTTAAATGGCGCAACCCAATTGATTTTTTATTTTTTTAATTATTATTTATTATTTAATATTTAAATGTATATTTAATTTAAATATATAATTTAATTGATTTTTTAAATATATTTTATTATTTATTTATTTAAATGGTTCCACCACCTTGGTTGTCCTATTATATATTGTTGAAGTGGAAGAGAAGAAATGAGAGAAATTATTGTGTTTAGTAAGAGAGCTCAAAAATTCTGGTGAAGATGGATAACTCGTTTTTTGTGTACATTATTTTTTTATGGTGAAATTGTAGAAGTGATGTTGGTTATGTATTTCAAGGTCGATAGAGAGTAGGGTTGCGATTCAATAAAACTGTGAAGTTGGAAGAAATGAAAAGAAAGATAAGTGCGAAAATAGCTATCCGTTGTGGAAGGGCGATGTCGAGATTATTTTACAGGTTTCTAATCTCTGCAATCCATTGAAATTTTGCGAGATGCAACTGTTAGATGATGATAACTTGGGCACTATGATGGAAATATGGTGGTCGACTGGGAGTGAAAACCCCCAACCAGTTGAGTTATGTACTGAGTTAGCCGACTTAGAGCCCGTTGAGAATGTTAGTCCAATAAGTCAATATCACGAGTTTGACTTTGATCTTAATGTCAAATGGATAGATCAGTCAGACTACGGAGGGACATCGTAAATACTCGAAAATCAAAATTATGGTGGGAGTTTGTATAACAACCCTGTCTTGGGTCCCCGTTTGGGAGTTCGTATAACAACCCTATCCCGGGTCCCCATTTACAAATACATCTAGAGGTCATAGGCACTGAGGTAGACATCGAAAAAGTGACCAATAATGGTGAAGATTCTGATCAAGACATTGAAGAATTTAGTGACCTCAATATTGATCAAATTTCGGACGATATCGACAATGAAGGCCTAGAGGAGGTTGAAGATGCTCACGCCCCTTCTCTCAGTAACTTGAGTCGTGGCATTGTTTTATGGAATAACCCTGAGGGCGACATGTTGAGCATAGATCCAGATGCAGTGCATGCATCCGAGTTCCCCGAGTACAACGATATAGTCCATGCTCACATATTGTCATCAAATTTGCAGTTGGAAGAGTTGTTTGTTGGGCAACGGTTTGAGAATAAGGCAGACTGTGTGTTTGCCATCAAACAGTATAGCTTGAAGTAGTCGATTGATTATAAGGTTGTAAAGTTTACACTGACATTATATGTTGGGAAATGTTGGAGAGCCGGGGATGGGTATGGCTGGCGGGTTAGAGCTGCATTTTATAGCGGACTCAATAGTGGCAAATACGAAAATTAGAAGGATGACATACCTGCACTATCACACGTATTACTCAAGACAATCGGAAATTGGATGCCAAAAGTTTTTGCAACTTCGTCATGCCACTAGTGAAAGATAACCCAACCATTCTTGTGTCGACATTGATTGTGAACATGCAAGCCTGTTTCCAATACAGAGTGTCGTACAGGAAAGCATGGTGGGTGAAACAAATGGCCATGCAGTAATTGTACAGCGATTGGGATGTGTCATATAATGAACTTCAAGGGTGGATTTCAGCAATGGTAGAGTATGTGCCAGGAACTATTGTGGACTTGCAAACGTTACCTTATAGAGCCTCGAATGGATAACTTCAACTAGGGAAAAGAGTTTTTCGCCGATTGTTTTGGACATTCGGTCCATGTGTTAGGGCCTTCTCCCACTGCAAACCGCTTGTGCAGGTTGATAGAATGTGGCTTTATGGAAAATACACACAGATACTACTAATTGCGATTGCACAAGATGATAATCGAAATGTACTATTGATTGCCTTCGTCATCGTGGAGTCAAAGAACTCCAAATCGTGAAAATTTTTCATTAAGAACTTGCGGAGACATGTTGTCAAGCAAGACAAATTTGTATTGTCTCCGATAGATCCAAGGGTCTTGTTGTTGTGATTCGACAATCGGAGGTTCCGTGGAGGTTCGCCTACTGCATTCGTCACATCGCTGTCAGCTTCCACAAGGAGTACAAGAACATAGATTGATGGAAAGCAATCGTGAGCATGGGTAAAAATATCGTATTTAAATTTATATCTATAAATTTTTCAAGTCCATTTACTAAAAGCGATAGTAACATGTTTTATTTGAATACATACGTAGGGTACGAGCTGGAACCACATTGATTCAGACATAAGCTGACGAGGATGGAGATTGAAATGGCGGGGTCCAAGCCTTCTCTCAGATAGTGGTTAGGCAGTATGGAGCCATGGTTTTTAAGGCATTTAGCTTTAAGTTTCCGTTTTCATTTTTTGATTGTTTAAACTTCTCACAAAACACTTTGTTTATTTCTGCTATTTTAATAAATTGCTCAAGTTTGTTTTCTAAAAAAATATGCTTCCCCTAAACCAAATTCCATGTAATAACTTAACTCAAAATTCATCAAAAAAATAACTTTATCAAAGAAAATAACTCAACTCAAGATTCGACCAGATTTAACGAAAAACAAGAAAAAACTAACCTCAATAATAACGTCGGCATCTTCATCGGCGTCGGCTTTGGCATCATCGGCGTCATCGGCGTCACAAGAAGAAACTCCCATCAAACTTGAGGTTAGAAACTTGGAGAAAAAAGAAAACATTTAGGGTTCCTTGAGCCAAAAAGAAAACGTTGAGTTTCAAAAAATAAATAATAATATTTTATTATAAAACATAATAATAAAAGTAAATAATGAAAAGAAAAAGTAACATTTTTTTGAAAGTGGTGGGGCCATTTAATATGGCACCACTAAAAAAAAGTAAAATTGTTTTAAAGTCCTTTTATTTTTATATATTTTAGTATTTTCATGGTATTTATAAATAATAATGTCATTCTATATGACTCCACCAAAAAATTTATTTTTTAACTTGAGATGCTGACGTGACACGTTAGGGGCGCAATATTATATAGCTCTACCAACTTTTTTACTGTAAATTTTAAATTATTTTCGTATTTAATAAAAATAAATTATTTACATAATTAATTTTTTTTGCGTTAATTTTATAAAAAAAAAAAAGCCGTGGGTAATGCGAAGAAGGGTCCCACCCATCAAGACATATTTCATAGTTTGAGATTTCTAAGGCCTAATTAAGATTTAATTTGAAATTTCAATCAATTTAAAAGTTTTCTTTCAACTCTTTTACTTTTTATTCTTAATAAATATATCCACAATGAATTGAGTTTGAAATTAAATTTATTTTTATTAAGTAAATCAAATAAAATGATAAATATAAAATATATTTAATTATTATTTATTTATCTTTCAAATATATATTGAATAATTAAATATATTTTAAGAGAGGGCAAAATTAGACCTATTCATGAGTTAGGCTATTCGTCCAGGTTTGTAAGTCCATCCGAAATTTGGGAGGATTTGGGCAAAAATATTAGGCACGAAAAATGGGCTTGGCTTGAACATTCAAAGCCCGAACTCGGCCCGACCCGTTTTAAGTTTATAATACTATATAATATGTTATTTTTATATATTAAATAATTTAAAACACATTAAAAAAATAAATTGATACTAAATATATAATACTATGCTAATGTAAACATTAAAAAAAAAGTTGAGATGACTATATAAAAATTTTTAATAAATAAAAAAATTATAAATTATTAAATATTAAAATAAAACAATATAAATATTTTTTTTAAAAAAATTAAAAACTAATATGGTAGGCCTAAAATGAGTTTGGGTTAATCTTTTGCAAATATGGACGATTTTCGACAAAATTTTAAGCCTAGATTTCGGGTCAAATCAGGCTTGAGCAAGCATAAAGTATATTAATATCATGCTTAGGCTTGGCCCAACCCAACCCAGGAACACCTCTAAGCAAAACTCTAACAGTAACGCAATTAGAATGATTCGAATCCAGATCACATTTAAAACAGTAAACACACTGACCAATAAATTAACACGAATTCATATTATTTTGTTTTTCATGTATTAAAATATTGCAATATGTTAATTATTAATTTTTAGGAAGTTTTAATGCATTGGTATCATCATCATGTTGAAGTTATTTTTTTTACTTATTTTCAATTTTTTATGTTATGTCTTTTTAAGTCATCACATATTCATTTGTTGTGTTAAGTACTATAAATTATCCTTATATACATATGGTACTATAATTTTATTTATAAATTTTACACGATAAAATTTTATTGGCTTTGTTTGTCAATTGGCTGATAGTTAATAATTAATAATTGACTGTTGATTGCAGTGGCTAGCTTGACCAACAGATTCAATTAACTGTTTATTTAAAAGTGTTTGGTAAAATTTAGCTGATAGTTGAAAGTTGATATGTGTAAAACTATAAATAAGGGCATGATACATTTTATTATTAAGTATTTATTTGCTTATAATACTTTAACCTTTATTGGTGAAATTATTGAAATAAAACACTATTACCAGGAATAAAAACATCCATTATGAAAATTAATTATGGAATATTTTTGAAAATTTAAAGAAAAAATTTCTTAAGTTCCTTACTTGAAAATATTAACATTGTGGAAATTGATAAATATTAATAATGTATCAATATAATTGTGAATTATATTGTTAGTGATAATTATGTCATGTTCTTAGTATGTAAATTAGTGATAATTATGTCACACTCTGAATAATTTTGTCAAGTAGCATATTTCAATTAATATAAAGTTGCATAAAAAATCATTTTACGCAAGTAAATTGAAAATAAATTAAGAGTACATAAATATTTAAGGATAAATGGGCTCAATTGAAAATTTCTCGCAGCAATGTTGATTTTTGTAAATTCACAGTGAAATTCTTTTGTAGATTTAGGATGAAGTTTTTTTTTTTTTGAAATTTACTTTGGAATTTGAAAGTGAAAGTGAAAATGGGAGAATGGAGGCTACTGATATTTTGACACTCCTATTAGGTTTGAAAGCATGGGGCAAAGAGTAATTTTTTAGCAAGTATGGTTAGATATGTCATTTCACATATCTCATTCTCAATGAACTGCTGAAAAAAGTTGTCCATCTCGACGCTTTTTTTTTTGAAAATTTTAGCTCAATAAGCTCTTGCAAACCTCCATTCACCAAACACTACAATTAAAAGATTTGACTATTCAATCTTCCATTTGTGCCCAAATCAATTAAAAAAAAAATCCAAAACTCTATTTACCAAAACCCGATTATATTTATATTTTGGCACATCATATATGCATGGCGTGTTTATATTATTTCCATATTATACCATATTATATATTTTGCATAATTTATCATAATTATTTAATTTAGAGAAATGTCATGTTTTTTTTAATATATTGGTGTAATTACATGGTAGTATCTGTTATATATTTTTTTTTTTTGACAATGCGCACATAGGTGCTCGAACCTAATACTCTTAAGATAAAGAAGATCCTCTTTTCCACTGGAGCCACTCTTGAGTTTCATATTATATCTAAATTTATAACGTAATTTGTATAATTTGCCGTATTAATTTTATTTATACAAATTATGCTCATATTTTGTTTACATTATTTCTTTTTTGTGTTGGAATCTTATTAATTTAAATAAATTTTTATACTTTAATAGTTCATTTTACATAGATTTTAATAAGCTTGATATTTATGTCATGAACATATTACTTTTCATGATACCACATGTTTTAGTTATTTTACATTTTTTTTTGTCATGTTTTAAATTATTTTGTATTCCATATAATTTGTTATAATAATTTAATTTTAATTAATTAAATTACAAGATTACAGTTATTACAAATTAATATAAATATATAAATATCATATTTAAAATTTAACTTTATTTTCTTAGAACCCAACGAGTGGCTCCAGTGAAAAAGAGGATGTTGTTCATCTGAGGAGACTCGAGTTCAAGCACCTGTGTATTCAATATGTATATACGTTGTCAAAAGATTAAAAAAATATGAACAAATATTACCATATAATCATACCAGTATATTAAAAAAATTACTTATTTTTTCAAAGCGAAGTGAGGGCATATTTTAGTAACGATAAAATTCAAATCTTAAATAAATTATGGATTTTTATACCACGAAAGAATTTCATATTTAATTGATATTTTAATAATTTAATCATCATATTTTATATTATATTCATGTACATTATGCATGTAAAAATTAGTATAAATTAAATATTTTAATTATTTTTTTACCTAAAAAAAGTTTTAAACCGTTAAATATACGTATTAATATAGATATATATTAAATCATATGATAGAAATACCCAATCAATTAAAAAGTTACATGAATAAAAATATAAATATCTTAATAAATTTATTTATTTTATTGTTAAAATATTAATTTAAGTTTTATAACGATATAATTGGATTCTTTCCCGTTGAAAAATAATAAAAAAAAAAGCCACCAACTCAGATACATTATTTTCTTTTATTTGAATGGAGTCAAAAGTACTTTTGAAATTATAAAAAATATTAAACTGACAATTCTTGAAATCAAAAAAATGCTTTTGAAAGACATTTTTGAATCGAAAAGCAAAACCAATTTGTTCTAGCTTAATTTGAAAAAAAAAAGTACTTTTAAGAGCAAAAGACAACTTTAACCATTATAAAGTATTTTATATAATATTTATATTAAGGCTCTATTTGTTTGCCAGTAAAATAATTTTCGAAAAATATTTTCCTTCTTTTCATGTATATGTTTGCTGGAAAATCAACTCCTCATATAAATGATTCTCCAAAACATAAGAAAATCAGCCCTCTTTTAAGGAAAATGTCTTACGCATTTTTTTCGGTAAGACATTTTCGGGAAAATCCCTCTTCCCCTTCCCCCTTCATTGCCACCCCAACCCAGTGCTTGTCGTCGGCATCTTCCCTCTTTTCACCCTCTTCCTGAAGACGATGGTCTTAACTTAACTCAAGAAAACTTTTCAAGCTTTTCCTTTTTCCTTTTATTTTTTTCCCTTTTGTTTCTTGAGAATATGTAATCATTGTTTTGATGTTGTTGTTGTTGGGAATTTTTTAGGGTTCGAAACAGATGAGGATGCGATAATTGAGATATTGGGACACAGGGATGCAAATCAAAGGAAGAAGATTAGAGAAACTTATCACAAGCTTTACAATGAAACTCTCATTGATGCTCTTAAGTCTGAACTTTCTGGTGATTTTGGAGTATGTTCTCTTCTGTTCTTTCTTCCCCCCCCCCTTTTTTAATTTTTTAAAAAAATCTTTTTGACCGATTCCTTACTCTGAATTACAAAATTGTTGTTTATTTGATTTAATTAAGATCAATGTGAATTTCCTATCGAAGTTTCAATGATTGTTTGTTGAAATATTTGTAGCAAACCCTTAGAATTCAAAAGCTTGTAATCATATGTTAATCGAAGATTCGGGTGTTAGATACGAATATGTACTCCCATGGGTATTTGCTGAACTTTCATTTAAACATTTCATTTGGGTGATTCATAAAAAAATACAATATGAGATAAGTCTTTGTTTTAGTTCTGTAGTTGGTCTTAGAACTTGTTGAACTCTTCCCTAGTTTTAAGCTATGTTACTTGGATTTAGAAATGAGTGTCGGATATGGGATGTGTAATTTTATGTATTTAGAGGGTCCATGGAATGTTATAGCCTCATATGCATGCTCATATATGTGTCCGATACGAGGTTAGAGCACAATAGATTTTAATGAAGCATTTCACTTCTGAAAACTAATGTTCAATCCATGTGATCCCTATGGTCCATACTTTGAAAAAAAAAGTTTGTGATGTTCAACAGAAAGCAGTCATTCTTTGGACATATGATCCATCTGAGAGAGATGCTAGATTGGCAAATGAAGCATTGAAGTTGAAGAAGAAGGGTATCAAGCATCTTAAGATCATTGTTGAGATGTCGTGCACGTCGTCTCCTCAGCATCTTGTGGCAGCAAGGCAGGCTTACTGCACTCTCTTCGACCATTCGATCGAAGAAGACATCATAGCTTCAGTACCTCCATCTCTCAGAACCAGTGCATACTTAACTGATCTCACCTTCATGTATATTAGGTTTTGGGAGATTGCATTCTATGTGTAAGCATTATGTTGTCATCTTTAGATAGGAAAGCTATATGAATATGCTTCAAAAAATCCTTTTCGCATTCCAAAGGTACGATATATTTGCAAGCCTCAGGATAATACTTTGGCTGTAATTGATGATATTTGAAGTGTGCATGCATTTATTGTTAACATAAGAGATTATTAAAATTATAATGCTTGTTAAGACTTGGTAATGACAAAGGCCTACTCTTTGCGCTTTTTTTTTTCTTAAAATGAAAATTTAGAAGTATTCTCTGAGAACATAAAGTTCAGATAAAGTACAACGAGTTTTTGTAGAACTCTGTGTAATAAGTTTAGATTATTAAAATTATAATGCTTCGAAAATGCTTGTTTCCAGCCTTGAAATCGCAAGTGCCATGCGTTCTTATGATGTAACTTGGTTCATACTTATGCATGTATATGTAGTTTACATATTAGAGGATTTGCCTTCCTCCCTTAGCTGTAATTAAATGACCTGATAAATGACCAATTATATAGCATATAATCCTCAGTACTTTTGAGGATTGTGAAAGTTTTCCTCCATGAACTTCATTTTTAGTTCCTGATATTGATGATGATGGAGTTGTTGGGTAAGTATTTGTAAATTATTAACTCAGATTCTATGGTTTGATCTCCTGTTTACAAATTCTCATTTCCTAATGTTTTCTTTTTGCAGAGCTATTGAGTTTGTTCTATTCAAACTAAAAGAAATGGGGAAGATTTGCCAACAAGATATCTCAGTTATCATGGAGGAATTCGAGAATCTATATGTCGACTAGTCCGAAACCTTGTCTGTATCTGATATATCTGAAGCTCAATCTGTTGAAACTAGGATGCCATAGAAGCATTACATATAATGAAATGTTAGTATTAGCCAGCAATAACCATGACAGATTAGGTCCATTATTAGAAACAACCTGTAATACCAACTTTTAATCATTTATAGATCACTGTTTTAAGTTATTGAAGTTGGTTGTTGCGTAAATCAAAAGCTTGCTATTTAAACAAGAGATTCTCAAGCTTATAAGGCAAGCTTGCTATTTAGGGAAACTGTCATGAATTGGTGATGATTCTCTTTGGTTACAAAAGTTGCAGACAGTAGATTATAATTTGTCATTTCATGTTCAAGCTTTTTAATGTATTGAAAAATTTGTCACCTTTGCTAGAGATGGTTAAGCCTTTGATTTGATAATTACATTTTGAGTTCAAGTTATGCGCTAATGGAAATTTCAATTATATTTGTACGAGATTATTTTTAAATGTATGTTTATTTCATTTAAAATAATTTTTATGAAATATTTTCAAAAAATCTATCAAACAACAGAAAATATTTTACACAGATTCATCCAAACATCAAAAAATATTAACTTTCTAAAAAAATAAGTTATTTTCTAGAAATCATTTTTCGAAAATCATTTTCAATCAAATAAACGGAGCCTAAGTATGTAATCACTTTCCTAAATTTATTTTAAAATATAATATTATATATTTAAATCTTTAGTGGTTATATTTTAATATTTAAAATATAATTTATATATTTGAATTAAACTTTATAAATAATTAATATTAATTGCTTAAAAAATATTTAAAATTTATATTTCGTATATTAAAATATTAACAACAAATTATAATAAATTATTTTTTTATATTCTTACTAAAATATCATATATTAATTAGGTTTAATATAATATTTGGTACTTGAACTTAATACTTTTTCTTAATTTCATACCTAAACTTTTTTTTTTTTACCTAATTTTGTACCTGAACTTGACACTTTTTCCTAATTCTGTAGTTAAACTTTTTTGACCCAATTTGATACCTGAACTTGACATTTTCCCTAATTTGATAGCTAAGTTTTTTTTAGATTCAATTTAGTATCTAAATTTATTAAATATCATAAAAATTATGCAAAACAACAACAATGTTAATTTTTTTTTATGATATAAAAATATTATCAATTTTAGAAAAAATTCATGTTAAAAATAAGTATTGAATTATACTTAAAAATTAATACTAAAAAAAAGATAAAGTGTCAAATTAAAAAAAAGTGTCAAATTTGAGTACTAAATTGAAAAAAAAATTAGATATCAAATTAGGAAAAATGTCAAAGTTCATGTACTAAATATTATATTAAATCTATTAATTAATTTAAATATTATTTAAATACGTATTTATTACTTCGTAATAGCATATCTAAAATAGAAATTTTATTTCTCAAAAATATTTTCTTACACAAAAGTAATGCTAATTTAATCCTTAAATAAGTTGCATTACACACTATAAACAAACATGAAAAATAAATACAAAACAAAAAAAAGAGAAATACATTAAGTGAATGAGAAACTTGAGGTACCAAGCATGGATGAAAGATGATCTGTTACCACATCCACGTGACTGACTTCTCAAAGGGCATCGATGGTTCTATATCGGATAATCTCAACTCCAAGGTAGTCGAGACTGCCATGAACAGCAACATGAGGCTTCCCAACCTTCACCCGAACTGCAGATATTTGAGAGTGATTTGTGAAGGTTTTTGATGCAATCATTTGAGCCACCGATTCCAGAAGATCATGGCTTTGCCCTTCCACAACTTCCTTCACTATGCTATTACATCAAGTCCCCAAAAATTCTAATTAAAACCAAAACATTAGCTATAAATGATTCAATGCAATCTCTTTTTGGTTACTCACCGGTAAATATCCGTGTAACTAATGGTGTCCGATAAGTTGTCAGATTTCCCGGCTTTCCGAAGATCCATCCAAGCATCTACATCCACCAAGAACTTTTGACCCAGTTTTTTCTCTTCAGGTTTTACCCCATGGAAACCATGAAATTTCAAGCCCCTCAATATGAGTTTGTCCCCGGTTGGTATTCCATTTCCAATACCTTCCATCGATCCGACACTGGACACGGATCAGATCCGTCGAAACCGAAAGGAAAAAGAAAGGAGGAGGATACACGGCGGGGGCAGCGGCGTCGTCGAGCTCTGATAAAGTAGTTGCTGGAGGAAAAGAAAAGAAAAATTGATGGGGAAATCCCCCAACGGTAGTCGGCAGTAACAGAGAAGATGTACTCGTGACTTCACTTGTAGTTCCTAGAGTTGTTTTTTTAAATGCAGATCCAGCCAATTTATTTGACAAAATCACAATGGGCAATTGCCGAAAGGTATGAACAGGGTTAAAAGAAAACCCGACAAAGCTGAAAATATTACTTTAGTTTTTATATTCACAGAGATTAGTTGAACAAAAAAGGATTCGGTTACATTCACGTGAATTCCTCCGGCCGTCAAAAAAATAAAATCTTTTAAAATATAAATGCACTTTACATAAATTAAAAATACTAATAAATTTACTTTACAAACTTTCAAATTTACTAAAATGAATATAATTGTGTTATACATGGGTAATCATCAATCCGAAATCAAAATAAGATTTGAACTGCTTATCTGCGACTCAGATAAATCTCACCAAACGAAAGACTGCGAGAAGGTAATGAGTAGAGTTCGTAACGTCTTCTCGCACATGGCAGAAGAAGCTCACAAGGGTCTCAGCTTGTAGGCATCCAAGGAGCTTGTAGGCCTGGCGAAAGACCCAAGATGGAACGCGTGTCCAGCAGGCTTGGAACCCGCTCAGAATGTCAGTCCCAGGACAAAGAGGATCACGTGCATAGCAAGCAACCTAGAGTAAAACACGTGTCTAACAGACCTAAAGCCTGCTCAGAATGTTGGTCCTAGAAACAGTGAAGTTAAAACAAAATAGTAGAGTCAGGTCGTGAGCTATGATAGTATTTATAAATACTCTCGAATTCTCTCATGAACAATACACGAGATAAAATTACACAACAAATTGTATCATATTTTTTTTTACCTTCTTATAATTTATTACATTAAAAACTAGTGAGATAATTGATAAAAACAATTATAGAGATGTTAGCAACTAATGAATTAATATCGTTGTGGAAGAATGTGGAGGTGATAAAAAAAGCTTAATCTGGTCGTAATAAATAGTTTCATTGCTGGTATTATATTGTGAAAACAGGATCATACACAAAAGCGAAAGCAATTATTTATCAATTATTACAATGTTGTTGGTAATAAAAAAGGTAAGTTGTTTATACTACAAAGCAAGCCATCTTAAACATAGACGAAATCAAAAAATACTTTTAGAAGGCTAAAATTAAATTATAATTTTAATAATTTGTATTTTTATAATTTTTAAAATTAAATAATTTTTTATTATTTCTAAGAGGGGTCAAAGTGTAATTTTATCTTTATTAATTTAAACTTTTAAAATTTTAAATGATCTAAATGAACAATTTTTTATTTTAGGAAGGATCGAGGGCCCTATCTGTCTCTTAAGTATGCCACTGATCTTAAATGTATTTTTTATTTATCAAAATGGTACTTCAATGTCATTATTTACCAAATGATATGTTATGAATAGTGTTGAGGGGTGGAGGGTTTGAAGATCCTTCTACCACCATTGTTTTTGTTGTCAATCATAACCCTATCATTAGCCCATGATTTGATTGAGAAAAAAAACTTATTTTAATGGTGGAGGGAGTAGGAAAGGTGACACCTGTATGTAAATTATACTAGTCCAATTATGGGTTTTGAAATATTAACATTCGAAGGCCTTTTCACCCCTCAATACTATTCATAACATATCATTCTGATAAATAATTGTATTAGAATATCATTTTGGTATTTAAATATATTTTTATATTATCTAAGTAAAAAACCCGAAAACTCATTTTGGAATTGTTTTGAAAATAAAGTCAAATTTCAAAAATTATTTTTTTAATTATTATTAAATGTGATCATTACTTTAGTATAAATATTTTTTATATTTATTTCTTATATAATTTCAAATTAGTTTGTATTCTTATATGATGCTGTGTATATTAAATTTATAATATTAATTTTTGTTTAAAAATTTTATGAATTTCTTCAAAAACTTCTTTCCCCTTTGGGATAGAAATTGTATGCTCCATCCTTCAATTTGTCTCTTGAATCTATCTTTAATGTTTTGGAAAGAATGTTTTTTCCTTCTACCCCACCACATTTGATGATCCAAGGTATCGTTAAATATTATTAGATCTTCATACTCCTAATATTTCGGAAACACATTGTTTTTCACTCTCGGCAATGTTCTAGCTAAAGAAGATGGATGATTTTTCGTAATTGACATATTGACTTGAGCACCTCTTGTATTCGCCCAACAAAGATCTAAGTGTATATGTGCTCCTACCACTTGCCTCCCCAAACAAAATGCAATCATCGACAAAAAGTAAATGGGAGATCTGAGGCCCTCTAAAGCTTACCTTTGCCCATCGAACCGATCCATCTCTCATCCCCATTTTCATTAAGGCCGATAAGCCTTCACTACATATTAAAAAGAGCAACAGACTTAAAGGGTCCCCTTGTCGAATCTCCTTAGTAGGCTTGAAACGATACCCACCCTTCCCATTGAGTATAATGGAATATGAAACCGAGGAGACACACTTCATTATTATAGCAACCCATCACCAATCAAAACCCATTTTGATAATCATATCGTTCAAAAACTGCCACTCCACCTTATCGTAGGCCTTACTCATATCAAGTTTAACGGCCACGAAACCTATTTTCCCTACTCTTTTTTGGTGAAAGGAGTATAAGATCTCATAGGCAAGAAGTATATTATTGGAAATCATCCTCCCTGGAACAAAAGCACTCTGTGCTACATCAATACATTAACTTAGAACTGACTTAAACCGATTGAATAACATTTTAGCAATCACTTTATACAAAACATTGCATAAACTGATCGGTCTAAAGTTGCCTAAATTTGATGGATGGGGAACTTTCGAGATTAATACGATATTAGTCACATTCAAATTGTCGAAATTTGTACCTTCGTTGAGTATACTCAGACAATACCTCGTTACGTCTTTGCCTATGATTTGCCAACATTGCTAGAAAAAATCACCGAAAAACCATCTTCTCTCGAAGCTTTAGTTGGACCCATGTCTTTTAATGCTAACTAGACTTCCTCCTCTGTAAAGGCCTCCAATAACTTCGAATTATCCTCATATGAGATAACCTTATCTACACTCGATAAAATGTGAGATGCATCCCCAACCCTATTCGATTTAAACAGATCTTGAAAATATCTTCGAGCAAGGTCCTCCATTGGGGAATCAGTCGATGTGAGACTTCTATCCTCTTCTTGCAAATTTCAAATGCCATTAGAATGACTTCGTTGGGACGCAAATTTGTGAAAAAAACTCATATTTCTATCACCCACTTTTAACTAATTTGCACAAGCTCTTTGCTCTTAATAAACCTCCTCCTTCTTAATTTCCTAATTTAACATAACTTTGGTATCAATAAGTTCTGCCAAATTTTCTTTATCTCTCTCACCAAGACACAATTCCTCCAATTTCACCATCAACCTCTCCTTAGTGCCTTTCTTACTACGTCGGATTCGTGCTGCCCATAAAATCAAACATTTTTTAAGATTCTCCAATTTTTCCAACACACACCTAAAATCAATCGTCCATAATCTCTCCACTTCACCAAAGAAAGAATCCTCTAATACCCATCATGTCTTAAATAGAAATTTGAAACTTTGAGACCCCCTTCTATGCTGCTCATTATGGATCAAAAGTGGACATGGTCAGAGAAAGAATGAGGAAGATACTGAATTCCTACAGAAGGGAAACACAACCACTCGAAATTAGCAACTCTTCTGTCCAATCTTTCTCCAATATTTGTTGTAACCCCTTTACCCGGTCCAGAAGATATGATCGGATCCAAAAAATTATTTATGTAATTATATCCTCATGCAATCCGATAATCCACAATACATAGTCTATAATTTATATAAAATAAATAATTAAACTTCCAAAATAAATATCAAAATCCCCAAAATTAAAATCAACTTACAATCCCATAAAATAATAATCAATAAAGTATGATGAAAAACCCATAAAAATAATAAAAATAAAATAAATCTATAAATATGCTTCCAGGTACCAAGTCACCTATGTCTCGGGTATCTGTAAAGGAAACTATAGGGAAATGAGCTAAAAAGTTCAGTGTGTCTCTAAAGTACATACAACCTAGTATATAATATCACAACAATTCATAACGCAAAAAGTAACTTCAAATCATGTTACAATCACGTGTCGAAACGTTTTTTTTGAAATGAGTTTCGAACTTTGAATTTTAAATCGAAAAAATGGGAGTCGCCACCAATCATTTTATTTGCTGTGATTGGAGCACCTTAAAATATTTTGGTCTTCGAAATTCAGAAAATGGGTCCGAGAGTCGGTTACGTGTAAGGAAGCATTAGCACCCTCACACGCCCAAAATGGATACCAAATCGATTTAAAAAGGCTCTTAATTGTTGAAAATATGAAAACTCGGTTTAAAATTAAAATATGATCTTCAAATGCATGATTGACCAAATTAATGTTATTTTTAGAAATCGAAATTTGAAAGGAAGACTTATTATTCCGAAAATCGAGAAAGGAAGTCGCATCCAGTGAGTTAGGACACGACACTTAAAATTCTCGAAATAACAAGTATCCCGACTTTTAAATCTCATATTTATTATTTTTTAGAGAGAAAAATATTCGAATATTTTAATTCGAAGAAAAATCGCACCTATTAAATTAAGGCTCGACTTTTCAAATCGTGAAATAACGAATATAGTTGTTATTTTAAAATCTCTTAATTTATTAAAACTCTAATGTTTCTTTCGAAAAGATGAACAAAGCACATGAACAAATTAAAAATTGAAATGGTAAATCAATGTCCTTAAAAATAAATAAATGCATGATGAAGTAAAACAATTTATATTAAAACAAATTAAAAAAACAACACCAACAAAATAAAGAAATATCAAAGCATATATATATAAAAAAAATGTATACGTACATGTTTGATACGTGAAACACATAAAATAATATTTAAAAAGATAAATAAGTATAAAAGAGAAATCATAATCAAAGTTTTTTTTAGATTATTTAAAATTTAAAAATAGATAAACATATTAAAGCAAGTAAAAAAGGGTTGGATTAAAAATGGTACAAAACAGTAACATAATTTGAAAATTTTTAAAAGATAAAAAAAAAAACTAAATTACATTAAATTTGTTTAAAAGAGGGGTTAAATGGGAAATTCTCATTTTATTTTTAAAGAAAATGGTCTGTGAACCAATTTAAAAAAAGGTAAAATCAAGTTGCTAATTTTTAACAAAATTTAAGAAAGAAAATGAACTTTGAATAAAATGAAATTTGGAAGGATTAAAAGAGTGATTTTTCCTTTCTTTTTTTTTCAAAGAAATCCGCTTTCAAGAATGACAGTAAAGGGGGTGATATTTAAGTAAAAAAAAAACCTAAAATTTTCACTTTCCATCTCACTTAAAAAAATTTATTTACTTTCTATATTTTCTCTGAAAATCCTCCCTTCATCTAACCGTTCATGTCAACCTTCGATCTGTTTAGGCTTCCATTGGGGCTCGTCATCTCCGGCCGTACTCCGATGCTCGTTCGTCATCTCTGATCGTCAGTGAACACCGTGTGAGGTGCTCAGGTAAATAAAAAAAAATCCTCTTTTTCATTTTATAAATCCTTTTTTAAAAAAAAAAAGCCGATCCAGTCTTAGATCCAAACGGATCTAGCCTGGGTTTTCAGAAATGGAGTGATTTAAAGTCCCTTTTTAAAACAAAGTTTGATTTTCGTTTTTTAAAATCCTTTTCATATTTGTTTTTAACAAAATTTTAATTTTATGTTTATTTTTTCCTTTTATTTTTTTTATAAAAAATTAAGCTTAGATCTAGATTAGATTTCTTTCTAATCTTCGAAAAAAGAAACAAATTTGAAAATATATTTTTTGTTTCGAAATGTATGAATAACAATAAAATAAAATATAACAATAGAAATATTTAATGTATTAGCTTTTGAAAACCAAAAATGAAAGTAATAGAAAGTATATGTACGGAAATGTATATATGTATTTGTATATGCGAATGAAAGTGATGATGTACCTAGCTCGCGCAACTGTTGAATTTTCTTGATATCTTGAATCTGTTTTTATATAACAGTGTATTTTCTGGTACAAATTGCAGGTAAGTAAATGTCCAAATACAAAGAAAATAATCGGGCTTTTATAGCAAACATTACAATCATTGTTCTTTGTTTTCTTGCGTTTGTTCTTTGCTTTTTGTCTCTGTTTGCTTCTCCTTGGTGCAGGTTGGACGGCGGTGGCAGAAGAACATCCATTGGCGAGGTTGTGTCAGAGGCGTGGTGGTACCCGAAGGGTTGTGATGTTAATTGGAGAAGCGGCTGGGGTGCTTCAAACTCTAACAAATTAAGGTTTCAGCTTTTATCGTAATTGGGCTCACTGGGCCAACTTTGTTTGGGTCAAATTTGTAAATGGTTTGGGTTGTATTGGAACTTTGGTTGGTGTAAATGGGTTATTGGGTTTAGGTAGTTTAGAATCTTGGTTGTAAAAGAGACTTTTTAAATTAAAATGAATTTTAATTTAAATGTTCATTTTTTGTTTTATTTTGAGTTTCGGTTTCGAGCCCAGATAAATTGAGCCTTTTACAGCTGCCCCTCTTTGCTCATTGTCGTGGAATGAGAACAGAACAAAGACTAAAACGAAGACCAATTTCGTTTGGTCCCATTAAATTTGACTTCTTCGGTGTTTGAGCAATCCACTTCTCGCTTCATTGATCGTTTAACTTCATTGTATCTGCTTTTATCGATCTCTGTTTCATTGATTTGGTCAACGTCTCTATATCTCATCAGGAAGATGACTGCCTCATTGTTTTGATCCACTTCTCTGTATCTTATCAAGAAGACAGATTTGGTTCCCTTCTCTGTATCTCATCAGGAAGATGACCTCCTTATTGCTTTGACTCACTTCTCTGTATCTCATTAGGAAGATGGGGGTTTGAAGTTTCACTCACACATTGAGCTTTGCTTCATTATTTGGTCTACTTCTCATCAGGAAGATGATCGCCTCATTGTTTTAATCCACTTCTCTGTATCACATCAGGAAGACGGATTTGGTTCACTTCTCTATATCTCATCAGGAAGGTAACCACTTTATTGCTTTGACCCACTTCTCTGTATCTCATTAGGAATATGGGGGTTTGAAGTTTCACTCACATTGAGCTTTACTTCATTGATTTGGTCTACTTCTCAGTATCTCATCAGGAAGATGACCGCCTCATTGTTTTAATCCATTTCTCTATATTTCATCAGGAAGACGGATTTGGTTCACTTCTCTGTATCTCATCAGGAAGGTAACCGCTTTACTACTTTGACCCACTTCTCTGTATCTCATCAAGAAGATGAGGGTTTTAAGTTTCACTCAAATTGAGCTTTGCTTCATTGATTTGGTCTACTTCTCAGTATCTCATCAGGAAGATGACCGCCTTATTGTTTTAATCCACGAAATTTGGTTCACTTCTCTGTATCTCATCAAGAAGGTAACCGCTTTATTGCTTTGACCCACTTCTCTATATCTCATTAAGAAGATGGGGTTTGAAGTTTCACTCAAATTGATCTTTGCTTCATTGATTTGGTCTATTTCTCGGTATCTCATCAAAAAGATGACCGCGTCATTATTTTAATCTACTTCACTGTATCTCATCAGGAAGATGGATTTGGTTCACTTCTATTGAGCTTCGCTTCATTGAATTGGTCTACTTCTCAGTACCTCATCAGGAAGATGACTGCCTCATTGTTTTAATCCTCTTCTCTGTATCTTATCAAGAAGAAGGATTTGGTTCACTTTTCTCCATTGCTCCATTTTGCGGGGAATGAAATCTGTCAAACATGCTTCTGTGGTCCCCTTTGTGGGCCAAATTTTAGGATGTCATGATTAGAATGAGTTAAATGTTCCTAACTAAATGGATGCATATGATGAATGTTTGGATTTTTTTTACCATGGATCATCGTTTTTTCCAGGTTTTGTCGTTGGCATATTACTCTGTCTTTTTTCAACTTTGCGGTGAGACTTGATAGAATAGTCTTAATTTAAACTACTTGTTTCAAGCTTGGTTTTTATAATTGGTAGTCCTGTCTTAGATCCCTGTACCATTTAGGAATTCTTAGAGTGATACACATTGATCCTTGTATGCCTTATAACGTTAGTCCATTATCCGTTATTTTAATAAAAAAATGCTTGAACACGGTTGTGAAAGAATAAGGTTGAATTTTATTGTAGACAAAAAATTCAAAAATGAAAAAACAAAATGACAAAAATTGGTCAAAGAAAAGAACTAAAACATCAATAGATACCTCGGATATCAAAGTATAAGCTTCTCTGAGTCAACTTGACGAGAATCAGCCTAAACCCAATATGTTTCCAGAAAACCTGGAGTGCTTTGTCGATGCCCCAAGATGTAAAGTTTCTCCGTCTTGTTATGTTTAAGGAAGGTGATCATTTCAAGTCCATTCCTTTTTTCAAATTTGAGTCGCCCTTTCGGGTTTTCAACTCAAAATCTCATTGGTTTCAAGACGCCCTTTCGGGTTTTCATCTTGACCTCTCCCTTTTTTTTAGGTGAAATATTTCTTCATCGAGTCTGAGTTGACGGGATTGTGCAGATCTTTGCCATCCATTTCAGTCAGAATGAGGGCTCCTTAAGAGAAGGCTTTCTTTATAACGTAAGGTCCTTCCCAATTGGGCATCTATTTTCCTCGAGAGTCATTGTGTATGGGAAGTATCTTTTTCAAAACTAGATCTCCTTCATGGAATTCTCTGGGACGGACCTTTTTGTCAAAGGCCCGTATCATTCGTTTTTGATACATCTGACCATGATGGATAGCTCTTAATCTCTTCTCTTCGATTAAGTTTAGCTGAACATATCTGGCTTGGACCCATTCTGCCTCATCTAACTGCAATTTTGACAAGACTCGGAGAGAAGGAATCTTAACCTCGATAGGTAAAACTACTTCCATACCATACACCAATGAGAACGGCGTAGCTCCTGTTGAAGTTCTGACCGAGGTTCTATAGGCAAGAAGGGCAAATGGTAACTTTTCGTGCCAATCTTTATAGGTTTCTGTCATCTTTGCAACAATCTTCTTAATGTTTTTATTAGTTGCTTCCACTGCTCCATTCATTTTTGGGCGATAGGGAGATGAATTATGATGTTTGATCTTGAATTGACTGCAAACCTCCGCTATCGTATTGTTATTCAAATTCAATGCATTGTCGGATATGATCCTTTTTGGCATCCCATATCGACAAATTATCTCTTTTTTCAAAAAATTGCTAACTACATACTTCGTGACGTTGGCGTAGGAAGCAGCTTCTCCCATTTGGTGAAATAGTCAATAACCACAAAAATGAACCTATGCCTATTTTCCTTTGGCGAGATTGACCCAATGGCATCCATGCCCCACATAGAAAAAGACCATGGGAAAGTCATGACATGAAGGTGTGACGGAGGTACATGGATTTTGTCTCCATAGATTTGGCATTTGTGGCATTTCTTAGCATAGTTGATGCAATCACCCTCCATGGTGGACCAATAGTATCCAAATCTCATAATTTGCCTTGCCATTTTGAAACCATTGGCATATGTTCCACAAATGCCTTCGTGGACTTCATTTAGGATTTTTCTTGCTTTGATTGCATCGTCACATCTTAACAACACCTGATCTTTCCTCTTTTTATACAAAATCTCCCAATCTAGGACATACTCAGTTGCGAGCCTTCTCAATGTCCTTTTACCATTTTCAGTAGCTTGCTCAGGATACTTGCGGTCCTTTACATATTGGAGAATATATTGGTATCATAGACGGTCATCTTTTTCCTCTTCTCATTCGATGTCGCAACAATGAGCTGGAACCTCGTAGATGCTCATTTAAATGGATTTTACATCCTCCGGCCTGTTTACTTTAATCATTGAAGCCAAAGTGGCTAAAGCGTCAGCCATCTGATTTTCTTCTCGTGGAAGGTAATAGAATGTGACTACATCAAACTCCTTGATTAACTCGAGAACCAACTTTCGATAATCAATCAACTTGGAATCTCTTGTTTTCCATTCTCCATTGAGTTGATAGATTACTAGTACAAAATCCTCATATACCTCCAAAACTTTGATCTCTAGTTCTACGGCTGCACGAAATTCCCATGATACATGCTTCATATTCTGCCATGTTGTTTGTGCGATCGAAATCGAGCTTACTGATGATTGGGTAATGGCCTCCTTCTGGTGATACTAATACTGCCTCAACTCCCTTACATGTGGCATTTGAAGCACTATCGAAATTTAAATGCCAAGGATGCTTTACGGTGGTTTCTTCTTTAGTGGTTGCAATGTACATTAAATCCTCATTTGAGAAGTCAAAATTTATTGGCTCATAGTCCTCTAGAGCTCTGCTGGCTAGGAAATCTGCTATCGCACTTCTCTTTACTGCCTTCTGCTTACGTAGACTATATCGAATTCAGAGAGTAGGATCTTCCATCTAGCCATCCTCCCATTTAAAGCAGTCAACTCCATCATGTATTTCAAGGGATCTAATTTTGAGATTAACCAGGTCGTGTGGTACAACATGTATTGTCTTAGTCTCCGAGTGGTCCAAAATAAGGCGCAACATAGTTTTTCAATTGGCGAATATCTTGTCTCGCAATCAGTGAACTTCTTACTAAGATAATATATCGCTCTTTCTTTTCTTTCAGACTCATCATGTTGGCCTAGCACATATCTCATAGAATTTTCAAAAACTTCCAAGTATAAAATCAATGGTTTATTCGGACTTGGCGGTACTAGGATTGGAGCATTAGACAAATAATGTTTAATTTTGTCAAAAGTTTTCTGACATTCATCGTCCCACACACCAGGATTTCATGGTCAGTAAGAAAGGAATTGAGATAGATCCAGATATGGTCAAGGCCATTCAGTTAACTTCGATATGAAATCCAGCGATGTAATTTAGTCTCCCTAAGAAACCACAAACTTCTTTTTGTGTACGGGGTGGTGGTAATTCCTGTATGGCCTTGACCTTATCTGGATAGATCTCAATTCCTTTCTTGCTGACCACGAAGCCTAACAATTTTCCTGAAGTGGCTCCAAAAGTGCACTTTGTTGGATTCAACTTTAGCTAGAACTTCCTCAATCTTAAGAATAATTCCTCATGACCTTTACATGTTTCTTCTCTAGTATGGGATTTTGCAATCATATCATCTACGTAAACCTCGATCTGTTTATGTATCATATCGTGAAACAAGCTTACTATTTCTCTTTGATAAGTTGCCCCCGCGTTCTTAAGTCCAAAAGGCATTACTTTATAGCAAAATGTTCCCCACATTGTAACAAAGGTTGTTTTCTCCATATCTTCAAGATCCATCTTTAGTTGATTATATCCGGAGAAACCGTCCATGAATGAGAATAGTGAGTGACCTGTTGTGTTATCTACTAAAGTGTCGATGTGAGGCAGTGAAAAAATATCCTTTGGGCTAGCTTTGTTTAAATCTCGATAATCTACACACATTCGTACCTTCCTATATTTTTTAAGGACAGGGACTATGTTGGCTACCCATTCTGAATATTTAACCACTTGGAGAAAACCAGCGTCAAACTACTTTTTGACCTCCTCTTTTATCTTTAATAAGACGTCGGGTCTCATCCTTCAAAGTTTTTGCTGAACAGGCTTGCATTCTTCTTTTATGGGGAGTTTATGTACCACGATATCAGTGTTTAAGCCAGGCATGTCTTGATAGGGCCAAGCGAAGACATCTTTAAATTCGTGGAGCAACTCGATGAGATCCTTTCTTATTTTTGCAGAGATACTTGTTCCGATCTTTATTTCTTTCTATTCATCTTCATTTCCTAAGCTCACAACTTCTACTTGTTTCTCTATGAGGCAAGATTTGCTTCTCCTCTTATCCAACCATTCTTAACAAATCGGGAGGCAAATTATAACCCTGATCATCTTCAAAGTCCTGAAGTTCTTCTGAACACATATCTTGTTCAAAATGAGGCTCTGAGTCAGCGTCAGTGTCACTCATATCATTGATATCCAAAGACCTATCAAAAGAATAAAAAGGATCCAAAGAAAATAAATTTAAGAATGACTGAGTGTATGGTATGAGTATGAGTATAGATTGTTTATTAAATTGGACGAAAATGAATTAAGAATGATTAATTGAGTATAAAAAAATTGTTTATCGAATTGGATAAGAATAAAAGAATAGCTTTGCGGAATATTTGTCAAATGGGATAGAAAATGCATTTTCATTAAAGATAACTGAATAATGATCATTTGCCCTTTACAAAAGGATTCATATTGCTCTCGAGCTTAAAGCAATAGGTGTGTTTTGAGTATTACTCTAAAGAAATCCTAAAGGTTACAATGGGTTCCTCTACATTCCAATTATTCAAGATGCTTCCTGGGGTAAATGGACGGATTCCTGATAGATCCCTTTTTTCTCCTTCTTCAAATATAGCATTGATGCTCAAATTCCTTATGGTTCCTTCAATCTCGATTATCACCCTTTTCTTCTTCGTCCTTGGTCCCGAGTTGATTACCCCTCCAGATATAATTGTTCTTGATATGTGAGGAAAAATCATCGGCTCCCATTTGATTTCTTCACCTGTCAGTCTCACTCTTCTTCTTTCTTCTTGCTTTTTCTCTAGCTCTCTTTTCTTCTCTTTTGAATTTGGCTTGTACCCTAGGCCAAAATGATCTTGCTTATCTGCCAATATCGGTGCGTTGATTCTCCCTTGGAGATACTTTCCTAATCCCTTTCCTAGCATGGCTCCTTTCTCGAGCATTAGTTGCAGACCCATCCTTGTATTTTTGTGATATTTTTTATGTAGGGATACTGCTTCCTTCTGTAATGAAGGTTGCGTTAACAAACTCCAAAGATCGAAAAGATCATTCCAAGCTTCTTCGTCTGCTCCTATGTAGGGTGCATCATTGGCTATGGAGGCAATTATGTCTTCTTCGGCGTTGATTGTGACCAAATGACCTTCAGTCACTAGTTTCAAGTTTTGGTGCAGTGATGACAGCACAGCCCCTACCGAATGTATCCATGGTCTTCCAAGCAAGTAGTTGTAGCTTAGTTTGAAATCCATCACAAAAAATTCACCTCGTATGTGTTTAGCCCAATTTGAAGCGACACCTCAATCTTGTCCATCACCTTTCTTTCAATCCCATCAAATGCTCTCACTACATTATTACACAGCTTCATTCATATAAGAGCTATCAATTGGCAACCTCTTCAAAGTACTTAGTGGCGATACATTCAGAGCGGAGCCATTATCTATGAGTACCCCTGGCAACGTGTACCCTTTACATCGTGTGGTAATATGAAGGGCTTTCGTTGATCCCATCCCTCCAGATGGTATCTCATCATCGCTGAAGAAACTAAAGTTGTCCACACTCAAATTGTTGACTAAACGATCCAGCTTACTTACTGAAATATAATTAGCCACGTATGTTTCGTTTAGCACTTTCATTAATGCATTGCGATGGGCCTCTGAGCTTAAGAGTAAAGACAAGATCAAAATACGGGCTGGTTGCTTGTGTAATTGTTCCACTACACTGTACTCACTGTGCCTTAAAAACTTCAGAAATTCTTTTGCTTCTTTTTCTATCACAACCTCGTTTCTTGACGGCTTAGGCTCATTAACTGTTCTTTCCTCCGGCTCGATCATTAATACCTTTCCCTTTCTCACCTCTTTTCCTTTGTCTGTTGGGTCATAACACTTCCCACTGTGAGTGATGAGACTTACATCTTCTTTGAATTCTTCCTCCTTTGGGACGTTTACTTCACAGTTATAGCTCCATGAGACTTTTTTGCTATCTCTGTATGGGAATGCTGTTGCTTTTTGTATAACAATGCGTGGTGTTACTCACTCTACTATCTCCATACTTTTGGGTTTAGAAATAATCACCAGTAGGCGATTGATTCTATAGGCCTTTGCTGCTATCTCTTCGGAGGCACAAACGTCCTTAACCTCGTCCCACTCCTCAAAAAATTCTAATTCTCTATTGTCCATCAATATTTGCACCAAAGTTTTGAACTCAGCACAGTTCTGGATCATGTCCTTCAACAGCATGAAATTTGCAGTAGTTATCAGTCCTTGCTATGTGTTTTCTTTATTTTTCTTTATTTTTCGCGATTAATCCCACTTTAGCCATCTGCTACCATACCCATTTGAGTAGAGATCTGATCTCTTCGACACTCCTTTTGATTTTTCAGCTTCCTTCTCCAGTTATTGCATTCACTCCCACTCGGTCCGGTGATTGGGCAAGGGATTCCCAGCTATATTTGATCTCGTTGGTTCATCAAATCTTACGGTTTCATCCCAAATAAGTCCCTCAACTCACCTCTTGAAGGTAGGGTAGTTTTTAATAGAATGCCCTTCTACTCCTGCATGGTATTCACATCGAGACTTGCATCATACCAAGCTGAGAATGGGGAGTTGTATAGTTTTACACGATGTGGGGCCACTGCATGCTCGTCAAACAGTCTTTGGTAAAGTTCTCTATATAACATAAGAATGGGAGTATATTGGATTCTCTTCTTATTCGGGCTTAAGCTTGGAGCATTTTGGTAATTGCTTTTCGGGGCTTTAGGCTGTGTTGTCGTGAACGACTTAGTGTAGGTTGGCCTGAATACACTTGCGTTATTCACTTCATTGTCTCTTTTTCTAGGGGCAAGTCTTTTAGTGTCTTCTCCGTCCTCTATTTTTCGTTCTTTATTGCGCTTTTAGAGTATTGACAAAGAGCATAATCGTCTCTTTTTTCGTTAGTGGTGGCTATACTTGTGTTGTTGTATCCCTCCATCTTTGTGGGTATTGCTTGAAGCTTTCATTCGGTTTCTTCTCCATGTTCTGCAATGTGATCCTATCAGGGGTTATATCAGAGACATGATTATACTACTTTATAAAGCCTATGCCAAGTCTTTCCATTAACTGATTTTGGTGCGACTAAGTTGATTGTACCACCTAGCAGCAGATCCTATCAAACTATCTTGGAAGCAATGAATTAATAGTTGATCGTTGTGGACGTATCCCGCCATCTTTTTACAAACATGGTGATGTGAACCTCCAAACAACTCATCCCATTATATTTTTCAAATTCTATGGGCCTTGAATTTAGGCGGGAGTATTAGGTTTGGGACTAAGCTCAATTCCTTGGCATCCATCCTATGGAAGGATTCAGCTCCTTGCATCGCTCGAATTTTCTCTTCCAACATTTTGTATTTCTCTTTCATTTGTCTAGGGAGATCCATTCTTGCTATCTTATCAAAGTCAGGAACACCGGTATTTGTGACATTTTCTCTCGGGTTGGATCCTGATCCCATTGGACAGTTATTTGGTCTTAAGGTGCCAGTAGGGTGTTGTTGCGTTCTTATAGTGACGGGAGCTCCTTGCATGTATGCTCCAGGTGGGACTTGTTCGTATGAGGGTGTATAACCTGGGGGTTAATGGGATCTTCTTCTTCTTCCTCGAGATTTATTGCAGGACCTTTCCCTTTATCGGCCCTTTCTCTTAACATCTGGGCTAACTGGCTTATCATGGCTTTTTGATCTTTCATATCTTATTGTATTCTTACCATTTGATCTTGTAAGTGTACCCGCATCTGCTCTTGCATGTCTCTTTTATGTTTGTTCTAACCTTTCTATCCTTTGATCCATGGTTTTAGACTTATTGCGCGTGTAGTAATGGTAAGGGTTCTCAATGGTTTCGATATAACTGTTACAATTTTAATTAATTAGGGATATTTTCTTTAGAATTAATGCATGTTAATAAATATGATGCTTATGAATGCATGTATTCACAAGAAAGGTATTGACTCATAATTCAATTTCATTAGAAAACTTCACTAGATAACAAGTTTCTTTACATAAGGCGGATTTACATATATGGCTTTGCCTTAATGCCCAAAGCCTTAATTTTCCTAAGAAGCCCCACTAATTTTTTACCTCCTCAATTTGACTTCAACTCGTACTGTATGCTTAAGACATCAGCCTCAACAGCTAGTGTTTGCAAGTGATCAGCAACTCCACGTACTTGTGTCAGTGCCTCGCCCATGACATAATCTCTGTCTCGATTTTGTCTTTGCGCGTGTTGAAGGTGCCATTCTTTTGTTTCTAGAGTCCTCTCAAGAATCTCGATTCGTATCTCACTGTTTTGTAATGAGGCTTCAAGTTCTTCTACTCTTTTCTTTAACCCCTCATTCTAGAAATCGACTTGCCTTTAGTTCTGTTACCAAGTTTCAACTACGATGTCTGTGTAGTGACTCCTCTAATTCTTTTATTCGGGTTTTAGCTCGGCACTCTCAGCTTGGCTTTCCAATAACTTACTTTTCATAGCATTTTCTTGAACCTAAGCATCTTGAAATTTGTTCTTCCATTGATCTGTTCTGTCCCTTTCTTCACGAATCTCTTGTTGTCATTGTTCAGAGGTCTTACCAAACTCGGCAGTCCTTATCGATAAATGGAGCTTCTTGTAGTTTTTTTTCAAGCTGTCCAAATCCTCTTTAGCTCTATTCTTCCCCTTTTCTTAACTTTTGCTTCCAATTTTTGGACGTCGATATCTAACCCCAAGTGCATTTTTTCTTCTTCCAACTTCTGTATCATTTTTCCCAACTTGAAATTCTTTCTCTCGAAGTCTTGCTTAATAATCTTTAACTCTGTCGGGATAACTTACAAATGTTCCTCAATCAGGCGGATAACTTCTGGATTTGACACAAGAATGTTATCGTTGATCCTCCTATTCCTCCACCAATCATATTCCGCAATTGTCATGGGATTTGCACCAAACACCTTATTCTGTGAACTTGATTCCAAGCATTTGAAATCTCTCGAATCTTCTTCTTCTTATTTTCTCCCTTATATGCAAATTCGCATTGAGCTAGTCCTTGAGTTGCAAGTATGAACTATCTCGATCTATACTACACAAGTAAAGGAGTATATCCTACAGCTCCCCATATTTCGACCAATAGAACCCAATTGAAGTCTCCACATCAGTAAATTATCTCATTGTGAATGAACCAAGGTGTTCGCCATTCCACGTCCTCGTCTCGGAGACTCTGAAGGATTGCCAACCATTTTTCTTCAGATATATCTTCTCGCTTTGGTATGGTCATGAACTCCTTCAATGGGGAATAACTTTCTAAGAATACTCGTTGAAAGACCTTCTCCACTTTCCAAAAGTGGCTATGAAACCATACTAACAATAATTGTGCGCAACTGATGAACCTTCCCTCTCCTTCTCTTCTGCAGGCATTCAAAGATCTAAAAGTCTCGGCCAGAATTACCGGAATGGGAGTAACTCTTTTGTCGAAACGATCGAATAGGTCGGTAACTGCGTCTTCTATCTGCCCCAATGCTTTAGGAAAGACCATCAAGTCGTACAAACTCAAGGCAAAAATGTCAACTTTCTTTCTTGCATCCGAATGTGCTAGGATTAAATCTCGCAAGCTCTTTCAAGTGACGCACTTATGGTCTCCTTTCACCTTAATTCGTGCCGAAACCCAATCCTCACTCATCCCTGTAATGTTCATCAATCGTTTGAGAAAGTTGGGACATCAGGGGCCTTGAATAAGCCTTATTAACTTGGATCCTCAGGCAACGAAGCAATGTCGTGTACTCCTCTATTGTGGGTACCAAGTCTACATTTTCGAAGGTAAAGCAGCTATAGGCCGGGTTCCAATGCTACGTGAGAGCTCGTAGCAAATGTTTGTTAATCTTAACCTCAAGCAAGTATGGAAGATCCTCGTACTCATGGTAGAAGGTTTGCTTCATCTCGTCTCCCTATTGGTCCCATACTTCCTTTAACTCTTGCAAACTATTCTGAGTTGTGATTATTCTTGTATAGTCCCAAAAATCTGATGCGTGCTCCTCTACCAAGCTATCTCCTTTCTCGCGCTGTCTATTCTCCGACCACGTACGCACAGCCACATTATCCTCTACCTCATCAAGATACATCCTCTCCATGATCGATTCTCTATTAGTAATTGAACTTAAATCAAAACCTTTCCTAGTATGAGAATGCAATGCAAGAAGCAAAATAAAACAAGTCAGTACAATTGTCATGAATTTCAACAACAAAATACACATAAAACAAGAAACCTATATTCGTCTTGGAAAGTGCTAATATTTCGGTGTAGTTCTATCTTAAGGCGGACGCTTAAGGCTTACTATATGTGGTTTGAGCTTTAAAGTAAAGGTACCTAAACCAGCAGATTCCTTGATCCTTACCCATTATAGGCTCATACGGATGAGTTCGGTTTAAGGGGACACATTTCCCATATGTTTGCACGGAAGTGAAAACTTCACAAAACATAGGTACGAATGTAATCCCTAAAGAGATTCACTATCCTATACGGAGGTGAAAACCTCACGAAGGAATAGCTCGTCACTTCCACTTAAAGGCTTTGTAAAATGCAAATGGATGCGAACATATACTAGCAAGAATATTAACACAGTAACGTATAGAAAATGCAAAGGATCGTAAATTAATTAAACCGAGTTTTTTTAACAAAAACACCAAAGAAAAATCGACTTTCGACTTGACTCTCTTATTAGTCCCCAGTGGAGTCGTCCAACTGTCGAAATGTTTTTTTTGAAATGAGTTTCGAACTTTGAATTTTTAAATCGAAAAATGGGAGTCACCACTAATCATTTTAATTGGTGTAATTGGAGTACCTTAAAATATTTTGGTCTTCGAAATCCAGAAAATAGATCCGGGAGTCGGTTACGTGTAAGGAAAGATTAGCACCCTCACAGGCCCAAAATTGGTACCAAATCGATTTAAAAAGGGTCTTAATTGTTGAAAATATGAAAAGTCAGTTTAAAATTAAAAATAATAATCTTCAAATGATTGACCAAATTAATGTTATTTTTAAAAATCGAAATTTGAAAGGAAGACTTATTATTCCGAAAATCGAGAAAGGAAATCACATCCAGTGAGTTAAGACATGACACTTAAAATTCTCGAAATAACAATTATCCCGACTTTTAAATCTCATATTTATTATTTTTTAGAGAGAAAATTATTCGAATATTTTAATTCGAAGAAAACCGCGCCTAGTAAGTTAAGACTCGACTTTTCAAATCGCGAAATAACGAATATAATTTTTATTTTAAAATCACTTAATTTATTAAAACTCTAATGTTTCTTTCGAAAAGATGAACAAAGTACATGAACAAATTGAAAATTGAAATGATAAATCAATATGTTCTTAAAAATAAATAAATGCATGATGAAGTAAAACAATTCATATTAAAACAAATTAAAAAAACAACACCAACTAAATAAAGAAATATCAAAGCATATATATATATATATAAATGTATACGTACATGTTTGATACGTGAAACACATAAAATAATATTTAAAAAGATAAATAATTATAAAAGAAAAAACCATAATCAAAGTTTTTTTTAGATTATCTAAAATTTAAAAATAGATAAACATATTAAAGCAAGTAAAAAAGGGTTGGATTAAAAATGGTACAAAACAGTAACATAATTTGAAAATTTTTAAAAAATAAAAAAAATTAAATTACATTAAATTTGTTTAAAAGAGGGGTTAAATGGAAAATTCTCATTTTATTTTTAAAGAAAATGGTCTGTGAATAAATTTAAAAAAAAGGTAAAATCAAGTTGCTAATTTTTAACAAAAATTTAAGAAAGAAAATGAAGTTTAAATAAAATGAAATTTGGAGGGATTAAAAGAGTGATTTTTCCTTTTCTTTTTTCAAAGAAATCTGCTTTCAAAAAAGGCAATAAAGGGGGTGATATTTAAGTAAAAAAAACCCTAAAATTTTCACTTTCCATCTCACTTAAAAAAATATTTGTTTGCTTTCTATATTTTCTTTGAAAATCCTCCCTTCATCTAACCGTTCATGTCAATCTTCGGTCTGTTTAGGCTTCCGTCGGGGCTCGTCATCTCCGGCCGTACTCCGATACTCGTTCGTCATCTCCGATCGTCGACGAACACCGAATGTGGTACTCAAGTAAATCAAAAAATTCTCTTTTTCTTTTTATAAATCCTTTTTTTTAAAAAAAAAAACCGATACAGGCTTAGATCCAAACGGATCTAGCCTGGATTTTCAGAAACGGAGTGATTTAAAGTCCCTTTTTAAAACAAAGTTTGATTTTCGTTTTTTAAAATCTTTTTCATATCTGTTTTTAACCAAGTTTTATTTTTATGTTTATTTTTTCCTTTTATTTTTTTATAAAAAATTAAGCTTAGATCTAGATTAGATTTCTTTCTAATCTTCGAAAAAAGAAACAAATTTGAAAATATATTTTTTGTTTCGAAATGTACGAATAACAATAAAATAAAATATAACAATTGAAATATTTAATGTATTAGCTTTTGAAAACCAAAAATGAAAGTAACAGAAAGTATATGTACGGAAATGTATATATGTATTTGTCTATGCGAATGAAAGTGATGATGTACCTAGCTCGCGCAACTGTTGAATTTTCTTGATATCTTGAATCTGTTTTTATATAAACAGTGTATTTTTTGATACAAATTGCAGGTAAGTAACTGTCCAAATACAGAGAAAATAATCGGGCTTTTATTGCAACCATTACAATCATTGTTCTTTGTTTTCTTGTATTTGTTCTTTGCTTTTTGTCTCTATTTGCTTCTCCTTGGTGCAGGTCGGACGGCGGTGGCAGAAGAACATCCATTAGCGAGGTTATGTCAGAGGTGTGGTGGTACCCGAAGGGTTGTGATGCTGATTGGAGAAGCGGTTGGGTGCTTCGAACTCTAACAAATTAGGGTTTCAGCTTTTATCGTAATTGGGCTTGCTGGGCTGACTTGGTTTGGGTCAAATTTGTAATTGGTTTGGGTTGTGTTGGAACTTGAGTTGGTGTGAATTTGGGTTGTAAAAAGAGACTTTGTAAATTAAAATGAATTTTAATTTAAAATGTTCATTTTTTGTTTTATTTTGAGTTTGGGTTTCGGACCCGGACAAATTGGGCCTTCTACAACATGCACAATGCAATGCACCCATACTCCAATACACTAACACAGTGAAAAGGTTTCCCAAAACCTTTATCTAACCAATCGTCACCAATCGTAGTGTGGTTTTATTATCAATCGTTTAAAGGGGTGATTACCACGTCTTCCACCGTACAATCCCAACCCATGAACACACAGTGATATGATCACATAAATATCTCAATTGTAAGACTCATTCTCAATCTCATGGCATTTCTCATAAACTACAATACACAGTGGTATAATCACAATAATTTTAATCAGCCACATGTCATGTATATATGCATGACCATATCAACATGATTTACACGGCTTAACCTCAATCATACCATCTTCACATTACAATAACAATATACCTCAACAAAATCATATAATCACATATGACACAACATCTCATACAATAGGGTATGTTACAGTTATAAACTCACCTCTAAGAAGCAGAAACTCTAACGACAAGGAGGTCGTCTACCACGCACTGGTCGAGTACCCGGTCTAACGAGATTAGAACCTACAACACAAACTAAATATTAATACTATTCCTAGGTCACCAATAAACATAAAGCTAACTAATATAACTCACGTGTAACTCTCGGAACTGGTGCGGGAGTAGGTTGCACCAGTGGAGGAGAAGGTAAATCGTCAGCCTCGGAGTCGTGATCACCTAAACACAAATACCTCACACTAGATTTCCCAAATTAAATCTCTGAAACCCTCTAAGTACAAAATTAAAGATAAAATAGTCAAAATGAGGCTTTTGAGTTTGAGTTTGAGAAAACGAACAGCAGAAACGAACTCAGGACTTTGAAAAATGGTAGGGTAGGGTTTCTCGAAAAAATTCAACGGTCAACCCAAAAAGTCAACGGTCAACGATCAATAGGTTCAGGTCGATCAACAGGTTCGGGTTGGTTTCGGTCAATGGGTGGGTTAAAATGAATTGGGTATAAGGTTTGGGTGATTTTATTTTAGGGTTTGGGTATTGGGTTTTCATGGTTTTGGGTTTACACACATACTTGCGTAATTGGTTTGGGTTTAGTTTAGTTTTGGTTTGGGTTTGTTGGGTAATAAGGATTGGGTTAAACACTATTGAAAATTGGGTTGCTAAGGTTGGCCCAATTCTCAAACTTTTAGTAATATAATAGATTAAGGTTTCATAACCCCTTGACGATGTCGATCAGAGGCTCGACGAACGGCGGCACATAAGCTCGGCGAAAAAGACACAGAAAGAGAAGAAAATGATCCCTTTCACATGCTCGCATCAAAACGATGGCAAGGAGCAAAGCTCGAGGGTGAAGAGTGGCGGAAAAGAGGTGAAACAAATCAGTTCTAATACCGATACTCATGAATAGTAACGGAAAAGGAAAAGGAGAGGGAAGGGTTAGGTTCGCAAGGTGACGAGGAGTATTTCGGCGATGGTGGTGTGGTGTACGGAAGGCCGTCGGTGGGTCGTCGAAGCTTGAACGGAAAAAAGGATAGGGGAAAGATGAGAAAGTTCTTGTTTAGAGAGAAAAAGAAGAAAAATAAAAGTAGGAGGCTAAAAAGTTTAAAAAATTAGAAATAGGGGTTTAAATACTTATAAAAATGGGTCATTAACACGAAAAGGCTCAAAGAATATTAGGGTTTTCAAAATCACCCCAAACTTATCCTGTTTTACATATAAGTCCTAAAAATCACAATTCGACCACAAAACTTTAATTGATGCTCAATTTCATCCCTAAACTTTATCGAACTTTTAAATTAGACATCAAAATTCACTAAGATCAAATTTTATTCCCTAATTTTCACCAAAATTCCAATTTAATCCTTTTAATAAAAAATTAGGGTGTTACAATTCTCTCCTTCTTAAAGAAATTTCGTCTTCGAAATTTACCTGGACCAAAAAGATGTGGATACTAAGCCTTGATGACGACTTTGAGCTCTTAAATAGCCTCCTCATAACCATGGTTGCGCCACAAGACCTTAACCATCTTAATGGTCTTCCTCCTAAGAACCTTCTCATCTTGAGTAATGATTTCAATCGGTTCTTGCTCAAAACTCAAGTTAGGACAAACCTCGATCTCCTCAATAGGCACAATATGAGACAGGTCCGACCGATAACGCCTCAACATAGAGACATGAAAAACATCATGAATCCTCTCAAGCCCAGACAGTAACTTAAGCTGATAGGCAATCGGTTCTACTCGACGAAGTACCCGATAAGGACGAATAAAACGAGGACTCAAATTACCTTTCCATCAAAATCTAAGCACATTCTTCCACGGAGATACTTTTAAGAAGACCTCCTCACCCTCATTAAACTCAATATCTCGACGTTTTAGATCAGCATAAGACTTCTGCCTGTCAAAAGCAGCCTTAAGTCTCTCACGAATCAATCTAATAGTCTCCTCAGACTCTTAAACAATATCTAGCCCCAATAACCGATGCTCAGTCAACTCCGTCCAACCAATAAAAGTGTGACACTTGCGCCCATACAAAGCCTCGTAAAGAGCCATCTTAATACTAGCTTGATAATTGTTATTGTAAGCGAACTCTGCCAGTGGTAAAAAGTCCTCCCAACTACCTTGATACTCGATCACGCAACCCTTCAACATGTCTTTCAAAACCTAAATTACACGCTCGAATTGACCATCAGTCTACGAATAGTAAGCAGTACTGATGTTTAACTGAGTACCCAAAGCACAGTGCAAAGATTCTTAAAATCTCGAAGTAAACCTCAGATCTCGATCAGAAATGATAGACAAAGGCATTTCATGAAGGCGAACTATCTCAGAAATGTAGAGTCGAGCCAACTTACTCAAAGGATAGTCAACCCTAACTAGAATGAAGTGTGCGAACTTAGTGAGTCAATCCACAATCACCCAAATTGAGTCTTTCTTGGACGATGTCAAGAGAAGACCACTCACAAAATCCATAGTAACACGTTCCCATTTCCACTGCGAATCTTAATCGGTTGAAGTAACCTAGAAGGACATTGATGCTTAGCCTTGACTTTTTGACAAGTTGAACACTTAGACACAAAGTCAACAACATCTCTCTTTAAACCCTTACACCAGTACCTATCACAAAGATTCTTATACATCTTATCTCCACCAAGATGCATGGAATAAGGGCCATGCGCCTCACGGAGAATAGTCTGTTTAATTCCAGAATCCTTCAAAATATAGTATCTACCTCGGAAGCATAGTATACCATTTTGATCCATGGAGAAGTCCACAGATGTACCTTCTTCTACCTCTCTCATACGGTACACTAGATACGAATTATTAGACTACTCAGCCTTAATCTCCGAGAGTAAAGTGAGAATAACTCGAAGTTTAATTAAAAGACTACCATCATCAAACAATCTCATTTTGTCAAATAAAGCCCTTAGTTTAGTCACAGCATTACGACTCAAGGTGTCGGCAATCACATTAGCTTTGTCAAAGTGATACTCAATCTCACAGTCATAGTCCTTAAGGAGTTCCAACCAAAGATTTGGTCTTAAATTAAACTCTTTCTGAGTAAGCAAATACTTTAAGCTCTTTTGATCAGTGAAGATGTAACACTTCTCCCCACAAAGATAATGCCTCCAAATTTTAAGAGCAAATATCACCACGGCAAGTTCAATATCATGGGTAGGTAATTAATCTTGTGCGATTTCAATTGACGAGACGCATAAGCCACAACTTTTCCTTCTTGCATTAGCACACATCCCAATCTCGTTTGAGAAGCATCATTGTAAACAGTATAAGATTTTTTAGGCTCAGGTTAGATCAGAATCGGAGCTTGAGTCAACACCGATTTCAACTTCTCGAAACTAGACTCTTGGGTCTCGGTCCAAACAAATGGGACGTTTTTCCTTAGAAGCTTAGTCAAAGGTGCTGTAATAATCGAAAAACCCTCAATAAACCTTCGGTAGTAGCTAGCTAAACCCAAGAAACTACGAATCTCAGAAACATTCTTAGGTTGCTTCTAGCCCATAATAGCCTCAATCTATTTGGGATCCACACGAATGCCCTCAGTAGAAATTATATGTCCCAAAAACATAACCTCAGAAAGCCAAAATTCGCATTTACTGAGCTTAGCATAAAGCTGCTTCTCTCTCAAGGTTTGTAGAACAATTCTAAGATACTCCTCATGCTCAGCCTCAGATTTAGAGTAAACCAAGATATCATCTATAAACACCATCACAAACTTATCCAAGTAGGGTTGAAACACCCTATTCATCATATCCATAAAAGCAGCAGGAGCATTAGTTAACTCAAAGGGTATCATCGAAAACTCATAATGTCTATAACGAGTTCGAAAAGTTAGCTTGAACACATCAGAATCTTTGACCTTAAGCTGATAATACCCAAATCTCAGGTCTATCTTAGAGAACAAAGTAGCTCTTCAAAATTAATCGAATATTAATACGAGGCAAAGGATTTTATTCTTAATTATCAGCTTATTCAGCTTTCGATAATCAAGGCACAACCGGAGTGTCCCATCTTTTTTCTTTACAAACAGAACTGGTGCTCCCCAAAGTGAAACACTAGGTCGAATAAAACCCCTATCCAATAACTCTTGCAACTGTATCTTAAATTCATTGAGTTCCTTAGGTACCATTTGATAAGGTGCCATGGACATAGGAGTCGTACTGGATCGACCTCAATGCCAAACTCAACCTCATCACGTTTAGGTGGAATATCGGGCAACTCTTCTGAGAATACATCAGGGAAATCCCTCACTACTCAAATCTTTTCAATCTCAAAATCTGATTGACTTGGATCTAGGATGTAAGCCAGATAAGCCATAGACCCCTTTTTAATCATCTTTTCGATTTTGAGAGTTAAGATCACATTAGATAAAAACCCTTTACGTTCACTAATTAGGGTTATCTCTCAGTTATCAGAAGTTCTCAAAGTTGCCCTATTGTTCTCACAATCCAAATTAACTCGGTGCTTAGAGAGCCAATCCATTCCAAGTATGAGATCAATATCACTGAATGTTAACTTCAATAATTTGGCAGGAAAGATTTTCCCTTGGATCTCTAGAGGACAGTTGCGATATATCTTATCAACCTCTACAGAAATACTCACAATACTTTGAACAATAACCACAGACTCAACATTTTTCACAGCAATCTTAAGACCCCACGACACCGCACTCACCATATAGGAATGTGTGAACCATTATCAAGTAAAGTAAAGTAAGGAATAGAGTGAACAGAAAAAGTACCCGCTATGATGTCAGACTCATCACTATCCTCATGCCTCCTAGTCGCATACACTAACCCTGGCTATCTCGCCCTAGATCTAGCTATTCCACCACTTTGAACTAGCCTACCTCTAGTGGTTGAACCCGAAGTAGTCAGTTTAACTTGCCCTCTACCCTCAGTAGGAGCTTGAATCGAAGCCTGAGACTGATTCTGCACAAGTGAACCAGTAGGAGGATGGGGATAATCTCTAAAGAAGTGCTCCTGTGAATCGCACCTAAAACATGCCTTAATCTTCCTCTAACACTCACCCCCATGTCTTTTTATTGCAATAAGAACAGAGATGCAAAGGACGAGGACCAGTAGAGCCACCAATACTACCCACAGGAGCTGCCGAAATCGCAGGCCTCACCCTCAGATAACTAGGCTGAACTGCCTCCTCCCTAGGCCTCTTAATAGAAAGACCACCAGAAACATGCTGAATTGGTGCGCCTTAGCTTTTTACTACGCTCCTTGTCTTGAACCCTCTGAGCCTTTGTACGAGCCTCCAAACTCTCAGCAGACCTTACTCGACTAACCAAATCACTAAATACTCTATCATGATGCATATTAACCCCAGCCTGGAGCGAGAGTCGCAATCCGTTTCTAAACCAATCACCTTTTTCCTTCTCATTAGTAACCAGCCCAGATGCATAATGGACCAACCTCAGGAACTCAATCTCATAGTCATTAATAGACATGTCTCCCTGCCTTAAATTCATGAAGTCATCCTTACACTTATCAAGGAACTCCTTACCCACATAATGATCTTGGAATACCTTTCTAAAATAGTTCCAAGTGATCCAACCAGCAGTAGTAGACTCTTCCATAATATCCCACCAATTTTGGGCCACAGCCCGAAGTAAAGAAACAACTGCCCTAACCTTTTGCCCAGCAGGATAGTTCATCTCTATAAACAATCTTTGAAGATCTTTCAACCAATACTCAGTAACAGAAGGATCTATACCAATCTTACCCTCAAATACCTTCATCCCAGTAGTTATAAATCGATAGAAATAGGCCTTCTCGGACCCTCAGATTGACCCCTAGTAGAACCATGGAGTAATCACAATAATTCCCGACTAACCATAGCACTATCCAACTCCACGGTCTCGTTATCCCCAGCGTTAGGCATATCCTTAACAAGAGCTTCCTTAACAGGTAAGTCTCCTCCAGTAGCTTGCTGACCCTCAACTCCTACAGGTCTCATCCTTCTCAACATGAGGCAATTCATCCACATTCACTTCAAGCTCAATTACAGGAGTAGGATCATTAACGGCCCTAGTAGTACGACCTCAGTCTTGACCTTAGCCGTGACTAATCGTAAGTCTAACATTCTTACGTGGTGGCATACTATTTATCTACATAAGTAAAAAGTACTAAGGTAAGAATTGGTACCGGAGATTTAGAATAAATCACAACTTTTATATATTTATACAATAAAAACAAAAATATTTTATAACACAGTAATTTATTAAAAGTCTCCATTTAACCCCCAAAACTTATTTATTTATTATATATATATATATATTAAAAAAACCATGTCTAGAGAGCCTCACAATCCGTGGGTTGAACTCAGCTTTGATATCACTAAATGTAACCTCCTTTACCCGGCCAAGTGATATGACTGGATCCAAAAGGTTGTTTATGTAATTATACCCTCATGCAATCCGATAATCCAAAATCATTCCCATACATTCATATATAGTCTATAATTTATATAAAATAATTAAACTTCCAAAATAAATACCAAAATCCTCAAAATAAAATTAACTTACAACACTAATAAAACAATAATCAACAAAGTACGATGAAAACCCATAATAAAATAATAAAAATAAAATAAATTTATAAATATGCCTCCGGCTATCAAGTCACCTATGTCTCGGGTATCTATAAAGAAACTGTAGGGAAATGAGCTAAAAAGCCCAGTGTGTCCCTAAAGCACATACAACCTAGTATATAATATCACAACAATTTATAACGCAAAAAGTAACCACAAATCATGTTACAATCACATGCACAATGTAATGCACCCATACTCCAACACACCAACGCAGTGAAAAGGTTTCCCAGGACCTTTACCCAAACAATCGTCACAAATCGCAGTGTGGTTTTAGTATAAACTATTTAAAGGGATGATTACCACGTCTTTCACCGTACAATCCCAACCTATGAACACAAAGTGATATGATCACAAAAATATCTCAATTGTAAGACTCAGTCTCAATCTCATGGCATTTCTCATAAACCACAGTACATAGTGGTATAATCACAATAATTTTAATCAGCCACATCTCCTGTATGCATGCATGACCATATCAACATTATTTATATAGCTCAACCTCAATTATACCAACTTCACATCACAATAACAATATACATATGACACAACATCTCATACAATATGGTATGTTACAGTTAGAAACACACCTCTAGGAAGCAGAAACTCTAACGATGAGGAGGTCATCCACCACGCACTGGTCGAGTACCCGGTCTAACGGGATTAGATCCTACAATACAAACTAAATATTAATACTATTCCTGAGCCACCAATTAAACACAAAACTAACTAAAATAACTCACGTGTAACTCTCGAAACTAGTGCGGGAGTAGGTTACACGGTGGTGGAGAAGGTAAATCGTCAACCTCGGAGCCGTGATCACCTAAACACAAATATCTCACATTAGATTTTCTCAAATTAAATCTTTGAAACACTCTAAGTACAAAATAAAGATAAAATATTCAAAATGAGGCTTTTGGGTTTGAATTTGACAAAACGGACAGCGAAAACGGACTCAAGACGTCAAAAAATGGTAAGGTAGGGTTTCTCGAAAAAGTCAACGATCAACGGTCAACTATCAATGATCAATGGTCAACAGTCAATGAGTCGGGTTCAATCAATGGGTTCGGGTCGAGTTCGGTTAACGGACAAGTCAAAACGAATTAGGTCTAAGGTTTGGGTGATTTGGTTTTAAGGTTTAAGCATTGGGTCTTCATGGTTTTGGGTCTGTACACACACTTGGGTTTAGTTTAGGCTTGGTTTGAGTTTGTTGGGTAATAAGGATTGGGTAATAAGGATTGGGTTAAAAACCATTCGAAATTGGGTTGCTAAGGTTGGCCCAATTCTTAAACTTTTAGTAACATAATAGATTAGGGTTTCATAATGCCTTGACAGTATCGATCGGAGGCTCGATGGACGACGACACACAAGCTCGCCAAAAAGACACAAAAAGAGAAGAAAATGATCCCTTTCACATACCCACGTAAAAAATGATGGCAAGGAGTGAAGCTCGCGGTGAAGAGTGGCGGAAAAGAAGTGAAACAAATCGATTCTAACATCAATTCTCACGAATAGCAACGACAAAGGAGAAGGAGAGGAAGGGTTAGGTTCGCAAGGTTCCCTCTCTGTAATCTTTCTCCAATATTTGTACCTGAAAGGTTCCCTCTCTCCCATGTAAACCAAGACCTTGAGTAACCAACATCCATCAACTAACAATCCCTTAACACCTCACTGAAGGCCTCCATTCTTCTTTCGTCTCATGGAATTTCTCCCCTTTTTTTGTGGCATACAAAATTTCATTAAAGTCACCGCATGCAAACCATGGGGATTCTTGACCACGCCTCAAATTTAGCAAAATCCGCCACGTATCTTCTCTATTAGTTGCATACGACAAACCATAGAATCTGGTTAATCTCCACTGAATGCCTGTGTCATCCTCCAAAACATCTACAGCAATATGACTGTTTGAATAACTCCTTAAACTAATTTTGATTTCATCATGCCAACCGAAATATAAACCTCTCCTTGTCCCATTTACTGGGACATCAATGCCAGAATTAAACTCACACCTCTTTCTTACGTGTTTCATTTGAATAGAACATAGTTTAGTCTCCATAAAGAATACCACTTGGGGATTATGAGACTTCAATAAATTATGAAGCCTCCGAACCGTCCGTGAACTCTCCAACCCACGGACTGTTCCAACTTATCAGTTTCATTGCGACCGGTCGGCTTGTGCCTTGGCAGCAGCCGATATCAAAAAGTTAAAAATCAGATACATTCTTGTTTTTGACAATCACCACACCTACCTCCCTCTAACAGTAGGCTTATCATCCGCCCTCCTAAGTTTTTTCTTTCCATCACCATAATTCATCACATTATCTTCAAGATCATGTTCCATTGCCGACTCCAAATGGGAATCTGTCTCACCACTTTTGTTGGAAGAATAACTTAAATCTCCTTCTAAATTCACCCCAAGCATGGGATCAACACGTCCCTACAAAACCCTACCTCTTGAATTTGTGCCTCCGACTGCTCCAACCCTATCTTCTCGCAACCATACACTATTCATCGCAAAGGCTCTCCGAGTTTGGGCTCGTATGGACAAATCCCAACCCATGTCGGCCACCTCATATCCCAAATCCATCTTTGCCTAACAAAAAGAATTATTGTGCCCTAATCGTCCACAATGAAAACAAAACATAATCAACCTTTCATATTTGAAGGTGACGTAGGAAATCACTCTTACCTAGAACGTCATCCTTTTCTTCCTTTTCAATAGACATCGCACATCCAATTTTGCTTTAACACAAAAATATGTACCAACTCCCTTCCCTAGATTAGACCCATCAAACTCAAGGAACTGCTTGATGAAATCCCCAATCTGTCGAGCTAACATCTCAGTGAAAAAACCTGTTAGAACATTGTGGATTTGAATCCAAAAATTAGTGTGAATTAAAGGAACACGGAGTGGGTCTTCCCTCTTTTTTTAGATGGTGTAACAACAAAAGATGATTGTTAAATGTCCATGAGATTCCTTTTAAAACTCGTTCCATATCTATTTTATGAAAGAATTTGAAAAGGAACCTTCTCTCCTGCAAATCCGATGTCTGAATCCCCTTTATCGAATGCCAAAGGTTTGCCATATCCTTCTCATAGCTGAAAAGAGAATTACACTAGCTGTTAAAAAGCAGCCCACCAATCCCCATTCAAGAATCTCAAGGATTATCGTGGGATCCTTTTAAGCCTCCACAACCTCATCCTCTTCATCATTAAGAGATAGTTCCTCCAAATCTCTCTCAATGGTAAAAATAAAATCAAAACGTTCACAAGAAAAAAAAAGGAAAAACAAAAGCGAAACAGACTCTAGAAGCCGCCGCTGTCAGAAAATAATGAAAACCCTTAGAAAAAAACCTAAACAAAACCTAAAAAAACAAAAAAACCACTAGAGAATGGTGACAGAATCGTGCTAGGGTAGCAAGTTTATCCTTCTTTTAATTATATGTATGTCTTTTTTTTTAAACCTATATTTTAAGCTTAAAATTTTATTATTCATTAATTTTAATATTATAATATTAAATTTTAGTTAAATTGAATAAAATCTTAAAATAAAGAGTTAATTTATTTAAAATTATATTTAACATATAAAAATTATAAATTAAATTTTAAACAAAAGTCATGGAATAACTTAAAAAAATTAAAAGGTAAAGAATATTTTACCCAAATCGTAAATAAGAGCATCAAATGGAGTGTGTATTTTATTTTAATAGTTTTATGTGTTAATTCATTTTTTTTTATTTTCTCAAAACTATTTAACTTAAAAGGAGGAGAATGAAGTTATTTGAGATCGAATCCAAGCTTTCATACCTACAACATAATGTTTTTATCATTAGACCAAAAGATTATTGGCAGCACAAATATATATTTGAAACTGTAAAAATATATTTATTTAATGAATTAATTACACGCATAATATAAGAAAGCTAATGGTATTTTTTTTTAAATTATACAAATAAGCATAAATCAAATGATAATGAAACTATCAAATATCATATTTATAATATATATAAAAGCACGAGTTTAGAAAATTTTTTAAACTAATGAAAATATCTTTTATTTTTTATCTATTATTAAATTGACATTTAAAAGTATACATAGTGTTTTACTTTTTTATTTTAATTTAATAGTATAATTTGCTTTCTATCAATTCTAAATTTTGTGTTTTCTTAAACCTTATGTAGTAGGCCCAATTTGACCGGGTCCGTTCTAAATATTAAAAACAAATTTTAAATTTAAATTTAAAATGTCCACAATTATAATCAAGCCCAATTACATAGCCCAATAAACCCAATAACACCCAATTGTTTGAACCCTAACCCAAAGCCCAATACAATTGAAAAAATTTGAAAACCCTAATTGCTAAGGATCTGTCGCCACCGCTGCCATGTCCACTTGGGTGCCGCCACGTCAGCTTCCACCACCAGCACCACCCTCACTTGCCTCTGCCACCATCTGTTACCACCATTATCACCTGCAACAAGTAAAAAGAAAAGACAGCAAAAAATATAGCAAAAAAAGCAAGTTGTAAAATGTTATAGAAACCAAATTCAAAAGCATTTGTAAAGATCTTTTTTTTATTTCACGAGCAAAATCAGAAGCAATAAAAAAACAGTGATTCAAAAGCAACACAGGCTTTCGAAATAGAATACAAAGATTTGATCCAAATCAGATTCGAACAGCAAGATAATATTAGTCTCCAAGGTATAAATTTACATATATTTTATTTATTAGCAATAATTCGAAACAGTTTTAATACATTTACATTTATTGCTTATTTGTGTCCTTCGAAATCTAAGGTGTTTAATTTATAATAATATATTTATTTATTATTCTAATATATTAATATATTTATTAATTGATTCATTTATTATTGTTAGAAATTCAAAACGTTTTAATAATAAATAAATATAATATTAATAATAATAAATAAAATAAAAAAGAACTCAAAGAGTCTTACTTGGATCTCCGCCGCCGTCGACCGCGAACGGAGTCCCTCTAGGTTCACCTATACTCGAGAGGGACTCTAACTCATGGATTTGTCAAATTTTTTTAGACAAAATAAAAATATAAAAGAAGGAGTATGAAACAGATTTCAAAGAAATGAAAAAGAGAAATATTGTCGAACCTTTTTTTAATTTGTTTTTACATATCTAAGTTTAGATCTAAAATATTTTTTTTCAAAAAATAGAACGAGAACATAAATAAAAAAATACAAACAGATTTTCAATAAAAAAAAGGGGTAAAAAAATGAAAACAAATTTAGAAAACAATCAAACGTTTTTAAAGAAATAATCTGGGTTCGATCTCGTTAGATCTGAACCGAGATCGGTTTGTTTTTAAAGAAATAAAAAGGAAGAAAGTTTTTACCTTCGAGCACCATGGATGGAGGCGCGTGACGAGCAGACGCGACGGCGTGTGGTCACGGGAGTACGGCGAGTTTCGAAGGCCAGGCGATGGACGGAGGCTCGGAGGAGAGCCCTTTCAGAGAAAAAAAAAGCAAATTTTTAAATGAAGTTGAAAAATAATTGTTTTGAAGGTTTTTTCTTAATTAAATACACTACATGAAACGGCGTCGTTTGGAGAAGGATTTCTAAGTGCTTAAACGGCATCATTTTCCACTTACTCGACCCGTGACCCGATTCGACCCAAGAGGATCCACATGTTTTTGAAATTGGGTTATTTCCCCAGTTGATCCTTTCGCTTTTTTGAAACTTTACAATCAAGTCCTTTTTATATTTTTAATTACTTTTAAATTTGCTTTTCAATTTAGTCTCATGACTCTCTAGAAGCCTAAGAAGCTGCCACGTGTCCATTTTTGGTTATTTCCACAATTGGTTCTTTCTATTTTTTTTGATTGTTTTAATTTCATCATTTAATCAAGTTTTATTTTATTTTTAAATTTACCCAGTAATTTTAAAAAACTTTACAAGTTGGTCCTTTAACTCCAAAATGTGTAAGAGGCTGCCACGTGTCCTAGTTTTTGAGTTTACTACGCAATAAGTCCCTATTTTATTTCAAACTACATTTTGACCCTCGAACTTCACAAAAATTATATTTTACCCCCAAACTTCTCAAAAATTATCATTTTGACCCTAAACTTTTCCAAAATTACATTTTTGCCCCCGAACATCTAAAAATTACCATTTTTCCCTCGAACATCTAAAAATTACCATTTTGACCCTAAACTTTTATAAAATTATCATTTTCCCTCAAATTTCCAAAGTCACATTTTCGACCTTAAATTTTCCAAAAGTTCGATTTTAATCCTAAATTTTCCAAAATTTTCAATTTCGATCCCCAAATTCCTCAAAAATTACATTTTCATCCCGAATTCTCCTAAGCTCTATTTTTGACCCCGTTTTTTGTTTATCTTTTTTTGCGATATTCATACATAGAAATTAATTATTATTCTTTCATATTTTGTATTCTATTAATTTATGTTTAAATTTTGTGTATTCCTTTATCTATTTAATTATTTTGTTTCGTGTTATTTAATCTTCGTTATTAATTACCCATCCATATTTAATTTACATGTACGTTTTTCAAAATTATTTTACATACGAATAAACCTTTAAAATCGAGGCAATGGCCTTTTCGTGTGGAAATCTCAGAAAATCATGCCTTAACGTGCTGGGTGTGATTTTTCGTATAATCTACACGAATCAAATATCCTCTTTCAAACTTTTCAAATGCTTTTTAATTTCAAGATTCCGAGAACGTCGTGCCCTAACACGTTGGTCATGACTTCAATTCTCAGCGAAAGTCGAAACAAACGGGCATTTTTTTCTTCAAATCTAATTTTCGAAAATCACATGAAATAAGTTAGGTGTCTGAGGATCGTATTTTAAACTCAATTCGAAATTTCAAGTTCTGAAAAAATATACAAACAATTTTAAACAAAAGCGAGGCAAAATTCCTTTCGTGTGAAAATCTTTGAAAATTGTGTCCTATCATGTTGGGTGTGATTTTTTTCGTATAATTCACGCAATCGAATATCTCTTTTAAATCCTTTCAAAATGTTCTTCAATTTCGAAATTCCGAGAATATCGTGCCCTAATGTGTTGGACATGTCCTTAATGAAATTCAAAACACACGGACGTTTTTTCCTCGTATTTTAAACTTCGCTCGAGATTTCAAAGTTTTAACAAACAAAGACCCGAAAGTAATCAACATGGTACCAATTTTGGGCGTGTGAGGGTGCTAATCCTTCCTCCTACGTAACTGACTCCTGAACCCATTTTCTAGATTTCGAAGACCAAAAATATTTTTCAAAATGAATTTTAAACGTTTCATGGTGATCCAATCACACCGAATAAAAGATTGGAGGCGACTCCCATTTTTCGATTTAAAAATATTTTTGAGACCTGTTTATTTCCCAAAAATAAACGTTTCGACAGCTTGGCGACTCCACTGGGGACTTTTAAATAAAAGAGAGTCAAGCCAAAGTTGATTATTTTCGGGTCTTTTGTTGAAATTTTTAAACCTTCGATTTTGTTTAATATACGATCCTTTGCATTTTTTGATGCTATATTATGTTGATATTGCTAGTATAAGCTTGCATGCATATGCATTTTGTTACTGTCCCTTTAAGTGAAAGCGGGAAACTACTCTTTCGTGAGGTTTTCACCTCTGTGCAGGATAGTGGATCACTTTCGGGATTACATCCATACTCATGTTTTCGTGAAGTTTTCACTTCCATGCAAACGTGTGGGAAATGTGTCCCCCTAAATCGAACTCATGCGTATGAGCCTGTAATGGGTGAGGATCGAGGAATCTGCTGGTTCGGGTACCCTTTAACTCTAGAGGCTAAACCACATGTAATGAGCCTTAAGTACTTGCCTTAAAAGTAGTTATACTGAACCTTTTAGCAATCATCCAAGACAAGTTCTTAGGTTCTTTGTTCTATACCTGTATCGATGTTTTTGCTAACTCTTTCTTTTTTGTCTCTTTTCTTTGCTTGCATTTGCATCATCATACAAGAAAAGGTGTTGATTTAAATTTGGTTACCAAATAGGTAGTTTCATCATGGGGGACGAAATTCTTAATAAAGTGGAAGATAACATGGCTTTGCGCTTATGGTCGAAGGAAAGCACAAAGTCATAGAATATTTAGAAGACTTGAAAAAAGATTACGCAAATTCAGATCAAGATCTTTGAAAGGAATCAAGAAGTAAGTGAGGGGCACTTTCGACAAGCTCCGAGACATGTTCGAGAAAAAGATTATGCAAATGATGAAAAAGCGGCTGGTCACATGTGAGCATTAGTCATCGAAGTTGATATGTTGAGCATGTAATATGAATCAAGATCGAAGCGGGGACAAAAATTAGCCAGACTTCTAAGAAGATCAAAGCTTTAGGCCATCAGGCAAAGCCGTTTATGTAATCCATTTTATGTGGAGAATTTTGTCTTCTAGAGAAGTTGTTCTAATGGGATTGTATTCAAAATCAATGTCTTTTCTTATGCATACATGCATTCATAAGCATTGCATCTGTTAACATGCATTAAATTAAAAAACATATACCTAATTAATTAAACCTGAAACAGTTATATCGAAACCATTGAGAACCTCCATCGTTACTACACTCGCATGAAATTGAAAGTGATGGAATAGAGGATTGAAAGGCTTGAGCAAACACAAAGAGACATGCAGAAGCAAATGCATGCACAATTACGAGATCAAATGGAAAAGATACAACAAGACATGAAAGATCAAAGGGATATAATCAATCAATTAGTCCAAATGCTAAGAGAGAGGGCTGACAAAGGAAAGGGTCCCGCAATAAATCTCGAGGAAGAGGAAGAGGATCCCATTAATCCCCTAGGCTTTACTCCTCCATACAATCAAATCCCACCTGAAGCATACACGCAGGGTGCTCTTGTCATAATAAGAACGCAACAACATCCCACTAGTACATCGAGATCAAATAATTATCCAATAGGGTCAAGATCCAACCCAGGAGAAAATGCCGCAAATGCTAGTGTTCCTGACTTTGATGAAATAGCAAGAATGGATCTCCCTAGACAAATGGAGGAAAAATACGAAGTGTTGGAAGAGAAAATCCAAGCAATGCAAAGATCTGAAAACTTCTAAGGGATGGATGCCAAGGAGTTGAGCTTGGTCCTAGACCTAGTACTCTCGCCTAAATTCAAGGCCCCAGAATTTGAAAAATATAACGGGACGAGTTGCCCAGAGGCTCACATTACCATGTTCTATAGAAAAATGACAGGACATGTCCACAATGACCAATTACTTATCCATTGTTTCCAAGACAGCTTGGTAGGTTCTGCTACAAGATGGTATAATCAGCTTAGTCGTGCAAAATTTAGTTCATGGAAAGACTTAGCACAGGCTTTTATGAAGCAGTACGGTCATGTTACTGACATAATCCCCGATAGGATCACATTATAGAATATGGAGAAGAAGGCCAACGAAAGCTTCAAGTAATACGCCCAAAGATGGAGGGATATGACAACTCAAGTGCAACTACCTCTATTAGAAAAAGAAACGACAATGTTGTTTGTCAATACCTTGAAGGCTCCGTTCATCAACCATATGCTGAGGAATGCCACTAAAAGCTTCTCTAACATGGACCTATTCGGAGAAATGATCGAAAATGCAATCAAGAGTGGGAAAATAGACGCTGGAGAGAGCGTCAAAAGACCTGCTTTCAAGAAAAAAAGAGGTCGAAATAAATAATGCAAGCATGTACAGGCCGAACCACGTAGGATCGATCATGACGACGCTATCGAATGCGCCAATGACCAACAATCAAAATCCTCCAAGGTCAGGATCAAGCTCAAGACCGAATACTGAAAGAACCTCATTCACGCCCATCTCGGTGACATACAAAGAGCTTTACCAGCAGCTATATGATCAGCACGCGATTGCTCCATATTATTCGGATCCAGTACTACCCCCGTTTTCGAAATGGTATGATACGAATGCTCGATGCGAGTATCATGACGGGGTAGTAGGACACTCTATTGAGAATTGCTTCAATTTCAAAAAGTTAGTGGAGAGAATGATAAAAAAAAAAGGTTTGACGAGTCATCTGGACCTAATGTGGTGGTAAATCCTTTGCCTAACCATCCCGATCAGGGAGTGAATGCGATCAGTGAAGATTTGTGCATCAATGTTGTCAGGGAAGAAAATGGAGAAGGACGCTTAGCAGAAATTCTTCCTTTCACCTCCGAGAGTACTCTCGACAACTGGACTGTAGAGGAACTCCTTGTAGTCTTTAGGGCTTCTTCAGAGTAATGCTCAGAACACACCTATTGCTTTAGGCTCGAAAGCTATATGGATCTTTTTGTAAAAGGGCCCATGATCATTATCTGGTTATTTTGAATGAAAATGCATCTTTTTATCTTACATGGCAAATCTTTCGCTAATTATTCTTTCATTCTTAATCCAACTCAATAAACCGTTCGTACATATCGAATAAACAGAATTAATCATTCTTTAATATATACATTCTTGTCCAATTTGACAAACATACTCATACTCATACCATATAATCATTCTTTCGTAAATTTATTTTGTTCTTTTGACCTCCTTTTTATTCCTTTGACAGGTCCTTCAATATCAATAATATGAGTGACCCTGATGCTAACTTAGAGCCTCATTTCGAGCAAGATATTTGTTTAGAAAAACTTCAGGACTTCGAAGATGATCAAGATTGTAATTTGTCTCCTGATCTATTAAGGATGATGAAGCAAGAGGGAAAACAAATCTTGCCTCATTTAGAACCGGTGAAAGTTATAAGCCTAAGTAACGAAGATGAAAAGAGAGAAGTAAAAATTGGGACAAGCATCTCCCTAGAAACCAGAAAAGATCTTATCAAGTTGCTTCAAGAGTTCCAAGATGTCTTCGCATGGTCCTACCAAGACATGTCTGGCTTGAATACTAACATTGTGGTACATAAACTTCCCATAAAAGAAGAACGCAGGCCTGTTTAGTAAAAGCTCCAAAGGATGAGAACTAATGTGTTATTAAAAATAAAAGAGGAGGTCAAAAGCAATTTGACACGGGGTTTCTTCAAGTAGTTAAATACTCAGAGTGGGTAGCTAACATAGTCCTTGTTCCTAAAAAAGATAGGAAAGTGCGTATATGTGTGGATTATCGAGATTTAAATAAAGCTAGCCCAAAGGATAACTTTCCATTACCTCACATCGACACCTTAGTAGATAATACAGCAAGTCACTCCTTATTTTCATTCATGGACGGGTTCTCCAGGTATAACCAGATAAGGATGGATCCTGAAGATAAGGAGAAAACCACATTTATCACGTTGTGGGAACATTCTGCTACGAAGTGATGCCTTTTGGACTCAAAAACGCAAGGGCAGGTCATGGTGACTTTGTTTCATGACATGATGCATAAAGAAATTGAAGTTTATGTCTACGATATGATTGCGAAATCCCGAACAGAGGAAGAGCATGTAAGAATCCTGAGAAATTTGTTTGAGAGGCTAATAAAGTATCAATTAAAGCTAAACCTAGTAAAGTGCACTTTTGGAGTCACGTTAGGAAAGCTGTTAGGGTTTGTGGTCAATAAAAAGGGGATTAAAATTGATCCAGATAAAGTTAAAGCCATACAAGAGCTACCACCACCCAGTATGCAAAAAGAAGTTCGAGGGTTTTTAGGGAGACTAAATTACATCGCTCGGTTCATCTCACAACTGATTGAGAAATGTGATCCTATCTTCCGTTTGCTTAGGAAGCGCAACCCAGGTGTATAGGATGATGATGTCAGGAAACTTTTAACAAGGTCAAAGATTATTTATCCAATGCTCTAGTCTTGGTCCCTTCAATCCCCAAAAAACCGTTAATCCTATACTTGACAGTCTTTGAAAATTCTATGGGATGCGTACTAGGCTAGCACGATGAATCCAAAAAGAAGGAAAGGGCGATATATTATTTTAGCAAGAAATTCACTGATTATGAAGCTCGATACTCGCCAATTGAAAAATTATGTTGCGCTCTAGTTTGGACCACGCGAAGATTAAGGCAATACATGTTGTACCACATCACTTGGTTAATCTCAAAATTAGATCCTCTAAAGTACATGATGGAGTCGGTCGCATTGAATGGAAGATTGGCTAGGTGACAGATCTTACTTTCTGAATTCGACATAGTCTATGTCAATCAAAAGGCAATAAAAGGGAATGATAGCAGACTTCCTAGCTAGCAGAGCTTTAGAGGACTATGAGCCAATGAACTTTGACTTCCCAAACGAGGATTTAATGTATGTTGCAACCATTGAAGAGGGAACCACAGTAGAATATCCTCAGAGATTAAATTTTGATGAAGCTTAAAACGCCACAGGTAATTGAGTTGGGGCAGTTTTTGTATCACCAGAAGGAGGCCACTATCCATTTACCAGAAAACTCGATTTTGATTGCACAAATAACATGACAGAATACGAAGCATGTATCATGGGAATTCATGCAACCATAAAACGGGGAATCAAAGTTTTGAGGATATATAGAGACTCCGCACTAGTAATCTACCAACTCAAAGGAGAATGGAAAACGAGAGATTCTAAGCTAATTGATTACCGAAAGTTAGTTCTTGAGTTAACCAAGGAGTTTGATGACGTCACATTCCATTATCTCCCACGGGAAGAAAACCAGATGGTTGATACTTTTGCCACGTTGGCCTCGATGATTAAAGTAAATAGACCAAAGATATGAAACCTATTCAAATGAGCATCTGTGAGGCTCCGGCTCAATGTTATGATATTGAAGAAGAAGAAGAAGAAGAAAGGGATGACTGCCCATGGTACCAAGATATTCTTCAGTATGTAAGAGATCGCAAGTACCCCGTGCAAGCTTCTAAGAATGATAAGAGGATATTTAGAAGGCTTGCAAATGAATATGTCCTAGATGGAGAAATCTTGTACAAAAGAAGAAAAGATCAGGTGTTGCTAAGATGTGTCGACACAGTTAAAGCTAGAAAGATCTTAGAAGAAGTTCATGAAGGCATTTGTGGAACACACGCCAATGGTTTCATAATGGCCAGGCAGATAATGAGATTTGGGTATTACTGGTCTACCATGGAAGGGGATTGCATCAATTATGCTAAGAGGTGCCATATCTATTGAGACAAGATCAATGTACCTCCATCACACCTTCATGTTATGACTTCTCCTTGGCCATTTTCTATGTGGGGCATGGATGTCATTGGGCCAATTTCTTCAAAGGCTTCTAATGGTCATAGATTTATCTTCGTGATTATCGACTACTTCACCAAATGGGTAGAGGCAGCTTCTTACGCAAACGTTACAAAATCTGCGGTTAGCAAGTTCTTGAAAAAAGAGATCATCTGTCGATATGAGATGCCAGAGAGGATCATATCCGACAATGCCTTGAATTTGAACAATAGCACAATATCAAAAGTTTACGAGTAATTCAAAATCAAGCATCATAATTCGTCTCCCTATCACTCGAAGATGAATGGAGCTGCAGAGGCAGCTAACAAAAACATCAAGAAGATTGTTGCGAAAATGACTAAGACCTACAAAGACTGACACGAAAAACTACCATTTGCCCTCTTTGCTTACAGAACTTCAATCAGAACTTCTACTGGGGCAACACCATTCTCACTAGCATATGGTATGAAAGCAGTCTTACCTATTGAGGTTGAAATACCTTCTCTTCGAGCCTTGATTGACAGTTAGATGAGGCAGAATGGATCCAGGCTCGATATAATCAGTTGAATTTATTTGAAGAAAAGAGGTTAAGGGCTATTCGCCATGGTCAGATGTACCAGAAAAGAATGATGCGAACTTATGACAAAAAAGTCCATCCTAGAGAGTTCCATAAGGGAGATCTAGTTCTAAATAAGATACTTCCTATACATAAAGACTTCCAAGGTAAATGGATGCCCAATTGGGAAGGGCCTTATGTGATAAAGAAAGTTTTCTCAGGAGGAGCTCTCATTTTAACAAAAATGGACGGTAAGGATCTGCACAACCTCGTCAACTCAGACTCGGTGAAAAAATACTTCTCCTAAAAAAAAGAGATTGAGATGAAAACCTCTAAAGGCGTCTCGAAAAAAAAAGAGATCAAGATGAAAACCCGCAAAGGGCATCTTAAAACCAAAGGAATTTCGAGTTGGAAACCCGTAAAGGGCGACTCAAATTTAAGAACGGGTTCGAAGTGATCGTTTCTCCCTCAATTGTAACAAGATGGAAGAAAATTACAGCTTGAAGCATCAACAAAGCACTCCAGGTATTCTGGACACATATCTGGGCTCAGAATGATTCTCAGCAAGTCAGCTCAGAGAAGCTTATCCTGCGATATCCAGGGCATTTAACCGTCTTTTGTTGTATACTTGGCAATTCTTGACCAAAATTGGCCTCATTTTGATCTTTTCTTTTGAATTGTGTCTTCAATAAATTTCGACTTTATTCTTTCATAATCTCGTTCAAGCATTTTGCATTTAAAATAATGGATAATGAACTAATAATATGAATTATAAAAAGATCCATGAGCATTACTTTGGAATTTCCTAAATAGTACAGGGGCTCGAAATAGGACTACCAATTGAAAAACTGACTTGAAAACAAGCAAGTTCAAGCTAAAAGAAGACAAAGTGGTACGCTAGTGACAAAACTACAATAGCGACAGACTATATCACTCCAGAGACGAAAACAGAAAAAATAACTATTAAAATTGAATCTGACATCAATCATGCACAATCATTTAGTTAAGGGCATGTAATTCATTCTAATCAAAGCATCATAACAACCTGCCTGCATAGAGGTCCATGAAAACATATTCTACAGGTTTGACAGGGAAGGATTGAGGTCGCAACGGCGAATTCGGTACCTTAAAAGATGTGAAGGGAAAGGTTAAGGCCGCAACGGTGAACCCAGTACCATGAAGAGATTAAGGGAAGGATTGAGGCCGCGACGACGAATCCAGTACCTTAGAAGATGTGATGGAAAGGTTGAGGCTGCAACGGCGAACCTAATACCATGAAGAAATGAAGGGAAGGATTGAGGACGCGACAGCGAATCCGGTACCTTAAAAGATATTATGGGAAAGGTTGAGGTCGTAACGGCGAACCCGATACCACGAAGATACAAAGGGAAAGGTTGAGGCCGCAACGGTGAGCCCGGTACCTAAGAAGATGTGATGAGAAAGGTCGAGGCCGTAACGGCGAACCTAGCACCATGAAGAGATGAAAGGAAGGATTGAGGTCGCGACGGTGAATCCGGTACCTTAAAAGATACGAAGGGAAAGGTTGAGGTTGTAACGGCGAACCCGGTACCTAAGAAGATGTGAAGGGAAGGATTGAAGTTGCAACGGCGAGTCCGGTACCTTAAAGATGGAATGGGAAAGGTTAAGACCGTAACGACGAACCCGACACCTAAGAAGATGTGATGGGAAAGGTTGAGGTCGTAACGGTGAACCCGGTACCATGAAGAGATGAAGGGAAGGATCGAGGCCGCGACGGTGAATCCAGTACCTTAAAAAATGTGATGGGAAAGGTTGAGGCAACAACGGTGAACCCGGTACCTTAGAAGATATAAAAGGAAGGTTGAGGCCGTAACAGTGAACCTAGCACCTTAGAAACGTGATAAGAATAGATTGAAGACGTAATGGTGAATCTTCTACCTCGAAGCGTCAATAGATTAAATCAAAGACTACGGTGACGAATCTCAACCTGTTTGAAGTTGCAAGTGAATTGAGTGAAGCTACAGTGGAAAATTTTGTCTTTTTGAAATTGTCTTAAGGCAATATAGAATCACAACACCGAAGATGTAGAGAAGCGGATGCAGTGAAGTTGAACGACTGATAAAGCGAAGGGTGGGCCAATTGAGGAAAGAGCGTCGAAGAGATGAGACCTGACAAAATTGGGCCTCCTTTTGGTCTTTGCTCCGTTCCTATTACACATCAACGAGTAAAGAGGGCAACTGTAGTAGGCCTAATTTGACCGGACCCGTTCTGAACATTAAAAACAAATTTTAAATTTAAATTTAAAATGTCCACAGTTACAATCAAGCCCAATTACATAGCCTATAAACCCAATTACACCCAATTGTTTGAATCCTAGCCCAAAGCCTAATACAATTGAAAAAATCAGAAAACCTTAGTTGCTAGGGATGTGCCGCCGTCGCTGCCAAGTCCACTTGGGTGCCGCCATGTCAGCTTCCACCACCAACACTACCCCCACTTGCCTCTGCCACCATCTGCTACCACCATTATCACCTGCAACAAGCAAAGAAGAAAAGACAGCAAAAAATATAGCAAAAAAAGCAAGTTGTAATCGGTTATAAAAACCGAATTCAAAAGCATTTGTAAAGATCTTTTTTTTATTTCACAAGCAAAATCAGAAGCAATAAAAAAAATAGTGATTCAAAAGCAACACAGGCTTTCGAAATAGAATACAGAGATTTGATCCAAATCAGATTCGAACAGCAAGATAATATCAGTCTCCAAGGTATAAATTTACATATATTTTATTTATTAGCAGTAATTCGAAACAGTTTTAATACATTAACATACATATTTATTGCTTATTTATGTCCTTCGAAATCCAAGGTGTCTAATTTATAATAATATATTTATTTATTATTCTAATATATTAATATATTTTATTAATTGATTCATTTATTATTGTTAGAAATTCAAAATGTTTTAATAATAATAAATAACTATAATAATAAAAATAAAAAATAAAAAAGAAGTCAAAGAGTCTTACCCGAATCTCCGTCTCCGTCGATCGCGAACAGAGTCCCTCCGAGTTCACCTATACTCGAGAGGGACTCCAACTCATGGATCTGTCAAATTTTTTTTTAGACAAAATAAAAATATAAAAAAAGGAGTATGAAACAGATTTCAAAGAAATGAAAAAGAGAAATATCGTCGAACCTTTTTTTAATTTGTTTTTACAGATCTAAGTTTAGATCTAAAATCTTTTTTTTTCAAAAAATAGAACGAGAACATAAATAAAAAATACAACCAGATTTTCAATAAAAAAAAGGGTAAAAAAAAGAAAACGAAAGCAGATTTAAAAAACAATCAAACGTTTTTAAAGAAATAATATGGGTTCGATCTCGTTAGATCTGAACCCAGATCGGTTTGTTTTTAAAGAAATAAAAAAGGAAGAAAGTTTTTACCTTAGAACACCATGGACGGAGGCGCGTGACGAGCAGACGCGACGGTGCGTGATCACCGGAGTACGGTGGGCTTCGAAGGCCAAGTGACGGATGGAGGTTCGAAGGGAGAGCCCTTTCAGAGAAAAAGAAAAGCAAAATTTGTTTTTTTTGAAATGAAGTTGAAAAATGATTTTTTGGAAGGTTTTTTTGCTTAAATACACTACATGAAACGGCGTCGTTTGGAGAAGGATTCCTAAGTGCTTAAACGGCGACGTTTTCTTCTTACCCTACCCGTGGCCAGATTCGACCCAAGAGGATCCGCATGTTTTTAAATTGGGTTATTTGTTTAGCTGGTCTTTCTGCTTTTTTAAAAATTTACAATCAAGTCATTTTTATATTTTTAATTACTTTTAAATTTGCCCAATAATTTTAATTACTTTTCAATTTAGTCCCATAACTCTCTAGAAGCTTGAAAAGTTGCCACGTGTCCATTTTTGGGTTATTTACACAATTGTTTCTTTCTATTTTTTGATTATTTTAATTTCATCCTTTAATCAAGTTTTATTTTATTTTAAATTTGCCCAGTAATTTTAAAAAACTTTACAAGTTGGTCCTTTGACTCCAGAATGTGTAAGAAATTGCCACGTGTCTTAATTTTTGGCTTTATTATGCAAAAAGTCCCTGTTTTATTTAAAAATTACATTTTTACCCCCAAACTTCTCAAAAATTACCATTTTAACCTTAAACTTTTCCAAAATTGTATTTTTGCCCTCAAACATCCAAAAATTACCACTTTGACCCCAAACATCCAAAAATTACCATTTTGACCTCGAACATCCAAAAATTACCATTTTGACCTTGAACTTTTACAAAATTACCATTTTGCCCTTAAATTTCCAAAAGTCACATTTTCGACCTCAAATTTTCCAAAAAATTTGATTTTGATCCCCAAATTCCTCGAAAATTACATTTTCATCTTGAATTCTCCTAAGCTCTATTTTTGACCCCGTTTGTTTTGTTATTCTTTTTCTGCAATGTTCATACATAGAATTTAATTGTTATTCTTTCATATTGGGTATTCTATTAATTTTATGTTTAAATTTTGTGTATTCCTTTATCTGTTTAATTATTTTGTTTCGTGTTATTTAATCTTCGTTATTAACTGCCCATCCATATTTAATTTACATGTTTGTTTTTCAAAATTATTTTATGTACAAATAAACCTTTAAAATCGAGGCAATGTCCTTTTCGTGTGGAAATCTTGGAAAATCATGCCCTAACATGCTGGGTGTGATTTTTCGTATAATCTACACGAATCGAATATCCTCTTTCAAACTTTTCAAATGCTTTTTAATTTCAAGATTCCGAGAACGTCGTGCCCTAACGCGTTGGTCACGATTTCAATTCTCCGCGAAAGTCGAAACAAACAGGCATTTTTTTCTTCTTCAATCTAATTTTCGAAAATCACATGAAATAAGCTATGTGTCTGAGGATCGTATTTTAAACTCAATTCAAAATTTCAAGTTCTCAAAAAATATACAAACAATTTTAAACAAAGCGAGGCAATATTCCTTTCGTGTGAAAATCTCGGAAAATCGTGTCCTAACGTGCTAGGTGTGATTTTTTTTTCATATAATTCACATGATCGAATATCCTCTTTTAAATCCTTTCAAAATGTTCTTCAATTTCGAAATTCCAAGAATATTGTGCCTTAATGTGTTGGACACGGCCTCAATGAAATTCGAAACACACGGACGTTTTGCTCCTCGTATTTTAAACTTTGCTCGAGATTTCAAAGTTTTAACAAACAAAGACCCGAAAGTAATCAACATGGTACCAATTTTGGGCGTGTGAGGGTGTTAATCCTTCCTCCTACGTAACCGACTCCCGAACCCATTTTCTGGATTTCGAAGGCCAAAATATTTTTCAAAACGGATTTTAAACGTTTCGTGGTGATCCAATCATACCGAATAAAAGATTGGTGACGACTTCTATTTTTCGATTTAAAAATATTTTCGAGACTTGTTTGTTTTTCAAAAAATAAACGTTTCGACACCTTAAGATTAACATTTCTATAAATTTGATCCCCCAACATAAATTAATAAATTAATACATTATAATATAATATTTTATTATTATATTTTTTTTGAAGGATTACTTTATATATTATACTAATTTTCTTGACCCCATGCAAAGCACATGTTTACTATTTATATAAATTATTTGAAATATAATATATTTGTAATATTTTGAATAATTATATGCATAATTTTTAACTTTAGTGGTTAGGTTTTCAAATTCGATACTACCTTTTAAATATATAAAAAAAATCTTTACATTTAAACGATGCTTTTATAATAATTAAAAAAAAATATTATATTCATTGTTGCTTGCAATTATATTAGGGTACACTATTAAAATAGTCATTTTTGTTTGTCTTATGTTATATTTTAGTCACTTATGTTTGAAATGTTATGTTTTAGTCACTTACGTTACTCTGTTCTAACATTTTAGTCACTAAGCCGTTAATTGTTGTTAATGGTGTAACGGTAAGCTGATGTGGCACGTTAAATCATCATTTTAAAACGAAAAGTTTAAGTTAAATTCTATAATTGGTCCCTATATTTTTTCATTTTGAGAAATTATATTTTTTTTCTTTTGCCTTTTTTCCTTTTTTCCGTTTTCTTTTGTTTCTCCCTATGTTTTCCTCCCTTCATTTTTTTTATGTAGTTTTTCTATGTTTTTCATTTGTTAAAACTAGTCCACAAGCTCACCTCACTCGAAAAAATTAAATTGTTCAAAAAGAATAAAAGTATAGGGACTAGTTTTAACAAATTAAAAACATAGAAAAACTATGTTAAAAGAAATGGAGAAGGGAAGAAAACATAAAGAGAAGCAAAGAGAATAAAAAAAAGAAAAAAAAGAAAGTTAAAAGAATATAAAAGAAAAATTAAATTGCTCAAACCTACAATTTTTGTTTAAATGAGTATTTAATATGCCATGTCAGTTTACCTTTATACCGTTAACGTCAATTAACGACTCAATAACTAAAATGTTACAACGCGATAACGAATAGGGGTGAGTATTCGATCGAGTCGAGTCGAATCGAGTCAAAAAATTTCAAATTAGTCGAGTTGACGAATCTTATTTTAGTAACCGAACTCAATTTGAATTTTTCGAATCGAATCGAGTCAAAAAAATTCGAGTCAAATCGAGTCGAGTTAACGAATCCTATTATTTATACTCAATGTTGAATTTACATGGACCGATTATTTAACTAGTAGATGAAGTACAAGATTATTTAATTACATAAACAATATAATGGTTTTACCTTTTAACTTAATGAGTAAACATTTATGAGAACGACGTAGTTTTACCTTTTAACTTAGTGGTTTTGACTTTTAACTTGATGATTTTAACTTTTAACTTTAGAAAAAGGTAAACATTTATAATAACGACGTAGTTTTGCATTTTTTTATTCAGATTTTCGGATAAGTTAAACCGAAAAACTTAATTTTTTTTTTCGAGTTGATCTGATTAACTTGATTAACTCAAATAACTTGAACTATTTAATTCAAAATTTGAATTATTTTTCGAGTTTTTCGAATTGAATCGAATTTTTCTCACCCTTAATAACGTAAGTGACTAAAATGTAATATTTCAAACATAAATAATTAAAATGTAATATGAGGTAAACAAAAGTGATTGTTTTAGTTGTTTACCCATTATATTATTTTATGATTTGTGTTGAAATTTTAGTTTTAAATTTTAAAAATATTATAGTTAGTATATCATTAGTCTATTTCTTTTTCGTTTAACTCATGGGAAGCCATCGTTTTTGACGACCATTTATACGTGAATTTCTAGAATTAAGTAAATGGCTTCTAGAAGTAGTCAAATGGACTTGCAATTAATAATATAAATTCGGCATTTAGCCTTTGGATTATATTTTTTTAATTATGGTATTTATTTTTTCAGTACTTAAATTATTATTTTCTTGAAGTTTTTCATTCAAAAACTTAATATTATTATAAAAAATAGGTAGTACACCCAACTAATTATAACATTCTCATGACAATTGATGACATGACATCCATTAAAAAATTTCAAAATATATAATATCTAAAAAAATATACAAAATTGGCAATCAGGCTTTGGTGTTGTTGATTAGGATAGAGGCACTAGGTTTTTTGAGTATCTAGGCGCGAATCTCACTATTTGTAATTGCAATGTATGGTGTTTAATTTCAAGATATGTATGTCATGGATGAGTTGTTGTCTTATTCTTTTCTGCTCTTTGTTCGTTATGCTTTGTAATAGTTTAATTCTATTTGTTTAATTCAATAGTGGTTTGATTTTTCTTTAGCTCGACATATAACCTATACTATATTTATGATAGTGAAACTTTAAAATATATATAATTCAAAAAATATAAAATTATAAAAAATTATTAAATTCAAAATTATTTATAATATATAAATCCTAAAAAATACTATATAAAATATTTTTATAATATAATTATATAAAATAAAAATCATTCAAAAAGAAAAAAAAACAAAATTCTAAAAGTTCTATTCATTAAAAATATATTAAATCTCAATGTAAGTCAATGTTAATCAACGTTGGTCAACAATCGGTTAATGATCAACGGCCACAACATCGGTTAATGGTCATGTCATTGATGATATAGGAAAAAGTTAAACACATGGCATGGTTTCATTTATTAGATGTGTCACCTTTTTTAAACACCATTAACTTTTTTAAGACAAAGCCGTAAGAAAACATTTGAAAACGTAATTGGCATCGAAAAAAGTTAAAGCTTAGTTTTGAAACGTTTTGTGTGCTAGGTTCGCAGGTGACGATGCGAGACCAAGTTCGCATCGAAAAGCCTTATTTTTGTGAAACCAAGAAAAAAACAATGATTAGAATCCTTTCTTTTAAAAGCTTGTTTTTGAAAGGGACTCGCATTAAAATCCTGCGAGGCCATATTGCTTTTCAAAAACAAACCGAATCTGAATTTATAGCAGAGTTGAGAAATCAGCTTGCTCATAACAAAATTCATGAACAGAGTCAGCTTTAGGTCGCACGATTGATTTGTCAAACAGAAAACGGTATCGTTGAATAAGTTATATCCAACCTAACTCATAAAGAGTATGCAGAATGAGACATATACAATCTCACAAAGGCCCATGCTCTAAAAGAGCTCGCAAATTGAGACTTAACATGAGTAAGTACTCACACTATTGATATTCCAATGAAAAGGCTTACAATATCTTGATCAGTAAGAATAGTAGTTGGCATTTTCCTTGACTTTGCTTAAAAAAAAAAAGAATCAAATAATCAAATAAAAGTATCACATGTTTCATCATACAACAATGTTACACCAAAAATTACACTGTGCTAATGATGGTTAACACCAACAAACAATGCAAAAGGTCTACCCTCTTTATTTTTTCTAAATGTTGTATCAATACATACCACATCTCCAAAAGAATCATAATCCAATTTCATCCTACCATCCATCCCGAAAATATTTGTTATGAAGTCATAAAGATCAACTTGAATGGCATAAGAAAAGTTTGGATCATTATGTTGCATGTTTTGTAGATAATTTAATACACCACCACTATCTCCACCTTTCATCTCTTTTGTCCTTCTAGTATGCAATTAATTATTGCAATCTTCAGGAATAAAACCTTACCAACTTTTGTAGCTAAAAATCCAACACTTATAATGTTACACGATCTTATCTATTGATGGCCTAGTGGTGATCTCATGTTTTCCTACTATCTGTTGGTTTAATTTTCAATGCCTCCCCTGTTTTGTATTCATGTCAGGCTTGCTTTTGTCTTGACGTACTGTTTATTGTATTAATTTATCTGGTTGGTTATAAATTTTATTCAATTCTTGTTTATTTATTCAGGTTTCAAGGTTAAGGAAAAGAGCAAAAAGACTATAGATTATATTTTTTAAGGCATAAAAAATGTTTGCTTTTGATCTTTAGCATTGTTTTGTTAAGCAAATTTTGATGGGTAATTTGATAAAGAAATGCCACAAATTTTGGACTCTAGAAAAAAAATGCCGCAACATATATAAACATTTAGTGGCATTTCTGTGAAAAAAAATGTTGCTACAAGTTCATCCATCGACGATGTTTTTATTCTCAAAATGTCCCTATAGGCACCGTATCTATCGACGATTGTGTAGTAGTGCCACAAAAAGTACCACATTTAGTAGGTGGTATTATTATAGCGTTTGTGTGTACAACGCGTATGTTCTTCAGTGACGATTGAATGCAAAAAACACCCGCTAAATTTTGCGACTTTTAGTTTTACTACCTTTTTTGCAGCACTTATTTTTCGCTGCTATTTTTAGTGACAGTTATAAGCACTGTTATAAGCTGTAAAAAACATTGCAATAACCTTGTCTTGTTGTAGTGAATAAAAAAGCTTACCTAAAGAAAATACACCATAGCCTTTTGCCCTAGACTTGAAGCCAAATAAGAAGAATCAAAATAGAAATTAAAGAGGAGAATCTAGAATTGAAAACCAAAAGCAAAGAGAGCTCCTCTTGACCTTTTTGTTAAGAGTGTAATGGCTTTGTAACGACTTTAACATACAAGTGTCCAAAATGTTATAATATGATAATGTTAGTGATCAAAATGTGACATTTCATGGTTGAGTGGTAATAAAAAAAGAATTTGAATGATAGTTGAGTGACAATTTTTATAGTTTATCCTTTAGTTTATATGGTTAATTGATAAAAAAATATTATATGGTTAAATTCGAATATTTATTTTATTTTTTAATATTTTAATTTTTTATTTACTAAATTTAAATATTCAAAAATTAATGATTAGATTTAATGTGGAAATTAATGAATACTATCATCTTAGGTTTTTTAGTAAGCGTGGTTGGAGTTGTTGACATAGGGGTTTGGTTATTAAACCACCTTCTATCTCAAACAAAAATCAACAACATGATCATCACTTGATGCATCAAGTGTCTCTAATACCAATTGAAAGATTGTTGATGTACGATTATCAGATATACGGTAAGTTACTACTAGACTAAATCTATTGTAAGAAAAATAAAGATGAGCACCAAAAATTTATTCAATGAGTACAAATTGTGATTTATCATCTCTACACTCAAACTAAAAACCAATAGTTAGGATTTCAGAAATGGAGATTTGTGTGCATTTGCATGTCTATTTGTAATAAATCATAAAATTTATTTAGAAACCAATGAAACAGTTTATATCTAACATCATAATTTTATATACACACACTGTGAAAACAAGAAAGCGAATTGAAACCAAAAACACATAAAAGAATGGATAATCAAAATGATGTGTCGCCAACAACAACAACAACACTGCAAAGCACCGCCATTGCTTTTACCAAGGTCTCACGATGGCTAACACGATAATCAAGATGATGACGAGCAGGAGTATGATAGCATAACAAGTCCATTTGCGGGTGTTTTTCTGATAATTTCTAGCGGTTTGAAGTCGGGTAGCTCCGTCTCTCACGTAAGAATTAGCTCGGTTCACTTGCCTCTCGATATCGTCCAGTTCTTCACCTTGGGTTTGAATCAGCACCGCCATATCCATGAAAACTTGGTGAAGTTCTTTGAGATTCTTCTCCAAGTCCTTAACGGCATCGTGCCTTTCTTGAATCTCGTTTATTGTATCCAAACTCTTCCCTTCCCCTCCCTTGTTCTAGAATCGCTTTTTGCATAAATGTCTCACTTTCCCCTTTACAAAATAATAATAATAAAAGGTTCAGAAAACTTTTTTTTTTAAGAGAAGAAATATCATGTTTTCTTGAAGGGAAAAATAGAGGTGTTCAATCGATTAACTGAATGAATTAGTATTAATTGAATTTTTAAAAATTTTAACTGTTAATCGAACCAATTTTTTTTTAAAATAAATTAACTGAACAGAATTATTTCGGTTAATCCGATCAGTTAATCGAATTAACCAAAATTTTTATGTTTATATTTTTTTTTGTTAAAACAATTATAAAACATATCAAAAAATAAATTGATAATTTTCATTTAATCGAATTAACCAAAATTAACCAAATTGATAATATATAATATTGATTTTTTGAAAGTTCAGTTAATTCGGTTAATTACTCAATTTCGAACTGAATTAATTGATAATCGAACTTTCAAAAAATCATTAACCAACTTTTGACTGAATTAGATCAATTAACCGATCAATTAACCGAATTAGTTTGGTTCGATTGGTTAATTCTGTTTTAACAGAAATTTGAACACTCTTAAATTAATTGAAGTAAACCGATTCAATTTCAGTAGCTTGTTTTCATTGTTGATATATTATAAAATATTTAGAAAGTGTTATATTTTTTTATATTTTAAAATTAAATTTAAACAAAATTTATTATTTAATTTGAATTCAACCTAAGGTAAAACTATCTTATTCAAGTCCTACCCTCCATAAATATTTACAATTAAGTCCTTTTACATTGTATTTTTAAAATTATAAATGAAGGCAAGGTTTTCAAAGTTGAATGTTGAAAAATAAGCCATTTAGTACTTGTCCTGTTTAAAAAAAATTATTTTAAAACACAATAAATCAACATCAAAATTGTCTAATTTTTTTTTCGTTGAATCAAAATTGTCTACTTTAAAATTAAATGTAAATTAAAGTATTTTTAAAATAAAAAGGATGAATTCGTTATTCATCGTATGGTATAAATCTATCCAAATTTAAATTAAATAATTAAAAATACTTTTTACTTTCAATTTAATTACAAATAAAATAATTTATTAATATATCAAAACATGAAACAGTAGACTGGCCTTATATGGGAGCCGTAAGATAGTTGAATGGATTAAACTGACCTGTTGAAATCAAAAGATCAAGAGTCCGGTCATCTGGGTTTTCGCCGGTGACCGTAAAATACCTTCTCTGAACAGTTTCTCTATACTCAGACGATATCTTTTCTCTCAAACCATTAAAGCTTTCCATCGAATCCTTCAACTTCTTCCTCAACCCGTTGACCACCGACGTCCTTGTCCGGTCCGAAGATGACCCCGGTCCACAACCGGGCATGTTCCGGCTTGTGTTGCTGGACCGATCAAGTGCTTCGAGCCTAGCCTTAATAAGCTTGGCCTTCTGCAACGCCATGTTTACGTCGGAATCCATCTTTGCTCTCAATTCCTTCACGGCTTTCGCGTTGTGCAACGTCTTGCTTTGCTCGTGGGACGCCGAGAGGTCGCCGTTGAGCTTATCGAGTTCTTTGAGCTCAGCGTTGATGGACTCGACGTCCTTGAAGAACTTGTCGAGGTGGTCAACGCCGTCGCCGGCTGTGAAGGAGGGTTGAGGAGTCATCTGGATGACATGGTGATCAGGGGAAGATTCTGAGCTTCGGGGTCGAGAGAAAGAGCCTGAAAACAGATTGTTCATCGTGGGTTAATCAACTCGTAAAACCCAAAAACTATTGAGAAAGGGTATCGAAGATTGAAGGGAAAAAGTGAGGTTTATGAAGGGAATTGTTTATTGCTTTTTGTGGTGAGAAAGATTGAAGAGAATTGAAAAGAGAAATATCTTGGAAAGTGGAAGAAAAGAAAAAGTCAGATTTCATAACCAGGAAAAAACATTGTATTTTGATTGAGTAAATTGGAATGTTCTTTCTATGTAATTGTTCATTTTGGAATTGGGTTTTGAATTTGATTATTCTATTTCTTGCTGCTGAACCATTTGGTGAGAAGAATAATTTTTCGAGGGCTTTTTAAATAATTAGGTTTATTTTTTAAATCGAAAAATTAACAAAAATTTAAATTTTACGATTTTATTCGAAATTAATTATCCACCTAAAATTATAAAATTAAATAAGAAATTTAGTTAGTAATGAAAAGAATTATATGCAACAAAGAAATAAATAATAAGACTTATTAAAATATGGTTCGACCAAAAAAAACGGATTATTGATCTTTGGAAAGAAAAGGAGAAAAAGCTTTTTCATTGTTTGTTTTTTTATTTAAAAAAAAAACTATTCTAAATTATGTAAAAAAGTCAAAAAATAAATAAATAGAAAAAGCCGACTATCAAAATCGAATCGATAATCATCACAATGCTCTAACCTCTGAGCTAAGCGAGCTCAAATAATAGAAAATTTGTATCTATAGGCATTCAGCAAACTATTAAGATTTTATCTATTAACTATCTATTAATTATTCATAATTAATATGAATTACAAACTCAAATTAAAAAACTAGAATTATTTCTAATTTTTAATGCCATACTTAGTGTACAAGTTTAATTTCGTCCGGGCCTCGAAACCCCATTTTATTTTTTTATTATTTTTATTTATATGAATTACAAACTCAAATTTAAAAAACTAGAATTATTTCTAATTTTTAATGCCATACTTAGTTTACAAGTCTAATTTCGTCCGGGCCTCGAAATCCCATTCTATTTTTCTTATTATTTTTATTTATTAATTTATTATTATTTTTATAAATATAAATAAATAAAAATAATATTAATTTTATTTTTATTTATTTATTTATTATTTATTGTATGAATATAAATAAATAAATATAAAATAATATTAATTTTGTTTTATTATTTATTTATTATTTTATGAATATAAATAAATAAATAAATAACAAACCAAAATAATAAACCCAAAGTCAAAGTCATCAAATCCTTGAAAATTAGTTCTCAATGTCCTCTCAAATCTCATTCAAACCCCTTCACTTTTGGTGCCTTTATGGATTTGCCCCAAGCTAGTTTCAAGCAAACTTTGAACTAGTCAAAGTGCTCAAAAGGTGACTAGCCATGGGATTGAATGGCTAAAATTTGTTTTCTAAAAATAGCCTCTAACTCCCACCTATAAATATCCCCCTAAGCTACCCATTCTGAGCACGAATTCACTAACAAAATTCTCTTCTTTATCTCATTTCCTCTCTAGCTTTTCCCTTCCACCCCTCTGTCGATTTTCTCCTCTTGAGAAAGAGTGGTCTTCAGCTTTGGAAATAGTTTCATTGGGAGTTCATCAAAGACCTCGATTTGAGAAAAATCGAGCAAGAAAGACGAAGAACGTGACAGCAGTTCTTGAGAAATTGTACTATTAATTACATTTATTACATTTTTATTCTTTTATTTATATTTGTAAGTTATGTGCATATTTATGTTTGCATAACATGTTAATTTATTTTTTTAAAATACTCAAATTGTTTTAATAAATCAAGGCAATATCTTTTGTCTCGGGAATCTGAAAAATCATGTCCTAACTCACTGGATATGGTTTTTTCTTTGAACCGAGATAATTGAATATGCTTTTAAAAATTTAAATACGAGATTTTTTTGAAAAGTTCGTTATTTTTGAATATTCGAATTGTTATATCCTAATTTACTGGATGTAACTTTTCCTCGATTTATTCAAAATAACGAGCTTTCTTCAAAAACAATTTTTTTTTAAAAATAAAATAAATATAACAGTCATGCATTTAAGGATCTCAATTTAAATTTTTCTCGAACTTTTAATTTTCAACAAATAAGATTTTGAATAATCGATTAGATACCAATTTTGGGCGTGTAAGGGTGCTAATCCTTCCTTATGCATAACCGACTCCCGAACTCGTTTTATGATTTCAAAGACCAAAATTATTTTTTTTCTTTAAAAAATCTCGAAAAGTGACCCAATTACACCTGTTTTAAAAAATTATTGGTGGCGACTCCATTTTTTTTATTTTCTAAAATATAAATCGAGACTTATTTTTGTTTTTTTTTCAAAAATGATTTCGACACTTAGTATAAATATAACATATTTAATATAATAATGGTAGATTCAATCTAATATTCAAGCTAATGTTGATAGAATCTAATAATTAAGAATATTATAACTCTATTTAATTTTTATTATTATTTAATTCTATTTGATTATATTTTACATATTAAAAATTCGATTTTAATTTAATAACATAATATATTGTTAATGTTATATAATTTTATAATTTTATAGTTATAAATATAAAAATTCATTATCATTATATTATAATAATATTATATATATTTATTATATATATATATATATATTAAATATCTTAGTTATATTTCTTTTATATTATATTATATGTTATATTGATTCTATTAGTATATTCTATATTAATATAATAATATAATATTACTAATATTACTGACTCCATTTTTATTTTCTAGTTTATTTTATATTTTAGTATATTTTTCATCTAAATTATATAGAATTTTTTTTATATAGATATAAATTTCATTTAATCGATTGATTTAATATAGATTCAATTTATTTCTATTTAGTTTAGAGTTCTAAATAGAGATAATTAGAGTCAAATTTTTTTTATGCATTTATATATTTTATCATTATATAAATGAAATGATTCGTATAAGTCTAGATAATTAAAATGAAATTTTTTTTAGTCTCAAAAATTTGAATTATCTTCGAATTCGAAATAGAAATGAATGAAATAATTAGTTCTAATTATTAAATATAAATAATTAGTTCTAGTTATTATACTATAAAAAATAATTAATTTAATTTTAATAATGAATAAATTCAAATTTCATTTTTACTTTTTTAGTTATCTTATTCTTATTATGATTATATAGGATAATCTAATAAAAGGATAAAAATAAAATTAAAATTAAAGAAAAAAAAGATGCAATCCATAGAAATAAAATCCAAACCATAAGAATTTTGGCAGCATGGTGGTGCTGCCCACAAAACAATGGAAATTAGCTTAAGAAAAAAAAATGAAATTATTTTTTTTAGTGAATTACAAGATAGTAAAATCTTAACAGTAAAGCAATTGGTGCGACTCAAACCCAGATCACATCTGAGGTAATAAACATCCTTAATCATCAAATCAAAATACGAGATTTAAAATTGTTTTTAGTTAAAAGCAAAGTACACGGACTCGGGACTTCAGATGCCTTTAAGGCACAATAAATATGTTAATTAGGCACAATATCATCATTTAGGTACAATAATTTCAAAACAAAATGCTTTTGAGAAGAAAAAATTTAAAGTAAGTAGAACGTTATAATGATTCTAAAATGTGTCGAAATAGCTTAAAAGCTTTAAATAAGTGAAAAAGTTTATAGAAGGGATTAAAATTTTTTATATTTGAATACAGATCTTTTGAAAGCTCTAGAATTTTCTAAGATTGTAAAGACATTATCTTAATTGTACATTTATATAAATCATATTTATTAAAAAAAAAAAACTTCATCTTGACTGTACACTTATATTAATCATATTTATTGGGTTAAAAGAGTCTTTTTCCTATCAATAATGAATCATCCTCCCTCATTTGTAGGCCCGGCCCTGCGGGTTGTTCAAAAGTGCAACCATCCAGGGTCCAAAATTAAAAGGATCTAAATTTCTATTTTTTTTAATTTTTAAGGGGCTCAAAAAATTTTTTAAAATTTTTATAGGTTAAAATTTTTTTACCAACTTTTAAGGGCTTATTTTTTTTTTTTTAGTTTTTAAGGGCCCAAATTTATTGTTTTTACCAACTTTTAGGAGATCTACAAAATTTTTTCTTCAACTTTTATTATTTTAACTAGGACCCCAAAAATATCAAAAACGGACCTGCTCATTTGTAACCTAAAATTTGAGTTAATAACAATTTTAAATATTTTCTTACATTTCCATTGTGTTTTCATATCATGCTTGTTAGGACTTTTTATATAATTGTTCATTTTGGAATTGAGTTTTGAATTTGATTATTCTATTTCTTGGTGTTGAATGACTTGGTGGGAAGAATATTTTCTCTAAAATAATTGTTTTAATAAGACTAAAATTTATACTATTATAATGCTCCTGCCTAAATTGATATTTTAAATTAATATGTGGAAAAAAATAAAATATATATTTTTTAAAATAAAAAAATGTTACCATAATCGTGTGATTGTTATATATATATAATATTAAAATAATTTAAAAGCACTACTTTAAATAAATCTTGCATTAATGAATATCTTTACATAAATCTTTCTTCATTTATAGTTTTTTCAATTATAACTTTAGTATGTTCTTTTACATAAAGATTTTACCTAAATCAAATATAATATAATTTAAATTTTATTTTTCTTATGTCTAACATATTTTAATATTAAATAAATATAACCATTTATATGCTTTATTCCCTTAACTAACTTCTTATCCTTCTAATTAATAGTGTAATAATCAGTCCACCTTTGCTTATATCTAAATAAATCATTTGAATTCATCATTATAGTGGCGGGAGCAATTAAGGTAAAGCTTTCTCAAATAATAATATACTTTTTTTAATTATGTTTATTTTCTCAAATAATAATATACTTTAAATAAATCCTGCCTTAATAAATATCTTTACATAAATCTTTCTTCATTTATAAGTTTTTCAATTATAACTTTAATATATTCTTTTACATGAAGATTTTACTAAAATCAAATATAACATAATTTTAATTTTAATTTTCTTATGTCGTGAATATAAAAATTTTGATATTAAATAAATATAACCATGTATACGCTTTTGATAGCAAATTAAATTGGTACTATTATTTATTTATTTTTGGCTAAATTATGAATAAGATACTTTTAAACTCGTGTTTCTCTTATCAGATATACAATAAAAGTGTCACAATTAAAAATCAAGCAAAATGAGGCTTAAATGGAACAAAAAGTGAAAAGAGAGACCAAATTGAAAGAAGTTGAAGAGTTAATGAATTGACTAGTTTAAAATTTTAATTGGTTGAAATTGTCAAATGATCGAATAATTAAATCTGATTTTTTTATATTTTCTAATTTTTAGTTGAAATTATTTTTATTTTAATTGTATACAAATAACTAGTGATGGACACAATTGAGATCATTAGAGTTGAATGTAATTACTCCATTTTATTTATTTCTTTATGCGCCTGCAAGCATTTTTTTCTCTCTGCCAATTTCGTTTCATTTCATTTCATTTTCTTTTCATTTATTTGTTTAATTGCCTTTCAAGCTCTTTTCCTTTTCATCTTTCACAGTTTTTATTAAATTTATTTCCATACACCTACTAAGCATTATTAATTTCATGCTCAACTAAATCCCTTTTAGTTTTAGCCTGGTAATCGCTCCGGTAAGAAAAAATCGTGAGATATGAACTCATACTAAAACCTTTCAAAACGGTATTCGCTATCTCTCCGGTTTTATGGGATAGTATATATCAAAACCATTTTTTTGAAAAAGTCCCGACTTATATTTTAAAAAATGAAAATGGAGTCGCCACCAACCCTTTTTAAATATGTGTGACTGGATCACCTTGTAAAATTTCCTAAAACCATTAAAACAATAATTTTGGTATTTGAAACCATAAAAAGGGTTCGAGAGTCGATTATGCATGAGGAAGGATTAACACCCTCACACGTCCAAAATTGGCACCTAGTCGATTATTTAATGTCTTAGTTGTTGAAAATAAAAAACTCAAGAAAAATTTAAATTGCAATCCTTAAATGCATGAATGACATGTTTCAATGTTGTTTAAAAATTAAATTTTGCGAAGAAAGCTCGTATTTCGAGTTAATTGAAAAGAGAGTCCTGTCCAACACCTCGAATTTTCGAAAGTACGAGCGTTTCTAATTAGTATCTCAAATATCATATATTTGAATTTTAAAAATAGGGTGCTCAATTATCTCGGTTCAAAGAAAAAATCACACCCAATAAGTTAAGGCATAATCCTTTCAAATGCCTAAAATAAAGAACATTGCCTCGATTTTTGAAAGTGGTTTATTTATTTTTTTTAAAATGTCATGCAATTTATTTGTTAAAATATTTTACAAAAAAATAGAATGAGTATGTACATAATTTACAATTATAATGATAAAATAAAAAAAATACATAATAGAATAAATTAAATGATACAATTAATAACACAATTGTAACATCCAAAAAACTGAGTTAAAAAAATCGAGTTATCGGAACCATGAGTAGTAATCTCTCAATTTTTGGAGCTAGATTTTGGAAATTTTGACAAGTGAATTTATTTGGTTCAGTGGTTAAGTGTTTTGCTTGTGAGAGTGAGGTTCTGGGTTTGAATCTTGCGTCTTGAACTTTTTCTTTTTGTTTCAATCACTTATTAAACCTCCACCTCTAATCACGTGGATTATAAGATATTGCGATCAACTGATGTGAACGTGAGCCTAGTGGTTCAATGGTTAAGCATCTATCTATTCTTCGATTTTATGTTCGAACCTTTGCGTATGTGTTAAGGAAATGTATTTTTGCACTTTTTTATAAAACTGATTTGAATTTTAAATAATTCGTAACCTCTACGGTTAATTCAAAAAGGAAAGAAAAGAAGAACGTTTCTTCTTTTTCATTCTTTCTCCATTTCGTTCACGGTTTTTATTCCCTTCTTTTTAATGGCTTTCCTTTTTGCCATCTTATGTTAAAACAATTCCGTACGAGCTCAAACTTCTTCTTATAAGTTTAATTCAATTATCGGTAAGATTCAATTTAAAGATTTTACGTCGAAGTTTTTGACATGGTTTGGTTTGATGTTAGTTTGTGAATTAATTTAGTTAAGAGGTTTGATTGAACAATTAATTGTTGTTTAGGCTTGGAAATCACAAGTGGTTGCTTCTACATCGTCGCATAACAGGTGAGTATCAAAACCACTTTATATTTCTGGCATTTTTCTACATTTTTCCCGTAGGAACGGTGCTTTTCAAAGGCACACAAGCTGGTACACGGGGTGTGTTCAGGGTGTGTGTCATTAATATAAGTTGCAGGAGGCACACGGGTTGGCACACGGGCGTGTGTCAGGATGTGTGTGTATACTGTTTAGAGGCACTTGGGTTGGCACACGGGCGTGTGTCAAGGTGTGTGTATGTATATTGTTTGGAGGTACACAGGTTGGCACATGGGCGTGTGCCAGGGTGTGTGTGTATACTGTTTGGAGGCACATGGGCGTGTGTCAAGGGGTGTGTTGTCGTGTGTATATACTGTTTAGAGGTACACGGGCTGGCACACAAGTGTGTGTCAGGATGTGTGTGTATATTGTTTAGAGGCACACGGGTTGACACACGGGCATGTGTCAAGGTGTGTGTATATTGTTCTGGGGCACACGGGTTGACACATGGGCATGTGTCAAGGTGTGTGCATATTGTTTTGAGACACATGGGCTATAATAAACTATAAACTTGATTTTGGTGACCCGTTAGTTTACAATATGCTTTATGTTCATAGGTTACACTGATATAAGAAGCTTAATAGCTACACAATAATGAGTAATGTGACTTTGTTTGGATGTGTTATAGTGTGTATTCCGTTCAGGTACGATTCGTGTTCTGTTAAGCATCATGTATGCTTTTGTGTTACTGTTTTGATTAAGGATATGTGGTATTTGGATAACTGTACGTAATGGTTACGAATGATCTCGGCACACTATTATACTAGGTTTGTATGATCATGTCTATTGGTAGATTATACATATCTATCATATGTACTCGTCATCTGTATAGGTTGGGATTGTGAAGTGGAGGAAGTAAGTGAACTGTTTCAGTGGTACAACCACTTGAGAGTATTTACTGAACTAGCAGTGACACTGTTAACATTATAAGATTTCAATTAAACCGCTAGTGACACTGTAAACACTACAAGATTACAACTGAATTGGCAGTGACACTGTTAACACTGCGATGTGTCATACCGACACCTTCTGGAGTGTAGGGATGGATAATGGAGTGGGGTTGGACGGAGATGGTGTATAACGGATGGGGTATCATGTCTGCATCTGTAACTATATCTGTATCATGTCTGCATCCGTAACTATATCTATGACATGATTGCATCCGTAACTGTATTTGTAACATGATTGTATCTGTAACTATATCTATGACATGACTGTATCTGTGGCATGATTGTATCTGTAATTGTATCTGTATTATTTATATACTAAGATCTTGTATTCGTATTGTCTGACCTTCTGCTATATGTCTGAACTGAATCCATCTCTGTTCTAGTAGTTATGTGTTGTGTCTATTTATTGAGATTTGAAATGATATTGTGTCCAACTTCACGTAGGATTCTTTTGGTTCGTAATTTGACAACTCTACGATACTCTGGAACAATTCGGTGTCGGTTGTGTAAATGTCATTAAGTTCACCTATGTTATTACAATTTAGTTGTATCTGATTTTGGTTTTGTACGAAGATTGGTAACTCACCAATTATCTTATCTGTTTAGGTAGATATCTGACTTGGAATCAGACGGCGTACGGGAGCGGATTGGTTTACACTGAATTAACTACGACTATATCTTTCGGGTTTGCAACTGATTTACACTCATTCTGGTTTTTAGTTAATTCATCGATAACTTAAATTTTTAAATGCAACATCGTGTTAATGTATCTCCGCCAGATTCGGTCATAACTTCTAAGCCGGGTTTGGGGTGTTACAACAATAAAATAAAAATAGTAGTAAATAAAATAACGATATAATTATAGTAATAATGACAATAAATATTAATTAATTAATAATATAAGCAACAACAAATAAATAAAACACAAATAAATAAGACACAATAAACATGTAATTAGTTAGAAGGCAAAAAATGTAAAAGATATATAAATAAGTAACAAATAAAAATATCAATGAATCAAATTAAATAAAGGCAAAAATAAATAACATAAAAATAAAAAAAATAAAAAACATAAAAATAATAAATAAATTAAAATGAATGCAAGAATGTAAATAATAAAGAAAATGAATGACAAAAATAAAAAAATAAAAAAAATAAAAATAAATGATAAATAAAAATAAAATACTAAATAAAATAATGAAAATAATATAAAAAATTATAAATGAGACCAAATTAAAATAAAATTAAAATAATAGATGTCTAAATTATAAAAAAAACAAAAATAAATGGGCAAATTAAATAAATGACTAAATGTAAATACAAACAAATTAAAGCTGCGAATTAAAATAAAAAGAAAAAGTAAATAAAATCAACTAAATTAAAATGAAATAAAAAATTATAGGGACCAAAGGGATAAATATCCCATCCTCTGTACATGTGTTCTTCCCTGAAAGGGTCCACTATTGGTCAAGGGACCAAATTGTAAAGTAATTAAAATAAATAAAAATAGAAAAGGACTAAATTTGAATTCCTTAAAAATGTGAAATGGCCAAATGGGCAATTAGCCCATTCGCATGAAAACACACGAACCCTAGGATTCGAACGGGTCGAGTCTCAAGTCAATGCTAAAAACAACATCATTTTGAAGCTTATTGAATTAAGCCAAAACAACGTTGTTTAAGGTAGCCTATTTAAGTCAATTTTTTTAAAAAAAAATTCTTTCACTTCTTTAAAAACCATTTTCCCTTTTTGTTTTTTTTCTCAAGCCTTCTCTTGTCTAGCCATGGGGACGGTAAGGCTCCGTCATGGTCACCGATCTCCGATGCCGGCGATCGTTACCCACGGTGGTCGGAGGTAAAACAAAAACCTTTTTTTAAAAAACTCCTTTCACAATCCAAACCCAGATTTGGGGTTATTTTTAGGGAAAAAAACCTTACCAAACATTTTAAAACAAAAGAAACCATATCGGTTTCTAATGGGAAAAGCCCCTCCGACGAGCATTAGGCTCTTTTCTCCTTAACGAACCCATCATCGGGGATGGCACCCTCGGCCACCATCAACGTGAGTGGAATACGAATCGACAAATTTAAAAATCAAGCAAATCTTAGATCTATATTTAGTTTAAAAAAAAGAAATAAAATAAATTGCTACCTTAATATTTGCTTCGAATTTGCTTTGAATGTGTGTCCGATTGTTATTAAAAAATCCTCTCTTTTTTACATTCGATTTCATGTTTTTATAACATGAATATTAAATCCTTTCTTGATTTTGTTTCCTTTTTTGTTTTGATTTTGTAGAGATTGCAAATCTTGGAAGATCCTCGGGCAGGTAGGGTAGCGACGATCGATCGTTTGGGGAGCAAAGGCGGCTAGGTTTTTTTTTTTTTTTTAATTTTGGGCTTGTAATATTGGTTTGGGCTTGTAAATGGAAATTGGGTTTGGAATTGGACTTGATTTATTTTATAATCAATAAAAAGAATTAGGTTTTATTTTGTTTTACAAAAATTAGGCCTTTAAAAGCCCGTACGAAATTGGGTTCCTACAGCTACCCCTCTTTGCCCTTTGTAATGGAAGGAACAAATACTCCAAGGAGGACAAATTTCATTTGGTCCTGTTGAATCTCAGCTTCTGGTGCCTCTCTTTTCCAGGTAACCTGCTCCTTCATTTCGTTAGTTGCTCTACTCCCTTATATCCGCTTCACTACAACTTTAGGAAGACAAGATTTAGTGTTACAACTTTTACAATTTTAGGGGTATAGGAGTTGTTGTTCTATCATGCTATTCTTTGGGGATATGACCTAAAGAATTTGTTTTATGGGCCTTTATCTAGGCCATGCAACTAGGATGCCATGATTTGAATAAATCAAATGCTCCTATCTAAATGTGCATGAATGATGTTGATATGAATGCAAAGATATCATATTTTAGAATGATTTTGTGTTTTGGTCTTTAGATCAACATTGTTCACCATTCCCCTAAGTTCCATCACTTATGTGTCACCATGTCTTCTTTTTAAGTCTGGTGTCCTCAATATGAAATCCAAAAGGTAGTCATACTTTGAGCTACTTGTTTCAAGATCCTTTCGACCCTCAGATTTGGTTATTTCCAATTGGTAGTCCTATTTCAGGTCCTTGTACTATTTTAGAAATTTTCAATAGTAATATGCAGAAATCCTTTTGTATCTTATATCGTCAAGTCCACTAATAATTATTTCAATGCAAAGAATGCCTTGAACAAGGTTATGAAAAATGGATAAAATTGAATTTATTGGAGACATGAGAATGAATGATAGCAAACATTGGTCAAGAATATCAACATCGATAAAAAAGGTGGCAAAAATTAAATAATGGCCAAAGATTAAAAAAATTGGTAAAAAATAGCAAATGTTGGTAAAAATAGCAAACATCAATAAAAAATTGCTAAAGCGAGCAAAAGGAATACAACCAAATGCCCTAGATATCAACGTATGAGTTTCTTCCAACAAACTTGAGGAGGACTATTTTGAGTCTGATATGTACCCATGAAAACTGTTGTACTTCGTTGATGCCCAAGATGTAACGTCTCTCCATCCTGTTACTTTTGAGAGAGAAAACTATTTTGTGCCCAATCTTTGAGCCAAATCTGAGTCGCCCTTTCGGGTTTTCGACTTAAATCTACTTAGGCTTTGAGACGCTCTTTGTGGGTTTTCATCTCGGCCCCTTTTTTTCGAAACGCACTTTATAGGTTTTCATTTTGATCTTTTTTAGGTGAAGTATTTCTTCACTGAATCTGAGTTCACGGGGTTTGACAAATCCTTGTCATCCATCTCAGCTAAAATTAAGGCTCCTCTGGAAAAGCCTTTCTTTACCATATATAGGCCTTCCCAATTTGACATCTATTTCCCTCGAAAGTCCTTTTGTATAGGAAGAATCTTTTTCAAAACTAGATCTCCCTCATTGAATTCTCTAGGGCGAACCTTTTTGTCATAAGCCTACATCATTCGATTTTGGTACATCTGATCGTGCCAGATAGCTTTCAACCTCTTTTCCTCAATTAGGTTTAATTGGTCATATCTTGACTGGATCCATTCTGCCTCATCTAACTTTATTTCTAATAAAATTCGAAGGAAAGGAATCTCGACTTTAATGGGCAAAACTGCCTCCATTTCATATACCAATGAAAAAGGTGTTTCCCCTGTAGAAGTTCTGATAGACATTTGATAGGCGTAAAGAGCAAATGATAACTTCTCCTGCCAATCTTTGCAGGTCTTTATCATTTTCCAAACAATCTTCTTGATGTTTTTATTAGTTGTCTCCACTACCCCGTTCATTTTCGAACGATATGGTGTTGAATTATGATGCTTGATCTTGAACTGACTACAGACCTCTACTATCATTTTGTTGTTCAAGTTCAAAGCATTGTCAGATACTATCTTTTCTAGCATTCCATGTCGAAATATGATTTATTTCTTCAAGAATTTACTGACTGTTGATTTCGTAATATTAGCGTAGGAAGCATCTTCTACCCATTTTGTGAAGTAATCGATGATCAGAAAAATGAATCTATACCTATTAGAAGCCTTTGGTGAGATTGGCCCAATAACGTCCATGCCCCACATAGAAAAAGGCCATAGGGAAGTCATAACATGAAGAGGTGAAGGAGGTACATGAATTTCATCTCTATATATTTGACATTTGTGACATCTCTTAGCATATCTAATGCAATCTCTTTCTATGGTTGACCAATAATATCCGAATCTCATAATATACCTGGCCATTGAGAAACCATTGGCATGTGTTTCACAACACCCTTATGGGCTTCTTCTAGAATTTTCTTGGCCTCAACAACATTGACACACCTCAACAAAACCTGATCTTTCCTCTTTTTGTATAGAATATCCCCATCAAAGACATAATCAATTCCGAGCCTTCTCAACATTCTTTTATCGTTCTCTATTGCTTGCTCGAGGTATTTTCGATTCTTTTATGTATTGCAATATTTCCTAGTACCAATAATGATTATCCCTTTCTTCCCTTTCAATGTTGTGGCAATAAGTTGGAACCTCATAGATGCTCATCTAAATGAGCTTTACATCTTCTTGCTTATTGACCTTAATCATGGAGGTAAGGGTAGCCAAAGCATCAGCCATCTGGTTTTCATCTCGCGGGATGTAATGAAAGGTGATGTCCTAAAAATTCTTTATTTACTCAAGAACCAACTTTTGATAATCAATCAACTTGAAGTCTCTCATTTTCTATTCACCCTTAAGTTGATAAATTACCAACGTAGAATCTCCATACACCTCCAGAACCTTGATCTTGTGCTCTATAGCTGCATGAATACCCATGATACATGCTTCGTATTCTGCCATGTTATTTGTGCAATCAAAGTCAAGTTTGCTTGTGAGAGGGTAATGATCTCCTTCTAGAGATACCAGAACTACTCCAATTTGTTTACCAGTGGCATTTGAAGCGCCATCAAAATTCATTTTCCAAGGGTGTTCTTCTGGAGTTCCTTTTTCGATAACTACTACGTACATTAGACCTTCATTCGGGAAATCGAAACTTAATGACTCATAATCTTCGAGAGCTCTGTTAGCTAAAAAGTCTGCTATTGCGCTCCCTTTTATCGCCTTCTGATTCACATAGATTATGTCTAATTCGGAGAGCAAAATTTGCCATCTAGCCATTCTTCCATTCAATACAATTGATGGTATTACAAATGACATAGATTTTCTCCCTAATTTAGTGTCTTAATTGTCTCTTTTGTATTCCATTTAGCATGCATCATTAGCATTTTATATTTAATTTTCATATTTTCCCATTCATTGTTAGTTAGTTTAAATTCTTGTTTTTTTATCCATTTTTGTACTAATGTCGACGCAAGTAGCCGATATATTGCATCTTAATATTGTTAGCACAGGAACTCAGTCTAAAAGCTTAATACAAGAAGAATGCAACCACAAGATCAGTTGGTAATTGCGACCAAGAGAAGTCGTAGCATTACAACTAAACTTGGAATGAGTAGAATTAAGCTAAATCCATAGCTGGAAGCACCAACGCAAGAATTTCACAGATGTCACTGCAATTATGATTTCAAAATGCGTCTAGTGATACAACGACAATCTGCAAATCTCTGAAGAACATACTAGAACTGCGTGAGTGCACAGGTGTACTCTAACTAATTTTGACAGCTGCAAAAATCTAGATCTGGATCTGGGAATGAAGGCTAAAACTTACAGTTTTTTGGAGGATATAAATAGACGAACAAAGAATGAAGAAATCATCGAGAGCTAAAGGGTTAAATTCTACAATTTCTGTGTGATTTTGGAGATTTGAGCTGAGAATTGGGAAGCTGATGAAGCAAGTCTGCAATTACTTTTGACGAGAAGGTGTTTAATGCAAGGTAAGAGGAACAATTAGGGAGTACGTCCTGTAGTCTAGAGATAGTAAGCTTCCTTGTACTCTTTAATTCTCCTAAACGATGATGGATGCTGATGATATTAAATGAAAATGAGAGTGTCTTTTAATGTTATATCATTTTTATTATTATTTTATACTACTTATCTGTATATTCTTGGATTTAACCGCTTTAAGCACGAGAATGAAATTACAGTATGTCGACATCGAGAGATGCGGTGACAAATTAGATTAACAAGTGGGTTAGGCGAGAGCTGCTCAGGACTGGGATAAGAATCAGTTACTTGTTCTTGGATACGCATCGTTGCTCACACCGAGAGGTGGGGTGATGTGGGTATTTAACTCGGGATTAAGTAGGGAGCTGTTGTTGGTAAGAACTCAAAGGGACTTCATTGTAGTGACAATTCATCTATACTTTACCTTGTCGACGCATCCAGCGTTGCAACTTAGTAGAATCAGTGAACCATTTCTACCCTTTACACTTGATCACTTTTACATTTTATGCAATTTAAATATTCAGTACCCAACACTCAATACATTTGATTTACTTTCAGTACATTAATGATTGCGTTGGCATTGATATCTATTTTAGTGTGCAGATCTAACATATTGCACTGACATCAGTACTCACATTACACTTAATTTCAATATTGATTGCTCCGACATTTAGACATCAAGAACCCATTCCTCAAGGGATCGATATCCGATAGATTTGTCTATCAACTATACTTGCATCGACGTGTGTACGCTTGCACAATCGGTGTGTCGTAAAAACACTGATCAAGTTTTGGCGCCGTTGCTGGAGACTGGCGTTTGTTTGATATTAACTTTTGTAGTTGCAATTAATTTCACTTACTTATCTTTTAATCTTTACTAATCTGTGGTTATTTCTCTAATTATTTACTTTTTCAGATTTTTAATTGTTGCATGTCCACAAGGAGAAATCCTAGAGACATTGTAAACTTTGATCCGGAGCGTGAAAGGAAACTTAGGAGGAGAAGGCAAGAACAACGGAAGATGGATGGTAACAACAACAACAACAACAATAATCTACCACCATTGCTGCCACAAGATGGAATTCCTCCAGTGCTTCCACAAATTGTTAACGATATACCACCACCACATCCACAAGAAGAACAAATTCAGAATAGGATAATAAGAGATTTTGTTGTACCTATACTCGATGATTTACAACCAGGGGTTGTACGACCGACTATCCAGGCTGGTAATTTTGAACTGAAACCTGTGATGTTTCAGATGCTCAACTCAAATGGGCAATATTCTGGTTTTTTGCATGAAGACGCACGAGAACATTTGAAATCATTTTTGCTTATTTGTACATCCTTTAGTCAACATGGTGTCCCTGATGATGCCTTGAAAATGCAATTATTTCCTTATTCGTTACAGGGTAAAGCAAAAACATAGTTCTTAGGATTGCCGGCAGGATCTATCACATCTTGGAATGCATTAGCAACGCAGTTTGTTTTACGTTTCAACCCATCGACAATGAACGCAAGGTTGCGTAATGACATCATTGCATATCATCAGCTCGATGATGAGAATTTACATACAACATGGAAGCGTTTCAAAACTTTGCTTCGACGCTACCCGATGCATGGAATTCAGCAAGAGACCCAAACAAAGATCTTCTACAATGGTTTGAATGCTCAGACAAGAAACCTTATCGACGCATCGGCTAATGGTCCATTGTTGGATTGTACTTACAATGAAGCTATTCAAATTTTAGAGAGGATTGCCTAGAATGGCTACCAATATCCAATCTTTCATTCTGCACAGGTAAAAACTAACCCTGGAGTTCTTAAATTAGATGTTATTTCTACATTATCAACGCAGGTATCTTCACTGGCCAACATCATAAAGAATATGAAAGGAACAACTGAAGTTGCTCTTATACAAGTAGCCCAGCAATTGGATGCGCCGATATTTTTCTGTGGGCAGGAAATGCGTATTATGTCAACAACATCCGAGAGGGTTCATTTGGTAACTCATACAACAATTGTTCTCAACAACCTGGGGGAATCAAAATACTTCCACGTATAGATATGGGAATTCCTCAAATTAAGAGGGTTATAGACAAGGAGGTTACAAAGCTAATTCGCAGCAAAATTATCATCAGAATTCACAGATAAATTCGCGTTCTAAAAAAAACAGTCACATAACAGATGCAACCACAATCGCGATTACAGCCACAACAGTCTGTATTACCATAAATGCAAGGACAACATCATCAGCAGCAATTTTCTCAACCTAAGTCAGATCCTATGGCTGCTCTTGAAGCAATGATGCATGAGCATATTACAAGAATCGAAGCGATAGTGCAAGGCAACTCTTCTTGCATGCAAGCATTAGAAGCCCAGCTCGTTTAGTTGGCTTCTAATCTCAGCACTAGATCACTAGGATATTTGCTTAGTGATACTGAGAATCCAACACAAAGGAGGAAGGAGCATTGCAAAGCAATCACGTTAAGGAGTGGAAAACAAACGGTGGGACTAAGCGCTTTTGATAAAGACCATGTCGACGCATCTGAACCACAATAACAAAAAGAGGATGTAGCTGAAGGACGTCAAGCAGAAATTAATGCTGAGGAACCAACTGTAGAAACACCCATACCTGTAATTTGCCCACAAAGTGTCAATGCAAAAACCAGTGTCGATATTTCCAAGTTAACCACAATAACCCACTACGATCGTAGCTCTGTTGTTTTCACAATGATTCAAAGAGAAAGTCCATGATAAATAATATCAAAAGTTTGTTTCTACTTTGAAACAATTGTACATTAATATACCTCTAATAGATGCTCTTGTGCAGATACCCAGTTATGGGAAATACATGAAGGAGCTGTTATCAAAGACAAAAGAAATTGTCCGACATCGAGACAATTGAGCTCACAAGGGGTGCAGCGCTATGATTACAAACAAGTTGCCAACTAAGATGAAAGATCCTGGCAGCTTCACTATTTCATGCTCCATTGGGAATCATTATTTAGGTAAGGCTTTATGTGATTTAGGAGCAAGTATTAACATGATGCCTTTGTCCACTTTAAGAAATTAGGAATAGGTTCGATGAAGCCCACTGCGATGACATTGCAACTGGCAGATAGATCTTTAGCACAATCGGAAGGACAAATCAAATATGTTCTTGTTCAAGTTGATAAGTTGGTGTTCCCTGCTGATTTTATCATCTTAGACTACGAAGCAGACAAGGAGGTACTTATAATTCTTGGTAGACCATTTCTAGCAACGGGACGAACACTTATCGACGTTTTCAAAGGAGAACTTGTTATGCATCATAATGATAACCAAGTAACCTTCAGTGTCTTTGAAGCATCACCGTTTGGATCTAATGAACAATGTCACCACATTGACATGTTGGATGAGATTATTCTAGAAGAATTTAATACACGAAGTTCAACACTATTTGATGATAATGCGGCGTCATCTACCAATGATATTCTAGATGACTGTGTTGACAAAGAAGAGGTTAACAATTGTGAGCTGCATCAGAATTGACAAATGGAGTCTTTGGATTTGTTTAACAGAACAATCTCGGTGTTTAAACCATCTGTCAAACAAGCTCCTACCTTGGAGTTAAAACCATTGCCAACACATTTGAAATATTCTCTTCCTTGGTGGCAACGAGACGCTACTTGTTATTATCAAAGCATCCCTCGATGCAATGCAAGAAGGTAAGCTCATCACAATTATGAAAGAACAGAAAAGAGCTATAGCCTGGAGCATCACAGATATCAGAGGCCATCAGTCCCTCTTTTTGCATGCATAAGATACGGCTAGAAGATGAAGGGAAGTAATCAATTGAGCAGCAAAGACGACTCAATGAGAAAAGAAAGAAGTGTAAAGAAGGAAATCATTAAATGGTTAGATGCAGGCATTATATACCCTATTTTTAATAGCAATTGTGTAAATCTCGTTCAATGTGTGCCTAAAAAGAGTGGTTTCACAGTCGTGACCAACGATAAGAACGAGTTAATCCCTACTCGCATCGTAATTGGATAGCGAGTAAGCATGGATTACAGGCGATTGAATGCAGCCACATTTTCCACTACCTTTTTGATCAGATGCTAGATAGGCTAGCTGGTAAAGCCTATTATTACTTCTTGGATGGTTACTCTGGATACAACCAAATAGGGGTGAGTATTCGATCTAGTCGAGTCGAATCGAGTCAAAAAATTTTGAGTTAGTTGAGTTGACGAATTTTATTTTACCATCCTAACTCAATTTGAAATTTTTCGAATCGAATCAAATTGAGTCAAAAATTTCGAGCTAAATCGAGTCGAGTTAACGAATTCTATTATTTATACTTAATATTGCATTTATATAATCCAATTAATTAACTAGTAGACGAAGTATAAGATTATTTAACTACATAACAATATAATGGTTTTTCCTTTTAACTTAATAGGTAAACATCTATCAAAACAACGTAGTTTTACCTTTTAACTTAATGGTTTGCTTTTTAACTTTAGAAAATGTAAGCATTTATCAAAACGACGTAATTTTATCTTTTTTTATTCGGATTTTCGAATAATTCAAATTGTATAATTCATATTTGAATTAAACCGAAAAACTTTATTTTTTATTCGAGTTGATTTGAATAACTCAATTAACTCAATTAACTCAAATAACTCAAACTATTTAATTTAAAACTTGAAATTTTTATCGAGTTTTTTTAAATCGAATCAGATTTTGCTCAGCCCCACAACCAAATAGCCATTGCACCGGAAGATCAAGCAAAGACAACGTTCAGATGTCCTTTCAGAACATTTGCTTTTCGATGAATGCCGTTTGGGTTGTGTAATGTGCCAGCAACTTTCCAGAGGTCCATGATGGTGATCTTCTCAGATATGATTGAGAACTCACTCGAGGTATTCATAGATGATTTCTCGGTCCATGGACAGAGTTTTGATCAATGCTCTGACAATTTGGCAAGAGTTTTGAAAAGATGCGAGGACACAAATCATGTTCTGAATTGGGAGAAATGTCACTTCATGGCTACTGAAGGCATTGTCCTTGGCCATCACATATCTTGTCAGGGCATTGAGGTTGATAAAGATAAAGTAAAAATCATCGAAAAATTACCATCGCCCACCACTGTTAAAGCAGTAAGAAGCTTTCTTAGACACGCTGGCTTTTATAGAAGATTCATCAAAAATTTTCCAAGATAGCTAAACCTTTATACTCATTACTAGAACAAAATAAAAAGTTTGTGTTCGACGATGCATGTCTGGATGCATTTAAAATAATAAAAAAGCAGGTGGCACAAGCTCTGATTATCATCACTCCGGACTGGACGCAACCATTCGAACTAATGTGCGACGCTAGTGACTTTGCTATAGGAACTGTCCTAGGCCAAAGAAAAGAAAAGGTATTTCATTCTATTTACTATACTAGTAAAGCTCTGACTGAAGCGCATGTTAATTATACTATTACGGAGAAGGAGTTGCTAGCAGTAGTCTTTGCATTTGACAAGTTCTGTTCCTATCTTGTCGATGCAAAGACTGCAGATTACACGAATCACTCAGCATTGAGATTCCTTTTCAACAAAAAGATGCCAAACCTAGACTCATTAGATGGATCCTACTCCTCTAAGAATTCGATATCGAAATCAGAGATAGGAAAGGATCTGAGAATCAAGTAGCTGACCACTTGTCTCGGTTAAAACTTTAGAGTAGAACGGGTAAATAAACAAACTAGATTGTCGAAGCATTTCCTGACGAACAGTTATTCTTTGTCGACGCATCACCATGGTATACTGATGTCGTCAATTAACTTGTGTGTGGAAAGCTACCTATGAGTGCGACTGGTCACAGGAAAATCAAGTTCATACGTGATGCTGCCAAATACCATTGGAACGAGCCATATCTATTTAAGGTATGCGCCGACAATATCATCTGTCGCTGTGTACCTGAAGAAGAATGATGTCATCAATCCTACGACATTGCCATGATGCTCCTTATAGAGGTCATTTTGGTGGAACAAGGACTGCTGCAAAGGTCCTACAATCAGGATTTTATTGGCCCAATTTGTTCCGAGACGCCCATAATTTTGTACAACAATGTGATCATTGTCAACGCCCTGGATCTATATCTCGACGCAACGAGATGCTCTAGCAACCCATTATGGAGGTAGAGCTTTTCGATGTCTGGGGTATAGATTTTATAGGGCCATTTCCAAACTCTTTTGGAAATGTGTATATCTTAGTGGCTGTTGACTACGTCTCAAAGTGGATTGAAGCTATTGTGGTGCCAAAAGATGATGCTCTAACAGTGTTAAAGTTCTTTCACACATACATCCTTACAAGGTTTGAAATATCGAGAGCATTGATAAGTGACCAAGGTACTCATTTCTATAATAACCAAGTGGCAACTGCATTAAAGCGATATGATGTGAAGCATCGTATAACCACCACATATCACCCACAAACTATTGGTCAAGCCGAAGTATCCAATCGTCAAATTAAAAACATACTTGAGAAGGTGGTTAATTCATCTAGGAAGGATTGGTCTGCGTGGCTACATGACGCATTGTGGACGCTTCGCACCGCTTACAAAACCCCGTTGAGGATGTCGCCATACCAACTATTGTTTGGAAAGTCTCGCCACCTACCTATCGAACTTGAACATAAAGCCATGTGGGCAATTAAGCATGTGAATTTAGACTATGACGCTGCTGGAAAGAAAAGACTGTTGGACATCATGGGATTAGAAGAAATCCGACGCTGTGCTTATGAGAATGCGACAATATACAAGGAAAAGACAAAGAGATGGCATGACAACATCATCTTGCGTCGATAATTTCATCCTGGTCAGTTGGTACTTTTATTTAACTCACGTTTAAAATTGCATCCAGGAAAATTGAGATCGAGATGGTCAGGCCCATTTAAAGTTGTCGAAGCATTCCAAAGCGACGCGGTGACAATCGAAAACTTAAAGGATGGACAACAATTTAAAGTAAATGGCCAACATCTTAAACATTATGCGAGCCCAGATGTTCGAGAACCAGACGAAGTCGTCAACCTGGTGACATTTAAATAATGTCGATGCATTTCTTTATTTACTTTTAATTATTTCACTTTTCTTTGTGTTATTTTTAAATTCCTTGCAGAAAAAAAAATCATATTTTTGTCGAAACATTGAAATACATATTGTCGACGCATTCTGCAATAAGTCAGCATTACTTTTTCAACAAGAATCGCATTGGTTAATTTCTTTCCCTCCTAGCCATTGGATAAAAACAAATCGATACGATCTGCAGCCCGACAATTAGTAGCTGCAAACACAACGTTTCCCTATGTTTTCCACTCATTACGCCTAAGTTATAAAGCCTCTCATTGCAGTTACCTTTTCTCTTCACATTCACCATTATTATTGCAATTCTTCTCTTTCATTGTCTGCATATTTCCTTTTCTAATCTCAGAAGCAATCTTTCTTTCTGTGAAACATTTTGAAGTTCTTTTCTTCTCGCCATGGCTAAAACTCGTGCTTCCAAAAAACTCATAAACCCTCTAAGAACACTCCGACTACTCCTACTGTGGTTCCATTCACAACACCACCGCCTTCATCCATAAGCCCGGTTTTGTTTTCAACAACTGCGACCAAAGATCGCTACCATAATGTTATGTTAAAACGCAATATTCACTGTGAATAGGGTCTCTAACTGTCTCCATATCAGACCTTAGGGAAACAAATTCATCGAACCATCAGTCGCCTCGGATGAGAGTATTTCTACGACCATCCTTTTGGCTACTCTCCTACAATGGTGAAGGAGTTTTATGCAAATCTGGTGGACCAAGAGCAGGAATTCATCTTTGTTCGAGAAGGGCTAGTTTCATGGAGTGCTGCGCAGATCAACGTACTGTTGAGAATTTCGAAACGAGTAGGCGACCATACACCCTTTATGCGCCATCTGGATGATGATAGTTTGGCCCAAATGATGAACGATCTCTGCATCAATGGCTCTATATGGACGGGCAATGGGTTTCAAAATTATACAATGCATAGGTGGTACCTTATAATCTTTTGCAAGGTATGGTTTCATTTCATCAACAGTCGTGTTATGCCTTCTATCCACAGCACTATGGCCACATTGGACCGTATGTGTATGCTGCATTCCATTTTGCACTACCGACACATCGACATTGGGGAGCTTATACATGCCTAGATCGCGAAAGCTGCAAGAAAGCAAACTGGTATCTTTCCTTTTCCCTCTTTTATTATGCTACTCTGTCAACATAAGGGCATTGTGCTCATAGATGATGAGGAGGTCCTAGACAACAAAGGACCAATCAATGACATTTCTGTTGAGAGGATGAAATGGGGCTAAGACACCCCAGTGACCAAAGAGATCCCCAAGAAGAAGGATAAAGGAAAGGGTAAGAAGAAGACTGACAAAACTGATGCGTCGACAGAAGCCCAAATATCAAAGAAGCTGGCATTGATGAAAGTTCATTTAGACCGCCTCAACATGCGTTCTATCCATACCGACAGCATCATGGACGACATAGATTTTCGACTCCACAAGTTTTATGCATATACCAAGGCGTGGAATGAAGCCCTTGTCGTTGCATTGAGCCAGATTAGCCAGACCCCACTGCCAGATTTCCCAACTTTCCCATCCATCTACCACCCAATGAAGTATTCATATTCTGAGAAACCTACCTCTGATGGTAGACCTGCCCTGCACCAACCCGGATCCATATTTTTGACGATGAGAAGGATGGCGAGTAGTCACAGGCTGATGATGATTTTCATCGCAACATCGCCCACTTATTCGAAGATGTCGATGTCGATGTCGATGTCGATTTTCATCTCAAATAGTCTGGGCACAAATATGGTAGAGAGGGCAGCTGTTTTGGAGGAAGATGTCGATGCAGTCGATTGCATTGGCATTAATCTAGTTGAAAATAAGCCAAGTGTAGAAGAAGAGGAAAGAAGAGGCAAATCAGGAAGGTAATTAAGAGAAGGATCAAGACGAGGAAGAGAAAGAAGAAGAAGAAAAAGAAAAACCTGCGATCCAGCTCAAAAGAGGCTCTACCGGTTACGAGCCAGGCTGAGGTTGTCATTGGCGAGATAGAGGAACTGAATCCACTGGCTATTATGCCCTACATAGCACCACTCACCGAAATCCACCCATCAGAGGTGACAACTAATGAAGCCATCACCTAACCCGCTGAGGAGGAGCAATCTACCGAGCTGGTTGGTTCAAAAACGAAGAAGCGGAAAAGGCGCAAGGACAAGAAAAAGAGGAAACACCATGACAAGGAAAAGCCTTCGAAAAAGAAAAAGAAAACCAAAGCAGCCTCTGCATCGGCTACTGCTGAGTAAATTGGTACATCTGTTTTTAATTAGTTTTCATGCATTCTTATTGTGCTTGCATTCTTTTTAGTTAGTCGACCCCATCATGAATTTAAGAGGATCCAATTTTGAAATTAGCCAAGTTGTATGGTATAACATATACCGCCTCAACTTTCGAGTAGTCTAGACCAAAGTGCAACACAGTTTCTCAATTGGCGAATATCTTATCTCACATTCAGTGAACTTCTTGCTAAGATAATATATTACTCTTTCTTTCTTTCCTAACTCATCATGTTAGCCTAGTAGGCATCCCAAAGAGTTTTCAAATATAGCCAGGTATAGGATCAAAGGTTTATCTAGATTCGGTGGCATCAAAACTGGAGCATTGGACAAGTAATGCTTAACTTTGTCGAAAGTCTTTTGGAATTCATCATCCCACACTCTCGGGTTAGTTGTGAGATAAACTGAGCAATGTAATTCAGTCTCCTTAGGAACCTTCAAACTTTCTTTTTAGTACGTGTCAGTGGTAACTCCTGTATAACTCTGACTTTGTCAAGATCGATCTCAATTCCCCTTCTTCTGACTACAAAGCCTAATAACTTGCCTGAAGTAACCCCAAAAGTAAATTTGTTTGGGTTCAACTTCAATTGAATTTTTCTTAATCTCAAGAAAAATTTTCTCGGAACCTTCACATGTTCTTCTTCTGTTCAAGATTTTGCGATTATATCGTCAACATAGATCTCAATCTTCTTGTGCATCATATCATAGAACAAAGTCACCATAGCCCTTTGATATGTCACCCCTACATTCTTTAGTCCAATGGCATAATTTGTAGTAAAAGGTTCTACACATGGTAACAAATGTGGTTTTATTCATATCCTTAGGATGCATCTTTATCTGATTGTATCCGAAAAAACCATCCATAAGAAGAATAAAGAATGACCTACTGTGTTGTCCAACAAGGTATCAGTATGAGGTAGATAGAAATTATCCTTCGGGCTAGCTTTGTTTAATTCCCGATAATCCACACACATTCGCACCTTCCCATCTTTCTTTGGAACTAGCACTATGTTGGCTACCTATTCTGAGTATGTAACCACTTGTAGGAAACCAACATCGAATTATTTTCTAGCCTCTTCTTTTATTTTCAACAGTACATCCGACCTCATTCTTCGAAGCTTCTATTGGACCGATTTGCATTCTTCTCTTATGGGGAGCTTGTGCACTACAATATCAGTACTTAAATCAGACATGTCTTGGTATAACCATGCAAATACATCTTTGAACTCTCAAAGCAATTCAAGAAGATCTTGCCTCATTTTTGCATAGATACATGTCCCAATTTTCACCTCTCTTTTTTCAATTTCATCCCCTAAACTCACAACTTCTATTGATTCTTTGTGAGGTAAGATCTGTTTCTCGTCTTGCTCAACCATCCGTAGTAGATCAAGAGATAAATTACAATCTTGAGCATATTCGAAATCATGAGATTCTTCTAAATACACATCCTGCTCAAAATGAGGCTCAAGGTTGGTAATAACGTTACTCATATCATTGATATCAAGGGACCTGACATATGGACAAAAGGGATCCAAAGAATAAATGAATTTAAGAATGATTTATTATGGTATGAAACAAATGAAAAGAATAACAAGAATGTTTACCAATTAGGAAAAAATGCATCATTTTTGTTGAGATAAAAGATAGCGGTCATATGCCATTTACAAAATATCCCTATTGCATTCGAGCTTAGAGCAACAAGAGTCTTCTGAACATTACTCTGGAAAAGTCCTAAAAGCTACAAGGAGCTCTTCCGCAGTCCAGTTGTCCAAAACACTTCCAAGGGTGTAAGGATGTATTCTTGATAAGTCTCATTCTTCATTCTTCTCCACGAAAATAGTGTTGATGCTTAGGCTTTTCATTATTCCCACCATCTTATTTTTTGTCATCTTTCGTTGGGGGTTAATAATACCCTAACACGAATATTTCCAATATGTGAGAAAAGACCATTGATTCCCATTTGATCTCTTCCCTACTTATTCGCGCTCTTCTTTTTTCCTGCCTTTTATGCAATTCTTTCTTCTTTGTCCCATATCTGGCTTGAATCCCAAGCCAAAGAAGTCTTGTTTTTCTACCAATACCGGCGCATTAACCCTTCCTTGAAGATATTTCCCCAATCCTCTTCCAAGTAAATCTCTTCTTCCAACTATCATTTTTAGACCCATCTTGGTAGTTGCAAACATCTTTGGCATGGGGATCTTATTTCCTTCAGCAATGAAGGTGGTAGTTACAAATTCCAAGGATCCGAAAGAGCATTCCATGGCTTCCTTATCTATCCCAATGTAAGGTGCATCATTGTTTACTGATGCAATGATGTCGTATTCAGCATTTATTGTGATTAATCGACTCTCTATCACCAATTTTAGCTTTTAATGGAGCGATGATGACACTACTCCTGCCGAATGGATCCACAGTCTTCCAATAGACAATTATATGTAGGCTTGATGTCCATCACCAAAAAGTCCACTTCATATGTGTTTGGACCAATTTGGAGTGGTATCTCAATTCTCCACATTACCCCTCTTTCGGTTCCATTAAATGCCTTCACTATGTTGTGGCAAGTCTTCATGTGGGAACTGTCGATTGGCAACCTATTTAATGTCGTCAATGGTAGCACATTCAAGGCAGAGCCATTATCTATCAATATCCCAGTAACGTATATCCTTTGCATGGAGTGTGATGTGTAGAGTTTTTGTTGAGCTCATGCCTTCCAGAGTTACTTTATCATCATTGAAAAAGATGAAATTATTTACACTCAGGTTATTAACCAGTCAGTCCAGCTTGTTTATCGAGATATCATCAGCAACATATGTCTCGTTCAACACTTTCATTAACGTACTGCGATGTGCTTTTGAACGTAGCAGCAGGGCTAAAAATGATATGCGAGCTGGTTGCTTATGTAACTGTTCAACGACTCTATGCTTGCTATGCTTTAGGAACTTCGAGAATTCCTTAGCTTCCTTCTTAATTATCGGCTCATTCACTAGCAGCTCGAGTTCATTGGTCTTTCTCTCTTCAGGCTCAACCATCAGGGCTTTTCCTTTATTTGCTTCATTTTCTGCATCTACTTAGTTATAGCATCTCCCATTATGTGTGACGAGACTTACATATTTCTTTGATCCTTCCCCTTTTGGCACCATCACATTGCAGTCATAGCTCTATGGGACCCTTTTATTGTCTTTATAAGGAAATGTCGTAGGTTTTTGAATGATGATTCGTGGTGTCATTCATTTTTCAACCTCATTACCCTTGGGCTTAGATATGATTACCACTAGTAGATTGGTTTTGTAAGCTTTTTTCGATGCCTTTTATTTAGAAGCACAAAGATATTTTCTCTTTATATCCTCCATCTCCTCAAAAAACTCGAGCTCCTTATTATCTATCATTTTTTGTACCAAGGTTCTAAATTCGACACACTCTTGGATTCTATGCCCCTTAGTGGCATGAAACTCACAGTAATTTTCAGCTTTTATTACTACGTATCCCACATCTTATGCGATCAAGCCCATTTTGACCATCTACTGTCAGACCCATTTTAATGGAGATTTGACCTCCCCAATATCAATTTTAATCCTTTTGCTCTTTTCCTCCATTATCGTATTTACTCCATGATCATGATGATTGGGCAAGGGATTTCTAGCTACTTTGGGTCTCATTAGCTCGTCGAACCTCACGATTCCCATCTTAATGAACCTCTCAATTTGCTTCTTGAAGGCGGTGCAATTCTCAATTGAGTGTCCAATTATTCCTACATGGTATTTGCATTGAGCATTCGCATCATACCATTTTGGGAACGAGGGTTGCATTAGCTTCAAATAGTACGGAGAAACTACACGGACATCAAATAGATTTTTGTAGAGCTCCTTATATGACATCGAGATAGGGGTAAATTGGACTTTTTCAATGTTCAACCTCGAGCTTGATTCTTGTCTCGGAATGCTTTGATAATTGGCTGTCGAGGCTTTAGGTTGTGTCATCATGACTAACTTTGCATAACTTGGTCTGTATAAGCCTGTATTGTTCACTTCATTGTCCTTCCTTCTAGGAGTAGACTTCTTGGCACTCTCTCCAGCATCAATCTTCTCACTTCTAATTGCGTTTTCAATCATTTCTCCAGACATGACCATAGCGGAGAAACTCTTGGTAATGTTTCCTAGCAAATGAGTAATGTATAGCGCCTTCAGGGTATTAACAAAGAGTATGGTTCTCATTTTTAAATAGTGATGGATGCACCTAAGGCCATATCTCTCCACCTTTGAGTGTACTACCTAAAGCTTTCACTTGGTTTCTTCTTTTATTTTTTGGATTTGGCACGGGGATGTTATCGTTAATTCTCTTATTCCTCCACCAATCATACTTTAGGGTTGTCATGAGATTTATAGCAAATGTCTTCATTCTACGAATTTGATTCCAAGCATTCGATATCTCTCAAACCTTTTTCTTATTATTCTTTCTTTCCGTTGTATGCAACTCGTATTGAGCTAGACCCTGCGTCATTAGGATGAACTACCTTGATCTATATTGTCTCATCATTAAAAAAGGGCATATCCTATAGTTCCCCATATCCCAAGTAATGGAATCTCCATATCGATAAATAATTTCATCAGGAATTAACCACGGTGCTTGTCATTCGATGTCTCCGTCTCAGAGACTTTGGAGTATCACCATCCACTTCTTCTTAGAGATGTTCTCTTGCCTTTGCATAGTTACAAATTCTCTCAAAGGGGATTAACTCTTAGAAAAACACCCGATAATAGACCTTCTCCACCTTCCAAAAGTGGCTATGGAACCAAACCATCAATAATGGTGCGCACCTGATAAATATCTCTTCTTCCTCTCTCTCGACATGGGTTTAATGATTTAAAGGTCTCGTCTAAAATCATTAGAACCGATGTCACCCTCTTATTAAGTAAGTCGATCGAATAAATCAGTAATCGCATCTTTTATATGCCCCAACGCCTTAGGATAAGTAACCAATCCATACACACTTATAAAAAAGATATCAACCCTTTTCCTTGCATCTAATACACTAAGATCAAATCTCTCAAGCTCTTTCAAGTGATGCATTTGTTGTCGCCTTTTACCATAATTCGAGCTATAACCCCGTAATGTTCATCAATTTCTTGAGAAAGGTTGGGACACTAGCAACTCTCGAGTAAGCCTTGTTTACCTGAATCTTTGGGCAACGAAGCAAAGCAATATACTCCTCAATCATGGGCATCATGTCCACGTGTGCGAAGGTGAAGCAACTGTAAGCTAGATTCCAATGCTGTGCAAGGGCTTGGAAGAGACACTTGTCCACCTTAACTTCGAATAAATACGGTTCCGCATACTCACAGTAGAAAATTTGTTTCATTCCATCGTCTCACTGATCCCATATCTCCTTCAGTTATTGTAGACTATTCTGGGTCACGCTTATCTGAGTAAAATCCCAGTAATCTGATACATGTCTTTCATCTAGGCTATCACCCTTCTCGTGTTGCTTATCCTCTGACCACATACGCACGGTCACATTGTCCTCTACCTTATCAAGATACCCTTTTTCCATGACCAGTTTTTACTAGTAATCGAGCTTAAATCAAATATCTTTCCAAATATGAGGATGTAATGCAAACAAAACAAAAATAAAGTAAGTCAGTATAGTCACTATAAAATTTAACAACAAATTAAAAAAAACAAAGAACCTACGCATCTATTTTGGGTAATTATTAAAAGTTCGACGTTGTTCTACATAGGATGGGCACTTAGGATTTATTATATGTGGTTTAAGTTCTAGAGTAAGAGTACTCGAACCAGAAAATTACTTAGCCCTCACCCATTATAGGCTCATACGGATGAGTTCGATTCAGGGGGATACATTTCTAATGTGTTTACATGAAAGTGAAAACCTCACGAAAACATAGGTACGAATGTATCCCGAAAACGATCCACTATCCTGCACGGAGGTGAAAACCTCATGAAGGAGTAGCTTCTCACTTTCACAAAAAATTAAATTTGCAAAGAAAGCTCGTGTTTTTGAGCTAATCGAGAAGATGAGTCATGTCTAGTAAGTTAGGGCATAACACCTCGAATGTTAGAAAGTACGAGCGTTTCTAATTAGTATCTCAAATGTCATATATTTTAATTTTAAAAATAGAGTGTTCAATTGTCTCGATTCAAAGAGAAAATCACACCTAATAAGTTAGGGCATAATCCTCTCAAATTCCTAAAATAAAAAACATTGCCTTGATTTTTGAAAGTGATTTATGTATTTTTTTTAAAAATGTCATTCAATTTATTTGTTAAAATATTTTACAAAAAAAAATTAATGACTATGTAAATAATTTACAATTATAATGACAAAATAAAAAATACATGAATAGAATGAATTAAATGAATACAATTAAATTCAATTAATAACACAATAAAATAAAAAATAGTAGTAAATAAAATAACAATATAATTATAGTAATAATGATAATAGATATTAATTAATTAATAATATAAGCAACAATAAATATATAAAACACAAATATGGAAAAACTCTAAAATAATTAAGTTAAAAGACACAATAAAGCATGTAATTAATTAAAAGGCAAAAATGTAAAAGGCATATAAATAAGTAACAAATAAAAAATATCAATCAATAAATAAAATTAAATAAAAGGAAAATATAACTAACATAAAAAAATAACAAATAAATAAAATACATAAAAAATAATAAATAAAATTAAATAAAAGTAAGAATGTAAATAACAAAGAAAATGAATGACAAATAAAAAAATAAAAAAAATAAATAATAAATAAATAAAATAATGCAAATAATATAAAAAATATAAATGGAACAATATTAAATACAAATTTAAACAATAAAGGTCTAAATTATTAAAAAATAAATAAATGGGCAAAATTAAATAAAGGACTAAATTGTAAATGCAAATAAATTAAAGATGCGAATTAAAAAAGTAAATAAAATTAACTAAATTAAAATCAAATAAAAATTACAGGGACTAAAGAGATAAATATCTCATCCTCTGTACATGTGTCTTTCCCCTCCACTATTGGTCAAGAGATCAAATTGTAAAGCAATTAAAATTAAATGCTAAATTAAAATAAATAAAAAATGGAAAAGGACAAAATTGGAATGCCTTAAAAATGCAGAAAGGCCAAATGGGCAATTAGCCCATCCAAATGAAAACACGCGGACCCTAGGGTCTGAACAAGTCGGGTCTCGAGTCAATGCTCAAAACGATGTAATTTAAGATAGCCTATTTAAGTCAAATTTTTAAAAAAAATTCATTTCTTTTGTCAAGATAGCTGTCGAAATCTTAAAATACGATCGCGAGCAACGTGGTTAGACATTCAGCAAGGGTCGGTTTGTAGGTCGTGCCCGAACCGGCTACAAAAGAAAAGTTGGCGATTGGGACATTCTCGGGCACTATAACCAACTTATCAATTGAAAAAGTGAAAAACCACTTGTCGAGGATCGATACTAGATCGGAGTAAATCAAGATTGAGGCTAAGGTTTAATATATATATATATATATATATATATTTCTCCCATTTATTTTATCCCATTTAATCATTTTGCAACAAAAATTCATTTTCACTTTATTCATTTCATTTTATTTTTTTTAGTTTAAATTTTTTTATCACTAAACCCTCATTAATTTATTTTCAGGAAGTTCCTCACAAGACAAGGGACCATTCTCGCAACAATAATTTTGTCCACAAGAAAAAGCGAAATTGGACATCCAGTTCCTATGGATTCGACCCTACCACTCTATACTACTCTTTAGTATTATTTTTGTCGTAGAAATTATTTTTGGTGACTCGACACGCATCAAATTTTGGCACCATTACAGACATTGGTAATTTTTTTTAATTATCGTTTGTTTTCTTTATGACAAGGTTAAAATCGGGAACTCTAGAATTAAAAAAGGTATTTAGTTTCAAAAAAAGAAATAAAATAAATTGCTACCTTAATATTTGCTTCGAATTTGCTTTTAATGTGTGTCCGATTGTTATTAAAAAATCCTCTCTTTTTTACTTTCGATTTCGTATTTTTATAACACAAATATTATAATCATTTCTTGATTTTATTTCCTTTTTTGTTTTGATTTTGCAGAGATTGCGATCCTCGGACAAGTAGGGCAACGGCGACCAATCGTTTGGGGAAGCAAAGGCGACTATGGATTCTTTTTTTTAGTTTAAGGTCTTTTTTAAATTTTTGGCTTGTAATATTGGTTTGGGCTAGTAAATGGAAATTGGGCTTGGAATTGAACTTGATTTATTTTATAATAAATAAAAAGAATTAGGTTTTATTTTTTGATTTATAAAAATTGGGCATTTAAAAGCTCGAACGAAATTGGGTTCCTATAGTACAAATTCGTCAAAGTTAATTCAACTTCGATTCAAAAAGTGCATGTTGGGTTGGAGTTGTTTGGCATGCAGTTAAGAAGTAGAGTCGTCGTGTTGTATTCAAATTCCGCGGACAAATTGACGTGTTTAAGTGGGAAATAGCCATTTGAATTCCGTCAAGGGAGATAGTGACTGGATTCAAACGACCCATGCGGTTTAGGCCGTTGATTTGAGTTGCGCTTTTCAGATCGCAAAGCTGTCGAAATCTTAAATTACGGTCACAAGAAACGTGATTTGACATTCAGCAAGGGTCGGTTTGTAGGTCGTACCCAAACCGACTACAAAAGAAAAAGTTGGCGATTGGGACGTTCTCGGGCGCTATAACCAACTTATCAATTGAAAAAGAGAAAAACCACTTGTCGAGGATCGATACTAGATCGGAGTAAATCAAGACTGACGCTAAGAATTAATATATATATTTCTCCAATTTATTTTATCCCATTTAATCATTTTGCAACAAAACTTCGTTTTCACTTTATTTATTTCATTTTATTTTTATTTAGTTTAATATTTTTTATCACTAAACCCACTTTAATTTATTTTCAGGAAGCTCCTTACAAGACAAGGGACCATTCTTTGCAACAATAATTTTGTCCACAAGAAAAAGCAAAATTGGACATTTAGTCCCTATGAATTCGACCCTACTACTCTATACTACTCTTTAGTATTATTTTTGTCGTAGGAATTATTTTTGGTGACTCGACACACATCAAATTTTGGCGCCATTACAGACACTGGTAAATTTGTTTTAATTATCATTTGTTTTCTTTATGACAATGTTAGAATCGGGAACTCTCGAATTGAAAAAGGTAAAAATCAAACAAAACCTAGATCTATATTTAGTTTAAAAAAAAAGAAATAAAATAAATTGCTACCTTACTATTTACTTCGAATTTGCTTTTAATGTGTGTCCGATTGTTATTAAACAAATCCTCTCTTTTTTACATTCGATTTTGTGTTTTTATAACACACATATTATAATCATTTCTTGATTTTATTTCCTTTTTTGTTCCGATTTTGTAGAGATTGCGATCCTCGGGAAGGTAGGGCAGTGGCGACCAATCGTTTGGGGAAGTAAAGGCGGCTATGGATTCTTTTTTTTTAGTTTAAGGTCTTATTTAAATTTTTGGCTTGTAATATTGGTTTGGGCTTGTAAATGGAAATTGGGCTTGGAATTGAACTTGATTTATTTTATAATAAATAAAAAGAATTAGGTTTTATTTTGTTTTATAAAAATTGGGCCTTTAAAAGCCCGAACAAAATTGAGTTCGTATAGTACAAATTTGTCAAAGTTAATTCAAATTCGATTCAAAAAGTGTACGTTGGGTTGGAGTTGTTTGGCATGCAGTTAAGAAGTTGAGTCAGTTGTGCTGTATTCAAATTCCCGCGGACAAATTGACGTGTTTAAGTGGGAAATAGCCATTTGGATTCCGTCAAGGGAGATAGTGACTGGATTTAAACGACCCATGCGGTTGAGGCCGTTGATTTGAGTTGTGTTTTTCAGATCGCAAAGCTGTCGAAATCTTAAGTTACGGTCATGAGCAACCTGGTTAGACATTCAGCAAGGGTCAGTTTGTAGGTCTACCCGAACCAACTACAAAAGAAAAAGTTGGCGATTGGGATGTTCTCAGACGCTATAACCAACTTATCAATTGAAAAAGGGAAAAACCACTTGTCGAGGATCGATACTAGATCGGAGTAAATCAAGACTAAAGCTAAGATTTAATATATATATTTCTCCAATTTATTTTATCCCATTTAATCATTTTGCAACAAAATTTTGTTTTCACTTTATTTATTCGATTTTATTTTTATTTAGTTTAATATTTTTTATCACTAAACCCACTTTATTTATTTTCAGGAAGCTCCTCACAAGACAAGGACCATTCTCGCAACAATAATTTTGTCCAAAAGAAAAAGCGAAATTGGACATTCCAGTCCTTATGGATTCGACCCTACTACTTTTTACTACTCTTTAGTATTATTTTTGTCGTAGGAATTATTTTTGTGACTCGACACGCATCAAATTTTGGGCACCATTATAGAGACTGGTAAAATTTTTTTAATTGTCGTTTGTTTTCTTTATGACAAGGTTAGAATCGGGAACTCTCGAATTGAAAAAGGTAAAAATCAACAAAATCTAGATTCATTTAGTTTCAAAAAGAAAAAAGAAACAAAATAAATTGCTACCTTACTATTTGCTTCGAATTGCTTTTAATGTGTGTCCGATTGTTATTAAAAAAATCCTCTCTTTTTTACATTCGATTTCTTGTTTTTATAACACAAATATTATAATAATTTCTTTATTTTTTTCCTTTTTTGTTCCGATTTTGCAAAGATTGCGATCCTCGGACAGGTAGGGTAGCGGCGACCAATCGTTTGGGGAAGTAGAGGCGACTATGGATTCTTTTTTTCTTTTTTAGTTTAAGGTCTTTTTAAATTTTTGGCATGTAATGTTGGTTTGGGCTTGCAAATGGAAATTGGGCTTGCAATTGAACTTGATTTATTTTATAATAAATAAAAAGAAATAGGTTTTATTTTGTTTTTATAAAATTTGGGCCTTTAAAAGCCCGAACGAAATTGGGTTCCTATAGTACAAATTCTTCAAAGTTAATTCAACTTCGATTCAAAAAGTGCACGTTGGGTTGGAGTTGTTTGGCATGCAGTTAAGAAGTTGAGTCAGCCGTGCTGTATTCAAATTATCGCGGACAAATTGACGTGTTTAAGTGGGAAATAGCCATTTGGATTCCATCAAGGGAGATAGTGACTGGATTTAAACGACCCATGCAGTTGAGGCCGTTGATTTGAGTTGCGCTTTTTAGATCACAAAGCTGTCGAAATCTTAAATTACGGTCACGAGCAACGTGGTTAGACATTCAGCAAGGGTCAGTTTGTAGGTCGTACCCAAACCGACTACAAAAGAAAAAGTTGGCGTTTGGGACGTTCTCGGGCGCTATAACCAACTTATCAATTGAAAAAGGGAAAAACCACTTGTCGAGGATCGATACTAGATCGTAGTAAATCAAGACTAAGGCTAAGATTTAATAAATATATTTCTCCAATTTATTTTATCCCATTTAATCATTTCGCAACAAAACTTCGTTTTCACTTTATTTATTTCAGTTCATTTTATTTAGTTTAATATTTTTTATCTCTAAACCCCCTTTAATTTATTTTCAGGAAGCTCATCACAAGACAAGGGACCATTCTCGCAACAATAATTTTGTCCACAAGAAAAAGCGAAATTGAATGTCCAGTCCCTATGGATTCGACCCTACTACTCTATACTACTCTTTAGTATTATTTTGGTCGTAAGAATTATTTTTGGTGACTCGACACGCATCAAATTTTGGCGCCATTACAGAGACTGGTAATTTTTTTTTAATTATCATTTGTTTTCTTTATGAGAAGGTTAAAATCGGGAACTCTCAACTTGAAAAAGGTAAAAATCAAACAAAACCTAGATCTATATTTAGTTTCAAAAAAAAGGAAATAAAATAAATTGCTAGCTTAATATTTGCTTCGAATTTGCTTTTAATGTGTGTCCAATTGTTATTAAAAAAATCCTCTTTTTTTTACATTCGATTTCGTGTTTTTATAACACAAATATTATAATCATTTCTTTATTTTATTTCCTTTTTTGTTCCGATTTTGCAGAGATTACGATCCTCAGGCAAGTAAGGCAGCAGTGACCAATCGTTTGGGGAAGTAGAGGCTGCTATGGATTCTTTTTTTTTTTAGTTTAAGGTCTTTTTTAAATTTTTGGCTTGTAATATTGGTTTGGGATTGTAAATGGAAATTGGGCTTGGAATTGAACTTGATTTATTTTATAATAAATAAAAAGAATTAGGTTTTATTTTGTTTTATAAAAATTGGGCCTTTAAAAGCCCGAACGAAATTGGGTTCCTATAGTACAAATTCTTCAAAGTTAATTCAACTTCGATTCAAAAAGTACACGTTGGGTTGGAGTTGTTTGGCATGCAGTTAAGAAGTTGAATCAGTCGTGCTGTATTCAAATTCCCGCGGATAAATTGACGTGTTTAAGTGGGAAATAGCCATTTGGATTCTGTCAAGGGAGATAGTGACTGGATTTAAACGACCCATGCAGTTGAGGCCGTTGATTTGAGTTGCGCTTTTCAGATCGCAAAGCTGTCGAAATCTTAAATTACGATCACGAGCAATGTGGTTAGACATTCAGTAAGGGGTCGATTTGTAGGTCATACCCGAACCGACTACAAAAGAAAAAGCTGGCGGTTGAGACGTTCTCGGGCGCTATAACCAACTTATCAATTGAAAAAGGGAAAAACCACTTGTCGAGGATCGATACTAGATCAGAGTAAATGAAGATTGAGGCTAAGATTTAATATATATATATTTCCAATTTATTTTATCCATTTAATCATTTCGCAACAAAACTTCGTTTTCACTTTATTTATTGCATTTTATTTTATTTAGTTTAATATTTTTTAGTACTAAACCCCTTTTAATTTATTTTCAGGTAGCTCTTCACAAGACAAGGGACCATTCTCGCAACAACAATTTTGTCCACAAGAAAAAGCGAAATTGGACATCCAGTCCCTAGGGATTCGACCCTACTATTCTATACTACTCTTTAGTATTATTTTTTTGTAGGAATTATTTTTGGTGACTCGACATGCATCAAATTTTGGCGCCATTACAAAGACTGGTAATTTTTTTAATTATCGTTTGTTTTGTTTATGACAAGGTTAGAATCGGGAACTCTTGAATTTTAATCGAAAATAAAGAAGTTGGCTTGAACACTGCGAAAAGAAGCTATACGACACGGTAAATGACCGCAACCTAGATTTGAAGAAGGATCTTTTACTGAAGATATTTTCTCATTCGATGAACCAAACATGATGGTAGTTCAAACTTTTCGCTAACTCGCAGCAGCACCAGACGAACAATAGCCTCTATGCATAACTTATCCAGTGGGAGGAACACCGTTCGAGTTGAAATCGGGTTTAATTCATCTATTGCCCACCTTTCACAAAGTTCAAAATGAAAATTCGCAAAGAGTTTCACATGGTTTGCACAAGAATGAAAGGAGTAACCGAATATCAAATTAAACTCCATGCTCTTCCTTTCTTGTTAGTCGACTTTACTAGAGAGTGACTATTTTATTTATCTCCTAGATCAGTTAATACGTGGTCTAATATGTCTCGTTTATTTCTTGACAGGTATTTTCTAGCAACACAAGCAACCGAATTAAGAAGAGACATTGTAGGAATTCGACAAAAGGAGACTGAATCGCTCAATGATTATTGGGAGCGGTACAAAAAGTTGTATGCAAGTTGCCCACAACATGGTTTATCTTAACAGTTACTTTTGTAGTATTTCTATGATGGATTACTCCCAATGAAAATGAAAATGGTAGATGTTGCTAGTGAATAGATACTTGTAAATATGACGCCTCAAAAAGCGAGAGAACTGATTTCGATCATAGCTGCGAGTTCTTAACAATTACATGTAACATCCCTAAAATTTATAGAATTGATTTCGATCATGGCTACGAATTCTCAACAATTACGTGTAACATCCCTAAAATTTATATATAATAAAAGAAGTAATAAGTTAAATAATGTATAATTGATTGTTTTTGGTAAGATGAGAAAACGATATAAAAGAGAGGATTGAGGAATGTAAATAATAATAATAATAATAAGAAGTAGGTTTTAGTATATTGATTTAAAAGTAAGGACTAAATTGTAAATATGTGAAAGTTTTTGGCTGAAGTGTAAATATTTGAAATTTAGAGGATCAAAGTGTAAAAATGAAAATTTGAAGGACCAAAAGTAAAAATATACCAATTTCTATGATATGGAATTGGCATGCAGGGACCAAATTGAATAAGTGAAGAATCATGAGGGATTAAATCACAATTTTTCCAAATTAAGTGATGACTCAATGATGGAATTTTGAAAGACCAATAAGGGCAAAATGATCAGTTAGAAAGAGGGAGAATTTTTGAATGTAATGATAATGTTGATGATATTTGGAGATATTTTTCATTAATTAATTAGTTAAATATTATTTTATTAATATTTTACTTAAATATTTATTATTATTTTATTTAGAAAATGGTAGTATAAAAGGAAAGGAAGGATGAAGGAAATTTATCATCCTTCCAACGTGAGTAAAAGGGTGAGAAAAGGAAGTTTTTTTTTTGCAATTTGATCCTTTTCCATGAAAACCTATCTTTTACCCAATTTTTTTTTAAAATTTCCTTAGATATTAGAGAGAGAAGATGAAGTAGAGATTCTAGAGAATATGTTCATCAATTTAGAAGCAAGAAAATAGTAGATGAAAGTGGAGAAAATGAGAAGGAAAAGGAAGGAAAGTGTGGTGAAGAAGAGAAATGCATGAAAATGAAGAAGAAAGGAAGAAATTCTTGATAAAGGAGGTAAGTTTCATACTACACCTACTTGTATTTCAATAGATTGAGTTAAAATGTTTTGAGTGAGATGTATGATACATGTATTTAATCTAATACTAGAAATAGAAAGTATTTGATGAAGAATAAAGGCTTAAAAACACTAAATTGGTAAGAGAGAATGTAATTTTGTGTGGTGAAAAGTACTAAGATTAGGAACTGAATATGTAATCTACATATAAACATAAGTTATTAAATTGGATAGTAATCAAAATTATGGAAATTATATGTGATTGAATGAAACATAGTGCAAAGAAACATGGAAAAGGAAACATTTTCATTAAAACAGTTTGGACAATAGCAGTGAATTAACTTTGAAAATTCACCAAAAATTATAGAAATTTAGTTAGTGGTTGAATTAAATATGTAATTAACTCTTATTGAGTCTATATTCATATGGAATAAATGGTAAAAGAAACGGAATTTTATATTTTGAGATATATTAGTTTTTGTGAAACAAGGTCGGAGTAGATCCGGGTTCTCCTGTTCTGACTTTAGAAAATCATAAAAAAATTGTAAAAAAATGATTAGAGGCTGAAATTTATATGCTTAAATTCTTAATGAGTATATTTTCAATAGAAACAAATAGAAACATCATCTGAAACGCTGTACTAATAGATGATTAATTTTTAGTAAAGAAGGTTGAAACCGTCAAGCAGCAGAGAAGGGGAAACTTTGAAGAATTTTATGTACGGATTGGATAAAGTAGAAATTCTAAATTTTTTATGGTAAAAAGATATTTGAATCTAGTTTCAAAAACAACAAGCAGATCTTAATTTCAAATTCTGTAGCTTAAGATATAAATAATTTAGTGACTATGACTCAAATGGACAACTTTGAAATTAACACATAAGTAAATAATGGAATTATAGATAATGTATTGTTACATATAATCATGCTATATACTAAAAGCTAAAAATTCTAATATATATATATATACATACATAAAGGATGTGGAATGGAGAGGAGGAGGAGGAAAAATATATATAGTAGATGAATTTGAAATGTTTCGAAATGGTTATAAGTGATGGAATGATTAATACATGTGAGTATATTTAAACGAATTGATAATAATTAGTGCTGTCGTAAATTTAATATTTACTAAAATGAGTAAATGATCTATATTAATTAAATAATATGATAAATTGATTCTGAAATTTTTAGTACTTTCTCCAGCAACGAATGTGACATCCCAGTGCCTTGACTCAGCGATTGGGTCGGGTATGGGGGTGTTGCATTACGACCGACTATAGAACCCATGAGACGAGTTCATGGGTTAAGTTCTCTATCTTTAAAAGATAAAATAATAAGCTACTAATATTGTTTATATATTGATTACAGATAAGATAAACCCAGCACGGTTGTGTGGAATTTGTGTTGTACCAGATCATCCTACAGACTTATGTCCTATTTTACGCGAGGATTCGACAGAACAAGGAAATGCTGTCGAAAACTTTCCAGGGTCACCTTAGAGACGGTTTGGTCCCTATTTGAACACCTATAACGTAGGTTGGAGAGACCATCCAAATAGGTAATGTTTTATATATCTTACAAAATAGGTAATGTTGGCATAAAAAAAGTCATGTGTGATTTAGGAGCATCTATTAATGTTATGCCTTTATTTTTTTTAAATCACTAAACATAGGTCCTTTGAAAGAAATAGGGGTGATTATTCAATTGGAAGATAGGTCATATGTGTATCTGAAAGGGGTGCTGGAAGAAGTCCTCGTTAAGGTGAATGAACTAATCTTTCTTGCATATTTTTATATCATTGACATGAAGGACGACAACTCAAAACATTCTTCTGATATTCTACTCGGGAGACCATTCTTAAGCACTGCACGTAGGAAAATTGATGTATGTAATGGGACGCTCACTATGGAATTCGACGGTGAGTTAGTTAAATTTAATGTTTATGAGACAATAGGCCAAACCAGTACAATGTCGAATGTCTCTAGTGTTGATATTGTTGAACCGCTAACAAAGTTACATCTTGAATATTGTGAGGTGGATGGGTTACAAACTATCCTTTGCAAGAGTTTAGACCTTGAAAATATGGAAAAATTGAAGGAGTTAATAACGTTCAAAGATCCAATTCGTGAAGTCATTGTTCTCATGGAGGCTCCACAATTTCCTAGAAGTCAAGGTAATTATTTTGAACTATCTCCTTCTAAAGCTAAATTCTGTCCTTCTATTTTGCAGGCTCCAAAATTGGAACTCAAACTATTACTAGAACACTTAAAGTACGCATTCTTAGGAGATGAAACACTTTATCGGTGATAATTTGCAGTAAACTTTCGAGATTGGAGGAGGAGAATTTAGTTCGAGTCTTGAGGGACTACAAAGGGACGATCGGATGGTTGATTGCCAATATTAAACGTTTTAGTCCCTTAACTTGTATGCACAGAATTCTGATTGAAGAGAATGCGAATCCAAAGAGAGAAGCTTAAAGACGCCTCAATCCACCGATGATGGATGTCGTGAAAAAGGAAATTCAAAAGCTACTAGGCACTAGGATGATCTATCACATTTTCGACAGTAATTGGGTTAGCCTACTCATGTAGTGCCAAAGAAAACCGTCGTGATCGTAATTGAGAATTCGATAGGTGAGATGGTTCCCACTCGTGTCCAAAACGGCTGGAGAGTCTGCATAGGTTACAAGAACTTGAATTCTTCAACTTAGAAAGACCACTTTCTACTTCCTTTTATAGACCAAATGTCAGAACATTTAGCAATGAAGTCTCATTATTCCTGCCTTGATGGTTATTCAATTCTTTTCCAAATTCCAGTGGCATCAGATGACCAAGAAAGATAACTTTTATGTGTCCATTTGGCACATTTGCCTATAGACGAATGTCGTTTGGACTTTGCAACGCGCCGACCACATTTCAAAGGTGTATGGTGTAAACTAAAAAATATATAGGTTTATTCCAATATAATTTATCACCTTTTTACTTAAAATCAATGTTAAAACCAAGTAAATGTTTAATAAATTAATGAAATATATGTGAAAATATTAATTTAGGACATGAAAATTATTAAAATGTATTTTTTGCTTTATTATATAGTTTTTATGCACAAAATGGCTTATTTTATAGTTATTTTAATGTAATGTATTTTTAAGGTATAAAGTAGATCATGCATAAATTAATTAAATATTAAAACATAAAATTATATTTAATAATTTAATATACATTATTTCATTAATAAATTGGGTTTATTTAATTATTAAATAATTGAGTTAATTTAATTGTTTTGACCCACTATTAATTAAATTGTTTTGGACAGATCTATTAATTTTGATGGATCATAAAAACCGTCCAATTCAAGAGAGACATAGCCCAATTTCGACAACACCATGGTTTCCCAAATAAACCATGTTGGAGCCCAATTTGTCCGAGCCCATCTCAAAACCAAACCCTAATAATAAACTAAAATTAATAAAAATTAAATTAAAATTTATTTTAATTTAAATGTCTCATTTACACAAATTAACCAAAAAAACAAAAAGTCCAAATACCATCTAAACCCACTAAGTCCAATACCCAATTAAAATCCAAGCCCACTACCCTAAATTTTTTTGAAACCCTAGTCAGATTTCCCAAACCCTAGTCGTTGCTCCTGCCATGCCTCTGCCACTATGCCCATGACAGATCTGACACAGCCGAAAGCGCCTCTGCCACCACGTCTCTGCCACCGTCAAACCTGCACACGCAAAGAAGGAAGAAGACGCAAAAACAAAAAGAGAAAAGAAAATGATTGTAAAATCGGCTATAAAAAACCACGAACAACCCTTTATATTTTTTTACGAACACTTCAAAATCGAAATACAAAGAATCAATTTTTTAAGGTATATTTCGGAGTGCACATAATTGAATTATTCCATTTTTTTATATTTCGAAAGCAAAAAAATAAAAAAAAGAGATTAGTTTTTTGTCTCTTCGATTTTCGAAGGCTTTAAGACCAAATCTGAAATATCTAATCTCAGATCCAGTTTTTTTTAAAAAGGGGGAAAGTGAAACGTTTTTAAAAAAGAACCTTAAAAAATAAAGTTTTTTCATTTTCAAGGACTTGGGACCAGATCTAGCGGATTTCGATCCCAAATCTAGCCTTAGAATACAAAAAGGAGCAAAAACTTACCTTTTTAGAAAATTCGAACACAGTAGGCGGCGATTACCGACACCGGTGACCGGTGGATGATGATAAGGCCCACGGTGGCCCTAAGTGATCGACTGTGAGAACTTTGAGAGAGGGAGTTGAGAGAAAAGGGAATTTTGAGAGTGTTTTTTAGAAAAGACTAAGCAAATGAAATTTTTTCAAAAAATTTTAAACTTTTATAGCCCCATAATATGATGTCGTTTAGGGCCTTGCACTAATGCCCTAAAACGTCGTCGTTCTGACGCCAAAGACCCGACCCGATCTGGACCCACTTAAGGTCTGCACATTTTGGAAGGATGGGGTATTTATCCCTGCAGTCCTTCCGCTTTTATTCTCCATCTCAATTCGTCCCTTAGTTTTTTTAAATCTGTTTTAAAATTTGGCTCTGTGATTTTGTTTGTTTTGCATTCTGGTCCTTTGACCAGTGATAATGAGGAGTTGACATGTGTCTAAATCGTGGAAAAATTACCATAAGGCTTCCTATTTTTTTTAAATTTGATTATGACCCCGCTTTTCTTCTCTTTTTTTATTTTTCGCTTACAATCATACTTTGATTTAATTTAACCCTAAATTTTTCTCCTCTTTTTAAATTTAATCCCTATACTACTTTATTTGTTTTTTAATTGAGCCTTTTTATTTTGTTTCTCTTTAAATTAGTCCCTTTATTTTTATATAAAAAAACTTCAATCCATTATTTTTTTCCTTTTTTTTCTTGTTTCGTTTTACTTTAAACATTTTATTTATTTTATTTATTCTTACACTAATTTACATATTGTTTGTTATTTCATTGTTGTTACATATTGTTTTATTACTTGCGTTTATATATATTGCTCGATTTGTTCTTTTTGTGATTTTGAATTTTATTGTATTCACTAAAATACTCTATGCATGTATATTTTACTATTTTGTCATTTTAATTGTAAATTTGACACACATTCACTCAATATTTGTAATATAAAAGCATTCTTGGAAAATAAAATATATATTGTTTTGACAAAAATAAATGATTTAAAAATTAAGGTAATATTCATTGTTTCGTGATTTGAAAGTTCGTGCCTTAATTTACTAGGTGCGGTTTTCCTTCGAATCAAAATAATCGAATATCTTCCTCATTTTAAAAAAAATAAAAATAAATAAATAACAAAAGGATTGCTTGTTATTTTTAATATTCGAGGTGTCGTCCCTGCCCTAACTACTAGACATGACTTCTTTTCTCGATTATTTCGGTAACGGGCCTTCCTCACAAGATTCGATTTTTTTTCTGAAACATGCATTAGACCTTTTTGATCATGCATTTAGAGATAGCATTTTAACTTCTACTCGAGTTCTCAAATTTTTAACAAAAATTGGCTAGGTTCCAATTTTGGGCGTGTGAGGGTGCTAATCCTTCCTCGCACGTAACCGACTCCCGAACCCATTTTTTGGATTTCGAAGACCTATTTGTTTTTTTTACAAATTAAAAAAGTTTTAAGGTGCTCCAATCACACCGAATAAAAAGATTGGTAGCGACTTCTGTTTTCAATTTTAAAACAAAATTCGGGACCTTTTACAAAAAAAATGTTTCGACAGCTTGACAACTCCACTAGGGAAGTTGTTTAAAAATAAGAGAGCCAAGTCAAAAGTCGATTATTTCGAGGTCTTTTGTTAAAGTTTTTAACTCGGTCTAATTTAATATGTGATCCTTGGCATTTTTTTGTGATAATACTGTATTGATACTGCTAGTATAGATTTGCATTCATTTGCATATGTCACTACACCCTTTAAGTGGAAGTCAGAAGCTATTCCTTCGTGCGGTTTCCACCTCCGTGTAGGATAGTGAATCGCTTTCGGGAATACATTCGTACCTATGTTTTCGTGAAGTTTTCACTTCCGTGCAAACATAAGAGAAATGTGTCCCCTAAACCGAACTCGTCTGTATGAGCCTGTAATGGGTGAGGATCGATGAATTTGTTGGTTTAGTTACCTCTACTCTAGAACTTAAACAGCATATAGTGAGCCCTAAGTGCTTGCCTTAGGATAGAACTACACCAAACTATTAGCAGTTTCCCAAGCCTAGGTTCCTTGTTTTATATCTGTATTTTGTTATCGTACTGACTTATTTTCTTTTGTTTTTTGCTTTTTGCTTGCATTACATCCTCATATAAGGAAAGGAGTTGATTTAAGCTCGATTACTAAATAGAAAAAGGCTCATAAGAAATCAAATTTCTTGATAGGGTAGAAAACAATATGGTCGTGTGTATATGGTCAAAAGAAGGACGAAAAAGAAATTGACGGTCTGCCAGACGAGTAAGATGGAAACGAAGATCGTACAACGAGCCAAACCTTGACCCAAGCACTAGAAGTGACTAATCACTTAATCATTCAAGATTGACATTTTTGAACTAAAATTGGAGTCAAACCAAGGCGAAGTCAGATAATTTCCTTACGAAGATTAAGGCTTTTGAACTCTAAGGTACGACCATATACGTATCTGCCTTATGTAAAGGAAGTTGCTTTCTAGTAAAGTTGTTCTAATAGAATTGAATTATGAGTCAATACCTTTCCTATGCAAGTATGCATTCATAAGCATCACGTTTTATTAACATGCATTTAATTCCATGAAATGAGCCGTAAGAGCCTACCTTAAGTAGAACTGTGCCAAACCTTTAGCGGTTACCCAAATAAGGTAAGAGATACAGTTATATTCTTATTCTTTGCTTTTAATTGCAATTTATTTTCAAGTTTTATTCCTATATTAATCATACTAACTTATTTATATTGAATCTATTTTCATTGCATTTTCATCTAAAAAACGTGTTGATTCATGTTCTATTGCTAAATAGAGATCTGGTCGTAAGAAAATGGGTTCCTTGAAAAGGTAAAAGTCAACGTGGTCATGCGTATGTGGTCAAAGAAAAACAACGCGAGAAGGGTGATAGCCTGTCAAAGGGGTACATATCAGAAATTTGAGTTTACACTAAAAAAAAACTAACCCATAACAAGTTTGCAAGAGCTGAAAGGAGTATATACGATGAAACAAGGTAGATGTTCAATCACGAATATGTTGACTTACTCGATGTTAAAAGGAATGGACATCAATTCCGAGCTCTCACTTAGTATTGGAATCCAACTTCTAACGGTTTCACATTTGGAAAAGAGGACATGATACCCACGATAGAAAGAGTACATCACTTTACCCTGTTACTCGAGGATTCAGAATAATAAAGCCTACTTCGAATATGGTAATCAGTCTTACCTACTTAGGGTTAAAGTAGAGATGCACCTTTTTCGAGTCCTGACACAGTATTGGGATCCAGCTTAGTTGCTTCACTTTCAAAAAACATGGACATATTGTAGAAGAATACACTACGTTTCTCCATTGCCCAAGAACTTAAGTTGATAAGGCCTACTCTAGGGGAGCGAGCATTAGGTTGCAGCCCTGATCAAGGAGAAAGGGGATAACAAGTGTATTGCTTTGAAAACCCCGCAAGACATAGTACACTCAGATGCAAGAAGGAATGCCGACATCTTCACCTCAGACACGTATGACTTAGTTGCCTTCCTTAAAGTGTTGGGGCATGTGGAGGACGCGATTGCAGATTTGTTTATCCGACTTAACAAAAGAATCGTTCATATTCTAACAATCTTAGCCATTAAACGTCTGCCGATGAAAGGGCAAAGCGAGATTTATCGGGCACAAATTTTTTATAGCCATTTTTTAGAGTGAAAAAGGTCTTTCATCGAGTATTAGCTAAAGACTACTCTCTTAGGGGCAGGTCAGAGACATGGACCATGTTGTGAGCAAAAATTAAACCCAAGTGTGAGAAGCATTAAGACTTTTAGCATTAAGGCATGACTATATATGTATCTGCCTTATGTAAAGCAATTTGTTTTCTAGTAAAGTTGTTCTAACAGAATTGAACTAAGAATCAACGGCTTTTTTGCATAAGCATACATGCATTCATTAGCATTACATTTCATTACATAGAAATAAAAAATCTTTTACATATCTAAAACAATCGTGTCAAGGGAGTGTTAACAACTCTAAATTAAAACTAAGAGAAAACATGATAAATCAAGATAATGAAGGAATGTTGAAAAATTTGAGCAAAAGTCATATGGAGAGTGGAACTCATCGAGAGTTCAACCCTACGCCCTTGGAAGTGTTTTGAACAACTGGACTATAGAGGAGCTTCCTGTAGTTTTTAGGACTTTTCTAGAGTAATATTTAGAATACACTTATTGCTCTAAGTCCGAGAGTAATAGGGATCCTTTTGTAAAGGGCACATGATCACTATCTGTTATTTCAATAAAAATGATGCATTATTTTGTCCCATTTGGCAAACACCTTACCATTCTTCTCATTCGTTCATACCACAATTAATCATTCTTTAATTCAATTATTCTTTGGATCCTTTTTTGTCTTTATGATGGGTCCCTTGATATTAAGGACACGAGCGACACTGCTGTTGACTTAGAGCACTTTTGAAAAGGACATGTGTCCAAAAAAACCTCGGGACTTCGAAGATGATCAAGAATGTAACTTGTCTTCCGATTTGCTACAAATGTTTAAGCAAGACAAGAATCAAGTATTACCTTCCAAAGAATAAGCAAAAATTGCGAGTTCGGGGAATGAAAATGAATAAGAGATAAAAAGGGTGAAAATTGGGTCATGTATCTCTGCACAAATAAAGTGAGATCCTGTAGAGTTGCTTCAAGAATTCGAAAAGGTCTTCGCGTGGTCCTCCTAAGGCATGCCAGATTTAAGGGACTGATGTCATAGGTTCACATAAAGGAAGAATACAATCCAGTTCAAACAAAAACTTCGAAGAATGAGGTCTGACGTATTATAAAAAAAGGAGGTAAAAAAAAGAGAAAACTAGTTGAGATAAAAAAACCGTAAAGGGCATCTTGAAACCAAAAAAAAGAGAGAAAAAACCAAAGAAAAGAAGGAAAAAATCAAGATGAAAACCCGCAAAGGGCATCTCCTTCACCTCTTCACATCATGGATTTTTACTATATGGAGCATAGATGTCATCAGACCAATTTTGCCAAAGGTTTCCAATGAGCATTAATTCATCTTCGTGATCAATGATTACTTCACTGAGTTGGTAAAAGCTGTTTTCTACGTCGATGTCATAAGATATACATACGAGAGCAAGGGTCTACAGTCAGTTCAAAATCAAACATCACAAATTCAGCACCATATTACCCAAAAGTGAATGGGGCAATGGAGGCAGTTAATAAGAATATTAAGAAGATCGAGACCTACAAAGATTGGCATGAGAAGTTTTCATTTGCTCTCTATGCTTATTTGAACGTCCATCGGGACCTACACAAGGGCAACACCTCTTTCAAATGCAGTTTTACCACTTTGAAGTCAAGATTCTCTCCATCCAAAGTAGAACGAAACCAATCTAGATTTGATTAGTTAAACATTGATTGAGGAAAGGAGGCTAAAAGCCATCCGTCATGATCAAATGAACAAAAAATGAATAACAAGAGCTTATAACAAAGAAGGATCCGCTCTAGAGAATTCCACAATGGAGCTCTGGTTTTGAAAAGGATCTCGCCTACAAAAGACCTCCGAGGAAAATGGATGCCGAATTGGGAAGGGCCCTATGAGGTGAAGAAAGCCTTTTTTAGAGGAGATTTGACTTTGACCAAGATGAAAGACAAAGACATGCCTAACCCCGTGAACTCGATTTCGGTAAGGAAGAAATTTCACCCAAAAAAAAAAAAAGGGAAAGAAGAAAAAGAAATAAGAGAGGTCGATGTGAAAACCCGTAAAGGGCATCTCGAAACCTAAGGAGATTTAAGTTGAAAACTTGAAAGGGCGGCTCAAATTTAAATAAAAGAAAGGGGCATGAAATAGTCTGTCTCAAAAGAAAAGTAACAAGGAGGAGAAACTTTACACCTTGAGGCATCGACGAAGTACTTCAGGTTCCATGGACACATATCAAGCTCAAAATGTTCCTCATCAAGTTTGCTCAGCGAAGCTCATACTTTGATATCTAGGGTACCTAACTTCATTCTTTGCTCACCCAATGTTTGGTAACTTTTGACCAATGTTTGTCACTTTTAATCTTTTCATTCATACGAGCTTTGCCTCCTATAAAATTCAATTTTATCCACCTTACAACCTTGTTCAAGCATTTTTGCATCGAAATAACGTTTAGTGGACCAATGATTCATAATCTTTTCATTCATACGAGTTTTATCTCCAATAAAACTTAATTTTATCCACCTTACGACCTTGATTCAAACATTTTTTGCATTTCAAAATAACGATTAGTGGTCTAACGATATAAGGAATAAAAGGATTTCTGCATATAGCTCTGGAAAATTTCTAAATAGTATAGGGACCTAAAATAGGACCGTTAGTTGTAAATAACCAAACCCGAGGGTTAGAGGGTTTTGAAACAAATAGTTCAAATTACGACTTCCTCTTTAGGTTTCATGTCAAAGATACCATACCAAAAGGAGAACATGATAACATATCAGTGATAGAACTTAGACAAATGACGAATAATGTCGACCTAAGGACTAGAAATAAAATCATTCATACCCATCTGGTTAGGAGCATTTGACTCATTCTGATCATGGTAGCCTAATAATCAAGCCTACATAGAGGTCCATAAAAGCATAATTTACAGGTTTTAAGGGAAAGATTGAAGCCGTAACGACAAATCTGATACCTTAGAGATGTGAAGGTGAAGGTTGAAGCCGCAACGGCGAACCTTGTACCTTAGAGATGTGAAGGGAAAGGTTGAAGCCGCAATAGTTAACCTTGTACCTTAGAGATGTGATAGGAAAGATTGAAGCCGCAATGACAAATCTAATACCATGGAGATATGGAGGGAAAGGTTGAAGTCGTACCGACGAACCTTATACATTAGAAAAATAATGGGAAAGATTGAAGCCGCAACGGTGAATCTAGTACCATGGAGATATGGAGGGAAAGGTTGAATCCACAACGGTGAACCTTGTACCTTAGAGACGTGATGGGAAAGATTAATGTCGCAATGGCGAATCTTATACCATGGAGATATGAAGGGAAAGGTTGAAGTCGTAACGACGAACCTTGTACCTTAGAGACGTGATGGGAAAAGTGAAGTCGCAACGGCGAATCCTGTACCATGGAGATATGGAGGGAAAGGTTGAAGCCGCAACGGCGAACCTTGTACCATAGAGACATGATTGGAAAGATTGAAGCCGCAACGGTGAATCTTGTACCATGGAGATATGGAGGGAAAGGTTGAAGCCACAACGACGAACCTTGTACCTTAAAGACGTGATGGGAAATATTGAAGCCGCAATAGCGAATCTTGTACCATGGAGATATGGAGGGAAAGATTGAGAGCAGCAACGGTGAACCTTTTACCTTAGAGACGTGATGGGAAAGATTGAGGCTGCAATAAAAAATCTTATACCCTGAAGATGAGGAAAAGCAGATTCAAGCCGCAAAGGCGAATCTCAAGATTGTAGAAAAACATATTGAAGCCATAAAGGCGAATCTCAAAGCTGTAAAGAGCTAGATTGAAAGCTGTAAAGGCGAATCTTACACCCTTGAAGCTAAAGACGAGTAGATTGAAGTTGCAACGGTGAATCTTCTACCTCAATGTTATAGTGGATCAGATCAAAGCTGCAGTAGTAGTAAGTTTTTTATCTCTCTGAAGTTATAGTAGAGCAAAGCGAAGCTACCATCCAATCTCATACCCCGATTATGGGGCAGAATGAAGCATCCAATCTTTTACGCTAATCAGAGGGCAGATTGAATACATCATTCAATCTCTTACCCTGACCATGGGGTAGATTGAAGCATCCACAATCTTTTACCCCTAATCTAGAGGGCAGATTGAAGCCATCTAGTTTTACCCCTAACTCAAAGGGCAAATTAAAGCGATCCAGTCTTTTACCCCTAATCCAGAGGGGTAGATTGAAGTTACACACAACTCATATACCCTTAAAATCATAGAAGGGCGGAGTAAAACAAATAGTGAATCTCCATCTCCTTGAAGTTACAGTGGACTGGAGTGAAGCTATAACAACAAATTTTATCTCTTTGAAATTGCCATAGGGCAAGATAAAATCACGAGATAAAATCACGATGCTAAATTCTATCTTCCTAAAGTTGTAGTGAAGTGGATGTAGTGAAGTTGAACGACCAATGAAGCGAAAAGCGAGTTACTCTAAGAAGAAGTACTTGAGAAGCCGAATTCAATAGGACCAAACAAAATTGGTCCTCCTTTTAGTCTTTGCTCCGTTCCCGTTGCACAGCAATGAGTAAAGAGGGTAGCTATTGGAGCCCAATTTGTTCGGGCCCAACTCAAAACCAAACCCAAATAATAAACCTAAATTAATAAAATTAAATTAAAATTTATTTTAATTTAAATGTCCCATTTACACAAATTAACCCAAAAACAAAAAGCCCAAATACCATCTAAACCCAATAACTAATTAAAATCCAAGCCCACAACCGTAAATTTTTTTTGAAACCCTAGTCAGATTTTCCAAACCCTAGCTGCCACTCCTACCATGCCTCTGTCACTACGCCCATGACAGATCTGACACAACCTAAAGCGCCTCTGCCACCACGTCTCTGCCACCGTCAAACCTGCACACGCAAAGAAGCAAGAAGACGCAAAAACAAGAGGAAAAGAAAATGATTGTAAAATAGGCTATAAAAAACCACGAACAACCCTTTGTATTTTTTTACGAACACTTCAAATTCGAAATACAAAGAAAAAAAAAATGAAATATCTAATCTCATATCTGATTTTTTTTTTTAAAAAAAGGGAAAGTGAAACGTTTTTAAGAAATAAAAACCCTAGAAAAATAAAGTTTTTTCATTTTCAGGGACTTGGGAACAGATCTAGTAGATATCGATCCTAGATCTGGCCTTAGAATACAAAAAGGAGCAAAAACTTACCTTTTCGAAAATTCCAACCACCGTAGGCGACGGTTGCCGGCGCCGATGATCGGTGGCCCTAGGTGATCGGCTGTGGGAACTTTAAGAGAGGGAGTTGAGAGAAAAGGGAGGTTTTTGAGAGTTTTTTTTAGAAAAGAATAAGCAAATGAAAATTTTTCAAAAATTTTAAACTTTTATAGCCCCATAATATGTCACCATTTAGAGCCTTGCACTAATACCTTAAAACGACGTCGTTTTGAAGCGACATACCCGACCTGATCCGAACCCACTTAAGGTCTGCGCATTTTCGAAGGATGGGTATTTATACCTGCAATCCTTCCGCTTTTATTCTCCATCTCAATTTCGTCCCTTATGTTGTTTTAAATCTGTTTTAAAATTTGGCCCTGTGATTTTGTTTGTTTTGCATTCTGGTCCTTTGACCAGTGATAATGAGGAGTTGACATGTGTCTAAATCGTGGAAAAATTACCATAAGGCTCTCTATTTTTTTTTAAATTTGATTATGACCCCGCTTTTCTTCTCTTTTTATTTTTAGCTTTAAAATCATACTTTGATTTAATTTAACCCCAAATTTTTCTTCCCTTTTTAAATTTAGCCCTATAATACTTTATCTATTTTTGAATTGAGCTTTTTTATTCTGTTTCTCTTTAAATTAGTCCCTTTATTTTTATATAAAAAAACTTCAATCCATTATTTTTTTCCTTTTTTTTCTTATTTCATTTTACTTTAAACATTTTCTGTATTTTATTTATTCTTACACTAATTTACATATTGCTTGTTATTTCATTGTTGTTACATATTGTTTTATTACTTGCGTTTATTTATATTGCTCAATTTGTTCTTTTTGTGATTTTGAATTTGTTGTATTCACTAAAATACTCTATGCATGTATATTTTACTACTTTGTAATTTAAATTGTAAATTTGACACACATTCACTCAATATTTGTAACATAAAAGCATTCTGGAAAATAAAATATATATTGTTTTGATAAAATAAATGATTTCAAAATTAAGGTAATATTCATTGTTTCGTGATTTGAAAGTTCGTGCATTAATTTATTAGGTGCGGTTTTCTTTCGAATTGAAATAATCGAATATCTTCTTTATTTTTTTTAAAAATAATGCTTGTTATTTTTAATATTCAAGGTGTCGTGCCCTAACTTACTGGACATGACTTCTTTTCTCGATTATTTCGGTAACAGCCCTTTCTCACAAGTTTCGATTTTTTTTTTCTGAAACATACATTAGACCTTTTTGGTCATGCATTTAGAGATCACATTTTAACTTCTGCTCGAGTTCTCAAATTTTTAACAACTAAGATGGAAAAATCGGCTAGGTACCAATTTTGGGCGTCTGAGGATGCTAATCCTTCCTCATACGTAACCGACTCTCGAACTCATTTTTTAGATTTCGAAGACCTATTTGTTTTTTTTTACAAATTAAAAAATATTTTAAGGTGCTCCAATCACACCGAATGAAAAGATTGGTGGCGACTCCTTTTTTCAATTTTAAAACAAAATTCGGGACATTTTACAAAAAAATGTTTCGACAAATCATTTTTGGTTTATTTTCAAGAGGTCCTTACACTTTAAAAGAAATCAAAATTTAACTTAAAGATTTGTTGTTGACCAAGTCTTGGTCCCTAGTTGATGTGACATGAAAAAAGCTTCAAAATGAAGCACAAAATCATTCAAAACCTTGAATGATGGCCGACCATGCACTTGAGAGGAATGAGGGATTCAAAATTCTCTATTTTTAGTAAATGTGCTCTCATCCTTCACCTATAAATAAAATTCTTTTTCACCATTCTAAATAATCCCCTCACTCGTCATTCTCTCTTCTTCTCTCAATTCTCTCATCTTTTCCCTCATTTTCCATTTCCACGCCTAGCATAATCTCTTCATAGAGATTTTAGCTAATTAAGAACTTAAAGAGCCCTTGGTCAGCCACCTTGGAGAGCCATCAGCAAAGGAGCGAAGCGAAGGAACGAAGGAGTCTTCTTCGATCAGAGTTTTGGGTGATAGCCACTTTGTTTTGGGTTTATTCTTTCTATTCTTTAATTTGATTTAAAATGTTTGTTATGTGTTCTTTGTTCTTGATTACAACAAAGTTAGCTTAATTTTATTTAAGCTAGGATAATTGCTTTAATTAAATAATATTCACTGATTCATGTTTATGATGTTTGTGTCTCAATCGATTATGCTTTCAATTAATATCATGCATGTATTTCGTTCATGCATGATTGGAATGCATTAGAATTAGTGGAGAGATCCGAACCAAACATCGGCTAATTGACACAATAATTGAAATGTGCTTGCTTAATTCATATCCGACCCAGAATGAATTGAAGGATCGTAATAACCTGATCGAGCTCTATTACCATGCATGGCTTTTAGGTTCATGAGATTAAATTGTTTCAAACCGACCTAGTCCTTGTTACTTCACATGAATACTTAAAAACCCTTAGTTTTATATGATCAGTAAAATGCATATTTAACTAAGTAAGACTCCGAAAAGACTTAATTTGGTTTTGAAGCCCAAAAAAGATCGCGTTGCCATGGAATGTTTTTTCGAATGTTATTAAGCATGTTGATAATTAATTGAAATTAATTAAAGTAATTGTCTTAGTTTATTTATGTTATACTTGCTGTAAATTGTGTTTAATTTATGCTAAAATCTATTCATTCATATAGTTTGTATACTTAAGATAATATGCACTAGGGATCATTTGCATTTAGTTTAATTACATTTAATTTTAATTAGCACTCATCCAACTATATTGTGTTTTTATTTACCAAGTTGTTAAATATAATTTTTCAATTAACTGATTAACACATATACAGTCCCTATGGAGACGATAACTCGATACTTACTTATTACTTAATAACGATTGTATACACTTGCACAAACCTAAGCATTACAATTTTTTGGTGTCATTGCCGGGGACTGTTTCCATAGTCATTTGTTGTGAAATTATTTATTTTCAATTTGGTTTTTATTTTAGTTCTAACACTACTAACTTAATCTTTTTAATTTTGTGATTTTCTTTTCATGTGTTTATGGGCATAGATCGAATTATCGATTTACTCCCTGTAGACCTTGAAATCGAGCAAACATTCAGACAGAGAAGACGTGAACGATTAGCTCAAAGACAAGCCGAGAAGGACCTTGGAAATCAGAATCATGGCCAATGTAATGGAGCTGATCATATGCAAAATCTCATCCTCATTGTTGATGATAGGGATCGGTGCATCAGAAAATATGTTGTGCCACTTTAGTGAGTTAAATTCAGAAATTTGAGTTGAAACCAGTGATGTTTCAAATGCTACAAACGGTTGGTAGTTCAGTGGTGTGCCCACAAAAGATCCACATCTCCACCTTTGATTGTTTATGGAGGTAAGTGATTCATTCAAGATAGCCAGTGTGACTGAAGATGCACTGAGGTTGAAGTTGTTTCCATACTCATTGCGAGATCGAGCATGAGCATGGCTCAATTCGTTGCCACCAAGTTTAATATCTACATGGCAAGAATTAGCAGAGAGATTTTTGGTTAAGGATTTTCTTCCTAGCAAGAATGCTAAGTTGAGGAATGAGATCACAACTTTCTAACAATTGGATGATGAGTCTTTGTACGAGGCTTAGGAGCGATTCAAGGAGTTACTTCGAAATTGTCCTCACCATGGGAATCCTCACTGCATCCAATTAGAGACGTTCTACAATGGTCTCAACGCACATACAAGATTGATGGTAGATGCTTCTACGAATGGTGCGATTTTGTCTAAGTCTTATAATGAGGCTTATGAGATCATTGAGATGATCGCTAGTAACAACGATCAATGGCCAAGAAAAAATCAATATCTTGTTGGTGGAGGCTTTAAAAAAATGTCAAACTATGTGAAGTTTATGAAGGATATATTATCCAAGAAGAAACGACTTAGTGAGTACGAGACTGTTGCTTTAACGAGGGAGTGCAGTGCGTTCCTACAGAACAAGCTACCACCGAAATTGAAAGACCTTGGAAGCTTTACTATACCCTATAATATTGGTGAATCTTACTATGGTAAAGCTTTGTGCAACTTAGGAACCAGTATCAACTTGATGCCCAAGTCTATTTTCAAACTGTTGGGAATAGGTGAAGTAAAACCTATAACTATGACGCTTCAACTAGCGGATCGATCTTTAACATATCCCAAAGGAAAGATCGAGGATGTTTTGGTAAGAGCTGATAAGTTTATTTTTCCTGCTGATTTCATTGTCTTAGATTTTGAAGCAAATGAGGAATTGCCGATCATCCTTGAGAGACCTTTCCTAGCCATAGGAAGAACATTAATTGATGTGCAAAAAAGTGAACTCACCATGCGAGTTCAAGACGATCAGGTAACATTTAACATTCTTAAGGCTATGAAATTTCTCGATCCAAAAAAGAGTGTTCAATTATGGAAGATATAGATAGAAACCTTGGTTTCTATGGAAAGTAATTTTGAAGAAGATCCATTGGAGAATGCCTTAGAGTTTGACCCTTTAGAGGATGAAGAAGGTGAAGAAAACATGGCTTTGATGGAAGCCAATTCAAGGAATTTCATTCAATCAACATGGTTTGAACTGTAGAAGTTAGAAGCTCGTGAATATGTGTAAGCGAAATTGTCAATCGAGGAACCACCTGAACTCGAACTAAAGGTACTTCCTTCCCATCTAAAATATGTGTATTTAGGTGACTGTTCTACGTTGCTTGTGATAATTTTAGTAGAATTGAAAAAGATCAAGAGGAGAAACTAATTGTTGTTTTAAATAAATTTAAGAAAGCATTTCGTAAGACTATAGCTGATATTCGAGGTATAAGCCCTTCTTTTTGCATGCATAAAATTATTTTAGAGGAGGGAGAGTGTGCTCGAATTGATGGGCAAAAGAGGCTCAATCCTATTATGAAAGAGGTTGTGAGAAAGGAAGTGATCAAGTGGTTAGATGTGAGAATTATTTACACCATCTCAGATAGTTCGTGGGTAAGTCTGGTGCACTATGTATCGAAGAAAGGTGGAACCACGATTGTTGCGAATGAACATAATGAGTTGATTCAAACAAGAACTGTTACGGGTTGGAGAATCTGTATTGATTATAGAAAGCTAAATAAAACCACTCGAAAAGACCATTTTCCATTGCCTTTTATGGATCAGATGTTAGAGAGACTGGCAGGTAATGAATTCTATTTTTTTTGGATGGCTATTCGGGATATAACCAAATAGTTGTAGCCCTGGAGGACCAACATAAATAACCTTTACTTGTCTGTACGGTACGTTTGCTTTTAGGCGAATGCCTTTTGGTTTATGCAATGCACCTGTAACATTTCAACGATGCATGACTGATATGGTTAAAATTTTGTTGAGGTTTTCATGGATGATTTTTTTTATTTTGGTAACACTTATGATGTTTGTTTGAGTAATTTGACTAGGTACTTAAGAGATGCAAAGAGACAAATCTTGTCATTAACTAGGAGAAATGTCATTTTATGGTTAAGAAAGAGGTTGTCTTAGGGCACAAAATCTCTAAGAGAGGAATTGAAGTTGATAAAGTAAAGGTGGACGTAATTGAAAGATTACCACCCCCAATTAGTGTGAAAAGAGTCAGAAGTTTCTTAGGCCATGTCGGTTTTTACCAAAGGTTTATCAAGTATTTTTCAAACATTTCTAAGCCTTTGTGTTTGTTATTAGAGAAAGATATAGTGTTTGATTTCAACAAAGCATGTTTGGAAGCTTTTGAATATTTGAAAAGACGGTTAATCTCAACCCCAATAATCATTACACCCGATTGGAACTCACCTTTTTGAGTTGATGTGTGATGTAAACGATTTTGCTATTAGAGCTATGATGGGTCAAAGAAGAAACAAAGTGTTTCACCCTATCTACTATGCAAGCAGAATTTTGACGGGAGCCCAACTCAATTATATGGTAACTGAAAAATAACTCTTTGTTATAGTTTTTGCTTTTGACAAGTTCTATTCATATCTTATAGGTACCAAAGTTACAGTGTTTGCTGACCATGCGACCATTAAATACTTACTCATAAAGAAAGATGCTACACGAGGCTAATTCGTTGGATACTCTTACTCTAAGATTTGACCTTAAGATCCAATAAAGAAAAGGTGTCGAGAATCAAGTAACTGATCATCTATCGAGGTTGGAGCAAAATGAGGTAACTCAATCACTTGTTCATATCAGTGAGAATTTCCAGATGAACACCTATTTGAGGTAAGTCGAATTCATGAAACACCTTGGCTTGTTGATTTTGCCAATTATCTTGTTTGTGGAATAATTCCTCAAGAAATGACATACCAACAAAGGAACAAATTCTTTCATGATAGTCGATATTATTTCTGGGAGGATCCATTTTTTTTAAAACTGTGTGCAGAAAACATAATTAGGAAATGCGTAGCTGAAAGTGAGATTGCTGAGATCTTGTATCATTTCCATTCATCTCCAAGTGGGGGACACTTTGGTGGTTCACGTACTGCAGCAAAGATTTTACAAGCATGTTTCTTTTGGCCTACATTGTTTAAAGATGCTTATGCATATGTGAAGAATTGTGATAGATGTCAAAGGACAGGAAATATATCAAGAAGGAATAAGATGCGCTTGACAAATATTTTTGGAAATTGAATTATTTGACGTATGGGGCATTGACTTTCTAGGACCATTTCCTTCTTCGTATGGGAACAAATACATCTTACTTACTGTGGACTATGTATCCAAGTTGGTTGAAGTCGAAGCATGCCCTACAAATGATGCTAAGGTAGTCATGTGATTCCTACATAAGCATGTTTTTACATGATTTAGGACCCCAATAGCTATTATTAGTGATGAAGGTTCTCACTTTATGAACAAGTGGCTTAAGTGGTTGCTTGACAAGTATAATGTGAAACATAAGATTGCTACTACCTATCACCCACAGTCGAATGAACAAGTTGAAAGAGTGAACCATAAAATAAAAGGAATTCTTGAAAGGGTAGTACACCCTAGTAAAAAAGATTGGTCTCGAAGGCTCAATGATACATTATGGGTCTATCGAATAGTGTTTAAGACACCTTTAGGAATAACTCCTTATCGGTTAGTCTTTGGAAAGGCATGTCATTTGCAATTAAAGTTGAAGAATAAAGCTCATTGGGCTTTGAAGTAGTTGAATTTGATCTTAAGCAAGCCGGTGAGAGAAGGATGTTACAACTTGATGAGTTAGAAGAGATGAGGTTATTTTTATACGAGAATGTCAAGATAGTCTTATATTACCTCAAGAATAAAGCTCAAATCCCGATGGACTGGACCTTTCACCATTCAGAAAGTCTATCCATATGGAGCTGTTGAATTATATGATGATCATGGAGGCATGTTTAAAGTTAATGGTCAATGTCTCAAGCACTATTGGGATGGTGAAGTTGTGCGAGTTGAATCTTCATTCAATTTAATAGACCCTTGATTTTTCATGAACTCATTTATAAATAAATAAATAATTAGAACTAATTTTTTTTAACTTAGTACATTTAATTAATTTAATGTAATTTGTTAATTAACTTAGTACACTTAAACGGGACCATTGGGACCCCTCCAACCTTTCCTGGAATTAATTTAATGTAATCTGTTAAGAAAAAATTTTCTAATTAGGTTTTAAAATTTTTAATTTTAATTTTTTGTTATTTTTAATTTTAATTGTTATGTTTAATAAAGGGGGTTAATTTAGCCCAAGTACTAATCAATTTGTTTTTTAAGTTGAGTCTGTAAATATAGTTAGAGTTTGAGGACCAAGATAGAAAAAAGAGGGAAAATTCCCATGCATTGCCACCACTCCCACTGCTTGCCATCCAAGTAACACTAATGTAGCTAAATTTTTGCTAGATGTTGCCCTAATTCTTTCCTATATAACCCCTCTCCATCACACTATTTTTCACATCCCTCAAGCAATTAGCTCAAATCCTAGCCACCCCTAATTTTCCCTTGTACTAATTAGCCTTAAATCTTGAAACCCTAGTTTTTCTTCCCTTGTCATCAAAACCATCACCGTCGCAAGGAAGTTACCAAAACACCATCGTTGTCGTCACATCTCTCCTTACCATAGCATGGTTGTTGCCACCGCAAGTCGCTACCACCACCTTGCCGATTTCTTTTTCCCATCTTTTATCGAATTTTTGGGAAAATATCATGCCTCGTAAAATAACTAGATCTTCAAAGACTACACCTGAAAACCCGATTGTGATCGATGAAGAAGTGAAAGAGAGATTTTATTCAATCTTCAAGCATCAACCTATGATACCAGAAAAAGGTTTTAACTTGAAGAGTCATGATTTGATGGTTATTCCTGTGCCAATTAAAAAGAAGATCAATGCTCTCAAGTGAGAACAATTTTGTGATGCTCGTTCACTTCCCGATGATGAACTAGTTCAAGAGTTTTATGCTAGTTTGACTCTGCAAGAAGCTACTGAGGTCACTGTTCGAAAGAAGAAGGTACCTCTTACCTCTAAATCCATTAATGATTTGTTTAACTTACCTGATGTTGAAGAAGATGAGTACTACCCTATGATGAACAATATCAATTGGGATTTTATTCAACAAGTGTCTGATGTTGTGACAAATCCGGGATCCTAATGGATTATAAGAAAGTATGAGAGCCATTCTTGCCGAAGGGAATACCTAAAACCGGTAGGAAAGGTATGGTTTTACTTTGAACGCTATAGTTTCATGCCTATCTCACATAGTTCCACCATCTCAATGGAACAAATGCTCTTGTTGTATGCGATTTTAACAGAAAAGTCCATCAATTTTGGGAAAATCATTCTCAAGGAGATCCATGATTATGCCAAAAAGAAGACAAGAAGTGTCTATTTCCCATCATTAGTTACTTCACTTTGCTTAAGGGCCCATGTTAAAACAAAAGCAAATTTGTAAAGGCAATATGTTTAAGGGTGCATCACAGCTTATGAACTTGAAAGGTTAGTAGAGAAGGGTTCATGAACTAAACCAATGCAAACAAGACGAGCCAATTGAGCCAGAAACCGATGAGTCATCAAATAAAACTAGAACTGAAGCTGATTCAGTTACTGACACTAAAGAAGTTTAGGAGAAGCCAACTGTCCTAAACCAACTGAGGAACCTACAAAAGTTGAACCATAGAAGGAAGATAACAACTATGAAAGCGAGGATGGAGCTGAAGAAAAAGAAGACAAGGGGGATGAGTCAAAAAACTAAAAGGGGGATTCTTGTCTTGTTTTTTATTTATTTATTTTTAGGTCCTTAGGAATTTATTTATTTCATAGTTAGGATTTTATTTCTGCATAATAAAACATAGAAAACATGAATAAGCTTAACACCTCTTTATAAAGAAAAGATTAAGTGATATGGTAATGGGAATGAACATGTCAAGGATTGGATTGTTAAGAAAGACTTGGTATTTAAGAAGTCTTAATGACTCACCTCTCTTTTCTTACAACCCTACTTGGTGTTCAATTTTCATTCATCACTTTGTTTTTACAATGAGGACATTGCTTCTTTTTAAAGGGGGTAAGGCAAATAAATTGCTCAAATTTTTAAAATTTTCAAGTATGTTTTAATCGTTTTTTTTTCATAAGTATGCTTTAATAAATGAATGTTTAGAGAAATTTTTTGTTAATAAGATAGTTTAAATGCAAACATGAATGATGATTCTATTTGAGTTGAATGTATGTTATCATGAATGATGGAATGCTTGTATGATCTTAGTCTTAGGTAATGTTTGCCATGAAAACTTAGTTTCTCTTGAGATTAGACATGCATGAAGGTTTATATCTTTAGAATTGACTTAGTAATTTTCTTAAGGCGAAATCCTACGAGACATAAAAGTCTAAAAATGATTTAGGCACCATTTTTTTGGATTGTTTGAACCTTTTCAAAACCACCTTATGATATTAGACCCTTGAAACCTTAATTTTAAGCTTAATGACCTATTTATTGCAATTTACCTAAATTATAAGCCATATTACCATTTTTTTTTGAATAAAAACTTGATGCATTTAAACTTTGAAAGGCTGAAATGTAACAGCTGTAAACACCTAATACCAACCATCACCATAATGATGATTCCACCAATTGGTAGAGTCTCGAGCCTAACAAAACTGATATACGAAACAAATTTCTATGCAACTACTCCCTACAGCCTTTAAAGGCCTAATAAATGACATTTAAATAAAGGCTAAAAAACTACAAAACAAATGCAAAAACAAAGATAAAGAAACTTGCCAGCCCTAAAGAAATTACTCTCACTCTTCATTCTTGCAATCTGCCTTTTTGCATTAGATAAGACAAAGTGTGCCTCTGGCCTCCTTCCCTTCGATAAATTCCTCAAACTTACCTTTGATGCTAGTTCCACACCATACTGAGCATCATCGGAGGCCTTACCATCAACTTCCTTCGATCTCAGCAAAACCCATAAATTGTCTTTCTTATCTCTCGCACCCATTTGCCCTCAAAGCATCTTCAATCTGTAATAGAGCCTCTTCCACCCAAAATCTTGAGGATTCAAATCGAGGTCCCCACATTGCTAAACGATGCGCAACTTCATTCGCGGACCAATGGGTATGGCAAAAACATAGGTGCTGAAATCTCAAGCCTAGATTCTTTTTTTCATTAACGATGTTACAAATCTCAGATTTGTCTGGTTCTTCAGAATTAATCCTCTTTATCACTGTTATCGCATCTCCCTCTACGCAAGCTTTTTTGAATCCCAAATCCATCACAAAATGGACAACCTCCAAACACACAATGGCCTCGGTAGTGGTTGAATCTCTCGTTCTATACCCCGAGTAAACACATTCTCCCATAACCATGCCTAAATTATTCTTATAATGACCCCTACTACTACTGTTTGTGACTGGTTGAGGAAAGAAGCATCAATATTTACCTTAACCTGTTCCATTTCTGGAGCCTCCCATCTTTCTGTTATTGTTTCATATCTGCTATTTAGATGAGAATCCAAGCAGCAAATTTTTTTGTAGGCCAGAATAAAACTTACTACTCCTTTACACTGATTCTTTTTGCCCTTCGTGGTAAGTTTTGTTTCTGTTATACCAAACAGCCTAAAAAACAATAGCTAAAGTGTTGTATTGATCTATACTACTGCTATTAAATACTTCAACTAACCACTCTTTCCACTCTTGTTGCATATGGCTTCTATTTGGACACAATCCTAACTCATTGAGGATTTGCCGAGTGAAGGCACAATCCCAAAAGAAATGCAGTATTCTTTCATCGACTACTTTGCACATTGGGCATGTCACCACTATCTATAATCTACGCTTAACTAGGTTCAGTAGTAGTGGTAAATAGTTTTTGGTAACTAACCATAGATGTATCTATATTTTTTTAGGAACTCTGAGTTGCCAAATTTTTGTAAAGTATTTGGATGAATTAGTTGCTAGTAGTATTTTGCTGTAATTGTGGCTATCATGTTCTTCTGTAACGAGCCAACAGTATTCACCTGTGTTATCTCCTCTCCAAACCATCTCATCAGGCTGCATGGGGTTTAGTAAGGGGATGCAAAGCGCGTGCCTGTTCAGGTAACATTATTTCTCGAATCACATCTTCCTTCCACTTAAAATTTCATATTACCATCTTTTTAAATTATCCTATTTTGTGCAACCATCTTAACAAAAGTTGTCTTGGTGATCAACATTTTTAGGAAAATTTCAAAAAAAATGTACATGCTCATGCTATAAAAAACACAAAGAAAGAAAGAGTGAAGAAAAGTTGGCTAAATCTCTGAAAGAAAAAAGTAAGAACATGAGTTCAAAATAAGTTTAGGGGTATTCCAAAGATCCATTCAAAGAAGAAGGAAGTGTTACGAAAGATTCAAGACAGAGTTAAAGGTTAAGATTTTTGAAATCGAAATTTCACATACCTTAAATCCCTACCTTTAGCCTAGCCCTATTACAACCTTACAAAAGACCTATTGATTTGATGATTATGTCACCAACATTAGTGGAAAGGAATTATTGAGTTCAACATATGAAGACCACAAAAAAACCTTGTGATTGTTTTGTTTAGATTGATTGAAAATTGTGTTGAATGAAGAATGTTATCTATGACTTTGACATGCATACAAACCATAACTCATGTTAACATATATTGGCACTTAGTATAAAAATTCTGAATAATGTTCGCATGCAAGCTACTTGTCAATAAAGAGGATCAATGAACATGAATTTGTTTATGCATGATTATGTGACAAAAATTAATGCTACTTACACATTTAGCAATATTGCCTTAGAAAAACCCTTGCTGTGCATAAACATTACTTGGGACGAGCAATGATTTAAGTTTGGGGATGTGTAAACTAAAAAATATATAGGTTTTTCCTATATAATTTATCACTTTTTTTTTACTTAATATCAATGTTAAAACCAAGTAAATGTTTAATAAATTAAAGAAATATGTGAAAACATTAATTTAGGACATGGAAATTATTAAAATGTAATTTTTTTGCTTTATTATATAGTTTTTATGCACAAAATGGCTTATTTTATAGTTATTTTAATGTAATGTAATTTTAAGGTATAAAGTGGTTCATGCATAAATTAATTAAATATTAAAACATAAAATTATATTTAATAATTTAATATATATTATTTCATTAATAAATTGGGTTAATTTAATTGTTTTGACCCACTATTAATTAAATTGTTTTGGACAGGTCTGTTAATTTTGCTGGATCACAAAAATCACCCAATTCAAGAGAGACATAGCCCAATTTCGGCAACACCATGACTTCCCAAATAAACCATTTTTGGTTTATTTCAAGAGGTCCTTACACTTTAGAAGAAATCAGAATTTGGCCTGAAGATTTGTTATTGACCAAATCTTGGTCCCTAGTTGATGTGGCATGAAGAAAGCTTCAAAATGAAGTACAAAATAATTCAAAATCCTTGAATGATGGTCAACCATGCACTTAAGGGATTCAAAATTCTCTATTTTTAATAAATGTGCTCTCATCCTTCACCTACAAATAAGAGTCATTTTCACCATTCTAAATCATCCCTTCACTCATCATTCTCTCTTCTTCTCTCAATTCTCTCATCTTTTTCCCTTATTTTCCATCCCCACACCTAGCATCATCTCTTCATAGAGATTTTAGCTAACTAAGCCTCTTAAAGAGCCCTTAGTCGACCACCTCGGAGAGCCATAAGCAAAGGAGCGAAGCGAAAAAATGAAGGAGACTTCTTCGATTAGAGTTTTGGGTGACAACCACTTTGATTTGGGTTTATTCTTTTTTTCTTTAATTTGATTTAAAATGTTTGTTATGTGTTTTTTGTTCTTTATTACAACAACGTTAGCTTAATTTTATTTGAACTAGGATAATTGCTTTGATTATAACAATATTATTATTTGATCCATTTTATGTGATATTTTCCAAGAACATTAGTGGAGGCTATCAATTTTTTTGAAATGGAATACAGATCATGATGTGAGCATACTGTGCTCAATACTGCCGTTTATACTCTTCAAAACCTAATACCCCTAAACCTCAAATCAACCCAAAAATATAAAATAACACAAAACCTAATCCATTTCCTTCAAACCAAAGACCCAAAATTCCAAAAACACAAATAAACCCAAAACCCCACACCAACCCAAATAAAAAACCACAAAACTCAAATATGTCTAAACCCATAACTTAAACAAAACCCAAAAAGAATAAGGGGGAGAGAGCAAAAATTGGGCCAAAGAAAGAAAAAAACAGAAGAAGGAAAGATGCGACCCAAAAGAAAGAAAGAAAAAAGAGAAAACATGGGCCCAAGAGAAGCCCAAATCGGGCAAAATGGAAAGGAAACAAAGGAGAAAAATGGAAAAGAAAAAAAATATGTGGCCTAAGAAACCAGCAGGTCGAATTCGGCCTAAGAGGAAAAGAGAAAAAAAACCCAACAAAGGAAAAGAAAAAAACCCAAACAAACCCTCAAACACCATTTACCCATCTTCTTCCTCACCTATTTTGTCTAAAAACCCTAAAGAAAGAACCCCGTCACCTTTTTAAGCAGCTGCCAGACACATCCACCACCAGTCGTCGCTGTTGTTTAGCTTCCCTTCACCCCTCACACCAACCAATGACAAATGACACCAACCCGCAAGCACCTCCGTCGCTCATTTCTTCACCAACCACCGTCGTTCAACCTCCGTTTCCTCCACAAATGGCCACGAATCAACAACCTCTTCGCATCCTGCACCATAACCACTACATTGCACACCTCGCGCGTTGTCGTCAAGCCATCACCACTATTCTCCGTTGTGAACCTCAAACATACCTTAAACGAACCAAACCCCCATTACAACCTTCTTAAACCATCGTTCACCTCTCCAATCTATCATGCCACTGCCCAAACATGAGCCTCCACCACTGTTCACCGCCATTCGTCGCCACGTACAACACGAGTTGTCGTTTTCATTCGTTCCTCAACCCGGACGCAACCATGGTCCACACTAGAAACCATTCGATCGATAGATTTTTTACTTCCCTTAATCGTTGGCAAAATCATTTTTCAACACCACCGGTCATTAACATTGATGATGACAACTCAGATTCGCCCCTACTACCACCAATACATGCTACTATACTGAGACAATACCAATGTCGAAGAAGTCCGACACCGATTGAAATAGAAGATCCACAAACTCCGTCAGACGCTGCCAAAAAAATGAGGTATAATATTTTGAATTCACATTCTATTTTTTCTTTACTAATGTATCCTACAAGACATTTGGTAAAAACCAGCACTTCGAATTATAATGATGCATAATCATCGAACCAAAATGAACAACCATCTTCGAGCCAAACGAGGTCAACCACCAAACATTCTAGATGGCAATCATCAAACCAACAAAGAGAAGATCCAGAGTCAACCCCGAATAGTAGTACTGATGCTGCTGATGTGTCGAGTCCACCGAATAGTCAGGCAAAAAAGCGTTGTCCTCAAAGGAATAATAAATGCGGCTAGCGAAGGCACACCTACACAATGCCACCAGAATTGAGGGTTAAAGGATTTCTAAATTTCACGACCCCGGAGCACCAGTCGAGATACGAGGAGACTCAACATCATCCTATCTGAGTCTGTAAATATATCTATCTCTTTACACTTGATACACTTGACATGTGTGATTCCGTGTTTAATTATTTCGATGCTATTGGTTGGACATTATATACTGATATTCGTTGTGGTACATTTTATGAGCTCTTGTACAAATTTTACACGACTTTTAGCTTTGATATGTATGCTATTAGGACTATAGAAACTCTAAACATGATTGAATTCAAATTACTTGGTAATACCTTTAATATGTCTATTTCAGATTTTTAACATAGCCTTGGGTTTCACTGACCCTGACAATGTTAAAACTAACTCATACCATAATGCTTTACTAGAGATTTCTCACGATTTTGATGCCACCTCAACTTACTCGTCCTTGACTAACTCAATTTCACGCCCTTACAATTCTAAAACCTCGAAAGCCTTGTTAGTGCATGAACCGACCCTTAGGTATATTCATAAATTTCTTGCTTTTAATTATTCGAGTCGTAATGACTCTTCAGTTGTCTTAACTAAGATGGAGTTATTTTTTCTATGGTGTATGTATTTCGGATATAAATTAAACCTAGGATATTGGTTCGCACATAGTTTTCACATCATAATCAGAGCATGTCGACCTCTCATACTCCTTGAAGTAATAGATAGTTTCGGCGGACATGCAATTCTGCTCCTAGAGAGTAAGAGAAGCAACCCCATTCTGCTATGGAAGAAAAACTAAATCGTTTTGAGGCTCACTTAGAAACAATGGAAGCCAACATCGAAAGCATCCCTACAATACTACAAAGCAGTCATCACTATCGTCCTTTACCTCGTTAAATATGCACGAGGAGTACACTTTACCCTTATCTTTTTCTATTTCTTTTAATTTGCACATTGATGGCAATATGGGTTAAGTAGGAGGATTATGCATGTTATGCTATTTCTTCTTTGCATAGCATCCATATACTAATGTTATTATTTAATTAGTTTCAAAAATGCACTTTTAATTCCTATGCTTGGTTTATTTAAGTAATTAAGTAATCCATGAATAATTATTACTTACTTTGATCGACAAGTATTTCGTAGAATTGAAAATGTTATGGCTAAGTCAAGCACTTCATAAAGATAGGAGACTCTTTAAACTTGCCCAATAAAAGTACTCAAATTATTAAATAAATAAATATGTTTTGGTTAAGAGTGAAGATTCGAAAATGTGACCAAATTGAGTAACTGGGATGAGGTGCTTGGGTTGTCATCTTATCTCGCGTAAAAAGATTTGAGTGACGAACCGAAACTTGTAACACTTTGCTGACTAAGCTACCTTGAGAAATGAATTAGGGACATGTCAAATTGAGTAACCGGGTTGAGGTGCTTGGGCTGTCATCTCAATTCACGTAAAAAGATTTGACTATACCTCGAACTTGTTAATAATAAAAAATGGGAAAAGAAGAAAAAAAATGTAAATATTGAGTACGATTATCTCTCAAGTTTGATTAAACCTCAATTTGGTGAAGTAGTTGCTTTTTTTTTTCATAAGGTTTGAAAATTTATAAAATGCTTGGTGATTGAACATAGCAATTGCTTTTTTTTTATTCACCTAATTGTTGCATTACGCTTGGCTAAGGAAGGAGATTTGATTTTGAAAAAAAAAATTATTGAATGATTTAGTATAGAATACACATCATGCTTGAGGACAAGCATAGATTAAGTAGGGGGATTTTGATAGCAAATTAAATTGGTACTATTATTTATTTATTTTTGGCTAAATTATGAATAAGATGCTTCTAAACTCGTGTTTTTTTATCATGTATACAATAGGAGTGCCACAATTCAAAATCAAGCAAAATGAAGATTAAATTGAACGAAAAGTGAAGAGAGGAGCCAAATTGAAAGAAGTTGAAGAGTTAGTAGATTGACTAGTTCAAAATTTAATTGGTTGAAATTGTTAAATGGTCAAAAAGTCGAATCTAATTTTTTTTATATACATTTCCACTAAATCCATTTCCATACACCTACCAAGCATTATTAATTTCATGCTCAACTAAATCCCTTTTAGCTTTAGTCCAATAATCACTTTGATAAGAAAAAATTGTGAGATATGAACCAATACTAAAACCTTTCAAAACAGTATTCGCTATCTCTCCGGTTTATGGAATAGTACAAATTTGTCTCTTGAAGTTAATTCAACTTCGATTCAAAAAGTGCACGTTGGGTTGGAGTTGTTTGGCGTACAGTTGGGAAGTCGAATCGGCCGTGCTATATTTGAATTCCCGCGAACAAATTGGCATGTCCAGGTGGGAAACGACCAATTGAGTTCCGTCAAGGGAGATAGTGACCAGAGTTAAACAACCCAAGCGGTTGAGACCGTTGATTCGAGTTGGGCTTTTGAGATCGTAAAGCTGTCGAAATCTTAAAGTACTGGCACGAGCAACGTGGTTAGACATTCGGCAATGATCGATTTACAGATCATACCGAAATCGACTACAAAAAAAAAGTTGACGGTTGGGAATCGATTAAAAAAAGGAAAAAAACCACTTGTCAACACACATCAACTGTATACCCTTAACTAACTTATTATCCTTTTAATTAATAGTGTAATAATCACTCAACCTTTGATTATATCTAAATAAATCACTTTAATTGATCATTATAGGGGAGAGAACAATTAAGATAAAACTTTCTCAAATAATAATATACTTTTTTTTAATTAGGTTTATTTTCTAAATAAAAAATTAACATTAAATCTTAAGATTTTATTGGAAATTAATGGATCTAAAATTATAAAATTAGATAGGAGATTTAGTTAGTCATGAAAAAATTATATGAAACACAACTAAATAATAAGAATAATTAAAATAAAGCAAAAGAATTTTGGCAGGCAGGGTGGTGCGTTCCACCACCACTTTGCGCACTAAACAATGGAAATAAGCTAAGGAAAAAATTAAAATTGTTTTCAAATTAAAAGCAAATTACAATGACTCTGGATCTCCAGATGCTTTATGGCACAACAAATATGTTAATCGGACATAATATCATTTTTTAGGCACAACAATTTCAGAACGAGATATTTTTGAAAAAATTTCCAATTACTAGAACGCCATAAATAATTCTAAAATGTGTGAAAGAGTTTAAAAACTTTAAATGAGTTAAAAAGTTTTTGGAAATGATTAAAATCTTAATAGATTTGAATACAAATCTTTAAAAGCTCTAGAATCTTCTAAGATTGTAAAGATATTATCTTAATTGTACATTTATATTAATCATATTTATTGCATCAAAAGAGCCTTTTCCTATAAATAAGGAATCACCCTCCCTAAATTGTAAGGCAGAATTTGAGTTAATAACCCTTTTAATATTTTCCTATATTTGCATTATGTTTTTTTTTTATCATGCTGTTAGAACTTAAAAATATATGTGGGGGTAAATTTATTTTCTTTAATTTTTATCTCGTTTGATTCTCCACAAAATAGGACTATCTGATAATAAATTTTATAATCATAAATTATAATTTAAAATCACAAATAATAAAAGTTTTATACAGTAAAAATCTTAAATTCTTCTTTATATTTTTTTACAAGATCAATCATTTTATCCATTTCATTTTTCAACATAAAATTTAGACATTAATATTTATTGGAAACACAAGAGCTTGAGCACGGAGACGCTTAATGAACTTTTTTATTATAATTTTAAATTTTTTTCATTTTTCATATTTGATTAAAATATACGGGCTTAAAAGCAATTAGATTATTTAACGTTACATGATGAACTTTTCACCTCATAAAATTTAACTTTCACATACATGAGCTTAATTAGCTTATACGAATCGAAAATCAATAAAAAATATTATCTTTTAACCAAGATAAAGAGGATTTGGAGCCTATTTTAATGTCAAATTCGTGCAACGATAATTTATTTCATCAATATTATCGTATGGGAAGAGAAGCTCACAATAATGTGCAGGAGACAAAACAATAAGTTGATGGAGGTATGGATAATGAAGGATTATACAAAGATAAGTGTTGGAATAAAAAAAATATTATTGATTTGGAAGGTTTCGAAAGAGAACTTAATTATAATGCAGATATACTTTTTTTTGTTAAAATCTAAAACAAAACATGACAATCGTATATTAGGATATTTCTTTCAAGCAAATTATGAGTTGATCTATAGAGACAAAAAAAACTTCAATTTTAAAAATTTTAAACATATAAATATAAAAATTACATAATTTATATTTTTTGATTGGATTAACGTTATTGTAATTAGAATTTTTTTCTTAATTTGTTTTTATTTTTGTAACTTATGATTCTATAATAATTTTATTATTTATTGTTTTAGGTTTTCGATTATTAGAATTTCATATTTATAATTAAATTTTAAGATAAATTGAATTTTTTTTTAAAATCTAATTGAAACAAAATTAATAACATCAAACTACTTCATACTAAATTATCAATTTACCATGTATTAATAAATGAATTAAATATATTTAATTCTTATTTAAATCAAAAAATCAAATTAAATAAAAATTTTGTTGAAAAAGGATACTCACTTTAGCAAATAGAAACTATGGCTAAAATAAAATTTGGAACTGTAGTCACAATTTCAACTACGAAATCAAAAGTGCATAAACGTAAAGATGAATATCGAGATTGTTTACACAATTCAACCTTAGTTTACATATGCGGGGCCTTGCCCAAAACTCTGATTCACTATCTTTCTCAAAATACAACCAATGATTTTTAAGTCCTGAAATTGAGCTAATTCTCACCAATTTAACCACTTCACCATTGTACAAAGACTAGATCACTCTTCCACTAAGCCTCCCCCTCTAAAATTTAGTTTTGCAGTACAAGAGACTCTTGATTAAACTTTAACCTAGACAACTTAAGTTTATATACTACTTAAGTTTTGCTTATATAATAGTAATAGTCTAATAATTTTTCTATAAAGTAAAGCTAAATTAGCATAGGATAATCTTGACATAATTCTATAAGAGTCTCGGTGTAATCCAATGACTTCAAATATGGAAAGTGACTTTATTTGATTCTGTCACGTGTAAATATAATTTGCGAGTGTGCAAGTGTACACGTCAGATCAAGTAATGGAGTAGTAAGATCGTCTCCACAGGGATCGAATAGGTTTAATTTGATTAAGTTTTATTATAAGGTGTATCACTAATGTTATGGCAAAGTAATGATATAGTGCTATGCTAATTAAAATAATGATGGTAAATGCAGTATGTAAAACAAACAAGTAATTAAAAATGTTATGGCAAAGATTTTGAGACAAAGTAAGAGGGTTGTTGAATGAGAAAGTTAGGGTTATTAGGAGTCTACCATTATAAACCGATAATGCCTCAACAAACTCTAAATCACTTTACTGCTCAGAATAGGTTTACAGCAGTTTGCTTCTTTCGAGAGCAAGACTTCAAGATGCCTCACCTTAAGCAATATATGATTATATGCCTCATATGTGATTCCCGATACTAGTTTCTCTTCATTTTGTACAAACGTTGCTCTATTTCTAGAGGCTACTATGGGTATTTTGTCAAACATCCACTCATATCATCTAATTTTAATCCAACTAACCTAACCTTTTTAGAATTAGATTGTGTTTATGAACATACCATACATTCCTCTATGTCTAGAGTCAGCATACATGCAATTTCAAGAGGAACAAATTGAATGAAATAGTAAAATAAATCAAATCAAAGCTTCAACATTAATGGAAAATTAGAGTATCATCCAGTAACCCAACCCAATGAGTTTTTAGCTCATGGGTTGATTAATCAAATCTGAATTCAAAATATCATTCAACATCCTAAACATTTTACTCGCAAAAAAACAAAGTAAGAAAACAAAGGAATAATTACTTGAATCACGCTTTGCCGATCCAACCCTCAATACCAATGTTGCAAAGTCTTGCGAAGACTGAGTTGATTGTTGTAACACCCCTACCCAGTCCAGTCACTAGACCAGAGCAAGTGGCTGTTACAACACACATCATACATTTCGAAAACAATTTAATGATCCTTAAAACCTCATTTTTATTTTAAAATTATCTAAAACGTTAGGCAAAATCAACCTTTAAAAATAACCTGAATTATCTCGATTTAAAAATGAGTTTTTAAAGTTTGACGGACTTCTACCGATACTTAGTTGAGCAAGTATTGGTAGAACTCAAGGAGTAAAAACTTTGAAAACAACTACAGAATCCTACTGATAGAACTAGTAGTTCTACCGATACAAGTATGAGTTATACTGATACAACTCAGACAACTACCGGTATAACAAACTACAATAAGCAAGGTAATTTTGGCTTGGGACTTCTAACAATATCCAAATCCAAACTACCGATACAACCAAGGTAACTATCGATATTTTGGTACCAACTACCGAAACAAGTCAAGTTAGTAACTAAAGTTCAGTATCCTTTGTACTTCTACCGATACCTTATTGGTTTCTACCAAAAAACTCTAGGCAGTAGCCAAAATAACTTAAGAAATACATCAATATGTAATTATCATGCTTCAATTAACATAGAACATATCCAAAAAGGCTTATAACACATGTAAATAACATCATAATTACATGGCACTTATAACAGGATCAAATAAACAATTAATTACTAGATAGTGTGACCTCCAAGAGTAATCCAATTGATAGCTCGTATCCGACGATCTACAAGGGAAAAATATCAAACGAGGTAAACTTGCTTAAAGCTTAGTAAATTTGTAATAAACTTAAACTTCAACTTACCATAAATGAGGTAATTTTAGACATTTTACAAGATAATTCAATATCATGATCATAAGTTCATCAATCATCTATACCCATCACAAATCTCACAAAATTAGTGAATTCGTATGTAAACATGTAACTTTAATATGATATCAGACTTATACATGAAAAACACATTTGACGTAAAAACCAACCATCATATTTGCATTTAACACTCACCTTTCATTTAAAATATTTATAACCAATGTCTCGCTTCATACATATATTTTTCACATAACCATTCCTTATAACCATTTCATATAACCGTTTCATTTTACCATTTCATTTACATATATAACTCATAATCATTATGTACAACACATTTTGTTTCAATAAATCATGTAAATTTCTCCATTCATTGTTTTATTCCATATAACTATTTCATATGTTCCATTTCATTTTATACATGTAACATATAGAAATTCATTAAATCTTGTATTTACATTTCTTTTTTGTACAACACAAGCTCACAAGGTTGGTGAGTATCATCAAGAAACATATAATTTCAACAATCAATGTAACTAATAATAATAATACATTAAGTATATATTTCATCCATCATATGCTTAATAATCATACTTTCTCATTTCAAACATTTGTATCAACATTTTTCAATTCACATGTCTTGACCATATATATTTCTTATCGTTTAAGTCTTTTACACATGTTGAACCAATTGAAATATCACTGGATACTTTGGAAATTCTCACACGAGCTATGACTGTATATATAACTAAATATGCTCACGCGAGTTGTAAAATAGGCCTGCTCACACGAGCTGTGGGTCGGTATGTTAAACTATACAATGCTGCTCACACGAGCTGTGGAGAATTTGCAACAAATACAGGACCTCAACCATTGGTAAGACATCCAAGACCAGCACCCAGAACTGTAAATACTCCCTAATGACATGTCATTTGTATCCTAAGCATTCATAATGTTCAAACAAGACACTTTTCAAACTTATATCCATGTATGTCACTTTTTTCCAAACGAGAAAAAGACTAGTTTAAGCTTACCAATTACGAGAAAACCCTAGGTTTTTCTTCCAATTTTTTTTCTCCCCCCCTCTTTTTAGTTCAAAAGTCTGCAGGTGAAGGAAAAAAAAAAAAAGGTTTCCTTCACCCACTCCAACAAAAAATAATCATATTGTTTTTAATATTTATTTCATTTCTTCTTCTTTTTTCTTTTATTATTATTAACATTATTATATCAAACAATTGCACACCTAAACCGCACTAACCATTTTAATGGTTAATTGCCACTTTAGTCTTTCCTATTTATTTTAAATTACAATTCTTTTATAAATTGCATTTTTACTATTTATGCAATTTAGTCCCTATACTTAACTTAAGCACTACACAATTAAAATTACTTATTTGAAAAATCAATTAGCCTACAAATCAACTCTGTAAATATTTTATTCAATATTTATTGGTTCGGTTCACAGATACGAAGTCCCGAAAATACACTTTTTGACAACCCTAGCTTTCGGATCGTTACAATTCTCCTCTCCTTTTAGAAATTTCGTCCTCGAAATTTACTTAGAAAGGGGTGGGATACTAAGATATCATTTACGAATCAACTAAATTTTTTGCAATCCTTTCTTATCGATCCTTAGACTCGTTTAACTGAATCACACAGTCTTTTACATAGTATCAATATTCATATGTCGAAGTTTTCATTCAGATCACTAGTCACTATATCAACTCCATTCATACTTTATTTTACTTATTCATATGTTATAACTTTATTAATCTTACTCGGACTCAACTAGATATACAAATCAACCAATTTGTATCTCAATTTAGCAACGTAATTCATTATCGAATGAACCAACATAATTATACAAGCACACACATCGTGCATCATCGAATAAACTGAAGGATCATTTACATTTAACAAGTAACTAATTTTCAATTTCATTATAAGTTCAATTCACTATTTCATCAATCACAATTTAACATAGAGTACCACATATTGGTTAAATCATACTACTTTCTATTTATTGCATAGTTAATTAAACCTACCATTTCAACCATGAGCAATATTTCATCATTTAGTATAAATTTCACATACATATATGTTCAACTCCACATTAACTTTTCAATAAATTTCGAGCCTATAAGCTTTACTCATATTCAAGTGGTCCTCGAGACTCTTTTTTTTCTAAACCCAAATCGTAAAATGTCATATTTCATATTTCAGCTAGTTTCACTTTCTTTATGTTTAAATTCTATTTCGACCAATCAATTGTCATATATAACAACATGCTTCAAATTAACTTTATACCAACTATCTAATGGTAACTAAAATTTAGAGTTTCTACTCTCTTCAATTCAGTCTAATTCTTAACATTTAGTGCTCATAATCGCAGTCCAATTTATACGATAATTATAATTTTATTTTGATCCTCAATCATATGAATCACATAATTTTGTAAACAAGTAAATTGATTCTTAATTCATAAAATTTATACGTACCGAATCCTCGTGCGATTGATTCATCAATAATGATCCCTTTTCGCATATTTACAATTCTACAAATGCTTCATATAAACACTTCATATAATCATTTCATATGTTTATTTCCATATAAGATTTTGTATAATCATTTAACACATAATCATTATGTATAAATTTGTTCAATAGAATATGTACCAATATTACTATCTGATACAACACAACTTCACAAGATTAGTAGATGTAACAATAAAATATACAATTTTCAACATCATAGAACCTGTAATAATAACCATGTCATGTGCACATTTAATTCATCACGTAACAAATAAGCATCACTTTTCCATTTCAAGTGTTCATACTAGTATATTCAAACTCAAAAGTATAAATCATATAACCTTTCATATACGTATACCTTTATTTAAACCCTTTTTTTCTTATCTAAATATCGTTTGCTGACATATTTCTTTCGGAATTCAGTTCAAAAGGAATCCCAATTAATCTATTCTTTCTATGCCATATTAGTTTAAGTCGATTACAAGTGAGAAGTCTCCTCTTATCATAGTGACATGACACATCTTAGAAAATTTTTAGAAAGACAAAATATTTCATCTACACTCTTTGAATTTGCTAATCAGTACTCAACATTTGACTAAATCACTATTCACATTACCTCTAAATTCTTTGCCCACGCATTTTCAAATTTTAATCAATAGGAAGCTTGTGATTATTCTACCGTATAAGGTTTTGAGAATGAGGGGTAAAGGTTGTTGAGCCATTAAATTAACTCTCAAATACACACTAACATGTCATTTATCAAATCGAAAAGAAAATACTATGAACCTTTTCTCTAAGCCCTTAAACCTGATGCGCATTATGCTCATCCCCTTGTTCGGTGTCTGGAACATAACTATGTACTCCGTCGAAATTTATCGATTGGATTCAGTTGACATCTTTAATCTATAAGGAAGCAAGTCAAACTGATTAGGAGTCATCACACTATCACATGCTATAAAGTGGCATATATTTTTAGACTCAATAAATGCTACATTCAATCCTAAAATTTACTAAACTATAGCTCTGATACCACTAAATATAACACCCCTCACTCAATCGGTTACTAGACCCGAGCAAGTGATCGTTACAACACACATTATACATTTTGAAAATAATTTAATGATCTTTAAAACCCCATTTTTATTTTTATTTTAAAATTATCTAAAACGTTAGGCAAAATCAACCTTTAAAAATAAACTGAATTATCTCGATTTAAAAATGAGGTTTTAAAGTTTGAGAGACTTCTACTGATACTTAGTTAAACAAGTATTTGTAGAACTCAAAGAGTAAAAACTTCGAAAACAACTACAGAATCCTACTGATAGAACTAGTAGTTCTACCGAACAAGTCTGAGTTATACTGATACAACTCAGACAACTACCGGTATAACAAACTTCAATAAGCAAGGTAATTTTGGCCTTGGACTTCTAACAATACTCAAATCCAAACTACCGATGCAACCAAGGTAATTATCGATATTTTGGTACCAACTACCGAAACAAATCAAGTCAGTAACCAAAATTCAGCATCCTCTGTACTTCTACTGATACCCTATTGGTTTCTACTGAAACAACTCTAGGCAGTAGCCAAAACTACTTAAGAAATACATCAGTATGCAATTCTCATGCTTCAATTAACATAGAACATATCCAAAAATGCTTTATAACATATGTAGATAACATCCTAATTACATACCACTTACAACCGGATCAAATAAACAATTAATTACCAGATAGTATGACCTCAAACAGTAATCCAATCGACAGCTCGTATCCAACGGTTTGCAAGGGATAAAAATATAACAAGGTAAGCTTGCTTAAAGCTTAGTAAATTCATAATAAATTTAAACTTCAACTTACCATAAAGAAGGCAATTTTAAACATTTTACAAGGTAATTCAATATCATGATCATAAGCTCGTCAATCATCTATACACATCACAAATCTCACAAAGTTAGTGAGTTCGTATGTAAACATGTAACTTTAACATGATATCAGACTTATACATGAAAAACATATTTGACGTAAAAATCAATCACCATATTTGTTTTAACACTCACCTTTCCTTTAAAATATTTGTAACTAATGTCTCGCTTCATACATATATTTTTCACATAACCATTCCTTATAACCATTTCATATAATCGTTTCATTTTACCATTTCATTTACATATATAGCTCATAATCATTCTGTACAATAATTTTGTTTTAATAAATCATGTAAATTTCTCCATTCATTGTCTAATTCCATATAACTGTTTAATATGTTCCATTTCATTTTATACATTTAACATATAGAAATTCATTAAATCTTGTGCTTACATTTCTTTTCTATATAACACAACTTCACATGGTTGGTGAGTATTACAAGAAACATATAATTTCAACAATCAATGTAACTAATAATAATAACACATTAAGTATATATTTCATCCATCATATGCTTAATAATCATACTTTCTCTTTTCAAACATTTGTATTAACATTTTCAATTCACATGCCTTGACCATTGACATTTCATATATACACATATTCGTTTAAGTCTTTAACACCCATTGAACCAATTGAAATATCACTGGATATTCGGGAAATGTTCACATGAGCTGTGACTATAATATATAACCATATATGCTCACACGAGCTGTGAAATGGGTCTGCTCATACAAACAGTGGGTTGGGATGTTAAGCTACACGATACTGCTCACATGAACTGTGGAGAATTTGTAACAAATGCAGGACCTTAGCCATCGGTAGGACATCCAAGACCAACCTTGAAACGGTAAATACTTCCTAATGACATGTCATTTGTATCCTAAGTATTCATAAGGTTCAAATGGGACACTTTTCAAACTCATAACCATGTATTTCACATTTTCCAAACATAGTAATAAACTTAAATATCATCATCTCATAATCCAACTCATTTTATACTAATCTCAAGCAGTTAAGATCAACTACATCATAAATAGATATGCATTAGATCACAAAAAATTAAATAAATAAGTAATTTAATAAATTTACATTTTCATTTATTATCCTTTCGAATAACGTCATTTTCAACCTTTTCATTTATTATCCTTCCAGATAATATCTTTTTCAAAAACATCCTTTTGGATATACCTTTTAATAATATCCTTTCGTATATACTTTTTCAATAATATCCTTTCGTATATACCTTTTCAATAATTTCCTTTCCAATAATATATTAAAGCATTATCACCTCTAACAATTTTACATATACAAAGAAACTGATACTTTATTTCATCAATTCGATTGTAATAACTTGAACGGAGTATACGAACTTACCTCGACTAAAACAGTTGCAAAAATAGAGTCGACAACTAATCCGAGACTTTAGCTTTTCCTTGATTAAAGTTTGCTTCTCTTGTTTCTTGATCTAAATAATAAATTTATTTAATTAAATAATTCAAATAGCTTAAAATAGTTAATCCAAGCCTATAACTCTTTTTATTGTGAATTTACTAACTTACCCTAACATTTTAACTTTTGTGCAATTTATTCCCTAAACCCAAAACTCACAAATTAAGCACAGTTAAAGAAAACTCATGCAAACCGATTTTTACCTAGTCCATACTCAACCCACTTTTATCAAAATTTCACAAAAAATTCATGAAATTTCACTATTTTAACACTTAATCCCTAATTACAAAATTAACAAAATCTAACAATTTCTATCAAAACTCAAACAATTTCACTCTAATTTAAATCTTAATCCCTATTTCTCATTTTTACTTAATTTACAAAATTTACAAAATTTGGTTCTTACTACTTGAAATCAACAATTTACTTCACAATTTAGTCCCTTTTCATTTCTAACTCAAATTATATCAATTAGTCCTTAAATCTTTAACTACTCAATAATTGTAGTATTTAATATCTTTTACAATATAAAAAAAATAAGACATGGGTCAACTAGATTGAAGTAACGAGATTCTAAAAACATAAAAATTACGGGAAAAGAACTAGTTTAAGTAGGGGTGAGCGTTCGATCGAATCAAATCGAATGAAAAAAATTTCGAGTTAATTGAGTTGACGAATCCTATTTTATCATCCTAACTCAATTTTAAAATTTTCTCAAATCGAGTCGAGTGTGATGGAATTCGAATCGAATATATTTGTTCGAGTTAAATTTTTTTAAAAAAAAATTTGTGTCCTTGTAACCTTTGTCACCCATCATAATCAAAATTGTCTATTGTAATAAAAAATTTTATTAACTTTCATCACCATATATTTATTTATTAATCATTTATATACAATTAGCTTCTTTACTTGCTTCAATTATCTTCTAATTCTTGTCACTATGCATTTTGAAATTAAAAATATATTAAATGTAAAATTATGATTTTTTAATAAACTTTATTTTAAAGATAAAATGTAAAATTGATACCAACATAAAATTTTAACACAAATATTTTATGACATCATTAATAATTCAATTTTAATATAAATATTCAATATGATTAAACAATTCAATAATATAAATAGTACAAAATGTGAATTTTAATTTGATAATATAAATAATAGATAAATAAAATTATTATTATTTAGGTTTAGGGAATTTTTGGATGATTTTAATTTTTTATTTGGGTAAAGGGTGAGAAGTAAAAGTTTAGGGAGAAATAAAAAGTTTTGGGAGTTTTGGGGAGTAAAATTTTAGAAGAAAAATATTCAAAAAAAAATTGGGAGGGGGAATGGGTTTGGGTTGGATGGGAGGGTTGGATGGGAGGAGAGTAAAAGTTTCAAGAGGAAAGTGAGAGAGAGTAAAAGTTTTGGAAGAAAATAAAGAGTTTTAAGGGTTTTTTGGGAAAAATAAATCGGGAGTAAAATTTTGGAAGGAAAATATTAAAAAAAATTAGGGGGAAATGGGTTTGGGGTAGATGGGGGTGAGATGAGAGTAAAAGTTTTGAGGGAAAATGGGAAAGAGTAAAAGTTTTGGGGGAAAAGTAAAAAGGTTTGGAGTTTGGGGTAAAAATGTAAAATATTATAGTTTGATATTCGGTTTATACGAATTATTCGAGTTATACTAATTCGAAAACTCAACTCCATTAGAACTCGAAATTCAAAAAAAAATTCGAGTTGACTCGAATAATTCGATTAACTCGAATAACTTGATTTGTATAACTCATATTCAAAAAAAAATTCGATTTTTTCGAATCGAATCGAGTTTTGCTCACTCCTAAGTTTAAGCTTATCAATTGAAGCTTGAACCTTGAAAACCCTAGGTTTTTCTCCTAATTTTTCTTCCCCTCGCCCCCTTAGTTCGAAAGTCTGCAGGTGAAGGAAACAAAAACCTAAACGACACTAACCATTTTAATTATTTATTTCATTTCTTCTCTTTATTATTATTATTATTAACATATATTATATCAAACAATTACACACCTAAACGACACTAACCATTTTAATGGTTAATTGCCACTTTAGTCCTTCCTATTTATTTTAAATTATAGTTTTTTATAAATTGCATTTTTACTATTTATGCAATTTAGTCCCTATACTTAATTTAAGCACTACACAATTAAAATTACTTATTCGAAAAATATTTATGGGTCCAATTCACAGATACGGAATCTCAAAAATACACTTTTCGATACCCCTAACTTTCGGGTCGTTACAACTACCTTTTTCTTCCTTGCGCTCAGCTCCGTTTTTTAGCCTCCACTACTACCCTCCTCTTTTCACCTCAGATCTTCCCCTCCGGGAAAAATTCTTCTTTTTCCTCGCATTTTTTTCGTCTTATTTTTTCTTTGAATTCTTGTACTTTTTATTAGGTAGCTCAGCACACAATCTAGCCTCCTTTTTTTCAGGTTGATCCTTCTAGTGTAATGTACACCTGGCTGAGATGGCAAGCATTGAGTGTTGATTCAGTGGCTTCTTGGAATTGTCATGGCATTCATGTTGACAAATTATCCAACCTTTTGCTATGGCAATACTTCACTCATTCACTTCTTTTCCTCTTCCTGTACCTGCTACTCAAACAACAAATAAATCCTTTCCACCAACAAGTAAAAGTAACATGTAATATCATTTAAGCACATATTAAGCTATAAGAAGAAATTTTATAAAAATGCAAATGAAATCACATAAAATGCAACTAAATTCACCTAAATACAAATAATTAACCCAGTTTAAATGCTTGAACTATAACTCTTTCCAAGAGTTAGCAAATTTGCAAGTAACTGCTCTTCAAGTCTTTGACTTTAACTTAATTTGTCTTCATGTTTTGGGCTTTAACTCGTCTAAATATCTCCAAAACATATAGTCCAATGCTTTTATTCTAAAATTTTTCAAATCTAAAAATAGACAAGTAAAGCAATGAAACAATGCCTCAAGTTGTGGCCACTATTTCGACCATGGAAACAACCATAAAATTTTTCCTTGCTTTCAAATGTGTCAACAATCTCCCCCTATAGGAATTTTTGAATAAAAACATATATAGGGAAAAAATAAAATCATCATTGTTACAAATTCTCCCCTTAAGGATCTCCCCCTTAATCAAAGAATCTCAATTACCTCATCTCAAAGTAATTTAACCATTAAAGAATTTATTAACATAGTAAAGACAAAAATATATGATTCAAAACATGGACAGGAGTACAAAATTACTGGATTGAGTGAGCATTTGTGCATAGAGCAGAAGAATCACCATACTAGACTGATGAGAATTGTAACCCTAAGTTTGTGGTTATTATTTTCCAAAAAAAAAAAGCATACTTCACTTCACTACTACCTTTTTTTTTTAATGATTGCAAAGAGATTGCTGAAGCTATTTGACCAAGATATCCAACTTCATGGCCAATAGCTTATTGTTGCTTGCTTTGAGGTCCTTAGTTTGCTTCTCATTGCCAACCATTTCAACATAAAGCAACTTGAGGAGCCTCTGATCAACAATAGTTAATGTGCTTGAGGAACCAAGAATTGTGCTAGAATATGTGCCAACAATTTCAAGTAATATTGTGTCTTTAGTAGGGGCTTCTTCCTCTTGCACATTGCCACAATCCAGAGGAGCTTACCTGACTTCTAATCAATTTCAATTCTAAAGGAATATTCTCATACTTCTCAATAGTTTTGACAATTTTTCTTTTTGTAAAAACAATATTTGAAATATGAGAGATGGATAAGGGAGACTGAGCTTACTGTAAACTTTTTCAGAATGACAAGAAATCTTTGTAAAGATCAAGTTTCCAATATCAAATTGGATTCCTACTCCCACATTTCTTAGCAAAGCAACCATCTTCTTGGTCACATTGTGCCTTGAACTGTTTAGAAGCCAACTCCTCATGGCTATGGCATAGAGTGCGACATAAGTTGGTTCCAAGGTTGATGAGTGAAGTTTTGAACCAACTAGCCATGTGAGGTGAATTCCATTGGTAATATTGGAAACATTAGTGTCTTTAGATTCCCCAAATTCCACATTCTTATTTCAAGGATGGTGTAGCAAGTGTATGACTTGTGCAAGCCTGAACTTGTACCATTTACCTCGCACATACACTTTCTGATACAAATTGCTCGTGGCGTCATCAATATTCTAAAGTAGGTTGGCATAGAATTCCAACACTACTTGCTAGACAAAATACTTGGAATAGAATTTCAACACTTATTTTAATTTTATTTCGAATTATTTATATATTTAATATATATTTTTTACATTTTTAATTAATATAACATATGATTTAAAAACAAAAAAGACACATGGCAAGTACTAATAGTGTCACATGGATGGTCGACAATGGTAAACATAAATCAATGATGGTCAATGTCGATCAACATTCGATCAATTGTGGGTCAAAGTCAAAGAAAATTTTTTAATATTTAATATTAGAATTTTCTATTTTTAACTTAAATTTAATATTTTTTTATTTTAAATAAACCTAATTGTCACATGATACATTATAATTGTTAGATGTGCCATGTGGCACATTCTTATTGGTGCCACGTGGAAACCGATTTTTTAACATCATTACAAAAAAAGTGTTGAATTAGGCAACAAAATGATAGTTTAAGTACCAATTTGGGACAAAAAATGTTTAAGTACCAAACTGGGAAAACAAGAATAGTTCGAGGATCAAATTGAGCATTAAGCCTAAAAAAAGTAGAAAGAAAATAAAGTATAAATGAAAGGATACCTTACTAAATAAATAGATATAGTCAACCATTAAATATCTTTGCAGAAGCTAAAGCAAACCCAGAAAAGGAGAAATGGAAGTTGAAGCTAATATTTGTTAGCTTTCTTATTTTCTTGTCTTTGTCTCATGGAAATCAAAGAAATGGAAGTGAAACAATTGTTTTTTCAGTGTTTTCATTATTCTATTGACAAGTGCAATTTTTTATTTGTTAAAAATTTAACATCATCAACTTCTGCTTTCGCTTATTTGGACTACCATAAAACAAAAGAAACTAATAACGAAATTTGAAAGGAATTATAAAAATCCGAATTAAAATAAATTGAGAATGATTGCATACAACTTCAACTCGAACAGACTCCTTCCAAGCAATCTACATACTCCCAGAAAAACCATAGCCTCAACCTAATGAGAAAATTGAAACCCCAATTTAGCGATAATTGCGTCAACCTTATCACTGATGACTCTCGTTTCGAGCAGACCCATAATATTTGGCTTAAATTCCCAATTGCATTAAAAAAAAACTTGAAAATTTACAATTGGCACATACCTGACAGTTCCAAGATAAAATAGACAATTTCATAAAACCAAATAAGAGAGAAAAGACAACTAACCTCTACTGATTAGAATTAGACCTAAACCACAGTTGCTTATTGATCGGAGCTGTCAAAAGCTTATTAGATCCTATTTAAATTTGAGAATTAATGAGCTCCACCATAAAGTTCATCGTGTCTGATAATGGAACTCTGACATTTTGACAGATTTAAATCTCTCACCACGATCCCTGATGGTTTTATTAAGGATCCTACATTTCCGAATAGTAGCATCTTTACCAACATAACCACGAATTTTTGTAGTCGCAACTTCAGTTTCAAAAATCCCCAAATCACTAATATCCAAAGGACAATTAATATTGATACCAATATTTTCTTTAAAAACCACTGTCGAATGCTTCACAAATATCATTTATCATTAAACAAACTCAAAATAAACAAGCAAAAAAATATTTCATAAATCATGCTATAAGATCATCCTATACCATGCATATAACAATTCATAATTCAACAAATTCAAAGTAAATAATAAATAAATTCTCAATAAATAAATTATTAAAATTAAAATATATTTTAAAGTTATTTTTTGGTACAAATAATAAAAAATTTAAAAATTATTAATTTTCAAATAAATAATAAAAATTTAAGTTTAAATTTAAAATTTGTTTTAGCACCGGTGATCAGTACAATTTATTCTGGCGAAAACGGATGAAATCAATCGATACTCACTAATACAACCAGTAGCAACTAGAATTTGCACCAGAATGGAACCTAAACTTTTTTGTTCCGATTTGCTACCGGAACAGTACCAACACTATGGGTAAAATTCATATAATTGAAAATAACAAAAAAAAAACGATGAGTCGATGATTGCATGACTCACTATCACTCGAAAAATTGATAATTGTGTTATCATCTTTTATCAGGTATTAAGTATTAAGTGGGTAAAAGTATTATTTCAATTTGTATTTTGTTTCTTTTACTCAAAAAGAAAATAGCAAATTAATTCTATACACTTTATCAAAAAACAAATTAATTATTATTTTTTTTAAAAATCAATTTTTACTATTAAATAAAGATGTGACTGATGGAATAATCATACATTATCATGTGTGACATGTCTTCCCATTATTTCTTCTTTTTGGCATCATGGAACAATGGTTAAATCTCATTTTTTTTCATCCCTCTATTATATCTAAATTTAAGATTTAACCTTTATATTTTAATTTCTAACCTATTTGGTCCCTATATTTGATAATGGTATTAGTTATTTGATAACAGTGGCTCCAGTGTTAAAGAGGATGTTGTACATCCTAGGAGACCCGGGTTCGAGCACCTGTTTGTGAAAGGTGTGTGTGCCTTATCAAAGGGCTAAGAAAATATGAACAGATACTACTATGTAATCACATCAATATATTAAAAAAATTTATTTTAAATAGTTAATAAGTTTAATTCACTAAATAGTTAATATTGTTGACAACATTGATTGAATTCTTGAGGTGGATTATTTTGAAAAAAAAATATTATTCTAACAATTTTTAAAAAATTTTGACATAAAGAGTTGAAATAAGTGTTTAAAAAATCCATGTAAACCATGAAAAGTATTAAGGGAGTTAACTATTTGAACTAAATTAATGTTGTTGTTTTTTAGTCATTATATAGTTTTGATCTTTTTATTACGCTCACATTTGGGGTTTCGTTTTTATATTTTAATTTGATATAATTTGGTTTTTTATTTTTACAATGACATTAATTAGTCTAAATAATATATATTTACATGAAGTTGGGATCAACATTATAAAAAATATTCGACCACAACATTTTAATCGGAATAATTAAGGGTATCAATTATTTTGACTAACTAATAATATTATGTAAAGAGGTCAAATTATATATATATATTTGAATATATTGGTTGTTGGAGCCCAATTTTGACCGGGCTTGGACTTTTTGTTTTAATTTAAAGGTTAAATTGATTTTAAATTTATCTTAAATTTAAATATTAAAACAAATTTAAACTTAACTAAAATAAAAGTTCAAGTGTCCATTTACAAGCCCAATTGAGCCAAATTTGACCCATTTACAATGGCCCAAAAGGCCCAATTACATTCAAGGCCCGAATGGCCCAATACCTAATCAAAACCCAAAACCCAACCACTTGCACTGGCAGCCTCTAATTCAGCCAATAGGAGCTAGCCACGTCAGCAATCAGGGTCATCTCCAGCAGCTCCAAGTTGCACTACCACAGCCACCTTCTCCACCAGCTCCAACCGCCACTGCTAAGGGCACCTGCAACAAGCAACAAGACAAGCATTAAATTAGAAACAGAAGATATCATCATTGTAAAAATCTAGCTATAAAACCAGACTTAATTTTTGTAATAAGGGGGGACACCAATTCTTGAAAATTTGAATACAATCCCTTTTATTACTAAACAATATTCAGAATCAATTAATAGCAACAGAAACGCTCAAATAGACCAGAAACAGAAGGCAATCGATAGCAAGCATAAGCACCAAGTGCTACCAGATCAACCCATCGAATATTAGCAAAGGTACGTTAAACATGAGTTAATTGTCTATTTGTCTTTTTGCTTTTATTATTAAAACCTCAAAACATTTGCATTCCCAATATTATACATTAATACTCGTTAACCATTTCATTGCCATCATTTATTAGTCTTTATTTTCCTATTTCCAAAACAGTAAATGAAAACATTAATAATGACTGTTTTAATAATATTAATATTTATTAATAATTAATAATAATAATTAATGTTATAATAATTAATAATATTTTTATAATAAAGAAAATAATATAAAAAGAAAATAAAAGGTCAGAAACTTATTAGCTTCCACCGGACCACTGTGCACCGCCGCTGCCACCGTCGAAGTCACCATCGTCGTTGTTGTTCGAACATCTGCACCAACAATACCAAAAATGGACTTAAAACAAACTAAAACTAAAAGAGAAGTTCTTTTTGAAAATTTTCCAGATCTGGGTTCGATTTAGAAAGAAAAAATGAATGAAAAGGAGTAAAAAGGGAAGAGGAAAGGCAATACCTTTCGGTGCTCCGGTGGCCGGAAGTCGACGCGTGGGCGCGTGCAACCGACGGCTGGCAGGGCGGCATCGGGACGGACCAAGGATCCATGGTGCCGGAGCGTGACCGTGGACGCGCGGCGGACAGGGGCCAAGGGCCTGGCGGGAGCATGGCCGGCCAAAGGTGTGGGGAAGAAATTTGAGAGAAAATTAGGAAAGGGGTGGGGGCATTTTTAAGAAAATGAAAAAATGATTTAAAAAAAAACTGAAAAATAATATTTATAGTACCCATGGACCGACCCGAAATCCGACCCGACCCACCTCAGGATCCGCGTGTTTTTGGAAAATGGGTTATTTGTGCGTTTGGTCCTTCCGCATTTTTTATTTGCTTCAATTTAGTCCTTTTTGCATTTTTTAATTATTTGTAATTTTACCCGTTAATTTTAATTAGTTTATAATTTAGTCCTTTGACTGTTTGACTGCACCGGAGGCTGCCACGTGTCACTTTTTGGCTTATTTCTGTATCTAGTCCCTGTAATTTTTAATTTGTTGTAATTTAATCCTTAAATCAACTTTTATTTAATTACAAAATTGGCCCAAGAATTTTCAAGATTTATAAATTAGTCCTTTGACTGTCTGACTGTACCAGAGGTTGCCACGTGTCACTTTTTGGCTTATTTATGTATCTAGTCCCTGTTATTTTTAATTTATCTTAATTTAATCCCTAAATCAACTTTTATTTAATTACAAAATTGGCTCAAGAATTTTTCAAGATTTACAATTTAGTCTCTTGACTGTTGGATGCCTGTGGGGCTGCCACGTGTCACCCACTCTTTGGTTTTATTGTTTATAGGTCCCCAAACAATCCAGAAATTACATTTTGACCCTAAAATTTTAGGAAATTACATTTTGACCCTGAAACTTCCAAAAATTACCATTTTACCCCCGAACCTTCTAAAATTCCATTTTTAACCCTGGTTTCACCAAAAATAACCATTTTACCTCCAAACTCTCAAAAATTCCATTTTTACCCCTATTTTTACCAAAAATTACCATTTTACCCCTAAACTCTCCAAAATTCCATTTTTAATCCCGATTTCACCAAAAATTACCATTTTATTCCCAAACTCTCAAAAATTCCATTTTTAACCCCAATTTCACCAAAAATTACCATTTTACCCCTAAACTTTCCAAAATTCCATTTTAGCCTCGATTTCATCAAAAATTACCATTTTACCCTCGAACTTTCCAAAATTCCATTTTTAACCCCGATTTCACCAAAATTACCATTTTGCCCTCGGGTATCCAAAAGTCCCGTTTTTAATCCCGATTTCATCGTTTCTTCTTCCTTATCGATGTTTGCATGTATTTGCACCTGCATTTTATATTTTCGCATATTATTTATCTGCTTATTATATTGCTTCGTATTTAATTTCTCTTATTAATCACTACTCGTGTTTTTAAACTTACGCTTTCATTTACAAGTTATTTTAAAAATCGAGGCAATGTTTGGTCCGAATGAAAACTTCAAAAAATCACGCCCTAACGTGTCGGGTGTGATTTCTTCGTATAACTCGTGCGAACCGGATATCCTTTTCAAGTTTTCTTACGCCCGTTCACTTCGAGGCTCCGAGAATGTTGTGTCCTAACGTGTTGGTCGCTACTTTAATTCTTCGTGAAAGTCGAAGTAAACAAGTAATCTTTTAATCCTTCAAATCATATGTTCGAGGATTACATCTTAAATTTAATACGAATTTTTCAAATTCTCAAAATATATCTATAAGCATATGTCACAAATGATTTAAAAAAACGAGGCAATGTCCTTTGTGTGACAACTTCGAAAAATCGTGCTTTAACGTGTTAAGTGTGATTTTGTAATTCACGTAAATCGGATATCCTTTTCAAAAGTTTTCCAAACCGTTCTTCAATCTTATATATTCACAAAGGATTTTAAGACCAAAGGAAATTATGTTCTTTCGCGTGAAAACCTCGAAACACCATGCCCTAACGTGCTGGGTGTGAACTTCGTACAATTCATGCGATAGAATACTCTCTTTAAAATTCCCCGAAATGCCATTCCATTTCGAAGCTCCAAGAATATGGTGCCCTAACGTGTTGGACACGACTTTAAGAGGCTCGGAATACGGGAGCAAATGTTCTTAAAAAGATTTCTTTAAAAAATGCACAGAACCTTTTAAAATAAACACCGCATTTTAAACTTTACTCGAGTTTTCACTGTTTTCATAAAAAAGATCCGAAAATAATCATGTGGTACCAATTTTGGGCGTATGAGGGTGCTAATCCTTCCTCATGCGTAACCGACTCCCGAACTCATTTTTTCTGGATTTCGTAAGACCGACATTTTAAACGTTTAAAACGTTTTGTGGTGATCCAATCACACCTGAAATAAAAAAAGATTGGTAGCGACTCCCTTTTTACTCCTTATTTCCTAAATTTTAAAATAATTTTTGAAACCTCATTTTCGAGGTGGTTTCGACAGCTTGGCGACTCCACTGGGGAACTTTTTTTAAACAAACGAGAGTCAAGCTAATATTGATAATTTTTGGGTCTTTTTGAGAACGTCTAAACTTCGATTTTATTTAACATGCGATCCTCGACATTTTTGTGAAAAATTATGCTCTGTGATATCTCTAGTATAGCTTGGCATCATGTGCATCGCGTTATTACCCTTTTAAGTGGAAGTGGAAAACTACTCCTTCGTGAGGTCTTCACCTCCGTGCAGGATAGTGGATTGCTTTCGGGATTACAAAGTACCCTTGTTTTCGTGAAGTTTTCACTTCCGTGCAAACATGCGGGAAATGCGTCCCCCTAAACCGAACTCATCCGTATGAGCCTGTAATGGGTGAGTACCGAGGAATTTGCTGGTTTGGGTACCCTTCACCTTTAGAACCTAAACTACATATAGTGAACCGTAAGTACTCGCCTTAGATGGAGTTAGGCCGAACCTTTATAGCATTCACCCAAGATTAATTCTTAGGTACTGATTTTGATATTACATGCTACTAACCGTGTTTGTTTTGTCTCTCTTTTACTTGCATTTGCATCATCATGAACGAAAAGGTTTGATTCAAGTCCGTTTACAAATTAGGCAGTTTCATCATGGAAGAAGGATTTCTAGATAAAGTAGAGGACAATATGGTGGCACGCCTATGGTCCGAAGAATAACAGCGTGAAAAGGGTGACAGCCTGAAAGACGGGCATCTGTCAGAATTTTGGGACTACACTCGTATTAATGCAACTCAGAACAACTTACAAGGGTTAAGAGAGATTTGGGGGCATTGGGATGATGAAATAAGGCAGATGTTTTCACCGAGATTATGGAGATCTATCTTACCTACTTGAAGTAAAGATCGACAAACACTTTGTTTCGAGCCCTCTCCCAACATTGGAATCCTGCCTATAGCTGCTTCACCTTCGGTCATCTAGACTTGGTACCAACAATAGAAGAATACACTGCTTTAATTCGTTGTCCTAGAGTCCAAGCCGATAAAGCATATTCAAAAGACGCAAGTGTTCCGACATTTCTGAAAAGGTTGATGAGTGTCACAAGGATGAGTGAGCAATGGGTTGCCTCCCGAATTAAGGCGAAAGGAGATAACAAATGTATTAATTGAAAGAGTCTGCAAGAGCTGATTGCAACACATCCAGATATGAGAAAACGTGTTGATATCTTCACCCTCGGCATATACGATTTGGTCTTATTCCCGAAAGCGCTGAGACATGTCGAGGATGCGGTAGTAGCATTGTTTGATCGACTTAGTAGGGGAATCACCCCAGTCCCTGCTATCTTGGCAGAAACTTTTCGCTCGTTAAGTGCATGCCGAAGAGAAAGAGAAGGAAGATTCATTGGTTATGCTCAGCTTTTAATGGTCTGGTTTCACAGTCACTTCTAGAAAGTGGAGAAATTCTCTTGTAAGGTATTTTTAACAGATTTCTCGCCTCTAAAAGACTTTGTGGCCACGCAACGCGAACAAAATATATCCGAAGAAAAATGGGCAGCCGTTCTCCAGAATCTTCAAGATGAAAATATTGAATGGTGTGCGCCTTGGTTCCTCCTAGACGAGATTCTCTACCGATGTGGTGATTTCGATTGGGTCCCGTTACTCGGAGTCTGGGGTGTTACTGGATATGCTCCGCTGCTTGTTTTAAGACAATATAAGACAAGACAGTTTATCCCTGCTACACATGGCCTGGCACATTGCGAATTTTCTTATAAAGGGAATGACTATAAGAAGAAAGTTCGGGAAATAGCAAATTCATGGAAAATGGTACAAAAAATGAAGAAGTTCAGTGCCAATCCATTGACAACCCCGAATTATGACTGGTGGAGGAGTAAGAGAGTGAATGACAACATCCCTGCTCCAAATCCAGAAAATGTTCGCCCTCTGGAGGAATATTTGCAAGAGGTCCCGACGGAGATAGACATCCTTAAGCATGACTTTGAAAGGAAAAGCTCAGAATTCGGAAAGAGGATAGAAGTTCTAGACGAAGACAAGATGCAGCTAGGGCTAGATGTGGATTTTCACAGGTTAGAGGCCGAGAAATTGAGAAAAGGGAAAAATAAGGCTGAAGAAGACCTTGAAGATTTGAAAAAACACTTCAAAAAGCTTCGGTAATCCATGAGGACTACGGGGTTAGGGAAAACTTCTGAGTAATGGCGTCAGGAAATTCAGGAACAAAAGACCAAACGGAGCATTGACGAAGAAAATTCCAAGATGGTCAAGCCCGAGAGAACGCCTTGAAAGGAGAGCTACTAGAAAAAACGAGTCGAGGAGACCGAGTTAAAAGCTCAGATGGCCAGTCTAGAGGTGAGGATAAAGGAGTTAGAGGAATCATTATGGAGGCACCAAAATCGAAACACAGTATCGGAGCTGAAAGTGTGCATGGCCTAAAAATAAGAATTAAAAGAAAGAGTGCAAGAACTGGAGGTCACACTCCATAATAATGAAATCCGATTCGAGATCATGGAAAGAGATTTAGAAACCAGTGAATGGCACACCCGTCAAGCCGAGAAAGAGGGTCGGGGAACGAGATCATGTCATGAGTAAGGCACTAACTTAGATGAGAGAAGCGGTCGATCACATGCAGGAGCTCGCCGCTGAAGCTGACGTTTTGAGCCTTCAGTACGAGTCAAAGTCGGAACGAGGAAAGAAGTTAGCAAGATTGCTAGGAAAGATTAAGGATCTGGGCCGAAAGGCCAAGCCATTTGTATAAACTTTGTTTATGTAAAGAAGTCTTTCTTCTCGAGAAGTTGCTCTAAATGAAAATGGACTTTAGAATCAATGCCTTTTCTCGTATTTGCATACATGCATTTTGCATCATATCTTGCATACTATTGACATAACATCTCCTAACTAAAGTTAATTCAATCAATTAACATCAGTAAACATTGAAAAACCACATCGTTATTATACGCGTAAGAAGCCAAAGCTATGGATTAGAGAATAGAGAGGCTAGAGCAAATGCAAAAAGAAATACAAGAACAGATGCAAGCTCAATTACAAGACCAGCTAGAGAGAGTACAAAGGGACATGAGAGACCAAATAATCGAATCCCAAAGCAATATAATTAATCAGCTAACCTAGTTGTTGCGAGATTCAGATAAGGGAAAAGGTCCCGCAGAGACCCGAGAGAGGAAAACGAGGATCCTCAATATCCTCCTGGCTTTACACCCGTACACCATCAGTCCCGCCAGAAACAAACCCGCGAGAAACACCCATCTTCATTCGGCGCAACCACAGCCCATTGGCGCATCGGGCCAAGCTAATTACCTGGTCGGATCAGGATCGAACCCGGGTGAAACCGCTGCGAATCCTATCAACCCCGACCTCGATGATACGATGGAGGCGGAAAGAACCAAAATAGAGGTATCCAAACAGATAGAAGAAAGGTACAAATGGCTGGAAGACAAGGTTAGAGCAATGGAAAAGATTGACGTCTATAGTGGAATTTATGCCAAAGAACTAAGTCTGGTTCCAGACCTAGTCCTACCCCCAAAGTTCAAGATGCCCGAATTTGAAAAATACAACGGGACAAGCTGCCAGAAGCACACATTACGATGTTCTGTCGGAAGATGACAGGATATGTCCACAATGAAAAATTATTAATTCACTGTTTCCAAGATAGCTTGGTTGGATCCGCTGTAAAATGGTACAACCAACTAAGCCGCGCAAAGATTAATTCCTGGAAGGACTTGGCCCAAGCTTTTATGAAGCAATACGGCCATGTTACTGATATTGCGCCAGACAGAATTACCTTGCAGAACATAGAGAAGAAACCTAGTGAAAGCTTTCGACAATATGCTCAACGTTGGAGGGATGTAGCTACCCAAGTACAACCACCCTTAACAGAAAAAGAGATAACAATGCTTTTTATCCACACACTAAAGGCACCGTATCTCGATCGCTTGGTGGGTAATGCTACAAGGAGTTTTTCGGATGTAGATGTCGGGAGAAAAATGATTGAGAGCACGATTAAAAGCGAAAAAATCGACGTAGGAGACAGTGGAAAAAGGGCAGCCCCAAAGAGGAAGGAAATCGGGGTGAATAATGTAAGCACATACAGGCCAAATTATTCGAAATTGATCACGATGACGCAATCAAAACCTCCTTCTGACAATTATCAGAGTTTACCAAGATCAGAATCAAACTGGAAAAGAATACCGAGAAGATTCAGTTTACTCCAATTCTCGTTACGTACAAAGACCTCTATCAGCAGTTATATGATCAAACACGTGGTAGCCCCATACATCACGGAGCCCGTATCACCGCCATTTTCGAAGTGGTATGATGCCAACGCCCAATGTGAATTTCATGGAAGTGATTGGGCATTCCATCGAAAATTGTTTCACTTTCAAGAAGTAGTAGAAAAATTAATTAAGATGAAGAAAATAAGATTTGATAAGCCATCGAACCTAATGTGGCCGGAAACCCTTTACCTGTCCGTTTTGATCAAGGAGTAAATGCGATTACGAGTGTAGAAGGAAAAAAGGTTAAGGCTCACATTGAAGAGGTCAGATCTCCTATGAGATGGGTATGGCGTCAGCTGGTGGCTAGAGGAATGATCGTACAGAACGACGAAAAGATGGTAATGGCCAAGAACCATTGTGATTTCCACAACGCTGAAGGTCATGAGATTCAGCATTGTACGGAGTTCAAGGTTCTAGTACAAGATTGATGGACCGCAAGGATTGGAGTTCTTCGAAGAGGAGAAAGAGATGGGGGACATTTGCTCCTCCGAAGGAAAGATGACACATGAGCCTGATCGCCCGATAATAATTATCTCCACATCCAAGGGAGCTGAGACGAGAAGATAATAGACACCATGTGTTGTCATACGGAAACCTGCACCGTTTCCTTATGAAGACAGCAAAAGAATTCCCTGGAAGTTACGGGTGCAACATTGTGGCACCCAAGGTGGAGGAGCTGTAAAATGTGAACCTGGTCACACGTAGCGGTAAAACTTACAACTTGGAAGAGAAAGCAACTGCCAAAGGAAAAGCTATAGCGATTGAACCCGAAAAGGTGATTGATAAGTTGGAACCGATAAATGAGCTAGTGGCAGAGAGAGAAGCACAAGAGTTCTTGAAATTCTTGAAACACAGCGAATATAGCGTAGTTGAACAGTTACATAAGCAGCCCGCACGCATATCTATCTTGCATTACTGCTGAGTTCAGAGGCATACCGTAACGCATTGATGAGGGCGCTCAACGAGACTTATGTGACCCAAGATATATCGGTATGCAAGCTGGATCGATTGATTAACAACATTAGCACTGATAATTTTATTTTCTTAATGACGATGAAATCCCATCTGGAGGTATGGGATCGACCAAGGCATTGCATATTACCACTCGCTGTAAAGGGTACACTCTACCCGGAGTGCTTATCGACAACGGCTCAGCTTTAAACGTTTTACCGTTGGCCACTCTTGAAAGACTACCCATCGATAGCTCCTATATGAGAGTGTGCCACAACATAGTCAGAGCTTTTGATGGAACTGAAAGAAAAGTTATGGGCAGGATTGAAGTACCATTACAAATAGGCCCAAATACTTACGAGGTTGATTTCTTGGTGATGGATATCAAACCTTCCTATAATTGCTTATTAAGGAGACCCTGGATTCACGCAGCAGGGGCAGTACCGTCCTCACTTCACCAAAAGCTCAAGCTGGTAACCGACGGAAGGTTGGTTACAATCAATGCCGAGGAGGATATTGTTGCGTCTGTAACAAATGATGCCCCGTACATAGACAAAGATGAAGAGGCAATAGAATGTTCTTTCCGTTCGTTGGAATTCGTCAATGCCACATTTATTGGAGAGGGAAGTAAAATTCCTGAACCTAAATTGTCACAAACAACGAAGATGGGGTTGCGTTTAACGATTGGAAAAGGAGCATTGTCGGGAAAAGGGCTCGGAAATATCTCCAAGAATAGTTAGCGCGCCGCTGCCATTTGGAAAATGGGACCGTTTCGGGCTGGGGTACAAGCCAGACGTGAAAGAAAAGAAGAAAGAAATAGAAAGAAAGAGAGAGACAAGAAGAGCACGACAAGCCGGGGAAGAAATCAGTTGGAAACCGATGACCTTCCCTCATATTTCTAAAACTTTCGTTTCTGGGGCTAAGGCTTGAGAAGGAAAAAGTTGCAAAACTTGTAATGGGACTGAACATAAATGCTGTTTCCGAAGAAGCTGAAGAAAGGAGTTCGCTTCAAATCTGTCCGTATGCACCTGGGAGTAGTTTGGACAACTGGGTAGAAGAGGAGCTCCCCATAGCTTTTAGGAACATTTCAAAGTAATACTCGTTACACCTCTATCATTCTATGCCCGGGAATGATAGAAATCTTTTGTAAAAGGGCATTTGAGTTTTTATCCATTATCTTAAATGAAGATACATTTTGACAACTATCTCTTTATTCTTTTCCTTTCAATTCCAAATAAATTATTTGCAGTAACACATAAAAATAAATCATTCTTGAATACATACACCCATAATCATATCATACAGTCATTCTTTAATTTATTTTGTTCATCTATTCTCTCTCTTCTCATCTATTAGAGATGGAGATATAGTAATATGAGTGACACTGACTCCGAACCTCATTCGACCAAGATATTGTGTCTTGAAGAATCTTAAGACTTCGAAGATGACCAGGATTGTAATATATTTCCTGAATTGCAACGAATGATGGAACAGGAGGAAAAGCAAATCTTGCCCCACAAAGAGGTGGTAGAAACAGTAAGCATAGGAATGAGGAAGAAAGAAAGAAGTAAGAATTGGACCAGCATCTCAGCAAAAACACGAAGAGATCTTATTGAGCTGCTAAGAGAATTCAAAGACGTCTTCGCCTGGTCCTACCAAGACATGCGCCGGGCTAAACACCGACATCGTGGTTCACAAGCTCCCAATAAAGGAAGAATGCAAGCCCGTCCAACAAAAGTTTCGCAGAATGCGACCTGATGTGCTGCTTAAAATAAAAGAAGAGGTCCGAAAATAGTTTGACGCGGTTTCCTCCGAGTGTTTGAATATTCGGAATGGTTCGCCAATATAGTTCCTGTCTCCAAGAAAGATGGTAAAAGTACGTATGTGCGTAGATTATCGGATTTGAATAGGCCAGCCCAAAAGATAACTTTTCGCTGCCACACATCGACACCCTGGTAGATAATACACGGGGCATGCCTTTTTCTCCTTCATGGATGGTTTCCGATATAACCAAATAAAGATGGACCCTACAGACATGGTGAAAACTACCTTTGTCACAATGTGGGGAACATTCTTTATAGGTGATGCCGTTCGGACTTAAAAATGCTGGGCAACATATCAAAGAGCATGGTAACATTGTTTCATGATATGATGCACAAAGAATTGAGGTCTACGTCGACGACATGATTGCAAAGTCCGAACAGAGGAAGAACATTGAATGTCTTGAGGAAATTGTTCATGAGATTGAGGAAGTTCCAGCTAAAATTGAACCCTGCCAAGTGCACTTTTGGAGCTACATCGGAAAATTGTTGGGTTTTGTGGTCAGCCAAAGGGAATCGAGATAGACCCAGACAAGTTAAAGCCATACAAGAGTTACCCCCGCCTCGTACGCAAAAAGAAGGTTCGAGGTTTCTTGGGAGATTGAATTATATCTCTCGTTTATCTCGCAGTTACGGAGAAATGTGACCCCATATTTCGCCCTTCTTAGAAAGCATAACCCAGGCATTTGGGATGACCAGTGCCAAAGAACTTTCGATAAAGTAAGCAGTATTTGTCTGATGCTCCGGTACTAGTACCACCAAATCCCAACAAACCATTAATCTTGTACTTAACGATTTTCGAAATTCTATGGGATGTGTCTTGGGCCAACATGACGAGACGGGAAGAAAAGAAAGAGCCATATACTATCTCAGTAAGAAATTTACTGACTGTGAAGCAAGATACTCTCCAATAGAAAAACTATGCTGTGCACTGGTCTAGGACTACCGAAGATTGCGACAATACATGCTATACCACACGACATGGTTAATCTCGAAGTTGGATCCTCTAAAATACATGATGGAGTCAACTGCGCTAAATGGGAGAATGGCTAGATGGTAAATCTTGCTTGTCAGAATTTGATATCGTCTATGTAAGCCAAAAGGCAATTAAAGGAAGTGCAATAGCAGACTTCCTAGCCAGTAGGGCTTTGGAGGACTATGAGCCGATAAATTTGACTTTCCAAATGAGGATCTGATGTATGTCGCAAACTACCGAAGAAGAAACAGTGACCGAGCATTCTGTGGCGATTAAACTTTGATGGCGCTTCAAACGCTATGGGAAACGGGATCGGTGTAGTTTTAGTGTCACCAGAAGGAACCATTATCCCTTCACCAGTAAGCTTGACTTCGATTGCACAAATAAATATGGCAGAATATGAAGCATGTATCATGGGCATCCAAGCAGCCATAGATCGAGGGATCAAGATCTTAAAAATCTATGGAGATTCAGCATTGGTAATCTACCAGCTCAAAGGAGAATGGGAGACAAGGGACTCCAAACTAATTGAATATCGAAATATGATCCTCGAACTGATCAAAGAATTTGACGAGGTCACGTTCAGATACCTCCCACGCGAGGAAAACCAAAATGGCTGATGCTTTGGCTACTTTAGCTTCGATGATAAAAGTAAATAGGCCAGAAGATATGAAGCCCATTCGAATGAGCATCTACGAAACCCTAGCCCATTGCTGCGACATCGAAGAAGAAGGAAAAGAGGGGCATCCTTGGTACCAGGATATTCTCCAGTATGTGAAAGACCGAAAATACCCCGAAGGAGCAACTGAAAATGACAAAAGGACATTGAGAAGGCTCGCAAATGAGTACGTCCGGAATGGAGAAATCCTGTATAAGAAAAGGAAGGATCAGGTGTTGTCGAGATGTGTGGACTCAATCGAGGCTAAAAAGATCCTAGAAGAAGTCCATGAAGGGATTTGTGGAACACACGCGAATGGATTTAAGATGGCTAGGCAGATCATGAGATTTGGGTACTATTGGTCGACTATGGAGACTGATTGTATCAATTATGCCAAGAAATGCCACAAATGCCAGATCTATGGGGATAAGATCCATGTGCCTCCCCTCACCACTGCATGTCATGACATCCCCATGGCCTTTTTCTATATGGGCATGGATGTTATTGGACCAATTTCACCAAAGGCCTCTAATAGACATAGATTCATTTTCGTGGTTATCGACTACTTCACCAAGTGGGTAGAAGCTGCCTCTTATGCTAATGTTACAAAGTCTACGGTCAGCAAGTTCCTGAAAAAGGAAATCATATGTTGATATGGAATGCCAGAAAAGATCATATCAGACAATGCACTAAACTTGAACAACAGCACGATATCGGAGGTCTATGAGCAATTCAAGATCAAACACCATAATTCGTCCCCATATCGCCCAAAGATGAATGGAGCAGTAGAAGCAGCGAATAAAAACATCAAGAAGATTGTTGCAAAAATGACAGAAACCTATAGAGATTGGCATGAAAAATTATCCTTCGCTTTTCTTGCTTATAGGACTTCTGTCAGAACATCTATTGGGGCAACACCGTTCTCACTTGTATACGGAATGGAGGCTGTTTTACCCATCGAAGTAGAGATTCCTTCTCTCTGAGTCTTGTCAGAGTTGAATTTGGATGATGGAATGGGTCCAAGCCAGATATGATCAGTTAAATTTGATTGAAGAGAAGAGATAAAGACTATCCGCCACGGTCAAATGTACCAAAAACGGATGATGCGTGCTTACAACAAGAAAGTTCACCCAAGAGAATTCCATGAGGGAGATCTAGTCTTAAAAAAGATACTTCCAATACATAAAGACTCTCGGGAAAATGGATGCCCAATTGGGAGGGGCCGTACGTGGTAAAGAAAGCCTTCTCTGGAGGAGCCTTAATTTTGACTGAAATGGATGGCAAAGAGCTATACAACCCGGTGAATTCAGACTCGGTGAAGAAATATTACACATAAAAAAAAAATCGGAGAGGTCGAGATGAAAACCCGTGGAAGGGCATCCTGAAACCAAAGGGGTTTTCAGTTGAAAACTCAAAAAGAGCAACTCAAATACAAAACAAGGACAACCAATTGCTCCCTTAAAAGTGGCAAAATGGAAATATTTTACATCTTGGGGCATCGACGAAGTAATTCCGAGACCTCCAGAAACATGTCAAGTAAAAGATGATCTTTGGATCAGGGAAACTCATATCTGATATCTAAGTCTAATACTGTTCTTTTGTCGTTATTTGTTCTTTGTAAATATTTGATATCATAGCCAATAAATCTCCAAATTTGATCCCATTCTTTTCCATATTGTCCAAGTATTTTCATATTAAGATGATGGATAAAAGGTCATAAAAGGAAATAAGGATTCGCGAGTATTATTTTAGGAATTTCCTAAAAGACACGAGAATCCTAAGCAACTGCCAGTTGAAAGAGTAAAACCTGAAAGAAGCAATTCAAATGCTGAATCTGCCAAGTTGAATTCAAGGAAATGTCAAGAGATGGTTTCAAAATAAAAAAGACTAACATTTGAAAATTTCAAACATTAAATCATACAGATTCATTCTAGGATTAAGAGCATTTTAACTCATTTCCAAGCATAACATCCTAAACATACCTGGCCTACGTAGAGGACCATTTGAGCATTTTCTGCAGGTCTCAGTGTCATAGGATGCATGATGAAAAACCCAAGACCACGATAGAAGATCCCGCATCACGGCAACTTGAAAGGAAAGTTCCAAGTCACAACGAATAACCTAGCATTTTTAAGAACATGAAGGGTCGAATCCACGACGATGGATCTTTCACCTAGAAGACAAAGTGGATCAGACGCAGCAAGATCTTTTCCTATCCGCTTGAAATTGAAGTAGAGTTGGATAACAAATCTTTATCTCTGAAATTGAAGTAGGAGCAAGATCTTTTCCTATCCGCTTGAAATTAAAGTAGAGTTGGATAACAAATCTTTATCTCTGAAATTGAAGTAGGAGAAAAATCTTTTCCTATCCGCTTGAAATTGAAGTAGAGTTGGATAACAAGTCTTTATCTCTGAAATTGAAGTAAGAGCAAGATCATTTCCTATCCGCTTGAAATTGAAGTAGAGTTGGATAACAAGTTGTTATCTCTGAAATTGAAGTAAGAGCAACATCGTTTCCTATCCTCTTGAAATTGAAGTAGGGTTGGATAACAAGTCTTTATCTCTGAAATTGAAGTAAGAGCAAGATCATTGCCTATCCCCTTGAAATTGAAGTAGAGTTGGACAACAAGTTGTTTTCTTTGAAATTAAAGTAAGAGCAACGTCATTTCCTATCCGCTTAAAATTGAAGTAGAGTGGATAACGTGTCTTTATCTCTGAAATTGAAGTAAGAGCAACATCATTTCCTATCTTCTTGAAATTGAAGTAGAATTGGATAGCAAGTCTTTATCTCTCCGAAATTGAAGTAAGAGTTAGACAAAGCATCAAATATCACTTCCTATCCTCTTAAAATCGAAGTAAAGATTGGATAGCAAGTCTTTATATCTCTGAAGAGCAAGATAAAACTTCGACGTCGAGGGTGCAGCAAGTCAGATGGCGGATCCCATTTTTCCCCGCAGTCACGACGGATTGGAATAGAGCTGCAAGTCAAGTGTTATCAATATGAAGTAGTCAACGATGGGGCCGTGATTTAACGAAACTGGACAAAATTGGGCCTCCTTTTTAATCTTTGCTCCGTTCCTGCTACACCAACGAGCAAAGAGGGGCAGCTGTTGGAGCCCAATTTTGACCGGGTTTTGGACTTTTTGTTTTAATTTAAAGGTTAAATTGATTTTAAATTTAAATTTAAATTTCAATTTAAATTAAAATATTAAAACAAATTTAAACTTAACTAAAATAAAAGTCCAAGTGTCCATTTACAAGCCCGATTGGGCCAAATTTGACCCATTTACAAGGGCCCAAAAGGCCCAATTACATTCAAGGCCCGAATGGCCCAATACCTAATCAAAACCCAAAACCCAACCACTTGTACTGGCAGCCTCTAATTCAGCCAATAGGAGCTGGCCACGTCAGCAATCAGGGTCATCTCCAGCAGCTCCAAGTTGCACTACCACAGCCACCTTCTCCACCAGCTCCAACCGCCACTGCTAAGGGCACCTGCAACAAGCAACAAGACAAGCATTAAATTAGAAACAGAAGATATCATCATTGTAAAAATCTGGCTATAAAACCAGACTTAATTTCTGTAATAAGGGGGACACACCAATTCTTGAAAATTTGAATACAATCCCTTTTATTACTAAACAATATTCAGAATCAATTAATAGCAACAGAAACGCTCAAATAGACCAAAAACAGAAGGCAATCGATAGCAAGCATAAGCACCAAGTGCTACCAGATCAACCCATCGAATATTAGCAAAGGTACGTTAAACATGAGTTAATTGTCTATTTGTCTTTTTGCTTTTATTATTAAAACCTCAAAACATTTGCATTCCCAATATTATACATTAATACTCGTTAACCATTTCATTGCCATCATTTATTAGTCTTTATTTTTCTATTTCCAAAACAGTAAATGAAAACATTAATAATGACTGTTTTAATAATATTAATATTTATTAATAATTAATAATAATAATTAATGTTATAATAATTAATAATAATATTTTTATAATAAAGAATAATAATAAAAAATAAAATAAAAGGTCAGAAACTTATCAGCTTCCACCGGACCACTGTGCGCCGCCGCTACCACCGTCGAAGTCACCATCGTCGTTGTTGTTCGAACATCTGCACCAACAATACCAAAAATGGACTTAAAACAAACTAAAACTAAAAGAAGTTCTTTTTGAAAATTTTCCAGATCTGGGTTCCTTTTCTAGATCTGGGTTCGATTTAGAAAGAAAAAATGAATGAAAAGGAGTAAAAAGGGAAGAGGAAAGGCAATACCTTTCGGTGCTCTGATGGCCAGACGTCGGCGCATGGGCGCATGCAATCGGCGGCTGGCAGGGGCGGCATCGGGATGGACCAAGAGCTCACGGCGCCGAAGCGTGACCGTGGACGCGCGGCAGATAGGGGCCAAGGGCCTGGCCGGCCAAAGGATGTGGGGAAGAAATTTGAGGGAAAAATAAGGAAAGGGGTGGGGGCGTTTTTAAGAAAATGAAAAAATGATTTAAAAAAAACTGAAAAATAATATTATAGTACCCATGGACCGACCCGAAATCCGACCCGACCCGCCTCAAGATCCGCGTGTTTTTGGAAAATGGGTTATTTGTGCGTTTGGTCCTTTCGCATTTTTATTTGCTTCAATTTAGTCCTTTTTACATTTTTTAATTGCAATTTTGCCCGTTAATTTTAATTAGTTTATAATTTAGTTCTTTGACTGTTTGACTGCACTAGAGGCTGCCACGTGTCACTTTTTTTGCTTATTTCTGTATCTAGTCCCTGTAATTTTTAATTTGTTATAATTTAATCCTTAAATCAACTTTTATTTAATTACAAAATTGACCCAAGAATTTTTCAAGATTTATAAATTAGTCCTTTGACTGTTTGACTGCATCAGAGGTTGCCACGTGTCACTTTTTAGCTTATTTATGTATCTAGTCCCTATTATTTCTAATTTGTCTTAATTTAATCCCCAAATCAACTTTTATTTAATTACAAAATTGGCCCAAGAATTTTTCAAGATTTACAATTTAGTCCCTTGACTGCTAGATGCCTGTGAGGCTGCCACGTGTCACCCACTCTTTGGTTTTATTGTTTATAGGTCCCCAAGCAATCCAAAAATTACATTTTGACCCCAAAATTTCAAGGAATTCCAAAACCATTTTACCTCCAAACTCTCAAAAATTCCATTTTTAACCCTGATTTCACCAAAAATTACCATTTTACCTCCAAACTCTCAAAAATTCCATTTTTAATAACCCCGATTTCACCAAAATTACCATTTTACCTTTTACCCTAAACTCTCTAAAAATTCCATTTTTAACCCCTATTTTACCAAAAATTACCATTTTACCCCTAAACTCTCCAAAATTCCATTTTTAATCCCGATTTCACCAAAAATTACCATTTTACCCCTAAACTCTCAAAAACTCCATTTTTAACCCCGATTTCACCAAAATTACCATTTTACCCTAAACTCTCCAAAATTCCATTTTTAATCCCGATTTCACCCAAAATTACCATTTTACCCCCAAATTTTCCAAAATTCCATTTTCAACCCCGATTTCACCAAAAATTACCATTTTACCCCTAAACTTTCCAAAATTCTATTTTTAGCCCCGATTTCATCAAAAATTACCATTTTACCCTCAAACTTTCCAAAATTCCATTTTTTAACCCCGATTTCACCAAAATTACCATTTTGCCCTCGGGTATCCAAAAGTCTCGTTTTTAATCCCGATTTCATCGTTTCTTCTTCCTTATCGATGTTTGCATGTATTTGCACCTGCATTTTATATTTTCGCATATTATTTATCTGCTTATTATATTGCTTCGTATTTAATTTCTCTTATTAATCACTACTCGTGTTTTTAAACTTACGCTTTCATTTACAAGTTATTTTAAAAATCGAGGCAATGTTTGGTCCGAACGAAAACTTCAAAAAATCACGCCCTAACGTGTCGGGTGTGATTTTTTCGTATAACTCATGCGAACTGGATATCCTTTTCAAGTTTTTCTTACGCCCGTTCACTTCGAGGCTCCGAGAATGTCGTGTCCTAACGTGTTGGTCGCGACTTTAATTCTTCGTGAAAGTCGAAGTAAACAAGTAATCCTTTTAATCCTTCAAATCATATGTTCGAGGATTGCATCTTAAATTTAATACGAATTTTTCAAATTCTCAAAATATATCTATAGGCATATGTCACAAATGATTTTAAAAATGAGGTAATGTCCTTTGTGTGACAACTTCGAAAAATCATGCTTTAACGTGTTAAGTGTGATTTTCGTAATTCACGCAAATCGGATATCCTTTTCAAAAGTTTTCCAAACTGTTCTTCAATCTTATATATTCACAAAGGATTTTAAGACCAAGAAAGGAAATTATGTTCTTTTCGCGTGAAAACCTCGAAACACCATGCCCTAACGTGCTGGGTGTGAACTTCGTACAATTCATGCGATAGAATACTCTCTTTAAAATTCCCCGAAATGCCCTTCCATTTCGAAGCTCCGAGAATATGGTGCCCTAACGTGTTGGATACGACTTTAAGAGGCTCGGAATACGGGAGCAAATGTTCTTAAAAAGATTTCTTTAAAAAATGCACAGAACCTTTTAAAATAAACACCGCATTTTAAACTTTACTTGAGTTTTCACTGTTTTCATAAAACAAGATCCGAAAATAATCATGTGGTACCAATTTTGGGCGTATGAGGGTGCTAATCCTTCCTCATGCGTAACCGACTCCCGAACTCATTTTTTCTAGATTTCGTAAGACCGACATTTTAAACGCTTAAAACGTTTTGTGGTGATCCAATCACACCTGAAATAAAAGATTGGTGGCGACTCCCTTTTTATTCCTTATTTCCCAAATTTTAAAATAATTTTTTGAAACCTCGTTTTCGAGGTGGTTTCGATATTGGTGTGATTACATGGTAGTATCTGTTCATACTTTTTTAACTCTTTGATAAGGCACACACACCTTACACACATAAATGCTCGAACCTGGATTTTTTAAGATGAGCACATTCTCTTTTTCACTGAAATTTCAAATTATATTAAATTAAAGTATTGCTAAATTTAAATATAGTAGATCAATCATAAACATAATTTTGATCCTAACACAATGGTTTGTGATTTGATTTAATAAATATTTTATTTTTAAAATGTTTTTTTATTTAATTTAATTAATAAACTAGTTTACTGTATTTTACATACCAAACATGAAAATGTTAAAACGCATATGGCGGGAAGGAGTGAAAGCCCAAAACCTACCCTATAAATTAAATAAACCAAAATTTCTTCTTCACTCTTTAGTTTCTGAATCAAAAAAGAAAAGATTTTTTTGTTTTATTTTGAATAATTTGGGCTAAAATGGGAAAGAGAAAGAAATCTAGGGTTTCACGCGATGAAGATGAGGAGGATGAAGTAGTTCAAGAAGAAGAGGGCAATCATTCTTCTTCAAGTGATAAGAGTTTATATGAGGTTTTCCCCTCTTCTTTTAAAATTTTAACTTCGAAAATTAGGGGTTTTGGGTTGTCTTTACCTGTGATTCAGTGATTGTGAAGTAAGAGTTCTCTCTTTTTTCTCCCATAATATGGGCTGCCTTTGGATGTATATGTAATAGGTTCATATTGGAATTTCATTCGAAGGTTGTTGTTTAGGTTCTTGGGTTATTTTATTCAATGAAATTTCAATTAGAAATTTGAGCAACAGATACCCAATAACGACTGGTTGCTTGCAGATTCTCGGAGTCGAAAAAGCAGCATCTCAGCAAGAGATTAAGAAAGCATATTATAAGTTGGCACTTAGACTTCATCCTGATAAGAACCCTGGTGATGAGGTAAAAACCTGAAGTTAATTTGTATTTTTAAATTAGACTTCAAATATCTGATTGTGTGTGGGATTGTTGAAGGGAAGAATATGAAGCTAAAATTTAGTTCTTTTTCATCTATTTATAACGCATCGTATTTACTTATGCAGGAAGCCAAAGAGAAATTTCAGCAGTTGCAAAAGGTCATATCGATTCTCGGTGACGACGAGAAACGGGCTGTCTATGACCAAACAGGTTGTGTTGATGACGCTGTAAGTAAATTCTGTATCTTCTTTCTTTCTTTTTATGTGAAAAATGCATTATTAGTTAAGCATTATCTAATTCGTTTCCTGTGATTTTGTTGATCAGGATCTTGCTGGGGATGTTGTTGAGAATTTGAAAAGCTTTTTCAGGACTATGTACAAAAAGGTTATGGCATTTGTTTCTCTTTATGTCATTTTAACTTTGGAGTTCTGTTCCATTTTGTTTACACTGGTTGAATCTGTTTCAGGTCACCGAGGCTGATATTGAAGAGTTTGAAGCAAATTATAGGGGGTCTGATTCAGAGAAGAAAGATTTGATTGATCTTTACAGGAAGTTCAAGGGCAATATGAATAAGTAAAAGAGGCTGAGTGTTTTCCTTTCCTTTAGGCTTTTGAGATTAGTTCTGATGCTTTTTTTGCCTTGACAGGCTCTTCTGTTCTATGCTTTGTTCAGATCCTAAGCTTGATTCACACCGTTTCAAGGACATGCTTGATGAGGCAATAGCAGCCGGTGAGGCTTTCTTTGGGAATTTATTTTCTCAAGCTGTCTTATAAATTTCCTGTTCTAGTATTAAAGTCTTAGGTGAAAAGGAAAAAGTATAATTGAAGTCTTGCATATAGTTTTTCCCTGGTTTTTCGATTTAAAAATGGATGACCAAAAGTTCCGGATCCTCTATGGTGAGACCTTTAGGCTTTTGGTTCTAAGCAACATTTTTTTTAATATCTTCACAAACAATAATCAAAACAAGGATCACATTTCAAAGCTATGTAGCAGTTTAAGAGCGAATGAGCTAAATCGATTTATCTCACTAGTCTCTGGAGCTAAATTTGTATTCAGTTTAAGAATGGATGAACTAATTGATTATTCCACTATTGTGTCCGGAATTACAAAAACTGGGATATGCATTATTCTTTGAGCTTTTCTCGATATGAGTCTTTCTTTCTTTGTTTTTTTTGTCTGTGTAGGAGAACTTAAAGAATCCAAAGCCTATAAGCAATGGGCAAAGAAAGTATCCGAAATGAAGCCACCCACGAGTCCCTTTAGGAGGAAGGGGAAGTGAGTTTGTTACTGGGTCTTTCCCATAGATTTTTAAGATATTTTCGTCAGCTGATTATAATGTAAAAATGTGCCCTTTTTTTTTTGTTTATTTAACAGATCAAATAAACAGCCAGAATCGGATCTATTTGCAATTATATCTCAGCGTCGAAATGAGAGGAAAGACCGATTTGATTCCATGTTTTCATCACTGGTATCCAAATATGGGGGTAGCGCAGAGTCTGAACCCACTGAAGAAGAATTTGAAGCTGCGAAGAGGAAAGTCGAAAGCAAAAAGGCCTCCAACAAATCGAAACGGAAGCGGCAGTAGGTCTCACTTGGATTTTCTTGAAGTTGGATGTGGTGAGACTTATGCAAAAATGCATGTCTTTTAACTATATGAATGCAAATTGCGTTATATGCTCTAAGAAACGTGGGATGATGCTTTTGTTGTAGTTACTTAAAAATGAAACCTCATTTGCACTTATCTTTGAGAAGTTACTCTCTTTTTTCTGGAATGTTTTGGATATGGTGAAGGATGGGAAGGGGCAGGGTGAGATTGTTTTTGCTTATGTACCCAAACCCAAATACAGTGACCGGCCGGTTCACTGGAAGTTGGCTCCTCTGTCATTTTCGGGGAGCTCTTTGGCCTCCCTGAGAAAAACAGGGGGTTGAGCTCCGTGGCGGGTGTGAGAGTAAAGTAGGAGTAATCTCGAATCCTAAATGTTAAATCGTAACGATGATTTCACTAATTTCCAAACAAAAGTTCAGCATTATTCAACTGTTACCAAAATGTAAAGCAAAAATAGGAAGAAGAGAGTTTTTGGAGATGGCCGGAAATTGGGGCAATGGAGGACGCCAAGAAGAAGATACTCTGGGCTACCATATTTCAATTGTTAATTTCTTTTTTATTAATTGCTTGGTTTCTTTTTACAACTAATTGCTTGCTTTAATTAACTCTATTCCCAACATCTGTTTTATTAAATGAAAGATTTCACTTTAAAAATTTTGTATTATTTTATTTTAAATATATTTTTGAAAGCATTTTAAATGTGTTTTTATACTTTATTATGTCATTTTAATATATTATTATTTAAAATAATGTATTTCAATCGATCAAACAATGTATTATTTTATTATTCAATTTATTACATTTCGACCATGGTTAAATTTGTTCTAGGATCGTGCTATCTATTCAAAATTTAAAAAAGTTTGGATAAAAATATTGGATTTAAAAAATAGGTTTGAGTAAAAAAATTAAGTTCGTTTAAAATATGGATCAGGTTCGAGCTTAAACATTCGAGATCTAAGCTTGGCCTAGCTTGATTTAGTTTAAATTTATAATATTTTATATTATGTTATTTTTATATATTATGTAATTTAGAACCCAATAAAAAAATAAGTATATACCAAATATATAATGCTATTCTAATGTAAACATTAAAAAAATATTAAAATGATTTTATAAAACATTAATAAATAAAAATGTATAAATATATTAAATATTAAAAAATAATATAAATATTAAAAAAATAAAAATAATACGGACTTAAGATGGATTTGGGTTAGTCTTTTACAAATATGGACAGATTTAAACAAAATTTTAGATCCAAATTTCGAGTCGGACCAAACTTAAACAAACATAAAGTATATTAATATCACGTTTAAAACAGGCCTAATCTATCAACACCTCTAATTATGGTTATTACTTGGTCTATTTCATTCACATTCTATTACAGTAAACTAAACATATCTAAATTCCAATATCAACCTATTACATATAAGAAGATTGTATTTTAGAGATTTTACTTATTTTAACAATTTGGGTTTTCAACATCATACTGTAAAAAAATAATTAAAACTCATGAACTTATTATTTCGAAGAAAAATAAATAAATTGAAATATTAAGCAATAACAACCACGAAGCCTGCAGTACTTTGTTCTTGAACCAATACAGAATCTTAAGTCTGGGTTGGTTTTGATCGAAGTATTCAACACATTCTTCATTCTTCTAATATGTATATATGTTTCATCGCACTTTCCCTACATTCATACAGGTTCCATGCCTGGTGTTTTCAAACTTAACACTGACGGATGGTAAGCAGTGCATGGATTTTTGTTTATTTGTAGCTAAGGAATTATTTTGTTTAATTTATGAAATGTTGATTTTGGATTAAAGAAAAAATGTGTATAGCATAATTAAAACTTAAATTTGGTGTAATAAGATATAATATGGCGATGAATTTTTACTAGCAATATAAGAAGGAAATTCTCACATTACAAAACAAGTGAAGAAAAAGAAATCTTCAATCAGTAGAACTCAAAACAAGGGAATGGAATCTGAGCCTTCTTGAATACAAATGGTATGTAAGTTATATATAATCTCTTCAAATACTGCAGGTAACCCCATAATTTAAGCAAAGAAAGAGACAATGAAGGCTCCAACCAAGGACCCAAGAACAGGCAAGGTTGAGGTTGCAACGCTGGAGTCTGGGCCTGGTGCAGAAGCTGGAGCGCCACCTGATGCGGAGCTAAGTGGGGCGCCATCTGGTGAGGCGGCTGGGGCGGTGCTTGCTGCCATGACAGCGCTCATTGAGGCGGCGGCGAATAGTACAGCGCAAGAGATCTTCTTCTTCATTTCCATGGTGTTGGAGAGACCTGCCTTAATTGGTTGCAGAAAAACTTTTGTTTTTTTATTTTTCTTTGTGTTTCTTATTTTTATTTTGTTGCAGGTGAGGAGAAGGAGAGTAGTATGGGTTCTTTTATACCTGATTTCCATGCCTATTTTTAGGGTTCCCCACCTTAATATTAGGGTTTTAGTTGCATGCATGGTTTTAGGATTCAGATTTAATTTTTTTATTTCTATTTTTAAACACTATTAAATTATCTATTAGTATTTATAATTTTTTTAAATATGTATTTAAATTTTTAAATTTCATAAATATATTTTTTAAAATTTAAATTATATTGTTTGTTATTAGTTTTAAATAGTATTATTTAAAAATATTTTTAATTTTCCAACAACCTTTTAATCCAGTGACAAGAGTATTATGTTGTAATCTTGACGGCTTGGGTTTAATCCCAAACAACATCATTCATCTCATTCAATTATAAAAATATTATTTAATTATATAATAAAAAAGAAATTTATTAATAGTTGGGATGACTACCAATATAATTTACCCTAATGTTTAATAGGTCAAGTGAAAAGCAGTTTAATCTCCTTTATATAAGATAAAGTAAATAGATGCAATATGTATAGGAAGAGTTTTTCCATAATTGAAATAGATAATGTATTTAGTTATTCATTATCTGAATTCACTTCAATTTTATAGATAACAAATTCGGATTCACTTATTTATTTTAAATGGGTAAACTACTCAAATAATTACTTAATTATTAATATATTTTTAATTAAGGTCACTCGTTATTAAAAGTTACAGAAGTATCACTTGAATTATCGAAAAATTTTGGGTCCATTTTTGTTAATTCAATAACAGGAGGATTTGAAATTTTAAAGTCAAAATTAAATGACACTTAATTTCCATGTAATTTTAGAGAAAAATAAAATCTAAAACGACATTGTTTCTCAGCCACCTCCCAATCTTTTCCTTCTTTTCTTCTCTGTTTGAATTTCTCGAAATGATCTCGAAACGTCGTGCCCCCACCGCACGGCCGTTGTTCAGCCTCCATTTTGGCCACCAATGACACTAAAACGAAGCTCTTTCTCCCTTCTCTCTGTCTCTCGGTTTTGATTCTCTAGAGGGCAACCAAAAACCTTTGGAAACCCTAAACCCAAAGTTTCAAAACTAACAAGCCCCTGTTTGTGGTCAACCACCATTGGATCGCCCCAAATCTTGAATATGTTACTTCTTTCATTATGCCTATTGCTTCATTTTTCATATCGGTGAGGAGAGACCTCAAACTCAATGTTTTGTCCTTCAACAGAAACTATTAAGCTTTTATCATGGTTCAAAATGGTACACGGAAGTATATTGATATTGATACGTACCAATATTGAGACAAAAATGATATATCCACGATCCACCGATATAGTATTGACTAGTTTAATTGGTAAATATTCTAGAGAGATTGGGTGAGGGTTAAATGATTTTGGGATCCATTTACTATTTTTTCCCTAATATTACATGAAGTGGCGAAGCGTAGTGGAGACATGGCCCCCGTAAAATGATAGATTTTTAATTTAGGTCTTTTATAATTTATAAACTTTTAAATTAACAATGATAAAATTACATTTTGACCATCTCAAAAATGATAAAAATTTAATTTAATATTTTAAATATTGTAAATATATAAACTATTAAATGATAAAATTATATTTTTATTATCGTAAAAATATACAATTTAATTTCGACTCTTCCCTTTAAATAAAATTTTAGACTCCACCACTAATTACATAGATATCAAGTGTCATTTAAATTTAAAATTCATGTACGTTCATATCACTCTTCTATTATTGATTTAATGGAAATGAACAAGAAAAATAAATTTAATAACTTTATTAATCATTTTATACTTTTTCATAATTGAGTCACCTAACTAAAACATATTGATGGCTGAATGATTTCGTAGCTTACTAAATTTAAATATTTAGTGAAATTAGGTATCCGACAACTAATTTTTAATTAAAAAAGAGTAGGATTTTGATAAATTATTATATCTTTTAAGAGATAAAATTTTGTATTTAATACTCAATAATAAATAAATTGAAATTTTAAAATAAATTTACTTCATAAATGTCTTGGAAAAGAAAAAAAGAACCCAGCAAAGTCAACCTTTTCACTTCACAAAAAACAAAATACAATATTATGTTGGTGTAGAATTTTTTTTTGTAATGTATAATTAAAAGGTTAATATTTATTTATATTTGATAATAATATATTCAGTGGTGGAGCCACGTTAAGGTTCAGGGGATCATGATCTCCTAAATTTAATTTTTTCAATTTAATCTTTTGTAAATTTACACTATGGCTCTCTCACAAATATAAGTAGCCTCCCAAGGTTTAAGATTTTTATAATTTTCCCCTTTATATATATTATAGCTCCCTTAAAATGGTAAAATTTTAATTTAGCCCTTTATAATTTATAAAATATTAAATTAATAATGGTAAAATTACACTTTGACCCCCTCAAAAATGATAAAAATTTAATTTAACCCTTTAAAAATAATAAAGATATAAGTTATTAAAATGATCAAATTATATTTGTACTATCATAAAAATATACAATTTAATTTCGGCCCCCCCTCAAATTTTTTTTTTTTGGCTTTGCCACTACTTGACCATTAGGCCAACACATAGGGTTTAATCTAGAGGCAAAGCCAAGAAAAAAATTTAGGGGGCTCGAAATTAAATTATCCATATCTTTATAATTTTTAAAGGATTAAATCAAATTTTTATCATTTTTAGGGGGTCAAAGTGTAATTTTCCTTTTACTAATTTAAACATTTTAAATATTTAAAAGGACAAAATGGCAAAATAACCATTTTAAGGGGGCTCCGGGCCCTTGCCAGCCCCCCTAAATACGCCTCTGGTTTAGTCTAGGGGCGAAGCCAGAAAATTTTTAGGGGGCCTCAAAGTTAAATTGCAATTTTTATGATAGTAAAAATGCAAGTTTTAAAGGACTAAATAAAAGTTTTATCATTTTTAAGGGGGCAAGTGAAATTTTACCTTTTCTAATTTAAAATTTTAAAAAATTTCAAGGGGTTAAATGAAAATTTTTCCATTTTAGGGGGGGCCAGGGCTCCTGTCAGCCTCCTTGGATTCGCTCCTGGTTTTAATCATTTAATTATTAAGTTAATTTTTTTGGGAGACCAGAATTAAATTGTATATTTTTTACTATAGTACAAATGTAATTTCATCATTTTAATAGCATATATCTTTATTATTTTTACAGGGTTAAATTAAATTTTTATTATTTTTGAGGGAACAAAGTGTAATTTACCATTACTAATTTAAAATTTTATAAATTATAAAGGATCTAAATTAAAATTTACCATTATAAGGGGGCTATATGCTGCGAGCATGACTAGTGCGAACATGAATGTTGCGAGCACTAATGCTGCGAGCATGACTAGTGCGAGCATTAATGTTGCGAGCACTAATGTTGCAAGCATGAATGTTGCGAGCATGGATGAAGAACAAGCCTCTCGCGATCCAATCGAGTTACCTAGAGGACCAATCACTCGCGCACAAGCTAAGAAGTTCAAAGAAGCTGTCACGGGTTTAATTAAACTAGTTTGGGAAAGCACTCCATGCAGTCTATGCATTTCATACAACTCGTGCACTTTTTGCAGCACATGCATTCCATGCAATGTGCTGCACATAAAACTTTAATTATTAAGTTAATTTCATCCTTATACTTTTTCGTATATTTGAAATTTAATCCTTATATTTTTCATGTTTTAGTTCAATTGTTAATTTCGTCCATTTTTTCTAACAAGTTCACTGATATATATTTTAAAACAAAAAGATACTTAATAGTCATGTATACCATAACATATTAGACAAAAATTCATGCTTAATTTTTAGTTTTGTCCCTTTTATTAGTAGTAACTAATTTTAAAATAAAAAATCGAGACTTATCATTAATAATTTTGCATCTCAAAATGCTCATAGAATCCATTTTTTATGATTTTTTGTGTTTTTGTAGTTGATGACATAGGAGTAGATTAAATGAAAATATTTTTTTTTTAATTTTGTTAAAAATATATTATTCACTTAATGCCATAAAACTTATTTAATGAAACTCTTAGTATATGATTTTATTTTATTGTATTACATTTTATAATTTTTTTAAAAGTGCCCAATTTACTGTTTAGCCCAGGGCCCAAAAAATGTCAAGAACGGGCCTGATAGACACACATCCAACTAACGGATTACGGAGGCCATAGAGAATGTCAGTACCAGAGGTTATAAGGCCAATACAAAATAATGGGTCTTACTATGAGCTGTAACGATACCCATGAGGACATGTATAAATATCTCTGATATTACTATCAATAATATACATGAAAAATATTACTCAACAAATAGAAATTTAGAACAAACAAGAGGAATTTTCATTTACTTTTTTTTTCTGTTATTTCTTTTTTTTTCTTCTTTTTTCCTGTTTTTTTTAGAAGGTGGAGGGGAGGGAAGAAGGGAGAGAAGAAAACCCCTAACATTGAATGATATATGATGTCGTTATAGAAAGGAGTCTTTCTCTTATTTCACTAGCGTTGATGGAATTTTCAGAGTCGGCGATTTTTGGATCTCTTCACTCTCATTTGCTTTTGATATTTTGTTCAGGAAAAAACGTGCAATAACAATGCTTGATGACATTTTGCTTTCTCTCCAGGAGTAAAATTTAGAGAAAACATGCTTTAAGTGTTAATCAAAACCAATTACAAAAGACGCAAAAAAATGATTTAACCCATTTTTTTATGATTTTTGTGTTTTTGTAGTTGATGACATAGGAGTAGATTGAATGAATTTTTTTTAATTTTGTTAAAAAAAATATTATTCGCTTAATGCCATAAAACTTATTATTTTAATGAAGTTCCTAGTATATGATTTTATTTTATTTTATTACATTTTATAATTTTTTTTAAAAGAGCCCAATTTACTGTTTAGCTTAGGGCCCAAAAAATGTCAAGAATAGGCCTGATAGACACACATTCAACTAACGGACTATGGAGGCCACAGAGAATCTCAGTACCAGAGGCTATAGGTCCAAGACTTAAAATTTTTTGTTCCAAGTTAATTTTTAACATTTCATTGAAAACCCTAAAATGTAGGCTCTAATGGAAATGATTGCAAAGTTCAAACCCTTATTTAATTAACCTTATACCGTATTTTAAATTGTAATTTTTATGATAGTAAAAATATAATTTTTAAAGGATAAATCAAAATTTTATTATTTTTAGGGACGAAGTTAAATTGTAATTTTTATGATAGTAAAAATACAATTTTTAAAGGATTAAATAAAAATTTTATCATTTTTAGGGTGGTTAAGTACAATTTTACTTTTACTAATTTAAAATTTTAAAAAAATTTCAAGGGGCTAAAAATTTTATCAGAAGAAAATATTGAAAGAAAGTGAAGCTTAAGTAGGCTGCTTGTGCTTGGGAGTTAAGTTGTTATTTTTTTTATATATCAAAATATAGAGTTTTTTTTTAATAATATATGGTTTTTTTATTAAAAGAATAGGTCCTGGCCCGTAATATTACATTTAACTAAAATAAACTAATTCCTAAAAAGCCTGATAGAATATAAAATTAAAAAAAGCCTACTCCTAAAATAAAATAAAACTCTTCTAAAAATCCAGGCCCATTTTCGATACTCCCAATGCCTAGCATTAATAATGAGATATCAAAATATAGTTTTTTTAAAGATGATCAGGCTGGGCTTTAATCATTACTTAAACAAAAAACCGAATTCAATTCAGCCTAACAAACATGTTAGCAACCCGAAACACTAAGGAAAAATAGCAAAACACTAAAGAATTCAAACAGTTTACAATTAAAAAAAATAAAGCAACAAAATAAATAAAGCAAAGAAAGAAGGCGAATGGTTGTTTTATGACTGTTTGTTTTCCAATGTTTAAAAGTCTAAGGGGTATCTAATTAATAAATATAATCATTGTTTATGACTATTTGTTTTCCCTTGACTAGTACGAACAAAGTGAGTTGAAACCACTCTTTATGTATTCTCGAAATATAAATCACTCTCTGTCTTTCACCATTAATATGCATAATCATTCTTCTTGTTCCCATTAACATCCAACCAAAACATCACAACTAAACAATCATGACTGCTTAAAAGTCCGAGGGATCCTTCTTATATATAGACACCGCCTCTAGTTCCCTTTTTATATATAGACATAGCTTTTTTATTATTATTTCATTGCTTTGTAGGAATTGATTCAAGAAGCAACTTCTTTGTAATCTCCCAACGGAATCATGATTAATTCATTTCCATAAGATATGTTGTCGAAAATTCTCAAGCTTGTGGTGTCAAATTCCGTCCAGGATTTTACCAACGCGAGGTTAAGTTGCAAGGCCTTTTATGCCGCTTCAAATTACGATCAGTTCTTTGAGAACGTTTTGATGGAGAAAATTAGCTTTAATTCATGGCTTAAAAGTGAACAAGTTTTTCAAGAAAAAAGTGAAGTTGCCGGAAATGCCAAAGCCTTATATAGGAAAGGATTGATTGATATTTTTAATCGAATGGAATTTGAGTCTGGTCTCCACGGTTTGAACAAAGCGATCAAGAAAGGTCATGTAGAAGCTATTTATACACTTGGTATTATCTTTATTTGTTGCGGGGATGAGCTAAGGGAAAAAGAGCTTCGATTTATATCATCTCATGATCTCAGTCTCACTGATGTTATTAGTTTTCGTTTAAAAACCCATGATTTTTTAAAGAATATGTGGGTGTACACTTCTTTTTCTGAACCGAGAATCAACTTTAATTGTGCACGTACTTCTTTGGAAGGCGTCACCTATTGTTCCTATCTATGTGTTTGGGACGGTGAAGCAACTTCGTTTTTTAGTTTGTTTAGGAACTAAACAATAATATTATTTTTAAATAATATTATTTTGTTTGAATTTATCGTTCTTTTAAAAACTATTACTAAAAACTCATTGTTCACTTGTTGTAAGATATAAAAACAAATGTAAAATAATTTAAAAATAAAATATATTTAACATAATGATGATGATGAATGTGGTTATATGTCTTATGTATATGTTTTGCTGTTGGAGTTTGACCATTCATACGGCGAACACATTTGGCGAGCTCATCAAGATTGGAAATCAGCAAACACATTTGGCTAGTTTATCCTGATTGGCAAGCTCACATAAAGTGGTGAGGACTGTCAACTTGGAAAGCAGGCGATGTTACCATTCCCAGTGAACAAACATTGGCGAGCTCAAGAAAAGCTACAGTTGGTACACTTTGACATACAGAGGTTACTAAACCACTTGGAAAGTCAAGGTTTAAAGAGTTGAGAGATAAATTGGTGTTCGCAGCATAAAGGCCAAGGAGGAGTGTTGGAGTTTGACCGTTCATACGGCGAACACATTTGGCGAGTAGACATGTTCATGGGCTATAAATGAACTGAGCTTGAACGAATGAACCTCTGTTCATTTTTGTTTATTTATTTTTGAATTTGTTCATTTTTGGTTCGTTAAGAATTTCAAATTTTTTATTCAGGTTCATTTATTTCAAATTATGTGTGTTCATGTTCATACAAACATGTTAATTTGTTTAATGTTCACACGAACATGTTCATTTAACTTAATCGAACATGTTCATGAACATATAATTGAGCAAGTTCATGAATATATAATTGAACATGTTCACGAACAATGTTAATGAATAATAAACAAACAATAAATAAATACATACATAAATATTATTTTAATATTTTTATAAGAAAACACATTAATAAATAAACGAGCTTGTTCGTGAACATAAACGAACCAAACACAATCCATGACTTGATAATTTTATAAACTTTTTATTTATTGAAAATTTTTATATAGTCATCTTAACTTTTTTTAATGTTTACATTAAAGTGTTATATTTAGTATAGGTTTATTTTTAATGTGTTTTAAATTACATTAATATATAAAAATAACATAATATAAAGTATTATAAACTTAAAACAAGTTGGGTCGAGTCGGGTTCGATTTAGGGTTTAGGGTTACGAGCCTTAAATATTTAAGCCCGAACCTGACCCATATTTTAAATAGGCCTAATTTTTTGCCCAAGCCTATTTTCGAACCTAAAAGTTTTGCTCAAACCTTTCTAAATTTTGGGCAGGCCTTCGGGCCTGGGTGGATAGCCCAACCCATGAACATGTATAGTAGGGAGAAACCAGAATAATGACTATTTTGATTCCCAAATCTGAAAGCAAATGGCTTTTTCGTTCCCAAATCTGAAAACAAATAAGGTTGGGACAGAAATTAGTTTAACTTTTAAGGATAAAAAAGTACAATAATAAATAAAATATAGGTGCTTTGTTTGTTAAAAATATTTGCTTTTTGCTGCTTTATTGTGTTGAATAGTGATTGACTGTTGATGCTCATCCAAACAGAGCATCAGTGAGGTAGATTGAAAAGTAGAGATAGCACGCGATGTTACCATTCCCAGTGAACAAAGATTGGCGATCTTAAGAAAAGTTACAGTTGGTACATTCTGACGTGTACAGAGGCTACTAAACCACTTGGAAAGTCAAGGTTTGAAGAGTTGAGAGATAAAATTGGTGTTTAAAGCATGAAGGCCAAGGAGGAGTGTTGGAGTTTGACCATTCATACAGGCGAACACATTTGGCGAGTTCATCCAGAAGTGGCGAGCTTAGCGAGGTAGACTGAAAAGTAGAGATATTTAATAAATGCAGTAGATGTAGATGTCAGATTTGAGGGAGAAGGTAGAAGTTAAATTCATTCAAAGTATATTCACCAAAAATAAAAAATTCATGCAAAATAACTTTGCCTTCTCTACTCCAACACTACCGACCACCACCATCGTCATTCACCAATCATGTAGTCGTCACCGGTCTACCATCATCGTTCACCAATCAGGTAGTCACCACTTGTCCACCATCATCATTCAATAGTTAGCGTTAGGACTAATCTTTGTATCGCTGTTGCTTCTTTTATCACCGGCATTCACCATTGTCGTCGGCTTGTCACCTTCTTCGCTCCAGTCGTTTCCATCTTATTGTGCCGCCGATTAATCTCTAACAATTTCAGGTGTATGTTGTATCTTATGATGATTTGATGAATTATTGTGGTTTTAAACTTGTAATATTGTGTTTCTCATTCTTCCTTGTTTGGTTGCTCATAAAACTGAGGAAAAATGGGTGTCCCGCATTTTATTTGGTATCAAACGTGAATCTAAGGGGTGCTGGCAGGGGCCTTGACCCTCTTAAATGAAAAATTTTCCATTAAGCCCCTTGAATTTTTTTAAAATTTAAATTAATAAAGGTAAAATTACACTTTAGCCCCTTAAATTGCACTTTGGCCCCCTAAAATTGATAAAATTTTGATTTAATCCTTTAAAAATTATTTTTTTTACTATCATAAAAATTACAATTTAACTTCGACCCCTAAAAATGATAAAATTTTGATCTAATCTTTTCAAAAATTACATTTTTACTATTATAAAAATTATAATTTAACTTCAGCCTCCTAAAAAAATTTTATGGCTTCGCTCTTGTGACTGGTGCTAAGGTGGTGCATACACTCTTATGTTTCATGTAGAAGTAATAGAGAGTTACCTTTCCATGTTATGATATGGGAATTTGTTGACGACATGGTCGGAAGCAAAGGCTATGGACTAAGGCAGCTTAACATTAACTATTAAATAAATAAGTTCTAAATTAGATTTTTAATTAAAATTAAAAAATAAAATGAGAAAATGGAGTTGGGTATTTTGATTTTTATTACATCATGTTAAATTTGAAGTTTTATTTTTCTTCTTTCTTTTTGATTTCTGTAATTTGCTAAATGGTCGATTTGATTGTTTGGCTGTAATATGGTTTAGTAGAAGATTCACAGGGTTGACAATTAATAAAACAATGTAAGAAGATGAATTTCATATTATTAGTGATAATTGGAATGAATTCTGTTTTGCATCAATTAGGTATATTTTGTACAGTTAAATTACGAATCACTATAGGAAAATATGTTTTTAGCGGTGTTTTTTTGGGCTTATAGCGATATTTTTATAAGTGCCTCAAAAAACATCGCTAAAGATAACACCACTAAAAATCGCGACGTTTTTTTAAGAAAAACGCCGCTATAGAGTATGGTATTTAGCGGCGCTTCGCCAAAAACGTCGCTAAAGAACATGGTCTTTAGCGGCGTTTTTCCCAAAAACGCGATGATTATGTGGAATTTAAGGATAAGGGTAGAAAATGAAGTCTATATTAGGGATGAGCAAAACTCGATTGAACTCGAAAAAATAAAAAAATTCGGATTTTGAGTTAAAAGAATCAAGTTATTCAAGTTATTTGAGTCAACTAAATTTTTTTTTCGAATTTCGAGTTCAAATCGAGTTGAGCTTTCGAATTCGAATAATTCGAATAAACCAAATATCAAACTATAATATTTACATTTTTACATCAAACCCTCAAATCTTTTTATTTTTCCCCCAAACTTTTACTCCTTTCCATTTTTCCCTCAAAACTTTTATTCCCTCCCATCCCACCCCCTTTTACTTCTCACCTTTTATCCCAAAATAAAAATCAAAATCATCTAAAAAATCTCTAAACCTAAATAGTAATAATTTTATTTATATTTACTATTTATATTATTAAATTAAAATTCACATTTTGTACTATTTATATTATTGAATTGTTTAATCGTATTAAGTATTTATATTAAAATTGAATTATTAATGATGTAATAAAATATTCGTGTTAAAATTTTATCACTACAACAAAAAAGGTTTTTAGCGGCGTTTTTAGTGGCATTTAGACCAAAAATGCCGCAAAAAGTAAAGCAATAGCAGCGTTTTTTAATAAACACCGCAAAAGGTAAAGTAATAGCAGTCCTTTCCCATAAACGCTGCAAAAGGTAAAGAGCAATAGCGGCGTTTATGGTAAAACGCCGCAAAAGGTAAAGCAATAGCGGCGTTTTCCCATAAACGCAGCAAAAGGTAAATAGCAATAGCGACGTTTATGAAAAAATCCCGCAAAATGTAAAGAGCATTAACGGTGTTTATGAGAAAAACGCTGCTAATGCTCTTTAACTTTTAATTTTAATATAACATAAATATTTTTAATTTAAATAAATATTATAGTTTAACATAAATATAATTAATAAAAATTAAACATAGACGACATATAATTAATAAAAAAAAGTAAATACAAGACTTGCAAGAAAAAACATAATATCATATTCTCCATTAAAGTAAATACTAAAGTCATCTTCTCCAAAGAGCTTTTCATTTGAAATCAAAGTTACTACACTTATTTTGGAGAGTTGTGGAGAGTTTGAATAAGAAGGAGGAATGAGAATAGGTATTTACAGAGTGAAAGTCGACATCTGTGGAGTCAACTTCCACTATTTTTAATTCGGTTGACAGAGCCAACCGCAAAATAAACACCTCTAATCTTGAACTCAACTTTCACGAACTTTAAAGTATCGTCTCTTGATATTCACAACATGTTTTAGTGTAATGATTTAGTATGCACCAAACTCAACACTTGTGAGTATTAAAGTAACCTTAAAAAAGGTATTATGAAAAATAACTTTGATACATATAATAATAATTAATATTAGAATATACAATATAAAAAAAAACGTTTGTATTAGGTTAACAAAATAATAAAAGTAAGAAACAAAATAAGATAATTAATTATATTTGTGAAGTTTTTAAATTAACTAAATTTTACTAGTGAATACCTAATCATCATTAAATTTAAAAAACAAAAAATAAAATTATTAGTTGTAGATAATATTATATATATTATAATTAAATTTAAATAAATTTAATTTTTTTTTTATGAAATATGAATTAGGCTAACTTGATGTAATGAAGTCTTTATTTAAAGCATAATAATTTCATTTAGACCAATGATTAATTTAACTCTTAAATATATCTATTTTTATAATTAATATTATATTACTACTTAAAATATATTTCAATTTTTAAAATTTGATATAAAAATAATATTAGCGGTGTTTATGGGAAAAACGTCGCTACAGGTTAAGCAATAGCGACGCTTATGGGAAATCACCACAATAGGTAAAGAGCATTAGTGGCGTTTGTGGGGAAAATGCCGCTAAAGGTTAAGCAATAGCGGCGTTTTCTCATAAACGCTGCTAATGCTCTTATTTTTATTGAAACGATGTCGTTTCTTCTCCCCCAAATTAAACAAAAAAACCTCAATCCTCCCCAAATCCCCAAATTCCTAAATCCCAAATTAAAAAAACCCTAATTCTAAACTCTCTCTGTCCCCATTTCTCTCTTCTCGCTTCCTATCTGACGATTTCTGTCGACGCTCTGTCTGTCGATTTCTTTCGGCACTCTGTCCGCCAACGCTCACTCTTTGCTTCACAGTTGGGATTGGAGCTTCGCCTGTCCGCCAACACTCATTCTTTGCTCCAAATCCCCTTAGTTTTGGCTTCTACAAGGTTGTCATGTTATTTGCCCTGTTTGCTATATATTTAAAATATATAGTAATAATTATATTATATTTAGTAATAACATGTTTTCCCATCTGCTACATATCTTTTTTTTCTAAAAAATCTCTGAAATTTCTACAGGTTTTTTATTTCACAATGTAACTTTCTTTGCTTCCAAACATATTTTTGGGCCCTTATTTCAAGCTCTCAATCTCCTTTTTCAAGTTTTTTTCTTGCATGACCTGCTTTACAAGGTTTGATTTCTTAAACTTTTTTGTTAAATTATTGTTTATGTTGAAATTCATTGATAATTTCATGATGGGTTTTATCATTGCTTTAATGGGTCTTGTTTTAATTTGCAAATTCATTTATGATAGATTTGCAAAATGTTTTTTTCCCCCTTGTTGTTTGGATTATATTGGTATCAATTTTATTTTTATTTTTAAAATAATTTTTATTAAAAAGTCATATTTTTACATTTAATATATTTTTTAATTTCAAAATACATAGTGACAAGAATTAGAAAATAATTGAAACGACTAAGCAAGTAAAAAAGTTAATCGTATATAAAAATTTAATATATAAATTATGAGATGATGAAAGTTAATAACAAATTTGATTGCGGTAGGTGACAGTGGTTACAGGGACCCAAAGTTATTTTTTAAAATTTAACTTGAACAAATATATTCGGTTCGATTCGAATTCCATCACACTTGACTCGATTCGAGAAAATTTCAAATTGAGTTAGGATGATAAAATAGGATTCGTCAACTCGATTAACTCGAAATTTTTTCATTCGATTCGATTGAACACTCACCTCTAGTCTATATAGTATACATGTTACATAGAATAACGGTGGACTGTTTCCATTTTCCTTTGTTATTTCTAGGGTTGTAAATGATCGAGCTTGAACGAACAAATATATGTTCATGTTCGTTTGTTTATTTTTAAGCTTATTTTTTGTTCAATTTATGTTCGTTAAAAATTTTAATTTTTTATTCATGTTCTTTTATTTAAAATTATGTGTGTTTATTTCGTTTGTTTAATGTTCACGAATATATTCATGAATATATAATTGAACATGTTCATGAACAACGTTAATTAATAATAAACAAACAATAAATCAATAAATACATAAAACATTGAAAAGTACAAAACGTAAGTAGAACACAAGATCAAAATCTAAGCGGGACATAGGCCCAACCATTAAAATCGAAACCCAAAAACTCTAGCCCCAACAGTATTTTGCTACTGTGGCGTGTCACAAAAAATTGTATTCCTATTGTAACGTGTTTGTTCTTTTGGCCTCTAGTTAAATCAAAATTGAAAAGAATGAGAAAGAATTTGAAACAGAATGAGCGAGCGAGAGAGAACCAAATGGGTTGAATGTGTTTTTTTGCCTTTGAATACCCAAAGTTAAAAACAAATGAGAGTAAAAGTTTGAAGAGAAAGAGAGAGATTGTGAAGAAATGAAAAAGCTATGGTATGGAGAGAACATTTAAATTTTTAATGATGGGGAAAGAAGGGGATTTGAAAAGATTGAAGAAAACATGCAACGAGGCTTTTCTCCTGCCCGTCGTTACCAATGGTAACTAATGCTATACATAGTTAATGAAGTGACAACTGAGTTGTTTACTTTTCAAAATTTCATTTAATCCAACATAGGAAAGTGTGAAAGTATTATCCAAATGAGCCTTAAAGTGTAAATTGGAGATTTAAAGGGACCTTAAAGTATACGTTGGAAATTTAAAGAAAGACTTGAAGTGTACATTGGGTCAATAACGGGCAGGAGAAGAGATTGGCTACCTGTTTCCTAAGTGTCTTTTCACATCCCACTTCTTTCCCCTTCAATCCATGGCTCCTCATTTTTTTTCCTAATACACTTTTTTTTTGGATTAAATATAAAATTAATATTTAAATTTGTCCATTTTTTTCAGATTGGTAACTAAACTTTTTTTTCTATCCATTGATTTAGTACTTGAGTTTAACACCGTTAAGTCTAAGATATGTGGTAGAATAAGATTTTGATACGTGGTGATGGTGATGTCATGATGATATCATAATCTAAAATAATTAAAAAAAACTTTTTTCCCTAACCCTCAAACAAATTTTCTGATGTTTCTTCTTCCTCCTCATTCTCCCAATTCTTCTGTCATTTTGTTTCTCCTTATTTCTTCTTATTCTTCTTCTTCCCTCAACCCAATTTTTTTTTGTTTGGTACTGACAACCAACAATTTTTTTCCACCAATGTTTTCCTTCTTTAACCTTAAAATCCTTCTTTTTCATCTATTTATTTTTCTGCTTGTTTCTCGAGAAAAAAAACAACCCAGTTCACATTATCTCTTTTGTTTGCTTAAAAAAACCTAGTTAAAATTGCCTCTTTTGTTTGCTTAAAAAGAACTCAGTTCACATTGCTCTTTTGTTTACTTAAAACGAATCCATTCACATTGTTGGAGCCAAATTTTGATCGAACCCAACATTTAAACCAAAAAACAACCCAAGGTAAAACAGATTTTAAATTTAAATTTATTTAAATTTAAAATGTCCACTACCCAATTTACAAGCCCAAACAAAGCACCCTAAACCCAACCTAACCTAGCCCAACAAGCCCAATTTTACAAAAATTCTCAAACCCTAATTCCCTAACCCTTGTGTTGCCGCTCCTTCCTTTGCAACTTACCCTTGTCACATGCATTTGACACCACCATCGATCACCACGTGATTACTTGCAAAATAAAAAAGAAGACAAGATAGAAATGGGGCAAAAACAAAGAACACATTGTAATCTTTTGGCTATAAAAAGCCATTCGATTTGTAACAAAGGGGACCCCTTTTCGATTTTTCTTCATACAAAATTCGCAAAAAAAGATTAATAGAATCAAGGAATTTTCAAGGTATCTTCTTTTGTTTTGTTGCAATCTACATATATAACTTGTATGTTCGTTTTATTTATTTATTTTTATTTTGAATATATTTAAAAAAAAACCTAAAAAAGAAAATATAACAGATTCAAAAAAAATAACAAAAATAAGCCTTGATCTATGTTTTAGACCAAAAAAAATAAAAAAAATGAAGGATTTTTTACCTTGGATTGCAGTGCACGGTGGCAGATGACGACGATTGGCGGTGACAGGCAACAACGACGGCGACAATCGAAAAGAGTCACCCAAAAAAAAAGAGAAATAGAGAAAAGAGAGTTGAGGGATTTTTTTGTGAGTTTTGAAGAAAAGTGTGAAATGAAGAAAAAAGGGGTTAAAATGGGGTTATATAGGTTCCTAAAACGACGTAATTTTAGGAGTGACTTAAAACACCCCAAAACTACGTTATTTTGATGCTACATCTCTAAGTTTTTTTCTTTCCAAAAATGGGCAATTTTCCCTTTGGTCTTTCCTTATTTTTATTTGTTTCAATTTAGTCCTTAATGCTTTTCTAATTTATTTTAAATTTACCCAACAGTTTTAAATGCTTTACAAATTAATCCTTTGACTTCTGAAGACTAGGAAGCTGCCACGTGTTCTAATTTTTGGGTTATCAACACATTAAGCCCCTGTTTTCTTTAAAAATTTCATTTTGACACTTAAAATTTTTTAAAATTATATTTTAACCCTTAAACTTTTCTAAAATTATATTTTAACCCCAAACTTTCCCAAAATTACATTTTAACCCTTAAATTTCCCAAAATCATATTTTAACCCCAAACCTTTCCAAAATAACATTTTAATCCCTTAAACTTTCCTAAAGTCACATTTTAACCCCTAAACTTTCATAAAATTACATTTTGATCCTCGATTTTCTTAAAATTATATTTAACCCCAAATTCTTCGAAACTTCATTTTCGACCCTTTTTTTTCCTTTTTCTTAAATTTTTGTATATAAAATTTAATTATTATTCTTCGTATTTTTAATTAATCATGTTATTTTCTCATTAATTTTGATACATGATTCTTTCGTATTTCGTATTTTATCTTATGCTTAATTTTTGCCTTTACTTATCTGCTTAATTGTTCTATTTAATTTTGCCAATAAATTGCATATTCGTATTTAATTTACGCACTCATCTTTAAATTAATATTGCTTTCTGATTTTCTTTAAACATACAAATAATTCTAAAATCGAGGCAATATTCCTTTATTTCAGATTTTGAAAAATGTGCCGTAACTTACTAGGCGCGATTTTTTCTTTAAACCGGAATAATCGAATACCCATTTCAAGGTTTGAAATCGACAATGAAGGAATGCTCGTTATTTACGAGAATTCGAGAAATTCATGCCTTAACTTACTAGGCGTGTTTTCTCCTCTTTGACTCGAAATAACTGAGTGCCTAATAATTTTAAAACTGAGGCAATGTCTTTTCGTGTGAAAATTTCGAAAAATTATGCCCTTACGTGCTGGGAGTGATTTTTGTATATTTCGCATAATCGAATATCCTCTTTTAAACCTGTCAAAATGCCTACAAATTTGAAATTCCGGAAACGTCATGCCCTAACGTGTTGGACACGACTTCAATTCTCCGAGAAATTCGAAACACGCGGGCATTTTTCTCTTCAAATTTAATTTTTGAAAACCACGCCAAAACAAATCATGCATACAAGGATCGAATTTTAAACTTCACTCGAGGTTTCGAATTTTTAAATTAAGACTGGATAATAATCGATGTGGTACCAATTTTGGGTATGTGAGGGTGCTAATCCTTCCTCTTACGTAACCGACTCCCGAACCCGTTTTTTGGATTTCGAAGACCAAAACATTTTTGAAAACGAATTTTAGACGTTTTATGGTGATCTAATCACACCGAATAAAAGATTGGTGTCGACTCCCATATTTCAATTTTTAAAAATATTTTTCGAGACTTGTTTGTTTTCCAAAAATAAATGTTTCGACAGCTTGGCGACTCCGCTGGGGACATTTTTTAAAATAAAAGAGAGTTAAGTAAAAAATCGATTATTTTCGGGTCTTTTTGTTAAAATTTTTAAACACTGGGTTTTGTTCAATATACGATCCTTTGCATTTTTGTGTGATGCGATTTTATGTCGATCTTACTAGTATAGGTTTGCATTCATATGCATCTGTTACTGTCCCTTTAAGTGAAAGCGAAAAGTTACTCCTTTGTGAGGTTTTCACCTCCGTGCATGATAGTGAATCATTTTCAGGATTACATCTGTACCCATGTTTTCGTTAAGTTTTCACTTCCATGCAAACATGTGAGAAATGTGTCCCCCTAAACCGAACTTGTCCGTATGAGCCTGTAATGGGTGAGGATCGAGGAATCTGCTGGTTTAAGTACCCTTTACTTTAGAGCCTAAACCACATATAATGAGCCATAAGTACTTGCCTAAGAAGGAGTTATACCGAACCTCTTACAACTATCCAAGACAAGTTCTTAGGTTCTTTGTTCTATACCTGTATATTGATATTGATGTGTTTTGCTAACTTGTTCTGTTTTGGCTCTTTTGCTTGCATTGCATCATCATACAAGAAAAGGTATTGGTTTAAGCTCGATTACCAAATAGACAATTTTGTCATGGAAGACGGATTTCTGATAAAGTGGAAGATAACATGGTCGTGCGCTTATGGTCAATGGAACGACAGCGTGAGAAAGGAGACAGTTTAAAAAGGGGCATTTATCAGAATTTTGGGATCATACTATGGTAAAGGTGACCCAAAATAGTTTGCAAGAGTTAAGAGACATCTGGGGTCATTGAGATAATGAGATGAAAGCAAATGTTTTATAGGGAATACGAAGACCTACCCTACTTACTCGAAGTGAAGATAGACAAACACCTCTTTCGAGCTCTCACCCAACATTGGAATCCTGTATATAGCTGTTTCACCTTTGGAAATTTCGACATGATGCCCACGGTGGAAGAATACACCGCATTAATTCATTGCCCAAAGATTCAAGTCGACAAGGCATACTCGAAAGATGCATATGTCCCAACCTTTTGAAAGATTGATGAACATAATCGGGATTAGTGAACAGTGGGTTGCATCTCGGATCAAGGTAAAAGGAGATAATAAGTGTATCCATTGGAAAAGTTATGAGGTCTAATACTAGCACACCCAGATGAGAAGAAACGTATCGACATTTTCGCTCTTGGCATATATGGGTTAGTCATTTTCCCAAAAGCATCAGGGCATGTAAAAGATGTAGTTGCAAATCTTTTTTATCAGCTTAGCAAGGGAGTCACTCCGGTCTCAGCAATCCTCGTTGAGACCTTCAGATCATTAAACACTTGTTGAAGGAGAAGGGAGGTTCATCGGTTGTGCACCACTTTTGATAGGCTCAAAGACAGGTTGAAAGCATTCGCCCAAATTAGAGAAGCGGCTGATCACATGCAAGTATTAGCTGTCGAAGTTGATATATTGAGCATGCAATACGAATCAAACCAGGACGGGGAGAAAATTAGAAGGACTTCTTAGGAAGATCAAAACTTTAGGCAGTAAGGCAAAGCCGTTTATATCCTTCGCTTTATGCAAAGAAATTTGTCTTCTAGAGAAGTTGTTCAAATGGAATTGAGTTCAAAATCAATGTCATTTCTTATGCATACATGCATTCATAAACTGCACATTTTATTAACTTGAATTAATTCCATAAGTGGAATTGTGCCAAACCTTTAGTGGTTACCCAAATAAGGTAAGAGACACGATTATATTTTTACTTTTAATTGCAATATATTTTGAATTTGTTTGCATTGCATTTTTATCAAAAAAGGTGTTGATTCATGTTCTATTTCCAAATAGAGAACTGGTCATAAGAAAACGGATTCCTTGATAAGGTAGAAGTCAACGTGGCCGTGCTTGTCAAAGGGGCACATATCAGAGTTTTGGGATTACACCTAAATAAATGAAACCCATAACAGTTTGCAAGAGCTGAAAGAAGTATGGAAGACAAAATGAGAAATATGCTCAAATTCGAATATGTTGATTTGTCTTACTCACTCAAGCTTAATTGCTTCATTTTCAGAAACATGAACATGAGATAGAAGAATACAACATGTCACTTCATTGTCCAAGGATCCAGAATAATAAGGCCTATTCTAGATGAGCAAGCATTGGGTTGCAGCCCTGATCAAGGAAAAGGGGTAACGAGTGCATAGTACACTCAGATGCAAGAAAGAATGTTGACATTTTCGTATGAGTTACTCATCTTCCTTAAAGTGTTAGAGCACGAAGAGGACGTGATAGCAGATTTCTTTTTTAGTCATAATCATACCAAATGGTTGTTCATTCTTAAATTCATTCTCTTACCCATATGTTGGATCCCTTGCTATCAAGGATACGAGCAACACTACTGTTGACTTAGACCCTTTTGAGTAAGACATGAGTCTAGAAGAACTTTGAGACTTTGAAAATGATCAGGGATGTGACTTGTCTCCCGATCTGCTATGAATGTTTAAGGAAGACTGAAAACGAATATTACCTCAAAGAATTGTGATTTTAAGTGAAAATCGAGACATGTATCTTTGCGAAAACAAGGCAAGTTGCCTCGAGAATCCAAAGGTCTTTGTATGGTCCTATTAAAGCATGCTAGGTTTAAGGAATTGATGTCGTGACACACAGGCTCTCATAAAGGAAGAATACAATCCAATTCAACAGAAACTTCAAAAATTGAGGCTCGACGTGTTATAAAAAAAAGAGATGGATCGAAAAATCCGCAAAGGGCATTTTAAAACCCAATAAAAAGAAAAAAAGAAAGAAAAAGTCAAGACGAAAACCTGCAAAGGGCATCTTGAAAATTTATTATTCTCCTTCATCTTTCCACGTCGTGGACTTTTTCTATGTGAAGCATGGATACCATTGAGCCAGCTGTGCAAAAGAGTTTCTAATATGCATTAATTCGTCCTCATGATCATTGATTACTACTTCCTATGCCAATCGACGGTTAAGCAGATTATTGAAAAGGATATTATATGTCAATATGGGATGCCAAAAAGGATCATATCCGACGATGAATTGAATTTGAGCAACAGCATGATAGCGAAAGTCTACAGCCAATTCAAGAACAAGTATCACGACTTAGCGCCACATCGTAAAAAAAGGGCATTAGAGGTAATCAATAAGAACATTAAAAGGATTCATATTAGAGCCCTACAAAGGCTTGGCATGATAAATCACCATTTGTCTTTGAGGCTTATCGGGCTTCTATCAAAACATCCACCGGGGCAACACCTTTCTCACCAGAATGAAAGTCATCCTACTCATTGAAGTCGAGTTTCTTTCCCTCCAGATTTTGTCAGAATTGATGAAGCAGAATGGATCCAATCCAAATGCAGTCAGCTAAACTTGATTGAAGAAAAGATACTAAAAGTCATCCACCATGATCAAATGACAAGGGTTTACAACAAAGAAGGATCCGCTCTAGAGAATTCCACAAGAGAGCTCTGGTTTTGAAAAGGATCTTGCTTACAAAAGACTTCCAAGCAAAATGGATGTCGAATGGGGAAAGGCTCCATAAGGTGAAGAAAGTCTTTTGGAGAAGCTTTGATTTTGATTGAAATGGACGGCAAAGGCCTGCCCAACTTCGTGAACTCGAATTCAATGAAGAAAAAAATAAATAAATAAAAATAAAAATAAGAAAAATAAGAAGGAAAAAAAGAAAAAAAAAAGAAAAAAGGGAAAAAGAAAAAGAGAGGTCGAGGTGAAAACTCGTAAAGGGCATCTCGAAACCTAAGGAGACTTGAGTTGAAAACCTGAAAGGGCGGCTCAATTTTGATGAAAGGAGCGTGAAATGGTCTTCTCTCTCAAAAGTAACAAGGTGGAGAAACTTTACACCTTGAAGCATTGACGAAGTGCTCCAAGTTTTATGAACACAAGCCAAAATGGTCCTCATCAAGTTTGCTAAGTGAAGCTCATACTTTGATATTTAGGGCACCTAACTCTATTCTTTGCTCGTTTTATGTTTGGCAACTTTCTGACCAATATGGGTCATTTTTAATCTTTTCATTCATGCGAGCTTCGCCTCCAATAAAATTTCATTTTCCTTGAGACCATAGTCAAGCAATTCTGCATCAAAATAGCGATTAATGAACCAACGATCTTTTCATTCATGCGAACTTTGTTTGCAATCAAATTCAATTTCATCTACCTTATAAACTTGATTCAAGTATCTTTGCATTTGAAATAACGGTCAGTGGTCTACGATATAAGGAATAAAATTCTAAAAAAATTTTAAATAGTACAGGGACCTGAAACAGGACCACTAGTTGGAAATAACACAAACTCAAAGGTTAGAAGGGTTTTCAAACAAATAGTTCAAATTACGATTACCTCTATAGGTTTCACGACAAAGATACACATGCACAAAATATGATAACACATCAGTGATAGGACTTAGACAAACGACGAATGATGTCAGCTAAGGACTAAAAATAAAATCATTTCTCAAAAATGACATTTTTACATTCATCATTTATACTCACCTGCTTAAGAGCATTTGATTCATCTTGGTCATGACATCCTAACAATCTAGTCTACATAGAGACTCATTAAAACATATTCTACAGGTTTCATTATAGCGAAATGGCGAAATGAGTTGAGAAAAATATGAAGATTTGAAGGGAAAGTTAAGGCCGTAACGGCGAACCCAGTACCATGAAGATTTGAGGCCGTAACGGCGAACCTGGTACCTTAGAAGATGTGATGGGAAAGATTGAGGTCGGAACGGTGAATCTGATACCATGAAATTTTTATATATAAAATTTAATTATTATTCTTCGTATTTTTAATTAATCCTGTTATTTTTCTCATTAATTTTGATTCATGATTCTTTCGTATTTCCTATTTTATCTTATGGTTAATTTTTGCCTCTACTTATCTGCTTAATTGTTCTATTTAATTTTGCCAATACATTGCATATTCGTATTTAATTTACGCACTCATCTTTAAATTAAAATTGCTTTCTGATTTTCTCTAAATATACAAATAATTCTAAAATTGAGGCAATGTTCCTTTATTTCAGATTTTGAAAATTGTGCCTTAACTTACTAGGCGCGATATTTTCTTTAAACCAGAATAATCGAATACCCATTTCAAGGTTTGAAATCGACAATGAAGGAACGCTCGTTATTTACGAGAATTCGAGAAATTCATGCCTTAACTTACTAGGCGTGTTTTCCTCCTCTTCGACTCGAAATAACTGAGTGCCTAATAATTTTAAAACTGAGGCAATGTCTTTTCGTGTGAAAATTTCGAAAAATTATGCCCTAACGTGCTGGGAGTGATTTTTTGTATATTTCACATAATCGAATATCCTCTTTTAAACCTGTCAAAATGCCTACAAATTTGAAATTCCGGGAACGTCATGCCCTAACGTGTTGGACACGACTTCAATTCTCCGAGAAATTCGAAACACACGGGCATTTTTCTCTTCAAATTCAATTTTTGAAAACCACGCTAAACAAATCATGCATACAAGGATCGAATTTTAAACTTCACTCGAGGTTTCAAATTTTTAAATTAAGACTAGATAATAATCGATGTGGTACCAATTTTAGGCGTGTGAGGGTGCTAATCCTTCCTCTCACGTAACCGACTCCTGAACCCCGCTTTCTAGATTTCGAAGACCAAAACATTTTGAAAATGAATTTTAAACGTTTTGTGGTGATCCAATCACACCGAATAAAAGATTGGTGCCGACTCCCATATTTCGATTTCTAAAAATATTTTTCGAGACCTGTTTGTTTTCCAAAAATAAATGTTTCGACACACATATATTTATTTTTTGTTTATTTCTCGAGAAAAAAACCTAATTCACATTACTCGATCAAAACATTTCGAAATCACAAATGACAAGTACATATGAAACATTTGAATAATAACTAAGGAAAAAACGAAGAGCATTAAATAATAAAGTTCAAACAAATCATGCTATTCTATATCACTAGCCAAACAAAAAATTGATTTCATCCAAAATAAAGATTAAAATGGAAGCACATTTGGAAAACAGAATCACCGAGTAAGAAGTGAGAGATCTCTTTAAAGGGGGTTAGGTTACCAGAGCTTATGTTACACGAAGCGCAAGTCTTTCAATTTTCAAAATTTCTCAGCCATTTTCAATCGGAGCAAAGGTAATCTCAGAATTTTCTTTCTTTTTGTTCTCAATTTCTATTCTTTTTCTTCTGAAACTATGACTAAGGTGAGAGGAGCCAGAAGCAATATTGTCTCACCCCGAGAGCCACAGATTGTGGTCACCGAAAAAATACAAGTGCATAACCAAACAGGAAGAGAAAACATGGATTTTGACGATGCAGAGGATAGTGATCCCCAACTTCGCGTGCGAGTTCTCTATTCCTGAAAGGAAGCATCTTTTATGTAAGGCCACGATAGATAACTTTCTTCTCTCGTATTTTGTTTTTGAGGTCGGTTTCCATCTTCCCTTACACCCCTTCTTCTGCAATCTTCTTAATGAATACAAGCTGACTCCGGGCCAACTTTCTGGTTGCTCTTGGTGGATGGCTATGTCCTACTTTCTAGACTGCTCCTAACGCGGCGAGGTGCTGATGCTCGCCATTTTTTAGAATCTCTATCAATTAAAAGGCAGAGATGAAAGGGAGACTAGGGGATTATTACTTCAACCATCGCACTGGAATGAAAGATTCCTTAAGAACTACACATCTAGTCTTCGTTTGGACCAGAAGTATATCGAGATTAGCAATAAATGTAGGGATGATTTCGAGTATAGTATGATTTGTCCAACTAAAGAGGCAAAATGTTAGGGGCCTCTTGATACAGAAGGATCTATTGAACAATTTAATAGGCTAAAAGTGAGTGATGTGCTGACTATGGAGACCCTTATCACCCTACGTAATGTCTTGAAATTTTTTCTGGAAGATCACAGTCCTAACGGACGGAGGTTGGGCGATAACGAGGCGATCGCTTGATCTGTTGGTGTAGTGCTTAAGGAAGATGATTGGCCCTACCACGCCGAAGATCAGTTGGGTCATATTTTGATTAGGAAAGAGGAGGAGCATATTAATTATTATACAACTACTAAAAAAATGAAACCTCGTTCATGTGCTTTGCTCAAATTTTCTGATCAGTTAACTTCTCTCACTGATAAGATGCATGTTGCTGGTGCAGGGACAATAAGGGATCTTCAAGCAGTGCTAGTGATTGAAAGAAAATGAATCTCGTAATAGTCATAGGAAATATTCGTAGGAAAAGCAGGTCCTCCACCCTTCATGAGCCCTCGTTTGATAATTCTTTAGGCAATGATTGTGGCGTACAATTGGAGCATCGAACCAAGATGTAGATGGATACTCCCGCTGTTAAAGCTTTTCCACCGCCTCATCCCGGGGCAAGCTCATCTACTGCCTAAGGCTACTCTCCCTTTTAAGAACCTAAGGATATTACTCCTACTGTCCCCACTTGAGGATACTCCTCTTATTGTCCCTCTAGTCTCTTCCCTCATTCTTGTGGTTGAGGAGACCTTATCTCGAGATGAAAGTCTATAGGAATTCTTCTACTCCCTCTAGTTAATGATTGCTAAACACTAAGGCTCATGTGCCAGCTCCTCAAGAGTTCGAATGAGGAGTTCAAGAAAAACTCGCTAAAACTATTGCTCAGCTGGAGAGTTCACGTGAGCGAGAGCAAAAAAATGAAGGACGAAAATGAAATTATGTATAAGGAGAACGCAGTGCTTACTGAGCGTTGTTTACGCTAGAGATGAGGTTAGAGGAGGTAACCACCGATCATTACACTGAACAAGAGAAGAGGGTAAAGCTGGAAACTGATATGTCTAAGGTCCAAGTTGAATTAGAGAAGGTCTTCAAAAAAGTGGAGAAGGCCAACACAGAACATGAAGCTCAATTGCAAAAGCAAGCTAAAGACCTTGAGGACTACAAAAGAGAGACTGTGGAGAATATTATTTCTTACTACCCGAAGCTGAAGTCGAATATCTTGCTTCATGTCCAAGTTGTCTATGGTCCCTTTGACTTACGCAAAGTGAATCTCGATTGTCTTGAAGGACTGGAGGAGGGAAAGTCGGGTTTTGATATTCATTGTCCCTTAGGAGTTGTTTAAGAGTCTTTTTGCTCTAAATGAAAGACCTCTCGGGACATGTATCTTGGCAGAGTTTCTGCTGGACCAACTATTAGGAGTGTAGTTCCTTCTGTAGCTGATAAAGGTAATAATATGAATGATGATTTTGTGAACGATGATGTTGTGACTTAATTTCTTTTGTATTTGTTGCTACTACGAACGATGATGTTAAATGATGAAGGTAATTATATTTGTATTTGTAATTGAATGATGAATGTTGAATGATGTTGGATGATACCACTTTCATTTATTAAAATTTAGATACCACTTTCGCTTATCTTCCTACATAATGTCTTTAAAAAAGAGCCACTGATCTTTAGTTGCTTTAAGCTTTTGCTTCTATCCAATTCAGGTATAGCTCCCCTTAAGGTAAACTCAGACTAACTTAGGATGGATTTACTTGTTCTTTCCCCATGATATTATGTTCTCCTTTTGTTGTGAACTTGTGATTGTATTATGATTGTTGTGGAAAAAATAAAAAATTACAACATTAAACTTTTGAGGTGAGCTCACGTCCTGGTGTGAGCTTGCAGATGTAGAGCTCGCAACTAGGTTGGTGTTGTGAAGTGACCATTTCTTTAGTGGTGAACTCTTCCCATGTAGCTGTGAGCTCATTCAAAGTTGCAAGCTCATTAGAGTGTTAAGTGTAAAAGTTGCGAACTCAACCTAGGTGGAGTAAAAAATAGTGCTGAGTTGGATGTGCTTTTCTGAATTTTCCCTAAAAACGACTCTAGCTCAGCGCTTTTCTGACTTATCATCCAAAACAGCCCATTTCCAGAAATAATTTTGGAAATGCACCTTTTTAGGTACTTAAGCCGAAACTGAGCATTTATTAATTTTGTTATACATTAATGATCATCAATCCGAATCCTAGAAAGGACCCATAGGCCATAATCCAACGGGTAGCTCGCAAGAGGAGAGCTCCCAACTGTTTGAAAAATTCTTTTAAGTCTAAAATAGGCTTGATAACTTGAAAATAAATTAAAATAGACTTGATTTTCGTTGAAAATTTTAGAGTGTATGAACTGTCTTTGAAGGGTTAATATTCGGCAAAAATGGATATGTGCATTAATTATAGAATTTGGCTTAATTCAATACTATGGATTAAATTAATTAAATTGAAAAAAAAATTAAAAATTAAGGGTAAATGTGAAAATTTGTAAATAAGAGGGGAATTGTGTTAAATGGATTATTAGATGAAATTAAGGTTAATAAATTAAAATAAACTATTTTGTAACTCCAGACCAAACGGATAATCGAGGGAACATAAAGGTTGTTGAGTAGTCCCTGAACATTTGCTACTTCTGCAATCTAATCAAAGTAAGTTCATAGTATAAATATATATATATTGATTTTTTTGCTGTTATGAATTTATTTATTAAGTAAATTATAGTTGGATCATTAATGTAATATTAAAGTTTTAATTATTTATAATTAAGTAAATGGTAAGTAAGTCCGTATAAGGATTGAAATCATTATTTTCTGTTTTGGATGATAGTATATAAATATTTATGCAATGTTTAAATTAAATTGATAAAGGTTTCATTTTGTTACTCAAAATTTGAGTCAAGTGATTTGATTCAATAAACTAAATGATATGGAGATTTACAAGTTGGTTACATGCTTGTAAGTTTGGCTTATATATACATAATGGGCTTGATAAGTGAAAATATAACAAATATGATTTATACATGTGCATGGAATGTCACCTAGAGCATGTGTCATTTTACTATGATAAGTTCATTTTTTAGAAGAAAATGGTTATTAACCATTTGAATATGTGTACAAGTAGTATTGCAACTCATGTTTTGGTATTGATGATTATGAATTATATGATATTTTTTTAAATATTTATTTTAATGATGAATTTATATATACTTATGAAATTAACATGATTTATATACTACAATTAGAGTTGTAAATGTTATATATGTGAGTACAAACTGAGAATTGATTATAATGGTGTTTTTTGGATTATATTGAATTAGTATGTGATTAAAGTGAATTTGATTTTGTTTCCGGAAATGTTTGCACTTCGGTGCCCCTAATTGCACTTCGATGTCCTTGATTACACTTCAGTGCTCCTGTTCGCACTTCGATGCCCCTGATTGTACTTCGATGCCTTTGATTGCACTTCGGTGCCCCTGTCTTGCATCTATGATGCCCTTAGAAGTAAAGTAAATATAAAATATGTGAATTGAATATTGCTGATTTAGCTTAATCATTATGGAAGGTTTCATGAAGTTGGAAAATTCTAAATATAATATATATCATGAGAACTTATGAATAATATAGTTTGAGAAATTTTAGTTAACATGTTATAACTTCTATTTAGTACTTATGTTACTCAAAATAAGTGTAGTAAATTTAATACTATGATCTTACTAAGCTACGTAAGTTTATGATTTTTCTCATGTTGTTTTGTAGTTAATCGTTGTTGACGTCTGGAGGGATCGACCACAAAGCTCACACTATGCTATTTGTTTTGGTAGATTTTGTAACCTTTTTTGGGGATTGTGGCATGTATATAGGTATATATGTGATGTTGTCAAAAATAGTCATGAATGATGAATAGGATGAGTTGGTTTCTTTTGAACATGCTTTGTAATGTTGGATTAACTAAACGTTATGTTTAAATGAATGTTATGATGTGTCTAATAAATCTTTATAGTATTTTAATGAATGTTAATATGGTTAGTTATGAAAGTTGAAATATATTTTAATTTGGATAAGGTTTTGATATGAAAATTTTAATGTTTGGCTATTACTTGAGATATTTGTGAATGATTCATCGGTTAGTTGTTTAGGGTATTAATATTGAAAGAAAGTGAAGCTTAAGCAGCCTGCTTGTGCTTGGGAGTTAAGTTATTATTTTATTTGGCTGGAGGGTGTACAAAATCTTTAAACTTTTTCAAAAAAAAATAATTAAATCCCTTTTTTTGCACTCAATTGAGCACTCAAATTTTTAAAATGCATAAAAAAAAGCCCTCAAACTTCTTCAAAAAAATCAACCCCTTCTTTTTTCACCACTCAATTGGATACTTGAACTTTCAAAATGCATAAAAAAGATCCTCAAAATTTTTCAAAAAAGCAATTAAGCCCTTGCTCTTATTAAAAATTAGAAAAAAAAAGTTATAAAAAATAAATTCTAGAAAAATTATTAAATTTAATAAAAATTTAAAATAAATTCAATTTTTTTTATAAAAATCATAAAAAAAATAAAAAAAATTGTAAAATTTTATAGAAATCATAAAAAATTATAAAATGCATCAAAATTCCCTTTAACAATTAACTTTAACTGTTGGTTATTAAAACTAACAACTTCTAGTTTTTTTCAATTAAAGTCATTACATGTCGCAACACAGAGTGACATGTGGCGAAAAATGACAAAAAATAAAAATCAATAAAAGTTATAGAAAAATTATAAAATGCTTCTTTTGGTACGATAATTTTTTTACGAATTTTGTATTTCTTTATATTTTGTATAATTTTCTTATGATTTTATAAAATTTTATAATTTTTTATATTTTTATATATTTTATAATTTTTTTACGATTTTTATAAAATTTTACACTTTTCTATTTTTTTTACAATTTTTATATTTTTTCTATTTTTTAATAATTTTTTATTAAAATTTAATATTTATAACCTCTACTAATTTTAATTTTTTTATATTTTTTTAATAAAGGCATGAGTTTAATTATTTTTTTGAAAAAATTTGAGGATTTTTTTTATACATTTTAAAAGTTCAAGTATCCAATTGAGTGTAAAAAAAAGCAGGGGCTTAATTTCTTTTTTTTGAAAAGGTTTGAGGGTCTTTTTTATGTATTTTGAAAGTTCAAGTACCCCAAATGAGTGAAAAAAAAGGAGGGGCTTAATTGTTTTTTTTTGAGAAAATTTGAGGGCTTTTTACACCTTTAAGCCTTTTATTTTATGTATCAAAATATAGAGTTCTTTTTTAATAATATTTGGGTCTTTTTATTAAAAGATTGGGTCCTGGCCTATAAAGTTACATTTAACTAAAATAAATTAATTCCTAAAAAGTCGTATAGAAAATAAAATTAAAGAAAGTCTGCTCCTAAAACTAAAAACCCAGCCTATTTCTGATACTCTTAATTGCCAACATTAATAATTGAGATATCAAAGTATAGAGTTTTTTTTAAGATAATCAGGCTGGGCTTTAATTATTACTTAAACAAAAATCGAATTCAACCCAACAAACATGTTAGCAGGTCGAAACACTAAGGAAAAACAGTAAAAACTAAAGAATTCAAACAATTTATGATTTTAAAAAAAAAATAAGGCGACAAAATAAATAAACTATCCATCCTTATTAAATGCGCCATTGGGACTCTTCTAAAACATCACATCATTACTGTGCCTGGCGTCTTCCAAGGAATAGAAATAATTTCCCTTTAAGCTGTTGAAGATACTTTAAAATTAAATATTTTAAAAGGATAATTTGGTTAGAAAGATATAAAATATTTTTAAATATAGAAATTAAACATCCGATTGGCTTTTATTTATACAATACATGAAAACTCAACCTAAACAATACAAGTAACCAATACAAAGACCCATCAGTAGGCCCAAGAAAAAACCGATAAGAAAAACCAATGCAAACTCAATTAAAATAAAGCCGGGTCCATCAGTAAACTCAATTTTAAATGAAATAAAACAAGCAAACACCACCTATTTTTTGTAGTTGAAGACATAGGAGTATATTGAATGAAATTTTTTTTTTAAGTCTTTGTTAGAAAAATATATTATTCGCTTAATGTCATAAAACATATTATCTTAATGAAATTCTTAATATATGATTTTATTTTATTGTATTACATTTTATAATTTTTTAAAAAGGGCCAAATCTATTGTTTCGCCTAGGGCCTAAAAATTGGCTCGATTTATTGATATTTTTTGAGCCCACTAGGCGAAACAATAAATCAGGCCCTTTTAAAAAATTATATTATCGTATTTTTAGTGGGAAATTTCCTATTTTAGGCCTTAAGGTTTAGGGTGTTTTTTGTTTAATTAGATTTAAGGTTTTTTTTAAAATAGGGTTTAAGGTAAATTAAATAAGGGTTTGAATTTTGCAATCATTCTCATTAGAGCCTAAATTTTAGGGTTTCTAATGAAATGTCAAAAATTAATTTGAACAAAAAAATTTAAGTCTTAATGTGGGAATAATTGTCAAGTTCAAAATTTAATTTTGACAAAAAAATTTAAACACAATATGAGCATAGTTATGTGACCAAATAATATAACCTTTATTTTCTTTTAGCTTTGGTTTTTACTAATTTTGATTCAAACATAAAGGAATCATGCCCATAACATAATCATTCACAATTCCATCTGAAAGTTTCCAAAAGAAATATCATCCTTCATAGTTTGAACGAGGTGGAGGGACAATAGGAGGAATATCCTCAAGTGGAGGGACAGTAGGAGCAGTATCCTTAGGTTCTTAAAAGGGTGAGCAGCCTCGGGTAGTAGATGAGCTCGCCTAGGGAGGAGACAGTGGAGAAACTTCAACTGCGGAAGTATCCATCCTCCTCTTGGTGCAACGCTCCAGTTGTGCGCCACAATCATCACTTGAAGGATTATCATACGAGGGCTCAAGAAGGGTGGAGGACCTGTGTTTCTTGCGAAGACGGCCTACGACTCTTGTGGGATTCATTTCCTCATTTAGATCATAAGCGCTGCTTGAAGATCTCTAATTGTTTCATTGCAACCAAAATTCGAGCCAACTGATCGCTGAAGTGATAGGGCTAAATATCTTTCTCAAGCACAGCACCGACAAATCGAGCGATCGCCTTGCTATCGCCCGACCTCCACCCGTTAGGACTGCGACCTTTCAGACAAAATTTAAAGATATTACACGTGGTGAGGATGGTCCCCAAAGTCAGCGTGCAACCCACTGTTAACCTATTAAATTGTTCAACAGATTCTTCTGCATTAAGAGACGCCTTATATTTTCGCATGTCTTTAGTTGGACAACACCACCTGGTACTAAACCCGAAACCATCCCCAAACTTGTTGCTAATCTTGATATAATTGTACACATTAAAAATAGATGATGTTTGGATCCGGCTTTGGATGAATCTTTTCACTCCAATACGAGGGTAGAAGTAATACCTCGTCGTGGACTCCCCTACATCACAACCTTTCAACTGAAAGAGATTCTTGAAAACGGTGAGCATCGGTACCTCACCGCATTGGGAGCAATCGACAAAGTAGGAAATAGCCATCCACCAAGAGGTTGCAGAAAGTTGGCCCGGAGCCAACTTGTAGTCGTTAAGAAGATTGCAAAAGAAGGGTTGTAGAGGCAGATGGAAACCAGCCTAAAAAACATGAAGCGGGAGAAGAAAGCTATCCTCCGTGGCCTCGCATAAAAGATGCTCCCCTTCAAGAACAGAGAACTCGTACGCGAAGTTAGGGATCACTATTCCCCGCACAGCCAAAGCCCGTGTCATCTCATCCAGTCTGGCAGTGCACTTGTACTTTTTCTCAGTGACTAGAATCTATGGCTCTCGGATTAGTAAAGTCTTTAAAACATAGACACTGATATTTGGTTTCACTTGATAAACACCAAATTCAATTAGTTTGCTACAAAACGTAGATGATTCAACTTCCCAAAAACATGGATAGGAACAATAGTTACCTTTCCAAGAAGTGCATTCACAATAACTGTTGATTCTCGGATTTGGCAATGTAACTCGACACCACATTATATTTATAAACTCTAAGTTTTTTAAACGACAACTGATAACATCAATGAGACTGATATCATGAGACGATATAAATTAAAGCTCTTTTTCCCTTAGCTCACCCCAGCAACAGATAAAGATAATACCCCAAATATAAATAGCTCATATATTACCTTTCTTGACCTCTTTGTTCAAACTGTAGAGACCAAACTCAAATTGCAAATAAGAAAAAAAATCATTCAATCCTTTCCTATATAAGGCTTCGGCATTTCTGGCAGCTTCTCATTTTTCTTGAAAAACTTGGTCGCTTTTAAGCCATGAATTAAAGCCAATTTTCTCCATTAAAATGTTCTCAAAGAACTGGTCGTAATTTGAAGCAGCATAAAAGGCCTTGCAACTTAACCTCGCGTTGGCAAAATCCTAGGCGAAATACGACACCACAATCTTGAGAATTTTCGACAACATATCTTCTGGAAGTGAATTAATCATGATTCTGTTGGGAGATTATAAAGAAGCTGCTTCTTGAATAAATTCCTACAAAGCAATGCAATGCAAAAAAAAAGCTGTGTATATATAAAATGGGAACTAGAGGCGGTTTATATTCCGAGAATACCAGTCAGGGGAAAACAAACATAAATGTGTATATATAAAGGATCCCTCAAACTTTTAAACAGTCATTAATGGAACAAGAAAAAAATGATTATGCATATTAGGTGAAAGACAGGGAGCGGTTTATATACCAAGAATACCAGTCAGGGGAAAATAAACAGTTATAAACAAATAGTCATAAAAGTGTATATATAAAGGATCCCTCGGACTTTTAAACATTGGAAAACAAATGATTATAAAGCAACCCTTTGCCTTCTTCCAAGGGCGAATCCAAGGGGTTGGCAGGGGCACTGGTCCTCCTAAAATGGAAATATTCCCATTTAGCCCTTGAAATTTTTTAAAATTTTAAATTAGTAAAGGTAAAATTGCACTTGGCCCTCATAAAAATGATAAACTTTTTACTTAATCCTTTAAAAATTGCATTTTACTATCATAAAAATTAAAATCTACCTTCGCCCCCTAAAAATAATAAAATTTTGATTTAATCCTTTAAAAATTGTATTTTTACTATCATAAAAATTACAATTTAACTTCGGCCCCCTTAAATTTTTTTTTGCTTCGTCCATGCCTTCTTCCTCTGTATTAGAGGTGAATTTCATTTTTGTTGATCAGTGGCGGAGCAGCAGAAAATTTTTTTGGGAGGCCAGAATTAAATTGTATATTTTTACGATAGTACAAATATAATTTCATCAATTTAATAAACTATATCTTTATTATTTTAAAGAGTTAAATTAAATTTTGATCATTTTTGAGGGCTTAAAGTGTAATTTTACCATTACTAATTTAAAATTTTATAAATTATAAACAGCCTAAATTAAAAATTTATTATTTTAAGGGGCTATATGTTGCGAGCACTAATGCTGCGAGCATGACTAGTACGAACATGAATGTTGCGAGCATTGATGCTACAAACACTGATGTTACGAGCATGGATGAAGAACAAGAATTGCAGGATCCAATCGAGGTACCTAGAAGACCAATCACTCGCGCACAAGCCAAGAAGTTCAAAGAAGTTATCACGGGTTTAATTAAACTAATTTAGGAAAACACTCCATGCATTCTATGAATTTCATACCACTCGTGCATTTCTTGTAACACATGCATTCCATGCAATGTGCTATACATAAAACTTTAATTATTAAGTTAATTAAATTGCTGAAACTAAGGTTTTAACCAAGGGCGAAGCTAGAAAATTTTTTTAAGGGGGTCGAAGTTAAATTATAATTTTAATTATAGTAAAAATGTAATTTTTAAAGGATTAGATCAAAATTTTAACATTTTTAGGGGGCCTAAGTTAAATTGTAATTTTTATGATAGTAAAAAAAGCAAATTTTAAAGGATTAAATCAATATTTTATCAATTTTAGGGGGACTAAAGTGTAATTTTACATTTACTAATTTAAAATTATAAAAAAATTCAAGGGGCTTAATGGAAACTTTTCCATTTTAAGAGGAGGTCAGGGCCGTTACCAGCCCCCCTAGATTCGCCCTTGGTTTTAACCATTTAATTATTAAGTTAATTTTTTGGGAGGCCAGAATTAAATTGTATATCTTTACGATAGTGCAAATGTAATTTCATTATTTTAATAGCCTATATCTTTATTATTTTTAAAGGGTTAAATTAAATTCTTATCATTTTTAGGGGGCAAAGTGTAATTTTACCATTACTAATTTAAAATTTTATAAATTATAAAAGGCCTAAATTAAAAATTTATCATTCTAAGAGGGCTATATGCTGAGAGCATGACTAGTGCGAACATGAATGTTGCGAGCATGACTAGTCATGTATAACATAACATATTAGACCAAAATTCATGCTTAATTTTGAGTTTTGTCCCTTTTATTAGTAGTAACTAATTTTAAAATAAAAAATCGAGAAGGATTTTTTTGGAAAACATTAATGTTAATGTTAACATTAATGATTTTGCATATTAAAATGCTCGTAGAACCTTTTTTATGATTTTTTGTGTTTTTGTAGTCGATGACATAAGAGTATATTGAATTAAATTTTTTTTAATTTTGTTAGAAAAATATATTATTCACTTTATGTCATAAAACATAGTATTTTAATAAAATTCCTAATATATGATTTTATTTTATTGTATTACATTTTATATTTTTTTAAACGGGCTCGATTTGTTGTTTCGCCTATGGCCTAAAAAATGGCTCGATTTATTGATATTTTTAAGCATAAGGCGAAACAATAAATCGAGCCCTTTTAAAAATTATAAAATGTAACACAATAAAATAATAATTAAAAAAACTCTTGTCAGTACTTTAGATCTACTTGTTGAGTTTTTTACTCCATTAATATCGGCTTAAGTACCTAAAAAGACTCATTTCCAAAATTATTTATGCAAATGGGCCGTTTTGGATGATAATTAATGGTTTGGTTTTAAACACGCTGAGCTGATGTGGTTTTCAGGGGAAATTCAAAAAAGCGCATCCAGCTCAATGCTTTTCTTTTTACTCCACCTAGGTTGAGTTCGCAACTTTCACACCTACCACCTAACACTCTGATGAGCCCGTAACTTTGATGAGCTCACGTCATTTAGTTAGCTTGCAACTTTGATGAGCTACATGGGAAGAGTTCACCATTGCAGAAATGGCCACTTAGCAACACCAACCTAGTTGCAAGCTCACCTAAAGCTGCGAGCTCATTCAAAGTTGCAAGCTCACCTAAAAAGTTTAATATTTTAATATTTTATTTTTTCCACAACAATCATAATACAATCACAACACGAGGAGAACAGAATATCATGGAGAAAGAATAAGTAAATCAATCCTAAGTGAGTCTGAGACTCTGAGTTTACCTTAAGGGGAGCTATATATGAATTGGCTAGAAGCAAAAGCTCAAAGCAACCAAAGATCAGTGGCTCTTTTTTAAAGACTTTACGCAGAAAACTAGGTGAAAGCTGAAAGCAACCAAAACTCGATGCCATCGTCGGTTAGGGTACTGGTGTCCTTCCGATCATTTACCACAGTTTATCTTACATTATAATACCAATTAACCATATTTTTATAGAATATTGTAATGAACTCGACAAGAATCATCAATTGAAAGTCAACATAACTTAGAAAGGGTAAAACTGTCTTTTCCACAAATTTTGAAGACTTCTATCGATACTTGTTGGACAAGTATCAATAGTAGTCAAGTTAGTAAGCAATTTAGAAATAATGCAAACTTCTACCGATACTTGTGATAGTTCTACCGATACAAGTGTAACATCTACAAAAACTAGTTATGCTTCTACCAATACTAAAAACTCTAGAGAGCTAAGAAGTCCTCCCTGCAACTTTTACCGATACAAGTATTCTAACTACGGATACAAACATGCATAGAACTATCCTGTACTTGTACTTGTACTGATACATGCAGGAGTTCTACCTAAACAAGTATGCAAAATTCTCAAATTCACACAAGTTCATTTACAAAATTTCATTCATAAACATAAGGTGCAACGGACAATACATTTGTGTTCAAGTACAACATTTAACATAACATTTAAATACTAGATGTCACATACAACATTGATCAAGCATTCAAAGTTCATCATTTAATCAAGGTTATACAAGTATCATAGTCTCAAAATAAGCATATACAAAAATAACATCATCCTTGTACATACCATATAACCAAGTGATGTAAGAACTACTGAACCAGCTCTTGGATAGTGTGATGTCTTCGAGGTAATCCAATCTTCAACCAACTAAAACGAAATCTACAAAACAACAATAATACATAGATAAACTTTCTAGCCTAGTAAGTTCGTAAATATGGTGTCATAGCTCAACATTAAGTATAGTAACGACAATTTTCATTAGAGTTGTAAATACTTCCTCTTAGACTGATTTCATACTTCATAGGTTCATAAGTCTTCCTTTTAATCACTCTTATGCTCTATTGAGTCACAAGTCTTACTTTTTAATCACTCTTATGCTCTATTGAGTCATAAGTCTTACTTTTTAATCACTCTTATGCTCTACCAAGTCATAAGTTCCTTTTTAATCATAAATCGCACGCAAATTTTGAGACATGAGACTTCCTTTAATATAATCTCATTCTCATCCCGAGACATGAGTCTTCCTTTAATATGATCTCATTATCATCCCGAGACATGAGTCTTCCATTTAAATATCGAGTTTCTCAAATACTTCCTCAATAGATAACAATTAGTAGTTCAAATATAAAACGTAACAAACAAACTTATCGGATGAAATTGTAGTTCAGGTAAAACTTCAGGGACTATTACCATTCATACATTTATTTCACATCAAAGCATGTACTTTTACCATTTTCACAATCTAGTCCTTAAACCCTAAATTCATCAAAAATCACTTTTCAAACATGTTAAGCCCAATCTTCAAGCTTTCAAATCTTCCATAAACATTCAAAGACAAGCTCATTCATCAATGGAAAAAGTTATAACATCTGACAAAATCACAAATTAGTCTTTGTATCAACTAGATTAAGCTAATACGGACTCAAAAACATAAAAATTACTAAGAACGATCAAGGTTTTCTTACCCAATCAAAGCTTTTAAATTTCAACAGTGGAAACCCTAGGTTTCTTCATTTTAGCCGTATGCAGAAGAGAGAAAACGAAGAAATTATCAATTTCTTCTTAATATTTTTACTTATATGACAATGGTAATTTTGTAAAATTTGAGAATTTCATCATTAAGCTTTAATTAAGGCTAAATTAACCTTTTTTAGCCTTAATTAAATCTATTTATAATTAATATAACTCATGCTAATCCACCCACTAAAATACTTTAGGTTAATTTGCTCACTTAGTCCCTCTAATTAACCAATTCATTTTTGCACCTTTTACGATTTAATATTTTTTACTCAATTCACTATTTAAACATTAAAATTACTTAATCAAATTTTAATAAGATGTTAATGACACTATAGTTATAAAAATAAATAAATTTTTGACTCAACTTATCGGAGTTGTGGTCCCAAAACCATTATTTTTGACACAGTGAAAATCGAGCTGTTACAGATTCAACATTTCATACATATCATATAGTATGTATATCACATTGAACTAACATAAAAACTTGTGCAACATTTAAATAAAATTCACAACAAAAGATTCATTCATTCATACAAGTAGAATAAGTCATTTCATCCTAGTACATGTCATATAACCTAGTGATGTAAATACTACCGACGAGCTCCCGAGATAGTGTGATGTCTTCAAGATGGTCCAATCTTCAAGTCACAAGATGGAATCTACAAAACAACAACAATTTCACTGGTAAGCTTCATACCTTAATAAATTCGAAAGGTTTTTCATTTTACCGAATAGCATGTGTTGAACAAAACTGTAAATCGGCAGAACTGTACTTCAGTGATCGTTATTCGTTTACTCCCTATTGACCCAAAGGTCATTATGTTCATTTTCTCCCTATTAACCCATAGGTCATGCCTGTTACCAGTATATGATGCTATTCTTAGCCATCAATACGGTATATCTGTTCCTACGATGCTGCTCACACTAAGCTGACAAGAGTATGCAATCAGGCATAACTCTCAACCATCGTAGGGCCTGTAATCCATTCTTGGATTCTATAGTGACTCACGATGCCGTAGAGAATCCTCAACAAATGTAGGATCTCAATCATCGGACCATTTCACTTTGGCATAAGGCTAGGTAGTCCTTCTTTTGTCGTTTCTATCTTTCACATCTTTGATCTGTTGTTCCAATCATCAACATCCATAAAGAAGGCAGTTAAGCAGTTACAAGTAAGAATTTAACATTACGAACTTAACGGACTAGATTACAGTTCTGGTTATACTCCAAGGATTATTTTGTTAATTTCCCTTTCCCACGATCGGTGGCACGATCGTAGTTCAAATCAACGCTCAAAGCTTAAAATGAAAATCCTAGCTCCCCCTTTGTTCTTGTCGAAGAAGATGAAGAAAATAAAAGAAAATATGTATTTTTCTTCTCTAATTTTCACTTTTATATCCAATGGCATTTTTGTAAATTTTTAGACTTTCCTAATTAGCTTTATTAATCACTTAATTAACCTTTAATTAACCTTATTTATTATTAATACTTCCCAATATAATCCACCCACTATTATACATTTGGTTAATTTGTTCATTTGGTCCTTCTAATTAACCAACTCAACTTTTGCACCTTTTACGATTTAATCTTTTCTACACAATTAACTATTTTAATTATAAAATCTTCAAACCAAAATTTAATATTCTACTAATGACATCACAAACATTAAATATTCAATATTTATGACTCGATTTGTCAGGGTTGTTGTCTCGAAACCACTGTTCTCGACACCATTGAAAATTGGACTATTACAATCCAATTCTTCGAATTTCCCAAATGTCATGCATACAAATGAATCAAATATAAATTCAATAACTTTTACACTAAATTAATGCGTATACAAAAGTTGGAGTGATTTAAAATAGCTTTTTGTTGTTCTTCCAAAATCTTCTGCAAATATCTTGCCTAATTTGGTAAAAATGAAAATATTGAAGTAGTCAACAATATTTCTTTATTAATGTAAACATCATATTATTACAATACTGTAATTAAGTTCTTAAAACGAGAAAAAATAATTGCATGGGCAAAGGTGTAATGAATACCTAATTCTGCTGTCGCCCTTGTTGCTGCCATAAAACAACAAAGTCAGCCATTTATTAATGTAAAAATCATATTAAATTAATTTTGAAACAGGGAAAAAAATAAAGATACCTTACCACTTATTACAATATTGTAATTAAGTTCTTAAAACGAAAAAAAAAAATAATTGCATGGGCAAAGGTGTAGTGCATACCTTATTCTGTTGTCCCCCTTGCTGGTGGCATAAAACAACAAAATTAGTCATATTTTCTAATATTTATTAACATATCATCCACACTTAAAACAACAATAAAAATGTGTCAATTAGATACCTCATTTCTTTCATGATAAAGCCTATAAATAATATCGTCCGTTTTGAATTTAGAAAAGAAAGATGGAGTTCTCAATTTTCTTTTTGTGCTAACGGGGATAATATTTTCCAAATTTACATTGTTATGGAGACCAGTCCGCTACTTAGAAAATTTACTCTAGGATAGAATAACCAGCGGCTCTTGCTCTACGAGGTCATCATACCCCAACAAATCATCATGATCTATATGCTCTTGTTGCTGCTCTAAATCTTCAATCCCTATTAATAAAAAAAAATACCAATATGACATTCCAATGTTAAGAGAATACAAAATGCAGAGATTGAACTTTAGATGTTATTCAATCAGTACTTCATATGAATCCTTGAATAGACTATTTATAGCTTATAGTCTATTGTTAACAGATGCAAAACTAATTGCCACAACTACATTAACTGTAATTAACTGCACCTAACAACATTAACTGCAACTAACAGAATTAACAGCTGATACTGTTACTTATCACAACATTTCTCTGGTTTCTATCTTCATTTGATCTTCATTTGACATAATCCAAAGACAGCAATAAGAAAGAAAAAACAAGGGGGACCGTGGGGGATTTATTGCATCATGATCCATATCCTCCTGTTGCTACCTTGTAGGGTCATCATACCCCAACTGATCTTGCTGCTGTAAATCTTCTACCCTTGTCAATAAAAAAATATCAATATGACATTCCAAAACAGCAACAAGAAAGAAAAAAATAAGGGGACTGTGGGGGATTACCTGCTGCAGTATACAATGACTACGAACAATTATCCCAAACTGCAATGAAATCTTTATGTACCAAGATCCAATCTTTCTTATGGTCTGTCCTATATTTGTTTTTTTTTGTTTATCATGTTTCATGTGAATAAAAGTGATATGATGAACCTTACCTTCAAGAAGATTGGTTGCTTTTTCTCCTTAACTGCAGGATCATGTAGAATTACCTTCTCTTGAGATATAAGAGTTGTCAAGGCACGTTCAAGGGCAATTTGACCAGCAAATGGAGAAGGCAAGAAAATTTTCGGCAGCGTTGATTATGGATTCCATTCAACCTATTTGAAACATTGAAATATGAAAGACTAAATAATAAAAAAGTCATTTGAAAGAGTTAGAATTAAATCATTAAAAAGACTTCACTTACTTTATCAAACTTTAACCTTTCGAAATATTTAACAAATTTAGAAACTTTTTTGCGGATTTTTTTGAAAAATGGTGCAAACAGTCGTTCATGCCATCCAACCAGGAAAGGAAATCGATTGAACGGTTTTGCATATCTTCAGCTATCACAGCTAAAGTTATTTTGATTGTAGGATTGAGCAACTGAGATGCTACCCTAGGTATAAGCTCCAATATAAACACCTACAACAAACAAAAATAAAATGTTAATACATATTAAATAAAGGGAAATAAATGAAACTATAAATATAACTTCTCACCGTAAGAAAATGAAAATTTCCATATAAAGTCTTCTTTTGGGAATTTTTCATGTAGTCCTCCAAGCTCCTATGTAAGGTTGCTAACATGGCAGCATGCATGCATATTTTCCAATCTCAACAATATTTTTTAAAAATGTAAAAAAAAATAGTAGACACCACATCAGAAGTGGAAGGCAGTATAATAGACCCAATAATATAGAGCGCAGTCGCCCTAACATAACGATCTAGATCTGCACCTTCAATATCAAAATCATCCCAATGCCTAAAATGTCTTCTAAGCCAAGATAATTTTATTCCACTCTTTTCTTTACTTAGGCACTCATCGTTGCCAAGACACTCAATACATAAATTGTTTATATTCACACATTTCTCATTTGTTATAACTGGCCAACCACATATCGGTAGACCAGTTATCCTGAGAACATCTCCAAGACCCATAAAAAGATTAAAGGAATCTTCTTCCTTCTCAAACACAAAACATCTTTTCCTAATAACATAACTATTCTCTACTATTGTTATAAGCAGAATATTATGCTTTAAAGGAGCTTTCAGCTTTAACAAATTTTCAAATCCAATTCCTGTCAAATGCTGCTCTGTAATCGGGAGAAATATGAAATTATTTGGCGCCAAATTTTGACCGAAGTCGTAAATAAAAACATTCCTGGAAAACAATCAAAGTGAACATCAAGTTATCTAGTGTATAAATATTAATTAAGTAATTATGTTTTTGTGTTAAAAATAAGTAAAAAGTGTAACAGTCCGTTTTCAATGGTGTCGAGAATAGTGGTTTCGAGACCATAAACCCGGCGAGAAAATTTTTATAATGAGTATTTAAATTAAATAAGTCAATAATAATTTTATATGGAATTTTTGAAGTGGAGAATTTTAATTATTAAATTAAAAGTTAGTATAAGTGGTTTGGTTCAAAAGTCAAGTGATTTTAGAAAACGAGTTATCGATACCTAGTTTATGGGGTTTAGAGCCGTAAATATTTTTATTAAATATTTATAGAGTCTTATTATATGTGAATTGAAATTTGGTCGGGTAATTTTGATGATTGATTGCTTAATTAAGATAAAAGGAGGAAATTGTAAAAGAGGTAAAATTTAATTGCTATTGATTAAAAATAGTAAAGGGATTAAAATGATAATTAAACCATGGTCAAAAAGTCCAAGCGATGTGGATATGATTGATTCCATTAACTTTTGGATTATTTATTCATTTAGTAGTAATTAGCTTAAGGTTAAATTGAAAACAAGTTTGTTTAATTGAAATTTAATATAATTGAAGGACCAATTGTTTAATTGGACCCTCTTTAAGTGGCCTAATAATAGAAATGATGTGTAATTCTTTAGATTTTGGTAAATTACAATTAAATCCTAACTAAATGAGAATTTACTAATTAGTCTATTTTTAGTATGATTAAGAATGGTGGTTTCGAGGCCATAACTTCGATATGTCAGACCTTGTATTAAATTTTGGTTAAGGAGTTTTATCGTTAGATAATTAACTAAGTGAAAATGACTAAATCGTAAAGAATGTAAAAGTTGAATTGTTTGATTTGAGGGGTCAAACGAGTAAAATAATCATAGAGGTTAAGTTAGTGGATTTTTATGAGATAAATTGATTTAGAATGACATTAATTAAGGTTGAATAAGGTGTAATTTAAGTATAATTACAAAAATACCCTAAGTATATAAATAGAATTAAAGAAAGAAAGGATGACATTTTTCTTCATCTTTTCTCTTTTTCTTCACGGTCGGATAGGGATTTTAGGGTTTCTATTTGTGCGCTTTTGAAGCTTTGATTTGGGTAAGCAAATCATGTTCGTTTTTGTAATTTTTATGTTTTTGAGATCGTATTAGTTTTATCTAGCTACCTGAGGACTAATTTTGTTTGTTAAATATGGCAATTTTGTAAAGTAGTTTTTGATGATTTTAATGCTTAAGGACTAAAATGTGAAAATATTAAAAGTACAAGGATTTTATGTTAAATAACAGTAAATATGGGTTGTGAAGAGACCCAAGACAATTCGGCTGAACATTGTTTTTAAAGAAAAATGGTTAATTTGCATGTTTAGGGTTGAAAGACTAAATTGAATAAAAGTGAAAAGTTAAGGGCAATTTTGTAAAAATATCAAAAAGGCTTATTTGCATAAAAAGACTAAAAATTCATGTTGATTTAAATAATTGGGTGAAATTATTGTAATAGATCAAGATCGTGTCACCGATCGTGGAAAAGGGAAAATTTCGGATTTGTCCCTAATGTTCACTTTAATTGCAATTTCGTCAGGTAAGTTCGTATTGTTAAATTCCAATTTACATTTCATATTATTGTACTTGTATACAACTGTTATGAAATTGAGATGGTGGTTGGAAACATGAAAGATAGGAACGAAGAAATGGGAGAGCCAGCAGGCCTTGAGCCAGAAACGTAAAAAGGTCCGATGAAGGAGATCCTACGATTGTCGTAGATTCTTTTTGTCATCGTAAGAATTAAATGAGAAATGAATCCTATTACAGATTAAAGGTTCGATGATGAAGATCCTACATTTATTGCGGATTTTTTATAGCATCGAGAGTTATTAAATTGGGCCTATGATGGTCGAGATAAAAAGGTCTGATGTCGGAGATCCTACATCTGTTGCGGATTCTCTACAGCATCGTGAGTCACTGTAAATTGAAACTGGTCTGATGGCTGAGATCATGCATCTGTTACGGATTCTCTACAGCATCGTGAGTCACTTAAATGTGAAATAAAAAGATATCAGGCTTTGAGCCGGTGATTTGAAAAAGGTCCGATGATTGAGATCCTGCATTTGTTACAGATTCTCTATGGCATCGTGAGTTATTAAATGTGAAATGAATCCGAGAATTGATATACATCTAGTTTGGTTCGTTTGATTACAGATTTTTACAACACTTGATATTCGGTAAACTTATTTAACTCTACGAACTTGTTAAGCTATGAAAAGCTTACTTGTGAAATTGTTGTTGTTTTGTAGATTCTATTTTGTTGCTTGAAGATCGAATCATCTTGAAGAAATCACACTATCTCGGGAGCTTGTTTTGTAAAGTTTAAATCGCTTGGTTATATGGCATGTACTAGAATGGTGTTATCTTTTATATTACTTGTTTGGGATTGTTAGATTCCTTGATACGATCTTAATGAAATATTGTATGCTTTTTCAATGTGAAATATAGACTTTAAGTAATATGATGTAATAACTTAAAAACTACGAGCAATGTGTTAGTCTAATGTGTTTTCTTGAAGATATGAAATGTTGAATGTTGATAAACGTGAATTTTGGCATGATTAATTGAATTCTATATACTTGTTTCGGTAGAACCCCTGCATGTATCGGTAGAAGTACAGGGCAGGAGAGAGGTTGTTCACTGACTTGAGTTGTATCGGTAGTTGCATAATAAGTATCAGTAGTTCTGCTCATAGGAGTATTAGTAGTTTATGTACTTGTATCGGTAGAAGCTGCAGGGTAGGACATCTTAGCTCTCTGGAGTTTTTAGTACCGGTAAAAGCTTCACTTGTATCGGTAGAACTGTCATAGGTATCGATAGAAGTCTGCATTGTTTCCGGAATTGTTTACTGACTTGACAACTATCGATACTTGTTCAACAGGTACCAATAGAAGTCTCCAAAATCGTGGAAATGACATTTTTTCCTTTCTTGAATTGTGTTGATATTCATTTAATGATTCATGTCGTGCATGATGTATTATTTTATTAAATAAGATTAAAAGAATTAAATTTGAAGGATAAATTGCGATAGATGATCGGAAAGCCCCAGGACCCTAACCGATAACAGTGTCGGGTTTAGGGTACTATACAGTAATAGTAAGAATGATTGATGTAGCTTGGATGACATTGTGGTATTATGGTTGATATAGAATATAGATGTTATGTTATGTGATATGAATATTGATTCCTTCTTGCAATGTAATGATGAGTATGTTGGGTTAAAATTTGGTTAGCTAGTAATGAAAGTTATGTGTTTGAGTCACAGGCTCATGTGATCCCTGATGGAAAATTTTCGTAGGTGATCCTAAGTTTTTGTATGATTAAATTTGATTTCCTGATTGGTTGAAATGTTATAAATGAATGTGTAAGATTAAATAGAGTTAGTATTCTGAGTTGCAAGTTTGTAATTGTATAGATTGTGATTGATTTGTGTGTATGAAAAAAAGAAAAAAAATTGTAAAGTTCTGTGAACCTTTGAGGCCTTAAATCGGTGATGGTTATGGGTTTTGAGTGTTACAAAAAGTGCAAAACTTACTCATGAGTTTCTGTATGTTGATGATCCATTTTCTCGATCAATGTTTTTCGAAATTGCAATGACTTGCTTAAATGAGAGGGAAATGATTTTCAAAACTGTAGAAAGAGATGAAGGGAATGAGAGAGAAAATGAGACTGCTTGGGAGTTAAGTTATTGAAATATAGAGAAACCATCTGGGTCTTTTTTAAAAGAATGTGTCTTGGCCCGTAAAGTTACATTTTCGATACTCCTAATGCCCAACATTAATAACTGAGATATCAAAATATAGAGTTTTTTTTAAGATAATCAAGCTGAGCTTTAATTATTACTTAAACAAAAATCGAATCCAGCCCAACAAACATGTTAACAGGCTGAAACACTAAGAAAAAATAACAAAAGACTAAAGAATTCAAACAGTTTACAATTTAAAAAAATAAATAAAACAACAAAATAAATAAACTGCAAGCTATTTTAGACTTAAAAGAATTTTTCAAACAGTTGGGTTTACTTTAATGGAAAAATTACACTTTACCCTTAAAAATAATAAAAAATTAATTTAATCTTTTAAAAATAATAAAGATATAATCTTTTAAAATGATGAAATTATATTTGTATTATCGTAAAAATATACAATTTAATTCTGGCCCTCCAAAAAAATTTTCTAGCTTTGCCACTAAATATATTTGTGTCTAAACTTGTTCATGAGTCGGTATTTGTCTAGGTTCGAAGGTCCGTCCGAAATTTGGAAGGGTTTGGACAAAAATATTGTGCCCAAAAATGGACTTGTGCAATATGGGTCAAGCTTGAGTTTGAACATTTGAGTGCGGTCCGACCCGATCCGTTTTAAGCTTATAACACTTTATATTATGTTTTTTATATATATTATATAATTTAAAATACTTTAAAAAAACATATATTAAATATATAATACTAGTTTAAAATAAACATTAAAATAATGTTAAGATGACTATATAAAAAATGTATAAATTTATTAAATATTAAAATAAAATAAAATAAATATTTAAAATAAAAATAAAAATAATATGAGTGGACCTAAAATGAATTTGAATTAATTTTTTGTAAATATAAACGAATTTGAGTAAAATTTTAAGTCTAAATTTTAAATCAAATCAAACTTAAATAAATATAAAATGTATTAACATCATACTTAAACTTGACCAATACCTGACGGCTGAATATTTCTAATTGTATCACATTTGAAGACAACTACTCACTATTTTTCCAAAGATTTAAACACCTGGCGAATCGAGTGTTATTAGCTGTCTTGTGAACGTTACCCAACTGTGATTTTTGTGTTGAGTGGACCGCGCCGTTCCCTCAACTTATAAAATACCTCCCTAAAATCACCATTTCAGAAGACAAGAAAATCCCAAATTCTCTCACCTTTTTTCTCACTCCTAGAAATGGCGCAAGCTGGCATGCTGAAGTTGAAGCCCTTTTTGTTGGCCTTGGTAATGGCTATCTTAACCGTTGCCTCGGCGCAGGTTAGTGAGGTGCCGTCACCATCGCCAGACGCTGGAGCTGGATTCTCCGCCGGCGTTTCCACCGCCGCTCTTGGCTTCTCTTTCATTATTTCTCTTATTGCTTTCTTCAAACATTAAATTTAGGGGTTTGTTTTGGCTTTTATTTTCTTCCCTTTTGTATGTGTAATTATGATACCATTCTTTTTTACTTCACCACATTACTGTAATGAAATCGATTCTTTCGAATTTATTGTTTTTGGTGGGATTTCTTTATTTTGGAGATTGTTTCTTTTTTGCAACATGAAATAAATGATTCTTATTAAACTCAGAATTTTTAATCAAATCAGTATGAGAGTAAATTCAACAATTTTAACAAATATTGAATCCAAATTGAAGCTGAGATTAGGGTTTGAGAATTTTTTATTATCGTTTTTAGCATTTGATTTGAGGTTAATAACGCATAATTAATCTGGCATCAACTAAGTTGAAATCAAATAATTGAAATTATATTTGATTGTAAATTGATTGAGTTGTTACTTTAGTTGTAGAGTTTTTAATTCAGTTAATATCGATATTATTATCAATGCTCGATATTATTATCAATGCGAAAGAATAAATATTTAAATATGTTAAACACGTTTATATTTTTATTTAAGAGTTTTTAATGTCACTTTTTAATAATCATTTGATTTAATTACTTATATATATTTACCTGAATTTTCCTAATTTAAAAAATTCAATAATTTTACATAAACTAATTTAGAATAAAAAGATATATTATCTATAGATATCACAATATAACATGATTTTTTTTTTTGTAATTAAACAAATTTATGAGTTTTTTTTATCATAGAGATATCTTTAGTGCAAAACTCCTTCATAAGAATTATGTATAAATTTTTTATTATTTTATAAAAATGTTGAATAACCTTACATTAGAAAGAAGTTTAATTTGGTAGATAAGGAATTTGGGTTTGTTTTATTATTTTAATAAAAATTAGGATTTCCATAAAATTATATTTAATAGTTTTTTATATAAAAAAATCTTTCACAATTCTTAAATAAAAAGATAAATAAATTTTAGTGTATTTGAATTTACATTTTTTTACACTAATAATAATATCGATATTAATCAAATTACAACTTAATCAATATATTATATTTAATAGTTAACAATAAATAGTTTACCCTTTTAAAATTTTGTTTAATTTTGAAAATTGTCAAATTCGAATATTTTAGAAAATTTTGATATCCGACATTAATAAAAAAAGAATTTCCATATAATATTATATTTAATAATTAACTATAAATAATTAAAATTGTAAAATAAATTTTAAATTCAAATGCTATAAAAAAAAAACCCAGCAAAGCAAAGCAAACTTTTCCACTTTATTAGCTGTTATATGCACTGTCATTTCTCTGTTCAGTGGGCCCCAGAACCGTACTCTCTTCCTATAAATATAACACCCCTCCCTCTCCCTCACATCCAATCAAACCATCTTTCATATCTCTCACCGTTTTTCCACCTTTTCTGTCTTCTAGAAATGGCGCAAGTCGGCATGTTGAAGCCCTTTTTGTTGGCCTTGGTAATGGCCATCTTAACCGTTGCCTCGGCGCAGGTTAGCGAGGCACCGTCGCCATCACTAGACGCTGGAGCTGGATTCTCCGCCGGTGTTTCCACCGCCTTCGTTGGCTTATCTTTCATTGTTTCTCTCATTGCTTTCTTCAAACATTAAATTCGCGGGCTTGTTTTGGCTTTTACTCTGTGTGGTTTTCTTTTTTGTCTTTGTATATGATACCATTCTTTTTTACTTCATTTGATTCTTTGAATAAAATGCTTCCAATGTGATTTTTTATTAGTGATTTTTTTTGGTAATAAAATGTATGACAGTAAATTAGGATACAAAGTTTATTTTCGAAATTATTTACGAAATAAATTAAAATGAAAAAATTATTGAAATAGGTTGTTTTTATATAAACACGCCTACGAGGTGATATTTTCAGAAGAAAATTCCAAAAAGCGTTTTTTCTTCACCCATAGTGAAAACACATTGAAAAAACGTTTACGTCGACATTAATTTGTAAAAACATTTCACGTAAAAATATTTTTGTCTCATTCAAAAAAAATACTTTCACATGAAAACTTTTTTTTGAAATTCTCCTTGAAAACATCTTTATGTAAACGTATTTTTATAACATTGATTTATTTTTATAATTTTTTTACTTTGATTTATTTCTCACAAATAATTTCGAAAATGAATTTTTTGGTACGTAATCTGAGTAAATTGAATAATTGGATTATAGAATCCGGATTGAACTTTGAAAATAAGTTTTTCTTTTATTGTTTTTAGCATTTGATTGAGGTTAATAATTGTTTACTGCCAACTTACCGTACTAAATCTTATATCGTTCAGAGATATTTCAAATCAAAGCACATCTACACCCTCGGCCTCCAGTGAAGGTTTTAGCCTAATACTCTCTTATAATAAACTATATATTATAATTTTAAGGTTGTAACTAAATAATTTAACTCAACAAATGGTTCTAATAAAAAAAGAATTATTCATTTTAGAAATTAGATTCGAGTTTTGATTGTGTGCAAGGTGTGTGTGCGTTGTCAAAAAATTAAAAAAATGTGAACAGATATTACCATATAATTACACCAGTATATTAAAAAAAATTGTTTACTCAATCTTAATTTGATTGTATAAATATTATTTTAAAAATATTTTAAACAAAAATTATAGTGAATCTTTTTACAAATATATTAAAAAAGTTGTTGGAAGTAATTTTTAACCGATTTTAAATTTTATATTTCTATTATCAAACACTATTAAGTTATCTATTAGTATTTATAATTTTTTTAGATATGTATTTAAATATTAAAATTTCATATATATATTTTAAAAAGTGTAATTATATTTTTTGTTATTAGTTTAAATAGCATTATTTAAAAAGATTTTTAATTTGCCAACAACTTTTTAATCTAGTGATAAGAGTAATAAGTTAGTCTTGAGAGCTTAATTTGATCCCAAATAATCTCATTCACTTCATTCAATTATATAAAAAAATTATTTAAATATATAATAGAAAAGAAAGTTATTAATAGTTGAGGTGACTACCAATGTAGTTTACCCTAATGTTTAATTAGTCAAGTGATAAGAAGTTTAATCTCTTTTATATAAGATAAAGTAAATAGATACAATATGTATCGAAAGAGTTTTTTCATTTTTGAAATAGAAAATGTATTTAACTATCTATTATTTGAATTCACTTCAATTTTATAGATAATGAATTTGAATTCACTTACTTTTTAAAATAGGTACACTACCCAAATAATCACTTAACTATTAATATGTTTTTAGTTAAATCACTCGACATTAAAAAGTTATAGAAGTATCACTTGAATTATCGAAAAATTTGGGGTCCATTTCTATTAAATCATTAACATGATGGTGTCGTGGATGTTGAGTACATGATTTGAAATTTTAAAATCATTTCATGTAATTTTTGGGAAAAATAAATTCTAAAGTCATTAAAATCTTTCTCCCTTCTCGATTTTTAAATCTAAAATGATACACAAAAATATACCGATATTGATACGTATCAATATTGAGACAAAAACGATACACTTATCGGTATGATATTGACTAGTTTAGTTGGTAAGTATTCTAAACAGATTGGATGAGAGTTGAATGATTTTGGGATTCATTTACTTTTTTTTTTTTCTAATATTACATAGATATTAGTTGTCATTTAAATTTAATTTTAAAATTCATGTACATCCATATCACTCTTCTATTATTGATTTAATGGAAATGGACAAGTAAAATAAATTTTATAACTCGATTAATAATTTTATATTTTTTTATAATTGAGTGACCTAATTAAAACGTATTAATGATTAGATGATTATATAGGCAGTTTACTTTTTTAATTTTTGTTTGATTTTGTAGCTTACCAAATTCAAATATTTAGTGAAATTAGATATCGACAACTCATCTTTAATAAAAAATAGGATTTGATAAAATATTATATTTTTAAGAGATAAAATATTATTTTAATACTCAACTATAAATAAATTAAAATTTTAAAATAAATTTACTTCATAAATGTCTTGGAAAAGAAAAAGAATCCAGCGATGTCAATCTTTTCACTTCACAAACAACAAAATACAATATCGTATTATGTTTAGACTTGATCATAGGTCAGATCATTCGACCTGAAAGCTCATCCGAAAAATAAAAGGGTTTGGACAAAAATATAGATCCGAAAAATAGACTTTGACAAAAAACGAGACCCCATTTTCTAAACGGGTTGAGCCTTGGGTATGAGTTTTTTGGCTCGAGCCCGACTCGGGCCGATTCGAATAAATTAACTATTTTAATAAAAAATTATATTTTTGTTTTGGTGCTGTTTTTACTATTTTAGTTGTTGTTTTTTACTGTTTTTGTGTTTTTTATTGTTTTGGTGTTTTTTTATTGTTTTGGTTGTTATTTTTGTGTTGTTTTGACTGTTATTTTTGTTATTTGGATGTTATTTTTATACATTTTTATTATTGTTTCACTGTTTTTTTTAATATTATTTGAATATTGTAGAACTTATGTTTTATTGTTAATTTTTTATTAATTTATTTGCAACTATCTTAATATAAAATTTTTTAATGTATTTTAAATTTATTTATTTTTAATGTTTGTTTTAATGTTTTTAAGTGTATTTGATATATATTATATATTTTTTAAATTTTTTGTATGTAATAAAATGATCTAAAAAATTAATACGGGTAGGCTCAGATCGGGCTCGGGTTTGACTATTATAATTCGGGTCAAGTTTGGATAAAGTTTTAGGCTCATTTTTCGGGCCAGGCTGGGCTCGAGCCTAGCACTTGAACCTAAAATTTTATTGAAGCCCGACCCGAATCCGACCCGGCCCGGCCCACGATCAGCTCTAATTATGTTATGTTGGTGAAGATTTTTTTTAGTACAAGAATGTAAAAAGTTTTCAAATTTAAAAAAAAAAAGTAATTAAACTTTAATTTTTTTTATGTTAAATTAGGTGCTTAAACTTTTAAAATGCATCAAAAAATTTCTTAAACTTTAAAAAACAACATTAAGCCCTTACCTTTTTTGCACTGAATTGGATATTTGAACTGTCAAAATGCATCAAAAAAACCCTCAAGTTTTTTCAAAAAAGCAATTAAGCCCCCACTTTTTTTTCCATTCAATTAGGTACTTTAACAGTTTACTGTTAAAATTAATTGCCCCTAATTTTTTTAGTTAAAGCCACCCCGTTTCACAATCACAACGTGACATGGAGTAAAAAAATTATAAAAAATAAAAATCAATAAAATTTATAAAAATTATTAATTTTAATAAAAATATTTAAAAAAAATTACAAAAATTGTAAAAAAATATAAAAAAGTTGTAATTTTATAAAAAACCGTAAAAATTATAAATATATAGTAATATAAAAAAAATTATAAAATTTTAAAAATTGTAAGAAAATTATAAAAATGTAAAGAAATAAATTTTAAAAAAAAAATATAAAATCTATCGTACCAAAAGAAACATTTTATAATTTTTTATAACTTTTATTAATTTTTTTTATCATTTTTGCTACATGCCACGTTGTGCAGCAACACGTGATGGTTTTAACTGAAAAAGTTAATGGTCATTAACATTAAAGGTCAACGGTTAAAGTTAATAGCTAAAAGATATTTTTTACATTTTATAATTTTTTTATGACTTCTATAAAATTTTACAATTTTTTTACTCTCTATATATATATTAATTTATTAAAATTTTGATCTTAGTCTCAAAATTATATTGGATTTTACCTTTTATAAAAAGCCTGAATAACCTTATATTAGAAAGAAGTTTAATTTGGTAGATAGGAATTTGGGTTTGCTTAACTCTTTTTAATGAAAATTAAATTTCCATAAAATATGATAATTTTTGTAAGATATAAAATATAATATTTAATAGTTTTTATATAAAAATATAATTATTTCATATTCCTTAAATAAAAAGATAAACGATATTTATATGTTCGAATTCATGTAATCACATACTCTTATATTAATAATAATATTGTTAGTAATCAAGTTAAAATTTAATAACGTATTTTATTATTAGTTAACAATAATGTGAAATGTAGTGTTCACTTTATTAGCTGTTATATGAACGTTACCCAGCTATCATTTCTCTGTTCAGTAGGCCCATGCGCCGTTCTCTCTTCCCATAAAATAACACCCTTCCCCCTCCCTAAGATCCAATCAAACACCTTTCATATCTCTCGCCATTTTAGAAGGAAAAAAAAAAGACCAAAATTTCCCAGCTTTTCTGTCTTCTAGAAATGACGCAAGTTGGCATGTTCTTGTTGGCCTTGGTAATGGCTATCTTAATCGTTGCCTCGGCGCAGGTTAGTGAGGAGCCATCCCCATCGCCAGACGCTGGAGCTGGATTCTCCGCCGGCATTTCCACCGCCGCTCTTAGCTTCTCTTTGACTGTTTCTCTTATTGCTTTCTTCAAACATTAAACTTATGGGCTTGTTTTGGCTCTTATTTTCTTCCCTTTTGTATGTGTAATTATGATACCATTCTTTCTTACTTCACCACATTACTGTAATGAAATCGATTCTTTCGGATTTATTATTTTGGTGGAATTTCTTTGTTTCTTTTTTTCTAACATGAAATAAATATTTCTTAATAAAGTCAGAATTTTTAATCAAATCGGTATGAGAGTAAATTCAACAATTTTAACATATGCTGAATCCAAATTCAAGCTCAGATTGGGCTTTGAGAATCATTTTATTTATTTTTGTAATCGTTTTTAGCATTTGATTTTAATGTATAAAGACAGATCTACCCTCACGAATAAATATTTTAGCTTAATGCTCTCTTATAAGAAAGTATATATTTATAATTTTTTTGGTTAAATTGATTGTCACTAATTAATTTAAATTTTTAGCTTAATTAATATCGATATTATTATCGATGTGGTAGAACATGAATTAAAACATGTGTTATTATTTTTAATAATTTTATATAAAATCAATAAATAAACACATAAATTGGACAGTTAAACCTAAAACGTTATCATGTTATGTTAAACTTTTAACATTATCACTTTTAATTAATATTATAATAAATTTTTATATAAATTTTTAATAAATATATCACTTTTTAAGTGGAATGACCGGTGACATTCATTTTTTTTTTTACAATTGTGATTTGAACCCGTACAAATTTTAGAAAAGATAAACATTCAATTAATAGGCCACAATTTTTTTAGGTTTAACGTTGTTATTAGATTCTATACTTTGCATAAGTTTGAATTTAGTATTTGTATTTTAATTTGATAAACTTTAAATGTTGTATTTTTAAATTGGTCAATTTTAGTCTTAACCAAACAATAAAAATTAAAATTGTTTAGTTAAATTCTGCTATTAGTATTATATGATGCGTAAAGTTGTAAATCTAGTCCATATTCTCTAATTGAATCATTTTTAATCGTTATATTTTTCAAATTCTGAAATTTTAATCTTAATACAAACGACATTCATTAAAACTATTAACTAAACTTTTGTGAGTAACATGTGAAAAAAAATGCTAACATGTCATTATATTATACGATAATTATTAACCGCACTAATAGTTAAAAATAGCAAACTTAATGAATTTAATACTTACAATTTCATGAAAACTAAAATTTTAATTTAAATGTTCATCTCATTACTTATATACGTTGATTTTATCTCTATGTTTTGCAAAAAAAAAAAAACATTTGATCACTCTCTTTCATTCCATATTTTTATTTTTAAACATTTTTTTTTGTTATTTTCACCAAAATATAATTTGTCTACATGTTCTTATTGTGTAATAAAGTTAATAAGACAACATTTTTACATAATAATTATTTTAAAATTTTCACTTATACAATAAATGCATTTGAATCAAGAACTAAAGTTGAAATTTCTGGAAAGGATTTAATGATGTTGTTGCAAAATTGGAAAAAATTTGAATTTTTTTTATTCATTTAAAGTAATTGGAATACTAATGAAATAAAAAAGGGATGGGTTAAATTCAATACACATGGAGTATTGTCAGACATTTATAAATGGGCATCGGGGGGAGAAGTGTTTAGAGATGTGCGGAGGCACGATGATTATGTGGATTTTCTATGGTGGTAAGTAAAAAAACAATTTTTCGTATTGAAGCACGTGGTATTCTTGAAAAATTATGCATAGTATGGGAAAAAAGATTCAAGCAAATCGAACTTGAGTGTGTTAACGCCCTTCTAGTGGAGACTTTGCTAGCCGGAGGAGCTACTTCTAGTAAGTTGGTAGAGCTTCGTTTAATTAATGGCTTACTCCAATGGAATTGAAAAATAAGAATTTGACATATCCAAAGGTCTCAGAATATGACTACCGACCACAAGATTAAGCATGCGAATAACGGTACACAAAGTATATTATTATTCATGGATCCGCCAAACTTAATTCAAGGAATTCTACTTAAAGAAAGAAATGCTTATAAAAGGAGTTGACAACTGAAATCGCTTAGAGCTATTGTTTTCTAAAAAAAAAAAAAAAACAGTGATGCTTTGGTGACTTATTTTATATGATATTTTTATTATTAATTATACATTCAATTTTTGTCTTCATTATTTAGAACTGGATTTAAATCGAATCAATGAATTTAATGAAGTGTTAACAATTTTAATTGAATAAGAGTCATAATTAATTTTTCTAAATAATTTGTGGAATAGAGAATGTCTTGATTATTTTTTGCGCCTAATACTTTTAGTAGTTTTTTACATGTGTACAACGTAAACACACACCCACACATAATATTTAAAATACATAATTTATATTTTATTATTTAATAATTACTCAAGTTTTACAATTATAATTAATTTTTAATGTGACTTTTTTAATCATCATTTGATTTAATTACTTATATATTTATTTACATGATTTTTAATTTAAAAAAATCAATAGTTTACATAAACTAATTTAGAATAAAGAAACAACCTATTAAGACTACAGTGGCGGCTGTGGCTGGGTTGTAAAAGAGTGGTGGTGTTGGAGGTCCAGTATCATGGAGGAGAATGTTGTTTCTTTAATTAAGGAGGAGATGTTGAAGTTGTCTGTTAGAGGTTTCCAAATCGAACCATCGGCGAATCCTTCATTAATAAGTTCCGTCTGGACCAGCAAATCGTATAATCCTGACAGCTTCAGAGCACAAATGAGAAGCCTCTGGAAAACAAAAAAGAAATTCAATATTCAAATAGTAGGACATAATTTATTTCTGATTTCCTTTATGGATGAGCTAGATCTATTGGCAATTTTGGATGGTCGATCGTGCTTGTTTTGAAAACAAGTTTTGTTGTTTGATCGACTGATGGTTCTAAAAGGCGAAGTAAGCTTAAGTTGGTTTGGTCACCGTTCTGGATCAAAAGTGGTCTGTGCCCCATAGAATGCGATATAAAAAGGATTTGGCGCATACAGTTGGCTCCTCTTTTGGGGTATGATAAAATTTGATATTAAGAGGGATTCTTATCGTGTTATGGTCATGTTGGATATTTAAAAACCCTCGTGGCGAGGGGTTTTCATTACGGTTGAGAATGAGGAGCAGTTCTGGGTTCCATTTAAATATGAGAACCTTACCATCTTTTGTTTCAGTGTGTGGAACGATGCGTCATGGTTTCAAAGATTGTGAGGAAACACTGACTTCTGTTAAAGAGCAACCTCCTGACGACATACCATACTTTATTGTATTAAAGGCAGAATCAAACTTGATTGGCAGGGAGGGTTATTACTGGGTATGGCGACAAAAAATTTTAAAAAAACAATCCCTTTTCAAGGGTGATGCTGATGAGATTATGTGCTCTAATAGAGTAACGATCAATTTCACCATTGTCCAAACGGAATCTATGGCTGACAATAGCATGATCGGAGGCGTGGAAATTATGGGGCTCGGGGAAGATTGTGCTGCAATTATGGTCGAGATCAAATTCAAGAGGCAAAGTCCATATTGATTTCCCCTGCCACGATTAAGGAGCGCATTTTTAGGGGTAACATTGTTCACAACCAAAAATTTTTACAAATCGCTTCTCAGCGTGCAAGGCCCTCAGGGAATTTTTGTGTTTCGCAAGACCTCACCCAAGCCTAATCGATTGTTACTAACAGATTAATGTTAGGTCTCAATTACCCGAAAAATAAGTCTGAATGGAAACGCTTAGCTCAGGGTAAGGTAGACCAATCTGCTCCATCAGCCTATTGGGTAAGCAAGCATTAGTGGACATGGATTTTGAGGATGAGCTGGAGCCTAATTACCTAATCACTAAGAAATGTTGAGGGGAGATGCAGGACCCGGAGAGGGATGATATGGAAACGTGAAACCAACTCTTTTTGACTTAGGATCAACAATTGCCGTCAGGCATGTTAATCGGACACCATGAAAATCATAAGTTGGAATGTCCGTGGATTGGGGAGTGAACGGGCAGTTAGACGGCTTTGGAGCATATTGAAGTTGCATAATCCCCAAGTAGTCTTCTTAATGGAGACTAGTTAGAGAATCGCATGTTATAAGCACAAAAACATTATGGTTTTGTAAACGATTTTGAAGTTAGTTAATTGGGCTTCTATTGTAGGCCCTATTTAGCTTGGAAGGATAATGTGACGATTCACTTACATAGAGATTCACAGGTTTTTATGGCAATTATTTTCCCAATTTTAGGGTTGTTACGTGGGACACATTGAGGTAACTTGGTAACGATCAGAGTGCATCATGGATTGACGTTATGATTAAAGCGGCTGCAAATAATGAAGCATAGAGATTTACAGGTTTCTATGGCAGTCATTTTCCCAGTTTTAGGGCTGTTACGTAGGACACATTAAGGAAACTTGATAACGAATAGAGAGCACCATGGCTGGTTTGTGGTGACTTTAATTAGATCCTCTTCTCATTTGAGAAAAAGGGTGGTACACCCCAATGCAAACAACGTATGGAGGAAGGAATTTTGGCAAGTTTTAAAAGACACCCAATTGATGGATATTGGTTTCTCTAGTTCATGGTACACATGGGAGAGAGGAAAGTTCCCATCAACAAATATTAGAGAAATACTAGACAGGGGTTTCGTTAACAATGCTTGGTTTTGTTGTTTCCCTACAACTAAGGTACGTCATCTCCCACACTTTATCTCGAACCATTGCCCTCTAATGGTTTGCGCCGAAAGTCCTGTAGAGTAATTAATTAGAAAACTTGTTTCTGCTTTGAGGCATGGTAGATGTTGGAAGATTCATTTGATACTGAGTTCAAATGATTGTGGAGCCTTGCAAATGGTTCCCTGCCAAAGAAAATGAGTCAATTGAAGGAAAGTTTCGGGTTATAGTGGAGAAAATTTAATAAGGATCATAAGAATACCCGTTTGAACCTCCTCCAAAAATTAGAAGCTCTCATGAAGAAAGACAGTTCGAATGATAATCTTGCTGCCTTGTTGGACACAAAAATCCACTTGAACCTTGAGATAGACAAAGAGGAAGGCTATTGGGAATAGAGAGCCTGTGCTAATTGGGTCAAATTAGGTGATCGTAACACCAGTTTTTTCCATTGTTATGCTTCGATGCGAAAAAAATAAAACACTATTAGACGTTTGGAGGAAGTAACCAGAGAGGAAGTTTCAAAGGAGAATGAATTAGGGGACATAGCAATTTCTTTCTTTGCGGATTTGTTCTCTTCCTTCGGGGTTGGCGACCTAATGCATCTCCTTTCCGGAGTCGAGGCACGAATTGATCATGACACCAATGTGTCGCTCACTTCCCCATTTACGTTAGAGGAGATTCTTCAAGCCTTAAAAGATATGAGACCCATTAAAGCTTCTAGTGATGAGGACTTTCCTGCTTTATTTTACCAGAAGTATTGACATATTGTAGGCGACGATGTAACGTCTTTTTGCTTAGGAGTTCTTAACAGTAGGCAGGCGGTTGACGAGGTAAACAACATCGAGATAGTACTTATCCTTAAAATCCTTAGTCCAACCAAGATGGTTCATTTTCGCCTGATTAATTTATGCAATGTTCTTTATAAGATCATTGCAAAAGTTATCGCCAATTGGCTTCAGAGGGTTATAGGATGCTATATTGATGAAACGTAGAGTGCCTTCACCCCGGGCAGGCTTATTTCGGACAATGTGCTTATTGCATACGAGATGCTCCATTCCTTTAGAAACAAGAGATATGGAAGGAAAAAGTTTATAGCCTTAAAGTTTGATATGAGTTAGGCTTTTGATAGAGTTGAGTGATTTTTTATTGAAAGCATGATGTTGAAATTGGGTATCGATGATCAATTGGTTCTCTTAATTAAACGATACATCACCTCAATTACTTATTCGATTAATATTAATGGCACTAAAAGCCAACACTTCAAACCGACTCTGGGTATTAGGCAAGGAGACTTGCTCAATCCTTTCTTTTCCTTATATGCAACGAAGGTCTTTCAACTCTATTGAGGCTTGCTGAATTTGAGAGGCGTTTAAAGGGGGTTCGAGTCAGTAGAGCTAGACCACTGCTCTCCCACTTACTCTTTGCTGATGATAGTATTATTTTTGGTAAGGACAATGCGTTAATTTTGAAAAGTCTACCATTTTCTTTAGTCCTAATATGCTAAATGAAGCGCGAAGAACCATATAGTGTAGTTATTAGGTTTGCGGGTTTCTACTAATTTTGAGCGGTACTTAAGTCTTCCTAATTTGGTTGGACATGACAAACGTGCCTTATTTCAGACCCTCAAAGATAAAGCGCGGAGTAGGGTAGAAGGTTGAAGCACGAAGACGCTCTCCCAAGGTGGGAAAGAAGTCTTTATTAAATTCATTCTGTAGGTGATCCCCACACATGCTATGTCATGCTTTTTGTTATCTAATTCTTTGTGTTCAGAGATAGAGTAAATTTTTGCTAGATATTGGTGGCAGAAGTCTATAGATAAGAAGGGGATTCACTAGTGTACTTTACAGCATTTATGTGGCCCAAAAGAAGAAAGCGGCTTGGTTTTCATAGTATAGGGTAGTTTAATATTTCTTTGCTAGCAAAGCAGGGCTAGAGGATCATTAATTCCCCGGATTCTCTTATCTCTCGGGTCTTGAAGGCGAAATATTTTTTAGAAACTGATTTCCTTCACGCTAGTTTGGGTTCCTCCCCTTCCCTTAATTGGAGGAGCATTTGGTCTTTGAGTGGTATTTTACATGAGGGGATACGATGGTAGATAGGAACGGGCAGTTTAATTTTAATTGATGAAGATGCGTGGATAGATGATATGCCTCAATTTTGTTTACGTTCCCTAATTACTAGCATGCATAATACTTTTGTCTAGAATTTAATTAATAATGACCAATAAGTATGGAAGAAAGAAATAATAATGAATACCTATGACTGAGAATCAGTTGACCTGATCCTGCAAATTTCGCTAACCTGAGTTACACATGCTAACCAATTGGTTTGGGGTGGTGATGCCTCGGGGAAGTTCTCTGTATGTAGTGTCTACAAATTATTACAGAACTCTATTAGAAATCCTATCGCTTATGCATTACAGCCAGATCCTAAGGCTTTTTACAAATCCTTTTAGGGGCTAGATCTCTCAGCAAATTAAGGTTTACATTTTGGAGGGCTTCTTGGAACTACGTCCTTACCCTCGTCAACCTAAATTACAAAAGGATTTGCACAAGCACTCTATGTCTTAGATGTTCTGACTCAGACGAGACTGCCATTCATGTTTTCCAACTTTGTCTTTCATCCAAAGAGGTTTGGCTAGATTAGGATTAGAATTGATCTCCAGCCCGGATTTTCCAAACAGTCAAGAATGGTTTACTTGGGTCTTCTCTCAAGGAATTATCTTACAAAGGCAAGTGTTCGTCTGTGCAATCTAGGCAATTTGGAGGGACAGGAATTCTTAAGTTCATGCTAAAAAATGCATAATAGGAAAAATGTTAGCTGACTTCTTTCGAACCTATGTTACCGAATCTACAACCACATCCAACAATCACTAGCCAATTCGACAAGCCACACACAAATGGGAATTACCTGTCACATAGTGTGAAAGTCAATTTTAACGCTACTATAATGGTCAAGATCTCCGTGTGAAGCATCGAGAATAGTTCCCCGAAATGCCTCAAGATTGATCTTATGCTCCCGTTCAGTGCTTCATACTAGCGTTCTTTCAGCGTTCATTACAGAAGCCTTGGCACGCCAAGATGTAGTGGAGTTAGGATCAAAAATGAGGTGGGGCTCTATTATCTTTGAAGGTGATTCTTTAACAACAATTAAAAAATACAAGGCGTATACTCAAGATAAATCAGATCTAGGCGTATTCATTAGAAATATCAAGCATTTATCAGATTGATTTTCTAGCATACAGTTTCGACAAATCCCTAAAATAGTGAATGCCTTAACAAACATTATAGCCCAAGAATCACTCAAAAGATGGGAAGAAACTTACCTCTCACATGTTGTTCCCTCCTTTGCTACTCGAACGACGGGGATGGATTGGATACTGGAACCAGATTGAACTCCAAAGCTCACATTAGACTATTTTTGGGGAAAATGTTGTAGACTAGGCTTGAATGAGTCGATTCCCCTTCTTTTCTACACTGCCTACTCCTCATCGTCAACTATTCTTCGTGGCGGGGTCCAACTATCTCTGATTGTGGTTTTCTCTTCTACGGCGCTCTCATTTCCTTTTTAGGTTTTTTTTTTCAGATTAGGTTTTCTTGGTTTTCTGGCATTAAGCTTCCTTTTACTATTTTGTTATTTCTTTTGTCCTTTGGACTTATCTCGTATTGAGCCCGTTTCTTTGGTTTAATGAGAAGTCTAATCTTAGACCTTTCAAAAAAAAATAATTTTATGATTTTTTTATCATAAAGATATTATTAGTGCAAAACTCTTATACAAGAATTATGTATAATTTTTTTATATTAATTTATTAAAATCTTGATCTCAGTCCCAAAATTATATTTGTAGTTACGTTAAATTTTAAGAATTTAACAATTGAATATTGGATTTTACCTTTTATAAAAAGCATGAATAACATTATATTAGAAAGAAGTTTAATTTGGTAGATAAGGAATTTGGGTTTGTTTCTCTTTTTAATGAAAATTAGGATTTTCATAAAATTATATTTAATAATTTTTTATACAAAAATATATATAACTCCTTGACAATCTTTAAATAAGAAGATAAACGATTTTTGTGTACTTGAATTCATGTGATCACGTCCTGTTACATTAACAATAATACCAATACGAATTGAGTTAAAACTCAATAACATATTATATTTAATAGTTTTATTAATAAAATAGCTAACGTTTATAATAACTTTTGGGGGAACACAAAAAGTTCTAAACCGCACCTCGAAACTCAATAATAGTTAATCATTAAACCCCCAAAAACTTAATTAAACCAACACAACCAAAAGAAAAACCATTAAAGAAACAAAAAAAACCCTAAACATAACAAAAACCCTCAAAAATATTTCAAAAGAAACCAGTTAAACTCTCCATCTTCTGGTCTCCAAAAAATCACATCCATAATCATCATAACCAATAGAGAGCCAAAGCTTTAGCACTATGATCAGATCAAAATAGCAGTTTTTACGATGAACCAAAGCATAAAACTATCTTGGATAAGTGATGACGAATCTTTCTCTCTCTACAACTTGTTCCACCACTAATGGCGCCTCTTCGATCCAAAATCTTGCCTCCGCAAAGCGATAACCTTTTGCCAAGGTATGAGGTGCCATATTCACATCTTTTGACATGGAGGAACGAAATGTTATCAAAATAGCCCAACTTTCTTTTTATGTCTGCTAAAATCGGGCTTATAATTGAGTTGTCTTTTGTGTCTGCATGCATTTTCGATATAATTGTCAATGAGTCTCCTTCGATCTGGACACAATGAAACCCTACTTCTTCAGCAAAGTGTACTGCTTGTTCACAGGCCCTTACTTCGGCAATAAAGGCATCAGCGATGTTTTCAAGAAGGTGAGTACTCGCTCCCATAATAAACCCTTTTTCATCTCTTGCTAAGATACTTGAGACAGATTTCCTTTCCTGCAAGTTAAAAGAAGAGTTGAAGTTAATTTTCACATATCCTAGATGAGGAGGTCTCCAATGCATCTCGAAGGGAAGACTCTTAGGAAAATTAAATGCTTCAAAACTCTTTATTTCAGCCAGGTAACCTTGAACAAACACCACTATGTCATGTGTTGTTTGCTTGAACCCTTCATGAACTAGTTTATTTCTTGCAAACCAGAGGGCCCAACATGCAAGGGTCATCAATTTTCTGTTTCTATCATTTGCTATGTTAAAGAACTCGGCTAACTAGATGTGGTACTCAGGATGTAGTAGAATGGAGGGCACTTTAAGCCTTAGAGCAGTCAACACCTATTGAGTAATTGGACAGGATCTCAGAAAGTGATCAATTGACTCAGGATTTGTTTGACACAATGGGCAAGAAACTGGTGCCTGTAGATGTCTTTTCTGTATTTTCCACATTGTGATCTTGATCTTTTCGGGTATCTGTAAAGCCCATAGGGATGTGTAGAATTTCTCTATAGATGTGTCTATAGTAGTTGTTTTGTGTTGTTGTGAAATAGAGGCTTCCTTGGTAAGGACGTTATAATTGCTCTTCATAGTGTAAAGCCCCGACCCCTCCATCCTCCAAATCTTAGCATCCGGAAGAGGAAACCTTGCTAGTGGTATCGACAAGATATCCTGCACTTGGTATTCATCATTAACGATTTGATCACTTCCACTTTACAAGTAACAGTTTTATAGATTATTAATTGTGATACAAGTGTAGAGGTCTAATTTTATCTGGGCTTGGAAAATAAAACGAAAAAATAAACAAAAAAAATGAATGAGATACAAAATAAATTAAATTCACTTTAATTAAAGTGTCCATTTACAAACCCAATCAAATAACCCAAACACTAAGCCCAATTCCTAAACAAACCCTAAATCCAATTATCCAATAAGCCCAATAAGCCCACTATCTTAAAAAATTAGAAACCCTAAATAACATAGGATTCCTTCAGCGCCGCACCTCCCCTTAGCCACCCTTCGGCCACGTCAGTGGGCACGCACCCAAGGTACCACTCCTCGAGGCTTGCCACCGCCTGCCCCCATTGCTGCCACCATGTGATACTTGCCAAAACAGAGAAAAGACAGAAGCAAAGCAAAGAAATGAGACTTTTGTAATAAATTTTGGCTATAAATCCATCATCTGAGATCTGTAATGGAGGTTTTTTTTTGGGAATGAATGAAAACAAAAATTTGCAGACATTTTTTAGAAGTAATAGAAATAAAAAAACAAAGTCGAATTTGGCAACCAAGGATTTATCCATCTCTAAGGTATTATTGTATCATACATATACATATATATTGTCTATATTTATTTTTTCATACTTAATTCAAAAGTAATATACATGTATACGTTTTTACCTATTCCTAAAATGAATATACATACATGTTTATTTTATATTTATTTCATTTTTTAAATGTTAAATAAAACAATCAAAACACTTATTATTTTTAACTAGATCTAGATTAAAATTTTTATAAAAATTAATAATAAAACAAAAAATGAAAAGTCAGTTAGGTTTTTTTACCTAAATGTCACCGCCACCAAGATCGAGATTTCGAACTCCTTCGTGCCCACGAGAAGAAACTCCATATTTCAGGCATAAGTAAAAAAAAAGATTAAAAATAAACTGTTTTAAAGAAAGAAAAAGTATAAAAGATCATCGAAATGTATTTTTTTTAGATCTGAAAAGATCTATGTTTTTTAAAAAATATAAGATTTTTTTTTAAAAAAAGAAAAATAAATAGATTTGAAAAGAAAAAAGTATTCAATCGTTTTTAGAGATCCAGGCTCGATCTATTCAGATCCGAACCTAGATTTATTTTTAAAATAAAAAGAGATTTCTTTTACCTACCATCGTGCACGGCATCTCGCAGCATTTTTAGGCGATGGCAGAATAGTGGAGAACAACAGATCCACGGTGGACAGACGGGACTTCCATGGTCGGACATGGGGAATTTTTGAGAGAGAGCACAAAGAGAAGAGTTGAGAGAGAGAAGAGAGGAAATAGAAAATATTTTGTTGAAACAATGAGAGAAATGAACTTTTTTTTTAGAAAATTTTGGTTTAAAAAAATAGGGGCATATGACAGGGTCAGTGTTTTTTTTTAGATAGAGGGTGATTTATTTTCGCAATCCCTTGACTTTGCTTATGTTTTTTTAGAAAATTTTGATTTATTTTCGTATTTTTTATTTAAAATTTGTCCACAAAATTTTATCTGTTGTGCATTATGGTCCTCTGATTTAAAATGCAGACACATGTATAGCCTTGGGTAAAATTCTTGAAAGGTCCCTGGGTTCTTCAAAATTTATATTTTTATCCCGCTATTTTTTTTATTTCTTCCCCAGAAATTTATTTGTGGCTTTAATTTAATCCTTTTGTATTTTAAATTGGCCCTCTTTATTCTATTCACTTTCTAATCCAATCCTTTTATTCAATTTTAGTATTGGTTTCGAAATTCAATTACAATTTTACGTATTTTTATATTATTTTATGTATTTTTTATATTTTTTTATTTATTTACTTGTTATTTTTATCCCTTATTTAACTATTCATTTTTATTATTTTTAATTATTCATGTTTGACCCATTTATTATTATTATTATTTTAAAATTATGTCTCATATGTCCATTTTTCTTTTTACTGATAATCATATTGGTATTTTCCATTACCTTACAAATTACATTTAATCGCATTTTACCCATTTTATTTAAATCAAGCATGTACTGTTTTGTTTTATTAATATAAATTCATTTGTACATTGTAATTTTTTTTAAAAAACTCTTGTCCTTATACATTTTCAAAAACTTTTATTCTTTTATGTATATCAATTGGTTTCACATTTTAAATACATGAATATTATTGTGCTCATTTATTTATATCATTCCACTTTAAAAATGTTTTAGATTTTTATTTTTATCTTCATGAAATCTTAGCATTTAAAAAAAAAAGTGAAATTACCATTGTGCCTTTATGCGTTTTAACTTGGCCTCTCACAGATTCTTTATTCATTTAGCTTTTGTAATGATGATTCATTTGTTTATGTTCTAATTCCGCTTCATAATCATTTAGTTCATCATGTATTCACTTGTTCTTTATGATATTCCAACGTTCTTAATTTATAAATCGTACCCATATAATTTTTGTAATAAATATGCTCTTGTTTCTTACTAAACAAATTTTAAAATAAAGACTATGCTTGTTATTTCGTAATTTGAAAAGTTGAACCTTAACTTACTAGATACAACTTTTTCTTCGATCAAAATAATCGAGTGCCTTAAAATTTCAAAATAGAGGAAACATCTTTTCGTGTGAAAACTTTGAAGAATTATGCCCTAACGTGCTGGGTATGATTTTTCATAAAATTTGCACTATTGAAATCCTCTTCCAAATGTTCACAATGTCCTTCAATTTCGAAATCTCAAGAGCGTTGTGTCCTAACGTGTTGGACATGACTTCAATTTTTTGAGAAATTTGAAACGCATGGACATATTTCTCATCAAAATCTGTTTTAAAAATTTTTCATGAAATAAATTACGTATTTAAGGATCGTGTTTTAAATTTCACTCGAGTTTTCAAACTTTTAACAATTTAGACCCTAAAATAATCGACATGGTACCAATTTTGGGCGCATGAGGATGCTAATCCTTCCTCACACGTAATCGACTCCCGAACTCGTTTTTCTGGATTTCAAAGACCAAAACTTTTGTTAAAATGAATTTTAAGAGTTTTAAGGTGTTCAATCACACCGGATGAAAATGATTGGTGGCGACTCCATTTTCGATTTAAAAATTTAAAAGTTGGGATGCATTTCAAAAGGTTTCGATAGCTTGGAGACTCCACTGGGGACAATAAGAGAGTCAAGCCGAAAGTTAATTATTTTCGGGTCCTTTTTGTTGAAAATTTCAAAAACTCGGTTTAAATTGATATATGATCCTTTACATTTTCTGTGAAATTCCATGATAATATTATTGCTAGTATAAGTTTGCATTCATTTGCATCTATTACTACACCCTTTAAGTGAAAGTGGGAAGCTACTCCTTCGTGAGGTTTTCACCTCCGTGCAGGATAGTGAATAACTTTCAGGATTACATCCATACCTATGTTTTCGTGAAGTTTTCACTTCCATGCAAACATATGGGAAATGTGTCCCCCTAAACTAAACTCGTCCGTATGAACTTATAATGGGTGAGGATCGAGGAATCCGCTGGTTTGGGTACCTCAACTCTAGAACTTGAACCGCATGTAGTGAATCCTAGTTGCTTACTTTAGGATAGAATTACACCAAACTGTTAGCAGTCTCCCAAGTTTAGGTTCTCTGTTTTATATCCGTACTTTGTCATCATACTTGTGCTCTTTTGCTTTTTAATTATTGCTTGCATTGCATCTTCATGCAAGGAAAAGTGTGGATTTAAGCTCAATTACTAAATAGAAAATTGGTCGTAAGAAAATGAGTTCCTTGATAAGGTGGAAAACAATATGGTCGTGCGCATATGGTCAAAAAGAAAGACAAAAAGCCAATGATTGGCCAACCGAGTAAGACGAAAACAAAGACCGCACAACGAACCAAACTTTGACCCAACTACAAAAAGTGACTGATCACTTAATCATTCAAGCTGACATTTTGGACCAAAAATCAAGGAGGAACCAGGACGTAATTGGATGATGTCCTACGAAGATTAAAAGCCTTCGAACACTAAGACACGATCATATGCGTATCTGTCTTATGTAAAGGAATTTTTTTTTAGTAAAGTTTTCTAATAGAATTGAGTTATGAGTCAATGCTTTTCTTATGCATATACATTCATAAACAACACTTTTTATTAACTTGCACATAATTCCATGAGAGCCTACCTTAAGTAGAATTGTGCCAAACCTTTAGTGGTTGCACGAAGAAGGTAAGAGACACGGTTACATTCTTGTTTCTTTTCTTTTAATTGCAATTTATTCCAAGTTTTATTCTTGTATTAATTACACTAGTTCATTTTGAATCTATTTGCATTGCATCTTCATTAAAAAAAAGGTGTTGATTCCTATTCTATTGCTAAATAGAGAACAGGTCATAAGAGAATGGATTCCTTGATATGGTAGAGATCAACGTGGTCGTACGTATATGGTCAAAGAAAAACAACAACATAAAAGTGATAACCTGGCAAAGGGGCACATATCAAAGTTTTGGGATTACACCCAAATAAATGAAACTCATAACAGCTTGCAAGAGTTGAATGAAGTATGAAAGACAAAACAAGGCAAATGTCCAATCACGAATATGCTGACTTACTCGATGTCAAAAGGAATAGGCATCAATTTCGAGCTCTCACTTAGTATTGGAGTTCAACTTCTAATGATTTCACATTTAGGAGCACATGATACCCACGATAGAAGAGTAAATCACTTTACCCTTTGCCCGAAGATTCAAAATAATAAAGTATACTTTGAATATGGTGTCCGTCCTTACCTACTTAAAGTTAAAGTAGAGATGCATCTTTTTCGAGTCCTAACACAATATTGGGATTCAACTTAGTCGCTTCACCTTTAGAAACAAGGACATTCTGTAGAAAAATACACTACATTGCTTCATTGCCCAAGAACTCAAGTTGATAAGGCCTACTCTAGAAGAGCGAGCATCAGTTGCAGCCTTGATCAAGGAGAAAGGGGATAACAAGTGTATGGCTTTGAAAACCCCGCAAGACATAGCACTCAGATGAAAATGTCGACATCTTCGACTCAAACATGTATGAGTTAGTCGTTTTTCCTAAAGTATTGAGCCACATAGAGGATGCGGTTGTAGATTTGTTTGACCAACTTAAGAAAAGAATCACTCGTGTTCTAGCAATCTCAACCATTAAACGTCTGTTGAAGAAAGGGCATAAGAGGGTGTATTGGTGCACAAGTTTTACTAGTATAGTTCCGTAGCCATATTTGGAAAGTCGAAAAGTCTCTTATAGAGTATTCTCTGAGGATTATTCTCCGTTGAATGAATTTATTGCTGTAAAAAATAAGATGATATCGCCAAAGGAAATTGGAAATAAACAAGAAATAACTCTAACATTCTTAAAGGCAAACTTGAAATAATGACCATGTCGCAAGCGAGATTTGACCTAAGTGCGAGAAACGACTAACCACTTGTAGACTTTAGCCATTCAAGACCGATGTTTTGAACTTGAAATCAAGGGCAAATCAGAGCAAAAATTAGTTGGAAGATTAGGACTTTGAGCATTAAGGCACGACCATACATGTATCTGCCTTATGTAGAGAAATTTGTTTTCTAGTAAGGTTGTCTAATGGAATGGAATCAATAAACAACACCCTGTTGCATGTATTTTATCATTCATTTGCATTGCGCTTCATGCATTAAATTTTAATAAGATTCCACATATTTGAAATATTTGTTTGGGTGAAAGTCACTAACCCTAAATGAAAAATGAGAGGAAACATGATAAATCAAGATAGGGAATGCTGAAAATTTGAGCAAAAGTCATGAGGAGAGTGGAACCCATCGAGAGTTCATCCCTACGCCTTTGGAAGTGTTTTGGACAACTATACTGTGAAGGAGCTTCCTGTAGTAGTTTTTAGGACTTTTCAGAGTAATATTCAGAATACACTTATTACTCTAAGTCCGAGAGTAATAGGGATCTTTTTATGAAGGGCACATGATCACTATCTGTTATTTCAATAAAATGATGCATTGTTTTGTCCCATTTGGCAAACACCTTACCATTCTTCCCATTCATTCATACCACAATTAACCATTCTTTAATTCAATTTTTCTTTGAATCCCATTTTGTTTCTATGCTTTGTCCCTTATTATCAAGCATATGAGGGACACTACTGTTAACTTGGAAGCCTTTGAGAAGAACATGTGCCCAGCAAAACTTCAAAACTTTGAAAATGATCAAGAATGTAACTTGTCTCTCAATCTGCTACGGATAGTTGAGCAAAACATGAAATGAATATCACCTCGAAGAGTTGTGGTTTCAAGAAAGATTTGAAGCATGTATCTTTGAAACAATGCAAGCTGCTTCGAGAATCCAAAGGTAATTGCATGGTCCTATCAAAGTATGACCGGGTTAAGGCATTGATTTCGTGATACACAGGCTCCCATAAAGGAAGAATGCAATCCAATTCAACAGAAACTTCAAAAATTGAGGCTCGACGTGTTATAATAAAGAAAATCAAAAAAGAAAAGAAAAACGAAAAAAAGAGGGGTCAAAGAAAAAATTCGCAAAGGGCATTTCAAAACCCAAAATACAAAAAAATACAAAAAAAAAGAAAGAAATAAAAAGTCAAGACAAAAACCCGCAAAGGACATCTTGAAAAATCTATATATCTCCTTTACCTCTTCACGTCATGGCTTCTTTTTATGTGCGGCATGGATGTCACTGAGCCAAATTCATCAAAAGCTTCCAATGGCCATCGATTCATTACTTTACCAAATGGGTAGAAGCTACTTCTTATGCCAATCAACGTTTAAGTAGATTCTTGAAAAAGAGAGATTATATGTTGATTTGGAATCGTGTCTAATGATGACTTGAATTTAAGCGACAGCACGATAGCAAAGTCTACAGCCAATTAAAGAACAAGTATCATGACTCAGCACCACATCACCAAAAAGAATAGGGCATTGGAGGTGACCAATAAGAACATCAATTTTTTTTGAAGTAGCAAAGACCTACAAATATGGGCATGAGAAGTTATCATTTTCTCTCTTGAACATCAATCAAGATTTTGCTGGGGCAACACCTTTCCCGATGATTTACGAAATAGAAGCATTGTCGCCCATTGGAGTCGAGTTTCTTTCCTCCAGATTTTGTTAGAACTGATGCAGCAGATTGGATCCAATCTAGGTGCAGTCAGCTAAACTTGACTGAAGAAAAGATACTAAAGTCAACTGTCATGATCAGATGATAAGGGCTTACGACAAAGGAAGATCTACTCTAGAGAATTCTACGAGAGAACTCTGGTTTTGAAAAGGATCTTGCTTACAAAAGACTCCCAAGGAAAATAGATGGCGAATTTGGAAAGGACCCGTGAGATAAAAAAAGTTTTGTAGAGAAGCTTTGATCTTGATCAAAATAAATGGAAAAGACCTACCTAATCTCATAAGCTTAGATTTCACCCCCCCAAAAAAAAGGGAGAGGTCGAGGTGAAAACCCGTAAAGGGCATCTCGAAACTTAAGGAGATTTGAGTTGAAAACCTGAAAGGGCAGCTCAATTTGAATAAAAGAAAGAGGCATGAAGTGGCCTTCTCTCTTAAAAGTAGCAAGGTGGGAGAAACTTTACACCTTGAGACATTGACAAAGTACTCCAAGTTTCATGGACACATGTCAAGCTCAGAATGGTCCTCATCAAGTTTGCTCATTGAAGCTCATACTTTGATACCTGGGGCACCTAACTCTATTCTTTGTTCACCTTATGTTTTGCAACTTTTGATCAATACAGGTCATTTTTAATCCTTTTATGAGCTTTGCCTTCAAGAAATTCAATTTTATTCGCCTTGCGATAATGTCCAAGCATTTCTACATCAAAATAGCGATTAATGAACCAATGACCTTTTCATTCAGGTAAGCTTTACCTTCAATCAAATTCAATTTCATCCATCTCACACCATGTTCAAGCACGTTTGCATTGAAATAACAGCCAGTGGACTAATGATTCTTAATCTTTTACATTGACGCGAGCTTTGCCTCCAATAAAATTCAGTGTTATCCACCTCACAACCTTGTGCAAGCATTTTTGCATTGAAATGACAGTTAGTGGTCTAACGATATAAGGAATAAAGGATTTCTGCCATCACTCTGGGAAAATTTTTAAATAGTAAAAGGATCTGAAATAGGACCACTAGTTGGAACTAACCAAACCCGAAGGTTAGAAGGGTCTCAAAACAAAGAGTGCAAATTACGACTACCTCTTTAGGTTTCACGACAAAAGATACACATACACAAAAATATGATAACACATCAGTGATAGGACTTAGATAAATGACGAACGATGTCAGCTAAGGAATAAAAAATAAAATCATTCTTAAAGATGACATTTTGCATTCATCATTCGTACCCATCTATTTAGTAGCATTTGACTCATCTTGATCATGATTCCTAAACAATCTGGCCTACATAGAGGCCCATTTAAAGCATATTATACAGGGTTTATTACCACGAAGATATAAAGGAAAAGGTTCAAGTCGCAATGATAGACCCGATACCTTAACAGATATTATGGGAAGGATTGAGGCCGCAATGGCGAATCCGGTTCCATGAAGATGAAATGGGAAAGGTTAAGCCGCAACGACGAATCTAGTACCATGAAGATATGGAGGGAAAGATTTAAGTCGCAATGGCAAACCTTGTACCTAAGAAACATGAAGGGAAAATTTAAGCCACAACGGCGAATCCAGTACCACGAAGATTTGGAGGGAAAGGTTTAAGTTGCAATGACGAACCTTGTACCTCAGAAACATGAAGGGAAAGATTTAAGCCACAATGACGAATCTAATACCACGAAGATATAGAGGGAAAGGTTTAAGTCGCAATGGCAAATCTTATACCTCAGAAACATGAAGGGAAAGATTTAAGCTGCAATGACGAATTCAGTACCATGAAGATATGGAGGGAAAGGTTTAAGTCGCAACGGCGAACCTTATACCTCAGAAACATGAAGGGAAAGATTTAAGCCGTAACGGCGAATCTAGTACCACGAAGATATGGAGGGAAAGGTTTAAGTCGCAATGGCGAACCTTGTACCTCAAAAATTTAAAAGGAAAGGTTGAGGCCGCCACGACGAACCCAGTACGTTAGAAGCATGACGGGAAAGATTGAAGCTACAACGGTAAATCTTATACCCTAAAGCCAAAAAGGAGCAGATTAAAGCCGTAACGGTAAATCTTTTACCTCGAAGCTACAGTAGATCAGATCAAAATTAAAATAGCAAGTCTTTATCTCTCTAAAGTTGTAGTAAGAGTAAGATAAAGCTTCGACATCAAATCCTATCTTCTTGAAGTTGTAGCGAAGTTGGATTAAAAACTACAACAGCGGATCTTAATCTCCATGAAGTTACGGTGCAGATCACCATCCAATCTCTTACCCTGATTATGAGGCAGATTGAAAACCACCAAATCTCTTACCTCAATAGGGCAGATTGAAACCATCGTCCAATCTTTACCCTTAAACCAAGAGGGCAGTTCGAAGCTACTACCTCGCAAAAGTAAATCTCAATCTCCCTAAAGTTGCAGTGGAATGGAGTGAAGCTTCAACACCAAAATTCTTATCCCCAAAGTATCAATGGATTGAACCAAGACTACAATAGCGAATCTCAATCTCCCTGAAGTTGCAGTGGAATGGAGTGAAACTATAGTAGCAAATTTTGTCATTTTGAAGTTACCTTGGGGCAAGATGGAATCACGACAACAAATTACAGAGAACCAGATGCAGTTGGAGTGATAGATGGTTTGGAGAGTGGGGTTGAGGTTCAGCAAGATCAAACAAAATTGGTCCTCCTTTTAGTCTTTACTTCATTCTCGTTTCATCATAATGAGCAAAGAGAGGCAGCTGTAGAGGTCCAATTTTATTTGGGCTTGGAAAATAAAACCAAAAAATAAACAAAAAAAATGAATGAGATACAAAATAAATTAAATTCACTTTAATTAAAGTGTCCATTTACAAACTCAATCAAATAACCCAAACACTAAGCCCAATTCCTAAACAAACCCTAAACCCAATTATCCAACAAGCCCAATAAGCCCACTATCTTAAAAAATCAAAAACCTTAAATGACATAGGGTTCCTTCAGCGCTGCACCTCCCTTTCGCCACCCTTCGACCATGTCAGCGGGCACACAACCCAAGGCACCACTCCTCGAGGCCTGCCACCATCGCTGCCACCATGTGATACCTGCCAAAACAGAGGAGAAAAGACAGAAGCAAAGCAAAGAAATGAGACTTTTGTAATAAATTTTGGCTATAAATCCATCATTTGAGATCTGTAATGGAAGTTTGTTTTTGGGAATGAATGAAAACACAAAAAATTTGCAGACATTTTTGAGGAGCAATAGAAATAAAAAACAGAGTCGAATTCGGCAACCAAGGATTTATCCATCTCTAAGGTATTATTGTATTATACATATACATATATATTGTCTATATTTATTTTTTCATACTTAATTCGAAAGTAACATACATGTATACGTTTTTACCTATTCCTAAAATGAATATACATACATGTTTATTTTATATTTATTTCATTTTTTTAAATGTTAAATAAAACAAAAACAGTTATTATTTTTAATTAGATCTAGATTAAAATTTTTATAAAAATTAATAATAAAAAAAAAATGAAAAGTCAGTTAGGTTTTTTTTTACCTAAATGCTGCCGCACCAAGGTCGAGATTTCGAACTCCTCCGTGCCCACGAGAAGAAACTCCATATTTTAGGCATAAATAAAAAAGATTAAAAATAGATTGTTTTAAAGAAAGAAAAAGTATAAAAAGATCATCGAAATGTATTTTTTTAGATCTGAAAAGATCTATGTTTTTTAAAATATAAGATTTAAAAAAAAAAGAAAAATGAACAGATTTGAAAAGAAAAAATTGTTCAATCGTTTTTAGAGATCCAGGTTCGATCTATTCAGATCCGAACCAAGATCTATTTTTAAAATAAAAGAGATTTCTTTTACCTGTGCACGGCATCTCGCGGCATTTTTAGGCAACGGCAGAATAGCGGAGAACAACAGATCGATGATGGATTGACGGGACCTCCATGGTCGGACATGGGGAATTTTTGAGAGAGAGCACAGAGAAAAATGTTGAGAGAAGAGAGGAAATAGAAAATATTTTTGTTGAAACAATGAGAGAAATGAACTTTTTTTTAGAAAATTTTGGTTTAAAAAAATAGGGGCATACGATAGGGTCGGTGTTTTTTTTTAGATAGAGGGTGATTTATTTCCGCAATCCCTTGACTTTACCTATATTTTCAAATAGTCTCTTTTTTCGTATTATGTTTTATTTAAAATTTGTCCATGAAATTTTATCTATTGTGCATTATGGTCCTCTAATTTAAAATGCAAACACATGTATAACATTGGGTAAAATTCTTGAAAAGTCCCCGGGTTCTTCAAAATTTATATTTTTATCCCGCTATTTTGTTTTTTTATTTCTTCCCCAGAAATTTATTTTTGGCTTTAATTTAATCCTTTTGTCTTTTAAATTGGCCCTCTTTATTCTATTCACTTTTTAATCCAATCCTTTTATTCAATTTCAGTATTGGTTTCGAAATTTAATTACAATTTTGGGTATTTTTATATTATTTTATGTATTTTATATATTTTTTATTTATTTACTTGTTGTTTTATCACTTATTTAACTATTCATTTTTATTATTTTTAATTATTCATGTTTGAGTCATTTTTTCTTATTTTTAAAATTTGTCTCATATGTCCATTTTTCTTTTTACTGATAATCATATTGGTATTTTCCATTACCTTACTAATTACATTCAATCGCATTTTGTCCATTTTGTTTAGATCAAGCATGTACTGTTTTGTTTTATTAATATAAATTTATTTGTACATTGTAAATTTTTTTTAAAAACTCTTGTCCTTATACATTTTAAAAAACTTTCATTCTTTTATGTATATCAATTGGTTTCTCATTTTAAATACATGAATATTATTGTGCTCATTTGTTTATATCATTTCACTTTAAAAATGTTTTAGATTTCTATTTTTATCTTCATGAAATCTTAGCATTTTAAAAAAAAAAAAAAATTACCATTGTGCATTTATGCATTTTAACTTGGCCTCTCACAGATTCTTTATTCATTTAGCTTTTGTAATGATGATTCATTTGTTTATGTTCTAATTCCGCTTCATAATCGTTTAGTTCATCCTGTATTCATTTGTTCTTTATGATATTCCAATTTTGTTCTTAATTTATAAATCGTACGCATACAATTTTTGTAATAAATATACTCTTGTTTCTTACTAAACAAATTTTAAAATAAAGACTATGCTCGTTATTTCGTAATTTGAAAAGTTGAACCTTAACTTACTAGATATAACTTATTCTTCGATCGAAATAATCAAGTGCCTTAAAATTTCAAAATAGAGGCAACATCTTTTCGTGTGAAAATTTTGAAGAATTATGCCCTAACGTGCTGGTATGATTTTTTCGTAGAATTTGCACTATCGAATATCCTCTTCCAAATGTTTCACAATGTCCTTCAATTTCGAAATCTCGAGAGCGTTGTGTCCTAACGTGTTAGACATGACTTCAATTTTTTGAGAAATTAGAAACGCACGGACATTTTTCTTATCAAATTCTATTTTAAAAATTTTGCATGAAATAAATTACGTATTTAAGGATCGTGTTTTAAATTTCACTCGAGTTTTCAAACTTTTAACAATTTAAACCTTAAAATAATCGACATGGTACCAATTTTGGGCGCATGAGGATGCTAATCCTTCCTCACACGTAATCGACTCCAGAATTCATTTTTCTGGATTTCGAAGACCAAAACTTTTGTTAAAACGAATTTTAAGCGTTTTAAGGTGGTCTAATCACACCGAATGAAAATTATTGGTGGCGACTCCATTTTTTATTTAAAAATTTAAAACTCGAGATGCATTTCAAAAAGGTTTCGACACAAGTGTGTACCTTATATCAATTAATTGACATCTAATGCGACCATCAGTAGATCCGAGATCTAGGGGTCATTCTAGATGATCACAAAACGCCCATCACCATTACGCCAACCCATCCCCTTTTCAAGCAGACCTCAAGCACTATATATGAGGAAAGTACATTGCATTTAAAACTCTTGTTAACAATTAATCTGGTTGCGACCATATACACCAACATTGCTTTGCTAATAATGAAACGTTAAAAAAGAGCTAGGTCTTTGAAACCCAATCCCTTATGGTTTTGGGTAGGCATAGATTTTTCCAACTGCTCCAATTTATGCCTTTTAATGATTTAGAATTTAACCACAGAAGTTGTTAAACATACTTTCGATTTTCGAACACAAGGTTTTTGGAAATAAAAAACATTGCATTGCGTAGACTGGAAGAGATTGTAGCACAGCCTTAAGAAGAGTTTCCCCTTCATCGATAAGAACCTGGAATTCCAATTGTCCACCATTTTGAAAATTCGGTTAATGTAGTGTGATAAGGTCCTCTTTCTAGTCCTCCTAACCATCATAGGCAACCCAAGATAGTTCTTCGGATTTGAAGCAACCTTCACTTCCAAAACATCTCTAACTGAGGCTTTCGTATTATCATCCACATTGGCACCAAAATAAATTGATGACTTTTCATAATTCACCAATTGACCTAATGCTTATTCATATTCGGATAGAGCACTCCTTATTTTTTCAGCCCTTTTTCTCATAGCTTCACCGAAAAGAATGCTATCATTTGCGAAAAGCAGATGATTGACAAACATACATCCTCTACCCAACCCACCCTTTTGATCAAATTATGTTGTTGTGCATCAACAAGGATTGTCGAAAGACCTTCTACACAAATTAGGAAAAGATACGGGCTCAACGGGTCCCCTTACCGTAACCCCTCGATGGTACAAAAATTCTTTGCATCCCTCATTAATTGCCATCGTACATGTAACTGAAGCAATACATCTCATTACCAAGGTCACCCAGTTTAAATGAAAGCTCAATTTCACCATCATACTAGTCAGAAAGTCTCACTCAACCTTATCATATGCCTTGCTCATGTTGATCTTTAGGGAAAAATTACCTAGTTTACCGTACTTCTTATTTTTTAAAGTATGTAACACCTCATATGCCACCAATACGTTATCAGAGATCTGCCTACCCCGTATAAAAGCTTTCTAATTCTCATGAATACAACTATTCAATAGGACACTAATTCTATAACAATAACTTTAGCAATAATTTTATAAATTACGTTGCACAAGTTAATTGGTCTATATTGTATAATAGAACGAGCTCTACTAACCTTAGGAATTAAGACAATGTGAGTGTCATTAATCTCCTCCATCGCAACTTCCCCTTACAACACTTTAAGGCAGTAGGTCAAAACATCAAAACCCACGATGTGCCAGTATTTATTGAAAAACAACGCGAGAAAACCATCTACCCCCGGTGCCTTAAGAGGTCCCATTTTTTCACTTCCCCTCACACCTCCTCCTCAAAAAACTATTGTAGAAGCTACACATTCATGTCCTAAGAAATTCTATTTTGCACCCTTTCAAGGATATGATCATCATTTCCACCTTCAGATGCTGTAAATAATTTTTTGAAAAACCTGAATGCAATGTCCATAATCCATTCCTGATCGGAAACCCACCTACCCAATTCATCCTCCAAACCCTTTGCAAAATTCATTTTTTTCCTTCCCGATGCCATCTTGTGAAAATAAGCAGTATTACGATCACCATGCTTGAGCCAGTTTGCTCGGGCTCTCTGTTCCCAAAACAATTCTTCTTTGTCTGCCTCTATGTTTAAGGCCAAATGTATCTCTGCTAATTCCAAAAGATTATTATCCATGGAATCCTCCTCTTGGAGTTATCAGCAAGCTATTTTTTTCTTAGATTTCTGTAATTTTTGAACAGATAAATTCCAAGCTTCTAGTCTTTTTCTTAGTCATTCTAGCTTCGACGGAAGGGCATCCGAATTACCTCCCCAATAATCCCGTATAGTCTCTTCACAATCTTCCTCCAAGCACCATTTTGCATTAAAACGAAATTGTCTTCTTCCCACCCCATAGCATGCCGAGTTACTCCCTTTACTATTTATTATGATCGAACAATGGTTCGTTATTGAATGAAAGAGATGAGTCACCGTAAAATTTGGGAAACAATCCCACCAACTTTGGTTCGCCACTCTTCGGTCGAGCCTTTCTCTAATATTATTTTCAACAAATCCCACCAACTTTGGTTCGCCACCCCATAGCTAAGGTTGTTCGAAAGTAGACATTTTTTATCATATCAAATTCTACCCCCTTTTTTCTCGTAAGAGATTTTAATCTCATTAAAATAACCTACGACCAACCAAGCGAGATTTTGGTCTTCTCCCAAATGTCTAATAGGTCCCAAGATTGATCTCTCAACCGTTTCTCAGGATGTCCATAAAATATCGTAATTCACCATTCAAAACCATCTGATTCCAAATTTTTCTAAAATAGTTTATCCTTTTAAATTTTTGTTTAATTTTTTAACTTGCCAAATTCGAATATTTAGAAAATTTCGTTACCGACTTTAATAAAAATAGAATTTCAACAAATATTATATTTAATACATACCTATAAATAATTAAAATTGTGAAATAAATTTTAAATTCAAATGCTATAAAAAACCTAGCAAAGCAAAGCAAACTTTTCTAGCTCAGAAAGAACAAAACACACTAATGTGTTCACTTTATTAGCTGTTATATGAACGTTACTCAATTGTCATTTTGTAACATCCCTACACCCATTTACACGTATAAATCCGGTATAAGAGTATTACATACAGTGTCAGAGAATTAAAAATGAGTATAACAAAATTTTCTTTCAAATACTGTGTAATTGAATCGTTTTACTCAAAATATCACAAAATAATCAAAATCGACACTTAAAACTAGTTTGAAAATAATGAAAATGTAATTTTTTACTCAAAACAGGGCAAATATCGATACCACCATAAAATATTGATACCTCTGTTCTAAAATCAAGAAATATAGCTAGAAACTTCAAACTAACCCCCTGAAATTATATAAAAACTTTACCAATAAATCAATTCAATCTAAAACACAATTCCATTCAAAATTCATCATCTCATTTCATAAGTTCATAGTATTCCAAAGTAATATTTATAACCCATTCATTGAGGACATATAAGTACCATTTGTACATGCCATTTTACCTCAAAATAAGTATACCTTGTCTTGTAATCTTCCAATGTTGATGTGATTTGATGAGAGGCACCTAATCCAACCTTAGCTTCTCAGAGATCTTATACCGATGCGTTGAATTAAACGCGTTAAGCCGGTGAAGGCTTAGTAAGTACTACAAGAGTCATTAATCATTCATCTTTTAATCACACATTTCAAACTCATTCATATAATTACTTATTCATGTAAAATACATACCTTTTATGTGTATAACATTTAACTTACAGTAGTGTTATGAATTCACATATTCTTCCTCATTTCACATTTTAGCCATTCCAATCTCTTAGCTTACTTAGTTTTATCATTCTTTGATTTCTTATACATATATTGTACTTACCTTTCATGTGATTATCATTTCACTTACCTCAATGTCACAATTTGCACATTCTTTCTTTTTCACATTGTTTACCCTATTAACAAGACTCAGACCTTGGCGGATACACAGATCCAACAAAACAGTCCAGAATGGCACTCAGTGCCTCATCGAATAGTTCGAAGCAATAAAGTGACACCTAGTGTCTCATCGGCCTAGCCGAAGTAAAGTGGTACCCAGTACCTCATCGAATCTATCCGAAGTAAAATAATGATACCCAGTGTCTCATCGACTCAAGGTTGAAGTATCCCTGAACTCTTCCGATCCTATGACATGCCAACTATATCTGACTCAGCCCGGCTAGTTAATAGGGATTTTCAATTTACAATTCATATCACTTTCAATTCCAATTTCCCTTTTACTTTCAATTTTGATCACAAATCATTCAAATTCAATTCAAATATACTATTAATTCAATATCAATTTTCATTCATCTCAATATTAACGCTTACCTCATATTCACTTATTAAATATAAATATCGAAATAAACATTAAATAATGAATAATTCAGATTATAGTAATACAAATCAATAACAAATCAATTTAACCAAATAACAACCAAATATCATAAACAATTAGGTACTAATAACTTTGGAAACCTTTGATTTATCCATTTCATTCTCATTTCTCAATTTCATCACATATCACTTTATATGCATCAATTTTTTCATTTCTATTCAATTTTTCTTTTTTCTTTTTACATTAATTTTCAAATCTATACATTTGAGTCACAGTTACTAAATTATTTATATCTTGAGCTACAGAATTCAAAATTATAATCTGCCTAATGTTTCTGAAACTGGACTCAAATATCCTTTTACCATAAAAATTTCAGAATTTTTACTTAGCCAATTTGTACAGTAAATTCTTTCAATTTACCCCTTCTCTACTGCCTAATAATTTCGACCTTTCTTTACTAAAAATTATTTATCTTTTAATACAGGAATCCAGTAATGTTCTAGTCTATTTCTTTTGAAAATAGACTCATTAAGGATTCAACCATATAAATTTCAATCTCTAATAATTTTTCTAAATTTTTAAATGATTTTTCAAAGTCAGAACAGGGGAACTCGAACCTACTCTGACATTGTTACACAATCTAGTATATCTCAAAATATACAGAGAAAGTGACAAAAGTATCACTCCAAAAGGACAAAAGAAAGTGAGGCTTGAGCTAACAGAACCAATCCAACTTCCACAATTTGCTTATGCCTACGCTCGACTAGGCCATTGTGCTCTGAAGTGTGAGGGTAGGAAATTCTATGTTGAATGCCAAAATGCTGCAAATGAGAGCTAAAACTTTTGTATTCTCCCCCACCATCTAACTAAATCTGCTTGATCTTACAACCCAACTGCAACTCAACTTGCTTCTTGAACAAAAGAAATACAGACAAAGCATCAAATTTCTTATTTAAAAAGTAAATCCAAGTGTGCCTTGAAAAAGCATCTACAAATGAGATATAATATTGCTTCCCATTTGAAAAACAAGGTGCTAGCCCCCAAAGATCTGTTATAACCAACTCAAGAGGTTCTTTATACATTGAATGACTCGAGGCAAAAGGCAGTTTATGAGCCTTGCCTAACTCACATGCATTACACAATGGCTTGACAGACTCTCTAGGAATAGACACATTACAAGATTTCAAACATTGAACTAAAACCTTAGCTGAGGGATGCCCAAGTCTCCTATGCCATAAACTAAACTGAGTAGCTGCAACTCCATCACCAGTAACATGATCAGCTAACATGCTATAGTGTGTAGGCACTGATTGCAAACGATATAAGCCATTACATTCATTTCCTTGCAGCAAAATCTGATGAGTGTGCTTCCCCTTCACATAACAACACTTAGGATGAAATTCAAAGTATACATTATTATCTTTAGTAAACTTTGAAACAGATAATAAATTTTTTTGTATTTCAGGAACATGAAGAACATCACCTACAATCAAAGAATTCAACTTAGAAGTACCAATTTGAGAAATACCAATAGTCCTACCATCACCAATGATAACCCTACCAGGTCCATCATAAGACTAAGCATGCATCAACTTGGAAGAATCATTAGTCATGTGAGCAGTGGCACCACTATCAGGGTACCATACCTGATCCACAACTGTTTGAGGAGTAGCCACAAGATTAGCATGATGATCAGCATTGACGTGACTTGTATCACAACAGTAATGTGCTTGTGGACGAGAAACAGAAAAAGAACGAGCCACTGGAGGATGAACCTCAAAACCCCCATCATTCTCATATCGATAAAAACACCTCTTAGAACATGTCCTACCCTGTCACATATCTGACATTGAGGACGAGAGCCACCATGATTAAACCTTCCTCGACCTCGACCTCTATTAAATTCAGTTCGTCCATATTGAAACGTTTGTTGAGCAGGTAACTCAGAAACAGAAGGCACAGGAGTCTGCAAGACTGGAGCAGGGGAAGTTTGTGAAGCAAGATTGGCCGTGACAGTCACCTGAGCAAGATGAGCATTTTGTCTGGCTTTTGCATCAAGTAAGGCAGTAGAGATCCCTTGTATATCAATGGTGTTTGCCTTGTAGTAATAATCGAAATCACATGCTCATATTCTTGAGACAGTCTATTCAAGATAGCAAATTTTTGCTCCTCAGGCAATACACTTTGACCACAACCAACCAGGCAATCACATAAATGCTTGATGCCTGTTAGGTAATCTGCCATAGTCATTTCGTTCTTGCGATAATTATGAAGCAAAGAACGATACCTTATAGCCTTCGTTTCAGACTGACTTCCAAAGGTCCTGTTTAATGTAGACCACAAAACAGATGCAGATGTTGAATCACCAATCAATCGATTATGTAAAACAGGACTTACAGTGGACAATAACCATGCTGAGATTGCAGCATCTTGTTGTTCATATCAAACGAACTCAAGATTTTCAATGGAAGACCCTCCATCATCAGAAACAGTAGAAGGAGGAATCACCACTGTACCATCAAGAAACTTCTGCAACCGATGAGTCTTCACCACAAGCAGCACATGCTGCCTCCATGCTAGAAAGTTTCCATCATCAACCAGAGTGGCAACCTTCTGCGAAGCAAAAGTGACTAGATTTCCCTCTGATACCATATCAAACTATTAACAAGAGAGCTGAATGATAAAGACTATCATTATTGAGTAAAATCAAGCTTATCTTATCTTAAGCCATTAATGCTCATTTATTCAAGACTGATACTAACTGACAGTAACTGACTTAACAATCCTTAACTGATACAACTGACGTTAACTGATATTAACTAACAGTTGACTATTCTAATAATGTGGAAGCCTTTTTTGTTGGCCTTGGTAATGGCTATCTTAACCGCTGCCTTGGCGCAAGTTAGTGAGGCGCTGTCGCCATCGCCATCGCCAGACGCTGGAGCTGGATTCTCCACCGGCATTTCCATCACCGCTGTTGGCTTATCTTTGATTCTTTTTCTTATTGCTTTCTTCAAACATTAAATTTATGAGCTTGTTTTGGCTTTGACTCCATGTGTGGTTTTCTTTTTTCTTTTTTTTCATTTGTATATGATACCATTCATTCTTACTTCATTTGATTATTGTAATGAAGTTGATTCTTTGAATAAAATGCTTCCGCTGTGATTTATTATTAGTGATTTTTTTTCGTAATAAAATTAAAAATTTTAATTAAATGTATGACAGTAAATTGAATAATTTAATTATAGAATCCGCATTTAAGCTAATATTGAACTTTGAAAATAATTTCTTTTTATTGTTTTTAGCATTTGATTTGAGGTTAATATTTTTTTACTGCCAAATCTTATATCCAAGTTTAGATATGGTTTCAAATCTCATAAACCAATGGCGAAAGTTTTTGGTTTATTCAATGGAATTCTTAGATTACTATAAACAATTTTGATTTTGCCTTAGTGATATATGTTTCTTGGAAAAATTTTGGGTTTGTACAATGGACTTCTTAAGTTATTGTAAACAATTTTAGGTTTTTTTGGGGGTTCATATTCAGTTTTTTTTAATGAGAATTTGGGTAAAGTTTGTAAATTAGTCTTATGGTTTTAAATTTCCAAATGAAAAACAAGTAGAAGAAGAGGAATTCCGTAAGAACGGTATGAGAGCACCATGAATTTCCCAGATTTTTCTTCTTCTTTTTTTTGGCTTATTTTAGATCTCAAATTGAGAAAAAAAAGTTTAGATATCAGATTTGAGAAAAAAAGATTCATATATATTATTAAATATTAGGACTTCTAAGGAATAATTTGTTTTAATGTTAAAATTATTAATTTTAATCTCATTATCTTTCTTCTACTTATTTTAATTTTATTTTAAACTTAAAACAAATTAATATTATAACATTAGAAGTTAATTCAATTAAGTAAAATTTTAAAATAAAGAGATACTTTATTTAAAACCAATTTTATATTTAATATATAAAAATTAAAAGATAAAAAATGATCATAAAACATATTCCATTCTCGTAAGTAGAAATCAAATCTTAAATTTTATAATTAAAAAATAAAGTGAACATAGCAGATTACATACAGCCTAATATAAGTAGGAAAAACAAAAGCTTTCCATTTGATTGGGCTTTGTTTTTCTTTTTTCCATTTCTTATTTTTTTTAGAAAATTTTAATTTATTTTTCAAAATTATTGTTAAAAATATTATAAAGTTATCAATTAGATATTAGACGATAAAAATTATTAACAGACGAGTGATTAAAACATTATAAGTTGATAACATTAATGATTAAATTATAATTTTTTCATATTTCATTAATAAAAATCATGAAAAGTTAATAATCATTTTTATAATTTACCCTTATATTACTATAATGATATTTTTTTTAATTTTTATATAAAATCAATAAAAACATACATAACTTCAAGTTAAAATTTAAATCTATAAGAGTAAATGTTAAAATCTAAACTTTTATCATTTCAACTGAAATTTAATTTAATTTTATATAAATTATTAATAAATTTAAATTTTTACATAAAAAAATTTCATCAATACTTTAAATTAATATATATATTTTTACATATTTATGAGTTGGGTTAATGCCAAGATTAGATACACATTTGTTTCTAAAAACAATTGTCGTTATTATCCTTTGTGACCATCCAAAGTTGGTCGTTATTTAATGGCGTTTATTTTACTCTTAATTTTCTTTTTTCTTTTAAGGTATCTATTGAATCGAGTCCAATAACTAATCTTTCGCATTTTATAATTCTATTAAGAGGTAGATGTTGATCACGAATTTTAAAACTATTTTATACTGAATGTGAAAATCGAACCCTTGACCACTGGTTAAGATTTTACCCTTAATTTTCAAATGAAAGTAATTTTCCCTTTTTCCTTGGGAAATAAGATAGAAATACAGCAATTAACGTTTGTAGAGCAAGCATGGACCTTCTACGCCTAGCTGCCACCATGGTCTACCAATGCCGCACACGGCACATGGTGTTGGTTAGGGTTTCACATTCTTACAACACAACAAGACGCCAACCGACAATTACCTTTTCAAACCTTGAAACAACAGCTATCATTGGCTACGTGTCCGCTCTTCATTCTTTTTGAATCATTTCATCAAACACCTACCGCAGACAATTTTGAGATGTTCAAATGACCCCCTTCTACAAGCTGCTTCCACTTCATTTTTTTTAGTTCATCTACCAAACCCTATATTCTTTCTATATATATGAAATCCCCACACCTTGAAAGGTCGTATTGCATACAAAATTTGAGTTTTTATTTTTCTACCTTGAAAAGCATTGTATAGTTTTCTTTGTTAGTTTTCAGAGATGGCGAAAGTTTGCTTCTCTAAAGACATTATGATCATGTTTGTGACTGTTGTGCTCTCCGTCGCCACCATTGTATCAGCTCAGGACAGTGCAATGGCGCCGGCACCTTCAATGGACACTGGATCTGCCTTCTCAACGCCGGTTACTGGTGTTGCTGTTACGTTGTCTCTTATTATTTCCCTTCTTGCTCTTTTGAAGCAGCGAGTTACATAATTTGAGTGGTTGATTGTGTATTGTTTTCTAATATATTGAATTTATTTCTATTATTATTATTTTTGTATCAATAATTTTTTATTTATAATCAATAATTACTATTATTGGTATACGAAGGTTTTGGAATTTTCTGCAAAAATGGCATCTAAAATAGGTAAAATATATTTCTTTACATTTTGCCTCTATTATGTAAAATAAGAAATTAATTAATTTTTGTTAAAAAAATAATTAATTTTTATTAAATTAAAAAAAGTAAAGGTGTTTTTAAAAAAATATAAAAACCTAATTTATTTATGTTAGTATAAAGTACACGAAACACACATAAAAATGAATAAAATTTTTAAGAGATCAATTTGTTCTTTGATATAATATATATAAATTAATTTATTTATTTTTTAACAAAGAGGATAAAATACAATATAATTCCCAATATAAAAGTCTTTATAATGCTTTTATAGTAATAATATTTTATTAAACACTAGTTGGGGACAATGCGTCCAACTTCTAATGAAAATTTTCACTTTCAATCTTTAAAGTTTATAAAATTTTAATTTAATAAATGATAAATTTATACTTTAATTTTTTAAAATGATAAAACTTTGATCTAATTTATTAAAATTATAAAATTATATTTTAAGTCTCAATAAAAAATATCACTTAATTCTACCTCCATAGAAAATTCTTGACTTCACATAGCTATTTCACCAAATTTAACATTGTGAAATGTAGATGAAGAAGCGATCTGATGCTAAAGAAAGACCTCATAACCATCTTGCTTATTCCAGCACACATGACAGTAAAAACTTAAATATTTATGTTGTTCATTTTTTTACTTATTTTTGGGCATAAATTAGTGGATCAATTTTCACACTTTTTTTTACACTATTCTATTCATGAAGTAGTGTCTAATATCCTCAAATAAAAAAAATGATAGATTTAAATTTAGTTGTCACAATTGCTGAGTTGAAGGCCTCAACGAAGTTGTTATCGATCGAGTCACACTTTGAATGAGTGTTGAAAATAGTTTTTGACCAATGTTTTGGGTCTTTCCTCATCAAACTTTCCAAAGCAACTTGTAACAAGTCAAACCTGATCATTTAATAGGACCCGAGTATGATGTGTCACTACTTAACCATCAAACTAACTTCAAAAGATTTCTTGCAAAAGCTTTACAAAACTTTAGAGTTATGGATATAAAACCTATGATAGCTGATACGTTATTAGTGTTTGAATAAAACCATTAAAAAATAAAAATAATGTTTAAGTCATATGGTGTATAATTCAAGTATAATAATTTCATTAAACATAATATAATACTTTAAATTCAATCTATGATACTTCATAAAGATTACATAAAAACAAAGTCTTAACAAAACAAAAGTTCTTTATACAAATCTTTTCCAAAATACATTTACATGTCACCCCCACGAGTCATGCATGATACATAACAAAACAGTTATCTCACAATATCAACAACACTTTGGCATAGTCCTTCTAACAGAGTCTTCCTTCAGCTAGCAAGCCTGAGAAGGAAAAAGTAACAGAGAAAGTTCATATGAAGTTAGTGAGTTTCAAAGAGAATTCAGAAATAATATTACAGATGGTACAATTGAACCTTTCAAAAGGGTTTACTCACATTCACATAGTACACCCAATGGCGTATACAAAACACAGACAGACTTAGTATGCCGACTTACTTATAACTTGGGCGTATATTGTACGCCAACTTAACATAACTTAGACAATCTATCTTCATGCTAGCCACGTACCCAGATTTTAGAGTTAGATACATATCATAAAGTCTCATTCACATACATTCTCCCCCTTAACTCCTCATATTATTTTCCTTCATAATACCATGTTTTGTCGTGATCTGCCAATCTGGTTTGCAATATATTTGCCTTACCGAAGGCTACACAAACATATCTCCTATTCTCCATTGCCACATGTCTGATCAAATCATATTGTACATATCAAAAGCATATGGTAATGGCTTAAACATGAAGAATGACTCATACTTCATATCACAATCATACTGAACTTAGACTAATGATTTTGGACAACTATTATCCACAAATACACTTTTCATCCTTTATAGAGAATACATACCTTACACAAACTATAAAATAAAGAAACCACAACACATGGAAGTAAGAAGGAATTCAACAAAAACTCTAGCAAAATCTACAAAGCAGGTCCTTTACCTTTATCACCTGGGCCTTCAGTAGCTTCTTGAGCTAAAATAAAGATAATTAAACATATCATATCATTAATCTATCAAATTTAATCATGCATGCAATAATCAACAACACTTAATCTAGAATTAGGAAGTTACCTTCCTCACACACCATTCTAACATTTATGTATGCAGAATGAAAAACACGTAAATGACTTTGAGGATAACCTAGGGTTTACCAGTAATTACCAGTGAGTTGGTACTAATGTATAAGTTAGCTTAATACTGCGAACTTTACTTCAAAAAATTGGGTTTCCAGAGAGTTTTAAACGAAATCAAGAAGAAGAAGAAAACGAAGAAGACCTAAAGGTGTTTAGAAAAGCCATCGCTAACCTTATATACTTAAACAGAAAGACAATGATTAATGGAAGAATTAGATGATTCCACTAACACTCTTGGTTCATGTGATTAAGTGCACTTATCATAATTTAAGTCTTTTCATTTATAATAGTCTAGTTCATTTTTAACTAAATCTCAACTTATCTAACCAAATCATCATACTAAAATAATAAACAAATCTAATTAACTGCAAGCTTGATGAGTTCGCCCAAAGCATTTGGGGTGGCAGATACTTAACAAAATAGTCCACCAAACCACAAATTTCACCAAAATTAAGAGTTCGTCAAATGGCGCAATACACATAATTCTATACTTAGCCAAGATAAACACTTACTTACTCTTATGTATCATTATTTTACCAACTATATTGCAAACAATAATCATATACAAAGACTTCGTCGGGCGGGTTGTTACACAACTTCCTTTAACTAACCAATTCTTGCAGTATATTTTGAAAGAGACCTTCAGTTGTTGACTTACAGTGAGCCCAAAACAGTTTCTGTAAATCACCACCCTTGTGCTTTTTCCTCCAATTTGCAAACATGTGTCTTGCACAAAATCTGTGCTTAACATGTGGTAATATCAAGGGCATTTCTTCTAGAAAACCCTCAAAAGAAGTAAAATTTACTATTATATTATTACACACATAACAATAGTCAAATAAAGAAAAAATATATAAAAATTTCTAACATTCTACATATCATTTATTATGGTGAAGCATTTCCCTCTCCCATCTCCAAGTCTGATTAAATATGTTTCAAGAACCAAGCCCAAGATTCCCTATTCTCCACCTCTATAATTACCTAAGCTATAAGGAAAATTAGGTTGTTACCATCCCTACCCATAGCAGCTAAGAGTTCTCCCTTAAACAACCCTTTAAGGTAACAACCATCTAAAGATAAAACTGGTATGCAAAAGTTCATAAATCCACCCTTTAAAGTATTGAAACAAATATCTAACCTCCTAAACTAAGGGTTCTTAATAGGATTTGGTCTCAAAACTAATTAGTCAAAGTTACCATTTGGATCTACATTTCTCAAAACAAAAATATAATCAAATAAGTGGTTAAACTCATACTCTAAGCTACTCCTTATTTGCTCTATAGCCGAAGACCTAGCTCTTTGACAAACATTCTTGTTTAGTTTTACTTTAAACTCTTCTTAGCTAGCATTTGCATCTCAAATAGCTTTAACCTAGGGATAATCTTGATATTGCTAAGAAAGTGTTTCCCTATGAACTTATAATTTGCTCTTTTGTTCTTGAAGATTATGGAACAAGTATGTTCACTATCAAATGTCTTAAACTTAAAGTACCCATCCTTATTTCCTCAGCAGCGTATATCATCTACGAGCACTCTTGAGATTTGCACTTAACTTTTGTCCTAAAATTTTCATTTCTAGCTAACTTAAAATCAAATTTATGGTGGACAACATAAGCTAAAAGGGTTTCCTTAAATTGATTAGGGCTCCCAAAGATCATTCCTATCTCAAACCTAGGCTCAAACTACCCTCATTAAAGAATTTTTTTACTAATTTTCCTACAAACTAGCTCACCATTACAATCTGAATCATAGTTACCTAAATCACTAGATCCTATATAATCTCTCTCATCTCTAATACCCTCACCATCAACCTCCCTTGTTTCATCCCTTTGAAGGCCACTTAGGTTAACAACAAGCTCCAAATCTTTAGCTCCCATTGACCTATTTTTTTTTTTGTCTACAAAAACTTTATACTTATTTCTAATATTCATTATATCATCATTATCATCATTACTAACCCATCCTTCTGTACCTACCTCTTTTGGTTCTCTGCTTTGAATGTCACTACCATCTTCATCCTCATTTACATCTTCACTTATATCACTACTTATTCTATTAGTATTTACTCATTCTACTCCCACTAGCAACAACAATTTCCTTATTTAACTCCATAGGACCACTAATCCTCTCTCCCTCTAACTCAAGTTCAAGCCTAACACCCTCACCATTTAATTCAAGTTCAATTGAACCGCTATCAACACTAACCCAAGACATTTCCCCTATAGCTTGAGTCTTAAAAATAAATTAAAAAAAATGTAAGATACCACTAATTTACCAACAAATATCTCAAACAATCAACCTAAGCCATATTTAAACAAAATAATTAGTGACAAAAATATGAATTATCACATATGTACCGCATTTAGATGTAAAAATCATTAAGACTCAATGGGTAAACTTTTACCAATTCATTTCTATGCCAAAGTACAATTAGTTATTACTATTTTTTAGGAGTTCAGAAATTTCCATTTTTTGCATTGCGATGCATTGATGTAAACTAAGGAGTCACAAGAGTTACAACTTCAATACTACAACTAAATATTTTCTCATATGTTGGATAAATCCTATGTATTGGAGTTCTTAGTAGAATTTTCTCCCCATTTATCCAAAAAACCTATTAGATTAACTAGGTTACTATTTATAATAATAAGAACTCTTTGGTTTTATAAGAATCTTAATGTTTTTGTTCTATTTTAATACGCAAACCATTTTTAGTGGTGTCAGGAATAGTGGTCTTGGGACCACCAATTCGACGAGTAAGTTCGTATAATTAGTCTTTAAATTATACGAGTCAATAATAATTTTTTATTTAATTTTAATTTGATGAATTTTAATTAAATGAATTAAAAGTTAGTATAAGTGATTCAGTTCAAAAGTCAAGCGGTTTTGAAAATGAGGTATTGAGACCTTGTTTTATAATTTAAAGCTGTAAATATTTTTATTAAATATTTACAGAATCATATTATGGATGAATTGAAGTTTGGTTTGGTAATTTTGATGATTTATTGCTTAATTAAAATAAAAGGATTAAATTGTAAAAGAGGTAAAAGTTAATCGCTATAGATTTAAAATCTTAAAGGGACCAAAATGATAATTAAACCATGGTCAAAAAGTCCAAGCGGTGGTGGATATGATTACCCTCCACTAACTTTTGGGTTGTTTATTCATTTAGTCCTAGTTAGTTTAGGACTAAATTTGAATAAGCTAGTTTAGTTTAAATTAAAGATGATTGAAGAACCAATTGTGTAATTAAGCCTTCCTTAGATGGTAAATATATCATATAATTATATTATGGACATTTATGGGCATGTTTTGATGATTTTATATGTTAAAATTAAAAGGTTAATTTGGTAAAAGATTAAATGATAAGTTAAATTAAAGAAATTAAAGGTAATATCATCATTTTTTCCTTTCTTCATCTTGTGAAAGAGTAGAATAACCATCGATGAACAAGGGAGCTTTCGGCCAAGCTAGGGCACCTTGATTGGAAAGGTAAATCTTGTTCGTTTTTAGTCATTTTTATATTTTTAAACTCGTATTAGCTTAATCTAGCTAATCTAGGGACTAATTTGTAAAACTGTAAAATGTTTTGGATTATGTCATTGATGAGTTTTGGATATTCTTGAAGTTTTATGATGGATTATTAAGTTTGGTTGTAAAATAGGACTATTTTGTAAAGTAGTTTTTGTTAATTTTAATGTTTAAGGACTAAAATGTTAAAGTGATGAAATTAAGAGGACTTCGTGTGAAATAAAAACATGTATGGGCTGTAGAGAACTATAGTATAATTCAGCTGAACTTAGTTTTTCTTGAAATTAGTTATATTGCAAGTTTTGAGCATAGGGACTAAATTGCATAAAAGTTAAATATTAGGGGAATTCTGTAAAAAATTCAAAAAAGGACTTAATTGCATAAAATGAGTGTATTTTAATATTGGAATAAGTTAATTAATGAAATTATTATTTAGATCAAGAATAGGTTGAAAATCGAGGCAATGAGAAAATTATGGAATAGTCCCTATATTATGTACTGCTGCAGTTTAGTCAAGCAAGTTCGTACTGTTATTTATTTATTTTGATAACTCTTAATTTACATTTATCCTTGATTCATCAAATTGGAAATATGTGAACAAATAAAAAAGTTTGAGCAATGAGCGATATTCTGTATCTGGCTAGAATGAGTGACATTTTGTATCTGGCTCGAATGAGTGATATTCTATTATTGTTGAAATGAGATCATCACAATTGGAATTGGAAAAGATTGAGTAATGACAATGGATAACTTTTATCTATTGTAAATTGTGGTTGATAGGGATTTCATTGTTATTTATCATAATTGAATTGTTGTATTGATTGGTAAGATTACTATTAATTTTGCGAACTTACTAAGCTTTTGTAAGCTTACTAGTGTTTTGTCTTTTGTTTAGTAGATTACATTTTGTAGAAGGGAGATCAGATTAACCCAAAGAATCACACTATTTCGGGAACACTCTTTTGGTAGCTTTTGTAAACGCTTGGCTTATATGGCATGTAATAGGATAAAGGTTTTTATGTTATATACTAGGATATATATGCTTGATGGGTACTTGGTAGTTAAATGATAGTTGTTGACATGTTATTTTGGATGATGTTGAATGTGACCTTTAGTTGGTATGATGTATAAAAGTAAGCAAGTTATGGTGTGTGTTCATGAAATGATTTGCATTATGTTGAATTAAAGGTTGAAGTGGATAAAAATTTTTCAAGTTGGAATCATCACTTATTTGTTTAGTTGATGTTTGGAGTGGTCATGTTAAGATGACATTGTATAATTGTTTGAATCAGGACTTAAATGGTTGAATGTGTCATGTTTTGGGATATTTTTAAGTGTGTTTAAAGGTATGGTAAAGTTGTTGTACGGATTGGTTTAGGTCTCTAAACAGTTAGGTGAAGATTATGCATGGTTTTGGTCACTTTTGGGCACACATAGCCTACACACAAGCAACCCACACGGGTGTGTGCCTTGAGTGTGTTAGGTGCAAAATTCACACGGGCTGACACACGAGCGTGTAGCCCAAGTCAGTGAGTTACACGGTCTGGCACACGGGTTGAGACATGGGCGTGTGGGACACATAGGCGTATGGAAGAGCCACACGGCTGTGTGACCCCTGTAAGGCAAAACTTTCAATTTTTCTTAAAATGTTCTGATCTGTTTCAAATTGGTCCCTGGTTGTTCGTAAACCGTTTGTAGGGCCTCGAGGACCCGGTTTAAATACGTAAATGTATGTTTAATATTATTTCGAATTATATCTGAATTAAAAGAAATTAAATTGATATTTAAATACTGTATGTTATGAAAATGTTTTGATGTGTACAGTAACTCTTCGTAACCCTATTCCGATAACGGAATATGGGATATAGGTGTTACATTGCTAGCTTGACTTGAACATTGTACCTAATATATATTCTTCTAACCTTTGAGCATCTAAATGAATTGGTAAAATTTTGAAGCGTAAACTTTTCCTCACGACTAATCATTAAAAACCTTAAGTTTATTATAAACAATTGATAAATAATTTAAAAACAAATGGTACTTTTTTGGCCTTTTGTTATTTAAAAGATGTGTTCCACTTTCTCAATATAAAAATTTAAGAACTTACTTCCTAACAAAAAATTACATAAATTCGAATGTACAATAAACTAAACACCGGAGCTCATTGGTATGTTAATTGTATTGCATGTTGAGTGGCATCGTATTGGGAGAATTGAGCAACTATTTGAAGGGATCCATATTGTTGTTGGATGAAATTAGAGTAGGTCAACTATTATTTACATTGATTAAATAATTTAATGAAATAAACTTCATTATTAAGTAATTTGGTATATATATTGATTCACTCAAGGTGAGGAAAAAACGATAATAACAAAAATAGATTAATGGTTTAACATTGAATAATTAAAATTAAGGAATTTTCTTTTGGCACTCAATACAACATTTTAACTAAAAATTTAAAGAACTTTGTACCTGCCAAAAAATTACATAAATCAGATTATACGAATTAAGTATAAAAGACACTTAACAAATAGTATTAGCTTAAGCCTAAACCATACCTTTCTACAACTCATTCGGTTTAAAGAACAAAAATTTCTTCAATCAAACAAGGTTTCAGTAAAAAAAATTAGTTGTTCAAACTTACCCTTGTATCAATTCTACAAGGGATTGGAGGTTCCCAGAAGATGATCGAAAGGGTCGGTGAATTTTTTTTTATTTAAAGAGAGTTGCTGAATATTTTTTGAATGAAATAGGTTCATGAAATTTTTTGAAAAAAAAAAATAGACATTTATGTGGCAAGTTGTGATTGATTGAGTTTTTTAAAGGGACTAATAATTGGGACAAAATAAGTAATAGTTTAATAGTTTAAATATCAGTTTTGATCAAAAAAAGTTTAGATACTAATTTGAAAAAACTAGTATAATTTAAGTACAAAAAAAATAGGTACTAATTTCAAAAAACTATTATAATTTAAGTAACATTTTATTGTTTAAGACATAAAAGAAAATGGTATAATTCAAGGGACAAATAATGAATAAAGTTGTGTATGGATAATTTTCTTTTTGTAATTAATAATTACTATGTGTGAAGGTTTTCACTAAATAAGGGGTACATGCCGATTTAGAAATTTAATTAGGCCTTTAGGCCATTTTTAAAATTATTTAGGAAAATAGAGTAATTTTGAGAGAAAACGCGTCCAACCTTTTGAACTAAAAGTTTAAATTTTAAAAATATTAATATTTTTATCCTTCAATTTAAATTTAAATTTAAGATAAATTAAATTGATTAAAGTACTAAAAGTTTATTTCTATTTTGAACTATATCTTTTTAGAAGTGACATTTTGGTAAAAAAAATTAAATTTTAATTAAAATTCTAATTTAAAACTTATTTATTTAATAGTTAATGTTTAATAATTGAAAATTGAAAAAGAATTTTAAAATTTTTAAAAATATCAAGGATCACTATTTGCAATTTTATTTTTAGAGTTTATATATAGTAAAAGATAGATAGATATATAGATAGTGTATAAGGTATTGTTAAACTGCTTTTATTTAACATTCTTCTCAAAAGTACTTTTGAGACAAAAAATGCTTTTGAGATAAAAACATTATTAAATAAAGTGATTTTGAGTTTTTCAAAAGTGATTTTGGCACCAAAAAAAATTGGAAAAACACTTTTTTGGTCAAAAGGAGAAGGAAAAATTTTTTAACTTTTTCTCAAAAGTGTTTTTTTCTCAAAAGCCAATCCATAGCCTTTGCTTCTGACCATATCGTCAACAAATTCCCATGTCATAACATGGAATGGTAAGTTTCTATTATTTCTACTTGTTTTGCAAATAAAATTATGAAATGCTAACATATTTCTCATATTTTCCTCATCCATAGAAAATAAAACAAAAATCACCCAAGATTGTAACACCTTGCCTGTGAAACTAATTTCTTATTTTCGATTTTCAATTTTCTAATTCAGCTCGTGCCTTCTTCAATCTTTTTCCACACGATCACTTTCATCTCTCAATACCATAATTTCATCACTAAGGGTTTGAAAATCTTCACAACTCTGACTATATGTTTGAAGGGACCTGACATCGCTCGAGTTAACATTAGCATCTTCACAACTGAAACTATTAACATCAGTTGAATCCTTCACCTAGTCAAAATATTTACACCCCCGACAACCACCCTATTAATTGTTTACAAAGGTACCCACGTTACTTACCAAAAAACGCAAAAAAACATTAACATAAATAATAAAGCTAACATTTACCTTATAGTTTCCAAATCCATAGAATCTCTGACCACAATTCGAATATGTTCGAGTTGTTCAAATTGGAGACGGAGTCCCACATAAACACTTGTGAATGGCTTCTTGTGAATAATTTAAACTCGACGCCATTTCCAATTTTTTGATCATATTTAAACCTAATCGAATATATTTGTTCGAATATATTTAGCATACCCATCAAACACATTCCCATATGTGACACTTATTACTAAATACATGAAACATAAGAGTATATGCACCACCTTAACACCAGATAAAATGTGAGACACCCATTTTTCCTCAGTTTTATGAGCAACCAAACAAGGAAGAATGAGAAACACAATGTTACAAATTCAAAACCACAATAATTCAACAAATCAGGATAAGATATAACATGCACTACTCGCAACTGAACATGGCATCAACTTAAATATTAAATATTTGAGATCCATTGTGCCAAATTGATATTAAAAAATTTGAAACTTTGAAATTAAAAATGAACGAAGCATACCAAATCAAATTAGATTTAAATTAAATATCACATCACTGACTCACTGTACAAATACAATAAATATCTAATATTCCAATTAGTATTGCAAGCGAGAAGATAACAACTATTATAAAAACAAAAATAAAAGCATCAAGTTATTCAATGTCAAATATAAAGAATCACTATCATAACACTAATTACATTACACAAAAACAAAACTTCCGGGGTAGAATTCAACAAAACCACTTAAAAAATCACTATAATTCTTGCATAGTTCATGACATAAATGTATAGTTCATGACATGCAACTAATAGTCTTCTTCAACACTAACTGGAGAACAAAATAGAGTTCCTTCTCCAAGAACCATTAATTCAATCCTAACTAGAGGTTTCAAGATTAAAATTTTCATTAAACCTTTAAATTTTTGAAAATTTTAATTAAGCTCCCTATAACTTAGTTGCAAGATCCACCACTAACAAAAACATTAATTTTGAAAAAAAAAAGTTTTCATATACTCTAAGCCTTAAACACTAAATCCTAAGAAGAGGTTACAAGATTAATCAATTTTTTCCAATAATTAGTTGGATTTTCCAATCTTGTATGCCTCTTTTATGTTTTGTATAGGTTATATTACGATTTGAATATTGATAACATGTAGAGATCAAACAGTGATACAATCATGTGTGGTAGATGTTTAGTTGTCAGATAAAGTGAAGTGCTTCAAACAACAATGTGACTGTACAAGTTAAAAAAAACAATGAAACCCATTAGAAAATAGAAAGACATTAGGGATTTTTTTTGGAGGAAATTAGAAGAAACCTAAAATTTTTAGAGATTGACTGGGGACACAGTAGGACGGAAGATAATGATGAACGTCGTCGACAAAAGAAGCAACAACGATGCAAAGGATTTATCAACACAAATAGGATTTAGCAAACAAGTTCAAAAAAAATGAAACCCATTAGAAAATAGAAAGACAATAAGGCTTTTTTTGGAGTAAATTAGAAGACATCTTAAATTGTTAGAGATTGACCGACGGCACAGTAGGACGAAAATGACTGGAGCGAAGAAGGTGACGAGCCGACGACAATGGTAAACGTTGGCGACAAAAGAAGCAGCAATGGTAAAGAGATTATCCTAACTATTGAATGATTATGGTGGACTAGTGGTGACTACCTGACTGGTGAACGATGATGGTGGATTAATGTTGACTGCATGACTGGTAAACGACGATTGTGGTGGTTGGTGGGAGTTGGTGCGAAGAAGGCAAAGTTATTTTGTTATTTGTTAGGTAGATATTTAGTTTTCATCGTATTTATTAGTTTGCATGAATTTAAATCCTACCTTCTCCCTCAAATTTGACATCTACATCTACCCCCATTTATTAAATATCTCTTCAACCAATTTCCTTTGGTTTGGCAATTAATGCCAATGTGGTGCAGTTAGTGTAAAAAGCTGTTACTAATCTCACCGAGGCTCTGTTTGGATGAGCATCAACACTGCGATGAAATTTATTTCAATCACACTGGTAACTGTAAAATTGGCTGGAGGTTTTACCATCAGTTAAGCACAATAAAACAACAAATATTTTTGACAGATAAAAAGTACCTATACTTTTATTTATTATTTTATGTTTTTATCCTTGAAAGTTAAACTAATTTCTGTCCCAACTTTATTTGTTTTCAGATTTGGGAACAAAACAATCATTTATTTTCAGATTTGGGAATCAAAGTAGCCATTATTCTAGTTTCTCCCTACTTTTTTTGCTTCAGTTCTTGGTTGTGGTTGCTACTTTTTTCTTGCCTAAAGGTTAGTTTTTCATATATTTTTGTTGATTACTTAAATATTATGGGTAGCTCCTTAGAATTATTAATATGAAATGACTATGCCTTTTTATAGGTATAATGACGAAAATAGCCCCTAATTTTGGGTGTTGGGTCAATTTGGCCCTTAATTTTTTTGGAGCACTGCTGCACTTAACATTTTATTTTTTTTGACACATTGGTCAGTTTTTAACAATGATGCTGACTTGGTCAGTGCGGCACCGATATTACATCGGAGCATGGGATCATAGGATGCAATCCTTACCCGATCGCGAAGAATTCTACTTAACGGACACGACGGTAGCTGATGATTACATGGCATGTTTCAAAGTCATCAACAAGCCGTATATGATACAACTTGAGCAGAGAAGTTGGCAACTTCGACTGAAGAGGCAACGCTAACCGTCATAGCAGCATAGGAGGAGAAGTGGTTGCACGATAGGTTCATCATATGCTCCGAAAAATATGTGTCACTTATTCTCGTTCAATTACCTAACCCCATGTTTTTTTCACAAGTACCACAACACTATGGACCATCATTGCACGTGACCGGTTCTTCTGTTCGTGCAGGTACATATTTTATGTCATCGACGTCACCCGCATATGGCACCCCCATGTAAATGCCGATGTCGAACCCGATGTCAAGATAGATGCCGATGTATGCACCACCATCGATGGCAATACCGACACAGATGTCAACCCAAACCTAATAGATAATGACGATGTCAATGTTCGGTACCTTTCCAACATACCATGGGATTAGGGTACCTCATGGTTACACCCCTATAGTGGCACAAAAACATCGCGCGCATAAATAAATAAACTGAGTTTTTCATTAAAATATTTAATACTTCAAATTAAAGATAACAAAATTAACAAATTATCTATTTAAATTTATAGATTAATTTTAAAATTTTAAATTATCTTTGGGATGGGAGCTACTCGAGCTGGGCTTCTCTAATTTTTGTTTGCTTTCAGTTTTGCCCGTGTTGGGCTGTTTTTTTGTTTTGTTTTTCCTTTGTTTGGACTCTGCTATGATCTATTTAATAAAGGCCTAGTTTCATTTTTTTGAGAAAGGCTAGGCTTTATTAAAAAAGACATAAACAAAAAAATAAACAAAGTGATTGTTCAACAGGTAGGGCTAATCTCTACACTGCTGTTGCTTCTTTTGTTGCTAGCTCGTCACCTTCTTCGCTCCAGTCATTTTCGTCCTGTCGTGCCAATGGTCAATCTCTTACAATTTCAAGTGTTTCTAAATCTCTAATGTCTTTCTATTTTCTAACGGGCTTCATTGTTTTGGAACTTGTTTGCTAAAACCTATTTATGTTTATCCTCTGTACCACTACTGCTTTTTTTGTTGCTAGCATTCACCATTGTCATCGGCTCGTCACCTTTTGCGCTCTAGTCGTTTTCGTCCTGTTGTGTTGTCGATTAATCTCTAACAATTTCAAGTGTCTTCTAAATCCCTAATGTCTTTCTATTTTCTAATGGGCTTCATTGTTTTTTTGAACTTGTTTGCCAAAACCTATTTGTGTTGATAAATCCTTTGTAGTGCTAATGCTTTTTTTTGTTGTTAGCTGTAACAACTAAAACTCGACACCGTCATCGATTAGGGTTTCGAGGCTACTAACATCCTTGTCTCAACACACGAATCACCATTCCAATCATTCATAAAATAAATATACATTCAATTCTAAATCATAATTCATACTTAGCTTATCAATTCATTCCATAAGGACTTGATTAAACACTGCGAACAAATCACAAAACAAGATAGAAATCATCAAAACAGGGGTCACACGGTCGTGTCTCGGACTGTTTGCTAGGTTGTGTGCATACACGAATACACCCATACATGGTGTGTGAACATGTGAATTACCCCCACACACGCATGTGTGTGAAACCGTGTGCTGGATCGATCGTGTTGTCTCGAAATAGGGCCACACGACCGTGTCCCAGCCTGTGTGTAAACCCGTAAACCTTGCACCTATTTTCCTAGGGCACACGCCCATGTGCCAAGCCATTTGTACCTACGAAACATCATAAGTGACATGCACAACCTTTATAAAACCAACTCAAGATGCACCCAACTTGTAGTAATCCACATACCTATGATCATATATCAAAATAAGGCAAGTAATGCTTCCAATCTTACCATTTCATTGACAAACAAATATCAAATGAGTAAACACTTACTTTGTACATTGCATAACAAAAACATACAAGTTTAACATGTATACACATTTTTTCCATGATATATGATTTCAACAATTCACTTCAAACTTAACATCTAGTGCAAAGTACCAATTTTACATTTACATGTCATTCAACAAATGTCATTCTAAGTGAAAACTAGTCCAATATCTTTGAAATAAATATTAGACTGATCCCAATGTGAATCTTTAAGTGAAAATAAACTGCTAACGGATCTCCAAGTGAAAGATACTAGATCTCCGAGATGTGATCTTGAGGTGATCGATCTTACTGCAAAACGAAATCTACAAAATAACAATAGATCCACGGTAAGCTTTCTAAGCTTAGTAAGTTCTTAGGTAGTATATTTTACCACAACATTATGTCTCTTGCAATGACATAATTCATCCAAACTTTGTTTACGGAATATTGCTCCTCTTGAGCTGAGATGGCCTTATTCTCTAATCGAGACATAAGCAGTTCCTTAGCATTACGCTCTAACTAAGACGTAAGCATTTCCTTAGCATTACGCTCTAACCGAGACATAAGCATTTCTTTAGCATTACGCTCTAACTGAGACGTAAGCACTTTCATAGCAATACGCTCTAATCGAGATGTAAGCAATCACGCAATATTACGCTCTAACTGAGATGTAAGTTCTTCCATTGAAGAAATTGCCAAGTTTTTCATGTATCATATCGTTCAAAGAAACTTACAAGATAAGCGTAATTAGCAATAAAAATGTGAAATTAAGAAAACGAACTTACCGGACTAGTTTACAGTTAAGGTTAAGCTTCAAGGATTATTTCGTAATTTTCCCTTTTCCTTGATCTACAACACGATCTTGATCTAAATCAACAAATTATTAAATTTCCTTATTTAAACATTAAATTCAATACATTTCATACACTAAAATCCTTTTCGGGGAATTTTATGAAATTACTCCTAACATTTTATTTTTATTCAATTTAGTCCTTAACCCTAAAATATGCAAAATAACCATTTTCACCAAAACCCATAGCAGCCAAATTTTCATGGGTACTCCCTCAATACCTACATGCAATTATTTCACACCAAGTACACACAATTTCATCATTTTAACATTTTAATCCTTAAACTCTAAAATAATAAAAAATCACTTTATAAAATAATCAAAAACAACAACCAAGAACACAAAGCTTCCATAAGCATTGAAGAGTAAGCTTATTCATCAATGGTAAAACTTATAACATTTGACAGATTCAAAATTAGTCCTTGGGTTATTGAAGAGTAAGCTTATTCATCAATGGTAAAACTTATAACATTTGACAGATTCACAAATTAGTCATTGGGTTAACTAGATTAAGCTAATACGGACTCAAAAACATAAAAATTACTAAAAACGATCAAGGTTTACTTACCTAAATCAAGCTCCAAAAGTTCAACAATGGAAACCCTAAGTTTCCTTAGGTATTCCGTGAAAAAAAAGAAGATGAAATGAAGTGAAAAATGTCATTTTCTTTCTTTAATTTCTTATATATATTAATGGCAATTTTGTAAATATTTTGTCTTTTATAATTAATTTAATTAATCCATTTTAACCTTAATTAATCTCACCTAAATATCATAACAATCCACCCACATAACTACTATTGGCTAATTTACTTATTTGGTCCTTCCAATTAAACAATTTTGCTTTTGCATCTTTTACGATTTAATCCTTTCACTTAATTAACTATCTAAACGATAGAATTTCCTAACCAAAGTTTAATATGACACTAATGACATCATAAATATTCAATAATTAATATTTATGACTCGAATCATGGGAGTTGTGATCACGAAATCACTATTTTTAACATCACTGAAAACCTGGCTGTTACATTGGCATTCACCATTGTCATCGGCTCGTTGCCTTTTTTGCTCTAGTCGTTTCCATCCTGCTGCACCGTCGGTCAATCTTTAACAATTTCAGGTGTCTTCTAAATCCCGAATGTCTTTCTATTTTCTAATGGGCTTCATTGTTTTTTGAACTTGTTTGTTAAAACCTATTTGTGTTGATAAATCCTCTGTATCGTTGTTGCTTCTTTTTTCGTCGGCTCGTCACCTTCTTTGCCCTAATCATTTCCGTCCTGCTGTGTTGTCGGTGAATCTCTAACAATTTCAAGTGTGTTCTAATTTTCTCCAAAAAAAATTCCTAATGTCTTTCTATTTACTAATGAGCTTCATTTTTTTTGAACTTGTATGCTAAAACCTATTTGTGTTGATAAATCCTATTTACTTTCTTAAACTTGTAACATTTTTTTATCTTTTCTTATTCCCATTTCATACATAAATGAATCTCTTGTTTATTTTGATATTCAAATCGTAATAGAATCTATACAAAAACATAAAAGTGGCATAGAGAATTGGTAAATCCAACAAATTATAGTGAAAAAATTGATTAATCTTGAAACCTTTACTTAAGATTTAGGGTTTAAAGATTAGAGTATGTGAACATTTTTTTTTCAAAACTAATATTTTGTTAGTGGTGGATCCTACAATTAAGTTTTAGGGGGCTTAATTAAAATTTTCAAAAATTTAAAGATTTAATGAAAATTTTAATCTTGAAACCTTTGCTTAGGATTTAAGGTTTAAGGCTTAGAGTATATGAACATTTTTTTTTTCAAAACTAATGTTTTGATAGTGGCGGATTCTGCAACTAGTTTTAGGGGCCTTAATTAAAATTTTAAAAAATTTAACGATTTAATGAAAATTTTAGAACTTTACCTACTTAAAAAAAATAAAAACAAGATATTTATGTTTCTTCTTTAGATGTGACAGCAAGAACTCTTTTTCACGGAAGTCAAATTGTAGCAGATAAAGGATGTGTATTTAATGAGTTGATTGTTGATTTGAGATATAATATAAAATAAAATAATAAAATGCAACTACATTTTCAAGCCATAATCGAACCGTCTTTCTACTTCTTCTATTTCAACTCCCAAGCAGTCTAATTTCTAGATTTTTTTGCCAAAATAATACAAAAAAAATATTAAAATACCAAAATAATATACTCCCTTGATTAATTACCAAAATGGTATAGATTGGGTGGGTGGTTCTTCTCAAATAGGCGGCACCATTGTATTTCTCTAACAAATTTTTTATTATATTTTTATACTAAAAAATAAAAAAATAAAATATTGAGTGGTGCCTGTCAGATAGGCGACACCTATTTTTTACGTTATAGTATAAATTTGAAATTAAAATACAGGTGTGATATAAAAAAAATAAAATATTTGGTGGTGCCTACCTGACAGGCGACACCGAAAAGACTGCCCTACTATCGCTGCTCCTGCTGCTACCGTTACTATTGAATGGGACGAGACCATTTAGTGGTCTCGTGAAATGGGGGTTGAGGGACCTTATAATAGTCCCCAAAAATTGACTATCAACACAAACACACACCACACCAGATCGGGGAAAGGGGGAAAAGGAGAAAGGAAGAAAAAAGAAAGAGAAGGGAAGGGAAAGGAAGGGAAGGGAAGGGAAGGAGACAGGAGAAAAGGAATTTGGGGGTTTTGTAAAGCTAATTTGTTTATTATTATGTTTATATTTTATTTATATGTTATTATAATTTTTTTATGTTTTTGATTTATAAAAAAATTTCTAATTAATTTAATTTATCATTAAATTAGGTAAAAAAGGTTTTTTTGAAAGGTATGTTTATGTTTTATTTTTTGATTGGTATGTTTATTTTTTGATTAATTTTCTAATTAATTAATTTAAATTATATGTTTTTAAATTATGTTTTATTATGCACTTTATTTTTAAAATCATAGAATTTAATAATTTTCTTTTCTTTTTTTGGAAAAAGTTTAAAGGAAAAGGTTGTTTGTTTGAAAGGTATGTTTATCTTTTTTCTTTGTAATTTACTATTTTTATTTCCAATTATAATTATATTTGAAAGGTATGTTTAAAAGAAAAGTTGTTTGTTTGAAAGGTATGTTTATCTCTTCTAATTTTTCTTTTGCTTTTGTATGTATCATTTATTATTTCTCAAGATATTTTTTTCGATAAATAAAATTGTTACTTTTTTCAATAAATTACATAAATCGAATGTTAGAGAAAAATTTATTTTTAACTTTGTAATAAATATTAGTGTATATTTACCTTACAATATATTTTTAAATAATAATATTTTTAATTTTTTTGAAAATAATAATTTTATTAAAATATTTTGAAATGGGTGATGAATATTAAAATTATTTTAGAAATATGTAATCCTTATATATTTGATTTTATTATTAAGTTGTATATATATTTAAAATTTAAAAATAATTTATTTTCATTTAAAATAAGTATATGATATTTTGTGTAATTTAATGACCAATTTAGATTGTATTATCCTTAGGTGAAAATAAAATAATAAAAAATATTAATAACTTACAAAAACTTTAAATTTGAAGTATTGTATGCATTTTGACATGTTTTTTTTTCAAAATTAATGTCTTTACTATTGATAATATTATTTATAATCTCAATTTTTTTGTTGCAGATATCAAAATGAATTCTTTGATTAAAGATCATAAGCACATATAAAAAAATGTTAATGATGAGGTAATAAATTTTATTTGTTACATTATAAAAAGTTCATTTCATTTACGGAATTAAACTAGGTTATATTAACTATTTCGGTAATTTAATATTGTCAAGAGGAGTACTGCAAATTAAGGGGTCGCATGAATGGTGTAAATTATCCACCGGATGAACGCCTCATGCCATACTTGTTTGCAACAGGATTTGGATCAGTTGCATTGATCCAGACTTTTGATTTGCGCTATGACCTAATATTCGCTTTGGTCAAGTGGTGGCGACCGGAGACCCACACATTTCACTTATCGTGTGGGGAGTGCACCATCACATTAAAGGATTTTGCACTGCAGCTCGGGCTCCCAGTCGACGGGAGTACCGTTACGGGCGTAAGTACGATATCTGATCCGACCACCCTTTGTTATAGCTTATTGGGAGACTCACCCGGTAATGATGATTTTGTGATTTACGGGGTTGAAGTTTACATAGATGATGCCACTGAGGGAGAGGTGATGTGCACCACTCGAGCTTATATCATGCACCTCATACGGGGTGTATTAATGTCGATCACAAACAATAATAGGGGTTCACCTAGTGTACTTGCCCCTCTTAATTGATTTTCTTGAAGCAGGTTCTTATAGTTGGGGCTCGGCAGTACTAATGATGTTGTATTGCGAGCTTTGTCAAATGACAAAGCCTTCTGCTGTTGACATATGCGGATGCCTAATATCGCTGCAATCCTGGGCCCATTATCGATGCCTTTCTTGGAATCAGTTAGACACCTATCATACGTTTTCCCACTTGTGAATAAGTGATAACATCTAAGCATTATAACAATTATTTTGTGTAAATTTGTTCTGACAAGTTATTTTTTATAGATTATGTGGGAATCCAAATATCAGGAGGTCAATGATGGTTCCGATATACTGGTAGATGATTGAGACACATGCCGGGGAGAAGGTAAGTTATTCGTGACATGTAATTACTTTATTCATCTTAATTTATTAATATTAATCGAGTCGTGTTACTATAACAATGTTATTTAAATTTGTAGTTCATTTGGATTTCCTATTTCGTCCTAGACGTTGTCACTGTTATTCCCACTTTTGCGCCCCACTCGCACTTGTGATGCATTAACGCATCCATTATATGTTTTTAGACAATGGAGTGGTACCATGGGCATTGAGTATTGTGATAATTTGGGTGCATACAATACATCCCGACACACCTAATAAACTTGAGGAAGATCTATGGTATTGATAAGAAGAGGAAACAAGGACTGGATTGGGGGCAAGTGCATAAAGATTATATTGCAGTGTGGGAGAACTGGGTGGAGCGGAGACCTCAACTTCAGATGGATATTTGTTTCTATTTGGAGACATCATTAGAGTATAAATAATGGTATTTCTAGACCGGGAAACCATATTTATTTGGTGGGCAAACAATGTTAGTCCCCTCGTACATGCCACCACGTGGGCAACACTCTAATCTGTCCGAGCTTGAGCTTGAGTCCAAGCTTAAGCTCGAGCTCGAGTCATATCATCCGAGGTGGTCAGGCCATGGATATTATACGGGTTGATCAGGCCATGAGTATCATTCGCAGTTTCCCGGATCAAGTACTAATCTCAAGGATTCGAGATCGTCTATGATGTTTGATATCTTCAGCCCAATACCACCGCAGTTATCTACTCCTTTCAGCTCGTTGCATTACTCTACTCTTCGTCGCCCATTACCCTCCAGAGCTTCACTCATTGCTCATCATCATCAATGACGTACGAGACACCTGCAGGTTTGAGAGATGATGATGTTGAACGTCGTGAGCACCCGCAACGTGATCATCAACTGTCACAATGTTTTACTCCGAGGACCACACCATCGAACCCTCAAATGCAATGAGATGGGCATTTACTCATTTTTTTAATTATGTATTGGACATTTGAATTTGGAACAAACTTAATTTATATTTGTATTTAATTAATTATGTTTAGAGTTTAGGGTTTATGCCTTAAAGCTTAGAGTTTAGGGTTTAAGGTTTGTAACTTAGTGTTTAGGGTTTAAGGCTTAAGGCTTATGATTTAGGGTTTAAGGTTTAATGTTTATTACCTAATAATTAAGAACTTAAGTTGGAACAAACATAGTAATATAAATTGGATGTATTAAAATAATCATAGTAATTTCATTTCATAATCGAGTACAATAGCTTAATTCCTACTCGATCCGGACGACTGACCAATATGGTAGGTTCGTTGGGGAAATTACGTCGATTATGCCCAGCTAACCTACACACTCCACAAAGCTTATCGCTGTCTGTTTTCTCCATCATGTCCATTTCGTTGCAGATTCTGATCACGTGCGAATGACCTTTCGGATTCTTTCGCAAACTTTTGTTTGGGATAAGCTCGAAAGTCGTCGGAGGCACCTCTCATGTAGACAAGTCAGGTAGGACGAGGAACTCGTTTTCCTAAATATGTAACATGCACTTAAGAGTGTAGACGGGGTCAATGAACTGTTCAACATTGAGCGACACGTGATCACAAGCTACAACGATATGCGCATAGGGATAATGAACTGTATCGAACCTCCTACAATCGGAGCGTCTGTTCTGAAGATCAAGCTTGTAGGACCTAGGTGGGATAGCAGGTCGATGCCCAATCGTCCCGTAACTTTAAATCTTTAAAAATGTCGTGAATATATTTCAACGTTTATCGACCTCGCTCTCTGACGGTTTGCATCCATTACCTTCTTAACAGCTTCGACAAACACGTGTTCGACGTTCATCTAATCGATTTGTCATGTCTCCATTATTGGCATCAAGGTAGCCAGCCTATAGAACGTAGCCGAGAACACGGATGAAATCGAAAGATGTCGTATTCTCTTGAACACGCCGTTAATCGAGTCTGCCAGGTTGGTCGTCATTTGACCATATCGAAACCCATCATCGAAACTTTGAGACCATTGCCACGACTCTATGGTACCCAACCACTCTCGCAAAGGCCCATTAGTTTGACGTTCCATGTCATGCTCAAGTCTGGTCATTCTTTGTTAGAATCGGTGTGGCTCTAGCTCAAACGTCGTAGGAATATTAAGAAAACATAAGTTACAGTCTCAATTAAAACATTAAAAATATAAATTGAAACTAAATTTTTTTACCCATTTTCACAAGTCATCTTCGTTAGTTTGCATTCTTATATTCTCATTGGAAGTTAGCCGCAATGTGCCGGCTGCAGTAAATCGATCTCCATGGTACACTGGTACGCCTAATGGCGACAATTATTCCCTTTCCTCTTAGAATTGATGTAAATATTATCGTTATGAACAACATACCTCCGTAGGTTCGTCAAGAAGAATACCCATGATTCCATGTCTTTTTTGTCCACAATAGTGATCGCACTATGAACGTCACAACAATAATGTGCAAGCATACACTGACAATGTAAGTATAGTAGACAGACTTATATCTGTCAGATATCGATCCCACGAGGATAGTGTTTTTGTTGCTTAAATTTGTTGATGCAATGAACAAAGAAATGAGGCAAATTGTGAGTTTGGTTGTTGAAGCAATAATGTAAAAATAAAGGTAAAATGCAATTATATTAAAACAGGGGGCCCTGACATTCAGATTTGGTAGAATCTAAGTGTGACTCACAAGGTTAAAAATAACTGGTAATTTGTCGACGCAATTAAGCATAATGAATATCTTACCAAACTTGAAGTTCCTATTAAATCTAAGACTCAAATATGCACAACAACCACACCTTCCAGTGTTGTCACTGCAACACATTCAAGAACAAGTGGTGTGAATTCCTTCAAACCTCAAGCAACTTCTTGTTAATTTAATTTGTTGCTGCACCTTCCAGTGACAGTGACTACAATCGCACTTCCGTGGTCAAAACAATTAAATCCAAAGATTCATAGAAAAAGCAAGATTGAAATAGATATCATATAAATCCTAACATCAATAATATTTCCATACAACTTGAATGTGAAAAGTATTACCAACGTTGTAAGAAAAATAAAAAACAGATGGAGTAGTTTTATTCCTAGTTTACACGAAATGCTCACTTACTCTCCCTCTTGCGTCGCACTTAGGATGCTCTAGTCATGAGCAGTACACTGCCTTCCTCCTTTCATCAGGTAGCCCTTAGAAGCTTAAGCTGCCATGGAAGCAATCTCAAGGATGCTCTTTTTAGAAGAAAATAAATTCTGTCGAATGTTCGATGCTCCCAAAAGATGTTTTCTCTCTCCTTTCCTTCGGTATTTAACAGCTCATGCACAGTACAGGTGTTATTCCTCCCAGATCTAATCTTTTCCAGTCGTACTAGTTGGTTATACCAGCTGTACAATCACACAAAATTGGTGTGTTTATCAGACAGTTGTTAGTTGCGAAGACAGTTCTAGGCGTAAATTGGATGTTATTTTGCAGCCACAACTCTGTACACCTTCATGCATTAATCCTTCTAGACAGGTTCCTGCAGTGACATCTTTGGGTGCAATACTGAATAACTAATGCAGCGAAATTATTAGTAAAAACATGATATAATTAAAGAAAATTAGGCCAAGCTTCCCTAAGTTAAAAAATGCAATAACTAAGTTAAAAAGACTAAAAATGAGTGCTAAAGATGATCAAATGGGAATAAATTATACCATAAGTAAGGAGAAATCAATGGTCTTTCCTAATGCTATCAAATAGCAAATGCTATCGAGAGCACATTCTGGTTCCCGTCTTGAGCCACTGTAATTTGTAAGATCTGCGTATATTTCCCATATAGCTAGGTCCCATCTACCTGGATAAATGGCTTGCAGTGAGGAAATGCTCGAACTTAGGAATCAAACGTCGAAAACATATATTGAAAAATTCTTCTTCCTGATTGTAAGTTGTTATCCGAGCCATAATAAGGCCGTATCACTAACTCAATGGCAGTCCCCAACACATACTGTCGCATTGTGGCTATCCACCACTACAGCTCATTGTGCGACGCATCTCAATCACTAAACAACTGTTCCATTGCCATCTGTTTCGCTATCCATGCTTTTTGATATGAAACTCGATACTAGAATCGTGCTTGCACCTTAACAATTAGTGTAGAAACTTTGATGGTCGGCTCATCCTTTACCATTGGCATGATATATGTACAGATAGTTTTAAATCGAGTTTTCGGTGATCTTTTGACATACGTGTTGAACTCCATGTATGAGGCTTAACAAATTTTCTTATCTCCCACTTCTACGACTTCTAGATAAATGCAGCTCATACCCGCCAATTGTAACCTTCTATCCAACACTCCCCAATATACAATGTCGGTTTAAAAATGACAACTTTGTAGTCCACCGACACATTCATGCTATACTACTTAATGGCAAATATGCACTCTTCCTCGGAGTCAAATTTCTTGCCCACAAACAACTCTTTAGGTTCTGGTGCTACTGCCAATCGGTGAGCAGGTATTATATCAGCGTACTCCGTGAACTCGACTGTATGTGTCGCATCAGGGTCTATAAGCGACATGTGTGCCCCAGTAGGATTATTGTGCATCACAATACGTGGACCATCCGAGACCTCGTCATTCAGACATTCCTCGTCAATATCATCCGGGACCTCGTCCACGTCGATATCACTATCACTATCGACCTTATGATCAAAAGGATCACTACTATCATATCCATCATCACCATTCGAATCATTCTCGGGTGCAGTATTAAGATCGATGCCGATGCCAATCCCGTGAGTTCCAGATTGACGATCAACGTACGATGTCGGAACCACCATACTTAATGGAGTGGGATCTTCAACTATCTTGACATCAGCTAGCTCAGCAAATAACTAAATCGATGCATTTTCGTCACTCCGATTCCCACAATAAAGAGCGATTATTGTCTCCATGTCTTTATCGTTTACGAGTTCCATCTCGATGAATTTGATAGGATCCATTGAAATTGGAAACCTGTAAAAAAGTTTCGAGATCCTTCTCTCACAACGTTTAGCAATTTTTTCACTAATCTTTACCTTTATATTATCAGCCGAGACATTTCTGTTAAATCACATTACTAGTTGTTGGTGACATTCAAATATACATCCAATTGTTGTTGTTAAAATTTCGCCATCGAAATAAACACATACGAAAAATTTATTTTTCATCTGTTAAAAAAATAATATCAATATCATACCGTTTCAAACAACAAATAAATTATTGTAAATGAAATTGCTATTAAAAATTTATAGTAACCTTCTCTGAACTCTTCTCTTTTGTTTGAACAAAATTTGATTTCTTCAAAAATTTTGTTTCAAATAATCAGGATGGGGTACTTAAATAAGCACTGGTGTCACCTATCTGTATAACACCACTGGTGCCGTCTATCAGATGGCACCATTGGTGTCACCTATCTGACAAGCACCACCCAATATTTCGTATTTTCGTCGTATGTGACCTGTATTTTAAGTCATACAAAAAAGTAGTGCCGCCTATCTGACAGGTACCACCCAATAGTTTATTTTTTAAAATTTGTTAATATAAAAATATAATAAAAAAATATGTCAAAAAAATACCAATGGTGTTGCCTATCTAAAAGGCACCCCCACCCATCTATACCATTTTAGTAATTAATCAAGGGAGCATATTAATTTGGTATTTTATTTTTATTTTTATATTATTTTAGTAAAAAATTTCCCTCTCATTCCCGTAATCTCTTTTTGCTTCAATTTTTTTAAAAATTTTAAGATAAGTTCAAAGTTCAAAAGTGATTTTTAAAAAAATTAATCATTTCATCTTTGTACGTATAAAAAAACACATAAATTTTTTTACCAAAATGTCACTTTTAAAAAGATATAGTTCAGAATAGAAATAAACTTTTAGTACCTTAATCAATTTAATTTATTTTAGTTTGAAATTTAAATAGAAGGATAAAAATATTAATATAAATAAATATTTTGTAATTTTTAAACGTATTTATTCTATCCATTTAACTATTTTTAAATGTTGGATAATATATAATCAGGACATAAAAATATTACAAAAAGCTATGTTAAGTTTTTTTAAAAGATTAATTTAAAAAAGCAGCAAAAATAAAAAATAAAAACAAAAGACATTTCTGCTACTTCTTCAAATGTTACAGCTAGAACTCTTTTCCACGCAAGTCAAATTGCAACAAAGAAAGGATGTGCATTTAATGAGTTGATTGTTGGTTTAAGGTATAATATAAAATAAAAAAATAAAATGCAACTACATTTTCAAGACAAAACTGAACTGTCTTTCTGCTTCTTTTATTTCAACTCCCACGTAGTCTCATTTTCCCTCTTATTTCCTTCATCTCTTTCTGCTTCAAACCTCAGGTAAGAAATCTTTTTTCTTTTTCATTCTATTTTTTTCATCTTGTTCTTCTTCATTCTATTTTTTTAATATAACAATGTACACAAGCTCATATTGTGACAAGTGGTGCATCTCTCCCTTTTCTATAGTTTTTGAAATTTATTTATTTAGTTTTTCATTCAAAAAAGTTATCATCATCCCGCGGTGGTTGATTTGAGAAAATTGTGTCAAACATTATTTTTTTAAAGAAATTTGTGTCAAACATTAGTTGCATGTCATGAACTATACAAGAAATGGTCCCATTCTAGAAAGAACAATCAATGAATTCTGAATTTTCAGCATTCTATTTTCAATTTGTTTGTTGTTTTAGTAATTGCTTTAATTACATTTTTAATTTGTTTGTTGTTTTAATGTTTTTAAGTGTATTTGATATACATATATTTAATTTTTTTTATTAAAACCTTTGGAGTTTCGAAAATCATTGATCAAGAAAATGGATCACCAACATACATAAACTCATGAGTAAGTTTTGCACTTTTTACTTGTTTTTGTTTAATCTTATAGATAACTTGATTTCACCTTCACTTTGATTGTGTTCTCGACTTCTATGAAAATTTGATGCCAAATAATATCAAATTTCTCTCAACTACAAAGCAGCGTTTGACGGGAACTGGATTTGAGAAATTGTTAAAGTTGAAAAGTCCTTCAAAGCATAAGCTTTCGCTTATAACAACAGTAACGGGCCATTATAATTATAAAAAAAGATGTTTTGTATTTGGGGAGCAAGATTTCATTAATCTTTTTATGGGTCTTGAAGATGTTTTGAGGATAATTTATTTATCGATACGTGGTTGGCCAGTTATAACAAATGAGAAAGGTTTGAATTTAAAGAACTTATGTATTGAGGGTCTTGGCACCGATGACGACCTAAGTAATTTCGAGCTTTGGGATGATCTTGTTCTTGAAGGTGAAGAGTTGGATCATTATGTTACGGTGGTTGTGTTATATATTATTAGGCTGTTATACTGCCTTCCACTTCTAATGTGGTGTCTCCGATTTTTCCTACATTATTAAAAAATGTTGATGAGACTGGACAATATGCATGGGGTGTTTACAACCCGATTTTCAATGGTATCGGAAACAGTGATTTTGGGATCACAACTCCGACGAGTTAGGTCATAAATTTTATTTATTTAATATTTGTGATGTAATTAGCATCGTATTAAATTTTGGTTAAGAAATTTTATCATTTAGATAGTTAATTAATTGAAAGGGACTAAATTGAAGAGATCACAAAAGTAGGATTATTTAAATAGAGGGACCAAGTAAACAATTAACCAATAGAGGTTAAGTTAGTGAAATGTCATGATATTTAAATGTATATGGGTATGATTAATTAAAGTTAAAGAAGGTTAATTAAGCTTAATGATGAAAGTCACAAAATTTACAAAAATGCCTAAGTATATAAATTAAAAAAAAAAAAAAAAGATGATAATTTCATCATCTCCTTCTTCTTTCTTTCTCTCATGGCAAAAAATAGGGAACTAGGGTTTCCATTTTTCATCCTTTTGAAGTTTTGATTTGGGTAAGCAAATCATGTCCATTTCTAGTGATTTTTATGTTTTTAAGACCGTATTTGCTTAATCTAGCTAACCTAAGACTAATTTGTAAATCTTTCAAATGTCATAAATCTTTCCGTTGATGAATGAGCCTGTTCTTGAAAGTTTATGAAAGTATTGTGAGCTCGGTTGATAGATTTGATGATTTTTAAGTGATTTTTGATGATTTTAAGGTTTGAGAACTAAATTGTTAAAAAGGGTAAAATCTCATGTATTAGTTGTAAAATAATTGCATGTGGAGATTGGGAAAGAACCCTTGTGTATTCAGCTGGTACAAGTTTGAATGAAAAATAGTTATTTTGCATATTTTAGGTTTAAGGACTAAATTGAATAAAAATGAAATGTTAGCGGTAATTTGTAAATTTCTCAAAAAAGACTTGAATGTAAGAAATGATTTAAATTTCATGATTTAATGAGAGAATTGAATGATTTATTGATTTTAGATCACGAGCATGCTGCAGATCGAGGAAAAGGGAAATTAGCAGAATAGTCCTTAAAGTTAACCTTAACTGCAATTTCACCCGGTAAGTTCGTGTGACTTAATTTCTATTTGTTAATTATGATTTTCAATTATTTAGATATTCTTGATGTGGGAACAAGATGGAAGACGCTGAAGAAAATTCTGGATTTTGGCTCGGTGGAGCAAATATTCAGTCTGGCTCGTAAGAGTGATATTCAGTCTGGGCTCGTAAGAGCTAAAACTCTGTCTGGGCTCGTTTAAGCTAAAATTTATGGAAGATTCGAAGGGATCAACTTGATGCAAATGACACGAGATGATGACGTGTTTTAATTACTCTTTCTGTAACAGAATATACTATTCTATAAGTTAATTGTTCTATGAACTTACTAATCTCTGTAAGCTTACCTGTGTATCTGTTCATTGTTTTGTAGATTCATTTTCCTATTGAAGATCGGTTCCTCAAGAAGAACCACACTATCTCGGGAGTTCATTTGGTAGTCTTTCGTATCACTTGGCTTATATGGCATGTATTAGGATTTTGTACTTGAACTATTTTGGTGTAAAATGATACTAAAATGGTAGTATCCTTGACGTTAATTTCAAATGTATTTTGTGGTTGTATGATGAATCATGTACTTACATGAAGTTAACTATGCTAGTATGGTATTGAGAGTTTAACATATGATGAAGTATGTCAATTAAACTTAGATATATTATGTGTATATTTGAAATATGCTTACTTGTTTCAGTAGAACTCTTGCATGTATCAGTAGAAGTACAAGGTATTTGAACTTTGGTTACTGACTTGCGTTGCATTGGTATAAGTCTTTAAATTATAGTAGTTCTGATCATAGTAGTATCGGTAGTCTGAACACTTGTATCGGTAGAAGTTACAGGATAAATCTTCTTAGCTCTCTAGAACTCGTTGTATAGGTAAAAGAGTGGATTGTATCGGTAGTAGAACCTTCACTTTACTACCAGTTGTTACAGCTATTAAATAGCTATTTTTCAAAAGCTTATGACTTGACTTCTACCGATACTTGTCCAACAAGTACCAGTAGACAAGTACGGTAGAAGTCCCCTGGATTTTGTAAAATGACATTTTTAACCCTTATTGATTTGTAATGTTATTAAAGTTTATAATCTATTGCATGCACTTTTTTATAATACCGAAATATTGAGATAAGAGGGTTTAAACAACGATAAATGATCTGAAAGACCCCGGGATCCTAACCGGCGATGGTGTCGTGTTTTGATATTAGAGCTTTGGGGACTACAAAAGAAAAGACAAACAAGTTATATATGGAAATTTTCATTTTGTTACGATGAGAAGTTATATTTATAGTTTCATTTGTTTCCATTTATTTAATGTGCAGTAACATTTACTTTTTTTTGTTGTAGGTGTTTATATTGGAACATTTACCGAGGGTAGCATCTCAATTGCTCCATCCTGTCACTAACAAAATAACTTTAGCTATCATAGTTTAAGATATGCAAAACCGTCCAAATGATTTCCCTTTGCTGGTTGGATGGCATGAACAAGTGTTTACACCATCTGTTAAAAAAATCCGCAAAAAAGTTTTTGGATTTGTTGAATATTTCAGAAGGTTAAAGTTCGATAAAGTAAGTGAAGTCTTTTTAATTATTTAACTTTAACTCTTTCAAATGACTTTTTTATTTTTTAGTCTTTCATATTTCAATGTTTCAAACAGTTGAATGAAAATCATATTCTAGGCTACCGGAAAATTTCTTACCTTCTCTATATGTTACTCAAGTTGCCCTCGAACATGCCTTTCCAACTCTTACATGTTAGGAAAAGGTAATTCTACATGATCTTGTTGTCGAGGAAAAAAGCAATTAAATGCATCCGATCTTGTTGAGGGCAAGGTTCATTATATCTCTTATATTCACACAAAACATGGTGAATGTGAAAAAAAAAAAGACAGATCTAAGGGAGGCCAGCGAAAGATTGGATCTTGATACATAAATATTTTGTTCTAGTTTGGGATGATCGTTGGCATTCTTTGTATACTGTAGCAGGTAATTCCCCACGGTCAGTTTAACATTGTGTATAAGGTATTGTTAAGCTGCTTTCAGTTTAACATTGCTTCTCAAAAACACTTTTGGGACAAAAATACTTTTGAGATAAAAAGCATTGCTAAACAAAGTTCTTTCGAGTTTTTCAAAAGTGCTTTTGGCACCAAAAATCTTTGGAAAAACACTTTTTTGCCCAAAAGGAGGAGAAAATTTTAGCTTTTTTCTCAAAGTGTTTTTTCTCAAAAGCCAGTCCATAGCCTTTGCTTCTGATCATGTCGTCAACAAATTCCCATGTCATAACATGCAATGGTAAGTTTCTATTATTACTACTTGCTTTTCAAATAAAATTATGAAATGCTAACATGTTTCTCATATTTTTCACATCAAAATAGAATATAAAAACAAAAACCGCCCAAGATAATATTAAGCCAAATTTGCAACACCTTACTTGTGAAACTAATTTCTTATTTTCGGTTTTCTATTTTTCTAATTCAGCTCATGCCTTCTTCAATCTTTTTCTACACAATCACTTTCATCTCTCAAGACCACAATTTCATCACTAAGGGTTTGAAAATCATCACAACTCTGACTATATGTTTGAAGGGACCTAACATCACTCGAGTTAACATTAGCATCTTCACAATTGAAACTATTAACATCAGTTGAATCCTTCACTCAGTCAAAATATTTACACCCCCAACAACCATCCTATTAAATGTTTACAAAGGTACCCACGTTACTTACCAAAAAATTCAGAAACACATTAACATAAAGAATAAAGCTAACATTTATCTTATAGTTTCCACATCCATAAAATCTCCGACCACAATTCGAATTTGTTCGAGTTGTTCAAATTGGAGACGGAGTCCCACATAAACACTTGTGAATGGCTTATTATGACTGATTTGAACTTGACGCCATTTCCAATTTTTTCTGATTATATTTGAACCTAATTTAATATATGTGTTCGAATAATATATATTTAGCATACAAGGATCAAACACATACCCATATGTGACACTTATTACTAAATACATGAAACATAAGAGTGTATGCACCGCCTTAGCACTAGATAAAATATGAGACACCCATTTTTCCTCAATTTTATGAGCAACCAAACAAGGAAGAAGAGAAAAACAATGTTACAAGTTCAAAACCACAATAATTCAGCAAATCATGATAAGATACAACATGCACTACTCGCGCAGCTGAACATGGCATCAACTTAAATATTAAATTTACGAGATCCATTGTGCCAATTTGATATTAAAAAATTGAAACATTGAAATTAAAAATGAACGAAGCATACCAGATCAAATTAGATTTAAATTAAATATCACATAACTAACTCACCATACAAATACAATAAATATCTAATATTCCAATTAGTATTGCAGGCAAGAAGGCAACAACTATTATAAAAACATAAATAAAAGCATCAAGTTATTCAATATCAAATATAGAGAATCACTATCATAACACTAATTACATTACATACAAAAACAAAACTTTTGAGGTAGAATTCAACAAAACCACTTTAAAAATCACTATAATTCTTGCATAGTTCATGATTGGCTGTTTAACGTCACAGCAATAATGTGCAAGCGTACACTGTCGATGCAAGTATAGTAGATAGATGTGAATCTGTCGGATATCGATCCCACGAGGATGACTGTCTTTTGTCTATTAATGTCAGTGCAATGAATAAGTAAAATGCGATAAATAGTGAGAGTGGTTGTTGAAGCAATATTGTGAAAATAAAAACAAACTATGATAATAATAATCTGGGGTCCCCAACGTGACTATTCAGCAGAATACTAAATGTGGCTCATAAGGTTTTACAGGACTTCTCTATTCGATTTAAGACTTATAAACATGCACATTAACCACACCTTCCGATGATGGCAATGAAACATAGTTAAGAACAAGTGGATCAAATTCCTATAATCCCCAAGCAACTTCCGTTGTCTTGCTTGTTAGTTTAAATTATCGCTACACCTTCCAGTGACAGTGACTGCAATAACACTTCCGTGGTAAAAACATTCAAACCCAAAAATTAAATAATAGAATCAAGATTGAATAAAATAACATTTAGTCTAGAAATCATGTGCACTTCCATACAAACATCAAATAAACAGTAATCACTAGCGTCTAAGAAAAGAAATGTAAAAGAAGCAAGTGGAGAATACTATTCCTAGGCTACTCAACTTGATCTTTCAATTTCCTTCTTGTGTCACACTTAGGACTCCTCGTCAGAAGCTATTTTGCATCTCTCCCACGTCGGTTCTCCCGTGAGATCTTTAAGCCTCCATAATCGTAAGCTTCCAAAGCTAGATTGAAGAAGAAAATTCACAAAAGACCCCTTTTTCTCTTTCCTATTGAGTATTTATATTTAGCCAAATTGTGCAGGTGTCCTTTCATCAGAATTGAGCTATCTATGGTTGTACCAGTTGTTTATACCAGACTAGACAGCTCACACTTTTTTGTTCTTATCCGGACAGCTGTCAGATGTGACGACAATCTTGGATGCAGTATGAAATACTCATGCAGCGACATTAGTAGCAAAGTATGATAAAATTAAAGGCAACTAGGCTAAGGTCCATTGAGTTAGAAAATGCAATAAACTAAACTAAAAAGTGCTAAAATATGTGCTAAGGATGACTAAATGGGAACAAATTAACGAATAAGTAGGGAAAAAACAATGGTTCTTTCTAGTACTATCACACCCCCAAACTTGAGCTTTTACTTATCCTTAAGTAAAACAGAAACTAGCAAGGCAAAAAAAAAATTCCAAGGCAAATGATCATTCTACCAACTTGAATCATCTAAAATCTCAATGAATGAATCGCATTCAAATGATAGAATATTGCATCTATAACACATAGGTATGAATCACTAAGACTGCAATTTCATCAAAGCCAACATCATGCTTCAAATCTTGAATTCTATCTACCAATACAATATTTATTGTAGAATAATATATACATATATCTTTTTCTTTTCCCTTTTTTTTTCTCTTTTTTTATGTGACTAAAGGATGTCGTTGCATTACTATACCCTTTGTTCTTGAGAAGTGATGATGGAGTGCAATAAACCCTCAAGGGGTACGTAATTGCACCAACACACACTTTTGCAGCGACAACCTTTGGCCAGATTCATTTTTCTAACACTTGCATTGGAGTGTTCCCCCTTGAAATGCTCACAATACACCCACATTAGAGTGTCTCTTATTTATAAATATATACATATATAAGCAGCTGTAAAGGAAGATTCATTCAAGGTTCAAGGAATGATGTTAGTCATCCATTACTAATGCAATATAAATCATTCATCAAAGAATTTGAAGATACAACATTCAGTTAACTTTATCCAACTCATTCATTGATAGTTCGCATGATTCAAGAATTAAGCATAGAATGTAACAAAAATTTTAATTTTTCGAACACATTCGCAATAATCATTCATAACCTTGCATGCTTCATTAAACTCAAAAAGAAATATTTTTGAAATGTAGGTGTAATTTCATTTCCAAATCCCATATACATTCCCTCAAACTTAAAATCTGTATTGTCCCCAGTGCACTAACACTAAGATGCAATGACAATGGGAATGCAATGACATGTTTACTAATAAACTAAAAATTACAGCTACATGTTATGCATGAATACTACAGCTAAAAACTTAAATAAAACTAACTCAATTTTTTATAGTCGTCGATGTGGCTGCATGGTGCTTTTTCTTCATTCTCTTCTTCTCTTCTTTTTACGCTTCTTGTCCTTGGAGTGCTTTATTTTCCTTTCTTGGGCTTCACTTGATCCTCGAATTATTCCTCAACATCTGGTTTTGCCCCAACATTATCAACTACGTCTTGTGTTAGATGGATCACCTCAAGTGGTTCAGTGTAGACCACTATTACCAAAGGATTATGGTGTTCCTCATTAGTTTCCTCCGCAGCTTCCGCCTGACTCACTCCAACTTGCTCTCAAGTCCTCAGTAATTACACCCATAACTTCGGGTGCAGTGACAGTTTCTTCTGCTGATTCTTTCTCAGCCTCTTTTTCTTCATCCTTCTCCTTCTCATCATCAACATGGGTGTCTTCCTCTTCAGTAGGAATTTTCCTCTTCAGCAGCATGCTCCTCTTGACTAATAGTGAAATCATCTTCGAACAGGCTCTCAAATTTTCGCAGGCATTCTTCAACATCCCTTAAATCCCTTTCCTTTTCATCTTTAAAAATGTGCACCATGGGAGGGGAAGTCGTCGATTGGTCTTTGTCCTCTAAGTCAGCCTCTTCTGATGAAGACTCATAATCTTTGATGATTGGTGGAAATACTGGGAATTCTATGAGTGGGGCTTTGCTAAGCTACCTTAATATGGCTACAATAGAACTGTTCCAAACTCTAGTATAGGTGTAGAATAAATTTTAAGATATGTCCATGTCTTCTATTGTGGCGACAAGTTTGATCTACCTAATGTTGATGAAATTGGCTAACTTCTCGACATCTTTCATTTTACGCCATATGGATGTCTCTGCAAGCAGGTTTGCTACTTTATTTTCTGCTTTTGCTTTGCCCTTCCTTTTGCTTGTTTCTGTCTCTTTCTTTGTGGGTGTATCCTTACCACGAGTCATTCTCTTAATCGAGGCTTCATTGATTGGGCCCTTGTTCTCCAGGATTTCTTTTCCATCCAGGGGCACGATTCTCTTTTACCGGTATAGTTGCATCACCAGTGATGGGAAAACCAAGATGCCCATTTGCCTTGCAGCAGCACATTCAACAATTTCCTGATGAAGTACTACCCCGACATCGATTTTCCTTCCCTTGATAATGGAATGTATCAGACACATTCTATTAAAGGTGACACTGGTATTGTGTGTAGAAGGCTTCAATCTGCAGTTTACAAAACGAACCAGACTTTGCTTTGTAACGTTTAGAAGCGTCTGTGCATGGAATAGTTGTTATGATTTAAACCCGTCCATGTTGCTCCTTCAACACAATGATCCTTCACCAAGAGGTCTATCTTGTCATCAGTGATTTCTTCAATGAACGTAGCGTGTTCATCCCTATCCACCTTAGTGTTGCACAGCTCATTGATGTGTTTAGCGTCCCAAAGGATTAATCCTTTACGAACAAAGACAAACTCTGACCCATGGTTAGTAAGGTTAGCAGAGAACTCATGTACTAGAGATGGAGAGTAATTGCTAGGGTGAGTGCAAAAGGTTTCCATTTCACCCTTACGATGGTCTTGTGAACTTGTTTTCCCAAGTCTTGTGATCGCGATAGAAGAAAGCCTTGTTCTGGGTGACAATTTCTTTTCAGCATGTTTTCTTGAAAATGGTCTTTGGCTACTTTCGTGAGGAATATCATCGACTCTTTGGATATGGAGGGCTTTGTTTCACGGATAACTGTTACAAAGGATGAAGGTTCTATGATAGATTTGCTTGCTTTCTTAGCTGCTCCTCGAGATCTTGCCATGGTTTTGTAAGTAGAAAAGGTTTTAATGCGAAAAGGTTCGAGCTTTAAGAAAGATTATGAATAAAATGGTTTCTTTGTGATTTCTACAGTCGACACAGAGGAGGGTGTTTATAGTGAGTGAAGAAGGAAGATGTAAAGACGTGTTTTTTCTATAACAGAGGAAAGGACATAAAGTTTGGCATGAATAAATACATCCAATGGGAATTACACACCGTTCATACAGATCCAACGACTAGGTTCCTGTAATGAACGGTGGGATCTACTCCCTGATATGCTTTGATTTTTTTTAATGAGTTAGTAGTTACAGTACAAACGTACAGATTACGTCAACAAGGAATATCAAATGCGTTAACAATGGAGTCTATGTATTCTGCAAAAATAATGCAAAATAAAACAAACTTAAACAAAAGTAAAAATAAAATAAAATAAAATTATGCAATAATAAGTTCAATAAAAATTAGAAAAATTTGATCAATTTAATGGTCCCTTCCTGCTTTTGATCACTATGCCCAAAATAATGCTTTAGTCGTTATCCATTCACTTTGAATTGGTGCCCATCATGTAAATCCTTAATTGTGACTACACCGTGAGAAAATGCTTCGATAACTTCGAAAGGTCCAGACCAACGTGAGTGCAATTTACCTGGGTGCCATTTCAGCCTAGAATTGAATAATAAAACTTGTTAACCCACGGTAAATTGTCGCTGTAAAATGATTCTATCATGCCATCGTTTGGTTTTTCCTTGTAAATTACAGCATTTTCATAGGCATTTTGCCTAATTTCCACAAGTTCAGTGATGTCCAACAGCCTTTTCTTTCCAGCAGTTTCATAATCCATGTTCATTTGTTTAATTGCCCACATTGCTTTGTGCTTGATGGTATTTCAAATGACATAGATTTTCTTCCTAATTTAGTGATTTAATTGTCTCTTTTGTATTTCATTTAGCATGCATCATTAGCATTTTACACTTAGTTTCTGTATTTTCCAACTCATTGTTAGTTAGTTTAAATTCTTGTTATTTTTATCTATTTTTGTACTAATGTCGAAGCAAGCAGCCGATATTGCGTTTTAATATTGTCAGTGCAGGAACTCAGTCTAAAAGCTTAATGCTGGTTGAATGCAACCACAAGATCAGCAGGAAATTACGACCAAGAGATGTCGCCGCATTGAAACTAAACCTTGAATGAGTAGAATCAAGCTGAATTCACATCTAGAAGCACCAATACAAGAATTTCATAGATGTCACTGCAATTATGATTTCAGAATGTGGCCAACGATATACCGAGAATCTGCAGATCTCTGAAGAACACACTAGAACTGCGTGAGTGTACAGCTGTAATCTAACTAATTTTGACAACTACAAGATCTAGATTTGGATCTGAAAATGAAGGTTGAAACCTGTAACATTTTGGAGGTTATAAATAGACGAACAAAGGATGAAGAAATCATCAAGAACGAAGGGATTTAATTCTGAAAATTTTTGTGTAAATTGAGATTGATATTGAGCTGGAAATCGGGGAGCTGATGAAGCAAGTCTGTAAGCACTTCTGATGAGAGGTGCTTCATGCAGAGCAAAAGGAATAATTAGGGAGTATGCCTAGTATTTTAGAGATAGTAAGCTTCATTATACTCCTTCAATTCTTCTTAAACGACGATGGATTTTGATGATTTAAATGAATATGAGAGTGTCTTTTAATGTTAAATCATTTTGATTCTTATTTTTACATTGCTTATCTGTTTATTTCTTGGATCTAACCGCTTTAAACACGAGAGTGAAATTGCAGTGCGCCGACATCGAGAGATGCGGTGACAGGTTGGGTTAACAAGTAAGTTAGGCGAGAGCTGCTTGGGACTGGGACAAACTCCAGTTACTTGTTCTTGAATACACATCGTTGCTCACACCGAAAGGTAGAGTGATTGCGGATATTTAAGTCGGGATTAAGTAGAGACTTGTTGTTGGTAAGAACTAAAGAGAATATCATTGCAGTGACATTCCATCTATATTTTACCTTGTCGACGCATCCAGCGTTGCGATTTAGCAGAATCAGTGAACCATTTCTACCCTTCTACACTTGATCATATTACATTTTATGCATTTACATATTCAGTATTCAACTCTCACAATTGGATTTATTTTCAGTATACCACTAACATTTAACCTCTGAAGTTAACTCTAATTGCATGACATTCTTGATTATTTTAGTGTGCAGATCTGACATAAATGCACTAACATCAGTAACACAATAAATTTAATTGCAGTATTAGTTGCTTCGACATTTAAACATTAAGAAACCACTCCTCGTGGGATCGATATCCGATAGACTTGTTCTATCACTATACTTGCATCAACGTGTTTCCGCTTGCACATTGCTGTGACTTAAAAACACCGATCAAGTTTTGGCGCCGTTATCGGGGACTGGCGTTTGTTTGATGTTTACTTTTGTAGTTGCAATTAATTCTACTTACTTAACTTTTAATCTTTACTAATCTGTTATTATTTCTCTAATTATTTTCTTTTTCATATTGTTAATTGTTGTATGTCCACTATGAGAAATCTTAAGGACATTGTAAGCTTTGATCTGGAGCTTGAGAGAGGAGGAGGAAGGCAAGAACAACGGAAAATGGTTGGTAACAACAACAACAATAATTTGCCATCATTGCTCCCAAAAGATGGAATTCCTCCAGTGCTTCCACAATTTGTTAACGATATACCACCACCACGTCCACAAGAAGAACAAGTACAAAATAGGACAATAAGAGATTCTGTTGTGCCTATACTCGATGATTTACAACCAGGGCTTGTAAGACCAATTATTCAAGCTGGTAATTTTGAATTAAAACCGATGATGTTTTAGATGCTCAACTCAAATGGGCAATATTCAGGTTTTCTACATGAGGACACACGAAAACATTTGAAATCATTTTTGCTTATTTGTGTATCCTTCAGTCAACATGGTGTCCTTGATGATGCCTTAAAACTGCAATTATTTCCTTATTTGTTGTAGGGTAAAGCAAGAACATGGTACTTGGGATCGCCTATAGGATCAATTACATCTTGGAATGCGTTAGCAACGTTGTTCGTTTACGTTTCAATCCGCCAACAATGAACGCAAGGTTACGAAATGACATTACTGCATATCATCAATTAGATGATGAGAATTTACATACAACTTGGGAGCGTTATAAAACCTTGCTTCGACACTGCCCAATGCATTGAATTCAGCAGGAGACTTAGATTGAAATATTTTACAATGGTTTGAATGCTCAGACAAGGAACCTTGTCGACTCATCGACTAATGGTCCATTGTTAGATTGTACATACAATGAAGCTGTAAGAATTCTAGAGAGGATTGCTCAGAACGACTACCAATATCTTATTTCTCATTCTGCACAGGTAAAAACTAACCCTAGAGTTCTTGAGTTAGATGTTATTTCTGCTTTGTTGGCGTAGGTATCCTCATTGGCCAATATTATAAAGAATATGAAGGGAACAAATGACGTTGCTCCTATTCAAGTGGCCTAGTAATTCGATGCGTCGATATTTTCTTGTGAAATCTACGGTGACAATCATAGTTATAAGGACTGCCCACAACATGCAGAAAATGCTTTCTAAGTCAATAACATCAGGGGATGTTCATTTGGTAACTCATACAACAACCAATCTTAACAACCTTGGGGAATCAAAATGCTTCTACAATCAGATATGGAAATTCCTCAAATCAAGGGAGTTATAGATAAGGGAATTACAATAGCAATCCGCAGTAGAATTATAATCAAAATTCGAAAGTAAATTCTCGATCTGAACAAATGCAGTCACATAACCATATGCAACCACAATCTCGATTACAGCCACAATAATTGTGCTGCCACATATGCAAGGACAATATCATCAACATCAATAGCAGCAATTTTCTCAATCTAAGTCAAATCCTATGGCGCTCTTGAGACAATAATACGTGAGCATATCACACGAACTGAAGCAATAGTGCAAGGCAACTCTTCTTCCATTAGAGCATTGAAACCCTAGCTAGGGTAGTTGGCTTCTAATTTAAGTACAAGGTCACCAGGCACTCTGCCTAGTGATACTGAGAATCCTATGCAAAGGGGGAAGGAGCATTGTAAAGCAATCACGCTGAGGAGTGGAAGCAAACGATGGGACCAAGCAGTTTTGGCCAACAGCATGTCGATGCATCTGAACCACAGCAATAGGAAGAAGATACAGTTGAAGAAAGTCAAGTAAAAGAAAATGAAGAGGAACCAATAGTAGTGTCATCTATACCTGCAGTTTGCCCAACTAAGTTGTAGACGCAACTACCAATATCGACACCACCTAGTTTTTCATAACAACCTAATGTTACAATACCTTCTTCGTTTCCACAAAGATCTAAAGAGAAAGTCCATGACAAAGAATACCAAAAGTTTGTTTCTACTTTGAAACAATTGAACATTAATATACCTCTAATAGATGCTCTTATGTAGATACCCAGTTATGGGAAATACATGAAGGAGCTGTTATGAAAGAAAAAGAAATTGTCTGACATCGAGATGATTACCCTCACAGAGGGGTGTAGTGTTGTGCTTACAAATAAGTTGCCAACCAAGATGAAAGATTCTGGCCTCTTCACAATCCCATGCTCTATTAGGAATCATTATTTACGTAAGGCTTTATGTGATTTGGGAGCAAGTATTAATATTATGTCTCTGTCTACTTTTAAGAAATTAGGAATAGGTTAAATGAAGTCCACTACGGTGACATTGCAACTTGCAGATGGATCCTTAGCACAACTGGAAGGCCAAATCAAAGACATCCTTGTCTAGGTTGATAAACTTGTGTTCCCTGCTGATTTTATAATCCTAGACTGCGAAGTAGATAAAGAAGTGTCCATTGTCTTGGGGCGACCATTTCTACAAACAGGACGCACACTTATCAACGTATTCAGGAGAGAACTTATCATGTGTCATAACAACTAGCATGTGACCTTTAGTGTGTTTGAGGCATCTCTATCCAAAAGTAAAGAGCAATGTCACCTCATCGATGAGCTGGATGAAATCACTTTGAAAGAATTCAATGCAAGGAGTTCAGCAATGCAATTGGATGAAAGATGAGGCGACATTCACTGAGGAAATCGTAGCTGATTGTAGCAACAAAGAGGAGGTTAACAATTATGAGTTGAGATAGAATTGGTAATTGAAATCTTTGGATTTGTCTAACAGGACAATCCCAATGTTTAAACCATCTATTGAGCAAACGCCTACCTTGGAGTTGAAGCAATTGCCAACACATTTAAAGTGCATTTTTCTTGGTGACAATGAGACACTCCTTGTTATTGTCAACGCATCCCTTGACACAACAGGAAGAAGATAAGCTCATTGCTATTTTAAAAGAACATAAAAGAGCCATAGCTTAGAGCATTGCTGATATTAGGGGCATCAGTCCCTCTTTTTGCATGCACAAGATTAGGCTAGAAGATGAAAAGAAGCAATTAATTGAGCAGCAACGAAGACTTAATGAAAAGATGAAAGAAGTAGTAAAGAAGAAAATTATCAAATAGTTAGATGCGGGCATTATATACCTTATTTTCGATAGTGATTGGGTGAGCACCGTTCAATTTGTGCCTAAAAAGAGTGGTTTCACAGTTGTGACCAAAGACAAGAACGAGCTAATCCCTACTAGCATCGTAATTGGATGGCGAGTATGCATGGATTTCTGACGACTGAATGCAGCCACAAAGAAGGACCATTTTCCACTACCTTCCATCGATCAGATGCTGGATAAGCTACCTAGTAAAGCCTATTATTGTTTCTTAGATGGTTACTCTGGATATAACCAAATTGCTATTGCACCGGAGGATCAAGCAAAGACAACGTTCACATGCCCTTTTGGAACATTTGCTTTCCGACGTATGTCGTTTGGATTGTGTAATATGCCAGCAACATTCTAGAGGTGTATGATGGCAATATTTTTGGACATGATTAAGGATTCCTTAGAGATATTCATGGATGATTTTTCTATCTATGGATAGAATTTCGACCAATGCGCTGACAATCTAGCGAGAGTCTTGAAGAGATGTAAGGACACAAATCTAGTTTTGAATTGGGAGAAATGCCACTTCATGGCAACTAAAGGCATTGTCCTAGGGCATCGGATATGTTGTCAAGGCATTGAGGTCGATAAAGCAAAGGTAGAAATCATTGAAAAACTACCATCGCCCACTAACGTCAAAGCAATAAGAAGCTTTCTTGGACACGCTGGCTTTTATAGAAGATTCATTCGAGATTTCTCCAAGATAGCTAAACCATTATGCTCATTGCTGGAGCAAAATAAAAAGTTTGTGTTTGATGACATCTGTCTAGACGCATTCATGACAATAAAGAAGCAGCTAGTACAAGCCCCAATTATCATTGCACTGGACTAAACACAACCGTTTGAACTAATGTGCGATGCAAGCGACTTTGCTGTAGGAGCTATCTTAGGCCAAAAAAAAGAAAGGTATTTCATTCTATTTACTATGCTAGTAAACCCTAACTGAAATGCAGGTTAATTACATCATGACTGAGAAGGAGTTGCTAGCAGTAGTCTTCGCATTTGACAAGTTTCGTTCTTATCTTATCGACGTAAAAACTACAGTCTACACAGACCACTCAACATCAGGTACCTTTTTAACAAAAAAAGACCAAACCTAGACTCATCAGATGGATCCTACTCCTTTAAGAATTTGACGTTTAAATCAGAAATAGGAAAGGATCTTAGAATCAGGTAGCTGACCACTTGTCTTGACTAGAAGTAGAAAGTGAGAATGGGCAAACATCCCAGATTGTCGAAGCATTTCTTGACGAGTAATTATTCTTTGTCGATGCATTGCCATGGTATGCCGATGTTGTTAATTACCTGATATGTGGGAAGCTACCCATGAGTGCTACTGGTCACAAGAAGATCAGGTTCATACGCAATGCTGCCAAATACCACTGGAATAAGCCATACCTATTCAAGGTATCGCCGACAATATCATTCGTCGCTGTGCACCTTAAGAAGAAGAATGATGTGTAATTCTGTGACACTGCCATGATGCCCCTTATGAAGGACATTTTGGTGGACCAAGGACTGCTGCTAAAGTCTTATAGTCAGGATTTTATTGGCCCACATTGTTTCGAGATACCCACAATTTCGCATAACAATGTGATCATTGTCAACGCACTGGTTCCATATCTCGACCCAACGAGATGCTTCAACAACCCATCATGGAGGTAGAGCTCTTCGACGTTTGGGGTATAGACTTTATAAGACCATTTCTTAACTCTTTTGGAAATGTGTATATATTAGTGGCTATTGACTAGGTCTTAAAGTGGATTGAAGCTATTGCGGTGCTAAAAGACGATGCTCGGACAGTGTTGAAGTTCTTTCACACATACATCCTCACAAGATTTAGAACACCAAGAGCATTGATAAGTGACCAATGCACTCATTTCTATAATAACCAAGTGGCGACTACATTAAAACGGTATGGTGTGAAGCATCGTAGGGCTACCACATATCACCCACAAACCAATGGTCACGACAAAGTATCCAATCATCAAATTAAAAGCATACTTGAGAAGGTGGTTAATCCATCTAGGAAGGATTTGTCTACGCGGCTACATGATGCATTGTGGGCGCTTCGCACTACCTACAAAACCCCTGGGGATGTCGCCATATCAACTAGTGTTTGGAAAGTCTTGTCACCTGCCCATTGAACTTGAACATAAGGCAATATGGGCAATTAAGCAGGTGAATTTGAATTATGATACTGTTGGAAAGAAAAGACTATTGGACATCACGGAATTAGAAGAAATACGAAGCCATGCTTATGAGAATGCTGCGATATACAAGGAAAAGACAAAGAGATGGCGTGACAATATTATCTTACGTCGATAGTTTCATCCTAGTCAGTTGGTATTTTTATTTAACTCATGTTTGAAATTGCATCCAGGAAAATTGCGATAAAAGTGGTTAGGTTCATTTAAGATAGTCAAAGCATTCCAAAACGGTGTGTAGTGACAATCGAAAACCTAAAGGATGGACAATAATTTAAAGTAAATGGCCAACATCTTAAACATTATGTGAGTCGAGATTTTCGAGAACAAGAAAAATTTGTCAACCTGGTGACATTTAAATAATGTCGATGCATTTCTTTATTTCCTTTTATTTGTTTCACTTTTTGTTGTGTTGTTTCAGATTCCTATTAGAAATAAAAATCCTCTTTTTTTCAACGCATTGAAGCACAGATTGTCGGTGCATTCTGCGATGATTTAGCATTACTTTTCATGCAGAATCACAGCGATTAATTTCTTTCTCTCCCAGTAGATTGACAAACAAGCAATTGCACAATTGTCGATTCCATCGATTTAGCATTCACCATCGTGCAATAAACGAGCAGATTAATGTTTTCGTCAGTAAATTTGTCAAAACAAACAACTTGCATAACTCGATTTTACAATGCATCCTTGTTGCAATTTCAGTTCGCTTTTGTCTCTCGCATTGTTGCATTTTTTCTTCTAATCCCAAAGCAATTCCTTTTTTTTCAAACATTGCCATCTTGAATGTCATTTATTCTTCATCCATTGGCAAAACAAATTACGATCTGTAGTCTGGCAATTAATCAGAACGCAATGTTTCTCGTATTTTTCCAATCATCAAAGCATCCTTGTTACTTTTCTCTTCACATATGCATTGTATTGCATCATCCCATTGTCTGCATATTTCTTTTCTAACTCAAAGCAATCCTTTTTGCAAAAGCTTCTTGAATTTCTATTCTCACCAGCAAAACTCGTCATCAAGAAAACTCTCAAAAACCCTTCAAAGAACACCCCGACAACTTCTACTATGGCTCCATCCACAGCACTACATCCTCATCCATAGGCCCAGTCTTATTTCTAACAACTGCAGCCAAAGTGTTACCATAATATCATGTTAAAAAGCAACATTCATCCCGAATAGGGACTCCAACTTTCTCCACACCAGACCTTGGAAAAGTAAGTTCACCGTACCATCAGCCATCTCGGGTGAGAATATTTTACGACCATCCTTCTAGCTACTCCCTCATATTGGTTAGGGAGTTTTATGCAAACCTGGTGGATCAAGAGCATGAGTTTGTCTTTGTACATGAGGGACTTATTCCATGGAGTGCTGCGCAGATCAACGTACTACTAAGGATTCCGAAATGGGTGGACGACCATGCACCCTTTTTGCATCGTTTGGATGATGATTGTATGTCCCAGATGATGAAAGATCTCTGCATCGATGGCGTTACATGGACGGGCAATGGATTTCACAACTTTAAAATGCACAGGTGGTACCTTACACTTTTTGCAAGGTATGGTTTCATTTTATCAACAGTCGTGTTATGCCTTCGACCCACAGCACTACAGCCACATTGGATCGTATGTGTCTCCTGCATTCCATTCTGCACCATCGACACATCGACATTGGTGAGCTCATACATGCCCAGATCGCAGATGCTGCAGGAAAGCATACTGGTATCCTTCCTTTTCCCCCTCTTATTATACTGCTTTCTCAACACAAGGGTATTGTGCCCAAAAATGGTGAGGAGGTTTTGGACAACAAAGGCCCAATCAACGATATCTCTGTTGAGAGGATGACACGAGGCCAAGATATACTAGTGGCCAAAGAAACCTCCAAGAAAAGGGATAAAAGAAAGGGTAAGAAGAAAGCTGACCAACCTGATGCGTTGACAGAGTCCCAAATGGAAAAAAGCTGGCTGGCCTTGATGGAACTACACTTGAACCGCATCGACATTCGATCCATCCACACTGATAGTATAGTGGACGACATGGATATTTAGCTCCACAAGTTTTATGCCTACTCTAAGGCATGGAATGAAGCCATTGTCACTGCATTGAGCCAGATCAGTAAGACTCCATTACCAGACTTCCCAACCTTCCTATCAATCTATCGCCTAATGAAGTACTCGTCTTTCGAGCAACCTACTCTTGAATAGGCATGCACCTGCACTAATTCGGATTCATATTTTTGATGATGGAAAGGATGACGGACACTCGCAGATTGATGACGATTATTATCGCCACATCGCCCACTTATTTGAAGATGAGTTTTCCAACTGTCTGGGTGCAAATATGGCTGAACAAGCAGTGGTTGTGGGGAAGGATGTCGACGCGGTGGACTGTGCCCACACTAGCCTAGTTGAACCTAAGCAACAGGTGGAAGAGGGACTAAGGGAAGGATCAGTTGAAAGAGAAAGATCAAGAAGAAGAAGAAGAAGAAGAAGAAAAAGAAGACAAAGAGAAAAGGAACCTATCGAGGTGTAGGAGGAGAAGGAAACCAATGCCCCAACAATGATCATTGAGGATGTTATGGGGGTATCCAGCTTAGATGAGGCTCTACCTACTGCGAGCCAGGTCGAGGTTATCATTGGCGAGATAGAGGAACTGAATCCTCTAGCTATTGTGCCCTATGTGGCACCACTTGCAGAAATCCACCCATCAGAGGTGACAATTTATGAGGCCACCACCCAACCCGTCAAGGAGGAGCAATTCATCGAGCCGATTGGATCAAAGGATAAAAAGCGAAAGAGGCACAAGGACAAGAAAAAGAAGAAAAACACCATGACTAGGGAGAGCGCCTAAAGAAAAATAAGAAGAAAACCAAAGCAACCTCTAGATCAGCTATTATTGAATAATTTGGTACATTTCTTTTTAATTAGTTTTCATGCATTCTTATTATGCCTGCATTTTAATTGTCATTGCATCCCTTTTAGTTTAGTGCATTGTAGCTGCATTTCTATTATTTCTGTATAACAATTGTCAGTGCATTGGAGACAATGCAGACATTAAATTTGGGGGGAAGATAATGTGAATAGTAAATGCAACTACACCTTCATATTTGACTTTTATTTTGTTTCTTTAGTTAATGAAAAATTACAAAATTTCAACAGAAATGTGTCCACAACTTTTATTTTGATGCGTAATTCTTGAATTGTTTGAATGCTGATGTGGAAATTGAATGAATATGAATGAATAATGAGTCTGCTATTTTTGAATGAATAATTGAAATTGCTTCAGTAATGGATGGATAGTGTTAGTGTTGAATCTTGAACTAACTGACTAATACAATGACATTGTGTTAATAAAAGATGCTCCAATATGAGTGCATTGTGACTTTTAAGGTAGAACACTCCGCTATAGACTTAGAAAAGAAAACTCATCTAGCCAAAGGCTGTAACTGTAAGAGTGTGTGTCGACGCAATTACATGCCTCTTGGGGGTTTGTTATACTCCATCGTTACTACCCAGGAACAAAGGTAGAGTAATGCAATGACATCTTTCAGTCACTTGAAAAACAAAAATGAGAAAAAAAAGAAAGAAAAGATAAAGAAGAATAAATTGTTGTTTGCTGAAATGGTTCAAGAAAGGATAGGATTCAATGCATAATATTAACATTGATGAAGTTGCAGTTTTAAGTTGTTCATACCTATAAATTGTTAGCGCATCATTCTATTATATGAATGCAATTTCAACATTAGGAATTTAGAGAATTCAAGTTGTATGAATAATGAATGCGATGACATTTCTAATTGTTACTTTGTTAATTTTTTATTTACTTGAGGACAAGTAAAAACTCAAGTTTGGGGGTGTGGCGGTATTTCAAATGACATAGATTTTCTCCCTAATTTAGTGATTTAATTGTCTCTTTTTTATTTCATTTAGTATGCATCATTAGCATTTTACACTTAGTTTTCATATTTTCCAACTCATTGTTAGTTAGTTTAAAGTCCTGTTATTTTTATCTATTTTTGTACTAATTTTGACACAAGCAGCCGATATATTGCGTCTTAATATTGTCAGTGTAGGAACTTAGTCTAGAAGCTTAATGCTGGTCGAATGCAGCTATAAGATCAGCTGGAAATTGCCACCAAGAGATGTCGTCACATTGAAACTGAACCTCGAATGAGTACAATCAAGCTAAATTCACAGCTGGAAGTACCTATGCAGGAATTTCATAGATGTCGCTGCAATTATGATTTCAGAATGTGCCCAGCAATATAGCTACAATCTGTAGATCTTTGAAGAGCACACTAGAACTGCGTAAGTGCATAGTTGTAATCTAACTAATTTTGACAGTTGCAAGATCTAGATCTGGATCTGAAAATGAAGGCTAAAACCTGCATCATTTTGGAGGTTATAAATAGACGAACAAAGGATGAAGAAATCATCAAGAACGAAGGGATTTAATTCTGAAAATTCTGTGTGAATTAGAGATTTGAGCTGGAAATCGGGGAGCTGATGAAGCAAGTCTGCAACCACTTCTAATGAGAGGTGCTTCATGCAGAGCAAGAGGAATAATTAGGGAGTATGCCTAGTAGTTTAGAGATAGTAAGCTTCATTGTACTCTTTAATTCTTCTTAAACGATGATGGATTTTTATGATATTAAATGAATACAAGAGTGTCTTTTAATGTTAAATCATTTTGATTCTTATTTTACACTACTTATCTATTTATTCTTGGATTTAACTGCTTTAAGCACGAGAGTGAAATTGCAATGCGCTGACATTGAGAGATGCGGTGACTGGTTGGGTTAACAAGTAAGTGAGGCGATAGCTGCTTGGGACTGGGACAAACTCCAGTTACTTGTTCTTGAATACACATCATTGCTTGCACCGAAAGGTGGAGTGATTGTGGATATTTAAGTCAGGATTAAGTAGAGAGTTATTGTTAGTAAGAACTCAAAGGGAATTCATTGCAGTGACATTCCATCTATATTTTACCTCGTCGTCGCATCCAGCGTTGCGATATAGCAGAATCAGTGAACCATTTCTGCCCTTCTACACTTGATTATATTTACATTTTATGCATTTACATATTCAGCATTCAACACTCAACAAATTGGATTTATTTTCAGTACACTAACATTTAACCTCTGAAGTTTAACTTTAATTGTGTTGACATTCCTGATTATTTTAGTGTGTAGATCTGACATAAATGAACTGACATCAGTACTCACATTAATCTTAATTGCAGTATTAGTTGTTTCGACATTTAAACATCAAGAACTCATTCCTTATGGGATCGATATTTGATAGAATTGTTCTATCAACTATACTTGCATCGACGTGTGTTTGCTTGCACATTACTATGACTTAAAAAATTGATCAGTGCTCCATCTCAACGGACAAGTGACATGCTTTTCCAAAAACCAGTTGATACAGCGATATCCCTAATAGAGTTTTGTATATTGTCCGCAATGCCCATAAAGCATCCTCAAGTCTGGAGGACCAATCTTTTCTTGAAGGGTTTACAATATTCTCAAGAATGTTCTTAGTTTGTTGATTGGACACCTCAGCTTGTCCATTTGTTTACGGATGATAAGTGGTATCCATTCTATGATTAACTCCATATCTCTTCAGTGCGGTAGCTACTTGGTTGCAATGGAAATCTGTACCCTTATCACAGAATGCTTTTGGTTTGCCAAAGCGGGTAAGTATATGCTTGTGGAAAAATTTAAGCACTGTCCTTACATCATCCTTTAGGACTGCAACACCCTCAACCCACTTCGAGACGTAGTCAACAGCTACTAGTATATAAAGGTTTCCAAATGAACTTGGAAATGGTCCCATGAAATCCATAACCCAAACATCAAAAAATTTAACCTCCATGATTGGCTGCTGTAACATTTCATTGCGTCGAGATATAGAACCAGTGCGCTGACATCTATCGCATTAATTCACAAAATTGTGGGCGTCTTTAAATAGTGAAAGCCAGTAGAATCTTGATTGAAAAACCTTAGCAGCAGTTCTCATGCCACCAAAATGACCTTCATAAGGTGCATCATGACAATGCTTCAAGATTGAAAGCATTTCTTCTTCTGGAACACAACGCCGAATAATATTGTCATTGCATACCTTGAATAAATACGGCTCATTCCAATGGTATTTCACCTTTCTTTCTTATGGCCCGTGACACCCAAGGGTATTTTTCCACACACTATGTAGTTGACCAAATCCATAAACCAAAGGGTTGTGTCTATGGCAAATAACTTCTCATATGGAAATGTGTCGATAATTTGAAGTATGTTTCCATCTTCACTGCCAACTTCCAAATGAGATAGATGGTCTGCAACTTGATCTTCTGAACCCTTGCGAACTTTGATCTCTATATCAAATTCTTGCAATAGTAGGATCTAGTGTATCAGTCGTGGTTTTGCATCATTCTTCACAAAAAGATATCTCAATGCCGAGTGATCAATAAATACAGTAATCTTTGCACTGACAAGGTATGAACAAAATTTGTCGAAAGAAAATACTACAGCCAATAATTCTTTCTCTGTAGTTGTATAATTGATTTAAGCCTCTGTAAGAGTCTTGCTGGCATAATAGATGCATGAAATATTTTTCCTTTGTGTTGTCCTAGGACAGTACCCACAACAAAGTTACTTGCATCGCACATAACTTTAAACGGTTGAGACCAATTTGGTGCAACGACAATGGGTGCATTTACTAGCTGCTTATTTATTTGAATAAATGTATCCAAACATGCATCGTCAAAGAGGAATTTATTATTTTGTTCAAGCAATGAGCATAGGGTTTTGCAATTTTTGAAAAATCTCTAATAAATTATTGGTAAAAACCCGCGTGCCCAAGAAAGCTACGAATACCCTTCACATTTGTCGGCAGAGGTAACTTCTCAATAATTTCCACCTTAGCTCTGTTCGCTTCGATACCTTGACTAAAGATATGACGGCCAAACATAATGTCTTCAGTTGCCATGAAGTGGCATTTTTCCCAATTTAGTTCAAGGTGTGTGTCTTCACATCGCTTCAAGACTCTATCCAAATTGTCATGGCATTGATCAAAATTATTCCCATAGACTGAGAAATCGTCCATAAAGACCTATAAAGAATCCTTGATCATATCTGAGAATATTGCCATCATGCACCTTTGAAATGTGGTTGGTACGTTGGAAACACCAAACGGCATATGGCGAAAAGCAAACGTGCCAAAGGGGTAGGTGAAAGTTATTTTCGCTTGATCCTCCGGTGTGCAATGGCAATTTGATTATAGCCAGAATAACCGTCTAAGAAGCAATAGTAGGCTCTTCCAGCAAGCCTGTCCAACATCTAATCAAAGAAGGGAAGTGGGAAGTGGTCCTTCCTTGTGGTTGCATTAAGTTTACGATAATCCATACACACTCGTCATCCCGTAGGAATACGTGTAGGAATTAACTCGTCTTTGTCGCTGCATATCACAGTTATGCCACTCTTTTTAGGAACGTATTGCACTGGACTTATCCAATTGCTATAAAAAATAAGGTAAATAATTCCCGTGTCAAGCCACTTTATAATTTTCTTCTTAACAACTTCCTTCATATTCTTATTCAATCTTCTTTGCTGCTCAATTGATTGCCTGCTTTCGTCTTCCAACTTAATTTTGTGCATGCAAAAAGATGGACTAATGCCTCGAATACCGATAATACTCTAAGAAATAGCTCGTTTATACTACTTAAGGATATGGAATAATATCTCTTCTTGAGTTGCATCCAATGTTACGGAGACAATAATCAGGAGAGTTCTGTTATCGCCAAGAAAGACATATTTAAGATGGCTTAAAAATTGAAGTGGTTCTATTGGCTAAGTCTAAAGATTCAATCTGCCATCCATGCTTAAGCTCAATATTATTAGCTTCAACCATGCTGTCACAATTAGCTAAAAATTCATCATCAGATGTCACCGTAAATTATTTTGCAAATAGTAATGTGCTTTGGTCATTGAATTCTTCTTCGATTAAATCATCCAACACATCAACAATGTGACATTTTTCTTTATCCTTGCATGGAATAGATTCAAAAACACTAAAGGTAACATGCTCATCATTAAGGTGCATGGTCAATTCACCTTTGTAAACATCGATAAGAGTTCATCCGACGGCTAAAAATGGTCGTCCCAAGATTATAGGGACTTTCTTGTCTGCCTCTCAGTCAAGTATAATAAAATCAGTCGAGAAAATAAACTTATCCATTCGAACTAATATGTCTTTGGTTTGCCCTTCAGGTTGAACCAAGGATCGATCTGCTAGTTGCAATGTTACTGTAGTAGGTTTCATGTAACCAATTCTCAACTTTCTGAAAGTAGACAGTGGCATAAGGTTGATGCTAGCTCCTAAGTCGCATAAAGCTTTACCCAAATAATGGTTGCCGATTAAACATGGGATAGTAAAGCTCCTAGGGTCTTTCATTTTGGGCAGTAACTTATTTGTCAAAACAACACTACAGCCTTCTATGAGTGCAATACTTTCAATATCCGTGAGCTTCTTCTTCTTGGATAAGAGCGTCCACTAGAGGGATATTGACATGAAGTTGCTTCAGTGTGTTCAGGAACTTTTGATACTGTTTATCATGCTCATTTTCTCTGAATCTTTATGGGAAAGGCAAAGGTGGAGATACATCAGATTGCGCCGACACCTTCGGTTGAGTTAACAGTTTTAAAGATCGGACATTGGGCATAGGAGTGACAATTTGTGGAACTTCCTTGTCTGTTGCATCAGGAAATCCTTCAGATTCAACCTTCCTACCATGGGTCACTTCACTAGTATCTTGAGGTGCTACAGTAGAGTCGACAGTCAACTCGCCAATTTGTTTACCACTCTTAAGAGTGATAGCCTTGCAGTGTTCTTTCCCTTTCAGATTGGGATTTTTCGTGTCACTAGGCAAAGTGCTTGGTGGTCGAGTATTCAAATTCGAAGCAATTTGTCCCAATTGTGCCTCCAACGCTCTAATAAAAGATGAATTCCCTTGCACAATAGTTTCCGTGCGAGTGAGTGATATGCTCCCGCATTAAAGCTTCAAGTGCTGTTAACGAATCAGACGGGGAAGCTTGCGTGTATTGTTGTTGTTGATGTCCTTGAACATTCTAACTCTGCATTGCATATTGTTGTGTCTGCATTCGATTTTGGTATGGCTGCATCTGGTTTTGTTGTGGATTCATCTGAGTCTGCTGATTGTAATTCTGTTGTGGTTGACTGTATGCCCTTGTCTTGTGTTATAATTACCTTGATTAGATGTATTCCCATTTCAGTATGTCGCAACATTTTGTCTAGTATTCTGAGTTCCCCAAGACATTTGGTTGTATACAGAATTAATATAAGAATTGCCATAAGAATTGTTGTGAATGTTACTGACATAGAAAGCATTCTCTACATGTTGTGGACAATCTTCATAGCTATGGTTGTCACCAAAAATCTCACAACAAAATGCAAGAACATTAACTTGTTAAGCGACTTGTATAGGTGCAACGTCACTAGTCCCTTTCATACTTTTTATCATATTTGCGAGAGTAGAAACTTGAGCACTAAGTGTAGATATTGCATCCAATTCAATAACTCCCGAAGTAGCTTTTGCTTGTGCAGCTCTAAAAAGAGAATATTGTCATTCTGAGCAATCTCTCAAGAATTCAAACATCTTAATCATAAGTACAATCTAGCAAAGGGCCATTGTTGATGCATCGACAAGATTTCTCGTTTGTGAATTCAGCCTATTGTAAAAAATCTCAATCTGTGTTTCCTGTTGAATGTCATGCATGGGGGCAACGTCGAAGTGAAGATTTATAATGTTCCCATATATTGTGAAGGTTCTCATCATTTAGCTGATGATAAGCTGTAATATCATTTAGGAGACGAGCATTCATTGTCGACGGATTAAAGTGCAAAACAAACTGTGTTGCGAGTGCATTCCACGAAGTAATTAAGCCTGCAAGTAGCCCAAAGAGCCAGGTACGAGCTCTTCCTTGCAATAAATAAGGAAATAACTGCATTTTCCAAGCGTCATCAAGAACGCCTTGTTGATTGCAGGAAGAACAAACCAATAAGAATGGTTTAAGATGTTCTCGTGCATCTTCATGTGGCAATCCATCATATTGCCCATTAGAATTCAACATATAGAACATCACTAGCTTGAGTTCGAAGTTTCCAACTTGGATTACTGGCCTAACAACTTCAGGTTGCAAATCATCCAAAATAGGTACGATAAATATTGTATAGTCCTGTTTTGTATTTGATCTTCTTGCGACAGCGGTGGATTATTAATATTTTGTGGTTTGCATCGGAGATATAGCTTCATCATTTCGTGGTAAAGCCATATTTCACTATTCTTGACGTCTCCTTCGAATAGTTCTTTCAATTTCTGGATCCAAACCAATAATAGATTCTAAATTGCTTCGGGTCATAAAACACCTAAAAAATGTAAAAGTGACGACTAAAAGAAAACAAGTTAGTAACAACTAAATATTATATAATAAAAATAAAGTGCAAAAACAAAAATAAACATCAAACAAATGTCATTCCTGGTAACGGCACCAAAAACTTGATCTACTGTTTAACATTACAACAATAATGTGCAAGCGTACACTGTCAATGCAAGTATAGTAGATAGATATGATTCTGTCGGATATCGATCTGATGAGGATGTCTGTCTTTTACCTATTAATGTCAGTGTAATGAGTAAGTAAAATGTGATAAATTGTGAGAGTGGTTGTCGGAGAAATAATGTGAAAATAAAAACAAAATGTGATAATAATAAACTGGGGTCCCCAACGTGACTGTTCAGTAGAATACTAAATGCAGCTCACAAGGTTTTACAGGGTAGGTGATTAAAGCTGCAATAAAATGCAATGAATATCTTACCCAACTTGACTTCTCTATTCAATCTAAGACTTAAACATGCACATTAACCACACCTTTCGATGATGGCAATGAAACACAGTAAAGAACAAGTGGATCAAATTCCTCTAATCCCCAAGTAACTTTCGTTGTCTTGCTTGTTAGTGTCAATTATCGCGCTGCACCTTCCAGTGATAGTGACTGCAATAACACTTCTGTGGTAAAAACATTCAAACTTAAAGATTAAACAGTAGAAGCAAGATTGAATAAAATAACATTTAGTCTAGAAATCATGTGAACTTCCGTGCAAACATGAAATAAACAGTAAACACCAACATTTAAGAAAAAAAATGTAAAAGAAGCAAGTGGAGAATACTATTCCTAGGTTACTCGACTTGAACTTTCTATTTCCTTTTTGTGTCGCACTTAAGACTCCTCGTTAGGAGCTATTTTGCATCTCTCTCACGTCGGTTCTCCCGTGAGAGCTTTAAGCCTCCATAACCGCAAGCTTCTAAAGCTAGATTGAAGAAGAAAATTCACAAAAGACCCCTTTTTCTCTTTCCTATTAAGTATTTATATTCAGTCAAATTGTGCAGGTATCCTTTCATTAGAATTGAGCTGCCTATGGTCGTACCAGTTGGTTATACCAGACTGGACAGCTCACGCTTTTCTATTCTTATTTAGACAACTTACGATTTTTTGTTCTTATCCGGACAACTGTCAGATGCGGTGACAATCCTGGACACAATATGAAAATACTCATGCAGCGACATTAGTAGCAAAATATGACAAAATTAAGGGCAACTAGGCTAAGGTCCATTGAGTTAGAAAATGCAATAAACTAAACTAAAAAGCGCTAAAATATATGCTAAGGATGATTAAGTGGGAACAAATTAACCAATAAGTAGGGAGAAAACAATGGTTCTTTCTAGTACTATCAGTTCATGACATGCAACTAATAGTCTTCTTCAACACTAGTTGGAGAACAAAATAGAGTTCCTTCTCCAAGAACCATTAATTCAATCTTAAGTAAAGGTTTCAAGATTAAAATTTTCATTAAACCTTTAAATATTTTGAAAATTCTAATTAAGTCCCCTAAAACTTAATTGTAGTATCCACTACTAACAAAAACATTAATTTTGAAAAAAAAAAGTGTTTATATACTCTAAGCCTTAAGCCCTAAATCCTAAGAAGAGGTTACAAGATTAATAAATTTTTTTCCTAATAATTGGATGAATTTACCAGTCCTCTATGCCTCCTTTATGTTTTTGTACTGCTTTTATTATGATTTGAATATTGATAACATGCAGAGATCCAACAATGATACAATCATGTGTGGTATATGTTTAGTTGTCTGATAAAGTGAAGTGCTTCAAATAACAATGCGATTGTACAAGTTCAAAAAAATAATGAAACCCATTAGAATATAGAAAGAAATTAGGGAGTTTTTTTACGAAATTAAAAGACACTTGAAATTGTTAGAGATTGACCTACAACATAACAAGAAAGAAGATAATGGTAAACGTCGATGACAAAAGAAGTAGAGAAGCAGTACATAGGATTTATCAACACAAATAGGATTTTCCAAACAAGTTAAAAAAATGAAACCCATTATAAAATAGAAAGACAATAGGGATTTTTTTTGGAGGAAATCAGAAGATAGCCTAAATTGTTAGAGATTCATCGGTGGCACAGTATGATGGAAAAAACAATAACAGAAAAGGTGACGAGCCCACGATAATGGTGAACGTCGGTGACAAAATAAGTAGCATCGATATAGAGATTAGCCCTAAATTTTGAACGATGATGGTAGACCAATGGTGACTACCTGACTGGTGAACGATGATGGTAGATCGATGTTGACTGTATAACTGGTGAACAACGATGGTGGTGGTTAGTGGGTGTTGGAGCAAAGAAGGAAAGTTATTTTGTTAGGGTTAGAGATTTAGTTTTCATCTTATTTTTTAGTTTGCATGAATTTAATTCTTACCTTCTCCCTCAAATCTGACATCTATATCTACCCTAATTATTCAATTAATTTCCTTTGATTTGGGAATTAACACTAGTGTGGTGTGGTTGGTGTAAAAAGCTGCTACCAAACTCACTGATGCTCTGTTTCGATGAGCATAACAGTATGACGAAATTTATTTCAATCACATTGGCAACCTTAAAATTGATTGGAGGTTTTACTATCAGTTCAACATAATAAAATAGCAAAATTTTAACAGACAAAAGTACTCAAACTTTTATTTATTATTTTACTTTTTTATCCTTAAAAGTTAAACTAATTTCTATCCCAACCTTATTTGTTTTCAGATTTGGGAATGAAGCAATCATTTGTTTTCACATTTGGGAATCAAAACAGTCATTATTCTGGTTTCTCCCTACTTTTTGCTTCAGTTCTTGGTTGTGGCTGCAACTTTTTTTCTTTACCTAAAGGTTCATTTTTCATATATTTGTGTTGATTACATAATGTTTGAGTATTATGGGTAGCTCCTTAGGATTATTACTATGAAATGACTATGCTACTTTTTTATAGGCATAATGACAAAAATAGCCCCTAATGTTTGGGTGTTGGGTCACTTTGGCCCTTATATTTTTTTTGAAGACTTTCACACTTAACATTTATTTTTTTTTCACATTAGCCAGTTTTTAACGGTGATGCTGACCTAATCAATGCAACACCGATAGCACTTCGAGGCATGGGATCATAGGATGCAATACTTACTCAATTACAAAGAATTCTACTTAGCGGACACGTTGGTAGCTGATGATTAAATGGCATGTTTCAAAGTTATCAACAAGTCGTATATGCTACCATTAGAGCAGAGGAGTCGAAAACTTCAATCGAAGAGGCAACATCGACTACCACAGCAAAGTAAGAGGGGACGTGGTTTCACGACAGGTTCGTCATCCACTTCGAGAGAAGATGCATCGCTTGTGGTCACGCACGCAATATTCGGGATAGTTCTCTCTACTTATTCTCGTTCAATTACCTAACCCTATGTTTTTTTCACAAGCACATTTACACTACAGACCATCGTCACATGTGGTTGGTTCTTTTGTTCTTACAGGTACATATTTCGTGTCACTAACATCCCTTACATACTATACCACTATTCAAATGTTGATGCCAAACTCGATGTTTGGATAGATGTTAACGTATGCATCACCACCAATGGCGATACCGACGCAGATGCTGACCCAAACCAAGCAATCAATGATGATGTCGATGCTCGGTACCTTTTTGACGTGCCCAGGGATTGGGGTACCTCTTGGTTACACCCCCTATAGTGGCCCAAACATTGCGCACATCACTGTTTTACATTGGTAGATTATCGTTGCAACGATTGGACGTAAGAGTGGTAGATAAACGATGGTAGACGAGGACGACACAGTAATCGATGGATGAGGAAGATGGTGACACTGTTGAAGGGGCTGTGCTAGGGTCATATTATGTCGATGACGAGGAGGAGTAGGAAGTCTACAGGCTCGCACTTCCAACTACACCTTCAGATGTACGATCGATTATATGTAGAAATCCTCCACGCAACTGTCCTCCATCGCCTTGCAAAACACATTCTCCCTGACGACTCGATTGATATATTTTTCTTATAAATTTTGAAATAAAAAAAGAAATATGTCATAAATAAATAAATCGAGTTTTTCATTCATACAATACATTTGTCTTTTTAATATTTATCATTAGTTGTGTGTGAGTTAACAATAAATAACAAATTGAACCAATGGGAATATGCGAAGCACAATGCTAAATATGGAATTTAGTAGAAAGTAATGTTATCGACACCGAAGCCCCAATATATCCTTGTATAGAGAACATGTTGGCTTCGTATACCCTGGGTTTCTAAAATATCCACATAATTTTTGTTGACCATCTCTCTCTCGAATATCCTTGTTCGTCTTATATGGGTGAAATTTGGACGACCTTTCGAGACTCGACGCATGTCCTTGTTTGGCACCAACTCAAATGGCGTGATAGACATCGACGACCACATACTTATCTAGGGCGGGTGGGAATTCAAGGCTCCGCACTCTGTGAATATGTTCTAGTCGGTACACATTATTAATGTATGGTGCGTAATCAATTCTTAGTCACCCATAATTTACAATTGCATGTGCGTATGGGTATCGAAGTGCTTGGAATCTCCCATAATCGTAGGTCCTTTCCATTAGGTTCACACGATAGGATACACTTGAATTTTTTAGTCAGGCGCCTAGCGTGCTTCGTGACTCAAAAATTAAGGTCTCGACACGAGTAGTACACTACATACATGTTATTTTCTCTTGTTCTACTTTTTCGATTCTCTTTCATCACGTCATCACAGAATGTACCGTCGCCCACTATCTGCCCAGTATACACTGACTCCCTCTTAGGAAACAAGGTGACCAGTTGAAAATATGTCCCTTTGATAACTGATGTTACCGGTAAATGACACGTCCCCTTTAGTACGAAATTGATGCACCCAATCAAATTTGATGTCATGTGGTCGTATCATAAACCCTCATCATATGACGACATTCACTATTCGAATAATATATTAGATACGTACACTGCAACGTGGGCGTTCATGGTGCTCATGTTGTTTAACATTTAATGAAATTGATTATGGACGAGCTCGTAACTTGTCCAAAAATAGATACCAGTGAGTACAGTTAATTAACCCATGTTCCTAATATTCAATGTGTAATTAATACATAGTTAGAACTACAAACCCATGTTGATGACTAGATCTCGCTTAGTTGCTGAGGGATAATGTTGATAGTAGTTGGATCTCACATGTCATATGTAGTATCGATGATGAGTGTGATTCCATTAGGATTCATGATGATCAATCATCATGAGTATTCTAGTTCCCATGTCCAATATGACGCATATGTCGGGCTGCGGGCAAACGACGTAGCGCAATCGACTTAGGAAGAAGAAATCTCAATCATTTTTCATTTCCCTGAGATTTATTATGAATGCCATTGGTGGAATCTTCTTATTACTGTCCTGAGAAACAATAAGCAACAACCGTTGCTGATACCTTCCATATAGGCAGGTGCCGTAAATTTGGACAATAGCATCACAATATTGAAATGCCTTTTGCACTGGTCAAAGGTCCAAAATAATCAATGGAATATTCTTCTCCAATGGACTAACTGATTTTCGGCATACCCTAGGCACATTTCGAGATCGGTTACGGAACCTGATACGTACGGGTCCAACACATGGCACCTTTGTCATAGATTATTATACAAATCATCCCACCCTTGATGCAACTTCTTCACAGCCTTCTGTTTTCCAACCCACACTTTGTAGTACATTGGAGTCTATTGGAACTAGCTACTTATGTCCGCAATCAGCAAGGGTATTTGAATCGAGGGACTGACCTTCTCCATCGATAGAATAATGTCAGCAATCATATTCAAGTCTAGCCTCGAATGGTTTTGACTTGCACCTGTCGCAACACAGGTGTGGGGACCAACGTACTTCTTTACCATCCACATCCCAGTTTTCTTCCAATAAGACACCATGATTTTCCACTTTCACCTTCCGTCCTTTTGTGCGAACTTTCCTTTGAATTTTCTCAGAACGAGACTTTATGACGTAGTAGTTCACGCTGTTCTTGATGATGTACCACTTTAATGTAGTAAGAAAAGCATCTTTTTTGGGGTATTACATTCCAACTTCTAGTACTTGTACATCACGATCTACCCTTGCATGACCAGGTCTATTGCATGGAAGCTGCGAAAACTCTAAACCACCCTTGGGCGATAAGTTAATGTTCATCATGTGGGGCAACGATTTATACACCCTAAATTATGCATTTGGATTCGAGAGCGTTATCATCATACTTGTAGGGTTTTGATTCTGTTGTAACCGGATTCAGTTTAAAAAATAGTGCCACTTTTGAACCATTCGGACCACGCTGTCGGATTGACTCAGGTCATAACTCATCCACCTCGTTTGCGTACGTACTCCCTTCTTCCCCACTTGCATCTCCTTCCTGTCCGCTCCTTTATTGTCACGTTTGAGCACGGTGTTGGACATAACCTCGCCATCACCCATCAAAAGGAGTAGGTCATCAATTTTCTTATAACCCATGTGTCCGCCAAAGTATTCAATGGGTTGATGATCGGTGTACATTAGTGATCCACCAATATAACTACTTCCGCCCCATAACATCGACCTAATGTTGAAGTTGAAATCGAATACACTAATTGAATGTCGAGCCCAAGTGTCTAGATTTGGGTTATGCTGATACCCCGACTGGTGTTGACCTTCGAAGTTTAGATTGATGTCGAAGATTGATGAGTGTCTGCCCATAGATGTTTTAGGAACATTATAGTAACCGCTTTGAAAGAGGCTAGAAAACCCGCCGTAGAATTGTATAGTAGGAATTTCTATTGCAGGTTCGATACACGTATTCACCGCGATCGTGGTCAAAGATGGGCTAAATCCATCAGCATCGACGAACTCGACATATAACTCCATAACAGCATTTTCACTTTCGATTTGCGAGTCAATGACTGTCTCCAAATGTGTCTCGCTAATAACATCGAATAGCTCATACTTAAAAAGGTCAATGGATGCAAAAAAATATGCATTGCAACATCGTAATTCTTCCCCAGATCGATCCCCTGACTTTCCTCTTGATTCTAGTCCGTAGCTCATGCATTTGAATGGTACTATTGAACGCAAATTCCACGGACATCACTCATACAAACATCACCCCGAACTCTACATTACATATTTTACTGTCGTAGAATATAACATATTTCACTTGTCGACTCATTTCAATATTGGGCACGATTTGGATGAATTAAAATAAAAGTAGAGAGTTGTCCAAAGGAGTACACACAACTCTTTTATAAAAAAATAACTTGATACGAGTCTAAGTTATGAAAATTACAACCCTTTTATAAGAGAATTATGTAAGGAGAAAGAGAATACGTGCTATGATATTCTTTTACAAATGCACACATTCGTAGTGTATTGTATAGTGTAAGTAATTTTCATCACGCATTCAGAACTCTTATAATTTCATCGAGATTCTGTGCATAAGATGTTGAACTTTCATTTCAATAGATGCCTTTCTATCGAGGGAATAACAAATTTATTAGAGAAAGCCCCTCAGCTGGACGAGCTTTCTGAAAGCATTTTGTTATGGCGTGTATCACACTGCCTTGTCAGCAATTTGTCTTCAATTTTCATAACGTACCCGTTACCTTTACCCAATCATTTCATTTTATTTTTTTCCAAGTAGTAGATAATAATAATATTTGTAAAAACAATCAAATAATCATATTACTTGGAAAATAAAATTAATTGATTTAATTGATTAATTGGTCGGTGACAGAATTTAGTTCGATCAAAAGTCAATTAATAATTTTTTTTAAAATTTCGATTATTGATTAATTCGGTTCGAAATCGAATAATTAACTGAATTAATCAATTCACCAAAATATTTATTGTTTTCAAGACTTATATAGTGTTTCTAATGTCTTATTTATTGTTTGCACCTCCATTTAAAGTTTTTTGAAAATATTAAATAAAAGAAAATGAACATTAGTAATGTATTTTTTATATGTTTTATACTTATTTTAACCAAAAGAGAAAAACTTATAAATTTCGATTAATTCAGATAATCGATCGAATTAAACGAAATATTTCAGTTCTGTTAATATATTTGAAAAAAAATGGTTCAATTAACCATTAAATTTTTTTACATTTTGAATAATTCAATTAATAATAATTCAATTTAACTATTAATAAAATCAACCATTTAAACACCCTACAAATAAAATGAAAACCTAATTCGTAGATTACACAAACTTAATAAAATGCTATCACTATCCAACGAAAATGAAAAGAAGAAATAAAACAAAATTTCCAATTCAAATGAAAATCAAAAGATCCTAAGAATTTCGAAGAACAATAGCAATGAAAAGAACATCAACCCACTGGGCTTCTAATGCTGTTTACACACCAACTTTATTATTATATTTATATGCTAAATTATTATTATGTAGAAAGTACATATTATTATTTTTTATTATGTTGTGTTCACTTTATTAGCTGTTATGTGAACGTTACCCAGCTGTCAGACTCCCTCTCAGTAGGCCCCACGCGCTGTTCACTCTCCCTATAAAGCACCACCCTTTCCCAACCCTAACCTCCATTCAGGTTTGTAATATCTCACCATTTTTAGAAGAAAAAAAAAGGAAAATCCCAAATTTTTTCAGCTTTTCCTCTCTTCTAGAAATGGCCCAAGTTAGCATGTTGAAGGCTTTTTTGATGGCTTTTGTAATGGCAATCCTAACCGTTGCCTCGGCTCGGCGCAGGTTAGTGAGGCGCCGTCACCGTCGCCAGACGCTGGAGCTGGATTCTCAGTAGGAGTTTCTACCGCCGCCGTTGGCTTCTCTTTGATCATTTCTCTTCTTGCTTTCTTCAAGCATTAAATTTAAGGGCTTGTTTGGCTCTCCTCTCTGTGTGGCTTTCTTTTATATACATGTATGTATTTATGATACCATTCTTTCTTACTTGGTTAAATTTATTGTAATGAAGTTGATTCTTTGAATAAAATGCTTCCGTTATGTTTTTATCTCTTTTTTGTGGTTGAATTTCTTTATTTTTGAAGAAAGTAATTGGTTGTAAAATCCAAAGGTTGTTTTAGCCTGAATGGTCTCTCACAAGAATAATAAATAATGAGGGAATGGAAAAATGGGATGCCAAAAGCGTCCTTTCTTAATTGTGTAAAACGCTGCTGAACAATGACGATGAACTTTCAATGTCAGATATACGCGTTTATTTTGAATGGTAAATATTTTAACCGGTTTGATTTTAATAAAATTGTTAAATAGTCAATAAATTGTTCAAAAGAATTTCATTTACGTCACTTTAATGTTAAAATTATGATTACATACATCCTTGACATTAATAGTAAAGATAAACTTATTTAGAGAATTACAATAACACGGTAAAGCTTGAATAATAAACACAATTAACGCGACATAAATTTAAGTCATATCTGAGACGGTAAATATTCTTGATCATCAAGTCATGAAGTTCAGTAAAACAAATTTTCCTTCTTCCCTCCAAGGTTGAATTTTTCCATAAAATAATTTTAAATGTTTTGAATTTGTGAATTAAAAGTCAACAATTTTTTTAGATCATTTCCTTGCTTTCCTTGCTTGAATTTGAGTTATAATCTTTTACTCGTCAATAGGTATACTATTCTATTGTGTCAACCATCGAATCATCGCTCTAAATTTATTGGCTTGAATTAAAAAAAATTAAATTAATAATTCAATGACTTAAATAAAGATATTTAAATAATACAATAATTATTTTATAATTTTTAAAATTAACAGATTTTGAGTGAAGGTTTTTTGAAAATCTTGACTTTCAAGGAGAATGTTTTGTTTTTACTGGGAAATAAGAAAAATAAAGTTTATAGCCGTTTCCATTTGCATACATATCTTCAGTTGTTTTTTTTTTTCTTAACTATTATGTTGAGTTAAAATATGTTGTTAATCTCTATATTTAATTTTTGTATTTAAAAAAATTAGAGAATAAGTTATTTAACTATTTTAATTTTAAAAAGTTTTAGTTTAATAATTAAATTTTTTTAATTTTACATGTTGATTTAGTGACCTTCATATGACATATCAAATTAAGTTGATAAATTTTATCAAAAATTATCAATAATAATAATGATTGTAATCATAAATAATAATAATAATAATTGTACTAAGATTTTTCATTGAAAAAGTAAAAAATTTTAATTTTAATTCGTAAAAGTATAAAGATTAAATCTTACAATTAATATTTTTAATTGATATTGAAGGAATTGTAGTCTAGAGTTAGAATTCAATTAATATCTTTACCTCAATTATAAAAAATAAATTATCTATATAACTCTTTAAACTTAAATAATTAATTTCATTTATATTTACATGGTATCTTAAGTCATATCTATTTATTCTAATATTTGTGAAGTCAAATGATCCTAAGGAAAGAACAAATATATATAATATATATATAAAAAAAAACCTAACAACAGGAATAAATTCCAGTTTCCTAATTAATCTATTATCATCCATAATATAAATTTCTCTATTTTAATTTCAATTTTTTTCTCTAAGGAAAATTAAATAAAAAGAAAGAAGGCGTAGTTGCCATGGTGTAATCATGCCGCACACGGCACATGGTGTTGGTATGGTTTCACATTCTTACAGCTGAACATGCGAACCGACAATAACCTTTTCAAACCTTGAAACAACACCTACCATTTGCAACGTGTCTGCTTCCAACTGGTCGCCGTCCATTCATTGAACCATTTCATCAAACACCTACCGCCCACTATTTTGAGCTGTTCTACAAGCTGGTTCCATTTCATTTCTTAGTTCATCTACCAAAATCTAAATTCCCATTTCTTTTATATATAAGAAACCCCCACACCTTAAAATGTCAATTGCTTACAAATTTTGAGTAATTTCTTTTCCTTGCAAAAATTTGTGTAATTGCTCCGTTCGTTTTTAGAAATGGCAAAGCTTTGCTTCTCTAAAGGCATTATGATCATGTTTGTTGCCGTTGTGCTCTCACTCACCACCACTGCATCAGCTCAGAACAGTGCAATGGCGCCTGCGCCGTCAATGGATACCGGAGCTGCTTTCTCGCCTACGGTTTCGGGTATTGCGGTTATGTTGTCTCTGATTGTTTCCCTTGTTGCGCTTTTGAAGCACTGAGTTTAGTACATTTGAGTCATTGAGTATTGTATTGGTATTGAGTTTATTATTAATTATTACTGTATTGGCTAATATATTTTTTTATTTGTAATTGATAATTACTGTTATTGGTACGTATGATTGCTCAACTTTACTCTTAACCCAAACTCTTCAACCAGTCCATTTTCAATTTTAATCAATTTGATTATCGGTCCTATAATTATTAAAAATATATATCAAATTTATAAAAATTTAATTAATTTAACAGTTGATTTTTATTTTGATTTTTGATTTTTTACTGATTATAAGCGATTTGCTTTAAAACTAGTTAAATTTTTAAATCCAAATCGTTATACCAATAATTCAACCAGAGGGGCAAATGGGTGGGTTCGGATGGAGTTTGTTTTTTTTAGATTCTATTTTTTTTTAAATTTGGATTAATTTGGGTTTAGAATTTTTAAAATTGAATTATGTTGGGTTATAAAGCACGAACACACAATATGGATATAGCATGATGCGAATACAGTGACAATAATTTTCAAAATATGAAGATAAGAATACGACAAGATACAACAATAAAAAATATTTTTTATATTAAAATACTTTTTTATTCACTATCATATTATTAAAATAATAGTAACACTTGATTATTTAATCTTAATTAATTAAAATATTTTAAGTCAAAATTTCTATAAATTAAATGTTGTTATGAAAGATAAAAGAGAGTAAATAACAGAAATTAAGAGCTAAAGAGATAATGTATATTATTCATCAATGAAAATGTTTTATAATATTTTTCTAAATTCTATATTTATAGACATAAAAAACATATATGATATAAATTATACTTCTAATAAACATTAAAGTTTTAATGTATATGAACCCCATGTGTTGACCTGATGATCAAAGGTGTTCATTATCTTAAGTGTGATTTAAGTTCGAGTTGCGCTAATTGTGTTGTTGTTAGAGCTTTACACTCTCCTTATAATTCACCAAAAAAAAAAAAACACCTTAATATATAAACTTATCTGGATATTAGTGAAACAAAGAGTTTAATAAACCAAAAAATATCCCTAATCTTTCTCCTTTCTTTCATCCGCTACAAATCCTTTTCATTTTATCAAATAATAGATCGCTTCTTCTTCATCTGCTCAACGGTCGACTGTCTTTCGTTTCTGTCCATGTCCATTTTTTGGACACCGGTGTCTTGACTGTGTCCAACTTCTTCTTATTCTTTGATGTATTTCGGTGTATTCGTTACGTTTGTGTCAAACACACATACGACGCCGACACGAGAGGGAAAGAGTTGTATGGGTGCTTCATAGATCTCAGCCCAAACTTTGAGAGATTCAAATAATTTTGAATTTTTTAAATTATAAATATTTTAATTTTAAATATAATAATTTATGTAACATCCCAAAAGTTAGTGGTACCAAAAAGTATATTTTCGAGGTTCTGTTTTCATAAATCGAACTCGTAAATATTTTTTTTTAATATTTACGGAGTTACGTTGGAAATGGATTGAATTTTGGATAAATAATTTCGATTAAATAGTGTTTAATTAGAGTACAGGGATTAAATCGAAAAAAAGTCGAAAGTTTAATTATTAAGGAAATATAATTAAAATTAATTTATAGGACTTATTAAAGAAATAAACCATTATGTATAATCATAATGGTGGTCGGCTAATATTTATTGTACTATATATATATTTTTGTTATAAAATAATAATAATAATGATGTAAAGAACACAAGGATAATAGATGAGAATAAAGAGAGAATATGTATTGTATTCTATATATTTCATCCCATTTACAAGTAGCATACTCCTTTATATATAGAGAGAGATTCAACTCTTCATATTCTAATACATAAATAGGAAAAAGTAGTTACAAGAAGATGAAAGGTTAAAGAAGATGAAAGGTTAAAGGTTAAGGAAGATGAAAGGTTGAACATCCATTTAATAATATTCATAATACTTCCCCTTGAATGTTCATTGTATAAATGATATGCCTCATTAGAAACCTTACTAGGAAAAACCCTATTGGAAAAAACCTAGTGAAGGAAAAAAGAGTACATAATCCTTTGATACATAGTATATCACAACCATATATATATAGTGTGTGTGAATTTATTCCCCCTCATGTAACCATCACTTAAGATATTTGAAACAATGAAATCCAATGTTAAAAATTGATTTCTCAAATATAGCAGTAACTGTTTGTTTCATAGAGCTCCAAGAAATTACAATACCACCATATGTGAAAACATAATCAATTTGTGATCGAGCATTGTAAGGATCAGATAAGTACCCTGCATCTACAGAACCAACTAACTCTTTTTTGGATAGGTTAGAGAAAAATAAATTTATATCTCTTGTACCTTGAAGATAAAAAAAATGCTTAACTCCATTCCAATGTCTTCGGGTTGGACAAGAGCTAAATCTTGCTAATAAGTTGACAGCAAATGATATATCAAGTCGTGTATAACTAGCAAGATATGTCAATGCACCAATAGCACTTAAATATATGTACTTTAGGACCAAGAAAATCTTCATCATTTTCTCGAGGATAGAAAAGAGTCTTTATTTACTTCAAGTGACCTAACAACCATTGGGGTGCTTAACGGATGTGCGCTATGCATGTAAAATCCTCTTAGCACTTTTTCTATATATGTTGTTTGATGCATAAGGATTCCATTCTTTAAGTGCTTAATTTGTAATCCTAACCCTAGACAAAATCTTGTCTTTCCAAGGTCTTTCATTTTAATTTTTTTTCTTTAAGCACTCCATTATCACTAAATTCTCTTCAGGAATATCAATGATATTTAAATCATCAACATACACAACAATTATAATAAATCCTAATCCAAACATCTTTATAAAAATGCATGGAGAAATGAGATTATTCTTATAGTCGTCCCTCAATAAGTATTCACTAAGGCGATTACACCACATGCGCCCAGATTGTTTCAATCCATAAAGGGATCTGTTTAATTTGATTAAGTAATGTTCTCGAGAACCTGAATTAGCTGCTTCTGGCAGATTAAAACCTTCTGGGAGTTTCATGTAAATGTTATTATTAAGTAGCCATATAAATAAACTGTAACTACATCCATTAGGTGTAAATCAAGCCATTCTCTTATTGCCAGACTAATCAAGAACATAAAAGTAGTTGCATCCACCACAAGAGAGTATGTCTCTTCATAATCAATATCAGGTGTCTTGTGAACGTTCTTGTTACAAGTCAATTCTATTATGATTTGTATTTTTTTCCGCTATTATGCTAATATGTACTCCTCTTAGCTTTACACCTTTCGGGTGTTTGGACTTCTTGTCTGAGATACATTTCATAAGTTATAATAGGAACACTTATTTATTTTTTATGACTTGTTCTCATCTCAATGCTTTCAAGTATATTTTTATTCAAGATCCTCACTTTTCCATAATATTGAAGTGTTCTACGTATATTATCGTTATCGACAACAATTTCATTTTTTTCAACTCCATAATATTTAGTTATGACATAACTAATTGAGATATCTCATTATATTCATAATTTCAAGTACCTGAATCTCTTCTAGGGTTTTATTAAAAGTTATGCCTTGGACCTCTTCAGGAGTACTTGTCTCCTTTTAGTATGTGACCATCTTCATTTCTTTCTCCTTTCTTTCAATGATTCTTTTTGTTTTATGGAGTCGACTAGCTTGTCATGCTTCTAGCATGCTCAAGACTTATTTTTTTATCACATTGTCCTTCTGGGACATATAATTATTTGGAGCATTTTAGCTCGTATATGTATCAACTAGTATATGGAATCTCTAAATGTCATCACTAAACATATCTAGCAAATAATTTTTATCCTTCAAACTTTGTACATATAATATTAGTGAGGATCACAAAAGAAAAATGATGACATAATTATTTAACTAATTTGTCTCCCCTTAATGTCGAGAAAATTTGCAACATAACAATATTTTTTTAAAATTATAAGTATATCTCCGTTCAATATCTAATGAAAATTCTAAAATTTCTCAACTTCATATTAGATAATCCATTTTAGTGCATTATGGCGGAATATGAAATAGATATTGCACATCCATATATTCTTAGATGGAATCCATTGACTTATAAATGAAAGTTAATTCTCACGAGACAAATATTTCTTACATGTTGGCTTGATGTAAATAAAATTACATGCTTATTGTAAAGCAATTCTTATATTAATGGTTAAGCAACTAAATGGAGGCATAGTTTTGCTAACCATTAAATATAACATATATAGGCAACTTAAAATTATCCCAGCTAAAACTACGAAAATCATGCTAGGGATATAATGCACTAGCGTTGTTAGCACAAATTGCATTCTATAGAGATTGTAAACAATCAAATTATTTCAAGAAACAGTATCGCAAACTTCGGGTTTCACACATGTGATACATGAGCTCATATATTATTTGGTTATCATTAAAAAATGCAATCGACCTCTAACTTTAGCTGGTGTTAGATCAATATGTTGTCCAAATAACTAGTATGATGAAAATTATTAAAATATAACTTCTAATTCTTCAATAAAATCATATAAAATTGCATCAAATTATTTTGCATCAACATTGACTCGGGATGGTCTAACCGATCATACCAACACTATGAACTTCTTTTCACTGTCTCATATGTTATTCATATAAGTGCAATGTATTCCTTCTGGGAATATTTATAATACAAAAACATGAGACCTCATGTCATTTCTATCCATGTTTTTAATGTAAAACACATAAAAATTTCCTTCAACATATATCTTCTTAATTTGAAAAATAATCTTATGTTTTACAAAATTTTGCATCTCAAGGAGGCAAAATATTGGCTCTTCAAGAGCTTTTTACAGTTTGATTCAATATTAGCTCTTCAGGAGCATGCAATCATTTTATTATATATCCTTAATGAATACTTAATTTATTCATATAAAAATAGAATGAATAGGTATAAATAAAATATATAATAAACATAATAAGTAATAAATTCATGTTATTAATAAATCACTATGGTTAAATAATATAGATTTTTATATATACCATAACACAACAAAATGCAAAATATTATAATGTCAGATTAAAGTAATTTTACAACTATAAAGGTTTAAACATAAATATTTTTTAATCTTCATCGCAATTATGAAACTATTCAAACAATGTGAATATCTCAAAATTCATTACAAGCATTTTTACCCCCAATAATCATATATCTTAATCAAAATCAAATTAAACCAATCAATTCTATTTAAAATGAACCAATAAAAATAAAAATATTTATCTCCACATAAAAATCTCAATAACTAAATATGTGAAGAGATTTAAAAATTCATAGAATTATGGATAGAGAATTATATAAATTAAACTTTTTAATAAAAATCAAATCAAATTTCAAAAGAAATTGATTAGACTAACTTAGGTTACCATGGATGAGAAGTATTGATTATAAACATCATTTGTAATGAAGAGAAAGAGATCATCCCCAAGCAAATATCAAGTAGACATTGATTCTAATGATTCTTAAATCAAACAATTAAATTTCAATGCTTGGATCTCAACAAAATTTTGACACAAACTAAAAACATATTAATCATCCTTGTATGCATGGCCAACTTTAGCATCATATTGAAAATTTTCATCTTTTTTCAAAAAAATTATCCTCCATTTCATCATTTTGGACAAAATTTATCTCAATATTATTTCTCTTTTTTTTAATGGATGCTTTTATAAAATTTTACTAGATGCTTAAACATACGACAGATATGTGACCAATGCATTTTCAAACAACATTGGTAACATGAATTTTCAATAACCTTCGAATATTTTTAACCTCCATTTCCTTGATTTTCCTTATTATTATTTTTCTAGTGGTTAGAAGAATCACTATTATAACAACCATGATAACAATTATTAGTATGTCTCCAACCACATCCTCAATTACAACTACAATCACGATTTTTATATTCTGATTTTTCATAGTTGTTATGCATTGTAACATTCACTTCAGGGAATGAAATCTTTTTCACTAAAAGGCATGAGATCGTTCCAAAATACTTTTTAAAGCCTTTTGCACAATATTGCTGTTGCAGGAGCACATAAGATATTTCAATCATAGAAAGCTTTAGAGAGTATTATCGTTTTCTAATGGTAAAATCATTTTTTCAAATTATTACATCATTCAAGAATCAAGAGGATCTTTCACATTTCACACTTTTAATTCTTCATGTAGATGATAATCATTGAACTTTCACAATGGTAACTTTCTCATAATTATTCGTGTCAAGTTATATATTCTAAGTTAACAACTAAAGCGAGAAAGCACTATTATTCATGTCTATTCAAACTTAAGTATAAAAATATGATCATCTAGATCTATTAAAATCTTATGATAACTAAGATCAACCTTACAATTTAATCAACATAACAATAGAATACCCCAAAAAATTTTTATGGAATATTAACTGGAGACATCACATTATTTTATTTACTATAATCAAGGTTTCCATAGAAAATTTCATCCGCAAATAAACAAATAGCCATAAGCTATATCATATGCATTTGGATATATATAAGGTACAAGTACATTTAACTTTTTCTAAGTTTTTCATATGACATATCCAAATAACATGAGCCTTTGGTGTCAAAAATAATAATCTAATAGACAACGTAGTACATTTGGTAAAAGTCACCAAATAAAATAAATTTTTTAAAAATGATTACTTTATTTTTAATCATGTCAATGACATATGTTATGAAATATATACATATTTAAGAAAGAATATTCAAGTTGTTGATATTTCAATCTTTTTCAAAGTCTTAGATCATAAACAAACATATCAACGAATATATAAAACATGAATTCATATTTAAATACGGGAAAATAAAATGAGCATCATTTTAACTTTTTTTTCATTAAGAATATTGAAATCTCAAAATCTTTCAAGCATATAGAAAAATTCACATATCTTAACCTTATTGCTTCAACAAGAACGTTGTACGTCTAGATTACTTGTTCTCCAACAAAATATTGAATACTATGGAGCAAGCTCGTGCTGATAACGTGTTATAAAAATAATAATAATGATGTAAAGAACACAAAGATAATAGATGAGAATAAAGAGAGAATATGTATTGTATTCTATATATTTCATCCCATTTACAAGTAGCATACTCCTCTATATATATAAGGAGATTCAACTCCTCATATTCTAATACATAAATAGGAAAAAGTAGTTACAAGAATATAAAAAGTTAAAGAAGATGAAAGGTTAAATATCCATTTAATAATATTCATAATAATTTTTTAAGTATATTGATTACATAATAGTATTGTTAATAAAGTAAAAAATATATAATAAATATGTTAAAAGTTAAGTTATTATTAAAATAAAATAAAAACAAAAGGTTAGTGGATTGAAAGAGAATGTGACTATTCTCTTTTCAATTTCTTTTCTTCTTTCGAAACAAGAAAGACTAGTGAGAAGACGAAACGTAGTTAGGGTTTTTAAATTTCAAGCTTAAATTGGTTAGTGTAATTTTATCCGTTTCCTATTATTTTTATGTTTTTGGAGTTCTCGTATTTCAATTTAACTGACTCATGTTTGTAATTTTTGATACCGTTAAAGTTTGATAATATTGCTATTATTACATAATTGATGCAAATTATTATGGTTATTTTAATTCGTAGTTAATATTGATCCGAATTTCTCGAAAAAAAGAAAAACACAAAGTCATCGACAAATAGCTCGGAATTTACAATTTGTGTTTCTGTAATTCGAACTAACTTATAATATGATACATATTGATTTATTTATTCATGGAAGATTATAAGGTGAGATTACTTGTTCATTTGTAATTATTTGAATTGATTGATGAATGTGAGAATTAAATTGAGTATATTTGAAAAATATGTGCATACTTTATAAATGTAAAAAAAATTGAACATGATATGAGATAAGTGTGGTTCCTATATATGTTGAATCAATGTTTACTTAATATAAATAAATGTCAATTGAGACATTAGTTGATTTTGAATAATGAAATGGAAACCCTATTAATTGTTCGGGCACAGTCGGATATAGTTGGCATGCCATAGGATAGGAAGAGTTCAGGAATTCTTCGATTACGATTCGATGAGGCATTAGGTGTCAATTTGCTTCGGTTTAACTGATGAGACATTGGGTGTCAATTTATTTATAGCGTTGGGCGCAACTATTTTCTTTGGATTTATCCGATGAGGCACTGGGTGTCAAACAGGTGTGTTGGTTGGATTTGTGTATCTATTCGAATTTGAGTAGTGTTAATAGGGGAAGAAAATGATAAACTCAAAATAATTATTTTGATATGGAAAATTACATTGAATGACAATGCTAATGAAATAGCAGATGTTTCGAAATGAAATGAAATATAAATTGGAAATTAAAATAGTGAATGGATATGTGAATAAGGAATTGTTGATTTATATATGAAATAAACTGAATTATGATTGATGTGATCATGGTATATATATGGAATTAGGCTTGGATACTATATTATATGTGAATTGAATTTACCTTGTATTATTATTATTATCAGTAAAATGTATTTGATAATTAATACATATATTAACTTGTACGTTCGATATGACATAAATATAACATTATCTAGTTTTAACTTGAGCAATTTAATGCAATATATTTTGTTTTTAATATTCAAATTATAGAAATATCGCTAAGTTTATTGATTCGATTATCGATTCAACATCTAGCGATAATCTTAAACTCAAATGTTGGCGAATTGTTCATTTTGGTTTTGGCATTTACCTAGAATGTTTAATGATTAAATGATTATTTTGTAGTTAGTTAGCCTTTTGAGATTATGTAAATATAAATATATAAAAGTGTGATGACAATGGTCATATGGTTGATAATTTGATAGGTTGCTTTGGGTAATATGCTTAATGTTCTTTTAGTTGAGAAAAAACATTATGCCAGTCAATATGGTTGGTTGATGCTTGATCTTGGTTTGATAGATTATGTCCGTAGATTATAAGTAAGAAATGTTTTGGTAGGTTTAATACTTTAATATATGATGGTTGAATGATTAAATGTATACATGTGCGGTTTGAATATTTGAGATACCATTGCAGTATATTGGTAAAAATGAATTTGGTTATTTTGTTAGATTTGAATTGTTGAATGAGGTGCCAATTGTGGCATAATGGTTATGCATTTAGGTTGGTTGTTTAAAATGATGATTTTTCTATTTGAATTGAATGCTTTTGAAGATGTTAAATTTGGTTTAAATGGTGGCTTGTAGCATAAGTGTTTTATAGGTAAATTGTTTGTTTTTGAAATACATTTTTCCAAGTACACACAGCTAGGAGTCATAGTTGTGTGTCCTATGTATGCAGATTTTCTTTATATATTTTTTATTTGATTAAATTCTTGTTCATTATCAAATTGTTTTTAGGATCCGAATACTCAATGTTTTCTCGAATTAGATTGAATAATGAACATATACATGCTCGTATGTAATATTTAATATGTGTTCATGATTTTGAATTGTAAAATGTTTGTTATTGTGTGATTATTGTTCGTAGCACCTTATTGCTCGGGTTTTGGTGACCGGACTGGGTGAGAGGAGTTACATTTATTGGTATTAGAGCTATAGGTTTAGTCGATTCTCTAACTAAATCGAGTCTAGAGGTACATGTCATAGTCGAGTCATAAATGAGTCGGGATTTGGATGTTGATTGTAATTATTTCTGTTTTATAGTTAAAAGATGTCAGGAGAATCGAATATTGAAGATCAAGAGATTCATATTAGTGATAATTTTACTAAAAATTTAAGTAGAGTTGAGTCGGTGGCACCGACGTTCATTTAGCTGGTGCTCAACAACCTAATGTTGATAGAGCTGATAATGAGGGTCAAAGTGATTCAAACTTACTTCGAGCTATAGTTGATGCTCTTCAGCGAGTGGTAGGAGCTACCCCTACTGTAGTTCCTGTGCATATTGTTCGACGGGCTCCAATCAAAGAATTACGGAGATATGGTGTAACTGAATTTTTGGATTTGAAAGGGGTTGATCCCTCAGCAGCGGAAGTTTGGATTGAATCGACTAAACAAGTTTTACGACAACTTGAGTGCACGCCTAATGAATGTGTAATTTGTGTTGTTTCTCTATTGCAAGGAGAAGTGTATACATGGATGCAGACGGTAACACGCCACGTACCTGCGGAACGAGCTGATCGGGAGTTCTTTCAAAAGGAATTCCAGAAGAAATACATCGGAGAGTTGTACCTCAAAGACAGAAAACAAGAGTTTTTACTGTTGAAGTAGAGTGAGATGTTAGTGGCTGATTATGAACGAGAATTTTTACGACTCAGTAAATATGCTGTTGAATTTGTGCTATCAGATGCTGAAAGTTGCAAACAATTTTTACGTAGGTTACGTGATGAACTTCGAGTATAGTTGGTATTGTATCAAATTTCAGAGTTTTTTGATTTAGTTGAACGTGCAAAAAAGGTAGAACAAGTATTAACTCTCGACAAGAAGATTGAAATTTCACGTGCTGTTGGAAAACGAACAGGAATTGTTAGTTCGCATCCGTAACCAAAGTGAACTAAAGATTTTCGTGGTAATTGGAAATCTACTTTTAAGTCTAACAAATCTGACAGAAATAGAGATCAACAACCGACTGTGTTTATGGGTAGTATTGAGGTCCATCCCAAGATGTTGAAATACTAACTTGCAAGCATTACGGGAAGAAGCACCGAGGTGAATGTTAGAAATTAACACAAGCTTGTTTTCGATGTGGATCATAGGAGCATTTCGCTTGTGAGTGCTCGAGAAATGATAATGCTACTATTGTTTTACTCATGTCTGCACTTGCGGACAAGGGACGTGGAATTAGTCATGGTGATTCTATTTCCAGAGGTGGTGCAAGAAAGGGGAGTGATGCTGTTACTCATCAGTCAGAGGCTAGAGCGCCAGCTCGAGCATACATTGTACGGACTCGCGAGGAGGGTGATGCTATTGATGTTGTAGCAGGTATCTTTTTGTTATATTCTGAGCCTGTTTTTAACTTGATAAATCTGAGATCTTCACACTCTTACATTAATTCTGAATTAGTAAAATCGGATAGCTTAAAATCTGAGACATCTAGAGTATCAATGGTTGTGTCAAGTTCGTTAGGGCAATTTATGTTAGTTGACCGAGTGTGTAGATGATGCTCGTTAGAAATTCAAAAGATAACATTTCATGTTGATTTGTTGATTATGCCATTCGGTGATTTTGATTTGATTTTGGGTATGGATTGACTTATCGAGCATGGAGTGATTTTAGATTGTCGTAAAAAGAAGTTTGTGGTTAAAGTATTGATGGTAGTTTGATTGAGGTGTTGGGTGTATGCACAAGTGGTTCAACTCGTATCATTTCAGCTGTCAAATTTTTTTTTTTAAAAGTCCTAAATTTTATTTTAAAATCGAAAATAGAGTCACCATCAATTTTTTTTTTTGGTGTGGTTGGATCACCATAAAATATTTTAAGTTTATTTAAACAAAAGTTTTGGACTTCAAAATCCAAAAGATAGAGAGTCAGTTACGTGTGAGGAAGGATTAGCACCCTCACACGCCCAAATTAGTACCTAGTCAATTTTTAAAGATCTTATTTGTTAAAAATTTAAAAACTCGAATAAAAGTTAAAATGCGATCCTAAAATGCATGGTTTATTTAATGTTATTTTAAAAATTGAATTTTGTGAAAAAATGCCTTTTTGTTTATTCTTAATTTAGAAAAAGAAGTCATGTCCAAGATTTTAGGGCACAACATTCTCGAATTTTCGAACATAAAGGTCATTTGTTTAACTAAACATCAAATATTTTGATTTGAAATAGGGTATTCAATTATATAAGTTCAACGAAAAACCATACTTAAGACGTTAGGGCATAATTTTTTGAATCTCTTAAATAAAAGAATATTGCCTTGATTTTTTCTAAAACAATTTAATGTGCTCGGTTATTTTAAGTCAAAGAGAAAAAAACACTCAGTAAGTTAAGGCATGATTTCCTCGAATTCCCGAAGTAACGAGCATTCTTGATTTTTATTCCAAACTAAAATTTTTATTTTAAAAAAAGTATTCGGTTATTTTAGTTCGAAGAAAAAAACGCACCTAGTAAGTTAAGGCACAATTTTCTCAAATCCCGAAATAAGAACATTGCCTCGATTTTGAAATTATTTATTTTATCAAAAAACAAATATATTTTAAAAAAATCGAATGAGTATGAATGAGCAAATTGCATAACATGACATGACATAAAAAAGACAAGTAAATACACAATGAGATAAAATAATAGTAAATGCAAATTGCATGTAAAAACAAATAAAGTGACAAAAGGATTAAATTTTAAAAAAAACAGAAAAAATCGATGTAATTTAATAAAAGGATCTAAAAAAGGAAATTGTAAAAAAGTAAAAAATTAAAGGATTTGATTAAATAAAAAAACAGAATATAAGGGTGAAATTTAAAAGAAAAAAAACTTGAGAGTTGAATTAAAAAAACTAAAAATAAAAGGATTGAAATTAAAAAAGGGAATAAAGAGGGTCAAACTTAAAAGGAATAAAATGATAACGGGACTAAATTAAGACTAAAACAAAATTTTGAAGCAAAAATATAAAAAACAGAACGAACGAGGCCAAACCCGAATATCTAAAAAGATAAAGGGCTACATGGACAATTTATCCAAACCCTAACACGTGTCACTCTCTCATTCGCTCAGTGTTAAAGGATCAAGATGCAAAAGGGTAAAAACTTCAGGGGAGATTCGAAAAAAACAAAAAAAAACAGAAAAAGGATTAAATTGAAAACTTAAGGAAACGTGGAAGGAATAGGGCAGTAAATAGCCCATCATTCAAAAACGCATGGAACCTAGGCAGGTTTGAATCGAGTCGGTACGAAGTGTCAAAACGACGCCGTTTTGGGGCGTTTAAGCCACACCCAAAACGACGTTGTTTTGGGGGCTATAAATACTCAAAATTTAAAAAAAATTCATTTTCCCTTCATTTTTTTTTAAAATCTTCCCTTCTCTTCTTTTATTCTCTCAACCTTCCCCTTCGGCCAGTCATGGGAGCTACCGTGCCCAACCGTGGACCATCGGTCGCCAGCGACCGAAAATTACCAAATAGCCCCCTTTTAACCTTTCAACCCTTTAGAACCTAGATCTGGGGTTCTTTTGCTCAAAATTCAAGCCTAAATGCCCCAAATTATCTAAAACCCATTCGACTTTTAGGGTTTTCGAAGAGAAAATCCATTTTTTTGTTTTACGAGATTTCCTTCAAAATATGGGTTGTTTGAAGGGTTCACAACCAAAAAATATACCACCCTTCATCGGGGGTGGTGGCCTTAGCCACGGATGGCGGTGACGACGCTCGGATGACACCTAGGTACGTCTTTTTTCTCTTTTTTTCTTTTATTTTTAAAATATAATATATATAAACATAAATATTTATGAAAATAGTGCATTATTTCTTATATTTCTTGTTTTTTTATTTCAATGCATTTGTTCTTCGTAAAAATCGAAGAAAGAATTACAAAGCTTTTTCTTGTGGCTTTTATAGTCGAAAATTGAATCATTACATTTTGTTTTTTACTTTGTTTTTTTTTTTGTCTCTGTTCATTTCTCTGTCTGTTGCAGGTTGCTTTCGATGGTGATGGTGGCAGAGGCATCGTGGTGGCAGGATATCAAAATCGATCCTGTGGCTGACGTGGAGAGGGAGTGGCGGCAGGTGGCTCCCTAGGAAACTAGGGTTTACTGTTTATGTTTAGGTTTTGGGCTTTTGGGGCCTTTTAGGCATTGGGCTTTAGATTTAGGTTTGGGTAATTTTGTGTTTGGGTTTGAATGGGCTTGTAAGTGTAAATGGGTTTAAGTGATTTTTGGGTCTTTCGTAATTTGAACATTTAATAAAGGTTTTTTATTTTTTTGTTTATTTGCTTTATTTGTTTTATTTTTGTTGGGGCCGGACAAATTAGGCTTCGACAGCTGCCCCTCTTTGCTCATTACTATGTAACGGGAATAGAACAAACACTAAAAGGAGGACTAATTTCATCTAGTCCTACTGAATTCGATTCGACTTCTCATACTTCTTCTTTGAGCAACTCGCTTTTTGCTTCATTAGTCGTTCAACTTCACTGCATCCGCTTCTCTACAACTTTAGGAAGGTAGGATTTGGCGTCATGATTTTATCTTGCCCCATGGCAACTTCAAAGAGATAAAATTTGTTGTTATAACTTCACTCCATTCCACTGCAACTTCAGGGAGATTGAGATTCACTATTTGTTTTACTCCACCCTTCTGTAATTTTAAGGGTATAAAAGTTATGTGTGTGACTTCAATCTGCCCCTCTGGATTAGGGGTAAAAGATTGAATGATGGCTTCAATTTACCCCTTTAGATTAGGGGTAAAAGACTGGATAGCTTCAATAAGCCCCTTTAGATTTGAGGGTAAAAGACTAGATGGCTTCAATCTGCCTCTATTAGATTAGGGGTAAAAGATTGGATGGCTTCAATCTGTCCCTCTGGATTAGGGGTAAAAGATTGGATGGCTTCAATCTACCTCTACTGGATTAGGGGTAAAAGATTGGATGGTAATGTAACTTAACTCCATTGCACTGTAACCTCAGGGACATTGAGATCTGTTACTTGTTTTAATCTAATCTGCTTCACTCCATCTTCAGGAAAATAGAATTTGAAGCTTCACTCCATTCCACACTATAACCTGAAGGATATTGAGATTTGCTTAATTGTTTTTATCTAACCCACTGTAACTTTGGGTATTGTAACTTCTTTCCATTCCACCACTGTACCTCAAGGACATTGAGATCCGTTACTCATTTTGATCCAATCCATTATAAATTCAAGGATATAGGATCTGGTGCTTCGTTTTACTTTACTACAACTTTGAGGTATAAAATTTGCCATTGCGGCTTCAATCTGCTCCTCTTCAGCTTTAGGGTATAAGATTCGTCATTGCGGCTTCAATTCTTTCCCTTCACATCTCTAAGGTATAAGGTTTGTCGTTGCAGCTTCAACCTTTCCCTCCATATCTTTAGGGCATGAGATTCGTCGTTGCAGCTTCAATCTTTCCCTTCACATCTCTAGAGCATGAGATTCGATGTTGCAACTTTAATCTTTCCATCCACATCTCTAGGGTATAGGTTTACCGTTGCGGCTTCAACCTTTCCCTCCACATCTCTAGGGTATAAGATTCGTCATTGCAGCTTCAATCTTTCCCTCCACATCTCTAGGGTACAAGATTCATCATTGCGACTTCAATCTTTCCCTCTATATCTCTAAGGTATAAGATTTGCCGTTGCGGCTTCAATCTTTCCCTTCACGTGTTTAGGGTATAAGATTCAACGTTTCATTCGTGAGGATGAAACCTGTAGAATATGCTTTTATGGACCTCTATGCAAGCCAAATTATTAGGATGCAATGATCAAAATGAGTTAAATGCTCCTAACTAAATGAATGCGCATGATGAATGTTAGATTCAATATTTTTTATGGTTTTTGAGTTGACATGGTTTGTCATTTGTCCAAGTTTTATCACTAGTGTGTCACCATTTTTTCCTTTCTGGTTTGGTGCTTTTGATATGAAATCCAAAGAGGTAGCCATAAACTGAACTATTTGTTTCAGGACCCCTGTGACCCTCGAGTTTGATTATTTCCAACTAGTAATCCTATTTCAGGTCCTTGTACTACTTAGAAATTTTCCAGAACGATATGCAAAAATCCTTTTATTTCTTATATCGTTGCATATTGTTAGACCACAAATCACTATTTTAATGCAAAAATGCTTGAACAGTATTGTAAGGTGGATAAAATTGAATTTTATTGGAGGCAAAGCTCGCATGAATGAAAAGATTAAAAATCATTGGTGCACTAACTGTTATTTCGATACAAAAATGCTTAAACAGGGTCGCATGGTGGATAAAATTGAATATTATTAGAGATAAAGCTCGCATGAATGAAAAGATTAAAAATGACTCATACTGGTCAAAAGTTGTCAAACATAAGGTGAAACAAGAATGGAGTTAGGTGCCCCAGATATCAAAGTATGAGCTTCATTGAGCAAACTTGATAAGGATCATTCTAAGCTTTGATATGTGTCCATGAAACCTGGAATACTTTGTCGATGCCTCAAGGTATAAAGTTTCTTCACCTTGTTACTTTTGAGAGAGAAGACCATTTCATGCCCCCTTTTTATTCAAATTTGAGCTGCCCTTCCGAGTTTTCAACTCAAATCTCCTTAGATTTTGAGATGCCCTTTACGGGGTTTCACTTCGACCACTCCTTTTTTCGTTTTTTTCTCTTTTGGGTGAAATACTTCTTCACCGAATCTCAGTTCATGGGGTTGAGCAAGTCTCTACCGTCCATCTTTGTCAAAATCAAAGCTCCTCCAGAAAAGACTTTCTGTACCTCATGGGGCCTTTCCTAATTCGGCATCCATTTTCTTCGGAAGTCTTTTTATAGGGAGGATCATTTTCAAGACTAGAGCTTTCTCATGGAATTCTCTAGGGCAGACTTGTTGTCATAAGCCCGCATTACTCACTCTTAGTACATCAAACCATGTCGGATAGCTTTCAATCCCCTTTCCTTGATCAAGTGTAACTGATCATATTTGTATTGCTTTATTCTGTTTCATCAGTTCTAACAAATTTGGAGGGAAAGAAACTCGACTCCAATGGGTAGGACTGCTTCCATTTCATAAATCAATGAGAAAGGTGTTACCCCAGCAAAGTCTTGATAGATGTCCAATAAGCGTAGAGAGCAAACGATAACTGCTCATTCCAATCTTCATAGTTCTCGATCTTCTTTATATTCTTATTAACTGCCTCCATTGCTCCATTCAAATTCAGACCCTTGCCCTCGTGTGTAGATCTTGTGATATTGGTATAGAAAGCAGCTTTTATTAACTCGATGAAGTAATCATTAATCACGAAGATGAATTTATACTCATTGGAAACCTACAAAATTGACCCGATGATGTCCATGCTCCATATAGAAAAAGGCCATGACGTGAAGAGGTGAAGGAGATGCCCTTTACGGGTTTTCATCTTGACTTTTTCCTTTTCTAATTGTTTTTTTTCTTTTTTTCCTTGGGTTTCAAGATGCCCTTTTGGGTTTTTTATCTCGACCCTTTTTCTTTTTCCTTTTCTTTTTCTTTTTTTTACCTCCTTTTTAATAACACATCAGGCCTCATTCTTCGAAGTTTCTGTTTGAACTAGATTGTATTCTTCCTTTATGGGAGCCTATGCGTCATGACATCAGTTCCTTAAACACGTCATGCTTTGATAGGACCATGCGAAGACCTTTTTGAATTCTCGAAGTAGCTCTACGGGATCTCGCTTTATTTTTGGAGAGATACATGTCTTAATTTTCACCTTTTTATCTCTTTTTCATTTTCATTCCCCAAGCTTGCAATTTTTGCTGATTCTTTATGAGGTAATATTTGATTATTGTCTTGATCAAGCATCTGTAGCAAATCAGGAGACAAGTTACATTCTTGATCATCTTTGAAATCTTGAAGTTTTTTTGGACACATGTCCTTCTCAAAGGGTTGAGTTAATAGCAGTGTCGCTTGTATCCTTGATATCAAGGGACCCAACATATGGATAAGAGAAACTCAAAGAATAAATGAATTTAAGAATGATTAACCGTATGGTATGAGTATGACTAAAAAGAAAAGAAAATGTTTGCCAAGTGAGACACAAAAATGCATTGTTTTCATTGAAATAAAAGACAATGGTCATGTGCCCTTTGTAAAAGGATTCTTACTACTCTCGGGCTTAGAGCAATAAGTGTATTTTGAATATTACTCTGGAAAAGTCCTAAAAACTACAAGAAGCTCCTCTATAGTCTAGTTATCCAAAACACTTCCAAGGACATAGGGACGAACTCTTGATGGGTTCCACTCTCCGTTCTTCTTCTTCGAATATGACTTTGCTCAAATTTTTCAACATTCCCACATTATCTTGATTTATCATGTTTCTCAAATTTTATTCAAAGTTGTTAACACCTCCCTTGACACAATTGTTTTAGATATGTGAGATTTTTATTTTTTTTTCGAAATTTAATGCATGCAATGAAATGCAATGCTAATGAATGATAAAATGCATGCAAAAAGACATTGATTCTTGGTTTCAATTCCATTAGCACAACTTTATTAGAAAATAAATTTCTTTACATAAAGTAGATACATATATGGCTGTGCCTTAATGCTCAAAGCCTTAGTCTTCTTAAGAAGTCAAACTATTTTTTGTCTCGATTCGACTCTAATTTCAAGCTCAAAACATTGGCTTGAATAGCTAGGGCTTGGAATGGGTTAGCCGCTTCTCGTACTTAGGTTAAAGCCTCGCTCGTGACATGGCCCCTATTTCTAACCTACCCTTAAGAGCGTTGGAGTTGTTTCCATAGTTTCTTCGAGAAGCTCAACTCGTAATACATAACTCCACAGTGAGGCCTCAGTTCTTTTACCTTTAACTTCTCATTCTTGACCTGACTTACCTTTCAGCCTAGTAGCAAATCCAAGACCGCATCATCTATATGCCCTAATGCCTTAAGGAAAATGATTAGCTCATGAAAGCATCAGGCGAAGACGTCGACTTTTTCCTTGCGTCAGGGTGTACCAAAATTAAGTCTCGTAGACTCTTCCAAGTGATGTACTTATTATGCCTTTTTACCTTAATCTGGGCAGAAATCTATTGTTCACTCTTCTCAATCATATTCCTCAGCCTCTTTAAGAAAGTTAAGACTTTGGTGGCTCTCAAGTAGGCTTCATCGACTTGAATCCTTGAGCGACGGAGTAAATTCGTGTACTCTTCTACCATGGGCACATGTTCCTAAAAGTGAAGCAACTACAAGCTGATTCCCAATACTGCGTTAGGGCTCGAGAGAGATGCGTATCCACTTTAGCCTTGAGTAGGTAAATCGGATCACCATATTCGCAGTAGAACATCTACCTCATTTCCTCGTCCATATTTTTTTCAGCTCTTGCAAGCCATTCTAGGTTTCTTTTATCCGGTTGTAATCCCAAAACTCTGATATGTGCTTGATAGGAGATCACCTTTTTGCATTGTTTTTCCTTTGACCACATATGTACAGCCACGTTATTTTCTACCTTATCAAGGAATCCATTTTCTTATGACCAGTTCTCTATTTAGCAATTGAACACGAATCAACACCTTTTTTAAATGAAAATGTAATGCAAACATATTCAAAAGAAACAAGTCAATATGATTAATACAGGAATAAAACTTGAAAACAATTTGCAATTAAAAGCAAGAACAAGAATATAACCGTATCTCTTACACCTTATTTTGGTAACCACTAAAGGTTCGACATAGTTCTACTTAAGGTTGGCTCTTAGGGCTGGTTACATGCGGTTGGGTCCTAAAGTAAAGGTACCAGAACTAGTGGATTCCTCAATCCTCAACCATTATAGGCTCATACGGATGAGTTCAGTTCAGGGAATACATTTCCCATATGTTTGCACGAAAGTGAAAACTTTCATGAAAACATAAGTACGGTTGTAATCCCGAAAGTGATTCACTATCCTACATAGAGGTGAAAACCTCACGAAGGAATAGCTTCACACTTCCACTTAAAGGGTTTAATCACAGATGCAAGTGAATGCGAACTTATACTAGCAATATTAACACAATATTATCACGGTATCACATAAAAAAACTGCAAAGGATATCATATTAATTTAAACCGAGTTTTAAATCTTTAACAAAAAGACCAGAAAATAATCGACTCAAGGCTTGACTCTCTTATTGGTTCCTAGTAGAGTCGCCAAGCTGTCGAAACGGGTTTTTTAAAAAGTCTCAAATTTTATTTTAAAATCGAAAATGGAGTCGCCACCAATCTTTTTTAATTTGGTATGATTGGATCGTCGTAAAATATTTTAAGTTTATTTAAACAAAATTTTTGGTCTTCGAAATCCAGAAAATAGGTTCGGGAGTCGGTTACATGTGAGGAACACGTGAGGAAGGATTAGCACCCTCACACGCCCAAAATTGGTACCTAGTCGTTATTTAAAAGTCTTATTTGTTAAAAATTTGAAAACTCGAATAAAAGTTAAAATGCGATCCCTAAAATGCATGATTTATTTAATGTTATTTTAAAAATTGAATTTTGTGAAAAATGCCTTTTGTTTCGAATTAATTGAGAAAAAAAAGTTATGTTCAAGATGTTAAGGCACAACATTCTCGAATTTTCGAACATAAAGGTCATTTGTTTAACCAAACATCAATTATTTTGATTTGAAATAGGGTATCCAATTACATAAGTTCAATGAAAAACCATACCCAAGACGTTAGGGCATAATTTTTTGAATCTCTTAAATAAAAGAATATTGCCTTGATTTTTTGTAAAACAATTTAATGTGCTCAATTATTTTAAGTCAAAGAGAAAAAACACACCTAGTAAGTTAAGGCATGATTTCCTCGAATTCCCGAAGATAACGAGCATTCTTGATTTTTATTCCAAACTAAAAATTTTATTTTAAAAAGGTATTTGGTTATTTCGATTCGAAGAAAAAAAAACGCACCTTATAAGTTAAGGTACGATTTTCTCAAATCTCGAAATAAGGAACATTGTCTCGATTTTAAAATTATTTATTTTATCAAAAAAATATATATTTAAAAAAATCGAATGAGTACGAGTGAACATGATTTACAATTTAATAATGATAAAACATAATATGACATGATATAAAAAAGATAAGTAAATACACAATGAGATAAAATAATAATAAATGCAAATTGCATGTAAAAATAAATAAGGTGACAAAAGGATTAAATTTAAAAAAAAGTAATTTAAAAAGATATAAAAGGATATAAACAAAGAAAGAAAAAAAGGAAATTGTAAAATAAATAAAAAAAATTAAATGATTTGATTAAATAAAAAAACAAAATATAAGGGTGAAATTTAAAAGAAAACAAAACTTGAGGGTTGAATTAAAATAAAACTAAAACTAAAAGGATTGAAATTAAAAAAGGGAATAAGGAGGGCCAAACTTAAAAGGAATAAAATGATAACGGGACTAAATTAAGACTAAAATAAAATTTTAAACAAAATTTTAAAGCAAAAATATAAAAAACAGAACGAACGGGCCAAACCAGAATATCTAAAATGTTAAAGGGCTACATGGGCAATTTATCCATACCCTAACACGTGTCACTCTCTCATGCACTCAAGGTTAAAGGATCGAGATGCAAAAGGGTAAAAACTTCAGGGGGAGATTAAAAAAAACAAAAAAAGAAAAAGGATTAAATTGAAAACCCAAGGAAACGCGGAAGGATTTCGGCAGTAAATATCCCATCCTTCTAAAATGCGCGGACCTTAGGCGGGTCCAGATCGGGTCAATGCGGGGCATCAAAACGACGCCGTTTTGGGGCGTTTAAGCCACACCCAAAACGACGCCGTTTTGGGGGAGCTATAAATACTTAAAAATTAAAAAAAAATTCCTTTCATTTTAAAAAAAAAACCTTCCTTCTCTTCTTTTATTCTCTCAACCTTCCCCTTTGGCCGGTCATGGGAGCCACCGTGCCCCGTCGTGGACCACCGATCGTCGACGACGGAGACCGCCGCCTACGATGACCGAAAATCACCAAAAAGCTCACTTTTAACCTTTCAACCCTTTAGAACCCAGATCTGGGGTTTTTTTGCTCAAAATTTGAGCTTAAACACCCTAAAATATTCGAAACCAATTCAACTTTTAGGGTTTTCGAAGGGAAAATCCCTTTTTTTGTTTTATGAGATTTCCTTCAGAACATGGGTTGTTCGAAGGGTTCATAACCAAAAAATGTACCACCCTTCATCGGCGGTGGTGGCCTCAGCCACGGATGGCAGCGACGGCGCTCAGACGACACCCGGGTATGTCTCTGTTTTCTTTTTTTTTTTCAAAATAATATATATATGTATGAAAACAGTACACTATTTCTAAAATTTGTTGTTTTTTTATTTCAATGCATTTGTTCTTCATAAAAACTGAAGAAAGAATTACAAAGCTTTTTATTGTGTCTTTTATAGTCGAAAATTGAATCATTACATTTTGTTTTTTGCTATTTGTTTTTTCTTCTTGTCTCTGTTCTTTTCTTTGTCTTTTGCAGGTTGCTTTCGGTGGTGATGATGGCAGAGGCATGGTGGTGGCAGGATGTCAGAACCGGTCCTATGATTGACGTGGAAAGAGAGCGGCAGCAGGTGGCTCCCTAGGAAACTAGGGTTTGCTATTTGTGTTTAGGTTTTGGGATTTTAGGCTATTTGGGCCTTTTAGGCATTGGGTTTTAGATTTGGGTTTGGGTTTAATGGGTTTGTAAGTGTAAAGGGGTTTAAGTGATTTTTAGGACTTTTGTAATTTGGACATTTAATAAAGGTTTTTTATTTTTTATTTATTTGCTTTATTTGTTTTATTTTTGTTAGGCCCAGACAAATTGGGCTCCAACTTTGACAATTCAAGCTAATAAACGTCTCAATCAAGGTTTTGAAGCTTTTTTGGCTTATGTCATTAATTCAAATACTGACGATAGCCAAATCAGCAAGATTCGAATTGTTTGTGAATTCCCTAATGTGTTTTCCTAGTAATTATTGAGATTACCACCTGATAGGGAGGTCAAGTTTGCAATTGAAGTGTTTCCTGGTACAACTTCGGTGTCAATGTCCCCTTACCGTATTGCATCGACAGAACTAAAGGAATTGAAAGTGCAATTGCAATATTTACTAGATCCTGACTTTATTCGCCTTAGTAATCACCCTGGGGAGCTCTAGTTTTTTTCGTTAAAAAGAAAGATGGATAGATATTGCTTTGTATAGATTATCGGCAAATAAATAAGTTGACAATCAAGAATCGGTACCCTTTGCCTCGTATCGATGATTTGGTTGATCAACTAGAAGGAGATTCTGTCCTTTCCAAGATAGATTTGAGTTTTGGTTACTATCAATTGAAAGTCAAAGATAGTGATGTACCAAAAATAGCGTTTCGTACACGTTACGGTCACTATGAATTTCTAGTGATGCCTTTTGGTTTAACTAATGCTCCAGTGACATTAATGGATCTCATGAACCGTATTTTCCAATCCTATTTGGATCAATTTGTGGTAGTTTTCATTGATGACATTTTGATCTATTCGAAAGCTGAAGTGAAGCAAGAGCAACATCTCCGGAATGTTGTACAGCTGTTACAAGAAAAGTAATTATATGGGAAGCTTAGCAAGTGCAGATTTTGGTTATCGAAAATTGGGTTTCTAGGGTAGTTTATTTCAGTTGATGTAATTAGAGTTGATCAGAAAAAGGTCAAGGCCATTGTTCAATGGGAAGCACTGAGAAATGTGTTAGAAGTTCGCAATTTTCTTGGTTTAACTGGTTATTACCGAAGATTTGTAGATGGATTCCCGAAAATAGCTATGCTATTGATGAAGCTTTTACAAAAGAATATTCAGTTCGTTTGGAACGATCAGTGCCAAGAAAGTTTTGAGAAATTGAAGTAAATGTTAACTGAAGCGCCAATTTTAACTTTGCTTGAGTCAGAAAAAGATTTTGTTATGTATAGCGATGCCTCTTTGAGTGGCTAGGGCTGTGTTCTTACGCAAGAAGGGAAAGTGATTGCGTATGTGTCCCATCAATTAAAAATGCATGAACGCAATTATCTGACGCACGATTTAGAACTTGCTACGATTGTGTTTGCTCTAAAGATTTGGAGACATTATTTGTACGATGAAAAGTGTCATATTTATACTGATCACAAAAGTCTTAAATACCTCTTAACCTAAAAGGAGTTAAATTTGAGACAGTGACGCTAGGTTGAGCTTTTAAAAGATTATGATTATGTTATTGATTATCACACTGGTAAAGCTAATGTTGTAGTTGATGCGTTGAGTAGAAAGATAGCAGTTGAACTTCAAGCGATGTTTGCTCAGCTTAACATTAATAAGGATGGTAGTTTGTTGTTTGAATTAAAAGTTAAACTAGCGTTACTTGATCAAATCAGAGAGGCGCAAGTTTCTGATGCTAAATTGGCAAGAAATAGAGAAATGGTTCAGAACGGCTTGTTGGAAAACTTCAGTATTGATGACTATGGTTGTTTGATATTTTGTAATCGAATCTGTGTTCCTAACGTTACTGAGTTGAAAGAATTGATACTTCATAAAGCTCATGATAGCCCTTTTTCTTTGCATCCTGATGGAACGAAAATGTATCGTGATTTGCGAGACTTGTACTGGTGGCGTAAAATGAAAAGAGAAATAGTTGAATTTGTGGCTAGATGTCTAACTTGTTAGCGAGTTAAGGTAGAACATCAGGTTCCCACCAGATTACTTTAGCCTATTTTAATTGCTGAATGGAAATGGGAATGTATAACGATGGACTTCGTAACAAAGTTACTGTTATCTTCGAGCAAGAAAAATGCTATTTGGGTGATAGTTGATCGACTTAGGAAATCGGCCCATTTTATTACAGTTAGAACCGATTGGTCACTTCCGAAGCTTGCCGAAGTTTACATTCGAGAAATTGTTAGGTTGCACGGTGTACCTATGTCGATTATATCTGATCGGGATCCCTGATTTACTTCGACATTTTTGAAACAACTGCATGAATCTCTTGGTACTAGACTTAACTTTAGCACAACTTTTCACCCGTAAACGGACGGGCAATCTAAGCGTGGTATTTAGATTTTGGAAGATATGCTTCAAGCCTACGTAATTGATTTTGAATCAAGTTGGGAATGTTATTTACCTTTGGCCGAGTTTGTATACAATAATAGTTTCCAATCGAGTATTCAAATGGCTTCGTACGGAGCTCTATATGGTCATAGGTGTCAAACACCTGTATGTTGGTCAAAATTGTGTGAAAGAAAAGTAGTTGGCCAGAACTAATCCGAGAAATGAAGGATATAGTTAAGTTAATTCGAGATAGATTGAAAACAGCTTTTGATAGACATAAATTATAAGTGGACTTGAACCGTCGATGCATCGAGTTTGTTGTTGGTGACAAAGTGTTTTTAAAGGTTTCACCGTGGAAAAAGATCCTTTGTTTTGGTCGTAAAGGGAAGCTAAATCCTCGTTTTATTGGACCATATGAAATCATTGAAAAGGTGGGACCTATTGTATATCGTTTGGCATTGTCAGTTGAGTTGCAAAAAATACACGATGTCTTTCTTGTTTTAATGCTCAGGAGATATCATTCAGATACGTCTCACATTATTTCTATGGAAGAAATTGCAATTCAACCTAATTTGTCTTACGATGAGGAACCAATTAAAATTCTAGCTCGCGAAGTGAAGGAATTGCGAAACAAACGTATTCCACTTGTGAAAGTCCTATGGCATAGTCACAGTGTTGAGGAAGCGACTTGGGAGTCAGAAGAGACAATGAGATCACGGTATCCCAACCTCTTTTCAGGTAAATTTCGGGGATGAAATTTCTTTCAGGAGGAGAATTGTAACGTCTCGAAAGTCAATGATGCTAAAAAATGTATTTTCGGGGCTCTGTTTCCGTAAACCGAACTGATAAATATTTTTTTTAATATTTACGAAGCTATGTTGGAAGTGAATTAAATTTTGGATAAATAATTTCGATTAAATAGTGTTTAATTAGAGTATAGGGACTAAATCGAAAAATGGTCGAAAGTCTAATTATTAAGGAAATATAATTAAAATTAATTTATAGGACTTATTAAAGAAATAAACCATTATGTAATCATAATGGTGGCCGGCTAATATTTATAGTACAATATATATAAAATAAATAGGTTAAAAGTTAAGTTATTATTAAAATAAAATAAATAAAAAAAGGCTAGTGGATTGATAGAGAATGTGACTATTCTCTTTCCAATGTATTTTCTTCTTTCGAAACAAGAGAAAATAGGGAGAAGACGAAACGCAGTTAGGTTTTTAAATTTCAAGCTTAAATTGGTTAGTGTAATTTTATCCGTTTCTTATTATTTTTATTTTTTTGGTGTTCCCGTATTGTAGTCTAGTTGACTCATATTGTAACTTTTTATACTGTTAAAGTTTGATAATGTTGCTATTATTAGATAGTTGAAGTTTTTGGTTATTTGTTGATAAATTATTATAGTTATTTTAATTCGTAGCTAACATCAACTCGAATTTTTCTAAAAAAAAAAGAAAAGACAAAGACGTCGACAAATAATTCGAAATTTATGATTTATGTTTCTATAATTTGAACTAACTTATAATATGCTACATATTGATTTATTTATTCATGGTAAGATTATAATGTGAGATTACTTGTTCATTTGTAATTATTTGAATCGATTGATGATTATGAGGATTAAATTGAGTATATTTAAAAAATATGTGTATTCTTTATAAATGTAAAAAAAATTGAACATGATTTGGGATAAGTGTGGTTGCTTATATATGTTGAATCAATTTTTACTTAACTATAAATAAATGTGAATTGAGACATTAGTTGATATTGAATAATGAAATGAAAACCCTATTTACTGTTCGGACAGAGTAAGATATAGTTGGTATGTCATAGGATAGGAAGAGTTCAGGGATTCTTCGATTACGAGTCGAGGGATTCTTCAACTACGAGTCGATGAGGCACTAGGTGTCAATTCGCTTCAAATTAACCGATGAGACACTGGGTGCCAAACGGGTGTATTGGTTGAATTCGTGTATCCGTCCGAATCCAAATCATGTTAATAGGGGAAGAACATGATAAACTCGAGATAATTATTTTGATATGACAAATGACATTGAATGACAATGCTAATGAAATAACATATGTTTCGAAATGAAATGAAATGTGATTTGGAAATTAAAATAGTGAATAGATATGTGAATAAGGAATTGTGTGATTTATATATGAAATAAATTGAATTATGATTGATGTGATTAGGGTATATATATGGAATTAGGCTTGGATATTATATTATATGTGAATTGAATTTATCTTGTATTATTATTAGTAGTAAAATGTATTTGATAAAGTAATGCATATATTAACTTGCACACTCGATATGACATTAGTATAACATTATCTAGTTTTAACTTGAGCAATTTAATGTATTATATTTTGCTTTTAATATTCAGATTATAGAAATATCATTGAGTTATACTCAACGTACGAATTATTTTCCTGTGTGTAGGTTAGGTACTTATTGATTCGGTTGTCAACTCAACATCCAACGACAATCCCAAACTCAAATGTTGGTGAATTGTTCATTTTGGTTTTGGCATGTACCTAAGATCGATATCGATCTTAATGTTGTTGCACCAAAGAATGATACGGATGGAGATGATGGATATGGTAGTTGTATTCCTTCTGATCACGAGGCCGATATTGATTGTGATCCCGATGTGGATGAGGACCCGAATGATATCAACGATGAAAAGGTGAATGACGATGGAAATTATAACGTGTCTCTAGTCGAGAACCCGTTTAGACATATTTTGATGCACAATTATCTTGCTGGGGCACACATGTCATTTATAGACCCCGATACAGCACATGCAGTCGAGTTCGCGGAGTACCCTGATATACTACCTGCTCACTGATTGGCCGTAGCACCAGAACTTGAATAGTTGTTCGTGGCCAAAAATTTGAATCCGAGGAAGAGTGCATATTTTCCATTAAGCGGTATAGCATGAATGTGTCGGTGGACTAAAAAGTCACTATGTCTAAACCGACATTGTATATTAGGGAGTTTGGAAGTCGACAGAAGGTTGCAATTGGAGGGTATGAACTACATTTATCCAGAAGTCATAGATGTGGAAGATAAGAAAATTTGTTAAGGCTCACACATGCACTTCAATACGTATGTCAAAAGATCATTGGAAACTCAATTCCAAAACTATCTGCACATATATCATGCCAATGGTGAAGTACTTGTCAACCATAAAAGTTTCTACACTGATTGTAAAGATGAAAGCACGATTCTAATATCGAATTTCATATCGAAAAGCATGGATAGCGAAACAGATGGCAATGGAACAGTTGTCCGGCGATTGGGATGCATCATACAATGAGCTGTAGGGGTGGATAGCCGCAATGTGACAGTACATGTCGAGGATTGCCATTGAGTTGGTGACCTGACCTTATTATGGCCTGGATAACAACCTACAATCGAGAAGAAGATTTTTTCAATATGTGTTTTAGACGTTTGATCCCTACATTCGAGCATTTCCTCACTACAAGCCATTTCTCCAAGTAGATGGGACTTGGCTATACGGGAAATATACGCAGATTCTACTTATTGTGGTGGCTCAAGACGGGAGCTAGAACGTGCTCCCGATAGGATTTCTTATTATGGACAAGGAAGACATGGAATCATGGGAATTTTTCCTAACGAACCTGTGGAGGTATGTTGTTCATAATGATAATATTTGCATCATCTCCGATAGAGAGAAGGGAATAATTACCGCCATTAGGCATACCGGTGTACCATGGAGATCGATTTACTGCAGCCGGCACATTGCAACTAACTTCCAACGAGAATATAAGAATGCAGACTGGAAGAGACGACTTGTGAAAATAGGTAAAAAAAATTAGTTTCAATTTATATTTTTAATGTTTTAATTCGAGACTGTAACTTATCTTTTCTTAATACATACACAGCATACGAGCTAGAGCCACACTGATTCTGATAAAGAATGGCCAGACTTGAGTGTGACATGGAAGGTCAAAAGAACAAGCCTTTGCGAGAGTGGTTGGGTACCATGGAGCCGTGGCAATTATCTTAAAGTTTCGATGACGGGTTTCGATATGGTCAAATGACGACCAACCTAGTAGAGTCGATTAACGGTGTGTTTAAGAGAATACGACATTTTCTGATTTCATTGATGTTCTCAACTACATTCTACAGGCTGGTTACCTTGATGCCAGTAATGAGATACAATGAATATCGGACATGTGTTTGTCGAAGCTGTCAGGGATACAATGAATGCAAACTAATGGAGAGCGAGATCGATGAACGTTGAAATATATAAATCATAGTTTCAAAGATTTCAGGTTACGGAGACCATTGGGTGTCGACCTGGTATTCCACCTAGGTCCTACGGAGTTGATCTCTAAAATAGACATTACGATTACAGGAGGTTCGATACACTTCGTTATCCTTGTGTGCTTGTTGTGGTAGCTTGTGCTCACACGTCGCTCAATATTGAACAATTTATCGACCCCGTATACACTTTCGAGTGCATGTTACGTATTTTAAAAAACGAGTTCCCTATCCTGCCTGACTTGTCTACATGGGAGGTGCCTCCAACGACTTTCGAGCTTATCCCGAATAAAGGTTTACGAAGGAATCCGACATCCGCATGTGACCAGAATTCGCAATGAAATGGACATGAGGGAGAAAATGGACGGCAAGCTTTGTGGCGTGTGTAGGCTAGTTGGACGTAATCGAAGTAATTAGCCCTAACGAACTTACCATATTGGACAATCATCCAGATCGGGTAGGAATTGAGCCATTGTACTCGATTATGAAATGAAATTACTTTGTTTATTTTAATACATCCAATTTATATTTACTATGTTTGTTCCAACTTAAGTTCTTAATTATTAGGTAATTTTAATAAGCCTTAAAAACCCTAAACCCTAATCTCTAAAATTCCTAAATCCTAAACCATAAACCTTAAAAATTGATATGTATAAACCTTAAACCGTAAAATGTATGTGAAATTTAAGTCAGAATATAAATATGAAATTTAAGTCAAAATATAAATATGAAATTTAAGTCGAAATTTAAATATGAAATTTAAATAAATAGTCAAATGGTTAAAATGTATGTAAAATTTAAGTAAAAAATCATCAATAAAAGTCATTAAAAGTCAAATATACACAATTGCCCTCTAATAGATAAAACTCTAATATCCATGGCCAGATGGTGTGGTCCTCGGGGTATATTATCATGGTGGTCAGCGTTCACTACAAGGTTGCTCGTTAGGATCAACATCATCAATAGCAGTCATCTACTCGGGAGGAGTGGAGTATTGCGGTGATAATGATAGGTTAGAAAGAGCGTAGTACTGCTGTGGCTCGACAATTTGAGGTTGATATCCCTTGCTTAATGAGTCAGAGATATGTGAGGATCCCCCAATGTCCGGATGATAGGAATCATCTGATGCCTCTTCCTCTTCCTATTGCTCTAGCTCTGGATCTGGTGTAGGAGGTGGATAATAGGGATGCCCAAGTTGAGTCATGTGTGAGGGGATTATCGTTGATTATCCACCAAGTAAATACGGTTTCCTCGCCTGGAATTACCACTGTATGTAGTATAATGAGGGCTGCAAATTAGTAGTATACTCCATCGGAGATATCCACGTCATTCGATTGTTCCACACATGAATATTATCAATGCACAATTTCCTAATTACAATTATGTTTCCCCCTCTTATCAATCCCGTGGATATTCCCTAATTGCGTTGGCGGTAGCGAGATAGGCTATTTACAACCAAACACACATTGCCTCATCTATCGATACAATCTCTCGAGCATACTTACTAAGTTGAACAAATTCTCGCTCATATTCTACCACTGTTCTGTTTCCTTGTCTCAATTCTGAATTTTTTTCTTTTTCTTATCCAAGTAACGTTTGCTGACATATTTTTTTTGACCTCTGCATGAGAGAATTTCTAGGTAACCTCATTCTCAAGCATCACCACTAAAATCGTTATCCACTAACTGTAAGCCTCGTCTTTTAGTAACGAGGCAGCACACCTCAAATAGTCTTCTAGAGGACAAGCAACCAGTATTCAACCCTAGAAGGATCATCTTCTATGCTTCCCCGAAATTCTTTTACACCATATTTTCTAACCCTGTCCATCGAAATACGACATCTCTGTTCCACCACTAGAAGAGGTGAAGGCATAGTTGGAGGTACTACCGGTCGGGCAGCAGACTGGGTAGCAGGGGGTAGAGGAGGTGATGACATTAGATTGTTCCTCATGAACTCCGAGAATAACTGCCATATCAGTCTGTTAAACATTTTCTTTGTTTCATTTTTTGTCATCGGTAATATTAGTGCACCGTGACTAGCCCCAAAATCATTAGTTAGGAAATTACTGTTTACCTCATTAGTTTCCTCTCTTTCGGAGCAAGACATTTTGTGGTTATCTGTAAAAATTGTAGTTAGATCAGATCCATCTATATCACATTATCACAGGTTCATATGGCATGTACTTCTAGATCATTAAATATGATCAATACAGTCCAAGAAATGGTTAAATCGAAAGCTCTAATACCATTAAATATAACACACAAAACTCGAAAATCGTCACCGACTAGGGTCTTGGTGTCATTTTATTCATCAATCACTGTTAATCTTTCAAAATCATGTCATTTGATCTTATATTATAAAGAAATACATCCAAAATGTTATTTATTATCATTTAATTATAATCACAATTCAACAAGGGAAAAAAAGTCATTTCCAAGATTTTTGGAGACTTCTACCAGTATTTGATGGACAAGTACCGGTAGTTGTCAAGTTAATAAACAGTTCAGGAATGGTACAGACTTTTATCGATACAAGTGATAGTTCTACTGATACAAGTGACTCTTCTACCGAAACAAGTCTTACTTCTACCGGTACTAAAAACTCTAGAGAGCTAAGAAGTCTAACCCTGCAACTTCTACCGATACAAGAATCCTAACTACAGATACCTTAGAAAGCAAAACTACTGATACTTCTATTGGCACTATCGATATAATGCAAGTCAGAATGTAACCTCTCTCCTACCTTATACTTCTACCGATACATGTATGAGATCTACCGAAAAAAGTATACAGATTTCAATGAATCATGCATAAACTCAAAGTTTATCAATTTACCGAATAACATGTGGTAAACAAATCTGTAAACCCGTCAATCTAGAACGAAACTGTACTTCAATGATTGTCATTCGTTTTAGTCCCTATTGACCCAAAGGTCATGCTTGTTACTAGTATATGATGCTGTTCTCAACCATCTAAAGGATATATCTTTTCCCTACGATGCTGCTCACACTAAGCTGACGAAAATATGCAATCAAGCATAAATATCAGCCATCGTAGGGCCTGTAATCCATTCTGGGATTCTATTCACTTTACAGTGACTCACGATGCCATAAAGAATCCGCAACAAATGCAGGATCTTAGTCATCGAACCATTTAACTTTGGCACAAGGCCCGGTAAGTCTTCTTCTATCGTTTCTATCTTTCACATCTTCAATTTTTCATTCCAAGCATCAACAACCATAAAGAAGGCAGTTATAAGCAGCTACAAGTAAGAATTTAACATTACAAACTTACCAAACTAGATTGCAGTTGTGATTAGACTCTAGGGACTATACTGCTAATTTTCCTTTTTCGTGTTCGGTGGTACGTTCGTAGTCTAAATCCACAAATCATTCAATTTCTCACATTAAATCACACAATCAATTCATTTAACACAATCTAGTTTTTTTGGTAAAATTATGATTTTACCCCTAACCTTTTACTTTTATTCATTTTAGACCCTAAACACGATACATGCAAAATAACCTTTTCTCTTGAACAACCAATACTAGTCGAATAATCATAGGTCTCCACAAGTCCCTACACTTTAATTATTTCACCTCAAATACACACAAATTCAACTATTTATTATTTTAGTCCTTGAACCTTAATTTCATCCAAAATCACTTTACAAAAAGATCTAGCCCAAGCATCAAGCATTCAAATTTTTCTAAAGCTTTCAAGAACAAACATTTTAAACAATGGCAAGTTTTATAACATTTGATAGATTCACAAATTGGTCCTTAAATTAGCTAGATTAAGCTAATATAGATTCAAAAACATAAAAATTACTAAAAACGATTAACGTTTGCTTACTCAAATCAAAGCTTGAACTTTTGGATTAAAAACCCTAGCTCTCCTTTGTGAGCTTCTGTTAGAATGTCCCGTCTCAAATCAGGATCATTAGGAATACAAATCCTGCCTCTAGAATACAACATTTCATCTGTATCAACTGTAAACCCCGTGGTGGCATCACTCTGCATCTGCTCTTTTCTAGCCATAAGCTTTGGATTATTTTTCTACGACTCTCAAATCCACTATAGAAATAATGGTCTCATCTTGAGTTCAGGAATGACAAAAGCATCACTCCCCAATGACAAGTGTGCATTCATCGCCCTCAATGCGAACGACGATTTTTAGCTCAGGGCATCAGCAACAACATTTGCTTTCTCCGGATGATAATTAATCACAAGATCATAGTCTTTCAATAAATCTAACCATCAACGCTGTCATTGGTTCAATTCTTTTTGAGTCATCAGATACTTCAGGCTTTTATGATCTATGAATATGTGACACCTCTCACCATACAAATAGTAATGTCAAATCTTTAATGCAAAAACTATAGCATCGGATAATTCTTTTCATGTGGCTTTAACTGTCGGGAGGCATAAGCTATCACTTTCCCGGCTTGCATCAAAACACAACCTAAACCATTCAATGGCGTGTTATTGTAAACAACAAATTCCTTTCCCGATTCAAGCTACGTTAGTGTTGGAGCTTCCGTTAACATTTTCTTAAGTTGATCAAAGCTCTATTGACACTTCTCTGACCAAACAAACTGAGTGTTTTTCGTAGCAGCTTTGACAACGGCAAAGCTATGATAGAGAAATTTTCACAAATCGACGGTAATAACCTGTCAATCCTAGGAAGCTACGTACCTCAGTAACATTCCTCGAAACTTTCCAATTGAGGATACCCAAAATTTTACTTGGATCAACCCGTTTTCCTTCCGAAGATGCCATGTGACCCAAAAATCCAACCTCTCAAAGCCAAAACTCACATTTGCTGAATTTTACATATAACTGTTTCTCTCGTAGAATCTACAATACCTCTCTAAGATGCTTAGTATGCTCTGACTTTGTTTTGGAATAAATCAGTATGTCATCGACAAAAATAACCACAAATATGTCTAACTGAGGTTGAAACACTAGGTTCATCAGATTCATAAATGTTGCTGGGGTGTTAGTCAACCCAAACAGCATTACTAGAAACTCATAATGTCCGTACCTAGTTCTAAATGTTGTTTTCATCACGTCGTAATATTTCACTCGCATCTGATAAAAACCAAACCGAAGATCTATCTTGGAAAATACGGTTGCACCTTTCAACTAATCAAATAACACGTCAGTATGAGGCAACGAGTACTTATTCTTGATTGTTACTTGTTCAGCTGTCCATAATCTATGCACATTCTTATCGAGCTATCTTTCTTCTTTACAAACAACGCTGGTGCACCCCAAGGTGACACACTAGGTCGTATAAAGCCTTTGTCTGACAATTATTGCAACTGAGCTTTTAATTCTTTCAACTCGATCGGTGCCATTCTATATGGTGGGATTGAAATTGGTGTAGTACCCAGTAACAAATCAATGCCAAAATCTACTCCTCTGATCGGTGGTAATCCTGATAATTCTTTTAGGAATACATATGTAAACTCATTAATAACTGGTACTTGTTTCAAATATGAACCTAAGACTCGTGAGTCGAGTATATATGCCAAAAATACTTCACAGCCAAAAATACTTCTCTGTGCTGAAATAGCTGAAATCATTTTGGTCCTATTGTTCAATCGATTGGACTCAACCATAATCACTTTACCTATTGGGCTCTTCAGATCAATCTTTCTTCGTTTGTAGTTCACCACTACATCATGTTCAAATAACCAATCCATACCCAAGATCATATCAAACTTAGTAAAAGGTAATAGCATTTGCTCAACGGGAAATTCACAACCTTGAACTTTCAGTGGACATTTACGACATACCAAATTATCAATGACACTATAACCCAATGGGTTTGTGACTTGTACATCAAATTCAGTCGACTCTACTGACAGTTTCTTATTAGTTGCTAATGCAGTGCATATATATGAATGAGTCAACCCTAGATCAATCAGAGCACACACAATATCATTAAAAAGGTAAAATATATCGGTCACAACATCGGGAGCGGTAGCCTCTTCTCTAGCTCTGATGACATATGTCCGTGCAGGTGCTCGAGCCTTAGATCAGGTTACATTACCCCTGTTGTCGCCTCAATTTCTTCCTGTACTGTTGCTCTGTCCCGAGTGTTTACCTTTTGATGGAGTAATAGAGGGTTTCACACTCTGATCCTCTTTCACTTTCGAAGTTATCGGGTAGTTTCACATGAAATGATTTGTAACCCTACATTGGTAACAAGCTCCTTTTATCTTTCGGCATTCACCCACATGGTACCTTCCGTAATGATCACATGGTAGGTTCGACGCATTCCGGACACTAGCTACACTAGCCGTAGGACAATTCTAAAATTTAGACTTTGGTGGTCCTGATCTACTCCTACTCAAAAGTCCAGAAGAGATTGCCCTACGAGTTTCATTTTCTTTGAATTTCTTCGATTGTGGCATAGAAAAAGTTCTAGTGATATTCTTCTTCTCAGACTCTCGAAACCTCTCTCTCTCTGCCTCTTATTGCTGTAAATTACTTCCATCTTTTGAGCTCTTATCTTCTAGAACCACAAACGGTCGCAGCTCAGATCCGCCCACCATCATCTTGATCTCGTCATTCAGCCCGTCTTCGAAAGGAACACACATTGTCTCATCTATCAATACAATCTCTTGAGCATACTTACTAAGTTGAACAAATTCTCGCTCATATTCTGCCACTGTTTTGTTTCCTTGTATCAATTCAAAAAATTATTTCTTTTTCTTATTCAAGTACCTTTTGCTGACATATTTCTTTTTGAACTCTGCTTGGAAGAATTCTTAGGTAACCTCATTCTCAAGCATCATCGTTAAAATCATTATCCACCAACTGTAAGGCTCGTCTTTCAGTAACGAGGTAGCACACCTCAAATAGTTTTCTGGAGGACAAGCCATCTCGTTCAGAACTCTCAGTAGGTTTTCCAACCAGTATTCAGTTCTGGAAGGATCATCTTCTATGCTTCCCTGAAATTCTTTTGCACCATATTTTCTAACCTTATCCGTCGGAATACGGCGTCTCTGTTCCACCACTAGAAGAAGTGAAGGCATAGCTGGAGGTACTACCGATCGAGCAGTAGGTTGTGCAACAGAGGGTGGAGGAGGTGGTGCCATTGGATTGTTCCTCATGAACTTCGAAAATCACTGTCTCATCAGTCCGAAAAACATGTTCTTTACTTCATTTTCTGTCATCAGTAATATCAGTCCACCGTGACTAGCCACGAAATCATTAGTCGAGACATTATTGTTTACCTTATTAGTTTCCTCTCTTTCAGAGTCAGACATTTTATGGTTATCTGCAAAAACTGTAGTTAGATCGGATCCATCTATTTCGCACTATCGCAAGTTTATGTGGCATGTACTTCTAGATCATTAAACACAATCAATACAGTCCAAGAATCGGCTAAACTAAAAGCTTTGATACCACTAAATATAACACCAAAACCCGAAAACTGTCGCCAACTAAGGTCCCGGTGTCACTTTATTCATCAATCACTTTTCATCTTTTAAAATCATTTCATTTAATCTTACATTATAAAGAAATACATCCAACATGTAATATATTATCATTTAATTATAATCATAATTCAACAAGGGTAAAAAGGTCATTTTCAAGATTTTTGGAGACTTCTATCGTTATTTGATGGACAAGTATCAATAGTTGTCAAGTCAGTAAACAGTTCAGGAATTGTGCAGACTTCTACTGATACAAGTGAATCTTCTACTGAAACAAGTCTTACTTCTACCGATACTAAAAACTTCAGAGAGCTAAGAAGTCTAACCCTGTAACTTCTACCGATACAAGTATCCTAACTACCAATACCTTAGAAAACAGAACTACCGATACTTATATTAGCACTACCGATACAATGCAAGTCAGAATGTAACCTCTCTCCTACCTTGTACTTCTACCGAAACATGTTTGAGATCTACCGAAACAAGTATACAGAATTCAATGAATCATGCATAAACTCAAGTTTATCAACCAATCATCATCTCATAACTTCATAATTTAACATGACAATACATCAAACATAGTTTCAAGACATTTCATACATCTCATAGAGTAGGTATAACACATTGAACTTAAAAACTTGTTCAACATATATCTAAAGTTCATAACATGAAACTTAAATAGTTTATACAAGAAATACAAAACAATTACATCCTAGTACATGTCATAAAACCGAGTAATGTAAAAACTACCGAACGAGCTCTCGGGATAGTGTGATGTCTTCAAGATGGTCTGATCTTCGAGTCACAAAATGGAATTTACAAAACAACAACAATTTCACTGGTAAGATTCATAGCTAGTAAATTCACAAGGTTTATCAATTTATCGAATAACATGTGGTAAACAAATCTATAACTCGTCGATCTAGAACGGAACTAAACTTCAATTATCGTTATTCGTTTTACTCCCTGTTTACTCAAAGGTCATGATGCTCATTTTACTCCCTGTTGACCCAAAGGATACAGTATATCTGTTCTCTACGATGCTCCTCATAGTAAGTTGGCGAGAATATGCAATCAGGCATAAATCTCAGCAATCGTAAGGCCTTTAATCCATTCTGGGATTGTATTCACTTTACAGTGATTCACAATGCCATAGAGAATCCGCAGCAAATGCAGGATCTCAGTCATCGGACCATTTAACTTTGGCACAAGGCCAAGTAAGTCTTCTTCTGTCATTTCTATTTTTCACATCTTCAATTTGTCATTCCAAACATCAACAACCATAAAGAAGGCAGTTATAAGCAGTTACAAGTAAGAATTTAACATTATGAACTTACCAGACTGGATTGTAATTGTGGTTAGACTCTAGGGATTATTCAGCTAATTTTCCTTTTCCACGTTCGGTGGCACGATCGTAGTTTACATCCACAAATCATTCAATTTCTCACATTAAATCACACAATCAATTCATTTAACACAATCTAGTCCTTTTTGGTAAAATCTAACCTTTTACTTTTTTCATTTTAGTCCCTAAACACGATACATGCAAAATAACTTTTTCTCTTGAACAACCAATACCAGTCGAATAACCATAAGTCTTTACAATTCCCTACACTTCAATTATTTCACACCAAATACACATAAATTCCTCTATTTAACATTTTAGTTCTTGAACCATAATTTCATCCAAAATCACTTTAAAAAAAGATCTAACCCAAGCATCAAGCATTGAAATTTATCTAAAGCTTTCAAGAACAAGCATTTTCAACAATGGCAAGTTTTATAACATTTGACAGATTCACAAATTGGTCCTTAAATTAGCTAGATTAAGCTAATACGGACTCAAAACATAAATATTAATAAAAATGATTAATGTTTGCTTACTCAAATCAAAGCTTGAAGTTTTGGATGAAAAACCCTAGCTCTCCTTTGTCCAAGCTATGTGGAATATGAAGAAAAGAGGAAATTTTCATTTTTTCTCATTTTAATTCATATATACACTTAATGACATAATTGTAATTTTAGTGACTTTCATAATTAGCTTAGTTAATCACTTGTTAAGCTTTAATTAATCATATTTACTTCTAATATTTCTCATGATAAAACACCTACTAAAATCCTTTAGGGTAATTTGTCCATTTAGTCCTTCTAACTTGTATAAGCCCAATTTCGTCCGGGCCAACTCAAAGCTCAATATCAATTTTTAAGCCCAATTTTATTTTATTTTTTATTTTTATTTACTTTATAAATATAAATAAATAAAAATGAAAACTAAACCAAAATTAACAAGGCCCTTTACAAAACTCAATTTTATTTATTTATCATTTTATAAATATAAGTAAATAAATAAAATATAAAATAAAATAAAATACCCAAAACAAAGTCTAAATCCATTTGCAAAGGCTCAATTCCATTTTAATTTTATTTTTTTTATCTATTTATAAATATAAATAAATACAAATGAAAATAAATAAATAATAAAATTAAACAAATACAAACCAAATACGCATACCCAAGTCCAAAACAAACTCCATTTACAAATTAAAACCCAAACCCAAACCATACCCAATTAAAATACAAGCTCAAAAACAAAAAACCCTAAAAGCTCAAATAGCCCAAAACCTTAACTCAAACACAAAAAAAACCCTAGCACCCCTTTTCTACCGCCGTCGCCTTCGCCTTCGCTTCCATCGTCGATTTCTTCGAATCACGATCTCCATGATTCGCATTACATCCATCAAGCCAAAAATCCAGAAAAGTGGTTGTAAAATGTGCTATCAATACACAACAATGTACAAAAAAATTAGTACGAAAAATCATGAGAAAAAACAATTGAAAGAGGCATTTAGCAACCAAAATACGAGCAAGTATTCACAAATCACAATCAAGCAAGGTACTCTTATTGTTATTTTCGAAATTTCGACACTAACAATTTCTTTTTTTTGTTTATTCGAAAATACAAAGAGAAAAATAAAGGTAAAAGTTTACCCTTCGTGCTGACCGCCCTTCCTCGTCGCTGTGAATGCTTGTAGGAGCTCGTTGGAGGGGTTGTCGAACAATTGGTGCCTAGATTCGAACGGTCTCCACTCGTTGGAGGTTTATGGGGTGTGATTTTGATAAGAAAAGTCCCAGATCAGGGCTCGGGGAAGTCGAACGTGTAAAAGGGTGATCTTTTCAGACTTCCGTTATCGCGTCCGGTGGTTATTGGCAGCATCGTGCAGTGGACGAATGGCGGAGGGACACACCGGGCATGGGTCGACCGATCGACCATTTGAGAGAAAACTAAAAGCCTTTTTTTTTTAGAAAAAATGAACAAATGAAAAAGTTTTAAAGGTTGCAATTTAATCCTTGATGCCATTCTTTCTGTTATTTTTAATTCAGCCCAACAATTTCACTTAGTTTTCAATTTGGTCATTGACCCAAAAGTGTCCCTGAAACTGCCACGTATCAAGATTTTTAGGTTATTGCCCTTGAAGCCTCTATTTTATTTTAAAATTATGTTTTGACCCCCAAACTATCCAAATATTTAAAATTGACCCCTGGACTTTTCAAAAATTTCAATTTGACCCTCGAACTTTCCAAAAATCCGAATTTGCTCCGGTTTTAATGATTTTTTTCTTGTTTATGTCTTTTTTTATTAAATCCATTTTATATGCATATGTATATTATTTTATTCGTTTGTCTTTATTTGTCCATTTGTTCGGTTTTTTTTTACTTAATTTATTTTATTGTATTTTATGCATATATATTGTTTTTATTATTTATACTTGTAACTCATGTGCATATTTTCACATAACATGATATTTTTTTTTAAATACTCAAATTGTTTTAATAAATCAAGCCAATGTCCTTTGTCTCGAGAATTTGAAAAAATCATGTCCTAACTCATAAGGTATGGTTTGTTCTTTGAACCGGGATAATTGAATATCCTTTGAAAATTTAAATACGAGATTTTTTTGAAAAGCTCGTCATTTTCGAATATTCGAATTGTTATGTCCTAACTTATTGAATGTGACTTTTTCTTGATTAATTCGAAATAACGAGCTTTCTTCGAAAATAAAATTTATTTTCAAAGTAAAATAAATATGACATTCATGCATTTAAGGATTGTGATTTAAATTTTTCTCGAGCTTTTAATTTTCAACAAATAAGATTTTGAATAATCGATTAGGTACTAATATTGGGCGTGTAAGGGTGCTAATTCTTCCTTATTCGTAACCGACTGTCGAACTCGTTTCATGGTTTCAAAGACCAAAATTATTTTAGTGATTTTTTTAAAACAAATCTTGAAAGGTGACCCAATTACACCTGTTTTAAAACAATTATTGGTGGCGACTCCATTTTCATTTTCCAAAGTAGGAATCAAGACTTGTTTTTGTTTTTTTTTTTAATGTTTCAATAGTTTGGCAACTCCACTGGAGACAATAAGAGAGTCAAATCGTAAGTCGATTATTTTTGGTCTTTTTGGTTGAAAATTTCAAATTCGATTTAATTTAATTTATGATCCTTTGCATTTATTTTTATGATTTATAAACGTATGTTGATATTACTATACAAGTCTACAGTTTTGCATACATTACATTTGTCACTGCACCTTTTAAGTGGAAGTATGAAGCTACTCCTTCGTGAGGTTTTCACCTCCGTACAGGATAGTGGATCGCTTTCGGGATACATCTGTATCTATGTTTTCGTGAAGTTTTCACTTCCGTGCAAACATACAGGAAATGTATCCCCCTGAACCAAACTCGTCCGTATAAGCCTATAATGGGTGAGGATAGAGGAATCTGCTAGTTTGGGTACCTTTACTCTAGAACTCAAAACCACATATAGAGCCTTAAGTGCCCACCCTAGGTATAACTATACTTAACCTTCATAAACCACCTAATAGATGCATAGGTTCTCTATGGTATATTTGTTAATAAATTTTATAACTATTGGTACTAACTTGTTTTTTTATCTTATTTTGCATTGCATCCTCATATTAGGAAATGTATTGACTTGAGTTCGATTACTAGTAGAGAACTGGTCATGGAAAAACGGTATCTTGATGAGGTAGAAGACATTGTGGTCGTGCATATGTGGTCAGAGGATGAACAACGTGAAAAGGGTGATAGTCTAGCTAAAGGCCATGTATCGGATTACTTGGATTTCACTCAGATCAGTGTGACTCAAAATAGCTTACAAGAGTTGAAAGAAATCTGAGATCAGTGGGATGATTGAATGAAGCAGATTTTCTACCGAGAGGATGGGAATCTACCGTACTTGTTAGAAGTTAAGGTGGACAAGCATCTCTTCCGAGCCCTTGCATAGCACTGGAACCCGGCTTATAGTTGTTTCACCTTTGGGAACGTGGATATGGTGCCCACGATTGAGGAATATACAGCTCTATTTCATTGCCCCAAAATTCAGGTAAATAAAGCCTATTCGAGAGCCGTTAATGTGCCAACTTTCCTTAAAAAGCTTATCAACATTACAGGAATGAGTAAGCAATGGGTCACAGCTCGAATTAAGGTGCTGGGTGATAACAAATGTATTACTTGGAAAGGCTTGAGAGATTTGATCTTAGTTCATCTTGATGCAAGGAAAGAGGTTGATATATTTGCTCTAAGTTTGTACGGACTGGTTATATTTCCCAAGGCGTTGGGACACATAGATGAGGCGGTCACTGATTTATTCAATCGGTTAGACAAGGGGGTTACACCTATTCCAAAAATTCTGGCTGAAACTTTTAGGTCATTAAATGCATGTCGAAGAGAGGGAGAAGGGAGATTTATTAGTTGCGCACCACTACTGATGGTTTGGTTTTATAGCTACTTTTGGAAAGTGGAAAAGGTTTCTTATCGAGTGTTTTCTATGAGTTATTCTCCTTTGAGGGAATTTGTTACTACAAAAAGGTGAGAGGACATTTCTAAGGAAAAGTGGATGGCAATACTCCATAGTCTCCGAGACGAAGACATAGAATGGTGAGCACTATGGTTCATTCCCAACAAAATTATTTATCGATGCAGTGATTTCGACTGGTTCCGTTACTAGGGATATGAGGAGCTATAGGATATGCTCCTTTGTTAGTAATGAAACAGTATCAGTTAAGATAGTTCATCCCAGTAACTCAGGGTTTGGCTCAATGTGAGTTTGTATACAAGAGTGAGAACAATAAGAAAAGGGTCCGAGAGATATCAAATGCCTAGAATCAAGTTTGTAAAATGAAGCCATTTGCTACAAATCTCATAGTAACTCAAGTGTATGATGAATTGAGGGGTAGGAGAATCAATGACAATATCCAGTGCCAAATCTCGAAAAGGTCTGCCCAATTGTGGAACATCTGCAAGTAGTCCCATCAGAATTAGAGCTCATAAAGCAAGACTTTGAAAAGAAAAGTTCTGAATTGGGGAAAAATATTGAGACATTAGAAGAAGGAAAGATGTAGTTGGGATTGGATGTTGATATCCAAAGGTTAGAAGCCGAGAAGCTGAGGAAGACTTGGATGATTTGAAGAAGGATTACAAGAAGCTTCGTTGGTCAATGAGAACTGCTGGGTTAGATAAAACATCAAAACAGTGGCAGTAAGAAATCCAAGAGGAAAGGATTCGAGCGGATTAATGGAAGAGAAAGTTTCAAGATGCTCAAGTCCAAGGAGATGCTATAAAGAGTGAGTTGTTAGAGAGTCAGGTTGAGAAAGCTGAGTTGAAGGCCTAAATAGTCGAGTTAGAAGAGTCTTTGTATAGGCACCACAGTCGTAACTCTACGACAGGATTGAGGACAAGCCAGGCTGAAAATGCAAAATGAAAGAGAAGGGTTGGAGAACTCGAAGCTTCATTGCAAAACTGTGATATTCGGATCGAGTTCCTCGAAAGAACCTTGGAAACAAGTAATATGCAACTTCAACGCTCTTAGAGGCAAGTCAGAGATCGAGACCATGTCATGGGTGAAGCATTGACACAAGTGAGAGAAGTGACAAAATACTTGCAAAAGTTAGCTGTTCAAGCCGATGCTTTGAGCTTAGAGTATGAGTCAGTGTCTAATAAAGGCCAAAAGTTAGCATGTCACCTTCAAAAGATTAAGACTCTGAGCATCAAGGCAAGGCCTTATTTGTAATTATATTATGTAAAGACATTCATTTTCTAGTAAAGTTATTATATCAGAATTCGTTTAAGAGTCAATTCCTTTCTTGCATATGTATTCATGTATTCATAAAGTTTCGCTTCACATTTTCATGCATTAAAATTTCAAGAAAGACGTTTCTAATTAATTAAAAATTTCCTCTAAAAGTTACTCTGGAAAAACCACACCATTAGTACACTCGTGCTAAGACAAGAGCAATGGATCAACGATTGAAAAAGTTAGAGCAGACGCAAAAAGAAATGCATGATCAGCTACGTGAACAGTTAGCAAAAGTGCAACAAGATATAAAGGACCAGATTATTGAGTCTCAGAAAGACATTATCAATCAGTTAACTCAATTACTGGTTGGGAAAATTGATAAGGGAAAGGGTATTTTAATTGACCTAAAGGAAGGGAGTGATGGCCTTCCATGTCCTTCAAATGTTACCCTCACATCGGCTCAAGCTCCACAATAAACGTGTGTTCGAGGAGCATCTATCACTATTAACCTGCAATCATGCTTGTTTGGCACACCAAAACTGACAAACTGCCAAACGAGTTCTGGTTCTAACATAGGAAATAACCTTGTCGACATTGGCATACCTGATTTAAATGAGGTGGTGGAGCCAGAAAAAACAATAGTCAAATTTCCTAACTAGTTAGAGGAGCGTTGTAAATGGTTCAAGGAGAGGTTTATAGCTTTAGAAGGAGGTGAGGGGTGATGTGAGATTGATGCTAAGGAGCTGAGTTTGGTTTCCAACCTAGTACTTCCCCCCAAATTTAAAGTTTTGGAGTTCAAGAAATACAACGGGACAAGCTGCCTAGAGGCACATACCACCATGTTTTGGAGAAAGATGATAGGGTATGTCCATAATGATCAGCTGCTAATCCACTATTTCTAGGATAGTCTGACGGGGTCAACTACAAGGCGGTATAATCAATTAAGTCGTGCCAAGATAAGTTCTTAGAAGGATTTGGCACATGCTTTCATAAGGTAATACGATCATGTCACCGACATAGCTCCTAACAGGATCACGTTGCAAAATGCTGAGAAAAGGCCGGGTGAAAGTTTCAGGCAGTACACTCAAAGGTGAAGAGATATGGCCACCCAAGTACAACCACCACTATCTGAAAGGAGACAACCATGCTCTTTGTTAGTACTTTGAAGGCGTCATATATCAATCATCTGCTGGGAAATGCTACTAAAAGTTTCTTCGATATGGTCATGTCGGGAGAAATGATTGAAAATGCAATCCAAAGCGAAAAAATCGATACCGGAGAGAGTACCAAAAGGTCCGCTCCTAGAAGGAAGGACAGTGAGGTGAATAATATAAGCTTATACTAGGCAAATGTTACAAAATCGATCATGGTGACACAGTCTAAAGCCTCAACAACCAGTTATCAAAGTAAACCGAGACAAGAATCGAGCTCGAGGCCGAACACTGAAAGAATCTAATTCACTCCCATCTCGATGACCTATAAGAAGCTTTATAAGAGTTTATACAATTCCCGAGTGGTGTCCCCCTATTATTTAAAGCCAATGTAACCCTCATTCCTAGAATAGTATGACACAAATGCTCAATGTGACTACCATGCAAGAATAACAGGTCACTCCATCTAGAATTGCACTGCTTTTAAGAAGTTGATTGAAAGATTTATTAAGATGAGGATGATAAGGTACGATAAATCCGCAGGACCTACTGTAGTTGGAAATTCCTTGCCAAATCATCCCAATCAGGGGGTGAACGCAATAACAGATGAGAGGAGCAAGAGGATTAAGAATGATGTTGGGAAGGTCAAGTCTCCATTGAAATGGATTTGGCAATAGATGGTCAATAGGAGTTTGATCATGTAAGAGAGAGAAGACATGGTGACAACAACTGAAAGCTATTGTGAGTTTCACCCCGTGAAAGGGCTTAAAATCCAAGGGTGTGTTGAATTCCGAACCTTGGTACAGAAGTTGATGGATAATAAAGAACTTGAGTTCTTTGAGGAGAGGAAAGATGAAGGGACAAATGATATTTGTGCTTCTGAGGAAGGGCACGGGGAAAGGCTTATAAGGCCAACCTACTAGTGGTAATTATATCTAGGCCAAGGGGAGAGATTGGAGGTCGAATGACACCACGGCTCATCATTCAGAAACCCGTGGCATTTCTTTATAAGGACAATAAAAGGGTACCGTATAGCTATGACTGTAGCGTAATGATACCGAATGAGGAAGGATCAAATGATAATGCAAGTATTACAAAAACAGAGAAAAAGGTTAATAAGAAAGTCTTGATGGTTGGGCTTGAAAAGAGAGAAAACAGTAAACTAGGGATGCTATGAGCCAATAACTTAGGAGAAGGACAAGGAATTTTTGAAATTCCTAAAGTATAGCAAGTATAACATTGTGGAACAGTTACATAGGCAACCAAATCGAGTATTAGTTTTAGCCCTACTATCAAGTTCAAAAGCTCATTGTAACGCACTAATGAAAGTGCTGAATGAAACGTACGTGGCAGAGGATATCTCGAAAAACAAGTTGGACCAGCTGGTTAATAACTTAAGTTCGGATAATTTCATATTCTTCAATGATGAAGAACTACCTTCAGGGGGCATAGGCTCAACGAAAGTTCTTGACATTACGACTCGATGCAAAGGGTACACTTTATTAGGTGTATTAATAGATAATGGCTCAGCCTTAAATGTGCTACCATTGATAACACTGAATAAGTTACCGATAGACAACTCTCACATGAAGGCATGCCACAACGTAGTAAGGGCTTTTGATGGAACGAAGAGACGAGTGATGGGAAGAATTGAGATTCCAGTCCTAATTGGTCCAAACACGTATGAGATGGACTTTTTGGTGATGTACATTAGGCCCACTTACAATTTCTTGTTGGGAAGACCCTAGATCCATTCGGTAGGGGCAGTACCGTCATCACTGCATCAAAAGTTAAAATTGGTGACAGAGGGTCGATTAATCACCATTAATGCTCAAGAGGAATCATTGCATCAGTGGCTAGCGATGCGCCCTATATAAGTACAGATGAAGAGGCCATGGAGTGCTCTTTTAGATCTCTAGAGTTTGTAAATGCTACCTTTATAGTTGAAGGAAATAGGATCCTCACACCAAAGATGTCTTCAAATACCCGGATGAGTCTAAAATTGATAGTTGGAAGAAGAGCTTTACTTGGAAGAGGACTGGGAAGATATCTCCAAGGAAGGATCACTGTGCCAGTATTGGCAAATAAACACAATCGTTTTGGCTTAGTATTCAAGCCAGATGTGAACAAAGAAGAGAGGCATTGCAGAAGAAACAGGAAGTGAGAAGAGCACGAATAAGTAGGGAAGAAATCAAAGGTGAACCAATGATCTTTCCCCATATATCAAAGACATTCGTGTCGGAGGGCATTATTAACCCCAAGCAAAGGTTGACAAAAAATAATATGGTGGAAATAATGGAAAACTTGAGCATCAATGCTATTTTTGAGGAGAGGAGTGAGCAAAGGAACTTGGCAGGAACTCGTCCCTACGCCTTTGGAAGCATCCTGGATAACTGGACTTCGGAAGAGCTCCTTGCAGTTTTTAGGACTTTTCCAGAGTAATGTTCAGAACACCTTGTTGCTCTAAGCCCGAGAGCAATATAGATCTTTTTGTAAAGGGCACATAATCATTATTTGTTATTTCAATAAAAATGATGCACTTTCTTTCACCTAAATTGGAAAACACTCTTATTATTCTTTTCATTTATCTCATACTACAATAAACATTCTTAATTCATTCATTCTTTGGATCATTTTGGTCCATATAACAGGTCCCTATATATCAATGATATGAGTAACGTCGTTATCGACTTAGAGCCTCATTTTGAGCAGGATGTATGTTCAGAGGAATCTCAGGATTTTGAAAATGTTCAAGACTGTAATTTATCTCCTAACTTGCTACAAATGGAAGAGCAAGACAAAAACCAGATCCTGCCTTACAAAGAATGAATAGAAGTTGTAAGTTTAAGAGATGAAACTAACAAAAGAGAGGTGAAGATTGGGACATGTATTTTCTGCAAAAATGAGGTGAGATCTCATTGATTTGCTTTAAGAATTCAAAGATGTATTTGCATGGTCGTATCAGGATATGCCCGGTCTAAGTACTGATATCAGGGTGCACAAGCTCCCTATAAAAGAATTGTATAAATCGGTCTAACAGAAGCTTCAAAGAATGAGACTTGATGTACTCTTGAAGATAAAAGAAGAGGTCAAAAAATAGTTTGATGTTGATTTCTTACAATTGGTAAAATACTCAGAATGGGTGGCCAAAAATAGTGTTTGTTCCTAAGAAGGATGGGAAAGTACGAATGTGCATGGATTATCGGGACTTAAACAAGGCTAGTCCGAAGGAAAATTTCCTGTTACCTCATATTGACACTTTAGTGGACAATACAGCGGGTCATTCTCTGTTCTCCTTTATGGATGATTTTTTCGGGTATAATCAAATAAAGATGCATCTTGAGGATATCGATAAAACTACATTCTTTATCATATGGGGAACCTTTTGCTACAAAGTTATGTCATTTGGACTGAAGAATGCAGGGGCAACATATCAAAGAGTCATGGTGACTCTATTCCATGACATGATGCACAAGGAGATTAAGGTTTATGTCGATAATATGATCGCAAAATCTCGAACAAAAGAGGAACATGTAAAAGTTTTAAGAAAGTTGTTCTTAAGATTTAGAAAGTTCCAGTTGAAGTTGAACCCAAACAAATGCATTTTTGGGGCTACTTCAGGCAAGTTATTAGGCATTGTTGTTAGTAGAAGGGGAATTGAAATCGATCCCAATAAAGTCAAACCTATACAGGAGTTACCACCACCACGTACTCAAAAAAGTTAGAGTGTTCCTAGCGAGATTGAATTACATTGCTCGATTCATCTTTAAACTAACAGAGAAGTGTGATCCTATCTTCCGTCTTCTCAAGAAGCAAATCCCAGGAGTTTGGGATGATGAATGCCAAAAGACTTTTGACAAAGTTAAGCATTACTTGTCCATTGCTCCAGTTTTGATGCCACCGAATCCGGACGAACCCTTGATCCTGTACTTGACCATATTCGAAAACTCTATGGGATGCGTATTAGGCCAACATGATGAGTCGAGAAAGAAAAAAGAGCAATTTATTATCTCAGTAAAAAGTTCACTGAATGCGAGATAAGATGTTCGTCGATTGAGAAATTATGTTGTGCTCTGGTTTGGACTACCCGAAGGTTGAAGCAATACATGTTATATCATACGACTTGGTTGTTTTCAAAATTGGATCCTCTTAAGTTTATGACGGGGTCCGTTACATTGAGTGGAAGGATGGCCAGATGACAAATGCTACTTTCTGAATTTGACACAGTCTATGTGAACTAGAAGGTGATAAAAGGGCGTGCAATAGCAGATTTTCTGGCTAGCAGAGCTATCGAGCATTATGAGCCATTAGATTTTGATTTCCAAACGAGGATCTAATGTATGTTGCAACCACAGCAGAAGAAGCTTCAAAAGAGCAACCATGGAAAATGCATTTTGACGGGGCTTCAAATGCTACTAGCAAAGGGATTGGGGCAGTTCTGGTATACCCGAAAGGAGATCATTATCCTCTCATAAGCAAGCTCGACTTCGATTGCACAAAACAACATGACAGAATTTGAAGCATGTGTCATGGGTATTCGGGCAACTATAGAACGTAAGATTAAGATTCTGGAAGTGCACGGGGATTCTGCGTTAGTAATTTATCAACTCAAGGGAGAATGAGAAATGAGAGATTCCAAGTTGATGAATTCTCAAAAGTTAGTTCTAGAGCTAATTAAAGAATTCAAGGACATCACCTTCCACTACCTCCCGCGAGAGGAAAATTAGATGGCCAATGCTTTAGCTACTCTTCCCTCCATGATCATGGTCAATAAGCAAGAAGATATGAAGCCTATTCAGATGAGTATCTACGAGGTTCCAACTCATTGCTACAACATTGAAGGGGAAGAAAAGGATAATCACCCTTGGTACCAGGAAATTTTGCAATATGTAAAAGACAGTAAGTACCCTAAGGAAGCCACCGAGAATGACAAAACAATATTGAGAAGGCTCACAATTGACTATGTCCTTGACGGAGATATTCTGTATAAAAAGAGAAAAGATCAAGTCTTGTTGAGGTGTGTTGATTTTGTTGAGGCTAAGAAAATCTTGGAAGAAGATCATAAGGGTGTTCGTGGAACACATGCCAATGGTTTCAGGATGGCCAAACAGATTATGAGATTTAGGTATTACTAGTCAACCATAGAAGGAGATTGCATTAAATACGCTAAGAGATGTCACAAATGTCAAATTTATGGAGACAAAATTCATATACCTTCTTCATCTCTCCATTAATGACTTCACCATGGCCTTTTTCTATGTGGGGCATGGACGTCATCGGACCAATCTTACCAAAAGCTTCTAATGGGCATAGGTTTATTTTTGTGGTCATTGATTACTTTACTAAGTGGGTGGAAGCTGCTTCCTACGCTAATGTCACAAGATCAACGGTCAACAAGTTCTTGAAGAAAGAAATTATATGTCGGTATAGAATGCTAGAGAAGATCATATCTGACAATGCTTTGAATCTGAACAATAGCACGATAGAAAAAGTTTGCAGTCAATTCAATATCAAACATCACAACTCAGCATCGTATCACCCGAAAATGAACGGGGGTAGTGGAAGCAGCTAATAAGAACATCAAGAAAATTGTGGGGAAAATGACAAAGAGTTACAAAGATTGGCATGAGAAGTTACTATTCACTCTCTACGCTTATCGAATGTCTATTAGAACTTCTACCAAGGCAACACCTTTCTCATTAGTATATGGAATAGAGGCAGTCTTACCCATTGAAGTCGAGATTCCTTCTCTATGAGTCTTGTCAAAAGTAAAGTTAGATGAGGCAGAATGGATCTAGTCAAGATATGACCAACTAAACCTAATTGGCGAGAAAAGGCTGAAGGCTATCCAACATGGACAAATGTACCAAAAACGGATGATGCGGGCTTATGATAAAAAGGTTCGCCCTAGAGAGTTCCATGAGGGAGATCTAGTTTTGAAAAATATTCTTCCTATACAAAAGGACTTCCGAGGCAAATGGATGCCAAATTGAGAAGGACCATATGTGGTAAAGTAGTCCTTTCTTGGAGGATCTTTGATTCTAGCTGAGATGGATGGCAAGGGTTTGTCAAACCCCGTGAACTAAGATTCAGTGAAAAAATATTTCGCCTAAAAAAAAGAGTTTGAGTTGAAAACTCGCAAAGGACGGCTCAAATTCAAAAAAAGGGGGCCAAGATGAAAACCCGCAAAGGGCGTCTCAAAGCCTAAGGATATTTGAGTCGAAAACCTGAAAGGGCGGCTCAAATTTGGATCAAAGATCAGGCACAAAACAGGCTTCTTTCTCAAAAATAACAAGATGGAGAGACATTACATCTTGGACATTGACGAAGTGTAATAGTTTTCATGGGTACACATCAGGCTTAAAGTGGTCCTTATCAAGTTTGCTCGAAGAAATTCTTACGTTGATATCTGGGGCATCTAGTTTTATTTATTTTTTTTTGCTCACTTAGCAATTCTTGATCAATGTTTTCTAGTTTTTGACCAACATTTGTTATTTTGACTAAAGTTTTGACTAATATTTGATATCTTCTCATTTATTCCTTTCAAGCATTGTCTCCCATAAATTCAATCTTATCCATTTTTGTAACCCTGCTCAAAGTTTACATTGAAATAATGGTTAATGGACTTGACGATATAAAGGTATAAAAAATTTCTACATATCGCTTTGAAAATTTCTAAATAGTACAGGGACCTAAAACAGGACCACTAGTTAGAAATAACCAAATCCAAGGGTTAAAGGTGTCCTGAAACAAATAGTTCAGTTTTTGAATACCTCTTCGAACGTCACATCAAAGGCACCAGACTTGAAGGAAAGGCATGGTGATATATTAGGGTTAGAACTTAAGCAAAGGACAATCAACGGCAACTTAAGGACTAAAAAACAAAATCATTCTAAGATATGACATCTTTGCATTCATATCAACATCATTCATGCGCATTTAGATAGGAGCATTTGATTCATTCAAATCATGGCATCCTAGTTACATGGCCTAGATAAAGGCCTATAAAACAGGTTCTACAGGTCATATCCTCAGAGAATGGCGATAGAATGACGAATCCTATACCCCTAAAGTTGTAAAAAGGCAGATTAAAACAAATGACAAACCTCAATCTCCCTGAAGTAATAATAGAATAGAGCGAAGTCACCACATCCAATCTTTTATCCTTACCATGGGGCAGATTGAAGACCATTCAATATTTTACCCTAATTAGAGGGAAAATTAAAGACCATCCAATCTTTTACCCCGATCATGAGGCAGATTGAAGCAATCCAATCTTTTCCCTTGACCATGGGGCAGATTAAAGCAATCCAATCTTTTACTCTAACCAGAGGGCAAATTAAAGACTATTTGATCTCTTACCCCGACCATGGGGTAGATTGAAGCAATCCAATTTTTTACCCCTAAAGCTATAGAAGGGCAAATTGAAGTTACGAAAGCAAATCCTATACCCCAAAAGTTGTAAAGAGACGGATTAAAACTCACAGTAGTAGACCTCGATCTTCACTAAAGTTGTAGAGAAATGGAGTGAAGCTATGAAGTGAATCATTATCTCTCTAAAGTTGCAGTAGAGCAGGATGAAGCTACAAGAACAAATCCTATACCCTTGAAGTTGCAGTGGGTCGGATTAAAGTAATGAAAGCAAATCTTTATCTCCCTGAAGCTACAGTGGAGCAAGATGAAGCTACAACATCAAATCCTATATCCAGTAGGTTGGATGGAGACTACATTAGCAGATCCTATCTCCCTAAAGATAGAGTGAAGCAAGATAAGGCTACAACATTAAATCCTATCTTCTTGAGGTTACAGTGAAGCGGACACGGTGGAATAGAGCAGTTAATAAAGTGAAAGGACAAGTAGCTTAAGATAAGAAACATCAAAAGACGAAATTCAGTAGGATCGGATGAAACTGATCTTTTTTTTTCTTTACTTTGTTTCAGTTACACGACAACGAGCAAAGAGGGGCAGTTGTATAAGCCCAATTTTGTTCGGGTTTTTTCTTTGCTCCATTCCCGTTACACAAAAACGAGCAAAGAGGGGCAGCTGTATAAATCCAATTTCGTCCAAGCCAAATCGAAGCCCAATGTCAATTTTTTAAGCCCAATTTTGTTTATTTTTTAATTTTATTTATTTTTTAAATAAAAATAAATAAAATTAAAAACTAAACCAAAATTAACAAGCCCTTTTACAAAACCCAATTTTATTTATTTTTTATTTTTATTTTATTTGTTTATCATTTTATAAATGTAAATAAATAAAATATAAAATAAAATAAAATATCCAAAACAAAGTCTAAACCCATTTGCAAAGGCCTAGTTCCGTTTTAATTTTATTTATTTATTTTATATCTATTTATAAATATAAATAAATACAAATAAATAATAAATAAATAATAAAATTAGCCAAATACGCATACTCAAGTAAAAAAAACTCTATTTACAAATTAAAAACCCAAACTCAAACCATACCCAATTAAAATACAAGCCCAAAAACAAAAACCATAAAAGTCCAAAACCTTAACTCAAACACAAAAAAACCCTAACACCCTTTTTTTGCCGCTGCCGTCAACGCACGTCGCCGACGCTTCCATCACTGATTTCTTCGGATCACGATCTCCATGATTCGCACGCAGCCATTAAGCCAAAAATCCAAAAAATTGGTTGTAAAATGTGTTATAAATACACAATAATGTACACACAAAAATAATGCAGAAAATCACGAGAAAAATCAATTGAAAGAGGCATTTAGCAACCAAAATACGAGTAAGTATTCGCAAATCACAGTCAAGCAAGGTACTCTTATTGTTCTTTTCGAAATTTCGGCACTAACAATTTCTTTTCTTTTTGTTTATTTGAAAATACAAAGAGAAAAATAAAGGTAAAAGTTTACCCTTCGTTTCGACCTCCCTTCCTCGTCGCCCGTGAATGCTCGTGGGTGCTCATTGGAGGGGTCGTCGGAGTAGTGATGTCTAGATCCGAACGGTCTCCACTCGTTGGAGGTTTATGGGGTGCGATTTTGATAAGGAAAGTCCCAGATCTGCGCTCGGAGAAGCTGAACACGTAAAAGGGTGATTTTTTCGGACTTCCTACCACCGTGTATGGTGGTAATTGGCAGCATCGTGCAGTGGACGGACAGTGAAGGGACACACCGGGCATAGGTCAGCCGATCGACCATTTGAGAGCTAAAAGCCTTTTTTGTTTTTTTTTAGAAAGAATGAACAAATGAAAAAGTTTTAAAGGTTGCAATTTAATTCTTGATGCCATTCTTTTTGTTATTTTTAATTCAGCCCAACAATTTCACTTGGTTTTCAATTTGGTCCTTGATCCAAAAGTGTTCCTAGAACTGCCATGTGTCAAGATTTTTGGGTTATTGCCCCCAAAGCCCCTATTTTATTTTAAATTATGTTTTGACTCCTAAACTATCCAAAAATTTCAAATTTGACACCTAGATTTTTCAAAAATTTCAATTTGACCCTCAAACTTTCCAAAAATTCGAATTTCCCCTGATTTTAATGATGTTTTTCTTGTTTATCTTGTTTTTTATTAAATCCCTTTTATATGTATATGTATATTATTTTATTCGTTTGTCTTTATTTATTCATTTGATCGATTATTTATTTACTTAATTTATTTTATTGTATTTTGTGTATATATATTGTTTTTATTATTTATATTTGTAATTCATGTGCATATTTTCGCATAACATGATAATTTTTTAAATACTCAAATTGTTTTAATAAATCAAGGCAATGTCCTTTGTCTCGAGAATTTGAAAAAATCATATCCTATCTCACTGGGTTTGGTTTTTTCTTTGAACCGAGCTAATTGAATATCCTTTTAAAATTTAAATACGAGATGTTTTTTGAAAAGCTCGTCATTTTCGAATATTCAAATTGTTATGTCCTAACTTACTAAATGTGATTTTTTCTCGATTAATTCGAAATAATGAGCTTTCTTTGGAAACAAATTTTCAAAGTAAAATAAATATGACATTCATGCATTTAAGGATCGTGATTTAAATTTTTCTCGAGCTTTTAATTTTCAACAAATAAGATTTTGAATAATCGATTAGGTACCAATTTTAGGCGTGTAAGGGTGCTAATCCTTCCTTATGCGTAATCAACTCCCGAACTCGTTTCATAGTTTTAAAGATCAAAATTATTTTAGTTATTTTTTTAAAAAAAATCTCAAAAGGTGACCCAATTACAGCTGTTTTAAAAAATTATTGGTGTCAACTCCATTTTCATTTTCCAAAGTAGGAATCGAGGCTTATTTTTTTAAAAAAAAAAAACATTTCGCCATAACTTATTAACTCTACTTTTGAACCTTTTATGATTTAGTTCTTTCTATTCATCACTATCTAGACATTAAAATTTTTTATCCAAATTTTAATGCAATGCTAATGACATCATAAATATTAAAATAAATAAATTTTAACTCAAATCGTCGAAGTTGTGGTCCCGAAACCACTGTTTCCGACACCACTGAAAATCGGACTGTTACAAGCATCCTAGTAAGTTGTAGCAAAATACCGACGGCACTTCGATCATACTAACGTTGGTGACCACATTCCCATCAATCGAGAGCCCGAGTTGCAGTGCAACATCCTCCAAAGTGATGGTGCACTTCCCACAGGGCAAATGAAATGTGTGGGTCTCCGGGCGCCAACGCTCCACCAATGCAGATATTAAATCCTACCGCAAATCAAAAGTTTGGATCAATGCCGCTGATCCAAATCCGGTCTACTCCAAGCATGGAATTAGATGTTCATGGGGTTTATAGCTTAGGCCGTTCACACGACCCCTCAATGCACAGTACCGATAACTGCCCTGTTAATTTACCGAAATAGTTAATATAACCTAATTTAATTTCGTAAACCTAATTTATTTTCGTAAATGACATAAGTAACAAATAATAATTCTATTACATCGAGATTGCCTGCGTGTGATGTTTCATTCACCGTGTCTAATATGTGAGAACCCTCCTTGTTAATCAAAGAATCCATTCTGTAATTTAAAATAAATTAATTCAATTAGTTAGGTACATGAATAATTATTTCGGTGAAAAATTAATAAAAACCTAAAAAATCATATTATTAAATATTATAAATAAAATAAATATTAGGTATATTAGAAATATAAAAATAATATGGAGATTATTATTTTAAAGGCTATTTTATAAAATTTACTTACTAACAAAATTAAATTAAATTAAAAATAACAAAGCTTACGTTTCTTTCTCTCCCCTTAATTTACTCTACTAAATAAAAAAATTAATAACAAGAAACATAAAAATTAAAAAACTAAACAAAATAATTTATAATAATTGCTTAAGAAACTTTAAATTAAATTAAACTAAAAAAATATAATAATTACCTTTCTTTTAGCTTTTTTCTTCCTTTAATCTACCTACTAAACAAAAAAAAAATTATAACAAACCACATAAACATTAAACTAAAAAAATATTTATAATAATTACTAACAAAATTAAATTAAATTAAATTAAATTAAAAACAAAAACAAAAACAAACTTACTTTTCTTTCTCTCCCTTACTCTACTAAATAACAAAATTAATAATAAATCAAATAAAGATTAAACTAAACAAAACAAATAATTTATAATAATTACTAAAAATAACTTTATATAAATTAAATTAAAAAATTAACAAACATTTACCTTTCTTTTAATTTTTCTTCCTTAATCTACTTACTAACACAAAAATTAGCACAAATCACATAAATATTAAACAAAAATAAATATTTTATATTAATTACTACTAAAAAATAACTTTAAAATAACAACAAAATTTAACATAAAAAATTTAAAATAACAAACAAACAATTATAACATTAAACTAATTAAATAAAAATAAATTAAATTAAAACAAGAACAAAATAAAATTTTACCTTCCTTTTTCTTCTTCTTTCTCCCCCTCTACTCTTCTTCTTGTTTTTTTTACATACCCCTTACCCTCAAGTCCCCCACCCCTCTTATAAAGAAAATAAAACCCTAAATCCTCCAAAATTTACCCCAAGCCGAGGCTTCCCCTGCATGCAGCAGCATGCATGTTGCTCTGCCACTGCCCACTACCCAAGCCAATGCCGCTTCTGTGCTGCCCACGCCAGCTGCATGATGAGATAGGGGTGCCGCCCATCAATATGACACCAAAGGTGCCGCCTCTCCACATGGCACCAATGGGATGCCAGATATGAAAATAGTATATACATACCCGTATATATGAGAATGGGTTAAAAATGCATAGTGATGTCGTCTTTTAAAAAGGCACCACTTAATATATTTTTTAATTTCTTAAAACTATAATAAAAAATTGTGTCAAAATACACAATGGTGTCACCTCTTAACAACCTTCCACTCTCAAAAACATATCATTTTGATAATTAATAGGGGTTCATACCATTTTAGTATATAATTTATTTTTTTATATTATTTTGATTAGAAAATCCCGCTAGTGAGAAAATGGTTGAGGAACTAAAATGTTTAATTATTGTAGCAAAAATGATTAAATTGTAAGTATTTTTATCTGAGTGATAAAAATGAAAGCTACTAAAAAGTTAGATGACCAATTAAACAATTTACCTAATAAGAAATGAAAAAAAGAAAAGTAGTAGGGAGGCCTAGTTGACACAGTGTACTAATGCCGCACGCGGCACATGTCGTTGGTTAAGGTTTCATATTCTTAGAAGTGAACATGCCAACCGACAATAACCTTTTCAAACCTTGAAACAACAGCTAACATTTGCAACGTGTCGCTTCAGACTGGTCGCCGTCCATTCTTTGAACCATTCCATCAAACACCTACCGCCCACTATTTTGAGCTGTTTAATATAAGGATGAGCAAAATCCGATTCGATTCGAAAATTTCGATAAAAAATTTAAATTTTGAATTAAATAGTTTGAGTTATTTGAGTTAATCGAGTTATTCGAATCAACTCGAAGAAAAAAAATTAAGTTTTTCAGTTTAACTCGGATACAAATTACACAATTCGAGTTATTCGAAAATTCGAATAAGAAAAAGTAAAACTACGTCGTTTTGATAAATGTTTACCCTTTTTAAAGTTAAAAGTCAAAACCATTAAGTTAAAAGGTAAAATTATGTTATTTTGATAAATGTTTATCTATTAAGTTAAAAGGGAAAATCATTATATTGTTTATGTAGTTAAAAATCTTGTACTTCGTTTACTAGTTAAATAATCGATCCATATAAACGCAATATTGAGTATAAATAATAGGATTCGTTAACTCGACTCGACTCGATTCGAAATTTTTTGACTTGATTCGATTCGATTCAAAAAAATTTCAAATTGGATTTTGTTACAAAAATAGGATTCGTCAACTCGACTAACTAAAATTTTTTGACTCGATTCGACTCGACTCGATTGAATACTCACCCCTAGTTCAACAAGCTGGTTCCACTTCATTTCTTAGTTCATCTACCAAAATCTAAATTCCTATTATATATATATAAGAAACCCCACACACCTTGAAATTTCAATTGCTCACAAATTTTAAGTAATTATTTTCTTGCAAAAATTTGTATATTTCCTCCGTTAGTTTTTAGAAATGGCAGAGCTTTGCTTCTCTAAAGGCATTATGATCATGTTTGTTGCCTTTGTGCTCTCACTCACCACCACTGCGTCAGCTCAGGACAGTGCAATGGCGCCTGCGCCGTCAATGGATACCGGAATTGCTTTCTCGCCGACAGTTTCCGGTGTTGCGGTTATGTTGTCTCTGATTATTTCCCTTGTTGCGCTTTTGAAGCAGTGAGTTACGTACATTTGAGTGATTGAGAATTGTATTTTTTTGGTATCATATTGAATTTATTAATTAATAATTAGTGTTATTGGTATCATATTTATATCAATTCGATTCAAATAATAAACAGAATATTTTTAAATTTAAATTTCATTAGAAATATATAAATATACCCGAAGTCAACACCCATTAAACCATAAATGAATTTGATATACTTATAGGAATCAAGTTCTTGTTCTATTATGTCAGTTCCCTTTTCTTGATTACAAAAGCCTATTAAGTTTCGAGCAACAACTCCATACCCATACCTGTCGAGTTTAGGTTATTGTACAATAGATTTTTGTACATACTATTCAATAAAACAAAGGAATTCGATACCATGAGTGTCAAGATAGTCATAAGAAAACATATTTGGAAAAATATATATACTTTGCCCTTTGAATTTGTCCATTTGTACTTACTTGATATCTAATTTTTTTAGATTTAATTGGTACTTAAACTTGTATTTTGACACACATTTTGGTACTTCCCACTAACACGATTAATTTGTCTTCATGTGACACTAACAATCAATCAAACTGTAATACTTGGTAACCTCTAAGTATGACATGTAGCAAAAAAACTAAAAATCTAAAAATTTTTAAAGTATTTAATATTTTTAAAAAGTATAAAATGTTTTCATCTTAATTTAGACAATCATTTGTTCAAGTTCATTCTAGACATATCTTTTTAATATTTATATCTTTTTAATTTGTTTTATAACATATCAAGGTTTTATATTATTTGGAAATAAAAAATATATAAAAATCCAAAATATATTCTAAAAAACATTAATATATTAAAAAATAAATATTATTTCACATTGAAGTGAATTTGGACAAAATATTATTTAGATTTAAATGAACTTGAAAAACCATTATCCTTATTCATTCCAAACATGTTTTTAGTAGTTTTATATAATATTAATTTTCATAAAATATTTATTTTTATATTATTAATATTTTAATTAAAATATATAAAAATCTAAAAAACCTTTAAAAGTATATAAATTTATAAAAATTTAAGATCATTAGAATTAAAAATAATTTAGAAGTATATAAATTTACAAACAAATATAAAATTAAGGCCATTGAAATAAAATAATTTTAATTAAAGATAATGCCGTTTAAATTAAGACCATTAACAAACCAGAAAGATAAATAGTATTCTTAGTATTTTTTAGTTAATATATCTTTAATTTAAATGGTTTTAATTTTAAATTTTTTTTATAATTTATATATTTTAAAGTTTATTAGATTTTATATATTATTTAATTTTAAAATAACAATCCTAATATCTTATAAAAATTTTAAAAATACATAAAATTATTAAGAAGAGATATTTAAAATGAATATGGATAACCATTTGTTTAAGTTGATTTTATATGTGAAAATATTTTTATACTTTTATAATTTAAAAAAAAATTTAAAATTTTTTTTGTCCCCATCTAATGGAACAAAAAGTAACATTTGGATTCCATAAAAACAAAAATCCGATACTAAAGTTGTGTTTAAATCTTGAATAATGCAAATGGTTGTATTTAAATCTTGAGTAGCATAAATTTTGTAATAAAATGCATATAAATAAAAATTATTGATTATTTCAAATTTATGAGTATTATTATTTGATATATCGGTGGTGGAGTTTTTTAATTTCACAAGCGAGTTTAAAAAACTGTCAGGTGTTCATTTAATTTTTACATTTTAAAAGAAAAAATATTTGATACACTATCAGTGGAGTTTTTAAGCTTCACAAGTAGAGTCAATAGGTTGAAAGGTGTACTATAGGGATATAGTAAAATATTAAAAATATATATTAAGAAAAACACATGATAATTTTTAATACTGTTTGTGAAATAAAAAATACACTGTCAGTGTACCAAGTACTTATGATTTTTAAAATATCAATTAAGAACACTTGACAATTTTTTAAGTCCGCATGTAAATTTAAAAAACTCCACAACCAATGTATCAAATAATAACAAAATTTATAAATAGTTGAATTTTTATTTTATTATTAATATGAAATTTTGGATTTTACTTTAATCATTTATCTATCTATCTATATATATTATAAGGTTACTATTTGGACATTGACAGTGTACTTTTTTATTCCACTAGCAGTCTTAAAAAATTGTCACATGTCTCTTTTTTTAAATATTTTACTATATCCCTATAAAACACTTGTTAACCCCTCAATCCTACTTGTGGAGTCTAAAAACTTCACTATTTACTTATATTATAAATATAAAAAACCTTATTCTATAAGTTCATACTATTAAAGTTCAAATAAAATTATGAAATAAATGGATATATATTCATTATTTTCACCCAATAAAAAATAATTTTTAAAAATATTCAATTCTCTCAAAAGAAAATCTCAATAATTTTTTTTCCCACGTTGACCAACCCACTTACTATATACCGAAGATTAAAAATACATAGAAATTAACTTTTAAATTCATGAGAAAATTAATTCCATTCCATATTTTTTATACAATCATTAGCTATATATATCAACCAATATTAGCAAACAATTTATTTTTTTGCTCTAATTAATATTATTAGCCCAGCCCAAATGGGCTATTGTGGAAATTGTATAATAAGCAATGCAGTAATGTTTCTGGCCTAGTTTGTTTCATAAGGGCATAAGGCCCATTAGAAATTGCACAATAAAATTTAAAAAGACAAATTTAAGTTTTTTTGGGAAAAACCCATATTGTTTAAATTTGAATAAAACAATTTTGTTTTAAATAAACCGCCCCTTTTATTTGATACTTTTTTATACTTCTCTCTTGAAATTTATGTTGTTCTTATATTAAAAAAAAAAAGAAATCTATGTTGTTCTAGATTGATATTGAAGGGTCTATTTGTTTACGTGTAAAATATTTATAGAAAATTTTTTTTGCATTTTTTTGTATTTATTTAACAGAAAATAATTTGGTCAACATAAAATAAGCCATTTTTCCTGTAAAATGATTTATTCTTTTGAAAAACATAAGTTATTTTTCGAAAAAGAGCTTCTCTATAATTAATTTTATTTTTATATAAAAATTAATTTAAATCAAGCTTAATATTATTATATTGATAATAGTTTTTATTTTTATTTTTAAAATGATTTAAAACTATTAAAATATTAAATAAAATATTATATTTTTTAATATTATTAAACAAACATATTTAATTATTTATATTTAGTCATATAATAAATTATTAATATAATTAATATAATTTATTATTTTGAATAAATTATTTAATATTTTAATTTTATTTTAATAATAAATTTTAAAAATAATAATTTTAAATAATATTCTTCACATATTATTGAAAATATTTAATATTATATTTTAATAATAAATATTTATTATAAATAAATATATTAATAATAAATGTTTTGTAGTATAAAGGTTAAAATGTGTCATAAGTCTATGTGCTCTTCACAAATTTGCAATTTAGTCTCTATACTTTTATTTTAAAGATTTTAGTCTCTCTATTTTTCAGATTTGAAAATCAAGTTCAATTGTTGACATTGTTAAATTTTTTGTCAATTTTATTGATGTCACATTTTTAAATAAAAAATACTCACTTTGGTTGTCATGTAACTAAAAATGACTTTGTAATGAGCCTAAATTTAACTATATTTTGAATATATACAAAAACAATATAATATATAAATTTATAGATATAAAATAAACTCAATTAAATAATGAAAAGATAAGAAAATCTTAAATGTATGTTTGTTTAATTGAAAACAATTTTTATCAAATATTTTCAAGAAATCTGTCAAATAATAGAAAATATTTTACACAAATTCATCCAAACACCAGAAAATATTAGCTTTTCCCGAAATCATTTTCCAAAAACCCATTTTCAGTGAAACAAACGGACTCCAAATTTAGATTTTGTCTAAAAGTTTAATTGGTATTAATTGGTGATAATGTAATATCATGAGATTTTATCATATCATCACCTAAATTTTTAAAATTATATAATTTTTAAAAAATATTCATAACTCAAGTATCGTTGTTCTAAACTACAACATTGGTCTCTTTAAGCTCTTCAATCAAAGTGAAAAGTGCTGTTGGAATACGCACACACCATTTAAAACAACCCAATTCATATATCCAAAAACCCAAAAATATGTATTTAAGTTTTTTTATAAAATTTTATTCTTTTGTAATGTTTTGTATCTTTTTTATAAAATTTGTATTTTTTTATAATTTTTATATGAATTTTTTATTTCTTATATACATTTTTGGAATTTTTAAGCTTTTTTAATTATGTTGAGAAGGTGATTGATTGTTACTTGCATAGTTAGTTTTTATTTTTAGTTTAGTTAGTGAGCTGTTAGATAGTTAGTAGATAAATTATAAAGTTAGTAAGGTTGTAATTATAAACAGTTAGTTTTTTTGAATGAAAATTCTTTTTTCCTTATCCTCTGGTTCAGTGATCGGTAGTTTTAACAAGGTATCAAAGCTCCGGTGATCAGTGTTTTTCCAGTGATTCAATTACGATCAACTAATTGGGTGCATTGTTACCTTGTTGGTTTGCTGATTGAAGAATTACAACTAGTTTTGTTTTTTTTTCTTGGGTTGTGTAGGTTAACAAACCAAGCCCATTTTGTTGTTGATTGCTACTGGCTCGTTGTTTGCTATTGGCTTGTTGTTTGTTGTTGGCCCATCGTTTGATGTTAGGCAAAGTCTAATTGATAGGTTAGGGCTTTCTCTTGTGAGGTGCTTTTCCTTTTTTGGTTGTGTCGTTCTTAGGTCGTCGGCTTTGTTGGCTCCCTCTACTAGTTTTGATTATTTGCTGTAGATATGGTGAATCCTTCCAATTTAGTCATTGATTTGAATCATCCCCTTTACTTGCGTCCATCCGATATTACAGGAGTGTTGTTAGTGTCTTATTAATTGGTTGGAGTGGGAAATTACAATGTCTGGAGTAGATCAATGGAGATTGCATTGTAATGCCACTGTCTTATATTGGATTATGAACACTGTTAGCAGAGAGCTTTCAATGGGAATTTTTTTTCCTCCAGGGCGACGACAGTATGGAAAGATCTTGGTGAAGGATTTCATAAGCTAGATGGCTCTAGGGTTTTCTTCTTGCATCGTGAAATTACTACACATCTTCAAGGTACGAATATTGTCTCTGTATATTTCACAAAGCTACGACTAATTTGGGATGAATACGATGTGCTTGTGTCGTTTGCCTCCTGTGATTGTGATCAGTCACAATAGAATATAGAGCATGTGTTACAACAACGCTTATTCCAATTCCTAATGGGGCTGAATGAGTCGTATAATGCGATGCGCAGCCAAATCTTGCTGATGAACCCATTACAGACTGTAAACCAAGCATACTTCATGCTTGTGCAAGAGGAGTCTCAGAGATAACATAATTCAAATGTTATCGGGTCTGATCCGATTTCTTTACACTCTGCGAATGTGGTTCGAAAAAGGAGGTTTAATGGAACGTGAGGCCATTGTAAGATCAAAGGGAACAAGAAAGAGAATTGTTACAGAATCATTGGTTACCCAACCAATTTCAAATTCACTAAGAGGAAAGCAAATAATGTTTCAAGTCCTGTGGTGAATAGTGCTTCGATTAATGACCCTAGTAGTGGTAGTGAGGTGGCTCGTGATGTGAATGTTATGTCCGATCCACAAGTACTTGTGTTTACTCAACACAATATCAACAAATTTTGAGTATGTTGAACAAGGAGCCTACGGTTGAAAAGACTACAAGTTTGGTAGGTATGGTTGATATGTCAAACACTTGGGTTATGGATATATGAGCAACTGACCACATATTATTTGACTTTCAATCCTTAGAATTCCCTATTGCATGTACATTGAATCCTCCTTAGGTTCGATTCTCAAATGGTTCCTCAGTATCAGTTACTCATGTTGGCACTTGCACCATTCAACCTGACCTTCAACTTACTAAAGTCCTTTATGTTCCAAATTTTCATTATAATATGCTTTCTATTTCTAAACTCACTAACGATCTTAAATGCTGAGGGGGATTGGTAGGGAGCAAGATGGTCTTTACATCTTGCAATCTACTCGACAGACCAAAGTGGATGCAGCTATCACAACACCATCTATTCCTTGGACATCTTGTTCAGTAAATGTTGAATTGTTTTACCTTTGGCATGCTAGACTTGGTCACGCCTCTGCTTCAAGATTGAATAAGGTGCCTAATCTTCCTTACACAGTTTCGAATAGTGATAAAATTCAACAGTGTCCAGTATGCCCCACTTGTTAGGCAAACTAGATTGTCATTTCCCATAAGTACATCTCGTGTTGATGCTATTTTTTCACTTGTTCATGTAGATTTGTGGGGGCCCTATTGAGTCTCTACTCATTCTGGTCATAGATTTTTTTAGCCATTGTTGATGATTACTAAAGAATGACATGGCTGTATATGTTGCGAAATAAAAGTGATGCTCTTTAATACCTTAAACATTTTGTTACCTTGGTCAAGAATCAATTTTCAACTAACGTTAAACGTGCGCAAAGTGATAATAGCTTTGAGTTTTCAAGAATGAGTGTAATGATTTTTTAGTTCACTAGGCATTGTGGATCAAAGTTCATGTGCATATACTCCTCAACAAAATAGGGTTGCTGAGCGTAAGCATCATCATTTGCTTGAAGAGTTAGGTCTCTCAAATTTCAATCCCATATGCCTAGTAAATTTTGGGGTGAGTGTGTTAATGACCGCCTCCGAACATACTCTCGTTCGGTGTAGATTTCGACTTTTCGCAAGTATACGAGTCAAGTTATAAATATAGTGTGTTACAATGGAACACTTGGTAGCTTTTTGATGATCGTACCCAAAGGAGGCGTAAAGCTATAGTAAATAAAATCCCTACAAGGAATAAAAGTAATTAGTACTTATTTTAGGTTTTATAGTACGACAAATAAAAGAGTTGTTTTGAAAGTATAAAATAAAAGATAAACTAATAGAGAATAAAGTAAAAGTTTGAGTTGTAGAAAATCTTATAAATGACTTTGGGGAGATTAGGTCGTTTCCGTATGATTTCTTCAATCGTTGGGTTTTGGGGATTTTCCTCCAATAAACTAGTCACTACCCCAGTTGGATCTCTCGATCTTCTTCCGGCATAGCAAGTCGATAGAGATTACTTATCCCTAAATGTCACAATCTAAACCGTTTTGGGAAAAGGTGTTTACGGATGAGCAATACTAATTTTTGGTTCATTCCCACCTAGATGACTTTCTAAGGTTGTCAGACCTAGTGTTTGTTTGATGTTCTTCCTTTTCCAAATAATTGATCCGAAAGGTAAAATCCTTGTAAAAAAACAATCAATTATTCATACGTCCACTCCCTAATTCCTCAAAATGGAATTAGTTCCTCATGGTTTCTTTGTTCATCAATGAAACAATATATGAAAACATATAAATGCAAAAGAGAATGAAAACGAAACTAAAATTGTATCAAGCGATCTGTCGGGAAAAACTTCTCGATCGTTTACGCGAGTTTTTACAATCTCATTTCGAAAACTGAAAATACAAATGAAACTAAAAACTAAATCTAAGTCATGGTGTCCCCAACCCTAATGTTAAAGGTCCTATTTATAGCTTTAAATGGTCATTTCTTCTCAACCCTAGGCCAGCTACCGTTTTTTCGTGCTTAAGTTGCATTGTAAAGATGAAAACGTCCTTCATTTAATGTAGATTCGGAGTCTGGGGTAAATGTCACGACACACTAGGACCTGTGTCGCGACGTACATGTACTTTGGATCCTCGTGTCGTTGATAGGATGTCTATGTCGTGACGTCAGTCATTATCTTTTTCCTCGTTGCTGGTCCCTTGTTGTCACTAGTTAGTCTATTGTCTGTATAACGGATAGTATCATTATAACTAAACCTAACTACATAGCCTCCAATGCACTCACAAAGTAGGTTAGCTAATCTTTAGGCCTCAAAAGAATAATACACCTTCTTAGCACAATTTATTAGAAAACAAAGTTAGACTAAAAATTTATAATATATAAAGAAAATTACTCGATTTCAAGCTCATCAAATGTGAAAATAAATTCAATTTGTTAGGTACAAAACCGACAGATCAAACTCCCCCAAACTTAAGTCTTTGCTTGTCCTCAAGCAAAACAGAAAACAAAGCAAATAAAAACAACAAAAGAAAGATAGGTGAGCTTGAAACTGTTTCATACAAAGATAGGCTTGAAACATTTATTCTAGGCTTCATGTATCTTTTGAAAATCTTAACATGATGATTGAGCGATTTCACTATTTCAAATTAGAGACAATTTAAGTTTAGTGGGTTTCAAAAGATACAAACATCAAAGTTCTACCAATATGACTCATGAGTACTTTGATTATTCTAGTACAGTACAAACAATTATAAAGAGATTATGCAATGTTTATATCCATTTATGCATAGAGTCGATTAGGTCACATAGGGCTTTTCGGCTTGTAACGTGTTGAGGCTTAGGACAGGTATGATTTTCAAAGAATATTTAAGCACACAAAAGGTTACATAGCACGAAAATGGTTTGGCAAATTGTATTGTTCTCTATTCTCCTCTCCCTTTACGTCCCATTCCATCTCACCTCCTTATTTCTCCTTTCTTTCGCCTTCCTTATTTCTCCATTTTTTAGGAAATCAATCTAAAGTACTCCTTCTAGCTTAGCCTATGAGTATGCTATTTTCTTTGTTCTTCGAGTAAGCTTTCTCTTTTTCTATTGGTGACGTTGATTTTGTCACTTTTCACACTTTTTCTTACTCTTTTCTTTTTGTTTTTTTTCACTATTTTTTCTCTTCTTTGGCTAAATCTAAAAGTCATATCTTGTCATTATTTCCCTCTTTTGTTTTACAACTTCCACCGTAATGTGTCTACCTACCCTCAATACATATGGCCATACATCTATTTTCATGCAATATAAGCCAAAGAAAAGGATACACACAAATCATCATTTGAGGCTTAAGAGGTTTGTAGTGTGGCTCATCAAAAAGGTGTTATAAGGTTCAAAGATGGGTACTAATTGGCAATTTAGAACAGGGTTTGGCTTTTTAACTCTAAGTGTGTCCAAACAATGCCTTTGGTCATCCTTGAACAACTCAGTATGCACAAATGTCAATTTAATCACCTAATTTCAAGATTATCGTCTATCATATATACTAGCATGCTCGTTTCCTCATATTATGTATATTATTTAGTATCAATAAAACTTTTTCAATCTATACATAGTGTAACCTATAGAACTTCAAAAATTTTATGCTAAAAAATGTAAATTCCTCATCATAATGCCAAATTTATCAAGAAAACACAATCAACCTATTATACGTGATCTTAACTAATCACTTGTATTTCTATAAGTTCTAGCACACATCAAAAAGACAAAAAATAAAATAAAAATAAAACCATATGCCAAAATTTCTATGTTACCCCTTACACTTTAGATAACATATTGTCCTCAATGTATAGCCCGAAAAGTATTTAAGCAAAGACGTTACCTGATTGATCGTGAAAGCCCTTTTCCTCTTATGGTGGTTGTTTTTCTTCCTTTGGCGTGAATGTTTTGAATTGTTGTGTCTCCAAAATGTGAGGTTCCTACAAAAATAATTAAAGCATACAAAATAATTCCTAATACTACTACTACGATTATATAAGTCCCTAAAAATTAAAAGAAATTATCCAAAAAATTAAAAGTCTTAAAATAAAACAAATCCTAAAATAATTAAAAATTAAAGTTCAATCTTCTTTCCTCCGAATCGGGTTGAGGATCCATTGGAGCCTTGCCCTTGCCGGTGTACTTTTGATTGGAGCTCTCACCTTGTTCTTGTGTTGGGCTTCGAATCATCGGGCCTTTGGGAGTTGAGTAATGAGGCTAAAATATTGCCTCATACTCGTCATCGGTGTTAGGCTCGTCTTGCTCCTCGTTGGCTTCTCGCAACTCAAGTTCATCCTCTTCTCTCGTTCTTCTCCAACCATGTTTGGAGGGTAATCCGAAGTTGGTAACCCGTGTTTTCGTGCAAACTCCATCAGCATAAGAGTCGATTCTTTCATCCATCTAATCATGCCATCCAACTTTCCTTCAATGCTTCCCCCATACTCTTTTCTATCTTTCCTCGTGCTTTTGGATTTCAAGGAGGCTGACACATTCATTCATCTTTTCCTTCCCCCTGTGATTATACTCCTTAATTTGTTTTTTTTGAAGCTCAACGTACTATTTATAAATAGAGTCACTAATAATGCTTCTCGTTGGCTTCAACAATGGCTCATTTTCGCTCATCGACACATTCACCTTTCTGCATAGTGCTGTCATAAGGTGTGGAAAGAAGAGTCTTGTTTTCATGCTTTTTGTACAATTTTGTATCTCTTTGTATATCCACCTCCCTACATAGATTTTCTTTTTCTGCAAAATAACATATAATAGAATAGCTCGAAAGGTGTTAACGTTAGAAACATTTAAAGTAAGGGTTATTCTTATGGACTAAAATTGCATCCACATCTTTGCAGTAAGGAACATAATGGATTGGTTAAAATTGGATGGTGATCCAAATCAGGGCGATAATTCCAAGTATCCCTACCCTCAGTTAAGAACCTAATAATTTCTTTCATATCAATGTTCTGAAATAAATCTAAATCTACCCAAATAGTTTGTCTCTTAAAAGGGTACATTATAAAATTTACAGATTTTTTTATCAAAAAATTTACAGATTTGAAAGGGCAAGATTGGGACATATTTTCCCCATACGCATACTTTCTCTAAGGCCCTATTTTTAATAACGTCCTCATTTAATGAAGCATAAAATTCATGAACAACAAGTACAACAGCATTACCTGTTGGGGAAACACAAAATTGTTCAAATTGATGGCACCTTACTAGTGGCCAGACTTCCTTGCATAGGACCATCGATGGTTCAAATCCCCGTTCTTGCATCAGGGGTTGGCCTTATAAGGCGAGAAAATATCTTTTGATTTAGACATTCGCGAACCACTTATACTCGAAGTCACTATCGTTCTCTAGCACCATAGCTCTCTTTCGTGGAGGCATTGCAATCTAATACAAAAAAGAGATAATTAATGACCAATGGAATAATAAAAATGAAGAAAATACCTTTGATTTTGAGGATGGGCCTTACTGATGAAGTCCCTTTACACCGTTGAATGAAGGATTTCTTTTGAAGGAATTTGAGTTTTAGGTTTTTGAGTGGGAAGGGAATGATGAGAGGTTTGGAGGATTTGGGATGAGTTAGGGAGTATTTGAGTGAATGAGGTGAGCTTAGTTTAGGTTAATATATATAGGGGTGTAAAAAGTAAGGGTTTTAAAGGTTAAATTTCGGGTAAAAAGGGTTTTAAAGTATCGGGTTACACGAGCGGGTCGAGTCAACCTTGTAAATTTTGTAGTCGACTTTGTGACACAGCCAAAGTTTGATGCAACATACCTGTCAGTGCCTGTTTGTTACGACGTAGTTCCCTCTGTGTCGTGACAAACCCTTCTATTCTGAAATTCCAACAGACTGCTTCTTATGTCGTAATGTAGCTCTTTTAATATTGCGACGTAGCCATCAAGTTTGGGTTTTTAGCATCCTGACCCCTTTGTTGCGACGAATGAGGGGTATGTCGCGTCATAGCATCCTTGGGTGTCCTTAGAGCAATCTGGTTGCTTCGTCGCGATGTGGCCTAACTATGTCGTGATAAGCCTATCGGATTTAAAAGAATAACCTAAAACGAACAAAATGTTATTACATTAGTAGGTTAGTGACTAAAATTTAAAATTAAGGGTTAATTCTTATCAAAATTATCTAACAAGAGCGTTAATGTGCACTTCGACCCGTCTACTTTATCGTTGTTTATCCAGCAGCCATCGTGCCTTGTTAATCTCCAGCGCTTATCTCTTTCTCGAAATTTTCTTTTTCTTCCTGCGTAGATCACTGCTAGTTCCTTTCGTCGATCATATTGATTCATCACGTCTGTAAATTTGTACCACCAAACTTTCTCATACTTACTTTTATCAATGTTCCCCTCGAGGAACTCATATACCTTCGTGTGGTGACATAATAGCTACTCAATTACATCGTTCAGAAAAAATGATAAATTTATTTCCAATCCATGTACTGAAGTTACAATAGCTATTTGTTTTCCCTTGTAATTTTCATCACCATGCTCCAATTCCTGTGGCTCGTGGTACCATTGCAGTAATTGCTTCTCCTACGAATGCACACTTTCTTGTTCCACGAATATATCCTATTCTCTGTAAAAATTGAAAAAAATTTACATTAGAAGTTTCTCTAGGGATTTGCTGCATCAGGAAAGTATTATACATAATAGCTAATCTCCATTGAAAATTGAATCTTTGATCAGTGATATATTCAACTAATATTTCTTTTGTTGACGATTTTGCGACAGTTGAAGATCTAAGTTTGATATATGAGAACTGTCTTTTTCCTCTATGATGATTGACTCATCATTAGATTGAGGTTCAATCTTGATTTTTATACAATTATCCCATTCCTCTTCCAAAGGCGAGATCTCGTTTTGTTCGATGGTCCAATCATTTGATTCAAAACATTCACTTTCTGTTTCCTCCTCCAACCATTGTTCTTGTTCTCGTTCTATTTATTCAAATTCCAAGCACATCTCCCTAAAAGACTGACCATCAGGTGGATCGGGGATCTGAGTTTCTTCGTAGAGTTGAATTAACTCTAACATCAATAATCTTTGGTTTTCCTTCATCTCCCAATATTCATAATACCCGTCTCGTAGATTTCGGTAGCATAATCATCATCAAACATGAGATCTGAACAAAATAAATCGTAAGCATCCATGGATTTAAATGTTATGGAAATTAAAAGGGTAATGTTAGATCGAAAATAAATAAAACTGTTAATATGGATAAATCGTATCTATAACATAAAATTTTCCTAATTATTTTAATACAAAGAAAGAATAAAATTTACTAAAGTGTTGCCTCCTAGGCAACGGTGACAACAACTTGACCGCCCCTGAATGTACTCCCGTTTGGTGCAGATTTTGACTTTCTGTAAATATACGGGTCATGTTGTAAATATAGTGTGTTACAACAGAACGCTTGGTAGTATTCCGAGGATCGTACCCAAAGGAGGCATAAAGCTATAGTAAATAAAATCCCTTCAAGGAAGGAATAAAAGTAATTAGTACCTATTTTAGGGTTTATAGTACGACAAATAAAAGGGTTGTTTTGAAAGCATAAAATAAAAGATAAACTAAAATAGATAATAAAGTAAGTGTAGAAAATCTTATAAACAGTTTTGGGGAGATTAGGTCATTTCTGTATGATTTCTTCAATTGTTAGGTTTTGGGGATTTCCTCCAATCAACTAGTCACTACCTCAATTGGATTTCTCGATCTTCCGTCGGCATAGCAAGTCGATAGAGATTACTTATCGCTAGATGTCACAATCTAAACCGATTTGGAGAAAAGGTGTTCAAGGATGGGTAATACCAATTTTGTGTTCATTCCCACCTAGATGACTTTCTAGGGTTGTCAGGCTTAGTGTTTGTTTGATGTTCTTCCTTTCCCAAACAGTTAAGCCGAAAGGTAAAATCCTTGTGAAACAACAATCAATTATTCATACGTCCACTCCCTAATTCCCCTAAATGGAATTAGTTCCTCATGGTTTCTTTGTTCATCAATGAAACAATATATGAAAACATATAAATGCAAAAGAGAATGAAAAAGAAACTAAAATTGTATTAAACGATCTATCGGGAAAAACTCCTCGATCGTTTACGTGAGTTTTTACAATCTCGTTTCGAAAACTGAAAATAAAAATGAAACTAAAAACTAAATCTATGTAATGTTGTCCCCAATCCTAGTGCTAAAGGTCTTATTCTTAGCTTTAAATGATCGTTTCTTCTCAACCCTAGGTCAGCTACCATTTTTCGTGCTTAAGTTGCATTGTGAAGACGAAAACACTCTTCGCTTAATGCATATTTGGAGTTTGGGGCTGATGTCGCGACACAACAGGACCTATGTCGCGATGTAGCAGGTAGTGTCTGGATTCCTCGTTGCTGGTCCCTTTGTTGCGACATAGGGATGTCTATGTCGTGACGAAGCGGTCAGTGTCATTATAACTCAACTGCTACTAGCTTCTTGTGCACTCATAAAGTAGGTTAGCTAATCTTTAGGCCTCAGAAGCAATAATACAACCTTCTTAACACACTTTATTAGAAAACAAAACTAGACTACAAATTGATAAAACATAAAGGAAATTACTCGATTTCAAGCTCATCAAATGTGAAAATAAGTTCAATCTTCTAGGTACAAAACCGACAAATCAGTTAACTACTTGTTTTTTATTAATAGATTGCCTACTCCTCTTTTACATTGGAAGTGTCCTTTTGAAATGTTATATTGTAAACTTCCCGATCTTTCTCGTTTAAGGGTATTTGGATGTCTTTGTTATGCCACTACACCAAATTATCATGATAAGTTTTTCTCCTAAGGCTATTCCCTCCGTGTTTGTGGGCTATTCTATTGTTTAGAAAGGTTACTTATTATTCAATCTTGAAACTAAGAATTTTTTTTTATTATCGAGACATTGTGTTTCATGAAACCGTGTTTCCTTTTACATTTCCCAACAAGAATTATGTTTTTCCCTACAAATGATAGCTCCAATTTCCTTGAACTTGAACTTGAACCTATGCCTTCTGTCCATCCCACACCATCCTCATTTCCAATAGATTCTACTTCCACATCTTTACCACTTGGTGATTTTTCTTCAAATCAGTCTTGTTCTCCTGAGCATTCGACATCTTCATTTGTTCGACTACCCTTCAATTTGCGACGCACCACACGGTTTATCAAGCAGCATGCATGGATGCGCGATTATGTTTGCTCCAATAAATCTTCTGCTTCCCTTGCTACAGGTACATACCACATTTCTCGTGTTTATTCTACTTTGCACTTACCAGTTCATACTCTGTACTTTGCAGCTCATATCTCTTCCATGTCTGAACCCAAAACCTATATTGAGGCCATCTCGGATCCATGCTGGGTCGATGCAATGCAACAAGAAATTCGAGCTTTTGAAGACAATGGTATTGGGAGGTTGTTTCTTTATCATTTGTAGTGGTTCCTATGTGGTGCAAGTGGGAATATAAGATCAAATACAACTCTGATGGTTTTGTGAAACGCTTGAAGGCTCGAATGGTTGGGAATGGATACAACCAGCAGGCTGGTATTGATTTTCAGGAAACTTTCTCTCTTGTGGTCAAGCATGTCACTGTTTGGACAGTCATTAGTGTGACTGCCATGAATGACTGACCTCTCTTCCAAATGGATCTGTACAATGCATTCTTGCAAGGTGATTTGCAAGATAAGGTTTTTATGGATATTCTTGAAGGATTTCGCAAATAGGGGGATAAAAATGTGTGTTATGTGCTGAAATCTTTGTATGGCCTGAAGCAAGCCTCTCGATAGTGGAATTTGAAGCTCATTGAGACATTACTGCAAAGGGGATACACACAAAGTAGATATGATTATTCCTTGTTCTCAAAGAGGTAGAGAGGTAAGGTAGTTATAATTCTTGTATATATGGATGATTTGTTAATTACAAAAAGTGATATTGGTATGATCAATGAGCTAAAAAAGGTTCTTCATCAAAATTTTAAGATGAAAGACTTGGGGGAACTGAAGTTTTTCCTTGGCATAAAGGTTATGAGATTGATAGAAGGCATTGTGTTGAGCTAAAGGAAGTATGCATTGGAGTTAATAGTTGATATTGGATTGGAAGAAGCCAAACCAGCGAGCACACCTCTTGAAAAAAAATCAAAAACTTACTTCGAGTGAGTATGATAACTCCATACAATTGGAAGCTAATGGAGATGAGCTGCTTTCTAATATTGCAATGTACCAGTGACTTCTTGGAAGGTTGTTGTATTTGACCAACACATGTCCAGACATATCCTTTGCTGTCCAACACCTAAGCCAATTCATGTATCAACCAAAGAGATCTCATTTAGAGTCAGCTTTTCAAGTAGTTCGATACATAAAGAAGAATCCTGGTCAAGGTATCTTGTTGGTTGCATCTAACAAACCACAACTTGTTGCGTTTTGTGATTCAGATTAGGCTTCCTATCCCTTGTTTAGACGATTAATCACTAGTTTTGTGTTAAGTTTGGAGACTCTCTTTTTTCGTGGAAGTCAAAGAAACAGAGTACTATGTCTCGTTCATCAGCAGAAGCTGAATATGGGAGTATGACAGTGGTAGTGCAGAGGTTATTTGGTTGGATGGTCTGTTGAAGGAAATCAATCTTGGTCCATATGACACTTCTTTGCTGTTTTCAGATAGTAGAGTAGTATTACAAATTGCAGCGAATCCTGTGTTCCATGAATGCACCAAGCATATAGAGATTGATTGTCACTTTATGAGGGATAAAATTCGAGAAGGCTTGATTCGAATGCAACACATAGGAACAACTGGACAGATTGCAGACTTGTTGACAAAGGCACTTGGAATCAAGCAACATGAGTATCTAGTATCCAAGTTGAGGGGTTGAGGGTTAAAAAATCTTTCACCCCTCAACTTGAGGGGGAGTGTTGAGAAGGTGGTTGATTGTTTTGCATAGTTAACTTTTATTGTTAGTTTAGTTGGTGAGCTGTTAGTTAGCAAATAAGCTATAAAGATAGTAAGGTTGTAATTATAAACAATTAGTTTTTTTGAATGAAAATTCATTTTTCCTCATCCTGTGGTTCAGTGATCGGTAATTTTAACAAATTATATATTTAAAAAAATTAAGACCATGATGTGTAAAATTTTATAGTGTTACTTACTTCATCATTTCGAAAAAAAAAATAAATTGTTTGATAAAATTTAAGTTTTGACATCGATTTAGATTGTTATTTTGATTTTTAAAAAAAGGATGAGAGTCCTAATAAAAAAATTTTCTAAGTATGAACAAGTCTAGGAAATGTCACTCCCACCGTATCTGCTAACAACAGATGTATGAAGCATGCAGGAGGGACATAAAAAATCACAATATATATAGTGCAATTTTTTGAGATTTTACTACCTAATTATTGTTTATTATATTTTATCAAAATATATAAAAAAACTTCAAAATTCTGACATATCCATTCTGTCTATCATTTACTTTTGAAGTCAGGTTCAAAGTAGGTAAAATTATATTGAAATCGACATCGAGTTAATTTTGAGGTATGATATTACCGTATTAAATTGACATCAAGGTAGACAAAAGACCATACCCCTCACTTTATTATCTGTCTCTAAATTTACTTCAACAAATTCTTGTACTTTTATTATTCACAAGTTCTCTCTTTTTTTATACATTTAATTGTATTTGAATTCATATTATTACAACAAAAACTCTCTTAATTAAATTGAGTCTTAATCCACATGATATTTTTTTAGTTGAAATTTAGATATTAATCGTTAATTGTAATGATTAATTTCATCATCATTGATGTTTTAAAAAAAAAATAATTGATTATAAAATTTATTTCATTCCCGTCAATTAAAAGACGAAATGAACAACTACGACACTACACGAATTACCCTGATTGAATTGGAAGCATGGATGCACTAAATATTTGAGATGGAATTGGAAAGAAGGTTGAAAGTGAAAGGTAGTAATTTTGATAATAAAAGGAAATGAGATAATTTGGGGTAATAAAAGCTGTAGTTGTAGAAAGTTATAGTTGTGAAGAAATAAAAAAACATCACATGCAAGTGCAATGATGTTTTTCTCTTACAGTTCATGTGACATCTAGGAAGCTATTCAAATGTAGCGTAAATTTTGAAGAAAGGACATTTTTCTAGAATTAGAAAAGAAAATAATATCTCCCACTCACTGCTTGCTCTCAACTCACAAGGTTGAAACCAAGTACAATCAATCAATTTGTATTGGAAAAACAGAGTACAATTATTTATGAACAATTGCTAATTAAAATGCCATAAATTCTGTTAGCAAAAAGGGTTGTTTTGAATTGGCTGTACCAGAGTTATGAGGAAGGGAAAAGCACCATAATTCGTCTATATTTATGTCACGCCCATAAAATTTGGGTTAAAATAATAAATAATAATAAATTCAACTTTACCATATTATTTTTATTAAATTTGTTTTTACACTTAATTAACGCTTGAAAACTCATCTAATAAATGATTCTGAGTTTAATTATTTGTAATTATAATAATGACATGTTTGAATGATTTTGTAATTGATGGATTTCATGAATTCGATGTAATTGGATTGCTTTAATTATATTTTTCAATTCTTAAAGAAGGATGAGAATTGGAGTAATTACGTAGCTAATTTATTAAAATCCAAATTTCAAAAATTATTTTTATACAAGTTATAAAAATTGTATTATAAGCATGAACGCATATGAGTGTTTGAAATAGTTATGATAAAAAATTCTAGATTATTAGTGGTGGAGCCAAAGGAGGATTGGTTGGGGCCCGCCTCCCTAAAATAAATATTTTTTTTCATTTAAGTTGTTTATAATTTATAATATTTTAAATTATTAAAATGATAAAATTATATTTTTACTATCATAAAAAATATATAATTTAATTCTGTTCCTTAAAAAGATATTCTGGCTTTGCCACTGATTATAAATACTAAAAAATTATATTATAAAAATAATTTTTGTATTATATAAAGTTATAACAAAAAAGTTATATAATTTAAATCTTAAAAAATTTCTTAAGTTATGGTTAAAAATTTATTATAAAAAATAATTTACATGTTATAAAAATGTTATAATATATTTATTTATAAAAATTTATGCTTAAAAAAGTATGAACATTTATTTATGTATTCATACTATATGAAAATAATGTGTTTATTCGTAAAAATATTATTTTTTTATCGTAGCTTATTTATAAAAGAAATATCTTTCTTAAAGTTATTGCAAAAATAAAAGTATTTATGAAAAGTATTAGGAATGTTATTCAACAATTTATAATTTTTTTTATAAAATTTATATATATTTTTACTTTAATTTACGTATTATAAAAAAAGATAAAATCTAACATAAATTTTTTTTCAAATTAAATTTATGTAAGTTTATAAAAAAAGATTCTACAAGAATTAAATTCTTTTGTTTATAATTTTTGTGCTTATTAATTTAAATTAGTTAGATATAAATAATCTTATCAACAAATATTAAATACAATACATATTACATTTTTAATGAGAGGAAATTGATTCAAATTTTAGAGATAATATTGTTAAGAGAATAGTTACAAGATAAATACATAAATGGTAAAATTTTGATAATCCAATATTTACTTTTACGAAAAAAAGGGGTGAAATATTGAAAGACAGCATTGTCATTCTCTTTGCCAAAGGGGATGTTTGGGGAGAAGAAGTAAACAGCAAACAATGGAGAATATTTAAGTTGCCTGGTCATAATTTTAGGTTCCCCATGACTACCCATGTGTGGCTGACCTAATAACTTTTACTAAAAAAAAGAAACAAAATTTATTTAATTATTTTCAATGCTTTATTTCTTTTTTATAGATCATCATGCTTAATCAAGCATTGGTTAATATAAAATTTTGCTAATTTGTGTTCAAAGATTTCTCTTTTTCGAAGTTATTACAAGATAAATCGCTTTTTATTAATGAATTAGAAATAATGAATGAGGTTATAGACTATCATGAAATGATTATAAGGGTTTGCTAAAGTATTTATATAACATAAATATTAGTTGGGATGGGATTTACTTACACGATGTAAAATTTAAGATGATTTTACGTTATTTCATAATTTTTTATGGTTGATATTTTAGCGATGCAATTGTTATATTTCATGTTTTATTATTATAGATCATGCATGTCAAATTTAGAATAAAAATTTTATTAATTATTTGTTTTACATAAAAAAGTTTTCAACCATTAAATGTATATTAATGTAGATAATATTTTAGATCAATATGATAGAAATATCAGATTGATTCTAAATTTTACATGCATGACAGTACAATTAGATTAATAAATTCGATTGCTGAATTGTTAATATATCATTCGTATGAAAAGTTATGAAATAATTTAAAATTATATATGTTGATTTTATACCAACATAAAACTAGTGAAAATAGATCTCTACCCTTTTGTTGTTGTCATCAACAATTTGAGGTTTATAAATTTTTAATTATTTTTATATTATGTGTATAAGTTATAGCATTACTCTATCAAAAAATACTAAATGTCTAAATATAAAAAAAGGAAAAAATATGTCAAGCTAATTTAAGTTTAATATTAAATAAGCATGGAGCTTGGCATAAACTTTTAGGTGTGCTTATCTTAGGGATTATTTATATGATATTTGATCTAATAAGCTCTTGAATTTTTTCAAAAAAAAATCAATTAAGTTATTTCGAATATTTTGCACCCTTTCGAGCCCTTGAACTAACAAAACATGCTAAATAGACACTTTGACTGACGTTAACCATTAGTATTTTTTAATCAATGAGTTAAACAAGAAGAAAGATATGATGGTTAACGGGGAATAACGAAGTGAAGGTTATGGAATGGTTTCTGTGTTAGAGATACTTGGGAGATCATGAAGGAGGAGTGTGTACATGTGTGCATGTGAGCTATTTGTCTTGCCTTTTTATAGTAGGGAACAAGCTTTGCTATGTGTCTTGAGGTTACTGATTTGGGAGTTTGATTTGATATCTTTGGTATTGACAGTGATGCTATGTCCTAGGATGAAACATTTTAGGGTGACTAGCAATCAATTATTTTGGGCCTCCACGTGGCAATCACATAGTCTTAGCGGAGCTGTCCCTTTCTAAAGTTTGTTGAGTTGATATTTGCGAACTAACCCCAGGTTTGTAGTGTATTTGGTTCCGCTGATAGACATGTGTTTAGCTCTCTATGGATGCACTTGAGGTTCATGAGGTACACTATAAGGTCCACGAGGCTCACTATATAAGGTATAAATGGCTCAGTACACAAGGTATAACAATTGCCTCCAAACAAGTGAAGGTTATAAAGTGACCTTCGCAAACATGTTGGGAAGTTTGCAACATGGGTGTATGTAATGGAGGTTTGGATAGTTAAGCTGAAGTCTATGTTAAAGTGTGACATATTGTATGAGTGTTTTCATTTTTCATATGGGTATTTTTAAATTTGAATTTTAAATAATTGAAGCTTTTAAGTCTATTAATTTTGTGGCAGGATAAATTATTCTTATATACACATTCATAAATATTTAATGATGAAGTTTGCGGAACATGCGAGATTTTATGGCGTGTTTATTGGGTTCCAAATGAAACCATCATTATTTTTAATATTTGGATACACGTTCCATGTTTTAGTGAGGCAACTTTACACGTATAGGTAATAGCGCGTGCGTGGGCGCATGCTAACATATTTAGTAATTTTCAAATCAATTGAAAAGTTTTGTTTTCACTTATAAGTAGGTGATTGCCCTCGAATGTACTCTCGTTCGGTGTAGATTTAGGCTTTTCGCAAATATTCGAGTTAAGTTGTAAATATAATGTGTTACAACGAAACACTTGGTAGTATTTTGAGGATCATACCCAAATGAGGCTTAAGGCGATAGTAAATCAAATCCCTGCAAAGAGTAAAACTAATTAGTCCTTATTTTAGGGTTTATAGTACAAAAAATAAAAGAGTGTTTTGAGAGCATAAAATAAAAAGATAAAATAAAATAGAAAGTAAAAGCAAAAGTTGAGATGTAGAAAATCTTATAAACGACTTTGGGGGATTATTAGGTCGTTTCTGTATGATTTCCTCAATTGTTGGGTTTTAGGGATTTTCCTCCAATCAACTAGTCACTACCCCAGTTGGATCTCTAGATCTTCTACCGGCATAACAAGTCGATAGAGATTACTTATCGCTAGATGTTACAATCTAAATCGGTTGGGGGAAAGGTGTTCACGGATGGGTAATATCAATTTTGGGTTTATTCCCACCTAGATGACTTTTTAGGGTTGCAGGCCTATTGTTTGTTCGATGCTTTTCCTTTCCCAAATAGCTGATCCAAAAGGTAAAATCCTTGTAAAACAACAATTGATTATTCATACATCCACTCCTTAATTCCCCAAAATGGAATTAGTTTTTCATGGTTTCTTTATTCATCAATAAAACAATATATTAAAACATATAAGTGAAGAAGAGAATGAAAAAGAAATTAGAATTGTATTAAGCAATCTGTCGGGAAAAACTTCTCGAACGTTTATGCGAACTTTTACTATCTCGTTTCAAAACTAAAGAAAATACAAATAAAACTAAAAACTAAAGTTTAATGAATGGTGTGTCAACCCTAGCGATAAAGGCCATATTTATAGCCTTGGACGGTCGTTTTCCTCAACCCTAGGTTAGCTACCGTTCCTCGTGTTTAAGTGGCATTGTAAAGACCAAAACGCCCTTTATTTGGTGTAAAATCTGCGTCCAGGGGTCGATGTGTCGCAACATACCAGGTCCTATGTCGCGACATAATAGTTAGTGTACTTTTTCATAGATATCTTTAGGGTTGGTCGCGACGTTGACATGCTATATCGCGACATAGGGGGTTGGTTGCAAGATAAACATGCTATGTTGCAATGAAGAAGGAAGATTCAGGATTTCTTCATTCTGGTCCCTTTGTTGCGACATCCATTGTCCCGTGTCGTGACATAGTGATCACACCTTCTAATGGTCTCATACACACTCACAAAGTACATTAGCCAACTTTTAGGCCTCAATCGGCCTTAAAGACAATAAAGCTACTTTTTAGCACTTGGTTTTCACAATTTATTCAAAGGTAAAAACAAAGTAAAATCCTATAAAATTATAAATAAAATTCTTAATTTCAAGCTCCTCAAGTGTGAAAACTAGTTCAATCTACTAGGTATAAAACCAGCAGATCAATAGGGATGGGGATCAACTACACCATCATCATCATCATCCATTTCTTGAGTTTTCTGATATCTACAACTTCTTTGTCCTCTATGTTTCTGGTGCGATTTTTGTTGGTAAGTTTCTATTTTTTATTAATTTTATACTGTTCTTTACTTTCATTTTACCTTTAGTGAAACATGGCTATGAGATCAATTAACATTCCCACTAAGAGAAGATTCTTGTGTTCCACATCATTAAAGGAGATGTGGAAACTGTTGGCTTGTAGGGGGATTATTTGTTTCAATAATTTCAAATACAAATTTGAGATTATGATAGGGAAACACCAGTTGAGTGAGATGGAAAACCATAAGAAGGAGAATAGTTGGGTTCTACCACCTCTGTATGTATTTGAAGCAGGTTTTCAATTACCTTTGCACATCTTTTTTGTCTAAATGTTGAATTCCTGTGGAGAGGCTTCAGGGTATTTGATGGTCTCTTCTTGGTGGATATTGATTGCATATTTTTTAGATTTTCATTTCTATGGAGAAGAAGCTTTTGTAAATGTATTTAGGATAATATATATAACAACCCTTGCTAGTGAGACAAATCAGAAGGGATTTGTGATGTTTACTACTCGAAGACAGAAGAAAGCCATCATTGATAATACCATTAGTAATTTGCGTTTGCTAAGGGAAAAATACATCAAGATTGAGTAGATTTGTGATAGAGACTTTCCTTTCGATTTATCTTGGGTGGAACTTTTCACTGAAAGGAGTACATGAGATCCCCGTTTGTTGAGCGAAGCAAATGAAGCTTAGTTAAAGGTTGAAAACAAGTCCGCCTATAAGATACGAGCAAGTTCATAACTTAAGAAAAGTGTGGTGATCTTGTTTGATGGAAAAGATCCCTAATGGCTTTTGTGATATGGACTTCAATACTCTTAATGAAAATCAACTTGCTGAAGTGAAGCCATGTACCGAAGCTTGGCCTTATAGAGATGATAGTGTAACGAGATTCTTTTAGGATTGTGTGAGCCCAAGAATTGGTTGTTCCTATGCTTTTTGTCCTGGGCAAAAGTAGGATTATTGAAGCAACAAAGGAAAAAACATTGGTACCACTACGAAGGTTTTTAAGGCTCCAAAAGTTACAAAGGAGTTAATAATTGCGAAAGTTCTTAAGGATATTGAATGAGTCAGAATTATTGACATTACTTAAGAGCCTTATGAAGAAAGTGAGGAACCTATTTGGAGGTTCACATAAAAAGAAAAAGAGATGTTCGCTCTCTTCCTGCTATTGGGAAAAGTCCCGTAATAGGAGATTCGTTAAGTACTGAATCTCATGCGAGCTTGATCGCCTCCAAATGTACTCCCTTTCCGTGTGCGTTTTCGAGCTTTCATAAGTATACGGGTTAGGTTGTAATATAGTTTGTACAATGAAATACTTGGTAGTATTCTGAGGATCGTACCCAAAGGAGGCTTAAAGTAGTAGTGATTTAAATCCCTACAGAGAAAAGAATTAATTAGTACTATTTTTAGGGTTTATAGTACGATAGTAAAATAAAATGTTTTGAGTTGAAGAACATAAAAATAAATAGAATAAAGTGAAAGAAGGAGAAAGTGAATTCGATAAACGGATTTGGGGAGATTGGGTCACTTCGGTATGGGTTTTTCAATCGTCGATTTTGGGGACTTTGCTTTCAATTAACTAGTCGATACCCTAGTAGAATCTTCTGATCTTCCATCAACATAACGATTCAGTAGAGACTACTTATCACTAGATGTCATAGTCTAAATTGGTTTGGGGTCAAGGTTTTCACGGATAGGCAATACAATTTTGGGTTCATTCCCACCTAAATGCCTTTCTAGGATTGTTAGACCTAGTGTTTGTTTCATATTGTTCCTTTCCAAAACAATTGATCCGATTGAAAATCCCTGTATTCAAGAATCAAATATCTATACCTCTATTCCTTAACCCTCAAAATGGGATTAGTTCAGAAACTTGAATTATATAGCATCTTTCGGGAAATAATTCCACAATCATTTATGCGAAGTTACAAATTTCGTTTCTAAAACAGAAAGGAAATAACAATGAAAAAATGAAACTAAGTTACAAGGTATGTAAAACCCTAGTGTTAGAGGCCCTATTTATAGCCTTGGACGGTCATTTTCCTCAACCTTAGGTCAGCTACCATTCCTCGTGTTTAAGTGGCATTGTAAAGATCGAAACGCCCTTCACTCGGTGTAAAATCCACGTCTAAGGGTTGATGTCACGACAGATCAGGTCCTGTGTCACTACGAAGAGGTCAATCTACTCCCTTGGTGCAATCGCACAGGCGTTGTTGTAACATCGGTGATGTATGTCGTAACAAAGAAGTTTGTTCCAAGATTCTTCAAGTTTGGTCCCTTTGTTGCGACATAGAGCATTCTATGTCGTGACATAATGATCAGCTTCATACTTGATTGGCTTCTAAAGCTCTCCTGCACACTCATGAAGTACATTAGCGAACCCTTAGGCCTCAATCGGCCTTAAAGACAATAAAATGCACCTTTTTGCACTTTTTACACAATTTATTCAAAAACGAAAAACTAAATTAAATCCTACGGAAATAAAAGGAAAATACTTAATTTCAAGCTCCTAAAGTGTGAAAATAGTTCAATCTGCTAGGTATAAAACTAGCAAATCAAACTCCTCCACACTTAAGTCATTGTTTGTCCTCAAGCAAACAAAACAAGAAAAGAGAACATAAAAGCTTGAGTTTGTATCATACAAGGATTAAGTTTGCATCATCTACTCTAGGCATTATATGTTTTTCAATAATTTTAACAAGATGAGCAAGTAACTTTACCATTCTTAATTAAAAACATATAACTTCTGTAAGTTACAAGAAATATAAACATTAAAGTGTCATTGGTATAACTCCATCAATGCCTAATACAAGTACTTTAATTATCCTAGCACAATATAGATAGCCATAATAAGATAATGTAAGTCCACATTTAATTATGCATAGAGTTGTTTAAGTCACATAGGGCTTTTCGGCTTATAACATTCTGAAGCTTAGGATAGGTATGAAATTCAAAGAATAGTAAGCACAAGGGGTTACAAGCACGAAAATAGTTTGACACATTGTATTGTTCCCTATTCTCCCCCTTTGTGTCCCATTCCATCTCACCTCTTTATTTCTCCTTCTCTCTCCTTCCTTTTCTCTCCACTTAGGAAATCTCAATATAAACTAATCCATTTAGCTAGCTTGTGAGTATTCTTTTATTTCTTGAGTAAGATTTTTCTTCTTTTTGGTATTTTTTTGACTTTGTCACTTTTCATATACTTTCTCACTCATTTTTTTTTCTCTTTTGTCTCTACTCATCTTTTATTTTTTCTTTTTATTGTTTTTTTCTCTTTTTGGCTATACTAAAGTCATATTCCATATTGATTTTTCTATTTCGCTCTTTTTTTTCAACCTCCATCTTAGCGTGTCTACTTACCCTCACCCTCAATACATGGCCATACGCCTATTATCATGCAAAAAAAGGACCAAAGAAAATAGTATACACAAATCATCTTTTTAGGGTTAAAGGTTGTAATGATGTTCATCAAGAAGGGTCATCAGGCTCAAAGATGGGTACTAAATGATAATTCAGAATAAGGTTTTGCTTTTTAGCTCTAGATGTATCCAAACAATGCCTTAGGTCATCCCTAAACACCTCAATTTGCACAAATATCTATTTAATCACATAATCCCAAAATTACTATCTATCATATATACTAGCATGCTTGTTTCCTCATATCATTCACTTCATTTGGTACCAACAATACCTTTCTATTTATATTTAGTGTAACCTATAGAACTTAATAATTTCATGCTAAAAAATTTAAAAATTTCTAATCCTTATCCCAAATTTATCGAAAAATACAATTAACCTATTATACAAAGTTCCTAACCAATCACTTGTATTTCTACAAGCTCAAGCACACATCAAAGCAAAAATAAAAATGCGAAAAATTAAACTAAATGCAATAACTCCTATGTTACCCCTCACACTTTAGATAACACATTGTCCTCAATATGTGACCCTTTTAAAATTAAGGAACGAAATTACCCGATGATCGTAAAAGCTCTTCTTCTAATGGTGGTTGTTCTTCTCCCTTTATTCGTGAATAGCTCGAAATGTTATGTCTCCATCATGTGGGGTTCCAACATAAGGATTAAAGCATATATAGGCAAAAATAAATTTTACTTCTAATCCTTCTCTTAGTAATTAAATAAGTCCTAAAACCAAAACTTATCCCAAAATTACAAGTCTTCAAAAATAAAATAGAATAAAGTCTAAAATTTTCAACAACTCTCAATCTTTATCCATCTCCTCCTCCTCCTCCTCTTCACTTTCTTCCCCTTCTTTAATTTCCTTATCATCATGTTTTGCATTTATTGGCCTAAACATGTCTGGTGTTTAGTTAGGGACCCTAATGTTGTTTTACCGAGCAAACTCTTAAAATAATGGCCATGATTCTTGCATCTGTTGTATCATCCAATCAAGCTTTGAATGACTTCCTTCACTAACTTCCTATTGGGCTGGTGCCAACCTTTATGATGAAGTTAGTGTAGTCGTCGAATCTCGTGATTTTCTTTTCCCTTCTTTTATTTGTTTAGCACGAAGCTCCACATATTGTTGGAAGAGTGTATCACCAATAATGCTTTTTGACAGCTTCAACGACTACTCAGTGGATGTCATGAGAACTCTTGCCCTCTTACACAAAGCTGTGACTAAGTGTGGAAAGAAAATTCCTACCTTTGGCTTTCTACAAATCGGTTCATGTTTTGATGGATTCATTTCCCTATACAAACCTGCTTTTTTTGCAAAATGAAAAATAATAGTACTGCTCGAAAAGCATTAACATTAGAAACATTTAAAGCAGGTATCATACGAGTACACATAAATTGGATCTACATTTTGGCTTCTGGGAACATAATGGCTTGGTTAAAAAAAGTAAGGATACTAGTGCCTGGCCTAAATTTCCATTCTCCCCTTCCCTCAGTTAAATAGGTAATTACCTCATTCATGTTTATATCTTGAAAAATTCCAAATCAGTTTGATCTAGAAAATCCTGTTCATAATATGGAGCATCAAAGAATTTACATACAAGTTTAGGGGTTACCTTAACACTAGTTCCTATTACCATTAATGTTTCCCATGTAGTTTCATCATTAGTCCTAAAGATATAGTCTCTTAAGCAATATAAAATTCCTGAACTACTAGGATAACTGCAGGTTCTGTGGGGATTGTCCAAAATCTTTCCCACATATGGTACATAACTAGAGGCCAAATTTCTTTACATAAAACCATCAAAGGATCAAAACCCCTCTCTTGAATAAATGTTTTGCCTTGAAGCTCATTAAAATATTTTTCTATGTTTGCATTCGCAAAGCCCGAAGGCATTTTAAGCATGAACAATGAAAGAATATTGAGTTAGGAACTTTAAACCTAACTTAGTATGATTCCTTCTTTACTTGATGCTCGTCATTTCTTGTAAAAATCGATAAAACCTGAAAAGTGAGAAAAAAGAAATAAACAAGTGATAGATTTTTAGGTTTTAAAGAAGATTTAGAGAGTTAGAAAGTATTTTGAGGGTTAAGAGAAGGTTTTAGTATTTATAGTGAGTGAAATTTAGGGTTTTGAGTGTTAAAAATCAAAGAAATTAAGTGTTTAGTGTCGTCGTCGAGTTGCGCAGTCGGATTGGGTATATCCTACAAAAATTGTAGTTGATGTCGCGACATAGGGAGGCTATGTCGCGACAAACACATCAGTCCCTTCGTGTCTTGACATGATTAAGGCTTCATCGCAACATCGGCCTCAATCTTGAATGGTCCTCCGATCTGTACTCTTTGTTGCGCCATGAAGGTCTTTTGTCTCGACATCTATGTCAGTTTCGTATTCTCCTCATTTTGACACCTATGTTACGACATGGGGGGTGGTGTTGCAACATACCCCTATTTTCTTTAATTACTAAAAGAAAACTTGTTAGAAATATATATAATAATATACAGAAGTTAGTTCCACCTATTTACCTTTACGTCTTACTACCAAACTCATCCGACATGCTTACCCTCGTCAATCGTGTCCAACTTTCTTCAGCATTTGTTCGTCTCCCATCAGTTCTGTCCATTTTCTTTAGTCGATCCCTTTCTTTGAACATGTTCATCTGTTCCTTGTTCACAGAAGGGATCTTACTGGGTCCTTCACTCCCATCCATGTTAAATAAGTGACAACGCTCATTGTGTTTCTCTGTTCCATCCGTTTTATCCCCATATTTGAAAATTTCTACATCACCATTGATTCTCCTTGTCAACTCATTGGTGTTCAAATCGATGGTGGATCTAGGCGTGGCTAAAAGGGCCTTCCTAACAAGATAGGTATATCCTTCTCTTCTTCGAAATCTAGCACCACAAAATCTGCAAGGATGATAAAATTATCACATGGGCCAACACGTCCTCTAAAATCCTTTTCGATCGCACAAATGATCGATCTACTAGTTGTAGGGTCATTTGGGTGTTCTTGAGATCTCTACTCCTAAGTTTCTCAAAAACCGACAGAGGCATCAAATTTATGCTCGCATCGAAATCACATAAGGCTCTGTTAAACTGAAGTCTCCCAATCTTGATTTGAATTGTGAAACTGGAAGGTCTTTCATATTTTGAGGAATTCTCTTAGAGATAATAGTGCTGCAAGACATATTTACTTCCACTTGCTCTCCTACCTTGATTTTTTTATACCTCGACATGATCTCCTTTAAGAACTTGGTGTATTTTGGTACCTTTTCTATGAGTTTAATCAAAGGTAAGTTAATATTTAAGGATTTAAACAGATTTAGAAAACTTAGAAAGTCATCATCGTCGTCTTGTTTCTTCTTTTCTTCTAATCTCTTTGGAAATGGAATAGTGGTACCTTTATCTTCCTTAGGCATATCATCTTTCTTTTCTGATGTTTTTTCCACCGGTACCTCTTTAGGTGATGTGACTTCAGTGTCATCTTCGGAGGAGATTTCTATAGTCTCATGTTATTTTATGTGTTCCTCATCCTCTTTGGATTTTTCTGGGCTACTCAATACCTTACCCGATCTTAATTTGATTACCTTAACGTGCTCTTTCCCTTCACTTCAAGGATTGTTTTTAGTGTTACTCGGGATACCTATCCTAATTTGCCTAGTGAGATCTCCTACCATACTCACCAATTAGTCCATCCGTTCCTCTAGTTTTGTCAAAGATCTAGCAGAACTAGTGCACTCAGACTGCACTTGCTTTACATCCTCTCGCATTGATTGCATTTCTCCCTTTATCCTGTCTAACCTCTGACCACATACAATATGGTGACTTTGGATTATTTTTTCTGGCTGCCTCTGTAAAAATGGAGGTTGGTAACTTAGGTTTCCCGACTGGTTAGTGTTATCGTTTCCTCCTTAATTTCCTCTCTACCTAAAATTTGGATGATCCTTCCTTCCTGGATTCTAGGTATTTGAGTAGGGATTTTCGCCTCTATTCCCAACATAGTTAACATCTTCATTCTTGGTAAAATAATGGTAGAGAGGTTTGTCTTCTGCTTGTGATGATGGTACCGCTGTGGTAGATTCAATTCGGTCTAGTCTCTCTAACAGTTGTTGGTATTTATCATCTTCCTTTATCATTTTAATCGAAGCAGGTTTCTGCCCATATGTGAACCTCTCAGTAGGCCACTAGCAAGAGTTCATTGCCATATTTTCGATCAACCCATAGGAATTGTTATAGGTTCTATTCATTAAGGCACCTCCTACTACACCATCTATCCCAAATCTAGCAGATACGTCTAATCCATTATAGAACACCTATATTTGCAACCATTCTGGCAAACCACGATGTGGACATTTTAGCAGCAGTGATTTAAACCAATCCTATGTTTCATGGAACCCTTCGCCCTCAAATTACCAAAATGTCAAAAGCTCTCTCTGGAGTTGGATTGTTTTACTGATGAGAAAGAATTTCTGTAGGAATTTTCCTACGAGCTCGTCTCATGTAGTAATGGATCCTAGTGCTTGTGCATCCAAACAAGAAAAAAATTATCAGTCAAAGTAACTGGAAATAATTTGAGACGAATGACATCATCAGTAATACCATTGTAACGGAAAGTATCACATAATTGTAAAAGCCGCTTTAAGTGCAAACTGGGATCTTTAGCCATGGTCCCTCTAAACTGTAAATTATTTTGAATCATTTGGATCATGGCTGGTTTAATCTAAAAAGTATTTGCAATTATAGTTGGTCTAGCAATACTCCCTCGTGTCAGATCTATATTAGGCATAGAATACTACCTCAGAGTTCTTTGAGCTTCCGCAATCGGTTCGTTTGCAGGGAGTTGTGGAGATATCTTAATGTCCTCGATGTTGTTATTAACAGGATTAACAATCGGATCTTCCGACTCTTCTTGTTCCTCAGGTGGTGCTAGGTTTTTCCTTGACTTTCGATTTTTACGTTTTGTCTAATCAATTCTTCAGGGTCAGAGATTGGATCTACCAAGTTTCCTTGGCTCCGAGTCATAAACTTAAATTAAACAAAGAAAAAGAAATAATAATAATAAAAAAATAAAATAAAAGGAATCGAATCTATAGCCTAAAAATCTCCTAATTATTCAAATAAAAATGAAGAAAAAAATCAGTAACGCGTTGCCTCCCCGGTTATGGCGCCAACAACTTGACCGCCTCCGAACGTACTCCCATTCGGTGTGTGTTTTTGGGCTTCCGGAAGTATACAGGCCAGGTTGTAATATAGTTTGTACAACGAAATACTTGGTAGTATTCCAAGTATCGTACCCAAAGGAGGCTTGAAGTAGTAGTGATTTAAATCCCTACTGAGAAAAAATTAATTAGTATTATTTTTAGGGTTTATAGTACGATAGTAAAATAAAAGGTTTTGGGTTGAAGAGCATAAAAAATAGAACAAAGTAAAAGAAGGAGATAGTGAATTCGATAAACGAATTTGGGGATATTAGGTCGCTACTGTATGGGTTCTTCAATCGTCGGTTTTAGGGACTTTGCTTTAATCAACTAGTCGCTACCCTAGCAAGAACTTCCGATCTTCCACCAGCATAAGAAGTAAATAGAGACTACTTATCGCTAGATAGTATAAAATGGTTTGGGGTCAAGGTTTTCACGGATAAGCAATACCAAAATTAGGTTCATTCCCACCTAAATGACTTTCTAGGGTTGTCAGGCCTAGTGCTTGTTTCATGTTCTTCCTTTCCCAAACAATTGATCTGATTGCAATTCCCTATATTCAAGAATCAAATACCAATACCTTCACTCCTTAATCCCTAAAAGGGATTAGTTCCTCATGGTTTCTTTAAACTTCATAAAGACAACAATATAAATGAACATAAGATTGAATTAATGAAATGAAAAGAAACTTGAATTGTATAGCAATCTATCAGGAACTAATTCTGTGATCGTTTATGCGAAGTTACTAATCTCGTTTCTAAAATGGAAAGGAAATAACAAAGTAAAAAGAAACTAATGTACTAGGTATGTAAAATCCTAGTGCTAGAGGCCCTATTTATAGCCTTAGACGATCGTTTTCCTCACCCTAGGTCAGTTGTTGTTCTTCGTGTTTAAATGACATTATAAAGACTGATTCCCTTCACTAGGTGTAAAATCCGCATCCAGGGGTCAATGTCGCGACACATCAGGTATTGTGTCACGACAAAGAGGCCAATCTAATCCCTTGGTGCAATCTTACAGTCGTTGTCGCGACATAGGTGATGTATGTCGCGACAAAGAAGTCAGTTCCAAGTTTCTTCAAGTCTGGTCCATTTGTTGCGATATAGAGCATTCTATGTCGTGACATAGTGATCATCTTCATACTTGATTGGCTTCTAAAGGTCTCTTGCACACTCACGAAGTACATTAGCTAACCCTTAGGTCTTAATCAACCTTAAAGAGAATAAAACGCACCTTTTTTCAGTTTTTACACATTTATTCAAAAATAGAAAACTAAATTAAATCATATGGAATAAAAGGAAAATGCTTAATTTCAAGCTCCTAAAGTGTGAAAAATAGTTCAATCTGCAAGGTACAAAACCAACAGATCAAACTTCCTCACACTTAATTCATTACTTATCCTCAAGCAAACAAAACAAGAAAAAAGAACATAAGAGCTTGAGTTTGTATCATACAAGGATTAAGTTTGTAACATCTACTTTAGGCATTATATATTTTTCAATAATTTTAACATGATGAGCAAGTAACTTTACCATTCTTAATTAAAAACATATAAGTTTAGTAAGAAATACAAACATCAAAGTCTCATTGGTAAAACTCCATCAATGCCTAATACAAGTACTTTAATTATCCTAGCACAATATAGATAGCCATAATAAGATCATGTAATTCCATATTTATTTATGCACAGAGTTGTTTAAGTCACATAGGGCTTTTCAACTTGTAACATTCTGAAGCTTAGGATAGGTATGAAGTTCAAAGAATAGTAAGCACAAGGGGTTATAAGCACGAAAATAGTTTGACACATTGTATTGTTCCCTATTCTCCCCTTTTAGTGTCTCATTCGATCTGACCTCCTTATTTCTCCTTCTGTCTCCTTTCTTTTCTCTCCACTTAGGAAATCTCAATATAGACTAATCCCTTTAGCTAGCTTGTGAGTATTCTTTTATTTCTTGAGTAAGATTTTTCTTCTTTTGGTATTTTTGTGACTTTGTCACTTTTCATATACTTTCTCACTCATTTTTTTCCCTTTTGTTTCTACTCATCTTTTCTGTTTGATTTTTCATTGTTTTTCTCTTTCTGGCTATACTAAAGTCATATTCCATATTGATTTTCCTATTTCGCTCTTTGGTTTTACAACCTCTATCTTAGCGTTTCTACTTATCCTCAATACATATGGCCATACGTCTATTATCGTGCAAAATAGGACTAGAGAAAAGAGTATACACAAATCATATTTTTATGCTTAAAAGTTTGTAGTGGCGGTTCATAAAGAAGGGTCATTAGGTTCAAAGATGCGTACTAAATGATAATTTAGAATAAGGTTTTGCTTTTTAGCTCTAAATGTATCCAAACAATGCATTAGGTCATCCCTAAACGCCTCAATATGCAAAAATATCTATTTAATCACATAATCCCAAAATTAATATCTATCATATAACATGTTTGTTTCCTCATATCATTCACATCATTTGGTACCAACAATACCTTTCTATCTATATTTACTGTAACCTACAAAACTTAATAATTTAATGCTCAAAAATTAAAAATTTCTCATCCTCAGGTCAAATTTATTGAAAAATACAATCAACCTATTATACATGGTCCTAACCAATCACTTGTATTTCTACAAACTCAAGCACACATCAAAGCAAAATAAAAAGGCTAAAAATAAAACTAAATGCAATAACTCTTATGTTACCCCCCACACTTTAGATAACACATTGTCCTCAATGTGTGACCTTTTTAAAATTAGGGAACGAAGTTACCTAGTTGATCGTGAAAACTTCTCTTCTAATGGTGGTTGTTCTTCTCCCTTTATCGTGAATAGCTCGAAATGTTATGTCTCCATCATGTGGGGTTCCTACATAAGGATTAAAGTATATATAGGCAAAATAAATTCTACTTTTAATCCTACTCTTTGTAATTAAATAAGTCCTAAAACCAAAAATTATCCCAAAATTACAAATCTTCAAAAATAAAATAGAATAAAGTCTAAAACGTTCAACAACTCTTAATCTTCATCCATCTCCTCCTCCTTCTCTTCACTTTCTTCCCCCTCTTCAGTTTCTTGTCATCATGTTTTACATTTATTGGCCCAAACATGTCCGTTGTGTAGTTAGGGACCTTAATGTTGTTTTGCCGAGAAAACTCTTGAAATAATGGCCCCAATTCTTGCATCCATTGTATCATCCCATCGAGCTATGGATGACTTCCTTCACCATATTCCTGTTGGGCTGGTGCCAACCTTTGCGATGAAGTTAGTGTAATCATCGAATCATGTGATCTCCTCTTCCATTCTTTTATTTGTTTGGCACAAAGCTCCACTTATTTTTGGAAGAGTGTATCACCAATAACTCTTTTCTCTTTTCGATACGATTGCTCAGTGGATTTCATAGCACTCCTATCTCAACACAAGTCCCATTATCTTATTCTACAACTCAGGTGTCTATTTCTACAACTTATTCTACAACTCAAGTGTCTATTTCTCTTCCTACTTCAACCATTTCTACCTTAACTACACCTATCTTAACTTCTCCTGCCTCGACTGTCTCTATATCATTCTCTTCTATTCCACTATCGCAAAATTATCTAATGATGTGCAAGTGTACATAGTCGCCAATAAGTAATAAAGTAGTGCATAAGAGTATCGTCTTCACAGGGTCTGTATGTAAGGTAATTATTTATGAAATTTATCAAATGGCATGTTTGGTGAAAGAAATAATCAAAAGTGAATTTAGTTAACCAATTAACCTAAGTAAAATTTACTAAGTATACAAAAACAAAAAAGTGTTAACAAAGAATAATAAACAAAAAATCACAATATTAATTACTGTGCATGAATGAACTAGATTAATTACTTTCCCTTAACTTAAAATTATTAAAAAAAATGTTAATAATATTACGATAATTCTGTGGCAATTTGACTATTTACTAACCTAGAATTTATAAGTTTATGAAGTCATACTTTTAAACCTTTAAGTCTCTTTAGTATTCTTCTATGTTCAATTAACTTCAAAGTTTCATAAGCAAACATCATGCTTATGCAAGGTAACAATATTGCTAAATACCATTACTAATTTAATTTTTCAAAAAATTAAACATGCACCATTCTAATAGTGTGTCCACTAATTACCATATTGTTTGGATTAAATAATTAGTTCATAAGGTTCTCAACATTGTTTATGCATGAGTATGATATTATTTGAATGAATAAATAGACCAATGCACAAAACAACATTACCAAAGTATGAATAACATAAGTCAAGGAATTGCAATTAATCTAGCATCAACAAGATTAAGTCATCATCATTAAATTGAAAGCAAAAGAATAAATGGAAATCATGTTTATCAACTTGAAACAAATAAAAGATTAAAGGGAAGAAAACTGTAAGCCGATTTTGGTGATTTTTTGTGGCACTGCTTGTGTTGCTTCTCCTCCTCTCTTTTCCTTTGCTTCGATGCACAAATGCTTTTCAGTGTCAAAGTGTCGAATTTGACTACTCTAAAAAACCTCTAAATTGCTCTCTCAACTCTCTGTTGCTTGCTCTCAAATGTGTAGTAAGTGAATGAAAGATGAATGAACGAATGATGAGTGATTAATGACAATTGCTTGCCCTTATTTATACTTGTTTAAAACCTTCTATTTTTAGCATGTCATCCCTTGATTTTCTCAATGTATGTGGTAGACCCTTGGTATTTGGAAGAGAAGTAGATGACATGGAAGGAGTTGCTTGATTTGTGGAGGAGGTTTGGTTGTTTCAAGGGAAAGAGGTTGCTTGAATTGTGGAGAGAGGTGGACAATCACCTTGATTTGTGGAAAGGGAGATTTTCGTGCTGATTTGGTGGTTGCATGAGATGAATACCAGGTCATATGGACAATTTGGGCACCTTAAGTGGACGGTTGGGCTCCTTTCCTCCCTTAGTGGACGGTTTGGGCTCCCTCCTCCCTTAATTAGTTATCTATATTTGTTAACCCATTTTAAAGTTGGGTTAAGAGGAGTCTTAAGATCCATTAAGAATTTTTAGGGCATCCAGAGATGACACCACATCAGCCCAATCCTGTAGGGCTTTTGTTGTCGAGATGTTGCAACACTAAGCATCCATAAGTGAGTTTCATGTCCATGTTCTTTCTAGTGGTCCAATTATCTTCAAAACTGCAAAAACCATGTGTTTAGCATATAAAATGATCAAGATAACAAATTTACAATGAAATTATCCAAAAGGAAAAAATTATAATAAAAACTACGAAATTTTTTATCAACCAATCAAAATTTACATGAATTATTAGTATAAAAGTACTGAAGATAACTCTATATTTTAGAGTTGTTAGCTATAAAAGCTAAAAATGCAATAATTAAAGGCAAAATGACTTAAAAATAAGCTCGTTAAGTGTCGAAATGTACCTAAACTACCACTATAATTTGTGGCAAGTTAATAATTAAATAAATGAAGTTAAAATGGAAATAAATTATTTGGTCATTATGAATCCGTTGAATGTAGAAATTTTCTCATAGATTTTTTTATGATAAAGTTGTCACACCTCGAAATGTTAAGTTCAAATTGGTATACTGACTTTTGATACTAAATTGAGAAACTTACAAATTTAGAGGGTTCTAGTGGAAATAAGATCAATTGGTAGATTGGTTGTAGAAAGATTAGATTCCAACTTTGGTTCCATCACATTTGAATTAGAAAGCTTCTTAGTGAGAGACATGATGATTATGAATATGCACACTTGGCTGTTGAGTTTGAGATTGTTGAAGGAAATGTGTGGGTAATATATAAGGGAGAGACATTATTCTCTAGTGTGGTTCTTTCATTTTTTTGTTCTTTCTTCATCTTCTTCACTAGTCTAGTTGTAAGAAAGAAAGAAAGATGAAAGCAGAGATTTGCATGGAAGAAGAAAGTTAAAGTTTGAGCATGAGTAATCGATGATTTCTCAAGCTGGTAAGCTTGTTAGCCTTTCTATGTTCACGAATTTAAGAAAAGGAAAGAAAGTTAAGGATTTTTGTTATCCATCAATTCTATTCTATAATGGGTAAAGGTTACAAATAATATTTTAAATGGTCTCTACATGTAAACAAGTTATGGTTCTTATGATGATGAATTATATTCATTAGAAATTTTGAAACGATTGTTATGTTTTGTAAGTTGGAGGCTCGGGTAGCAAAGGAAAAGCTAAGTAGATGGTTTTGGCGTTAATCTCTAGTTGAGTTCCATCATGTCTGACATGTTTGATAATCTTTCGGAGTTGGACGGCTTAGTAGTTTCACATGAAGGAATCTTATGCAAATCACGAAGAGGTTCATTTGAGTTTTTGGGTATATCATTATCTTTTTCGTACGACTCATAAAGAGGTTCGTATGAGTACTCATTGTCCTCAAACCCATTATCATCTCTCCATTGGTTCATCGTGGCTTCGTTTGACCAACCTATTATGTAGTTCCATTTGTCCTCGTAAGAGGTCCTTTCATCATTAAACCACTTGTACTCAAAATTTTCCATAATTAAATCGTTTAATCAACAAGGTAAATAAAAAAAATTGAGAGTAACACAATTAATGGATATAAAAATTAGTACACTATCTAGCTCGTTCATCTTTCAACTAATATTATTTACAAGTAATCAATTCAATAACAATTATTACCATCGCAATCCCCAACAACGATGCTAACAACTTGACCGCCTCCGAACGTACTAACGTCTAGAGTGTGAATACTGCAACTAAAGATTTGGAATTGAGGCGGTGTTTGCAAGTATATAAGTCAGGTTGTAATATAGTTTGTTTACAACGAAACACATTGGTAAGTATTGGAATGACGGACATGTGCAAGTGTACACAATCGTATCAAGTAATAAAGTGACAAGTAAATGTCGAGTTATCGTACCCACAGAGACCGTGTCAGAAAAATAATTGTGAAATAATTAAACTAACAAATTAGTGATAAAAATATATTGATTTGGAAAGGGATGTAAAAAGCTAAAATTAATCTAAGTAATTAACTAAAAAAATATAAAATTAAAAGTAATTCCAATGCTTAATTTCAAGGTTTTTTTAATCAATATGACATAATGTGCTAGATCAATTGCATTTTTAAACTTAATATTATTAGAATCATGTTCATGCTTGTTACGAATTAAATTCACAGCAACTTGGTACTTTGTTAACTAACGCACATACATACTTATTAAATTAAATAATCTCTTAAAATATTCCTATGTCAATCCAAACAATTAATCAATTTTAATAAGCAAGTATAAGATCAAGTGAGGTAACAACAAACGTCTATATTGAAACAATTTAATCACAAGAATCTTGCAAGTTATGCAAGCCTAATGTACCGTTTAATACCGTCACTAATTTAACCTTTAGCTACCTTAGAAGATTAAACATGCACAAATTAAATATTACATCTAATAGTCATAATTTCAATCTGGTTAATGATGAATTCATTTGTTATCTTACAAATGTAATGTACGTATAACGTGAACATGATTTTATTTCATTAAACAAAACAACAAGGCCTGGAACAACACAAATATGATTTTTAATAAATTAAGCAATTGAACACAATCAATCTAAAACAAAATTAAATTAAGCCATTTTAATGAAATCAAGAATAGCAAAATAAATAGTATTCATCGTAACAACAATAAGAAATTAAAAGAGAAAGGGACTAGAAACAAATCTAGTAGTTCTTTGAAGCTACTAGCATGTTCCTCTTTGTTTCTGCTCATTCTTGTCAGATCGAGGTCTCCGATGAACACTCAAATGATGCTACTCCAAGGCAGAAGAAAACTCTTTCTCAAGAGGGGAAATCAGCAAAGGAAAGAAATGAATGAAATGGAAAACTAGAGAGAAAATTGAGTGAGAAGAAGAGATGTTGTGGATGAGTTGAGTGATGAAAATAAGTAGCAAAAGGGGGTATTTATAGGAGGGTTTGGAGGCTATTTTTAGCAAGGAAATTTCATCCACTAACCTCTCCATGGCCGACCACCACTCAAGCAAGTTTGAATTGTTCAAACTTCGCTTGGTTTAGCTTGGGGCAAATTTTCAAAAGCATAAATAGTGGAGGGGTTTGAATGGATTTAAGGGAACCTTGAGAGCTGTTTTGCAAGAATAAAAAACAACTCAAATCAGCTGATTGGATCATCTATATGGACGGTACTGGGTTGCCCAATTGCTTGGTGGTTCAGTCCTTCACACTTAGCACACTAGGCCACTTTCTTTTCAGGCATTATATTAATTTCTAACCTAATTAAAATTAGATTAAAATTCAATTATAAAGTATATAAATATTTATAAATTTGACCGTCATTTTCTGGAAAAATAATTAGCCTTCTTCTTGGTTCACTAGGTGTATAAATTACCCCAACGGTTCAGGCATTTTGCAATGTTTGCTAAGCTGATTTTCATCAATTGTGCCAAACTATCGAAAATACATCAAATTCATGATTAATTATTATAAAAATAATTAAATTTTAAAATGTTGGAAATTTAAGTACAATTTAATTATTTTATAATTAAATTAGATTTTTTTAGAATAATTACTACGGAATTGCATGAATTTAAGCTAGAAAAGGCATGAAAAAGTCTATATAATTTCATGTTTCCACACCCTCAAACTTAATTTATTGCTCGTCCCAAGTAATGCACAAATCACAAAAGAATTGATCATTTCTTCCCATAAATATGAGTCTAATGAGATTAAGCACAAGAACAAGAATTCTGAGATTATGCAACTCAAGTATACATATTATTCAAATTATTCTCAATTATCATCATGCTAACCGAAACTAGACTAAATGCTTCCTTAATAACGTCTTGTCAAAATCTTACCATTTGATTTTCATTCCTCATTTAAGACCAAACTGCAATCACTAAGCTTAACTTATGTCTTCATATGTTGAACATAGCAATTTCTTTCCACTAATGTAGATAGCATAGAAATCCGAATCAAATAGGTCTTTTATATAGGTTGTAGTGGGGCTAGGTTAGGGGTAGGTAAAAGATAGATATATTTAAGCTAAAAACCCTAGACTCAGCTTACATTGGACCTTTGGGATGATTATGTAATAGCCCGATTTTTCAGTGGTGTCAAAAATAATGGTTTCAAGACCACAATTCTAAAAAGTAGAGTCGTAAATATATTTATTTTTCCATTTATGATGTCATTATCAATGGATTAAAATTTGGTTATGGAATTTTAATGTTTAGATAGTGAATTGAGTAAAAAAGATTAAATTGTAAAAGAGGTAAAGGTTAATTGCGATTGATTTAAGAATAAGGGACCAAAGTGGTAATTATACCAATGTCAAAAAGTCCAAATGGTGGAGGATATGATTTCATTCCACTAACTTTTGGGATATTTATTCATTTAGTCCTAGTTAGCTTAAGGCTAAATTGTAAATAAGTGGTTTGATTTTAATTAAATATAATTGAAGGATCAAATAGGTAAATTAACCAAAATATTTTAGTGAGTGGTTTATTATGACACTTATTGTCATTAATTAGAAAAATTAAAGGTTAATTAAGTGATTAATTAAGTTAATTAGGAAAGTCTTAAAATTTACAATTATGCCATTAGGTATAAATATGAAATTAAAGAAGAAAAATCACATTTTTCTTCTAATTTCTTCTTCTTCCTCACGGCTAAGACAAGAAAACCTAGGGTTTTCCATTGATAAACTTTGAGCTTTGATTTGGGTAAGTAAACATTGACCATTTTGAGTAATTTTATGTTTTTGAGTCCGTGTTAGCTTGATCTAGCTAATCTAAGGGCTAATTTGTGAATCTATCAAATGTTGTGAATCTTACCATTATTGAATATGCTTTTATTTGAAAGTTTTTGATAGTTTTGGATACTTTATGATTAAGTTGGATCTTTTTGTATAGTGATTTTGATAAAATTAGGATTTAGGATAAAAATGCTAAATGATGAAATTGGGTGTACTTTAGGAGAAATAAATGGATTGTAGGGACTTGTATGAGATCAAGGTATATTCGGCTGGCATGGGTTAAGGAGAAAATAAGTATTTTGCATGTTTTGTGTTGAAAGGACTAGATTGAATAAAAGGAAAGTATTAGGGGTAAGATTATAATTTTCCTAAAAAGGGTCAAATTATGTTAAATGATTTTATTATGTGTTTTAATTTGAAATTTGGATGAATTGTTAATTTAGATTATAATCGTGCTACGGATCGCGGAAAAGGGAAATTAGTAGAATAGTCCCTGAAGTTTAGCTAAACTGCAACTTCATCCGATAAGTTCGTAGTGTTAGTTTATACACATTGTATGTTTCTTGTACTTTCACTATTGTTATAGCAACTCAAGGAAGGTTAAACATTCGTGATGATGGAAAGGAAAAGGAATAAACAACATGTCAAGCTTGAGGCCGATTATCTGATTTGAAGCAATGGCTAAGATCCTGCATATGTTGCAGTATCCTGACAGCTTGTGTGAGCAGCATCGCAAGTTGACAGATTCTGAAGGAATACTGAATTGTGGACCACTACAATGGCTGAGTCTTCACGTATGTTGTGAATTCTCATTAGCTTGTGTGAGCAGTACCGAGAGTGGGAAATTTTGGACCGTATCGATGGTTGATTCTTCGCGTGTGTCGCGAATTCTCATCAGCTTGTGTGAGCAGCATTATATACTGGTTAACCATTCTGGGCTCGTAAGAGCTAACCATTCTGGGCTCATAAGAGCTAACAATCTTGGGCTCGTGAGAGCTAATATTGTCTGTGCTCGTATAAGCTAAAATCTTGAAACTGAAAAAGGTTAAATTCATTACTATTCACAAGATTATGAATACATGCTTGTTATCATCTTTATAACCGATTTGACTATTCTATAAGAAAATGATATTTGCAAACTTACCAAGCTTAATAAGCTTACTAGTGTATCTGTTGTTGTTTTGTAGATTCAATTTACAGTCTGAAGATCGGATCATCTCAAAGATATCACAATATTGTGGAGCTCGTTTGGTAGTTTTTACATCACTTGGTTTTATGGCATGTACTAGGATGATGTTGTTATATAACTCTTGATTTTGGATGGTGGTTCATTGTTGTAACCTTGGTTGGGTAGTTATCATACCTTGAAAGTTACTATGGGTGAAAGTAGGCTTATAATGAAATGAAATGAATTATCATATGTGTTTTGAACGTTAAGTATATTTGTCTTTGTGTCTTATGTATGAAATGAGAATTGTTGGCTGAGCTTGAGAACTTGTGGGAATATTTGAATTTTGCATACTTGTTTCGGTAGAACCCATGGTTGTATCGGTAGAAGTATAGGGTAGGAGTGAGGTTGTTCACTTACTTGGTTTATATTGGTAGTTGAATAGCAAGTATCGGCAGTTATGTGTTTAGAAGTATCAGTAGTTTGTATACTTGTATCGGTAGAAGTAACAGGGTCTGGAGTTTTTAGTATCGGTAGAAGCCTGACATGTTTCGATAGAAGTCTAACTTGTATCAATAGTACTGTCTCAAGTATAAGTAAAAGTCTGTACTATTCCTGAACTGTTTACTGACTTGACAACTACTAATACTTGTCCAACAATTACAGGTAGAAGTCTCCATAAATCTTGGAAATAACCTTTTTCCTTGTTGAATTCTTTTATAATTAAATGATCATTTATGACGTGTTGGGTGTATTTCTTTAATAACGTAAGAACAAATGACATGATTTTAAAGGATGAACAATGATAGATGATTAGAGTGACACCGGGACCCTAGCCGATGACCGTTCTGGGTTTTGGGTGTTACAAATTACCTTCACATTCACAAACTTTTTGAATTTTGAGTACTCATGCTCTTTCTTTTGTTTTTCTTTTGAGTGCATATGCTCTATTCTTTTTCTTTTTTTTTCATTTTTTTCGAGCATCATATTGTAAGTACTACAACTTTTTTTAGCATTGTGGTACTTCTTAACTTCCCCAAACTTATTTTCAAGAAATATTCTTGATTGACTGAGTCTAGTGTCTGGGATAATTTAGAGATAAGTACGAGAGATAGGATAGCTTATCATTGTAAGGTTCAAAGAAAATTAGGCCATATAGTCTCAAAGTTGGCTTCAAGAGATAACATTCATTAAGGTTAGCTTGAAAGGCTCAAACGATCCAAACAAATGTTACCTAAATCATTTTCAAAATTCCACGCTTCCTAGGATTTCGCCTCAAGAAATTACTAAGTCAATTCTAGAGACTTAAACTTTCATGCATGTTTAGCTTTTATAAGGTATGGTATGATTCACATATTTTATTAAGAATAACATTCATGTCATGATTCAACTTAACATCACAACCATTGAGATAATTGAACTCTATTTATACTAAATCTTAGCGTAATCAATAGAAATTCGAATTTTCTTTTTTAGCAAAATTTTAAGTAAATTCATAAAATAAGAAGAAATAATAATTATTAAGAAAAATTTTCAATTTTTGGTCCACGTACTTAAGATGAACAATGTCTCCATTGATAAAAACTATAAAGAGAATGCAAAAATAAAAGTGAATTGACACTGTACACCAGGTAAGATCAATGAAGAGGAGGTGAGTTAAATTTAACTGCTTAAATACCAAACTCTTCCAAGGTCCAATCCTAGACATGTACATATCTACTTCTTATTTTGCTAATTGTTCAATTTTATTACTGACTTCAACCTCTTAATTTGTTATGCAAAAATTGAAAATTACATAATGACCTAATGACTTAAAACCTAATCCTAAATTTATCTAAGAACTAAAAACTTGAAATAACCTAAGAAAATAAATTAAAGAAAGACAAGATCCCCCCTTTTTTATTCATGTGCAGACCCCTCAGACTTTGACTTGTCTTTTGCTTCATTATTCTTGTTGTTGCTTGAATCACCTTGCTCTTTCTTTGACATTGTATGTAATCTGGAAATCAGGTACAAAAATAAATGGGTCATGAAATATTTTCTCGAGTGCACATTTAAATGAGTCATCCTGTATTTTCGTGTATCTCAAATAGGCTTGTTGCTACCACTGCATATGTTGCATGCAATCCATCATCTTTGACAGCTCATCTCGAAGTTCTAAATGAGGTGATTGAGGTTTAGGTATTTGAATAGACATGTCAAGTTCATACATTTGTTCAGTAAACTTTGTCTCATCAGGAATTTCTACTAGCTCTGTTTGTTCTATCTCTTTAAGATGTTCCTCTTCTTTGGGATCTTCAGTTGAATCTTCTTGCTATTGAAGGATGGAATTTCTTGCTACTCGAATAAGGTCCCAATCAGTGATTTCACCTTGGCTATACCTCATTTTCTTCACGTTCCCAAGGATTTCAGCCTTTAAGCGTTGATCTGTGATCGTGAAGGGGAAATAAGCTTGACCAGAACGTCTTGCGGCATAGTTTCGAATTTCTCTAAGGATAATTTTTCCCACATCTATGGTCTTTATCATCAAGATTGAGTATAGCTAGACCATTCGTTCCACTGAAATTGTAGTCCCATGTAAGATAGGCATAAGACTAAACCAAATAAAATAAAATCATACTTTCGCTAACAGTGTTAAGCATTCTCTGCGGCAAGTATGAATTCCACTCTTTGACACCGTCCATTTGGAATCGAGAATTGTAAGTTCTTGAAGAATCTCTTGCAACTTCATGGCCTCAATATTCTTCATTAAGATAGAATATTCATCTTCATCAAAATCAAGTACGTCAAAGTATTCATTAATGGTGCTCGACTTTAATGGTACCTTGATTCCTTGGACGAAAACTTTTATTAGTTCACTCGAGCTCAAATTTGCATAGAAATCTCAAACCAATTGCTCATCTATACTAGGTCATTTTCACAAAACACTCCTAAATTTAAAGCTTCAGCAACTTGCCGAATGCTTGCCATGAAGTTGGTATAATTTCTTTCTTTCAACATAAACCCTTTCCCTGGCAGCATTTGTTGATTTTTGAATACAGTGTCGTATCTTACTTTAGCTTCTGCCCTGTGGAATTTATTTTGCGCTTCTTTAATTTGGACTACAGCATGAGTTCTCTTGCGAGGCATGATTTAAACCTGAACATCACATAAGATGGAGACAAATAATATTTTCCCAAAATTTAATTAGTATAAAATATTAACGATTCAAAATGAATTATAAAGTAAAACAATTAAAACAAATTAAAAATTAGGAGACAAATTTACTTCCCACCTTCGTATGAAAATAAAAATCTAATAAAATAATTAGACTTTGAAGCAATTTGTGTCGGGTTAGGGTTGGTTAGAGGGTGATTGTGATGGTGGTATGAAGTTAGGATGCACACGGCTTAGATGAACGGGAGCAGCAGTGCATGATGGTTGGTTGGTGCGTGGCGTGTGCGGCAAGCGACAGCAGCAACGGACGAAGGCTATGGCGCGTGAGGATTTTTGCAGTGGTGCATGCACGGAGCAGGGACTAGCAGGGCGCAAGGGTTGGTGCGAGCTGGGCGTATGCGACTATTGACGTTGTCAATAGTTGTCGATGATGGTAGATGGATGCTGCGGGAGTTGCTGCACTAAGGGGCGACGATACTTGCGGATACTCGCTGGGTGTTGGTAGCAGTTGGTGGTCTCGACAATAGGTGTGAAGGGGATGGTGCATGGTAGGGTGATGGTTGATGGTATTTATAGTGAAAAGGGAAAAAGAATTTAACTTAAATTTCTAGATCAACATATAAGTCCTAATGCTAAAATAAGTCAATAACAACTAACATATAATAAAATACATTATTTGTTATTACTTCATTTATTTAAATAAGAACTCTATTAAAAATCTTAATTCTATTGTGATAATAATTAATATAAATTATAAATTATATATTAATTATTATCAATTTATTAAAAATTAAAACCCTTTTATTTTAGCTGTTTAAAATATTTATAGGAAAAGACAACTAATTTCAATATTTACAAAAAGAACAACTAAATTTTGCAAATAATTTAATGAAGTCCTTGAACTTCAAAGTGATTTGAAAATTGGGTTGCAATTAAAACTTGGATCAACAATTGACCCTTTTTATTTGAAAAATTCAAAATTTCTTTTCGCACTTAGGAAATAATTTCTTGGAAGATTATGCCAAAATTAATTCCCAAGAAAGATTGGAGGGGTCACAAACGATCCTGCTTAAGTTCCAATCCCTTAAACAGAATTCATTTCAGCATACTAATCCAGAAAGTATAACCTAAGTCCTTTATTATAATGAAGACAAGAAAAATTAAATATCTGATAAAATGAACAATGATTTATCCAGCTCAATTTTACCTCTCCAATAGTGTTTCAAACATTGAGCATTAACTCAAAAATTACCTCTCGTACCTTGGAGTTCAACAACTCCGTATGGAAAAACTTGATGGATGGTGAATGGACTAGACCAACGTGATTTCAACTTACTTAGAAAAAACTTAAATCTAGAATTAAACGATAAAACTTGCTGACTTACTTCAAACTCTCGGACTCGAATATGCTTGTCATGCCATCTTTTTAATCTCTCTTTGCATAATTTGACATTTTCATATGAGAATGTTCGAAATTCTTCTAACTTGTTAAACTGAAGCATTCATTTCTCTTTAGCAAGCTTGAGATCTAAGTTGAGTTGCTGAAGAGCCCAGTAAGCTTTATGTTCTAGTTCCAAGGGCAAATGACAGGCTTTCCTAAATACCAACCTATACGGAGACATCCCTATAGGCCCATAAAGCATCATCCAGTCTTTTGGACCAATCTTGTCGGTTCGGACAAACTACCTTCTCGAGTATACCCTTTATTTCTTTATTCACCAGTTCAGCTTGCCCATTTGTCTGCAGATGGTAAGTTGTGGCAACCTTGTGCTTTACTCCATGTTTATCGAGTATCCATTTGTTCATAAAATGGGACCCCTCATCACTAATGATAGCTCTAGGAGTTCCAAACCTTGTGAACACATGCTTTTACAAAAACTTCATCACTACCTTGGCATCGTTTGTCGGATATGCCTCGACCTCAATCCACTTAGATACATAGTCTATTGCTACCAAAATGTACTTGTTACCAAATGACGGAGGGAATGGACCAAAGAAGTTAATACCCCAAACATCAAATAGTTCAACTTCAATGATGTTTGTTCGGGGCATCTCGTTTCTATCAGTGACGTTTCCAACTCTTTAACATCGATCACAACATTTTACATAGGGGTACGCATCTCTAAATAATGTTGGCCAAAAGAACCCGACTTGTAATACTTTAGCCACAGTACGTGAACCTCTAAAGTGTCCCTCACTTGGAGCCATGTGACAATGATATAATATTTCTTGTACCTCATTTTTTGTCACGCATCTCCTGATCTTCTAATCTGTGCACTTCTTGAACAAGTATGGTTCTTCCTAGAAATAGTACTTAGTATCGCGAAGGAAATTTTTCCTTTGTTGATATGTCTTATCAAAGGGAATCAAACCACAAGCTAAGTAGTTAGCAAAATCAGCAAGCCATGGGTGTTATGACTTACCTTAAGTATGTGTTCGTTTGGGAATGTCTTTTGTATGGGTACAAAAGTAGAGGTTCCCTCTTGTGGTTCCAATCTGGAAAAGTGATCTGCTACTAAGTTTTCTACACCTTTTCGATCTTGAATTTCTAAATCAAACTCTTGGAGTAGTAGTACCCATCAAATCAATCTCGGCTTGGCATCTTTCTTGGAAATTAAGTACTTGATCGCCGAATGATCCGTAAAGACAATCACTTTAGTACTTACAAGATAAGATCGAAACTTGTCAAAAGTAAATACAACTGGAAGTAGTTCTTTTTCAGTTACAGTATAATTCAGTTGTGCTCTCGTCAAAGTTCGACTTGCATAGTAGATAGGATGAAAAACTTTGTTCCTTTGCTGGCCTATCACAGCTCCGACCGTGAAGTCACTTGCGTCACACATTAACTCAAATGGCAACTCCCAATCCAGTGTGACAATAATTGGTGCCGAAACTAATCAATTCTTCAAATCATTAAATGCTTTCAAACACTCTTCATCAAAGTTTAATGTTGATTCCTTCTCCAATAATTTGCTTAAAGGTTTGGAAATCTTGGAAAAGTCCTTGATGAACCTCCGATAGAATCTGACATGTCCCAAAAAGATCCTAACACCTTTTACAGATATTGGAGGTGAAAATTTCTCGATAACAACTACCTTGGATTTATCAACCTCAATTCCTTGTCTCGTTATTCGGTGCCCCAAAACAATACCTTCTCGTATCATGAAATGACACTTTTTCCAGTTGAGTACAATGTTTGTCTCTTCGCACTGCCTTAGCACCTTCACTAGATTGGCTAAGCAATTATCATAAGTGTCTTCGAAAACTGAAAAGTCATCCATAAACACTTCCAAATACTTCTCAACCATGTTCGTAAAAATAACCATCACACATCTTTGAAACGTAGCAGGTGCATTACATAAACCAAAGGGCATGCGACTAAATGTGAATGTACCGTACGGGCATGTGAACTTCGTTTTGTGTTGATCTTCTGATATGATTTTAATCTGATTGTACCTCGAGTACCCATCTAGAAAATAGTAATAGTCTCGTCCCGCGAGTCGATCCAACATCTGATCCAAGAATGGTAAAGAAAGTGATCTTTTCTAGTCGCCTTGTTCAATTTTCAGTAGTTATGCAAATTTGCCATCCTGTAACCGTTATAGTTGGTATCAACTCGTTATTTTCATTCTCTATGACCGTAATACCTCCTTTCTTTGGCACGCACTAGACTAGACTTACCCATGATCTGTCTAAGATGAGATAAATTATACCCATATTTAACCACTTGATGATCTCTTTCTTTACTACGTCCTTCATAATGGGGTTCAGTGTCCATTGTCCATCAATCGTCTCTTTCTTTTTATTTTTTAGAATGATCTTGTGCATGCATTCGGATGGACTAATATCGTGAATATCGGCTATGGTCCATCCAGTAGCCTTCTTGAATTGTTTCAACACTTGAATAAGCTTCTCTTCTTGTTCTTTTGTTAACTGAGCTGAAATAATCACAGGTAAAGTAGAGGCATCACCTAAATAAACATATTTTTAAATGCGATGGAAGTACCTTGAGTTTTGAATTAGGTGGCTCTTCGATTGACGCTTTTGGTTGGACATAATCTCTACTCTCTAATTCTATATATTCAAATTAGACTGTGGATTAAATCCCCTCGAATTATTTCTAGCAAAGCTAAGTGATCCCCTCTTCATCACTTGGAGGGTCTGTCAACAAGATTTTTTTCCAAAGGATCCTCAACAGAGTTGAGTTCCTCTTCCATGACTAACTCTTCTAACTCGGATACTGCAGAACATTCATCAACTACATCAAGAAATCGCATGGATTAAAAAACATTAAACGTTACCTGATCGTCCTAAACTCGCATAGTTAGCTTTCCTTTTTGGACATCAATCAGGGTCTTTCAGTTGTTAGGAATAGGCTTCCTGTAACACCCCAATTTTGATTAAATTGATTAAATTGGAATTTTTGTGAAAATTAGGGACTAAAATTTAATCTTAGTGATTTGAGATCTAATTTGAAAGTTTCAGATAAATTGAGCATTAATTAAAGTTTTGTGATCGAATTGTAATTTTTAAGACTTATCTGTAAAACAGGATAAGTTTGGGGTTATTTTGAAAACCCTAATATTCTTTGAGCCCCACCGTGTTAATGACCCATTTCTTTAAACCCCTTTTTCTAATTTTCTAAACCTTTAGCCTCCTACTTCTATTTTTGTTCTTTTTCTCTCTAAATAAGAACTTTTTCATCTCTCCTCTCTCCCTTTTTTTGTTCAAGCTCCGACGACCCACCGACGGTCGTCCGTGCACCACACCGTCATCGCTGAAATACTCCTCCTCACCTTGTGAACCTAACCCTTCCCTCACCTTCTCCTTTCTCGTTGCTATTCGTGAGAATCGATGTTAGAACCGATTTTTTCACTTCTTTTCCGCCACTCTTCCCGCGAGCTTTGCTCCTTACCGTCGTTTTTAACGTGGGTATGTGAAAGGGATCATTTTTTTTCTCTTTTTGTGTCTTTCCAACGAGCTTGTGTGCAACCGTTCGTCGAGCTTTCGATCGGCACTGTCAAGGGGTTATGAAACCTTAATCTATTATGTTACTAAAAGTTTGAGAATTACGCTAACCTTAGCAACCCAATTTCCAATGGTTTTTAACCCTATCCTTATTACCCAACATACCCAAACCAAACCTAAACTAAACCCAAGTCAATTACCCAAGTGTGTGTGCAAACCCAAAACCATGAAAACCTAATACCTAAACCCTAAAACCAAATCACCCAAAGCTTAGACCCAATTCGATTTGACCCACTAGTTGATGGAACCCGACCCGAACCCGTTGACCAAACTCGAGCCATTGACCGTTGACCATTGATAGTGATCGTTGACCATTAATAATTAACCGTTGACCGTTGACTTTTTGGGTTTACCGTTGACTTTTTTCGAGAAACCATACCCTACCATTTTTCGACGTCCTGAGTCCGTTTTGTCAACTTCAAACTCGAAAGCCTCGTTTTGACTATTTTATCTTTAATTTTGTAGTGTTTCAGAGATTTAATTTGGGAAAATCTAATGTGAGGATTTGTACATAGGTGATCACGACTCTATGGCTGACGATTTACCTCCTCTTCCACCGGTGCAACCTACTCCCGTACCAGTTTCGAGAGTTACACGTGAGTTATATTAGTTAGTTTTGTGTTTAATTGGTGGCTTAGGAATAGTATTAATATTTAGTTTGTGTTGTAAGATCTAATTCCGTTAGACCGAGTACTCAACCAGTGCGTGGTGGACGACCTCCTCGTCGTTAGAGTTTCTGCTTCCTAGAGGTGTGTTTCTAACTGTAACATACCCTATTGTATGAGATGTTGTGTCATATGTGATTACATGTTGTTCAAGTATATTGTTATTATAATGACTATATTGTGATGTGAAGATGGTATAATTGAGGTTGAGCTGTGTAAATTATGTTGATATGGTCATGCATATATACAGGACATGTGGCTGATTAAAATTATTGTGATTATACTACTGTATACTATGTACTGTGGTTTATGAGAAATGCCATGCTTGAGACTGAGTCTTAAAATTGTGATATTTATGTGATCATATCACCATGTGTTCATGGGTTGGGATTATATGGTGGAAGACGTGGTAATTACCCTTTAAACGATTGATACTAAAACCACACTGCGATTGGTGACGATTGGTTGGGAAATGGTTCTAGAGAACCTTTTCACTGTGTTGGTGTGTTGGAGTATGGGTGCATTACATTTTGCATGTGATTGTAGCATGATTTGTGGTTACTTTTGGTGTTATGAATTGTTGTGATATTATATACTAGGTTGTATGTACTTTAGAGACACACTGGGCTTTTTAGCTATCTCATTTTCCTACAGTTTCATTTACAGATACCCGAGACATAGGTGACTTGGTACCGGAGGCATATTTATAGATTTATTTTATTATGGGTTTTTCATCCTACTTTGTTGATTATTATTTTATTAGGGTTGTAAGTTGATTTTATTTTTGGGGATTTTGGTTTTTATTTTGGAAGTTTAATTATTTTATATAAATTATAGACTATATATATATGAATGTATGGGAATGATTATGGATTATCGGATTGCATGAGGGTATAATTACATAAATAACCTTTTAGATCCGGTCATATCTCTTGGGCCGAGTAAAGGAGGTTACATTTAGTGGTATCAGAGTTGAGTTAAACCCACGGACTGTGAGGCTCTCTAGACATGGTTTTAAAAAAATTATATAATAAATAATAAATAAAAAAAAGTTTTTGGGGTTAAATGAGGATTTTTAATAAATTACTATGTTATAAAATAATTTTTGTTTTTGTTGTATAAATATATAAAAGTTGTGATTTATTCTAAATCTTTGGTACCAATTCTTACCTTAGTACTTTTTACTTATATAGATAGATAGTATGCCACAACGTAGGAGTGCTAGACTTATGATTAGTGGCGGCCAAGGTCGTACTACTAGGGCCGATAGTGACCCTACTCTTGTAATTGAGCCTGAAGTGAATGTGGATGAATTGCCACATTTTGAGGAGGATGAGCTGCCAGTAGGTGTTAAGGGTCAGCAAGCTGCTGGGAGAGACTTATTGTTGAGGAAGGTCTTGTTAAGGATGTACCTAACACTGGGGATAGCGAGTCCGTGGAGTTGGATAGTGCTACGGTTAGTCGAGAATTATTGAGATTACTGTATGGTTCTGCTAGGGGTCAGTCTGAGGGTTCGAGGAGGCCTATTTTTATCGATTTTATAACTGCTAGGATGAAGGTATTTGAGGGTAGGATTGGTATGGATCCTTCTATTACTGAGTATTGGTGAAGGATCTTCAGAGATTTTTTGTAGAGATGAACTATCCTGCTGGGTAAAAGGTTAGGGCTACTGTTTCTTTACTTCAGGGTGAGGCTCGAAATTGGTGGGATACTATGGAAGAGTCTACTCCTGCTGGTCGAATTACTTAGGATTATTTAGAGAGGTCTTTCAGGATCGCTTTGTGGGTGAGGAGTTCCTTGATAAGTGTAGGGATGACTTCATTAATTTAAGGTAGGGAGATATGTCTATTAATGACTATGAGATTGAGTTCCTGAGGTTGGTCCGTTATGCATATGGGTTGGTTACTAATGAGAAGGAGAAGTGTGATTGGTTTAGAAAGGGATTGTGACTCTCGCTCTAGGCTGAGGTTAATATGCATCATGATAGAGTATTTAGTGATTTGGTTAGTCGAGCAAGGTCAGCTGAGAGTTTGGAGGCTCGTACAAAGGCTCAGAGGGTTCAAGGTAGGAAGCATAGTAAAAAGCCAGCAAGCGCACCTGTTCAGCCTGTTTCTGGTGGTCTTTTTGTTAAGAGGCCTAGGGAGGAAGTAGTTTAGCCTAGTTATCCGAGAGTGAGGCCTATAGTTTCGGTAGCTCTTGTAGGTAGTGTTGGTGGTTCTATTGGTCCTCGTCCTTTGCATTTCTGTTCTTATTGCAATAAAAGATATGGGGCCGAGTGTTGGAGGAAGATTAGGGCATGTTTTAGGTGCAGTTCATAAGAGCACTTCTTTAGAGATTATCCCCATCCTCCTACTGGTTTATTTGTGTAGAGTCAGTCTTAGGCTTTGGTTCAAGCTCTTACTAGGGGAAGATGGCAGGTTAGATCGACTGCTTAGGGTTCAGCTACTAGAGATAGGTCGGTTCAGAGTGGTAGAGCAGCTAGATCTAGGGCGAGACAGCCTAGGTTAGTGTATGCGACTAGGAGGCATGAGGATAGTGATGAGCTTGACATCATAGCGGGTACTTTTTCTGTTCACTCTGTTCCTTACTTTGCTTTACTTGATAATGGTTCAACGCATTCCTATATGGTGAGTGCAGTTTCGTGGGGTCTTAAGATTATTGTGGAAAATGTTGAGTCTACGGTTACTATTCAAATCCTGTGGATATTTCTGTAGAGGTTAATAAGATATATCGCAACTGTCCTCAAAGATCCAAGGGGAAATCTTTCCTGCCAATTTATTGGAGTTGGCATTCAATTAATTTAATCTCATACTTGGAATGGATTGGCTCTTTAAGCACCGAGTTAATTTGCATTGTGAGAGAAAGAGGATAACTTTGAGAACTTTTGGTAACCAGCAGATAACCCTAATTGGTGAACATAGAGGGTTTCTGTCTAATGTGATCTCATCCCTTAAAGCCAAAAAGATGATTAGAAAGGGGTCCATGGCTTATATAGCTTACATCTTGAATCCAAGGCAATTAGATTCTAGGATTGAAAAGATTCGAGTAGTGTGGGACTTCCTTGATGTATTCCCAGAAGAGTTGCTTGGTGTGCCACCTAAATGTGATGAGGTTGAGTTTGGCATTGAGGTTTATCTCGGTACGACTCCTGTGTCCATGGCACCTTATCGAATGGCACCTAAGGAACTCAAGGAATTAAAGATATAGTTATAAGAGCTGTTAGATAGGAGTTTTATTCGACCTAGTGTTTCAGCTTAGGGAGCACCAGTTCTGTTTGTAAATAAAAAAGATGGGACACTTTGGTTGTGTATTGATTATCGAAGCTGAATAAGCTGACGATTAAGAATAAATACCCGTTGCCTCGTATTGATGACCTATTCGATCAATTTCGAGGAGCTACTATGTTCTTTAAGATAAACTTGAGATCTGGGTATTATCAGCTTAAGGTCAAAGATTCTGATGTGTTCAAGATGGCTTTTTGAACTCGTTATGGGCACTATGAGTTTTTGGTGATGCCTTTTAGGTTAACTAATGCTCTTGCTGCTTTTATGGATATGATGAATAGGGTGTTTCAACCCTACTTGGATCAATTTGTGGTGGTGTTTATAGATGATATCTTGTTTTACTCTAAGTTTGAGGTTGAGCATGAGGAGCATCTTAGAATTGTTCTGCAAAACTTGAGAGAGAAGCAGCTTTATGCTAAGTTCAGCAAGTGTGAATTTTTGCTCTCTGAGGTTATGTTTTTAGGACATATAGTTTCTACTGAGGGTATTCGTGTGGATCCTAAAAAGATTGAGGCTAATATGGGCTTGAAGCAACCTAAGAATGTTCTTGAGATTCGTAGTTTCTAGGGTTTAGCTGGCTACTACTAGAGGTTTGTTGAAGGTTTTTTTATTATTGCAGCACCTTTGACTAATCTTTTGAGGAAGAACGTCCCATTTGTTTAGACCGAGGCCTAAGAGTCTAGTTTCGAGAAGTTGAAGTCAGTGTTGACTCAAGCATCGATTCTCATCCAATCTGAGCTTGGAAAAGCTTATACTATTTACAGTGATGCCTCTCACACGAGATTGGGATGTGTGCTAATGCAAATTGGGAAAGGTTATGCATCTCATCAGTTGAAATCACACGAGATTAATTACCTACCCATGATCTTGATCTTGACCTTGCCGCGGTGATCTTTGCTCTTAAAATTTGGAGGCATTATCTCTATGGGGAGAAGTGTTACATCTTCACTGGTCATAAAAGCTTAAAGTATTTGCTTACTCAGAAAGAGCTTAATTTAAGACAACATCATTGGTTGGAACTCCTTAAGGATTATGACTGTGAGATTGAGTATCACCCTCGTAAAGCTAATATGGTTACCGGCATCTTGAGTCGAAATAGTGTGACTGAACTGAGGGCTTTATCTGCTAGAATGAGTTTGTTTGAGGATGGCAGTCTTTTAGCTGAACTTCGAGTTATTCCAACTTTACTCTCAAAAATTAAGGCGGAGCAGTCTAATGATCCATATCTAGTGCACCGTATGAGAGAGGTGGAAAAAGGTACATCTGTGGACCTCTCTATGGATCAGAATGGTATATTATCCTTCCGTGGTCGATATTATGTTCCAAAGGATTCTAGAATTAAATAGACTATTCTTCGTGAAGTGTATGATAGCCCTTTTTCCATGCATCCTTGTAATGATAAGATGTATAAGAATCTTCGTGATAGGTACTGGTGGAAGGTTTTAAAGGGAGATGTTGTTGACTTTGTGTTGAAGTGTTTGACTTGTCAAGAAATCAAGGCTAAGCATCAGTGTCCTTCTGGGTTACTTCAACCGATTGAGATTCCATAGTGGAAATGGGAACGGTTGACTATGGATTTTGTCAGTGGTCTTCCCTTAACACCGTCCAAGAAAGATTCAGTTGGGTGATTGTGGATCGACTCATTAAGTCCGCACACTTCATTCCAGTTAGGGTTGACTATCCTTTGAGTAAGTTGACTCGATTCTACATTCCTGAGATAGCTCGCCTTCATGGGATGCCTTTTTCTATCATTTTTGATTGAGATCCGAGATTTACTTCGAGATTTTGGGAATCTTTGCACCATGCTTTGGGTACTCGATTAAAATTTAGTACTGCTTACCATCCTCAGACTGATGGTCAATCCGAGTGTGTGATTCAGGTTTTGTAAGACATGTTGAAGGGTTGCGTGATCGAGAATCAAGGTAGTTGGGAGGACTTTTTACCACTGGCAGAGTTTGCTTACAGTAATAGTTGTCAAGCTAGTATTAAGATGGCTCCTTACGAGGCTTTGTATGGGCAAGTGTTGCACTCCTATTGGTTAGACGGAGTTGCTTGAGCATCGGTTGTTAGGGCCAGATATTGTTCAGGAGTCTGAGAAGAAAATTAGATTGATTCGTGAGAGAGTTATGGCTACTTTTGACAAGCAGAAGTCTTATGTCGATCTGAAATGTCGAGATATTGAGTTTAATGAGGGTGAGGAGGTCTTCTTAAAAGTATCTCCGTGGAAAAAGGTGCTTAGATTTGGATGGAAAGGCAAGTTGAGTCCTCATTTTATCGATCCTTGTCGAGTACTTCGTCGAGTGGGACCGGTTGCCTATCAGCTTGAGTTATCGCTTGAGCTTAAGCTGATTCATGATGTTTTTCATGTCTCTATGTTGAGGCGTTATTGATCGAAACCGTCTCATATTGTGCTTATTAAGGAGATCGAGGTTCGTCCTGACTTGAGTTTTGAGGAAGAATCGATTGAAATCATTGCTTAAGATGAGCAGGTTCTTAGGAGGAAGGCCATTAAGATGGTTAAGGTCTTGTGGCGTAACCATGGTTATGAGAAGGCTACTTGGGAGCCCAAAGCCATCATCAAGGCCCGCTATCCACATCTTTTGGTCCAGGTAAATTTCGAGGACGAAATTTTCTTTACGGAGGAGAGAATTGTAACACAACAATTTTGATTAAATGGATTAAATTAGAATTTTGGTAAAAAATTAGGGACTAACATTTGATCTTAGTGAATTTTGAGGTCTACTTTGAAAGTTTGATAAAGTTTAGGGATGAAATTAAGCATTAATTAAAGATTTGTGGTTGAATGTGATTTTTAAGACTTATTTGTAAAATGGGATAAGTTTGGGGTTATTCCAAAAACCCTAATATTCTTTGAACCCCTCGGTGTTAATGACCCATTTTTTATAGGAGGTATTTAAACCCCCTTTTCTAATTTTCTAAACCTTTAGCCTCCCACTTTTATTTTTGTTCTTTTTCTCTCTAAACAAGAACTTTCTCATCTCTCCCCTCTCCCTTATTCCGTTTAAGCTCCGACGACCCACCGACGATCGTTTGTGCACCACACCGTCATCGCTGAAATACTTCTCATCACCTTGCGAACCTAACCCTTCCCTCTCCTTCTCCTTCGTCGATGCTATTCATGAGAATCGATGTTAGAACCGATTTGTTTCACTTCTTTTCCGCCACTCGTCATCGCGAGCTTTGCTCCTTGCCATCGTTTTTGATGTTGGTATGTGAAAGGGATCATTTTCTTCTCTTTTTGTATCTTTCCGACGAGCTTGTGTGCCACCGTCCGTCGATCCTCCGATCGGCACCGTCATGGGGTTGAAACCATAATCTATTATGTTACTAAAAGTTTGAGAATTGGGCCAACCTTACCAACCCAATTTCGAATGGTTTTTAACCCAATCCTTATTACCCAACAAATCCAATCTAAACCTAAACTAAACCCAAGCCAATTACCCAAGTGTGTGTGCAAACCCAAACCTATGAAGACCTAATACCCAAACCTTAAAACCAAATCACCCAAGGCTTAAACCCAATTTGACTTGACCCGCCCATTGACCGAACTCGTTAATCGAACCGAACCTATTGACCATTGACCCTTAATCGTTGACCATTGACAGTTAACCGTTGACGTTGACCATTGACAATTGATCATTGACCGTTGACTTTTTGGGTTGATCGTTGACTTTTTTGTGAAACTCTACCCTACCATGTTTCGACGTCCTCACTCCGTTTCTGCTGTCTGTTTTGTCAAATTCAAACCCGTAAGCCTCATTTTGACTGTTTTATCTTTAATTTTATACTTAGAGTGTTTCAGAGATTTAATTTGGGAAAATCTAATGTGAGGTATTTGTGTTTAGATGATCACGACTCCGAGGCTAATGATTTACCTCCTCCTCCACTGGTGCAACCTACTCCCGCACTAGTTCTGAGAGTTACACGTGAGTTATATTAGTTAGTTTTGTGTTTAATTGGTGGCTCAGGAATAGTATTAATATTTAGTTTGTGTTGTAGGATCTAATCCCGTTAGACCGAGTACTCAACCAGTGCGTGGTGGACGACCTCCTCGTCGTCATAGTTTTTCCTTCTTAGAGGTGTGTTTCTAACTGTAATATACTGATCACTTTTGTAATGTCACAGTAGATGTGTAAGTAGACACAGGTCGATGCAAGTATAGTTGATATAACTATTCTATCGAATATCGATCCCATGAGGAATGAGTTCTTGATGTTCAGCTATCGGAGCAACTAATAATAAAATTAGATGCAATGTGAGTAAAGATGTCAACGTAATTAAGTTAGATCTGCACACTAAAATTGTTAATACTATTAATACAATCAAGGTTAATCGTCAAAGCAACAGAAAGTAAATCAATTGTTGTGAAAGTTTTGAGAATTTAAATGCATAAAAGTAAAGGTTTGATCAAGTGTAAAGGATTGGAGTGGATCACTGATTTTGCCAAGTCACAACGCTGGATGCGCCGACAAGGTATTATATAGACAAATTGTCGCAATAATAGAGCTCCAATGAAATTTTACCAATAACAGTCCTCCGTTTAATCAAGATTCAAGTACCTACAATCACCCTACCTCTCGGTGTGAGCAATGTTGTGCACTCAAGAACAAGTGACTAGAATCTCTTCTAATCCTAAGCAACTCTCGCTGTCTTGCTTGTTAACCTAAATTGTCACCGTATCTCTTTATGTCGGTAGACTGCAAATGCACTCTCGTGTTTGATGCAGTTAGATCCAAGAATAAATAGATGAAAAGCATTAAATAAGAATCAAAGCAATCTAACAATGAAAGATACTCTCGTATTCATTTAAATGTCATTAAAATTCATCAGCATAAAAAGGAGTTAACGAATACAATCGAAGCTTACTATCTTTGGACTACTAGGACTATTCCTCAATAGCTCATCTTGCCTTGCATCAAGCACCTGTCGTCAGAACTGGTTGCTCCTTTTCTCCATCTGCTCACCATTTTCCAGCTTAAATCTCAAAAACACATAGTAATTGCAGTATTTAATTCCTCCACCTCTTAATATTTTCTTCCATCTTCTTTCCTTTATTTATAGCCTTCAAAAGTTGTAGGTTTCATCCTCCATTATCAGATCTAGATCCAATTTGCAACTATCAAAGTTAGTTACAGTACAGCTATGCACTCATGCAGATTTAATGTGTACTTCAGAGATCTGCAGGTTATCGCTACATTGCTGGGCGCGATCTAAAATCGTCAATTGCGGTGACAACGTGTGATTTTCTTGCGCTGGTGCCTCCAATTGTATTTTCAACTTGAGTTCACTTATCCAAAGCTTAGGTTTTATGCGACGTCATCTCTGGTCGCAATTTTAAGCTGATCTTGTGGCTGCATTCTTCTTCTAGCATTGATCTTTTGAGATGAGTTTTTGCGCTGACAATTGTAAGGCACAATATATAGGCTGCTTGTAGCGACATTAGTACACAAAAGATGTAAAAAATAACAAGAATTTAAACCAAACTATAACGAGTTAGAAAATATAAAAACTAAGTATAAAATGCTTATAGTGCATGCTAAATACGATACAAAAGAGACAATTAAAACATCAATTTAGGGAGAAAATATATGTCATTTGCAATGCTATCACACCCCAAACTTGAGTTTTTACTTGTTCTCAAGTAAACAAAAATTAGGAAAGTCACAAGCAAACATGTCATCACAATCATTATTCTCGAAACTTAAATTTTTGAAATCCTAATGCATAAATTGTATTCACATGATAGAATAATGCACCGACAATTTATAGGTATGAATAATTAAAACTACAACTTCATTAATGTTTGTATCATGCATTGAATCTTAATCTTCTTTGAACCAATACAACATTTATGACAAACATATTTTCTTTTCTTTTCTCTTTTGTTTTTCTGATTTTTTCTTTTTAAGTGACTAAGAGATGTCATTGCATTACTCTACCTTTGTTCCTGGGTAGTAACGATGGGGTGCAACAATCCCCAGGAGGTTTGTAATTGCGCCGACACATACTCTTGTAGGGATAGGCTTTTGCTAGATGATTTTTCTAAAGCCTGCAGCAGAGTGTTCTCCCTTGAAAAGTCATAATGCACTCACATTGGAGTGTCTTTTATTAATACAATGTCGATGCAACTGCTAAGTTAGTTCAAGATTCAAACATTCACACTATTCATTTATTACTGAAGAATTCCAATCATTAATTCAAAAATAGAAGACTCACTATTCATTCATATTCATCCAATTTTCACATCAGCATCCCAAACAATTTAAGATTTACACATAAAAATAAAAATTGTGGTCACATTTTTGTTGAAATTCTGCATATTTTCATTAACAAAAGAAACATGTAAAATTCAAAGATGTGGGTGTAATTGTATTTCGATTCCAGAATATCCCCCAAACTTAATGTCTACATTGTCCCCAATGCACTAACAATACTTATACAAATACAATGAAAATGCAACGACAATGAAACTAAATTAACAAAAAAATGCAATGACAAAATAAAAATGCAATGACAATAAAGATGCATGCAAACTATCTATAGAGAAGTGTACTAACTCATTCCACAACAGCCGAGGCAGAGGCTTCTTTTGTCTTTTTCTTCTTCTTCCTTGGACGTCCGCCATCATGTGTACGTTTCTTTTCTTTGTCCTTGCGCCGCTTTCTTTTCCTATCCTTCGAACCAATCGGATCAGCAGATTGCTCCTCCTCAACTGGTTAGGTGATGACCTCATTGATAGTTACCTCAGATGGGTGGATTTCAGCTAATGGCGCCACATATGGCACAATGGCAAGAGGATGAATCTTCTCAATGCTGCTTGTAACCACCTCAAACCGGCTCGATCCAGGTGGAGCTTCGTCACTACTAGATGCCCCCACACTCATAGGTGTGCCGATAATATCCTCAGCGATATCTGTCGGGGCATCTTCCTTCCTTTCTTTCTGCACCTTTGTAGGGTCCTTCAGTGCATTATCTTCTTCTTCTTCTTCATTCTCTTTTTCTTGGCCATCTTCTTCCATTGCTTTATCCACAGGCTGTTCTTGCTTAGTTGTGGCAATGTCAGCACCTTTCACTGCGTCTACAACCATGGGACTATGCAGCTCCTCAATGACAACCCCTACCTGCCATGGTCGCCTCAAGGCTATTCCAAAATTCTTCAAATAGGCTGGCAATTGTTCTATAGGAGTCTTCCATGGCATTAGAATGTCCCTTGCTCTCCTCATCATCGGAGATATGAATTCTTGTTGGGGATGGAACATTTTGAGGCCTACCATCAAGAGTAGGCTGGTTAGAGGATGACACTTGCATTGGGCGAAAAATAGAGGGGAAGGCTGGGAAGTCTGGCATCAGACTGGGACTCATGCTGCGGAATGCAACGATAATTGCCTCAATCCAGGCTTTTGTATACGCATAGAAAATATGTTGTCTGTAATCCATATCTTCTAATACGCTGACAGTGCAGATAGTACGCTGTCGATGCAATCAATATTGGCTTTCATTGCGGCCAACCTCTTTTTCAGTTAGGGATTTGTAGGCGCATCAGCCTATATTTCCTTCTTCTTCCTTTTGCCCTTGCCCTTTTTTTGTGGTGCTTCTTTCACAATTGGTATTTCTTAGCCTCGAGTCATTCTTTCAACTGATATATCATTGATGAGACTTTTATTTTCTAACACTTCCTCTCCATCCCGAGGTACAATGCCCTTCTGCTTGCATAGCAGCATTACTAAAGAAGGGAGGGGAGTATACCAGTTTATTTTGCAGCAGCTTCAACTATTTGATCATGGAGGATTTCACCAATATCAATGTGACGGCCCTGTAAGATTAAGTGTAAAAGGTACATACGGTCTAATGTTATCGTAGTGCTGTGCGTAGAAGTCAGGATGTGGCTGTTTATGAAGTGAAACTACACCTTGTTGAAAATTGTGAGATACCTCCGATGCATGGTGTAGTTATATGGTGTATTACCTATCTAGACAGCCCTGTCAACACACAGGTCACTCAGCACTTGGGCAGCCCTCTCGTTAGTCAGTTCATGCACAAATGGAGAGTGGTTATCGACCCTCTCAAGAATCTGAAGCAGAACGTTTATATGGCCGGCACTCCATGAGATTAGACCTTCCCTCATAAAGATAAACTCTTGCGTCGAATTGACAAGGTTTGCATAGAATTCCCTTACCAGCATAAGGGGAGTAACCAGCAGGGTGTTCGCAGAAGAACTCCCATCCTAGATGGCTTATGGTCCTTACGACGTGCTTCCCCAAAGTTTGATGTGGGGACAGTTACAGACCTTGCTCCAGATGGATATTTCATTTCATCATCACATTTTGATAATGGTCTTTGGCTGCTTTTAACAAAAATAAGACCGACCCTATTGATGGTGGTAGAGTGGTGGTTTGAATCACTATGGCAGAAGTTGAAGGAGTGGTTTTAGAAGGATTTTTGCTCCTCTAGTTTTGGCCATGTTATCTAGAGAAGAAAGTTAACAGAAACTTTGCAAAGAAAGGATTAGACTGACAGAATAAAAATAAGAGCAAAAGCAAAGAAGAAAATAAGCTGCAGTAACAATGGTTATTATGAATGGAGAAAGAGAAGTCGACAAAGTTTTATAACCTAGCCTTGGCCAAAGTCGTGATGATTGTAAATAACTTGGGGAAACGTTGCGTCTACAGCCATTAAATGCCAGACTGTAGATCGTACCTATTTATCTGATCTAATGGTTGGGAGAAGAGAAAAATCAATCGGTGTGATTCTTGCTGAAAAAGGTTTGCTGAGTCAGCACAGAATGCACCAACAAGTTGTGCTTTGGATGCATCGACAAAAATATGATTTTTATTCTTGTAAAGAAATTAAAACGAAGCAAGTAAAAGTAAAACAAATAAAAGAAGAGGTGAAAATGCATCGACATTATTTAAATGTAACCAGATCGATGGCCTCGTTTGGTTCCTTGACTTTTGGGCACGTAGTGTTTCAGACGTTGGACATTCACCTTGAACTGTTGTACATCCTTTAGATTCTCAATTGTCACCGCACCACTCTGGGATGCTTCAACAACTTTGAAAGGGTTTGACCATCTTGATCGCAATTTACCTGGATGTAGTTTTAATCGTGAATTAATCAAAAGCACTAACTGACCAGGGCTAAATTATTGATGCAAGATGATGTTATCGTCCATCTCTCGGTCTTTTCTTTATATATTATGACATTCTCATAAGCATGGTAGTAGATTTCGTCCAATTCAGTAATATCCAACAATCTTTTTTTTCCGGCAACGTTGTAATCCATATTCACTTGCTTGATAGTCGATATGGCTTTATGTTCAAGCTCAACTGGAAGGTGACAAGACTTACCAAACACTAACTGATAAGGCGACAATCCCAGCGGGGTCTTATAAGCAATGTGAAGTTCCCATAACGCATCATGTAGCCGTGAAGACCAATCCCTTCTAAATGGATTAACCACCTGCTCAAGGATGTTTTTGATTTGACTATTGGATACTTCAGCTTGGCCATTGGTTTATGGGTGGTATGTAGTAGCCATACGATGCTTGTGTTCCAAATCCCGTAAGGATGTAAGTGTGGAAGAACTTTAACACCATTCGAGCATCATCTTTTGGCATCGCTATTGCCTCGATCCACTTCAAGACATAGTCAACCGCAACTAGAACGTACACATTCCCAAAGGAATTAGGGAATGGTCCCATGAAATCTATACCCCAAACATCGAAGAGCTCTACTTTCATAATCGACTGTTGGAGCATCTCGTTGCGTCGAGATATTGAACCAGTGTGTTGACATCTATCACATTACTTTGCAAAGTTATGGGCGTCTTAAAACAATGTGAGCTAATACAATCCTGACTGTAGGACCTTTGCAGCAATCCTTACACCACCAAAATGGCCTCCATATGGAGCATCATGGCAATGTCGCAGGATAGAAGTCATTTCCTCTTCAGGAACGCAGCGACGGATAATATTGTCGGCGCATACCTTGAACAAGTATGGCTCGTTCCAGTGATATTTTGCAGCGTCGCGCAAAAATCTAACTTTCTTGTGACCAACAGCACTTAAAGGTAGCTTCCCACACACAAGGTAATTGACTACATCAACATACCAAGGTGATGGGTCAACAAAAAATAGCTGCTCGTCTAGAAATGCATCTACAATTTGGGCTTTATACCCATATTCACTTCCAACTTCCAATCGAGACAAATGGTCAGCTACTTGGTTTTCAGATCCTTTTCTATTCCTCATTTTAACATCGAATTCTTGTAGGAGTAAGATCCAACGGATTAATCTAGGTTTCGCATCTTTTTCTCAAAAAGGTACCTCAATGCAGAGTGGTCTGTGTAAACTATAATCTTTGTACCAATAAGGTATGAGCGAAACTTGTCAAATGCAAAGACTCCTTCTAGCAACTCCTTCTTAGTAGTTGTATAATTGACCTGTGCTTCAGTTAGAGTCTTACTAGCATAATAAATTGAATGAAATACCTTTTCTTTACGTTGGCCTAGTATAGCTCCCACAACAAAGTCACTAGCATCACACATTAATTCAAACGATTGCGTCCAGTTCGGTGCGACGACAATCGAAGCTTGTACCAGCTGCTTCGGAGCTTGTACTAGTTGTTTCTTTATTGTCATGAATGCGTCTAGACAGGTGTCATCAAACATAAACTTTTTATTTTGCTCTAGCAATGAGCATAACGGTTTATCAATCTTGTAAAAATCTAGGATGAATCTCCTGTAAAAACTAGCATGTCCAAGAAAGCTTCTTATTCCCTTTACATTGGTGGGTAGTGGAAATTTCTCGATGATTTCAAGCTTTGCTTTATCAACCTCAATGCCCTAACATGATATGTAATGGCCGAGGATAATGCCTTCAGTTGCCATGAAGTGGCATTTTTTCCAGTTTAGAACTAGATTTGTGTCCTCGCATCTCTTCAGTACTTTTGCCAGATTGTCAGCGCATTGGTTAAAATTCTATCCATAGACAGAGAAATCATCCATTAATACCTCTAGAGAGTCCTCGATCATGTCCGAGAAGATCGCCATCATGCATCTCTAGAATGTTACTGGCGCATTACATAACTCAAATGGCATACGTCGAAAGGCAAAGGTTCTAAAAGGACATGTGAACATAGTCTTTGCTTAATCTTCCGACGCAATGGCTATTTGGTTGTATCTAGAATAACCATCTAGGAAGAAATAATAGGTCAGCATCTGGTCAATGAAAGGTAGTGGGAAGTGGTCCTTCTTTGTGCCTGCATTCAGTCCACGATAATCCATGCACACTCATCAGCCAGTCACAATGCGAGTAGGAATCAACTCATTCTTGTCATTGCTCACAACTGTGAAACCACTTTTCTTTGGCACACATTGGATGGGGCTCACCCAATCACTATCAGAAATAGGGTAGATGATACCCGCGTCTAGCCACTTGATAATTTCCTTCTTCGCTACTTCTTTCATCTTTTCCTTAAGTCGCCTTTATTACTCAATTGATTGCTCCCCTCATCTTCCAACCTGATCTTGTGCATGCAAAAAGAGGGACTAATGCCTTTGATATCAGCAATACTCCAAGCTATGACTCTTTTATGCTATTAAAATGGCGATAAGCTTATCTTCTTGAGTTGCGTCGAGGGATATGTTGACAATAACAGGTAATGTATCATTGCCACCCAAAAAGACATATTTCAGGTGTGTTGGTAATGGTTTCAACTCTAAGATAGGAGCTTGCTTAATTGACGGTTTAAACATAAAGATTGTCCTGTTCGACAAATCCAAAGATTCTAATTGCCAATTCTGCCTTAGCTCACAATTATGAACCTCCTCTTTGTTATCATATTCAGTTAGAATTTCCTCAACAGATGTCACTGCATCTTTATCTATGATGGTTGAACGCCTTAGATTGAATTCTTCCAAAATTATCTCGTCTAGCACGTCGAAGTGGTGACATTGCTCTTTACTCTTTTACGGGGATGCTTCAAACACACTGAAGTCACATGTTCATCATTATGACGCATGATAAGTTCTCTCTTGAACACGTTGATAAGCGTGCGTCCCATTACCAAAAATGGTCGCCCTAGAATAATAGGCACCTCTTTGTTTGCTTCGCAATCAAGGATTATGAAATCAGTAGGAAACATGAGCTTATCTACTTGAATAAGGACATCTTTGATTTGGCTTTTAGGTTGTGTTAAGGATCTATCTGCAAGTTGCAATGTCATTGCAGTGGGCTTCATTGATCCTATTCCTAACTTCTTGAAAGTAGATAAAGGCATAAGTTTAATACTAACTCCCAAATCACATAAAGCTTTACCTAGATAATGATTCCCAATAGAGTAAGGAATTGTGAAGCTGTCAGGGTCTTTCATTTTAAGTGGCAATGTTTGTAAGCACAGCGCTGCACTCCTTTGTGAGCGCAATCATCTCGATTTCAGATAATTTCTTCTTCTTTGATAGTATCTCCTTCATAAATTTGCCATAACTGGGTATTTGCACAAGAGCATCTACAAGAGGTCTATTAATGTGTAATTGTTTCAAAGTAGAAACAAACTGTTAATACTCTTTATCATGGACTTTTCTTTAAATCTTTGTGGAAATGGTAAAGGTATCGTAACAATGGGTTGTTGCGAAAACTTGGTGGTGTCGACACTGGTAGTTACGTTGACAACTGCAGTTAACAAACTGTAGGCATAGATGGTGCTACAGTTGGTTCTTCCTTATGTACTTTGCTTTGCTTCCCTCAGCTACATCCTCTTCGTTGTTGTGGCTCAGATGCATCGACATTGTTCTGATTAGCACTGCTTGGCCCAGTCGTTTGCTTCCCACTTCTCAGCGTGATAGCCTTACAGTGCTCCTTCCCTCTCTGCGTTGGGTTCTCAGTATTACTAGGTAGAGTACCAAGTGACCTTACACTCAAATTAGAAGCCAACTGTCCTAGCTGGGCTTCTAAGGCTCAGATGGAAGAAGAGTTTCCTTGCACAATTGCTTCAGTCATTGTGATATGCTCTGGCATCAGAGCTTCAAGAGCAGCCATCGGATCTGACTTTACTGAGGGAACTGCTGTTGTTGTTGCTGATACTGTCCTTGCATATGTGGAATGCAGACTGTTATGACTGCATTTAAGATTGTGGTTGCATCTGGCTATGTGCTTGCATCTGTTTAGGGTGCGAATGTACTTGCGAATTCTGATTAAAATTTTGCTAATGATGGTTATTATAACTCCCTTGTCTATAACTTCCTTGATTTGAGGAATTGCCATATCTGTATGTGAAAACATTTTGATTCCCTCAAGGTTTTTGAGTTCTGATGTTGTATGAGTTACCATATGAATTCCCTCTGATGTTATTGACATAAAAAGCATTTTCAGCATGTTGTGGGCAGTCCTCGTAACTATGGTTGTCGCCGCAAATCTCACAGGAAAATGTCAGCGCATCCATTTGTTAAGCCACTTGAATAGGGGTAACATCACTTGTCCCTTTCATATTCTTTATGATATTGGCCAACAAATATACCTACGCACTCAAAGCAAATATAGCATCTAATTCAAGAACAGCAGGGTTAGTCTTTACCTATGCAAAACGAGAGATTGGATATTGGTAATCGTTCTGCGCAATTCTCTCCAAAATTCTTACAGCTTCGTTGTAAGTGCAATCCAACAAGGGACCATTGGCTGATGCGTCGATAATATTTCTTGTCTGAGCATTCAATCCATTGTAAAAGATCTCTATCTTGGTCTCTTGTTGAATTCCATGCATTGGGCAACATCTAAGTAGAGTTTTATAACGCTCCCATGTTGTATGTAAGTTGTCATCATCCAGCTGATGATGTGCTGTAATATCATTTCGCAACCTTACATTCATTGTCGGCAGATTAAAACACAAAACAAATTGCATTGCTAGCGCATTCCAAGATGTAATGGATCCAGCCGACAATCCCAAGAACCATGTTCTCGCTTTACCCTACAACGAATAAGGAAATAATTGCATTTTCAAGGCATTATCAGGGACACCATGTTGACTAAAAGATGCACAAATAAGCAAAAATGATTTTAAATGTTCTCTTGCATCTTCATGAGGCAAACGAGAAATGGTTTCAGCTCGAAATGCTTCTTTATGAGGGACACCATTTGAATTAAGCATCTAAAATCACCAATTTCAGCTTGAAATTTCCAGCTTGTATAGCTGGTCTCACAGCCCTTGGCTGTAGATCATCAACTTTGGGCACAACAAAATCTCTTATTATCCTATTTTGCACTTATTCTTCTTGTGGTAGATTATTAATAACATGTGGTTATTTTGGAGGAATTACATCTTATGATAGCAACGGTTGTAAGTTGTTGTTGTTGTTGTTACCAGCCATTTTCTTTTGTTCCTGTTTTTCTCCTCATAAGTGTTCTCTCGACTTCTGAATCAAAGTTCACAATATCCTTCGGATTTCCCCTTATGGACATGCAATATCTAAAGAATTCTGAAAGAAATTAACAAAAAGAAAGTAAACAATTAGTAAAAGTTAGAAGTTAAGTAAGAAAAATAAATTGTAGCTACAAAAACAAAAATCAAACAAACGCCAATTCCCCGGTAACGGTGCCAAAACTTGATCGCGTCTGTAACGTCACAGTAGTTGTAAAGGCGGACACACGTCGATGCGAGTATAGTTGATAGAACAATTCTATCGGATATCGATCCCACGAGGAATGGGTTCTTGATGTTCAGCTGTCGAAGCAACTAATACTAAAATTAGATTAAATGTGTGTAAAGATGTCAACACAATTAAGTCAGATCTACACACTAAAACTGTTAATACTATCAATGCAATCAAGGACAATTGTCAAAGCAACAGAAAGTAAATCAATTGTTATGGAAGTTTTGAGAATTTAAATGCATAAAAGTAAAGGTTTGATCAAGTGTAAAGGATTGGAGTGGATCACTGATTTCGTTAAGTCAAAATGCTGGATGCGTCGACAAGGTATTGTACAGACGAATTGTCGCTGCAATAGAGCTCCAATGAAATTTTACCAATAACAGTCCTCTGTTTAATCAAGACTCAAGTACCCACAATCACCCCACCTTTTGGTGTGAGCAACATTGTGCACTCAAGAACAAGTGACTAGAATCTCTTCTAATCCCAAGTAACTCTCACTGTCTTGTTGTTAACCTAACTTGTCATCGTATCTCTCGATGACTGTAGACTACAAATGGACTCTAGTGTTTGATGCAGTTAGATCCAAGAATAAATAGATGAAAAGCATTAAATAAGAATCAAAGCAATCTAACAATGAAAGATACTCTCGTATTCATTCAAATATCATTAAAATTCATTAGCATAAAAGAGGGGTTAACAAATACAATCAAAGCTACTAGGACTATTCCTCAACCGCTCCTCTTGTCTTGCATCAAGCACCTCTCATCAGAACTGGTTGCTCCTTTTCTATTAGCTCACTATTTTCCAGCTTAAGTCTCAAAAACAAACAATAATTACAGCATTCCTCCACCTCTTGATATTTTCTTCCATCTTCTTTCCTCTATTTATAGCCTTCAAAAGTTGCAAGTTTCATCCTCCATTATCAGATCTAGATCAAATTTGCAGCTATCAAAGTTAGTTACGGTACAACTGTGCACTCATACAGATTTAATGTGTACTTCAGAGATCTACAGGTTTTCGTTACATTACTGGGCATGATCTGAAATCGTTAATTGCGACGACAACATGTGATTTTCCTGCGCTGGTGCTTCCAGTTGTATTTTCAGCTTGAGTTCACTTATCCAAAGCTCAGGTTTTATGCGGTGACATCTCTGGTTGCAATTTCAAGATGATCTTCTGGCTGCATTCTTCCTCCAGCATTGATCTTCTTTGATAAGTTTCTACGCTGACAATTCTAAGGGACAATATATCTGGTTGCAGCGGCATTAGTACACAAAAGATGTAAAAAATAACAAGAATTTAAGCCAAACTATATCGAGTTAGAAAATATAAAAACTAAGTATGAAATGCTTGCAATGCATGCTAAATACGATAAAAAAGTGAAAATTAAAACATCAATTTAGGGAGAAAATATTTGTCATTTGTAATGTTATCACATACACTATTGTATGAGATGTTGTGTCATATGTGATTACATGTTATTGTTGAGGTATGTTGTTATTGTGATGACTATATTGTGATGTGAAGATGGTATAATTAAGGTTGAGCCATATAAATCACGTTGATATGGTCATGCATATATACAGGACATGTGGCTGATTAAAATTATTATGATTATACTACTGTGTACTGTAGTTTATGAGAAATTCCATGAGATTGAGACTGAATCTTAAAATTGAGATATTTATGTGATCATATCACTATGTGTTCATGGGTTGAGATTGTACAGTGAAAGACGTGGTAATCACCCCTTTAAATGGTTAATACTAAAACCACACTACGATTAGTGACGATTGGTTGGGAAAAGGTTTTGGGGAACTTTTCACTATGTTGGCGTGTTGGAGATGGGTGCATTGCATTGTGCATGTGATTGTAACATGATTTGTGGTTACTTTTTGCATTATGAATTGTTGTGATATTATATACTAGGTTGTATGTACTTTAGAGACACATTGGGCTTTTTAGCTCATTTCCCTACAATTTCCTTTATAGATGCCTGAGACATAGGTGACTTGGTAACCGGAGGCATATTTATAGATTTATTTTATTTTTATTATTTTATTATGGGTTTTTCATCGTACTTTGTTGATTTTATTTTATTGGGGTTGTAAGTTGATTTTAATTTGAGGGATTTTTGTATTAATTTTGGAAGTTTAATTATTTTATATAAATTATAGACTATATATATGAATGTATGGGAATGATTATGGATTATCGGATTGCATGAGGGTATAATTACATAAATAACCTTCTTGATCCGATCATATCTCCTGGGCCGGGTAAAAGGGTTACACTTCTTAGGATGATTAACACCTCTTTATCTACTTCAAATTCTAAGATAACAAAGTCAGCATGAAAGATGAATTTATTTACACGTACCAATACATCCTCGATTTTCCTTTAGGATATGCTATGGATCGATCTGCTTGTTGAAATGTAACCGTAATTGGTCTAACTTCACCTATCCCCAACTTTCTAAATATCAACTTGGGCATCAAGTTAATGCTCGCACCCAAATCACATAATGTCTTACCACAATAAGTTGCTCCAATGTTGCAAAGTATGGTAAAACATCTAAGGTCCTTCATCTTTGGGGATAGTTTATCTTGAAGATATGCATTGCATTCCTTCGTTAGGGCTATCATCTCAGATTCTCTAAGTCTTCATTTCTTGGACAGGATATCTTTCTTGAATTTGACGTAATTCGGCATTTGTTCAAGTGCTTCTACCAACGAAATGTTGATATGAAGTTGCTTGAGTACGTCCAGGAACTTCTTGAATTGGCCCTCCTGCTTCTGCTTTTGAAGTCTTTGAGGGTAGAGTGGTAGAGGATTCTTTACTTGGACTGGCTGATTCGTCTTCTATGGTCCTTTTGCATCTAATGAAATTGTTAGTTTATCAGAATTGAATGGGTTTGAAGTTACCTTTTAGCATTTACAAGTTTTGGTTCTGACAAAACTAGAGCTTCAACACTTGGTTGAACTTCAACTGCGTCTTGAGCATCAGTTGGCTCCTTTTCAACTTCGACAATGTTGGGCTCTAATATCTTTTCGCACCTCAATGTCAATGCTTTATAGTACTCCTTCCCTGGATTCCTTGGATTCTTCGTATCACTAGGCAAAGCACCTTGTGGATAGTTCCTAAGTTCAGTGGCAAGTTGCCCCACTTGATTCTTTAAATTCTTTAGTGTGACGTCATTCTTTGCCATCTATGCCTTCAATAAGTTCTCCAAGCTATTGGAAGGTTCAACTTGTTGCGGTTTTTAAACTTGTTGAGTAAATCCTTCTGGCTGGGTCGATCTCGGTTGAGTATAAGTGTTACTAGGTCCAACCCCTTGATTACTCCAAGAGAAGTTAGGGTGGTTTCGCCAATATGGGTTTATAAATTTTGATTGCGGTCCCTGCCTGCCTCGGTTTTGGTTATCCATGTAATACACGGATTCTGGGTTCAACGGACATTCTTCGAACAAGTGCCCTTCCCCACAATAAACATAGGCTACATTCTCAAACTAATAAGGTTGCTAAGCTGCAACATTGTTAACCCATTAGCAATAAAATTCTTAAGCATTGAGGAAATCAAAGATGCCTGAGCTACAAGTGAAGTGAGTGGATCTACTTCATGTATTCCTGCGACTCATCTTCTGGAAGCTGCTTGATTAGTTGGCCACTAGTAATTGTTTCTTGGAATCCTTTCTATAATTTCATAAGCCTAAATGTAAGACCTAGAAAGAATAACACCATTGGCAGAAGCGCCTACTACCATCCTCGTGTGAGCATTGAGACTGTTATAGAACGTCTCTAGTTTGATGCAATGCGGGATTCCATGATAAGGGAATTTTCCTAACAACTCTTTGAATCTTTCCCATGCCTCATACAAGGATTCGTCATTCATCCGTTGGAAGGTAGTGATTAGCGTTCTTGCTAGAAAGAAAGTACTTCATAAGGAATCATTCTGCTAACTGTTGCCATGTGGTAATGGAATCTGGTGGCAACGAAGATCAACCAGGCTTGAGCTCTATCCCTTAGTGAATATGGGAAAACTTCAATCATAGCTCATCTTCGGATACTCCGACTAACTTGAAAGAGTCGCTCAACTCCATAAACAATCTTAGATGAAGATGAGCATCTTCGGTAGGCATTCCACTGAATTGGCCACTGTTTGAAGCATATAGAACATCACTGGCTTCATTTCAAATTGTTATGCCTCGATTTTGGGTCTTCTAATACCTGAATTAAGCTCATGAAACAACGACACATCATACTTTCTCAAGGCTCTATCCCTATCATCAACAATAAGGATATGATTTCGAGCTTGATTTGCTCCATTTCCTTGATTTTGATTCTGATTTTCAAAATTCATTTCTTCAGTCCTTCTTTGAGATGCTTGTATTCTTCTTTCTCGAAAGGTTCATTCAATTTCAGCGTCCATGAGGAGTATGTCGATAATTCGGTCAATATTCATAAACACCTAAAATGATTAGAAAATATTAATTAAGTTAAAAATTAAAAAAACAAAATGAAAAATAAAAATTTCACAAATAACTTTTAACAGTCCGGACAACGGTGCCAAAAACTTGGAATGACGGACATGTACAAGTGTACACAATCGTATCAAGTAAAAAAGTAACAAGTAAATGTCAACTTATCGTACCCACAGAGACTGTGTCAGAAAAATAATTGTAAAATAATTAAATTAACAAATTGGTGATGAAAAATATATTAATTTGGAAAGGGATTTAATAAGCTAAAATTAATCTAAGTAATTAACTAAAATATATAAAAGTAAAAGTAAATTCAATGCTCAATTTCAAGGGTTTTTTAATCAATATGACATAATGTGCTAGATCAATTGCATTCTTAAACTTAATATTATTAGAATCATGTTCATGCTTGTTACGAATTAAATTCACAGCAACTTGGTACTTTGTTAACTAATGCACATTCACACTTATTAAATTAAATAATCTCTTAACATATTCCTATGTCAATTCAAACAATTAATCAATTTTAATAAGCAAGTATAAGATTAAGTGAGGTAACAACAAATGTCTATGTTGAAACAATTTAATCACAAGAATCTTGCAAGTTATGCAAGGATAACGTACCGTTTAATACCATCGTTAATTTAACCTTCAACTACCTTAGAAGATTAAACATGTACAAATTAAATATTGCGTCCATTAATCATAATTTCAATCTGGTTAATGATTAATTCATTCGTTATCTTACAAATGTATTGTAATATAACATAAAACATGATTTTATTTAATTAAACAAACCAACAAGGCCTGTAACAATACAAAAATGATTTTTAATAAATTAAGAATTTTAACAAATCAATGTAACACAAAATTAAATTAACCTATTTTAATTAAATTAAGAAATTAAAAGAGAAAGGGACTAGAAACAAATCAATAGTTCTCTAAAGCTACTAGCACGTTCCTCTTCGTTTCTACTCGTTTTTGTCAGATCGAGGTCTCCGATGAACACTCGAATGATGCTACTCCAAGGTGGAAGAAAAACTCTTTCTCAAGAGGGGAAAATCGACAAAGGAAAGAAAGGAATGGAATGGAAAACTAAAGAGAAAAATGAGTGAGAAGAAGAGATGTTGTGGATGAGTTTAGTGATGAAAATGAGTAGCGAAGGTGGTATTTATATGTGGGATTGGAGGATATTTTTAGCGAGGAAATTTTAGCCACTAACCTCTCCATGGTCAGCCACCACTCAAGAAGATTGAGTTGTTCAAACTTTACTTGTTTAGCTCGGGGCAAATCTTCAAAAGCATAAATAGTGGAGGGGTTTGAATGGAGTTTAAGGAACCTTGGGGCTGTTCTGCAAGTATAAAAAAAAACAACTCAAGTCAACTAATTGGATCAGCTATATGGACGACACTAGGCTGCCAAATTGCTTGGTGGTTCAGTCTTTCACACTTAGCACACTAGGCTACTTTCTTTCTCTTCAGGCTTTATATTAATTTCTATCCCAATTAAAATTAGATTAAAATTTAGTTATAAAGTATATAAATATTCATAATTTGGACCGTCATTTGCTGGAAAAATAATCAGCCTTGTTCTTGGCTCACTTGGTGTAAAATTACCCCAAAGGTTTAAGCATTCTATAGTGTCTACTGAGCTGATTTTCATCAGTTGTGCCAGTTGTCAAAAATAAAATTAAATTTATGATTAATTATTATAAAAATAATTAAAATTTAATATCTTTGAAATTTAAGTACAATTAAATTGTATTTTTCAACATAATTACTACAAAATTGCATGAATTTGAGCTAGAAACGGACATGAAAAAGCCTATATAATTTCATGTTTCCAAGTATTCTGAGGATCATGCCAAAGGATTGCAGTTTGAGGAAAACTATTACCAAACTAATTACGAAAAATAATTATAATCTACTTGAATAACGAATTAGTAGTGTTAATGAAGAGGCAAGATGATATTAATAATAAATTAAATAAATTTAACTAAACCTAAATCTACTCCTAGGTTCATGTATTAGCTTTTCCTATTCCCTGTTTTAAATATGCGAGTTCCTTTTAGCCTAGATCCAGTTGTTTTTACCTAATTAATTATTGATGTAAGGTTCTAATCAATCAACTAGTCGATACTCTAGCAGGATCTTTCAATCTTCCATTAGAATAACGATTCAGCAAGAACTAATTATCTCTGACCTCACAATCCATATCGATTCAGGGTTAAGGTGTTCACGAATGGGTCATACCAATTTTGGGTTAATTCCCACCTTTATGACTTCTTAGGGTTTGTTTTACGTTCTTTCTTTCCAAATAGTGATCCAATAATAAAATTCTTCCTTTCAATCAATTAATAAGATTCATACAATTGAAACATGTGAAATATGTATAAAGCATAAATTAATTCTAATCTTTACACAACATTCAATTAACAATATTAAAGAAAGAGATATAAAGAATAGAATAAAGGAAAGAGATTCTAATGGATTTATCGATGAAAGCGTGGCTCCGGAACAATCTCCACTCGTGAGAGTCTCACTTCAGAATAGGATCCCCTGATTATAAGAACATAAAATAACCCGAGTAAAAACTTAAGAGTGAAAAAAAACCTAAGAATCAAACCCTAAATTTGTGTTTAAACTGATTACATGGCCTTTATATAGGCTTAACTTGGAATATTAAAGTGCCTAAATTAATCTTGAACTCCTTAGAGTTTGATTAGGATAAATACACCAATTTTCCTTCCAAAACGTAGTTAAAAAGTGTAGGAATTGCAGGGGTATGTCCAACACAAGAAGTTTGGCGTCGTGACATAGACATTAGACTTACTCCAAGGCTTTGTTTTTGCTTTGTCTTCGATGTTCTGACATTGGTGACTTAGTGCCATGACATAGGCATCAGTTTTGGCTCAATTGAGCATCTTTAGCTCCCGACTTGACCTACAAGACCATGTAACCTTATTTATATATATAAAATGTAATAAAAACTACTAGAAAACATAATTACTACTTTAAGTCTAAAACCATAAATATATACTAAAATGATTTTATTTAACTATTAAACAAGCTAAAGTTATGTGTGAAAAGGATGTAAATAATAATATAATCCGTGGTAGATCACCTGTGTCATGACATAGTGATCAGCTTTGATATAATTCTTCTAATGGTCTCTTGCACACTCACAAAGTTCATTATCCGACCTTTAGGTCTCAACCGGCCTAAAGTCAATAAAAGACTCATTTTTACACCTTTTACATATTTTATTCAGTACTAAAAATTGAAACAAATCCTAATTTAACCTAACATAATACCTAATTTCAAACTCCTAAAGTGTGGAAACTAGTTTAATTTGTTAGGTTGAATTATGACAGATCAAAAAGGCATTTATGAAGCTTATATATCGGTGACCTATGAAGGGTCTACCAATTAATCTGTGGATGGTAGTAGGTGATCGCTCTCTAGGGTCCAATTACATTTGGACACTAAGGTCTCGATGACACCACCAAACACAGAGGCTTCAATGTATGACTATAGCACTACTTAAGATGAAATACATTGGTACTTAGGAGCTTGGGGTATCCTCCATCCAAACTTTGCCTACAAATTTTCATGACCACGAGGGTTTCATCTTAGCAATAATACAAAGGTTTTATCCTCCTTTAATCTTGTTGGTGGTCGACTTCCACCTGCCACTCAAATCCTTTCTTTTGTGCGGTGCTGAATGAGTATGGCATTGCACCAGGACAATTATTGGCCTTATCTTGGTGGAACATGGTGGCTTTCTTCATAGATTGTTGCATGCATAATGAGCACCGATGCTGGGTGCATTCAAAAGTTTTACTAATAGAAGGTAAAAAGACAATGAGCTTCTATTGGTAATGCCACACTTCAGTGTACGCTTGGCTGTGAGCCCATAATCCAGAACGTGGTATTTGGTGACCAACAACTTCACGTTCTCGATAAAGACTCTAAGACCTTAGCACCAGATGGCCTGCACTTATCAGATGGTCGTCTCGAATGGGAAAACTCGTAAGTGACCTCTTGGTTCAGTGGTGGGAAGCTTACTACTTGAGTGCTTTTTTAACTTGCCACAATGTCTTGATGCGAATAGGGGGTATGAATTTATCACTTTTTTTTTGAATTTATTTTTATACTTAATTTTTATATTTTTATATTTTTTAGAATAATTGAAGAAGAAGACATGTGCCACTCCCCTATTTGTCCACATGTTACCTTCATGTTTGGCCATATCACCCAACTGTTCAAAACCTAATGGTGTTAAACATAAGAACCAATTTGTGTAACAGATGTGAACCTTGAGGACCAATGTGATAAAGAAAAAGACTAGGGCCAATTTGAAAAAAGTTATCAAATTTAGGGGTGAATCTATATATTAAGTCAAATTGATATAAAACTTTAAATACAATCATAATATATATAAACGAACTAGTATTTGATGCACTACAAATGAAAGTTTTTTTTAACAAGGGGGTTTAAAATAGTCATATGTTTAATTTATTTATTAGTAAATATGTCGAGTTTTTTATATAAATGACCCAAAAAAATTATTATTTACACAAATAACCCAAGTTCAAAAATATTCACCTAAATAACCTGAAATGAACAATGGAAATTGATACGTGGCAATCAATAGCCGGCACCCCCTAGGATTTCTACCCAATCATTGCCTGACTTTTGTGTCAAGCATTAAAAATTTTATTTTTTTGGTCCCTAACTCCCAATGGCCAACACCCCTGTATTTTTTAAGCTAGTATTATACTGGTATACAAAAATACCAGAGTTGAATTATATAATGTCATGTATTCCTGGAGTAGAATTATATACTGTCATGTGAAGCGGGAAGGATATGTGTTCAAGGGTTGGATGATTTCCTGTGCCATTAAAGACTATCCAAGATGTCCAACGCAGATGGATATTATCTACGTTGGAAGAATTATTATTTCGCAATTTAACAGTTGAAGTATTGTTGAGGTACTGATTCAACATAGATATATTTTCCGCCATTTGTAACTATGTGGTATAACTGTAAAAGTTATGCTATCAAAGGTCGGATGACTTTCTCTATCATCTAATGGCTAACCGAGACTACTTAGACCTGATTTAACGTAGATACACTTCCCGCCATTTGTAACTATGTGTTATAATCGTAAAAGTTATGCTATCAAAGGTTTGATGGACATTATCTATGTTTGTATTTTCTTGTATCTTTGATTTTAATTTATTTCTTATTATTGTTGTTCAAATTTTAAATTTTTGTGTATTAATATTATCAAATATTTGTAATTTCTTGTATCTGTAAATTTAATTTGTTGTGTGTTAATATTCAACAATGTTTGTATTTTCGTGTTTTAATATGTATTCGAATTATATAAATATTTTATTAAATATTTTGTTGTGAAATGCAAACAAATAATTCTTATCAAAAAATAAAATTATATTCAAAAATAATAATTACAAATTAAAGTTAAAAATTTAACAAAAAAAATCAAAATTGTCTTGATCCTGGCGACGTCCCCGGTGCTGGCGTGTAACAGTTTGGGTGCCTCCGAGGTCAGCGAGGCCGTGCACATTCTTGAGGCATTTCATAGTTGCTCGATTTGGCCTTCGATGTCCCAACCGGTGTACGTAGAATAGTGGTATAATCATACAAATCATCATCGAGAGTTCCGGAGTATTGAGTTATCGGAGGTGCCGAGGGAAAAATATCCTCCATGGTTGGTGTATGTTCTTGCCAGTGGAGCTCCGATTGATATGAGGATGATCCAGAGTATTGTGAATGTTGAGGCTCGGGGTCATCGTCGAAAATATCCTCCATGGAACAAGAAAATTGGGGCTTAGGTGCATAGGATGACGAGCTGGATGCTTCATGTTAGGGCTCGATCTCGGAATCGAGGATCGGGGATCAGGTTCCCAAATGGCGGAACTAGGCCACGACGCGAATGTAGGTCGTTCATTCGATGCCATCAGTCGCTTTTCGATACAAGCTGGTTCGAGACCACCATATACTGTCCTTCCAAAATGAACGGCTTCCCATTTAACATATACCATTGTTTGTACTATTGGGTACCCTAGAAATCTCCCTTTAAGACATACAAGGGAGTGCGCCTCGAATATCGATCATTCGAAAGAGCGATATATGGTGCAAGATATTCTGCCTAATTTATTGCATCCCTACCCGCTCCTTTTTCATCCAGTCCATGGACATCATTGATGTCAAAGGGAGGGCTCAAGATAGGTTGTTGATTAGCTGTTTAACGTCACAGTAATATTTTACAAGCGTACACTATCAATGCAAGTATAGTAGACAGATGTGAGTCTGTCAGATATCAATCCCACAAGGATGGTTGTCGTTTGTTTATCAATGTCAGTGCAATAAATAGATAAAAACAAGATAAATTGTGAGAATAATTGTCAGAGCAATACTAAAAAATAAGGATGAAATATGATAATGATAAAATGGGATTCCCAACATGAATAATCAATAGAATGCTAAGTGCTCACAAGGTATAAAAGGATAGGTGATTGTCGACGCAATAAAGTGCAATGAATATTTTACCACGCTTAACTTCTATATTTAACCTAAGACTTAAACATGCACATTAACCACACCTTCTGATGATGGAAATGGAACACCATTAAGAACAAGTGGATTAAATTACTCTAATCGTCAAGCAACTTTCGTTGTCATACTTGTTAGCTTGAACTGTTACTACACCTTCTAGCGATAGTGATCGTAATAACACTTCTGTGCTAAAAACATTCAACCCCAAAAATTAAATAGTAGAAGCAAGTTTGAATAAAATAACATTTAACCCAAAAATTATGTGTACTTCCATATAAACATAAAATAGAGAGTAATCACCAGTGTTTAGAAAAGAAATGTAAAAGAAACAAATAAAGAATACTATTCCTAGACAACTCGACTTGCTCTCCTACTTCTCTCTTGCGTCGCACTTAGGGCTCCTCGCCAGGATTTGGTCTGCATCCTTTCACGTCGGTTCACTCGTGGGAAGCTTAGGCCTCCATAGCTGAAAAGCTTCAAATGCTAGGTTGAAGAAGATAATGCACCAAAGGAGATACCTTTTTCTCTTTCCTTGTGAATATTTATATTCCTCCAAATAGTCTAGGTGTCATTTTCCAAGAATCATTCTACCTCTACTCGTACATGTTGGTTATACCAGACTGGACAGCTCATATACTTTTGTTCTATCTGCATTTGGCAGCTTCTTTGATAGCTGTCGGATGCGGCGATAATCTTGGACGCAATCTGGAAATACTTATGAGCGACATCAGTACCAAATCATGACAAAATTAAGGATAAATAGGCCAAGCTCCATTGAGTTAGAAAATGCAATTTACTAAACTAAAAAAAATGCTAAAATATGTCCTAAAGACAACTAAATGGGAACAAGTTAACTAATAAGTAGGGAGAAAACATATGTTCTTTCTAGCACTATCACACCCCCAAACTTGAGTTTTTACTAGTCCTCAAGTAAAACAAAAACTACCAAGGCTACACAAAAATTTACCAAGGCGAATGATCATTCTAGCAACTTGATTCATCTAAAATCACAATGAATGAGTCACATTCAGATGACAGAATATTGCATCGAAAACACATAAGTATGAATAACTAAGACTGTAACTTTATCAAAGCCAGCATCATGCCTCAAATCCTAGATTTCATCTACCAATACAGCATTTATTATACATACTAAGTATCTATATATCTCTTTTCTTTTCTTTTCATTTATATAATATTTTTTTTGTGAACAAGGGATATCGTTGCATTACCATACCCTTGTTCTTGAGAAATAATGATGGAGTGTAACAAACACCCAGGGAGTACATACTTGCCCCGACACACACTCATGCAACGACAATCTTTGGCCAGATTCATTTTTCTCGAACTTGCATTGGAGTGTTCCCCCTTGAACAGTTCACAATACACCCACATTGGAGTGTCTCTTATTTATAACTATATACATATATTTAAGCGGCTGTAAAAGGCAGATTCGTTTAAGATTCAAGGAATACTACTAGTCATCCCTTACTAATACAATCTAAATCATTCATCATAGAATATAAGATACAATATTCAGTCAAATTTATCCAACTCATTCATTGATAATTCACATGATTCAAGAATTAAGCATCAAATATAACAAAAATTTCAAACACATTTGCATTAACCTCAAAGAAACCTTGCATGCTTCATTAAACTCTAAAAATTTTAAAATATGGGTGCATTTGTATTTCCAAATCCCATACGCATTCCCCCAAAATTAAAGTTTGCATTGTCCCCAATACACTAACATTAAAATGTAATGACAATAGAAATGCAATGACAATGTGCACTAACGAAATAAAATTTACAGCTACATGCAATGCATGAACACTATAGAAAAAAATTAAAATAAACTAACTCAGTTTTCCTCAACCATAAATGTGGCTGCACGATGCTTCTTCTTCCTCCTTCTTCTCCTCCTTCCTGCACTTTTTGTCTTTTGAGCGCTTTCTCTTCTTTTCTTGGGGCTTAGCACGGTCGTCGGATTGCACCTTAGTTTCCTGCTTTGCCCTGGCATCATCGGCTGCTTCCTGTGTCAGATGGATCACCTCGAGTGGTTCGATGTAGACCATTATCGCCAAAGGGTTGTGGTGTCCTCACTGGTTTCTTCCGCAGCTTTCACCTGACTAGTTTCATCTCGCTATAAATTCTCAGTAGTTGCACCCATAACTTCGGGTGCATTGATAGTGTCTTCAGCTGATTCTTTCTCAGCATCTTTTTTCTCAACATTTTCTTCCTCGGAATCTTTTTCTTTCTCATTCTCATTATCAACATGGGTTTCCTCCTCTCCCATAGGAAATTTCTCCTCAACAGCATGTTCCTCTTGACCAATATTGAAATCATCTTCAAACAGGCTCTCAATCCTTTACAAGTATCCTTCACAAGTATCCTCGACGTACGCAATGGGAGGGGACGCCACCGATCGATCTTGGTCCCCTAAGTCAGCATCCTCTGATGAGGGCTCATAATCCCGTATGATTGGTGGAAACATTAGGAATTCTAAGAGTGAGTCTAGGCTCAGCTGCTTTAATATGGCTACAACAAAACTGTTCCAACATTTTCTCAGCATTGATAGTGTCTTCAGCTGATTCTTTCTCAGCATCTTTTTTCTTAACATTTTCTTCCTCGACATCTTCTTCTTTCTCATTCTCATTATCAACATGGGTTTCCTCCTCTCCCACACGAAATTCCTCTCAACAGCATGCTCCTCTTGACCAACAGTGAAATCATCTTCAAACAGGCTCTCAATCCTTCACAAGTATCCTCGACGTACGTAATGGGAGGGGATGCACCAATCGGTCTTGGTCCCCTAAGTCAGCATCCTCTGATGAGGGCTCATAATCCTGTATGATTGGTGGAAACATTAGGAATTCTAGGAGTGAGTCTAGGCTCAGCTGCTTTAATGTGGCTACAACAGAACTGTTCCAGGCCTTGGTATAGGTGTAAAACAAATTTTGTGATCTGTCTATGTCTTCTATTGTAGCGACAAGCCTGATCTGCCTATTACTGATGGAATTGTCTAACTTATCGACATCCTTCATTTTACGTAACAAGGATGTCTCAGCAGTCAGGTTTGTTCCCTTATTTTCTGCTTTTGCTTTGCCCTTCCTTTTGCTTGCTTTTGTCTCTTTCACTGTGGGCGTATCTTTGCCACGAGTCATTCTCTCAATCGAGGCTTTATTGATCAGGCCCTTATTCTCCAGGATTTCTTCATCATCATGGGGCACAATTCCCTTCTGCTGGCATAGTTGCATCACCAATGATGGGAAAACTAAAATTCTCGTTTGTCTTGCAGCGTAGTGATAGCATCGCAAATGACACTTATTTTCTCTCTAAATCTGTGTATTAATTGTCTCTTTTGTGCCATATTTAGTATGCATATTAGGCATTTCATACTTAGTTTTTTATGTTTTCTAACTCATTATTGATTATTTTAAATTCTTGTTATTTTTATCTCTTTTATATACTAATGTCGCTGCAAGCAGCCAATATATTACGTCTTAGAATTGTCTGTGCAGGAACTCATCTCAAAAGATCAATACTGGAAGAAGAATGCAACCACATAGTCAGCAATTTCCTGGTGGAGTATTGTCCTGACATTAATCTTTCTAGCCTTGATAGTAGAATGTATCAGACATAGTCTATCAAGGGTGACTGTGGTGCTGTAGGTAGAGGGCTTTAGTTTGCAGTTGACAAAACGGAACCAGATTTTGCTTTGCACTGTCAAGAAGCATCGGTGCATGGTATAATTTTTTTATTTGAACCCATCCACATTGCTTCTTCGACACATAGATCCTTCACCAAGAGATCTGTCTTGTCGTCTATGATATCCTCAATAAACTCGGAGTGTTCATCTATATCCACATTGGTGTTGCACAGCTCATTGATTCTTTGAGCATTCCACGGGATTAAGCCTTCACGAAAAAAGACAAACTCTAACTCATGGTCAATATGGTTAACATAAAACTCTCGTACCAGTGAAGGAGATTAGGTTCCAGGATGAGTGCAGAAAGTCTCCCACTTCAGCCTTGAGATGGTTTTGTAGACTTGCTTACCTAAGTCTTGTTGTTGCGACAGGAGAAATCCCTGTTCTAGGTGAAAGTTTCACTTCAACATGTTGTCCTAAAATCGGTCTTTGGCCACTTTTGTTAAGAATATCAGTGGATCCTTTTTCTATGTTGGCATCGAGGGCTCTAGTTCATGTACTGCAGTTGTAGAGGATAAGTGCTCTTCGACAAATTTAGCGACTTTCTTGACTACTCCTCTAGTTCTTGCCATATTTTTGTGAGTGAAGAAGGTTTTGAGGTGTAAAGGTACGAGCATGAAAAAAGAGTATAAATAAAAATGGTTGCTTTGTGGTTGTTACAGTCAGCACAGAGGAGGGGGTTTATAGCAAATGAAAGAAGAAGATGGAAAGGCGTGATTTTTCTGTGATTATGCGGAAGGACATAAAGCTGGTGGGAATAAATGCGTCCAATGAAAATTACGTCTGTTCAGACAGATCCAATGGTTGGGTGACTTTTGATGAAACGGTAGGATCTGAATCCTTGATATGCCCTCATTTTTTATAAGTCATCAGTTGTAGTACAATCGTACAGATTGCTTTGACAATAAAGTCCAAGTGTGTTGATAATGGTAACTAGTTATTCTGCAGAAACAAATAAGAAGTAAAAAAAACTTGAATAAAAATAAAAAAAATAAAATAAAATTGCATAATTAAAAATTTCAATCAAAATTAAAAATTTCGACCAATTTAATTGTCTCTTCCTGCTTTTGATCAATATTCCCAAAATAATGCTTCAATCGCTGTCTATTCACTTTAAATTGGTGTCCATCATGTAAATCTCTAATTGTGACTGCACCATGGGAAAATGCTTTGACAACTTCGAAAGGTCCAGACTAACGTGAGCGCAATTTACCTGGATGCAATTTCAACCTAGAATTGAATAATAAAAACTTGTTGTCCCGCGATAAATTGTCGCTACAAAATAATTTTGTCATGTCATCATTTGGTCTTTTCCTTGTAAATTACAGCATTTTCATAGGCATTTTGCCTAATTTCCTCTAGTTCGGTGATATCCAACAACCTTATCTTTCCTGCAACTTCATAGTTCATGTTCACTGCTTAATTGCTCACATTGCCTTATGCTCCAGTTCAACTAGAAAGTGACATGCTTTCCCAAAATTAACTGATACGGTAACATCCCTAATGATGTTTTGTGTGTGTCCATAATGCCTATAAAGCGCCATCAAGTTTGTAAGACCAATCTTTCCTCGAAGGGTTCAGAACCTTCTTAAGAATGTTCTTAATTTGTCGATTGGACACTTCGGCCTGTCCATTGGTTTGCGGATGATAAGTAGTAGCCATTCTATGATTAACTTTATATCTCTTTAGTGCGGTTGCCACTTGGTTGTAATGAAAGTATGTACCCTAATCACTAATCAATGCCTTTGGTGTGCCAAAGTGGGTAAGTATATATGCTTATGAAAAAAATTTAAGCACTGTCTTTGCATCATCCTTTGGGACTGCAACAGCTTCAACCCACTTCCAAACGTACTCAACAGCTACTAATATATAAAATTTCCAAATGAACTTGGAAATGATCTCATAAAATCCATATCCCAAACATTAAATAATTCAACCTCCATAATCAGTTGCTGTAACATTTCATTGCGTCGGGATATAGAACTAGTGCGCTGACACCTATCACATTGATTCACAAAATTGTGGGCGTCCTTGAATGATGAAGGCCAATAAAATCCTGATTGAATTACCTTAGCAGCAGTTCTCATGCCATCGAAATGACCTCCATGAGGAGCATCATGACAATGCTTCAAGATTGAAAGCATCTCCTCTTCCGAAACACAACGCCGAATGATGTTGTTATTACATACCTTGAATAAATACAGCTTGTTCCAATGGTACTTCACTACTTCACGAAGAAATCTTTCTTTTTTATGGCTTGTGACTCCCAATGGGAGTTTTCCACACACTAGATAATTAACCAAATCTGCATACCACTGGGTTGTCTCTACAGCAAATAACTTCTCATCTGGGAATGCGTCGACAATTTGAAGTATGTTTCCATCTTCGCTGCCAACTTTCAATTGAGACAAATGGTCTACAACTTGATTCTATGAACCCTTGCGGTCTTTTATCTCTATGTTGAATTCTTACAACAGTAAGATCCAACATATCAGTCTTGGTTTTGCATCCTTCTTCGTAAAAAGATATCTCAACGCCGAGTGATCAATAAATACGGTAACTTTTGCGCTGATAAGATATGAACGAAACTTGTCGAAAGCAAAAACTACAGCCAACAATTCTTTCTCTGTAGTGGCATAATTGATTTGAGCTTCTATAAGAGTTTTACTGGCATAATTGGTGGCGTGAAATATTTTTCATTTGCGTTGTCCTAGAACAGCACCCATAGCAAAGTCACTTACATCACACACAAATTCAAAAGGTTAAGACTAATCTGGTGCAATCACAATGGGTGCATTTACTAGCTGCTTCTATTTTTGAATGAATGCATCCAAACATGCATCGTTAAAGAGGAGTTTTCGATTTTTTTTCAGCAATGAGCATAAGGGCTTTGCAATTTCGAAAAATCTCTAATAAATCTTCAATAAAACCTCGCATGCCTAAGAAAACTTCGAATGCCTTTCACATTTGTCAGTGGAGGTAATTTCTCAATGATTTCCACCTTAGCTTTATCTACTTCAACGCCTTGACTAGAGATACGATGACCTAACACAATGCCTTCAGTTGCCAAGAAATGACATTTTTCCCAATTTAGAACAAGATTTGTGTCTTCACACTGCTTCAATACTTTATCCAAATTGTCAGCGCAATAATCAAAATCATTCCCATAGACTGAGAAATTATCCATAAAAACCTCTAAAGAGTCTTCAATCATATCTGAGAATATTGCCATCATACACATTTGAAATGTGGCTGGTGCGTTGGAAAGACCGAAAGGCATACGGCGAAAAGAAAAAGTACCAAAAGGGCAGGAGAAAGTTGTTTTCGCCTGATCCTCTGGCACAATGGCAATTTGATTGTACCCAGAATAGCCGTCTAAAAAGCAATAGTAGGTTCTTCCAACAAGCCTATCCAACATTTGGTCAATGAAAGGAAGTAGGAAGTGGTCCTTTCTTGTGGCCGCATTAAGTTTGCGATAATTCATACAAATTCGCCATCCCGTAGGAATGCGTGTAGGAATTAACTTGTCTTTGTCGTTGCTAACCACAGTGATGCCACTCTTTTTAAGAATGCACTGCACTGGACTTACTCAATTGCTATCAGAAATAAGGTAAATAATTCTAGCATCAAGCCATTTTATAATTTCCTTCTTAACAACTTCCTTCATCTTCTCGTTTAATTTTCTTTGTTGCTCAATAGATTGCTTGCCTTCATTTTCCAACTTGATCTTGTGCATGCAAAAAGATGGACTAATACCTCGAATATCGGCAATACTCCAACCAATAGCTCATTTATGTTGCTTAAGAATATGGACTAATTTCTCTTCTTGAGTCACATTCAGTGTTGCGGAGATAATAACTGGGCGAGTATTGTTATCACCAAGAAAGACAAATTTAAGATGACCAGGTAGTGGTTTTAATTCCAGAGTAGGAGCTTCTTCAATAGATGGCTTTAAAATTGGAGCCGTTCTATTGGCTAAGTCTAAGGATTCAATCTGCCATCCATACCTGAGTTTAAATTATTAGCTTCAACCATGCTATCACAATCATCTAAGAATTAATCATCAGATGTACCTACAAACTCCTCAGAAAGTAGTGTGCTTTGGGCATTGAATTCTTTCTCAATTAGGTCCTCTAACACATCGATAGTATGGCATTCTTCTTTATCCTTGCATTGAATAAATTCAAGAACACTGAAGGTGACGTGCTCATCATTAAGTCACATGGTCAGTTCACCCTTGTAAACATCAATAAGAGTTCGTCCGGTAGTTAAAAATGGTCATCCCAAGATTATAAGAACCTCTTTGTCTGCCTCGCAGTCAAGTATAATAAAATTAGCATAGAAAATGAATTCTCCACACGAACTAAGACATCTTTGATTTGCCTTTCAAGTTGAGCCAATGATTGATCTACTAGTTGCAATGTCACTCAATAGGTTTCATGTGACCAATTCCCAACTTTCTGAAAGTAGATAGTGACATTAGGTTGATGCTAGCTCCCAAGTGGCATAAAGTCTTACCCAAATAATGGTTTCCATTTGAACATGGGATAGTAAAGCTCCTAGGATCTTTCATTTGGGGGGCAACTTATTTATCAACACAGCACTACAACCTTTTGTGAGTTCAATAGTTCCAATATCACTAAGCTTCTTCTTCTTGGACAAGAGCTCCTTCATAAATTTCCCATAATTAAAAATTTGCACAAGAGCGTCTACTAAAGGAATATTGACATGAAGTTGTTTTAGTGTCTCCCGGAACTGCTGATATTGCTTATCATGCTCATTCTCTCTGAATCTTTGTCGAAAAGGTAAAGGTGGAGATATGTCAGATTGCGTCGACACCTTCGATTGCATCGACAATTTCGAGGGTCAGACATTAGGCATATGAGTGACAATTTGTGGAACTTCTTTGTTTGGAACATCGAAAAGCTCTTCAGATTCAACTTTCTCACCAAGGATCACTTCACCAATGTCTTGAGGTGCTACAGTAGAGTTTGTAGTCGGCTCGCCAGTTTGTTTGTCACTCCTAAAAGTGATAGCTTTGTAGTGTTCCTTCCCCTTTGGATTGGGATTTTCTATGTCACTAGGTAGAGTGTCTAGTGGTCGAGTATTCAGATTCGAAGCAAGTTGTCCTAATTGAGCCTCCAATGCCCGAATAGAAAATGAATTCCCTTGCACAATAGCTTCTGTGTGAGTGATGTACTCCTGCATTAAAGCTTCAAGAGTAGCTAACAGATCAGACGGAGAAACTTGCGTGTACTGTTGTTGTTGATGTCCTTGAACAAGCTGATTCTGCATTGATGAGTGTTGTGGTTGCATCTGATTCTGATGTGGATGCATTTGGCTTTGTTGTGGATGCATCTGAGTGTGCCGATTGTAATTTTGCTATTGCTGATTGTAATTCCCTTGTCTTGGGTTATAATTGCCTTGATTAGATGTATTCCTATATCGGAATGTCGCAGCATTTTGTCCGGCATTATGAGTTCCCTAAGACTGTTGTTGTGTGCAAAATTATTATAAGAGTTGCCATAACAATTACTGCGGATATTTGATAGCATTAGAAATGACACCTGTTTTCTGCCTAAAGTTGTGTATTAATTGTTTCTTTTGTAGAATATTTAGCATGCACGATAAGCATTTCATACTTATATTTATATTCTCTAAATCATTGTTGTTTGGCTTAAATTCTTGTTATTTTATCTCTTCTATGCACTAATGTCGGCGTATGCAGAATATGTTCAGAATTATCAGCATAGAGATCCATCTCAGAAGATCGATGCTAGAAAGAATTTAAAGATGCAGCCACACCTTTACTTTTATGGGTTAATTCACGCTACAAGCACATCTGGAAGCACCAGTGCAGGAATTTCACACGATGTCCCCATAATTAAAGATCGTAGATCACACCCAGAAATGCGGCGACAACCTGGAGATTTATGAAGATCACATCAGACTGCGTGAGTGCACAGTTGGATTTCAACAAACTTTGACAGCTGCACAAGAAGTTGGATCTGAGGGGAGATGAGATATACAATTCTTGAAGCCTATAAACAAAGGAAAGAAGAAGGAGAAAGATATCAAGGAGTGAAGGAATTAATTCTGCAAATACTTTGAGTTTTTGAAGCTTTATGCTGGAGTCCGGTGAGCTGATCGATCAGGCGAGCAACCACTTCTGACGAGAAGTGCTGGTGCGATACAAGAGGAGCAGTTAATAGATAATCCTAGTATCCTAGGGATAGTATGCTTCGATTTATCTATTAATTTCTCCTTTAAAGCTGATGAATTCTAATGACATTTGATTGTATATGAGAATATCTTTCAATGTTAGACTAGTTTGATTCAAACTTAATTCTTCTTATCTATTAATTCTTGGATTTAACTGCTTGACCACGAGAGTGTAATTGCAGTCTACCAACACTGAGAGATGCGGTGACAAGTTAAATTAACAGGCAAGTCAGCGAGAGTTGCTTGAGACTAGAAGAGATTCTGTCACTTGTTCTTAAGTGTGAAGCAATGCCAGCACTGAGAGGTGTGGTACTTGTGAGCGCTTGAGTCTTAATTAAACAGAGAGTTGTTATTGGTATGATTTCATTGGAACCTTATTGCTGCGACAATTCATCTACACTATACTTTTTTGACACATCTAGCTTTGCTACTTAGTGAAATCAGTGATCCACTCCAATCCTTTACACTTGATCACACTTTTACTTTTATGCTTTTAAATTCCCCAAAACTTCAACAATTATTTGATTTACTTTCAGTTGCTCAGACAATTAACTTTTATAATTACATTGACAACTTTGACTATTTTAACTGTGCAGATCTGATTTAATTGCGCTGACATCCTTACTAGCATTTTCCCTAATCTTAGCTTTAGTTTCTTCAATAATTGAGCATCAAGAACTCTTTCCTCGTGGGATCGATATCTGATAGAGTAATCTATCAACTATACTTGCATCGATGTGTGTCCACTTGCACAATTGCTATGACGTTATAGGCCGATCAAGTTTTGGCGCCGTTGTCGGGGAATGGCGTTTATTTGATGTTCTTTTTTGTAGTTGCAATTATTCTTTCTTACTTAAATTTTTATTTTTACTAATCTGTTAAACTTTCTTTTGTTGATTTCCTCTTTATTCTTTAGGAGTTGCATGTCCACAAGGAGAAATCCTAAGGATATGGTGACCTTTGACCTAGAACTTGAACGAACTATTCGAAGGAGGAAGCAAGAACAAAAGAAAGTGGCTGGCAATAACAACAACAACAATAACAACCTACCACCATAGCTGCCACAAGATGTAGTTCCTCTAATACAGCGACAACGAATCAATAATGTACCACCACCGCTTCCACAAGAAGAGCAGGTGCAAAACAAGACAATCAGGGACTTTGTTGTTCTTGTGCTTGACGATTTGCAACCAGGGGTTGTAAGGCTAGCTATACAAGCTGGAAACTTTGAATTGAAACCAGTTATGTTTCAAATGCTCAATTCAAACGGGCAATATGCGAGCTTACCTCATGAAGATGCGAGGGAGCATCTTAAATCATTTCTACTTATTTGTGCATCTTTTAGCCAACATGGTGTTCCTGATGACACCTTAAAATGCAATTATTTCCTTATTCGTTGCAGGGAAGAGCAAGAACATGGTTCTTGGGTTTGCCGATTAGATCCATTACATAATGGAATGTGTTAGCAACGCAATTTGTTTTGCATTTCAATCCGCCGACAATGAATGCTAGGTTGCGTACTGATATCATAACTTACCATCAATTAGATGATGAAAACTTACATACAACATGGGAGCATTATAAAACTCTGCTTAGATGTTGTCCTATGCATGGAATTCATCAAGAGACTCAGTTCGAGATCTTTTACAACAGATAAAATGCCCAGAAAAGAAATCTTGTCGACGCATCTACAAATGGTCCCTTTTTGGATTGTACCTATACTAAAGCTGTACGAATTTTAGAGAGGATTACACAGCATGATTATCAATACCCTATCTCTTGTTCTGCTCAGGTAAAAACTAATCCTGGTGTTCTTGAATTAGATGCAATTTCAGCTTTAAGTGCACAGGTATCCTCTTTGGCCAACATTATAAAGAACATGAAGGGAACAAGTGACGTTGCCCCTATTCAAGTGGCACAACAGATGGATGTCCTGACATTTTCCTGTTAAATTTACGGCAACAACCACAATTATGAGGATTGTCCACAGCATGCTGAGAATGCATTTTATGTCAACAACATTAGAGGGAATTCTTATGGTAACTCATACAATAATCGAAACCCACAACCTTGGGGGAATCAGAATGCTTCTACATATAGATATGGAAATTCCTCACAGTAAGAGAGTTATAAATAAGAGAGTTACAATAAGAATCAGCAATGGAACTATAATCATATTGCTCAGGTAAATTTGCATCCTGATCAAATGCAGGTACATAGCCAGATGTAACCACAAGCTAGAATGCAGCCACAACAGACTGCGCTGCCACATATGAAAGGACAGCATCAGCAACATCAACAATAGTTTTCTCAACAAAGATCAGATATTATGACTACTCTTAAAGCGCTGATACAAGAGCATATTACGTGAACTGAAGCAATTGTTCAAGGTAATTCTTCTTCTATCCGTGCGTTAAAAGCCCAACTAGGAAAGTTAGCTTCTAATCTGAGTACATGATCACCAAGCACTTTGCCTAGTGATACTGAGCATCTGACGCAGAAGGGCAAGGAACATTGCAAGGCTATCACGCTGCGGAGCAGAAAGTAGACTACTGAACCTAGAAGCAATTTCATTCAAGAAAATGTCGACGCAACCAAACCAACGCAACAAAGCGAAGTTGTTTATAAAGAGAGCCCAGCAGAAATAAATGAAGAGGAGCCAACTGTAGTGACTTCTATGCCTACAATTCACCCAATAAAGATGTCGACGTAACTGCTTAAGTCGATGCAACCGGTTACTCCACAACAACCCATTGACAGTAAACCTTTGCCAATTCCATAGAGATTTAAAGAGAAAGACCATGATAAGGATTATCAGAAGTTTGTTTCTACTTGAAGCAATTACACATTAACATACCTCTAGTGGATGCTCTTATGTAGATCCCTAGCTATGGGAAATTTATGAAAGAGATGTTATAAAAGAAGAAAAAGTTGTCCGAAATCGAGACGATTGCGCTCACAAAGGGGTGCAGCACTGTGCTAACAAATAAGTTACCACCAAAAATGAAAGACCCTGACAGCTTCACAATACCATGCTCAATTGGAAATCATTATCTAGGTAAAGCTTTATGCAATCTGAGAGCTAGTATTAACCTTATGCCTTTGTCCATATTCAAGAAGTTAGGAATTGGATCGATGAAACCCACTGTGGTGACATTACAGCTTGTTAATAGATCTCTGGCACAACCTGAAAGCCAGATCAAAGATGTCCTTGTCCAAGTTGATAAGCTCGTATTCCCTGTTGATTTCATAATCCTTGACTGCGAAGCAGATAAGGAGGTGCCCATCATCTTGGGACATCTATTCTTAGCAACGGAACACACGCTTATTGACGTTTTCAAAGGATAGCTCATCATGCAACATAATGACGAGCATGTTACCTTTAGTGTGTTTGAAGCATCTCTATCTTCAAGTAAAGAGCAATGTCACCATATTGACGTGATAGACGAAATTATTATAGAAGAATTCAATGAATGGAGCTCAGCAATTCCAGACAAAGATGCAGTAACATCTACTGATGATATCCTAACTGAATGCGACTATAGAGCTAAGGCTAATAGTTGTGAGCTGAGACAGAATTGGCAATTGGAATCCTTGGATTTGTCCAACAGGATGATCCCTGTGTTTAAACCATCAGTTGAACAAGCTCCTACCTCGGAGTTAAAGCCATTGCCGAGGCATCTGAAGTATGTCTTTTTGGGTGACAATGACACATTACCTGTGATTGTCAGTGCAAGCCTCGACGCAATTCAAGAAGAAAAGCTCATCGCAATTTTAAAAGAGCACAAAAGAGCCATAGCTTGGAGCATTATAGATATTAGAGGCATTAGTTCCTCTTTTTGCATGCACAAAATTAGGTTGGAAGATGAAGGGAAGCAATCCATTGAGCAACAGCGAAGGCTTAATGAGAAAATGAAAGATGTAGTGAAGAAGGAGATTATTAAGTGGATAGACGCGGGCATCATCTACCCCATTTCAAATAGCACATGGGTGAGCCTTATTCAATGTGTGCCCAAGAGAAGCGGCATCACAGTAGTGAGTAATGATAAGAACAAGCTGATCCCTACTCGCATCGCTACAGGGTGGCGAGTGTACATGGATTATCATCGTCTCAATGCGACCACAAAGAAGGATCACTTTCCATTACCATTCATTGACCAGATGCTGGATAGGTCTAGTTGGTAAAGCCTACTATTGCTTCCTAGATGGCTACTCTGGATATAATCAAATAGCCATTGTGTCGAAAGATCAAGTAAAGACCACATTCACATGCCCATTTGGAACTTTTGCCTTCCTACTATGCTATTTGGATTAAGTAATGCATCAGCCACATTCCAGAGGTGTATGATGGCTATCTTCTTGGACATGATTGAAGATTTTTTAAAGGTATTCATGGATGACTTCTCTATATATAGGCAAAACTTTAACCAATACGATGACAACCTGGCGAAAGTATTAAAGAGATGCGAGGACACAAATCTAGAGCTGAACTGGGAGAAATGCCATTTCATGGCAACTGAAGGCATTGTCCTTGGCCATCGCATATCATGTCAGGGCATTAAGGTAGCTAAAGCAAAAGTTGAAATCATTGAAAAATTGCCACCACCCACAATGTTAAAGGAATAAGAAGCTTTCTTGGTCACACTAGTTTCTATAGAAGATTCATTCGAGATTTTTCCAAGATTGCTAAACCACTATGCTCGTTGCTATAGCAGAATAAAAAGTTTGTGTTTGATGACGCATGTCTAGATGCATTTGTCAAAATAAAGAAGCAACTAGTATAAGCTCCAATTGTCATCGCACCGGATTAGACGCAACCATTTAAATTAATTTGTGACGCAAGCGACTTCGCTGTAGGAGCTGTGCTGGGACAACGAAAAGAGAAGGTATTTCACTCAATTTATTATGGTAGCAAAACTTTAACTGGCGTACAGGTAAACTATACAACTACCGAAAAGGAGTTACTAGCAGTCGTTTTTGCATTCGATAAATTTCGCTCATATCTTGTCGGCGCCAAAGTTACTGTCTACATAGATCATTCTGTGTTGAGATACCTTTTTACAAAGAAAGACGCCAAACTAAGATTGATCAGATGGATCCTACTTTTACAAGAATTTGATGTTGAAATCAGAGATAGGAAAGGATCCGAGAACCAAGTAGCAGACCACATATCCCGTCTGGAAGCTGGAAGCGAGGATGGCAATTAGTTAAGCATTGTCGTCGCATTTCCAGATGAGCAATTATTTCATGTTGATGCATCTCCATGGTATATTAATGTTGTCAATTATTTAGTTTATGGTAAGCTACCCTTGAATACTATTGGTCACAAGAAAGTCAGATTTTTGCGCGATGCTGCGAAGTATCATTGGAATGAGTCATACTTATTCAAGGTATGCGCTGACAACATTATCTGTCACTATGTTCCTAAAGAGGAAATGACTTCCATCTTGAAACATTACCATGATGCCCCCTACGGAGGCCATTTTAGTGGAATGAGGACTGCTGCAAAGGTCCTACAATCAGGATTCTTTTGGCCCACATTATTTCTCGACGCCCATAATTTTGCTCAACAATGCGATAGATGTCAACGCATAGGTTCTATATCTCGCTGTAATGAGATACTCAACAACCTATTATGGAGGTGGAGCTATATGATGTTTGGGGTATAGACTTCATGAGACCATTTCCAAACTCTTTTGGGAGTGTGTACATTCTAGTTACTGTTGACTATGTCTCTAAGTGATCGAGGCAATTATTGTTCCAAAAGATGATGCTAGAACGGTGTTGAAGTTCTTCCACATATATATCCTTACACGATTTAGAACGCCGAGGGCGTTGATATGTGATCAAGGTACTCATTTTCACAACAACCAAGTGGTGACAGCATTGAAAAGATATGGTGTGAAGCATCGCATGGCCACCACATATCATCCACAAACAAATGGCCAAGCGGAGGTGTCCAATCGACAAATTAAAAGCATCTTTGAAAGGTGGTTAACCCATCTAGGAGAGATTGGTCTTCGCAGTTACATGATGAATTGTGGGTGCTTCGCACCGTATATAAAACCTCGTTGGGGATGTCGCTGTATCAATTAGTGTTTAGTAAATCCTGTCACCTACTAGTTGAGCTTGAACACAAAGCCATGTGGGCAATCAAGTAGGTGAACATGGACTACGATGCTGTTGGACAGAAAAGGTTGTTGGACATTGTTGAGTTGGAAGAAATTAGACACACTGCTTATGAGAATGCTGCAATATACAAAGAAAAGACCAAGAGATGGCATGATAATATCATCTTGCGTCGACAATTAAATCCTAGTCAGTTGGTACTTTTGTTTAATTCACGTCTAAAACTGCATACAGGTAAATTGCGTTCAAAATGGTCAAGCCCTTTTAAGGTTGTCAAAGTATTCCAGAATGGCACGGTGACAATTGAATATATGAAGGATAGTCACCAGTTTAAGGTGAATGGCCAACGACTAAACCATTACGTGAGCCTAGATGTCAAAGAACCAAACGAGACCACATTTCTTTAATTTCAATGCAATTTTACATTTACTTTTATCTTTTTACTTTTACTTGTTTCTTTTTAGTCTTATGCAGGAATAAAAAATCGTCTTTTTATCGACGCATCATAAAGCACAACTTGTCGGCGCATTCTGTGATGACTCAGCGAAACTTTTGCAGTAAGAATCGTGCCGATTGATTTTCATCTATCCCTTGCCATTGATCAAACAAAGGCGTATGATCTGCAGCCTGGCATTTATTGGCTGTAGACGTAATGTTTTCCCACACCTTTTGCAATCATCACGTCTCCTCCAATACAAAGTTTATAAAACCCTTTTTCTACCGACTTCTTTCTTCCACTCACACTCTCTATTGTTACTGCAACCATCTGCTCCATTGTCTTCAAGTTTTTTTTTCTGAAAATTCTTTTACCTTCTAAACTAAGTTATTATGGCAAGAACAAGAGGCACGAAAACTCCGTCCAAAACCCCTATTGAATCTTCCGCCACCATGGTTTGGACTATAGACCAACCCACAAAATGAACCAGTCCTATTTTTTTGTCCAAGGTAGCGAAGGATCGCTACCAAGATGTTATACTTAAAAGAAGCTACCACCTAGAGCAGGGTATACAGTTGTCCCCATACCAAACATTCAGGAAGCAAATCACGAGAACGATCAGTTGTCTGGGCTGGGAATTCTTCTGCGACCACCCAGATGGATATTCCCCCACCATGGTAAGGGAATTTTATGTCAATCTTGTAGACTCTAAACAGGAGTTCATTTTTTTAAGGGAGGGCTTGATACCCTAGGGTGCTACCCACATCAACTTTCTGTTCCGGATTACTGAGAAGGAAGACACCCACACTGCATTTTTGGAAGAGTTGAATGATGAAGCTGCTGACCAGTTGATGAGAGATCTTTGTGTTGAAGGTATTGTGTGGACTGGCAATGGTCCACACAACTACACAATGCATCGACGTTATCTTACAATCCAAAGCCAAGTATGGTTCCACTTTGTTAATAGTCATCTGCTACCTTCAACCCATGGCACAACTGCGACACTAGATCGCATGTTTCTCCTGCACTTTATCTTTAAGGGTCCCCACATCGATGTCGGTGCAATTCTACATGACACAATTGCTGAAGCTGCTTCTAAGCAGACAGGTATATTACCTTTCCCTTCCTTGATAATGTTGCTGTGTAAGCAGAGAGGGATTATACCCCGTGATGGTGAGGAGGTGCTAGAGAACAAGGGCCCCATTAACGACATCTCGGTGGAGAGAATGACGAGAGGGTAAGAGACTCCATTGATGAAAGAAGCACCCAAGAAGAAGAGAAAGGGAAAGGAAAGAAGAAGAAAAAGCAGTCAAACAATGTGCCTACAAACCCTCAGTTGGGGAAGAGGTTGGCTGCAATGGAAGTAAGCATTGATCACATCGACATGCACCAGATTCGTATTGTCAGCGCATTGGAGGACATGGATTACAGGCAGAACCTCTTTTATCCATACACAAGAGTGTGGAACAAAACTATTGTCGACGCATTGAGAAGTCTATGCCCAAATCCCCTACCAGAGTTCCCTGTCTTTCCACCTATTGTTAGGGAAGCTCCCTCATCCTTCGACCAACCTATTCCTGATGGTAGGCCTCAAAATGTTCCATCCCCAACAAGAATTCATATCTCCGATGATGAGGAGAGTGAGGGACATTCCAACGCCATGGAAGATTGTTACAGAACAATTGCCGGCCTATTCGAGGAGGAATTTTCGAATAACCTTGGGGCTACCATGGCAGACAGGGCAGTTGTTATTGAGAAGCTACACACCCTGATCGTATCTGTGGGGCGCGAAGTAGAGAAAGGCACTGACAAAGACACAATTGGACAGGAGAAGCTTGAAGAAGAAGAAATAGAGAAAGAAGAAGAAAATGAGTAGGAGAATGAAGGAAAGGAAGGGGAACCTGATGAGAAGGACCCTGTAGAAGAGAAGGAAGAGAAGAAGGACGTTGCCCTGACAAATTTTGAGGCAGAAATTGTCGGTGCACCCACAAGTATAGGGGTATCCAGTGAAGACGTGGCTCCACCTAAAGCGAGCCGGGCTTAGGCAGTTACCGGTAACGTAAGGATCTTAATCCTCTAACCATTGTGCCCTATGTGGCACCGCTTGCTGAAGTTTATCCATCAGATGTAACTGTCGATGAGGCCGCCACCTAATCGGCTGTGGAGGAGCAATCCGCTGCTCTGGTTGATTCGAAGGACAAGAAGAGAAAGCGCAAGGATAAGAAAAAGAAGCGCAAGGAGGAAGGCGAGCGCCTTAAGAAAAAGAAGAAGAAAGTCAAAGCAGCCACTTTATCGGCTGCTGAACAATGAGTTAGTTTTACTTTTCAGTAGTTAGTTACATGCATTTTATTTTGTTGTCATTGCATTTTTATTTGTCACTGCATTTCATTTATTAGTGCATTTGCATTGTAGTTTCATTTCCATTCTTATATGTATAATATTGTTAGTGCATTGGGGACAATGCAAACATTAAGTTTAGGGGGATCTTGTGTGAAATGGAAATGCGATTGCACCCACATATTTGAAAAATTACTTGTTTCTTTAGTTCAATGAAAGTATTCAAAGTTTCAACAAAAATGTGACCACGGTTTTTATTTTTATGCTTAAATCTTGAATTGTTTGGAATGCTGAGATGTGAATTGAGTGAATATGAATGAATATTAAACCTTCTATTTCTGGACGAATGATTGGAATTGCTTTAGTAATGAATGGATAGTATCAACCCTTGAATCTTAAACTAGCTTACCAATTGCAGCGACATTGTACTAATAAAAGGCACTCCAATGTGAGTGCATTGTGACTTGTCAAGGGAGAATACTCCGCTACATGTGTTAGAAAAATCATCTAGCCAAAGGCTATCACTGCAAGAGTGTATGTCAGTACAATTACATACCTCCTAGGGGTTTGTTACACCCAATCGTTACTACCCAGGAACAAAGGTAAAGTAATGCAATGACATCTCTCAGTCACTTATAAAAAAATCACAAAAAGAAAGAAAAAAAAAGAGAAAGAAAATAAATATATTGCCATAAATGATGTATTGGTTAAGGAAGGGTTAAGATTCAAAGCATGTTACTAACATTGGTAAAGTTGCAGTTTTAATTATTTCATGCTTATAAATTGTCGGTGTATTATTCTATCATATGAATGCAATTTATATATTAGAATTCCAGATAATTTAAGTTGTTAGAATAATGATTGCGGTGACATGCTTGCTTGTGAAGTTTGCTAATTTTTGTTTACTTGAGGACAAATAAAAACTCGGACAAATAAAAACTCAAGTTTGAGGGTGTGATAGCATTAGAAATGACACCTATTTTCTCCTTAAATTTTTGTATTAATTGTCTCTTTTGTAGCATATTTAGCATGCATGATAAGCATTTCATACTTAGTATTTATATTCTCTAACTCATTATTTGCCTTAAATTCTTGTTATTTTATCTCTTCTATTCACTAATGTTGGCGTATGCAGAATATGTTCACAATTGTCAGCATAGAGATCCATCTTAAAAGATCAATGCTAGAAAGAATTTAAAAGATCCAGCCACAAGTTTAGCTTGGAATTGCGGCCAGAAATGTCACTGCATAGAAACCTTTACTTTGTATGGGTGACTTCACACTGCAAGCACATCTGGAAGCACCAACACAGGAATTTCACACGATGTCACCGTAATTGAAGATTGTAGGTCGCGCCCAGAAATACGGTGACAACCTGTAGATTTATGAAGATCACATCAGATCTGCGTGAGTGCACAACTGGATTTCAACAAACTTTGACAGCTGCACAAGAAGTTGGATCTGAGAGGAGATGAGATATACAATTCTTGAAGCCTATAAATAAAGGAAAGAAGAAGGAGAAAGATATCAAAGTTTAAAGCTTTATGCTGGAGTCTAGTAAGCTGACCGATCAGGCGAACAACCACTTCTGACGAGAACTGCTAGTGCGATACAAGAGGAGCAGTTAAGAGATAATCCTAGTAGCCTAGGGATAGTATGCTTCGATTTATTTGTTAATTCCTCTTTTAAAGCTGATGAATTCTAATGACATTTAATTGTATTTGAGAATATCTTTCAATGTTTGATTACTTTAATTCAAACTTAATTCTTCTCATCTTTTTATTCTTGGATTTAATTGCTTGACCACGAGAGTGTAATTGCAGTCTACCAACACTGAGAGGTGCGGTGACAAGTTTAATTAACAAGCAAGTCAGTGAGAGTTGCTTGAGACTAAAAGAGATTCTATCACTTGTTCTTAAGTGTGAAGCAATGCTAGCACTGAGAGGTGTGGTACTTGTGAGCGCTTGAGTCTTGATTAAACAGAGAGTTGTTATTGGAATGATTTCATTGGAACCTTATCACGGTGACAATTCATCTACACTATACCTTGTGGACGCATCTAACGTTGCCACTTAGTGAAATCAGTGATCCACTCCAATCCTTTACACTTGATCAAACTTTTACTTTTATTCTTTTAAATTCCCCAAAACTTCAACAATTATTTGATTTACTTTCAGTTGCTCGGACAATTAACTTTTATAATTACATTGACAACTTTGACTATTTTAATTGTGCAGATCTGATTTAATTGCACTGACATTCTTACTAGCATTTTCCTTAATCTTAGCTTTAGTTGCTTTGACAATTGAGCATCAAGAACTCTTTCCTCATGGGATCGATATCCGATAAAGCAATCTATCAACTATACTTGCATCAACGTGTGTCCGCTTGCACAATTACTATGACGTTATAGGCCGATCAATATTATTGACATAGAAGGCATTCGCTACATGTTGTGGACAGTCTTCATAGCTATGGTTGTCATTGCAAATCTCACAAAAAAGGTAGGAACATCAACTTGTTGTGCGACTTGTATAGGTGCAACGTCACTAGTCCCTTTCATATTTTTTATCATGTTTGCAAGAGAAGAGACTTGAGCACTAAGTATAGATATTGCGTCCAATTCAATAACTCCTTGAGTAGCTTTTACTTGCGCAACTCTAGGAATAGGATATTGATAATCATTTTGAGAATTCTCTCAAGAATTCCAACAGCTTCATCGTACATACAATCCAGCAAAGGACCATTGGCTAATGCATCGACATGATTCCTTGTTTGTGAATTCAACCCATTATAGGAAACTCGATTTGTGTTTCATGTTGAAAGTCGTGCATAGGGAAACGTCAAAGAAAATATTTATAACGCTCCTATGCAGTGTGAAGATTCTCATCATCCAATTGATGATAAGCTGTAAAATCATTTCGGTGACAAGCATTCATTGTCGGTGGGTTAAAGCGCAAAACAAACTATGTTGCTAGTGCATTCCAAGAAGTAATTGAGCCAACAGGTAGCCCAGGAACCAAGTATGAGCTATTCCCTACAAAGAATAAGGAAATAATTGCATTTTCAAAGCATCATCAGGAATGCCTTGTTGATTAAAGGAAGAGCAAATCAATAAAAATGATTTAAATTGTTCTCGTGCATCTTCATGTGGCAGTCCAGCGTATAGCCCATTAGAATTCAACATTTGAAACATTATTGGTTTGAGTTCAAAATTCCTAGCTTGGATTACAGGCCTAACAACTCCTGGTTGTAAATCATCCAAGACAGGTACTACAAAATCTCATATAGTCCTGTTTTATATTTGATCGTCCTACGGCAATGGTGGATCTTTAACATTTTGTGGTGGTATCGGAGGTATAGCTGCATTTTTTCTTGGTAAAGCCATATTCCTTTGTTCTTGAAGTCTCCTCTGAACGGTTCTTTCAACTTCTGGATCAAAATCAGTAATAAACTCCAAATTGCTTCGGGTCATAAAACACCTAAAATAAAAATGTGCAAGTAACGACGAAAAAAAACAAGTTAGCAACAACTAAATATTATATAAATAAAATAAAATGCAAAAAACAAAAATAAACATCAAACAAACGCCATCCTTGGTCATGACACCAAAACTTGATCAACTATTTAACGTAACAGCAATATTGTATAAGCGTACACTGTCGATGCAAGTATAGTAGACAGATGTGAGTTTGTCAGATATTGATCCCACGACGATGGTTGTCTTTTGTTTATTAATGTTACTGCAATAAATAAATAAAAACAAGATAAATTGTGAGAATAATTGTCAGAGCAATACTAAAAAAATAAAGATGAAATATGATAATGATAAAATGGGATTCCCAACGTGAATAAGCATCAAAATGCTAAGTGCTCACAAGGTATAAAAGGATAATTGATTATCGACGCAATAAAGTGAAATGAATATTTTACCATGCTTAACTTCTATATTTAACCTAAGACTTAAACATGCACATTAACCACACCTTCTAATGATGGCAATGGAACACCATTAAGAACAAGTGGATTAAATTCCTCTAATCCTCAAGCAACTTCCGTTGTCATGCTTGTTAGCTTGAATTGTCACTGCACCTTCTAGTGACAGTGACCGCAATAACACTTTCGTGCTAAAAGCATTCAACCCCAAAGATTAAATAGTAAAAGCAAGTTTGAATAAGATAACATTTAACCCAGAAATTATGTGTACTTCCATACAAACATAAAATAGAGAGCAATCACCAGTATTTGGAAAAGAAATGTAAAAGAAACAAATGGAGACTATTCCTAGACAACTCGACTTGCTCTCTTACTTCCCTCTTGTGTCGCACTTAAGGCTCCTCGTCAAGAGCTGGTTTGCATCCCTTTCACGTCGGTTCACCCTTGGGAAGCTTAGGCCTCCATAGCAAAAAAGCTTCAAAGGCTAGGTTGAAGAAGATAATGCACCAAAGGAGACACCTTTTTTCTCTTCCTTGTGAATATTTATATTCCTCCAAATAGTCCAGGTGTCATTTTCCAAGAATTATTCTGCCTCTGCTCGTACAAGTTGGTTATACCAGACTGGACAACTCACACAGTTTTGTTCTTATCTGCATTTGGCAGCTTCTTTGACAGCTATCGGATGCGGCTACAATCCTGGATGGAATCTGGAAATACTTATGCAGCGACATCAGTACCAAATCAAGATAAAATTAAGGATAAATAGGCCAAGGTCCAGTGAGTTAGAAAATGCATTTTACTAAAAAAAAATGCTAAAATATATGCTAAAGACAACTAAATGGGAACAACGTAACCAATAAGTAAGGAGAAAACATATGTTCTTTCTAGCACTATCTGTTGCGCACAACCGAATTGTCTCAAAACCCAATCCCCAGTGTGCCACTTCACCATATGAAAATGAATTAATGGGACACGACACACGAACAATTGTTGCTAGTTGTAAACCCATGATGGAATGAAAGACGTAATTTCTTCCCCAACATAAGGCATCCACACAAACTGTACAGTATAAACAACACGAGTTTAGTTTTTTTTGAATTATTGTATTTGAAAAAAAATCGAAAATATATCTTACCCCCCCTAGAATGGGTCTCTATCATCATATGTTAAAAGGGTAATGACAACAATCACCCAAATCTCGGATTATTTTTCCATGCAATAAATGAATATTTTATACAATTTAAACAAATAGGTAAAATCGATTTATAGAGTCACCTATTCACGAGTTGGCATATAAGCGGTAGGTTGGAGACGTTGCCAAGAAATGGTAGTCTGTATAATATCCAAGATTGGAGCAGAATGTAGCAACCACCCATGGTCTGAATTTTCGACTTTCTCGCTCGATAAAGCTTGCAGTATAAGCATGCCAACACTGCAGAGCCCCAATTGAATCTCTCGGCTTGCTCCATGTCCTTGAGTAAAGGGAGGTACATAATGTTCACTTTATTCTAACAATTGTCAGACATCAGTACCCGACCTATTAGCTGCAGAATGAACACTCTTACATGGTAGATAATATCCATTTGCATTGGATTTCTGGGGAGATGTTGAAAGTTAGATTTGAACCATATAAATTTTAGCGTGGTTAATCTTCCGTTTTCATCGTTCGGGGCACCTTGCCAAGTAGTCATTCGCAAGTGCCCTAAGGATCGTTTAATTTATCACGACCCATCACTGCAGCACCGTCAATGGGCAGCCTCAATTGGACTGCTACATCTTGCAGTGTAATTGTAAACCTCCTCACACGGGAGGAGGAACGTGTGGGTCTCGAGGCATCATTTTTCAACTAAAGCCGTTACTAAATCAACCTGGAGTTCCAATGGTTGAATATAGGCAGCAACCTCGAAGCCTACAGTGCGCACATAGTGCAAAATCAGTTCCTCGAGAAAATAGTCGAGATGATGTACTCGGGTCTGACGCTCCAGTACGAGTTCTGCGATTGAAACACGTATAATTATAATAAGTAAATGGTAATTTGAATGATATAAGTAAAAACAAATTATTCTACATGATTTACTCAAATAACTTTAACAATGTGGTCATTGTCATTGAGTAGAGTGTTGGGATCCATCGATCAATAGTCGTAAACGATAGTCAACGGTGGTCAACGACGATTATAGAAGGTTTTCAGAGCTAATAGGTGATTTTCAAGAGTTATTAGAGGTGAAGTTGATGTCGACACTGAACGACGGTGGTCAGTGATGAACTATTGTTACCGGAGCTGGGCGGTAGTGAACGGCGAATATCGAAGGTTCTCGGAGGTCGTCGGTGGTGGTGAGCTAGCTCTCAGTGACTAAATGCTATTTATAGTAGGGGACAATTACTGGTAATTTTGTAATTTTAAAGTCTGATGAGGGGTAAAATGGTAATTTTACTCCTTACAATTGTCGCGTCACGTCGGAGGCAGCAGGGCTCATTGGTTGTCGACCATAACACATGGCCAGTTGATGACAAGGGGTTGACACATGCCCAAATTGCAGATGGACTACCTAAGGCCGATACCCAAAGGCTAACACGGGCTTAGAGTTGGCTGGAACCCTAACACAAACTGCCCCCTGACCCAATCTTGACATTAGCCGACACCCTGACCCAAATGCCTTTAATTTAAATTTTAAATTTCATTTCAATTCAAATTTCAATTTCAATTTTAATTTCATTTCATTCAAATTTCATTTCAATTTCAACACTCATTTAATTTCAACTTTCAACTTAATTTCATTTAATTTAATTTCTTAAATTTCAACTTAATTTTAACTTGTACTTAATTTCAACTTCAATTTTAATTTCAACTTAATTTCAACTTCAATTTTAATTTCAACTTAATTTTAACTTGTAGTTAATTTCAACTTCAACTTAAATTTAAATTTCAATTTAAATTTAAATATCATATAAATTTAAACTTGTATTTAATTTTATTTAAATTTCTTTTTCTTTTTCTTTTTCAACTTCAATTTAAATTTCAATTTCAATTACAATATCATTTAAATTTAAATTTTAATTACAATATCATTTAATAAATTTAAATTTAACTACAATATCAACATTATAATTTAACTTCTTAAATTTCAACTTAATTTTTAATTTTAATTTCAATTAAAATAAAATACATTTTAACTTCTTATTATAATTATAATTAAAATTTTAAGTTGTCATTATTTATTTATTCACATATTTTGCACTTGTATTTTAGTTTTGAATTTAAATTTCAACTTAATTTTAAATTTTATTTAAATTTCTTTTTCATTTTCAACTTAATTTCAATTTCAGTTTAAATTAATTTTGAATTTAAATATTAATTTCATTTTATTTGAATATCAACATTATAATTGCTATGTATAATTTGTATAATTCTATAAATTTACAAACGATTTGTATGTATAATCATTAACATGCGCTCATTCTTCGTCTACCAGTCTGACATTATGAGACGATTGACCGGAACATAGACACAATGTGGGCAAGTCATTCGGTTGTGGCTAGATGTTCAACAGATCGTGCATAATTTAGGGTCGCCCGTCTCCCTGATGTCCATGTCATTTCGAATCCTCATCGAATGTGGTCGATCTATAGGCTTTCTATGGAGACTATAGTCCGGCAGCATCTCGAAAGCAAGCGATGGAACTTCCCAGTTCGATACATCGGGCATTATAGAAAATTCATTTTCCCAGATACACAATGTACGTTGCAGCGTGTACATCTCGTCTATGAATTGTTCAACATTTAAATTTGCACTCGCACACGCTGCATGAACATGTGCACACGGATATCGTAGAGCTTGAAATCTCCCGCACTCGCAACGTCTATTTTCCAAATCAACTGCATACGACCTAGGCGGAAGTCCCAAGCGACAATCAATGTACTCTGAAACTTGAAAAGTCTCCAACTCGCGCGAATAGACTTTTGCGTTCATCGTTCGAGCCATCCGACTTTTTTTTACCGTGGCGTTACGAATGTCCTCAATGTACACGTGCCCAGCCTTGATATGCTTTTCTTGCAATTGCTCCATCGTAGGCATCAATGTGGCCAACCTATAGAAGGTTGCTGAGAAAACAATAGCAATTGACAGATGTCGTGTACGCTTCAATATGACGTTAACCGACTCGATGAGGTTGGTCATCATCTTGCCATACTGATACCCATCATCGTAACTTTGCATCCATTGATACGTCTCCACGTTAGCCAACCACCCACAGAGATTTTTTGGTAAATCTTTCATCTTAGCTTCAAGCCTTGCGAACTTCTGCCTGAACCTCCGCGGTTCAAAGTCATGAGCTACATATGCAATTTCAAATCAATATTTTAAAAATTCACACACTGATAAATTTTGAATTTAAAACGAATAAAAAATACAAACAATAATTTTTACCCATGTTCACGAGTTCTTTTTTCCATTCTTTATTTCTATAATCACTAATGAAGTTTGCCCCCATGTGTCAGATGCAATAAATGGACCTCAACGGAACCCCTGATCGCCTTATTGCAACAAGTAGCCCCTTCTATCTATCCGATATAAGGCAAACGTTGTCTTGCTTGACAACGTGCCTCCTCAGATTTTTTTAGGAAAAACTCCTAGGAATCGAAGCACTCTTTTTCGATGATGGCGAAAGTGATCAGAAGTACATTTAGGTTGTCATCTTGTGCAACAACAATCAAGAGTATTTACGTGTATTTGTTATACAACTAAGTTCCATCCACCTGCAACATTAGCTTGTAGTGAGGGAAGGCCTTAACACACGGTTTGAACGTCCAAAACTATCGGTGGAAATGTTGTTTCCTCGATTGAATCACCCTGTCCAAGCCTTTATACGGAAGTGTTTGCAAATCAGTCACTGTCCACGGGAGATACTCCCGTATCGCGGTTATCCACCCTTGAAGCTCTTTTTGTGACGCATCCCAATCACCGTACAACTCCCGCATCGCCATTTGCTTCGCCCACCATGCCTTTCGGTATGAAACCTTATACTTGAAGCAAGCTTGTATGACCGCAACAAAGACCGATGCCTTAGTCAAAGTGGACTCTTTTACCATAGGCATGATGTAGTTATGGTCTTTGCTTCTAACTTTCGATGGTCTTGCGTCATATGAGCAAATGTGCATGTGTGTGGACCTTCTATTTTCCTTATTGTCCTCATCTGAGTCCGCTGCATTAACGCGGCTCGAACATGCCACTTACACCCACTTGAGGCTTTCCAACATTCTCTGATGTACAAAGACTGCGTCGACTTCGTCACTTTATAATCAACAGCTAACTTCAAGCTGTATTGCTTTATTACATTTAAGGAGTCCTTGTTCTCAAATTGTTGTCCTATGAACAACTCTTCTTCATCGGTTTCTTCCTCAAGTAGGTGAGCTGGAACTATATTTGTATATTCTGGGAACTCACGAGCTCGACCCACATCTGGATCTACGTCGCTCATAAAAGCCCCGAGATTATTCCTAATAACTATACTGTGGCCCGTGTTTCCTACCGAATGGGTGTTAACATCTTCACCTTCCATCAAGCCCTCGTCATCTATGTCTTCGGGTCCAAATCTTTATTTTTGTCATCATCTTCTATGGTGGCCAACACCTCTGGATGAAATTGTAGATTAGAACATATGTTTGGGATGTTATATGAACATCCACCGGTGTTTGATTTTCGGAAGTTGACCCTCTACAACCCGATTGATCTTCCCAGCATACATTAAGATCAAAATCTATTCCAAAACGCTGGCTTACTGGATTTACAACTTGAATTGGTTCGGGTTCTGCTATCTCTGTAACAACTTAATCGGGCAGGGATTATCGATCTCAGAGGGGCAATAAATTTCTATAATTGTCCCTAGATCATCATCATCTACAAGCTCCATTTTCGAGAACTTGATCGGATCTGATGAAACGAAAATTTGTAAAACAGTCTAAACATTTGCTTCTCGCATCGGGTAGCTATCTTTGTACTGATCTTCCGTTTAAATTCCTCCAGCGAAACACTCTTGTTGAATCTCATTGCGATTTTTCTTGGCTTTGAAAGACACAACCTTCATCAACTGCATTGAGAATTTCTCTATCGAAATGAACATAAATAAAACAAATACTAATAAAATAGTGAAAGTTCAAAACCATAAATAGTAGACAAAACAAAACACGTATATTTTTAATCTCAAATTTCCACTGATAATGAAAAAAAAGCTAAAATAGTAGACAAAACAGTTATATATATATATATATATATCTACTAGGTGCCGGCCATCAATAGGGTTAAAACCAAAAAAAAATTGAGACTAGAAAATGTGGTCCCGATCATTAATAGTGATAAAACTAGGAAATTTGTTTTCTTGGGTGTTTGAAAAGGTAGAGTCGGTCATTGGTTGCCAAAACCCAAAAAAAATTTTTTTTATTTGTGTTTTTTTAGGTGCTGATCATTTTTTTAATTTGGGTTTTTTGGTGTCGATCATTGGGTGCCAAACACTCAAATTTTTTTAAAATCTAGTATTTTCGTTATATACCAATATAATACTTATTTAAAAAAATACAAGGGTGCTGACCATTGGTTATCAGGGACCAAAAAATTAAATTCTTATGATTGACACAAAAGTCAGGCAATGATTGAGTAGAAAATCCTAAGGAATGCCAACCGTTGGATATCATTTATCAATTTTTATTATTTATTTTAAGTTATTTAAGAAAATATTTTTAAACTTGAATCATTTATGTAATAATTATTTTTTTCAGATCACTTAGGTAAAAAACCCAAATCTGTCATACTCTGCTAGTTGAGTTTCTAAATTCTACAGACATAGTTCTAGTGGTGATACATACATTTCCAAGTAATAATAAGAAAATAAATATATATAATATTTTTAGAAAAACAAAAAAAAAGAGGCATTACAATATTTGAATTCTATTCGTGAAATTAAAATTTTCTACTGATCATCTGTCAAATACAACATGACACATCATTATTGAAAAAATATAAAATAATGAAAGGTTTATAAATAAATACTAATAATTTTATTTATATATAATTAAATAATAAATATTAAAATTTTAAATTCAAATTAAAAAACCCTAAATTTTTAAAGTTAAGATTATAAATTCGAGAATTATTAATATTTATATATAACAATTATGTTTAATATTTATTTAGAAGTTGTTTGTTTTTTATTTTATGCACTAATGATTTAGATGGATTAAAAATAACTATTTCCTAACTACCCAAATAATAATCCGGAATGAAAGTAACAGCAGTGCAGGGGGGGAATGAAGAGACACACTGATATATGGATGGAAGATTATTGAAGTATGAATTAAACTAATGGAAAGACTAATGACCCTAAGAAGAACTGGTCTCCACAGAAAAGTGAAAGTTCTTAAATGTCAAAATAAATGCGAATTTGTTAATACTGTCTGTAGCTCTTAAAGTTAATTATTATGTAAGAACAATGTACACACATTACACACAAATAATGAGCCGACAGTCATAAAGCTTTGTGTGGTAGCTTTCATGGAGGGGGGTTTATTTATTTAATATTCATAAACAGTGTATAGAAACCATTAAATGTTTGTCCCCCATTCTCTTGTTTTTACTTCCTGTTCATTGTTCCATATCTTTGTCGCATACATGCGTTTACAACCAGCAAATTGCAGTGCTGAATGTCTTGAAATTTGCTTTGAGAGAGAAAGAGAGAGAGAGATGGTCAATGACTGATTGAAATGTCGTTTCATGGTACAGTTTAATGACTTTCTGAGTATGTATATATATATGTTTGTACATTGATGCCCGCTGATTTGCCCAACCAAAAGCTCCAAATTGTTTCCCTTTCCCTTTCTCTAATCTCATGAGAATTTGATCAGAAATTAAATTGATTAACGGATTTTTTAATGGACAGTATGTTTATATATGGTTAATGTAAAAAAACAGTGACAATAAAATTAAATATTATAATAATATTATAATGTGAAATAAAAATAAAATTAAACATACCGTACTAAAGATGACTCTAAATTGTTTTATGATTTCTTTGATTGAATAATAATTAAAGTAAATCAATAAACATAAAAATATAACCTTTTGAATTAATTAAAATGCTCTATTTTTTTTTGTTATATACAATTGATTAGACCATTCAAATCACTTTTTTATCCTAATAATATAAAAAATTAAAAAAATTATCAAAATAAAAAGTTTTTACAGATTTTTTACTCAAATTATTAAAAAAAAACTTAAATGATATGGACTCCCATTAATTATTAAAATGATATGTTTTGAGAGTGAAAAGTACCTTATAGGCGGCACCACTGTGCACGGCCTGACAATTTTTTATTTATTATATTTTTATATTATAAAATAAAAAAATTATATTTTATTAATGGTGCCTCACCAATAGGCAGTACCACTATACATTTTTACATACTATTTTAGTATATATGGGGTATCGTATATACCATATTGGAGCTGATAATTGGTGTCAAGTGCATACATGACACCAAAAATGTTTATTTGGTAGGCGACATCCACGTCTAATCAGTGGCATGCATGCAGCATTCAAGCAATGGGCGCAGCAAAGGAGAGGCAAGCAGTGGGCAGGGATTCGGCTTGAGGAGCGGGCAGCATTAGGGGCATTTTTCTTTGGTTTGTAAGGGGAGGGGGTGACCTTAGGGTACCACCGAGAGAAAGAGAAAAACAAGAAGAGTAGTAAAGAGGGGGAGAAGAAAGGAAGGAAGGAAAGAAAAAAAAAGAGGTATATTTTTATTATTTTGTTGTGTTGTTTTAAGGTTTTTTAATTTATTTTAAAATTATTTTATAGTTTAGTTTAGTTAGATTAATGTTATAATTTTTTTAGTAGAATAGATTAATGAGAAAAAAAAAATCAAAAGAGAGATAAAATTTGTTGTTGTTTTTAATTTATTTTAAAGTTATTTTGTTAGTAATTATTATAATTTTTTTTTGTTTAGTGGATGGATTAAGGAAGAAAAAAGCTAAAACAAAGGTAAATGTAAATGTTTTGTTGTTTTTAATTTAATTTAAAGTTATTTTTTAGTAATTATTATAAATTATTTGTTTTGTTTAGTTTAATTTTTATTTTTATTTGATTTTTTATTAATTTTTTTATTTAGTAGAGTAGATTAAAAGGAGAGAAAGAAAGATAAGTTTTGTTGTTTTTAATTTAATTTAATTTAATTTTGTTAGTAAGTAAGTTTTCTAAAATAGCCTCTAAAATAAAAATGTCCATTTTATTTTTTTTATTTTGAATAATATATATTCTATTATTATACTTAATATTTATTTGATTTATATATTTTATTATTTTTAAATTTAAAAATTATTAATTAATTAAATGAAAAACTAATAAAAATATCTAGTTATCAGTTTTATGGCTTTATCTTTTAAATGAATGAGATTTTTAAAGGAAAAATGATAGTTTTTTTTTAAGTTGCAAGTAAGTAATTATTATAAATTATTTGTTTAGTTTAATATTTATGTGATTTTTTAGGTTATAACTGTAAATTGTCTTAATTATTATAAAGTTATTTATTTTTTTTAATTATTATAATTATTATATTATAAAGGCTTGTTTGTTTTGCTTAAATTTGTTTATGTAATTTGTTAAATTTGTGATTTTTATTATTTTTTTATCGAAATAATTATTTATGTACCGAGCTAATTGAATTATTTTTTTTCAATTGCAGAATGGATTCTTGATAAACAACGAGCATCAACACATATCAGACACGGTGAATAACATATTACACACGGACAATATGATGGTAATAAAATTATTATTTGTTACTCATGTCATTTACGAAATTAAATTAGGTTATATTAACTATTTCGATAAATTAATAAGGCATTGTCCAGTACTGTGTACTGAGGGGTTGTGTGAAAGATCTAAGCTATAAACCCCATGAACGTCTGATTCCATACTTGGAGAACGCTGGATTCGGATCAGCGGCATTGAACCAAACTTTTGATTTGTGGTACGATTTAATATCCACATTGGAGGAGCGATTGGGCCTAGAGACCCACACATTTCATTTGTCGTGTAAGGAGTGCACCATCACTTTGGAGGATGTTGCACTGCAACTCGAGCTCCCCATCCATGGGAATGTGGTCATCGGCGCAAGTTCGATCCCTGAGCCGACCGTACTTTGCTATGACTTACTAGGACGCTCACCAATGATGGAAAGTTTATGGGATTGAAGTTTTCATGGCTGAAGGCCAATTTTGTGGAATTACCGAGTGATGCAACTGAACTAGAGGTGATGTGGGCCATACGAGCATATATTATGCAAATCATAAGGGGTGTACTCATGCCGATGCGAACAACAACAAGGTTCACTTTATGTACTTGCCCCTATTATCTAATCTGAATAATATGCGTTCGAATAGTTGGGGTTCTGCGGTGCTAGCTATGTTGTATTGGGAACTTTGTCAGACCACAATCCTTCGACCATAGACATAGGCGGTTGCCTGATACTGTTACAGTCTTAGACACTTTACCGGATGCCATTCGTGGCATCCGTCACCCACCAAGCATATGTATTTCCTCTTGTTAATAGGTGATAAAATATTGCCCACTCGTTAATTGCGATATATTTTTGTAATGATATTATTCTAACAATTTTTTTGTTTTCTTAAATGGAAAACTAATCCGGGAATCGGGAGGTAATACACAATTCTAATATATCGGCTAATGATCGAGCAACATGCCGGGGATGAGGTATGTTATTCCAATTATCGTGACATGTTACTAAATTATATCACTTGACCCATGTTAATATCGTGACATGTTATTAACTATGCAATTCATCCGGATACCCTATTCGTTATGAACAACATACCTCCTTAGGTTCGTTAGGAAGAATTCCCATGATTTCATGTTTTCCTTGTCCATAATAGAAAATGCTATCGGGAGCACGTTTTGGTTCCTACCTTGAGCCACTGCAATAAGTAGGATCTGCGTATATTTCCCATATAGTCAGGTCTCATCTACCTGGACAAATGGCTTGTAGTGAGGAAATGCTCGCACCCAGGGATCAAACGTCCAAAACATATACTGGAAAATTCTTCTTCCCGGTTGTAGTTGCTTATTCGGGCGATAATAAGGTCATGTCTCCAACTCAGTGGTAGTCCCCAGCACATACTGCCGCATTGCGGCTATCCACCTCTGCAGCCTATTGTACGACGCATCTCAATCTTCGAAAAACTATTCCATTTTCATTTGTTTCGCTATCCATGATTTCCGATAAGATACCCGATACTGAAATCGTTCTTGCATCTCGACAATCAATGTAGAACTTTGATGGTTAAAAGGTCATTCACCATTGGCATGATATATGTGCATATAGTTTTGGAATCAAGTCTCCGATGATCTTCTGACATACGTGTTGAAGTGCATGTGTGAGACCCAACAAATTTTCTTATCTCCCACTTCTGCGACTTTTGGATAAATGCGGCTCGTACCCGCCAATTGCAACCTTCCGTCAACTTCCAACAGTCCTCAATATATAATGTTGGTTTAGACACGACGAGTTTTTAGTCCACTAACACATTCATGCTATACCGCTTAATGGAAAATATGCACTCTTCCTTAGATTCAAATTTCAGGCCCATGAACAACTCTTCAGGTTTTGGTGCTACAACCAGTCGGTGAGGAGGTAGTATATCAAGGTACTCCGTGAACTCAGCTACATGTGCTGCATTAAGGTCTATAAGTACCATGTGTGCCCCAGCAGGATTATTGTGAATCACAATACATCTAACTTAGTTCTCGATTGAAGACATGTTATAATTTCCATCGTAATTTGTCGCTTCATCGTTTATATCATCCAGGACTTCATCCACATCGGGATCACTATCACAATTGACCTCATGATCAGAAGGAATACTACTATCATATCCAACATCACCATCTGCATCATTCTCGGGTGTAGCATTAAGATCGATGTCGATCCTGTGTACTATTGATTGACTTTCAACGTACGATATCAGAACCACCATACATGGAGTTGGATCTTCATGTTCTGCTGGAGTTGGATCTTCATCTTCAGTTGGCTCTACATTAACTAACTCGGCAAATAACTGAATCGGTGCATTTTGGTCACTCCGATTCGAACAATAAAGAGCGATCATTGTCTCCATGTCTTCATCGTTTATAAGTTCCATCTCGGTGAATTTGATGGGATTTGTCAAAACTGAAAACTTTTAGAGAAGTTTCGAGATCCTTCTCCCACGATGTCTAAAATTTTTTTGAACTAATCCTTGCCTTCATATCATCAATTGAGACATTTCGACGAAATCTCATTGCTCTTTGTTGTCGGCATTCAAATAGACATCCAACTGATGTTGTCAAACTTACTCCATCGAAATAAATGCATACGAAAAATTGATTATCCATCTTCAATAAATTTGTTAAAAAATAATAAAATTTCAATAAAATAACAAATTTAAAACTAAACTATAATATTTTCTCAAAAAAAACCTTAACTATAATATACCCTACTAAAAAAATATAACAAATAAACATTAAACTAAACTAAATTTTATAAAAATTCAAAATAAAATAATTTTAAAATAAATTAAAAACAACAGAAAAATTACATCTTTATTTTTCCCTTTTCTTGTCCTTTTCTCTTCTACTGTTTTTCTTCTTTGTTTTTTTTTGCTCAAATCTAAACACAGATTTTAAACAAACCTAAATCCCTTTCTATAATGTCCCACGCTCCAGTATCTGCCCCTTTAGCATAGTGGTGTGCCGCCTCTGAACACGGTACAACTTGTGTTAGTCCAATCTAGTATATATGGTACCCGTATATTACCAAAATATGGTCTACAGTGGTGCCGCCTATGGGTGAGGCAGCACCAATAAAATATAATTTTTATTTATTTTATAATATAAAAATATAATGTATAAAAAAATTTGTCATGCATGCATAGTGGTGTTGCCTATGAAGTACCCTCCATCCCCCAAAATATACCATTTTGGTAATTAATGGAGGTTTCATACAATTTTGTTATTTTATATTTTTATAATATCTTCGAAAAAAACCCTAAAATCAATGCAAACTAAGAAGAATGCAATTGGTATGGGCAGACAATTGAGTTTACTAAAGTTGAAATCGGTTCAGTCAAATCGATTTTTTATTTCTCAAGGTATCTACCTAAGGGAGCTCAATTACTAATCCTTCGCACTTTGTAAGCCCATTAAAAGTGAACCAGTAGACAAATAAAAGTTTGACTTTGAAGAGATAAAAGTTTGTGTTTGAAGAACTATTGGTGATCTAATACTTGTGATTAAGGTAATGAAAATTTATGTTTTAATTCATTATATGAAAACTATATTTGATTTATTAACTAATAATTTAGTTTTTTGTAGGTTAATTGTACAAAGTGAATAACTAGTTTGCAGTAGTGGTTTATTACAATGGACAAATTCTTGATATCAAAATTGGCATTGTATTTGAATTGAGGCATAAAATTAGTGGGAGAATTAAATGAAGTATTACTCTTGACGGGTTGAAATTGAAGATTAGTAATAAAAGTACAACACGTTGTAAGAGGACGATATCTACAATCTTCTATACATTTTTGACGTAATGAGATCCAGTCATATTTAGCCAACTTGAGCTTATTGATGATGGACATGTCGAGACAATGATAGTAGTTTATTGTAGCTTTGGAAATCATGTGGAAAAATTATATGTGGAATTGAATGATGATGAGCGAGTGAATACGGTAACTGAAAATCCTAGTTCATCTAATCAAACTGTGAATATTCCCTCAACCCAATGGGTCAACAATATGAATTGTAAAAGCCGTACATGGAGGTGCCATCAACGTCTTAGTGGAGATTATCCTCAGTTTACTGGCTAGATTTTGATCTAATATCACATTGGATGGTCAATATGACTCTACATGACCATCAAATGTTGGCGACATTCAAAATCCCGCATTGAACCTTAATAAAAATTTGTCGAGCCAGATGTTGAAGATGTTTTGTTTAATGTTGCATATAATGATGCAAAAATTTTGAATTTAGTGATCCTTATGTGGATTATGTATCAGAGAAGTGAATGTTCAAGAAAATGGTGGTGGAATTGCAGACTCTTAATGTATAGGACTCATCTAGTCAAATAAAAGAAGTAAAAGAAATACGCCACCGATTGCTCTAGACATTTGAAAATTGTTTCAGGGCATTTCTTTACTGCAAGCCCATTGCGCAAATAGATGGGACTCGAATGTATGGTAAATATACCTAGATGTTGATAGCGGTTATGCAAGACGAGAATCGAAACATCTTGCTAATATCATTTGTCATAATAGAAAGGAGGACATCGGATCGTGGGGATTCTTTCTAATATCATTTGTGTCCAATTGAGGTAAAACATACTAAAGGCAATGAGGCAATGTGGTGGTATACAAGAGACCAAATGCTTATCGAATGCACTACATCCGACAAATTGTTTGCAATTTTATATATAGATCCATAATACTGAACAATGTAAAGAAGTTGTTAAAATGGATAAATACTGATTCTCTTATAATCTATAGCTGTATTTAATGTTTTTATTTTTTTTACTTTAATGAATATAAACAATAATTTTTCCATAGGGTACGAGATTCAAAGATCTCGATTCCATCAAAGGTTAGAAAAGTTACGAGCAAAAAATGACTTAGTTGGGAAATGGCTCGACAAAATCCCACTCGATGCTTGGGGTGCAGTCATACGATGAAGGGAACCGATACAACTATATGACAACCAACCTAGCGGAGGCCATGAATTTAGTTATAAAAGGAACGCACCATTTTCTCCCATAATGTTTGTGTTCAATTCGACTTATTGGAGATCGCCCAATTGTTTGTGACGATGGGGACAAACAAGCCACCATGATGGGTGCATGTCACATCTTCTTCAAGAACTACAATGAGCCATGGACGCCAATTGTAGAATATCATGCTCAATAAGGGTTGAATGCTTATCCTATGAATATGAAACTTTTCAAATGTATGAGTTTACAAGACAACACACATGTCTCTGTACAACATTACATGGGGTAAATATTCCTCAAAGAGGTTTGGTTGTAAGAGGTTTCAAGCACTCTAATATCCATGTGCTCATGGAAGTGGCATGTTCCATTTTTCGGTGTAGACTATATGCAATACAAGGAAGATGTGAACATACTTTAGTGCACTTCGATGTTGGAAACATAAGTTCCCACCGATAAAAAAATGACACATATTAGGATATTTTGCCTCCGACTATGTTAGAATCCAAGACAACATCACAACCCACCTGGTCGACCCAATCAAGTCAAATTCGAATACTAAGGGATCAAAAGTAAAAAGTTATAGCATATCATAGGCTTCATACATAGACAAGATATTTGAGTGTTATGCATTAATCGATTCGAAGAAGGGAAATCAACCTCTGTATTGGGATTTAATTTCAGTTTAGAGGAATATCCTAAGACAGCGAAAGAAAGAGAACATGAGAAAGGTTCCTTATGCTTCAGAAGTAAAAAGTCTCATGTACGCTATGTAGTGTACATAATTAGATATTTGTTTCATGTAGGGCTTGGTGAAACAGTATCAGGCGAATCTAGGACTGATAGCATATAGAAATGACACTTATTTTTCTTCCTAAATTTATGTATTAACTTCTTTTTGTATTATATTTAGCATGCATGATAGTCATTTCATAATTAGTATTCACATTTTCTAACTTAATGTTACGTGCTTAAATTCTCGTTATTTTATCTTTTCTGTGCACTATTGTCGCCATATGCAGCATATGTATTGCGTTTGAAATTGTCAGTGTAGGAGATCCATCTCAGAAGATCGATGCTAGAAGAAGTTCAAAAAATGTAGTCGCAAGTTTAGCTTGGAATTGCGGCCAAACATGTCACAGCCTGGAAACATTTATTTTGTATGAGTGAATTCACATTGCAATCACATCTGGAAGCACCAGCGCACGAGAATAACACGTTGTCACTGCAATTAAAGATTAAAGATTGCACTCAACGATGTTGCGATAACCTGCAAATTCATGAAGAACACATCAGATTTGCATGAGTGCACAGTTGGAATTTAACAAACTTTGACAGCTGCAAAAGAAGTTGGATATGAGAAGAGATGAGATTTACAATTCTCAAAGCTTATAAATAGAGGATAGAAAAAGAAGAAGGTAACAAGAGGTGAAGAAATTAATTCTGCAAATTCTCTAAAGCTTTGAAGCTTGGTTTGGGAGTCTGGTGAGCTGATCGAGCAAGTGTGCGACAACTTCTGATGAGGAGTGCTTGATGTGATACAAGAGGAGCGGTTAAGGAATAATCCTAATAACCTAGGAATAGTATGCCTCAAATTATTTGTTAATCCCTCTCTTAATGTTGATGAATTCTTATTGACAGTTGATTATATATGGAAATATCTTTCAATGTTAGATTACTTTGATTCCTATTTAATTCTTCTTATCTGTTTTGCCTTGGACTTAACTGTTTTGACCATGAAAGTGTAATTGCAGTCTACCGACACTGGAAAGTATGGTGACAAGTTGGGTTAACAAGCAAGTCAGCTGAAGTTGCTTAAGACTAAGAGGAATTCTAGTCACTTGTTCTTGAGTGCAAGGCATTGCCAACACCGGAAGGTGGGATAATGTGGGCGCTTGAGTCTTGGTTAAACAGTGAGTTGTTATTGGTATGATTTCATTGGAACCTTATTACTGCGACAGTTATCTATAAAATACCTTGTCGATGATCTAGTGTTGCTACTTAGTGAAGTCAATGATCCACTCCATTCTTCTCACTTGATCAGAAATTTACTTTTTCTGCATTTAAATTCTCAAAATATCATCAACAATTTATTTTACTTTTAGTTGCTCTGATATTTATCTTTATCATTGCATTGACAACTTTGATTAACTTAGTGGTGCAGATCTGATCTAATTGCGCTGACATCCTTACTAGCATTTTCTTTAATTTTAACTTTAGTTGTTTCGATAATTGAATATCAAGAACTCTATCCTTGTGGGATCAATATCCGATAGAGCAAATCTATCAACTATACTTGCATCGACGAGTGTCTGCTTGCACTTAAATTCTATGGTCTTTACAGGCCGATCAAGTTTTGGCGTTGTTACCGAGGTTGACGTTTGTTTTGTTCATTTTTGTAGTTGCAATTATTCTTTCTTACTTAACTTTTTATTTGTACTAATTCGTTTAAATTTCTTTTGATTTTCTCAAATTCTGTAGCAGTTGCATGTCTATAAGGAGAAATCCTAAGGATATTGTGAGCTTTGATCCAGAACTCGAACGGACTATTCAAAGGAGGAAGCAAGAATAAAAGAAAATGGCTGGAAACAACAATGATCTTCTACCATTGCTGCCACAAATCTAGTTCCTCTAATACAGCCATAACGAATTAATAATTTACCACCACCCATTGCCACAAGTGGAGCAAGTTCAAGACAGGATGATCAAAGATTTTGTTGTTCCTGTGCTTGACGACTTACAAGCAGGGGCTGTTAGACCGGAAATACAGGTTGATAATTTTGAATTGAAATCAGTTATGTTTCAAATTTTGAATTCTAATGGGCAATATACAGGTTTACCTCATGAAGATGTTAGAGAGCATTTCAAATCGTTTCTACTCATATGCGCTTCTTTTAGTCAACATGGTGTCCTTGATGATGCCTTGAAAATGCAGCTGTTCCCTTATTCTTTGCAAGGGAAGGCGAGAACATGGTTCCTTGGTTTACCAGCTGGACCCATTACTTATTGGAATGTTCTAGCAACATAGTTTGTGCTGAGATTTAATCCGCCGACAATGAATGCAAGATTGTGGAATGATATCACGACATATCATCAACTGGATGAGGAGAACTTACACACTACATGGGAACGTTACAAGACTTTGCTGAGATGTTATCCCATGGATGGAATTCAACAAAAGACTCAGATCAAGATATTTTATAATGGGTTGAATGAGCAAACAAGAATCTTGTCGATGCATCCATCAATGGACCACTGTTGGATTGCACCTATAATGAAGCCATACGGATATTAGAGAGAATTGTAGAAAATGACTATCAATATCCAATTTCTCATTCTGCTCAAGTAAAAACTAATCCTGGTGTTATGGAATTAGATGCTATATCAGCTTTGAATGCACAGGTATCCTCGTTGGCAACATGATTAAGAACGTGAAGGGAACAAGTGAAGTTGCCTCAATTCAAGTAGGCCAACAGTTGGATGTCCCGACATTTTCTTGTGAAATTTACAGTGAGAACCACAGTTTTGAGGATTGTCCTCAACATGCTGAGAATGCATTTTATGTCAATAACATCAGAGGAAATTCCTATGGTAACTCATACAGTAAACCTAATTGTACACAACAACCTTGGGGGAATCAAAATGCGTCTACATTCAGATATGGAAATGCTTCAACTCAAGGTAATTTTAGACAAGGGAGTTTTAAACAACAACCAACAACAGCAGAACTATAATCACAACCCGCAATTGCATGCGCACACAGATAATATACGTTCACATGACCAAATGCGATCACAAAATAAAATGCATTCATATAACCAAATGCAATCACAAATGCCACAACAGAATGTAATGCCTAGTATGCAAGGAAAACATCAACAATAGCAACCGCAATATTCTCAACCAAGAGCAGATCCGTTGGCTACTCTTGAAGCGTTGATGCGAGAGCATATCACGAGAATAGAAGCAATCGTTCAAGGTAACTCTTCTTCTATTCGCGTGTTGGAAGCTCAACTAGGACAATTGGCTTCTAACATGAGCACGAGGTCACCAAGTGCTTTGCCTAGCGACACTGAAAATCTAACTCAAAAGGGGAAGGAGCATTGTAACATTTTGGCACCTTATACTTCTATATTATTGAATGTGTCTCAAAATCTGAAAAATTCGTGGGAGGGGTCATTTTTGGATCCAGAATGGATAGATTCAAGAAATAAGAGAATTAAGGATACCCACTAGAAAAACTAATCCAATCCATAAAGATGTACCGGAAAATATAATATTTTTGTTACTTAACCAACCATCAGGAGAAGCAAATACAACGGGTACACTAATCAGTAAGATTGACGAAGTAGCAATTAATGCAAAAACAGCCAATTGGAAAGCAATAGTCATGTTTCTAATCCTCCAAGCTACCAACAAAAGAACTATACCATTTGATCCCTCTATGATATTGACCAAAAAAAATTAATAAAATGCAAGGTAGAGGGATTTTACCATGAATCGATTGATTCTATATGACTTATTTCCAACCCTTTAACCACTTTTATTTGGACATGGGGTCGAGGGTGATTTTTTTATTTTCACGTTCACAAATAGGCATGCTAGGTTATGCATTTCATCTATCTATATATACAGATAAATAGATTGACCTATAGGTTCACACACGATATCTTTCTATACATAGTGATGGTATCAACTTATATGGCCATGTTCGATTCGGTGGAATAAAAATAAAATAGAAATTATCTTTCGGAGAGATGGCTGAGTGGTTGATAGCTCCGGTCTTGGAAACCGGTATAGTTCAAAACAAAGAACTATCAAGGGTTCGAATCCCTCTCTCTCCTTTTGCTCGATGAATAGATTTCTTTCTTTATTGCCTTTTCCTGTCTTCTTAATTAAGAATCTTAATATTAATAAAAGGTAATGGCTTGGCTGGGTGGAATAGCCGAGCTAGAAAAAAAATATTTTAGATATAAAATGAGTTGAAACGAAAGGAAAACAGAATACTTTTTAAATATCACCTGATTCCTTCAATATATATAGTGTAATCAAATTGATTCCTACCTTAAGCATTGGATCTCCTGTCTCAGTTATCTCAGTTAAGAGGAGTCATGGAAAGAAAAGGCTCAAAATCACGATCAATTCCTTTTTCAAATCCCGCTGCGGCTGCGCGAGCTCTTCCCGCATGCCATAAATGACCCACGAATAGGAAAACTCCTAGAACAAAATGAGAGGTAGCTAACCAACTTCTTGAAGAGACATAATTAACTGCATTGATCTCGGTAGCTACGCCACCTACAGAATTTAAAGACCCTAAAGGAGCATGCGTCATATATTCCGCGGAACGCCGTTCTTGCCAAGGTTGTATGTCTTTTTTCAACTTACTCAAGTCCAAACCATTGGGACCTCTTAGAGGTTCTAACCAAAGAGCACGCAGATCCAAAAAACACATAGTTTCCCCTCCAAAAATGACTTCACCGGTCGGAGAATGCATTAGATATTTACCTAACCCAATAGGCCCTTGAACGGATCCCACGTTAGCCCCAAGACGTTGGTCTCTAACTAGAAAAGTAAATGCTTGAGCTTGAGAAGCTTCTGGTCCAGTGGGCTCATAAAACTCACTAGGATAGGCGGTATTATTGAACCAGACAAAGCAACAAGCAATGAAACCAAAAACGGATAAAGCACCTAAACTATAAGACAAGTAAGCCTCTCCCGACCATACAAGTGCACAGCGAGCCCATGCAAAAGGTTTGGTTAAGATATGCCAGATTCCACCAAATATACAAATGGAACCTAACCATACATGTCCTCCAATTATATCTTCCAAATCGTCCACAGTAACAATCCATCTTTCGCCTCCAAAGGGCGATTTTAGTAAATAACCAAATATAACACTTGGGCTAAGAGTCAAGTTGGTAATTTTTCTTACATCTCCCCCTCTCGGAGCCCAAGTATCGTATACGCCCCCAAATAAAGAGCCTTGAATACTAGAAGAAAAGCACCTATACCTAGCAAAATTAAGTGAATACCCAAAATTGTGGTCATTTTATTTCTATCTTTCTATCTTTCCAACATAACCGAAAAATGGAAAAGATTCTTCAAGAGTTTCAGGTCCCAAAAGTGCATGATAAATACTGTCAAAGCCTAATACAGCAGAGGAAATTAAGTGAAGTACTCCAGATACAAAGTATGGAAAAGTGTCTATAACTTCCCCACCAGGACCTACCCCCCAGCCCAGAGTAGCTAGGTGGGGAAGTAAAATTAATCCTTGTTCGTACATGGGTTTTTCTGGGACAAAATGAGCCACTTCAAATAGGTTCATTGCTTCGGCCCAGAATACGATTAATCCGGCATGGGCTACATGAGCCCCCAATAGTTTACCGGATAAATTGATAAGTCGGGCATTCCCGGCCCACCAAGCCAAACCGATGGTTTCTTGGTCACGACCGGCTAAAGCTAAAGTTCCATTAAAGAGTGTTTCCACGGGGTAGAACCTCCTCAGGGAATATAAGGTTTTCATAAGGCTGATCTTGAGCTGCCATCCAAGCACGAATACCTTCGTTTAAAAGAATATTTTTGGTGTAGAAAGTCTCAAACTCAGGATCTTCCGCTGCACGGATTTCCTGGGAAACGAAGTCATAGGCACGTAGGTTCAGGGCCAGACCGACTACTCTAAGAGCACTCATCCATAAACCAGTTACTGGTACAAATAACATAAAGAAATGTAACCAACATTTATTGGAAAAAGCAACCCCAAAGATTTGAGACCAAAAGCGGTTAGCGGTGACCATTGAATAAGTTTCTTCGGCTTGAGTTGGGTTAAAAGCACGGAATGTATTTGCACCATCACCATCTTCAAATAAAGTACTCTACGGTAGCACCATGAATAGCGCATAGCAGAGCCGCGCCCAATACGCCGGCAACTCCCATCATATGAAATGGGTTCAATGTCCAATTATGAAATCCTTGGAAAAAGAGGATGAATCGAAATATAGCTGCTACACCAAAAACTAGGTGCAAAGAACCAACCAGACTGACCTAGTGGATAAATCAGGAATACAGAAACAAAAATAGCAATTGGACCAGAGAATGCGATTGCGTTATAAGGTCGCAATTGAACAGATCGCGCAAGTTCAAATTGACGTAACATAAAACCTATTCAGCCATGGATGCTTAGCGGGGATCCTCGTACATGGTGAATAACCAAATTCCAATTGAAATGAAATCTTTAGGATAAATCAATGCAATTTAGGAGGAATCAATGAAAGGACATCAATTCAAATCCTGGATTTTCGAATTGAGAGAGATATTGAGAGAGATCAAGAATTCTCCACTATTTCTTAGATTCATGGACCCAATTCAATTCAGTGGGATCTTTTATTCACATTTTTTTCCACCAAGAACGTTTTATAAAACTCTTGGACCCCCCGAATTTGGAGTATCCTACTTTCACGCAATTCACAGGGTTCAACAAGCAATCGATATTTCACGATCAAGGGTGTAGTACTATTTGTAGTAGCGGCCCTTATATATCGTATTAACAATCGAAATATGGTCGAAAGAAAAAATCTCTATTTGACAGGGCTTCTTCCTATACCTATGAATTTCATTGGACCCAGAAATGATACATTGGAAGAATCTTTTGGGTCTTCCAATATCAATAGGTTGATTGTTTCGCTCTTATATCTTCCAAAAGGAAAAAAGATCTCTGAGAGCTGTTTCCTGGATCCGAAAGAGAGTACTTGGGTTCTCCCAATAACTAAAAAGTGTATCATGCCTGAATCTTACCGGGGTTCGCGGTGGTGGAGGAACTGGATCGAAAAAAAGAGGGATTCTAGTTGTAAGATATCTAATGAAACCGTCGTTGGAATTGAGATCTCATTCAAAGAGAAAGATATCAAATATTTGGAGTTTCTTTTTGTATATTATATGGATGATTCGATCCGCAAGGACCATGATTGAGAATTGTTTGATCGTCTTTCTCCGAGTAAGAGGCGAAACATAATCAACTTGAACTCGGGACAGCTATTCGAAATCTTAGTGAAAGACTTGATTTGTTATCTCATGTTTGCTTTTCGTGAAAAAAGACCAATTGAAGTGGAGGGTTTCTTCAAACAACAAGGAGCTGGGTCAACTATTCAATCAAATGAAATTGAGCATGTTTCCCATCTCTTCTCGAGAGGCAAGTGGGCTATTTCTTTGCAAAATTGTGCTCAATTTCATATGTGGCAATTCCGCTAAGATCTCTTCGTTAGTTGGGGGAAGAATCCACACGAATCGGATTTTTTGAGGAACATATCGAGAGAGAATTGGATTTGATTAGACAATGTATGGTTGGTAAACAGGGATCGATTTTTTAGCAAGGTACGGAATGTATCGTCAAATATTCAATATGATTCTACAAGATCTAGTTTCGTTCAAGTAACGGATTCTCGCCAATTGAAAGGATCTTCTGATCAATCCAGAGATCATTTCGATTCCATTAGTAATGAGGATTCAGAATATCACACATTGATCAATCAAAGAGAGATTCAACAACTAAAAGAAAGATCGATTCTTTGGGATCCTTCCTTTCTTCAAACGGAACGAACGGAGATAGAATCAGACCGATTCCCTAAGTGCCTTTCTGGATATTCCTCAATGTCCCGGCTATTCACGGAACGTGAGGCTATCATACTGAGAAGTGGAAAGCAAACTACTGAGCCAAGTAGCAGTTCCAATCAAGTACATGTCAACGTATCTGAGCCAAAGCAACAAAAAGAAGTGACATATGAGGAAGACCCAGTAGAAATAAATGATGAGGGACCACCTGTAGTCACTCCTATGCCCACAATTCAACCACCAAATATATCGACGCAACTGCCCATGTCAACACAACCGAATCCTGTACAACAACCCACTAACAATGTACCTTTGCCATTTCCACAAAGATTCAAAGAGAAGGACCGTGACAAAGATTATCAGAAGTTTGTCTCTACCTTGAAGCAATTACACATTAATATACCTCTAGTAGATGCTCTTGTGCAGATCCCCAATTATGAGAATTTTATGAAAGAGCTACTATCGAAGAAGAAAAAGCTTTCTGAAATCGAGACGATTGCCCTCATAGAGGGGTACAGCGCTGTGCTAACAAATAAGTTACCACCAAAGATGAAAGACCTTGACAGCTTCGCAATCCCATGCTCCATTGAAACTCATTATTTAGGTAAAGCCTTATGTGATCTAGGAGCTAGTATTAACCTTATGCCTTTGTCGACATTCAGGAAGTTAGGAATTGGATCTATAAAGCCCACTGTGGTGACATTACAGCTTATGGATAGATCTTTAGCACAACCTGAAGGCCAGATCAAAGATGTCCTCGTTCAAGTTGACAAGCTTGTGTTCTCTGCTGACTTTATCATCCTTGATTGCAAAGCAGATAAAGAGGTGCCCATCATCTTGGGACACCAATTCTTAGCAATGGGACGCACGCTTTTTGATGTTTTCAAGGGTGAGTTGATTATGCGTCACAATAACGAGCATGTCACTTTCAGTGTGTTCGAAGCATCTTCGTCGAGAAGTAAAGAGCAATGTCACCACATCGACATGCTGGATGAAATTATTATAGAAGAATTCAATGAACGAAATTCAGCAATTTCAGATGAAGATGCAATGAAAACCACCGATGATATCCTAACTGAATGCGACCACAAAGCTGAGACTAATAGTTATGAGCTAAAACAAGGCTGGCAATTGGAGCCCTTGGATTTGTCTAACAGGACGATCCCTGTGTTTAAACCATCAATTGAACAAGCTCCTACCTTAGAGTTAAAGCCATTACTGACGCATTTGAAGTATATCTTTCTAGGTGACAATGACACATTACCTGTGATTGTCAGCGTAAGCCTCAATGCAAGTCAAAAAGAAAAACTTATCGCAATTTTGAAGCAACACAAACAAGCCATATCCTGGAGCATTGTAGACATCAGAGGAATTAGTCCCTCTTTTGTATGCACAAGATGAGGTTGGAGGATGAAGGAAAGCAGTCTATTGAGTAACAGCGAAGGCTTAATGAGAAAATGAAAGAGGTAGTGAAAAAGGAGATTATTAAGTGGCTGGATGCGGGCATCATCTACCCCATTTCAAACAGTACATGGGTAAGTCCTGTCCAATATGTTCCCAAGAAAAGCGGCATTACAGTGGTGAGTAATGATAAGAATGAGCTGGTTCCTACCCGCATTGCTACTGGTTGGCGAGTGTGTATGGATTATCGTCATCTCCATGTGGCCACAAAGAAGGATCACTTTCCACTACCATTCATTGATCAGATGTTGGATAGCTAGCTGGAAAAGTCTACTATTGCTTCCTAAATGGCTACTCTGGATATAATCAAATCACCATTGCACCAGAAGATCAAGCAAAGACCACGTTTACATGCCCATTTGGAACCTTTGCCTTTCGACGTATGCCATTTTGATTGTGCAATGCACTAGTAATATTCTAGAGGTGATAAAAGTATTCATGGATGATTTCTTTGTGTATGGACAGAATTTTAACCAATGCGCCGATAATCTGGCAAAAGTATTGAAAAGATGCGAGGTCACAAATCTAGTGCTGAATTGGGAAAATGTCATTTCATGGCAACTGAAGGCATTGTCCTTGGACATTGAATATTATGTCAGGGCATTGAATTAGACAAAAAAAAGGTAGAAATCATTGAGAAATTACCACCATCCACGAATGTCAAAGGAATAAGAAGCTTTCTTGGTCATGCTGGTTTCTATAGGAGATTTATTCGAGATTTTTCCAAGATTGCCAAACCACTATGCTTATTGCTAGAGCAGAATAAAAAGTTTATGTTTGATGATGCATGTTTAGACGCATTTACCACAATAAAGAAGCAGCTAGTACAAGCTCCAATTATCATCGCACCAGATTGGACGCAACCATTTGAGTTAATGTGTGACGCAAGTGATTTTGCTATAGGAGCGGTGTTGGGACAACGCAAAGAGAATGTATTTCACTCAATTTACTATACTAGTAAAACCTTAACTGAAGCGCATGTGAACTATACAACTACTGAGAAGGAATTATTAGCAATAGTTTTTGCATTCGACAAGTTTCGTTCATACCTTGTCGGCGCAAAAATTACAGTGTACACAAATCATTCCGCATTAAGATACCTTTTTGAGAAGAAAGATGCCAAACCTAGATTGATCAGATGGATCCTGCTCTTAAAAGAGTTTGATATTGAAATTAGAGATAGGAAAGGATCCGAGAATCAAGTAGCAGACTACTTATCCCGTCTGGAAGTTGGAAACGAAGATGGCAATCAGTCACGCATTGTCAATGCATTTCCAGATGAGCAATTATTTTATGTCGATGCATCTTCATGGTATGCTGATGTTGTCAATTGTTTAGTTTGTGGTAAGCTACCTTTGAGTGCAATAGGTCACAAGAAGATTAGATTTGCGCGACGCTGTGAAGTATCATTGGAATGAGCTATACCTGTTCAAGGTATATGCTGACAACATTATTCGTCGTTGCATTCTTGAAGAAGAGATAACTTCCATCTTGAGACATTGCCATGATACTCCCTATGGAGGCCATTTTGGTGGAATGAGGACTGCTGTAAAGGTCCTACAATTAGGATTTCTGGCTCACATTGTTTCGAGAGGCCCACAATTTTGCGCAACAATGTGATAGATGTCAACGCACAGGTTCTATATCTCGCCGCAATGAGATGCTCCAACAACCTATCATGGAGGTGAAGTTATTTGATGTATGGGGTATAGAATTTATGGGACCATTTCCAAACTCTTTTGGGAATGCGTATATTTTAGTTGCTGTTGATTATGTCTTTAGTAAGTGGATCGAAGCAATTGCGGTTCAAAAGGATGATGCTAAAATGGTGTTGAAGTTTTTCCACACATACATCCTTACAAGATTTGAAACACCTAGGGCATTGATAAGTGATCAAGGTACTCATTTTCACAATAACCGAGTGGCGACAGCATTAAAACGATATGGTGTGAAGCATCGCATGGCCACCACATACCATCCACAAACGAATGGCTAAGCAGAGCTTTCCAATCGATAAATTAAAAGTTTACTTGAGAAGGTAGTTAACCCATCTCGGAGAGAATGGTCTTCTCGGCTACATGATGCATTGTGGGCGCTTTGCATTGCATACAAAACCCCGTTGGGGATGTCGCCTTATCAATTAGTGTCTGGTAAATCCTGTCACCTGCCGGTTGAACTTGAACATAAAGCCTTGTGGGCAATCAAGCAGGTAAACATGGATTACGATGCTGTTGGACAAAAATAGTTGTTGGACATTTCTGAGTTGGAAGAAATTCGATGCACTGCATATGAAAATGCAACCATATACATGGATAAGACTAAGAGATGACAAGACAATATCATCTTGCGGCGATAATTTAACCTTGGTCAGTTGGTACTTCTATTTAGCTCATGTTTGAAATTACATCCAGGTAAATTACGCTCGAGATGGTTAGGTCCTTTCAAAGTTGTCGAAGCATTCCAGTATGTTGTGGTGACAATTGAAGATATGAATGATGGTCATCGGTTTAAAGTAAATGGCCAATGATTGAAGTATTATGTGAGCCCAGGTGTCAAAGAACACAACAAGACCATAAATCTGGTCACATTTCTTTAATTTCATTGTAATTTTTACTTTTACTTTTTGCTTTTTATTTTCATTTGTTTCCTTTTTAGTTTCTACAGGAATAAAAAATATCCTTTTTGTTGACACATCATAAAGCATAACTTGTTGGCCCATTCTGTGATGACTCAGGAAAAGCTTTTTGAGCAAGAATCGCACCGATTGATCATCATCTATCCCTAGACGTTAGATCAAACCAAGATGTACGATTTGCAGCTTGGCATTTATTGGCTGCAGACGCAATGTATTTCCAAGACAATTGCAATAATCACTCTCTTCTTCTGAAAGAATTATAAAACCCTTATTCTGCCATTCTTTTTCTCCCAGTCACAACCTCTATTGCTGCTGCAACCATCTTCTTCATTGCCTTCACACTTTTCTGCAAAACTCTCTCATTCTCTTTATTTAGTTATTATGGCAAGAACACGAGGAGCAAAAAACTCATTCAAAATCCCCCGTTGAATCCTCAGCCACTATGGTTCGGAATGCCGACCAAACCTCACAGAAAGAACCCATCTTGTTCCTCTACAAGGTAGCGAAGGATCGCTACCACGACGTCATGCTCAAGAGAAACTGCCACCCGAAGTAGGGTTTTCAATTGTCGCCACAATGGCCGTTGGGGAAACAAGTTTCAAGGATAATCTCTCGCTTGGTTTAGGAGTCATTTTGCGATCATCCGGTCGATTATTCTCCCACTTTGGTAAGAGAATTCTATGCCAACTTGGTGGATTTTGAACAGGAGTTTGTATTTGTACGTGAGGGTTTAGTGCGTTGGAGTGCCACTCATATCAACGCACTCTTCGACTTCACTGAAAAGGAAGATACCCACACTGCGTTTTTAGAGGAGTTAACTGATGAAGGTGATAACATGGTGATGCGAGATCTATGCGTCGAGGACGCTGTGTGGGTTGGTAACGATCCTCATAACTACGCGATGCACCGACGTTATCTCACAACTTAGAGCAAGGTATGGTTCCACTTTATTAACAGCCGAATTCTTTAATTATGATGCCGCGGGTAAACAGACATGTATCTTACCTTTCCCTCTTTAATTATGATGCTTGACAAACAAAGGAGGTATTGTGCCTCGAGATGGTGAGGAGGTGCTGGACAACCAAGGGCCAATAAATGATATCTCAGTGGAGCGAATGACTAGGGGACAAAAAACCCCTTTGGTGAAAGAGGTGCCTAACAAGAAGGAGAAAGGGAAAAGAAAGAGATAGGAGAAGCAAAAAGATGCCCCCACAAACCCTCATGTTGAGAAAAAGTTGGCTACAATAGAACATATCATTGATCGCATGGATATACGCCAGGTTCACCTTGTTAGCATGTTGGACGAAATAGATTACAGGTAGAATATCTTCTATGCATACACAAGGGCATGAAACAGCACTATTGTCGCTACATTAAAGAGTCTGAGTCCAAATCCCGTACCAGAGTTTCTTGGATTCCCACCTATTGTTAGGGAAGCCCCATCGTCCTCTGAGCAACATACTCCTGAAGGTAGGCCTCAACCTATCCCATCCTCAACAAGAATTCATATCTCCGATGATAAGGAGCAAGAGGGACATTCCAACGCCATGGAAGACTGTTTCAGAACTATCTCCAGCCTGTTCGAGGATGAATTTTTGAATAGCCTTAGGGATAACATGGCGGAAAGGGAGGATTTCGCTGAGGAGATGCGTACATCGATCGTATCTGTAGGTTTGGAAGCTAAGGAACGTGTTGAAATAGGCACAGCTAAGAAGGCAAAACCTGAGGAGAAGAAGGAAAATGAGGAAGAGAAGGAAGAAGAGGAGAAGAATGAAGAGAAGGAAGATGCCTCAACAAATTTCGAGGAAGAATTTTTCGACAACTACTAGTGTGGGGGCATCCGTTGAAAACATGCTTCACCTGAAGCGAGCCAGGCTGAGGCAATCACTAGTAGCACCGAGAATCTTAACTTGGCCATTGTGCCTTATGTGGCACCACTTGCTGAAGTCTAACCATTTGATATGACTGTCGATGAGGCGTCCACTCAACCTGCTATGGAGGAGTAATCCACTGCTTCGGTTGATTCCAAGGACAAAAAGCGAAAGAGGTGAAAGAGGAAAGACAAGAAAAAGAGGCGCAAAGTAGAAGAGGAGCGTCTAAAGAAGAAGAAGAAGAAAGCCAAGGCAGTTACTTCAACGGCTGCCGAACAATAAGTTAGTTTACTTTTCAATAGTTAGTTGCATGCATCCATTGTCATTGCATTGTTATTTGTCATTGCATTGTTCATGTTAGTTTATCTGCATTGTAGTTGCATTTCCATTTTTATATGTATAGTATTGTTAATACATTGGGGACAATGCAAACATTAAGTTCGGGGGGATCTTGTGTGAAATGGAAATGTGATTACACCCACATATTTCAAAATTTATTTGTGTTTTTAGGTTAATGAAACTATGCAAAATTTCAACAAAAATGTGATCATAATTTTTCTTTTATGCGTAAATCTTGAATTGTTTGGAATTCTGATATGTGAATTGGATGAATATGAATGAATATTGAGTCCTTCTATTTTTGAATGAATGATCGGGATAGCATGAGTAATGAATGGGTAGCATCAATCTTTGAATCTTGAATTAACTTGCCAATTGCAGCGACATTGTACTAATAAAATACACTCCAATGTGAGTGTATTATGACTTATCAAGGGAGAGCACTCCATTGCATGTGTTAGAAAAATTATCTAGCCAAAGGCTGTCACTGTAAGAGTGTGTGTCAGCGCAATTACATACTTTCTGGGGCTTTGTTGCACCTAATTGTTACTACCCAGGGACAAAGGTAGAGTAATGCAATGACATCTCTCAGTCACGTACAAAAATAAAAAAGAAGTAAAAGTAAACAAAGAAGAAGAGAAAAGCGGAAAAATGTTGCAATAAATACTGTATTGGTTAAGAAAGGTTGAGATTCAAAGCATGATGCTAACATTAATGAAGTTGCAGTCTTGATTGTTCATATCTATAAATTGTCCGCGCATTATTCTGTCATATGAATGCAATTTATACATCAGGGTTCTAGAAAACTTAAGTTGCAATGATAATTGTGGTGACAATTTTGATTGTGATTTTATTTACATTTCTTTACTTGGGGACAAGTAAAAACTCAAGTTTGAGGGTGTGATAGCATTAGCAATGACACCTATTTTCTTCCTAAATTTATGTATTAACTATCCCTTTTGTATTATATTTAGCATGCATGATAGTCATTTCATAATTAGTATTCACATTTTCTAACTCAATGTTATGTGGCTTAAATTCTCGTTATTTTATCTTTTCTATGCACTAATGTCGCCATATGCAGCATATGTATTGCGTCTGAAATTGTCAGCGCAAGGATCCATCTTAGAAGATCTATGCTAGAAGAAGTTCAAAAAATGTAGCCACAAGTTTAGCTTGGAATTGCGGCCAGACATGTCACCGCATGGAAACATTTACTTTGTATGAGTGAATTCACGTTACAATCACATCTGAAAGCACCAACGTAGGAGAATAACACGTTGCCGTTGCAATTAAAGATTACAGATTGCACCCAACGATGTCGCGACAACCTGTAGATTTATGAAGAACACACCAGATCTGCGTGAGTGCATAGCTGGAATTTAACAAACTTTGACAGCGATTTAATTAACAAACTTTGACAGCTACAAAAGAATTTGGATCTGAGAGGAGATGAGATTTACAATTCTCAAATCTTATAAATAGAGGAGAAAAGAAGGAGTTATCAAGAGGTAGAGAAATTAATTTTGCAAATTCTCCAAAGCTTTGAAGCTTGGTTTGGGAGTCTGGTGAGATGATCGAGCAAGTGTACGACAACTTCTGACGAGGAGTGCTTGATACGACACAAGAGGAGCGGTTAAGGAATAATCCTAGTAGCCTAAGAATAGTATGCTTCGAATTATTTGTTAATCCCTCTCTTAATGCTGATGAATTCTTATTGACAGTTGATTGTATATGGAAATATCTTTCAATGTTAGATTACTTTGATTCCTATTTAATTCTTATTATCTGTTTTCCCTTGGACTTAACTGATTTGACCATGAAAGTGTAATTGCAGTCTTCCGACACTGAAAAGTGCGGTAACAAGTTGGGTTAACAAGCAAGTCAGCGGAAGTTGCTTGAGACTAGGAGGAATTCTAGCCACTTGTTCTTAAGTGAAAGGAATTGCCAAAACTAGAAGGTAGGGTAAATGTGGACGCTTGAGTCTTGGTTAAATAGTGAGTTTTTATTGGTATGATTTCATTGGAACCTTATTACTACTGCGACAGCTCATCTATAAAATACCTTGTCGATACATCTAGCGTTGCTACTTAGTGAAGTCAATGATCCACTCCATTCTTCGCACCTGATCACACTTTTACTTTTTCTGCATTTAAATTCTCAAAATATCATCAACAATTTATTTTACTTTCAGTTACTCTGACATTTATCTTTATCATTGCATTAAAAATTTTGATTAACTTAGTGGTGCAGATCTGAGCTAATTGCGCTGACATCCTTACTAGCATTTTCTCTAATTTTAACTTTAGTTGCTTCGACAATTGAATATCAAGAACTTTATCCTCATGGGATCGATATCTGATAGAGTAAGGACCAAGACAATAGTAAGTAGTTAAGCATATACTCAAGTATTTATAGAGAATGAGGTATTATATGCTTGTGTATTCTGGAGGATATCTTTCTCCTATAGGTTTTTCTAATTCTAAATACCGAACGTGTTGGGATCCGAAGAAATTGATATCGGTTTGTGTTTTTGTCCTAGGTCGCGGGTCCATTGTGTGGAGAAGTGTAAAGAATAATTGTATTATTGACTCCACTATGGAGGCCAAATATATGGCTGCTTTTAAGGCTACCAAATAAGCAATATAGCTTCAAAAGTTCCTTACGGATCTTGAAGTTGTTCCTGGTATGGCAAAAGATATCACACTATATTGTGACAAAATTGTTGCAATAACTAATACCAAGGAGACGAGAAACCTTAAAAGGACAAAAACATACTAATTGGAAGTATCATATTATAAGGGAGGCAGTTGTAGATGGAATCATGGATGTACTCAAGGTCGCATATGAGGAAAAACATGTGGACACATTTAACAAGATTCTACAAGTAAGGAGTTTTGAGAAACACGAGCAAAGCATGAGAAAGTGGAACATGACTCATTTACTTCACTAAGACAAATAGGAAACTGTTGGATCTAGTGCTAATCTACCGTAACTTGACCTAGCAGATTAAACTAGTTTTCATACTTTAGGAGCTTAGAATTAAGCATTATTGCTAAGATTTGCTTAGGATTTGGTAAGTTTTCGTTAATACAATAAAATGTGTAAAATGTATGAAAATGGATCTTTTATTGACCTCAGGGCCGATTGAGGCCTGAAGATTGGCTAATCCACTATGTGAGTGTGCAAGAGACCTTTAGAAGGCGAACCATACAAAGAATGATTACTATGTCATGACACGGGACTAGGGATGTCGTAACATAGAGACCAGACACAAAGAATCTTGTAGCTGCCTTCGTGTCACGACACCACTCAAGAGTGTCGCGACGAACCTTGGAGAACTTACCTAAAGAAGCACACTGCTTGTTATGTTGCAACACAGAACTTGAGTGTCGCGACATCAACTCCTGGACGCGAGATTACACCGAGTGAGGGGTGTTTTGGTATTCACAATGCATCATTAAACCCAAGAATGGCAACTGACCTATGGCTAAGGATGACGACCATCAGAAGGTTATAAATAGGCCCCTTGAGCCTCCATTTTACATACACCATTTCCTTAGACAATTCTTTCTTTCTTAATTTAAGTTTAGTTTATTTTCTTTCTTATGTTTTTAGTTATTTTGTTTTTCATTATTTCATTTCTCGTTCTTTGGTTCTTCGAATAATTGATTTGTGGTCGTGCATAGATGCCTAGAATTACTTCCAAAACTTAATATAAATCAAAGATTTTCATTTACTCTATACTTTCAATACATTGATAATGTTCCATCTTTATATTGAATTTATTTTGTTTATGAAAACCATGAGGAGCTAATCCATTAAGAGAGATTAACGAGTGGAGGCATGATAATTTAACTATTGCGTAGGGTTTCTCAAAGGACCAGCTGTTTGAGAAAGGAAGAACTTGAAACAAACCCTAGGCCTGACAACTTTGGGAAGTCATCAAGGTGGGAATTAACTAAAAATTGGTATCGCCCATTCGTGAACACCTTAACCTTGAATCAGTTTGGGTTGTGAGGTCGAAAGATAAGTAGCCTCTGTCAACTCATTAGCTTAGTGGATGTATCGGAAGATCCTGCTAGGATAATGATTAGTTGGTTGAAGAGAAGCCCAAAGCAATAGTCAATGAAGCATGCCAAAGCGAGTTTATCTCCCATGCTCAAATCTAGCAACTCTTTAAATCACGTTTTCGAATTATTTTATTTATTTACTTTTATAAAGTATTTTACTTATTTTCAATAAAACCCTAAAACTTGTACTATAACCCAAGTAAAGTATTAATTAGATCTTGTTAGTGTAGGAGTTGAAGTTATCTAGTGCTATGCCTCCCTTAGATACAATCCTCGGTTTACTAACATACCCCGTTCTAACTATATTACAACTTGATCCGTACACTTGTGGAAAGCCCTAATTACACTCTGCACATTAGTACGTCCGGAGACGGTCAAGTTGTTGGCACCATTGCTAGGGAGGCAACGCCACTAATAAATTTAATTTTTACATTTTAAGAATAATTAAAAAAATTTAGGTTAAAGATTCATATTTATTTTCTTTATCTTTCTTTCTATTTTTACTAAATTTTGTTTGCTTTTTTCTATTTAGTATATGACTAGGAGCCAAGGAACCTAGTATATCCAATTACTAATCCTGAGGAGATTATCAGGAGAAACCATCGTCAATAGCAACAACAGATGCAAAATCTACCACCGCTTGTTAACGATCAAACACATGAGACCCACCTTTCGATCACGCTGACGAAAAAGTTCTGAAAGGTATACCACCACCACAATTACCAAGAAACTAATCGATGACACAAAATGAACGAACATTAAGGGAATATGCCCTACCTAATCTAGATCTAGTTCAAGGAAGTATCTCTAGACCGGCCATTGTAGCGAACAATTTTTAAATCAAGCCAGCAATGATTCAAATGATCAAATAAATGCAATTTTGATCCAGATAACTTGCATTTTGAGGCACAATGATGGAGGATCTGAGCTTACATCTGAAACGATTCCTTTAATTATGCGATACATTTTAACATAATAGGGTCACTGATGATGCTATTCATCTTTGGTTGTTCCCCTTTTCATTAATCTATGATGCCTTTCTTTTCTAGACGCGCACGCACCAAGTTCATCACTACTTAGGACAAGTTAGTGGGAAATTATTTGCAGAAATTTTTCCCTATTAGTAAGACAATGCAGTTTAGGAGAGAGATTGCAACATTTCGTCAATTGGAAGAAGAAAGGTTCCATAAACATGGGAATGTTTCAAAACCTTGATCCAGAAGTGTCCGCACCACTAGTTATCTGAGTGGTTGCAACTGCAAATATTTTATAACGGGTTAGATGCATCCGCTTGATTTGGACTCGATGGCACAACATGAGGAGCTTTAATGAATCAAACATACAACAATGCATATGATTTGATTGAGAACATGACAATGAACTCCTGCCAGTGATCAACTAAACGATTCACTTATGGCTAAAGGTCAACAACGGTTAAGGCTATTTAAGAAAAGGACAAATATCAATAACTAGTTGATAGGCTTACCCGTATTGAGTCTATAACCAGTGCACCAGCATCTCGAGAAGGAGATAAGCCTCTTTATCACTATTTCGCCAACCTAACTGAGTATGTGAACTACATCGGGAATAGGGGTGGAAACCCTTACTTGAATACTTATACACCCAATTGGAAGGACCACCCAAATTTGAGATTGGGAGGAAATCAAGGATGTAGTAGTAATCTGAACCCAATGAGAAACACAAACTACTACCTACTGACCTCTTATCTAAAAGACTTTTGCAAAAAGTTAATCGAAACGTCCATACTATATGTGCTTAGAGACTAGATCGAATCGAAGGGGAGATGCAATCCATACGGACAGAAGTGAAACAAGTGCAATCTGAGTGTACTAAATCCACAAAAACATTAAAGAAAATGAAGGAGCTGATTGGCTAATTGATGAACATGATGGGTGATATAAAAAGGCAAATTGGCACTGACATCCTTAATAACACAAAAAATAATCCCCAAAAAGAGGGCAAGGAGCAAGTAAAGGCAATAGCACTTCGATCAGGCAAAGTACTGAGTAGCCTGGAAAACCCTACTTCGGAGGAAAAAGAGGCTGCTAATGAGTACCCGAAGATAGATGCAGAAGTTGAAAATGAACCAGAGATAAATTAGGAGGCTACAACAGGACTAGAAAAAGAGATCTTAAGTGAAGCTGAAGTTAAAAAAGTTCCGTTCCCTAGCAGATTAGAGGAAAAACAAAAACATGACGATGATGAGTTTCAAAGTTTTTAAAGGAAATCATGTCAAAGTGTAGAAAGATTAAAATAGGGGAACAAGTATAAACGCATCTTGTGGTATGATCATCTCTTAATAGGTTCCAAAGAAGTTAAAAAATCCACGGAGTTTTACAATCCCGATAGAGATAGGGAATGTGTGGTTTAATAGGGCATTATGTGATTTAGGTACTAGCATTAATTTAATGCCTTTATTAATTTTTGAAAAGCTTAGTTTAGGGGAATTCAAGAACACACATGTAAAGTTGCAGTTGGCAGATAGGTCTTCAGTATACCCAAAAGGAGTACTAAAAGATGTATCGATCAAGGTTCGTAATTTTATCATCCCGGTGGATTTTGTGGACCTAGATTTTGAAAAAGATCGGGAACTACTGATCTTACTAGGCAAACCATTTTTAGACACTTCCCGATCTACCATTGATTTGGACACAAATGAGTTAACTATGAAAATTAATGGTGAGACGAAAACTTTCAAATGTGGAAATCAGCCAGATGAAGACCATGAGAGAAAAGAACAATGTAATGAACTAGTTTTTATTGGTAATCACAAGAGAAGAGACACACTTCCTTTTATGAACGTAGAACGTAGAAACATATTCAAGGAAAAGGATAAGTAGGCAAAACTAAAGAAACATGATGATCAACCAATGCCAAAAAAGACATAAGCGGGAAGGTGATGGTAAAATTGACAAATGAATTCGACAGTAAGACATGAAGGTAGAAATCAAAATCTCTATGTATATTATTGTATATATTACTCACATTCTTTTCTTTGATTTTATAGTATAAGTAGCCGAATACACTTCAATGTCGTGACACACATTCTTGGTGTCGTGATAGAGGTAACAATCCTACGAAATCTTAAAACTGAATAGTGTGTCGCGACACGAAACCCTTGTGTCACGATATCGATTCCAATTTTTATAGGGTCAACCCGATCCAGTTACACAACCTAGCGGATTACCTATTACTTTACCCAATTTAAAACCTTTAAAAACTCTCATCTTTATTCCTTATATATCTTAAGCCTCTTTTAAGCTTCCTTTTACATTAATACACCCTTAAACTCTTCATCTCTCTCAAATTCCTCAAAAGTCTACTAACCCATATACTCCAAATTTCTCAAATAACTTAGTTCATCTTCACAAACTCCTTAATCATGCTCGGTGCAACAAGGAATGGGAACATCCTTCAAAAACAGAAATCCAAACAAGTCTTGACTACACATTTAAGGTTAACAATTCCTATCTCTAGCTTTGTACTGTTTCATTAATATCATTTGTTTATTAATATTGAAATACCATGTTGCCTAGGAAAGTTCGACGAACTATGGAAATGAATCCATTGATGGTTCAAAATCCATCCACATTTTCAAATTTGAATGTTGAAAAATGTTTTTATGAACTTCAAGGTAAAACATTCATTCAAGAAAGGTGATTTGATCCATCAATGATTTTGTGTAAGGAATTATGGCCTTTAGTTAGATATCATAGGTGGGAGCATTTTTGGATGATCCATAAAGATAATGCAGTGGTCTCTGTTGTTCAAGAATTTTATGCATCACTACGAGACCACGAGATTAGGAATACTGAAGGCCATACGTGGGAATTGGTAGTTGTGTGAGGAAAAGAGGTGAAAATAACTCCTCAAATTATTTGTGACTTTTATAGTGCTCCATATTATGAGAATGATTTTACTAACGGAACTAATTTGGAATATTTTTGAGACATAGATATGGATAACATTATAAACTTTTTAACTAAAATTAGGGGTGAATGGAAATATCGCTCAGGTACCAACATTCCTGTATCCTATAATCAAGCCATTATGTTCCTAGAGACTAAAATGTGGATTCAATTTGTATGTAGATGTATTATACCTACTTTAAATGTTGCTAACATTAATACTTTTTTAGCAGTATTACTTTTCTCTATTCTACAGAAAAAGCAGGTTTGTATTGGCAGATGGATCCATCGAAAAATGAATAGGTGTGTGATGGCCTTGTGCAAAAGGGTAAGAGTACCCATGACATCCAAGGAGTAGTTGTTAAAATCGTCAAAGAGCATCATCGGTGATACATTATTCCAACAATATGTAGAGCTTCGAGGTAAACAATCAAAGATGAGAGAAAGAAACAATGAGAAGCGACAACTACACCAACTTCATCGCAAAGGTTGGCAAGTGCCTAACAAGAAGTTGGTGAGGGTAGTAATCCAAAACTGGATTGGATGATACATTGGATACAAGAATCGGAACCGCTATTTCATGAGTTTCTTGACAGAATAGCATTCGAGTCCCTAACTACACACTTGATATGTTTAGGCCAATAGCGGAGGAGCAAGATGAAGAAAAAACTAAGTGAGGATATGGGTGACAATAAGGATGATGAGATAGAGGATGATGATTAGTTTTTTATTAATTGGATTGTAATTTATTTGGATATTTTATTTTTATTTTAGGAGTAGAGTAATATTAGAGCATTTTGTCTTTTGTTTCAAGTCTTTATATAGATACCTCACCGATGAAGACAAAACATTTTGAGTTGTTCATGACAAGAGGAAGAAGCACCCACCAATAGCCAATGAGCCAACCACGATAAAAAAAAACCTTTTTTCCTTACCCTTTCGGGGCTACACATTGAGGAAAATGTGTTTTCTAAAGTGTAAGGGTGACATATAAATTTTAATTTTTCTTTTTACTTTATTTTGATTTGTTTTGAGGCTGTGGAAATATAAGTGATTTGCTTCTATTTTCGAATCAATTTGGCATGATAAGAAGTGATTTTTAAGTTATTGAGTATTAGAGTACTAAGTTCTATATGTTACACTGAATATAGGTAGTAGGTTATTATCTATACCAAGTGACATGAAAGATGTAAGGAAACAAGTATGCTAGTATATATGATAAATTGTTTCACTTGAGATTGTTTAATTGGTTAAATTTGTGCATATTGAGATATTTAGGGATGAGTTAAGGCAATTTTTGGAACACACCTAGGGCCTATAAGCTAACCTATTCTTATTTAACCTTTAGTACCAATTTTTAAGCTATTGAAACTTCTTGATGAACCTTATTACAAACCATAAAGCCTGAAAATGTCAAGTTGTATTTATCCTTTTCTATCCTTTTCTTTGGTCTTGAGTTACACGATTATAACGTATGTCCATGTGTATTGAGGGTAAGTAGATATATCAAGGCAGAGTTTGTAAAAATAGAGTGAAATAGGAAAGATCGATGCGGTATGAGAACTTTAGATTAACCTGAAAATTACAAAATAGAAGAAAAAGATGAATAGAAAAATATATGAAAAGATAAAAGCATTTGTGAGTGAGATAAATCAAGAAAAGTGGCAAAGTCATAAAAGTAGAAAAACTAGTTCATTAATGCATAAAAACTCATAGGCTAGCTAAAGTTACTATATCACGTTGAGACTTCCTATTAGGAGAGATAAGGAAGGTGAAAGAAGGAGAAATAAGGCGGTGAACGGGAAAGGGTTGCTAAAGGGGAAGAATAAGGATCAATACAATGTGCCAAATTAATTTCGTGTTTGTAACCTCTTGATGCTTACTATTCTTTTGAATTTCATACCTGTCCTAAGCCTCAAAACTTTACAAAGCAAAAATACCTATGTGACATAAATATTTCTATGCATGAATGGATATTGTATCTAACATTCTCATAAAAGACAATTTGTATTCTGCTAAGTTAATTAAAATGCTTGTATAAATTATTGACGGATTCCTACAGATAAGACCCTTAATATTTATATATTTTGTAACATACTAAACTTAGATGTTTATGGTCAAAAGTGATAAAATTGCTTATTCGTCATGCTGAAAGTGTTAGTGAATATGAAAAGCCTAAGTTATATGCTCCGAAATCAATGTTTGTATGATATTTGCTCAAGTATCATTTTTTCTTTAGTTGTTTTCATTTTAATTGCTTGAGGAAAAGAAATGAATTAAGCGTGGGGGAGTTTGATCTACCATAATTCGACCTAGCAGATTAAACTAGTTTTCATACTTTAGGAGCTTGAAATTAAGCATTATTGCTAAGATTTTCTTAGGGTTTGGAATATTTTCATTAATAAAATCAAATGTGTGAAAACGAGTCTTTTATTGACCTTAGGGCCGATTGAGGCCTAAAGGTTGGCTAATCCACTTAGTGAGCGTGTAGGAGAACTTTAGAAGGCGAACCACACCAAGATTGATCACTATGTCACGACACAGGACTACGAATGTCGCAACATAGAGACCAGACCAAAGAATCCTGAAGCTGCCTTCGTGGTCGTGACACCACACAAGGGTGTTGTGATGAACCTTAGAGAACATACCCAAAGGAGCACACTACTATGAATGTCACGACATCGATTCCTGGACGAGAAATTACACCGAGTGAGGGGAATTTTGGTCTTCACAATGCATCATTAAACCATAGAACGACAGTTGACCTAAGCTTAAGAACGACGACCATTAGAAGGCTATAAATAGGCCCCTTGAGCCTCTATTTTACACACACCATTTCCTCAGACAATTCTTTCTTTCTTAATTTAATAATTTAGTTTATTTTCTTTCTTAGGTTTTTAGTTATTTCGTTTTTCATTCTTTCGTTCTTCGAATACTTGATTTATAGACGCGCATAGATACTCAAGAATTATTTCCAGATCTTAATACAAATTAGGGATTTTCTTTTACTCTACACTTTTAATACATTTATAATGTTCCATCTTTATATTGAATTTATTTTGTTTATGAATCCCTTTATGAGGATTAGTGAGTGGAGGCATAATGATTTAACTATTGTGTAGGGTTTCTCAACGGATCAGCTGTTTAGGAAAGGAAGAATGCGAAGCAAACCCCATGCCTGACAACCCTAGGAAGTCATCGAGGTGGGAATTAACCCAAAATTGGTATGGTCCATTTGTAAACACCTTAACCCCAAATCGGTTTAGACTGTGAGGTCGAAAGATAAGTAGTCTTTTTCAACTCATTACCTTAGTCGACGTATTGGAAAATCTTGCTACGATAATGGCTAGTTGGTTGATGAGAAGCCTAAAACAATAGTCAATGAAGCATGCCAAAGTGAGTTGATCTCCCATGCTCAAATCTAACAACTCTTTAAATCATGTTTTCAAATTATTTTATTTATTTACTTTTATTCAGTATTTTATTTATTTTCATAAAAACCCCAAAATGTTTACTTATATCTCGTACTATAGCCCAACTAAAGGATTAATTAGATCTTATTAGTGAAAGAGTTGAAGTTATCTAGTGCTACGCCTCCCTTGGGTACGATCCTCAGAGTACTCACATACCCTGTTGTAACTATTTTACTTCCTGACTTGTACACTTGTTGAAAGCCCTAATTACACTCTTGACGTTAGTACGTCCGGAGGCGGTCAGGTGCCTTGAATGTAGTATATTCATTTGTAAACTTGTAATTTTTTTGAATAGATTGGTTAATAAAACAAATTCATTTATTACATTAATATGTTTTTTATAATTTTCCCCATGTGGTTTTTGCATGGAAAGCAAACTAGAAGCAAATGTTGACTCACTGGTTATCTAATGACTAAACTAATACTAAGCAATATTACATGGTCGAATCGTAATACGAAAAGATAACTTGTATTAGTAGACGAACCTAAACATGTCCTTAGTCTAATTAGAAATGAGCAAACCAATAAAAGACTAATATGTCGTCTATCAATTCCAATTGGGGAGATGTTTTGTCTTGGGCATCGGTACGGATGACTCCCAGAAGATAGAGACATAGATGTGATTGATTAGACTAACAGTACATCAGACTAGACCTAAGAAGAATAGATCCTAAATCCATTTATGGATTTATTCACATCTGATGTCCATAGTGTGGCATACCTAAATCCTGAGTGGATGACAAACTATGTATGCATCACTCGTATACTTTGATGTAAGTAAAAGCTTGAGTTCAAATAGATAAGGAACAAAAAACTAGTGTGTTGGGTATACGAATTTTGTAATATGTAGCAGCATCATTCACAATACTGGAATTCATAATCCAAGACAGAGGTAAATGATATCCTTTCATTGGCATTATATGGTTGACAAAAAGTAAACGTGGCCACAAGTTGTTTGCCTTTGTGATGAATGACTTGATTACTATTTGGTAGTAATTAAATTTTCATGAAAGAAGATGTAATGATTACAATGAGATAAATTAAGATCAAATTTGGAGAAGAAATATTATCCCAAAGAGATTAATGATATCTTATGAGGGTAACACACTTATGACAAGGTCATTGGATGAGCGCTGATCAAGTTGCTTTCGTAATGGTATGACGTTAGGGAGAGCTCAGGCATGATAATATAGTGGAATGACTTCCTAACTAAATGAGTTTATAAATAATAGGTGAAAAGTTGGAACTTAATTGTAAATCATTTTAGCCTTACTTGCATATGTCCAATCAATCCCTTTGCTAGCTCGTTGAAACCAAAATGAATTCCAAGTTTAATCAAATGAACAAAAATGGATAAAAATGGTGAAAATGGAGAAATAGGAACATTTGGAAATGATTATGGTTTTCTCTAAAATGAAAATGAAAATAGAGAAATGGAATCATTTGGAAATGAATGTGGTTTTCTCCAAAATGAAAATGAAAATGAAAATGAACTAGAAATGAATTTATGTTTTTCAAATTAAATGAAGTTCGAACATGGAAATAAATCATTTGGTCATAGTAAACTCATTAAATGTATAAATATTAAATATATTTTCTCATATATTCTTTACGGTAAAGTCGTCATGATTTTAATAAATTAGAATTGGGTTGAGAATATTATTTAATTGATTTATTTGAGATGTTTATTTTGGGAAATAGAAAAACAAATATCGGGTTGGATCGAATTATAGAGTACCGAGTTAAAATTTCGGGAAGTACTTGTAATTGGACCCGATATGAGATAGGCCCAAAAGCCCCTCATTTTAAATAAGAGGGATAACAAACCGTAGTACTATTAACTAGGGTTGTTACCACATGTACTTCTAGTTAGACTAGAAGTTTGTTTTCTAGTTGAAATAAACTTCTACAATTAACAATTTAAGTTCTTCTTATAAATAAATGACATCGATAGGGAAAAAAACACAACTTTTAGATATTGTTACATTGCCCGAAAATAAAGAGAGTTTTATTCTCTAAATATTGTATATATTTTCCAGAATAACAATTCTATGAATTTCTATTGAGAAGAGATTTTTTTTTTTCACACTAAAACAAATAAAACTATTTTTGGTTCTTTGTTTGATTAGAATCATTTGAGCCCACACTAAAACCAATTCATGATACGAGAATAGTGAAGAAGTTCGTTCGGTTGAAAGCTAGGAATGAAAAGGATCTGTTTATCTGTAAACACAAGTGTGAATTCAAATAAGGGTTCATTTCTATAAATATTAGAAATCGGCTCAGTTTTCAAAATTTTAATTTTTCACTGTACAAGGAAACTGCTTTCAAACTAGATTTTTTCCAACACAACAACCCTCTACAAGACATTCACTATAGTACGTAAGAGCGATTCATTCCCTTAACCTTTACATCGAGGTCTCGCATTTTTAGTTGTACGTCTCACATCGGGTTTATTATCATTAGGTGCATTACATTCATATTCGTCTCCTCTTTCAACTCGAGGAGCTCTCAACTTTATTTCATCATATATCTCGCTTTCTAATTCATCTGACATCTTTTAACTATATCAAAACAAACAATAACATATTTATAATCCAAACTCAACTCGAAATTGACAATAATTATGACATGTACCTCTAGTCTCAATCAGAGGGTCTGATTTAGTTTCAGAATCAACAAACTTTAGCTCTAATGCCAGTAAATGTAATACTTTACACCGAATCAGTCGTTGAATCTGAATGTGTGATGTCACATTACGTTGTCGAAGCAACTCAGGCTAACTTGATTCATATTCATGAATTTAGTTTCTTAATAATTATTCATATCAAATTGATCATCCATCCTAATCACACAAATACATCCATAATGTCAAAGATTCTAGTTCATCAAGTTACGGGGTTTTATAAGGTCAAATCCAAAGTTAAGACTCGAATCCAAACTCAATTATCTAATTTTCAATGTTATGTCTCAAGAAATGGAACTTCATGACTTGAGATAGGACTCATTTTATTTTAGAAGATTTTACTTCAATGTTATAATGTCTCAAGACATTGGAATACATTTCTCGAAACAAAGTCCATCGTGTCCTTAGACTTGATCTCGAGACAAGCCTCCCCTGTTTCCCTATTTTACCTTCAATGTTTGGATGTCTCGAGACAAAGGATACTTATTATGAGACCTAGAACGAGGCAAAACTAATTTAGCTTTGATGTTTTCTTGTCTAGAGACAATGACCACTTGTTTCGATACTTTAGTTGGGTTGTCTTAAGACTAGCTTGACAAGACTCAAGACACTAAGCATGTAGGTTAAACAACAAGGTAAAATTTTGCTCTTATGGTCTCGAGACACATTCATGCTGTCTTAAGACTCAATGGTGAATTGACCTTAAATGCACATTTTCAAGTGTCCAAGCTATAAAAAATGTACCCTTAAACATACATAAACCTTGCACCAATATAAAACCATCAGTTTAGCACATGCAGACACAACTAAACATCATTAAGTCATATCATCAATGTATCAACATTTACCTTTGATGTTTTCTTTTCTAAAGAAAATGACCACTTGTTTCGAGACTTTAGTTGGGTTGTCTCGAGACTAGCTTAAAAAGACTCAAGACACTAAGCATGTAGGTTGAGCAACAAGGTAAAATTTTGCTCTTATGGTCTCGAGACACATTCATGATGTCTTGAGACTCAATGGTGAATTAACCTTAAATGCACATTTTCAAGTGTCCAAACTATACCAAATTGTACCTTAAACATACCTAAACCTTACACCAATATAAGACCATAAATTTAGTGCATTCAAACACAACCAAAAATCATCAATGCATCAATATTTAACCAACTAGTTCATATATTCAAACTCATAAACTTGCATAATTATCTACTAATCAAGAGATGAAATTCACCTTTGTAAACCTCATAGGCCAAACACCAAATATTCCAACATTAACTTATGTAACATGCCTAAAACAACCTAAGTACATGTCATATAACCACAACAAATATATATGCATACATACATACAAAATAGGAAGCAAGGTATTTTCGGAGTTGAGTCATTGAGTTAGATGCTTGACCACTTCAAAACTACGTCAACTCTCGTTTGAGAGCTATGCATGAAAAAAACAAACTATATGCTGAGTATTGAATACTTGGTGATGCTAATATAACTCAAATTCAAATATATTAAGATTAATTTCAGCAATATATGGTTTCAACTACATTACTTTACTTTATCTCAAGATCAATAAACACATAATTCCCAAAAATTTTCTCATCCAATACTTATTTCAATATCTCATAATTTCATATCATTGTGAACTCAATAATTTAACATGTCATTCAATACCATTTTCAATACTTACTTACTTTGGCCCTTTTTAATTGACGATGAACATTAGAACGGATACTCGGATCTGTATAATGAGTAAATCCACAACTAGTTTCTTTCTTCAAAATTATAAACATTACTCATGCATGAGTTTAAACCATTAACACCAAATTTTTTGAGAAATCTAACCTTATAGTTTCATAACTCATTACGAATTTAATGGAAAACTAACCGCAATGGGAGAAGCACTTAACTTCCCTTTCTTTCTTCTAGAGACGGCGAAGAAGATAAGGTGAATCTAATTTTTGTTTTCTCTCTCCCATTAACATATATTTAATTATAATTATTAAATAAATTAATGAGTTTACAAATCTAATGATCCTTAAGTTCGCATGTTAAAATTAGTGGTAATCAATGGTTGAAATCATTCCAAGCCACTAAGTCATATACAAACATGGTTTAATTGCTAACATACCCTTAGTTTAATTGCCAATTAAACCTCTTGGTAAACAAAAAATCAATTTCTACTCATTTTGTTCACTAACTATTTAGTTATTGTATTAGTTTTTAATAATCGATTTAATTTAATTACAGTCACTAATTTGACCATTCAAATCCATACTCTACATATAATTATTCTATTATAAATACTTAATAATCCAACTCATTAAATTTAATTCAAAATCAAATTTTTCGACACCATTGAAAATTAGATTGTTACAAAAAAATTACATTGAATTTTGAGTATTTGTAATGACTAAAGGCTACCAAATTTGAGCACGACCAAAACATTGGTGAGGTTGAAGTGAGGCATCAAGTGAAGGAAATCGAGTTAGCAAAATTTAAGGCTCACACTAAGTCTAACATGCGCGATGTAATGCCTATGATTAGACTTAGCATCTTGCTTAGTATTCAAGTAGCTAAGGGTCCTCTTTACTTCCATAGGGTGGCTTGGAGGGTCTTCGAGGGGAATAAGTGGACTTCGACATTTTAAGCCCCTTCAGGAAAGTGTTGGGAAACCTTTGTTAAGTAATGGGGATTTTGAAAGAATCTTCCTTTGAACCTCCAATCCTTTAGCAAGAGCTACGACCCATTAGTTGTTGGAAAAAATGATTTTTGGTAAAGGTGGAGATTTGAATAATAAAATCATGGTTTTATATTTTAGTCCATGAGACCTTTACAACGGTATATTATACTCAGAATGGTTGAGTGATGAATGAGAAATTGATGCTGAAAGTAAACCACTTGTGAATTATGTTGAGGAAAAGGGAAAGCTTAGATCCCACATTGGTTAGATATCAAGTGTCGAATATGATATATATATGAACCAACATCATAATTATTGAATGACTAAGCTAAAGCTTTTTGTTGCGTGTAGGGGGTGCAAATCCAAACTTGTTGGGGTTAGGGGTGCACTTGCATGATGTGGGCAACACAAAATGTTTGGATTGGCTCACTTCTAGGCCTATGAATATTTTAGCTCAATATGTAATTTTATTTTTCCTTAATAGAGCTTAACTCTTTAATGGTTCCTTAATTCATAGATGTTAATGGTTCCATTAGTAAACAATTTCCAAAAGTTCCTTAATGTGAGTTTTTATTTAAACCGAAATAATTTGCATGAAAAGTTACACACTGATTTTCTCTCTAATTTTTCCTACAAAATTTCAAAAATTTTACTTGCAATTTTTTCGAACCTATTTTCGGTGATTGAAGAAAGCAAAACAGTTCGCTGATCACTGCAGCTGTGCTACTTTCGTGCTCATCTCGTTGTTGTATCCTGGGAGACAGTCGACCAATGTTTCTCCAACACCAAAGGAGCGGTCGAATCTATCTTAAGGAAACTGTGAAAACATGCCTTTACTACCTACAATTACAAAATTTCAATACTATTTATTTTCAATTTTTGTTTTCAGATATATATATTGCTTTATTCGATGTTGTGATTTAAATAAATATTTTATATCACTGTTATTTCGCTAACGGTATTTGCAATATTAGTCTCCTCCAGAGAATGAAGCTACTACTATTGATGTTGAGGGGATGAGAATAATGATAGTGCTACTGATGCAGCCACTTAGGAATTTTAGTTTTTGTAACTTGTACTAAGTGGCTGCATCAGTAACAACCTCTATAGAAACTCTAGTAAGCATCAACATAAAATTTATGCTGTTAATCTACATTGCAAAGTGAAAAGGCATAAATCAAAGTAACACAAAAAACTAGATGCAATGGAACTTATTAAACAAACTATACAGATGCAAATACATTCCTCGTGATCATGAAATATAAACTTTAATGAGACACCATGTCAGCCTCCCAAACAAAAACACCATACGCAAAGCTTCCTTTAAGCAGATAATGAAAATCATATATAGCACTACTATGCACAAGATTTAAACAAACTTGAATTACCATCCTGAGTAGTTTCCATTACCTTCTCCAACACCATTATCTCTTTACCTAACCCATATCCAGTAAACTAAGAGCATCCATCAAATTTAGCTCTCATCCATCGAATCTCAATCAACTCTAACAAAATTAGAGCCTCAAACTACAAAATATCTACAGTCAAACACCTACCCTTTAACTAGTTATCAAGTTCTCCATTCAAAAGTACTTTGGAATAAGGTCATAAGAGATCATACAAGACATCAAAATTGAATCAAAAGATCATGCTTCCATCTTTAGCCAATGCATCCAGACAAACTCTCACCTTCAACCTGCAAGATACTAAATGAAAGCGTACAGAATGGCTATAACTGGCATCAAGTCTCAACACTAGACACTCCTCAATCAAGCCAATCAAGCCTAAAAAAACAAAAAGAAAAAGCCAAAAAACCCCAAGCTAAGGATAACCCAAAATCAACCTTAGTTTTAATTCAAGCCCTTCACACTCATATGTTCAAAAGAGAATTGACATAATGCAACAAAAAGGAGAACTGATTCTCGTAGTTGAACAAGTCAATTTGACTAGTGGCGTCTCCTTTCTACAATTTGCATAATTTCTGATACAATCACCTCATCACTACAGCTAGCCTTCAAACAAAAAATTTGACCATTTTCCAACCTTCACTTGTTTGTGGATTACAACTTTTTTGTAGTAGAATGAATACCATATATCAAGTTGCAAAACATGTCTACCCAAAATTAAGTATTAATAAAATGTAGGAGGACTATTTCTTTTTTTTTTTTTAACAATCAAATCTAAGTTGTCATTACAATAGGCATACACATGCTTATTATTTGATTGATGTATTTCGTGTTAGATTTGAAGTGGCTTTTGAAACCCATGGTAATGGTTAGGCGACGAAAAACCTTGATTGATACCATATATATTTGAAGACTCAATTAAAAAGTTTTGAAGTTTGAAAACCAGTTCAAATCCAAGTTATAGTTTAAAGGTGTCTAAGGCAACTAACTCTTATTTTAAAATAGTTTTTTTATTAAATACGCCTCTTTTTCTAATATATTATTAATATGTCAAAAATTTAAGTTATGTGATCAGGTCCTCATCATATACAAATTGAGTGGTCCAGTTGATTTTTTGAGGTTTTTTTCAAAATCAAAGTATCCACCGCGTGTAAGAATGATTAATCCCCTCGTTGCAGAAGCTTTCCAAAAAAATAAACGACTAGTCACTAAATGTATTTTGTTCCTATGACCAAAATCACATCATCAACAACATGATTAAGTGATGAAGTGAGCTATCACCATGTTGTAACTCGTGATAAAATTTTGAGCTCTGATCTCTCAAGGTTTGAAAATTAAAACACAAATCATAATTATGCAATAATTAATCAAGATGTAAAACAAAATTTGTACCGTTAGTTGAAATAGATCTAGCGCAATTCAATTTATTTGTTTCTAAAAAAAAATTAGAATTGATATATCAAGTGCTTTAATTAATGGAATACTTCAAAAATTTATGGTATAAGAAGTTTGAGTTTTTTATGGATAAATTGAATTTTATAAAATCTAATTGAGTTTGTTGGATCCAAATTACTATTTGATAGTTCTTTGAAAGATATTATTTCAATTTAATTATAAAATAAAAATATTAATATATTTTTAATAACAATTTGAACATCAAATCGAACTTTGAGTAGAAATCTTTGAAAATTTGGGTCACAATTTGATTCGTGAGCTACATAGTTATGATTGATTTCTTTACGATTCAAATTTTTATCAATCTTTGATATTTATTTTTAGTCGGGAAAGTTGTTGTATGTTCCATGTCCCATTATAACAAAATATTTTCTCTACTTGGGTCATCAAATTGAGTCTTGAATTGGCTTCGTTTGTTTAGAGTTCAATTCACTTGAGTGTAACATCCTGCCCGACGGAATCTCAGTATCTAAATATTGTTTGAAAGAATAAGACGGGTAGAATAAGTCTAGAAGCGAATAGAGCCAAAGCTAACCTAAAAGATAAGAACCATGTGGGTACACCTGTGATGCCTTGATGTTGGTGGACACTGGTTGGCACATGGAAATTAAGAGTCATGTCTAATGAGGAAGGATTCACCCCAAAAGCCTTGGATTGGCGTACATAGGGTGGTGGAATCTGTTACAAGTAACGAGGAAGTAAAACTTGTGCTGAGAAGTTTATGTCAGCAACGAATACACTTAGTAACGATGACCTTGAGCTAGTTAAGTTATAAGGAAATGAAGATTAAAGCTTAACTGAATATGAACTAAAATAGTTAAGAATCAAAGGGAATACTTGATTGTTTTCTTGAATTTTGTAGATTTAAATAAAACCACTGAATGATTGATGTGATGTTTATCAAGTCCAAATAAGGTCATAGTTCAAGTAAAAGATTTTAAGACAAGAAAATATATTCTCTCTCTTGGAGAGCAGGGCTAAAGGAAGATAAGGAAACTCCTCTTAGTTAAGTATAAAGTCTGACGACTTGTGAGATCTACAATTTATAAGTAAGTAAAACGTTAATCATTCCACTAAGGCTTTTGGCGTGTATGAGGGCACGTAGTCTATAATGAAATATGATGCGAGGTTCCATTAGAAAATTACGAGTAGTAGAGAATGCCTAGCGAAGCTGAGGAGATCGAGAATTCAGACTACATCTTAATGGGTCACCGCCAAGAAGGCGTGATGCGTCAAAGCGTGAATTGTTACACCATCAAATACGCTCTAATGGAATGACAAAGGATAATGGACGAGTAGAGACCCAAGGTTCAGTCATGTATGTGTTTTCATACGCCAGTCTTTATAGCTATTGTGCATCTAATTGGTGATCAAATAGATTAATACACGTGTCAAACATCCACTAGAACAAAGGAAAATATCTAGTTGACTGGGTAAGAGAATAGAATTATTTCCTTCCTTCCCCAAGGAGTATTCTCTGGCTATATAAGGGTGAGCTGAGGGGAAAATCCTCTCATCCTTTAGAATGAGCCCGGAATGAGAGGATCAACTTTGAGATGCACTTGTTAAGGTAAGTTTCGTGCCTATGCTTGTTATGTTGCTAAAGAACAGATTTATAGCTTAATAGTGAGAACGATAAATCTTTGTTATATGATCTAACATTCAATATAAAGGGGATGAGGAAGTTAAATGAACAAAATTTGATGAGTTTTTGTGGTTTAATGTTTAGGGGTTGTCGATCTACTTGATGGGAGCCCACATCTAATATTTAAAGCTACCAAAAGTGAGTAATATGAAGCTGTTAATAGTGATAATCTCGTGAAACTCTACACTGACTCTTGCATGTATGTTTGTTTGTTTATATGTTGATCATTTGTTCTAATGACTATTCTGTGTGATTGGAAAGAAAGCTATGCATGTGAAATACGTTGATTATGTGAAAATGTGTATTTGATAAGCTTGCATGTGTGGCTTGATGCCTAAGTGACAATGTGTCTCTACTATGAAAAGAAAGTATGAACTTGATGAAAATGCGAGAATGCATGAGCTGAATGACGTGCCTCTATTCTATTAAAAAAATATGTGCATGCATGAGTGTGCTCGAAGCACGATTATCTTTGCATAATGAGTCAAAGTTACATGTCTGGAAATGCGAATGCATCTGCATACTGAGGTCTGTTGCAAAGAATCAGTCAATCATGAATTTACATGTCGAGTCTGCTTGCGTATGTGGGTTCGTTGGGACAATAAACATGAATTCTGAAATGGAAGTCCATGGTTAAGGCAAGTGAAGACCATATTGTATAAGACCTAATTTAGGATTATGGTATCATATAGGGAAGTGAAAACCATATAGTGTAAGGCCTAGTCGTATTGCTATGGTATCATATGGGAAATGAACGCCCACATTGTGTAAGAGCTAGTTTGGGACTATAGCGTCATGTGGAAAATGAAGAAAAGAACAGTTGGGTGAGTACCAAGCGATAAGGGGCAAACCTCAAGACATTAAGTTTAGGTGAATATCTATCATTGAAAACACCAGTTTACTGAAAAGTGGAAGCCTTTGGGCTATTCTCTGATATGTGAAAGCCTTTGTGGCTTTCTTTGTTACATGTGTGCCCTTGTGGCAAAATCGTCAAGTGAAGCCTTTGTGGTTGATTTTGTTATGAGAAGAGCCTTTGTGGCTAATTCTATTAAAGGAGTCTTCGTGGTGAGGTATATTGAATGTATTTGAACGTCTTTGTGGCTATCTAATGATGTGTGGATGCCTTTGTTGCTATCTAAGTTAAGTGGACACCTTCGTGGCTACCTATTGATCAAGTGTTTCTCTATAGCTTCCAAAGACAAGGGAAGACATCTGAAGTAAAGAATACGCCTTAGTGGTGCAATCTGTAAAATAACTTTGAGACAAAATTTGATGGCAATGCCGAAGTGGCAGACTCTGAATAGAAGCATAACTATCCAGCTTGAGACAATGAAAGAATGGCGAGAAATGCAAGATGATGAGAAGTGGATGAAATTTGCCTTGACCACTAGTAGGAAGGTGAAATAGAAAGTGAGTTACCAGTACAAACCTGTAAGTAATTCAAATGATACCAACCGAGGTAAGAATGTTTACAGAATATGAAGGAGTATCAAGTATGTAGAGCTTCAATACATGGCTTGTAACAACCCAATTTTTAATAGTGTTGGAAACAGTGGTTTCGAGCCCACAAATCGATGAGTGAGTCCATAAATATTATTACTTAATATTTACGAGTCAAATATAGTATTATAATAAATTATGAATTGGCAATTTATGCTATTTGAATGAGTAATTAGATTTATGCAGTAAATCTTTAAAATTAAGTGGTTTTAGAAATGGAGGTATCGAGACATCGTTTTTAAAACCTAAGCCCATAAATATTTTATTAAATATTTACGGAATGATTAAATGGGTGTATTAAATTTTGGTTAAGAAATTTTAACGTTTAAATAATTAATTGAGTGAAAAGGGCTAAATTGTAAAAGATACAAAAGTTGAATTATATATGTTAAAGAGATTAAATAGCTATGAAAAGGTGAATGGATGGACTTTAATGGTACTTATACCAATTAAAGTTGGTGGATATTATTGGATAGGTTGCATGGTAAATTTTATAAAGTTAAACATTATTATTATTATTATAAGGATAAGAAAATGGTAATTAAATAACAAATGAAAAAAAATAAAGAGAAAAAGAATGTCTTCTTCTCCAAATGGATAGAGGAACGAAATTCCATGGAAAAGAAAACAAGCATTCGGCCAAGGCTGATTTTTCATGCATGATAAGATTTTTGAGTCCTATTTTTAATGATTTTTATATTATTGAGCTCGTTTTAGCTTCATTTAGCCAAATTGGGGATCAAATTGTTAGGTTTTTAAATGTTTAAAACTTTACAATGAATGAGTTTGTGATGTTTTTGACGTTTTATGGTAGATTGATAAGTTTGATTACTAAATGGACATATTTTGTTAAATAATTTCTGATGATTTTAAGGTTTAGGGACTTATTTATGAAAATGGTATAAGTCAAGGAAAATTTTGTAAAATTGTTATAAATATGGGCTGTTAAGGATGTGTAGAAAAATCGGCTAGCATGATTATGGTTAAAAAAAATGGTGAAATTACAAGTTTAAGACTTAGAGACTAAATTGCATAAAATGTAATATTTGAGGGCAATTTCATAAATTTTCACTATTAAAAGTCATAAGCTAAATTGAATATTTTAAAATTTGGAATGAGATTAATTGAATAAAAGTATATATCTAGATCAAGAAATAGCTCGTACAGACACAAATTGCAGAAAAGTCAAAGTAACAGAATAGTGGTCAGACCGTGTTAGAAGTTATGCTGTAATCAAGGTAAGTTCATATAAGGATTAAGTTATTATGTGTTATATTGTATGTAATGTTAATAAATACTATGTTATAAATAAATTAGTTTAATGATTACATAATATTTTGATAATATGGATCAAAATATAATGTTAATGAAATGGAATGACATGATGCTTTGGTTTCGATGGATTATTATGTATTACATGGTTAATCGTATTTAATAATTAAAGTGAGTTAATGATGAATTTATGGACATGTGAATTTAATGAATGGTTATATGAGATATTATATCCAAAAGGGAGTTAAAGTTAAGTATGAAAACTGGAAAATTCATAGAAAATTATTGAAAATGCTAATTTGAAAGTGAAGGTCACGGATAAGGATATGAAAAAAGACCCGTTTGAACCTAGAGAATGCATAGGATACAAATGACATATCATTAGGAAGTATATGTATTGGGTATTGGTCCTGAAGGTCCTACCGATGGCTAAGATCCAGCATTTGTTGCAGATTCTCCACAGCTCGTGTGAGCAGCATCGAGTAGCTACCATCTCGACCCACAGCTCGTGTGAGTAGGCCCACTTTCCAACTCATGTGAGCACTATTGAAAAGGAAAAGGAAAGGTTACATTTACATGAAAAGGGATTTTGAGTATCAGATGTTATTCGAAAAGGTTTAACGGGTAAAAAAAGGTTAATGGAAAGGTATGTATAAAGACTTAATGTTTATATGGTATGGAAAGATGAATATGCATATACAAAATGAAAATGGATGATAATTTATCATGTGATGGATGAAACGTGCATGAAATCCATTTCTTAATATATGTTATATTTTATAGATGTTATGTTTACTTACTATCTATTAACCATATGATTTCAATGGAAAGTATGTGTAGAGGTTATATGTATGGGTGATGGATTACGGATAAAGCCTAAATCTTATCATGTATTTGCCATGAGTTACTTGGGATTTATATGTAATGTTCACTAACCTTGTGAGGTGATGTGTATAGGAAAGAAAGTTTGGCATAAGACATGAGGAGAGTAGGTTTGGTTGTTTAATTTAATATGTTCAGTAAGTTTTTCTTATACGAATTTACTAAGCATTAAATGCTTACATAATCATTTTCTCTATCTTGTAGATTATCGAAAAGCTCAGCCGATTGGAATCTCATCGGAGCATCGTCACACTATCTATTCGACATATTGGTATTTATGGTTATTTGGTTAAGTTATATAAACAACGTGTTAGGATTAAAAGGTCTATCAAATAAATTTGCTTGTCTTGAGTTAGGCCAAGCTTGTTGTGGTTAATGCTTTAAATGTGGCAAGATTTGGAATGGTTATTTTGACATGGTTGACATAGGTTTAAACTAGAACATTGAGATGTTGAATGGTTCATGTCATGTATATGTGTTTGGTTCAAGTTAAGCACATGTATGTTTGAATGCATTGTGTTGGTAAATTGTGGTGCCCATCAATGGCGCATTGTGTAAAGGTTTAGATAAGTTGTTTAATATGTGAGAAGATCTCTAAATGGTGTTTTTGATCATGGGAATGCATGCATAATTGTCGTACCATGTTGAGCAAGGTTAGGCTTTGTTTTGGCTTGAGTTAGGGGTCATTGGTAGACAGACAGCCTGGATACGAGCTGTCACACGGCCATGTGCCACACACGGTCACCCCACCCGGCCATGTGCAAATTTCAGTTTAGGTGCAGTAGGCACACGGGTAGGTGGAACGATGAAAATATATAGACTTTTTCATACCCATTTCCATTTGACCTAATTTCATGCAAATTCTAAGTAATTAATGTCGAAAAATATAATTTATTTATAAAATAACTAATTTGTGTTAAAATTACCAACATATTGATTTTTAATTATTTTTATAAATATTTAGCACGAATTTGATGATTTTTCGACAGTTTTGCACAATTGGTGAAAATCGGTCCGGCAAACACTGTTGACAGCTTACATTGTTCAGGGAATTTTTACATCGAGTTAATGAAGAGCTAAAAAGAATATATTTCAAGTCAAGGTTCGGACTAATATGAAGCTAAATTATGATTTATAATTATATTTTTAATTCAAATTAAATTGGATTAAAAATAAATTATAAAGGCTAAGCTAAAGTGGCTCGATGTGCATACAACCGAGGGTCAAACCACCTCCAAATGGGCTAGCCATGTGCCGTCCACATGATGGTATAATCGCTGAAATGTTGACCAATTCAACCTTGTAAAACAGCCCTCACATTTTCCCAAATTCCATTCTAACCCCTCTTTTTTCCATGGTTTCAAATTCTCACTCCTAGCTTGTTTTTAGCAAACTTTGAACAAGTCAAAGTTGATATGTGGTGGCTAGCCATGGGGGAGTGTGTCGCTGATATTTATTTGCTAAATATAGCCACACAACCACTCGTCAACTCCAGCTATAAATACACCTTTCATTTCCCTCAGTTGAACACACCAAAACAATTCATCTTCTCTTCTTTCTCTCTAGTTTTCTCTCTAGCCTTTCATCCACATTTTCCCTTATTCCCTTGCCAATTTCCCCTCTTGGAAAAAAGTGGTTCTTCAACCTTCCATATCCTTTGTTGAATGTTCATCAGAGACCTCGATATGGAAAGATTCGAGCAAGAACAATGAAGAACGCGGAAGCAGTTCTTGAGAAATTGCTGGATTTAATCCTATTCTTTTTCTCATATTTTAGATTCATGTTTGTGATCATGATGAATGCTATTATGAATGTTATTAATTCTTTAATTAAAATGGCTTAAATTCTTTAAGTGTTTGGTTGATTGTGTTTAATTTCTTGTTTATATTTAATCCATGTTATGTTGTTATAGGCCTTGAGTATTTTGTTTAATTAAATATTATCATGCCTAAGTTATTATTGCATTACCCTTGTGATATAACTATTGAATTAATCATTTAAGTGCGTTAAATTGTGATTAAGGGACACACTATTTAATTTTTGCATGCTTAATCTTCTAAGGAAGCTGAGGGTTAAAATTGTGATGTATTGGAGAATACTAAACTTGCATAACTTGCAGGATTATTGTGATTAAACTGTTTCAATATAGGTGTATGTTGTTACCTCACTTGATCCTTTACATTCTTATGAATATTAATCTAGTCGATCGTATTAGCATAGGTGTATTTTAAGAGATAGATTAATTTCATAATGTATGATGTGCTATAACACATTAACTTATCAAAGGTTAGTTTAGTCGGTCGTATTGACATAGGTGTATGTTCAAGAGATAAACTGATTTTTATAAGTGATGTTGTTCATAACTTAGCAAGATATCGGGTTGTCGTGAACATTGTTTCGTAACAAGCATGAACATGGTTTATATTCAATTAAGAGATTAAAGCAATTAACTTGACACATTTATGTCATATTGATTAAAACCCTTAGAAATCATGCATAAGAATATAATTAGTCTTAGTTTAACTAAGTTTGATTTAATTTAGAACACTTTAGATTAAAATCCCCCTCAAATATTATCTTGTTTTTAACCAAATTGTTGAGTAAATATTTCATAAATACTTTTCATAGCACAGTCCTTATGGGTACGATACTCGACATTTACTTATCATTTTATTACTTGAATACGATTGTGTACTCTTGCACATTTTCATCGTTCCAAGTTTTCGGCGCCGTTGCCGGGGATCATCAAATTTATTTTTTTTACATTTTGTTTATTTATTTTTCCATCTAATTCCTAACTTATTTCTTTTTTATTGTTTCATGTGTTTATGACTATTGACCGAATTATCGACTTACTTCCAGTGGACCTTAAATTGAATGAACTTTTCGAGAGAGAAGAAGACAAGCATCTCAAAGAAAGACTGAAGAGATGAATTTTGAAAATCTAAATCAAGGATATGGAGCTAATCATGCTTATAATCCTATCCTTATTGCTGGTGATAGGGATAGAGCCTTGAGACAATATGTAGTGCCTTTGTTCCACGAGCTTAATTCGAGAATTAGAAGACCTGATATCGAGGCTCAACAATTGGAACTGAAGCTAGTGATGTTTCAGATGCTTCAGATAGTAGGCCAATTCAGTGGAATGCCTACCGAAGATCCTCATCTTCATTTGAGACTATTCATGGAGGTGAGCGATTCTTTCAAGATAGCCGGAGTGTCAGAAGATGCACTTCAATTGAAGTCGTTGCCATTTTCACTAAGGGACAGAGCTAGAGCCTGGTTGAATTCGTTGCCACCAAATTTTGTTACAACATGGCAAGAGTTAGCTGAAAGATTCCTTAGGAAATATTTCCCTCCAAGCAAGAATGCTAAGCTGAAGAGTGAAATCACTACTTTCCAATAGATGGATGATAAATCTTTCTATGAGGCATGGGAAAGATTCAAAGATTTGTTAAGGAAATGCCTTCATTATGGAATTCCTTATTTGCATCCAACTAGAGATGTTTTTATAACATCCTTAATTCACAAACAAGGATGGTAGTAGATGCTTCCGTTAATTGAGCTATTCTTACAATAAGTCTTACAATAAGGCTTATGAAATTATAGAGAGGATTGCAAGCAATAATTACCAATGGCCAACTAATCGAGTAAACTCAGGAAAACGAGTTGCAGGAATTCACGATGTTGATCCATTAACTTCACTTGCAACTCAGGTATCATTGATGTCCTCAATGCTTAAGAATCTTACTACTAATGGGTTTAATAATGTTGTAGCTCAGCCACCTAATCAATTCGAGAAGATAGCCTGTCTCTATTGTGGAGAAAGGCACATGTTTGAAGAATGCCCATCAAACTCAGAATCTGTGCACTACATGGGTAATCAGAACCAAAACTGAGGTAGGTAGGGATTGCAGTCAAACTTTTACAACCCATCTTGACGAAATAACCCTAATTTTTCATGGAGTTTAGAGAGTTTATTGAAGGCATACATGGCTAAGAATGATGCCACTCTAAGGAATTTGGAGAATCATGTAACACCCAAAACCCGAAACCGTCGCTGGTTAGTGTCTCAGAGTATTACCATATAATAATAAATCATTAATCCATTTCATAAAAACATTCTAATTTCATTACCTCATCTCTATTACATATAAAGCATTCAATAAGAAAATAATATACTCCAATTTAAAACGTACATATCACGTTTTAACACTTGTCATAATCATGCTTCTCAATTTACCAACTTAATATGTTATATATATTATATCAAAATGAGTTCACATCAAAACAACTATATTTTAACAACCATTCACATTTTTACATTTCCTACAAGACTTTTAGGCATAATTTAGTCCTAGGTACGTGCCAAAATAACCAGAAGTGACCTCACTAACTTGGAGTTCGGGATTTCTACTTTGATGTTGAGTTGTAGTCTACTATCAAAATAACCTGAAATCATGGAAGATTTAATCTCATTAGTGATCTTTCTTCACAATAAACCATTCATATGGATATTTACGAATCTCCAATAAAAGCTTTCATTTATACAAAATCATGATTCCCACATCAATATTTCACATAATGCAATTAACCAAAAATTTACATTTAATGCTTCCATTTCTTTAAGTCTTATACCACATGTATTAATATACTCCTTGAAATTTCTTCTCCAAACTCTATTTATTCATCGTTGTTATTTCCGTCAATTCATGGCACCCGGTGCCTAGTGGATAAACCACGAAAGTGAGCCCAGCTCTAGATGGATTAACTAACGATTTGCGCCTAGCACTAGTCAGATAAATCAACAATCATGGCACCCAGTGCCTAGCGGATAAACCACAGGTGTGAGCCTAGCTTTGGTTGGATTAACCAACAAATATCCGTCAAATCCTGGCACCCAGTGGCTAGCGGATAAACCGCAAATGTGAGCCCAGCTCTAGTCAGTTAAACTGACAAGGTCAGTCAAGTCTTGGCACCCAGTGCTTAGCGGATAAGTCGCAAAAGTGAGCCCAGCTCTAGTCAGTTAAACTGACAACATAAATAAATCAAACAACCAATTTCTCAATTCACATTATACATTTTATTATTATTCAAGTACGTGAAACAAGGCATAATATTAAGAATTCAATTTAATTTTCAAAGATAGTTGTGTTTAAATAATTAAATGAACAATAATACTAAGTTCGGAAGTACGAACTTACCAAAAATTTTAAATTACATTCCGTTGATTAAGTCGATCACTCACCAACTTTCTCCTTTCCTCGATTACCCGTCATTCTACTCATTTCTTGATCTATACACCATAACATTGTATAATCAACCAATCTCATAATTGTAATAATTTCATTCTTATAGAATTTTTCTAACCAACAGAATATACATGTATCCATAAAATTTCCAACAGCTCTACATTCATAATAATTGAATTTATTACTATGCCACTTAAGGATAATGAAAGCCACATCATTAGAATTTGTTCCAATAAAACCCACTGTACAATTTAATCAAAATATCAATTAAAACCAATTATTTCCCCCTCTGTTTCCAGCATGCTAAAATACCATGAAAACAATTCTCAAACATATTCATTACTCCTCTAATATAAGTCTCAATACTTAGCTTTACTTTACCAAAACAAATATGCTACTTAATGCTTTACATAAAATATAAACCAAACATAATTCCAAATTCCAGCACAATGCCAACACATAAAATCATTCACCATGTTAAAACGCCCCAAATTCTCTCAAATAAAATCATGACAATATCATTAAAATTTATTATTTCCACAACTTGAACTCCAAGATAGTTAGACCAAGCTACAAAGATCACAAAAATATAAAAATCAATAAAATTGGAGCTCAAATCACCTACCATGCAAGGTTTAGCTCAACAAAAGCTTCTTTCCTCTCCAATGTAGATTTCGGAAGCCATGAAGAAGAAGGGAAATAAAATATAAACAAAATAATCCCTTCCTTTTTTGTTTTTCATTACTAATAACTAATTTTTTTTACCATTGTACCATTTCTTTCCATTACAAAAATCACCATAATGCTTACTCATTAAAATCCACTATCGTGTTTATGGTTTATTTATTTTATTTCTTTTTTACACTTTGACTATATTCCTCCTTCTTTTCAACCTTTTTATTATAAACAACTCACTTTTCATTTCACTCTATTTAGTCCATCTTTTCCATATATAGTATACTAATTAATTAAATTCATTAAGATAAAATTTTTTTATCTAATTCCTACAAAATAACATACTTATCTATTAACTCATTAACTCCAATCAGAAATTTAAAACTCTCCGAGCCTTAGTTTTGACAAACTAATTACGGGTAGTTACAATTCTCCCCTCCTAATAAATTTTCGTCCTTGAAAATTCTAACCAGAGAAAAGGTGAGGACATTGCGATTTCATCGTTTCTTCAGATTCCCACGTCGCTTCCTCGACGTTATGACTACGCCAGAGAACCTTCACTAAAGGAACTTGTTTATTACGTAGCTCTTTCACTTCACGAGCTAGAATTTCAACCGGTTCTTCCTCATAAGATAAGTCAGGTTGAATTTCCACTTCTTTCACCAAAATATTATGGTATGGGTTCGATCGGTATTTTCTGAGCATAGACACATGAAACACATCGTGTATTTTCTGTAATCCCTTTGGTAAAGCCAACCGATATGCGACAGGTCCTACTCTTTTAATAATCTCGTATGGACCTATGAAACGAGGGTTAAGTTTTCCCATTTCACCAAATCACAAAATTTTCTTCCAAGGGGATACTCGTAAGAAAACTTTATCACCAATAGAGTATTAATGGTATTACAAATGACATAGATTTTCTTACTAATTTAATATTTAAATTGTCTCTTTTGTATTTCATTTAGCATGCATCTTTAGCATTTTATACTTAGTTTTCATGTTTTCCAACTCATTGATAGCTAGTATAAATTCTTGTTATTTTTATCTATTTTTGTACTAATATCGACGCAAGCAGACGATATATTGCGTCTTAATATAGTCAGCGTAGGAACTAAGCCTAAAAGCTTAATGATGGATGAATGCAGCCACAAGATCAGTTGGTAACTACGACCAAGAGATGTCACAGCATTGAAACTGAACCTTGAATGAGTAGAGTTAAGCTGAATTCAAAACTGGAAGCAGCAATGCAAGAATTTCATAGATGTCGCTGCAATTATGATCTTAGAATGCGCTCAGCGATGCAGAGACAATCTGCAGATCTGTGAAGAACATACTAGAACTGCGTGAGTGCATAACTGTATTCTAGCTAATTTTGATAGCTACAAAATCCATATCTAGATCTGAGAGAGAAGGCTGAATCCTGAAATATTTTAGAGGTTATAAATAGACAAACGAAGAAGGAAAGAAATCATCAAGAGCTAAGGGATTTAATTTTGAAAATTCTGTGTGATTGGAGATTTGAGCTAGAAATCGGGGAGATGATGAAGCAAGGCTGCAATTGCTTCTAACGAGAGGTGTTTGATGTCGAGCAAAGTGAACAATTAGGGAGTAGGCCTAGTAGTCTAGAGATAGTAAACTTCGTTATACTCTTTAATTCTTCTTAAACGATGATAAATTTTGATGATATTAAATGAATACGATAGTATCTTTTGATGTTAGATCATTTTGATTCTTACTTTACACTGCATATCCGTTTATTCTTGGATCTAACCGCTCTAAACACAAAACTGAAATTGCAGTACGCCGACATCGAGAGATGCGGTGACAGGTTAGATTAACAAGTGGGTAGGTAAGAGCTGCTTGGGACTGGGATAAAAACTAGTTACTTGTTCTTGGATACACATAGTTACTTGCACCGAGAGGTGGAGTGATTGTATTTGAGTCAAGATTAAGTAGGGAGTTATTGTTGGTAAAAACTCAAAGGGACTTTATTCCATTGACAATTCATTGATATATTACCTTGTCGACACATCTAACGTTGCAACTTATCAAGATTCAGTGAACCATTTCTACCCTTTACACTTGGTCACATTTATAATTCATGCATTTTAATATTCAGTATTCAACACTCAACACAATTGGATTTATTTTCAGTACACTGACATTTAATCTCTGAAGTTTAATTCTAATTGCATTAACATTGATTAAAATTTTAGTGTGCATATCTAACATATTGCATTGACATCAGTACTCACATTACATTTAATTTTAGTATTGATTGCTCCGACATTTAGACATCAAGAACCCATTCCTCATGGGATCGATATCCGATAGATTTGTCTATCAACTATACTTGCATTGACGTGTTTACGCTTGCATAATCGTTGTGTCGTAAAAACACCGATCAATTTTTCGCCTTTGCCGGGGACTAGCGTTTGTTTAATGTCTACTTTTGTAGTTGCAATTAATTCAACTTCCTTAAATTTTAATTTTACTAATCTGTTATTATTTCTCTAATTGTTTTCTTTTTTCAGATCTTTAATTGTTGCATGTCCACAAGGAGAAATCCTAAGGACATTGCAAGCTTTGCTCCAGAGCTTGAGAGAACACTTAGGAGGAGAAGGCAAGAATAAAGGAAAATGGCTAGTAACAATAATAACAATAATTTACCACCATTGCTACCACAAAATGACATTCCTCCAGTGCTACCACAAGCAGTCAATGATTTACTACCACGTCCACAAGAAGAACTACTACAGAATAGGACAATAAGAGATTTTGTTGTGCCTATACTCGATGATCTACAACCAAGGGTTGTGAGACCAGCTATCCAGGCTGGTAATTTGAACTAAAACTGGTGATGTTTCAGATGCTCAACTCCAATGGGAAATATTTAGGATTTTCGCATGAAGACGCACGAGAACATTTAAAATCATTTTTACTTATTTGTGCATCCTTTAGTCAACACGGTGTCCTTGATGATGCCTTGAAAATGCAATTATTTCCTTATTCGTTGTAGGGTAAAGCAAGAACATGGTTCTTAGGATTGTCGACAGGATCTATCACATCTTGTAATGCATTAGCAACGCAGTTTGTTTTGCGTTTCAATCCGCCAACAATGAACACAGGTAGCGAAATGACATCACTGCATATCATCAACTTGATGATGAGAATTTACACACAACATGGGAGTGTTACAAAGCATTGCTTTGACGTTACCCAATGAATGGAATTCAACAAGAGACCCAGATTGAGATTTTTTATAATGGTTTAAATGCTCAAACAAGAAATCTTGTCGATGCATCTGCAAATGGTCCATTATTGGATTGCACATATGATGAAGCTATTCAAATTCTAGAGAGGATTGCCCAGAACGACTACCAATATCCAATCTCTCGTTCTACACAGGTAAAAACTAACCCTGGAGTTCTTAAATTAGATGCTATTTTTGCATTGTCAGTGCAAGTATCCTCACTAGCCAACATCATAAAGAATATGAAAGGAACAAGCGATGTTGCTCCTATACAAGTGGCCTTGCAATTGGATACATCGATATTTCCTGTGAGATTTGCGGCGACAATCATAGCTATGAGGACTATCCACAACATGCAGAAAATGCATACTACATCAACAACATCCGAGGGGGATCATTTGGTAACTCATATAACAATCGTTCTCAACAACCTTAGGGGAATCAGAATACTTTCACATACAGATATGGAAATTCCTCAAATTAAGGGGGCTATAGGCAAGGGAGTTACAACAATAGCCAAATACAGAATTATCATCAAAATCCACAAGTAAATTCTCGTTCTGACCAGGTGCAGTCACATAATCCAATGCAATCACAATCGCGATAAAAACCATAATAGTTTGTATCACCATATATGCAAGGACAACATCATTAGCATCAACAGCAACAGTTTGCTCAACCAAAGGCAGATCCTATGGCTGCTCTTGAAGCAATGGTGCGCGAGCATATCACACGAACCGAAGCAATAGCGTAAGGAAATTCTTCTTCCATACGAGCATTGAAAACTCAGCTCGGTCAGTTAGCTTCTAATCTCAGTAATAGATCGCCAGGTACTCTGCCTAGTGATACTGAAAATCCAACGCAAAGGGGAAGGAGCATTGTAAAGCAATCACATTAAGGAGGAAAATAGACAATTGGGCTAAGCAATTCTAATAAAAACCATGTCGAAGCATCCACTTCACAGCAACAAGAAGATATAACTGAAGGAAGTCAAGTAGAAATCAATGCTGAAGAACCAACTGTAGTACCATCTTTGCCTACAGTTTGCCCGAATAAGTTGTTGACACAACCATCAATGTCGATACCATTGAGTTATTCACAACAACCCACTGCCATAATACCTTTGCCATTCTCATAACGATTCAAAGAAAAAGTCCATGACAAAGATTACCAAAAGTTTGTTTCTACTATAAAGCAATTGCATATTAATATACCTCTAATAGATGCTCTTATGTAGATACCCAGTTATGGGAAACACATGAAGGAGTTGTTATCAAAGAAAAAGAAATTTTCTGACATCGAAACGATTGCGCTCACAGAGGGGTGTAGCGCTATGCTCACAAACAAGTTGCCAACCAAGATGAAAGATCCTGACAGCTTCACAATCCCATGCTCTATATAGGAATAATTACTTAGGTAAAGCTTTATGTGATCTAGGAGCTAGTATTAACCTAATGCTTTGTCTACTTTTAAGAAATTAGGAATAGGTTCAATGAAGCCCACTGCGGTGACATTGCAACTGGCGGAAAGATCTCTTGCACAACCGGAGGGATAAATTAAAGATGTTCTTGTTCAAGTTCATAAGCTGGTGTTCCCACTAATTTTATCATCCTAGACTGCAAAACAGATAAGGAGATACCCATTATTTTGGGATGGCCATTTCTTGCAACAGGAAGAACACTTATTGACGTGTTCAAGGGAGAACTAGTGATCCGTCATAATGATGATCATGTAACCTTCAGTGTGTTTGAGGCATCGCCGTCCGGACCTAAAGAACAATGCCACCATATAGACGTGTTGGACGAAATTATTTTGAAAGAATTTCATGCAAGGAGTTCAACATTTTCTGGTGATGATGATTGGGCAACATTTACCGATGACATCTTAGATTACTATGTTGACAAAGAAGAAGTGAAGAATTGTGAGCTGCGTAAAAACTGGTAAATGGAATCTTTGGATTTTTCTAACGGGATAATCCTAGTGTTTAAACCATCTATTGAGCAAGCTCTTACCTTGGAGTTAAAACCATTGCCGAAACATTTGAAATATGTCTTCCTTGGTGACAACGAGACATTGCCTGTTATTATCAACGCATCCCTCAATGCAATGCAAGAAGATAAGCTCATGGGAATTCTGAAGAACATAAGAAAGCTATAGTTGGAGCATTACAGTTATTAGAGACATTAGTCCCTCTTTTCGTATGCACAAGATTACACTAGAAGATGAAAAGAAGCAATCATTAAGCAGCAACGAAGACTCAATGAAAAGATGAAAGAAGTAGTGAAGAAGAAATATTCAAATGGTTAGATGCGGGCATTATATATCCCATCTCCGATAGTGATTGGGTAAGCCCCGTTCCATGTGTGCCTAAAATAGTGGTTTCACAGTTGTGACCAATGGTAAGAATGAGTGAATCCCTACTCTCATCGCAACCGACTAGCGAGTATGCATAGATTACCGACGATTGAATATGGCCACAAAGAAGGATCATTTCCATTACCTTTCATCGATCAAATGCTGGATAGGTTAGCTGGTAAAGCCTATTATTGTTTCTTAGATGGTTACTCTAGATATAACCAAATTGCTATTGCACGATGGATCAAGCAAAGACAACGTTCACATGCCCTTTTGGAACATTTGCTTTCCGACGCATGTCGTTTGTGTTGTGTAATGCGCCAGCAACATTCCAGAGATGTGTGATGGCAATATTTTCGGACATGATCGAGGATTCCTTAGAGGTATTCATGGATGATTTCTCTGTCTATGGACAGAATTTTAACCAATGCGCTGACAATTTGGCAAGAGTCTTAAAGAGATACGAGGACACAAATCTAGTTCTGAATTGGGAGAAATGCCACTTCATGGTAACTGAAGGCATTGTGCTCGGGCATCGGATATCTTGTTAGGGCATTGAGGTTGATAAAGCAAAGGTCAAAATCATCGAAAAATTACCATCACCCACCACGGTCAAAGCAAAAAAAGATTTTTTGGACATGCTGACTTTTATAGACGATTCATCAGAGGTTTCTCCAAGATAGCTAAACCCTTATGCTCATTACTAGAGCAAAATAAAAGTTTGTGTTCGATACGCCTGTCTGGACGTGTTCAAAATAATAAAAAGCAGCTGTACAAGCTCAATTGTTGTTACACTAGATTGGACGCAACCATTCAAACTTATGTGCGATACCAGTGACTTCGCTATAGGAGTTGTCCTTGGCCAAAGAAAAGAAAAGTATTTCATACTATTTATTATGCTAGTAAAACTCTAGCCGAAACGTATGTCAATTATACCACGACTGAGAGAAGAAGTTGCTAACAGTAGTCTTCGTATTTGACAAGTTCCGTTCTTATCTTGTCGGCGCAAAGACCATAGTTTACATAGGTCACTCAGCATTGAGACACCTTTTCAACAAAAAAGATGCCAAACCTAGACTCATCAGATGGGATCCTATTACTTCAAGAATTTGATATGGAAATCAAAGATAGAAAAGGATCTGAAAATCATGTAGCTGACCACTTGTCTCGGTTGGAAAATGGAGGAGTGAAAATGGGTAAACAACTCAAATTATCGAGGAATTTCTTGACGAGCAATTATTCGCTATTGATACATCACCATGGTATGTTGATATCGTCAACTACCTTGTATGTGGAAAGCTACCTATAAGTGTAACTGGTCACAAGAAAAGTAGGTTCATACGCGTTGCTGCTAAATACCAATGGAACGAGCCATACCTATTTAAGGTATGTGCCAATAATATAATTCGTTGCTGTGTACCTAAAGAAGAAATGATGTCAATCCTACGACACTGCCATGATGCCTCTTATGAAGACCATTTTGGTGGCACAAGGACTGCTGTAAAGGTCATCCAGTCAGGATTCTATTGGCCCAATTTGTTTTGAGACGCTCACAACTTCACACAACAATGTGATCGTTGTCAACACACTAGCTCAATATCTCGGCACAATGAAATGCTCCAATAACCTATTATGAAGGTAGAGCTCTTCGACGTTTGAGGTATAGATTTTATGGGACCATTTCCAAACTCTTTGGAAATATGTATATCTTAGTGGCTGTTGACTACGTCTCAAAGTGGATTGAAGCTATTGCGGTGCCAAAAGATGACTCTTGGACAGTGTTGAAATTCTTTCACACATACATCCTCACAAGGTTTGGAACACTGAGAGCGTTGATAAGTGACCAAGGCACTCATTTCTACAATAACCAAGTAGCAATTGCATTAAAACAATATGGTGTGAAGCATTGTATGGCAACCATGTATCATCCATAAACTAATGGTCAAGTCAAAGTATCTAATCGTCAAATTAAAAGCATACTTGAGAAGGTGGTTAACCCATCTAGGAAGGATTGGTCTGCGCGGCTACATGACGCATTGTGGGCGCTTCGCACCTCTTATAAAACCCCGTTGGGGATGTCGTCATATCAACTAGTGTTTGGGAAGTCTTGCCACTTGCTTGTCGAACTTGAACATAAGGCTATGTGGGCAATTAAGCAAGTGAATTTGGACTATGATGCCGTTGGAAAGAAAAGACTATTAGACATCACAGAATTAGAAGAAATCTGACACCATGCTTATGAAAATGCTGTGATATACAAGGAAAAGACAAAGAAATGGCATGACAACATCATCTTGCGTCGACACTTTCATCCTGGACAATTGGTACTTTTATTTAATTCATATTTAAAATTGTATCCAGGGAAATTTCGATCAAGGTGGTCAGGTTCATTCAAGGTTGTCGAAGCATTTGAAAGTGTTGCGGTGACAATCGAAAACTTATAGGATGGACAACAATTTAAGGTGAATGGCCAACGTCTTAAACACTATGTAAGCCTAGATGTTCTAGAACCAGATGAAACTGTCAACCTATTGACATTTAAATAATGTCAATGCATTTCTTTATTACTTTTAGTTGTTTCACTTTTCGTTATGTTGTTTCAGATTCTTAGCATAAATAAAATCATCTTTTTGTCAACGCACTGAAGCATAGATTGTCAGCGCATCTTGCGATAAGTCAGCATTACTTTTTCTGCAAGAATCGCGCCGATTGATTCTTTCCTCTCCCAGCCATTCGATCAAAATAAATTAGTACGATCTATAGCCTGGTAGTTAATGGCTGCAGACACAACGTTTCCCCGTGTTTTTCCACTCATCACGCCTAGGTTGTATAATCCCCCTCATGGCTGTTATCTTTTCTCTTCACATTTGCTATTGTTATTGCAATTTATTTCCTTCAGTGTCTTCATACTTTTTTTTATTTCGAAGCAATATTTCTCTACAACTCTTCTTTACTTTCTTTTTCTTTCACCATGGCTAAAACTCGTGCTTCAAAAAACACTCCTAAACCCTCCTCAAAAAACACTCCAACTACTCCTATTGAAGTTCCGTCCACGACACCACAGCCTTCATCCACATGCCCAGTTTTGTTCCTAACAACTGCGGCCAAAGACCGGTATCACAATGTTATGCTAAAGCGCAATATCCACTCTAAACAGGGCTTCCAACTTTCCCCACATCTGACCTTGGAAAACAAGTCCACCGCACCATCAGTCGTCTCGGGTGGGAATATTTTGCGACCATCCTTCAAGTTATTCCCCTACTCTGGTTAGGGAATTTTATGCAATTTGGATGAACCAAGAGCAGGAGTTTGTGTTTGTCCGAGAGGGGTTGGTGCCATGGAGTGCGGCACATATCAATGTTTTGCTATAGATTCTGGAATGAATAAATGAGCATGCGTCCTTAATGCACAGTTTGAATGATGATAGCTTGACCCAGATGATGAACGACCTTTTTGTCGATGGTGCTACATTGACAGGAAATGGATTTCATAACTATACAATGCACAGGCGCTACCTTACAACCTTTTGTACAGTATGATTTCATTTCATTAAGATTCGTATTATGCCTTCTACCCATAGTACTACGGCCACACTGGACCGTATGTGTCTATTGCATTCCATCTTGCATCACCAACACATTGACATTGGGGAGTTTATACATGCTCAGATCGCAGAAGTTGCAGGAAAGCAAAATGGTATCCTTCCTTTTCCCTGTCTTATCATGCTACTTTGTCAACACAAGGGCACTATGCCCAAAGATGATGAAGAGGTTTTGGACAACAAAGGTTTGATCAATGATATATCGGTTGAGAGGATGACACGAGGCCAAGATACACTTGTGGCCAAGGAAACCTCGAAGAAGTAAGACAAAGGAAAAGGGAAAAGAAAGAAGAACAGAACAATGCACCCATAGATCCACAAGTGTTGAGAAGACTGGCTAGTTTGGAAATCCATCTTGACCGTATTGATACGCGAACAATCCGCATCATGAGCGTATTAGACGATTTGGATTACAAGCAGCATGTATTTTATGCATACACAAAAGCTTGGAATAAAGCCATTGTCGCTACATTGCATTACATCAGCACCAGACCACTGCCAGATTTCCCAGCATTCCCTGATATCTTCTACCCTCTGCACCACTCCTCATCTGACCAACCTACTACTGATGGTAGGCCTACTCAAATGGCAACAAGAATTCACATATCTGATGATGAAAATGATGAAGGGCATTCAAAGGCTAACGAGGATTGCTATCGTAACATTGCTGATCTGTTCGAGGATGAATTCTCCAACAGTCAAGGCGCAAATATGGCTGAGAAAGAAAGAACTGTTGCGGAAGAAGATATCAATGCAGTCGGTTGCGCTAACACTGGCCCAATTGAACTTGAACAACATATAGAAGAGGCAGCAAATTAGGAAGGTGTTCAAGAGAAGGTTGAAGAAAATGAAGAAGAAGAGAAGGAAGAAACTAAACCTACCAAGGTGCAAGAGGAGAAGGAACCGGTACCCCAGCAATGATCATTGAGGATGTTGTGGGGGCATCTAGCTTAGAAAAGACTCGACCTATTACGAGTCAGGCTAAGGTTGTCACTGGGGAAATGGAGGAGCTGAATCCTTTGGTTATTGTGCCTTACATAGAACTACTCATCGAGATCCCTCCATCAGAGATGACAATTGATGAGGCCGTCAACCAACCAGTAGAGGAGGAGCAATCCACTAAGTCGGTGGTTCAAAGGATAAGAAGCGAAAGAGGCGAAAGGATAAGAAAAAGAAGAAACACTATGATGAGGGAGAGCACCCGAAAAAGAAGAAGAAAACCAAAGCAGCCTCTACATCGGCTGCTACTGAATAATTTGGTACATATTTTTAGTTAATGTTCATGCATTTTTCTTATGCCTGCATTTTCATTATTACTGCACTATATTGTAGCTGCATTTCCATTTATTTTGTATATCTATTGTTAGTGCATTAGGGACAATGTAGACATTAAGTTTGGGGGGGAAGCTAATGTGACTTGGAAATGCAACTACACCTTCTTATTTGACTTTTCTTTTGTTTCTTTAGTAATGAAAAGTGAAAAAATTTTCAATAGAAATGTGCCCACAAATTTTTATTTTGATGCGTAATTCTTGAATTGTTTGAATACTAATGTGATAATTGGATGGGTATGAATGAATGTTGAGTCTTGGAATGAATAATTTAAATTGTTTTAGTAATGGATGGATAGTATTGGTGTTGAATCTTGAACTAACTGATCAGTACAGTGACATTGTATGAATAAAAGACACTCCAAAATGAGTGCATTGTGACCTTTAAGGGAGAACACTCCGCTGCAGACAAAGAAAAGAAAACTTATCTAGCCAAAGGCTGTAACTGCAAGAGTGTGTGTCGACGCAATTACATGCCTCCTAGGGGTTTGTTGCACCCCATTGTTACTGCCCAGGAACAAAGGTAGAGTAATGCAATGACTTCTTTCAGTCACTTACAATAATGAGAAAAAGAACAAAGAAAGAAAATAAGAATAAATTGCTGAAATGGTTCAAGGAAGGTTAAGATTCAATGCATGATACTAACATTGATGAAATTGCAGTTTCAAGTTGTTCAGGCCTGTAAATTGTCAATGCATCATTCTATTATATGAACGCAGTTTAAACATTAGAAATTTAGAGAATTCAAGTTGTATGAATAATGATTGCGGTGACATTTCTAATTGCTACTTTGTTAATTTTTGTTTACTTGAGGACAAGTAAAACTCAAGTTTGGGGGTGTGATGGTATTACAAATGGCATAGATTTTCTTCCCAATTTAATGTTTAAATTGTCTCTTTTATATTTCATTTACCATGCATTGTTAGCATTTTATACTTAGTTTTCATGTTTTCCAACTCATTGATAGTTAGTTTAAATTCTTGTTATTTTTATCTATTTTTTGTACTAATATCGATGCAAGCAGCTGATATATTGCGTCTTAATATTGTCAACGCAGGAACTAAGCCTAAAAGCTTAATGATGGATTAATGCAGCCACAAGATCAACTGGTAACTGTGACCAAGAGATGTCACAGCATTGAAACTGAACCTTGAATGAGTAGAGTTAAGCTGAATTCATAATTGGAAGCACCAATGCGGGAATTTCATAGATGTCGCTGCAATTATGATCTTAGAATGCGCTCAGCGATGCAGCGACAATTTGTAGATCTGTGAAGAACATATTAGAACTATGTGAATGCACAGCTATATTCTAACTAATTTTGACAGCTGCAAAATCCAGATCTAGATCTGAGAGAGAAGGCTGAATCCTGAAACAATATAAATAGACAAACGAAGAAGGAAAGAAATCATCAAAAGCTAAGGGATTTAATTCTGAAAATTCTGTGTGAATTGGAGATTTGAGCTGGAAATTAGGAAGCTGATGAAACAAGTCTGCAATTGCTTCTGACGAGAGGTGCTTGATGCCGAGCAAGAGAACAATTAGGGAGTAGGCCTAGTAGTCTAAAGATAGTAAGCTTCGTTGTACTCTTTAATTCTTCTTAAACGATGATGGATTTTGATGATATTAAATAAATACGAGAGTATCTTTTGATGTTAGATCATTTTGATTCTTACTTTACACTGCTTATCCGTTTATTCTTGGATCTAACTACTCTAAACACGAAAGTGAAAATGCAATACGCCGACATCGAGAGATGCGGTGACAGGTTAAATTAACAATTGGGTTAGGCGAGAGCTGCTCGGGACTAGGATAAAAACCAGTTACTTATTCTTGGATACACATCGTTACTCGTACCGAGAGATGGAGTGATTGTATTTGAGTCAAGATTAAGTAGGGAGCTGTTGTTGGTAAGAACTCAAAGGGACTTCATTGCATTAACAATTCATCTATATCTTACCTTGTCGACGCATCTAGCGTTGCAACTTAGCAAGATTCAGTGAACCATTTCTACCCTTTACACTTTGTCACATTTATAATTCATGCATTTTAATATTCAGTATTCAACACTCAACACAATTGGATTTATTTTCAGTACACTGACATTTAATCTATGAAGTTTAATTCTAATTACGTTGACATTGATTAACTATTTTAGTGTGCAGATCTAACATATTGCACTGACATTAGTAATCACATTACATTTAATTTTAGTATTGATTGCAATGACATTTAGACATCAAAAACCCATTCCTCGTGGGATCGATATCCGATAGATTTGTCTAACAACTATACTTGCATCGACGTGTGTACGCTTGCACAATCATTGTGTCATAAAAACAACGATCAAGTATTCAATATCACGACGTTTCAAGTCAGCATATGATTTCTGTCTATCTGACGCTGCCTTTAATCTTTCTTGAATCACCTTTACCGTATCTTCTATTTCTTGAATCAAATCTATTCCCACAATCTTCTTCTCATTTAACTTAGACCAACAAACTGGTGTTCGACATCGACGGTCGTACAATGCTTCGTATGGAGCCATCTGTATACTTGCTTGGAAACCATTATTATAGACAAATTTTGCCAATTGTAGGTATCCTTCCCAACTTGACTCAAAGTCAATTATGTAGGCTCTAAGCATATCTTCAAAAACTTGTACGACACGCTCAAATTGTCCATCTGTTTGCGGGTGAAAAGCTGTACTGAAATGGAGCTTTGTGCCAAGGGATTCATGAAGTTGTTTCCAAAACCTCGAAGTAAATCGAGGGTCTCTATCAGATACGATCGAGTTAGGTACACCATGTAATCTGACGATTTCACGAACATACATTTCTGCTAACTTCTGAAGTTACCAGTCCGTTCTAATTGCAATGAAATGTGCTGACTTCGTGAATCGATCCACAATCACCCATAACACATTTCTTTTACTCAGAGAAAAAGGTAATCCCATTACAAAGTCCATAGTAATTCGTTCCCATTACCATTCACGAATAGAAATGGGTTGCAATAATCCCGTAGGAACTTAATGCTCTGCTTTCACTTTCTGACACGTAAGACATTTAACAACAAATTCAACGATTTCTCTTTTCATTCCAAGCCATCAATACAATTCCGTAAATCACGATACATTTTGCATTCCACCTGGGTGCATAGCAAAAGAGCTATCATGTGCTTCTCGAAGTATTACTTCTTTTAATTCTGTATCTTGTGGAATACAAAGTCGATTCTGAAATCTCAAACAATCATGCTTATCAAAGTGGAAATCCTCGATCAAACCACCCAGTATTCTCTCTCTAATCTTCATAAATCTTTCATCATTTAATTGAGCAGTTTTAATTTGATCAAACAACACGTATTTAACTATAAGTTCAGCTAATAAACTATCATCATCCCTTAAACTGAGTTGGGAAAACATTGCTCGCAACTCACAGGTTGTCTTTCTACTTAACGCGTAGACTACAACATTAGCTTTACCAGGGTGATAATCAATGACGCAATCATAATCTTTCAAAAGTTCTACCCAACGTCGTTGTCTCAAATTCAGCTCCTTTTGAGTTAACAAATATTTAAGACTCTTATGGTCTGTGAATAAATGACATTTTCACTGTATAAGTAATGTCTTCAAATCTTTAGAGCAAAAATCACAGCAGCAAGCTCCAAATCATGAGTTGGATAATTACGTTCATGCGTTTTTAGTTTTCATGACGCATATGTAATTACTTTCCCTTCTTGCATCAACACAAAGCCCAGACCATTTAACGATGCATCACTGTAAATTACAAATTCTTTTCCCGATTCAAGTAGTGCTAACACCGGTGCTTCAGTCAACAACCATTTTAATTCCTCAAAGCTCTCTTGTCATTTCTCACTCCAAACAAAATGTACATTTTTTGGAGTCATTGGCATAGCTATTTTTGAAAATCCATTTACGAAACGACGATAATAACTAGCTAAGCCAATAATACTACAGACTTCTGACACATTCCTTGGCGCTTTCCGCTAAACAATCACTTCAATCTTTTTCAAATCTACTCGAATCCCTTCGGATGAAATCACATGCCCTAAAAATACCACTTTTGATATCCAAAATTCACATTTGCTGAGTTTCCCATACAACTGCTTCTCCCGAAGCACTTGCAAAACTATTCGTAGATGTTGCTCATGTTTCATTTCTGATTTTGAATAAATCAAAATATCGTCAATAAAGACAACTATGAATTTATCAAGGTACGGTTGGAAAAAACGATTCATGAAATTCATGAAAGCTTCTGGAGAAGGGCATTACTAGAAATTTATAATGTCCATAACGTGTTCGAAAGGCCTTTTTTGGAACATCACTATCTTTTATTTTCAACTGATAGTATCCCAATCTCAAATTAATCTTAGAAAATACAGAGGCTCCCTTAAGTTGATCAAATAGGTCATCAATACATGGAAGAGGGTATCGATTCTTAATTGTTAACTTATTTAGCTGACGGTAATCTATGCAAAGTAGCATTGTCCCGTCTTTCTTTTTAACAAAAAGCATCGGAGCTCCCCAAGGTGATATACTCGATCGTATAAACCCACGCTCTAATAAATATTGCAACTATACTTTCAATTCTTTTAATTCTGTAGGTGTCATTCGATACGGAGCTATCGACACCGAGCTGTACTCGAAAACACTTTAATTGCAAATTCCACTTCCCGTGTAGGTGGTAATTCAGGCAATTCTTCGAGAAACACATCAGGAAACTCACTAACCGTTCGAGTGTTACTCAATTCAACTTTTTTCGATTACAGAGTTTATGAGATAAGCTTTAAAATCTTCGCATCCTCTTTTCATCAAATTTTCTAATGTAATTGTCTAATCATTCGAGTAGTTCCACTCATTCTAACCCCATTCACTTCGATAACCCTTCCATTCGATTAGTGAAATGAAAACTTCTTCTTATGGCAATCCAAAATTACCTCATGTTCAGTTAACCAATCCATGCCCAAAATAACATCAAAGTCACCAAAGGGCATGATTAACAAATCAACCGGAAACAGTGTGTTTTGAATTACTAACGGACTGCGCTTGCAAACTCGATCTACTAACACAGTTTGTCCTAAAGGACTTGATACCAACATAGCTACTTTAGAAGCAAATAAAGAAGTGTCAATCATCTTAGGAAGGTCGTTCCTAGAAACAGGAAGGACTTTGATTGATGTGCAAAAGGGCGAGATAACTATGCGTGTTCAGGACAATCAAGTGACGTTTAACGTTTTTAAATCTATGAGATTTCCTGATGTAGTTGATGATTGTTCTGCAGTATCTAAGTTAGAAGACATGGTCATTGAAGAGGAATTTAACTCGGTTGAAAATCCTTTGGAAAAGATTTTGCTGACAGACCCTCAAAGTGATGAAGTAGGTGAGGAAAACTTAGCTTTGCTGGAAGCTAATTCGAGGGAATTTAATCCATAACCTTGTTTTGAATCTTTGGATTTAGAGAGCAAAGAATACGTTCAACCGAAAGCATCGATTGAAGAGCCACTTAAGTTAGAGCTTAAGGTATTACCTTAACATTTGAAATATGTTTATTTAGGTGACACTTCTACTTTGCCTGTGATTATTTCAGCACAACTAGCTGAGAAACAGGAAGACCAATTGATTAAAGTGCCAAAGCAATTTAAAAAAGCTGTTGGATGGACCATAGCCAAAATTCGTGGTATAAGTCCATCCGTATGCATGCACAAGATCATCCTTTAAGATGATAAGTGATAGCATCACAAATGACACTTATTTTCTCCCTAAATTTGTGTATTAATTGTCTCTTTTGTGCCATATTTAGTATGCATATTAGGCATTTCATACTTAGTTTTTTATGTTTTCTAACTCATTATTGATTGGTTTAAATTCTTGTTATTTATATCTCTTTATATACTAATGTCGCTGCAAGTAGCCTATATATTGCATCTTAAAAATGTTAGTGGAGGAACTCATCTTAAAAGATCAATGCTGGAAGAAGAATACAGTCACAAGATCTGCTTGAAAGTGCGACCAGCGATATCGTAGCATAGAGACCTATACTTAGATTAGTGAAGTCAAGCTACAAATACAACTGGAAGCACTAGCGTAGGAAATTCACACATTGTCACCGCAATTGAGGATTTCAGATCGCTCCCAGTAATGTAGCGACATCCTGTAGATCTATGAAGAACACACTAAAGTTGCGTGAGTGCACAGTTGGATTGTAACAAACTTTGACATCTACAAAACGGATCTAGATCTGAGAATGAAAGGGAGGAAATCTATAATTCTAAAGCCTATAAACAGAAGGGAAAAGATGGAAGAAATCATCATGAGGTAAAGGAATTAAATTCTACAAATACTTTTTGTTCTTGAAGGTTTAAACTAGAGAACGGTGAGCTAATTGATCGAAGGAGCAACCACTTCTGACGAGGAGTGCTCGATGCAACGCAAAAGGAACAATTAGGGGATAATCCGAGTAGCCTAGAGATAGTATGCTCCAATGTATTTGTTAACTCCTCTCTTCTTATGGTTATGAACTATTATTGACATTTGAATGAATACAAAAGTATCTTTCATTGTTAGATTTACTTTGATTCTTATTTAATTCTTTTCATCTGTTTATTCTTGGATCTAATTACATTAAACACAAGAGTGAATTTGCAGTCTATCGACATCGAGAGATGCAATGACAAGTTAGGTTAACATGTAAGACATCGAGAGTTGCTTGGGATTAGAAGAGATTCTGATTACTTGTTCTTGAGTGCATAATGTTGCTCACACCGAGAGGTGGGGTAATTGAGGGTGCTTTAGTCTTGACTAAATGGAGAATTGATATTGGTAAGATTTCATTGGAACTCGATTGCTGCGACGGTTCATCTATTCAAACCCTTGTCAACACATCCTGCGTTGCGACTTAGTGAAATTAGTGATCCACTCCAGACCTTTGCACTTGATCACAGTTTTACATTTCTACATTTAAATTCTCAACATTCAACAACACTTTGATTTACTTTCAGTTGCTTTAACAATTAACCTTGATTGCATTGACAATACTAACTATTTTAGTGTACAGATTGACTAAATTACGCTGACGTCTGTACTCGCATTTCATCTAATTCTAGTATTAGTTGCTTTGACATCTGAACATCAAGAACCCATTCCTCGTGGAATCGATATCCGATAGAAACAGTCTATCAATTATACTTGCATCAAAATGTTTCAAGTTGCACAACTGCTATGATGTTACAGGCCGATCAGGTTTTGGCGCTGTTACTAGGGAATGACATTTATTTGATGTTAACTATTGTAGTAGTAATAATTTCTTACTTAAATTTTTGTGTTTTACTAATTTGTTTAACTTTCTTTTCTTGATTTCCTTTTATTTCTTTAAGAGTTGCATGTCCATAAGGAGAAATCCGAAGGATATTGAACTTTGATCCAGAACTCGAGAGAACACTTAGGAGGAGAAGATAAGAACAAAAGAAAATGGCTGGCAACAACAACAATAACAACCTACCACCATTATTGCCACAAGATGGAGTTCCTTCAATACCGCCACAACGAATACCACCACTGCCTCCACAAGAAGAACAAGTGCAAAATAGGACAATTCGAGATTTTGTTGTTCCTATCCTTGATGATTTATAACCAGGAGTAGTAAGGCTAACTATACAAGCTTGAAATTTGAGCTGAAACCGGTTATGTTTCAAATGCTCAATTCAAATGGGCAATATGCGGGCCTACCTCATAAATATGCATGAGAACATTTAAAATCATTTTTGCTTATTTGCGCATCTTTTAGTCAACATTGTGTCCCTGATGATGCCTTGAAAATGTAATTATTTCTTTATTCATTGCAGGGAAGAGCGAGAACTTGGTTCTTGGGATTACTAGTTGGATCCATTACATAATGGAATGCATTAGCAACACTGTTTGTTTTACATTTTAATCTGGCGATAATTAATGCAAGGTTGCTCAATGACATTACAACTTACCATCAGCTAGATGATGAGAACTTACATACAACATGGGAGTGCTATAAGACTCTACTTAGACATTGTCTAATGCATAGAATTTAATAAGAGACCCAGATAGAGATCTTTTATAATTGATTGAATGCTCAAACAAGGAATCTTGTCGACGCATCTGCTAATGGTCCTCTATTGGATTGTACCTACAATAAAGCTATACGAATTCTAGAGAGAATTGCACAGAATGATTATCAATATCTAATATCCCTTTCTGCTCAGGTAAAAACTAACTCTGGTGTTCTTGAATTAGATGCTATTTCTACTTTGAGTGTGCAGATATCCTCTTTGGCCAATATTATAAAGAATATGAAGGGGACAAGTGACGTTACTCCTATCCACGTGGCCCAACAGATGGATGTGCTGACATTTTCCTATGAAATTTGCAATTGACAACCACAGTTACGAGGATTGCCCACAACATGCTGAAAATGCATTTTACGTTAATAACATCAGAGGAGGTTCATATGGCAATTCATAAAATAGCAGAGCTCAACAACCTTGGGGAAATCAGAATGCTTCCATATATATAAATGAAAATTCCTCAGCTCAAGGGAGTTATAGATAAAGGAGTTACAATAACCATCAACAACAGAATTTTAATCAAAATTCGCAAGTACATTCGCATCCTAATCAATTGCAGGCACATAGCCAGATGCAACCATAGATGCGATTGCAGGCACAATAGAATGCAATGCCACATATGCAAGGACAACATCAATAATAGCAGCAATTTTCTCAATAAAGGTCAGATCCTATAGTTGTGCTTGAAGCACTGATGCGAGAGCATATCATTTGAACTGAAGTAATAGTGTAAAGCAATTCTTCTTCTATCCGAGCAATGGAAGCCCAACTAGGACAGTTGGCTTCTAATCTAAGTGTAAGGTCACCAGGTGCTCTACCTTATGATACTGAAAACCCAACGTAAAGAGGGAAGGAGTATTGTAAGGCTATCACACTGTGAAGTGGAAAGCAAACGGTCGAACTAAGCAGACATTTCGACCAAGAACATGTCGATGCATCTGATTCAACATAACAAGGAGAAGTTGCAGCTGAAGGAAAAAAAGCATAAATAAATGAGGAATAGCCAATTGTAATGACATCTATGCCTACTATTCGCCCAATAAAGACATCGATGTAACTGCCTGTGTCGATGCAACCGGTTATCCCATAACAACCCACTACACGATACTTTTTCATTTCTGCAAAGATTTAAAGAGAAAGACCATGATAAGGACTATCAAAAGTTTGTTTCTACTTTGAAACAATTACATATTAACATACCTCTTGTAGACGCTCTTATGCAGATACCCAGTTATGGGAAATTTATGAAGGAGCTGTTATCAAAGAAGAAGAAATTGTCCAAAATCAAGACGATTGTGCTCACAAAGGGGTGCAGCGCTTTGCTAACTAACAAGTTGCCACAAAAAATGAAAGACCCTGGCAGCTTCACAATCCCATGCTCCATTGGAAATCATTATCTAGGTAAAGCTTTATGTGATTTGGGAGCTAGTATTAATCTCATGCCTTTGTCCACATTCAGGAAATTAGGAATAGGATCAATGAAGCCCACTGCGTTGACATTGTAGCTTGCAGACAGATCTCTAGCGCAACCTAAAGGTTAGATAAAAGATGTCCTTGTACAAGTAGATAAGCTAGTGTTCCTTATCGACTTCATAATCCTTGACGGCGAGGTAGACAAGGAAGTGCCCATCATCTTGGGGTGACCATTTTTGGCAACAGGACGTACTCTTATTGACATTTTCAAGCGTGAGCTTGTCATGCATCATAATGACGAACATGTTACCTTTAGTGTGTTCGAGGCATCTCCATCGAGAAGTAAGGAGCAATGTCACCACAATGATGTGCTGGACGAGTTAATCATGGAAGAGTTCAATGAACGGAGTTCAATAGTCTTAGATGAAGATGAGGAGACATACGTTGATGAAACATTACCAGGATGTGACCACAATGCTAAGGTTAGCAGTTGTGAGCTAAGACAGAATTGGCAATTAGAATCTTTGGATCTGTCTAATAGGATGATCTCTGAGTTTAAACCATCATTTGAATAAGATCCTACCTTGAAGTTGAAGCCATTACCGATGCATTTGAAATATGTCTTTCTAGGGGACAAAGGAAACATTACCCGTAATTGTCAGCGCAACTCTCGACGTAACATAAGAAGAAAAGCTTGTCACGATTTTAAAGGAACAAAAAAGAGCCATCGCTTAGAGCACTGCAGATATCAGAGGAATCAGTCCCTCTTTTGCAGGCACAAGATCAGGTTGGAAGATGAAGGGAAGCAATCCATTGAGCAACAGCGATGACTGAATGAGAAGATGAAAGAAGTAGTGAAGAAGGAGATTATCAAATGGCTAGACGCGGTCATCATCTACCCTATTTCTGATAGTAATTGGATGAGCCTTGTCCAGTGTGTGCCCAAGAAGAGTGGCTTCACAGTTGTGAGCAATGATACGAACGAGTTGATCCCTACTCGTATTGCGACTAACTGGCGAGTATGCATGGATTATCGACGACTCAATGTAGCCACAAAGAAGGATCACTTTCCACTACCTTTCATTGACCAGATGCTAGATAGGCTAGCTGGTAAAGCCTATTATTTCTTCTTAGACGACTACTCTGAATACAATCAAATTACCATTGCGTCGGAAGATCAAGCAAAGACTACGTTCACATGCCCATTTGGGACCTTTGCTTTCCGACGTATACCATTTGGATTGTGCAATGTACCAGCCACATTCTAGAGATGTATGATGGCTATCTTCGCGGACATGATTGAGGATTCTTTAGAGGTATTCATGGATAATTTTTCGGTCTATGGGAAAACTTTTGACCAATGCGCTAACAACCTGGCGAAAGTTCTGAAGAGATGCGAGGACACAAATTTAATTCTGAATTGGGACAAATGCCACTTCATATCATGTCAAGGCATTGAGGTAGATAAAGCAAAGGTCGAAATCATCGAGAAATTGCCAGCGCCAACAAATGTTAAGGGAATAAGAAGCTTTCTTGGACATGATGGTTTCTATAGGAGATTTATCCGTGATTTTTCCAAGATTGCTAAACCGTTATGCTCATTGCTAGAGCAAAATAAAAAGTGTGTGTTTGATGACACCTGTCTGGACGCATTCATCACAATTAAGAAGCATCTAGTACAAGCTCCAATTGTCGTTGCACCGGACTGGACGCAACCGTTTGAATTAATGTGCGACGCAAGTTACTTTGTAGTAAGAGCTATACTGGGACAACACAAAGATAAGGTATTTCATTCCATTTATTATGCTAGTAAAACTTTGACGGACGCGCAGGTCAATTATACAACTACTGAGAAGGAATTACTAGCAGTAGTTTTTGCATTCGACAAGTTTCGTTCATACCTTATCGGCGCAAAAAATTATGGTGTACACAAATCATTCTACATTAAGATACCTTTTTGCAAAAAAAGACACCAAACCAACGTTTATTAGATGGATCCTGTTACTACAAGAGTTTGAAGTTGAAATCAGGGATAGAAAAGGATCTGAAAATCAAGTAGTTGACCACTTGTCTCGACTGGAAGTTAGAAGTGAAGATAGGAATAAAATCCAAATTGTCGATGTATTTCCAGACGAGCAGTTATTCTTTATCGATGCATCACCCTAGTATGCTAATGTTGTCAACTTTCTTGTGTGTGTAAAGCTACCCTTGAGTGCTGTTGGTCACAAGAAAGTCAAATTTTTGCGCGACGTTGCAAAGTACCATTGGAACGAGCCATACCTGTTCAAGGTATGCGCCAACAACATCATCCATCGCTGCATTCCTGAAGAGGAGATGACTTCTATCCTGAGACATTACCATGATGCTCCTTATGGAGGCTATTTTGGTGGTGTAAGGACTGCTGCAAAGGTCCTACAGTCAGGATTTTATTGGCCCATTTTTTCGAGATGCCCACAATTTTGCACAATAATGCGATCGATGTCAATGCACTGGCTCAATATCTCGATGCAATGAGATGCTCCAATAGTCGATTATAGAAGTAAAGCTATTCGATGTTTGGGGTATAGACTTCATGGGGCCATTTCCAAACTCATTTGGAAATGTGTACATTTTGGTTGCTGTTAACTAAGTATCTAAGTGTATTAAAGCAATTATGGTGCCAAAAGATGATGCTCGAACAGTGTTAAAGTTCTTCCACACTTACATCCTTATGAGATTTGGCACACCTAGGGCATTAATAAGTGATCAAGGTACTCAATTTCACAACAATCAAGTTGCGATAGCTTGAGAAGATATGGTGTAAAGCATCGTATGGCCACAACATACCATCCACAAACAAATAGCCAAGCGGAGGTATCCAATCGGCATATTAAAAGTATCCTTAAAAAGGTGTTAACCCATCTAGGAGAGATTGGTCTTCGCGGCTACAAGATGCATTGTGGGTGCTTCGCACCTCATATAAAACCCTATTGGGGATGTCGCCACATCAACTCGTGTTTGGTAAGTCATGTCACCTACTAGTTAAGCTTGAGCATAAAGCTGTGTGGGCAATCAAATAGGTAAATATGGACTATGATGCTGCTGGAAGGAAAAGATTGTTTGGACGTTGCTGAACTAGAAGAAATACGTTGCAATGCCTATGAGAATGCCTCAATATACAAAGAAAATACCGAGAGATGGCACGATAATATTATCTTGCATTGACAATTTAGCCCTAGTCAGTTAGTACTTTTGTTTAACTCACGTTTAAAACTGCACCCAGGTAAATTGCATTCAAGATGGTTGAGCCCTTTCAAGGTTGTCGACACATTCCAGAATGGGTGCGGTGACAATTAAGAATCTAAAGGATAGGCAATAGTTCAAGGTGAATAGCCAACGTCTTAAACATTATATGAGTCCAGAAGTCAAAGAACCAAATGAGGCCATCGATCTGGTCACATTTAAATAATGTCAACACATTTTTACATTTTCTTTTATTTGTTTCACTTTTACTTGTTTCGTTTTAAAATTTTACACAGTAATAAAAATCATCTTTTTGTCGAAGCATCCCAAAGAAAAACTTGTTGGTGCATTCTGTGTGATGAGTCAGCAAAGCGTTTTCAGCAAGAATCGCTCTGATTGATTTCTTTCTTTTCCCAATTGTTTGATCAAAAGAAAAGGTACGATCTACAGCCTGGCATTTATTGGCTACAGATGCAACGTTCCCCATGTTTTTGTAATAATCACGACGCTTCCATTGAATGTTTATAAAACCTTCCCTGTAGACTTTTTTTCCACTCATAATCGCCATTGTTGTTGCAACTTATCTCTTTCATTACTCTTATTTTCACTTTTGCTCTCACAAGTCATTCTTTTCTCTGCAAGTTCTTCTTAACCTTTCTATTTAGTGACTATGGCCAAGACGAGAGGTGCCAAGACCCCTTCTAAAACAACACCTGCCACTTCCGTCACCGTGGTTCAAACCACAACCCCACCTTCACCAAGAGAGCTGATCTTATTTCTATCGAAAGCTACCAAAGACCGATACCAGAACATGATACTGAAAAGAAACTGCCATCTAGAGCAAGGATTTAGTTGTCCCCACAACAACCATTGGGGAAGTAAATTGTCATAACCATCAGCTGTTTGGGGTGGGAGTTCTTCTGTGAACACCCTGTTGGGAATTCTACTTGTTGACACTAAACAAGAATTTATCTTTGTGAGGGAAGGTTTAATCCATGGAGTGCCACAAATATCAACGTTCAGCTTCGGATTCTTGAAAAGGTAAATGACCACACTCTATTTGTACATGAGCTAGACGATGAAGGAACTAACCAGGTCATGAAGGACCTCTGTGTTGAGGGTACTATTTGGGTAGATAACAGTCCACACAACTAACACCATGTATTATCGATATCTTACGACCTTCAGCAAGGTTTGGTTCCATTTCGTGAATAGTTACATCCTACCTTCTACGCACAGCACTACGGCGACATTGGACCGTATGTGCATTCTACACTCAATTTTAAAGGGTCGTCACATTGACTTCGACGAGATCTTACGACCAAATTGCTGAAGCGGCCACAAAGCAAACAAGTATACTACCTTTCTCGTCCTTAATAATACTGCTGTGTAGACAGAGAGAGATTATACCCGAAATGGTGAGGAAGTGTTGGAAACTAAAAGCCCTATTAATGATATATCAGTTGAAGAATAACTCGAGCCCAAGAGACATAGATGGTAAGGGAAGCATCAAAGAAGAAGGACAAGGAAAAAGGGAAGAAGAAGGAAAAAACAGGCTGATACGACCACAGATCCTCCATTGGGAAAGATGCTGGCTGTTATGGAATTCAATATTGATCGCATCGACATGCGCACTATCCGTACTGTCGGCGTATTAGAGGATATGGACTATAGATAGCATATTTTTTATGCGTATACTGAAGCTTAGAACGAGACAATTATTGCCGCATTGCGCAGCATGAGCCCTAATTTGCTACCAAACTTCCCAGCTTTCCCCTTTATTTTCGACCAATGGCCTCATCCTCTGACTAAACTACTCCTTATGGTAGGCCGTAAAATGTTTCCCTCTAACGAGAATCCCATATCTCAGATGACGAGGAGCATAAGGGGCAATCTCATGATATGGGGATACCTACAGAGCGATAGCTAGTCTGTTCGAAGACGAGTTCTCGAACAGCCTCGGCGTAAACATGGCAGAAAGAGGGGTTATTATTGAGGAGTTGCACACCTCGCTAGCATCTGAGAGGTGCGACGTAGAGGTTGGTGCTGACATGGCCATAACTAAATAAGAGAAGCCTGAGGATGAAGGTGCAGAATAAGAAGAAGGTCAGGAGAAGGAGAAGGAAAATGAAGAAGAAGAAGAAGAAGAGCATGAGAAGAAGGACCCTATTGAGGAGCAGGAAGAAAAGAAGGAAGATGCCCCGATAATTATCGCTGAGGATACTATCGGTAGACTCGTGAGTGTGGGGGCATCCAGTAGCGACAAGGCTCCACCTGATAGGAGCTTGGCTAAGTAAGTTACCAAAAATGCTGAGGAATTTAATCCGTTAGCTATCGTTCCCTATGTGGCTCCGCTTGCTGAGGTCCATCCATCGGATGTGACTATCGATGTGGCCGTCACCCAGCCAGTTGAGGAGAAGCAACCCGTCGATCCGATTCATTTGAAGGACAAGAAGAAGCGGCGCAAGGACAAGAAACGGAAACACAAAGAGGAAGGTAAGCGTCCAAGGAAGAAGAAAAAGAAAACCAAAGTAGCCTCTACATCGGTTGCTCAAGAATGAGTTAGTTTACTTTTCAGTAGATAGTTTGCATGCATTTTACTATCATTGCATTTTTATTTTGTCATTACATTTCTTTTTACTTTAGTTGTATTATAGTTACATTTCCATTCTTATATATATGGTATTGTCAGTGCATTGGGGTAAATGCAAACATTAATTTTGGGGGGGATTTTGTGTGGAATGGAAATGTGATTGCACCCACATATTTGAATTTTACTTGTTTCTTTAGTCAATGAAAGTATGCAGAATTCAGCAAAAATGTGACCACAATTTTTATGTGATGCATAAATCTTGAATTGTTTGGAAAGCTGATATGTGGATTGGGTGAATATGAATGAATATTGAATCGTCTATTTTTGGATGAATGGCTGAAGTTGCTTCAGTAATGAATGGATAATAGCAATTTTTGAATCTGGTACTAACTTGCCAAATGCAGCGACATTATAGTAATAAAAACACTCCAATGAGAGTGCATTTTGACTTATCAAGGGAACACTCCGCTGCAAGTGTTAGAAAAATCATCTAGCTAAAGGCTGTCACTGCAAGAGTGTGTGTCGGCACAAGTACATACCTCCTGGGGGTTTGTTGCACCCCATCATTACAACCCAGGAACAAAGGTAGAATAATGCAATGACATCTCTCAGTCACTTATAAAAATGAATGAATGAGAAAGAAGAGAAAAAGAAAAGAAAAAGAAAAATTGCTCCAAATGATGTATTGATTAAAGGAAGGATAAGATTCAAGGCATGCTACTAACATTAATGAAGTTGCAGTATTAAGTATTCATACCTATAAATTGTCTGTGCATTATTCTATCATGTGAATACAATTTGTGCATTAGGATTTCAGAGAATTTAAGTTGTTAAAATAATGATTATGGTGACGTATTTGTTTGTGAGTTTGCTAATTTTTGTTTACTTGAGGACAAGTAAAAACTAAAGTTTAGGGGTGTGATAGCATCATAAATGACACTTATTTTCTCCCTAAATTTGTGTATTAATTGTCTCTTTTGTGCCATATTTAGTATGCATATTAGGCATTTCATACTTAGTTTTTTATGTTTTCTAACTCATTATTGATTGGTTTAAACTCTTGTTATTTTTATCTCTTTTATATACTAATGTCGCTGCAAGCAGTCTATATATTACGTCTTAGAATTGTCAGCATAGGAACTCATCTTAAAAGATCAATGCTAGAAGAAGGATGTAGCCACAAGATCAACTTGAAAGTGCAACCACCGATATCTTCGCATAGAGACCTATACTTGGACGAGTGAAGTCAAGCTACAAATACAACTGGAAGCACCAGCATAGGAAATTCACACGTTGTCGCCGCAATTGAGGATTTCAGTTCGCGCCTAGTAATGTAGCGACAACTTGTAGATCTATAAAGAACACACTAAAGTTGCGTAAGTGCACAACTGGATTGTAACAAATTTTGACAGCTACAAAATGGATCTAGATCTGAGAATGAAGGGGAGGAAATCTGCAATTCTAAAGCCTATAAATAGAAGGGAAAAGATGGAAGAAATATTCAAGAGGTAGAGGAATTAAGTTCTACAAATACTTTGTGTTCTTGGAGGTTTAAGCTAGAGAACAGTGAGCTGATTCATCGAAGGAGCAACCACTTCTGACGAGGAGTGCTCAATGCAACGCGAGAGGAACAATTAGGGGATAATTCGAGTAACCTAGAGATAGTATGCTCCGATGTATGTGTTAACTCCTCTCTTCTTATGATGATGAACTATTATTGATATTTGAATGAATACGAGAGTATCTTTCATTATTAGATTTACTTTGATTATTATTTAATTCTTTTCATTTGTTTATTCTTGGATCTAACTGCATCAAACACGAGAGTGCATTTACAGTCTACCGACATCGAGAGATGTGATGACAAGTTAGGTTAACAAGCAAGACAGTGAGATTTGTTTGGGATTAAAAGAGATTCTGATCACTTGTTCTTGAGTGCACAATGTTGCTCACACCGAGAGGTAAGGTAATTGAGGGTGCTTAAGTCTTGACTAAACAGAGAATTGATATTGGTAAGATCTCATTGGAACTCGACTGCTGCGATAGTTCATTTATTCAAACCCTTGTCGACACGTCCTGCATTGCAACTTAGTGAAATTAGTGATCCACTCCAGACCTTTGCATTTGATCACACTTTTACTTTTCTGCATTTAAATTCTCAACATTTCAACAACACTTTGATTTACTTTCAGTTGCTTTGACAATTAACCTTAATTGCATTTACAATACTAACTATTTTAGTGTACAGATTGACTTAATTGCGCTGACGTCTATACTCACATTTCATCTAATTCTAGTATTAGTTGCTTCGACATCTGAACATCAAGAACCCATTGCTCGTGGGATCGATATCTGATAGAAATAGTATATCAACTATCCTTGCATCGACATGTGTCTGCTTGCACAACTGTTGTGACGTTACAGGCCGGTCAATAAGAAAGCAACAATTAATGGACAATGGAGACCGGACCCAATAATGAAGGATGTAGTTAAGAAGGAAATTATTAAGTGGTTAGATGCGGGTATAATTTATTCCATCTCAGATAGTTCATGGGTTAGTCCTATCCAGTACGTGCCAAAGAAAGAAGGTATTATAGTCGTAAAGAATGAAAATAACGAGTTAATATCGTCTAAAACGTTTACGAGATGGCGAATTTGCATCAACTATCAGAAATTGAATAAAATGACTAGGAAAGATCACTTTCCTTTGTTGTTCTTGGATTAGATGCTGGATAGACTCGCAGGGTAAGACTATTACTATTTTCTAGATGGATACTCAGGGTACAATTAGATTACAGTTGAACTGAAAGATCAACACAAAATGACATTCACATGCTCGTATGGTACGTTCGCATTTAGACGCATGCCATTTTTACTGATATGGTTGAGAAGTATTTGGTGGTGTTCATGGATGACTTTTCAGTGTCCGGGGACATTGCTTAGCTAATCTAGCTAAGGTACTGAAGCAATGCGAAGAAACAAACTTTGTTCTCAATCAGGAAAAGTGTCATTTTATGGTACGAGAAAGGTCTTGTTTTGGAGCACCGAATAACAAAACAAGGAATTGAAGTCGACAAAGCCAAAGTAAATGTTATCGAGAAGCTTCCATCTCCAACATCTATAAAAGGTGTTAGGAGCTTTTTGGGACATGCTAGATTCTATCGAAGATTTGTCAAATACCTCTCTAAGATTGCTAAACCTTTGAGCAAGTTATTAGAGAAGGATTCGACGTTCAACTTTGATGAAGAATGCTTGATAGCATTTAATGATTTGAAGACTCGATTAGTTTTAGTACCAATTATCATCACACCAGATTGGGAATTTACATTCGAGTTAATGTGTGATGCAAGTTACTTCACCGTCGTAGCTATGATCGACCAGCGAAGGAACAAAGTTTTTCATACCATCTACTATGCAAGTTGGACTTTGTCAGGAGCTCAACTGAATTATACGGTAACCGAGAAAGAAATACTTGCAATTGTGTTTGCTTTTGACAAGTTTAGATCCTACCTTGTAGGTACAAAAGTGACGGTCTTTACAGATCATTCGACGATTAAATACTTACTTGCCAATAATGATGCTAAGCCGAGACTGATTCGTTGGGTGTTACTACTTCAAGAATTCGACTTGGAAATCCAAGATCGAAGAGGCATAGAGAACCCAGTAGTCGATCACTTGTCTAGATTAGAGCCACAAGAAGAAAATTCAAATCTTATTCTCATACAAGAGATGTTCCCTAACGAACATATACTCAAGGTAAGTCATAACACCTCTTGGTTTGCTGATTTTGCTAACTACTTAGCTTGTGGTTTGATTCCCTATGATAAGACGTATCAACAAAGGAAGAAGTTTCTTCATGATGCTAAGTATTACTTCTGGGAAGAGCTGTATTTGTTTAAGAAGTGTACAGATCAGATGATCAGAAGATGTGTGGCAAAAGATGAAGTACGAGCGATATTGTATCAATGTCACACAGCTCCAAGTGGGGGACACTTCGGAGGTTCACGTACTATGGCCAAAGTATTACAAGTTGGATTCTTTTGGCCGACATTATTCAAGGATTTGTACACTTATGTCAGAAGCTGTGACAGATGTCAAAGGGTTGGAAATGTTACCAATAGAAACGAAATGCCTCGAACAAACATCATGGAAGTGGAATTGTTTAATGTTTGGGGTATTGACTTTGTTGGTCCATTCTTTCCGCCATTTGGTAACAAGTATATTCTGGTAGCGGTCGACTACATATCAAAATGGATTAAGGCTAAGCCATATCCAACAAATGATGCCAAGGTAGTGGATAAATTTTTGTAAAAGCAGGTGTTCACACGATCTGAAACTCCGAGAGCCATCATCAGTGATGAGGGGTCCCATTTTGTGAACAAATGGATGAAGTGGTTGCTTGATAAACATGGAATAAGACACAAGATTGCTACAACTTACCATCCGTAGACAAATGGGCAAGCTGAGTTAGCAAATAAAGAAATAAAAGGCATACTCAAGAAGGTAGTGTGTCCGAAATGACGAGATTGGTCCAAGAGACTGGACGATGCTTTATGGGCTTATAGAACAGCTTACAAGACACCTTTAGGGATGTCTCTTTATAGGTTGATATTTGAGAAAGCTTGCCATTTGCCTTTGGAGTTAGAACACAAAGCTTACTGGGCTCATTGGCAGCTCAATTTGGATCCGAAGCTTGCCAAAGAGAAACGAATGCTTTAGCTCAATGAGTTAGAAGAATTTCAAACATTTTCTTATGATAATGCCAAGCTATGCAAAGAAAGATTAAAAATATGGCATGACAAGCACATTCGAGTTAGAGAGTTCGAAGCAGGTCAGCAAGTTTTATTGTTTAACTCTAGATTAAAATTTTTTCAAAGTAAATTGAGATCACGTTGGTCAGGTCCATTCACTATCCATCAAGTTTTCCCATATGGAGTAGTTGAACTCTATGGTAAGCAAGCTATTTTTTGAGTTAATGCCAAAAGATTGAAACATCATTGGGGAAATTAAGTTGAGCGAAATGAAGCATCACTCATTTTATCTGACACTTAATTTATTTCATTTTAATAAAGAACTTAGGTTATATTTTCTGGACTAGAATGTTGAGATGAATTCTATTAAGGAGTTTGGAATTTAAGCGAGATCGCTTGTGACCCCTCCAATCTTTCTGGGAATTAATTTTAACATAATTTTTAGAGAAATTATTTCCTAAGTTAGAAAATAAATTTTTAACTTTTGAATTTTTCAAATAAAAGGGTCAATTGTTGATCCAAGTTTTTAATTACAACTCAGTTTTCAAATGATTTTAAGTTCAATGACTTAATTGAATTCTTTGTAAATTTTGGTTGTTAATTTTGTAAATATTAAAATTAGCTATTCATTTTTGTAAATATTTTTAAAACAACTAAAAATAAAGTTTTACATTTAAAATTATTTATTTTATTTATTTTTATTTTTCAAAATTTTGATATTTCTTAATAATAAAATTATAAATAAATTTTATAATTTATATTAATTACTATCAAGAGTTTGAATTAGGATTAGTTTTTAAATTTGAATTTAAATAAAATTGTGTTTGAGTTAAAGTAGGATTTAGGAATTTAATTTGAGTGTTTAAGTCTAAATATTCTTCCATGCATTATAAATAGCCCACCTCTCAAGAGAATTATCACTCAAACCTTCAAATTAGCTACCCTAGGCAGCCACCATCGACAACCATTGGCAGTCATCGGAAGCAATCGGGCCTCATTGAGAGAAATCAGCCGGTGTCTCCCGCAAAAGCCCAACACTACCCGATATCACCTACAAGCGCCCGACGCTGCTCGACACTCCTAATGCACCCACTCGATAGCGTCCACACACTCTAGCTGCCTAGCGCACCAGCTCCCGCAAGCTCCCGATAGTGCCCGATAGCTCTCGAGAGGACCCGCACGTCCCAGCGAGCCACGTGCACCAGACGCCTATTATTGTCCGCACATTCGCACGCCTACTGAGCCACGTTTGCTAAGCCACACCCACGCCCATGTCCGCACGCCGTGCTACTACTACTGCTGCTGCCTTGTGCACCACACACCTAGACACCTAGGCTATGTGCTCCCTACCTAAACACTAAGTTTCTCCAAATAACACCCTAGATAAAACCCTTTATTTTTAGCCTTAATTATTTGTTTTAGATTTAATTTCAACAAAAGGTGGTAAAATTTTCATCATCTAATTTCTAATTTATTTTATTTATTAAATATTTAATTTAATTTAAATTGTTAATATTTTATACTAATTAAATTTTAGAAAAATGTTTGTTTCTGTTTATTTGTTGATCAGGTTAAAATCATGCTATGCAAGAGAACTCATGCCGCAACAGAAGAAGAGTCGTATAAATTCCACGGTGCAAGAGCTAAGGAAAGATATGATAGTACATTCAGAAATCAGCAGATGTTGCCTGAAAAAGGATTTACTTGGGAAACAAGTAAATACACCAAATTCATGGCAAAGTTCCGATAAATTACTGAAGCTCTAAACTAGAGATTATTTTGTGAAAAGCAATTGAGTGCAGATGAGGAACTAGTTCGAGAATTTTATGCAAATATCACCTCAGTTGAACTTGAAGAAATTTCAGTCCGAGAAATCAAGGTACCATTAAAGTCAAGCACTATTAATGAGTTCTTTGACTTACCTGATTTCGATGAAGATGAATATCATACTTTGTTGAAGAACTTAGAGGCTGAAAAATTGCGAGAAATTCTTTGAGAACTTATAGTTCCAGGGTCTGAATGGACAATGTCAAAACATGGAATTTGTACATGTCACAGAAAATTTGACACCGATAGCAAAAATGTGGTTTTACTTCATTCGATTCAGTCTCATGCCTATTCAATAGGGAACTGTTGTTTCATTAGATCGAATGGTGTTGATTAATTCAATCCTGAGGGAGAAAACCGTTGATGTAGGAAGAATCATCATCAGAGAAATTTGAAACTGTGCCATGAGACGTTCTGCTCAAGCTTATTTCCCATTTACAATCACAGTGTTGTGCCTGAAAGTTGAAATTCTTGTGGACGTAAATAGAGTAGGATATAATCAAGGAGCAATTTTTTATTGGGATATATATCGAGTAGCAAGAGATTCCATTCTTCAACAGCAAGCTGACAAAGAAGACCCTGAAGAAGAAGAAGATCCAAAAAGGATCTTGAGGAAGATCCAGTGGAGATTCAAGATGATCTTTCGATAACAGAATTGATTGAAATGCATGATGAGACAGAGTCGACTGACCAAACATCCGAGCCTGACAGATCCATACCGAGACCACCGTCGCCTCCAATTGAACTTCGAAATGAGCTATCTAAGATGATGGATTGCCTGCAACACATGCAATGGCAGCAACAATCGTTTTGAAGATACACGAAAATACGAGATGATGCATTTAAAAGTGCATTTGAAAAAGTGTTTTGTGACCCATTTTTTTTGTGCTTGAATTTCTAGATAACATATTCGAACCATGGACTCCAACGGAGAGAAAGGAGCAACGTGACTCGAGCAATAATAGGAACTACCAAGAAAAAGGAGAGTTAATGTCTAGGGGGTCTGAACATAAACAAAAACGGGGAAACTTGTCTTTCTTCAAATTTTGCTATTTTATTTTCAATCTTTTATTTTTGAATGAATTTAGGATTAGGTCACTAGGTTAGTTTTAATTCTTGCATAATAAATTAAGAGGTTGAAGGTAAAAATTGAGCAACTTAGAAAAGTAAAAGTGTGGTAATAAATATGTACATGTCTAGGATTGGACATTGAAGAGCTTAGTACTTAAGCAGTCAAATTGACTCTCCTCCTCTTCTTTGATCCTACCTGGTGTACAGTATTTATTCACTTTTATTTTTACATTCTCTATTGTTTTTAACAATGAAGACATTGTTCAATTTAAGTAGGGGGACCGAAAATCGAAAATTTCTTAATAAGCTGTTATTTCTTTTTATTTATTGAATTTAGTTATAATTTTGCTTGAAAATTTGAATTTATGTTAATTATGAAAGCTTTAGTAAAAATAAAAATTTAATTATCTCAATGGTGATGATGTTAAACTGAACCATGATAAGAATGCTACTCTTAATAAAATATGTGAATCATATAATAATTTTTTTTTACTCCTTATAGAAGCTAGATATGTATGAAAGTTTAAGTATCTAGAACTGACTTAGTAATTTCTTGAGGCGAAATCCTAGTAAGCATGAAATTTTGAAAATGATTTAGGCAACATTTGTTTGGACCATTTGAGCCTTTCAAGCCAAGCCTGATAAATGTTATGCCTTGAAGTCAACTTTGAGATTATATGGCCTGATTTTCTTTGTACCCTACAATTATAAGTCATCTATTCTCTTGTGTTTATCTCTAAATTGTCCCAACTACTAGACTCAGTATATCAAGATTATGTTCTGAAAATAAGTTTGGGAGAGTTAAGAAGAAGTACCAAAATGCTCAACAAAAGTATAGTACATACAAAATGATGCTCAGAAAAACAGAAATGAAAAAAAAAGAGAAAAAAAAAGAGCATATGTACTCAAAAGAAAAAGAAAAGAATATGAGCATGCAAAGTTCGAAAAAAGTTGGTGGAATTGAAGGTTCGATGCAAGTTGAGTCTAAGGTTTTAGCTTAAATTTATCTATCTTTTCTCTACCCTTAGCCTAGCCCCATTACAACCTATGCAAAAGACCTATTTGATTCAAGATTTCAATGCTACCAATATTAGTGGAGAGAAATTGCTATGTTCAACATATGAAGACATAAGTTAAATTTAATGATTGCAGTTTAGCCTTAACTGAGGAAATAAAGATTGAGTGATAGGATTTTAACATGTTTCATTAAGATAAGCATGATGATTGAATCAATAATACTCGAGCTACACAATTCCTAAATTCTTGTTTTTATTCCTAATTATTTTGAATTCATACTCAGGACGAGCAATGAATTAAGTTTGGGGGTGTTGAACGATGAAAATATATAGACTTTTTCATACCCTTTTTAACTTGATTTCATGCAAATTCTGAGTAATTAATGTCGAAAAATATAATTTATTTATAAAATAATTAATTTGTGTTAAAATTACCAACATATTTATTTTTAATTATTTTATAAATATTGAGCATGAATTTGATGATTTTTCGATAGTTTTGCACAATTAGTGAAAATCGACCCGACAGATACTACTGACAGCTTACACCATTGAGGGAATTTTTACATGAGTTAACGAAGAGCTAAGAATAATATTTTTCAAGTCAAGGTTCGGTCAAATATGAAGCTAAATTATGCTTTATAATTATATTTTTAATTCAAATTAAATTGGATTAAAAATAAATTATAAAGGCTATGATGAAGTGGCTCGATGTACATGCAACTGAGGGTCGAACTACCTCCAAATGGGCTAGTCATGTGCCATCGACATGATGGTATAATCATATGAATTTTTTACCAATTCAACCTTGTGAAACAGCCTTCACATTTTCCCAAAATTCCATTCTAACCCCTCTTCTTTTCATGGTTTCAAATTCTCACTCCTAGCATGTTTTTAGCAAACTTTGAACAAGTCAAAGTTGATATGCGGTGGTTGGCCATGGGGGAGTATGTGGCTGATATTTATTTGCTAAATATATCTACTCCCACTCCTCAACTCCACCTATAAATACACCCTTCATTCCCCTCATTTGAACACACCAAAACAATTCATCTTTTCTTTTTTCTCTCTAGTTTTCTCTCTAGCCTGCCATCCATATTTTCCCTCATTACCTTTTCAATTTCCCCTCTTGGAACAAAGTGGTTCTTCAGCCTTCCATAGCCTTTGTTGAGTGTTCATCAGAGACCTTGATCTGGGAAGATTAGAGCAAGAACAACGAAGAACGCAGAAGCAGTTCTTGAGAAATTGATGGATTTAATCCTATTCTTTTTCTCATATTTTTAGATTCTTGTTTGTTATCATGATGAATGCATTTAATTCTTTAATTAAAATGACTTAAATTCTTTAAGTGTTGGGTTGATTGTGTTTAATTGTTTGTTTATATTTAATCCATGTTATGCTGTTATAGGCCCTGAATATTTTGTTTAATTAAATATTATCATGCCTAAGTTATTATTGCATTACCCTTGTGATATAACTATTGAATTAATCATTTAGGCGCATTGAAATTGTGATTAATGGACACACTATTTAATTTGTGCATGTTTAATCTTCTAAGGAAGCTGAGGGTTAAAATTGTGATGTATTGGAGAATACTAGCCTTGGATAACTTGCAGGATTATTGTGATTAAACTGTTTCAATATAGGTGTATGTTGTTACCTCACTTGATCCTTTACATGCTTATGAATATTAATCTAATCGGTCGTATTTGCATAGATGTATGTTCAAGAGATAGATTGATTTCATAATTGTATGTATGTGCTATAACACATTAACTTATCAAAGGTTAGTTTAGTCGGTCGTATTGGCATAAGTGTATGTTCAAGAGATAAACTGATTTTTATAAGTGATGTTGTTCATAAGTTAGCAAGATACCAGGTTGCCGTGAACATTATTTCATAACAAGCATGAACATGTTTATATTTAATTAAGTGATTAAAGCAATTAACTTGACACACTTATGTCATATTAATTAAAACCCTTAGAAATCGTGCATAGGAATATAATTAGTGTTAGTTTAACTTAGTTTAATTTAGTTTAGAACACTTTAGATTAAAATCCCTCTCAAATATTATCTTGTGTTTAACCAAAATGTTGAGTAAATATTTCATAAATACTTTTCATAGCATAGTCCTTGTAGGTACGATACTCGACATTTACTTGTCACTTTATTACTTGAATACAATTGTGTACACTTGCACATTTTCATCGTTCCAGTAGGCACACGATTGTGTGCCCCTGTTTTCCAAATTTTCCAACTATTTCTTAAACTTTCTGATTTGTTTTAAATTAGTCTCGAATCAGTCCTAAACTATTTTTAAGACCTCAAAGGCCCGATTTAAAGCCCAAATGTATATGTTTGATATAAATATTTATATGTTTTTTAAGTTAGATTACTATGGTATTTTGAAGTTAGACGTTTGTATTGATCGGTAATGCTTCGTAACCCTAAGCCGATGATAGAGACAGGTTAAGGGTGTTACATGTCTTGCTGAGTTTGATGAGTGTTTGTCTGGTTCCTTAAAGTAAAGTGCAATGTTTATATTTTGTGTGAAATGATAAATATATGTATGATAATACCTCACTAAGTTCTCGTGAACTTATTATGATTGCCTCTAATTATAGGATTTGTTGCTGCCTCTAATTATAGGAATTGTTAGATGGAAGGGAGATGAGAGACGATGGCAAGGCTACGCCATAGGAGCGACAGTCCGTGCTAATATGCATACAAAGAATAGAAAAATTATGGCAGAGTTACGGTCCACGCCAATGGAAATACCAAGAGATTCCTATGATTAGTTAGAAGTATTGATAACACACGAATTTATACGAGAAGCCTTATGGCAGAGTTTAAGTCTGGTCATAAGATGTAATACTCCGTATAGTGATATAAGTAAGGTGAAAACAATAGTTATATTATTCAGATTATAAATTTGATTTTACACTGTACAATAAGTTATACATAATAACTAAAGCAAGGTATTTTAGTTAAAAGACTTTGAAATTTTATTAGTAAATAGTTACATAGGCGAATAGAAGAGTCTAGATCACATCTGTTTTAGGAAGTAAAACCAATACTCAAATCTGGTCGGCCGAGTCGAGTGGAGGGCATTACATTGACTGTGGCATATTTGACAAAATCAAGTAGCATGGGTAGACTAGGGTACTAAATCTCCCATCTGAATTGCTTGAGGTGATTTGATATGCATGAAAATTTTATTATCTTTTGGTGATACAAGTGTTATTTTTAAAGGTAAAATATAATAATTTCTTGACATTTTTTCAAGAACTTATCAAATGAATTGAAGGAGGATATTTTGTTATTCTCTGAGCCTATAAATAGGCATAATTCTTCTTTAGGGATGTATTGATTTTGAGGGCTGAATATCTTTAGAAAATTTAAGCATCTTATTCTTTATCAACTTGTTTACTTTTTGTTTTAAGTACCGATTTTGTTGGCAATAGTGTTTGTGACACTTAGTTGAATATTTTTCTTGGTACTGTTGTGTTGTGAAGGATCATTAGTTCTCTATTGGGGTTGCATGTACTCATGTGTTGAATGAGTTCTGAGCTTTAGCTGATAGGGAAGGTAGAGCATGGTTAAAGTGTTTGGTGACCGAATAAAAGATTTATCCTGGGCGAGGTCTCATAGACGTAGGATTGTTGTGTCTAAACTGTGTAAACAAAGATTGGTTGTTTTGATTCTTTTTCTTTCCTTATATTCATTTGCAACCTATTTTCATTCTAACTCCCGTTACAATGAACATTAAGAAAAGTTGATTTTTTATATCTGTAAACTAATTATTTTTCAATTGGTATTAGAGCGAGCTTTAAAAGCTATTTGAAGAAGATTTAGGTGTATATTCGCAGTTATGGAAGTAATGAAAGAAGGAAGCTCTGTATCACAGGCCTCTCTTTATACGATCTTCAAACTACAACTACTGGAAAGCTCATATGAAAGCATTCATTATGCTAATAGATGATGTTGACTGGGAGTCGATTGAAGAAGATGGACTTGTCCTGGCTGGAGTAGATTGGTCTTCTCAACCAAAAGGGAAAGCTCAGTGCACTATTTAAGAGAAAAGGGTTGAATCTAAAAATTCTAACGTGCTTAACGCAATTTTTAGTGGTGTGGATATGGAGCAATTCATAATAATACACATGTGTGAAACAACTAAAGAAGCCTAGACAATAATTCAAAATCAGAGTGAAGGAAAAGCAATTGTTCGAATGTTAAAACTATAGATGTTGCAACACTCATTACCTGAGAAACTCAAGTAATGCATGTTTTATTTGGCACTGAACATTTTTTACAATATTAGATACTTATAATTTGGATCTTTGCCAATGTCACGTTACACTTTTGGAATATAATTATACTAACAATAAAGTTTAATTCCATTACAAACTTGTTTTAGGTCACTTTTGGCCCGACTAAAAAAATCAGTTCTAGGTCTATATGTCTCGAGACAAAGGCTTGAATGTCTCAAGATAGTTGACCGTGCCATGGCATACGTGCACCGAGGCTTAAAATGATGTAATTAAATATCTAACTAAAGTGTGGTATCTACAAGAGAACAGGTCCAATTATAATATAGAAAGATTTACAATGAAATATTGGAAATATTCCGACGTTGTACCAAGGGAGGTATGACTAAATCGAACTAAAGAGTAATAACTGACACACTAAACTAAGTCTAAACAACTACTAATTTACCACTAAAAGGACAAAATTGCATAAATACTAAAACTAACAAATTAACAATCAAGAATGACAAGCAGGAGGTTGATTAATGTCCATGGTTGTAATTAACCTAGAATTAAGGATTTTTCTGCTTAACTATTAATTGGCCTAATTAATATCTTTCGACCTATAATTAAATCAACTAATAAACTTAGTCTACTTATCTTTCGAATTGGTGGATCTACATCATGCTAAATCAAATAGGTTCTAAGTAGAATACCCTTTAGATCTCATCTACCTAGATTGCTACCTAGATTCATCAATTCTAGGGTTTCAAGCACATTTGATTTAATCCAAATAATCTATTGTTAAACCCTAGCTCTGATTAATTATGCCCACTTTAATTAACCAATCCCCTATGGATTTAGTTACAACCCATTCTAGATGCAATTAACCTAATCAAATTGTAAAACATCGAAATAATGAAAAGAAATAAAGAAAGGTTAAAAGATGCTCAGAAATTCGGCGACTCTGAAGTTGGAGATCACTTCAGCAGTGAAGGCAATTCATGAATACTTGTGATTGAAAATCCATAATAAGAAAATGTGAAAAAAGTAAAGAAAAGCAATAACGAAAAATTGTAAATTTGAAATTTTACTTAGAATGAAAAACTGAAGAAATTACAAAGTTGAATCCCTCAATCTAACTATTCTTGTCAACTAAAACGTCAACGAGCCTCCAAATTTGATGTTTTATCATTACATTTATAGTAGTAATGTACTTTGATCGAATTTGGTTGACTCAATCCTTAATTACAAGTTAATGTTGATTATATGGACGAAAACACCATTGCAGATTTTAAGTTCGTCGAGCATCAATTTCACGACATTCTAGGTTCAATGTCCCAACTTTGCAGGCAGTTTGCTTGAATCCTTAGAGAAGGGTTAAATTTCGCAAATTTGCTTCCCCAATGTTGCGACTTTGCTGCAACTATGTGATCCACTTCCATCTTCAGCTATTGGCTCGAATATTATGACTTTCAATGTTGAATGTCGTGACTCTATGGTCCAATGTCGCGACTTTTGCTATAATCTAATTGCCTAGTCGATGTTGGTCGAAAATTTGTCTAAGTGTTGGAGCAGCTTCAATGTCGCGATTTTAGTGTCTTAATGTTGCATCATTCATTCAATCCACTAACTCATTAGCTTTAATTTATTTCTTGCATACTACATCAACTTGTTTGAACTTCTTTAGGCTAGAACTGGCCTAATTGGTCACTGAACATCATAAAAAGACTCACTTTAGTCAATTTAATGATAACTAACATCTAACATATAAAACTACCAAAATAACATGAAAATACTTTATCAAAAAACTCCTTAAATAACAAAAAGAACCTAATTTTCGATATCAAATTATGGAAGATCAAATTCTCCCACACTTAAGTCTTTGCTTGTCCTCAAGCAAACACGAACACATGCAAAGTTTGACGACCCTTAAGCATGCTTCATAAGAGATTTGGTTAAGGACATAAATGACAAGAATGACTTATTTACCATGAAATTTCAGTATGATACTTAGAAAACTCATAACTTCTAGAATTCAACATGGGAGTCCAAAATATTACATTATTAACAAGTTTAAAGGTGATCATAAATTCTTTATCTATCAACTAGTCCATCAAAATTCACTATATAGATATGAAATTTATATCAAAAGAACATAAGTAGTTATCTGTCATACAACTAACATGATATTAATCCATAAACTAATTTGTTAATGTCACATAGGGCTTTTTAGCTTGTAACGTTCTGAGGCTTAAGGTTGGTTCGATTTCAAGGAGGAGCATCGAAATGGTTCAAGCAAAAAAAATTAGTTTGGCACATGATATTGTCCTCTAATCACCCCCCTAATGTTGCTTTTTAACTCACCTCTTATCTCTCCTTCTCTCACCTTCCTTATCTCTCCTAATGTATATTAAGACACAATGCAATATTAGGGAGTACAACAAGCTTTGCAAGCTCTAATGCATTGAATGAATAAACAAATGCTTCTTAAGCTTGGATGTGATTTTCCATTCGATCACATTCCAAATGTTTCACTCTCTTTTAATTTGTTCTATGTTTTTTTCCTATCGCTTTGTTCTTGACCCTCACAATGCTTTTTCTTCACTCAACTATTTTTCATTTACGCACAGTTTTGCAAGAGACTCTATACTCACCATATTCTTCCATTTATTCCTTCATTCATTTATTTTGAAACCTCCATTATTTTTCTACCTATCCTTTAATATCTATGGCTCGACGTCTAACTTCGTGCAAACACAAAAAAACATGACAAAGATGGGATAAGTGTATACCCAACTTTTTGTTCAAGGTTTAAAAAAGGTTTAAGCAAGAAAAGTCGATTTCAAGCTCAAATTCGGTACTAAGGGTACATAGCATAAGGTTAGTTCTTTTAAGCTCTAGCTTGACCAAACAATGCCTTAGCTCATCCTTAGAAATGTCAAAACTCATGGATTCAATCATGCCATTTTATGATTCTAAAACTACTTTCAATTCTAACCTATTACATGTTGTAATAAAATTAATTAACTAGTTTAATTATAGAACCTAGAATTATTCTAATTTCATGTCAAATTTAAATGTATGAAGAATACACTACCTATAATTATATCAATAACCAATCACTTGCATCAATGCAAGGTCAAGCATTATGCAATAAAAGTTAAATTTTTTGAAAAATTTCAATAAAATGAAAGCAAAAACAAATAAAGCATAAAATTTCTACATACACCCCCACACTTTAGATTGCACATTGTCCTCAATGTGCCCCTATCTAAGAGTACGAGTTTTAGGACTGCCCTTTTAGTTGTTACTTATTGCGAAGTGTTGTAGGGATGTCGTCCTCTCTCATCAATCAGCTTGTAAATGTTGTGCATCTTCTTGTGGTTGACTTACATAGAAGCAAATATTTTTTCCATAAAATTATCTAAGTTCCACTCTTCTATATTTTCATCTCCTTCATCCACTACCCTGCCTTCTTCGTTACCTACCACCTTACACTTTAAATATTGTTTTTCACAAAACTTATCTATTGTTCCCCAAAAGTCATGTTTTACTCTTTGCCCATTGAAAAGGACTAATTGCTCGTCCTTGGTTATCAATTCTATGGCTCCATTGGTAAGTGAAAGGTTGACTGTATAGGGACCTGTCCATCTTGATCACAATTTTCCTGGAAACAATTTTAATCTAGAGTTGAAGAGGAGCACTTGTTGTCCCGACACAAATTTTTTCTTCTTGATCATAGTGTCATGACGCAACTTACTCTTCTCCTTGTATAGCTTAGCGTTTTCATAGGCCAAGAATTGAAATTCTTCCAACTCATGAAGTTGGAACTGTAACACCCTATACCCGACTTAGTTTTCGAGCCCGAATATCAGGATGTCACACCATCGTCTTACATCATGCTTACTTCACTTTCGCATTTTATTTCACATGCAAATTTTTCTTTTTAATTTTCTTACTAAACTGTTCATATTATTACAAATTCATACATATTATATGTCATTCATAATTAATTTAATGTTAAATCATGCCATCATAAATCGAATAATCATCTATCAAACATCTATTATGCATTACGACCATTTAGCAAATTTTCCCAAAACTGGTACTTAGGTATCAGTATTTTAAAGAGGGTATCGATAATTTTACAAGGGGTATCGTTACTATTTGGGAAATCGATACCAAAATAGTTTACTATTTTTTATTTAAAAACCCAACTATCGAAAAATATCGGTACTTACTTCGATACAGGTATCAATAATTTCCCCGTAATTATCGATACTCGTACCAAGGTACCGATACCGACAAGTAAAACTAACTTTTTATATTTCAAAGATTTTAGAGGTATCATTTTTAAAACCCGATTATCAATACCTCTGTTCAAGATTTGAAAATTTCAGCATATATTAGCATATAAATCATTCTAAAAAATCCCTAAACAGCATATAACATTTAACTCATAAAATAAACCTCAAAATGACTTGAAAATCATATTTTTAAGTCCACAATTTATCAACCTCAGTGGCATGCAAATAACTAAGAAAATTATAGAAAAAACAAATAAGAAACCATCATAAATCCTATCACATTGTCTTAGGTTACCAAACATAAATAATTTATAAAACCTACTAATAAAAGATAAAGTGTCGTCTTGGCTTGGATCACCCTTGAGACCACACTGCTCACACACTGATCACGCTGTCAAAGCAAATATGTGCAAGCATACACTGTCGATGCAAGTATAGTAGATAGACGTGAATCTATCGGATATCGATCGCACGAAGATGGATGTTTGTTGTCTATAATTGTCAATGCAATGAACAGATAAAACAAGATAAATTGTGAGAGTTGTTGTCAGAGCAATAATTTGAAAATAAAACTAAAATGTGATAATAATGAAATGGGGTCCTCCAACGTGGATAGTCAGCAAACTACTAAGTGTGGCTCACAAGGTGTAAAATACTAGGTAATTGTCGCTGCAAATAAGCACAAAGAATGTCTTACCAGACTGGGCTTTTCTATTAGATCTAAGATTTGAACATGCACACTAACCACATCTTCCAATGCTGGAAATGCAACACAATCAAGAACAAGTGGATAAATTTCTTCAATCCCCAAGTAACTTCCGTTGTCTTGCTTGTTAATTTAATTTGTCGCTGCACCTTCCAGTGACAATGACTACAATCACACTTCGTGGTCAAAACAATTAAACCCAAAGATTTAACAGTAAAAGCAAGCTTGGATAAGATATCATTTAGTCTAAATATCAAGAGTACTTCCATACAAACTTGAAATGAACATTAATCACCAGCGTTTAAGAAAAGAAATGTAAAAGAACAAATGGAGACTACTATTCCTAGGCTACTTGACTTGCTCTCTTACTTCCCTCTTGCATCGCACTTAGGGCTCCTCATCAGGAGCAGATCTTCATCCCTTTATATTGGTTCACCCATGGGGGCTCAAGTCCGCCTAGCCTAAAAGCTTCAAAAGCTTGGTTGAAGAATAATATGAACTAAAGGAGACTAAAGGAGAGAGAGAGAGAGAGCTTTTCTCTTTTCTTGTGAGTATTTATATCCCTCCAAATTGTACATGTATCTCTTCTGCAGAATCGAGTTGTTTATGGTTGTACTATTTGGTTATACCAGCCTGGATAGCTCATGCAATTTCTATTCTTATCCGGACAGCTGTCAAGTGCGATGACAGTTCTTGGCGCAATTTTGGACATGATTATACAGCGACAACTCTGGACATTCACACAGCGATAATTTTTAACGAGTTCCTACAGCGACAATTCTGGGCATGCTCATGCAGTGACAATTTTGGGCACAATTCTGGATATCGTCATGTAGTGACAATTCCGGGCACAATTCTGAATAGACTCATGCAGAAAAATTAGTAGTAAAATATGAAAAAATTAAGAGCAACTAAGCTAAGGTCAATTGAGTTAGAAAATGCAATAAACTAAACTAAAAAAATGATAAAATATGTGCTAAGGATGACTAAATGGGAACAACTTAAACAATAAGTAGGGAGAAATCAATTATTCTTTCTAGTACTATCAGACACTAAGAATCTGCAATGGTTAAGAAGGGAGTGGGTGAGCTCAACAAGCTTAGTAAGTGCCTAGAATAACCACTACATAAACAATCATCATGCATCAACTCAACAGTCATACATCACACATTCATATTATCTCACTTGTATTTATTTACACATTCTTTACGTAGTTTTCAGCATACTTTATTCACATAAAAGCGTATTCAATCATATATACATATAATCACAATCAAACACAACTTATGATAATTTGACTCTTGAGACTATGAAATATATAGTGAGCACTATCATCACATATTGGATACGCAGATCTCCAACACACCAAACATTGGACTCATAGAGTCGAAACATATCCCATAAGTGAAGGATATAGCTAACACTCTGCAACACTCTGCAACACACCAACCTATCTCATTGAATGGAGCATAGCTCGCATTCCCTTATTTCTCCAAACTGCCCCTGGGCCTTAACGCCCACATATATCACAACACAAAGGTGAGTACTCACAATCCTATGGCATGTCAACTATATCCAACGATCTCATAATATCACAAAGCTAAAATCTCCACATTATTATTACATATTTTCTTACATATATTCATTGCATATTCACTTTATTAGCACAACATAATCAGTCACATGGCATGAAGAACATACCCACATATTCACTTTCACAACAATCATCATAAGCTTACAGCATATGTCACAACATCTTATGTTTATTCACAATATCACATCTTTTCACAATTACACAAGCACATGTTTCACATATTAAGCATAGATATAAGAGCACTTACACTCGAAATTTAGAGTAGGGGTTTAGTCTATCTCTAAATTCTCAAATACACAACGTATCGCCTACAAGCAACGATTCCAAAATACTCACCACATATATGTTCTCTTTAAAATTTGAAAGCTTAGACAAGCTTTCATTTGCCTTTATCTTTGCTCGTTGAAGGTCCTACAGATTCCGATGCTTCAACCACACATATCACATTTACACAACCAAAAATCAGTCATCCACACATCTCATACAGTCATAAACAATAGCCTAAGCTATGTTATCTTAAACTGAAACCTTTAATCTAGTAAACTTTAAACTCTAATATCTCGATCTACACTTGATATTTTCACATGAAACAAATTATGTTGACATACATATTTACCTACGACTGATTCCCAACCTTTAAACTACATAAAACTACATGTTTTAAGATACCGAATATTTTTTACATACAATGGCTATAATGACGAAAATTCATTAAAACTCGAGAAATACTTAACGAAACTTCAAAGTAATTTTAGAAACCTTCTAATCATGTTAAAAGAAGTTGAAAAACACTTTAATATCAGGTTTTCATACAAAAACCCAAATTTCACAATTAAAGACCCTATTTTCAACTTTTATTTCAAAACTTATGTTTTAATGGCTAAAAATTTAGTTTAAAGGACTAGATATCGTTTAAAACTCATAGAAACTTGTTTGGTTACCTTTTCTTAAAGAAAAATGAGCTTTGACACGAATCCAAAAAAACCCACGTTTGGAGAAGATGATAAAGGTGATGAAGGTTTTTTAGGTGTTTCTCTTGGTTTTTATAGGTATCTAAGGCTTTTAGGTTATTAGAATTCAAAAGAGATTAGGAGTTGGTGTTTAAAAGAGATTGAGAGGGTTTGGGAGAGTGAAAATCAACTAATGTGCGGGAAGGGGTGTTTTTACGTTTATTATAGAGAGAAAAGGGGTTTTTTAAGTTGATTTTGGACATTTGTCAAATTTCTTCATAAAAAACTCTTAATTTTGACTCTTTTATAAATCAATCCTATTTTCAAAATTAAAGCTATTTAAAACTCATTTTCAGAAATTGATTTAATTTTCTAATAGCCATTTTCAAAAATATTATCAATTACCAAACTTATGAAATTCCAAACAAATTTGGGCTAAAATTTTTATTTTACCCTCAAAACTTCTAGGCTTAATTTTAGGGTGTGACAGGAACAATCTTGCTTCTTTGGCCAACGTGGGATCTAAGTTTAGCTCTTTTGTAGCCTAGTACGCCCATTTTTCCAACTCTATTGGTAAATGGAAATTTTTTCAAGAAACCAATCAGTAAGAATATATTCCCAAGGGAGTTTTATAAGTTGTCATGTATGCCCATAATGCATCATCTGACCTCACTGACCAGTCCTTCCTAGTTTGATTCATAGTCTTTTGCAAAATATGTTTTACTTCTCGGCTTGAGACTTCTGGCTGACCACTAGCTTGTGGGTGACATGCAGTGGTGATACGATGTCTGACGTTATCCTTTGCTAGCTCATATTCCAATTATTTACTACAAAAATGGGATCCTTCGTCACTTATGCGAGCTCTAGGAGACCTAATCCTTGTTAAAATATTCTTCCTTAAAAAATTCACCAATGGTGCCCTAAACCCGATCGACATGGGCTGACCTTGTAACACCCCAAACCAGGCTAACATGGACTGAACTTGTAACACCCCAAACCCGATCGAGAAGATTCAACCTGAATTCGACGTGCAACATTAGCCACCAAAGTGACTCTTCGTTAACTCCTAACCTAACCTCCAACACACCACTAATTTATAACACACAAACGTAGTGTTAATCTTTAACAAAGTAGTGTAAAACAAACTTACTCAAAACACAAGGGTTAGTATGCACAAAACACAACAGCTCGTACACAATGATTTTTAAATCTTAAGTTCTCAAAATAATTATAGTTCATTTAAAACCTAAATTGCTCATACATCGTATATTCACAAATCATAAGGCTTTGCAAATAAGGAAAACATGCATGCAAAAGATTATCACAGTTAAATAGGGTTCGCATAAATTCATGGGTTCACACATATGTAAGGTTCGCAAAGCTAAGGGTATGCATGTAAAAATGGTAAAAAAATCTAGGGTTTCGCATGTAAAAATACTAACACTACAACGGTACGCAAGTAATTTACAAATAGACATGCATGAATAACATCGATTAATTACTTATAAAACAGAAGTCAAAATCTATAACAGGTTCACAGAAATGGAGTAAACTTATTAACATAGCATGTTGTACTCTTATACTAACGAAATAATTCGAAAATAAATTAACGATGTAATTTATTGTTCTAAATAACATAACAAAAACCCATCGCCCATATTTTTGGTTCGCCAATATCAGTCAAGTGCCTTGCCAAATCATCAACCTCGCCTATGCCATTTGTGATCTACTTACCTGAGAAGTAAGAGAGGAGTGGGTGAGTTCGAGGAGAACTTAATGAATAATCAAAAACAATTAGATTATGCCTTTAAAAACCATTTGAAAACATTAGAAAGATTTAGTTTAAAAACTTTCCGCATGCTGGTTTCACAAGTGAAGATGCGAGACCCTGTTCTCAATAGAAAAACATATTTTGTGAAAACGGTGTTAAAAACATGCTTATAAACTCTTTCTTTTGAAAGCTTGCTTTTAAAAGGGACTTGCATTAAATCTTGCGAGGTCATTTTCTTTTAGAAAAAACCAAATCTAAGTTTATAACAGAGTTGCGAGACCAGCTCGTTCATAACAGAATTCATGAACAGAGTCCGCCTTAGGTCACACGACTGGTTCGTAAAATAGAAGACATGTCTCGTTGAATAATTTGTATCCACCCTAGATCACAAGAGCATGTAGAATGAGACATATCACACTCTCACAAAGGCCTATGCTCTAAAAGAGCATGCAGAGTGAGGCTCACAAAGGTTCATGCTCTTAGGAAGCACACAGAGTGAGCCTTAACATGGGTGAGTACACACACTATTGATATACCAATTAAAAGGCTCACTAAGGAGCACATAGAATAGAGAGCTAGCACTAAAGCAAAGCCAAACAAAGAGCTCGCACAGAGCTAAAACATTTGCATATAAAAAGCTAACACGTTAAGTACCTTTCAAAACATAATTTAAAATCGTTCTTTCAAAACATTCTTATAATCAAAGGCTCGCATAGGAGCTCGCATAAAATTGTGCTTTAAAATCATAATTTTGAAAAAAGAGTTTCGTAACTTTAAAACAAAGCTTTTCAGAAATCTTACTTTTAAGTTTTGAAAACAAGGTTTCCTTTAGAAAACCATAGCCATTAGCAATCATAATCAGAATACCTTTGAAAACCCATAGATTGACAGTTATCGACCACTCACTAGAAATAGAGAACTTAAACATTTTCGCTTTGCCTTTATCCTTGCTAGAAGATGGTCAGTTGGTTTGTAACAAACAAACATATTACTAACAGAACATATAGATTTCTCACAAGCATATAACTTACCCGGCTTGCTACAAACAGAACTTAGAATAGAGACTTTGACAGCTGAATATTTAGGTGAATAAATTCAAAGAATTAAGGATCGTATTTATAGACAAAAGAGTCCTAGATATCTTTTCATACCCTATCTGACTTAGGAAAGTTGTTACTTGCACTTAAAGTATTCATATACACAAAATCACTTTTTCCTAATTTGAGTCTAATTGTATCTTTGACTAGGGAACCCCAGTTCGCGCTTTGACTTGTGAACCCTTTTTGCAACTAACCTAGAAAACCCTATTCACCACACAAACTGGCAGACCCTAGCTCACCCACACATTAGCGAACCTGCCTCATAGTGAAATTAATGAACCCCCCCTATAACTTCATTTTGTGTACACTGTTGCTCAACAAACACCCTTGCAGAAAATTCCTTGGCGAATGCCCAGCTCACCCCAATTGATTGGTGATCCCAATTCGCTAGAACACTGGCGAACCTTCACTTCAGACGGCCAAAAATTTTGGCCCCGATCTTGGGATGTGATAAACCTGAATCCAGAATGTCACATTAGTCACTTATGTGACCTCCTTATAGATCACTAATTACACCACAAAGCCACATTCACACCACACAATATTCATGCATAACAATAAATCATCAAGTAAAAATAAACATATAAACCCTAGAATCATGCTTTTCTAGGAAAACTAATCAAAATAACAATCAAGGGTAAAATCATCATTTTACATATGACACACAAATCATTCGTGAAACATTAAATTAAACATGCATTTTGTTTATAGAGTATTATTAAAACAATATTTGAAAGAATAAACTAAAAATGATAAGTAAAACCCAAGTAATTTTAAAACAAAGGTTCAAGGATTAAATTGTAATTTTGGAAAAATATCCAAAAAATATTTTTTGCAAAATTAAAAGTAAATTTATGAAATTAAACATATAAATCTCAATCATGCAAATATTTTTAGCAATTCATGGCATTTAAGGACTCCAATTTCATTATATAGCATTTAAGACTAAAATGTAATACTGGTAAACTTCCCAAAAAACAATAGTTTGTCACGTCGCGACCACGTAAACCCCTCATCACGACGTGATCTAGACGTTGCCCCTCATCAAGATAATGCAGAAAAGGGTGTCCTGACTTGTAACACCCCAAACTTGACGGGTTCTAAGTCTAGACATACAAGCCAAAGGAATTAGATTGGCATGATCCTACTCACCCAATTGGCGCTTCGGCACATTAGAAGGGCGTAAAGGCCATGATAAGATTCAAGGGTAAAGGCTAGTCCACACCAAATGTGTGTACATGGAAGGAATTAGTGATTATGTCAAGGAATTCTCAAGTCGTGAGGGACGTCGCCACCCAACTTGCCTAGGTAAGATGTAAGTTGCAAACTAACCAAAAAGTTAAGTATGAATGGTGAGTCAAATCAAAGATATGAAAGGATATTGGCTTTTTGTATACGTTTCTTACCATTGTAAGTCATTAGCAAAAGTAGCCTTAAAATACATGACACGTGTCAAAGCCCTATGGTTTAAGCAAATATTTTTTATTAAGGGAGACTTCTGATGAAAGGAAAGCCATCTTTCCTCTTCTATTTAAAGAAACCATTTTTATCCTCATATGGCGACTGGTCATGGATTCTCTTACTACGTTAAGGCTAAGAACTGAGTTCATACATAAGGTTGCTTCTCACCATGGTAAGTATTTTGATACCTCATGTAAATTTAGGGAGGAGTAAGTGTGTTTGTATGTTTGAGGATAGGACCCTTCATGGTGTAATATTGGTTTTAAATGAAGGTAAAAAGGGGGAGTAGAACAAATTGTTAATAGTAATCTTCTCTTTTATAAGCAGTGATCGTTGTGATACTTGGGAAGATCTTGAATCCGAGGCATAAGTCGATGTTCGAAGGCTTCAAGTGAGTCTCTAACTAACTCTTACATGTATATTTTTATATTGACTCTTATATGGATCTGTGCAATGAAAACATAAGCTATGCAAGTGTGTTTTGTTGATTTTGTGAAAGATGTATGCTTGATGAGCTTGCATGTGACGCTTGAATAATGATGTGCCTCAATTATGAAAAGAAGCATGTGCACGATGAATGTGTAAAGAAAGCATGAGCTTGATAATCTATTTCTTGGTGACTAAATAAAAGATTTATCCTGAGCAAAACTCCGCAGATGTAAGACCGTTTTCTTTGAACTGTGTAAAAAAATATCAATTGTGTTAATTCTTTTTCTTTCCTTATCTTTCATTCACTGTCTATTTTCATTCTAACTCCTATTACAATGAACATTAGACAAAGTTGATATGTTCTATATGCAGACTAATTATTTTTCAATTTTGAGTGGTTATGATAATATTTTGAGAGATGTTTGGTTTAAGGGATATAAAATTATTTTTTATAATAGGGTTATTGAAATGTAATATTATGTAATAAATTACAGGGAAGATTAGAGTATTTTGGTTCATTTGATTGTAGTGTAATATTTTATTATTTGGTTAATAAAATATTGAATTTACTTCTTTTCTATTGTTTACTACACAAAAATTGAGTCTTAAATTATTATATTTTAATCATAAACAAATTCAATGAATTAATTTCATATCTCCTTTTCAAATAAATAAATTAAAATTAAAGAAAAAATAACTATCTAGGGCTTCTCTAAGTATTATTATTATGAATTACATTCTCATTCGTTCTTTTCTCTCTCTATTCAGTTCTGTTCAAAGCTTATCATTTCTGTGAAATTTCAAAGTAATAGTGAACATTATTTTCATATGATACTATGTTCAATCAATCAACAACCACATCTATCCACTAAACAAAGAAATAAGTTCATATGCAAACATTAAAAAAAAAAACTGTTTTATTAATTTTTTGGGATACAAACCCTAGGTCCTAGGGATATCTCAATTATATAAGGAGAGATCTACTACTTACATAATGTAAAAATTAAAAAAAATTCATAATTATTTATATGATTAATATTTTAATGATTCAATCGTTGAATTTATCAATATAATTATACTTGTCATGTATATAAATTTTCGAACTAATATGATATCTTTATCATATAGATCTAAAACACTCTATATATTAATATTAGACTTGTTCATGAACCAGGCTACCTGCCTAAGCCCGAAGGCCCGCCCGAAATTTGAGAGGGTTTGGGCAAAAATATTAAGCCCAAAAATGAGTTTGGGCAAAGAAAATAGGCTAGTTTAAAATATGGGTTAGGCTCGGGGTTGAATATTCAAGGCTTGAGCCCGATCCAACCTGACCCATTTTAAATTTATAATACTTTGTATAATGTTATTTATATATATATATATTATGTAATTTAAAACACATAAAAATAAACATATACTAAATATACAATACTACTCTAGTGTAAACATTAAAATAATGTTAAAATGACTATATAAAAAATTTCAATAAATAAAAAATGTATAAAATTATTAAATATTAAAATAAATAATATAAATATTTTAAAAAAAATAATATGAGCGGGACTAAATTAGATTTGGGTTAGTATTTTACAAATATGGACGAATTTGGGCAAAATTTTAGATTCAGCTTTTATGTCGGGCCGAACTTGGATAAGCATAAAATATGTTAATATCATGCTTAGACCTAGCCCGACCCATGAACATCTCTAATTAATATATATTAAATTTACATAAAATTTAACATACATAATATACATTAATTGATCATGAAATATAACGATTAAATAATTAAAATATTAATTGTATAAATAATTATGAAAATATGTAAAACTACTTTAATATTTACTATCCCTCCCAAATATATATGAAAATTATCCCATACATATATACACAGAAACAATTACACATATGCACATGTATATTTCTTCACTATCCTTTTGTGGTAATGGGTAATTCTAACCAAAAAATTGATAAAATTATTAAAGTTGGGCTGAACTAATTTACTTTTGTTAAATAAATTTTTAATGTTGAGAATAAGAAATTTTAAATTTAAATTTGATTTCTACTTATTTAACCTAAATAGGTATTATAATTTTATTTCTACTTAATTTAATCTTTATTTCAAATGAAATACTAATTCATGTTAAGAATTAAGTATAAATTAAAGATTAAAAGCTTATTTTGATACAAATTTAAAAAACTAAGAGCATATTTGGACATAAAATTTAAGAACTTATTCGGATAGAATAAAAATTATGCAATACAAATATAAAAGTTTATCTAAATAAAATAACGAAATTCAAGTCCTTAGTAATTTAGTCATAAAGTTATTGGAAAGGAAAACCCATACCTAATATCCATATATTTTCATCATCCAACATGTATATATATATAATTGAATCAGTGCAAGGATCCATTATCTTGTTCCACTTCAGATGCAGGCTCATCATCATCTTCTTCCAAGTCATCAGTCCCATAAACTTGATGTCCATCCCCAAAAGCTCTAATGTGATCTGTCAAAGATCTTTTGTGCTTGAAATCTGAGCCACAAATGCAATACCAAAGCTTCCCACAGTTCTTCTCATGAGTTCTCCAATCCCCTCTTACAGCAAAGGCCTTCCCACATTTCCTGCACATAAATGGCTTGATCCCATGCTTCCTCTTGTAATGTGTTTGCAATGTTCTGAAATCTTTCAGTGGTTTTGGCCTTGGGTGGTCTATGTTGTTCCTACAACCTGGTGCACAACAATAGCATGGCAGCCTTAGCATTGCTGTTGGCTGAGTTCCTCTTAGTGATTCTGGTCCTTTCCTATATTGAGATCCATGCGCCCACATATGCATCTACAATCATATTATAGGTTAAATTGTTATGTTAGCACAAATAATGATAAATAATAATAGGTTTACACGAAGGTCGTAAAAGTATCATAAAGGTCTCTATACTAGAAGCCAGATTGTATTTTGCTCTCTTAACACAAAAAATGGGCAATTAGTCTTTCTACATTAGTTTAAAGAACAAATGAATCATTCTGTTAAAATTTTCATCCATTTTTACTATTAATCTCTATAAATCAACATAAGGTAAACGTGGCATGTTATGTGCCATTGCTTTATTATTTCATCAGTTACACCAATTTTTAACCATATAAATGGATGAAATTTTTAACAGTAAGAATCAATTTGTTCTTTGATTTAACGTACAATAATTAATTTATCCATTTTTTGAGTAGAGAAAGTAAAATACAATCTAAATTATAATATGAGAACTTCCATGAAATTTTTACTCGTAAACGGTAACCCCAAATGTAAAAGAAAAATATTAAATAAAAATACATGTAACAAAAATAGTAGAGGATCATAATTTTAACTCATAATTTAACAAATGTGGAATAACAAATTTTAACGAATTTAAACCCCAAAACTTATTTGGATGTCTTTGGAAATGTGAACTTGTTTTCCTCTTTTGGCTAAATAAAATTGAGTAACATTCTTCTTCTTGTAACACAATTGTAGAGAACACAAACTTCAAAGTACCCCAAAGGCATAAAGAAGAAAGGAAAGTACTGATCCTAGGCTCAGTTTTATGAAAACGAGTTTCAAAGGCAAATCATCTAAGAAACAATGAAAACCTACTGAATTGCTATACCTGCATGTTGTTGTATCGATTGAAAGTTTTGCAGCAAACGGGACAAGAGAATTGTGAAGGACCAATGAGAATTTGAGAAGGGTAGGGATCCAATACTGTCGTTTGTTGAGTCTATTGATTGGGTATTCATCGTCTTGTTCAGTCATCTCTGAAGAAGCTGATAGAACTGAAGCTAACTCCGAAGCACTAGGGCTTGGTAACCCTATATGAAGTGCAACAGTAACAGTTTCGTCATCTTCTTCACCATTTACATCCATGGCAGTGCATGAGTGTTGCTCTTGATCTTGATCTTGGTATGCACCGTCTTCGTCTTTGTAATGCCTTGTTGGACTTAAGCTTAACAATGGTAAGGCTTCTCTAACTGGTGGGGAAGGAGGGGGTGATGAACAGGTGGTTCGATGATGGAGAAGAGGGTTAAGATTGTGGTTTTTTCGTTTTTATGGGAGTTTTCGGGATGTGGATTAGGCTTTTGTAGAGGAGGAGGGTTTGGAGATGGATAATGTTGAACAAGAGGGTTGAACTTGAACCAGCCTGAGAAAAAATTAGAGTATGGTTGTCAGCCTGGATGCAGAAAAAACATGGATGAGGTTTTTTTTTGAGATGGGAATAAAGAAACAGTTTGGGGGTAGATTGATTTGTTTTTATAGATAGAAATAAACTAAGTGTTCAAAATGACTAAAGGATTTATTTGGTGGAAGAAAATGGTTATTACTGTAAATAAAATAAATATATTTTTAGGTTTTAAACAAAACGTGTACGTTTATTTATATTATTATTTAAATTTTAAATTGAATTGATATCATCAATAAATCGAAAAAATTATGAAAATATCATTCTGTATAAAATAAATTATATTATTCGATGTAGTTTAAATCTTTTTATCTTTTTAGTAAATCTAATATAAAATTTGCATTTTTAAACCTGTGTTATTTGCATTACTAAAACTGTACTTTTACTATGCAATCAAAACTTTATTTTAATTTATTTTATATATTATAATTTTATTATGTATATTTTATTATCTCTGTCAATTGTATATTTATATTTGCTATTATTTAAGCAGTTTTTGATTGAATTTGTGTCACGAGTCAACCAAGTACCAACTTGGATAGAAAAACTATGAAAATATTTTTTCATAATTAAAATAAGTTACACTATCCGAAAGTATTTTAATCCTTTTATTTTTTTGTAAAAACGCAATAAAAAATTATTTGTGCTAGGATTTGAACCCATGCTATTACATTAATAAAATTTTAATTTTACCACAGATTTATTTTAAATTATTTTATGCATTTTAATTTTATTACGCTTATTTTGTTTTTCTCATCAATTGTATATATTAATGAAGTTGTTAATTGAGTTTGTGTCACAAGTTAACTCGACATCAATTAAATATTGATGACAACACTAGGATAAACAATTGTAGTGCATGTAGTATTCTTAATCCGATGTATTTACATGTTTAGATTTCGTTTTACTCACATTTAATCTATTTGTTTCAATTTTATATTGTACATATATCATGTATTATTCTTAATTAGTTTCAAACCATGCATTTCATTATTTATTATATATTATTTTTAAAGACAACTTTATATTCTAAGTACGTAGTTTCCACACGCATACATGTGCAATACGATTTTTAGTAAAAAGAATGTCCCTTTATGAGACTCATCCATGTTCTATTTTTCCTTTTAGCATAGATTAAAAGAATAATATTTGGTACACTGGTAATGGAGTTTTTAATTAATAAGTGTCCTATACAGTATAGTAAATTATTAAAAAATAAATATTAAAAAATAGAGACACATGATAATGTTTAAGGCCGTTTGTGAAATAAAAAAATTGCACTGCTAATATATCAAATACTAACTCTAGGTTAAATTACAATTTTAATCCCTCTTTTTTATAGATTATATAAAAATGTCAAATTTCAATTTCAATCTTTATACTACACTCAACTTTAAGATTTAATCTTTATAATTTAATTTTTAACATAATTTGGTACTTCAATGTTTATAATATCATTAGCTAGTTTAAATACATTATTCTAATTAAAATATTCACATGAATTTAAGAATTGTTAAGCACAAGTGTTTTATTTGTTTTACGATCTAAGTATAGTCCTATTCGGGCCAATGATGGTATTAGGATAAAATTTTTTCAATAATATCGACTTTAAAATTCGAATTTGATCCAAATGCTAAGAAAAACAATTTTATTTTACTTCTTTCAAGTACTTGTTGGTTTTAATTTCATAATTTATCCAAATATAATTAACCCAACACGCACGGATAGAAAATCACACTAGTTTAAAAAAAAATAAAAATAAACTAAAAATTTTGGGTAACTTCCATGGATAATCTTTATAGACAAAATTAGCCATAATTCCTCCTCAAATGTTAAATAATTTAAAATTAAAATAAAGAGAATCAAGAATTTTTGAGTAATTTCCGTGACTAGTTTTTATAAATAAAATTAAACTTTATAGACAAAATTAGCCATAATTCCTCTTAAATAAAATGATAAACGCATTTGAACTTACATCCTCTTGCATTGATAACAATATCAATGTCGATCAAATTAAAACTCAATTGATGAATAATCTTATAATATAAACATATCACCATATTAATCAATTTAATGTAACTTAATTACAGTGGGTGAAAAAAATTCACCTAACTTTATAATATTTTATATTGAGTGAAAAATATTTTATTTAAATAATATATTTGAAACGATAATTTTTTAAAAATAATAATAAAGTAATTTTTATGTAAAAATAGTAAGTGAAGATTATTTTACCTTTAGCTTTTATTAAAACTAAAAGTTATATATATCTCTAACTCTAACAATCTTCTATCATAATAATTTTGATTTGAGTTCTATACTATTAATTAAGTTTGTGATTTAGTTGGTACTATAAATCAATTCATCATCAATTTAATTAAATAAAATATTAAAAAATAAAATTAAACAATTAATAAATATCATTATATATTTATTTTTATTTTTTTTGTATTTTCATACCTTTACATAAAATTTGTAAAAAAATGGTTTGAACTAAGGAAAAATATAAAGACAATGGAGTTGAATCTAAGATTGATGAAAGTTTTTTTTTATATAAGCTACTACTCTATCTATTATTTAATTATTAAATAAATATTTTATAGTTATAAATATTTAACTTTTTTATCTACATGATAACATTTTGATAACATGTTAAATAAAGCTTTCCTAATATGATAACATTTTAACATGCTATAGCCAAAGATGAAGTCAGGAAAAAATTTAAGGAACCGAAATTAAATTGTCTATATCTTTATAATTTTTAAAAGATTAAATCAAATTTTTATTATTTTAAAGAGGCTAAAGTGCAATTTTATCTTTACTAATTTAAAATTTTAAAAAATTTAAAAAACTAAAATGATAAATTTCCATTTTAGGGGGCGTCGGGCCCTGCCAGGCCCCTTGAATCTACCTCTGGCTATAGTAAAATGACAATAGAAGTTGTTCAGCAATTTAAATGTGTTTAATATTCTTATTCAAATTTATTTAAGTATTTAAATTTTTTTTACTCACAATTTAGACTATTTTATTTTATTTTAATTCCTTATGTTATAATTAGTTACAAACTATAAATTTCATTATTTATAGGATATTATTTTTAAATGCATGCCTATATTTTAAATACATGATTTCCACACACAAATAGGTGTGATAGAATTATCAGTCTACTTAATTGAGTTGGTGTCTTTAATTTGTGACACAAAACTTAGCCACGCTCTTTATACTATATACTAGATTATGGCACACCTATGATGAGAGTGAAAAAAAATTATGTAACAATATATTTGTTAAAAGCTTATATAGAAAAACAAATAAGGCTTTGGTTGAAATGATAAATTTAAATGTTTAAACTTCATTGTTATGGGTTCAAATATCATTATATTTGAGTTTTTATTGATTTTATATAAAGATATAAAAAGATAAAAATACCCTCATAATCATATAGCCTATGAATATTATAGTATTTTCTTAATTAAATTGGTGCCCAGTTGATTTGTGACACAAACTCAATCCATTGCTTAAATATAAGTATATGATAAGTGTCAAAAGTAACATATTTTTGTCTCATTCTTAATGTATTTTTGGATGATTATTCGATTTAAAATGGTGAATTTTATGCTCTTGATCCTTTAAATTCATGTTTCTATATTTAGGAGAGCATTTGGAAACGAAAGGAGTGAAAACGGCACACAAAGAGCAGATTTTAGGAGCCACCAAAAACTTGATGCAATCAAAACTAACTAAAAATATGACTAAGGCAAGTGCACCTATCAATTAATAGTATAGTTACGTTGAGCACAAACATCGTTCCCATGAGGATTAAAAGTACTAGTAATTATTGTCTTCCTATTATTTAACCGATAAATTGGAGTGATTTCTTAAAATTAAAATTAACTAAATTAATTAACTAAAGAACACGATAAAGAACAAATAAGGAAAAACAAACGATTAACAAACAAACAGTGAAACAATACTCAGGAAAGAATCCACTTAAATTTAATCTGTTATTATCAATCTGAATTAAACAATTTATTCACTTAGTATCTTAATCCGTAAAAATCCCTAAATTATATTAAAACTCTATTCAAGCCTTCAAAATAAAGCAACTGACTCTAGGTTTATTAATTGAAATTTCTTTCTAATTAAAAGCCCTATTGTCATATTAATTCAATCTATGGATCAATATTGGATCTGACTCTAATCCGGTAGATTTATGTCATCCTATTTCTAGGACTGCATGCAACTCCACTCAATATGCTATATCTACTCTAAACAGTGTCTATTCATCTTCTGATTTAAGCACATCAAACATGAATTAATATGCCGGAAATATTAAAAAAAAAATACAATTGAGATTGACAAGTTAAGATTAATATTCCGTAAAAATTAAGTCAAATGAAACAAAATCATAAGGTTCAAATCTAATTATTATAGAAAATTAGTTCATAATAGCAAATAAATTACAAAATCAGTTTATAATAGAAAAACAAAATAAAAACAACTGTAAATAACATAAAGACAACAAGAAAAACTCATAATAAAATCCAAAGAAATTAAAAAGTCTTCAATCTTGATGGAAATATGCTTTAGAGACAACTTCAATGGCGTTTTCTCAATTGTTTTCTTCAATATTTTATGATGGTTTACTTCTCTATTATCATATTTGATATATATAGGTCTTAGAATGTCCAAAAACCTAACAATTGCATTTTCCGCATGTTTTGGAGTGCAGTTCGCAATTTCCACACGGTCTGCCACATGGTCATGTTTCCAGCCCGTTTTGCTCTTAAAATCTGCTCTTTTTGTCCGTTTTTCGCTCCTTTCATTCCCAAATGCTCTCTTAAGTATAGAAACATGAATTTAAAGGATTAGGAGCATAAAATTCACTATTTTAAATCGAATAATCATCCAAAAACGCATTAAAAATGAGGCTAAAACATGTTACTTTTAGCACTTATCAGTATTAATATAAATATTTATAAAAGTATATTTATGTAACAAATATATTTATAAAAAATGACATAAAGGACAAATGAGATTTCGATTGAAAAAGTGAAACAAAGATGTTTTAAATCATTATATCTTAAGTTCAAATCCAATTATGTATGCATTCTTTTATTTTATATAAAATATGTAAAAATATAAAACTATCCTCAAAATAATATGATTTACTTTGTAAAATAATAACATTTTAATCATTGTCTAATTGAGTTGGTACTCAATTGACTTGTGACACTAACTTAATCAAGTGCTTAATATGTAGTACAAATATTTATAAAAGTGTTATGAATATTATTAAATGGATGTTCAACATTTCATCTCCCTTGACTCTTTGACTTTTAACCTTTCATCTTCTTTAACCTTTCATATTCTTGTAATTATTTTTTCCTATTTATGTATTAGAATATGAAGTGTTGAATCTCCCTATATATATAGAGGAGTATGCTACTTGTAAATTACAGGAAGATATAGAATGCAATACAAAAATCTCATATTCTCATATCCATCCTTTATCTATTATTTTTGTTTATAACACGTTATCCGCACGAGCTTACTCGATAGTATTCAATATTTTTTTGGAGAACAAGTAATCTAGACGTACAACGTTCTTGTTGAAGCAACAAGGTTAAGGTATGTGAATTTTTCTGTGTGCTTGAAAGATTTTGAGATTTCAATATTCTTAATGAAAAAAAAAGTTAAAATGATGCTCATTTTTTTCTCGTATTTAAATATGAATTTATGTTTTATATATTCCATGATATGCTTGTTTATGATCTAAGAGTTTGAATAAGATTGATGTATCAACAACTTGAATATTTTTTAGTTAAATATGTATATCTTTCATAACATATGTCATTGACATGATTAAAAATAAAGTAATCATTTTTTTTAAAATTATTTTATTTGGTGACCTTTACCAAATGTACTACATTGCCTATTAGATTATTATTTTTGACACTAGAAGCTCATGTTTAATATTTGGATATATCGTATGAAAAACCTAGAAAAAAAGTTAAATATTCTTGTACTGAATATATATCCAGATGCATATGACATAGCTTATGGCTATTTGTTTCTTTGCAGATGAAATTTTTTATGGAAACCTTGATTATAGTAAATAAAATAATGTGATGTCTCTAGCTAATATTCCATAAAACATTTTTGGAGTATTCTATTGTTATGTTGATTAAATTGTAAGGTTGACTTTAGTTATCATAAGATTTTAATAGATCTAGATGATCATATTTCTATACTTAAATTTGAATAGACATGAATAATAGTGCTTTCTCGCTTTAGTTGTTAGCTTAGAATTTAAAACTTGACATGAATAATTATGAGAAAGTTACCATTGTGAAAGTTCAATGATTATCATCTACATGAAGAATTAAAAGTGTGAAACATCTAACTGTGAAAGATTCTCTTGATTCTTGAATGATGTAATAATTTGAAAGAATGGTTTTACCATTAGAAAACGATAATACTCTCTAAAGTTTGATATGATTGAAATATCTTATGTGCTCCTGTACCAGCAATATTGTGAAAAAAGCTTTAAAAAGTTTTTTGAAACGATCTCATGCCTTTTAGTGAAAAAGACTTCATTCCCTGAAGTGAATGTTACAACGCATAACAACTATGAAAAATCTGAATATAAAAATCGTGGTTGTCGTTGTAATTGAGGATGTGGTTGGAGACATACTAATAATTGTTATTATGATGGTTATAATAGTGGTACTTCTAACCCCAAGAAAAAGAATAATAAGGAAAATCAAGAAAATGACGGTTAAAAATATTCAAAGGTTATTGAAAATTCATGCTACCAATATTGTATGAAAATGCATTGGTCACATACCTGTCGTATGTTTAAGCATCTAGTAAAATTTTATCAAAGCATCCATTAAAAAAAGGGAAACAATATTGAGACAAATTTTGTCCAAAATGATGAAATGGAGGATAATTTTTTTGGAAAAAGATAAAAATTTTCAATATGATGCTAAAGTTGGCCATGCATACAAGGATGATTAATATGTTTTTAGTTTGTGTCAAAATTTGAGATCCAAGCATTTAAATTTAATTGTTTGATTTAAAAATCATTAGAATCAATGTCTATTTGATATTTGCTTGGGGATAATCTCTTTCTCTTCATTACAAAGTATGCTTATAATCACTACTTCTCATCCATGGTAACCTAAGTAAACTTCTTTTGAAATTTGGTTTGATTTTTATTAAGAAGTTTAATTCATATAATTCTTTATCCATAATTCTATGAATTTTTAAATCTCTTCACATATTTAGTTGTTGGGATTTTTATGTGGAGATGAATATTTTTTATTTTATTGGTTCATTTTAAATAGAAATGATTGGTTTAATTTTGAATTTGATTAAGATATATGATTATTGAGAGTAAAAATGCTTGTCATGAATTTTGAGATATTCACCTTGTTTGGATAGTTTCATAATTGAGGTGAAGATTAGAAAATGTTTATGTTTAAACCTTTATAGTTGTAAAGTTACTTTAATCTGACATTATAGTGTTTTGCATTTTATTGTGTTATAGTATATATAAAAATATATATTATCTAACCATAGTGATTTATTAGTAACATGAATTTATTATTTATTATGGTTAATATATGTTTTATTTATACCTATTCATTTTATTTTTATATGAAAAAATTAAATATTCATTAAGGATATATAATAAAATGATTGCATGTTCCTGAAGAGCTAATATTGAATCAAACTGTAAAAAGCTTTAGAAGAGCTAATATTTTACCCTCCTTAAGATACAAAATTTTGTAAAACATAAGAGTATTTTTCAAATCAAGAAGATATATGTTGAAGGAAATTTTTATGTGTTTTACAATAAAAACATGGATAAAAATGACATGAGATACTCATGTTTTTGTATTATAAATGTTGGAGCCCAATTTGTCCGGGCCCAACCAAAATATAAAATAAAACCCAAAAAAATAATAAAAATTTTAAATTAAATTTTAATTTAATTTAAAATTTCATTTACACTCAAAGTCCAAATCCAATACCACTTAAAATACCCAAATCCTAAATTACCCATGACCCAATACCCATACAGGCCCAACAGGCTCAAAAACTTATCAAAAGACAGAAACCCTAATGCCCTAAGGTTCCTTCAGCACCGCACCCCCCTTTGGCCACCCTTCGGCCACGTCAGTGGGCATGCACCCTAAGGCATCACTCCCCGAGGCTTCCCACCACCTGCCACCATGTGATACCTGCCAAAACAGAGAAGAAAAGACAGAAGCAAAGCAAAGAAACAAGACTTTTGTAATAAATTTTGGCTATAAAGCCATCATCTGAGATCTGTAAAAAGAGGGGGAATAATTTCTTTTTACCCACGAAAAATACAAAAAAAATACAAAATCAATACAAAAAAAAAGCATTGCATAGTAATCCAAAGGGAATTTGAAAGGTAGATCTACTCTTGCATATTTTTACTTTATTTTTCTATTTCAAAAATCACAAGAATAAACAACTAAATCTCAGAAAATAGCAAGCAAACTTTTTTTTGTATAAATGTATACATATACTTTTATTTTGTTTTTATTCTTTTAGTTCGAAAAATAAAGAGGGGATAAAACAAAAAGCTTTAAGATTTTTATTTTCTTGTTTTTCGAAATAAAAATGAAATAAAAAATCTACTTTTAAAAGAAAAGAAGAAAACCCAAAGATTCGAATTTTACCTTATTTTTCGAAGCTTTGGAGTCGGATTTGGGGATTTTTGACTCTAGATTTGGAATCGGGGCAAAAAAAGAAGAAAGATGGTGTCTTTGAGGTATTTTTTCGGTCACCTCGACGGACGGCGGGGGCGACGGTGACACCGACGGTCAGCAGTGGCCGACAAAACCATGGCCAGTGGTTGGAAAAAAAAAGAAGGAAGAGAGAAGGGAGAGAGAGTTGAGAGGTTTTTTGTGTTTTTTTGGAGAAAGAGATGAAAAATGAAAGAAAAAAATGTTAAAAGAGGTTTATATAGTCTCCCAACGACGTAGTTTTGGGAGTAACTTAAACACTCCAAAACTACGTCGTTTTGAGGCTCTATGGCTGATTTTTAAAAAGAATGGGATATTTATCCCTTGGTTCTTCCACGTTACACCCTGCTTCAATTTCATTCTTTTCACATTTTTAATTTATTTTAAAATTGCTCATTAATTTTATTTCATTTTCAATTTAGTCCTTAAACCTTTTTCAAGCCTAGGATGTTGCCATGTGTCCTTTTTTGTTTATTTTCGCAATTGGTCCTTCCTTTTTTATTTTGTTTCAATTTCATCCTTAATTCAAATTTTGATTTATTTTAAATTTGCCCAGTAATTTTAAATTTTTCAATTTGGTCCTTTCACTTCTGAAAGCTTAAGAAGCTGCCACGTGTCACCCTTTTTTTGATTTATTACTCAAGAGGTCCCCAAACATTTCTAAAATTACATTTTAACCCCTAAACTTTTCCAAAATTACATTTTGACCCCAAACTTCTCCAAAATTACATTTTGACCCCTAAACTTTTCTAAAATTACATTTTGACTCCTAAACTTTTCCAAACTTTTCCAAATTTACATTTTAACCCCCAAACTTTTCCAAAGTCACATTTTAACCCCTAAACTTTTCCAAAATTTCATTTTGACCCTCGAGCTTTTCTAAAATTTCATTTTCATCCTGAGTTCTCCGAAACTCCATTTTTGACCCCGTTTATTTTGTTTCTTTTCTCTTTAATGTTCATACACAGAATTTTATTATCATTCTTTCGTATTTTGTATTCTATTAATTTTATGTTTAATTTTTATGCATATATTCTTCTACTTAATTATATTGTTTCGTGTTATTTTTGCTATTAACTACCCATTCATATTTAATTTACACGTTCATTTTCGAAATTATTTTCACATACAAATAAATCTTTAAAATCGAGGCAATATTCTTTTCGTGTGGAAATCTCGAAAAATCGTGCCCTAACGTGCTGGGTGTGATTTTTCGTATAATCTGCACAATCAAATATCCTCTTCCAAACTTTTCAAATGACCCTTAATTTCGAGATTCCAAGAACGTCGTGCCCTAACGTGTTGGACATGATTTCAATTTTCCGAGAAATTCGAAACACACGGGTAATTTCCCTCAAATCTAATTTTAAAAAATCATGTGAAATGAATTATATGTAAAAAGATCATATTTTAAACTTCGCTTGAGATTTCAAAATTTAACACACAAAGACTCGAAAGTAATCGATATGGTACCAATCTTGGGCGTGTGAGGGTGCTAATCCTTCCTTACACGTAACCGACTCCCGAACTCGTTTCTAGATTTCGAAGACCAAAATAATTTTTAAAACAAATTTTAACGTTTTGTGGTGATCCAATCACACCGAATAAAAAATTGGTGGCGACTACCATTTTTGATTTTAAAAAAACATAAAAGTCGGGACGCATTTCAAAAAGTTCGACAATAAATATTCCCAGAAGGAATATATTACACTTATATGAATGACATATGAGATAGTGAAAAAAAGTTCATTGTGTTGGTATGACCGGTTAGACCATCCCGAATCAATGTTGATGCAAAATAATTTGATGAAATTTTATATGAGCTTATTGAAAATTAGAAGTTATATTTTAATAATTTTCATCATACTAGTTATTTGGACAACATATTGATCTAAACCAGCTAAAGTTAGAGGTCGGTTACATTTTTCAATAATAACCAAATAATATATGAGCTCATGTATCACATGTGTGCAACCCGAAGTTTACGATACTATTTCTTGAAATAATTTGATTGTGCACAATCTCTCTAGAATGCAATTTGTGCTTACAACGCTGGTGCATTATATCCCTAGCATGATTTTCGTAGTTTTAGCTGGGATATTTTAAGTTGTCTATTGCCTATATCTGATGGTTAGCAAAACTATGCCTCCATTTAGTTGCTTAACCATTAATATAAGAATTGCTTTACAATAAGCATGTAATTTTATTTGCATCAAGCCAACATGTAAGAAATATTTGTCTCGTGAGAATTGACTTTCATTTATAAGTAAATGGATTCCATCTAAGAATATATGGATGTGCAATATCTATTTCATATTCCGCCATAATGCTCTAAGATGGATCATCTAATATGAAGTTGAGAAATTTTAGAATTTTGATTAGATATTGAAGGGAGATATATTTATAATTTTAAAAAAAAATATTATCATGCTGCAAATTTTCTCGACATTAAGGGGAGACAAATTAGTTAAATAATTATGTCATCATTTTTTTTGTGATCCTTACTAATATTATGTGCACAAAGTTTGAAGGATAAAAATTATTTGCTAGATATGTTTAGTGATGACTTTAGAGATTCCATATACTAGCTGATACATATACCAGCTAAAATGCTCCAAATAATTATATGTCTCAGAAGGACAATGTGATAAAAATAAGTCTTGAGCATACTAGAAGCATGACAAACTAGTCGACTCCATAAAACGAAAAATTATTGAAAAAAAGGAGAAAGAAATGAAGATGGTCACATACTAAAAGGACACGGGTACTCATGAAGAGACCCATGACATAACTTTTGATAAAACCCCAGAAGAGGTTCATGTACCTGAAATTATGAATGTAATGAGATATTTCAATTAGTTATGTCATAACTAAATATGATGGAGTTGAAAAAAAAATGAAATTGTTGTCGACAACGATAATATACGTAGAACACTTCAATATTATGGAAAAGTGAGGATCTTGAATGAAATTATACTTGAAAGCATTGAGATGAGAACAAGTCATCAAAAATAAATAAGTGTTTCTATTATAACTAATGAAATGTATCTCGGACAAGAAGTCCAAACACCCGGAAGGTGTAAAGACAAGAGAAGTACATGTTAGCATAATAGCAGGAAAAAATACAAATCATAATATATAGAATTGACTTGTGACAAGAATGTTCACAAGACACCTGATATTGATTATGAAGAGACATACTCTCTTGTGGTGGATGCAACTACTTTTAGGTTCTTGATTAGTCTGGCAATAAGAGAAGGGCTTGATTTACGCCTAATGGATGTAGTTACAGCCTATTTATATGGCCACTTGATAATAACATTTACATGAAACTCCCAGAAGGTTTTAATCTGCCAGAAGCAGCTAATTCAAGTTCTCGAGAACATTACTCAATCAAATTAAACAGATCCCTTTATGGATTGAAACAATCTGGGCGCATGTGGTGTAATCGCCTTAATGAATACTTATTGAGGGACGACTATAAGAATGATCCCATTTCTCCATGCATTTTTATAAAGATGTTTGGATTAGGATTTGTTATAATTTTTGTGTATGTTTATGATTTAAATATCATTGAGACTCTTGAAAAGAATTTAGTGATAATAAAGTGCTCAAAGAAAGAATTTGAAATGAAAGACCTTGGAAAGACAAGATTTTATCTAGGGTTAGGATTACAAATTGAGCACCTAAAGAATGAAATCCTTATGCATCAAACAACATATATAAAAAAAGTGCTTAGAAGATAACGCACATTCGTTGAGCACCCCCAATGGTTGTTAGGTCACTTGAAGTAAATAAAGACCCTTTTCTATCCTCGGGAAAATGATGAAGATTTTCTTGGTCCTGAAGTACCATATTTAAGAGCTATTGGTGCATTAATGTATCTTGCTAGTCATACACAACCTAATATATCATTTGTTGTCAACTTATTAGCAAGATTTAGCTCTTGTCCAACCCGAAGACATTGGAATAGGGTTAAGCATGTTTTTCGTTATCTTCAAGGTACAAGAGATATGAGTTGATTTTTCCCTAACCTATCCAAAACAGAATTAGTTAGTTTTGCAGATGTAGGGTACTTATCTGATCCTCACAATGCTCGATCACAAATTGGTTATGTTTTCACAGATGGTGGTATTGCAATTTCTTAGCGCTCTATGAAACAAACAATTACTACTACATTTGATAAATTAATTTTTAACATTGGATTTCGTTGTTTCAAAAATCTTAAGTGATGGTTACATGAGGAGTTGTAAATTCACACTATATATATATATGGTTGTGATATACTATGTATCAAAGAATTATGTACTCTTTTTTTCCTTCACTAGGTTTTTGTCCCATAGGGTTTTTCCTAGTAAGGTTTTTAATGAGGCATATCATTTATACAATGAACATCCAAGGGGGAGTGTTATGAATACTAGTAAATGGATGTTCAACCTTTCATCTCCCTTGACCTTTAACCTTTCATCTTTTTTAACCTTTCATATTCTTGTAACTATTTTTCCTATTTATGTATTAGAATATAAAGAGTTGAATCTCCCTATATATATAGAAAAATATGCTACTTGTAAATTAGAGAAAGATATAAAATGCAATACAAATTATCATATTCTCATATCCATCCTTTATCTATTATTTTTGTTTATAACAAAAAGTATATTTTTGTAGCAAAAAAATTATAAAAAAAACAAATGGGGCTTTGATTGAAATTCATGTTTAAAACTATTATGTCTTAGGAGGGTGGTGCTAGGGATGGCTCGCAAGGCCTTAATCCCTTAAAATGAGAAATCTCACAAGTAAAAATAAAAAATTATTTTTAATAATGAAAATATCAAAACATGTTTACTAACTATTTTTCTCTAACAAAAAAAAAATGCATTTATATCGATTTGAACCAGGGACTAGATTTAATATTAGAAAACTGTAGAAAAATAATAATATTCTTGCGTTATATGGGTTTGAAGCATTGTCAATTCATCTAAAATTAAAAACTTTTGTTTTCATCATTTTCACTTCTACAAAATATTTTTAGTAAGAATAATAAAAAAATTATTATTTTTTAATTCACATATTTTTCATTTTTATTTTTCAAAAATTATTTTAAAAATTTCAATTTTCATTGATATTTTCTTTTTTATAAGAAAATAAAAGTAACTTTTGTTACAGCAACCTTAATGCTTGGACATTTAACTTTAAAGCAAAGAAGTAAAAAATATTAAATAATAGCAATTTTGAATATTAAGAATGTTGATTTATTGTGTTTTAGAATGATAAAAACAAATCAAAATTCAACATTTTTAAGACACGATAAAAATTAAAATTCTCAACAAATTTCCACATCACTTTAAAATACAAGTCAGCAATTTTTTACATTGAAGTGGTTTACAAAATAGTCTTGTGGGAGGGGTTTACAAAATTCTGGTGAAATTCTTAGCGTATTAAAATGTATTTATCTTCTTATTTTAAGGATTAGAAAAAGATTATAAGTAATTTTAAGCATAAAATTTAATTATTTTATTCATACTTTACTAATTAAACATGTCAATTACATAAACTTTGATTACATTTGAAATTTGTAACTATAAGAAAAATAAATTATATTTAATTCATTGACTGTGCTACTGCTACGATACACTATCAATAAATTATGTAATGTCACCTATAAACAAATTTAATTACTTATATTTGTTTTTAAGAAATTTTTTAACGAGGTGTTAGTGTGTGATATGTTGTGGGTGTATAGATTTATACATGAACACTGTATCAAATTTTAACCCAAGAAAAATGTAGTAATGAGTTTTACAAAATGGATTAAGCCAGAAGCGACTTCGATAGTGAATTAGGACTCTGGGGGCCGTTCTTGGGCGGCTTCCGGGAGCAACCTTGGCGGCAGGGTTTGAACGCTCCGATTGGGTGAAGAGAATCAATATCTGCATGAGGATGGTAACAATGGCCAAACCAAATGCCGACAATGCAATGCCCTTCCATGATGATAAAAGTGAAGACCATTGAAGAAATTTAAGGATCCCATAAGCCACAATACATGCCCAAGACGTAATAACCTGACCAAGAATGCCACAACCGAGGTGTTACCGACACACTTATGTTCATATGCTATTTTGATTTAGTTTGAAAAAGAAAAACCCGAATTTTGTTCAGTTAGCTTGAGTCCTTTGCCGGGATGGCAATGAGCAAGGTGAATTTTGAAAAAGAATCTGCCCATATAGGGTTACATCGGGTCAAAATCCGATGGGTTCGGGTTATTTAACCATTTGTAGTCGTTCAAGCTGTTGAGTGAGCCAGCTTCAAGTATACTAATGCTCTACTCACGTAGTTTGCCAGATTAATCAAGCGATTTTGTTTCTATTTTCTAAAAGGAAATTGAAACGAAGATTGGTAAATTTGGCATTGAAAGAATCTTACCAAAAGAGACTTGATCGGCCGTCGATCCATATCCTGAGACAGTTGATCACTGAAAGTGTCCTCAGCTATATGTTTGTCAAACAACTTGTCCTACATGAGGGTGAAAAAGAACTCTAAGTAAGAAATAATGCATGAACTACATCAAGCACTATAGTAATCATTTATAGATGACATTATCTAAGGTTTATAGTAATCGGTCTTTTCATTTTCGTAGCATATAATTATTTACAACATGAATAGAAGACGACCAAGAACAACATTCACTACAGAAAAATGTACATATAGAGGCATATTGTCTTGGTGTTTCCTAGTGGAACACCAGTAGGCTCCGTATGTCGCAGCATTTACCACCCAAACACTACTAAAAGTACAATCATTAGCGGTGTTTGCAAGAAAAAAAAGACAGTAAATGCAATTTTTTTTTTTGCTTGAACGTAGTTACTGCCATTTATAGATCAGAATGCTGTGTTTCACAATACAATTGGTAGCATTTTAATAAATCAACGCCAATTCAGAATACAGTGGCGTTATTGCAGTAAATGTCACTAAAATCATGACAATTAGGGGTGTTTTTAACTGAGAAACGCTGCTCAATGTCATGATTTTTGTGGTGGTTGCAACAATAAATGCCACTGAATGAACATATGCATGACATTTTCCAATGATTTTGCGGTGTATATACTCGCCAGCAAATACCAAGATAAATGCCACTAGGTTAGGCGTTTTACATTACAGATGCCGCTAAAGGCGGCAACATAACTTCTGCCCTTTTTGTGGCATTTTTCCGTTCTGCTGCAATACTTTTAGCAGCATTTTCGTAAAAATCCAAAATAAACTGTTCAGTTGTACTGGTACTCACCTTCTCCACAAATATATCTTTACACCACTGCGCAACAGCCTCGTCCGTTTCAGGCAGTTGCTTCATGAGACACCGCTTAATGTGTATATGCACCTGCAAGCAAGTGGTGAAAATATCTTAATAAATTAAATAAACCTGCTAGATAGGATATTTAAGATCAATGACATTCATAGTTGTAGGTTTAATCATCACAACTTCAGAATAATGTTTACATGTCAACGGCAGGAGAAGAATGAAAAGCAAAAACTTTTCCACCATGACCTAAAGACTGTATTCTCAGTGAGTTCTTCAATACTTAAAACCAACCTAGCAACTTGGCCAATTCGGTGGCCGTAAAACAAACCACTAGTAGTTAACTAATAAATGAAAAGCCAATGACCAACAAACTTGTTGGACTTCGCTCCTAGGATTCTAAAAGATCTGACCATAGAGAAATTTGGAAGCAAATTATGCCTTTATACTCCGAATAAATTTCAGAATCATGTAGAATTTAGAAGCAAAATCCTCAATAAGAACTGTGGAAAATTCTCCAAGGACATATCAATAGAAAACAAAGAGAAAGCAACGCTTGGTTTTAAATTGATACATGTTGCATTACAGAGTTAGCTTGGAATCTGACTTACCACTGAAGATTGCCCATTGAAAAGTCTAAGCAATGTAGGTGAAGGTGAGGTTTTCGGAATAGCCACCGTAATATCATAAATAGCTGGGACAAACGAACGCAAATGACTTACAACTGTAACAAATCCCTGAAGCAACACAAATAATGATGATATTTCAGGCATATGTGAGGGATAAAAGATGTATCTCTGGTAATGCTGGCTAAGTATTGAACCACTGTGCTGAAGCAGCAAGGGACTTGCATTGGCCAGAAAGTTTTGGCCGAACATTGTAATTCCACAAGATTTTAACTGAAATAGACAATGTGGTCTAAAAACAAGTACATACAGCAACACTTATGGTCATCTATGTGTATACAATCTAATGAGAAAACTTCTACCTTTAAAGTGTTTTCATCCTTGACCCAGTTCCGTTCCAAAAACAGATACTCAGAAAACCACATCGACCAGCCTATGACCTGCAAATATCAGATATGAATTAATTCTTCATAACCATGCAAAAGTAAAACCATATTTTCTTCTTTTCATAAAGAAACTTATGAAAATAAAAGGCAACATTCAAAAGTATGCAGAAAAGTAGAACAAAGATATATGCCCAGATGCCTAAAATGAACACTAATTGTCACTACAAACACTATTTTTATATTTTTTGAAAGAAAAAATAGCATTTAATTTACTCACTGCTCATTTATTTAACTCATAAGTTTCCTACTAAGCTAATCTTATCTCACACATTTTCGTGCATGAACATGTATACCGTGGCATGTGCTATGTAAGAAAATACCATGTAAGTGGCATCAACAGCTATTATCATTCAAACTTGAAGACTAAAAGAATTGGTAATCAACAAAATCTCAATATTGACAGTTGAAACTTCAAATGAATAAAGAATAACACATACCGGAAGGAATTTTACTGATTTCTTCATAATACTAATACACTGCCAAGACAACCTGATCGCTGTCAAAACCGAATTTAATTGTCTCTTAGCCACAGAAAGTGTTTCAAGAGAAAAAGGAAATGCAGTTAGAATGCCAAATAACAAAATCCCAAGTAGTTCTGTTTCAATTTTATGCTTCTTTCAACTAAAGAGTATGTAAAGGATTCTGAGTTGGATAATAGATTAAATACGGACCTGAGCCAAAACCCATCCAGCTAACCAATCGATATCACTTCTATGATTGGATATGAGGAGGGCATGTTCCTTACCTGAAAAAAGTTTTAATATCAGATGGCAAGTAAATCATTCAAAACGTTTATGAATGAACAATACACATTATCTATGTAACTCTAATACCGACAACTAGGTTCCCTATCTATGGAGATTGATGTTAGTATTACCCATTAAATTGAAGCTTTCATTATCCGCGACACAATTAATCTGCAAACAAAATGTCTTAGAGATCAAAAGTTAAACTTTTAGGAGACTACTTAAGGTATGACATCCATGGTGTCAGTTCTTTTCCCACATTAACAAAAGTTGACTCACTAAGGGCCAATAATTAACACTTGTGAGACCCAAATTCTTGTTAAACAAATAAAATACAAGTGGCAAGATAAGAAGATCTATGGGGGCAAAGTAGAGTACACTTCTTCTATTTGATATTGGTTAGAATAAGGTGTTTCAACTTTAGTATGTTAATTCTAGACATTGATTACAATAAGGAAGGAGATTTTTTCCCGAAAGGGTTTCCACTTAAAATCTATGTGTTATTTTTCTCTTTTGTTTTCTTTACAATATTTCTTTATTGTCCATGATCGATTTTAACAACAACTAACTCATATAACATCTATCAGTGATCGGAAAGATATGACGCTTCACAGCAATACTTCAACTAATATTTGCATAATTATCAACATGATTTGACAATGAACAAAAAGGAAGAATAAAGCATTTAGGCATTTTATCATCAAATTTGTCTTCAAAAATTCAAAGCATACGAGTTAAACAAGGGAAATGAAAGAAGCCAAGTAATACCTTAACTCCAGCCCACCAATCAAGCCATATAATTTCAGCAACATCAAAAGCCATATGATCCTCTAAAAGTGTTCACAGGCAAATCAGACAAAGTAACTGCCTGAAAACATGAAAAATTAAATTTGCCACACCGTAATTCTAATTGCCATATAAACTAAAATGTCTTGAATCTTGGACAGTGCCAAATCAGAACAAAGAACTGCCTGAAAAACATGAAAAATTAAATTTGTCATAACACCGTAAATTCTTAATTGCCATATAAAAAGAGCAACATGAAAATGATCTATGATATTTTTACGTAATTAATAGCTCAGAGATAAAATATGATTAAAAGATGTAAATGCAAAGCGCATATATAATGTCAAAAAATTAGAAATAGAAAGCAATTTAAAGAATTAAATGTGATAGATTCGTAGAATTAGAAATATAGAAAGCATTTTTATCAGAATTGTGAAAGAATAATTCCTTGAGAAGTTAAAATAAAGCAAAAAGGAACCTGAAAGAGATTAATAACGAGGCCGGAGATGAAGAAGAGGAGACTCATTGGGACGATGACAGCTGTGCCGCTATCGCCATTGACACCCACAACCCCTTGGCTCCTCAAGATTCGTAGAAAAAAAGGGGTGTGTTGGTGCTGAGATTTTCAATTTACTTGTACAAGAGAAGATCATGGTAAATCGTATCTGTTTCTTTTATATTCTGAGAATTCATTCGAATTAGATTGTTTATATATGTATCTATGAAGAAAAATGTTTAATGCAGTTCTGAAAGCATATCAAGAGATCAAATGATAGAAAATGGCAGTGAATAAAAAAGGAAACGAAGAAAATAACTTTAAAAGCAGCTTCCCTGTTTCAAGCAGAAAATTTTATATATGAATAGGAAGTTGACGACCCCTTCCAACTGCCACAATCTTTGTCTTATTTCTCTTCATTTATATATAGCTTTTGGTGTTTTTTTTCCCTCTTTTTCCTTTTGTTTTTGTTTGAGAGTAAAAAAGAAAACATAAAAAACCCTTAAGAAAATGTAAAACAATCAATTAAGTCCCTATATTAAATTTTTTTTGTTAATGATTTTTGTCATTGACTACATTAACCATTAAAATAAATTAACTAGTAAAACAAATAGTGACACGTGATAATTTTTAATTTAATTTAATAATTTACTCAAATAAAATATTAAAAAATATTAAAATTAATATAACTTATCAAAAATTATAAAGTTATAATAATTTTAATAAATTATAATGAATTATATTATATAAAAAAATTTAATAAAACATATTTAAAATTTGATAAAAATGTATTAGAATTATTAAACAATCATAAATATTATAAAAATTAATAAATAAAATAAAATTCATATAAACTTATAAAAATTATTAAAAAAATCATAAAAGCTTAAACTGGATCGAATCAGTTGGTTGGATCAATTGGACCAAAATCGACAATAGTACAGTCCGGAGAAAGCCATAAGACTAGTTGACTTGGGAACAGGACGGTTGAATCATTTTATTCATTTTGAATATGTTTTATAAAATCAAATTTCACTATCCAACTATTAGCATATGCTAAAATGAACAATTCTAACAAAAAATTTCATAATCAAATCGGTGATCAAATTGATCAGGCCACTATTTACTAGTTCGACTGGTCCGTCCAATTCAATTAAATAAAACATTAAAAGATAAAAAAAAAAGTGGCTCACCCGCCCGATTCTCAGGCCAACCAATCTAATGGTTTTCTATAAACTGATACCCTTGCCAATTTTAGTCTAATATGTCTAATCGAATTATTCGGTCCAGTTAAAGTTTTTAGGATTTTTTTTATAATCTTTATAAATTTATATCAAATTTAATATTTTAATAATTTTTATAATTTTTATGATTTTTATAGAATTTTAATAGGTTTTTTATAAAATTTTAAATATGTTTTTGTTATAAAATAAAAGGATAAAGAGTAAATAACAAAGAGAATAAGAGAACAAAAAAGAGAGCGTATTTATTGATCGATGGAAGTCAGTTACAATGTTTTTTCCAAGATCTATATTTATAGACATAGAAAGTATAAATGAAATAGAACTCTAATTCTAATTACTACTAAGATTTAAACTTCATCCAAACTTATCTTGATCTTGATGGATATCCACTTAATAAGATATTTATAACACTCCCCCTTAAATGTCCGTTGATAGATAATGTGCCTTATTAAAACTTTTACTGAGATAAAACCCTGTGGGAAAAATATTTTCTAGCGAAGAAAAAAGAGTACATATATCTATAATACACATAATATGTTGTTTCATTAAAAACCTTATCAGAAAAACCCAATGGGACAAAACCTCGGTTAAGGGAAAAGAGTACAACGCATATTTACTCACTCATAAAAACATCACATAATATCTCATATTCTACGTATTCAATCTTGAATAGTAGTCTTTCAAATGACTATTTGAATGTATTTGCATCACCATTCTTTTGAAAGTCATAAGTGAAGAAAATTTTGGGGGAAATATATTTCGATCTCTTCAGGAGTTTTAACAAACTTTAATCATGATTCTTTTATAAAAACACAAATAGATATTTTGGATCATTTTATAATCCTCCTTCAACTACTATTGACTAAGTCAAATTTACCACATGTTCAATTATTTCAATTCATATAAATGAATAATTTTCCGATAATCTCAATATGCTTCTGGCATTCCAAATCCTTCAAGGATTTTAATATAAAGTTTACTATATAGTGATTCACAAAAAAGTTGTAACAACAACCATAAGACGTAAGTATGAACTACCAATTTAATAATATATCTAAAGGGTATTACATCCACCATAAAAGAATATTATACCTTTTTATAATCAATGTCAAGACTTAGCGAAAAACTTCATATTTTTATTTCGTCTTTGCAAAACTACTTCATTTTTACCCTTACTGGCTTTATACCTTTAGATATTTGGACTGCTGGTCCAAAAACTCCACGAATTTAATTGTATTTGAGTTGCGTCTTTTTATTTTAGCCAATTTATACCATATCTCTATTTTCCAAGAGATTTATTCAATATCCTCCTTTTATTTCATTATTCCAACAATAATATTGAATGCAAAACCATTGGCGATCACTTTTATTATTGGTTTGACATTTTCTCAAATTGACATAACTTACCGATATATCTTATTTTCATTATTTTAATCTTCAGTTTCAGGTATCTGAATCTCTTCTTATTAATTATATCTTGGATCTCTTCTAAAGGACCCGCCTTCACTATATGATCATCTAGATTTTTTTCTTTTACAAAAATTTCCATATTTGGAACTTTAATGAGTTATTCTTGTTGAACTTTTGGTTCAAATTACTCTCCCTCTTAACTCATTACAAGCTATTAGTTCTCTCCCCCTAATGTCGAGAAAAACTATCAAATCAAAATAGTAATCACAATCATGTCATAATTGAATCTCTAATACATTTAATATATCATAATAAAAAGAGACCGATAATTAATTGATAAGTAAATTATTTGAGCAATTTATTTGTGTATTTCGGATTAATTTCGAGGAAAGTATTTCTAATTTCCTATATTTTCTTATCAGGTACACAAATTGGGATTGCTTTACCTAAAAGCAAGCAAAAGTGGATTAAAATGAAGACATGTGTGAAGGGATGAGCTATATTCGAATTTGGAGACATTTGAGGGCTTAATTGCAAAGGAGTCCTTAGTTGAAGTGGTCAAATAAGCTTATTCAAAGTTGTTATTTTATTAATTTTATTTTGACTAAATTATTTATAGTTGTTATTTTCATTTTGACTAAATTTATTTATTTTTAATAAATGGGTAATTTAGTTTAGAAGGACTCAAGCTATTTTTAGTAACTCAATTGTGTATAAATAAGGTTACTTAGATTCAATTGAAAATGTACTTGATTTTTACGAGCAATTAAAGCAATTGAGCATTTATTTATTTTCTTTTTCTTCCAAATCGACAGTGCTCTTTCTCTGCCATTTTTATTTCCATTTCATTCTTTTGCAAATTTACCTAATTGCATCATTCCCTCTTTCCATTCTACATAATCACAAACAAATCACCACATTCATCCATCGAGCATGATTAAAATCATGTGTCACTAAATTCCTTTTTAGCCTTAGTTCGATTATCACTCCATCAAGAAATAATCGTGAGTTACGAAACCGTGCTAAAAACTTTTTTATCGGTGCTCGCTATCACTCCGGTTTATGGGATAGTACAAATTCGTCCCTTAAAGTTAATTCTACTTCACTTGATTCAAAAAGTGCACGTTGGATTGAAATAGGTTGGCGTACAGTTGGGAAGTCGAGTCGGCCGTGCTGCATTCGAGTTCCCACAAACAAATTGGCGTGTCCAGGTAGGAAAAATGCTAGTTGAATTTCGTCAAGGGTGGTAGAGACCAGATTTAAACGACCAACGCAGTTGAGACCGTTAATTCGAGTTGGACTTTTCAGAGTGCAAGGCTGTTGAAATCTTAAATCGCGAGCACGTGTGACGTGGTTAGACATTCGACAATGGTCGATTTGCAGGTTATATCGGAACAAGCTACTAGAGGAAAAGTTGGCGGTTGGGACATTCTCGATCGCTATAACCAGCTTATCGATTAAAAAAGGAAGATTAATTTTCAAGGATCGATTCAAGTTCGGAGAAAACCGAGGCTGAGGCTTATCTTATTAAATATAATTTTTCTCAATTTTATCTCGATTAATTATTTGCATCAAGATTCATTTCATTTTATTTATTTTATTTTGGTTTTATTTTAGTTTAACATTTTATCTTTGAACCCCCACTTATTTATTTTTATTTTTGTTAGGAGACAGTCACGAGTCGTAGCACGCCCTTCGATACGACGTTCAAGAGGAAGACACGAGAGTAGATTATAGCAACTAGTCCCTGTGGAATCGACCCTACTACCTTATACTACTATTTTGTATTATTTGTTGTAGTAATAATTATATTTGGTGGATTCGACACCCATCATTAATGTATATTTCTAACTTTCGTTGAAGATTCAATCATCTTTTTGCATTGTGGTGGAGCAATTGGAACATATACGCACATACAAAAATTCAAAGATGAAAAATATTTAGCTTTTGACCCAAAATCAATTGCAATGGGGAGTATTTAAAACTTATTGGCTTGATGCGTACAACACGTAAATCAAGATAATCACATAGTGAAAGAGAAAGTTCAATTCTCATAAGTAATAATCAAAGGCGTTCAATCAATAATTTCTCTAAACCATTATGCGCATAAATAACAAACTTTTACCAAAGTTTTTCAAACTCAATCAATAAAAGACTGAGATATAAACTCATCAATATTAATAAGATGAATTGTCTTAATTGCATGATCTAAAATTAATTATTCAAATAATCTTGTAAACGACAGGTTGCAAGTTGATTACACAAATGTGTTTATTTTGTAAATGCATCTACCAAAATCATATAATATCAAAACCATCCACATAGTTGATTAATGAGCCCATATTCATTTAGAAAATGCAAGACATTAAATTTCAACTTTAGCTAGTGAGTTTTTAACAACTAATTTTCATTGAGAATAACCAATAAATGAGAATTCTTTAAATTAAAGAATCTTCTGGTTCTTTAATGAATGTCCATATGAATTCTCAATTAATTTTCGCATCATATATGATCCAGGATGGTCTAACTGGTTATGCCAAATAGTAAGTATATTTGTACCAGTAAACTTCTAGTTTACTTTAACATGCGTTTCAATTTGAATTAAATTGTATCAAATTGATAATTTTACCACCATTCCTTTCACTTTGATCTACATATAAGTACCATTGTGACATTTACTACTGAAAATGTCTAAATCAATGTAAAGTTTATAATGACATTAAGTCATATAATATAATTTCCAAATAATTATATGCAATATTCACTTCAGGGAATATGCCAAAATATTCACATGTCCAAAATCTTTAAGTGCATCCAACCATAGCGAGCTTTAGATAGAATTACCGTATTCTATTGCTCATATTTTTCTTCCACAATTTAAGCAGATATTTCACAGTCGAATATTTTGACTTCAACCCCTTAATAGAGATAATGATAAAAGAATATCACAAAGATAGTTACAATCCATTCAATTTATAATAAATAGAAATCAATAACCCAATCCTCTTTTGATTCATATGAAATATAATTTTTTTCCCATTTACAATCTCAATATGAGATCCATTATGAATATCTTTTAAAACCAATGGATTAACCATCACAAGATATTATATATTAGCTCTTCTAAAGGTTTCGACTAATTTTGTACTACCAAATATTGGAATGATATTAGTTTGTTTCAGTACCAAATAAAAATAAATATTTTCTATCTGTAATGATAGAATTCATTACTACATTCTCATATCCTTCTTCAAAGAATATTAACCAAGCAAAATATTTGGGCATACACCACATATGTGACCAATAACCTTTCATATCACATTGATAACATAAGTTATCTTTGCACTTTGAAGAGTTTCTTGAGAACCCTCATTGTTTTCTTATTCATCAGTATGTTCCCACTTTTAGTGGTCCATGATCATATCTTTCATTTTCTTTATGTTTGCATTCACTTCTAGGAATGAAACAATTTTAGTAGGATAAATTTATAAATGTCCCGCTAGATTATTTATTCCATAATCACCATCACAAACATGTGTGGATTTCAAATCAAAATCCATCTATTCATGTTATCATGATTAGTCTCAAATTATAATAAACATGATATAATAAATAAATGATAGAAAAATATATCTGAATATCTTTAACATCATCGTTATCACCCTGGCTATTATCAAAAGCACTGAGTGGTTAAAGGCTCTAGTGATTACCCATAGTGCGTCGGCCTCAATTGACGACTGAAAAAAAATAATTAAATGAGAACCGTGCTGATAACGTGTTCTAAAATAAAAGGATAAAGAGTAAATAACAAAGATAATAAGAGAACAAAAGAGAGAGCGTATTTATTGAACAATGGAAGTTAGTTACAATGCTTCTCCAATGTCTATATTTATAAATATAGAAATATAAATGAAATAGAACTCTAATTCTAATGACTACTAGAATTTAAAATTCATCCAAACTTATCTTGATCTTGATGGACATCCACTTAATAAGATATTCATAACAATTTTATTATTTTATATTTTTATAGTTTATTAGAGTATATTAGATTTTTAATTTTATATAATTTTTTCTTTTTTTATTTTTAATCATTTTTATTGGGAAAAAATTATATTAAACTTAAAGCTATCATGTGCCACCATCTAATTAGTCTATAACGGTCAATGGGATTGTTAAAACTAACGTTGATAATGGTAATATAGAACGATCACAAAGTAATAAGAAAATAAAAAAAAAACACAAATTTTACGTAAAACCTTAACGGGAAAAAAACACGGGCAGAGGAGAATAAAATTCACTAATATTGAATTCAAATGAGAGGAGTTTCAACTACATCTATTTGAAGGTTGTAAGAATCTTGTTCTAATCAATGTCAAATAGATGAAGTATAGTAAGGTCGAAAAACCTTATTCTAATCAATATCGAATAGAAAAAATATAGTTCTATACGAATTCTACTTGCCCTACACAGACCCCTTAGTTTTACTATTGTATTTTTCTTTAACAAAGATTTAGATCACACAACTCTAACAATCTCTACCTAGACACGAATTCTCAACGAACAAGTTCTTCACCAAAAACTCTCAACGAACAAGTTCTTCACCAAGAACTCTCAACGTACAAATTCTCCACCTCTTTCACGAAACCCCTAAAATGATACTCTTCAACAATGAACACTAAGTAAGTCTAACCAATGCTCAAACTTAGTTATAGGAAGTGACTTAATCATCATATCTTCACGATTATCATAAATATTAACTTTGCTCACAACAATATCATCACGAGCAATAATATCACGCACAAAATGATAGCTTCTTTACAAAACTCAGTATAAAAAATTTTAGAAAAATAATTATCAAAATTTTCAAATAATCTCAATTTGATTTTAACTCTAAAAAATTTAAAGAAATGTATAAAAAAAATATTATAATAAATTTAAAAATATATTGTTGACAAAATAAATCAACATAAAATCAGACTTTTCTTCTATAGCATGAAGATCTTTCAGCAACACAGCAACAATAATGCACAAGCAATTATACTTGATAGTTCTTTGATAAAAAAAATTATACTTGATAGTTCACCCTCATAGTCTGTCATAGAGGTGCTTATGGATCGAGTCAGATTTGGAACGGGTTTAAGTATGATATTAATATGCTTAACCCGAGCCCGATCCATATTTTAAACTAGCTTAATTTTTTGATCAAATCAATTTTTTGGACTTAGTATTTTTATCCAAATCCTTCTAAATTTCGAGGAGACCTTGGACATAAACAGATAATTTACCCATGAACAAGTCTAGTGACAATATATAATCATTCATTCCTAGATGTATGTGTAGCGTCGTCCCTTCCTCCATGATTAATTTCTGGAGTATAACTACTGATAGATTCGAACTTGGGGGCCTTTCCTCTTAGAAGATCCTTCATGTATATCTGGCTGATTCCAGGCAAAGGCATCCAAAACCATCCGTTTAAGTTCTCTAAGCTGGATAGTAATGAACGTGGAGATCCACCCCTACTAGATCCATTTGAGTCAACTATGGAATCATCGGAAGAAAGCTCTGTAGAAATTGGAATTGTTCTATCCACTTGAAAATGATCTGACAGCGGTTCATCCTCTGCTTGACAATTCTCATCACCAAGATGAGGAAGAATAGAAATATTAGATGTCACAACAAACTCTAGACCGGATGATTTCACAGGGCATGCACCATTCACTTTTGGCTTTCCAATCTTCTCAACCATAGTGGAATTGTCAATTGTGTATGTTGTCACACCCGTCAGATTTTTAACAGGAACATTTGAAGAGAATTTAGCACCTGAAAGTTCTCTTCTTTCAACAAATTAACCTGTCTCAGCTTTCAGATTACCAGTATTATAAGAACACTTATCACCACTTCCAGATTTAGCTTCTCTCCTATTGTCCTCTCCACCAGCACTACGTATATCTGACTCCATTTGCTCCAAAACTGCTGGTTATTGACACCAACAACTACTACCGTAGGATCAGGCAAGAGGAGAGAATGCAGGCGACTATCCCAAAGGCATGATTCCAGAAGAAGATCCCACCTTAGTCGGGTCAAGCTAAAGAGTGGGTGAAAACCCAAGCTTGCATTTCCATTATCTGCAACAGCATTCTGAAAGTTTACCTGCAGTTTTTTGCCCAATAATACACATGAATCAGAGAAACATACACTCAAATACTGTGGCAAAAACCGAAACAAAAATCAATTAATTTTTTTTCATTTTGTCAACAATATTTTTTATCTTTATATATATATATTTAAACTTATTATGTATTTTATATATTTTTAAATTTTTTAAAATCAAGATCAAATCTAGAATATTTGTAAATTTTTTAATTTATGACTAAATTGATATAATATGTCAAAGTTAAAGGTTAAATTTGATATTATATTAATTTTTTTAATTATCACATCAACTTGTTATTTGTAATTTTAACGGGTATGATCAAAATAATTGAACTACATAACGTGAATATTTAAGTTACAAACTTTTTTATTTTAAGTGTTTAAAATATTTTTTAATAATTAAATGACTATTTTATGTAATTAATTCAAAAATAATTTTTCCACAATAATCATAATTTTTTAACTAACCACTTTTTTAATCACCGTCAATAATTAATTAATTAATTATTTAATATATATTCAAGAAAAATGTCATCCAGATGTGACATATTTCTAGAAAAATACTATGCATCTCAACTATTAAACCATAAATATTATACGAAATGACATTATTACCCAGTTTGGCAGTTCTTTGACATCATTGTCCATTTTACTATAAACTAAAACCAATAATGCTTACCAAACTCAACCACTAGCTCCACCCCATCCAAATGAAGATTAAAATAAGAGGTTCCATGTAAAATTTGGATTTCAACTACTTTTCCATTTCATTTATTTATTTAAATTAGAATTTACATAGACGGTTGCATGCCCCTTTTTCTGTTATTTTATAAATTTTTAACATATAATTATGTATTATAAATAAAAATAATAAGTCAATTAAATTTTAGTTTGATTGATATCGAAATTGTTTCCAGTATAAGAAGACGTGAGTTATCCCTCCTATATAAAAGTTGAAAAGAAATTATAAGTAGTTCTAGATATTATATATATAAAAAAATATTTATGATAATAACTTATAATGAAATTAAAGTTAAAAATATATATTTTATTAATTTGAATTTTTTTAATGCTTAATTAAATCTAATTTTTATAAATTTTATTATTCTTTTGAGTTTAGCACTCGATTAAATTATTCTAAATTTGGATGTAAAACTAAGGTACAAAAATAATTTTTTTATTTTTTATTTATTAAATAAGTTTGTTTATTTTTAAAATTAATGAAAAGCTCTAAAAATAGAACAATTATAAATCGTAACTTTTATTATTGATTAGTAAAAACTTATAAAGATTTTTTTTATTTGTTAGCAAAAACTTATAAAGAAATGTTTAGCAACTAAGGCACCGAAAGTTGAAAACTTTTTATTCACTTTTCTATTATTTTAATAAAGACAAGTGGAAAAAGAATTGATGTAAAATCACAAAGGGAATTTTCAGTCTTATTTTTCTATACGTCTCTTTTTTTTTAGTGAATTATAATAAAATAGAAAATTTTAAATAATAAGTATAATTAATACGATTCAAATTCAAATTATATTTAAAATAGTAAACACTCTTAACCATCAAATCATTACATGAGGTCTACAATTCTTTTTTTTAATTTTATGGCTTAGGTAAATTTTCATTTTACTTGACTATTCTAAACTTGTATAAGGCGATTTTTTATAGACTTCAATCATGATACAACTTATAAATGAATTAAATTTTCCTAGAGTATTAAGAGTTGGAAGGTAATCCACATTATTCATTGGATACTCATTAAAAAAACTTTGTGAAGAAAATATAGTGGGATAAAACTTTGATTAAAAGAAAAAATAGAGCGTGTTTTTTTACTTTCCCTAATGACAACATCACTTAACATCTTTGAGTCAATGCATTCTAATTTTGTACACTAACCTTTCAAATTTTGTAGCTGGTACTGCCTTGGTAAACAAATCGACCAAATTATTGTTAGAACAAATTTGTTGAACTTCTATATCACTTTTTTTTCAAAATAATTAGTGAAGAATAATTTTGGTGAAATATGTTTCGTTCTATCTTCTTTAATGTAATCGCCCTTTAATGTAATTGCCCATTTTTTTTCCATGATTTGAAAAGACAACAACTAATGTTTGTTTTGTTGAGCACCATGGTATAGCTATACCCCCACACATAAATAAATATATCATTTGAGATAGACCTCTATGCGAATTCGATAATTATTCTGTAGCAACCCGATTTCCAGTGGTGTCAGAAAAGACGGTTTCAAAGGCTCCGATTCCGTAAGCTAAACTCATAAATATTTAATAAGAATATTTACGAAATTAAATTATAGATGGATTGGATTTTGGACAGTCAATTTAGTCAAAGTTATGGTTAATTAAGGCACAAAGGCTAAATTGTAAAGTCCAATCTGTAACACACCAAAACCCGATCCCATAAACGATTCAAGTATGATGTGTCACTACATAGAAATCGTCTATCTTTAAAATTGTTTCTAGCGTAAACCTTGTAAGACTGTAATGTTTGGAATTATCTTCAATACAATGAAATAAATATGACATACTTTTGGATATTAAATATATATATATTTAGAGTATGATCCTATTAAATTGGGCTATTTATTGTCTTTTTATTTTGTAGGGACTCAAGCGGTGATAGAAGATAAATTGGAGACAAAAAGCATGGTTTTGGAGGAGAATTTGAAGTTGTGTGAAGATGGAATGCTAAAAGAGAGAGTTTATAGGACAAAAAGACTTGGTTTTATTTTATTTTATTTTTTTAAATATATTTTATATTAGGATTTAATATTTAAGATATTATTTATTATTTAAATTTGTATTTAATTTATGTTTATCTTTTTGCATTTATCTTTTGGAGTTTAAATTGAATTCAATTAGGGGAATTCAATGTTAGATATAATTCTAATTATCTTTTAGAATTTAGATTGGATTCAACTAGGAATATTATATATTATAAATAGGGGGTGAAGTGATTGAATTATGCATTCCCATTCACTGAAAAATCCTCCATCTCTCTAAATCCCTAGTTCAATAAAAGCTTTATTTTATTATCTTGTGTTCTTCCCCAAAATCATAAGTAACTAAAAACCCTTCTAGCCGAAGGTTATCAAATATTCCTCCAAAGTTCATAAGGCTTAGAATCCGCGCTTAATTCTTCTCACTCGGGTATTCATCAATTCTCTGTATTATGGGATCGACGCTTCCGTCCAAAATCCCTTATCATCTTGTGCAAAGCCGGCCACTTTGTGTGTTTTGAGAAGGTTACACAGTCGGTTCACTAACTTACTGTGTCAGAGGTTGCTGAGCCAAAGAGACAAAACGGCTTGGTATTCGTTGTTGGGAAAATGTGATCTAGTGTAAGACAGTCCCATTGGAGCGACGGTTGGCTAGAGTCAGGTTCCTCTAAAAACTATATCCGGAGCTGGTGGTCGTAGGCGTCCTCTTCTACTATAACTGGCTTATTCGGGCACGAGAAGAACCATCTAAAGTCTATGATTGAATCGACAAAGAATCAAGATAATCGGAAGCTGGATCTCTAAATATCGATAAAGCCCTTCTTCTTTCAACTTGTTTATTGTATGCTATTTTATTTTTACTTCGACTTCCCTATTTTCTATTTCTTTTAATTCTATTGTCTTTTATTTTTAATTTTGTTTCTTTCATTTTTCCTTAGATCGCGGCACTTTTCTTGGGCACGATTTGGCCCACGATCTCGACAGACAAGACTTTTTACGACTCTCCAATCCCTGAGGATTAGACCCAACTTCCCTTTTACTATTATTTACTTCAATTTTCAGAGTATGTTATATTTGGTGTTCCCGACGACACATCAAATTTTGGTGTCGTTGCCAGGGACTGGTAACGTACTAATCTTATTTTTTTTTCTGCTTATGACTAGATCTGCTCCAAGTAATCTTGCATACCCGTACGATCCCGAGATTGAAAAGACTGCAAAAGCCAATCGTAAGGAAGCAAAGTTATGAAAAAGGCAGTCAGAAGTTGTAGGAGTTAAGCATAGCCCACCTTCAGAAGTAGAAGAAGGCAACGAAGGTGAATCTAGGGTAAACGAAAACCCTAATCCAACACTAGAAAACCAAAGAGTTGATCCGCAGGCGGAAGTGCCAATTGCTAGGGTTGACGAAAATCAAGATCCACCACCACCTATGGATCAGACAATTCAGCAATTAACCGAGGCTCCTGATGATCAACCACCGCTGTACATTGCGTATCCTGCTGTGGATGCTAATTTTTAGCTTAAAGCAGGTTTAATCCATTATTACCGATTTTTCGTGGTTTGCAGAATGAGAATCCGCATAAACATCTGAAGGAATTTCATATGGTTTGTTTGAGTATGAAACCTCAGGGGGTAACTGAGGATCAAATTAAATTACGCGCTTTTCCTTTTTCTTTAGCTGACTCTGCTAGGGAATGGTTATTCTATCTACCTCCTGGATCTATTACAACTTGGGCTGGTCTTTCTCATTTGTTTCTTAATAGGTTTTTTTTGGCCTCTCGTGCTGCTGAATTAAGAAGAGAAATTGTGGGATTAGGCAAAAAATGTGGAGTCTCTTTACGACTATTGGGAACGATTCAAGAAGTTGTGTGCAAGTTGTCCACAACATGGTATAACTGATAGTCTCTTCCCTAATATTTTTATGAAGGCTTGAAACTTATAGAGATGAATATGATAGATGCAGCCAGTGGAGGAGCATTGATTAATATGGCTCTTCAATGAGCAAGAGACTTGATTTCCACAATGGCTGCAAATACTCAACAATTCCGAGCCAACCCTGAACCTACTCGAAGGGTTCATCAACTAAGTAATTCCTCCTTATAAGATAAAGTTGAAAAACTTATTAATGTTGTGAATACTCTTATTGTAGGAAAATAGGGCCGGCCCATCAATGTGGAATTTGTGGTGAATACGAGCATATAATTGATGCATGCCCTAGTTTGTATGATGATTCTGTGGCCCAATCAGACGCTGTGGGAAACTTTCCTAGACCACCTCAAAGGTGATATGATCCTTATGCAAATACATACAATCCCGGGTGGAATGATCATCCTAACTTGCGATATGGGATAAATTCACGTTATAACCAGCCATTCCAAAATCGAGCTCCACAACAAGCTCAAAATTCAGGTACTTCCCTAGAAACTATGGTAAATAAATTAGCAACTAATGTTCTAGAATTTCAGCAGCAATCTATAGATTTTCAAAAGCAAACTATGGATTTTCAAAATAAAACTGAGGCATCTATTAAGAAGTTGACCACGCAAATGGAAAAAATAAATGCATAGGGTAGGCTGCCGTCACAAATAGAACTTAACCTAAGACAAAACGTGACTGTAGTGACTCTACGAAGTGGGAAAGTACTGGAACTAATTCATGGTATAAATCATGCCCAAGAATCTACCCATGGAAATCAGAAAGATGACGAATAGGTCCGATCGAAACCTCTATTACCCAAAATTCAACCTCCGTTTCCTGGACAAATGAGGCAAACCTAGAAAGGTACTGAGGAAAAAGAAATCCTCGAAACATTCAGAAAAGTCAAGGTAAATATACTGTTGTTAGATGCTATTAAACAGATTCCACGGTATGCTAAATTTCTGAAAGAACTTTGCACCAACAAAAGGAAATTGACTGAAAATGAAAATGTAAATGTTGGTGAGAATGTGTCTGTGGTTTTGCAACGAAGGATGCCAACAAAATGTAAGGATAGAGGTATGTTTGCTATACCATGCAAAATAGGTCACTTTGGAATTAAGAAAGCTATGTGTGACTTAGGAGCTTTTATAAATGTAATGCCTTTTTCTATTTATGAATCACTTAACGTGGATTTTTTGAAGGAAACAAGTGTTATAATTCAGTTGGCGGACAGGTCTATTGTACATCTCGAAGGAGTCATTGAGGATGTGTTAGTGAAAGTCAATAAACTAATTTTTCCTGCAAATTTTTATGTGGTAAAGATGGAAGAGGATAAAACTCCTAGGTCTGCCGATATCTTGTCAGGGCGACCTTTCCTTAGTACTGCAAATACTAAGATCGATGTGCGAAGTGGAACCCTCACAATGGTTTTGATGGGGAGATCGTAAAGTTCAATGTTTATGACGCCATCAGTCACCCTAGAGAAATCTTGAACGTAAACCATGTCGATATAATGGAATCCTTAGTAGATGAGACTTTCAAATCACTCCATAAGATTGAGCTCGAGACATTGTCTGATGATGATCTTAATGATGATTTTGATTCTTATTTAAATTGTGAATTTGTTAATGAATTATTACCTCCTATGAATACCAAAAATTTACGTTCTATTGTACAGGCACCAGAGTTGAAGTTGAAACCACTTCCTAAGCATCTCAAGTATGCATTTTTAAGGGAAGTGAGACTCTACCTGTCATAATTTCGAATAAACTCTCTGAGTGTGAGGAAGCAAATTTAATTTAGGTACTAAAGAGCCATAAGGAAGCCATCGGTTAGACCATTGCCGATTTAAAAGGGTTAAGTCCTTTGACGTGCACTCATAAGATCTTTTTAGAGGAAAACATAAAATCGAGGCAGGAAGTGCAAAGATGGTTAAACCCGAATATGATGGACGTAGTAAAGAAAGAGATTATAAAGCTGTTGGATGCTGACGTAATTTACCCCATTTCCGACAGCAGTTGGGTAAGTCCTATACAAATCGTGCCCAAGAAAACTGGCGTGATAGTAAGAAAAATGCCAAGGGCGATTTGGTATCTGTTCAAGTGCAGAATGGGTGACCTGTCTGCATTGATTACAAGAAGTTAAACTCTTATACTAGAAAAGATCATTTTCCTCTTCCTTTTATAGATTAAATGCTTGAACGTTTAGCAGGAAAAACTCATTATTGTTGTCTTTATGGATATTCAGGTTTTTTCCAAATTCTAGTTATACCTGAGGACCAATAAAAGACCACTTTTACATGCCCATTTGGCACATTTACATATAGGAGGATGCCATTTGGACTTTGCAATGCACCGGCTAATTTTCAGAGATGCATGATGAGTATATTCTCAGAATACGTAGAAAATATCATTGAAGTTTTTATGGATGATTTTACTGTGCATGGGGAATCTTTTGATGAATGCCTTAGGAATCTCACGAAAATTTTAAGTAGATGTATAGAATTTAATCTTGTCTTGAATTATGAAAAGTATCATTTTATGGTATATAAAGGTTTAATTCTAGGTCATATAGTTTCATCTAAAGGGATTGAGGTTGATAAGGCTAAGATTGATATTATAAATTCTTTACCATACCCCTCAATTGTGAGGGAAATTCGTTCTTTTCTTGGTCATGCAAGATTTTACAGACGCTTTATAAAAAACTCTCGAAAGTAGCTGAACCATTGTGCGAGTTGTTGCAAAAAGATAAAAAAATTTGAGTTCAGCCCAAAATGCAAAGAGGCTTTTGACACGTTGAAACAAAAGTTGGTTTCTGCTCTTACAGTCCAAGCCCCAAACTGGAAATACCCCTTCGAGATCATGTGTGATGCTAGTGACCGAAGTGTAGGGGCTGTGTTGGGGCAAAAGATAGATCAAGAGCCCCATGTCATTTGTTATGCTTCAAAAACTCTAGATGCTGCGTAAAGCAATTACACTACCACAGAAAAAGAACTTCTAACCATTGTATTTGCTTTAGATAAATTTCAGTCTTATTTATTGGGATCTAAAGTAATTATTTTTTCTGACCATGCAGCTCTTAGGTATTTGATTGCAAAGAAAGAAGCAAAGCCGAGGCTAATGAGATGAATTTTATTGCTACAAGAATTCGACATCGAGATTCGAGATAAAAAAGGATGCGAAAACTTGGTGGCTGATCACTTGAGTAGGGTAAAATGCTTTATGACGATATTTCTATAAGAGATGAATTCCCTGATGAAGGCCTATTTTCGTCCTAAGAGTATTTTCCATGGTATGCGGATATGGTAAACTTTCTTATTACAGGTTCTTTACCTATTGAGTTATCTCATTCCAGGAAAGAAAAAAATTAAAAGAGAAGCTCGATATTATATTTAGGATGATCCATACTTGTGGAAACATTGCTTAGATCAAGTAATACAATGATGTGTTCCGGAAATCGAGGTAACATCTATACTTACTTTTTGTCATTCACATGCATGTGGAGGCCACTTTAGACCTAAACGGACTACTCATAAGGTACTAGAATGTGGATTATATTGGCCCACAATTTTTCGTGATGTATATGAGTTCTGTAAATCTTGTGATAGATGTCAATAGGTAGGAAACATTACTAGGCGAAATCAAATGCCCCAATCCCTAATCCATGTATGTGAAATTTTTGATGTGTGGGGTATTAATTTATGGGCCCATTTATCTTTTCATTTGGAAATCTATATATACTTCTAACAACAGACTATGTTTCTAAATGGATAGAGGCAATTCCTACTCGAAATGATAATGCTAAAACAGTGGTAGAATTTCTAAAACATTGTATTTTTTCCAAGTTTTGCACACCTCGGGCCTTGATCAGTGATCGTGGAACTCATTTTTGCAATAAAGTAATGGAAGCACACATGAAGAAATATGGGGTTCATCATCATATAGCTACATCTTATCACCGCCAAACAAATGACCAAGCGGAGGTTTCAAACCGAGAAATCAAGACTATTTTGGAGAAAACAGTTCAACCTAATCGGAAGGATTGGAGTCTTCGATTGAATGATGCTCTCTGGGCTTATCGAACAGCATATAAGGGCCCAATAGGTATGTCTCCATTTCGACTTGTTTTTGGCAAAGCTTGCCACCTTCCTGTTAAACTATAACATAAAGCTTATTAGGTCGTAAGGCAGTGTAATATGGAATTAGAGCCCGCAGGAAAAGCTAGGAAATTAGACATCCAAGAGTTGGAAGAGATTCGAAATGAAGCCTATGAGAATGCTCGTATATACAAGGATAAAACAAATCTGTTTCATGATAGAATGATATCCCGAAAGCAATTCTCAATGGGACTAAAAGTGTTACTTTACAACTCAATTCTAAAATTATTTCCCGGTAAGCTTCGGTCTCGATGGTTAGGACCTTTTATTGTTACTAAATTATTTACCCATGGTGCAGTAAAAATAGAAACTGAGACAGGGAAACGTTTCACAGTTAATGGTCAAAGGTTGAAACCATTCTATGAAATTTTTCAAGCTCAAACAGTCAAGAAAATTTATCTTTAACAGCCTCAGTACTGATTCGGGTCGTCGAGCTAACGACGTTAAACAAACGCTTGTTGGGAGGCAACCCAATTTTTTTTTTCTATCTTATTTTATTTATTTATTTTTGTCCAGGAAACTCGAGGAATTTATTTCAAAAAAAATTAATGATGGAAACTGCAGCACTACGAGAGCAATGATAACATGGGGAGTATTCTAAACCTTTTCTTTTTCGTATTTATCTTCACATTGAGGGCAATGCGTTTTAAGTAGGGCGGAGATGTTCCTCATTATTTTTGCTATTTTTATTTGCTGTTTGTGCTGTTATGTGTTTATTGTTGCTGCTACCTTGCTATTTTTTTACTGTTTTATTTTTATTTTTTTAAGTATATTTTGTCCCATTTCATGCCCATGATTTTACCTACGAAATGCCCACTGTTTTGTCCATCAGTATGATTCTTGTTTGCTGAGTTAATTTTAATTTTGCTATGATTAAATTTGTCTCCATTGTTTTATTTCTGTTAGGGTCACAAGATTATGATTAATGAAGAAAACTCTATCTTGCTTTTGGTAAAATTGATTGAGTCTAAGTATAAGAGAACAGTTAATTCTGATGCATGCTAAAATTGTTTTTCTTGATTGTTAGTTAATTGCCAATTTTATTTTTGATACTTATTTGTTTTTTCTAGTCTTCCTAAATTAAAGTTCTCTGTCCGAAAAAAAAAAGAAAAAAATAAAACTCGTTGATCATTCCGCGATTATGAGCATAGTTTAAAACGTGACTAACTAAGTAACCAGGGTAGGGTGCTTGGGTTGTCATCTTACTTCCCGTAAAAAGGTTGTATGACGTGTTAAGCAAAACTCCGCTAACCCGAATAAAAAAAGAAATAAATAAATAAATTTGAAATGTGTTAAACTAAGTAACCGGGGTGGAGTGTTTTAGTTGTCATTTCACTTCACGTCAAAAGGACTAACACATTCTAGAAAAAAAAGAGAAGAAAAAATTGAGAGCATGCTGGTAGAGTAACCGGGATGGAGTGCTTAGGTGTCATTTCATTTCGCATCAAAAGGTCCAATGTATTCTTAAAGAAAAAAAAACTGACAAAATAAAAGGAAGAGAACTAAATTTGGAAACAAGGATGAACAAATAGGTGTCTTGGTAAGTTTAGTAAATTATCTAACTTTCATGAAATAATTCAAGATGATTTAAGTGTTTTGTGTTTTAATTGGGTTACTTTTTCGATTTTACCTACAGCAAGCTAAAGGTTCTCTTTATTTTTTTGTAAGCATTAAGCCTAATTATTTGTAGAACTTTGGAGTATTATTTTCCATGGTGGAATTTTAATTACTTAGTGGATTATGAGTCATACTTGAGGGCAAGCATGGACTAAGTAGAGGGAATATGATAATGCTTAAATATGACATACTTTTGGATATTAAATATATACATTTTTAGAGTATGATCCTATTAAATTGGGCTATTTATTGTCTTTTTATTTTGTAGGAACTCAAGTGGTGATAGAAGATAAATTGGAGACAAAAAGCATGGTTTTGGAGGAGAATTTGAAGTTGTGTGACGATAGAATGCTAAAAGAGAGAGTTTATAGGACAAAAAGACTTAGTTTTATCTTATTTTATTTTTTAAATATATTTTATATTAGGATTTAATATTTAAGATATTATTTATTATTTAAATTTGTATTTAATTTATGTTTATCTTTTTGTATTTATCTTTTAGAGTTTAAATTGGATCCAATTAGGAGAATTAAATGTTAGATATAATTCTAATTATCTTTTAGAATTTAGATTGGATTCAAATAGGAATATTATGTACTATAAATAGGGGGTGGAGTATTGAATTATGCATTCCCCATTCATTGAAAAATCCTCCATCTCTTTAAATCCTAGTTCAATAAAAGCTTTATTTTATTGTCTTGTGTTCTTCCCCAAAATCATGAGTAACTAAAAACCCTTCTAGCCGAAGGTTATCAAATATTCCTCCAAAGTTCATGAGGCTTAGAATCCGCGCTTAATTCTTCTCACTCGGGTATTCATCAATTCTCTGTATTTTGGGATCGACGCTTCCGTCCAAAATCCCTACAAAAGTAATCTTATCATCTTGTGCAAAGTCGACCACTTTGTGTGTTTTGATAAGGTTACACAGTCGGTTCGCTAACTTACTGCGTCAGAGGTTGCTGAGCCAAAGAGACAAAACGGCGTGGTATTCGTCGTTGGGAAAAGGTGATCTAGTGTAAGACAGTCTCATTGGAGCGACAGTTGGCTAGAGTCAGGTTCCTCTATGTCCGGAACTGGTGGTCATAGGCATCCTCTTCCACTATAACTGACTTATTCGGGCACGAGAAGAACCATCCAAAGTCTATGATTGAATCGAGGACGAATCAAGATAACCGGAGGTTGGATCTCTAAATATCGATAAAACTCTTCTTCTTTCAACTTTTTTATTTTATGCTATTTATTTTTACTTTGACTTCCCTATTTTCTATTTCTTTTAATTCTATTTCTTTTATTTTTAATTCCGTTTCTTTTATTTTTCCTTAGATCGCGACGCTTTTCTTGGGCACGATTTGGCCCACGATCTCGACAGACAAGACTTTTTACGACTCTCCAGTCCCTGAGGATCAGACTCAACTTCCTTTTACTATTATGTACTTTAATTTTCGGAGTAGGTTATATTTGATATTCCCAACGACACATCAGACGTACAAGTTATAGTAAGACATCTTCATCAATCGAAATATGGTACTTTAAAACCATTCCAAAACTTCATTAAAACATAGTTGTCAAACATAAGTTTTATATACAAAACCTTCTCAAAATACAACTAACATCACTCCCCCATTTATCATTCATAGTAATAACAAGCAAATATCTCATAGCAGCAGATGTCCTCTAGTGTAGTCCTTCAGAAAGTCTTCCTTCAACAGCAGGCTTGAGAAGGAAAAGGTAATTGGGTAAGTTCAAAATAACTTAGTGAGTTCCATAAAAACTCTTAAGGAAAAATACTAATAACACAATTCAATATTGCAAAAGAATTACTCATAACCATAGAGTATACCCACTAGCGTATACAGAACTCAGACAAACTCAGTAAGCCAATGGCATATCACATGGACGAGTACTATACACGAAAACAACATAATTCAGACATTCCATTTTCATGCTAGCCACATACCCAAAATTTAGAGTTAGATACATTTCAGATGTTTCCATTTCATTCATATACATTCTATCCTTATAGCTTCCCATATAAAAATCAGTAGCATATTTTATCATGATCTACCAATCCAGTTTGCAATATATCTACCCTACCAGAGGCTACACAAACATTTTTCATTTAACTCCATTTCCATAAATCAGTTCATATTATATCATATCATATAATTCATATCAGAATCATATGGTAGTGGCTTAACATGAAAATGCCACATACTTCTTATCCTAGACATGCTAAACTCAAACTAATAACTCTGGAAAGATAAACATTATTCACACATACATACAATGATCATCCTTCAATAGCAAAGAAGGAACTCACCATAAAAATAGCAAAGTCTAAATAGCATGTCCTTTGCCTTTGTCACTTGGACCTTCAATAGTGTCTTGAGCTAAAATGAGGATATTTAAAATATCATATTACTACTTCATTGAATTTAAACATGCATGCACAAAACATTAACACTTAACCTAGAACCAGAAAGTTTCTCTTTCTTTCACACCAATCTAACACTTATGCCTACAGAGATGAAAACATGTAAATAACTATAACAATAACCTAGGGTTCATCAGTAATTACCAGAGAGAGCTATGGCAAACGTATAAGTTAACTGACTACAGTGAACCCAACTTCGGACAGGTTTTTTGGACTTGGTTTAGATGAAATTTTTTTTAACACTTACAAGGATAGTTAGGCAAATGGGGGCAAGTGTGTGAAATTAATTCTCAATTATTATAGGAAAATAAGCAGTTGAAGGATGACATTGCTATGTTGGTTAAATAAGAAGAGGTTAAGGAATCTCTTCTTGCAAAGGAGCTTGACAACCTTGTGAAGGTAAAAAAGGAACTTACTAATACAAAACTTATGCTTGAATAGTTTAATACTAGTAGTAGCAAACTCTATGAGATCTTAAGAGTTGAAAAGAGAGGTAAAGGTAACACTATTATGTTTAGTCTTATCGTTTTTGTGAAAGCTTCTAGTTCTAAAAAAATTGGTGAAAGTTAAAAGCCTATGATACTCGATCCATCCAAGAAGAATGTTCATTCCCACAATGTGATTTTTCACTATTGTGATGCCCAAGTCATATAAGACCATGTTGCTTCAAAATGCTCCACGATTTGAGATGGAGGAAATTGGTACCCAAAGGAATGCCCATTCATCGTGGCACTAATACTAAAAAAGTGCAGAAGAAAACATGGGTGAAGATAGAAGCCAAATGCCTACTTATTGCATATCGTTCCCTAAAGTCCACTATTGATGGAGTATGATGTTTTGACAATGGTTACTCTCGACAAATTAAATGTAACCACACTTATCTCACTAATTTTGAAAATTGTCTTATTGGAAGGGTGACTTTTGGTGATGGTAAGAAAGGTCAAATTCTTGGTGAAGGGACTTTGAACGTTCCTGGCATGCCTCGATTGAAGAATGTATTGCTTGTTGATGATCTTAAAGCCAATCTTATAAGAATCAGTCAACTATGTGATCAGGTATGCTTGTAAATTTCACTAAAAACAAGTGTATTGTTACTAATGATTCTTATGAAGTGATCATGGAGGGAGGTTGTACTTTTGATAGTAGCTGCAACGTGATGTTGTATATCAATTGTAACAATGCTACAACTTCATAATTAGAGTTATGGTATAAGAGGTTTAAGCTTGATAACTTTAAGCTAGCCAAGACACCTATACTTGTTAATGAGAAACTTTGTGTGGACTTTGAAAGAGTGCCCATTCCTAGACCATCCATAGAAATAAGATCAACAGTCTACTTTTTCTCACAGCTAGTTGTCCAAATTTGGACTTTAGTGTTGGTGTTTGTGTCAAATACTAGGACACCCCTAAAGAATATCATGTCAAGGTAGTCAATCAAATCATTAGGTACGTTCATGGTAATCTTGATTTTGGCATTTGGTTTACTAAGGTAACTCAATATGCTTAGTAGGTTATAATATGGATGATCGTAAAAGTACATGTAGAAAGAAGTATATGCCTACTCAGAGCCAGCTAGATGATTTATTTAGAAAAGTCTTAAATTTCAATAGGTTTGAGAGCTTGAGAAGCTCAGTTGGAATTTACCTAGCATATAGTGTGTTGACTAATATGGAAAGCATCCATACGACAATGATTGATGTCGTTTTAATGCATTTGGGAAATTATGATGCTAATTGATTTACTCAAAATTTTAGAGGTTTATGAAATAATTTATGGAACTATTTTATTTTTGGTGGGAATAAATCTTTTGAGATATTTCTCTCTTCATATTTAGGAGGAAACTTGACTTATTTGGGAAGTGACAACTTTTCTTGCTATAAATGTCCAAGCAAATAATTTTCTTATGATTATGGCCTATGTAAAGATCATATTTGTTGAAGAGTATGAGAAGCAACAACAATCACAGCAAACTATTGGTGAAGGAAAATTCAATCCCCTTGTTGAGAAAACTAATGAGGCAATCGAAGGAGTGCCCACTCCCTAAGCACATTACACAAGAGGTAACTCAAACTACACTTACACCTTTTGTATCTTACCTCTCATTTGACGTGTTCGTTCCAATCACACCAAAGCGCAAAGAAAGTTTCTTACCTTCTATGGAGACACAAATTGTTGGACCATCTTAAGCTATTCAGTAAGCATCAGAGGAAATTGATGCATTTTTTATAGTCTACCAATGTTCAAACATACTAACAATATTGAACAAAGAATTGATGCTCGTATTAAATAAATCTTGAGTTGGAGTGTACTTAACACAATCATTGAAAGCATTTTGGTGAATGTCGTTATTGCCTTTGTTGAACCATCATTGTCTAGTAGCGCCATTGATGCAGGAGCTTCTACTACCAACATTCAAGAACCCATGGTTGAGTAAGAAAAGATCGATGATGCTAGAGTTCATTAGATTCACAATGATGATAATAAATATAAGACTCTTGATGCAGTGCTTGAATGAGTGCCCACTTCCCTTGGCACAACTAAGATTGAAGAAAAGTCAGAAGCAAAAAGCCAAGATGTTTAAGTTATTGATCATATTAATGATCGATCCAATGATGATCAGCCACTTCAACCTTCAGCAAGAGTTAAAGAATCACCGAGTTATTAACATAATTGGTGATGTGCATGATGGGATCAAAATATGGGGTAAACCTAGATAGAATTATAAAGACATGATTTAATTAGCTTGTTACACTTCTCAAATCGAGCCAATATGTGTTGGTGGAAATTGTTATCTCGATAAATTAACTCGAAATTGGCAAGAGGGGTGAATTGACCTTTTAAAAAATTATGGTTGCTAAGAAAATAAATAGAGATGATAGTAAACTAATTTAGTGCTTTTATCTATTTATTTTTGGCTAAATTACAAGTAAGATGCTTCTAAACTCGTGTTTTTCTTATCAGGTATACAATAGAAGTGCCACAATTCAAAATCAAGCAAATAAGGCTTAAATGGAGCAAAAAGTGAAGAGATGGGTGATCGCGTTTGAAACGTCACAGCGATTGTACAAGCGAACGCACGTCGATGCAAGTATAGTTGATAGATAATTCTATCGGATATCGATCCCACGAGGAAATGGGTTCTTGATGTTTAAATGCCGGAGCAACTAATACTGAAATTAAGTAAAATGTGAGTAATGATGTCAGTGCAATTACGTCAAATCTGCACACTAAAATAGTCAATATTGTCAACGCAATCAGAGTTAAATGTCAGAGGTTAAATGTCAATGTACTGAAAGTAAATCAAATGTGTTGAGTGTTGGGTGCTAAATATTTAAATGCACAAAATGTAAATTTGATCAAGTGAAAAGGATTGGAGTGGATCATTGATTTCGCTAAGGATCAAAACTGGATGCCCCGACAAGGTATTGTATAGATGAAATGTCACAGCAATAACGCACCAATGAACTCTTACCAATAACAATCTTCCATTTACTCGAGACTTAAGTACCCACAATCACTCCACCTCTCGGTGCAAGCAACGTTGTACAATCAAGAACAAGTAACTAGAATCTCTTCTAGTTCCAAGCAACTCTCGTTGTCTTACTTGTTAACCTAACCTGTCACCGCATCTCTCAATGTCGGCAGACTGCAAAGCCACTCTCGTGTTTGATGTGATTAGATACAAGAATAAATAGATAAAAAGCATTAAATAATAGTCAAAGTGATCTAACAATGAAAGATACTCTCGTATTCATTCAATTGTCATTAGAATCCATCAGCGTAAAAGAAGGATTAAAGAATACAATCGAAGCTTACTAGCTTTAGACTACTAGGACTATTCCTTAATCATTCCTCTTGCTTTGCATCAAGCACCTCTCATCAGAAATGGTTGCTCTCTTGCTCTATCAGTTCACTGTTCCAGTTAAAGTCTCCAAATCACACAGAAATTGCAGAATTTAAACCTGTACCTCTTGATCCTTTCTTCATTCTTCATTCTTCTATTTATAGCCTTCAAAAGTTGCAGGTTTTAGCCTCCCATTCTCAGATCCAGATCTAGATTTTGCAACTGTCAAAGTTAGTTAGAGTACAGCTGTGCACTCGCGCAGATTTAATGTTTTCTTCAGAGATCTACAGGTTGTCGCTGCATTGCTAAGCACAATCTAAGATCATAATTGTGGCGACACCTGTGATGTTCCTACGCTAGTGCTTCCATATATATATTCAGCTTGAGTTTACTCATTCGAGGTTCAGGTTCTGTGCGGCGACATCGCTGGTCGCAATTCCAAGCTGATATTGTGGCTGCATTCTTCTTTCAACATTAATCTTCTGAACTGAGTTCCTGCGCTGACAATTCTAAAGCGCAATACATCGGCTACTTGCATCGATATTAGTACAAAAAGATATAGAAATAACAAGAATTTAAACTAACTAGCAATGAGTTGGAAATTATAAAAACTAAGTATGAAATGCTTATGATGTATGCTAAATGAAATACAAAAGAGACAATTAAAACACCAATTTAGAGAGAAAATATATGTCATTTGTAATGCTATCACACCCCCAAACTTGAGTTTTTACTTGTCCTCAAGTAAACAAAAATTAGCAAAGTCACAAGCAAAAATGCCACCGCAATCAATATTCTCACAACTTGAATTTTCTGGAATCCTAATACACAAATTGTATCCATATGATAGAATAATGCACCGATAATTTATAGGTATGAATAATTAAAACTGCAACTTCATTAATGCTAGTATTATGCATTAAATCTTAATCTTCCTTGAACCATTTCAGCAATTATAGTAAATATTTTTTTTCTTCTTTTTCTTTGCTCTTTTTTTTTTCAAGTGACTGATAGATGTCATTGCCTTATTCTACCTTTATTCTTGGGCAGTAACGATAGGGTGCAACAAACCCCCAAGAGGTATATAATTACGCCCACACACACTCTTGCAGTGACAGCCTTTGGCTAGATGATTTTTCTAAACCTGCAGCGGAGTGTTCTCCCTTGGACAGTCACAATGCACTCACATTAGAGCTCCTTTTATTAATACAATGTCGCTGTAATTGATCAATTAGTTCAAGATTCAAACATCAACACTATCCATTCATTACTAAAGCAATTCTAATCATTCATTCAAAAATAGCAAACTCATCATTCATTCATAATCATCCAATTTACACATCAACATCCAAACAATTCAAGAATTACGTATAAAAAAATTGTAGGCACATTTTTTGTTGAAATTTTGTCAATTCTCATTAACCAAAGAAAGTAGTAGAATTCAAATATGTGGGTGTAATTGCATTTCCATTTCACATTATCTCCCCCCAACTTAATGTCTGCATTGTCCCCAATGCATTGACAATATTATACAGAAATAATGGAAATGCAACGACAATGCAACTAAGTTAACAAAAGGAATGTAATGACAAAATAAAATTCAGGGATAATAAAAAAATGCATGAAAATATCTAAGAGAAATGTACCAACTTATTCGTCAATAGTCGATGCAGCGGCTGTCTTTGTTTTCTTCTTCTTCTTCTTTGGGTGTTCACCCTTGTCCTGGTAATTCTTCTTTTTATCCTTGCGCCTTTTCCTCTTTTTATCCATTGTACCAACCGGCTCGGCTGATTGCTCCTCCTCTACAGGTTAGGTGGTGGCCTATCGGTTGTCACTTCAGATGGGTGGATTTCGACGAGCGGTGCCACATATGACATGAGAGCAAGAGGATTCAGTTCCTTGATTTCGCTCATAACAACCTCAGCCTGGCTCAAATCAGGTCGAGCCTCATCAGAGCTAGATGTCCCCACACTCTCTGGTGTGCTGACAACATCCTCAGTGATCGTTATCGGGGCATCCTTTTCCTTCTCTTCCTGTACCTCGGCAGGGTCCTTCTCTTTATTCTCTTCTTCCTCCTTTTCTTCTTCCTTTTCTTTCAGTTGGTCATCTCCCTAGTCCGTACCTTCATACTCATGCTGCTCTGGTTCGTTTAGACCAATGTTAGCATATTCCACTGCGTCGACACCTTCATCCATAATAGCCCCACGTTCAGTCATATTCGTACAAAGGTTATTGAAGAACTCATCCTTAAATAGATGGGCAAAGGTGTAATAGTAATCCTCCTCAGCCTTCGAGTCCCTTCTTCCTTTTTTTCATCAGAAATGTGAATCCATGTTGGTGTAGGGATAGGCCTACCATCAGGAGTAGGTTGATCGGAGGTAGAGTATTGCATCTGTCGAAAGATGGACGGAAAGTCTGGCAATGGATTGGAGCTGATCTAGCATAGTACAACGATAATAGCCTCGTTCCAGGCTTTTGTGTAGGGATAAAATTTATGCAGCTTGTAATTCATGTCATCAACGACACCGTCAGTGTGGATTTAGCACATGTCAATACAGTCAAGATGTACTTCCATTAGAGACAGCTTCATCGCCACTTATGGATTTGTCGGAGCATCGGATTGTTCTACCTTCTATTTCCCTTTATTTCTATCCTTCTTCTTCGAGGCTTCTTTGGCCATTAGTGTCTTCTAGCCACGAGTAATCCGTTCAACAAAGATGTCGTTGATTAGGCCTTTATTTTCTAATATCTCCTCACCATCCTTGGGCACAATGCCCTTCTATTTCCAAAGCAACATGATTATAGAGGGGATTGAGAGTATACCAGTTTGCTTGCTAACAGCTTCCGCGATTTGATCGTGGATGATCTCTCCGATGTCGACGTGTCAAAAGTGTAGGATAGAATGTAAGAGACACATACGATCTAATGTCGCCGTAGTGCTATGCGTAGAGGGCATGATGCGACTGTTAATGAAGTGGAACCATACCTTGCTGAAGGTTGTGAGATACCTTCTATGTATTGTGTAGTTGTGGAACTCGTTACTAGTCCAGGTGGCTCTATCGACACAGAGGTCCTTCATCATCTAACTAGTTCTTTCATCATTCAGGCGATGTATAAACGGTGAGTGGTTGTCCACCCTCTTAGGGATTCTCAACAGCACATTGATTTGGGCTGCACTCCATGGGATGAGCCCCTCCCTTACAAAAACGAACTCTTGCTCCAGATCCACAAGGTTGGCATAGAACTCCCTCACTAGTGTAGGGGAGTAACTAGAGGGATGCTCGCAAAAGAACTCCCATCCAAGGCGACTGATGGCACGAGCAATAAGTTTCCCCAAGGTTTGATGCGGGGACAGTTGCATACCTTGTTCAGGGTGGAGGTTACGCTTCAGCATGATATTCTGGTAACGATCCTTGACCGCAGTTGTTAGGACTAGGACCGAACCTGTAGACGGAGATGGTGTTGTGGTCGGAGCCACAGTAGTTGAAGTTGTTAGGGTGTTTTTGGAAGGAGTCTTAGAAAGGTTTTTCGATGCTCGGGTTTTAGCCATTTTTACTAAAGAAAAGATTTAGAATAGTTTGCAGAAAAATAACTTATGAACAGAGAAGGAAATATAAAAGCAATGGGAAAAGAAGTAACAACAATGGAGGATGTAAGGAGAAAAGAAAACTACAGAAGAGAGGTTTTATAACATAGGCGTGATGATTGAAAAGATTACGGGGAAACGTTGCATTTGTATCCATTAATTTCCAGGTTGCAGATCGTACTGTTTCATTTGATCAAATGGTTGGGAGAGAAGAGAGATCAATCGACATGATTCTTGCTGAAAAAGCTATGCTGACTCATCATAGAATGCACCGACAATTCGTGCTTCGATGGTTCGATAAAAAGATGATTTTTATTTCAACAAGGAATTTGAAACAACACAAGTAAAAGTGAAACAAATAAAAGTAAATAGAAAATACGTCGACATTATTTAAATGTGACCAGATTGATGGCCCCGTTTGGTTCTTTAACATCTGGGCTCATATAATGCTTTAGACGTTGGCCATTCACTTTGAATTGTTGTCCATCCTTTAGATTTTTAATTGTCACCACACCACTCTGAAATGTCTCGACAACTTTGAAAGGGCCTGACCATCTTGATCATAATTTACCTAGATGCAATTTTAAACGTGAGTTAAATAAAAATACTAATTGACCAGGGCTAAATTATCGACGCAAGATAATATTGTCGTGCCATCTGTTGGTCTTTTCCTTGTATATTACGGCATTCTCATAAGCATGTCAGCGTATTTCTTCTAGCTTAGTATGTCCAACAATCTTTTTCTTTCGGCAGTATCATTGTCCATATTCACCTGCTTGATTGCCCACATGGCTTTATGTTCAAGCTCAACTGGCAGGTGACAAAACTTACCAAACACTAATTGATACGGCGACATTCCCAATGGGGTCTTATATGCAATGCGAAGAGCCCACAATACATCATGTAGGCGCGAAGACCAATCTTTCCTAGATGGATTAACCATCTTCTCAAGGATGCTTTTGATTTGACAATTGGATACCTCGGCTTGGCCATTGGTTTGTGGGTGATAAGTAGTAACCATCCGATGCTTCATACCATATCTCTTTAACGCTTTCGCCACTTGGTTGTTATAAAAATGAATTCTTTGGTCACTTATTAATGCTCTCGGTGTTTCAAACCTTGTAAGAATGTTTGTATGGAAGAATTTTAACACCGTTCGAGCATCATCCTTTAGCATTGCAATTGCCTCGATCCACTTCGATACATAGTCAACAGTAACTAACATTTACACATTCCCAAAAGAATTTGGAAATGGTCCCATAAAGTCAATACCTCAAACGTCAAAGAGCTCTACTTTCATGATAGGTTGTTGGAGCATTTCATTGCGTCGAGATATTGAACCAGTGCGTTGACATCGATCATATTATTGTGCAAAGTTGTGAGCGTCTCAAAACAATATGGGCCAATAAAATCCTGACTGTAAGACCTTAGCAACAATCCTTGTGCCACCAAAATGGCCTCCATAAGAGGCATCGTGGCAATGTCTCAAGATTGAAGTCATTTCTTCTTTAGGTACACACCGACGGATAATGTTGTCAGTGCATACCTTGAATAGGTATGGCTCGTTCTAGTGATATTTTGCAGCATCGTGTATGAACCTGATCTTTTTGTGACTAGTAGCACTTAAGGGTAGCTTCCTACACACAAGGTAATTGACAATATCGGCATACCAGGCCAATGCATCGACAAAGAATAACTGCTTGTCTGGAAATGCTTTAACAATTTGGGAAGTCTGTCTATCTTCACTTCCAACTTTCAGTCGAGACAAGTAGTCAGCTACTTGATTTTAAGATCCTTTCCTATCCCTGATTTCAACATCAAATTCTTGAAGGAGTAGGATCCATCGTATCAGTCTAGGCTTGACGTCTTTCTTTATAGAAAGGTATCTTAATGTAAAGTAGTCTGTGTAAATTATAGTCTTTGCACCGATAAGATATGAGCGAAACTTGTCAAATGCGAAGACTACTACTAGCAACTCCTTCTCAGTGGTAGTGTAATTAACCTACGCTTCAGTTAGAGTTTTAGTAGCATAGTAAATATAGAATGAAATATCGTCTCTCTTTTTTGACCTAGTACAGCTCCCACAGCAAAATCACTTACGTCGCTCATTAGTTCAAACGGTTGCGTCCAATCCGGTGCAACGACAATTAGAGCTTGTACTAGCTGTTTTTTTATTGTCATGAATGCGTCCAGACAGTTTTCATCGAAACACAAACTTTTTATTTTGCTCTAATAGTGAGCATAACGGTTTAACAATCTTCGAAAAATCTCGGATAATGCCCTAACAAGATATGCGATGGCCAAGGATAATGCCTTCAGTTGCCATAAACTGGCATTTCTCCCAATTCAGAACTAGATATGTGTCCTCGCATCTCTTCAAAACTCTCGCCAGATTGTTAGCACATTGGTCAAAATTATGTCCATAGATAGAGAAATCATCCATGAATACCTCTAAGGAATCCTCGATCATGTCCGAGAAGATTGCCATCATACACCTCTGAAATGTTGCTGGCGCATTGTACAATCCCAATGGCATACGTCGGAAGACAAAGGTTCCAAAATGGCATGTGAACGTGGTCTTTGCTTGATCTTCCGACGCAACGGAAATTTTGTTGTAGCCAGAATAGCCATCTAAGAAGCAATAATAGGCTTTACCAGCTAGACTATCCAGCATCTGATCAATGAAAGGTAGTGGGAAATGGTCCTTCTTTGTAGCCGTATTCAGTCGACGATAATCCATGCATACTCGCCATCCAATCGCAATGCGAGTAGGGATCAACTCATTCTTGTTGTTGGTCACGACAGTGAAACCACTCTTCTTTGGCACACGTTGGATAGGGCTCACCCAATTGCTATAAAAAATAAGGTATATGATGCCCACATCTAACCATTTGATAATTTCCTTCTTCATTACTTCTTTCATTTCCTCATTAAGTCTTCTTTATTGCTCAATTGCTTCCCTTTATCTTCTAGCCTTATCTTATGCATGCAAAAAGAGGGACTGATGCCTCTGATATCTGCAATGCTCCAGGCTATGGCTCTTTTATGTTCTTTCAAAATGGCGATGAGCTTATCTTCTTGTGTTGCGTCGAAGGATGGTTGACAATAACAGGTAATGTCTCATTGCCACCAAGAAAGACATACTTCAAATGAGTCGGTAATGGCTTCAACTCCAAGGTAGGAGATTGCTCAATATATCGTTTAAACACTGGGATCGTCCTGTTAGACAAATCCAAAGACTTCAATTGTCAATTCTGTCTCAACTCATAATTGTTAACCTCTTTTTTGTCTACACAGTCATCTAAGATTTCATCGGTGGATGTCACCGTATTTTTATCTAACATTGCTGAACTCCTTGCATTAAATTCTTACCAATAACAATCTTCCATTTACAAAAGACTTAAGTACCCACAATCACTCCACCTCTCGTTGCGAGCAACGTTGTGCAATCAAGAACAAGTAACTAGAATCTCTTCTAGTCCCAAGCAACTCTCGTTGTCTTGTTAACTTAACCTGTCACCGCATCTTTTGATGGCGGCAGACTGCAAAGCCACTCTTGTGTTTGATGCGATTAGATCCAAGAATAAATAGATAAAAAGCATTAAATAAGAGTCAAAGTAATCTAACAATGAAAGATAATCTCGTATTCATTCAATTGTCATTAGAATCCACTAGTGTAAAGAAGGATTAAAGAATACAATCAAAGTTTACTATCTCTAGACTACTAGGACTATTCCTTAATCGTTCCTCTTGCTTTGCATCAAGCACCTCTCGTCAAAAGTGGTTGCTCCCTTGCTCCATCAGTTCACCGTTCCAGCTAAAGTCTCCAAATCACACAAAAATTACAGAATTTAAACCTCTACCTCTTGATAATTTATTCATTCTTCATTCTTCTATTTATAGTCTTCAAAAGTTACAGGTTTCAGCCTCCCATTCTCAGATCCAGATCTAGATTTTGCAGCTATCAAAGTTAGTTAGAGTACAGCTGTGCACTCACGCAGATTTAATGTTTTCTTCAGACATCTGCAAGTCGTCACTGCATTGTTGGGCGCAATCTGAGATTGTAATTGCAACAACACCTATGATGTTCCTACACTGGTGCTTCCATATGTAAAGTCAACTTGAGTTTACTCATTCGAGGTTCAAGTTCTCTGCAGCGACATCGCTGGTCCCAATTCCAAGCTGATCTTGTGGCTGCATTCTTCTTCCAACATTAATCTTCTGGACTGAGTTCCTACGCTGACAATACATCGACTGCTTGCATCGACATTAGTACAAAAAATATAAAAATAACAAGAATTTAAACTAACTAGCAATGAGTTGGAAATTATAAAAACTAAGTATGAAATGCTTGTGATGTATTCTAACTGAGATACAAAAGAGACAATAAAAACACTAATTTAGAGAGAAAATATGTCATTTGCAATGCCATCACTATGCATGTTTGATACATTGATTATGTGAAAATGTGTATTTAATCAGCTTTCCTATATGGCTTGATGCCTAAGTGACAATGTGTCTCTGCTATGAAAAGAAAGTATGAACTTGATGAAAATGCAAGAATGCATGAGCTGAATTATATGCTTCTATTCTGTTGAAAAATATGTGCATGCATGAATATGCTCGAAGCACGATTGTCTTTGCATAATGAGTCTGTGTTGCGTGTCTGGAAATATGAATGCATCATGCATCAGTAGCCTTCTGTCTTTTCATTTCTATTTTCTTGTGTCTTTACAATTTGGCTAATTTCCTTCCAAGCCCTTTTTCCTTTCCATCATCCACAGTTTTCACTAAATTCAATCCATACACCTGCCAAGCATGATTAATTTCATGCGCAACTAAGTCCCTTTTAGCTTTAGCCCGTTTATCGCTCCGACAATAAATAAATCATAAGATATGAACCCGTACTAAAAAACTTTTCAACTCGATATTAGTTATCTCTTCGATATATGAGATAGTACAAATTCGTCCCTTAAAGTTAATTCGATTACAATTTGAAAAGCGTGCATTGGGTTAAGATCGTTTGGCATATAGTTGGAAAGTCGAGTCAGTCGTGCTGTATTTGAATTATCGCGAACAGATTGGCGTGTTCAAATGGAAAAAGCTAGTTGGATTCCGTCAAAGGAGATAGTGATCGGAATTAAAAGATCCGCACAGTTGAGGTCGTTAATTTGAGTTAGGCTTTCTAGATCGCAAAGCTATCGATGTCTTAAATTACGGGCTCGAGCAATGTGGTTAGACATTGGGCAATGGTCGATTTGTAGGTCATACCGGAATAGACTACAAAAGGCAAATTTTGCGATTGGGACGTTCTCAGATGTTGTAACCAACTTATCGATTGAAAAGGACAAAACCAATTTTCAAGGAATGATTTAAGTTCGGAGTAAACCGAGGCTGAGGCTAAGATTTATTATATATATTTCTCCAATTTTTTTATCTCAATTAATTTATTTTGCTACAAGATTTCATTTCCACTTTATTTATTTCATTTTGTTTTTGTTTTTTTTTAGTTTAATATTTTTATCACTAAACCCCTTTTAATTTATTTTCAAGAAACTCATCACAACGCTAGGGACCATTCCTGCAACAATACTTTTGTCCATAAGAAAATAAGGGAAATTTGACATCCAGTCCCTGAGGATTCGACCCTACAATTCTATATTACTATTTAGTATTATTTTTTTGTAAGAATTATATTTGGTGACTCGGCACGCATTAAATTTTGCATCGTTACTAGGGACTAGTAATATTTTTTTTCTAATTTTTTTGTTTTCTTTTCTTTATGAAAAGGTCAGAATAAAAAATTCTCGAATTTGAACTGAAAATAGAGAAATTGGCTCGAACACTGCGAAAAGAAGCTATTCAATGTTGTAAACGACCACAACCCAAATTCGAAGTAGGATTTGTTACCGAAGATATTTTCTCGTTCGACGAACCAGACAAAATGGCAGATCAAACCATCCAACAACTCGCTGCAGCATCAGATGAGCAACAACAGTTGTGCATAAATTATCCGACAGGAGAAAATCTATTTGAATTAAAATCGGGCGTAATTCATTTATTACCCGCTTTCAGCATTTTGAAAAACGAGAACCCTCACACTCATCTTAAAGAATTCCATATGGTTTGTTTAAGCATTAAACCACAGAATGTAATCGAGGATCAAATTAAACTTCGAGCTTTTCCTTTTTCATTAACCGACTTTGCTAAAAAATGACTTTTATTTACCTCTTGGATCTATTAACACATGGTCTGATATGTCTCATTTATTTCTTGACAGATTTTTTCAGCAACATAAGTAATCAAATTGAGGAGAAGTATTGTCGGAATACAACAAAAAGAGATAGAATCACTCTATAATTACTGGGAGCGATACAAGAAGTTGTGCGCAAGTTGCCCACAACATGGGTTACCTGAACAATCGCTTCTTCAATATTTCTATGAGGGGTTACTTCCTATGGAAATGAAGATGATTAACGCTACTAATGGAGGGACACTTGTTAACATGACTCCCCAATGGGCAAGGGAACTATCTCGACAATGGCTGTGAATTCCCAACAGTATCGACCAAATACAGAACCTATGAGAAGGGTTCACGAGCTAAGTACTCTATCCTTAGAAAATAAAATTGAAAAGTTCACTAATGTAGTTCAAAATTTGCTTGCAAGAAAAACGAACCCGGCTCAGTTATGCGAGACTTGTGCCATGCCTAATCATCCAACAGACTCGTGTCCAATTTTACACGGGGACACAACAGCATAAATAGATGTCATTAGGAACTTTTCAGGACCACCTCTAAGGCATTATGATTCGCATTCGATCACTTACAACACAGGGTGGAAGGATCACCCAAATATGAGCTATGGATCAACCCTTGATACAATTAACTGTATCAATCAAGGCCACCTCAACAGTATCAACCCCTAAAATCATCTCTTGAAACCATAGTAGAGAGGTTAGTTGTTAGCACTGAAAATTTTCAGCAAAAGACTGAAGCTCACTTCCAAGAAATAGGTAAGCAAGTGAGCACGCTTGCACTCACGGTTAATCATTTGGAGACCCAAGGTAAGCTCAAATTGAACCTAATCCTCGACATAATGTAAGTGTTATGACATTGAGAAGTGCAATTTTGGAACCTGTGACTGGCATAGAACATGACCACGATGTTGGACGAGAAAAATAAAAACTTGATTCAAAGGCTCCAATAGAGTCGGCATCGTAGAAATCGTTTGTTGTACAACCCCCATTTCCTAGAAGGCTCGGCCAATGTAAAAAGGAGCAAGAAGAGAAAGAAATTCTAAAGACGTTTCGAAAGGTAGAAATTAATATTCCCTTACTCGATGCAATCAAATAAGTTCCATGATATGCAAAATTCTTGAAACAATTGTGCACTGACAAAAAGAAACTCTAAGGGAATGAGTGGGTAAATATGGGAGAAAACGTCTCTTCATTATTACAAGAAAAGTTCCGCCTAAGTGTAATGATCAAGGTATGTTCTCTATATCTTTCAAAATAGGTAATGTCGGCATAAAGAACCATGTGTGATCTAGGAGCATCTATTAACGTTATGCCTTTATCTATTTCTAATTGCTAAACACGGGTCTTTTGAAAGAAACAGGGATGATTATTTAGTTGGCAGATAGGTCATGTGTGTATCCAGAAAGGTGTTAGAAGATTTCCTCGTTAAGGTAAATGAACTAATTTGTCCTGTATATTTTTATATCATCAACATGGAGGACGACAACTCAAATTATTATCCAACATTCTACACCGGAGACCATTCTCAAGCACTGCGAATACGAAAATTTATGTACGAAGTGGAACCCTCATTATAGAATTCGATGGTGAGGCAGTCAAATTTAATGTTTATGAGGCAATGGGCCGACCTAGTACAATGTCGAATGTCTCTAGTGTTGAAATTATTGAACCAATAACAAAATTACATCTTGAATATCATGAGGGGGATGGGTTACAAACTGTCCTTTGTTAGAGTTTAGACCTCGAAACTATAGAAAAACTAGAGGAACCCAGAAGTGCTTCGAAAACAATGGGAAAAGGATATTGATCGTCAAGCTAATGACGTTAAACAAAAGAGATTTTTGGGAGGCAACTCATATTTACTTTAATTTAGGTTGTAAAATAAATATTATTGTTTGATCCATTTTATGTGTCACTTTCCAAGAACATTTATGAAGGCTGACAATTTTTCGAAAATCGAATATTTATCGTGGTGCCATTTATACTCTTCACAACCCAACACCTCAAATCCAAATAATAAAAAACCCATATCGACATAACCAATACCCTTAAATCCTTACCAACCCAAATAAACCAATCCATTTCCTTCAAACCCAAAGAAACAAAATTCCAAAAACCCAAACAACCCAAAATAAACACCCAAATATTCCCAAACCCATAACTCAACCCAACCCCAAGAGAGAGAGAAAAGAAGAAAGGGAGGGAAGAATGGGTCGAACAGCCAACCAAGCTCGAAAGGAAAAGAGAAAATTGAAGGAAAAAGAAAAGAAGAGATTGGCCAAAGAGATCAGCAGGATGAATTTGGCCTGAGAGAATGAAAAAATGAGGCCCAAAGAAAGACAAAAGAAGGAAATGAGGAAGGGCCAAGCAACTTATGATGGCCCAAAGTAAAAAGAAGAAGAAAAGAAAGATGTGGGCCAAAAGAGAAGAAAGGAAAAAGAGAAAAAAATGAAGCAAAATGAAATAAGCCCAAACCGGACAAACGAAAAAAATGAAAAATTAACCCAATTGTTCAAACCCTTTCTTTTCTTTTACCCTTCTTCATCTTCCCCAAATACAGAAAAAAAAAACCCCTAACTCCTTTACCTTTTCACACTACCGAAAACACCCCTAAACGCCGACGCCGTTGCACTAGGCCTTTGTTACCCCCTCATTTCCCCACACCATCGCACCCTCGTACCATCAATCGCAATCGCTATCACCTGTCGTCCGCCTCTCCTTTCCTCCACTATTAACCACCGTTCGAAAAACACCCCTCATGCATAACACCTCCGCTACACACTACCACTGCATCCCTTTTTCTTCTCTCCACCTTAAACTTCCACTCATTTCCTTCATCTACAACACTTTTTAAAACCCCCACCATTACCTTTCAAAGACCAAACCACAACACCCACCAAACTTTTTAAAACATCATTCACCTCTCAAATCTATCATGCCACTGCCCAAGAGCACATTATCGTAATCGCGCTTGCCATCGCGCACCGTCATCGTGAGCAAATTACGAAGACACCACTAATGCGATGATTAGCACTAAAAGCCATCTAGTCAATAGATTTTTGGCCTCCCTCAACCGTCAGTGAAATTGTTTTACAGCACCCTCGATAATCAACGTCAATGACAATGACTCAAATTCGCCCCTACCACCAATTCGTGCTACTAGACCAACTCAATGTCGACCTCAAAGAAGTCTGACATCGGTTAAAATAGAAGACCCACAATCTCAGTCGAACGTTATCGATGAGATGAAGTATAACATTTCAAATTCACATTATGTTTTCCATTACTTACGTGTCCTACGGATCATTCGGTCAAAACCAGCACGTTGAATTATAATGATGCTGAACCGTTGAACCTAAACGAGCAACCACCTTCAATCCAAACGAAACATTCTATATGGCAATTATCAAACTAGTAAAGAGAAATGTCAGAGTCAAACCCAAACAGTAGTACTGATGCTGTTGATGTGCCGATCCCGTCGAACAGTTTGGTAGAAAAGCACCGTCCTCGAAGAAATAGACGCGGCCAGTGAGGGTGCACCTACACGATGCCACCAAAATCAAGGTTTCAAGGAATTATAAATTTCACGACCCCGGAACTCGAGCAAGTAGTCGTTACAACATACATCATACATTTTGAAAATAATTTTATGATCTTTAAAACCCTCTTTTTTCTTTTATTATATAAAATGTTGGGCAAAGCCAACCCTTAAAAAATACCTTAAATTATCTCGATTTAAAAATGAGTTTTTAAAGTTTGAGAGACTTCTACCGATACTCAGTTGAACAAGTATCAGTAGAACTCAATGAGTAAAAACTTTGAAAATAGCTACAGAATCCTACTGGTAGAACTAGTAGTTTTATCGATACAAGTTTGACTTATACCGATACAACTCAAACAACTATCGGTATAAAAAACTCCAGTAATCAAGATAGTTTTGGCTTGGGACTTCTATCGATACCCAATCCAAACTAACAATACAACTAGGGTAACTATTGATACCTTGGTACTAACTACCGAAACAAATCAAGTCATCAACCAAAGTTCAGTATCCCTTGTACTTCTACCGATACCCTATTAGTTTCTACCGAAATAACTCTAAGCAGTAGCCAGAATTACTTAAGAAATACATCAATATCCAAATCTCATGCTGCAATTAACATAAAACATATCCATAAGGCTTATAACACATGTAGATAACATCCTAATTGCATGCCACTTATAACCGAACCAACATAAGCGATTAATTACCAGATAGTGTGACCTCCAAGAGTAATCCAATCGATGGCTCGTATCTAACGATTTGCAAGGGAGAAAAATCAAATGAGGTAAGCTTGCTTAAAGCTTAGTAAATTTGTAATAAACTTAAAGTTCAACTTACCATAAATGATGTAATTTTAAACATTTTACGAGATAATTCAATATCATGATCATAAGTTCATTAATCATCTATACACATCACAATCTAGCAAGGTTAGTAAGTTCGTATGTAAACATATAACTTTATCATAATATCAAACTTATACATGAAAAACATATTTAACGTAAAAATCAACCATCATATTTGCATTTAACACTTACCTTTCGTTTAAAATATCTATAACCAATGTCTTAATTCATACATATATTTTTCACATAACCATTCATGAAATCATTTACTATAACCATTCGTTATAACCATTTCATATAATCATTTCATTTTACCATTTCATTTACATATATAACACATAATCATTTTGTACAACATATTTTGTTTTAATAATTCATATAAATTTCTCCATTCATTGTTTAATTCCAAATAACTATTTCATATGTTTCATTTCATTTTATACATTTAACATATAGAAATTCATTAAATCTTGTACTTACATTTCTTTTCTATACAACACAACCTCACAAGGCTAATGAGTATTACCAAGAAACATATAATTTCTACAATCAATGTAACTAATAATAGTAACACATTAAGTATATATTTTATCCATCATATGTTCAATAATCATACTTTCTTATTTCAAACATTTGTATCAACATTTTTCAATTCACATGTCTTGACCATATACATTTCATATATATATTCGTTTAAGTCTTTAACACCCGTTGAACCAATTGAAATATCATTAAATACTCGGGAAATACTCACACGAGCTTTGACTGTAATATATAACCATATATGCTCACATAAGCTGTTAAATGGGCCTACTCACACGAGTTGTGGGTCGGATGTGAGGCTACACGATGCTGCTCACACAAGCTATGGAGAATTCATAACAAATGCAAGACCTCAACCATCGGTAGGACATCAAAGACCAGCACCCAAACTGTAAATACTCCTTAATGACATGTCATTTGTATCCTAAGTATTCAAAGGTTCAAACGGGACACTTTTCAAACTTATATCCATGTATTTCGCTTTTTTCCAAACATAGTAATCAACTTAAACATCATCATCTCATAATCCAACTCATATTATACTAATCTCAAGCAGTTAAGATCGATTACTTCTTAAATATATATGCATTAGATCACAAAAACATTAAATAATTAATTAATTTAATAAATTTACCTTTTTGACCTTTTCATTTATTATCCTTTCGGATAACATCCTTTTCAACTTTTTCATTTATTATTCTTCCGGATAATATCCTTTTCAACCTTTTCATTTATTATCCTTTCGAATAATATCCTTTTCATTTATTTGGAAATATCGAATGTATTGTCATGGTGTCTTTCAACCATGGTCTTTTTCCTTTTCAAGAAATATATCATGACAATATAAGACATAAATACAAATATATATAACGATATCAATTAATAATATAAATTCACTTATAACCTTTTAAAGTGAAATACGAACTTACCTCAATTAGATTTCCAACCGTTATGGTTTTTGGAGAAATGATAGACTCATTGAAGATGAAATAACCAGCTCATTGAATTCACCTATAACCACAAGTATCTATATTTGTTAACAAAGAATCGATGTTTTTAACATTTAATGTAAAATTCTATTATCGTTGGAGCCAAAAATATCGATACCAATAAACTTTTATCGATACCATATAAAAATTATTGATATTGGACCGATACTTAGCTGAAATGTTTGAGAAACAAAATGTCAAATTGGTATCGATTTTGGAGGGTATCGATATTTTAGAAACTATCGATATTTGGCCAAAAAGAATTGATACCTTTTGCCCTAAAGGTATACTAACTTGTTTTAAAACAATTTTAACTTTGATTGAAAATGTTTAAATCAATTGAAACTATTTTAACTTGATTAAAAGTTGGCTCAAAAAGTGTTCTAAATTTTCAAAATAGTAGGTTCAAAATTATATTTCTTTAGACTTCATTTGAAATATAATTTTTCCAATTTTCTTTAACTTTAACTTTTATTCAAAATTATTTTAATTTGTTATATTAAAATATATTATCAAATAAAGCTTGGTATAACCAAAATCTTATCTCCCAAAGTTGAGAAGGAGGCCAAATCTGATTTTCTTTATGTTGATATTATTAAGGAAGTGCCCACTCCCTCAAGCCCTGTCTAGGCTTATAGGATGAAGATTCGTTCAATGTGGGAAGTGAGATTTCCAACCAAAGCAGCCAAGAAAGAAGAGGAAAGAATGTTGAATATGAAGAACAAAGTCTTCCTTGATGTTGCTTGTTCTAAGAGGTATGTCGTTGTACTTAAAAAGAGTTTTGTAGAAGAGAAGAATATAGAGAGATTAATTTTGTTGATTATGGCATAAATGTACTTCTTGGAAATAATGGTTATGTAACTTTATTCGAATTCATTGCAAAGTGTTTGTGATGAAGACAGTAAATTGCATCATAACGTATTTGTACGTGAAGAATGGTATGATTTAGCACTACAGTGGTAAGGAAGGTCTTGAATTTTTGTTGTCAGGATATGGTGGGTGTTGTTTAAGAGGAGAAAGGATGTCGGGAAGCTACCATTAAGGAGCAGATGAGCTATTTGTTTGGTTTATGTTTAACAGGAGTAATTTTTCTATGATGATGCTGAGTAGGACGTATCTTAAACTTAGGAAGTGCTCACTACCGCAGGTACCAAAATTTTCCCTTTAAGCATGAAGAAAATGATAATTAATGAACGCAACTTCTCTATTGAATTCAATCAGAGATATTGTGTCAGATTGCAAGTTGAAGCCAAAGCTGTGAAGAAGTTGATTGATTAGCAAAGAGCTCTACAAGTTGATCTACTTGGCTTGCTTGATGAAGATTATTTTGGCATTTTGTTTATCAAAAAGGGGGAAAAAGAAGGGATGTTTGATGATGCTAGAAGTTATTTTTTATAAAGAGACTTATCAATGAGGGAGATTTTGTTAGGATACTTTTGCTGCTACATTGAGAGGGAAGTTTTCAATTTTTGGATGATTGTACTTATTTGCTTTTGTTGTTGCAACTTCCTTTTGATGCTAGTATTGTTGGTGAACTAATTCTAAATTGTTTGTGAACTAATTCTGCTTATAAATTTCATTTACATTTACATTGTTGCACTATTCATTGCTTGTCTAACTTAGTTATAACTATTGTTAGTTGGTTATTGATTTGCATTTATCATAGCATTGGTGATTAATTGCTTAAGTATTTTCTAAGTTAAGTTTAGTTAAGTTAACAACAATATGCTAAGAGGGAGTTTATTGGTTCTTGATGGTTTAAGCTTCTTACATTGTGTGTTTTGTTCAAGAAATTTCCAGAGAGAGATTGTTGAAAAATATGAAATTGGCAATTTCATGCCAGAGGGAGTCCCCACTCCCTAGTCACCAAATTTTTGTAGAGACAATTTTCATATTTAAGTTGTTGGCATTTATTGAACGACTTATATGGGCTATGTTTAGCGTCGAAACCTTTTTTTTTTGAAGTCCTAACTTTTATTTTAAAAAACCAAAAACGAAGTCGTTATCAATCCTTTTTAATTAAGTGTGATTGGATCACCTCGAAACTCAATCATTTTTGAAATTATAATTTTTCTTTTGGTTTACGAAATCAAAAAAATGGGTTCGAGAGTCAATTACGTATGAGGAAGGATTAGCACCCTTATAACGCCCAAAATTGGTACCTTGCTGATTACTAATGTTTTAGTGTTGAAAATCGAGAATTTGAGGAGAATTTAAAATGTTATCCTTAAATACATGTAAATACTACAATTTGACGATATTACAAAAAATTTACTAAATTAAATTTTACAAAGAAATTTCTTTAATTTCAAATCAATCGAGAAGAAAAGTCATGTCCAGAACGTTAGGAATCTTCGGAAATGAAGAACATTTTTCAATTTTAAATAGGATATTCAATTACTTAGGTTTAAGGAAAAAACCCTACCCAGGCACAATTTCTTGAGTCCCCTAAGTAAAGAAACATTGCCTCAGTTTTAAGAATTGCTTATTCATTATACGAAAATCAACTACAATATTTTAATATGACGTGTGATTAATTTGATCGAGTATTTTATAAGAATAAACGAATGTTAGTAAGCATGAGATACAATAGAATGATTGCAAAAATAAAATAAATATGTGGATAATAAAATAAAATAATAATACTAACAATAATACTGTTAGCAACAAATAATAATAATGATGACAATAACAACGATGATAATGACAAAAGGGAAAGAAAAATGATAAAATGGTATGATAATAAAATAAAAAGATAAATAAAATATAAATGCTAAAGTAACAACAAAATATAAATACTAAAATATCAATTGTGCAATTTAAAGGAACGAAATATAAATATTATGGATTAAGTATACTAGAAAATAAATATAATAAAATAAAATAAATGAGAATCATAAGGACAAATCACAAAGGTAGGGGCTTGAATAAAAAACAATAAAAATTAAAGCGAAAATTGTAAAAATGGGAAAATAGAGGGTAAATTAAAATAAAATAAAAGAATAGGGACCAAACTGGTAAATGATCTTGCCTTCTAGACACATGTCATTCCCAAGGGTGGGGTCCATGGTCGAAGGATTGAAATGTAAAAAATAAAATCGAATGGAAAATTTAACAAATAAAAAAATTAGAAATAGGACCAAATTGAATAAAACCCAAAGACAGAAGGACCAAGGAAGAAATTTTCCCTTTTTTTAAAACACACGACCTTAAAAGGGTTTGGATTGAGTCCTTGGGTCTAGTCAAAACGACAGCGTAAATACATAAAATGCGGAGGGATTGATATGGCAAACCAACCCTCCACTTAAAAACACGCAAACCTTGGGATCGGATTCGGGTCGGTTTGAGCAAGCATCAAACGACGCCATTTTGGGCATCAAGCATGCACCCCAAAATGACGCCGTATAGAATGGTTATAAAGGGTAAGTTTTTTTTGAAAATTTTATTTCTCAATTCATATTTTTTTTAAAAACCTCCTACCCTCTTCTTTTTCTCTCAAACTTTCACCCCCTCCTTTAATTTGATCCCGAGGTCTGGTAACCTTCCACCGTGGCTACCGGTCATCGACAATAGGCACTGTTGCCTCCAATGGTCGAGAAATACCAAAAGACACCTTTTATTCTTTTTTAATCCCTAAATCCAAATCTGGTATTAAATCCCTCAAATCTGATCTCAAAACCCAAAAACACTCAAAAAACCTGTCCCCTAAGTTTTTTAGAAGGGACTTTGTTTCCTTTTTATTTTCTTTTTTTATTTTTTTCGAAAGCCCTCCATGCGAATACGAGGGTTATTCGGGGAACCTTCGTCCGATGGATGATACAACCCTTCATCGGGGGTGGAGAACTCGACCACTCGTGACAAAGTTCAGGTATGCCTTTGACTTTTTCTTTTTATATTTATTTTTTTATTACTTTCGAAACTAAATAAAAAAATGTATAAAAAAATACCTTCAAAATTTCTTTTCTTTTTCTTGTTTGATTTCTCTATATTTTCTTGTGTGTAAAAAACATACAAATGGTGGTTAGGGCTCTTTATAGCCCCATTAAATTACAATTTTTTTTTTGTTCTGATATGCTTTTCTTGTTTGTAGGTCTCCTTTGTGTCGATGGAAAAGGCTCCTCCGATCAACGACGACGTGCCTTGCCAGTTTGGTGCAACAGCGACAAAGCTAGTCAAATCTCTTCGGGTTGTGCACGTTGATGTGGCAAGGGCTGACATGGAGAGGGAGCGGCACCGAAGATAGTTTAGGCAAATTTAGGGTTTCTTTTTTTTGTTAATGTTTTGGGCTTTATGGGCCTTCAAGTATTTGGTCTTAGTGGGTTTAGGTTTGGGTTGTAGTATTTGGGTTTTAGGTGGTTTAGGGTTTGAGTTTGTAACTTGGGCTAAAAGGACTATGTATTTTATTAATGGACTTTTGAATTTTATTATTTTTTGGGTTTTGTTTGTTTTTGGTTTTTTTGGGGGGGTCGGATAAATTGGGCCTATTACATTTAGTATATGAATGATATCTAGCCCATCAATAAAGATCATATCACTTAAGAAAACATATTTTGGAGATTGGATTAAATTGGATCACCTTTATCTAATCCCTTGAATCAAGAAAGTTGGATTGGATTGAATCATTGAAGACTTACCTACCAAGAATCCTTGTTTACTTTGTTTATTATTATTCTATTATATTCAACTTATAATGTGGTTGTTTTTATAGGGATTGTGATAGATCTTCTTTATGTTAGCAAGTCTCGAACAAACCTATATAATTGAGTAACTTGTATAGGTTTATGTATCTAGAATTGAGAGCACTAAATTTGTTCAAGTGAGGAACTATAATTTGTGAGTGCAAATTGATAGTCAAACCTTTTGTGTTGTGGTTTTACTTGTTGAATTCACAATTGATGAATTTAGTGGTGAAAATATCAAGTCTTTAAAGTACAAAGGTGAGGAAAATTGTCACGAGATGTGATAGAGTAGGTCCACTTGTTATAATTGTGGAAGAGAGCGGATATTTCTCGCTGAGCCAAGCTTCATAGATGTAAGGAAACCAAACTGCATAAATAACTTCCTTATGTTCGATTTTGTTTATTGTTTCCAATTTGATGCAAGAGAAGTGTCCACTACACTATCACAACTTCCAAGCACTTTGTTAATTTGTTAGCAACGATTTCAAAACTTCAATGAGAATATGCACCCTCTCTCACCCTTATAATGGTGAATTTAGAAATGAGAAATGAATTATAATGGTAAATTTAGAAATGAAAAATGGATTATATTTCTTCGATCTTTCCTTCAAGTGTTGTTTTTATTTTAATTTTTTAATAAATTTTTCATTTTTAAATATTTAATAAAATTTATTAATTCTTATACTTTTATTATTTTTTATAATTATTTTTTAAAAAATAAAAAAAATCACGTCAAGGTTTTTGCCACATGACATATGATGGCGTGACATGTAGAAAAATGTATTAAAAAAAGAGAAGTTAAAAATTACCGTAAGTTATCGGTTAATGTTAAAATGAAAACCAATTTGATGGATATTTACAGTTCAAGTACCTAACTTCTTTTACTAAAGTTCAAATACCTAATTGAATGAAAAAAATAGTTTAATTTATTTTTCAATTAGAAGGCTTCTTAAACACTTAAGCCAAAAAAAAAATATTAACAATGATAATTTAACAAAATATACTTCTATATAATATTGCATTTCATCAACCAATACTAAAATCTTACATTTCAACTAAGGGTGAGTGTTCAATTGAATCGAATCAAATGAAAAGTTCTAAGTTAATTGGGTTGACGAATTCTATTTTATCATCCTAACTCAATTTGAAATTTTTTCGAATCGAGTCGAGTGAGATGGAATTCAAATCGAATTGAATCGAATATATTTGTTCGAGTTAAATTAAAAAAATAATTTGGGTTCTTGTAATCACTGCCACCCACCGTAATCAAATTTATTATTAACTTTCATCCCTTCATAATTTATTTATTAATGTTTTATATACAGGTTAGCTTATTTGCTTGCTTAATTGTTTCAATTATCTTCTGATTCTTTCATCATGTATTTTGAAATTAAAAATATATTAAATGTAAAAAATGTGATATTTTATAATAGTTATTTTAAAGATAAAATATAAAATTGATACCAACACAAAATTTTAACACAAATATTTTATGACATAATCAATAATTCAATTTTAACAGAATTGATAAAGATTCAACATAATTAAACGATTTAATAATATAAATAGTACAAAATGTGAAATTTAATTTAGTAATATAAATAGTAGACAAATTCGAAAAAAAAAGCTTTTGAGGTTAAAGAGAAGTAAAATTTTGGGGAAAGCAAAAGGAAAAAAATTGTAGGGGTTTGGGGGAAGTAAAAGTTTTGGGAGGAAAGTAAATGGAAAAAAAATTGGAGGTTTAGGGGAAAGTACAATTTTTGAGGGGAAGTAAAAATTTTGGGGAGAAAGTAAAACAAAAAAAAATTGGGGTTCGGGGGAAGTAAAATTTCTAAGCAAAAATAAAAAGGTTAGTAGGGATTTGTTGGGGAGAGAAGTAAAGAGTTTTGATACTTGGTTTATTCAAATTATTCAAGTTTTTCAAATTTGAAAATTCAAATCAATTCAAACTCAAAATTTGAAAAAAAAATTCAAGTTTATTTGATTCGAATAATTCAAAATTATTTTTTTTCGATTTTTTCGACTCGAATCGAATTTTGCTCACCCCTAATTTCAACCAAATGAACCAAAGACAATAATATAATATTTCATCTTGTAATCTTACACTTACATTCTTGTAATCTTATTACTAAAAGTAATCTTACATTCTTTGAATCGAAGAAAAAAATACATCTATGGAAAGAAAGAATATATTTTTCAATTTTTTTTCCTTCCATTAGTTTCCTCCTACTAAAACAAAGCCTTAACTTTTTTGTTATTGTAGTTACAAAAGAATCTACATTTTAAAACTTAAAAAAAATCTAAAAATATATATTATTTATCTTCATTTTTAAAAATAATGTTTGATTTTCTAAAAGCTAGAAAAAAAAACTTTTGATAAATGGATTTTTTTTCAAAAAAGAAATATGAAAATAACATTTTTCTAATAATAAAATGATAAAAAGTAAAAATTAAAAATTCTATATTTATATGAACTTATGACATGGGGCTAGAACTTTAGTCTTGTAATTTGTGTGGCCTTAAGCGATTTCTTGGTTTTAAATCTACCTAAGTCAACCTAACTCTTGCAAAAATGAGAATTCTCGTTAGAAATTCTCCAAGACACCGAAAATAAAACGAAAGCAACTCAAAACGAAAGAACAGAAAATGTCATAAGAAAGTAAAGCATGTCAAGTATTTGAGTAAATGCTCTCAAAGTATTCTATTACTCCAGAAAGAATACAAAGAATGGGATTATTCCAAATGAGGAGGAATGCCCCTATTTATAATTGAGCTCCCACAAAACCAACAGTATGGATTGAGTTACATCGAAAATCAAGATTAAAGCCTATCTACAATTGAGATTCTAAAGCATTGACTCAATCCTTTAAGATTTCAAAGTCAAATTTTATTAAATTACAAATCTTCTAAGATTGCTTTCCATCTTTACTAAGGTAGCCTTAATTTTCCATAAGTGCTTCACTATGCCACCGAGGCTTGAAGTAGGCGGGTTTCTTCACATGTTCCACAAATTGGGTCAATTCAAGTAGGTTGAATGAGTCCTATTTAATTGATTGACCTCCATGGGATGCTCTTTGCGTAATTATCATGTGCTTTGATCTGTAGCCTGTGACATTCTCCCCCATCCATTCTCGTAACGCCCTTGTTGTGTCCTCAGAATGACATTGATGTGACTTGCCTTAAAACTTTCTAGATGTCTTGGTCGATTCCTAACTAGCCTCTCTGTCGGTAGTCCCGCCCATAGAAACACTTGCCTCAACTTTTGTCGTCTCTTAACTCAAACTGTTTCTCTCCTTAGCACATGTTGTTTGCAAGAGCTCACTGTTCTTACTTTCCCCCATTGTGACTTGTCTTGGTTGAGATCCCCTTGATTCGCACAAATAGGCTACAACATTCTAACATTAAATAGTGGGTTAACCTTGAGTATTCTCACCAACTCTAGTTTGTAAGCTCCTCAACTTTCCCACTTAAGAACTCTAAAAGGCCTTTCTGTCTTTGCCAAGCTAGCGGTAAGTCAATATGTAAAACACTAGATAAGTGTTTGAGTTGTACATCGCTTGATGCATTTACTCAATCCAACTGTCTAGTTTGCATTACTATTTTTCTCCTTAAGTATGATGCATAACCCACCTCTCTCATAGGTGATAACCCCACCGATAACTTAGCAGATTCACATCTATTTGTTGATCCTTAACATTTCCAAGGGGCCTTCGTAGCACTCTTCCGATCTACCAAGATAATGTTCTTTCAATAATAACATCTTTGGTTAGTTGAATTGCCGACAATATCTTGGTTCCACCCTCATGTCCCACTCACCGGAACAATGCATTGTTGTTGTCGAGTATCCAATATAGTCATACAATCAGAAAAGAACCAATAGAGCACTAACCTTGTTAAGGAAATTTAAGCCACAAATATAGTCGTAATCATCCAATTGAATTACCTCGAAGTCTTTCTTGCCTTCCACTAAGCGATCTGTAGCTCAACTACTTATGTTGATCCCATAGTCGAGGCTTCTTTGGAATTTATCGTCTTGATCTTCTTGGTCAATTTGTTAATCGAGAGATCAAGTTTACCTACAGCTTTCTTCGATATGAACAAGTCTAATGCCCCCGTATCAATAAGAGCACTCTTTCTTTACCTGCGATGTTGATGTCCACATACATCAACCCTTTCCATTTGCGATCCCTCTTCACTTTCTAATTGAGTATCATTAACAAGCTTTGAAGCTTCACTCTTTGGCCCCGCTTTAAAATTTTTTACTAATCACGGATAACATAGATTGCACTAAACAGTCTCGCATCCTATGTAGACCATTACAAAAGAAGCATTCCATTTGCTTCTTCTCACTCTCTCTAACTCTCTTGGCTTCAACATAATGCACAATCGAACCAAGCCTCATTGATTCTATCTGGCTAATCGTCCCCTTTGATGTTAGAAAGCGTAGATTTCTTTGGACAATCCTTCACCATATGTGGACCATCACAGACGAAGCATTTCACTAACCCCTTGGATTTGTTGCTGAGTTTCCCCATTAAATGGTCTCTCATTACTAACATTCTTACTATTTCCACCATTTCCATTTCCATCTTCCTCATGGTCTCCCCTACCATTGCCTATCTCTTTGGGCTTAGAAGAATCGAACTTGTCTTTCCTCGGACCAAGCTCGACAAAGGACTTTGCCTCGACCTTCACTATAGTAAGCTCTATGATTCCTTTCAACACAACTTTTACTCGCCCAAGGCTTCAAACCCATCCTTAAACCAGTAGATGTTTCTTTCTCGCTCAAGTTAAAGATTTGAAGCATCAACTCACTGAAGTCTTTAACCTACTCCTGAACAGTACCTTATTGTGTAAGCCGACATAACTTTGCCGAAGCCTCCTCCCTAGTGTTGGTATTTTAGTAAAAACTATGAAACACGGAAAATGTAAAAGAAAAAAAATATATTGGAAGCATATTATATATTGTATTGTTCAGATTATATAGCTAAAAAAAATAACATAAAATATATCCTACTGATATCTAGCCACTTAACTTACTCCAAAATCATGCCACAAATTTAAAATTCCTAAAGATTTGGTCTACAAACCTATTATTCAACAAGTCTAAGGCACATTCTCAACACTCCTCCTTGCCTTAGTAATTGCAAAAGCCTAATTTATTTCTTAAAACTTTTAAACTAACTTTTGGAAGAATCTTGGTTAACATATCTACAATTGATCTTCAGTCTTGCAAAAAAACCGACTTGATTTCACCAATCTTCTATTCTTCTGTCAAATTATATTCATCATATTGATGTATCAGGCCCTAGGAGCATTTTAAGACTATATAAGGTCTTGTTTAACATGTAGACTTTCTCCTCCTGTCTCTTGACTTGGAATCCCTCGGATTGCTCTCTCTCATTACTTCAATCCACTTGTCATCCTTCTCAGCTTCTTTAAACTCAACAGACTCAAATGCAGCAACATTACACCTTTCATAAATTTCATATAAAGATCTTGCGTCACAAAGTGGAACATGATCTATGTTGTCATCAAAGTACTGAGGAGTCTCTAGAAATTGCTTCGTTGTTGGCTTCTCCATTAGATTTAAAGCAAAGCTTTTTGCTTTTATTTTTACTTTGAATAAATCTTTTCCTTTTAAGTCTTTGATCAAACACCATTTGTCTTCAAATATGACCTTGAAACATTTTTCTATCAACTACCCAACATTAAGAAAATTTTGATCAATGTTAGGTACATATAGAACATTAGTAATGTGTTTCAAACATGTTAAACTTTCCATAACCACTATTCTTTTCCCTTAATTGGAATAAACTCACCATTTCCAACTTTTATTTTGGAAATGATAGTTTTATCAAGTTTTTTGAAAGTGTTTGGTCATTAGTAATGTGGTTTGTGCAGCCGCTATCGATCAACCAAGAATCACTAGAGCTATTACTTGTAGAGAAATGTGTCGCCACAAAAAGGAACTCATCTTAATGTTGCTCAATGAATGTTTTTTCCTCTTCATGTTGTTGAGACTTAGAGCTGCTCCATGTGCCCAATATTGTTACATTTCCTGCATTTGATATCAGGCCTCCACCAACACTTCTTCGGCAAGTGATTTGTCTTCTTACAGTATGGACATGGTGGATATGTCTCATTTTTGTTATTATTGTTGGTATTATCTTTAATTTTCTTGTCTTTGCCTCCCGAATTTTCAAACTTTGCTTGAAAAGCACCCTTTACTGGTGTCTTGTCTCATCTTTCTCCTTTGTTCTAGAGTCTGCAATGCATTAATTAATTCCGCCGAGGATATACTTGACAAATCCTTAGATTCTTTTAATGAGACTTACATTTTTCAGGCAAAGTGACAAGAATTTTTTGCACTATTCGATCATCAGAAAAATCCTTACCAAGCTATCTTACCTTGTTTACTATGTCATCCAACTTGTCAAGATAGTCTTTAATGGTTTCTATCTCCTTCATCTTCAACATTTCAAACTCTCTGATCAAATTGAGCATATGTATATTTTTTGTTCTTTCAATGCTCTGGTATTGTTTCTTGGTGTAGTCCCAAATTTCTTTTGTTGACCCCAAATTCATGATTCTTGTAAATATTTTGCTTGACATAGCAGAGAAAAGACATGCTTTAGCTTTAGACTTCCTTTTCTTCTTCTCTTTGTGAGTATTTAGTTGATTCATTGTTGGATTTGCTGGCAATGACAGAACATTGTAGTCTTCTTCTACTACTTCCCAAATATCCATCGCATCAAGATAGACTATCATTCTAACAGCCCAAGCTTGATAGTTATCACCATCAAAAATTGGTGGAACAATATGAGAAAATGACTTGTCAACTTCCATGTCTAAAGCTTGTGTTTCTCTCAACTCACAAATCCCTTAAGAATAAGAGCTCCAATGTTTGGTATTTTAGTAAAAAAAATATGAAACACAAAAAATGTAAAAGAAAAAATATAATGGAAGAACACTATAATCTGTTGTATTGTTCAGATTATATAGCTAAAAGATAACAAAATATATATCCTGTTGATATCCAGCCACTTAATTTACTTCTAAAATCATACCACAAAATTAAAAATTCCTAAAGACTTGGTCTATAGACCTATTATTCAGCAAGTCTAAGGCACATTCTCAACACTCAGCATACTATGGGTAAAATTGCTTCTTCAACTCTCTTTAGAACTCCTTCCAAGTTTCAATTGTGGTTCCAACTTGTTTCTCTTAAGTGAACTTACAACACCACCATAAGAGAGTAACATCAATAAAATAGATTGAAGCAGTGTTTACCTTAGTGGCATCATCCTCGATGCCTATTACACGGAAGTATTATTCCACTCCCCAGAGGAAGTTATCCACCTCTCTCGTGGACCTCGTCCCCTTAAACTCTTACAATTTAGGAACATCTATTTCCGTTGGTTTGATCCCGAAGCCAACATCTCACTACCCAAAACAACCTTGTAGATCGTGAGATCCCCCTTGAGCTCTGCAATCTCTTCCTTCAAGGTCGCTACCATGGCCTCTAAAGCATCATCCCTTATCGTCAACTTGTCCATAATGAAATCGAGAGACTTCAACAAAAAGTCTCTAAGTTGCTCCTTCATTGAGTCCAACTCATCAGCGCGTCCCTCGACTACCTCAAGTGTCTCCCTCATATCCCCTATGGACTTCTCAAGATTAACCACCCAATTTTTCAAAGACAATAAAATTTCTCTCGATTGACTAGCTTTGTTGGACCTCCCGCGGGTCTATATTGACCCAATCTAATCGTCTACTCCTTTTTTATTTTCGATTAGCGCATTCAAAACTTTAGCTCAAATACCAACTGTCACGAAGCTAGAACTTTAGTCTCGCAATCCATGCAACCTTAGGTGATTTATTGGTTTCAAATTAGCTTAAGTCAGCTTAACTCTTGCAAAAATGAGAATACTCGTTAGAAATCCTCCAAAGCATCGAAAATAAAACGAAAGAAACTCAAAACAAAAAAGCAACAAAAGAACAGAATATACCACAAGAAAGAAAAGCACACAGTGCTTAAGTAAATGCTCTCAAAGTATATTACTCTAGAAATAATACAAAGAATGGAATGATTCCAAATGAAATGGAAGGCATTTATTTATAGTTGAGCTCCCCTAAAATCAATAGTATATATTGAGTAACTTTGACAATTGAGATTAGAATCTATCTACAATTGAGATTCTTAAATCTTATTAGATCACATATATTCCAATATTACTTTCCATATTTACTATAGTAACTCTAATTTTTCATAAGTGCTTTACCAGGCCACCAAAAGCTTCAAATATATAGACTTATCTACATGTTCCACAAATCGAACCAATTCAAATGAATCGAATGAATCTCATTTAATCGATTAACCTCTATAAGACGCTCTTTGCTCAATTGTCAATAACTTAAACCACAATAAAAGTTCGTTAAAGTTAATAATCAGCTCATCAATTAAAGTTAAAAATAAAAATCCTTAAAGTAGAACATTTAAAGGACCTCGAATCTTGGAAAGATTTACTAACTGTTTTAAGACAAGAATCCTAGAATCCCATAACCGTGATTTCTTAGAATCTAAATCTCAAACAAATACGTACAATAATGGCTTAAAAGAAACGATAAAGAATCTAGTAAGGAAATGCATGTAAAAACGAAGCTATTTGTAATAGAAATTAAGCAATAAACTTCAGTTGAAGGTTACATCATCATCACCACCACCACAATCATCAAAGTATCATATAAATTTTGAGATGGCAGCAACAGAAATCTAATTTAGAAATATTGGAAGAAAAATTATAAAGAAAAGAAAAAAACTAGTCAATTTCTTTGAACATGATGGATATTATTCTCATCCTGATCTAACTCTTTTGTTGTAATAATAATAATAAATGAAAACTGAAGCTTCCTTTTGTCAAACTGACCTCAATCTCTTTGCCTTCCCCTTGTGTTCCTTTTTACCTTCAACATTAAATCACCAACAGAATCCGAAAATCCCAAGAAAAAATACATATGTTATTTACCAAAACCTTTTTTTTGTTGTCTCTACCTCAGAAGGGCTCAGCGAAACCGGTTTCAGTTTTGCTGAGCCACAAGTTGATCGAGCTGCATTTGCTCCAGCCAAGCTCCCAGCATGGCATTATCAACCGGATCTGAGTTCCTGCTAGAACCCTCCCCTGAGACCGGTGCTGCTATTTTGTCTTTGATCTCAGTGGGAGACTCTTTTACAAGAGACTGAACCCATGATAAATCGGGCTCATCTCCATTACCATGCTCAAACGACGAGGATCTGCGATGCTTGCCTACCCCATCAGCATTGACAGCCCAGTCTGGCTTCCCATTGGATGATCCCCATTTCGACCATGAATTAACCGGGGAACCAACAATGGCAGCCAAGCCAGAGCCAGGCTCCCAAGAGCTTAGGCTGCGAAATTCTTGCTGGTTCTCCCGTTGAGCTAACATTGAAACTCGCGAGCTCATTGGTGAGATAGGCTCGACATTTCGTGGAGACATCCTACCGGATAGAGAAGCCTGCAAGAGAGGATGCTCAATACTTTTAGGAGAGTAATTTGTATTAATAGGTGATAGCATGCTTTGCTGTTGCTGAAATTGATTCACAACGGCAGACTTGTGGGTTGGAGAGAAAACAGCAGCAGCAGCCAAAGCTTGATCGGGAGTAACGCGGAGATGAGCTCTCAGCAGAAAAGAGATCATCGAGGTTTGATGGGGCCAGGGTCTTCATTCGACCAGATCGGTTAAAAGAACTTGAACTCATTGATGGCTGTGTAAGGCTGGATAACTCATTTATCAGCTGATGTTGCTGCAAATCAAAATCGGGCAGCACATTGAAGTCTTCGGCTTGAATGTCTCTCGCATTAAGAGAAGATCGCAAGCGACTAGATTGAAGGTTGCTTCCAGGAAGATGCAGTGCTGGAACATTAGGCTGTGGCCAGCCAACATTAGAATGAGGCATGCCGTTCACAGACGGAGACATTGGTGGAGTGAACGGAGATGGTGACATAACAGATAAAGAAGAAGGTGATCCAGGCAAGAGACTCATGGCAGCAGCAAAATCCATAGCTGTAGCACCTGAAGTACTAGATCGAGGAGATGGAACAGCGGAACCAGTGGAGACATAAAGAGGCCGGAGTTCCTCAGCTGTGTGAGCAAAGAAGCAGACTCTCCTTGCACAGCCAGTACCATCCTTGCACAACCGGGTCCGATACTGAGCAGGGTGTAGCCAGCATTCAAAAACACCATGAGCATATTCACACATATCTCCGCGCCTACATGCCCCCTTGCGAAAATCGGGGCAAGGAACACAACTGTAATGGAACTTCCTAGGATCCCTTCTTCGAGCATTCTCCCCAGGGTGAACAAACGGGCACTCAGTCCAATCATGGGAGTAGGCACGCGAACAAGGCCGCACCTTGAAAGAATACATTCGGAATTCATCGGTTGAATAGATGCTGTTCTTGATGTCCGGAAGAGATGGATCAATCGGGTATTCCTTCTTCTCTGACACCGAAGAAATAGGAGCATTGCTTGGCCTCGACTTAATCGGGGAATCTGAACCAGAAAACAATGACCCGTTTTCCTGTGAAGGTGACGGAGGAGGGGAATCAGAATTCGCAACAGCTGCAACCCTTGAATCAAAACAGGAACTCTCAGTTGCAAGGAGTTTTTCAAGAGTTAATTTCACATCCTGAAGCTTCAGAGGAACAATAATAACATCAACAGGAAGATGACCATTCGCGTCAACCATATTAACATCAGCACCAGCCGCTAAAAGCAGCTTCACAACATCGATAACATTATCAGCCCCACCAGAGGCAGCACAATGAAGGGCAGTGCTTTTGTCTCGGCCACACACACGGTTAACATCAGCATCCGAAGATGAAATGATCAGCTTAATAACGTCAATGCTACCGTAAGTAGAAGCAACCATCAATGGAGTTCTCTCCTCATTAACCATCTGTTTCGAGCCCTTTTGACGACCATACCATAATCCAACCTCATCCACACTAAAAGGATCCTGCTCAATCCATCGTTTAAATCCCTCAAAATCATTATTAGCAGCAAGCTCAAGCAAGCTTGAAAAGTATCATCAGTCACTAACGTCAAATGATTCATCTCTCTACAAGGATGTCCGCTATCTTCAAAAGCAAGTACTTGATGTTATCGGAGTAAACTTCGGATTTAACTGCTTGGTTTCACAACACATGCTTTCATTTGATAAGAATCCAACTAAGATTAAGAAAAACAGCAGCAATTACAATCAATTTCATACATATGATCAAATACTCTGTAAGATATTATATAAAAAAATTAAGTACAAAATAAAATAATAAACCCACATGGTATTCTAAGAAAACAAGGCCAAGTTAGTGTTTATGAAGAACATGTCAACCAAAACAAATAGTAGAAAATTAAATATAGATTTAGAGAAACAGTGAAATTAGGGATGTAAGTAATAGTACCGTACTTCAGAAAACATTATAGATCATCAGAACTTCAAAGGAAAATGAAATTACAACATATATTTTCCTACACCTTCCATTCATGTTTTTACTGTAAATAAACAAAAAGATCAAAAGGGTATAAATATGCTTTTTGTAGAAAAAATTCATGATCCTAGAACGAATCTTTCGATGGTCATCAAAATCAAACTAAAATAACTTAATAAAAAATATTAATATGAATCACTAAGAATAGAAGAAGAAAATAAAAGATCTGATTCTGGAGAAATCAAAATAAAATGTTTTAGCTAAGATAAACTAAACTGCAAACGCAATAAAGGCCTTACCAGTTCAAAAATCCATACGAGTCCCAAGAAATCAACAAAAAGAAGAGAGATTTATACAGATCTACAGGGAAAAGAAGAACTGCTTCTTTGAGGCATAAGTTCAAAAATGAAAAAGTAAAAGTATTAGTAATTAATCTCAATTAGATTTATATTTTGTGTTTTCTTTAAGCTGGAAGGTGAGAGTTCAGAGAAAATGAACAGCTTCTCTTCTCCACTTCCTATGTCACTGCTGCTTTTTTTCTTTCATTAAAGAATATTAGAAAAAAATGGAAAAAGAAGAAAACATTGAAGAATTTCTTTTATTCTTTAGATATAAGTTAAAATGGGCCGTCTAAATATAGAGGAAAGAGAAAAAAATAAAATAAGGCAAATGGATGTAAATGACGTTATTCTCCCTTGAGTGCTGAACTATGAAATAGTAACGCCTCATTTCCATCATGTCATTAAAATTTAAAGTAGGGTTATTTTTGTCAAAAGGAAAATGATACGTGGTATGGATTTATTGGCTTTGGGTATTTTAACTAGGGACAATCTAAGTTTGTGTAATAATTTAACAATGTATCTTAAGTCAAATTGCTTAGAAATTCAACCTAAATTCACACTACATGACGGTTAAATTTTCGAAAACAAACAGCAATCCACTGCAAGCTTTCCTATGGAGTATCCGAAGGAAAGGCTGACATGGCAGCTTTTCATTGGCTCATGAAACGTAAGGAGATTTTATTGTCCTAAAACACCTTTGAATTGTTGCCAAAAGGCACCCGTATCCTACTGCTGAACCCATACGATTCTGTGAAACCTCATAGCCACTTAAGAAAAAAATGCTTTTGCTAAACTGAGAACCGGTTGAGGAAGTGGGAAGGCAGAAGAGATGACCGGTTAAGTGAGTAAAGGAGAGGGACATATGACCGGAGGTACCGGTGGAAGCGCGGGCGTGCACGAGAAGGGGATTCAACTGGGATTTACAAAGAGGAATGGAGTCCGCCAGTCAATGGACTCGTAAGTGTAGGAAGGGCGGACTCGAAATGCCTTTATTGATTTTGGTTAATTGTGGACTCAAATCACAAAAGAAAACAAAAAAGTAAAACTAGCATGGAGCACCAACACAGAAAATAAGAAAAATACAATATACAAGGTATATACTTTGTCCCTAAATCTCACCATTTGTATTTAATCAGTATTTAATCTTTTTATTTAATTATACTTAAATTTTGATTTTATTATACATTTTAATATTTCTTTATAAAATCATTAGAATCAGATAACCTAACATTAATATATTCAACCAAAAAAAAAAAGATATCCTAACACTAACAATTAATAATATTACATGTAATAACCTCGTATTATCATGCATGGCAAGAATTAATAAAAATAAAAAATCTTTTAAATATATAAATTTATAAAAATTATTTCTAAAATAAATAAAGATAAATGAGTTTCCAGATTTAAATAAAGATATTTTGCTGCTCATACCATTTCGAAGTGTTTTTTAGTAATTTTATTTTTTATAACCTATCAAATTTTTATATTATTACTTAAAATTAAAGATATGTAATATATAAAATCTAAATAATCTTTAAAAATATATAAAAATATTTGATAACTAGAATAAATCTAGCCAAATGAATATCCAAATTTAGATCAACTTGAACGTTGGTTGATCCTAATTCTTTCAAATGTGTTTTTTCAGTATTTTTATATATTTTATAAAATTTGATTCCATGAATATTGAAATATATAAAATTAAATACTAACACCTCAATCCTTCATGAAAATTTAATGAACTAAAAAAATGGCATAATAGTATATAAATAATAACCAATGATGTTTGATGGATAGAGAATTAGTCAGGATGATATTGAATTGGTTGGATTGAGAATCGATACAAACCGATTAAATCGATTAAAAGTCAATTGAACTGAGATTTATTTTATTTTTTAGAATTTTAATATTTTTCAGTCAAATCAATTGAACAAACGAACTAATAGTCTGAACGGTTCGACTATCAATCCGATTTTAAAAAAATTGATAATAACAATAAAAAAAGTTTTCTTAAATATTTCTTTCAAAACTTGTTAAAATTCGGACAAAGAAAAAGATGAAAAGTAGTTAAAATCAGAAAAATTCCAAGCAAAACCTCACAATTATTGAAGTAAACAAAGAAGAAATCATATAAACAAGATGAATGATCTATTTTACTAATAAATTTGGCCCAAAAAACCTTGCAAATGAATAATCTATTTAAAGTATAAAAAACAAGATTTGAGTAAAACTCAAGCAAAGTCAATGGTTTTATTGAAGATGAAAGAAACTTTTTTTTAAGATAAATTAAAAAAAGTGCAAAAATTTCTAACATTTTTAAAATATACATATAAGAACTTTTCTAAAAGTATAATTTTTTTAAAAAAAATATCAAATTTTTTAAAAATTATATAAATACTAGTAAATAAAAAATAAAATAAGAATTTCTACTTCTTTTCTAAAAAATCATGTTTTTATATTATTGATATTTTAAAATTTAAAAAAAAAACTATTAAAAAATACTTATCGAATTTTCTTGGGCAAACTAATGTCAAGGTTTATCTTAATCATGATAGCCAGTTGTCCAATATCATGTGATTTGAGACATCCATTTGGCCAAATTTAATTTTGACATAATAGTTTCTATATCTTTATAAATATATATATATTTCAATATTTTTATACTTTTTATTAATACTAATCACATGTCATCATATGATTAGTTGTCAATGTCATGTCATTATATTTTAATAGTCTTTAAAAAATAACAATGCGAATCCAAATTTAAATATTAATTAAGTTCAAAAACAATTTAGCTACCAACTAGCTTCAAGTGGCAGGGCAAAGTATATACTAACCCAATAAATTATTGTAGATATTATAAGTTAAGAAAATTTTAAAATGAACGAGAGAAAAAAATAAAAAAATAAAAATATGATTCAACTTTCACTTGTATATCAAATAACTTGTACATTCCTACTATTTATAGGGTGTTAATCACCATAGGTTACAAACATATAATAATTATAATTAAGGTATCCTATAAATTCTTTAAGAGTTGCAAGAGAATTAATGTGGGGGTTTTGATAGTTTTATAGGCATCCATTTATCAATATATTTATAGCACCCTCCCTCCGCGTAGTGGGATAAAAACCTAATGAAAGAAAAAAAAAAGTACATAATCTCCTATTACAAATTGTCTTGTTAAAAACCTTTACTAGAAAAATCCAGTGGGACAAAACATTTGTTAAAGAAAAAAAGAACAACGTGTTTTAGACCCCCCTTAATGGTAACATCACATTACATATTTGAACTGACACATTCCAATATTGTATACTAGACTTTCAAATGTTGTGGTTGGCAATGCGTTGGTAAAAAGACCAGCCAAATTAACACTAGAACAGATTTGTTGAACTTCTATATCACTTTTGATGTAACAATTGTTCAATTTATCTATATATGTTGCATTATCTTTGTATAAGATAGTTGGCATCTTTTTTTTGTAGAGGCAAATCACATATCTTTTGGATATGTTAGGTCAACAACTTTAGCCAAACACACTCTCGCCTTGCCTTATACATTGTAATTATTTCTACATGATTTGAACAGGCAACAACGTTGGATCTGATACCCTAAGTGTAGTATATTCGTTTGTACAATTGAATTTTTTCGAACAAATTAGTTAATAAAATTATTCATGAATTACACTAATACTCTTTGTATATTATCCTCACATGGTTTTTGCATGCAAATCAAAATAGAAGCAAATATTGGCTCACTGATTGTTTAATGTTTAAAATAATACTAAGCGATATTACATGGTCGAATCGTAATATGAAAAGACAATTTATAGTAGTAGACAAACTAAAAAAATGTCCTTAGTCTAATCGAAAATGAGCAAACTGATTGAAAGACTAATATGTCATCTATCAAGTCCAATTAGGGAGATGTCTTCTCTTAGGCATCGGAGCGGATGACTCCCAAAAGATAGAGACATAAATGTGACTTACTAAACTGATAGTATATCGGATTGGACCTAAGAAGAATAGATCCTAAATCCGTTTATAGATTTATTCACTTGTGACGTTCAAAGTGTGACATACATTAATCCTAAGTGGATGATGGACTATGTATGCGTGACTCATATATTTTTATGTAAGTAAAAGCTTGCGTTCAAATAGATAAGGAACCTAAAGCTAGTGCGTTTGGTATACGATTTCTGCAGTATGTAGTATCATTCACAATAGTAAATTTCTTAGCCAAAAAATGAGTAAATGATATTCTCTTATTGACATTACATGATATATGAAAAGTAAACGTGGTCATAAGTCGTTTGTCTTTGTGATAAATGACTTAATTATTATTTGATAGTAATTGATTTTTCACGAAGGGAGATGTAATGGTTACCATGAGATAAAATAGGATCATATTGGGAGAATGAATTTATCTCAAAAATATTAAGGTTGTCATATGAGGGTAACACACTTTTGACAAGGTCATTGGACAAGTACTGATCAACTAGCTTTCATAATGGTATGTAATTGGAGAGAGTTAAGTCAGGATATTATATTGGAATGACTTTGTAGCTAAATGAGTTTATATTTAATGGGTGAAAAGCTAGACTTTAATTATAAATCATTTGAGTCCTAATCACATATGTCCAATCGGTCCTTCCGCTAACTCGTTGAAATAAAAAATGAATTTCATTTAGAATCAAATAAACAAAAATGGATAGAAATGATAAAGTTGGAGAAATGTGTTACATTCATAAATGAATGTGGTTTCTCACTAAGTATGGAAATAACTTGAAAATTAATTTAAGTTTTTTGAAATATTATTTAAGTAAATAATTTAAGTTCGAAAATGGAATTAAATTAAGTGGTCATTGTGAATCTGTTGAATGTAGAAATTAAATATATTTTCTCATAAATTCTTTTATGGTAAAGTTGTAATGATTTTAACGAAATTAAAATTATGTTGAAAAAATTAATTAATTTAAATTAATTTAATAAACAATATTTATTTCTAAAAATAAAAAAATAGGTACTGGGTTTGATTAAATTATAAAAATCATAAATTGTTAGGTTAAAAGTCCAAGAAGCACATATAATTGGACCCAATACATTAAAGACCCAATACTGCCTCCTCTCTCAGTAGAACTAAGGGATTAGGTTTTCTATAAGATAAGTATTATTTGTATTCTACTAATTCAACCAAAATTATTCTATCTCTCCCTATAAACAAATGACACTGATAGGGCTAAAAAAGTTTTACACAACTTTTAAATATTGTTATTCTTCTCAAAAATAGTCATAATTTATTTTTAAATATAAATTTTATTTTCTGTGAATAATAATTCTGTTAGTTTTTATAAGAGAGGGAGAGAGATTTATTATCTAACATAAAGCAAGAAAATTATTTTTGATTATGTTTTTTATTCATAATTGTTCGAGCCATCACTCAAAGCGATTTGTGGTACAAGAATAGCAATCAATGTCATTCAATTTATAATTATTAATAATTTTTAATTTAATTTTTTAGATGGTGACATCATTATGATGTCACTAATAAAATATGTCATTGTTTGGTACTGTCACTTGTCCCAGACTTAATGTTGTTAAAAAAAAATACCAAATTAGTTGACGGAAAAAAGTTTGGGTACCAATCTTGGACAAAGAAAAACCTTAAGTATAAATCTGGGAGAAGTGGACAAGTTTAAGTACCAATTTTATATTTAACCTTAAATAAAATTCACATATTTAACACTCAAATTATTAAATATATTAATTTAAATACTTTGAAATATCAATAAAATTAAAGTGAACATTTACCTCTTTTGCTTCTCTTCTATTTCTTTCTCAACTTTATCACTATTCTTATCTTTTCTTCTATTTTTCTTCACTTCCATCTACCTATTTCTTTCTTCTAAGTTGATATTCTAACTCTCTAGCATCTCTACTTCACTTCTCCTTTTGGGTGGCAATGGAATTTTTACAGAATTTGGGAGAAAAAATTGAGATTTCATGGTAAGGACCAAATTGTAACAAAATGAACCCTCCTCTTCATATATATAGAGTGATGTGAGGATAGACCAGCCCGAAAAGTGAGAGGGTTTAGGTAAAAATATATGCTCAAAAAATGGGCTTGGGCAAAAAAATAAGATCCATTTAAAAAACAGACCAAGCCTCGGGTAAGGCATTTTTTGCTCGAGCCTAGCCCTACTCGAATTTACAAAAAGACAAAAAAATCTGCTATTTTTTTGTTTTTTAATGTTATTTTCTTATTGTTTTCTCCCTATTTTGCTACAGTTTCACTATTATGTTGCTACTATTTTGTTGTTATTATTTGAATATTGTATAAAACTTATTTTATCATTAATTTTGTTATTATTTTAGAGGCATTTGCTTGTTAAGTTGCATCTATCTTAGTGATATTTAAGTATACATATTTTTTAAAATTTATTTTCAATTTGTTTAGAAATATTTATTTTAATGTTTTTAGTGTTTTAATGCATTATATATATTTAAAAATTATATAAAATAATAATAAATTAATATGGTTGGGCTCGGGTTTAACATTTTTACTCGGGTTGGGCTTGGACAAAATTTTAGGCCTATTTTTCAGGTCGGGTTGAGCTTGAGCCTAACAAATTGGCCTAAATTTTTTGTTGAGCCCAACCCGGCCCATGAACACCTTTACGTGAGGAGCATGGAAAGATGGGAGAATTTTTACACTTTTCCATAAAAATATCTCATTTATTTATTTAATTAAAATATTAAAATATCTTATAAAATAATAAAATATTCAACCAATTATATTTTAGGTAATGACCATTTTACCCTTTATGTTTTTTCATAATATCTATCCTTGTAAAGCCCCAACTTTCTTATGTATGAATTAATAAAATTGCATCAATTGAGTTAGTTTAGTTTGGTGGTTGAGTGCTTTGAATATTTGATTAAGGTTTCAAGTTTAAGTTCCTATATGTGTTTAGATTTGTGGATTTTTAGTTAGTTAGAATATTTTATTTTATTTTATTTATTATTTTTAAATTATTTCTCTCCTAAAATCACTCCCCACTAGGGTGAGTATTCGGTCGTGTCGAATCGAGTAAAAAAATTTTGAATTAGTCGAGTAGACGAATCCTATTTTAGCAACATAACTCAATTTGAATTTTTTCAAATCGAGTCAATAAAATTTTTGAGTTAACAAATCTTATTATTTATACTCAATATTACATTTACATGGACCAGTTATTTAATTAGTAGACAAAATACAAGCTTTAGATTAATTTTGAGTGTAACACCCCATACTCGGTCTAGACGTTAAGTACAAGTCTGGAGAGTGACATTAAATGTTTCCAAACACTCTACTTTAATAAACACATATTTAAACAATCCAAAACCAAGTAACAATAGTATAAAGCTTAAATCCAACTGATAAAAACATAGATCTTAGTAAAACCATTAAACAGTGAAATTGCTGTTATCTAAAAGTCATTTAAGCAAAAAGAGATCGAGCTTCCGCCACGCTGACCCTATCAAGTCTATGAATTACCTAAAATTTAGTCAAAAGAAAAATTAGTTGACAACTCAATAATGGTAATAAATATTTAATTGAACAGAGTTACGAATAAACCAGTAAGTTCTCAAACTCAAGTTTAGAATCAGATTCAGATGTCATTTCGTATAATTTAGCAAATCAGAACAAATCATACAGATAACAAATTAATTATTTTTCAGAAATAGAGTAGATCAGAACAAATGCAGTTTTCCTACCCCCATCCGCTACACACCATCTCTAACTAACCCAACATTCTAATTAGGGTATTTAATATCCATTCAACCCTACACACCATAAAGTGTCGGTATGACACATTTCAATAATTGCAAACTAGCTACCAGATCATATTACAAACATTGGTGGCTTAGCCATTGGTTCAGAACAGATCACTTTCTCATTTACACAATTCTCTCCCAATGTAAATGCAAATTTCAGATAACAGATAATAAGGTTACATATACAGTTATTCATTTACAGTTATTCATATACAGTTATTCATTGTCTAGTAGTTTATACAGTCTAATTCAATTCATACGGACCTTACGAAAGGCCTACGTTCGTCTCGAACGATGCTTACGACCCTAGGGAAAATCGTAATTCTTGGTCCACACACTTGTGTGGTTTCACACGACCTGGATAGTTGGCCCGTGTGGCTCCACGCGGCTTGGCACACACCCGTGTGTCCATCCATGTGACCTTAATTCTAAAACAGTGAGTTACACGATCTAAATACACGCTCGTGTCACCTACCTATGTGGCCTTAATTCACACACAGTGAGTACACAGCTTGGACACACGACTTGTCATACGATCGTGTGGCTTACAAAGCCTGGCACACAGCTGTGTAGCATCGACAACCCTATTTTTCGATAATAAAATTTAGAGAAAATAGGGTTTTGGTACCCCACTTATTACAAAATCGGAGTAGAAATAATGACAAAGACTCCAAAAATATAAAACGAGACAACAAAAACCAAAAACGCAATTAAATTCTAACAAAATGCCTAAAATAGCACACAAAATCGAGTTTACGTCAAAATGCTTCAACGAAACCCCAACTCAAAATTTCAACCCCTTACCAATCATTAAACAGCAAAATCGAGATTCTTAATTCACTAAAGGCACGTTATCCTCGAGATCCTCACCTAAAATATAATCAATCGCAACCAAAAGAAAAAATCGAATGACATAAACAAGACTAACTTCTTTCACAAAACGAACAACAAAACAGAGCAAGAAGAAACATGGAACTTACGTAGAATTTCCAACAAAGTACTAATAGTGTAATAAACTCGACAACAGTAGAAAAACTCCGTAAGCACACGAAAAAGAAAAGGCAAAAATGGAGGGACAGAGAAAACTAGAAGGAACTTTCAAAAAGCAAAAATAAAAATAACCTAACAGGAAAACAAATTTGGAAACTTCTAATTTAATGAAAAGAAACATAAAACCATCACCAAAAAGTAAAATTATCCTCTACCGCTAACACAATAACTCGAACACATGACAAAAGAATATACAAATGCTTAACCATTGAACTACTAAGCTTATCATGATAACACCCAAAACACAACACCGTCGTCGGCTAGGGTCCTGAGGTACCAGATCATTCCCAGCAGAAAACAGATAATGGTTTACCTTTCATTTCAGTTAAATTACATTTAACAACATAGGTTTCAATACAATCACAAATCTCATACTTTTACATCAATTCAAAATAATCAGGGACTCAATCGAATCATATTTTAAACATCGCACAAAAATACCAAATACCCAACACAAGGGTCACACGACCATGTGTCTCAAACACACGTCCGTGTGCCCTGTGTTACACGTCCGTGTCGTAGACCGTGGGCACACTCGAATCACCTTCACACGGTCATGTCACAAACCGTGATGTGTTTTCGAGAACACCAAATATAACCTATTCCGAAAATAAATAAAAATAATAGTAAAGGGAAGTAAGGTCTGATCCTCAAAGACTGGAGTGTAAAGAATTTTATCTGTCGAGATCGCGGGCGAAATCTTGCCCAAGAAAAGCAGCGTGATCTGGGGGGAAATTAAAAGAAAACAAAATTAAAAGAAGTAGAAAATAGGAGTGTCGAATAAAAATAAACTGCATAAAATAAATAAAGTTGAAAGAATAAAGGTTTAATCGATATCTAGAGATTCAGCCTCCGGTTGTCTTTGATTCTTCCTTGATTCAAGCATAGACTTTGGATGGTTCTTCTCGTGCCCGAATAAACCAGTTATAATGGAAGAGGACGCTTACGATCACCAGCTCCACTAGCTCCGAATATAGTTTTTAGAGGAACTTAAGTCTAGCCAACCCTCGCTTAAATGGGATTGTCTTACACTAGATCACCTTTTCCCAACGACGAATGCCACACCGTTTTGTCTCTTTGGCTCGGCAACCTCTGATACAGTAAGTTAGCAAATCGCCTGTGCAACCTTCTCAAAACACACAAAGTGGTCGGCTTTGCATAAGATGAAAAGATTACTTTTGTAAAGATTTTGGACGGAAACGTCGATCCCGTAATTCAGAGAATTGATGAATACTCGGGTGAGAAGAATTAAGCGCGGATTCTAAGCCTGATGAACTTTGGACGAATATTTGATAACCTTCGACTAGAAAGGTATTTAGTTGCTCATGTTTTTGGAGAAGAACACAAGATAATAAAAATAGAGCTTTCATTGAACTAGGATTTTTAGGAAATGGAGGATTTTTTCAATTAATGAGAAGTGAATAATTTAATCACTCCATCTGTAACACTTCAGAATTTTTAGGGATTAAAACTAGGAAACTTGGAAGCTTGAGGGCTTAATATGGGATTTTGTGTAAGGGTACTAAATTAAACTTTAATTAAAGTTGTGTGGTTAATTTAGGAACTTTAGAACTTGACTGTCAGTGCATGTAAAGTTTTGGGCCTTTTGGTAAACCCTAAAGTACCATGGGGACCTTCGTGTAATTAGACCATTTTGTTGATGTTAAAAACTCTTTTTCTCCTTTGTGCCGTTCCATCTCTATTTTTGTTATTATTTTTTCCCTCTTTCTTTCTTCTCCAATTTTCATTCTGCCAAATTTCTCTCAAACCCCCATTCCTCTCCTCTTTCAATTGAGACATCAAGGATTAAGTTAGCTTTCATTCGCTTTTTGTGTTCCATCGCTTGTCCTAGCATTTTGAGGTTAGTAAGTTGTCGAAATTATGTTACGATTTTGATATTTGGTTGTTGGCAAGAATAGCTCGGTGGACAAACACTGGTTTGGGTGGTGGAATTGTTGTTGGTGTCGTTTGGGGGAAAGAAAAGGAAGGGGTTTTGCCTTTTCCATCTTCTTTTGTGTTGTGATGAAAATGGGTCCTAAATTTGTGCCTAAGCCTAAACCCTCTTAAAACCTAAACCCAAATTGAATAAAATTAAAAACCAAATAACCCAAATCCTTTAAAAATCCTTAAGCCCAAACTTAGACCCAATAACCCAAACCCTTTAAAAACCAAACCAAACCCAATTGAACCAAGTTCAACCCAAATCAAGTCAAAACCGTTGACCGGCCGTTGACCATTGACCGTTGACCATTGACTGTTGACCATTAACTTTTTCGAAAAACCCTACCCTGCCATTTTTTGACATCCTGAGTCCGATTCGTTGTCTGTTTTGCTAAATTCTAACCCGAAAGTCTCGTTTTGATAGTTTTATCTTAAATTGTGTACTTTAAGTTATTTTAGAGTTCTAATTTAGAGAGTACTAATGTAAAATATTCGTATTTAGGTGATCACGATTCCGAGACGGACGATTTACCTCCTCCACCTTTTCAACCCGTTCCTGCATCGATTCCGAGAGCTACTCGTAAGTTACTTTAGTTTAATTTTGTGTTTAAGTGGTGGCTAGGGTTGTAATAATATTTAGTTGTATTTATAGGATCTAATTCCGTTAGACCGGGAACTCATACAGTGCGTGGTGGACGACCTCCTCGTCGCTAGAGTTCTACTTGCTTGAGGTGTGTTTCTAACTGTAATATACCTTAATGTATATGATGTGGTTGAGATTATGTGATTTCATGTTGTTTGAAGTATGTTGATATTTTAGATGGTTGTGTGCGATAAAAAAAATAATGGTATGATTGATTGAGCTGTGAAAATGTATGATGATAATGTTATGCATAAATATATAAGTACATTGAGCATGTAACGGTTAATTATTGTGATTATTCTACAATGATTGTGATTCATTGGATATAATTGAGAATGAGATTGCGGCAATATATATATATGATAATCATGTGGTCCTACTATTGTATGTTCATGGGGTGGGATTGTAAGGTGAAAGAAGTGGTTATCATGCCTTTTAAGGTTGATACTTAAGCCACACTGCGATTGGTGACGTTGGTTGGGAAAGGGTTCTGGGGAACCTTTTCACTGTGTTGGTGTGATGGAGTATGAGTGCATTGCATTATGCTTGTGTATGAAATATGATTTGTGGTTACCCTTTTGTGATATAAATTGTTATGTTGTTTTTTTGAAAATACATTAGGTTATATGTACTTTAGAGACACACTGGGCTTTATAGCTTATACCTCCACAGTTCTTTACAGGTATTCAGGACTTAGTTGACTTGGTATCCGGAGGCTTTGTTACAAATTTATATTATTTTATTTTATTATTATTATTTTGATTTTGGATTATTAATTTACTTTGTTAGTAACTATTCATTTTAAATTGTAAATACAATTTATTTTGGGACTTTTGATATTTTATTTTGGGAGTTTAATTAACTTATTTTATTTTTTTAATTATAGATTTAAAATTATATTTATGTATAATTATGTTTATCTTTGGGAATAAATGTGAATGATTTTGAATTGTCGAGTTGGGTGTGGGTAAATTATTTAAATGATCTTTTAGATCCGGTCAAATCTTTTGGGCCGGGTATATGGGGTTACATTTAGTGGTATCAGAGTCGAGTTCAACTCATGGACTGTGAAGCTCTCCAGGCTTGGTTTTGAAAATTTTTGGTGTTAAATGGAGATTTTGAATAAACTAATGAGTAATAATAATTATTTTACATATAGATATGTATATATATATATATGCGATTTACTCTAAGCCTCCGGTACCGATTTTTACTTTAATACTCTTTACCGATGTAGATAGATAGTATGTTGCCACGTAGGAGTGCTAAACTTACGACTGGTCACGACCAAGGTCGAGGCCGGAGCCATACTGTTAGGGCCGTTAGCGACCCTACTCTTGTGTTCGAACCTGAGGCAAATGTAGATGAGTTACCTCATGTTACTAAGGATGGGCTGCCATGGGTACTGAGGGACAGCCAGTTGTTGGAGGAGACTTACCTGCTGAGAAGGCTCTTGTTGAGGATTGCCCGATATTGGAGATAGTGAGACCGTGGAGTTGGATAGTGCCACGGTTAATCAAGAGTTACTGAGATTGCTTCATGGATCCGTTGGGCAGTCTGAGGGTTCGAGGAGGCCCATTTCTGCTGATTTTATTGCTGCTGGATGAAAGTGTTTGAGGGTAGGACTGGTACAGATCCTTCAGTTGCTAAGTACTGGCTAAAGGATTTGCAGAGATCGTTTGTAGAGATGAATTACCTTGCTGGACAGAAGGTTAGAGCTGCTGTCTCTTTATTGAGCGCTCAGGCCCAAAATTGGTGGGACACTGTAGAGAAGTCTACTCCTGCTGGTCAAATTACATGGGATTATTTCAGAGAGGCCTTCCAGGATCGTTATGTGGGTGAGGAGTTTTCTCGACAAGTGTAGTGACGATTTTATGAACTTGAGACGGAAAGACATGTCCGTTAATGATTATGAGATAGAGTTCTTGAGATTTGTTCGTTATGCGTCAGAGTTGGTAAGAAATGAGAAAGAAAAATGTGACTGATTTACAAAGGGACTACAACTTTCATTATAGGTTGGGGTCAACATGCATCACGACAGAGTATTCAGTGACCTGATTAGTCGAGTTAGATCTGTCGAGAGTTTGGAGGCTCGTACTAAAGCTCAGAGGGTTCAAGACAAGGAGCGTAGTAAAAAGCTATTGGTTATATCAGCTCAGCCTGTTACGGGTGGTCTTTCTGTTAAAAGGCCGAGGAGGAGACAGTTCAGCCTAGTTATCCGAGAGTGAGGCCTGCGGTTTCGGCAGTTTCAATAGGTAGTGTTGGTGGTTCTACTGGACCTCGTCCATGCATCTCTATTCTTACTGTAATAAAAGACATGGGGACGAGTGTTGGAGAAAGATCGAGGCTTGTTTTAGGTGCAGTTTACAGGAGCACTTCTTTAGAGATTATCCCCATCCACCTACTGGATCGTTTATGCAAAGTCAATCTCAGGCTTCGGTTCAGGCTCGTTCTAGGGGTAGAGGGCAGGTTAGACCAGTTGCTTCAGGTTTAGCTACCAGAGGTAGGCCGGTTCAGAGTGAAGAAGCTTCTAGATGTGGGGCGAGACAGCCTGGGTTGGTATATGCTACTAGGAGATATGAGGATCGTAATGAGCCTGACGTCATAGCAGATACTTTCTCTGTTCATTCTATTCCTTATTTTGCTTTGCTCGATAATGGTTCGACAAATTCCTATGTGGCTAGTGCTGTGTCTTGGGGTCTTAAGATTATTGCTGAAAATGTTTAGTCTGCGGTAACTGTTCAAAGTCCGGTGGGTAACTCTCTAGAGGTTACTAGAATATACCGCAACTGTCCCTTAAAGATTCAAGGAGAAATCTTTTCTGCTGATTTATTGGAGTTACCATTCAATGAATTTGACCTTATACTGGGTATGGATTGGCTTTCAAAGCATCGAGTTAATCTGGATTGTGAGAAGAAAAGGGAAACTCTGAGAACTACTGATGACCGACAGATAACCTTAGTTTGTGAGCGTAAAAGGTTTCTGTCCAATGTAATCTCAGCCCTTAAACCTGAAAAGTTGATTAGAAAGGGATCCATGGCTTATTTGGCTTACATTCTTGACCCAAGGCAATCTGATTTCGGGATTGGCAAGATTCGAGTGGTAAAGGACTTTTTCGATGTGTTTCCGGAAGAATTACCTAGGGTGCCACCTAAGCGTAATAAGGTTGAGTTTGGCATAGAAGTCTATCCCAGCACGACTCCTGTGTCTATGGCACCTTATAGAATGGCACCTAAGGAACTCAAGGAGTTGAAAGTACAGTTACAAGAGTTGTTGGATAGGGGTTTTATTCGACCAAGTGTTTCACTTTAGGGTGCTCCAATTTTATTTGTGAAGAAGAAGGATGGAACACTTCGATTATACATTAACTATCGGAAGCTGAATAAGCTAACGATTAAGAATAAGTACCCCTTGCCTCGTATTAATGACCTATTCGATCAGTTTTGGGGAGATACTATGTTTTATAAGATTTACTTGAGGTCTGAATACTATCAGCTTAGGGTGAAAGATTCAGATGTGTTCAAGACAGCTTTTCGAACTCGTTATGGGCACTATATGTTCTTGGTGATGCCCTTTGGGTTAACTAATGCCCCTGCTGCTTTTATGGACATGATGAATAGGGTGTTTCAACCCCACTTGGATCAATTGTGATGGTATTTATAGATGACATTCTGGTTTACTCTAAGTCTGAGGCTGAGCATGAGGAACATCTGAGAGTTGTGCTGTAAACCTTGAGAGAGAAGCAACTTTATGCTAAGTTTAGCAAGTGCAAATTTTGGCTATCTATGGTTATGTTTTTAGGTCATATAGTTTCTGCTGAGGGTATTCGTGTAGATCCAAAGAAGATTGAGGCTATTATGGGGTGGAAGCAACCCAAGAATGTTTTTGAAATTCGTAGCTTCTTAGGTTTAGCTGGCTATTATTGAAGGTTTGTTGAGGGTTTCTCGATTATAGCAGCTCCGTTGACTAAGCTTCTGGGAAAAAGTATTTTATTTGTTTGGACCGAGACTTAGGAGGCTAGTTTCGAGAAATTAAAGTCTGTGTTGATTCAAGCACCAATTTTGATCCAACATAAGCCCGGGAAAGCTTATACTGTCTATAGTGATGCTTCTCACACTAGATTGGGATGTGTGTTAATGCAAGAGGGAAAGGTTGTAGCTTATACCTCTCGATAGTTGAAATCGCATGAGATTAATTACCCTACTCATGATCTTGAGCTTGCTGCAGTAATCTTTGCTCTTAAAATTTAGAGACACTATCTCTATGGGGAGAAGTGTTTATATCTTCACTGATCATAAGAGCTTTAAGTACTTGCTTACTTAGAAGGAGCTTAACTTGAGGCAACGTCGTTGGTTGGAGCTACTTAAGGATTATGACTATGAGATTGAGTATCACCCTAGTAAGGCAAATGTGGTTGCCGACGCCTTAAGTCGTAGTGTTGTGACTATGTTGAGGGCATTGTTTGTCAGGATGAGTTTGTTTGAGGATGGTAGTTTTTTGGCTGAATTTCGAGTTATTCCCACTTTACTCTCGGAGATTAAGTCTGAGCAAGCTAATGATCCTTATCTAGAGCACCGTATGAATGAGGTAAAGGAGGGTACATCTACGGACTTCGTTGTAGACCAGAATGAGTTATTATGCTTTCGTGGTCGATACTGTGTTTCGAGTAATTCTGAGATTAAGCAGACTATTCTCCGTGAGGCTCATGATAGCCCTTATTCCATGCATCTTAACGAAGATAAGATGTATAAGAACCTTCATGACAGGTATTGGTGAAAGGGTTTGAAGAGGGATGTTGTGGATTTTGTGTCGAAGTGTCTGACTTGTCAGCAAGTTAAGGTCGAGCATCAATGTCTTTCGGGGTTACTACAATCGATTGAGATTCCTCAGTGGAAATGGAAAAGGGTGACTATGGATTTTATGAGTGGTTTATCCTGAACACTGTCTAAGAAAGACTCTGTGTGGGTGGTTGTAGACCGACTCACTAAGTCCGCACATTTCATTCCAGTGAGGGTCGATTATCCTTTGAGTAAGTTAGCTCGACTCTACATCTCAGAGATAGTTCGTCTTTATGGGGGACCGTTATCTATCATCTCTGATCGAGATCTGAGGTTTACTTCGAGATTTTAGGAATCCTTGCATCGTGCTTTAGGTACTCGGTTAAACTTCAGTACTGCTTACCATTCGCAGACTGATGGTCAATCCGAGCGGGTGATTCAAGTCTTGGAGGACATGTTGACGGGTTGTGTGTGATTGAGTATCAATGGAGTTGGGAGGATTTCTTACCACTGGCTGAGTTCACTTACAATAACAGTTATCAGACCAGTATTAAGATGGCTCCTTATAAGGCTTTGTATGGGCACAAGTGTCGCACCCCTATCTGTTGGACTGAGTTGACCGGGCATCGATTGTTGGGACCAGATCTTGTTCACGAGTCTGAGGAGACTGTTAAGTTGATTCGTGAAAGGCTTAAGGCTGCTTTTGACAGACAGAAGTCTTATGCCGACCTGAAGTGTCAGGATATTGAGTTCAGTGTGGGTGATGAGGTTTTCTTGAAGGTGTCTCCGTGGAAGAAGGTGCTTAGGTTTGGACAGAAGGGCAAGTTGAGTTATCGTTTCATCGACCCTTACCGGATACTTCGTCGTGTGGGACCAGTTGCCTATCAGCTTGAGTTACCGCCTGAACTTAAGAGGATTCATGATGTTTTCCATGTTTCCATGTTGAGATGTTATCGATCGGACCCGTCTCACATTGTACCTGTTGAGGAGATTGAGGTTCGTCCAGACTTGAGTTTTGAGGTAGAACCAATTAAGATCATTGCTCAGGATGAAAAGGTTCTTAGGAGGAAGACCATTAAGATGGTTAAGGTTTTGTGGCGCAACCATGGTTATGAGGAGGCTACTTGGCAGCCCAAAGCTGTCATCAAGGCCCTGTATCCACATCTTTTTGGTCTAGGTAAATTTCGAGGATGAAATTTCTTTTAAAGTGGGAAGAGTTGTAACACTTTAGAATTTTTAGGGATTAAAACTAGGAAATTTGGAAGCTTGAGGGCTTAATATGGGATTTTATGTAATTGGGTACTCAATTAAACTTTAATTATAGTTGTAAGGTTAATTTAGGAACTTTAGAACTTGACTGTGAGTGCATGTAAAGTTTTGGGCCTTTTGGTAAACCCTAGAGTACCATGGGGACCTTCGTGTAATTAGACCATTTTGTTGATGTTAAAAACTCTTTTTCTCCTTTGTGCCGTTCCATCTCTATTTTTGTTATTATTATTTTTCCCTCTTTCTTTCTTCTCTAATTTTCATTCTGCCAAATTTCTCTCAAACCCCCATTCCTCTCCTCTTTCAATTCAAGCTTCAAAGCTAGTCCGATTTCTTATCCGTTTGCTTCATCACCACCACCAGTATACTCCTTTTACCTCGTGTTTAAAACCGCACCTTAAACCATCTCCAATAACTGCCATTCACGTGAGACATCAAGGAGAAAGTTAGCATTCATTCGCTTTTTGTGTTTCATCGCTTGTCCTAGCATTTTGGGGTTAGTAAGTTGTCGAAATTATGTTATGGTTTTGATATTTGGTTGTTGGCAAGAATAGCTCGACGGACAAACACTGGTTTGGGTGGTAGAATTGTTGTTGGTACCGTTTGAGGGGAGGAAAAGGGAGAGGTTTCGCCTTTTCCATCTTCTTTTTGTGTTGTGATGAAAATGGGTCCTACACTTGTGCCTAAGCCCAAACCCTCTTAAAACTTAAACCCAAATTGAATAAAATTAAAAACCAAATAACCCAAACCCTTTAAAAATCCTTAAGCCCAAACTTAGACCCAATAACCCAAACCCTTTAACAACCAAACCAAACCCAATTGAACCAAGTCCAACCCAAACCAAGTTAAATCGTTGATCTACCGTTGATCGGCCGTTGACCGATCATTGACCGTTGACCGTTGACTATTTCGAAAAACCCTACCTTGCCATTTTTCAACATCCTGAGTTCGATTCCGCAGTCCGTTTTACCAAATTCTAACCCGAAAGTCTCATTTTGATAGTTTTATCTTAAATTGTGTACTTTTAAGTTATTTTAGAGTTCTAATTTTGGTAGTACTTATGTAAAATATTCGTATTTAGGTGATCACGATTTCGAGACGGACGATTTACCTCCTCCACCTGTTCAACCCGTTCCTGCATCGATTCCGAGAGCTACTCGTAAGTTACTTTAGTTTAATTTTGTGTTTAAGTGGTGGCTAGGGTTGTAATAATATTTAGTTGTATTTATAGGATCTAATTCCGTTAGACCGGGAACTCATACAGTGCGTGGTGGACGACCTCCTCGTCGCTAGAGTTCTACTTGCTTGAGGTGTGTTTCTAACTGTAATATACCTTAATGTATATGATGTGGTTGAGATTATGTGATTTCATGTTGTTTGAAGTATGTTGATATTTTAGATGGTTGTGTGCGATAAAAAAATAATGGTATGATTGATTGAGCTGTGAAAATGTATGATGATAATGTTATGCATAAATATATAAGTACATTGAGCATGTAACGGTTAATTATTGTGATTATTCTACAATGATTGTGATTCATTGGATATAATTGAGAATGAGATTGCGGCAATATATATATATGATAATCATGTGGTCCTACTATTGTATGTTCATGGGGTGGGATTGTAAGGTGAAAGAAGTGGTTATCATGCCTTTTAAGGTTGATACTTAAGCCACACTGCGATTGGTGACGTTGGTTGGGAAAGGGTTTTGGGGAATTTTTTCACTGTGTTGGTGTGATGGAGTATGGGTGCATTGCATTATGCTTGTGTATGAAATATGATTTGTGGTTACCCTTTTGTGATATAAATTGTTATGTTGTTTTTTTTTAAAATACATTAGGTTATATGTACTTTAGAGACACACTGGGCTTTTATAACTCATACCTCCACAGTTCTTTACAAGTAATCAGGACTTAGTTGACTTGGTATCCGGAGGCTTTGTTACAAATTTATATTATTTTATTTTATTATTATTATTTTGATTTGGATTATTAATTTACTTTGCTAGTAACTATTCGTTTTGAGTTGTAAATACAATTTATTTTGGGACTTTTGATATTTATTTTTGGGAGTTTAATTAACTTATTTTATTTTTTTAATTATAAATTTAAAATTATATTTACGTATAATTATGTTTATCTTTGGAATGAATGTGAATGATTTTGGATTGTCGAGTTGGGTGTGGGTAAATTATTTAAATGATCTTCTAGATCCGATCGAATCTTTTGGGCCGGGTATAGGGAGTTACCATCCCCTATTTATAGTACATAGAAAATCCCTAGTTGAATCCAATCTAAATTCTAAAAGATAATTAGAATTAAATCTAAACAATAATTACCTAATTGGATCCAATTTAAACTCTAAAAAATAAATCTAAAAAGATAAATACAAATTAAATATAAATAATATCCTAAAGATTAATCCTAATAAAAATAAGTTTTAAAATAAAATAAAATAATTTTTTTGTCCTATAAAAACTCTCTTCAAGTCTTCCACCTTTTCACAACTTCTCTTTCTCTTCCAAAATCATGCTTTTTGCCCTAATTTGTCCTTTATCTTCAATTTAGTCCCTACAAAATAAAAGGATCACAAATAGCCCAAATTAGTAGGATCATACTCACAAAATATATATAATTAATATCCAAAAGTATGTCATATTTAAGCATTATCATATTCCCCCTACTTAGCTCATGCTTGCCCTCAAGTATGATTCCTAATCCACTAAGTAATTTGAATTTCATCATGGAAAATAACACTCTAAAGTTTTACAAACAATTACGCTTAATTCTTATGAAAATAAAAAGAACCTTTAGCTTGCCGTAGGTAAAATTGAAAAAGTAACCCAATTAAAACACACAACAATTAAATCATCTTGATTTATTTCATGAGAGTTAGGTAACTTACCAAGATTACCAAGACACCTATTTGTTCACCCTTAGTCTCCAAATTTAGTTCTCTTCCTTTTATTTTGTTGATTTTTTTCTTTTCTTTTTTTTAATAAAAATATATTAGACCTTTTGACGCGAAATGAAATGACACCCAAGAACTCTGTCGAAACGTTTATTTTTGGGAAAACAAACAGGTCTCAAATAATATTTTAAAAAAATCAAAAATTGAAAAAATGAGAGTCGCCACCAATCTTTTTATTTGGTGTGATTGGATCATCATAAAACGTTTGAAATCCGTTTTGAAAAATATTTTGGTCTTCGAAATCCATAAAACTGGTTCGGGAGTCGGTTACATGTGAGGAAGGATTAGCACCCTCACACGTCCAAAATTGGTACCACATAGATTATTTTCGGGTCTTGATTTAAAAATTTGAAAACTCGAGTAAAATTTAAAATACGATCCTTAAATGCATAAGTTATTTTGATGTACATGTTTAAGAAAGAAATCGATTTTCATTTAGAAGTCTCGCTATTTTTAAGTGATCGAGGAAGAAAGTCACGTCCAGTGAGTTAGGACATAACATTTCGAGATCCGAAAATAACGAGCTTTCCTTCGTAGCATTTTTTTAAACCTTGAAAAGGGTATTCAATTATTCTGGTTTAGAAGAAAAATTCGTACCTAGTAAGTTAAGGCACAAATTTTTGAAACATGAAATAAAGGAATACTGCCTCGATTTTAAATATTCGTATTTTGGAAGAAACTAAAAAAATGACTTTAATTAAAATATAGAGATAAAAATGAGCATGCAAATTAAATGCGAGTTATGTAATTAATGACAAAATTAAATAACACAAAGCACAAACAATTATATGAATGAATAAATATACGAAAACAGATATAAGAAATCACGAATCAAAATAAATGAGAAAATACAAGATTAATTAAAAATAAAAAAGTTAAAAATTTATATACGAAAGTCGAAGAAAAAAACGAGGTCAAAAATAAAGTTTCGAAGGGTTTAGGGTTAAATGTAATTTTGGAAAGTTTTAGGGGTAAAATGTCATTTTGGGAAAGTTCAAGGTAAAAATGTGATATTTGGAAGTTCGAGGGTCAAATTGTGATTTTTAAAATTTCGGGGGCAAGATATAATTTTTGGAAGTTTAGGGGTCAAAATGTGATTTTTTTGGAATTTAAGAGAAAATGTAATTTTTGGAAGTTCAGGGTAAAAATGTGATTTTTAGAAGTTTAGGGGCAAAAATGTAATTTTTTGAAGTTCGAGGGTAAAATTTTGATTTTTGGAAATTTAGGGACCTTCTGGGCAATAAAACTAAAAAGACGGGACACGTGGTAGCTTCTCAAGCATTCTGGGGTCAAAGGACCAATTTGTAAAGCTTTTAAAATTACCGTGCTAATTTAAAATAAAACAAAACTTGATTTAAGGATGAAATTAAAACAAATCAAAAATAGAAAGGACCATTTGTGGAAATAACCAAAAATAGGCACGTGGCAACTTTTCAGGCTTCTAGAGTTAAAGGACTAAATTGAAAATGATTTAAAATTACTAGGTAAATTATAATAAACTAAAAACACGCGGAAGGACTGAATCGGTAAATAGCTTAATTTTTAAAAACACGCGGATCATGAATTGGGTCGGATCGGGTCAGGTCGGGTCGGATAGGGCCAAAACGACGTCGTTTTGGGGCTGAAACTCAACCTTAAAACGACGCCATTTCAAAGGGCTATAAAAGGCTAAAATTTCAGAAAAAAATCATTTGTCATCTATGTTTTTTTTCTAAAAAAAACATTTCTCTCTTTTCATTCTCTCTCAAAGCTTCATAAGGCCAGCCAAATCCTGAACGCCGATCCTCGATCTATGCCCTCGCCGATCGTTGCCGATCACCGTTCCCCGCCGTTGCGCGCCATCGTCCATGGTGTCTTAAGGTAAAAAAATCTTCCTTTTATTTCTTCTTTCGTTTTATTCTCAGATCCGGATCTAAATCCAGATCTTAAAAAGGACTTTAATCTTTTCTTTCTTTCTTTAAAAGCTTCCGTTTCAAACCCAAAAAAAGATCTGGTTCGATTTATCAAAAATCCAAGTTTTGATTTTTCATTTCTTCAAATTTATTTTCGTTGTTTCACGTTTTTATTTGTTTTTACATATTGATTTTTATTATTAATATATTTTTTGATCTACTGTATTCAAAACCACGATGATGGCGACGCTCGGGACTACAATGATGGCGGCAGCTCGGAGGGCTCCGTCCACGGCTTCAACGGTAGTGCAACCGAGGGAGTATCTTCTGCCCTTTCGTTTTCTTTTTTTATTAATTATATTATAATTAATATGCATTAAAGATACATTTAGAAATAATAAATAATAATGGTAATATAATAAATAAATATGTATATAGGATATAAACAGTTTGAAATTTAAAAGATCAATACTAATGAATAAATGTTTACAGGGAATGTATACCTTAATTGATATGAAGTGTTTGGTATTCCACCTTCCTGTGATATTAATTGCTATTTGCTTGACTTTAAATACTACCTATATTTCGTATTGCTTCGAGTACTGGTGTCTTTGCTTATAGATGCACTGTTTCTATTTGTATTGATTTTCGGATGTTCAAAAAAAAAAAGGTCCTTACAAAATGTTTGCAATTTTGGCTTTATAGCCTAAAATACAATGATTCTCTTTTGTCTTTCTCAACTAAATGTGAGTCTTGTCTTCTTTACAGTGCAGGTTCAGCAATGACGGTGGTGGGTGGTAGTGGCAACTTGCTGGTGCAACTTGGTGCTGACGTGGCAGCACGTGAGTGGTTGGGATGGAGGTGGTAGCAGCACAAGTTGGTGGTGGCAGCAAGGTTTAGGGTTTTTAGAAAATTTTAGAATTTGGGCCATTTGGGTTGGTTTAGAGTTTGGGCCATTTAGGCCCGTTTGTAATTGGGTGATTTTGGACTTGAATTTGTATTTTGGACTTTCAATTAAATTTTAAATTTAAATTTAAAATAAACTTAAACTCAAAAATAAGTTTAAATTTAAAATAAATTTAAACTTAAATTAAATTAAAATTTAAAATTTAAAATTGATTCAGATTGGTTTAAATATTGGGCTCGGTTAAAATTGGGCTCCAACACACTCCATCCCGATTACTCAGCCCACATGTTCCCAATCATTTTTTCTTTTTTTTTTAGAATGTGTTAGTCCTTTTGACGCGAAGTGAAATGACAACCAAGCACTCCACCCCGATTACTCAGCCTAACACACTTTGAATTTATTTATTTTTTTCTTTTTTTTCTTTGTTTCTTCTTTTTCGGTTAGCGGAGTTTTGCTTAACACGTCACACAAACTTTTTACGCGAAGTAGGATGACAACCCAAGCACCCTACCCCGGTTACTCAATTAGTCACGTTTTAAACTTGAGCTCATAACCGCAGAATCATCAAGGTTTTTTTTCTTCGGACAGATAACTTTATCTAAGGAGGACTAGGAAAAAACAAACAAGTATTAAAAATAAGTTTAGCAACTAACTAACAATCTTGAAAAACAATTTAGTATGCATCAGAATTAACTGTTCTCTTATACTTAGACTCAATCAATTTTACCATAAGCAAGATAAGGTTATCTTCATTAATCATAATCATGTCCGCCTAACAGAATTAAAACAATGGATGTGAAATCAGTCATAGCAAAATCAATTAACTCAACAGACAAAAATCATACTCATGGGTGAAACAGTGGGCAATTCGTGAGCAAAATCTTGGGCATGAAAAGGGGCAGGATATACTTAAAAAATAAATGTGGGCAAACAGACAGAAAATAGCAAGCAACAGTAACAGTAAACACACAGCAGCACAAACAGCAAAAACAATGAGGAGCATTTCCCCTACTTAAAATGCATTGCCCTAAATGTGAAGAAAAATAAGAAAAGAAAAGAAAAGGGTTGAGAATACTCCTTATGTCATCGTCGCTCTCGTAGTGTTGCATTTTTCGTCACCGATTTTTTCGTGAAATAAATTCTTCGAGTTTTCTAGACATATATAAATAAATAGAAAAATAAAAATAATAAAAAATTAAAAATTGGGTTGCCTCCCAAAAGTGCTTGTTTAACGTCGCTAGCTTGACGACCGAATTAGAGTTGAGGTCATTCCAACTGAATTTTTTTGATCATATGTGTTTGGAAATTTGGTGTCTGCATAACAGAATGTAAAAGTTTAGTGTTCATAAGAGGATTTAAATCATCAAACAATATTTTAGGTTCATTTTTATGGAGTGATTTGGAAGTCTCTTCTATTAAGGATTCAACTATATCAACACGGTTTACACTCAAGATTTCACTAGGGTGACTGATGGCGTCGTAAACATTGAACTTCACGATCTCCCCATCAAACTCCATCATGAGGGTTCCGCTTCGCATGTCAATCTTAGTATTTGCGGTACTAAGGAAAGGTCGTCGCAACAAGATATCGGAAGATCCAGGAGTATTATCCTCTTCCATCTTCACCACATAAAAATCTGCAGGAAAAATTAGTTCGTTGACTTTCACAAACACATCTTCAAGGACTCCTTTGGGGTGCACAATGGACCTGTCTGTCAATTGGATTATAACACTTGTTTCCTTCAAAGAACCCATGTTAAATGATCATAAATAGAAAAAAGAATTACATTTATAGAAGCTCCTAAATCACACATAGCTTTTTTAATTCCGAAGTGACCTATTTTGCATGGTATTGCAAACATGCCTCTATTTTTACATTTTGCTAGCATCCTTCATTGCAAAACCGCGGAACATTCTTACCAACATTTACGTTTTCGTTTCCAGTCAATTTTCGTTTGTTGGTGCAAAGTTTCTTAAAAAATTTAGCATACTGTGGAATCTGTTTAATAGCATCTAATAACGGTATATTTACCTCGACTTTTCTGAATGTTTTGAGGATCTCTTTTTCCTCATTACCTTTCTAGGTTTGCCTTAGTCGTCTTGGAAATGGAGGTTGAATTCTAGGTAATGGAGGTTTCGATCAAATCTGCTCGTCGTTTTTTTTGCTTTTCCTGAGCAGTTTCATGGGCATGATTTTTACCAGGAATTGGTTCCAGTACTTTCCCACTTCGTAACGTCACTCCATTTGCGTTTTGTCTTGGGTTAGGATCTATTTGTGACGGCTGCCTACCTTGTACGCTTAATTTCTCCATTGACGTGGTCAACTCCTTAATAGATGCCTCGTTTTCTGTTGAAAATCAAGCATATTAGCTACTAATTTATTTACCATGGCTTCTAGAGAAGTACCTGAATTTTGCGCTTGTTGTAGGACCCGATTTTGGTATGGTTGGTTATAGCGTGGATACGACTTATATCTCAAGTTAGGATGGTCTTTCCACTCGGGGTTGTATGTATTTGTGTAAGGATCATATCGCCTTTGGGGTGGTCTAGGGAGGTTTCCTACAACATCCAATTGGACCATAGAATTATCATACAAATTAGGGCATGCATAGTTGTGTGCTCAGATTCACCACAAATTCCACATTGATGAGCCGACCCTATTTTTCCTGCAATAAGAGAACTCATAACATTAGTAAGTTTTTCAACTTTATCTTCTAAAGAGGAATTACTTAGCTAGTGAACCTTTCTAGTAGGTTCAGGGTTAGCTTGGAATTACTGAGTATTTGCAGCCATTGTGGAAATCAAGTCCCTTGCTCGTTGAGAAGTCATATTAACCAACACTCCTTTACTAGCAGCATCTATCATATTCATCTCCATAGGTTTCAACCCCTCATAGAAGTATTGGAGAAGAGACTTCAGTTATCCCATGTTGTGGGCAACTTGCACACAATTTTTTAAATTGTTCCCAATAGTCGTATAGAGACTCCATATCCTTTTGCCTAATCCCCACTATTTCTCTTCTTAACTCAGCGGCACGCAAGGCTGGAAAAAACCTGTTAAGAAACAAACAAGAAAGATTAGTCCAAGTTGTAATAGACCTAGGAGGAAGATAAAATAACCATTCCCTAGCGGAGTCTGCTAAAGAAAAAGGGAAAGCGCGTAATTTAATTTGATCCTCAATTACCCCCTAAGGTTTCATACTCAAACAAACCATATGGAATTCTTTCAGATGTTTATGTGGGTTCTTATTTTGCAGCCCACGAAAAATTGGCAATAACTAGATTAAACCTGATTTAAGCTCAAAGTTAGTCCACAGTAGGATACGCAATGCACAACGGTGGTTGATCATCAGGAGCTTCGGCTAATTGCCGAATTGTTTGATCCATAGGTGGTGGTGGTGGATCTTGATTTTCGTCAACCCCAGCGATCGACACTTCCGCCGGTGGATCAACTCCTTAGTTTTCCAGTGTTGGATTATGGTTTTCGTTTACCCTAGATTCGTCTTCGTCGCCTTCTTCTACTTTTGAAGGTGGGCTATGCTTAGTTCTTACAACTTCTATCTGCCTTTTTCGTAACCTTATTTCCTTGCGATTGGCTTTTGCAGTCTTTTCAATCTCGGGATCGTACGGACATGCAAGATTTCTTGGAGCAAATCTAGTCATAAACAGGAAAAAAAAGATTAGTACGTTACCAGTCCCGGTAACGGCGCCAAAATTTATGTGTCGTCGAGAACATCAAATATAACCTATTCCGAAAATAATTAAAAATAACAGTAAAGGAAAATAAGGTTTGACCTCATAGAGTGGAGTGTAAAGAATCTTGTTTGTCGAGATCGTGGGTGAAATCGTGCCCAAGAAAAGCAGCGTGATCTGGGGAAAATTATAAGTAGAAAATAGAGGTGTCGAAATAAAAATAAGCTGCATAAAATAAATAAAGTCGAAAGAAGAAAGGTTTTATCGATGTTTAGAGATCCAGCCTCCGGTTATCTTTGATTCTTCTTCGGTTCAATCATAGACTTTGATGGTTCTTCTCGTGCCTGAATAAGCTAGTTATAGTGGAAGAGGACGCCTACAACCATCAGCTCCGGATATTATTTTTAGAGGAACCTGACTCTAGCCAATTGTCGCTCCAATAGGACTTTCTTACACTAGATCACCTTTTCCCAACGACGAATGCCACGTCGTTTCGTCTCTTTGACTCGGCAACCTCTGACGTAGTAAGTTAACGAACCGATTGTACAACCTTCTCAAAACACACAAAGTGGTCGACTTTGCACTAGATGAAAAAATTACTTTTATAGGGATTTTGGACAAAAACGTAGATCCCGTAATGCAGAGAATTGATGAATACTCAGGTGAAAAGAATTAAGCGTGGATTCTAAGCCTCATGAACTTTGGACGAATATTTGATAACCTTCGGCTAGAAAAGTTTTTAGTTACTCATGTTTTTGGATAAGAACACAAGATATAAAAAATAGAGCTTTTATTGAACTAGGGTTTTTGGGAGATGGAGGATTTTTTCAATGAATGTGAAGTGAAAAATTCAATCACTCTATCCCCTATTTATAGTACATAAAAAATCCCTAGTTGAATCCAGTCTAAATTCTAAAAGATAATTAGAATTAAATCTAAACAATAATTTTCTAATTGGATCCAATTTAAACTCTAAAAAATAAATCTAAAAAGATAAATACAAATTAAATATAAATAACATCCTAAAGATTAATTCTAATAAAAATAAGTTTTAAAATAAAATAAAATCAAAATTTTTTTGTCTTATAAAAACTCTCTTCAAGTATTCCACCTTTTCACAACTTCTCTTTCTCTTCCAAAATCATGCTTTTTGCCCCAATTTGTCCTTTGTCTTCAATTTAGTCCCTACAAACTAAAAAGATCACAAATAGCCCAAATTAATAGGATCATACTCACAAAAAATATATAATTAATATCCAAAAATATGTCATATTTAAGCATTATAAAATCGCGTGCTAAGCCATGTGAGCATGCGAAATTACCTCACACGCCCGTGTACGAGGTCATGTGTGATTTTGAAATAGGGTTACACGGTCGTGTCCCAGCTCGTGTATAGCCCGTGTGAGACCTGCACCAAATTTCCCAAGGGCACACGCACGTGTAGTGGCTCATATTCCAGGCTGTGTGTACTTGTGAAATGTCAAAAATAGCATGCAAAATTTCCATAAATCCCCTCAACATGTACTTAACCCAATATAGTTCAACAACCTATAAACATACATTAAAAACAAGGCAAAACATGCTCATAACTTATCCATACCATTGATATTCATCAATCTATTTGAATATGCTCATTACCATTCAAAATGCATACCAAAACATACAAGTCAAGCAAGCATAAATACATCTCCTTTCAAGTTGAATTCATTAATCTAAGTACATCTTAAAGCTTAACAAACTTAAACATGATACCAATTTATTATCCTAATACATGCCATATAACCAAGTGATTTAAAGTCTACCAAATGAGCTCCAGAGATAGTATGATTCTTCTTTGAGGATTCGATCTTCAACTGCAAATTGAATCTACAAAACAATAAACATATACACAGGTAAGCTTTCAGAGCTTAGTAAGTTCGCAAGGGATTTAACTTACAGAATAATGTAATCGATAACATAAAAGGGTAAGCAAACATCCTAGTTATCTCACAACATTAGCATCTAGTCGATCTCTTCAGTCTTCCAAAAATTTAGCTCATACGAACCCAGACAGAATTACGTTCTTACGAGCCAGACAGAATATCGCTCTTACGAGCCAAACTTCAAAAATTTGCTTCGTCGAGCCAGAATTCAGATTGTTCTTCGTTTATTCTTCCTCGTTCCACACAAAGAAATAACCAAGACAATATGAAATTAGAGTTATAAATAGAAATTTAATTACACGAACTTACCGGACTAAACTATAGTTAAGGCCAAGCTTAAAGCACTACTCTACTATTTTCCCTCTTCCTCGATTCGTAGCACGCTCGTGATCTAAATCAACAAATCATTCAATTTCCACATTAAATCATGAAATTTAAACCATTTCTTGCATTCAAGTCTTTTTGAGAAATTTACAAAATTACCCTTAGCACTTTCATTCTTATTTAATTTAGTCGTTAGACCTAAAATACGCAAATTAACCATTTTCTTTCCAAACCTATACTAGCCGAATGTTCAAGGTCTTCATACAAGTCCCTAAAATCAATTATTTTGCACCAAGTACATACAATTTTATCATTTTATCATTTTAGTCCTTAAACCCTAAAATCATTAAAAATCACTTCACAAAATTAACAAATTTAACAATCAAGCTTCCAAAACTTTCATAAACTTTCAAGAACAAGCTTATTTAACGATAGCAAGATTTATAACATTTGACAGAATCACAAATTAGTCATTGGGTTAGCTAGATTAAGTTAATACGGACTCAAAATCATAAAAAATTATTAAAAACGGACAAAGTTTGCTCACCAAATCTCCAAACCAAGATTGGCCAAATGTTCTCTTCTCTTTTGGGGTTTCTTGTTCTAATTTTTGATGAAGGAAGAAGAAGATGAAACTAAATGTTCAATGTTTATTTACTTAAACATTATTTAAAATTTTACCAATTTGCCCTTGACTCATTATAACTAAATTTTAACCAAATTCTTGTCCAAAACCGTCCACCCATTTCTTAAATGGTATAATTCCCATTAAGACCTTTAACTTACCCTCCTATTAGCATTTAATACCTTTAATCAATAGAATTCCATTTTCACACCTTTTACGATTTAATCATTTTTATTAAATTAACTATCTAAATGATTAAATTTTTTAACCAAAATTTAATACGATACTAATGACATCACAAATATTAAAAAATTAATATTTATTACTCGACTCGTCAGAGTTGTGGTCCCGAAACTACTGTTTTCGACACCACTAAAAACCGAATTGTTACAATCATTGTCACAATAGCGCATAGAATTAAACTTAAAGGAAGGGTTCAAAGTTTAAGATTTACAATGAAAAGAATGACCAAAAGAGGCGAGGATGAGATTCGAACCTCTAATCCCAAACACATAAACAAGACATTTAACCAGTAAAGTAGACACTATATCATTGGTAGAACTAAGTAAACAAACATTCAAATTTTTGAGGCATTACATTGAGTAAAGAAAAAACGGAAAGTGGGGCGATTCGGGAAAGAAAGTAAGACTAATGGGTAAACATTTATCAAAATGACATAATTTTACCTTTTAACTTGATAGTTTTGACTTTTAACTTTAGAAAAAGTAAATATTATCAAAATGATGTAGTTTTACCTTTCTTATTTGAATTTTCGGATAACTCGAATTAAAGTAAGCATTCGGTCAAATCGAGTGAAATTGTTCGAATTAAATTAGAAAATTTAATAATGTTAAATTAAAATATTGTTACAATACAACTATTTCCATGTTAGAGCACATAAATTTGAAACTATATATATTTGAAAACTTTTTTAAAGCAAAATATTAAAAAATAAGATATTTTAGTATGATAAACTTGAATCATTAATCACTTATTTAGATTCCAAAATTATTATTTTATAAAATTTTAAATTTTGTATACATTTTTTAGATTTTTAAAAAATACAAATTTTAGTATTTTTATAAACATTTTGAATTTTAAAAATTATTTTCAATTTTGAAAATTATTTTGTTTATTTTATAATTTTTATTAAGAGTGATCAATTTACTCATTTTCAAAATTGACAGAGACCAAAAGGGTATTTGTACAAATCTGTTATTCGGATTGTAAAAATTCAACTTGACTCGAACTCGAAATCTGAAATTTCTTATTCAAGTCGACTCGAATAACTCGAATAATTCGAATAACTAAAATAACTCGATTTGGTTAACTCAAAATTTGATTTTTTTTTCAATTTTTTCTAATCGAATCGAATTTTACTCACCTCCACTCCCCACTACCATCCACTATTCTATTTTATTGTTTTATATTTTTATTTTCTCTCTTTTTGAACACGCTTCTAGTTTTGAGTTGAGTTTTTTTTTTCGTTGCTTCGATGCCGTGTTTGAGAGGGTTGTGTTCTCTACTCGACATAGGTGAGTAGGTGTTTTTCCGATGGTAAGTTTAATCGTTTTTGCGTTTAAGTAAATGCCCTCAAAATATTCTTACTCTAGAAGGAATACAAAGAATGAGATGATTCCAAATAAAGGGAAATGTCTTTATTTATAATTGAGCTTCTCTAAAACCAATGATATAAATTGAATTATATCGACGGTTAAAATTAAAATCTAACTACAATTGAAATTCTTAAGGAATAACTCAATTTTTAATATTACAAAATTAAATCTTATTAAATGACAAATATTCTAAGATTACTTTTCATATTTACCAAGATGACTCTAATTTACCATAAGTGCTTCACCAAACCACTAAAGTTTTAAATAAACAGGTTTATCCACATGTTTCACAAATCAAATCAATTCAAATGAATCGAATAAACCTTATTCGTCAAAAATAAAAGTTAACCAAAATAAAAGTTTATGTTTATCCACATGTTTCACAAATCAAACCAATTCAAATGAATCGAATAAATCCCATTCTTTAAAAATAAAAGTTAACCAAAATAAAAGTTTGTTAAAGTTAACCATCAGCTCATAAATTAAATTTAAAGTTAAAAATCCTTGGTTCCAACTTTTTCATTTTTAACAAAATTGATCAAGACAACTATTTTTTGTTTTTTAATTTTTACAAATTTTCATTTTCCAATCCTAAAAGTACTATATACGTGAGATCAATTTAGCAAAATCCACATCCATAAACCTTTAATTAGAACATGTAAAGGAACTGGAATCTTAGTAAGATTTAAGAAATGTTTTTTAGGACAAGGATATCCTAGAATCCCACAACCTGGATTTCGTAGAATCTAAATCTCAAATAAATACGAACAACAATGGCTTAAAAGAAACGATAAAGAATCTAGCAAGGAAATGCATGTAAAAACGAAGCTATTTGGAATAGAAATTATGCAATAAACTTCAGTTGAAGGTTAAATCATCACCACCACCACCATCATCAAAGTATCATAAATTTTGAGATGGCAGCAACGGAAATCTAATTTAGAAATATTGGATGAAAAATTATAAAGAAAAGAAAATAAAACTGGTCAATTTCTTTAAACATGATGGATATTATTCTCATCCTGTTCTAACTCTTTTGTTGTAATAATAATTATAATAAATGAAAATTGAAGCTTCCTTTTGTCAAACTGACCTCAATCTCTTTGCCTTCACCTTATGTTCCTCTTTACCTTCAACATAAATCACCAACAGAATCCGAAAATCCGAAGAAAAAAAACAAATGTTATTTACCAAAACCTTTTTTTGCTGTCTCTACCTCAGGAGGGCTCAGCGAAACGGTTTCAGTTTTGCTGAGCCACAAGTTGATCGAGCTGCATTTGCTCCAGCCAAGCTCCCAGCATGGCATTATCAACTGGATCTGAGTTCCTGCTAGAACCCTCCCTGAGACCGGTGCTGCTATTTTGTCTTTGATCTCAGTGGGAGACTCTTTTACAAGAGACTGAACCCATGATAAATCGGGCTCGTCTCCATTACCATGCTCAAACGATGAGGATCTGCGATGCTTGCCTACCCCATCGGCATTGACAGCCCAGTCTGGCTTCCCATTGGATGATCCCCATTTCGACCATGAATTAACCGGGGAACCAACAATGGCAGCCAAGCCAGAGCCAAGCTCCCTAGAGCTTAGGCTGCGAAATTCTTGCTGCTTCTCCCGTTGAGCTAACATTGAAACTCGCGAGCTCATTGGTGAGATAGGCTCGACATTTCGTGGAGACATCCTACCGGATAGAGAAGCCTGCAAGAGAGGATGCTCAATACTTTTAGGAGAGTAATTTGTATTAATAGGTGATAGCATGCTTTGCTGTTGCTGAAATTGATTCACAACGGCAGACTTATGGGTTGGAGAGAAAACAGCAGCAGCCAAAGCTTGATCGGAGTAACGCGGAGATGAGCTCTCAGCAGAAAAGAGATCATCGAGGTTTGATGGGGCCAGGGTCTTCATTCGACCAGATCGGTTAAAAGAACTTGAACTCATTGATGGCGGAGTAAGGTGGATAACTCATTTATCAGCTGATGTTGCTGCAAATCAAAATCGTGCAGCACATTGAAGTCTTCGGCTTGAATGTCTCTCGCATTAAAAGAAGATCGCAGGCGACTAGATTGAAGGTTGCTTCCAGGAAGATGCAGTGCTGGAACATTAGGCTGTGGCCAGCCAACATTAGAATGAGCCATGCCATTCACAGACGGAGACATTGGTGGAGTGAATGGAGACGGTGACATAACAGATACAGAAGAAGGTGATCCAGGCAAGAGACTCATGGCAGCAGCAAAATCCATAGCTGTAGCACCTGAAGTACTAGATCGAGGAGATGGAACAGCGGAACCAGTGGAGACATAAAGAGGACGGAGTTCCTCAGCTGTGTGAGCAAGAAGAAGCAGACTCTCCTCGCACAACCAGTACCATCCTTGCACAACCGGGTCCGATACTGAGCAGGGTGTAGCCAGCATTCGAAAACACCATGAGCATATTCACACATATCTCCGCGCCTACATGCCCCCTTGCGAAAATCGGGGCAAGGAACACAACTGTAATGGAACTTCCTAGGATCCCTTCTTCGAGCATTCTCCCCAGGGTGAACAAACGGACACTCAGTCCAATCATGGGAGTAGGCACGTGAACAAGGCCGGACCTTGAAAGAATACATTCGGAACTCATCGGTTGAATAGATGCTGTTCTTGATGTCAGGAAGAGATGGATCAATCGGGTATTCCTTCTTCTCTGACACCGAAGAAATAGGAGCATCACTTGGCCTCGACTTAATCAGGGAATCTGAACCAGAAAACAATGAACCATTTTCCTGTGAAGGTGACGGAGGAGGGGAATCAGAATTTGCAACAGCTGCAACCCTTGAATCAAAACAGGAACTCTCAGTTGCAAGGAGTTTTTCAAGAGTTAATTTCACATCTCGAAGCTTCGGAGGAACAATAATAACATCAACAGGAAGATGACCATTCGCGTCAACCATATTAACATCAGCACCGGCCGCTAAAAGCAGCTTCAAAAACATCGATAACATTATCAGCCCCACCAGAGGCAGCACAATGAGGGCAGTGCTTTTGTCTCTGCCACACCACGGTTAACATCAGCATCCGAAGATGAAATGATCAGCTTAATAACGTCAATGCTACCGTAGGTAGAAGCAACCATCAATGGTGTTCTCTCCTCATTAACCATCTGTTTCGAGCCTTTTTGACGACCATACCATAATCCAACCTCATCCACAATAAAAGGATCCTGCTCGATCCATCGTTTAAAGACCTCAACATCATTATTAGCAGCAAGCTCAAGCAAGCTTGCAAAAAGTATCATCAGTCACTAACGTCAAATGATTCATCTCTCTACAAGGATGTCGCTATCTTCAAAAGCAAGTACTTGATGTTATCGGGGTCGACTTCAGATTTAACTTCTTGGGTTCACAACACATGCTTTCATTTGATAAGAATCCAACTGAGATTAAGAAAAACAGCAGCAATTACAATCAATTTCATACACATGATCAAATACTCCGTAAGATATTATATAAAAAAAAATAAGTACAAAATAAAATAATAAATCCACATGGTATTTTAAGAAAACAAAAAGGCCAAGTCAGTGTTTATCAAGAACATGTCAACCAAAACAAATAGTAGAAAATTAAAATATTGATTTAGAGAAACAGTGATATTAGGGATTTAAGTAATAGTACCGTACTTGAGAAAACATTATAGATCATCAGAACTTCAAAGGAAAATGAAATTACAACATATATTTTCCTACACCTTCAAACATGATGGGCGAAGAACAGAACATAGCATTTTATTAAAGAATTTAGAAAAAAAAAAAGAGGTAAATTATTATAATTAATATCAAGAAACTAATACAAATATCAAAGAATATCAAATAAAACATTTCTTTAACTTCCATTCATGTTTTTACTGTAAATAAACAAAAAGATCAAAAGCCTAAAAATATGCTTTTTGCAGGAAAAAAGAACTCATGATCCAAGAACGAATCTTTCAATGGTCATCAAAATCAAACTAAAATAACTTGATAAAAAATATTAATATGAATCACTAAGAATAGAAGAAGTAAATAAAAGATCTGATTCTGGAGAAATCAAAATAAAAAGTTTTAGCTAAGATAAACTAAACTGTAATCGCAAATAAAAGCCTTACCAGTTCAAAAATCCATACGAGTCCCAAGAAATCAAGAAAAAGGAGAGAGATTTATACAGATCTACCGGGAAAAGAAGAACTGCTTCTTTGAGCTATATGTTCAGAAATGAAAAAGTAAAAGTATTAGTAATTAATCTCAATTAGATTTATATTTTGGGTTTTCTTAAGCTAGAAGGTGAGAGTTCTGAGAAAATGAACACACTCTTCTCCACCTTCTCTTCTCCACTTCCTATGTCACTGCTGCTCTTTTTTTTTTTCTTTAAAGAAAATTAGAAAAAAATGGAAAAGGAAAAAAAAAAAATTGAAGAATTTCTTTTATTCTTTAGATAAATGTTAAAATGGACAGTGTAAATATAGAGAAGAGAGAAAAAAAAAATAAGGCAAATGGATTTAAATGACGTTATTCTCCCTTGAGTGCTGAACTATGAAATAGTAACGCCTCATTTCCATCATGTCATTAAAATTTAAAGTAGGGTTATTTTTGTCAAAAGGAAAAGGATACGTGGTATGGATTTATTGGCTTTGGGTATTTTAACTAGGGACAATCTAAGTTTGTGTAATAATTTAACTTTGTATCTTAAGTCAAATTGCTTAGATATTCAACCTAAATTCACACTACATGACGGTTAAATTTTCGAAAACAATCAGCAATCCACTGCAACGGAGAACACGAAGGAAAGGCTGACATGGCAGCTTTTCATTGGGTCATGAAACGTAAGGAGATTTAATTGTCCTTAAAACACCTTTGATTTGTTGCCAAAAGGCGCCCGTATCCTACTTCTGAACCCATACGATTCTGTGAAACCGCATATAGTCACTTGAGAAAAAAAATGCTTTTTCTAAACTGAGAACCGGTTGAGGAAGTGGGAAGGCGGAAGAGATGACCGGTTAAGTGAGTAAAGGAGAGGGAGAAATGACCGGAGGTGCCGGTGGAAGCGCGGGCGTGCACGAGAAGGGGATTCAACTGGGAATTACAAAGAGGAATGGAGTCCGCCAGTAAATGGGCTCGTAAGTGTAGGAAGGGCGGACTCGAAAAGCCTTTATTAAATTTGGTTAATTGTGGACTCAAATCACAAAAGAAAACAAAAAAGTAAAACAAGCATGGAGCACCAACACAGAAAATAAGAAAAATACAATATACATTCTCCATCCTAATATACTTTCTTCTTAAATTTCACCATTTGTATTTAGTTGGTATTTAATTTTTTTATTTAATTGATACTTAAATTTTAATTCTATTATAAATTTTAATATTTTTTTATAAGATCATTAGAATTAGATAACCTAACACTAACCATTAATAATATGACATGTAATAGACTCGTATTATAAATTATAAAAATTATTTTTAAAATGAATTCAAATAAATAAATATTCAAATTCAAATAAAGTTGAATGTTTTGTTGTTCATATTCATTTCGAAGAGTTTTCTTAATAATTTTTATATGTTTTTTCATATAAACAATTAAATTTTTATTCTATTATTTTAAAATTGAAAATATATAATATATAAATATTTTTAAAAGTATAAAAATATTTCGTAACTAGAATAAATCTAGCCAGATGAATGTTTAAATTTTGATAAATTAGTCGTCAATTTATCTAATTCATTTGAAACGTGTTTTTTTTAATAATTTTATATATTTTATAAAATTTGTTTCTGAAATATATAAAATCAAATACTAACACCTCAATACTTCACAAAAATTTAATTTACTAAAAAAAATTTAAATCAAACCAATTGGATCGAGAATTGGTCAGGGTGTCAATCTAGAAAATGATATTGAATTAGTTGAATGGAAAATTGATACAGATCGACTACATCGATTAAAAATCAAGATTTATTTTATACTTTTAAAAAAATTAATATTTTTTAATCGAACCAGTCGAATCAATTGAACAAACGAATTAATAGTCTTAACGGTTCAACCATAAATCCTATTCTAAAAACATTGATAGCAACAACTAAAAAAAAATTGGTAAATATTTCTTTCAAAACTCAGGATAAAGAAAAAAGATGAAAAGTTGTTAAAATCAGAAAATTTCCAAGCAAAACCTCACAATTATTGAAGTAAAAACAAAGAAGAACTCATATAAACAAGATGAATGATCTATTTACGAATAAATTTGGCCAAAAAAACCTTGCAAATGAATAATCTATTTAAAGTATAAAAAACAAGATTTGAGTAAAACTTAAGCAAAGTCAATGGTTTTATTGAAGATAAAAGAAACTTTTTTTAAGATAAATTAAAAAAAGTGCAAAAAAATTATAACATTTCTATTTTTTTAAAAATTTATATAAATACTAGTAAATAAAAAAAAATAAATAAAATAAGAATTTCTATTTTTTTCTAAAAAATCATTTTTATATTATTGATATTTTAAAATTTAAAAAACAAAACTATTAAAAAATACTTATGGAATTATTTTGGGCAAACTAATGTCTAAGTTTATCTTAATCATGATATCCGGTTGTCCAAGTTTATTTTGGATATGAAATAATTTTTATAACTTTTATAATTTTATATATTTTATATTTTTAATTTGAAACTAATAATATAAAAACCACATTTCCATAAAAATAAAAACATCTAAATTTACTAAAAAGAACACATCATAAATGAATTTAGACAAACTAACGTTTAGGTTCATGTGGTTTGAGACATCCATTTGGCTAGGTTAAATTTTGACATATATAGTTTTTATAATTTTTATAAATTTATATTTTTTAAAGATTTTTAAATTTTTTATTAATGCTAGCCACATGTCATCATATGATTGGGTGTTTTATCAACGTAATGTCATCATATTTTAATAATCTTTAAAAAAATAGCAAAGTTTGTGACAGAATCCAAGTTTAAATATTAATTAGGTTCAAAAATAATTTAACTACCATTTAACATCAAACCATAGGGAAAAGTATATATTAACCCAATAAACTATTGAAGATATTTTAAGCTAAGAGAATTTTAGAATGAACGAGAGAGAATAATAAAAAAAATGAAAAGATGATTCAACTTTCACTTGGATACCAAATAATTTATACATTCCCTCTATTTATAGGGCATTAATCACCATAAGTTACGAACATATAATAAATATAATTAAGGTACCTTATAAATTTTTTAAGAGTTACAAGAGAATGAATTTGGGGGTTTTAAGAGTTTTATAGACATCCATTTATCAATAGATTTACAACATTCTCCCTTGAATGTTCATTAACAAAAATGTGTCTCGTTAAAATTTTCTTAGGTAAAACTCTGTGGGATAAAAACCTAATGAAAAAAAATACACAATCTCCTATTACAAGTTACCTCCAGGCCGGGCCCGGAGGTCGTCTAGAGGTGCGGCCGCCCAGGGCTCATAGCTAAAAGGGTCCAATTTTTTAAGGGGCCCAAATTTATTTATTTTTTTTTTTTAAGGGCCTCAAATTTTTTTTTTAACTTTTAAGAGACCTAAAAAAATTTTCTCCAACTTTTATTATTTTACTTAGGGCCCCAAAAATGTCAAGAACAAGTCTGGTTGCCTCGTTAAAAACTTTTACTAGGAAAACTTAGTGGAACAAAATCTTGGTTAAAAGAAAACAAAACAGTGTGTTTAAGACTCCCCTTAATGGTAACATCACATTACATCTTTGAGCCGACGCATTTCAATATTGTATACTAGACTTTCAAATGTTGTGGTTGGCAATGTCTTGGTAAAAAGACCAGTCAAATTATCACTAGAACGGATTTGTTGAACTTCTATATCACCTTTGATGTAACCACTATTCAATTGATCTATATATGTTGCATTATCTTCGTATAAGATAGTTGACATCTTTTCTTGTAGAGGCAAATCACATATCTTATGGATATGTTAGATTAACAACTTTAACCAAACACACTATCGCTTTATCTTATACATTGCAATTATTTTTGCATGATTTGAAGAGGCAACAACTGTTGGGTTTGATGCCCTAAGTGTAGTTTATTCATTTATACAATTGATTTTTTTCCGAACAGATTAGTTAATAAAATTATTCATGAATTACACATTAATACCCTTTGTATATTGTCCTCATGTGGTTTTTGCATGCAAAGCAAAAGAGAAGCAAATATTTACTCATTGGTTGTCTAATGCTTAAATTAATACTAAGCAGTATTACGTGGTCGAATCGTAATATAAAAAGACAACTTATATTAGTAGACGAACCTAAACATGTCTTTAGTTTAATAAAAATGAGCAAACCAATTAAAAGACTAATAAGTCGTCTATCAAGTTCAATTAAGGAAATGCCTTCTCTTGGACATCGGAGCGGATAACTCCCAAAAGATAGAGATATAAATGTGACTGACTATATTGACAGTACATCGGATTAGACCCAAGAAGAATAGATCTTAAATCCGTTTATGGATTTATTCACTTTGTGAGGTTCAAAGTGTGGTATACATTAATCTTGAGTGAATGATGGACTATATATGCCTGACTCATATATTTGATGTAAGTAAAAACTTAAGTTCAAATAGATAAAAAACCTAAAGTTACAGTATGTAACATCATTCACAATAATGAAATTTATAGCCAATAAATGAGTAAATAATATCCTTTCATTGGTATTAAATGATATATAAAAAGTAAACGTGGCTATAAATCATTTGTCTTTGTGATAAAAGACTTAATTGCTATTTGATAGTAATTGATTTTTCACGAAAGAATATGTAATAGTTATCATGAGATAAAATAGGATAATATGAGAGAGAATAGATTTTTCTCAAAAAGATTAGAGATATCCTATGAGAGTAACACACTTATGACAAAGTCATTGGACAAATATTGATCGACTAGCTTTCATAATGACATGTAATTGGAGAGAATTAAGTAAAGATACAATATTAGAATGACTTCGTGACTAAATGAGTTTATAATTAATAGATGAAAAGTTAAAACTTAATTATAAATCAATTGAGTCATAATAACATATATTCAATTGGTCTAACTCGTTGAAATAAAAAATAAATTTTATTTAGAATCAAATAAACAAAAATGATAAGGTTAGATAAATGTGTTATATTCGAAAATGAATGCGATTTCTCACTAAATATGAAAATGACCTGAAAATTAATTTAAAATTTTTTAATTATTATTTAAATAAATAATTAAAGTTAAAAAATAAAATAAAATTAAATGATCATTGTGAATATGCTAAATGTAGAAATTAGACATATTTTCTCATAAAAAATTTTACGGTAAAATTATCGTAACTTAAACAAACAAAATTAGAATTAGATTAAAAAAATTATTTGATTGAAAATTTATTTAATTTAAATTAATTTAATAAACAATATTTATTTTTAGAAATAAAAAATATGTACTAAATTAGATTAAATTATAAAGATTATAAAGTATTAGATTTAAAAAAAAACATATATAACTAGACTCAATACATAAAAACTCATTACTGCCCCTATCTCTTAGTAGAAATAAGGAACTAGTTTTAGAATGAGAAATAAAAGTACGTTGTAACTTCAGTGACTATTTCGGTAGTTCACTCATATTATGATATGACTAAATTGTAATTTGTCCCTGAATTTGTTAAAAAGCACTTAATTGGTACCTAATTTTTTTTCACTTAATTGGTACTTAAATTTGTATTCTGTCACTTAAATTGATACTTCCGCACTAACAACATTAATTCATGTTGACATGACACTGATGACTAATCCTATAATAACACATGATAATCTCTCAATATGAGATTCGACGAGCATAAATTAGAAAAATTAAAGATATTATTAAAAATATAAATTAATTTAAAAAGTATAATTTTTTAGATAAGTTCAAGAGGCATAACTGGGATTAAAAATGGTGGCATCAAATCATCTCTGTTAAACCCTAAACCCTAACAACAACAACATTACTCATTCCATGCAAAAGTACTCAAATGGAAAATAATATTCATCAATCAAATTGAAGAATAAGCTATAAAAAATGATCAGTGTAGCAGAACCGACATCCTTAAACCTTAGATTAAAAAATGGTGGCATCAAGTCTTCCCTGTTAAGAATTAAGATTTGGATTAATGACTGACAACAATCCCCAGATGCCATAACTGGGATTTGTTGGAATCCAAATCTCAAACAAACAAAACAATAATGGCATAAGAGAAACGAAAAAAGAATTTATGTAATAATGAAGCTATATGGAATAGGAGTCAAGCAATAAACTGTAGTTGAATGTTACATCATCATCATCATCATAGGATCATAAATTTTGAAATGGGCAGTAATGGAAATCTAATTTAGAAATATTTTAAGGGAAAAAAAAAGAACACCTAAAACTGGTCATAATTCGTTTAAAACATAAAGAGGGAGTTATCCTCAACCTGTTCTAACTGTTTTGTTGTAATAATAATAATAAATGGTGAAAATTGAAGTTTCCATTGTCAAACTGACCTTGCCTTCACCTTTGTGTTCCTCTTTACTTTCCTTCAACATCCAAATCACTAACAGAATCCCAAAATCTGAAAATCCAAAAAAAATTTAGGATGTTATTTACCAAAACGTTTTTTCTTATCTCTACCTCAGGATGGCTCAGCGAAGCCAGTTTCAGTTTTGCTGAGCCACGAGTTGATCGAGCTGCATTTGCTCCAGCCAAGCACCCAACACTGCACTATCGACCGGATCTGCATTCATGCTAGAACCCTCACCCAAGACTGGTGCTGCTATTTTCTCTTTCATCTCATCTGGGAGATTCTTTTACAAGGGATTGAACCCATGATAAATCGGGCTCATCCCCATTACCAAGCTCAAACGAGGAAGACCTGCGATGCTTGTCTAACCCATCAGCATTGACAGCCCAGTCTGGCTTCCCATTGGAGGATCCCCATTTTGACCATGAATTAACCGGGGAACCAACAATGGCAGCCGAGCCAGAGCCGAGCTCCTAGAGCTTAGGCTACGAAATTGTTGCTGCTTCTCCCGTTGACCTAACATTGAAACCCGAGAGCTCATTGGTGAGATAGGTTCGACGTTTCGAGGAGACATCCTACCGGATAGAGAAGCCTGCAAGAGAGGATGCTCGATACTTTTAGGAGAAAAATTTGTATTTATAGGTGATAGCATGTTTTGCTGTTGCTGAAATTGATTAAGAACGGCAGATTTATGGGTCGGAGAGAAAACAGCAGCAGCCAACGCTTGATCAGAGTATCGTGGAGACGAGCTCTCAGCAGAAAAGAGGTCATCTAGGTTTGATGGGGTCAGGGTCTTCATTCGACCAGATCGGTTAAAAGAACTTGAACTCATTGATGGCTGAGTAAGTCCGGGTAATTCATTCATCAGCTGATGTTGCTGCACATCAAAATCAGACAGCAAGTTAAAGTCTTCAGCTTGAATGTCTCTAGCATTAAGAGAAGATCGCAGGCGACTGGATTGAAGGTTGCTTCCCGGAAGATGGAGGGCTGGAACATTAGGCTGTGGCCAGCCAACATTAGAATGAGACATGCCATTCATGGAGGGAGACATGGGTGGAGTGAATGGTGAGGGAGACATAACAGATACAGATGAAGGTGATCCAGGCAAGAGACTCATGGCGGCAGCAAAATCCATAGCTGTAGCACCAGAAGTACTCGATCGAGGAGAAGGAACAGCAGAACCAGTGGAGACATACAGAGGACGAAGTTCATCAGCTGTATGAGCAAAGAAGCAAACTCTCCTAGCACAACTAGTACCATCCTTGCACAACCTGGTCCGATACTGAGCAGGATGTAGCCAGCATTCGAAAACACCATGAGCATATTCACACATATCTCCGCGCCTACATGTCCCCTTGCGAAAATCAGGGCAAGGAACACAACTGTAATGGAACTTCCGAGGATCCCTTCTCCGAGCATTCTCCCCAGGGTGAACAAATGGGCACTCGGTCCAATCATGGGAGTAGGCTCGTGAACAAGGCCGCACCTTGAATGAATACATCCGAAACTCATCAGTTGAATAGATGCTATTCTTGATATCCGGAAGAGATGGATCAATTGGATATTCTTTCTTCTCTGATGCTGAAGAAATTGGAGCATCAATTGGCTTTGACTTCATCGGGGAATCCGAACCAGATGACAATGACCCGTTTTCCTTCAAAGGCAATAGAGGAAGGGAGTTTGAATTTGCAACGGCTGCCACCCGTGAATTCCAATCAAAACCAGAACCCTCGATTGCAAGGAGTTCTTCAAGAGTTGATTTCACAGCTCGAAGCTTTGGAGGAAAAACAATAACATCAACAGGAAGATGACCGTTTGCGTCAACCATATTTACATCAGCACCAGCCGCTAAAAGCAGCTTCACAACATCGATAACATTATCAGCCCCACCAGATGCAGCACAATGAAGGGCAGTGCTTTTGTCACGACCACACACTCGGTTAACATCAGCATCCGAAGACGAAAGAATCAGCTTAATAACATCGATGCTACCATACATAGAAGCAACCATCAATGGAGTTCTCTCCTCATTAACCATCTGTTTTGAGCCTTTCTGACGACCATACCACAATCCAACCTCATCAACACCAGAAGGATCATGCTCCATCGATCGTTTAAAGCCCTCCACATCATATTAGCAGCAAGCTCAAGCAGACTTGCAAAAGTATCTTCAGTTACCACAGTCAAATGATTCATATCTACACGAGGATGTCTGTTATCTTCGAAAGAAGAATTCGATGTTCTTGGAGTCAGCTTCGAGTTTAATCGCTCCGATCCACAGCACATACTTTCATTTGATAAGAAACTGAAAGTTTTCTTTTTTTTAAAAAAAGGACACCATTAGAATCAAATATTCCAGAAGCCATCACGGGAGAAAAAATATAAACCATGAGGAGAAGAAATGAAGGTCGTCACGAAATATAATATGCAAGAAAATAAAAGCAAAGTCAAGTCAGTGTTTATCAACAACATGTCAACCAGAAAAATAGTGGAAATTAAACGTGGAATTAGGGATTAAAAAAAAAGACAGAAAACTTCGGAAGAAGATAAAATTATTACAACATATTTTCCTACACTTTCAAACATAATTGTCAGAATAAAACATAGTGTTTCACTAACAATTTTAGGAAAAACGAAAGTTAAATTATTATCTCTAATATTAGGAAATCAATACAAGCTTTATTAAACAGAATATCAAATCTTGCAACAAATCTTTCATTGGTCAACACTATTAAACTAAAATGATTTTCTTATAATTTTTTTTTTAAAAATAGCTAAAAGAGAAAGTTAAAATAAAAATATTTTTCTTGCAAGTGATCAAACAAATCATTTCACATATATATCTAAAACAAAGTTTCTTTTAATTAAAATTATACATGAATTTAAACTAAAACCAATAAAAAGGAGAGATTTATACAGATCTACTGAGAAAAAAAATAAGAAAAACAAAGTTTATTTTGAAGCAAAACCAAAAGAAAAAGATGAACTTTAACTAAAACCCAAAAGAGCCTTACCAGTTCAGAATTCCATCTTAGTTCCAAGAACCCGATACAGATCCACTCGGAAAAGGAAGAAGTAGATCTTCAAAAATGAAAAGAGAGAAAAAAAATAATCCCAATTTGATTTATATATTTTGGGGTATTTTTTTAAGCTAAAATGGAAGAGTTATGAGAAAATGAATAGCTTCTCATCACTATTTTCCATCTCACTGCTACTACTACTTTAATTGAAAACAAAATTAATATATAAAAAAGCATCCACGTGTAAATTTTAATTTTATATCTTTTTTGCATTTTTTAAAAATTAACATTTTAAATATTTAACTATTAAATTTTATTTATTATGTGTATAAATTTTAAATTGAGTTAAAATATTATATATTAATATTTGTTTGAGGATTTAAAGGTGTTTTTTTATATAGAATAAATAGTTATAATTTTTAATTTATATCAAAATTGACCTGTATAATTTATATGAATGAATTATTAATCTTAAAAATATATATACTAAGTTATAAAATATAAAAATATTTTCTCTTAAAAATATTGAAATTTTTAAGAATAAATTAAAAACAAAATAGGAAAAATCTAGTTTCCATAAAAATTCATCTCATTAAAAATTATATGCAAGGTTATTTTTGACAGAATCGTTAGTTTATTATTTTCTAAATTTTATGGTTTTAACTAGGGATCTAAGTTTATGTAATAAAATACTTTATACAATAAAAATTATCGATTAAGTTATAAGTATGTGAAAGTTTTATTTAAAAAAAAGTATGTGAAAGTTTTATATATATATATATATATATTTTCTCTGCCCCTACCCCTAAGTTTTCATTTAACTTCCTATTAAAATTATTTATATAAATTTATGTAATAATTAATTTTTATATCATATATATACTTTTTAAAAGAATACAATGACTTAAATAGGCTTATGTTTTTTTGGTAACAAAATCTAAAAAGTATCAATTACGAATTAACAGTAAAATCAGAGTTGGATAATAAAAAGCGTTTGTCCATCCATTTTTGATCATCAACCGATAGAAGTACAACATGAAAAATTCTTACGTTAATGGGAAAACCTTTCATCATATCAATTAAAGTATCAACAACAAACTTCAGCCATTTAGGTATTTGTTTAATGAGCACTCTCCACTCGCGACTGCAAAGTTCTTGGATTCTCAAAATCAAATTTTTATTTGATTTTCTCTAAAATCTCCATGAACACCTTTGATAATTAGAGCATAAAAAAAGATTGGTTTTTTATATAAATGATTCAAAAAAAATTATTATTTACAAAAATGACTCAAGTTGAAAATATACATCAAAATTACCTAAAATGAACAGTAAAAAATCTAAAAGTCCATGTGATGGCCGACACCCCCTCAAATTCCTCCTCAATGATTGGTGTCAGGCATAAAAATGAATTTCTCGGGTGTCTGCCATTCCATGGCCGACACCCATGTTAACTCGATATTATATTGGTATACGAAAATGCCATATTTAAAAAAAAAATTAGGTCTCTGACATCTCATGGTCGACAACCTCTTTTTTACATTTAAAAATTATTTTTTTGAGTGTTTGACAAGCCATGGTCGACACCCAAAAAATACGAATAAAAAAATTATTTTTTTTGGTGTCTGTCAAGCCATGATCGACACTCACTTTTTCAGATCCAAAAATATTTTTTCAGGTGTTGTCCATCCATTGCCGACACCCAAAATGATTAAAAAATTATAATTTTTGGGTGATTGCCAACCCATGGTCGACATCCCCTTTTCAGGTCTTAAAAATATATTTTTTAGGTGTTTGCCAACTCATGGGCGACACCCAAAAATAAAAAAAATTATATTTTGGTGTTTGTCATTTAATGACCGACACCCACAAATAATACGAATGAAAAAATTAATTTTTTTTGTGTTTGACAACTAATGGTCGAACCCATAAAAATATGAATTAAAAATAATATTTTTTTATGTTTGGCAACCAATGACCGGCACCAACTTTCCCTCGTCTATATATAGGACTGATGTTTTAATTTTGAAATTGTAAGAAAGAAATATTTCTCTCAGAGTAACATAGAAATGAGAGTGTTTTCTTATGTATCATAAGTGTTTTGTTCTGAGGGATAGTTTTGAAGAGTACAACTGAATTTCGGGGTTGAATTATATACTGTCATGTATTGTCAGAGTTATTATTATATTATATATGTCATGTGAAGCGGCAAATATATGTCTTCAATGGTTAGACGATTTTCTCCGCCATTGAAGATTATCTGAGATGTCCAACGCAGATGGACATTATCTACGTTGGAAGAATTGTTACTAGTTGAAGTACTGGTGAGTAGCTGATCCAACATAGATATATTTGCCGTCATATGTGGGCGTTGTGGTAAAACTGTAAAGATTATGTTGTCAAAGGTCGGATGACTTTCTCTGTCACTTAACAGCTAATCCAGACGAGTTAGCCAGGTATTCAAGCAGATGGACATTATCTATGTTTGTATTTTGTTATATCTGTAATTTTAATTTATTTTATATTATTGTTGTTCGAATTTTGAAATTTCATGTATTAATATTAACAAATATTTGTAATTTATTGTATCTGTAAATTTAATTTGTTGCGTGATAATATTCAACAATGTTTGTATTTTCTTGTATTAATATATTTTCGAATTATCTAAAAAAATTATTAACATATTGTTGTAAAAATGTGAGAAAATAATTATTATTGAAAAATTATATATATATTGAAAAAATAATAATTATAAATTAAATTTAAAAAATAAACGAAATTACAAATTAAATTTAAAAAATAAACAAAAAGAAAACGAAATTGTGTAGATCCTAACGACGTCCCCGGTGCTGGTGTGTAACGGTTCGGGTTCCTCCGGGGTCGGGGAGGCCGTGGTGCACATTCTTGAGGAGGCGTTACATAGCTGCTACTCGGTTCGGCCTCCGGTGTCCCAATGTCCGGTGTCTTGATCGATGTACGTAGAAGGGTGGTAAAATTGTACGTATTGTCGTCGCGGGAGTTCCGTAGTGTTGAGTGATCGGAGGCGCCGAGGGAAAAATATCCTCCATGGTCAATGTACATTCTTGTCGACGAATCTCCGATTGATATGAGGATGAATCAGAGTAATGTGAATGTTGAGGCTCGGGGTCGTCGTAAAAAATATTTTCCATGGAACGAGGATATTGGTGGTGGGGCAAATAAGATGACGAGCCGAATGCTTGATATTGGGGCTCGAGGTCGTCGTAAAAAATATTTTCCATGGAACGAGGATATTGGTGGTGGGGCAAATAAGATGACGAGCCGAATGCTTGATATTGGGGCTCGAGGTCGTCCTCGAGCTCGAGCTCGTGCTCGGGCTCGAAATCTGAATCGAGGATTGGGCCATGTCACCGACGTGGGTTATTCGTCGGATGCCATTGGTTTCCTTCCGAAATAAGTTTATCCGGGATCAACATATACTGCCCTTGCACAATAAACGACATCCCGTATGCCATATACCATTGGTTATACTATGAGGTACTAGAAAAATCTCCGTTTAACGAATACAATTAATTGTACCTATGCTCTTGGTCATCCCAAATAATGATATATGGCGCAAGATATTAGGCCCAATTTATTGTGTCTTTACCCGCTCCCTTTTTGTCCAATTGGTGGACATCACCGAGTTGGAAGGGAGGGTTCGGGATATGTTGCACTGCACCGAACTGTCGCAAAACCCGATCTTCAGTGTGCCATTCCACCATATGAAAATTGAATATTGACACACTACACGAAAACAAGTGTTGGTGCTGATAAACAAATGGTGGAATGAAACCAGCAATATCTTCCCTAATATAAGACATCCACACGAACTGCACAGTATAAACAACACGAATTTAATTACTATTATAAATATTAAAAAATATTTCATTTGTAAAAAAATATTTCGAAAATATAAAAAAATTTGAAAATATAATATATATGTAAAAAAATTTGAAAATATTTTTTTTAAAATTCGAAAATCTAAATTTTTTTCGAAAATATAAAAAATATATGTAAAAAAAATTTCGAAAATATAAGAAATATATTTAAAAAAATTCGAAAATATAAAAAATATATTTAAAAAAATTCTAAAATATATCTTACCATATCTCATCCATATGTGTCTATATGCATACGGTAAATAGGCAATTGCCTGAATCGCCCAATTCCCGGATTAGCAAACCATCTGAAAAATTGAAAAATAGTTTGAATTATTTATTCCATGCAATAAATTAATATTTAATAAAATTTAAAAACATAAGATAAACTTGATTTATCGAGTCATCTATTAACGAGTGGTAACTGAAATGGAAGGTGATCGATGTTGGTTAGAGAAGACAGTCAGTATAATATCCATTATTGGAGCAGATAGGAGCAACCGCCCATGGTCCAAGCATTGAGATTTGTCACTCGATAAAGCTTCCGATACAATGAGGCCAACACTGTAGAACCCCAACTCAATTTCCCGGTTGCCTTCATGTCCTCGAGCAAGGTGAGGTACGGGATGTTTACTTTGTTACTGGTATTGTCCGGAATTAGGACACCACCTAGTAACTACAGAATGAACGCTCGAGCATGATAGATAATGTCCATCTGCAATGGATTTTGAGGGAGACGTCGGAAGTTTTGTTTTAACTACGTAAATTTTAACGTGGTTAATTTTCCATTTTCAGTGTCTGGGGGCACCGTGCCAAGTAGCCGTAAGCAAGTGCTCCAAGGATCGTCTAATCTACGCGGACCCGTCACTGCAGTACCGTTAACGGGTAGCCCCAACTGGATTGCTACATCTTGTAGCGTAAAAGTTGCCTCCCCACGTGGGAGGTGGAACGTGTGGGTCTCGGGCCGCCATCTTTCGACTAAGACCGTTATTAAATCGGCTCGAACAGTCATTGGTTTAATGTGGACGACATATCTTAACCCTACATCTTCTATATATTGGAAAGCCAATCGATGGGGAAAATAGCTCGGATGATGTCCCCGAGGTCTAACGCACCGGTAAGAGTGCTGATCTTATCGAATACTGCTGACTCGATGGTCACAATCATTGAGGATGGCGTAGGGATCCATAGGTCAAAATCGATCAAAGATAGTCGTCAATGGTCAACGGAAGTCAACGATGATCGGAGGTGGTCGGAAGAATTCGGAGGTCGGCATACGGCGAAAGACAATGGAATACAATGAAAGACGACAATTTTTGGAAGTCGGAAGGCGATGGTGAGCTGGAAGCTTGGTGGCTAAATGCCATATATAGTAGGGGACCATTGATGATATTTTTGTAGTTTTAATGTTAGACGAAGGGTAAATTGATAAATTAACCCTCACCAATGTATTATCACTTAAAAAAATTTAATTTAAAATATTAAAATTATTTTAATTTAAATAGGTTTTTAAATTGAATTGGTAAAACTTTGAAAAAAGTTTGAAATTGGTAAAATTATTTTTAATTTGAATTTGAAAAATTAAAATTATTTAAATCGTTTTTTAATTATTTTAATTTAATTATCTTTTTTAAATTATTTTTAATTGGTAATATTTTAATTTAAAAAATTATTTCAATGGTTTTTTAATTATTTTAATTTATTATAATTTTTAATTATTTTAAATATAATTTGAAATATAATATTTTAAAAAATTTAAAATATTTTTAATATAATTTTTTTGGTATTTTTTAAATTTAATTATTATTTTTAAAATATTTTTTAGACTTGTTGGGTCTTGTCTAATCGAGCCTGACAAGGGCTTGGCACATTGCCATGCAATGGCTGAGACCCAACTCACACCGGCTTGGCACAATGCCATGGAATGACCGAGACCCAACCCCCCAATTTGCTCCATTTTCAATTTTAAATGCATATTTAATCTTTAATCTTTAATTTTAAATTTTATTTTAATTTCAATTTTTATATTATATATTTAAGTTTATTGTTTTAAATTTTTTTATAAATAAAATTTACTTATTTTAAATTTTGATTTCAATTATTTTAATTATTTTAATTTAATTAAAAAAATTTAAATTATGTTTTAATTATTTTAAATTATATTTTAATTATTTTAAATTATGTTTTAATTATTTTAAAATTTAATTATTTTTTATTAAATATTTTTTAGACCCGTTAGGAATTGTCCCATCAGGCCTGTTGGACCTGACACACAGCCATTGCATGGTCGAGACCTACTGCCACACACCCTTTCCATGGCTGACACTCATTTACCACACGCCCAAGCCTCCATCTGACAATGCCCATTTCATGGCCGAAACCAAGGGGTTCTGGTCTAGGCCAATGCATGGCCGAGAATAGGCTTGCCATACCCCAATTTTTAAATTTAATTTTAAATTTCCTTTCATTTAATTTTAATTTAATTTCAATTTTATTTTAATTTCATTTAAAATTAAATTGTAAGTATAAACTTAATTTTTTTACTTAATTTTAAATTAATTTTTTAAGCTTTATTAATTTAAAGTATAAATTGAATTTCATTTAAATTGAAAATTAAATTTTATTACACTTTATTAGTTTAAACTTTATATTATTACACTTTAATTTTAAATTTCAATTCATTTTCAATTTCATTTAAACTTAAATTCATTTCAAATTTTTAAATCAGATTTTTATTAATTTAATTCGGATTTTAATTTTCTTTTCAACTTTAATTTCAATTTTATTTAATTTTCATTTCAAATGTAATTTCAATTTTAATTTCAAATTTAAACTATAATTTTAATTTCAAACTAGTATTTTATTTTCAAATTCAATTTAGTATTTTATTAATTTTGATTTCGAATTTAAACTATAAATTAATTTAAATATCATTTTAACTTTAATTTCATTTTACTTTGTATGTATAATTATAAGTTTAAATTGATAATAATAATAATAATAATAATAATAATAATAATAATAATAATGTATTTCATTTCTTATAATTTAAATTTGAACATGTATTTCAATTTTGAAATTAATTAAAAAAAATTGTATGTATACTCGTGGACATGTGCTCATTATTCGTCTTCCAGTTTGGCATTATGAGACGATTGACCGAAAACATAGACATGATGAGGGCAAGTGGATCGATTGTGGCCAGGTCTTCAGCAAACACTGCACAATTTCAGTTCGTCCGTCTCCCTGATGTCCATATATCAGTTCAAATCCTCGTCGAATGTGGACGACCTCTATGCTTTCTACGGAGACTATGGTCTGGCAGCGTCTCGAAAGCAAGAGGTGGAACTTCCCAGTTCGATAAATCGGGCATTACGGGAAATTTATTCTCCCAGATACACAATGTGTTGCAGCGTATACATCTCGTCTATGAATTTTTCAATATTTATATTTGCAATCGCACACACTGCATGAACATGCGCACACGGATATCGGAGAGTTTGAAATCTAAAGCACTCGCAACGCCTATTTGTCAGATCAACTACGTACAACCATGGCGAAACACCCAAGCGACGACTGGTGTACTCTAAAACTTGAAAAATCTCTAACTCGAGCGAATAGATTTTTGCGTTCATCGTTCGAGCTCTCTGATTGTTTGCCGTCATGGCCTTTCGAATGTCCTCAACGTACACGTGCTCGGCCTCCATCTATGCCACTTACCGTTGCCCCATCATAGGCATCAATGTGGCTAACCTAAAGAAGGTTGCCGAGAAAACAACAATAATTGGTAGATGTCGTGTACGCTTCAAGATGGAGTTAACCGACTTGACTAGGTTGGTCGTCATCTGGCCATACCGATACCCCTCATCATAACTTTGTGTCCATTGATACGTCTCGGCGTTACCCAACCACCCACGGAGAATTTTACCATTTGGTAAATCTTTCATCTTAGCTTCAAGCCTTGCGAACTTTTGCCTGAATCTCTGCATTTCAACTTTATGAGCTGCATATGCAATTTCGAATAAGTATTTTAAAAATTCACACACTAATTAAATTTGAAATTAAATCGAATAAAAAATATACAAAAAATAATTTTTACCCATGTCCACGAGTTCTTTTTTCCATTCTTTATTTTTATAATCACTGTGAAAGCTTGCCCAAATGTACTAGATGCAATAAACAGACCTCCATAGAACCTCCGATCGCCTTATTGCAGTAAGTAGCCCCTTCGATCTATCCGATATAAGGCAAATGTTGTATTTCCTGACAACGTGCCTCCTTAGATTTTAAAAAAAAAAATTCTAGAACTCAAAGCACTCTTTCTCGACTATGGCAAAAGCGATAGGAAGTACATTTCGATTACCGTCTTGTGCAATAGAAATCAGTAATATTTACGTGTATTTGCCGTACAGTCAAGTTCCATCCACCTGCACCATCGGTTTACAATGAGGAAAGGCCCTAACACATGGCTCGAATGTCCAAAACAATCAGTGAAAATGTCATTTTCCTGGTTCAATCACCCCGTCCGGGCCTTTATATAATAGTGTTTGCAAATCAGTGATTATCCCTGACACATACTTCCACATCGCGGCTATCCATCCTTGAAGCTTGTTGTATGACGCATCCTAGTCACCATACAACTCCCGCATCACCATTTGCTTCGCCTACCATGCCTTCCGATACGAAACCTTATAATTGAAGCAAGATTGCATGGCCGTAACATAGACTGATACCTTATTCAATGGGGACTCTTTCACTATAGGCATGATGCAGTTGCATATGGTCTTTGCATCTAACTTCTGATGGTCTTGCGTCATACGAGCCATGGTGCATGTGTGTGGACCTTCTATTTTCCTTATTGTCCACAGTTGAGTCCGCTGCATTAAAGCGGCTCGGATACGCCACTTACACCCACTTGAGGCTTTCCAACATTCTTCGATGTATAAGACTGTGACGACTTCGTCACTTTATAATGCATAGCTAACTTCAAGCTGTATTCCTTTATTGTATTTAAGCAGCCCTTCTTGTTCTCGAATTGTTGTCCTACGAACAACTTTTCTTTGTCGGTTTCTTCCTCAAGTAGGTGAGTTGGAACTATGTTTGTATATTCTGGGAACTCACGAGCTCGAGTCGAATCTGGGTCTACATCGCTCATGAAGGCCCGGAGATTATTCCTGATAACTATACCCGGGCCCGTGTTTCCTACCGAATGGGTGTTAACATCATCACCCTCCACCGAGCCCTCCTCATCTATGTCTTCGGGGATGTCATCCAAATCGGGGTCATCCAAATCTTCATTTTCGTCATCATCTTCTATGGTAGCCAACACCTCCGAATGAAATTGTAGACGAGGACAAGTGTTTGGGATGTTATACGAACATCCACCGATGTTTGGATTTTTAGGAGTTGACCCTCCAAAACCTGATTGATCTTCCCGGCATACATTAAGATCAAAATCTATTCCAGAACACTGGCTTAATGGATTTAAAACTTGAATTGGTTCAGGTTCCGTTATCTCCGCGAACAACTCATTTGGGAAATGATTTTCGATCTCAGAGGGGCAATAAATTTCTATCATTGTCCCTAGATCATCATCATAAAAAAGCTTCATTTCTGAGAACTTGATTGGATTTGATGAATCGAAAATTTGTAAAACAATCTCAACATTTGCTTTCCGTAACAAGTAGCTATCTTTCTACTGATCTTCCGTTTCAATTCCTCCAGCAAAACACGCTTGTTGAATCTCATTCCGATTTTTTCCCGACTTTGAAATACACAACCTTCATCATCTGTATTGATAATTTCTCTATCGAAATGAACATAAACAAAGAAAATATTGGAACTCATCTTGAAAAAAGTTGTGATTTTTTCTCAACAAACAAAATACAAATATTTAGTACTGATAATGAAAACAAAAAGCTCAAATAGTAGAAAAGACACTTATATATATATCTAGTACTGAGGTTAAAAGTGAGCAAAAAGAATTATTTGAGTACAGAAAAAGATGGTGTCAATAATGGGTTGGCAAACACCCTAAAAAATATTTTTGAGACCTGAAAAAGGGGGTGTCGGCCATAGGTTGGCAGACACACAAAAAAATAATTTTTTATTCGTATTTTTTGGGTGTCGGTCATGGTTTGGTAAACACTCAAAAAAATTATTTTTTAATGTAATAAAGGGGGTGTCGACCATGAGATGTCAGGGACCCAAATTTTTTTTTTCAAAATCTCTTATTTTCGTATACCAATATAATACCGGGTTAAAAAAATACAAGGGTGTTGGCCATGGAATGGCAGATACCCAAACAGTTCATTTTTTATGCCTGACACCAATCATTGGGGTGGAATTTGAGGGGAGTGTCGGCCATCACACGAGCTTTTAGAATTTTTACTGTTTAAGTCATTTTGGGGTATATTTTTTAACTTGGGTCATTTTTGTAAATAATAAATTTTTTCGGGTCATTTATATAAAAAACTCAAAAATATAATATATGAAGGATTCGTATTTTTTTAATATACTGGTATGATTATATTGTAGTATCTGTTCATACTTTCTTAACCTTTTAACAATGCACACACACCTTGCACACTTATGTGCTTGAACCCGAAACTCTTAGGATGAATAACATCTTTTTTCTACTAGAACCACTTGTTGAGTTTATGAAGGATTCATATTTGAATCAAGATGTGGATTGATACATTGAATAAATTCAAATACTTGCTCAACTTTTATATATTGTAATTAGTGCCAATATGTCAAATATAAATAGTATTAGATATTTAATAAGTTGTGTATTTTAATAATCAAATTGATAGTGTGAATATCTGTGATGCAAAATTATTATAAAAATGATGCCATATAATAAGTTGTTATTTATTTTAATAATCAAATTAATGAGGAGCTCTTGTCATTTTTCTTTTATTTTATAGAAGGCTTATCTCTAATTATACTCTACGATGAGTATTAGATTATATTTTTCATTAAAGGGATTGCGGTTAGGGGTCGAAATTAAATTTTAATTTTTACATAGTAATAATGTAATTTTTAAAAGATTAAATCAAAATTTTATTAATTTTAAGAGGGTCAAATCAAAATGTAATTTATTTTTACTAATTTAAAATTTTAAAAACTTTAAAGGATTTAAATGAAAATTTTTAAATTTTAAGAGAGGCCAGAGCCCCTGCCAACCTCCTAGATTCGCCCCTAGGCAATAGGTTTAAACATGTTAAAATGATTCACCTACTCTTTTGAAATGTAAAATCTAATTTCTATATTTTAATTTTGAGACATTGTGTTCCTATATTGTTTTATTTAATAATCTCAATTTTTCCGTTTAATTTTTCCGTTAAAGTTAACGATGTCAAATGTCAAATCATTTTTAGCCCTCAACATTTACATTTTTCTATCAATTTGATCCTTATCTTTAAAAGTACATAAAAAAGTTTAAATTATTATTTTTCATGTTTTAAATAAAATAAAAATTTAAAAAGAAATTTAAAAACAATGATAACTTTTTAAATTTTTAAAAAGTTATTAAAAAATAAAAATTCTTTAAAATTTAAAAAAATGATTTTAAAATATAAAAATTCCAAAATTCAATTTTATCTAAATTTGGCTGGATTAATTAGTTCGACCGATTGGATCGGGAATCGAATGGAGTATTGAATTGGTGACAGTTGAACTGATTTTGAATTGGTTTGACTAATTGATTCCCAAAGCGATCATACAACCTATTCAAAGCAAATAAATTATTAAAAAAATTAAAAATAAAAATATTATAAAATTATAAAATCGATCCCATTGATTTTAGCTTGATTCAACAACTTCGTACCAGTTTGTGAGTCAATCAATTTTTTACCTCTCATTAGACCAATACCCCAGTTGATTCTGGCTTTAATAAATCCGGTTTAGATAACTTTAAATTTTGGATTTTTTTATATTTTTTAAAATATTGTTTAAAAAAACTATTCTTTATTTTTGAATTTTAAATTTTTTCATTTTTAAAATATAATTTTTAAACTTTTTTTCTTTAAAATATAAAAAAAATAATTTTTAAAATTTTTAAAAAGTTTTACATACTTTTAAAGGGTATGGACTAACTTGAAAAAAAAAATATTGAGAGATAAAAAATTTTAAAAACTAGTTGACCCGTGAACGGTACAAGTCGATTGAATTAGGCTACAAACAGTTGAAATAGCAGGTGAACCAATTTTATAATTTTTAATATATTTTTGGTGAATTACAAAGAGGAGGGTAAAGCCTTAACAGCAACGCGACTAGCGCGACTCGAACCTAGGCCGATTGAATTGTCAGTTCAATTAGTCCATATGAATTAGCAGGTCAATCGATTTTTTAGCACTCACCAGATCGATACCCAAATCAATTCCATATCCAAATGGGCAGTCTGGTTTAGATAACATTGAATTTTGAAACTTTTTTATTTTTAAATTATTTATTTTTTGAATTTTAAATATATTTTTTTTCATATTATAATTTTCATTTTTTTAAATTATAAATTTTTATTTAAAATATGAAAAAAATCATTTTTAAATTTTTATATACTTTTAAAGTTAAGGAGCATTTTGGCAAAAACTTGTAAAAGTTGAGGGCTAAAAAAGTGGTTTTACCTTTGACATCATTAAGTTTGTTATACCTCATATGCGACAAAATACGTGGCAAACCTAGGAGATGTTTGAACAATAAGTCTACCGTCAACAAACTGGGAGGTCACATGTGAACTCACCCTTTCGAAGTAACTATCTAGGTAATGGATGGCCCGATCTTCATTGGGAATGTGAAATCATTTGGTCCCTAAACATCATGTGGGTTCAACTGTTTTATCCCATCAAAGTCAAAATGAAGGACAAGATCTGTCCTATGATAGACATCCTCGTCTTATTGAAGACATTCTTTCCATACGCTCCGTAATGATGGCCAGATGACAAGTCCAACACGTTAACACCATATTACACGGAATCCCTACCTATAAATACCCTCAAGAACAATGAAGAGGGAATCGACTCTTCAAGAATACTAAGCCTATACTCTCTTAAGATTCTCCCAGCCATAGGCCTTCAAACTTTTTCCACTGTCATTCTTAATAAAGCTTAATAGAGCACTTATATTTATTTTTATGTTTTGATAGAGCACTTAATAGAGCACTTTTTCCACATTCAAAATTTTCTAGCATCATTCTTAATGTACTCCTAATAATTTATATTTATGTTTTGATGCTTGATAGAGAACTTGGGAGCAATAAGAGTGAAAACGAGTGGAAATTAGAACATTGGAGCAGTCTGGAAGCTAAACACATGCAGTAGAGTTTCACACAGGCAGACCACATGACCATGTGACCCACACGACTTTGTGTCCAGGGGATATTAAGAGGAAAATAAAAGGAAAAGGAACTAACCATCATAGAAGAGCACGAAAATTACTCAAAAAACCATTGAAACTGATTTCCAAGTAGTTCTCCATCAAGATTCAAGAGTCCAAGTTGATTTCCAAGGGAGTTATCATGAATTTCTTTTATTTTAGTGGTTATATTGTATTTTTTGTGTTTATTTTTGCAATTATGAACTAATTCTCTTAATCCCTAGGGGAGATGAGCCTTAGGATGAATTCTATTATTTAATTTCTGGTTTTGTGCAATAAAACCTTAGTTTCTTTGTTGTCAATTCTGAATGCTTGATTGTTCTCGGGTTGATAATTTTAAAGTATTAATCCATGTTTATATGTGCATAAGTATAAGTTGAAGAGACCCTTCTTGTGATTAGATCTTGCATAATTGAATGGAGTTGCACGCAATCCTAAAAATAGAACGATATAAATCTACTGCATTAGAGTCAAATCTACTAGGGGGATCTATAGAGTGAATTAATGCAATAATAAGGGTTTTCATTAGAAAAAAACTCAATTAATTAACTTAGAGTTAGTTTCTCTTATTCTTGAAAGAGATATTAGCATAAATTAGGGATTTTTATTGATAAAAGAGCTAAGAAAAAATTGCATAAATTAGATTAAGAACTATAGATGAAATCTAGGTGGATTCTTACATAGGTTTTGCTTTGCTACTTGGTTAATACTTGATTTTTTTTTATTCTTTGGTGCACTCATTAGTTAATTTAGATATTTTAATTTAATTTAATTTTAATTAAGATCTTGAATTATTAAGTTAAATAATAGAAAGAAGATAATTCCCAATAATTGTAGTCCTTAAGGAAACGATATCTGTGCTCACCATAGTTATAATTTTAATTGATAGGTGCACTTATCTTAGTCAATTATTAGTTAGTTTAGTGGACATCAAGTTTAGCTCAGATGAGTAACGTGATATAAAGCTTAGATGAGCAACTTCGTGTGGTGTGTTTACCCAAGTATCTAATTTCATTTTACTAAGGTTCTATCGAGCGAAACGATATAAATGAAACTGGAAACTTGAAAATGTGATGAAATAAACTTGGTAACCAACTTGAAATATCATTGAAAGTTTGATATGTAAATGGTATATTTTTATAAATTGATGATAGAAAATGTAATTAAAATGAATCATGTATGATTTGCAAATGGTACATTTTTATAAATTGATGACAGAAAATGTGATTAAAATGAATCATGCATACTTGGTACAATCTTATGGATTGTTGATTAAATGTCATTGTGATAGGTTATGTGAAGTCATATGAATTGATATGTTTTAAGTTGCTTATAATGTCTAAATGCCATAGATATTGTTAGAGTATGCCCAAAGACCAATCATAAGATGATTGTAATAACAAACTTACTTTATCTCGTTTATTAATATAAGACATAACCATTATTATTTCATTTTTTTTCTATTTTTATAAAAAAACTGTTTTATAATAATGTTCTGAGAATAATATGATTATCCTTAAAGGTCTTAGTTGAGTATTATTGTGGGCTTGGACAACAGTAATGCATTAATACTAACGTGTAGTTTATTGATGACAAAGTGTTGTCATTGACATGGGATGTCAAAATCAATACATGAGTATGTGTGTTAGAGAACAACATATTGGACTGACCCGCTACAAGTATGATTTTTGGATTACTATGTAATAGTCACAACATTACTCATAGTGATTACTATGTATACGATCATCAAACTTGAGATCATCATTATCCCAACATCGTGAGTCGTATATTTTGATACAATCAAACGTCCACCGTAACTGGTTGTTTTATAAAGGTTGATGTTGGATTTACCGCAATCTATGTAGTGGGATATGATTGATCAATATAGGATTTGTCCCTCTTAAATAATGGGAGCAATATCTTAAGCCACTTGATTGAGTGAGATTAGAAATACATGGCCATGCTCGAATAAGTTGATATGAGATATCATACTTATTTGTTTATCATAGTCTACTCAAGATATCAAGAAACATTAGATGAACTATGCACGTGTGACTATTTCATAACTTGTGTCCATTCTAGATATAAAGGAAAAAAGGATTTGATATATGAAGGGTTAATCACAAAGAGGTTATGTTGAATCATAACTTATTGTAACTTAGGTAGCGATGATGAATTGCTAGATGCCACTCATTGTTTGTAATATTAGAATCGTTCTAGTATTACTATTAATGTTACAATAGCTTATAGGATCACACCCTATGGTTGAAACGAACATAATCGAAACACAATTGGTATTATGTTTAACTATAACTATAACACGATTAAATTAATTATTGAATTAATTTAATTTGACAGTTAATATTAAACACATTATGTGTACAAACTTGTTGTACACGAATAGAGAACATAGTTACTATTAATATATGAATTTGATTCATATAAAAAATTAATATAGTTTACCGAAATTATTAAATAATAATTTCGGTCAAAGATTAAAACATGGAAGTTAGTATCTTTTTGGAAAGGATATAATGCTTTAATAACTTTTCATATGTTTCTCTAAAGGGATAATTCCTTTTTTAATATGAGATATTAAATAAAAGGAAAGAATATCATAATTGTGTTAGGGTTTTTATATCAGGATTGTGTATAGGGTCTAACAGCCGTCAATATACAATATTCTCTCAGAAAAGTTTAGAGAGTTTTACCATTCGTTGTCACACTAAGCGGATTACGTAGAGGTCGAAACCTTGTGTAGCAACTTGGATTGACATACAATTGTGCAATATGGTTCACAACAGTAAGTTTTTCAGACGATTAAAGGTAATCATTCATACCTTTCTCACCCCGATTCGTTCCTCGCATATGGATCCCTAGATGTGATCGTTTGATTTATTTTTTTCTCTACGCCATGGGGTGTACCGGTGATCTAACAGATATGTATGTATTATATATATGCTCACCTTGTTTTTTTGATGTTGTAAGTTCCATTATCTAACAAACATTATGCCAAACTAAGACAGTTATTATGCTTACTGATAGTATTAGAAATGACACTTATTTTCTCCCTAAATTTGTATATTAATTATTCCTTTTGTATAATTTTTAGCATACATTTGTAGTATTTCATACTTAGGATATGCATTTTCTAACTCAATGATGTTTGATCTTATTTTCTTTCATTTTATATCTTTTGAGCCACTAATGTCACCGTATGTAGCATAAGTTTTGAGTCTAAATTTGTCAGCGTATAAGTCTATCTCAGAAGGTCAGTACTGGAAAGTGTTCAAAGATGCAGTCATAAATTTAACCTGGATTTACGGCCAAAGTTGTCATCGCAAAGATACCTTCACCTCGTACAAGTGAAGTCACGCTACAAACTTACCAAGAAGCACCAGCGTAGGAGAATGCTAAGTTGTCATGTAAGAAAAAGATCATAGACTGTGCCTAGAGATGCGACGACAACCTGCAGATGCCTGATAAACAACACTAGATCTGCGTGAGTGCACAGCTGGAAATAACTAACTTGTACAGCTGCCAAAATGGTTAGATCTGAGAAGGAAGGAGAGCTGCAAATTTCGAGAGCTTATAAATAGGAGGGAAAAAAGTAGATTGGGCATTAAGAGGGTAAAGAATTAAACTCGAGATAATTTCTCAAATCTTTAAGCAAGCTGCCATGGAAGCTTGAGCTCGAGGGGAGGTGATTTGACATAGCAAAGAAACAAGACTTCTGACGAGAAGGGTCTATATGTGACACAAGACGAGCTGTCACGGAATAGTTCTAGTAAACTAGGAATAGGATGCTTCGACTTTATTCTTTGATACCTTTTTATTATTGATGAATACTGTTGATTATCAATTGAGTATGGAAGTACCTTTTGAAATTAGATCTGATTTGAATTCTACTTCATTCTCCTTATCTATTTATAGTTGGATTTAACTGTTTTGACCATAGAAGTGTGATTGCAGTCACAGTCACTAGAAGGTGTAGTGACAAGTTAGATTAACAAGAAAGACAACGAAAGTTGCTTGAGGCAAAGAAGGATTCTGGCCACTTGTTCTTGGGTGCAAAGCATTACCAGCACTAGAAGTTGTGGTAATTGTTAGCATTTGAGTCTTTGTTAAACAGAAGAAGTAAATGCATTAAGATCTCATTATGACGTCATTGAGGCGACAATTTATCTATTTGTTACCTTGTAGTCACATTTAGCATTGCGACTTGTGAAGTCAGTGATCCTCTCCATTCTTTACACTTGGTCACACTCTTTACTTTTCTGAATTTAACTTTACATCTCAACAACAACTCATTTTTATCTTAATTTGCTCTGATATTTATTTTATATTTACGTTGACATTAACTCTTTTAGTTGTGCAAATCTAACTCAGCTGTGCTGACATCTTTAGTAACAATTCCTCTAATTTTAACTTTAATTGCTTCGACAATTGAACATCAAGAACTCTATCCTCGTGGGATCGATATCCGATAGATCAAATCTATCAACTATACTTGCATCGACGAGTGTCTGCTTGCACTTAAATGTTGTGACGTTCATAGACCGATCACTTACGTAGAAACAAAGTAAGCATAGCATATTCCATTTGAACTTACTAAGCATTATATGCTTACTCTAGTTGTTTTCTCTATTTGTAGATTATCACCTTGCAAAACTTGCTGAGTCGGATCAACATGAAGCTCACACTATCAACGAGATGGCAGAATTATGCCTATTTTGAGTCTAAAAATTGTGGCATGTATACAAGGGTATATTGGTGTGCAATTGGTCATTTTGGTGGCTGAATAGTCTTCTCTATTTTTCCTAGTTTTAGGTTAGGTTTTCTTTTCTTTTCCTTTTCTTTTCTTTTCATTCTTAGATTAGGTTTTCTTTTTTCTTTTTAGAGTAGATTTTATTTTTGTTATTTTCTTTCTTGTTAAAGATTTTTATAAATGAATATGGATCAAGCTTTTGGGTTCCATGAGTTCCATATCTAAATGAGCATTTTTGACCCTTATCTTTATATTGTGCATATCAATTGTTCAGTGAAATGTTTGCTTAAATGTTAAGCTTTATTATGTGCCATGGGTTCGATCGAACTTACCTCTGTGTTATATGTCATAAGTAAGCTAATTCGATGCTACGCCAAGAGGGACGACGTTAGGGCTATGTCAAGGAAATGGAGGGAAGGGCTATTATGCATACAGAGTGAACTTGTGTTGGTGAGAATGAGTCTAATAGAAATAATGAAGATAAGTCAAGGGACTTGTTTGTAAGTCCTAGAAATATACCTAGATCATGTTGAAGAACCATTGTAGTCAGTAGTATCACTAAGAGACAAAATAAATAGAATTATATAACCAAGTCATAGTTATTCACTTGTAAAGTCTATTGTAACCAATGTAATCACCTACCAAGTTCCCATATTTAAATTTGTTTAAAGATTATACTTTAAATAAGAAGTAAAATTTGTGCGATAAGTCATAGGTGAGTTTGTATCTGAGCACTAACACCCGAGATCTGGATCTAAAGAATTGGATGAAGTTGAAGGCGTTACATGTAGGACCTCAACGGGTGAGCTTCAAGGCTAAATTTTCTTTCGATGTACAAATTGGTCCAAAGTTGCAAAAATAATTAAAATTAAGTAAATTTATCATGAATTGAATAAAAAATATATTTTTTTATAAATTTATCTAATTTTAAAAATGTAAAATAAAATTCACAAAGTTTGTTATTAATTACTCAAAATTTGCAAGAATTACGAGCTAGAAAGTGATGTAGATAACTATATTTTTATAGTTATCAGTATGTCATCCATGCTACTACGATTAAAAAGGTTGCAACGTAAGTGCGCAGAAACATTATCCTATTTTCTTGACCCCTAATGTTTAATTGCTTGCTGATAATTAATGCTCCCAATAGTTATATGGACCGAGCAACACAATACCTCATGATTGTTGACCTACTACAATTCGTTATTGTAACGCCCCAAAAATTTGATAATTGCTTTTCTAATTTTATTAATGAACATGTGTTTGCTTTTGTGGTTATGTGCTTTGTTTGCATTCTTGAGATCGATGGTTCGAGTCGTATATTTTGGTATTTGTGATAATTTTCTTGTTTGAACATTTAACTTAAAGTTCCTCATTTAAATTTATTTTTGTGCAATCTGTGTTAACAATGAGGCTAGTAGTTCAATGGTTAAGCATTTGACTGCTCTCTGGTTCTATGTTCGAGTCACTATGTATGAAACAAGAACTTTTATTTTTGCACTTTTCCACAAAACTGATCAAAATTTAAATGGTTCTTTCCCTCTATTGTTTTATTAAATGTTCTTTTTCATTCTTTTTTCTGTTCTTTCTTAGTTTACATTCGTTCTTAAAATTTTCTTTTTGTTCTGTTCACTTTGCGTAATTGTTATGTTGTGTTGCGATTTTGCTTGCTCTTATACTCGTTAAGGTACATTGGGTCGGTTATTTTGTTATTATGTGTTATGGTGCGAATTGGGAAATTTATTCAAAAATCCTAAGGTATTGATCGGTAATTTTGTGTTGTGTTCGCCTGTTCGCGCTAGGGGTGGCCCAAGAGACGTCTAACGCTTCACGCTTCACGCCTCACTTAGGAACTGATCGTGTACTGTGAATCCGCGGTAAGTAGACTTTCGTCTGTTTTGTGTAGTGAGTCGAAGGTTTCAACGAACATTGATTATTGTGAGTGTGTGTTTTACAAATGTTTTGTTGAATTGGACGTTTAAAACTTGTTTTAGGCTTGGAAATTGCATTTGGGTGCTTTTACATCGTTGTGTAAATAGGTGGGTATCAAAACCCCTTTCATTTATGCATTTTTCTTCACTGAAAATGGGATTGTCAACTGCACACAGGCGTGTGTGTCAAACGGTCATGTGCTAGGACGTGTAACTCACTATTCTTTTATTTGAGACATACGGGTGTATGCTAGATCGTGTGTAGGAAAAATAAGGTGCAGAGGTCACACGGGCATGTGTCCAGACCATGCCGCCCACTGTTTATGCATTAAGGCCACACGGGCACTCGATGGCCGTGTGCCAGACCGTGTGGAGCCACACGAGCGAGTGAACTTGAAAAATGAAAATTTTGTTTTAGCTGTAGTTGTTGTATGAGGCAAATGTAAGCCGTCTGTAGGACTTGTATGAAATGAATTGAGCTGTATGAATTGCTTTAGCATGATTATAAACTAGTTTTGCATATCTGTACGAGACAATTTGTAAGAATTTTAACCCTTTGTTATACTGGAATTATATATTCATATCTGCGTATGAATTGTATGTATTTGTCATTTGTTCTCTGCATTTGCATGGGGTAAGGTTACGAATTGAAGGAAGTATTTTGTACTAATTTGGTGGTTAATCCACCCATGATTATATCTGAACAGGCAATGAGACTGTAAACACTACAACGTGTCATATCGACACCAAGAGTGGTGTAGGGCTGAACGGGTATTATATACCTATTGGTGTGTTGGGTTGGTCGGAGATGTTGTGTAGCAGATGAGGGTAGGATAAATGCATTTGTATCTATATTTACATCTAAATCCGATTTTGTATCTGATCTGCTGCGTATCTGAACTGTCTTGTGTCTGAAACTATAATTAGAAGTAATCGGATCGAATAAGAGTGAGTATGCTATCTAAGCTCTCAATAATATCTAAATCATTTTACGTACATTGATTTTATTTATGTTTTTCTATTAAGTTGCAACGTATTAACTAGAATGAATGAATTTCAGGAACCTCTTAAAACTGAGCGATCGGCGGACGCGGGACTCGGTCATCTAATGGACTTACTTTAAATAAATGTGTGTGTGTTTAAACTTGTTACTGGTTTTCAGACTCTAAGTTTTAAGATTGAATTATATCGAATGGTTGTTGGTTTTAAGACTTAACTATGTCTTAATTAAATCTGCTTTAAGTGCGACTGTTTTCTGGTAAGTTCAAGTGACATCCCAAGCTTGGTCTTTCCGCCTAGGTCGGATTTAGGGTGTTACATTTATGGTAAATTAGACTATTACGACACCTAACAAGCTTGTTTTAATCCATTTTACATTTTTAATGCATTTTTAGTTTTATTAGCTTAGATTTAATTTCTTGCAAAATAAGTGTTTTTATACGCAATAATTGTGTGTTAGTTGATCTATTAGGCCAATAAGGGCCTTAGATAGTTTTAATGAGCTTAATTGAGTGCGCGTGATACCTATTTTCAGGCCTAAAAGCATCAAGAAGGACAATCAGGTCGCAACACAACAGAACAAGCTTCAGATGTAACAATTCGTTTTTCAATGGTGTCGGGAATAGTGGTTTTGGGATCACAATTCTGACGGAAAAGTCCATAGATAAATTTAATTAATAACTATGATTTAAATATAGTGTAATATTGAATCATGGTTTAATACATTTTATTAATTGGTCTGTTAGTCAATGTACAAGTAGTACGTACTAAAAGTCAAGTGGTTTTGAAAAATTAAGTATCAGGGCCTCGTTTTCATAAATTGAGCTGTAAATATTTTTATTAAAATATTTACAAAGTTTTTGTATAAATGGATTAAAGTTTGGTTCGAAAATTTCAATGATTTGTTAGTTAATTAATGAAAAAGTACTAAATAAAGTAAAGTGGTAAAAGTTTAAAATTTTAATTAACCGAAGGACCAATTGGGCAATTTGACCTTTTTATGCTTGTCAAACGGTGGTGGAATCCAATTGTTATATGTATTTATGGATATTTCCATTTAAACCTTGGAGTGGGGAGTAATTAGCTCAAGCCAACTAAGTAGCTTGGATGACTTAAAAACAAGGATCTATTTATGAAAATTTGTATAGTTACAGGGTTCAATCGTAAATTTGTAGAAAAAGTAAGGGTTGATAAAAATGTTTGGCATGAGAACAGTATTTTGAGTTGTGTTTGATAATGGGTGAATTTCTGAAATTCTTAAAGGAAGGACTCAAAAGTTCAAGTGTCAAAGTGTGGTGAGTAATTTTGTAAAATCAGATGTTAGAGATGTTATGTTTATTTCTTTGTTATTAAATAGAATATTGGAAATTGATTAAATAAATGGTTTTTTAGATCAAGATACGCCACAATCGGGTTCGAGTCGAGGAAAGGACAAGGTAGTGGATTAGTCAACGACTCATTTAGTACTTTTGGATTCTCCGAGGTAAGTTCATAACTTACATTGAATTTAAATTGTTTATTTTCATATATATATAACTTGATTTGTTATATTTGGTTATATTTGTTAGAGGATACTTAAATCTTACGATATAATAATATGAAATGATATGGATATATATGCCCGTTGGATTTTTTGAGGAATGCTGGGATTTACAAAACCCGATTTTGGGATTTACAGGATTTATGAGTGCTAGTCTTAGATGTCCTACCGATGGTTGAGATCCGACATTTGTTGCGGATTCTTTACAGCTCGTATGAGCAGCATCGTGTAGCCTAACATCTCGACCCACAACTCGTGTGAGTAGGACCACTTCATAGCTCGTATGAGCAGCTTCATGTAGCCTAACATCTCGACCCACATCTTATGTGAGCAGGCCCACTTCACAGCTTGTGTGAGCATTACAGGTTATATGGGTGCTGGTCTTAGATATCCTACCGATAGTTGAGATCCGGCATTTGTAGCAGATTTTTCACAGCTCGTGTGAACAGCATCGTGTAGCCTAACATCTCGACCCATAGCTCGTGTGAGCAGACCCAATTCACAGCTCGTGTGAGCAATACATGATACGGAGACATTACCTGCACACTTAGTGTGAAAACGATACCGTTATGACCCATGTATTTCCAAAGATCCAACGGGTACACAAGTAGCAATATATGCAAGAAATGTGATAATATACGGTTGAAATAAAAAGTATAACTCAAGATAGAAATTACGAAAATCTTGAGAAGAAACTTATATATATATATATATATATATATATATATGAGAGATACGAAAATGAACGAGAATACCTTAAGAAATATGTGTTTTGGTAAGTTGATTTTCTTAATACAAACTTACTAAGCATTTCATGCTTATGTAGTTGATTTATGTGTTCTTGTAGATCGTCGAAAAGCTTGATCGTTTGGATCGAAGGAGCCACATCACACTATCCAACCACTAAATTGGTAGCTCTCGGTTACTTATCTTAGGTTTTAAATGGCATGTATAGGATTGAATATTTTGTTATTTTGTATTTAGTTAGGTGAAAGGTCCATTTTGTGTTTTGTTGCCATTAAATGATCTATAGGAAATGAGGTATTATGATTTGGAAATTTAAACTTGAAAAAAATGGTAATTTTATAAAACTTGAGTACTTGTATCGGTAGTACTCTTGTGACTACTGGTAAAAGTATAGGGCAAATTATACTTTGGCTACTGACCTTTTTAGTATCGGTAGAACTATTCTTAAGTTTCGATAGTTGCAAAAGTTTCAGTATTTGCTTTGACTTGTATCGATAGAAACTGCAGGAAGAATCTACCCTGCTCTTTAGAGTTTGTACCACCGGTAGAAGTATAGGTTATTCTGGTAGTACCTATACTTGTATCGGTAGAACTCTCCCTTCTACCGGTAGAAGTTTGCAGGTATTTTCACTCGTTTTTTGACTTTGCTTCTACGATACTTGCCCAATCGGGTATTGATAGAAGTCTATTAAATCCTTTAAAATTTCGTTTTTAAGTGGAAATAAATACGATTGACTTCAAAATTCGAAAACATCTTTAAGAAGGTCTATGGGACACTGTTTTGAGATAGTTACATAAGTTTTAAATAGTTAAATGTTGATAAATGATGAAGTAATTACTACCTACCTACTCGGGTCTGACGACCGGACCGGCAAGAGGCGTTACACCACTAATTGAATGCGAGCATCCTTAGATAATCACTTGTGATTAAAAATCGAAATATTAGTTCCGTTACCAACTCGCCAGCTAAGCCTATCCGATAGAACCTTTCGAGCTCCCCTAATATAAACTCTATTTAATCATTAAATTTTTGAACATTTTTGTAGTCATTAAAATTAAAAATTAAAATGACAATTTTAAAATTATTAATTAAAATATAATTATAAATATGTAATTTAAATATTTAATTATTTTTAGTACAATTGTGATTAAAACCTAAATGTTTGGAATGTAAATATTCGGCTAATAAATCATAATCTAAGTTCAAATTTTGAATTCATGTTACCGACATATATAAAATAATGTAAATATTTATTATAAAAGTTACTGAAAGTACTAAAATACATTAATTTATTTTTTAACAAATAAAAATAATTTCGTGAATTATCTATAACCTATAACTTTAGTTAAAAATAATCTCAAAGGGGTAATTGTTTGACATTTTCACTATTGTTTAAAGTAGGGGTGAGCGTTTATCCAAATCGAATTGAATCGAGTAAAAAAATTCAAATTAATCGAGTTCACGAGTCCTATTTTATTATCTTAACTCAATTTGAATTTTTTTTAATCGAGTTGAGTGAAATGAAATTTGAGTTGAGTCGAATCGAATGAATTTTCAAGTTAAATTTTAAAAAAATTAAACATGTCAAATAAAAAATTATTACTTGTTGGGGATCGACCTGATTTAACAATGAACAAGTAAAAAATAGCGGAAGAAATTGAGAAACTGAACACACAAATTTAACGTGGAAAACCCACTCCTATGAGGATAAAAAACCACGAGCAAAAATAATTTTACTATAATGACAAAAAACGAAGAGTATAAAAGATGGAGATAAAAACTAAATCCCAAAAAATCCGAAACAAATAACCCACAACATAAATACAAAATTCTCCAAAGGGGTTATGACTTTTAATTTCTAATGGGTGTTAGTTCTAAGGTTGTAAAAGAGTTTTACTTATAAGCTAAATTCGTAAGTCAAATAAATTATGCTAATAAATGAAAAATATATTATACTAATAAATATTAAATCTTCTAAAAAAATATATTTTGTTTAACTTGACTTGCAAGCAATCTTTTATTTGACTGAATATGAGGCATACTCATCAAATCTCCACCTTGACTTATATTTCTACAAAATCATCTTTGCCAAGCCTCCCACAGGCCTATCTTGAACTATGTAGGGAATTAACTGAGTCGAATCTATGCTTAGAAGCCGGAAGACTTCTAGCCTTCGACTTGAGCACTGCTAAATCAAAACTAACCCGGGTCTGAATTTCACGAACACAATGCGCTAACTTTTCAAAACCTGCATCTAAAAGAGAACCGCTCTTCAACGAAACAGTCATATCTTTTTTCCTCTTATGACTAAGTTGCCTTCACTTCAAACGAGTTGACTTCAACTCCATAAAGGATGAGGGACGTCTGATTTCATCGGTCACTGTAGAATCTTTAAGAATATAAAGATTGTCGGTCCTTTTACCTTTTAACAAAATGAAAGCCCCACGAGATACCTTAATTCCGCTCTACTCGATGTTGATTTTGCAACCTTTCGAGTCTAAAATACTTAAGGAGATGAGATTATTTCGTAAATCAGGTACATACCTAACATGTGAGAGTGTCCTAATCGTCCCATTATGCATCCTAATTTTAACAATACCAATACAGATTACCTTACTGGATGAATTGTTTCCCATGACACAATTCCACCTTTAACCGAATTGTATGTGGAGAACCATTCTCTGTTACGACACATGTGGAAATAACATTCTGAATCTAGGATCCACTCGGACATAAGCTCGGAGTTATTGCTCGTTGACACTAACAAGAAATCATCTCCGCTTTCTTCGGCCAAATTAACACCAACTACATCTTCCTCGTTACTCTCAGCAACCTTTTTATTTCACAGTTTGTAACAATCTGCTTTAATGTGACCTAATTTATTACAATAGTGACACATTTTGTCTCGTTTCTTTGATGCTACCAAAACGAAAGCTTGCCTATTTACCTTGCTATCCGAACCAAACTCATTATTGAGTTTGTCTTTACTCAAGAAATTACCCTTCACATCCTCGAACGAGAGTTTCTCTCTACCATAAATCATGGTTTCCCTAAAAGACTTGTATGAATGGGGTAAAGAGCACAACAATAGCATAGCCTAATCTTAATCGTTAATCTGAACCTCAATGTTATTTAAATCATTTAAAAAAGTAATAAATTGACTGATGTGATCTTTAAGAAGCTCACCTTCGTTCTTGCGAAATGTAAATAGATGTTTTTTTCAACACTAAATGGTTAGTTAAAAACTCAGTCACATAAAGAGCTTCTAACCTTTTTCACAAGGTGGATGAGGTTTTCTCCATCAATATCTCCTGCAATACCTTATTCGCGAGGCACAACTGTATTGTAGATAGGGTCTTTTCATCAAGCTCTTCTCATTATGACTGATCCAAATTCTCAGGTTTTTCTCGGTAACGACTGTTGCAACGTAAAACGTATGTGCAAATGTGCAAGTATACACGTCACTCACTCAAGTAATAAAGTGATAAGCGAGTTATCGTCTCCATAGGGATCGGAATTAATGTGATCTAACTAAGTTATTGTCATAGCAAAAGAAAAATGTCAAAGAATAGTTAATGTATGTTAATGTCATAACAAAGAAATAATATTAAGGCAAAGTTGATAGGAATTATGCTATGGCAAAGTAATATAAAAGAACTATTGAAAATAAATAATACTGAAAAGTAAATGGTAAACTAAATACTGAAAGATAAATGGTAAACTGTAAATGGTATGTGATGAACAGTGGTTGAAGCGTTGGCAAGATATCAAAGGGTAAACTATGATGAATAATAAAGTTGAGCTCATTTAGATCAGATTCATATATCCCAAAATGTCATGGCAAATATCTAAAGCTATACTGTCTGTCAAGAAATTCATTTAGCAATTGTTACACACTTAAACTCCCATCGTATCTATGGTAAGCATGCATGTGAGAAGTCTAAATGAGTAACAGTAAAAACAATAGATTTAAACAAAAATCATTCATAAAAATAACATTCATCATCGTCTCAAACAAACTCAAATAAAATAACCAAATCCAATGATGAAATAACAGGAGCTGTTGTCACCAACTTCCTCAATCTCTGACACTCTGGTTAGATCTGGAGGGTAGATGCCTTCTTCCTCGTGCTCAGCTCTTCAATTGAGCTCGTCTTTTTCCCTGTCTGCCTCAGAATCCTCGCGTGATTTGCGCATTGGTCGTGCGTGATTTCTTTCAAATTTTCACTCAGATTTTTCCAGTTACACTTCACACTTTCTTCATTTTTCTCACAAGTATTTATAGGGCTGATTTAGGTCGATACTCTTTACACAGCTCATCCTCTCTATACAGCTTCTAGAAGCATTCTAGTAGGATCACACCTTCTGCATTTCTTCTGGTGTATTCCTTCAGCAGGTCAGCATCTAGCTGGCAGCTTCTGGAATCTGCTGAGTTAGCACTCCGAGGATTGTCGTGACAAAAAACTATGTTAGGGCATAATCATTCATCTTGAATTCTAGCTTCCTGCACCACACTCAATCACCGCACCATCTTTTTTTTCTTCCAAATTAGAGTAAAAATGCAATAAATTACGTATAACCAAGCTTTAGGCATGCATGCATGAAAAATACTAAATTCTATCCTAAAATGCTTAATTTTACCTAAGTCCAAACACTTTCTTAAGGTTAAAAAGGTATAAAATATAACTCTTTTCAAGAGTTATCAACGACTTTTTTCAGGCTGGTCTAAACTAGAATTGCTATAATTCTAACTTACCACAAATTAAAATTTTTGACACCATCGAATTTTTCAATGTCAAAAATTATTGTTCACATTTCTAAATGGGCTGATTTACGGAAATTGAACTAGCTTTGATACCACTTGTTGGAGATCGACTCGATTAAGTAACGAACAAGTAAAAAATAACGAAAAAAATTGTGAAATTGAGCACACAAATTTAACATGGAAAACCTCCTCCTAAAATGATAAAAAACCACGGGCAAAGATAATTTTACTATAATGGTAAAAGAACAAAAGTACAAAAGATGGAGATAAAAACTAAACCCAAAAAAAAACGTAAACACAAAATTCTTCAGACGTGCTATGAGTTCTAATCTCTACTGGGTATTATTCCTAAGGTTGTAAAAGATCTTATTTATAGGCTAAATTCATAAATAAAATAAATTATGCAAAATATATTATACTAATAAATACTAAATTTTCTAGAAAGAAAATATATTTTGGTTAACTTGACTTGCAAGTAATCTTTTATTTGACTGAAATATGAGGCATACTAAACATTACAGTATAATTAATTCCATGTTAGAGCACATAAGTTTGAAATCATATGTATTTGAATTTTTTTTTTCAAAGCATAATAATAATAATAATAATAATAATAATAATAATAATAATAAGATACTTGAGTATGATAAAGTTGAGACATTAATTAGGTCCCAAAATTATTATTTTAGAAAATTTTTAAAATTTTAACTTTTTTATATATTTTTTAGAATTTTTATAAAATATAAATTTTGAAACTTTTATAAATATTTTGAATTTTTTTTTGTAATTTTTTGTTGAGAGAGATACCAATTTGCTTATTTTCAAAGTTGATCAGGATCAAAAAGGTATTTACACCAATTTGTTATTCGAAATTCGAGTTATTCGAATTGTGAAATTCAACTCGACTCGAACTCAAAACTTGAATTGATTTTTTCAAGTTGACTAGAATAACTCGATTTGATTAACTCGAAATTTAATTTTTTTCGATTTTAGAAATCAAATCAAAATTTGCTCACCTCTAATTTAAAGTGCTAAGACATTTGCTTTGTGAACTGCCTTTCTTTTTCCTATATATTTTAAAAACTTAAAGAATTGATTACAATTTAAAATAGGATTAATTGACAATGAAACTTTTAGACTTTACAAACAGAGTTAGGGATTGACAAGTATCTTATAGGGATATAATAAAATATTAAAAATCAAATATTTTAAAAAAAAGATATGTGACAATTTTTAAGGTTGATTATGGAATAAAAAAAGTACACTATCAATGTGCCAAATACTAACTCTTTAAAATATTTATACATGATTGAGGCTTAATTCAGTTGATAGTGTTGTTATTATAGTAATGCGTATATGAGTTTGAGTACACTTAAATGTGTTTTCCTTATATTTAATAATTGAGAAGGGATTATGGGCAACAGTAAACATTGTATGTATAAAAAATGGATAATTTTTTGTCTATTATCAGTGGGGTAAGAAAACTCCACAAGTGAGTTTAAGATGATGAAAAATGTATTTCATTGGCAATGTATAGAATCATAATCTTAAAAAAATATAAGAAAACTATTTGGTACACAACTAGTGAAATTTTTAGACTCCATAAGTAGGGTCAAGAGGTTGAGGAGTGTTCTATAGAGGTATAGTAAATATTAAAATATATATTTTAAAAAAAGACACTTGTCAATTTTTCAAAGGTGCTTGTAAAAAAATTGTCAGTGTACCGAATACTAATCTAAAAAATATTATATACATTATCAATCTAATAAATATTAATAACAGTTAAAACAAAAAAAGTAAATATTAATAACAAAATAATATATTCAAAACTATTGAATCTCCCTTAATTAATTATATATATTTATTCTTTACCTCTTATAAATTATTGAGTATGTTTGAAACTATCGCCGGTGGAGTTTGTGATTGGCTCGAATGCAACTGGGACAAATGGTGGAATTGGTCGGGCCAAGAAAAAGGTTCTTAGACGTGTGGATCAACCTCCGAAGTTGGAGGATCCTAAGGTGGACATGAACGAGCAAACAATTTCAAAGGAGTCGAATGTAAGGGTTTCGTATAAGGAGACTCTTATGGGTGTGGGTGCTACTCTATCTAATCATGAGAGATTAGATGATGAGTTTCAGTTGCAAGATGGTGATTTTACAACGGAGATGGTGGACGAAATCCCATATGTAAAATTCTCAATTCATGTTCATTGTTTTATTAGGAAAAGAATGAAGAACTCTCTGTTGATAAAGTTGATTGGGAGGAGTATTGGGTTTAATGCACTCCTTAATAAGATTCAAATATTGTGAAAACCAAATCACCATTTCAACTAATGGATTTGAAAAATAACTTCTACCTTTTCGGTTTATGGACAAATGAGATTTGAACATGGCGATTATGGGTGGACCATGGGTGATGTTTGGGCAATATCTCTCTGTCCAACCTTGGACATTGTCTTTCTCCACTGATAAAGATGTCTTTGACAACCAAGTCGTCTGGATTAGATTACCAGCACTTTCAAAGTATAATTATTCTGAATGTCTCCTCAAGGCTATAGGTTAACTGATCGGACCAGTCATCAAGATTAATCTGAATACGTCACAGAAAAAGTGAGGGAGGTTTGAGAGGATAACCGTTAATATTGATTTGAGGAAGCCTTTGGTATCTAAGATTAGAATCGAAGGTAGGCTTCAGAGAGTTGAGTACGAAGGGTTACTGAATGTGTGTTTCAAGTGTGGGTTGTATGGCTATGGAGCAGAAGTATTTTGAAAATCCCAAGGAGGAGTTTCAGAAGATGAGGTGTAACGTTCGACATCGAAGGTGGTGAGGGATTCTGTTCAAAAATCGGTTGAGGAGGATGCTTTTGGCCCATGGGTGTTGGTGGAACCTCGTTCATAAGGAAGGAGAAAGGAAGTGAGAGACAATTGTAAGGGGAGTGTTGGAAAATGGAGATGATGGGTTCGAGGTTTGTTGCACTCGATGACATAAAATCAGAAAGTATCCCCGTTATTCAAGGAAGATCTGCGAAAAATCAGCTTGAGCAATTTATGAAAGCTACTCCATCGACTTTGTTTGCTGGAGAAAAGTTTGGGATGAGAACTAAGGATATGAGGGTTAAGGTTTCGATGGGTAAAGGAAAAGGGGAAAAAAGGAAAAGTTTGGTGTTGGGAGTGAGCTAAGAATGGCCCGATCAATTTTAAAACATTTAAAAGGGGCTAGTGGGTCAATTGAAATGGGCCTTGAGTAATTATTGGGTAAGAGCTTTAAAATGATTAAGGTTACCAATAAATTGAATAATAGGAAACACAAGGTTGTTCGACCTTTACGTGTGGATAAAGTAAAGGGGCCAAAAGGGAAGGAGAATAATACTTTTATTTTTTGTGGGCATGCTTAAGGTAATTCTGATCCAAAAAATTGTGCAGCTTTGGGCATGCGAATCCAACGAAGTAAACCTCTGGATGGTGTGATGGTTACAACTAGAATATTACAGTGGAGATTGGTGTAACTAAGGAAGAAATTGTTGGGGCAATTGATAATTTTGTTGGAGATAACGACAGTGTTGGACATCTGTCTGTAGGCATGGATAAGATGGATGCGGATTGTGAAGGTAATATGGTTACTTCTCATAATTTATCTATTTTTACTAATGGGTGTGTGCTAATACACTGATTTATTTGAGTTTGCTATGAATACAAAAATTATATTCTGGAACTGTCAAGGCACGAGGCACCCTAAATTCCATAAATATGTTATTGAGTATAGGCAAGAATTTTCTCTTGATTTTTTTAAACTTGTATTAGTGGTAACCAGCGGATGGAATTTTTAGTCGGTTAGGGTTTGATAATTCCTATAGAATTGAAGTTGTAGGTTTTTTTTATGGAATATGGATTCTCTAGAAGGATACTATTATTGTTAATATTGTGACTTTGCACTATTAGGTTGTTACTCTGAAAGTCCAAGATAGTGCTATTTCTTCTAATTTTCTTTGCTCAACTATCTATACGAGTCCTCATATTGTTGATAGAAATATTTATGGGATTATCTTCGATCGTTAGCATTGAGGATTGAGAGGCCTAAGCTAATTGCAAGAGATGTTAATTCTATTCTAGATGCATCGGAAAGGGTTGATGGTTCGCTAAGGGTGCCTAAAGGGTGTAGTTTATTTCGGATGTTTGTGTTTGATCAAGGTCTTTGAGATTTGGGTTGTATTGGTTCCAAGTTTACCTGGAGTAGAGGAGGTTTATCTCAAAGAATGGATAAATCGATTTGTAATGAGGATTGGGATGCGAGCTTTTCAAATTGTAGTATAAGGATCTTCATCGTCTTAAATTTGATCATCGGCCTATCCTTATGGCCTTGAGTTTGTTAAGGAATAATGGAACTCGTCCGTTTAGATGTTTAAATAGTTGGATGCTCCATAGAGATTTTCATCCTTTAGTACAACATAACTGGAAGGGTAAGGAATCTGTTGTTGGGAATTTTGAGAATTTTCGGTCTGTGGTTCTAGATTGGAACAAGAAAATATATGAGAATATTTTTTAGTGTAAAAAGTGACTTACTATTGAGCTAATTCGTGTTCAGCATGTGTTGGAGTTGAGATTCTCTGACAGACTTCGTAAAAGGGAATTAAAAATTCAGCTAGAACTTGATGAAGTCTTGAAACATGAAGAGCTCCTATGATTCTAAAAGTCTCGTGCCACGTGGCTTGCTCATGGGGATCACAATACAAAATATTTCCATAGTCGTACTGTGGCTAGATGGAGGAGTAATTGAATTGAAGGGCTAAAAGATTAACGGGGATAGTGATGTTTTGCGGATGAGCAATTGAAGCAACATATTGTGGGTTTTTTTGCTAATCTTTTCTCTACAAATAGTCCAATTATTGATCCCTTCTCATGTAGGGGTCGATTTTTGAAATTATCATCAACTGATAAAAGTGCCCTTGAAAGGGCTATGACAAATATTGAAATTCGTAATGATTTGTTTGGTATGGCTTCCCTTAAAGCGTCTAGAGTGGGTGGGTATCATGCTAAATTTTACCAATTGCACTAGGATATAGTAGGCCCTTCAGTTTGCTTAATTGTCCATAGTGTGTTAGAAGGTCAGCCTTTGGATCCATCTCTACATCGTACCCTTTTGGTCTTAATTCCGAAGGTTATTGGTCTTGAGCGAAGAACATAGTTTTGACCGATCATTTTATACACTATGTTATACAAGGTCATTACCAAATAGTGGCGAATAGGTTACGACCGTTGATGGGACACCTCACTAGCTCGAATCAGGATAGTTATGTGATGAGGCGTAATATTGAAGATAACATTGTGGTTGCGCAGGAAGCAATCCACTCCTTACAGAATTTTAATGGTAAGAAATTTGGGATGGCTTTGAAGATTATGTGGAGAAGGCATATGATCGAGTCCGATGGGATTTCCTAAAGGACACTTTGGTGGAAGTGGGTCTTCCAAGCTTATTAGTCAGAGTCATAATGCATTGTGTTTCCTCTTGTTCCCTCCAAATTCTGTGGAATGGGTCACTTACAGAAGATTTTTGGACTTTATGTGGCATTCGGTAGGGGGATTCGCTATCGTCGTACTTATTTGTCCCTTACATGGAAAGACTGAGTCATTTTATTGAGGAATCCTTAGCACAAAGTAGGTGGAAATCACTTCATTTATCTAGGAGTGGGTCGACATTGGCACACCTATTTTTTATGGATGATTTATTCCTATTTGGGGAGGTTGATAACGAACAAGCTTGCTTCATTAACAATATCTTCGATATTTTTTGTTGTTGCTTGGGTAGAAAGTAAACAAAAGTAAGTCCTTGATTTTCTTTTCTCTTAATGTCCTTGTTGATTATATGAATGATATTTGTAACATAGTCGGCTTTGAACGTATAAATAATTTGGAAGAGTATTTGGGGATGCTATTGTTTCATAGGAGAGTTGGAAAGCAAAACTTTAAGTTTGTTGTGGACAAAGTTAGAAGGAAGCTTAATGGTTGGGATGCTAAGAGGCTTTCTATTACGAGTAGGATTACACTTGCTAAGTCTATTTTGTTAGCAATTCCCAATTATGTTATGGGCATCGTTCAATTGTTTGTTTATATCTGCAGAGAGATTGAGAAACTTGCGCGAAATTTCATCTAGGGTTCTTCTTCGGTAAACCATAAACTGACACTTCTTTCTTGGGAGGATCGCTAATGACCTGTGAGAAAGGGGGCCTTGGTTTGCGAAATTTAGTTAATCAAAATAAAGTGTTTCTTCTCAAGCTTGGCTACCAATTATTGTCTAACACGGAGGCATTTTGGGTTGGCATTTTGAGGAGTAAGTTTTGGATGATTGGGATCTTACCGATATCTATTACACAAACCAATTGCTCTTTTGTCTGGAGGTCCTTGTCGAAGGTGTAACTTGAGGTTATTAATAATATTTTATGAGCTATTGACCGATGGGCAAACAATCAACTTTTGGAATGACATTTGGCTCAACCTTTATAGACCCCTTAAAGATTATTATATTGGTACAAGTCAGATGGATGATACTTTATAGGTTTGTGATGTTGTGGATAATGCTGTGATTGGTATTGGGTGCGTTTGAGGAGATGGCTTCGTTACTCGATTTTGAATGATATGGCAACTATGATTCCACTACAACCTTTTGGGGTGCTCGATCAGTTGATTTGGAAGTGGAGGGTTAGTGACAAGTTCTCATCCAAGGAAACTTTTAAAAATTTGTACCAAGATATCTCTACGGTCTCATCACCTCAATGGAAGCTCGTTTGGAAGGCTAGGACACCACAACGAGTAAGGGTTTTTTTGTGGTTACTTTAGCATAATAAGATCCTAACTAATGGGGAAAGGTTGAGATGACATATGACTACAAATGGTCATTGTTTGCATTGTGAAGATGGGGAGGAAACGAGTCTACATGCGATAAAGGATTGATTTTTTCCTAGGGCGGTTTCGATGATGCTTATGCCTCCGCGAAACCTGGTACTTTTCTTCTCTCAATCTCTTGACGATTAGTTGTAATATAACTTAGGAATACTACTACTTGCTTTGATGATGTGATCCCTCGAAATTCTCTATTCTCTAATATTTGTTGGCTTTTGTGAAAGAATCACAAATTGTTTGTATTTTTAGAAGGCCATAGTTGTGTGAAAGAAATTGTGGATACAGGAATAAGTTGGATGAGGAGTGTTGTAGCAACAGGATCTGAGCTAGCCTTTGTGCACCCAAGGGCATTGGATCCAAAGTGGTCGCGCCCTAAAGAGGGTTTTGTTAAACTCAATACTGATGGTGTTGTGTTCTCTTCAAGGAATTGTGCCTTTATCGGAGGTGTTATTCGAGATGCGACTGGGTCTTGGCAATGTGGATTTACAATGACAATTGGAGAGGGATCTATATTTCAGGTCGAAGCAAGGACGATGCTTGAGAGGATTCAATTTACATAGGATAGAGGGTATAAGAAAGTAGAGATGGAATGTGACAATAGCTTGTTAGTTGAATCCATTCTTGCGGGAGGTGCTGCAGATAGTAAGATGATGGAGCTAAGGCTGTTATATGGTATGCTCATCCGTCCTTGGGAAGTTCGTCTTCGACACATTCCCCGAGCTCAGAATGCTGTGGCGGATTGTTTGGCAAAAATTGTTAGCCCTGCCTTGTCGCAATTTACTTTGATGTAGGATCTCGCACAGTCGGTTAAAGAATTGCTTTTGCTTGACTTAAACCGTTCTGATTTACATTAGAGTTTATTTATATCGCTCCGGCTATTTATATTTACCAATATATATATATATATATCTTAAATTTATTTTTAAATATGCTTGCAAACATTAATATATTTTAAATCAAGAATGCTAAAAAAATAAATTTTAAACATTAAAATTAAAATATCACTTTATCAATATTAAAACTAAATTTTTTTACAAATGTTTTAAAATAAGTTTTCTATAGACATTTTTAAAAATGTTTAAAAATTTAAAAGTTGAATTTTTAATTATTTTATATGTATTGATAAAAATAAAAAAATAAATACAATGTAAAAAGTAATTGATGAAGTTTTGTGCTTTTAAAGGTTTTTTACTCAATTAACCAAAAAAATATATTATGAAAATGATCTTGTTTGAAAAATTATGACAGAAATAACTTGAAATCTATAGTGTTAGGCGATGCCGATCACCTCACCGTTGGCATCACCCTCCATCATGCCTTAATGATTGTCTCGTCCAATAAAAAATAAATTTTGTGTCGACATTGTAATCGCCGACACCTTATGTATTTTTTTGAAATACCTTTAAAAAATATGGATTTCTATGATTTAAAAATAATAATATTTTAATACGTATCGATGTTGAAGTGGTCGACACCAATTTAAAATTTAAAAAAAATGTTTTTTTATATTTTTGGTGTCGATGTTGAAGTGGCCGACACAAGTTCAAATAAAAAAAAAGGATTGAGGAAAAAAAACTTACACTCTTCAGTAATATCAATTGGCCTAAAGAACATCAGCGATGACTGACTACATAGGAAAATGAAGGCGACGACTAAAGCAAATTTTTCTTTAATTTATTAAAAATCATGATATTCTTTGTTAAATAATTTATATTTAACATTCAATTAAATATTTCTAAAAAAAATCATTCAATACATTTAAACCCGCTTAGCATTGAAAGTATTTAAACTTAGATGTTAACTCCCCTGTCTAATTCCAATTTATTTTTTAAAATTTGAATACAATCAAATCAAGTAAGAGTTATTTTGTTTTATTTTTATTATTTTGGTTCTTTCTTATTACAATAAGATTAAGAATGATTCTTTTCAAAGGTTTTGATGCTTGCAGGTATGATATCATTAATTTTCATTTTTTATTATTTTATTTTTATTAGTTTTATTATAATCAAGTAAATAGGGCCCAATGTTATTTCATAGGCAATTATAGGAGATTTTGTTTTTTTAAGAGCTTTCATCTCATGTCCTATCTCTCCTTAATAATGGTCAATGAGTTTTGGTTCCATTTTATTTTTTATTTTCACTCTTTTCTCGCTTCTTCCTTTTTCATTCGTCTTAGTCGTAACTTCCACTTCATTATGCAATCCGTCGCCATCAAATTCCCTCAATCCAATTGATATCATCGGAGTGTAACTCTTTTTTTTTTCAATCTATTTCTTTTATTTTAAACTAGTGTTGGTCACTTTAACGCTATCATTTTTTAAAAGTATTTCAAACATATATATAGGTGTCGACGATTACAATACTGACATAAAAAATATTTTTTATTAAATAAAATAATCATTAAAATATGATCAGGAGATAATAGAAAATAATGTCGACGGTAAAATGATCAACACCACCCGATGAGACAATCAATAAGATAACTTTTCATCAATCACAGAAATCATAATTTATCAAAATCAGAATCTGAAAAAGCATTTAATGGAAACGTAAAGAATTTGTATCCACCTACGTTAAAATCTTCCCTTCTTACCCTATCAGCTGGGAAGTAAGAAGGAAATACTGGCCTGCCACCTTTTCATTGGATGTCCTTAAATACCCTTTATTTTTTGTCACAATGGCATCCATATCCTATTTATGAACCCATACGATTCTGACACCTCATCGGTGTCAATTAGGCAAAAAATTGCTTTTACGAAAGTTTCGAAGTGGAAAGTTGGGAGGGATGACCGGCTAAGTGAGTAAAAGGGGGGATATGACCGGTAGTGCCGGTGAAATCGCGAGCGTGCGCGAGCAGGAATGGAATCCCAATGGCCTCTCAAGTTTACAAAGGGCGGACTCCAAAGGCCTTTTGTCAAATTTGGTTGAATTGTGGATTCAAATCACAAGAGGCAGAAAAGAAAAAAAAAATATTTTAAAGATGATTGCATCAAAACAAAATAATAAAAACAATTAAAGTAATTTTAATTTTTTTATAATTAAAATAGATAGATGAAGAACTATTTGGATTGGACTCAAATTCTAATACCGCAAAATTAATATTTTTGTCATTAGACAAAGAGGCTATTAGTAATATTTTTTATAATAATGTAATTTTAACTTTTATTGGTTTTATAATATGAATTTAGTAATTTTTTTCTTTTATATTTTTTAAATTTAGATTATGTAAAAATTAGATAACATGATACTTTGAAATTATCTCATATAAAATTATCATTTAAGTTTTGGTATTAAAAGGAATTTAATTAACAAGTTCAAATACAATGAAAAAAAAAGTATAATAATTTATTTAACCCTCTAATTTTATAAAATAATATTTTAATCATTTATTTAATTTTTTATTTTTTTAGTCTTTGAATTTTTTAAGCTTTTATCCCTATGAGGTTTGCAATTTATCCAAAAAAAAAAGTATGTTCTACATGTTTTGGCAAATGGAATAATTCCTCGATCCTTAAAAGCTAATTGGAATACTTTTATTAGATTTTTTTTTTAAAAAAAAAGATGAATTTCCATTCGTATCTTTAAAGGAAATATTTCAAATATTAGCAATCTAAAACTAAAGAAGGGCTAAAATTTATATGCATTCACCCATCCATTTTAATAATAAAATAAATCTAATTTAATAGAAAAATTGGGAAATTTTAACTAATACTACTTGTTGAGATGTTATTTATAATAAATAAATAAATACTACACCTTTAAGTTCAATAAAAATAATGTATTATTTTTAAAAATTATGGCAAATGAAATTTGGTTGGGTCGACAAATCATGAAATTTTGTGTTCAGAATTGAGTAACATTGTGAAAATTATGCATAGGCTAGTTAATTTAATTAATTTAATTTAAGGTATACTTGATAAATCATTGAAAATATTTATTTTATTAAAATGAAAATTTTAATATTTAATATTTTAAAGGTATAATGATTTATTTGGATTTTTAATTTTACAAAAAAATTATTTAATTATTCATTTTTTAACTTTTTAATTTACATTATTTCTCAAATCACTTCAAAATAAATAGAAAATTTTATGTTTAAACTTTGGTTATGTGACATGTACATTATAGTCTATGTGTATGTCACATTAACAATAAATTAATTTTTTTAAAATTAAAAAAATTAAAATATATATTTTTAATTTTTAAAAAATATTTTTTTTACATTTTATGAATTTTTAAAATTTTAAAAATTAATTAATTGATGTCGTGACATTTATGTGTATGCTACATCAATAAAGTGTTATGGTGCTTAGTAAAACGGGGAGTTTCGTTAATAATACTAAATAAGAGATTTAGTAAAACGGTGCGTAGTGCACTAACTGATTGTTGGCTGGCAATATAACCAATTTTCCATGTCAGCTTATTTTCTGTTTTCTTTTCTTTTTAACCATTTTTGCATGGAAGGTCTGATATTTAGAAAATACAGTAAAAATTATTTCACTCTTATCTTCTTCTTCTTCTTAATTCTCTATTCTTAATTCTAAGTTCTATCACAAAGTTAACAAACGCTAATTTTTCCATTCTTATTTTGGGGTGATTTGATAAATATCGCAAGTTTAAAGGTTAAAAAAAGTGAAAAATTAAATGGATGACTAAAATGATTTTTTCATTCATTTTAGGATAATTTGACAAACATTAAGTTTAAGGGTTAAAAGGGATGAAAAATTAAATGGATGATTAAAATAATTTTTTCTGTAAAGTTTGAGTGTCAAATAAGTCATTACGAAATATTTTAAATGTGTTTAATGATAATTTTATTTTTTTTACCTAATATAAAATTCAGCAAAAAAGTATTGAATAAGATAAGTAGACAGAAAATATTAAATTGATTTTATTTTATTAAAAATAAAATAAAATATTTTTTTTAAATAAAATATTTAAATTATCATATTTATATTTTATCCAAAATTATCTACAAAAAAAAAATATTATATATAAGATTAACAATAAATAATATTTTAAAATCAGTATTTACTTTTATAAAAAAACATAAATATATTCAGTACTTATATTTACTAATTTACTTGACCGTATAAATTCAACACTTTTAAAATATAGTAGTAAAAATGCAATAATTAATTTTCAACATTTAAATTTTTAATTTATCGAACACACTCTTAATTAGTTTGAAATGAGTTATTAAGATGCACTCAATCCCTCGATCTATAATAAGATTTGAACCATCCAAAATGTTCCACGGTTCAGCATCCAATACAGTACAACAATTCAGATATTTGCAAAAACGAAAAATCCATTTTCCATTGGAGCCCTGTACTATACCCCTAATTGCTGCGAAATTATCCTCAATCTTAATCAATCCATCCGTGTTTAAGTAAACCCAATTGCGAGTCGCAAGGTTACGCAGAGATTTATAGAAAGGTGACTTTAATTAGTTGTATTTTTTTAAAAAAAAAATCTCAAATGAATGTAAATTGCTATTTAGTGCTTATTACTTTAAAACATTAGTTAATCAAATTCCAAAAATATTAAATTAAAAAAATTAATATATAATATAATTAGTTTTTTACTCGTGCGTGTACGAGTTTCATTGTATGTATTAATTAAATTTATTTTATAATTTTGTATAACTTTTATGATTGATAATATAAATAAGTTAAAATCATTTTATAATTTTTTTTATATATTTTGTATTCAATATTTTATTTGATAAAAAATATATACAATTTCCTAGATTAAACACATATGAAATATGTTTATAAAATTTATTTTTAATTTTATTTATGAAATTTATTTATAATAAATGTTTTGCTTTTTAAAGTGCTTTCAATTATGTTTCATTTTTTCCTGTTTTTAAATTTACTGAAAATTATTAAGAATATTTTTTCAATATAAATTCAAATTTATTTGATTATTATATTTTTAACTTGAAATTTTAATAATTATTTAAATATTAAATAGATGGGATTTCCAAATGTCAAATTTTAAAATGTTGGATGTTATATTCTTTTTGAAATTTTTTAATTTTAAATGAATAAATCAATATACATTTTCTTATCTTGTGTTAATTAGATAAATAGTTAGTTTGGTAAATAAAAAATTATTTTTAAATTAAATTTTATATTTTTATGTTAAGATATTTTTTAATGAAACCTTTTTAGTTTTAAAATAAATATTTTTAATATAATTTGAAATTAAATAATTTTTTATATTTTTAATTTGAAGTTTCCCTAAATTTTTAAAAATTTAAGTAATTAGATAAGATTTTCAAATGTAAAATTTTTAAATATTAGATATTATGTTTTATTTTAAAAAATAAATTTAAATGAATAAATAAATATAATTTTTCTTACCCTATGTTAATTAGATAAATAGAAATTTAAATAAATTTTATTTGTTTAATTATATTTTATCTATAAAAATTTGTTAAGCGTATATTTTAAAATTTTTATTTTTAAGATAAATATTTAATTAAATAAAAATATATGAAAAAAATTATTTATCCACTTAATTTAACTTATATAAATAGATTATTTATTTAATTATCTTTTAAAAGGAAAAACTATAAAAAATTGAATAGAAAATACACAAATACGCCACCTGTCACAGTATTATTTTTCTGTACCTTGCTATATATTATATGATATACTGATTATTAAAATAAAATAAGTTTTTAAGAGAAGAGTCCGGAATAATTAAAATGGCCTAATTTTGAATTAATTAAGGTTGTAGACAAGTTTGGGACCAAGTCTTTGTCCGTCTTTTCATATTTCATTTTCAAGTTCCTATGAAATGGACACGAAGGAGCATTGGTTCTAACTTTGACAAATAGAAAGCAACTTTGCATGTATTATATGCAATAAAGATAAGAATATACGGTCCCAATTTGTGGAGATTTGGGCATGTAGGGTTGAGATTGCACCCTTTTCAACCTCTTCTAAATCTTTCCCTTTTTTATATTTGGACCGACTCTTCTTAAGGTTTCCATCAATCAACTACAAGTCTAGAGACTTTTTTTTAATAGTTAATGTGTATTTTATTTCTGGTATAATAATTTATTTGATACTTTAACTTTACAAAAAAAAAAGTTATTTTAGTCTTTAATTTTATTTTTATGTCTTTTTTTAACTTTTGAACTTGTATCGTTTGTCAAATCATCTCAAAATGGATGAAAAAAATTAACATTTGTTAACTTTACTGATGTGTCATTCACGTGGTAATCCACGTGTACGCTATATTGGCAATTAATTAATTTTTTAAGTATTAAAAAATTTTGGAGGTAAATCTGTGTAAGCAACGAACAAGAATAATAACAAAGAAATTGAAAAGACTGAACACATATTTTACGTGAAAAAACTCTTACGAAGAAAAAAAAAAATCATGGGTAAAAGGAGAGAGAGAAAAATAAGATGGAGAGAGTCAAAATAAAAAAAACTCGAAACCCCGAAAGAAAATCCCTTCAAACTAAAACACATAATTCTCTATTGATTGTGTTATTTTCTATATATAAACCTAGGGTAACTATAGCCCTTCTATAGGCTGAAATTCATAGCTTTTACGATTAGAATATCCTTAGATTAATCAAAGTTTAAGTGGGAGACTAAATCAGAATTTAACTGAAAGAAGGAAATCGAGAAACTTGAGGAACATGTCGCCACGTCGTGATGTGGCATTCCAATTCGTTGTGACAAGGATGCGTCGCGTTGTCGAGACAATGACTTTCTTTTCATCATGACGTTCGCAGCTCGGTCGTCTTTGCTACATTGTGTCCTCTCTCGTTGCAATGTCACTCACTGTTTTGGTCTAAAATGCGAGGCATACACAATAAATCTTCATCTCGACTCGTATTTAACTTAACTCCTTTGTCAAGCCCTATCACAAGCCTAATTTGATCTTTGTCGAATGCTTACCGATCGCCTCCCGACATACTAATGTCGGAAGTTAGAATACTACAACTAAAGATAAGAATTAAGGCGACATTCGCAAATATACATGTCAGGTTGTAATATAGTTTTGTACAATAAAGTACATGAAGTACTTTGAGGATCGTACCTAAAGGAGGCTTGATTAAACTAAAATTAATTCCTAAGCTAACGAGTCTAAATAATACTTTAACCAAATTATATTATGATTAATTACAAAAGAGAGGAAAATAAGAACAACGCAAATAAGATACAATGTCGGAAAGAACAAATTATGGATTTCTCTAATTCTAAAGGCAGAAGACTAACTTGCTTCATTGTTCATAGTTAACTCCTATCCTGGGTTCTATTCAATCAACTAGTCATTAATCTAGCAGAGCCTTTTGGCCTTCCACTAACTTAATGAATTGACAAGCACTACTTATCTCTCGATGTTGCAGGTCAAACCAAGTTGGGTTAAGGCTTTCATGGTAGACTATATTTTTCTGGTTCATATCTACCTAAATGATTTCCTAAATTTGTCAAGCGTAGGGTTTAAGTTCTTCCTTTCCTAACCAGTTGATCCACTAAGAAACCTTAAATAGTCATAAACTAATCCCACGTCCACTTGTTAACCTTAAATAGTCATAAACTAATCCCACATCCACTTGTTAATATTCCTAAGGGTTTAGTTACTCATTAATCTAACAAGCACCTTATATTTGAGTTGAAACATATAAATATTGTAAACAAATAAAGAGATTAGAAAATTTCCTTAATATTGTATTGAAGTGCAATCATTGACTGCGTCTGAGTGATTCAAAATTTGAATCCACTGAAGAACAAAACAAGATCGAAAAGTAAACTTAAAAGTAAAAACCTAAAAACTAAGAATGAAAATTAGAAATAAAAGGGAAAAAGTCCCCTAAACAGTTCTGAGAATTGGTATTTGTAAGGCCTAGGTTAACATCATCCTTTTGATCTAATTCAGCTGACTAAACATCATTAAGTTGTATTGTAAGAACGAAAACACCTTTGCTTCTTTAAGTGGCCACATCTTATCGATGTTGTGGCACCCTCAAGCCTGTGTCACAACACTGATGGCAGTTTACTTCCTTGGACATGTCTTCAGGGCTGTGTCGTGACACCCTCTAGTCTATGTCGCGACATCCTTGGTAGTTTTCTCCTTGGTTTATTTTGTCTGTTATGTTGTGACATCCAAGCTCTATGGTGCAACATTGGGAGGAGTCCACTGTCTTTCCACCCTAAATTGATGTCTTGCACACTCACCTAACACGTTAGTCTACCCTTAGGCCTCATTTAGCCTATAATGTCATATAAAACGCCTAAATTACTCATTTTATTATTTAAGTACTAAAGATGAAAACTAAGTAAAAACATAACTAAATTGTTTTTTTACAAGCACATTAAGTTTAGAAAAAGGTTTAATTTGTTACAAACGACAGATCAAACTTCCCTACACTTAAGTCATTACTTGTCCTCAAGCAAAACAAACACGTAAAAAGAAAAATAAAGTAAATGATGACCCTTGAGCAAGTATAATACAAGAATTAGTTTGGGAGCAAAGCAAACAGGTATGATTGTAAGTACATGTAATTCTGATATGATATATAAATGACTTACCATTATCAATTTCAAACACCTAAGTTTAGTATATTACAAAGTATATAGGCAAAAAGATTATCAAGTATATTGATCCATCAAAAAGATTACATAAGCATCACAATTATGCTAGCAAAATATAAACAATCATTATTACATTTATTTAATACAATGTTTATCGATGACAAGATTGACCTATGTCGCATAGGACTTTTCAGCTTGTAACATTCTACGGCTTAAGGTTGGTAATGATTTCAAGAACAAGGCACTTCAAAATGGTTCAAGCATAAAAATAGTTTGGCACATCGTATTGTAACCTACTCACCCCCTTTAATGTCTCTTTCTCGCTCACCGCCTTTTATCTCCTTCTCTCACCTTCCTTATCTTTCAATGTAAGAAGTTACAACATAATATTAGAAACTATGTCAACTTAATGAGTTTTGATGTAATAATGACCAACTTTTTCTTATAACGCCCAGTCCGATCGCAGGATCCGAGCTATGGAATGCCACATTAGCCACCTAAGTGACTCTCTGTTCAACACCTAATTGAACCTCCAGCACACCACAAGCTATTATATAAAACCTGCTCTAAGTTACCAATGTGCCATGAAATAACATATATGCATAAATGGAATAAGAGACATGCGAACTCATAATATTTAGCTTGCAAAAGGAAAAGGGTTTGCGTGTCATAGTAGTATGTCATGAAGACAAAAGAAGACATTCATGCACTCATGTAATCATGCAAAATTTTGTTAACACATAGAAATTTACTTTTAGGACTCGCATACATAGCAGGGTTTACATACATAGTAGGGTTAGAACCCACCTAAGGGTTCACATACATGGTAAGGTTCGTAAGCAAATAAGGATTCGCATACAGCATAGGGGTTCGCATACGTTAGTACTTCGCAGCGACTTGGCAAACTCATTATGGATTAATTGGTTTTGATTTATGCATACTTTAACTTAAGGTAACAATTTGAGAAGAATTTAAGTACTTAAACATGAACTTGCAATTTAGGGAAAATATCAAATCATGGTTTCGTGCTATATTCATACTGAAAGGAAATTAACATACCTAACATGCAAGTATATTGCTACATAATTTTATTGGTTCGCAATAGGAAATAAAAATAAATATAAGAAAAATTAAGTCATATAACAATCGATGAAGTCAACAAATATTACAATATCGCTAAGCCCAAGTGAAATCCCACATTGCCATTAAGTCTAGAGTTCACCTATTCAGTGTTTAAGTCTTGTCTGGATCACTCGTTTCGCTATTACTCACTGTGCAACCTAATTGCCTTCAATGTTTAATAAAGAGGGTGTGAGCTCTTGCAAGCCCAATGAATACATAGGAAAAACCACATAGCATGTACAAAACATAAGTTAATCAAATGGTTGGTATTGGTTTGGCTTGGCACCTAAGAAATGGACAATATTTTGGCTTGTTTTAGAAGTCATTTTAGGTGCACACGGCCTAGGACACGGGCTGTCACATGACTGTGTGCCACACATGGCTTCCTCACACAACCGTGTGTCTTAATGATTTTTAGATGCAGGTTTTTCCACACACCATTAGGCTGTTACACAACCTGGAGATATAGCCGTTTGACCCTATTTTCAAACTATACACGATTTGGCCACACGACCATGTTCCTGAGCCACACAACCTGGAGAATAATTGTAGCTGTTAATTGTCAACTTCAACCAACTCTCGAATTTAATTAAAGATTGCGCTTTCTATTCAATAAGATTTTTTTCCCTTCATTTCTATAATCATTTTCGTTATTGTTTTATTATGTTTATCTTATTATTGTTATTGATGTTTGATTTGAATTTCTATAAACTATACACCAATTCAGGTATTTATACTTTAATGACCTTATTTATAAATAGGGCTGTAAATGAATCGAGCTTGAACGAACAAATCTCTATTCATGTTCGTTTGTTTATTTTTAAGCTTGTTCAGTTTGTGTTTGTTATGAATTTTAAATTTTTGTTCATGTTTATTTATTTAAAATTATGTGTGTTCATGTTCGTTTGTTTAATGTTCATGAACATATTCATTTAACTTAATCGAACATGTTTGCAAACATTAAACTAACATATTTATGAACATATAATTAAACATGTTTACAAATAATGTTAATGAACAATAAACAAACAAACAATAAATAAATACATACACAGAGATATTATTTTAATATTTTTATAAGGAAATATCATTAATAAATAAACGAGCTTATTCGTGAACATAAATGAATCGAGTACACCTCTATTCTTGTTCGTTCGTTTATTAAACGAACATAAAAATTTTATTCATACTCATTTATTTAACTTGATATATGAATAGTTCACGACCAATTTATCGAACGTTTTATTTAATTAGACTCCTAATTATAAACCCTAATTCTAGCAATAGCCGAATTTAGTTAGTAATTCTCATTAACTGAAAATTAGCTTAGCCACTACTACTACTCTTGGCATAGCAACTCGATTACTTTATGTTTAAAAATAAGAGAAATGAAAAATGATTAGCTAAAATGGATGATGATCCAACACCTCAAAATGATGTGGGAATATGAGAAGCAAATGGGGCGGCTCCCTCACATGGGGACCGAACCACCCAAGTCATATCATTGGAATTTCCAAACACTTGGCACCCTATGCCTTCTTCCACCGATTTGATGAAGACGTTCCAATCTTTTCCGTACCTGAAAATACCGCTATTTCATTTAGTGGTCTAAGATCAAAGTTGCTTGTAAGGTTTTTTGTCACTAAACCTCTTCATTATTCCTTGAAAATGTTTTAAATTTTCAAAATAAATTCCAACAAATTAAATCATTTGAGCTTTAAATTTATTATTTAATATATTTTTTAAAAATACTGATGTGTAGTTATATGATAGTATCTGTTCATGCTTTCTTAATCTTTTAACAAGGCATACACAGATACTCGAATTTGAATTTCTTAGAATGAATATCATCATCATTTTCACTAGAACCACTCGTTAAATTCAAATTTATTATTTAATATTTGAACTCCACTTATTTCAGTAGGCTTACATTAAATTAATGTTTGGTTTGTTGTAATAAAATAGGATCTTATTATAGTCATTTAGAACCCTCCACTGAACAGGATATCCAACCCGATATTGTAATAATATTTTGAGTTAACCGTCTACATTTATCTTCTGTCATTTTAACATTATTGGATTACTCTTTTTTCAAAAATAGTATTAAAAGGTATACCAACCATTTGACCATTTTTTTTGGTTATGCATCATCAGTACGAAGATCTTGAAAGATGTATTGTATTAAGCAACAGTAGCAAGTACAGTCCCCTACTTGAGTGGTAATGATAAGTGCATATAGTTTCTTAATTATGTATAATATTTCTGGTCTTCAATTGAGCTTTTTGAAGGCCCTTGTAAACAAACAAGGGAGGAAGCTGAAAATTCAGACTTTGGCCCAAAATCCTATAAAGACATATATTGGTAATTGGGCCCAATTCAAAAGTTTGTTATAAACTTGGGGATTATTGAGCTTATCGTAGGTTGGGTCAGGCTTTAATAAAATTTTAGGTCCAAGTATTAGAATCGAGCTCAGTCCGGCTCAAAAAATGGACCTAAAATTTTGTCTAAACTCGATCCGAATTATAATAGTCGAACCTGACCTGACCCGGCTCGTATTAATTTTTTAGATTATTTTATTACATACAACAAATTTAAAAAATATATAATTTATCAAATACACTTAAAAATATTAAAACAAACATTAAAAATAAATAAATTTAAAATACATTAAATTTTTTATATTAAGATAGTTGCAAATAAATTAGTAAAAAAATTAACAATAAAATATAAGTTCTACAATATTCAAATAATATTAAAAAAACAGTGAAACAATAGTAACAACGCATAAAAAAATAACATCTAAACAATAAAAATAACAACAAAATAGCAGCAAAAATAACAGCAAATAACATTAAAAACAACAAAATAGCAACAAAAATAACAGCAAAAATAACACAAAAACAGTAACAAAAATAACAGTAAAAATAACAACCAAAACAATAAAAAAAAGCACCAAAATAGTAAAAAATACAACAAAAACAGCAAAAAATAGCAACCAAAACAGTAAAAAAACAGCACCAAAACAACAATATAATTTTTATTAAAAATGGTTAATTTATTCGGATCGGGCCGGATCGAGCTCGAACCGAAAAAACACATACCCAAGGCTCGGCCCGTTTAGAAAATAGCCCTCATTTTTTGACCAAGCCCATTTTTCGGGCTTATATTTTTGTCCAAATCCTCTCATTTTTCGGGTGAACCTTCTGGTCGAGTCAGATGGCCCGGCCCATGATCAGCTCTAGGCATGATTAATTTTATGTTACTAATTAAATTATATTTAATTGTTAACTAATATCATTAAGAAATTCAAATATAATAATTATATGTTCAATTTTAAATTCTTGATAATTAATATTAGGAATGATAATTGAATCATGTATTAATTTTAAAAAAATAACCGTAATTAAAATTTCATTCTTTACACAATTATGATTTTTTAACTTGATTTTCTAAGGTCAGAGTGTTGACTGTCTCAGTTGTGATCAAGATTCGAGTTGTATTAATCACGTTTGTTGTTCAAACTTTGCTTTATTATTGTAATTCACCAAAAAAATTTCCTTACATGTATTTGTGTACTTTATAATATATATGATTAGATTATCACATTGATGATGTAGGTGAAATATATATATACAAAATATTGATTAAAATCATAAAGTTGAACCTTTAGAGAGTTTTCAAGTTTCATCATGTGTTTTTTTATTCTAAATTTAAATTATTTTTTATAAATTTTATATAAAATATATTTTCATAATATTTGTTACATTTTATAAAGAGTGATATTTTAATCATTTTCCAACTAAATTAATATATGATTTACTAGCCACACCAACTCAATCAAAAAAATAAAATATAGTGGATATAAATATAACGAGATTATCATATGATTATTTTTTAATTTATAAATATATTTAATATTTCTTTGATAATATTAAAAGTTGATTAATTTATTAAAAAAATTTAGATATTATGAGAACAGAAACAATATATATGGTTTATATTGCTATAAAGTAGAATGTCCATTGGTCGGGCAATTCGTCTAAGCTTAAAAGTTTGATAAGTGAATAATTTATCAATTTAATTTGTAATATTTCTCCTCTTAAATTATGTTATTTATATTCTTAATTATATTATTTATACTTATATTTTATTTATTATTGATTTGGAGAATAATTAGAGAAAAAAGGAGCTTAAAGTTTTTTTATTGGCAAGTTTTTATGTATTGGACTTTCAGCACCATACAACTTCAGTATTTTAGCTATAATATGAGTTACAGAATTCCGTTTTGGGCCTATAATGTACCAATTCGAAAAGAATTGAAAGATCTATCCCAACTTTTTTAATATTGCCTTAGATAAAGTCTATCCCAACTTTTTTTAAAGGTTGTCTCAAATAGGGTCTATCCAACCTTTTTAAAATTACCTTAGACGAGTTTATCCCAACCTTTTTAAGGTTTCCTTAGACAAGGTTTACCTCAACCTTTTTAAGGTTGCCTTAGACAAGTCTATCCCAACCTTTTTTAAAAGCTGCCTTAGACAGGTTTATCTCAACCTTTTTTAAAAGTTGCCTTAGACAAGGCCTATCCCAATTTTTTTAAAGTTGTCTTAGACGAGTCTATCCCAACCATTCAATAAAGGTCGGCATATGTTGAATTATGCCGACGCTTTTTTGACAAAAAAGGTTGGCATAGATGTCACGACACTTTTTTTGGGTTATTTGTTGGTAACTATATTTATCTTATAATTTAAAGTTTTATTGATTCGTTTACCTAAAATTTCTTTATATTGAACTTTTAATTGATCAAAATATAGTAATTTTCTTTGTTTTTAATTTCTTTTCACATAAAATATTTATTATATTTTGATGCGATGTTGAACAATAATTCTTTTTGGTTTTTTTTAATATTTTTTAATACCTCTATATGATAATTATTAACCCCTAATCTTACTTGTAAAGTCTAAAAACTTCACTAATAATATATTAAATCTATTTTCTTATAAAATAAATGTATTAGCTTAAAATATTTAGGCATTTTAATTAGTTCAACTAGAGATAAAAACAATCAATAATAAAGTTCAATTTCTATTATTAATTTCTTTCATGTTTTAATTATGGTTTAAAATTTACTATTATAAATTCTAATTAAAAATAATTTATAAAATTTAATGTTATTAAAAGATTAAATAATATTGCTTCATATTAATTATGTTTAAATAAAAAAGTGATATCTTTTAAACACCAAACCTTAAAACCATGAATATTAAACTCCAAATTCATAATTTATAATCCCAAATTCTTAAACCCTAAGCATAAACATTGAACTTTAAACTTCAAACTTGAATCTTATATCTCGATCTCAAACCCTAAACCTTAACGTTTGAAGTTTAAAATTTAAGGTTTAAGGTTTAAGATTCATGATTCATATTAATTACGTATAATAAAAAGTATTATTTAATTGAAAAAAAACTTAGAAATTTTTATAATGATAAAAATATTATTACAATATTTTTATACAAAATCTTTAAATAAAGAATTAAAAATAAATTGAGGAACCAACAATTTTTTATAAATAAAATTCTCTCATCTACATCATGTGTTATAATCTTGCTTAATTTTATGTTTAAAAAAAAAAGTGATCTTTTAAACCCCAAACTCTAAAATCATGAACCCTAAACCTCAATCTCATAATCCAATAACCCCATAATCTCAAATCCTTAAACCTTAAATATAAACCTTAAATATTAAACATCAAACCTGAATCTTATGTATCGAATCTAAACTCTAAACCTTGAGAGATTCGAGGTTTAAGGTTTAAGATTCAGGGTTCGAGTTCAAGGTTTAAGGTTGTAGGTTTCGAGTAAAATAATTACCAAAATTATGTGTCAATTACATGGGAAAAATTGCACAAAAACTTTTATTTTTTAAAAAATTTGTTGCACAAAAATTAAAAATATTAACTTATGAAAAAACTAAATGATTAAAATTTGTAAAAGAAGAAAAGTTGTTTGTTTATAAATTTTAAAAAATTAGTTATTTTAAGTAATTCAATTAAAGTTAAATTAAGTTGGAGAATATATTAAATATAGATGAGTGTATAATAATATTATTAAATTATTTTTTGTGAAAAAATAATATTTGTAAATATTTAAAAAAATGACTACGAATTTAAACAATGAGAAATTTTTGAAAATGGAGTAATTGTAATTGTTTCTGCAAATATTATCAGAGTATTTTGTGATAAAAATAATTTGGAAAAAGAATGAGAAGTTCTTTCAACCCGATCCTTCTCCTGCCATTAGGTCTAACCAGCCCACCTCCCCTAACTTACCACCTGCCTCAATCCTACTGCTAAGCCACCACCACCACCATCCAACCCACCAGCTGTCCAGGACCCTACTCTTACACCTCATCCGTTTGACGGTAACTCAAATCCTCCACCAAAATCTTCTCCTCCTCCTTCAGTGCTACAAGACCCATGGTTTGCTGCGAATTCCCCTGAAATTAAAAACAAAGGTATGTGTATTTCATATCAAATTTCATTATGTGATGAGTTTATAGAATGAGATAAAAGCTCCCCTAATGTAACTTCTGCAATATCTGCAATTTCTACAGTTTATGAAATAGTTTGGGGACTTCTTCAAATTAAAATTAAAATTTATAAAATTAAAAATGTGTCAATTATTATTTCTAAAACTGTGTCGATAAAATTAAAATTAATTGTAATACAATGCGATTAATAACTAATCTAATTCTTACAAATATTTTATAATATCAAACACAAATTTTTTTTGGATAATGTCAAACATTGTCTTATATAAACTAATCCAAGTTGCATGTTAGCTGTAGATATATTTAAAACAAGAGTACAATTTAATTATATGTAATAACTAAGTTTACACTACTCTGCAATAAAACAACAAGATTGGATTCAATTTTAATATTTTTTAAATATTATATGGTAATGTAAAGAAATACAAATAAGAGGAGAAAATCAATTCCAGAAAAACATCTTTAAACCCAAAAAGACAGTATACAAAATATAAACATGTGATGGTAAATGGGTTTTTTCTTTCAAAATATTGGGAAATGTTCCAATTTAAAAAATCTCTAAACTGTTAATCTGACCCATGTACTTTTTAACTTTAATAGATTTATGGGAAATGTTACTCCTTTTTATTAGTATTTACTATTGTTTATTTCACTTTGGTTCTGTTCCTATGTGCAAAATCCAATCCTTAATAGGGGTGGGAGTGATATACCCAATTCAGTATTAATTTCGTCGACTATTCTGTCATTAACCTCAACTTTTGTTTTTCAGTATGACCCAAGAGCATGTTCATGCACCTTTTAGCTCTAGAGATAATGAAGTTGTTTCCATCACCAGTGTGGATCCAAAGGTAGTTGTATTTTTACATTAGCATGATTTGATACACTAGTACCAGCTTGCATTATTTGGCATTGCCTTTTATCATTGTAGATGAAATGTCTAAATGGTATATGCAAGTTTAAATACTTGGGTTGTTGCCTTATATGTTGCTGATGAAATGTTTAAGTGGGTGTTTGCGAGTTTAAATACTCATGTTATTTAATATTAGTTACTTTAGCAGGTGGTGGATAAAAGTTGGATTACTCCAAGATTTAGCGCCAATCACCTGGCTGGAATAGAAAGATTTCTATTTTGCAATTGGAAAATCATTCTTTAACCGAAAAATATATTGTTCGTGCCTTCGTTGCAATGATATGATATTGCACGAACCACATATTGTGGGTGAGCATCTTCGTCTTCATGGTATAATAAGAATACAAGTATTGGATTTTTCATGGAGAACCCATTGGAAGGACCTTGGTGCAAACCAGCCAAACGGTGAGAACTTATTCGTTAATTAGTACGTTGTCACAAGACAACGGAACTGATATAAGAGATCTTGTAACTGATGCTCTAGGTATCAACATCCCAACTTTTAATGAGAGTTTTGACGGAGTTTCAAGCGATTTTCAAAATAATGGTTGAGAGTATGTTGCTAATGAGGCCCAAAAGACTATAGAGAGAGCAACTACTCTTCTAGATGATTGTGATATTCCGCTTTTCCCGGTTGTGTCAAGTTCTCATGCGTTTCATTCCTACTTCAACTTTATCACTTCAAAGCACTTTTTGGATGGTCATCAAAATCTTTGACATGCTTATTGTGAGTTTTTAAATGAGACATTTTCAGATGGAAACAATATCCCGACTACGGTTTTGTTTTAGTGTTTTTTTAAAAGCACTTTTGAATCAAAAGCAATGCTAAACAAACAACTTTTGAAGGAAATTTTTGGCTTTTCAAAAGCACTTTTTTTCAGATGGAAAAGTTAAAATTTTTAGCTTTTTCATCCCAAAAGCACTTTTGACAGTTTAATTACATTTTCACCCCTTTAACTCCCTTCTTTAATTAATTGCTTAAAAAATATTTAAAAAATATATTTTATATATTAAATTTTAATAACAAAATATAATAAATTATTTTCTATATTTTTATTAATATATCATAATATTAATTAATTTGAACATTATTTAAATATTTATTTATTACTTAATAAAACATGCCTAAAATGAACATTTTTATTTTTCAAAAGCACTTTTGATAGTTATACTAAACATTTAAATCTTAAACCAAACTTTTCAAAATCACTTTTTCAAAGAACTTTTTAAAAGCATTTCTTAAAAGCAATGCTAAACTAGACCTACATACTATAAAGCGAAGAAAAAGATTTCTGCACTAAATCCTGGGTATGTGAAGATTGATGCATGCCCGAATGATTGTATGTTATATTGGGGTGATCGGTGGGTGATATGCATGAAATTGATTGTTTTAATTCTATTTAATTGAGGCTTGGTGTTCAAAAATTCAATTGAAGGTGTATGAATATATATGATATTTAATTGTAGTTGAATCGGGTTTAATTGGCCATTAAAATACTCAAAATCGACTTTAAATCGAATTTTTCGCACAAAAACTGCAGTGTTTGGTGTTGGGGTTTAAATTCTAGTCTTTTTAAATTGGAACTCTAGTCCGTTTAAATTCTAAATTAGTCCGGTAAATTGATAAGTCTAATTAGAGCCTTAAATGATAATGAAACTTGATGAAATTTTAGGATTAGACTCATAATTGATAAAATTTGTTAGAAATGCACTCAATTTAATTTAGGGTATAGTACTGATAGTTTGAAAATGTTACAATTTAGTCATAAAGGTTAAAACTTGAATTAGACATAGTAAATGAACTCGGATTAAGCTAAAATTTTTAGAGCTTACATAAACTGACTAAATGAAGGTTGGAAAATGTTTATATCTAAAATCGGGTTAGTTTAACCATAGGTGGTAAAATGACAAAATGCCTTTAGTTTAAATTACTTATAAAAGATTAAAATTGGTTCACAAATTGCTTCCGCATTAATAAATAATTAATAATTAGATAAGATTGAGGTGTTATAAGGTCAGGATGTGACTTGGGTAGTCGTTAACCGGAGAGTCACTTAGGTGGCTAATGTAACGCTTCGAATTTAGGCTGGTCCGTCCCGACTAGGTTTGGGGTGTCACACACGTGGTGGTAAAGACAATATCAAGGCATGCAAGGACCTGCAAGATACTGGCATCCGAAGTTATCTTTATTAAAAAATGAGAAACGGGAAAGAGTACCAAGTGCAAGCATGTTACACTTTTGCATCAAAGGAAAAAGATATTTTCCTTTCCATTGTGAAGAACTTGAAGGTACCTGATGGATATGCATTAAACATATCTCGATGCATGAATTTGAAAGAGCACGAGTTGAGCAAACTCAAAAATCACGACGGCCACATTCTTATGCAAGATTTGCTTCCTATATTCTTAAGAGGATTTGAAGAAAAGAAGGTGCTAAGTGTTATTACAAATCTGTCAAATTTCTTCAAGAGATTATGTGCAAAAAGTCTTAATCCACAAGAAGTTAATCAACATCAAATACAAGTAGTGTTAACACTTGTGAAATGGAGAAAATATTTCCTCCAAGTTTCTTCACAATCATGATTCATTTATCGATGGAGGCTAAGCTTGGTGGACCTGTTCAATACAAGTGGATGTACCCAATCGAAAGGTATATGAAATATATCAATAATATATCATAATATTTTATCTTGTTATTTTAATATAGTATAAGTATGTAAAATATATATATGTGATGCAAGCATCTTATGAGACTGAAAGCTTCGGTGTGGAATAGAGCTTATCCCGAAGGTTCCATTGCTGAGGGGTACATAGTTTCAAAATGTCTTATATTTTGATCCCGTTATTTTTTTGATGTGGAGATTATATTTTCCCATCCTCCAGGAATGATGGGAATATTAAAAAATGGTACATTTTTTTTATGGAGGACGTCCAATTGGTACCATGAAAACGAATATATTGGACATGCGACTTCTTGCACAAGCAAACTGCTATGTTCTATTGCACAAGCAAACTGCTATGTCAGTGAGTTTCTTGAGGAAAATCTTGCCATTCAGTTCTTTTTCTTAACCAATAGACGAATAAAGTAATATTTCTTAATTTGTATGCATTTTGACAACATTTCTGCAAAATACTAAATATATTATAGGGAATTTTTGGAGTCTCAACGAGCTGTTTGTGATGTCATTCAGATGAGTAAACACATAGAGGACAAATGGTTGGTTGAAAAGTTCCCGAAATGGCTTGCAAACCAGGTAAATTGTAATGGTTAAAATAATTTATCATATTATTTCTATAATGAGGGCACATTGTAGAAATTTGTTCATAGAACAAAAGCTAATTGATTTCCTACTATATGGTTAGATTCCCAAGATGGAAGCTGAACAAGTTAATGTTGATGTAATTACTCTTGCTCGAGGACCGCATAAGGTGGTTTCCACATATGATGGGCTTATAATTAATGGTTTTAGGTTCCATACTAAAAAACGTGAGCAACATCGTAAGACTCAGAATAGTGGCGTGATGCTTTTTGTTGATGGGAGAAACTATTATGACAGTTGCATTGAAATTATTGAGCTAAACTATTATGAAAGGTTTTGGGTTATCATGCTTAAATGTGATTGGGTGAATATTAAATCTCCAAGGAGTATGAAGAAGGACGCAAATGGTTTTATAATGGTGAAATTTATTGAGCTTATCCATACAGGGAGTCGTGACTCGAACGATCCATACATTCTGCCTTCTCAAGTGAAACAAGTATTTTATGTCAAGGATGGCTAGAGTGAAGGATGACTCCATGTTATCGGAATAAAGCCAAGAGATTTGTACAATCTAAGTGTTGAAACCCCTATAGAAGATGAATATATATATCCGCAGTGTGATCATCATATTGTAACTTAACAATTTTAGTTTTAGCATCTTTCTATTTGTATTTGTATTTAACTGAAATTATAAATTTTGTCGATATATGTCCAGGAAGTAGTATTTTGCAGGTGGTGTGTGTTTATGTACATCAATATGGTAAAAGATTCCAATTTTGTCATCGTTTGATCTTTACCTATAAGTTAATATATATATATATATATAATTAAACCATCAATATGAGTGTTGAGGAGTAGGAAGAGTATAGCTAAAAACCATATTGGAGGATTGGACAATTGATTGAAAAATTCAAATCACTTTATAAGTAAAAATGGAGAAAACAAATGAAGTATATGTATAAAATTAAATACTTGATACCAACAACAACACTAAAATCTTCGATCTATTTATGTATTTTTGAAAATTAAAATGGTTTTGACTTTAGGGTGTAAGTGTGCCTCTGAAAAATTAAATAAATTTGAAGATTGCTATTAGTGGAATATTTTTAATAAGAAAAATCAAATTTATATAAGAAAGAAAAAAAAGAAAGAATTAAATACCATGATAAATTCATGTAGGAGGGTCAAGTAATCAACTTTAGGAACTGACCTAATAAATTGTCTAAAGAAACAAACTTAAAAAAGGAAAAAAATATAAAGTTTTATATTACTGTCAATATATAAGTTGGAAATAACGAAAATAAATTTTATCATAAAAAAATATGAGATGATTTTTAAAAAATGTCATATTTTTTTATTTCAAAACAATTTTGTTTCAATAAAAAAATAAAATACTTTTTAAAATTTTCCATCCACAATATGTGGTTGTAACAGATGCAACAAATATTGAATTCAATATGTGTCAATCTCTTAATCCATGTCCTTATAGAGACAACTACAGTAAGAAATAATGGAGTAATGGATCGGGTTCTCTCGAAACTCAGTTTATAATTAAGGTACATGTATTTGCTTTTTTAGATTTGATTTTCCTTATATATGTATTCTCTCAATCTGTACTTTGATTCTTTAGATAAGATCCTACAGCTCTAACACTAACAGACAATTTATAATGAAACAAACAAGCATAGAAGACCTGATGGCCTTGTTTTGACTACTTGTCGGCCCAACTCTAAAACCCAAAGAGAAAATCCAAAATAAAAAGTAAGCATATACATAACACAACTCCTGTTCCAAATTTACCGTCGTTTTCTATTTTCCCGGCAACAAATTAAAAGTCAGTAAAAAATTCATCTTTTTCTCGGTTTAAATATCATGTTCTTTTCTTCCTCCTCAAAACCCATGACTTTTTCGGTGCTTTGCTTGGTGCTTCATCATTAACCATCATCCGTTACCATTGTTTTTCAAAGGAAAATGATTAGCAAAACGTGAACATTAAGAGGAGTACGACTTTTCTCAAGGGGTTCTTCCACGGGTTCGAACACTTTGGGAAGTGCTCCTACCAATAGTCAAACTATGGGAGAAGAAACTCCAAGTCAAACAGCGGAAGAAGTACCTGCAACTCCGGCTAGTACTTCCATTGCCTTCTCAATTATTTTTTCTTTGGTTTTAGACTCTTTTATTACATTATGTAAAGGTTGTGGGTATGGGTTAGAGCATTGTGAGTTCAGGTTGTTTTGAATTAGAATTTAAGTTAAGGGTTAAAAAATTACATTCTAAAAAAAATGAACGAGCTTTTTGAATTTGTTAAATTTATGGATTTTGAGTTTTGCTTTTTTTTTTTTCATAACCATTGCCTTTTTTGAATTTGATATTAATCGGTGGTCACATTATGGTTCAACTTCTTCCTACCTCTAATACTTACCTTGCTCTTATTTCTTCCAGGTTCTCTTTGTTCATTTTCTCTTTAAAATATATATTTTTTCTCATCATTTTTATGTTAATTTCATTTTATTTGGCGTTAGAATTTTTGGGTCATGATTTAATTTTTGTATCGGTTGTTCTTTACGGCTCAATTCTAGTTTTAGTAAAAAAATTTATGTTTTGACGAGCTCGTTGGGCTGCTTCAAGATTTTGTTTTTTGGATTTTTAGATCCGTGTTTTTGAATAGTGTTATCTTTTTCTTGAAATTGGCATGTTAGTCTTTGATGGTTTTTTTTTTTCCTTCCTAATTAAGTGAAATGCATATGGTTTGTACAAATGTTCAAAGGAGGTGACTTGTTACTTTGTTCATTTGAATGCTTAGATCTGGATTTAGGAACTTGGTATTGAAGAGTTTATTGTTATTTTTATTAGAGATTTTCTTTAATTAAAAGTGTATGATATTTGGAGTGTTTCCTTATTTAGAGTTTTTTTAATTTTATTTGATAGTAATAAAATAAGTCAGAATTTATTCCAATATTTCAGAGGTTTAAGACTCTCTTTTTAAGAAGTCGGGATTGTCGGGAATTGCCTCTCCTTTCATTTTAATCTGCCTACTAGTTCACCAGGTCATTTCTTATTTAGAAATCTCTGGATCTAAAGTTTTCTTCAACTTCCATACAAATCCTAGGATGTTAAGAAAATAAAATTAAACTACAGGAGTGACATTAAGCAGGATAGGTCCACATTCATTGAACTTACGTGGGTACAGACACTGTTGATTTTAGCATGCAGATAAGATGAAAAATGTGTGGTTAGCAAGTTTTGGCACTTTTTCTTTTTAGTTGCTTCCAAAGATAAATTTTGATTTTAGCTCAACATTTATGGTTCCAATGAGTGATGCAAAGAGTTCACTGAACCTGAAATCCTATGCTTATCCAAATATGAATCATGTGGAGATGAGTGGAGACTGTTGTTTTTGTACAATTGATTTCTTGTTCATTTTGCATGTTGATAGCATTAGAAATGTCACTTATTTTCTCTCTAAATTTGTGTATTAATTATCCATTTTGTATCATATTTAGCAAGCATGTTAGGCATTTCATACTTAATATTTACATTTTTTAACTCAATGTTTTGTGGTTTAAATTCTCGTCATTTTATCACTTTTATGTTACTAATGTCGCCGTATACAACATGAGTTTTGCGTCTGAAATTGTCAGCGCAGAAATCTACCTCCGAAGATCAGTGCTAAGAAATGTCAAAAAATGCAGCCATAAATTTAACATGGAATTGCGACCAAAGATGTCATCGCATGAAGACCTTCACCTCGTACAATTGAATTCATGCTACAAACATACTTGGAAGCACCAGCGTAGGAGAACGCTAAGTTGTCGCCGCAAATAAAAATCATAGATTGCGCCCAGAGATGCTGCGACAACCTGCAGATGCTTGATGAACACCAGATCTGCATGAGTGCACAACTGGAAATAACCAACTTGTACAGTTGCCAAAATGGTTAGATTTGAGAAGAAAGGAGAGTTGCAAATTTCGAGAGTTTATAAATAGGAGGGAAAAGAAGAAGATGATCATCAAGTGGTGAAGAATTAAATTTTGAAAAAAATTCTCAAATCTCTAAACGAGCTGTCATAGAAGCTTGAGGTTCGGAGGAAGGTGATCTGACGAGCAAAGGAGCAAGACTTCTAATGAGAAGTGCCTATCTGCAGCGTAAGAGGAGCTGTTACGGAATAGTTCTAGTAAACTAGGAATAGGATGCTTCGACTTTTTTCTTTGATACCTCTTAATTATTGATGAATATTGTTGATTATCAATTGAGTATGGAAGTACCTTTTGATGTTAGATCTAATTCGATTTCTACTCTATTCTTTTTATCTGTTTATATTTGGATTTAACTGTTTTGACCACGGAAGTGCGATTGTAATCACAGTCATTAGAAGGTGCGGTGATAAGTTAGATTAACAAAAAGCATTATCAGCATTGGAAGGTGTGATAATTGTTAGCATTTGGGTTTTTGTTAAATAGAGAAAGTGATAACAGTAAGGTTTCATTAAAGCATAATTGCAGCGACAATTCATCTATTTGTTACCTTGTAGTCATATTTAGCATTGCGACTTGTTAAGTTAGTGATCCTCTCCATTTCTTTACACTTGATCACATTTTTTAAGTTCTAAATTTACCTTTACAAATATCTCAATAACTAGTCATTTTATATTAATTTGCTCTGACAACTTATTTCATATTTGCGTTGACAAGTTAACTCTTTTAGCTGTACAGATCTTATTCAGTTGTGCTGACATTTTTAGTAACAGTTCTTCTAATTTTAACTTTAATTGCTTCGATAATTAAACATCAAAAACTCTATCCTCAAGGGATCGAAATCCAATAGAGCAAATCTATCAACTATACTTGCATCGACAAGTGCTCGTTTGCACTTAAATGTTGTGACGTTTACAGGCCGATCAAGTTTTGGCGTCGTTGCCGGGGATGACATTTGTTTGATGTTCATTTTTGTAGTTGTAATTATTATTTCTTACTTAACTTTTATTTTTACTAATCTGTTTAACTTTCTTTTGATTTTCTCTTAAATTCTTTAGGAGTTCAATGTCCACAAGGAGAAATCCTAAGGATATTGTGAGCTTTGATCCAAAACTTGAACGGACTATTCGAAAGAAGAAGCAAGAGCAAAAGAAAATGGCTGGAAACAACAATGATCTACCACAATTATTGCCACAAGTTGTAGTTCCTCCAATACAACCACAAAGAGTTAATAATATACCACCACCACTGCCACAAGTAGAGCAAATCTCAGATAGGACAATAAGAGATTTTGTTGTTCCTGTGCTTGATGATTTACAACCAGGGGTTGTTAGACCGACGATACAAGCTGGTAATTTTGAATTAAAATCAGTTATTTTTCAAATATTGAATTCTAATGGGCAATATGCAGGTTTACCTCATGAAGATGCTAGAGAGCATCTCAAATCGTTTCTGCCCATATGTGCTTCTTTTAGTCAACATGATGTTCCTGATGACGCCTTGAAGATGTAGCTGTTCCCTTATTGTTTGCAAGGGAAGGCAAGAACATGGTTCCTTGGTTTACCAACTGGATCCATTACTTCTTGGAATGCGCTAGCTACACAGTTCGTGTTGAGATTTAATCCACCGACAATGAATGCAAGATTACGGAATGATATCACGGCATATTATTAATTGGATGTTGAAAATTTACACATTACATGGGAACGTTACAAGACTTTGCTGAGATGTTGCCCCATGCATGAAATCCAATAAGAAACTCAAATTGAGATCTTCTACAATGGGTTGAATGCGCAAACAAGAAAGCTTATCGATGCATCTGCCAATGGACCATTGTTGGATTGCACCTACAGGGAAACCGTACGAATATTAGAGTTAATTGCACATAATGACTATCAATATCCAATTTCTCATTCTGCTCAGGAAAAAACTAATCCTGTTGTTATGGAATTAAATGCTATATCAGCTTTGAGTGCACAGGTATCCTCGTTGGCAAACATGATTTAAAACATGAATGGAACAAGTGAAGTTACCGCTATTCAAGTAACCCAACAGATGGATGCCCCGACATTTTCTTATGAAATTTGTGGTGACAACCACAGTTATGAGGATTGTCCACAACATGCTGAGAACGCATTTTATGTCAACAACATCAGAGGAAATTCCTATGGTAACTCATACAGTAATCCTAATCGTACACAACCACCTTGGGGGAACCAGAATGCGTCCACATTCAGATATGAAAATGCATCAACTCAAGGGAATTTTAGACAAGGGAGTTACAACAACAACCAACAACAGCAAAATTATACTCATATTACACAAATGCATGCGCAACTAGACCAGATGCGATCATAAAATTAGATGCATTCATATAACCAAATGCAGCCACAAGCTCGAAAGACGCCACAATCGAATGCGATGCCATATATGCAAGGACAGTATCAACAACAACAATAGTAATATTCTCTGTAACACGCAAAACCTGATGCCGTCGTCGACTAGGGTCCCGGAGTCACTCAATCATCTATCATTGTATATCTTTTAAAATCATGTTAACCATTCTTACATTATTAAAAAAATACACCCAACACATCATAAGTTATCATTTACTTAAAAATACAATTCAACAAGGGCAAATAGATCATTTTCTAAATTTTTGAAGACTTCTACCGATACCTGTTGGACAAGTATCGGTAGTAATCAAGTCAATAAATAATTATGAAACGATGCAGACATCTACTGATACTTGTGATAGTTCTATCGATACAAGTATACAATTACCAAAACTAGTTGTGCTTCTACCGATACTAAAAACTCCAGAGAGCTAAGAAGTTCTACCCTGTAACTTCTACCAATATAAGTATTTTAACTACCGATACAAATATGTTCAATACAATCGAAACTTGAATTTCAACTACCGATACAACTCAAGTCAGTAACAACCTCTCTCCTACCCTGTATTTATACTGATACGAGTAAGAGTTTTATCGAAACAAATATGCAGAATTCTCAAATTTATACAAGTTCATCTATAAAACTTCATTCATAGACTTAAGGTGCAAGAAATAACACTTTTGTGTTTAAATACAAGACTTAGCATAACTTCTAAGCACTAGTTGTCTCATACAACATTGATTAAGCATTCAAAACATATCATTTAACCAAAATACTACAAGTATCATAATCTCATGTAAGCATATACAAAATATAACATCATCCTAGTACATGCCATATAACCAAGTGATGTAAGAACTACAGAACCAACTTTGGGATAGTGTGATGTCTTCGAGGTAATCCGATTTGCAACTAGACAAAATAAAATCTACAAAACAACCAAAATACAGAGGTAAGCTTTCTAGCTTAGTAAGTTCGTACATAGTGAATCATTACTTAACATTAAACATTTCAACAACAATTAACATCAGAACACAGAAATTTCTCTTCAAAACAACCTTTTGCTCTTTCGAGTCATAAGTCTTCCTTTAACCATATTCTCATTCTCATCTCGAGACACGAGTCTTCCTTAATCAAAATCTCATTCTCATTTCGAGACACGAGTCTTCCTTATTCATAATCTCATTCTCATCTCGAGACATGAGTCTTCTTTAATCAACATCTCATTCTCATTTCGAGACATGAGTCTTCTATTTATACAATTTCTTATGCTCAACCCGAGACATGAGTCTTCCTTTTTATACACCAAGTATTCCAAGCACATCCTCAATAGGTAATAATCAGCAGTTCAAATAAGAAATCTAACAACGAACTTACTGGATGAAATTACAGTTCAAGCAAAATTTCAAAGACTATTCTATGTTTTCCCCTTTCCGCGATCTGTGACCCAGTCTTGATCTATCACAAAATAAATCAATTCTTCTGTTAAATCATACAATTTAATCAATTTACTCATATAAGTCCTTTTTTGAAAAATTATGAAATTACTCCTAAACTTTACATTTCTATTCAATTTAGTCCTTAAAGCCAAAACATGTAAAATAACCATTTTAATTCAATTTTATAATAGCCAAATAACCATAGGTATTCATCCAACATCCCCATTAAACTATTTCACAACAAGGATATGTATTTTCATCATTTTTACAACCTAGTCCTCAAACCTTAATTTAAAAAAAATCACTTTACAAAATTAATGTATTTATTCATCAAACACAAAAATCTATCCATAACCTTCAAAAGCAAACATTTTCATCAATGGCAAGTTTTACAACATTTGACAGATTCACAAATTAGTCCTTGCATAAGTTAGATTAAGCTAATACGGACTCGAAAACATAAAAATTACTAAAAACGATCAAGGTTTGCTTACCCAAATCAAAGCTCAAAGATTGAAAATGAAAAACCCTAAGTTCCTTCTTTTAGCCGTGTAAAGAAGAAGAAGAAGAAAGAAAATGTGAAATTATCATCTTTCTTTCTTTAATTTAATATATATACAATGGCATTTTTGTAATTTTTTAGACTTTCATAATTAATTTAATTAATCATCTTTTTAACCTTAATTTATCCTATTATTAATCAATATTTGTCATGATAATCCACCCACTAACAATCCTTAGGTTAATTTACTCACTTGGTCCCTCTAATTAACCAATTCACCTTTTTACCTTTTGCGATTTAATACTTTTTACTCAATTCACTATCTAAACATTAAAATCCTTAACCAAATTTTAATACAATGCTAACGACATTATACTTATAATAATAAATAAATTTTATGACTCAACTTGTCAGAGTTGTGGTCTCAAAACCAGTATTTCTGACACCACTGAAAACCAGACTGTTATAACTGTCCCACCTTAGGAAAATTTCGTCCCGAAATTTCTTACCAGTAAAGAGATTTGGGTACTGTGATCTCATTGAAGCGTCTATCTCCCATGTTGCCTCCTCTAAACCATGACGATTCCACTGAACCTTTACTAACGGTACTCGCTTGTTTCGCAGCTCTTTTACTTCACGAGCCAAAATTCTAATGGGCTCTTCAGAATATGACAAATCTAACTGTAATTCAATCCACAAGGTGTAATCACATGAATGGGATCTGATCTGTACTGTCTTAACATTAAAACATGAAATACGTTATGAATCTTTCAAGTTTCGGGAGTAAAGCTAGCTTATAAGCTATAGGCCTAACTTTCTTAAGAATCTCATACGGTCCAATAAACCGCGGACTCAACTTTCCTTTTCGACCAAATTTTAATACTTTCTTCCATTGTGAAACCCTTAGAAAAACTAGATCTCCGACAGCAAATTCTATATCCTTTCTCTTAAGACCTGCGTATGACTTCTGTCGATCAAATGTTGCCTTTAAACAATCACGTATTACCCAAACCTTGTCTTTAGTTTCATGTATTAAATCAGCCCCAATTAACTTAGGTTCACTCAACTCTAACCAATACAAAGGTGTTCTGTATTTTCTACCATATAATGCTTCAAATGGTGCCATTTTAATGTTGGATTGATAGCTGTTATTATAAGCAAACTCTACCAACGATAAGTATTTCTCCCAGCTACCCTCAAACTCCAGTATACAACATCGTAACATGTCTTCCAAAATCTGTATCACCCATTCTGACTGACCATCTGTCTGTGGATGATATACAGTGCTAAAATTCAGTCTGGTTCCCAAAGCTTCATGTAGCTTACCCCAAAACGTCAAGGTAATTGTGGGTCCCTGTCAGATATGATAGATGCTGACACCCTATGCAGACGTATGATTTCAGATACATACAACTCTACTAACTTCTCTAGTTGATAATCTACTCGAATAGGAATGAAATGAGCTAACTTGGTCAAGTTGTCAACTATAACCCAGATGGAGTCTCTTTTTTTGGGGTAATGGTAATCCTGTAACAAAATCCATAGTGACTCGCTCCCATTTCCATTCTGGGATGGTGATCGGCTGTAGCAATCCAGACGGTACCTGATGTTTGGCTTTTACTTGTCGACACACCAACATCTAATTACAAACTCTGAGATTTCCCGTTTCATACCTGGCCACCAATATATCTTCTTTAGGTCGTTATACATTTACACACCATTCGGATGAATAGAGTAAGTGCTGCTATGAGCCTTTGACAAAATATCCCGTCTTAAATCGAAATCATTAGGAATACACACTCTACCTCAGAAATACAATATACCCTATTTATTAACAGTAAACCCAGTAGTGGCGTCACTCCGCATCTGTTCTCTCTTAATTGTAAGCTTGGGATCCTTTCTTTGTAACTCTCGTATCCGTTGTAGGAATAGTGGTTTCATCCTAAGTTCAGCTATGACAGTACCATCATTTTTAGCGATAAACGAGCATTCATGGCTCTCAACACAGACAATAATTTTCGGCTTAGGGCATAAACAACAATGTTAGCCTTTCTTGGGTGATAATCAATTACAAGGTTATAATCCTTCAACAACTTTAACCATCATCGTTGTCTTAAATTCAGTTCTTTCTGCGTCATCAAATACTTCAAACTCTTATGATCTGTAAAGATATGACATCTCTCACCATATAAATAATGTCGCCAAATCTTTAATGCAAAAACAATGGCTGCCAACTCTAAATCGTGAGTCGAGTAATTCCTCTCATGTGGTTTCAGTTACCGGGAGCCATAGGCTATCACTTTCCTAGTTTGCATCAACACGCAACCCAATCCTTTTAATGACATATCACTATACACTACAAATTCCTTTCCCGTTCAGGCTACATTAAAATTGGAGCCTCTGTTAGCATTTTCTTCAATCGATCATAACTCTGCTGGCATCTTTCTGGCTAGACGAACTGAACATTCTTCTGAAGCAACTTTGTCATCGGTAAAGCTATAATAGAGAAATATTTTACAAACCGATGATAATAACCTGCCAGTCCCAAGAAACTACATACTTCGGAGACATTCTTTGGTACCTTCCAGTTGAGAATAGTTGAGAATTTACTCGGATCAACCCGTATTCCCTTCGAAGATACTACATGTCCCAAGAATCTAACCTCTTGAAACCAGAATTCACATTTACTAAATTTTGTATACAACTATTTTTCTCGCAAAATCCGAAACACCTCTCTTAAATGCTGAGTATGTTCTGATTCAATCTTAGAGTAGATCAATATATCATCAATAAACACAACCACAAATCTGTCCAACTAAGGCTGAAATACTCTGTTCATCAAATCTATAAATGTTGTAGGGGCGTTAGTCAACCCAAACGGTATAACCAGAAACTCATAATGACCATACCGAGTTTTGAATGTCATTTTCATTATATCGCAATCTTTCACCCGCATCTGGTCGTAACCTGACCGAAGGTCTATTTTGAAAAATACAGTTGCGCCCTTTAATTGATCAAATAACTCATCAATCCGAGGTAACGTATACTTATTCTTGATTGTCACTTTATTTAGCTACCTGTAATCTTTACACATCCGCATCGATCCATTTTTCTTTTTCACGAATAACACGAGCGCACCTCAAGGTAATATGCTAGGTCGTATGAACCCTCTATCTAATAATTCTTGCAGCTGAGCTTTCAATTCTTTTAACTCGGTCGGTGCTATTCTGTATGGTGGAATTGAGATCGGAGTAGTACTCGGTACTAAATCAATACCAAACTCTACTTCCCTAATCGGAGGTAAACCCCGTGACTCTTTAGAGAACACATCTGTGAATTCCTTAACGATTGGAACTTGATTAAGCTCTATTCTTGACTCTCGAGTATCCAAAATATATGCTAAGAATGCTTCAGACCCCTTTTAAACCAATTTCTATGCAGGCATAGCTGAAATCACATTTACATTACTATTCAATTTACTAGACTTAACTGTAATCACTTCACCCGTCGGACATTTCAACCCAATTTATCTTTGTTTCCAATTAACCACTGCATCATGCTCGATCAACCAGTCCATACCCAAGATCACATCGAACTCGTAAAAGGGAAGTAACATCAAATCAGTAGGAAATTCACAGTCTTAAACTTTCAGTGGACATTTACGATACACTTGATTAACTACGACACTATGACCTTAAGGGTTGGTAACTTGCACATTAATTTCAGTCGCCTTAACAGGCAACTTTTTATCTTTTCCCAACAGGGTACAAATATAAGAGTGAGTCGACCCTGGATCAATCAGTGCACATACAATATCATTAAAACGATAAAATATACAGTAGTAACAACGTCAGGCGCAGCAGCTTCCTCTTTGGCACGAATAGCATATGTACGTGTAGGTGCTCGACCCTCAAATCTGTTTGCACCTTCTTTTGCTTCACTTCTACTTCTGGCCATACCACTATTCTGACCTAGTCGTCTACTCTTCTATAGTGTAACCGGAGGTTTCACACTCTTGTCTTCATTTGCTCTAAGTGCTATCGAAAAAATCGAATAAAATGATCTGTGGCTCCACATCTAAAACATGAGTTCTTTCTCATTGCGCACTCTTCAAGATGAAACTTTCTACAGTGTTCACAAGTAGGTTTCGGTACATTGCGGACGCTGGCAACACTGTCCGCTGGTTGATTTTGAAATCTTGAAACAGGCTGCATCGGTCTACTCTTGCTCTAAAATCCAAACATTGTAGTTGGCCAGTTCTCACTCTCTCTGAATTTCTTCAGTGGCGGTACTGGAAATGGCCTAGGAGAACTCTTCTTATCAAATTCTCGAAACCTTTTTTTCCTCTGTCATTTATGGTTATATATTTCATCTTTGAGCATGATCAGTTAAAACAACAAACAGTTGCAGCTCCGAACCACCTGCCATCATTTTGATCTCATTGTTCAACCCATCTTTAAACCGAATGCACATATCTTCATCAGTCGGCACTATCTCCCGAGCATATTTACTGAGTTGCACAAATTCTCTCTCGTATTCTATCACTGACTTGTTTCTTTGTTTCAAATCTAAAAACTCTTTCTTCTTCCGATCTAAGTACCTTTTGCTGATGTATTTCTTTTTGAATTCAGCTTGAAAGAATTCCCAGGTAATTTCATTTTCAGGAAATATGGCTAACAAAGTCGTCCACCAATGATAAGCTTCATCCTTCAATAATGACGCAACACAACTCAGATAGTCTTCAAGAGGACAAGCCATTTTATTGAGAACTCTCAGCGTGTTCTCCAACCAATATTCAGCCCTAGAAGGATCATCTTCAATACTGCCCCTGAATTCCTTTGCACCATACTTCCTCACTTTATCAGTTGAAACTCGTCGCCTATGTTTAACCACTGGGAAAGGTAAAGGCCTGACAGGTGGTACGGGCGGTACTGCAGCTCTTACGGTAGGTAGCAGCTCTTACGGTAGGCTATGCCATAGGAGGTGTAGGTTGCGGTATCATCAGGTTATTTCTCATGAATTTCGAGAACCATTGCCCCATTAAGCCAAAGAACATATTTTTTGCTTCGTTTTCTATCATCGGTAATATTGGTACTCCGTGACTTGCTTCAGAATATTTTGTCAGAACTACTATTTACCTTATCTCGAGTCTGACATTTTTCAATTATCTGCAAAATCTAAAGTTAGATCAGATTCACCAATATCACACTATCATAGGTTTATATGGCATGTATTTATTAACTTTAAATTTCACACCCAAAATCTGACGTCGTCGCCGACTAAGATCTCGGAGTCACTCAATCATCTATCACTGTATATAGTTTAAAATCATGTTATCCATTCTTACATTATTAATGAAATACACCCAATACATCATAAGTTATCATTTACTTAAAAATACAATTCAATAAGGGCAAATAGGTCATTTTCTAGATTTTTAGAGAATTTTACCGATACTTGTTGGACAAGTATCGATGGTAATCAAGTTAATAAACAAATATGAAACGATGCAGACGTCTATCGATACTTGTGATAGTTCTATCATACAAGTATAATAACTACCGAAACTAGTTGTGTTTCTATCGATACTAAAAACTCTAGAGAGCTAAGAAGTCCCACCCTACAAGTTCCACTGATATAACTATCGATACAAATATGCTTAGTACTACCAAACCTTGAATTTTAACTACCGATACAACTCAAGTCAGTAACAACTCTCTTCTACCTTGTATTTATATCGATACAAGTAAAAGTTCTATCGAAACAAATATGCAGAATTCTCAAATTTATACAAGTTCATCTATAAAACTTCATTCATAGACTTAAGGTGCAAGAAATAACACTTTTGTGTTTAAATACAAGACTTAGCATAACTTTTAAGCACTAGTTGTCTCATACAACATTGATTAAACATTCAAAACATATCATTTAACCAAAATACTACAAGTATCATAATCTCATGTAAGCATATACAAAATATAACATCATCCTAGTACATGCCATATAGCCAAGTGATGTAAGAACTACCGAACCAGCTTTGGGATAGTGTGATTCCTTCGAGGTAATCCGATCTGCAACTAGCCAAAACGAAATCTTGAAAATAACCAAAATACAGAGGTAAGCTTTCTAGCTTAGTAAGTTCGAACATAGTGAATCATTACTCAACATTAAACATTTCAACAACAATTAACATCAGAACGCAGAAATTTCTCTTCAAAACAACCTTTTGCTCTTTCGAGTCATAAGTCTTTCCTTTAACCATATTCTCATTCTCATCTCGAGACACGAGTCTTCCTTAATCAAAATCTCATTCTCATTTCGAGACATGAGTTTTTCTTATTCATAATCTCATTCTCATCTTGAGACATGAGTCTTCCTTAATCAAAATCTCATTCTCATTTCGAGACATGAGTATTCCATTTATACAATTTCTTATGCTCAACCCGAGACATGAGTCTTCCTTTTTATACACCAAGTATTCCAAGCACATCCTCAATAGGTAATAATCAGCAGTTCAAATAAGAAATCGAACAACGAACTTCTGGATGAAATTGCAGTTCAGGTGAAACTTCAAGGACTATTATATGATTTTCCCCTTTTCGCGATCTGTGACCCGATCTTGATCTATCACAAATAAATCAATTCTCTCATTAATTCATACAATTTAATCAATTTACTCATATAAGTCCTTTTCAAAAAATTACAAAATTACCCATAAACTTTACATTTCTATTCAATTTAGTCCTTAGAGCCAAAACATGTAAAATAACCATTTAATTCAATTTTATAATAGCCAAATAACCATAGGTATTCATCCAACATCCCCATTAAGCTATTTCACAACAAGGATATGTATTTTCATCATTTTTACAACCTAGTCCTTAAACCTTAATTTAAAAAAAAATCACTTTACAAAATCAATGAATTTATTCATCAAACACACAAATCTATCCGTAACCTTCAAAAGCAAACATTTTCATCAATGGCAAGTTTTATAACATTTGACAGATTCACAAATTAGTCTTTGCATAAGCTAGATTAAGCTAATACGGACTCGAAAACATAAAGATTACTAAAAACGATCAAGGTTTGCTTACCCAAATCAAAGCTCAAAGATTGAAAATGAAAACCCTAAGTTCCTCTTTTAGTCGTGTAGAGAAGAGGAAGAAGAAAGAAAATGTGAAGTTATCATCTTTCTTCTTTAATTTAGTATATATACAATGGCATTTTTGTAATTTCTTAGACTTTCATAATTAACTTAATTAATCTTCTTTTTTAACCTTAATTTATCCTATTATTAGTCAATATTTATCATGATAATCCACCCACTAATAATCCTTTAGGTTATTTACTCATTTGGTCCCTCTAATTAACCAATTCACCTTTTTACCTTTTGTGATTTAATGCTTTTTACTCAATTCACTCTCTAAACATTAAAATTCCTTAACCGAATTTTAATACAATGCTAACGAAATTATACTTATAATAATAAATGAAATTTTTGACTCAACTTGTCGAAGTTGTGATCTCGAAACTATTATTTTCGACACCACTGAAAACAAGGCTGTTACATTCTCAACCAAGAGCAGATCTGTTAGCTACTCTTAAAGTGTTGATGCGGGAGCATATCACAAGAACGGAAGCAATCGATCAAGGCAACTCTTCTTCCATCCGAGCATTGGAAGCTCAGTTAGGACAATTGGCTTCTAACATGAGCACAAGGTCACTAGGTGCTTTGCCTAGCGACACTGAAAATCTGACTCAAAAGGGGACGGAGAATTGTAAGGCTTCACACTGAGAAGTGGAAAGCAAACTACTAAGCCAAGCAGCAGTTCCAATCAAGTACATATCGACGCATCTAAGCCACAACAACAAAAAGAAGACCCAATAGAAATAAATGAAGAGGAGCCACCTATAGTCACTCCTATGCCCACAATTCGACCAACAAAGATGTCGACGCAACTGCCCATGTCAACAAAATCGAATCCTTTACAATAACCTGTTGATAGTATGCCTTTTCCATTTCCATAAAGATTCAAGGAGAAGGATCATGACAAAGATTATCAGAAGTTTATCTCTACCTTGAAGCAATTACACATTAATATACCTCTAATTGATTCTCTTGTGCAGATCCCTGTTATGGGAAATTTATGAAAGAGCTACTATCGAAAAAGAAAAAGCTTTCTGACATTTAAACGATTGCTCTCACAGAGGGGTACAGCGCTGTGCTAACAAATAAGTTGCCAACAAATATGAAAGACCCTGCCAGCTTCATAATTCTATGCTCCATTGGAAACCACTATCTAGGTAAGACATTATGCGATCTGGGAGCTAGTATTAACCTTATGCCTCTGTCCACTTTTAGGATATTAAGAATTGGATCTATGAAGATCACTGCGGTGACATTACAGCTTGCAGGCAGATCTTTGGCATAACCAAAAGGACAGATTAAGGATGTCCTGTCCAAGTTGACAAGCTCGTGTTCCCTATTGATTTTATCTTTCTTGATTGCAAAATAGATAAGGAGGTGCCCATTACCTTGGGACGCTCATTTTTAGATACGGGGCGTACACTTATCGATGTTTTTAAAGGCGAGCTGAATATGCATAATAATGATGAGCATGTCACTTTAAGTATGTTTGAAGCATCTTCGTTAAGAAGTAAAGAACAATGTCACCACATTGACGTGCTGGATGAAGTTATTATAGAAGAATTCAATGAACGAAATTCAGCAGTTCCAGACGAATATGCAATGACATCCATTAGTGATATCCTAACTGAATGCGATCACATAACTGAGGCTAATAGTTGTGAGCTGAGACAGGTTGGCAATTGGAATCTTTGGATCTGTCTAACAGGACGATCCCTTTGTTTAAACCATCAATTGAACAAGCTCTTACTTTGGAGTTAAAACCATTACCGATGCATTTGAAGTATGTCTTTTTAGGTAAAGTGACACATTACCCGTGATTGTCAATGTAAACCTCGATGCAAGTAATAAAAGCTTATCACAATTTTGAAGCAATATAAACGAGCCATTGCTTGGAGCATTGCAAACATCAGAGGTATTAATCCCTTTTTCCATGCATAAAATCAGGCTAGAAGATGAAGGGAAGCAATCCATTGAGCAACAAAGACTTAACGAGAAAATGAAAGAGGTACTGAAAAAAGTGATCATTAAGTGGTTGAACGTATGCATCATTTATCTCATTTCAGATAGTACATGGGTGAGCCCTGTCCAAATTGTGCTCAAGAAGAGAGGCATCATAGTGGTAAGTAACGATAAAAATGAGATAATCCCTACTCGCATTGCTCTAGGTTGGCGAGTGTGTATAGATTACCGTCATCTAAATGCGGACACAAAGAAGGATCATTTCCCATTATCATTCATTGATCAAATGCTGGATAGGCTAGCTGGTAAAGCCTATTACTGTTTCTTAGATGGCTACTCTGGATACAATCAAATCGTAATTATGCCAGAAGATCAAGCAAAGACTACGTTTACATGCCCATTTGGAACCTTTGCTTTTCGGTGAATGCCATTTGGATTGTGCAACGCCTCAGCTACATTCTAGAGGTGCATGATGGCTATTTTTTTGACATGATTGAAGATTCATTGGAGGTGTTCATGGATGATTTATCTATGTATGGGCACAATTTTGATCAATATGCTGACAATTTGGCGAAAGTATTGAATAGATGCGAGGACACAAATCTAGTGCTGAATTGGGTAAAATGTCATTTCGTGGCAACTGAAGGCATTATCCTTGGCCATCGAATATCATGTCAGGGCATTGAAGTAGACAAAGCAAAGGTAGAAATCACTGAGAAGTTACCGCCACCCACAAATGTCAAAGGAGTAAGAAGCATTCTTGGTCACGCTAGATTTTATAGAAGATTCATCCGAGATTTCTCCAAGATAGCAAAACCTCTATGCTTTTTGTTAGAGTAGAATAAAAAGTTTTTGTTCGATGACGCATGTTTGGACGCATTTGTTACAGTTAAGAAGTAGCTAGTACAAGCTCCTATTGTCATCACATTAGATTGGTCGCAACCGTTTGAAGTAATGTACGATGCGAGTGACTTCACTGTCCTTGGACAACGCAAGGAGAAGGTATTTCACTCAATTTATTATGCTGGTAAAACTTTGACTAAAGCGCAGGTGAATTATACGACTATTGAAAAGGGATTACTAGTGGTAGTTTTTGCATTTGACAAGTTTTATTCATATATTATCGGTGTAAAAATTATAGTTTACACAAATCACTTTGCGTTGCGATACCTTTTTGCGAAGAAGGATGCGAAACCAAGATTGATCAGATAGATCCTGTTTTTAAAAGAGTTTGATATTGAAATCAAAGATAGGAAAGGATCTGAAAACCAAGTAGCAGACCACTTGTCTCGTTTGGAAGCTGGAAGTAAAGATGGGAATAAATCCCAAATTATTGATGTATTTCCAAAAGAGAAACTATTCTTTGTTGACACATCTCCTTGGCATGTAGATGTCACCAATTATCTTGTTTGTGGGAAGCTTCCCTTGAGTGCCATTGGTCACAAGAAGGTCAGATTTATGCGCGACGCTGTGAAGTATCATTAGAATAAACCATACTTGTTCAAGGTATGCGCTGATAACATCATTCATCGCTGTATTCTTGAGGAAGAAATGTATTCCATCCTAAGGCATTACCATAATGCTCCTTATGGACGCCATTTTGGTGGTGTTAGAACTACTGCAAAGGTCTTACAATTAGGATTTTTCTGGCCCACATTGTTTCGAGATGCTCACAATTTCGTGTAGCAATGTGATAGATGTCAATGCACAGGGTCAATATCTCGATGCAACGATATGTTTTCTAACAACCTATCATGGAGGTGGAGTTATTCGATGTTTGGGGTATATATTTCATGGGATCATTTTCAATATCCTTTGGGAATGTGTATATTCTGGTTGCTGTCGACTACGTTTTCAAGTGGATCGAAGCAATTGCAGTTCCTAAAGATGATGCTCGGATGGTGATAAAGTTCTTCCACACGTATATCCTTATAAGATTTGGAACACCTCGAGCATTGATAAGTGATCAAGATACTCATTTTCATAATAACTATATGGCGACAACTTTGAAACGCTATGGTGTGAAGCATCGTATGGCAACAAGGTATCATCCACAAACGAATGGCCAAGCAGAAGTTTCCAATCGACAAATTAAAAGCATTCTTGAAAAGGTGGTTAATCCATCTAGAAGAGATTGGTTTTTGCGGCTACATGATGCGTTGTGGGCGCTTCGCACTGCATATAAAACTCCGTTAGGAATGTCACCATATCAGTTGGTATTTGGTAAATCCGGTCTCTTGCCAGTTGAGCTTGAACACAAAGCCATGTGGGCGATCAAGCAGGTGAACATGGATTATGGTGCTGCTGGATAGAAACGGTTGTTGGACTTTTCTGAGTTGAAAGAAATTTGACGTAATGTGTATGAAAATACTACCATATACAAGGAGAAAACTTAGAGATGACATGACAATATCATCTTGCGGCTACAATTTAACCCTGGTCAATTGGTACTTCTATTTAACTCACGTTTGAAATTACATCCAGGTAAATTGCGCTCGAGATGGTCAAGCCCTTTCAAAGTTGTCGAAGCATTCCAGCATGGTACGGTGACAATTAAAGATATGAATGATGGTCACCAGTTTAAAGTGAATGCCAATGACTGAAGCACTACTTAAGCCTAGATATCAAAGAACAAAGCGAGACCATTAATTTGGTCACATTTATTTAATGTCATTGGTATTTTTACTTTTACTTTTTGCTTTTTATCTTCTTTTGTTTCCTTTTTAGTTTTATGCGGAGATAAAAAGATCTCCTTTTTGTCGACGTAATTAATAGCATGACATGTCAACGCACTCTGTGATGACTCAGCGAAGCGTTTTAGCCATGAATCATGCCGGTCGATCTCCATTCATCCCTAATCGTTGGATCAACCTAATCCTGGCATTTATTGGTTGCAGACGCAACGTTTTCCTATGTCAATTGCAAAAATCACGTCTCCTCCCCTCCAGAGTTTATAAAATCCTTCTTCTACCGACTCTCTTCTTCCACTCACAACCTCCATTGCTACTGCAGTCATTTTCTTTATTGCTCTTATAATTTTTCTGCCAGTTACTCTTAATCTCTTTCTTTAGCTATTATGGCCAAAACACGAGGAGCGAAAACCCCTTCAAAATCCCTTACTGAATCAACAACCGCCGTGGTTCGTCACGCCAAACAACCACCGTAGAAAGAACCTATTTTATTCCTCTCAAGGCGGCAAGGGATAGATATCATGAAGTGATGCTCAAGTGGAACTGTCACCCTGAACAAGGGTTCTAGTTGTCCTCACAACAACCATTAGGGAAACAAGTTACAAGGATAATCTCTCGCTTGGGTTGGGAGTCTTTTTGCGACCATCCGGCAGGTTATTCCTCCACTATGGTAAGAGAGTTCTACGCTAACCTTGTGGATTCTGAATAGAAGTCTGTTTTTGTATGCGAGGGTCTGATGCCCTGGAGTGCCATCCATATCAACGAGCTCTTTCACATCGCTGAGAATGAAGATGCACATACTGCATTTTTTGAGGCTTTAACTGATGAAGGTGCTGACTTGGTGCAGCGAGACTTATGCGTAGAGGGTGCAGTGTGGACTGGCAACAGTTCGCATAACTATACTATACACCGACGTTATCTCATCACTCAAAGCAAGGTGTGGTTTCGCTTTGTTAACTGCTGCATTTTACAATCAACACATAGTACCACTACGACGCTAGATCGTATGTGCCTCTTGCATTCCATTATGAAGGGACGTCACATTGATGTCGGCACAATTCTCCATGATGAAATTGCTGAAGCTGTAACCAAGCAGACAAGTATCTTACCTTTCCCTTCTTTAATAATGCTACTCTGCAAACAAAGGGGTATTGTGTCCCGTGATGGTAAGTAGGTGCTGGAGAGCAAGGGGCCCATAAATGACATCTCTGTGGAGCGTATGACAATGGGGCAAGAAACCCCTCTGGTGAAATAGATGCCTACGAAGAAAGAGACATGAAAAGAAAGAAAAAAAAAGAGAAGAAAGAAAATGTGCCCACACACCCTCAGATGGGGAAGAAGCTGACTGAGATAGAATAACTCGTTGACAGCATGGATATGCGTCAAATATGACTTATCAGCATACTGGAAGAAATGGATTACAGACAGAATCTCTTCTATGCCTATACTCGGGTATGGAACAAAGTTATTGTCGACACATTGAGGAATCTGAGCCCGAACCCCATACCAGAGTTCCTTGTTTTTCCCTCTATTATTTGGAAGCCCCATCGTCATCCGAGTAACCTACTCTTGAAGGTAGACCTCAGCCCGTCCCATCCCCAACTAGAATTTATATCTTCGATGATGAGGAGCATGAGGGACATTCCAATGACATGGAGGACTGTTTCAAAACGATTGTCAATCTGTTCGAGAATGAGTTTTTAAATAGCCTTGGGATCAACATGGTGGAAAGAGAGGTTGTTGTTACGGATATGCGTACATCAATTTTATCATGGGTCTAGAAGCAGGAGAAAAAGAGGAAAAAGATGAGGAAAAAACATGAGAAAGAAGCGAAACCTGAGGAAAAGAAGGAAATTGAAGAAGAGAAGGAATAAGAGAAGAAGAGTGAAGAGAAGGAAGATGCCCCGACAAATTTTAAGGAAGAATTTATCGACACACCTACCAATATGGGGGCATCCGTTGAACACTCGACGCCACCTAAAGTGAGTCAGGCTGAGGTAGTCACCAGCAGTATTGAGGATTCTAACCTTCTAGCCATTGTGCCCTATGTGGCACCACTTGCTGAAGACCACCCATTTGACGTGACTATCGATGAAGCCTCCACTCAACCGACTATAGAAGAGGAATCCGCTGCCCTGGTTGACTCTAAGGACAAGAAAAGAAAGAGGAAGGACAAAAAGAAAAAGAAGTACAAAGATGAGAGCCCAAAGAAGAGGAAGAAAGCCAAGGCAGCTACTTCATCAGCTGTTGAACAATGAGTTAGTTTACTTTTCAGTAGTTAGTTGCATGCATCTCATTTAGTTGTCATTGCATTTTTATTTGTCATCGCATTTTATTTGTTAGTACATTTGCACTGTCGTTGCATTTCCATTCTTATTTGTATAGTATTGTCAGTGCATTGTGAACAATGGAGACATTAAGTTTGGGGGAATTTGAAAATTTACTAGTTTCTTTAGTTCAATGAAAGTATGCAAAATTTTAACAAAAATGTGACCACAATTCTTCTATTTTATGCTTAAATCTTGAATTGTTTGGGTTGTTAATGTGTGAATTGGAATGTGAATGAATATTGAGTCCTTCTATTTTTTGGATGAATGATTGGCATCAGTAGTGAATGGGTAGAATTAATCTTTGAGTCTTGAAATAACTTACCAATTGCATCGATATTTACTAATAAAAAGATACTCCAATGTGAGTGCATTGTGACTTATCAAGGGAGAACATTTCGCTGCATGTGTTAGAAAAATCATCTAGCCAAAGGCTGTAATTGTAAGAGTTTGTGTCGGCGCAATTACATACTTCCTGGGTATTTGTTGCACCCCATCGATCCTGCTCAAGAACAAAGGTAGAGTAATGCAATGACATCTCTCAGTCACATAAAAAATATATATAAATATATATATTGCTATAAATGATGTTTTGGTTAAGAGAACTTAAGATTCAAAGCATGATGCTAACATTAGTGAAGTTTCAGTCTTAATTTTTCATACTTATAAATTGCAGGAGCATTATTCTATCATATGAATACAATTTGTACATTAAGATTTCACAGAATTTAAGTTACTAGAATAAAAAATTGCGGTGACATATTTTTGTTGAAACTCTGCTAACTTTGGTTTACTTGAGGATAAGTAAAAACTCAAGTTTCGAGGTGTGATAGCATTAGAAATGACACTTATTTTCTCCCTAAATTTGTGTATTAATTATCCCTTTTATATCATATTTAGCATGCATGTTAGGCATTTCATACTTAATATTTACATTTTCTAACTCAATGTTTTGTGGCTTAAATTTTCGTCATTTTGTCTCTTTTGTGTTACTAATGTAGACGTATACAACATGAGTTTTGCATCTAAAATTGTTAGCGCAAAAATCTACCTTTGAAGATCAGTGCTATGAATCATCCAAAATGCAGCCACAAATTTAACATGGAATTACGGCCAAAGATGTCACCGCATGAAGACCTTCACCTCGTACAAGTGAATTCACGCTACAAACATACCTGAAAGCACCAGCACAGGAGAACACTAACTTGTCGCCTCAAGTAAAGATCATAGATTGCGCCCAGAGATGCAGCAACAACTTGCAGATGCCTGATGAACACACTAGATCTGCGTGAGTGCACAGTTGGAAATAACCAACTTGTACAGTTGCCAAAATGGTTAGATTTGAGAAGAGAGGAGAGATGTAAATTTCGAGAGCTTATAAATAGGAGGGAAAAGAAGAAGATGATCATCAAGTGGTGAAAAATAAAATTCTGAAAAAATTTCTCAAATCACTAAACGATATGCCATGGAAGCTTGAGGTTCGGATGAAGGTGATTTGACGAGCAAAAGAGCAAGACTTCTGAAGAGAGGTGCCTATCTACGGCGCAAGAGGAGCTGTCACGGAATAGTTTTAGTAAACTAGGAATAGGATGCTTCGACTTTTTTCTTAGATACCTCTTAATTGTTGATGAATACTGTTGATTATCAATTGAGTATTGAAGTACCTTTTGAAGTTAGATCTAATTTGATTTCTACTCTATTCTCTTTATCTGTTTATATTTGGATTTAACTGTTTTGACCATGGAATTGAGATTGAAGTCACAATCACTGGAAGGTGCAGTGACAAGTTAGATTAACAAGCAAGACAACGGAAGTTGCTTGAGGCCAAGAAGGAATTCTAGCCACTTGTTCTTAAGTGCAAAGCATTATCAGCGCTGTAAGATGTGGTAATTGTTAGCATTTGGGTCTTTGTTAAACAGAGGAAAGTGGTAGCAATAAGATTTCATTAAAGCATAACTACGGCGACAAATCATCTATTTGTTACCTTGCAGTCATATTTAGCATTGCGACTTGTTAAGTTAGTGATCCTCTCCACTTCTTTACACTTGATAAGATCTTTTAGGTTATGAATTTACCTTTACAAACATCTCAACAACTATTCATTTTATATTAATTTGCTCTGACAATTTATTTCATATTTGCGTTAACAAATTAACTCTTTTAGTTGTGCAGATCTTATTTAGTTGCGCTGACATTTTTAGTTATAATTCTTTTAATTTTAACTTTAGTTGCTTCGACAATTAAACACCAAGAACTCTAACCTCGTGGGATCTGTATCCAATAGAGCAAATCTATCAACTATACTTGCATCGACAAGTGTTCACTTGCACTTAAATGCTGTGACATTTACAGGCCGATCACATGTCTTTTAGGAAAAAGGGTAAAGCTTTTGAGTTGTAAAAAAGAAAGAAAAAACTGTTTTGTTTAGTCCTACAGCTATTTCCAATTTGATGTAGCATTAATGAGCTTTTGTTGAGGTGCAAAACAACTTGTAGCAAGCTTGTTATTTTTAAACGTTCCTCCAATTTGTACTTTCTTTTGTCACAAAATACAAGTTGGAGAGATTTTGTACTTTTAAACAAAACAACATCAATACTATAGTTTTGTCTTCCCATATTTTAGACTGTATAATAGTAATATATCTATTTCAAACTAAATTTGCTACTTTTGACAAAGGCTACTAAGGGTATTAAGAGAAAGCGAGGGCCTACAAACATGAAAGATATATGGAATCTTCAACATGGAACTCGTATTGTAGTAGATGCTAACCAATATAGCTAGCCTATTGGTAAGGAAGCGTTAAAATTGGCTGAATTCCTCGGCACAGTTGCAAGGACCGACTCTATCTGTCCTTTGAATACAAAACATTGGAAACATCTTTCCAAATATGTGTTGGAAAACATATTGAGAATCGTTCATGTATGTGTTACATGATCATTTTCTAATTTAATGTGTTGCAATAATTTTGTATTATTTGAAATTGTATTTAATAAGTACTTGTTACATTAATTTGTTATATGTGCAAGAAAAGTTCGATCTTCAAGGTAAGATGGAGGACTCCGACATCCTCTCACATGTTGAAAACTCCTTAAGGAGTTTAAATCGACTTTGAAGACTAGATACTACAAAGAGATGGTCCAAGAATGTTGATCAGTTGAAGAAATATATGAAAACAATCCTCCTAGTTTGCATGATGATCAATGGAAGTGGCTGGTGGAGCGATGGGGAACACCACAAGTTGCGGTATGCAATTTTATTAGACTAAATGTTCCATTTTTTGTTTTCACTGAAGGTATGATCAAAGTAGGAGGTGAATATATGCGTGATTTGTTGAATGAGGTACAATAAACTTAGCTTTCCAATTACTCTAAAGTTTTTTCTCATCAATTTAAGCAACAGGCAGAATCAGAAAAGGCGAAAGAATCCCGAAAAAAGGTACGTTATGCACACACCACTGGTAACATAGGATTTGCGACCCTTAATGCACAATTCGTAAGTATTACATATTAATCAATTTGTAACCTATATTAATTGTTCTGTGCTCATTGGTGAATATTGTTAACAATTATTGTTTTGTTGTATAATAGGCTGAGAAGGAAGGTTGTGAACCCTCACGTTTGGAGCAGTTTAGATTTCAACATTTGCGGAAAGATGGGAGTGACAAATTTAGCAGTGAGGCAGCAGAACAAGTTTATGTAAGAAACAATTTGTATTATTTATTTATTTTAATTTATTTTGATATTAGTTTTACTTTTTCCAAAATAGATTTTTCTAATGAAAGAGAACTGTAGGATGAAGCATGCAAGTGGGTTAAAGACTATGCCAACACCTGAGAGTTCTTTCATGCCTCAAGATAATATTGCATTGCAAAACGAGGTGTATAAACAAGTGTTTGGCCCTGACAAGAATGGAAAAGTGTTGGGATATGGACGTGGGATGACCAAATCTAAGTTGTTTTGGTATGGTTCAATAACCCGAGGAAGCCAATCTACATTGGCCATTAGTACATTGATTGAAGAGTGAGTGCTAAACATGTCGAGCAAATATAAACAATTCAAGCCGAACAAGCAGTTCGGGAGAAGGCTTTACTCGAGGAAGCAAAATCTCGATTTCATATGGAGGCCACAAAGCGAGAAGCTTGTTTGATAGCCGAGGCAAAAGAAAGATTTATGAAATTAGCTGAAATTCGAAAAGCAAAGCTCATAGATATGATGGATGCTCGTGAGAACAAGTACAAGGCTCTCCTCATCCAGTGTATGACAAAGGGAATGTCAAGTACAAGGCTTTTAATATTAACGTGACTATTTTATAACTAGATTGTCAATAAGTTTGTTGATGGTTTACTAGACATTGATTGTTGTTATTTCACTATTTCATTATGTTTGTAACTGACTGTTAGGTTCCTATTTGATGTCTTCATTGTTTGTTGATGGTTTATTAGAAATTGATTGTTTTTATTTGGCTATTTCATTGTGTTTGTAACTGAGTGTTAGGGTCTTATTTGATGTCTTCATTGTTTGGGATGTACTGTTGAAATTTCTTGATTAGCTTCAATTTATGGTTCTTTGGCTAATACTGAAATATTCTTCCCACATGTTCATGTTGTTTCTCATCTAACTCATATAAATAGAAAGTGTACATTGCTATTCTTACAGTTGAATTTCAGAGTAGAGGACTTGATAATAAAGCCTTCAGTTCAGATGATAATGAATGAGGCATGTTACATATTTATTATATATATATATGTTATAGTAGTTGACAAATGCAGTTGTCTCATAATTTTTTGATGTAATGGGAAACAAGTTGACAACATGTTCGCAACGTATTGACTGGTTCGATTAGGATTTTGTATATAAGTTAATAACTTAATTATTTAATGGTAATTTTGTATTTATATGATCAATTTATGTTATTTATTTGCTCAATTAATATCGTCTCAAACTTGTCCAAACCTAACACATACAAATTTGCTCATATTTTGCCAAAATAGGCATTTCAAAATCGAGGAAATACGTCGTAAAAAACATGGGACTTGAGACAAGATCTATCCCAACCTTTTTATTTTTTTATATATGGGTCTATCCCAACCTTTTTAAGGTTGCTTTAGATGGTCTACCACAACCTTTTTAAGCTCACTTTAGATAGTCTACCATAACCTTTTTAAGGTTTCTTTAGACGTGTCTAACCTAACTTTTTAAGGTTTCTTTAGACGTGTCTACCCTAACATTTTTAAGGTTACCTTAGACAAGTCTATCCCAACCGTATTTAAAAGTTGTTTTAGACAAGGTCTATCCCAACCTTTTTAAGGTTGCCTTAGATGGGTCGATCCCAACCTTTTTTAAAGGTTGCCTTAGACAAGGTCTATCCCAACCTTTTTAAGGTTGCCTTAGATGGGTCTATTCCAACCTTTTTTAAAGGTTGCCTTAGACAAGGTCTATCTCAACTTTTTTAAAGGTTACCTTAGATAAAGTCTATCCCAACATTTTTAAAAGGTTGCCTTAGCCAAAGTTTATCCCAACCTATTTAAAAGGTTGCCTTAAACAAGGTCTATCCCAACCTTTTTAAGGTTGCCTTAAATGGCTCTATTCCAACCTTTTTTAAAAGGTTGCCTTAGATAAGATATATCCCAACCTTTTAAAGGTTGCTTTAGACATGTCTATCGCAACCTTTTTAAAGGTTGCCTTAGACAATGTATATCCCAACCATTTTAATGTTGCCTTAGACAAGGTTTATCCCAACCTTTTTTCAAGGTTGCCTCAACAAGGTCTATCATAACCTTTTTAAGGTTGCCTTAGACAAGTCTATCCCATCCTTTTTAAAAGGTTGGCTTAGACAAGACCTATCCCAACATTTTTAAAAGGTTGCCTTAGACAAGGTTTATCCTAACCTTTTTAAGGTTGCCTTAGACGGGCCTATCCCAACCTTTTTTTATAAGGTTGACTTAGACAAGACTTATCCCAACCTTTTTAAAAGGTTGCCTTAGACAAGGTCTATCCCAAGCTTTTTAAAAGGTTGCCTTAGACAAGTTTTATCCCAACCTATTTAAAAGGTTGCCTTAGACAAGGTTTATCCCAATCTTTTTACGGTTGCCTTAGACGAGTCTATCCTAACCTTTTTAAGGTTGCCTTAGACGGGTTTATCCCAACCTTTTTTAAAAGGTTGGCTTAGACAAGACCTATCCCAACCTTTTAAAAGGTTACCTTAGAAAAGGTTTATCCCAAACTTTTTAAAATGTTGCCTTAGACAATGTCTATCCCAACCTATTTAAAAGGTTGCCTTAGACAAGGTCTATCCCAACCTTTTTAAGGTTACCTTAGACGACTCTATCCCAACCTTTTTTAAAAGGTTGCCTAGACAAGATCTATCCCAACCTTTTAAATGTTGCTTCAGACATGTTTATCCCAAGCTTTTTTAAAGGTTGCCTTAGACAAGGTATATCCCAATCATTTTAAGGTTGCCTTAGACAAGGTTTATCCCAACCTTTTTAAAGATTGCCTTAGACAGGTCTATCGTAACCTTTTTAAGGTTGCCTTAGATGGGTCTATTCCAACCTTTTTTTAAAAAGTTGCCTTGGACAAGGCCTATCCCAACCTTTTTTAAAGGTCGACCTTGACTTGGTCTTTGCTAACCCTTCAATAAAGGTTGGCTTATGTTGACTTATGCCAACACTTTTTCAAAAGCGTCGCGACACCTACGCAACTGTACTAAAGGCAACCTTTTTGGAAGCGTCGGGAGAAATGTTGCGATACCTATGCCAACCTTTTTTATGTCATCTTAAGTAAAAAAAATGTCGTGATAGACCTATTTTGTTGTAGTGGTGACATCATTAGTGAAATTACTAAAAATTTAAATCTTGATTATAGCACATTTATCAAATAAGGTTAAATATATCATTTACTTTTAAAGAAACTACCCACTAATATATTTTATTTTTATCTCTGAAAAAATAACAATAATTAAAAATACTGTCATTTATTCCTAAAAGGAACTAACATATTTTTTTTTAATAATATTATATTATTAATTTATTGAGTAGACTCAAAACTAAACATCAATTTAATTTAAAAAAACTTAAAATAGATATTATTATACTTTCTCTTATATTTTATATAAAATTGATAAAAACAATTTAAACTCATAATAATTTTTTTAAACAAAAAATATATATGGTAAGACCTAAACCTAAGAGACCAATGCTTTCAAATCTTTATTTTACCATTTCAATCAAATTTCTCATTAATCTTTTACATTTTTTTATTAGACTTATATATAAATATTTTTTTATATAATTGTTTTTCACTTAAACCTTGAATATGTCATAATCTAGTATTTTCTATTTCTTTGATAATGTTAAAAGTAGAGAGATTAAATTATTAAAATTTAAATATTGTTGATGCAGGGATCAAACAAAGGAGGTGATATGACGGTGATCAATGATTCACCTGGCTTAATATAAGATCAAGAGTCGCAAGAGATGGTGACTAAAAGGGTCTTAGTGAAGAAGGTAGATATGAGGTGGAAATTTAGGAGAGAGAGAAAGAGTGTAACATCCCATTTTTTGTGGTGTCAGAACAATGGTATTGGGATCACAACTTCGATAAACGAGTTGGTAATTTTTAATTATTAATTTAAGTATTTGTTGGGTTATATTAAACTTTGATTAGGAAAATTTCAAGGTTGTAGCTAATTAAGAAAATGGGTTAAATTGTAAAAGAAGGGAAATTTAAATTTATTAGTTAAAAGGGGTTTAAGGGCTTTGGAACTATAAATTAGTAGACTTAGTTGGTAATTTTTCAATAATATATGTTAGTGGAATTTTATGGTTAGGTTTTATTGTGAATTTAAATGTTTTTAAGGGATAATGTGGTAAATTAGTAATTAAGGTGAAATGTTTAATAAAACAAAAAGGCAAAAACATTGTCTTCTTCATTTTTTTGTTAACCAAAAACCAAAACACCATTGAAGAAAGGATAGAAGCTTTGGTCAAAATCAAGAAACGAACAAACCAAAATTGGATAGTGGTAACGCTAAAGTTGTGGATTAATCGACTTTACCTTTGCATCTAAGTTAGTTTAGGTAAGTTATATGTAAAAATTCAATAATTTACAATTTTTTGTTGAAATTTTAATGTTTATATTTACATGATAATTTTTTTATTTTCAATGATTGATGGAATTACTTGAGTGGGATCTGTTATATTGGTATGTGCAAGATCCTAGTTGAAAGATACTACACTGTCATATCTGAAATGTTTGAGAACATAAATGGGAGATATTAAGGCATTAAGTGGATCATGCAAGACCATGATTGAAAGATATCATGGCATTAATCCGAAATTGAAATGTATAAGACTGTGGTTGTAAGATACTATAGCATCATTTCAGTTATGTATAAGACTATGGTTAAGAGATACTACGGCATCATAAATGATATGTTATAATACCTTAGTTGAAAAATACTTTGGCATCATATCAAATACGATCAAAAGCACGGTGTAGTATAAGACCATGATTGAAAGATATTATGGCATCCTCCCGATTGAAGAATGGTTCTTGTATGATTCATTGGTAAGAAATAATACCATGATAGTTGAAATGGTTAATGGAAGGAAATGTTTTCTTTTATATATTAGTACTAACCACATGGACATGTTAATTTCATGATTGTTATCGAGTTTAACATGAGATTATGAAGTTTAAGATGTTTACTTGGTGTATTTCTTCTTGTAGAATTTGGAGGAATTGCCATCGAATAGATCAAGTGGAGCACACACACTATCCAAGCTTCTTTGGTTGATGTTCGCTTCCTCTTTGATGTTGGTTATATATATGGCATGTACTAGGGTGTTGTGTGGAAGTTACTTTTGTTGGTCTTCTTTTGGTTGAACTTAGTTGAGATATTACCTTTTTGTATCAAGTATAAGGACAAATGTTTAATTATTAAGTTAAACATGTTTTGTGTATATAAATGCATAATGTTATGGTTGTAAGACTCTAAAGAATAACCTTTTTGTTTGAATCTATAAGCATGTGAGTGTTATTCTAATTCTGGATTAAATGTTTGGAATTGCAATGGATGATTTGTGTATGATTATAGGTGATGGTTTGATTAGTTGAGTTAGTTTGGTATGTATTGTGATGTCCATAAAAGGCATATTGAATAAGTGTTTAGGTTGATCATTTTAGTAAGTTGTAAGAATGTTTGGATAGTATTTTGAGTATTTGTATGCTTGTAATGTTTATGTATCTTGTTGGGCAAGATTTGATGTTGGTTTAGCTTGCATAAGGGGTTATTTTGGAAGCATACGGCCTAGGACACGGATTGTCACACGGTCGTGTGCCACACACGATTACCCCACACAACCATGTGTGTCTGAAGTAATTAAGTGCAGGGCTTACACAGTCTAAGACATGGGCTGGGACAGGGTCGTGTGTCACAAGTTAGAGAGTTACACGGTCAGAGACAGGCTGGGACACGACCGTTTGTCTCCCGTGAAAGAGTTACACGGTTTGACACATTGGCTAAGACACGGTCTTGTGTCCCCTCTTCGAATGCCCACACGGTCTGAGCACGCGATCGTGTGACTCTTGTTTTCCAAATTTTTCAACTTTTCCTCAAATTTTCTAAAATATTCTAATTTAGTCCTGAATTGTTTCTAAACTATTTTTAAGGTCTTGAAGGTCTGATTTAAGGCCAAATGTATATGGTTTCCATAAGATATTTAGATGTATGATTATGTTGAATTTTGGATTATAATTTGAGTTTAATTGTTTGAATGACTTAGTAATACTTCGTAACCTTAATCCAATGATAGGATAGAGGTGTTACAAAGAGACAGAGAGGAACCCCTTCATAAGATCTAGTGTAGGCTTATATATGATAGGTTAGAATCCAAGGTACCACGTGTCACCCGATTATTGGTGAACAGAGGTGATTATGTCAACTAGTTTATCATGACAAGCCTAGGTGTGGCCACTAGGGTGGCGATTGAATAGGATGTCAATCATGTCAGATAGAACTAGTATTCGGGGGCTAGTGTCATAAATGATGGTTAAGTGAGACCCTCGCATAATTTACATTAAGATGATTCTAATAAGAAGAGTTTCCTCGAGGTGTGTCGACGAGGAGTTCCAGTGAGAAGTTTATTCATTTAAGGTTTCGAAGGGTAATACCTGAGATGTGACCCCTCCATGAAGTGGATCTCGATTCTCGAGAAATGGTTTTTAAGTCGTCTTCTTGAAATGTCGACCCTAATTATCGAGCAGTTAGATATATAAAAAATATTAAGAGAGAAAATTGTATAAATTATTTATATATCTCTATTACTATAAAGTGGTTGATTGAATTTAATGTTGCTTAATTAAGTTATCCTAACTCAATTATAAAATTATAAAAAAAAAATCAAATTTTAATTAAAACACAGTTTTGAAATAAGGTTGAATGTCATTTACTCCTAAAAACTTGTCTACTAAGATATTTTCTTTCTTTTCTTTTCATTTATTTTTTTATTTAAATAGATTGGGCTATTATTATTATCAAATCTAAAGCAAACAAAATTCAAACCAAGTCTACAGGATTAAAATACAACATACTTCTTACAAGCCCAAATAAAAGGCCCAAGCATAACTGGAAAAATAAACAGAAACAAGAAATTTCTAGAATGTCTATATCATTGTTTCATTGCCCAATCAACTTTGTCCTTGGTAATTGCCCCAACTAGCAATTACTCCCATTATCTGACGATTCCAAAGTGCAGAGAGAAAAACTTTACTTTTTAACGATCATGGTAACTATCTCTATCTCCCACCTTTCTACAACCTTGTCTCCTTCAATCTGGTTCCCTTGCTGGTTCCACTGTCATTCAACTCTCAACATATGCAGGAACTCCAATCACTAGGTAAAAAAGCCTCGCCTCCTTTCATTGTTTCTTTCGCTATCAAATGGGCTAACTTGTTGGTTGTTCTTGAGATGTTGTTGAAATTGATCTCTAGAAAATTATCACTTACCTGTTGTATATTTTTTCTGTAAGCTCCAATTAGCGATTATCTTGGGATTTTGATTGACATTTCTTGATTGTTGACAATGAATCGCCCTTGATAATCACTCGTTCCCAACTCGTTCTATACCCATTTGCATTGCTTGGTAAAAAGCTACAACTTTAGTTGCGAAAGTTGTCCAAACCCCTCGTTGATCTCCGCTTGTGATAACAACACATCCCCATCAGTGTTTCTTGCCACAATGCTTAAGATTGATCGATTCCTTTGGTCATCCAAAACACCATTGAAGATATATCTCTCATCGTAACAAACTTACGTTCATGGATCCTTATGTTTCTATCTCGCCAGATGGCCCAAAGCGCACAACTGAACATCCTCCGTTGACTGATCAAGCCTACATCAAATACCCAAGTAAGCCAATGACCAAACCTAATATTTGAATTGCTTAAGAAATGCATAAGTTGGAGTTCTAACCAAACTGCAATTGTTACAAGGCATACCCGAAATACATGATACATTGTTTCTTCCTCCCTCCCACATTTAGGACAGCAAGCTGTTGACACCAATTTCTTGTATTTCATGTTAGCTAATGTAGGCAAGTAGTTCCAAGAAATTTTCCATATTGTAATTTTAATTTTCCCAAGGAGATGTAGGCTCCATAGTTTTTTTTATAAAAATCCCTAGAAGATTTTGTAAAGCATAAGCAATAGGAACCCTTGAAATCTTCTATAACAGTTTATAAGTACTCCTAACGAAGAACTCCCCTGATGGTTCACCACCCTAAATAAGCCAATCATCATGGGCTTCTGTTGCTAATGGGATGCGAAGGATCTGGGCTGTATCTAACACCGAGAAGATATTATATATTAACTCTTGCTTCCATTTTCTTTCACTTGCATTAATAAGGTCTGACACCAATGAATATTGTAAATTAATCATAGAGGTAAATAATTTAAAATTATCATTTCCAGGAATCCATGCATTATTGATAATAGAGATCCTGTTTCTCATACCACTCTCTAACATAACCCTTCCCCTAAGACCCCTTTTAGAGTCCATATACTCTTCCAGATGTATGGAGGGTTGTTTCCTAACATAGAATTAATAAAATCGGACCTAGGGAAATACTTCACCTTTAAATTACATTCAAGTAGTGAATTCAGGAATTTATCAGTCTCCATCCTTATTTAGCCAACAAAGAGATATTAAACTTGCCCATACTTCGAAACTCATTCCCCCTTCCTCTTTTGTTTGACACATGTGGCTCCACTCACACTAGTGTATTCCCCGCCTTCCTTGTCCTTTCTGCCACCAATATCTCACTATCATCTATTTGAATTTCTCTAAAAAAAGATTTCGGTAAAAGAAAGAATGACACGACATATGTGGGAATTGCTTACAATACAGACTTAATAAAAAATCTCCTTACCCCCTTGCGATAATATCCTCATTCTACAACTCCCTATGTGCTTCTTAATTTTGTCTTTCAAGTACTGAAAAGACGCCTTTTCTCCCTCGCTACCATATTTGGCAACCCTAAATACTTTTCAAGATTATTTGAAAATTGCATTCCCAAGAGATTTGAAATTCTTAACTTTTCCAACCCACTTGTATTCGAGCTAAAAAAAATTGTAAATTTATTAAAATTCACACGCTGACCTAAACACTTATCATATTCTTTTAATATTCCATCCAACAGGAAAGCTCTTGTCGTTGTCGCTTCCCCAAAGAGGTTGCTATTATCCCCGAAAAGAAGGTGTGATATTGGTGAACCATTTCTTCAAGCTTTAGCTCTTTTTAAAACTCCTCCTTCCATAGCCATTCTCATCAAAGTTGAAAGTTCCTCGCTACAAATAAGTAAAAGAAAAGGATTAAAGGGATCACCTTGACGAAGTCTCCTTGTGGGCTTAAACTCACTACCCCTATAGCCATTTACAATAACTGAATAGGACGGTGAAGAAATGCATTTCATAATAAGCTCCACCCACTCATCAGCAAAACCCATTTTCAGCATCAATTCCTTTAGAAAACCCCACTATACCCTGTCACAGGTTTTACTTATGTCCAGCTTCAAAGCCATGTAACTTTTTTTACCGATTCATTTTTGCCAAAAAGTATGTAGTAACTTATAGGCAAGTAACACATTGTCAGAGATTAATCGCTTCGGTACGAATGCACTTTGAGCACTATCAATATAGCTCCCAATTATCAGGCCTGGCCTTGAGGGTAGTCCAAAAATGTAACCAAACAAGGCCCAACATTGGAAAGGGCCCAAAAAAACTATTTTTCAGCTAGGAAGAAAAACTCTTCACTCTTTCTTTTTACTTAATGTTTACGTTTCATCTCATCAGTTTGACAGGAAAAAGAAAAGCTGCAGACAAGAAAAAAAGAAAAAGGCTTTCAATTCTTTTCCTTAATCTCCAACTTCTTCGTTTCTCCAAACTTCTTCTAACTCTCAAATTCTAACTATTACCATTAAAACTAAAAAATTTATTTTTTCTCAAAAAAAATCAATCGTTGCTAGCATTGTTGTAGGTATAGTTCTCCCTCCTTTCTTTTTTTTTTTACTGTTGCTTGCATCTTCAGCTTTTATTCCTTCCCTCTCTCTGTGTGTATGGAGGGGGTGTGAGGCAATATCGCATGTTTTATTTTGCAAAGGAGAAAATGTCGATCCTTGATATGTTGATTAGTTTTGTATCTGAAGTTCTAATCATTTTGTAAATTACACGCTCAGAAGTCAGAAATAGAAATATAAATATACTACCAATTTATCATTGGAACTATATGGAATGTTAGATTTTGCTGGTTCCAAAAGGAGTTGAACAGAATTGTAATATAGAATATGTTACCGATGCCTCTGTGGCCAAGAACTATGCAGCAAGACGCAAGAAACCAGCAGTAAGAGCAGGGATTTGATTTTGATTTCATTGTTAGCTTAAATAAGACTTACCTAGTATGCTATCATATTTGGGTTTGACATTTATTACCTAATTTTTAAACTCTGTTTAAATAGGAAAATAATTCATGAATAAAAGATGCAAACTATAACAAAATTGCCTTTGAGGATATTGGAAATGAATACTTCAATGCGTTGCTATCAAATTCCTCATTGCATGATCAATATGTTCGCATTATAACATGTAAGATACATGATTTAGTTAAAATAAAAAATTTGACAAATAGTTAAAATCTCAGCAGAAATCTTCTAAAAGATTTTGTCCAAAATTCAAATAGTAAGGGTTAATGTTTTTTTTTTCATTATTAAAAAGATAATAAAATAATAAATATTTGCATTGCTTTTAACAATTATTGAACAAGTACAAAGCAAATGACAAAAAGAAATATTACTAAAAATGGCAACGAAATGGAGCCTTAATCTTAGTTGCGTATTTGTGGTTCATTGAGTCTTGCATTTCATTTTTTTTACTTGTATTTCATTTAATTTTTTTTAGTTAATTACAGTGCCTATTTGCAATTAATTATTATAATTATATTTACAGAATTTTAGTGACTCAATTTGACTTTGGAATTAGCAAATGTGTAAGTAAATATTCAACTTGGAATTCTTCTATCAGGTGCTATTTTTATTTTCTTTTGTTACTTGAGTATTTGATTATCTTTTATATATAATGTTACTTAAAAAACATTTATCTGGAAGTGAAAAAAGGAAAAATAGAAAACATGTTGAAGAATTAAAAAAATCACAGCAATGTGCTATTGATAAATTTATTTTTAAAAAGGTAGTTTTTAATGAAATTTTGAATAATTATGTCAATGAGAATAATGAAATTAATGATCCAAATGAGCCTAATGATGTACCAAATGTATCAAATATTGAAAATCTTGATCTTAATGAAAAACAAAAAATTCCTCCTGATATTGACATTGATGAAGAACAAATAATTCCATCTTTGAATATTTATAATACTAGAAATTAGACTAATCTTGATAATGAAACAAGGGATATTTTAGTTGAAAAGGGGCCTATAAGAGAAATGAATCTTGATTTTCCTCTCGACAATAATAATAGACAGTTTTTATATGCTTATTTTTTTAGGAAGTTGAGCAATGGTGAGATTAGCAATAGAAAATAGTTGGTTTATTCCAAACATATTGACAAAGTGTTTTGTTTTTGTTGTAAGTTGTTCAAATCTATAAGTAACAAAAGTTTGTTAGCAAACGAGAGTTTAAGTGATTTGAGGCATATTAGTGAGAGATTCAAACAACATGAAAACAATGTTAAGCATATGGCTATTATGAGTACTTGGAATGAAATGAGAATAAAGTTGGATAAAAATGAAACAATTGATAAAAACTTGCAAGAACAGATTATGAAAGAGAAAGAGCGATGGAGACAAGTTTTCCTTAAAATATTTTCAATTGTGAAATGTTTTGCTACTCATAATTTAGCTTTTCTAGGATCTAATGAAAAACTCTATCTAGATAGCAATGGTAATTTCTTGGGATTGATTGAAATGATTGCGGAATTCGATGTGATAATGCAAGATCATGTTAGACGCATTAAAAATTGTGAAATTCATTATCATTATCTTGGGCATAAAATTCAAAATAAATTGATTTCTTTTTGGCTGATAGTGTTAGAAGTTCTATAATTAAGATCATCAAAGAGGTGAAATATTTTTCTATAATTCTTGATTGTATCCCTGATATTAGTCATCAAGAACAAATGACAATAAACCTAATTTATCCGGTCCAAACCAAAAAACAAAACAAAACAAATTAAAAAAAACCGAAGTCCAATGTCAAAAAAAATTACAAACCCATTTTTCCACAACCTGAAACAAGCCCATAAAGCCCAAAACTAAAAAAAAAAGGAAACCTTAATTTCCCAAACCCTAACTTCGATCGTCACTTGCCACGTCAACGGACACATAAACATACGCACCCACGCCCCGAGGCCTAACCTCTCTGTTGCCCTTTGCACCAAAACGGAAAATTTCGAGACCCACCATCACCGTTGACCTCTCCTTTTGCCACCACCATACCTGCAAATGAAAAGAGAAGACAAAGAAGGCAAAAGAAAAAGATAAAAACCAAATATATGTAATATGGATATAAAGGCCCCAAGAATCGTTTGTAATTCTTTACGGAATACATGAAAAAAAATAGAAAATAAAAGAAAGAACGAGAATTTAAAAAAGCTTTAAAGGTAGCATTTTTATTTACTTTTATTTTTGTTTCGAAACATAAAGAACAAAAATAAAAAAAGAAATTAGGGGTTCACTTGAGCGTAGCTTCGACGAGCCATCGTGGGTGAGCGAGGTCCCGTCCCTGATGATGGACGATCCCTTCAAGTACGAGAAACCCTTGGTTTCTTTCAGTTTCGCTCGGAGGTTTTTTATTGTGTTTTCTTCGAAGGAACTGAAAAGGTTCCTACTTTTGGCCTTTTGAGGACGCAATACCCTCGGATCTAGATTTCAAAGGCCGAAAGAAAAAAGAAAAACCCCTTTTTTACAAACCCCGACCACTAGAGATAGCGAATCTGCGGTCGATGATCGGTGGCCACGGTGGATGACGGCAGGTCCCTAATGCCGGTCTTGAGATTAGTCGAGAGAAAAAAAGGGCTCAAATGTGTTTTTGTGAAAATGGGTGTTAAAATGAATTTTTTTTCATTATTTTGTTGTTTTATATAGCCCCCCCAAAACGACGTCGTTTTGGGTGTGGCTTAAAACGTCCTAAATGACGTCGTTTTGATATAGAACCCGGATCCGACCCAAACATGTCCAAAGGTCGCGTGTGTTTTGAAGTGAAGGGTCGATTTTTCATATTGATCCCTTCGCCTTTTGGGGCTTTCAATTTAATCCTTGTTTATGCGAGTTAACCCCTATACAGCAACGTTTTAAGCCTAATCTCAATGGCTTCAAAACATTGCTGTTTTTCCAAGCTTGAAGGTCCGAACCAAGCCCTAAAAAGGTCCATGTATTTAGAGGAAAGGAGTAAATTAATCCCCTGGTCCCTCAACCTTTAGGGCCTATTCAGTTAGGTCTAAATTTAGTATTTCTTCTATTTTCTAATTCTGCCCTAAGATTTTATTTCTTTTATATTTAAGTCCTTTGACTGTTGGTTTATTTGGAGGACAGGTGTATGAGTATGGGATAATTTCTCCCTAATCCCTATGTCTTTCATGCATTCTAATTTAACCTTTTTTATTTTTTTATTTTCTGCCTCAAATTTTATTTCGATTTTAATTTAATCCTTATTATATTTCTTTCTTCGAAACTTCCCCTTATTCTGTTTTATTTCTTTGATTTGATCCTTTATGTTATAAAGTTATTATTTCTTTGTTTATTTATCCATTAATTATTTATTCGTCTATCTAATTTTGCCATTTATCATGTCGTATATCCCTCTTTAACATGCTCATTCATTTCATACTACTTTTGAATAAATAAAATCGCATGTTGCAAAAAATAATAATATTCGATATGTTTTTTTATCTAATATGGCGGCAAGATTTAAAATCGAGGCAATGTTCTTTACTTAAGGGACTCGATAAAATCGTGCTCCAACTTACGGGGTGCGATTTTATCTTCGAACCTATGTAATTGGATACTCTATTTAAAATTAAAATGTGTATATTTTAATTAATCGATAAATATTGTTTACTTTCGAGTATTATAGATATCGTGTTCCTAACTGACGGGATGTGACTTTATTCTAAACTAACTCGAGATAAAAGGTCGTTTTTCGTGAGATTTAATTATTAAACGACATTGAAATCTACATTTATATATTTAAAGATCACATTTTAGATTTTCTTTAATCAATTGATAAATGATTTTTTATTATTTTTCGAGGACTCGAAATATCGTGCCCTTAACTAACGGGATGTGATTTTTCTCAATTAACTCGAAATAAAAGATCATTTTTCGTGAGATTTAAATTTTTTTTATCATCAAATCATTCCATTTACACGTTCAAGGATCGCATTTTAAATTTTCTTTGAGTTCTTGATTTTCAATACTAAGACATCAAATAATCGACTAGGTACCAATTTTGGGCGTATGAGGATGCTAATCCTTCCTCATGCATAACAGACTCCCGAACCCATTTTTTTTATTTCAAAGACCAAAATGATTTTAATAATTTTAAATATATTTCAAGGTGACCCAATCGCACCTATTTAAAAATGATTGGTGGCGACTCCATTTCTTGTTTTAAAACAAAAGTCGAAACTTTAAAAAAAAGTTTTGACAGCTTGGCAACTCTACTGAGGACAATAAGAGAGTCAAGCCACAAGTCGATTATTTTTTGGTCTTTTTGTTTAAAATTGAGAACTTGGTTTAAATTTAATTGGTGATCCTTTCTTGCATTTTGTATTCGTGTTTGGTTTAAATTAATTTGTTTATTAATTTATTTTGGGTCGAATGTGATGGTTTTTCACGCATTGCATGATCAGTTTACTTCACCCTTTTAAGTGGAAGTGAGAAACTACTCTTTTATGAGGTTTTCACCTCCGTGCAGGATAGTAGATCGCTTTTAGGAATACATCCGTACCTATGTTTTCGTGAAGTCTTCACTTCCATGCAAACATACAAAAAATGTATCCCCCTAAACTGAACTTGATCCGTATGAGCCTATAATGGTGAGGATCGAGGAATCTGCCGGTTCCGGTACTCTTACTTTAGAACTTCAACCGAATGTAGTAGACCCTAGGAGCCTACCCTAAGAAGGTCCATGTTGAACCTTAGTGGTCACCCAATAAATGTAGAAGAGAGGCATTTTTATGCTTTAATTTTTGTTTTTAATTGCAAATTTATTTTTAAATTTTATTTCTGTGTTGATTATACTAACTTGCTTTATTTTGTCTTTGTTTCTTCTCGCATTGCATTTTCATCTAAGGAAAGGTGTTGATTTATACTTAATTACCAAATAGAGAACTTAACATGGAAAAAGAGTTTCTTGATAAAGTGGAGGACAATATGGCCATGCATATGTAGTCAAGAAGAAGTGGCGATGAGAAAAAAGCGACAACCGTCAAACAGGTAGGTTAGAGACGAAGACCATGCAACAAGCAAAGCTTTGACCCAAGTACGAGAAGTGACTAACCACTTGTAGGCCTTAACCATTCAAGCTGACATTCTGAGCCTAAAATCAGAATCGAACCAGGGAAAAAATTAGTTGGATTCCTTAGGAAGATTAAGTCTTTGATCATTAAGGCATAACCATACATTTATCTACCTTATGTAAAGAAACTTGTTATCTAGTAAAGTTGTTCTAATGGAGTTGAATTAAAAATCAATGCCTTTCTTACATATGCATACATGCATTAATTAGCATTGCGTTCAATTTTAAGAAAATGTCCCTAATTAGTTAAAATTTTAACAATTACATGAGAAATCATTGAGAACTCACATCATTACGGTACTCGCAAAGCTATGAACCAAAGAATAGAAAGATTAGAACAAGTTCAAAGGGACATGAAAGAACAAATACTAGCATAGCTGCAAGACCAATTGGCAAAAGTGCAACAAGACATGAAAGATCAAATTATAGAGTCCCAAAGGAACAGAATAAACCAGCTAACCAAGTTGCTAAATGGAGGGGCTGATAAGGGAAAGAATCCTATAGTAAGTCTAGGGGAGGAAACTTAGGATCCTAAATACCCTCCAGGCTATACTCTCGTGCACATCCAAGCTCCACAAGAAACATACTCGCGTGAGGTACCAAAGACAATAAGAACACAACAACATCCAGTTAGCATGTCAGGGCTTGCCAACTACCAAACGGGATTTGGCTACAATTCCAGAGACAATGTAGTTGATCAGCCTGTAACGTCACGGCAATTATGCAAGCGGACACACATTGATGCAAATATAGTTGATAGATTAATTCTATCAGATATCGATCCCACAAGGAATATGTTCTTGATGTCTATATGTCGAGGCAATTAAAACTAAGAATAAAGATAATATGAGTAAAGATGTCAGTGTAATCAAATCTGATTTGCACACTAAGATAGTTAAAATTGTCAATGTAATTATAAAAGTTAAATGTAAGTGCAACTGAAAGTAAATCAAATAGTTGTGGAAGTTTTGAGAATTTAAATGCAGAAAAGTAAAATGATGATCAAGTGTGAATAACTAGAGTGGATCGCTAACTTCACTAAGTCGCAACGCTGGATGCGTCGACAATGTGGTGTATAGATGAATTGTCGCAGCAATAAAGCTCCAATGAAATCTTACTAATAACAGCTCTTTGTTTAATCAAGACTCAAGTACCCATAATTACCCTATCTCTCGATGTAGGTAACCTTCTGCACTTAAGAACAAGTGATAGAATTTCTTCTAATCCCAAGCAGCTCTCGTTGACTTGCTTGTTAATCTAACTTGTAACCGCATCTCTCGATGTCGATAGACTACAATTTCACTCTCGTGTTTAAAGCAATTAAATCCAAGAATAAACAGATAAGAAGAATTAAGTAAGAATCAAAGTGATATAACAATGAAAGATATTCTCATATTCATTCAATTGTCAAGAGTAATTCATAAGCATAAAAGAAGGGTTAACAAATACATCGAAGCTTATTATCTCTAGACTACTAGGACTATTCCTTAACTGTTCCTCTTGTGCCTGCACCAAGCACTCCTTGTCAGGAGTAGTTGCTCGTCTGCTCAGTCAGCTCACCGATCTCCAATAAAACTTCAAAAACACAAAGTAATTACAGATTTAATTCCTTCCCTCTTGATTTCTTTCTTCATATTTTCTCCTTTATTATAAGCTTCAAGAATGGTAAACCTTCTCTCTTCTCAGATCTAGATCCAAATGCAGTTGTAAAAGTTTGTTACAGTCCAGCTTTGCACTCATGCAGATCTGGTGTGAACCTCATGGATTTACAGATTGTTGTGACATCTCTAGGCGCAATCTGAAACCTTTAATTTTGGCGACAACGTGTTTTTCTCCTACACTGGTGCTTCCAAGTGTGATTTCAACTTGAATTAACTTATTCCAAGTGAAGATTCCTATGTGGTGACAACGCTAGTCGCACTTTCAAGCTGAACTTGTGGCTGCATTTTGATTCTTTTTAGCTTTAGCCTTTTGAGGTGGATCATTGCGCTGACAATTTTAAGACGCAATATATATGCTGCATGCGACGACATTAATGCACAAAAAGAGATAAAATAACAAGAATTTAAACCAAGCATAAATGAGTTAGAAAACATAACTACTAAGTATGAAATCCCTAACATGCATGCTAAATATGGTACAAAAGAGACAAATAATACGGAAATTTAGGGAGAAAATAGGTGTCATTTCTAATGCTATCATACCCCCAAACTTGAGTGTTTACTTGTCCTCAAGTAAACAAAAATCAGTAAAATTACATACAAACACCCCAATTATTATTCTCACAACTTAAATTTTCTGGGATTTTAATGTACAAATTGTATTCACAAGATAGAATAATACGCCAACAATTTAGAGGCATGACCAATTAAAACTGCAACATCACTCATGTTAGTAACATGCTTTGAATCTTACCCTTTCTTAAACCAATACAACATTTTAGCAATTTTTCTTTTTCTTTTTCTTTTCTCTTTTCTTTTCTTTTTCTCACTCAACATTTTTTTATATGTGACTGAGAGATATCATTGCATTACTCTACCTTGGTTCCTGGACAGTAACGATGAGGTGCAACAAACCCTAGGAGGTATGTAATTGCGCCGACACACACTCTTACAGTGACAGCCTTTGGCTAGATGATATTTCTAACACCTGTAGCAGAGTATTCTCCCTTGATAAGTCACAATGCACTCATATTGGAGTGTTTCTTATTAATACATTGTCGCTGCAATTGGAAATTTAGTACAAGATTCAAAAATTGCTACTATTCATTCATTACTGAAGCAATTCAATTATTCATTCAAAAATATAATAGCTTAATATTCATTCACATTCATCCAATTCCTATGTTAGCATCCTAATCAATTCAAGATTTATGCATCAAATAAAAAATTGTGATCACATTTTTGTTGAAATTCTGCATATTTTCATTAACTAAAGAAACAAAATTTAAATATGTGGGCGCAATCGCATTTCTATTTCACATAATATCCCCCCCAAACTTAATGTCTACATTGTCCCTAATGCACTGACAATATTATACAAACAAGAATGAAAATGCAACTACAATGCAGTTAAACTAATATGAAAAATGCAATGACAATGAAATACATTCAACTACCTACAGAAAAGTAAACTAACTCATTTATTCAGCAGCTGATGTTGTGGCTGCTTTGGTTTTCTTTTTCTTCTTCCTTGGGCGCTCTCCTTCCTCCTTGTGTTTCTTCTTTTTGTCTTTACGCTTCCTCTTTCTTTTTTTTGTACCAACCAGATCGACGGATTGCTCTTCCTTAGCTGGCTGGGTGGGCTCATCAATAGTCACATCTGATGGATGGACTTTAGCAAGTGGGGCCACATAGGGCATGATAGCTAAAGGATTAAACTCCTATGCACTGCTAGTTACTACCTCAGCCTGACTCGCATCATGTAGAGCCATGTCGTCACTAGATGCCCCCACACTTATGAGTGTGCCGATAATATCCTCAGCGATATTTATCGGGCATCTTCCTTCTTTTCTTCCTACTCCTCTGTAGGGTCTTTCATCACACGCTCTTCTTTTTCTTCTTCTTCTTTTGCTTGGCCTTCAGCTTGTTTTGCACCTTTATCCCTAAGCTTTTTTGGTTTAGTTATGGTAATATTAGCTCTATTCTTTACGTCTACACCTGCAGATACAATCAGGGTATGTACATCCTTAACCATAGCCGCCTTTTCTGCCATATTTATACCGAGGTTGTTCGTGAACTCGTCGTCGAACAGATTAGCTATCATTCGATAGCAATCCCCCATATCATTCAAGTACCCCTTGCGCTCCTCATTATCTGATATATGGATTCTCGTTGGAGAGGGAACATTTTGTGGCCTACCATCAATAGTAGGTTGGTCGGAGGATGATGCCATTGGGCGAAAAATGGTTGGGAAGACAAAAAAATCTAGTAGTGGACTTAGCCTCATACTGCGTAATGCAGCGACAATCGCCTCACTCCATACTTTTGTATATGCATAGAAGATATGTTGACTATAGTCCATATCCTCCAATATGCCGATAATATGTATACTGCGCACGTCGATGCTATTAATATTTGCTCCCATAGTAGCCAACCGCTTTCCCAACTGCGTGTCTGTGGGCGCATCAGCCTGCTTCTCCTTCTTTTTGCCCTTCCCCTTGTCCTTCTTTGATGCTTCCTTTACTACCAAAGTCTATTGGCCTCGAGTCATTCTCTCTATAGAGATATCGTTGACGGGGCCTTTATTTTCTAATACCTCCTCCCCATCTAGAGGTACAATGTCTCTTTGTTTGCAAAGTAACATGATTAAGGAAGGAACAGGTAATGTACATGTTTGCTTGGAGGCGACCTCAGCTATTTGGTCATAGAGGATTACGCCGACATTAATATGACAGCCCTTTAAAATTGAATGCAGAATACACATATGGTCTAACGTTGTCGTGGTACTGTGTGTAGAAGGCAGGATGCAATTATTCACGAAATGAAACCACACCTTATTGAAAGTCATCAAATATCGACGATGCATGGTATTAAACCCTCTCTTACAAAAACAAACTCCTACTTAGAATCGACAAGATTTGAGTAAAATTCCCTTACCATTGTAGGGGAATATCCAACTGAATGGTCGCAAAAGAATTCCCAGCCCAGCTGACTGATGGTTCGTGCAATCTGCTTCCCCAATGTCTGTTGTAGGGATAACTACAATCCTTGCTCCGGATGGCAATTTTGTTTCTACATCAGAGTATGACAGCGGTCTTTGGCTACTTTTGATAAAACTAAGATTGACTCTATTGGTAGAGGTTAATCTGTGGACCTAACCACGGTGGTGGAAGTTTCAATGGTGGCTTTAGAAGGTGTTTTCGCACCTCTTGTTCTAGTCATAATAACTCAAGTAAAGGGTGAAAAGAGATTTGCAGAGAAAAGAGTAAACTAGTGAGATTAAGAGTAAAAACAACAATGAAAATAAGTTGCAGCACCAATGGTGATTGTGAGTGGAAAAAGAAAACGTCAAAGAAGGGTTTACAACTTCTTAATGGAAAAAGTCGTGATTATTGCAAAAAGCTTGGAGAAACGTTGCGTCTGTAGCCAATAAATGCCAGGCTGCAGATCGTACTTTTTCTTTTGATAGAACGGCTGAGAGAATATGAAGATCAATCGGCATGATTCTTGCTGAAAAAGTTTTGCTGACTAATCACAGAATGCACCGACAAGTTGTGCTTTGGGATGCATCGACAAAAAGATGATTTTTATTTCTGCATAAAATTGAAAAGAAACAAGTAAAAGTGGAACAAATACAAAGAAATATAAAAATACGTTGACATTATTTAAATGTGACCAGATCTATGGTCTTGCTTGGTTCTTTGGCTTTTGGGCTTGTATAATGCTTCAAACGTTGGCCATTCACTTTGAACTGTTGCCTATCATTCAAATTCTTAATTGTCACTACACCGTTTTGGAATGCTTTGACAACCTTAAAAGGGCTTGACCATCTTGAATGCAATTTACTTGGATGCAGTTTTAAACGTGAATTAAACAAAAGTACTAACTGACCAGGGCTAAATTGTCGACGCAAGATGATATTATCGTGCCATCTCTTGGTCTTTTCTTTGTATATTGCGAGATTCTCATAAGCATTGCAGTGAATTTCTTCTAGTTCACCAATGTCCAACAATCCTTTTCTTTCAACAGCATCACAGTCCAAATTTACCTGCTTGATTGCCCACATGGGTTTGTGCTCAAACTCAACTGGTAGGTGAAATGACTTACCAAACACTAGTTGATATGGCGACATCGCCAACGGGGTTTTATATGCGGTGCGAAGTGCCCACAATGCGTCATGTAACCGCAAAGGCCAATCCCTCCTAGATGGATTAACCACCTTATCAAGGATGCTCTTAATTTGCTAATTGGAGACCTCCGCTTTGTCTTTTGTCTGTGGATGATACTTTGTGGCCATCTGATGCTTCACACCATATCTTTTCAATGTTATCGCAACTTGATTATTGTAGAAGTGAGTACCTTAATCATTTATTAAGGCTCTAGGTGTTCCAAATCTCATAAGGATTAAGTATGGAAGAACTTCAACACCGTTCGAGCATCATCTTTTGGCACCGCAATTGCTTTGATCCACTTCGATACATAGTCAACAGCAATTAAAATGTACACATTCCCAAAAGAGTTTGGGAATGACCCCATAAAATTTATACCCTAAATATCAAATAACTCCACCTCCATAGTAGGTTGTTGGAGTATCTAGTTGCGTCAAGATATTGAGCCAGTGTGTTGACATCGATCACATTGTTGTGCAAAGTTGTGGACATCTCGAAACAATGTAGGCTAATAGAATCCTGACTGGAGGATCTTTGCAGTAGTTCTTACACCATCAAAATGGCCTCCATAGGGAACATCATGGCAATGTCGTAGGATAAAAGTCATTTCTTCTTCAGGAACACAGCGATGGATGATGTGTGTCAGCTCATACCTTGAACAGGTATGGCTCATTCTAATGATACTTTGTAGCGTCACGCAAAAATCTGACTTTCTTGTGACCAACAGCACTCAAGGTAACTTCTCACACATAAGATAGTTGACAACATCAGCATACGAGGGTGATGCGTCAACAAAGAATAGCTGCTCGTCTGTAAATGCATCGATAATTTAGACTTTATTTCCATCTTCATTTCCAACTTTCGTCCAGACAAGTGGTCAGCTACTTGATTCTCGGATCCTTTTCTATCCTTGATTTCAACATCAAACTCTTGTAGCAATAGAATCCATCTAATCAACCTTAGTTTGGCATTTTTTTTTGTAGAAAGATATCTCAATGCAGAATGGTCTGTGTACACTGTAATTTTTGCACCGACAAGGTACGTACAAAACTTGTCGAATGCAAAAACTACTGCTAGCAATTCCTTTTCAGTAGTTGTATAATTTACCTGCGCTTCAGTCAAAGTTTTACTAGCATAATAAATAGAATAAATACCTTTTCTCTACGTTGACCCAGCACAGCTCCTACAGCAAAGCCACTTGCGTCACACATTAATTCAAACGGTTGCGTCCAGTCTGATGCGACGACAATTGGAGCTTGTACTAGCTGCTTCTTTATTATGATAAATGCGTCCAGACAGGTGTCATCAAACATAAACTTTTTATTTTGCTCTAGCAAAGAGCATAACGGTTTAGCAATCTTGGAAAAATCACGAATAAATCTCCTATAGAAACCAGCATGTTCAAGAAAGCTTCTTATTCCCTTAATATTTGTTGGTGTGGTAATTTCTCGATGATTTCGATCTTTGCTTTATCTATTTCAATGCCCTGACATGATATACGATGGTTGAGGATAATGTCTTCAGTTACCATAAAGTGGCATTTCTCCCAATTGAGAACTAAATTTGTGTCCTCGCATCTCTTCAGAACTTTCACTAGGTTGTCAGCGTATTGGTCAAAAGTTTGCCTATAAGCCGAGAAATCATCCATGAACACCTCTAAAGAATCCTCAATCATGTCCAAAAAAGATAGCCATCATACACCTCTGAAATGTGGCTGGTACATTGCACAATCCAAAAGGCATACGTCGGAAGGTAAAGGTTCCAAATGGGTATGTGAACGTGGTCTTTACTTGATCTTCTGACACAATGGCAATTTGGTTGTATCCAGAGTAGCCATCTAGGAAGCAATAATAAGCTTTACCAGCTAGCCTATCCAGCATCTAGTCAATGAAAGGTAGTGGAAAGTGGTCTTTCTTTGTGGCCGCATTAAGTCATCTATAATCCATGCATACTCGCCAGCCAGTCGCAATGCGAGTAGGGATCAACTCGTTCTTGTCATTGCTCACAACTATGAAGCCACTTTCTTGGGTACACATTGGATAGGGCTCACCCAATTGCTATCAGAAATGGGGTAGATGATGCCCGCTTCTAGCCACTTGATAATTTCCTTCTTCACTACTTCTTTCATCTTCTCATTGAGTCGTCGTTGTTGCTCAATGGATTGCTTCCCTTCATCTTTTAGCTTGATCTTGTACATGCAAAAAGAGAGACTGATGCCTCTGATATCTGCAATGCTCCAGGCTATGGCTCTTTGTGTTCCTTCAAAATCGCGATAAGCTTCTCTTCTTGAATTGCGTCGAGGGTTGCGCTGATAATTATAGGTAACGTATCATTGTCACCCAGAAAGACATATTTCAAATGTGTCGATAATGGCTTCAACTCAAGGTAGGAGCTTGTTCAAACGATGGTTTAAACACAACGATCGTCCTATTAGATAAATCCAAAGATTCCAATTACCAATTCTATCTCTGCTCACAACTATTAACCTCAGCATTGTGGTCATATTCAATTAGGATTTCATCAACGGATGTCACTACATCTTCATCTAAGACTATTAAAATCCGTTCGTTAAATCTTTCCATAATTATTTCATCCAGCACGTCAATGTGGTGACACTGCTCTTTACTCTTGGACGGAGATGCCTCGAATACACTGAAGGTCACATGCTCATCATTATGTCGCATGATAAGCTCACTCTTGAAAACGTCGATAAGAGTACGTCCCATTGCTAAAAATGGTCGTCCCAAAATGATGGGCACTTCTTTGTCTCGCAGTCAAGGATTATAAAATCGGCAGGGAACACAAGCTTATCAACTTGCACAATGACATCTTTGATTTGGCCTTCAGGTTGCACTAGAGATCTGTCTGCAAGTTGTAATGTCACTGTAGTATGCTTTATTGATCCTATTCCTAATATCCTGAATATGGACAAAGGCATGAGATTAATGCTAGCTCCCAAATCACATAAGCTTTACCTATATAATAATTTCCAATGAAGTAAGGAATTGTGAAGCTGCCAGGGTCTTTCATTTTTTGTGGCAACTTGTTTGTAAGCACAACGCTGCACCCCTCTGTGAGCGCAATCGTCTCGATTTCAAATAATTTCTTTTTCTTTGATACAGCTCCTTCATGAATTTCCCATAATTGGGGATCTGCACAAGAGCATCTATAAGAGGTATGTTAATATGTAATTGTTTCAAAGTAGAAACAAAGTTTTGATAGTCCTTATCATGGTCTTTCTCTTTAAATCTTTGCGAAAATGGAAAACGTATCGTAGTAGTGGGTTGTTATGGAATAACCGATTGCATCGACATAGGTAATGACGTCGACAACTTTGTTGGACGAATGGTAGGCATAAATGTCACTACAGTTGGCTTCACTTCACTTATTTCTGCTGAGTTTCCTTCAGCTGCAACTTCTCCTTGTTGTGTTGGTTCGAATACATCGACATGTTCTTGGTCGGAATGTTTGCTTGGTTCAATCGTTTGCTTCCCGCTTCGCAGTGTGATAGCCTTACAATGCTCCTTCCCTCTTTGCGTTAGATTCTCAGTATCACTAGGTAGAGCACTTGGTGACCTTCCACTCAGATTAGAAGCCAATTGTCCTAGTTGGGCTTTCAATGCTCGGATAGAAGAAGATCTGCCTTACACTATTGCTTCAGTTCTAGTGATATGCTCTCGCATCAGTGCTTCAAGTGTAGCCATAGAATCTGACCTTTGTTGAGAAAACTACTGCTGTTACTGATGCTATCCTTACATATATGACATTGCATTCTGTTGTGGCTGCAATCGCGTTTGTGGTTGAATTTGGCTATGTGCCTGCAATTGATCAGGGTGCGAATGTACTTACGAATTCTGATTAAAATTTAGCTATTGATTGTTGTTGTAACTACCTTGTTTATAACTCCCTTGAGCTAAGGAATTTCTATATCTATATGTGGAAGCATTCTGATTTCCCCAAGGTTGTTGGGCTCTATTGTTATATGAGTTACCATAAGAACCTCCTCTGATGTTATTAACGTAGAATGCATTTTCAGCATGATGTGGGCAATCCTCGTAACTGTGGTTGTCGCCACAAATCTCACAAGAAAATGTCAGCACATCAATTTGTTGGGCCACTTAGATAGGAGCAATGTCACTTGTCCCCTTCATATTCTTTATAATATTGGCCAAAGAGGATACCTGCACACTCAAAGTAGAAATAACATCTAATTGAAGAACACCAAGGTTAGTTTTTACCTGAGCAGAAGGAGAGATTGGATATTGATAATCATTTTGTGCAATTCTTTCTAGAATTCTTACAGCTTCATTGTAGGTGCAATCCATAGAGGACTGTTACCAGATGCGTCGACAAGATTTCTTGTCTGAGCATTCAATCCATTATAAAAGATCTCTATCTGGGTCTCTTGTTGAATTCCATGTATTGGGCAACGTCTAAGTAGAGTTTTATAACGCTCCCATGTTGTATGTAAGCTCTCATCATCCAGTTGATGATATGTTGTAATATCATTTCGCAATCTTGCGTTCATTGTCGGCGGATTTAAAACGCAAAATAAACTGTGTTGCTAGTGCATTCCAAGATGTAATAGATCCAGCAGGCAATCCCAAGAACCATGTTCTCGCTTTACCCTGCAACGAATAAGGAAATAATTGCATTTTCAATGCATCATCAGGGACACCATGTTGACTAAAGGATGCACAAATAAGCAAAAATGATTTTAAATGTTCTTTTGCGTCTTCATGAGGCAAACCAGAATATTGCCCATTGTAATTATGCATCTGAAACATCACTGGTTTCAGCTAAAAATTTCTAGCTTGTATAGCTGGTCTCACAACCCTTGGTTGTAAATCATCAAGGATAGGAACAAAAAAATCTCGAATTGTCCTATTTTGCACTTGTTCAACTTGTGGAGGCGGTGGTATAATATTGACGATTTGTAGCTGTACCAGAGGAACAACATTTTGTGGCAGCAATGGTTGTAGGTTGTTATTGTTGTTGTTGCCAGTCATTTTCTTTTGTTCTTATCTCCTCTTCCTTAACGTCCTCTCAAGTTCCGGATCAAAGCTCGCAATATTCTTAGGATTTCTCCTTGTGGACATGCAACACTTAAAGAATTCTGAAATAAGTTAACAAAAAGAACATAAACAAATTAGTAAAAGTTAGAAGTTAAGTAAGAAGAATTAATTGCATCTACAAACATAAACATCAAACAAATGCCAAATTCCTTGACAACGGTGCCAAAACTTGATCGACCTGTAACGTCACAGCAATTGTGCAAGTGGACACATGTTGAAGCAAATATAGTTGATAGATTAATTCTATCGGATATCAATCCCACAAGGAATAGGTTCTTGATGTCTATATGTCGAGGCAATTAAAATTAAGATTAGAGACAATGTGAGTAAAGATGTCAGAGCAATCAAATCTGATCTGCACATTAAGATAGTAAAATTGTCAACGTAATTATAAAAGTTAAATGTCAGTGCAACTGAAAGTAAATCAAATAGTTGTGGAAGTTTTGAGAATTTAAATGCAGAAAAGTAAAATGATGATCAAGTGTGAAGAACTAGAGTGGATCTCTAACTTCACTAAGTCGCAACACTGGATGCGTCGACAAGGTACTGTATAGATGAATTGTCGCAGTAATAAAGCACTAATGAAATCTTACCAATAACAGCTCTTTGTTTGATCGAGACTCAAGTACCCACAATTACCCCATCTCTCGATGTAGGTAACGTTGTGCACTTAAGAACAAGTGATAGAATCTCTTCTAATCCCAAGCAGCTCTCGCTGACTTGCTTGTTTATCTAACTTGTCACCACATCTCTCGATGTCGGTAGACTGCAATTACACTCATGTTTAAAGCAATTAAATCTAAGAATAAACGGATAAGAAGAATTAAGTAAGAATCAAAGTGATATAACAATGAAAGATATTCTCATATTCATTCAATTGTCAAGAGTTATTCATAAGCATAAAAGAAGGGTTAACAAATACATCGAAGCTTACTATCTCTAGACTATTCAGACTATTCCTTAATTGTTCCTCTTGTGCCTGCACCAAGGACTCCTCGTCAGGAGTTGTTGCTCGTTTGCTTAATCAGCTCACCGATCTCCAATAAAACTCCAAAAACACAAAGTAATTACAGATTTAATTCCTTCCTTCTTGATATCTTTCTTCATCTTTTCTCCTCTATTTATAGGCTTCAAGAATGGTAAACCTTCTCTCTTCTCAGATCTAGATCCAATTGCAGTTGTAAAATTTTGTTATAGTCCAGCTGTGTACTCACGCAGATCTGGTGTGAACTTCATGGATTTGCAGATTGTCGCGACATTGCTAAGCATAATTTGAAACCTTCAATTGCGGCGATAACGTGCTTTTCCCTTATGCTGGTGCTTTCAGGTGTGATTTCAGCTTGAATTCAGTTATTCCAAGTGAAGATTCCTATGCGGTGACAACACTAGTTGCAATTTCAAACTGAACTTATAGCTGTATTTTGGATTGTTTTTAGCTTTGGTCTTCTGAGGTGGATCATTGCGCTGACAATTTTAAGACGTAATATATATGCTGCATGTGACGGCATTAATGCACAAAAAAGAGATAAATAATAAGTATTTAAACCAAGCATAAATGAGTTAGATAACTACTATGTATGAAATGCCTAACATGCATGCTAAATATGGTACAAAAGAGACAAATAATACACAAATTTAGGGAGAAAAATAGGTGTTATTTCTAATGCTATTAGTAGCTAACTTCATCTCCCCTAACCTAGATAACATGGAGGCGAAAAGAACAAGATTTGAGATCCCAAGACAACTGAAGGATCGATGCAAATGGTTAGAGGAGAAGGTTAAAGAGCTAAGCCTAGTCCCAGACTTGGTACTCCCACCAAATTTCAAAATGTCGGACTTTGAGAAATACAATGGGACTAGCTGCCCCGAGGCTCACATCACCATGTTCTTTAGAAAAATGACTGGAAACGTCAACAATGACCAGTTGTTGATTCACTGTTTCCAAGATAGTTTAACGGGATCTATTGCGAAATGGTACAACCAACTAAGCCGTGTTAGAATCAGCTAATGGAAAGATTTGGCACAAGCATTTATGAAGCAATACAGTCATGTAACCAACATGCCACCTAATAAACTCACTCTATATAGTATGAAGAAGAAGCCAAGTGAAAGCTTTCGGCAATATGCCTAGAGGTGGAGAGACATAGTGACACAAGTACAACCACCTCTATTGGAGAAGGAAACGACCATGTTGTTTGTCAATACCCTAAAGGCTCTATTCATTAACCACATGTTAGAAAGCGCTACTAAGAGCTTCTCTAACATGGTTATGTCTAGAGAGATTGAAAATGCGATCAAGAGTGAGAAGGTCGATGCAGGGGAAGATGCCAAGAGAGTAACCCCTAGGAAAAAAGAAAATGAGATAAACAACACAGGCTTGTGCAGTAGGACAAGCTACTCAAAATCGGTAGTAACAACACAACCTAAGGCCATAACAACTAACAACAGAGGTGCCCCGAGACAAGAACCTAGGTCAAATAATGAAATGGTTCAGTTTACCCCTATCCTCACGACATATAAAGAGCTGTATCAGAACCTATTCGACGCTCGTGTTATGTCGCCATTCTATTTAGAACCAATGCGACCACCATTCCCAAAGTGGTAAGATGCGAATGCCCAATGTGAGTTTCATGCGAGAATAATAAGGCATTCGATCGAAAACTACATTACTTTTAATAAACTGATCGAAGGATTCATCAAAATTAGAATTGTGAGGTTCAATGACCTTGCAAGGTCTAACATAGCGGGGAACTCATTACCCAATCATCCAGATCAAGGGGTAAATGCAGTGGTCGAAGATGGAAGCGTTAATGCTATATTCCAAAAAATGAGTGGAAATGAAAATCTATCAATTCGTCCTTATGCTCTTGGAAGCATTTTAAGTAATTGGACTGTAGAGGAACTCTTGTAGCTTTTAGGACCTCTTTAGAGTAAAACTCAGAACATACCTATTACTCTAAGCCCGAGAGCAATAATGATCCTTTGTAAAGGGAATATAACCATTATCTTTTATTTTAATGAAAATAATGCATTTTTTTGTCTCATTTGGCAAATATTTTAAGTTCATTTGACAAACATTTTTGTTCACACCATACAATTAACCATTCTTAAATTCATTTGTTCTTGTTTGACAAAACGTTCTATTCATTCATACTCATACCATACAATCAATCATTCTTAAATGCATTTGTTTCTTTGGATCTCCTTTTGGTCCTCTAACAGGTCCTTTGATATCAATGATATGTGTGACACTGCTATTGACTCAGAGCTTCTTTTTGAGCAAGATATGTGTTCAGAGGAATCTCAAGACTTTGAAGAGACTAAGATTGTAACTTGTCTCCTGATTTGTTAATGGTGGAATAGAGTGAGAAATAAACTTTGCCTCATAAGGAGTCGGTGAAAATCGTGAGCTTGGAAATGAAGAAGAAAAGAAAGAGGTAAAAATTGGAACAAGCATCTTCGTAGAACAAGGTGAGATCTTATTATATTGCTCCAAGAGTATAAAGATGATTTCGCATGGTCTTATCTGGATATGCCTAGGTTAAGCTCTGATATTGTGGTGCACAGACTCCTCATAAAGGAATATTGTAAACCTGTTCAATAGAAGCTTCGAAGGATGAGACCTGACGTACTAAGATAACAGAAGAGGTCAAAAAGTAGTATGACGTTGGTTTCTTTCAAGTGGTAAAGTACTCAGAATGGGTAACCAATATAGTCTCTATCCCCAAAAAAGATGAGAAGGTGCGAATGTGCGTCGATTATTGAGATTTGAACAAGGATAGTCCAAAAGACAACTTCCCATTACCTCATATTAATACCCTAATAGCTAACACAACAGGTCATTCATTGTTCTCGTTCATTGATGGCTTCTTCGAGTACAACCAAATAAAGATGGATCCTAAAGACATGGAGAAGACTACCTTCGTCACAATGTGGGAGACATTTTGTTATAAAGTGATAAAGTTTGGACTTAAAAATGGGGGGGCAACATATCAAAGAGTCATGGTAACTATATTTACAATATGATGCATAAAGAGATCGAGGTTTACGTCGATGATATGATTACAAAGTCCCGAACTAGGGAAGAACATGTGAAGGTCCTAAGGAAGTTGTTATTAATATTGAGAAAATTTTAGCTAAAGTTGAACCCAGCCAAATGCACTTTCGGAGCTACTTCAGGCAAATTATTAGGCTTCGTGGTTAGTAAGAGGGGAATTGAGATTGACCAGATAAAGTTAAAGCCAAATAAGAGTTACCACTACCACGTACTCAAAAAGAAGTTCGAGGTTTCTTAGGGAGATTGAATTACATCACGTGGTTCATTTCACAGTTAACTGAGAAGTGTGACCCAATCTTTCGTCTTCTTAAGAAACATAACCCAAGTGTGTGGGACGATGAATGCCAGAAGACTTTTGACAAAGTCAAACACTATTTATTCAATACCCCGATTCTAGTACCACCAAGTCCTCATAAACCATTGATCTTATACCTAGCAATATTTAGGAATTTTATTCTATGTGTACTAGGCCAACATGATGAGTCTGGAAGAAAAGAAAAAGCGATATATTACCTCAGTAAAAAATTTACTGACTGTGAAATAAGGTATTCACTAATTGAGAAGTTGTCTTGCACTTTGGTTTGGACCACTCAAAGATTAAGGCAATATATGTTGTATCAAACAACCTGGTTGATCTCGAAATTAGATCCTCTAAAATACATGATGGAGTCTACTATATTGAATGGAAGAATGGCTAGATGGCAAATCTTGCTCTCTGAATTCAATGTAGCCTATGTGAACTAGAAGGCAATAAAGGGAAGCGTAATAGCAAATTTCCTAGCCAATAGAGCTTTAGAGTATTATGAGCCATTGAATTTTGATTTCCCGAATAAGGATTTAATGTACGTTGCGACCATAGAAGAAGGAGCCCCGAAAGAACATCCTGGGGGGATTGAATTTTGACGGTGCCTCGAATGCCACGGGTAATGGAATTGGGGCAGTCTTGGTATCTCCACAAGAAGACTATTATCCTTTTACTAGTAAGCTCAACTTCTACTGTACAAATAACATGGTTGTATATGAAACGTGTGTCATGGGAATCCGTGTAGCCATAAAATGAGAGATCAAAATTTTAGAGGTATACGGGGATTTTTCACTTGTAATCTACCAACTCAAGGGAGAATGGGAAACAAGAGATTCCAAGCTAATTGATTATCGAAAACTGGTTCTTGAGTTAATTAAGGAGTTTGGTGACATTCCATTACCTCCCACGAGATGAAAACCAGATGGTTGATGCTCTGGCTACTCTTGTCTCAATGATTGAAGTAAACAACGAGGCTCCTGCCCATTGTTGTAACATTGAGGAAGAAGAAAGGGATGGTCATCCTTAGTACTAAGACATCCTACATTATGTAAGGAATCCTAAGTACTCGGAGCAAGCTACACAGAATGATAAACGGACATTGAGAAGGCTAGCATTTGATTATGTCTTGGATGGAGAAATCTTGTATAAAAGGAGAAAGGATCAGGTACTACTAAGATGTGCTAATGTCATTGACACTAGAAAAATCCTGGAAGAAGTCCATGACGACATTTGTGGAATGCATGCCAATGGTTTCACAATGGCCCGAAAAATTATGAGATTTAGTTACTATTAGTCCACCATGGAAGGTGACTGCATCAACTATGCCAAGAGGTGTCACAAATGTCAGATCTATGGAGATAATATTCATGTAGCATCTTTACCTCTTCATGTCATGACTTCCCCATGATTTTTTTATGTGGGGCATGGATGTCATTGGGCCAATTGTCGGTTCATCTTTGTGGTCATCGATTACTTCACTAAATGAGTAGAAGTTGCTTCCTACGCCAATGTTACGAAAACTGCAGTTATCAAATTCTTGAAAAAAAGAGATCTTTTGTCGATATGGAATGCCAGAGAGGATCATATCTGGCAATGCTTTGAATTTGAATAATAGCACGATAGCGGAGGTCTGTAGTCTATTCAAAATCAGACATCATAATTCATCTCCCTATTACCGAAAAATGAATGGCGTAGTAGAGGTAGCCACAAAAACATTAAAAAGATTATCGGGAAAATGACAGAGACCTATAAGGATTGGCACGAGAAGTTACCATTCGCCCTTTATGCTTATAAAACATCTATCAGGACCTCTATTGGGGCTACACCGTTCTTACTGGTTTATGGAATAAAGGCAATTTTACCCCATTGAAGTTGAGATTCCTTTTCTCTGAGTCTTGTCAAAACTAAAATTAGATGAGGTAGAATGGATCCAATCTAAATACAATCAACTGAACTTGATTGAAGAGAAGAGATTGAGAGCTATCCATCATAGTTAGATGTGCCAAAAATGGATAATGCGAGCTTATGACAAGAAGGTCCACCCTAGAGAATTTCATGAGGGAGATCTGGCTCTAAAGAATATACTTCCCATACAAAATGACTTCTAAGGAAAATTGATGCCCAATTGGGAAGGACCTTATGTGGTGAAGAAATTATTTTTCTGGAGGAGCTCTCATTGACTGAAATGGATGACAAAGAGCTACACAACCCTGTGAACTCAGACTTGATGAAGAAATACTTTACCTAAAAAAAAGAGAGGTCAAGGTAAAAACCCGTAAAGGGCATTTTGAAACTTAAGGAGTTTTGAGTTGAATACCCAAAAAGGGTAGCTTAAATTGTGAACAAAAACGAGTATTTAACGGTTATGGAGGAACTTATAATCTTAGGGCATCGACAAAACACTCTAGGCTCCTTGAACACATATCAGGCTGAGAATGGTCCTTATCAAGTTCGCTCGAAGAAGCTTATACTTTGATATCTGGGGCATCTATTTCCATTTTTGCTCACTTTGTGTTTGGTAATTTTTATAAATGTTTGTCATTTTCAATATTTCTTTATTCGAGCTTTGTCTCTAAAAAATTCAACTTTATCCATATGACTTTGTTCAAGCATTGTTGCATTAAATAACAAATAATGGATTAATGTGATAAAACATGAAAGGATTTTTGCGTATCACTCTAGGAGATTCTTAAATGGTACAAGGACCTGAAACAGGATCACTAGTTGAAAAAACCCAAACTTGGAGCAAATGGCTTAAATAAACTACGTCTTCAAGTTTCATATCAAGACTGAAAAGAGAGTAGAGTTTAGAGGAACAATGGATAGTGTTAACCTAAGGAGTTAAAAACAAAAATCATTCATACCCACTTAGTTAGGAGAATTTGATTCATTTCGATATCATAGCATCCTAAGTGCATGGCAAAATGCCAAAGAATATATCTACAGCTCTCATTCCCCAAAAAAAGGCGTGATAGATCAACGAAACAGCAAATCTTATATCCTTGAAGTTACAGTGGATCAAGTTAAAGCTACAGTAGCAAGTTTTTATCTCTCTTAAATTGTAATAAAGTAAGACGAAGCTACAAAACTAGCTCATATACCCTTAAAATTACAGAAAGGCAGAGAGTAAAACAAGTAACGGACCTCAATCTCCCTGAAGTTGCAGTGGAATGGAGTAAAGTTACCACACCAAATCCTATATTCCTGAAGTTGCAGTCAAGCAGATTAAAACTACCGTAACATACCTCAATCTCCCTAAAGTTGTAATGGAATGCAGTAAAGTTACATCACTACATCCAATCTTTTACCCTAAATCAATAAGGGTAGATTAAAGCCACTATCCAATCTTTTACCCCTAAATCAAGAGAGGCAGATTAAAGCCATCATCCAATCTTTTACCCCTAAATCAAGAAGGGTAGATTGAAGCCACCATCCAATCTTTTACCCCTAAATCCAGAGAGGTAGATTAAAGCCACCATCCAATTGTTTACCACTAAATCCAAAGGACCAGATTGAAGCCACCATCCAATCTTTTATGCCTAAATTAAGAGAGCAGATTAAAGCCATCATCTAATCTTTTAACCTAAATCAAGAGAGGCAGATTGAAGCCACCATCCAATCTTTTACCTCAAAATCTAGAGGGGCAGAGGAGCAGACTAAAGCTACAACCCCAAATCCTATGTCCAAAAAAAAGGGCAGCTGTAGTAGGCCTAATTTATCCGGTCCAAAACAAAAAAAAAACAAAACAAATAAAAAAAATAAACTTCATTAAATAATCAAAAGTCCAATGTCCAAAAAAATTACAAACCCATTTACCCACAACCTGAAACAAGCCCATAAAGCTCAAAACTAAAAAAGGGGAACCCTAATTTCTCAAACCTAGCTTTGATCATCACTTACAAGATCAGTGGGCACAGAAATCGAGGTACCCACGCCTCGAAGCCTGACCTCTCTATTACCTTTGCACCAAAAAGGTAAATTTCGAGACCCACCATCACCATTAACCTCCCTTTTGCCACCACCATACCTACGAAAGAAAAGAGAAGACAGAGAAGACAAAAGAAAAAGACAAAAAACAAATATATGTAATATGGCTATAAAGGCCCCAAGAACTATTTGTAATTCTTTACGGAATACACGAAAAGAAATAGAAAATCAAAAGAAAGAGCAAGAATTAAAAAAGCTTCAAAGGTAGCATTTTTATTTACTTTTATTTTTGTTTTGAAACACAAAGAACAAAAATAAAAAAAGAAATTAGGGGTTCACCTAAGCGTAGCTTCGGCACGCCGTCGTGGTTGAGCGAGGTCCCCATGCCTGGTGATGGAAGATCCCTTCAATTACGAGAAACCCTTGTTTTTTCAGTGTCGCTAGAAGGTCGTTGGAGGTTTTTTTTTGTGTGTGTTTTTCTTCGAATCGACCTTTTAAGGACACAATACCCTAAAATCTAGATTCTGAATACTAAAAGAAAAAAGAAAAAAACCCCTTTTACAAACCCTGACCATCAGAGATGGAAGACATCGCCGTCGACGATCAGTGGAACACGACAGATCCTTAACGTCAACTTGAGATTAGTCGAGAGAAAAAAAGGGCTCCAATGTGTTTTATGAAAATGGGTTTTAAAATGAATTTTTTTCATTAGTTTTTTTGTTTATATAGCCTCCCCAAAAACACGTCGTTTTGGGTGTGGCTTAAAACGCCCAAAACGACATCGTTTTGTTATAGAACCCGAATCTGACCTAAACATGTCCAAAAGTCTGCATGTTTTGAAGCGGAGGGTCGATTTGCCATATCGACCCCTCTACCTTTTTAGGGCTTTCAATATAATCCTTGTTGATGTGAGTTAACCCCTATATGGCACCATTTTAAGCATAATCTCAATTGCTTCAAAACGTTGCCATTTTGCCAAGCTTAGAGGTCCGACCCAAACTTTAAAAAGGTCTGTGTGTTTGAAGGAAAGGGGTAAATTAATCCCTTAGTCCCTCAACCTTTAGGGCCTATTCAGTTAGGTCTCAATTTAGTATTTCTTCTATTTTCTAATTCTGCCCTAAGATTTTATTTCTTTTATATTTAAGACCTTTGGCTGTTGGTTTATTTGGAGGACACGTGTATGAGACTGGGATAATTTCTCCCTAATCCTTGTGTCTTTCATGCATTCCAATTTAACCTTATTTTTTATTTTTTATTTTTTGCCTCAAATTTTATTTCAATTTTAATTTAATACTTATTATATTTCTTTTTTTCGAAACTTCCCCTTATTCTATTTTATTTCTTTGATTTGGTCCTTTTTTTGTAACTTTATTATTTCTTTGTTTATTTATCCATTAATTATTTATTCGTCTATCTAATTTTGCCATTTATCATGTCGTATATCCCTCTTTAACATGCTCATTCATTTCATACTACTTTCGAATAAATAAAATCGCATGTTGCAAATAAAAAATAATATTCGATTTGTTTTTATCTAATATGAGGGCAAGGTTTTAAAAATCGAGGTAATGTTTGTTACTTAAGGGACTCGATAAAATCGTGCTCCAACTTACAGGATGCGATTTTATCTTTGAACCTATGTAATCAGATACTCTATTTAAAATTAAAACATGTAAATTTTAATTAATCGATAAGTGTTCTTTACTTTCGAGTACTCGAAATGTCGTATTCCTAACTTACGGGATGTGACTTTATTCTCAACTAACTTGAGATAAAATATCGCTTTTCGGGAGATTTAATTTTTAAACGACATCAAAATCTATCATTTATATATTTAAAGATCATATTTTAAATTTTTTTAATCAATCGATAAATGATTTTTTTTTTATTTTTGAGGACTCCAAATATCGTGCCCCTAACTTACGGGACATGGTTTTTCTCAATTAACTTGAAATAAAAGATCATTTTTCGTGAGATTTAAATTTTTTTATCATCAAATCATTTCATTTACACATTCAAGGATCGCATTTTAAATTTTCTTTGAGTTCTTGATTTTCTATACTAAGACATCAAATAATTGACTACATACCAATTTTGGGCGTATGAGGGTGCTAATCCTTCCTCATGCGTAACCGACTCCCGAACTCATTTTCTTTTGATTTCAAAGACCAAAATGATTTTAACAATTTTAAATATATGTCAAGGTGACCCAATCGCACCTATTTAAAAATTGATGGTGGTGACTCCATTTTCGATTTTAAAATAAAAATTAGGATTTATAAAAAAAAAGGTTTCGACAAGTATAACGTGTGAATATGTCAACTAATAAAATAAAAGTTGAGGAGTACTTTTTAGAGTTTTTGAAGGTGGATGATACATCTAGATTGGACTTTCTAATGAATTACAAGATGTTTTGAAGTCTCTTGATCTTAACGTTAATGATGTAAGGGGTCAAGGTTATGATAATGGTTCCAATATGAAAGGGAAGCACCAATGTGTTGATAGCCTCCGCACGTACTCCCGTTCGACATGTATTTTTGGGCATCCGCAAGTATACGGGTCGAGTTGTAATATAGTTACAATGAAGTATGAGTACTCTGAGGATCGTACCCAAGGGAGGTTGAATGTTAGTGATTTAAATCCCTATAAAGAAAAGAAGTAATTAGTAATCTTTTTAGGTTTTATAGTACAAAAGGAAAATAAAAGAATTTGGGTTTAAATTAAACATGCAAATAAAATATAGTAAAGAAAAATAGATAGGAAAACTCGATGAATAGATGTATGGGGGATTAGCTCACTTTAGTATGAATTCTTCAATCATTGTTTTTAGGGTTTTTTTTTCAATCAACTAATCGCTACCCTAGCAGGATCTTTCGATCTTCCACTAACATAATGAGTTAATAAAAACTACTTATATCTTGATGTCGCGGCCTGAACTGGTTTGGGGTAAAGGTGTTCACAAATAGGTAATACCAATTTTTGGTTAATTCCTACCTAAATAACTTCTTGAGGTTTTAAAGCCTAGGGTTTGTTTTACGTTCTTCCTTTTCCAAACAATTGATCCGTTTGAAAATCCCTTAATACTATGACCAAATAATCATACTTCCACTCCCTAATCCCTCACAATGGGATTAGTTCATCATGGCTTCTTTGGACATCATAAATTCAATTATAGAAATAGAAATGAAAATTAAGATTGAAAATATGAATTAAAAGAAACTAATAATTTGTATAGCAATCTGTTGGGAAAAATCCACAATCATTTATGCAAGTTATAAATTCCATTTCCACTTAGAATAGAAATAAAATAAAAAAGAAATGAAAAGAAACTAAAACCTAAATTACAACAAAACTGAAAACTAAGAAGAAGATGTGTAAACCTAAGTGCTAAAGGGCCCTATTTATAGCATTTGGTCGGTCGTTTTCCTTTACCATAGGTCAGCTGTTGTTTTTCGTGTTTAAGTGGTATTGTAAAGATCGAAACGCCCTTCACTCGATATTAATTTCGCATCTAAAAGGTGATGTCACGACACACAGGAGCCATGTCGCGATGTAGAAGACAGTTCGCTCCTTGGTAGATTTTCAAGCATTATTTGTAACAACCTAGATTTTAGTGGTGTCAAAAATAGTGGTTTCAGGACCACAACTCCGACGATTCGAGTTGTAAATGTTAATAATTTAATATTTATGATGTCATTAGCGTCGTATTAAATTCTGGTTAAGAAATTTTATCGTTTAAATAGCTAATTAAGTAAAAAAGGATTAAATCGTAGATGTTAAAAAAGCCGTATTATAATAATAGAATGGTCAAAAAGCCATGGAAAGAAGAATGAAAGTACATGAAGGGTAAATATATCTTTAGAAGTTGAGTGGATAGTTTGGGCATGGGAAATATTAAGTTAGAATGAGTTTAACATGGGTAAATAAGTAAATTGTAAAATAAAGATTTTTAAGTAAACATAAGGAAATTTGAGTCATCTTCCTCCTTTAGCAAATTAGAAAGGAAAACCTTAAGAAAAAGAGAGACATACGGCCAAGCTAGGTTTTAACTTTAGGTAGGTGATTTCTCATCCGTTTTTAGTAATTTTTATGTTTTTGAGTCTGTTTTAGCTTAATCTAACTAATTCAAGGACTAATTTGTAAATCTGTTAAATGTTACAACTTTTGTCGTGGATGAATAAGCTCATTCTTGAAAGTTTATTAAAGTATTGTGGGCTTGATTGTTAGATTTGATGATTTTGTTAAGTGATTTTTGATGATTTTAGGATTTAAGGATTAGATTGCTAAAATGTTAAATATACAAATACTTATTGTGAATTTTAAAATGAAAGGACTTATAATGAAGCGTTGAATGTTCGGCTGGGTTTGTATGTGGTAAAGAATGGTTATTTTGCTAGATTGAGTTTTAAGGACTAAATTGAAATAAAATGAAAGTATAGGGTAATTTTGTAAATTTCCCAAAAAGGACACAAATTGCAAGAAATGAGTAAATTTGTGATTTAATGTGGGATATAATGATTTTTTGAATTAGATCAAGAGCAAACTACAGATCGTGAAAAAGGGAAAATTTTAGAGTAGTCCTTAAAGTTTAGTCGTAATTGCAATCTCATCTGGTAAGTTCGAGAAACCACAACATTACTTAATTGCTCTAATTTTCTTTTGTTTTGTGCTACTCTTGATGAACGGACGAGATAGAAGAAGACAAGGAAATTCTGTCTGGCTCGTACGAGCGAAATTCTGTTTGGCTTGTAATAGTATAATTCTGTCTATCTCGTAAGAGAGTAATTCTGTCTGGCTCGTATGAATGATATTTTGTCTGGGCTCATTTGAGTCAAATTCTAGAAGACTTGAAGACAACAACTTGACAAAGCATTCGAGACATCGGAGTTGTTAAATTACTTATCCTGAATTTAAATATACCAATCTGTAAGATAACCGTTCTATGAACTTACTAAGCATTGTAAGCTTACCTGTGTCTTGTTCCTTGTTTTGTAGATTCCTTTTTGCGGTTGAAGATCGGATCCTTAAGACGGATCATACTATCCCGAGATTTTGTTTAGTAGACTTCGTTATCACTTGGCTTATGTGGCATGTAGTAGGATTTTTTGAAACTTGTTATGTTTGAAGCTTGCTGTGTATTATAATAATATTTGGGAATATGATGGTGACTCATGAATGTATGTGAAGTTGTTTGTACTTGTGTCATTTTGTTATAATCTTCATATGCACGCCTTTGGATGCTTACCATGAAATGTAAAGGCATTATGAAAGGTATTTTGATGAAATGTTGCAACACTTAGTAAAAATCTTGTTGTATCTCGCAATTTTGCTTACTTGTTTCGGTAAAACCCTTGCATGTATCGATAGAAGTACAGGGTAGGAGAGAGGTTACATTATGGCTTGCATCGGTAGTAACAAATGAAGTATCAGTAGTACTGTTTACCCAAGTATCGGTAGTTGGGATACTTGTATCTTGTAGAAGTTGCAAGATTAACTTCTTAGCTCTCTAGAGTTTTTAGTACCAATAGAAGTAAGACTTGTTTCGATAGAATAGTCACCTGTATCGGGTAGAACTGACACTTGTATCGGTAGAAGTCTGCATCATTCCTAAACTGTTTACTGACTTGACAACTACTAATACTTGTCCAACAAGTACTGGTAGAAGTCTCCAAAGATCTTAGAAATTACCTTTTTACCCTTGTTGAATTCTGATTATAATTAAACGGTAATTTATGGCATGTTGGGTGTATTTCTTTTATTATGTAAGATCAAATGACATGATTTTAAAAGATGAACAGTGATTGTTGAATAAAGTGACACCAGGACCCTAGTCGGCGATGGTTTTCGGGTTTTGGGTGTTACATTATCGCAAAACATTGTGCTTGTGTCACGACATAGAAGACAGTTTCTTCTTCAGGTCTGGTCTCTATGTTGCGACACAGATCAATCCGTGTCATTACATAGTTATCAGCTTCATATTTGTTCGCCTTCTAAAGGTCTCTTGCACACTCACAAAGTTTGTTAGCTAATCTTTAGGCCTCACTCGGCCCTAAAGACAATAAAAAGCATCTTTTTACACTTTTTACACATTTTATTCAATAACTAAAAACTAAAATAAATCCTAAACAAACCTAAGGAAAATGCTTAATTTCAAGCTTCTAAAGTACGAAAAGTAGTTTAATCTGCTAGGTCAAAATACGACAGATCAGGTGTTCAAAAGGGATTTCTTGAAATAAACTCGAGAGCATTATATATGGCTTGTGCTTGTCATAGTCTAGATCTTACTCTTTGTGATGTGGCACATTCTTGCATTAGAGCTATTTCATTTTTTTGGAATTGTTCAATGCATATATTCATTATTTTTGGTTTCTACAAAAAGATGTAAAATTTTGCTTGACTATGTCACTAAATTAATAACGAAATTTTTATCTAATACTCGTTGAGATGGTCGAATTAAAAGTGTTAAAGCAGTTAGATTTCAAATTCCTCAAATAAGATTGGTTTTGTTGAAATTATATGAATATTTTGATGATGCAAAGTCAAACAGTGAAGCGGAGAGTTTGGTCAATGCACTTAAGAGTTTTGAGTTTTTGCTTGGTATGGTAATTTGGTATGAGGTTTTTTTATTATAAATATGGTGAGCAAGAAATTGCAATCTAAATCTATGTGCATTGACACCACCATAAAGCCATTAGAAGGTGTATTGTTATATTTTGAAAAGTATAAAGATAAAGGCTTTACTTCTAGTATGAATATTACTAAAAATATTGCACTTGATATGAATGTAGAGTCTACACTTCCAACAAAGCATCGTGTTATTATAAAAAATAATAATTTGATGAAAATAACCAAGAGGATGAAGAAATTCAATCGACTGATGAATTATTTAGAGATGATTATTTTTTAGTTATTGTAGACATGACAACGACTTTTTTGAAGAGCATTTTTGAGCAACTAAAAACATTTGAAAATATTTTTTGTTTTTATTTTATTCAAACAAGTTAAAATCATTGGATGAAAAGAAATTGAGAGAATGTTGTGCTACTTTTCACTCTACACTTTCTCATGGTGATTCATTAGATGTTGATTTAAATGATTTTTTCTTTGAATTGAAAGTGTTGCAATTTACTTTACCAAATGAATTAATGTCAACCACTGAAATTCTTGAATTTATCAAATCTGCATATTGCTATTTGAATGTTTCGATTGCTTATAGAATTTTTTTTAACTGTCCCTGTGACTGTGGCATTAGTTGAAATAAGTTTTTCAAAGCTAAAGTTAATCAAAACCTACTTGAGGTCATCAATGTTAGAAAAACGGTTGAATGGTCTGGCAATTTTATCAATCGAGAAGGATTTTTTGGAAAATATTGATGTTGATGTTATCATTAATGATTTTGCATCTCAAAATACTCGTAGAACCCATTTATTATTATTTTTTTGTGTTTTTGTAGTTGAAGACATAAAAGTAGATTAAATGAATTTTTTTTATTTTCGTTAGAAAAAATATATTATTCGCTTAATGTCATAAAACATATTATTTTAATTAAATTGTTAGTATATGATTTTATTTTATGTATTGCATTTTATAAATTTTTTTAAAATGGCTCGATTTATTATTTGCTAGCCTAGGCCCCTAAAATGTTAAGAATAGGGCTGTCAATTACACCTTGAAGCTTGTTAGCTAAAAATTTGCTACAATTTTATAAAGGATTGAACATAAACTTATCGATCTAAAATTCACTAAGTTTGTGGGATTAGGAATTTTAGGAATAAGCACAATATCAATTCTGTTGGCAGAGTCTATAAGTTTACCTTTATTCAAGATGCCCAGGCTATACTCAATAACATCAACTCCAACAATGCACTAGTACCGTTGGAAGAACATAGTCGAAAAACCATCAAAACCTGGGGCTTTAGTGGATCTCATTTCTTTCAATGTCCTGTATAACTCTTCGGTTGTACACATAGTCAGGAGAGACTAGTTAATATCTGAAAAAATACTAACCTTAATTTCAAATAATAAATGCGATAGATCGCACACACCATTCGAGGAAAACATATGTTGAAAAAGCTCATCGCTATCTCCCTTATTTCCCCTCATTGCATGCTTTTGATCGATCCTGGCTCTTCAACTTGCGAATAGAATTTCTCCTTCTACGAACAGAAGCAAATATATGAAAGAAGATTGTATTTTTATCTCCCAACTGTAACTAATTAGCCCGTGCTCTTTATTCCAAATAGGCCTCATCCTTATCGATCTCTAAATTTAGTTGGACTCTCATATCAATAAGTTCTGCCAAGGTATCGTCATCAAGATCCATACCCATCAATTCCTCCAACTTCTCTATAAGATGGCACTTAAAGCTCACTTGTCTAGCCTTAATTGACCTCACCCAGTTAGTCAAACCATAACTCAAGTTTTCCAACTTTTCATTAATAAATCCAAAAGATAGTTCCCAAAGTCGCTTAATCTCACCTTCTAACGATTTTTCCTTAGTCCACCAAGCCTCAAATCTGAATGATGCCACCTTCGGTTTCCATTGCCCTTCTCAGTAAAAGCGGACAGTGATCAGAGAAGAAATGTGGTAAGTGTTTTATCCAAGTTGTTAGGAACACACTTATCCATTCCTCGTTCACAACCCCACTATCCAATCGTTCTCTTATGTTTGTTTATGGCAGATTTCCCCTTTCCCATGTGAACCAAATGCCTAAGTAACCCACATTCATAAGTTTGCAATCCTCAATGACCTCTCCAAAAGCCTCCATTCTACGCTCTTCCTTAGGCACCCTGCCAATCTTTTCGAAAGAATACAAAATTTCATTAACGTCCCCACTCACTAACTAAGGATAGCTTTGATCACACCCAAGTCTTCTGAAAAGATTCCAGGTTGCTTCCTTATTACTAGCAAATGGTGTCCCATAAAACCAGTAAAGAGCCATACTTTACTATCTTCACTATCACTAAATAGTACATCAATATGGATTTTAGAAAAACTTCTTAGATCAACCCTTACATCCTCTTTCCATGCTGGACACAATCCTCCCCTTGACCCTTCTACCTCCACATCAATCCCACAATTAAATGCACATTTTCTCCTCACATTCTCCACTCTCTTACCATTAATTTTAGTCTCCATAAATAAGACCATACGGGGAATATACATCTTTAGCACATGCTGAAGCCTCCTCATTGTCCGTGAACTCTCTAACCTACGAATAATCCAACATAGCATTTTTATTGTTCTCGACTGGCATGCCTGTTGACAGCTACTGATCCTTGGTTGAAAGTAGCATAGAAATGGTCCAAACAACCCATCTCAACAGGCGAAATTTCCAAGCCCACAGAAACCCCGTCCTTAAATTTAAATTTCTTTTTGCCTTCGCCATCCGATTCTAAGTCCTCATATGTAACGCATCGTTGCACCTCTACTTTCTGCTTTCCTAAACCTTTTTTATTGTTTTGTTGATCTCATTTCCCTTAGCAATCCTCTTCCAATTAGCCCTTTTCGATTTCTTTGAATTTTCCTTTATTAGGTTCCCCATCTTACGCCAAAGTCACCACTCACCCACACCACAACCACAACAAATTCTATTTCTCTTAGACATTAAGAGAACACACACAGATCCATAATAGGCATATAGAAATTATTATACGTCAAATAACATCAAAAGTATTGGTTTCAGAAGATGAAATGTTTAATTTTTTTTACTCAGGGAACTGATTGGATTATTGTGAGCGGAACAAATGGGACGTGCTTTAGAAGAAATGATTTGTTATCGAACCGTTTTATTGGAAATACCAAGAGCATATTTGAACACTCAAAATTTTATATCTGAAACAAGTTTTTAATAGATCTCTAATAATAAATCTCTACTAATAAATAATTATCACTAAAAGTACTCTTTCACTTACACTATTTTTTTGCAAAATATAATAAATTTTAATAAATATTATTATTTTGAAAAGGATTGTTTTCTGACCAATAAAATGAGGGTTATATGAATTCAAGTAAATATTATCAATTTTAATAGATGACCAAAATCTAGAAGTTCTCACATAAACCAATTAAAATTATGTAATAATAATTTAAAAATGTTGTTTTCTATTGAATTTTATAAAAAAAAAAAAAAAAAAGGAACACTTAGTGGTATCTAAGATTCCCTTCCAATAAATGCTATTCGGCTAACTTCAAACTAAAGTCAAAATAATGAAAAATCACAATCTCTTCATTAACACTGGACCCCAAAATTGGTTTTCTTTATTATTTCCTTGAAAATAAGAGCCTAGATTTGATTATAAATTTCACCATTTTACTTTTTAAAAATTTAAAATTTAGTCCCTCAAATTTAATTTGAAGGATTTTATCATTTTACCTTATGAAAAGAAGCTACTTTAATTGAAAAATACTGTTAAGATTTTCCATTTAATCGTTAATTTGGAAACCAATAATTCAATTATTTATATAAAAATATTATTAAAAATTAATGGTTTCACAATTTATATCAATAAATTAACAAAAAATCAGTAATTCATGTTCACGTGTTTACTAACGGTTTAATAGTTTATATGCAATAAATTAACGAAAATCAATGGTTCATGTTCAGATGTTTACAAAGGATTAAACTAATTGTTTCAGTTTTCCTAAAATATAAAGAATAAAATTTTGATAAATTAAAAAAGAGGGGACTAGTTTTTAAATTTTCATAAAATAGAGGATAAAATTAAAGAAATAGACCAAAAAAAGACCTCACTGGTTAGTCACGCCCACGGATGAGCTGTCCTTTTACTTTTCCAAAGTTGCAATTCACAATCAACGTGGCGGAGTTGCAGTGGAGTTAGGGGCGGCTTATAATTGACTCCTTGTGTTGGGGAACACGTGGCGTTGACGGTCGCCCTCACGGAGATCCGTGCTTTGTCGTTTTATTTATTGCCCCTACCTTTGGGGTTTGGGTGGTCCACACCCCCGCTTTGCTTTGCTTGCTACCTAACGCCACGACAGGCTAACGGCGTTGGAGGTGTGGTGAAAACTGTTAGCTTGGACCACGTGGAGCTTAATGGTGGTGAATGGGTCCAGGTGTCAACTTTTTGAATTCTGTGGAAGCTAGTGGGACAGGTGGACACTGTTTTTGGCGTCACACCCAGTGCAATTATTTATTTATTTTGTATTATGCCATATACTACTACTACTGCCTACTCATGTCTATTCCTTGATCCTATTATGGACAAAGTACAGTTGTGTTGGGACGATCATTTATGGATAACCTCTTGCTTGCTTTTGAGGTGTTGGATTTATTTCTGCTGCTTTTAATTTTTCTTTAAAAAGGAAAATATATTATTTTTTTATTCAAAAATAAATAAATTAATTTTTTTATATTAAATTAAAAAGTAAATTAATTTTTTTAAAATTTTTATTATATGATTAATAGAATAATTAAATAGTTGCACATGATGTGATATATACACTTTATGTTGACATACATAGATCAGTTTGTTTATTTTTTTGATGAATTACAATAATATGGCAAAACTCGAACAACAAAAACGACTAGCACGATTCAAACTCAAGTCATATCTGAAGTGGTGGGATTCAATCTGTTTGATCTTTGATCTAATGTATAAAAAATAATATACTCATTATTTTAATAAAAAAAATATAATCTAACTTTTAATATAAAAATTTTCATCATATTTTGACCTATATACACTTTAAAAGCTTATGAAATTAAAAAAAAAATTTAAAGCAAATCTAATAGTATAACATGCTTTTTATTATTCTGATTTGCAAATAAAAGGTTTCATATTCTAACAACTTCAATACCATTTCTAGAAAATATATTGAGAATATTTAAAAATAAAAAATAATGAAATACATTTTTGCTCCGATAAATAAATTTTAAAAATTTAGCACAATATATAAGATATGTGAGAGCTCATTTCGAGGATATAACTTATTCAATGTTGTATGGTTTTGAGTTAATTGTTTTTAATTAAATAGTTAAAATTTAAAAGTTATAATATGTTATTTTTGAAATTTAATTTATATATTTTATTATTAAAATTTTAATTTTTTATTTTTAAATTTAAAAATTTAGGGTGAGTTGTTAATATTGTTAAAATTATTATGTTATATTTATTGATGTGACATTTTAAATTTTTTTAAAAAATACTTGCTTGATAATTATGTCATAAAAATGACATTGTAACATATTTGAATTTAACAAAAAAATTTAATGATGTTAATAATTATTTAAATTCATGTCAATATTATAATTAAAATAAAATATTTAGATTAACTAATGACATTATAAACATTGAGATATTAAATTATGTCAAAAATTAAAATACGAAGATCAAATTTCAAATTTTAGCATAGTACAGTACCAAAATTAAGATTTGACTATTTTATGTGATATAAAAAGTAGAGTAGAGGGATTATAATTGAAATTTAACCGTAATTGTTAATGATGTAAAAATAGAAAGCAAAGGAGGTGTCAAAGGAGGAAGGCGTTAGGGTAGCATAGATATTAAACTAAATCACACGCTAAAATCATTAATTAAGTAAAAAATTATATAAGAAAATGAGATGTTTAACCCATCATTTAGTCTTTAATATATGTTGCTTTTTCTCATTTGGTTGTTTAATATTTTTTTGATAAAGTATATTAAGTTATTAATAAGTTTATATTTTTGTTACTTAAATTTTAAAAAATTATAAAGTAGTTATTAAATTATTTGAAAGTTTTCATTTAAATTATTGTGTTGTTAAAAATATTGATATATGATCTTTATCCGTACTATTTATACCAATCGAAAGTTTTATTTTTCCTTTTCATCTATAATTTAGTTTTTTTTCAGGAAATAACTTTAAACGTCACGAATCAATAAATCAAAATCTAAATAGTTTTTTTCGATCTTTTGCAATAATCGTCAAATCAATTTAGATCTAATGTATGCGATTTTACTCGTCAATTGATACCGATCTATTGTACTGATTATTGAATCACCACTTTGAACTTACTAGTTATATTTTTTTCTTTAAAAATTTTCAAATAAAAACTTTTAAATAATCTAGTAATTATTTTATAATTTTTTTAAATTAAATAATTAAATACATATTTACTAATAATTAACTCACTTTCTTTCTCCTCATCGAACAGCCCTTCAAACGTCGGAAAAAAAACAGCTGGGATGTCTATACACCTATAAACAGCCGCGTGTTAAATGATGATTTCATAAAATCATCCAAAATTTTGAAAAAAAAAACTAAAAACTCATAAAATTTAAAAGAAATTAAAAACTTGAAAATTAAAAAAATTAGAAAATTATAAATACAAAAAGGTCTAAATGTAAAATTAGTATTTGAATTTGTCTACTTCTATCAGCTTAGTACTTATGATTTTTTATTCAGATTGATACTCGAACTTTTTTATCAACGAAATTAGTACCTGAATTTTTGTGCAAATTCTCATATTTTCAGAGTTAAACTAACTTATGCGCATTTGAAACAAAAAAAATCGTTTAAGACAATATAGTTTGCTAGACTAAAAGTTCTACCCGTAGCATAAGTCAAAACATAGCCTTCAGTACATTGCTTAGCAATAAAAACCAGGTTTTTAGGAATCATTTCTATGGGAATTTTTTAGTTGCGTTTTATGGAAAATCTGGGGACTTGGAGAAGGCTTATAAAGGGTTGGACGAAATGCTTTTCAGAAATGTAGTTTCATGAAATATTATTAGGGGTGTTCAATCGGTTAAACTATCTGAATTATCATTAATCGAATTAATCGATTCTTTTAAATTTTTAATCATTAATCAAATCGAAATATTTTTCAAAAAATTAACCAAACCGAACTTTTTCTGTTAATTCATTCGGTTAATCGAAATTTATATATATATTTTTAATTTTTGATTAAAACAAGTATAAAACATATAAAAAATTAATCGAATTAACCGATCGATTTTTGGGCTAATACTTATATATATTATAATATTATTTATTAAGTTCGGTTAATTCGGTTAGTCGACTGATTTCGAACCGAATTAACCGTTAGTTGAACTTCTAAAAAATTATTAACCGACTTCCGATCAAAATAATTCAATTAACCGACCAATTAACCAAATTAATTCGATTTTACGTGAAATTTGCACACATCTAACCACTATCATTGCAAGATTCGCACAAGAATAGTAGGTATTACATGTGCTTGGGCCTTGGAGCTATATAATATGGTGAAGAATTCAACTTTGAAACCAAATGTTTTCACGTTGACAAGTCTTTTGAGAGATTGCATGGGAAATAATCAAAAGGACCAATATGAAAAGTAGTATACTTTAGGGACCAAATGAAGAATTAAGCCAAAAGAAAATCGTCAATGAAACGTGGGTAGAAACAAATTGAGAATTAGGTTAGAAAAAGAAAAGGGAACTTAGAAAAAAAGGAACATCGTACAGTTTTTTGTTGTGACTAAAGAAGGATGATCTCGTCATTATGAAAAAAAAAGGGACATTGACGTCACCACGACGTTTAAACGGAATTACTCCTCTTGCTTACTTTTCCGTTAACTCATCCAAACAGAAAATAAAAAACCTTTTAAGCGGAGGGAGAAGGAAAACGACGTTTCTTTAGCACCTTCAATTTAAAAAAAAAAAAAAAAAAAAACTAATAAATCTTATTTTCGCTTTAATTTATTTAATACTTTGGTTCCGTTGCTCTCTATGCATCACTTACTATACTACACAGTGCCATATATTATCTTCTTTGGTTTGAAAGTTCAGAGATAAAAGGTAAAGGGTTTATTTTTTTCTTTTTATTTTTTTCAGATTTATTCATCTCAGTAAGTTCTTTCCCATTTCATCTTTGTTTTATATATTTTTTGAATAAAAAAAAGTGTTTCTTTCTATTGGTTTTTATTGATGCAAGTTATTTCCATAGTTCTTTTGGGTTTTGATTTCTTTTTCACTTATTTTAATCTTTCTATTTTCTTTATTTCCAGAAATGGGTTGTTTAAGGATTCTGTTTTGTTTCATTTGAACGATCTATTATTATTTTTTCCCTTTTTCCTTTTAGTTTTCATTGATATATTTGTTTTAATTACTATTTTTGGAGGGCTTTTTTTGAATAAGAAAGTGGACTAAGGATCAGAATTCAAGCTGTGTATGTGCATGCATGCATGTATGTATGTTCTCTTATGGATGTTAATGATGATACTAAAGGAGGATATGGCATGATCTGATGAGTCTGGTCTTTTCATGTTCTTGCTAAATGTAGATACTGATTTTCTTTTCTTTTTTATGGATTTAGGATGAGATAAATAATTAATATACATAAAGTTTTGGAACTGATTTCAATTCTCTTTAGATGGATCCAAGATTAGATATGAAATCTTTTTTGCAGAATAATATATATGATTATTGTTATAATAATTTAGTGTAAGTGCCTTTTGGAATATAATTTTTGTTTACAGCAAAGTTTTTGTTAAAAAAATGTAGCAAAAGAACAGAAGCAACAACCAAATGGAACTTGGATGAAAAAAATTGGGTACTTTTTTATCCTTGCTGAAGTAGCTAAGCCAGTTTTATGCTTAATTAGATTCTTATTTGAAGAGTTATGTTACCCAGTATCTATGTTTGACTCGTATTCCCACACCGAAACGGAGGGTATGAATTATGATCCTTCAAATAAAGAAAAAATTAACCCGAGATCGTGTATACTAACGTAGCATAAACATAACTAGATGGATATTTTTAGTATTTAACCTAAGCATGATCCATAAAGGGTTAGAAATTAGAGAGGTCAAGAATACATAAATATCAGTTCAACTAGTACTGAAGATCAAGAATTAAGCACCCATAGTTTTATACATTTAATGTATCTTGTTTTGAATACTTTAAAGGTACAAACTTTAGGTACTTTTTATTGCAAAATTGGCCTTCATCTTTGCTTACTTGTTAAAAAGGACAACAAAATAAATCAAGCCTTTTCCAAGTTTGTAGAGTTGGCTATAGGGCCGTTTCTTTAAAGTTTTTATTTTATTTTCCCTTTTTTCTGGTGAACACTTCATTAATATAGGAAAGTAGTGTTCAAGAAATGGTGTGAAGCTATTATTCTCTAATTAACTTGTTTATGAAGCTAAATGAGGGTTTCTGCTATGCCCACAAGGTTGAATAAGGATAATCTTAGCTGGTTTATGAAGGTCATGTTTAGCGTTGTTGTTGGAACATGTGTTTTTTTTATAGTTTAGAGTGTTATTTTTGAGAATAGAAGCATCAATGAAACTTAGGGATAAAATTAGCTAATTTGCAGCTCTAATTGTAATATGGTCTAGATGTGTCTTTGATTTACGCCCCAAATGCGTTCATAATGTACTGCTCATAAATACTCGCAGTTATATACGTGTTTAGTTCTCATTTGTTTATAAGAAAAGAAAAGAAAAAGGGAGAAAAAGTACATGCATATAAAAAAAACAACCAATTTTCTTGTGTTCCTCCCATTATTTGCTGCATCAATAATGGTTTTTGAATCCCAAGTTATCTTTATATGGCATGTTCTTTGAGATTTCCTTTTCTCGTGTAATGTTCTGCAGTGGCTGCTTTAATCTATGCATCTATGCAATCTCCTGAATGTCCTAGCTAATCGTTCGAAGATAGACATATACGTATTAATATAATGATCATCATGATATGCTCTTCTTGACTATATTAATTGCTGCATTAGTTGACTGAATATTTCTTTGATTTGCATAACCAAGCAGTTGGTCAGGGTGTCATAGATTTTAGACTTCAGAAGCATGCACCAAAAACTAGATGGTACAAACCATCTGGAACGCAATGCAAATAACAATAAACCGCAAACGGTTCAGGTTCAACCTTTTTTGGTGTAGCACAAAGGATTCCTTCTTAACGGGTGTTTTAGGAGAAGGCAAGACAAGCGTATCTCTGGCCAAACATTTAAATGGTGGTTTAGGGACAAAAACAAGTGAATCTCCAAGCACAATCAGGACTAATGATAAGCTTTGTTCTAGTAAAGAAATGCCCTTAACTATATTTCCACATCCAGGTAACACATATGCTGTTTTATACAAAGGGTTTGCTGTATGTGAGTGATCTTGAACTGCAATTTTAGTTCATGGATTTTAAGTCTGCAATAAAAAGGGTGGCTCAGATCATGATTAACAAGAATTCAATGCCCATTTGTTGCTAATCAGCTCCTGTCTTGTTATAATGAGTTGCAAAGAACTTAACTTGCATGATATTGTATTGCTAGAATGTTTTATTGAATAAAAAACATTGGTACACTTGCCTATTTTAGGTAATAATTTGACTTCTTAAGTGTCCGCAGTTCCACACTCTAACCACTGAGGCTAAGTTCTTTGCGTACACATCAACTTTGGAAGGCTATATCATATTTCAAAATGTTTGCATACGAGCAAAATTTAACGCAGCTCATAATATAAGTTATTGATGTATTGCAGCGAGCTTTTACGTGCATGCAAATACCGAGCCTTATAAAATTGAATTATCAAATATTTATATGTTTTTGAAGTAAAAAATGCATAATTCTTTCTTGCGTGCTGTAGTTTTCAAGGCATAAAATTCACTTCATTATTGTACTTGAGTTGCGGTCATGCAATTTAAACTACTTGAAAGTGTAATCAGGATATAACTGCAAGGCAGGTTTCAATGAGACCTTGCAAGGACATTAACTCGGTCAAACTTTCGAGTGGTGTTAATTGCACTCGTTTAACTTACATTGTTATAGCCAAACTGCAATAATGGCTCTCTTTGTTTTCTTGGCAATTTATTGTTGTCGTTTCTTAGATGCTACTGTACTTGAACAATTGTGAATTTTCAGTCTGTTTTTGCATATCATGTTCATATGCTGTGAAAGCTAATGGAGGTTTTTTCTTTTGTGACAAGATGGGAAATGTGGAGATGAACAGCCATATTTACAACGTGCTACACCCATCATACATCCGACAATGGGTGAATATGTACCACCAGAACCCCAACTGGAGCTCATTGGCCACTCGATTGTAAATTTTCTCTTCCTCTCTCTTCAGAGAACACACAGTTATGAAAATGAATTTGCATGATGAATCATTTTGAACTGTTGGATGTATCTTCTGTGGGTTTGGTTTGATAGGAAGGATAGAAAGGTGGAAAGATGAATTCTGTCTGATCCAATGGTTGAACCATCTCTTGTTTGTCTCTATTATAATTATTGGATTAGAAACAAAACAAAATCATATGTCTGCCTTCCATTTTTTATGCAAGGCCAAGGTGTAATGATGGAAGTCTAAGTGGAAAACTCTTTTGCAGGCATGTCCGTCCTATACATATGTGGATCCATATTATGGGGGAGTAGTGCCTCCTTATGTACCTCAATCTTTGGTATGAATTTATGTAGTTCACTACTCATTATAAAGATTTTTTTATCTTACTACTTGCTTGGTTTTGTATGGTTATATTCGACTTTTGGCTGCCTTTAAAGTTATTTTCTATCAAGATGGTTGTAGCTCCATTTATTTGTTAAATACACTCAAGTTATTTGGACTTCAGTTTGAGTGTCGGACAACGGGATGTGCTTGACACGAGTATGTTCAATTTTTTTAAGTTACTGTTTCTAATGGCTTTGGAGGATCCTTGGAGGATATCTCCATATCAATGTTCATATATGCATTGGACACAAATGAATAGTTGGAGCAATATAGTCTTAGACTGTATAAGCGGATGAACATGTATGAGCATTGTTATGTTTTTTCCTGATAACATTATTATCCATGTACAAGGCATCAAAAGTATGAGTTCAAGAAAGGTAGTAAAACAGCAAAAACTTTGTCATTTACGGTTTTGAATGGGTTTGTGTGCATGGATTATTTCTCTCTTATTTTGGGGCAGAAAAAGTAGGAGTTGTTCTTGAGGAAAGACTGGTTGTTTTTAGTTGCATTAAGGAATAAGATTCTAACTATAAATATAATTAACTATAGTTACTTGGACCTGGGGTTATGTGTCGGACAGTGAATGAGTCCGACACATATATGATCTTATTTAAATTTTTTTTCCATATATTAAGAGGGCTTTTGGAAGGTCATATCCTCATACCATGTCTGGATATGCTCCGGACACGAGTATCTCAAGAAAAATGAAGAGTTGGAGAAAGATTGTAAATAAAACACTGTGGTGATGCAGTGGTTCAATAACTCTTCTGTCTCCAGGATGAATTCTCCATATTGTACCTCATACCAAATAATTAATGACCCAAGAGTTTCGAGTATTTATCGTTCTCCCAATGGTATGACATGTTAAAAGGGAGTAAGTGAAATGAAATAATCTTGTTCTCTTTAGAATCTAGCACACAAATATGGTTGAACATGAATTCTTGTAAGATTGTTGGTATCACTAGATATAGAATGTGGAAGGCTTTTGTATTTGGTTCATAATTCCGCTTGCTTAATATGTTGCTAATAAATAATAGAATATCTGTATTGTTGTCTAAAAAGAAAAAAGTTGTATGCCGAACATCACTCGTCAAGGTAGGATTGTCAAATGGCAATTGTGCAAAAAGGAAACTTATATTTAAGATTACACATAAGACCAGGTATAATATAAACATAGAAAACTATTTTAGCAATAATTACAATATAGGAATGATTTATACACATATAACTAGAAGTGCTGCAGTTTAGTAACATGTACTTAAATATTTGAGAAAGTGATTATGTAGCTTTTTAGGTATTCGAGCTTTAGATTGTTCTTAATAGTTGAATGTTAATGAGCAATTTTCTAAAAACGGATGCAAATATGGTATGAAATTTGTTTATGAAGATTATTGAAATATCATTTCAGGTACATTCTCATAGTCTTGGAGTGCATCCTGCTAGAATGGCTTTGCCTCTTGAAATGGCTGAGGAACCAGTTTATGTGAATGCTAAGCAATACCATGGTATTTTGAGGCGAAGGCAGTCACGTGCAAAAGCTGAGCTGGAAAAGAAACTGATCAAAGTCAGAAAGGTTGGTTTTCTAATTTTTTTGGTCTATATATAAGTATGGACATATTGATTCATCAATGTGTTGCATCATATTTTAGTTAGTTCTATACTTTAGTTGTCGATTCTATTCTTCATTGTGTTGATACTTGAGAACATAATTCAGTTTTTCATGGTTGAAGTTCTAAGGAAAGTCTGGTACAATCTCAACCATGTTCCTTTTGCATGTGTAAATGAATTAACGTGGTAGTCTGGTGGCATGGAGTTTTACGTTCCTTACTGGGATTACAATCGTAAAAAGTAGGAAACTGGGAAAGCACCAAGCAGTTTGAGTTCTTTGAAAAGAAAGAAAATGTTTCAATTTTTGCTTTAAACATTGATGGACAGCAAGGGAACTAGAACTGGTGGGTCAATGAGACTGAAATCTCATGGTGTTCTAATTAAGGAATGATGAAATCATTGGACTTTTCTTAATAATAGTTTGGAAGAGATAAAAGTACCATTATGTGTGTAAGTTAGGAAAGTCTGTTGTATGATAACTTTTGAGACTCAGAAGACTGTCTGAATCCTCGAGCGCTGCATACATGTGTCATAAAGAGCTATAGAATTTACCATTGATGCAATCTAGAAGGGAGATTTCAAAGTCAAAGGCAAGACACAAGCAGATATGTGAACATTAGGTAGTTCGAGAGAATAGAATGCTATTGTATTCTGCCTTCATGTTCGATCTTTTACTAGAAGCTGGTGCTTTGACAATTTATTGTAGCTTTCAAAGAAAGTGCCAAAGTTTATTTTGACTTATTCCACTAAGTGCATTATTCAACTGAGTTTAATTTTTTTTTCTTGTTTGTTTAAGTTTTCTTGAATGGGATGGTTAATGATGCTAATAGCCGTTGTGACGAATGATAGTTTCTCTGATATTTCAAACCGGAAAAACATTATTCCAACAAGATAACATGAAAGTCATGCTTATGTACATATTGTTATTGAGAGATTGATGCTTGAAGTAGTACCCATACGTTCATGTATTATTACATCACAATGGTAAGACTTAATTTCAATTCAAGATCATGTTCTACTTTGTTTCATTCACTATTTGTATTTAATGTGCATTTACGAGTTCTAAGCATTTATTTGTTGTGTTTTTCAGCCCTATCTTCATGAGTCTCGACATTTACATGCTATGAGAAGAGCAAGAGGATGTGGAGGGCGGTTCTTAAACACGAAGAAGCTTGATAGTGATTCTTCTAAAGCCATGACTAACAAAAGCAGTGACACTAGTTCGAATCTTCCATCACAATGTCCCAAAAAACAACGAGTGGCATCTTGGTTACCAATCAAATGTCCCGGAATGACAATTCATCTGCTGGTCATGGAGAAGCAGCAGAATCTGAACTTCAGGGAACAAATATGCAGCAAGCATTCTCCAATGGCAATGGCAAAATCTACTCCAATGGCAATGGCAGTGGCTACTATTCCCATCATCAAGGGTTTCTTTTCTCTACCTCTCGTTCACTTTCCAATGAAATGTTGGAAGGAGGAGACTGTCCGAGGCAACAGCATGAAAGAATCATGGCAAATGGGGTGCCTCACAGGGCCCTGACAATCAAATGAACCTTCTTAGGGGGTGAAGTATCTCTCTTATCATTGCGTTTAACCCAAAATCTTATTTATTAATATAAGTGTTTATTGGTGTAGATTTCCTTATCATGAGCCCCATTGTTTCACCATTCCATGCTTCTGTTTCATCTTGCTGACGGCGAGTGTTAAGAAGGATCATTCATTCTAACGCTCACGTTGCATGTCTTACAACTATGTTGACAGGCAAATCATTCTTGGCTTTGGCTTTTTAATTGGTCTCGTATATAACCCTTTTCTTTTATGATGTATGAAAAGAAGATCTGCATTGTGTGAAGTGAATTTGAAGTCAAATCTGACCTTTTAATATTGGATTAACTATTACAATGGTGGATGATATTTTTAAATGATTTTACAATGTTTCTTTCTTGCATGAAGATTTTTGTGGGTGATAATGATATTGCCATTTTGTTTTGAAGAAATAGAAATAGGTAAGAACTGAACTCATTAGAATCAGTCTTATCTGAAAGTATCAATACAAGTATAGTGTTTTTTGTTGGATTATGCAAGTTAATTTTGTCCCTCAATCGAAAATGGGATTTATGTTTATCGTTTTAGATGGAGTTTGAGTTTGAGTCGGTTTTATTTGTAATTTATAAAAAAAAAAGTTTAAATCCAATTTTTTTAAATTTATTAAATTTAATTGAGCTCTAATTATTAATTGGGTTTAAAATTTTAATTTGAATCTTTGGGCTCATGTCATGCTTTCAAATTTGGTTAATATTGGATTTTGGGATATATTCATTTAGGTTTCAGTGAGTTATTTTATAATGAATTTCAATCGGCCCATCACATTCAGGGCTGGTCATTAAACTAATGTGAAGTGAAAAATTAATTTTTTTTTAATATATTTGAGAGATTATATGATAGTATTTGTTCATATTTTTTTAATTTTTTGACAACGTACATATATTTTGCACATAGGTGCTTAAATTCAGGTCTCTTAAAATGAATATTTTTTTTTTCAGTGGAGTTACTCATTGAGCTCTCTAAAAAATAGTATGTAAAGGTAAAATGGTGATTTAATAATAGATTAGCAATTATTATAATTGTTTATATTTACTATTCAAAAAAAATTACCTCGGTCTCACCTTGGAGTCTCTTTTAAAGAAAAACGTTTAATTTAAAACAGATTGTTTTGGAAGCCATTTGATGATTCAAGTTTTGTCATTCTTAATTTTATATTGTTTACGCTTATTATTATTGAAAAAAATATTTTATATTTTATTAGTAAACTTCACAAGGATAATTATTTCATATATTATTAATGAAGTATTTGAAGTTCATCGGTAGGATTTGAGAGTGACATATGAGTGTAAGTATAGTAAAAAGAATAAAAAACAAATACATATAAGAAAGGGATACACACTTTATGAAATTTAAAAAACTTCATAGACAATGTATAGAATGATTACTCTTATTATCATTATTATTGAAAATTTACTTGATTTTGCTAACGAAAATTTTAGATTTCACAAGCCATATTCTAAAATTTAATGTTAAAAATAATAAAATGATACAAGTGCCTCTTGTTGCATCAAGAAATTGCTCCGGACTCGAGCAGTAAAAACACTTTTCAATCTTTCTCAATTTTGATTTTGAGTAAATTGGTCCCTTTAAAAAAAAATGGAGCAATTTAATCCTTATCAATTTCTAAAGTAACCAACTAAGGATAATTAATCGTAATGTTAATATTTTCTATCAATTTTACGTAATTTTGATTACTATAATAATAAATTTAGTTCTCGATGTTTATATATTCTGCATAAATGTTGACAAAATGTGATTGTTGTAGGCTAAATTTATTAAATTAAGACCGAACAAGATGTGTAAACTTTAAGTATTAAATTTGTTACTATACCTATAAAAAATATATGTACTGTTGATAGAGATTAAATTATTCTAATTTTTTTAGAGAAATTAATTTACTTAATATTAAAATTGAGAGGGGCAAATAAACACATATTAAATAGTTAAAAATTTGGTACTATGATCACCTGCACAATTAATATCACAATAGCCAATTAACTTGTAATCTTCTTCTTTCTTGTGCATAATGTCATAGCCAATCATACTCTTCACACATCTCAAAATTTGTCCAATTAGTTCCAAAGTAGGCTTCTTAGGATTTTGCATGTATTGAGTCATCATGGCAATTGCATAAGATATATCAGGTCTCATAAGAGTTAAGTAGATTAGGCTGCCCACCAATTGCCTGTACATTGTTGTATCTTTCAAATCTTTCCCTTTATGAGCGCACATCTTGATGTTTGACTCCATGGGTGTTGAAATTGACTTGCAATTAAGCATTCCAAATTTCTTCAAAAAAATCTCTAAAATACTTCTATTGATGGAGAAAAAATCCTTCTTCATTGTGGTTAATTTCCAAGCTAAGAAAATGATTAAGGTGTCCAAGCTCTTTCATTTAGAAGCAAACACATAAATTCTCTTTTATTCGGAGAAATTTTTTAACATTTTTTTGTAAAAATCAGTTCATTTACATATATTATAATAATAGGGTTTTTTTACCATATTTAACAAACAAGCTAAAATTTGGTGGTGCTATTGAATAACCACTATGAGTACGAATTTAGCGATCTTACTATATCAAACTTTTGGTGCTTGTTTTAATCCATAAAATATCGTTTGAAGCTTACACACATACTTTACATAATTTTTACTCTGAAAACTCATAGGTTGATACATGCAAATCTCTTGATCTAGTTCTCTATGAAAAAAAGCATTAATCACATCCATCTGCTACAAGTTCCAATTCTTGTTGGCTGCAAGTGCAAGAATGACTTGTAAAGTTGTAAGCTTCACAATTGAACTAAACATTTCATCATAGTATAGCCTGTATTGATGAGACAATCCTTGAGCTACTAGTCCAGCAATGTACCTTTGAATTAGCCTATCTATGTGACACTTTTATAAACCCATTTGTCGAAATCATTTTTTGAAAAAAAAAAAAAAAATAAATCTCGTTTATATTTTAGAATGAAAATGGAGCCACCACCAATAAATTTTTTTAAAAATAGGTGTAATTGAATTACTTTTCGAGATTTTTTTTAAAAAATCATTAAAATAATTTTGGTTTTAAAACCATAAAACGAGTTCGAAAGTCGGTTATGCATAAGCAAGGGTTAGCACCCTTACATGTCCAAAATTGGTACCTAATCGATTATTCAAAATCTTATTTGTTGAAAATTAAAAATTCGAACAAAAATTTAAATCGCGATCATTAAATGTATGAATGTCATATTTATATTATTTTGAAAACAAATTTTGCTTCCAAAGAAAGCTCGTTGTTTCGAATTATTCGAGAAAGAGTCACATTCAGTAACTTAGGACATAACAATTCGAATATTCAAAAATGACGAGCTTTTCAAAAAATCTCGTATTTAAAATTTAAAAGGATATTCTATTATCTCGGTTCAAAGAAAAAATCACACCCAGTGAGTTAAGACATGATTTTTTCAAATTCTCGGGACAAAGGACATTGACTTGATTTATTAAAACAATTTGAGTATTTTTTAAAGAAAAATAAGTTATCATGTTATGCAAAAATATATACATCGTTTACAAGTATAAATAATAATATATATATAAAGAAAAGAAAATAATATACATATACATATCAAAGGGATTAATAAAAAAAGGATAAACAAGAAAATTAAAAGTATGTAATATATATACATATAGGATAAAAAAAATTACATTAACCGAGTCAGTCAATTTGAATTTTTGGAAACTTCAGGTGTCAAATTGGAATTTTTGAAAAATTCGAGGGTCAAATTGGAATTTTTGGAAAATTTAGGGGTCAAATTCAAATTTCTAAAAGTTTAGTGGTCAAATTCAAATTTTTGGAAAGTTTAAGGGTCTTATTCGAATTTTTGGAAAGTTAAAGGGTCAAATTTGAATTTTTGGAAGTTCAAGAGGCAAATTTGAATTTTGGAAAGTTTGAGGGTCTAATTTGAATTTTTGGAAAGTTTGGGGGGTCTAATTTGAATTGATGGAAAATTTAAAGGTCAAAACATAATTTTTGGACAGTTTGGGGATCGAAACATAATTTTAAAATAAAGTAGGGGCTTCATAGGTAATAAAACCAAAAATTTGACACATGGCAGCCCTTGTGACACTTTTGGGTCAAGGACCAAATTGAAAACCAAGTGAAATTACAAGGCAAATTTTAAAAATAATAAAAGCACATTAAAGGACCTAATTATAATAAGTCAAAAAAGTAGAAGGACTACGGGGATAAATATCCCTTTTTATGAAAACACGCGGATCCTTCTTAGGTCTGGATTGGGTCGACAAAATGGCGTCGTTTTAGAACCTATTGAGTTAGGCCAAAACAACGTAGTTTTGAAGGCTTATATAAGTGAAATTTTTTCAAAAAAAAAATCATTTGTTTAAAAAAAACCTTTTCATTCCTTTTTTTTTCTCTCAAACCTTTCTCCCCTCCTCAATGTCCGATCGTTCAGGGCCACCGTGGGCCTTGCCGTCGACCACCGTTATCGGCGACGGTGATCGCCACTTACAATGGTCGAAAATTCAAAAAAATTATTTTTAAAATCCTCTTTTAAATTCGAACCCAGATTTGGGTTATTTTTAATAGAAACCCAACCAAAATTTCTTAAAAAGTCAAAAACCTTTCGATTTCTAAAGGAAAATTGACCCTCCAACCGAGCTTTGACAAGCCTTCAATGACGGCAATGTTAAGGTATGAACCCTAACTTTTGATTTTCCTTTTTTTTGTATTATTTGTTTAATATTTATTTGAAAATAAAAAAAAATATAAATATATATATATAGAATATATGAAATAAATAATCAAGTAGGCATAAATATATAATCAACAATATACCTTGAAGAAAAATATGAACTCTACTGCTGTATTCGTATAGTGTCGATTGCTAAAAAAATTCAATACATTTCTCGTATCTTTTTCTAGTAACTTTTTTGTATTTTTTACTCTGTACATATTGTGTTTTTATAACACTGTTTTACAACTATTTTTCTGAATTTTTCGGTTGTGGAATCGTGCAAATCGTGGAGAGGTGGTGTCCGAGGATCACGACGATGGTGGCGACGGCAATTGCGTGGAGGGTTGACGATGGCGACGACGGTAGATTCAAAAGCTAGGGTTACGGTCTCTTTTTTTGTTTAAATTTGGGCTTTGTTAAATTGGACTAGTGAAGGTATTGGGTATTGGGCTTGTGGGTGTATTTGGGCTTGCTTGTAAATTTTGAACTTTTAAAATAATAAAGTTTATTTTATTATTTATTTATTTATTTATACATTTATAAAATAATAAATAAATAAAAATAAGAATGGAAATGAGTTTTTTAACAGCCAGGACAAATTAGGCTTATACAACTACCCCTCTTTGCTCATTGCCGTGTAACAGAAACGAAGAAAAGACTCAAAAGAAGACCAGTTTTGTCCGGTCCTGCCGCATTTCGTCGTCTGGTATTTCTCTTTTTCAGTAACTCACTCTTTCACTTCATTGTATCCACTTATCTTCAATATTGTAGCTTTATTTTGCTCCGTTATATCTTTAGAGAGATAAGACTTGCAAATGTAGTCTCAATCCAATCCACTACAACTTTAGGGATATGAGATTTGATGTCGTAGCTTCATCTTGCTCCACTGCAACTTCAAGGAGATAAAGATTTGCTTTTATGACCTTAATCCGACCCACTTCAACTTTAAAGGTATAGAATTTGGTTTTGTATCTTCATCCTGCTCTACTGCAACTTCAAAAGAGATAAGGATTCACCTTCGTAGCTTCAATCCAATTCACTGTAACTTTAGGGATATGGAATTTGACTTCACTCTATTCCACTACAACTTTAGTGAAGATCGAGATCTGCTACTGCGAGTTTTATTCTGCCCCTCTACAACTTTAGGGTTATAGGATTTGCTTTTGTAGCTTCAATTTGCCCTTTTCCAATTTCAGGAGTATAAGATTCGCCCTTGCGGCTTTAATCTGCTCCTCTACAGCTTCAGGTGTATGAGATTTGCCATTGCGGCTTCAATCTGCACTCTACAACTTTAGGTGTAAAAGATTGGACTGCCTCAATCTGCCTCATGGTCTAGGTAAGAGATCGGATGGTTTTCAATCTGCCCCATGATTGGGGTAAAAGATTGGATTGCTACAATCTTCCTTATGGTCGGGTAAGAGATCAGATGATGTTTTCAATCTGCCCTCTAATTAGGGTAAAAGATTTGGGGCTGTAAATTCGCTCCATTCCACTGTAACTTAGAGAGATTGAGGTTTGTTACTTTAATCCGCCCCTCTACAACTTTAGGGGTATAAGATTTGTTCTGTCACCATTCTCTGAGGATATGACCTGTAGAACTTGTTTTATGGGCCTCTATCTAGGCCATGTGACTAAGATGCTATGATTTGAATGAATCAAATGCTCCTATCTAAATGCGCATGAATGATGCATGTAAAGATGTCATTTTAAAATGTTTTTTATTGTTTTAGTCATTAGGTTGTTACTGATCTTTTTTGCTTAAGTTCTAACATTGATGTGTCACCATGTCTTTCCTTCAAGTCTACTGTTCCTGATATGAAATCTGAAGAGGTAATCATAAGCTGAACTTATTCATTTCAGGATCCCTTAAACCCTCGGATTCGATTATTTTCGACTAATGGTCCTGTTTTAGGTCTCTGTACTGTTTAAAATTTCCTAAAGTAATATGCAGAAATCTTTTTATACCTTATATCATCAAGTCCATTAACCATTATTTCAATGCAAAGAATGCTCTGAGCAGGGTTACAAAAATGGATAAGATTGAATTTGTTGACGATAACGCTTGAATGGAAATAAGTAAGAAGACATCAAATATTAATCAATACATCAGCCAAAATAGCTAATGTTAGTCAAATGCATAATAGCGAGCAAAAAGAAATAAAATTGGATGCCCTATATATCAACGTATGAACTTCTTCAAGCAAACTTGATGAGGACCACTTTGAGCCTGATGTGTACCCATGAAAGCTATTGCACTCTGTCAATGCCCAAGATGCCATATCTCTCCATCTTGTTACTTCTGAGAGAGAAGCTCATTTCATGCCCAATCCTTGATCCAAATATGAGTCGCCCTTTCAGGTTTTCGACTCAAATCTCTTTAGGCTTCAAGGCGCCTTTTACCAGTTTTCATCTCGCCCCCACCTTTTTTTTAGCCGCCTTTTACGGGTTTTCAACTCAATTTTTTTTGAGATGATGTATCTCTCCACTGAATCTGAGTTCACGGGGTTTGACAAATCCTTGCCGTCCATCTCAGCTAGAATTAAAGCTCCTCTAGAGAAGGCTTTCTTTACAATATATGGACATTCCCAATTTGGCATCCATTTGCCCGAAAGTCTTTTTGCATAAGAAGAATCTTTTTAAAAGCTAGATCTCCCTCATGAATTTTCTAGGGTGAACTTTTTTATCATAAGCCCGTATCATCCGTTTCTGCTACATCTGATCATGTTGGATAAGTTTCAACCTCTTCTCTTCACCTAGGTTCCGCTGGTCATATCTTGACTGGATCCATTCAACCTCATCTAACTTTACTTTTGACGAGACTCGGACGGAAGAAATTTCGACTGCAATGGGTAAAATTGCCTCCATTCCATATACTAATGAGAAAGGTGTTACCCTAGTAAAAGTTCTAACTGACGTTTGATAAGCGTAAAGAGCAAAAGGTATCTTCTCGTGCCAATCTTTGTAGGTCTCTGTCATTTTCCCCATAATTTTCTTGATGTTTTTTATTAACTGCTTCCATAGCTCCGTTCATTTTAGGGCGATACGGTGCTGAATTGTGGTGCTTGATCTTGAATTGACTGCAGACTTTTGCTATTGTGCTATTATTCAGGTTCAAAGCATTGTCAGATATGATATTCTCGGGTATTCCATACCGACATATAATTTCTTTCTTCAAGAATTTAAAAACCGTTGATCTCATGACACAAGTGTAAGAAGCAGCTTCCACCCACTTAGTAAAGTAATCGATGACCACAAAAATGAATCTATGCCCATTAAAAGATTTTGGCAAGATTGGTCCGATGACATCCATGCCCTATATATAAAAAGACCATGGGGAAGTCATAACATGGAGAGGTGAAGGAGGTACATGAATTTTGTCTCCGTAAACTTGACACTTATGACATTTCTTAGCTTATTTACTGCAATCTCCTTCCATGGTTGACCAGTGATACTCAAATCTCATAATTTGTCTGGTCATTGTGAAACCATTGGCATGTGTTCCACAGACACCCTCATGAACTTCTTATAAGATTTTCTTAGCCTCAACAAAATCAACACACCTCAACAGCACTTGATCTTTTCCCTTTTTATACAGAATATCTCCATCAAGGACATAATCAATTGCGAGCCTTCTCAATGTTCTGTTGTCGTTCTCGGTGGCTTGCTCAAGGTACTTATGATCTTTTACATATTACAAAATTTCCTAGTACCAAGGGTGATTATCCTTTTCTTCCCTTTCAGTACTGTAGTAACGAGCTAGAACCTCGTAGATACTCATCTAAATAGGCTTCATATCTTCTTGCTTATTGACCATGATCATGGAGGTAAGAGTAGCCAAAGCATCGGCCATATGATTTTCCTCTCACGGGAGGTAATGGAAGGTGATTTCCTCGAATTCTTTAATTAACTCGAGAACTAACTTCCGATAATCCATCAACTTGGAATATCTCGTTTCCATTCTCCCTTGAGTTGATAAATTACTAATGCAGAATCCCCGTACACTTTCAGAATCTTAATCTTGCATTCTATAGCTACCAGAATATCCATGACACATGCTTCATATTCTGCCATGTTATTTCTGCAATTGAAGTCTAGCTTGCTTGTGAGGGGATAATGATCTCTTTCCGGAGATACCAGAACTACCCCAATCCCTTTGCCAGTAGTATTTGAAGCACCGTCAAAATGCATTTTCCATGGTTGCTCTTTTAAAGCTTCTTCTGCTATGGTTGCAACATACATCAGATCTTTATTTGGTAAATCAAAATCTAATGGCTCATAATCCTCGAGAGCTTTACTAGTCAAGAAATCTGCTATTGCGCTCCCTTTTATCGCTAAAATTCAGAAAGTAGCATTTACCATCTGGCCATCCTTCCATTTAATGCAGTCGACCCCATCATAACCTTAAGAGGATCCAATATTGAAATCAACCAAGTCGTATGATATAACATGTATTGCCTCAACCTGCGGGTAGTCCAAACCAGAGCATAACATAGTTTCTTGATCGATGAATATCTTATCTCGCATTTAGTGAACTTCTTGCTGAGATAATAAATTGCTCTTTCTTTCTTTCCTGACTCACTGTGCTAGCCTAATACGCATCCCATATAGTTTTCAAATATGGCCAAGTACAAGATCAAAGGTTTGTCCGGATTCGGTGGCATCAAAACTGGAGCATTGGATAAATAATGTTTGACTTTGTCAAAAGTTTTTTGGCATTCATCATTCCAAACTCCCGGGTTGTACTTCTTGAGAAGACGGAAGCTAGGATCACACTTCTTGGTTAGTTGTGAGATGAACTGAGCGATGTAACTCAACCTCCCTAGGACCCTCTAGCTTCCTTCTGAGTACGTGACGGTGGTAACTCCTATATAGCTTTCACTTTATCGGGATCGATTTTAATTCCCTTTTTACTAACCACAAAGCCTAATAACTTATCTGAAGTAGCCCCAAAAGTACATTTGTTTGGGGTCAACTTCAACTGAAACTTTCTCAATCTTAAGAACAACTTTCTTAAAACTTCCACATGTTCCTCTTCTATTCGAGATTTTGCGATCATATCATCGACATATACCTTAATCTCCTTGTGCATCATGTCATGGAACAGAGTAACCATAGCCCTTTGATATGTTGCCCTTGCATTCTTCAGTCCAAATGGCATAACTTTGTAGCAAAAGGTTCCCTACATGGTGACGAATGTAGTTTTATCCATATCCTTAGGACGCATCTTTATTTGGTTGTACCCAGAAAAACCATCCATGAAATAGAATAAGGAATGACCTGCTGTATTGTCCATTAAAGTGTCGATATAAGGTAGCGAAAAAATTATCTTTTGGACTAGCCTTGTTTAAGTCTCGATAGTCCATGCACATTCGTACTTTCCCATCCTTTTTAAGAACTGGCACTATGTTAGCCACCCATTCTAAGTATTCTACCACTCGTAAGAAACCGACATCAAACTATTTTCGAACCTCTTCTTTTATCTTTAGTAGTACATCCAATCTTATTCTTCGCAGCTTCTATTAGACTGGTTTACATTTGTCTTTTATAGGAGCTTGTGCACCATGATATCAATACTTAGATCGAACATATCCTGATACGACCATGCAAACACATCCTTAAATTCTTGAAGTAGATCAATGAGATCTCGTCTCGTTTCTGCAGAGATATAGGTTCTAATCTTCACCTGTCTTTTGTCAACTTCATCCCCTAAACTCACAACTTCTACTGATTCTTTGTAAGGTAGGATCTACTTCTCGTCTTGCTCAACCATCCGTAACAAGTCAGGAGATAAATCACAATTTTGGGCTTCTTCAAAATTCTGAGATTCCTCTGAACACATATCCTGCTCAAAATGAGGCTCTAAGTCGGCAACGACGTTACTCATATCGTTGATATCTGGGGACCTGTCATATGGACCAAAAGATCCGAAAGATAAGTGAATTTAAGAATGTTTATTGCGGTATGAGATGAATGAAAAGAATAATGAGAATTTTACCAATTTGGGTGAAAGAAAGTGCATCATTTTTATTGAAAATAAAAAGCCAATGAACATGTGCCATTTACAAAAAGATCCCAATTGCCCTCGGGCTTAGAGTAACAAGGGTGTTCTGAATATTACTCTGGAAAAGACTTAAAGTTATAAGGAGCTCTTTCGTAGTCCAGTTGTCTAGAACGCTTCCGAGGGCGTAGGGGCAAATTCCTGACAAACCCCTTTGTTCACTCATCCCTTCTAAAATAACGCTGATATTCAGATTCTCTATTATTCCTGCCAACCTATCTTTTGTCAGCTTTTCCTCAAGGTTAATAATACCTCTTGACACGAATGACCTTGAGATTTGAGGAAGGACCATTGGCTTGCTTTTGATCTCTTCCCCATTTATTCATGCTCTTCTCTTTTCTTGTTTTTCTATAACTCTTCATTTCTCTGTTTCAAATTTGGCTTGAATCCTAAGCCAAACTGATCACATTTCTCTGCCAATACTAGCACTGTAATCTTCCTTGGAGATATCTCCCCAATCCTCTTCCAAGTGAAACTCCTTTTCCAATCATCATTTTCAGCTCTATCCTGGTGGTCGCCGATATCTTTAGTATGAGGATCTTATCTCTTTCAACCACAAAGGTAGCATTCACAAACTCCAAGGATCTAAAGGAGCACTCCATGGCCTCCTCATCTATACTTATGTAGGGCGCATCGCTAGTCACTGATGTAATGATGTCCTCCTCAGTATTAGTGGTGATTAATCGACGTTCTGTCACCAATTTTAACTTTTGATGTAGGAATGACGATACTACCTCTACCGAATGGATCCACGGTCTTCCTAATAAGCAATTATAAGTGGACCTAATGTCCATTACCAAAAAGTCCATCTCATACGTGTTTGAACCAATTAGGAGTGGAATCTCAATTCTTCCTATCACTTGTCTCTCCATTCCATCAAATACCCTTACTACGCTATGGCATACCTTCATGTGAGAGCTATCTATCGGTAACCTATTCACTGTTGTTATTGGTAGTACATTCAAGGCTGAGCCATTATCTATCAATACGCTCGGTAAAGTGTACTTTTTACACCGAGTCGTAATGTGAAGAGCTTTCATTGAGCCCATGCATTTCGGAGGTATTTCATCATCATTAAAGAAAATGAAATTATCTGTACTCAAGTTATTAACTAGCTAGTCCAACTTGTTTACCGAGATATCCTCCATCACGTACATTTCGTTCAACACTTTCAGTAGCGCATTACGGTGGGCTTCTAAACTTGATAACAGGGCTAAAATAAATACTCGATTCGATTGCTTATGTAACTGTTCCATCATGTTGTACTCGCTATACTTTAGGAATTTCAAAAATTCCTTGGCCTTCTCCTCAGTTACTGGCTCATTCACTCGTACCCCGAATTTGTTATTTTCTCTCTTCTTAAGCCCATCCATCAAGACTTTCTTATTAACCCCCTTCTTTGTATCTGTAAGACTTGTATTTTCATTCGATCCTTTCTCATTCGGTACCGTTATGCTGCAGTCACAGCTCCACGGTACCCTTTTATTGTCTTTATAAGAAAATGCCACAGGTTTCTGAATGATGACTTGTGGTGTCATTTGACCTCCAACCTCACCCCTTGGCTTGGATATAATTACCACTGGCAAGTTAGCCTTATAAGCCTTTCCCGGTACCCCTTCCTTAGAAGCACAAATATCATTTATCCCTTCATCTTTCCTCTTAAAGAACTCAAGTTCTTTATTATCCATCAATTTCTGTACCAAGGTTTGAAATTCGACACACCCTTGGATTTTATGCCCCTTCATGGCGTGGAACTTATAGTAGTAACTTTCAGTTGTTATCACCAAGTCCTCTCTCTCTTACATGATCAAACCCCTGTTAACCATCTGTTGCCAAACCCATTTCAATGGAGACTTGACCTCTCCCACATCATTCTTAATCCTCTTGCTCCTCTCTTCTGTCATTGCATTCACCTCCTGATCGAGATGATTTGGCAAGGGATTTTCAACCACGTTAGGTCTTGTGGATTTATTGAACCTTATGATCCCCATCTTAATAAATCTTTCAACCAGCTTCTTAAAGGTAGTGGAATTCTCGATGGAGTGACCGTTATTCCTACATGGTAGTCACATTAAGCATTTGTGCCATACCATTTTGAGAATGGGGGTTGCATTGGCTTTAAATAATAGGGGGATACTACTCGGGCATCGTATAAACTCTTGTAAAGCTCTTTGTAGGTCATCGAGATGGGAGTGAATTGGATTCTTTCAGTGTTCGGCCTCAAGCTCAATTCTTGTCTCGGATTACTTTGGTAACTGGTTGTCGAGGCTTTAGATTGTGTCACCATAACCGGTTTTGTAACATTCACCCGGTATAAGCTTATATTAGTCACCTTACTATCCTTTCTTTTAAGAGTAAACCTTTTGATACTCTCTTCGACATTGATTTTTCCACTTCGGATTACATTTTCAATCATTTCTCCTGACATGACTATATCAGAGAAACTTTTAGTAGCGTTTCCTAACAGATGATTGATATATGGTGCTTTCAAAGTACTGATAAAAAACATGGTTGTCTCTTTTTCAGACAATGGTAGTTGTACTTGGGTGGTCATATCTCTCCACCTTTGAGTGTACTGTCTGAAGCTCTCACCAGGCCTTTTCTCATATTTTGCAATGTGATCCTATTAAGAGTTATGTCGGTGACATGGCAGTATTGCCTCATGAAAGCTTGTACCAAAATCCTTCCAAGAATTGATCTTGGCATGACTTAATTGATTATACGATCTTGCAGCTGATCCCGTCAAACTGTCCTGGAAACAGTGGATTAGCAGCTGATCATTATGGACATACCCCATCATCTTTCTGTAGAACATAATGATATATGCCTCCGAGCAGCTTGTCCCATTATATTTTTCGAACTCCGAAACTTTAAATTTAGGGGGAAGTACTAGTTTGAGAACCAAACTCAGCTCCTTAGCATCAATCCTATAGCACCCCTCAACTCCTTCTAAAGCTCTGAACCTCTCCTCTAGCCATTTATAGCACTCCTCCAAGTGGTTAGGAAGTTGGACTCTTATTTTTCTGGTTCTATCGCCTCATTTAAATCTGGTATGCCAAAGTCGACAGGGTTATTTCTTGGGTTAGAACTAGAACCCATTTGGTAGTTTGCCAGTTTAGGTATGCCAAACAAGCACGATTGCGAGTTAATAGTAATAGATGCTCCTCGAACACACGTTTCTTGTGGAACCTGGGGCAGCGTGGGGGTAACATTTGAGGGACACGAAAGACCATCATCCCTTTCTTTTGAGTCAATTACAATCCCTTTTCCCTTATCAGTTTTTCCATCTAGTAATTGAGTTAACTTATTGATAATGTTTTTCTGGGACTCATAATTTGGTCTACCATATCTTGCTGCACTTTTGCTAACTGTTCATGCAGTTGATCCTGCATTTCTTTTTACGTTTGCTCCAACTTTTCCAATCGCTGATCCATTGCTCTTGTCTTAGCACGAGTGTAGTAATGGTGTGGTTTTTCCAGAGTAACTTTTAAAGGAAAATTTTAATTAATTAGAAACATCTTTCTTTAAATTTTAATGTATGAGAGTGCAATGCGAAACTTTATGAATGCATGAATGCATATGCAAGAAAGGTATTGAACCTCAATCGAATTCTGATAGAATAACCTTACTAGAAAATGAATGTCTTTACATAAGATAATTACAAATAAGGCCTTACCCTAATGCTCAAAGTCTTAATCTTTGAAGGAGACATGCTAACTTTTGGCCTTTATCAGACACCGACTCATACTCTATGCTCAAAGAATCTGCCTCGACAGTTAACCTCTGTAAGTATTCTGCCACTTCTCTCACTTGTGTTAATGCTTCACCCATGACATGGTCTCGGTCTCTGACTTGCCTTTGAGAGTGTTGAAGTTGCCTATTACTTGTCTCCGAAGTTCTTTCAAGGAATTCGATCCGAATCTCACAGTTCTGCAATAAAGCTTCAAGTTCTCTAACCCTTCTCTTTAATCCTTCATTCTCAGCCTAGCTTGCCCTCAATTCTAGCACAGAGTTACAACTATGAGGCATGCACAAAGACTCCTCTAACTCGACTATTCAGGCCTTCAACTTAGGTTTCTTGACTTGACTTTCTAGTAACTTACTTTTTATGGCATCTCCTTGGACTTGAGCATCTTTGAATTTTCTCTTCCACTAATCCGCTTGAGTCCTTTCCTCTGATTCTTCTTGTTGCCACTATTCTAACGTCTTACCCAAACCAGCAGTTCTCTATTAATTGGTAGAGCTTCTTATAGTCCTCCTTCAAGCCATCTAAGTCTTCCTCAGTCTTTCTCTTCCAGAGCTTCTTATAGTTCTCAACTTAGCTTTTCGGCTTCTAACTTTTGGACATCAACATCCAAACCCAACTACATCTTTTCCTCTTTAATGCTTCTATCTTTTTCCCCAATTCAGAACTCTTCTTTTCAAAGTCTTGCTTGATGAGCTCTAATTCTGATGGGACTATTTGCAAATGCTCCTCAACTGAGCGGACATTGTTGGGATTTGGCACTGAGGTATTATCATTGACTCTCTTACCTCTCCATTCATCATACTCTTGAGTTTTCATGAGATTTGTAGCAAATGACTTCATCTTACGAACTTGATTCCAAGCATTTGATATCTTTTAGACCTTTTCTTATTGTTCTCACCTTTGTATATAAACTCACATTGAGCCAAACCCTGAGTTACTGGGATGAACTGTCTTGACCGATATTGTCCTATTACTAATAAAAGAGCATACCCTACAGCTCCTCATATCTCCAGTAATGAACCAAGTCGAAATTACCGCATCGATAAATAATTTCATCGTGAATGAACCACAGTGCTCGCCATTCTATGTCTTCGTCTCGGAGACTATAGAGTATTGCTATCCACTTTTCCTTAGAAATGCTTTCTCGCCTTTGTGTAGTAAAAAATTCCCTTAAAGGAGAATAACTAGCAAAAAACTCGGCAAAGAACCTTTTCCACTTTCCAAAAGTGGCTATGATGCCATACTATCAGTAGTGGTGCACAAACCAATAAATCTCCCCCTCTCTTCGGCATGCATTTAATGACCTAAAAGTTTCGACTAGAATTGCTGGAATAGGTGTAACCCCCTTGTCGAGTCGATCGAATAAATCAATGACCACCTCATCTATGTATCCCAACACCTTGGGGAATATAACCAGTCCGTACAAACTGAGAGCAAATATATCAACATTTTTCCTTACATCAAGATGAGCTAAGATCAAATCTCTCAAGCTTTTCCAGTTAATACATTTCTTATCACCCTTCACCTTAATTCGAGCTATGACTCATTACTCACTCATTCTCGTAATGTTCATCAGCTTCTTAAGGAAAGTTGGCACATTAACGACTCTCGAATAGGCCTTTTTTATTTAAATTTTGGGGCAATGAAATAGAGTGGTATATTCCTCAATCGTGGGCACCATATCTATGTTCCCAAAGGTGAAACAACTATAAACCAGGTTCCAGTACTGTGCAAGGGCTCGGAAGTGATGCTTGTCCACATTAATTTCTAACAAGTACGGTAAATCCCCAAACTCTAGGTAGAAAATTTGCTTCATTCCATAATCCCACTAATCCTAGATTTCTTTCAACTCTTGTAAGCTATTCTAAGTCACACTGATTTGAGTGAAATCCCAGTAATCTGATACATGACCTTCAGCTAGACTATCACCCTTCTCACGTTGTCTATCCTCTGACCACATACGCACGATCACATTATCTTTTACCTCATCAAGATACCCTTTTTCCATGACTAGTTCTCTACTAGTAATCGAACTCAAGTCAATACCTTTTTTAATATGAGGATGTAATGCAAAATAAAACAAAATAAAACAAGTCAGTACAAACATCATAAAAATTATTACCAAGAAAAAACATACAACACAGAACCTACGTATCCTATTTTAGGTAGTTGCTAAAATTTTGGCATAGTCCTACCTAGGGTGGACACTTAGGGCTCATTATATGCGATTTTCGATTCTAAAGTAATGATACCCAAACCAACAGATTCCTCAGTCCTCACCCATTATAGGCTCATACGGACGAGTTCGGTTTAGGGGGACACATTTCCCGTATGTTTGCACGGAAGTGAAAACTTCATGAAAACATAGGTACGGATGTATCCCGAAAGCGATTCATTATCCTGCACGAGGTGAAAACCTCACGAATGAGTAGCTTCTCACTTTCACTTAAGCGGTGTAATAACAAATGCATGTATGCAAAAACATAAACATATAACATTAACATGCTATTATCATAACAAACATATAAAACAAAAAAAGTACAGGATCGCAAATTAAATTAAATCGAATTTGAAATTTTTAACAAAAAAGACAAAAAGTTAATCGACTTACGGCTTGACTCTCTTATTATCTCTAATGGAGTAGCCAAGCTGTCGAAACCATTTTTTGAAAAAAATAAAAATAAGTCTCGATTTATATTTTGGAAAATGAAAATAGAGTCGCCACCAATAAATTTTTTAAAACAAGTGTAATTGGGTCACCTTTCGAGATTTTTTTTAAAAAATCATTAAAATAATTTTGGTCTTTGAAACCATAAAACAAGTTCGAGAGTCGGTTACGCATAAGGAAGGGTTAGCACCCTTACACGCCTAAAATTGGTACCTAATTGATTATTCAAAATCTTATTTGTTGAAAAGTAAAAATTCGAGAAAAAATTTAAATCGTGATTCTTAAATCTATGAATGTCACATTTATATTATTTTGAAAATAAATTTTGCTTTTGAAGAAAGCTCGTTATTTCGAACTACTAGAGAAAGAGTTACATCCAGTAAGTTAGGACATAACAATTCGAATATTCGAAAATGACGAGCGTTTCAAAAAAACTCTTATTTAATTTTTAAAAGGATATTCCATTATCCCGGTTCAAAGAAAAAACCACATCTAGTGAGTTAGGACATGATTTTTTAAAATTCTCAAGACAAAGGACATTGCCTTGATTTATTAAAACAATTTGAGTATTTAAAAAAGACAAATTATCATGTTATGCAAAAATATGCACATGATTTACAAGTATATACATATACATATACATATAAAAGGGATTAATAAAAAAAAGGATAAACAAAAAAATTAAAAGCATGTAATATATATATATATAGGATAAAATTAAAAAAAAATTACATTAAAACCGGGTCAAATTTGAATTTTTGGAAACTTCAAGGGTCAAATTTGAAATTTTTGGAAAGTTTAAGGGTTAAATTCAAATTTTTAGAAAGTTCGGGGGTTAAATTTGAATTTTTGAAAAGTTTAGAGGTTAAATTTGAATTTTTGGAAAGTTTAAGGGTCAAATTTGAATTTCTAGAAAGTTTGAGGGTCTAATTTGAATTTATGAAAAATTTAGGGGTTAAAATATAATCTTTGATAGTTTAGGGGTCGAAACATAATTTTAAAATAAAGCAAGGGCTTCGTGGGTAATAAATCCAAAAATCTAACATGTAGTAGCCCCTAGGACACTTTTGGGTCTAGGACCAAATTTAAAACCAAGTGAAATTGTAGGGCAAATTTTAAAAAAAATAAAGCACATTAAAGGACCTAATTGTAATAAGTCAAAAAGAGGAAGGATTGCGAGGATAAATATGCCTTTTTATGATAATACGCGAATCCTCTTTTGGTCCGGATCGGGTCTGGGCGGGTCGGCCAAAACGACTTCGTTTTGGAATCTTTTGGAACCTATTGAGTTAGGCCAAAACGACGTAATTTTGAAGTTCTATATAAGTGAATTTTAAAAAAAAAAAAAACATTTGTTTCATTTGTTTAAAAAAAATCCTTTTCATTCCTTTTTTTTTTCTCTCAAGCCTTTTTCCTCTCCCCCATGTTCAATCATTAGGGGCCACTGTGGGCCTTGCCGTCAACAATCGTCATCGACGGTGACGATCGTCGCCTACGACAATCGAAAAATTCAAAAAATATTTTTAAATCCTCTTTAAATTCGAACCCAGATTTGGAGTATTTTTAATAGAAACCCAATCAAAATTTCTTAAAAAGTCAAAAACCTTTCGATTTTAAGGGAAAATCGACCTTCTAATGAGCCTCCGACGAGCCTTCAACGACAACGATGTTAAGGTATGAACCCAACTTTTGGTTTTCTCTTTTTTTTTGTATTATTTATTTAATATTTATTTGAATATATGTGTATATAATTATGAAATAAATAATCAAGTAGCATAAATATATAATCAACAATATACCTTGAAGAAAAATATGATCTCTACTGCTGTATTCGTATAGTCTCGATTGCTAAAAAAATTCCAATATATTTCTCATATCTTTTTCCAGTGAATTTTTCGTATTTTGTTCCTTTGTATATATTGTGTTTTTATAACACTATTTTACAACCATTTTTCGGATTTTTCGATTGTGGAATCGTGCAAATCGTGAAGAGGTGGTGTCTGGGGATCATGGCAACGGTGGCGGTAACGGCTGCATGGAGGGTTGACGGCGACGACGGCGACAAATTCAAAAGCTACTGTTACGTTTTTTTTTTGTTTAAATTTGAGCTTTGTTAAATGTGGCTAGTGGGGGTATTTGGTATTGGGCTTGTGGGTGTATTTGAGCTTGTTTTGTAAATTTGGACTTTTAAAATAATAAAATTTATTTTATTATTTTATTTATATTTTTTTACATTTATAAAATAATAAATAAATAAATAAAAATGGAAATGGAAATGGGTTTTTTAACAGCCTGAACAAATTGGGCTTCTACACTATTTGCAAGAAATAGGTTGGACAACATTTAGCTTGGCACAATCTCCCAAGTTTGATTTTGTTCTAGAGCAACAATCTCCTCTCCATAGCTTTAATCCACCTTGGATCTTGGAGATGCTTCCTTGAATGTATTTGGTTCTTTCTCATATACTTCCTCTATAATGGCTACATTGGCAACTTAGGATTTGATTTCCTAGAACTTGTTGACCTTCTTAGTGAAGTTGGTGCTCCTACTTTGATAGTCTTGTGCCTTCTTCACTTGGTTGTTGATACACACTAGTTTTCCAAGGACTTTCAGTCATGCCTTCTTCGATATTACCTCCATCAGTTGTACTTTCAAAATCTTCATCTACACTCAGCTAGATTTAGGAAGAGTCTTAACACTTCTTTGGAAAATTCTTAGTTTGGCAATACTATTTGAATACCACCATGAGCAAGTTTCATAAAACACCACATTTTGGGATGTGTAGATTGTTGGATCACACAATGTCATTGTTTTCTTTTATTTTCATATCCTACAAAGATACACCTAACAACCTTCTTGCTATTCAAGTGATCAAGTACAAATATATAACATAAACATTCAAAAGCTTGAAAATAGCCAACACTAGCTTCACGTTCCACACTTTTTCAAAAGGTGAGAAAATATAACCTTTGTTGAGGAAGCTTATTAATCACAAAGGTTGCAGTCTTTATCGCTTCGGCTTAAAATAATCTTGGTACATTCTTAGTTTGAGAATACTTCATCCAAACCTGACCTAGACGTAAGGCTAGATTGAGAAGGCTACATTAACCACTGAAATGACTAAGCTAACTTATGTTACTTTTGAAGACCTTCAATAAACTTATTTTAGAGAAAAACCGTAGTTGTACCTTGAGCTAGTTTAAAGACATTCATTTATTAGGTCACATGTAATTAGGATTCACTTTATTATTGCCAGTGTGTTTTAGAAAAAAAAAGTTTGTTTGTTGCTTTACTTTGTAAAAACTTGATGTTAACTAATGTAGAGAAAAAATTATATCATGTCATTTTTGAAATCTAGTCATCTTATCTATTTATTTTTTTTCAAAAACGGTTTCTTTGCAATGCAACGAAAAATTAGGGATCAATGTCAAATTTTACTTAAGCTATATCATGCGTTTTTCGGTTATTATGCTTGAGTAATCCATGCATGCAAAAATCCCCAAATGAAAATTTACCAAGCCACAAACAAAAATAATTAAAAATTACAAACCAAAACTAATAGAGACTTATTATAATACTATATTAAAAATGTCCGAGGTCCAAGGTGATCTCCGTATCTCAGGTTCGGTCTTAGTTTCGAGGTTTACCTGAAACGTTAAACACTATAGAGTGAGCTTATGAAAGCTCAGTGTGAGTCGAACAATTATTTAAATAGACATAAATATCAAATACAGTGAAACATATTAGCATTAACAAAAGAACACAGAACCATCATTAAAATTTCATATCATTACATAGCCATTATCAAATCAATGTCAAACGATGTACAAGTAAGGGCCATCATGCATTCGAGTAACAATCACTAATTTTGGTACCATTCAATACCACACAATACAATACATAGCATAAATCAATAACATTTGAGTTTGACTCGACTTAGGAAAGGTATTGCTTGCATGAAAAGCATCCTAGATACACATATCTCTATTTCCTAGTTTGAATCTGACTCGACTCGACTTTGATTGGTGAACCTTGGCTCGCAACACACTAGCAATGTAACGCCCTCACCCAACCCGATCTATCGGATCAGAATCTTGAGTGTTATGTCCTTCTTACACATGTAACTTGTACTTTTCTTTACATTTCGCCTAGGTAAAAAGTTCTACCTATGGCTACTACTGAGCCTCTTGTAAAAATACAATGTATGGTTACATTTACATTTCAAAATAATAGAATTCGATCAACTTCGATTCTATCTCTTATGCTATTGAGTACAAATTGACGTACTACTTATTGACTTATGCGCAAACTTGACACCCTTTGTATGCATAACAGCCCAACACGTTGCTCCCTTGGCGCAACCCTGGCATAGTCTCTCGGCGCATACTTCTTTACAATCCTAAAAACAGAAGATAACCTTAATAAGTTCATAGGATCTTAGTGAGTCAAACCCTAAATACATGATTCATTACATCACGAAGCCTTAAATGCTCGACATATCCTTCATGTGCTTCATGAACTCTCCTTACCATACGTTGGCGGATACTCACTAAGATTTACCTTTATCGTACAGAGATTATCCTTTTCACTTAAGGTCACTTCCTTGACTTGGTACCTTTAAGAACTTACCTTTCTTCTGTGATCATTACTTCATAACGTACTTACTGATTCTGCCATTCATACTTGAAGGCGAGGTAGTATACGCCAACCTCTTAACATTGAGTACGCCTTCGAACATCCTCCACATCATTCCTTATCATCATTCGCTAGATTTCCCTTCCCTTTTGTTCGGTGCTCACTGCAAAAATAGTTTCTTTGGTATTTGCCACAAGCACCATCCTTCAAGTTGCGCCGCGAGAGCATCCCTTACTTGTGCGTCAGAAGGGCTTACTTAACAGAAACAACCACACAAGCTTCCTTTAACAGAGATGGCCATAACAGAAACATCTACCACCAAATATAAAACATATTGGAAAATATTGGAAAAAATCAGACATGACTACACAAAATTAAAAAATGTTTCTTGTTAAAAGCATTTTACTGAAAATTTATGCTTTGAATTCTTAACTAAAAAGTGTTTTTTTTCCTTGAAAATCATTAGATTCATCTCAGATTTTATCATGTCACAATCCAACAATCCAAATTTAAAATCTTTAATAGAGATGTTGAAAATAAGATTTTAAAAAAAAAAACCAAACATGGTAATCCTACAGTGTGCTTTTGCCTTATAAACTTGCCATGTCAACGGAAAGTACTTTCTACATGAAACTTTTCACCCCTCGTGTCACCTTAATAAAATTGACCCTATTCCGCTAAATAAATTAAAATTGGTCTATTTTTCAAAATTATTTTCTAAAATTGACATTTTGCACTAATTTTACCCCAACATTCACCCTTATATTGACAATAAAGTTTAATTTTAATTTTTTATATTATATATAAAATATTATCTCATATATAATTTCCATTATTATTAAACATGCATATTTAAATTTAATCATATAATAAATTATTTCACCGTCCTAGGTGTGACTTGAATTCAAATTGCGTAAATCGTTGTTTATAATTCACCAAAAAAAAATTATTTTAACAATAACCTTAACACTAATAACAATTTTAAGTATATTACAATTTATAAATATTTACTTATAATTTTTTTATAGTATAAAAGATAAATATTTTAATAATATAAATATGAATATTTGTTTAAAATCTACATAATTTTATTTATTCTTTCCAACTCCAATATGCTACTATCTGCTCTTATATTTATAATATATGTAACTTCGAATTAAGATATTGATAATTATTAAGTTTATAAAAATTATCTTATTATAAATTAAATTTTGATGGTCAAGGAAAATGCTTCTAAAATATTTTGTGATAAATATAATTTATGCAATATTTGTTTAAAAAAATTAAAAAAAAATTTTAAAAAATTGTCAAATTAATGAAAAATATTTTATATAGAATCATCCAAACATAAAAAATATATATATTATTCTTTTCAAAAATGATTTTCTGAAAGCTGATTTGACAACCTAATTCTAACTTCAACTACTGGCAAATAAATTTTTTAAAAAGTTAGAAAACACCATGAATTTATTGGTTAAGCAATGTTGTAAATTGATCCATACCTATACAATTTCACCAATCGAATGAGGATCATTGATATCACAATTCTTCCACTTGATTTCATCCATTAACTGATCCAACTTTGCATAAATGTCACTACTTTCTGGATGATCCTTGTCACTTGCCACAAAACAATGGACCTTATTATCAATTTCAATCCAACTACAACCTGCTTGCTTTCTTAACTTCAAGTCATTCATGGCTGTCCTGACTTTCACCTCACCGCTCATCCAACATTCCAGATCCGGCATACGTGTTCGAAACAAGTATGTAGGAACCAGCTTCTTCAGGCGACAAGTCTAGCAAGTTTTTTGAAGCTAACATGGCAAAATCTATATCCCCTTGTAACTTACAAACACTCACCAATGTCCTCCATAGCAAAGGCGAATCCCGAAAACGGCTGTTGCTAATAAGATTCATGGCTTCAGACAAGCACCCTGCCCTCCCTAAGAGATCAACCATACAAGCATAATGCTCGATTAACGGGTTGATCTTGTAACTTGATTCCATTTCATTGAATATGCGTATCCCATCGTGCCATAACCCTGTGTAACAACAAGCTTGAAGGATAGCCAATACGGTAAACTCATCAACTGCAAAACCTTCTCCTTTAATCTCTTTGAAGAACCGAAGTGCTGCTTTACCTTGCCCGTGAATGGAATACGCAGAAACCATGGCATTCCACGAAACTGAATCACGACAATGCATACCATCAAATATTTGAGAAGCACCTTCGATGCTGCCACATTTAGCATACATGGTGATCAAAGCATTACTCACCGTTAAACTGGATTCAAACCCCGTTTTGATGGTGTAAGCATGAAGAGTTTCCCCTTTTTACTAAACAAGCTTGATTAGCAGATAAACTAAGAAGCCTTGAGAAAGTGACTAAATCAGGCTTCATACCAGCAAATCTCAGCTGACGAAACAAAAACCATAGCATCTTCATCATCATCATCTCTATTTGTTTTGATGAATCCAACAAGAATAGCATTAAACAAAGCTATACTTTTACTAGAGAAACCATCGAAAACTATTTTTGCAGACTTTAGGTTATCGGATTTGGAATACATATCTACTAATGCAGTCGCAATATTGGCATCACACAGATAACCACTCTTAATCACAAATCCATGGAGCTGAACTCCCAAATCCAAGTTTCTGCACTCTGAGCAGCCATCAAGCACAGTTACTAAACAACTTGGATCACAGTAAATTCCATGGTAAAGTAATTCCAAGAACATATCAGCAGCCTTTTCACTGCAACCATTTCTTACATACCCCGATATAAGCGCAGTCCAAGAAATCATACTCCTCTCACTCAATGAACGAAACATTCTCTCACTGTCTTCAACCATTCCAAGCTTCCCATACATAGTAATCAGAGCATTCCCTAAAGAGGTCACATTGACGACTCCATACTTAACAGCAAGCCCATGCAACTGTCTCCCTTCCTCAATGCCTACATTTTCACTAAATGTGCTTATTATATTAGTAAACGTATAATCAGTTGGCTCCAAATCTGAGCTTAACATATCAACAAAAGCCTGAAAAGCTTTCTCCATAAACCCAGCCTTTCCATACTCCAAAATCATGAAATTCAAACACTGAACATCCTTGACACTAATGTTGTTAAAAACATTTTCAGCTTCATTCAAGAAACCAGTCGTTGAATACAAGGACATCAAAGAAGTACCCACAAAAGCATTCCCCTCAATCCCACTTTTTATAACAAATCCATGGATTTGCTCACCTCGAATCAAGTCTTCTTCCTCGCTACACGCTTGTAAAATCACCGAACAAGTATGTTCGTTGAACTTCTCGCCAGAGAAAGACATATCATGAGCGATTCTAAACACGGATTCGGAGTCTCCATTGTTTAAATGCCCTTTAATTAAAGTAGTCCAAGTGATTGTGTTTCTGACAGGAATTTCATCAAACACCTTTCGGGCATCATCCAGTTCGTTGAATTTAGCATAAAAATTGATAAGATTATTTCCTTTAAAAACGTCATTTGAAGAGTTGGATTTTATTAAAAAAGATTGAATTGCTTGACCCAACAAGAAATTTCCAGACCCAATGGAGAGCTTGAGAAGATGAGGCCAATCTTCAGCGAGAACCAGCTCTTTATTAGTTAAAATGCTGGAGATGGAGCAATTGACTTTTTTTAAAGATGGGTATTTGGCCTTAACAGGTAGCTTAGCTTTTGTTAAAAACACTGGGTTTTGGGGTTTAAAGGGATGAAGAAGCACGGTGGCGCCATAAGCAGCTTCCATGGATATTTGATTTGAATCAAACAAATTAATTAATTCAAAAGAAAAAAAAGGCACATATTTGCTCTTGGGCTTAATTGGACCCACAATCGGGCCTATGAGAAAACTGACCCGATAAACAGTTTCTGTTAGTTTAATTTATGGTTTTCTGTCCATGTTATTTGAGGATTCAGTCCCAATAATTTTATTTCATAATGAGTTCAAATCATTGACATTGCTAGAAAGTTGAATTGGTTGGTTGATTGATGTCAAATTTTATTTTTCAAATCATGAGGCTGACCTAAGATATGTTTTAAAAAGGATAATGTAGTGAAAAATAACTAATTACTACTTTGTCCCTATTTTTCAAATCCGAAAATTTTAGGTTTTGAGTATTTAAGTTCGAGATTTATCATATATATTATATACGTGAATCTTCGAGTTTCGTCATGTGTGATCGTCATGTGTGAGTTTTAGTCCAATTTAATAAATCATTATACCATCTTTAAATAGAAAAACGATAATTTAATGGATTTGATCACTAATCTAATTCTAAAGTATTTTAGCAATTTCGTTAAAACGTCAGGTTAAGGATTATATGAGAACAAAATTGTATTAAAATAGAGGGTACCTTACTAGACAAATCCTCCATTTCTTTTTTTTTTTCCATGGAGTAGCGTTGGTTTATTGAGGTAGAGAGCAAAGGAGATGTACGCTCCTTCTTAATATTTTTGGGGTCTTTGGTTTTTTAATTATTAGAAAAAAAAATTTAAATCTCTTAAAATTTGGTAAAAATTATTTTGGGCCCTTAAAAGCTAAAATTTTTTTTGAACCCCTTAAAAACTTAAAAAACAATTTTGAATCCCTCTCAATCTTGAACCTTGAACGATCATATCTCCAGAAGACCCTAGAATCGGACTTGTGGAGATACGGTAAGCTTCCGTAACCAGTCTTTAAAAGCTCTTATAATTAACCCTAAACCCTAAATTTCCATTTGGCAAATCTTTTGGATCTCAGCTTATCTTCCATTTCCTATTTCAGCTCCTACACGTCTCCAATTCAACTGTTATTTGATTTCACGTCCATCTTTTCAAAATATTTTGCATTATTGTTATATTATTAATAGATATAACTTTTCATAATTAAACATCGGGTTGTCAAAAAGATTTTAGTACAATTAGCAAAAGTGAAAGTTCTGGATTTTAAGTATTTTTATTCAAGACCCACCATATATGTTTAATATATGAGTTTTTGAGTCTCATTATATATTGTTGTCATCTATGGGTTTTAGTTTGATTTTCGTTTTAGTTTGGATTAATCTAGTTTTTAGTTTGTTTCTGTCGTAATTGTTTGATTTCATATTTTTTTTTTACAATCTTTGCCCATCTCTTTCTAGTTGCTTGACATAAACTTGTATTTGTATTTGATTGTACTTATAAACATTCAAAAAATAATAAATTTAAGTTCGAATTGTTCCAATTCTTAGTTTATTGTTGCGGTAATTGTTTGATTATACACTTTGTCCTAACCTATCCTTAACCCGTCACTTTGTAGTTACTCGGACTTATATCTTTTTTTGACATGTGTAGCACTAATTCATGGGTGCTCTCCTGTCTTTAGTAATTGTAAAAGTGGTTAAATTTTATTTTGATCCCTCTATTATATATAAATTTAATATTTAACTTTATATTTTAAATTCTAGCATAATTTTATTATTATATTTTTTATAATATTATTATTTAATCCAAATAATTAATAGCATTAAGTTTTCAATTAGAATGTTACATTGTTGTTTGTATATATACTTTGAATGTCCATGGGTTAGATATACAAGCGGCTTCCCATTTCCTTTCGGTTTTCCTTACCTCTTTTTGGCATTATAAGACAATAGTAAAATTTCAATTTCAACCTTTATATTATGTTAAAATTTGATATTTAATCCATATATTAATTTTTTTTTTACTTTGGTCTATCTATTTTTTTTTTATAAATTATAAGAGGAGGGCAAAATTCTAACAATAATAAGATTAACGCAACTCGAACCTAAACCACACCTGGGGAGGTAAACACCCTGATCATCACGTCAACAAACTGGATTCGTGGTCTATTTACTTTTATAAGATCATTAGTTTATATAAATAACCAATATTATTAATTATTTCAATCAAAATGTTGATATCATCTTTCTTAACGATCCTATTTCAACAAAAAAATCATTTTATATAACAGATTCGAATAAATGTTTCTAAGATAAAAAAAAACTCAAATAAGTAATTTTCAAATAAGTAATTTTTTAATTTTTTATTAAATGATTACAGAATGAATACTTGTTTAATTTCAAATATTACACACCGATGAACTAATAGAAAAATATTAATAATGACTACAAATAAATTTGAATTTTTAAATTTAAAAAAATAAAAAATTAAATTCTTAAAATAAAAAATAAATAAAATAAAATGCGAAGTATATAAAATCTTAAAATATATTTTACTTTTGAAAATTTCTTTTATAATTTAACCTGAAATAATACGTTATGTAGTAATTAAAGAAATGAAGGGATAAGAAGAAGGCATTGGAAATGTCAAGAAGCAATGATTTTATTTAAATAAAAAGGAAAGGGAAATGGCAGAATGTGAATGAAATCATCAAGTTTCAATTATTGACGAAAACGCCAGAACGTTGAAAAACTGAGTAAGATGTGATTGGAAATTTTGTAATTGCAAGCCAGAAATAAGAAAAGGTAGCAATTTTCAAGGATGACCAATCAATTTATCATCCCCACATGCAACTGTTACAGGTCAAATAGTAGCACATGTGCTTCCCTCCTCGCTCATTTCTTACCTATTGTGAGGTGTACCTTGTATTTACAAGATGATGTCGCGATGAGAATTACGATGTTGTGATGATGTGATGGACAACGTCTCAACAAGAAGAAAATAATATTGTGATGTGGTGATGTGTTTTTCAAATTCAATCGAATTTATTTATTTTTAGTTAAACTCTATTATTTATTTTTTAATTAAATTTTGATTATTTTAAAAATATTATAGTCATATTAAAACGATAGTTTTAGCTTATTTAAAAGGGTCATTATATCTCTGTTTTGTTAACTCAATTATGATGTAATCGTAAGTTTTTTTTTAGGATGATAAGATATAATTGTATATGAGTTTTAATAAAAATTTTGTCATAGTTATAAAAAATATTTTTATACTAATCCTGTGAGTACCTTATGAAATTTAAAATTTTTTTTATCGATTTGGTCTTTCCATATTTTAAATAATATGCAGGTTGATTTATTTTCTTCATTTTTACTATATCGTTTTTTATGGGAGTCCATCCTAAACAAATACAAAACACTCAATTTGCGATTATTAAGCAACTGTTGACCACCTAGGATAGGAGACACGTGATTTTACCAGAAATGTGCCATACAATTTGCTACTTTATAGATAGGATGCACCCTTCACACTCAAGTTCTTTCTGCACCTTTCTTTATTACGATGAACCCAAATACAAGTTAAAAAACTGTTATTATTAAAATAAATTAATTTATATTTTATTTTTCTTTAATTTTATTAATTTTAAATTTTTATGATCTAAAAATAACTATTTTATATTAAAATAGTATATAAGAGTTTTTTTTGTATTTACTTAAAGTTTTAATTTTTTAAAAATATTTATGAAATTGATTTTAAAATTTTACCATATAACATCTTAAATCCATAAAACAAAATTCATTTTATAAAACCAAATTCAAAAACCTGAAAGTAAAGTAAAAAATTGAGAATTGAACCAAATTATCTTTGAGAAATTAAAAAGAAATCGACTAAACCTAATTCACTCCTATTAATCAAACTCAAGCAATTAAAATTCGAGTCGCATTAATTACATTTGTTGTTTGACTTTATTATATTATTGTAATTCACCAAGAAATGTATATATGATTGTCGTATTATAGTTTTACAACGAGATACTCATTAAGGCAAGTATTTTGAGTATCATATCCTCAAATATTGAAGAGTAATTTCAATATAAAATTTAAATAGAGTTTTATAAGATTAAGCACTAGTTAATTAATGGGGTTTTTATCAAAATATTACAATAAAAAATATAAGTTAATATCAAAATGGTATGTCCACCTCATTAATTATCAAAATAGTATGTTTTGAGGGGAGGTAGAGAGTTGGTGAGAGGCGGTACCCACTTTTTTTTCTGACACAATTTTTTTTTATTATATTTTTATATTATAAAATTTAAAAAAAATTGGTGGTGCCCATCTAAGAGGCGGCACCACTGAGCATTTTTAACCCATTCTCGTATATTCAGGTACAATAATATACCAGGTACGTATCTGATTGGGTTGTGCCAGTCAAATAGGCGACACCAAATGTGCCAGGTGGGTAGGCGACACCTAATGTGCCATCCTCATAGGCGGCACCAAATGTGCCATCCTAAGAGGCGACACCACTGTGCCAATATCTAATGGAAGCCTGGGTTGGGACACTATAAAAGGGGGTGAGGGTTAAGGGTTGTAACGACTCGAATTCAGGGATTGTCAAAAATGAATTTTTGAGACTTCGTATTGTGAACCCGACCCGTATATATTTAATAAAAATATTTACGAAAATAAATAGTAAAATAATGAATTTTTTTGAATAAGTAATTTAAGTGTGTAGTAAATTAATTAGGTGTGAGGACTAAATTGTATAATTGATAAAAGTACAATTTATAAAGTGATTTTTAATTGAAATTAAAAGGGAGGACCAAAGGGGCAAATTTTCCCTTTAAACCCTTAGTGCCGTTAGGTGATTATGTGTGTGGCTTCAAAATTTTGCTTAAATTTTATAATTAAAAGAAATTAAATAAAACAAAGAAAAAGAAAGACAATGATGATGATATGCATGGGTTGTTAAGAGAAGAAGGAAATATCTTCCTTCCATTCTCAACTATACACGAAACAGAGAGGGAGAAAAGAGAAAGAAAAAGGTTGAGTTCTACTTAGGTTCAAGCTTCAAATTGGTAAATCTAATTAAGTCTTTTTCTCGTAATTTTTATATTTTTGGAATCTAGATACTTCACCCTTCATGATTCATGTTGTATTTTTTGTTATTATTGGGAATATTAAATACCACTATTGTTGGGTTCATAGAGCTCTAATGATAATTTGGTGTATTTTGGAGCTAGAAGTTAAATAGAAATAAATGATGAGATAAATTGCTAACTTTATTGTATAAGGGTCAAATTGGGAAGTTTGGTAAGTTATTGTAAAGATGAGAAAATAGAGAATTAAATTTAGTAGAATAAAATGGATGTGTTTTAATGAAATATATTGTATATTTAATTTCATAGCTAACGTCGACTCGAATCCCTCGAAAAGAAAGGGCAAGGACAAAATCGTAGACAATAGCTCGAAAACTACAGATGGTATTTCTATAACTTAAACTAAATTATAAATTGCCACATTTTAATAAAATGCTCAAGGTGAAAAAATTGAGGTATGATTTCTCTACTCTATTGAGTAGGCTTGGAATCAAGTAATGGTATGAGGATTTAACATTTGTTCTTTATGTGTGAATATATGAAGTGATTTTGTTACATGGAAAAATATATGAATATTATTATTATTACCTTGAATTTTTAATGTAATTATGATGAAATTAAAAATCAAATATTGAAATATTGATTGGTATTTAATTTGACATGATTACCCTATTAACTGTTCAGGCTGAGTTGGATATAGATGACATGTCATAGGATAGGAAGAGTTCAGAGATTATTTCGACCATGAGTCGATGAGGCACAGGGTGCGAAATTACTTCGGTTTAATCGATGAGACACTGGTGTTATCTTTATTATAACGCAAGGCGCGATTTATTACTTCGGATTTATCCGAAGAGGCACTGGGTGCCAAACCGGTGTGTTGATTGGATCCGTGTATCCGTCAGAGTCCGAGTCGTGTTAATAGGGAACTATAAATAATGATTATTATGATCACTTGGAATGAAATTGTTATGAATGTTGTGTTGGAAATCAAAGAAATGGGGATTGATTATGCATGATGATATTATGCAAAATGGACATGGAAAATGTATTGAGAAAATTAAGGAATGATATATAAATATGCGTAATGATATTATGTATAATTGAATAGAAATGGGAATATGAAATGAATTGTGCATTGATGCTCAAAGAAATGGTATTTGTTTATGTATTAAATAAAATACACAATGGAATGAGAATTTGAGAGATAAATATGATCAATGATATATATATATATATATATAATCATGTGTGGATAATATAATGGCTCGTATGTAAAGTGACAAAATATGGTATTTGACTTAATATGAGTTAATATTAGATTATAATCTATACAATACATATATTGTTTAATGTTTAGTTATGAAAAATACCACTAAGTAATTCTCATGCATGCGATTGTTTCTCGTGCACAGTTTAGGTATTTTTGTTAGAATCGCGACTCAGCATCCAAAGACAATCCCGCACTGCGTTAGTGAGTTTTGTTTTATTTTGAGTTGCCATGTACCTAGGATGAGTCCTGTTTTGAGGATGCCATGTATTTATTATTGGTTGTAGTGTTTTGAACATCCCTAATATTAATTGGCAACTTGTTGTATAATGTTTTAATAATGTTAGTCTAGGTTGATATGTGTATGTCATGAAATTAGTAACTTGTTTCGGTAGTCTTACTCTTGTACCAGTAAAACTCTGATGGTTAATTATGATTTCGGTAGAACCCATCAGAGTATCGGTAGAAGTATAGGAAAAATGTAATTAGCTACTGACTTGTATTGTGTCGGTAGAAGTCTGGTTCGTATCGATAGTTCTACAATAGTACCAGTAGTTCTATAGTAGTACCGGTAGTGTAATTACTAGGTTTGGTAGAAGTTCTAGACTAAAATCACTTTGCTCTCTGGAATCCATTGTACCGGTAGAAGGGTAGGATGTATCGGTAGAGGTTTCCCTTCTATCGGTAAGATTCTATAGTTATTTCCAAGTCTTTACCGAATTGAGTTCTGCTGATACCTGCTTCCCCCCCAGTATCGATAAAAGTTCAACTGTCTTTAAAATTTTTTTGAAATAATTCGAATTATTTTCAAAGATCAATCTATTTGATGTTTTAGCTAATAAGATATATAATATTAATAATGTTGATAATAAGATGATATAAGGTTTTAATTTTTTTCTTGTTAGATTGAATTAATCGTGACACCTAACTGCTCGGGTTCGACGATCGGATCGGATAAGAGGTGTTACAAGGGTTGTTGAAATTTTGTTTAGATTTGAGAAAAAAACAAAGAAGAACAAGAAGAAAAACAATAGAAGAGAAAAGGAGAAAGGGAAAAATAAAATTGTAATTTTTTTGTTATTTTTATACAGTTTAGTTTAGTTTATTTGATATTTATTTGTTATAATTTTTTAGTAGGGTATATTTTTAATTTGTTATTTTATTGAAATTTTATTTGTTTTTTAATAGATTTATTGAAGATGGATAATCAATTTTTCGTATGCATTTATTTCGATAGAGTCATTTTGAGAACATTAGTTGAATGTATATTTGAATGCCGACAACAAATAGCAATGAGATTCCGTCGAAATATCTCTGTTGATGATATGAAAGCAAGGATTAGTGCAAAAATTTTAGACGGTTGGGAGAAGGATCTCGAAACTTTTCTACAAGTTTTCAGTTTCGATAAATCCCATTTGTTGAATTATGACTCCTATTTCAAGTTAAATTTGAGAAATAATCTTTTAGTTAAACTCTATTTAATTGTTCCAATTAAACTCTGTTTATTAGTTTGAGTCAAACTCTTATTAGTCTAGATTATTTTATTATTATTTGACCTAGAATTTTAGCCTATAATAGGCTCTTTTACAACCTTAGAAAATACACTCATTAGATACACCCACTAGAGTTTAGAACTTCTAATACTTTTGGAAAATTTAGTGTTTACGTTTTGAGGTTCTTTATTTTCGGGTTTTCGGGTTTAGTTTATATCTTTATTTTTTGTACTCTTCATTCTTTTGTCATTATAGTAAAATTATCTTGCCTGTGGTTTTTTATCCTCTTTTGAGGGGTTTTTACACGTTAAATTTGTGTGTTCAATTTCTCAATTCTTTCGCTATATTTTTACTTGTTTGTTGCTTAATCGGGTTGATCCCCAACACCATCAAATTCTCCGAGATGGAACTTGTAGACGATGAAGACATGGAAACAATGATCGCTCTTTATTATTCGAATCAAGTGACCAAAATACACCGATTCAGTTGTTTGCCGAGTTAGTTGATGTGGAACCAACTGAATATCCAACTTCAGTAGAAAATGAAGATCCAACTCTGTGTATGATGGTTCTAGTATCGTATGTTGAAAGTCAATTAATAGTACGCGGGATTGACATCGATCTTAATGCTGCTGCACCCAAGAATGATGCAGATGGATATGCTGGATATGATAGTAGTATTCCTTCTGATCACGAGGTCTATATTGATAGTGATCCCGATGTGGATGAGATCCTAGATGATATCGACGACGAAAGGGTGAATGACAATGGAAATTATAACGCGTCTTCAGTTGAGAACCCGGTTAGACATATTGTGATGCACAATAATCCTACTAGGGCATACATGTCGCTTATAGACCCTAATACGACACATGCAGTTGAGTTCACAGAGTACCCTGATATACTACCTGCTCATCGACTGACCGTAACACTAGAACCTGAAGATTTATTCGTGGGCCAAAATTTGAATCCAAGGAAGAGTACATATATGCCATTAAACTATATAGCATGAATGTGTCAGTGGACTACAAAGTCACTGTGTTTAAACCGACATTTGTATTTGAGGAGTGTTGAAAGTTGACGGAAGGATGCAATTGGTGGGTACGAGCCGCATTTATCCAAAAGTCGCAGATGTGGGAGAAAAGAAATTTTGTTGAGTCTCACACATGCACTTCAACATTATGTCAGAAGATCATTGAAAACTTGATTCCAAAACTATCTCACATATATCATGCCAATGGTAAAGGACTTGCCGACCATCAAAGTTTCTACACTGATTTTCGAGATGCAAACATGATTCTAGTATCAGGTTTCAAATCAGAAAGCATGGATAGCAAAACAAATGGTGATGGAACAGTTGTTCGTTATTGGGATGCATCGTACAATAAGCTATAGGGGTAGATAGACGTAATGCGACAGTATGTGCTGGGGACTGCCATTGAGTTAGTGACATGACCTTATTATGGCCCGGATAACAACCTATAACTGAGAAGAAATTTTTTCAGTATATGTTTTGGACGTTTAATCCCTACGATCGAGCATTTCCTTACTGCAAGTCATTTCTCCAGGTAGAAGGGACCTGGCTATACGAGAATATATGCAGATCCTACTTATTGCGATGGCTCAAGATGAGAACTAGAATGTGCTCCCTAGCATTTGCTATTGTGATAAAGAAGACATGAAATCATGAGATTTCTTCCTGACGAACCTGCAGATGCATGTTGTCATAACGATAATATTTGCATCATCTTTGATAGAGGAAGGGAATAATTTCCGCTATTAGGCATGCCAATGTACCATGGAGATTGATTTACTGCAGTCGGTACATTGCGACTAATTTCCAACGAGAATATAAGAATGCAGATTGACGGAAACGACTTATGAAAATAGGTAAAAAAATTTAGTTTCAATTTATATTTTAATGTTTTTATTCGAGACTATAACTTATCTTTCCTTAATACAATAGTGTACAAGCTAAGATACATCAATTCCGGAAAAGAATAACCAGACTTGACCGTGACAAGGAAGGTCAAATGAACAAGCCTTTGCAAGAGTGGTTGGGTACCATGGAGCAATAACAATGGTCTCAAAGTTTCAATGACGAGTTTTGATATGGTCAAATGATGACCACCTGGAAATGTCGGTTAACGACGTGTTTCAAATGAGTACGACATCTTTCGATTTCACCCGTGTTCTCGACTACGTTCTACGACTGGCTACCTTGATGCCAGTAATAGGGATGAAACAAGTTGACTAGATGAATGTCGAACACGTGTTTGTCGAAGCTGTCAGGGATGCAATGGAGGCAAACCGTTGGAGAGCAAGGTTGATGAACATTTAAATATATTTACGACAGTTTCAAAGATTTCAAGTTATGAAGACCATTGGGTGTCGACCTGCTATCCCCACCTAGGTTCTATGGGTTTGATCTCCAAAACAGACGCTGCGATTACAGGAGGTTCGATACACTTCGTTATCCCTGTATGCATGTTATGGTGGCTTGTGCTCACACGTCGCTCAATGTTGAACAGTTTATCGACCTTGTGTACACTCTCGAGTGCACGTTACATATTTGGGAAAACGAGTTTCCTGTCCTACCTGACTTGTCTACATGAGAGGTGTCTCTAACGACTTTCAAGCTTATCTCAAACGAGGTTTGCAAAGGAATCTGAAAGGTTGTTCGCTTGTGACCAGAATCCACAATGAAATGGACATGAGGGAGAAAATAATCGACAAGCTTTGTAACGTGTGTAGGCTAGCTGGGCATAATCGGAGTAATTGCCCCCAACGAACCTACCAATTGGAAATCGTCCGAATCGGGTGTAATTGAGCTATTGTACTCGATTATGAAATGAAATTATTATGTTTATTTTAATACATTCAATTTATATTACTATGTTTGTTACAAGTTAAGTTCTTAATTATTAGGTAATGTGAATAAAAGTGGGTTAGGTTTTAAACCCTAAACCTATAACCCATAACTTATAACTCATAATCTTAAACCTTAAACCCTAAAATGTATGTGATATTTAAGTCGGTATATAAATATGAAATTTAATAAATAGTCAAATGAATTAAATATATGTAAAATTTAAGTAAAAAGTCATCAATAAAAGTCATCAATAGTCAAATACACATTGACCACTAATAGATACAACCTTATCCCATGATTAGATGGTGTGGTCCTCGTGGGTATATCGTTGTGGTAGTCAGCGTTCATGATAAGGTTGCTCGTCAATATCAATGTCATAAATAACAGCCATTTGCTCGGGAGGAGTGGAGTATTACGGTGATAATGATGGGCCAGAAGGAGTGTAGTACTGCTGTGGCTCGACAAACTGAGGATGATATGTAACAACCCATTTTTCAGTGGAGTTAGAAATATGTGATTTTGGGACCACAAATTTGACTAGTAAATTCATATAATGAGTATTTAAATTATATGAGTCAATAATTTTTTTATATGGAATTTCGAATTGGAAATTTTAATTATTGAATTAAAAGTCAGTATAATTGTTTGGTTCCAAAGTCAAGTGATTTTAGAAAATAAGGTATTGAGACCTCATTTCTGAAATTTAGGGTCATAAATTTTTTATTGAAATATTTATAGTATTATTATGTGTGAATTGATGTTTGGTCTGGTAATTTTGATGATTGGTTGCTTAATGAGGTAAAAGAGTAAATTGTAAAAGAGGTAAAAGTTAATTGCTATAGATTAAAAATAGTAAAGGGACCAAAATGGTAATTAAACCATGGTAAAAAAGTCCAAGCAGTGGTGGATATGAATGAATCTACTAACTTTTGGTTATTTATTCATTTAGTCCTAATTAGTTTAGGTTAAATTGAAAAAAGTTTGCTTAATTGAAATTTAATATAATTGAAGGACAAATTCTGAATTGGACCTTCCTTAAATGGCTTATAGTAGAAATGATATGAATCCATAGATTTTGATTTCAATTAAATTCTATTAAATAAATATTTACTAATTAGCCTATTTTTTAACATGATCGAGAATTGTGGTTTCGGGTCACAAATTTGATGTGTCAGATCATAATATTAATTATTTAATTTTACAAGGTCAGGGGGGTAGGTTAAATTTTGGTTAAGAAATTTTATCGTTTGGATAGCTGATTAAGAAAAAGGACTAAATCGTGAAGGTTGCAAAGATAGAATTCATTAATGAATGTGTTAAATAGAAAGGGAAAGGTTTGGTAAAGCCCTTAAGTGGTAATATAACCATTAGTAAATTGAGTGAACGATTTTGACTTAAATTTGGTTAAAATTAAAGTGTGAATTAAGGGTAAGTTTGTAAATTTATTAATAAATGTTTTTATATCAAATTAAGAAATGAGCAAGAAGATTTCATCTTCTTCCTTAGCCTTTGTTAGCCGAAACCCTATGAAAAAAAGGAGAGCATATTCGGCCAAGTTTGTGTCTTCAATTTGAGTAAGTAAACTTCATCCGTTTTAGTAATTTATATGTTTTTGAGTTCGTATTAGTTTAATCTAACTAACCCAAGGATTAATTTGTGAATCTGTCAAACGTTATAAATTTTTCCATTGATGAATGAGTTGATTCTTGAAAATTTATGAAAGTTTTATAAGCTTGGTTGTTAGATTTGATTATTCTTTAAAGTAGTTTTTGATGATTTTATTTTAAGGACTAAAATGTTAAAGTGATAAATTTACAAGGACTTAAGGTGAAATAACAACATGTATGGGCTGTAGGGAACTAAAGAATAACTCTGCTGAACTTGGTTTTTGCTTGAAATTGGTTAAATTGCAAGTTTTTAAATAAAGAACTAAATTGTATAAAAGTAAAATATTAGGGGCAATTTTGTAAAAATATAAAAAAAGACTCAATTGCATAAAATAAGTTTATTTTACTATTGGAATTTGTTAATTGAATGAAATTATTATTTTAGATCAAGAGTGGGTTGAAAATCGAGGCAAGGAAAAAATTATGGAATATACGCAGTATTGTATACTACTGCAATTTAGTTAGGTAAGTTCGTATGATTAAATTTCTAAATTGAAAATTATAACTTCATTTATCATGTTTATATTCTTGAGTTTGGAACGAGATGGAAGACTTGATGAATATTCTGGACTCTGGCTCGATGGAGCAATACTTTGAATTTTGGCTCGATAAGAGGTTAACTCTTTCTAAGCTCGCATGAGCTAAACTGTCTGGGCTCGTATGACTAAACTCCGTCTAGGCTAATAAGAGCTAATTTTTTTTGGCTCGTAAGAGCTAAATTCTGTCTAGGTGTATGAGCTAAACTTTTGGAACGACTTGAGAAAATCTACCTGGTTCTAATGATACGAGATTACAAAGATTTCTTATTACTCTTTCTATAACCGAATCTGTTATTCAGTAAGTTTGTACTATTAACTTTCAAATTTGATATTTGCAATTATATATTTATCTTGAATATATTTTTATTATGGATCGAGACTGAAGGCTTGAGGAGTAATCTGTTTCTGGCTTGAATGGAGTGTTAATCTGTTTCTAGCTCAGAAAGAGCGTTATTCTATATCTAGACTCGAATGAGCTATATTTTGCACAAGGCACTAGTTATGGTGGTAAAATTATCTAACTCTGCAAACTTACTAAGCTTTGTAAGCTTACTTGTGGATTTGTCTGCAGTTTTGTAAATTTCATTTTGCTGTCAAAAGATTGGATCATCTAGAAAACTCACACTATCCCGGGAGGTCTTTAGGTAGATTTTGTATCACTTGACTTATATGGCATGTACTAGGGCAATGTATTCTGAATTACTTGAATATGTTTAAGTTATATGAATGAAATATACTTTGATGTCAATTGCTAGATATGACTTGGGTTTTGTATGTATTGGAAAGGGTATTATGTTTTAATTAGATAAATGACTGAATTTGAATGGTAAGTCACTTATTGGTGTATTGAATACATGAATTAAGTTGAATATCTATAGATTTATAAATGGTTGTGGGATGCATGCATGTTTAGCTATTTCCTAGAATTTATGCATAATTATTAAGGAATTTTGATTGAACACACGGTCTGGAACACGGGCCACTACACGGGCGTGTGCCCTAGAAAAATAGGAGTAGGTTTTACACGGGCTATGACATGATCGTATGGCCCTAATTCGCATAAACACATGCCCCAACACACGGTTTCACACATGAGCGTGCGGGTCACACAACCTGTCACACAGTTTATGACATGGCTGTGTGTTGATAATTCAGGTATGCACATGGTCTAGCACACGGTCTATGACACAGACGTGTATAACAAGGCACACGAGAGTGTGTTTGAGACACACAGCCTTGTGACCCTTGTTGTTGGAAATTTGATGTTTTCGTGTGATGTTCAGTTGCAATTCAATCAGGTCCCTGTTAATTTGAAATGTTGTAAAGAGAATGAAATATTTAATTAAATTGTAAACTAGTTTGATGACTGCAATATTTGAAATGATGTTTTAATTGTAATTATTCTGGTAGTAAATGAATTGAAAGACCTCGAAACTCTAACTGATGACGATGTCGGATTTGGATACTACATAGTGATAGTAAGAATGATTGATGTAGCTTGGTTGATAGTCATGTTATTATGGTTTGATATGGAATATAGATGTCATGATATGTGATATGAGTATTGATTATTTCTTGGCAAATGTATTGATGAGTATGTCTTAGGTTATAATTTGGTTAGTTAGTGATAAAAGTTGTGTGTTGAGACATAGGGACGTATGACCCCCTTTGGGAAAATTTTCTATTGTGATCCTAAGTTCTTGTATGGTTCAAATTGATCCTTTATTGGTTGGAATGTTGTAAATGCATGTGAAAGATTAAATAGAGTTAGTATGCTGAGTTGCTAGTTTGTAATTATATGAATTTGTGATTAATTTATATGTAAAAAAAATTCGTAAAGTTTTTTAAACCTCTGAGACCTTAAATCGGTGATAGTTACGAGTTTTGGGTGTTACATGATATCCCTGGTTTGATGAGCCAGGGATATGTGAGGATCCCCCAACGTCCGGATGATAAGAATCATCTGATGCCTCTTGCTCTTGCTTTGGCTCTAACTCTGGCTCAAGTGCAGGAGGCGAATGATAGGGGTGCCCAAGTCCAGTCATGTGCGGAGGGATTATCGTCGATTGTCCACCAAGTAAAAATGATTTCCCTGCTTGGAAGCACCATTGTATGTAGAATAATGATGGTTGCAAATCGAGAGTATACTCCATTGGAGGTATCCGCATCATCCGATTATTTCACACATGAATATATTGTCGATGCACAATCACCTAATTATTATGATGTTTCCCCCTCTTATTAATCCTGTGGATATTCCCTAATTGCATTGACGGTGGCAAGATAGGCTGTTTACAACCAAACTACTAGAGTACTCGATCCTCGACATACCACTCCATTGATTAGAAATTGATAATCGGTGCGTTAATGCACCATTGGTCTGAGTGAATGTAGGCAGAAGAGGAAATAACAGTGACGATTTGCAGCAGCAAATAGGGCATCTAGATGAACTGCACAATTAATAACATGTCACGATATTAACAAGGGTCAAGTAATATAATTTAATAACATGCCACGATATTAACACGAGTCAAGTAATATAATTTAATAACATGTCAAGGAATAACATACCCCATCCTCAACATGTTGCTCGATCATCAGACGATATATAGGAACCGTGTATTGCCTTCCGATTCCCGGATTAGTTTTCCATTTAAAAAAACAAAAAAAAAACTTGTTAGAATAATATCATTGCAAAAATATGTCACATAATTGTATATTGGGTAATATTTTATCACCTATTAATGAGTGGAAAAACATATGGTTGGTAATTGATGGATGCCAGGAATGACATCCGATAAAGTGCCTAAGATTGCAATAGTATTAGGAAATCGCCTATGTCCACGATCGAAAGATCTGTGGTGCGACAAAGTTCTCAATACAACATAGCTAGCACTGTAGAACCTCAGCTATACGAACGAATATTTTGTAGATCAGATAATAAGGGCAAGTGCATCATTTGGACCTTGTTATTGTTTGCATCCAGCATGAGTACACCCCCTATGATTTGCATAATATATGCTCGAATGACTCACATAACCTCTAGTTCAGTTGTATTATCGGGCAAATCCGTAAAATTGGCCTTCAGCCATTTAAAGTTCAATCCCGTAAACTTTCCATCACTAGGTGAGTGTCCCAATAAGTTATAGCAAAGTACCACTTGCTCTTGGATCGTACTCCTGTAACCACATTCCCATTGATGGGGGCCCGAGGTGCAGTACAACATCCTCCAAAGTGATGGTGCACTCCCCACACGACAAATGAAATGTGTGGATCTCCGGGTGCTAACGCTCCACCAATGCGGATATTAAATCATACCGCAAATCAAAAGTTTGGATCAATGTCGTTGATCCAAATCCAGCCAACTTCAAGTATGGAATCAGACATTCATGAGGTTTATAGCTTAAGCCGTTCACACGACCCCTCAAAGCGCGGTAATGGGGACTGCCCTGTTAATTTACCGAAATAGTTAATATAACCTAATTTAATTTCGCAAATGACATGAGTAACAAATAATAATTCTATTACAGTGAGATTGTCTGCGTGTGATGTTTCATTCACCATGTCTGATATGGGATAATGCTCCTTGTTAATCAAAGAATCCATTCTACAATAAAAAAAATTAATTCAATTAGTTCGGTACATAAATAATTATTTCGGTAAAAAATTAATAAAAACCTAAAAAATATCACTATTAAATATTATAAATCAAATAAATATTAGATATATTCGAACTATAAAAAAAAATGGACATTATTATTAGAGGCTATTTTATAAAACTTACTTACTAATAAAACTTACTTACTAACAAAATTAATTAAATTAAATTAAAAACAACAAAACTTACTTTTCTTCTCTCCCTTTAATCTACTCTACTAAATAAAAAATTAATAAAAAATCACATAAAAATAAAAAATTAAATAAATAATTTATAATAATTACTAAAAATAAATTTAAAATAAATTAAACTAAACAAATAATTTATAATAATTACCTTTCTTTTAGTTTTTTCTTCCTTTAATCTACCTACTAAACAAAAAACAATTATAACAACTCACATAAACATTAAACTAAAAAATATTTTATAATAATTACTAAAAAAATTAAATTAAATTAAAAACACAACAACAAAACTTAACTTTCTTTCTTTCCCTTTAATCTACTCTATTAAATAACAAAATTAATAACAAATCACATAAAAATTAAACAAAACAAAACGAATAATTTATAATAATTACTAAAAAATAACTTTAAATTAAACTAGAAAAAAACAACAACAAAACATTTACCTTCCTTATAATTTTTTTCTTCCCTTAATATACTTACTAAATAAATAAAATTATAACAAATCACATTAAACATTAAAATTAAAAAAATATTTTATAATAATTACTACTACTAAAAAAATAAATAACTTTAAAATAAATTTAAAATAACCACACAAAATAAAATAAATTAACAAAATAAATACCTATTTTTTTCCTTCTTTCTTCATTCTTCTTTCCCTTCCATTCCTTCTTCTCCCCTACGGGCTACTATCTTACTTTTCTTCTCTTTTTTTTTTTACCTTTCAATTGTTATCCCAAGGTTCCCTACTCCTCCCTTTTCCTCCCCAACCCAAAACCCCTCCCCAACCCCCTGCTGAATCAAATTTTCCCCCAATATAGCAGACTTTTACATACAAGTGTCACGGGCCAAAGTTCAAAGCCCGTGACCATCGCACACAATGAGTCCCATGGAGGTCTGTCATTGACATTGGGATCATTTAGCCCACATGAGCTGGGCCGATTCAAAGAGTTGTTGGTCAAGCCTATCAGATTGAAGCCTGGGTGGCCCAATGATGAAGCCTTGGCAACTTAAGGCATCTTGGCAAATATGGGAACTAATCCCAGAAGATAAGAGAGAATCATATCTTTAGGATTAGATAGGATTTGATTTGGATATAATCTTATTAATCCCATAATTTAAGGGATAGGTTAATCTCATCCGTCAATGTAATTCGATCTTAGCCGTCTATTGTGGGGGAGCTCAACTATAAATAGGGAGCCTCCCCTCATTTGTAAAACACACTCAAAATACTCCATTCTTTGTATTGTTTCTTTGTGAATACAATAAGAGAGCATTTACTCAAACTCTTCTCTCTTGTTCTTATTTTCTGTGGCTTTCTGTTGTCTTTTAAGCCTTCTTTTGGTTAATCGTTTCCGCTATACAAATTTGGTGCCTTGGAGGAATTCTCTTGGTGAATCCTTAACCGTGGAAATCAGGCTTACTTAGGCGTTGTTTTGATCAAAGAAGCGTCTAAGGTCGCACGCTCCAAGATTCAAGTTTTAGAGATGTGACAAGTGGTATTAGAGCTAATGTTGTAAAGGTACCGTTCGTGATGTCAAAAGAAGATGCGAAACAGAAGTTGCCTTGAAGATCATTGAGGGACATGCTGTCAGCTATAAAGGATCGAGTGGACAGACTTGACGAGTCCATAGGGGACGCGAAGGAGTCCATCAATGGAGCTTATGATCTCATAGATGAATTGAGGGAACAATCAAGGGACCATGTGATCATGAATCTCAACAACACTAGGGATGAGGTAAAAGAGTTACTCAATTCCCATAGGTCTAAGTTGACAGAAAGGAGCGATGCTCTCGAAGCCATGTTGGTGGCTTTGAAGGAGGAAACAATAGCCACGACGAAAGCTTTGAGCACAAGACTGGAGAAGCTCGAGGGAGAGTTTGCCTTTTGTCGAGCAGCCATGGGGAATGGAGGAGTGTCAAGTACAGCACTCAATGATGTCCCAAAGCTGAAAGAGTTTACGGGGATAAAGTCTGCATGCGATGTGGACAATTTCTTGTGGAGGATGCAGAACTACTTCCATGCCAAAGGCATCGAGGATGATGCGAGTAAGGTAAATATTGCTTCAATGTTTCTTACTGATAGTGCGCTTTTATGGTGGCGAGACAAGACCACAGATAAAAGGCATAGTGATATTGGAACGTGGCAAGAGTTCCAAGATGAATTGAAGGGATAATATTACCCAGATGATGCCGAGGACGAAGCTCGAGCAAAGTTGCAATGGCTAACGCAACGAGCCATAATTGGGGAGTACGTTCGAGAGTTCAAGGAACTCATGCTTCGAGTTAAAGATGTGACCATGAAAGAAGCATTACTTGTCTTCAAGAATGGATTAAAGCCGTGGGTCAGAGAGGAATTGAAACAAAGAGGTGTCTAAGAGCTGTCAAAAGCCATGACGGTAGCGGAGTCCGTGGTCAAGCTTGGTCTAGGGAAAGACAAGCTTGGATCTTCCAAGTCCGAGGAAAGAGGCACATGTGAAGGGAATCACAAGGAAGATAATAATGGCGATGGCAACGTCGATAATGGTGGTAATGGGAAACCACGAGTTGGGAAGAAGAAACCCAACAAAAAGCGAGGCAAGTTAAAATATTTTCTTTGCGACGATCCACATTTGCTGAAGAAATGTACAAGGAAATCCGAGTTATCTAAGAGGGGCAAGCCGGAAGGTAAGGCCGCGAAACTTGGTTCGAGCGCAAGGGGTGTCGAAGCCAAGAAGGCCGAAAGCGAGAAGAAGCTAGCGGAGTGCTTCTTGTGTCATGGTTCGCATAAGTTGTGGAAATGTCCGACAAAGTCTATCATTGATGAGACAGACAAGGCACTCATGAAGCTTGGTTCGAGCAAAGCCAATGGGGCAAAGAGGAGCAAAAAGAAGCGAGTCAAGTGCTTCTTGTGCCGTGGTCCGCATAACTTGCGAAACTATCCAAAGCAACAATCCGTGAGGGTCAAAAAATGGCAACATCGGAGCTTGTTGAGTCATCAGAGGGTCTTTCACCTAAAGAAGAGGTGAGTTTGTCAGCGGAATTAATAGAGAAAGCCGCGATGAAAACAATGAAGCTGGGACCAATAAGGCTCAATTCGAGGAAAGCGACGGAGTTGACTGAGTCATCGGTGAGGCTTCAGCCCATTGAAGGGTTGAGTTTGGCATCAAATTCAGAGGATGAAGTTGCGATGCAAACTTGGAAGTTAGGATCAATGAGACTCATTTCTGTTGACACATCGGAGGAGTTTCCACTTATGGGAAAAGTGGGTGGTGCATCAAAGTTTGCGAGAATGACGATGCAAGCTGGATAGTTGACCAGAGTAAATGTGACGAGTAAGGTACATTCGGAACACTTTGATAGTGTTTTGCATTCTAACTTGGTTGCTTGGCAAGAATGTAGAGGCCCTTTCAGAGTTCTTAAGCAAGGAGGCCGAGAGACTGTGGGCAATTCAAGGCCAAGTGATGTGAATCAAGAGGATTCCGATCAAAGCAAGTCAGAATGTGGGCAAGTGAGTACGGAGTCTTCTTGCCAACCTGATGTACTAACAAGTGAGACGGTTCGAGTTAAGAGGCGACGAAAGTCGAGGTGAAAGTTCCGAAAGAGGAGACGACCCGATAATGAGACTAATCAGGAGAGTGCTAAGGCAACGAGACAAGAACAAGGTGAATCAAGTCAGTGCCATTCTGAAGTCGCAACGAGGGCGTTGCGAGAATGGGTGGGGGAGAATGTCACAGGCCAAAGTTCAAAGCCCGTGACTATCGCACACAATGAGTCCCATGGAGGTCTATCATTGACATTAGGATTATTTAGCCCACATGAGCTGGCCCGATTCAAAGAGCTATTGGTCAAGCCTATCAGATTGAAGCCTAGGTGGCCCAATGATGAAGCCTTGGCAACTTAAGGCATCTTGGCAAATATGGGAACTAATCCTAGAAGATAAGAGAGAATCATATCTTTAGGATTAGATAGGATTTGATTTGGATATAATCTTGTAAATCCCATAATTTAAGGGATAGGTTAATCTCATCCGTCGATGTAATTCGATCTTGACCGTCTATTGTGGGGGAGCTTAACTATAAATAGGGAGCCTCCCTTCATTTGTAAAACACACTCAAAATACTCCATTCTTTGTATTATTTCTTTGTGAATACAATAAGAGAGCATTTACTCAAACTCTTCTCTCTTGTTCTTATTTTTTTGGCTTTCTGTTGTCTTTTAAGCCTTCTTTTGGTTAGTCGTTTCCGTTATACAAATTTGGTGCCTTGGAGGAATTCTCTTGGTGAATCCTCAATCATGGAAATCAGGCTTACTTAGGCGTTGTTTTGATCAAAGAAGCGTCTAAGGCCGCACGCTCCAAGATTCAAGTTTTAGGGACATGACACAAGCAGCATGCATGCTTGCCAACTGTCACTCCCGTTCTTTCCCATGTGATTTGACATGGATGTCACCTATTGGCTAGGTGTTTTTAATGCCGCCTATCAATGTGACACAACTCACATTATACCATATTCATATATTTGTTTCAGCAAGACCTTATACCCGTATAAAATGGTGTTACCTCTTAAATGAGCACCACCAAATATTTTTTGTTTTAATTTTATAATATAAAAATATAATAAATAAAATTTGTGTCAGAGAGACACAGTGATGCCGCCTCTTAACAACCCTCCACTCGCAAAAAATACCATTTTGATATTAAATTATTTTTTTGTAATATTTTGGTAAAAAACCCTTAATTAATTAACAATGCTCTTATTAGAAATTGAATAAAATCATTATTATTAAAATGATTGATTGTGATTTACATCAATTAACAACTACACTTAATACTTTATTGACCAACTAATTAAAAGGAACTCAAATTATTAGTGACTAGGACTCTTTTGAGGGATGTTTACTTCCAATTCGATGCATTTAGTTTTTATTTTGTCTCACGCTACAATATCGTTACATTATTTTATCTCATCATCATCGTTGTTTTTACACTAATCGCAAGTCAAACTATAGAAAGTTACAAGAAGTTAAAGAAAATTATATTAATTAATAAGTAAGAAGATTTCTTACACAAGACATGAAAAGAATTGCAAATAAATTAAAAGGAAAAACTAAAAACTACTATAAAAAAGCTCTCTAAAACCTATTCTATTCTAAAGAGTATTTGAAATTCTCTTTTCTCCTTTTGAAATTATATGAAAAACACATATTCATTCCATAGGATTTGGATGGGAAAATTGCATAGATGCCCTTGAAGTGTTTGTAAGTTTCCGTCAAGTTGTGAAAGTCCACAAAATACCCTTTTGTAATCAACCTAGATCTGACTGAGTGTTGCAACTATACCTTTCCAGTGTTGCTACATTCTTTTCATTATTGGACTTTCCATTCAACTTAGTCATGCAGGACATAACATTCCTTCAGCTTTTGTTGCAAAATTGGTTAATGGTGTTGCAATTCGTTCTTCAAATTATTCGCCAAGGTCGCAGCATGTTAGAATTGAGTGATTAGAATTCTTGTTAAAATAAAATACAATGGTAAAATAAAATAAAAGTAAAGCCCATATAGAACTACATAAGGATGAGCAAAATTTGATTTGATTCGAAAAATCGGAAAAAATTTTGAGTTTCGAATTATTCGAATCGAGTTATTCGAGTTAATCGAATCAACTCAAATTTTTTTCGAATTTCGATTTCAAGTTGAGTTGAATTTTCGAATTCAAATAACTTGAATAATTCGAATAAACTAAATACAAAGTATATTTTTTAAAATTTTAAATTTATATTCCCAAGCCCAAATCCTTTTAAGCTTTTACTTTAACCCAATTTCCCTCAAGCACAAACCCTTTTATTTTAACCCCATTTCCCCCCAAGCCCATCCGCCTCATGAATCCAAAAATTAAACCCTCCCTACTCTTGCAACAACAAGCTCCATCGTGAAAGTCTAACCATTATTCCCTATTTTCATTCACTTCAAAGTATCAAACCCCAAACCTATCTTCTTCTCTAAATACTATTGACTTATCTTAGATTCTTAAACTATCCTGTGAGATAGCAAATCCTTTGAGTGTTAAAGTTCGCCCCAGACGTAGTGGGTTAAACTTATCCCTCTAGCGTTTTACTATTTTCTGGCATTGTAACAATTAAAAGCAAAATGACATAAAAAATGGGAACTAAGCAAAGACAGAATGATTACTAGTAATAGTTATATGCCAAATATAAAACCTGTTGTGTTGGTCGTGTCTCTTCGAATGTCAATCAGGTTTTAATTTCATTTGTTTTAACCGTTGTAAATATGGGTGATGAGAGAGGTAATACAAGTTCTCAATCTTGTAACTCTCTTACTTTTTTTACTGTTTTACTACTTCAAATATCCAGTGTTATTAATGCTCCTTTTGCATACTTTAGACGATCAATTTAAGCATCTCTCTTTTCAAACATCGTAACCTGTCATAGACACAGCTCGGAGATGCGTAGTTCGGTTAAAAAAGAGTGTTGTAACTCATTAGCTGGCCATAGTGTTTGTGGTGCTAGTCAAAAGTCCTGCAATCTATTTTCATTTTTCCTTTGTTTTTTACAAGTTTTTTTATTGTATTTTGTATGTCATTTATATATGCTGCCATGCTGGTGTTGGGTCTCTATTCAAAAATTATAAAATTCTGCACGTAATTATAAATGCAATTATAAAAAGAATTAAAATGCATCCATCGTAACAGAACAATTATCATTTTCATTTATTATTCATACATGTGTAACAAATGTTTACACGTATATGAGTTATTCAAAGTGAGATGGTTCAACTCAAAGCTCACAAAATTCTTCCTTAAGTAGAGATGATCAAACAACAACCAAGGAAAATGTTTGAAGAGAGATTACTCCAAAGGCAGCTTGTTGGAACCATTTCACCAAATATTTAACTGAAGAGGGGGAGAAGAGAGCAAGGTGTAATGCTTGTGATGTTACTTAAACCATGGAATTAACTTTAGGTTCTACAACGAATTTGAATAACCATTTGAAAACATGCTTAAAAAGACCTCGAGGTAATACTTCTAACCCGAACCAACTAGGATTAGCGTTTGTGAAGGCTATTCATGAAACAACGGATTTATCAACTTGGGTGTTTGATAAAGATGATGTTAGAAAGGCATTGGTTCGTATGATAATTATGGATGAATTGCCTTTTAAATTATAGAGGGAGAGGGTTTCAAATACTTTCTTTCTATAGAATGCCCACGATTTAGTCTTCCATCTCGTTGGACAATTAGAAGGGATTGTATTGATTTTTAACTCCATGAAAAGTGTAATGGATAATTATTTTGAAAAATATTAGAGTTTGTTTGACAACAGACACTTGGACTTCGTTGTAGAGGATATCTTACATGGTTTTAACGATACATTGGGTGGATGATGAGTGGAGGTTGCAAAAGAGGATTATAAATTTTTGCCCAATATTTGCTCATAGAGGTGAAAGCATAGGTCAAGCCCTTGAAAAATGTCTTCGAGATTGGGGGATTGAGAGGGTCTTCACTATTATGGTTGATAATGCATCCGTCAATAGTGTTGCCATTAAAAAAGTGAAAAAGAAATTGAATCATTGAAACGCTTCTGTTGCAAATGGAAAATTTATGCATATGAGATGTGTTGCACACATTCTTAATCTCATTGTGCAATACGGTATTAAGGATGCTTCTGTGTGTGTGGATTGAGTTAGAGGTGCTGTGAGGTATATAAGAGCATCACCATTGAGGTTAGCAAAATTCAGCCAACGAGTAAAAGAAGAAATGATAGATAGTAAGGCTCAATTGTGTTTAAATGTGCCTACTAGATGGAACTTAACATATATGATGTTAAAGGTGGCAGAAAAATATGAGCGTGCATTTGAATCATATGCACGTGATGATCATAATTTTTTTCTTGACCTCACTACTGGAGATGGAGTTCCTACATTTGATGATTGAGAAATTATTCGAAGAGTTATAAAAGTATTATAGCCTTTTTATCATCTTACACTGAAGGTGTCCGGATCTTTGCATGTTACCTCTCATTCACTTTTTGAATTATTGACGGATGTGCATTGTCTTTTTGATGGGTGGCAAGATTGTGGATATTTAGACATAATTTCTATGACTTCCAAAATAAGGGATAAGTATAATAAGTATTGGGGTGAAGGAAACAAGATCAACATGCTAGTTTACTTGGCGATTATCTTTGATCCGCGATGTAAAATGAGCTTTTTGGACTTTGGGGTTAACTTGCTTTTTCCTAATGTTGCTAATGACATTATGAAAATGACTGATAAAGAATTACGTTGCTTATTGCATTGCTTGTTCAATGAGTATTCTTCTAATGTCGGGAGAATTCAATTGCTTGAAGGTAAATCTAGTTCTTCGACAAATCTTTCCAGTTTAATGGAAATAGATTAGTCAAAAATGAAAACGGTCTTGGCCAAGCAACAATTCTTAAGAAGAAGAAACAAATTGGACTAGAAAACAAATCTGAGTTGGATAGATATTTGAGTGAGGAGGAAGAAGTAAACAATTCAAGTCCATTTGATTTATTATTATGGTGGAAAATGAACAGTCCTAAATTCCATATTCTTGCACAAATGGCTCGAGATATTCTTGATATTCGTATCTCAACAGTTGCCTCAAAAGTGTATTTAGCACGAGTGGATGTGTTCTCGATAATTTTAGAAGTTCTCTAACTTCTCTCATGGTCGAGGCTTTAGCTTGCACACAAGATTGGCTTTGGAAATCTAATGATACCGTCAATCTTGAAGATTATGTTGATGAACTTCAAACCATGGAAGATGGTAGATTTATAAAATAAGCTTTTGTGTTATTTCTATTAGTAAGCATTCCCATAATTTAACTAACTCTTTTTTTTTTAAATTTGTTAAACTTATCCAAAATACTTGAAGATCAAGAAGGTAATATACTTAGCATTAGTTTATAAAGTTAAATGTTTATTTAATTTATTTTTGCAAATTTTTTTTATCATTTAACTAACTCATTCAATACTTTTACTAGATGTTTCAAGATTATCAACGGTGTTTGAAGCAAAAGAAGAAACTTAAGTTGTTTTATAATGGTTTTTGAACTGATGTGTTATTGTTATTGTTGTTGGTTTATTGGACTTTGTTGTGTTCTTTTTATTTTTTGCTTTGTTGTTTGGACTGATGTAGGTTTATGCTCTATTTTAGACTTTTGTTTATGTTTTTTTTATTATAATCTTGTTGTGTTGTTGTTGTTTACTTCGACTCGAGTTGTTTACTTGGACTTTTGCTTATGTTTTTTTTATTATAATCTTGTTGTATTGTTGTTATTGTTCACTTGGATTCATATTGTTTATTTGGGTTGATGTTGTGTTGCTTTTATTTATTCACTTGTTTACTTCAATTTTTTGTTGTATGATTATGTTTAAAAACTTTAAAGAAATTTTTAAAAATTACATAAAAATAAACAACACCAAAGTCATTTTTTTTAATTTAACTCGAACAAATATATTCGATTTGAATTCCATCTCACTCGACTCGATTCGAGAAAATTTTAAATCGAGTTAGAATGATAAAATAGGATTCGAAAACTCAAACTCGAAATTTTTTTATTCGATCCAATTCGATCGAATGCTCACCCCTAGAACTACCCTTCTTTTATTTTATTTAAATTAGAATAAGTCATCTATTTTATTTTGATTAGAATAAGGTGTTTCAACATTACTACGTTATTTTTATTAGTTATTGATTATAATAAGGCTTTTTAACATTAGTGAATATTCTTCTCCTCTACTTGTGATTTTTTTTTGAAAGGGTTTCCACGTAAAATCTGTGTGTTCTTTCTCTTTTCGGTTTCTTTATAATATTTCTTCATTGTCGATGTTCACTTTTAACAAACTGGTATCAAAGCTTTTCGAATTGCTAGTCTCGATCACGGTAATGACAAAATTGAGTATTATATTCCACTATTGAATCGTAACACCAAATTCGCGTTGTGGCAGGTAAAGATGTAGATAGTTCTTGCACAGATCAATTTGGAAGATGCCCTATTAAGGTTAGATAAGATGCCTTCAACTTTGACAGATGAAGAGAAAAAGCGTAAAGATCGGAAGGCTTTGACGCAACTACAGTTGCATTTGTCGTGTAACCCCTTATACTTGGCCTAGAAGATATGGTCGAATCTAGAAGGCCATAATTGTAATTTCGCCCTCAAGAGAACCTTTTAAGCATAAATATATTATAATTTAAGATAAATTAATCAGTAAAACAAATCAACTTCTATTTTTTAATGATTCTCAAAAGTTTGCAAATACGAGCATAAAAATGTTTATTAAAAATAATCTGAATAAAACCTATAAGTGAAAGCAAAAGTATAACCAAAATATCCAAATCCCAGGTTCACATTTACATCACAATACCTAAGAAATATGAAACCAAAAATAGTTTAAAAATCACAATGTAACTCATACTGAGAGACGAAATAAAACAAATAAAACCAAGAGATTCTTCAAGTACCAAATCGCCTAAATCCGAGTAAATCTGTAAGAGAAACTAATGGGGATTAAGCTAAAGAAGTATACCAACGTAGTGCAAACAATCACAATTACAATATCACAATAGTTTTCTCAAAACATTTTAAAGAAGTATAAAACACATCACAATACAAATGCAATAAAATCACAAGTACAATGCAATGCACCCAATCTCCAGCATACCAACACAGTGGAAAGGTTTCCCAGAACCCTTCCCCATCCAATCATCACCAATTGCAGTGTGTTTTAGTATTGCCGTTTGAAGGGGTGATAACCATGTCTTCCACCATACAACCCAACCCATGTACACACAATAGTATGATGTCACATGTATCTCAATCTCAACACAGTCTCATGATATTAAATTAGAGTACACAGTATATTAAATATGATATTTAAAATATCCACAGTCTGATGGATATGCATGGAAAATCAACATGTGATACACAACACAGAATCAAATCACATAGGTAACATAACATAGAATAATATCATACAAGGTGTGAAACACCGTCACACAACAGAAATGCAGCACAAACAGAAATACACATAAAATATAGACATGGACAGAGACACACCCCAAGCGGTAGAAGCTCTAATGTCGTAGAGAACGCCTCCCACGCTCAAATCTATCACCGGGTCTAGCTGAATTAGAACCTATGAGAATAAATTCTACATTAAACCTATCACTATGCCACCTACTAAACATAACACTAACCAAATAACAAATACTCACGTGTAACTATCAAAGCTTGTGTATGGGCAGTCCGCACAAGTGTAGGAGGTAACTCATCTTCTCAGAATTGTAATCACTTACACACAGAATATCCCAAGTCAAATCCCTTAACCAATTTTCTTAGAAATTACTAAGTACAATAAATTTACAAATAGAAAAATAGCACAAATAAGACTAAATCAACAACCCCATCACAAGGACCCACTTACACACGTCGAGACCAGAGGATTAGTGGTGGAGCACGACAGAGAGGAAGAAGGGTCGAATAATTCACCATCATTTTCTCACAAACGGTGAACGACATGGAAGGCTTGAAGGGGTAGCTGTGTTCACACGACGATAAAGAGCACAAATGTGGTGGCGATACGACAAAGGGACGGTGAAAAGGCCACTATCGAAGCTAGATCGAAAAATATGCAAGGAGAGGGGAGGGGAGGTTCGATGATGAAGGAATAAAAATAAAGAAAATGAATGGGAGCTCTAAAGGTTAGAAGGAAAAAGAGAAAGAGGTTTAAAAACCTAATAAGATGGGAAAATTGTGTAAAGAGGCTCCAATAAGACAAAGGTTTCCAAATTAACCCCCAAAGTTTACCCATTTCACAATATAGTTCTAAAAATCTCAATTTAGCCACAACATTTTAATCAAAGTTTAATTTAAATGCCAAATTTCACAAAATTTCTAATTTGGTCCTTAAATTTCACTAAAATCATAACTTAGTCCTTAATCTCAAATTTAGGTTGTTACTTGTCGAATAAAATTCTACAAGATGTGTTAAAGGAGAAGATCGTTGTTGTATTATAGGCAAAGTTGCAGCAGTTATGTGTGTTGAAAACCATAATCAACAAATTGCATATGAAGCAGCAGCTGTATTCTCATTGTTTGGAAGGTGTGTCTGTTCACGAACACTTGAATGTGTTTAAAGAAATTGTCTCAAATTTGGAGACCATGGAGGTTTATTATGATAAAAAGGATTTAGGGTTAATTCTCCTTTGTTCATTACCATCGTCTTATTCAACCTTTAGAGATACAATTTGTATAGTTGTGAATCTCTCACAGTGGATGAAGTCTATGCTTCCTTAGCCTCGTATGATAAGAAAAAACATCTTGTGACTAGGTTTGACTCTCAGGGAGAGGGTCTCACTGTTTATAGGAGACAAGATTCAAATAGTGATAAAAATCGTGAGAGGAAATAAGAACGAAATCCTCACAGTAAATCTAAATGTAGATCGAAATCTTCAAACAAAAGTAAAACTTGTAACTTCTGCAAGAAGAAAGGGCATATTAAGAAAGAGCGCTACAAGTTACAAAATAAGATCAAAATGGAGGCAGAGAATCAAAAGGGAAAACAACCAGAACAATCTAGTGAAGTTGATGAAGCGGAAGACTACAATGATGGTGAACTCCTAGTTGCTTCTATCAACAATTCTAAAGTGAGCGAGGAGTGGATTATTAATTCTTATTACACCTTTTATTTGAGTCCCAATCGGGATTGGTTTACAACATATAAAGTTGTGTCTGAAGGTGTTATTTTGATGGGAAATAATACTTCATGTAAAATCACAGGTGTTGGCAAGATCAAGATTAAGATGTTCGATGGAGTCATCAGAACACTCAGTGGCATTGACATGTACCAGAATTGAAGAGGAATTTGATTTCGTTGAGTACTCTTAATTTGAATAGGTACAAGTACAGAGCTGAAAGTGGGATTCTAAAGATTTGCAAGGGTTCCTTCGTTGTGATGAATGGGCAAAGAAAGACTGCCAAGTTATATGTCTTGCAAGGTTCAACTGTTATTGGTGATGCAGCAGTCGCTTCATTTTCCTTGTCAGATGATGATGTTACTAGACTTTGGCATATGCGTCTAGGGCATATGAGTGAAAATGACATGATAGAATCGAGCAAAAGAGGTCTTCTTGATAGGCAAGGCATCAACAAACTGAAGTTCTATAAGCACTGCGTTTTTGGAAGCAAAAGAGAGTTCAATTCACTAGAGGAATCCATAACACGAAGGGAATGTTAGATTATATTCATTCTGGTCTTTGGGGACCATCTAGAATGCCTTCGAGAGGTAGAGCTAATTATATGCTAACTCTTATTGATGATTTTTTCAGAAAAGTTTAGGCATTCTTCCTAAAGTAGAAAAAACGATGTTTTTTCGCTTTCAAGTTTTGGAAAACTATGGTTGAAAAATAGGCAAGAAAACAAATAAAACACCTCTGCACAAATATTGACTTGGATTTCTATTCTAATGAGTTTAACGAATTGTGCAAATCAAAAGGGACGATGAGACATTTGATAGTTTGTCATACTCCACAACAAAACGGCATTGCAGAACGAATGAATAGAATGATCATGGAAAAGGCTCGATGAATGTTGTTGAATACTAATTTACCGAAGTTATTTTGGGCTGAAGTAGCCTCCACTACATGTTTTTTGATCAATCAATCTCCATCCGTTGCCATTGAGAAAAAAACTCCACAAGAGATATAGTTTGGTAAGCCTGCTGATTATTTTAATTTAAAGATTTTTGGGTGTCCTGCATAAGCTCATATTGGTAATGGAAAATTGAAACCAAGATCCATTAAATGTGTTTTTCTTAGTTATAAAACTAGTTTAAAAGGGTATGAGTTATGGTGTCTTGAAAATAGAAAAGTTACGATTAGTAGAGATGTTGTTTTTTATGAAACTGTTATGTTACCTAACTTATTTCTTAAAGACTCTTCCAATAAAGAACAAAAACAGGTAGAGCTTCAGATTAATCCAATATCTACAACAGAGTCGACTTCTCAAGTGAGTATAGAAACTCAAAATAGAGTTCCTTCTTCACCATAATATTTTATTACCAAAAATATACCTAAAAGAGAAATTAAACCTCCAAAGAGGTACGTCGAAGCTTATTTAGTTATTTATACTTTAAATGTGGTTGAAGATATTGATGCAAATCAAGAGCCATCTACTTATTCAGAGGCAATTAGCTGTGAAGACTCAGAAAAGTGGATGTTCATCACGCAAGAAGAGATGGAATCACTCCATAAGAATAAAACGTGAACTCAGTAAAGCTCCCAATGGGTGAAAAGTTAGTCGTTGTAAATGTGTGTTCAAGAGGAAAGAAGGGATTCCAGGAATTGAAGAACCCAGATATAAAGCAAGGCTTGTTGCAAAACGTTACAATCAGATTCCTAGTGTAGACTTCACAGACGTGTATTCTTCAATTGTGAAACATAGTTCGATTCGAGCCTTGCTTGGTATTGTAGCCATGTATGATTTGGAGCTTCATCAGTTTGATGTAAAAACAACGTTCTTGCATGGAGAACTTGAGGAAGATATTTACATGCAACAACCAGAGGGGTTATAGTTTTAGAAAAGGAAGACTATGTTTGCTTGTTTAAAAAGTCCCTTTATGGTTTGAAATAGTCACCAAGGCAGTGGTACAAGAGGTTTGATTTATTTATTACTACCCATGATTTCAAAAGAAGCTAATTTGACAGTTGTGTTTATTTTAAGAAGAACATAGATGCTTCATTTTTATATCTTATCCTTTATACTGATGACATGTTGATAGCAATGAAAGATAAATGAGAGATAAGAAAGTTCAAAGCCCAACTTCGTGAATTTGAGATGAAAGATTTGGGAGCAGCAAAGAATATGCTTGGGATAGAGATTATTAGAAATAGAAAGACATGTAAATTGTACCTAAGTTAGAAAAGGTACTTTGAGAAAGTTCTTTGTAGGTTCACTATGCAGAGTGTCAAGCCTTATTACTCCATTAGCAGTCACTTCAGACTTTCATTTATTTTGTCTCTGCAATCAGATGAAGAGATTGATTACATGTCACGTGTTCCATATTCTAGTGTAGTGGGATCTCTCATGTATGTTATGGTTTGCTCACGTCCATATTTATCATATGTAGTTAGTAGATACATGGTGAATCCCGTTAAAGAACATTGGAAAGCAATTCAGTGGATTTTGAGATACTTACGAGGTACTACTTATGTTTGCTTACAATTTGGAAGAACTAGAGATGGAGTCATTGGGTATGTTAATGTTGATTTTGTTGGAGACCTTGATAGAAGAAGATCTCTCATAGGGTATGTCTTTACAATTGAGAGTTGCAATCAATTAGAAAACCACTTTGCAAACTACACTTGCTTTGTCTACCATTGAAGTTGAGTACATGGCGATTACTGAGGCTTGTAAAGAAGCTATTTTGTTAAAAGGACTCTTTGGTGAACTGAATAAAGACTTTCAGATCAGTACAGTATTTTGTGACAGTCAAAGTGTCATCTTCCTTACAAATGATCAAATGTTTCATGAGAGAACAAAGCACATTGATGTTCTGTAATAACTTATTTTCACTGGTGTTGGAGGTGATATTTTAAAGATAAAATTTCATTTAGAGAGTTAGTTTGATTTTATTATTTTATTTAAATGCTTATAAGGTCATATGAGAGTATAGTATATTAAATTTTATAGATGTTGATGGATTTGTAAAATGTACTAAATTGTGAAAGTTGGAAAAGATAGTCTCACATTTTGTTAATTGTCCAAAAGAATAGTTATGATGATTAAATAAAAGAATAGTGATGAGGGTTTATAGGAAATTCTTCATATATGAGGTGAGTGGGATTTGATGGAAAGATTTATAAATTTACTTTAATGAAATAAGAGTAAATTAGGAATTTAATAAATAAGATAAAGAATTAAGTAAAGAAAAACATCATCTTTCTCTTATTTTTCCTTCTTTGAACGAAAGCCATTAGAGAGGAGAGCTTGAAGTTTGTTTTTAAAAGTCCTTGCATGTAAGTGAAAATTGTTCCCATTCTTACTAATTTTTGTGTTTTCTTGATCCTTGGAGTTTAATACATGCAACCTAATAATTTTCTTTCAAAAATGTGAAGAATTTGTGAATTTTCCATGCTTGAATCTTGATGTTTGGCTGCTGTTAAGAATGAAATGTGAATTAGGAATTTATTTGGAAAGTTTCATAGCTTTGTGGTGTGATAATTATAGCCGAAGGACTTGGATGTATAAGCATGAAAATTCGAGGGTTCTAATAGGTACTTAAACATTTATCCTACTATTTGGAATAAAAGAAAAATTTGTACATAATATTTTATACTTACTTTTGATTAGAATTGGAGTTATAAGATTTAAAGTTCAATTGTTTTGAATAAAGAGTTTTGAGAGTAAATACGTAAAAGGCATTGATAAAAGAATTGTGAATTCTTTTCTTCTTGTTTTTTTATATATAATGATTTAATGTATTAAGTTAAATTAATTGATTTAAGTATTTGCTAATTAGATCAAGAACCGGATACCTCAGTAGATAAAAGTGGAAAGGGAAAAGTAATCGAGTGACCTTTGTCAAATATCTGTTGTCATTGCACAGGTAAGTTCATTTTATTAATCTTGTGTTTATATAAATTTTCATTATGTACTTATCTTTGAATTATTTATATACGTACGTTTAAATGGTAAACATGTATTAACATAAGAGATCCATTTGGGATTAGTAAGGTTGCATTTAAGTAATCGGGCTATGTGCCTAATAGGCTTCGTGCCGATGTATTCGGGCTTTGTGTCTAGCAGGCTTTGTGCCAGTGTATTCGGGCTATGTGCCTAGCAAGCTTCGTGTCGGTATATTCGGGCTGTGTGCCTAGCAAGCTTCATGTCGATGTATTAGGGTTGTGTGCCTAGCAAGCTTCGTGCCAGCGTGTTCGGGTTATGTGCCTAGTAGGCTTTGTGCCAGTGTTCATTGGCTTATCTAATTAACTCCTAATTACATTATGTGATTTTACATTGAGTATAATTATTAAGTGGTATATCAAACTTACTAAGTCATAGTAGACTTATATGATTGATTTTTCATGAATGTAGGTCTCTTGGAATCTTAGCATTGGTTGGATCAGCTCGAAAGCATACACACTATCATCCATACTTTTTTGGTAGATATCATCTGTTAAATTTGGTGTTGGTTAAAAAGTGGCATGTAAATATATCATTTTGGGTACTAGGTTGCTAATGTATTTGCTTAGTTGAACTAGTAGTCTAAGTGGTCATTTTGGAATGGTTATAATGACTTAGTTATTGTTCTTAAGTGTTTTGTATATGATTATGATGGTGGTATAATTATGATAATGGTGAATATGTCTTCTATTTGAATGAATTGGGTTATGATTGTGTTATTCTTGTGGTGTCATTGAGGGCACATTGTTTAGGCACTTAAGATGGATGTTTTATCATATTTTGATGTTGTTAAATTGTGTTTTTAATAGGTTTAAGGTGTCGTTGAAGTGTTGCTTGTGTTTTAAGTAAGTTCAATATGGTAAACTTGTTGTTCAAGGTAAATTTAGGGGCACACAGGCTGACACATGGTCGTGTGGCCTAATTTCGTATAGTAACACGGTCTGGCACACGATCCCACACACGGGTGTGTGTTGGAAGTCAATATAGACACACGACCTGTCACACGGTCTGAGATACGACCGTGTGACTAAAATTCGAGTGCACATACGATCTATTAACGGCTTGAAGCACGGACGTGTATAAGTGGGCACACAGGCATGTGTTTGAGACACAAGATCGTGTGACCCCTCCATCTTGAAAATTTTAGTTTATTTCTACATCATGTAATTCATTTTAAATTTATTGTGGATTGCTCGAAATACTTATAATGGATAATGAATGTTTTAATGAGATTTGTTTAAGTGAATGATATATTGTTTTCACTTGTGTTTATATATACATATATATATTTTCTCTATTTGTATTGTTTGAGTTATTACAAAGTTTTTTGTTGACATGTAATGTTAAGTTAATACTTCTAGATCTTAACTGGATATTTTATGGGTTTAGAGTGTTACATGTTCGATATCATTTTGTGTGTGATATTATTGCTCGTGATGATATTGTTGTGAGGAAAGTTAGTACTCATGATAATCCTGCAGATATGATGACCAAGTCACTTCCTATAACCAAGTTTGAGCATTGTTTGGACTTGGTTGATGTTCATTGTTGAAGAATACCCTTTGAGAGGTTTCGTGGAAGAGGTGGAGAACTTGTTCATTGAGAATTTGTGTCAAGGTGGATATTGTTATAACTGAGTGACTAGAATTCTTGTTAAAATAAAATACAGTGGTAAAATAAAATAAAAGTAAAGTTCATATAGAACTACACTTCTTTTATTTTATTTTAATTAGAATAAATCATCTATTTTGTTTTGATTAGAATAAGGTGTTTCGACCTTACTAAGTAATTTCTATTAGTTATTGATTAAAATAAGGTTTTCAACATATAAATAGACGTAGTCATCTCATCTTGTAATCATTCGATTTTTGACATTAATGAATATTCTTCTCCTTTGCTCGTAGTTTTTTCCTGAAAGGGTTTCCATGTAAAATCTATGTGTTCTTTTTCTTTTCGGTTTCTTTGCAATATTTCTTCATTATTGACATTTAATTTAACACAGCATTTCAACGGTTGGTGTCACTACATCTATCTACGCTATTGCAAGCTCCAAGTTCATATTCAGAGTCTCAACATTAGTCTAGCTTGTCTCGCGATTTTCAAATGGATATTTGGTTTTCCAAAATTAGTCAGGCCAAGGTCACAACATTTTCCAGCTTTGTGTCATGACCTCCAAGATCGTTCCACACATCTTCCTTGAAGTTTTCATCTAGCAACATAACACTAAAATATGAAGATTAAAACTCAATAATTAAAATGCTTAAAATGCATCAAAATAACATGAATGAAATGTTAAAATGTGAAAAATCCTAAAACACTAAAAACACTCCTCAAATCAATGATTTTACATTAAAACAGCTAAGTTTAAGTGTGAATTGGTTCATTAAGCATATATCAACCAATTATTTGTGATATTTCTTGCTTTGAATTATGTTATTTGTGTCTTCAGTTATATTGTTTATATTTATATTTTATTTATTATTGATTTAAGGAATAATTGGAGAAAAATGAGCTTAAAATTTATTTTTGGCAAGTTTTTGCATATTGGACTTTCTACATAGTGCGACTTCAGTATTTTTAATTATAACTGAGCTACAAACCTCCACTTTGGGTTCATAATACATTAATTCAAGGGAATTGAAAGATCTAACTAAAATTATTTCAGAACTCAAGTTCAAAAACATCAAGAAGGTGTCCAATAATTGCTGAAAGTTTGACACGAAAATAGCCAAGAAATCGAGAAAATTTCTGCATTATTTAATTAAGGGAACTTTTGTATTTTTTCCATTATATTATTTTTGTCCTATAAATAAACATTATTAGGCTAAGGCTTGAGGGCACTAAGACGTAGCCACATTAGTTTTATTTTATTTTTTCATTTAATTTTCTTTATGGGTTTCTAAACTTTTTTTCTAGTGAGTAAATTTCGAAGTTTGACTTTGTATAGTGTTTGAGATTGCATGTTGTTTGCTTGAATTACAATTGTTCAGGTTTGTTAAATATCCCTTCAATATTTGATAGCTTGGAATGATTACCTTGTCAATTAGAAATTTAATTGATTGATCTATTCTAAAATTTATGATGAACTGCATAATTGTTTATGTGTGTGGACATGCGATTTAACTTAAATAAATTATGGTTGCGTGTTTGTTTGTTAGAATTGGGTCTATTTCGTTCTTAATGCTATTGATAGATTAAAGCTTAAGTGATCGTTATAAGATTATTTATCAATAAAAAAAGTAATTAATGACAATTGTCTTAGTTATCGAGAAGGTAAGAAGATATTAAGTTCCTAAATGATTGTTGACATTCATAATCAATTTATTAAAGAACATTAAAAATCATATTTTGCATCAATGATTAAATCCATAAATCAAATAAAGATTTTACTTTGACGATCGTCATATTGATTTTCTCTAAACTTTTAATTATAACTTTCTTTACTAAGTTTTAAATTTAGTTTTCTTTTAAAACAAAAAAAACTATTTTATTTATTTATTTTAGTTAAAAAAATAAAATTACTGTCAATTTTTTTGGATTCGATCCTACTCATCATTAATTACAAAATTTCATTTATTTGAGTAGATTTTATTTTTATAAGTTTCGACAGCTTGTCAAATTTTACCAACATTGTCGAGGATCGATGTGAATAATTTATTATATATATTTTTTATTTTAGTTTTTTTTTGTTTGTATCTTGTCATATAGGTGAACTCGTGTACGATCCGGAGACTGAGAGGGCTACCAACTCTTTGACAAATTGTACATACTCAATTTTAGTTAAGGAAAGCAATGCTAAAAATGTCAAATCCAAGTTAAATTTATCTAACCCTTCAAATAGATATTCATTGTCCTAAAATATTATGAATTTATTATTTAAAAAATTACTACCGAATTTAATTTTAACTTGTTTTATACTATAATATTTTAAGAGAGAGTGAACATTTTATTGCAAAATATAAATTCTAATATATAAAAAGAGTATTATTTGGTGAATATTTTGATTTCACAAGTTGAAATTAAAAAGTCATTATATATTGTATTTATTTATATTTTTATTTTTAAAATAATAATTAAAATAAATTATTTTTAAATTTTATTTATGAAAATTTATATAACTATTATTCGAATATTTTAAAAAAAGTTTTCACGTATGAAATTAATATCATTGTTGCTAGTCTGATAGTGATTGGACGGTGGATGTTGGTTTTGTCTGATTATGTGAAGGTTGTGGCTTTTGCACCTTCCATTTGGAATTGGATGAATGAATGTAGTCAATTCTGCATGACCAAATTGTGATTAAAAACAAATTATCCCTATTGCACACGTGGAGTATTCAAATTGGGCGCCATTTTACATAACATAATTTCAATTTCCATGTGCAAACAATTTTAATTTCCTCCCATCCCTCCTTTTCTATCATTATTATTTTCTTTACTAATTTCTAACTTTCAATCTTTTTGTGTTATATAATACAGAAAATGACAAATTTAGGTAAAATAATTAATATCAACACATATTTATGATTTAAATGTAAGATTTTTAAGATATACTTGATTAATGTTGGTTTTTAGTTAAATTTAATAAAATAAGTAATTAAGTTTACAAATCATGTATTGATGATGCATGAGGTGTTGAGGTCTTTCTGCCTACTTTCAAGATCCCCTTAAAAATTTTACATTTCTTTGTTATGGATATAGATTTGGCTTGATGTAACATGAATTTGATATTCATGGGTGCTGAGTTCTAAGTCTTTTATAACACATTAAGCTAAATCGAAATTAATTTCAAAATCCATCCCAAAATTCTCTCAAACATCTACCAACCTTTAAGTCATTCAAATTACTTTCCAAATTTCTACAAGTCACTTTATCATGTAAGTGTTTTTTTAGTCATATTCATGAATTAGTGTTATTAAAGCTGTCATTGGTTTTTTTGCCAATATTATTTGTTTAATAATTGTTGACAATAAATTTGTAAGTGATTTTAGCCAATGTTGTCACAATTATTGAATATGTTCTACATATGGTATAAGTTGTGTTATTATATTTGGTTTTCATTGTAGTAAGTGTTAATTTTTTGTATTGGATTAATTCACGATTTAGTCTCTGATATATACTTATTTTATCATTTTGGTACTTAAACTTTTCTTGATCCAAATTGATATATAAAGTATGCATCTCTTATGTTCTTAATCCATTTTGTAATGGACGTTAATAAAAAATTGTAAGACAATTTTGACCAATGAAAAAAATACCATGTGACATGTTTTGCCAATAAAAAAGTGACATATGACATTCTCTTATAAATAATATAATTTTCTTTTATTAAATATATAAAGCTTAAATTTCTAAAAAAATAGATATAAAGATATAAAATTCATAAAATATCTATCTAAAAAATCTAAATATATATATAAATTATAAAAACTATACAAAGATGTATTTTTTTAACTCTAGATCAAATTAAAATAATTGATATATTTTTAAAATTTTTAATTAAAAATTGTTTAAATTCTTTTTCTTTTTTCTTTTTTGACTTACAAATATATATACTAAATTAAATTAATAAAAATTCATTTCTTTCCCACATTGTCTCTTTCTCTTTCCTCCTCTTCCATCTTTTTTAGAACTGATCATAGGTCGGGTCTCCAGTCCAAGTCAGGAGGATCGAACAAAAAGTGGAAAGACTTGGGCAAAAATATAAGCTCGATAAATGGGCTTAGACAAAAAATAAGGATCGTCTTTTAAACGGGTCGGACCTCAGGTAATATTTTTTTGGCCCAAGCTCAACCCGAATTTGTCTAATTTTTTCACAATTGTTTTGTTGTTGCTTGCTACCATTTTATTGTTGTTTTGTTGTTATTTTACTATTATATTGCTACTATTTTATTATTTTTTAATATTATATAACTCTTGTTTTATTATTATTTTTGCTATTATTTTCGAGTCATTTGTTCGTTAAGTTGTAACTATATTAGTGTTATTTAAGTATAAATATTTTTTTAATTTATTTTCAATTTGTTGAGAAATATTTATTTTAATGTTTTTAGTGTAATTGATTTATTATATATTTTTTAAATTTATTTTTATATAAAAATAATATGGAAAAATTTAATATGAGTGGCAGGCTCGAGTTTAGTATTTTTTATCTAGGTCGGACTTAAATAAAATTTTAAGCCTATTTTTCAAACCAGGCACGGACCTAAAAAACAAGCCTAAAATTTTCCTTTGACCTAGCCAGGCACATGATGAGGTCTAATATTCTTCCCCACTCTTTCTTCATATCTAGAGTAATATTCATAATGATTTGCTTTGTATGTCATTTTGCAGTACCATCGGCGTGCTTGATACGACTATGTAAAAGATGGACAAAGGAGCTTTCACTAGTTTTCTTGTGCTCCTTTAGCAGATGTGGAAAGCAAGGAACTTGTTTGTAATTCTAGGGTAAGAACTTTTTTCGTAATATGTGGTTTTGAAAGCTTACTCTATCTATCATGATTTTTGGATGCATAACCTTATTTATGTGTTGTTGTTACCTTGACACTCGAATATGGTGTGATTTCCATCTTATGAAGATGCGATCAAAATTAATGTTGACACGACATGAAATACAGAGACGAGATCTGTTTCTTGCGGTATCATTATTCATGATCATGAGGGGATGATACTAGTTGATGTTTCTTGTTAGTGCACCGAGCCTTTTGACGCTTTTTCAACTAAGGCTATCATTTTGGCTTGTGCTGCTCAGAAATCTCATGAGAAAGTTATTAATAAATTTAATAGTCGGTCTCTTGATTTGTCTCTTTATGATCGTATTATTAAAGAGACCTTAAGGATTTGCGATTTTTTTGATGTTATTAATTTTTTCTTTTACGCATAGTTTAACAAATCGTGTCACACATTTCTTAGCATGTTGATTGATGGATAGAAAAGTTGCCTTGAAGTTTGGTTTGTACTATTTGAATTTTATCCACATACTAGTATTGGATGATACTTTCTAATTTAATATAGTTGTGACTTGTTGGGATTGTTTTTTTCAAAAGAAAAAAAACATAAAGAAAAATATCCTTTTAAAAATTGCAGCTTTATTTACTATAAATTTCTTTTTAAAATAAACTAAATATATTAATGAATTTTAACATGTTCATCACACTTATACCTATAGTGAAAGGATTTTCCCACAGACTATTCCCCTAAATTAATTCCTCGATAATTAGTTTTCATGAAAAATCGTAGAAGAGATCTTAATCAAGGCTTTGGATTAAAACTTAAGTTTCATAAATCTCTCAAAATTCCACAATTAATGATTATATATTTTACAAAATTAATGATTAATATTTAAAAGTTTTTTTTTAATATACAAGTGTAATTACATGGTAATATCTATTCATACTTTCTTAATCCTTTGACAACGCACATACACCTTGCACACAAAAGCGCTCGAACCCGAGATCTCTAGAATGAACAACATTCTTTTTTTCATTAGAACCACTTGTTGGGTTCAATTTTTAAAAGTTAAAAACAAGCGTGATTTGGATTTTTAAAAAAAAAAACAAGCGTCATTGCTTGCTTTCAACCGCTGCCCCCATCGATGCGTCAATTTCTTAACCGGTTTATTAGTAAACGTTCCCTAAAAAATTATACCTATTTCTCATGTTACTATTTAAAACTCTTGTTAGGGAGCATTAATATAAATACATTACATTAATATGTACAATACAAGTATGAAAATATATCAATTGCAGTATAGAATTAAATTAATATAAAACACATAGATAAAAAATCGAATGAAACTCACATATAGCATAGAATCAAATCAATACAAAGCACAATAGACATACACACAAGATAGAAAAGAATTGGATAAACCCTATACATGACATGCACATAATATAGAGAAGAACTGGATAAAACCCACACATAACAAACGCACAAGATAAAAAAGAATTGGATAAAACTTACACATAACATACGTACAAGATGAGAAAAAACCGGATAAAATCCATACATCGCATACACATAAGATAAGACTTGAAGACCCATGCATGCGTAGTTGTACGTGAAAGGACCCAAACCTAGGTAATGAGAATTTAGGGCCTCAGAGTTTGCCAACAGTGTCAAGGCTTTATTGGCATATTTTAAACTTTTTTTTAACTATAAATTTTGTTTCAATTTATCCAAAAACAATACCAAGAAATAAAAATACGACACATAGCGTGTTCTATTAGATATTGTACACTTTTTATATACAATGAAACAAAATTAATAATTTAAGTGTCACTATTTGAAAGCTTTAAGTATCAATATGAGAATAGTTTTGACTTGTATAGAGCAACGGTTAAAATTTTTATTAACACCCGTTTAGATTGGGTCCAAATTGTGTTATCCCTATCTCCTACCCTTGATATTATATAAAAAAAAAGTATCAATATGAGAATGGGAATATAGTTTAAATGTCAATTTGCTAATTTCTCAAAAAAAATGTGAATTTGCTAATAAAACCTTATATTAACTATAACTAGTATTATTCCCTCGCTTCACGTTAGGTTGATTATTCGTTGAGAACAAATTTAAAGGTAAAAATATATTCTAATCCTATTTTTAGTTTCAAAAATTTAGACCCTCTACTTGTTGGATTTAAAAATTTAGATTCATTTCTTATTAAGGTAATTTTTTTTTATAAATTCATTGATATGACATTTTAAAATTAAAAAAAAATCACTTTGTAATTATGTAACAATAAAAATAATATTGAAAATATTTATGTGAATTTTTTCTCTTAAAAACATTCATTCGAATTCATCATAATAAAACAATTTTTTTAAATATGATTCCTAAGAAAAATTAATATCAATAATTTTATTGGAATAGTTAACAATATTAAATATCTAGCCTAACTAATGATTATAATAGTAGAAAGGTCAAATTATATCAAATAATAATTTATATAGATTTTTTTTATTATACTAATGTGATTACATGATAGTATCTGTTCATACTTTCTTAACCCTTTGACAATGCATACACAACACCTTACACACTTAGGTGCTCGAACTCGGGTCTCTTAGGATGAATAACATTCTATTTACCATTGGAGCTACTCGTTGAGTTCAATAATTTATATAGATTAAATATCAAGTTTCAGCATAAATATGGCTAAAACTAAAGTTTGATCATTGTCTTATAATGTCAAAAAAATATATAGCAAGGTAAACCTAAAAGAAATAGAAAGCTAGGTATCCGTTTCTAAGACCCTTAGGGCATTCAAATTATGTATAACCACGTAATATTTTAATACATAAATTAATGATATTAACTATTTGGACTAATTAATAATAGTATACAGTACAAGGGTTGAATTACATTAGAAATTAAAGTGTAGCAGTTGAATCTCAAATTTAGGCATAATAGAGGGATCAAAATTGAAATTTAATCATTTTTCTAAAACTGCAAAAGAAAAAAAAGAGGTAAGACATACACAACTCTAAAAAAAATAGAAAATCACATGTCAATTTCTAAGATTCTTAGGGTATTCAAATTATATATAACAACGTAATGTTTTAACCGAAATATTAACTATTTGCACTAATTAATAACATTATAAAATATAGGGATCAATTTAGGTTAAAAATTAAAAGGTAAACTAAAAAAAATAGTCACATTTGTTTGTCTTAGGTTACATTTTAATCATTTATGTTTGAAATGTTACATTTTAGTCACTTATGTTATTATTTTGTTACGAAGTGATCATTATGCCGTTTAGTTCTGTTATCTCCATAAAAGTAATCCTAAGTGACAGTCAAACTAGATTTTAAGTGGCACTTGGATTTCCAAATGGGATGAGAATAGATTTTTAATTAAATAAATTTAATTAATTAAAATTTTTAAACCTAAATCTTAACTGAAAAAACCCTAAACCCATTTCCACACCTCTCTTCTTCTTCTTCCCTTTTGATTCCAATATCTTTAGTTACAAATCTATCTCAAAGCTTGAATCTTTGAAACCCATTAACCCAAAAAAAACATATGTTTTCAAGCTGATAAATTTCAAGTCCTCTCCAATAGAGTTACGTGACCCTTTTAAATTCCTTTAATAATTATTTTGACTACTTTGCTTCATTAGGATTCGACTCATGGATTTAATTCTTGAATCTTGAAATCCCGCCCAAAAAAATAGTAACTAAATTGCAACTTGAAAACATAAGTTTATTTGGGTTAATGGGTTTCAAAGATTCAAGCTTTGAGATAGATTTGTAACTAAAGACGTTGGAATCAAAGGGAAATAAGATGAAGATGAAGAAGAAAGGCATGTGGAAATGGGTTTAGGGTTTTTCAGTTAAGGTTTAGGGTTTCAAAGATTCAAGCTTTGAGATAGATTTGTAACTAAAGACGTTGGAATCAAAAGGGAATAAGATGAAGATGAAGAAGAAAGGCATGTGGAAATGGGTTTAGGGTTTTTCAGTTAAGGTTTAGGGTTTAAAGATTTTAATTAAAGATCTATTCTCATCTCATTTGGAAATCCAAGTTGGCACTTAAAATCTAGTTGGATTGCCACGTAGGATTACCGTTAGGGAGATAATGGAACTTAACAGCAGAGTAACTACCTCGTAACAAAATAATAACATAAGTGATTAAAATGTAACCTGAGGCAAACAAAAGTGACTATTTTTGTAATTTACCTAAAATTAAATTATAAAAATTAAATCTCAAATTTAGACATATTAAAAGGACCAAAATTGAAATTTAATCATTTTGGTAAAATGGAAAAAAGAGAGTAAGGGAGCATGAAACAATATAAAAAAAGCATAATGACAAAATTAGTCCCTAATGTTTGGGTGTTGGGTCACTTTGACCCTTAAGTTTTTTTTGGATCACTTACATACATAATCTTTGTTTTTTGGTCAAATTGGTTATTTTTTAACGGTCTTGCTGATGTGGCCGTCAAGGGACTAACAGTGCTGACGTGTAAAACTTTTTTTTCACCTAAGCAAATCTACGTATGAAGATGTTAATGTGGCATATAAGACAAAAAATGTCACGTCAACAAAATATTTTAAACTTAAAAAATAATTAAAATAAAAAAACACTTAAAAACTTTTTGGGGTTTACCCCACAATTAAAACAATTAGGAAAATTAAAACAAGTTAAACACAAACCAAAAAAGCAAGCTCGATTGATCAAAAAAATTTGAATCCTAAATTTTGAATCACGATTAATCAAAGGAAAAGATTGGAACCCTAACTTGAGAAAGGAAAAAATTAGGGTATTTTTTTTAATTTTCACTTTCAAACTATTATATATGTTATTTCGGGTGAGGGATAGGGTTCTTGGGTTTGGGCATTTTTGTTTAGGTTTCAAAATTTTGAGAATTTTCAGAGATTTTTGGGTTATGAGATTGTCGATTTTGGGGAATTTTGAGTTTAGGGTTAATTTATTATGTGTTTTCTCTCTTTTGTGGTGAAGATTGGTGAAAGTTCATGTTCTAAATCACAGAGAAGAAAAAGTAGAAACAAAGAAACTATTCTTAATTTTAATGCTTGGTTTGTATGATAGTTTTTTTTTTGTATTTGTTGGGATTTGCTTTTGTTTTTTTACTTTATAGCAAGTTTTTCATGTATTTGGGTTTAGAAGGATGAAATACAGCTGTCGTTGTCGTTGTTGGTGGTGGTGGAGAAAAGCCATGACTGAGAGTAGAATTACAAGATGAGAGGGGAGAATAAATAGTGGAATGATAAGATAGTGGTGATTGAGTGGCTTTTCGGGTTAATGGAGATTGTGAAACTGTAGGGCTTTTCTGCTCAGGTTCTTCCACTTGTTCTTCATTTTTTATTATTGTTGATCTTTTTCTTTATGATTTTGATCTTGATGTTGTTTATGTTGTGCTTCTTCCTCTTGTTTTTGGTGATGATTTTGGTTCTCCTCCATTATTGAAGCAAGTAGATTGATTGATTGAGTTTCAAGGTTTAGAATGAGAAAGAAAAATTGGGTTTTAGGGGTTTATGTGAAGTGAGGGAGAGGATTTGCGTTTTAGGATTCTTCATAAGAGCTGCTAATATTTTTTTTACTTTTGCTCGTGTGTGTGTGTGTGTTAGGGTGTTTTAAAAGTTTTTTTTTAATTTTAATTATGTTTATGTGATGTGATATTTTTTGTCTTATATGCCACGTCAGCATCTTCATACGTGGACTTGTCTAGGTGAAAAAAAAATTTACACGTTAGCGCCATTAGTCCCTTAACGATCATGCCAGCAAGATCGTTAAAAAATTGTCAATTTGACTAGAAAAATAAAGATTATGCATGAAAGCGATCCAAAAAAAACTTTAAAGGCCAAAATTACCCAGCATCTAAATTTTAGGGGCTAATTTTATCATTGTATCTATAAAAAATAGGGATAAAATTATATAAATGCAAATATAAAGATTAAATCTTAATTATAAGTATATAGAGTGACCAAAAATGATATTTAACCATTTCATATAAAAAAAACTCCACAATGTGAAGAAGGAAGGTAGATAAAGGCTTGAGAATAGCATTGCTAGGTATAGCTGGACACTTTAATGATAGGTTTGGCTCATTGAAATAAAATAAGATCATAATGAAATAACCATTTTGTGGAAATGAAATAGGCATAATAGTGGTTTGCTTGAACGGAATAAAATGGGTATTATAATAATATTTATGCGTTTGATTGAAAGGAATACATATGTAATAAAAAAAATACTTGTATGATGAACATATCTTTTAATAAGTTAAATTATTTGGTTGGTTGGATGAATAATATTGAGGAATAGATAAAGAATAAATATAAAATAACAATATTACCCTTAAACTAGATAAATATTATTTATTTATTTTATTAATACATATTTTGTACATCTAAATTAATTAGATTTAATAATAAAATAAGAATATTACGATACAAATTAATATCAAGAGATATTTTTATAAATTATACTTGAAAGATTATTTTGTTCAAAGTTTCTTTGGGTATTTTTGATATATGCACTGAATGAAAAAAAATACATGTATTTATATTTTAGAAAATTTTTTCCGACCACCGGTGGCACCGTCGTCAACTATTTCATCTACTCCAAATGCCTCTAATTTAAGTTTTTTTTTTTCATTTCTTGTTTCCCTCTTTATTTATATGTTATCTGAAAAAAATGGATAAGAAAGCTTCCTTCTCCAAATCATGTTATTATATATCTATTATTGAGAAATGGGTTTTAATTTTAATTTTTTTTTTCTTTTTGTTATCTTCGGTAAATTGTTGAGAAATGGGTTTTTATTGTTTTCTTGTTATATTCTAGAAATTGATGGAGAGTAGAAGAAAATGACGAGTAAGATTAAAGTAAAATCAAGATGAAAACACAAATGAGTTCTCTATTTTTTTTTTTGAAGTTTATGAAAATTTTATGAAAGAGGAAGAAAATGGTTGAGAGTAAGTTTGAAAAAAGAATACTCGTTAAAATTGATTAAAATAATTTTTTTTATTACGTGTAGCTCCCTCAATCGAATATTGATTCAAAAATTTGACGAATAAAAAAAATAAAATTTTACTAAATAATTCATTTAATAAACCAAACAATTGAATTATTATTCACCACCGAATCCTAACTAAATGGAATGGCCATAGTCCACAAATCTTAATACTCCCATCATCATAATTTACTTAATAAATTGCAAACCCATTTGACAGAAACAGAAAAATAGTAATTAAAAAATAACAGTTGGGCAGATATTATTAGTGGACTAATCAATCAGAAACATAAATCATTGCCCACTTTGGTCATCTATCGGCCATTAATTTGGTCAGCTTAAGAACACCTACATTATTATAAAATTATTAATTTATTGATTTGACTTGTATTAATTTATTTAATTTCAGAAGCTGAGTCAGTATTTCAGTTTCATTTGTTATAGTGACGTGGATTGTATCCAATTTGTTCACGAGAATGTATTTAAACAATGTGAGAAAAGAAAATCAAAGTTATTTTAATAATTAAAATTTAAAAATCTAAATAATTAGGAATTTGTAGCTAATTTCAATACTCTTTAACAAGTTTAGATATGCAAATGTAGCTTCTCTTCTTTAGACAATGATTAAATATCAATTTTGGTTTTTATAGATTTGATCATATGTTTTAATTTTTGATATAATTTGATCACTACTGCTATATTATAAAACTATTTATTAGGTTAGTAAAAATTAATTATTGAATATAATTATGTTGATATAATAAAAGTAAATTGCACAAATAGTAATTCAATTATAAAAAATTTTATTTTAAGAATTCAAAATAAAAAGTTTGCAATTTAAGTAATCGTGTTACATAATTCAATCATTTTAGTCACTCTCATTAAAATCATAAACAGCAAGTTGATGTGGCAGTTAAAAGATCAATGTAATAATAAATTTAACCCTCGATTTTTATAAATTACATCAATTTAATCATAATTTTAAAAATTAACCCTCGAAATTTATAAATGATCTCAATTTAATCTTAATTTTTTTAAAAAATAAAAAAATATATATAAAAATACATATTTTTTTAATATAATTATATTAATATTAAATAAAATAAAAATCTCTCACCTCGTCTCCCATCGTCCCTCCCTCTCCCCAGCCTGACTTTATTATTTTTTGTTATTATTGATTTTTAAAATATCTTTGGAATGTAAATAAAAATTATTATTTAAAAATCTTACATTAGTCTTTAAAAATAATAAATATTAATATAAAATAATTTATAACTATCATTCAGGAATTAGATGGAACTGAGATTAATAAAATTAAAATAAAATTGTTAACATGATTTGGTTGGAGAGAAATATGGTGAGATAAATTTTTATTTTGAATATATTGATGTAATTATATGATAATATTTATTTATATTTTTTTAATTTTTTGATAATGTATATACACATTATATATACTAGCACTTGAATCCGAAATCTTTAAAATAAACAATATTTTTTTATTGAAATCATTTGTTGAGTTCTAATGGGACAAAAATTAAAATAAGAAAGAAAAAGAAATAATCCTGGTCAGAGATGACGCGTCTGGACTAACGATTAAGGGTAAATGAGCGGATAAAGTTTGATACTTACGGACCCATCTGTCCCACTAAATTTTGCTGTTCAGATTTGAAGTTGACGTGGTGAAGAGAAGCACGTAACGCCATCATACTTCTCCGCCATTCTTTCCTCACTTCAATTATTTTGTGTCCGCTAACTATTTTACTACCCCACTCAATTTTTACTTTTCTACTGTTTGTATTATTATTTTTAGAATTTAACTTTTTTTTTTCAAATTTTAACTTAATTATTAATCCTTTTAAAATTATTTTATTAATTTAGATTCATTACAATATTATTTTTAGTATATTTCTATCAAGTAATTTTTTTTATTTTAAAATATCATATCAATTAATTTAACTGTATTAATAATTAGACTTGTATTTTAAAATCTAAAAAATAAAGAGATTAAATTTTTAAAAATAAATATATAGAAACTAAATTTCAAATTTGTGAAAAGTACAAAAACCTATGATATATTTTAACATTTTTTCTAATCCTTTGATAAGGCACACACACCTTGCACACAGAGATGCTCGAACTCAGGACCCCTAGGATGAACAACATCTTTTTTCTACTGGAATCACTTGTTGGATTCATGTTTAAGCACATTAAACCCATGTCTCCTTTTTTGTTGTAATAATTACGGCGCGAATTAAACTAAAACTCAATTGACAAGAATCATAAATTTTAATGTAAGTTAAATTTTGAAAAATTAAAAAATGCATATAAACTAAACATCGTGTTAACACTCGAGTGCCATGAAAATGAAAAATATCAAGAACAAGTTAAACACAAAACATAATATTCACGATAATCACACTAACAATAACAACTTTCAAACAAAAATACTAAATTCCTAATCAATATTCAAGTAAATCAAAATTATAGTGACAATAATCCTAATTTTTTCGGGGAGCATTTAGGAATTTGAATTTGGATCTCAAAAATGGTGTAAATTGTATAATAAAATAGTTAAAAGGGTAACATTCGTGATAATTTCTTAAATTCATAAATTTATTAAATGCTTATTTAGTAATGATTTAAATTTTTTAAAATTATTTTTGGATTTGAAAAGCCCATGTCTTTATACTTTTAAATATATTTTATATTGATTCTCAACTAATTTATTAATAATATATACATTTCGTTTTACCATTTATACAATCAATAAAATTTGAATTCAAAATTTTAAATCCAAGTTCTTAATCAAAGCTTTAAGGATTTGTATTAATCTGCCTTTAAAACTTATTACTCAATTAAAATGTTAATAGTCTCATATAAAATTGATATCCCTTAATCATTCAATCATTAAAAATTTAATATTGCATAAAAATTCTAATATATCATCAAAAAGTTGCATTTTGATAAACTCTATATGATAGCTTGATGGTTAAAAATGTTCACCTTTTCAAGTGTGATCAAGATTTGAATCACGCTAGTTGTTCGTTCTTTATCTTATTATTGTAACTCACCAAAAAATTGCATTCTGATTAATGACTTTTAAATTTTAGTGAGCATAAATAAATTGTTAATGTAAAATTATTATTTTTGGTTATAATGTAATCCAAATCTTTATATTTTTTTTTTGTATATTTGAAATTTAGCTCATTTACTTTTATTTTTAGAAATTTTTTTCATCTACTTTTCGAATTTTAAAATATAAATCTAATTATTGATATTGTTAATTTCTTTTTGTTAAATTCATATTCATTACAAAATTATTTTTAATTACTGAAAATTTTTTAATAAGTCCAGATGAGCATATTCGAGAAAGGCTAATGCCATTGCCAATTGTACGGTTGTGCTTGAAACATGTAATGTCAATTTGAGGGAAGAAGTAGAGTAGAAGATGAACTAAGTTTGAACGTACATAAAATATTCTAATTAAGATCATATATGCCTTATTTTAGTTAATATTCTCTTAATTGGTTGCACATTAAATGGCTAATTTCGAAAGAGATTTATTTATTTTCCTTTTAATAAAACACTTAATTTTTTAACTAATTCATTATTTTGATAGCTTTCGAGTTGGTTGCTAATCGCGTTTTTTAACATTTTCCGTAATTTTATTTTATTTTTAATTTCAGTTTATATTATTGTGGTTTTGTTCATAGTTTTATGATTTTATTTTGTTATTATTTTTCGTGATTTTTGTTTTGTCCAATCTATTATATTTGAAAGTATATGTGATTTTATTTTACTTTAATTTTCAGTCATGTTTTAGTATATATGTGAGATTTGATAAGGGTGCCGCTAGATTTATTAGGAATCATTTTCAAAAATTTTATCATGATAGATCATAGTAATGGTGATAGATTCGAGATGAAGAGTAGAAGAATAGGTCATATGAGACTTAGTCTTTTTTGCTTCACTGATGCAATGAGTCTCTTGTGATTTTTGGTAATTTTTTCTTGGTTGATCAATATTCACCGTCAGAATGATTTAATGATGGCAAGATTAGGATGTAATTTTTAACAATTTGATTAAATTGATACATTTCTGATTTGTTTCTGAATTATTCCAATATTGTAATTACGGTCAATTTGACTTTTTTAAATTATTTTATAAACATAATATTTATACATTAATTTATAACAATTTATTTATCGATTATATTATATGTAATACCTTATTATTATTATTGTTTATGATTTTTACTAATAATAATTAAAGAAAACCCTTACACAATTAAGCATGAAAGGGAAATGCTTATCTGTACCTCCCCCTTTTGGAACGAGCTTATCTGTCCCTTTGGTCATGCATTTACCAAGAGATTCTAGAAATCGCTGGAATCACATTTTTTGATAATTAGGAATATAACTTAGGTTAATAATGTTAAAGAATGTCTTTAGCTGTACATATATTTTTTAAGTTACTAAGGATTTGAAATATATTAATAAAATTATTTTAAATATATGTTAAAGGTTAAATTATATTAGATTCCAAACTGATTTCACTTTGAATGTTTAGTATGATATCTACTAAAACATTTTATTTTATTATATTTTACCTGAGTGCGATCAAATGTAGAATTGAGAATGGATTGTATAAAATCGTGGCTTCATGTTATCTCTATCCATTTTTAATAGGAGAAAAACAAATCAGATTTAATCTACTGATTTTTAGCATTATTAGTTGGACTTGAATTTGTTCAAGAGGAAAAAGTTGAAAATTAGGAGGAAAAAATTAATTTATCATTCCCCTATTGAGAAGAGATAGGGATGACATGGAATCATAGTTTCGTACAATCTTTTCTCTGTCGGATTTAGTGAAAAAATATTGAGTTAGTTAAGTTGATGAGTTCTATTTTATAATCCTAACTTGGTTTGAATTTTTTTAATTGAGACGAGTAAAATGAAATTCAAAGTCAAGTCGAATCGAGTGAAATTGTTCGGATTTAATTGATTTTTTCAAAATATCAAATTAAAATCCTGTTACAATAAAATTAATTTCGTGTTACATAAATTTGAAACCATGAAAACTCTTTTAAAAAAAAAAATGTGATACTTTAATATGATAAAGTTGAATTGGTAATTTGGTCCTCAAAATTATTATGTTAGTGTCGAAACGTTTTTTTCGAAAAAACAAAAAGGTCTCAAAAAATATTTTAAAAATCGAAAAATAGAAAAATGTAAGTCGCCACCAATCTTTTATTTGGTGCGATTGGCTCATCACAAAACGTTTAAAATCCATTTTGAAAAACATTTTGGTCTTCGAAATCCAAAAAATGGGTCCGAGAGTCGGTTACGTGTGAGGAAGGATTAGCACCCTCACACGCCCAAAATTGGTACCACATCGATTATTATCCGATCTTGACTTGTTAAAAATTTGAAAATTCGAGTAAAATTTAAAACACGATCCTTAAATGCATGATTTATTTGGTGTACACGTTTAAGAAGGAAAATCGAATTTCGTGAGGAAGTCTCCTTATTTCGAAATGATCGAGGAAAGAAGTCACGTCCAGTGAGTTAGGACATAACAATTTCAAGATCTGAAAATAACGAGCATTCCTTCGTTGCAAATTTTTAACCTTTAAAAGGGTATTCGATTATTCCGGTTTGAAGAAAAATCGCGCCTAGTAAGTTAATGCACAATGTTTCAACATCCGAAATAAAGGAATATTGCCTCGATTTTAAAATATTCGTATTTTTAGAGAAAATCAGAAAGCAAATTTAATTTTAAAGATGATTGTGTGAATTTAACATGAATGTGAAGATAATGGAAAAATTAAATAATAATCGAGCATATAAGTAAATGTAAAAATTAAGCATGGGATTAATAATATACGAAATATGATAAAATTGCGAATAAAAAAAAGGTATTAATTAAAAATACGAAGAATAATAATTAAGTTTTATGTACAAAAATCGAAGAAAAAGGAAAAAAAATGGGGTTAAAAATGAAAGTTTGGAGAATTCGAGGTTAAAATGTAATTTTGGAAATGTTTGAGGGTAAAAATGTAATTTTGGAAAAGTGTAGGGTTAAAATGTGATTTTGGAGAAGTTTAAGGTCAAAATGTGATTTTAAGAAGGTTTAGGGGTTAAAATATGATTTTGGAAAGGTCTAGGGGTTAAAATGTAATTTTGGAGAAGATTAAGGGTTAAAATGTGATTTTAAAAAAGTTTAAGGGTTAAATGTAATTTTGGAAAAGTTTAGGGGTTAAAATGTGATTTTTAAAATTTTAAGAGTCAAAATGTAATTTTGGAAAAGTTTAGGGGTTTAAATATAATTTTGGGAAAATTTGGGGTTAAAATATGATTTTGGAGAACTTTAGGGTCAAAATGTGATTTTAAGAAGTTTAGGGGTCAAAATGTTATTTTAAGAAATTCGAGGACCTCCTAAGCAAATAATCCAAAAAGGAGTGACACGTGGCAGTTTCTCATGCTTCTAGAAATGAGAGGACCAAATTGAAAAACAATTAAAATTTCTAGGTAAATTTAGAATAAAATAAAAATATTAAAAAGGATGAAATTGTAAGAATAGAAAAATGCAGAAGGACAGAAGGCACAAATAGCCCAATTTTTGAAAAACACGCGGCTCCCATTTGCTGGGTCGGAGTGGGTCGGATCGAGTCAAGTACAACGGCGTCGTTTCAAGGCATTAGGGCAGTGCCTTAAACGGGGTCGTTTTGCTAATGCTATAAATTCAAAATTTTTTTTATAAAGTTTCATATTTTCTGTTTCAATTAAAAAAAACCCTTATGCTCTCTTTTTCTCTTCTTCGACTGATAGTCGGTCCTTGGTCGGCTTGAGCCTCGTCGTGGCTGCGTCGTAGTCTCACCGTCTCTAATTGTCACGTGTCGTCGTCTACGGTGGTCAGGTAAGCCAATCGTCCTTTTTTCCTTATTTTAAAAAAAAAAACTTAGATCCAAACATAAATCTAATGGATTTAGCCTGGATTTCTGAAGAACAAAACGAAAAAACAATTTTTTTAAAACACGTTCGAACAGATCTGGTTCGATTATGTTTTTAAAATCTTTTATAAAACCTGTTTTAATCTTTAGTTATTATTTAGAAAAAATCTAAAATGGGTTTTTCAATTTTTAAAATCTATTCTTTAAGTTTTTTACTATTATTATTAACGTTTGTTTGTTTTTTACAGGTGAAAGTCCCCCATCGAAGTCCTCGAGAACAATAACCAGTTCGGATGGACTCCGTCCGTGGCTCCGACGACGTTTCGGCTAGGGTAGGTACGTCTCTTGAGTTGCCTTATTTATTTATTTATTATAAATTATATTTATTATAAAATGTTTTGAATTTAATAGGGGTAATAAACAATAATTAATAAGTATATTCATATATAATAAATAAATATTAAATATATTAATATATATTTAAATAGAAAACGCTTCGAAATAGAAAATGCACAATAAATGTATTGTATACCTTCAGAACAGGTGTTGTTTTACAATCTGACTTTATGCTTCTCTATTACCTCTATCTATGTATTCTCTACTCAATTTCGAATGCCTTCTATATTGATTTCAAGACTGTTTGTATGTATTTCGAATGCTAGTCTGTTCTTTTGATTTCAAAATGGTTTGTAGCCATACAAAATGAATTGAATTCAGTTCTTATAATCGATTATACAATCATGGTATTTTGTCTTTTACAACTTAAATTGATGTCATTTCTTCTTTGCAGGGCAGACTTCAGCAGTGGCGGTGGTGGCAACTTGACTAGTAAGTACCTGGTAGAGGTGCTGATGTGGTAGCATCTGAGTGGGCAAGGCGGGGGCGGTAGCAGCAACTTGCTAGATTAGGGTTTTTCTGAAATTTTTTTCTAAAAGTGAGTCATTTGGGCTTGGGTGTAATTAGGCTTTGTGTTTAGGTTCAGGCCACTTAGGCCTTTGTAAATTGGGCTTGGGGTATGGGTTTTAGTGTGTGTAATTTGGACTTTAATATTTGTATTTGGACATTCTTTTAAAATAAATTTAAATTGAGTTCGATTTGGTTTAACGTTTGGGCCCAGGCAAATTGGGCTCCAACAACTGCCCCTTTTTGCTTGTTGTCGTGTAACGAGAACAAGGCAAAGACTAAAAAGAAGCCCAATTTCTTCAAGTCTCGTATACTTGACGCTCTTTCTTCAATCAGCTCACCTTTCGCTTTATTGGTCGCTCAACTCTACTACATTTTGCTTCTCTATATGTTCAGCGTTGTGACTCCATCTTGCCTTAAGGCCATTTCAAAAAGACAAAATTTGCTACTGTAACTTCGCTTAATTCACTTGCAAATTCAAGGAGATTGAGGTTTGTCATTGTAGTCTTTAATTCAATCCACTGACATTTCAGGTATTTGGTGTTGTGGCTTCATCTCTTGGTCCACTTCTTTGTATTTCACCAGGAAGATGGGATTTGAAGTTCCACTCCACTCCACTGCAACTTCAGAGAAATTGATATTCGCTTTTGTGAGACGGTAGCTTGAATCTGCCTTTTTGACTTGAGGGTAAAAGATGAGATTCATGGTTTCAATCTGCCTCATGACTGGGGTAAGATTTTTTTTTGGAGAGATTGGATGATTGCAATCTGCCCCTATCGCAGGGTAAGAGATCGGCTGACGGTGATCTGTCCTAAGCTCGGGGTAAAAGATCGGATGGCTGCAATCAGCCCCAGGCTCGGGGTAAGAGATTGGCTGATGGTGATCTGCCCTAAGCTCGGGGTAAGAGATCAGATGGTTACAATTTGCCCTAGTCTTGGGGTAAGAGATTGGCTGATAGTGATCTGCCCTAGGCTCGAGGTAAGAGATTGAAGGCTGCAATCTGCCCCAAGCTCGGGGTAAGAGATTGACTGATGGTGATCTACCCAGGCTCGGGGTAAGAGATTAGACGACTGCAATCTACCCCAGGTTAGGTGGAAGAGATTGGTTGATGGTGATCTACCCCAAGCTCGGGGTAAAAGATCGGATGGTTGCAATCTGCCTTAGGCTCGGGGTAAGAGATCGAAATTTTCAATCTGCCCTTCTTGATTAAGGGTAAAAATGAAATGATGTAGTTTGAATCCAACTCCACTGCAATTCCAGGAAGATAGGATTTGATGTCGAAATTTCATCTTGCTCTTACTGCAACTTCAAAAAGATAAAGACTTGGTATTGTAGTCTGATCCACTGTAACTTCGAGGTAGAGGATTTACTGTTACGGCTTTAATCTACTCTTTTTTGTTTTTAGGGTATAAGACTCGCCTTTGTGGTCTCAATTTTTTCCCTTCATGCTCTTGGGTATTAGCTCTAATGTTTCCTTGGTTCATCTCGCCATTTTGCGGGGATGTGACCTATAAAGTATGCTTCTATAGATCTCATCTGTAAGCCCTAATTATCAGGATGTCATGATCAGAATGAATCAAATGCTCCTAACTACATGAATGCACATGATGAATGTCAGATTATTATTTGGGTTGACATAGCCTATCGCCTATCCAAACTCTGTCATGAATCAAATGCTCCTAACTACATGAATGAGTATGTTTGTCAAATTGGACATGAATTTATGTATTAAAGAATGTTTAATTTTGTTTATGGGATATGTACGAACGGTTTGTTGAGATGGATTTAGAATGAAAGAATAATTAGCGAAAAATTTTCCATGTAAATAGAAGATCATTTTCAATCAAAATAACTAGATAATGATCATGGGCCCTTCTATAAAAAGATCCATATTGCTTTCGAGCCTAAAGCAATAGGTGTGTTCTGAGCATTACTCTAAAGAAGCCCTAAAGACTACAGAGAGTTTCTCTACAGTCCAGTTATCGAGAGTACTCTTGGAGGCAAAAGGACCAATTTCCCATGGGTTTCTTCCTTCATTTTCTTCCTCGGATACAACATTGATGCTCAAACCCTTCATTGTTCCTATTGCTTAAATTAATCTCTCCATCTTTCTCTTCTACCTTTGGCCTTGAATTGATTATTCCTCCTAATATGAACGTTTTTTATATATGGGAAAAAATTATTGGCTCCCATTGGATCTCCTCTCTGGCTTCTTCGTTCTTGCTTCTTTTCCAACTCCCTTCTCTTTCCCCTCACATCTGGTTTATACCCTAGGCTAAAGTGATCTCGTTTCTCTACCAACATTGGCACATTAATTCTCCCCTAGAGAAACCTTTCTAGTCCTTTTCCTATTAGGGCTCCTTTACCAATTGTCATTTTTAGGGCCATCCTCGTGATTTTTGATATTTTGGGTATAGGGATTCTGCTTCCTTCGGTGATGAAGGTTACATTAACGAACTTTAAGGATCGGAAAGAACATTCCAAGGCTTCTTCATTTGCTCCAATATATGGCGCATCATTCGCTTTTGACGCAATTGAATCCTCATCAACATTAATTGTGACTAATCGTCCTTTGGTCACCAATTTCAGCTTCTGGTGTAATAATGACGGCACTGCCCCTACCGAATGGATCCACGATCTTCCAAGCAAGCAGTTGTAGCTTGGTTTGATATCCATTACTAAGAAGTCTACTTCGTATGAGTTTGGACCAATTAATAATGGTATCTCGATCCGACCCATAACTTTCCTTTCTGTTCCATCGAACGCTCTCACTACTTTGTGGTTTCTTCATATTAGAACTATTGATTGGTAACCTCTTTATGTTATCAATGGCAGAACGTTCAAGGCTGAACCGTTGTCAATCAATACACCAGGCAATGTGTAACCTTTACAACAGGTGATGATATGTAGCGCTTTTGTTGACCCCATACCTCTTAGGGATATTTCGTCATCATTAAAAAAGATGAAATTATCAATGCTAACATTATTGACCAAACGGTCTAATTTGCTCACTGAAATGTCCTCGACTACATAAGTGTTATTTAATACTTTCATTAGCGCATTACGATGTGCTTCCGAGCTTAATAACAGCGTTAAAATGGATATACGAGTCAGCTGCTTCTATAATTGCTCCACCACACTGTATTCGCTGTGCTTGAGGAACTTCAAGAATTCCTTAGCCTCATTTTCTGTCACTGGCTCACTAATTGGTGACTTTAGTCCACTAGTACTTCTCTTTTTGGCTATTCTAGGTTTTTTTCCAAATGTTTCATTTTCTATTCTTACAAGGCCATAGTCTTTCCCACTACGCGTGACAAGACTCACGTCTTGAGCTCCTTCTGATTCAACCTTGGAATTTTCCCCTCTTGATACTGTTACATTACAGTTGTAATTCCAAGGTACCCTTTTGTCATCCTTGTAAGGGAAGGCTACGGGTTTTTGAATTATTATTGTGGGGGCAACTCTTGCTTTAGTTTCGTCGCTCCTTGGCCGTGATATGATTATCATTGGATTATTAACCCCAAAAGTTTTATTAGTTGTGTCCTCTTCAGAGACACATACTTCTTTCATTTCTTCTTTTTCCTCAAAAAATTCTAACTTCTTATTGTCTATCAATCCCTGTACCACAGTTTTGAACTCATCGCATTCTTGAATCTCATGCCCTTTATTATTATGAAACTCACAATAGCGTCCTTTTCTCACTGCTTTTCCCGAATCTTGGGCAATTAAACCCACTTTTACCATTTCGTGCCATACCCATCTTAATGGTGATCTTACCTCCTCAATGCGAGTCTTGATCTTCCTTCTCTCTCTCTCCAACTATTGCATTCACCCCTTGATCGGGATGTTTGGGTAGCGGATTCCCTGATACATTGGGATTCGTAGGGTTCTCGAATCTCAGTACCTTGGCATCGATGAGCTATTGAACATGCCTTTTTAAGGCCGCGCAGTTCTCAATTGAATGTCTAGCTATTCTTGCGTGATGTTCGCATCATGTGTTCGCATCATACCAACTTGGGAATGGCGGTAGCAATGGTTTTACATGGATTGGCGACACAAGACGTTCATCATACAATTTCAGATAAAGTTCTCTGTATGTCGTGGAAATAGGAGTGAATTCCATTCTTGGCCTCGAACCAAACTTCTGCCTTGGATTTCTTTGACATTTTTCTTCCATGGTCCTGGGTGACACCATCATCATTAGCTTTGAGTAATTTATCTTGTAAGAGTTTACGTTGTTGACCTCATTTTCCTTTTTTGGGGAGCTGTTCTTCTAACACCTTCCCCAACATTTGTATTTGTCCTCCAGCTATCTAGGGATCTGAAGCTTTGCTCTTTCCGTCTCCTCTACGTCATCCAAGTCATAGACGACGGGAATGACTGTATTATCTCTGAGGTTAGAATCAGATCCCATCTGAAAATTTGCTGGCCTTGACATGCCCTCGGGGTGTTGTTGTGCTCTTATTGTTACAGGTACTCCACGTGGGTACGTTTCTGGCAGTGCTTGAGTATGCATAGCAGTATAGCCTTGGAGATATCTAGACTCCTCACTCTCCTCCTCTGGGCTTATAGCAAGACCTTTTCCCTTATCCGCCCCTTCTCTTATTAGCTGTGTTAACTCTCACTTATCATGCTTCTTTGAGATTTTATAATCTGATCCTTCATATCTTGCTGTACCTTTGCCAAATAGTTTTGCAGCTGCACTTGCACTTGCACTTGCTCTTGTATTTCATTCTGGATTTGTTCTAAACGTTCGATTCTTTGATCCGTTACTTTTCGAGTGCTGTAGCGATGTGGTTTCTCTACGGTTTCTGATTTAACTGTTTAAGATTTTAATTAATTAGGGATGCATGTTGATGAAATGCAATGCTTATGAATGCATGCATGCAAAAGGAAGGTATTGACTTATAATTCAACCTCCATTAGAAAACTTCACTAGATAACAAGTTTCTTTACATAAAGCAGATTTACATAAACGGTTTTGCCCTAATGCTCAGAGTTTTGATTTTCTCGAGAAGTCCAGCTAATTTTTGACCCCGATCTGACTTTGTCTCATACTGCACACTTAACATATCGGCTTCAACTGCTAGTGTTTGCAAATGGTCAGCTACTTATCGCATTTGATTCAGAGCTTCGCCCATAATGTAATCCCTGTCTTGAACTTGTCTCCGAGTATGCTGAAGATGCCATTCATTTCTTTCCATTGTCCTCTCAAGAATCTTGGTTCGTATCTTACTATTCTGCAATGAGGGTTTTAGTTCTTCCACCCTTTTATTCAACCTCTCGATCTCAACTCGACTTACTTTCAGTTCTACCATCGAGTTTTGACTACGATGTCTATACAAGGATTCCTCTAACTCTCTTATTCGGGCTTTTAACTCAGTTATCTCAACTTGACTTTCCAACAAGCTGCTTTTCATGACATTTTCCTGAACTTGGACATCTTGAAACTTGTTCTTTCACTGATTCGTTCTAATCCTTTCTTCATAGATTTCTCGTTGCCATTGCTCTGACGTTTTACCCAAACCAGCAGTCCTCATTGATAAATGAAGTTTCTTGTAGTCTTTCTTCAGGCTATCGAGATCTTCTTCAGCCTTATTCTTCCCTTTTCTCAATTTTTTTGCTTCTAATTTCTGAACATCAACATCTAATCCCAAAAGTACCTTTTCTTCTTCTAATTTTTCTATCATTTTTTCCATTTCAGAATTCTTTCTCTCAAAATCTTGTTTGATAATTTCTAATTCTATCGGGACAACCTGCAAGTGCTCATCAATTGGGCGAACAACTTTTGGGTTTGGTATAGGAATATTGTCATTGATCCTTCTATTCCTCCACCAATCATTTTTTGTAGTTGTCACGGGATTGGTGTGAACACTTTCATTCTCTGAACTTGGTTCTATGTATTCGAAATCTCTCGAACTCTCTTCTTATTGTTCTCTCTTCTATATGCGAATTCACGCTAGGCTAATCCTCGAGATGCTGGTATGAATTGTCTCGACTTGTACTGTCTTGAAACCAATAAAGGTGTGTACCCTACGACTCCCCAAATCTCGACCAATGGAACCCAATCGAATTCTCCACATCGATACAGGATTTCATCAGGAGCAAACCATGGTGCCAGCCATTCTATGTTCTCGTCTCGGAGACTTTAAAGAATTTCCATCCATTTTTCCTCTGAGATGTTTCCTTGTCTTTGCGCAGCTACAAACTCTTTCAAAGGAGAATAATCTTTAGAAAGGTACTGATAAGAGACTTTTTCTGTCTTCCAAAAGTGACTGTGGAACCATACTATCAACAATGGTGCGCAGCAGATAAACCGTCCTTCACCTTCTTTTCTGCATTTAGCGATCTAAAAGTTTCAGCCAATATTGTCGAGACCGGTGTAACCGTTTTATTCAAACTATCGAACAAGTTTGTAACCGCATCTTCTATGTGTCCCAAGGCTTTGGGAAAAATGACTAACCCGTATATACTTAGAGCCAGGATGTTAATCTTTTTCTTCGTATTCGGGTGGGCCAGGATCAAGTCTCGAAAACTCTTTCACGTAATGCATTTGTTGTCGCCTTTCACCTTAACCCGTGCTGTGACCCATTACTCGCTCATGCTAGTGATGTTTATTAATCTTTTGACAAAAGTTGGGACACTTGGAGCTCTTGAGTAAGCTCTATCGATCGAGATCTTCAGACAACGGAGTAAAGTGGTGTATTCCTCTATCGTAGGTGTCAGGTCTATATTCCCAACAGTGAAGCAACTGTAGGCCGAGTTCCAGTGTTGTGCCAAAGATTGGAAAAGGTACTTATCTACTTTAACCTCGAGCAAGTATGGTTGATCCCTGTACTCGTGGAAAAAGGTTTGCTTCATCACATCATCCCATTTGTCCCATATTTCTTTCAACTCTTGCACATTGTTCTGAGCTTTACTAATTCTGGCATAATCCCAAAAGTAATTTTTTTAAAACACGTTCGAACAGATCTGATTCGATTCTCTTTTTAAAATACTTTATAAAACCTGTTTTAATCTTTAGTTATTATTTCGAAAAAAATCTGAAATGAGTTTTTCAATTTTTAAAATCTATTCTTCGATTGTTTACTATTATTATTAACGTTTGTTTGTTTTTTACAGGCGAAAGTGCCTCATCGAAGTCCTCGCGAACACTAACCAGTTTGGAGGGACTCCTTCCGTGGCTCTGACGGCGTTTCGGCTAGGGCATGTACGTCTCTTGACTTGCCCTTTTTTATTTATTATAAATTATATTTATTATAAAATGTTTTGAATTTAATAGGGGTAATAAACAACAATTAATAAGTATATTCATATATAATAAATAAATATTAAATATATTAATATATATATTTAAATAGAAAACACTTCGAAATAGCAAATGCACGATAAATGTATTGTATACCTTCAGAACAAGTGTTTGTTTTGCAATCTGACTCTATGCTTCTCTATTACCTCTATCTGTGTATTCTCTACTCAATTTCAAATGCCTTATGTATTGATTTCAAGACTGTTTGTATATATTTCGAATGCTAGTCTGTTCTTTTGATTTCAAAATGGTCTGTAGCCATACAAAATGAATTGAATTCGGTTCTTATAACCAATTATACAGTCATGGTATTTTGTCTTTTACAACTTAAATTGTTGTCATTTCTTCTTTGCAGGGAAAACTTCAGCAGTGGCATTGGTGGCAACTTGACTGGTGAGTAGCTGGTGGCGGTGCTGACGTGGTAGCATCTGAGTGGGCAAGGCAGGGGCGGCAGTAGCAACTTGCTAGATTAGGGTTTTTTTGAATTTTTTTTGTAAAAGTGGGTAATTTGGGCTTTGGTGTAATTGGGCTTTGTGTTTGGGTTCAGGCCACTTGGGCCTTTGTAAATTGGGCTTGGGGTATGGGTTTTAGTGTGTGTAATTTGGACTTTAAGATTTGTATTTAACATTCTTTTAAAATAAATTTAAATTGAGTTCGATTTGGTTTAACGTTTGGGCCCGGACAAATTAGGCTTCAATAGTTAGAATTTTTAATTTTTTATATATTCTGTAGAATTTTTCTTTTAATTTTTTAAAAAATTATGAAAATTTGAAATTTTTATAAATATTTTGATTTTTTTTGTATTTCTTTTTGTCGAGAGACCATTTGCTAATTTTTATAATTGGTAGAGACCAATGAAGTATTTACATCAATTTGTTATTCAAATGATTTAAGTTATTCGAATTGTAAAATTCAACTTGACATGAAGTAAAAAAAACCAATTTACTTATTCGAGTTGACTCAAAAAAAACTGAATAACTTGAATAACTCAATTCAATGAACTCAAAATTCGATTTTTTCAGTTTTTTGAGTCAAATCGAGTTTTGTTAACCCCTACTATTACTCATCTTTAATATCTCTTTTGAGTTTATCATGTAGTATGTAACATCCGTGTTCTTGAACCGGATTTGGGACAATGTTAGTGTAGAAATAAGAATTAGAATATGTAAAGAAAGTAAGAAAGGTTTGGAGAAATTAAGGATGTATTAGTAAAGGTGAGAAAATAGGAAGGACTAAAAAGCAATTTATCCAAATTGAATTATGAGTCATCTTGGAAATTAGATTGATTAAGGAGGGGCAAAAGAGTAATTTGGTGGAAGATATTTTTGGAGGCAAAGTTTTGGGCTAAAGTGTAAAGTTAGAAGGCTCAAGGACTAAAAGTGCAATTTTACCATTTTTATTAAGTGAGATATTGTAAGTGAAATTTCTAGAGAATTTGAGAGAGGTTAAAAAAATCAATTAAAAAGGCAAAAATATCATCCCTTTCATAGTCCAACCGTCCATGCCATTCTCTCTTTCATCTAACTTTTGATTTTATTTCAATTAGGTCCTTTCATCATTGTTAAGACCTCCAAGCTCCAAAATCTCCTATTTTCTTTGAAATTTCTAAAAGAAAAGTATAGAATGAGGCTAGTAGACACCTCAAATCTCATATAGAGTTACTTTTGGGGTGTTAGAGAGATAAATGACTAAATTGAGAAATTTTGAATTCAAGGGTTAAGGTAAGAAATGGTTAAATTCTCATGACATACATGTATTTTACTGTTATTTAGCATGAAAATTATTGAATTATAGCTTATAGATTATATGTGTTTATGTGAAATTGAAGAAAAAGAGAAGAGAGGCAAGGATCAAATTGAAGACAAAGGAAAAGAATAAAGCAAGGGGTAAAAGAGAGGAAATTCAGCCTTTTTATTGTAAGTACTACAAGAAATTTAGTTTATAGTTTATTCTTCGTAATATATTTGAATTGTTTGCATGGAAATAGTTGTTTAATTATGTGTTATAAAGATGATTAAATGAGGTTAGTGTAATGAAATATGAGAAAGAAAATGTTTTCATTGAAACAGTTTGGACAGAATCAGAGGATTAACTTTGAAAATTCACTAAAAAATTTTATATAATGAGTTAAGGGTCAAATTATATATGTAATTAAATCTTATTGAGTTTAGTTTCATATGGAAGAAACAATGAATTAAAATGAATTGTATATTTCGAGATATACTAGTTTTTGTATAACAAGGTCAGAGTAGGTCTGAGTTTCTCTGTTCTGACTTTGAAAAATCATAGAAAAATGTAGAAAAATAATTAGAGGTTGAAATTTATATGTATAAATCCTTAATGAGTCTACTTTCAAAAGAAATAGACAGGAGAATCATTCGAACTCTGTACTAAAATATATATAATTTTTAGTGATGAAAGGTCGAAACTGTTAGGCAGCAGAGAAGGGGTAAATTGAAAGAATTCACTGTACAAATTGGCTAAATTAAAAATTCTGGAAATTTTATGATAAAATATGATTGAGTCTAGTTTCAGAAGAATCAAGAGGATTATAATTTCGAATTCTGTAGCTCAAGATATAAATAATTTAGTGACTATGACGCAAGTGGACAGCTTTGAAAATTAATGTGAAAATAAAAGTAAGCGGTATATGATGATGAATATGTGAGAAATATATATGTGTGAAATATTATGTGTTTAATTATAATTGTTGATTATATAACTAAATGGTGATGTTGTGGAAGCATTTGAGAAAATACAGGTGAGAAATACATGATTATGTATATGTGAAGAGAAATGTAAATGTGATGTATAAGTTGTGGATAATGATGTTAAATGAGATTGTGCCCATGTAGACGAATTAGAACCGTTGTGATATTAGTGGCATGCCATTAAGGAACGTTAGCCCACTTACTGTTCAGCACTGTGTGTGCTTATGTTTCCCCCAGCACTTATGCGCTTCTATTAAGTACTTTGGTACTTTTTGCTAGTTCTGTTTATCCGATAGGTTCTATGAAAGTCTACAATAGGCTAAAATTAGAAAAAAAAAAGAATCAAAGTATGAAATCTGCCATGGTGGTAAGTTATATGATACAAGTGAGTAAAAGTAAAAGCTTATAAGTAAGAGTATTTACATCATTTTACATTACTTTTGTAGTGCTTACTAAGCCTTCACCGGCTTAACGCGTTTGTTTCAACGCGTAGGTACAAAGTTACAAGGAGTAAAATCGAGTTCAGGGACCTCTCATCACATCACATCACATCATCCTTTGGAGGACTCCAAATATAGGTATTTATTTTAAAGGACATGACATGTACAATGGTATTTGCATGAGTCCCTAATGAGTGGGAAAAATGTTATCTTGAATGTTATGATTATGAAAGGAAATGATTAGTATACGATATTTTGACTCGAATGGTCTTAAAAGACATCTAATTTTAAAGAAAATTTTCTATTACTCGACTTTCTGTGCTGTACTGTGATGTAATACTTCTATATTGGGTTTATACGTATAAATCGAGTATAGGGGTGTTACATAGTAGACTCTTTCATTTATATTATAGTAAAAAATTAAAATATAAAACCTTATTATAATTTTATTGATCGAGCTGATATCACTTAATTTTGTGAAAGCAAAGAAAACCAAATCGTTTTTAATAATAGCACATATTATAAAAGTATGACATATTTTACTTTGATTTAAATGTAAAGTAATTTAGCTAATTGATTATTAGCTTTCATTGATGATTTTGTAGATTTTTAATTGAAGTTGGTTTTTAAAATCGAGGATCACAATTAAAATATAAAACTTTAAGGGTATCAAAAAATAAAACTATATAGGTTCATACATGTCATGGCATAGTGTATAAATGTTTGGTTGATGAATTGAATGGAATGGAATAATTGTATAAATTAAAGAATTTAATCAAACCAAAGATAATTGATGAAAAGCCAAAATTGTCGAATAGTCCCTGAAGATTCAATTTGTTTATTGTTTTGATCAGGTAAGTTCATATGGAACTTACCACTCAATTTTTACTTTATGTATTAATGATACTTGATTTTTATACCTTTATATATATTTGAATAAGTGGAATTGATGAATTTGGCAGTTATAGCTTGAAATGGACTGAATTGTAAATATATTCAATATTGGATATATGGAAATAGTACAAAAACAAAATGTGTGTTGTTGACTGATCATTTATCTCAAAAACGAGAAAGGAAATTATGAACAGTAATTCGTTTTGACATTTATACGAAAATGATGTCTAGGTGAATTTAGTAAAAAAAATTAGGACACATATGGCATACTATTAGGATTATACGTGTGATTAATAAGTGATTTTATATGTTCTTACGAGTTTTAGCATTTTTTTTCAAATTCTCAAATTTTATGTATTTTAGGTTTTGCTTGGACGGGTAACCTTAATATAATGTAAACTTGTGTGAGTAACTCTATAATAATCTTAGCTTGTGTGAGCAACTTATTCCCGAGTATCCAAGTCTGTTTTACTATAGTTCCATCAGGTGATGTTCAATTGATTGGAAATTAAAGTGAAATGGTATTAATGATACTTGACATATAGATTGCTATATGATTCTATTTTAAATGTTGATAGCACTTTCAATTCAAGAACGTAACTAACGCATTCAATTTGTGGTGATGTTACATGTAGAGATATGTCTTAATGTGCCAAGGAAATTTATATTGGTTGGTAAATAATTAATTATTTATGCCTTATTGATCAAGGTATGCTTTAGTTTTCATTTGAACTTACTAAGCATTTTATATGCTTACCTCGTTTGTTTTTCTTTTTCCTTGTAGATTATCACCTTGTGAAACATGTCTTGTTGGATCATTTCGAAGCTCACACTATCATATTCCTTAATTTGTAGCTTTTGATCATTTTGATTTAAAGATTGTGGCATGTATATAAAATGCCTCTTAGTATGTAAATGTGTTTACTTATGACAAGATTGTTTTAACTTTTGCTTATCATGTTGAATTGGTGATTTGAATCACACATGTTGTTGGGCTTATATATATGTTTATGCTAATAGATGTGATGAATTACAATCATATGTATGACATGTGAAATGGCATGAATGAAATAGAAATGATAAGTTTGATTTATATGTTTGAGATATGTATTAGTTGATTTGGTTCTTGCTTAAGGCCTTTAAGGCATTAAGGTGTAAGATGAACATTTATGTATGAGATTGTGGTGGAATTGTATGATACGATGTGATATGGCATAAGTATTAATTGATATTTGAATGGTTTGGTTGGTGTGTTTGAATGGCATTTGATGGAATGTATTGAAATGGATAGTTTTGTAATAGGTTGAACTTATATTGAATTGGTTTTAATTAGAAATGGCTAAATGACTTGTTTAGGTATGAAATGTTAAGAGTTTGGAAATGTTTTTGAGTGAACATATTGGTTGATTTGGTTGGAAACTATGAAATAGGTACCAAATGGCTCAATTTTGCCAAAAATAGGATCCACATCCCGACAACCAACTTACCTCATCGCAATGTCGACCGACAGTAAGTGACGTCACGACATCAAGTGGCTTGACATCGTCACATAACATATTGTTTTGACGAAGTCACAACGGCGACCTTGAATTTTTTTTTAAAACTTTACAATTTGTTCCTATTTCAATTTTCAATCAACAAAAGAGCTTTCGTAAGCTCAATTGAGACTCGATTTTGATTGTTTAACTGTAAGTGAATGTGTTTGACATGGAATTACATGTACAAATGATTTTTTTATTATGAATTTGTTGCAGTTGCTTCGACAATGAATGTAGCATCCTATAACTCGAACCGATGTAAGCTCCCTCCTGCCTCGATAGTGCCTCTTATGGCACCCCTTTGTCCTTAAGGTCCCAATTCGAAGCTTGTAAATCGTCGTACTATTGAGAACTTTGTAAATGTGGAGTGAGGGAGTTTAAAGGTAAGAAAAATAACAGTTCTGCTATTGGCTAGAAAATTCCTTGATAATTCTCGATAAACAGATGTGTAGTTTAGAGGAATGTTTGAAATGTGTTGTACCATTGCTTAAAGAATAATCCTATCAGTGGTGGGTAACTTTAACATCTGTAACTCCCAAAGACTGGGTGAACTGAGAATTCTTCTAAACCAAGTTTAAAAAGAAATAAATCAACTGGTTATATTTAAAAAAGAAGAAAAAGAGTTCACGGAACTGAGATAGGGGATCATGACTATAGCCAAATATGAGCGCGAGCTTGCCCGCCTTAGCAAGAATTCCAGAGAGCTTGTATCTACTGAAGCTAAAATATGTATTCATTTTGAGTGAGGATTGAATGAAGATATTTGTATGCTAGTGGGAGCATTAGAATTGAAAGAGTTTGTTGTTTTGTTTGAGAGGACTCAAGCAAAATCCAAGATTCAAGATTTCGACAAGTGGAGTATAGACAGGTCTTTACAAACTTATTCATCTAAAAATTTGAGAGATTTTCAAAGTCCTTTTTCCACTCTGTTAAGGATTTCCAAGAGAGATGAGTCGAGGCCGAGTATTCTACGATCTAGGGACATTATGGAAGAAATCGCGCGGTTGAAAGTAAGTTGAAAAGTGGAGCTTGTTTTCTATGCGGCTCCAAAGAACATTTGAAAAGGGACTGCCCAAGAAGGCAAGACAAAAGCATAAAACAAAATGTAAAGCCAATGACAGCTCTACAGTAAATTAGAAGACCGGGAACTAGTGGTAGTATTTGTGTGAATCGAGGTGGAACCAGAGACACATCAGTGAGATCTGAGGCTCGCGTGTTTGCTAGGGTTTATGTTATTTGGGCCAAAGAGGAGGCTACTACTCTTGACATTATTGCTGCTGTACTTTCTCCTATTTGATCTACTTACGCATGCACTGGTTGACCCTAGATAAACTCATTTATACATTTGCATTTCATTAGTAGCTGAAAGAAACATATTAGTAGATTTGACAAAATTTGATGTTCGAGTAACCAACCCATTAAGCCAAAGTGTAATTTTCAATAAAATTTGCATGAAATGTCCACTGAAAATCCGAGGCCAAGAGTTTTCAGCGGATCTGATGTTGTTGTTATTTGATGAATTTGACATAATCCTCTGTTTGGATTGGTTGAATCTTCATGATGCTATGGCTAACTGTAAGTAGAAAAGAATAATGTTGGAGTGTGTTGATGGTGAAATGATAAATGCTGAGGCCAAAAAAATCTAATGGTTGGTTCAACTAACATAATATTGGCAATGTCAGCTCAAGAATTTATTAGAAAAGAGTGCGAGGCGTATCTTGCCTATATTCTGGATACAAGAGTGTCATGATCTGAATAGATCAAGTTTTGATGATTCAATAATTTATAGATTTCTTGAAGAATTGATAGGTGATGGTATTTCAAATGACATAGATTTTCTCCCCAATTTAATGTTTTAATTGTCTCTTTTGTATTTCATTTAGCATGCATCATTAGCATTTTATACTTAGTCTCCATATTTTCCAACTCATTGTTAGTTAGTTTAAAATCTTGTTATTTTTATCTATTTTTGTACTAATATCGACGCAAGCAACCGATATATTGCGTCTTAATATTGTCACTGCAGGAACTCAGTCTAGAAGCTTAATGCTGGACGAATGCAACCACAAGATAAGTTGGAGATTGAGACCAAGAGATGTCATCGCATTGAAACAGAACCTCGAATGAGTAGAATCAAGCAGAATTCACAGCTGAAAGCACCAACGCAAGAATTTCATAGATGTCGTTGCAGTTATGATTTCAGAATGTGCCCAGCGATACAGCGATAATCTGCAGATCTCTGAAGAACATACTAGAACTGCATGAGTGTACAGCTGTAATATAACTAATTTTGATAGCTGTAAAATTAAATCTGGATCTGAAAATGAAGGCTGAAACCTACTACATTGTGGAGGTTATAAATAGATGAACAAAAGATGAAGAAATCATCAAGAGCGAAGGGATTTAATTCTGAAAGTTCTGTGTGAATTGGAGATTTGAGCTGCAAATCAGGGAGCTGATGAAGCAAGTTTGCAACCACTTCTGACGAGAGGTGCTTGATGCAAAGCAAGAGGAATAATTAGGGAGTAGGCCTAGTAGTCTAGAGATAGTAAGCTTCGTTGTACTCTTTAATTCTTCTTAAACGATGATGGATTTTGATGATATTAAATGAATACGAGAGTGTCTTTTAATGTTAAATCATTTTGATTCTTATTTTACACTACTTATTTATTTATTCTTGGATCTAACCACTTTAAGCACGAGAGTGAAATCACAGTACGTTGACATCGAGAGATGCGGTGACAGGTTAGGTTAACAAGTAAGTTAGGCGAGAGCTGCTTAGGACTAGGACAAACTCCAGTTACTTGTTCTTGAATACACATCGTTGCTCGTACCGAGAGGTGGAGTGATTGTGGATATTCAAGTCAGGATTAAGTAGAGAGTTGTTGTTGGTAAGAACTCAAAAGGACTTCATTGCAGTGACATTCCATCTATATTTTACCTTGTCAACGCATCCAGCGTTGCGATTTAGCAGAATCAGTGAACCATTTCTGCCCTTCTACACTTGATCATATTTAAATTTTATGCATTTAAATGTTCAGCACTCAACACTCAACACAATTGGATTTATTTTCAGTACACTGACATTTAACCTCTAAAGTTTAACTCTCATTGCGTTGACATTCCCGATTATCTTAGTGTGTAGATTTGATATAATTGCACTGACATCCTTACTCACATTTTACCTGATTACAGTATTAATTGCTTTGACATTTAGACATCAAGAAATCATTCCTTGTGGGATCGATATCCGATAGAATTGCCTATCAACTATATTTGCATCGACGTGTGTTTGCTTGCACATTACTGTGACGTAAAAACACCGATCAAGTTTTGGCGCCGTTGCTAGGGAATGGCATTTATTTGATGTTTACTTTTGTAGTTGCAATTAATTCTACTTAACTTTTAATCTTTACTAATCTGTTATTATTTCTTTAATTGTTTCTTTTTCAGATTATTAATTATTGTATGTCCATAAGGAGAAATCATAAGGACATTGTAAGCTTTGATCCGGAGCTTGAGAGGACACTTAGGAGGAGAAGGCAAGAACAACGGAAAGTGGCTGGTAACAACCACAACAACAATTTGCCACCATTGCTGCCACAAGATGGAATTCCTCCAGTGCTTCCCCAAATTGTCAATGATATACCACCACCACATCCACAAGAAGAACAAGTGCAATACAGGACAATAAGAGATTTTGTTGTGCTTATACTCGATGATTTACAGCCAGGGTTGTAAGAGCGACTATTCAAGCTGGTAATTTTGAATTAAAACCGGTGATTTTTATATGCTTAACTCAAATGGGCAATATTCAGGTTTTTCGCATGAAGACGCACGAGAACATTTGAAATCATTTTTGCTTATTTGTGCATCCTTCAGTCAACATGTTGTCCCTGATGATGCCTTAAAAATGCAATTATTTCCTTATCGTTGCAGGGTAAAGCAAGAACATAGTTCTTGGGATTGCCGGCAGGATCAATTACATCTTGGAATGTGTTAGCAATGTAACTCGTTTTGCGTTTCAATCCATTAACAATGAACGCAAGGTTGCAAAAGGACATTACTTCATATCATCAATTGGATGATGAGAATTTACATACAACTTGGGAACGTTATAAAACATTGCTTCGACGCTGCCCAATGCATGAAAATTAGCAGGAGACCTAGATTGAAATATTTTACAATGGTTTGAATGCTCAGACAAGGAACCTTGTCGACGTATCAGTTAATGGTCCCTTGTTAGATTGTACATACAATGAAGCTGTAAGAATTCTAGAGAGGATTGCTCAGAACGATTATCAATATCCTATTTCTCGTTCTGTACAGGTAAAAACTAACCCTGTATTTCTTGAGTTAGATGCTATTTCTGCTTTGTCAGTGTAGGCATCCTCATTGGCCAATATTATAAAGAATATGAAGGGAATGAATGATGTTGCTCCTATTCAAGAAGCCCAGCAATTGGATGCACTGATATTTTCTTGTGAAATCTGTGGCGACAATCATAGTTATGAGGATGCCCACAACATGCAGAAAATGCTTTCTACGTTAATAACATCAGGGGAGGTTCATTTGACAACTCATACAACAACCGATCTCAACAACCTTGGGGGAACCAAAATGCTTCTAAATTCAGATATGGAAATTCCTCAAATCAAGGGAGTTATAGACAAGGAAATTACAACAGTAATCCAAAACAGAATTATAATCATAATTCACAAATAAAGTCTTGATCTGAACAAATGCAGTTATATAAATAGATGCAACCACAATCTCGATTACAGCCACAATAGTCTGTGCTACCACCTCTGCAAGGACAACATCATCAACATCAACAGCAGCAATTTTCTCAACCTAAGTCAAATTCTATGGCTGCTCTTGAGGCAATGATGCGTGAGCATATCACACGAATTGAAGCAATAGTACAAGGCAACTCTTCTTCCATAAGGGTATTGGAAGCCCAGCTGGGGCAATTGGCTTCTAATTTAAGTACAAGATTACCAGGCACTCTACCTAGTGATACTGAGAATCCTACGCAGAGGGGGAAGGAGCATTGCAAAGCAATCACGCTGATGAGTGACAAGAAAATGATGGGACCAAGCAGTTCTGGCCAAAACCATGTCGACGCATCTGAACCACAGCAACAGGAAGAAGATGCAGTTGAAGAAAGTCAAAGCAAAAAGAAAATGAAGAGGAACCAACTGTAGTGCCATCTATGCCTATAGTTTACCCAACTAAGTTGTCGATGCAATTGCCAATGTCGACACCACCAAGTTTTCCACAACACCCCAATGTTGCAATACCTTTACCATTTCTGTAAAGATTTAAAGAGAAAGTCCATGACAAAGAATACCAAAAGTTTGTTTCTACTTTGAAACAATTGCACATTAATATACCTCTAATATATGCTCTTGTGCAGATACCCAGTTATGGGAATACATGAAGGAGCTATTATCAAAGAAAAAGAAATTTTCTAACATCGAGACAATTGTGCTCACAGAGGGGTGCAGTGCAGTGCTTACAAATAAGTTGCCAACCAAGATGAAAGATTCTGACAGCTTCACAATCCCATGTTCCATTGGGAATAATTATTTAGGTAAAGCTTTACGTGATTTGAGAGCAAGTATTAATCTTATGCCTGTGTCTACATTCAAGAAATTAGGAATAGGTTTGATGAAGCCTACTACGGTAACATTGCAACTTGCGGATAGATCTTTAGCACAACCGGAAGGCCAAATCAAAGACATTTTTGTCCAGGTTGATAAACTTGTGTTCCCTGCTAATTTTATAATCCTAAACTACGAGGCAAATATGGAAGTGCCCATTATCTTGGGCTACCATTTCTAGCAACGGGACGCACACTTATCGACGTGTTCAAGGGAGAACTTATCATGCGACATAACGACAAGCATATGACCTTTAGTGTTTTTGAGGCATCTCCATGCAGGAGTAAAGAGAAAGTCACCACATCGATATGCTGGATGAAATCATTTCGGAAGAATTCAATGCAAGGAATTCAACAATATCGGATGAAGATGTAGCGACATTTACTAAAGAAATCCTAACTGATTGTAGCGTCAATAGGAGGTTAACAATTGTGAGCTGAGATAGAATTAGCAATTGGAATCTTTGGATTTGTCTAACAGACAATCTAGTGTTTAAACCATCTATTAAGCAAGCTCCTAACTTAGAGTTGAAGCAATTGCCAACAATTTAAAGAATGTTTTCTTGGTGACAACGAGACACTACTTGTTATTGTCAACGCATCCTTCGGCGCAATGTAAGAAGATAAGCTCATCACGATTCTGAAAGAACACAAAAGAGTCATAGCCTGGAGCATCGCAGATATTAGAAGCATCAATCCCTCTTTTTGCATGCACAAGATTAGGCTAGAAGATGAAAAGAAGCAATCAATTGAGCAATAACGAAGACTCAATGAAAAGATGAAAAAAGTAATAAAGAAGGAAATTATCAAATGGTTAGATGCGAGCATTATATACCCTATTTTCGATAGTGATTGGGTGAGCCTCGTTCAATGTGTGCCTAAGAAGAGTTGTTTCACAGTTGTGACCAATGACAAGAACGAGCTAATTGCTACTCGCATTGCAATTGGATGGCGAGTATGCGTGGATTAGATTGAATGTGGCCACAAAGAAGGACAATTTTCCACTATCTTTCATCAATTAGATGCTAGATAGGCTAACTGGTAAAGCCTATTATTATTTCATAGATGGTTACTCTAGATACAACCAAATTGCTATTACACCGGAGGATCAAGCAAAGATAATGTTCACATGCCCTTTTGGAACATTTGCTTTCCGACGTATGCCGTTTGGGTTGTGTAATGCACCAGCAACATTCCAGAAGTGTATGATCGCAATATTTTCGGACATGATCGAGGACTCCTTAAAGGTATTTATGATGATTTCTCTGTCTATGGACAAAATTTCGACCAATGCGCTGATAATCTAGCGAGAGTATTGAAGAGAATGCGAGGACACAAATCTAGTTCTGAATTGGAAGAAATGTCACTTCATGGCAAATGAAGGCATTGTTCTTGGGCATCAGATATCTTGTCAGGGCATTGAAGTTGATAAAGAAAAGGTAGAAATCATCGAAAAACTACACCACCGCCTTCCAATGTCAAAGCAATAAGAAGCTTTCTTGGACACGTTGGCTTTTATAGACGATTCATCCGAGATTTCTCCAAGATAGCTAAACCATTATACTCATTGCTGGAGCAAAATAAAAAGTTTGTGTTTGATGACATTTGTTTAGACGGATTGGACACAACCGTTTGAACTAATGTGCGATGCAAGTGACTTTGCTATTGGAGCTGTCCTAGGCCAAAGAAAAGAGAAAGTATTTTCATTATATTTACTATGCTAGTAAAACCCTAACTAAAATACAGGTTAATTACTCCACGACTGAGAAGGAGTTGCTAACAGTAGTCTTCGCATTTGACAAGTTTCGTTCTTATCTTGTCGATGTAAAGACTACAGTTTACACGGACCACTTAGCGTTGAGATACCTTTTCAACAAAAAAGATGCCAAACCTATACTCATCAGATGGATCCTACTCTTTCAAGAATTTGACATTGAAATCAGAGATAGGAAAGAATCTGAGAATTAGGTAACTGACCATTTATCTCGATTGGAAGTAGAAAGTGAAGATGGGCAAGTCCCAGATTGTCGAAGCATTTTCTGACGAGCAATTATTCTTTGTCGATGCATCGCCATGGTATGCTTATGTCGTCAATTACCTTGTATGTAGGAGGTAACCCATGAGTGTTACTGGTCACAAGATGAGTCATACCTATTCAAGGTATGCGCCGACAATATCATTCGTCGCTGTGTACCTAGAGAAGAAATGATGTCCTTTATGGAGAATATTTTGGTGGACCAAGGACTGCTGCTAAAGTCTTACAGTGAGGATTTCATTGGCCCACATTGTTTGGAGACGCCCACAATTTCGCACAATAATGTGATTGTTGTCAACGCACTGGTTCCATATCTCGACGTAACGAGATGCTCCAACAACCCATCATAGAGGTAGAGCTCTTCGATGTCTGGGGTATAGACTTTATGGGACCATTTCCAAATTCTTTTGGAAATGTGTACATATTAGTGGCTATTGACTACGTCTCAAAATGTATTGAAGCTATTACGGTGCCAAATGACGCTCGAACGGTGTTGAAGTTCTTTCATACATACATCCTCATGAGATTTGGAACACCGAGAGTGTTGATAAATGACCAAGGCACTTATTTCTATAATAACCAAGTGGCGATTGCGTTAAAACGATATGGTGTGAAGCATCGTATGGCTACCACATATCACTCACAAACCAATGGCCAAGCCGAAGTATCCAATCATCAAATTAAAAGCATACTTAAGAAGGTGGTTAATCCATCAAGGAAGGATTGGTCTGCGCAGCTACATAACGCATTGTGGGCTCTTTGCACTACCTACAAAACCCCGTTGGGGATGCTGCCATATCAACTAGTGTTTGAAAAGTCTTGTCATCTGCCCGTTGAACTAGAACATAAAGCCATGTGGGTAATTAAGCAGGTGAATTTGGACTATGATGTTGCTGGAAAGAAAAGACTATTGGACATCACGGAATTAGAAAAAATTCGACGCCATGCTTATGAGAATACTGCGATATACAAAGAAAAGACAAAGAGATGACATGACAACATTATATTGCGTCGAAAATTTTCATCCTAGTCAATTGGTACCTTTATTTAACTCAGTTTGAAATTGCATCCAGGAAAACTACGATCAAGGTGGTCAGGTCCATTCAAAGTAGTCGAAGCATTCCAAATCGATGCGATAACAATCGAAAACCTAAAGGATGGACAACAATTTAAAGTAAATGACCAACGTCTTAAACATTATGTGAGCCCAAATTTTCGAGGACTAGACGAAGTTGTCAACCTGGTGACATTTAAATAATGTCAACGCATTTTTTATTTCCTTTTATTTGTTTCACTTTTTGTTGTGTTGTTTTAGATTCCTATCAGAAATAAAAATCCTCTTTTTGTCGACACATTTAAGCATAGATTGTCGGTGCGTTCTGCAATGAGTCAGCATTACTTTTTCAGAAAGAATTACACTGATTGATTCTTTCTTTCTCTCCCAACCGTTGGATCAAAACAAATCGGTACGATATGAAGCCTGGCAATTAATGGCTGCAGACGCAATGTTTCCTCGTATTTTTCCAATCATCACGCTTAGGTTATAAAGTCTCCCCTTTGCAGATACTTTTTCTCTTTACATCCGCCATTGTTACTGCATTCCATCTTTGTCTGTATATTTTTTTTCTAATCACAAAGCAATCCTTTTATGAAAAACTTCTTGAATTTCTCACCATGGCAAAAACCCGTGCTCCAAGAAATACTCCCAAAACCACTTCAAAGAACACCTCGACCACTTCTACTGTGGTTCCATCCACAGCACCACCACCCTCATCCACAGGCCCAGTCTTATTTCTAACGACTGCTGCCAAAGACCGTTACCATAATATCATGTTAAAACGCAACATACATCCTGAACAAGGACCCCAACTTTCTCCACACTAGACCTTGAGAAAGCAAGTTCACCGTACCATCAGCCGTCTTGGGTAGGAATATTTTTGCGACCATCCTTCTAGCTACTCCCCCCATTAGTTAGGGAGTTTTATGCATATTTGGTGGATCAGGAGCAGGAGTTTGTCTTTGTACAGAAGGGGCTTATTCCATGGAGCGTTACGCAGATTAACGTATTGCTAAGAATTTCGGAATGGGTGGACGACCATGCACCCTTTTTGCATCGTTTGGACGATGATTGTATGACCCAAATGATGAGAAATCTCTGCATCGATGGCGCTACATGGACAGGCAATGGATTTCACAACTTTACAATGCACAGATGGTACCTTACAATTTTTTGCAAGGTATGGTTTCATTTTATCAACAGTTGTGTTATGCCTTCGACTCACAACACTACAGTCACATTAGACCTTATGTGTCTCCTGCATTCCATTATGCACGACCAACACATTGACATTGGTGAGCTCATACACGCTCAAATCGCAGATGCTGTAGGAAAGTAAACTGGTATCCTTCCTTTTCCCTCTCTCATTATGTTATTTTGTCAACACAAGGGTATTGTGCCCAAAGATGGTGAGGAGGTCTTGGACAATAAAGGTCCAATCAATGATATCTCGGTTTAGAAGATGACACAAGGCCAAGATACGACAGTGGCCAAGGAAACCTCCAAGAAAAGGGATAGAGGAAAGGGTAAGAAGAAGGCTGACCAATCTAATGTGCTGACAGAGTCCTAAATGGAAAAGAATCTGGCATTGATGGAACTACACTTGGACCGTATCAACATTCGATCTATCCATACTGATAGTATAATGGACGATATGGATCTTTGGCTCCACAAATTTTATGCCTACACTAAGGCGTGGAATGAAGCCATTGTCGCTGCATTAAGCCAGATCAGCAAGACTCCATTACCAGACTTCCCAACCTTCCCATCAATCTATTGCCCAATGAAGTACATGTCTTTCGAGCAACCTACTTCTGAAGGTAAGCCTACACCTGCACCTATACCAATCCAGATTCATATTTTCGATGATGAGAAGGATGACGGGCACTCGCAGACTAATGACGATTATCATCGCCACATCGCCTACTTATTCGAAGATGAGTTTTCCAATAGTCTGGGCACAAATATGACTGAACAAGCAGCGATTATGGGGAAGGATGTCGACGCAGTAAACTGTGCTCACACTGGCCCAGTTGAACCTGAGCAGTAGATGGAAGAGGATACGGTCCAAAGGGAGGATCAGTTGAAGGACAAAGATCAAGAAGAAAGAGAAAAAGGAAAAGAAGAAGAAAATCAAAGCAGCCTCTACATCGGCTGCTGCTGAATAATTTGCTACATTTCTTTTTAATTAGTTTTCATGCATCTTATTGTGCCTGCATTTTAATTGTCACTGCATTCCTTTTAGTTTAGTGCATTGTAGCTGCATTTCCATTATTTTTGTATAACTATTGTTAATGTATTGAGAACAATACAGATATTAAGTTGGGGGGGAAGATAATGTGAATGGTAAATGCAACTACACTTTCATGTTTGACTTTTATTTTGTCCCTTTAGTTAATGAAAAATTACAAAATTTTAACATAAATGTGCCTACAACTTTTATTTTGATGCGTAATTATTGAATTATTTGAATGCTGATGTGGAAATTGGATGAATATGATTGAATAATAAGTCTATTATTTTTGAATGAATAATTGAAATTGCTTCAGTAATGGATGGATAGTATTGGTGTTGAATCTTGAACTAACTGACCAGTACAGCGACATAGTATTAATATAAGACGCTCCAATATGAGTGCATTATGACTTTTAAGGGAGAACACTTCACTATAGTCTTAGAAAAGAAAACTCATCTAGCCAAAGGCTGTAACTGCAAGAGTGTGTGTCGGCGCAATTACATGCCTCTTAGGGGTTTGTTGTACCCCATCATTACTACCCAGGAACAAAGGTAGAGTAATGCAATGACATCTTTCAGTCACTTGAAAAAAAATGAGAAAAAGAAGAATAATTTGCTGAAATGGTTTAAGGAAGGATAAGATTCAATGCGTAATACTAACATTGATGAAGTTTTCCAATAGTAGGGTGCAAATATGGTTGAACAAGCAATGGTTGTGGGGAAGGATGTCGACGCAGTAGACTGTGCCCACACTAGCCCAGTTGAACTTGAGTAGCAGATGGAAGGAGGGGGACTAGGGGGAGGATCAGTTGAAGGAGAAAGATCAAGAAGAAGAAGAAAAAGGAAAGGAAGAAGAAAAAAAAAAAAAGAACCTACCGAGATGCAGGAAGAGAAGGAAACCAATGCCCCAACAATGATCGTTGAGGATGTTATGGGGGCATCCTGCTCAGATGAGGCTCTACCTACTGTGAGCGAGGCTGAGGTTATCACTGATAAGATAAAGGAACTAAATCCTTTGGCTATTGTGCCATTTGTGGCACCACTCGTAGAAATCCACCCATCAGAGGTGACAACTGATGAGGCCACCACCCAACCTGCCGAGGAGGACCAATCCATCGAGCCGGTTGGAACAAAGGATAAAAAGCGGAGGAGGCCTAAGGACAAGAAAAAGAAGAAAAACCATGACGAGGGAGAGTGCCCAAAGAAAAAGAAGAAGAAAACTAAAGCAGCCTCTACATCAGCTGCTGCTGAATAACTTGGTACATTTCTTTTTAGTTAGTTTTCATGCATTCTTATTGTGCCTGCATTTTAATTGTCACTACATTCCTTTTAGTTTAGTGCATTGTAGCTGCATTTCCATTATTTCTGTATGACTATTGTCAATGCATTGAGGACAATGCAGACATTAAGTTAAGGGGGAAGATAATATGAATGGTAAATGCAACTACACCTTTATGTTTGAATTTTATTTTGTCTCTTTAGTTAATGAAAAATTACAAAATTTCAATAGAAATGTGTTTACAACTTTTATTTTGATGCGTAATTCTTGAATTGTTTGAATGTTAATGTGGAAATTGGATGAATATGATTGAATAATGAGTCTGCTATTTTTGAATGAATAATTGAAATTGCTTCAGTAATGGATGGATAGTATTGGTGTTGAATCTTGAACTAATTGACTAGTACAATGACATTGTATTAATAAAATACGCTCCAATATGAGTGCATTGTGACTTTTAAGGGAGAACACTCCACTACAGTTTTAGGAAAGAAAACTCATCTAGCCAAAGGCTGTAACTACAAGAGTGTGTGTCGGTACAATTACATGCCTCTTGGGGGTTTGTTGCACCCCATCATTACTGCCCAAGAACAAAGGTAGAGTAATGCAATGACATCTTTCAGTCACTTGAAAAAAATGAGAAAAAGAAGAAAGAAAAGAAAAAGAAGAATAATTTGCTGAAATGATTCAAGGAAGGATAAGATTCAATGCATAATACTAACATTGATGAAGTTATAGTTTTAAGTTGTTTATACCGATAAATTGTCAGCACATCATTCTATTATATGAATGCAATTTAAACATTAGGAATTTAGAGAATTCAAGTTGTATGAATAATGATTGCGGTGACATTTCTAATTGTTATTTTGTTAATTTTTGTTTACTTGAGGACAAGTAAAAACTCAAGTTTGGGGGTGTGATGGTATTTCAAATGACATAGATTTTCTCCCCAATTTAATGTTTTAATTGTCTCTTTTGTATTTCATTTAGCATGCATCATTAGCATTTTATACGTAGTTTCCATATTTTCTAACTCATTGTTAGTTAGTTTAAATTCTTGTTATTTTTATCTATTTTTGTGCTAATGTCGACACAAGTAGCCGATATATTGCGTCTTAATATTGTCAGCATAGGAACTCAAACTAGAAGCTTAATGTTGGACGAATGCACTCACAAAATCAGCTGAAGATTGCAACCAAGAGATGTCGTCGCATTGAAACGGAACCTCGAATGAGTAGAATCAAGCTAAATTCATAGCTGGAAGCACCAAAGCAGGAATTTCATAGATGTTGCTGCAATTATGATTTCAGAATGTACCTAACGATGCAGCGACGATCTGAGATCTCTGAAGAACATACTAGAATTACGTGAGTGCACAGCTGTAATCTAACTAATTTTGACAGCTATAAGATCTAGATCTGGATCTGAAAATGAAGGCTGAAACTTGCAATATTATGGAGGTTATAAATAGACGAACAAAAGATGAAGAAATCATCAAGAGCGAAGGGATTTAATTCTGAAAATTCTGTGTGAATTGGAGATTTGATCTGGAAATCGGGGAGCTATTGAAGCAAGTCTGCGACCACTTCTGACGAGAGGTGCTTGATGTAAAGTAAGAGGAACAATTAGGGAGTAGGCTTAGTAGTCTAGAGATAGTAAGCTTCATTGTACTCTTTAATTATTCTTAAACGATGATGGATTTTGATGATATTGAATGAATATGAGAGTGTCTTTTAATATTAAATCATTTTGATTCTTATTTTACACTACTTATTTGTTTATTCTTGGATCTAACCGCTTTAAGCACGAGAGTGAAATTGCAGTAAGACGACATTGAGAGATGCGATGACAGGTTAGGTTAACAAGTAAGTTAGGCGAGAGCTGCTTGGGATTGGGACAAACTCCAGTTACTTGTTCTTGAATACACATCGTTGCTCGCACCGAGAGGTGGAGTGATTGTGGATATTCAAGTCGGGATTAAGTAGAGAGTTGTTGTTGGTAAGAACTCAAAGGGACTTCATTGCAGCGACATTTCATCTATATTTTACCTTGTCAACGCATCCAGGGTTACGATTTAGCAGAATCAGTGAACTATTCCTGCCCTTCTACACTTAATCATATTTACATTTTATGCATTTAAATATTCAGCACTCAACACTCAACACAATTGGATTTATTTTCAGTACACTGACATTTAACCTCTGAAGTTTAACTCTCATTGCGTTGTCATTCCTAATTATCTTAGTGTGCAGATCTGATATAATTGCATTGATATCCTTACTCATATCTTACCTGATTACAGTATTAATTGCTTCAACATTTAGACATCAAGAACTCATTCCTCGTGGGATCGATATCCGATAGAATTTTCTATCAACTATACTTGCATCGACGTGTGTCCGCTTGCACATTACTGTGACATAAAAACACCGATCAATAGGCTTGCCTCTTGAGAGTGAAGTTGAATTTAAGATAGGAGTAGTGTCTGGTATTGCACCATATAGAAAGACTCCAACTAAATTGAAAGAATTTGAAAGCTCAGTTGTAAAAACTTTTAGATTGGGGATTTATTCATCCGAGTGTGTCACCTTGGGGAGCATCAGTGTTGTTCGTGAAAAAGAAAGATGAAACCTTGGGATTGTGTATTGACTATCGATAATTAAATAAAGTCACCACAAATAACAAGTATTCGCTACCCCAATTTGGCGATTTGTTTGATTAGCTGAAGGAAGCAGCAATGTTTTCTAAGATTGATCTTCGATCGGGTTATTATCAACTCAGAGTTAAGGAATTAGATATGTCAAAAACTATTTTTCGAACTCGATATGGAAACTATGAATTTTTGGTAATATCGTTTGGGGTTACTAATGTTCTTGACACTTTTATGGATTTGATGAATAGAATCTTTCAATCGTATTTAAACTAGTTCATTGTTGTGTTCATGGATGATATATTGATTTACTCGAAGAATGAAACAGATCACGATTAGCATTTAAGGAATGTGTTACAGACTTTACGAGAAAAGCAATTATATGCCAAGTTCAGCAAATGTGAATTCTGGTTACGAGAAGAGGATTTTTGGGCCATGTGATATCAGCTAAAGGTATTTGAGTTTATTCAAGCAAAATCTTAGCTATCGTTAATTGGAAGGCACCGAAAAATGTAACCAAAGTAAAAAAAATTTCTAGGATTTGCTGGATACTATCGATGATTCATAAAAAGGATTCTCTATGATAGCTCTTTTGTTAACAAAGTTTCTATAAAATAATGTTAGTTTTGTTTAGTTTGACAAGTTTTAATAGAATTTGTTAATGGAAAGGGCTGAATTTAAATTCATGATTTTCGCACTTATAGCTTGAAATGGACTGAATTTAAATTCATGTAAATATTGGTTATATGGAATTAGTACAAGATGTAAATGTGGTTGTTGATTTATTATTTGTCTTGAAAATGAGAAATGAAATTATGAACAAGAATTGGTTTTGACATTATATGGAAATTATGCCCGAGTGAACTTAGTAAAATATTAGGATATGTATGGCATTCATTAAGGTTATACATGCGATTAATTAGAGATTTTATATGTTATTAAGAGATTTAGAATTTGCTGCAGATTCTCGAATTTTATGTATCACAAGTTTCGCCTGAGCATGTAACCTTGATATAATGTTAGCTTGTGTGAGCAACTTTACGGTAACGTCGACTCGTGTGAGCAACCTAATTTACCGTAATTTCATAAGTCAAATTAGGCTCTCCATTACACTTAAAGAGCTTATTCTCAAGAAATTTAGGTGTCTTTTATTTACTTTTTTCGATTTTTAGTTTTGTTATTAATAAATTGTTTTTATTAGTTTTAAGTCATTTTTAGACTCAAATTGCCTAGTCGTGCCATAGGGAACCAAACAAGCTGATTGAGTGTTGTAGGGAGTCGATGATGGCTCAAACATGAAGAAAACATCACCTGTAAGGGAGGTATCATGATATCGAAGCATGGAAGTCGTGATACCAAGATCCCTAAGATTCCCAATCTCAAGACTGTTATAGATATTGTGATACCAAATCCTGATAAGTGAAAAAACTGCATGAGGCAATTTTATGTCCAAAGAAACTTAAGTTTATTTTTCACTTAAGGGTAAAATGATCATTGCTAGGTTCAATGTTAGTAGGATATAAATACAACTTTATAAGCCTTTCATTGGAGATTTTTGTTAGCTGATAGTTTATTTAGTTTTCCATAGTATTAGGGTTGGGTTTTCTTTTCTTTTTCTTTTCATTTTTAGTTTAGGTTATCTTTTCTTTTTAGAGAAGATTTTATTCTTGTAGTTTCCTTTCTTGTAAAAGACTTTGCAAATGAAGATGGATGAAGCTTTTGGGTGCCAATGGGTCCACATCTAAATGAACACTTCTCATCCTTATCTCTATTTTGTGCTTATTAATTATTCGATGAAATGTTTATTTGGATGTTATGGTTGTTTTGATTTGATTAATTGGTTGTTTGATTATATCTAAATGCTTAATACATTAGAATTGACGCCTCTAGCGGAAAACCTAGATAAACGAGATCGAGAGGAGAGTTTATCCTTAGATAGTTTGATATAATTGTGTCGAATAGTGAGACCGAGAGGTAATCTATATGCCTAGGTGAAACTGAGAGGTAATATTAGGTGGTATCTTTTAGTCTAGGATAAGACTAAGAGGAGATTCCTAACTAAGAGTAGCAACCAATATAATCAGTGTAGGTTCATTAGTTTAATTAGCACTCAACTAATCAATCGACCATTGTTTAATCATTTACATTATCTAAAACATTAAGAAGAAATTTTAGTTTATTTAGTTTAATTAATAATTTAATTTTAATTTATAAACTATTTAATTTGGACTTGTACTAATAATTTCTGACTCGATTAGATTAATAATTGATTAACTTGAAATTAACTTGATAAACACATTTACCCACTTGGCAATCCTTTGGGTTCGACCTGTTGGAATACTTTGTGTTCCATCAGAACTATAAATATTACAAATGAAGTTGCATGCTTGCAATTAAAATCGTTCTTTAAAATAGTTTTCCAAAATCATTTGTTTTAACGCACACGCGTACGGTCGGTTACAACCTTGATATACTATCAACTTGTGTGAGCAACTTATTCCCAAGTATCCGAGTCTGGTTTACTATAGTTCCATCATACAATATTCAATTGATTGGAAATAAAATTTAAATCATGAAATGAAAATGAAATGATATTTGATGATACTTGACAAATAGATTGCTATATGATTTTTTTTAAATGTTACAGTACTTTCGATTCAAGAACGTAACTAGCACATTCAATTTGTGATGATGTTACATGTAGAAATATGTCTTAATGTGCTAAGGAAAGTTATATTGGTTGCCAAATAAAATAGTTATTTATGCGTTATTGATCAAGGTTAGGGGTGAGCAAAACTCGATTTGATTCAAAAAATTCGATAAAAATTTTAAATTTTGAATTAAATAGTTCGAGTTATTTGAGTTAATTGAGTTATTCGGATAAACTCGAATAAGAAAATCAAGTTTTTCGATTTAACTCGAATATGAATTACATAATTCGAGTTATTCGAAAATTCAAATAATAAAAGGTAAAACTACATCGTTTTAATAAATGTTTAAGTTTTCTAAAGTTAAAAGTAAAAACCAATAAGTTAAAAGGCAAAACTACATCGTTTTAATAAATGTTTACCCATTAAGTTAAAAGGCAAAACCATTATATTGTTTATGTAGTTAGATAATCTTGTACTTTGTCTACTAGTTAAATAATCAGTCCATCTAAATGCAACATTGAGTATAAATAGCATGATTCATTAACTCGACTCGACTTGGCTCGAAATTTTTTGACTTGATTCGATTCGATTCGATTAAAAAAATTCAAATTGAGTTCGGTTGCTAGAATAAGGTTTGTCAACTCGACTAACTCGAAATTTTTTTGACTCGATTCGACTCAATTCGATTGAATACTCACTCCTAATCAAGGTATGCTTTAGTTTGTATTTGAACTTACTAATAATTTTATATGTTTATCTCGTTTGTTTTCTCTTATTCCTTGTAGACTATCACTTTGCGTGTAACACCCTACGCTCGACCTGTCCGAGTATGGAACGTCACAAATTGATCTATACTTAATAAATTCTAACTTAATAGACTATAAATAATATTAATCCTTCAAATTGTTCCTATCTCTAATTAGACTATTTGTTTACAATACAACTTTTAAAATTTTACTAAGGACTATCTGTCCTAACATCCAGATTCTAGGGAGGCTATCAGGCTTCGTTGTTTCGATTCTGAGGCGAAGCCTATAACGACCCGAAAGTTAGGGCTGTCAAAAAGTGTATTTTTTAGAATCCATAATTGTGAACTGGACCCGTAAATATTTAATAAAAATATTTACGAAAAATTAATAGTAGAACAATTGCTTATCGTATAAGTAATTTTGATTGTTCAGTGTTTTAATTAGGTGTGAGGACTAAATTGCATAAGTAGTAAAAGTGCAATTTATAAAAGAGATTTTAATTTGAATTAAAAAGGGGGGACCAATGGGTCCCCTTTAAATCCTTAGTGCTGATTAGGTGGGAGAATGTGGCCTATGTTTTGTTTTAATAATTTTAGTTAATTAAATTAAAAGAAAAGTAATGGCAAATTATGGTTATAATGGTGGGGTTGTTGAAGGAAGGAAACATTTTTTTCTTTATTTCACTATTTTCGTAGTTGAAGGGGGAAGAAAGAATTGAAGAAAAAGGTTAGGGTTTAATAGATTCAAGCTTTAAAATGGTTTAAAATTTATCCTTTTCCCATAATTTTTATATTTTTGGAATCCTAGTGATGCAAGCACGAGTAGTACGAACACGAATAATGCGAGCATGGATCTTGTGAGCTTAGAAGATGCGAGCACTTATGTTGTGAAAATTGCAGCTGCGAACACTCATGTTGTGAACACACACAACACAAACATTGATATTGCGAACACTCATGTTACGAGCATGGATGAAGGGCAAGCCTCGCACGATCCAATCGAGCTCCCAAGAGGACCAATTATGCGAGCAAAAGCCAAGAAATTCAATCAGGCTGTCACGGGTTTAATTAAACGAATCTGTGAAGACACTTCATGCATTCCATGCAATGTGCTGCACATTCAACTTTAATTTTAATCTAAAATTGTTGGAAAATAAAGAATTAACCATTTAGTTATTTTAGTCTATGTCGTAATTATTTTTTGTGTTATTTTGATAAGTCTTTAAAGTTGTCCTAAGTTAGTTGTTAGTTTTAGTCAAATATTGCTGTCCATTTAATATGTCCTAACCAGCATGTTTAATATGTCTTAGGGATATCAATGGCTGACCAACACAAGCTTTTAATGCACCTACCAACATTTAAAGTGCTGAAAGCACCTCTCCAAAAGGGCATTTCGTGATCAGCAAAGGAATTTAATGCTCTCTTCATGCATTGCTGATTGGTTTCACCAAAGGTTCAATGTGTTTAAATGCTCAATGGCTGATTATGGGAACATGAAAAGTGGTTGTTCAGGTTACTCAAAAATCATTAATGCACCGCCCATATTTATTCCAAGTGCATGGGAACTTCAGTCGAATTTAAAGAACACTTTTTCCTAGCCAACCAAGCACTAAATTCGGCCAACTACTCCATTGAAGCAACCACCACATTAACTTAAAGTGCATGGAGAATATTGGACGAATTTATGGTGTAATTTTGATTAATTATTTCATGTTTTTCAGCTAGTCATTTGTAAGCCTATAAATATGAGGCTTGGACCATTTTGTAACAACTTTTGATGAATTTTAATCTTATTGTGAGTTTGCAAACTCCTTGTTCTTATTTGACTCAAATTGATTTATCAAGTAATCCTTGTGGCGTCAATCTAATTCTTTTGAACTTATCACTTCTTTGAAGTGTGGCGCTCACCCTTATACCGATTGGTTCCTATCTTGCTAGATAGAGGGTCATGGTTCTTCTTGTTTTCGTTCTAAGTGCTAATATATGGATTGAGTCAATATTTTCCTATAATATTGGTCTATTCTTGAGTCTTTAAAATCGAATTTAAGCTTATCCATCTATATCCTTTGCATATTCATTCGTCCATCATCCCAAAGCCTATCATTTTCATTCACAACCTTCACCAAATTCATCTACGAACGATACTTCTTAATTTCTATTGGGATCTCATGCGACTCGTAACCATCCTTCAAGGACAAGCTCGTATCATTTAGTATCAGAGCTAGCTAAATTAAGTAAGTATTTAACGTTCTTATCTCTCCTGGAATTAGCATTAAAAAATAAAAGAAAGAAAAGAAAGAAATTTGAAAAAAAGGAATACAACACATTTGCATCCTAAGCTCAGAATACAAAGGGAGATTCGAAATTCACAATAAAGAAAAAAAAGAAGAAAACGGAAGCTGGTTTGGAAGTGTGATTCCCGAGTACAAGTTTTCCTTCCCATAACAATTTCAGCCACACTTGTACTTACCCTTTATTTTTTTCTTCTAAGCCTTCCTTATCACCTAACCAACATTCCTACCTTACATCATATTTGAAGTCGATACTACGAGGTTCATTGTTAAGTCTAAGGAAATCACCTAAAAACTTCGAGCGAGCAAAGAGTGGTAAAAGGCAAGAGTGCGAAAGCGCATTAGAGAAGATTAAAAAGCCAATACGAGTGCAAACACTAGTGAAGTGATTCTTTCCGAGTGGCTCATGAGGTTTTGTATTTGGTAAGGTACTCATTTACTTTCAATCTAAATATTTTGTTACTAATCTTTTCTTTTTGGAAGAAAACATCATGTCTCGAAGTCCCGAAAGAAATAATGCTATTGGAGGTGGTGTGCCTGATTTAGCATACCAAGTTCTCATACACGGGATGGACAGATTGTTACAACATCGATTGGAGCTGATTCAAGAAAGAATTGACCAAGTGGAGGAGTGTTCTCAATTGGGACGTTCACCCCAAGATCAAAGAAGAGATTCACGTTGTGATTCCTATTCATCAAGGAATTCGAGTCGGGGAAAAGAGAATCACGATTTGAAGCTTTTCGAGAAGACACAAGTATCTCTTCTAGTGTGCCAAAGTACTCATCCACAGAGGTTCAATCACAAAGAGTTGATCGTGTCTCACATGTGAATCCTTCCACTCTTACCCAACAAAAATCTTCTCATTCTAATTCTTTCATGTCAACCCCATCTTGTAACGAAAGAATTAGAGAAAAGGAAGCTAAAAGAAAAGAAAGACAAGAGTTGATAATGAGAGAAAATGAGCAAAAAATAAAAGAAATAAGGAGAAGAAAAAAAGAAATGAGAGAAAAAGAACTTGAGAGAAAAAAAAGATGAGTTGTTGATAAGAGAAAATTCGAGAAAATTCAAAGAGTTAGAGAGGAAGAAACAAGAAATTGTGAATGAAATAGAAAATTAAAAAAAGAAGTTGAAACAAAAAGAGAGCGTGAGGAAAAAGAAAGTGAGAGTGATGAAAGTGTGAGTGAATAGATTAAGAGTGAGGAAGAACTCGAAATTGAAAAAAAAAGTGAGCAAGAAATTTTTCAAGCAAGAGTGAGGAGTGATTTAGTTTTAACTAACCATGACTCATTATTGTCTTGTGAAGTTCTATTGCCACAGGTTCTTAAAATTCCATCATTAGAATTTTCACTTAATTATTCACCGAACGAGAGGCGATTCCAATTGGATGAAAAAGGTAAGTTGCAGAGTGGAAACATTCTCCAAGTTGTGGAAGGAAAGCCAAGTAAAGGTCTTTCTAAGATTCAATCAAGTCGGTGTTCTTTAAATGTTGTTGAAACACACTTGCTTCATGAAGATGTGGTGAATCAAAATCGAGTGTTTAAATCTGAAGAGATTTTCCATCAAGTTCATAAAGGTAAGCAAGCTAACTTGTTTTTAGGAAAGTGGTACGATTGCATGGAGTAGCAAGGACTATCGTATCGGATCACGATGCTAAATTTTTTAGCCATTTTAGGAGAATTTTATGGAGCAAACTTGGTACTAAGTTTCTGGTTTCTACAACATGCCACCTACAAACGGATGGCCAAACTAAAGTTGTGAATCGAGTGCTCTCCACCTTGTTAAGACCAATCATTCGAAAGAATTTGAAAGCATGGGAAGAATGCTTGCCGCATATCGAGTTTGCTTACAATCATTCTGTACATTTGGCCACCAAGCATTCATCATTTGAAGTTGTTTACGATTTTAATCCTTTAAATCCTTTAGATTTAATTCCCTTACCTTCTAATCAATTTGTGCATGTAGATGGCAAAAAGAAGGCTGATTTCGTGAAAAATCTACACCAAAAAGTGAGGGAAAACATTGAGGAGAGGACCAAGTAATATGCAAGTAAAACCAACAAGGGACGTAAGCGAGTAATCATTGAACTTGGAGATTGGGTTTGGCTTCACATGCGAAAGAAAGGTTTCTAGCTCAAAGAAGATCCAAGTTGCTACCACGAGGTGATGGCCCTTTTCAAGTGCTAGAAAGAATTAATGAAAATTCGTACAAATTGGACCTTCTAGGTGAGTATACTGTTAGTGCGAGCTTTAATGTTACTGATCTATCCCCTTATGATGTAGGCGACGATTTGAGCACAAATCGCTTTGAAGAGGGAGAGGATGATGCGAGCACTAGTGTTACGAGCACTCACGTTGCGAACACTAGAGCTGCGAACACTCATGTTGTGAACACATACAACGCGAACAATGATGTTACGAGCATGGATGAAGGGAAAGCCTCGCACGATCCAATCGAGCTACCTAGAGGACCAATTACGTGAGCACAAACCAAGAAATTCAATTAGGCTGTCACGAGTTTAATTAAACGAATTTTCATGCATTCCATGCATTCCATGCAATGTGCTGCACATTTAGCTTTAATTTTAATCTAATTAAATTGAGGAAAATAAAGAATTAATCATTTAGTTATTTTAGTCTATGTCTTAATTATGTTTTGTGTTATTTTGATAAGTCTTTAAAGTTGTCCTAAGTTAGTTGTTAGTTTTAGTCAAATATTGCTGCCCATTTAATATGTCCTAACCAGCATGTTTAATATGTCTTAGGGATATCAATGGCTGACCAACACAAGCTTTTAATGCACCTACCAACATTTAAAGTGCTTAAAACACCTCTCCAAAAGGGCATTTCGTGATTAACAAAGGAATTCAATGTTCTCTTCATGCATGGCTGATTGGTTTCACCAAAGGTCTCAAGGTGTTTAACTGCTCGAAGGCTGATCATAGGAACATGAAAAGTGGTTGTTTGGGTTACTCAAAAATCATTAATGCATCGCCCACATTTATTCTAAGTGCATGGGAACTTCAGTCGAATTTAAAGAACACTTTTTCCTAGCCAACCAAGCACTAAATTCGACCAAGTACTCCATTGAAACAACCACCACATTAACTTAAAGTGCATGGGGACTATTGGACGAATTTATGGTGTAATTTTGATTAATTATTTTATGCCTTTTCAGCTAGTCATTTGTAAGCCTATAAATATGAGGCTTGGAACATTTTGTAACAACTTTTGATGAATTTTAATTTTATTATGAGTTTGCAAACTCCTTGTTCTTATTTGACTCAAATTGACTTATCAAGTAACACTTGTGGCGTCAATTTGATTCTTTCGAACTTATCACTTCTTTGAAGTGTGGCATTCACCCTTATACCAATTGGTTCCTATCTTGCTAGATAGAAGGTCACGGTTCTTCTTGTTTTCATTCTAAGTGCTAATATAAGGATTGGGTCAATATTCTCCTATAATATTAGTTCGTTCTTGAGTCCTTAAAACCAAATTCAAGCCTATCCATCTATATATCCTTTGCATATTCATTCATCCACCATTCCAAAGCCTATAATTTTCATCCACAACCTTCACCAAATTCATCTATGAACGATACTTCTTAATTTCAATCGGGATCTTATGCGACTCGTAATCATCCTTCGAGGACGAGCTCGCATCACCCAATACCTTAAGCTAGTAGATTCATGTCGTATTTTTTGATATTGTCAATGATATTAAATACTACCATTGTTGAGTAGCTAAAACTTTAAAGACTAAATTAATATATTTTGAGTTAGAAATGAAAAAGAGACCAAATTTGTGAATTAGATTGTTGATTTCAAGTAGTAAGAACCAAATTTGGCAAATTTGGCAAATTAAAGTAAAAATAAGAAATTGTTTGAGTTTTGATAGAAATTGTTAGATTTTAAAGCTATGAAATGTTTAGGGACTATTTGATTCAGTAAATTTTGTTACTTTTGTAATTAGGATTAAATGTTAAAATAGTCAAATTTCATGAATTTCTTACGAAATTTTGATAAAAGTAAGGTGAGTATGGACTAGGTAAAAATCATTTTTCATGGTTTTTCTTTACCGTGCTTAATTTGTGAGTTTTGGTTAAGGAATAAATTGCACAAAAGTTTAATTGATGGGGTAATTTCGTGATTTCACAATAAAATGGGTCATAGGCTTGGATTAACTATTTTAAGTTATTTGAATTATTTAATTAAATGAAATTTATTTAGATCAAATAACGAGAGAAGCGAACTTTAATCGAGGAAAAGCTAAAGTCTTGGATTAGTGGTCGACTCTATTTTTGTAACTATTTTAGTCGAGGTGAACTGTATTTCACTTTAAAAGGTTATAAGTGAATTTATAATTTAATTGATATGGTTATATATATTTGTATTTATGTTTTATATTGTCATGATATATTCTTGAAAAGGAAAAAGACCATGGTTGAAAGACACCATGGAAATATACTCGGTATTTCTAAATAAATGAAAAAGATATTATCCGGAAGGATAATAGATGAAAAGGTCGAAAAGGATATTATCTGGAAGGATAATAAATGAAAAGGTCGAAGAGATAAATTTGTTAAATAAATTAATCATTTATTTAATGTTTTTGTGATCTAATGCATATTTATTTCTGTTGTAATCGATCTTAACTGCTTGAGTTTAGTATGATATGATTTGGATTATGAGATGATGATATTTAAGTTGATTACTATATTTGGAAAAATGTGAAATACATATATGTGAGTTCGAAAATATTGATACAATTGCTTGAAAGGAGAAATTATGTTTATTGAACATATGAGGGATGAAATATATACTTAATATGTTATTATTACAAGTTACATTAATTGTTGAAATATATGTTTTTATGTGATATCCATTAGCCTAGAGATATTATATTGTGGAAGAAAGAAAGATATGTATAAGACTTTATAACCATTATGTGTTAATTTGTATATGGAATAAGTTGTGAAGTTAATTAAAAAATCAAGTATATATATATATATATATATATATATATATATATATATATATATATATATATATATATATATATATGAAAAATATGAACTTCATATAATGTATAATGGAATGGTACAACGGAATGAAAGGAAAAAAGTTTTGATATGTACCAAGGTCCCGTTCAAACCATGTGAATACTTAGGGTATAAATGGCATGTCATTAGGGTTATTTACAGGTTATGTGGGTGTTGGTCTTAGATGTCCTACCGATGGCTGAGGTCCTGCATCGGTTTTAGATTTTCCACAGCTCGTGTGAGCAGCATCGCGTAGCCTAACATCTCAACCCACAGCTTGTGTGAGCAGGCCCATTTCACAGCTCGTGTGAGCATTACAAGTTATATGGGTGTTGGTCTTAGATGTCCTACCGATGGCTGAGGTCCTACATTGGTTGTGGATTCTCCACAGCTCGTGTGAGCAGCATCCTGTAGCCTAACATCTTGACCCACAGCTCATGTGAGCAGACTTTTCACAGCTCATGTGAGCATTACATGTTATATGGGTGCTAGTCTTAGATGTCCTACCGATGGTTGAGGTCTGTCATTTATTATGGATTCTCCACAGCTCGTGTGAGCAGAATCGTGTAGCCCTACATCTCGACCCATAGCTTTTGTGAGCATATATGGTTGCATGTTACAATCACAGCTTATGTGAGCATTTTCCTTAGTAACTGATGTTAATCCTTTGGTTCAACGGGTGATAAAGGTTTAAATGATTTATATATATATATATATATATGAGATGTTATATGGTCAATATAGGTGAGTTGGAATACGTTGATACAATTTGAATGAGTATGTATGATTATTGAGTATATGATGGATTAATTGTTGAAACAAAATGTATAGTACAGAGCGATTATGTGTTATATATGTAAATGAAATGATTATAAGGTATGGTATTAGGGAATGAATTTATGTAGTGATTATTTGAAATGGCTATGTGCAAATATGTGTTGAATTGAGACATTGAATATAGATATTTGAAATGTATTGTGAGTGTTAAAGGCAAATATGATGGTTGGTTTATATACCAAATGTGTCTTCCATGAATAAGTTTAATATCACGATAAAATTATATGTATTACATATGAACTCACTGACCTTGTGAGATTTGTGGCGTATAGGTAATTTAATGAACTTACGATTAAGATATTGAATTATCTTGTAAAATGTTTAAAAATTACATCCATTATGGTAAGTAGAAGTTTAAGTTTATTACAAATATACTAAGCTTTAAGCAAGCTTACCTAGTTTGATTTTCTCCTTTGCAGACCGTCGGTTTCGAGCTATCGATTGGATTACTCTTGGAGGTCACACTATCTGGTAATTAATCGTTTATGTTGGCCTAGTTATAAGTGGCATGTAATTAGGTTGTTATCTACATGTGTTATAAGCCTTACTATAACAGCTCGCTTTTTAGTGGTGTCGGAAACAGTGGTTTCGGGACCACAAACCTGACGAGAAAATTTTTATAATGAATGTCTAAATTAAATAAGTCAATAATAATTTTATATGAAATTTTGAATTTTGAATTTTAATTATTGAATTAAACGTTAGTATAAATGGTTTGGTTCAAAGGTCAAGTGGTTTTAGAAAATGAGGTATCGGGACCCCATTTCTGAAGTTTAAGACCATAAATATTTTTTTATTAATATTTACAGTCTTATTATATGTGAATTGAAGTTTGGTTAGGTAATTTTGATGATTAATTGCTTAATTAAGGAAAAAGGAGTAAACTGTAAAAGAGGTAAAAGTTAATTGCTATAGATTAAATATAGTAAAGGGACCAAAATGGTAATTAAACCATGGTCAAAAAGTCCAAGCGGTGGTGACACGATTACCATCCACTAACATTTGGGTTATTTACTCATTTAGTCCTATTATGAAATTGGACCCTCTTTAAATGGCCTAATAATAGAAATGATGTGAAACTCTTTAGATTTTGGTAAATTGCAATTAAATCCTAATAAAATGAGGATTTACTAATTAGTTTATTATTAGTATGATCGAGAATGGTGGTTTTGAGGTCACAACTTTGATGTGTCAGACCGTAAATATTAATTATTTAATATTTACGAGGTCATTAGTGTCGTATTAAATTTTGGTTAAAGAAATTTTATCATTTAGATGGCTAATTAAGTAAAAAGGATGAAATTGAAAAAGATGTGAAAGTTAAATTCCATTAATTAAAGGCATTAGATGTCAATTGGAAGGTAAGTTAAGGTCCTTAAATGGTTATATAACCATTGGTATTATGAGTGGACAATTTTGACTCAAAATTTAGTTAAAATTTTAGTTTGGACAAAGGATAAAATGGTAAATGAAGGAAATGTAAGGTTTTAATTAAACTTAATGAATAAAGTCATTTTAATTTTATCTTTCTTCTTCTCTAATGAAATCGAAACCCTAGAGAAGCTATGGAAGAGGTTTCGGCTAGCTTAGTCCTTTTGTTTGGGTAAGTAAACTTCGTTCGTTTTTAGTAATTTTTATGTTCTGAGTCCGTATTAGCTTAATCTAGCTAACCCAAGGACTAATTTGTGATTTTTTCAAATGTTATAAATTTTTCTATTGATGAATAAGCTTGTTCTTGAAATTTATGGAAGATTTATAAGCTTGGTTGTTAGATTTGATGATTTTGTAAAGTAATTTTTAGAAATTTTTATGTTAAAGGACTAAAATGTTAAAGGAATAAATTTGAAAGGACTTGAGGTTAAATATTGCAAAAAACTGGGTTGTAGAAATGCTTTTAAACATTCGGCAAAGCTGGAATTTAAAATAAAATGGTTAATTTGCAAGTTTGAGCTAAAGGACTAAATTGAATAAAAGTGAAAAGTTAAGGGTAATTTTTGTTTAAAAATACCAAAAAGGCTTATTTACATAAAATGATTAAAAATTCATGTTGATTTAAATAATTGAATGAAATTATTGTAATAGATCAAGATCGTGTCACCGATAGTGAAAAAGGAAAAATTACGGATTAGTCCTTAGAGTTCACTTTAACTGCAATTTCGTCCTGTAAGTTTGTTCGGTTTAATTTTACAATACTTTCTATGTAATTTATGAGCCTATTTTCATAATGTTAGATTATATTGATGTGTGTAACTATAAATGGAAATAATGAATTGATATTATGTTGATCACTAATTGAGATACTCTGAGCCATTACTGCAAATTAGCCCTGTAAGTTCATTTAAAATGAACTCAATTATATTTTTACTTGTTTATGAATGTTAAAGTTTAAATCATCTAAAATTAATAATATTAATTGATTTGTTGATGTAACAGGAATTGTTAAAAAGTTACAAAAATGATAATTCATTATATTAATGGAGGTAGGCTGCATTTTGACATAAGACCATGGTTGGACTATGGCAGTGTATATATAGATATAAAACCATAGCTGGGCTATGGCATTCTGACGTAAGATCATGGTTGGACCATGGTAGTGTATATAGATGTAAGACCATATCTGGGCTATGGCATTCTGATGTTAAGACCATAGCTAGGCTATGGCATTCTGACGTAAGACCATGGTTGGACCATGGCAGCGTATATAGATGTAAAACCATAGCTGGGCTATGACATTCTGATGTTAAGACCATAGCTAGGCTATGACATTCTGACGTAAGACCATGGTTGGACCATGACAATGTATATAGATGTAAGACCATAGCTGGACTATGGCATTCTGATGTTAAGATCATAACTGGGTTATGGTATTATGAATGTAAGACCATGGTCAGGCCATGGTAATGCACATGTAAGACCATAGTTGGACTATGGCACAATATGAAACGTTTATCGGGGTTCTAATCATCTTTACAATATTCATGGGATGGAAACAAATGAGCTAAACAACTGTTCTAGGCTCGAATGAGCTACATTCTGCGACAACCACAATTAGTCGTATTCTGTTATGATCGAATCAAGTAATCTCAATTGTTTCCCTTGTATTATTGAATTATTAATTATGGTAAGATTTACTGGTTATGCGAACTTACTAAGCTTTGTAAGCTTACCTATGAAATTGTTATTGTTTTGTAGATTCTATTTTGTTACTAGGAGATCGGAGCACCTCAAGAAATCATACTATCTTGGGAGGTCGTTCGGTAGTATTTACATTACTTGGTTATATGGCATGTACTAGGACGATATTATCCTTGAAACGCTTGATTTTGGGTTAATTGTTTCATTGCTATACTTGGTTGAAAGTTGAACTTAAGTTTGTATACTTGCTTAATGATTTAAGTAGGCTAATATGCATTAAAATGTAATGTCATGTGTGCTCATGAATAATTGTATCTTGTGGTTATGCGATGAAACAAGTGTTATCATGTATAGATTATGTAAGCTTTGATTCTTGCCTAATTGCCTTATGGTAAAGAATGCTTGCAAACTTGGAAACTTATGTGTATATTAGAATTCTGCAAACTTGGTTCGGTAGAACTCTTGCATGTTTCGATAGAAGTATAGGGAATTTGAACTTTGGTTATTGTCTTGCATTGTTTCGGTATAAGTTTTGAGGAGGTATCGGTAGTTCTGCACATAGTAGTATCGATAGTTTGAACACTTGTATCGGTAGAAGCTATAGGGTAAAACTTCTTAGCTCTCTAGAGTTTGCTGTGTTGGTAGAAGTAATAATTGTATCTGTAGTAGTCGTACTTGTATTGGTAGAACCTTCCTAACTACTGGTAGGAAACTGCAGCTATTTTAAGTTATTTACTGACTTGACTTCTACCGATAATTGTTCAATAGGTACCAATAAAAGTCCCCCAGAATTGTGAAATGACATTTTTGCCCTAAATATATTGTATTTTTATTTAAGTTTATAATTATATTAAAATGAAGTGATATTAAAAATTATTTAACGGTAAATGATTGGAAGACCTCAAAACCTTAACCAACGACGGTGTCGAGTTTAGGTCCAACATAGTGATAGTAAAAATGATTGATGTAGCTTGGATGATATTGTGGTATTATGGTTTGACATGGAATATAGATGTCATGATATGTGATATGAATATTGATTCTTGATTGATTGAAATGTTGTAAATCAATGTGTAAGATTAAGTGGAGTTAGTATTTTAAGTTGCAAGTTTGTAATTGTAAATTGTGATTGATTTGTATGTATGAAAAAAAACTCGTAAAGTTCTATAAACCCTGAGACCCTAGACCGGAGATGGTTACGATTTTTGGGTGTTACACTTACGATATGTTCAATGTTAATTGAAGCATGAGATTTGCATATTGATGAATTTCTTAAGTAGTTTTGGCTACTACTTAGGCTTGTTTCAGTAGTTGGTACCAAAGTATCAGTAGTTACCCTAGTTGTATCGGTAGTTGGGTTTGGGTATCGATAGAAGTCCTGGGCTAAAACTACCTTGCTTACTGGAGTTTGTTATACTAGTAGTTGTCTAAGTTGTATCAGTATAACTCAGACTTGTATCGGTAGAATTACCAATTCTATCAATAGGATTCTATAGTAGTTTTCGAAATTTTTACTCCTTGAGTTCTACCGGCACTTGCTCAACTAAGTATCGATGGAAGTCTCTCAAACTTTAGAAACTCAATTTTAAATCGAGAAAATTCAAAGAATTTTTAAAGGTTGATTTTGCCCAACCTTTTACATTTTCAAAAAAAAAAGAAAATAAGGGGATTTCAAAGAACATTAAATTATTTCTGAATGTATAATGTATGTTGTAACAACCACTTTCTTGGGTCCGATGACCAGGCCGGGTAAAGGGTGTTAGAAAGCTTCCATTGGTACCCGCTTTCTATGTGTATGACTCCAACTGTCTATGATCCTTAATCTCACTCCATCTGGCTTGATCCCTCCTCGAAGTCCTCAATCCACCTCGTAAACCCTGTGATAATTACATAAACTGCGATAAGTTCAAATGAACATAGTGAGTTCCTTCATTTTGCTATCAATTAACCCTATCACATGAGGGAAACATTATAAAATAAAATAAACATAAATAAAATACTCACTGCTTTCTCATGGAAAGTTTACTTCATCAGGGTGACAAAATCCACCCCATCCTCCGAGCTACTTGGCTCACTATGCGACCTTCCTCCAGTTTGAGTCTCCATTTGACCATATCCTGGACACCTCGCTAAATTAACGAGTCATATCCTTATTTTCTCTCTTTCTTTTCATACATTTCACTTTTCTCTCGCTCGGGGTATCGGTTGACCTTAAACTTACCTAGTTGTTTGCCAGTTTCCTATCATGTACCCTTATGCTAGCTTTTCAACCATTTGCCCAAGGATGCTTAGAGTATACCTTCCTTGATGGACTTGATCGCACTAGTCCCTAACGGACTCTTTCTATCCAACCTTAGTCCCGAGGGACTTATTAACATTTCTATATGGCGCTGACCTTCAGCCTGACCCATCATTCTGGCTGACCCGTCTTCATTCTACCTTCTAGTTCGCAGTGGTGGGATTACTTCCAATAATTCGCCCCTCACCTCTTCCTTTACTTGGGACCCCACCTATCTCATACATGAAGGTTGGTCTATCTTGTTGGACTAACAGTTTGTCACCCATAAGACTATACGAGTCTGTCATCTCACTTGCTCGCCTCTTCCTTATTGAGCTATCCTTTTTGTAGCGTACACGCACTAGATTTTCCTCAAAGAGGAACAGTCTTGACAAACACACTGTTCCTTTGGACAATATCCTTAACCTAGGAGTGAGACTTTTCCCCTTTCCACTAGATGTGCTTCTCGGATACAACTTCATTGAGCCCCTTTTGGTGGCTCTTCATTTTGGATCCTTGCTTGCGATCCTATGATCTTTCCTTTCTTACATTTTCATAATTGGGCCAACTCTTGTTCTTATTAGGTCTTCACTCGTGTCTTGTTAACTTTCACATCTATCACCATTTTTGTGAATTCCCCATGATCAGTTTACCATACTTACACTTTCTTTACTCTTTTTCCACTTGCGTGGATTCTCAAAGTTGGAGCACATGCCCATACTTCTCGCTTGAGGTTCTGGCGTACTTTTCACATTTACTCTCTGGTTGACTCTATGGGATATCGTCGAGCTATGGTTTTACACCCTTCTCATTTTTCACAAAATCCATATAGGGAAAATGCATTCGTTTGGCCGCTCGGACCATAGACATGCACTCTTAAGACGTGATACTTACCCTGTCTATAACAAATTACCATATTAGTTAAATATGCCAATTAAAAAAATAATGATGTGCAAATTTATAAAATACCTGTGAAGAGTAAGTAACATTTTTTTTACCGGTACATTAATCATATGGCAATGTATTTGGTTCCTATAATCAATGAACCCATCTCAATATCTACATAAAAAATTGAATAAACATATCATTTTAAAATAATATCACTTTCACCTAATAATATTTGCCAAAACTCATTTTCGTAAATAATTTTAAATTTTTTTATTTAAATAAAAATTTCAAATAATAATACTGATCACCAACTAAACAAAAAAATTATTAAAATAAATTACCTTAACCCGAAATTTTGCAACTGAAATTAAGTATTATGTTTATAAACATAACTAATCTAGGAAATATAAATTATGAAAATAAAAAAATTAAAAAAAAAAACTCCAACACAAACCAACTTTTTTTTCTTCCCAAAACTCCAACGCAAACAAAGTTTTTTACAAACTAAAATATAATCTTAAACATTAAATCTAAATACTAAAAATAAAATATAAATATATAATGTACAAATTATTACACAAAACACAAATTAAAACTATCATAATCTATACCTAAAACTCCAACACAAATAAAAATATAATATATTTTTTTTGTATAAAACTAATATTCATTGGATACTTGGCTGAAAATTAAAGCCACTTAGCAGTACATAGAAAAACAAAATGATAAATGTAATAAAAACACAACTCAACATAAAGCAAAAACATCCAATTAAAAGCTCATAAAAGAAGCTAAGTAACCATAAAGGCAAAGAATACCAGCAGAGCTCTTCATCTTCAAACAACAATCAGAAAAATGCAAGAAAGATGAAGAGATAGCTTTGAGGTCTTTCCTGGGGATTCAAGGAACCTTCCCCAAATCTCAAAGCAGATCACTAAAGTTCTTTCGCCACATAGACCATTCTGCCCAGTCTTTGTTAGCTTCCGTAACCATTGCATATGGTGCTTCTTCGATCCAAAATTGGGGTTCTGGAAAATGTCGACCTTCAATGGCGAGAGTATGAGCGGCCCGATTCAAAGTTTGTGGGACAAAGCGGTAAGATATTTGTGCAAAATGATCTGCCATATTTCGAATGTTCATAATGATTGGTCCTATGATAGATCTATCCATAGAAGTTGCATTAACTCGTTTGATGACCGTCAAAGAGTCTCCTTCCATCACTACCCTCTGGAAACCCATGTCAATCGCAAATAAGAAAGCATATTCACAGGCTCTAGTCTCAGCCACACGTGCATCCAGAATCACCGAACAAAGGTAAGAACATGCCCCCATAATCTGCCCCTTTTCTTCTCTAATAACTACTGCTGTAACCGCTGAAGAAGTTCTTAATTGATAGGATGCATCAAAATTGATCTTTACTTCTCCTGGATCTGGGGGACACCAAGGATCAGTAGATTTGAGTTGAGGAGCATGGGTCACTAGTGTGGAGGCATTAACTTGCTGACAGTAAGCCCTTACAAAGCCAACCAACCCTCTCTGAGATCCACGATAACATTCATCTACCACCCGGTTTCAATGATGCTAGAGAGCCCAAATGGTAATGGCTAACAAGTTTCTAGTATTGACATTCATTTCAGAAAATACCTTTACTACCCCGTTTCTATTTGATGAGGTCTCTTCCTTCGGTGGGTACTGGACGTTTAAAGCATGGAGCAACTGATGTAGTACTTCGCAGCCACCTAACAAGTGATCATCATCTTCTGGTGCCACCTTGCATAGAGGACAAGTAACATCAACAGGCAAACGATGTTTAGCCAAATTAGAATAATAAGGAATGTAATTGTTCATTAGTCTCCAAACATGTATTTTAATTTTAGCCGGGATCTGTAGTTCCCATAGATTTTTATAAAAATCTATAGAAGCTATTGCTGGTGGAAGGTTGTTTCCATCAGCTGGTTGTTGATGTGTAAGTTGAGACCAGAAGCCACTCTTCACTGAGTACTCACCAGTCGGATCGTGCTTCCAAACTCTCATATCTAAAGTGCAACAAGTAGACAATGGGATTTTTAGGATAGCATCTGCTTGGTCTTTAACAAATATCTTGCGGACCAGATTAGATTTCCAGGTACTGTTACTTTCTTCAATAAGATCATTAACAGTAGACACAAAATTATCAATTGATTGAGCTAACACTCTATTGTTCACGGATTCTGGAATCCATTGATCATTCCAGATGTTAATCTGATCTCTTTTCACTATGCGCCAAATCAGACCCTCTTCAATCAGTTCACGAGCTCCACAGATACTCCTCCATGTAAAAAAGGGTAAGAACCAATTTTTGCATCCAAAAAATTAGAATACGGATAATAACAGGCTTGATAAACTCTTGCTAACAGATAATTTGGCTTAGATAACAATTTCCAAACCTGCTTTGCTAAAAGAGATTTATTAAAAAGATAAAGGTCAGGAAAACCCATACCGCCTGTAGACTTTGGTTTACAAAGAGATGACCAATTGCTCCAGTGAATACCTTTAGAAGAGTTATTATTAGCCCACCAGAATTTATTTAATAAACCCTTCAATTTACGACATAGCATTTTCGAAAACTTGAAACACTGCATGGCGTAAATCGGTAACGCTTGAAGCACCGCTTTAATGAACACTTCTTTGCTCCCCATGGACAGATATCTGGAACTCCATCCTTTAACTTTCGCACTAAAACGATCCACAAAACTCACAAAAGCCCTACTTTTTTGCCTACCAACCATCATAGGTAATCCTAAGTATTTTTTCGGATTGGTAGAAACACGAACTCCCAAATCATTAGTCACAATATTTATGTCCACCTCTATCACAGAAGCCCCAAAATAAACAAGAAACTTGTTAAAATTAACCTTTTGCCTCGATACTGCCTCATATTCCAACAGAATTTGTCTCACAGATATAGCCCCTTCCTGAGACGCATCACCAAAGATAATACAATCATCAGCGAACAGTAAATGATTAATCGCAAGCCGTTGTCTACCAATCTGTACACCCCTCACTTCCCCATTCAATTTGGCTGCATTTAAAAGGGTAGAAAGGCCTTCAGCGCATATGAGAAATAAGTAAGGGCTCATGGGGTCTCCTTGTCGCAATCCACGAGAAGGTGAAAAACTATCGCTAGTACCTTCATTTAACCCAACAGTATAAGAAATAGAACATACACAATGCATAACCAGTGTTATCCAATCAATATGAAAACCCAGTCGATTCATCATACCAGCCAAAAAATCCCACTCCACGCGATCATATGCTTTGCTCATATCGAGCTTAAGCGCAAAATTTCCTCTCTTACCAGTTTTCCGCGTTTTAAGGGATTGAAGGACCTCATATGCAATCAAAATATTATCAAAAATATGACGTCTTGGGATGAAAGCTCCTTGAGATTCATCAATGCATTGTTCAAGCAAACCACTCATACGATTTACAATAACTTTTGAAACTATTTTATAGATCACGTTGCAAAGGCTAATGGGACGGAATTGAGAAATAAATTTTGGTTTATCAACTTTTGGCAATAACACAATATGGGTTTTATTAATAACATTCATGCTAGATTCCCCATTTAATACTGATAAACAATATCTGAAATATTGGAACCAAAAATATGCCAGTACCTTTGATAAAAAAAGGCTGGGAATCCGTTAGCGCCTGGTGCTTTGAGAGGATGCATCATCTTAAGAGCTTGCCAAATTTTGTCAGATGTAAAGGGTTTTAGAAGTTCAGCATTCATATTATCTGATATGCGTCTTTCCACCAAACCAAAAAGTCGAGAATCATCACCAGCCTCCGAAGCGGTAAAAAGTTCATGAAAATGATCAGAAGCAATTCTAAGAAGGTTATCAGTCCCAGTAACCCATTCACCATTCAAATCTTCTAGCCCATTAATTCTTTTCTTAGCATTATGACTGACAGCCACTTTGTGGAAGTAACTTGTGTTACGATCACCATTTTTTAACCAGTTCACATGCGCCCGTTGCTCCCAATGAAGTTCCTCTTTATCAGCCTCTAAATTTAGCCCAACATGAATGTTAGTCATTTCAGCTAGCACATTATCAGAAGGATTTTTTTCATATAATTCCAATAGTCGATTCTCAAGCTCCAAATGAACCATCCTACTCTCTTTACGTGACCGTCTACTCCATTGCATTAAATGAGATCCCAAAAAATCTAATCGAACTGGAACAGAACCATGTGAATTATCCCATCCCTTTTGGACTACGCCTTCAAATCTCTCATTAAGGCACCAACTAGCTTCAAAATGAAATTTTCTCCTTTGCCTCATGGAAAATCTCTCAACACCTTTTGTAGTGTTGATAAGGAGCGGACAATGGTCAGATATTGAGTGGCATAGATGTTCCACTCCATACTCGAGAAAGAGCTCCAACCATTTGCTATTAGCTAAACCACAGTCCAATCTTTCCCTAATGCTAGTAGTAGTAAATCGACCTCTCTCCCACGTATACCACCTACCTTGATACCCCAAATCAGTTAAATCACACACTTTCAAAGCATCACGAAATTGCGACATCCTTCTCTCCGAGCGGAATCTTCTACCCTTCTTCTCAAACAAACTTAAAATCTCGTTGAAATCACCCGCAACAAGCCAAGGAATATCATCATCGAGACTTAAATGTTTAAGAAGGTCCCATGATTGATATCTAAAATGCTCATCTGGATTGCCATAAAACCCCGTGAATCTCCAAGTGTCACCAATTTCATTATCGTGTATATAAGTATCAATGTGATACTTTGAATAACTTTTCAAAGAGACTAAAGAGTTATCTTTCCAACCCAATGATAAACCACCTTTAGAACCCACAGCATCAATATCAATTCCATTACAAAATCCACACTTTCGACGAACTTGTTCCATCCTTTTCGAACTTAATATTGTCTCAATAAGAAACAAAATTCGGGGATTTAAGGCTCGTAACTTATTCTTGAGCCGATTAACCGTCCGTGGTCTCTCCAAACCACGGATGTTCTAGCAAATTATCTTCATTATGATCGGCTGCTCTGCCCAGCAGAGCCAGCCGCTTTCTCATGACCACTTGCACCATCCTCATCAACAATGGACACGTCAGCACCTTCAAGTAGACGTTAACGTTTTTCCCTTCAACAAAATTAATTGGACTATTTTCTCTTTCCAATACTAGATCCACAGAATCAATGTCAGGTTCCATTTTCATATTTTTGCTTTTATTAATGCACAACCGCATATCTTGCTCCAGATTATTCCCATATTTCCAAGAATCAGATGGTATAATATTAGGATTTGAAAATTGTATCCTATCCCTTGATTTATTCCCCCAATCATTCCCTAAATCCCGTGTCCCCCTCAGATCCCACCCAGCTGGTTCACTTTCCTTAGTAACAGACCAAAGGTTTGAACCGTCTGCCTCCCTCAACCATTGACTAACTGCATCACTTCTTCTCCTTACCAACGCTCTCAGGGAAATATCCCATCCAAACACAACATTTGCAGGGTCTCGCACCAAATAAAAACTTTCACTATGACCCAGTTTTTCACATATGAAACAAAATAGACTCAGTTTTTCATATTGAAAACGAGCATAAAAAACTCTATCTTTACCAATCAGTATCTTTTTCTTCCTTTTGAGTGGCACCTTAACATCGATCTAAACATGAATTCGCATATATCTTCTGAATCCCATTGAAGGAAAAAATGTATCATAGTCCAGAAAAGTCCCCAAAAAGTTACCAAATTGCTTGGCCATAGTCTCCGTATATAATATTAAATATTAAATATTAAATCTAAAGATTAATAATAAATTAAAGTATAAACATACATATAATATACAATTCATTGTTACAAACAATAAAAACAAACCTTAAGACTATAAAATTTCTTTCTAAAATTCCAACACAAATAATTTTTTTCTTCCAAAATTCTAACACAAAACAACCAATTACAATAACACACAAAAAAAGAAAAACAAAATTTCCCTTCTTCACTTTCGAAATTTTAGTTGGGGGAGGAGGAAGGAGGCGACTAGTTATATAATAAATAGAAGAAGTGGGAAAAGAAAAAAAAAAGTTGAAAAAAAGGTTTGGAGTGAACCTTAGACCAAATTGGTCATGTTAGGCGGTAGGGTGTCAACCAAATTCCAGCTTCCTTTTATTTTTGTTAGCCACAATTTTTTTAAAAAAATTCATCGATGCTATCAACGTATTAGGCAACACCATAATTTTTTTTTATATATCATTTGTGCGGTATAGATAAAAAAAATATGGGTAAATTTTGAAAATTTATACATGTGCCATTAATATGTTAGTTGACACCATTAAAAAAATATTTTTAAACTGTATGATTGGATGATGATGGAAAAATTAGGGTGGTACTGCTAACCTATCAAATGACATCTAATCATATACGTAGAGGTGTAAATGAATCGAGCTTGAACGAAAAAACTTTTGTTCATGTTCGTTTATTTATTTTTGAAGTTGTTCATGTTCAGTTCGTGTTCGTTAAGAATTTCAAATTTTTGTTCATGTTCATTTATTTAAAATTATGTGTGTTCATGTTCGTTTGTTTAATGTTCACGAACATGTTCATTTAACTTAATCGAACATGTTCACAAACATTAATCGAACATGTTCACGAACATTAATCGAACATGTTCATGAACATATAATTGAACATGTTCACGAACAATGTTAATGAATAATAAACAAGCAAACAAACAATAAAAACATACACATAGATATTATTTTAATATTTTTATAAGAAAACATCATTAATAAATAAACGAGCCATAAACGAGTTAATAAACGAGCTTTTCGTGAACATAAACGAACCGAACACACCTCTGTTCATGTTCGTTCGTTTATTAAATGAACAAAAAATTTTGTTCATACTCGTTTATTTAGCTTAATAAACGAACATAACGAACGTTATACGAACGGTTCACGAACAGTTCATCGAACGTTCTGTTCATTTACACCCATAATCATACGGTAAAAAATACTTTATTTTCGTAAATAATTTAAATTCAATATATTTACATAATTAATTATTTTTTATATTATTTTTATAAAAACCCTAATTTCATACACATAATCTAATAAAATCTCAAGTATATAAATCTATTAATGGCATTACGAGAAATAGTATTAGAATACAAATTAAATAAATTATCCTTTGAATGATTGAATTGCTTAGTAAATTGAAAAAATTTAAAAAAGAAATAAATTAAAATATTAACAAAAGTAATGAAATAAAATTCAAATGCATGTTTTAATATAAATTACAACGCTCTTTCATTTCCACCGCTCTTTAAATTTACAGTTCAGAGATGCCTTCTGTCACTCAGTCAGCAATAAACCCTAATCCAAAATATCTAATATGTTTATTATTATTTTATTCATTATACAAAACATTTTTAAAAGAATAGCAATAAAAGATATAAAATTCCATGTGGCAGTACACCAATGATCCCGTAATAGAAGTTGCTCGATATTTAACCCCCAGAAATTGTTGCTATATAAGCCCTGGTTCTTCACCCTCATTACTCGCATCCATTGTCTGAAAGAGGAAAACAAAGCTATTGTTAGTGGTTTCGCTCTATCCCCCTCTCTCTAAGGAAGAGGCATTCCCTTCTTCAGAGTGCGCTTCTGCTGAGTGTTTCTTTCGTTTTCTTTTGTTTGAAGCTTTGGATTAAAGAGAGTTTCAAGCTTTCTAGTCCTATCGGCTGCTTAACGACCTAAGCTAGCCTCGCCGGATATCGGTGAGTTCATTTGGGGGTTCTCAGCTGTCAAATGTGAAATTAAATAGTAGTTTACGGTGGATTCTCTTTTTAGAGTAATAATTTTTCCCCTTTTGGATGACTTGATGTTGGTTCCGTGGTGATCATGAAGTGAGACGTTATTTGGATCTGGATTTTGGAGTTTCTATGATCTGAAGTTTTTTAAAAACATTTTGTTTGTTAATTTTGAAAGTTTGGTTGATTCGTTATTTAAATTGTATTTTACTTTATTTCTTTTTTTAAGTACTGTTTTTCTCTCTGCGATTTGTTTCTGGTTTCGTGGTGATCATGATCATGAAATGAGACGTGATTTGGAGTTTTTATGATCTGATTTTTTTTTAAATTTCCTGTTTGTTAATTTTGAGATTTTGATCGATTTATTAAGCTTCTGCTTTCCATGACTATGGAGTATATCTGCGCTTGACGAAGAACGTAATTATAACAGTAAAATCTTATTTACGTAAGAGTTAAGATGACGACAATAAATCCCTCGAATTACTTGGTTATGAATTATGATTTTGCTCTTAAGGTGACAGATAGTTTTTTTTTATAATCCTCTGTTTAACTAAAAAAAGTTCGTATTTTCTTTTTCACGTGTTTTCTTCCGCTGTATTAATCGTGAAGATCTTTTAGATTATGGGACCTGCTTTTCTCATGTGTCCGTCCAAACTTGCTCTAACTCTAATAAATTAAGAATTTATTTATTTTTCTAATAAAAAGAGGTGCTTTGTTTATAGTCTGATTGTGGTCCGCCGGTGGCCTTCTCTTTTTCATATTTACTTTTTTCCGTTGATGATCTTCAAGTAAACCACCTGAAAGTTACTTGATTATAAAAATATAGTACGTATATTCCTTCAAAAAAAAAAAAAACCAAAGAGTAGTTTACAAAAATTTAGCGACGAACTGTAGCTTAAATCACAGTAAATAAATAAATTTGAACAGTTTTCTTTCTTTTTCCTTCATACCTTACCCATTCCAGATTTTTCTTCATGGACATAACATTTATCCCAATAAACGAAGGAAAAAAAAAGAAAAAAAACAGAGCTGGTTTTCTGACTCGATAAAAAAAATACTTTTTAATATTTTACACAATTTTTTCTTTTTCAGATTTTCTTTTTCTTTCTTTATAAGTTTTGGGTGGGTTCAAAATTCCATGCTTATTCTGCGGATAGGTGGGAAAATGTTAAGGACAACATCAGTGAAGCAATTGGGGTGGTTTCTTCCTTCAGGGAAATCTCATGGCACTGGAAATGTTCCTTATAAAAGCCTAAACTTTCCAAGATATTTTAGACCGTTAGGTCAAAATTTTTATTTTGCAGTATTCGTCATCTGCAAATAGGTGCTCTTTAAATTTTTGGTTTTTTATCTAGTATAAATCATTATTTTTATTGAAACTCTGTTTCTGAAGTTAATGTAAACATGTTTTAACTTTTTTTTTTTGTTCTTATATTTATATATATCTGTTCTGTGAGTTCTCATTGATGTCGTTTGTTGTGTTGTCCAACAGTAATCAGGTGCTCATCATAAAAAATGACTGTCACGCCAGGAATTTCCATCAACGATGGGAACCTTGTGGTTCATGGGAAGACCATCCTCACTGGAATGCCTGACAACATAGTTTTGACCCCAGGATCCGGTGTCGGGCTTGTTGCTGGTGCTTTTATAGGTGCTGCTACTGCTTCGGATAGCAAAAGCCTTCATGTCTTTCCAATAGGTGTTTTAGAGTAAGCACATTCTCCTTTGAAAACTCTATTATCCTCCAATTTTGACATTCTTGTACCTTTTTTTTTCTTAACTAGAATTGATGTTTTCATCATATTCTGTTTGGTGATTGGATCATTGTGTGAAAATTGTTTTATGTATTGGAAGTTTGAGATTTAACAAATCAATGGATTTTCATTTTATAATTTGGTTGTTTCATTTAAAAGAAATTCAACAGATAGCCTTAGCTAGAAAGTACTATTAGTTGTCAAGAAAGATATGGTTGGTTCCTATTTTTATGACTAACAATATCAAGCTTCTTATGTTCTGATTGTCGCCTTAAGATTCCACTTCAAGCTTTTACTTTACTTTTTGAACCCTTTTGATCTGTTTACACGTTTAGAAAAAGGTTCATTTGGGTTAATTTGTTTCCTAGTTAACTTGGAAAGAATCAGATTATATGATATGAATATGCAGTAAATAGGAATCTAGAGTTTAAGAACATTTTTTAAATGGTGATTCAAATATATTTATTAGCATACTTCATGCTTAAATCTATTTTAAATTAATTTTAAAGTACATGTTCTTTGGATTATCTGAATGCCTTGCTTATTCCTAATTGTTAGCTGGGACTGTTTTCCTGACATTTACTTGTGATACTTGAGGATTATAAAACCTGTAAGTTCTGGATGATTGTGGTGTGGAGGAGTACCCAAAGTCATGACTTGTACTTATTTTTCTCTAACAGGGGCCTCCGGTTTATGTGCTTGTTCCGTTTCAAACTATGGTGGATGACTCAGAGAATGGGAACATGCGGAAAAGATGTCCCTTTGGAGACTCAATTCATGCTCGTAGAGAGCAAGGAAGAAGATGATCCTAATGCCCCCGATGATCTACACTGTTTTTCTCCCGCTCCTTGAAGGCCAGTTCCGTGCTGTTCTTCAAGGAAATGACAAGAATGAACTTGAGATATGCCTTGAGAGTGGTGAGTAGCCTATGGCACTCAAAAGCATGTGGCATTTTCTGTATATGTCTATCATTTAATTGCATAAGGCGAACCTTCAGTACCATCTTTTTGGCCACATTAATGAAGGAATCAAACCATATGAAATCATCAATCATGGGGTGGAGTTGTCATTAGTGTGAACAACCACGGTGGAGAAACCATGAATGTCCGCCATCCCAATAAATCAAGATTAGTGGCATATATAACATTTTTGCGAAGAAAATAAGTTGAAAAGGATGGAGTTTGAAAGAACCTAAACGACTTCTTTTCGGTGTGATTGGGTTTTGCAGGTGATAACACTGTTGAAACAAATCGAGGCCTTTACCTTGTCTACATGCATGCTGGGACCAATCCCTTTGAAGTTATCAACCAGGCTGTAAAGTGAGTAGAGATGCTTTTTTCATGCAATTTTTTTTTCTTTCTGTTGTCCTTAATACATAGTCATTGTTTTTTTTTCCTTATAATGTTGTTATCCATATTTCTTTCTCGGGAAACTATTGATAAATTACAGTAATATATCAAGACTTATATTTGATTTCCTGAATATATTTTGTTTCTTATGGTTTATTAATGAGCACTTTCATGAACCAATCAGGGCTGTGGAGAAACACATGCAAACTTTCCTTCATCGAGAGAAGAAGAGGTATAATTACTTGCTAGAATATTTACCTCTCCTGCCAATTATTTTAGTTTATAGAAATTTTATTTTACTTCTAAATTGGTTTGTGACAAAGCTAATATTGTCTTTACGGATCTCTTCTAACATTTATATATTGGTTATGATTAGTTGCCTTCATTTCTTGATTGGTTTGGGTGGTGCACCTGGGATGCTTTCTACACTGATGTCACTGCAGAAGGTGTTAAGGAAGGCCTCAAAAGGTAGTAGAGAAAATTATAGCAACGTGAGCAATTGATTAGCTGTAGATGGAAAGAAAATGCTATGGTGGTAATAAGATGATCGTCACTGAATTCTTTATCTTTTAATTGCAGTTTATCAGACGGAGGGACTCCACCTCGATTTTTGATCATAGATGATGGTTGGCAGCAGATTGAAAGTAAGCCCAAGGAGAGTGATTGTGTTGTACAAGAAGGGGCGCAGTAAGATCTCTCTCTCTCTCTCTCACACACACACACCCCAAACTCTGCTGAGGCTCTTGGAGTTTGGCTCAGTCTTAGTACTTAGTACTTCAATGCATGAGTGAATCGCATGGACTCAAACCTACCTGCAGATGGCATTTTTTGTCTCCTTTTTCCATCACATTTTAAGCTCTTCCATCTTAATTTGGTTATTTCTTTTTCTGGATGGTCTTGCACATTTAGCAATTTATTACTAAAGGGATATAGATATGATGCCCAATTATTTCTTGCAGGTTTGCGAGTAGGTTGACTGGGATTAAAGAGAATGCAAAGTTCAAAAAGAATGACCAAAACAACGAACAGATCTCTGGCCTAAAACATGTTGTAGACGAGGCCAAGCAGCATCATAATGTGAAGTAAGCGGTCCATGTTATTCAGGTTCTTTGTGTTTATCAGTTGGTTGTGGTGCATTCTGATATGAACGCTCTTATGAAAGCCAAAAGACAACCATTTACATTATGATTGATTGACCAATTTATAGATCCTACTTTTTAGCCAATTTTAGATTTTCTTATCACTAGCCACAGTTCTAAGTTTGTTCTATTTTACTCTAGAGCTGCAATGACAAGTGGATTTATATTCTGGTTTAAGAATACACTTTGCAAATCCTCACTGTAACACTCTTGGTAGAAAGAAAATGTCAAAATTGGACTCTGACACACATTAGACTACGCACTTATTCATCACAGACATGAAAACATAAAGGCGTGCCAATTTGACCCTAAATCCTGCCATTTATATGTGATATAAGATTGATCTTATTTTTGATAGTTTGCATTCTTCAATTACTCTCTAAATAATGTTGATTTCTATTTCAAATAACGTTTTGGCTCTACTTTTTGGCATAGGAATGTGTATGTGTGGCATGCTTTGGCTGGCTACTGGGGTGGAGTCAAACCTGCAGCTGCTGGTATGGAACATTATGATACAGCATTGGCATATCCTGTTCAGTTCAGTCCCAGGTGTGTTGGGCAACCAGCCGGATGTAGTTATGGACAGCCTCTCTGTTCATGGCCTTGGTTTGGTGCATCCGAAGAAGGTTTTCAACTTCTACAATGAGCTTCATGCCTACCTGGCTTCATGTGGAGTGGATGGAGTGAAGGTCGATGTGCAAAACATCATCGAGACACTTGGTGCTGGACATGGTGGTAGAGTAACTCTTACCCGCAGTTATGTTCAGGCCCTTGAAGCCTCAATTTCCCGAAACTTCCCGGACAATGGATGCATAGCATGCATGTGCCATAACACTGATGGAATCTACAGCACCAAGCAGACCGCTGTTGTTAGAGCTTCTGATGACTTTTATCCTCGTGACGCTGCTTCACACACTATCCACATTTCCTCAGTGGCTTACAACACTCTTTTCCTCGGAGAATTTATGCAACCTGATTGGGATATGTTCCATGTAAGTCAAAATTACTGAACTTATTTATTTCCTATGATATGAAGTTACTGTCATATTTAGTTTTAAAAGGTTCAAAACGAGAGGGTTCATGCAGTCCTGATGACCAATCACTCGTCTGCAGAGCTTACACCCAGCTGCAGATTACCATGCTGCTGCTCGTGCTGTGGTGGATGTGCTATCTATGTCAGGTATTGTTTTGCTAAAGTTGATTTTTATTTTTCTAATCATAATGAATGTGGAATCTTCTAACGCTGCATTGATTTTGTGTGTGGTGTTATATGCAGTGATAAGCCTGGCAACCACAATTTCGAGCTCCTGAAGAAGCTGGTCCTTCCTGATGGATCAGTTCTCCGCACCCAATTGCCTGGCAGGCCTACTGTTGACTGTCTTTTTTCTGATCCGGCTAGAGACGGGATTAGGTCCTTAGCATCCTTTCTCTTTGCATGCTGCACATTATAATCTTTTATCATGCAGTTTTACCACAGAGAATCTATTTTGCAGCTTCAAGATCATAATGTAACTATGTCCAGTGTAATGTGGTGTGTAAGTTGCAAGTGAGTGTGTGGTGGTGCAACTGCCAAGGTGCTGGTGGCGCAGATCACCAAGAAAACCCGCATTCATGATGCATCACCTGGTACACTTACAGGTTCCGTTTGTGCCAATGATGTTGATTCGATCACTCAGGTTGCCGGTGCAGACTGGAACAGGGAGAGTGTGGTTATGCTCATAGATCAGGTACATTTTTTTCTGCCTAGATGTCAGTTGATGAGTGCCAATTGGATTTATTTTGATGTAAAATGTTAAAAAAATGCCTTTCGAGTTTCAGGAGAGCTGGTACGGTTACCTAAAGGTGCTTCAGTGCCGGTAACACTTAAGGTTCTCGAGTATGAACTATTCCACTTTGTCCGGTCAAGGTTAGTTTCTTTCCTTCCTTTTAGGCTACTTTTTTGTAACTTGATGACGGTGGCTTATTGAATGCTTTTTCCCTATGGTGCAGGAAATTACCACTACCATTTCATTTGCACCAATAGGCCTTCTTGACATGTTCAACAGCAGCGGTGCTGTGGAGAAGTTCCAAGTACAAATGACATCAGATGAGAAACTGCAGTTCTTTGATGGCGAGGTTTCCTCAGAGTTGACACTTCACTCAGCAACAACCGGAATCCTACAGCAACGATCACTCTCAAAGTCCGGGGTTGTGGGAGGTTCGGTGCATACTCATCTCAGCGTCCATTGAAGTGCTGTGTGGACAATGCCGACACTCACTTCAACTATGACTCAGCCACCGGATTGGTGACACTTACATTGCCGGTGCCATCGGAGGAGATGTACAGATGGCACGTGGAAATTCAAGTCTCTAAGTTTAGCTTCAGGTTATTATATTAGGCCATCACATTAAAAATTCATCATTGTATTGAGGGAGATTTCATGACTGTCTAGTCTAAGTGGTAATACGTAATACGTAATTGGGGTTCTCTACTGTGTTGTGGCTACTTTCTCTTAAATAAAATTGCCTATTTCTCGAAAATTCGTCGTGTGTTCTTTGTCTTAAACTATGAAAAAAAAAATCCAATCATGGCAGCATACGATACAAAAACAGCAATAGATCTAATGTTATATGTAAAAGGTGTGATTTTAGTCTAAACCCTTGCTTCATCTTCCCTCAATCTTACTTCCTGTAATTTTTGGTACTTATTAAATTTAAAATCGATGTTAATTAAATCATTGCTATAGTAGGCACTTGACACTTATTCCGAGTTTAACCATTAACAATCCTTTCCCCTTCTCCAATAATAATGACAACAACCTTGATTTTCATGCAAGTCAAAATTTTTAGTTCATCAAATTATCTTATTCAACTTTTATTACTTATGCTAATTTCATTGAATAATTTGGAAAAGGCAACATAGTTCTTCCCCTACTATACTTCAAATTTCATTTTAGGTCTTTTTTACTTGAAAAATGAGTAAATTGATTCCTTTCGTTACGAAGATAAGAAAAATGAACTATTTGTTAAGATTTTCATCCATTTTGTGGTTAAGTATTCATGTGAAATTTAAAATGTTTTACATTAAGTGACATGTTAATGACGAGTATGATAAAAACTATATTTTTCTGAGATAAATCTCAGAATTATATATGAACTTTGGTTTAATATGTAATTTTATACATGAACTTGAATTTTAAGCAATTTTATATATTGAAATTTTGATTTGGTTGAGTTCTCACTCTATTAACACAATTATTGATATAACATCATTTTTGTTTATATATTACATATACAAATAATTATATTTATCTAAAATAAAAATAAATTGAGGTATTTATTTCTTTAGGATTGAATCAAAATTCAAGTTTCATGTATTGATTTGAACCAGAATCAAAATTTCATTTGTATAATTGTATCAAATCAAAATTCATATATCAAATTACATATAAAGCAAAGTTAATATATAATTTTGAGATTTATCCTTATTGTTTAGATAAAATAAAATTTCATTAATAACCAAAACTTCCACAAAACTTATGAACTAGTGGATTATCAGGCCATAATGACAACTTAATCAGGGGTGAATCTAAGGGGTTGGCAAGGGCCCTGACCTCCCTTAAAATGGAAAAAATTTCTATTTATGCTCTTAATTTTTTTAATTTTAAATTAGTAAAGGTAAAATTACACTTTACCCCTTAAAAATGATAAATTTAAACTTAATTTTTTTAAAATTACATTTTTACTATTGTAATTTTTTCTGACTTCGCTCTTGAACACTATCCATTAAATAATGAGAGTAATTACAAAGAGGAAAATGCCCAAGATCCTGCAAAACCAAGTTGGAAAATGCAATCGGAACCACTTGTTTACATTGTTCTTCTACTTCTATTCATATACCTATCAAGAGTAAAACACTATAGGAAATTAAAAGATTTTAATCATATCGTTTCACTAATCGTCCATGAAAAGTCTGTGCAGGAGAGATACAAACTAACAATTACTGCTATCAGGTATAAAACTACCATAGATGTACCACCTTGATCAACTATTAATAATTGCATCTTAGTCCCACCATAGTCACACTAAATCCCCAAAAGGCTTTTCCACATTGGTGATACATGAAACCAATCCCCCAATGGCCCAACCTTCTTATCATCTTACTGAAAATTAAAAAAGAAAATGAAACTACCAACAAGCTTTACAATATGTCCTATATGACATGTACTTCTAGAATAATTTTTTACTGAAGAATCAGAAATCTTAGGCTCTTGGTACCAAAACATGTAACACTCTTACCCAGAGTGAACCTATACATCACGAGCAAAGGATGTCACATTTGGACACTAAAGCTACTCAAATCGATCATCAAATTTAAAACTTCATTATAACATAATTAGGCTCATTTAGAGTTGTTTGAGTCATTTTTAGGCATTCTTTAAAGTTTGCTTACAAATAGGGGCCACCTACCTATGCTTATTTGGATCAAAATAGGGTAAACATTCTCATTGACGCAACATTGAGAAATAGGTGTCACGACACTGACGGATGTTGCGAGTCCGAGAACATATTACAAGATTAACTTCAATATTGCGACACTAAGGATCTAATATCGCAACACTAGAGATAGATTGCCCAAAACTTGACTGACTGAAACGTTTAAAACCAAATATCCACTATCATCAACCATTCCAAATCATTTCCAAACGTCATAAAACATAAATCTCTATCAAACATCATATATTTCCACATCTAAATTAATCAAAATTTAACAAGTTTACAAAATTGACGAGGTCATCAAAATCCATCAAAAGTTTCCATTAGAATTCATCCACACACATATTTGATTTAAACCTATGTACATGCCATAAACTAATGCCAAAAATTAAAACCATACTCTCTTCCAAGCTTCAGTATATGATGAGATGAGTAGCGTTTGGACTTCACTTTAGAACTTCAAATCTAATCTTCACCTACACGTTAGAAAAATAACGCGTTAAGCTCATGAAAGCTTAGTAAATTAAAAATATCTATAGTGAACTTTCAAGCTTACCATTCATAAGTCACATGCACTAGTTCAGTGTTATTCATGGGCATTTATTTAATATTAATTTGTAACACCCCTTACCCGATATGATCAACGAATCCGAGTAAGTAGGTGTCACTACTTCTACTTCCTATTAACATACGAGACTAAAATGATCTTAATTCCATATCAATTGCAGTGTTATACTTTATTAAAAAAAACATTAATGAACTCAAATCTATGAAACAAGTATTTATTTCATTCTTTCTAAACATTTTTTTTTGAAAACTAAAGGCTTCTACCGATACTTACATGGGTAGGTATTATTGGTAGTTCAGAAGGCAGAAAAGACTCAGAATTTACTGCAGATTTCTACCGATAGTCATGAGCGATCTACTGATACTTCTCTATCAACTACCGGAACATCTTATCCATCTACCGTACTATAACTTCTAGAGAGCAAAATAAATTTAGCCTGAAACTTCTACCGATACTCTTGAATAGAATACTGAAACTACTGTGCAACTACCGATACTTAAAGGGAATTCTACCGAAACAATATGAGTCAGTAGCTAAAATACTTTTTCCCTTGCACTTCTACCGAAACTACAAAAATTTCTACCGATACCACAATTTATCCCAGCAGAGTTCTACTGATATAAGTATTAAACTACCGAAACAAGTCAACCATTTTGCAACATACACATTTGTAGGGTGATGGATCACAGCATTAACAATATTCTAAAGAAACTAGATCATACATTCACCAATATCACAAAATACTAAACATCCTAAATCTAAACTTTCCCTAGGTACATGTCGACCCCAAAATAAACAAAACTCACAATCGTTTGAGAGCGGGATTTGACTTTGGATGCTGAGACGAGAGATTACCAAAGTACCTAGCCTGCGCATGTGACACGAACATATGCTTAGTATAATATGGTGGTATATTAAAAACCTAAACGTATTAGTCATTACAACATACTTAAAAATCTAATTTAATATCTATACAACCATACCAATATCTTTTCCCATGTCAAATCATAAAAATGCTAATCATTTTCATAATTTCATTATCAACTCTATTTACATATATACAGATTATAATACCATTTTTTCACAATCTATTTCAACTTTATTTCTCGGATTGAATTTCATTTCATGTTTGCTTTATTCCCCTTGCCTGCATTTTCATTCACATATGCCACATGCATATTATATATATATCCTTAATATTCCACATGTAACTCATGGCATTTCCATTCCTTTTAAAAACATAATATTCATCATTTTTAATTCCCTATTAACACGACTCGGACTCTGACAGATACACGGATCAAACCAACATACCGATTTGGCACCCAGTGCCTCATGAGATAAATCCGAAGTAATGATCACACCCAGCGCTATAATAAAGGTAACCCCTGTGTCTCATCGGTTAAACCGAAGTAATCTTGGCACCTAGTACCTCATTGACTTGTGATCGAAGAAATCCCTGAACTCTTCCTATCTTATGACATACCATCTATATCCGACTCGGTCCGAATTAATAGGGTATTCATCTCGAATTTAAATACCAACCAATATCTCAATATAATCACATTCAAAATTCAATATAACAATAATATTCTATATTTTTCTATATCACAAAATAAATCATTTCGTATAAGCATTCATTTGATCTTCATATACATGTACATATATATATACTTCACTAAATTTAACCAACTTGATTTGGGTAGAAAAATTCATACCTCAAATCCTTGCTTTGTATAATCAGTTAAGTATATGATGAATCATAACTAGTTTAGGTTATAGAAATATCAACCATTACTAGCTATTCGTCGGAGACTTTGTCCTTGCCCTTCCTTTTTGAGGATTCCGGGTCAACGTTAGCTACGGAATTACATATACACATAGTCATCAATATACACACAATTTCCATTTTATTTAATTAATTAAAAACCCTATTCTCATTCTTACAATTATTTTACCAAATTGTCTAGATTTTTGGTTCTCACAATTTTAAACCAACCTTCTATCCCTTAGTTTGGTCCTTTTCAATCCTAGCTCATTCTTCATCAAAATAATCTCAAAAGCTTCATTTTCTCCACAATGGTGGTATTCAAAATTCTTGACCATATTGAAGAATATAATATGGGTTCATTAACTTAAGGTATAAGGATTCCAAAGACATAAAAATCACGAGGAAAAGATTAAATCCAACTTACCAATTTGAAGCTTAACCTAGCCAGGTTCCTAACCTTCTCCCTATTTTCCCTTCCTTGTTGCTGTCGAAATTCTAAGCTAGAAGAAGAAGAAAATATTTTTCTTTCTCTTCATGCCAACCCATGCCTTTTATCATCATTACCCACCTTCTCCTTATTTTATTTAATTTCTTTTAATCACCCAAAATTCTCAAACCACAACTCCCTTTAAATTCTAAATTTTAAACTAATTTTGGAGCCACTCACTTGTACCTAACGGCACTAAGGCTTCCAAAGGGGAATTTTTTCCCCTTTGGTCCTTCCTCTTTATCCAATTTAAAACCTCTTTTATAAATTTCACTTTTACCTATATGCAATTTAGTCCTCATACTTAACTAGGGCACTATACACTTAAATTTACTTATTCAAAATAGATTATTCTACGATTTACTTTCAGTAAATATTTTTATTAAATATTTACGGGTTCAATTTACAACAATGAAGTATCGAAAATACGCTTTTTTGATAACCTCAAATCCGACTCGTTATAGTTTTCCCCCTCTAAAGAAATTTTGTACTCGAAATTTACCTGAAAAGAGGTGGGATATTGAGATTAGATCGCCTCTTCTAGTTCCCAAGTCGCTTCCTCAACTTTATGGCTACGCCACAGCACTTTCACAAGTGAAATGTGTTTGTTACGCAACTCTTTCACCTCTCCTGCTAAGATTGCTACCGATTCTTCTTCATAAGACAAGTTGAGTTGAATCTCCACTTCTTCAGTTGTAATACGTGCGATGGGTCAGAACGAAATTTCCTCAGCATTGAAACATGGAAAACATCATGTATCTTTTCCCACTCTACAGGTAAAGTCAAATGATAAGCCATTGGTCCCACTCTTTCTGTGATCTCGTAGGCCCAATGAAACGTGGACTTAATTTTCCGTCTGAATCTGAGGACCATCTTCCATGGTGAAACTTTTAGAAACACTTTATCCCCAACTACATACTCGATGTCTCGTCGCTTCAAGTCTGTATACGATTTCTGTCTATCAAAAGATGCTTTCAACCTTTCTCGAATTAGCTTTACTGTATCTTCGGTTTCTTGAATCAACTCTGGACCAACAATCTTCTTCTCACTTAATTCTGTCTAACAAATAGGTGTTCGGCATCTGCGGCTATATAAGGCTTCGTATGGAGCCATCTGAATACTCGACTAAAAGCTATTATTGTAAACAAACTCGACCAAAGGTAAATATCACTCCCATCAGGTTTTAAAATCAATCACACAAGCTCGCAACATGTCTTCTAAAATTTGAATAACACGTTCAGATTGTCCATCCATCTATGGGTGAAAGGCGGTACTGAAGTCGAGCTTCGTACCAAGAGACTCATGCAATTGCTTCCAAAATCCTGAAGTAAATCGAGGATCTCGATCTGAGATGATCGACATAGGTATACCATGCAGTCTAATGATTTCTCGAATGTAGACTTATGCAAGCTTCGAAAGTGACCAATCGGTTCTAATGGCTATGAAATGAGCTGATTTTGTGAGTCGATCAACTATTACCCATATTATGTTTTTCTTGCTTGAAGATAATGGCAAACCCATTACAAAATCCATCATAATACACTCCCATTTCCATTCAGGAATTGAGATGGACTGAAGTAATCCCATAAGAACTTGATGTTCTGCCTTGATTTGTTGACAAGTCAAACACTTAGCCACGAATTCTACTATCTCTCTTTTCATTCCCGGCCATCAATACGACTCCCGTAGATCGTGATACATTTTCGTTCCACTAAGATGCAAGGAAAAAGAACTATCGTGAGCTTCTTGGGGTATCAATCCTTTTAAATCTGCAGCATTATGCACACAAATTTGATTACAAAATCTCAAGCAATTTTGATTATCAATACTAAAATTTTCTACCGGACCATTTTGAACCATTCCTCTTTTCTTCAATAGTTTAACATTTGAAAATTGCGCTTCTCTAATTTGATCAACCAACACTGGTTTAACTTTTAGCTCAGCCATCAAGTTGCCATCATCACTAATACTGACTTGAGCAAACATTGCTTGCAACTCAACTACTGCCTTTCTACTTAATGCATCGCCTACAACGTTAGCTTTTCCCGAATGATAATTGATGACACTGTCATAATCCTTTAGAAGTTTCACCCAACAATGCTGTCTCAAATTCAACTCCTTTTGAGTTAGGAGATATTTAAGACTTTTATGATCGGTAAAAATGTGACACTTTTCACCATATAAATAGTGTCTCCAAATCTTCAAGGCAAACACCACTGCGATTAACTCTAAATAGTACGTTGGATAATTACGTTCATGAATTTTTAATTGGCGCGAAGCATAAGCAATTACCTTGCCGTCTTGCATCAACACATAACCTAAATCGTTTAAAGAAGCATCACTATAAACCACAAAGTCTTTTCCCGATTCAGGCAAAGTTAGTATTGGTGCCTCTGTCAACCTTTGTTTTAATTGCTCGAAACTTTCTTGGCAACGATCACTCCAATTAAATAGGACATCCTTTTGCAGTAGTTTCGTCAAAGGCATGGCTATCTTCGAAAATCCATTTACAAATCTTCGGTAGTAACCAACTAAACCCAAGAGCGAACCTCTAACATATTTCTTGGTGCTTTCCACTGAACAACTACCTCGATCTCTTTGGATCCACTCTAATTCCCTCAATTAAGATAACATGACCTAAAAACACCACTTCAGATAGCCAAAATTCACACTTGCTCAATTTTCCATACAACTTCCTTTTTGGCAATACTTGAAGGACGATTCAGAGATGCTGCTCGTGTTCTGCTTTCGACTTTGAGTATATCAAATATCATCAATGAAAAATACCAAAAATTGTTCTAAATAAGGTTGGAAGTATGATTCATCAGGTTCATAAAAGCTATCGGAGCATTTGTCAACCGAAGGGCATCACCAAGAATTCGTAATGACTGTAACGCATACGAAAAGCTATTTTGGGAATGTCACTATCCTTGACTTTCAGTTGGTAATAGCTCGATCTCAAGTCAATTTTGGAGAAAACGGAAGCTCCTTTCAGTTAATCAAATAAGTCGTCAATCCGTGGAAAAGGATACTTATTCTTGATCGTCAACTTATTCAATTGCCGATAGTCTATACACAACTGCATTGATCCATCTTTCTTCTTAACAAACAATACTAGAGCTCCCTAATGTAACACACTAGGACGTATAAATCCTCGATCAAATAAATCTTGCATTTGAATTTTCAACTCTTTGAGCTCTGTTGGTGCTATACAATAAAAGGATATGGACACTAGAGCTGTACCAGGTAGCACTTCAATTGCAAACTCTACCTCCCTCTTAGGTGGTAATCCTGATAACTCCTTGGGAAACTCGTCAGGAAATTCACAAATAACTCGAATCTTGCTAATTTGACTATCAACTGCATCTGAGTTCATTACATAAGCTAAAAAGGCTTTACAACCTGATTAAGCAACTTATTAGCTTGAACCGCCTAAATGGTTCGAATTAAACTATTCGATCGAACCCCATTTACTTCAATCAAACCTCCATTAGCACTCTGAATCGTAAACTTTTTCTTACGGCAGTCTAAAATCACTCTATGCTCAGTGAGCCAGTCCATACCTAGGATTAAATCAAATTTACAAAATGGCATGATTAATAAGTCAACAGGGAAATATAAATTCTGAATCTCTAATGGACATTGTCTACACACTCGGGCAACCAGTACTGATTGTCCTAAGGGGCTTGACACAATCATGGACACCTTGGATATCTTAGATTTTAAACTCCCCGACTTAACCAACTCAGAATTAATGTAAGAATGAGATGATCCGGGGTTTATCAAAGCATAAACTGGCGTAGAACATAGTAGAAAGATACTTGTAACCACATCAGTAGCATCACCCTTCTCGCGAGTACGAACAACGTAAGCACGCGCTGGCACTCTGACATTTGACTGACGAGTAGTCGCGTCACTTTCTCTTCTAACACCACCCCTAGAAATGGAACCTCCACGACTCATCCCACGACCTCGAAACATAGATGCAGATATTTGAATAGAAGTAAGAGTGGTAGCATCACCTCTCGGGCAATCTCGAGCAATGTGATATAATGATCCACAATGAAAACAAGCTCGAGTTAATCTCTAACATTCACCTCGGTGCTTCTTTCCATAATGCTCAAAGGTGGTATTTCAATATCATGAGACGGGCCTCATACACTACCCACAAACACTATTGGTTATCGATTTCTATCCCCTTTAGACTTGAAGGTTGATTTCCACGTGTCACGAGTATCTCTAGATTGCTTCGGTTGAGGATGAGAACTAGCATCCCTAGTCCGTTTCCCAGTAGATCGCGTATTCTCAATCTTTTTGTTGAGACCCAAGGCTGGTTCTACCATTTTTGCGTGCTCAACTAAGTCAGCAAACTCAGATATTCTGTGCGATACCAATTATATCCAAAGCTCATCACGTAATCCTCGTAAGAATCGTATACTATTCTCAAGTTCGAAAGGAAGAAATTTAGTGACGTACTTGCTGAGCCGCAGGAACTCTCGCTCGTAGTCCACAATTGACATCCCGTTCTACTTTAACAATAGAAACCCTTGCTTCCTTTCTTTGAGATATAGTTCTCTTACGTATTTTTCTGAAACTCTCGTTGGAAGAACTCCCAATTCACCCTCGCAACAGGTTCTTGGCGTGTGGTTGTCTGCCACCAAGTATATACTTCTCCTTGCAGTAGAAAACAGCGCAGATTAAGCTCTCATGGGGCATGCATTCTAATTGTTGTAATACTCTCTTAGTGGATTCCATCCACATCTCAACTATCGAAGGATCCCTCCTTTTAAACCCAAGAATTTCGTTGCCTCGTACCTTCGTAGTTTCTTGATCGGAGCCTGTCAAGCTGTAGATTCTAACGTTACAGTAGAAGTGGCTCTCATGACTCGCTGAAGAGCTTTAATAATAGCTTGAAGTAAGTTCATGTCCATTTAACCTTTGTTGTTATTCTGATCTTCATTAGGTTGTTGAGCACTAGTTCGGTTCACACTTGGCGTCAAAGATTCAAATACATCTGCATCCTCGGTATAGTCTTCACTAGAGTATATTTCTTGAAAATTCTTATCGTTTTACCTTTTGACTTCTTTTTAAAACTATAAGATGGAAACAATCATAATCAGTATCACCACTTGACATGTACCTCCAGACTCAATTCCATGCTTGTCTTAGTCCGAAAGTCGGCTAAACTGAAAGCTCTGATACCATTAAATGTAAAACCCCTTACCCAATACGATCAACAAATTCGAGTAAGTGTCACAACTTCCCTATTAACATACGAGACTAAATAAGATCTTGATTCCATATCAATTGCGGTGTTATACTTTATTAAAAAAACATTAATGAACTCAAATCTATGAAACAAGTATATTTATTTCATTCTTTGCAAACATTTTTTTTTGAAAACTAAAAGCTTCTACCCATACATACATGGGTAGGTATCGGTAGTTCAGAAGGCAAAAAAGACTCAGAATTTACTGTAGATTTCTACCGGTAGTCATAAGCGATCTACTAATACTTCTCTATCAACTACCGAAACATCCTATCCATCTACTAGTACTATAAGTTCTAGAGATCAAAATAAATTTAGCCTGAAACTTCTATCGATACTCTTGAATAAAATACCGAAACTATTGTGCAACTACCGATACTTAAAGGGAATTCTACCGAAACAATATGAGTCAGTAGCTAAAATACTTTTTTCCCTGCACTTCTACCGAAACTACAACAATTTCTACCAATACCACAATTTATCCTAGCAGAGTTTTACCAGTATAAGTATTAAACTACCGAAATAAGGCAACCATTTTGCAACATACACATTTGTAGGATGATGGATCACAACCAAATATAAGTTAACAATATTCCAAAGAAACTAGATCATACATTCTCCAATATCACAAAATACTAAACATCCTAAATCTAAACTCTTCCTAGGTACATGCTGACCCAAAATAAACAAAACTCACGGTCGTTTGAGAGCGGGATTTGACTTTAGATGCTGAGACGAGAGATTACCAAAATGTACCTACCTTGCGCATGTAACATGAACATACGCTTAGTATAATATGGTGGTATACTAAAAACCTAAACATATTAGTCATTACAACATACTTAAAAATCTAATTTAATATCTATACAACCATACCAATATCTTTTCCCATACCAAAATCATAAAAATGCTAATCATATTTCATATTTTCATTATTAAATATATTTACATATATACACATTATAATACCATTTTTTCACAATCTATTTCAACTTTATTTCTCGGATTGAATTTCATTTCATGTTTGCTTTATTCCCCTTGCATGCATTTTCATTCACACATGCCACACGCATATTATATATATATCCTTAATATTCCACATGTAACTCATGGCATTTCCATTCCTTTTAAAAACATAATATTCATCATTTTTAATTCCCTATTAACATGACTTGGACTCTAACATATACACGGATCCAACCAACACACCGGTTTGGCACCCAGTGCTTTATCGGATAAATTCAAAGTAATAATCGCGCCCAGTGCTATAATAAAGGTGACACCCAGTGTCTCATCATCGGTTAAATCGAAGTAATCTTGGCACCCAGTGCCTCATCGACTCGTCGTCGAAGAAATCCCTAAACTCTTCCTATTTTATGGCATACCATCTATATTTGACTCGGCTCGAATAGTTAATAGGGTATTCATCTCGAATCTAAATACCAACCAATATCTCAATATAATCACATTCAAAATTCAATATAGCAATAATATCCCTATGTTTTTCTATATCACAAAAAAATCATTTCGTATAAGCATACATTTGATCTTCATATACATGTACATATATAAATATACTTCACTAAATTTAACCAACTTGATTTGATGAATTATAACTAGTTTAGGTTATAGAAATACCAACCATAGATTCCTAGCTATTCGTCGGAGACTTTGTCCTTGCCCTTCCTTTTTGAGGAGTCCGGGTCAACGTTAGCTACGAAATTACATATACACACAATTTTCATTTTAATTAAATTAAAAATCCTATTCTCATTCTTACAATTATTTTACCAAATTGTCTAGATTTTAGGTTCTCACAATTTTAAACCACCTTCTATCCCTTAGTTTGGTCCCTTTTCAATCCTAGCTCATTCTTCATCAAAATAATCTCAAAAGCTTCATTTTCTCAACAATGGTGGTATTCAATATTCTTGACCATATTGAAGAATATAATATGGGTTCATTAACTTAAGGCATAAGGATTCCATAGACATAAAAATCAAAAGGAAAAGATTTAATCCAACTTACCAATTTGAAGCTTAACCTAGCAAGGTTCCTAACTTTCTCCCCAATTTTCGCTTCCTTGTTGCTATCGAAATTCTAAGTTAGAAGAAGAAGAAAATATTTTTTTCTTTCTCTTTCATGCCAACCCACGCCTTTTATCATCATTACCTACCTTCTCCTTATTTTATTTAATTTCTTTTAATCACCCAAAATTCTCAAACCATAACTCCCTTTTAAATTCTAAATTTAAACTAATTTTGGAGCCACTCACTTGTACCTAACGGCACAAAGGCTTCCAAAGGGGAATTTTTCCCCTTTGGTCCTTCCTTTTTATCCAATTTAAAACCTCTTTTATAAATTGCACTTTTACCTATATGCAATTTAGTCTTCATACTCAACTAGGGCACTACACACTTAAATTTACTTATTCAAAATAGATTATTATACGATTTATTTTCTATAAATATTTACGGATTCAATTTACAAACACGGAGTCTCGAAAATACGCTTTTTTGATAATCCCAAATCCGGGTTGTTACATAATTAATTTCATTACATTCTCTCTGCAACTAAAGGCAATTCAAACTTTACTCTTCTTATAATTTAGTCCTTATGTACAAAAAGTCAACAATCATCAAATATCACTTGACATTTATTTTGTCATTATTCAAAACTTCACTTAATATAGTTTATCTAGTTATCTATTTCACTTATCTAACATTTATACACTTTGCAATTTAGTCTTTTTTCTTCAAATTCACTACACATAAGCTATTTAATATATTTTAAGAATTCATCTCCACTTTCAAATAAATTCCATAATACACATTAACATTTTCTTATATAAATAAATCTCATAAATATTACTAAAACAATTTTAACAATTTTTCACTTATGTTTTAATTAGGTAAAGTAAAATTCTTGAAGTACTTACTATCAAATGCTTGGAATGAGTTCTTTTTTTTCTTCTTTCACTCTCTTTTGTTACTTCCTTCCCCTTATTAAGCACTTGTTCACCTCTCTTCTCCTTCTCTTCATTAACATAACATACACGCACAAGATTTAATACCAAAACAATGATCACGTATTATTTGTATGTTTTTTTAATGAGATAAACATGAAATCCTTTAAGAAAACTTATCAACCTTACCTCAAATCTTTACTCAAATCCCTAACTTTTCCTTTCTCTCTCCTCAAATGTGTATACTATTGAAAAATAATGTTTACTAGGGACCTTTGAGGCATATTATTTATGGGTAAAATTGAAGTTTTTAAATAATAAATTTTATTATTATATTCTACTCCATGAGACCTTTAAAACGATATATAATATGTTCAAAATGGTTGAGTAATGAATGAGAAATTGAAGTTCAAAGTAACCTGCATGAAAATAATTGTTGAGGAAAAATGATGCTTAAAACCTCATATCTCACATTATTAAAAGTGTGGTATATGAGAAGGGTTTATAAGCTAGAAGCAACATGTTGGTTAGTAAATGACTAAACTAAAGCTCTCCCTCACGCGTAGAGGGTGCCAGTTAAACCAAAACAGGTTAGGTGTAACACCCATAACCCGTCTCTGTTACTAGATTAAGGCTAAGGTGCATTACCAGTTAATCTAACACTTAACCTCATATTACTGTACAATAATTCAACTTAAATTATACAATCTCACATCCCATATCATACGTATACATTGAACTTAAAAACGTGCCTTTACGGCCTTAAAAATAGCTTATAAATAACTCAGGACTAATTTGAATCAAGTCAAAAAATTTTAAAAAAAAGTTGAAAAGTTTGAGAAATAGGGACACACGGACGTGTGCCAATCCGTGTGCTTGCCCGTGTGTAAGCTCAAAGAAGGGACACACGGACGTGTCGCTGACTGTGCATCAAACCTTTGGTACTTATGAAAATGGTTCATACGGCCCGTGTACCAAACCGTGTGACTACTGCACTTAAATTACAAAATCCATACGACCGTGTGCCAGATCGGGTGTACCCAAAGGTGACTAAAATCAAGCTCAAACTTAACCTATTTGTTTAGGGACTTAATCCAATTCATATAACAATTTAAACATACCTTAAAACACCCTAAAAAGACATCCATATTTACATGCCACTTATAACTGAGCCAACATAAACGATTAATTACCAGATAGTGTGACCTCCAAAAGTAATCCAATCGATAGCTCGTATCTGACGGTCTGCTGCAAGAAAGAAAAATTCAAACGAAGCGCTTGCTTAAAGCTTAGTAAATTCGTAATGAACTTAAATTTAAGTTACAATAAAGGATGAAAACTTAAACCTTTTACCAGATAATCTAATATCATGATCATAAGTTCGATAATTATCTATACGCATCACAAATCTCACAAGGTTAGTGATTTTGTATGTAAATGTACAACTTTATCTGATATCAAAACTATACATGAGAACCACATTTGGAATATAAATCAAATATCATATTTACTCATGACAATCACATTTCATTTCACATATCTAAATCAAATGTTTCAATTCATACATATATTTTCACATAATCAATTTACATACTCTTTCATGTAAAGATTCATTAACTCTTACACTCACATTTTATACATTTAACATATAAAGATTCATTATCTGTTATACTTACATTTCCTTCGTATACAACACAACCTCACAAGATTGGTAAGTATCACCAAGAAACATATAATTTCAACAATTAAGATAACTTGTAATAATAACACTTCAAGCATAATAAATCATCCATCAAACATTCAGTAGTACATGCTTTCTCGTTTTCAACCATTTGTATCAACATTTTCCAATTCGCATGTCTTAACCTTATTCATTTCATATATAAATACATATGCTTTAAAGCCTTAAACATCCATTGAACCAGATTTAAATATCTTCCAGGTATTTATACTTATGATGCCTTTGACACTTCCTGTGAATATTATCATAGCAATTAACCTTTATTATTTTGATGGATCCTTATAAAAGTATTCAATACGCAAGTTCATTACGTTTATGCTTGCCAGCATGAATACGTTTACGCTCGTCAACAAGAATACATTTACGCTCGCCAGCATGAATACGTTTACGCTCGCCAGCATGAATACATTTACGCTCGTCAGCAAGAATACGTATACGTTTACGCTCGTCAGCATGAATACGTTTATGCTTGTCAACATGAATACTTGAAACATTGCGTTTGAAACCTTTATTTGATCCATCGAAACATACTTCACATATTATTTACTTTGCATTATACATATTTCACATGTCTATATTTACATATCTAACTTTATCAACATTATTATTGAAATAAACTAAGTCCATAGTTAAAATAAAACTTACTTCACATTATGTCATTTCGAGCACACATCCATATAGTTCTTATTTATCAATCAGAAGATCAATTTAGCTAATAATGCAATTTCATTCAATTTACTAATTGTCATATACAATTCTATTTAATTCATTCATAATATAAATAAAAACTAACATATCATATAATTAATTAAAATTTTTTTTTCACATGAATTTAAATATATTTTTTCATTATTTATAGCCATGGCCTTCAATTGTAATTTCTTTTTCAATTATATCATTTCAAGCTCATATCCATTTCATATTTTCTAATTATAATATCTAACTTAAACATCATCACCAATTATTTCAGCTCATCACATAATTATCTCAAACAATCAAACTCAATTTCATATAAATAGATATGTCTTAAATTACAAAAATAACATATAATTAATTTGATAAATTTACGAACTTACCTCGACTAAAATAGTTGTAAAAATAGAGTCGACCACTTATCCGAGACTTTAGCTTTTCCTCGATCAAAGTTTACTTCTCTCGTTTCTTGATCTAAATAATAATTCTATTTAATTAAATAATTCACATAACTTAAAATACTTAATCCAATCCTATGACCCATTTTATTTCGGATTTATGAAATTATCCCATCATTTTAACTTTTGTGCAATTTATTCCCTAAACCCAATACTCACAATTTAAGCACGGTTAAAGAATACCCATGCAAAATAATTTTTACCTAGTCCATACTCAACTCACTTTTATCAAAATTTCACAAAAAATTCATGAAATTTCACTATTTTGGCATTTAATCCGTAATTGCAAAAATTAACAAAATTTACTAAATCAAATGATCCCTAAACATTTCATATCTTCAAAATCTAACACTTTCTATCAAAACTCAAGCAATTTCACTCTAAATTAAATCTTACTCCATATTTCTCATTTTTACTTTAATTTACTAAATTTACAAAATTTGATTCTTACTACTTGAAATTAATAATAAATTTCACTACTTAGTGTCTTTCCACTTCTAACACAAAATATATCAACTTTATCCTTAAAACTCTATCTACCAAACAATGGTAGTATTTAATATTCTTGACAATAGGAAAAAATACGACATGGGTCAAGAAAAGTGAGATATCGAGATTCCAAAAACATAAAAAGTACAAAAAAATAGTTTAATTAAGCTTACCAATTTAAAGCTTCAACTAATCAAAACTCCAAACTATTCCCAAATCTTTCTTTCTCCCTTTACTGCCGAATGGCTAAACTAAAGAGAAAGAAGATATTTTATTTTACTTTCTATTTCTTCTCATCACTATACTTAGTATAATCATTACTTCTGTTGAAGCCCAATTTTGAACAGACCTATTCAAAAAAATAACAAAACAAAATAAAAAAGAAAAATTTAAATTAAATGTTTAAATGTCCATTTACAAACCAAAATCCAAATTACAAATTCAGCCCAACACCCAAATGACCTAATACATTGAAAAAAGAAAAGTTAGAAACCCTAGCAAGGGTTTGCTTCTTGCTGCTGCCCTCCTCTCCCACACCCCTCGTGCCACATCAGCCAAACAGCCCCAAGCCAACCACCACCTTTGACGCCGAAACCACCATGTCTGCCACCACAAACGCCACTATTTCGAACCTGTACACGCAAGGAAAAAGAAATACGTAAGATCAAGCAGACAAATGAAAAGAAACAAAATGAAATCATTGTATTATGGCTATAAAAGCCGTGAAAATCGATTGTAATGGGGGGCCCTCTTCGAATTCAAGCAATAAAAATCATAAAATCAATCAAAAAAGGCAGATTCAAATATAAGCAGTCAAGAATATTTTCTTTGTTATCAAGGTATATTGGTTTTAATATATATTTATATATTTTTTTTGTTATACTATTATTACATTTTTTATATTGGAAAACAGTCTTTAAATAATTATAAAACAAAAAAAAATACAAAAGAAGAAGTTTCAAGGGTTACCTGGATCCGAGTTCTCGTCGTCGTGGCAGCAAACGGAGTCCCTCCGAACCCATTCACGTTCATGAAGGACTCCAATATTCAGGCTTTTTTTTAAAAAAAAATATTAGAAATAGAATACTAAAAATAACATTAGATTTCAGAAAGAAAAAATCATCAAAACATTTATTTTTTTTTTAGATCTGTAAAGATCTAATTAGATCTAGATTAAATATTTTTATAAAAACGAAAAAAAAAAGAAGAAGGAAAAAACGAATTGAAAAAGAGGAACTCTAAAGACGAAAAATTTAAATCTTTTTAAAAATAGATTTGGAACGATTTCATTAAATCCAAGCTTAGATCTGTTGTTAAAACAAAAAGGAGAAGGTTTATAACATACCTGACGCCGTGTGTATGGCAGTTCGAGGCACCGGAGGATGGCGAACATGGCGGGCGCGGACAGCGGGCGACCACGATCTCTACGGTCAGACATGGAGGGTGTTTGACAGAATTTCAGAGGAAAAAAGAACAAATCTGGTTTTTGAAAAGGGAATGAATAAAATGATTTTTTTTAATATTGGAGGCATACAACGTCGTTTTTGGCTTGCAGGTTTGTGCCAAAATGGCACCATTCGGATGCACCCGACCCACCAGCGCACTTGGACCTTGAAGATCCGCGTGTTTTCACGGAAGGGTTTATTTGCGGGGTTGGTCCTTACTCTTTTCCAAGGTTTTTAAATATGATCCTGTTCAGCATAAAATTGGACTCTATGCGACGTCGTTTCAAACCTGATTTCAGTGGCTTTGAAACACTGTCGTTTCGATGGTAGAACTAAAAAATAGAGGGAATATTTCCTATCGAGGTCCCATTGTATTTCATATTATTTTAAATCGATACATGTGTCTCTTAAAATCATTTTTTAAAATTTGTAAGCCAATTTTGTTTCTTTTTTTAATTGGTCCTTTGACCACTGTTTTATAAATAAAAGGGCAATTTTATAGTTTGCCCCTTTCTTTTTTTTTTTGTTTATTAAAGTCTGTCCTTTTGCTTAAATTTTGTTTTAAATTAGCAATCTAATTTAATCCATTTTTTAATTTTGCTCCTCAAACCTTTTAAATTGTTTATTTATTTAAATTGTTTTAATTTAGTTTGCTACTTTTTACTTTAAATATTTAATTAATTCTTTTAAAGTTTAGCAAACAAATCCTACTCTTTATTCGATCCTCCAATCCTTATTTCAATAACAATATGGGAAACTTCCGTTTAACCCTTTAAAAAATTATTTATTTATTAATATGTTAATTTATTTGTTTCATATATTGAATGCATATATCATTGTATTATTTCACCGTACACTCACTTGTCATTATGTATTTACACCACGTTATACTTCGTCATCGTAATTATTGTGCTCTTCTTCTTCATTTAAAAAAAATATATATTTGTGTTTTGATGAAACAAAGGATTTCAAAATCGAAGCAATGTTCGTTATTTCGTGATTTGTTGAAAAGTCAAACCTTAACTTATTAGGCACGATTTTTCTTTGAATCGAAATATTCGAATACTTTTCTCTCTAAAAATAATAAACATGAAATTTTAAAATGTGGATGCTTGTTATTTTTGAAGATTTTAGGTGTTGTGCCCTAACTTACTGTACACGACTTCTTTTCTCGATTTTCAAAATAATGAGCCTTCCTCGCAAAGGTCAATTTCTGAAAATAATATTAAACTGGTTAATCATGCATTAAGGATCGTATTTTAATTTCTACCCGAGTTTTCAAATTTTCAACAATTAAGACCCTTTAAAAATCGATTTGGTACCAATTTTGGGTGTGTAAGGGTGTTAATCCTTTCTCATACGTAATCGACTCCCGAGCTCATTTTCTGGATTTCAAAGACCAAAACCATTTTCAATTAATTAAAATGTTTTGAAGGTGCTCCAATCACACCAATAAAAAATGATTGGTGGCGACTCCATTTTCGATTTTAAAATTAAAAGTTGGACGCGTTTCAAAAACGTTTCGACAGCTTGGCGACTCCACTGAGGACAAATAAGAGAGTCAAGGCAAAAGTCGATTATTTTCGGGTCCTTTTTGTTAAAAATTTCAATAACTCGGTTCAAATTGATATATGATCATTTGCATTTTCTATGAAATACCATGATAATATTATTGCTAGTATAAGTTCGCATTCATTTGCATCTATTACTACACACCTTTTAAGTGAAAGTGAGAAACTATTCCTTCGTGAGGTTTTCACCTCCGTGCAGGATAGTGAATTGCTTTCGGGATTACATTCGTACCTATGTTTTCGTGAAGTTTTCACTTCCGTGCAAACATATGGGAAATGTGTCCCCCTAAACCGAACTCATCCGTATGAGCCTGTAATGGGTGAGGATCGAGGAATCTATTGGTTTAGGTACTCTAACTCTGGAACCTAAACCTCATATAACGAGCCTTAAGTGCCTACCTTAGTATAGAATTACACCAAACTGTTAGCAGTCTCCCAGACATAGTACACTTAAATGCAAGAAAGAATGTTGACATCTTCGTTTGAGTTAGTCGTCTTCCCTAAAGTGTAGGGGCAAGTAGAGGGCGCGGTTGTAGATTTGTTTGATCGATTTGATAAGAGAATCACTCATGTTCTAACAATCTCAGACACTAAACGCCTGTCGAAGAAAAGGGGAAAAAAGGTGTGTATTGGTGCACAACTTTTGCTAGTATGGGTCCATGGCCATTTTTGGAAAGTCGAAAAGTCTCTTATCGAGTATTCTCTGAGGACTACTCTATGTCGAAGGAATTTATGGCTATCTAAAGACAAGATGACTTCGCCAAGAAATTGGAAATAAATGAGGAATGACTTCAATGCTCTTAGGGCAAGTTTGAGATAGGGACCAAGTCGCAAGCAGGATTCGACCAAGTGCGAGAAAATGACTAACCAGTTGTAGATTTAGCAATTCAAGACCAAAACTTTGAACTTAAAATTAGGGTCAAGCAAAGCAAAAAATAAAAATTAGCTTGGAAGATTAGGCTTTGAGCATTAAGGCACGACCATACATGTATCTGCCTTATGTACAGAAATTTATTTTTCTAGTAAAGTTGTTCTAATGGAATGGAACCACGAATCAACGCCTTGTTGCATGCATTATTCATTCGCATTGCACTTCATGCTAAATTTTTATAAGTCCCCACATATCTGAAACATTCGTGTGTGTGTGAGTCACCACCCTAATGAAAACTAAGAGAAAACTTGATAAATCGAGATAATTTAGGAATGTAAAATTTTTTACTGAGAGTGGAACCCATCGAGAGTTTCGTCCCTACACCCTTGGAAGTGTTTTGGACAGGTAGACTGTGAAGGAGTTTCCTGTAGTTTTTAGGACTTTTTCAGAAAAATATCCAGAACACACTTATCACTCAAGCCCGAGAGTAATAGGGGTCTTTTATAAAGGGTACATGATCATTGTCTTTTATTCTGATGAAAATGAATGCATTTTTTGTGCCCCATTTGGCAAGCGCCTTGCTTTTCTTTTTCAGCCATATGGCTAAGTATTATTAAATTCATTTATTCTTTGACTCTTCCTTACCCATATGTTAGATCCCTTGATAACAAGGACACAAGCGACACTGCTGCTGTTGACTTAGACCCTTTGAAAAGGGCATGAGTCCAAAAAAACTTTAAGACTTTGAAATGATCAAGGATGTAACTTGTCTCTCTCCCATCTACTATGGATGGTTGAGCAAGATAAGAGACGAATATCACCTCGAGGAGTTGTGATTTTAAGTAAGATTTGAGGCATGTGTCTTTGTAGAAACAAGACAAGATGCTTAGAGAATCCAAAGGTCTTTGCATGGTCCTATCAAAGCATGCCAGGTTTAAGGAACTGATGTCGTGACACATAGGCTCCCATAAAAGGAAGAATGCAATCTGATTCAACAGAAACTTCAAAAATTGAGGCTTGACGTGTTATCAAAAGAAAATCAAGAAAAAAAAGGGTCAAAAAATCCGTAAAGGGTATTTTAAAACCCCAATACATAAAAAAGAACAAAAAGAAAGAAAAGAAAAAAAAGTCAAGATAAGAACTCGCAAAAAGGCATTTTGAAAATTTATTCTCCTTCATTTTTTCACATCGTGGTCTCTTTCTATGTGAAGATGGATATCATCGAGCCAACTTTGCAAAAGAGTTTCTAATGAGCGTCAATTCGTCCTCATTGATTACTACTTCCTATACCAATTGGCGTTTAAGCAGATTCTTGAAAAAGAGAGATTATATGTCAATATGGAATGCCAAAAAAGATCATATCCAACGATGACTTGAATCTGAGTAACAGCATGATAGCAAAAGTTTGCAGCCAATTCAAGAACAAGTATCACGACTCAGCACCAAATCACCAAAAGAGAATAGGACATTAGAGGTGACTAATAAGAATATCAAAAGGATTCATAGCAAGAGACCTATAAAGATTGACATGAGAAGTTATCATTTGCTCTCTACGCTTATTGAACAGTTAATCAAGACTTTGTTAGGGCAACACCTTTCCCAATTATTTACGGAATAAAAGAATTCTCGCCCATTGGAGTCGAGTTTCTTTCACTCCAAAATTTTGTTAAAACTGATGAAGCAGAATGAATCAATCTAGATGTAGTCAACTAAACTTGATTGAAGAAAAGATACTAAAGTCATCCATCATGATCAGATGACAAGAGTTTACGGTAAAGAAGGTTCTGCTCTAGAGAATTCCACGAGAGAGCTCTGGTTTTGAAGAGGATCTTGCTTACAAAAGACATCTAAAGAAAATGGATGTCGAATTGGGAAGGCCTCATGAGGTGAAGAAAGTCTTTTTTAGAGGAGCTTTGATTTTAAACCGAGATGGATGACAAAGACTTGCCCAACCTCTTGAACTCAAACTTGGTGAGAAAAGATTCCACCTAAAAAAAGAGAAAAAGAAAAAAGAAAAGAAACAAAAAGGAGAGGTCGAGGTGAAAACCCATAAAGGGCATCTCGAAACCTAAGGAGATTTGAGTTGAAAACCTGAAAGTACAGCTCAATTTTGAATAAAAGGAAGAGGCATGAAGGAGTCTTCTCTCTCAAAAGTAGTAAGGTAGAGAAACTTTACACCTTGAGTCATTGATGAAGTACTCCAAGTTTAATGGACACATGTCAAGCTCAGAATGGTTCTCATCAAGTTTACTCAATGAAGCTCATACTTTGATATCTGGGGCTCCTAACTCCATTCTTTGTTCACCTTATGTTTGGCAACTTTTGACAAGTACGGGTCATTTTTTAATCCTTTTCTTTCATGTGAGCTTTGCCTCTAAGAAATCCAATTTATTTCGCCTTGCGACCATGTTCAAGCATTTTTGCATCAAAATAACGGTTAATGAACCAATGATCTTTTCATTCAATCGAGTTTTGCCTTCAATCAGATTCAATTTCATCCACCTTACAACCTTAATTCAAGCATTTTTTGTATTTAAAATAACGGTTAGTGGTTAAACGATATAAGGAATAAAAGGATTTCTACATATCATTCTAGAAAATTTCTAAATAGTACAAGGACCTGACATAGGACCACTAGTTGGAAAATAACCAAACCCGAGGGTTAAAAGGGTCTTAAAACAAATAGTTCAAATTATGACTATCTCTTTAGGTTTCACGACAAAGATACACATACAATACATGATAACACGTCAATGATAGGACTTAGAAAAATGACGAACAATGTCGACTAAGGACCAAAAATAAAATCATTTCTCAAAGATGACATTTTAGCATTCATCATTCATACTCAACTGTTTAGGAGCATTTGATTCATCTTGATCATGGCATCCTAACAATCTGGTCTACATAGAGACCCGTTAAAGCATATTCTATTAGTTTCATTACCACAAAATGGCGAAATGAACCTAGGAAACATAAAGATGTGATGGGAAGGATTAAGCAACGGTGAATTTGGTACCATGAAATGTGATGGAAAAGATTGAGGTCACATGTAACAGCCCGTTTTTTAGTGGTGTTGGAAACAGTGGTTTTGGGAACCACAAAACTGACGGGGAAATTTTTATAATGACTGTTTAAATTAAATAAGTCAATAATAATTTTATATGGAATTTTGAATTGACGAATTTTAATTATTGAATTAAAAGTTAATAAGTGATTTAGTTCAAAAGTCAAGTGGTTTGAGGAATAAGGTATCGGGACCTCGTTTCTGAAATTAAGGTTCGTAAATATTTTTATTAAATATTTACAGAGTCTTATTATATGTGAATTGAAATTCAGTTGGGTAATTTTGATGATTAGTTGCTTAATTAAGGAAAAAGGAGTAAATTGTAAAAGGGGTAAAAGTTAATTGTTATTGATTAAAAATAAAAGGGACCAAAGTGGTAATTACACCCATGGTCAAAAAGTCCAAGCGGTGGAGGATATGATTGCCTTCCACTAACTTTTGGGTTATTTTTCATTTAGTCCTTTTTAGTTTAAGGCTAAATTGTAAACAAGTTTGTTTAATTGGAATTTAATATAATTGAAGGACCAATTATGAAATTATATGATGTGAAACTCTTTAGATTTTTATAAATTGCAATTAAATCCTAATAAAATGAGGATTTACTAATTAGTCTATTTTTAGTGTGATCGAAATTAGTGGTTTTGAGGCCATAAATTTGATGTGTCAAACCTTAAATATTAATTATTTAATATTTATGAGGTCATTAGTATTGTATTAAAATTTGGTCATGAAATTTGATTATTTAGATAGTAAATTAAGTAAAAGGACTAAATCATAAATATGAAAAAGATGGATTTATTTGAAAAAAAAGAAAACATGAAGGATTGGAATAGTAATTATACAATTGGAAGAGTAGTGGACGAGTTTGGCTATTATTTTAGTTGAAATTCATGTGTGAACAAGGGATAAAATGGTAATTAAGTAAATAAATGTTAGAATTAAAAATTGAAAAGGGAGAAAAAAAGGGTTATCTTCTTCATTTTACTTTCTCCATAGCCGAAACCTAAAAGAAGAACAAGTTTAGGAATGACCAAGCTTTGGATCATTGTAGGTGAGTGAAATCTCGCCCGTTTTTAGTAATTTTTATGTTTTTGAGTTCGTATTAGCTTAATCTAGCTAGCCCGAGGACTAAATAGTGATTATGTAAAATGTTATAAATTTTTCCATTGATGAATAAGCTTGTTCTTGAAAGATAATGGAAGATTTATAAGCTTGATTGTTAGATTTTATTATTTTGTAAAGTAGTTTTTTACGATTTTAATGTTTAAGGACTAAAATGTTAAAGTGATAAATTTACAAGGACTAAAAGTGAAATAATTGAAAAATTGGGCTTTATTGAAGTACTATAGTATTAAGCTAAACTTGATTTTGTTTAAAAATGATTAATTTTGAAGTTTTATGCTAAAGGACTAAATTGAATAAAAGGAAAGTATTAGGGGTAAATTTGTAATTTTCCTAAAAGGAACAATTGTGTTAAATGCTTTGATTATGTGTTTTAATGTGAAATCTGGATGAATTGTTGATTTAGATTGCGATCGTGCCACGGATCGCAAAAAAGGAAAATTAGCAGAATAGTCCCTAAAGTTTAGCCAAACTACAATTTCATCTGGTAAGCTCGTACTATTAACTTCCAAATTTGATATTTGCAATTATATATTTATTTTGAATATATTCCTAATGGCAGATCGAGACTGAAGGCTTGAGGAGTAATCTGATTCTGGCTCGAAAGAGCATTATTCTGATTCTGGCTTGAAAGAGCGTTATTCTGATTCTTGGCTCATATGAGCTAATCATTCTGGGCTTGTAAGAGGTAATCATTCTGGGATCGTATGAGCTAACCATTCTGGGCTCGTAAGAGCTAATCATTCTGGGCTCTTAAGAGCTAACCATTCTAGGCTTGTAAGAGCTAATCATTCTAGGCTCGTAAGAGCTAATCATTCTAAACTCATAAGAGCCAACCGTTCTAGGCTCATAAGAGCTAACCATTCTAGGCTCATGTGGGCTAAGTTGTTTGTGCTCGTAATAAGTTAAAAAATCTGAAGAATTGAAAGAGATTAAGTTCGTTATTGTGTACATGATTATGAATACATACTCGTTATCATCTTTTAACTGATTTGTCTATTCTATAAGGAATGATATTTGCGAACTTACTAAGCTTAATAACCTTACTCGTGAATCTGTTGTTGTTTTATAGATACATTTTACTGTCTGAAGATCGGATCATCTCAAGGAAATCACATTATTGCAGAGCTTGTATGGCAGATCTTACATCACTTAGTCTTATGGCATGTACTAGGATGACGTCACTTTTTGCTTATGTACAATGAGTTTGTGAAAAACCTTGCTATGTTGATGAAATGTTGAAAGTAGACTTAAGTACCTTGTTTTGACATGAAAATCATGTACTGTGTTGACTTAAATGCATACTTAAAGTTGTGTATGAATGAAGTTAATGAACTTGTGTTTGGTATAATTCTTGAGATTCTGCGTACTTGTTTCGGTAGAACTCATGTATGTTTCGGTAGAAGTACAGGGTAGGAGAGAGGTTGTTCACTGACTTGAAATGTATCGGTAGTTGAATTGTGAGTATCAGTAGTTATATGTGTAGATGTATCGGTAGTTTGCATGATATGTATTGGTAGAAAATATACTTGTATCGATAGAACTAGCACAGGTATCGACAGAAATCTGCACCGCTTTAGAATTGTTTACTCATCATCGGGATACTATTGATACTTGACCATCAGGTACCGGTAGAAGTCTCCAAAATATTGAAAATGACCTTTTTGTCCCTTTGAATTGTGTTTATAATTAAATAATAAATTACGACGTGTTGAATGTATTTTCTTTAATATTATAAGAACAAATGACATGATTTTAAAGATAAACAAAAAAAGATGATTGGAGTGACACCGAGACCTTGGCTGGCGATGGTTCTGGGTTTCGGGTGTTACGTCACAACGGTGAACCTGGTACCATAGAAGATGTGATAGGAAGGATTGAGGCCGCAACGGCGAATCCGGTACCTTAGGAACATGACGTCAAAGATTGAAACCGTAAGGGTAAATCTTCTACCTCGAAGTTGTAGTAAATCAGATCAAAGCTGCAATAGCAAGTTTTTACCTCTCTGAAGTTACGGTAGAGCAAGGTGAAATCTTTTACCTCTAATCAAGAGGGTTAGATTGAAGATTCCAGTCTTTTACCCATAATCTAGATAGGCAGATTGAAGATTCCAGTCTTTTACCCTTAATCTAGAGGGGCAGATTGAATATTCCAGTTTTTTACCCCTAATCAAGAGTGGCAGATTGAAGATTCCAATCTTTTACCCTTAATCCAAAGGGCAAATTGAAGATTCCAGTCTTTTACCCCTAATCAAGGGAGGCAGATTGAAGTCATTCCAGTCTTTTACCCCTAATCAAGAGGGGTAGATTGCAGCCATCATACTATCTCTTACCCTGATCATGGGAAGAGTGAAACGTCAAAATCAATGAAGCAGTCATCTTCCTAATGAGATACAGAGAAGTAGACCAAATCAATGAAGCAAACCTCAATACGAATGAGACTTCAAACCTTATCTTCCTGATGAGATACAGAGAAGTGGGTTAAACCAATAAGTGGTCATCTTCTTGACGAGATGCAGAGAAGTGAGCCAAATTCATCTTCTTGATAAGATACAGAGAAGTGGATTAAATCAATGAAACGATCATCTTCTTAATGAGATACAGAGAAGTAGATCAAATCAATGAAACGAAGCTCAAAATACGAATGAGACTTCAAGCCCCATCTTTCTGATGAGATATAGAGAAGTGGGTCAAAGCAATAAAGTGGTCATCTTCTTGATGAGATACAGAAAAGTGGACCAAATCCGCCTTCCTGATGAGATACAGAGAAGTGGATTAAATCAATGAAGTGATCATCTTCCTAATGAGATACAAAGAAGTATACCAAATCAATGAAACGAAGCTCAATACGAATGAGACTTCAAACCCCATCTTCCTGATAAGATACAGAGAAGTGGGTCAAAGCAATAAAGAGGTCATCTTTCTGATGAAATACTGAGAAGTAGACCAAATCTGTTTTCCTGATGAGATACGGAGAAGTGGATTAAATCAATGAAGTGGTCATCTTCTTGATGAGATGCAAAGAAGTGGATTAAATCAATGAAGTGGTCATCTTCCTGATGAGATACAGAGAAGTAGACCAAATCAAATGAAGCAAAGTTCAATGCAAGTGAAACTTCAAATTTTATCTTCCTGGTGAGATATAGAGAAGTGCACCAAAATAATGAGGTAAGGCTCAATTGTGAGTGAAACTTCAGATCCCATCTTCCTGGTGAGGTACAGAGAAGTAGGTCAAAAATGAAGTGATCATCTTCTTGGTGAGATACAGAGAAGTGTACCAAAATAGTGAGGTGAAGCTTAAATGTGAGTGAAACTTCAGACCCCATCTTCTTGGTGAGATTCAGAGAAGTAGGTCAAACAATGAAGTGGTTATCTTCCTGGTGAGGTACAGAGAAGTGTACCAAAATAATGAGGTGAATCTTAAAATGTGAGTGAAACTTTAAACTCATCTTTCTGGTGAGATACAGAGAAGTGGGTGAAACAACAAAAGCAATCATCTTCTGTTGAAATACAGAGAAGTAGATCGAAATATGAAGCTACAGTAGCAAACTTTGCTATTTTGAAATTGCCTTGGGGGGAGGAGGAAACCACAACATTAATTTTCATCTTCCCGAAATTGTAAAAAAGGGTTGCAGTAAAGATAAACAGCCAATGAAGCAAAGAGAAGGTCACTTGAAGAAGAAGCGCTAAAGAAGTCAAATTCAATGAGACCAAACAAAATTAGTCTTCCTTGAAGTCTTTGCTCTGTTCCCGTTACACAGCAACGAGCAAAGAGAGGCAGCTGCTGAAGCCCAATACATTTAAATTAAATGTTTAAATAATAAAACAAAATAAAAAAGAAACATTTAAATTAAATGTTTAAATGTCCATTTACAAACCAAAACCCAAATTACAAATTCAGCTCAACACCCAAGTGGCCAAATACATTGAAAAAAGTCAAAAACCCTAGCAAGGGTTTGCTTCCTGCTATTGCCGCTCCTCCCACACCCCTCGTGCCATGTCAGCCAAATAGCCCCAAGCCAACCACCACCTCTGATGTCGAAACCACCATGTCTGCCACCACCAATGTCGCTGTTTCGAACCTGCACACGCAAGGGAAAAGAAATACTCAAGATCAAGCAGACAAATGAAAAAAAAACAAAATGAAATCATTGTATTATGGCTATAAAAGCCATGAAAATCGATTGCAATGGGGGGCTCTCTTCGATTTCAAGCAATAAAAATCATAAAATCAAACAAAAAAGGTAGATTCAAATATAAGCAGTCAAGAATATTTTCTTTGTTATCAAGGTATATTGGTTTTAATATATATTTATATATTTTTTGTTATACTATTATTACATTTTTTTATATTCAAAAATAATCTTTAAATAATTATAAAACAAAAAAAAATACAAAAGAAGAAGTTTAAAGGGTTACCTGGATACGACTTCTCGTCGTCGTGGCAGCAAACGGAGTCCCTTCAAACCCGTTCACATTCATGAGGGACTCCAATATTCGGGCTTTTTTAAAAAAAATATTAGAAATAGAATAATAAAAAATAACATTAGATTTCAGAAAGAAAAAATCATCAAAACATTTGTTTTTTTTAGATTAGAAAAGATCTAATTAGATCTAGATTAATTTTTTTTATAAAAACGAAAAAAACAAAAGGAAAAAACGGATTGAAAAAGAGGAACTCAAAAGTTGAAATTTTTAAACCTTTTTTAAAAACAGATTTGGAACGATTTCGTTAAATCCAAGCCAAGATCTGTTGTTAAAACAAAAAGGAGAAGGTTTTTAACATACTAGACATCGTGTATGGCGTTTCGCAGCATCGGAGGACGGTAGACGCGGTGAGCGAACGGCGGACAACCATAATAATCTCCACAATTGGACATGGAGGGTGTTTGACAGAATTTCAGAGGAAAAAAGAAGAACAAATCTGGTTTTTGAAAAGGGAATGGATAAAAGGATTTTTTTTTTAATATTGGAGGCATACAACGTTGTTTTTGGCCTACAGATTTGTGCCAAAACGGCACTGTTTGGATGCGCCCGACCCGCCAGCGCACTTGGACCTTGAAGATCCACGTGTTTTCGCGGAAGGGTTTATTTTTGGAGTTGGTCCTTCCGCTTTTCCAAGGTTTTTAAATCTGATCCTGTTCAGCATAAATTGGACTCCATGCGACATCATTTCAAGCCTGATTTCAGTGGCTTTGAAACATCGTCGTTTTGATGGCAGAACTAAAAAAAATAAAAGGGAATATTTCCTATCGAGGTCCCTCTGTATTTCATGTTATTTTAAATCAGTACATGCGTCTCTTAAAATCATTTTTTAAAATTTGTAAGCCAATTTTGTTTCTTTTTTTAGTTGGTCCTTTGACCACTGTTTTTTAAAATAAAAGGGCAATTTTATAGTTTGCCCCTTTCTTTTTTTTTGTTTATTTAAAATCTGTCCTTTTGCTTAAATTATTTTTTTTTAAAATTAGCAATCTAATTTTTCATTTTTTAATCTTGCTCCTCAAACCTTTTAAATTGTTTATTTATTTAAATTGTTTTGTTTACTTAAATGTTTTAATTTAGTTTGCTACTTTTTTTTACTTTAAATATTTAAATTCTTTTTAAAGTTTAGCAAACAAATCCTACTCTTGATTCGATACTCCAATCATTGTTTCAATAACAATATGGGAAACTTCCCGTTTAACCCTTTAAAAATTATTTATTTATTAATATGTTAATTTATTTGTTTCAATGCATATATCATTGTATTATTTCACCGTACACTCACTTGTCATTATATATTTATACCACGTTATACTTCGTCATCGTAACTATTGTGCTCTTTCTTCATTTTAAAAAAAAAAATATTTTTGTATTTTGATAAAACAAAGGATTTCAAAATCGAAGCAATGTTCGTTATTTCGTGATTTGAAAAGTCGATCTTTAATTTACTAGACACGGTTTTTCTTCAAATCGAAATATTCGATACTTTTCTCTCTAAAAAATAATAAACATGAAATTTTAAAATGTGGGATGCTTGTTACTTTTGAAGATTTTAATTGTTGTGCCCTAACTTACTGGACACGACTTCTTTTCTCGATTTTCAAAATAACAAGCCTTCTTTGCAAAGGTAAATTTCTGAAAATAATATTAAATTGGTTAACATGCATTAAGGATCGTATTTTAATTTTTACTCGAGTTTTCAAATTTTCAACAATTAAGACCCTTTAAAAATCGATTTGGTACCAATTTTGGCGTGTGAGGGTGCTAATCATTCCTGAAACGTAACCGACTCTCGAGCTCATTTTCTGGACTTCAAAGACCAAAGCCATTTTCGATTAATTAAAATGTTTTGAAAGTGCTCCAATCACACCAAATAAAAAAGGATTGGTGGAGACTCCATTTTCGATTTTAAAATTAAAAGTCGAGACGCGTTTCGAAAATGTTTGGACAACTTCCTTTTTCTCCTTTCTTTAATTCTTTTTCTTTAATAACAAATTTCAACCAATTTTTCTAAGCCAAAAATGGGCCACCAAATGGCACTAATGTTTTCAAAGGAAAATTTGCTCCTTTGGTCCTTCCTACTTTATTTAATTAAAAATCTTTTTATAAATTGCATTTTTATCACTTATGCAATTTAATCTTCACACCTAATTTAAGCACTATACAATTAAAATTACTTATTCAAAAATCAATTATTCTACAATTTATTTTCATAAATATTTTTATTAAATATTTAAGAGTCCGATTCAGAATTACGGAGTCTCGAAAATACACTTTTCGACACGCCTGAATTCGGATTGTTACATTAGGAGCGCAGCCGCACGCAAAACAGATTTTTTATTTATTTGCCTTATCCATTTATGTTCCTCTTCTTTTAATCTTGAATTGAAGACACTATTCAAGTCGAAGAAAACTCCCAAGTGCGAAATCGAAAAAGTACAACAGTGAGTCGACTTTCACATTAAAATTACTCAATGAATTAGCATGAATAGAAGTTCAGTCATGTAATTTGCTGAAATTAGCACTATTTGTTTGTATCCAAGGAGTTTTAAGGTGGAGCACTAATAGAAAAATTATAAAATTTCTTGATATAATTATGTTTCTAGAATATTTACATTTATGTATGATTTTGTGTTACTTCATCTTTAGCATAAGCCTGATTAAAAAAAAAAAAAAACTTCAGCAGAAGGTTATAGAAACTGGCATTGTATGTTGGTTGGAGATTCCTTTGGTAGTTAAAGAGTAAATTGAAGTTGCTGGTGAGATAATTGCAAGATTTTTCTAGAAGGGTTTTATGAGTTCTTGAGAATAATCTTTTTGATTTTTGCATTATGATGGAAACAAAATGGCAATGAAGTAATAAACTCATCTATACTATTATTTATACTCTTAACTAAGTTAGTATTAGATTTGATCATAGGTTGGATCGGATCAATGTCAAATTTTAGGTTTTTTTTTGGCCGATCTTGACCTGATCCTAAAAAATAAGTCTAAAATTTTATTCAAGCACAATCCATATAAAAAAATGTTAAATTTGAGCTTGACTTTTTTTTAGATTATTTTTTATATAAAACAAATTTTAAAAATATAATGCATCAAATACACTAAAAACATTAAAAATAAATGTTTCCCAACAAATCGAAATTATATTAGAAAAAATCTTTATACTTAAAATAACATTAAGATAATTGTAACTTATAACAAGCAAATACCTCTAAAATAGTAGCAAACTTAACAATAAAACAAGAGTTATACAATATCCAAATATTAACAACAAAATAGTAATAATATAATAGCAAAATGGTAGCAAAATAACAGTAGAAATTTTTTTTAGGTAGATTTAGGCTAAACCCGAGAAAAAAACTTACCTAAGGCCTGACCCATTTAGAAAACATGTCTTATTTATTGTTCAAGTCCAATTTTTGGGCTTATATTTTTGTCCAAACCACAACTTTTCAAGTAAACCTTCAAGCTTGAGCGGGTAGCTTGACCCATGATCAAGTCAAGTTGGTGTCATAAAGTCAACTAGACATTAACTTGGTTAAGGAAATTGTGAAAATGTCATTTTATATTTTAAATAAGTTATATTTTCGATGGCACTTGAGTCTTTTTATTTTAAAAAAAAAATCAAAAAATAATTTGCATGTGATTGGGTTTTGAACTTATGCCAATTGTATTGATAAAATTTTAACTTTACTAATTAACCAAAGTTTTATTTTAATATATTTAATTTTATTATGCATCAATTTTATATCTATACTATTATTTAAACTTTTGATTGAGTTGGTGTCATAAGTCAATCAGGCACCAATTCAGTTAGTAAAATTACAAAAATATCTTTCGTATTTAAAATAAGTTATATTATTCTAGAGTACTTTAATCTTTTTTTTCTTCAAAAGACCAATAAAATGTTAGTCAAAGTGCTTAATTGATTCAACTTGTGAGCTTAAGAGCTTAATTGAGTGCATTTTTCATAGAGGTGCTTACTTGATTTTTTCGTCGAAGTTTAGGAGCTTAGATACGGGTATTCAAATGGTTAACTAATCGGTTAACTGAACTGAATTATATTAAAAACGAATTAACTGAACTTTTTAATACTTTAACTGTTAACTGAACCAATTTTTTTCAAAAAAATTAACCAAATATATTTCATACCGAATTAACCAAAATTTATATGTTTTTGTGTTTTTGGTTAAAACAAATATAAAACATTTAAAATTGATAATGTTCATTTGACAGAATTAACCAAATTAAAATTACATACAATTTGTATTATTAATTATTAAGTTCGTTAATTCGGTTAATTACCCGATTTTTAATCGAATTAACTGATAATCGAATTTTCAAAAAAATTCATTAACTGACCTCCGACCGAATTAGATCAATTAACCAAATTAGATTAATTCGATCGATTAATTCAATTTTAACCAAAATTTAAACACTCCTAAACTTATATACGCCTTTAGCCAATAATTTTCCTTTTTAAAAAATATATTATTATATTTCACGTGGGGACATGCATATATGTTTTTAGGATAAACTATATAGATTAGTCACGTAAATAAATTTTTTTTTATTTTAAACCTTTAAAATAAAAAAATTACAATTTAAACATTTACATTACATATTTTTGCTCATTTTACTCATTATGTTAAAATCTCAAACGAAAATCAAGCATAATATTTTTTTAATATTTAATTTTCCATGTCATTATCGTTTATCAGGGTTATTTACTAAAAAAAGTCTTTTTTTTTGAATTTATTCACGGAAATTGACCAAATTGAAAATTATTGACTAGAATGGGTTGATTTTTATAAAAACGCTTCCACGTTGAAACTATGTCAGGGGAAATTCTAGAAAAGCGCTTCCACGTGAAAGTACTTTTCCTTGTGTGCACAAAAAATGAGCCTACATGAAGACACTTTTCAAAAAAGCGCGTCGTGTGTTCGGAAACACGGGCAAAAGCACTTTCACGTGGACGCTATTTTGGATAAAGCGCTCCTACGTGGACGCGTTTTTGGTGCACACAAGAAAAAAGTGCTTCCACATAAAATCGCTTTTCTGATTTTTCCTCTGACATAGCTTCCACGTAAAAGCGTTTTTACAAAATCGATTCATTTCAGTCAATAATTTTTAATTTGATCTATTTCTATAAATAAATTCGAAAAAAAACTTTTTCTAGTAAATAACCTCCTTCTTTTATCTGTATTTGGGTAAAGCACCTCAAATCATAATCAAGGTGCACCGATAAAAGATGGAGGTTATGATTTGGCTCAAAAAATTGCAAATGTTTAGGCTTAATTTAAATAAAAGTTTAGAGATTAAAATGATAATATTTTTTAAGAATTTTAATATATGGATAAACGATAATCACGTAGAAAAACGAATATTTAAAAGAAAAATGTCATGTAACGTAAATGTTTAAATTGTAATTTTTTTATTTTAAATGTTTAAAATAATTTTTTTGATAATTAAATGATTATATGTATAGTTTATTAATGTTTTTATGGCTTCTATTGTTAATGGTTTTATAATTATTTGCATTCGTTCTTTTAATTACGGAATCAATTCTTCCATTTTTACGTCCCTGTTATATAATGATAATAATTTATATATATTTATATTTTATTATATAATAATTCGATTTGAGATTTGACTAAAAAAATTGATCCAAAAAACTTCCTAAAGTAAAATTCTAAAGACCCTTTGGGGAGGCCTTCTTCCTCCCACCTTTTGGCTCTCTGCTCCTGGAAAATCAAACCACTTATTCTTATTTTTTTACAACCGTTGATTTAGTGCATCAATAGTCCCAAATATTTATTTATTCATGAAAGTTTAGTAAATTTTAATAATTTATTCTTAAATAATTTATTTAGAATTAAATTTAGCTAGAAAGGATTCTGTATTGAATTGAGTGTATAATAATAATTTTAAAAATTGATGAAATAATTTTGTTGTATTAATACCTAAAAATCAAAGAGTTTAGGGTTCTTTTGGAAAAAATAATTAGATGTAGTATAATTTGGAATTATAAAGAGTCAAATCACTTCAATTCCGGTAATGATACAATTTGAGTTATTTTAACATCATTCACACTCGACTGGAAATTTTCTAAGAGAGTTAACATACATGATATAAAAGTATTAACCTATTAGTTTCCATAACTCCTCTCCTTCACTGTTGAGCTAATGCACTGTTATAATGTTCCCATTACAGCATCTTCATCTATGCATGAACCATGAAGCTTCATTTCCTTTCCTCTTCTATTGCTGGGCCTGGCTTTGGTTCTTCAGCTGTGACTCCACCATCAATGCAACTTCTGCACTTCTTTTCTATCCATCCTTCAATGTGGTTCTCTCCGTTCCCAACCCAACGCCTTCCGCCGCATAACCGAGCAATGATCCCCACTATAACACATATGATAGTGATGACTGCCACCACTACGATCAGTGTTTCCACCGATCGATGCAAATATCGACTTGAGTCCCTTGCTTCCATAGCTCCCTATGACCATGAAAATTGAATTATCTGCTCATAAACAACAAAAAAGAATGCAGAAAGAGAGTCCCAGCACCTGCAGACATGAGATAAATGGAGCAAAAACAAGGATAGATAGTTGAGTGTTGAGAGTAGAGAGTGAAAAGGTGAGAAAAATAAGAAACTAAGACAGTCCAATTAGCAAGCTGCCAAGGGTTTAGGATATAAAAATGTGTTAAAGAAAACTAGTAGGGGGAAGAAGGCAATGGAACCTCAAGTGTGCTTGATGTTGGAAAAATTGGATCTTCTTAGAAATTTTGAGGTATATTCTTTATTATTAAAAGTGGAGAGTTGAATCATAAAATTATGATTTTATATTCTACCATGAGACTTTTATAACGGTATATCATATGTTCAAAATAGTTAAATTCCACATTGGTTAGATACCAAGTGTGAGATATGTATATATATGAGAACTCACTTGGAAGTTATTGAATGATTAAGTTTAAATCTTTGCCTCGCGTGTAGAGGGTCCTAATTTAAACTCGTCGGGGTTGGGGGTGCACCCATATGACATGGACGATGCGTCATGTCATGATCGATCAAGCTTTATTTTAGCCCAATACATAATTATATTTTTTTCTTCAACAGATTTTATCCATAATATTTTTTTAAAAAGACAAATATCTCGATTTTATTTGATTTTATTCAAAGGCTCATTTAATGCAGATTTGTATCTTTATTAACGAAAATTTTCAAAATTCCTCAATATTGAATGCCTATAAAAACCGAAAGAATTCTGTAGAATTTTACACAGAGACACTACGATTTTGTTTTCACTCTCGAAATTATTATTTTTTCTCTGAAAATTTTCAAATGTTTTCAGTGATAGAAGAAGGTAAGGTTTGTTCGTTGATCACTGCAGAGGTGTTACTGCTGTGATAATTTCATTTTTGCATCTTTTGAGACAGTCGACTAACGTTTCTCCAAGTACCATAGGAGAGGTCGAATTTGTCTTAAGGAAACCGTTAAAATAGGCCTCAACTTCTAGTAAAACTCGATCCTCCTTATTCGATTTTTGTTTTGTTCAGATCTTATGTTTTACATAAATATAAATATTTCTTTATATTGTTTTGTTCAAATATTGTGTTTTATATAAATATAAATATTTATTTATATTATTTTGTTCAGATCTTGTGTTTTACATAAATATTTTATATTTATGTTATTTTACTAACGTGTTTTGTTAACACTTGGCTTTGGGTTAAATAATGTGGAGGAAAGGTGCTCTTCTTTTGTCTGATTATTCACTTAATAGTTTAAAATGGTTTTTTTAAACTGATACAAAAGAATTGATAAATTATGAAAATAACTCAAGTGGAAAATCTTGTACGAGAGTAATCCGTTTTCTGAAGTGCACATCGGTGCCGCCATACCCATTGGCAGAACTACCCCTAATCATGAGCAAATGATTGGTCGTTTTTTAAAAAAATATTTGCTGTCGACGTTCCCTTTGACGACACCAATATGAATTGTTTTACATTCCCGTTAAAAATATACGCATTTCAGGAGAAAAAGAAAAAAGAAAAAAAATATTTTAATGGGTGTCACTATTCTCTTTGGCGGCAAATGAATTTATAAAAAGAAATATTTTTTGGTGTCGCCGTTCTCATTGGCGGCATCGATATCAGTAAATTTAATTTTTTTTTGTGTTGTCAGGCTATGTGGCGGCATCAATTAATTTTTTTTAATTTGAATATTTTTTGGTGTCGCCAAGCTGTGTGACGACACCGGTATCTATATACCCATAACCGGTGGAAGATCAAAATATGTTGAAGTAATTGTTTATTTTTTTTTTCAGTTGAAGAGATGATGGAAAGGGAAAAATTTTAGGATTAGTTGTAGGGGAGAGAACAAGATAAAAAAAAAAATTAACCATTGGGAAAATAGGGAGAGAATTTTTTTTTTTTTTTGTGTTTGTGTTTTAGTTTGAAATTTTAATAGTTTGAAAATATGATTTATTTAACGGTGATTTGGTGGAGTTTGGACACCAACAGATTTCATTTGTCGTTTGAGGAGTGCATCATTAACTACAAATTTTATTCTCCAATTGAGAGTAATGAAAAATTTTTGACAGTAGTTATACACTCACGAGTTCAAATTGATTATGCTGTCAAGGAAACCCATTAAGGGAGAGGTGTCTATTACGGTGAGCACAAGTTGATGATAGTCTTTGTGCGATGACGATTCTAGTTATTAAGGTGGTGCATTATATGAAGGTCGAACGAACTTTATCTCACTAATGCATCATTGGGTAATGGGATTCCTAACGAATTGAAATCAAGCAAAATTGAATATTACGGGATTTTCGATAGACGTAATTCAAGCATATGATAAAATAAGAGAAAATACTTATAAAATTACAATAGCAACTATAATTTTATTTATAAATTCATTTGATACCGTCAAAGGATGACAACAACACCCATTAAAATATATATATTTTTTATTTTCTCTTGAAATACGTGTATTTTTAATCGGTATGCAAAAATATATATATTAGTGCTGTCAAAAGGAATGACCACACCAAAAAAATTATTATTATTTTTAAAAACAGCCAATCATTGGCTCATCATTAGGGGCCATACCGCCAATGGATATGATGGTACCGGTGTACACAGTAAAAAACTGCTAATTCTTGTTTAAGATTTTACACTTTAATCATTTTCATAATTAATCAATTCTTTTAAGTTAATTTCGAAAAAAAACATTTAAAACTAAATTATATAATAAAAAAAATTGAGGTTACTTCAAACCATGTCAGTGGTGCCTATTGATATCACGTGCGAAGGTTAATGATCCAATGAAACTTTCCTAGTTTCTCCCTTGTTAGTTGCTATTTTCATGTCGAATTTTACACTATCAGTTCCCTATGTCAGTCAAGTTGCAGAAGATACTGACAGCCCTGAACCAGTTATGCTGGTGTGCCCTTCAAAAGGGCTTAAGGTCTGAGCTCACCATGTGTGAATGTGGTTGAGCTGTGCCTATACATTGCATGATTTTACATAAAACTACATCAATAATGGGGGAGCCTGGAGAATGAATTTTTAGAAACAAACAAATACCCTTATCCAGAATTAGAATAAATAGAGTCTTCCCACTACTTGTATCTGAGTGTCTCAGTTGCAGTTCAATAATGCAATCTTGCTTGGAAAATCCCCATAAACAGAACAATATTATTATTACCTTGATTCTGCATTTTGGCCACTCTCCACAACCAGTAAAAGTCTTCTGCCATCTGACTCAGTGTCTTGTGAATCTAAATTTTATTTTGCTTTTGTTTGTATTCTGTAAGAATCTGAGATATTGGATTTGATATTTTTAGTATATGATTGAAACTTCATTAAAGAATAAAACCATATCCAATTGAAGTTTGAAAAAAGAGGAAAAAGAATAAAATCCTTTGATGCTACAATTAGGGATGGTAAATTAAACCCTACTCATAGGATTATGTCCCAACCACATTTTTCTTTAATTTGGAGTCAGTACTAAGAGTGTTGGTTTAACTGATCAGGTAACTAAAACGAATTATCATTAACCAAATTAATTGATATTTTTAAATTATTAATTATTAATTGAATCAAATTTTTTAAAAAAAAAAGTTAATCAAATCAAACTTTTTTATTTCGAATTAACTAAAATTTATTTTTTATTTTTGATTAAAATAAATTTACGGGAATAGGTAAACACAACAGTAAAGTACGGGTGTCACCTGACAAATCGAGGGCACCACTTTTGTTTTAATAATTTTTTTTCAGGTGCAGCTTGATCAATCGACGGCATTCGTATACAATACCGAAAAATATGAGTTTTTTTAAACAATATATAAAAAAGAAGAAAAATAATAATTTTTTATTGGTGCCGTCAATATGTCAGGAACACTCAGAATTTTTTATTTTTTTATTAATTTTTTCAAGCTGAAAAGTAAAAAACCCGAATAAAACATATAAAAAATAATTAACAGAATTAACCGGTCTATTTTTGGTTAAAACAAGTATAAAACATAAAAAACATTTATATATTATAATATTATTTATTAAATTCGGTTAATTCAATTAATCGATCGATTTCGAACCGAATTAACCGTTAACTGAACTTTTAAAAAATTATTAACCGACCCCGACTGAATTAATTCGATTAACCGATGGATTTATCAAATTCAGTCGATTAACCAAATAAATTCGGTTTTACTCGAAATTTACACACTCCTAATTGGTACAAGATGGGTTTAGGTCAAATCTACTAGTCTAAAAAAATTATCAAATAATTTTTCTTTTAATTTTATTACTATTTATAAATTTTTTAAACTTTTATAGCTTTAATAATACTTTAATTATATTTTACATATTTTATTTAATTTTTGTAAGATTTGATAGTATATATTTCATTTTTTATTGTAAAAATGATGTAATATTTCAAAACAAAGTACAATTGAAATCTAGAAAAATGAATTGTACTGTTCAATTCATAACATTTTAAATAAATTTAAATTTTGAATAAGTACAAGGTATAATATATAGAGAATTATATGAAATTAGGATATTATATGAGTATGTATTTTTTATCATGGTTTAGTGATATTTTATTATTTTTTAAGTCATTAACATATCCTTTTGTTGAAACTTTTAAATCAATATTTGTGTAATCTCAACCCTAACTGAAAATTTTGTATCCCGTTCAACACTAAACTCCAAGATTGCAATTCACTCTAACTCTTTAATTTCTTTTTGTTTTGAATTTTTATGAGGTCATGGAGGTTTCTATTCATCTGTTTATTCATGGGTAAGTTTTAATTTTTATACTTTCTATTCTTCATTGTAAAATTAAATTAATGTTTGAATATTGATGACTTACATTTTACAGTAACAAAACGATATCTAAAATATTTGAAAGAGTAAAACCGTGAGATGTTGAATTTTAGAAATTTTTACTTTTAATTTGAAAAATTATTTGATATATTGTTAGTGAAATTTTTTGGACTCTGCAAATAGTTGAGGGTTTAATAAACGTATTATAGAATATATTAAAAAAATATTTATATAAATAAATGCAACACTTGACACACATTTAAACAGCTTAAAATTTAAATTACACAATTGAAATGACATCATAGAGTTTTTGACAGCCATCGTGGTTGGGAGCAGTTGATTTTTTTTCTCTCCATTTTGATATGACAGTGTTTTTGTTTGTGTGTTATGTATTTTGACCTGATTTAGTAGCTACGCATGATCATGATTTTTGTTGTTACTATAAGTTGCTTATTTGCTTAATACAATAAGTGCAATAAAAGTGGTAGACTGCAATGGCTACTACGGCTTGACACTATGAAATTGTGCAAACAAAAAAAAAATAGTACCAATGATTTGTTTACGTAGTTCGATTTCCCTATACCTGTGGAGTCTAGCTTAGTGAGAAATTTCACTATCCTTAGTCTACATTACAACAAGTGACTCACACTCTATCACTCTTTAAGTATAGAGACCTCACCCTTGCACCTAAAGACTAGAACTCTCACCTTCAAATCTTTCCCCCCTCCCCAAGAATTTGGGCAGTAAACACTCTCAACAATGTTTACAATACAACCTTTGCACTCTCTAGCAAAAGCAATTCCTCAATGAACAAATACAAGTACTCTCAATAAGCTCTCTTACAAAACCTAGAAAAGCCTTACAACATATATTCAATTCGACTTGCAAACATAGAATCTAAGTGAATACAAAGTAACTCCTTGAAAATAGTTCTTACAGTCACCATAATCAAAGCAAAATCAATCAAAGATCTGATTTCCAAAACAACTACATAGTCTTCACCGATCTTCCATGTTTTAAGGGATTATTTGATTCACTTGAATCCTCCAATCTGCAAATGCCAAATATTGGTTTTCTGTTAGATGGACCATAATATCTTCAATAAAACATCACATAACTAGGTCCAAAGATTTTCTTCATTAAATTGTCTAACCAAATAAGACAAATATTAAAACTACCACAATGGCAGTCTGTAGTTGGCATTGTTGAGTGCCATGATCTACTGTAATTTGTTTGAGCTTGTTTCTGGCTAATTTATATGATTTTTTCATGTTTTTACATAGTTTCAGTTCTTTACACAAATAAGTGATTAGTGTGTATTTTATGCTACTTTGAGACCCAAGATGACCAATTGGCATCCGAGGCATCTAATAAGCTTGGTGGATGATGCAGGGAGTTGATCTGTTGATTTCGTACCTAGCAGATTGAACTTATTTTCACATTTGACGAGCTTGAAATCAAGTAATTTTCCTTATGTTTTATGAATTTTTAGTTTAGTTTCGTCTTCTAATAAATTGTGCTAAAAATGTTGTATTACTGCTTTTAAGGCCAAATGAGGCCTAAAGATTAGCAAACCTACTTCGTGAGTGCACAGGAGACTAGTAGCAGTTGAGCCATAGTGATACTGACCGCTTTGTCACGACATAGACATCCCTATGTCGCAACAAAGGGATTAGCAGCGAAGAATCAAGGGATTGTCTGCTGTGTTGTGACACAGGTCCTAGTGTGTCGCAACATCGGCCCAGACTCCAACTCCAACTCTGCATCAAGTGAGGGCGTTTTCGTCTTCACAATGCAACCTAAGCATGAAGGACGGTAACAGACCTAGGGTTTATGAAAACGGCTGACTAGGAGCTATAAATATGGCCTTTTAGCACTAGGGTTTAGACACTATTCAGTAGATCTTAGTTTTTAGTTTTACTTTATATTTTTTTTGGTTTGGAACGAGATTATAGAAACTCGCATAAACGATCGAGGAATTTTTCTTGACAGATTGCTAATTTTAGTTTCTTTTTCATTCTCTTCTTCAATTACATGTTCTCATATATTGTTTTATTGATGATTAAAGAAACCATGAGGAACTAATTCCATTTTACGGAATTAAGGAGTGGACGTATGAATAATTAATTATTGTTTTACAGGGATTTACCTTTCAGATCAGCTGTTTGGGGAAAGGAAGAACATTGAACAAACACTAGGCCTGACAACCCTAGAAAGTCATCTAGGTGGGAATGAACCCAAAATTGGTATTGCCCATCCGTTAACACCTTTTCCCCAAACTGGTTTATTTTATGACATCTAACGATAAGTAATCTCTATCGACTTGCTCTGCCAATGAAAGATCGAGAGATCCAACTGGGGTACTAACTAGTTGATTGGAGGAAAATCCCAAAAATTCAACAAGTGAAGAACTCATACGGAAACGACCTAATATCTCCAAAGCTGTTTATAAAAATTTCTACATCTTAAACTTTTTCTTTTATTTTCTATTTTCTTTTATCTTTTATTTTATGTTCTCAAAATCCAATCTTTATTTCTTCGTACTATAATACCTAAAATGAGTATTAATTAATTTTATTCTTTGCAGGGATTTGATTTACTATCGTCTTACACCTCCTTTGGGTACGATCCTCGAAATACTACGAAGTGTTCTATTGTAACACACTATATTTTACAACCTGACTCGTATACTTGCGGAAAGCCTAAATCTATGCTGAACGGGAGTGTGTTCGGGGGCGATCAGGAGCCCACGGTGGCCCAAATGGAGTGAGAACGTCATCGAGAAGGGAGGTATCGTGATATTAAAGCATTAAAGTCGTGATACCCCTGACACTGTCAAAATAAGAAAGCTCAAGCCACCAAAAATGTATCGTGATACCAATTGATGCTGAAAAGGGAAATTGCATATTAGACCCTAACACTACAATTATCTCTAATCTTACCTAGTAAGTTCATACGATATAGTTATATAGAATTATGTAATGTTTGTGGTTGAATTGTGAAATTATAATATTTGAATGTATTTTGAAATGGTTACAAATTGGTACAAAAGGTGAGGAAAAGATTGAATTGTAAAGAATTGTTCTGATATGTGTATTGAGCCCAGATGAACTTAGGATAGGATAAAATTGGCATACCAATAGGGATATTTACGTGCTTGTATGGGTTTGCACTTCAGTGCCACTATTTGCACTACGATGCATACTGATTCGCACTTTGGTGCATACTACTCAGCATTTTGGTGCCTACTAGTATGGTGTAGATTCTCAAGTATTTGTATCCATTATTATAATTCATTAGAATAACAATTTTGAAAGAAAATGTATTATTTGATTCAATATAGTGATTGGAATTGAACGAGTTCGTACGATTTTATGTGTTCCTATGTTTTGATTAAGCAATTCATGTATTCGTTCAATAGTTCTAATGAAATGTTACTAAATTGAATTGTACCAAGCAAATTGATAGATTATATGGTTGTATATGAAATACTCACCTTATGGTTGTGATTTATTGTGACAGGGAACTTTTTTAAACTTTTTATTTGATATGTTTAATTATGAAATGAGGTAAGTTTACCGTTTTAATACTTATGAGCTTACTAAGCATATGTAATGCTTACTTTGGTTCATTTCCCATTTTCTGTAGTTTGGCATTTTGCGGAACGTGTCTATCACATCATCCTTAGAGCTCACACTATCCAACTTCAGTCTCGGTAGACTTTTGAATTATTCTCGATTCGATTTTGTGGCATGTATACAGGGTTGTCTAAAAAGTGTGGTTATTTTGAACGTTAATGATCTTGAACCTTCAAGTGGTGTTGATTTTAGATGAACATATTTTATGCTTGATCTTGAGTGCTTATTGTTGGGAAATGTGTCCATATTGTAGTAATCATATAATTAATTTTTTTATGTATTTGAACGATGAATAAATAAATAAATTTAATTTCACATTTCACTATTATGTCTTTTGTGTTTTTGTCTTTCATGTTTTGCATGCATAGCGAAATTGTGCAAGCAAATATTAGCTCATTGATGGTCTAAGTTCAAACTGATGATAAGTGGCTTTGTAAAAACGTTTATATTGCGAGAAAGATAACTTACTTCAGTAGATAATCTAAACGAGTTCATAATTCCGTAAAAGAATCAAAGTGAGCATTTGATTCATGTAACACTCTATACTCGGCCTGATCACTGAGCCTGAATACTAAGATGCTACACCACTGTCTCACGACATATTCATCAATTCAATTATCAAATTTCATGCTAACATTTTTTTTTTCAAATGGAATTTAAATGAACTTTATGACAAACATATATTAAACATTGCTAGCACATGCCAAAATTACTTTAGTTGAGCTTATTGCATCAATTAAACATGTAATCAACTCAATAATCATAGCATATAGTCCACCACACTGCCTTATTCCCCAAAACATAATCAATAATTTAACACCTACTAAAGAAAAAGACTTGCTTGGATCACCCCCACAGAATCACACTGTCCACACCAAAATGCTACTGATCTGCAATGATATAAAAGGAGCAGGTAAGCTTCACAAGCTCAGTGAATGTTCAGAACAACTACTACACAAACAAACCATTATGTATTAATGAAACAATCATATAACATATTCATAATATTACCAACTTTAATTTCATATTACATATGTTTTAACATCTTTCATGGGTCCATTTGCACATAAATAACATTAATATTTAGCACATTTAATGATATTTTGGCTCTTGAGGTTATGAAACATAAAGTGGGCACTATCATCACAAATCGGATACAAAATCTTCAAACACACCAAAATGCTCATAGAGTCGAACATATCCCAAAAATGTAGCATATAGCTAACACTATCCTTATTTCCCCTCACATGTCCCGTTGAATGGAGCTTAGCTCACATTATTGTTAGAAAAAATAGTTTAAAAACGCAGCGGAAAATAAATTTAGGGAAAATCAGAGTTTTAAAAATGTTTCCAAAACAAGATCCTTGGTTGTGATATCTAAAGTAATAAACACTTAACCAAAATTGTACCTTTTTCGATTCTTCTAGGATGAGCACTTCGACCGTGTAGTCTTCTTCGCTATCTTAAAGCTCACGTCTATCGAGTGTAGGCTCGCTTCGAATCAAAAAATTTTCACAAAAATTACCAATGGGGTAATTTTGCAATTTCTCTAAACTTTTGGGTTAAGTTGTAAATAAAAAATATCTCTAGAGATTTTCTGAAATAATCTCTTCAGAGAATTTTCTCTCTATAAATTTCTCTTGAATTCAAGTGTGAGTATTCTCTTTTTCTTCCTCCTCAAGCTAGGGAGAGTTTAGAGAGTTCAATTATGATTAAACTTAATCACTTTAATATTAAATTAACATAATATTTATCAATATAAATATTAGATTAAATTTAATAGTAAATCTTATTAAATTAATAAAATATTTATCTACAAGATAAACATTAAATTAAATTTAATATTAAGATAATCATTTTAATATTAAATTAATAAAATACTATTAAAATAAATATTAAATTAAATTTAATATTAAACTTTTAAAATAATATTATTTTTGGAATAGCCTAATTTCCAAGTTCAATTACCCATTGGATCAATTGTCTGACTTGAAAATTAATTTTCAAAAATATCATATTAATTTTAATTAATTTGATTAATTAATTTAATTTTATTATCAAAATTAATTTTCCAAAAATCAATTTGATTTTCCAAATTAATTTTTCAAGAAAATTTTTTAATCAAATTCTCTAGTTGAATAATTCTCACGACCACTTAATTTAATTCCACATCGAATAAATCGACTCAATTAAATTATTTCCAAAGTCGTAGAATTTTCTTCTAATTAAATGCAGTCTGATCAAGTTTTTGTTAAGCTAGCGAAGGGACCAATCGGACATATACAATTAGGCTCTAGTTATTGCAATTCTGTCCAGAAGCATCGTTCTGATAATTCGCAATTACTTAATCATGGAGTCAGTCCACAAGAAGTATCATGATTGAAAACTCCTTATTATATACTCTTTAGAAAAGAATTCATCCAGCTGCTTTGTCCAATGACCTCATCATGTGTGTTACACTCATATGATATCTTTGATTCCTTTGAGTTAAATCAGTTCACTCAGTACAATCCTAAACCCAACAATTCTCTTATCTCTCCAAACATATCCTAGGGCCTTAATGCCCAAATTACATATACATATACATATACGTATAGGTGAGTACTCACAACCCTATGACATGCCAACTATATGCAATGATGTCATAAGGTCATAAGGCCAAAATATCCACATTATTACTTATCGATTTTCAGCACATCATCACTACATATTCACATCATTAGCATAATATATTCACTATCACATGCCATGAAAAACATACCTACATATTTTCTATCCCGTGGAATGAATAACATACCCACATATTTACTATCACATGGCATGAATAACTTATGTAACACCCCAAAACCAGGTATCGTCGTTGATTAGGGTTCCGGTGTCTTTCCGATCATCTATCACAGTTTTTCTCATAATACTATTTTGTTTATTTATGTTTTAATAGAGTGATGCATTAAACACTACGTAATTATCAATTACACATCAACACAACTTCAATAATGGAAAAAATGTCATTTTAATGATTTTTGGAGACTTCTACCGCTACCTATTGGACAAGTATCGATAGAAGTCAAGTAAGTAATCAATTTAGAAACAGTGCAGAATTCTACCGATACTTAGGATAGTTCTACCGATACAAGTGTAACTTCTACCGAAACAAGTCATGCTTCTTCCGATTCTAAACACTCCAAAGAGCTAGAAAGTCTTACCTTGCAACTTCTACTGATACAAGTACTCAGACTACCGATACTTCTAAGAACAGAACTACCGATACTTATTAGACGACTACCGATACAACTCAAATCAGTAAACAACCTCTCTCCTACCCTGTACTTCTACTGATACATGTAAGAGTTCTATCGAAACAAGGAAGCAGAATTTCAAATATTCATACAAGTTACCAAATTTACTGAACATTTATCATTACTAAACACAAAGTACATCTAAAATACATTAAGATTTCCAAATTCACAAGTCATTACATACCAATGCATTATGTATATTTGAATCATCAAGCAAACATGCAAGCTTAGGTTCATCAATCAAACGACTAGCCAAGATTCAAGTTTTACAAAAGATAGCACTATCCTAGCACATGCCATATAATCAAGTGATGTAATTACTACCGAACAAGCTCCTAAGATAGTGTGATTCTTCAAGGCGATTTAATCTCCAAACAGCAAAATGAATCTACAAAACAATAACAATACACAGGTAAGCTATTTAAGCTTAGTAAGTTCGCAATAACATTTTCTTATAGCATATCAATTTTAGTATAGAAACATTAGTAAATTTGTCTTCATAATCCTGCAATAACGGTGTTAGATTTAATCTCTACAGTCTTCTAGAGTTTAGCTCATACAAGTCCAGATAGAGTTAGCTCCTACAAGCCCAAACAGAGTTTAACCACCAGTATACGGTGCTGCTCACACAAGCTGATGAGAAACCGCAACATATGCAGAAACTCAACCATGGATACGGTCCAAAATTTCTCACTCCAAATGCTGCTCACACAAGCTGATGAGAATCTGCAACATATGTAGAAACTCAGCCATCGTAGGGGTCCATAATATCAGTTTTCATTCAAAATCTGTAGACTCACTATGCTGCTCACAGAAGCTATTAGGAAACTGCAACATATGTAGGATAGCATGCCATCCATCCGAATAATAATTGCCCCAGGCTTGACATCACGTTCCTTCAATCGTCTCTCAATCTTCTCGAACTTTGACTTCCTTGAGTTGTTACAACAATAGTAAAGCATGAAGAAGCATTCAAAGAATATAACTAACACTACGAACTTACCGGATGAAATTGCAATTGAGTGAAGCTTTAGGGACTATTCTGTAATTTTCCCTTTTCCATGATCGATGGCTCGATCTCAATCTAACACTGGCTCGATCTCGATCTAACACAATAAATCAATCAATTCTCTCATTAAATCATATAAATTGATCAGTTTATGCATATAAGTCCTTTTCAAAAAAATTACGAAATTACCCCTAACTTTTACATCTCCATTCAATTTAGACCTTAAGTAGAAAACATGCAAAATAATCATATTACATTTCAACTTATACCAGCCGAACAACCATGGGTGTCCACCCAACACTTATATGCAATTATTTCACATCAAGGACATGTATTTCACCATTTTCATAATCTAGTCCTCTAACTCTAAATTCATCAAAAATCATTTTACAAAATCATGAAATCTAACCATCAAACATACAAATTCATCAAAAGCTTTCAAGAATAAGCTTATTCAACAATGACAAATTTTACAAACATTTGACAGATTCATAAATTAGTCCTTAAGTTATCTAGATTAAGCTAATACGGACTCAAAAACATAAAAATTACTAAAAAGGGTCAAGATATGCTTACCCAAATCAAAGCTTCAAGATTGGAAATGAAAAACCCTAACTTTTTCTCCTTTGGGCGTGTAAAGAAGAAGATGAGAAAATGAAATGAAATTCTCAATTTCTTTCTTTTTTTAATTTCATATATATAGTAATGTCATTTTTGTAAATTTTGTAACTTTCATCATTAAGCTTACTTATCACCTCTTAACCTTAATTAATTATTTCATTAACACTTTAATGTCATAATATTCCACTATCTTAATCTTTATTGGCTAATTTACCTATTTTGTCCTTTAATTCAAACAATTCTATCTTTTGCACCCTTTTTCAATTCAGCCCTTCTTACCAAATTAACCATCTAAACAATAAAATTTTATATGACGCTAAGGACATCATAAATAACATACCCATATATTTTCTATGGTCCCGAAACCACTGTTTCTGACACCATTGAAAACTGGACTGTTATAACATACCCATATATTTTCTGTCTCATGGCATGAATAACATACCCATATATTTACTGTCACATGGCATGAATAACATACACATATATTTACTGTCTCATGGCATGAAATATACCCACATATTTACTATCTCATGGCATGAACAACATACTCATATATTTACTTTCACAATAGTCATCACAAGCTTATAACACATGTCATAGCATCTCATATATGTTCATACTTTTACAATTGCATAAACACACATATATCACATTTAATCATAGGTGTGAGAACACTTACATTAAAAATTTAGAGTAGGGGTTTAGACTACCTCTAAATTCTCAAATACACAACGAATCATCTACAAGCAGTGATTCTAAACACTCACCAAAATATTGCTTTAGTCGAAAAGCCAAAAGCTCAAACAAGCTTTTTTTTACCTTTATCTCTACTTGTTGAAGGTCTTATTGACTCTGACGCTTCAACAAGATGAACCACACAAATACACAATCAACAATCAGTCAATAAGTTATCTTAAACAGTAAAAAAATAGCCTAAGCTACGTTTTCTTTTAACCAAAACCTTCGACATAGAAAACTTACAATTATAATATCTCAATCTACACTTAATATTTTCGCATGAAATAAATTCCATTCATCTACATATCCATCTACGACTAATTCTCAACCTTTAAACTATACAAACCTACATGTTTTAAGGTATCGACATTTTCGACGAACAATGGCCATTATGACAAAAATTCAGTAAAACTCAATAAATCTTTAATGAAACTTAAATGTAACTTTAGAAACCTACTAATCATGTTAAGACTAATTGAAAAATATTTTAAAACCAAGTTTTAATTCACAATCCTGAAATCCACCATTAACGATCTAATTTTCAGTTTTTATTTAAAACATGCATTTTAATGGCTATAAATTCAGTTTAAGAGACTAAACATCATTTAAAACTAATATAAAGACGAATGGTTACCTTCGTTGCAAGAAAAACAAGCTTTGACGCAAATCCGAAAAAATCCACTCTTGAAGAAGATGGTGAAATTAATGAGGTTTTCCGTTGTTTTTCTTTATTTTAATAGAGATTTATGGCTCAAGAGATGTTGGAAATCAAAAGGGATTAGCATCTGGAAGTAAAAATAAATTGGGAGAGTTGTGAGAATGAAGGAGAAATACAACGTGGAACTATAACTTTAAATGGGGGTTTTAGGTTAAAATTTAAAATTTAGTTAAATTACTTCATAAAAACTCTAAGTTTTGACTATTTTACAAGTCAATCCTATTTTCAAAATTAAAGGTATTTAAAATTGATTTTCAAAATTTGATTTAATTTTATAAAATTTATTGTTGGAAACATTTTCGATTACAATGCTTATGAAATCCCGAACACATTTGGGATAAAATTCCTATTTTACATTCGAAACTTCTAGGCCTAATTTTGGGATATGATAATTCAAATACTTAGAAGGATTATTATGTCTTCGACAATTCCAATTGGGGAGATAGTTATTCTTGGCTATTGGAGTAGTTGAGTCCACGAGTAGAGGCATAGATGTATTCATTGGAAGAATAATACATTAGACTTGACCTAAGATGAATTAATTTTGAATCCGTTTGTGAATTAATTCACTTATAAAGTTCATGGTTTGATTTACCTAAATCCTGAGTTAGCCACGAACTATACGTATGTAACTCATGTGCTTTGATATAAGTGGAGGCTTAAGCTCTAAAGATGATCAAACCCATAACTAGTATGTTGGGTACATGACTTATGTATGGCATTGCTTTACTAGCAACAATGGAATTCATAGCTCGATTAAATTGTTAAAGATATCCTCTCATTAATATTGTGTGGATTGATAAATATGGAACTTGGCCATGGGTTGCTTATTCTTAAACAAACAATTTATCACAGTCATTTGTTAACAGTAAACCTGTTCATGGGCTGAGCCACCCGGCTTGACCCAAAAATGAGAGGGTTTGGGTAAAAATATAAACCAAAAAGTGGGCTTGGGCAAAAAATAAGGTCTGTTTAAAAAAGGGTCGTGTCACACCCTAAACTTGACCGGGACGGACCGACCCGAATTCGAAGCTTTACATTGGCCACTTAAGTGATTCTCTGGCTAACGACATGTAACAGCCAGATTTTAGTGGTGTTGAAAACAGTGATTTCGGGATCGAAACTCCAATGAGTCGGGTCATAAACATTAATTAGTGAAAATTTATGATGACATTAGTGTCATATTAAACTCTGGTTAGAAAATTTTATCGATTAGATAGTTAATTAAGCAAAAAGGATTGAATTGTAACAAGTGAAAAACTAGAATTGTTTACTTATAAGGACCAAAAAGGTTAATTAGCCAATAGTGGTTATGTGAGTAGATTGATATGATAATTAGGTGTTTTAATTAAGGTTAAAATGGATTAAATTAAGTTAATTATGAAAGACAAATAATTACAAAAATGCCATTGATATATATATAAAATTTAAGAAAGAAAAATGACATTTTTTTTCACTTTATCTTCTTCATACACACGACCAAGAGAGGAGGAAGCTAGGGTTTTACATTCTAAACTTTGAGCTTTGATTTGAGTAAGCAAATGTTACTTGTTTTTAGTAACTTTTATGTTTTTGAGTTCGTATTAGCTTAATCTAGCTAACTTAAGGACTAATTTATGAATCTGTCAAATGTTATAAACTCTACCATTGTTGAATATGCTTGTTCTTGAATGTTTATGGTGGATTTGTGTGCTTGGTGGTTGGGTTTGATATTTTTGTAAAGTAATTTTTGATAGAATTAAGGTTTAAGGACTAAAATGTGAAAATAGTGAAAATACATGTGTTGTTGTGAAAATAATTATGTGTAGGGGTTGGGTAAACACCTTAGAGAATTCAGCTAAGGTTAATTGTGTAAGAGAAAGATTATTTTGCATGTTTTGTATTAAAAGTACTAGATTGAATAAAAAGGAAAGTGTTAGGGGTAATTTCATAATTTTTCCAAAAAGGATCAAATTGTATTAAATGGCCTGACCATATGTTTTAATGTGAAAAATTTGGGTGATTTGTCATTTTAGATTACGATCGTGCCACGGATCGCGAGAAAGGAAAATTAGCAGAATAGTCGCTAGAGCCTTCCTATCACTACAAATTAGTCCGATAAGTTCGTAATGTTAAATTCTTACTTGTAACTGCTTATAGCTATCTTCTTTACGATTGTTGAAAAATGGGAAACGACTATTGAAGATGTGAAAGATGGAAACGACGAAAGAAGAATTACCCAGCCTTGTGCCAAAGTTTAAAAATGGTTCGATGATTGAGATCAAGCATTTCGTGCGGATTCTCTATAGCATCGTAAGTCACTATAAAGTGAATAGAATCCAAGATTGGATTACAAGCCCTACGATGGTTGAGATTTATGCTAGTTTGTATATTCTCGTCAGCTTAGTGTGAGCAGCATCATAAGGAACAATTATACCGTATCGATGGTTGAGGTACTGCATGTGATGCGACTCTTGGTGAGCTTAGTGTGAGCAGCATCGTATACTGGTAACAGAAATGACCTTTGGGTCAATAGGGATGAAATCGGATAAAGATCACTGAAGTACAGTTCTATTAGCTCGTTTGATTTTGAGAGTGTACTACACATATTATTCGGTAAATTTATGAACTCATCGAACTTACTAAGCTATGAAGCTTACCGGTGATGTTATTGTTGTTTTGTAGATTATTTTACTGCTTAAAGATCAGATCGTGTCAAGAAGTCACACTATCGCGAAGCTCGTTTAGTAGTTTTTCATCACTTGGTTATATGGCATGTACTAGGATGAAATTGTCTTTTGTACTACTTGTAGGGGATTATTGAATTCCCAGTGGTGAATTTTGGTTAAATGTTGAACATAAATTTTGTATGCTAGTTCAATGTGATATACATACTTTATGAGATGTATGAAATGTCTTGAATTAGCATGTTGTATTTAAAGTCATGAAATGATGAATGGTTGATAAACTTGAGTTTATGCATGATTCATTGAATTCTACATACTTGTTTCGGTAGAAGTACAAAGTAGGAGAGAGGTTGTTCACTGACTTGAGTTGTATCGATAGTTGTATAAAAAGTATCAGTAGTTCGGTTCATAGGAGTATCGGTAGTCTATATACTTTTATTAATAGATGTCTCACTTGAATCGGTAGAACTTCATAGATATCAGTAGAAGTCTGCACTATTTCTTGAATTGTTTACTAACTTGACAACTACCGATACTTGTCCAACAGGTACCGGTAAAAGTCTCCAAAAATCGTGAAAATGATATTTTTACCCCTACTGTATTATATTGATATTCATTTAATGATTTTAGTGGTGCATGATGTAATATTTTAATAAATATGATTAAATGGATTGAAAAAAATTGAAAGATAAATTGTAATAGATGATCAGAAGACCCCAGGACCCTAACTGATGACGATAATGGGTTTTGGGTGTTATATTTAGTGATATTAGAGCTTTTGATTTAGCCATTTCCTGGACTGTATTGATTCTGTTAATGATTTAGAAGTACATGTCATATGAAACTGTGATAGTGTGATATAGATGGATTCGATCTAACTATATTTTGTACAAATAATCACGGGATGTTTAACTCCAAAAGAGAGGAAACTAACGAGGCAAATAGCAATGTCTCGACTAATGATTTCGGGGCTAGTCACAGTGCACCAATATTACCAATGATAGAAAATGAAGCAAAGAACATGTTTTTCGGGTTGATGGGACAGTGGTTCTCAAAGTTCATGAGAAATAATCTGATGGCACCACCCCTTCCACCCCCTGTTACACAGCCTGCTACATGACTAGTAGTACCTCCAGCTACGCCTCTGCCTCCTTTAGTGGTGGAACAGTGACATCGTATTTCGACGGACAGGGTTAGAAAGTATGAGGCTGAAAAATTCCGGGGAAGTGTAGAAGATGATCCCTCTACAGCTGAATACTAGTTAGAAAATACATTAAGAGTCTTGAACGAGATGGCTTATCCTCTAGAAGACTACTTGAGGTGTGCTGCTTCGTTACTAAAAGACGAGGCTTACAGTTGGTGGACGACGATTCTAGCAGTGATGCTTGAGAATGAAGTTAACTAGGAATTCTTTCAAATAGAGTTCAAAAAGAAATATGTCAGCAAACCATACCTAGATAAGAAGAAGAAAGAATTTTTAGAATTGAGAAAGAGAAACAAAATAGTGGCAGAATATGAGTGAGAATTTGTGCAACTTAGTAAGTATGTTCGAGAAATTGTACCGGCAGACGAGACAATGTGTGTTCATTTTGAAAATGGACTGAATGATGAGATCAAGATGATGGTAGGTGGTTCTGAGTTGCGATCGTTTGTGGTTCTAGTTGATAGAGCTCAAAAGATGGAAGAAATTTACAATAACAAGAGGTAGAAAGAGAAGAGGTTTCGAGAGTCTAGAAAGAAGAATATTACCAAAATTTTTTCTATGCCACTGCCGAAGAAATTCAGGGAAAATGAAACTCACGGGGCAGTCTCTTCTGGATTTCAGAGCAGGAGTAGGTCAAGACCATAAGAGTTTGGGTTTCAGAATCGTCCTACAGCCAGTATAGCTAGTGTCCAGAATGCACCTAATCCACCGTGCGATCATTGTGGAAGCTTGGTTGGTTGTTTAAAGTCATAACAATATTGTGAAAGCATACACTGTCGATGCAAGTATAGTAAACAGATATGAATCTATCGGATATCGATCCCACGAGGATGGTTGTCTTTTGTCTATCAATGTCAATGCAATAAACAGATACAAATGAAATAAATTGTGAGAATAGTTGTCGGAGCAATAATTTGAAAATAAAGATGAAATAAGATAATGATAAAATGGGTTTCCCAACGTGAATATTCAACAGAATACTAAGTGATCACAAGGTATAAAAGGATAGGTGATTGTCGATGCAATAAATTGCAATGAATATCTTAGCAAGCTTAACTTCTATATTTGATCTAAGACTTAAACATGCACATTAACCACGCCATCCGATGATGACAATGGAGCGCAATTAAGAACAAGTGGACTAAATCCTTCTAATCCTCAAGCAACTTCCGTTGTCATGCTTGTTAGCTTGAACTGTCGCTGGACTTTCTAGTGGTAGTGACCGCAATAACATTTCCATGCTAAAAAATTCAAACCCAAAGATTAAACAGTAGAAGTAAGGTTGAATAAAATAACATTTAACCTAAAATTCATGTGTACTTCCATACAAACATGAAATAGAAAGTAATAACCAGCGTTTAGAAAAGAAATATAAAAGAAACAAGTGAAGAATACTATTCCTAGACAATCTCGACTTGATCTCTTAATTTCCTCTTGTATCACACTCAAGGCTCCTCGTCAAGAGCTAATTTGCATCCCTTTCACGTTGGTTCACCCATAGGAGACTTAAGCCGCCATAGCCAAAAGCTTCAAAGGATAAGTTGAAGAAGATAATGCACCAAAAAGACTCCACCTCCTTTTTTTTCTCTCTCCTTATGAATATTTATATTCTTCCAAATTGTACAGATGTCCTTTCATCTAAATTATGTTGCCTCTGTCCATACCAATTAGTTATACCAGATTGGATAACTTACACATTTATGTTCTTATCTACATTGGAAGCTTCTTTGATAGCCGTCGGGTGTGATGACAGTCTTGGGCGCAATCTGGAAATACTCCTGCAGCGACATCAGTGCCAAAACATGATAAAATTAAGGATGAATAGGCTAAGGTCCATTGAGTTATAAAATGCAATTTACTGAACTAAAACTACTAAAATATGTGCTAAAGATAACTAAATGGGGACAAGTTAACCAATAAGTAAGGAGAAAACATATGTTCTTTATAGTACTATCAAAGGTATCATGCGAGTGAGTACCGAAAGATGAAAGGAGCTTGTTATCGATGCAAAGGTACAAATCATTTTATGTGAAACTACCCGACTACTTCGGAAGTGAAAGAAGAATAGAGTGTGAAACCCCTTATTACTCCACAGAAAGGTAGATGCCCAAGACAAAGTAGCAGTACAGGCGAAAATCAAGGCAACCACAAGGGTAATGTAACTAGATCTGAGGTCCAAGCATCTGCACAGACATATGCCATCAAAGTTAGAGAAGAGGCACCGCTCTTGATGTTGTGACCAGTATATTCTATCTTTTTAATGGTACTGTGTGTGTTTTGATTGACCCAGGGTCGACTCATTCAAATATTTGCACTGCCTTAGCAACTCATAAACATCTATCAGTCGAGCCGACTGAATTTGATGTACAAGTTACAAACTCATTGGGTCATAGTGTTGTTGTTAACTTGGTGTGTTGTAATTTTCCATTGAAAGTCTAAGGCTATGAATTTCATGCTGACCTAATGTTGTTAACTTTTACTGAGTTCGATGTGATCTTGGGTATGGATTGGTTATCCGAAAATGATGCAGTAGTGAACTACAAGCGAAGAAAGATTGATTTGAAATGCCCGACAGATGAAGTGATCACAATTGAGTCTGGTAAATTGAATAGTGAAACCCGAGTAATTTAAACTATCTCAGCGCTAAAAATGGTTCATAAGGGTTCTAAAGCATTCCTAGCATACATACTAGACACCGAGATTCAAGGACAGAGTTGAAACAGGTACCATTTATTCATGAGTTTACAGATGTGTTTCTAGAGAAATTATCGGTTTTGCCACCGATCAGAGAGGTAGAGTTCGGAATTGATTTGCTATTAGAGTCGCTCCGATCTCAATTTCACTATATAGAATGGCCACGACTAAGTTGAAAGAGTTGAAGGCCCAATTGTAAGAAATGTTGGACAGAGGGTTCATACGACCTAGTGTATCGCCTTGAGGTGTACCTCTGCTATCCGTGAAAAAGAAAGATGGCTCGATGAGGATGTGTATAGATTACAGGCAACTGAATAAGGTCACAATCAAGAATAAGTACCCACTGCCTCATTTTGACAAGTTATTTGATCAATTAAAGGGAGCAACCATATTTTCCAAGATAGATCTCCGGTCAGGTTACTATCAGATGTGAGAGAAAGACTGTGATGATCGAAAACAACATTCAGGCCCGTGATAGTACTAGAAAGAACCATTGTTTTCTCCCTACTTATTGGTTAAGTTGTTCCCATTTAGTTATCTTTAGCACATATTTTAGCATTTTTTAGTTTAGTTAATTGCATTTTATGACTTAATGGACCTTACCCTACTTACCCTTAATTTTGTCATGTTTTGGTACTAATGTCGCTACATGAGTATTTTCAGATTACGTTAAGGATTGTCACCGCAACCAACAGCTGTCCGGATAAGAACAGAAATGTGTGAACTATCCAGTTTGGTATAACCAACTTGTACAACCAGCGACAGCTTGATTCTGATAAAAGGACACCTGCACAATTTGGAAGAATATAAATACCCACGAGTAAACCGACGTGAAAAGGATGCAGGTCAACTCCTAACGAGGAGCCCTGATTGCAGCACAAAAAGAAAGTGAGAGAGCAAGTCGAGTTGCCTAAGAATAGTATTCTCCACTTGTTTCTTTTATATTTCTTTCATAAACGATGGTGATTACTTTCTATTTCATGTTTGCATGGAAGTACACATGAATTCTGGGTTAAATGTTATTTTATAAAACCTTGCTTCTACTGTTTAATCTTTGGGTTTGAATGTTTTTAGCATGAAAATGTTATTGTGGTCACTATCACTAGAAGGTGCAGTAACAGTTCAAGCTAACAAGTATGACAATGGAAGTTGCATGAGGATTAGAGGAATTTAATCCACTTGTTCTTAATTGTGTTCCATTGCCATCATCGGAAGGCGTGGTTAATGTGCATGTTTAAGTCTTAAATCAAACATAGAAGTTAAGCTTGATAAGATATTCATTACAATTTATTGCATCGACAATCACCTATTCTTTTATATCTTGTGAGCACTTAACATTTTGTTGATCATTCACGTTGGGAATCCCATTTTTTTATTATCATATTTCATTTTTATTTTCAAGTTATTGCTTCAACAACTATTCTCACAAATTATCTAATTTTTATTAATTCAATGCACTGACATTAATAGACAAAAGAAAACCATCCTCGTGGGATCGATATCCGACAGACTCACATCTGTCTACTATACTTGCATCAACAGTGTACGCTTGCATAATATTACTGTGACGTTACAAAGCCGATCAAGTTTTGATGCCGTTGTCAAGGATGGCATTCGTTTGATGTTTATTTTTGTTTTGCACTTTATATTTTTATTATTATATAGTATTTAGTTGTTACTAACTTGTTCTCTTTTTGCTACTATTTTCACATTTTATTTTCAAGTGTTTAATGACCCGAAGCAATTCGAAGTTTATTGCTGATTTTGATCCAGAAGTTGAAAGAATCGTTCGGAGGGGACTTCAAGAACAAAGGAATATGGCTTTACAAAGAAACAATGTAGCCTTACGCCCGATACTGCCACAAAATGTTGAAGACCCACTGTTACCGCAAGATGATCAAATTCTTAAACAGGACTATACGAGATTTTGTAGTACCTATCTTGGATGACTTACAACCGGGAGTTGTTAGGCCAGCAATCCAAGCTGAGAAATTTGAACTCAAGCCAGTAATGTTTCAAATGTTGAATTCTAATGGGCAATATGCTGGACTCTCGCATGAAGATGTACAAGAACATCTTAAATCATTTTTATTGATTTGTGCTTCCTTTAGTCAACAAGGCGTTCCTGATGACACTTTGAAAATGCAATTATGTCCTCATTCTTTGCAGGGAAGAGCTCGTACTTGGTTTCTTGGGCTACCTGTCGGCTCAATTACTTCTTGGAATGCACTAGCAACACAGTTTGTTCTGTGCTTTAACCCGTCGACAATGAATGCTAGTCTCCGAAATGATATTATAGCTTATCATCAGCTAGATGATGAGAATCTTCACACTACATGGAACATTATAAATTTTTTCTTTGACGTTGCCCCATGCATGGCATTTAATAGGAAACACAAATTGAGATTTTCTATAATAGGTTGAATTCACAAACGAGGAATCTTGTTGACGCATCAACCAATTATCCTTTGCTAAATTGTACTTATGATGAAGCTGTTGGGATTCTTGAAAAAATAACTGAGAATGATTATCAATATCCTATCTCTAGAGCTGCACAAGCAAAAGCTACTCCGAGAGTTATTGAATTGGACGTAATATCTGCACTTAGTGCTCAAGTTTCTTCTCTTGCAAACATGATAAAAAATATGAAAGGGACTAGTGACGTTGTACCTATACAAGTTGCTCAACAAGTTGAAGTTCCTACCTTTTGTTGTGAGATTTGCAGTGACAACCATAGCTATGAAGACTGTCCACAATATGCAGAGAATGCTTTCTATGTCAATAATATCAGCAACAATTCTTATGGCAACTCTTACAATAATTCTGTACGCAATCAATAGTCTTGGGGAACTTAGAGTCCTAGACAAAATTCTATGACATTTCGATATGAGAATACATCTGCTCAAGGCAATTATAACGCAAGACAAGGGAATTAAATAAAAAATAACAGAACTACAATCAGTACACTCAGATATGTTCACAACAAGCAAGATGCATCCACATCAGAATCAGATGCAGCCATAACATTCTTCAATGCAGAATCAGCATGTTCAAGGACATCGACAAAATAGTACACGTAAGCTTCCTCATCTGACCCGTTAACAGCTCTTGAGGCTTTAATGCGGGAGCATATTACTCACACGGAAGCTATTGTGCATGGGAATTCATCTTCTATTCGGGCGTTGGAGGGACAATGAGGAGAACTTGCTTTGAATCTGAATACTCGACCATCGGGCACATTAGTGACACGAAAAATCTCAATCCGAAGGGAAATGAACACTACAAGGCTATCACTCTTAGGAGTTGTAAACAAAATGGTGAGCCGACTATAGACTCTACTGTAGCACCTCAAGACACTGGTGAAATGATCCCTGGTGAGAAGGTCGAATCTAAAGAGATTGTCGATGTATTAGACAGAGAAGTTCCATAAATTGTTACTCATAAGCCTAATGTCCGACCTTTGAAACTATCAACGCAATCAAAGATGTCTACGCAATCTGATGTATCTCCACCTTTACCTTTTCTACAAACATTCAGAGAGAATGAGCATGAAAAGCAGTATCAACAGTTCCTAAACACATTGAAGCAACTTCATGTCAATATTCCTGTAGTGGACGCTCTTGTGCAAATTCCTAATTATGGTAGATTTATGAAGGAGCTTTTGTCCAAGAAAAATAAGCTTAGTGATATTGAAACTATTGCAATAGAAGGCTATAGTGCTATTTTGACAAATAAGTTACCCCTCAAATTGAAAGATCCTAAGAGCTTTACTATACCATGTTCAATTTGTAGCCATTATTTGGGCAAGGCTTTATGCGACTTAGGAGCTAGCATCAACCTAATGCCATTATTTACTTTCAGAAAATTAGGAATTGGTCACATGAAACCCATTGTAGTGACATTACAACTAGCAGATTGATCCTTGGCTCAACCTGAAGGGCAAACCAAAGATATCTTAGTTTGTGTGGCTAAATTCATTTTCTGGTTGATTTTATCATACTTGATTGTGAGGCAGACAAGGAGGTTCCCATAATCTTGGGACAACCATTTTTAGCTATCGGATGAACTCTCATTGATGTTTACAAAGGTGAACTAACCATGCAACTTAATGATGAACACGTTACCTTCAGTGTTTCAAATCTATTCAATGCAAGGATAAAGAAGAATCACATACATGTGTTAGAGGATCTAATTGAGGAAGAATTCAATGGCCAAAGCACACTACTTTCTGAGGAGTTTGTAGTGACACCTGATGATGATTTCTTAGATGATTGTGACAGCATGGTTGAAGGTAATAACATTGAACTCAGGCATGGATGGTAGATTGAATCCTTAGACTTAGCCAACAGAAGGACTCCAATTTTCAAGCCATCTATTAAAGAGGCACCTACTTTGGAATTGAAACCACTACTTGCTCATCTTAAATATGTCTTTCTTGGTGATAACAATAGTCTCCCAATTATTGTCTCCGCAGCACTAGATGTTACTTAAGAAGAGAAATTTGTCCATATTCTTAAGCAACATAAACGAGCTATTTCTTAGAGTATTGCCGATATTCAAGGCATTAGGCCATCTTTTTGCATGTACAAGATCAAGTTGGAAGATGAAGGCAAGCAATGGATTGAGTAACAAAGAAGATTAAATGAGAAAATGAAGGAAGTTGTTAAGAAGGAGATTATAAAATGGCTTGATGCTGGAATTATTTACCCTATTTCTGATAGTAATTGGTAAGTCTAGTCCAATGCTTTCCTAAAAAGAGTGGCATCATTGTGGTCAGTAACGACAAAGATGAGTTAATTCTTACACGCATTCTTACGGGATAATGAGTCTGTATGGATTATCACAAACTTAATGCGGCCACAAGGAAAGATCACTTCCCGCTTCCTTTCATTGACCAAATTTTGGATAGGCTTGCTGGAAAAGCCTACTATTGCTTTCTTGACGGCTATTCTGGGTACAATCAAATTGCCATTGCACTGGAGGATCAGGAGAAATCAACTGTCACCTACCCCTTTGGTACTTTTTCCTTTCGTCGTATGCTTTTTGGTCTTTGCAACGCACCAGCCACATTTCAAAGGTGCATGATGGTAATATTTCGAATATGATTGAAGATTCTTTAGAGGTTTTTATGGATGATTTCTCAATCCATGGGAATGATTTTGATCATTGCGCTGGCAATTTGGATAAAGTATTGAAGCAGTGTGATGATACACACCTTATTCTAAATTGGGAAAAATGCCATTTCATGGCAACTGAAGGCATTGTGTTAGGCCATCACATCTCTAGTCAAGGCATTGAAGTAGACAAAGCTAAAGTGGAAATCATTGAGAAATTACCTCCACCGACAAATGTGAAAGGCATTCAAAGTTTCCTTGGGCATGTGGGGTTTTACCGAAGACTTATTAGAGATTTTTTGAAAATTGCAAAGCCCTTATTCTTATTGCTAGAACAAAATAAAAATTCCTCTTTGACGATAAATGTTTGGATGCATTCATTCAAATAAAGAAGTAACTAGTAAATGCACCCATTTTTGTTGTACCAGATTGGTCTCAACCTTTTGAAATTATATGTGATGCAAGCGACTTTGCTGTGGGTGTTGTTCTAGGCCAACAAAAAGGAAAAATATTTCACGCCATCTATTATGCTAGTAAAACTCTTACAGAGGCTCAAATCAATTATACCACTATAGAGAAAGAATTGTTGGCTGTAATTTTTGCTTTTGACAAGTTTTGTTCATATCTTGTCTACGCAAAGGTTACCGTATTTACTGGTCACTTGATGTTGAGATATCTTTTTGCGAAGAAGGATGCAAAACCTCAACTGATACGTTAGATCCTACTGTTACAAGAATTCAATATCGAGATAAAAGATCGCAAGGGTTCAGAGAATCAAGTTGCAGACCATCTGTCTCGATTAGAAGTTGGCAGCGAAGATGGAAACATACTTCAAATTGTCAACACCTTCCCAGATGAGAAGTTATTTGCTGTAGATGCAACCCCTTGGTATGCAGATTTGGTTAATTATCTAGAGTGTGAAAAACTCCCATTGGGTGTCATAGGCCATAAAAAGGAAAGATTTCTTTGTGAAGCAGTGAAATACCATTGGAACGAGCCGTATTTATTCAAGGTGTGCAATGACAATATCATTCGATGTTGTGTTCTAGAAGAGGAGATGCTTTCAATCTTGAAGCATTGTCATGATGCCCTTTGTGGAGGTCATTTCGGTGGTATGAGAACTGCTGCTAAGGCTCTTCAATCAGGATTTTACTGGCCTTCACTATTCAAGGAAGCCTATAATTTTATGAATCAATGCGATAGGTGTTAGCGTACTAGTTCTATATCCCGACGCAATGAAATGTTACAGCAGTCGATTATGGAGGTTAAACTGTTCGATGTTTGCATTCAGGATTGAAGCCGCATCCGACAGTTATTCGGATAAGAACAGAAATGTGTGAGCTGTCTAGTTTGGTATAACCAACTTGTAAGACGACCAGCGACAACTTGATTCTGATGAAAGGACACATGCACAATTAGGAAGAATATAAATACCCATAAGGAAAGAGAAAAATAGGAGAGAGGATTTTTTGGTGCCATAACCTTCTTCAACCTACCTTTTGAAGCTTTCGACTATGTAGGCTTAAGGCTCTCACTGGTGAATCGGCGTGAAAAGGATGTAGATCAGCTCCTGATGAGGAGCCTTGAGTGCAGTATAAGAGGAAAGTGAGAGAGCAAGTCGAGTTGTCTAGGATTAGTATTCTCCACTTGTTTCTTTTATATTTCTTTCCTAAATGATGGTAATCACTTTCTATTTCATGTTTGTATGGAAGTACACATGAATTTTGGGTTAAATGTTATTTTATTCAACTACTTAATCTTTGGGTTTGAATGTTTTTAGCGTGGAAATTTTAATGCGGTCACTGTCACTGAAAGGTACAACTATAGTTCAAGATAACAAGCATGACAATGGAAGTTACGTGAGGATTAGAGGAATTTAATCCACTTGTTCTTAATTGAATTTCATTGTCATCATTGGAAGGTGTGGTTAATGTGTATGTTTAAGTCTTAGATCAAATATAGAAGTTAAGGTTGGTAAGATATTCATTGCAATTTATTACATCGACAATCACCTATTCTTTTATACCTTGTGAGCACTTAGCATTCTGTTGATCATTCACGTTGAGAATCCCATTTTTTTATTATCATATTTCGTTTTTATTTTGAAGTTATTGCTTCTATAACTATTCTCACAAATTATCTCATTTTTACTAATTCATTGCACTAACATTAATAGACAAAAGACAACCATCCTCGTGGGTTCGATATCCGACAGACTCGCATCTGTCTACTATACTTGCATCGACAATGTACGCTTGCACAATATTGCTATGATGTTAAACAGCTAATCAACCTGGTTTGGACATTACGAGTTCCTAGTTATGCCATTTGGGTTGACTAACGCCCTAGAGACATTCATGGATCTGATGAACAGAGTATTGCAGCCTCAGTTACACAGGTTTGTGGTTGTGTTTATCGATGATATATTGATCTATTCCAAGAGAATCAGAGCATACTCATCATCTGAGAGAGGTGTTACGAGTTTTGCGAGAAAAATAATTGTATGCAAAATTCAGCAAACGTGAGTTCTGGCTTCGAAAGGTTGGATTTTTGGGTCATGCGGTATCTTCGGAAAGAATACGAGTTGATCCGAGCAAGGTCTCAGCTATTCTCAATTGGAAGGTACCGAAGAATGCCTCTGAGGTACGCAGTTTTCTGGGATTAGCAGGTTACTACTGTTGATTCATGAAAGATTTCTCCATTATAGCTTTGCCGATGATGAAGTTGCTACAGAAAAATATCCAGTTTGCTTGGTCTGAGAAGTGCCAACAGAGTTTTAATCTGTTGAAAAAGTTGCTAATAGAAGCTCCGGTTCTGACATAGCTAGAGTCAGGGAGAGAGTTTGTTGTCTACAATGACACGTCCTTGAGTGGTTTGGGATGCGTTTTGATGCAAGTTCAGAAAGTGATAGCTTATGCCTCCTGTCAGCTAAAGCCATATCAAAAGAATTATCAGACTCATGATCTAGAATTAGTTGTCATAGTCTTTGCATTAAAGATTTGTCGTCACTATGTCATGTATTCGCGGATCATAAGAGTTTGAAATATCTAATGACACAGTGGGAGCTGAATTTGCGACAGCACCGACGGTTAGAGCTATTAAAAGATTATGACCTTGTGATTGATTATCACCCGGGAAAGGCTAATGTTGTTGTCGATGCCTTGAGTCAGAAGTCATTGGTTGCATTGAGAATAATGAATGCCCATTTGTCACTAGAGAGTGATGGTTCTGTCACTACTGAACTCAGGACGAGACTGTTATTCCTACAGTGGATTCGAGAACTACAGAAAAATTATTCAAAGCTTATAGCTAGGAAAAGACAGATACAAAGTGATGCCACCACGGGGTTTACAGTGGATACAGATGGTATGTTGTATTTCAGAGGTAAGGTTTGTATTCCGGATGATTTAGAGTTGAGGCGAGACATTTTGACGAAAGCTCACAGTAGTACTTATGCCATTCACCTGGGAAGTGTGAAAATGTATAACGACCTGAAGAAAATGTATTGCTGGCCAAGTATGAAATGAGCGATTTCAGAGTTTGTGGCTAGATGTCTAGTATGTCAGCAAGTGAAAGCAGGGCACCAAGTACCATCTAGATTACTGCAGTCGATTTCCATCCTTGAATGGAAGTGGGAGCGGGTTACTATAGACTTTGTCGCAGGACTTTCGATGAAACCGAGGAAGAAAGATTCGATCTGGGTAATTGTAGACAGACTGACGAAGTCAGCTCATTTCATCCCTATCCGAGTAGATTATCCACTTGAGAAGTTGGCTGAGTTATACGTATCAAAGATCGTACGACTGCACAGAGTACTAGCATCTATTATCTTTGACAGGGATGCACGTTTTACATTGAGGTTCTAGGGTATGTTACATGAAGCTTTAGGAACCAGGCTAAATTTCAGCACTGCATATCATCCGCAGACGGATGGTCAGTCAGAGCGGGTGATACAGATTCTGAAAGATATGTTACGATGCTGTATATTTGAGTTCGAAGGTAGTAGGGAGAAATATCTGTCGTTGGTAGAATTTGCTTATAACAATAGCTATCAGTTTGGTATTAAAATGGTACCGTTCGAGGCACTATACGGTAGAAAATGCAGAACACCCTTATATTGGACAAAGTTGAGCGGGCCTAAATTGGTCGGAATCGATTTGATACACGAGACTGAAGATAAGGTTTAGGTAATCTGTGATTGTTTAAAAGCAGCGTTTGATCAACTAATGTCATGCGTGTATCTCAAGAGAAATGATATAGAGTTTGAAGTTGGGGACCAAGTTTTCTTGAGGGTTTCACCTTTGAAAAAGGTGTTGTGATTTGGCAAAAAAGGAAAGTTGAGTCCACGATTTATTGGGCCGTGTGAGATCATCGAGCAGGTTGGTCCTGTAACTTATAAGCTTGTCTTACCTTCGAAACTTGAAAAGATTCATAACATATTTCATGTTTCGATGTTGAGACGGTACAAATCAGATCCTACTCATGTGATTACGCCTTGCGAGGTTAAGATACAGTTGAATCTGTCGTACTCAGAGGAACCGATCAGGATTTTGGCTCGTGAGGTAAAAGAGCTTCGAAACAAAAGAGTACCTCTAGTGAAAGTCTTATGGAATCGACATGGGCTAGAAGAGGCGACATGAGAGGCAGGTTTCGATAAGATCACAATATCCTAACCTGTTTACTGGAAAAGTTGTAACAATCCGATTTTTAGTGGTGTCAGAAACAGTGATTTCGGGATCACAACTCCGATGAGTCAGGTCATAAATATTAATTAGTGAATATTTATGATGACATTAGTGTCATATTAAACTCTAGTTAGAAAATTTTATCGATTGGATAGTTAATTAAGTAAAAAGGATTGAATTGTAACAAGTGCAAAAGTAGAATTGTTTACTTAGAAGGACCAAAAGGTTAATTAGCCAATAGTGGTTATGTGAGTGGATTGATATGATAATTAGGTGTGATTAATTAAGATTAAAATGGATTAAATTAAGTTAACTATGAAAGATAAATAATTACAAAAATGTCATTGATACATATATATATATATATATATAATTTAAGAAAGAAAAATGACATCTTTTTTCACTTCATCTTCTTAATACACATAGCCAAGAGAGGAGGAAGCTAGGGTTTTACTTTCTAGGGTTTTACTTTCTAAACTTTGAGCTTTGATTTGAGTAAGCAAATGTTACCATTTTTTAGTAATTTTTATGTTTTTGAGTTTGTATTAGCTTAATCTAACTAACCTAAGGACTAATTTATGAATCTGTCAGATCTTATAAACTCTACCATTGTTGAATATGCTTCTTCTTGAAAGTTTATGGTGGATGTCTGTGCTTGGTGGTTGGGTTTGATATTTTTGTAAAGTGATTTTTGATGGAATTAGGGTTTAAGGACTAAAATGTGAAAATAGTGAAAATACATGTGTTGTTGTGAAAATAATTGTGTGTAGGGGTTGGGTAAACACCTTAGAGGATTTAGATAAGGTTGGTTGTGTAAGAGAAAGGTTATTTTGCATTTTTATTAAAAGGACTAAATTGAATAAAAGGAAAGTATTTGGGTAATTTCGTAATTTTCCCAAAAGGATCAAATTGTGAATGGTTTGATTATATGCTTTAATGTAAAAATTTTGGCTGATTTGTGAATTTAGATTACGATCGTGCCACGGATCGCAAAAAAGGAAATTAGCAGAATAATCCCTAGAGCCTTCTCATCACTACAAATAAGTCTGGTATGTTCATAATGTTAAATTCTTACTTGTAACTACTTATAACTGCCTTTTTTATGATTGTTGAGAAATGAGAAATGGCTATTGAAGATGTGAAAGATAGAAATGATGGAAGAAGAATTACCCGACCTTGTGCCAAAGTTTCAAAATGGTCCGATGGCTGAGATCCTTAATTTGTTGCAGATTCTTTATAGCATCATGAGTCATTGTAAAGTGAATAGAATCCAAGATTGGATTATAGGCCCTACGATGGCTGAGTTTTACGCTAGTTTGCATATTCTCGTCCGCTTAGTGTGAGTAGCATCGTAGGGAACAATTATACCGTATCGATGGTTGAGGTACTGCATGTGATGCGAGTCCTTATCAACTTAGTGTGAGTAGCATCGTATACTGGTAACAAAAATGACCTTTGGGTCAACAAGGATGAAATCAGATAAAGATCACTGAAGTACAGTTCTGATAGCTCGTTTGATTTTCAAAGTGTACTACACATGTTATTCAGTAAATTTATGAACTCATTGAACTTACTAAGCTATGAAGCTTACTGGTGACGTTATTTTTGTTTTGTAGATTATTTTGCTGCTTGAAGATCCGATCATTTCAAGAAGTCACGCTATCGCGGAGCTCGTTTGGCAGTTTTTCATCACTTGGTTATATGGCATGTACTAGGATGAAATTATCTTTTGTACTACTTGTAGGGGATAATTGAATTCCTTTTGGTGAATTTTGGTTAAATGTTGAACACAAATTTGTAGTCTAGTTCAATGTGATATGCATACTTTATGAGATGTATGAAATGTCTTGAAACTATGTACAATATATTAGCGTGTTGTATTTGAAGTCATGAAATGATGAATGGTTGATAAAATTGAGCTTATGCATGATTCACTGAATTCTGCTTACTTGTTTCGGTAGAACTCATGCATGTATCGGTAGAAGTACAGGGTAGGAGAGAGGTTGTTCACTGACTTGAGTTGTATCGATAGTTGTATAACAAGTATCGGTAGTTCGGTTCATAGGAGTATCGGTAGTCTATGTACTTGTATCGGTAGAACATGCATGGTAGGACTTCTTAGGTCTTTGAGTTTTTAGTATCGATATAAGCATTACTTGTATCGGTAGATGTCTCACTTGTATCGGTAAAACTATCATAGGTATCAGTAGAAGTTTGCACTGTTTCTTGAATTGTTTACTAACTTGACAACTACCGATACTTATCCAACAGGTACCGGTAGAAGTCTCCAAAAATCGTGAAAATGATATTTTTTTCTCCTTTTGCATTGTATTGATCATTAGTCATGCATGATGTAATATTTTAATAAATATGATTAAATGGATTTAAAAAAATTGAAAGATAAATTACAATAGATGATCGGAAGACCCCGGGACCTTAATCGGTAATGGTAACGAGTTTTGGGTGTTACACGACCTCCCAAGACACACCTCGACCTTATAACACCTCAATCTTATCCATTTATTAGTTATTTATTAATGTTGAAGCAATTTATGAACCAATTTAATCTTTTTATAAGTAATTTAAACTAAGGGCATTTTCATCATTTTACCACCTACGTTAAACTAACTTGATTTTAGATCTAAAAATTTACCAACCTTCTTTTAGTCAATTTATGTAAGCCCTAAAAAAAAAATTTCAGCTTAATCTAAGTTCATTTACTAGGTCTAATTCAAGTTTTAACCTTTAAGACTAAATCATAACATTTACAAAATATCAGTACTATACCCGAATATTAAATTGAGTGTGCTTTTAATAAATTTTATCAACTATGAGTCTAATCCTAAAATTTCATCAAGTTTCCTTATCATTTAGGGCTCTAATTAGACTTATCAAGTTACAAGTCAAATTTGTAATTTACACGGACTAGAGTTTCAATTTAAAAAGACCAAAATTCAAACTCCCAACACCACAAACGCCCGTGTGTGATGGGCACATGTCTGTGTGTCACTCTGCATACTGAATTTTTTGAAAAACACGTTTTTAGACCTGATTTTGAGTAATTTAATGGCCAATTAAACCCAGTTTAGCTATAATTAAATACCATACATATTCATACACCTTTAATTGAATTTTTAAACACCAATTAAGTCTCAATTAAATAAATTAAACAATAAATTTCATGCGTATCACCCACTGATTAATTCAAACAAGTGGCGTACCTTAATCGCTCGTAAACCACTCCATGGAAGCTACATTTATACAATTGTTAGTGTAAACATCATGCCTCACACACCTTGTTATCAATCACCATGTTATCAACCAACAATGCACCGTAAATTATTCAATAATTAAACTCAAGCATGCATATATGATATTATAAAGTCATCCAAAATTAAAAATGTCCAATTACAACCAAAATTAAACCAAGTCTTAGAAGTTCCATAATGCCCGATTAACATCTCTAAAACGTGTAACTAAATCTCTACCGAGCCTTAATCTCTTGGAACTCTCTTGCTCGGCTCCTCAGCTCCTCAATCCCGTCGGATATCTGCACAAATGTGAGGGTGTGAGCATAAAAAGCCCAGTGAATGTTAATAAACGACGAGTAAATTAGCACCCAAATCGTGCTTAAATCTAAACGAATCAAATACATATTTTCAATCACAATATCAATCCATAATAGTTCAATGTCATATGTTTAACCATGTATCAAAAATCATAATTAATCATGGCATACAATCATCAATTTAGCATATAGCATTTCATATTTTTATATTGGCATATACATTCATGGCTTAATATGGTGATCATACATTTGACAAACGGATCTCCTTAGTCCCAATCAAAATCAAAATCAGTCTTGGATTGAGCAGGCCAAAGCCACATGCTCCCTTATATCGCCTTAGAACAGTCCTGTTGAGTGGAGACACAAGCTCAACACTCCCTTATCTACTCCAATTCAGTCCACCTAGAGCCTCATTGCTCACGAATAACATATCAAAATGGTGAGTACTCACAAATCTTATGGCATGCCAACTATATCCAACGGATCCACCATGCTATAATGCCAATATAATCAATTAATCATAAAATAATTTTAGTCAATAATGTGCTCAATTTAAAGTGTCAAATGCTTATGTGAATCATGTAACATAGCCATTTTAACATCAAATTAAATCAAGCATACCAAATACCAATTATCAATGTTTATTATCAATTGAAATATCAACATACCATTAACCAAAAACTCCATCATACATGCTTAAATCATCATTATAATCAATCCAATCAAAGCACATAAAACCACTACATGCTCACTTACCAACACTCAATAAAATTTTCATCATTTAGACAAATATCAATAATCTTGCAAAATTAACCAATCAAAACTTAATTAAATATTTTTAATTAGTAATTAATCATCTAATTAAGTATAAATGAGAGTCAATTTACCAAATTGCCCTCTAATAACACTCACCACTCTAACACTACACCACATCAACTACAACTACACCAAGTGATCAACTAGGCAAATCCAAGCTTCAATTTCGATTAGCTCGATCCTCTTCAAGATTCGGAGCTTCAACAGAGATAAAATAGATATTACCACCTTTCAAAAGATATATTAAACACAAATTTTCATCAACTAGGCTACACAAAATTCTCTCTCAAAGTTACTTTACTGGATTTGTATCATCAAGTCGAAAACTTGATTCCTCACAAAATCGATCACTCTAGCCCTCCTTAGCACTTCCAAACATCAATACTAGACCAAATAAACATATACTAAGCATCAATTTCACATTTAAATCAATTTCACAAAAATCTGAAAAATCGATTCATGAAGTTGATGAAATTCTAATTTCTTTAACTCCCTATACAAAACATGTTTAATCTTGATAAAAAAAGATCAAAAACCTTTTAATAGATCCATTTTGAGTAGGAACATCCATTGATTTGTGGATTTCCTCTCAAAATTCAAGATCCACTATTAAAGCAACTTAAGCTTTTGAAGAATATGACATTTATAAAAAATCATGTAATTATCACTCAAATCATGTAAATATGTTTCTAATCATCATAAAAATAAGTTTAGGAATAATAATTACCTTTGATTCGTTCTAAATCCTTTGATTGAAAATCTTGATTCAAGAATCTTGAGAAATTTTAGAATATTTTTTGCTACTTTTGTGAATAATTTCAGGTAAAAAGAGAGTATTTTGAGAAGGAAATTTGTTAAATCTGTTCTCTGATGATAGATCTTTAAAACCATGCAGAGAAAACGAATTTTATAGCTCTCTAATATGGTATAAATGGTGTGAAAAGTAGGCTAGATACATTGTTTTTAAAACTGAAACAAACCACCAAAAATTTAAAAATTGAGAAATTTGCCCAATGGCCACTTCCACATTTCCCTTACTTTATCATGTTATCCTTTCCCTTCAAAATTCCGAATTTAAAGGTTTATTTTCCAAATAAATACTCCCAAATTTCCCTTATTTTACATTAAATATAATTTAATTAATATTTAAATTTAACTCAAATTAACCCCTAATAAAATTATTTTAAAATTCTTTAATTATTTTCACTAATAATAATTTAATTAATTTAAAATTAAATTTTCAATTTTTTTTATTTTTCTGGATTATTTTTTAATCGATTTTAGATGAAATTGACCTCCTAAATTAAATTAAAAATTACTATTAACCTGATAAATTCCTAAATTCACACTCGGTACTCGAAAATATATACCCGAAACTACTAGACTTGGTTTAGGGATATTGCAGGTCGAGCCTCGAGTAAGCCATTTTTTGCTCGGGCTCGACCCGAATTCTCAAAAGGACAAAAAATCTGCTTTTTTTTTTGTTTTTTAATGCTATTTTCTTGTTGTTTTCTTCCTATTTTGCTACAATTTCAATATTATGTTGCTACTATTTTGTTGTTATATTTTGGATATTGTATAAAACTTATTTTATTATTAATTTTGTTATTATTTTAGAGACATTTGTTAATTTTGTTACTATTTTAGAGGCATTTGTTTGTTATGTTGCACTTATCTTTGTGTTATTTGAGTATATATTTTTTAAAATTTATTTTCAATTTGTTAGGAAATATTTATTTTAATATTTTTAGTATTTTTAATGCATTATATATATTTAAAAAATATATAAAAATTAATATGGGCGGGCCAAGTTTGGCTCGGGTTTTAGAAATATTTATTTGGGTCAGGCTTGGACAAAATTTTAGGCCCATTTTTTGGGTCGGGTCAAGCTCGGGCCTAGCAAACGTGCGTAAATTTTTTGTTGAACCCGACCCGGCCCATGACACCTCTAGTTAATAGTGATCATATTAATTATTAAGAATACACAATAGTGACAATGAGATAAAATAGAATTGTATTGAGCGAACAAATTTAACTTAAAGGAATCAAGGATATCATATGAGGGTAACACACACATGACGAGGTCATTGGAAAAAGGTGTAATAGCCCGATTTTTAGTGGTGTCAGAAATAGTAGTTTCGGGACCACAACTCCCATGAGTCGAGTAATAAACATTAGTTATTTAATATTTGTGATGTCATCAGCATCGTTTTAAGTCTTGGTTATGAAATTTCGGCATTTAATTAGATAATTGAATAGAAAGGACTAATTTGTATATAGGTGCAAAAGTATAGATGTTTAATTAGAAGGACTTAATAAGTAAATAAACCAAAAGTGATAGGATAGTGGAATATCATGACATTTAAGGGTAATGAAAAGATTAATTAAAGGCTTAAAAGTGATTAATTAAGTTAATGATGAAAGTCACAAAATTTACAAAATTGCCATTATTATATAGGTAAAATTAAAAGAAGAAAATACCTCATTTTCTTCTTATTTCATCTCCTTCATTCGGCCAAAGAAAGGAAAAACCTAGGGGTTCCATTGTTGAGATTTTAAGCTTTGATTTGGGTAAGTAAACCTTGATCGTTTTTAGTAATTTTTATGTTTTTGAGTCTATATCAGCTTAATCTAGCTTATGCGAGGACTATTTGTGAATCTGTCAAATGTTAGAAAACTTGCCATTGTTGAAATTGCTTGTTCTTGAAAGTTGTTGATGTATTTGAATGTTTGATACTTGGGTTAAATCTTTTTATAAAGTGATTTTTGATGAAATTAGGGTTTGAGGATTAAAATGTGAAAATGGTGAAATTACATGTATTGTTATGAAAATAAATGTGTGAATGGGTTGGATAGATACCCAAGAGAATTCGGCTATGGTTAGTTGTGTGGGAGAATGGTTATTTTGCATGTTTTGTGTTGAAAGGACTAGATTGAATAAAAGAAAACTATTAGGGGTTTAACCGTAATTTTACTAAAAGGACTAAATTGTGTTGAATGACTAAATTATGTAGCTTAATGTGAGAATTGAATGATTGGTGAATGTAGACTACGATCGTGCTACCGACTGCAAAAAAGAGAAATTAGCGGATTAGTCTCTGAAGTCTTTCCAAAACTGCAAACCAGTCCAGTAAGTTCGTAGTGTAAATCTTACTTCATATTCCTTGTACATGTATATATATATTTATATATTGTCAATGTGCAGCAAATCGTAAACGTTCGAAATTGAAGATGGTTGAAGAAATGAAACGCAAGAGATAGTAGGCTTTATGCCGTTGAAATAGTACCGACACGATGGCTGGGGTACCGCATGTGTTGTGAGTACTCGACAACTCGTGTGAGCATCATTGGGACTTATGCTTTATGCATATTCCTGATAGCTCATGTGAGCAGGATCGTTAGGAAATAGCTTACAGTACAAATAGATACAGTACCGATGGTTAGGTACCGCATAGGTTGCAAGTCCTCGACAGCTCGTGTGAGCAGCATCAGGTACTGGTAACAGAAAGTTATGAACAGGAAGAGAAGTTGTAAATATTTAAAGAGCAATAGAATTTCATTGGCTTGATGAAGTCATTATTGCTTATTACCATGTTGGTATTTATTAACTATTGAACTTTTTAAGCTATAAAGCTTACCATAATTATTGTTTTTGTTTTGTAGATCGTTTTGCTGACTGAAGATCGAATCATCTTCCTCACCTGAAGTCACATTATTGCGGAGTTGTCAGTACATTTTGCATCACTTGGTCTTATGGCATGTACTAGGATGATATTAACCTTTTATATTGAACTAAAGATGTTGAAATCTTACTATTTTGATTGTGTAAATGCATGAAGTATAACTTAGATGCTTAAGCTTATGATGCTTGTAAAGACTTAGAAGTTATGTATGTTGTGTGATGTTTTAATGTATAACTTGTTTTGGTTGTGTTTGAGACATTAAACTTGTGTCTTGGCATTATTCTTGAGATTCTGCATACTTGTTTTAGTAAAACTTATGCATGTATCGGTAGAAGTACAAGGTATGAGAGAGGTTGTTCTCTGACTTGGGTTGTATCGAAAGTTGAATCTCGAATATCGGTAGTTTATAGTACTGATGTATTGGTAGTATGTATGTGTATATCGGTAGAAGTTGCAGGGTGAGGATTTTTGCTCTCTGGAGTTTTTGGTATCAGTAGTTGCATGACTTGTATAGGTAGAAATCATACTTGTATCGGTAGAACTAGTACAGGTACTGGTAGAAGTCTGCACAGTTCTAAATTGTTCATTAAATTGACTACTACCGATACTTGACCATCAGGTACCGGTAGAAGTCCCCTAAAATGTTAAAAATGCCATTTTTACCCTTGATAAAATTGTGTTATGATTAAATATTGATTCAAGATATGACAGGTGAATTTTGTATTGAATAAAGATTAAATATTTTGTTATCCTAAAAGATGAACAGAGTTAAATGAATAGAAACACCGGAATCCTAATCGACGATAGTGTTCGGGATTTGGGTGTTACATTTAGTGGTATAAGAGCTTTCAGTTTAACCGTTTCTTAGACAGTTTTGCTTGTATTAAATGATTTCGTAGTACATGCCATATGAACCTATGATAGTGTGATACAGATGAATCTGATCTAACAATATTTTTTGCAGATAAAAGTAAAAATGCCTGAATCTAAAAGAGAGGAGACTAACGAAGTAAACAATAATGACCCGACGAATGATTCCGGGGCTAATCATGGGGTCCCTATTATACCAATTATAGAAAGCGAAGCTAAAAACATGTTCTTCGGCTTAATAGGACAGTGGTTCTCAGAATTTATGCAAAATAATCAAATGGCGCCACCTCCTCCACCTCCAATTACATAGCCTGCTGACCAACCTACGGCACCTCCTGTAATGCCTACACCTCCCCCGGTAATTAAACATAGGCATCGTATTCCAACAGATAGAGTAAGGAAGTAATGGGGCAAAAGAATTTCGTGGAAATGCTAAGGATGATCCGTCCAGGGCCGAGTATTGGTTAGAAAACACTTTGAAAGTGCTAAATGAGATGGCTTGTCCGCCCGAAGATTTTGTGAGGTGTGTTGTTTCATTGTTAAAAGATGAAGCTTATAATTGATGGGTAATGACCGTAGCAGCGATACCAGAAAATGAAGTTACTTGGGAATTTTTCCAGACAGAGTTTAAAAAGAAGTATGTTAGTAAGAGATATCTGGATAAGAGGAAGAAAGAATTTCTAGAGTTGAGACAGGGAAATAAGACTGTAGCAGAATACGAATGGGAGTTTGTATTTCTTAGCAAGTATGCACGGGAGATTGTACCTACTGATGAGGTTATGTGCGTTCGTTTTGAAGACGGTTTGAATGATGAGATAGAGATGATGGTGGGTGGTTCAGAAATTTAGCCATTTGTCGTTTTGGCAGATAGAGCACAAAAAATGGAAGAAGTATACAACCAGAAAAGACAGGGAGAGAAGAGACTTCGAGCTTTTAGGAAGAAAAATCCCACTCGAACCTTTTCAATGCCACCCTCGAAGAAATTCAAAGACAGTGAAGTCTGAGGAGTAGTCTTTTTCTAGTTTTCTGAGCAGAAGCCGATTAGGACCACCAGAATCTAGATTTTAAAATCGACCGGCTGATAGTGTGGCTAGTGTCCGCAATGTGTATGCAAGCATTGTAAAAGAATCCATTTGGGCGAATGTTGGTTAGTTAAAGGAGCCTGTTTTAGATGTGGGAATATCGGCCACTTCATGCGAAATTGTCCGATGAACTCGGAAGCAAAGGAAGATCAAAGTGTTAACCCTCCGGTTACACCACAAAAAGGCAGACACTCGAGGCAGAGTAGCAGTGCAGGTGAAATCGAAATGAACATAGAGACAATGGGAGAAGGTCAGAAGCTCGAACACTTGCACGGACTTATGCCATTCAAGCTAGAGAATAGGCTACTGCTCTTGATGTGGTGATTGGTATATTCTATCTTTTTAATGATATTGTATGTGCTTTGATTGACCCAGTGTCAACTCATTCATATATTTGCATTGCTTTAGGCACTGATAAGAAATTAGTCGTTGAATCGACTGAATTTGATGTACAAGTCACAAATCCTTTGGGTCATAGTGTCATTGTTAACTTGGTATGTCATAAATGTCCATTGAAAGTTCAAGGCTATGAATTTTTTGCTGATCTAATGTTATTTCCCTTCACCGAGTTTGTGTGGTCTTTGGTATGGATTGGTTATCTGAACATGATGCGATAGTAAATTGCAAGCAAAGACAGAATCAGAGCATACTCAGCATTTGAGAGAGGTGTTATAGATTTTGCGAGAAAAGCAGTTGTATGAAAAATTTAGTAAATGTGAATTCTGGCTTCGAGAAGTTGGATTCTTGGGTCACGTAGTGTCTTCGAAAGGAATACATGTTGATTCAAGCAAAGTTTCAGCTATTCTTGAATGGAAGGTACCGAAGAATGTCTCCGAAGTACTCAGTTTCCTAGGATTGGTATGATATTACCATCGGTTCATGAAGGACTTCTCCATCATAGCCTTGCTGATAATGAGGTTACTACAGAAAAACATTCAATTCGTACGGTTTGAAAAGTGTCAGCAAAGTTTCGACCAGATGAAAAAGTAGTTAACTGAAGCTCCGGTCTTGACACAACCAAAGACGAGAAAGGAGTTCATTATTTACAGTGATGCATCTTTAAGTGGATTGAGGTGTGTTTTGATGTAAGAGGGTAAAGTGGTAGCTTATGCTTCCCGACATTTAAAACCGCATGAAAAGAACTACCCGACTCATGATCTAGAGTTATCTACCGTAGATTTTGCATTAAAGATTTGGCGACACTACCTTTGTGGGGAGAGATGCTATATATTTTTAGATCACAAGAGTTTAAGATATCTGATGACACAGAAAGAGTTGAATTTGTGACAGCGCCGATGGTTAGAGCTATTAAAATACTATGACCTTGTGATCGATTATCATTCGGGTAAGGCTAATGTTATAGTTGATGCCCTAAGTCAAAAATCGATGTTTTCTTTGAGAGCAATGAATGCCCATCTATCACTGGAAGGCGATGGTTCTATCATCACAGAGCTTAAGACGAGGCCGTTATTTCTACAGCGGATTCAAGAATTACAGAGAATGGATCCAAAACTTATAGCTAAAAGGGAGCAGATACAAGGTGATGCTACTACGGGGTTTACAATTGATACAGAGGATATGTTGTATTATAGAGGCAAGGTGTGTATTCCAAATGATTTGTATTTGAGACGAGACATTCTGAGAGAGGCTCATAGCAGCATTTATTCCATACATCCAAGGAGTGTAAAAATGTATAATGACTTGAAGAAATTATATTAGTGGTTAGGTATGAAACGAGAGATTTCACAGTTTGTGACTAGATGTCTTATATGTCAGTAAGTGAAAGCTGGGTTACATAGCCAATTTCCATCCCGGAGTGGAAATGGGAACGAGTCACAATGGATTTTATCACAGGACTTCCGATAACACGTAAAAAGAAAGATTCAATCTGGGTAATTGTACACAGATTGACGAAGTCCGCTCATTTCATCCCCATTCGGGTAGATTATCCACTCGAGAGGATGGCTGAGCTATACATATCTGAGATAGTTTGACTACAAGGGGTACCAGCCTCTATTATCTCCGATAAGGATCCACGCTTTACCTAAAGATTTTGGGGTAAGCTACATGAAGCTTTAGGGACCAGGTTGAATTTTAGTACTGCATATCACCTACAAACAGATGGTCAGTCAGAGCGAGTGATACAAATTCTTAAGGATATGCTACGATTCTGTATACTTGATTTTGAAGGAAGCTGGGAAAGGTATCTATCGTTGGTGGAGTTTGCATATAATAACAGCTGCGAATCTAGTATTAAAATGACACCATTCGAAGCATTATATGGTCGAAAGTGCAGGACACCTTTGTATTGGTCAGAATTGAGAGAGCCTAAGCTAATTGGAACCGATTTAGTCCAAGAAAATAAGGACAAAGTGCGGGTAATTCGTGATTGTTTGAAAGCAGCGTCTGATCGACAGAAGTCGTACGCAGATCTTAAAAGGAAAGATATAGACTTTGCTGTAGGAGACAAAGTTTTCCTGAGAGTTTCACCTTGGAAAAAAGTGATGCGGCTCGATCGAAAGGGAAAGTTGAGTCCACGGTTTATTGGGCCGTATGAGATCATAGAACGGGTTGGTCTTGTAACATATAAGTTGACTTTACCGCTAGAATTGGAGAAGATCCATAATGTATTTCATGTTTCGATGCTGAGACGGTATAGATCAGATCCTTCTCATATGATTGCACCTTGTGAGGTTGAGATATAGCCAGATTTGTCCTATTCAGAAGAATCGATAAAAATTTTGGCTCGCAAGGTAAAAGAGTTACGAAAAAAAAGGGTACCATTAGTGAAAGTACTATGGAATAGACGCGGGCTTCAAGAAGCTACTTGGGAGAAGAAGTCTTCGATGAGATCACAGTACCCTAACTTGTTTACTGGTAAGAAATTTTGGAACAAAATTTCCCTAATGGGGGAAGTGTTGTAACAGCCTAATTTTTAGTGGTGTCGAAAACAGTAGTTTCAGCACCACAACTCCGATGATTTGAGTCATAAACATTAGTTATTTAATATTTGTGATGTCATCGGCATAGTATTAAGTCTTGGTTATGAAATTTCGACGTTTAATTAGATAACTGAATAGAAAGGACTAATTTGTATTAGGTGCAAAAGTATAGATGTTTAATTAGAAGGACTTAATAAGTAAATAAACCAAAGTGATAGGATAGTGGAATATCATGACATTTAAGGGTAATGAAAAGATTAATTAAAGGCTTAAAAGTGATTAATTAAGTTAATGATGAAAGTCACAAAATTTAAATTGCCTTTATTATATAGGTAAAATTAAAAGAAGAAAATACCTCATTTTCTTCTTATTTCATCTCCTTCATTCGGCCAAAGAAGGGAAAAACCTAGGGTTCCATTGTTGAGATTTTAAGCTTTGATTTGGGTAAGCAAACCTTAATCATTTTAGTAATTTTTATGTTTTTGAGTCCATATCAGCTTAATCTAGCTTATGCGAGGACTAATTTGTGAATCTGTCAAATGTTAGAAAACTTGCCATTGTTGAAATTGCTTGTTCTTGAAAGTTTTTGATGTATTTGAATGTTTGATACGTAGGTTAAATCTTTTTGTAAAGTGATTTTGATGAAATTAGGGTTTGAGGATTAAAATGTGAAAATGGTGAAATTACATGTATGTTATGATAATAAATGTGTGAATGGGTTGGATAGATACCCAAGAGAATTCGGTTATGGTTAGTTATGTGAGAGAATGGTTATTTTGCATGTTTTGTGTTGAAAGGACTAGATTGAATAAAATAAAACTATTAGGGGTTTAATCATAATTTTCCCAAAAGGACTAAATTGTGTTGAATGACTTAATGTGAGAATTGAATGACTTGTGAATGTAGGCCACGATCGTGCTACCGACCACAAAAAAGGGAAATTAGTAGATTAGTCCCTGAAGTCTTTCCAAAACTGCAAACTAGTCCGGTATGTTCGTACTATAAATCTTACTTAATATTCCTTGTACATGTATATATATATTGTCAATGTGCAGCAAATCGTAAACATTCGATATTGAAGATGGTTGAAGAAATGAAACACAAGAGATAGTAGGCTTTATGCTGTTGAAATAGTACCGACACGATGGCTGGGGTACCGCATGTGTTGCGAGTCCTCGATAGCTCGTGTGAGCAGCATCGTGACTCGGAAAAGAGATATGGATCCTATATGGATTACAGGTCCTACGATGGCTGGGACTTATGCTTTATGCATATTCCATGACAACTAGTGTGAGCAGCATCGTTAGGAAACAATTTACTGTACAGATAAACACCATATCGATGGCTGGGGTACCGCATAGGTTGCGAGTCCTCGACAGCTCGTGTGAGTAGCATCGGGTACTGGTAACAGACAGTTATGAACAGGAAGAGAAGTTGTAAATATTCAAAGAGCAATGAAATTTCGTTGGCTTGATGAAGTCATTGTTACTTATTACCATGTTGGTATTTCTTAACTATTGAACTTACTAAGCTATAAAGCTTACCACAATTATTGTTGTTATTTTGTAGATCGTTTTGCTGACTGAAGATCGGATCATCGTCCTCACCTGAAGTCACACTATCGCGGTGTTGTCGTAGATTTTGCATCACTTGGTCTTATGGCATGTACTAGGATTATATTAACCTTTGATATTGAACTAAAGATGTTGAAATCTTACTATTTTGATTGTGTAAATGCATGAAGTATAACTTAGATGCTTAAGCTTATGATGCTTGTAAAGACTTAGAAGTTATGTATGTTATGTGATGTGTCTTCAATCATGGTACTTCTTGTGGACTGCCTCCATGATTAAGTAAATTGCGAATTATCGAACAATGCTTTTGGATATAATTGCAATTACTCGAGTCTAGTTGTATATGTCCAATTTGGTCCCTCCGCTAGCTCAACAAAAGCTCGATTGGACTACATTTGAATAAGAAAAAAATTCTATAACTTTGGAAATATTTTAATTGAGTTGATTTATTCGATGTGGAATTAAATTAGGTGATCGTGAGAATTGTTCAACTAGAGAATTTGATTAAAAATTTTCTTGAAAATTAATTTGAAAAATCTAAGTGATTTTTGGAAAAATTAATTTTGATTAAGTAAAATTAAATTAATCAAATTTAATAAAATTAATATGATATTTTTGGAAATTTCTTTTCAAGTTAGATAATTGGCTCAATGGTAATTGAACTTGAAAATTGGACCTGAGATCGAAAATTGGGCCCAAGGACCCAAAATAGAGATTGAGACCCAAAAATTGGTCAGATCGGGCCTGGTATTTGAAACCAAGCAACGGTCCAATCGATGGCAAGATCGGACCGGTCGAACTATCATTGGCCTGAACCAAATAGGCAACAACCAAATTGGCTTGGGGTGCTATAAGGATGTCGCTCCTACGATGGCACCATCAGACACGATAGTGTCGGCGGGTGCGGGTGCGATGCGACATTCCAATGGCTGACGAATGGTCGACTACGCTGGTTCTTTGGTGGTTAAGCAATGGAAGAATTACAGTCCTATTGGGACTCTACTAGAGAATTTGATTTCAGATTAGTTATTTCAAAAATAATATTATTTTAATAAATTTAATATTTAATTTAATTTGATACTTATCTTAATAGTATTTTATTAATTTAATATTAAAGTGATTATCTTATATTAAATTTAATTTAATATTTATCTTGTAAATAAATATTCTATTAATTTAATAAGATTTAATATTAAATTTAATCTAATATTTATCTAGATAAGTATTATACTAATTTAATATTAAAGTGATTAAGTTTAATCATAGTTGAACTCTCTAAACTCTTCGTATATAAAGAGAGCATTGGATCATTATATTTCACACACTTGAATTCAATAGAAAGTTGTACAAAGAAAATTCTTTGAAGAAATTATTTCAGAAGTTTTCTAGAGACATTTTTCTTATTTGCAACTTGACCATAAAGTTTAGAGAAATTATGAAATTGCCCCACTAGTAATTTTGTGAAATATTTTGATTTGAAGCGAGCCCACACTTGACAAACATGAGTTTGAGGATAGCGGAGAAAACTACTCAATCGAAGCGTTCATCCCAGATGAATCAAAAGGTACAATTTTGATTAAGTATTTATTACTTTAGATAACACAACCAAGTTCTAGTTTTGGAAAAAAATTTAAACTCAGATTTTTCCTCAAATCTATTTTCTGTTGCGTCTTCCAAACCAGATTTTCCAACACTTATATGATATGTATATAAGCTTTGAAATGAATATGTATATATGTCTACTTGATGATGGAATGACTAAGTAAAAAGGAGATAGTGAATGATGATAAATGTTTGAATAATTGGTATGATGTTAAATTGATGGTTATAGATTGATGATATTGCATTGGTTAATTACAAGGTTGATTGAATGTTACAATGTGGATTATGTAGTAGTTGATTAGCATGACATGTTTAAATGAATGTTGATTAAATTGGATGCCATTTGAGGTATATTGGTGTAATGATTGAATGTGATTAAAATATGGTAATTTGGATTGTTTGAGATGATTTCTATGCAGGTTAGTTGGGTGCTTTTATGCATCACTGTATTAGACTTTGGTTTAGCATGAAAAGTGTTTTGAAACTTGTGATTTTTGCCATATGGATAAAAATATCGATACCATGGACCAAGGTATTGGTACTTTACCAAATGAACAGTTTTTAAAATGGACAAAATGTAAAATTGGTATCGTTACCTATAATTAGTATCGATACCTATTTGTCAAAAACGATACTTTCCTCAGGTATCGATAAAAATCATTTTGCTTCAAAATTTCCCAATTTGCCAGAATGTCAAAATGGTATCAATACCACTTACTTGGTATTGATACTTAGTTCCAAAGTTTTGAAAATTTATAGATTGGTCCTCATTCATGGTCGAATATATTCATCTATGGTTAGTAGTTCTATTTAGTCCCTAAAATGCTCATAACTTCTAGTATACTTGTTTTTGAAATAATTTGATGATTTCAATTTGATTAAAAGTTATAAATCGTGTGTTATTGTTCTGGTAATAGTAGTAGCATCTTGAGACTCGGGTTCGAAGATCGTATCAAGCAAGGGGTGTTACATTTAGTGGTATTAGAGCTACAGTTTAATCGATTCTAAGACTAAACATAGTGTGTATTAAGTCTAGAAAATACATGCCACATTAACATGTGATAGTGTGATGCTTTTGATCTAATCTAATCCTGTTTTCTTTTAGATTTAAAGATATAGGCTGAATCAAATCGTGTCATCACTAATGAAGTTGATAATAATGTTCTAACTTCCAATTAGGGAGCTAGTCATAGCATTTTGGTTTTGTAAATGTCTGAAAATGAGGCAAAAATGTCTTCTTTGGAATGATAAGTCAATGGTTTACAGAATTCATGCGAGCCATCCCCGCGGTTGTGCAACCTCTGCCCCTATTGTGCATCTTGTGGCACCTTTTTATCCTTAAAATACCGAAAGCTCACGTCGACCTCCGATTGATAAAATTAGAAAATGTGGAGTTGGAGAATTCAAAGGTAAGACGGAAGAAGATCCAGCCAGGGCTGAGTATTGGTTTGAGAATACACAACGAGTTTTCGATTAAATGTCTTGTGCACCTGATGATTGCTTGAAATGTGTAGTATCTTTATTGAAAGACGAGGCCTATCAGTAGTTATTTACATTGTTAGACATTGTATCGAAAGACAGAATTAAATGGGACTTTTTCCAAACTTAATTTCGAAATAAATATATCAATAGGTTGTACTTGGAGAAGAAAAAGAAGGAATTCCTCGAGCTAAAATAGGGAAATCAATTCGTGGATGAGTATGAACGAGATCAAAATGTGCATCCATTTTGAATCTAAATTCAATGATGATATCCAAATGTTAATTGGGCATTGGAACTACGGGAACTTTTTGTTTTGTCTGAACGAGCACAGAAAATGGAAAACATCTGTAATAAGAAGAAACAGATTGAAATGAAACTACGGGAATCTAGAAAAGGAAGTATGACGAGACCATTACAGACCCTTCTACCCTAAAAGTCGAGAGAGTTTCGCAGTCATTTCATCTCAGAATCAAGGTATTTTGGAAAAGATAATCTCAGATCGAGAAATTTGAGGTCCTAGAGTACACTAACAACTATGTGGTTGGCAGTGTTGTAAACTTGTTTATGATCTGTTTATTTGCAAAAAACCTTAGAGGGGTGTATGTCGAGTTATGATTGGGGCTTGTTTTCGATGCAGATTAACTAAACACTATCTAAAAGACTACCCAAAGAAGTCAGGCAATATTGATGATCATGTTGATAGATCGATGTCTACTTCTCAAAGAGGTAGACGACCAGAAAAGAGCTGAAACACTAGAGCCACTCAAGCTAGAATCAAGAATACGATAGTCATATCTGAGGCTTGGGCACCTACCAAACTCTATGCCATTCGAGCCCGGGAGGAAGCTTTTGTCCCAGATGTCATTACTGGTACTTTTCTCTTCTTGATGTTATTGTGTATGCATTGGTAGACCTTGGGTCAACTCATTCATACATTTGCACTAGTCTAGCATCTGGAAAGAACATACCAGTAGAACAAATTGAATTTGATGTTAGGGTTACATATCCATTGGGTCAAAATGTCATAGTCAATTTGATTTGTAAAAAGTTTCCACTAAGAATTCAAGGTTGTGACTTTCCTACTGTTCTGATGTTGTCACCGTTCCACAAGTTTGATATTATATTGGGTATGGGTTGGTTGACTCTCCATGACGCTGTGGAAAATTGCAGACAAAAACGGATTGATTGGAGATGTCGGAATGGTGAGTTGATTACTATTGAGTTTGATAGGACCGATTGTGTTACAAATGTCATATCAACGATTTCTGCTAAAAATGGTTTGAAAATGATGTGAAGTGTTTTTAGCTTACATTTTAGATACTTAAGTATCAAAATTGAAGCTTGATTAATTATCGACTGTTAATGAGTTTATAGATGTATTTCCAAAGAATTACTAGGTTTGTTACCAAAAAGAGAGGTTCAATACGCTAATGGTTTAGTACCAGGGACTACTCTGTTATCTATTGCATCATAGAGAATGGAACCAACAAAACTGAAAGAATTAAAAGCTCAGTTATAGGAGTAGATAGATCACGGGTTCATTTAGCCTAGTGTATCGCCTTAGGGCGCTTTGGTTCTGTTCATGAAAAAAAGATAGGTCGATGAGATTTCGCATTGACTACAAGCAGGTTAACAAGGTCATTATAAAGAATAAGTATTTACTGCCTCGTATTGATGATCTATTCGACCAGTTGTAGGGAGCCATTGTATTTTCGAAGATTGATTTTTGGTTTAGTTATTATCAATTGCAAGTTAAAGAGCCTGATGTGCCAAAAATTGCATTCAGAACTTGTTACAATCATTATGAATTTCCTGTGTTGTAGTTTGGTCTGACCAACGACCCTGTCACGTTTATGGACTTGATGAATCGGATTTTCTATTCGTATTTAGATAGGTTCGTCATTGTATTTATCAAAAATATTTTGATATATTTGAAGAACGAGTCTGATCATGCTCAACAATTAAGAATCGTGTTTGTAACACCCAAAACTCGATATCGTCATCGGTTAGGGTTTCAAGGCTACTAACATACCTGACTTCACATAATTACAATCACATCCCATTTCATCATCATTCATGATATAAGTGAACATTCAATTCTAGATCATCACACATACTTAGTTTAGCAATTTAACCCTTAAGGACTCGATTAAACACCGTGATATAGATCACAAAACACAAAAATCATCGAAATATGGGTCACACGACCATGCCCTAGGTTGTGTGTCTACCCAAAATGCCCAAACATGGTTGTGTCACAGACCGTGTGATATGCCGTGGGAACATGCGAATATACCCTACACACCCATGTGTCAAACTGTGGGTTAGATCGTGTGTCATCTCGAAATAGGGCCACATAGTCGTGTCCCAGCCCGTGTATCCACTGCACCTATTTTCCATAGGGCACACGCCCGTATGTTGGCCCGTGTGTCAAGCCGTGTGTACCTGCAAAAATTCATTTTAAACAAGTAAAAATCATGCAATTCACTCCATAAGTACCTATAACAACCACCTTTGAAACTTTGAAACTCTATTGAATCTCATCTCAAAATATACCATTCCATATGAAGAAGTGAACAAAACAATTCAAACATTCATGAGTTTACATATCATTACATTTTCATGCATATATGCCAATTTATAACACTAGCAAGCAATACAAACTAACTTCATCATACATTTAAGCCATCAACTAAGTACCAATCAACCCAAAATCAAGTATTACAAAAGGTAACATCAACCTAGTACATGTCATAAAACCAAGTGATGTAAATACTACCGAACGAGCTCCCGAGATAGTGTGATGTTCTTTGAGGTAATTCGATCCTTGATAGCATTATAAAAGACCATTGATTTCTCCTTACTTATGGTATAATTTGTTCCCATTTGAGCATCTTTAGCATGTATTTTTAGTCTTTTTAACTTAGTTTTTTCATTTTCTAACTTAGTGAAGCTTGGCCTAATTTTCTTTAATTTTATCATGTTTTTACTAATAATGTCGCTGCATCAGTTGTTCAGTATTGTGCCCAAAGATGTCACTACAGGAACCTGTCCTGAAGGATCAATGCATGAAGGTGGATAGAGTTGTCGCTGCAAAATAACATCCAAATTTGCGTCCAAAATTGTCACCGTAACTGGCAACTGTCTAATGAACACATTAGATTTGCGTGAGTGTACAGCTGGCATAACTAACTTGTACAGCTAGAGGAAGTTAGATTTGAAAGGGAGGGCACCTGTAATTGGCAATGAATGTTAAATACTGAAGAGAAAAGATTTTCTTCATCTTCTTCTTGACTTTTTGGTGGATAAAATTTCTTCTTGAACACCTTCTTAAGGTTGCATCCATGGCAGCTTAAATTCCCTGAGGACAACCTGACTTTGATGAGAAGGCAACCCTGCTCCTGACTAGGAGCATCCTAAATGCGATGTAAGAGGAGCATAAGGGAGTGATTCAAGTATACTAGGAATAGGATACTTCAATTTATTATGTTATTCTCTTGCTTAAACGCTGATAAGTTTTGATAATTTTAAGTTGTATGGAAATATAATTTAATTTCAGATCAAGTTTGATATCTATTTCAATCTTTCCTTCATTGTTTATCTTTGGATTTAATTGTTTGACCATGGAAGTGTGGTTGCAGTCACTGTCACTGGAAAGTGCAGCAACAAATTAAGTTAACAAGCAAGTCAACGAAAGTTGCTTGAGGATTGAAGGAATTCAGTCCACTTGTTCCTGAATATATAGCATTGCCAACACTAGAAGGTGTGGTTAGTATGAGTATTTGAGTCTTTGATAAACAGGGAAGTCAAGGTTGGTAAGGTTTGATTGTACTTACATGTGGCGACAATTTATCTGTTATTAACCTTGTGATCACATTTAGCTTTTTGTCAACTTTTCAAGTCAGGGAACCCCATCTCATTACCACTGTTTTACTTCTTAAATTTTCTTAAATTGCTTTGACAAATTATTCTCATACTTGTACTGCATTTTCTTATTTTATTGCTCTGATATTATTCATCAAAATCTCTTTAGTTTTAACTTTCTTTGCATCGACAATTATAAACATAAGCAGCCATCCCTGTGCGATCGATATCCTATAGATTAACATCTATATATTATACTTGCACCGACAGTGTTCGCTTGCACAAATTACTGTGACGTTCATAGCGTGGTCAATCCTTAACTAGCAAAATGAAATCTACAAAACAACAATAAATCACAAGTAAGTTTTCTAAGCTTAGTAAGTTTGTAACATTATATTTTAACACAGCATTAAGTCTTGCAATGACATAATTCATCTGAGTCTCATTTACAAAATATCGATCCTCTTGAACTGAATAAACCTTATGCTCTAACCAAGTCATAAGTTCTTTCATTTACAAACAATCCTATGCTCTCGCCGAGACATAGGTCTTCCAATTATAAATAATCTTATGCTCTTCCCGAGATATAAGTCTTCCATTTGTAAACAATCTTATGCTCTACCCGAGACATAAGTCTTCCATTTAATAATTACCAAATCTTCCATTTATTCAAATAGGTCAAGAATCTTCCAAGGTAAACATCAATTAGCAATTCAATTATGGAATTTACAAACGAACTTACAGGACTAAATTGCAGTTAAGGACAAACTCCAAAGACTATTCTATCAATTTCCCTTTCCCTCGATCCATGGCACGATCTTGATCTAAATCAAAATAAATCATCTAATTCCTCATTAAATCATGTAATTTAACCAGTTAAAACATTTAAATCCTTTTTAGGAAATTTACAAAATTACCCCTAACATTTCACTTTTATTCAATTTAGTCCCTAAACACTAAACAAGCAAAATAACAATTTTTTCCTAAACCCACACCAGCCGATTGTTCAAAGTATCTATACAAGTCCCTACAATTCAACTATTTCACACCAAGTATACATAATTTCATCATTTTAGTCCTTAAACCCTAAATTAATCAAAAATTACTTTACAAAAGTACCAGACCCAACCATCAAGCTTTCAAATCTACCATAAACATTCAAAAACAAGCTCATTCATCAATGGAAAAATTTATAACATTTGACAGAATCACAAATTAGTCCTTAGATTAACTAGATTAAGATAATACGGACTCAAAAACATAAAAATTACTAAAAACGGTTAACATTTACTTACCCAAATCAAAGCTCAAAGCACAACAATGGAAACCCTAGGTTTCTTTCTCCTATTCAGCCGTGTAAGGAAGAAGAACTTAAATTTTATATATATACTTATGTTATTTTTAAATTTCTTTAACTTTCATCATTGAGCTTAATTAACCCATTTTTACTTTAATTAATCCTCATTATAATCAATATAAATCATAACTATCCGCTACTTAACTTTCATTAGTTAATTTATTCATTTGATCCCTCTACTTAATCAAACTCTACTTTCACAACCCTTACAATTTAGTCCCTTTTTCTTAATTAACTATCTAAACTATAAAATTCCTTTACCAAAATTTAATATGACTCCAAAGACTTCATAAATATTAAATAATTAATATTTATAACCTAACTTGTCAGAATTGTGGTCCTAAAACCACTATTTTCGACACCACTAAAAATCGAGCTGTTACAACTCTCCCCCTAGATTGGGGTACTGTGATTTCATTGACGCCTCAATCTCCCATGTAGCTTCTTCTACCTCGTGTCAATGCAAAACTTTACTAGTGGTATTCTTTTGTTTCACAACTATTTTATCTCACGAGCCAAAATTCCAGCTGGTTCCTCTGAATACGAAAAATTCGGTTGTATCTCGACCTCACATTGAGTGATCACATGTGAAGGATCTAATCGGTATCGCCTCAACATCGAAACATGGAAAACATTATGAATCTTCTCAAGTTCCAGAGGTAAATCTAGTTTGTAAGCTATAGGACCTACTCTCTCGATATGCTCATACGGCCCGATGAATCGTGGACTCAGCTTCCCTTTCCTACCAAAACGTAACACCTTCTTCCAAGGTGAAACTCTCAGAAAGGCTCGGTCTCCAACTGCAAACTCTATATCTTTTCTTTTAAGATCTGCATATGATTTCTGTCGATCGGATGTCGCTTTTAAACAATCACGAATTACTCGATGTAACACCCACATCTCATGGTTATCCTCGAAATAGGGATACAGTGAATTACTATGTATGCCGAAATATTTTCATCACATTAAATGCACAAGGAAATCAATTAAAGATGAAAAATGATCATACAGACTTTAAAATTGATTCTCGAATTAATAAAATTTACCTTCGAATGATTTAGGGATCGATTTGAATCAATTTTAGACGAAGAAGGGTAAGTTGAGAAAACTTAGAGAATATGGGCACACGACCGTTGGCTAGGCCGTGTGCTTGCCCGTGCGTGGTTTCGAAAGTAGGACACACTGCCATGGGTTAGGCCGTGTGACCACTACACCTATTTCTGAAATTTCACACGGCCATGGGCCAAGCCGTGTGCTAGGCCGTGTGTCTGCTCGAAAATAAGCCACACGTCCGTGGGACTAACCGTGTATCAGGTTGTGTATAGCTGCAAAAATGGTATACACGGTTGTAGACTGGGCCGTGTGTACCCTGCAGTAAACACCCCAAGTCCCTCGCCCATGTGTACCCTACAACAAGCACGCTCGAGTCCCACGCTCGTGTATGACCAAAATTCGAGACTACAAGCTCAAAATCTTCTCTAATTGAAGTGAATGCTTTAACGCAATTTCATCACACCTTACCATAGCCTAAAAATGTACCTAGAATGTATGCAAGAATATTCACATATAAGCAATACATCCACTTGACCAAGAGTTCATATGTTATAAATATAGAAAGAATGTGATATTCATTAATTCATTCAAAACATCATCATCTCCTAATATTCCTAAGGAACAAAAGAGTTATTTAATAATCTAAGTTGGTACGATTTACAAAATTCAATCCTAACCTAAATTGTAACGTCAACAAAGGACAACCTATATACGTGTCATATTTAACCAAAAGGGGCATCAAGTAATATCGAAGATGGAGATGGGTAGTTGTAAATGCACCAACGATCCAATCCACGTAGAAGTCAAAAGTTCAAATCTATGAAACAGACAAAATAAGTAAGGTTAAACAAACAGGTAGTAATATTCAAGGAAGTCCAGCATAACATTCATCTTTCAAAACAATTCTTTCCTAACTACTTAAAAATTCTTGAACCCAAACTTGCATCTATATAAACTTTCATTTAACTAATCGTTAAATCGATTCAATCATTCGTTACATTTATCCTCATTCATTTATGTGTACATATAAATAACATGCGTTTACGCTCGCCAACTTGCACAAGTTTATGCTTGTTAGCTTTTCATCCGCGTTTACGCTCGCCAACTTATACTTATGCGTTTATGCTCGCTAGCTTGCACACGTTTACGCTCGTCAGCTTATTCATATGCGTTTACGCTCGCTAGCTTATAATTATGCATTTACGCTCGCCAGCTTGCACATATTTATGCTTCGTCAGCTTATTCATATGTTTTTACACTCGCCAACTTTTTCATATGCGTTTACGCTTGCCAGCTTATACTTATTCATTTTCGATATTCAATAAGTACGTTATATTCAGAATTATAAAGATATACATGTATACATATATATATACATATATATGTGTGTGTATATATATGTACATATATGTACATATATGTATACAACAAAGCAATTTACCTAATAAGCAACAAATATACACATTATTGAAAATTAAAAAAAGGTAAGTTACAAGTGTACTTACAAGTCAAAAAGGTCCACCAAACAAGCCTAATTGATAGCTTTACCCTTGCCTCGTGTATCCTCCACACCTCGCGATTCTTAATATGAAAATAAATTTTTATTCCCATTAGCATATAAATTTCTTTCCAACACCAATTCTTTATCATAGTTTTCTTTTGAAGTAAGCATCAAATCCGCTTTCAAGATTTACTTTTGTATAAACACTATATATTACTCAACCACAACACAAGAAAATACCCAATAAATTCATATCAATAAAATTTTACATATACACAACCATAGCAAGAATTCCATCCTTTCACAATAATTTCTATTAATCAATAACTAACTTCTTCTTTAATCTTTAACTTTCAAAATACACTAATTAATCTCCCACATGCTCATATCCTAACCATCACCACACATGGAAACCTACTTGAAAATCAAGTTTGAATTATCACAAATGACAAACTCTCAAAGGGCCTTTCAAATAAATTTCTCATTTAACCAATTAAATCTAATTTAAACTTAACCCAAAACAAAATACAAATCAAAATCTAAAGAAAACTTACTTGGTGAGCTTGAAATGAAATTAACCCTAACCCCTAAATTTTTTTCTTGATCATGCGAGTGAAGAAAGAAAGAAATAAATTTGATTTTTCTTCCTCAAACTTCTCCACTTTCTTATATATATACTATTTTATTATGTTATTTTTATCAATTTATTTCTACCACAAATCTATATTTCATACTAACTCTCCACTAGCTTCTAACTTTGATTAATTACCACCTTGGTCCCTATTTTATTTCCTTAATTAATTTATCCCTTCTCATACCATATTTGAATTTTATTTACTATTTACTTTTACAATCTTCACTTCTAGATTTTTATGGCTACTTAAGTATTTCTTCATTTAATTCCCAAATTAAAATTTAGTATAATTTCCCCTTTTTCTAATATTCTTTTTTTATAATTAAATTTTTCCTTAGGTCATTAATGGTCAATGTGACCCTAAATCACTATTTCTGACATCCCTAAAATCAGGATGTTACACTCGAACCTTGTATTCAATCTCATGTATCAAATCGATCCCAACCAGTTTAGATTGACTCAACTCTAATCAATACAAAGGTGTTTTGCACTTCCTACCATATAATGCCTCAAACGGTTCCATTTTAATGCTGGACTAATAACTATTATTATAAGCAAACTTTACCAGCAGTAGGTATGTCTCCTAACTACCCTTGAACTCAACTACACAACATCATAGCATATCTTCCAGAATTTGTATTACTCGCTCAGATTGACCATCTGTCTTCGGATGGCAGGCAATACTGAAATTCAATCGAGTGCCCAAAGCTTCATGGAGTTTACCCCAGAACCTCGAAGTAAAATGCGGATCCAGGTCAGAAATAATAGATATTAGTACCCCGTGCTGTCGCATGATCTCAGATATATACAACTCAGCCAACTTCTCAAGCGTGAAATCTACGCAAATAGGGATGAAGTGAGCTAACTTAGTTAACCTATCAACTATAACCCAAACTGAATCTTTCTTCCTTGGTGTCACCGACAACCTTGTAACAAAGTCCATAGTGACTCGCTCCCACTTCCACTCAGGAATGATAATAGGCTACAACAATCCAGACGGTACCTGATGCTCAACTTTTACTTGCTGACACACCAGATATCTTGATACATACTCAAAAATCTCACGTTTCATACCTGGCCACCAGTACATTTTCTTCAAGTCATTATACATCTTTATGCTCCCTGGATGAATAGAGTAAGTACTACTATGAGCCTCTGCTAAAATATCGAGTCTTAAATCCGGGTCGAAAGGAACACATACTTTGTCCATAAAATACGTCATACCCTCAGCATCAATAGTAAAATCCTATAGTGGAATCATTCTGAATCTATTCTTTCTTAGCTATGAGCTTTAGACCATCTCTCTGCAACTCCCGAATCTACTTATAAAGATTCTGGTCTTGTCCTGAGTTCAACCATAACAGAACCATCTCTCTCCAAAGACAAATGTGCATTCAACGGCCCCAATGCAAACAATGATTTCCAACTCAGAGCATCTACAACACATTAGCTTTCCCCACATGATAATCAATCACAAGGTCATAATCTTTCAGTAGTTCTAACCATCATCGCTGTCTCAGATTCAACTCCTTCTGAGTCATCAAACACATCAAAATCTTATGATCGGTAAATATGTGACATCTCTCACCATAAAGATAATGCCGCCAAATCTTCAATGCAAAAACAATGGCAGCTAATTCCAGGTCATAGGTCAGATAATTCTTCTCATGCGGCTTTAACTATCGAGAAGCGTAAGCTATCACTTTCTCAGCTTGCATCAAAATGCAACCCAAAACATTCAGCGACACATCACTATAACAACAAATTCTTTCCTTGTCTCAAGTTTTGCTAATATCGATTCTTCCGTTAACATCTTCTTTAACTGGTCAAAACTCTACTGACATTTTTATGTCCATACAAACTGAACATTTTTCTGGAGTAACTTCATCATCGACAAGGCTATTATGGAAAAATCTTTAACAAATTGGCGGAATAACCCGCAAATCCCAAGAAACTACGTACCTCTGAAACATTCTTTAGAACTTTCCAGCTGAGAATGCCATAAACTTCGCTTGGATCAACCCGTATACCATCAGAGGACGCCACGTGACCCAAAAATCCAACCTCTCGAAGCCAGAACTCATATTTACGAAATTTTGCATACAACTGTTTTTCCCGCAAAATTTGTAACACCTCTTTCAAGTGCTGAGTATGCTTTGACTCTGTCTTGGAATAGATCAGTATATCATCAATAAATACCACTACAAATATATCTAATTGGGGTTGAAAAACTTTGTTCATTTCCATAAATGCTATCGGAGCGTTAGTCAACCCAAATGCCATCACAAAAAATTCTTAGTATCCATATCGAGTCCTAAATGTAGTCTTCGGCACATCCCAGTCTTTTACTCTCATTTGATAATATCTCGATCTGAGATCTATTTTGAAAAATACTGTTGCACATTTCAACTGATCAAACAACTCGTCAATGCGAGGTAACGGATATTTATTCTTTATTGAAACCTTGTTCAGTTGTCAGTAATCTATGCACATTCTCATTGAACCATCCTTTTTCATTACAAACAAAATTGGTACGCCTCAAGTGACACACTCGAGCAAATAAACCTCTGTCTAATAATTCTTACAATTGTACCTTGAGTTCTTTTAACTCTATCAGTGCCATTCTCTATGGCAGAATCTATATCGGAGTAATAGTCGGTACTAAATCAATACCAAACTTGACTTCAATGATCAGAGGCAAACCTAGTAATTTTTCAGGAAACACATCTGTAAACTCTTTAACAACGAGAACTTGGTTCAGCTCTATCCCTAACTCCCGAGTATCCAGTATGTAAGCTAAAAATGCTTCACAGCCTCTACGAACCATTTTTCGTGTAAACATAGTCGAAATCACAATAACATCACCGGTTAGCTTACCAAACTCAACTGTAATCATCTCACCCGACAGACATTTCAAACCAATCTATCTTTGTTTGCAATTAACCACTACATCATGCTCAGTCGGCCAATCCATACCCAGAATCACATCGAACTCATAAAAAGGGAGTAACATCAAATCGACAAGAAATTCATAGCCCTGGACTTTCAGTGGACATTTACGACACACCTGGTTAACTACGATACTATGACCCAAAGGGTTTGTAACTTGCACATTAAATTCAGTTGACTCGACAGATAAATTTTTATCTTTTGCCTATGCAATAAAAATATAAGAATGAGTCGACCATGGATCAATCGGTGCACACACAATATCATTAAAAAGATAAAATATACCAGTAACGACATAAGGCGCGGTAGCCTCCTCTCTGGCACGAATAGCATATGTTTGTGCAGGTGCTCAACCCTCAGATCTGTTTACACCTTCTTTAGCTTCACTTCGACCTCCGGCCATACCACATACTCTGACCCGGTCGTCTACCTTTCTGTGGTGTAACTGGATGTTTCACACTTCTGTCTTCTTTTGTTTCAAGTGCCATCAGACAAAATTGAATAAAATGATCGATTTCTCCACATCTAAAACACGAGTTCCTCTTCAGCCCGCACTCCCTAGGATGAAATTTTCCACAGTGCTCACACGTAGGCTTTGGTACATTATGAACGCTAGCAACACTATCTGCAGGTCGGTTCTAAAATCTCGAATTAGGTTACACCGATCTACTCTTACTCTGAAATTTAGATGTTGCAGTTGCACGATTCTCACTTTTTCTAAATTTCTTCGGTGGCGGCATCGAAAAAGTTCTAAAGGAATTTTTCTTACCGAACTCCAGAATCTCTTTTCCCTCTGTCTTTTATGATTATAAATTTCCTCCATTTTCTGAGCATAATCAATTAAGACAACAAACGGTTGCAACTCTGAACCACTCACCATCATTTTAATCTCATCATTCAGCTCGTCTTCAAAAGGAATGCACATATCTTTATCCATCGGCACAATTTCTCAAGCATATTTATTGAGTTGCACGAACTCTCTCTCATATTCAACAATTGACCTGTTTCCCTACTTTAACTCCAGAAACTCTTTCTTCTTCCAATCCAAGTACCTTTTACTGATGTATTTCTTTTTGAATTCATTCTGAAAAAAATCCCAACTGATCTCATTCTCATGAACCATTGCCAACATAGTCATCCACCAACTGTAAGCTTCATCTTTTAATAATGACGCAACACATCTCAAATAGTATTTGGGAGGACAAGCCATCTCATTAAGAACTCTATGTGTGTTCTCTAACCAATACTCAGCCCTGGAGGGATCATACTCAATACTACCTCAAAATTCCTCTGTACCATACTTTCTTACCTTATCAGTTGGGATACATTGCCACTGTTCAACCACTAGAGGACTAGCAGGAGGTACTGGTGATACTACAGGTCTTATAGTAGGCTGTGCCACAAGAGGTGGAGGTTGCGGTGCCATCGGGTTATTTCTCATGAACTCCGAGAACCACTGCCCCATTAAACCAAAAAACATATTTTAGCTTCATTTTCTGTTATTGGAAATATCGGCACACCATGACTTGCTTCAGAATCATTTGTTGGAACATTACTGTTTACCTCATTTGTCTTATCTCGTACTGAATCTGACATTTTCAATTATCTATAAAAATTGAGGTTAGATCTAATTCACCAATATCACACTATCACAGGTTTATATGGCATGTATTTCTAAACTTTAAATCTTACTGAATGTAATCCAAGAATCGGCTAAACCGTAGGCTCTAATACCATTAAATGTAACACCTAAAACTTGACATCGTTATCAGTTAGGGTTTCGAGGCTACTAACATCCCTAAATTGACATAATTACAATCACATCCCATTTCGTCATCATTCATGATATAAGAAAACATTCAATTCTAAATCATCATACAAACTTAGTTTAGCATAAGGACTCGATTAGACACCACGATACAGATCACGAAACATTAAAATCATTGAAATAGGGGTCACACGATCGTGCCCTAACTGTGTGCCAAATCGTGTGCCTACACGAAATACCCAAACATGGCCATGTCACAAACCGTGTGACAGGCCGTGGGAACATGCGAATATACCCTACACGTCCGTGTGTCAAACCATGGGCTAGACCATGTGTCATCTTGAAATAGAGCCACACGACCATGTCCCAGCCCGTGTATCCCCTGCACCTATTTTCCACTTGGCACACGCCCGTATGCTGGCCCGTGTGTCAGGTCGTGTGTACCTATGAAAATTCATTTTAAACAAGCAAAAATCATGCAATTCACTCCACAAGTACCAATAATAACCACCTTTGAAATTCTATTAAATCACATCTCAAAATATACTATTCCATAAGAAGAAGTGAACAAAACAATTCAAACATTTATGAGTTTACATATCATTACATTTTCATGCATATATGCCAACTTATAACACTAGCAAGCAATACAAACTAAATTCATCATACATTTAAGCCATCAACTAAAAATCAATCAACCCAAAATCAAGTATTACAAAAGGTAATATCAACCTAGTACATGTCATAAAACCAAGTGATCTAAATACTACCGAGATAATTTGATCCTCAACCAGCAAAACAAAATCTACAAAACAACCATAAATCACAAGTAAGCTTTCTAAGCTTAGTAAGTTCGTAACATTATAGTTTAACACAACATTAAGTCTTGCAATAACATAATTCATTCGAGTTTCATTTACGAAATATCGATCCTCTTGAGCTGAATAAACTTTATGCTCCAACCGAGTCATAAGTTCTTCCATTTACAAACAATCATATGCTCTCGTCGAGACATAGGTCTTCCATTTATAAATAATCTTATACTCTTCCCAAGACATAATTTTTCCATTTGTAAACAATCTTATGCTTCACCCGGGACATAAGTCTTCCATTTAATAATCACCAAGTCTTCCATTTATTCAAATAGGTCAAGAAGCTTCCAAGGTAAACATTAATTAGCAATTCAATTATGGAATTTACAAACGAACTTATCGGACTAAATTGTTGTTGTGGACAAACTTTAGGGACTATTCTGCCAATTTCCTTTTCCCTCTATCTGTTGCAAGATCTTGATCTAAATAAAAATATATCATCCAATTTCTCATTAAATCATGTAATTTAACCATTTAATACATTTAAATCTTTTTTTAGAAATTTACAAAACTACCCCTAACATTTCACTTTTATTCAATTTAGTCCCTAAACACAAAACATGCAAAATAACTATTTTCTTCCTAAACCCACACCAGTAGATTGTTCAAAGTCTCTATAAAAGTCCCTACAATTCAAATATTTCACACCAAGTACAAATAATTTCATCATTTTATCATTTTAGTCCTTAAACCTTAAATTCATCAAAAATTACTATACAAAAGTACCAAACCCAACCATCAAGCTTTCAAATCTACCATAAACATTCAAAGACAAGCTCATTCATAAAATTTATAGCATTTGACAAAATCAAAAAATTTGTCCTTGGATTAACTAGATTAAGCTAATATGACTCAAAAACATAAAAAACTAAAAACGATTAACATTTACTTACCCAAACCAAAGCTCAAACCACAAAAATGGAAACCCTAGGTTTCTTTCTCCTATTCGGCCGTGTAAGGAAGAAGAAGATGGAAAAAATGTCATTTTTTTTCTTAAATTATATATATATATATATATACTTATGGTATTTTTTTAATTTCTTTAACTTTCATCATTAAGCTTAATTAACCCATTTTTAATTTAATTATTCCTCATTATAATCAATATATATCATAAATATCCAGTACCATTGGTTAATTTATTCATTTGATCCCTCTACTTAATCGAACTCTACTTTCGCAACTTTTACAGTTTAGTCTCTTTTTCTTAATTAACTATCTAAACTATAAAATTCCCTTACCAAAATTTAATATGACTCCAAAAACTTCATAAACATTAAATAATTAATATTTATAACCTAACTCGTCAGATTTGTGGTCCCAAAACCACTTTTTTCGACACCATTAAAAATTGGGTTGTTACAATGTTATAGACTTTGCGTGAAAAGCAATTGTATGTGAAGTTTGGTAAATACGAGTTTTGGTTCAAAGAAGTTAGGCTCCTAGGTCACGAAATTTCTGTGAATGGTATTTGAGTAGATTCGAGCAAGATTTCTACAATTGTGAATTGGAAGCCTCTGAGAAATGTTTCTAAAGTTTATAGTTTTTTGGGTTTGGTAGGGTATTACAGACGGTTTGTTAAAAGTTTTTCGATGATTGTTTTACTGATGAAAAAATTTTTACAGAAAAATGTTGTTTTCAATTAGTCAAAAAAGTGCTAACAGAGTTTTGATCGATTGAAAGCTATGTTGATAGAAGCTCCAGTTTTGACACAACCAGATCCGGGAAAGAATTTGTTGTTAACAACGATGCTTCACTGAATGAATTGGTTTGTGTGTTGATGCAAGAAGGTAAAGTAATAGCTTATGCCTCCTGATAGTTAAAATCGCACGATAAGAATTATCTGATGCACGATCTAAAATTGGCAGCCATTGTTTTTGCTTTAAATATTTGGCGACACTACTTATACGACGAGAAATGTTATATGTATACTGATTGCAAAAGCTTAAAATGCCTAATGACTCAAAAAGAATTAAATTTGTGGAAAAGGAGATGGCTAGAATTGTTAAAAGAATATAACCTGGTAATTGACTACCACCCAAGAAAAACTAATGTTATCAGCCTTGAGTTGAAAGTCTTTATTCACATTGAGAGCGATGGATGCCTAGCTGACTTTAAGTCGAGATGGTTCTATTATTGTTGAGATGAAAGTTAAATTGTTATTCCTTTAAAGAATTCGAGAGCTGCAAAGAGACTATCCGAATTTGTTAGCTAAATGGAAACAGTTTCAGAATAATCATACCACTGATTTCAGTATTGGCAGTGATGATAGTTTGTACTTCTGAAATTGGATATGTGTACCAAACAATTCTGATGCTAAACGAGACCTTCTATGGGAAGCTCGTAGTAGTGTTTACTCGATCTATCCAGGTAGCAACAAAATGTATAATGACTTGAAACAGAGTTATTGGTGGCCAGGAATGAAACGTAAGATTTCAAAATTTGTATCGAGATGTTTGGTATGTCAATAGGTCAAGGTTGAACACCAAGTTCTATCAGGTTTTCTACAACCTGTAATGATTCCAGAGTGAAAATGGGAGTGTGTTACTATAGACTTCGTATCGGGATGCCATTAACTCCAAAAAGAAAGATTTGATCCAAGTAATTGTTGACAGATTGACGAAATCAGCTCACTTTATTCCAATCTAAACAGATTATTCACTTGAGAAGCTTGTTGAATTGTATATTGTTGAAATTGTGAGATTACACGATATGCTGTTGTCTATTATTCTGATCAGGATTTGAGGTTTACCTCTAGATTTTGGGGCAAGTTACAAGAAGCTCTGAGCATGAAACTGAATTTTAGTTCTACTTTTCATCCTTAGATATATGGTCAATCTAAGCGAGTGATTCAGATTCTAGAAGATATGATGCGATGTTGTATCATTGAGTTTGAAGGTAGTTGGGAGAAATTTTTACCGTTAGCTGAATTTGCTTTTGATAACAACTATCAATCTAGTATTAAAATGGCACCGTTCGAGGCTCTATATGGATGTAATTGCAGAACTGAGTGAAAGAAAGCTAATCGAGACTAATCTAATCCGTGAAACAAAAGATAAAGTTTGCATTATTCGGGATTGTTTGAAAGTCACCTCTGATCGTTAGAAATCGTATGTTGATCTGAAAAGAAAAGATATCGAGTTTCAAATTGGTAACAATGTGTTATTGAAAGTCTCCCCGTGGAAGACAGTGTCACAGTTTGGCAAGCTTGATCCTAGGTTCATAGGACCGTATGAAATTATCAAGAGTATTGGTCTAGTGGCTTACAAATTAATATTGCCCTTGAAACTTGAAAAGATTCTTTTCAAGTTTCGATGTTACGACGATATAGATCGGACCCTTCCCATGTAATTACTCTTGACAAGATAGAATTACAACCTGATTTGTCATATTCAGAAGAGCTAGTCAAGATTCTAGCTTGGGAAATAAAAGAACTACAAAATAAACGAGTATCATTAGTGAAAGTTCTGTGACACTGACATGGTATAGAGGACGATATGTGGGAACCGAAGAATCTATGAGATCAGTACCCAAATTTGTCCACAAGTAAAAATTTTGATGACGAAATTTCCTAAGGAGGAGAGAGTTGTAACAGTCCGTTTTAATGGTATCAAAAATAGTGATTTCGAGACCCCAATTCCAACGAGTGTGTCCGTAAATATTATTATTTAATATTAACGAGTTAGTATAGTGTTACATTAAATTTTGATTTGATAAATTTGCTAATTGAAAAGTTGATTAAAGTACTAGTGATTTGACCCTAAAGTCAATAGTTTTAAAAAATGAGGTACCGAGACATCGTTTTCGAAAATCGAGTCGTAAATATTTTTTATTAAATATTTACGAAGGTTCTATATAGGTGAATTGAATTTTGGTTCGAAAATTTTAGTGATCGAATGATCATTTAGGGTATAAAAACTAAATTGTAAAAAATTGTATAAAGTTAATCTCTATTGAATTTTGCTAGTTAAAAGGCTTAATTAATAATTGTTCAAGGCCTAAGTGATAATTAGACCACTTTGATAGGCTAATGGACGGTTGGTGCATTGTTTAAAGTAATTATATGTTAAAATTAAATTTAAAAAAATTAAAGGAAAAGGTGTTAAAAAATTATAAACAATTGTCGTCTTCCACCATTTCTTTCTTCCACGGTTTCAACCAAGAAAAGAAAAAGAGAGAGCGGCCATTGTTGAATGCTCCAACTTTGGCTTTGCATGGTAAGTCCTCTTATCAAAATTTTTATGTTTTTGAGATCATTGTAACTCGATTTAACTAAATTGTATCTCCATTTTCAAAACTGTTAAAGTTTTGAAATATTGTCATTGATGGTTTTTATTTTTTTTATGTTAAATAACTTGGTTGTAAGCTTAGATTTGATTATGAACTAAATTGTAATATAAAATTTGTTAGTTTTCGAGTTAAGAGACTAAAATTTAAATATATTAAATTTTATATGAAATTTCTGCAATTATGGTTTTTTGAGGGTTATAAAAGGGTGGAATTGAAATTGGATTGAAAACGAGCTTAAATGTGAAAAATATGATAGTTTCAATTTTAGGGATTATATTGAATAAAATTGAGAACTTTAAAAAATTACAAAAATGAAATTAAACATATACATTGAATAATATGTTTTAAGATAATTAGCATTGATAATTTGAAATTAATTACTGTATAGATCAAGATTTGAACCAATCAATAAATAATCGAGAATATAGAGAAAATTACATATTAATCCCTGACACTACAATTGTCTTTAATCTTACCTGGTAAGTTCATACAGTATAACTATATACAATTATATAATGTTTGTGGTTAAATGGCGAAATTATAATATTTGAATGTATTTTGCAATGGTTACAAATTGGTACAAAAAAAAAGAGGAAAGGACTAAATTGTAAAAAATTATTCTGATATGTGTATTGAGCTCGGATGAACTTAGGATACAATTGTATGCGAATAGGAATGATTATGCACTTGCCTACTGCTCAGCACTTTGATGCCTACTTAAACAAAGGCAGGCATATGATTTAGTCGTCGTGTAAAATATGTCAATCTCCAGCCGGTCGAATACTTCATGGAATTGGATTTAGCGAAGAAAGTAATGACAAAGAAAAACATCATGACTTTATTCTATGGTCTTAAAAGAGTTGAATTTTTTTAATGCAATATATATATATATACACACATATGTAAGTGGATCTTTACATGCTTTGGAGGATTAAGATCAAAGAATTCCAAATATTACATCCAAATATCAGAGGTTCAACGTACCAAACAGAAGTTGAATGCATTTGAACATCGAAGTTGACGATTCATAACAGCGCCCAAAGACAAACTTAAAATATTAAAACAAGATGTAATAATAGCAGTAACCCATGAAACTTTGAAAAACTACATAGCTAATAATAATCCCAAATAAGTTTGAAAGCCAAAGAAAGGCCACCAACAACGGCAAACAATCCTTACTTAGAAACCACCACGAAGGCGAAGGACAAGATGCAGAGTAGACTCCTTTTGGATATTATAATCAGCCAATGTCCTGCCATCTTCAAGCTGCTTGCCAGCAAATATGAGCCTTTGCTGGTCTGGTGGGATCCCTTCCTTGTCTTGAATTTTTGCCTTAACATTGTCAATGGTGTCTGAACTTTCAACCTCTAGAGTGATAGTCTTTCCAGTAAGAGTCTTAACAAAAATCTGCATCCCACCACGCAGCCGCAACACCAAGTGAAGGGTTGACTCCTTTTGGATATTGTAGTCGGCCAATGTCCTACCATCTTCAAGCTGCTTGCCAGCAAATATAAGCCTTTGCTGGTCTGGGGGGATACCTTCCTTGTCTTGGATCTTTGCCTTCACATTGTCAATGGTATCGGAACTTTCAACCTCCAAAGTGATGGTCTTTCCGGTAAGAGTCTTCACAAAGATCTGCATACCACCGCGAAGGCGGAGAACCAAATGGAGAGTAGACTCCTTCTGGATATTATAATCGGCAAGAGTTCTTCCATCTTCAAGTTGTTTTCCAGCAAAAATCAATCTTTGTTGGTCTGGTGGGATTCCTTCTTTGTCCTGAATCTTGGCTTTCACATTATCAATGGTATCCGAACTCTCGACCTCCAAGGTAATTGTCTTTCCAGTGAGAGTCTTGACAAAGATTTGCATTCCACCTCGGAGTCGAAGAACCAAGTGAAGGGTGGATTCTTTCTGGATGTTGTAGTCGGCTAGCGTGCGGCCATCCTCAAGTTGCTTGCCAGCAAAGATAAGCCTCTGCTGATCCGGTGGGATCCCTTCCTTATCTTGGATCTTAGCCTTCACATTATCAATGGTGTCTGAACTCTCCACCTCGAGGGTGATGGTCTTGCCAGTGAGGGTTTTAACAAAGATTTGCATCTATTGAATCAAAAGATCAAAAACAAATTAGTATCTCAATTCTCAAGAGTTCAGAAAATTAAGCTGAAAAACAAAGTCGTAAACAATAAGTTAGAATCCAAGACCGTCATTCATATATCATTATTATATTTTAGAAAATTTAAAACCTGAAAATAAAATCTGCAAGAATACCGCCACAGGAGATGCCCTTTTTAAAATCAAAGAGAACCAAGAAAATCAAAATTCTCAAAACAAATAGAAAGTGTAGACAAAAATTTCAAGAGCCTAAACAAATCTACCAATTTAAATTCCCAAAACACACATCAACAAATTTAAGAATTTCAAATATTTACAACTGAATCAATAAACAAAGATGGTCCATTAATAGATCCACTAATAATTTAACTATTTTCAAGGAAGATATTCAACATGATTAATAACCAAGATCCGATTAGTTAATTTTTTTTCTTTTTAGAAAATCCTTAATACGTATAAACAATCAAATTATGAGAAGATCTATCAAAATTAAAGCAAAAAAGATTGAAAACTCATTAAAGATCCACCAATGATTCAAGATAATGAGATAACAAACAAGATACGATTAATTTAAAAAAATTAAAAAAAAACACCCATAATAATACAGAAAAGCAATAAAATTGTTAATTAAGATTGAAAAATTGAAATAGAAAACAACCATGAGTTACCTTGTAAGAGTAATTGGAAAACGATTCGAAGTGTTTGAAGACGGAATAGACTGCCGGTTAATAGGTTGGGAGATTTACGCCTTTCTTATAGGTGGAATTTGCCGACATTATGACGATATTGCCAAAAGTATTACCAATCAGTTCTTGCCACATATATTTCTACCGAAGCCCACGCTGAGTTTGTTTTTCATTCGATAAATATGGAAAATAATAAAGAAAATAAATAGCAAAAACTTAAATTAGGCAATTATCTGGTTAAAATGTGTCATAGGTCCATTTACTCTTCACATATTTGGAGTTTAGTCCTTATCTTTTTATTTCAAGAATTTAATCCCTCTATTTTCCTTATTTCACAATTTAAGTCCAATAATTAACAATGTCAAACTATTTTGCTAACAATGACATTGTAATGAACCTAAATTTAACAAAATAATCTTAACAATATTAATAATTGGACCTAAATTTTGAAAGCTGAAAAGTAGAATGACTAAATTTTCAGAACTAAAAGTATAAGGACTAAATTTAAAATTTATAAAAAATATAGGAAACTATGGCATATTTAATAAGTAGGTCAGGTCGGTTTGGGTTCAGGCGGGGCCTAAGCATGATATTAACACATGCTATACTTGTCCAAGCTTGATTCGACCCGAAATATGAGCTTAAAATTTTACCCAAACTCGCTCATATCTGCAAAAGACTAACCTAAGCTCATTTTAGGCTCGGCCATATTATTTTTAAATTTTTAAAAAATTATATTTATATTATATTATTTTAATATTTAATACTTTTATGCATTTTTTATTTATTAAAACTTTTTATATAGTCATCTTATCATTATTTTAATATTTATACTAGAATGAGCTTAAAATTTAACCAAACTCGCTCATATCTGCAAAAGACTAACCCAAGCTCATTTTAGGCTCGACCATATTATTTTTAAATTTTTAAAAAATTATATTTATATTATATTATTTTAATATTTAATACTTTTATGCATTTTTTATTTATTGAAACCTTTTATATAGTCATCTTATCATTATTTTAATATTTCTACTAGAATAGTATTATATATTTAGTATAAGACTATGTTTTTAATGTGTTCTAAATTACATAATATATAAAAATATATAATATAAAGTATTATAAACTTAAAAACAGGCCGGATCGAGCCAGACTCGGGTCTTGAATGTGCAAGCTCAGTCCCAACCCATATTTTGAACGGGCCTATTTTTTTTACTCAAGCCCATTTTTCGGACCTAATATTTTTACCCAAACCCTCTCAAATTTTAAGCAAACCTTCGGGCCTGGACGAAGAACCCGACTATGAATAAGTCTACATGTGACTGTAAATTTTTTTAGGTTAATATGCAAATTTGTCACTATATTTCATTTTGATTGATATTTTTCATTTTCCTTAATGAACTATACATAAATTTACCATAATACTTTAATTTTATATTAAATTTTATTGTTTTACTTTTATTTGATTGAAATTTGTCATTAAAGTTAATTTTTTTATTTAATTTTAATTCAAAATAATTTTAAGACAAAACTTAATATTTTTTATATTTTAATTTAATATTTAACAATATATTAATATAATGTTAAATTAAATAAAAGTTAAATAGTGTTAGCTATAAAAATAAAATATTTGAAATAATTTTCTTATTAAATTATATTTTCAAATTATTAAAATTAATATTGAGTGATTAAATTTAATTAAAAAATCAAAGTTGGTAGAAATTTTTAATAAAATTCAAAGGTTAATAGTAAAATTTACTCATATTTTCAAAATTAAATAAAAGTGATTGTTTTATTGAAAAATTAATTCAAATTAAAGTGTTTGGACGGTTTATGGAATGCAAATTTAAAAATTGTGGTTACCTAAAATCGAATTAAATTTTATTTTTTATTTAATATATAATTAAATTTATTTTATATGATATAAAAATAAATATTTTATATTTAAAATAGTGAAAATAATTTAAAAGTTCTTGAAAATTTATTGCTTTTTAGAAATATTTATGAAGTAGAATCTAAAAATTTGTGAATTAATATTTATAAGCCTTAAAAAATTCATTTTATCAAAATAAGTTTAAAAATCTAAAACAAAAAATTAATATGAAAAAGCCAATAACTAAATCGAGCCAAACCGAATTATGATAGACAGTTCAAAAAATCTAAAATAAATCTGACTGAACCGACATCACCACTACATAATATTGATGTTGTAACACCCCTTACTCAATTCGATTGCCAAACCCGAGTAATAAGACACTACAAGCAAATACAAATACTTACAAGCACATTATAATTTAAAGTCTCAATTAATTATCAAAAATTCATAATTAATCAAATTAGTATGTGATTCAATCAATTTTGAATTAATATCGAGCTAAAAGAAGGTCAAAACTAGGCAAATTAATAGGGATTAAATTGAAACAAATTTAAAAAAGAAGGAAAAATATGCATACAGGGGTCACACGGTCGTGGCCCCTGGCTGTGTGCGAAAGCTTAGCCCTTGTGCACAATAATCACCTAAATTTTTATAGGCCACATGGTCGTGCCATGAGCTCGTGTATGGAACACAATCGTGTGCAAAGCCATGTGTCAGCCCATGTGTACCTGAAAAAAATGTCTTTTTCAATAAGTTATTCAACCATGAACACTTAAGCCACAAACTATCATTTAAACCACATCTCAATCAATTCAAAAGCATTCAAATCAACCAAAATCATCATTTATATCAATCATACTAAGTGCCTAACCAATATGCCACAATTGACACTTCAATCAGCAATTTAAAATCAACCAAATGACCACATACATACCAACCCGTTAAGCCTTCAATAACACGTTTACTTCCATCTAATCAAGCACAAAAAAAAGCCATTCAAACAATCTCATGCTTAAGCATTAATCTTACCAAATCATTTCAAACGTACCAAAACTTATAACTCATCTTTGTGCACTTATTTTCTAGCATATCATTTAGGCACCGTCAAAGCAAACAAATATCTACGTCAAACTTCTGATCAAGATACCAACTTCATGATTAATGCCATCATACACATATTTACATAGACATAATCTCAAAATGTCAAACTCACTCAATATATATATCATTTACACAAGATTAAAATTTTCTAGGTACATGCCACACATAACCAAGTCTTAATATAGTCAAAAGACTACAGAATCAATACCTAGATAGTGTGAGCTTCACGACGATCCACCTGACATGTTCTGCAAGTTGACACTACAAGGAAAAAGAAAACAAGAGTAAGCATTACAAATGCTTAGTAAGTTCACAGGTATTTAAAATCAAGTAACTTACCTCAAGTTATAATTATACACTACATGTTACTTAGCTCGGTATAATTTGCTTAACATGACAATTCCAAAAAAATCAAAAGGTGAGTTCAACATTTATGAAACCATATAGTATTCAATCATATAACATTTTAATTAATTTAAAATGATATTTCAACATCATCCACAAACAAACAATCATTTAATCAGTTCACTATCTAAATCATATCATACAATCTATTTACCCACAACACATCCCATTTCAAATTAATGTCAAACATTATTTTCATTTCATAATTTGAATTTTCAATCAAATTTATATTAGATCATATGGACTTCATCCCATCATATCATATCAGTTCATATTTATACCAAAAATTCAACAATTGCCAATTTATTTTCAATTACTACTTCGTATCATAATGCGAATTCCGAATCAAATTCATCTATTTGTCATATTTCTATATTAGCCCCTTAGGCTTATATAATCGATCTTTAATATATATATATATATATATGCAAACATCTGATCATTGTATCAATCCATCTAAATATCATTTATTCAAATTACATTATATATATACTTATTAATCTGACTCGGACTCGGACGAATACACGGATCCAACCAGTACACCAATTTGACACCTAGTGTTTGACGGATAAATTCGTAATAATGAATTGTACCCTATGTTGGCCAGTAAAACTGAAAAATAAATGTGCCCAGCACTCCCTGACACATATTCATATAACCCTAAACTTTTCTATCCAATGGCATGCCAATTATAACCGACCATGCACGTTTGAAAATATAATATTTTAGTCCCTACACATTAATCTTATCATCCATGAAATGACATGTCTTAGTGGTAACTGACGTGATATTAAATCAAATTAAAAAGTTTAATTGTTTTGAAAAAAAATAGAATGACGTGACTTAACGGTAGCTGACATGGACAAAAAATACAAACAATTTAAACGAAACAATTATGTATGGAAAATTGAATCGAAACCAATTTTTGTTTAAAAACAAAATCAACTCTTATCTCTACTCATTCTTTTTTTTTTAGTGTATGAAGAAATTACATCAGTCCACTAATTAGGAGCACTCCTCCCTTTGTCAACTTGGAGTAGTTCTAAAAATCTATCATGAATTCCATCAAGAATTTGGAGACTTGATTTCCTGGTCAGGCATTTGGCTACACGATCTGCAATCAGGTTATATTCTCTGGGTATGTGTCGAAGTTTCTGTTGTCCCTCGGTACGTAGTAGTCGTCGAACTCGTCGAAGGACTGTTATACCTGAGTCTTCTGTCCATTTCTCAAAAAAAGCTTGTATGACCTCAAGATTGTCAAAGTGGATAGAAGCTTTTTTGAAGCCTTTGCTTAGTAGGATCAAAACTCCATCTAGGATACCCCATAATTCAGCTTTGAAAGGTGTACAATGCCTTAGGAATTTGTTGTAGCCCAATAACCATTTCCTTGGCAATCCCAAATCACTTCACTAGCTGCGGCGTGACCAGAAGAAGTTGTTACGGCCCCATCGGTATGTAAATGAACAGGAGATTCACGTAAGTGTAAATGTGGAGTCTGCTTGATTCTGATAATATGAGAAGTTTCTATGTATTACTGAGCCCAGCTAAGGGAAACTTTAATGACCTCATTCACTGATCAAGTGATATTTGGAAGATAAATAAGTTCCTACTATTCCAAATATGCCAAAGTATTATGCCAAAGAGAGTAGACCAGGTAGTACCAAAACCCTGCAAAATCAAAGGAGAGGCAATGTTAGAAGATAACCAAACTTGATAAGGTGTCGAAAAGAACCTATTTTGTTACTCCTGTGGTAGCACATTCAACTAAACTTCCTTAGCAGCAAGGCAGTCATGAAAGGCATGTGTAAGGTCTTCAGTATCATGACCACAAATGGAACAATAACTGTGAGATGCTAAACCCTAACGCAAACATTCCGCATTAATGAGTAGTCTTTGCTTGGCTGCCAGCCAAAGGCAAAGTCTAACACGTTGGGGACCATGGAATTTCCAAATGTGACTCCGTCGCTCATTTTTAAGTTCCCATAAAGACTCTTTTAAGGACAAGAATGCACTATGAATAGAGAACGTACCAGAAGATGAGCGAATCAAATAATCCTATCAGCTCCAACTGTTGGGTAAGGAAGAGGAATGCTGACAATGGAATTAATGATGTTCTTAGGAAGCCAAATGTGAAAGAAGTCCAAATTTCAGTTACCATCAAGTAAAACAATATCCTTAAATGAACATTGGGATACAAAATTAGAATGGGTCGGAATTTTATTAACTAGGGGGCCAATTTTTGGAACTCAATTGTCCTCCTAACATCTAATACTGGCACCGTTACCAATAGACCAAGCAAGGTTCTCCTTGAAAAAAGGCCAGATCTTAGCCAGGGATTTACACAGGTGGGAGCTTTGAGATCTCGTGATAGAGTCTGAAAATTGATTCTTAATGTTGTACTTCGATCTAAGAACTTTAACCTAAAGGGCTTTGTCCTTAGTGAGCAAGTGAAATCAAATCTTCATAAGAAAAAAAGCACACTGGTCAAGTAATCTTCTAAATTCGAGGCCCTCACAAGATTTAAGCTGACAAATGAAGTTCTATCCCACAAGAGAGAGCTTAGAGTGACCTTCTATAGAACCCCAAATGAACTAACGGATCAGTCATTCAAGTTCATCACAAACACCTTTAGGAATTAGCATTGTTTGCATGAAGTAATTTGGGATACTTGAGAGGACTGAATGAGCCAAAGTAATTCTTCCAGTAATGGATTAGCTCTTAGCTGAACAATTTTGCAACCTCCTACGAACCTTATCCACTAGAAAATTTAGTGTGCTCTTAGTAACTCGATCATGAAAGAGAGGGACTCCGAGATAAGTGCCCAGATTCTAAACTTTATTGAATCCAAAAAGTTGACTTATCCAATCACCTAGGCTACGGTCAATTCCTTTAGAGAAGAAAATGTTACTTTTTTTAGCACTAACTCGGTGGCCAGTATAATCACAAAAAAAATGCTTCAACAAGCCCTGCAATAGGTGATCTTGTTCCATCTCAGCTCTACAGAAAATGGCCAGGTTATCTACAAAGAAGATGAGATAAGTTAGGACCAGATCTAAAAAGACAAATATGATTCCACTTACCTTCCTTAACCAAGGAGCAAATAGAGTGACCAAGCCGCTCCATACACAGTATGAATAGATAATGAGATTATGGAAGCCCTGTTTTATCCCTCAGGCCGGCTTGAACTTTGGAGTAGGATACCATTCCAAAGATTTATATGGTGGTAGAGGAAATAGCCAACATAATCACTCTCTTAATGAAATCAAGGATGCCAACTGCACGAAGAGAAGTACTAATACACTCCTAACTCAACCGATCATAAGCTTTCTCAAGATCGCGTTTGATTGCCATCCAATTATTAGCTTTGCGTTTACTTCACATAGAGTGAATAACTTCTTGGGCTATAATAATGTTGTCAGTGATATTACGCCCAACAATGAAGCCAGCTTGTTCCTACGAAATGAAATTAGGAAAAGCTAATTTAAATTGGTTAGCGATTACCTTCATCATCAGCTTGTATAACACCAAGCACAAACTGATGGAGCGAAATTGGGTGAAAGACTCAGGATTCTCTGTTTTAGGAAGAAGCAACGTGTTATTCAGCTCAGGATCGATGGGATTCCCTAGAAAGATCCCTTGGACCCATTGACAAATATCACTACCAAAGGGAATCCTACTAATTTTGAAAAAAGATAGCATGGAAATTGTCACTCCTAAGTTCTTTCAATGGTGCCATGTCGAAGAGAGTCATCTTGATTTCCTCGTTGGAGATCAATTTAGCTAATTTCGAGATATCTGCGGAATAAAGACAAGGAAAAATATTAGTCGGGAGACCATGGATTGAGTTCGGAGGCTCATCGAATAATTTTTCAAAGAATGTGACTGCTTTAGCTTTGAGAATGTTCTGGTCAAAGCTTCAATCTTCATTAGGGAGACATAAAGAAGATATACGATTATGCTTCCTTCTTTGGATTGTCTGACTATGATAGAATTTAGTATTATGATCACCAAATTACAACAAGTCACATCTAGCCTTCTGTCTTCAAAGCATCTTCTCATGATTGAGAATGTCCTTAAGTTCAAGTCTAGTGTCCATTTCCCTTTGAATAAAAAAGTTAGAAGGATTGTGATCCAAGAAAGTTTGAATGCGAGAAAAGGGTTCGCATTGGTTTCTTTTTACGAATACCTATAAAACCATACACAGATCTATTCCAATCCTTAATATGAGTAGAAAATCGAAAAGAGAAATGACCATGTTACCAGAAAAGCTCCACTTATCCTTAACAAAGTTGGAGAAATTAGGATGTTGACTCCACTCGACAAGAAATCTGAAAGGTCTTCCTCTAAATGAACTAACGTCCGGTCGAGAGAGACCAGAAAGGGCCTGTGATCAGATTTGAGACGAGGAAGGTGAGAAACCGAACAAAGAGGAAAAGATGTCGTTCATTTTCATTTGTGAGCGCCCGATCCAACCTTTCATAAGTTCCTTCTCTTTGCCATTTGCCAAGTAAAGGAAGATCTTGAAAAACCTAGGTCCTACAATTCACATGATTCGAAGAAATTACCAAAATACCTGCATCTCTTACCCTTGGAATAATTACTTTTCTTTTCTTCTGGGATAGGATGGCATTGAAGTCTCTCATCACTACCCATGGAAAGGACTTATTAGGCATATAGGTATGAAGGTCATCCCAAAGTGATTTGCGCTTATATCTATCAAGGCTTTCATAAACAGAAGAAATGAAAATAGAGTTAGTAGGTGAAAATTTAGAAACGCGAACTAAAATGAACTACGAATGATTTCAGATAATATTGATCCGAACAAAGTCTCTCCAGCATATCCAAATACCACTTGAAAATCCAATAGCTTCTACGCGGTGATAAAAAATAAATCCTAATTTTTTAATGTCATCATTCTCTTTTTTACCTCTAATTCTCGGTTACAAGAGACAAATAATATCAAGTCCATATTCCTTAACATATTAGCGAAAGGCTCGTAAAAACTTATTGCTTGCGCACCCTTGACAATTCCACGTAAAAGTATTAAGATTTAAATCCATTAAAAAATAATTAAAAACAGCACATACAAATCAATAAAGCCAAGCGAGCAAAAAAACTTCCCTTGATTAAGAAGCAGATTTAGGACTCGATTCCTTAGCTTCCGTTAAGCCAACAACTTATTTTTCAATCAATCTATCCAAACCGTCTTTTGATTTTAAGGAAGACATGCTGGGATTTTTAGGGCTCTTAAAATTATCAAATTTTTTTGCCTGAAAAATTTTGGTTTGGAACCTCTTACTGTACTGTATTTTTTCCTTCTTTGATGGGGGATATTGGTCGGGAACGGAGGAGTAAGGAAATAGTACACCTGGTAGATCATCCGACATATTTTCGTTGGCGATTCTCGGATCTCTCGAAAAGGAAATGGCAGAGTGGAAGTTGGGATCCAGGCCATCCTCTACGACAAAAACTGCCACGTCCACCAAGTCTGCTGCCCTTGAAGAAAGGTCAAAGCTACGAACTGTTGTAGAGCTGTTGAGGTTAGAATCCGGAACCTACACCATTACTCGGTCTGGAACACCTTATTTTTCGGATGGGGCACAATAGGTTGTATCTACCTCCATGGATTGAGACAATGCAAGGGGGTCCTAGGCTTGAGTTTCATCATGTTGGAATAAACCAGAAACATTAGTGGATCCAACCAAATCAAAATTTGATTCATTGGGCCTAAGAGGTAAGTGACCCATTAAATTTCCTTTTTCAATATCTGACCCAACTTTGGCTTTAACATTTTGGACCACCTCAGTAATATCACTTGGGCCAACCAAATTTTGAATCCCATTAAGTTTAAGGACTTAGCCGAAGCTCTTGTTGAGCTTTAATTCTTCATACGAGATTTATTCTTGAAGTCTTGAGATTTGTCATTAACGGATATATAACCGATATCCTTACGATTATTCTATGTTCCAAGCGTATCTACAGCATTTATGTCTTCATCATTTTCCAAATTAATGAGAGTTCTAAAATGGGAACCTTCACCCTTTTTTGCCTGATTTCCAGTAATTAATTTAATTGAATCCCTAAATTTGCGCCTTTTTTTTCGACAAGCATCCAGGGGCCAAACGGTTCTGGCATGTTGTCCGTTTCATCTTCCATTATCATCTTATTTTTCGGTGAAGGAATAATGCTCATCGAGTCCTTGGCATGGTTGATTTTAGTTGTTTTTTAAGGACACATTTCCTTCAGGTGCCCATATCTGCCGCAATGAAAGCAGACCATTGGAAGGGACTCATATTCCACCCTCTGAATTTTATCATTAATCATTATTTGAGAGATTAAAGGTTTATCCAGATTCATATAGACAATCATACGAGTAAAACGCACCATTACCTTGTTGTCAATATTCATATCTAATTAGTCTTCTAGTGGAGTGCAGATGTTTTGCTCAAGATTCAAGCGATTTTCTTTCTTGTTTTTGTTTTTGTCCATTCTCATTTTTGCGATTAAGTAGGGCGGTGGTTTGTGGTGTCCACTGTGGTGTTAGCGGTGGAAGGTTTTATTTTATTTTTTTGTTTTTCATCTTTATCTTGTCTTTTCTGGAGCTTGTTTCTTGTGGATGTGCGCTATTTTCATCAAGCTTGGTTTCGTGTTTACTTTTGGTTATGTTCATCCGTGATCTTTTATCGTTTGGAGTTTCTTGGAAGAGCGTCATGGGACACTTGCACTGGATAGGGTTTGCTTTTTGTTAGATTTGCTTCTTGCTCTGCCAGGTGTTACTTTCCTTTTCTCTAATTTCGTTTTTTTGCATTTTTTGGCTTTGATATTTGTACTGTTGGACTTCTTGTCCTACAGGTTTATGGTCGGGATCTTTATTAATCCGCGAAAGTTTGGTTTGGTGACGGGACGGCTCATGATTATGCTCTGTGTGCTACGCAGAAGGGGCCCACCGTCTCGTGTCGATAGTGAGGGGGTTATAGAATTGGCTGCCTACTAGTATCCCAGTTGGCTTTTCCTTTCTTTATCCTTTTTTTAATTCTTTTATTTTCTTTTACTCTTTTTTTACGTCAGTTTTTGCATGAGACCGTAAATTCTACGTAGTCTCTCTCTTGTCTTTTCTCTTTGCCGAGGGTACGTAGGTTGTTGTTTTGGCTCGTGTTTTTCATGCTTTGCTTATTTGGCTTTCTTCTTTGCTGTTTTGCTTTTTTTTCTCTTCTTTGTTGATTTTCAAGGGTTTCTTAGTCTGTTTTTGGCTTTTGTTGAAGTTTTAGCGGGGGCTGCTCTTCAGGTTTTGCTTCTTAGTTTTCTTGCCTAGTTGAGCGGCTGGCTGGTGGTAGGGGTGGAGTGGAGTGCTCTGGTCATTATGGATGAAGAGGTCAGAGAGATGTTAGCCAAACTCAAATTCTCTGATGAGGAGGCTAAAATTGTTTACATTGGATTCAGTTTTAACGGAGGAAAGAGGGTAGGAAGCATAGGCGGTGGGGAAGTTACTGACTGAAGCCAAGGTTAATAGGGAAGTGATGTACCGGGTGTTACGCTCATTGTGGTACACGAAAGAGTAGTGAACTTCGTGGAGGTGGGCTCTGGTTGCTTTCTCAACAAATTTGAAACCCTGGAGGATAGAGATCAGATAATTGGCATGGCTCCGTGGCTGTTTGACCAGCACGTTCTATCCATGGTCCCATATGTTAAAGATAAAGCCTGGTCAGAGTATAACTTCCAAATGGTCCCTTTCTAGGTGAGAGTTTTCAATATTCCTATAGAGGTAATGAACAGAAGAGTGGCTATGAAAATCGAGGGTGCTATAGGGAGGGTGTTAGCTATAGATTGGAGGGACCGTGGGGGAGGGTGGGTGGAGTTCATGAGGATAAGGGTCTTGTTGGATACTGCAAAACCCCTACGAAGGGTGGCATGCTTTATGGATAAAAAGGGACAGGTGGTGACGGGGGTGATCAAGTACGAGAGACTGTTGATTTTTTGCTATCTATGCGATCGGATTGGTCATAGCACGCAGAAATGCTCTGAAGGTGCGCAACAGGAGGACCCTAAGAACTATCAGTATGGACGCTAGCTTAGGGTGCAAATTTCTTGTCAGGTCTTGGTGGGGGAAGGCTAAGAAACGGTGTTGAAATTATAGGAGATGAGGAAGGCAATGAAGGGGAGACTTTTGTTTTGGAGCATGGTGGGAATAAGCTTGCGGTGGCGCAGAACATGGTAAAGGATGGGCGATCTTCGGAGGAGGCCTCGGCGTTGGGCTCTCCTTCGACAAAATGACCATTTATGGCTCTCCGTGATAAAGAAATGAGGAGTCGACTTAAGAGGAAAAAGTATAAAAGAAATATTGAGGGCAATGAGCTTAGCCCGGCTAGGATAGTGAGGAGGAAGATTTTGGAAGGCTCGTGTCCTTCCCAGGCGGTGACTGGCGACCAGCCCCACCGAGAGGCATGAAACTCGTCAGTTGGAACTGTCGTGGGTTGGGAAACCCACGATAGTTTCAAAACTTAGGCAGCTCCTCACTGCCATTAGCCCGAATGTAATCTTTCTATGCGAGACTAAAATAAGACGCTGTGACTTTAACAAAGTCAAGAGACGGTGCAAGATGGATGATGCTTTTGCTGTGGACACTAATGGTCGACGTGGTGGTGTGGCGATGCTCTGGAATGATGCTTGTAATATTGATATTCAAAGCTATTCTCTGAATCATGTGGACATGCTTGTAGAGACTAAGAGAGTTGATAAATTTTGCTTTACAGGGTTTTATGAATTCCCTGAGTTGAGCATGCGTACTTAGTCCTGGGAGTTACTACGGGATATTGGCAATAGGGTCAGCGAAGATTGGATCGTGGGTGGGATTTTAACGAACTCCTGGATGAGTCCAAAAAAAGTGAGGGTCTTCGAAAGAGCGGAGCTGCTATGGTTGATTTTAGGATGGTTATCTCGGAGTTGGCTCTTGTGGATGTTAAGCCTGATAGTGGGTGGTATACCTGGTTTAACAATTGTAGGGGAGCTGACTTAATTAAAGAGAGGCTTGATCGTTTTTTGGTCTCTGTCAGTTGGCTTTCTAAAGTCCCTTTCCTTGCCTCGGGCGTTGTTCATCAAGCACATTCGGATCATGATCTTGTCATTCTTGATACGCTTAGGCGTTGCCCGAAAAAGGAGCTCCGTGACCTGCGCCTTTGCTTTAAGTTTGAGGAATGTCGGGCCAAGGAAGAGGTGGCTAAGAACATTATTAAAGATGCCTGGAATAAAGGGTGGGGTGATGTTTTGGAAGCTTGCAACAATGTCAGGAAATCTCTCCGCAGGTGGCAGTTTAGGAAGCACAGAGACAGGAGTGTCAGATAAAATCTCTTGTGAAGGAGATTGGTGAGTTAATGGATGCCCGGGGTAAAGTTGAAGATGCTGACAGGCTGCCTTTGGCGGGGGAGGAGCTGGTGAGTTTGTACAATTTTGAGGAGGATTTTGGGCTCAAAGGTCTAGGGTTAGGTGGCTTAAAGTGGGGGATAGGAATACTAGATTTTTCCATGTTTGTTCTTCTCACAGGGCTAGGAAAAATTGTATCGAAGGCATGATGATGGGCATGGCAAGTAGGTCATGAATATTAAGGATGTTTGTGAAGTGGCCAAGAAGTACTTTCAGGATTTGTTCACGATTGACTGTGATGATAATAATGATAATTTTAATGTTTTGATCCCTAAATTCTCAAGCCGAAGGATATGACAAACTACAAACCCATCAGCTTGTGCAGGGTAGTCTACAAGATCATCACCAAGGTCTGGGCGAATAGACTGAAAACGGTGCTTCCTCATTGTATTAGCCACAACGAAAGTGCATTTGTCCCCGACAGAATGATTCATGGAAACTTTATTATTGCCCATGAGTTGGTTCACTACTTGCAAAGTGCTAAGAACGGTCCCAACTAGGGGTTCGTGGCCAAGCTCGATATGAGCAAGGCCTATGACCGCGTGGAGTAGCCTTTCCTTGAGAGGGTTATGCTTCACCTTGGTTTTGATGAGAATTGGGTCTGAAAGATAATGGACTGTGTGAGAAACCGTGATCTATATGGTGAAGTGTAACTCGAGTCTGTCCAGAACCATCCTCTCGAGTCATGGCCTCAAATAGGGAGACCCCCTCTCACCTTATCTCTTTTCATTGTGCATGGAACCTCTTTCAAAAATGCTTGCGCATGCTCAAATAAATAGGCAGATACGAGGCATTCGAGCTTGTCAAAACAACCCTCGTATTAGCCACTTTTTTTTGCTGATGATGTGATTCTTTTTATTAGGAACTAAAGAGAGGATACAGAGCTGGCCAGGAGAATGCTGTATGATTTCGAGCGTGCATCTGGTCAAAAAGTTAACTTAGATAAGTCAACTATACTCTTTAGTGCTAAAACTCCTAATGAACAGAAAGATGTTCTTGCAAACATTATGGGGATGAGGGTTGTGGATAGATTTGATAACTACCTTGGTCTCCCCTTGTGTGTTGGCAAGAACAAAACTAATGTCTTTAAATTCCTTGTGGACAGGTGCACAAGTAGAATAAATGGCTGGTCGAAGAGATTATTGTCTAGGGGTGGCAAAGATGTGTTCATTAAAGCGGTGGTGTAGTCCTTACCTACTTACGCTTTTTCAGTGTTCCTTCTCCCAAGAGGCATCACGGATAAGCTGGAAGCAAGGGCAAGATCCTTCTAATGGGAAGGGAAGAACAAAGGCAAAGGGTGGGCCATGTTATGTTGGGACAAAGTGTGTTTTCCAAAAGGGATGGGTAGTATGGGGTTTAAAGACTTGCGTTTGTTTAACTTGGCTATGTTAGGAAGGCAGCTTTGGAGATTGGTTAACAATAAGGAGACCCTATGCTACAAAGTGATGTTAGCCAAATATTTTCCTACTAGAGACCCTTTTGATCCGAAACAGGTGGACAAACCCTCCTATGTCTGGACCAGCTTATGTGGGGGGGCTAGGGCCTTGGTGTGCGGCTTTGGATGGCAGGTTGGTAATGGGAAAAGTATTGATATAAGAAGACAAAATTGGGGCTTCGAAGGGTTAAGGGTGACTCTCTCATTGATCCTACTCGTGATGCTCAGTGTAAGTTGGTGAGTGACCTTAGGCATGGGCTTATGGGGTGGAATAGGGATAGGATCAAACAGACGTATGGGCAAGAGCTATGTAGCAAAATATGTGACTTACCTCTCATAAACAAGGTCCGGTGGATAGAGTGGTCTAGTTTCATGCTCCCAATAGGTGTACACTACAAAGTCGGGGTATTCATGGCTTATGTTGAAGAAGATTGGCTTTGGGCCTCATCGTATTTTTTGGAGAATTATTTGAAAGCTTAAAGTTCCCCCAAAAATTCGGGTGTTTGCATGGAGGCTCGAGCATGATCTACTTCCTACCAATATGAAGATAGCATCGGTTAATCAAAATTTCGATAGTGCTTGCCCTTGGTGTAATGCGCCTGAGGAGTCTTTGGTCCACGCTTTGAGGGACTGCCCGTTTGCGAGGGAGGTTCTCCAGGTAGGAGGGGTGGACAACAGGATCATTGTGTCCGAATGGAAGACCGACATTGATTAGTTGGAAGCCATTATGAGGCTACTGGATGGTAGGGCATCGGAGTGTTTGCTTATGACCCTGTGAAATATCTGGAATTCTCACAACAACCTTGTCTTTAGAGCCATTGTAACGTGTAGGTTTGTGCAAGTGTACACAGTTGTTATCAAGTAATAAGTAAGTATCGAGTTATCGTCTCCACAAGGATTCTATTTGTGTTAAATCACTTAACTGTAAAATTATATTAACAACTTGGTAAATTTTAAAAACACAATATGATTGAGAAGTGATGATTAAATATACTAAATGCAATGATCTCTAATTCATAGTAACCTAAGTATGCAGGGTATTTGTATGAAATGGCTTTTAGCAAGATTAAACACAATTTGCAACAATTATAACATAAATAAACTAGGACAATTACTTTGATTAAATTCAATTTGTTATTAACATGCTTAATAACATTTGAAAAAACATTCCATGGCAACTCGATCTTTCATGAGTTTAGAAACCACATTAGATTCTTTCGGAATCCTTTACTTAGTAAACATGCATTTTACTGATCCTTATTTACTAAGGGTTTCTTAGCATTTGTGTGAAGTAACAGGGACGTGTTAGGTTTGGAATAGTTTAATCACACAAATCTAAAAACTATGCAAATAGCAGAGCTTGGTTAGAGTTGTTATGTAACCTGCAATTTAATCGGTTAGGATCTAAATTGAGCATGCACATTTCAATTATGTGTCTACTAGTCGTCGTCTGGTTAGGATCGCTCAGCTAATTCAGGTGCATTTCAATCACGTATGAACGAAATACAGACTTGATTTTAATTGAAAACATGATTGATTGAGGCACAAACATCATAAGCATGAATCAAATAAATATTATTAAATCAAAGCAATTATCCTAGCTTAAATAAAATTAAGCTAACATTGTTGTAAACAAGAACAAAGAACACATAGCAAACATTTTCAAATTAAATTAAAGAAAAAGAAACATTAAACCCAAATCAAAGTGGCTGTCACCCAAGACTCTGATCGAAGAGGGCTCTTTCGTTCCTTCACTTTGCTCCTTTGCTGATGGCTCTCCAAGGTGGATGACCAAGGGCTCTTTAAGAGGCTTAATTGCTAAAATCTCTATGAAGAGATGATGCTAGGCATGGGAAATGGGAAATGCAAGAGAGAGTTGAGAGAAAAGAGAGAATGTTTAATGTTTGAGGGATGAGGGATGAGGGATGATTAGAAATGGTGAAATGGGGTCTTATTTATAGGTGAAGAGAGGAGAGTAGTTTGCTAAAAATAGATAGGTTTAGTCTCTTCAAGCTTCTTCAATGGGTGGCAGGCCATGATTAGTGGATTTTGAGTTGAATTTTGCTTGATTTTTAAGCAATTTAAATGCCATAGCAACTAAGGACTGAGACTTGGTCAAATGTAAATCTTCGGGCAAATCTCTAATTTCTTCAACATTGCAAGGACCATGTGTAATTAAACCAAAAAGTGGTTTATGTGGACAAACATGTGTAGCCGAAATTGGGTTGACTTGGTCTTCAATTTGGACAGTTTTGAACTCCAACAAAGCTATCAGACCTATCCAAAACAAATCAATAAATTAAAGGACCAAAGAGTAAAATTTATTCAATTTAAATAATTAATTAAAACCCAAATTATTAATGAAATATTTTAAAATGAATTATTAAATATAATTTTATATTTATTATGAAATTTAATCATGCATGGCCCACTTTATGTCTTAAAAATATCATATGTTCAAATAAATATAAAATAAGCCATTTTATGCATGAAAACTATATAATAAAGCATAAAATCACATTTTAATAATTTCTATGCCCTAATTTCATATTTTCACATATTTCATTAATTTATTAAACATTTAGTTAGTTTTAACAACGAATTTAAGTAAAAAGGTGATAAATTACATAGGAAAAATCCTATATATTTTTCAGTTTACACACCCCCAAACTTAAATTGTTGCTTGTCCCGAGTAATGTTCATGCACAGCAAAAGGTCTTGCTAAGGCAAAATTGCTAGTTGTGTAAGCAGCATCAATCTTTGTCCCATAATCATGCATTAATAATTCATGTTCATAGATCTTCTTAATATGTTGAACTTAGCACTTCCTCTCCACTAATGTAGGTGACATAATCATCAAATCAATAGATCTTTTATAAGGTTGTAATGGGGCTCGGATTAAGGTATGGTTTTTAAGAGATGAGACATTTCGGTTTCAAAATCTTAACCTTTAACTTTGTCTTGGATTTCTTGAAATACAGCCTTTTTTCTTTAAGTGAACCTTTGGAACACCCCAAAACTTATTTTGAACTCATGCTCATACATTTTTCTCTTCAGAGACTAAGCAAACTTTTCTTCTCTCTTTCTTCATTTTTGTTTAGCATGAGCACGTACATCTTTTTGAAAATTTCCTCAAATGTTGATCACCAAGACAACTTTAGTTAAGATGGTGCACAAAATTAGGATAACTTAAAAAACTTGGTAATGTGGCTTATAATGTAGGTATATTGCAATAAACAGGCCTTTAAGCTCAAAATTACAGTTTCAAGGGTCTAATATCATAAGGTTGGCTTGAAAAGGCTCAAACGATCCACAGAAATAGTGCCTATTTCATTTTAGATTTTTATGTCTCCTAGGATTTCGCCTCAAGAAAGTTACTAAGTCAATTCTAAAGATAAAAACCTTCATGCATGTCTAATCTCAAGAGAAACTAAGTTTTCATGGCAAACATTACCTAAGACTACAATCATACAAGCATTCCATTCTTTATGATAATATACATTCACTCAGATAGAATCATCATTCATACTTGCATACAAACTATCTTATTAACAAAAAATTTCTCTAAGCATTCATTTATTAAAACATACTTATGAGAGAAATGATTGAAACATATTTGAAAATTTTAAAAATTTGAGCAATTTATTTGCCTTACCCCCCCTTTAAAAAGAAGCAATGTTCTCATTGCAAGAACAAAGTAATGAATGAAAACTGAACACCAGGTAGGGTTGTAAGGAAAGAAAGGTGAGTCATTAAGACTGCTTAAATAACAAGTCTTTCTTAACAATCCAATCCTAAACATGTTCATTCCCATTACCACATCACTTAGTCTTTTTCTATCTAAAGAAGTGTTAAGTTTATTCATGCTTGCTATGTTTTATTTTGCAGAAATTAAATCCTAATTATGAAAGAAATAAATTCCTAAAGACCTAAAAACAATTAAATAAATAAACAAGACAAGAATCCCCCCTTTTATTTTTCTGACTCATTCCCCTTGTCTTCTTCAGCTCCATCTTCGCTTGCATAGTCAGTATCTTCCTTCCATGTCTCAAAGATAGCATCTGGGAACTCAGGAACAAAAGTGTTAGAGATATTCTTAAAAGTATTTTGAATTGAGTCATCTCTAATCTTTGCATATTTCTAGTAAGTTTTTTGTTGATTATGCATGAACTATTTCTAATTGACAACTCCGATTTCTTTGAAGTACTTGCAGAAGTCGGCATTGGAGTTGTAAATTCAAGTTCAACACTTAGCTTAACTATTTCTTTTCTCTGGCTCAATATTTGGTTAAGGGTTTGTAAATCCCTCAACTGGTTTAGGACTGTTCGGTTCCTTATCATATTCTTCTTCTTCAGTGTTTGTAACTGAATTAGCTTCAGTTTCAATTTCATTTGTTGACTCCTCAATATCTGGCTCAGTTGGCTCTTCTTGCTCACCTTGATTCAGCTCATGCATCTTCTCTACTAACCTTTCAAGATCATGATTTGTAATGCACCCTTGAACATATTGCCCTTCAGATTTGCTTGTGTTTTAACATGGGCCTTTAAACAAATTGAAGTGATTAATGATAGGAAATAAGCACTTCCAGTCTTCTTTTTAGCACAATTATGAATCTCCTTGAGAATAAATTTCCCAACATTAATGGACTTTTCTGTCAAAATTGCATACAACAAGAGCATCCGTTCCATCGAGATGGTGGAACATATGAGATAGGCATGAAAGTGTGGCGAACGAAATAAAACCATACCTTTGCTACCGGCTTTAGGTATTCCTTTTGGCAAGAATGGCTCTCAAACTTTCTTATAATCCATTGGGATCCCGGATTTGTCGCAACATCAAGCACTTGTTGAAGAAAATCCTAATTGATATTGTTCATCATAGGGTAGTACTCACCTTCTTCAACATCAGGTAAGTTAAACAAATCATTGATGGACTTAGAAGTAAGAGGTACCTTTTTCTTTCGAATGATGACCACAGTAGCATCTTGCATAGTCAAACTAGCATAGAACTCTCGAACTAGTTCATCATCAGGAAGTGAACGACCATCACAAAATCGTTCCCACTTGAGAGCATTGATTTTTTCAAAAATTGAATCAAATCTCTCTTCCACTTCTTCATTGATCAAAATTGGGTTTTCAGGAGTAGTATTTGAAGATCTAGTTCTTTTGCGATACATGGTATATTTTTTCGAAAATCCGGCAAAGTTCCAACACAAGGGAGATAGGAGAAATCGGTAAGTTGGTGTAAGAACTTACTAAAGTAAAACCTTGCGACGGCAAGGATGGTGCGACAGTAACAACAACGTGCGATAGCAACGGTGATGTGCGATGGCAAAACTGATGATGTGCGACGGTAACGTTAGTGCTTCGGCAATCTTCTTGCTGTGGCAATAGGTGATTTCGGTAACAAGGGAAGAAAAACTAGGGTTTCTTTCGGGATTTGAGGCTATTGGCATAAGAGGGAAATTTAAGGATTTTTAGGGTTAAACAAATTGCTTTGAAGGATATGAAAAATAGTAGAATGAAGAGGGGTTTATTTAGGGAAAAATTAGGGCAACATGTAACAAAAATTTAGCTACATTAGGGTTACTTAGGCGGCAAGTAATGGGAGTGGCGAAAAAGCATGGGTATTTTCCGTTCTTTTTGCTGTCTTAGGCCTCAAACTTAGACTGTATTTACAGGCTTACTAAAAAAAACTAATTAGTAATTGGGCCAAATTTGACCCCCTTTATTAACATAACAATTAAAATTAAAATTTAAACAACAAAGAATGAAACTTAAAAATTTTAAAACTCAATTAGAAAATTTCTTCTTAACAAATTACATTAAATTGATTCCCAAGAAAGGTTGGAGGGGTTATAGCGGTCCCACTTAAGTTTCAATATCCTTAGACAGAATTAATTAAATGTACTAAGTTAAGAAAATAAGTTCTAATTATTTATTTATTTACAAAATCAGTTCATGAAAAATCAAGGGTCTGTTAATTGAACGAGGATTCAACTTGCTCAACTTCACCATCCTAATAGTGTTTGAGACATTAACCATTAACTTTAAACGTACCTTCGTAAGTGACATATAAATCAATAGCTCCATAAGGATAAACTCGGTAGATGGTATAAGGTCCTTTCCATCGGGTTTTAAGCTTCCCAAGAAATAACTTCAGCCTTGAATTAAACAACAAAACCTTCTGACCTTCTTTAAACTCGCGAGGTTGTATATGACTATCATGCCATCTCTTTGATCTTTCTTTACACATATTGGCATTCTCATAGGAAAACAACCTCAGTTCTTCCAACTCATCAAGTTGTAACATCCTTCTCTCACCGGCTTGCTTGAGATAAAAGTCAACTACTTCAAAGTCCAGTGAGCTCTATTCTCCAACTCTAACGGCAAATGACATGTCATTCCAAAGACTAACCGATATGGAGTCATTCCTAACGGTGTCTTAAATGCTGTTCGATAGGCCCATAATGCATCATCGAGCCTTCGAGACCAATCTTTTCTGCTAGGGCGTAATGCCCTTTCAAGGATACCTTTGAATTCACGGTTCACTCTTTCAACTTGCCTATTCGACTAGGGGTGATAAGCAGTAGCAATCTTGTGCTTCACATCATATTTTTCAAGCAACCACTTAAGTCATTTGTTCACAAAAATGAAAACCTTCATCACTAATAATAGCTCTTGGAGTTCCAAATCGTGTAAACACATGCTTATGTAGAAATCGCATGACTACCTTTGCATCATTTGTAGGGCATGCTTCGGCTTCAACCCACTTGGATACATAGTCCATAGCAACTAAGATATATTTGTTCCCATATGAAGAAGGAAATAGACCTAAGAAGTCAATGCCCCAAACGTCGAATAACTCAATCTCCAAAATGTTTGTCAAGGGCATCTCATTTCTCCCTGATATATTTCCGATCCTTTGACATCTATCACATTTCTTTACATAAGCATAAGCATATTTAAATAGTGTAGGCCAAAAGAAACCTACTTGCAAAATCTTTGCTGCAGTACGTGAACCACCAAAGTGGTTCCCACTTGGAGATGAATGGTAATGATACAAGATCTCGGCAATCTCACTTTCAGCTATGCACTTTCGAATTATATTATCTGCACACTGTTTAAACAAAAATAAATCCTCCCAAAAATAATACCGACTATCATAAAGGAATTTCTTCCTTTGTTGGTATGTCATTTCTTGAGGAATTATTCCACATGCAAGATAATTAGCAAAATCAGTAAACCAAGGTGTTTCATGAATTCGACTTACCTTAAATAAGTAGGAAATTCTCATTGATAGGTACACATGATTGAGTTACCTCATCTTGCTCCAACCTTGACAGATGATCGGCTACATGATTTTCAACACCTTTTCTGTCTTGGATCTTAAGGTCAAATTCTTGGAGTAAGAGTATCCAACGAATTAGCCTCGGTTTTGCATCTTTCTTCCTGAGCAAGTATTTAATGGCCGCCGCATGGTCAGTAAATACTATAACTTTGGTACCTATAAGATATGAGCGAAACTTGTCAAAAGCAAAAACTATAGCAAAGAGTTCCTTTTCAGTTACCGTATAATTGAGTTGGGCTCCCGTCAAAGTTTTACTTGCATAGTAAATAGGGTGAAACACTTTGTTTCTTCTTTGACCCATCACAGCTTCAGCGGCATAATCTCTTGCATCGCACATCAACTCAAAAGGTGAGCTCCAATCAGGTGTAACAATTATTGGGGTTGAGATTAACCATTTTTTTAGATCTTCAAAATCTTCCAAACATGCTTTGTTGAAATCAAACATTGTATCTTTCTCTAACAATAAACACAAAGGTTTAGAAATTTTTGAAAAATCCTTAATAAACCTTCGGTAAAAATCGGCATGGCCTAAGAAACTTCTGACTCCTTTCATATTGATTGGGGCCGGTAATCTTTCAATTACGTCCACCTTTGCTTTATCGACTTCAATTCTTTTCTTTGAGATTTTATGCCCAAAGACAATCCTATCCTTAACCATAAATTGGCATTTTTCCCAGTTAAGGACAAGATTCGTCTCTTTGCATCCCTTCAATACCTTAGCCAAATTACTCAAACAAATATCATAAGTGTTACCAAAAACAGAAAAATCATCCATGAAAACCACAACAAAATTTTCAACCATATTAGTGAATATTGCCATCATGCATCGTTAAAATTGTAGGTGCATTGCATAAACCAAAAGGCATTCGCCTAAAAGAAAACGTACCGTACAGACAAGTAAAGGTTATTTTATGTTGGTCCTCCGAAGCTACAACTATTTGGTTATATCCTAAATAGCCATCTAAAAAATAATAAAATTCATTACCTGTCAGTCGATCAAACATCTAATCCATAAAAGGCATCGGAAAGTGGTCCTTCCGAGTGGCTTTATTTAACTTTCTGTAGTCAATACAAATTCTCCAACTAGTAACAGTTCTCGTTAGAATCAATTCCTTATGCTCATTTTCAACAATCGTGATTCCACTTTTCTTCGGCACACATTGCCCTGAACTTACCCACGAACTATCTAAAATAGGGTAGATGATTCTTGCATCTAACCATTTGATCACTTCCTTTCTCATAACTTCTTTCATAATAGGATTGAGCCTCCTTTGTCCATCAATTCGAGCTCTTTCACCTTCTTCTAAGATAATTTTATGCATGCAAAAAGAAGGGCTTATACCTCGAATATCAGCTATGGTCCAACCGATTGCTTTCTTAAGTTTCTTAAGAACAACAATTAGTTGCTCCTCTTGATCTTTCATTAATTCTGCTGAAATAATAACAGGCAAAGTAGAATAGTCACCTAAATAAACGTATTTTAAATGGGAAGGAAGTACATTTAGTTCGAGTTTAGGTGGTTCTTCGATTGACAACTTTGGTTGCACAAATTCTTTGACTTCTAACTCCAACGGTTCAAACTGTGTGGATTGAATAAAATTTCTCGAATTGGCTTCCATTAAAGCCATGTTTTCTTCACCTTCCTCATCCTCCAAAGGGTCAAACTCTAAGGCTTTCTCCAATGGGTCTTCTTCAAAATTGTTTTCAATAGAAATCAAGGTTTCTATCTCTTCCATAACTGAACACTCTTCTATCGGATCGAAAAATTTCATAGCTTTAAGAATGTTAAAGGTTACCTGATTGTCTTAAACTCGCATGGTAAGTTCACCTTTTTGTACATCAATTAACATTCTTCCCGTGGCTAGGAAAGGTCTTCCAATGATGATCGACACTTACTTATCTACTTCAAAATCTAAAACAATGAAATCAGCAGAAAAACTAAATTTATCGACTCTTACCATAACATCCTTGATCTTCCCCTTAGGATATGCTAAAGATCAATCCGCTAACTGAAGCGTCACAGTTGTAGGACTTACTTCACCTATCCCTAGCATCTTGAAAATAGACTTAGGCATCAAATTGATACTCGCTCCTAAGTCACACAAAGCTTTACCACAGTTAGATTCACCAATGTTACAGGGTATAGTAAAGCTTCTTGGGTCTTTCAATTTCGGCAGCAGTTTGTTCTGCAAGAACGCACTGCACTCCGTCAAGGCAACACTCTCATACTCACTAAGTCATTTCTTTTTGGATAGTATATCCTTTATAAACTTCACATAATTTGACATTTGTTCTAAAGCTTCAACCAACGGATTATTGATGTGTAACTGCTTTAGAACATCCAAAAACATCTTGAATTGTACCTCTTATTTCTACTTGTGCTGCTGCAATCTTTGCGGATATGAAGGTGATGAAACTTTCGGTTGAATCAGACAACTCTTCTGAGTAGGTAAATCTGCATCCAAAGAAGATGTTAAAGTATCTGAATTCACTGAGTTAGGATTTACCTTGTCAGACTTTGTAGATTCTGACTCTTTTGATGTAGGAACTTCAACAGCTGGTTGATTCTCCTCCTTCTCAACAGGCTTATCTTCGACATCAATCATTCGGGGTTCAAGAATTTTACCACTTCGCAATGCCACTGCCTTGATATGTTTTTACCCAAATTTTTTGGATTCTCAGTATTGCTGACAAGGTTCCTTATGGTTTATTGCGAAGTTCCGTAGCTAACTGACCCATTTAGTTTTCCAAATTTTTCAGTGTTGCTGCTTGGCTCTGGATCAAAGTGTCATTCTTTGCCATATACGCTTTCAACAAGTTCTCAAAACTATTTGATAACTCAACTTGAGGTGGTTTTGGAGCTTGCTGATTGAACCCTTGAGATTGGTTAGGTCTATGCTGCATAAAGTTGTTGTTTGGTCCATTTCCTTGGTTGCTCCAAGAAAAGTTAGGATGATTACACCATGAAGGATTGTAGAAGTTGGACTGGGGTCCTTGTCCACTCCTATTTTGATGTTGGTTCCCCACATAGTACATTGACTCGGGATTTGATGGACAATTCTCAAAGAATAACCTTCCCAACAGTACACGCAGGAAACTACTTCAAACGGACTTGGTGGTTGAGTTGCAAAATTATTAGCACTATTAGCGGTAAACTATTTTAAAATAGAGGAAATAGATGATACCTGAGCTGATAATGAAGTGAGAGCATCAACTTCATGAACTCCGGCTACACGTCTTCTTGAAGCTGCTCGATTTGTTGGCCATTGATAGTTGTTGCTAGCGATCCTCTCGATGATCTCATAAGCCTCATTATAAGACTTAGACAAATTTACAAAATTTGCACCATTCGCAGAAGCATCTACCATCAATCTTGTATGTGCATTGAGACCATTAGAATCTACAAGATACAACTGGATACAATGAGGAATCCCATGAAGCACTTACGAGCTTCCTTCAAGACGTCCCAAGCCTTGTACAAAGACTCGTTATCCAATTGTTGAAAAGTTGTGATCTCGTTCCTCAACTTAGCATTCTTGCTAGGCGGGAAATACTTAACCAGAAATCTTTCTGCTAATTCTTGCCAAGTAGATATGGAACTTGGTGGCAATGAATTGAGCCATGCTCGTGCTCGATCTCGCAGCGAGTACAAAAATAACTTCAACCTCAGTGCATCTTCAGTCACACCGGCTATCTTGAATGAATCACTCACCTTCATAAATAATTGAAGGTAGAGATGTGGATCTTTCGTGGGCATACCACTAAATTGGCCCACCGTTTATAGCATTTGAAACATTACTGGTTTCAATTCAAATTGGGTTGCCTTAATATCCGGCCTTCTAATTCTTGGATTTAACTCATTGAAAAGTGTCACAGCATATTGTCTGATGCATCGATCCCTATCATCGGCAATGAGGATGGGATTTCGCACACAATCGGCTTCATTACCTTGGTCTTGATTCTGATTTCCAAGGTCCATCTCGACTTGTCTTTGAGCTATTTTGTTCACGTCTTCTTTGTCTGAAAGTTCGCTCGATTTCAGGGTTTACAGGGGGTAAATCGATAATCCAATCTATGTTCATAAACACTTGAAAAGAAAATCACAAAACTAAAAAGAATAATTTAGTAATGTTAGAAATAAAAACCAAATTGAAAATAAATAATTTCACAAAAATGACTATGGCAACAGTTAAAAATCCCCGACAACCGCGCCAAAAACTTATAACGCGTAGGTTTGTGCAAGTGTACATAGTCGTTATCAAGTAATAAGTAAGTATCGCCTCCACAGGGATTTATTTGTGTTATATCACTTAACTGTAAAATTATATTAACAACTTGGTAAATTTTAAAAACACAACATGATTGAGAAGTGATGATTAAATATATTAAAGGCAATGATCCCTAATGCAAATTAACCTAAGTATGTAGGGTATATGTATGAAATGGATTTTAGCAAGATTAAACACAATTTGCAACAATTATAATATAAATAAACTAGGACAATTACTTTGATTAAATTCAATTTATTATCAACATGCTTAATAACATTCGAAAAAACATTCCATGGCAACTCGATCTTTCATGAGTTTAGAAACCACATTAGGTCTTTTCGGAATCCTTTACTTAGTAAATATGCATTTTACTAATCCTTATTTACCAAGGGTTTCTTAGCATTCGTGTGAGGTAACAGGGACGTGTTAGGTTTGAAACAGTTTAATCATACAAATCTAAAAAACTATGCAGATAACAGAGCTTGGTTAGTGTTGTTATGTAACCTGCAATTTAATCGGGTTAGGATCTAAATTGAGCATGCACATTTCAATTATGTGTCTACTAGCCGTCGTCTGGTTAGGATCGCTTAGCTAATTCAGGTGCATTTCAATCACGTATGAATGAAATACAGACTCGATTTTAATTAAAAACATGATTGATTGAGGCACAAACATCATAAGCATGAATCAAATAAATATTATTAAATCAAAGCAATTATCCTAGCTTAAATAAAATTAAGCTAAAATTGTTGTAAACAAGAACAAAGAACACATACCAAACATTTTCAGATTAAATTAAAGAAACGAAAGATTAAACCCAAATCAAAGTGGCTGTCACCCAAGACTCTGATCGAAGAGGGCTCCTTCGTTCTTTCGCTTTGATCCTTTGTTTATGGCTCTCCAAGGTGGCCGACCAAGGGCTCTTTAAGAGGCTTAATTGCTAAAATCTCTATGAAAAGATGATGCTAGGCGTGGGAAATGGGAAATGCTAGAGAGAATTGAGAGAAAAGAGAGAATGTTTAATGCTTGAGGGATGAGGGATGAGGGATGATTAGAAATGGTGAAATAGGGTCTTATTTATAGGTGAAGAGAGGAGAGTAATTTGTTAAAACAGACAAGTTTAGTCTCTTCAAGCTTCTTCAATGGGTGGCTGGCCATGATTAGTGGATTTTGAGTTGAATTTTGCTTGATTTTTAAGCAATTTAAATGCCATAGCAACTCAGGACTGAGACTTGGTCAAATGTAAATATTCGGGCAAATCTCTGATTTCTTCAACATTGCAAGGACCTTGTGTAATTAAACCAAAAAGTGGTTTAAGTGGACAGCCATGTGTAGCCGAAATTGGGTTGACTTGGTCTTCAATTTGGACGGTTTTGTAATCCAACAAAGCTATTAGACCTGTCCAAAACAAATCAATAAATTAAAGGACCAAAAAATAAAATTTATCCAATTTAAATAATTAATTAAAATCCAAATAATTAATGAAATATTTTAAAATGAATTATTAAATATAATTTTATATTTTATTATTTAATTTAATCATGCATGACCCACTTTATGTCTTAAAAATATAATATGTTCAAATAAATATAAAATAAAGCATTTTATGCATGAAACTATATAATAAAACATAAAATCACATTTTAATAATTTTTATGTCCTAATTTCATATTTTCACATATTTCATTAATTTATTAAACATTTATTTAATTTTAACAATGAATTTAAATAAAAAAATGATAAATTACATAAAAAAATTCTATATATTTTTCAGTTTACAGCAATGCACAAGGTCTCTAAGTTTGGGAGCGGGCACGTGAGTTTGGGAGGGATTTTCGTATTTTCAATTTGAATAATGACGCGGTGCTGCCTAGAGGGATTCGCCATGAAAGGTGGCAGAAACCTCCTGATGGCTTTCTTAAGATGAACGTGGACGCTGCATGGATAAGTCAGAAAGATGGCCTTGTTTTCGTGGTCAGGGATAGTGATGATTTTGTGCTTGGGGGAGGTATGCACTTTATGGAGCACGTGGCTAGCCCTGAGTGGGGTGAAGTTGAAGCTTTGCTGTATCGCATGAAATGGGCTATTAATAATAATCTCACCCACGTGATTTTTGAGGGTGATAGTGCAAATGTGATTAACAAAGTGGCCTACCCCAGAGATGATGTCACGCTACTTGGCTACAAAATTCAAGACTGTGTCAGCAGTTTAAAAAACAATGAAAATTACGTTGTTAAATGGTGTACCAGGTCTTGTAATACTGTAGCAAATTGCTTAAGTAGATATGCAATTAGATAATATGTACGATTTGTTTTTTAATATGGACATCCCAGAGATGATCCAGTCGGCTGTAATCATTGATTCTAGTTAATAATATTTGAGGTGGCCTCGGGCTTCTTTTTTTTTGTCAAAAAAAAATATTCATATCTAATTTAGTCACTCTTCCCATGATACTCTCTATTTCTATGAGAAGTTTGCGCTTGTACATATAACCAAAGAGACTCGAAAATCTGATCCAAGACTTAACCACACTTGAAAATGGTTGAGCGGGATTGAAACCAATTGACCAAGGTTGCATAGTTAAATACTGATCGAAAACAATCCAAAGACCTTCCGAAAAGACCTTTTCACAATCATTTTTGTTTTGGAATTTAGCAAGATAGTAACCGTTTTCGATATCCATCAATTGGAAGGAGAGGATGGCTTCCAAATGCTGAAGATCTTATTGTGAAGAACTGCATATCCAATATTCCTTCTAAGGAGTTTAAGGATTACCGTATTTTCCATGTCTTTGATGAGAAGTTGGTGTAATCTTTCCAAAAAGAAGATGGTGGAGATGCCATTGACTATCGATTTTTGAATATCTCCTTCCCATAAATCTAAATCATCATCATCTTCAAATCCGCTTATAGTGAACGAGGATGATCGACCCACCAACTTGTCCTTCCAAGATCTGATAATGATGGAAGAAAGCTCAATTATCATATCCTGGACATCATCGTCCATTTTTTCACGAAAACGAACTTTTTGGGGATTAAAACTTCCATGGAAGAAGACCCATCCCCATTGATTTGTCGGAGAAAATTTTCAGAGAGAGTATCTACTCATTCTTCAAAACTGTTGTTTAGCATTTTAATTTAACTTAATATTTTATTTAATGCTATTCTAGTTATGGTTAAACCATGCAATTTCATTAACGGTAAAATTAATATACACGGATTAAAATATCATCATCTTAAACGTATAAGGAATAAAATATTTCCTTTAATAATAAAGAAACTAAAATGAAATTTATCATATAATATAAGAATTTGTAGCATATTTTAATCGCTCTAATTATATATTAGGGTTTCATGCTCACATTATGCGAACAGACAAATAAATAAATAAATTTCATGCACTTTAAAAAAATTTCGTCAAAAATAAAATTGTGTAGATTTTTAAGTGGGTAGTGCTTTATGAAAAACAAGTTATTATTCAAAATAATGATAATAAAATATATTTAATTAATTATGCTTAGGTTCAATATAAGATATTTATTAGTAGTATAGATGTAATGAATAAAAATATAATGAAATGAGTAGGAAACCATAAAGTAAAATTTAAAAGGGAACCATTAGTATAAAAATTATTTTAATTTTTATATTATGTAAGTGGATTTTTCCCAAATTTAAAACATTTAAATATTTACCTTGTTATAAATTTAAAAACTCAGTTTTAAGATTAACTTTGACGCCGCGTGGAACAGTAGTGCTACAAGTGTGGGATTTATTATCCGTGACATGGAGGGCTTTGTGCATGGGGGTGGCATCTTTTCCATGTAGAACGTGGTGAGTGCGAGGTGGGCTGAAGCTGAGTGCTTCCTTCGCTGTCTTGAGTGGGCCAGCAGTAAGAACTGGTCCAATGTTATTTTCGAAGGTGGCTGTGCTGCCATCATAAACCGTGTTAATAATGTTCGTGATGACGTCACTGCTATGGGTTTTTTGGTTAGGAAATGTAGGCAGCTCCTTAATTATTTAAATAATTGTAATGTCAAATGGTGCCATAGGAATTGTAATGATGTGACCGACTCTCTTAGTAAAATTGGTCTGGGTAAGAGATGTAATTTTTTCTTTGGGCTGGATTTTCCTAAGGAAATTAACAGCCTTGTAATCAAAGATTCGTGTGAATAAAGTTTGAGCGGCCTTTGGGTCACTTTTTGTTAAAAAAAATAATTCAATAATACTCTCTCTGAGTCTTCCAAAGAAACAGTGGTTATTGAAGTTGGGGTGGAGTAGAGTGGTGACTTTTTCGGCTACGATGGGGACAGGCGCGATCTCCCTTTTGAAAGAAGAATTGCTTCAATTGACGGTTAAGAGTTCAACGATTGTGCCTAGCAATAAACCGTCGCTAATATGTACTGTATGGACAACTAAATCCTATAATCCAAACAGTTTTAGGGCTCCGATGAGGAGTATTTAGAAAATGAAGAGGAAATTTGTTATCCAGGTGGCGGGATAGAATCTTTTTCTAATTATTTTTGAAAGCAACGAGGATCTAGAGTTGATTTTAGAGGGCCGACCATGGCTTTTTCATCGACAGATAGTTATTTTTGAGCGACTACTAAAGAAGATGGAACGTAATAAAATCTGTTTGACTACATCACCTTTTTGGCTTAAGGTTGGTCATGTCCGCCAGAGTGTGACAAAAAAGATCTTATGCATGTAGTGAGATCAATTTTTGGACGGATCCTGAGATCTGAAGAGAAAGGGGAGTTTTGTCGATTAAAGGTTCACTTAGATGTGCAGAAACCACTAAGAAGGAAAATTTTTATTTTAGCAGGTTCTCAAGACAGAAGCCTAAATATGAATCTTTGCCATTTTTTATTTTTTCTGTGAACGCATGGGACACGATTTCAAGGAATGCATACTGATGAAAGACGAAATTCGAGAACTGGCGGAAGATGACCTCCCATATTCTTTGGCTTAAAAATTTGAATCTGCTATAATGGGGAAGGAAATTGCGTAGTTAAGGGGAATTACCAAAAAGATGATGTTGAAACATTTTTTCATCGGGGATGATGGTAAAAACGAAATGGAAGAGGTGTTGGGCGTAAAGATGACGGTGACGAAAGGGGTAATGGCGGCAGCTCCTTTGGTGGCGAAAAAAAGTAGAAGTTGAAGTAGTTGAAACAAATTTGGTTTCTCCTAACCAAAGGTTTAGTTTGAGTGAATGTGTACTTCTTAAGTACCCACTCCCTATAATTGAGGGATTGGAAAAAACACGATAGATTAGCTAGTGGCATTGAAGGAGTTATTTTAGTTACGGTTGGAGGGCATTCTAATTTGGGTAGGCCTTTGGAGGGTTAGGCCTATAATATTAAAAAAAACTTTGAAACATCTGGCTAGAGGAGGATTGCTTAATCCAAATACAGGAGGCAATGGACCTGGAAAACGTAAAATGGAAAGTGATGGGGAGCTTGATGACAAATCCTTTTTTCGGTATGATATGACAGGAAAAAGATGAAAATTCATGGGATTAATCAACAAAGTCCAAGTTTGAAAATGTATAATACAGATGTTTTGGAGGACCTTTCCATAACACTTCAATTAAGATTGATGGCTGCCAAGAGGCAAGCTGACCGGGCATAATGAAAACCTTGTGTTGAAATGTTCATGGGTTGAGGAGCCCACAAGCTATTTGGTGCCTTTATCATATGCTAAAGTTGTATAATTATCCTAAAATATATGGGAATTCAACACATATTTCGACACCCTCCCTCAAGTTGGTGCATATATATCAATCATGCCCAACTTGCTTACAAGGAAATCAAAACTTGTCTTCAAGAGCCCTTTAGTGAGTATGTCAACAATCTGTTGTTTTGAACTAACAAAATACATGCACAGTTGGCCTTCTTCAATCTTCTCATTGATAAAGTTGTAACAGCCCGATTTTTCAGTGGTGTTGGAAACAGTGGTTTCGGGACCACAGCTCCGATGAGTCAAGTCATAAATTTAGTTATTTTAAAAAAAAATTCTGGTGATATATGGATTGTATGAATCATGATTCGAAAAATAGCCTTGATTAGATAGTTAATTGAATAAAAAAGAACTAATTTATAAAAAGGATAAAAGTATAGATGTTAAATTAGAAGGATCAAATGAGTAAAATAACCAAATGAATGTTAGTTAGTGGATTGGCATGAGTTATATTAATTTTAAATAGGTTTAATTAAAACTAAAAAGTGGTTAATTAAGCTTAATGATGAAAGTTCTAAAAATTACAAAATTGCTATTAGTATATATATTAATTAAAGAAATTTTTAAGTGAAAATTTCATCATTATCATTTCACCATCTTCTTCATTCGGCTAGGAGAGGAAGAAACTAGGGTTTTTGAAACTCAAACTTTGAGCTTTGATTTGGGTAAGCAAACTTTAGTCATTTTTAGTAATTTTTATGTTTTTGAGTCCGTATCAGCTTAAGCTAGCTTATGCAAGGACTAATTTGTGAATCTTTCAAATATTAAAAAACTTGCCATTGTTGAAATTGCTTGTTCTTGAAAGCTTTTGATGTATTTGAATGTTTGATACTTGGGTTAAATTTTTGTGCAAAGTGATTTTTGATGAATTAGGGTTAAAGGACTAAAATGTGAAATTGATGAAATTATATGGATTGATGTGGAAATAGAGATGTAACTGGGTTGGATAGGTGCCCAATAAAATTTGGCTATGGTTATTTGTGTGAGAGAATGGTTAATTTACATGATTTGTATTAGAAGGACTAGATTGAATAAGAGGAAACTATTAGGGGTAAAACTATAATTTTCCCAAAAGGACTAAATTGTTTTGAATTACTAAATTATTTTAATTTAATGTGAGAATTGAATTATTTGTGAATGTAGGCTACGATCGTGCTACCGACCGGGGAAACGGGAAATTAGCAGATTAGTCTCTGAAGTCTTTCGTAAACTGCAATCCAGTCCGGTAAGTTCGTAGTGTAAATCTTACTTAATATTTGTTGTATATGTATATAAGTTGTCAATGTACAGCAAATTGAAAGCATCCAGTATTGATGATGATCAAAGAAATGAAATGCAAAAGATAGTAGGCTTTATGCCGTTGAAATAGTACCGACACGATGGCTGGGGTACTGCATGTGTTGCGAGTCCTCGATAGCTCATTTGAGCAGCATCGTGACTTGAAAAAAAGAGATATGGATCCTATATGGATTACAAGTCCTACGATGGCTGGGACTTATGCTTTATGCATACTCTTGACATCTCGTGTGAGCAGTATCGTTAGGAAACAATTTACCGAACAGATAGACACCGTACCAATGGCTGGGGTACCGCATAAGTTGCAAGTCCTCGACAGCTCGTGTGAGCAGCATCGGGTACTGGTAACAAAAAGTTATGTACAGGAAGAGAAGTTGTAACTACTCTAGAGAAATGGAAACTACTTGGCTTGAATGAATCATTGTTGCTAACACCATGTTGGTATTCCTTAACTATTGAACTTACTAAGTTATAAAACTTACCACAGTTATTATTGTTGTTTTGTTGATTGTTTTGCTGACTGAAGATCGGATCATCGACCTCACCTGAAATCACGCTATCGCGAAATCGTCGGTAAATTTTTGCATCACTTGGTCTTACGACATGCACAGAGATGTTGTTAACCTTTGATATGGAACCAAAGATGTTGAAAACTTACTATTTTGATTTTGTAAATGCATGTAGTATAACTTTGATGCCTAGACCTATAATACTTGTAAAGACTTAGAAATTATGTGTGTATTGTGATGTTTTAATGCATAACTTATATTGGTTGTGTTTGAGGTATTACACTTGTGTCTTAAAGTCATTAATGAAATTTTGCATACTAGTTTCGGTAGAATTATTGCATGTATCGGTAGAAGTACAAGGTAGGAGAGAGGTTGTTCTCTGACTTGTATTGTATCGGTAGTTGAATTACAAGTATCAGTAGTTCATAGTACTGATGTATCGGTAGTAGGTAAGCTTGTATCGGTAGAAGTTGCAAGGTATGGATTTTTGCTCTCTGGAGTTTTGGTATCGGTAGTTGCATAACTTGTAGCGGTAGAAATCATAATTGTATAGGTAGAACTAGTACAGGTACTGGTAAAAATCTACACAGTTATAAAATTTTTCATTGAATTGACTACTACCGATACTTGACCATCAGGTACCGGTAGAAGTTCCTTAAAATATTAGAAATACCATTTTTACTCTTCATAAAATTGTGTCATGTTTAGATATTATTTTAAATTGGGAGAAACGATTTTTGTATTGATTAAAGATACAAATGGTCGGATAATTGTAAAAGATGAATAGTATAAAATGAATAGCAAACACCAGAATTCTAACCGATGACGGTGTATAGGATTTGGGTGTTACATTTAGTGGTATCAGAGCTTTTGATTTAGCCGTTTCTTAGACAATTATTGTTATATTAAATAATTTCATAGTACATGCCATATGAACCTATTATAGTGTAATACAGATGAATTCGATCTAACCATAGTTTTTGCAGATAAAGTAAATATACCTGAATCAGAAAGAGAGAAGACTAACGAAGTGAACAGCAATGACCTGACAAATGATCCCGGGGTGAGTTATGGGGTCCCTATTATACCAATGACAGAAAGCGAAGCTACAAACATGTTCTTCAGCTTAATGGGACAGTGGTTCTCAAAGTTTATGCAGAATAACCGAGTGGTGTCACCTTTTCTACCCCTAGTTACACAGCCCACAACTCGACCCACGGCACCTCTTATAATCCCTCCACCTTCTCCGATAATTGAACAAAGGCATCGTATTCCAACAGATAGGATAAGGAAGTACGGGGTAAAAGAATTTCATGGAAATGCTGAGGATGATTCGTCCAGGGTTAAGTATTGGTTAGAAAACACTTTGAGAGTACTAGATGAGATGGCTTGTCTACTTGAAGATTTCGTGAGATTTGTTGTTTCGTTACTAAAGGATGAAGCTTACAATTGGTAGGCAATGATTGTAGCAGTGATACTAGAAAATGAAGTTACTTGGGGATTCTTTCAAATAGAGTTTAAAAAGAAATATGTCAGTAAGAGATATCTGGATAAGAAGAAGAAAGAGTTCTTGGAGCTGAAACAGGGAAACAAGATAGTGGCAGAATACGAATGGGAGTTTGTATTTCTTAGTAAGTATACCCGAGAGATTGTACCTACTGATGAGGCCATGTGTGTTCGTTTTGAAGACGGGTTAAGTGATGAGATAAAGATGATGGTGGGTGGTTCAAAAATTCGACCATTTGTCATACTAGCCGACCGAGCACAGAAAATGGAGGAAGTATACAATAAAAAAGAGAAAAGACTTCGAGATTTCGAGAAGAAAAATCCCACTCGATCTTTTTTAATGCTACAACCAAAGAAATTTAGAGATAGTGGAGCCCGCGAAGCAGTCTCTTCTGGTTTTCTAAGCAGGAGTCTATCAAGACCACCAATACCCAAATTTCAAAATCGACCTACTGACAGTGTGTTCATAACGTGGCAACACCGGTATGCGAGCATTGCAAAAGAATTCATTCGGGCGAATATCGGTTGGTTAAAGGAGCTGGCTTTAGATGTGGAAATATGGTCATTTCATGGAAAATTATCCGATGAACTCGAAAGCAAAAGAGGATCAGAGTGTTAACCCTCTAGTCACACCGCAGAAAGGAAGACCTCGGGGCAGAGTAGTAGTGCAAGTGGAAATCGAAATGAACATAGAGACAGTGGGAGTAGGTCAGAAGCTCGAGCACTTGCACGGACTTATGCCATCAAAGCTAGAGAAGAGGCTACCGCTCCTGATGTAGTGACTTGTATATTCTACCTTTTTAATGATACTGTATGTGCTTTGATTGACCCAGGGTCAACTCATTCATATATTTGCACTGCTCTAGCCACTAATAAGAAATTAGTCATTGAATCGACTGAATTTGATGTGCAAGTTACAAATCCTTTGGGTCATAGTGTCATTGTTAACTTGATATGTCGTAAATGTCCACTGAAAGTTCAGGGATGTAAATTTCTTGCCGATTAAATGCTATTTCCATTCATTGAGTTTGATGTGATTTTGGGTATGGATTGGTTATCCGAGCATGATGGGATAGTAAATTGCAAGCAAAGACAAATTAGTTTGAAACGTCCGATAGGAGAAGTAATTACAGTGGAATCCGGCAGATTGAATAGTGAAACTAGAGTGATTTCGGCTATTTCGGCACAAAAATGATACATAGAGGTTATAAAGTATTCTTAGCATACATACTTGATACTCGGGGCTCTAGAACAGAATTGGATCAGGTACCAATTGTTCAAGAGTATACAGATGTGTTTCCAGAAAAACTACCGAGTTTGCCACCAGTTAGAGAAGTGGAGCTCAGTATTGACTTATTACTTGGTATTGCTCTGATCTCTATTCCACCGTATAGAATGGCATTGACCGAATTGAAAGAATTGAAAGCTCAGCTACAAGAATTGTTAGACAGAGGATTCATACGACCCAGCGTATCATCGTGGGGTGCGCCTGTGTTATTTGTGAAAAAGAAGGATGGATTGATGCGGATGTGTATAGACTACAGCAGTTAAATAAAGTGATGATCAAGAACAAGTATCCGTTGCCTCGGATTGATGAGTTATTTGATCAATTAAAGGGAGCAACCGTGTTCTCTAAAATAGACCTTCGATCAAGTTATTATCAGATGAGAGTCAAAGATTATGATATATTGAAGACGACATTCAGAACGCGATACGGACATTATGAATTTTTAGTTATGCTATTTGGGTTGACTAACGCCCCCACAACATTTATAGACCTAATGAACAAAATATTTCAACCCCAATTGGACAGGTTTGTGGTTGTGTTTATTGATGACATATTGATTTACTCTAAGACAGAGTCAGAGCATACTCAACATTTGAATGAGGTGTTATAGATTTTGCAAGAAAAGCAATTGTACACAAAATTCAGTAAATGTGAATTCTGGCTTCGAGAAGTTGGATTCTTGGGTCAAGTAGTATCTTCGGAAGGAATTCATGTTGATCCGAGCAAAATTTTAGCTATTCTGGATTGAAAGGTACCAAAGAATGTTTTTGAAGTACGCAGCTTCTTGGGATTGGCAGGTTATTACCGTCAGCTCGTAAAAGACTTTTCCATCATAGCCTTACCGATGACGAGATTGCTACAGAAAAACATTCAATTCCTGTGGTTTGAAAAGTGTCAGCAAAGTTTCGATCAGCTGAAAAAGTTGTTAACTGAAGCTTCGATCTTGATGCAACCAGAGACGGGAAAAGAGTTCGTTGTTTATAGTGACGCATCTTTAAGTGGATTGGGTTGTGTTTTGATGCAAGATGGTAAAGTGGTAGCTTATGCTTCTCGATAGTTGAAATCGCATGAAAAGAATTATTCGACTCATGATCTAGAGTTAGCTACCGTAGTTTTTGCATTGAAGATTTGGTGACACTACCTCTATGGGGAAAGATGCCACATATTTATAGACCACAAGAGTTTGAGATATTTGATGACACAGAAGGAGTTGAATTTGCGACAGCACCGATGGTTAGAGCTGTTAAAAGACTATGAGCTTATAATTGATTATCATCTGGGTAAGGCTAATGTTGTAGCTGATGCCCTAAGTCGAAAATCAATGTTTGTATTGAGAGCAATGAATGCCCATCTATCATTAGAAGATGATGGTCCTATCACCGTAGAGCTTAGGGCGAGACGTTATTTCTACAACAGATTCAAGAATTATAGAGAAAGGATCCAAAGCTCCTAGCTAAAAGAGAATGTATACAGGGTGATGTCACTACAGAGTTTATAGTTGATACAGACAGTATGTTATACTACAAAGGCAGGGTATGCGTTCCGAACGATTCAGATTTGAGACGGGATATTCTGACAGAGGCCCATAGCAGCACTTATTCCATACACCCGGGGAGTGTGAAAATGTATAACGACCTGAAGAATTTTTATTGGTGGTCAGGTATGAAATGAGAGATTTCAGAATTTGTGACTAGATGCCTTATATGTCAGCAAGTGAAAGCTGAACATCAGGTGCCATCCGGGTTATTACAGCCGATTACCATTCTAGAGTGGAAATGGGAACGAGTTACAATGGATTTTATCACAAGACTTCCGGTAACACCGAAAAGGAAAGATTCAGTCTGGGTAATTGTAGACAGATTAACAAAGTCTGCTCATTTTATTCCCATTCGGGTAGATTACCCACTTGAGAGATTGGCCAAGCTGTACGTATCTAAGATAGTTCGATTACACGGGGTACCAACCTCTATCATCTCCGATAGGGATCCACGCTTTACCTCGAGATTTTGGGGTAAGCTACATGAGGCTTTAGGGACCAGTTTGAATTTTAGTACTGCATATCATCCACAAACAGATGGTCCGTCAGAGTGAGTGATACAGATTCTTGAGGATATGCTACGGTGTTGTACACTTGAGTTAGAAGGAAGCTGGGAAAGGTACCTACCATTGATAGAATTTTCTTATAATAACAGCTACCAATCTAGTATTAAGATGGCACCATTTGAAGCATAATATGGTCGGAAGTGCAGGACACCTTTGTACTGGTCTGAACTAAGCGAGCCTAAGTTGATTGTAACTGATTTAGTTCTTGACATTGAAGACAAAGTGCGGGTAATCCATGATTGTTTGAAAGCAGCGTCTGATCGACAGAAGTCATACGCAGATCTTAAGAGGAAAGATATAGAATTTGTAATAGGAGATAGAGTTTTCCTGAAAGTTTCACCTTGGAAAAAGGTGTTACGGTTTGGTAGAAAAGGAAAGTTGAGTCCACGGTTCATTGGGCCGTACGAAGTTATCGAACGAGTTGGTCCTGTGGCATATAAGTTGGCTTTACCACCAGAACTAGAAAAGATTCATAATGTTTTTCATGTTTCAATGCTGAGACGGTATAGAGCCCTCGCATGTGATTACACCCATGGAAGTTGAGATTCAGTCGTACTTGTCGTATTCAGAGGAACCAGTTAGAATACTGACTAGCGAAGTAAAAGAATTGAGAAACAAGAAAGTACCATTAGTGAAAGTATTGTGGAATCGCCACGAGATAGAGGAAGCTACTTGGGAGACAGAGGCTTCGATGAGATCGTAATACCCTAACTTGTTTACTGGTAAGAAATTTCGGGCAGAGAAATTTCCCTAAAGGGGGAGAGTTGTAACAACTCGATTTTTCAGTGGTGTTAGAAACAGTGGTTTCGGGACCATAGCTCCGACGAATCAAGTCATAAATTTAGTTATTTTAAAAAAAAATTCTGGTGATATATGCATTGTATGAATCATGATTCAAAAAATAGCCTTGATTAGAAAGTTACTTGAATAGAAATGACTAATTTATAAAAAGGGTGAAAGTATAGATGTTAAATTAGAAGGATCAAATGAGTAAAATAACCAAATGAATGTTAGTTAGTGGATTGGCATGAGTTATATTAATTTTAAATAGGTTTAATTAAAACTAAAAAGTTGTTAATTAAGCTTAATGATGAAAGTTCTAAAAATTACAAAATTTATATATTAATTAAAGAAATTTTTAAGTGAAAATTTCATCATTATCATTTCACCATCTTCTTCATTCGGTTAGGAGAGAAAGAAACTAGGGTTTTAAAACTCAAACTTTGAGCTTTGATTTGGGTAAGCAAACTTTGATCGTTTTTAGTAATTTTTATGTTTTTGAGTCCGTATCAGCTTAAGCTAGCTTATGCAAGGACTAATTTGTGAATCTGTTAAATGTTAGAAACCTTGCCATTGTTAAAATTGCTTGTTCTTGAAAGCTTTTGATGTATTTGAATGTTTGATACTTGGGTTAAATTTTTGTGCAAAGTGATTTTTGATGAATTAGGGTTAAAGGACTAAAATGTAAAATTGATGAAATTATATAGATTGATGTGGAAATAGAGATGTGAATGGTTTGGATAGGTGCCCAAGAAAATTTGGCTATGGTTAGTTGTGTGAGAGAATGGTTGATTTACATGATTTGTGTTAGAAGGACTAGATTGAATAAGAGGAAACTATTAGGGGTAAAACTATAATTTTCCTAAAAGGACTAAATTGTTTTGAATACTAAATTATGTAATTTAATGTGAGAATTGAATGATTTGTGAATGTAGACTACAATCGTGCTACCGACCAGAGAAACGAAAATTAGCAGATTAGTCCCTGAAGTCTTTCCTAAACTGCAATCCAGTTCGGTAAGTTCGTAGTGTAAATCTTACTTAATATTTGTTGTATATTTATATATGTTGCCAATGTACAGCAAATTGAAAGCATCCGGTATTGAAGATGATCGAAGAAATAAAACGCAAAAGATAGTAGGCTTTTATGCCGTTGAAATAGTACCGACGCGATAGCTGGGGTACTGCATGTGTTACGAGTCCTAGACAGCTCATTTGAGCAGCATCGTGACTCGAAAAAAAGAGATATGGATCCTATATGGATTACAGGTCCTACGATAGCTGGGACTTATGCTTTATGCATACTCCTGACAACTCGTGTGAGCAGCATCGTTAGGAAACAATTTACCGAACAGATAGACACCGTACCGATGGCTGGGGTACCGCATAAGTTGCGAGTCCTCGACAGCTCGTGTTAGCAGCATCGGGTGCTGGTAACAGAAAGTTATGTACAGGAAGAGAAGTTGTAACTACTCTAGAGAAATGGAAACTACTTGGCTTGAATGAATCATTGTTGCTAACACCATGTTGGTATTCCTTAACTATTGAACTCACTAAGTTATAAAACATACCACAGTTATTATTGTTGTTTTGTAGATCGTTTTGCTGACTAAAGATCGGATCATCGACCTCACCTGAAATCACGCTATCGCAGAATCGTCGGTAGATTTTTGCATCACTTGGTCTTATGGCATGTACTAGGATGTTGTTAACCTTTGATATGGAACCCAAGATGTTGAAAACTTACTATTTTGATTTTGTAAGTGCATGTAGTGTAACTTTGATGCCTAAGCTTATAATGCTTGTAAAGACTTAGAAATTATGTGTGTATTATGATGTTTTAATGCATAACTTATATTAGTTGTGTTTGAGGTATTACACTTGTGTCTTGGCATCATTAATGAAATTTTGCATACTAGTTTCAATAGAATTATTGCATGTATCGGTAGAAGTATAGGGTAGGAGAGAGGTTGTTCTCTGACTTGTATTGTATCGGTAGTTAAATTGCAGGTATCGATAGTTCATAGTACTGATGTATCGGTAGTAGGTAAGCTTATATCGATAGAAGTTGTAGGGTATGGATTTTTGCTCTCTGGAGTTTTTGGTATCTGTAGTTGCATGACTTGTAGTGGTAGAAATCATACTTGTATCGGTAGAACTAGTACAGGTACTGGTAGAAATCTGCACAGTTCTAAAATTGTTCATTGAATTGACTACTACCGATACTTGACCATCAGGTACCAGTAGAAGTCCCATAAAATATTGGAAATACCATTTTTACCCTTGATAAAATTGTGTCATGTTTAGATATGTTTTAAATTAGGAGAAATGATTTTTGTATTGATTAAAGATACAAACAGTAGGATAATTGTAAAAGATGAACAATATAAAATGAATAGTAAACACCAGAATTCTAACCGACGACGGTGTGTACGGGATTTGGGTGTTACAAAAAGTGCCTCTCAATCTCAACATGTTTAGTTCTATCATGCTGGACTAGGTTGTAAGCAATGCTAATGGCAATTTTGCTATCATAGTACAACTTCATTGGTGAAGTTATTGATTTCCTTAGCTTTTCCATAATTTTTTTAACCACATCATTTCACAAATTCCTTGAGCCATTAATCTAAACACAGCCTCTGTACTACTTGCTACAACACTTTGTTTTTTGCTTGGCCAAGTCACAAGGTTTTCCCCAAACAAATGTACAGTACCTTGATATAGATCTTCTATCTGTTATTGAGCTTGCCCAGTCTACTTCTGCATAAGCTTCAATTCCTCTTTGTTTGAATTTCTTGAAGAAGCCCTTGCCAAGTGAACTCTTCAAGTATCTTAGAATCTAAAACACTGCTTCTTTATGTTCCTCCATTGGAGAGTGCATAAATTGACTCACTAAGCTTACTGTAAAAGCTATGTCTAGCCTTGTATGTGATAAGTAGATTAACTTGCCAACTAATCTTTGGTATTACCTTTTATCAACTGATCTTCTTCTTTATTTTCGAATTTTACGCTTGAATCAATTGTGTGTGTCAGTTGGGAGGCAACCATTCATCCTAGTCTCTTTTAAAAGATGAGTCACATATTTTTTTGAGAGACCACAAAACCTTTCTTTGATCGAGCAACTTCCATTCCAAGGAAGTATTTTAAAAGCCCCAAATCTTTGATGTCAAACTCTAATGCTAGATGCTCCTTGAGATGCCTTATTTCATTCTCATCATCTCCTTTAATGATGATATCATCGACATAAACTATAATAATTGTTATTCTACTTCTTTGTAAGTGTCGGTAAAACATTGCGTGTACCCTTTAACTGCTTCTTCAAAACCTGGAGGAGGATCCATGTAAACTTCTTCTTCAAGTTTCCCATTTAGGAAAACATTCTTCATATCTAGCTGCTTTAAAGACCAATCAAGTTTAACAACAATGAATAAAAGAACTTTAATAGAATTTAACTTAGCTACTGAAGCAAATGTCTCATGATATTCTATCCCGTATGTTTGAGTGTACCCTTTAGCTACCAACAGAGCTTTGTATCTGTCTAAAGACCCATCTGGTCTGAATTTGGTTGTGAATACCCATTTACAGCAGACTATGTTCTTTCCTACAAGTAATTCCACTACTTCCTATGTACTTGTTTTTTCAAAAACACGCATCTCCTCTAAACGACCTCTTTCCATTCAGGAACTTGTAAATCATCTTTCACATTTTTTTTTGTATTTCCACAATATCGAGACATGAAACAAAGATTGAGAATGTTGAAGACAATGCTTTATAGGACACAAATTTAGACATGGGATATTTGACAATATTTCTAATGCATTTTCTTTTAGCAATAGGGAGATCTAGATTAGAAAATTCATTGATTTAAGAGTTTTACCTAAACTTTTGAGAAAGTCCAGCGGGTTGGATTCTTGGTGATTAATCTGGTAGATTCCACTTTCTTGATTTCGGTTTTTCTTGAGTAAACTAGCAATTCCTTTGTTTGTTCTTTGTTCTCATTATCATACTCTACACATTCAAACTTCTTTTTATTAACAATATTAAACATCATTCATTTCTGTCTTGATCGTAAGTTCACCTTTCCCATTATTAGAATCCTTACATTGATCAAGCGATTGTGGTTTTGAGTCCCACTGGGTGTGCCAATGTTTTTACAATGATCACACCAAGGTTTCTTTTTGTTTTCACTGTTATCGTCATTTTTAATTGTCACAAGAGAAAAATTATAATCGTTAGCTTCAAATCTTGACCTTAACATTATTTTTCTTCTGGTCCCCTCTTTTAAGCTTAGAAATAATCTAATAGAGTGTTGGCAGGGGTTTTTTCCTTAGTATCTGAGATCTCAGTTTATCAAATTCTATATTTAAACTAATCAAAAATAAATAAGCTTGCTTATTTTTTTTATAGCTTTTACACTATCTCCAAAACACTCTCATTTATCAATATAACATTGATCTAGTAATTGCCAAAAAGAGATCATCTCGTTATAAAAAAAATAACCTCTTTTCCCGCTTGCCTTGTCTTCTAGAGTTTTGTTTTTAACTAAAAGATTTGTGAAACATTTTATAAATCTGAATAGGTGTCTTTCACAACGTCCTAAACATTTTTAACAGTCTGGAGAAAAAGAAAATGTTTACCTATGGATGCTTCCATGGAATTAATACGCTATGCAATTATCATAAATTTTTTTTACCTCCACGTGCTATCCTCAAATCGCCCACCGGTGGTTGTTTGACTTCTCCTGTTAAATAACCAAGCTTGTCACGCCCATCAATTGCTAACTTCATGGACTGCGACCATTCGAGGTAATTCTTGCCATTTAGCTTGTGAGATGTCAGCTGAAAAGAGAGGTGAGATGCTTCTGTCCCTTGAGTCATTGCACTCTCCTTAGTTGTTCCAATGACAGAGCTTTTTACCTCAGTTTGGTTGCTGGATCTCTTATCTCTAGTGAAGACTATTTTAATCATGGTGTTCTGGGAGATTTAACCTAGTTTGATACCATCAAAGTTTTTGAGAAACTATTCAATGAAACCAGTGTATTTTTATCATGTAAAGAATTGACTTTAAATAGAAAAAGACTCATAACATAACGAGAAAAATAGTTTCTTTATTCTAGCGAACTACTAAAAGATAAAAGAAGTCTTCCTAAAAAATCTCAATTGATTATTCTGAGATTATCTACCCAAATATCTTAAAAATTATCCCAAATTATTTCAGCACATATTTAAACAATATATTTCTTTTTGGATCATTTCGAATTTTGAGGGAGGGGGATGGGTTGCCGAGTTTTGAACCCTGGCCATAGATACCAATAAAGACAACCTTGCCACTACAACTGTAGCTTTGTTGGCTAATGATATTGGATATAATTATCAAAAACCGCATGAGAAAGGTCCACAATAAAAACACATTTATGAGCTGATGATGTTTATTTAGCATTTCTACAATTTTTTTTTTTGAATACAGACTTTTCTGAATTTTTTAATATTTGCATTTTCTAGCCAATTTTTCTGTCTGTTTTGTGTTTTTGCACAAGACTTCTGTCTGAAATGTCTTTGATTCTAAGATACTTATTCCCCTTTTATAAAGATACTAATATCTCTTACTCTTATCTGGACTTGGAGTGCTCAATTTAATTACTATACTTCCATTTCGAGTATTCTCTTGTTTTCAGTATTCCTTCAACAAGCCAGGATTGGTTCTTGAACTGGATCTTAATTTTGAGATACATATGCATCTGTTTCTTTCTCAAATAATTTATTGGTTTTCTCTATTTTCTTCTTTTATTCTACTGGGTGTGTCTGAATTTTATTTTCCTGATCTCTATCACCATTTGCTGCTCCTCCTTTTGGCATCTTCTTTTGTGTGTTTTGAACTTGTAAAGAAAGAATTGGTATACTCTATAACTCTATATTAATATGCTTATCAGTAACTTGTTCATGTATAGGGAATTCGGATACTTTAGATGTTAGACCAAAAGCAAAGGGAGTAGACACAAGGCAAGAACTCCTTAAATTCTATGAAGACAAATATTCAGCCAACCTCATGCATCTGGTTGTTTATTCAAAAGGTTGGTAATAATTTTCCAGTAATTTAAGGGCTCTGGCTTTGGTAAGAAGAAAAGAAGCTATTGCTATATTTCTTTGAATCATCAAAATTATCATTTCTTGTTCTGTAATTTCAGAAGGCCTTGATAAAATTCAGTGTCTGGTGGAGGACAAATTCCAGGAAATTCGAAACTCTGATAGAAGCCATTTCCAGTTTCCTGGTCAGCCTTGCACATCAGAACACCTTCAGGTATATGGTGCTGTTATGTTGCCTATGCATCGGCATCTTATGTTTGTCACAGTTTTGAGCAAAGAAAGTAATACTCTTCTGCAAGGTTCAATGTTCTAAGAGGTACTTTTTTTTGTCTGGTTTCTTTTCTGTTCATTTTTTCTCTTCAATTCGCAGATTCTTGTCAGAGCTGTTCCAGTAAAACAAGGCCACAAATTAAGGATTGTATGGCAATCACTCCCAGCATTCTTCATTACAAAGAAGGGCCATGCAGGTATCTTGGTCATCTCATTGGCCTAGAGGAGAAGGATCTTTTTTATGTCTTGAAAAAATTAGGTAGGTTGCACATGTCATTATATGCTTTAGATAATCCAATTTGGAATATCTCAAAATTCGCGCCTCCCTAACATTTAGGATGCGTCCTCTAAAAATCCAGGTTAAATGCAGACATGTTTGCTTTTGGTTCTCATATACAAAAGATACCAGTCCATGCATATGCATTATATGGGTAAAGTAGATAGTATTAGAACAATATGAAATATGAAAGAATTTGAGGCATCTTAAATGTGAAAGAGAGAAGTTGGTCTGACGGAGTACATGCATGTAAATGGGTTATGGGCTCTGACCCTACTTCATAGGAAAAGTAAATAACAAATGGTCTTACTAGTACAATTTCCTTTTTCATTTTATGATTGGGTTTTCATCAATTCACTGGTGTCACTGCATTAATTACACCGAACTCAATCATGGGCTTTGTTATAGACTGGCCTTTGATCTTATATCAATACGACAAATTTAATCGGAGTATTTGTTTATCTTTTGTTTTTTCCTAAAAGTAATGTGCTTCCTTGAATATTTAGTTTATTCCATATGCTTCACTTCTCTTTTGTGGTTCCTTAGGTTTCTTTTTTATTGTAAGAGCTATTTCTCTTCTTTCATTGCATCTCATCATGGAAGTGGAAATACAAGTTGAAGTTTTGAAGTTTTGCATAGTATGTGCTGCATTTGAACCCAGTGTTAATTCATACTGCATAAATCTTTTGGCGATCTCGTCAAACGATAGATTTGGTTGGTATTAAGAATTTTCCTTCTCTGTCCTGTGTCAAATTGGGATTTGTTTAACTTGAATTCTTCAATAAGTTTCTTAAAATTTAAGTATCCTTTAGGCATGTGGTTATTGTGCGAAGACCATGATATGTGTACATTGCACTAGGATATGTTATTGTTGGCCATTGCTTGGTATTTGGTTATTGCAGCTCAGGAGAGCGGAAACATTAAATGACTTAGCAGCATTAGCTCAAGTTTGAATGTGCAGACATGCACAAATAGGCATCACGATGACCCCCCCTTTCTTTTTCCCTTTTCCCCTCTATCTTGTCCTTTTATGAGGAATGCATACATTACGTCTATTTGCATATACATATTTATTTATATATGTCTAAGGACATCATATGTCTTAATTGTGTGTTTATATTTAGTGAATTTTGTACATGCATATATATGGAACTTTGTAGGATGGGCTACTGGATTGTCTGCTGGTGAAGGTGTTTGCGCTTCAGAGTTTTCTTTCTTCGAAGTAGAAATCAGTCTTACTGTTGCTGGCCAGGGTTAGTTTTATTTTTTTAACATCCTCTCTTATATCATATGGTGTTTGATATGCTTTTAATCATTGGAGTCTTCTTTAATGGTAATGATTACAAAGGCCTGTAAAGTTTGTGTGGGAAAGAATGATGTCTTTTACTTGACTAATATTGTTTTCCATTGAGTAATTTCAGTTCGCATGTAAGATGTAATCGGGTTACTATTTAGATATATTCAGCTGTTGCAGCAATCTGGTGTTTGTAAATGGATATTTGATGAGGTATGCATATATTATACTTAAAATATAATTCTTTTAGGAGTTATTGACCATTCATTGCAACTGTTTATCATCACTTGAATATGTCTTTGTTGCTTGCATATGTGATCATATGTCTGTTTTAACTTGCCCACAGACTGCTTTTTGATTGATAGCATACAACAGTTCATTAGATCTTGTGAAAACAAATGTCTGGATTTGTATCTTTTGGCTTGTGTATAACCTCTTTAGGGAAATATTTCTCTCTTAGAGTAGTTAACTCTTTTGGCAGGGAAAAAAAAAAAGAAGATTAGGATTTTTTTGTCCTTAAGTTTTTGGCTTATGGGAATTATGTTAAAATATGGGTAAGGATAAGGGTTGATGGGTAATGGAAAGGAATGTGACCAAGGCTACAAAGAAGAATGTTAATTATAGTTTAGAGGCAGAGGTTTTATGCTGTGAACAGTATCCCGAGAAGTTTGTAGTGAGAGAGAGTGGGTTTCTTTTTATAAAATAATATACAGGATAAGATTTTTTTTTTTTTGGGGTAGCGGGGAGGGAAGAACTTCTATTGCAGATTCTTTATCAGCCAAAAATCATTTGATTACCCTATGATTAATTTGGTTAATTTTTGGGTAATAGAAGTGAAAATTTTCATGTTTATCATTTTGAAACTCTTCCTGGGGGTCTTTTTCCCCCTTTGTTTAAAACATAAGAACAAGTGTAAGACGACTTGATCAGCTTTCATATCTATAGGCGCATTGGTCAAGGTGGTGTCTGAATTCATGTTGAGATTCTGCTCAATGTGTGAATTTATTTTATATGCATCAATGGTTTGATTTTAGTGGTGGCCTGTATCTCTTTATATTAATTATTCTAAGATATTTTAATTTGTGAATGAAGCTATCAGCTATTTGCGAGACAGGATTTCACTATAAGGACAAAATCTCTCCTATGTACAATGTTCTAAATATTTCATCAAACATGCAGGTAATTCAATTACATCCCTTTCACCTCTTTTTCTCCCCCATTTATAGCTTTGTTTAAGGGTTTTTCCGTTAGCATTTCGATGTCATTTTCACTTATAGTTCTGTATTCTTTTGTATCATTCCATAGTTTTATCAAAAGACCTATCAAAATTAGAATATTTCCACTTGGGAGACTAGCTGACAAAAGCTACCTTGGTTTTGCTACTTTAATTAAAATAAATGGAAAGAAAGGATTATTTTTATATATGATGACATGGAATGAAACACGTTTTACATGTTTAGTTATATATTTGATGTGTAATAGAGGTAACAGAGGCAACTCAATATCTTGAATAGTAATAGTTACTTTAATTGTTTGAATGGCTTTTACCACTTGATGTTAATGAAACTTGGAATAACCATCATCTAATAATATCAAAGCTTTCTATTTTATGTACCACTTGCAAAATGGAATTGAAGAGTCTATTGCAACTTGAAGTGGTCACATGTTAAATCCAAATCTATTCATGAGGACTATGTTTAATCCACAACATACACATTAGAGGTACATGTGAGAATAGGTGTTTAGCGTGGAAGTAGAGGAATTAGGAAGAACACAATGGAAACAGATGTTGAATAAACATTAAATGACTATTTTAAGTGAGTTTTAATTTAGTAGTTAGTAGGTGAAAGATCAAGAGTTTTTTAGTAGATGAAAGATCAAGAGTTTTTAGTAGGTGAAAGGCCAAGGGTCAAATCTTTTATGTTTTTCTTTAATAGAATTTATTTTTCAGTTTTTAAGTATAATGCCTAGTGTCTATAAAAAGGTTTTGTTGATTTCGTTTGTAATATACAAAAAACAAGTCTGAAGGAATATAAAAGCCGTGTGTTAATTCGATTTTCAGTTTTCAAATTGGTATCAAGAGCTAATGGCGAATGTGACGAGTCAAATGTCGCTACCACGACTAATGAAGGCGAACTACGAAAACTGGAGCATACAAATGAAAGCCCTTCTCGGATCTCAAGATGCATGGGAGGTGGTCGAAGAAGGTTTCGAAGAACCAACAACTACCACAGGATATACGGTGGCTCAAACCAAGGCGTTGAAAGAGGTGCGATTGAAGGATAAGACGACACTATACATGTTGTTCCGAGCCGTTGACGAGTCTGGCTTTGAGAAGATTGACGGTGCAGTTACTTCAAAAGAAGCGTGAGACATTTTAAAAAAAGTGTTCAAAGGAGTCGACCGGGTCAAGCAAGTGCGTCTTCAAACTCTTCGTGGCGAGTTGGAGAGCATGAAGATGAAGGAGTCAGAAAGTGTATCTGACTATATCACACATGTACAAGCTGTGGTGAACCAACTTATTTGTAATGGCGAAACATTAACCGGTGCACGAGTTGTGGAGAAGATTTTGAGGTCATTAATCGATAATTTTGAGAATGTTGTGTGCGCGATAGAAGAGTCAAAGGACCTTGCAACGCTCACAGTCGACGAGCTTGCCGGTTCTCTCGAGGCACACGAACAACGTAAGAAGAAAAAGAAGGAGGAGACACTCGAGCAAGCTCTTAAAACCAAGGCATCAATTAAAGACGAAAAGGTATTCTATTCTCAAAATTTTCGAGGCAGAGGGCATGGCCGTGAAGGTCGTGGAAATGGTCACGGTGGTTAAGGCGGTAGTCATGAAGGATACTATAAGGAGAAAGGACAGTCAAGCCAACCAAAATGGCATGAAAGAGGACGCGGTCGAGGAAGAGGCGACTGATCAAACTATTCCAACATTGAGTGCCACAAGTGTTACAAGTATGGTCACTACGCGAAGGATTGCAACTCCGACAAATGTTATAATTGTGGTAAAGTGGGGCATTTTGCAAAAGATTGTCGAGCCGAATAAAAGGTGGGAGAAACTATCAACCTAGCCTTGGAAGATGAAGCGAATGAAGGCCTTCTCTTGATGGCTCAAAATGAAGTCAACTTCAACAATGACACTCTGTGGTACCTCGACTCGGGCGCAAGCAACCATATGTGCAGTCACGAGTACCTATTCAAAGAGATGCAAAAGATTGAAGATGGTCATGTGTCGTTTGGAGATGCATCAAAAGTGAAGGTCAAAGGCCGAGGTACGGTTTGTTACTTACAAAAGAATGGCTTGATAGGGTCAATCCAAGATGTTTATTACGTACCAGACCTCAAGACCAACATTTTGAGTATGGGACAACTCACGGAGAAAGGTTATTCGGTATTTTTGAAAGACCGGGTGCTACACTTGAAGGACAAGCAAGGGCGTCTAGTTGCTCAAGTCGAGATGAGTAGAAATCGGATGTACAAACTGAATTTGAGAAGCGTGCAAGAAAAATGTTTGCGAGTCGACGTAGAAGATAAGGCATCGCTGTGGCATCTCCGCTTTGGTCACCTATATCATGGTGGTCTAAAAGAATTAGCAAAGAATAACATGGTGCACGGGCTACCGGACATGGATTATGAGGGCAAATTCTGTGAAGAATGTGTGCTTGGTAAGCAAGCGAGAACCTCATTTCAAAAGAAGGCAGAATATCGAGCTAAATATCCTCTTGAGTTGGTTCATACCGACATATGTGGACCAATCACCCCCGAATCTTTCAGTGGTAAAAGGTATTTCATTTCCTTTATTGATGATTTCTCACGAAAAACTTGGGTTTATTTTTTGAAAGAAAAATCTGAGGCATTTGAAGTGTTCAAAAAGTTCAAAGTGATGGTGGAGAAGGCAACTGGTAGACACATCAAAGCCGTACGATCCGATAGAGGTGGTGAGTATACATCTACGGCTTTCATGGAGTATTGCGAGGAGCAAGGCATAAGGAGATTTCTAACCGCACCATACTCTCCTCAACAAAATGGTGTGGCCGAGAGGAAGAACCGGACTATTCTTGACATGGTTCGATCAATGCTCAAGAGCAAGAAGATGCCAAAAGAATTCTGGGCAGAAGCCGTGCAATGTGCCATCTATGTACAAAATCGATGTCCACATGTGAAGTTGGTAGATCAAACACCACAAGAGGCATGGAGCGGATAAAAGCCGACAGTTTCTCATTTTAAAGTGTTCGGAAGTGTAGCTTATGCACACGTACCGGATCAACGTAGAACGAAGCTCAAAGACAAAAGCAAAAGGTATATTTTTATTGGGTATGATGAGAAGACAAAAGGGTACAAGCTACTCGATCCGATAAGCAAGAAGGTGATGGTGAGTCATGATGTGCGAGTAAACGAAGCAAGCGAGTGGGACTGTAACAAATCAACAGAGGTTATCATTGAAGTTAGAGAATCATCAGTTGCTGCATCAACAAGCATACCAACAAACTCTGAAATTACTGATGATGAAGATGAACCACGACAACCCAAAATGCGAAGTTTGCAAGATTTGTATAATTCGACAAATGAGGTACACCTTGTATGTCTTTTGGCAGATGTTGAAAATATCAGCTTTGAAGAAGCTTTGCGAGATAAGAAGTGGCAAACTGCTATGAACGAGGAGATTAAGGCGATTAACCGCAACAACACATGGGAGCTAGCAGAATTACCGAAAGAAAGTCAGCCTATTGGTGTTAAGTGGGTGTTCAAGAAAAAGATGAATGCTCAAGGGGAGATAGAACGGTACAAGGTGCGACTTGTTGTGAAGGAATACAAGCAAAAGGCAGGAATCGACTATGACGAGGTTTTTGCTCCTGTTGTTAGAATGGAGACAATCTGATTACTCATTTCACAGGCTGCTCAATTCAAATGGTCGATATTTCAAATGGACGTCAAGTCAGCATTCTTGAATGGTGTGCTCAAAGAAGATGTCTACATCGAACAACCACCCGAGTACATTAAAGTCGGAGAAGAGAAGAAGGTGTTAAAATTGAAGAAGGCACTTTACGGGTTGAAGCAAGCACCGCGGGCATGGAATACACGTATCGATACATATTTCAAGGAGAATGGGTTCAAGCAATGTCCCTACGAGCATGCCCTTTACGTAAAGAAGAATGGAGGTAACATATTATTTGTTGCTCTTTATGTCGATGACCTCATTTTTATGGGTAACAATGATGAGATGATAAAAGAATTTAAGGGCACAATGACACGGGAATTTGAGATGACAGATTTGGGCTTGATGAAGTTTTTTCTTGGTTTGGAGATTAGACAAGTAGAGACGGGTATTTTTGTATCACAAGAGACATATGCAAAAGAGATTTTGAAGAAGTACAAGATGGAAATTTGCAACCCGGTATCAACACCAATGGAACCAGGTGCAAAACTCTCTAAGTTCGATGGAGGAGAACGTGTCGATGCTAGTAAATACCAGAGTTTGGTAGGAAGCCTTCGCTATCTCACATGCACAAGGTCGGATCTTTCATTAAGTGTCGGCATTGTAAGTCGGTTCATGGAGGAGCCAGTTTATTCACATTGGAAGGCGTTAAAGCGAATCCTACGATACATCCAAGGAACAATGTCACTCGGGTTGTTCTACTCGAAAGCAGAAGATTACAAATTGGTTGGGTACTCCGACAGTGATTGGTGCGGAGACATAGACGATCGGAAAAGCACAACGGGATATGTGTTCTTTATGGGAGATATTGCGTTTACTTGGCTTTCAAAGAAGCAACCGATTGTGACGCTCTCGACGTGTGAAGCTGAATATGTGGCAGCATCTTGGTGTGTATGTCATGCGATATGGCTTAGAAATTTGTTGAGCAAGATGGAGTTAAAGCAACTAGGTGCAACCGTGATTCAAGTTGACAACAAATCAGCAATTGAGTTGGCAAAGAACCCGGTGAACCATGAAAGAAGCAAACACATTGACGTTCGTTTTCACTTTATCCGAGATCATGTGAAGGAGGGAAGTGTGAAAGTGGTGCATGTGGCAAGTCAAGATCAAGTTGCGGATATCTTCACAAAACCGTTACCAAAAGTACTTCTCGACAAATGCAAGAAGATGATTGGCATGATGGATGGTAGAAGCATTTAAGTTTACAGGGGAGTTTTGTTGAATAAACATTAAATGACTATTTTAAGTGAGTTTTAATTTAGTAGTTAGTAGGTGAAAGATCAAGAGTTTTTTAGTAGATGAAAGATCAAGAGTTTTTAGTAGGTGAAAGGCCAAGGGTCAAATCTTTTATGTTTTTCTTTAATAGAATTTATTTTTCAGTTTTTAAGTATAATGCCTAGTGTCTATAAAAAGGTTTTGTTGATTTCGTTTGTAATATACAAAAAACAAGTCTGAAGGAATATAAAAGCTCTGTGTTAATTCGATTTTCAGTTTTCAACAGACACTACAAGATACTGAGATTTTATTAAAAGTTTCATAGGATTGAAGAGATTGCACTATTTAAATGTTGGTCTATGAATTAAACCATTATTATCCTTCAAAAGAAGAATATGGCTGTGGGAAAGAATGAAATGGAAGAGACAAGATCGATAGGCTGATACAAATATACCCTAAAACTTGAAAAATTCAGCTTATGAAAATTCAAAATGATGTTTAGTCATCTTTTTCTGGTAAAAACAGATAATAAATTGGCTCAAAAACTCCACAAAACTTAAAGAATTCATCTTATGAAAATTCAATGCGATGTGTCATCTTTTTCGGGTAAAAACAGATTAAGAAATTGGCCCAAAAATTTTGCCTTATGGTTTTACTAAACATTTGGAGCTATTTAGGACTTTAAAGGTACTATTTTGTACCATTTCTATTTTGAAAATTCTAGTTATTTGTCTAAATCTTGTATGGCCTATTGAATCGTCATTAATTTACCCAAACACATTGGTCATATTATGTTATAGTTTTCTCTCACTTGGATTCTTCAGATTTTGGATTTCATTTTTGTATTTTTGTTATGCAGTTTCACACTTTTTCCTTTTCCAAATCCATATTTCTTCTTTTGAAGGTTTGCATGGTGTAATATCAACTAATGCAACCATAGCTGGTGGCATAAGTACTGTGTGTAGGGTTAAGGATGCCATATTAGACTTAATATATCTCCTATCCAAATAGAGAAAACTTGGATGAAGCTGAGTTGTTTGATGTTTCTTGGATTGTGGCAGTTAACTAGAAATATCACTTCTAGGCTTTGCTTGGTGGGGGATGGAAGGGAAAGGTTTTCCATGTTAGATCAGATCTATGTTTTAAAACACGTCTGGTTATGAGATTTAGCCCTTAGCTTGAATTTTTTACAATCTGAAAGTTTTCAAGAGACTATATTTGATGAAACTATTCTGTTATTATTACCTAAAGAACTGAGTTTAAATAGAAAAAATATAGTTGGGAAAATAGTTTCTTATTCTAGTGAACTACTAAAAGATAAAAAGTTGTACCTAAAAAATCTCAATTGATTATCCCAAGATTATCTATCCGAATAACTTAAAAATTATCCCAAAATATTTGGGAGTTCAGCACATATTTCGACACCCTCCCTCAAGTTGGTGCATATATATCAATGATTCCCAACTTGCTTACAAGGAAATCAAAACTTGTTTTAAAGAGCCTTTTAGTGAGCATGTCAACAATCTATTGTTTTGAACGAACAAACGACATGCATGCTTGGCCTTCTTCAATCTTCTCCTTGATAAATTGTCTATCACAGTTATTTGTTTTCTCAGCTGTTCTATAGTTCTTTTTAACCTCATCCTTTCACAAATTCCTTTAGCCATTGATCTAAACACAGCTTCTACACTACTTCTTGCTACAACACTTTGTTTTTTGCTTCGCCAAATCACAAGGTTTCCCCAAACAAATGTACAGTACCCTAATGTAGATCTTCTATATGTTACTAAGCCTGCTTAGTTTGTATCTGTATAAGCTTCAATTCCTCTTTGTTCGGATTTCTTTAAGAATGAGCCCTTGCCAGGTGAACTCTTCAAGTATCTTAGAATTCGAAACACTACTTCTTCATGTTCCTCCATTGGGGAGTGCATAAATTGACTTACTAAGCTTATTGAAAAATATATGTCTGGCCTTGTATAGGATAAGTAGATTAATTTACCAACTAATCTTTGGTATTGCCCTTTATCAACTGATCTTCCTTCTTTATTTTCGAATTTTACGCTTGAATCAGTTGGTGTGTCAACTGGACTGTAACCACTCATCCCAATCTTCTTTAAAAGATCAGTCATATATTTTTTCTAAGAGACCACAAGACCTTTCTTTGATCGAGCAACTTCCATTCCAAGGAAGTATTTTAAAGGACCCAAGCCTTTGATCTCAAACTCAAATCCTAGATGCTCTTTGAGACATCTTATTTCATCCACTTCATCTCCTATATGAATGATTTCATTGACATAAACTATAATAGTTGTTATTTTATCTCTTTATGAGTGTCAATAGAACATTGTGTGATCAACTGGTCCTTGTGAGTAATCTTGTTTTTTAACGAATTGAGTGAACCGCTTGAACCAAGCTTGAGGAGATTGCTTTAGAACATACAAAGATTTCATGAGCTTACAATTTGAGTTCTAAATTTTTCTTCGAAACTTGGAGGAGGATCCATGTAAACTTGAAAGCATTCTTCATATCTACCTGTTGTAAAGACTAATCAAAATTAACAGTAATGGATAAAAGAATTCTAACAGAATTTAACTTTGGTATTGAAGCATATGTCTCATGATAGTTTATCTCGTATGTTTGAGTGTACCCTTTAGCCATCAATCAAGCTTTGTACTTGTTTTTTCAAGAGCACGCATCTCCTCTCAAACAGCCTCTTTTCATTCAAGAACTTGTAAAGAATCTTTCACATTTTTGGGTATTTCCACAATATCAAGACATGAAACAAAGGTTGAGAATGTCGAAGACAAGACTTTATAAGACACAAATTTAGACGTGAGATAGTTGACAACATTTCTAAGACCTTTTTTTTAGCAATTGAAAGATTTAGATCAAAAAATTCATTGGTTAGTTTAAGAGTTTTACCTGTACTTTTGATAAGGTCCTGCGGGTTGGATTCTTGGTGATGAATATGGTGGATTCCACTTTATTGATTTCGGTTTCTTGAGTATACCAGCAACTTTTTTGTTTGTTCTCTGTTCTCATTATCAGACTCTATACATTCAGACTCGTTTTTATTAACATCATTCAACTCTTTTATTAATAATATTAACATCATTCATTTCTATGTTTATCATAAATTCACCTTTCCCATTATTAGAATCCCTATGTTGTATATTACTAGTCTCTTGATCAATTGGAATCTTTCTTACTATAATTCCCTCCCTGAAGGTTAGAATCGAAGTAAGGTTGTGTTTCAACAAAAGTGACATCTATGGTAACAATCATCTTCCAATCAATCTGATTAAAACATTTGTAACTCTTTTTATTAGAAGTATAGCCAATAAAAATACATTTTTGCTCTAGGATCTAGTTTACCCTAGTTGTGAAGATAAACAAAAACACTACATCAAAAACTAGAAGGGTTAAGTCTGTGATCAATTTAGAGTTAGGATAACTATCTTTAAAAAGACTGAAAAGGGTTCTATAGTTTAGAATTTTATTGGCATTCTATTAATAAGATATGTAGTCGTTAACAAAGCCTCTCCCCAAAGATAATGTGGTACCTAACTAGTGAACATCAAGGCTCTAGTTACTTTCAAAAGATATCAATTTTTCCTTTCTGCAATCCCATTCTGTTGAGGTGTATTTGTACAAGAGCTTTGGTGGACAATTCCATGTTTGGTTAAGAAAACCCCTAATTGGTCACTGAAAAATTCCATACTATTGTTACTCTGAAATATTTTGATGTTCATACCAAATTGTGTTTCCATCATAACATAAAAAGACAAACATATTTTTAACTTCAGACTTATCTTTCAATAAAAACACCCAAAAAATGCGAGTATAATCATCAATAAATGTGATAAACTAACGTTTTCTTGAAAAAGTTGAGACTCTCGAAGGTCCCCAAACATCACTATTCTTTTTTCATAGCTTTTACACTATCTCCAGGACACTCTCATTCATAATTATAACATTTATATTGTTCTTTCCAAAGAGAGATCGTCTTGTTATAATAAAAAATAATCTTCTTTTCTCCTTGCCTTACCTTCCAGAGTTTTGTTTTTAACTCAAAGATTTGTGAAGCATTTTCTAAATTTGAATAGGTGTCATTCACAGCGTCCTAAACATTTTTAACAGTCGAGAGAAAAAAAAGGTTTGCCTACGAATGCTTTCATGGAATAAATAAGCCATGCAATTATGATAGAATTTTTTGACCTCCACGTGCTTATCCTTGGATCGCCCACCTATGATTGCTTGACATCTCTAGTTAAATGACCCAGCTTGCTGCACCCATCAATTGCTAACTTCACGGATTGCATGAGGTAATTCTTGTCATTCAGCTTGTGAAATGTCAGTTGAAAAGAGAAGTGAGACGCTTCTTTCCCTTAAGTCATTACACTCTCGGTAGTTGTTCCGACGATAGAACTTTCTACCTCAATTTGTTTGTTGGATCTCTTATCTTCAGTGATGATTGTTTTAACCATAGTGTTAGTAGAGATTTAACTTAGCTCTAATACAATAAAAGTTTTCAAGAGACTATATTCAATGAAACTGTTCTGTCATTATTACGTAAAGAATTGAGTTTAAATAGAAAAAAGATAACTGGGAAAATAGTTCCCTTATTTTAGTGAACTATGAAAATATAGTCTTCCTAAAAAATCTCAACTGATTATTCCAAGATTGTCTACCCTAATAATTTAAAAATTATACCAAAATATATGGTAGTTCAGCACATATTTCGACACAATCCAAAGGAAAAATTTTAATCAGTCATTCCATCTTCTCTCTTCATGTCATTCTTACTAAGCAAAACCAACTGTTCTTGAATGTCCTAATTTGTATGGAGTTTTGAAGGGTTTTTCTATGAAAAAGAGCTGTCTAACTATTGAGAGACTTCTTAAATGTGTGTTTCACCATGGTTATATCTCACTGGTCCTAAAGGTGCATAATATGTATAGTTAGGTTTTACCATGCTCTAGGAGAGATATATGCTTAACTCTTCTAGCTAAAAGGAGTCGGCTACTTTTCCATTGAAGAGAGTGTTTTTATTGTTGTATCTTTTCGCAAAATATACTGGATATTCAAGGTTATTATACGTGTATGCTGATTTGGAACAGCTTTTCCTTATGATAGAGGATGTTAGTCTTCCCTTAGAAGAAGTGTAATGCAACTTGTGATTAAACTAGAAGTAATCATGGGAATATAAAGGTAGCTAATTCAAATTATTTGATGGTGCTCTTGAGTTTTTGTATGTGTGAATACTATTTGTTCCATTTTGTGCATCTGTGAAACCTGGTACTGAAGGATTGTTTTAAAAGCAATATCTTTCTCAAGCTCATTTGGTACCTCACTTGAATGCTTGTTTAGTTCCTTGTCAAGTTCCTTTTAGAGCTTTCTTTAAGGAAAATTGTCGATCATTTAACTAGCATGTATTTAGCTTTGACCTTTAGGATTTACTTTAGATTGTCATTGTTGGTTTTTATTAGCTCACAAACATGAACAACTCAAAGCATGTAATGAAAGAAAGGAAACAAAGCTAAAAGAACTCAAAAATTGAGAAGAAAGTCTCATATTTTCATTGCTTAATCAGCTAATAAAATACAAAACATGACATAAATGGTAATTTACAAACAACTAAAACTAGAATGACTTGTACAAGCTTCTAAGCTGTTAAGTCAACTAAGTCACATCCTTAGCCTATCAAATTCAGCTGTCATAGCTGATCTTTTCTTAAAAACAACAAAATTACAACTTAACTAAACAAGTCAACACGTTACAAACTAAATTAACATAGTTACATTAAAAACTAAATACTCCAAAAGTTGCTGACTCTACCAACTGCTTGCTGATGCTGCTTGATGCTGCCTGATGTTGCTTGATGCTGGTTGATGTAATTGGCTCACTTCATCTTGCTGCATGGTTGCCAGACATTCAACACTCCTCCTCGGCTACCATGCTGCAAACTCCAATGCTTCTTCTCAAAGACTCAAACCTTACATAAGCAAGAGGTTTAGTCAAAATATCTGCATTTGAACTTCAGACCTGCAATGCTTTAGATTAACTTCTTTTGCTAACTCAGTTTCTCTAACAAAGTGATACTTAATCTTAAAGTGCTTGGTCTTGCCATGAAACACAGGGTTCTTGGCAACAACAATTGACTGATTATCAACTCAGACTTCAATAGTTTCATTTTGCTCCTCATTTAAATCACTTAAGAGCTTTCGTAGCCAAATGGCTTGATTAACAGCTGTAGCAGCTGCAATATACTCTGCTTCTGCTGTTGATTGAGCTACAGTCTGTTGCTTCTTTGAGCTCCAGCAAAAAACTCCTGAACCAAGAGTGAAAAGATACCTTGATGTGCTCTTCATGTCATCAATTGAACCAGCCCAATCACTATCAGAATAGCTAACCAGCTTCAGCTCCTCAGTCTTTCTAAACTTCACTCCATAGTTTAATGTCCCTTTGACATATCTCAAAACTCTTTTGGATGCCTTGAGGTGTGTAACATTGTAGTAATGCATGAACCTTGATACCAGGCTAACTACATACATAAGGTCTGTCCTTGTTGCTATCAAATAGAGCAAGCAACCTACAAGGCTCCTATACTCTTTTTCATCAACTCTCTCAAAATCACCTTTGCTTGAGAGCTTCTCACTCAAAGCAACTGGTGTGGTCACTGGCTTGCACTTATCCATGCAGAACTTAGACAAAATCTTGGAAGCAAATGCTTGCTGTCCAATGAAAATTACATCTTGTGTTTGAGTGACTTCCACACCAAGGAAGTAACTCATGTTGCCTAAGTCAGACATCTCAAACAAATCTTGCATCTGCTTCTTGAAGTCAATGATCAGCTCCGTCTTGCTTCCAATCACTAACAAATCATCCACATAAAGTGAGACTATTAGGAAAGTCTCAATATCAGCCTTCTTAACATAAAGAGTAGGCTCACTAACACTCTTTTCAAATCGCAATTTTGTCAAGTAAGAGTCAATCCTATCATACCAGGCTCTAGGAGCCTGTTTAAGGCCATACAAAGCCTTTTTCAGTCTATAAACCTTGTGCTCTTGACCAGCAACCTTGAAGCCATCTAGTTGCTCAATGAAAATTTCCTCCTCGTGGAAACCATTTAAGAATGCAGACTTGACATCCAATTGGTGTATTTCCCATTGTTTCTGAGCTGCTAAGGCAAACAATAACCTTATAGTATCCAACCTTGCCACTGGTGCAAAGGTTTCAAGAGAATCAATCTCATATTGCTGACTATACCCTTTCACAACAAGCTTAGCCTTGTGCTTGTTCAGTGAACCATCAGCATTGTGCTTGGTTCTAAACACCCACTTCACTCTTATGACTTTCCTATGCACAGGCCTGTCTACCAGCTCTCAGGTGTCATTCTTTTGGATCATATTCAACTCTATTTGTATTGCTTCCATCCAACAATCTTCATTTTCAGCTTCCTCAAATGTGGTTTGTTCCACAATGATCATATCACGCCTCTGATAAATATCAGTGATAGACCTTGTACCTCTAACTGGTACATCATCATAACCCTCTTCATTTTTAGAATCAACTTCAAACTGTTGAAGCTCAACATCTTCCTGATCTTGCTCAATCAAACTTGCATCTGTCCCATTCCACTTCCAAAAACTGTCCTCTTTGAAGCTCACATCCCTGCTCACCACAATCTTTTTGGTTGAAAGATCATACACCTTATACCCCTTCTTAATGCTGCTGTAGCCAAAAAAGATCCCAGGCATGGACCTTTTCTCTAGCTTAGTTCTCTTTTCAGCAGGAATTAATGTATAGCAAGTGCAACCAAAGACCTTCATTTGGGAAACTGATGGTTTGTGCCCATACCAAGCTTCAATGGGTGTCTTACCTTTAATTGTATTAGTTGGCAGTCTGTTGAGTAGATACACTGAGGTGTTGACTGCCTCAGCTCAAAAAATGTTAGGTAGTTTGCTTTCAAACAATAGGCACCTAGCCATATCAAGCATAGTCCTGTTCTTCCTTTCACATACACCATTTTGCTGTGGTATGTAGATAGTGGTCAGTTGGTGTTGAACTTCAGCTTCTTCACAAATTTTCTGAAGTTTTGTAACACATACTCAGTGCAATTGTCTGATCTGATAGCCTTCATCTTGCAATATGCTTGGTTCTCTACCAATGCCTTCAGTTTGCCAAAGACTTCAGCCACTTCTGATTTCTGCTTCAAAAAACTCACCCAGCAAAATCTTGAAAAATCATCAATGAATAATGCAAAATACCTGTTGCCACTTAGTGAAGAGGTCTTCATAGGTCCACATATGTCAGTGTGTACAGCTGAAGCTTCCCTTGTGCTCTCCAAGCCTTGTTCACTAGGAAAGGTAATCTGGTTTGCTTGTCAAGCTGACAAACCTCACACACATCCTTCTTGACTTCCACATGAGTCATATCTTCAACTTGATTCAACTTGTGCAGCAGGCTAAGTGACTTGTAGTTCACATGTCCTAGCCTCTTGTGCCACATACAAGACTCATCTGCTGTGCATGCATAACTTCTAGGATATAACTTGTTTACGTCCAAGATAAAAGATCTATCAAGTATAGACACTGTAACTAGTTGTTGACCATTCTGATCCTTGATCACAACCATCTTTCTCAAATATCAGTGTATAGCCTTTTTCTAACAATTGACCAACACTCAAAAGGTTTTGATCTAAGTCAGGTACAAGCACACATCAGAAATGACTTTGTTACCTGTCAAAGTGTTGATTAATACCCTGCCTTTGCCCTTGGCTTTAATGAATTAACCATTGCCTATTCTGACTTTGGACTTATAGCTGGTATCCAAGTCTTTGAACAAGTTTTCCGCAGAAGCCATGTAGTGTGTGCATCCACTATCAATCAACCAATTCTTCCTCACCTTGCTTGAACTAGCAAAACATGAAGCTGTGAAAACATGCTCCTCCTGAGCTTGGTTTTGCTGCTGAACAGGTGCCTTCCCTTTGTTCTTGCAAACTTTTTCCTTGTGACCAAGCTACTTATAGCTTCTACATTATATGTCTGCCTAAACCAGCAACACCTCTCCAAATGAGTGGACTTCTTGCAGTATGAACATGGTGGGAATTTCTTCCTACTTACATCCTTTTTGGTATTTTCTTCTCTTCTCTGACCAGGGCTTCTTGCCCTTGTAACCTGAACTAGTACTTAAACTCTCTTTGGTTCTGACTTGAAATGCAGAATCCGAATACTCCTCCATCCTATTTGCCCTCTTTTGCTCTTGTGCATAAAGAGCATTTATCAGCTCTATCAAAGAGATGGTTGACAAATCCCTTACATCCTCCAATGAGGAGATCTTGGATTCATACTTTTCAGGGAGTGTTGTGATGACTTTTTCAACCACTCTCCTATCACTAAACTCATCTCCCATCAGCCTGATGTTGTTGACAGTAGACATGATCCTGTCAGCATATACTTTGATAGACTCAGACTCCTTCATCTTCAGGTTCTCGAAATCTCTCCTCAGATTTATCAGTTGCTGCTGTCTGGTCTTGTTTGACCCTTGAAACTTCTCCTTTAGCTTGCCCCAAGCCTGCTTTGGAGAGTTGCAAGCCATAATCCTTGTGAAGATTGCATCTGAGACTCCATTCTACAAGCAGTACATGGCCTTATACTTCTTGGCACAGTCCTTATTGTGCTGCTTAGTTTGAGCTAAGGTTGGATTAGCTCTCAAAGGTGGTGGCTCTGTGTCTTATTGAACCACACTCCATAGGTCATATGCCTACATGTAAGTTCTCATCTTCACTGACCAGATGTTGTAATTCTCCCCAGCAAAACAAGTGGTTGTCGAGGTGAAAAACTCATGGTTTCAGCAACAAAATGATCACAAAGGCTTCTGTTTCTTTTCTTTCAAGACACACAACAATAGCAAATAACTTTCAACAAAATAGGTCCCTCAAAAAATCAAGCTCTCGATACCATTTGTTGGTTTTTATCAGCTCACAAACATGAACAACTCAAAGCATGTAATGAAAGAAAGGAAACAAAGCTAAAAGAACTCAAAAATTGAGAAGAAAGTCTCAGATTTTCATTGCTTAATCAGCTAATAAAATAGAAAACATGACATAAATGGTAATTTACAAACAACTAAAACTAGAATAACTTGTACAAGCTTCTAAGCTATTAAGTCAACTAAGTCATATCCTTAGCCTATCAAATTCAGCTGTCATAGCTGATCTTTTCTTAAAAACAACAAAATTTCAACTTAACTAAACAAGTTAACATGTTACAAAATAAATTAACATAGTTACATTAAAAACTAAATACTCCAAAAGTTGCTGACTCTGCCAACTGCTTGCTGATGCTGCTCGATGCTACCTGATGTAGTTGGCTCACTTCATCTTGCTGCATGGTTGCCAGACATTCAACAGTCATTCTATGTCTCAAGTGCCCTCATCTAACTTGTTCACTCTGTTAGTGCATTTCCTTCAATATTGATGATATCATGTTGATGCTTTGATTCTGATAATTTGAGAAGTGATTTTCAGAGATATCCTGTAAAAGATTGGTTGGTTGGATCATCATTGCCTTCGGATTTCAATCCAACTACCATTCAGAATATACTAAATGAGCTTTCTCCGGAGAGTGTTTGGTACATGTTTGAGTAAGGTTAAACTGTAAGATTTCAAGTATTCAATTGTCCCATTAGAGACAGAAGTATTTACCTTTATTTTAATGCAAGTATATGCCTAATTGACTTGTTTGGCCCTCCATTTAAAATTCTTATAAATTTTCAACAATCAATCTAGCTCTATCATTAGTTTGAGGTTTTTGCTTAACATTGGCATTCAAAATTTCTGTTCTATGTTTTTTTTTTTAATTATATTATACATGTTACTAAATAAATGCATTGCCAAGTTACCAAATGCACATGCCTTAAGTCATTGGAGCTCTCCCTAAACAGAATTGTTATTAATCTTATTTATCTCATTACAAACAGTTTGTGGGAGCTATCTGGGAACGTTTTACAGAATCTTTTGGGAGTCAAAGAAATTTGAGGGACTGACTGACAAGGTTGAGCCATGGTATGGTACTGCATATTCTATTGGGAAAGTTAGTCCCTCAACAATTTAGGTCTGTGGTCAGATCTTGCTGATGATATGTTTATAACATTTGTATAATTTTTCATTGTCTATGGATGAACTAGTCTTTTGATTCTACTGGAAAAAAATGTGCTTTATCTATCTTTCTTTGACTGAAGGCATGGATGTCCTCAGCTCCTAATGAAAACTTGCATCTACCAGCACCTAATGTCTTTATACCAACAGACTTATCTATTAAGAATGCACAAGAGAAGGTTTGATGAGTCTTTCATTTGATTCTATTATAATCACCTTCTTTTTACGGATATTCCATCTTCTCATATGATTATGCTCTCGAACAGATCAAGCTTCCAGTTTTGTTAAGAAATTCATCCTATTCAAAATTATGGTACTAGCCTGATACAGTGTTCTTTACTCCAAAGGCATATGTTAAGATAAACTTTGACTGCCCCCATGCTAGCAACTCTCCCGAAACTGAGGTTCTTGCAGATCTTTTTACACGGTTATTGATGGATTACTTGAATGAATATGGTATGATAAATGCTGATGATTTTTCTTTAGTGTTTTCTCCACAGTGGTTTAAATGTCCAAAGGCATAGTGTGTGATATGCAAAGCCTTTAATAATGAAACTAGGATAAGGCATAGTGTGTTCTTATCATTTGAGTAGGATTATCTTCTTTACTAATTCTGAGTTTTGTCTTCCATGCTTCAGCTTATTATGCTCGAGTTGCTGGTCTTCATTATCATGTAAGGGGCAGAGATGGTGGTTTTCAGGTTTTTTTTTTACTTTTATTTTCGTGGCATTAATGTGATTCCATATGGTAACTTTTTTCCTTTGAACTAAATAGGAATTACCTATGGATAAGGTAATGAATTTTTACGAGACATACATACCTATCTTAAAAGCAATATTTCTTGAAATAGATTATATTATTTGTGAAGAATATTATTAGAGACAGAAATTAGTTGTCTATCACAGAAATTTGGAGGTGGGATTGCATATTTTATGGTTAAAGCTCAATGTTGCTCGAGTTTGGCAAATTTTCTGAGGAGGGTTACTGGGGTCATTTTAACCTATGCCTGACCTGATTCCTGTTTTGTCTGCATTGAATTGGTTGGTTGTGTTTGTTTAAAATTTTGTTTTGAACAAAATGATAATGATTACCTTCTAGTTTCAAACAATTATATTATTTTCTTCTTTTGGAAAAAAGCAAAAGATTTTCTGAATGCTAGAAGGTAACTGAGATCAATGGACTACCAAATCAAGAAAACCCCAAACGCTGCTCTTCTCTATTATCTCTTTGTTTGGTGAAGAACCCTTCTTTACTATTGCTCATGGGAAGTTTACTGAAATGCATAACATGTATAATCTTTGGAGATTGTAAACAATTAACTTACACTGCCACACCTAAAATCCCGCCTTACTCTTGTACCAGTCTGTAGTTTGCCTTGTGTTCAAGTTAGATTGGAGCTAGAATTTACATGACATGTATGCTCAAAATACGTATTTAATTTGAAATGATCCTGTGGAAAAATTTTCTTTTGTGGTAAATATTTCTCTTTTTCTCTATATGTACGTTTGAAACTTCCCAGTGGTGTATAGTATTCATCATTTCTTTAACTCAATTAAATGGTATCATTTAATCACTTTCAGGTGGCATTGGTTGGTTATAATCACAAATTGAGGATCTTGCTAGAAACCATAGTCGACAAAATTGCAAAATTTGAAGTGAAACCTGACAGGTTTTCAGTAATCAAGGTAATGACCAAGAGGCAATATTAATTTCTATTTTCACTTCTGAAATAAGAACTGCCTTTTATTGTCAACATGCTGTTGTCTTTCTGTGCTCTTGTCCTTCATGTTTGTCTTAGTCATTTGTTACTTACTGATTTAAATAAGAATAATAAGTGTTATCGAAAATGAAGAGAAGAAAATATATGAAAATCAGAAAAGAAAATATAATAATGAAAATTACTTGTATTCCATTTCTAGGGATAGCTTGCTTATATACAAGTTTACATAATCTAAATAAGGAAATAAAATCTAATCCTAGAATTAAGCCTAAGAATCTATAACATAAAGCAATTGATTATGACTTGTTAGCCTTAACGTTAAGGGTAATTATTTGGTATACTAGCAGTGGAAAATTTTAACTTCATAAGCGGGGTGAAATTTTTCTACATGTCTTATTTATTTATTTAAAAATTTTTTTAAATACAATTTAAAGACACATGATAAAATCTCAACTTTGCTTGTAGAGTTAAAAAATTTGATTATTAGTGTACCAAATAATTATCCTAAGGTTAATTACATCTGATATTCAGATATTGCAACTTTTTATTTCTCAAAATTGTCACTAACATCAAATTTAATTTAGGTCCATGTGAATGTATTTGTTGTTCCTCTCTTGAGGAATTAGTTATACATTTGTTTGATTTTCATTAATGTTGGTCCTTTGTCATGTCGAGCTTATGAGAGTATAAAGCACACAATGAATAAATGCTGCGTTTATTGAGGAATGCATGCGAGTTAACCAAATACTCATTAAAGATTGAACAAAAGATAAGTCCCAAAATTCAAAATGAAAGAATTCAAATTAAAAGGTAACTAATCTTTAAGACTAGGAACTAAATTAAATTTCAAATGAAAGAAATTCAAAATGCAAGAAGTTTAAAAAATTTTAAATTATAAGTTCACTATTAGAGCTCACAATCATCCTAACGTTTATATCTAGTGTAAATGTCCTGTGGCCATTCTGCAGTTTTTTCATCCATTCTGTCATCTTTTCACATTGTCAAGTCTAAATTTGATAGTCCAAAGAAGAATGTTTCTCCACAGTTTGGCTAAGTATACCATATAGATAGCCATGTTTGAAGATGATAAAAAATTCAAGGCATCATTGATACACCAAAACTTTAAAATCACCTCTAGAGTTTCAAAGTAAATTTCTGTTTTTTACAGCATAGATGTTTCTTGGAATAATTCCTAACAAAAAAAAAAAAGAAAAAGAAAAAAGCATGAAAGATGCCAAATTTTTGCATCATATGATGGTGCTTCAATTTCAAGAGCAATAGCTGACAGGAAAAGTCTCCAGTTAACCCCTTATACCACATGGGCTTGATATATTCAAGAGTTGTTGGATTCATATGCCATCAGTTAATAGGAAATAGCCAAGTAGTGTTGAGTAGCAGGGCAACGGCCTTTTTAACCTTCACAGGTCACTCTCAACAAATTTATTTGTGTTAGGGTAGAAGGTATTTTTTTCCCTGACGAATAATAGAAAAGAACAGTTTAACTATGGATATTTATGTAAATTTCGCAGCAACTAGTTGTGTAAAGGTAGCCACAACTTAGGCAATTGCCTGTCATCAAATGCAGTGCTTCTGTAAAATTGCCTTTGAAGGGAAGGTAACAGTGTCCTAAGGTCCTTTTTTTAGCTTATACGTTGCTTTAGTACCTATGACCTCTGCTTTACAATAGAACATGCTTTAACTGTCAGTTTGTTTCAGTTACAAAATCAAGAGCAGATGAAGATATGATCCATGTCATGGCACATTGGTCATCATTAGTTAATCATTTTCCTTCATGTTTGTTAAAAAATGACAAGAAAAGAAAACAGATTTTCGTAATCTTTAATGAAAAATCTGTTTGGCAGCCTGTCTTCTCTCTGTCGAAATAAAAATGTGTAAGAGTAGGCTCGTGACATGTAGTTAATGGTCAACTTGCTAATAGATGCTGTTCGATAGGATGCTAAATGTTTTTGTTAAATTTTTTTATTTGAGTTGAATCAGTGGTCATCATTGGGGCATGTCGCTTATAAACACTTGTTTTCCCGTTAATACATTTCTAATAGCCTTTGTTCTGCCTTTGCACTCTGCTTGTTTTTAGCAGGAAATGGCAATTAAAGACTATCAAAATCTGAAGTTCCAGCAGCCCAGTGAACAGGCTAAGGACTATTTCTCACTAATACTAGAGGATCAATCATGGCCCTGGATGGAACAACTTGAAGTTTTGCCCTGTCTTAATGCGGAAGACCTTGCAAAATTTGCTGCAATCATGCTCTCACGGGCCTTTTTACAGTGTTACATAGCAGGTTTGTCATATCTTTCTTCCCTCTCTACCTCAATTGCTTTTTGGTCGCATCTAGTCACACGTGCTTGGTTCTAAACATTGCCATCCTTTTGTTTTATTTTACTTTTTTTTCTCCTGTAGGAAACATTGTTCATGAGGAAGCAGTATCAATGATTCAGCACATTGAAGATGTGTTCTTTAAGGGTTCAAACCCTATATGCCAACCGCTGTTTCCATCCCAGATTCTAAGAAATAGAGTAGTTAAACTTGGAAAAGGCATGAATTACTGCTACAGTAAGGAACGCCTCAATCCAAGTGATGAGAATTCTGCCTTAGTCCACTATATCCAGGTAATTGTGTTTGTCTGGAGATCATAAAATTTTTTGTGAACCGCTGTTTCCATTCCAGATTCTAAGAAATAGAGTAGTTAAACTTGGAAAAGGCATGAATTACTGCTACAGTAAGGAAGGCCTTAATCCAAGTGATGAGAATTCTGCCTTAGTCCACTATATCCAGGTAATTGTGTTTGTCTGGAGAACGTAAAAATTTTTTGACCCTATTTTGATTTGCATTTTCATTCAGAAACCACTTTATCACCCTTAAAGACAATGACGTTCGTTAAATTTTGAATCAATGCATAGCTCAAAAGTATCCAATTTATGCCATTTTTTTTTAAGAAATTTTTTGCTGCTTGTTAAAGAATGTGTAATAGTTGTATAGCAGATTTATAGGGATTAGATTTAATTAGATTTTGTTTTGTTTTCTTTCCTTTTAGAATAAGCCCCAGCATGTATATGTATGTACTATTTAATAGAATACAAACATAGAGTTCACAAAAAATTAATTTTCTTCTTCCTCCTTTCGTTCTATTATTTTGTTTCACTGCCAATTAATGGAGCTTTAGTTCAGACAACTACTACCTAGTCCTGAAAGCACGTCTGTGATGTTTAGCATTTTCATGTTTATGAAGATAATTTTTATTGACCACTAGTTAGAATGTTGTATAACTCATTTATTCAACTCAACCTGTTACGTCTTAAAAACTTCTACAGAGACGAAGTGCTAGATACAAAAGTCGGAAATCTTGTATGTGTCTTTGTTGGCTCCTACGGTGGTGCCAAGCTTTGTGGAAAAATTTTTAATGCATGTCAAAGCAGCCCTAAGGCTCTGAAAAGAACATATTTGTGGTGAATAAACAAGTATATGTTTGTTTTCTATGGGAACAACATTGATATTTTACAAAGTTTTGCATGATTATGTTGAGGATGATATGCATTAAGGCTATTATTGTGGGAAATACTTTTGGCAACTACTGCTGATTCTGGAATAAAATGGTTCATGAAACCCATCTCGGGGACAACCTGAAGGTCTTTCCATTAATCAAACACTAACGTGATTATTTTTTTGCTTTGTTTCTTTGTTAGTGTGTGTGTGTATGTGTGTCTTTTTTATTGTGGTTGATATTATGATGCATCTTGATTATCTAGGCTTTATTTAGTTCTGACATGAATCACATGTGAATGGTCAGGTTCATCGGGATGATTTTATACTGAATGTGAAGCTTCAGCTTGTTGCTCTTATTGCAGAGCAAGCTGCCTTCCATCAGCTTAGATCCGTTGAGCAGCTGGGATACATTACTAACCTCGGGCTGAGGTATGAAAGAAAAAATTTTCTCCTTATTTTATTCTAGGATTGTCCGCCAAATGTTAAGGTCTTTAATTGTCTCTCATCAGGAAAGATTCCGGTATCCATGGGTTGCAGTTCATTATCCAGTCTACGGTATCTTTCGTTTGTATATACCTCCTGCCTTATACCTTTAACTTAAGAACACAATCTCACTTAACAGGATCCTGGACATATTGATACCAGAGTTGAGGCATTCCTCAAAATGTTCGAGAGTAAACTGTATGAAATGACAAATGATGACTTTACGGTAAGATGGAGAATTCTTCTGCTGGAAGCAACTTTACCATTTTTTATTAGAAATAATATAAGTTCCGTAAGTTATAGAAAATACATATATTAAGGTTTTATCAATATATATCCATCAATGCCAAATGTAAGTATTTTAATTATCTTAGTACAATATAGACAACCATAATTATATCATGCAATTTCCATATCTATTTATGCATAGAGTTGTTTAAGTCACATAGCGCTTTTCAACTTGTAACATGTTGAGTCTTAGGATAGGTATGAATTTCAAAGAGTAATTAAGCACAAAAGGTTACAAACACGAAAATAGTTTGGCACACTGTACTGTTCCCTATTCTTCCCCTTTATGTCTCACTCTTTTTCACCCCCTTATTACTCCTTCTCTCACCATCCTTTTTTTCTCCATTTTAGGAACTCTTAATATAAAGCAATGCCCTTAACTAGCCTATTCTTTTTCCTTTTGTTTCTTGAGTAAGATTCTCTTTTTCTTCTTTTGGTGACTTTATAATTTTATTACTATTCACATTTTTCTTACTCATGATTATTTTGTTTCTACTCATTTTTCTTTTCTTTTTGATTTTTCTCTATTTCTCTCTTTTTGGCTAAACTAATGTTCATACATTATATTGAGTTTCCTATTTTTATTTTGTAACCTCCACCTTAATGTCTCTACTTACCCTCAATACAAATGGCCATATGTCTATTTCCATGCAAAACAAGACCAAAGGAAAGAGTATACACAAATCTTTCATTTAAGGCTAAAGAGGCTTATAGTGTGGTTCATCAAAAAGGGTCATAAGGCTAAAAAATGGTATTAATTGAAAATTCAAAATAGGGTTTGGCTTTTTTGTTCTAGGTGTGTTCAAACAATGCCTTAGGTCATCTCTAAACACCTCAATATGCACAAATATTAATTTTATCATATAATCCCAAAATTATCATCTATCATTTATACTAGCATGCTCGTTTCCTTATATTTCGTACATCATTTAGTATCAATAATACATTTCTGTCTATACTTAATATAACCTATAGAACTCAAACGTTTCATGCTCAAAAAAATTAAAAATTTCTTATCATCATGGCAAATTTATCAATCAACACAATCAACCTATTGTACATGTTCCTAACCAATCATTTGTATTTCTATAATCTCAACACCACATAAAAATAAAAACTATATGTAAAAAATTCTTATGTTATCCCCCACACTTTAGAAAACACATTGTCCTCAGTGTGTAGTCCCTTCAAATAATAAAAGAAAGAAGTTACCCGATTTTACGTGAAGGTTCTCTTCTTTTTATGGTGGATGTCCTTCTCCTTTTGATGTTAATGCTCGAAATTGTTATGTCTTCCATAATGTGGGGTTCCTACAAAAAAGAATTAAAGCATATATACAAAGATAAATTCTAATCCTACTCCTATGAATTATATAAGTCTAAATAAAAACAAAAAATTATCCAAAAATTTACAAAATTAAATTATCTTAAACAACTATTCTTCCTTATCCATCTCATCTTCCTCCTCATCACTAGCAATTCCTACTTTCGGCTTTTCATTATCACGCTCCTCATTCACCATCCTAAACATTTCTGTAGTGTAGTTAGGGACCCTAAGGTTATGTTGTCGAGCAACCTCTTGGAATACAGATCTTGATTCGTGCATCCATTGGATCATCTAATCCAGCTTTGCATGAGTCCCTTCACCAACTTCTTGTTGGGTTGGTGCCAACCTTCGTGTGGACGTTGGTGTAGCCGTCGAATCTTGTGATTTCTTCTTCCCTTCTCTTATTTGTTTGGCACGAAGCTCTCCATATTGTTGGAAGAGTGTTTCACCAGTGATGCTTTTCGATGGCTTCAAGGTTTGTTCAGTGGATGCCATGGGCACTCCTGCCCTCCTGCACAGAGCTGTGATTAGGTGAGGAAAGAAAATCCCCCCTTTTGGCTTTCTACACAATGACTCATGTCTTGGTGGATCCATTTTCCTATAAAAACCTGCTTTTTCTGCAATGTTGCAAACAACAAGACTGCTCGAAAAACATTAACATTAGAAACATTTAAAGAAAGTATCATTCGTGTGCAAATAAATTGAATCCACATTTTAGCTTCAGGAAATATGATTGCTTGATTAAATGATGTGGGAATGGTAGTGCCTCGCTCCATTCTCCCTTTCCTTTTGTTAGATAAGTAATTACTTCATTCATGTCTATATCACTAAAGGATTCTAAATCAATTTGATCCAAGAAATCCTGTTCATAATAAGGGGCATTAAAAAAATTACAAATTTTTTAGGGGTTACTACCTGCCTCCGAACGTACTCCCGTTCGGTGTAGATTTCGGCTTTCCGTAAGTATACGGGTCAGATTGTAAATATTGTGTGTTTACAACAGAACACTTAGTAGTATTCAGAGGATCGTACCCAAAGGAAGCATAAGGTATAGTAAATAAAAATCCCTGCAAAAAATAAAATTAATTAGTACTGATTTTAGGGTTTATATTACAATGGAAAATAAGAGAGTTGTTTAAAAGCATAAAGATAAATATGTAAAAATAAAATAAAGTAAAGTTGAGTTGTAGAAATTCTTATAAACGATTTTGGGGAGATTAGGTCATTTCTGTATGATTTCTTTAATTGTTGGGTTTTGGAGATTTTCCTCCAATCAACTAGTCACTACCCAAGTTTGATCTCTCGATCTTCCATCGGTATAGCAAGTCGATACTGATTACTTATCGCTAGATGTCACAATCTAAACCGATTTGGGGAAAAGGTGTTCTCAGATGGGCAAAACCAATTTTGGGTTCATTCCCACCTAGATGAATTTCTAGGGTTATCAGGCCTAGTGTCTGTTTAATGTTGTTCTTTTCCCAAACAGGTGATCCGAAAGCTAAAATCCCTTTAAAACAATAATTAATTATTCATACTTTCACCCCCTAATTCCCTAAAATCAAATTAGTTCCTCATGGTTTCTTTATTAATCAATAACACAATATATGAAAACATATAAATGTAAAAGAGAATGAAAAAAAACTAAAATTATATTAAGCGATCTATTGGGAAAAACTTCTCGATCGTTTACGTGAGTTTCTACAATCTTGTTTCGAAAACTGAAATAATTAAAACTAAAACTTGAAAACTAAGATCTAAAAACAATGGTATCCAAACCCTAGTGCTAAAGGTCCTATTTATAGCTTTAGATGGTCATTTTTCCTCAACCCTAGGTTAGCTACCATTCCTCGCATTTAAGTTGCATTGTGGAGACGAAAACTCCCTTTGCAGTATATAGAGTTGGAGTCTGGGGCCGATGTCGCGACACATCAACACCTGTGTCGTGATGTAGCAGGTAGTCTTAGAATTCCTCACTGTTGATCCCTTTGTTGCGACATAGGGTTGTCTATGTCGTGACGAAGTGGTCATTATCATCATGCCTCGCTGCTAATAGTCTCTTGTGCACTCACGAAATATGTTAGCTAATCTTTAGGTCTCGTTTGGCCTTAAAATCAATAATACAACCTTCTTAGCACATTTTATTAGAAAATGAAACTACACTAAAAATTCATAAAACATAAAGGAAATTACTCGATTTCAAGCTCATCAAATATGAAAATAAGTTCAATCTACTAGGTACGAAACTGGCAGATCAAACTCCCCCAGACTTAAGTCTTTGCTTGTCCTCAAGCAAACAATGAAAGAAGGCAAACAACAAGGAAAAAAGAAAGATAGGTGAACTTGAAAGTATATCATACAAAGATAGGCTTGCAACATTTATTCTAGGCTTCATGTATCTTTTGACAATCTTAACATGATGGTTGAGCAAATTCACTATTTCAAAGTAGAAACAATTTAAGTTCAGTGGGTTACAAAAGATACAAATATTAAATTTCTATCAATATGACTCTATCAATGCCTAACATGAGTACTTTGATTATCCTAGTACAATACAAACAATTATAATGAGATTATGCAATGTCTATATCCATTTATGCATAGAGTCGATCTGGTCACATAGATCTTTTCGGCTTGTAACGTGTTGAGGCCAGGTATGATTTTCAAAGAACAATTAAGCACACAAAAGGTTACATAGCATGAAAATTGTTTGGCACATTGTATTGTTCCTTATTCTCCCCCTTTGCGTCTCACTCCATCTTACCTCCTTATTTCTCCTTTTCTCAACTTCCTTAATTCTCTATCTAAGAAATCAATCCAAAGTACTCCTTCTAGCTAGCCTATGAGTATACAATTTGCTTTTTCGAGTAAGCTTTCTCTTTTTCTATCGACGACTTTGTTGATTTTGTCACTCTTCACATTTTTCTTACTCTTTTCTTTTGCATTTGTACTCATTTTCTTTTTGTTCTTTTCACTTGTTTTTTTCTCTTCTTTGGCTAAATCTAAAATTCATACTTCGTCATGATTTCCCTCTTTTATTTTATAACCTCCACCTTAATGTGTCTTCCTACCCTCAATAGACATGGCCATACATTCATTTTCATGAAAAATAGGACCAAAGAAAAGGATATACACAAATCATTATTAGAGGCTTAGGAGGCTTGTAGTGTGACTCATTAAAAAGGTGTCATAAGGCTAAAAAATGGGTACTAATTGATAATTCAAAACAGGGTTTAGCTTTTTAGCTCTAGTTGTGTCAAACAATGCCTTAAGTCATCCCTAAACAACTCAATATGCACAAATGTCAATTTAATTATCTAATCTCAATATTATTGTCTATCATATATACTAGCATGCTCATTTCCTCATATTATGCATATCATTTAGTATCAATAAAACTTTTTCTTATCTATACCTAATGTAACCTATAGAACTTCAAAAATCTCGAATGTAAAATTTCTTCAACATCGTGCCAAGTTTATTAAGAAGACACAATCAACCTATTATACATGCTCCTAACTAATCACTTGTATTTCTACAAGCTCAAGCACACATCAAAAAGTCAAAGTAGAGAAATTATATGCCAAAATTCCTATGTTACCCCCCACACTTTAGAAAACACATTGTCCTTAATGTGTACCCCTACAAGTATCAAGGAAAGAAGTTACCCGATTAATTATTGTGGCCCTTTTCCTCTTATGGTGGTTGTCCTTCTTTCTTTAGCGTGGATGCTCAGAATTGTTGTGTCTCTAAAATGTGGGGTTACTACAAAAAGAATTAAAGCATACAAAAAAAATTTCTGATCCTACTCCTACGAATTATATAAGTCTCTTAAAAAAAATTATCCAAAAATTACAAGTCTTAAAATAAATCAAAGTCTCTTTTTTTTAAAAAAAAAAGTTCAATCATCATCCTCCTCCTCGGGTTGAGGATCCATTGAAGCCTTGCCTTTGCTGATGTATTTGTCATGTTGGGCTCCGAATCACCGATCTTTTGGGAGTTAAGTAATGAGGCTGAAACATTGCCTCATACTCATCATCAGTGTTAGTCTCACTTTGCTCCTCATTGGCTTCTCCCAACTCAAGTTCATCCTCCTCTTCCTCTTCATTAAACATGTTTGGAGGGTAGTTCAGAGTTGGTAGTCCATGTATCCTCGCAAACTCTGTCAGCATCGGAGTTGTTTCCTTCATCCAAGGTATCATCCCAATGAGCTTAGCTTCGATGCTTCTGATCGGCCTATAATGTCACAGCAATGTGCAAGCAAACACACGTCGATGCAAGTATAGTTGATAGTTTGCCCTATCAGATATCGATCCCACAAGGAATGAGTTCTTAATGTTCAAAATGTTGAAGCAACTAAAACTAAGATTAGAGATAATGTGAGTAAAGATGTCAGCGCAATTAAATCAAATTTGCATACTAAATAGTTAAAATTGTTAATGTAATAAAAGCTAATTGTCAGTGTAACTGAAAGTAAATCAAATTGTTGTTGAAGTTTTGGAAATTAAATGCATAAAAGTAAAATGACGATCAGGTGTGAAGAACTAGAGTGGATTGCTAACTTCACTAATTCGCAACGCTGGATGCATCGAAAAGGTATTGTATAGATGAATTGTCACAACAATGAGGTACCAATGAAATCTTACCAATCACAGCTCTCTGTTTAATTGAGACTCAAGCACCCATAATTACCCCATCTCTCGATGTAGGTAACACTGTGCACTTAAGAACAAGTGATAGAATCTCTTCCAATCCCAAGTAGCTCTCACTGACTTGCTTGTTAACTGAACTTGTCATCGCATCTCTCGATATCGGTAGACTGCACTTCCACTCTCATGTTTAATGTAATTAAATCCATGAATAAACAGATAAGAAGGATTAAGTAAAAATTAGAGTAGTCTAATATTGAAATATATTCTTATATTCATTCAAGTATTAATAATAATCAATCAGCATAAAAGAGGGGTTAATGAATACATTAAAGATTATTATCCCTAGACCACTAGAACTATTCCTTAGCCGCTCCTCTTGTGCCTGCACCAAGCACTCCTCGTCAGGAGTTGTTACTCATCTGCTCAGTCAACTCATCGATCTCCAATAAAACTTCAAAAACACAAAGTAATTGCAGATTTAATTTCTTCTCTCTTGATATCTTTCTTCATCTTTTCCCTTCTATTTATAGGCTTCAGGAATGGTAATTCTCAGCTTTTTCTCAGATCCAAAACCAATTTGCAGCTGTCAAAGTTTGTTAAAAAGCCAGCTGTCCACTTACCCAGATTTTGTGTGATCTTTATAGATATGTAGATTGTTGCCACATCTCTAGTCGCGATCTGTAATCTTTGATTGCAGCGACAATGTGTGAAATTCTTACGCTGGTGCTTCCAGGTGTGCTTGTAGCTTGGATTCATTTATACAAAGTAAAGATTTCTATGTGTCAACATCTCTGGTCGCAATTCCAAGCTAACTTGTGGCTGCATCTTCAGACTCTTTCCAGCACTGATCTCCTGAGATGGATCCTTGCGCTGACAGTTGTGAATATATTCTGCATGTGCAACATTAGTGCAAAAAGAGGATAAAATAACTAGAATTTAAACCAAACAACAATGAGTTAGAAAAATATAAATACTAAGTATGAAATGCCTATTATGTATGCTAAATACAATACAAAAGAGACAATTAATACACAAATTTAGGGTGAAAATATGTGTCATTTGTTTGATTGTCGACTCAAGATGATATTGTCGTGCCATCTCTTGGTCTTTTCTTTGTATATTGTGGCATTCTCGTAAGCATTGCGGCGTATTTCTTTGAGTTCAGTAATGTCCAACAACCTCATCCTTCCAGTAGCGTTGTAGTCCATATTCACTTGTTTGATTGCCCACATGGCTCTTTGCTCAAACTCAACTGGCAGGTGACATGACTTACCAGACACTAGTTGATACAACGACATCCCCAATGGGGTTTTATAAGCAGTGTGAAGTGCCCACAATGCATCATGTAGCCCGAAGACCAATCCCTCCTAGATGAGTTAACCAGCTTTTTAAGGATACTTTTAATTTGTCGATTGGATACCTCCGCTTGGCCTTTTATTTTTGGATGGTACGTTGTGGCCATGCGATGCTTCACACCATATATTCTTAAAGTTGTCGCTACTTGATTAATGTGGAAGTGAGTACCTTGATCACTTATTAATTCCCTAGGTGTTTCAAATCTCGTAAGGATGTATGTGTGGAAGAACTTCAACACCGTTTGAGCATCATCTTTTGGCACCATGATTGCTTCGATCCACTTCGATACATAATCAACAGCGACTAGGATGTACACATTCCAAAAGGAATTTGGAAATGGCCCTATAAAGTTTATACCCCAAACGTCGAATAACTTCACTTCCATAATTGGCTGTTGGAGCATCTCGTTACGTCGAGATGTTGATCCAGTGTGTTGACATCGATCGCATTGTTGCGTAGAGTTGTGGGCGTCTCGAAACAATATGGGCCAATAGAATCCTGATTGTAGGACCTTTGCAGCAATCCTTACACCTCTAAAATGGCTTCCATAAGGAGCATCATGGTAATGTCTCAGGATAGAGGTCATCTCCTCTTCAGGAACGCAGCGATGGATGATGTTATCAGCTCATACCTTGAATAGGTATGGCTCATTCCAATAGTATTTCACAGCGTCGCGCAAAAATTTGACTTTCTTGTGACCAATAGCACTCAAGGGAGCTTCCCACACAAAAGATAGTTGACAACATCAGCATACGATGGTGATGTGTCAACAAAGAATAACTGCTCATCTAGAAATGCATCGACAGTTTGGATTTTATTCCCATCTTCACTTCTAACTTCCAATCGAGATAAGTGTTCAGCTACTTGATTCTCGGATCTTTTTCTATCCTTGATTTCGACATCAAACTCTTGTAAGAGTAGGGTCCATCATATCAATCTTGGTTTGGCATCTTTCTTTGTAAAAAGGTACCTCAATGCAGAATGATCTGTGTACGCTGTAATTTTTACGCCGACAAGGTATGAACAGAACTTGTCGAATGCAAAAACTACTGCTAGTAATTGCTTCTCAGTAGTTGTATAATTACCTGCGCTTCAGTTTAAGTTTTACTAGCATAATAAATGGAATGAAATACCTTTTCTTTTCGTTGACCTAGCACAGCTCCTATAGCAAAATCACTTGCGTCACATATTAATTCAAACAATTGCGTCCAGTTCGGTGCGACGGTAATTAGAGCTTGTATTAGCTGCTTCTTTATTGTGTTGAATGCATCCAGACAGTTATCATCAAACACAAACTTTTTATTCTGCTCTAGTAATAAGCATAACGGTTTAGCAATCTTGGAAAAATCTCGAATAAATCTCCTATAGAAACTAGCATGTCCAAGAAAGCTTCTTATTCCCTTAACATTTGTTGGCAATGGTAATTTTTCGATGATTTCGACCTTTGCTTTATCTACCTCAATGCCCTGACATGATATGCGATGGCCGAGGACAATGTCTTCAGTTACCATGAAATGTCATTTTTCCCAATTTAGAGCTAGATTTGTATCCTCGCATCTCTTCAAAATTTTTGCCAAGTTGTCAGTGCATTGGTCAAAAGTTTGCCCAGAGACCGAAAAATCATCCATGAATACCTCTAAAGAATCATCAATCATGTTTGAGAAGATAGCCATCATACACCTCTGGAATGTGGCTAGTGCATAGCACAATCCAAAAGGCATGTGAACGTAGTCTTTGCTTAATCATTCGGCGTAATGGCAATTTAATTTTATCTAGAGTAGCCATTTAGGAAATAATAATAGGCTTTACCAGCTAACCTATCCAACATCTGGTCAATGAATAATAGTGGGAAGTGATCCTTCTCTGTGGTCGCATTGAGTCGACGATAATCCATACATACTCGCCAGCCAATCACAATACGAGTAGGGATCAACTCATTCTTATCATTGCTCACAACTGTGAAACCACTCTTTTTAGGCACACATTGGACAGGGCTCACCCAATTGCTATAAAAAATGGGGTAGATGATGCCTGCATCTAGCCACTTGATAATCTCCTTTTTCACTACTTCTTTCATCTTCTCATTGAGTCATCGTTGTTGCTCAATGGATTGTCTCCCTTCATCTTCCAACCTGATCTTGTGCATGCAAAAAAAGGGTTTGATTCCTTTGATATATGCAATGCTCCAAGCTATAGCTCTTTTGTGCTCCTTCAAAATTACGATGAGCTTATCCTACGTTGCGTCGAGGGTTGTGCTGACAATTACAAGTAACATGTCATTGTCACCTAGAAAGACATATTTCAAATGCGTCGGCAATAGCTTCAACTCCAATGTAGGAGCTTGTTCAATTGATGGTTTAAACACAAGAATCATCCTATTAGACAGATCCAACGATTCCAATTACCAATTCTATTTCAGCTCACAACTGCTAACCTCAGCATTGTGGTCACATCCAGTTAAGATTTTATCAACGTATGTCACTGTATCATCATCTAAGACTGCTAAACTCTGTTAATTGAACTCTTTCATGATTAACTCGTCCAGCGCATCAATGTGGTGACATTGTTCCTTACTTCTCGACGGAGATGCTTCAAACACACTAAAGGTCACATGCTCGTCATTATGATGCATGACAAGCTTACCCTTGAAAACATCGATAAGAGTGCGTCCCATTACCAAAAATGGTCGCCCTAAAATGATAGGCACTTCTTTGTCTGCCTCGCAGTCAAGGATTATGAAATCGGCAGGGAATAAAAGCTTATCTACTTGTACAAGGACATCTTTTATTTGGGCTTCAAGTTGCGTTAGAGATCTGTTCGCAAGTTGCAATGTCACCGCAGTGGGCTTCTTGAACCTATTCCTAATTTCCTGAATGTGGACTAAGGCATGGGATTAATACTAGCTCCTAAATCACATAAAGCTTTACCTAGATAATAATTTCCAATGGAGCATGGGATTGTGAAGCTGCCAGGGTTTTTCATTTTTGTGGTAATTTGTTAGTTAGCACAGCGCTGCACCCCTCTGTGAGTGCAATCATCTTGATTTCAGACAACTTCTTTTTCTTTGATAACAACTCCTTCATAAATTCCCATAACTGGGTATCTGCACAAGATCGTCTACAAGAGGTATGTTAATATGTAATTGTTTCAAGGTAGAAACAAATTTTGATAATCCTTATCATGGTCTTTCTGTTTAAATCTTTGTAAAAATGAAAAAAGTATACTGTCAGTAGGTCGTGATGGAATAATCGGTAGTATCGACATTGGCAATTGTGTCGACGTTTTTGTTGGGCGAATTGTAGGTATAGATGTTATTACAGTTAGTTCTTCCTCATTTATTTCTGCTGAGTTTCCTTCAGCTGCAACTTCTCCTTGTTGCGTTGGTTCGGATGCATCAACATGTTCTTGGTCGGAGTATCTGCTTGGTTCAGCCGTTTGTTTTCCACTTTGCAGCATGATAGCCTTGCAATGCTCCTTCCCTCTTTGCGTTGGATTCTCAGCATCACTAGGTAAAGCACCTGGTGATCTTGCACTCAAATTAGAAGCCAACTGTCTTAGTTGGGCTTCCAACGCTCGGATAGAAGAAAAATTGCCTTGGACTATTGCTTCAGTCCTAGTGATATGCTCTTGCATCAGTGCCTCAAGAGCAGCCATAGAGTCTGATCTAGGTTGAGAAAACTACTGTTGTGGTTGTTGGTGCTATCCTTGCATATGTGTCATTGCATTCTGTTGCGACTGCAATCGCGTTTGTGGTTGCATCTGGTTATGTACCTGTAGTTGATCAGGATGCGAATGTACCTGCAAATTTTGATTCAAATTCTACTATTGATGGTTATTGTAACTCCCTTGTCTATAACTCCCTTATTGTGAGGAATTTCTATATTTATATACGGAAGCATTTTGATTCCCCCAAGAATGTTGAGCTCTGTTGTTGTATGAGCTACCATAGGAATTTCCTTTAATGTTGTTGACGTAGAATGCATTTTCAGCATGTTATCGACAGTCCTCATAGCTGTGGTTGTCACCGTAAATTTCACAAGAAAATGTCGGCACATCCATCTGTTGGGCTACTTGGATAGGGGCAACATCACTTGTCCTCTTCATATTCTTTATAATATTGGCCAAAGAGGATACTTGTGCACTCAAAGCAGAAATAGCATCTAATTCAAGAACACCAAGATTAGTTTTTACCTGAGCAGAATGAGAGATTGAATATTGATAATCATTCTATGCAATTCTCTCTAGAATTCGTACAACTTCAGTGTAAGTGCAATCCAAGAAAGGACCGTTTGCAGATGCATGGACAAGATTCCTTGTCTGCGCTTTCAATCCATTATAAAATATCTCTATCTGGGTCTTTTGTTGAATTTCATGCATTGGGTAGTGTTTAAGCAGAGTCTTATAACACTCCCATGTTGTATGTAAGTTCTCATCATCTAGTTGATGATATACTGTAATGTCATTGCGCAACCTTGCATTCATTATCGGTGGATTGAATCGTAAAATGAATTGCATTGCTAACGCATTCCATGATGTAATGGATCCAACCAGCAAACTTAAGAACCAAGTTCTCGCTCTTCCCTACAATGAATGAGGGAAAAATTGCATTTTCAAGGCATCATCAGGGACACCATGTTGGCTAAAAGATGCACAAATAAGCAAAAATGATTTTAAATGTTCTCGTGCATCCTCATGAGGTAGGCTTGCATATTTGCCCATTTGAGTTAAGCATCTGAAACATAACTAGTTTCAGCTCAAAAATTCCAGTTTGTATAGCTGGTCGTACAACCTTTGGTTGTAAATCATCAAGGATTGGAACAACAAAATCCCTGATTATTCTATTTTGCACTTGTTCTTCTTGTGGAAGCGGTGGTGGTAAATTATTTATTCGTTATGGCGGTATTGGAGGAACTCTATCTTGTGGCAGTAATGGTAGTAGGTTTATGTTATTGTTGTTGCAAGCCATTTTCTTTTGTTCTTGCTTCCTCCTTCTAAATGTTCTTTCGAGTTCTGGGTCAAAGCTTACAATCTCTTTAGAATTTCTTCTTATGGATATGCAATTCCTAAAGAAATAAGAGAAAATTAACAAAAAAAGGTTTTTAAACAGTTTAGGAAAAACAAAAAGCTAAGTAAGAAATAATTGCTACTACAATAGTAAACATCAAACAAAATCCATTCCTCAGCAACGACGCCAAAACTTGATCGGCCTGTAATGTCACAGCAATGTGCAAGCAAACACACGTCGATGCAAGTATAGTTGATATTCTGTCCTATCAGATATCGATCCCACGAGAAATGGGTTCTTATTGTTCAAAATGTCGAAGCAGCTAAAACAATGATTAGAGATAACGTGAGCAAAGATGTCAGTGCAATTAAATCAGATCTGCATACTAAATAGTTAAAATTGTCAATGTAATAAAAGCTAGTTGTCAGTGTAACTGAAAGTAAATCAAATTGTTGTTGAAGTTTTGGAAATTTAAATGCATAAAAGTAAAATGATGATCAAGTGTGAATAACTAGAGTGGATTGCTAACTTCACTAATTCGTAACGCTGGATGCGTCGACAAGGTATTGTATAGATGAATTGTCGCAACAATGGGTTACCAATGAAATCTTACCAATCACAACTCTTTGTTTAATCGAGACTCAAGTACCCACAATTACCCCATCTCTCGATGTAGGTAACACTGTGCACTTAAGAACAAGTGATAGAATCTCTTCCAATCCCAAGCAGCCCTCGCTGACTTGCTTGTTAACTCAACTTATCATCGCATCTCTCGATGTCGGTAGACTGCACTTCCACTCTCATGTTTAATGCAATTAAATCCAAGAATAAACAGATAATAAGGATTAAGTAAAATCAGAGTAGTCTAATATTGAAAGATATTCTCATATTCATTCAAGTAATAATAATAATCCATCAGCATAAAAGAGGGGTTAACGAATACATTGAAGCTTACTATCCCTAGACCACTAGAACTATTCCTTAGCCGCTCCTTTTGTGCCTGTACCAAGCACTCCTCGTCTGGAGTTGTTGCTCATCTGCTCAATCAGCTCACCGATCTCCAATAAAACCTCAAAAACACAAAGTAACCGCAGATTTAATTTCTTCTCTCTTGATATCTTTCTTCATCTTTTCCCTTCTATTTATAGGCTTTAGGAATGCTAATTCTCAGCTTTTTTCAGATCCAAAACCAATTTGCAGCTGTCAAATTTTGTTGAAAAGCCAGTTGTGCACTCACGAAGATTTGGTGTGATCTTCATAGATCTGCAGATTGTCCTCGCATCTCTAGTCGCGATCCGTAATCTTTGATTGCACCGACAATGTGTGAAATTCCTACGCTGGTGCTTCCAAGTGTGCTTGTAGCTTGGATTCATTTATACAAAGTAAAGATTTCTATGCGTCGACATCTCTGATCGCAATTCCAAGCTAACTTGTGGCTGCATCTTCAAACTCTTTCCAGTACTGATCTCCTGAGATGGATCCCTGCGCTAACAGTTGTGAATATATTCTGCATGCGCCAATATTAGTGCAAAATGAGGATAAAATAACTAAAATTTAAACCAACAACAATGAGTTAGAAAATATAAATACTAAGTATGAAATGTCTATTATGCATGCTAAATACAATACAAAAGAGACAATTAACATAAAAATTTAGGGCGAAAATAGGTGTTATTTCTAATGTTATCAACTTCCTTGGCTCTTTTTGGTCTTCTCACATCTTTTTATTGAGGCTGGTACATCCATCTTTTCTTGTCATCTTTCCACTCTTTGATTTGTTTCCTTTGTAGCTCAACATATTGCTTGTATAAGGAATCTCTAATGATGCTCCGAATCAGCTTGAGAAACTATTCATCATCTTTCGTTGGTATTCCCACCTTCTTGCATAGAGCGGTTAACAAATATGGGAAAAAGAGACCACTCTTTTGGCTCTGGGTGCATTACTTCATTTTCTCGTATATCCAAGAGCCTACACAAACCTGTTTACGATGCAAAATACAATATAACAGTAAAGCTCGCAAAGAATTAACATTAGACACATTTAGAGCAGGTATAAGTCATCTAGTTAGGAATTGCATCCACATTTTAGCTACCGAGAACATGATAGCTTGGTTAAAATTAGATGGTGTGCTAGTGTCGGGCCTAAAATTCCAAGTACCCCTCCCTTATTTCAAAATTTGGATGATTTCCCCCATACTATACTCTTAAACGAATTAAGGTCTATTTCCTGAACATAATCTTTCTCAAAGAAAGAGACGCTATAATATTTGCATATATCCTTAGATGACATACGAACCTCACCATCTTGAATTATCACTATGCCTAGAGGTTTTCTTTTAACTATGTCATCCTTAAGGAATGCATAAAATTCGTGAGCGACTGGTATTACAAAATTACTTGTTAGGAGAACACAGAATTTCTCCCATTTATGATATCGTACCAATGGCCATACCTCTTTGCATAGAATTATCAACAGTTTAAAGCCTCGTTCTTGAATGACAGTCCATCCTTGGGAAGCCAAAAAGTACTTTTTTATCTGATTATTTGCGAATCGTTCAAAGTCCAAATCGTTGTCATTCTCATGGATCATTACTCTCTTTCATGGCGACATCGTAATCTAACATAAAAAAAAGGATTCTAGGTTTTGAAAGGGAAAAAGAGGATGAAGACATCTTTTGTGGGTTTAGGATTAGTTTGAGAGTCTTTTAGGTGAAGGGTTTAAGTTTAGTTTAGGTTAGTGTATATATGGGTGTGAAATTTAAGGGTTTTAAGGGTTAAATTTTGGGTAAATAGGGTTTTAAGGTACTGAGTTGCATAATCAGGTCGAGTCAACCCTAAAAAAATTACAACAATGATGCGACGTAGTCCAAAGTTTAAAAAATACCTATCAGTGCCTGTTTGTCACGACGTAGCTTTCCCTATGTTGCGACAAACACCTCAGCTCTGGCGTTTCAATAGACTGCCTCCTATGTCGCAACATAGCTCATCTAATGTCGCTACATACCTATCAATTTAGGTTTTTAAGCATTCTAACCCGATAGTTGCGATGTAAAAGAGGGTATGTCGCATCATAGCATGCCTGCATGTCTTTGGAGCAGTCTGGGTGCTTTATCACGATGTGACCTATTTGTGCTGTGACAAACCTGTCAGACTTAAAGAAATACCTTGAAAGTAGACAAAATTTTATTACGTTTAGTAGGTTAGTGACTAGAATTTAAAATTAAAGGTTAGATCTTGTCAGAATTGTTTGACAAGAGTGTTAAGGTGCACTTCGATCGATCTATTTTATCATTGTTCGTCAAACAGTCGTTGTGCTAAGCTATTCTCTGGCATTTATCTCTTTCTCTAAATTTCCTTTTCTTCCTACGTAGATTATCGCCAGTTCCTTTCGTCGATCATATCAATTGATAATGTCTGTAAATTTGTACCACCATATTTTTGCATACTTACTTTTATCAGTGATCCCCTCGAGGAACTCATATACCTACGAGTGGTAGCATAATAGCTGCTCAATTACGTTATTATGAAAAAGTGATGGATTTATTGCAAATCCACGTACTAATGTCACAACAACTATCTATTTTCCTTTGTAACTTCCATCACCGTGTTCTAGTTCTTGTGGCCCGTGATATCTTTGCAGTGATTGCCTCTCCCATAAATGCACATTTTCTTGATCCACTGATGTAATTATAATGCTAGTTGAGGGTTGAAACTTTAGCTCATAAATATTTCTTGTTTTTTGCAAAATTTGAAAAATTTACACATTAATAATTCCTTTAGGGATTTCCTGCACCAGGAAAGTGTTATACATAGTAGCTAATCTCTATTGGAAATTGAATCTTTGGTTAATGATATCTTCAACTAATATCTCTTTTGTTAACGGTTTTACGACAGTTATTAGTTTAAGATCCAAATTTGGCATATTGGAACCGTCTTCTTCCTCTATGAAGGCTGATTCGTCACTGGACTGGGGCTCACTCTCGATTATTGCACAACTATCCAATTCCCCTTCCAAAGGCGAGATCTTATTTTGCTCGACTGTCCAATAATCTGACTCAAAATATTCTTTTTTGGTTCCCTCTTCCAACACTTATTCCTATTCTCGTTTGATTCGTTCAGATTCAAAGCACATCTCTCTAAAAGACTGACCATAGGTGGATCGAGGATCTGAGTCTCTTCACGGAGTTGACTTAACTCCAACATCAATAATCTCTGGTATTCTTTTATCTCCCAATCTTCATAATATCTGTCTTAGTAGATCTCGACATCATAATCATCATCAAACATATTATCTTAATAAAATAGGTCGTAAGCATCCATGGGTTTAAATATGATGGAAATCAAAAGAAATTTATTAGATCTAAAAAAAGAAGAAATTGTTAGTATGGTTAAATCGTATCTATAACCTAAAATTTTCCTAATTATTTTAGTACAATGAAAGAATAAAATTTACTACAGTGTTGCCTCCTTGGTAATTGCACCAACAACTTGATCGCCCCCGAACGTACTCCCGTTCGATGTAGATTTCGACTTTCCGCATGTATACGAGTCAGGTTGTAAATTTAGTATGTTTACAATAGAACACTTGGTAGTATTCCGAGAATCGTACCCAAAGGAGGCGTAGGCTATATTAAATAAAAATCACTGTAAAGAATAAAATTAATTAGTACTGATTTTATGGTTTATAGTACAAGGGAAAATAAGAGAGTTGTTTATAAGCATAAAGATAAAAAAAGGTAAAAATAAAATAAAGTAAAGTTGAGTTGTAGAAGTTCTTGTAAACGGCTTTGGGGAGATCAGGTCGTTTCCATATGATTTCTTCATTTGTTGGTTTTGGGGATTTTCCTCTAATCAACTAGTCACTACCCCAGTTGGATCTCTCGATCTTCCATCGGCATAGCAAGTCGATAGAGATTACTTATCATTAGATGTCACAATCTAAATCGGTTTGGGGAAAAGGTGTTCACGGATGGGCAATACCAATTTTGGGTTCATTCCCACCTAGATGACTTTTAGGGTTGCTAGGTCTAGTGTTTGTTTAATATTCTTCCTTTCCCAAACAGCTGATCCGAAAGGCAAAATCCTTGTAAAACAACAATTAATTATCCATACTTCCACTCCCTAATTCCCCAAAATCGAATTAGTTCCGCATGATTTCTTTATTCATCAATAACATAATATATGAAAACATATAAATGTAAAAGAGAATGAAAAAGAAACTAAAATTGTATTAAGCATTCTGTCAGGAAAAACTTCTCGATCTTTTATGCGAGTTTCTATAATCTTGTTTCACAAACTGAAATAATTAAAATAATGATATCCAAAACCTAGTGCTAAAAGTCCTATTTATAGCTTTAGATGGTCGTTTTTCCTCAACCATAGGTTAGCTTCTGTTCATCGTGTTTAAGTTGCATTGTGGAGTCGAAAACACCCATCGCAGGATACAGAGCTCTAGTTTAGGGCCGATGTTATGACACACCAGGACCTGTGTCACGACGTAGCAGGTAGTCTTGGAATTCCTCACTGCTGATCTCTTTTTTGTGACATAGGGTTGTCTATGTTGTAACGAAGTGGTCAGTATCATCATGACTTATTGTTACTAGTCTCTTGTGCACTCATGAAGTATGTTAGCTAATCTTTAGGCCTCGTTTGGCCTTAAAAGCAATAATACAACCTTCTTAGCACATTTTATTAGAAAATGAAACTAGACTAAAAATTCATAAAACATAAAGAAAATTACTCGATTTCAAGCTCATCAAATGTGAAAATAAGTTCAATTTGCTATGTACGAAACCGGTAGATCAAACTCCGCCATACTTAAGTCTTTGCTTGTCCTTGATAGCATTAGAAAAGACCATTGATTTCTCCTTACTTATGGTATAATTTGTTCTCATTTGATAATCTTTAGCATGCATTTTTAGTCTTTTTAACTTAGTTATTGCATTTTCTAACTCAATGATGCTCAGTTTAATTTTCTTTAATTTTATCTTGTTTTTGCTACTAACGTCGGCACAATCTAGCTGTTCAGTATTACATCCAAAGATGTCAGCGTAGGAATCTGTCTTAAAAGATCAACACATGAAGATATCCAGGGTTGTCCTTACAAAATAAAATCTAAATTTGCGCCCGAAAATGTCGCCAAAAGCAATAACTATTTGATAAACACACCAGATCTGCGTGCAACTAGAGGAAGTTGGATCTAAAATGAAGGACACCTGTACTAGGTAGTGGTTGATAAATACTGATGAGAGAGGATCTTCTAAGGAGTTTTTTTCATCTTCCGGATTTATTCGACGCTTTAAAACTGTTCCTTCAACATTTTTTCTTAAGTTTGCTTCCACGACAGCTTAACTTCCTTAAGGGCAACTTGACTGTGATGAGAAGGCAAATCTGCTCTTAACGAGGAGCATTCCTAAATGTGATGCAAGAGGACTGTAAGGGAATAGTTCTAGTAGACAAGGAATAGGATGCTTCAATTATTTCTGTTATTTTCTCTTTAAACGCTGATGAATTTTTGATTATTTGAATTTGTATGGAAGTACAATTTAATTCCAGATCAAATATGATATATACTCTATCTTTCCTTTATTATTATCTTTGGATTTAATTGCTTAACCATAGAAGTGTAATTGCAGTAACTATCACTGGAAAGTGCAGCGACAAATTAAGTTAACAAGCAAGACAACGAAAGTTGCTTGAGGATCGAAGGAATTCTGTCCACTTGTTCTTGAATATTTTGCATTACCAGCACTGGAAGTTGTGGTTAGTGCGAGTGTTTGAGTCGTTGATAAATAGGAAAGTTGAGGTTGGTAATATTTCATTGAGCTTAATTGCGGCGACAATTTATCTATCATTTACCTTTTCGTCACATTTAGTTGTTGCCATCTTTTCAAGTCAGGGAACCCCAATTCATTATCACTGTTTTTACTTCTTAATTTTTCTTAAAATTTCTTCGCAAGATTATTCTCAAACCTTCACTACATTTTCTTATTAATTTGCTCTGACATTATTCATCACAATCTCTTTTGTTTTAACTTCCTTTGCATCGACAATTATAAACAAAAGTAGTCATCTCTGTGGGATCGATATCTGATAATTTTAAACCTATCTACTATACTTGCATCGACAGTGTACGCTTACACATATTTGTTGTGACGTTCATAGCTCGATCAAGTTTTGGCATCATTGTTGGGGATTGCGTTTGTTTAATGTTTATTCTTATTCTTGCAATTCTTTTTCATTTTGTTAGTTTTACCTATTACTAACTTGTTTTACTTTTTGTTGACTCTTTCTCAAATTTTTAGGCGTTTTATGACCAGAAGCAATTCTGAAATTATTGTTGGCTTAGATCCGAAAATCGAAAGAACTATTAGAAGGAGAAGATAAGGACAAAGAAATATGACTTTACCTGGAAATGATGCAGTCATACCTCCATTGCCACCACAAAATCATATCCCTCTGATACAGCCACAAAATATAAATAATCCACCACTTCCACAAGAAAAACAAACTGTAAAATAGACCGATTCGAGACTTTGTTGTTCCTGTATTAGATGATTTACAGCCAGGGGTTGTTCGACCAGCTATTTAGGCTAGCAATTTTGAGTTAAAATCGGTTATGTTTCAAATGTTAAATTCGAATGGGCAGTATGCTGGTTTGCCTCATGAGGATGCAAAAGAGCATCATAAATCTTTTCTACTAATTTGTGCTTCTTTTAGTCAGCATGGCGTTCCTGATGATGCCTTGAAGATGCAACTGTTTCCTTACTCATTGCAAGGACGGGCTCGTACCTGGTTTCTTGGATTGCCTGCTGGATCGATTACATCGTGAAATGCACTTGCGAATCAGTTTGTTTTACGGTTTAATCCACTGATAATGAATCCTCAACTGAGGAATGATATCACTCTGTATCATCAATTAGATTATGAGAATTTGCACACCACATGGAAGCTTTACAAAACTCTGCTTCTACACTGTCCCATGCATGAAATTCAACAGGAAACGTAGATCGAGATCTTTTACAATGGGTTGAATGCGTAGACAAGAAATCTTGTCGATGCATCTATGAATGGTCCTTTGCTGGACTGCACCACGGTGAAGCTGTGAGAATTTTAAAAAGGATCGCTCAAAAGGATTGCCAATATCCGATCTCTCGAGCTACTCAAGTTAAAATAAATCCTGGAGTTATCGAGTTAGACACTATATCAGCTCTGAGTGCATAGGTATCTACGTTAGCAAATATGATAAAGAACATGAAGGGGACAAGTGAAGGTGCTCCCATCCAAGTTGCCTAACAAATGGATGTCTCGACATTTTGTTGCGAAATTTGCGACGACAATCATAGCTATGAAGATTGTCCACAGCATGCACAGAATGCGTTTTATGTTAACAATATCAGAGGAAATTCTTATGGTAATTCCTACAACAACTCAGCTCTAAAGCAACAACCTTGGGGAAATCAAAATGCAACCATATTTAGATACGGAAATTCTTCAAGCCAAGAAAATTTTTGAAAAGAGAATTATAATCAGCAGCAGCAAAATTTCAACCAAAGTCCTCAGATGCATGTACATCAAGATCAGCTGCAACCATATACTCATGTGCAGCCACAATAATCTTCAATGCCAAATCTACATATGCAAGGAAAACAACAGTATTCCTTACCATGAGCTGATCCATTAGCAGCCCTTGAAGCCTTGATGCGTGAACATATCATTAGGACAGAAGCTATTGTGCAAGGAAATTCCTCCTCTATACGAGCGTTGAAAGCATAAGTAGGACAACTAGCTTTGAATATGAGCACAAGACTACCAAGTGCTTTACCCAGTGACACTGAGAATCTAAATTAGAAAGGGGAAGGAGCATTACAAAGCTATTACTCTTAGGAGTGGAAAGCAAACTGTCGAGCCAAGTAGCAGCTCTAATACAACACCTGTCGACGCAAATGAAGCAGATCAAGAAGAAAAAGTTGTATCTTAAGAAGAAACAAATGAACCAAATAAAGAAGAGCCACCAGTTGTTACTCCTATGCCTACCATTAGACCAACAAAATTGTCGATGCAATCACCGATGTTGACGCAACAGGTTTTGTCACGACAACCTGATATGTCAATACCTTTGTCATTTCCACAAAGATTTAAGGAGAAGGAGGACAACAGAGAATACCAAAAGTTTCTGGCCACATTGAAACAATTGCATGTCAACATGCCTCTTATGGATGCTCTCATATAGATTCCTAGCTATGGGAAATTCACGAAGGAGCTTTTATCCAAGAAGAAGAAGTTGACCGATATTAAGACAATTGCGCTCACAGAGGGATGCAGCGCAATCCTGACAAATAAATTGCCATCGAGGATGAAGGATCCTGTCAGTTTCACAATCCCATGTTCCATTGGAAATCATTACTTGGGAAAAGCTCTCTATGATTTAAGAGTAAGTATCAACCTCGTGCCATTATCAACATTTCGAAAATTAAGAATTGGTCACATGAAGCCCACTGCAGTGACATTGCAACTGGTAGATAGATCTTTAGCGCAACCTGAAGGGCAAATTAAAGACGTTCTAGTTCGAATAGATAAGTTTGTGTTCCCAGCGAATTTTATTATCCTTGATTGTGGAGATGATAAGGAAGTTCCCATACTTTTGGGGCACCCATTTTTTGCCACTAGCGGCACTCTTATAAGCGTATTCAAAGGTGAATTGATAATGCGACATAACAATGAACATGTCACCTTTAGTGTTTTTGAAGTAGTTCCCTATAGAAATAAAGTGGAATGTCACCACGTCGATGTGTTGGACAAATTAATAGAGGAGGAATTTAATGAGCGTCGCACAGTAGTCCCAGAAGAATTTGTGGTGATAACTAAAGAAGAATTTCTAAGTGACTGTGACTACAAGGTTGAGGAAAATAATGTTGAGCTTAGACGTAGATGGCAGATGGAATCTCTAGATTTGACAAATAGAACGGCTCATATATTTAAGCCATCTATTGAAGAAGCTCTTACTTTGGAGTTGAAACCATTACCTACCCGCTTGAAGTATGTTTTCCTTGGTGAGAATGAAACCTTTCCAGTAATTTTCTTTGCAACTCTCGACGCAAGTTAGAAAAATTAATCCAAATACTGAAGCAACACAAGCATGCTATTGCCTGGAGTATTACCGATATTAGAGGCATTAGTCCCTCTTTCTGTATGCACAAGATCCGGCTGGAAGACGAGGGAAAGCAATCCATTGAACAGTAAAGAAGATTAAATGAAAAAATGAAGGAGGTTGTTAAAAAGGAGATCATTAAGCGGTTGGATGCGAGCATCATCTACCCAATTTCTAATAGTACGTGGGTGAGCCCAATCTAATATGTCCCAAAGAAGAGTGGTATCACGGTGGTAAGTAACGACAAAGATGAATTGATCCCTACTCGCATTCCTACAGGTTGGCGAGTATGCATGGATTATCACCGTTTGAATGCATCCACAAAGAAGGATCATTTTCCACTTCCCTTCATTGATCAGATGCTGGATAGGCTTGCTGGTAAAGCCTATTATTGTTTTCTCGATGGCTATTTTGGCTATAATCAGATAGCAATTGCAATGAAGCACCAAGCAAAAACGACTTTCACTTGTCCTTTTGGTACCTGTACCTTCCGTCGAATGCCATTTGTGTATGCACCGGCCACATTTCAAAAATGCATGATGGTAATTTTCTCAGATATGATTGAAGACTTATTGGAGGTATTTATGGATGATTTTTCTATATATGATAATACTTTTGATAAATGCACTAAGAATTTAGCCAGAGTTCTAAAGCGATGTGATGACACAAATTTAGTATTGAATTGAGAGAAATGCCACTTCATGGAAACAGAAGGCATTGTCCTTGGTCATCGTATCTCCTGTCAGGGCATTGAAGTGGACAAAGCAAAAGTTGAGATCATTGAGAAGCTACCTTCGCCCATAAATGTAAAAGGTATTAGGAGTTTTCTTGACCATGCGAGCTTCTATCGACGATTCATCCGAGATTTCTCTAAGATTGCAAAACCTCTCTACTCCTTGTTAGAGAAAAATAAAAAAATTTTTGTTTGATGCTACATGTTTGGTCGCATTTATGCAAATTAAGCAATAACTAGTGAAGGCACCTATTATCGTTGCACCGGACTGGTCACAACCATTTGAGGTTATGTGTGATACGAGTGACTATGCAATAGGTGTCGTGCTAGGTCAACATAAAGAAAAGGTATTTCATGCAATATATTATGCTAGCAAAACTCTTACTGAAGCACAAATAAATTATACAACCATAGAAAAAGAGCTGTTAGCAGTAGTTTTTGCTTTTGACAAATTTCGTGCGTATCTTGTCGGCGAAAAAGTTACAGTTTATACTGCTCATTCTACATTGCGGTACCTCTTTGCTAAAAAAGATGCCAAACCAACATTAATTCGCTTGATCCTACTATTACAAGAAATTGACATTGAGATTAAGGATCACAAAGGATTAGAAAACCAAATAGCAGATCATTTATCTCGTCTGGAGGTAAGAAGTGAAGATGGAAATACATCACAAATTGTCGACGCATTTTCGGATGAGAAACTTTTTGCTATCGACGCATCCTCATAGTATGCGAATGTCATAAACTACTTGGTCTGTGGAAGATTACCATTGAGTGCAACAAGCAACAGAAAGGAAATATTTCTTCGCAACATCGTAACATACTATTGGAATGAGCCTTACCTATTCAATGTATGCAATGACAATATTATTCGATGCTGTGTTCCAGAAGAAGGGATGCTTCCTATGCTTAATCATTGTCATGATGCTCTCTATGGAGGTCATTTTGGTGGTGTAAGGACTGCTGCAAAGGTCCTTCAATCATGATTCCACTGGCCTTCATTGTTTAAAGATGTCCACAATTTCGTGTCACAATGTGACAAATGTCAACGCACTAGATCAATATCTCGACGCAATGAGATGTTGCAACAACCTATTATAGAGGTTGAGCTCTTTGATATCTGGGGTATGGATTCCATAGGGTCATTTCCAAGTTCTCTTCGAAATGGTTACATTCTAGTCATTGCATTTATTGGATGCAGGCTTAGTGTCTTATCTCTGTAGTGGTAAAGAACATGCCTCTTCACCTTTGCATTTCATTCTCTATAAAGAGCCCTACTGTACCGACGAGCCATGGCCAGAACATGAGGTGCCAAAACTCCTTTCAAATCTCATGCTGAATCCTCTACTGCAATGGTACATGATACAGAGCAGTCATCGTCGAAGGAGCCAGTGCTATTTTTGACTAAAGCTGCTAAATATCGCTTCTATGGCAACATGTCGAAGCGTAATTGCCACCCAAAACAGGGCTTCCAACTGTCGCCACATCTAAACCTGGGGAAGCAAGTTCACAAGACCATTGCACGATTGGGGTGAGAAACCTTTTATACTCATCCTGAGGGGTATTCACCATCCCTTATGAGAGAATTTCATGCCAATTTGATAGAAAAGGACCAAGAATTTATCTTCGTTCGAGAAGGGCTAGTTCCCTGGGATGCTTCCCATATCAACGCGTTATACAACATCGATATCGAAGAAGACGAGCACATCGCTTTCCTCGAGCAACTCACTGAAGAAGGTGCCGACACCCTGCTATAGGACTTGTGTATTGATGGAGCAATTTGGACAGGTAATAATCCAAAAAACTATACCATGCACCATCGCTTCCTCACTGTCTAGAGTAAGGTTTGGTTCCATTTCATAAATTGTCGTTTAATGCCTTCTACCCATAGTACCACAGTTACCTTATATCAAATGTGTTTAATTCATTCGATAATTAAAGGGAGACGTATTAATGTCGGTGTAATTCTACACCAAGAAATTGTTGACTGTGTAGCAAAGCAAACAGGCATCCTGACATTCCCTTCACTCATCATGCAACTGTGCCGAAAACGAGGTGTGGTGCCTCGTAAAGGAGAAGAGTTGTTGGACAAAAAAGGGTCAATTAATGATGTATCTATTGAGCGAATGTCTAGAGGGAAGGTACTCCTGTAGTGAAAGAAGTTGCATCCAAGAAAGGGAAAGGCAAAGCAAAGAAGGAGGAAAAGCGAACTCATGTCGCCACAGACCCTCAGTTATGGCGCAAAGTTACAAAGGTGGAATAGATTGCTGATAAAATCAATATTCGACAGATCAAAATTGTCGGCGCAATTGAAGAGATGGAGCGATCGCAGAACCTGTTCTATGCCTACACAAGGGCATGAAATAGTGCTATTATGACGAAATTACGCAATCTCAGCAAAAATCCTCTATTAGAGTTTCTGGTGTTTCCCCCAATTATCAAGGAAGCTATGCCTTGAACTGAGAGGGCTACCTCAGAGGGACAGGACCATTCCATTGCATCTCCACAGATGGTCCACATCTCTGATGATGACCACGAGGTGAACTCTAAGGATGTTGAAGCCTTCTTCCAAAATCTTGCCAACCTGTTCGAGGGCGATTCTTCTACTAGCCTAAAGGCTAATATGGCTGCGAAGGAGGCTAATATTGAGGGAGGAAACATACTTTTGGAAACTGTGGAGACTGATGAGAAGAAAGAAGAATATTGAGAAGAGGAAGGTAAAGAAGAAAGAAAAGAAGAACCTACTGTCGCGACAAATTCATCTGAGGAATTTATCGTCGCACCTGAAGTTGTGGGTGCAAATGTTGAAGACTTGGCGCCACCTAATTCGAGTCAGGCAGAGACCAAGACAATCAACAATAAGGATTCCAATCCTCTGGCCATAGTGCCTTATGTGGCACCACTTATTGAGATACACCCTTTTGACGTCACGGGCAATGATGCCTAGCACAGCCTGATGCGGATGAGCAATCCGAGGATCTGGCCAAACCAAAAGAAAGGAAGAGAAAGCGTGCCAAGGACAAAAATTGACTCAAGGAGGAACGCAAACGCAAGAAGAAGAAGACCCATACTTTAATATCTTCGGCTACAGCACACTGAGTTAGTTTTTATTTTTAGCATTTAGTTTGGTTTTCATGCATATCATATAACTGTAGTATGATTGTCCCTACATTTTTATTGTCACTACATTTCTATTGCCACTGCATCTACATTTTCATTGCATTTCCATATATATTTGTAAATTAATGTCAGTGTATTGGGGACAATGCAGACTTTAAGTTTGGGGGGAATGTATATGGGATGGAAATGCAAATGCACCCACATTTTAAAAATTTTCCATTGAAGTTTAATGAAAGCATGCAATGTTATTGGAAATGTGCTTGAAATTTTTTTCATTCGATGCTTAATTCTTGAATCACGTGATATGCTAATGAATGAGTTGGATAAATGTGATTGAATGTTGTGTCTCTATTTTTGGATGAATGATTTAAATTGTATTAGTAATGAATGAATAGTATCATTATTTGAATTTTGAATAAATTTACAGTTTACAACTACTTGTATATAAGTATAGTTATAAATAAAAGAACTCCAATATGGGTGTTTTGTGAACTATCAAGGGGGAACACTCCAATGCAAGTGTTAGAAAAAGTAATCTAGCCAAAGGCTGTCACTGCAAGAGTGTGTGTCAGCGCAATTACATACTCCTTGGGGGTTTGTTGCACCCTATCGTTACTTTCCAGGAACAAGAGTATAGTAATGCAACGACATCCCTCAGTCACATAAAAAAAAGAAAGGAAAAAAAAGGAAAAGAAGAAAAAATATATGTGTATATTATTATACAATAAATCCTGTTTTAGTAGAATAAATTTAAGATTTAAAGCATGATGCTAGCATTGATAAAATTTTAATTTTAGTTACTCATACCTATAAATTGTCGGCACAATATTTTGTCATGTGAATGTAATTCATACATTAGGATTTCAGAAGATTCAAGTTGCTAGAATGACTATTGCTTGACAAAAATCTTTGCTGTAACCTTGCTAGCTTTTGTTTACTTGAGGACAAGTAAAAATTCAAGTTTGGGGTGTCATAGCATTAGAAAAGACCATTGATTTCTCCTTGCTTATGGTATAATTTGTTCTCATTTGATAATCTTTAGCATGCATTTTTAGTCTTTTTAACTTAGTTATTGGATTTTCTATCCCAGTGATGCTCAGTTTAATTTTCTTTAATTTTATCTTGTTTTTGCTATTGATTTCATAAGAATTACTTGTTCAGTATTGCATCCAAAGATGTCAGCGTAGGAATCTGTCCTGAAAGATCAACACATGAAGATATCCAAGGTTGTCGCCGCAAAATAAAATCTAAATTTGCGCCCGAAAATGTCGCCAGAATCGATAACTGCTTGATAAACACACCAAATCTGCGTGAGTGTATAGCTGGTATAACCAACTTGTACAGCTAGAGGAAGTTGGATCTGAAATGAAGGACACTTGTACTGGGTATTGGTTGATAAATACTGATGAGAGAGGATCTTCTAAGGAGTTTTTTTTCATCTTTTAGATTTCTTCGACGCTTTAAAACTGTTCCTTCAACATTTTTTCTTAAGCTTGCTTCCATGGCAGCTTAACTTCCTTGAGGGCAACCTGATTGTGATGAGAAGGCAAATCTGCTCCTGATGAGGAGCATTCCTAAATACGACGCAAGAGGACTGTAACGGAATAGTTCTAATAGACTAGAAATATGATGATTCAATTATTTCTGTTATTCTCTCTTTAAACGCTGATGATTTTTTGATTATTTGAATTTGTATGGAAGTACAATTTAATTCTTGCTCAAATATGATATATACTATATCTTTATTTCATTGTTATCTTTGGATTTAATTGCTTGACCATGAAAGTGTAATTGCATTCACTGTCACTAGAAAGTGCAGCAACAAGTTAAGTTAACAAGCAAGACAACGGAAGTTGATTGAGGATCGAAGGAATTTTGTCCACTTGTTCTTGAATATTTTGCATTACCAGTATTGGAAGGTGTGGTTAGTGCGAGTGTTTGAGTCGTTGATAAATAGGGAAGTTGAGGTTGGTAATATTTCATTGAGCTTAATTGCGACGACAATTTATCTATCATTTACCTTGTGGTCACATTTAGTTGTTGCCATCTTTTCAAGTCAAGGAACCCAAATTCATTATCACTGTTTTTACTTCTTAATTTTCTTAAAATTGCTTCGACATATTATTCTCAAACCTTTACTGCATTTTCTTGTTAATTTTCTCCGACATTATTCATCACAATCTCTTTTGTTTTAACTTTCTTTGCATATACAATTATAAACATAAACAGCCATCTCTATGAGATCGATATCTGATAGTTTTAAACCTATCTACTATACTTGCATCGATAGTGTACGCTTGCACATATTTGTTGTGACATTCATAGCTCGACCAGTCCTCAAGTAAACAAAGAAACAAGGCAAATAACAAGGAAAAAAGAAAGATAGGTGAGCTTGAAACTGTAAGATAGGCTTGCAACATTTATTCTAGGCTTCATGTATCTTTTGAAAATCTTAACATGGTGGTTGAGAAAATTCACTATTTCAAAGTAGAGACAATTTAAGTTCAGTGGGTTACGAAAGATACAAATATCAAAGTTCTATTAATATGACTCTATCAATGCCTAACATGAGTACTTTGATTATCCTAGTACAATACAAACAATTATAATGAGATTATGCAATGTCTATATCCATTTATGCATAGAGTCAGTCAGGTCACATAGGGCTTTTTGGCTTGTAACATTTTGAGGCTTAGGACAAGTATGATTTTCAAAGAACAGTTAAACACACAAAAGGTTACATTGCATGAAAACAGTTTGGTACATTGTATTGTTCCTATTCTCCCCCTTTGCGTCCCACTCCATCTTACCTCTTTATTTCTCCTTCTTTTTCCTTCATCATTTCTCCATTTAGGAAATTAATCCAAAGTACTCCTTCTAGCTAGCCTATGAGTATACAATTTACTTTTTCGAGTATACAAAGTACTCCTTCTTTTTCTTTTGTGTTTGTACTCATTTTCTTTTTGTTCTTTTCACTTGTTTTTCTCTTCTTTGGCTAAATCTAAAATTCATACTTCGTCATGATTTCCCTATTTATTTTACAACCTCCACTGTAATGTGTCTACCTACCCTCAATACACATGGCCATACATCCATTTTCATGCAAAATGGGACCAAAGAAGAGGATATACACAAATCATTATTTGATGCTTAGGAGGCTTGTAGTGTGGCTCATTAAAAAGGTATCATAAGGCTCAAAAATGGGTACTAATTGATAATTCAAACTAGGGTTTAGCTTTTTAGCTCTAGTTGTGTCAAACAACGCCTTAAGTCATCAATAAAAAAATCAATATACACAAATGTCAATTTAATTACCTAATCTCAAGATTATTGTTGATCATATATACTAACATGCTCTTTTCCTCATATTATACATATAGAACTTAAAAATCTCATGCTAAAAAATGTAAAATTTGTTCAACGTCATGCCAAGTTTATCAAGAAGACACAATCAACCTATTATACATGCTCCCAACCAATCACTTGTATTTATACAAGCTCAAGCACACATCAAAAAGTCAAAATAGAGAAATTATATTCCAAAATTCCTATATTACCCTCCACACTTTAGAAAACACATTGTCCTCATTGTGTACCCCTACAAGTATCAAGGAAAGAAGTTACTCGATTGATCATTGTGACCATTTTCCTCTTATGGTGGTTATCCTTCTTCCTTAAGCATGAATGCTCGAAATTGTTGTGTCTCCAAAATGTGGGGTTCCTACAAAAAGAATTAAAGCATACAAAAATAATTTCTGTCAGGTTAAGGATCCATTAGAGCCTTGTCCTTACCAGTGTATTTTTGAGAGCTTTCACCTTGTTGTCGTGTTGGGCTCCGAATCACCGATCCTTTGGGAGTTGAGTAATGAGGCTGAATCATTGCCTCATACTCGTCATCAGTGTTAGGCTCACTTTGCTCCTTATTGGCTTCTCCCAACTCAGGTTCATCATCCTCTTCCTCTTCTCCAAACATGTTTGGAGGGTAGTTAAGAGTTGGTAGCCCATGTATCCTTGCAAACTCTGTCAGCACCGGAGTTGTTTCCCTCATCCAAGCTATCATCCCATTGATCTTGGCTTCTATGCTTCCTTGGCTATTTTTGGTCTTCTCACCTCTTTTCAACAAGGCCATTACATCCATCTTTTCTTTTCGTCTTTGATTCCACTCTTTTATTTGTTTCCTTTTAACTCGATATATTGCTTATATAGGGAATCTCCAATGATGCTCTAAGTCGGCTTGAGAAACTATTCATCATCTTTCTTTGGTACTCCCACCTTCTTGCATAGAGCGGTTACCAAGTGTGGGAAAAAGAGACCACTATTTTGGCTCTAGGTGCATCGCTTCATTTTCTCGTATATCCAAGAGCCTACACAAACCTGTATAAGCTACAAAATACAATACAATAGTAAAGCTCACAAAGAATTAACATTAGACACATTTAGAGCAAGTATAAGTCATGTAGCTAGGAATTACATCTACATTTTAGTTACCGGGAACATGATAGCTTGGTCAAAATTAGATGGTGTGCCAATGTCAGGCCTAAAATTCCAAGTACCCCTCCATTCTGTCAAAAATTGGATGATTTCTCCCATATCTATGTTCTCAAACGAATTAAGGTCTATTTCCTGAACATAATCTTTTTCAAAGTAAGGGATGTTATAATATTTGCATATATCCTTAGGTGACATGTGAACCTTACCGTCTAGAACTATCACTATGCCTAGAGGTTTTCTCTTAACTATGTCATCCTTAAGGGATGCGTAAAATTCGTGAATGATTGGTACTACAGTATTACCTGTTGGGAGAACACATAATTGCTCCCATTTATGATATCGTACTAATGGCCATACCTCTTTTCATAGAATCCTTGACGAGTCAAAGCCTCTTTCTTGAATGAGAGTACGTCCTTGGGATGCCAAAAAGTACCTTTTTATCTGAGTATTTACTAATCGTTAAAAGTTAGAATCGCTGTCATTCTCTTGGATCATTGCTCTCTTTTGCGGCGACATCGTAATCTAACATAAAAAAAGAGACGAATAATAACCAATGGAACAATAAAACGAAGAAAGTACCTTTGATTTTGTGGAGGAGCCTTGTTGATGGAGTCCCCTTGCACCCTTGAATGGAGGATTACACTTGGAATAAAAGGATTCTAGGTTTTGAAAGGGAAGAAGAGGATTAGGAGATCTTTGGTAGGTTTAGGATTAGTTTGAGAGTGTTTTAGGTGAAGGGTTTAAGTTTAGTTTAGGTTAGTATATATAAAGGTGTAAAATTTAAGGGTTTTAAGGTATCGAGTTATGCAATTGGGTCGGGTTAACCCTACAAAAATTGCAGACGAGGTCGCAACGTAGCCCAAATTTTGTCGCAACATACCTGTCAGTGCTTATTTGTCGCGATGTAGCTTCCCTTATGTTGTGACAAACACCTCAACTCTGGCGTTCCAGCAGACTGCCTCCTATGTCGCAACATAGCTCATCCAATGTCGTGACATACCTATCAATTTAGGTTTTTAAGCATTCTGACCCCTTAGTTGCGACGTAGAAGAGAGTATCTCACGTCATAGCATGCCTAGTTATCTTTGGAGTAGTCTGGGTGCTTTATCGCGACGTGACCTATCTGTGTTGCGACAAACCTCTCAGACTTAAAGAAATACCCTAAAATTAGAAAAAATGTTATTACGTTTAGTAGATTAGTGACTAGAATTTAAAATTAAAGGTTAGTTCTTGTCAGAGTTGTTTGACAAGAGTGTTAAGGTGCACTTCGACGATCTATTTTATCTTTGTTTGTCTAGCAGCCGTTGGGCCAAGCTATTCTCTGGCGTTTATCTCTTTCTCAAAATTTTCCTTTTCTTCCTGCGTAGATTACCGCCAGTTCCTTTCGCCAATCATATCAATTGATAATGTTTGTAAATTTGTACCCCCATACTTTTGCATACTTACTTTTATCAGTGATCCCCTCGAGGAGCTCATATACCTGCGTGTGGTGGCATAATAGCTACTCGATTATGTTATTCTGAAAAAGTGATGGATTTACTGCAAATCCACGTACTAATGTCATAGTAGCTATCTATTTTCCTTTGTAACTTTCATCACCGTGTTCTGGTTCCTGTGGCCCGTGGTACCTTTGCAATGATTGCCTCTCCCATAAATGCATATTTTCTTGATCCACGGATGTAATTATCATGCTAGTTGAGGGCTGGAACTTTAGCTCATAAATATTTATTATTTTTTGTAAAAATTGAAAAATTTTCACATTAGTAATTCCTTTAGGGATTTGCTGCACCAGGAAAGTGTTATACATAGTAGCTAATCTCCATTAGAAATTGAATCTTTGGTCAATGATATCTTCAACTAATATCTCTTTTGTTGATGATTTTGCGATAGTTATTAGTAGAACATCCAAATTTGGCATATTGGAACCGTCTTCTTCCTCTATGGAGGTTGATTCGTCACTGGACTGGGGCTCACTCTCGATTTTTGCACGATAATCCAATTCCGCTTCCAAAGGCAAGAACTCTTTTGCTCGGTTATCCAATCATCTGACTCAAAATATTCTTTTTTCGTTTCCTCTTCCATCATTGTTCCTGTTCTCGTTCAATTCGTTTAGAGTCAAAGCATATCTCTCTAAAAGACTGACCATTGGTGGATCGGGGATCTGAGTCTATTCACGGAGTTGACTTAACTCCCACATCAATAATCTTTGGTTTCCTTTCATCTCCCAATCTTCATAATCCCCGTCTTCGTAGATCTCGGCATCATAATCATCGTCAAACATAAGATCTGAACAAAATAGGTTGTAAGCATCCATGGGTTTAAATACGATGGAAATCAAAAGAATATTATTAGATCTGAAAAAGAAGAAATTGTTAGTATGGTTAAATTGTATCTATAACCTAAAATTTTCCCAATTATTTTAGTATAATGAAAGAATAAAATTTACTATAGCGTTCCCTCTCTGGCAATGGCACTAACAACTTGACTGCCCCCGAACGTACTCCTGTTCAGTGTAGATTTCAGCTTTTCGCAAGTATACGGGTAAGGTTGTAAATATAGTGTGTTTACAACGGAACACTTGGTAGTATTTCGAGGATCGTATCCAAAGAAGGCGTAAATTATAGTAAATAAAAATCCCTGCAAAGAATAAAATTAATTAGTACTAATTTTAGGGTTTATAGTACAAGGGAAATTAAGAGAGTTGTTTAAAAGCATAAAGATAAAAAGGTAAAAATAAAATAAAGTAAAGTTGAGTTGTAGAAATTCTTATAAACGGCTTTGGTGAGATTAGGTCCTTTCCGTATGATTTTTTTAATTATTAGGTTTTGGGGATTTTCCTCTAATCAACTAGTCACTACCCCAGTTGGATCTCTCGATCTTCCACCGGCATAACAAGTCGATAGAGATTACTTATCACTAGATGTCACAATCTAAACCAGTTTGGGGAAAATGTGTTCACAAATGGACAATACTAATTTTGGGTTCATTCCCACCTAGATAACTTTCTAGGGTTGTCAGACCTAGTGTTTGTTTAATGTTTTTCGTTTCTGAAACAGTTGATCTGAATGGTAAAATCCCTGTAAAACAACAATTATTTATTCATACTTCCACTCCTTAATTTCCCAAAATGAAATTATTTCCTCATGGTTTCTTTATTCATCAATAACACAATATATGAAAACATATAAATGTAAAAGAGAATGAAAAAGAATCTAAAATTGCATTAAGCGATCTGTCGAGAAAAACTCCTCGATTGTTTATGCAAGTTTCTACAATATCATTTCGAAAACTGAAATAATTAAAACTAAAACTTGAAAACTAAGATCTAAAAACAATGGTATCCAAACCCTGGTGCTAAAGGTCCTATTTATAGTTTTATATGGTCGTTTTTCCTCAACCCTAGGTCAACTATCGCTCATCGTGTTTAAGTTGCATTGTGGAAATGAAAATGCCCTTTACAGGATACAGAGTTCGAGTTTGGGGTCGATGTCATGACATACCAGGACCTGTGTCATGAGGTAGCAGACAGTCCTAGAATTCCTCACTGTTGATCCCTTTGTTGCGAAAGAGGGTTGTCTATGTTATGACGAAGTGGTCAGTATCATCATGGCTCGCTGCTACTAGTCTCCTGTGCACTCACAAAGTATGTTAGCTAATCTTTAGGCCTCGTTTGGCCTTAAAAGCACTAATACAAACTTCTTAGCACTTTTTATTAGAAAATGAAACTAGACTAAAAATTCATAAAACATAAAGGAAATTACTCAATTTCAAGCTTATCAAATGTGAAAATAAGTTCAATCTGCTAGGTACGTAACCGGCAGATTAGTTACCTTAACACAACTTCCTTTAATTACTAAGGTTTTCCAATTGAATTCGTCCCTAGTCCTAAAGATATGATCTTTTAAGGCATCATAAAATTCCAGCACTACAAGGATAACAACAGGTTTTGTGGGGATTGTCCAAAAACATTTCCATCTATGGTACCTAACTAAAGGCCAGACTTCCTTGCATAAAACCATCAATGGATCAAACCCCTCTCTTGAATGAAGGTTTTTCCTTGAAGTTCATTAAAATATTTTTCAACATTCATATTCAGAAAATTCAAAGGATTTGTACCCAATTATAGTTCATATTCTACAGTACGTCTAACCTTACAAGAAGGCATTCTAAAAAATAGAGATATAAGAGTAAGAACTTTAAATCTGGATGGGTATGCTTCTGCCTTTGCTTGGAAACTTGAAAAGTGAAAAGAGAGAATAGGAAAAGAGAGGATTTTTAGGTTTTTTGAGTTAAAATAGAGTGGAGTGAGTTAGAATAATGTTTTAGTATTTATAGGGATTAAGTTTTAAGGTTTTAGGGTGTAAAAATTTGGAAAAAATAAGCTCTTAACCGCCAGGTTGCGTAGTACGGCCAGGTCGATTCTGTAAAAATTACAAGCGATGTCGCAACATAAAGTCTTTGTCATGGCACACCCTTTATTCCTTGACTCTACTCGTTCCTTCATGGGTGGCCTCAAGCTTGTCTCATATTTTTTAGCATCATTGCACAAGTAGACTCTATTGTAATCATATTGACCAAGAGCACAAAATAGAGTGTGCATAACTTTTACATTAAGTTGCACCTTCTTGATGTCATTAACATCCCATTAATTTTCCTCTAATGGAACACTAACACCTTCAACTATCTTCAATGGAATGAATGACCCGTTTGTGATTATACTTCACACTCCATAATCGTTGGCTTGGATAAATAACTTCATTCTTGTTCTCCAATATGAGTAGTTGGTCACATTGAAAAGAGGAGGTCTTCCAGTGGAATGTCCTTCTCCCGTGAACATTGACCCTAAAGTAGACATCATTGTTGTTGGATGACTTGTTAATCATTTAAGCTTCTCCAAGGAACTTCTCTTAGTTTTTAAACCGTCTTTAGAGACTTACTCTGATACCAATTGTTAGCTCAAAGGATCAACTCGATAATGTCGGTAAGGGAGGTTGAATCGACCTTTGAGATGTTATGGTGGAAGCAATAAAAGTTTACAACAAAGAACACAAGGATTTACAATGGTTCGGCCCCAAATGCCTACTCCACTACCTTATCTTTCCACAACTAAGGATTTTCCCAAATCCACTAAATTTGTATAACCTTGAGGACAAGGTTAACCTTACAATCTCTCTTAAGATTTATACCTCAAAATCTTAAGATAGAACTCCCTTAAGGTTTCTACCCAAACCTTAAGTATAAACCCTCTCTCAAAAAGAAACAAACAAGCAAACAAAGAAACAATCCTTACAAGATTAGGATGTTTGCCAATTAAGCATAAATACAAAGAAGAACACTTGAGCTAAATAAATACAATGAAAGCTCACAAGTTTTTATAAGAAAAGGTATGAAAGAATTAAGCTCTAGGTTGTTTTGACTGATCTTTAGACTTTGCACTTTGCTCTTCTTGATGCTAGACCTTTGGAGGATGGTATTTATACCCTCTAAGTGAATTTCAACCGTTGTGGTTGTTTGAAAATTAATGTAGCCGTTGCAGCCATAAAAACCAACATTAAATGCAGTCAACAACTTCATTGTTCCAGTAGAACTGAAGTTGTATCGGTAGAAATGAAGTTCTACCGGTTGAAGTCCCAAGGTAGATGACTTTACAAAATATTATTGTTGGAGTCTTTCTATCGGTAAATGCTTCATTGTATCGATAGAACTCCGAGGGTTTCTTTTCGTATCGATAGAACCCATTAGAGTATTGATAGAAGTGCAGGGGATGCTAAACTTTGGCTACTGAATTGACTTGTTTTGGTATAAGTCTTCAAGGTATCGGTAGAACTAAAGTTGTATCAGTAGAAATGAAGTCCTACCGGTAAAAGTCTTAGGCCAAAACTACTTTTCTCACTAGAGTCTGTTCTACTAAGCTTTTATTCAAAAACACTTTAATTTGTTATATCAAAACATATTATCCAATATGGCTTAGTTTAACAATCTCCCCTTTTTTTATATAACAAAACATTTTGTAAATTTGTTTTTGAATAGATTGCTCCCCCTTAATAAAAGTCATTTTCAATTCAAGCTTCCCCTATATAAAAATCATTTTCTATTTAAGACATAAAGGTTTGGAGCATAAATTTTCAATAAGTTCAAATTTGACATTCATTTTTCTTTGAAAACTTGGTCAATAATAAAAGCAATTAATCAACCATAAAATTTACCTTTCTCTTTATCTCCCCCTTTTTGATATAACAAAACATTTTGTAAATTTGTTTTTGAATAGATTTCTCCTCCTTAATAAAAGTCATTTTCAATTCAAGCTCCCCCTATATAAAAATCATTTTCTATTTAAGACATAAAGGTTTGGAGCATAAATTTTCAATAAGTTCAAATTTGACATTCATTTTTCTTTGAAAAATTGATCCTTAATATAAGCAATCAATCAACCATAAACTTTACCTTTCTCTTCTCCTTATTTTTGTTATATAAAAAATAAACAGTAAAGCTCTTAAGAGGAAAAGAAAGTGGTTAGTTCAAATATAGATGCTAAACATAAAGAACCAATGAACTACCATACCAATCACCATTAAGATGCAATCACATAAAATTTGCATTTGTTCACCTTGAAGCAATGCACCTTACCTACAAATATAGAATTAAGTTTTTGGTACCCAATATCTTTTGGGTCCATAATCATTAGTTTTCAAAATCTTTGTCTCTTTAGGTATCCATTTTAAAAGAGCTTCTTTATCTTAAGTAGCACTAAGTCCTTTTGGGACCCATACACTCTTAAAAAGTTTTCTCTTGTAAAATCTTAAGAGGCCTCTATGTTTATAGAAATTAAAGCTATTTTTAACAAAGTTTTGTTTAGAACTTTCTCCTCTTTCAAAAACTTTGTTAGAGTGAGCTTTTTCACTCTTCAGCAACTCAAGTTGCTTTTGATGATCCTTATGAACTATTGAGAGTAAATTATGCAAGCCTAAATTTTCTTTTCAAAATCATTAATAATTTCTTGCATTTTGTTTACTTTCTCGTCAAGTTCATGATTGATTTTGGAAAGTAAGTCATTTTCATTTTTCAATTTTAAAACACTTTTATTATGTTCTGACATCATGACTTTTAATTCCAAAATCAATTCATCATAGGCCTCTTGCAACTCATCAAAAGAATAATCATTTAAAGTAGATGAGTTAGAAGTTACCTTAGAATCATCAATAGCCATAAGGCATAATTTGGCTTCTTCATCATCGGATGAGTCTTCATCACTCCAATCAACATAAGCCTTTTGTTTACTAAACCCCTTGTTTTTTAACATAGGACAATCATACTTAATGTGTCCTAGTTTCTTGCACTCATAGCAAATAATGGTATCTTTCTCCTTGGTTGATTCAAGCTTGAGTCCTTCCTTCTTTCGAAATTCTCTTCCTTTGTTCGACTTCATAAATCTCTTGAATCTTCTAGCAAACCTCTATATCTCTTTTTCTTCATCCACTTCTTCACTTGATTCACTCACTTCAATGGTGGTGGATTTAAGAGCTTTACCAACATTCTTCTTTATAAGTCTTTCCTCTTCATCCCCTTTGTTAAGCTTCATCTCATATGTAAGCAAAGAACCAATGAGCTCTTCAAGACAGAGTGAGTCTAGATCCTTTGATTCTTCTATGGCCGTCACCTTTTGTTCCCAAGATGTTGAGAGACTATTCAATATCTTTTTCACCATCTCCTTGTTGGGATAAACCTTCCCAAGGGCTTTGAGATCATTGATGATGTTGGTGAATTGATCGGATATCTCTTTGATTCCTTCCTCCGGTTTTGCTTTAAATAACTTATAGTCAAGGGTGAGAAGACTTATCTTTAATTCCATGACTCTACTCATTCCTTCATGAGTGACCTCAAGCTTATCCCATATTTCTTTGGCATCATTGCACGAGGAGACTCTATTGTACTCATATTCACCAAGAGCATAAATAGAGTGTGCATAGCTTTTGCATTAAGTTTCACCTTCTTGATGTCATTAGCATCCCATTCATTTTCCTCTTGTGGAACACTAACACCTTCAACTATCTTTAATGGAATGAATGGCCCGTTTGTGATTATCCTTCACACTCTATAATCATTGGCTTGGATAAATAATTTCATTCTTTTTCTCTAATATAAGTAATTGGTGCCATTGAAAAAAGGAGGTCTTCTGGCGGAATGTCTTTCTCCCACGAACGTTGACCCTAAAGTAGACATCATTGTTGTTGGATAACTTGTTAATCGTTTGACCTTCTCTGAGGATCTTCTCTTGGTTGTTAAACCATCTTTAGAGACTTGCTCTAATACCAATTGTTAGCTCGATGGATCAACTAAGGAAGGTTGAATCGACCTTTGAGATGTTATGCTGAAAGCAATAAAAGTTTGCAACAAAGAACACAAGGATTTATAGTGTCGGCCCCAAATGCCTACTCCACTACCTTAGCATTCCACAACTAAGGATTTTCCCGAATCCACTAGATTTGTATAACCTTTGAGGACAAGGTTTAACCTTATAATATCTCTTAAGATTTATACATCAAAATCTTAAGATAGAACTTCATTAAGTTTTCTACCCAAACCTTAAGTATAAACCCTCTCTCAAAAAGAAACAAATAAGCAAACAAAGAAAAAATCCTTACAAGATTAGCATGTTTGCCAATTAAGCACAAATACAAAAAAGAACACTTGAGCTAAATGAATACAATGAAAACTCACAAGTGTTTATAAGAAAAGGTATGAAAGAATTAAGCTCTAGGTTGTTTTGACTGATCTTTAGGCTTTACACTTTGCTCTTCTTGATGCTAGACCTTTGGAAGATGGTATTTATACCCTCTAAGTGAATTCCAACCGTTGTGGTTGTTGGAAAAGTAATGCAGCTGTTGTAGCCATAAAAATCAGCATTAAATGCAGTTTGTAGCTTCGTTGTTCCGATAGAAGCATACTTGTATCAGTAGAGCTGAAGTTCTACCGGTAGAAGTCCCAGGGTAGACGACTTTACAAAATATTACCGCTGGAGTCGTTCTATCGATAGATGCTTCATTGTATCAGTAGAACTCTAAGGGTTTCATTTGGTATAAGTAGAACCTATCAGAGTATTGATAGAAGTATAGGGGATGCTGAACTTTGGTTACTGACTTGAATTGTTTCGGTAGAAGTCTTCAAGGTATTGGTAGAACTGAAGTTGTATCGATAGAAGTGAAGTTCTACCGGTAGAAGTCCCAAGCCAAAACCACTTTGCTCATTAGAGTCTGTTCTACTCAGCTTTTATTCAAAAAACACTTTAATTTTTTATATCAAAACATATTACCAAATAGGGATTAGTTTAACAAAATATGAAAGCGAATCTTTATCTCCCTGAAGTTGTAGTGGAACAAGATGAAGCTACAACACCAAATCCCTAAAATGTCAATCGATCAAATACTATGATAGCGAATCTCAATCTCCCTGAAATTGCAATGGAATGGAGTGAAGCTACAATAGCAAATTTGATCTCTTTAAATTTTCCACGGGGCAAGGTGAAATCACGACAGTAAATCCTATCTTCCTGAAGTTGTAGAGAAGTGGATACAGTGGAATTGAGCAACCAATAAAATGAAAGAGTGAGTTACTTAAAGAAGAAGCACCAAAGAAGCTGAATTCAGTGAGACCGGACGAAATTGGTCCTCCTTTTAGTCTTTGCTCCATTCCCGTTACAAAACAACGAGTAAAGAGGGGCAGCTGTTGGAGCCCAATTTGTCCGGGCCCAAATAAAAATCTCAAAAAAAAATAAGACAAAAAAATAAAGCAAATTAAATAAAGTCCATTTACAACCCATTTACCCTAAGCCCAAAACCCACATAAGCCCACTATCTTAAAAAATTTGGAAACCCTAATTCAACCTAAACTCCTCTACCGTCTTTTCCACCTCCCCTCGTGCCACGTTAGTTCACATCTTGGCTCCATGCCTTGGCCACCACCTCTAACACCGTCATCGACACCTGCAAAGAACAGAAGAAAACAAAGACAAAAGGAAAAAAACAAAGAATAACAAGACAAAAGCAAAACAACAAATGTATTCGGCTATAAAACCATGAAAATTGTTCTTGTAATCTCTCTTCTTTCTCTTTTACGAACACTCGAATAAAAAAAGAAGTGTTTCAAGGTCATCACTATTTTTTTCATATATATACTTTTATTTTTACTTTTTTTTAATTTTCCATTTTTTATTTCAAACATATAACAAACACCATAAATTAAAAATAAAAGAACAAAGGTTTTTTAAGGTATATTATACATTTTACACACATATATCTTTTATTCTTTTTATTTTATTTTTATTATTATTTCTAAAATACACAAAAAGATTAAAAATAAAAGGGAGAAACGTGGGATTTTTACCTGTTTTCGGTGCCATTCTACTATCATTAACGGTCGAGGCCATCACCTCCGATGATGGGTGGCCTACTTTGTGGTGAAGAACCCCTCGGACAACCCATGTTCGTTGTGGGGGGCTTCGGAGAACAAAAAAGAGGACCCTTTCCCTTTGTAAACCCTAAAAATCGAATGGTTTTTGGAATTTTTTGGGGTTTCAAGGGCTGATTGGGGGAAATCTAATCCTAGATCTGATCTAAGGATAAAATATGGAGCAAATGCCTCTTTTTTGAATTTTTCGGCCACCGAGGATGGTGGTCACCATTGCCGGTAACTGGTCGCTGTAGCGATGGTGCGACGGACCCTAGGTCCGGTCCTAATGGGCTTTGGAGAGAATAATTTAAAGGGAAGAAGTGTTTTTTTAAAACTAAGAAGAAATGAAAATTTTTTAAAAAAATTGGGTTATATAGGATGTAGGAAACGACGTCATTTTGGGCTTCATCTTAATATCCCTAAATGACGTCGTTTTGGTACTAACTCGAATCGACCCGACTCGTCCACTAGGGATCAGCGTGTTTTCGACCAGGGGCCAATTTACGCCCCTAGTCCTTCCATTTTTTCCCTTGTTCAAATTTTGTCGTTCAATCCTTTCTTTAATTTATTGCAATCTGGCCTTACGAGTTGATTTTCTTACAATTTGGTCCTCTGACTAGTAATCCTTCCCTCTGACTAGTAATCCTTAGGAAGGACACGTGTTAGGGTTTGGAAAATTGCCCATGCGGTCCTTTTTTTAATATTTGGGTTTGACCCTCATTTTTTCTATTTTTATTTTTTTACCTAAAACTCTATTTTTAATTTAATTTAATCCTCAGATTATTTTTTCCCTTTTTAAATTTGGCCCCTTTGTTCTATTTTTTTAATTTAATCCTTTTAGTTATTTTTATTATTTTATTTTTTTAGTCAATTTATATTTACATATTAATTCATTTAATAATTTAAATTTAAGTGTAATCATTTAATTTATTTCATGCATGAATATTTTTTTGTCATTTTTAAATTGCAACTTAAGCACATATTTATTCAAGCTTCGTAAGAATATTTTAATAAAATAAATTATGTGTCATTTTTATTACATGAATTATTTCAAAAACGAGGTAATGTCCTTTCATGTGAAAGATTTAAAAAATTATACCCTAACGTATTGGGTATGGTTTTTCGTTGAGCTTACGTAATTGGATATCCTATTTAAAATCAAAACATGATGATTAGTTAACAAATGACCTTTATTTTTGAAAATTCGAGAATGTTGTGTCCTAATGTCTTGGACATGACTTCTTTTTCTTGATTGTTTCGAAATAAAATGTCATTTCTTCATAAAAATTCAATCGTTTAAAACTTCAAAATATGTCAATCATTTAAGGATCGTATTTTAAATTTCACTCAAGTTTTCAAATTTTTTTAACAATTAAAACATTAAATAATTGACTAGGTACCAATTTTGGGCGTGTGAGGGTGTTAATCCTTTCTCACACGTAACCGACTCTTGAGTCTATTTTCTGGATTTCAAAGACCAGAACGTTTGTTTAAACGAATTTAAATATTTTATGGTGATCCAATCACACCAAATTAAAAAAAGATTGGTGGCGACTCCATTTTCGGTTTTAAAATAAAATTCGGGACTTTTCAAAAAAAATTCAACAATAGTTTTACAAATTAGTCTTTGGATTAGATAGATCAAGTTAATATGAGCTCAAAAACATAAAAATCACTAAAAAGGGGCAAGATTTACCTACCCAATCTAAGAACCCAAGTGACTAAAGCTCTCTTCTCCTTTTGGCAATGGAGTTTTGACTTTTGGAAGAAGAATTAAGAAAATAACACTTCAATTTGTCTTTATTTTTGTTATAATTTACTTATTTACCCAATTAATATTATACCCCTTTTAATTTACATTCAAATCTTAACATTTTAAGTCTAAAACCGTCAACTACTCTAAAAATAGTATAATTACTATTCAAGGAGGGTTTAATTGCACAATTGGTCTTTCAATGATTTCAAATTTTACACTAAACAAGCTTAATTCCAATTTAGTCCTAAACTAATTAGGACTAAATGAATAAATAACCCAAAAGTTAGTGGATAATAATCATACCCACCACTATTTTTACCATGGTTTAATTACCATTTTGGTCCCTTTACTATTTTAAATCTATAACAATGAATCTTTACCTCTTTTACAATTTAATCCTTTTACCTTAATTAAGCAATTAATCATCAAAATTACCGAACCAAACTTCAATTCATCCATAATACGATTCTGTAAATATTTAATAAAAATATTCATGGCTCTAAATTATAAAAACAAGGTCTCAATACCTCATTTTCAAAAATCACTTGACCTTTGAACCGAACCACTTATACTAACTTTTAATCCATTTAATTAAAATTCATCAAATTAAAATTCAATATAAAATTATTATTAACTCGTATAATTTAAATACTAATTATACGAACTTACTCGTCGGATTTGTGGTCCCGAAACCACTGTTTCTAACACCATTAAAAAACGGGCTGTTACATGGGACACAAGCTGTCACACGATCATGTGACACACAGGTAACCCACATGCATATGTGCCCCAAACGTGTTAGGTGCAAGATTCACACGAGCTGGCACACGACCTGTGACACAATCGTGTGACCTAAGTCAGTGAGTTACACAGGTGGACGCACAGGTGAGCACACGAACGTGTTAAGTAGCCACATGGATGTGTGGGATAGCCATATGGCCATGACTAGAGTCACACGATCTGGGATCTATCATATTGCCTAGACACATTGTAACCCCTTTTACCTAGCCTAAAAGATATGACCGAATCTAGAAGGTCACTATTGTAATTTCACCCTCAAGGAAACCATTTAAACATGAATACATTATAATTTATGGTAAAATAATCAGTAAAACAAATCAACTTTTACTTTTGTAATGATTTTCAAAAGTTTATAAATTCAAGCATAATAATGTTTAATAAAATAATCTGAATAAAACCTTTGAGTGTAAGTAAAAAGAATATCCAAAATATCAAAATCCCAAATTGAATTTACATCCCAATCTCAAATATTATAAAAAACCAAGATAATCTGAATAATGAAATAAAAATATAAAGACATGAGATTCTCCGAGTACCAAGTCGCCTAAGTCCGGATATATTTGTAAGAGAAACTAAGGGGGATGAGCTAAAGAGCCCAGTGTGTCTCTAAAGTGCAAGCAAACATAATCACAATATCATAATAATTTTCTCAAAACATTTAAGTAAGCATACAACATGTCATAACTCAGATGTAATAAAATCACATACACAATGCAATGCACTCAATCTCCATCACACCAACATAGTAGAGCCAATCATCACCAATTGCAGTGTGGTTTTACTATCAGCCATTTGAAGGGGTGATAACCACGTCTTCCACCGTACAACCCAACCCATGTACACATAATGGTATGATGTCAAATGTATCTCAATCGCAATCTCATGATAATAAATCAGAGTACACAGTGTATACGATATTCTAAATATCCACAGTCTGACAGATATGGATGGAAAATCAACATGCGTTACACAATACCGAGTAAAAATCACACAAATATCCCAACACAGAATAACACCACTGATGGTACTAAAAAGAACATATGTTTTCTCCTCATTTATTGGATAATTTGTTCCCATTTAGTTACCCTTAATACATATTTTAGCATTTTTTAGTTTAGTACATTGCATTTTCTAACTCAGTGGACCTTGGCCTAGTTTTCCTTAATTTTTCCATATTTTTCTACTAATTTCGTTGCATTTAGTATCAATTTTTACGTCTAAAGATGTCAACGTAGGAATCCATCTTAGAAGATCGAAGCAGGAAAGCGTTCAGAGCTGTAGCCACAAGTTTGATATAGAACTGTGCCCAAATATGTCACCGCATGAATACTTCCAGATTGCAACAGGGACTTTTACGTTGCTAACATATCTAGAAGCACCAGCTCATGAAAATGTCAAGTTGTCGCAGCGAATAAAATATAAATTTGCGTCCAGTAATGTCGCGACAACCTGCAACATCCTAATGCATAAACCAGATCTGCGTGAGTGTATAGCTAGAGTAACTAACTTGTACAGGTGCAAGGAAGTTAGATCTGAGAAAAGAAGGATACCTGTACTTGCCAGTGAAGATAAATAGAAGGAGGAGATAGAAGATCTAAAAAAAGAGGAGAGGAGGAAGCTCGTGAAGAAATCAATTTCATATTTTTCAAATTCTTTCTTAAGTAACCTGCCATGGAAGCTTAACTTTCCTAGAGGGTGATCTATTGCGATGAGAAGGCAACTACTTCTGATGATGAGTGCTCTTGAATGTTGATAAATTCTGTTGACTTTAATTGTGTATGGAAGTACATATTAATGTTAGATCTACTTTGATTTATGCTCAATTCTTCTTATTTGTTTATCTTTGGATTTAACTGTTTTGACCACGGAAGGGCGATTGCAGTCACTAGAAGGTGCAGTGACAAAGTTAGATCAACAAACAAGACAACGGAAGTTACTTGAGGAAAGAAGGAATTCTGGCCACTTGTTCTGAAATGCAAAGCATTGCCAGCAATGGAAGGTGTGGCTAATGTAAGTGTTTGGGTCTTTGCTAAACAGAGAAGTCGAAAGTAGTGAGATCTCATAGAACTTGATTGCGGCGACAATTTATCTACTAGTTACCTTGTAGTCACATTTAGTGTTTGTCAACTTACCAAATCAGGGATCCCCCACTGCTTTATAATTATTTTACTTCTTTAATTTTTGTAATTTACATTCACAAAACATCTTCAACATTCATTTCATTTTCTATTAAATTACTATGACAATCTGTATTACAATTTTACAATATTTACGTTGACAGTTTTAACTTTTTTATTTATGCAGTCTTGACTTAATTTCACTGACATTACTCCTAACAATTCTTCTTATTTTAACTACTTTTTCTTCGACAAATTTAAGCAACAAGAACACTATCCTCATGGGATCGATATCCGACAGACTCACATCTGTCTATTATACTTACATCGACAGTATCCGCTTGCACATTATTGTTGTGACGTTTATAGCGCGATCAAGTTTTGGCACCGTTGCTGGGGATGGCGTTTGTTTGATGTCTATTTTTGTCTTTGCATTTATTCTGTATTATCTAAATTTTATTTTTCACTAACTTGTTTCCTTTTTGTTGTTTATTTTTACATTTTTCTTTTAGCAAAATATGACTAGGAACGAGGTGTATAGAACCTCAAGATTTTGGACTGACATGAGTGATGCTATAGAAATGGAGCTCGATGCCATAACAGCCCAAGTATCTTCGTTGACTAATATGCAAAATGCTACAACAGTTGCAGAATGGAAATTTGCAGTGATAATTTACAATTACTGTGGAAGCAACCATGAGTTTAAACAATGCCCATCAAATCCAGCAAATGTGTACCACAGGGGAAATTTCGGTCGAAATGAAAATCCATATTCCAACACCTACACGCCAGAGTGGAAGCAACATCCAAATTTTTGTTGGAACAATCAAGACCCTAGAAGTATAAACAACAATGTTAGATCCGAGTAGACACTGCCTAATTATGATCAACTCTTGTCAAGGCAAAATACCCAGCAAGTCGAAGCATCAGAATTTTCATCATTTGAAAATTTGCTGATACAATATTTTGCCAAGATTGAAGTTGTGCTTCAGAGTCAAGCTGAATCCATATGAGCTCTAGAATATCAATTTGGCCAAATTGTGAGCGTAATAAATTTGCGACCACAAGAATCTTTGCCGATTGATATTGAGAATTCGATATCACAAGGGCAAGAGCATTGTGAGGGAATCATTCTCAAAAGTGAGACTCAACTAATTGAAGTTGTTACAGATGCTACAGTAAAGGAAGATAATTCAAATCTCGACAATTGAAAGATGTCTGAATAATCTAAAATGCAAACTGCAGCTGAAGAGGTTAAACAAAATATTGCGGAGACAGAATCAGATCATTTTTTCGCCACAAATGCTACAGCAAAACAGCCTCAAAAACTTGAATATACATTGTCAAAGAAGAAAAGATTGGCAGAATTCGAAGCAATCGCACTTACTGAAGGGTGCACTACCATGACAATTAAGTTGCTCCAAGAATTTAAGAATCCCAAGAGTTTCTCAATACCATATTCCAATGGTGATTGGTATATTGGAAAGGCATTATGTGATTTCAATGAAAGCATAACTTGATGCCTATATCCATAATTAAGAAGTTACGGAATTGGAAAAAACGCAAGAAAGAGTGGAAATTATTGGGATCGTGTGAAGAATAAAATAGTATGAAGCATTTGAAGAAGAAGGAACAAATACTGTATCTGCACCGATTGAAGAATAAGTAAACACCATTGTCGGCGTATTAGGATTCCTTTGTCGAAGCAATTTCGTACAAATTGTACTGCACCTACTAACTTGATGTTGAAAAGGGAAGAAGTTCGTGTGGAGGAAGAAAAAGATATCGAGACAAATTTAGCTAAGAATTTTGTCCTCACACCTGAAGTTGTAGGTGCAACTTCTGAGGTCTTGGCACAAGATGGAGAAAGTCAGGCGGAAGCTGTGGATGAAATTAATGAGGACCACAATCCTTGAGCAATAGTGGTCTACACTGGACCAACGAATGAAGTAGTTGATGATGTCGGAGCAGAGATGGAAACTGAAGATCAATCCATAGACTATGCGAAGCTCAAACAAAAGAAAAAGAAGAAAGAAGAGAAGGACCTGATGTCACGACAAATTCGGCTGAGAAATTTGTCACCGCACCTGAACTTGTGGGTGCATCATCTGATGATTTGGTGCCACCTGAAGCGAGTCAGGCGGAGGCTGTGATGGTCGATAATGAGTATTCCAATCATCTAGCCATGGTGCTTTATGTTGCACCACTTGCTAAAATACACCCATCTGATGTCACGATCGATAATGCTGGGGCGCAACCTGTGTTGAGGAGGAATTCGCAGATTCAGCCAAGCCAAGGGAACGAAAGAGAAAGCACACCAAAGACAAGAAGCGTCGCAATGAGGAGCGAAAGCGCAAGAAGAAGAAGACCAATGTAGCCACATCTTCGGCTACAGTACACTGAGTTAGTTTTTATTTTTAGCACTTAGTTTAGTTTTCATGCATATCATGTAGTTGTAGTATAATTGTCACTATGTAATAGCCCATTTTTCAGTGGTATTGAAAACAGTGGTTTTGGGGCCACAAACCCAACGAGAAATTTTTATCATGAGTGTTTAAATTAAATAAGTCAATAATAATTTTATATGGAATTTTGAATTGAAGAATTTTAATTATGGAATTAAAAGTTAGTATAAGTAGTTTGGTTCAAAGTCAAGTGATTTTAGTAAATGAGGTATTGGGACCTTGTTTTTGGAATTAAGAGCCGTAAATATTTTTATTAAATATTTACAGAGTCTTATTATATGTGAATTGAAGTTTGGTTATGTAATTTAGATAATTAATTGCTTAATTAAGGAAAAGGGAGTAAATTATAAAAGAGGTAAAAGTTAATTGCTATTGATTAAAAATAAAAGGGACCAAAGTGGTAATTACACCATGGTTAAAAAGCCCAAGCGATGGAGCATATGATTACCTTCCACTAACTTTTGAATTATTTATTCATTTAGTCCTTTTTATTTTAAGGTTAAATTGTAAATAAGTTGGTTTAATTGGAATTTAATATAATTGAAGGACCAATTATGAAATTAGACTCTTTTTAAATGGCCTAATAATAGAAATGATATTAAACTCTTTATTTTTTGGTAAATTGCAATTAAATCCTAATAAAATAAGGATTTACTAATTAGTTTAATTTAGTATGATCGGGAATGGTGGTTTCGAGGCTAAAATTTTGGTGTGTCAGATCATAAATATTAATTAATTAATATTTACAAAGTCACTAGTATCGTATTAAAATTTGGTTATGAAATTTTATTGTATAGATAGTTAATTAAGTAAAAAGGATTAAATTGAAAAGGTTGCAAAATGTGGTTATCATTGATTAAATGCATAAATTTATAAAGGAAAGGCATAGTTAAGTCCTTAAAGGGAAATTAGACCATTATTAAGGTGAGTGGATGGTTTTTACTTCCTTTTTGGCTAAAATATAAGTGTTATTAAGAAAGGGTAATTTGGTAATTACCTAAATTAAGCTATTATTAATTAAACAAAAGTAAATGAAATTCATTATCTTCTTCTTTACACCTTGTTTTGCCGAAACTCCATTGCCAAAGGGAGAAGCAAGCTTCGGTCACTTGAGTCCTTAGATTGGATAGGTAAACATTGCTCGTTCTTAGTAATTTTTATGTTTTTGAGTTCGTATTAGCTTAATCTAGCTAGCTCAAGGACTAATTTGTGATTAAGTCAAATGTTATAAAATTTTTCATTGATGAATAAGCTTGTTCTTGAAAGATTATGGAAGATTTATAAGCTTGGTTGTTAGATTTGATTATTTTGTTAAGTAGTTTTTGATGATTTTAATGTTTAAAGACTAAAATGTTAAAGTGATAAATTTGTAAGGACTAAAGGTAAAATAATTACAAAAGTGGGCTTTATTGAAATACTATAGTATTCGACTACACTTGATTTTGTTTAAAAATGGTTACTTTGCAAGTTTGATGTTAAAGGACTAAATTGAATAAAAGGAAAGTATTAAGGGTAGAATTGTAATTTTCCTAAAAGGACCAAATTGTGTTAAATGCTTTGATTATGTGTTTTAATATGAAATCTAGATGAATTGTTGATTTAGATTACGATTGTGCCATGGATTGCGGAAAAGGGAAATTAGTAGAATAGTCCCTAAAGTTTAGCCAAACTGCAATTTCATCCTGTAAGTTCGTACTATTAACTTTCAAATTTGATATTTGTAATTATATTTATTTTGAATATATTCTTAATTGCAGATCGAGACTGAAGGCTTGAGGAGTTATTCTGATTCTGGCTTTAAAGAGCGTTATTTTGATTCTGGCTCGAAAGAGCGTTATTCTGATTTGGCTCGAAAGAGTATTATTCTGATTCTGGGCTCGTAAGAGCTAACCATTCTGGGCTCGTGAGAGCTAACCATTTTGGGCTCGTAAGAGCTAACCATTTTGGGCTCGTAAGAGCTAACCATTCTGGGCTCGTGAGAGCTAACTTATTTGGGCTCGTAAGAGCTAACCTATCTAGGCTCGTATGAGCTAATTTTGTCAGGGCTCATGTGAGCTAAATTTTTGAAAGACCTAGTGAGAACAACCTGATGCTAATGCCACGAGATACGAAGATAATTCATTACTCTTTCTGTAACCGAATATGTTATTCTGTAAGTTAATTGTTCTTACGAACTTAGTAAGCTTTGTAAGCTTACCTATGTATCTGTTTACTGTTTTGTAGATTCATCTGCTGTTGAAGATCGGATCCTCAAGAAAAATCACACTATCCTGGGAGCTCGTTCGGTAGTCTTTATATCACTTGGCTTATATGGCATGTATTAGGATTGTGTTACTTGAATTATTTTGTGGTAATGGTTAAATAGCATGGTAACATTTTGTTGAATGTTTTGATATGTATTCTTTGTTGTTATGTGAAGAATTAAATACCAATATGAAATGTCTGTATAGGTATGATTTTGAGAAATTGGTAAATGCTATGGACTATTATGCAAACTTAGAAATTTATGTATATAATTGACATATGCATACTTGTTTCGGTAGAACCAAGGGTTGTATCGGTAGAAGTATAGGTATAGTAGGAGAGAGGTTGTTCACTGATCTGATTTGTATTGGTAGATGGAAGATAGGTATCGGTAGTTATACTCATAGAAGAATCGGTTACTTGTGAACTTGTATCGGTAGAAGTGGTAGGGTAGAACTTCTTAGCTCTCTTGAGTTTTTGTATCTGTAGAAGCATAACTTGTTTCGGTAGTAGTGTCACATGTATCGGTAGAACCATCTTGAGTATCGATAGAACTCTGCACTATTTTTGAACTATTTTTTGACTGGACAACTACCGATACTTGTCCAACGGATACCGGTAGAGGTCTCCAAAAATCATAGAAATGACCTTTTTACCCTTGGTGAATTGTATTTATAATCGATTGATGATTTATGATGTGTTGGGTACATATCTTTATTAAATAAGATTGAATGAAAAAAAGATGAACAGTGATATATGAACAGTAAGACACTGGGACACTGACCGACAACGGTTTCGAGTTTTAGGTGTTACACACTGCATTTTTATTGTCGTTGCATTTACATTGTCATCGCATTTCCATATATATTTATTAATGTCAGTGCATTAGGGACAATGCAAACTTTAAGTTTGGAGGGAATGTATATCGGCTGAAAATGAAATTGCACCCACATTTCAAAAAATTTTCCTTTTGAGTTTAATGAAGCATGAATGGTTATTAAAAATGTGCTTGAATTTTTTTTTATTTGATGCTTAATTCTTTAATCATGTGAACTGTTAATGAATGAGTTGGATGAATTTGATTGAATGTTGTATCTTCCATTTTTGAATGAGTGATTTAGATTGCATTAGTAATGAATGAATAGTATCATTATTTAGATATTGAATAAATTTCCATTTACAGCTACTTGTATATAAGTATAGTTATGAATAAAAAAAACCCCAATGTGGGTGTATTGTGAACTATCAAGGGGGAACACTCCATTGCAAGCGTTAGAAAAAGTAATCTAGCCAAAGCCTGTCATTGTAAGAGTGTGTGTCAGCGCAATTACATTCTCCTTGAGGGTTTGTTGCACCCCATCGTTACTTCCCAGGAACAAGGGTACAATAATGCAATGACATCCCTTAGTCACATAAAAAAAGGAAAAGAAGAAAAAATATATATTTGTATATTATTTTACAATAAATGTTGTTTTAGTAGAATGAATTTAAGATTTAAAGCATGATGCTAGCATTGATGAAATTGAAATTTTAGTTATTCATACCTATAAATTGTTGATGCAATATTCTGTCATTTGAATGTAATTCATGCATTAGGTTTTCAGATGCTTCAAGTTGCTAAAATGATTATTGTCTTGACAAAAATTCTTTTGTAGCCTTGCTAGTTTTTGTTTTACTTGAGGACAAGTAAAAACTCAAGTTTGGCGGTGTGATGGTACTAAAAGGAACATATGTTTTCTTCCCATTTATTGGATAATTTGTTACCATTTAGTTGTCCTTAGTACATATTTTAGCATTTTTTAGTTTAGTACATTGCATTTTCTAACTCAATGGACCTTAGCTTAGTTTTCCTTAATTTTGTCATATTTTGCTACTAATGTCATTGCATTTAGTATCAGTTTTTATGTCTAAAGATGTCAACGTAGGAATCCATCTTAGAGGATTGAAGTAGGAAAGCGTTCAGAGTTGTAGTCATAAGTTCGATATAGAACTGCGCCCAAATATGTCACCGCATGAATACTTCCAGATTGCAACAGGGACTTTACGTTGCTAACATATCTAGAAGCACCAGCGCATGAAAATGTAAAGTTATCGCAGCGAATAAAAATATAAATTTACGTCCAATAATGTCGCGACAACCTGCAACTTCCTAATGCATAAACCAAATCTGGGTGCGTGTACAGCTGGAGTAACTAACTTGTACAGATACAAGGAAGTTAGATCTGAGAAAAGGAGGATACCTGTACTTGCCAGTGAAGATAAATAGAGGGGAGAGAGAGAAGATCAAAAAAAAAAGAGGAGAGGAGGAAGCTAGTGAAGAAATGAATTCCATATTTTTCTAATTATTTCTTAAGTAAGCTGCGATGGAAGCTTAACATTCCTGGAGGGTGATCTGATGCGACGAGAAGGCAACTACTTTTGACGAGGAGTGCTCTAAGTGTGATGCAAGAGGAGCAATTACGGAAGGATTCTAGTAGGCTAGGAATAGAATGCTTCAATTTCTTCTTTAATTTCTCTTGAATGTTGATAAATTATGTTGACTTTAATTGTGTATGGAAGTACCTATTAATGTTAGATCTACTTTGATTTCTGCTCAATTCTTCTTATTTGTTTATCCTTGGATTTAATTGTTTTGAACACGGAAGTACGATTGCAGTCACAATCACTGGAAGGTGTAGTGACAAAATTAGATCAACAAGCAAGACAACAAAAGTTGCTTGAGGCAAGAAGGAATTTTGGCCACTTGTTCTCAAATGCAAAGCATTGCCAGCACTGGAAAGTGTGGCTAATGTGAGTGTTTGGGTCTTTGCTAAACAGAGAATTCGAAAGTGAGATCTCATAGAACTTAATTATGGCGACAATTTATCTTCCAATTACCTTGTAGTCACATTTAGTATTTGCCAAGTTGTCAAATTAGGGATCCCCCACTCCTTTATAATTGTTTTACTTCTTTAATTTTCGTAATTTACATTCACAAAACATCTTCAACATTCATTTCATTTTCTATTAAATTGCTTTGACAATTTGTATTACAGTTTTACAATATTTGTGTTGACAGTTTTAACTCTTTTATTTGTGCAGTCTTGACTTAATTGCACTAACATTACTCTTGACAACTCTTCTTATTTTAACTACTTTTGCTTCGACAAATTTAAGAAACAAGAACACTATCCTCATGGGATCGATATCCGACAGACTCACATCAGTCTATTATACTTGCATCTACAGTGTTTGCTTGCATATTATTATTGTGACGTTTATAGCGCGATCAACCACACAACAAATATATAGCATAGACAGAAACACACAATAGTATGTAGCATGGACAGAGACACACCTCAAGCAGGCAAAAGCTCTAACGTCGAGGAGAACGCCTCTCATGCTCAAATCTAACTTCGAGTCTAGTTGAATAACCTAAGAGAATAAACTTTACATTAAAATCTATCACTATGTCACCTAGTAAACACAACACTAAATCGAATAGTGAATACTCACGTGTAACTATCAGAGCTTGTGTAGGGGCAGACTAAATAGGTGGGGGACATAACTTGTTGGCCTTAAAGTCGGGATCACTTATACACACAATATCTCAAGCCAATTCCCTTATTCTACTTTCTTAGAAATTACTAAGTACAAAATAATAAAACAAGGCTTTCGAGTTTGAATTTCACGAAACGAATTGCGAATTCGGAATCAGGACGTCGAATAGTGTCAAGGCAAGGTTGGTCAAAAAACTCAACGATCAACGACCAATGATCAACGGGTCAGATCGAGTCAACGGGTTGGACTCACAAGTTCGGCTCGGGTTGAGCTCATGGGTTCGGGTTGAGTATTGGGTCAAGGCTTGGGTCGGGTTGGATTTAGGTCCATGGTTATTGGGTCTTAGTTGGTTGACAAAATTTGGGTCTTAGTTTAGTTTTGGGTTGGTTAAAAGTGTTAGGCCAAAGGTTTGGGTTTTGCTCTATGGTCCAATCTTCACAAATTTGATAGTAACATTTTTAAGGTTTCAATACCCTCATCAGTGGCACTAATCTTAGACCCTCAATGGGTGGCACAAACTCGCTGGCGATGGCGCAAAAGAGACCAAGACAACCCAATGGCTCCCACACACGACTTACCACGCCAAGAATGGCAAAGCGACGACGAAGCAACATAGAAGAAGGTGGTGACGAAGGAAAAACTGAAAGCTCTCACGCCGTTTCTCTCACACGAACGGCGACGAGGAAAGGTAAGATGATGGGGTTTATTTGCGACAGGACGGGGAACATACTGATGGCGACGATGTGGTGCACAAACAGCGGTAAGAGGGTCGTCGGAGGGTGGCCAAAAAATAAAAAGGGAGAGGGAGAGAGGGAATTCGACTAAGGAGAATAGGGAATGAGAGATAAAGGGTTTTAATTTTGGTTTAAATATTAGGGTCAAAACCAATTAAAAATGGGGTAATTTGCACAAAAAGGGCTCTAAAACTTAAGGTTTCCAAATTGGCCCCTAAATTTAACTAAAAATTCAATTTAGTCCTAAAAAATAAATTTAGCCATAGAATTTTAATTAAAGCTCAATTTAGTCCATAAGTTTCACAAATTTACGAATTAAACCTTAACTTTCACAAAATTTCCAATTTAGTCCTTAAGTCAAAATTGAGGTTGTTACACACACGATCGTGTGACCTTTATTTGAAAATAATAAGTTTTTCCCTAAACTTTTTAATTTGTTTCAAATTGGTCCCTAATTGTTTATAAACTAATTTTAAGGCCTCGTAGGCTCAATTTAAGGTTCGTTAATGTATGTTTTACTTTATTCTGAATTATATATGAATTTGTTAAATTAATTTGATAAACTGATGTTATTTGTTTTGAAATGTTTCGAATTTTACGGTCATACTCCGTAATCTTATCCCGACGATGGAAACGGGTTATGGGTGTTACACATTGTACTTGCAAGAAGTTTGATTGTTGTGACTATCTTTGCTCTCATGCTTTACGGATTCTTAGTGTTAAAAATGTGAAGAAAATTTTTGATTGGTATATCTCTCAAAGATGGACTAAAGATGCTAAAGAAAACATTTATGGTTGTAATGTTGCTGAATTTTCACAACAATATATACGGAGGCTAAAGTTGTATTTCGTAATCGTATGATTCGATTTGCTTATGATTTGATTATAAAAAGTCAAGAAAACAAAAAAACAAGACAACTTTGTCAAAAAAAATTATAGGAAGGAGACATGGAAGTTAAGAAAGAATTGACAAAGTTATGTGTTTCTAAGAATCATGAGCTCAAAGAGAATGAGAGAAATGCAAGAGCAGTCATTGGATCTACTAAGTTATCTATAATCAAGAATTTTAAATGCTTTATGTTTTTCTTACATAAGTGATAATTATTTTATTTTTAATTTAGAAAACGTAAAGAGGTTAATAATTGAAGAATTATCGAGCAATGATGATAATATTGTAAAACAGGATGAAAGTAAAACTTCTTCAATCTTAGATCCACCACGTGTTAAGCCGAAAGGGATATTTAATTCTAGGCTTAAAGGTCACCTTGAGAAAAGAAAATCAAAAGCATCCCAGTTGCACAAGCCGAGTAAAGTAATTTGATTATAAAATTACACTTTGTGGTAAATTTATTTTTTTAATTATATTTATTTTAATAAATGTTACATTTTATATAGGAAAAAGAAAACAATCAACAATTAGAGAATCCTTAGATGTACCCATTAGCTCTATTTTAAGTTATAAAAATTTTGTAAGTATAAAATTAATTAGTCACATATTACATAGAAGTATTTTATTGTTGTTATACATTATTAACTCCTTTCTTTTGTCTTCATTATAGATCATTCCTTCAATGATGATGTCAGCAAACAATATCTATGCATATTCATGTTAAAATTCAATGCAATTTTTCAACATGATAACCACAACCGATAATTATGTTATATCTATATCTTCGTAGAATGTATTGTAAATGAAACTATTTGCTTTTTTAAGACTCCAAGTAGTAGTTGGTGTTTAAGTGGTTCAAATTTACCTTATAATAGCATGCAACAAAGTACTAGTGTAAAAGCTCCAAATTTGTATCACGTATTCATTTTTTTATTTTGTTTGTAGATATATAATATGTTTGATTTTACATTAGATATTCAAGTTTATTTTATTCGTTAGACAACTCTTTTTAACATTTATTTTTGTGAATTTAATTACTTTAATCCATTAATTATAGGAACCACTTACACGTAATCAGGGATATCCAGATTCTAATAGTTAATCACAGGTTTATTTCATACTAATGCTTATTTTTTATTAATGAATTATACTTGGATATATATATATATTGTATATGTTCCAATGATGTAGGATAAAACCCTAGATTGTTTTTTTCAAAGTCAAAAAGTTACACATTATGGTGAAGCTATATTGCTGCAACAAAGTCTAGATTTGGTGCTTAATGGCAATTGATATTAGACTAATTTTTTTTGTACAGGATCATTAATATGACCATTACAATGTATAAAAGACTTGAATGTTCTATGTGTGATGTGACTCTATGCACTTCATTATTTGAGGTTCTTAATCAAGTGTTTTATTCTTTAGCTTCGTTTCTTTGATATTTCGTAATGAGATTTTTGCTAGTGATTTGTTTTATTTTATAATGTTAATTTCTTATTTTATATTCTGATATTAATTTCTTTTGTCTCATGTTTGAATCTTATCAAGATCTTTTGCAATGAACTATTTTCCTATTTCTGGAAGTTAAAATGCATAATTTCATTAATGAAATTACTACACCATCAAATCAATAGGTAATAATTTTGGAACAATATCAGCTCTCAAGAACATACAAAATAACAATTAAAAGAAACAATTAAAAAGCATATTCAATTCATAAACTTGTCAAATTCATACACTTTCTTTAGCCAATCAAAGAAAGATTAGTTGAAAACAAAATGGTTAAGCATTGTTAAACAATGTCATTGCTTCTAAACAATGTCTAGTCCAATGGTACAACTGATCTTATTCTAACTGGTGGTGCCATGGAAGTGGGATGCATACCGCTAAGGCTTGTTCTTTCAAACTTGGGTCTAGTTGAAAATGGCGAAGCTCCTATTCTTATTCTTAGCAAGACATGCACTTGAGTTGAAGTTAGCCTTTGAGTGTTCGATCTCGTGGAAGAAGTAGGGCTCAACCATGCATGAAAAGGTAGGAAAATAACCTAGTTCAGATCGAATAGTTGTGTACAGTGGAAGATTTAAACCATCTCAATGAGCAGTCTCTTGAAGCAAATTCTTATAGACAAAAGTTTCATCATGTGCAATAAAGATAAACTCAAAATAGTTTAGTTTTTTTTTTCCAAAATGAATAATCAGTAGCTGCAAATTCCAACTCAAAGACTAATGTAGAACAATTGGTTTCCTAATGCAAATTTGAGTAGGAAAATGGCATCTATGTAAGTCTAGCTCAAAAGTAGATAAAATTTAAGTTGAATGCTTATCAAAATTCTAGCAGCCAATGCTTTGGAACGGCCTCTATTGGCAAGCGTATTTAAAGCTACTTCAGCTGCAGCATGCTCAACTTGTCTCAAAGTAGAGCAAAAAGTAGGGCTTTCAAAAGGTTCTCCATTAAAATTGATAGTAGCTTTAAACCAAGGAGCATGATCTGATCCTTCTCGGATGCATGAATAAGAAGACGGCAAATTAAAGTAACTTCTTTAAGCTAATTGTTGTAGTTATTTCTTGTACATAACCACAAATATAACTCATATTTGTTAATGAAGGAAATTGAAATGAAAAATCTACAATTTAAATTCACTTCCATACTGATACTTTTTCAATATATATACACAAGGAAGGTTAAAGAAACTAATCTTCAATTATCAAAATCATTAGATAGTGCAAGATTTCACCAAATTCTCAAGTGCAACATTGGATTAACAGATAATCAGAACAACTAAATTGTAAGACATTTAAATCAAAACACATATCACTAAACTCAAATAGAGTCCATACAATTACATAAGACTCATAAAAAAATGAAAATCTCAATCAAACTATTCAATGAGGTGTTTTTTAACCAGAAAATGAAGCCGAGTCAGTCCATTTGATGGCAAAATCCAAAGAGAGACAACAATGTTGCAAAAACTAGCCACATGGGCTCTCCACTTTCAAGACATGGAGCAAATAAGATACTATAAACCAATGGTTATTCATTGCACTACACGAGCAGCTTTGGAATATCAGCTTCAGGTAAGCACCTTAAATTGCATTTAGCATTAGAAATGACCATTTAAATCTCCCTGATTAGTGTATACTTTGTTTCCATTGTATTACATTTAGCATTCATTTTTAACATTTTATACTTAGTATTTGTATTTTCTAAACCAGTGTTGTATGGCCTTACTTTCTTTCATTTTATCTCATTTGTGCTACTAACGTCATTGTATTCAGCATCAGTTTTGCGTCTAAGGTTGTCAGCGCAGGAATCCACCTTATAAGATCTGAGCAGGAAAGCATTCAGAGTTGTCACCACAAGTTTGGTGTAGAATTGCAACCAAATATGTCACCACATGAAGATTTCTACATTACACCAGGAACTTTATGCTGCTAACATATCTAGAAGCACCAACGCAAGAGAATGTCAAGTTGTCGCAGCAAATAAAAATCTTAATTTGCGCCCAAAAATGTCGCAACAACCTACAACTACCTTATGCACACACCAGATCGGAGTGATTGTACAGCTGGAAATAACCAACTTGTACAGCTACAAAAGAGAGTTAGATTTGAGAAGGGGAAGAAATTTGTACCTTCTAGTGATTATAAATAGAAGGGAGAGAGAGAAGATCATCATCAAGCTTGAGAAGAAATTAATTCTACATTTTCTAATTTTTAAAGTAAGCTGCTATGGAAGCTTAACTTTCGAGGAGGGTGATCTGACGCGACGAGGAGGCGACTACTTCTGACGAGGAGTGCCTAAGCGCGACGCAAGAGGAGCAATTACGAAAGGATTCTAGTAGACTAGGAATAGCATGCTTCAATTTCTTCTTTAATTCCTCTTGAATGTTGATGAATTCTGTTAACTTTAATTGTGTATGGAAATACCTATTAATGTTAGATCTATTTTGATTTCTATTGAATTCTTCTCATCTGTTTATCTTTGGATTCAACTGTTTTGACCACAGAAGTGCGATTACAGTCACAGTCACTAGAAGTTGCGGTGACAAAGTTAGATTAAACAGCAAGACAACGAAAGTTGCTTGAGGCAAGAAGGAATTCTGGCCACTTGTTCTTAAGTGCAAAGCATTACTAGCACTAGAAGGTATGGTAATTGTGAGTGCTTGGATCTTTGCTAAACAGAGAAGTTGACAGCAGTAAGATTTCATTAAAACTTAATTGCTATGACAACTTATCTACCTGTTACCTTGTAGTCACATTTAGTGTCTGCCAACTTGCCAAGTTAGGTATCCCTCATTTCATTACACTTGATCTACTTCTCTTAATTTACTTAATTTACATTTATAAAACATTTTCCAAAATTCAATTCATTTTTCTATTAAATTACCTTGACATTTTATCTTACAGTTTATAGTATTTGCGTTGACAGATTTAATTTTAATCTTTGTGTAGTTCTAGCTAAATTGCGTTGACATTGTTTCTAACAACTTTCCTTATTTTAATTTCATTTGCTTCGATAATTTTAAGCGACAAGAACTGCATCCTCGTAGGATCGATATCTGACAGATTCACATTTATCTATTATACTTGCATCGACAGTGTCCGCTTGCCCGCTTGTACATTATTGCTATGACATTTATAGCGCGATCAAGTTTTGACGCCGTTACCGGGGATGGCGTTTGTTTGATGTTTATTTTTGTAGTTGCAATCGTTCTTTCTTTGTTGACTTCTAATTATTACTAATATGTTTTATTTCTTTTGTTGATTCTTTTAATTTTTTTAGGTGTTTTATGTCCACAAGGAGAAATCCTAACAACATTGTCAGTTTCGATCCAGAAATTGAAAGAACTATTCGGAGGAAGAGACAAGAGCAAAGTAATATGTTTGGAAATAATAATAATGTTCCACAATTACAGCCACAAAATGTTGTTCCTCCAGTGCAGCCATAACACATCAATAATAGATTGCCGCCACAAGAAGAACAAATTCAAAACAGGACAATTAGAGATTTTGTTGTTCCTGTGCTCAATGATCTGCAACCAGGGGTAGTTAGACCAGCAATACAAGTTGGGAATTTTGAATTAAAATGGTTATGTTTCAGATGTTAAACTCGAATGGGTAATATGTTGGTTTGCCTCATGAAGATGTGATGGAGCATCTTAAATCCTTTCTGTTAATATATGCTTCTTTCAGTCAACATGGTGTTCCTGATGACGTCTTGAAGATGCAGTTGTTCCCTTATTCTTTGCAAGGAAGGGCACGTACATGGTTTCTTGGTTAACCGGCTAGATCTATTACTTCATGGAATGCTAAACTGTGAAATGATATCATAGCATACCATCAATTGGATGATGAAAACCTGCACACTATATGGGAGCGTTACAAAACTTTGCTTACATGTTGTCCCATGCACGGAATTCAATAGGAGACACAAATTGAAATCTTTTACAATGGATTAAATGCGCAGACAAGAAATCTTGTCGATGCATTTGCAAATGGTCCCTTGCTGGATTGCACTTACGATGAAGTCGTGCGAATCTTAAAGAGAATTGCGTAAAATGACTATCAGTATCCGATTTCTCGTTCTGCTCAAGTGAAAGCAAATCCTAAAGTTATTGAGTTAGATGTCATTTCAGCCCTAAGTCCATAAGTATCCTCACTGGCGAACATCATCAAGAATATGAAGGGGACGAGTGAGATTGCCCCTATTCAAGTAGCCTAGTAAATGGATGTCCCGACATTTTGTTGTGAAATTTGCGTGACAACCATAGTTATGAGGATTGTCCACAGCATGTTGAGAATGCATTCTATGTCAACAGTATTAGAGGGAATTCATATGGTAACTTATATAATAGTTTAGCTAGAACTCAACAACCTTGGGAGAATCAGAATACATCTACATTTAGATAAGGAAATTTTCTCGAATCAAGGGAACTTTTGACAAGGGAGTTACAACCATCAACAGTAGAATTACAATCATAATCCTCAGGTACATTCACATCTTGATCAGATACAGTCACAGAATCAAATGAAATCATATGCTAGTATGCAGCCACAACAGACTGCAATACCAAATATGCAAGGACAGCATCAACAACAGCAACAGTAGTACTCTCAGCCAAGATCAGATCCATTAACTGCTCTTGAAGCATTGATGCGTGAGCATATTACCATAACTGAAGCTATTGTCCAAGGAGATTCTTCTTCCATCCGTGCGTTGGAAGCACAACTAGGACAATTGGCTTCTAATATGATCACAAGACCACTAAGTGCTTTGCCCAGTGACACTGAAAATCCAAATCAGAAGGGGAAGGAGTATTGCAAGGCTATTACTTTGCGTAGTAGTAAGCAAACTGTCAGAAAAAGTAACAGCTCCAATGATGCACCTGTCGACGCAAGTATAACAAAGCAACAAGGAGAAGTTGTATCTGAAGAAGTAGTTGAAATAAGTGAGGAAGAACCACCAGTAATCACTCCTATGCATACCATTCGAACTTCGAAGTTGTCGACGCAACTATCAATGTCGACACAACCGGGTATATCACAACAACCCACTATGAACATACCTTTACTATTTCCACAGCGATTCAAGGAGAAAGATCATGACAGAGATTATCAAAAGTATGTATTTCCTTGAAACAAATACATATTAATATGCCTCTAGTTGATGTTCTTGTGCAGATTCCTAGCTATGGGAAATTTATGAATGAGCTATTGTTAAAGAAGAAGAAGTTATCCGATATCGAGACCATTACGCTCACAGAAAGGTGTAGCGCTGTATGACAAATAAACTACCACCTAAAATGAAAGATCCTGTCAGTTTCACAATTCCATGCTCCATTGGAAACCATTATTTAGGTAAAGCCTTATGTGACTTAGGAGCTAGCATTAACCTTATGTCATTGTCAACTTTCAGGAAATTAGGAATTGGTCATATGAAGCCCACTGCGGTGACATTACAACATGCGAACAGATCTTTGGCATAACCTGAAGAACAGATTAAAGATGTTCTTGTTCAAGTCGATAAGTTTGTGTTCCCAGCAGATTTCATCATACTTGACTGTGAAGCTGATAAGGAGGTACCCATTATTTTGGGACACCCATTTCTTGCAACGGGACACATACATATAGATGTTTTCAAGAGCGAGTTGATCATGTGTTATAACGATGAACATGTTACTTTCAGTGTTTTCGAAGCATCTCCATCAAGAAGTAAGGAACAATGTCACCACATTGATGTTCTGGACGAGTTAATTATGGAGAAATTTAATGAACGTAGTTCAGCAGTTCCAGAGGAATATGCAATGACATCGGAAGACAATATCCTATCTGAATGTAACCATAAAGTTCAGGCTAATGTTTGTGAGCTCAACATGGTTGGCAAATGGAATCTTTGGATTTGACTAATAAGACGATCCTAATTTTCAAGCCATCGGTTGAAAAAGCTCAGACTCTAGAGTTGAAACCATTACCAATGCATCTGAAATATGTTTTTCATGTGGTGACAATGGCCTTGTTCCATACTCGAGTGTAAGCATAGAAGAGGTTTTGCTTGTAGTCCATTTCTTCTAATATGCTGACAAGTCGCATTTGCCGCATATCCATGCGATCAAGAAGTTGTTCTATCTCCATCAATTTCTTCCTCATTTGAGGGTGTGTGGGCGCATTTTCTTGCTTCTCTTTTTTCTTTCCTCTCCCTGTCTCTTTCTTCTTGGGCAACTCTTTCACCATAGGGGTTTCTTGCCCCCTTGTCATACGCTCCACCGAGATGTTAATTATGGGCCCCTTGTTCTCCAGCACCTCCTCATTATCACGGGGCACAATACCCTTTTGTTTACAGAGCAACATTATTAAAGAAGGGAAAGGTAAAATACTTATCTACTTGTTCGCAGTTTCAGCGATTTTGTCATAGAGAATTGTGCCGACATCAGCGTGGCCTCCCTTTAGAATGGAATGTAAAAGGCACATGTGATCCAGCGTCGCAGTGTGCTATAGGTCGATGGTAGAATGCGGTAGTTAACAAAGTGGAACCACACATTGATTTGAGTTGTGAGATAACATTGGTACATCGTGTAGTTATGCAAACCATTACCAATCTACACTGCCACCTTGACGCATAAATCTCGCAGCACCAAGTCAGCTCCTTCATCAATTAAAGCCTCCAAAAACGTAACATGGGTATCTTCCTTCACTACGATGTGGAAGAGTTCGTTGATATGGGTGGCACTCCAAGGCACCAGACCTTCGCATACAAAAACAAACTCCTGTTCAAAATCCACTAAGTTGGCATAGAACTCTTTAACCATTGTGGGAGAATAATTGGCCGAATAGTCGCAAAAAGATTCCCAACCCAGGCGAGAGATTGTCCGTGCAACTTGTTTCCCTAACGACCATTGTGGAGATAACGGGAACCCCTATTCAGGGTGACAGTCATGCTTAAGCATCACTTCATGATATTTGTCCTTTGCCACCTTTGAGAGAATAGAACAGGTTCTCTCGATGGTGGTTTTTCAGCGTGACAAACCATGGCGGCTGTTGATTCAGTAGCAGATTTTGAAGTGGTTTTCGCTCCTCTTGTTCTGGCCATAATAATGGAAGAAAGAGAGTAAGAGTAACTTGCAAAAAAATTATAAGAGCAATAAAGAGAATGATTGTAACAGTAATGGAGGTTGTGAGTGGAAGAAGAGAGTCGAAAAAAGAAGGATTTTATAAACTCTAGAGGGGAGGAGACGTGATTATTGCAATCAGTGTGGGAAATCATTACGTCTGCAGCCAATAAATGATAGGATTGCAGATTGTACTTTTTGGGTTGAACCAATGATTGGGGATGAATGGAGATCAACCGGCGTGATTCTTGACTGAAACGCTTCGCTGAGTCATCACAGAGTGCATCGACATATTGTGCTATCAGATGCGTCAACAAAAAGGAGATTTTTTATTCCTACATAAACTAAAAAGGAAATAAATGAAAATAAAAAGCAAAAAATAAAAGTAAAAATTGTAATGACATTAAATAAATGTGACCATATTAATGGCCTCGCTTTGTTCTCTAACAGCTGAGCTTAAGTAGTGTTTCAGTCATTGGCCATTTACTTTAAACTGGTGACTGACATTCATTTCTTCAATTGTCACCGCACCATGCTAGAATGCTTCGACAACTTTTAAAGGGCCTGACCATCTCGAGCACAATTTACCTGGATGTAATTTCAAATGTGAGTTAAATAGAAGTACCAACTGACCAGGGTTAAATTGTCACCGCAAGATGATATTGTCGTGCCATCTCTTAGTCTTCTCCTTGTATATGGCTGCATTTTAATATGCATTATGTCGAATTTCTTCCAGCTCAGAAATGTCCAACAACCGTTTCTGTCTAACAGTGTCATAATCCATGTTCACCTGCCTGATCGCCCACATGGCTTTATGTTCAAGCTCAACTAGCAAGTGATAGGATTTACCAAATACCAACTGATATAGCGACATTCCTAACGGAGATTTATATGAAGTGCGAAATGCCCACAATGCATCATGTAGCCGTGAGGACCAATCTCTTCTAGATGGATTAACCACCTTTTCAAGAATGCTTTCAATTTGTGGATGATAAGTTGTTGCCATACGATCCTTCACACCATAACGCTTTAAAGCTGTTGCCACTTAATTGTTATAGAAATCAGCGCCTTGGTCACTTATCAATGCTTGAGATGTTCTAAATCTTGTAAGGATGTATGTGTGGAAGAACCTTAACACCGTTCGAGTGTCGTCTTTCAAAACCGTAATTATCTCAATCCACTTGGAGACGTAGCCAACAAAAACTAAAATATACACATTCCCAAAAGAGTTTGGAAATGCTCCTGTAAAGTTTATTCCTCAAACATCAAATAACTCCACCTCCATGATAGGTTGTTGGAGCATCTCATTGCGTAGAGATATAGAACCTGTGCATTGACATTTATCGCATTGCTACCAAAATTGTAGGCATCTCAAAAAAATGTGGGCTAGTAGAATCCTGATTGTAGGACCTTTGCAGCAGTCCTAACACCACCAAAATGGCCTCCATAAGGAGCATCATGGAAATGCCTCGGGATAGAAGACATCTCTTCCTGAGGAACACAGTGAAGGTTAATGTTGTTAGTGCATACCTTGAATAAGTATGGCTCATTCCAATAATATCTCGCAGTGTCTCTAATGAATCTAATTTTCTTGTTGCACTCAAAGGTAGCTTACCACAAACTAAATAATTGACAACATCAGCATACCATGGTGATGCATCGACATAAAATAATTGCTCATCTGGAAATGCATCTATAATACGTGACTAATTGCCATCATCACTTCCAGCTTCCAGACGGGATAAGTGGTCTGCTACTTGGTTTTCGAATCCTTTTCTATCTTTTATTTCAATATCAAATTCTTGTAAAAGTAGGATCCATCTAATCAAGCATGGTTTGACATCTTTCATCGCAAAAAGGTATCTCAAAGTAGAGTGATCTGTGTAAACTATAATTTTTGCGCCAACAAGATATGAACAAAACTTGTCAAATACAAAAACTACTGCTAGTAATTCCTTCTCAGTAGTCATATAGTTTACCTGTGCTTCAGTTAAGGTTTTAGTAGCATAATAAATTGAATAAAATACCTTTTCCTTACGTTGACCAAGCACAGCTCCTACAGCAAAGTCGCTTGCATCGCACATTACCTTAAATAGTTGCAACCAGTCTGGTGCGACGACAATAAGAGCTTGTACTAGCTGCTTTTTAATTGTAACAAATGCATCCAAACATGTGTCATCAAACAAAAACTTTTTATTCTGCTCTAACAATGAGCATAGTGGCTTTGCAATCTTGGAAAAATCTCGAAAGAATCTTCTATAAAAACCAGCGTGACCAAGAAAGCTTCTTATTCCTTTGACATTTGTGGGTGGCAGTAACTTCTCAATGATTTCTACCTTTGCTCTATCTACTTCAACGCCCTGACATGATATTCCATGGCCAAGGATAATGCCTTCAGCTACCAAGAAATGGCATTTTTCCCAGTTCAGCACTAGATTTGTGTCCTCGAATCTCTTCAAGACTTTCGCAAGATTGTCAACGTATTGGACAAAATTCTACGCATACACAGAGAAATCAACCATGAATAATGAATCTTCAATCATGTTCGAGAAAATAGCCATCATGCACCTCTGAAATGTAGCTGGTGTATTACACAAACAAAATGGCATACGTCGAAAAGCAAAGTTCCAAATGAATAAGTGAACATTGTCTTTGCTTGATCCTCCAGCGCAATGGCTATTTGATTGTAATCGGAGTAGCCATCTAAGAAACAACAATAAGCTTTTCCAGCTAACCTATCTAGCATTTGATCAATGAATGGTAATAGAAAATGATCCTTCTTTTTGGCCGCATTTAAACGATGGTAATCCATGCACACTCGCCATCCTACAGCAATGCTAGTAGGGATTAGCTCGTTCTTCTTGTTACTTACTACTGTGATGCCACTCTTCATGGGCACACATTGGACAGGGCTCACCCATGTGCTATCTGAAATGGGATAGATGATACCTGCGTCCAGCTACTTGATGATCTCTTTTTTCACTACCTCCTTCATTTTCTCATTAAGTCTTCGTTGTTACTCAATGGACTGCTTCCCTTCATTTTCCAGCCTGATTTTATGCATGCAGAAAGAGGGACTAATTCCTCTGATGTCTGCAATGCTCCAGGCAATGTGCTGCTTCAAAATTGCGATAAGCTTTTCTTCTTGACTCGCATCAAGGCTTGCGCTGACAACTACGGGTAATGTGTCATTGTCACCTAGAAAGACATACTTCAAATGTGTCCGCAATGGCTTTAACTCCAAAGCAAGAGCTTGTTCAATTGATGGTTTAAACACAGGGATGGTCCTATTAGACAGATCCAAAGATTCCAATTGCCAACCCTGTTTCAGTTGACAAGTATTAGCCTCAGCTCTGTGGTCGCATTCAGTTAGAATATCACCTATAGACGTCACTGCATACTCGTCTGGAACTGCTAAATTTCTTTCATTGAATTCTTCTATAATAATTTTATAAATCCAATTCCTAACTTCCTAAAAATGGATAATGGCATGAGGTTAATATTAGCTCCTAAATTGTATAAGGTCTTACCTAGATAGTGATTTCTAACGGAGTATGAAATTGTAAAGCTGTTGGGGTCTTTCATCTTTGGTGACAACTTATTTGTTAGCACAGCGCTGCATCCCCCTGTGAGCACAATTGTTTCGATGTCAGAAAGCTTTTTCTTCTTCGATAGTAGCTCTTTCATAATTTTCCCATAATTGGGGATCTACACAAGAGCATCCACAAGAGGAATATTAATGTGTAATTGCTTCAAGGTAAAAACAAACTTCTGATAATCTTCGTCATAATCTTTCTTCTTAAATCCTTGTGAAAATAGCAAAGGTATATTGTTAGTGGGCTGTTGTAAAAGATTCGGTTCTGTCGACATGTGCAGTTGCGTTCACATCTTTGTTGGTTGAATTATGGGCATAGGAGTGACTACATGTGGCTCCTCTTCGTTTATTTCTACTAGGACTTCTTTTTGCTGTCGTGGCTTAGATGCGTTGACATGTGCTTGATTGAAACTACTCAGATCCGAGATTTCTCCAAAATAACAAAACCTGTTTGCTCCTTGCTGAAGCAAAATAAAAAGTTTTTGTTCGATGATGCTTGTCAGGAAGCATTTGTTACAATTAAGCAGTAACTAGTGCAGGCACCTATTGTCTTCGCACCTAATTGGTCTCAACCATTCGAAGTGATGTGTGATGCGAGCGACTATGCTGTTGATTGATTGGCCTGTAAACGTCATAACATTTAAGTACAAGCAGACACTCGTCGATGCAAGTATAGTTGATAGATTTGCTCTATTGGATATCGATCCCACTAGGATAGAGTTCTTGATGTTCAATTGTCAAAGCAACTAAAGTTAAAATTAGAAGAATTGTTACTAAGAATGTCAGCGCAGCTAAGTTAGATCTTCACAGCTAAGAGAGTTAAGTTGTCGATGCAAATATAAAATAAATTATCAGAGAAAATTAAGATAAAATTAATAGTTGTTGGGATGTTTGTAAAGATAAATTCAGAACTAAATATAAATGGATCAAGTGTAAAGAGATGGAGAGGATCAATGATTTCACAAGTTGCAATGCTAAATGTGGTTGCAAGGTAACACATAGACGAATTGTCATCGCAATTATATTTCAATGAAATCTTACTGCTATCACATCCTCTGTTTAAAAAAAACCCAAATGCAAGTAACTACCACACCTTTCAGTACTGGTAATGACTTGCACTTAAGAATAAGTGGCCAGAATTCCTTCTTAACCTCAAGCAACTTCCGTTGTCTTGCTTGTTGATTTAACTTGTCACCGCATCTTCTAGTGACTGTGACTGCAATCGTACTTCTGTGGTCAAAGCGATTAAATCCAAAGATACACAGATAAAGAGGATAGAGTAAAAAGCAAATAAGATCTAACTTCAAATGGTACTTAGATACTCAATTGATAATCAACAGTATTCATCAAAATCAAGAGGTATCAAAGAAAAAGTCGAAGCATCCTATTCTTAGTTTACTACAACTATTCCGTGACAGCTTCTCTTGCACCGCAGGTAAACACTCCTCGTCAGAAGTCTTGCTCCGTTCTCGTCAGATCACCTTCCTCCTAACCTCAAGCTTCCATGGCAGCTCACTAAAGATTTAAGAAATTTTCCAGAATTTAATTCTTCACCACTTGATGCTTATCTTCTTCTTTTCTCTCCTATTTATAAGCTTCGAGAATTTCAAATTTCCTTCCTCCTCAGATCCAACCATTTTGGTAGCTGTACAACTTAGTTAATTCCCGCTGTGCACTCACGCAGATCTGGTGTGTTCTTTAGGCATCTGCAAGTTGTCGCTGCATCTCTGGGTGAAATCTTTGATTTTTACTTGTGACAACAACTTAGTTCCAGCTGTGCACTCACGTAGATCTGGTGTGTTCTTCAGGCATCTGCAAGTTGTCGCTGCATCTCTGGGCGCAATCTTTGATTTTTACTTGCGACAACAACTTAGCATTCCCCTGCGCTAGTGCTTCCAGGTAGCGTGAATTCACTTGTACGAAGTGAAAGTCTTCATGCGGTGACATCTTTGGCCGTAATTCCATGTTAAATTATAGCTGCATCTTTGCACACTTTCCAGCACTGATCTTCAGAAGTGGATCTTTGCGCTGACATTTTCAAACACAAAACTTTTGCTGCATATGGCGACATTAGTAGTATAAAAGAAGCTAAAATGAAAAGAATTAAAGTCATTCAACATTAAGTTAGAAAATGAAAATATCAACTATGAAATGTTTAACATGCATACTAAATATGATACAAAAGGAACAATTAATACACAAGTTTTAAGGAGAAAATAGATATAATTTCTAATGCTATCACACCCTCAAACTTAAGTTTTTACTTGTCCTCAAGTAAATAAAAGTTAACAAAGTCAATCAAAATTATCACTGCAACCATCATTCTAGCAACTTCAGTTCTCTGGAATCCTGATGTATAAAATGCATTCATATGACAGAATAATGTGCCAACAATTTATAGATATGAATAATCAAGAGTACAACTTCACTAATGTTAGCATCATGCTTTGAATCTCAACCTTTCTTAACCAATACAGTATTTATTACAATATAATTTTTTTTTCTACTTTTTTTCTTCTTTGCTTTCTTTTTCTTCTTTTCTATTTTTTTTATACGTGACTGAGAGATGTCATTGCATTACTATACCCTTGTTCCTGGGAAGTAACGATGGGGTGCAACAAACCCCTAGGAAGTATGTATTACGCTGACACACACTCTTACAGTGATAGCCTTTGGCTAGATAATTTTCTATCACATGCAGTGGAGCGTTTTCCCTTAATAAGTCACAATGCGCTCACATTGGAGTAAATTATTAATAGTAAATATCGTTGCAATTGGTAAGTTAATTCAAGATTCAAATATTGATACTACTTATTCATTACTAATGTAATCCCAATCATTCATTCAAAAGTAGAAGGACTCAATATTCATTCACATTCATCCAATTCACATATCAATATTCCAAACAATTCAAGATTTATGCATGAAACAAAAATTGTAATCACATTTTTCTTGTAACTTTGCATACTTTTATTGACTTAAAAAGAGAAGTAAATTCTTCAAATATGTGGGTGCAATTGCATTTCTATTTCACACAAATTCCCCTCAAACTTAATTTCTGCATTGTCTCCAATGCACTGACAATATTATACAAATTAGAATGGAACTGCAATTACAATGCAAATATACTAACAAATAAAATGTAGTGACAAATAAAAATGTAATGAGAACTAAATAAGATGCATGCAACTAACTAATGAAAAGTAAACTAACTCATTGTTCAGCAGCCGAAGAAGTGGTTGCCTTGGCTTTCTTCTTTTTCTTCCGGCGCTCTTCTTTACGCTTCTTTTTCATTTTGTCCTTCCTCTTTCTTTTCTTGTCCTTGGAGTCAACTAGAACAGCGGATTGCTCCTCTATAGCTGGTTGAGTGAAGGCTTCATCTACAAACACGTCAAATGGGTGAACTTCAGCAAGTGGTGCCACATAGGGCACAATGGCTAGAGGATTATAATCCTCAGTACTGCTAGTGATTGCCTAGGCTTAGTTCACTCTAGGTAGCGCCGAGTGTTCAACGGATGCCCCCGCACTGGTAGTTACATCGACAAATTCTTCCTCAAAATTTGTCGGGGCATCTTCCTTCTCTTCTTCCTTCTCTTATTCTTCCTTCTCTTCTTCATTTTCCTTCTTCTCCTTAGGTTTCGCTTTCTCAGTTGTGCCTGCCTCATCTTTTTCCACTCCTTCTCCTACTTCTAGTCCCACAGATACAACTGGTGTGCATTTATCCATAACAACAGCTTCTTTTTTGCCATTTTAGCCCCAAGGCAATTTGAAAACTCATCCTCGAACATATTATCGATAGTTCTGAAACAATACTCTATGTCCTTGGATTTTCCCTCATGCCCCTTATCATCAGAGATATGAATTCTTGTTGGGGATGGGACTAGCTGAGGTCTACCTTCAAAAGTGGGTTGCTCAGAGGATGATAGGGCTTCTCTAATAATTAAGGGAAACACAGGGAATTCTGGTATGGGATGGGGGCTTAGATTCCTCGATGTGATGATAATGGCCTTATCCCATACCCGATTGTAAGCATAGAAGAGGTTTTGCATGTAGTTCATTTCTTCTAATACGTTGACAAGTCGCACTTACCGCATATCCATGCGGTCAACAAGTTGTTCTATCACTATCAGTTTCTTCCCCATTTGAGAGTGTATGGGCACATTTTCTTGCTTCTCTTTTTTCTTTCCTTTCCCTATCTCTTTCTTCTTAGGCGGCTCTTTCACCATAGGGGTTTCTTGCCCCCTTGTCATATGCTCTACCGAGATGTCATTTTATGGCCCCTTGTTCTTCAGCACCTCCTCACCATCACAAGGCACAATACCCTTTGTTTGCAGCTCAACATTATTAAAGAAGAGAAAGGTAAAATACTTGTCTACTTGTTCGCAGCTTCAACGATTTCATCATTGAGAATTGTGTCGACATTAGTGTGGCGTCCCTTCAGAATGGAATGCAAAAGGCATATGCGATCCAGCGTCATAGTGGTGCTATGGGTCGATGGTAGAATACAACAGTTAACAAAGTGGAATCACACATTGCTTTGAGTTGTGAGATAACATCGGTGCATCGTGTAGTTATGCAGATCATTGCCAGTCCACAATACGTCCTCGACGCATAAATCTCGTAGCACCAAGTTAGTACGTGCATCAGTTAAAGCCTCCAAAAACGCAGTATGGGTATCTTCCTTCATCGCGATGTGAAATAGTTCGTTGATATGAGTGGCACTCAAGGCACCAGACCCTTGCATGCAAAAACAAACTCCTATTCAAAATCCACTAAGTTGGCATAGAACTCTCTAACCATAATGGGAGAATAATCGGCCGGATGGTCGCAAAAAGACTCCCAACCCATGCGAGAGATTGCTCGTACAACTTGTTTCCCTAACGATCGTTGTGGAGACAATTGGAACCCCTGTTTAGGGTGATAGTTATGCTTGGGCATCACTTCATGATATCTGTCCTTTGCCATCTTTGAGTGGAATAGAACAGGTTCTCTCGATGGTGGTTGTTCGACGTGACGAACCGCGACGGCTATTGATTCAGTAGGGGATTTTGAAGGGGTTTTCGCTCCTCTTGTTTTGGCCATAATAGCGAAAGAAAGAGAGTAAGAGTAACTTGTAGAAAAATTATAAGAGCAATAAAGAGAATGATTGCAGCAGCAATAGAGGTTGTGAGTGGAAGAAGAGAGTCAACAAAAGAAGGATTTTGTAAACTTTGGTGGGGAGGAGACGTGATTATTGCAATTAACATGGGAAATCATTGCGTTTGCAGCCAATAAATGTCAGGATTACAGATTGTACTTTTTGGGTTGATCCAACGATTGGGGATGAATAAAGATCAACAGGCGTGATTCTTGGCTGAAACGCTTCACTAATTAGATGGATCATATTATTAAACCTAGGCTGATTAGATGGATCCTATTATTACAGTTTATACTGACCATTCTGCCTTGAGATACCTTTTTGCCAAGAAAGATGTTAAACCTAGGCTGATTAGATAGATCCTATTATTACAAGAATTTGATATTGAGATTAAAGACAGAAAAGGATTGGAAAATCAGGTAGTAGACCACTTATCTCGACTAGAATTTGGAAGTGAAGATAGAAACAAATCACAAATTATCGATGCATTTCCAGATGAGAAGTTATTCTTTGTTGAAGCATCTCCATGGTATGCAGAAGTGGTTAATTATTTAGTCTGTGGGAAGCTACCACTAAATGCAATTGGTCACCGGAAGGTTAGATTTCTTCGAGACGCTGTAAAGTACCATTGGAATGAGCCATACCTATTTAAGGTATGCGCTGACAATATTATCCGTCACTACGTTCCTGAGGAAGAAATGCTATCCATCTTGAAACATTACCATGATGCTCCTTATGGAGGTCATTTTGATGGTGTTAAGACTGCTGCAAAGGTCCTACAGTCAGGATTTTACTGGCCTATATTGTTTCGAGACATCCACACTTTTACTCAATAATGTGACAAATGTCAGCACACCAGATCAATATTTCGACGCAACAAGATGTTACAACAGCCTATCATGGAGGTTGAACTCTTCGATATATGGGGTATTGACTTCATGGAACCATTTCCAAATTCTTTTGGAAATGTGTATATTCTGGTTGTTGTTGACATGTTTCAAAATGGATCGAAGCAATAGTTGTTTCAAAGGATGATGCTTGGACGGAGTTAAAGTTCTTTCACACATACAACCTTACACAATTCGGAACACCTCGAGCTTTAATAAGTGACCAAGGCACACACTTCCATTGTAATCAAGTAGCAACAGCTTTAAAACGTTATGGTGTGAAGCATCACATGGCAACCACATATCATCCGCAATCAAATGGACAAACGGAAGTATCTAATCGATAGATAAAAGGTATTCTTAAGAATGTGGTTAATCCATCTAGACATGATTGGTCTTCACGATTAAAGAATGCATTGTGGGCGCTTCGCACTGCATACAAAACACCGTTAGGGATGTCGCCATATCAGCTGATGTTTGGTAAATCCTATCACTTGCCCGTCGAACTTGAACATAAGGCCATGTGGGAAATCAACCAAGTGTGCATGGAATACGATGCTACTAGGCAGAAAAGATTGTTGGACATTTCAGAACTTGAAGAAATTCGATGCAATGCTTATGAAAATGCTGTCATTTACAAGGAAAAAACTAAGAGATGGCATGATAACATCATTTTGCATCGACAATTTTTCACAGGTTAATTAGTTCTTTTATTTAACTCACGTTTAAAATTACATCCAGGAAAATTGCGTTCTAAATGGTTAGGCCCTTTTGAAGTTGTCGAAGCATTTCCACATGATGCAGTAAAAATCAAAGATTTGAACGACAGGCACCAATTCAAAGTAAATGGCCAACGATTAAAGCACTACCTAAGCCCAAACATCAACAACCAAAACGAGACCATTAACTTGGTCACAATTTCTTAAAATGTCGTTACAACTTTTCTATTTACTTCTTGTCATTTGTTTCCTTTTATTCGTTGCTTTAGTTTTTTTCTACAGGAATAAAAATTCTTCTTTTTGTCAACGCACACAAAAGCACGGCTTGTCGATGCATCCAATTACTGACTCATCAAAGTGTTTCAGGAAAGAATCACGTCGATTGATTCACCTCTTTCCCAAACTGTTGGATCGGTTCGAAAAAGGACAATCTGTGCCCTTACATTTATTAACTGCAACCACAATATACTCTTGCAGCAGCAATCATCACGCCTCTTCACCTCTATTCTCTATAAAATACCCTATTTGTGCTGACTGTGTTTTCACACTCACATCCACCATTATTGCTGTAATCTTACTTTTCTTCCACTTTCAATTTTTTGCAAAATCTTCACTATCTTTTTCTCATTTAGATATGGCAAGAACTCGTGGTGCTAAAACCCCATCGAAACCAATTGTTGAATCGTCTACAGCGATGGCCTGAAATGACGACCAACCACTATCTAAGGAGTCTGTCTTGTTCTTAACAAAAACGGTAAAGGATCGTTTTCATGACGTGATGCTAAAACGAAACTGCCATCCTGAGCAGGGATTTCAGTTGTCCCCACTTCTGACGTTGAGAAAGCAAGTGGCTAGAATGATTTCACGTTTGGACTGGAAGAAATTCTGTGATCATCCGGAAAGGTATTCCCCATCTATGGTAAGAGAATTTTATGCTAACTTGGTTGACCTGGAGCAGGAGTTCATCTTCATCCGTAAAGGTCTGGTGCCATGGGGCGCTGACCACGTCAATGCCCTTTTCCATATTACAGAGGGAGAAGACGAGCATGTCAAGTTTTTGAAGAACTTGACAGAGAAAGACGCTGATTTACTGTTGAATGACTTATGCGTCGACAGTACAGTTTGGACTGGAAATAATCCGAACAATTATATAATGCACCGTCATTACCTCACCGTCTAGAGCAAGGTTTGGTTTCACTTCATAAACTGCCGTCTCCTGCCATCCACTCATAGCAATACTGTTACGCTAGATAGAATGTGCCTGACACATTCTATTATCAAAGGCCGTCGGATTGATGTCGGGGCAATTCTTCCCCAAGAAATTATTGAATCTGTCACCAGACAAACAGCTATCTTGCCTTTCCCTTCTTTAATCATGCTATTGTGTAAACAGAGGGGTGTTGTGCCTCACGAAGGGGAAGAGTTTTTGGAAAACAAAGGTCCGATAAATGTTGTCAGTGGAAAGAATGACAAGGGGGCAGGAAACCCCTATTATGAAGGAAGTGCCATCAAAGAAGGAAAAAGGCAAGGTGAAAAAGAAGGAAAAACAAACCCATGCGGCCACAGATCCTCAAATTTGAAGGAAGCTGAATGAAATTGAGCAACTAGTTGATCGAATGAGTATCCAAAAAATTAAAATTGTCGGCGCAATGGACGATATTGTGCATACACAGAACTTATTCTATGTCTATAAAAGGGCATGGAATACTGCTATGGTCAGCACATTAAGCAGCTTGAGCAAGCATCCCTTGCTAGAATTCCCTGTGTTTCCACCTATCATCAGGGAGGCAGTACCATCCACTAAGCATGCTACTTCGAAAGGGAAAAATCAGTCTATCCACTCTCCCTAAATGGTCCATATTTCTGATGATGAGGACCAAGAAGTCCATTCGAGGGATGTGGAGGAGTGTTTTCGTAAAATTGCCAGCCTTTTTGGGGACGAATTTTGAAACAGCTTGGAGGCCAATATGGCGGCGGAAAAACAAGCTGCTACTGCTGAAGAGGAACACGTGACTGTTGCCTCTATGGCTGTTGTAGGAGGAAAAAAAGAAAATAGAAGAATAATGAAGAGAAGAAAAGGAAAAAAATGAAGAAGCTTTTGTGCCGACCAATTTATTGAAGGAATTTGTCGCTGCACCTACTAATGTGGGTGCTTCTGTTGAAAACCTGGCACCATCTGGGGCGAGCTAGGCCGAGACCGTAACATACAATAATGAGGATTCTAATCCTCTGGCTATTGTGCCATATGTGGCACCACTTTCTGAGATTCATCCGTCGGATGTTACTGTTAATGAAGCCAATATCCAACCGACCATGGAGGAGCATTCCACCTCACCAGTTGACCTAAAGGAGAAAAAGCGCAAACGTAAGGACAAAAAGAAGCGCAAAGAGGAGCATCCAAAAAAGAAGAAAAAGTCCAAAGCAGTCACATCCTCGGTTGCAACACACTGAGTTAATTTTTTCTATTTTTCAGTACTTAGTTTAGTTGCATACATTTAATTTAGTTGTCATTTCATTCTTAATTTCTCTGCATTTTATTTGTTAGCACATTTGCATTGTGGTTGCATTTCCATTCATATTTGTATAGTATTGTTAGTGCATTGGGGACAATGCAGACACTAAGTTTGGGGGGAAATGCGTATGGAATGGAAATGCAATTGCACCCACAAGTCTAAGAATTTATTTGTCTTTTTAGTTGAATAAAAGTATGCAAAGTTATGAAAAATGTGACCACAATTTTTCATTTAATGCTTAATTCTTGAATTATATGAGATGATAATATATGAATTGGATGAATGCAATGAATGAATGTTGTATCCTTCTATTTTTGGATGAATAATTGAAATTGCTTTAGTAATGAATGAGTAGTATCATTATTCGAAATCTTAAATTAACTTACCATCTTGCAGCTATGTATATAATTATATCTACTAATAAAAGACACTCTAATGTGGGTGCATTGTGACTTAAAAGGGGGAACGCTCCGCTGCAAGTGTTAGAAAAATTATCCAGCCAAATGTTGTCACTACAAGAGTGTGTGTTGGCAAAATTACGTGCTCCTTGGGGGTTTGTTGCACCCTATCTTTACTGCCCAGGAACAAGAGTATAGTAATGCAATGACATCTCTCAGTCGCATAAAAAAAGCAGAAAAAGGAAGAAAAGTTGATAATATATATGACAATAAACGATGTATTGGTTAAGAAGATTTAAGATTTAAAGCATGATGCTAGCATTAGTGAAGTTGTAGTTTTGATTATTCATGCCTATAAATTATCGGCGCAATGTTCTACCATATGAATATAATTTATACATTAGGATCTCAGAGAATTTAAGTTGCTAGAATGATTATTGCGGTGACGAGAATTTTGATATGACTTTGTTAGCTTTTATTTACTTGAGGACAAGTAAAAACTCAAGTTTGGGGGTGTAATAGCATGAGAAATGACCATTAAAATCTCCCTGATTACTGTATACTTTGTTTCCATTGTATTACATTTAGCATTCATTTTCAACATTTTATACTTGTATTTATATATTCTAAATCAGTGTTGTATGGTCTTACTTTCTTTCATTTTATCTCATTTGTGCTACTAATGTCGCTGCATTCAGCATCAGTTTTGCATCTAAGGTTGTCAGCGTAGGAATCCACCTTAAAAGATCGGAGCAGGAAAGCATTCAGAGCTGTTGCCACAAGTTTGGTGTGGCATTGCAACCAAATATGTCACCACATGAAGATTTCTACATTATACCAGGAACTTTATGCTGCTAATATATCCAGAAGCACCAACGCAAGAAAATGTCAAGTTGTTGCAGCAAATAAAAATCTTAATTTATGCCCAGCAATGTCGCGACAACCTGCAACTACCTTATGCACAAACCAGATCTAAGTGAGTGTACAGCTAGAAATAACCAACTTGTACAGCTACAAAAGAGAGTTAGATCTGAGAAGAGGAAGAAATCTATACCTTCTGGTGATTATATAGAAGGGAGAGAGAGAAGATCATCATCAAGCTTGTGAAGAAATTAATTCTACATTTTCTGATTTTTAAAGTAAGCTTCCATGGAAGCTTAACTTTCGAGGAGGGTGATCTAACGCGATGAGAAGGCGACTACTTCTGATGAGGAGTGCCTAAGTGCGACGTAAGAGGAGTAATTACAGAAGGATTCTAGTAGACTAGGAATAGCATGCTTTAATTTCTTCTTTAATCCCTCTTGAATGTTGATGAATTCTGTTGACTTCAATTGTGTATGGAAATATCTATTAATGTTAGATCTATTTTGATTTCTACTGAATTCTTCTCATCTGTTTACCTTTGAATTTAACTGTTTTAACCACGGAAGTGCGATTGCAGTCACAGTTATTGGAAGGTACAGTGACAAAGTTAGATTAACAAGCAAGACAACGAAAGTTGCTTGAGGAAAGAAGGAATTCTGGCCACTTGTTCTCAAGTGCAAAGCATTACCAGCACTGGAAGGTGTGGTAATTGTGAGTGGTTAGGTCTTTGCTAAACAGAGAAGTTGGCAGCAGTAAGATTTCATTAGAACTTAACTGCGGTGACAATTCATCTACCAGTTACCTTGTAGTCACATTTAGTGTCTGCCAACTAGCGAAGTCAGGGATCTCCCCATTTCTTTACACTTGATCTACTTCTCTTAATTTACTAAATTTACATTCATAAAACATTTTCCAATATTCAATTCATTTTTCTATTAAATTACCTTGACATTTTACACTACAATTTATAGTATTTGTTGTGACAGATTTAATTTTAATCTTTGTGCAGTTCTAGCTAAATTGCATTGACATTGTTTCTAACAACTTTCCTTATTTTAATTTCATTTACTTCGACAATAAGCAACAAGAACTCCATCCTCATGGGATCGATATCCGACAGATTCACATCTGTATATTATACTTGCATCGATAGTGCCTGCTTGCACATTATTGCTGTGACATTTATAGCGCGATCAATACATTCAACTAATAAAAATCTTGCAATAATCGATTGGATATAATCAGTAGTTGTATTAAACACTACTATACTAATATCTTGAGATAAACATACAAGGTTATAACAAGCTAGATATATCGACATCGATCATTAAAATGGACAACGACAATGAAAAAAAAAGACAAAATATAATGCATGAAGAGATAAAATACCACAACTATATGAATTTGATAATTCCAAGAAACCAACTTAAAAAAATTAGCAAGATGAATATAACTCTAAGACTAAACTAAAATTCTAAAGTCCTGTAATTCTACTTGTTTCGCAAGAATGCAAGCACGATCGAGAGAGTTCAAGATCTCATAGTAGAAGACAGAAAAGTTCAAAGCCAATCCTAAATGGATAGGATGAGTAAGGGTTAGCTCAGCTACTACAATGTCTTGAAAAAAAAGCTGTTGAGTTTAATCAGCTCACAAAAGAACAAAACAAAGAAATCAGCAAATGAAAGTTTAAAAACAGAACCAAAAACTCTCCAAAAAATTGTTGAGAAGATGATCAATTTTTCATTGATAAAAAATCTGATATTAAAACAACATTACATAAATAGCTAAAGTTACATGAGAAAAAATGGATATTATTTGTTCTAGTGGACAAGCAGTAACATCACAATCATCATTCCTAAACATCTACTAATTACAACTATCATAACTACCTTAACCTTAAAAACAACAAAATAGACTTGACAAGAGTTGACTTGTTACAAACTAATGGAACAAGACTAAAATTATAACTAGACAAACTAAAAACAAACTAGACTAAATCTACCTACTACAATCTGTCTGCTGCCAAAACCATGTCTGGTATTGCTCGATGCTTCTTGATGATGCTCGATGCATGCTGCTGCAGCTGGCTATGCTGCTACATGGTTGTCACACTTCAACACTCCTCATTGGCTACTATGCAGCTACACCAATCTTCCTTCTCAAAAAAATCAAATCTTGCATTAGCAAGTGGTTTGGTCAAAATATCAGCTAATTGAACTTCTGAGCTACAATACTTCAGTTCAATTTCCTTAGAAAGTTCAGCTTCTCTAACAAAATGGTACTTGATCTTGAAGTGTTTGGTCTTGCCATGGAACACAGAGTTCTTGACAATAGTAACTACTGATTGATTATCAACCTTTATCTCCGTTACTTCCAACTGAACTGCATTCAGATCACTTAGCAGCTTCCTAAGCCATATGGCTTGATTCACAGCAATGGTAGCTGCAATGTATTCAGCTTCTACAGCTAATTGTGTCACTGTTTGTTGCTTTTTTGAGCTCCGGCAAAAAACACCTGAGCCTAAGGTGAAGAAGTAACTTGAGGTGCTCTTCATGTCATCTACACACCCAGCCCAATCACTATTTAAAAATCTAAGCATTTTCCAATCTTCAACTTTTTAAATTTTATCCCAAGATCAAGACTACCTTTCTCATATCTAAGCACTCTTTTGGCAACCTTAAGATGAACCACATTGTTGCAATGCATGAATCTGGATAGGAGACCTACAGCAAACATCAAATCTGGTCTTGTTGCTGTCAGATATAACAAGCAACCTACAAGGCTTTTATAGCTCATTTCATTAACTTTCTCATGCTCATCCTTGCTTGACAGCTTCTCACCTTATGCCACAAGAGTACTTGTAGGCTTGCAGTTTTCCATGCAAAACTTGCTGAATACCTTTTTAGCAAAAGTTTTTTGACTTATGAAGATCCCTCCTTCATTTTGGTTCACTTCCATGCCAAGGAAGTAAGTCATCAAGCCTAAATCTGTCATTTCAAAAACATCCTGCATTTGCATCTTGAATTAATCAATCAGCTCATTTCTGCTCTTTGTGATTAGCAAGTCATCAACATACAAGGACACAATTAGTAGGGTCTTCTTTTCAACCTTCTTTACATAAAGTGTTGGCTCACTTATGCTTTTATCAAACCCTAACTTTGACAGGTATGAGTCAATCCTGTCATACCAGGCTCTTGGAGCCTGTTTAAGACCATACAAGGCCTTCTTGAGCCTATACACTTTGTGCTCTTCACCAGCAAATTTAAATCCTTCAGGTTGTTCAATAAAAATTCCTTCTTAAGATAACCATTCAAGAAGGTAGACTTGACATCCATCTAGTGCACCTTCCATTAATTTTGAGTGACTAAGGCAAATAGGAGCCTTATGGTGTCCAACCTTACAATAGGTGCAAAGGTTTCAGTGAAGTCAATCCCATATTGCTGGTTGTACCCCTTCACAACTAGCCTTACCTTATGTTTGTTCAATGAACCATCAACATTATGCTTGGTTCTGAACACCCATTTCACCCCTATCACTTTTCTTTTTTCTAGTCTGTCCACCAGCTCCCAAGTGTCATTTTTTTGAATCATTTCCATCTCTGCCTTCATTACTTCTAACCAGCAATCTTCATTTTTAACTTCCTCAAATGTGGAGGGTTCCAAAATTATCATATCACATCTTCGGTAAATATCAATGATAGACCTTGTGCCTCTGATAGGCACATCATTAATGTCTTAATCTTCAGACTCATTCTCAACTTGCTGTAGCTCACCAGGTTCACCTTGCTCATCTAGGCTTGCATCAATCCCACTCCATTTCCAGTAGTTGTTTTCTTTGAAATTCACATCCCTACTTACCACTATCTTCTTGGTAGATGGGTATACACCCTATAACCTTTCTTGGTGCTGCTATAACTAATGAAAATCCTAGGCATGGATCTCCTTTCAAGCTTGGTTCTCTTCTTAGCAGGAATCAGGACATAACAAGTGCATCCAAAAATCTTCAAGTGAGACACCGATGGCTTGTGTCCATATCAAGCTTCAAAAGGAGTTTTTTCTTTAACTGCATTTGTTGGTAGTCTATTGAGCAGGTACACTAAGGTGTTGACTGCCTCTGCCCAAAAAGAGTTGGGAAGTTTGCTTTCAAATAACAAACATCTAGCCATATCTAGCATATCTCTGTTCTTTCTATTACACACACAATTTTGTTGTGGTGTGTAAATGGTGGTGAGTTGATGCTGAACTCCAACTTCATCACAAATTGCTTGAAACCTCTGAGATACATAATTTGTCCCATTGTCTGATCTAAGTGCCTTTATCTTGCAATCTGCTTGATTCTCAATCAAAGCTTTCAACTTGACAAATTCTTCAACAACATCTGACTTTTGTTTCAGAAAATTCACCCAACAGAATCTTGAAAAATCATCAATGAACTAGGCAAAATACCTGCTTCCACTTAAAGAAGAGTCTTCCTAGGTCTAGATGTCAGTGTGAACCAATTGTAGTTTGCCTTATGCTCTTCTAGCTTGGTTCATTGGAAAGGGCAACCTGGTCTGCTTCCGTAACTGACAGACTTCACAAACCTCCTTCTTAACTTCAACACTGGCTATATCTTTAACCAAACTCATTTTATGCAGCAAGCTAAGTGACTTGTAGTTTACATGTCCTAGCATTTTATGCCACATACTTAAAACATTAGCTGAGCAAGTATAGGCACTAGCATCTAACTTGTTCACATCCAGAACAAATGATTTATCATTCATTAAGACAGTCACTAACTCTAGACCATTTTGGTCTTTAATCACACATGATTTCTTCTCAAACACAAGGGAATAACCCTTTTCTAACAGTTGACCAACACTTAACAAATTTTGATCTAAGTCTGGCACAAAAAGAACATCTGAAATCACTTTTTACCTGACAAGGTGTGAATCACTACCTTACCTTTGCCTTTGGCTTCAATAAGCTCACCATTTCCTATTCTGACTTTGGACTTGCAACTTGTATCTAACTCCTTGAATAACATTTGATCAGAGGCCATGTGATGTGTACATCCACTGTCAATCAGCTAGTTCTTCCTCACTTTGTCTAAGCTTGAAAAGCAAGAGGCTATGAAGACATGCTCCTCTTGAGCTTGCATATCCTCAGCAGCCTGAGCTTGTTTTTATTGCTGCATAGGTGCCTTTTCGTTGTTCTTGCAAACGTTTTCAATGTGACCAAAATTGTTTGTAGGTCCTGCACTGAACATTTGGCTTGTACCAACAATACTTCTCCAAGTGAGAAGTTCTTTTGCAATGGATGCATGGTGGGAACTTCTTTCTGCCTGCATCTCTTTTTGACTTTTCTTTTCTGTCCAGGGCTTTTTGCCCTTATATCCTAAACTTGTGCTTGAATTGTCCCTTGTTCTGACTTGAAAGGTAGAATCTAAGTGTTCTTCCATCTTGTTGGCCCTCCTTTGCTCCTAAGTATAGAGAGCATTTATCAGCTTTGCCAAGGAAATGGTTGCCAAGTCCCTTGAATCTTCCAATGAGGAGATTTTAGACTCATACTTCTTAGGAAGTGTTGTGATTACTTTTTCAACAACTCTCCTGTCACTAAACTCATCTCCCATCAGCCTTATGTTGTTGACTATGGACATAATCCTGTCAGCATACACCTTGATGGACTCAGACTCCTTCATTTTCATGTTCTCAAAGTCTCTTCTCAAATTTATCAATTGTTGCTGCCTGGTCTTCTCTGACCCTTGAAACTCCTCCTTCAGCTTGTCTCATGCTCGCTTAGGAGAGTTGCATGCCATTATCCTTGTAAAAATTATATTCGAGACTCCATTTTGCAAGCAGGACATGGCCTTATACTTTTTGGCACAGTCCTCATTGTGTTGCCTGATTTGAGCCAAGGTCGGATTGGCTCTCAAGGGTGGTGGCTCAGTGTCAGCTTGGACCACACTCTAGAGGTCATGTGCTTGCAAGTAGGTCCTCATCTTCACTGACTAAATGTTGTAGTTTTCACTAGTGAAAGTAGGTGGTGGTGGAGGTGAAAAACTCATAATTTTAGCAACAAGAGATCACTAAGTGGCTTCTGTGTTTTTCCTTTCAAATGCTCAACAAAAACAAATAACAACAACAAAAAGAGACCCTCAAAGAATTAGGCTCTTGATACCATTTGTTAAGTTTAATCAGCTCACAAAAGAAGAAAACAAAGAAATCAATAAATGAAAGTTTAAAAACAGAACTAAAAACCCTTAAAAAAATTGTTGAGAAGATGATCAAATTTTCATTGATAAAAAATCTGATATAAAAACAACATTACATAAGTAGCTAAAGTTACATGAGAAAAAATGGACATTACTTGTTCTAGTGGACAAGTAGTAACATCACAATCATCATTCCTAAACATCTGCTAATTACAACTATCATAGCTGCCTTAACTTTAAAAATAACAAAATAGACTTGACAAGAATTGACTTGTTACAAACTAATGGAACAAGACTAAAATTATAACTAAACAAACTAAAAACAAACTGGACCAAATCTGCCTGTTGCAATCTGTCTGTTGCCAGAACCATGTCTGGTATTGCTCGATGCTTCTTGATAATGCTCGATGCATGCTGTTGCAGCTGGCTATGCTGCTGCATGGTTGCCACACTTCAACAAAAGTAGTAGAAAAAGATACAGATTTATTAAAAGATAAAATAATATTATTTGTTAATAACAAATTTATGAAAGAATAAAAGGTTGGAACCATGGAAAAATCTTAATATGTTTTTGGTTTAGCAAACTTGAAAGTAGAGAAGTAAATATCAAATCTTTTGTTTAAATATAAAAGTGAGAAAACAATAATAGCATTATGAAAAGAAGACCTAAACTCATTGAAAGACTTCAAAGAAAAAAAGTGCAGCACCAGATATCTACATAAACATAAATTACATCAATAACTTGACAGGAAGCAACCAATAATCCAAAGCAACTAACATTACATTACAAATTGAACATACAAAGGCTCCAACAAGAATTTCATTATGCACTTAAGACACAGTAAAGGTGATATTTGTAACATATTTGCGATTTGGGTATAAACCAAAACTTAAAACAAAACAAACAAAAAGCTAGTTATTCCCCACTGCATATATATTGACAGAAATCTGAAAAAGTTACTCCTCACTTTTTACTTCAATTTTGCTTCTTTTTTTTGTTTCTAATAAATATAAAAATTAAAAAAAATTGTTATGATAACTATTTCATAGTTGAATGAAAAGATTAGAAACTATTATTTTAATCACTAAAAATAGGAACTAATCTGATTTTGTAATCCCTCTAAATTTTTACTCAGCATCTAATCTATTGATGATTTTTAATTGTTCAAAACCCTCGATAATTTTTTCTAACCATGAAGAGATGTGAATAAAAAAAATAGGAAAATCACTAAAACCTTAAATCTTTTTTTTAAGAATTATGTAAAAAAATTGAACAAAATTAAATTTGACTTGGAAATCGTTTTAATCCTTGGAAAAATTATTAATATGACATAAAATAATTGATTAAAATCTGGGAAGGATCCATGCAACAATTTCTCCAATTTTATGTACCTTCCATCTAAGAGATGGTTGATTAAGTCTGTCTGATTGCCTCTTTTTCCTATATATAAAAGAATTTAGGTGAAGCAAAGTCAAGTTTGAAAAAGTAGAAGTCAAGAACTGGATTTATTTTAATTTTCTCGTCAAGGTATGGAAAGAAACTACGAATCTTCCTCTTTCTCTCTTTATAAACGTCTCATCCGGCCCGGAAGTAGCATATTAATAACTCAATCTTCTCTTCCACTTTCCATACCCAAGCTCAAAATCATCCATAGATAAGCAGTGAACTGAGAAATGGCGGTCCGCATTGAAGATGTGGAGATTTTAAAGCCCAAAACGGACAAAAGAGAGTACCGAAGGATCGTCCTAGGAAATTCCCTTCAAGTTCTTCTTATTAGCGATCCCGACACCGAAAAGGCAAATTAATCTTCCAGTTCCTTAACTTTCGTTTCATTACCAATTCCATTACTATTATGAACCTTTCTTTCTAATTTTTTTTTTTATGTTACAGTGTGCTGCTTCTATGAATGTGGGTGTCGGTTCCTTTTGTGACCCTGTCGGCCTCGAAGGCCTCGCCCATTTTCTTGGTATTTATTTACTTTTAATCCATTTATTTGATCTTCTTTTTTGTATATGTGAACTGCCAGGAATTTTTTTGTGTTACTTCTATACTTTGAATTTAACAGTGTGTGACTTAAGTAATTCTATTCCTCATTGTGTTCTTAAATAAATTGAACGGGCTAAAATTTTTTAATCAGTATAGCTCTCACTAAAATATGTCATTAATGCTGATTAAAAAATTTATTTTGGTTCAGTCAAAGTAAGCTTATTAATACTGGGTTGAACTTTCCTTATCGTGAATAATTCAAAATGATCTTATTGATTTTCTCATTATTTTTGGTGGTATTATTGTTTCTGTGCATTGATTTAATTGTTGAAATAACTCTGGTTCAGCAATTGAACAAGAATTGCATGGTAGTGGGATAGTTATGATTTTTACTTAGTTTTTTTTATGTTTAACATGTCCTTCCTTGCAGAGCACATGCTGTTTTATGCTAGTGAGAAGTATCCCTTGGAAGATAGCTACTTAAAGTATATAACAGAGGTATTGCCCATCTTAAATGCAGTATGGTCGTCTATTGATGAGTTCATGCAGTTTTAATGGTTACTTTTGATGAAGTTAAAGTTCCTCATGTTTTAATTACTAACTTGCTATATAAGTATGCAGAAATTGTTAAAAAAAGGGAGAAAAAAGGAAAAAGAAAAAACCAAAGTTTGAGAGGGGTTAAGGTTCTTAGCATCTCTAGTATTGCTTACTAAGTGCATAGTCACTTGCATCATACCTCACGCCATTACAATTAATGTGCCTTTTATGAGGTCAGGTATTTGGATCAGTTATTTGACTGTTATTGATATAAAAAACCATGTAATAGATAAGTACTTCTAAAAATGTTTTATTGATACAAACCTTTTAAACTATAAAAGTATCAAAATTATTTCTGAAGCATCATTAAAAGGGGTGATTACAAATTCTTGGTATCTTTTTTTGCCAAAATAATTCAATAATATTATAATTACAGAAAGACATGCATAATAGATAAGCAATCTTAATCTTAGAACCAATTGAACATCAATAATATTCTATGTGATCTAATAACTGTTAATTGTTAGCTAACTTTGAATAAAATTAACTTCAAAATTTGTAAAGGGATGCCTTAAAACAAGAGGCTTATAGTGAAGTAAAATCATTTGCATGACTTGTTTTCAGATAATACTCCTTTCATTTAAAATTTACATAGTTTTATTTTCCTGATTTACAGAATGGAGGCAGCACAAATGCCTTCACAGCTTCTGAGATGACCAACTATTTTTTTGATGTCAACACTGATTGCTTTGAAGAGGCTTTGGACCGGTAAATGTTGTTTATGCAGTATTTCTTTAGCAGTTATCTTCATCTTGTTCTTTTAATGCATGTGAGACTGGGTGTTTAACTTTCTCTTTAGGTTTGCACAGTTCTTCATTAGACCATTGATGTCAGCTGATGCTACCTTGAGGGAAATTAAAGCTGTTGATTCTGGTTAGCACTTTGGTTCTCGGTTTACTTTTAACACATAGATTCCTTTATTTTAATCTATAATTAATCAAAATGTTTTTTTCTTTGTAGAGAACAAAATGTACTTATTGTCTGATGGGAGGAGAATGAGCCAGGTATTGTTTTCTTATTGTTAAACCATTTTGAAAGATTGCAAAATCTCAGCTTTCACTAAATTAAAATGTTGGTAAAATTTTCCCTTTCTGTTATTACCTTTTTTTTTTTGGAAGAAATGGAATTTGGAATCGAATCCCCATCCCCCAATTGCATCTTTATTCTATACTTCATATTAAAAAGAAAAATCCCCCAACGGAGTGTCTATGTGTCGAGCCCTTCTGCAATATAAGTATATTTTATTTGATTTAGTTTTTTTTTAATTTGGTTTTTTTCTTTGTTTTACATTTTAGAATGATATTTTAAAGGGATTAATTTACATGGCAACTCATAAGTTGATCTAGGATTAATACCTAAACTGTTTGAAGAAAAAAAAATCCCATGATCTAGGATTAATTTAATATGGGCATATTTTTATTGGTTGTTAGTTTTTAAAACAAAAGTTTAAATTTCTTGATTTTCTTTTAAAATGATATTTTAAAGGGATTAACTTACATGGTAAGTTACAAGTTGATTTAGGATTCATATTTGACCTGTTTGGAAAAGGGAATTAATTTATTAATTATCTATTATTATGTTTTACATGATGTATTCAAAGGAGATTGTTGTGAATGATAATTCATGAATCTATTTAATATCTATATTGAACTTAAGAAAAAACAATATTTTATATTATTTATTTTTATTTTTAGATTAAAGTTTATTATTTTATTTTTAAATTCTATTTAAAGTGTTAATATGGATGTTAATTCACGAGTCGCCTGCAATTCATTATTTTATTAATTATTTTATTTATATGATTTGTAATTGACCCGTATGTTAATTATTTTCAATTTATGTTTGAATACTGTATTTGAAGTAGTTTATCCACATAATCATTGGTTGATTGATTCAGCATAATATCTCACCTAATAGAGAAACAAAGTTTTAAAAAAAAGATTTTATTACATGATGATTATTCTGGAGTGGCATGGCCATGTATAGTTTAAGTTATGGTTTAATCCTTCTCTTCGTACCAAAAAAAAAATTCATACTCAATGGTGAATTTTCTAGATGTATTCCTAACTTCTTTTTTTTTTTTTTTTTAAACTTTTTCCTTCTTTGCAGCTTCAAAAACATCTAAGCTTGGAAAGTCATCCATATCATAAATTCGGCATAGGTTAAAACCCTTTCTTATTGAACTTCGTTCCTTCTTCCCTTGACCCGTTCTGTCTTCCCTCTTCTCTTTAGTTGAATTCTTAGACAAGCAGGCTGTAGGGATGCATTCTGCATTATAGGTAGTCTACTAACCTAGTGACATTGGAGATTAATTATAAAAAATTGAATGAGAAAGTCCGTGGTTTAAATTTCTACTTCAAAAAGAATTCCCAAGACTCCTGTCTGAATGTCTTTGATTTTGAGATTACTTATTCTCCTTTCTGAGGGATGCTAAGATTTTATTACTCTTCTTAGATGGTTTAAATTTAAGTGCTTAATTTAATTACTACCCTTTTGAGTATTCTCTTGTTTTTCAATATTCTTCAATATGCAAGGATGGGATCTTGAACTAGATCTAGAATAATTTCTTTGGTTTTCTTCTTTTGTGATCTTTTTTATCTGTTGGATGTGTCTGATTTTTACCAGCCGATCTTTACCACAGTTTTCTGGTCTTCCTTTTGGCATCTTCTTTTGTGTGTTTTGAACTTGTAAAGAAAGAAATGACACTAGTTTATATTTTTATGCTTATCAGTAACTTGTTCATGTATAGGGAACTGTGATACTTTAGATGTTAGACCAAAAGCAAATGGAGTTGACACAAGACAAGAACTCCTTAAATTCTATGAAGACAAATATTCAGCCAACCTCATGCATCTGGTTGTTTATTCAAAAGGTAGGTAACTAAATTTTCCATTAAAGACTATGGCTTTGGTAAGAAGAAAAGTTGTTGCTATATTTCTTTGAATCATCAATGTTACAATTTCTTTTTCTTTTTTTTTTTTCTTTTTTTTGTAATTTCAGAAAGCCTTGATAAAATTCAGAGTCTGGTAGAGGATAAGTTCCAGGAAATCCGAAACTCTGATAGAAGCCGTTTCCAGTTTTCGAATCAGCCTTGCACATCAGAACACCTTCAGGTACAGTGGTGGAGCCACGTTGAGGCCCAAGGGGGCCATGGCCCCCCCCCCAAGTTTAAATTTTTTCAATTTAGTCCTTTCTAAATTTACACTATGGCTCTCCCAAAAATATAAGTAGGCCCCACAAGGTTTAAGATTTTTGCAATTTTTCCCTTTTTATATATATTATAGCCAGCTTAAAATGGTAAATTTTTAATTTAGGCTCTTTATAATTTATAAAATTTTAAATTAGTAATAGTAAAATTATATTTTGGCCCCTCAAAAATGATAAAAATTTAATTTAACCCTTTAAAAAATAATAAAGATATAGGCCACTGTTCAGGTATATGGTGCTGTTATGTTGCCTATGCGTTGTAAGTGTGTTATGTTTTGTCACAATTTTGAGCAATGCAAGCAAGACTCTTCCACAAGCTTCAATGTTCTAAGAGGCTTTTTTTCCTCGGCTGGTTTCTTTTCTGTTCTTTTTCTTCTCAATTCTCAGATTCTTGTCAGAGCTGTTCCAATAAAACAAGGCCACAAATTAAGGATTGTATGGCCAATAACTCCAAGCATTCTTCATTACAAAGAAGAGCCATGCAGGTATCTTGATCATCTCATTAACCATGAAGGAGAAGGATCTTTGTTTTATGTCTTGAAAAAATTAGGTATGTTGCTCATACAATCATATGCTTTATATAAACCAATTTGGAAATATCTCAAAATTCACGCTTCCCTAAAATTTAGGATGTGTCCTTTTAAAATCCAAGTTAAATGTATACTTGTTTTGCTTTTTGGTTGACATTTACAAAAATACCAGTTCATGCACATCCATTACATGTATGAAGTAGGTAATATTAAGATAACATAAAATACAAAAGAATTTGAGTCATTTTAAAATGTAAAAGAGAGAAGTCAATCTATCGGAGAAATGCATGTAAAAGAACCCACTCAGAAAAAGTAGTCATGTAAATGGTTTTTTGGACTGTAACCCTACTTCATAGGAAAAGTAAATAACAAATAGGGACCAGCACATGCTTTTGTTTTTTCATTTTATGATTGGTTTTCTCATCAATTCACTGGTGTCACTGCATTCATTATGTTGCAGACTGTAATATATTAGTTAGCCATATAGAATCTATAATTAATCTAATCATAGGCTAAATTGTAGGAGTTCTTGAGTGATCTTAGGCTAATGTTAGGATTTTTCTTTATTTACTTCCTTTTTCTCAGCTACTGTAACAACTATATATCCTAGTCTTCTACGTGAAACAATACAGCAATTTCTTCTATTCCCTTTGTGAGATTTTACGCATTACACAATCATGGGCTTTGTTATTAGTCTAGATTGGCCTTTTGGTCTTATATCTGTAAGACAATTTTTTATCAGAGTATTTTGAATTTTTCTTTTCTTTTTTTCCTAAAAATAAAGTGCTTCTTTACTTGAAGCTGTTCAGTTTATTCCATATCCTATGCATCCCTTTAATTGTTTGTTAATCTCTCTATATTGTAAGAGCTCTTTCTCTTCTTCCATTGCAGTTAGTGCAATATTATTGACAGCCCTTTAAACTTTTCATGGATGTGGAAATACAAGTTGAGGTTTTGCAAAATATGTTGCTGCATTTTGAATCCACTTGTTAATTCATACCGCATGAATCAATTTGGAAATTCGTCAAATGATAGTTTTGGTCAGTACAAGTATTTTGCTTCTCTGTTTTGTGTCAAATTAGGATCATCTTGAATGCTTCAATATTTTTTTTAAATAAGTATCTTTTAGGTATGTGGTTATTGTTTGAGACCATGATATGTTTACGCTGCACTAGGATAAGTTTGAATTTATACACATGGACAAATAGGCATCATGCCACCCCTCCCTCTCCATTTTTCAATTTTTCCCCTCTATTTTCCCCTTTTATAAGGCGTAGATAAAGTTGTGAATGTTTGTGAATTTATGTTATTTATTTATGTGTAAGGGAATTGTATATATTTATTGGGTGTATATTTAGTGAATTTTGTGCCTGCATATGTATGGAATTTTGTAGGATGGGCTACTGAATTGTATGCTGGTGAAGATGATAGCGCTTCAGAGTTTTCTTTCTTCAATGTAGTAATTGTTCTGACTGATGCTGGCCAGGGTTAGTTTTTATTTTCCTTTACATAGGAAACAATGATGTCTTTTAACTTGACTAATATTGTTTCCTACTGAGTATATTTCAGATCACATGCAAGAGATAATTGGCTTACTATTTAAATACATTCAGCTGCTGCAGCAATCTGGTGTTTGTAAATGGATTTTTGATGAGGTATGCATATATCATACTTGAATAATTATAATTCTTGTCTTGAAGGAGTTATTGACCATTCATTGACTGTTTATCATAATTTCAATGCCCTTGTGGCTTTCATATGTGACCATATTTCTGTTTTAGCTTACCCACCAAGGCTGCTTTTTTGATTGATAGCATGCTGCAGTTCATTAGATCTCGTGAAAACAAATGTTGACTTGTGACTTATGTGTAGCCTCTCTAGATGAAATGTTTGCTCTTAGATTTAATTTTTTTTGGCAGGAGAAAGAAGATTAGGATTTATTTTGTATTTGAGGTTTTGCTTATGGGAATTATGTTAGACTATGGTTAAGAATAAGGATTGATGGGTAATAATAGAAAGGAATGTGACTAAGGCTACAAATATGTGTAAGCAAGAAAGGGAGAGAAGCTTGGAGAAAGGGTGGGAGTTGATATCAATAGTGGAGATTGGGAGAGTTTTTAGGCTTTCAGCTAGGAATAGTTATTTCATTAATCAAAAGTATAGTGACATCTAAGTAACTGGTATTCCAATGATGTCTAGACTACCCTAAACTTCAAACCCTTCTTGATAAAAGAACCACAAAACGAATTTGGTCTCCAAGAAAATATATGTAACTCGTATATTGTCTACAGTCAATAGCTTAATCCCAGTGCACTGAAATAAGGAGCTACAATTTTGCCCTTGTACATGGAAGCAACCTAAATTTTTAATACAATCACATTGGTGCTTTTGTTTTGGGAAACTTATTCTATTGCTGATTCTTTAGCAGCAGGAAGTTAATTGATTACCCTATGATTAATTTGGTTGATAGAAATAAAGTCAAGTGTCTTATTTTCATGTTTATTGTTTTGAATCTCTTTGTTGGTGTCTTTTCCCCCTTTATTCAAAACTTATGAACAAGAGTAAGATGACTTGATAAACTTTCATAGCTATAGGCACATTGGTCAAGGTGATTTCAGAATTCCTGTTGAGATTTTGCTTAATGTGTCATTTTGTTTTATGTGCATCAATGATTTGATTTTAGTGGTAGCCAGTATCTCTTTACATTAATTATTCTAAGATATTTTGATTTGTGAATGAAGCTATCAGCTATTTGCGAGATAGGATTTCACTATGAGGACAAAATCTCTCCTATTGACTATGTTGTTCCTATTTCTTCAAACATGCAAGTAATTAAATCTCATCCCTTCCATCCCATTTTCTCCATTTTATTGCTTTAACTTTTTTGTTCTAGTTTTATACTGTTAGTGTTCTGATATCATTTTAATTAAAATACGTGGACAAAATCTCTCCTATTGACTAGGGACATGGCTAGCTGACTAAAGCCCCTTGCAATTTTGCTACTTTAATCAAAATACGTGGAAAGAAAGGATTTTTCTGTATATTTGATGAATGAAATGAAACATATTTTGCATTTATTATCTCGTAATGGGAAAATTACTAAAATAATACAAATTAAAGAACTTAGTATTGAAATAATAGAGAAAAATTACTAAAATAATATAAAATTAATATTTTTTAACTGAAATAATATGGGAGGATTTTTTTAACCAAAATGATAGGTTTGCTACAATAAAAAGGGGGTGCAGTGATCAAGTGTTGGAAAATTCGATTTAGAAAATGATTATTTTAAATGCAACAAAAGTTTTAAAATTTTCTAAAACCAAACCTTTTCCCCAGAGAATATAATTTATTTTGTAAAATAAATTTCCACTATTTTCTTGACAGAATAACAATGAATGAGACATGTTGTAAATTACTCAACAAATGGTTCCTATTTATAGAGAAACAATATAAGAGTTTTATTTGAATAAGGCTTGATTATATAATAATATTTAATAGAAATAAAACTTCTATTCCCATTAGGAGTATAAGGTGTAGTGGCATGCCCTAGTAAATATTAGGGTTTGTCACCCTTTGTACTAATCGAGTCTATTTTGGGCCTCTCATATATTGGGTCAATTATATGTGTTATCTTGATTTTTACAGAAAACTTCTAATTTATCATATCCAATATTTATTTTTTTATTTCCTAAAATATTGTTTATTTAATCGATTTATTTCATTAATTAAATTTCTCAATTAAATAATTTTTTAGCTCAATTTTAATTTGGTTAAAGTTGTAACAACTTTGTCGTAATAGAATTTATGAGGAAAATATATTTAATTTTTTAACTCAATAATTTCACACTAATTAATTTAATTTTTTTTAAATTTTAATTATTTAATTATAATTAATTAAATAATAATTTGAAGAATCTTAAATTAAATATTAAATTATCTTTTATACTTAGCGGGAAAAAGCATTCACTATTGATTTGTTAGTTTACATGCAATTCGTTTTTGGTTATCTCGAATTAGCGGAGGGATTAATTGAACATATTTATAATTAGGACTTATATAATTTGTAATTAAGTTTCGGCTCTTTGCCTATTAATTATAACATTATTTAATCACAAAATGATTCCATTAAAGTATTGTGATCAAGCTCTCCCTTACCATATGCAATTAGGAAAGATACTTATCAAGTGCTTATCCAATAATCTTGTTATAAATGTATTATCCTAATAGAATATTTTTAATCTCTTTTGGATAAATCCATTCTCAAATATGATCTTGTTTTATATCATGATAACTATTATATTATCCTTCATAAAAAGTAAATCACTATCAAATAGTAATTAAATCATTTATCACAAAGACAAATGACTCATGTTTAGAGGATATCATTGACCTTTTATTGGGATATGAATTCTACTTTTGTGGAATGATGTTACATACTGCAGAAGTTCTATAATCAAAATATTGGTTTTCGGTTCCTTATTTATTTAAATTCAGGCTTTTATTTACATCAAAATATACGAGTCACGCATATATAGTTTATTATCCACTCAAGATTAAGGTATTTCCGAATTTAATATTTATTCTACTTAGATCATGTCTTATTTACTATCAATCCAATCAGTTACATTTGTAACTCTATCTTTTACGAGTCATCCGCTTCGATACTCAAAATAAGGTATCTCCCTTATTGGATTTCATAGAAAACATATTAGTTTTTCAATTGATTCATTTAATCTCGATTAGACTAAGGATGTGTTTAGATTATCTGCTAATATAAGTCATTTTTTCGTATTACAATTCGATCATATAATATTGTTTAATATTAGGTAAACCTTAGATAATCAATAAATCAATATTTGTTTTCATTTTACTTTGCGTGAACAACTGTAATATCTTTCATAATTATATCATGATTTTGTGATTAATTAGCACAATATTACAGAATCATATCATATCTTTCCTTATTTGACTTTCCTTATTTGTGTATAGTTTTTTTTTTTTTATAAATAGACTATGTAACCTATTTTAAAGTGACAAGGTTTTCCCTATTTTTCTGATCTTTTCTTCTTATTTTTCTTTGTTTTTCACCGTTGCTACAGCCAACGGTAGAGTTGCAACAATAGCTGTTTTCTGTTTCACATGGTATCAAGAGCAAAGTTGAATCTTTCCTGATAAACTGTGAAGTTTTTTTTGTTTCTTTGGCCATACCCAATCGAGCTCCATCTTCTCTGTTCCTCTCAATCATCATTGCCTTCTCTCTCATATTTCCCTGTTTGTATCTACTTTTTATTCAATCAATCATGTTAGAATCACTCGAAAGTTTTGTAAAAATCACCAGCTGTTTATACAGAAAAAACTTGGATGAAGCTCAGCTGTTTGGATGTTTCTTAATTGTGGCAATTACTGGAAATATCCCTTTTAGGCTTTGGTTGGTGGGAGATGGAAGGGAAAAGTTATTTTAATTGGATCTATGATGTAAAACACCTAGCTAATGGGACTTAACCCTTGGCTTTGACTTTTCTAATCCAATGAAAAGTTTTAATCCATCATTCAATCTTCCCTCTTCACGTCATTTTATTACTAAGCAGAATTAAATAACTGTTCATGGATGTCCTAATTTGTATGGACTTTTGAGGGGTATTCTATGAAAAAGAGCTGTCTGACTACTGAGAAATTTCTTAAAAATGTGTTTCATCATGGTGACAAGATGATTTCTCGTGTGTTTCGAATCACCAAGTGCTTATGCAGAGGAGTATTGCGTAAGAAAGAACAACAGTCGGCTTGTAAACCAAGAAATTACCATGTAAATGAGATAAATAGGAGTTTTTATTTTATTCATCTAATGAGAAGAAGAATCTGTTTACAGAAGTTTTATACAAGTCTCTCTTTGGTCAAGTTTGGATTCAAGTTGATCGGGTTAGGTTTTTGTGTTTGGGTCAAAATTGACAGGTCTAATGGTGACCTTTCTCTGGCCTAGAAGGTGCATAATATGTATAGGTAGGTTTTACCATGCTCTAGAAGAGCATGTATGCACTGCTTTTATGGTTAAAAGGAGTTGGATTTTTTTAAGTGAGGAGTGCTTTTATTGTTGTATCTTTTTTCGAAATATTATGGATATTCAAGGTTAGTATACATTTATGCCGAATTGGAACCGCTTTTCCATGTGCTAGAGGTTAGAAGAAGTGTAATGCAATTTGTGACTGAGCTAGAAGCTATTGAAGGGTGCTCCTGAGGTTCTCTATCTGTGGATACTATTTGTTCCATTTGCTGCATCTGTGAAACCTGATACTAAATGATGTTTCAGAAACAATATCTTTCTCAAGCTCATTCGGTAGCTCACTCAAATGCTTGTTTAGTTCCTTGTCAGGTTCCTTTTAGAGCTTTTTTAAGGAAAATTGCTGATTTTAACTAGTATGTATTTAGCTTTTACTTCTAAGACTTACTTGATACTGTCATTCTCAATTGCCCTCATCTATATGTTGTCCTGCAATTCGTTCATTTCCTTTAATATTGATGATCTCATGTTGAAGCTTTGGTTCTGATATTTTGAGAAGTGAGTTTCAGATATATCCTCCAAAAGATTGGTTGGTTGGGTCATCATTGCCTTCGGATTTCAATCCAGCCACCATACAAAAGATACTAAATGAGCTTTCTCCTGAGAGTGTTAGGTACGTGTTCAAGTAAGGTTAAACTGGAAGATTTGAAGCATTGAATTGTCTCATTGGAAACAACACTTACCTTCATTTTAATGCAAGTATACATCTGATTGACTTGTTTGGCCCTCCATCTGAATTTTTAATTTTTCAAAAACGATAAAGCTCTATTATCAGTTTGAGGCTTTTGCTTAACATCAGCATTCAAAATTTCTGTTCTATGTTTTTGTGAATTATATTATTCATATTACTAAGTAAATGGCTTGCCAAGTTACCAAATGCATTTGCCTTAAGTCATCGGACCTTCCCTAAACAAAATTGCTATTAATCTTATATATCTCATTACAAACAGTTTCTGGGAGCTATCTGGAAACCTTTTTAGCACTAAAGAGAAGTTGCAGTTGTGCTCTGATATAGTTTATTTCTTAATCCTGCATTTTTAACAGAATCTTCTGGGAGTCAAATAAATTTGAGGGACTGACTGACAAGGTTGAGCCATGGTATGGTACTGCATATTCCATTGAGAAAGTTAGCCCCTCAAGGATTCAGGTCCGTAGTCAGATATTGTTGATGATATGTTGATTACATTTGCATAATAACTTCATTTTTCTATTGATTTAGTCATTTGATTCTACTGAAAACAAAGGTTTCCTTCTTCGACTGCAGGCATGGATGTCCTCAGCTCCTAACGAAAATCTGCATCTACCAGCACCTAATGTCTTTATACCAACAGACTTATCAATTAAGAATCCACAAGAGAAGGTTTGATGAGCCTTTCCATTTGATTTTATTATAATCATCTTATATTACAGATATTCTATCTTCTCATCTGATTATCCTTTGGAACAGATCAAGTTTCCGGTTTTGTTGAGAAAGTCATCCTATTCAAAATTATGGTACAAGCCTGATACAGTGTTTTCTACTCCAAAGGCATATGTTAAGATAGACTTTGACTGCCCCTATGTTAGCAACTCTCCCAAAACTGAGGTTCTTGCCAATCTTTTAGCAACATTATTGATGGATGACTTGAATGAATATGGTATGATAAATGCAGATGATTTTTCTATAGCCGTTTCTGTGTTTTCCATAGTGGTTTAAATGTCCAAAGGCACAGTGTTTGATAAGCAAAGCCTTCAATAGTGACAGTACATTCTTATCATTTGAGTAATATTATCTTCTTTGCTAATGCCTTCTTTTATCTTTGCATGCTTCAGCTTATTATGCCCAGGTTGCTGGTCTTTATTATGACATAAGCCACACAGAAAGTGGTTTTCAGGTACTTATTCTTTTTATTTTCCATGGCATTAATGTGATTCCATCTGATAATTTATTTCGTTGAACTAAATGGGAATTATCTATGGATAAGGTAATGGATTTTTATGACACATACCTATCTTAAAAGTAGTACTTACTGAAAAAGATTATATTCTTACTGAAGAATATTAACAGAGGCGGAATTTAGATGTCTATCACAGGAATATGGAGGTGAGGTTGCATATTTCATGGTTAAAGCTCAATGTTGCTCAAGTTTGGCAAATTTTCTGAGGGTTACTGGGGTCATTTTAACCTATGCCTGACCTGATTCCTGACTCATCCACATTCAATTGGATGTTTGGGTCTGTTTACAGATTTTGTCTTGAACAAAATGATAACATTTACCTTCTAGTTTCAAACAATTATACATCCTTTCTTCTTTTGACAAAAAGAAAAAGATTTTTTGAATGCTAGAAGGTATCTGAGATCAATGGACTACCAATTCAAGACCTTCTATGCTATTGCTCTTGGGAAGTTTACTGAAATGCATAGCATGCATAATCTTTGGAGAATGTAAAATTAACTTACTGTTCCACACCCAAAGTCCTGCCTTACTCTTGTACCAATCTGTAGTTTGCTTTCTGTTCTTGTTAGATTGAAGTTAGAATTTACATGATATGGATGCTCAAACTACATATTTAATTTGAAATGATCCTAGGGAAAAATTTTCTTTTGTGGTAAACATTTCTCTCTCTTTTTCTCTATATGCATGTGTGCAGCTTCCAGGTGGTTTATAGTATCATCATTTCTTTGAGTCAATTAAATGGTATCATTTAATCGCTTTCAGGTGACATTGGTTGGTTATAATCACAAACTGAGGATCTTGCTAGAAACCATAGTCAACAAAATTGCAAAATTTGAAGTGAAACCTGATAGGTTTTCAGTAATCAAGGTAATGACTAAGAGGCAATATTAATTTCTAATTTCACTTCAGAAATAAGAACTGAAGTTTGCTGTTTTCTTACCTTGCTCTTGTCCTTCATGTATTTCTTAGTCATTTGTTACTTATTGATTTAAATAAGAATAAAAGGAAATGATTATTACTCGTTATGCCTTAAGGTTAATTACATCCGATATTGAGATATTGCAGCCTTTTATTTCTCCTTAAATTTGTCACTATCATCAAATTTAATTTAGGTCCTTGAGAATGTATTTGTTGTTCCTCTCTGTGGAATTAGTTATGCATTTGTTTGGTTTTCATTGGGACTTCGTAATGTTGGTACTTTGTCATGCCGAGCGCACAATCATCCTAATGTTTATATCTAGTTTAAGTGTCCTGTGGCCGTTTTGCAATTTTTCCATCCATTGTTTCAGCTTTTCTTATTGTCATATCCAAATTTGATAGTCCGAAGAAGAATGTTTCTCTACTGTTTGGTTAAGTGTACCATATAGACAGCCAAGTTTGAAGATGATTAAAAATTCAAGGCATCGTTGATACACCAAGACCTAAAACCACCTTTAGAGTTTCAAAGGAAATTTCTGTTTTTTACAGTGTAGCCGTAGACATTTCCTGGAATAATTTCTAACAAAAAATTTACTTGAAAGATGCCAAAATTTTGTAGTGTTTGATGGTGCTTCAATTTCGAAAGCAATAGCTGAATGGAAATGTCTCCAGTTAACCCTTATGCCACATAGACTTGGTATATTCAAGAGATGTGGGATTCTTATGCCATCTGTAAAAAACCAGTAACCAAGCAGTGTGAGTAGCATGGCAAGGGGCTTTCTAATCTTCACGAGTCACTCTCAATAAATTTATTTGTGTTAGCAGGGTAGAAGATATTCTTTTCCCGGACAAATAGATAAGGGCAGTTTAACTATGGATATTTATCTAAGTTTCACAGCTACTAGTTGTGTAAAGGTAGCCGCAAAGTAGGCAACTGGTAATGCTGTCCTAAGGTCATTTTTGTAGCTTTTAAGTTGCTTTAGTACCTATGAAATTTTCTTTACAATGGAACATACTTTAACTATCAGTTTGTCTCAGTTTCCAAAATCAAGAGTAGATGAAGATATGATTCATGTCATGGCACATTGGTCATCCATATTTGATCATTTTCCTTTTGTTAAAAATGTCAAGAAAAGAATACAGATTTTTGTAATCTTTAATGAAATTTCTGTGTGGCAGCCCGTCTTCTCTCTGTTGAAATAAAAATGTGTTGAGAACAGAAATTTTTTTTCATATATTATAAAACAGAAAATTTAGATAGCTATTTATACTAAAATAATGTGTCTAATTAAGGAAATATAATCAGTACTTTGAAACTAAAAATCTCTAATTTTAAGTTTATCAAATCCTTAAAAATCAGCAATGGGATTGGTAAGCTGTCAACACTCCCCCTCAAGTTGGTGCATAGATATCACACATGCCCAATTTGCAAACCAAATTATGATAGCTTTTGTTGTTAAGTCCTTTAGTGAACACATCAGCTAATTGCTTATCAGAGGCTACATGAATTAAGTCCAAGATGCTGGCAGTTAACTTAAATATTGATGAAGTGTCGATCAATTTCTATTTGCTTTGTTCGATAATGTTGTATTGGGTTTTGGGCTGTACTAATGGTGGCCTTGTTGTCGCAATATAAGGATAATTTTCCTTTATTCGACAACATCAATTCCTCCATAACTTTCAATAAGCACAGTAGCTCGCAAACACCTTGAGTCATAGCTCTGTATTCTGCCTCAACACTGGATTGAGCAACCACACTTTTCTTCTTCCTTCTCCAAGTGACTAAGTTTCCTCCCACAAGTGGGGCATTTGGAAAAGCTTCTATTTGGAGATGACCATGTTTAAAAAAAGGCCTTTTCTTGGGGCAAACTTTCAAGTAGCGTAGAATGCGAAAGGTAGCTTGCATATGAGACTCTCGAAGATCATGCATAAACTGACTTACCAAATTGATTGCATATGCTATGTCAGGTCTAGTGTGTGAGAGATAAATTAATCTATCAACTAGTCTTATATCTCTCTTTATCCACCGACTCCCTTATTCCAGCTTGCAACTTATGATTGCTTTCTATAGGTGATTCTGTAGGTTTGCAATGTATCGTATTTGTCTTAGTCAAGGGATCTAAGATATATTTTCTCTGAGAGATGAAGGTTTTCTTTGATTTGACAACTTCAATTCTCTTGAAATAATGTAATTCCCTAGATCTTTGATGTCAAATTCTTGAGCCAAACACTGTTTTAGTCGAGTCATCTCTTCCTTATTGTCTCTTGTTATCACTATGTCATCAACATATTAAGAGGAGTGATCTTACCCTTGTGATGTTTCATAAAATGGGTATGATCAGCATTGCTCTGTTGATAACCAAAAGTAATCATGGCTTTGCGAAATCTGTCAAACCATACTTTGGGAGATTGTTTCAGTTGACTTTTTTCAATTTGCATACTTTCCCTTGAGCTTATGTATTATCAAATCCAGGAGGAATCTCCATTTATACTTCTTCTAAGTCTCCATGTAGGAATGCATTCTTCACATCAAATTGTTGTTGATTCCAGTTGAGGTTGGCTGCATAAGATAACAAAATTCTGATGGTGTTCATTTTGGCAATAGGGGTGAACATCTCTTAATAGTTCACTCCATAAGTTTGAGTGAAGCCTTTAACAACCAATCTGACTTTGAACCTTTCAATCGAACCATCAGACTTGTGTTTCATGGTAAACATTCATTTGCAACTCACCAAATTCTTGTCTACTGGAGGAGTTATTAGCTCCCAAGTTTCATTCTTTGTCAGTGCGTTCATTTCTTCAACGATGGTTTCTTTCCACTTGTAATCTTCAAAGGCTTCACGCTAATCTTGTGGAATAGACATAAAGGACAAAGACAAGGCAAAGGCTCTATAAAGAGGGGACAATGAATTATAAGAGATAAAGTTAAACATAAGGTGTCTAGTACAAGAGCTAACACATTTTCTTTGGGTAATATATTTATCTAAATCATTTGGAAGATAAGAAAGTAAGGGTAACTCACCAGAAGAGGAAGATTCTTAGCACATAGTAGATTGCATGATGGCTTCTTCTGTTCTAGGCCTTCTCGAATACTTCTTTAAATTTGGAAGATAAGAAAGTAAGGGTAATATATTTATCTAAATCAATTGAGTTGTACCATAATAAGGCTTAGTTTCTCTGAATGTAACATCCATACTAATGAAAATTCGTCGTGAAGAAGGATGATAACACTTATATCCTTTCTGTGTTGGAGAATACCCAATGAACACGCATTTAAGGGCTCGTGGATGAAATTTTCTTGCTTTACGATCATGGACATAACAGATAGATCCAAATGCCCTTAGAGGAACAGTATAAGTATTTTGCCCTTGTAAAGTTTCCAAATGCCTCTTGAAATTAAGGGTTTTGAGTGGTATTCTATTAATAAGGTAGGTCACTACAAGAATTGCATCCCTCCAGAATGGTTTAAGAAGGTTCAGGGTATACAAAAGAGATCTGACGATTTCTAACAAATGCTTGTTTTCTTTCAACAATCCCATTTTGTGCACTAGTATCGGGACAAGCTGTCTGATGAATTATCTTATGAGACTCAAAGTAAGTATCAAAATTGTATTTTGTACAATTTTCAGTTCTAAAAAATTTCATCTTAGCATCAAATTGAGTATACATCATTTCATGAAAAAATTGGAAGCATATAAACACATCTTTTTTTTATTTTAGCAAATACACCCAAGTCATCCTAGTGCAACAATCAATAAAAGTAAGAAATCACCGGTTACTAAATAGCGAGACATGTCGAGTTGGTCCCCAAACATCCGAATGAATAGTCATAAAAAATAGTTTTACTTCTATTATTTCTCAAAGGATAAGAATTTTTAGTGTGTTTAGTAAACTCACAAGCTTCACAAAACAATGAATCAAACCGAGTCTTCGAAAATAAACTGGGATATAACTTTTCCATAACAAAAAATGATGGATGACCTAATCGCCTACGCCTCTACATTATTTCCTCCGAAAAATAAAGCTTTGAACAGAACCACTACTACCTTCCAACATATATAAGTCATCATGCAAGCTACCACTAGCAATTTTACTCTCTGTTTGAATGTCTTGAAATGCACAATGATAAAAACTCCATTTTGCAGTTTAAGGTATTTGTGATGGCACTAATAGATAAAAGGTTGACCAAAAAACAAACATGTAGTACAAAGGATAGTTTAACATTGGGTGTACAATTGACAGAACCTAATCCGGTTACAAGAGTAAAAGACCCATCGGCTATCTTGACACTATATTTTTTTTGACTTGGGGTGTAGTTTAAAACACTTTTAGAAGAATCTGTCATTTTTCTATTCGCACTAGAATCAATAATCCATGAGTCAGTATTAATGTGAGCATTAAAAGCATTACCTAACTGGACAAAATTGGATGTTGGATTCGAGGAAGAGTCAAGTTGGGATAGGAGAAGTCTGAGATGTTAAATTTCATCCGAAGAAAATTTTCTAGTGGATGCAGTTTCTGTAGATGACTCTATAGGCTTAGACAAATTTGCTTGACCCCGATTTGACTTATTTTGTTTTCCTCCCCAACCTCTGGTAGGTCGACCATGCAACTTTTAGCACGTGTCCCTAGTATGCCTTGACTTCCCACAATAATCACACTATAGATTATCTTTATCAAGGTTACTATCTTTCTTTTGCTCTTGAGAGCCACTAGCGATCAACTTAGCCTTCTTAGTTGGTGTTGTGTAAAGCATAATACTTCTTTTGCTTTCTTTTGTTGGACATTGGAGTATGCTTTCTTAAGAGAAGGAAAATGAATTTTCCACAAGCTTCTGAAACTTTTCTGCATCACTAGTACAATCTGCGTAGAAGTCTTGGTAATAATCTAGCTCCTACCTTTGACATCTCACCTTGCTTAGTGTTGTGAACTTTATTGTGGATTTCAAAAATTTTAGCATCATTCCCAACTTGCGAGTAGGTGAGAGCAGTTGCATGCCATATTTTTTCTACAGAGCCAAGTAACAAGTATGTTCTGGAAGTCTGGGATCTCATAGAGTTGATAAGTCAATACATAACAAGAGAGCTATCAGAGTCCCACTGATTGTAAATGGAATCATTTACAACGGGTTTTTTTTGAATCACCAGTAATATATCCCTGCAGTCCTCTAGCTTTGATAAACAATAAGCACGATCTTGAGCATGGGAGATAATTGTACCCGTCAAGCTTTACTGGATTGAGTAATGAAGGATTATCATAAATAATTTTGTGTTGATTATTTTTTTTCTTAAAAAAAACAGCAGCACTAGAGCCAATAACATTAAAGGATACCGGAGAAACACCAACAAAACCAACTGTGGTGGTCAGAGAATCAAATTCGATGGAGGTGAGTTGCACACGCCGGTGCATGGACAAGGATGCCAAAGATATGGGTGGTGCATGAGGGCCATGTGTAGGGAGTTTGGTCACTAGATTTTGAGGTTTCGTCGGGGATTGGACTGCGACTCTGTTGAAGGGGGAAGTGAAAGAAAAAATTGGCCAGAAGAGTACCAAATTGGATTTTCTAGGGTTTGAGAGGGCTTGGAAAAAAAATAGGCTCCCTATATCTGGATTCTCAAGCTCTTGATACCATGTTGAGAATAGAAATTCTTTTTTTTTATTATAAAACAGAAAATTTACATAGCTATTTATATTGAAAAAAAAAGTCTAACTATAGAAATATAATCAGTACATTGAAACTAAAAATCGTTAATCAAATTCCTAAAAATCAGCAATGGGATTGGTAAGCTGTCAAGACATAAGCTGTTAATGGTCTACTTGCTAATAGATGCTGTTGATAGGGCGCTAAATGTTTTAGTTAAACTTTTTTTATTTGAGTTGTTTATTGATTCATTAATGGGGCATGTGGTTTATAGACCTTCTTTTCCTGTTAATTAATACATTTCTTATAACCTTTGATCTGCCTTTGCACTCTGTTTTTAGCAGGAAATGGCAATTAAAGCCTATCAAAATTTGAAGTTCCAGCAACCCTATGAACAGGCTAACAACTATTACTCATTAATACTAGAGGATCAAACATGGCCTTGGATGGAACAACTTGAAGTTTTGCCTTGTCTTAATGAGGAAGACCTTACAAAATTTGCTCCAATCATGCTCTCACGGGCCTTTTTACAGTGTTTTATAGCAGGTTTGTTATATCTTTCTTCCCTCTCTACCTCGATTGCTTTTCGGTTGCATCTAGTCACCCGTGCTTGGTTCTAAATATTGTCATCCTTTTTGTTTTGTTTTATTTTAATTTTTTTCTCCTGTAGGAAACATTGAAAATGAGGAAGCAGTATCAATGATTCAGCACATTGAAGATGTGTTCTTTAAGGGTTCAAACCCTATATGCCAACCGCTGTTTCCATCCCAGATTCAAAGAAATAAAGTAGTAAAACTTGGAAAAGGCATGAATTACTGCTACAGTAATGAAGGCCTTAATCCAAGTGATGAGAATTCTGCTTTAATCCACTATATCCAGGTAAGTGTGTTTGTCCGGAGAATGTAAAATTTATTGTGACCCCATTTTGAATTGCATTTTCATTCAGGAACCACTTAATCACCCTTAAAGACAATGATGTTCGTTAAATTTTGAATCAATTCATAGCTCAGAAGTATCCAATTTATGCCATTTTCATTTAAGAAAATTTTTGCCGCTTCTTAAATAATGTGTAATATTTGTATAGCAGATTTATTGGGATTAGATTTAATTAGATTTTGTTTTGTTTTCTTTCCTTTTAGAATAAGCCCTGGCATGTATTTATATGTACTATTTAATAGAATAGTCCTGAAAGCATATGTCTGATGCTTAGCATTTTCATGTTTATGAAGATATTTTTTACATTTTCATGTTTCATGTTTAGCATTTAGTTCAGACAACTGCTACCTAGTCAGAATGTTGTATAACTCATTTATTTAACTGAACCTGTTGTCTTAAAAACTTTTACAGAGACCAAGTGCTAGATACAAAAATCGGAAATTTTGTATGTTTCTTTTTTGGCTCCTACGGTGGTGCCAAGCTTCGTGAAAATTTTTTTAATGCATGTCAATGCAGCCCTGACGTTCTAAAAAGAACGTGTTTGTGGTGAATAAACAAGTGTATGTTTGTTTTCTATGGAAACAACATTGATATTTTGCAAAGTTTTGCATGATTATGGGAAATACTTTTGGCAACTACTGCTGATTCTGGAATAAAATGGCCCATGAAACCTATCTTGGGGACAATCTGAAGGTCTTTCCATTAATAAGATACTAATGTGATTATTTTTTTGCTTTGTTTCTTTGTCAGTGTGTGTGTGTCCTTTTCCTTTTAGTTGACATTATGCTGCTTCTTGATTATCTAGGCTTTATTTAGTTCTGACATGAATCTCATGTGAATGGTCAGGTTCATCGGGATGATTTTATTCTGAATGTGAAACTACAGCTTGTTGCTCTTATTGGAGAGCAAGCTGCCTTCCATCAGCTTAGATCCGTTGAGCAGCTGGGATACATTACTTACCTAGGCCAGAGGTATGATAGAAAAAAATTCTTCTTATTTTATTCTAGGATTGTCCACTAAATGTTAAGGTCTTTAATTGTCTCTCATCAGGAATGATTCCGGTATCCATGGGTTGCAGTTCATTATCCAGTCTACAGTAAAGGTGAATAGCAGGTTCTTTCGTTTGTATATACCTCCTGCCTTATACCTTTAACTTAGGAACACAATCTCACTTAACAGGATCCTGGACATATTGATACCAGAGTTGAGGCATTCCTCAAAATGTTCGAGAGTAAAATTTATGAAATGACAAATGATGACTTTAAGGTAAGATGAAGAATTCTTCTGCTGGAAGTAATTTATTTTCTTTCTTTCTTTTTGTTATGGTTTTTATGGACTTTAATTTTTACCTGCACGACGATCTAGAGGTAATTTGTGAGGTGGTTTTATAGAGCACTGTAGCCTTGTTAGAAAAACTTGGCTTTCATCAAAAAGTTTTTCTGATTCAAGTTATTGATGTAATTTAACTTCGGCCTCTAGTGGGATTTTGTTATTATATGTACTTGGGGAATGGCTTTTTTCGTGGTCCATGGGTCTTAGTTTGGGTTTAATTGAGATATTAGGATTCTAAAGTGTTTTTTCATAGTATAATATTATGGAACAATATTTGGTATGCTGTTAGTGGAATTTAAAAATTCCACAAGCAGGGTTTGAGTTGATGACAAATGAAAAATTTATAACTCTGCTAATGGAGTTGAGAAAGTACACTGCCAGTATATCAAATACTCACCTTAATATTAATTGAGTGCTTTTGTAATTCTTTTTTTTTTTAATATCCTAGTCTGAGAAGGATGGTTAGTAATACTTCTCCTAGTTATATCTATTTTTTGCTAGTCAATACCAGAGTTACTCGAGAATTTGTGAGAGTGATACGTAATCTTCTTTCTTCATTTGACAATTCAGCCTCATAACAATTGGAAATCCTTTGTTTAATGAGCATCTTAGTTGAACTTTCTGTGCGTTTAGTAGATGGAGGAATTTCAAACTAATTCCAATATTTTTATTAAACATTTGTTGCAAGCTTGCATGTTAATGACTTCCACCCCCGCCCCCCAAGATTTGATTTGTATGCATCTTTGGTTGGGTTTGAATGAGAGCTTGTCATCTAATTGTAAATTCCTGACTTTTTACACAGAGCAACGTAAATGCATTGATCAATATGAAGCTCGAGAAGCACAAAAATTTAAGCGAAGAATCTCAATTTTACTGGACTGAGATCAGTAGTGGGACTCCCAAATTTGATAGGAGGGAAGCTGAGGTATCTCAATCAATCTTGATATTTTTCTAAATATTGAAAGGCTACTCATTTAAGAAAACCCATCTACATGTTACTTTACTGTTAATCTGCAATGAATATTTTAGTTTGATCTTAAATAGTTCATCTTTTACTATCTGTTTCTAACAGGTTGAAGCATTAAAGAAACTTACACAACAAGAACTGATAGATTTCTTCGATGAAAATATGAAAGTCGGCGCAACTCAAAAGAAAACACTTAGCGTGCGAGTGTACGGGAACCAACATTTGGCTGAATACAACTCGCAGAAAAGTGAAGCAGTTCCACCAAATACCGTCCAAATAGATGATATCTTTAGTTTTAGAAGATCTCGACCACTTTATGCTTCATTTAGGTGAGGCTTTGGTCTCCCTTGTTGATTGGACATTCTTGCCGTGGAGAAAAACAGAGATATTTTCCTGTTAGTTTTCATAAAGTTGTTCTACATTGGAGAAAAACAGAGGATCTCTCTTGTCTGTGATTTTATGTGTTGTATTTTACTTATTCTCTTGGTTCAGAAACAGAATTGTTGTCTGTGATTTTATTTGTTGTATCTTAGGTATGAAAAATAATTTTCTTGGTACAGAAGCAGAATTGTTGCGACTCCAACATTCAACAAATTAAACCTCTAGTCCGAATGTGCATGTCTATGTTACTTTATATACACACATTTCAATGAGGGCCGAATAGGAATGTGTGTTTGTTAGGTTATTCTATCATTAGCTCAGATATCAAATAGATGTAACAATTCCTATGCGTCACGTGCATGGCATCAAATATGATAAAAATTACAAGTGTGCTAAGATTTTGAGTGAATTATATTTTGGTCATTCAATTATTAGTAAATTTGCTCTTTGATTATTGAATTATGAAAAATTATAATTTAATTATTTAACTATTCAAACTTGATAATTTAAGTTACCATTTTTGTTAACTCGCTAGTGGACGTTAATGTGGACTATTAAGTTATAGATCACTAAAATAAAGACATATTTTTGTCACATGAATCACAATTAGATTACATTAAGATCTACTTGAAGATTCTTCTTATCACATTCAAGCTCAAGGTATAATAAAAATTTTCATATCTTTACAACTAACTCTTCAAGATACGATTAGGTTACATTTCGCTATATTCTAATAAAATTATCCATGACCTTCTAATCTTCACATAGCAGGGCATTTGTCTAGAAGGGTTCACACCAAGCACCTCTTCTATTTAAATCCCTTTTATTATTTAAGAGACTTCAAAGTTATTTCTATTGATACTCTATCCAAATCTCATAACTCTCCAAATACACCTAAGCCACCCTACCAACTCGTGGCATGTCGTTGACAACAACTAGCATCAACAAGTAGCCGAGGGTACCAAACCAACACACCATATGATCAATACGATTACTATTACAGGTATTCTTATAGTGACCCTTATAATTATGGTTACCACCAATTACTCCATCAAAACTACAAGCATCCTCCTCCCATTATTATTTTGTTTATCAAAACATGCTATCACCACCACAGCGATAAAAACTCGACAATAAAAAACTCTACCCCAAACTTGCAACAATAATCAAAGTTGCAAGCCTAAAGTAAACTCCTTTAGATGCAACTCCAATAGCACCAGAAAATATTACAACAACATGCTCAAGTTATTCAAGAGCTTAGACCAAACCAACCCCTAAGGTAGGAAGATATTGTTGCCTCCTTAGTGTTGAGCTACCTACGTAATCTAATTGGGGATAACAAGCCGATCAGAGAGAACCATGAAGCATACCGGCCTAAGTTGGAGCCTTTCCAGAATCAAAATGCGCCTGTAAAGGGTCAAACAAAAGCCCTAAAAAGAGAGATGCATTATTTTTGTAGAACGAGGCTGATGATGTGGGATGAACCTACTCCAATAATCTTTAAGCTTTAGAAGTTGTTGTTGAGAAGATGTCTCACTCTATCATGCACCAAAAGAAACATATGAAGGGATTGACCCCACCGATCATCTCATCAAATGCAACAATTTGGAAATCTTTGGTATTTGTAACACACTATTTTTTATGACATGACATGTGATGGCATAATAGTTTGTAAGGATGAGTAAAATTTAATTTGACTTGAAAAAAATTTTAAATTTCAAGTTAATTGAATTGAAATATTCAATTTTTTCGAGTCAATTCAAATAAGTAGTTCTAAGTTTCGAGTCGAGTTGAATTTTATAATTTGGGTAACTTGAGTAATTCAAATAACTCAAATAACATATTGTTGTAAATATCCCTTTGGTCCTTATCAATTTTGAAAATAAGCAAATTGAGCTCTTTCACAACAAAGATTAAAAAATAATTTTCAAAAATTTAAAATAATTTTTAAAATTTAAAATATTTATAAAAATTTCAGAATTTATTTTTTAATAAAATTTAAAAATAATTAAGAACTCTGAAATTTTTTAAAGAATATATAAATAAACTTAAAATTCTAAAACAATAATTCTTGGAACTTAATTCTGAAGTTAATTATGACCTCTAAAACAAGTTAATGTTCTACCTATTATTCTGATTTGGTTGTTTGATTATTTTCTAGTTATTTTATTTAGTTAATTTACTTTATGTTCGATTCTTTCTATTTAATTTTTTATCGTAATATATATTTTAAATATTACTATTTATACTTATTATTGTGGACAAATATTTTTGGTTTAATTCTTCCTTTTGGATATGATCATTGAAATACTTACCAGTGTTTCGTTGTAACACATCTATATTATAATTTGAACTGCATACTTGCAGACATCGCTGATATTTTTAGTGTGGTATTTATACTCTAAACGATAACACGTTTAGTGACGGTCACTTATTGTTCCTGACCGAGAACGAGACAGGTGTGGCAATTGAAGCAGTGGGAGATGTACATCTTTATTTTTATAATTTTAACAAGATTATTTTAAGAAACATTTTCTATGTACCAAGTTTCAAAAGAACTTAATTTCTGTTGTATGTTTATATATAAAGACAGCTTGACCGTGACTTTTAATAATGGAATTGCAATATTTAGAAATAACAATCTTATCTGTAATAGATGGATGTCAAATAATCTCTATTTTATCAAACCAAAGATGTACACACTGTTTAAGACTACAATATCGAATAAAAAACTTAAAACTTCTTAGTCTAATGAGACTGATGATGTGAGATTAACTTCAATAATCTTTAAATTTTAGAAGTTCTTGTTGAGAAGATGACTCGCTCTTTCAAGCACCAAAAGAAACATACGAAGGAATTGACCCCACTAATCATCTCACCAAATGCAACAATTTGGAAATCTTCGGTATTTGTAACATGCTAAGTGTAAGGAATTTTTTATGACATGACATGTGAGGGCATAATAGTTAGTAAGGGATGAGCAAAACTCAACTCGACTTGAATTTTTTTTGAATTTTGAGTTAATCTAATTAAGTAACTTAATTTTTTCGAGTCAACTCAAATAAGTAGTTCTGAGTTTCGAGTCGAGTTGAATTTTACAGTTTGGGTAACTTAGTAATTCAAATAACTCAAATAACAGATTGTTGTAAATACCCCTTTGATCCCTATCAATTTTGAAAATAAGCAAATTAATCTCTTTCACAACAAAGATTAAAATATAATTTTCAAAAATTTAAAATAAATTTTAAAATTCAAAATATTTATAAAAATTTCAAAATTTATATTTTTAATAAAAATTAAAAAAAGTAATAACTCTAAAAAATTTTAAAGAATATATAAATAAACTTAAATTTTTAAAAAAATCTAAAATAATAATTTTTGGGACTAAATTCTAAAGTTAATTATGATCACTGAAACAAGTCAATCTTTTGTTTGTTATTCTAATTTGATTGTTTGATTATTTTCTTGTTATTTTAGTTAGTTAATTTATTTTATGTTTGATTCTCTCTATTTAATTGTTCATTGTAATATATATTTTAATTATTACAATTTAGACTTATTATTGTAGAAATATATTTTTGGTTTAATTCATCCTCCCTTGGTTATGATCTTCAGAATACTTAACAATAGAGGTGAGAATTCGATCAAATCGAGTAAAAAAAATTTGAGTTACTTGAGTTGAAAAATCTTATTTTGGCAACCAAATTTAATTGGAATTTTTTTCGAATCGAATCGAATCGAGTAAAAAGATTTTGAGTTAAGTCGAGTCGAGTTAACGAATCCTATTATTTATGCTCAATGTTGCATTTACATTGATCGATTATTTAACTAGTAGACGAAATACAAAATTATTTAACTACATAAACAATATAATGGTTTTGTCTTTTAACTTAATGGATAAACATTTATCAAAATGATGTAGTTTTGCCTTTTCTTATTCAGACTTTCGAATAACTCGAATTGTGTAATTCATATTCAAGTTAAGTTAACAAATTTGACTTTTTTTTTATTCGAGTTGATCCGAATAACTTGATTAACTCGAACTATTTAATTCAAAATTTGAATTTTTATCGAGTTTTTCGAATCAAATCGGATTTTGCTCACCCCTACTTACCAGTGTTTCGTTGTAACACATGTATACTATGATTTGACTCGTATACTTGTAGACACCGCTGATATTTTTGGTGTAATATTTACACTATAAATGATAACACGTTTAGAGTCGATCACTTATCGTTGCAAACAGGGAACGGGACAAGTGTGGCAGCTGAAGTAGTGGGAGGTGTACATCTTTATTTTGATAATTTTAGGAAGATTATTTTAAGATGCATTTTCTATGTATCATGTTTCAAAAGGAACTTAATTTCTGTTGCATGTTTATATATCAAGACAGCTTGACTTTGACTTTTAATAATGGAATTTGAATATTTAGAAATAACTATCTCGTCAGTAACGAATGGATGTCAAATAATCTCTATTTTATCGAACCAAATATGTACACACTGCTTGAGATTGAAATATCAAATAAAAGACTTAAAACTTCTCAGTCCAATGAGGCGTACCTTTCGCATTTGAGACTTGGTTATATTAATCGAGAAAGAATCACTAGACTTGTGAAAGACAACATGTTAAGTTCACTTAAAGAAGTTGATCTTCCACAATGTGAATCTTGCTTGGGAGTTAAGATGACTAAGCGATCTTTTAATGCAAAAGGAACGAGGTCCCAAAAACCCCTAGAACTTGTGCACACTGACATATGTAGCCCCATGAGTGTTAGTGCAAGAGGTGGTTACGAGTATTATATAACTTTTTATTGATGACATTCCATATATGAGTATGTATGCCTAATGCATCGCAAGAGTAAAACCTTTGATAAATTCAAATAGTTTCGTGCGAAAGTGGAGAAACAATTAGGTTTACCCATAAAGGCACTTCAGTCAGTTCAAGGTGGGGAATATTTATCTGATGAGTTCTTAAGGTACCTCATAGAAAATGAGATTCTATCCCAGCTAATTACATCGGGCATTTCATAATAGAATGGCGTGACAGAGAGAAGGAATCAAACGTTGATAGACATGGTATGTTCGATATTTAGTTATTCGAAGCTGCCAATCTGTTTTTAGGGATATGTGGTACAAATGACTTGCTATATTCTGAATGATGTGTCAACTAAGGCAGTATCGAAACTTCATATAAATTGTGGCATGAAAAGAAGCCAAGTATAAAACATTTAAGGATTTGTGGATGCCCAACCCACGAATTGGATAAAGATGCGAGGAAGTTGGACTCGCGACCAAAATTGTGTATGTTTGTAGGATATCTGAAGGGAACAAAGGGTGGTTTGTTTTATAATCCAAAAGAGCAAACTGTTATAGTGTTAACTCATGCTAATTTCCTTGAAGAAAGCTACACGAATGACTTCAAACCTTTGAGTCAAGAGGTACTCGAGGAACTTTCAGGAAATATAGAAAACCCTAATGAAACGGTTCCAAAACCAACTCCTAATAGTAGACCTACAAATGATCAGCAACATAGGGTGCTTCATCGCAGTGGGAGGGTCTCTCGTTAGCCCGAGTTCTTCCAATCTGGCGGAAGTGTTTTCAACATTGAGTCTGTCGAATAGGAAGATGATGAGCCACTCACTTATGACGAAGCGATGCAGAATGTTAATTATAAGCTCTGGGAAATAACTATGAAAGTTGAGATGGATTTTATGGATTCCAACTCAGTGTGGAACTTTTAGACTTACCGATTGGGATAAAACCTATAGGGTGTAAATAGATCTACAAGAGGAAAAGAAATACGGATGGAAAAGTGCAAACTTATAAGGCCAGACTTGTAGCAAATGGTTATCCTTAGAAAGAATGTGTCGATTATAAAGAAACCTTTTCTCTAGTTGCCTTGCTCAAGTCAATCCGCATATTGTTATCTATTACGATGAATCTCGATTTTGATATTTGGCAAATGGATGTCAAGACAACGTTTTTGAATGGCTATCTTGAAGAGAGCATCTATATGTGTAAAATCTAAATTATATAGGTTTTTTAGTAGTTTATGACACCTTTTTACTTAAAACTCATGTTTATCCCAAATATTTGATAATTAATTAGGTGAATTTTGCTTATATTAAGATAATGGGCATGGTTTAATAAAGTATGCAATTTTATGCTTTTATGTAGCAAATTTGTGCTTAATTTAATTATTTCATGTTATATATTAATTTTCTATATTTAATTGTTGCAATGGGACCATGGAGTTAATAAGTTAAGAAGCTTATTTTAATTTTGCATGGACATGAGCTTTATTTTATCTTAGTGGAACATCAAAGGCAAACAAATTGGCTCAAGAGGAAGTCACTTTGATCCAATTAAAGTGGATTCAATTGAAGAACAAGTCTGACAAGGATTTGGGTCATCAAACCCTCCACGTAAGGGGGAATGAAGCCCAATTCGACAAGGGCATTTGAGCAGCCTAAGATCAGCTTTTGGGGGATTTATTCGGAGGTCCTTACACTTGCAAAAACAATTAAAAAACATCTCCTAACAATCACCCATGAAACCGTCCACCTCCTTGCTTGATTCATGCATGAAATCAAGCATGAATCGAGCGACAAACAACATCCCTTCTCCATAATTCATGATCGGTCAAGCAAAGGAGAACTTAAGGGATATTAAAGCTATTTTTAGTAAACTCCTTAGCCATCTCTCTACTATAAATACCACCTTTTACATCCTCATCCATCATCTCTCACTTCACATTCTTTCTCTCATTTTATTTTCTCTCCCTCTCTCGCATAAACCATCCATCTTTCCTTTTTCCTTAGATAGAAATTCCTTAAGAAAATTCTCTCTTTGTCAACCCTTGAGGAGAACTTTGCAAAGGAGCAAACATGAGGATTGGATGAAGTCACAGTGATCGATTTCCGGAGGACTACCGATATCATTCAGAGTTTATTCTTTCTTATCTTTATTTTGCTTTTGATATTCATCATGTTCACAACTTATTTTATTGTTTTTTCAGCAACAATGTTAGCTTACTTTTGTTTAGCTAGAATGATTATATCAATTTGATGAATTTCTTTTTATTCATATTTATGGTGTTCTATGCCTCAAATGTTCATGCTTTCAATTAAAATAATGCATTTATTTATTCATTAAAATGTGATTGAATGCATTAGAATTAGTTGATCAATCATAGCCAGATGACGATTAATGGATGCAATAATTGAAAGGTGCATGCTTGATTTAGATCCTGGCCTGATTAAATTAAAGGTTCATAATAACTCAAGAGAGCTCTATTACCTTGCATAACTTTTAGGTTTATGTGATTAAATAGTTTCAAATCGACCCAGTCCCTATTACTTTGCATAAATTCTAAGAAACCCTTAGTTAAATATGATCATGGTAGTATGCAGGTTTTTCTAAGTAAAAGATTTCGAAAGGACTAAATACTGGTTTCAAGTTAATGAAAGATCGAGTTGTCGTGGAATATTTTTCGGAACATTGTTAAGCATGATGAAAATGAATCAAGTCAGATGTTGTAATTATTCTAGCCTATTCATGTTATTGTTGTTGAAGCTTGTGAATTTGTTACTAAATCCATCTCATACATTTTATTTCATGCATTACATTTAAGTTAATTGAGATTTAGTTCATTTAATTTAATTTTTACATGAATCACACAAAATTATTGTATTTTTCCTTACCAACTTGTAAATTTATAATTTTTCAATTAATCGATTAACATACACAGTCCCTGTGAAGACGATAACTCTTTTACTTATTATTTCATAAAGATTGTATAAACTTACACAAACCTACGCGTTACAATATGATGCAACCTACTGGATATATAGCTAAATGAAAAGAGCATAAAGTTTACAAATTACATCCATATATAGACTTAAGCAAGCACCCCGCTCATGGAATCAAAGATTTGATCAAGTGATTAAGACTTTTGGATTTGAGCAAAATGTAGATGAACCCTGTTTCTACAAACGTTTAAGGGATGGAAAGGTGGTCTTCTTAATCTATATGTCGATAACATTCTAATAATTTGGAATGAGGTAGGGACATTGTTATCAGTTAAACCATGGTTAGGCAAACAATTTAGCATGAAGGACTTAAGAGAAGCTAATTTTGTTATGTTGGAACGTTATGCAATGACCAATTTACCGTGGGAGAAGCTAATTTTGTTTTTTGGAGCGTTATGCAATCACCAATTTGAAGAAGGGAAATTAACCTTCCGTATCGAGATTTCATCTCTCTTTAGAGGACTGTCCTAAAACAGCAGAAGAAAGAGAGAACATGAGAAAGATTCATTATGTTTCGACAGTAGGAAGTCTCACGTATGTTATGTTATGCACACGCTTAGATATATGTTTTGCAGTAGGGTTGGCAAGTCGATATCAGGCAAATTTAGGACCATGACACTGGCAAAAAGTTAAGTAGTTAAGCATATACTCAAGTGTTTACGGAGAACGAGGGATTATATGCTCGTGTATTTAGAAGGAGATCTTACTCCTATCGGATATACTGATTTTGACTTCCAAACGTGCTGGGATTCGAGGAAATCGACATATGGTTGTGCTTTTGTCCTAAACGGCAGGTTCAAAGTATGAATTAGTGTCAAGCAAGGTTACGTTACTAATTTAACTATGGAGGTCCAAATATGAGGTATGAAAAAGCTATGGACAAAGTGTGAATTAGTGTCAACCATTTGAGAATGTTTTGAGTTGGCCATGAAATGGAAATTTTTAAAGGTGTTTTTTACAACTTCTACACAAAAGTATCAATACATTGGCACAAGTATCGATACTTGACCACTTGAATAGTTTTCAAATAAACAAAATGGCAAAACGGTACCGATACTTAAAATGGTATCGATATTTTCCATAGGGTATTGATTCCACATGTTAGGTATTGGTACTTGTGTTTTAAACGAAGTAATTTAAACATCGAATCTAAAAATGATATTGGTACCTCTTCAAGGGTATTGATACATGCTATGAAATTTTAAATCTTTGCAGTTTAGTCCTATTTTATGCTCGAACTTCAAAATTGTAACACCCAAAACCCAACACCGTCGCCGGCTAGGGTCCCAAGGGTTCTAGACCATTCATAGAAGATAACAAGTAATAATTTAATCTTTATTTCAATCAAATTGCACGTAACATCCTAGATTTTAATACAAATATTAATCTCATACTTATTTACAGCATTCCAAAACTATCAGGGATTCGATTGAATCATAATTTAAAGCATCTCACGAAAATATAAAATTTCCAGAACAAGGATCACATGACCATGTGTCTCAAACACACGTCGATGCCATAAGCCGTGGGCACACCCGAAACACCATCACACGATCATGTCACAAACCGTGTGCTAGGTCGTGGGAGCATGCGAAATTACCCCACATGCCCTTGTGTGAGACCGTGCATATATGCGAAGTAGAGTCACACGACCGTGTCCCAACCCGTGTATAGCCCGTGTGAGACCTACACCTAATTCTCCCAGGGCACACGCCCGTGTTCCAGGCCTTGTGTACCTGCAAAATGCCCAGATTAACTTACAAAATTTCTTATAACTAACTTAACATACAGTTAACTTACCACCATTCATTTTTCTATAATGCAACTTAATTCAAGCAAACCATACTCATATAAATGTCATACCATTCACAATCATCGATTCATCTGAATATGCTCATTACCTTTTCAAATTACATGCCAAAACATTTAAGCCACAACAAGCATTCAACAACAACATAACTTCATTCTTCTAAACTAACATCATCCTAATAGTTCAACATACTCAAGCAAATACAATACATCACCCTAGTACATGCCATATAACCAAGTGATTCAAAAACTACCGAACGAGCTCCTGGATAGTGTTATTCATCTTGAGGATTCGATCTTCAATAGCAAAACGAATCAACAAAACAATAACAGATACACAGGTAAGCTTACAAAGCTTAGTAAGTTTGCAAGAATAAATAACTTACTGAACAATATAATTGGTTATAGAAAGATTAATATGAATATCCTTATCATCTCATATCATAGCACCGGATTGATCTCTTCAAGTCGTTTCAGAGGTTAGCTCTTACGAGCCCAGACAGAAATTAGCTCTTACGAGCCCAAACAGAATTTAGCTCTTACGAGCCCAGACAAAATTTAGCTCATATGAGCCTAGACAGAATTTAGCTCATATGAGCCCAGACAAAATTACGCTTTATTGAGTCAGATTTCAGAATACTGCTCCACCAAGTAAAGTCTAGAAATTCATCAAGTCTTCCTCCTCGTTCCAAATTCAAGAATATAAACAAGATAAAAGAGTTTATAAATTCAAATTAATAATTTAATCGTACAAACTTAGCAGACTAGTTTGCAGCTAAGAATTACTCTAGGGCTATTTTGCGATTTTCCCCTTTCCATGATCCGTAGCACATTCTTGATCTATCATAATAAATCACTCAATTTTCTCAATAAATCATGAAATTTAAATCATTTGTTACATTTATGACCTTTTTGGGAAATTTACAAAATTACCCCTAATCTTTCACTTTTGTTTAATTTAGTCCCTAAGCCCAAAACATGCAAAAAGGCTATTTTCTTCCACACACAAACCTAGCCGAACATTCAAGGCTTTACCACAAATCCTTACACGCAATAATTTCACATCAAGTATATGTGTTTTTACAATTTTAGCAATCTAGTCCTTAAACCCTAAAATAATCAAAAAATCACTTTACAAAATCATCAAACCCAACCATCAAGCTCATAAATATTCCATAAACTCTCAAGAAATAACTAATTCATCAATGGAAAAATATTTAACATTTGAAAGATTCACAAATTAGTCCTTGAGTTAGCTAGATTAAGCTAATACATAGAAACAAAAATCACTAAAAATAGACGAAGTTTGCTCACCAAATCGAAGACACAAAGCTTCGATGATGGTTTCTTCTTCTTCTAATTAGGGTTTCAATTTTGGCTATAAAAGAAGAAGAAGAAGATGACCCTTTCATCTTTTAAAATTTTAGTTTAATATTTACAAATTACTAATTTACCCTTTGTTCGCACTTAACTTTTAACCAAATTTAAGTCAAAATTGTCCACTCAAGTTACTAATGGTAATATTACCATTTAAGGACCTTAACTAACCATCCAATTGACATCTAATGCCTTTAATTAATAGAATTCAACTTTTACGCCTTTTACGATTTAATCTTTTTTACTTAATTAACTATTTAAATGCTAAAATTTCGTGACCAAAATTTAATATTACTCTGATGACATTACATATATTAAATAATTAATATTTATGACCTGACTCGTTGGAGTTGTGGTCCCGAAACCATTATTTTTGAAACCACTGAAAACTAGGCTATTACAAAAATTAGGCCTTGAATGCTCGATTTAGATTAAATTGAAATGGATGTATAAATACAATTATGTGTTAATGTAATCACGAGATAAAATTATGTAAATTTCCCCAGCAACAAATGTGACATCCATTGCTCGGATCCGACGATCGGGTTGGGTAATAGGGTGTTACATCAATACAGAGTTTTTTATGAATTATTTTTATTTGAAGAGTTCCAATTCAATACTAGTGTTTGCGTTTGGAATGATTCCCACACATCTAATGATCTATGAGTTAAAGACTAGTGGAGAATATTCGACGAGTCAAAGCAACGATTGAAGTTATGTGAGAATCCGAAACCAAACTGGAAGAAAAGGCAGTCTTGAAGCTCACCTTCTGATGCTCAATGTTGGAACATTTTCACAGCATAAGACATGTAGAAGAGGGTTTAAAGAAATACTAGACCTTGGAAATTTTCTTGACCTAACTCAAGAATTGGATCAACAAAAGGGAAAGCCTGCTAAGGAGATAAAAGCCTAAATTGTCCATTAAGGAGGAGAAGGCCCAGCTGTCCATAGAGGTGCTCATATCAGCCACCTATGACTTGGTAAAATATTTGAAATCAGCCACAAAAATCCCACATGTGACTGTCCAATTCTCCTTTTCTTTTCAAGCATTCTTTCCCTTGAATCTAGCATGAATCAAGCTAAAAACAACAAAGCCATCCACTCACTTTCCTTAAAACAAGGGTCAATCAAGTGAAGAGAGATTTCCAAGGCTCTCATTTGCTAAAAATAGTCATCCTCTACAAGTATAAATAACCCTTAGCCATTCACTCATTTCACTCATCCCTTACACACTATCTTTTTTCTCAGTCTCTCTTTTTTCACTTCTCATTTTAGAAAGCAACATAAGAGTTGTAAGGACCATTTTAGAAGCTCTTGTGAGCAGCAAAAATTCGGCATCTTGTAGGCAATTGTGCGAAGGAGCAAAGTTGAATGAAGGAGGAAAAGCAATACATGTTGTGCAACGGAGAAACATCGGATTTGTCTTCTAGTTTTTTCCTTCAATTCTTTTTATTTTGTTCTAAATTTATGAACATGATTGCTAAATATATTTCTGCTTTAGATTTGATTATAATGGTGTAACACCCAAAATCCATAACCATTACCTGTTAAGGATTTCAGGGGTTTACAGAACTTTATGAATTTTTTTATTACATACAAATCAATCATAAATCCATACAATCACATTTAACAATTTAGAATATTAACCTTTTTTAATCTTACCCATTCATTTACAACATTTCAACCAAATCAGGATCAAATTAAATCATATAAGAACTTAGGATCACAATCAGAAAATTTCCCAACAAGGATCACATGGTCTTATGTCACGAACACACAACTTTCATTACTAACTAGCCAAGAAAGAATCAGTATTCATATCAAGTATCGTGTCATCTATATTTCATACCAAACCATAATACCACAGCTATCAACCGAGCTACATCAATCATTCTTACTATCACTATGAAATACCCAAACCCGACACCATCGTCTGTTAGAGTCTTGAGATCTTTCAAATCTTCTACTGTTGATTAAGTCCTCATATCTCAACAATTTAGTATCAAAAGAATATACATGTAATAAAATTTTGAGCATTAATAACATTCCATTCAATAAGGGTCAAAAATGTCATTTTATAAAATCTGAGGGACTTCTACCAGTAACTGTTGAAAAAGTATCGATAGAAGTCAAATCAATAAGCTTTGGAAAATTAACAACAGTTTCTTACCAGTAGAAGTGAAGGTTCTACCAATACAAGTATGGGTACTACCGAAACAACCCACACTTCTATCGATACAATGGGTTCCAGAAAGCTAGGTAGATTCCCCTACAAAATCTACCAATACAAGTGTTCAGATTACCAATACTACTATAAGTTGAACTACCGATACTTTAAGGATTTATACCAATACAATGTAAGTCAGTAACCAAAGTTTAAATACTTTGTACTTCAATCGATACATACAACAGTTCTACTAAAACAAGTGGCAGATTTCAAATAAACACATAAATTTCTAAGTTTGCAAAATAGTCTACTTCATTTGACAATTTCTCAAAATCATACCGACATAGACATTTTCATGTGGGTACTTAATTCTTCACATAACAATGAAGATACATTCAAAAACATTTATCAAGTTGTTACCATGTTATTTAACAATTTACACCAAAACAACCCAAGTAACACAATCCTAATACATGCCATATAAGCCAAGTGATATAAAAGACTACCGAACGAGTTCCCCAGATAGTGTGATTTCTTCTTTGAGGATCCTATCTTCAACAGCAGAATGAATCTACACAATAGTAAACAAATACATAGGTAAGCTTACAAAGATTAGTAAGTTCGCGAGAATATTTAACTTGAAGTATAACGCATTTGATAACATAAAGAATGAACAATCATCCTCATTGTCACGTAATATTTGCATCCAGTAAATCTCTTCAAGTCTCCCAGTAAATTTTAGCTCATACGAGCCTAGCTAGTAATTCGCTCTTATGAGCCAATATTGCTCTTACAAGCCAATACCGATCTTACGAGCCAGTATCACTCTTTCGAGCTAGTGCAGTATATTGCTCCCAGTATAGTATGTCACTCTTATGAGCCAATACAGTATATCGCTCTTACGAACCAGTACCGTAATCTTCAGAGTCTTCCATTTTGTTCCAACATCAAGATTATAATCAAGACAAATGAAGTTAGAATTATCAAATAGAAATGTAATTACATAAACTTACAAGATTGATTTGTACTAACGACTCAAGTACAGGGGCTACCTGTCAGTAAGATATCCAAGACTAGCTCCCAAATTGTATAGCCCTTAATGACACGTCCTTTGTGTCTCGATTAGTCACAAAGTTCATATGCATCATATACCAAGTCTATTTCAATTAACTTTCTTTACATTATACCATTTCGAGCACACATCAATATAATTCTTATTTATCAAACATAATATTAAATTAACTAATAATGTCATTTAATTCAATTTACTAATTGTCATATATCAATCGAATTAATTCATTCGTAACATGAATAATAACTAACGCAACACATAATCATTTAAGCATTTTATTGTCACCTGAATTCAACTATATCACCTCGTCACTTTCAATCATGCTCCTCAATACAATTTCTTTTCAATTTAATTCAATTCCACAATTTAATATTTACTAAGAAAATTTAAATACAACATATTTAAATCATTTCAATAATTTACAAATAGAAAGTAAATCAATTACTTTACTATACAAACTTACCTGATTATATTGCAATAATATATAGTACAGAGACTATAACATAATTTTCTCCTCTCTTCGATTTTCAACCGATTCTTGATCTAAAATAATAATTTCATTCAATTAACTGATTCCAATAATAAAATAAACTTATTTTACGCAATTGAGACCTTTTTAACTTTTTTTAAATTTCTCCTAATATTTTACTTTTATGCAATTTAGTCCCTAAGCTCAAAACTTGCAATTTAACCAATTTCAAGCAAACCAAGTTCAGCTGAATTATCCTTTAATTCCCTACAGCCCATACATGCTATTATTTCACCTGAAGTCCTTGTAAATTCATCACTTTAACATTTTAGTCCTTAAACATTAAAATATCTAAAACTACCTTACAAAATAATCAAATCTAACAACCAAGCTTATAAAACTTCCATAAAATTTCAAGAGCAAGCTTATTCATCAATAGAAAATTTATAACATTTGAAAAATCAAAAATTAGTCCTTGGGCTAGCTATATTAAGCTAATACGGACTTAGAAACATAAAAATTACTAAAAACAGATGAAATCTACTCACCCAAATATGGAACCAAAGCTAACCGAATGTCTCCCATGGTGTTTTTAAGGTTTCGGTGGCTTTAGAAAGAAGAAGATGAAGAAAAATAACAACTTAAACTTTTGTTTTAATTAAAACCATTCATTTTCCATTTTTACTATTTTACCCTTAAAGACTTAAGCAAATTTAATGCTTTTAAAACACTAGAACCATCCTTCATAATGATTAAAAGTTTCATTACCATTTAGGTACCTTGCCTTATCCTCCAATTAGTATTTAATGCCTTTAATTACAAAATTCAACTTTTGTACCATTTACGATTCAATCCTTTTTATTTTATTAACTATCTAAACAATAAAATTTCGTAACCAAATTTTAATACGATACTAATGACCTCATAAATATTAATGATTTAATATTTACGGTCAAACACATTGAAATTGTGGCCTCGAAACCACCATTCCCGATCACATTGAAAAATAGACTCATTAGTAAATCCTTATTTAATTAGGATTTAATTGAAATTTACCAAAATCTAAAGAATTCAACATAATTTATTTTATTATGCCATTTAAGGAAGGCCCAATTACACAATTGGTCCTTCAATTATATTAAATTCCAATCAAACAAACTTATTTACAATTTAGCCTTAAACTAATTAGGACTAAATGAATAAATAAACCAAAAGTTAGTGGATGGTAATCATATCCACCACTGCTTGGACTTTTTGACCTTGGTTTTGTAACACCCTCATTTTATTTTAAGGATTAAATTAGGAAATTTTAGAAATTTGAGGGTTTTTTACGTAAAATTTGGTAAATTATGGGGTTATTGAGCTCTAAATAAATCTTACGGCTAATTAGGTGATTTTTGGGACTTATTTGTGATATGGGTAAAAGTGTGAGTTTATTTCAAAAACCCTAAAACTCTTCGAGGGCCTTCGAATAATTTTACCTTTTTCTTGGGTATTTAAACACCCTTAAGCCTTGAAGTGACTCTTCTTCTTCTTTTTTGTTTTGCCTCTGTCGAAAGTTTCAAGACTTCCCTTTTTCCTCTTATTGCATTTTTCGATCACCTTCCAACCAAGCTCGTACCCTTGTCATTTTGTTACACCGGCCTCATCTTTCTTACCCTTGTGGTTTCGCGATCAAAACTTACTCTCCAAAACCGCCATCGTTGTCGTTGTTGATGAAAAATTGGTTCCTTTTATCATTCGATTCTTTCCACCGTGAGCTCCGTCGTAGTTCGTCGTTTTCTTTGTTGTTTGAACCTTGGTAAGTGAAGAAGTCATGTTGTGGCCTTGTTTGGGGTTGTTTGCATAGTTGATTTTGACGGTCATATGCCAGTTTCGGTGGTGGAGGTGTTGACGGTACTGATTTGGAGAGGGAAAGCCAAACCTTAATTTTTTCTCCTTTGTGTTGTGTTAAAATTGGGCTCAAAATTGCTAAACCCAAACTCTTATTACCTAAAACCAACCCAATAACCCTAAACCCAAATTAAACCAAACCCAACATTTAGACCAAGTGAACGCGACCCGTTGACCATTGACCGTTGGCAGTTGACCATTGACCGTTGGTAGTTGACCATTGACTTTTTGTGAGAAACCTTACCCTACCATTTTTCGATGTCTTGAGTCCGTTTCCATTGTCCGTTTTGTCGAATTCAAACCCAAAAGCCTCGTTTTGACTATTTTATCTTTAATTTTGTACTTAGAGTTATTCAGAGATTTAATTTGAGAAATCTAGTGTGAGATATTTGTGTTTAGGTGATCACGACTTCGAGGCTGACGATTTACCTCCTCTACTAGTGCAAACTACTCCAGCACCAGTTCTGAGAGTTACAAGTGAGTTATTTTAGTTAGTTTTGTGTTTAATTGGTGGCTTAAGAATAGTGTTAAGATTTAGTTTGTGTTGTAGGATCTAATCCCGTTAGACCGGGTACTCGACCAGTGCCTGGTGGATGACCTCCTCGTCGTTAAAGTTTATGCTTTCTAGAGGTGTGTTTCTAATTGTAATATACCCTATTGCATGAAACATTATGTTATATGTTATTACATGATGTTGAGATATGTTGTTGTTGTGCTAATTATATTGTGATGTGATAATGGTATGATTGAGTTTGAGTTGTGTAAAGCATGTTGAAATTGATCATGCATATATACAGGAAATGTGACTAATTTAATTTATTGTGAATATACTACTATGCACTGTGATATATGAGTAATATCATGAGATTTGATTGAAATTAAAACTGAGATATTCATGTGATTATACCATTGTGTGCTCATGGGTTGGGATTGTACGGTGGAAGACATGGTAATCACCTCTTTAAATGGCTGATACTAAAACCACACTGCGATTGGTGACGATTGGTTGGGAAAGGGTTCTGGGAACCTTTTCACTATGTTGGTGTGTTGGAGTATGGGTGCATTGCATTGTGCGTGTGATTGTAACATGATTTGTGATTACTTTTTGAGCTATAATTGTTGTGATATTATGTACTAGGTTGTATGTGCTTTAGAGACACACCGGGCTTTTTAGCTCATTTCCCTACAGTTTCCTTTACAAATACCCGAGACATAGGTGACTTGATACCCGGAGGCATATTTATAGATTTATTTTATTTTGGGTTTTCATCATACTTTGTTGATTATTATTTTACCGGGATTGTAAGTTGATTTTAATTTTGGGGATTTTGATATTTATTTTGGAAGTTTAATTATTTTATTTAAATTATAGACTATCCTTATAGATGGATGCATGTGAACAATTATGGATTACCGGATTGCGTGAGGGTATAATTACATAAATAACCTTTTGGATCTGGTCATATCTTTTAGGCCGGGTACAGAGGATTACATTTAGTGGTATTAAAGCCAAGTTCAAGCCACGGACTGTGAGGCTTTTTAGACATGGTTTAAAAAAAGAGAAAAAAAATTCAGGTTAAATGGGGATTTTAAAATAAATTAATGTGTTATAAAATAATTTTTCTTGTGTAGATATATAAAAGTTGTGATTTATTCTAAATCTCCGGTACCAATTCTTACTTTAATACTTTTTACTTATGTAAATAGATAGTATGCCACCACGTAGGAGTGCTAGACTTATGATTAGTCTTGGTCAAGGTCGAGGTTGGGGCTAGACTACTAGGGCCGTTAGTGACCCTAGTCCTGTAATTGAGCCTAAGGTGAATGTGGATGAATTGCCTCATGTTGAGGAGGATGAGCTGTTCGTAGGTATTGAGGGTCAACAAGCTGCTGGGGGAGACTAAGGAAGCTCCTGTTGAGGATGTGCCTGACATTTGGGATAGCGAGGCCATGGAGTTGGATAGTGCTACGGTTAGTCGGGAATTATTGAAATTACTTAGTGGATCTGTTGGGGGTCAATCTGAGGGTCCGAGGAGGCCTATTTCTACCAATTTTATAATTGTTAGGATGAAGGTATTTGAGGGTAGGACTAGTATGGATCCTTCTATTGCCGAGTATTGGTTGAAGGATCTTCAAAGATTATTTGTAGAGATAAACTACCCTACTAGGTAAAAGGTTAAGGCTATTTTTTCTTTACTGAGAGGTGATGCCCAAAATTGGTGGGATACTATGGAAGAGTCTACTCCTACTAGTTAAATCACTTGGGATTATTTTAGAGAGGTTTTCCAAGATCGCTATGTGGGTGAGGAGTTCCTTGATAAGTGTAAGGATGACTTCATGAATTTAAGGTAGGGAGAAATGTCTGTTAGTGACTATGAGATTGAGTTCCTGAGGTTGTCTGTATGCATCTTGGCTACTTTCTAATGAGAAAGAGAAGTGTGATTGGTTTAGAAAGGGACTGCGACTCTCACTTCAAGCTGGGGTTAATATGCATCATGATAGAGCATTCACTACTGAGAGTTTGAAGGCTCGTACAAAGGCTCAAAAGGCTCAAGATAGGGAGCGTAGTAAGAAGCCAGCAGGCACACCAGTTCAACCTGTTCCTGGTGGTCTTTCAGTTAAGAGGCCTAGAGAGGAGACAGTTAAGCCTAGTTATCCAAGGGTGAGGCCTGCGATTTCGGCAGCTCCTGTGGGTAATGTTGGTGGCTTTATTGGTCCTCGTCCTTTTCATCTCTGTTCTTATTGCAATAAAAGACATGGGGGTGAGTGCTGGAGGAAGATTGGGGTATGTTTTAGGTGCGGTTCACAGATTCATTTCTTTATGGATTGTCTCCATCCTCCTATAGGTTCATTTGTGCAGAGTCAATTAGTTCAGGCTCCTATTAGGGGTAGAGGACAGGTTAGACCGGCTGCATCGGGTTCAGCTACTAGGGGTAGATCGGTTCAGAGTGGTGGAGCAGCTAGATTTGGGGCGAGACAGCCTGGATTAGTGTATGCAAGTAGGAGGCATGAGGATCGTGATGAGCCTGACGTCATAGCGGGTACTTTTTCCATTCACTCTATTCTTTACTTTGCTTTACTTGATAATGGTTCGATACATTCCTATGTGGTGAGTGCAGTGTCTTAAGGTCTTAAGATTTCTATCGAAAATGTTGAGTCTACTGTTACTGTTCAAAGTCCTATGGGTATTTCTATAAAGGTTAACAGCATATACCGCAACTGTCCTCTAGAGATCCAATGGAAAATCTTTCCTGCCAATTTATTGGAGTTAGCATTCAGTGAGTTTGATATCATACTTGAAATTGATTAGCTTTCTAAGCACCGAGTTAATTTGGATTGTGAGAAAAAGAGGGCAACTTTGAGAACTTCTGATAATCGGGAAATAACCTTAATTGGTGAACGTAGATGGTTTCTATCTAATGTGATCTCAACCCTTAAAGTCGAAAAGATGATTAGAAAAGGGTCAATGACTTATTTGGCTTACATTCTAGACCCAAGGCAATCAGATTCTAGGATTGAAAAGATTCGAGTAGTGAGGGATTTCCCTAATGTATTCCTAGAAGAGTTGCTTGGTGTGCCACTTAAACGTGACGAAGTTGAATTTGGCATTGAGGTCTACCCTGGTACAACTCCTGTATCCATGGCACCTTATCGAATGACACCTAAGGAACTCAAGAAATTAAAGATACAGTTGCAAGAGCTATTGGATAGGGGTTTTACTCGTCCTAGTGTTTCACCTTGGGGAGTACCAATTCTGGTTGTAAAGAAGAAAGATGAGACACTTCGATTGTGCATTGATTATCGGAAGCTGAATAAGCTGACGATTAAGAATAAATACCCCTTGCCTGGTATTGATGACCTATTCGATCAGTTTCAGGGAGCTACTATATTTTCTAAGATAGACCTGAGATCTAGGTATTATTAACTTAAGGTGAAAGATTCTGATGTGTTCAAGACAGCTTTTCGAACTTGTTATTGGCAGTATGAGTTTTTGGTGATGCCCTTTGGGTTAACTAATGCTCTTGCTGCTTTTATGGACATAATGAATAAGGTGTTTCAACGCTATTTGGATCAGTTTGTGGCAGTGTTTATAGATGATATCTTGGTTTACTCTAAGTTTGAGGCTGAGCATAAGAAGCCTCTTAGAATTGTTCTACAAACCTTGAGAGAGAAGCAGCTTTATGCTAAGTTCGACAAGTATGAATTTTGGCTCTCTGAGGTTATGTTTTTGGGGCATATACTTTCTACTGAGGGTATTCACGTAGATCCCAAGAGATTGGGGCTATAATGGGCTGGAAGCAACTTAAGAATGTTCCTGAGATTTGTAGTTTCTTGGGTTTAGCTGGCTATTATCGGAGGTTTGTTGAGGGTTTTTTTATTATTGAGGCACCTTGGACTAAGCCTCTAAGGAAGAATGTCTTATGTGTTTTGACCGAGGCTTAAGAGTCCAATTTTGAGAAGTTGAAGTCGATGTTGACTTAAGCACCGGTTCTGATCCAACCTCAGCTTGGGAAAGCTTATACTGTTTACAGTAATGCTTCTCACAAGGGATTAGGATGTGTGCTAATGCAATAGGGAAAGGTTGTGGCTTATGTATCTCGTTAGTTGAAATCGCATGAGATTAACTACTCTATTCATGACCTTGAGTTTGCTGCGGTAATCTTCGCTCTTAAAATTTGGAGACACTATCTCTATAGAGAGAAGTGTTACATCTTCATTGATCATAAGAGCTTAAAGTATTGCTCACTCAGAAAGAGCTTAACTTAAGATAACGTTGTTAGTTGGAACTTCTTAAGGACTACGACTGTGAGATTGAGTATCACCTTGGTAAAGAGAATGTGGTTGCCGATGCCTTAAGTCGTAGTGTTGTGACTGAACTAAGGGCTTTATTTGCTAGAATGAGTTTGTTTAAGGATGGCAGTCTATTAGCTAAATTTCGAGTTATTCTCACTTTACTCTCGGAGATTAAGGCGGAGCAGTCTAATGATCCGTATCTAATGCAACGTATGAGAGAAGTGGAAAAAGGTACATTTGTGGACTACTCCATGGATCAGAATGGTATATTATGCTTCTGAGGTCGATAGTGTGTTCCGAAGGATTCTGGAATTAACCAGACTATTCTCCGTGAGGCACATGATAGCCCTTATTCCATGCATCCTAGCGGAGATAAGATTTATGATAATCTTCGTGATAGGTATTGGTGAAAGGGTTTAAACAGAGATGTTATTGACTTTGTGTCGAAGTGTTAGACTTGTCAGAAAGTAAAGGCTGAGCATCAGTGTCCTTTTAGTTTACTTCAACCGATTAAGATACCACAGTAGAAATGGGAACGTGTGACTATGGATTTTGTGAGTGGTCTTCCCTTAACACTGTCCAAGAAAGATTCAGTTTGGGTGATTGTAGATCGACTCACTAAGTTCTCACACTTCATTCCAGTTAGGGTTGACTATCCTTTGAGCAAATTAGCTAGACTCTACATTTCTGAAATAATTTGCCTTTATGAGGTGCCTTTGTCTATCATTTCTGATCGAGATCCGAGGTTTACTTCGAGATTTTGGGAATATCACGCATTGGGTACTCGGTTAAACTTTAGAACTGGTTACCATTTGCAGACTGATGGTTGTACAAGCGCAATTTCGTCCGGGCCTCGAAACCCAATTTCATTTTTCTTATTATTTTTATTTATTTATTTATTACTATTTTTATGAACATAAATAAATATAAAATAATATTTATTTTATTTTATTATTTATTTATTTTCTATTTTATGAATATAAATAAATAAATGTAAAATAATATTAATTTTGTTTTATAATTTATTTATTATTATAAAAAAATAAATAAATAAATAACAATCCAAAATAATAAATCCAAAGTCAGAGTCCTCAAGTCCTTGAAAATTAGTCCTCAAAGCCCTCTCAAATCTCATTTAAACCCCTCCACTTTTGGTGCCTTTATGGATTTGCCCCAAGCTAGTTTCAAGCAAATTTTGAACTAGTCAAATTGCTCTAAAGGTGGCTAGCCATGGGATTGAGTGGCTGAAATTTGTTTTCTAAAAATAGTCTCTAACTCCCACCTATAAATACCCCCTAAGTTACCCATTCTAAACAGGAATTCACTAACATATTTTCTTCTTTATCTCATTTTCTCTCTAGCTTTTTCCTTCCATTTCCCTTCCACTCCTCTGCCAATTTTTCCCTCTTGGGAAAGAGTGGTCTTCACCCTTGGAAATAGCTTCATTGGGAGTTCATCAGAGGCCTCGATTTGGGAAAAATCGAGCAAGAAAGATGAAGAACGTGACAACAGTTCTTGAGAAATTGTATTATTAATTGCATTTATTACATTTTTATTCTTTTATTTATATTTGTAAGTTATGTGCATATTTATGTTTGCATAACATGTTAATTCATTTTTTAAAAAGAAATACAAATTGTTTTAATAAATCAGGGCAATGTCTTTTGTCTCGAAAATTTGAAAAATCATGTCCTAACTCACTTGGTGTGATTTTTTTCTTTGAATCGGGATAATTGAATATCCTTTTAAGTTTTAAATACGAGTTTTTTTTTGAAAGCTTGTCATTTTCGAATATTCGAATTGTCATGTCCTAACTTATAGGATGTGACTTTTTCTCGATTAACTCGAAATAACGAGCTTTCTTCGAAAACAAAACTTGTTTTCAAAATAGAATAAATTTGACATTCATGCATTTAAGGATCGCGATTTAAATTTTTTCGAATTTTTAATTTTCAACAAATAAGATTTTGAATAATCGATTAGGTACCAATTTTGGGTGTGTAAGGGTGCTAATCCTCCCTTATGCGTAACCGACTCCCGAACTCGTTTTATGGTTTTAAAGACCAAAATTATTTTAATGATTTTTTAAAAAAATTTCGAAAGGTGACCCAATTACACCTGCTTTAAAAATTATTGGTGGTGACTCCATTTTCATTTTCCAAAATATAAATCGAGACTTATTTTTGTTTTTTTCAAAAAAATAGTTTCAACGGCTTGGCGACTCCGCTGAGGACAAATAAGAGAGTTAAGCCGCAAGTCGATTATTCTTTATCTTTTTTGTTGAAAATTTCAAAGTCGATTTAATTTAATTTGTGATCCTATACATTTTTTTTGTTTTATATGTTTGTTGTGATAATAGCATGTGGATAGTATATGTATATATTTTTGCATACATGCATTTGTTACTACACCGCTTAAGTGGAAGTGAGAAGCTACTCCTTCGTGAGGTTTTCACCTCCGTGCAGGATAGTAAATCGCTTTCGAGATACATCCGTACCTATGTTTTCGTGAAGTTTTCACTTCCGTGCAAACATACGGGAAATGTGTCCCCCTGAACCGAACTCATCTGTATGAGCCTATAATGGGTGAGGATTGAGGAATCTACTGGTTTGGGTACCATTACTTTAGAACTGAAAACCGCATATAATGAGTCCTAACTGCCCACCCTAGGTAGAAATATACTGAACCTTTAGAAACCACTTAATAGATGCGTAGGTTCTCTGTGGTATATTTGTTGATACATTTTATAGTTGTTGGTACTAACTTGATTTTTTTTGTCTTATTTTGCATTTGCATCCTCATATTAGGAAATGTATTGACTTGAGGTCGATTACTAAATAGAAAATTGGCCATAAGAAAATGGATTTCTTGATAAAGTATAATACAATATAGTCGTGCGTCTATGGTCAAAAGAAGGACAGATGAGTAAGACGGAAATGAAGATCGCACAACGAGCCACGTTGACCCGAGTACGAGAAGTGACTGATCACTTAACCATTCAAGCTGACATTTTGGACCAAAAATCAGAGGCAAACCAGGGTGAAATTGGATGATTTCCTATGAAGATTAAGCCTTTTGAACACTAAGGCACGACTATATACGTATTTGCCTTATGTAAAGAAATTTGTTTTCTAGTAAAGTTATTCTAATAGAATCGAGCTATGAGTCAATACTTTTCTTATACATACATGTACTCATAAGCATCACACTTTTTTTAACTTGCATTTAATTTCATGAGAGTCTACCTTAAGTGGAACTATGCCAGACCTTAGTGGTTACCAAGTTAAAAAATACAATTATATTCTTGTTTCTTTGCTTTTAATTTCAAGTTATTTTCAAGTTTTATTCCTGAACCTGTTTGCATTGCATTTTCATCAAAGAAAAGGTGTTGATTTAAGCCCAATTACCAAATAGAGAACTTAACATGGAAAACGGGTTTTTTGATGAAGTGGAAGACAATGTGGTCGTGTGTATACGATCAAAGAGAAGACAACTAAAGAATGATGACATCCTGCTAGATGTGCATATATCAAAGTCTTAGAACTTCACCTAGATAAGCATGATTCAGAAGCCGAAAGAAATATGAGATCAATGGGATAATGAGACAAAATATACATTCTACCGAATATAGTGATTTGTTTTACATACTTGAGATTAAGAAACTGATGAGCATAACTAGGGAGTGAGAATTAAGTTACGATTGGGATTAAGAAAAAGGGATAAAAAGTACATCGCCTGGAAGAGTTCGTGAAACTTAAATTTGGTGCACCTTGTCGCAAAGAAAAGGTTGACATATTCACCTTAAGAGTTTATGGAGCAGTCATCTTCCCCAAGGCATCAGTGCATATAGAGGATGTGGTCTCGAATTAGTGACTAAGCTAAAAGGCAAGCCAAGCCAAGAATGAAGAACTCAAAGGTAGAAGAACTTGAGGTCACATTATGAACAACGAGTTGAGCTTTTCAAAGAAACTGTAGAAGCAAACAGTGAATGCTGGAAAACAATTTTAATGTTTTCACAGGCAAGTCGAAGATAAAGATTATATTGCGAACGAAGCTTTGTTCCAAATGCGAGAAGTAACTAACCACTTGTAGACCTTAACCATTCAAGACCGACATTTTGAGCTTGAAATCAAAGTTAAACCAGAGAAAAATTAGCTTGAAAGATTAAGACTTTGAGCATTAAGGCACGACCATGAATGTATCTGCCTTATGTAAAGAAATTTGTTTTCTAGTAAAGTTGTTCTAATGGAATTGAACTAGAATCAACACCTTTTTGCATTCATTTTACCATTCATTTGCATTACACTTCATGCATTAAATTTCAATAAAATCCCTCACAACTGAAACATTTGTGTGAGAGAGAGTCATCAACCTTAAATGAAAACTAAGAGGAAACAAGATAAATCAAGATAATGAGAGAATTTGAGCAAAAGTCATGTGGAGAGTGGAACCCGTCGAGAGTACATCCCTATGCCCTTGGAAGTGTTTTAGACAACTAAACTGTAGAGGAGCTTCCTGTAGTTTTTTAGGATTTTTTCAGAGATTAATATTCATAAGACACTTATTGCTCTAAGTCCGAGAGTAATAAGGATCCTTTTGTAAAGGGCACATGATCACTATCTATTGTTCCAAAATCGATGCATTATTTTGTCTTGTTTGGCAAACATCTTACAATTCTTCTCATTCAATCATACCATAATTAACCATTCTTTAATTCAATTATTTTTTGGATCCCATTTTGTCTCTATGATGTGCATATGAGCTACGTTACTGTTAACTTGGAGCCTTATTGTGAGAAGGACATGTGTCTAGAAAAACTTCAGGACTTTCAAAATGATCAAGAATGTAAATTGTCTCCCGATTTGCTACGGATGGTTGAGCAAAATAGGAAACGAATATCAACTCGAAGAGTTGTGATTTTAAGTGAGAATTAAGGCATATGTCTTCGCAGAAACAAGGCAAGATGCTTCGAGAATCCAAAGGTCTTTGTATAGTCCTATCAAATCATGTCGGGTTTAAGAGATTGATATCGTGACATACAGGCTCCCATAAAGGAAGAATACAATCCAATTCAATAGAAATTTCGAAGAATGAGGCTTGACTTGTTATAAAAAAAAAGGAGGTAAAAAAAAGGGGTCGAGATATAAAACCCGCAAAGGGCATCTTGAAACCTAAGGAAAAAGAAAAAAAGAAAAAGAAAAAGTCAAAATGAAAACTCGAAAAGGGCATTTGAAAATCTATGTATCTCCTTCACCTCTCCTGTTAGGGCCTTTCTTTATGTGGGGCATGGACATCACCGAGCAAATTTTGCTAAAAGTTTCTAATGGGTTTCGATTCATTATTTCATCGAGTAAGTAGAAGCTGATTCCTATGCCAATCGGTGGTTAAGAAAATTCTTGAAAAAGAGATATTATATGTCGATATGGAAGGCCAAAAGGGATCATATCCGACAACGATTTGAATTTGAACAACAGCCCGATACCGGAAATCTGCAGCTAATTCAAGATCAAGTATCACGGTTCAGCACCACGTTGCCAAAAGGTGGATAGGGCAGTGGAGGCAACCGATAAAGACACCAAAGGATTGATTGAAAAATAGCAGAGACCTGCAATGGCTCGACATGAGAAATCACCATTTGCACTTGATGCTTATCAGACTTCTGTCAGAATATCCACCGGGGCAACACCTTTCTCACTAGAATGAAAGTCGTCTTACCCATTAGAGTCGAGTTTCCTTCCCTCCAGATTTTGTTAGAACTGATGAAACAAAATGGATCTAATCCAGATGTAGTCAGCTAAACTTGATTGAAGAAAAAAATACTAAAAGTCATCCGTCATGAGTAGGTGACAAGGGCTTATGACAAAGAAGGATCCGTTCTAAAGAATTCCACTAGAGAGCTCTGGTTTTGAAAAAGACCTTGCTTACAAAAGACTGCCAAAAAAATGGATGTCGAATTAGGAAAGGCCCCATGAGGTGAAGAAAACCTTATCTTGAGGAGCTTTGATTTTGTCCGAGATAGACGGCAAAGACCTGCTCAATCTTGTGAACTCTGATTTGGTGAGGAAGAAATTTAAAAAAAAGACAAAAAATTTAAAAAAGAAAAAAGAAAAAAAAAAAAAAAGAAAAGAAAAAGAAAAAGAAAAAGAAGAAAAGAAAAAGAAAAAGGGAAGGTCGAGGTGAAAACCCGTAAAGGGCATCTCGAAACCTAAGGAGATTTGAGTTGAAAACCTAAAAAGGCAGCTCAAATTTGAATAAAAGAGAGATGTATGAAACGATCTTCTCTCTCAAAAGAAACAAGATGGAGAAACTTTACACCTTGAAGCATCGACAAAGTACTCCAAGTTTCACAGACACATGTCAAACTCAGAATGGTTCTCATCAAGTTTGCTCAGCGAAGCTTATACTTTGATATTTGGGGCACCTAACTTCATTCTTTGCTCACTTTTTTTTTGGCAACTTTTGATCAATGTTTGTCATTGTTAACCTGTTCACCTCACAATCATGTTCAAGCATTTTTGCATTGAAATAACAGTTAGTAGACTAGTGATTTTTAATCTTTTCATTCATACGAGCTTTGCCTCCAATCAAATTCAATTTCATCCACCTTACAACCTGATTAATGCATTTTTTTGCATTTGAAATAACGGTTAGTGGTTTAACAATATAAGGAATAAAAAGATTTCTGCATATTGCTCTGGAAAATTCCTAAATAGTAAAGGAACCTGAAACTGTACCACTAGTTGGAAATAACCAAACCTGAGGGTTAGAAGGATCTTAAAACAAATAGCTCAAATTATGACTACCTCTTTAGGTTTCATGTCAAAAAAAAACCATACCAAAAGAAGAACATGATAACACATCTGCTATAGAACTTAGACAAACGACAAACAATGTCGACCTAAGGACTAAAAATAAAATCGTTCTCAAAGATGACATTTTTGCATTCATTATTCATGTGCATTTAGATAGGAGCATTTGATTCATTCAAATCATGACATCCTAGTTACATTGCCTAGATAGACGCCCATAAAACAAGTTCTACAGGTCATATCCTCAAAGAGTGGTGGTAGAACAACAAATCTTTTACCCCTAAAGCGATGGAGGGTAAGATTGAAACTGCAATGGTAAATCTCATACACCTAAAGCTGTGGAGGTGCAAATTAAAACCGCAATGACAAATCTCATACACCTAAAGCTGTAGAGGGGCAGAATGAAGCTGTAATGGCAAATCTCAATCATTTAAAGCTGTAAAGGAGAAGATTGAAGTCACAAGGACAAATTTTATACTCCTAAAGCTGAAATGAAGCGAAGTTACAACCTCCAATCTTTTACCCTAACCAGAGGGCAAGATTGAAGACCATCCAATCTTTTACCCTAACTAGAGGGCAAGATTGAAGGCCATCCGATATTTTACCCCGATCATGGGGCAACTTGAAGAAATCTAATCTTTTACCCTAACTAAAGGGCAAGATTGAAGACCATCCGATCTTTTACCCCGATCATGGGGCAGATTGAAGAAATCTAATCTTTTACCCTAACCAGAGGGCAAGATTAAAGACCATCTAATCTTTTACACCGATCATGGGGCAGATTGAAGAAATCTAATCTTTTACCCTAACCAGAGGGCAAGATTGAAGACCACCCGATCTTTTACCCCGATCATGGGGCAGATTAAAGAAATCTAATATTTTACCCTAACCAGAGGGCAAGATTAAAGATCATCCGATCTTTTACCCCGATCATGGGGCAGATTGAAGAAATCTAATCTTTTACCCTAGCCAGAGGGCAGATTGAAGACCATCAGATCTCTTACCCCGATCATGGGGCAGATTGAAACAATCTAATCTTTTACACCTAAAGTTATAGAGAGGCAGATTGAAGCTACAAAACCAAATCTTATACCCCTAAAGTAATAGAGGGGCAGATTAAAACTCACAGTAGTAGACCTCAATCTTCATTGAAGATACAAAGAAATAGACCGAAAGATGAAGTTACGAGCACCAAATCTCTAAAGTGTTAGTGGATTAAATCAAAGACTACGATGGTGAACCTCAACCTCCCTGAAGTTGCAAGTGGAATTGAGTGAAGCTATAGTAGTAAATTTTGTCTCTTTGGAATCGACTTAGGGTAAGGTGAAATCGCGACACTAAATCCTACCTTCCTAAAGTTGTAAAGAAACGGATACAGTGAGTTTGAACATCCAATGAAGCGAAGAGTGAGCTACTTGAAGAAGAAGGGCTAAAGAGACCAAATCCAGTGGGACCGAACAAAGTTGGTCTTCTTTTCCTTTGCTCCATTCCCGTTACACGACAACGAGCAAAGAGGGGAAGCTGTACAAGCCCAATTTCGTCCTAGCCTCGAAACCCAATTTCATTTTTCTTATTATTTTTATGAACATAAATAAATATAAAATAATATTTATTTTATTTTATTTTTTATTTATTTGTTATTTTATGAATATAAATAAATAAATCTAAAATAACATTAATTTTGTTTTATTATTTATTATTATAAATAAATAAATAACAAACCAAGATAATAAATCCAAAGTCAGAGTCCTCAAATCCTTGAAAATTAGTCCTCAAAGCCCTCTCAAATCTCATTTAAACCCCTCCACTTTTGGTGCCTTTATGGATTTGCCCCAAGCTAGTTTCAATCAAACTTTGAACTAGTCAAAGTGCTCAAAAGGTGGCTAGCCATGGGATTGAGTGGCTGAAATTTGTTTTTTAAAAATAAACTCTAACTCCCACCTATAAATGCCCCCTTAAGCTACCCATTCTAAACAGGAATTCACTAACACATTTTCTTCTTTATCTCATTTTCTCTCTAGCTTTTTCCTTCCATTTCCCTTCCACTCCTCTGCCAATTTTTCCCTCTTGGAAAGAGTGGTCTTCACCCTTGGAAATAGCTTCATTGGGAGTTCATCAGAGGCCTCGATTTGGGAAAAATCGAGCAAGAAAGATGAAGAACGTGACAACAGTTCTTGAGAAATTGTATTATTAATTGCATTTATTACATTTTTATTCTTTTATTTATATTTGTAAGTTATGTGCATATTTATGTTTGCATAACATGTTAATTCATTTTTAAAAAGAAATACAAATTGTTTTAATAAATCAAGGCAATGTCTTTTGTCTCGAGAATTTGAAAAATCATGTCCTAACTCACTGGGTGTGTTTTTTTTCTTTGAATCGGGATAATTGAATATCCTTTTAAGTTTTAAATACGATTTTTTTTTTGAAAGCTTATCATTTTCGAATATTCGAATTATCATGTCCTAACTTACTGGATGTGACTTTTTCTCGATTAACTCGAAATAACGAGCTTTCTTCGAAAACAAAACTTGTTTTCAAAATAGAATAAATTTGACATTCATGCATTTAAGGATCGCGATTTAAATTTTTTCGAATTTTAATTTTCAACAAATAAGATTTTGAATAATCGATTAGGTACCAATTTTGGACGTGTAAGGGTGCTAATCCTTCCTTATGCGTAACCGACTCCCGAACTCGTTTTATGGTTTTAAAGACCAAAATTATTTTAATGATTTTTTAAAAAAAATTTGAAAGGTGACCCAATTACACCTGCTTTAAAAATTATTGGTGGCGACTCCATTTTCATTTTCCAAAATATAAATCGAGACTTATTTTTTTTTTCAAAAAAATAGTTTCGACAATGGTCAATCCGAGCATGTGATTTAGGTTTTGGAAGACAAGTTGAAGGGTTATGTGATTGACTATCAAGGTAGTTGGGAGGACTTTTTACCATTGGTAGAGTTCGCATACAATAACAGTTATCAAGCCTGTATTAAGATGGCTCTTTACGAAGCTTTATATGGGCGCAAGTGTCGCACTCCTAAAGGTCGGACAGAGTTGATTGAGCATCGTTTGTTAGGACCAGATATTGTTCAGGAGTTTAAGGTAACTGTTAGATTGATTTGTGAGAGGCTTAAGCCTACTTTTGACAGGCAGAAAACTTATGCTAATCTGAAGCGTCGAGATATCGAGTTTAACGTGGGTGAGGAGATCTTCTTAAAAGTATCTCCGTGGAAGAAGGTGCTTAGATTTGGACAGAAAGGCAAGTTGAGTCCTCATTTTATCGGTCTTTATCGGGTATTGCATCGAGTGAAACCGGTTACCTATCAGCTTGAGTTTCCGCCTGAGCTTGAGCGGATTCATGATGTTTTTCATGTCTCTATGTTGAGGCTTTACCGGTCGAACCCGTCTCATATTGTGCCTATTAAGGAGATTGAGGTTTGTCCTGACTTGATCGATTGAAATCATTGCTCGGGATGAGAAGGTTCTTAGGAGGAAGACCAATAAGATGGTTAAGGTCTTGTGGCGCAATCATGGTTATGAGGAAGCTACTTGGGAACCCAAAGCTGCTATAAAAGCCTAGTATCCACATCTTTTTAGTCCAGGTAAATTTCGAGGATGAAATTTCTTTTAAGAGGAAGAGAGTTGTAACACCCTTATTTTATTTTAGGGATTAAATTTGGAAATTTTGGAAATTTGAGGGTTTTTGCATAAAATTTGATAAATTGTGGGCTTAATTGAGCTCTAAATAAATCTTACGGCTAATTAGGTGATTTTTGGGACTTATTTGTGATTCTGGTAAAAGTGTGGGTTTGTTTCAAAAACCTCAAAACTCTTCAAGGGCCTCCAAATAATTTTACCTTTTTCTTGGGTATTTAAACACCCTTAAGCCTTGAAGTGACTCTTCTTCTCTGTCGAAAGTTTCAAGACTTCCCTTTTCCTCTTATTACATTTTTCAATCACCCTCCGACCAAGGCCGTACCCTTGTCCGTTTCCTACACTGCCCCATCTTTCTTACCCTTGTGGTTGCGCGATCAAAACCTACTCTCCAAAACCTCCATCGTCATCGTTGTTGGTGAAAAAATTGGTGCCTTTTATCATTCGGTTCTTTCCACCGTGAGCTTCGCCGTAGTTTGTTGTTTTTTCTTCGCCGTTTGAACCTTGGTAAGTGAGGAAGTCATGTTGTGTCCCTGTTTGGGATTGTTTTCATAGTTGATTCGGTGATCGGACACCAGTTTCGATGGTGGAGGTGTTGATGACGTCGATTTGAGGAGGGGAAGCCAAACCCTAATTTTTTCCCCTTTGTGTTATGTTAAAATTAGGCTCTAAATTACTAAACCCAAAACCAACTCAATAACACTAAACTCAAATTAAACCAAACCCAACATCTAAACCAAGTGAACTCGACCCATTGACCATTGACCGTTTGTAGTTGATCGTTGACCTTTGACTGTTGACTTTTTGGGTTGATAATTGACATTTTTCGAGAAACTCTACCCTACCATTTTTCGATGTCTTGAGTCCATTTCCACTATCTGTTTTGTCAAATTCAAACCCAAAAGCCTCATTTTGACTGTTTTATCTTTAATTTTGTACTTAAAGTTATTCAGAGATTTAATTTGAGAAATCTAATGTGAGATATTTGTGTTTAGGTGATCACGACTCCAAGGCTGACGATTTAGCTCCTCCACCGGTGCAACCTACTCCTGCACCAGTTTCGAGAATTAGACATGAGTTATTTTAGTTAGTTTTGTGTTTAATTGGTGGATCAAGAATAGTGTTAATATTTAGTTTGTGTTGTAGGATCTAATCTCGTTAGACCGAGTACTCGACCAGTGCGTAGTAGACAACCTCCTCGTCATTAGAGTTTCTGCTTCTTAGAGGTGTGTTTCTAACTGTAATATACCCTATTGCATGAAACCTTGTGTTATATGTTATTATATGATGTTGAGATATGTTATTGTTGTGATAATTATATTGTGATGTGATTATGGTATGATTGAGTTTGAGTTGTGTAAAGCATGTTGAAATTGATCATGCATATATATAGGAAATGTGGCTAATTTAATTTATTGTGAATATACTACTATGCACTGTGATATATGAGTAATATCATGAGATTATGATTGAGATTAAAACTGAGATATTCATGTGATCATACCATTGTGTGCTCATGGGTTAGGATTGTACGGTGGAAGACGTGGTAATCACCCCTTTAAAGGTCTGATATTAAAACCACACTGTGATTGGTGATGATTGGTTTGGAAAGGGTTCTGGGGAACCTTTTCACTGTATTGGTGTGTTGGAGTATGGGTGCATTGCATTGTGCGTGTGATTGTAACATGATTTGTAATTACTTTTTGTGTTATAATTGTTGTGATATTATATACTAGGTTGTATGTGCTTTAGAGACACACTGGGCTTTTTAACTCATTTCCCTACAGTTTCCTTTAAAGATACCCGAGACATAGGTGACTTGGTACCCAGAGACGTATTTATAGATTTATTTTATTTTGGGTTTTCATCATACTTTGTTGATTATTATTTTACTGGGATTGTAAGTTGATTTTAATTTTGGAGATTTTGGTATTTATTTTGGAAGTTCAATTATTTTATTTAAATTATAGACTATCCTTATATATGAATGTATGTCAACGATTTTGGATTATCGGATTGCGTGAGGGTATAATTACATAAATAATCTTCTGGATCCGATCATATCTCTTGGGCCGGGTAAAAGGGGTTACATTTAGCCTGGTTTAATTACCATTTTGGTCCCTTTACTATTTTTAATTAATAGTAATTAACTTTTACCTCATTTACAATTTACTCATTTTTCCTTAATTAAGCAATTAATAATCAAAATTACCCAACCAAACTTCAATTCACATATAATAAGATTCTATAAATATTTAATAAAATATTTACGATCCTTAATTTTAGAAATGAGGTCCCGATATCTCATTTTCTAACACCACTTGACTTTTGAACCAAACCACTCATACAAACTTTTAATTCAATAATTAAATCATCATACTTCGTTGATTATTATTTTACTGGGATTGTAAGTTGATTTTAATTTTGGAGATTTTGGTATTTATTTTGGAAGTTCAATTATTTTATTTAAATTATAGACTATCCTTATATATGAATGTATGTTAACGATTTTGGATTATCGAATTGCGTGAGGGTATAATTACATAAATAATCTTCTGGATCCGATCATATCTCTTGGGCCGGGTAAAAGGGGTTACATTTATCCTAGTTTAATTATCATTTTGGTCCCTTTACTATTTTTAATTAATAGTAATTAACTTTTACCTCATTTACAATTTACTCATTTTTCCTTAATTAAGCAATTAATAATCAAAATTACCCAACCAAACTTCAATTCACATATAATAAGACTCTATAAATATTTAATAAAATATTTACGATCCTTAATTTCAGAAATGAGGTCCCGATATCTCATTTTCTAACACCACTTGACTTTTGAACCAAACCACTCATACAAACTTTTAATTCAATAATTAAAATTCACCCATTCAAAATTTCATATAAAAATTATTATTAACTCATATAATTTAAATATTCATTATATGAATTTGCTTGTCGAATTTTTGATCCTGAAACCACTATTTTCGACACCACTAAAAAAGGGCTGTTACAAATGACTTAACTTTGTTTATGTTAGATTGATTGTATTCTTTTAGCTTAGATTATTAAAATTTTGTTAATGATGTTATGTGTCTTGGTTGCTTATTCATTCAGATAAAATCTTGAACATATTATTCATGCATTATAAATGTAGGGATGCAATTGAATTAATTATTAAATAAGAACCATATTGTAATCAATTGACACAATATTTGAATGGTACATGTTTGATCTTTTTATGATAAAATTAGGTCAAAGCAGTAATAATATGAAAAGAAATTTATTACCTTGCATAACCTTAGTATTAATGTGATTAAACTGTTTCAGTATAGAAATATTATTGTTACCTGACATAATCTGATGTCTGCTTATGAAAATTACTAAGTTGATTGAACATAGACACATGTTAGAAAAACTTAATAATTAAATAAGATGGTTCATGGGTTAATAAATAGTCGAGTTGCCATGGAATTCTTCCATAACATCATTAGCTTTGTTTAAGTAATTCTAAGTTAAAAAAGACAATTAATCTAACTCTTTTATACCATAGTAATTAAAACTTGTGAATTATTGCTTATTACTCTGTGTTTACATTTGTCATTCATTTTTTAGCATACTTATTTGATTCTTAGTTAAGTTAATTAGTTAGTTCAAATTTCTCTTAATTAATTTTAATCACCAACTTGTTAAGTGATAAATTTCACAATAATTGCCTATACAGTCCCTATGGAGACGATACTTTTAATTACTACTTTATTACTTGTTGACGGTTGTGTACACTTGCACATCATTTGAAATTTTTGTGACACAAAGTAAGTTAAGTAAGTTTCTATGGACTGACTAAGCATTCAATATGCTTACACCATTGTCTCTTTTTTCCTTGTATATTGCCAACTTGCGGAACGTATCAAGCGGATCGTTCAAAAGCTCACAATATTTCGTTTTCAAATTAGTAGCTTATTAATCGTTTCAAGTCCGGAATTGTGGCATGTATATAGGAGTCATAAATTTGTTAACCTTAAATGGTGGATTAGCTTGAAACCTTTCCAATGCTTGATTTTGGCCATGCTAATGTGTAACCCCCTTTACCCGACGTAAAAGATATGGCCGGATCCAGAAGGTCACAATTGTAATTTCACCCTCAAGTAACCACTTAAACCATAAATACATATATATATTGTAAATAAATAAATAAATAACGGTAAAACAATCCATTTCCAATATTTCTAAATAATCTCAAAAATAAAAATATTTATCAAACACTTTAATGAAATATCAAAATCCTAAATTTGAATTTACATCACAATCCCAAAATAATATAATAACTAGAAAGTTTAAGAAACTGAAAAATAGCTTATACGGAATAATAATTTATCGAATTAAAATGAGAGATCCTTCGAGTACCAATTCGCCTAAGTCCAAGGTATCTGTAAGAGAAACTAAGGGGGAATAAGCTAAAGAGCCCAATGTGTCCCTAAAGTGCAAGCAATCACAAACACAATATCATAATAATTTCTCAAAACATTTTAAATAAGCACACAACATGTCACAACTCAAATGCAATAGAATCACAAGCACAATGCAATGCACCCAATTACCAGTACACTAACACAGTGGAGAGGTTCCCAAGAACCCCTCCCCATCCAATCGTCACCATCGCAGTGTGTTTTAGTATCAATTGTTTGAAGGGGTGATAACCATGTCTTCCACCGTACAACCCAATCCATGTACACATAATAGCATGATGCCACATATATCTCAATCTCAACACAGTCTCATGATATTAAATCAGAGTACACAACACATTAATTATGGTATTTAACATTTTCACAATCTGATTGTATGTATGGAATATTAACATGCGATAACACAATATAGACTATAGTCACACAGATATCATAAAACAAAATAATATCACACAAGGTGTGGAATACCATCACACAACAAATATGTAGCACGGACAGAAACACACCTCAAGCAGGTAGAAGTTTTAACATCATGGAAGACGTCTCCCACACTCAGATCTAACTATGGGTCTAATTGAATTAGAACCTACAAGAATAAACTATATATTAAAGCTATTACTATCACTATGCCACCTTCTAAACGCAACACTCAATCGAATAATGAATACTCACATGTAATTATCAGAGCTTGTGCAGGGGTAGTCTGCACAGGTAGAGGAGGAGGAGGAGGTAACTCATCGGCCTCAGAGTCGTGATCACCTATATACAAAATGCCTCACATTAATTCCAAAATCCCACTTCCTTAAAAATTACTAAGTATCAAATAATTGCAAATAGAAAAATGAGGCTTTCGGGTTCGAATTTGATAAAACGGGCTACGAATTTTGAATCAGGACATCGAGAAATGTCAAGTCAAAGTTTGTCCAAAAAAGTCAACGGTCAATGATTCGATCAATGGGCTGGGTTTGGATCGGGTTCGAGTTCAGGTATTGGGTTGGGTCAACGGGTGGTTGGGTCAATCCAATGGGTTTAAGGTTGGGTTTTCTAGTTGGGCTTACAAATTGGGCTTGGTTTGGGTCACTAGATTTGGTTTGGGCTTACACACTTAGGCTTGGTTCCGTTAGGTTGTTAATTGGGTCACTAGTTTGGGCTTGGTTTTGGGTATTTCAAGTGGCCCAACTCACACATGTTACAAAAAAAAAGGATTAGGGTTTCCAACCCTTGACGGTACCCATCGTCGACGCCTCGATGGAACAACGTGTGTTCTCGTTAGAAATGGCACAAAAAGGGACCACAAGACAAGTTCTAACACTTACCAACACCGATGATGGTCAAACGACAGTGCAAACGGAGGAGAGGCGGAACCCAAAAGGCTTTCACGTTATTCTTACAAACGACCGATGGTGAGGGAAGATGTACGGTTGGGTTTGGTTTGCGAGCCAACAACGAGCACGTTGGTAGCGACGATGTGGCGCACGGATGGTAGGAGGACAGTCGTTGAAGGGTGATCAAAAATAACGCAAGGGGGAGGGTTTGAGAGGGATTTTGGTTGAGAGAAAAAAGAAAGAAAATTAAAATGAGAGTTGAAAGGTTTAACCAAATATGGAAAAGGGTTTAAATTCCTAATAAATTGGGTAAATTGTATAAGGGATCCTAGATAAATTAGGTTTTCACTTGAGACCTCAACTTTATCCGCTTCATAATTTAGTCTCTAAAATCTCAATTTGGCCACAAAATTTTAATCAGAGTTTAATTTAATCCCCAAAATTTCTTAAAATTATAATTTAGTCTTTAAATGTTACTAAAATTCCAATTTAGTCCTTAAAATAAATTTTGGGTTGTTACATAATGTCTAATGTAAATGGTATGTTTTTGGAAAATGTGGTTGAATTATAAATGATACTTAAAATAGCATGTTTGAACATAGATTAGTATAGATGAGAAGTAGGTTATTGAATGACTAATTGGTTGGAGGAATGTCTTAAAATTAAATAGGTTGAAATGATATAATTTATGCTAAGTTGATGTTATATTGAATTGGTAGAATTGAAATGGTTAAATGGATTGTTTGGTATGTAATTGGAATGTTTTGGTGCAAGTAAAATTAAGTGTTTTGTGCACAAAGTGTATAAATTGTGTGGTAGTTATGAAATAGGTACCGAATGGCTTAAATCTTACCAAAATTAAAGTCCACCTTAAAACATCAGGCGATGGTCGTTGTGACGAGCTTTAGACTTTAGGTCACGACGTGACGAGGGATCCCGTCGTTACGATGAGGCTAAGTCAATATGTCATGTCGCGATGTTGACCCGAAGTTTTGTAACTTTTACAAATTGGTCATTGTTCGATCTTAGACTAACTTTAGAGCATACATAGGCTCGTATAAGACGCGAGAAAGGTTGTATATCATATCTATTGCTTGAAATGCTTATGTTTGCATGTATTATGCTTTGGATTGAATGTTAAATGAATGTAGTTACTTCGACAATGACTTCAGCATTCTATAGCTCGAACTCGACAATTGGGTTGGGCGAGAGGTGTTACAAGGAGAGTGCTACTTGCACTCTTAAGTGCAAGTACACTATTTGTTCAACAATGAGGGGGAGTAGCACATATGTTTCATTGAAAGGTTAAGAAACATACTTCTTAACAATGTTCATATCTGAGTCCTCCAAACTGTGCTTTTCAACATCCTGAGGGTGAAGCAAACGTAAGGATTCTATCAATCTTTCGAAGGTTAGCACTACAACATTCTCAATATGAAATGTAATTTCTAATGTGAACTTTACAACCTTTCTAACATGGAATTTCGTTTCCAAGGTTAACTCCTCAACCTTTACAACATCGAATGTTATTCCTAAAATTAGCTTTATAACTTTCTCAATATGAAATGTTGTTCTCAAAGTGTTATTGTAAAAAAAATGTTGTTGAAACTGATGGTAGAAATGCTACTACATTCTAGTATTATGGTCATAACAGTTTTTTTTGGTGAATAACACTTACAAACTAAGTTACATGAGTAAATGTGGAATACAAAATTCCTTAACTTTTTCTTCTCTAATAAAAGCTAAGACTCCTTCTGGGGGTGTCTCGATCAGTTGTATCTCTTCTTTTCTGACAAGAGCCATTTTGGCTATGAAGTCAACGCTTCGATTTTTCTCTCTAGGAGTGTATCGTAGAAGCCAACTGCTCTCTCGGTGCAGGATGTGATAGATTTTTCTGATTAGTGCGGACTGCGAGGACTTCGATTCATCTTCGTGGATAACTTTGAGTGCCTCCATACTATCTGATTGGATTATAACTTTAGGGTGACATCTTTTTTGGATAATTTTAAGTCCTTCAAGAATGCCCCAAAACTCTGCATCAAGGATGGAGCACTTGCCGAGGTACTTATTGTATCCAAGGATCCATTCACCAGTTCCATCACATACCACTCCCCCAACCGCAGCGTTCCCTGAGTCCACTTGAACAACACCATCTGTATGGAGGATGACCCATTCACCTACTGATAGATCTTTATATGAGGATTCGAACTCAATTGTCGCAGTCTCTCTGTTTGTTGTTGAGAATTGTTTGTCCTAACACATCGAGGACTTAATGATCTCCGTGGAACTCCACGATTTCCCTTGAAAGATAAAGAGATTCTTGTTCTTCCAGAGTCTCCAAGCCAGGATCTCGAACAGACATGCCCCTTTAAAATCCCCACCACCAGCCTATGTGTTAACCTGCAAATTAAAAGACTATAACACCTTGATTTTTCGGTGAGAACAAGATTCGTAGTGGTTAAGATTCGTTGTTTTCATCTAATTAATAGTACCAAAATGATCTGTTAGAATGATAGAGTTTAATTAATTAAATTGAGTAGGAAGAAATAAGGTTCAAAGTGGTAATTATCCCAAGCTATAGTGGAAAGTGTTGAATTATATAACATATAAAAGGGCAAAAAAATAAGTAAAAATATGAGTTAGTAGATGAGGTGGATTTGGTTTTAGTGAAATTATATTTAATAGGTAAGGCTAAGTAGGTAATTTACAAAATGGAAGAGTAATGAAATGAAAAAGGGAAAGAAAAGGGATTTTCTTTTATTTTTTCTTCTTCTTAACCGATTATGAGAGAAGGAAGGAAGCCATAGCTTCATATTTGCTTAAACAAGGGTTAATCAAGCTTGCATGGTAGGTATTTTACACTTGTCTTGGCTTAAATTTCATGTTTTTGGATACTAAGCTAAATGGGTTTAGCTAGATTACATTTTAATTTTTGAAATTCTTGATATTTTGGTTTTATGTTAAAGTTGAGTTCATTTTTGATGCCATGTCAAAGTTTTGTTCTTTGTTTAGTTGAAATTCTTTAGTGAATTACAAGTGGTTTAATGAGGTGAGAATGGAAAGTAATTTGAGATATAGTGGTTATGGGTGATTTTAACATGATTTTAGTATAAGGAGAATTGAATATTTTCCATAGATTATTTAAGGATGGGTATTTAATTGAATTTGTTATGAATAGATCAAGAGTCGGGTTTGAGAGACCAAAATCGAGGTAAAGACAAGGTGGTAGAATAACTCCATACTCATCGGAAACAAATCGAAGGTAAGTTCATAGTAGCTTATTCATTCAAAATTTCTTATGTGATTTATATTGTTATTTGTTGGGTTGATTAAATTTTGTAAATTTCCATGAAGAGTTGCATTGGGTATATATGGTACTTTGAAAGGATACAAATATTAAGTATGTATAGAATTGAGAAGAATTTTAATGGTGTTGTGCAATTTATATTGGTTTATTCATGAATGATGTGAAGATTTAAATTTGACATGAAGACTATGCGATGCCCCTGAATTACACTACGGTGCCCCTGTGAATGCACTTCGGTGCCCTTGAAATGTTTATTGAACCATATTTCTATATGCAAATGAGATTTCGTGAGTTTGAATGAATCTAATCGGGTTAATGTGATTTTTAACATTTTGTTTGAGTTAAAGGTTACTAAATTTTACATTCTATGAACTTGTTAAGCATTGAGCTTACTTTAGTTTGTTTTGACCATTTTGTAGATTTTGGCAAGTTTTGGAAGAAGGATCAAGCAAGGATCACACTATCCATCACACTTGGTAGATCTCTTTTGGTACTTTTGTAGGGTAGTGGCATGCATATAGGACTCATTGTGTAGTTGCTCACTTCTTTTGTTTAGTTTTAAGGTACAATGTAATGGTTGTGATGAAATCTTGGTTGAATAAATTCATGTTCATTGTGCTTAACTGTGGTTGCTAATCTTGTTTTAACTTTGCATTTTTGGTGTAATTGCGTGATAGGAAATAGGATTGTATACATTTCTTGTGAATTGGTAAATTGATGGTTTGAGACTTATAGGCTTATTAAGGGCTAATAGGAAGTTAAATTCCCCTAGTCAAATGGAGTGGTAGATTTGTGTATTTCTAGTTATATGGCATGTATGAGATAAAATACAATAGGTTGAGTAGTGAACATATGTGTTAGAAAGATGTCCTTAGCTAGTGTAACTTAATTAACAAGGTAGGGTAAATTTAATATCTTTGATTAGAAGAAATTATGGAGGTACACGGCCTGTGGCACGGACTGTTACATAGGCGTGTGTGCAATTTTAGGTGTAGGGCACTTATTTCGAATAAGTACACGGCTTGTGACACGGGCTGTCACATGGTCGTGTGTGTATTTTTAGGTACAAGGCATTTGTCTGAGTAGAGACACGAACTGTTACACGACCCAAGACATGGGCGTGGGTTGTTTGTCTGTAAGGTCTTTTCGAATTTGAACACGGGCGGGCACACGTGCTGATACACGACCGTGTGACCCTATTTCGAAATCACACATGGGCAAACACACAGTCTGGCTCACGACCGTGTGCCCCTGATTCACATGTATTTCTCACTTTCTTCCAGACTTTTTGCTTGATAATGAACTTGGTCATGATTGTTTTAAACTAGTTTTTAGTACTAAAATTTATATGATTGAGTATGAAATGTATGATATTGAATATGAGGATAGAATTGAAATTTTCTTGTGCTTTTTTGAATTAAAATGATGGTGTGTGAAAGGTAACACCATCTAATCCTGATCCAACAACGAATAGGGGATTAGGGGTGTTACAAAGACAGCCAATCCTGCAAAGTGTTAGAGGAAAAATTGAACTGTTGGGTTCTCTGGACAACCTGTTTCCATACTTCCTTGGTTAGAGTGCAATCTCGGATGATGTGAAGGATGTCCTTTGAGGCATGTCCGCAAACTGGGCAAGAGGAGTCGATCGCTATTCCACGTCTAGCTCTTTCCACATTGGTGAGGAGTCTTTGCTTGACGACGGTCCAAAGAAAGAAGCGAACTTGTTGTAAGCTTGGGAGTTTCCATACTTTTTTCCATTTCTCATCTTTGGGGTTCCAAAACCCTTCCTTCAGCATTCTAAACGTACTTTTAGTGGAAAAGGCTCCTGTCGAAGTACGACTCCATGAGAGTTTATCAGGTCCCTCTGTGGGATGTGGTGGTGGATTGCCCCAAATGTGACATACAACTTCTTCAGGTAGCCAATCCTACAAAAAGTTAAAATTCCAATTTCCTTTCTCTGTGACCAAATCATTGAATAAGCAGTCAACATTAACATTAATAGATGAAGGGATGAAATTAACCATAGGGCCAATATTAAGAATCTAAAGATCTTTCCAATAACGAATTTGCGCCTGTTACCAATAGAGCATATGAATCGCGAAGGAGAACCCAAACTTTTGAGAGCGACTACCATATAAAAGAGCTCTACTCGTCCAACCCGTACTTTGATCTAACGACACGAGCCCAAAAAGCTTCTACATCGAAAATAAATAAAATAATGAATTGATTTTTTTATATCCCCGGACTAAATCTAAGGCAATCTCATCCATAAACTCAATTTGGGTCAATCACTTCAGCATCTCAAATCTGGCTATATTGATGGCCGAAAAAAGATCTGGGATCTGGATATATTTTAATTTTCTCGGAAAAAATATATAGAAAGGAACTAGGAATCTTCTTCTTTATGTCCTTAAAAACGTGTTATCCATTCTGGAATTAGCAAAACAATAAGTCAATCTTCTCTTCCACATTCCATAACCAAAATCAAAACCATCCAAAACACAAAAACATCCAAACGTAGAAAAGCAGAGAACTCAGAAATGGCGGTCGGGAGAGATGATGTGGAGATTTTAAAGCCCAGAATTGACAAAAGAGAGTATCGAAGGATCATCCTTAGAAATTCCCTTCAAGTTCTTCTTATCAGCGATCTCGATACCGACAAGGCAAATTAATATTTAAATTCCTTCTTCACTTTCATTCCATTAGCAATTCCATTACTATTATGAACCTTTCTTTTTTGCTTTCTTTCTAATTTATTTGTTTTTTGATGTTACAGTGTGCTGCTTCTATGAATGTGGGTGTCGGTTCCTATTGTGACCCTGTTGGCCTTGAAGGCCTCGCCCATTTTCTTGGTATTGCTTATTTTTTAATCCGTTTATTTTATCTTCTTTTTGTATTTGTGAACTGTTTGGAAATTTTTTGTTCCTTCTATACTTAAAATTTTAACAGTGTGTGACTTAAGTAATTATGTTCCTCATAGTGTTATTAAATAATTTGAACGGGCTAAAATTTTGTAATCTGTATAGCTCACTAATATATGCCATTAATGCTGATTACAAAAATTCTTTTGGTCAGTAAAAGTAAGCTTATTATTTCTGGGTTCAACTTCCCTTATCGTAAATAATTCAAAATGATCTTATTGATTTTATGATTATTTTTGGTGGTATTATTGTTTCTGTGCATTGGTTTAATTGTTGAAATAACTCTGATCCAGCAAATGAAGAAGAATTGCATGGTAGTGGGATAGTTATGATCTTTACTTAGTTTTTTTATGTTTAACATGTCCTTCCTTGCAGAGCACATGCTGTTTTATGCTAGTGAGAAGTATCCCTTGGAAGATAGCTACTCAAAGTATATAACAGAGGTATTGCTCTTCTTAAATGCTGTATGGTCATCTATTGATGCCTGCGTGCAGTTTTAATGGTTACTTTTAATAAAGTTAAAGTTCTTCATGTTTTTATTACTAACTTGCTATATAAGTATGTAGATAGAAATTGTAAAGAAAGGAAAGGGAAAAGAAAAATCCCACGTTTGAGAGGGGTTAAGGTTCTTAGTATCTCTAGTATTGCTTACTAAGTGCATAGTCACTTGCATCATACCTAAATAGTCATGCCATTACAATTACTGTGCCTTTATTAGGTCTGGTATTTGGATCAGTTATTGGGCATTATTGATGTATAAAACTGTATAATAGATAAGCACATCAAAAGATGTTTTATTGATACAAACCTTTTAAACTATAAAAGTATCAATATTATTTTTGAAGCATAAATGAAAGGGGTGATTACAAATTCTTGGTATCTTTTTTTGCCAAAATATTTCAATAATATTATAATGTCAGAAATACACGCATAATAGATAAAAAATCTTAATCTTAAACCAATTGAACATCAAGTATGTGATCTAATAACTGATTATTGTTAGCTAACTTGGATTAAAGTTAACTTCAAAATTTTTGAAGGGATGCTATAAAACAAGAGGCTTACAGTGAAGTAAAATCATTTCTATGACTTGTTTTCAGATAGTATTCCTTTGATTTAAAATTTACATAGTTCTTTTTTCCTGATTTACAGCATGGAGGCAGCACAAATGCCTTCACAGCTTCTGAGATGACCAACTATTATTTTGATGTCAACACTGATTGCTTTGAAGAGGCTTTGGACCGGTAGATGTTGTTTGTGCAGTCTTTCTTTAGCTCTTATTTTCATCACTGTTCTTTTAATGTATGTGAGATTGGGTGTTTTCCTTTTACTTTCACTTTAGGTTTGCACAGTTCTTCATCAAACCGTTGATGTCAGCTGATGCCACCATGAGGGAAATTAAAGCTGTTGATTCTGGTTAGCTTTTTGGTTCTTGGTTTACTTTACACATGGATTTCCTCTATTTTAATCTATAATTAATCAACACTATTCTCTCTCTTTCTAGAGAACCAGAAAAATTTACTGTCCGATGCATGGAGAATGAACCAGGTATTATTTTCTTATTTTTGAATCACCCTTTGTCTTCTGGAAGCTTGCAAGATCTCAGATCTGACTATTTAAAAATGTTGATCAATTTTTTCTGGAAGAAATGGAACCTAGAATTGATCCCCCATTCCTCAATTGCAACTTTAATATTTTGTGATTCCTCTCCCGTCAATGCTTTTTATGGTGTTAATTCTTATCACTTTTGCTTTAATGATTAAAACCAAAGCCCAAAAATTATTGTTGTAGGAACATCTTGTAATGTTTTCCATAAATTACTGTTTGAAATTCCAATTCTGTATGGGCTTGTCAAGTTTAGATTCTCATTTAGTACTAATTTGGTGTTTGGCTGGAATTCACAGAGAAACAAGTCACTTACTAACATGATTGATTCCTCAAAGTGGTGAACTGAGCTTATGTTTGGAAGTGTTCTTTCATCCTTTGGTATTGATAGATGAGGATGATTGGATATACCCTGTCATTAAGGGCTATTCATCAATTGCTTCCTCTGGTCCTGTTGAGGGTTTATGGTGTGCATGGTTATTGTGGTTTCATTTCTTTTTGGAGAGAGAGAGATTTGTGATTATTAAGCACACTGGGTTGCAGTTCATATTTGAGCAATTGTTGTGACTTTGAATGCAATCTAATAATCTCAAGTGGTTGATTTATACTATTAAAATTAATTAAGAATTGATTATTGTTGGAAAAATTAGCAAACTTTTAGAAACTTCCCAATCTTTGTATTTCTTGAAAATAAATGAGAATTCTTGTGTTTCTTGCTTTTTGTTGAGTAGAAGAAAAGTTTGATGGATTCTGGGTATTGGTGGTGATTGAATTGATTCAGAACTTCTATTTTGTATTAGTTTGCACTTACTACTTAATCCGTCTTAGTTGAGTTCATGTTAATATTCTTCAATGGTGAACTTTTTAGATGTATCCCTATCTGATTTTAATTTTTCCTTCTATGCAGCTTCAGAAACATCTAAGCTTGGAAAGTCATCCGTTTCATAAATTCAGCACAGGTTAAAAACCTTTCCTAGTTGATCTTCCTTCCTTCTTCCCTTTGCCTTTTCTCTCTCCCCTCTTCTGTTAAGTTGAATTCTTGCCTAAGCAGGTTATCGGGCATACTTTCTGCTTTATAATCAATCAATTAACCTAGTGATATTGGATATTGGATATATATATTTCTTTTTGGATCATTTCAAATTTTGTGGGAGGGAGATGGGTTGAGGAGTTTTAAACCCTGGTCATTGGTACCAATTAAAACAACAACCTTGTTACTAGAACTGGGGCTTTGTTGGCTGGTGATATTGGATATTAATTATCAAAAAAATTTAATGAGAAGTTCTGCAGTAAAAACCCAATTATGAAGCTGATGATGCTTAATTTAGCATTTCTACATTTTTTTATTTTGCCAACAATTCTTTCTGGATGTCTTTGATTCTGAGATACTTATTCCCATTTAGACAGATGCTAATATCTTCCTACTCTTATCTGGACTTCGATGGATTAGATTTAAGTGCTCAATTTAATTACTTTACTTCTTTTTGCGTGTGCTCCTGTTTTTCAGTATTCCTTAAATATGCAAGGATCGGTTCTTGAACTGGATCTTAATTTTGAGATACATATGCATCTGCTTCTTGCTCAAATAATTTCTTTGGTTTCCTCTTTTTCTTCTCTTATTCTATTGGGTGTGTATGAATTTTATTTTCCTGATCTCTATCACAGTTTGCCTCTCCTCCTTTTGGCATCTTCTTTTGTGTTTTGAACTTGTAAAGAAAGAATTGATACTACCCTATAACTCTATATTCTTATGCTTATCAGTAACTTGTTCCTGTATAGGGAATTGGGATACTTTGGATGTTAGACCAAAAGCGAAGGGAGTAGACACAAGGCAAGAACTCCTTAAATTCTATGAAGACAAATATTCAGCCAACCTCATGCATCTGGTTGTTTATTCAAAAGGTTGGTAACTAAATTTTCCAGTAACTTAAGGGCTCCGGCTTTGGTAAGAAGAAAAGAATTTGTTGCTATATTTCTTTGAATCATCAACATTATAATTTCTCTGTTCTGTAATTTCAGAAAGCCTTGATAAAATTCAGTGTCTGGTGGAGGACAAGTTCCAGGAAATTCGAAACTCTAATAAAAGCCGTTTCCAGTTTCCTGGTCAGCCTTGCACATCAGAACATCTTCAGGTATACAGTGCTGTGATGTTGCCTATGCATCATCATCTTATGTTTGTCACAGTTTTAAGCAAAGAGAGAATACTCTTCCACAAGGTTCAATGTTCTAAGAGGCTTTTTTTGGCTGGTTTCTTCTGTTTGTTTTTTTTTTTCTCTTCAATTTGCAGATTCTTGTCAGAGCTGTTCCAATAAAACAAGGCCATAAATTAAGGATTGTATGGCCAATTACTCCCAGCATTCTTCATTACAAAGAAGGGCCATGCAGGTATCTTGGTCATCTTATTGGCCATGAAGGAGAAGGATCTTTATTTTATGTCTTGAAAAAATTAGGTAGGTTGCACATGTCATTATATGCTTTAGATAATCCACCTTGGAAATATCTCAAAATTCATGCCTCCCTAATATTTAGGATGCGTCCTCTTAAAATCCAGGTTAAATGCAGACATGTATTGCATTTGGTTCTCCTATACAAAAAATCCCAGTCCATGCCTATCCATTATATGGGTAAAGTAGATAATATTAAAACAATATGAAATATTAAAGAATTTGAGGCATCTTAAAATTTGAAAGAGAGAAGTCGGTCTGATGGAGTACATGCATGTAAAAGAACCTAGTCGGAAGAAGTTGTCATGTAAATGGGTTTATGGACTCTGACCCTACTTCATAGGAAATTTAAATAATAAATGGTTTTATTAGTACAATTTCTTTTTTCATTTTATGATTGTGTTTTCAATTCATTGGCGTCACTGCATTTGTTACACCGAACTCAATCATGGGCCTTGTTATTAGTCTTAGACTGGCCTTTTGATCTTATATCATTACGACAAATTTTATTGGAGTATTTGTTTATCTTTTATTTTTTCCTAAAAGTAATGTGCTTCTTTACTTGAATATTTTGTTTATTCCATATGCTTCACTTCTCTTTAAGGTTCCTTTCATCTCGATGATTGAGGAAGGAATACATAATGTATATTTGCATATACATATTTATTTATATATGTCTAAGGACATCATATGGCTTTATTGTGTGTATATTTAGTGAATTTTGAACATGCATATGTATGGAACCTTGTAGGATCAGCTACTGGATTGTCTGCTGGTGAAGGTGAATGGGCTTCAGAGTTTTCTTTCTTCAACGTTGTGATTGATCTTACTGATGCTGGCCAGGGTGAGTTTTTATTTACATGCACATCCTCTCTTATATCATATGATGTTTGATATTCTTTTAATCATTAGAGTCTTATTTAATGGTAAAGATTACAAAGGCTTATAAAGTTTGTGTGGGAAAAAATAATGTCTTTTAACTTGACTAATATTGTTTTGCATTGAGTAAATTTCAGATCACATGCAAGACATAGTGGGTTACTATTTAAATATATTCAGCTGTTGCAGCAATCTGGCGTTTGTAAATGGATATTCGATGAGGTATGTATATATTATACTTAGATTATAATTTTTTTAGGGTTGTTGACCATTCATTGTGACTTTTTATCATCATTTGAATACGTCTTTGTTGCTTTTGTGTGTGATCATATGTCTATTTTAACTTACCGACAAAGACTGCTTTTTGATTGATAATATACTGCTATTTATTAGATCTTGTGAAAACAAATGTCTTGATTTGTGACTATTGGCTTGTGTATAACCTCTTTAGAGGAGATGTTGCTCTCTTAGATTTAACTTGTTTGGCAGGGAAAAAAAAAGAAGATTTGGATTTATTTTGTCATTGAGTTTTTGGCTCATGGGAATTATGTTAAACTATGGCAAGGATAAGGGTTGATAGGTAATAGAAAGCAACGTGACTAAGGCTACTAAGAAGAAAGTTAATTACAGTTTAGAGGCAGAGGTTTCATGCTATGAACAGGAACAGTATCCCAAGAAGATTGTAGTGAGAGAGTGGGTTTTTTTCTATGAGATTTGATTTAAATATGTGGGTAAGCTAGGAAAATAGAGAAGCTGGGAGAAAGGGAGGGAGTTAATATAAGAATATGAAGATTGAGATTGGGAAATTATTTGGGCTTTAGCTAGGAATCATAATTTTACTGAACAAAGGCACAGTGAAACCTAAACAACTGGTGTTTCAATGATTTCTGAACTAATTTAAACCATTTCTGATAAAAGAACCAAGTAACCAGCTTGGTCTCCAAGAAAATAAATGTAACTCAAATAATCTACTCTCAACAGCTTAAACCTAGTGCACTGAATTAAGGAACTACCCCCGCCTTTTTTTTAAACATATGAACAAGTGTAAGACGACTTGATCAGCTTTCATATCCATAGGCACATTGGGCAAGGTGATTTCAGAATTCATGTGGAGAGTTTGCTCAATGTTATTTTTATGTGCACCAATGATTTGATTTAGTGGTGGGCAGTATCTCGTTATATTAATGATTCTAAGATACTTTAATTTGTGAATGAAGCTATCAGCTGTTTGCGAGACAGGATTTCACTATCAGGACAAAATCTCTCCTATCGACTATGTTGTAAATATTTCATCAAATATGCAGGTAATTCCATTACATCCCTTTCATCTCTTTTTAACCCCCATTTATTGCTTGAAAGTTTTTCTTTAAGGGTTTTACTGTTAGCGATTTGATGTTATTTTCACTTATAGTTCTGTATTCTTTTGTTTCATGCCATAGTTTTATGAAAAGACCTATAAAAATTAGAACTTTTCCATGGATAAGCCACTAAAGCTACTCTTGGTTTTGCTACTTTAATTACAATAAATGGAAAGAAAGGATTATTTTGTATATTTGATGACATGAAATGAAACATGTTTTTACATGTTTTGTTATATATTTGGTGTGTAATAGAGGTAACAGAGGCAACTCTATGTCTTTGAATAGTAAATTTACTTTAATTATTTGAATGGCTTTTACCACTTGATGTTAATGAAACTTGGAATAATCATCATCTAATAATATATCACAGCTTTCTATTTTATGTACCACTTGCAAAATGGAATTGAAGAGTATTGCAACTTGAAGTGGTCACATGTTAAATCCAAATCTATTCATGAGGACTATGTTTAATCCACAACATACACATTTGAGGTACATGCGAGAATAGATGTTTAGTGTGGAAGTAGAGGAATTAGGAAGAACACAATGAAAACAGACACTACAAGATACTGAGATTTTATTAAAAGTTTTATGGGACTGAAGAGAGTGCACTATTTAAATGTTGGTCTATGAATTAAACCATTATTATCCTTCAAACAAAGAATATGGCTGTGGGAAAGAATGAAATGGAAGAGACAAGACAGATAGGCTGATAAAAATGTACCCCACAAAACTTGATAAATTCAGCTTATGAAAATTCAAAATGATGTTTAGTCATCTTTTTCTGGTAAAAACAGAGTAATAAATTGGCTCAAAAACTCCACAAAACTTGAAGAATTTTCAGCTTATGAAAATTCAAAGTGATGTGTGGTCATCTTTTTCTGGTAAAAACAGATGTGTAAATTGGCCCATAGTTTTACCTTGTGGTTTTACTAAACATTTGGAGCTGTTTAGGATTATAAAGGTACTATTTTGTACCATTTCTGTTTTGAAAGTTCCAGTTATTTGTCTATATCTTGTATGGCCTATTGAATTGCCTTAAATTCACCAAAACACATAGGCCATATGATGTTATAGTTTTCTTTCACTTGGGTTCTTCAGATTTTGGAGTAAATTTCTGAAATTTATGGGATTTTGACCTTAGCTTTAAAATTTTCCAATCCAAAGGAAAAAGTTTAATCCATCATTCCATCTTTCCTCTTCACGTCATTCCTACTGAGCAAAACTAAACAACTGTTCATGAATGTCCTAATTTGTATGGTGTTTTGAGAGGGTTTTCTATGAAAAAGAGCTGTTTGACTACTGAGAGATTTCTTAAATGTGCGTTTGACCATGGTGACTATCTCTCTGGTCTTGAAGTTGCATAATATATATAATTAGGTTTTACCATGCTCTAGGAGAGAGATATGCTTGTCTCTTCTGGCTAAAAGGAGTTGGCTATTTTTCCATTGAGGTGTGTTTTTATGTTGTATATTTTGGCAAAATATACTGGATATTCAAGGTTATTACATGTTTATGCTTATTTGGAACAGCTTTTCCTTATGCAAGAGGATGTTAGTCTTCACTTAGAAGAAGTGTAATGCAACTTGTGATTGACCTAGAAGCAATTATGGAAATAGAAAGGTCACCAATTCAAATTACTTGATGGACACTCCTGAGGTTCTGTATGTGTGAATACTATTTTTTTCATTTGGTGCATCTGTGAAACCTGATACCGAAGGATTGTTTTAGAAGCAATATCTTTCTCAAGCTCATTTGGTAGCTCTCTTAAATGCTTGTTTAGTTCCTTGTCAAGTTCCTTTTAGAGCTTTCTTTAAGGAAAATTGCTGATCATTTAACTAGCATGTATTAGCTTTGACCTTTAGGACTTGCTTTAAACTGTCATTCTATGTCTCAATTGCCCTCATCTATAAATTGTTCACTCTGTTCGTGCATTTCCTTCAGTATTGGGGATCCCTTGTTGAAGCTTTGACTCTGATATTTTGAAAAGTGATTTTCAGATATATCCTCCAAAAGATTGGTTGGTTGGGTCATCATTGCCTTCGGATTTCAATCCAGCCATCATACAGAAGATACTAAATGAGCTTTCTCTTGAGAATGTCAGGTATATGTTTGAAGTAAGGTTAAACTGGAAGATTTGAAGCATTCAATTATCCCATTAGAGACAACACTATTTACCTTCATTTTAATGCAAGTAAATGTATACTTTACTTGTTTGGCCCTCCTTTTGCAACTCTTATAAATTTTCAAACACGATCGTTCTCTCTATTTAGTTTGAGGCTTCTCCTTAAAATTGGCATCCAAAATTTCTTTTCTGTGTTTGTGTGAATTATATATTATACATGTTACTACATAAATGGGTTGCCAAGTTATCAAATGAATTTGCCTTAAGTCATCTGAGCTCCCCCTAAACACAATTACTATTTATCTTATTTATCTCATTACAAACTGTTTCTGGGAGCTATCTGGAAACTTTTCCAGTGGTCTTTTTTCCCCCTCTTAATAGTATGAATGTTTTTGGATCTTATCAGTTTAGAGAAGTTGCTGTTTTGCTCTGATACTGTTTATTTCTGATAAGCCTACTTTTTTTTTTGACAGAATCTTCTGGGAGTCAAAGAAATTTGAGGGACTGACTGACAAGGTTGAGCCATGGTATGGTACTGCATATTCCATTGAGAAAGTTAGCTCCTCAACAATTCAGGTCTGTAGTCAGATCTTGCTGATGATATGTTAATTGCATTTGTAAAATAAGTTTGTTATCTATGGATGAACTAGTCATTTGATTCTACTGAAAAAAAAGGTGCTTCATCACCCTTCTTTGACTGCAGGCATGGATGTCCTCAGCTCCTAATGAGAACCTGCATCTACCTGCACCTAATGTCTTCATACCAAAAGACTTATCTATTAAGAATGCGCAAGAGGAGGTTTGATGAGTCTTATTTGATTTTAGTATAATAACCTTCTTACAGATACTCTGACTTCTCATATGATTATCCTTTGGAACAGGTCAAGTTTCCTGTTTTATTGAGAAAGTCATCCTATTCTAAATTATGGTACAAGCCAGATACAGTGTTCTGTACTCCAAAGGCATATGTTAAGATAGACTTCAACTGTCCCCATGCTGGCAACTCTCCCGAAACTGAGGTTCTTGCAGATCTTTTTGCACGGTTATTGATGGATTACTTGAATGAATATGGTATGATAAATGCCAATGGTTTTGCCATAGTAGTTTAATGTGATTTGCCTGTATGATTCTACAGTTTCCTCCTTCCCCATCTTTTTTTTTCTCTTTGTTGAGTGTCTGATATGCAAAGCCTTCTATAATGCCTTATTTTTTTGGCATTCTTCAGCTTATTATGCTCAGGTTGCTGGTCTTCTTTATGACATAAGCCATACAGATAGTGGTTTTGAGGTACTTTTTCTTTCCTTTTTTCTGGCGTTGATGTGATTCTATCTGATAATATTTTTTCTTTGAATTAAATGGGAATTATCTATGGATGAGGTGATGAATTTTTATGACACATACATGTCTTAGAAGTATTACTTATTGAAAAAAATTATATCTTTATGAAGAATATTAACGGAGATGGAATTTAGATTTCTATAGCAACTTGAATGTGGGGTTTTATGTTAAAGCTCCATGTTGCTCGAGTTTGGCCAATTTTCTAAGGAGGGTTGCTGGGGTCATTTTAACCTGTGTCTGACATGATCCTAACCTGTCCACATTGAATTGTTTTGGTGGGTCAGTTTATAAATTGTCTTGGACAAAATGATACCGGTTACCTTCTAGCTTCCAAATAAATCTATATGTTTCTTCTTTTGGAAAAAAAGCAAAATATTTTTTGAATGCTAGTAGGTAATTGAGATCATTGGACTACCAAATCAAGAAAACCCAAATGTTGCTCTACTCTGTTATCTCTTTGTTTGGTGAAAGATGCTTCTATGCTATTACTCTTGGGAAGTGTACTGACATGCGTGATAAACCATTAATTTACAGTGCCATACCCTAAATTCTGCCTTTCTGTAGTTTTCCTCTTGTCTAAAGTTAGATTAAAGATGGAATTGGCATGATATGGATGCTCTAATACATAATTTGAAAAGATCCTAGGAAAAAAATTTCTTTCGTGGTAACCATTTTCTGTATATGCATGTGTGCACACTTCATAGTGGTGTATTTTATTTATCATTTCTTTTATTTCTCAATTAAATGGTATCTTTTTATTTTGTTTTCACTTTTAGGTGACGTTGGTTGGTTACAATCATAAACTGAGGATCTTGCTGGAAACTATAATCGACAAAATTGCAAAATTTGAAGTGAAACCTGACAGGTTTTCAGTAATCAAGGTAAATGACTAAGAGACAATATAAATTGCTATTTTCACTTCAGAAATTAGAACTGCCATTTACTGTCCGTATGCTGTTGTCTTTTCCATGCTCTATGTCTGAAGATTAAATAAGAATAAAAAAATGTAATGAATATACCTGAAGATTAATTACATAATATATTTAGATATTGCAACCTTTTATTTCTTCTCTAAATTGTCACTAACAATCAAATTTAGTTTAGGTCCAAATGAATGCTTTTGTTGTTACTCTCTTGTCAAGTTAGCTATGCATGTGTTTGGATTTTCTTGACTTTGTCCTTTCGAGCTCACAATCATTCTGAGCTTTATATCTAGTGTAGATGTCCTGTGGCCATTTACAATTTGTTTCATCCATTGTCCATTCATCACATTGTCATGTCTAAATTTGATAGGCTGAAGAAGAATGTGTTACTGTTTGGTTAAGTTTACCATATATATAGCCATGTTCGAAGATGATTAAAAAGTAAGGAATCATTGATGCCCCTAGAACTGGAATCACCTGTAGAGTTCAAAGTACATTTCTGTTCGCTACAGTGTAGGCTTATTTCTTTGAATAATTTCCATCAAAGAAAATTTTGCTTAGAAGGTGCCAAAATTTTGTAACATTGGATTGTGGTTCCATTTTGAAAGCAATAGGTGATGGGAAAGTCTCCAGTTAGCCTCTTATAGACATAGGCTTGATATATTCAAGAGGTGTGAGATTCTTATGCCACCAGTGAGAAGGCAGTGTGAGTAGCAGGGCAAGGGGCTTTGTAATCTTCACCATTGATTGTCAATAAATTTTATTTGTGTTAGGAGGGTAGAAGATTTATTCCCTGACCAATAGATAAGGACAATTTAATGATGTATCACTTGTGTAATTTTCACAGCTACTAGTGGCATAAATGTAGCCACAGCTTAGGCAACTACCTGTCCGTCAAATGCGGTGCTTTATAAACATGCCTTTGAAGGGAAGATGAGGGTTTCCTAAGGTCCTTTTGCAGCTTTTTACGTTTCTTTAGTACCTATGACCTCTGTTTTAAAATTAGAACAGGTACTTACTTCAATGATCAGTTTATCACATGTTCCAAAATGAAGAGCAGGTGAAGATATAATCCATGTTACGGTGCATTGTTCATCCATATTTAATCATTTTCTCAGTTTTGGGGAAAAAAAGATGAGAAAAAAGAGGAAATTTTTTTGGCAGCCTGGCTTCTCTCTATCGAAATAAAAAATGTGTATGAGTAGGCTCCTGACATGTTAATTGTCAAGTTGCTAGATAGGACTGCTAAATGTTATTAGTTAAACCTCTTTATTTGGAGTTCAATTTATTGCTTCATCAAATTGAGCGTATGTGGCTTAGAAATACCTGTTTTTTCCCTCTTATATTTCTCCTGTTAATTAATACATTTGGTAATAACCATATGTTCTGCCTTTGCATTCTGGTGTTTTTTTTTTTTTATATCAGGAAATGGTAATTAAAGACTACCAAAATTTGAAGTTTCAGCAACCCTATCAACAGGCTATGTACTATTGCTCATTAATACTAAAGGACCAGACAAGGCCTTGGATGGAACGACTTGATGTTTTGCCTCGTCTTAATGTGGAAGACCTTACAAAATTTGCTCCAATGATGCTCTCACAGGCCTTCCTAGAGTGTTACATAGCAGGTTTGTAGTATCTCTCTTCCCTCCCTACCTCAGTTGCATTTTTGTTGCATCTAGCCATACTAGCATGGTTCTAAAAATTGCCATTCTTTTCTTATATTTATTTCTCTCCCAGGGAACATTGAACGTGAGGAGGTGGAATCAATGGCTCAGCATGTTGAAGATGTGTTCTTTAAGGGTCCAAACCCTATATGCCAACCTCTGTTTCCATCACAGTTTCTAACAAATAGAGTGGTCAAACTTGAAAGAGGCATGAATTACTGCTACAGTAAGGAAGGACTTAATCCAAGTGATGAGAATTCTGCCTTAGTCCACTATATTCAGGTAATTCTGTTTGTTGGTGACCCCATCTTTATGCATTTTCATTCAGGAATCACTTTATCTTCCATAAAGACAATGATCTTCCTTAAATTCGGAAACCAATGCCACATGTTCGGAAGTAACCAATTGATGCCATTTTGATTTAAGAAAATATTTGCTGCTAAATAATTGGTGCTTTAGTTCAGATAACTACTACCTTGTTCTGAAATGACATGTTGATGTTTAGCTTTTTCTTGTTTATGAAGATTCTTTTCTTGACCAATAGTTAATGTTATATTTCTCATTTATTCAATTCAACCTGTTATGACTTCTAACTTTTCCAGAGACCAAGTGCTGGACACAAGAGTTAAAAATCTTGTATTTTTCTCTATTGGCTCCTATGGTGGTGCCAAACTTCATGAACATAGGTGCTAAAAGGTTGAATAGAAAACAAATATATGTTTTTATTTTGGAAACAACATTGATATTCCTCAAAGCATTGCATGATTATGTGGAGGATGATATGCTTTTAAGGCTATTATTATGGAAAATACTGTTGGCCTCTACTGCTGATTATGTGATATTGCAGCCAGTGAAACATGTTAGGAACAAACACATGGTCTTTCCATTTATCACACTAACATGATTTTTTTTGTTCTTTTGAAAGTAAGACACTAACATGATTTTTATTTTTTAAAATTTTACAACTTTCTAGAACATGTAACTGTAAATGTCATCCGTGGCCCATGACATAAGGCTCTGGTTGTTCAAGCACCTGTTGAATGTTCTGGTTGCATGTACTCATCTCTGAATAAGTAAAATGGTTGGGTGTTTTCTGTTTGTAAATGAAAGGATGTCTAGGGCTTAAAGTGGTTTCTGCACCTGGAAGGTGGAACTCCAGATTTTTGCTACAATGTAGTTATTCCCTTCCCTGCCCCACATAAGAAAAAGAGCCTTTTTCTTGTATCTTTTCTTTCTATTTTAGTGGTTGTTTCTCTTCTTTGCTTGTGGTGGGTGAGATTATGGCTGCATCTTGATTATATAGGCTTTATTTGCTTCTGATAATATCACGTTCGAATGGTCAGGTTCATCAGGATGATTTTATACTGAATGTGAAACTTCAGCTTTTTGCTCTTGTTGCAAAGCAACCTGCCTTCCATCAGCTTAGATCCGTAGAGCAACTAGGATACATTACTGTCCTCATGCAGAGGTATGAAAGGAAAATTCTCCCTAATTTATTCGTCAATTGGTCTGCCAAATCTTAGGGTTTTTAAATTTTTTTCTCATTAGGAATGATTTTGGCATCTGCGGGGTGCAATTCATTATCCAGTCTACAGTAAAGGTGAATAGCAGGTTCTTTCTTTTTTATATACCTCCTGCCTTCTACGTGTAACTCAAGAAGGCAATCTCTCTTAACAGGGTCCTGCACATATTGATTCCAGAGTTGAGGCATTCCTTAAAATGTTTGAGAGTAAACTGTATGAAATGACAAATGATGAATTTAAGGTAAGATGGAGAGTTCTTCTGCTGGAAGTAATTTCTTTTTGTGGGTTTTATTAATTGTGTTTAATTGAAATTTTAGAGTTTTATAGTAGTGTTTCATAGTATAATATTGATCTTTTCATAATTCTACCATTTTTGGTATCCTAGTCTGAGAAAGATGGTTAGTATTGTTTTTCCCTCTTTTTTTCTTTTTATTGCTAGTCAATGTTTGAGTTACTGGAGAATTTGTGATAGAGTGATCCATAATCTCCCTTCTTTTGACAATTCAGCTGCATGACAATTCAGAAATCCTTTCTGATGAAACATCATTTCACAAAATTTTTCATTTAGTAGATGAAGGGATTTCAAACTATTTCCTATAATTCCATTGTAACATTTGATGCTAGCTCATACGTTCATGACTTTGGGGTTTTCCTTTTTTTTTTCTTTTCAAGATTTGATTGTGTTTATCTGTGGTTGGATTTGAGTGAGAGTTTGTCCTCTGACCGTAAATTTCCAACCTGTTGCACAGAGCAATGTAAATGCATTGATTGATATGAAGCTCGAGAAGCACAAGAATTTAAGGGAAGAATCTCGGTTTTACTGGCGAGAGATCACTAACGGGACGCTCAAGTTTGATCGGAGAGAAGCTGAGGTATGTCAATCCTTCTGATATTTTCTAATCATTGAAATAAAATTCATCTACATTTTACTCTATTAAATGAGAACACATCTACATTTTAGTTTAATATTAAGCTATGATGAATGTTTTACTATCTGTTTCTAACAGGTTGCAGCATTAAAGAAACTTACACAACAAGAACTGATAGAATTCTTCAATGAAAATGTAAAAGTTGGTGCAACTCGAAAGAAAACACTTAGCGTGCAAGTGCATGGGAACCAACATTTGGCTGAATACAACTCGCAGAAAAGCGAAGCAGTTCAACCAAATACCATCCAAATCAATGATATATTCAGCTTTAGAAGATCTCAACCTCTTTATGGTTCATTTAGAGGAGGTATTGGTCATGTGAAGCTGTAGCATAAATTCTCATCCCTTGTTGGAGAATTGGAGAAACATTTATTTTTCCAGTAAGTTCTCATAGAAAAGTTCTACATTGGAGAAAAACAGAGAATCCCTCTTGCCCGTTAATTTATTGTTGTATCTCACTTAGTTATGGAAAATAATTCCCTTGGTTCAGAAACAGAATTCTTGTCGCCCAAATATTGAACAAATTTAAGCTCTGGTTCAAATCCACTGATATAATTGAACGTGCAATTCTATGTTACTTCAGATTCACAAAATGTGTCTCAGAGGGACATGCGTCCTTATAAAAATAAAAGTTCATATACATTTTGTACTTTTGCGAATTAGTTTGTCTAAATTGTATTACAAATGGATGAAAGGCAACGCCTCCATATGGCGCTTGCATGGCATAGACTATGATCAACACTATCGAGGTGGTGTTTGGATAGTATGATCAACACTATCGAGGTAGTTTTTGGATCGGAAAATCACCTTATTTGGGTATGTTGAGTAATATTTTTCTCATCTTTATTGATAGGAATATCGATGGTATTTTTATATGTTTCTATGGGTACTATTACAGCTCATAGTAGGGTTTATTATTTTATCTTGTCTTTATGGTCTCTAGTATTGACATTTTTAGTCTTTAATACTAACATTCTCTCTGAGTTCTGTAATCTGCTGGATGTGTCAACGGAGCACGATGTCTTTTCTGTTCTTGGGATTGACATCCTTTGCGAGCTTCGTATTTACATGTTTGGATAATTTGCAGGGTATATGGGTATGTTCGTAGATTCCTTTTGCGAGGTGTACTTGTGGATCCCCTGCAAGCTCTCTTTTTGAGTTATGTCTTCGAGCTCACTGTCTTCGGGTGGTGCTTGCGGACCCCATATGCGAGCTATGTTTACGAGCTCGTTACCTTTGAGTGGGGCCCATTCAAATCATAGGTCGAAGATTCGGATCCTTTTTAGGATTCGGGTCAATGATTACTAATGTATAACAATCTAGTTTCCCCTTAGTGGGCTTAAGGGGTGTTACAAAGTGGTACTCCTTCAACTTATTACATCAAATATAAGTGCAGCTTGTTGAGCACGTTGCGAGCTGTGGTGCATAACAGCTGTTTCGTCATGTGTTTGGCTGGGTATTGGGTGCGTGCATTTGACTGTTGAGATTTGAATTATTTCTATTTGCTCGCATTTAGGCCGTTGAGATCGTTTTTGCTTGTTCGCATCTGGGTAGATGATTTTTCTTGGTTACACGAAACGTCGAGGAGCGAAAAAAGAAATTTCTCTTTAAAAAGGGGGGAACTTTTGAAGCTCTAAATCTTTTAGAGTTTAGCAATTTTCACGATCGAAACGAAGGTAATCTCAAATCGTCCTTGTTTTCCTTTCTGAATTTTTGGTTCTTTCTTTTCCTAAATTATGCTGAAGATGAGAGGGGTTGGGAGTCGAATTATTTCATCTTGTCCACATTGGGAGCGTTTGTCTCTGGCCTTAGTTACGGAGAAGCCTTACACTTGCACCATCAGACTAGAGGAATTAAGACGGGCTTTGGCCATGCGGGGGATAAAACTCCGCCACTTCGCATATGAGTTCTCCATTTTAGGTGGGTCGTATCGGCTATGCGAGACTACCAAGGATAGCTTCATGCTTTGGAGGTTGGGTTTCCATCTATCGTTGCATCCTTTTTTCTGCAATCTCCTTAACAACTATGGCCTTGCTCCTGGCCAACTTTTTGGCTTCCCCTAGTGGCTGACCGTGGCTTACTTTTTCAATTACTACTAGTGTGACGAGGTCTCGATGCTTGTCGTTTCCAACACTTGTACCATTTGAAGCGTAGTGACATGGGGGAGTTTGCGGGGTTTTACTACTTCTCTCATCACAAGAAGGTGTGAACCATCATCTAGAACTACACCAAGAATCTTCGCCTAAAAAGGGGAAAGTACATTCGGGTTCACAGCTTGCTCGGCGAGGACTTTGGGTTCCCCATCAGATGGTCTTCTCCCAACGAAGACATGCGTGCATTCAAGCTGAGTCTTGAAACGGATGAGGCTATTGTGCAGTTCCAAAGACTTCTTGTTGGTCGTTCATTGATTCTGGAGACCCTTCTTACTGCGAGGAATGTCTTCAGGTTTTGCTTGGAAGGGTTCAGCCCTAATGGGTGGAGGTCGGGTGACAACCAAGAGGTTGCTTGGTCCGTTTGTGCGTTGCCTGAGGGGGATACTTAGCCTCACAATGCCCACGATCAATTATGTCGCATCTTGCTTGGTGAAGAGGAGGAGCTCACAAACTTCTTTTATCATTTTCTGTAGGATGAAGCTTTGTCCTTTCACTCTACCTGAGGTTGCGCATGAGGGGAGAACCATTGAAAATACTAACCTGTTAACTACTCCAACTGATCACATAATTGTTGTTGGTGCAAGAAACAACCAATGATCTTCGAGCAGCACAAGTGAACATATAGCCTTTCTCATGAGCTAAATAAGGCCATGGATATTAGGGCTTTGATAAGTAATGGACGCAAGAAACGTAAGGCCACTACTGGGGGCTTTCCACATCAACTTTACCAGTAAGGGGGATGAAAACAGTGCGCAAGTGGAACGCCGTAGAAAGAAGAGGATGGATTCTGCTAGCCTAGTTGCTGTAACTATTGAGGCACCATCTTCTCTTGTGGTGGACTTGCCTTCTGCTACTCAGGCTAGTTTTCAGATCGAGGTTGATGAAGACACCCCTCCTCCTGCCCCCGAAGTTTACGTGTCTTCTTACTGTTGAGGAAGCACAAACTGGTATTAGGGAGGGCTCCCTTCCATGGCACGAGGGTGCAACTACACAGAAACTCTTCTCCTCCCTACATTTTTTACTTTTTAAATATGGCGAAGTTCGCTAGAGTGAGCTCGCAGAGACCAGGGCTGAGCTGGAAAGGGTACGCGAGCTGTACCACAAAATGATGGATGAGAATGAGGCTATAATGAAGGATAATAGGGACCTTACCACAACAATGATGGAAATGAAGGCTGAGGAGTTCTTAGCAAAGCATCGCACTAAGAAGGAAAAACGGGTTAAGGTAGAAATTGAGCTAGCAGAGGCTCAAATTGATATGGAGAAGACTACTAAGAAGCATGAAGCTAAGACGCAGAAGATTGTTTGGGAGTGCCAAGAACAAGTGGAAATCACTCTATAGAAGTAGGCTGATGGTTTGGAGGCATCAAGAGAAAGACATCTGAAGAGATCCTGGCCTCCATCCCAGAGCTGAAACAAAACATCCTTTTACATGCTCAGGTAGCCTACGGACCTTTCGATGTTTGCATGGTGGACTTCGATGCCTTAGATAGGTTGGACACCAACAACCTAGGTTTCAATGTGCTCTATCCTTCGGGGGTTGCCTGAGACTCTTTTGTGTCCACTTGGAGGAGTTCCCTAAATTTGTACCAGGAAGAAGACTCCGCTGATGTGAACGTGGCCCTCCTGCTGCGAATGAAGAAGTTTCTGATATGGACCAAAGATCTCATGGAAATACTAAATCTTAGTCTTTTTGTAATTTATTTTTCTTTCTTAATTAAGTGAAAATTTTTGAGAAATTTTGTTTATTGTTATAATATTTGGAAGTTGTTAACTGCATAGACTTAGAAAATTTTCTTGAAAACAATAAGTTGGGATGTAAATCTGCGAGCTATTTAGACTTAGAAAATTTTCTTAAAAATAAAAACCTAGGATGTGAATCTGTGAACTATCTCATATTTGTGAATTTTAAAATAATCAACTGGGAAATTTTAAAATAATCAGTTGGGGTGTGAATTCGTGAGTTGTTTTGGAGGCTGCGACTCTTTGCATACGAACCTTAAAATGAGAATTGGGAGCTTTTCTCTTGCTAACTGTGTTAGAGGTTGTAGCTCTTTGCCTGCGAACCTTAAATGACAGCCAAGAGCTTTGCTTTCACTAACTGTGTTGGAGGTTGCAGCTCTTCGCCTGCGAATCTTAAAATGACAATTGGGAGCTTTGCTCTCGCTAACTACGTTGTAGGTTGCGGGTCTTCGCCTGCGAACCTTAATATGATAGTTGAAGCTTTGCTCTCACTAATTGTGTTGGAGGTTGTGGCTCTTCGTTTGCGGATCTTAATATAACAGCGGGGAGCTTTGCTTTCGTTAACTATGTTAGAGGTTGCGACTCTTTGCTTACCAACCTAATATGACAGTTGAGAGCTTTGCTCTCACTAACTGTGTTGGAGGCTTCGATGTGGGATCAACGAGCCTTAAGATGAACAACATAAGGCGAGTACGATAATGAATGAGTGTTTTAGTTTTTGAGAGTAAAAGTTTTACATCTGTATTTTTCGTGATAATGAGTATTATTTTATCAGTGTATAATGCCTCTGACCTTTTTTTTGTTTTTGAGGTCGTCATGCAAGCCCTTTGCCTATTGAGGTGTCCCCTAGTCTACATATTCGACAAGCTTGTCATCTCTAATTGCCTCTTCAATGGCATCCTTTAGATTAATGCATTCTTCGGTTTAATGCCCTACATCATTATGAAAAAGGCATCTATTTATTAAGCTCAACTTCCTTTCATTATGCATTATAGGGGTGGATGGAGTAATGCACCTGAACTCTTCTCCTAATTCAAAACACATACGAGTGACATTTAATGGAGTATAGGTCTCGAACTTGCCTTGTGGCAGATACCTTTCGGTTTGCTCAGGCAAAAAACTCTGTTGTTTGTCGCTTCGCACATGTGAGATCTATGCGGGTGGGCCTTGCCTATTACGAGCTCTCTCCCCTTCCCTGTACTGTCGGTCGTCTCTTTGAAACGTCTCTCACATCAGTCTTTTGATCTCTTCTGCTTTTATGAACTTATGAGCTCGCTCATACAGGTCCACTAGGCTCTAGGGCCTATTATCAATCATGGATTACTGAACATGCTCATTTCACATCCCCATGATAAAAGCATTGATGGCCCATTGGACTTCAAGATTCTTTGCGTTGAGAGTTGTTGCATGGAATCGTTTCACAAATTCTAGGAGGGGATCTCCTTCTCTTTATTTTACGGACATCAGACCCATAAAAGTGCTCATTATTGCCCTGTGAGCTCTGAATCTTCCTAAGAACAACTAGCCTAATTGGGAAAAACCTCGAATGGATCCCTGAGGGAGAGACAAGTACTAGTCCTTTGCACTCCCTTTGAGCGTGATAGAGAAAGCTTTACACTTCGTTGAGTCTGAGGCTCCCAATGCATTCATGTAGTCATTGTATTGCATCAAGTGAGCCCGCGGGTCCTTCCTACCTTCAAACATATCCCTTGGAACCTTAAAATCATGCGACAAGCTCAATGTAGCATAAAAGCAATCCATGTCCCAACTTTCAAGGTGTAATGCTTTTACATCTCGTAGTAGTGCATCCATCTCGTCTTGCCACTTCTTCTCCTGCAAACCTAGAGCTTCCTTTTGCATGGTTACATTTTCATGGAAATTAGAGTTATCAGACTATACCTTTCTTTTGAGCTCATCGTTTTACTTTAGCAGCTCTTGTTGGAAAGATTGTCGTTCCACAAACTGTGCCTCATGAGCGGCCATTTGTTCCCTCATAAATTTCATTAATCTGCTGGGTTTGTATCTGGCAGATTGAATTACTTTTCACACTTTAGGAGCTTGAAATTAAGCATTTTCCTGTTTTTTCTTAGGATTTAGTTTAGTTTTCTCTTATGGAATAAATTATGTAAAAAGTGCAAAAAGGTGCTTTTTGTTGTCTTTAAGGCCGATTGAGGCCTTAGAGTTAGCTAATGAACTTCGTGAGTGTGCAAGAGACCTTTAGAAGTCAAAAGAGTATGAAGCTGATCACTATGTCACGACGTGGACTGATCTATTTCGTAACAAAGGGACCAGACTTGAAGAATACCAAGACTGACTTCTATATCGCGACATAAGCAAGGTATGTAGCAACGATAGCTATAAAAATGACCCAAAAGAGTGGACTGAGTTCTTTGTTGCGACACGACTCCTATGTGCAGTAACATCGACTCCTGAACGCGGATCTAACACCGAGTGAAAGACGTTTCGATCTTTACAATGCTACTTTAACACGAGGAAGGACAGCTGACCTAAGGTTGAGGAAAATGGCCATCCAAGGCTATAAATAAGGCCTTTAGCACTTAGGTTTACACATCCCTTGGTTTAGTTTTAATTTCCTTTGTTATTTTCATTTTCCGTTTTGTGGAAACTAAATTTGTAACTCGTATAAACGATTGTGGATTTTATTCCCAAAAGATTGCTATACAAATTTGAGTTTATTTTACTTCATTTTATCAATATTAAATTTCATGTTGATTTACATTGTTGATGTTATGATGTTTAAAGAAATCATGAGGAACTAATCCCATTGTGGGGGATTAAGGAGTGGAAGTATGCCTATTTAATTATTGTATATAGGGATTTTCAATCGGATCAATTTCTTAGGAAAGGAAGAACGTGAAACAAACACTAGGATTGACAACCCTAGAAAGTCATCTAGGTGAGAATTAACTCAAAATTGGTATTGCCTATTCGTGAATACCTTTACCCCAAACTAGTTTAGATTGTGTCATCTAGCTGTAAGTAGTTTCTATTGACTTGTTATGTTGGTGGAAAATCGAAAGATCCTGCTAGGGTAGTGACTAGTATATTGAAGCAAAGTTCCCAAAACCAATGATTGGAGAACCCATACTGAAGTGACCTAATCTCCTCAAATTTGTTTATCGAATTCCCTATCTCTTTCCTTTCCTTTACTTTATTTTTTCTTTATTTTATGTTATTTGCTCATAAAATCTTTATTTCATTTTCATACTATAAACCCTAGAGAAAATACTAATTAATTCTTTTCTTTGGAGGGATCTAAATTATTATCGCTTAGCCTCCTTTGGGTACGATCCTTGGAATACATACCAAGTGTTTCGTTGTAAACAAAACTATATTACAACCTGACCCGTATACTTGCGGAAGCCCTAAAACACACACTGAACAGGAGTACTTTAAGAGGCAATCATTCATTTGCTCTTAGAGTACCAAGAACTATTGCGATGGTGCCTCTTGATCGAGAGGAAGTGACAACCCTTGATTGATGGAGAGGTTTATGTCCAAAGGAGCAGAAGTTCTTCGACAAACGAAAATATTGAAGTTTTTCGATCTATCGGCGAACCATCCGACAAACAAACCTTTCTCGTTGTGTTGGGTACTAGAACCTAATGCTCTGGCCTCTCTTGATGAAGAGTTGAAGGGGAAGTTTTCACTCGGGTGAGCCATTTACTTCGAAAAGTGAAGAAACTTAATCAAACTTCGAAAAATCTGATGATCGGAAGTCTGTCCACGCTCATCACACCAATTGTAGAATTTATTTTTCTTGTATCCTTATTGATAGGAATATCAAGGGTATTTATAAATGTTCCTATGGGTATTGTTACAGCTCATAGCATGACTTACAATTTTGTCCCGGCTCTGTGGCCTACGATACTAACATTCCCAGTCCTTAATACTGACATTATTTGTGAGCTCCGTAGTCTACAGGACGAGTGTTTACGGAGCACGCAATCCTTTTTGGTCCTAGGATTGGCGTCCTTTGTGAGCTTCGTACATGCTGGTCACATGTCTGGATAATTTGTGGGGTATATGGGTATGTTCGCGGATTCCTTCTGCGAGGTGTGCTCACGGATCCCCTACGAGCTCTCCTTGCGAGCTACGTCTGCAAGCTTGCTGTCTTCGAGTGGTGCTCGTGGACCATATATGTGATCTCTCCTCGCGAGCTATGTGTGTGAGCTCGCTGCCTTCGAATGTGGCCCATTTGGGTTATGGGTCGAAGATTCAGTTCCTTTCTAGGATCCAGGTTGATGATTACTGACGTATAACAGGGTATAATGTTGGAAAAACAAGCTTAAAAATGCAATGAAAACAAATTTAGGGGAAAACCGAAGTTTTAATTTTTTTTCCAAAAATAAGATCTTGGTTGTGATATCTAAAGTAATAAGCACTTAATCAAAATTGTACGCTTTAACTGAGTAGTCTTCTCTATTATTCTCAAGCTCACATTTGCCGAGTGTGGGTTCGCTTCGAATCAGAAGATTTTTCACAAAATTACCAATGGGATAATTTCACAATTTCTCCAAACTTTTGAGTCAAGTTGTAAATCAAAAAAATTTCTATGGAGATTTTCTGAAATAATCTTTTTTAGAGAATTTTCTCTCTACAACTTTCTCTTGTATTCGAGTGTGTGAAAAATAATGACCAAAGGCTCTCTTTATATAGGGAGAGTTTAGAGAGTTCAACTATGATTAAACTTAATCACTTTAATATTAAATTAATATAATATTTATCAAGATAAATATTTGATTAAATTTAATATTAAATCTTATTAAAATAATAGAATGTTTATCTACTAGATAAACGTTAAATTAAATTTAATATTAAGATAATCACTTTAATATTAAATTAATAAAATACTATTAAAATAAATATTAAATTAAATTTAACATTAAACTATTAAAATAATATTATTTTTGAAATAGTTAATCTAACAAGTTCAAGTACCCATTGGACCAATTGTCTGACTTGAAAATTAATTTTCAAAACTATCATATTAATTTTAATTAATTTGATTAATTTAATTTTACTAGATCAAAAATAATTTTCCAAAAATCACTTAGATTTTTAGAATTAATTTTTTTAAGAGAATTCTTTAATCAGATTTTTTAGTTGAACAATTCTCACGATCATATAACTTAATTCCACATTGAATAAATTGACATAATAAAATTATTTCCAAAGTCATAGAATTTTCTTCTGATTCAATGTACTCAGATCGAGCTTTTGTTGTGCTAGCGGAGGGACCAATCGAACATATACAATTAGGCTCTAGTAATTGCAATTATGTTCAGAAGTATCGTCTGATAATTCGTAATTACTTACTCATGGAGTCAGTCCACAAGAAGTACCATGATTGAAAACTCCTTATTGTATACTCTTTACGAAAGCAATTCATCCAATTTCTTTGTCCAATGACTTGTCATGTGTGTGTTGCCCTCATATGATATCCTTGATTCCTTTGAATTAAATTCGTTCACTCAATACAATCCTATTGTATGTCATTGTCACCATGGTGTATTTTTAATGATTAATACGATCATTGTCAACAAATGACTGTGATAAATTGCTCGTTCGAGAACAAGTAACCCGTGGCCACGTTCCGTATTTATAAATCTACATAATGCCAATGAGAGGATATCATTAAATCTTTAATTGAGCTATGAGTTCCACTGTTACTAGTAAAATCATGTCATACACAAGCCATGTACCTAACATATCGGTTATGGGCTCGATCATCTTTAGAGCACAAGCCTCCACTTATATCAAAGCACATGAGTTGTATACGCATTGTTAGTGACTAACTCAGGATTTAGGTAAATCATACCATGAACGTTACAAGTGAAATAATTCACAAACGGATTTAGAATTAATTCTTCTGGGTCCAGTCCAATGTATCATTTTACCAATGAATACATCTATGTCTCTACCCAAGGAGTCAACGGCTTCGATAGCCAAGACTAGCCATCTCCCCAATTGGAATTGTAGATAACATAATAATCATTCTTAATATTTGAATCAAATGCTCACTTTGAATTTTTTACGGAATTACGGACTCATTTAGATAATCTACTGAAATAAGTTGTCTTTCTCGCAATGTAAACGTTCTTACAATGCCACTTATCTTCAGTTTGAACTTAGATAATCAATGAGCTAATATTTTCTTGTCACAATTTCGCTATGCATGCAAAATATGAAAGACAGAAAATACAAAAGACATAATAGTGAAATGTGAAATTAATTTTATTTATTTATTCATCGTTTAAATAAATAGAAAATAATTACATGTTTAATACAACATGGGCACATTTCCCAATAATCTCTCACTTGCCTTAGTGAAGTAAACGTGTCATGTTTCGCATTCTCATATCCTTGACATGTTTGTTAAAACTCTTAGTTACAAGAGTGTTAGTAAACGGATCCACAAGGTTATCTTCAAAAGCTACTTTCATCACATCTATAATTCCTTCGACTACTTCCTCTTGTATCAAGTGATACTTCCGATCAATGTGTTTCGTCCTCTTGTGACTTCTCATTTCCTTGGTATTAGCTATTGCAGAATTGTTATCATAATACAGAGTTTTAACTTTTTCCATACCAGGATTGACTTCAATATTGGTTAAGAAATTTCGAAGCCATATTGCTTCTTTCGTTGCCTCAGAAGCAACCACATACTCAGCCTCTATAGTATAGTTAGCAATGCAAGTTTATTTTACACTTCTCCGTACTATGGTCTACGACTTAGAATGAACACATTTCCAGATGTTGATTTCCTCGAGTCTTTACATGTTTGGAAGTCTCAATCTGTGTATCCAATAGGAGTATGGTTCTCCCCAGAATACACAAGCATATAATCTCTAGTTCTTTTAAGATGCCTTAATATATTCTTTACGACTTGCCAATGCTTGAGACCTGGATTCACCTGATATCGACTAACCATTCCTATTGCAAAACAAATATCTGAATGTGTGCAAAGCATCGCATACATAAGGCTTCCAACTTCCGAAGCATATGGAACCTTACTCATATGCTTTCTTTCTTCCGCTGTCTTTGGACAATCATCTAAATAAATATGAAAACTTGATGCAATCAGCTGGGCACCCAGCTTCGCATCGGTCATTGCAAAATGTTCCAGTACCTTATCGATGTATGAAGCTTTAGATAACACTATCTTTTTATTCTTTTAATCCCTAAGGATTCAAATTCCAAGAACATCATTAGCTTCACAGAAGTCCTTCATGCTAAACTATTAAGCTAACCATAGTTTAATCGATGACAATTCTCCTCCATCTTTTTCGATAAGTAGAATATCATCGACATACAAAATGAGGAAGACCACCTTCTTGTCCTTTATATGCTTGTAAACACAAGGTTCATCAGCATTTTGCTCAAATCAAAAAGTCTTGATCATTTGATCAAATCTTTTATTCCATGAGCGGGACGCCTACTTAAGTCTATAAATGGATCTTAACAGTTTGCAAACTTTCTGCTCCTTTGCTTTGACAACATAGCCAATGGGTTAACCCAAGTAAATGGTCTCCTCACGATAGTTATTCAAGAATGCTGTCTTAACATCCATCTGCCAGATCTCGTAATCGAGAGTAGCGACAATAGATAAAAGCATGCAGATAGACTTGAGCATGGCTATAATAGAAAAGGTGTCATCGTAATCGATGACTTCTTTTTGTGTGCAGTCTTTCTGTACAAGTCCATCTTTGTGTGTTTCCACTTTCCCTTCTGCATTTCTCTTCTTGTAGATCCACTTACACCCTATGGGTTTAATCCCAACCGGTAAGTCTACAAGTTCCCACACCGTATTGGATTTCACAAAATCCATCTCGGCATCCATGGCCTGTTTCCAGAGCTTGGAATCAACGTCCTGCATAACTTCCTCGTAAGTGAGTGGATCATTATCCTCATGATTGGCTTCCGTATTATAAATACTACAATCATAGATGAAGAAGTTCAGATTCTTAGAAACTCTCCCACTACAACGAATTCCCTTATGTTGTTGATCGCTTGCAGGTCTTTCTATAACTTTCTCAAGAATTGAACTAGCTGATTATTCTTCAACTCGTAAAAGTTCCTCGAGTATCACTTTACTTTAAGGCTTAAATTTATCCATGTAGCTTTCCTCGAGGAAAGTAACATGAGTAGAAATCATCGTATTATCTTTCGGATTGTAGAATAATCCTCATTTTGTTCCTTTTAGATATCCTACAAACATGCACAATTTTGTTTGTGCATCCAACATTTTTGAATCCTTATCCAAAATGTGTGCTAGACAACCTCATATTCTAAAGTGATTTAAAGAGGGTTTCTTTCTATGCCATAGTTCTTAAAGTGTCTTACAAGTAGACTTGGTTGGCACATCATTTAGAAAATATAGCAAGTCCTTTGTATCACATATCCCAGAAGGAAGTAGGAAGCCTTGGATAGCTTAACATTGAACGAACCATGTCAAACAAGGTTCTATTCCTTCTTTTAGCTACGCCATTTTGCTGTGGAGTGCCCGACGCAATCAATTAGGATAAAATGTCATTCTCTATAAGGTATCTTAAGAACTCGTCAAACATGTATTCCCCACATCAGTTAGATCAAAGATTCTTTATAGATAAACCTAATTTCTTTTCCACTTCTACACGAAACTCTCAAAATATATCAAAGGTTTCACTTTTGTGGCGCATTAGATACACATATCCATATCGAGAATAGTCATTGATAAAAGTCACGTAATAACCATAACTTTCTTGGGCACTAATGCTTATGGGACCACATACATCAGTGTGCACAAGTTCTAAAGGTTGGTTGGCCCTTGTATCTTTCACATTGAAAGACCTCTTAGTCATTTTATCTTCTAAGCAAGATTCATATTGTGGAAGACTAACTTCCTTAAGCATACCTAAGGGACCATCTTTCACAAGTCTAGTGATTCTTTATTGGTTAATATGACCAAGTCTTAAAAGCCATAGGAACCTCTCACTAGAGTGAGAAGTTTTAAGTTTTTCATTCACTCTTTCAGTTTGAAGCATCGAGTAGATAAAGTAGAGATTGTTTTCTATCCATCCATTATAGATTAAAGAACGATTTCTGTGAATAGAAATCCTTTTATTGAATGTCACGGTATAACCGTCATAAAATAAACATGCTACAGAAATTAAATTCCTCTTAAAATGAGGTACATAAAATACGTCCTTTAAAACAATCTTCCTAAAATTATCAAAGTGTAAAATAACTTCTCTCACTGCTTTGGTTGAAACATTGCTCCCATCTCTGGTTCGCAACGAGAGACTCTTGTCATGTAGACTTCTCGTTTCGCTGAACCCCTGTAAAGAAATACACACATGGTTATTGACTCTAGAATCAATATCCTAGTTCTCAATGGATTCTTCCATTAAGCAAGCTTTAACCACAAAAAGTTCTATACCTTTACCCATTTCGGCTAGGTAATCCAAATACTCTTTATAGTTTGATCTGAAATACCCTTTCCTGTTGTAGAAGAAACATTGGATCTTTTTAGGATCTTTTGACTTCTTAGCCTTCTTCCTATCCACACGGGGTGGAACCAAAGGTTTAGTCGGTTTTTCTTCCCCTTAAAGGACAAGGGGCCAACAACTAAGTTTGCTTCAGGTTTCTCCTAAACTGACTTACCACCATTTAGGATCAACTCATAGGGTTGTAATTCCTTCATTAGCTGAGTCAAGATAAGCACCTTATTCCCTAAGTTATAAACGACCCTAAAACTAGCAAACTCCTTGATTAAGGATTTGAACACTATTTCAATGTGAGTGTTCACATCTAGTTTAGCCCTATTGTCCTCCGCTTTCACAAAGAATCCCATAAGCTTAAGCATATGTTCTTTGATCGAAGTGTCAGGTTTCTGCTGAGAGTTCATCAAATTTGTAATAGCAGATTGTCGAGCCAATGTGACTTGGCCTCTTAGAAAATCCTCCAAATTTGTTATGATTTCTTTGGTGGTATGAAAATTCTCGTGTTGCTTTTGCAACACACTACTCATGCTCGCTAATATATAACATCGAGCAATCAGGTGAAAATCTCTCCAACGATTTCTTGCTTTGGGCTGAGCTTCAAGTGGGCACGTTTTGTCAAGAGTGAACTTGTGCTTCTCACAGCTCAGAACTATCAGAAAGTTTTGTTTCCACTCTCAAAAGTTATTCCCATTTAACTTATTTTTAGTAAGAATGCTAATAAGAGGAGTAGGAGACATATTTGAATTGAAAAAAATAAAAATTCACTATCTTTGTATTAAGCAAATATTTTTCATTTCATCAACATATCAAAAATGCAGTATGATGTATTCATTTTGCATTAAAACCTTGAAAAAACATATTTCCGTTGCTACAATCATTCTCACACCCATCAACCATGTCGCCTTGGGGTCCCATGATTAACTAGCAAAAACATGGATTACATCCAATCAGTTCGTGAATTTTAATTCTTAAGACTTCACACGAATTAATGACCCTTTAACGTTTGACCATCTCTCTAGCTTAAATATGTTTCTTGGGAAATTATTTAATAAGTGACGATCTTGAGTGTGTAACCATTGACTCAACATCCATCATGAACATGCTTTCATTTGTGAGTCATCTTGGGACAATCTCTCTAATAGTCATACATGACTAGTTGTCCTTAAAAGGAAATCCCATCTAGTGAACTCACATGACAAAGTTTACCTTGGGGTGCAGCCAAGGTAGGAACCGGCTCGTAACTTAATCATGCTATCACTTAAGGACCATCAATGGAGGTCGTAGGTTTTGTCTAACGACCTTCTCCCACTCAATATTTTAAAAACATGCAAGGTTTTTTATCCCAAATTTCAAGAATGATCATACAATAGAACTAGTGACATTCTTACCTAATCTAAATGACATGCTTCCAATATATGCATGACATGCTATGACAATTTTATAAAATTCATTCACAAGAACCAATAAAAAAAACAATTTTGATTCTCCATAGTTGTTCTTTTAAGGGAAAAACCGAAGAAGTGAATGTGAATTGTGCACCAGGTAGGGTCCCAGGAAAAGGAGGTGAGTCAAATTTGACAACTTAAAAATCAAGCCTTTCCTAGTGGAAACATGAAATTATATAAACTTTTCATGCCTTTTCTAGCTCAAGTTCATGCAATTCTATAATAATTATTATAAAAAATATAATTTAATTATAAAATAATTAAATTGCACTTAAATTTTAATTATTTTTATAATAATTAATCTTGAATTTCATATATTTTCGATAATTTGGCACAATTGATGAAAATCAGCTCAACAGACAATGTAGAATGCTTGAACTGTTGGGGTAATTTATACACCGAGTGAACCAAGAGCAAGGCTGATTATTTTTTTTAAAATGACGATCAAAATTATTAATATTTAGAAACTTTATAATTAAATTTTAATCTAATTTTAGTTGGGTTAGAAATTAATATAAAGCGTGAAGAGAAAGCAGCCCAATGTGCTAAGTGTGAAGGATTGAACCACCAAGCAATTGGGCAGCCCAGTGCTTTCCATATAGCTGACCCAATCAGCTAATTAGAGTTGGTTTTTATACTTGCAAAGCAGCCCTCAAAGTTCCCTTAAAATCCATTCAAACCCCTCCACTATTTGTCCCTTTAAAGATTTTCCCCAAGCTAAACTAAGCAAAGTTTGAATAATTCAAACTTGCTTGAGTGGTGGCCAGCAATGGAGAGGTTAGTGGTTGAAATTTCTTTGCTAAAAATAGCCTCTAATCCCACCTATAAATACACCATTTGCTACTCATTTTCATCACTCAACTCATCCACACCATCTCTTCTCTTCACTTACTTTTCTCTCTAGTTTTCCATTCCTTTCCTTTCTTTTACTTTGCCGATTTTCCCCTCTTGAGAAAGAGTTTTCTTCCGCCTTGGAGTAGCATCATTCAAGTGTTCATAGGAGGCCTCGATCTGACAAGAATGAGTAGAAACGAAAAGGAACGTGCTAGTAGCTTCAAAAAACCACTAGATTTGTTTGTTATGATGAATACTATTTTTTACTCTTGATTTAATTAAAATGACTTAAATTTATTTAGGGTTAGATTGATTGTGTTTAATTGCTTAATTTATTAAAAATCATGTTTGTGTTGTTATAGGCTTTGTTGCTTTGTTTAATTAAATAAAATCATGTTTATGTTATACTTACATTAAATTTGTAAGATAACGAATGAATTAATCATTAACCGGATTGAAATTATGATTAATGGACACAATATTTAATTTGCATATGTTTAATCTTCTAAGGTAGCTGAAGGTTAAATTAGCGACGGTATTAAATAGTACATTAGCCTTGCATAACTTGCAAGATTATTGTGATTAAATTATTTCAACATATGCATATGTTGTTACCTCACTTAATCTTATACTTGTTTATTAAAATTGATTAATTGTTTGAATTGATATAAGAATATGTTAAGAGATTATTTAATTTAATAAGTATGTATGTGCATTAGTGAACAAAGTACTGAGTTGCAATGAATTTAATTCGTAACAAGCATGAACATGATTCTAATAATATTAAGTTTAAGAATGCAATTAATCTAGCACATTTATGTCATATTGATTAGAAACTTGAAATTGAGCATTGGAATTTATTTTTCTTTTTATTTTTACAGGTTAATTTTTAGATTAATTAGATCCTTTTCAAGATATCATATTTCCCTCACCAATTTGTTAATTTAATTATTTCATAAGTATTTTTTTGACACAGTCCCTATGGGTACGATAACTCGACATTTACTTGTCACTTTATCACTTGATACGATTGTGTACACTTGCACATTTTCGTCGTTCCACCTAGCCAGAGCCAATCTTAAAAATGCACCTTCTCATGACCACACTTCTCACAGTTATCGAATAACCTAAAGGAGTGAATAGAACAATACAACACATGTATTTTCTCATTACCACACTTCTTATTTTTTTAATTGATCAGCTTTGAATCATCTCATATATATATATCACAATTATAACATTAAATAATATAAATATTATAAACAATTATAAAACATATATATAAGGAGATATGTAATTAAAATAAAATTTCCAGCCAAGGTTTCCATGGTTCTATTTCTAGAAAATAAAACACATAATTATTCACCACAAGGCATTCCTTCTGTCTTCAACCGCCATCGCATTTTTTCCTCATCATGGACTCTTTTTGGAAAAATTACATTTAAGTCCTATGTTCATTTCTGGCTCATAAACATTCTATGAATTTTTAAAAAAAATAGTGCTACGTGGAGATGATAGTTCACGGTCTATTTCCTAAGAACTACAACCTCGACAATAAAAAAACAATTATATAATAAATATATAATATCATATCCATTCCCATATATAACTCAAAATACGCATTAGATCTAAAGAATGCCACTTTGTATGTAATCAAATCATTCAAGAAGAAGAGAAATTGATCACCTCCGAACATACTCCCATTCAGAGCATATTTTAGGCTCCCGCAAGTATACGGGTCGAGTTATAATATAATGTTACAACGAAGTAATGAGTACTCCAAGGGTTGTACCCATGGGAGGTGAGACATTAATAATTCTATCTCCTACACTAAAAAAGATCTAATTGATACTCTTTTTAAGATTATAGTACGAAAGTGAAATAAGGATTTTGGTTTCTATAATTATAATAAAAATAAAAGCAAAATAAAATAAATGGGAAATGAGATAAGAGATTCGATAAACTAGATAATGGGGAATTAGCTCATTTTGGTATGATTTCTTCAACCGTTGCTTTTATGGTTTCGTCAATCAACTAGTTGTTACCCTAGCAGGATCTTCCTATCTTCCACTAATGTAACGAGTCAACAAAAATGATCGCCTCCGAACATACTCTCGTTTGGTATGTGTTTTCAACTTCCACAAGTATATGAGTCAGGTTGTAATATAGTTTATACAATGAAATACTTGATAGTATTTCGAGAATCGTACCCAAAGAGGCGTAAGGCGATAGTGAATTATATCCTTGCAAAGAAAAGAATTAATTAGTACTATTTTTAAGGATTATAGTACGATAGTAAAATAAAGGTGTTGTGAAAAATATAAAAAAACATAAATAAATAAAGTAAAGGATGAGAAATGTAGATTCAACAAACGACTTTGGGGAGTGATAGCATTAGAAAACACCATTAATTTCTCCTTATTAAGAGTATAATTTGTTCCCTTTGTACCATGTTTAACATGCAACTTTAGCATTTTATATTTAGTAATTGCATTTTCTAAGCCAGTGATGTTTGGTGAAATTTTCTCTCATTTTATTATACTTATGCTACTAATGTCACTACATTTAGTGTCAGTATTGTGTCTTGAGATGTCAGTGCAGGGATCTATATTAAAAGAACAAAACAAGAAAGTGTTCAAGGTTGTAGCCACAATTTTAATCCAGAATTGCGCCCAAACATGTCACTGCATGAGCACTTCCAGATTTCACCAGGGATTTTATGGTGTGAACATATCTGGAAGTACCAGTGTGTGAAGATATCAAAGTTGTCGCAACAAAATAAAATCTAAATTTGTGTCCAAAAATGTCGCGACAATCTGCAACTGCTTACTGTAGATACCAGGTCTGTATGAGTGTACAGCTAGATTAACTAACTTATACAGCTGCAAGGAAGTTAGATCTCAGAGTAGAAGGGCACCTGTACTTGGCAGCAAAGATAAATATTGAGGAGAGAGAAGAAGAAAATCATTCAGCTCGTGACAAATCAATTCCAATTTTTTCATCATTTTTCCTTAAGCTTGCTTCCATGGTAGCTTAATTATCTTGGATGGTGAACAGACTGTGAAGAGAAGACAACATCTGCTCCTGATGAGGAGTGTTCTAAGTGCGACACAAGAGGAGCATTAGGGAAGAGTTCTAGCAGGCTAGGGATAGAATGCTTCAACTTGTTCTTTATTTCCTCTTAAACATTGATAAATTATGATGAACTTAATTGTGTATAGAAGTACCTTTCAATTTTAGATCTAAATTGATTTCCTTTCAATTCCTCTTATTTGTTTGTCTTTGGATTTAATTGCTTGATCACAGAAGTACTATTACAGTCGCTGACACTGGAAGTTGTAGTGACAAGTTAAATTAACAAGCAAGACAACGGAAGTTGCTTCAGACACGAAGGAATTCTAGTAACTTGTTCTTGAATGCAAAGCATTGCCAACACTGGAAGGTGTGGTTAATGTGAGTATTTGGGTCTTGGATAAACAGAGAAGTCGAAATGAGTAAGATTTCATTAAGCTTAATTGCAGTGACAATTTATATATCACTTAGCTTGTAGTCACATTTAGTGATTGTCGACTTATGAAATCAGGGATCTCCCCATTCATTCATCATTGTTTTACTTCTTTAATTTTCGTAATTTGCATCGACAAAACATCTCAATCTTCACTAAATTTTCTTATTAAATTGTTTTGACATATTGCACCACAAATTTATAACAATTGCTTTGATAGTTTTGATTCATTTTAATTCTGTAGTTTGTGATTTAATTGAATTGACATTATTTCTTACAATTCCTTTTATTTTAACTCTAATTGCTTCGACAATTATAGCATCAACAAACATCTCTGTGGGATTGATATCTGATAGCTAAAACCTACCAACTATACTTGCAAAGATAGTGTTTGCTTGCACATTATTGTTGTGACATTCATAGCGCGATCAAGTTTTGGCACCATTGCCGGGGATGGCGTTTGTTTGATGTTTCTTTTTGTAGTTGCAGTTATTCTTTGTTTCCTGATTTTTATTTGTTACTAATTTGTTTTATTTTTCTTGACTATTTTTTAAATTTTTAGTTGTTTATGACCACTAGGAGAAATCCTGAAAATATTGTCGGCTTAGATCCGGAAATTAAAAGAACCATTCGAAGGAGAAGACAAGAACAAAAAAATATGGCTTTACATGGAAATGATGTTATACCACAATTGCCGCCACAAAATCTTGTCCCTCCAATACAGCCACAAAATGTAAATAATCCACTACTGCCAAAAGAAGAACAAATACAAAACAAAACAATCAGAGACTTTGTTATTCCTATGTTAGATGAGTTACAACCAGGGGTTGTTAGACCAGCTATCCAAGCTGGGAATTTTGAGTTAAAATCGGTTATGTTTCAGATGTTAAATTCGAATAGACAATATGCTGGTTTACCTCATGAGGATGCGAGAAAGCATCTTAAATCTTTTCTGCTAATCTGTTCTTCTTTTAGTCAGCATGGTGTTCCTGATGAAGCCTTGAAGATGTAGCTGTTTCCTTATTCATTACAAGGAAGGGCTCGTACCTAGTTTCTTGGATTACCTGCTGGATCTATTACATCGTAGAATGTACTTGCAACTCAATTTGTTTTGCGGTTTAATCCACCCACGATGAATGCTCAATTGAGAAATGATATTGCTGCTTACCACCAGTTAGATGATGAGAATCTTTACACCACATGGGAGCATTACAAAACTTTACTTTGACATTGTCCCATGCATGGAATCGAACAAGAAACTCAAATCAAAATTTTCTATAATGGATTAAATGTGTAGAAAAGAAATCTTGTCGATGCATCTGCAAATGGTCCCTTGTTGGATTGCACCTACGATGAAGCTGTGTGAATTTTGGAGAGAATCACGCAAAATGATTATCAATACCCAATTTCTCGAGCTGCTCAAGTAAAAACAAATCCTGGAGTTATTGAATTAGACGCCATATCAACTCTAAGTGCACAAGTATCTTCATTAGCTAATATGATTAAAAACATGAAGGGGACGAGTGACATTGCTCCCATTCAAGTTGCCAGCAGATGAATGTCCCGACATTTTGTTGTGAAATTTATGGTGACAATCATAGATACAAGGATTGTCCACAGCATGCAGAAAATGCGTTCTATGTTAATAACATCAGAGGAAACTCGTATGGCAACTCTTATAACAGTTCAACCAGAAATCAACAATCTTGGGGAAATCAAAATGCATCCACATTTCGATATGAAAATTCCTCGAATCAAGGAAATTTTCTACAAAGGAGTTACAATTAGAAGTAAAATTACAATCACAATTTCAAGTGTAGATATATCATGATTAGATGCAGTCACATGCTCGTATACAATCGTAGTAGACTTCAATGCTAAATATGAATATACAAGTACAACATCAACAACAGTAACAACAGTACTCTCAATCGCGAACAGATCCTTTAGCTGCCCTTGAAGCGCTGATGCGTGAACATATTACAAGAACTAAAGCTATTGTATAAGGAAATTCTTCTTCCATCCGAGCGTTGGAAGCACAAGTAAGACAGCTAGTTTCAAATATGAGCACGACACCACCAAGTGATTTAGCTAGTGATACTGAAAATCCAACTCAAAAAGGGAAGGAACATTGCAAGGCTATTACTCTTCGAAGTGGAAAGCAAACTATTGAACAAAGCAGCAATTCCAATACAACATTTGTCGACACAAATAAAACAGAGTAGAAAGAAAAAGTTGTATCTGAAGGAGAATCAGTAGAGATCAATGGAGAGGAGCCACCAGTAATTACATCCATGCTAACCATTCGACCTGCAAGATTATCGATGCAACCTTTAATGTCGACGCAGTCGGTTGTTCCGCAATAGCTTAATGTTGAAATAGCTTTGTCCTTTCTATAAAGATTCAAGGAGAAAGAAAATGACAGAGAATATCAGAAGTTTTTGGCCACCTTGAAAAAATTACATGTTAATATACCTCTTGTCGATGCTCTTGTGTAGATTCCTAGCTATTGGAAATTTATGAAGGAGCTTTTATCCAAGAAAAAGAAGTTGACTAATATTGAGACAATTGCGCTCACAGAAGGTTGCAGTGCTGTACTGACAAATAAATTGCCACCCAAGATAAAAGATCCTGGTAGTTTTACAATTCCATGCTCTATTGGAAATCATTATTCAGGCAAAGCTCTCTATGATTAGGAGCAAGTATCAACCTTATGCCCTTATCAACATTCCGAAAATTGGGAATTGGTCACATGAAACCCACTGTGGTGACATTGCAACTAGCAGACAGATCCTTAGCGCAATCTAAAGGACAAATCAAAGATGTTCTCGTCCAAGTAGATAAGTTTGTGTTTCCAGCAGATTTTATTATTCTTGATTGTGAAGCTGATAAGGAGGTACCCATAATTTTGAGATGCCCATTTCTTGCTACAGGATGCACTCTTATAAACATATTCAAGGGCAAGTTAATCATGTGACACAATGATGAACATGTTACCTTCAGTATTTTTGAAGCAACTTCATGTAAGAGTAAAGAGCAATGTCACCACATTGATGTACTGGATGAATTAATTACGGAGGAATTTAATAAGCGAAGTATAACAGTTTTGGAAGAAATTGCGGTGACAACTGAAGACAATTTCCTACTTGAATGCAACCACAAAGCTGAAGCAAATATGGTTGAGTATAGGCATGGTTGGCAGGTGGATTCCTTAGATTTTACCAATAGAACGATCCTGTGTTTAAACCGTCTATTGAAGAAGCTCCAACTTTGGAGTTGAAACCACTACCAACGCATTTAAAATATGTTTTCCTTGGTGAAAATGATATCTTGCCAGTAATTGTCTTTGTAAATCTCAACGCAAATCAAGAGGAGAAATTAATCAAAATATTGAAGTAACACAAGCGTGCCATCGCCTGGAGCATTGCAGATATCAGAGGCATTAGTCCCTCTTTTTGCATGCATAAGATCAGGCTAGAGGACGAGGGAAAGCAGTCCATCGAACAACAACGTAGGTTAAATGAGAAATTAAAGGAAGTTGTCAAAAAAGAGATCATCAAATGGTTGGATGCCGACATTATTTACCCAATTTTTGACAGTACATGGGTGAGCTCAGTCCAATGCATTCCAAAGAAGAGTGGTATCACGGTGGTAAGTAATAACAAAAATGAATTAATCCATACTCGCATTGCTACAGGTTGACGAGTTTGTATGGATTACTGCCATTTGAATGCTGCCACAAAAAAAGATCACTTCTCACTTTCCTTCATTGATCAGATGCTGGACATACTTGCTGGTAAGACTATTACTGCTTTCTTGATGGATATTCTGGCTACAAACAGATTGCAATTGCGCTAGAGGACCAAGCAAAAACAACTTTTACTTGTTCGTTTGGTACCTTCGCTTTTCGTCGAATGCCATTTGGTTTATGCAACGCACCGGCTACATTTTAGAGGTGCATGATGGCAATCTTCTCTGACATGATTGAAGATTCGTTGGAGGTATTCATGGATGATTTTATGTTTATGGTCATACTTTTGATAAATGTGCTGACAATTTAGTTAAAGTTTTACAGGGATGCGAGGACACTAATCTGGTGTTAAATTGGGAAAAATGTCACTTCATGGCAACTGAAGGCATTGTCCTTGGGCATTGTATCTCTTGTTAGGGCATCGAAGTAGACAAGGCAAAGGTAGAGATTATTGAGAAGCTGCCCCCACATACTAATGTCAAGGGAATAAGGAGTTTTCTCGGCCATGCAGGATTTTACCGACGATTCATTCGAGACTTCTCAAAAATTGCAAAACCTCTTTGCTCACTGTTAGAGCAAAATAAAAAGTTTCTAATTAATGATGCTTGTCTGGAAGCATTTGTAAAAATTAAGCAGCAATTAGTGCAGGCACTTATTGTCATCGCACCAGACTGGTCATAACCGTTCGAAGTTATGTGTGATGCGAGCGACTATGCAATAGGTGTAGTGCTTGGGCAACGCAGAGACAAAGTATTTCATACAATATATTATGCTAGCAAAACTCTTACTGAAGCGTAGGTAAATTATACAACCACAGAAAAAGAGTTACTGGTAGTAGTTTTTGCATTCGACAAGTTTCGTTCGTATCTTGTCGGCGTAAAAGTTACAGTTTATACTGATCACTCTACATTGCTATACCTCTTTGCCAAAAAAGATGCCAAACCCAGGCTGATTCGATGGATCTTGTTGTTACAAGAATTTGATGTTGAAATTAAAGATAGAAAAGGATCGAAAAATCAAGTAGCAGATCATTTATCTCGTCTGGAATCTGGGAGTGAAGATAAAAATACTTTACAAATTATCGACGCATTTCCAGACGAGAAGCTCTTTTCTATCGACACATCCCCATGGTATGCAACTGTTGTTAATTATTTGCTTTGTGAAAAACCACCATTTAGTATAATTGGAACCACCATTTAGTATAATTGGTCACTGAAAGGTAAGATTTCTTTGTGATATTGCAAAGTATTATTGGAAGGAGCCATATCTATTCAAAGTATGCGCCGAAAATATCATTCATCGTTGTGTTCCTGAAGAAGAAATGCTTCCTATCCTGAAGCATTATCATGATGCCCCTTATGAAGGTCATTTTGGTGGTGCTAGGACTGCTGCAAAGGTCTTTCAGTCAAGATTTTATTGGCCAACATTGTTTCGAGACGCCCATAATTTTGTTCAATAATGCGATAACTGTCAGCGCACTGGATCAATATCTCGACGCAACGAGATGCTACAACAGCCTATTATGGAATTTGAGCTTTTCGATGCTTGGGGTATGGATTTCATAGGACCATTTCCTAATTCTTTTGGAAATGTTTTTATTTTGGTCACTGTCGATTATGTATCAAAGTGGGTCGAAGCAATTATTATCCGTAAAGATGATGCTCGGATAGTGTTGAAATTCTTTCACACACACATCCTCACACGATTCGGCATACTGAGGGCATTAATTAGTGATCAAGGCACTCATTTTCACTGCAATCAAGTTGCGAAAGAATTAAAGCATTATGGTGTTAAACATAGAATGGAAACAACATATCATCCACAAACGAATGGCCAAACTGAAGTATCAAATCGATAAATTAAAAATATCCTCGAAAAGGTGGTGAATCCATCCAGATGTGATTGGTGTTTAAGGCTCAACGATGCATTGTGGGTGCTTCACACAACATATAAAAAACTATTAGGAATGTCATTGTATCAGCTTGTTTTTTATAAATCCTGTCACTTGCCTGTGGAACTTGAACATAAAGCCATGTGGGCAATTATGAAAGTGAATATGAATTATGATGCTGCTGGTCAAAAGAGATTATTGGACATTTTTGAATTAAAGGAAATTCGACGAAATGCATACGAGAATGCGACCATATACAAAGAAAAAACTAAGAGGTGGCATGGCAACATTATCTTGCAACGATAATTTTCTGTAGGTCAGTTAGTACTTTCATTTAATTCACGTTTAAAATTGCATCCTGGAAAATTGCGCTCCAGATGTTTAGTGCCATTTGAGGTTGTCAAAGAATTTCCTCATGGTGCGGTGACAATTAAAGATTTAAATGATGGGCACCAATTCAAGGTAAATGGCCAAAGATTGAAGCACTATCTCAGTCCAGACAATCACGAGCAAAACGAGACCATTAATCTGGTCACATTTTCTTAACATGTCATTACATTTCTTTTTATTTAATTTTTGTATTTTTTTATTTCAATTGTTTTCTTTAGTTCTTTTGTAGGAATAAAAGCTATCCTTTTTGTCGACGCATAGAAAACACTACTTGTCGATGCAATTTACTGCTGACTCATCACAGTGAAATGTTTCAGAAAAGAATCACACCGATTGATTCACCCTATTCCCCAACCGTCGGATTGATTCAAAAAAGGACAATTCGTGTCATTGCATTTATTGGATGCAGACACAATGTCCTTTCCTTGCAGTAGAAATCATCATGGCACTTCATCTTCATCCTTTATAAAACACCCCATTATGCCTACGGTGTTCTTCACAACCACAACCACCATTGTTACTGCAAAACTTTCTTTTCTTCAATCCTCTACTTTCCTGTGACTTTCATTCTCTTTCTATTATACAGTTATGGCAAGAACAAGAGCCAAAACCTCGTCTAAATCAGCCATTGAATCTTCTACGGCGGTGGCTCGCAACATAAAGCAGCTGCCATCCAATGAACCAGTCCTATTTCTCACAAAAGTAGCCAAGGACAACTTCCACAACAATATGTTGAAGTGTAACTGCCACCCAAAGCAAGGATTTTAGCTATCTCTACTCCGCACGCTGGGAAAAACAAATCCACAAAACCATTTTACGCTTGGGGTAGGAAAAGTTTTGCGACCATCTTGAAGGGTATTCTCCGTCACTTGTTAGGGAATTCTATGCCAACTTAGTTGATAAAAAGCAAGAGTTTGTCTATGTTCGAGAAGGATTGGTACCTTAGAGTGCTGCGCATATTAATGCTCTATATAACATTGCTGAGGGAGAAGATGAGCGTATTGCCTTCTTAGAACAACTAACAGAAGAGGGTGCTAATTTGTTACTGAATGACTTGTGCATTGACGGTGCTGTCTGGACCGACAACAACCCTAACTACTACACAATGCATCAATGATTCCTCACGGTTCAGAGAAAAGTCTAGTTCCATTTTATTAATTACCGCTTACTACCTTCTATCCACAAAACCACTGTAACTTTAGACAAAATATGTCTCATACATTCAACCATTAAAGGCCGTTGTATTGATGTCGTTGTAATCTTACATAAGAAATTACAGAAAGAGCAGCAAAGCAGATAGGTATTTTGCCATTCCCCTCTCTTATAACGCATTCATGTTAACAGAGGGGTGTGGTGCCTCGTGAAGGGAGGAATTCTTAGAAAACAAGGACCAATTAATGATGTCTCGATTGAGCGCATGACAAAAGGGAAGGAGATCCTGGTGGTGAAAGAAGCTGCACTAAAGAAGGAGAAAGGAAAAGCAAAGAAGGAGGCAAAATAGACTCATGCCCCCACAGATCCTAAATTATGGAAGAAGATTACAAAAATCGAGCAATAGGTGGAAAAAAATAAATGTGCGGCAAATTAAGCTTGTCGCCATAATTGAAGACATGGAGCACTTACAAAACTTATTCTATGCCTACAATAGGGCATGAAATATTGTAATTGTCAGCATCTTGCGCAGTATTAGCAAGCATCCCTTGTCAGAATTCCCTGTGTTTCCCCTATTATCAGGGAGGCAACACCATCAATCGAGAAAGCTACTTCAGACGGGAAAGATCACTTTGTCGAGTCTTCTCATACGGTCAATATTTCTGATGATGAGGACTAAGATGTGGATTTAAAGGATGTTTAGGAGTATGTCCGCAATATTGCTAGCCTATTTGAAGATCAACTGTCTAATAGTTTGGGGGCAAATATGGCTGACAAGGCAGCTATTGCTGATAAGGAGCGCATGACCATGGAATTTGGGGGTATTAAGGAAGAGAAGGAAGAGAAGGAAGAAGAAGAAAAGAAAGAAGAAGAAAAAGAGGAAGTTTTTGTCACAGCAAATTTACCTTAAGAATTTTTCGCTGTACCCGACAATGTTGGTGTAACTACTAAGACCTGGATCCATCTATTACGAATTAGGCCAAGGCTGTGGAAATCAGCAATGAGGATTTTAATCCTTTGACTATAGTGCCCTATGTGGCACTATTTGCTGAAATTCATCCTTCTGATATCACAGTCGATGAAGTCAGTACCCAACCGCATATGGAGGAGCAATCCACCAACCCGGTTACACCAACAGAAAGAAAACACAAACGAAAAGATAAGGCGAAGCGTAAGGAGGAGTGCCACAAGAAAAAGAAAAAGAACAAAGCAGCCACATCTTCGGCTGCAAATCACTGAGTTAGTTTTCTTTTTAATTTGTTTAGTACGTAATTTAGTTGCATATAATGTAGTTGTAATTGTATTGTCATCATATTTTAATTGTCCTTACATTTTATTTGTCAACTCATTTGCATTAGAGTTACATTTCCATAAATATTTTTATATTATTGTCAGTGCATTGGGGACAATGCAGACTCTAAGTTTGAGGGGGAAATGTATTGCACCTACATTTTTAAGAAATTATTTGTTCTTTTAGTTTAATGAAAGTATGCAATGTTTAAAAAAATGTGACTACAATTTTTTTTCATTTAATGCTTAATTCTTGAATTATTTGATATACTAATGTGTGAATTGGATGGATGTGATTGAATGTTGTATACTTCTATTTTTGAATGAATGATTAAAATCGCATTAATAATAAATGAGTAGTATCATTATTTGAATCTTGGAATAACTTGCCATATGCAGCTATACATAATTATAATTACCAATAAAAGACACTCCAATGTGAGTGCATTGTGACTTATCAAGGGGAACACTCCAATGCAAGCGTTAGAAAAAATATCTAGCCAAAGGCTGTCATTGCAAGAGTTTGTGTCGGAGCAATTACATACTTCCTAGGGGTTTATTGAACCCCATCGTTACTGCCCAGGAGTAAGGGTACGGTGATGCAATGACATCTCTCAGTCTCATAAAAAAAGAAAAGAAAGAAAATTAGATAATAAATGTTGTATTGGTCAAGAAGATTTAAGATTTAAAGCATGATGCTAGCATTAGTGAAGTTGCAGTTTTGATTATTCATACCTTTAAATTGTTGGCGCAATTTTCTATCACATGAATGTAATTTATATTCTAGGATCCCAGAGAATTCAAGTTGCTAGAATGATTATTGCTTTGACAAAAATTTTCTTATGACCTTGTTAGCTTTTATTTACTTGAGGACAAGTAAAAACTCAAGTTTGGGGGTGTGATAACATTAGAAAAGACCATTAATTTCTCCTTATTAAGAGTATAATTTGTTCCCTTTGTACCATGTTTAGCATGCATTTTTAGCATTTTATATTTAGTAATTGCATTTTCTAAGTCAGTGTGATGTTTGGTGAAAATTTCTCTCATTTTATTATACTTATGCTACTAATGTCACTACATTAAGTGTTAGTATTGAGTCTTGAGATGTTAGTGTAAGGATCTATCTTAAAAGATCAAAATAAGAAAGTGTTCAAGGTTATCGCCACAATTTTAATTCAGAATTGTGCCCAAACATGTCACCGCATGAGCACTTCCAGATTGCACTAGGGATTTTACGGTGTGAACATATCCAGAAATACCAGTGTGTGAAAATATCAAAGTTGTCGCAGTAAATTAAAATCTAAATTTGCGTCCAGAAATGTCGTGACAATCTGCAACTGCTTACTGCAGATACCATATTTGCGTGAGTGTACAACTGGATTAACTAACTTGTACAGCTGCAAGGAAGTTAGATCTGAGAGTAAAAGGACACCTGTACTTGGCAGCAAAGATAAATATTGAGGAGAGAGAAGAAGAAAATCATTCAGCTCGTGACAAATCAATTCCAATTTTCTCATCATTTTTCCTTAAGCTTGCTTCCATGGCAGCTTAATTATCTTGGAGGGTGAACTAACTATGAAGAAATGGCAACATCTACTCCTGACGAGGAGTGTTCTAAGTGCAACGCAAGAGGAGCATTAGGGAAGAGTTCTAGTAGGCTAGGAATAGAATGCTTCAACTTGTTCTTTATTTCCTCTTAAATGTTGATAAATTTGGATGAACTTAATTGTGTATGGAAGTACCTTTTAATTTTAGATCTAAATTAATTTCTTTTCAATTTCTCATATCTGTTTATCTTTAGATTTAATTGCTTGATCACGAAAGTGTTATTGCAGTCGTTGACACTGGAAGGTGAAGTGACAAGTTAAATTAACAAGCAAGACAACGAAAGTTGCTTGAGACACAAAGGAATTTTGGTCACTTGTTCTCGAATGCAAAGCATTGCCAGCACTAGAAGGTGTGGTTAATGTAAGTATTTGGGTCTTGGATAAATAGATAAGTCAAAGTGAGTAAGATTTCATTAAGCTTAATTGCAGCGACAATTTATCTATCATTTACCTTGTAGTCACATTTAGTGATTGCCGACTTATCAAGTCAGGGATCCCCCCATTCATTCATAATTGTTTTACTTTTTTAATTTTCGTAATTTGCATCGAAAAAACATCTCAATCTTCACTACATTTTCTTATTAAATTGTTTTGACATATTGCATCACAGATTTATAACAATTGCTTTGACAATTTTGATTCATTTTAATTTTATAGTTTGTGATTTAATTGCGCTGACATTATTCCTTACAATTTCTTTTATTTTAACTCTATTTGCTTCTATAATTATAGCATCAACAATCATCTTTGTGGGATCGATATCTGATAGCTAAAACCTATCAACTATACTTACATCGACAGTGTTCGCTTGCACATTATACTGTGACGTTCATAGCGCGATCAGGAAGATTAGGTTGCTTCAGTATGGATTCTCTAATTGTCAGTTTTAGGGATTTTACTTCAATCAACTAGTCGTTACCCAAGTAGGATCTTCCGATCTACCACCAAAATAATGAGTCGATATAGGCTACTTATCGCTAGATGTCGCTGTCTAAATCGGTTTGGGGAAAAGGTCTTCACGAATAGGCAATAATTTTGGGTTCATTATCAACTAAATGATGTTCTAGCGTTTTCAGGCCTAGTGTTTGTTTCATGTTCTTCCTTTCCCAAACATCTGATTCGATTACAAATCCCTGTTGTAGACACCCGATTTTGTCCGAGCCTAGTTGGAGGCCCTTTTGTTCTCTCTTAGGCTCGTTAGAAGCCCACTCAATTTTGGGTCAAATAGAGGTTTTTATTTTTCTTTTATTTTCTTTCTTTTTGGGCTTGTCAAGGGCCCAAATTATCATCATCATCATCATCATCATTATTGTTGTTGTTGTTGTTTTTTAGGGTTTCATGAACCATAACTCTCTTTTGCCACATATCACAAACATTCAAAATAGTACTAAGTTATTAATCAAAAGATCAAATGAAACATGACAAAAAAAATTACAAATAAACAAAATTAATGAACAATATATATGCATGAAATGAATGAAAAAAGGAGAGCCTTTTTCATATTCTGATTTTTTACAAAAAAAAGTAAGAAGAATAAACAACAACAAGCATGTTATTTTCTTCTTCTCTTCTCTTTTTTTTTGCCATGGACATATCATTAAGCATGGGGTTTGGGCTCCGATGAAGGGGAGAATATCGGATCATCAGTCCTTCACCCCTAGGAGCCTCAAAAATCCCATTTTCCTTTCCTTTCCATTTGTTAAAATAAAAGTTTTTTTAAAAGGAAAATAGCTTGATTTTGGGAAAAGTTTTGATTTTTTAAACAATTTCAAAATAAAAGCTTTGATTTTTAAGTAAAATAGTGATTTTCTTTAAAAAAGAAAAGTTTAGATTTTTAAAAATAAAAATATGTTTTTTAGAATAGTTTAAATTTTTAAACAAAGTTTTGATTTTTTTTAACTATTTTGAAATAAAAGTTTGGATTTTGAGTAAAATAGTGATTTTCTTTAAAAAAAAGAGAAAGTTTATATTTTTAAAAAATAAAAATAAAATTTTTAGTTATTTTAAAGAAAATGTTTAAATTTTTAAATAAAGTTTTGATTTTTTTAACTATTTCGAAATAAAAGTTTAGATTTTTAAGTAAATGGGTGATTTTCATTAAAAAAAAGAAAGAAAGTTTAGATTTTTAAAAAATAAAAATCTGGTGATTTTAAAGAAAAGTTTAAATTTTTAAACAAAGTTTTGATTTTTTTTAACTATTTCGAAATAAAAATTTTGATTTTGAAGTAAAATAGTGATTTTGTTTTAATCAAAAGAAAACTTTTGATTTTTTTAATAAAAAAAAAAGAAAAAGGAATTTTCAACCACTGTACATGGTGGCTCCACCACCGAAGCCAGAGAACTATTGGGCTATCCGGTGGTGGAGCCATGGCCAACATTGAAGGAGGAAGATAAAGAGGAAGAGTTTTTGTTTTTTTTAAATGAGGTTGAAAATGAGAGAAAAAATAAATTTTTCTTATTTATAAGTGCCAAAATGGGTGTTTTATTCCCACCCCTAAACTTTTTAAATTTATGAAAAATACATTTTTTTTACAGTGATACCCTCACTCTCTAGTATATTTACACTCGTTCCCCTTTTGTTTAATAAATCCTTCGATTTAATCCGAAATTTCAAAATTAAAAGCAAATTAATTGCTATATCAGTCCTCTGTCCTCCACATTATTTATTTTTTAATCCCAAAATCAAGTTATGTCATTTTGTTTTCATTTTAATAGGTTATTTATACTTATATTTTCTTTTTATTTGCATTTATGCTTTATATATTTGATGTCAATTATGCATTTTAGTTTAATATTTTATATTTATTCACAATTGCATAATTTTTATTTATTCTTATTTCATATTTGTTTACTTTCATGTCTATTTATATTTATGTTTTTTTTTTACATTTGAATTTAGGTTAGTTTTTAAGAGCTTATCTACCAGTTACCCTAGAAAAATTATAAATAATATGTAGAATATTTTTTTATTAGGATTTTAAACTAATTTTAAATATCATATAGGATAATTAATATGTAAATATTCTTTAGGACTTTGTTTAAGATTAAAACTAAGGATTTTTGTAGGTGAATTGTAAATTATGAGTAGGCCTTTTTAAGTATTTTATTTTAGATACTCTTTAAGATAGCTAATAAATGTCATCTAAGATATATTATTTTAAAATTTTGACAAATTTAAAATTTAGATCAAGAATTTTAAAGTAAGATAAATCATAAACCTGGCATAGGATACTTTCGTAAGATCTTGATAGGTTCAATGTTATTAATTAAATCTTTTAAAATAATAATAATGATAAAAGATTGAATAAGTTGTAGATGAATTTTAATATTTCACTTAATTCATTAGTAACTTTTAGGTTTTTTTAGGATTCTAAAATAGAATTAATTTTAAGAACTGAAGGTATTTTACTAGAATTATTTAAGTATCTTTTAGAGTTCTTATTAGGAGTAAAAAATCTCTAATTTAAGTTTTAAATTAGATAAGTTTGGTGAACATGTCTTAGTCAAGTTACAAGTAAATTAGAAGCATTTTTTTATAGTTTTTATTTAAGATTTACATAAGATTTTAGCCTAAATTAAGATATTAATATGCTTAAATAAAAAAAAACTAGCTCCCAAGACCCCGTAAGACTATCCCCGGATAGGTATTGTGGCGGTGCTATAACCTTCCCCACACGTAAACGTACCCCCGAAACCAAAATTTGGTGATGAGATCGAGTCTAGACTTTTAAGATTTTTTGTAGTATTAATTCTGGATTTTTAGATGATAGGTGGCTAACCAACCTAGCCCAAATTGGTTAGTGGCGACTCTACATTAATTTAGTTCGTTCGTGTCTAGCTTTACTTACTAGGCCCTCGTACTCTTATGTAGGCAGCATTATGACACCTATTTTTACAACAATTAAATGTCCAAACTTCCACTCCCTAATTCCCCAAATGAGATTTAGTTCCTCATGATTTTTTTAATCATCATAAAAAAATAATATATAGAAACATATAATTGGATAAATGAAATGAAAAAGAAACTTCAATTATATTGGCAATCTGTCGGGAAATAATTCCACGATCGTTTATGAGAAGTTTACAATCTCGTTTCTAAAATGGAATAACAAAGTACAAATGAAAACTAAGAAAAAGTGTGTAAAACCCTAGTGTTGGAGGCCCTATTTATAGCCTTGAACGTCGTTTTCCTCAACCCTAGGTTAGCTGTCGTTCCTTGTGTTTAAATGGCATTGTAAAGATCGAAACACCCTTCACTTGGTGTAAAATTCGCGTCTTGGGGTCGATGTCGCGACACATCAGGACATGTGCCTCGATGTAGAGATCATTCCCTTTATTTGGTGTCATCGTGCAGGCATTGTCCCGACATAGCTTATGTATGTCGCGACACAAAAGTTAGTCCCTCATTTCTTCAAGTCTGATCCCTTTGTTGCAACGTAGAACAGCCTATGTCGTGACATAGTGATTAGTTTAACATTTTTCAACTTCTAAAGGTCTCCTGCACACTCACGAAGTACGTTAGTTAACCTTTAGGCCTCAATCATCCTTAAAGACAATAAATCAACCTTTTAGCACTTTGTTTACACAGTTTATTTAAAGATAAAAAAACTAAGATAATTCCTATAGAAACATAAGGAGAGTGCTTAATTTCAAGCTCTTCAAGTGTGAAAACTAATTCAATCTGCTAGGTATAAAACCGACAGATCAAACTCCCCCACACTTAAGGCTTTGCTTGTCCTCAAGCAAACAAAACAAGAAAAGAAAACCAAGTAAGAAAAATAAACAAAGGAGCTTGAGTTTATATCATACAAAGATTAGATTCGTAGCATCTACTCTAGGCATTATATATTTCTTAATAATTCTAACATGATGAGTGAGTAACATTGCCATTCTTGTTTAGAGAAAGTATAAGTTAAATAAGTTACAAGAAACACAAATATCAAAGTCTTATTGATATAATTTCATCAATGCCTAATACAAGTACTTTAATTATCCTAGCACAATATAGATAGCCATAATGAGATAATGCAATTTCCACATTTATTCATGCATAGAGTTGTTTAAGTCACATAGGGTTTTTCGGCTTGTAACGTGTTGAGGCTTAAGATAGGTATGAAATTCAAAGAATAGTTAGTAAAAGGGTTACAAACATGAAAACAATATGGCACATTGTATTGTTCCTTATTCTCCCTCTAATGTCCCATTCCATCTCACCTCCTTATTTCTCCTTCTCTCACCTTCTTTTTCTCTCAACATAGGAAATCTCAATATAGTCTAATCCTTTTAGCTAGCTTATGAGTATTCTTTTATTTCTTGAGTAAGATTTTTTTTCTTATTTTTGGTATATTTATGACTTTTTCATTTTTCATATGCTTTCTTACTCATGAATTTTTCCTCTTTTGTCTCTACTCATTTCTTTTCTTTTTGATTTTTCACTATTTCTTTTCTTTTGGCTATATTAAAGTTCACACACCATATTGATTTTCCTATTTCACTCTTTGTTTTATAACCTTCGCCATAATGTGTCTACTTACCCTCAATACATTAGACCATATGTTTATTATCGTGCAAAATAGGACCAAAGAAAAGAGTACACTCAAATCATGTTTTTAGGCTTTAGAGGCTTATCATATAGATAATCAAGAAGGGTCATAAGGCTCAAAGATGGGTAATAATTATAAATTTAGAATAGGGTTTAGCTTTTTAGCTCTAGATATAACCAAATAATGCTTTAGTTCATCCTTAATAACCTCAATATGCACAAATATCAATTTAGTCACGTAATCCAAAATTACTATCTTTCATATATACTAGCATGCTTGTTTCCTCGTATAATTCACATCATTTGGTATCAACAATACCTTTTTATCTATACTTTGTGTAACCTATAGAACTTAATAAGTTCATGCTAAAAAATATAAAAATTTCTTATCATCATGCCAAATTTATCAACAAATACACTCAACCTATTATACTTGCTCCTAACCAATCACTTGTATTTCTACAAGCTTAAGCGCACATCAAAGAAAAACGTAAAAAAATAAAAATGCTAAAATAAAAACTATATGCAAAAATTCCTATGTTACCCTCACACTTTAGATAACACATTGTCCTCAATCTGCAATCCTTTAAATAGTAAGGAAAAAAGTTACCCGATTGATTGTGAAAGCTTCTCTCATGGTGGTTGTCCTTCTTCCTTTTTTCGTGAATGCTTGAAATGTTGTGTTTCCATAATGTGGGGTTCCTACATAAAAATTAAAGCATATATAGGAAAAAATAAATTCTAACTCTAACCCTACTCCTACAAATTAAATAAATCTTAAAAGCAAAAACCAAAAGTGTCCCAAATTACAAGTCTTGAAAATTAAATGCAAAGTCTTAAAATTTTAAAAAAACTCATACATCCTCGGAATCGGATTGAGGATCCATTGGGGCCTTGCCCTTGCCAGAGTACTTTTGGTAAGAGCTCCCACCTTGTTGTCTTGTTGGACTGCGAATCACCGACCCTTTGGGGTTGAGTATTGTGTCTGGAATATCGCCTCGTACTCATCTTTTGTGTCAGGCTCTTCTTGCTCCTCATTGGTCCTTTTTGAGTCTGCTTCCTCATCTCCTCCTTCTACCCCAAACATGCTAAGTACATAATTTGGAATTCGTAGCCCATTCTTTCGTGCAAACTCTTGAAGAACGAGTCTGATTTCTTGCATCCAATAAATCATTCCATTGAGCTTGGCTTCAATGCTTCCTTGACTCTTTCTTTTGGACTTCTCTTGTCTTTTCAATGAAGCCGATACATCCAGCTTTTCTTTCCTTCTCTGGTTCCATTCCTTAATTTGCTTTCACTGAAGCTCAACATATTACTTGCATATTGAATCTCCAATGATGCTACGCGTTGGCTTCAAAAATTGTTAATTCTCATTAATTGGAACCTCGAACTTCTGACATAATGCAGTTATCAAGTGAGGAAAGCAAAGTCCAAATTTTTGGCTTTCTGTACATCATTTCATTTCTCGGAATATCCATCGCCCTGCACAAACTTGTTTTTTCTATAGAATGTTGTATAACAAAATAGCTCGGAAGGTATTTATGTTAGATACATTCAAAGCATGGGGCAATTCTTGTTGCAATAAATTGCATCCACATCTTAGCTACTAGGAACATCATTACATGATTAAAGTTTGATAGTGTTCCTGTGTCTGGCCTAAAGTTCTAATTACCCTTACCCTCAGTCAAGTATCTAATGATTTCGTTCATATAAATATTTTGGAATTTGTCCAAATCTTCATTTTTGATGAAATCTTTCTCAGAACAGGAAATGTTATAAAACTCGCATATATCAGTCAGAGTCATTGGCACCTCTACTCCCCTAACCGTTACCCGTTTTATGATTATACCATACCCCCCTCTTATCATCTTATTTTTAAGAGAAGAATAAAATTCCTAAACAATGGGTAACACATCATTTTCAGTGGGAGTGACACAAAATTTCTCCAATTGATGATATCGAATCAAAGACCAAATTTCTTTGCATAATGTCATAGAGGGTTCAAACCCTCGTTCTTAGATCAGTGGTCGTCCTTGTATTTCTAGAAAGTATTTCTCGACATTGATATGGTTAAACCGTATTGGGTCTGAGACATCTTTTGTCTCCGGGTCATTGGTCTTTTTTAGGAGGCATACTTATTAAAGTTTTAAACACAAACCAAGCAAAGAGAAGTAAAACAAAGCCAATGGAATAGTAAAAGAGAAAAAACTACTTTCCACCTCCTTGGGTTTAAACTCACGAATTTGTTTTGCTAGTGTCAGATTGTCCTTTTTAAAGTTCCTTTGTTGAATCTTGATGAGAAGAGCCTTGTAGGTTTTTAGAGAAGAAAATAGTAAGCTTTTAGATAAATTGAAGGAGAGTTTTAGAGTGTTTACAAGGTTTAAGAGGTTTTAGATCAAAGTTAATATATATAGGGGTTATAAACATTAGGGTTTTGGGGCTAGAAAATCGGGTAAAAATGGGTTAAAATACCGAGTTGCGCAGTCGGGTTGCATCGACCCTGGAAAAATTTATAGTCGATATCGCGGCGTAGGCTATGTGTGTCTCGACAAACCCTTTAGGCTCCATGTATCACAATGTAGCCCTCCCCGTGTCGTGACATACCTCTCAGTATTGGAATTTTTAGTAGTCCGCCCCTTCTTTCGTAACACATGAAGGGGTGTGTCGTGTTATAGCATGTTTAGGTGTCCCTTGTGGAAGACTAGTTGCCTTATCATGATGTAGATGGGCTTTGTCGTGACAGACACGTCAGTTTCGCCTGGAATGCCCTGAAAAGAGAAAATAATGAGGTTAGTAGGCTAGTATACATATAAAAAAATGCTTGTTAGTGCCAGTCAGAGTTATCTGATAAGGTAGTTAGTGTGCACTTTGGCACCCGAAAGCAGTTCGTTCTATCACTATTGGTCCAACAACCGTCATGCCAAGCTATCCTCTAGTGCTTATATCTTTCCTAGAATTTTACTTTCTGTCCTGCATTAGTAATTGCATGTTCTTTCCGTTGGTCACATCTATCGAAGATGACTATGAATTTGTGCCACCACTTGATTTTGCTATTGGTTTCACTGTTGGGCCAATTACAGAATTGGTAGGCCCATGAGTCGTGCTCTAATAGCTGCTCAATCATTTTGTTTAGTAAAAACAATCTGCTTAATAAGGTTTCATCTAATTGGGGCTAAGTTGGTACAAGTTTATCCCTTCCTTCACAACCAATATCACATATTTCTATAAATAGTATTTTTACATATGGTTTTTGAACCCATTGCAAGGGTTGAGTTCTCCACAGATTTGGTTCTTTAATTACTCTAACATCCGGAAACTGAGGTGTTGGCTTAAAGATGTGAACCTTCCTGGTTATCTAAAGCAGATGGAAAATTTCCACATTCATGAGTTCTCTAGGAAATTGTTGCAACAGAGAAATATTGTATGTTATGGCCATTTCCCATTCAAATTTAACTCTCTCATTTATCGACTCTTCAAGTGTTAACATTTTTTATAGAGTTTTATCTACTATAGTGTTTAATTGGAGATCTATGTTCTGTGTTTGCGACCCATCATTTTCTTCTAAGGAATTTATATCTTCACTGGTTTGAGATTCATTCTCGATTCTTAATAAGTCTATAAACTCCACCTCCAATGATAATAGGCCCATATATTTGATGTTCTTATGAATAGATTCTTCCGAGATCTCTTTGTCTTGTTATTCATATAGCTTTTTCTCTTTCCCTTGTTCATCTTGTTCAGGAGCTGTACTTATTCTCTCAGAAGACTCATTACTATGTTGATCGGGGATCAAGACTTCTCCTCGAAGTTGGCTTAATTCAAGCATCAACAACTTCTAATTTTCTTGGATCTCCCAATCTTAATAATACCCATCTTCGTAGATCTCATCATCATAATCATATTCCTAATCTGAGCACATGTAGTAATACCCATCCATGATATAGAAATAATGTGTTAAGGTTGACTACGGGTAGTGAATTTGAAAAACAAATGTTTGTTAGTATTGTTATTTCGTAGCTATATCCTAAAAAGTTCCTAATTATTCTGAATAACAAAAAAGAAAGAAAATCACTAAAGCGTTGCCTCATCGATAATAATGCCAATAACTTGACCGCCCCGAACGTACTCTCCTTTGGTATGTGTTTTTGGCTTCCGCAAGTATACAAGTTGATGTCGTGACACATCAGGACCTGTGTCGCGACGTAGAGATCAGTCCCCTTATTTTGTGTCATAGTGTAAGCGTTGTCGCAACATACCTTATGTATGTCGTGACATAGAAGTTGGTCACTCGTTTTTTCAAGTTTGATCCATTTTTTGCGACGTAGAATAGCCTATGTTGTGACATAACGATTAGTTTCACATTTGTTCAACTTCTAAAGGTCTCTTGCACACTCACGAAGTACGTTAGCTGACCTTTAGGCCTTAATCAGCCTTAAAGACAACAAATCAACCCTTTAGCACTTTGTTTACACAATTTATTTAAAGATGAAAAACTAAGCTAAGTCCTATAGAAACTTAAGGAGGATGCAAGCTCTTCAAGTGTGAAAACTAGTTCAATTTACTAAGTATAAAACAGACAGATAAAAAAACTACTTATCTTCCTACTTCACAATTCAGATTGGCTTGGGGGAAAGGTGTTCACGAATGGGCAATACCAATTTTGGGTTAATTCCTATCTAAATGACTTCTTGGGGTTGTTAGGCCTAGGGTTTGTTTCTTGTTCTTCCTTTTCCAAACAATTGATCCGTTGAAAATCCTTACATAATAGTTAAATCATCATACCTCCACTCCTTAATCCCCCATAAAGGGATTAGTTCATCATGGTTTCTTGAGACATTATAATTTCAAAATAAAGAATATGCATAAGAAATTGAATTGAAAATACAAATGAAAAGAAGCTTAGGGATTTGTATTGCAATCTGTTGGGAAGAATCCACAAGCATTTATGCGAGTCTAACAAATCCTGTTTTCGTAAACAAGAATACTGAAAATAACTAAAGCCTAAAGAAAAGAAAATGCCTAAACCTAAATTACAAAGAAGGAAATAAACTAAAGGAAAAGGTGTGTAAAACTAGGTGCTCAAGAAGCCTATTTATAACATCTGGATGGTCGTTATCCTTAGCCCTAGATCAACTTCCATTTTTTGAGTTTATGTTTTGTTGTGAAGACCAAAACGTCCCTCACTCGATGTAATTTCGCGTTCAAGAGTCAATGTTGTGACACCTAAGATTGGTGTTACGGTATCGAAGGTAGTATACTCCTTTGGTGTGATTTCTAGGCTTTATCGTGACATCCTATGTTTGTGACATGACATAGAAGACAACTTCAGGATTCTTTGGTTCTGGTCCCTATGGTGCGACATCTCCTATCTTGTGTCTTTACATAGTGATTAGCTTCGATGTAGTTTGTCCTTTAATGGTGTCCTGCACACTCGCAATGTTCATTAGCCAACCTGTAGGTCTCAATTGATCCTAAAGTCAATAAAAGACTCATTTTCATACATTTTATTCATTAACCTAAAACTAAAGTAAATCCTAATTAAAACCTAACGAAAATGCATAATTTCAGGCTCCTAAAGTGCGAAAACTAGTTTAATCTTCTAGGTCGAATTACGATAGATCAAATTCCCCTACACAGTCATTGCGTATCCTCAAGCAATAAAAAACAAAGACACTAAAAAACACGACTTGAGCACATATCATACAAGCATTGGATTCGAAACATGTACCTTAGGAATTTCATATTCTTTAATAACTTCAACATGATAAATAAGAAATCCTACCACTTTTGATTAAAACATCTAAGTTCAGTAAGTTACAAAAGATACAAATGTAAAAGATTCCATTGGTAGGATTCCATCAATGAATAATATAACTACTTTAATTATCCTAGCACAATACAAATGACATGGTTGAATGCCATATTCTTTCATGCATAAATTTATTTAGGTCACATAGGTCTTTTCAGCTTGTAACGTTTTGAGGCTTAGGATAGATGTGAATTTCAAAAAAATGGTAAGCATCAAGAGGTTACAAACATGAAAATAGCTTAACACATTGTACTGTACCCTATTCTTCCCTTTAGTATCCTTTTTCCCACTCATCGCCTTATTTCTCCTTCTCTCACATTCTTTATTTCTACATTTAGGAAATCTCAACATGACATATTCCCTTTAGTTAGCTTACGAGTATTCATACATTTTTTTAGTTCTGTAACAGCTAGATTTTTAGTGGTGTTAAAAACAGTGGTTTCAGGACCACAACTCCGATGAGTCGAGCTAAAAATTTATTTATTTTAATATTTATGATGTCATTAGCATTTCATTAAAATTTGGATAAGAAATTTTAATGTATAGATTGTGAATTGAGTAGAAATGACTGAATCGTAAAAGGTACAAAAGTAGAGTTGACAAGTTAGAAGGATTAAATGGTCAAATTACCCTAAATGATTTTTGTGGAATATGATTAATTAAAGCTAAACAAGTGATTTACAAAGTTAATTAAGAAAGTCTTAAAATTTACCATTTTGCCATTAAGTATTTAAGTTAAAAGTAAGAAGAAAAGATGAAATTCTCATCTTTTCATGTTCTTCTTCCATGGAAAGAACACGAAAACTAGGGTTTGGAGTTCAAATCTTTGAGCCTTAATTTGGGTAAGCGAACGATGCTCGTTTTTAGTAATTTTTATGTTTTTGAGTCCGTATTAGCTTAATCTAGCCAACCCGTGGACTAATTTGTGAATCTGTTAAATGTTGTGATTGTAATTTATGGATAAGTTTATTCTTGAAATTTTATGGATTTTTTGGAAGCTAGGTTGTAGGATTTAATGATTTTGTAAAGTGATTTTGATAATTTTAAGGTTTAAGGACTAGATTGTTAAAATGTTAATATACATGTACTTGTTGTAAAATTATAGCATGTAAGGATTGGAAGTAAAGCCTTGAATGTTCGGTTGGGTTTTTGTATGGAATAAAATAGTTATTTTGCATGTTTTGTACTTAAGGACTAAATTGAATAAAAATGTAAAGGTTAGGGGTAATTTCATAAATTTTCCAAAAAGGACTTATATGTATAAATCGATTAGATTACATGATTAAATGAGAGAATAAATTTGATTTTTTGTGTTATATAAAGATCGAGCCACTGATCGTGGAAAGAGAAAATTACAGAATAGTCTCTAAAGTTTCATTTAAACTGCAATTTCATCTGGTAAGTTCGTAATGTTAAATTCTTACTTGTAACTGCTTATAACTGCCTTATTTATGGTTGTTGATGATTGGAACGATAAATTGAAGATGGGAAAGCTAGAAACGACAGAAGAAGAACTTCCTAGCCTAGTGCCAAAGATAATGGTCTGATGACTGAGATCCTGCATTTGTTACGGATTCTCTACGACATCGTGAGGCACTGTAAAGTGAATAGAATCCAAGAATGGATTACAGGCCCTACGATGGCTAAGATTTATACCTGATTGCTTATTCTTATCAGCTTAGTATGAGCAGCATCGTAGGGAACATTTATATCGTATAGATAGTTGTGAGTAGCATCATATACTGGTAACAGGCATGACCTTTGGGTCAATAGGGAGTAAAACGAGCATCATGACCTCTTGGTCAATAGGGAGTAAAACGATCGTCATGACCTCTAGGTCATTGGTGTAAAACGAGAATAATGACCTTTGGGTCAACAAGGAGTAAAACGAATATCGATCGCTGAAGTACAGTCCTGTACTTTCTCGACGAACTTATAGATTTGTTTACCACATGTTATTCGATAAATTTATAAACCCTGCAAACTTATTAAGCTATGAAGCTTACCAGTGAAATTGTTGTTGTTTTATAGATTCCATTTTACGACTTGATGATCGGACCATCTTGAAGACATCATACTATCTCGGAAGCTCGTTCCGTAGTTTTTTCATCACTCGATTTTATTGCATGTACTGGGATGAAATTGTTTTGTATTTCTTGTATAAAATATTAAGTTTCATGTTATGAACTTTAGATATATGTTGAACAAGTTTCTAAGTTAGTTTAATGTGTTATACCTACTCTATGTGATGTATGAAATGGCTTGAAACTATGTTTGATGTATTATCATGTTGAATTATGAAGATATGAGATGATGATTGGTTGAAAAACTTGAGCTTATGCATGATTCTTTGAATTTTGTATACTTATTTCGGTAGATCTCATACATGTATCGGTATAAGTATAGGGTAGGAGAGAGGTTATATTCTGACTTGCATTGTATCAGTAGTACCTATAGATGTATCGGTAGTTCTACTTTCTAGGGAACGGTAGTTAGGATACTTGTATCAATAGAAGTTGTAGGGTTAGACTCTTAGCTCTCTAGAGTTTTTAATACCGATAGAAGTAAGACTTGTTTCGGTAGAAGAGTAACTTGTATCGGTAGGATTATCAATTGTATTGGTAGAAGTCTGTACTATTCTTGAACTGTATATTGAATTGACAACTATCGATACTTGTCCAACAAGTACCGGTAAAAGTCTCCAAAATTCTTGGAAATGACCTTTTTTCCCTTGTTGAATTGTGATTATAACTGAATGATAATACATGACATGTTGGGTATATTTCTTTATAATATAAGATCAAATGACATGATTTTAAAAGATGAACAGTGACTGATGAGTAAAGTGACACCAAGACCCTAGTCAACGACGGCTTCTGGGTTTTGGGTGTTACAAGTTTAATTTTTTGTGACTTTGTGACTTTTCATAATTTTTCCTTACTCAAGACTATTTTTTCACTTTTCATACATTTCTACTCATCTTTTTCTCTTTTTGGATTTTTTCTCTTTTATTTTTGCAATTCTGTCTATTCTAAAGTTCATATACCACATTGATTTTTCCTATTTCACTCTTATTTTTACAAACTCCACCTTGATGTGTATACTTACCCTCAATACATTTGACCATATGTCTATAATCGTGTAATTCAGGACCAAAGAAAGGATAAACACAAATTGACATTTTTCAGGTTTTTATTGTTTATAATAGAGTCTATCAAGAAGGGTCAATAGGCTTAAACATTGTTACTAATTGGAAACACTAGAATTGGTTTTTTTTTTTGGCTCTAAATGTTCCAAACAATGCCTTAGGTCATTCCTAAATATCTCAATATGTATGAACTTTCAATTTAGTTAAACAATCCCAAATTCATTAGTTATCATATATGCTTGCATGCTTGTTTCCTTATATCATTCATGTCATTTGGTATAAATAATTTCTCATAACCTGTATTTAGTGTAACTTATAGAACTTTAGTAGTTTATCACTCAAAAAATTTAAAAATTACTTATTATCATACCAACTTTATTCCAAAATACAAGCAACCTATGTACATGCTCCTAACCAATCACTTGTATTTCTACAAAGCTTAAGCACACAACTAAAACAAAAAGAAAAGTAAAATAAAGTAAAATTTCTATGTCACCCCATGCTTTAGAAAACATAATGTCCTCAATGTGTAGCCCCGAAAAATTAAGGAAAGAAGTTACCCGATTTGTCGTGATTGGCTCTTCAGCTATTGGTGGGTGCTTCCTCCTTTTGTCGTGAATAGCTCGCAAATGTTGTGTTTGCTTCGCACGGGGTTCCTACATAGTTATACTTGTTTTTGTTTTTTTCGAATAACATAGTAAAGAATATATATACAAAACAATATTCATAAAAAATAATCAGTACATTACCCTAAATCTAATTTTGTAAGGAGAAACCCTAATAATAATAAAAATATCCCTAAAACTAATTTACCTGTTCCTAAAGAAAACTATAACACAAATTCCTAAGTTCTACTCATCATTAACATTTAGACCTCTCCTTCTCCGTTCTTCACTTTGCCTTTCCTGTAAAAGAGTAAACTGTGCAAACACGTCATCACCTAATAACTAGCTAAGAGGATTCATCGTTCGGTCCAGTCATTCCATTAGCTCTCTTGCTTTTTTACACATATCTGTTATCAAAAGAGGGAAGAATGCTCCTATCCCCAATTTTTTTTGCACATTCTACCATGTTCCCGTAAATCCACTTATCAGTGCAGATTCTTTTTCTGGTAAGAATCCCGAAAGTGAGGATAGCATGGATTGGGCATATATTAGCATATTCGTAGTTAGATAAATTCTTGAACAAAAAAATTTCATCCACATTTTGGCTTTAGGAATCATTAACTCTTGATTAAAAGTTTTTGAGATTGCCGAATTTTTATGATACGTCCAAAACTCTTTCCCAGCTGTTAGAAATTGTAGAATTTCTTCTGTATCTATATTCTAAAACTCTTTCAAATCATCCATTTAAAAGTAATCTTAATAATATTACGGTGCATTATAAAACTTACAGACTTATAGTTCATTCACTGGTACGTCTACCCCTCAGACTTTTACCAAACACTGTATCTGATAGAATGATTGACTCGCTTCCCTTTTCTTTAAAGCCAAATAGAATTCTTTGCACTATTGAGATATTTACAAGTTCTTTAGATGGTAAACAGAATTGAGTCCATTCATGATCAGTTGTGTTCTCCCAAATTCCTCTACAATTCCTCATTAAGGGATCAATCCCTTATTCTTGAATGAGTGTGTACAGTTGAAGCTATTAGAAGGTACCTATCCATGTCACTCTCTAGGAACTCGAAAGAGGGATTAGAGCCACTTGCACTAGAATCAACCATGTGATTGATGTGTTTAGTTTCTCTCTTCTTTCTTTTAATTGTAGTGAAGAATAGAGAAGGAGGGTGGTTTATATATACTAATAAGACATAATGTTAATTTAAAGAAGTCTAACCTAATTATAATTGTTAGTAAGCAAAAATAAAGGAGTTTATATGAAATTAAACTATTCAAATGTCAAAAGTTAGTGTTTACCCAGATGTCTTGATTTTACGCAAAGGTGTCACGACAGCCAAGTGTCGTTTCATGACATTGAAGCCCAATCCTCTATTTCATTTGAAAAGGTTTGTAGCAACATAGAAAGTCAATGTTGTGACTTTGTGACTAGTACTCATTAGAACTTGATTTTATATCGCTGGTCTCTTCTTGATTGTCTTCCATGCTGGTCTTGTTCTTTGATGCTACTAATTTTTTTGTACTCCATAGAGTATTATATTGCAACGGTTGCTCATCAACAATTACATCAATTGTCCCTCCGGAATAGTGTTTTACTTTTGTCCATTTACTAGAAAGAGTTTTCCACCTTTTCTAATCAGCTCAATCGAGTCATATGGTCTTACTTGGTTGATCGTGTATGGTCCTGTCCACCTTGATATGAGTTTTCCTAGAAACAATTTTAATCATGAGTTAAACAGTAATACCTTTTGGCCTGGTATGAACATTCGTTTTCGGATCTTAGATCATGTCGTAACCTAATTCTTTTTTTGTATAACTTTATGTTTTCGTATGCCATGAAACAAAATTAATCTAATTCCTATAATTGGAACAATCTTTCTCTCTTTGCCAATTCTAGATCCAAGTTCAACTCTTTAATGTCCCAATATGCCTTCTTCTCTAGCTCAATTGTTAAATGGTAATTTTTTCCATAAACGAGTTTGTATGGGGACATTCCTAGTGGTGTTTTATATGATGTACGATATGCCCATAAAGCGTCATCCAGTTTTGCTGCCCAGTCCTTTCGATTAGGGTTCACAATTTTTTCCAGTATTTTCTTAATTTCCTAATTAGATACTTTAGCTTGTCCGTTGGCTTGTGGGGTGATATGTCGTCATCTTATGCCTTATACTGTAATTTGCAACCGCAACTTCAATTTGCTTACTGTAGAAATGAGACCTCATTGACTAATTGTAATACCCTAGTTGTTATACCTTTTGAGCCATTCGTTTTCCTCCGAAATGCCAACCACATGGGGAAGTATGGCACCCCTCAAGAATATCTTATACTTCATCTTCTACTATGCATCGTCAGAGCAATTGATCAATACATTGTCGAAATACATAAGGGTCTTCCCAAATATAGTTTTTTGACTCATGAACAATCTGTTTCTTCTGTTGCCACGACACTTTTGGTGGGAATACACCTTTTGCAAGGTAATTCACATAATCTACATACCAAGGCAGCCCTGTTCTTAGTTGTTGGGTATCTAATCTAAATAACTTCTCATCTGCAAAAGTTTCCCTAATTTCCTCAGAAGATTTAAATGCACAATTATTCTCTAATCGAGACAAATGATCTGAAACTTGATTTTCAATACCCTTTCTATCCATAATCCATAGATCAAATTCTTGAAGCAATAAAACCCACCGTATTAGTTGAGTCTTTGTCTCTTTCTTCTTCATCACATATTTCAATGTGAAATTATCTGAATAGACATAAACATTACTGCCAAAATTTCCTTTTCAATGGTAGTGTAATTGCACTGTGCAGGATTGACAGTCTTACTTGCGTAATGAATGGATCCAAATAGATGATTCCTCTTTTAACCTAAAACAACACCTACAGCATAGTTACTTGCATCACACATAATAATAAATGGTTTTGACCAGTTTGAGGTGATAATTACAGGAGTTGATATTAGTCTTTCTTTAATTTTCTCTAATACCTCAACAAATTTTTATTGAACACAAAAGGAACATCTTTTCGCAACAATAAATTCAATGGTTTTGAGATATGAGCGAAGTATTTGATAAACCTTCCGTAAAACCCTGCATGTCCCAAAAACTCCTGAATACCTTTATATTTTTTGGATGCGGGAAGTTCTTAATTACTTCAATCTTGTTTTTATGCACTTCTTGCCCTTGTCGCGAAATCTGATGTCCCAAAATTGACCCTTTTTTTACCATAAAATTACATTTCCCCCAATTGAGTACCAAGTTAGTTTCTTTACACCTTTTTAGCACTTTTTCCAAATTTTGTAGGCATTCCTGATATGAATCTCAATACACAAAAAATTCATCCATAAACATTTCCAACCCTTCTTCTAGCATATCTGCAAAAATAGTTGTCATGCACATTATAAAAGTAGCTGGAGTGTTACATAGCCCAAAGGGCATTCTTTTGAATGCATAAGTACCAAAAGGACATGTGAATGTTGTCTTTCTTGATTGTCGAGGTGTATTGAGATTTGATAATACCCTGAATATCCATCTAAAAAACAAAAGTACTCTTTTCCCGCTAACCGATCAAGCATTTGATCAATGAAAGGTAACATAAAATGGTCTTTTTTGTAGCATCATTCAACTTCCTATAGTCAATGCATACTGTTCACCCAGTAACTGTTCATGTAGGGATTAAATTATTTCTATCATTTTCCACTATAGTCAAGCCACCTTTCTTCGGCACACACTATGTAAGACTAACTCATTCACTATTAGAAATTGCATAAACAATACCTACATCCAACCATTTTAGTAATTCTTTTTTTACCACCACTTTCATAGCTTGATTAAGTCTCCTCTAAGCGCCCACTACAGGTTTCTTTCCTTCCTTTAATAGGATTTTGTGCTAACAAAATATAGGATTGAGCTTTATGTTTGCAATCATCCAACCTATTACTTTCTTATATTGTTTCAAATAGCTAGCAGAGCTTCTTCTTGTGCACCACTCAATCTTAAGGCGATTATTATGGGTAAAGTATTTTTTTTCTCCAAATATCCATATTTCAAGTGTTCAGGTAGTGGTTTTAACTCCAACTTTGTTGGTTTTACTATAGATGGTATCATTTTCAGAGTTCTATGAATAGACTGTTCCAATACCCCTTTTCTTTGTTGCTACCAATCTAGCTGAGTTGTCACACATTCTGCCCCTTGTTCATCTTTGATGTTTTCTTCTTCAGAATTGTCTGTAGGTTCTACCATCTCAATTTGCTTGCAATTCTGTTTCATGCTATCACTTTTGGATTCACAATTTGTACCCCATAATATTTCATTCAAACTGGATACTTCTAAAATTTCCATGACATCTTTCCATGTTTACATCCAAACAATGCCTCCAATTATGTTGTCCATCTTTCTCCAATTTTCATCGTTCAATCTATCATAAAAATACTGGATTTGAATAGTGAAATGAATACCTTCTCCTAGAATGGATCGGAGTATTGTTTTGAACCTTTCCCAAGCTTGTCCCAATGTTTTTGTGATAGTTTCCTTAAATGAAATAAATGTACATAACTTCGCATTAATTTAGGCATAGGGATCATACGCTGTAGAAATTATTGCACAAACTCTCTCCATGTAGTAGTTGTGTTGGGCGGTAATGACTCCTATATAAGCAACTATACTGCAAATATTCTCGAATTTCCTTAAGAATTCAACAGGATCTTCTATCTAGGCATAAAAAAATTTAACGTTATTAGCAATCCAATTGACTAAGATGGATTCAACTCAAAATGGGGATTATGAATAGGATGTCGATTAATAATAGATTGTAACCACTCTAAATCAAAGAACATCCCTAATGTATTTTTCATCATGTTAATTTTTTTATATAATGAAATTATAACGTAGCTATAATTTAAAAAATTCCTAATTATTCTTCTTATAAGTGCTATAATTAAAACTTCTAAAGAAGTTGCCTCCCCAGCAACGGCGCTAATAACTTGACCACCTTCGAACGTACTCCCATTTAGAGCATATTTTGGGCTCCCACAAGTATACGAGTCTAGTTGTAATATAGTGTTACAACGAAGTAACGAGTACTCCGAGGATCGTACCCAAGGGAGACGAAACACTAATAATTCTAACTCCTGCACTGAAAAAGATCTAATTAATACTATTTTTAATATTATAGTACGAAAGAGAAGTAAGGATTTTGGTTTTTATAATGATAATAAAAATAAAAGCAAAATAAAATAAATGGAAAATGAGATAAAAGATTCGATAAACTGGATAAAGAGGGATTAGCTCATTTTGGCATGATTATTCAATCGTTGATTTTGGGGTTTTCGTCAATCAACTAGTCAATACCCTAGTAGGATCTTCCAATCTTCCACTAAAATAATGAGTCAACAAGAACCACTCATCTTCCGACCTCACAATTCAGGTTGGCTTGGGGTAAAGGTGTTCATGAATGGGCTATACCAATTTTGGGTTAATTCCATCTAAATGACTTCTTGAGGTTGTCAGGCCTAGGGTTTGTTTCTCGTTCTTCCTTTTCCAAACAATTGATCCGTTGAAAATCCCTACACGATAGTTAAATCATCATACTTCCACTCCTTGATCCCTCATAAAGGGATTATTTCCTCATGGTTTCTTGAGACATTACAATTTCAATATAAAGAATATGCATAAGAAATTAAATAGAAAATATAAATGAAAAGAAACTTAGGGATTTGTATTGCAATCTGTTGGGAAGAACCCATAAGTGTTTATGCGAGTCTTACAAATCTTGTTTTCATAAACAAGAATACTGAAAATAACTAAAGCCTAAAGAAAGGAAAATGACTAAACCTAAATTAAAAAGAAGGAAAAAACTAAGGGAAAAGATGTGTAAAACTAGGTGCTCAAGTAGCCTATTTATAGCATTTGGACGGTCATTTTCCTTAACCCTAGATCAGCTTTCGTTCTTCGAGTTTATGTTGTGTTGTGAATACCAAAACACCCCTCACTCGGTGTAATTTCGTGTTCAGGAGTCGATGTCGCGACACCCAGGATATGTGTCACAACATCGAAGGCTGTATACTCCTTTGGTGTGATTTTTAGGCTTTGTCACAACATTCTATGCTTGTGTCGCGACATAAAAGATAGCTTCAGGATTCTTTAGTTCTGGTTCTTGTGTTGCGACATCTCCTGTCTCGTGTCGTGACATAGTGATCAACTTTGATGTAGTTCATCTTCTAATGATTTTCTACACACTCACAAAGTTCATTAGCCAACCTTTAGGCCTCAATCGGCCCTAAAGTCAATGAAAGACTCATTTTCACACCTTTTACACATTTTGTTCATTAACCTAAAACTAAAGTAAATCCTAATTAAAACCGAATGAAAATAACTAATTTCAAGCTCCTAAGGTGCGAAAACCAGTTTAATCTATTAGGTCGAATTACGGGAGATCAAAAATTCTTTTCGATTATTTGTTTATACTTACAGATAGATCACAATCTGACTTTGGTAGCAACTTTTGGAAAACAGATTTAAAAATGCAGCGAAAATTAAATTTAGGGAAAAACCAAAGTTTTAAAAATTTTCCAAAACCAAGATCTTGGTTGTGATATCTAAAATAATAAACACTTAATCAAAATTGTACCTTCTCCGATTCTTCTAGGATGAACGCTTTGACCGAGTAGTCTTCTCCGCTATCCACAAGCTCACCTTTACTGAGTGTGGGCTGACTTCAAATCAGAAATTTTTTCACAACAATTACCAATGGGGTAATTTTGAAATTTGCCCAAAATTTTAGGTCAAATTGTAAATCATAAAAATTCTCTAGATATTTTCTGAAATAATTTCTTTAGAGAATTTTCTCTCTACAATTTTCTCTTGAATTCAAGTTCTATGTCATAGACATGGAGAAGAGAAAGTTACTTGAGAAATTGAAGAATCTATGAAATTACAATACCTCAACCTCTTTTCTGGTAAGGTTTTTGGGGACAAAAAGTCCCTAAGGGGGAATTATAATGACCTATTTTCAGTGGTGTTGGAAGTGATAGTTTCGAGATAAAAAAATTCGTTTAGTGAGTTGGTATTATTATTTATTTAATGCATATAAGGTAGTTTAAGAATTTAGTATATTAATATTTTTACAGTTAGTTAGTGGATTAGTAGAATGAATTAAATTGTAAAAGTTGAAAAGGATGAATTTATGAGTAAAATGGAGTTATTAGTTAAGAAAATGTTAAAATAATGGACCTAAATCATAAAATTACCATTTAGAATTATGGTGGATAGTGGTGATGACTTAATGCGTGAAATATTGTTGACTTTAAAAGGTTAATTAGGTAAATTAGTATTTAAGTGATATTTCAAACAAATAAAGAAAAGCTTAGTGGTTGTCATCCTCTTTCTTTGTTTTCGTCAAAATCGAAGCTTCAATGGAAATTTAGGGGGGGATTCGGTCAAGCTGATTTTGGTTTGCATGGTAGGTTCATTGAAACTCTTTCTTTATAATTTTCATGTTTTTGGAGTCTTGGGAGCTTCATCTAGTTAGTTGGTAGATTTATTTGTAGAATTATCAAATGTTTGGGAGTACACACTATCATCCACCCTTTTTGGTAGATTTCTTTGGTTAAATCTTATGTTGGTTAAGAAGTGGCATGTAAATATAGCATTTTGACATTAAGTTGTTAATGTTTTTGCTTGGTTGAGTCATTTTGGAATTATTAAAGTGACATAGTTGATATGTTTGTATATTTTGTATGTGAATATGATAATGGTATAAATATGAAAAAGATGGATTTGTCCTTTACTTGAATGAATTGGACTATGTTTGTGTTTTACTTGTGGTGTTGTTGAGGGTTCATTGTTTAGGCACCTACGACGTCTGAATGATCATGTTTTGAAGTTGTTAAATTACGTTTTTAAAAGGTTTAATGTGTGATTGAAGTGTTGCTTGTGTTATAAGTAAGTAATTATGGTAAACTTATTGTGCAAGGTAAATTTTAGGAGCACACGGGCTGATACACAATCGTGTGACCCTATTTCGCACTCACACACGAGCGAGCACATGAGTTGACACATGATTGTGTGACTTTATTTCGCAATCACACACGGGCAAGTACACAGGCTGGCACACGATCGTGTGCCCCTATTTCAAATATTTTTTAAATTTTTCTTAAACTTTTCGAGTTGTTTTAAATTAGTCCTGAATTGTTCCTAATTTATTTTTAAGACCTAATAGCTTGTTTTAAGGTCAAAAGTATAGGTTTGTTATAAGTATGACAATGCACGAGTTAATTTGACTTATTATGGTAATATGAATTTAAATGTTTGTATTGGCTTGTAATGCACCTTAACCTTAATTCGACGATGGCGATGGGTGAGGGTGTTACACATATACCCAACATACCGGCTATGAGCTCGATCATCTTTAGAGCATAAGTCTTCACTTATATCAAAAGCACATGAGTTGAACACGCATGGTCAGTGACTAACTCAGGATTTAGGTAAATTACACCATGAGCGTCACAAGTGAATTAACTCACAAATGGATTCAAAATTAATTCTTCTAGGTCTAGTCCAATGTATCATTCTACCAATGAATACGGCTATGTTTCTACCCGTGGAGTCAACTGCTGCGATAGCCAAGACTAGCTATCTCCCTAATTGGAATTGTAGACGACATAATAATCCTTCTCAGTATTTGAGGCAAATGGTCACTTTGATTTTTTTACGGGATTACAGACTCATTTTAGATTATATACTGAAGTAAGTTGTCTTTCTCGCAATGTAAACATTCTTACAGTGCCACTTATCTTTAGTTTGAACTTAGATAATCAATGAGCTAATATTTTCTTGTCGCAATTTCATTATGCATGCAAAATATGAAAGACAGAAAATACAAAAGACATAATAGTGAAATGTGAAATTAACTTTATTTATTTATTCATCGTTCAAATAAATAGAAAACAATTACATGTTTACTACAATATGAGCACATTTTCCAACATATAATTGTTGCAAAAATTTCGAATGATGTGTAAATGTATACAGTCGTAAAATATCATCTTCATGCGGATTATATAAGTAATTATTGTGAAATTTATCACTTAACAAGTTGGTGATTAAAATTAATTATGAGAAGTTTGAAATAACTAATTAACTTAACTATAAATTAACTAAGTATGCTAAAAAAATAAATGACAAGTGTAAACAAATAGTAATGAGCAATAATTCACAAGTTTTAATTACTATGACATAATAGAGTTAGATTTATTATCTAAAACTTAGAATTATTTAAACAATGTTAATGATGTTTCGAAAGAATTTCATGACAACTCAGCTATTTATTAACCAATAAAGTCACACTTATTTAATTATTAAGTTTTTCTAGCATGTGTCTATGTTCAATCAACTTAGTAATTACATCTGATTATGTGATGTAACAGTAATATTTCTATACTAAAACAATTGAATCACATTAATCCTAAGGTTATGCAAGGTAATAATTTTTTTTTCGATATTATTACTAGTTTGACCTAATTTTATTATTAAAAGATCAAACTTGCACGATTAAGATATTGTGTCAAGTAATTATAATATGATTCTAATTTAATAATTATTTCAATTGCATCCCTACATTAAAAATGCATGAATAACATGTTCATGATTTTATCTGAATGAATAAGCAACCAAGGCACGTAACATAATTAGCATAATTTTAATAATCTAAGCTAGAAGAATGTAATCAATCTAACATAAATAGTGTTAAGCCATTATAATTAAATCTAAAGCAGTAATATATTTAGCAATCATGTTCATAAATTTAAAAAAAAAATTGAGGGAAAGAAACTAGAAGACAAATCAATGTTTCTCTGTTGCCCAACTTGGATTGCTTTTCCTCCTTCCTTCTTCTTTGCTCCTTCACACATTTGCCTTCAAGATGCCAAATTTTTTCTATTCACAAGAACTTCTTAAATTCTCTTTACAACTCTTGTGTTGCTCTCTCAAATGGGAAGTGAAAGAAGAGAGAATGAGAGAAGACATGGTGAGTGAGAGAAGAGGGAAATGACTGAATGGCTAAGGGTTATTTATACTTGTAGAGGTTGACTATTTAGCAAATGAGAGCCTTGAAATTTTCTCTTTACATGGTTGGCCCTTGATTTAAGGGTGGATAACTTTGCTATTTTAGCTTGATTCATGGAAGAAAAAGGTTGAAAAGATGAGGGGAGTTGGACAGTCACATATGAGATTTTTGTGGATGATTTTAAATATTTTACCAAGTATTTGGTGGCTAATTTGGACACCTCTATGGACGGTTGGGCCTTCTCCTCCTTAGTGGACAGTTTGGGCTTCTATCTCTTTAGCAAACTGTCTATTTTGCTGACCCAATTCTTGAGCTTGGTCAAGAAAATTTCCAAGGTCCAATAATTCTTTAATAGGGCATCCAAAGCTGATCATAAATCAGCTCTCTTCTTCATGGCTTATGCTGTGAAAATGCTATAACATTAAGCATTAAAAGGTGAGCATCAAGATTGCCTTTTCTTCTAATGTATTAGCTAACTCAAAAACTAAAAAAATAATGCGTTTTAGTGTATAATACAATCAAATTAGAAAATTCATCTTAATATAAAATAATAAGACAAAATTATAATAAAAACTCCAAAATTTTTTATCAAACCCTCAAAATTTGCATGAATTACTAGTTTAAAAGTGTTGAAGATAACTCTATATTTTAGAGCTATCACACCCCCAAAGTTAATTCATTGCTCGCCTCGAGTAATGACAATTTATAAAGGTAAAAACACATTCTTCATTTGGTCAAGCATGAGTGAAATCATACTCAAATTAAATTTCGCAAATATGTAACTCAAGTATGTATATTTTCCAAATTTTCTCAAGTACTAGAGTGCTATAAAACTTATGAATTGAATATCTTCTTCTCATGAATGTGCACTAAGTTCTTTCCAATCAATTTTTGTTTCCCTCGAGTAATGCTAAGCAACAATCCTAAAGTTTAAATTATGTCTTCATATATTGAGCTTATAATTCCTCTCCACTAATGTAGTACGCACAGAAATCTAAATTAATAGATCTTTATTATTGTTGTAATGTGGCTTAGGTCAAGGTAGGAAAAAGATAGATAATTTTTAGGCTAGAACTTTAGACTCAGCTTACCTCGAACCTTCCCAATGCAATTATCTCCAAGAACACCAACTTCTTTTCAGTTCGAGTACACATGCTCTCTGTGCATCTTTTTTCAACAACTGGATTTTTTTAACATAAACAAATTCTTTCTTGAGGATACAACTAAACATTTTGTTCTTCAACACCCAATACTTCTCTCTAATCCCTTTAACTTAATTACAAAAATATTCTAGATGAACTAAGTCTAAGGTTTAAGAAGGGATGACTCATTAATGTAAGGTTTTGAAGAAAAATCAGTCCATATAGCTCAAAATAGGGTTTCAAGAGATAAATATTTACTAAGGTTAGCTTGAAAGACTCAAATGATCCAAGCAAAATTTGCCTAAGTCATTTTTAAATTACCTTGCCTCCTAAGATTTCGCCTCAAGGAAAATATTTAGTCAATTCTAAAGACTCAAACTTTCATGCATGCTTAGTTTTTCTAAGGAATTAAAAATTTTCATGGTAACCCTTATACACAATCACTAAGATCAACATACATATCATAACTTTAATTAGCATAAAAATACTTGAAATAATAAGGATTTATGCATACACTAAAGCTAGCATTATTGTGAACAAATTTAAAATTTGAGCAAATTTCATTTAAAACATACATTCATGAAAAAAGTTAATTAACTCAGATTACAATATGCCCCCCATTAAAGATAAATAATGTCCTCATTGTTTGAAAACATCAATTAGGAGGGAAAAAATAAAGAAGTGAATGAGAACTATGCACCAGGTAGGGTCCCGAGAAAGGGAGGTGAGTCTTATTTGATTGCTTAAATATCAAGTCTTTCCTTGACAGAGCCAATCCTAGACATGAACATTCACATTGCCACACTTCTTATTTTATGATGAGCATACTATAATCCAACACTTTATTGTTCATGAATTCAACTTAATTTTATTATGCGAAAAAGGTAAAAGTAAAAATAAAAAAAAATATATCTAAAAAGTAATTAAACCTAAAATATCCTAAAATAATAAAGAAAAAGAAACCCCCTTATTTATTTAGTAGCATCCTCGGTTTTCAATATTATTTCCACTTCTTCACAACTACCTTTGCGCCTAGTTCGTCTTTCCAGAGTGGTGAAATCATCGCGCCTAGTATTCGGAGTTAGAGTCTAAGTATCGAAGATGAAATTTAGAAATTCCGGCACAAAATCAAATAGGTTATGTGAAAGTTTTCTAAATGCACCCCTTATTGAGTTGTCTCGTATTTTCGCCTAGCTCTAATATGCCTACTGTTATGGTTGCATGTGCTTTTAGCATGTCCATGATTGTGGATTGATCGGCCTGTAACGTCATAGCAGTTATGCAAGCGGACACATTGTGGATTGATCGGCCTGTAACGTCATAGCAGTTATGCAAGCGGACACACGTCAATGCAAGTATAGTTGATAGATTAATTCTATCGGATATCGATCCCACGGGGAATGGGTCCTTGATGTCTATATGTCGAAGAAATTAAAATTAAGATTAGAAATAATGTAAGTAAAGATGTCAGCTTAATTAAGTCAATCTGCACACTAGAATAGTTAGTATTGTCAATGCAATCAAGGTTAATTGTCAAAGCAACTGAAAGTAAATCAAAGTGTTGTTGAAGTGTTGAGAATTTAAATGCAGAAAAATAAAAGTGTGATCAAGTGCGAAGATCTGGAGTGGATCGCTAACTTCACTAAGTCAGAATGTAGGATGTGTCGACAAGGGTTTGAATAGATGAACTGTCGCAACAATCGAGTTCCAATAAAATCTTACCAATATCAATTCTCCGTTTAGTCAAGACTCAAGCACCCTCAATTACCCCACCTCTTGGTCTGAGCAACATTGTGTACTCAAGAACAAGTGACCAGAATCTCTTCTAATCCCAAGAAACTCTCGCTATTTTGCTTGTTAACCTAACTTGTCACCGTATCTCTCGATGTCGGTAGACTGTAAATGCACTCTCGTGTTTGATATAATTAGATCCAAGAATAAACAAATGAAAAGAATTAAATAAGAATCAAAGTAAATCTAACAATGAAAGATACTCTCGTATTCATTCAAATGTCAATAATAGTTCATCATCATAAGAAGAGAGGAGTTAACAAATACATCGGAGCATACTATCTCTAGGCTACTCGAATTATCCCCTAACTGCTCCACTTGCACAGCATCAAGCACTCCTCGTCAGGAGTTGTTGCTAGTCGGCTCAGTCAGCTCACCGTTCTCCAACGTAAAATCTCCAAAAACATAAAGTAATTGCAAATTTAATTCTTCAACTCTTGATGATTTCTTCCATCTTTTCCCTTCTATTTATAGGCTTCAAAATTGCAGATTTCCTCCCTTCATTCTTAGATCTAGATCTGTTTTGCAGCTGTCAAAGTTTGTTACAGTCTAGCTATGCACTCACGCAACTTTGGTGAGTTCTTCATGGATCTGCAGGTTGTCACTACATTGTTGGGCGCGATCTGAAGCCCTCAATTACGGTGACGTGTGAATTTCCTGCGCTGGTGCTTCCAGTTGTATTTACAGCTTGACTTCACTCATCCAAGTATAGGTTTTTATGCAGCGACATCGCTAGTCGCACTTTCATGCTGATCTTGTGGCTGCATTCTTCTTCCAACATTGATCTTTTGAGATGAGTTCCTGCGTTGACAATTCTAAGACGCAATATATAGGCTGCTTGCAGCGACATTAGTACATAAAAGAGATAAAAATAACAAGAATTTAAACCAATCAAATAATGAATTAGAAAACATAAAAAGCTAAGTATGAAATGCCTAATATGCATACTAAATATGGCACAAAAGAGATAATTAATACGCAAATTTAGGGAGAAAATAAATGTCATTTGTGATGCTATCACGGATTGATCCGACTGTGCAACAATGCTAGATAATGGAAAGGTAGGTGTCGGTTCGGTCCACCCGGGATTAACAAGTTTAGTTGGTTTTTCAAAGTCAGGATTGGTAGCTGGTTCTGGTTTAAGAATCGGTTCCGACATATATGGATAATTGGGTATTTCAATCATTTGATCCCAAATCATGATAGAATCAGTTTTGCATTACTCCTCAAAGAGAATGAGAATAACCATAAGTGTATGACATCATCAGAAATGCCATTTGTCTTGAATATGTCACCAATCTCTAAAAAGTTAGCCAAATGAGTATTTGGATATTCATCTTGCAAACCATCAAACTGAACATACTGCTATACCATCTGAATTGTGTTTGTCTTCAACTCAAAATTGTTTATAACAATAGTCGGTCTTACAATACTCGATTCAACCCTAATCAGAATACGCTTTGCATAATCAAACATAGTATAAGGAGAAAGACCTGCAGGAGGTAGTTGATTATTTTGATTATCACCCATTTCCACAGTAATATCCTTTTCCTCTTGATCGTCTACTATATTTTGTTGACCTTGCCTTGCTTCTCTAACCTCTTTACGGTTTTGCAAGTAGTTTTTTTAATCTCACTATCGTAAACTAATGGTTCCAACGAGTTTCTTCTAGTCATAAACCAAAAGAACCTACCAGAAGCAAACAAATGAGAAATTAGAATGTAAAAACTAAGTTAAAAACAAAAATATTAAAATAAAAATAAAAAATGTCTAAATTAATAGAAATAAAGTTTTCATAATATTTCAGTCCCTCGCAACGGCGCCAAAAACTTGATGTAGTCGTAAACTAACTAAAAATCTGACTAAGGCAAGTGTACCTATCAATTAATAGTATAGTTACGATGAGCAAAGATATTGTTCTCACTGTTGAAACCCTTTTTTTGAAAGAAGTCCCGACTTATATTTTAAAAATCGAAAAATGGAGTCGCCACCAATCTTTTTTAATTTGGTGTGATCGGATCACCGTAAAATACTTAAGCTTATTTAAACGAAAGTTTTGGTCTTCGAAATCCAGAAAATAGGTTCGGTGGTCAGTTACGTGTGAGGAAGGATTAGCACCCTCACACGCCCAAAATTGGTACCTAGTCAGTTATTTAATGTCTTAATAATTGAAAATTTGAAAACCCGAGTAAAATTTAAAATAGATCCATAATTGCATGAGTGGTATATCTAAAGTCATTGTAAAATTGAACTTCGTAAAAAGGGGCTCATTTATTTCAAATTAATCGAGAAAAATCATGTCCAGTAAGTTAGGGCACAACATTTTGAATCTTCGAAAATAAAGAACACTTATCGATTTAAAATAGGATATTCAATTACTTAAGTTTAAAGAAAAATCATACCCAACACGTTAGGGCACAATTTCTCAAGTCCTCTAAGTAAAATAACATTGCCTCTATTTTTTTTAAAAATTACTTATGCATTACATAAAGTTAAAATATGATTTGATTTATTTATTTGAAATATTTTATGAAGAAAGAATAAATATGTACATAATGTATAATTTAATAACGGCAAAATATAAATATCTGAATTAAATAAATGAATGAAATACAATTAAATGTAATTTATAAAAAATAATGGTAAATAACATAGCAAAATATAAATCTAGCAAGATGATAAATTAATCATGCAACAACATACAAAAAGATGATAATAAAGTAACCAAATAAAATGCATTCCAATAACAATATAATAAGCAAAAATGATTATAAAATGTCAAGGATGCTAATAACAAAGATATGATGAAACGGTGCAACAATTAAAAAACACGAATGCTAAGATAAAAAAGTAAATAATTGAAAAATAAAGGGAAATAATATAAAAGAAAACAAGGGACCCAATTGTTGACAGAATAGAATTAAAATGCCCGAAACCAAACAAAATATTAAAGAATTAAATTGATAAGAAACTAAATTTAAAGTAAAAATTTAAAAATAAATATAAAATAAAAGTTAAAACAGAACGTGTATAAATTTACAGGGATTAAATTTGATATTATCCCACCCTTAATGCACACGTCATCCCTCAAAATATCGAGTGATGGTCAAGGGACCAATTTGCATAAGAAATCAAATTAGAGGGTAAATTTAAGACAAATAAAAATATATAAAAACAGAATTGAAAAGTATAAAAATGCGGAAGGGCTAAATCCGTCGATAAAATTAAATATCGACATTGAAGAAATATCGCGAAGAAAACGGGAAAAAAAAACACAGATTTTACGTGGAAATCCTTTCGGGAAAAAAACACGTGCAGAGGAGAAGAAGATTCACTAATGTCAAAAAAATTGAATAATTACAAGAGGAGATGACTGCGCCTATTTATAGGTTGAAAAACCTTATTCCAATCAACAACTAATAGAAGTACTGTAGTAAGGTTGAAACACTTTATTCTAATTAAAATAAAATAGATGACCTATTCTAATTAAAATAAAATAAAAGAAGTCTAGTTCATTTGGACTTTACTTTTATTTTATTTTACCACCTAATTTTATTTTAACAAGAATTCTTGTCACCCAATTCTAACAATCTCCACCTTGATAAGAATTCTCTACGAACAAGAACTCTTAACGAACAAGTTCTCCACCTCTTTTACAAAACCCCATGAGGGGTATTCTTCAACAATGAGCACCAACCAAGTCCAAGCAATACTCAAACTTGGTAATGGGAAGTGACTTAGTCATCATATTTGCAGGATTTTCACGAGTACTAACTTTGCTCACAACAAGATCTCCACGAGCAATAATATCACGCACAAAATGATACTGAACATCAATGTGCTTTGTTCTCTCATGAAACATTTGATCTTTTGTAAGGAAAATGGCACTTTGACTATCACAAAATATTGTATCAATCTGAAGATCTTTATTGAGTTCACGAAAGAGTCCTTTTAACCAAATAGCTTCTTTACAAGCCTCGATAATCGCCATGTACTCAGCTTTAGTGGTAGACAAAGCAACTACAGTTTGCAAAGTAGCTTTCCAACTAATTGCACAACCCCCAATTGTAAAAGCATACCCTGTAAGAGATCTTCTTCTATCTAGGTCTCTAGCAAAATCAGCATCAATATACCCAATGACTCCATCTCTAGTTCTTTCAAACTGTAAGCAAACATCAGTAGTACCTCGTAAGTATCTCAAAATCCACCGAACTGCTTTCTAGTGTTTTTTACCGGGATTCGCCATGTATCTACTAACTGCACTGGCTGCATATGATAAATCTGGACATGAGCAAACCATAGCATACATTAGAGAACCCATTGCATTAGAATATGGAATATGTGACATGTAATCAATCTCATTATCTGATTGCGGAGACAAAGCCAATGAAAGTTTAAAGTGGGCTGCTAATGGAGTACTAATAGTTTGGCACTCTGCATATTGAACCTGCAAAGAACTTTCTCAATGTACCCTTTCTGACTTAGGTACAACTTACATGTCTTTCTATCTCTAAGAATCTCCATCCTAAGCATCTTCTTTGCTACTCCCAAATCTTTCATCTCAAACTCTTCATTAAGTTGGGCTTTAACCTTTCTTATCTCTTTTTTTATCTTTCGCTGCTATCAACATGTCATCAACATAAAGGAGTAGATACACAAAAGAACCATCATAGTCTTTCTTAAAATAAACACAACTATCAAAATTACTTTTAAAATCATGGGTAGTCATAAAAGAATCAAACCTCTTGTACCATTGCCTTGGTGACTTTTTCAACAAGCAAACATAGTCCTTCTTTTTTGAGACTATAAAGCCCTCTGGTTGTTGTATGTAAATATCTTCCTCAAGTTCTCCATGCAAGAACGCTGTTTTTACATCTAACTGATCAAGCTCCAAATCATACATGGCCACAATACCAAGTAAGGCTCGAATCGAACTGTGTTTCACAACTGAAGAAAACACGTCTATGAAGTCTACACCAGGAATCTGACTGTAACCTTTTGCAACAAGTTTTGCTTTATATCTGGGTTCTTCAATTCCTAGAATCCCTTCTTTCCTCTTGAATACTCATTTACAACGAACAGCGTTTTTACCCTTTGGAAGTTTCACTGAGTCCCACGTTTTATTCTTATGGAGTGATTCCATCTCTTCTTGCATGGCAATCGTCCACTTTTCTGAGTCTTCACAACTAACTACCTCAGAATAAGTAGATGGCTCTTGATTTGCATCAATATCTTTAGCCACATGTAAAGCATAAGCCACTAGATCAGCCCCAGCGTACCTTTTTGGAGGTTTAATTTCTCTTCTAGGTCTATTTTTGGCAATAGAATATTGTGGTGAAGAAGTTACTCTATTCTGAACTTCTGTACTAACTTGAGAAGTTTTCTTTGTTGTAGATACTGGATCAATCTGAAACTCCACCTGCTTTTGTTGTTCTCTACTGGAAGAGTCTTTAAGAGATAAGTTAGGTAACATAGCAGTTTCATCAAAAATAACATCTTTGCTAATCATAACTTTTCTATTTTCATGACACCATAACTTATACCCTTTTACACCAGCTTTAAAACCAAGAAAAACACATTTAATGGATCTTGGTTCCAATTTTCCATTATCAACATGAGTATATGTAGGATACCCAAAAATCTTTATATCAGAATAATCAGCAGGCTTACCAGACTATACATCTTATGGAGTCTTTTTCTCAATGGTAACTGATGGAGATCGGTTGATCAAAAAACATGCAGTAGAGGCTGCTTCAGCCCAAAACGACTTTGGTAAATTAGCATTCGACAACATATATCGAACCTTCTCCATGATCATTCTGTTCATTCATTCTGTAACGCCGTTTTGCTGTGGAGTATGACAAACTGTCAAATGTCTCACGATCCCTTTTGATTTGCACAATTCATTAAACTCATCAGAACAAAACTCCAAGCCATTATCTATGCGATGGCGTTTTATCTATTTTTCAACCATAGCTTTCCAAGACTTGAATGCAGAAAACACATCTCTTTTCTTCTTTAGAAAGAATGTCCAAACTTTTTTGGAAAAATCATCAATAAGAGTTAGCATATAATTAGCTCCACCTCTCGAAGGCACTTTAGATGGTCCATAAAGATTAGAATAAATATAATCCAATGTTCCCTTCGTATTATGGATTCCTCTAGTGAATCGATCTCTCTTTTACTTCCCAAAAATACAATGCTCACAGAACTTCAGTTTGCTAATGCCTTGCCCATCAAGAAGTCCTCTTTTACTCAATTTTGCCATGCCGTTTTCACTTATATGCCTTAGACGCATAACCCAAAGTCTAGTAATATCATCATCTGACAAGGAAGAGGAAGCGACTGCAGCATCACTAGTAATAGTTGAACCTTGCAAAACATATAATTTGGCAGTCTTTCTATGCCCTTTTATCACAACGAGGGAACCCTTACTAATCTTTAAAACCCCACTTTCAGCTGTGTACCTATGTCCTTTTGAATCAAGAGTACTTAACGAAATCAAATTCCTTTTCAATTCTGGTACATGTCGCACGCCACTAAGAGTTCTAACGTCCCCATCAAACACCTTTATTTTGATTATGCCAACACCTACGATTTTACATGAAGTATTATCCCATCAAAACAACACCTTCAGACACAACTTCATATGTTGTAAACCAATCTCGATTGGGACTCATATGAAAGGTGCAACCAGAATCGAGGATCTATTCCTCACTCACTTTAGAATTGTCGACAGAAGCAACTAGGAGTTCACCATCATTGTAGTCTTCTACTACATCAGCTTCATCGGATTGTTCTAGATGTTTTCCCTTTTGATTCTATTCCTCCCTTTTGATCTTATTTTGTAACTTGTAACACTCTTTCTTAATGTGCCCTTTCTTCTTGCAGAAATTACAAGTTTTACCTCTGTTTGAAGATCTCGATCTTGTCTTTCACGAACAATGAGACCCTCTCCATAAGAGTCAGATCCAGTCACAAGATGCTTCATCTTGTCATACGAGGCTAAGAAAGCATAGACTTTATCAATTGTGAGAGATTCACGGCTATACAAAATTGTATCTCTGAAGGTTGAATACGACGATGACAACGAATAAAGGAGAATTAACCCTAAATCCTCTTTATCATACTGAACCTCCATGGCCTCCAAATCCGAGACAGTTTCTTTAAACACATTCAAGTGTTCGTGCACAGACGCACCTTCTTCCAAACGATAAGAATACAGATGCTGCTTCATATGCAATTTACTGGTTAGGGTTTTTGACATACATAACTGCTGCAATTTTGCCCATAATGCAGCAGCAGTCTTCTCCTTTAACACATCTTGTAGAATTTCATTCAATAGATGTAGCTGTAATTGCGTCAAAGCCTTCCGATCTTTACGCTTCTTCTCTTCATCTGTCAAATTCGAAGACATCTTATCTAACCCTAACAAGGCATCCTCCAAATCCATCTGCACAAGAACTGCTTGCATCTTTACCTGCCACAACACGAATCTGGTGTTGCAATCCAACAGCGGAATATCATACTTCAATGTCGCCATTATCGTGATCGAGACTAGTAACCCGGAAAACTTTGATTCCAATTTGATAAAATTAAACGTCGACAATGAAGAAATATCGCAAAGAAAACGAGGAAAAAAAACACAGATTTTACGTGGAAACCCTTTCAGGAAAAAGCCACGAGCAGAGGAGAAGAAGATTCACTAATGTCAAAAAAATTAAATAATTACAAGAGGAGATGACTACGCCTATTTATAGGTTGAAAAACCTTATTCCAATCAATAACTAACAGAAGTAACGTAGTAAGGTTGAAACACCTTGTTCTAATTAAAATAAAATAGATAACCTATTCTAATAAAAATAAAATAAAAGAAGTCTAATTTATTTGGACTTTACTTTTATTTTATTTTACCACTGAATTTTATTTTAATAAGAATTCTAGTCACCCAATTCTAACATCCGCAAATAACCCCTTCAGTGAAAACACGCGGATCTAAAGTGAGGCGGATCCGGGTCGATCGGGTCGAGGCTTAAACGGCGCCGTTTTGGCACCAAAATTTTCTTCCAAAACTATGCCGTTTTAAATAGCTATAAAATGCAATTTTTTTCTTAAATTTCATTCTCTCATTCTTTTTCAAAAAAAATTCAACTTTCTCTCTTTTTTTCTCTCTGGCCTTCCTAGAGCTGGTCAAACTCCAATCATCGGCCCATCTATCGCCCGTTGTTATCCGCCTTCAACTACCGCCGTCATCTGCCACCGTACACGGCGGCCAAAGGTAAAAAAACTTCCTTTTTATTTTTTTGCTTTAAAAACTAGATCTAGACTTAAAGATTTCGAATCCAAGCTAAGTTTTTTTTTTTAAACAAAATAGAAAAAGACTTCATCTTTTAAAGTTTTTTTTTACAAACCCTAAATCTAGATCTGATTTTCCAAATCTTCGAAGAAAAGAAAGAAAGTTTTGATTTTTTTTGCTTTTTCTATTTTTAAATCTGTTTTGACATTTTTTGTTGTTATTATCTTTCCCTTATATTTTTATTTATTTAAATATTGGTTTCGAAAGAAAAATAATAATATATAGAAAGTAAAATAAATAAATATATATATAAACAATATACCTTAAAAAACACAGGGGATTCTTGAACTCTTCCTTTTTGTATTCGAATGTCGTTTTTTGATCTATTTTTTGTAAATTGAAGAGCCTCTACAACAGGTAAAATGAAGGCTCTTTATAGCGGATTACACGTTTGTTCTTTTCTATTTGTCTATTTGTCCTTGTTGTTTTCCTTTTGTCGTTTCTTCTTTGTTTTTGCAGGTGCTTGACAATGGTGGTGGCAATGGTGACAGAGGTTACCATTTCGGTGCAAAGGGGAGCAGAAAGGCAAGCCTCAAGGCGTGGGTGTTGGTTCGTGTGCCTTGGTGATGTGGAGAGAGAGCGGTGGCATGTGGCTTGGAAATTAGGGTTGCTGAAATTTTTTTAGGTTTTGGGCTTGTTAGGCTCTTTGGGTAGTGGGTTATGGTTAGCAAATTGGTTTTGTAATTTTTGGATTTTGGGTTTATTAAGTTTGGGTAATGGGTTGTAAAAAGGGTATTTAAATTTATTTATTTATTTTTTAGTTTATTTTTGTTTGGGTTTCTTTTCATGGGCCGGATAAAAATTGGTCTTTACACTCACAAGGACCAAATGTGACTCCCCAAACCCGACCGGAACGAGCCGACCCAAATTCGAACATTAGCCACCGAAGTGACTCTCCAGCTAATGACCACCTGACGCACACCCCAACCTTATAACACCTCATTTATGACTAATTAACTATCATTTATTAATGCAGAAGCAACTAGTGAACCCTTTTTTTAACTTTTTCTAAGTACTTACCCTAAAGGTATTTTGATCATTCTACCACCTAAGTTTAAACTATCCTGATTTTATTTCTAAATAGTTACCGACCTTCTTTTAGTCAAGTTATGCAAGCCCTTAAATTTTTAGCTTAATCCGAATTCATTTACTATGTCTAATTCAAGTTTTATTATTAGAGACTAAATCATAACTTTTACAAACTTTTAGTAAATTTTTCAAATTAAAAATTAAGAGTGTTTCTACCAAATTTTAACAGTTACAAGTCTAATCCTAAAATATTACCAAATTTCCCTATCATTAAAGGCTTCAATTAATCTAATCAAGTTTTAGGATTAAATTATAAATTAAATAAATTAGAATATTAGATTATAATAACCAAAAATTCGTTTTAATTACCACTGCACCTATTTTGTCAAAAATATGTTTTAATTACCCGGTTTTACATATTTTACCTACTCATTAAACTTGAAATGGATGCAATTAATCACCATAAACATCCACACATCCCCAATTTAATTTATTTACAACAAATATGCAACAATTAATCAAAATTTAACACCCAATTACACGCTTAGCAAACACCAATAAATTCACACAAATTACATACCTTAGTCGCAAGCAATCCACTCCATGGTAAGCTTCAATTAAACATTGCTAGTATAAAATACATGCCTCATACACCGTGTTATCAACCACCGTACGAACACTCATCAACATACCATAAATCAAACATCAATTAGACATAAAATCATGTATTAAAGCAATAAAAAAAACACCAAAATTAAATTCCAAAATTTAATGTCCAATGTCCATTACAAGTAAAATAACACTAGTCCCAAAAGCACCACAATGCCCCTATATAGTTTCTAAAGTAAATTTCTTAAGCCACTATCGAGCTTTATTCTTGGACCGCCCTTGTGCTCGCTTCTCGACTCCTTACGCTCGAAAATTCTCTACACGAAATTTGAGGGTGTGAGTTTAAAAGCTCAGTGAATGATAGTAAAAACATCAAGTAAATTGCACCCAATCATGCATAAATAAAACAATTAAACATTAAATTTTACGTTACTAACATGTTAACGTTTCACCATAACCTTACATGTTATTTCAAGAGTGAAGAATCATTTTTTTTTCATGTCATGGACAATCATCTTTTAACATAAAAAAAATATTCAATTATATTGGCGCAATCAATCAATTATATTGGCATAATACATCCATGGCAATAAGTAAACGTGTGATCATACATTGGATAAATGGATCTCCGAACTCCCACAAATCAAATACAGTCATCCGAATTGAGCGCGCCGAAGCCACACCCTCCCTTATAGCTCCACAAATAACCCGATGAGTGGAGACTTAAGCTCAACACTCCTTTATCTACTCCAAACAAATCAGTCCATCATGAGCTATATGCTCACAATAACACAAATAAAGGTGAGTACTCACAAATCATATGACATGCCAACTATATCCAATAGATCCAACATGCAATGTTGTCAATATAATCATATATACAAGACATAAAATACGATGTTTAGCATTTAATTTAAGATGTAAAAATGCAATCAAAAGCATGTAGCTTAACAATTACAACATCGATATAATTAAGCACAACAAATGCCTTTGTCCAAGAATTTTAAACCAATCAGAACACCAACATCAAGTGCTCAAAAATTCAGTAACTCATGCTCCAAGTAACAATTCATTCAATCCAAATAATACATTCCAAAAGCTTAACACAATTTTTTTCCAAAAGCCAAGTGCAATAATGCTCTTGTAAAATAAAATTAATTTTTGCAAATCCAACCAAATAAAATGTGATTAAGTCATTAAAACATTATTTAAAACTTCAATTTAACACATAAAAAAGGTAAATTTATCAATAGCCTTTAAAATCACTCACCTCCACACTTTGTTTTTTAAACAAAAGTGTGATCAAGTAGGTAAGTTTGAGCCTCAAATCCGATTAGCATCACCCACATCTCGATGCGAAGCTTTAATAGAGACAAAATATGCATTACAAACTAACATTGGCATCAAGAAAGTAGAAATTTCATAAACTATACGGATCTAAATTGTTTCTCTAATCTATCTTACCAAAATTACACAATTAAGCCGAAACATACAATTCATCAACTAAACGACCTTCTTAGCTCCACAAACCACTTCTAAACTTCATTCTTAGTCCATTAACATAAAACCTAAGTGTTAATTTCATCTATTAAATCGTTTAAAAATTTTCCGAAAAATCAACTCATCTTCTTGATTAAAAACAAATTTATCAAAATTGATCAACCAAACGAGTTTGATCTCTTATTTTATGCTTAAAAACCTCTTAATAAACATATTTTAAGCTTAAACATCCATTAAAACTTGGATTCCAACTCAAAATCATGAAATCACCATTGCTGAGTTTCATGTTCAAGGGAGAAGAAATCAAAACTAGAAATTCCATTTTAATAGCAAATTATGGTTGAAAACAACTTAAAAATGAATTTAGAGTTAAGATTTACCTTCAATTGATCTCAATCATCAATTTAGAAGATTGAATCAAGATCCTTGAAGAAATTTCGGATGACTTTTGCTCAACTTTGGAAAACTTTTATAGAGATTTTGGAAAGAATTTGGAGAGATTAAAAGTTTATATCTATTCTCTAATATGTGGTCTATGAAAATGAGCAAAAAAGGGAGAGAAAAAAACTCTTAATTCGGGTGAAAATGGTGTGCAAAATGAGATTGTTGCAGTATTTTTTAAAATTAAAAACCCCCACCTAATTTTCAAAAAATGGGGAAATTTCATCAGTCCACTCCCACTTTTCTCTTGTTTTTCAAAATACTCCTTTCTCTCTAAAATTCCGAAAATAAGGATAATTTTCTATAAAACCACTCTTACATTTCCCTTTTTTGCAAAATGATCCTATTTAGTTAATATTTTAAATCACCCAATTAAACCCCATTTTAATTTAATTTTTAAATTCCAATTTAACCTAAAATATTTATTTTACCCAAAATTATTTAAAACCATAAAATAAATTTTTAAAAAATATTTTTATTTTCCGGAATATTATTTATCGATTTTTAAATGAAATTAAGCTAACTAATTAACAATATAAATCGGTAATTAACCCGATTAATTCCCAATTTTCACTTGGAACCTGGTAAACTACTCGAAACTACTAGACCTATTTTTGGGGCCTTACACTAAAAGTACTAGTAAGTACTGTCTTTCTATTATTTAACCGATTAATTGGAGTGATTTATTAAAATTTAAAATTAACTAAATTAATTAACTAAGAACTCAACAAAGAACAAATAAAAAAAATAGACTAATTAGCAACCAAGAAACGAGACTATACCCAGGAAAGAATCCACCTACATTTCATCTGTCATTATCAATCTAAATAAAATAATTTTTTCACTTAGTATCTTGATTCGTACAAATCCCTTAATTATACTAATATCTCTTTCGAGAGTAAGAGTAATTCTTTAGGTTGATTAATTGAAATTTCTTTCTAGTTAAAACCCTTATTATCCCATTAACTTGATCTACGGATACCCCTTTAGATTTGACTCTAATCCGCTAGATTTATGTCATCTTATTTATAGGATTGCATGCAACTCCACTCAATTATGCTAGATTTACTCTTAAACAGGATCTATTTCTTCCTTGATTTAAGCACATCAAACATGGACTAATAGCCTAGAAATATTGAACCAAGGATTAAGCACATATAATTGATAACAAGATCCAAGTATTTATTGCGTAAAATAGAAATCAAAAGACAAAATTCATCATAGGGTTCAATCTCCCCTAGATATTTAGAAAGTTAGTTCATAATCGTAAATAAAAACATTTAAAAGACAATATAACCACAAGAAATAAAGAAACTTATAATAAACTTCAAAGAAATCAAAAGGAGATCTTCAATCTTGATGAAAATCTACTTCAAAGAAAACTTCAATGGTGTTTTTTGAGTTGTTTTCTTCAATATTCTATGACAATCCACTCCCCTCTTCTTATCTTTGTCATATATAGGTTTTAGAATGTCCTAAAAACTTAAAAAACGCGTTTTCCCGCGTGTTTGGAGTGTGAATCGCAATTTCTACATAGTCTGGCACATGGCTGTATGACAGCCCGTATGGCTCACACGGCCATATGCCCAGCCCGTGTGGATCCTGAAGCTTGCTTTGATTTTTCGATTTTCGCTCGTGTTTTGCTCCTTTTGCTCTCAAATACCCTCCTAAGTATAGAAACATGAATTTAAAGGATTAGGAGCATAAAATTCACCATTTTAAATTGAATAATCATCCAAAAATACATTAAGAATGAAGCCAAAACATGTTACTTTTGTCACTTATCAATTACTTAAGTTATGAGTTGATTTTTTTATTTTATAATATTATATATGTTTAATTATATTTAATAATACTTACTTACATTAATTATATGAAATAAAAATATTTTAATAAATAATGAAAAGTAAACATACCAATGTCGAAAACTAATAAATATAAAAAAAAATATAATAAAAGTTAAAATATTAATGTTCCATTTAGTTACTAATTTAATAATATAAGAAAAAATTCATTTATTACATATGTATTATAATTATTAGATATAAAATATAAAATAATTAGTATAAATTTAAACTTTAAAATTAAAAAATAAGTAAAAACTCTTCAAAATGAGTGCAATAAATTATGGAAATGAATAAATATTACTAATTGAATTAATTTATTATTAACGCATGTAAAAATAATACTCTTATTAAGTGTAGGAAAAAATTATATCGTACAATGAATTTTTTTAACTAATTAACAAACTAACGCATTTTTAGGTTGTATTTAAAAAATAAATAAATGAGACGTGATTATAATTTTCATGCTTTTTAACGTATCTAAATCAAACTCTTTTTTAATTTATTTATATTTAAATAATACTTTCTTTTAAATGAAAATTTTATACACGCTCATGAATTTAATTAAAGGTTGTGGATTTTTTTTAATTGGCATAATGATTTATTTAATCATTTAATTTTATAAAAATATCATTTTAATCTTTCATTTAATTTTTCAATTATATTAGTTATTGAACTTGTTTTGTTGATAAATCACATCAAAATAGATGAAAAAATTAATGTCTGTCAATTTTACTGACATGAAATTTATGTAGCAGTCCATGTGTATGACATGTTAACAATTGATTAATTTTTAAAAATATTTTTTTATAATTTTATACTTTTTAAATAAATTTAATAATTTTTAATTTTTATAGGTTTTTGAATTGTTTAATTTTTTTTTAAATTAATTAATTATTGATGTGACAGTTCACATGTGTGTAATGTCAGAAAAGCTAACATACATTAACATTTTAACAAACAGTATAAGTTGAAGAGTTAAAAGAGACGAAAAATAAATGAAGGATTAAAATGATTTTTTTGTAAAGTTAAAGGATCAAATAAATATTATACTTGTTTAATATAAGTTAAATATAATTAATTTATTTAACGTGAATTAAGAAAAGAAATCTTTAAATAAAATAAAAGTACGAATATTGATCTAAATAAAATAATAAAAGTCACAAATTTTTTATTATTTTACGAAAAATATGTAGAGTGCAAAGAAAATTAGTAATAAAAAAAAGAAGAAAAATGGAAGCAAAAGAGAAAGAAATGGCAATATCAACAAGGCCGTTGCCATCGTTACCGGATCCTTTTACTATAACGATTAACGACTACTTTCTCTGCCCCAAACTCTCTCTCTATTATCATTTCCCATTTCCTTTCCTTCTCTTGCAAAAAAAAAAACACACAACTCTTTCTTCTTTTCTTTTCTTTTCTTTCCTCCCCATTCATCCATTCATTGATTTGCGAGCTCCTCGTAGCTCTTTTTCCTTGAAACTCATAGAGATATCTCTCTCTCAATCTCAAGGTACCCTTTTTCTCTGCAACGATCAAGGGAAAACGCCATTGAAATGATCATTTCTTTTTTGGGCTTATAAACCATTTGGATATACATTTTGTTTTCGTGTTTCATTTGATGTTTTCTTTTATCTGGGTACTCTTGATATTGTCCTAGTTTTAATGGGTTTTGTTTCTTTTTCTCCATAGTAGTTTGTTTTTTCATCTGCATGTGTGACGCTGATTTCAAATTTTCGGATTGTTCTCCTATTTTTGGATCATAATTGTCTTTTTTATATGTTTTCTGCTTGTTATGAAGATTTTAGAATTCAGTTTTGTATAATCGCTTATGGATATGATTTTTAACTTCTTGTCTTATAACATGTAAATGAGCATTACAGATTAAAGGATACATTAGCTTTGAATCAAATTTAAAACGATTGTTTGGTTCATCCAATTCAAATTTTTCTTGCCTTTTTTATCACGAGATTGGTAGACCTGGACAGCATGCAACTGTTGCCAACATTGGGTCGTCGCTGAAGATTGTGAAAAGTCCTGCTATTACAGAATGCAAAATTGATATTTTGTTTTTTCCATGATAATTAGACTCGTATTATCTGTTTTGTGGTTATATATATGGTGCAATTGTGAAATATGACTCTTTTTTAGTCTTACTTAAATTGTCCTAGTTTTTTTTTAGTATTATTTTGTATTTTAACGTAACTTAATTTTAATTTTCACTTGCATCATCTATTTCTAACTTTTTGCAACTTCTAGACTGCTGAAGGTTTTGATTCTCAAGCTGTGTGATACTTATTTTTTTGCTTAAAACAGTGACAAAGAAGAATTCCTAAAATGAGCTCATCAAAAGTTCTGGATCCTGCATTTCAAGGAGTTGGTCAAAAACCGTATCCTTAAAACAAATGGTTTATTTTTATTTTTTAACTATATTTTCTTTTGGTCTTTTGAAAAGAGAGAATGGAATCAATCACTAACTTTTGTCCAGTTGTCAGCAGGAAATAGAGAAGAGAAAATATAATGATAAATTCTTTTTTCTTCTTGTTGAGATCTGTGGTTATGTTGGATATGTGTCATGAATTTTGTTTGCGTTAAGGCTGTTGCACTTGACATCTTGTAGAGGGACTGAAATCTGGCGTATTGAGAATTTTCAGCCGGTTCCGTTGCAAAAGTCTGACTATGGAAAATTCTACACGGGGGATTCTTACATTGTCTTACATGTGAAGAATCTTTTTCTCTCTCACATGCCACCCATATAACATAAATTTCTATGTGAGCCACTGTCTTATTTCGATTTTTTATATGTATTTTTGTAGACGATACATAGCAAGGCTGGTTCTCATATGTATGACATACACTTCTGGATTGGGAAAGATACCAGTCAGGTGTGCTTTTGCTGAATCTGCTTATCTTATTTTGTTGAGGATTTAAATGTTCCTTCAAATGAACTAAAACATCATCTGAGATAATGTTCCCACATGCAGGACGAAGCTGGAGCAGCTGCTATCAAAACTGTTGAGTTAGATGCAGCGCTAGGAGGTCGTGCCGTGCAGCACAGGGAACTTCAAGGCCATGAATCTGACAAATTTTTGTCATACTTTAAACCTTGCATTGTACCCTTGGAGGGTGGTGTTGCTTCTGGATTTAAAGCACCAGAAGAAGAAGTGTTTGAAACTCGGTTGTATATATGCAAAGGAAAACGAGTTGTCAAATTGAAGCAGGTATCTGATGAGTGATGATCGTTACATAAGTTTGATGAGTATGGATATAAAGAAAAAAGAAAAAAGAAAAGAAAAGTCTCATGAACTAATTATAAATTAATTAATAAGGCTTTTCTGGTTGAGGGAAATACCATTTTGTAATATGCTCTTGCAGATTCCTTTTGCTCGATCTTCCCTGAATCACGATGATGTATTTATCCTGGACACTGAGAACAAGATTTATCAGTTCAATGGTGCAAACTCTAATATTCAGGAAAGGGCAAAGGCATTAGAAGTTATCCAGTTTTTAAAGGAAAAGTACCATGGTGGAGTGTGCAAGGTTGCGATTGTTGGTAAGGATGATCCATATTCAGTATTGATGATGTTTTCCAGCTTTTTTAACTTGTCTGCAAGTATTAACTGAATTTTCCGCAAGGTATATTCATCCTACTCTATCTAAAGCTATCACTTTTTTCATGGTAATCACCCTGCCAGATGATGGGAAATTGGACACTGAGTCAGACTCCGGTGAATTCTGGGTCCTCTTTGGTGGGTTTGCTCCCTTAGGCAAGAAAGCTAGCACTGAAGATGATGTTATTCCCGAGTCCACTCCGGCTAAACTTTATAGGTAACTGTATCTTCTAAAATTTGGCTAGAGTTGAATTTCTATAGGAGCAAATTTAAGTGAGTAGACACATCCTGCTTGATTTTAACAATGTTACTACTGTGTCAAAAGGTGTGCATTTTCACTAACTGCTAATTTGGAATCACTGGTTCCTGTAGCATAACTGACGGTGAAGTAAAGCCCATAGAAGGTGAACTATCGAAAAGCATGCTGGAAAACAGCAAATGCTATCTACTAGACTGTGGTGCTGAGATTTTTGTTTGGGTTGGACGGGCAACACAAGTAGAGGAGAGAAAAGTTGCCACTCAAGCCGCTGAGGTAGAGCTAGAGACGTGGTATTGGTTTCTTTATGCATGTCAAAAATATGAATTCTCATTCCCAAACTTTTATCTCCAGGGCTTTGTTGCTAGCCAGAATAGACCAAAAGCAACACGCATAACCCGTCTCATCCAAGGGTATGAAACCAGTTCATTCAAGTCCGGCTTCGATTCTTGGCCGATTGCATCTGCAACTCCTGGTGGTGACGACGGAATAGGAAAAGTAGCTGGTATGGATCACTTAAGAAGCTACAATTAAGTCTATTATATTTTGTGTTTAATATTATTGAATACCATTTTTTTCCTACTTCTAGCTTTGCTGAAGCAACAAAAAGTTGCAGTCAAAGGTTTGACCAAAACTGCTCCTGTACAAGAAGAAGTTCCTTTGCTTGAAGGCGGTGGAAAGATGGAGGTCATGTTCATAGTTTTCTTTTATTTCTTATTTATATTTGACATAAAGACAAAATGTTTATATGAGTATGGTATTGCTTGTTTTTCAGGTATGGTGCATCGATGACGGTGCCAAGACGCTGTTGCCGAAAGAGGATATTGGTAAATTCTGTAGTGGAGACTGCTACATTGTGCTTTATGCGTACCACTCAGTTGAAAGGAAAGAAGATTACTTTCTGTGCTATTGGATTGGAAAGGATAGCAATGAGGTAATTTACATTGCCCTTGTGGTCATTCGGTCCTCAAGTTTTTGTTGATATGTAGAACTGCCTTCAAAATAGCAATGTGAATCAGTGGATTTGATTTAAATAATGTGGACTAGCATGCTGCCAAGATGAGCCCATTGTCATTACTAAAAGAACGATAGATAGGGCCCCAATATGAGTTCCTCCTACTGATGGAATTTAGAAGTTGCCTTCTGAATTTCGAGCACGTCTACTTGGACTGCCATCATTGATTTTGTCCGCAATAAGTTGCACTTTTATTGTCATTTCTTTTAAGAATTGCTTTCTAGATCGTTTAGTGGTAACAATATCTACTTCATTCGATTTGTTCTCCACACCTCTTTTCATTATTTTCCCATTTGTAGCTTCCACCCATCATGTTCTTTCATAGAAGAAAGAGGTGCTTATGTAGTCACATGTTAACTTGATGGCTTCATTCCGAAGATGGTCATCACTACTTAAAATTTTCATTTTCTAAAAGTACATATATCTTAATTCAGGAGGACCAAAAGGCAGCTGCTGAGTTGGCTAATACAGTGTTTAACTCGCATAAGGGGAGGCCTGTTCAGGTATCATGTATTACCTTTGACTGGCTATGGTTATTCTAACGCTTGTGTTTCTAATAGATGTTTCTTCCAGGGTCGTGTATATGAAGGTAAAGAGCCACCTCAATTCATTGCACTTTTTCAACCTATGGTGGTCCTTAAGGTATTCAATTTGACCTCAAACTTTTAGAATCTCATTAGCAATTTACCTTTGCTTGTAGAGTTTTTGGTTCGAATTTCGAAGGTATCAATTTTCCAATTGTCTGATTCCTATTTAGGGTGGCATAAGCGCTGGTTACAAAAAGAGTATAGAAGAGAAAGGCTTGACTGATGAAACCTACACAACAGATTCTGTTGCTCTATTTCAGATATCAGGAAACTCCATGCACAATATTAAAGTACAGCAAGTTGATGCAGTATGTATTAGTTGGTTATTTTGTCATGTTTTTCCTTTTAAACTTTCATTGGTTGGTTTGATTTTCCAATGAATAAAAATGTATTTTTTTCTTAAAACCTACATGCAAAAATGGTTTAATCTTGTTTTACATGCAAGTATTTTAGACCCTTACAGTTCTTGTTGCTACCATTGACTGTACAATCATGTTTGATGTAACACCTTATTCTAATTTGCACTTTTCATAATGCAATTTTCATAATCTCTCTATTATTTTAATAATAGTGAGAAATGAGCTATTTTATTTATCAAATGCATGATGATGACTGCAATCCTGCAGTTTTTTGTTATGACGTGTGCCGTATGACTACCATTTACTTTTGTAGCCTAACAACAGGTATAGTGCTGCATGATGACTGTGTCCTTGTTTCTGTAACTATTGTTTAGGTGGCAACATCGTTGAACTCGACTGAGTGTTTCCTCCTGCAATCTGGATCTTCGGCAATTTTCTCTTGGTATGGAATTCAAAGCACTCACGAACAGCAGCAATTGGCCGCCAAAGTTGCTGAATTTTTGAAGGTATATACTATAGAAACTTGTTTACATTGGGGTTTTTCTTGTGACACAAGATGAAAGAACACGGATTTATTGGGAGGACTGGTAAGACTTGATATAGTTACATTCTTACAGTCTAGACTCCAAGTTCCAACAGGTTGAGTTGACCAATTAAGCATTGGTAGTGGGACGATATTAAATCGGTTTCTGGCTTAAAGCTTGTGATTTGCTCCTCATAGATAAGGATAACACTACCATTGTTTAGTTCTTTCAAGATTTCCTTTCCCAATGTCTATCAATCATCTAATAATCTTTCACATTCAGCCTGGAGTCACTCGGAAACATTGTAAAGAAGGAACTGAGACCTCTGCCTTCTGGTCTGCACTTGGTGGTAAAAAAGATTATACCTCAACCTTAAAAGAATCTCATGAGACTGTCAGGGATCCCCACTTGTACACTTTCTATCTTAATAAAGGTGTATTTCTTAACCAAAAATGTGTTTTGCTTTGCCCTCAGTTATTAACGAAGTTTATACCATTCTAACTTTTTTTTTCCATGATTTTATATTCTTCTACGGGGATACCTCAGGAAAGTTTGAAGTGAGTTTCTCCTAATGTGATTGAAACTTGTTACTGCTATATTCAGTGTATTCTATATGTAAGTTTACATTCCATTGTTCAGGTTGAGGAAGTTCACAATTTCGATCAGGACGATCTCTTGACTGAAGATATGCTGATACTCGACACTCATGCTGAAGTGTTTGTTTGGGTTGGTCAGTGTGTAGACGCCAAAGAAAAACAACAGGCTTTTGAATTTGGCCAGGTAATAAATAAACATTGGGTTCTTCTTTGTATGATCCTTTTCATACGCTCATCATTCATTTTAGAAAACTCCATGCAGAAGTACACAAACAGGGCTGTATCTCTAGAGGGTATGTCTCCAAAGATTACACTATACAAAGTTACTGAAGGAAACGAACCCTGCTTCTTCACTACATTCTTTTCATGGGATTCTCACCGAGCTACTGTATGTGTTTCCTTCATTAGAGTTTTCTACTTTATCCTTCCTGTAACTTGAATTTATGTTAAATTGTTTGTCTTCATCAGCAACAAATTATGAGAAGTTATATTCTCAGCTTGTCCACATAAAATGGAATGAGAAGAAATAAAATAAAATGCAAACCATATGCTTTTAATCAATGCGATAGTTTCTAGATAAGGAAATGTTTGAATGCATGTATAGAGAGCCTCTATGAGATTTGCAATACCTGTAACCATAATAAGTAACCTCGGTTTAATGGATTTCTTTCTCAGCACCAAAAGCAATTAAGAATGAGAAAGAAAAAAAAAAAGAGAGAAAAACTTCTGAACAGGTGACTCAAATGAGACATTACCAATAACGGAAAAGTAGGATAGTAAACTTTTTGATGATTTATTAATGCTATATGGTCCATAGAATTGATTAACATAGTGCACTTGTTTAATGAAAGTACCATGCAATCCTTCAAAAAATTAAAATTTAAGGATCATATCATTGAGAACTTCTTATATCTTGGATGAGACAACAATTACCCTATTGTTGTCACAGTGTGCCGAAAAAGAATCAGTTACTGTGAATTGTATGCACACACTGAAAACTTTACGAAATGCTCTGTTGTTTTCTCTAAGAGTCAACTGCTTTTTGCATGACATGATTCATCCTTCCTTTCATGTGTATTGCACGCACTGCTTCTGTTTGATATTTATGCTTTGATGTTTTTTGTGGATCACAGGTGCCAGGAAACTCGTTCCAGAAGAAGGTGGCATTGCTCTTTGGAGCTAGCCATGCAGAGGTAATTTCCATTTTTAGTTCACATGCAGTGAAAATTTTTAGCATATGAAATTTCTGTTTAGTATACAGAAATTTTGATCATAAAATGAAAGTCCAATGGTAACCAAAATGGTTTCTTTCAATGCCTTGTAAGAATACTTGTGGGGATTAATTTACTCAAAGATTTCACTTACTGCTGCAAAGATAATCTTTATGGCAAGTTATCAAAATAATGTTGTCCCTACTCCTTAGCCAACCCTAATCCGTATTTCAGCCTCATCTATTAGGTTTTTACTGCACAGAAACAAACTCTTTCAGGCCATCTCTCATCCTAGTTCCAGTGCTATTTCTCTCTTTTCTTTATACAAAGCCTACTTCTACCCGTAACCCCTCCCCACCCTTTTAACGGAGGAAAAGCCCTGCATGCTCAAATCCACTTCCTCCTAATTGATGCGATAGAAACGTTGCCTACTGAACTGCAATTTCATTTCAATTAATGCTGTTTCTGCATACATTTATTTTCATCCATCCGTAATCAACTTCCTCACCCTATGGGCCAACGGCTATGGTCCATTCAAGCACTTCGACATCTTGCCTATTACCTTTTTCCTCACATGTACTAGGTGTTCAAACGTCCAAGTCAATTAAAGAAGACTTCCAACCGTAGGTTATCAGTGATGATAACAAGCAACTTCGTGTTGTGTTTTGTCTGCCAAATGCTTTTGCTTTCTGGCTTATTGAATTTAATATTTGTCATTTGTGTTAGCTGCTATAGCAAGCCATCTCAGTTTTCATTTAGCTTCAGCTTGATGCTGCATTTCTTTCCCATCTTTTCAATTGGTTCAAATATTGGTTCAGCCTTGTTTCATCCCTCATTTGACCTTTTTTGTCATGGTATGTCTCCAGATGTGCCCAATTATTGATTCCTTCTGCTTTTGCAGCCATTCCCTCAAGTTTTATGTCATGATGCATTATTGTCTGAAATGCTGTGTATTTTGAGAATTCAAAGCATTCAACATTGCTTTTTAGTTTAAGAATTTGATATGCACCATTATTTCAGGCTCAGGACCGATCCGACGGTCAGGGACCCAGGCAAAGAGCAGAAGCTTTAGCTGCCTTAACATCTGCATTTAATCCATCATCAGAAGGCAAAACTTCAGCTCCAAAGCCAGTTTCCACCAGTCAGGGATCACAACGAGCGGCTGCTGTAGCTGCTCTCTCCCAAGTTCTTACTGCAGAAATTAAGAAATCACCCGATGGATCCCCTAGAAAATCTGCTAGCAGCACTCCTGCAGTAACCAGCCCTACTTGTAAGTACCCTTTTTGTATCTTTGAACAAAGTTCTTCTCTAAAAAAGAAAGAACCATTGCTTAAGATCAATACACCGGATGTTGGTGCAATGTCCAATAAGTTAAATCCATCTCCTGTCTTTACATGTAATTCTATTGTACAGATGAAGCAAAGAGTGAAGCAGACCCTTCCGAAGCACAGGATGCTCATGAGACAGCTGAAGGCGAGACAGGTGAAACCAATGGGGACAATTCCGAACCGATAACTCAGTCATGTACATACAGTTACGACCAGCTGAAGTCCAAATCTGAAAATCCAGTAACTGGAATTGACTTCAAACGCAGAGAGGTTGTCCCATCATCGATGTTTACAAGTTCACTCTTATCCTTTTGTCTGAATTATCTTAGTTCTTACTCTGTCTTTGATTTCTCAGACTTATTTGTCCCATGAGGAGTTTGAGACGGTATTCGGGATGCCGAAAGAAGCATTTTACAAGTTGCCAAAGTGGAAGCAAGATCTTCAAAAGAAGGAAGTTGATCTATTCTAGAGCTTCATGCACTTGAACAGTGATTCAAGTGTTTCCATTGCATTCTACCTAGCAATCCCTCTTATATTTGATCTTCCATTCCGCCCAAATATCATGGTTTCGTCTACACGATGCCCAGATTACCATTTTTGTCAGCTTTTTTTTCTTCTCGATAAACGTACGTGTAATTAGTATTCGGATGGATTCCGATGTTGCATGGATTACCATGAACTCATATTGGAATGTTTCGCAGGTCAACATTCTTTGATTTGGTTGCCATATAATATCTCATTTGATTTTTTGGTTTAATTCAATTCATTATTTAAGAATATTACGTTTCTTTTTTGGTTTAATAATAAATGCATAATTATTTTATACGATCTTTCTTTTTCATAACTAAATAGGGATACTGACAACAAAATTGATATATTTGAGGCATTGCATGGTGTTTGGATTTTAACTTGATGGGATGAAAATTTGTACAGCTGTAATGATTTTCTCATTTTACATTTTTTTCTCAAAAAAGATCTATAATAATTTTAACCTTCTTATATTTACAAATATTTTAAAAAACTAATTTCTAACATCACACATAAATTTTTCACATTTAATTTCTCAAAAAAAATTGTTTTTAATTATTGTGATTAGTGTAAAATAATATTCATTAGTTAAATTATTAAACATATATATTAACTTATTTAAAAATTCAAATATTATATTACTAAAAATTTCAAATCATAATTAAAATATTTTTATCATATTTAATGTGAAATAAATTTCACTTCATATAATTAAGGCTTAATGACAAATTTGATCACTAATATTCACATGTTTTGTCAAAATGACTAATTGTATTTTTAAGCATTTTTTTAGCAATTAACATTTGTTTTTTTTTTCAATTTGCTATTTTTAACATATTTGATAAAAGTACAGTTAAAAAGTTAATGGAGATGATGTGGAATTTCATATGAATGAGATGTATTTTTTTTATTTAAGTAACCAATAAGATAATTACATATGAAAAATAATAAAATAAATAAATCATAAATGAAATTAAAAAATTAACTCTTAATTAAAAAATAAACTTTACCATCTTAAAAAACTCAACTCAATAGAAAACCCTATCAGTAAACAAATCTACAAAAGATTTAAAAACTTTTGAAAGAAAAAGAATGATTGAAACCTTGAACCATTTTGAAACCTTGGATCACTAGAAATCCTACGAGTATTGAAATCAAACCGAAAATACTGATCTTTCGATCAAGAGGCAAGAGAAACCCAAAACCTTTCCCTATTACTAAGCTTTGAAGAGGAACAAACTGCATTTGGAATCAAGAGATTGAGGCAAAGCAAAGGTTAGTGTTTCGTTACTAATCGACGAGGTATTCTAATATTTTGGGTTTAAGCTTATGAAATTTGGTGTTTAACTTGATTTTCATAATAATCTTTATTGAATTAGATTTAAGGTTTTGAAACTCTAAATTTGAAATTCAAGATTGAATTTAGTATTTGGGTTGTTTTAGTTCAAAAGAGAGAAAAACTTGTAATGGAATGAAATACAGGTTAGTCAAATGTATCGAAAATGAGTTTCTTGATCTTAAGATACGTTATTTGTTTGCTCGTATAGAAATAATGAAAAAAAAAGAGACGATAATCAAATTCAAATATCTTTATAGAACATATTACTTCGGGTTGGGTTGAAAATTTAAAGACACCATTTTTAGTTCTTAAAGCCAAAGACTTCATCTCCATCTTCAAAGTAAATTGGTTTAACATCTTCTCATTATTGGTATGTTTTCATAAAAACTTTTTGTTATGTGCAACGCCTCAAATTTTTTGGAATTTTAATTGAGTAGGATTGTTAAATGATATAAGTTGATTTAGTGGTTGTGTGTTATGGTTATGTGTGAGAAGGGTTGGGTTCAAATCTCTGTGTGTGCATTGTAAGAATTCTTTTTGTTTTGAGCCATGTAATGGAAGTTGAGTTTTAATCAAATTCCAAGAGAGTGGATAGTGTGGGGAGATTTTTTTTTTTTTGATTAATAAGAGAGAACATAAAATAATGATTAATCAACCATCAATCTTGGTGTCACAGCTCCATTTACATCTGCTTTTGGTAAGCTACGAATTGTATCTGGTGGATAATAAAAGACAGAACATTGTAGCGGTTGATCCGAAGCCATTGAACCTAAACCATCGGCGAGCTTATTGCCTTCTCTATAGGTATGGTGAGTAATCACCTCCCATTCCTTATTCATGTACTTGCAAGCCTCCTTACACAAACGATGTTCATCAGTCTTAGCATTACTAGACAACATGATAACGAAAATTAAAGAAAGACAAGTTCTCCCCCTTTTATTTATGTTCAAACCCCTAAACTTTGACTCTCCTTTTGCTTGGTAGGCCCTTGTAACACCTAAAACTCGAAACCATCATCGGTTAGGGTTTCGGTGTCTTTCCGATCATCTAACTTCATCTCTTAATTCCATTTCATTTAATCTTATTTCAATAAGAAAATGCGTCAAACATAATATCAATCATCAATTTATTATAAACACAACTCAATAAGGGCAAAAATATAATTTTCGTAATTTTTAGAGACTTCTACAGGTACCTGTTGGACAAGTATCAGTAGAAGTCAAGTCAGTGAGCAATTCAAAAATAGTGCACAATTCTATCGATACAAGTGTCACTTCTACCAACATAAGTCATGCTTTTATTGATACTAAAAACTCTAGAGAGCTAAGAAGTCCTACCTTGCTTATTATACAACTATCAATACAATTCAAGTCAATGAACAACCTCTCTCCTACCGTGTACTTCTACCGATACATGCATGAGATCTACCGAAACAAGTGTGCAGAATGCAACTATTCATACCAAATCTCATGCTTATCAAACATTTCTCATTTCAATAACATAAGGTACAATGGAAAATTTCCTTAAAGTTCTTAAGCACATACAACAATACATTTCATTCCATTAGTGCCTATTTTCAACCAAGTGCAACATACAAAATACGAAAACTTTCTAATCAAGGTTTCAACTTAGAACCATAAATCGAAATCAAGTGTAATACAAAATAACGTCATCCTAGTACATGCCATATAACCAAGTGATGTAAAAACTATTAAACGAGCTTCGCGATAGTGTGATTTCTTCGAGATGATCCTATCTTCAAGCAGTAAAATAATCTACAAAACAACAATAACATCTTTGGTAAGCTTCATAGCTTAATAAGTTCAAAACATTTAAAAGAGTTACCAAACGTATGCATAAAGTAGTTATAACTCAACCAAGCCAGGATAACCCATCGCTTCCTCGAGCCATATTTAGCATTTCAACTTTCCTTTTTATATCTTTTCTGTTACCAGTACCCGATGCTGCTCACATGAGCTATTGATGACTCGCAACATATGCAGTACCCCAACCATCAGTACGATATCTATCTAGTTAACTGTCCCCAAATGATGCTGCTCACACGAGCTGTCAAAAATATGCACTTAAGCAACATTCCCAACCATCGTAGGGCCTGTAATCCATTCTAGGATTCATATCGCTTTTTCGACTCACGATGCTACTCACATGAGCTGTTAAGGACTCGCAACATATGCTGTACCCCAGCCATCGCGTCGGTTTACTTTCATCGACTTAAAGCTTACTATCTCTTTCGATTCATTTCTTCAAATCTCTTTAATTCTCAGTACTTCCATTTGTTAAACAATGATAATATATATATATAAGTAATATTTAAGTACAAATTTACATTACGAACTTACCTGACTGAATTGTAGTGACGGAAAGGCTCTACGGACTATTATGTTAATTTTCCCTTTCTACGATCCCTGGCATGATTGTAATCTAAATCAACAAATCACCTAATTTTTTACATTAAAACACATAATTGGGTTATTTAACATAATTTGATCCTTTTGGAAAAATTACGAAATTACGCATAATACTTTCCTTTTTATTCAATCTAGTCCTTTCAGTACAAAATATGCAAAATGCTCATTTCTTCTTAAATACTCTCTAACGGAATATTCTTAGTTCGTAAACAAGTCCGTACAAACCAATTATTTCAACCAAATGTACACAATTCCATCTCTTTTACATTTTACTCCTTAAACCCTAATTTCATCGAAAATCACTTTACAAAAAAATCCAACCCAATCATCAAACATAAAAATCCATCAAAAACTTTCAAGAATAAAAATTTTCAACAATGGCAAGTTTCATAACATTTGGCAGATTCACAAATTAGTGTTTAGATTAGCTAGATTAAGCTAACACGGACTCAAAAACATAAAAATTACTAAAAGGGCATCATTTGCTTACCCAAATTAAGGCTCAAAGATTAGAACACAAAACCCTAGCTCCCTTGTTCTTGCCGTGGAAGAAGAAGAAGAAAAATATTAGAATATCATCTTTTCTTCTTAAATTTTCGCTTATATACTTAATGGCAAAATGGTAAATTTTAGGACTTTCATAATTAACTTAATTAACTACTTGTTTAGCCTTAATTAATCCTATTTTTATTCAATTCATCCCATGATAAATCACCCACTATCATACTTTTGGTTAATTCACTCATTTGGTCCCTTTAGTTAATCAACTCAACTTTTGTACCTTTTACGATTTAATCCTTTCCATTCAATTAACTGTCAAAACGTTAAAATTCCTTAACCAAAATTTAATACAATGCTAACGACACCATAAATATTTAAATAAATAAATTCAAGACTAAACTCATTGGAGTTGTGATCCCAAAATCACTGCTTCTAACACCATTAAAAATCGGGCTATTACAACTCTCCCCCCTTAGGGAAATTTCGTCCTAAAATTTCTTACCAGTAAACAGGTTGGGATACTGTGACCTTATAGATGCATATGTTTCCCAAGTTGCTTCTTCTAACCCGTGACGGTTCCATAAGACATTTACCAGTGGCACTCTTTTGTTTCGCAGTTCTTTTACCTCGCGAGCCAAAACTTTAATCGGTTACTCTGAATACGACAAATCCAACTGTATCTCAACCTCATAGGGTGTAATCAATTGAGAAGGATCTGATCTGTATCGTCTCATCATCAAAACATGAAACACATTATGAAACTTCTCGAGTTTTGGCGGTAAAGCCAGCTTATAAGCTATTAGACCAACTCTTTCAAGGATCTCATACAGCCCGATAAATCGCTGACTCAGGTTTCCTTTTCTGCCAAACCACAACACCTTCTTCTAATGTGAAACTCTCAAGAAGACTCGATCTCCCACTGCAAATTCTATATCTTTCCTTTTGAGATCTGCATACGACTTCTGCCGGTCAAACGCTAATTTTAAACAATCACAGATTATTCGAACCTTATCTTCAATCTCATGTATCAAATCGGTTCCAACCAATTTAGACTCGCTCAACTCTGTCTAATACAAGGTTATTCCGTATTTTCTATCGTATAATGCCCCAAACTGTGTCATTTTAATGCTTGCCTAATAACTGTTATTATAAGCAAACTCTACTAATGGTAGGTACCTCTCCCAATTTCTCTCAAACTCGAGTATATAACATCGTAACATATCCTCTAGGATCTGTATCACTCCTCAAACTGACCATCTATCTGCGGGTAATATGTAGTGCTGAAACTCAACCGGGTTCCCAAAGTTTCATGTAGCTTACCCCAAAACCTAGAGGTAAAATGTGGGTCCCTGTTAGAGATAATAGATGCTGGTACTCCGTGCAGTCATACGATCTCTACTACGTATAACTCTGCCAACTTCTCAAGTGGATAATCTACTCGGATAGGGATGAAGTGAGTTGACTTCGTCAATCTATTTACAATTACCCAGATCGAATCTTTCTTGCTCGGTGTCACTGGTAATCTTGTAACGAAGTCCATAGTGACTCGTTCACATTTTCACTCAGGAATAGTAATCAGTTACAACAAACCAGATGGTACCTGATGCTCAGCTTTCACTTGCTGACACACTAGAATCTAATCATGAACTCAAAGATATCCCGTTTCATTCTCGACCACCAATACATCTTCTTCAGGTCGTTATACATTTTCACACTTCCTGGATGTATGGATTAAGTACTATTGTGAAATTCTGTTAAGATATCTCGTTTCAATTTTGAATCATTAGGAACACACACTCTGCCTCTCAAATACAGCATACCATCCATATCAACTGTAAACTCTATGGTGACATCACTCTGCATATGTTCTTTCTTAGCGACAAGCTTTGGATCATTTTTCTATAACTCTTGAATCTGCTATAAGAATAACAGTCTCCTCCCAAGTTCAGCAGTGATAGAACCATCACTCTCTAGTGACAAATGGGCATTCATTGCTCTTAATGCAAACAATGACTTTCGGCTCAAGGCATCGAAAATAACATTAGCCTTTCCCGGGTGATAATCAATCACAAGGTCATAATCCTTTAATAGCTCTAACCATCAGCGCTATCATAAATTCAGCTTTCTCTGCGTCATCAGATATTTCAAACTCTTATGATCCTTGACGTGACATATCTCACCATATAAATAGTGACGCCAAATCTTTAGTGCAAAGACTATGGCAGCTAATTCCAGATCATGAGCCGGATAATTCTTTTCATGCGGCTTTAGCTAACGGGAAGCATAAGCTATCACTTTCCCAGCTTCCATCAAAACACATCCCAAACCACTTAATGATGCATCACTGTAGATAACAAAATCTTTTCCTGAATTTGGCTACGTCAAAATCGGAGCTTCTGTTAGCAACTTCTTCAACTGATCAAAACTCTGTTGGCACTTTTCAGACCAAACAAATTGGACATTCTTCTACAGCAATTTTGTCATCGGTAAAGCTATAATAGATAAATCTTTTACAAACCATTGGTAATAACCTGCAAATCCCAGAAATCTGTATACCTCAGAAACATTCTTCAGTACTTTTCAATTGAGAATAGCTGAAACTTTACTCGGGTCAACTCGTATTCCTTCCGAAGATACCACATGCCCCAAAAATCCAACCTTTCGAAGCCAGAACTCACATTTGTTGAATTTTGCATACAACTATTTTTCTTGCAAAATCTGTAACACCTCTCTTAGATGCTGAGTATGCTCTGACTTCGTCTTGGAATAAATCAGTATGTCAATAATAAATACAACTACAAATCTATCCAACTAAGGTTGAAATACCATGTTCATCAAATCCATAAATGTTGTTGAAGCATTGGTCAACCCAAACAGCATAAGCAAAAACTAGTAATATCCATATCGGGTCTTTAACTCTATTTTCGATACATTATAATCTTTCACTCGCATCTAATAGTAGCTTGACCGAAGATCTATCTTGGAAAACACGGTGGCACCTTTCAGCTGATCAAACAACTCATCAATCCAAGGCAACAGATATTTATTTTTAATTGTTACCTTATTCAGTTGCTTGTAATCTATACACATCTTCATTGAGCCGTCTTTCTTCTTCACAAATAGCACAGGTGTACCCCAAGGCGATACACTAGGTCGTACGAACCCTCTGTCTAATAATTCTTACAACTGAGCCTTCAACTCTTTCAACTTTATCTGTGCCATCGTGTACGGTGGAATTGAGATCGATGAACTACTAGGTAACACATAAATACCAAACTCTACCTCTCTGATCGGTGGTAAACCCAGCAATTCCTCTAGAAACACATCTGTAAACTCATTAATAACTGGTACCTATTTTAATTCTGTCCCTGCATCCCGTATGTTGAGTATATATGCCAGATATGCTTCACAGCCTTTACGAACCATTTTCTGTGCTGAGATAGCTGAGATCACTCTAGTTTCACTGTTCAATCTACCAGATTCAACTGTAATTACTTCACCAGTCAAACATTTCAAATCAATCTGTCTTCGTTCGCAATTTACCACTCAACCATGCTCAGATAACCAGTCCATACTCAAAATCACATCAAACTCGGTGAAAGGTAATAACATTAGGTCGGTAGGAAATTCATAACCCTGGACTTTTAGTGGACATTTACGACATAACAGGTTAACAATGACACTACGACCCAATGGATTTGTGACTTGTATATCAAATTCAATCGACTCAACAGAAAAATTTTTGTAAGTGGCTAAAGCAGTACAAATATACGAATGAGTTGATCCCGGCTCAATCAAAGCACACAATATCATTAAAAGGATAAAATATACTGGTCACAACATCAGGAGTGGTAACCTCTTCTCTAGCTTTGATGGCATATATCCGTGAAGGTGCTCGAACCTTCGACCTATTTACATTATCCCTATTTTTATTTTGGTTTTCACCCGCACTGTTGCTCTATCCTGGGCTTCTACTTTTTTATAGTGATTAGAGGGTTTACACTTTGATCTTCTTTTACCTCAGAATTCATTAGATAATTTCACATGAAGTGATTGGTACCTCCACATTAGAAACAAGCTCCCTTAATCAATCGATATTCACCAGAATGGATCCTTTTGCATTGCTCACATACCGACTTTGGTGTGTTATAAATGCTTTCCATGCTATCAGCGGGCCGATTCTGAAATCTAGACTCTGGTAGCCCTGACCTTCTCCTACTCAGAAATCCAGATAAGATTGCCTCGCAATTTTCATTTTCTCTGAATTTCTTCGATGGTGACATAGAGAAAGTTCTGGTAGGATTCTTCTTTTTGAACTCACGAAATCTCTTCTCTCTCTATCTTTTCTGATTGTATATTTCCTCCATTTTCTGTGCTCTGTCTGCCAGGACAACAAATGGTCGTATTTCTAAACCACCTACCATCATCTTAATCTCATCATTCAATCCGTCCTCAAATCGAATACACATAGCCTCGTCTGTCCCGCGTATATTTACTGAGAAGTATAAATTCCTATTCGTATTCTGCCATTATTTTGTTTCCCTATCTTAACCCTAAGAATTCTTTCTTCTTTCTGTTCAGATATCTTTTGTTGACATATTTCTTTTCGAATTCTGTCTGAAAGTATACCCAACAAATTTCATTCTCAAGAACCACAGCTAGGATCATCGTCCACCAGCTATAAGCTTCATCTTTCAGCAGTGAAACTGCACAACTCATATAGTCTTTCGGGGGAAAAGCCTTCGTTTAGTACTCTCAAAGTGTTTTACAACCAATATTCGATCTTGGATGGATCATCCTCTGCACTTCCACGAAATTCTTCTACTCTATATTTTCTTACCCTATCCGTCGAAATACGACACCTCTATTCTATCACAAGAAGAGGTGGAGTCACTACTGGAGGTGCTACAGGTCGGGTAGCAGGCTGTGTAGCAAGAGGTAGAGGTTGTAGAGCCATCAGATTATTTCTCATGAATTCTGAGAACCATTGTCCCATTAAACCGAAGAACATATTTTTGGCTTCATTTTTTATCATTGATAAGATAGGTATACCATGATTGACCCCGAAATCATTAGACGAGACATTACTGTTTACTTCGTTGGTCTCGTCTCTTTCAGAATCAAACATCTCTATTTATCTATAAAAATTGTAGTTAGATCGGATCCATCTATATCATACTATCACAGGTTCATATAGCATGTACTTTTAAATCAATAAACACAGCCTAAACAGTCTAAGAAATGATTAAACCATAGGCTCTGATACCACTAAATATAACACCTAAAACTTAAAACTGTCATCGATTAGGGTTCTGATATCTTTTCAATCATCTAACGCTGTTTATCTCTCAATACCATTTCATTTAATCTTATTTTAATAAGAAAATACATCAAACACAACATCAATCATCAAATTATTATAAACACAACTCAATAAGGGAAAAAATATCATTTCTACTATTTTTAGAGACTTCTATTGGTACCTGTTGGACAAGCATTGATAATAGTCAAGTCAGTAAGTAATTCAAAAATAGTGTAGAATTCTATCAATACAAGAGATAGTTTTATCGATACAAGTGTCACTTCTACCGATACATGCATGAGATCTACCGATACAAAAAACTCCAGAGAGCTAAGAAGTCCTACCCTGCTTATTATGCAACTACCAATACAACTCAAGTCAGTGAACAACCTCTCTCCTACCTTAAACTTTTACCGATACATGCATGAGATTTACCGAAACAAGTGTGCAGAATGCAAATATTCACACCAATTTTCATGGTTATCAAATAATTCTCATTTCAATAACATAAGGTACAATGGAAAATTTCCTTAAAATTCATAAGCACATACAACAATACATTTCATTCCATTAGGTGCCTATTTTCAACCAAGTGCAACATACAAAATAAAGTAACTTTCTAATCAAGGTTTCAACACAGAACCATCAATCGAAATCATGTGTAATACAAAATAATGTTATCCTAATACATGACATATAACCAAGTAATGTAAAAACTATCAAACGAGCTTTGTGATAGTGTGACTTCTTGGAGATGATCCGATCTTCAAGCAGCAAAATAATCTACAAAACAACAATAACATCTTTGGTAAGCTTTATAGCTTAGTAAGTGCGAAAAGTTTAAAAGAGTTACCAAACATATGTATAAAGCAGTTATAACTTAACCGAGCTAGGATAACCCATCACTTCCTCGAGCCATATTTAGCATTTCAATTTTCCTGTCTATATCTTTTATGTTACCAGTACCCGATGCTGCTTACACGAGCTGTCGAGGACACACAACATATGCGGTACCCCAGCCATCGGTATGGTGTCTGTCTATTTAATTGTCCCCTAATGATGCTTCTCACACGAGCTGTCAAGGACTCGCAACATATGCGGTACCCCAGCCATCGCGTCAGTTTCATTTTATCGGCTTAAAGCCTATTATCTCTTTCGTTTCATTTCTTCAAATCTCTTTACTTGCCAATGCTTCCATTTGTTAAACAATGATAAAATATATACAAGTAATATTTAAGTACAAATTTACATTACGAACTTATCGGACTGAATTGTAGTGACGAAAAGGCTCTAGGGACTATTATGCTAATTTTCTCTTTTCGCGATCCGTGGCACGATCATAATCTAAATCAACAAATCACCCAATTTTTTACATTAAAACACATAATTGGGTCATTTAACACAATTTGATCCTTTTGAAAAAATTATTAAATTACGCATAATACTTTCCTTTTTATTCAATCTAGTCCTTTTAGTACAAAATATGCAAAATGCTCATTTCTTCTTAAATACTCTCCAACTGAATATTCTTAGTTCATAAACAAGTCCCTAAAAACCAATTATTTCAACAAAATGTACACAATTCCATCTCTTTTACATTTTACTCCTTAAACCCTAATTTCATAAAAAATCACTTTACAAAAAAATCCAACCCAATCATCAAACATAAAAATCCATCAAAAACTTTCAAGAATAAACATTTTCAACAATGGCAAGTTTCATAACATTTGACAGATTCACAAATTAGTGTTTAGATTAGCTAGATTAAGCTAACACGGACTCAAAAACATAAAAATTGCTAAAAGGGCATCATTTGTTACCCAAATTAAGGCTCAAATATTAGAACACAAAACCCTAGCTCCCTTGTTCTTGCCGTGGAAGAAGAAGATGAAAAATATTAGAATATCATCTTTTCTTCTCAAATTTTCGCTTATATACTTAATGGTAAAATTGTAAATTTTAGGACTTTCATAATTAACTTAATTAACTACTTGTTTAGCCTTAATTAATCCTATTTTTATTCAATTCATCTCATGATAAATCACCCACTATCATACTTTTGGTTAATTCACTCATTTGGTCCCTCTAGTTAATCAACTCAACTTTTATACCTTTTACGATTTAATCCTTTCCATTTAATTAACTATCTAAATGTTAAAATTCCTCAACCAAAATTTAATACGATGCTAACAAAACCATAAATATTTAGATAAATAAATTCATGACTCGACCCGTCAGAGTCGTGATCCCGAAATTACTGTTTTCGACACCACTGAAAACCAAGCTGTTACATCACTATTGTAGTTGGAGTCACCTTGCTCCTTCTTCTCCATTGGAGTCCATGGTTCAAATATATAATCTGGAAATTCTGGCACAAAGACAAATGGGTCACGAAACACTTTTACAAATGCACTTTTAAATGCAGTATCTCGTATCTTCGTGTATCTCCAATACGATTGTTGCTGCCATTGTATTTGTTGCATGCAATCCATCATCTTTGACAGCTCATTTCGAAGTTCAGATGGAGGTAACTAAGGTCTCGGTATGGATCTATTCGGCTCGAATGTTCATTCAGTAGACTTTGCCTCTTCATGCATTCCAATTGGTTTTGTCACCGAAAGATCGTCTTCAATTTCCACAGGATCTTCCTCAGGATTTTTTTCTTCCTCAGGATCTTCTTCTTCATTTTTAGCTTGCTGTTAAAGAATAGAATTTTCTGCTACTCGATATAGATCCCAATCAGTGATTGCTCCTTGGCTATATCTTGCTCTATTCACGTTTCCAAGAATTTCAGCTTTTAAGCACAACACTGTGATCGTGAATGGGAAATAAGCTTGAACAGAACGTCTCATGGCACAGTTTTGAATTTCTCTGATGATAATCCTTCCCACATCGATGGTCTTTGCCTTCAGGATTGAATAAAGCAACACCATTTGTTCTAATAAAATTGTAGTTCTTTGTTGAATAGGCACGAGACTGAATCGAATGAAGTAAAACCATACTTTTGCTATTGGTGTCAAGTTTTCTCTATGACATGTACGAATTCCATGTTTTGACACCGTTCATTCAGACCCTGGAACTATAAGTTCTCAAAGAATTTCTTGCAATTTCTCGGCCTCTAAGTTCTTTAACAAAGTAGAGTATTTGTCTTCTTCGAAATCAAGTAAGTTAAAGAACTCATTGATGGTGCTTGACTTTAATGGTACCTTGATTCTTTGGACGAAAATTTCTATAAGTTCAACCGAGGTAAAATTTGTATAAAATTCTCGAACCACTTCCTCATCTGCGCTCGGTTGCTTTTCACAAAATAATCCTCAATTCAGCGCTTCAGCAATTTTTCAGATATTTGCCATGAATTTTTTATATTTACTTTCTTCTAAAGTAAATCATTTCTCAGGCAACATCTGCTGATCTATGAACGTGTTATCATATCTTGCCTTGCCTCTTGCACTGTGGAATTTGTTCGGCACTTCTTCCATTGCGGCAAGAGTTCTCTTGCGCGACATGATTTTAACCTGATCAACAATAAAATTGACACAAATATTTTTCTAAATTTAATCAGTATATTAACAATTTAAAATAAATTAAAAAGTTAATAAATTAAAAAATAAAAAATAAAAATTTCTTACGACTTTTTGTTGAATAAAATCCAAATTAAATAAATAGGGTTAAAAAGAAAAGGGTTTGATCTAAGGTAGAGTTTGAAGAGAAACTTAGTGTTTAGGGCAAAGGGACACACAACCTAGGTGCTTAGGGCATGTGGTGCGCACGGCCTATGAATTCGACGCACAAGGCAGCAAGGCATGAGGCTTGGGGCAGCAGCAGCAGCAGGCGTGTGCATGGGATGGCTCAACAGCAGCGATGCAGGTGCTTGGGATGTGCGGCACAACAGCAGCTCGCTTGAACGTTGGCTTGCATAGACTAGATCTATGGCTTGCGAAAGCTGCGTCGAGCGCTTGTGGGAGCTTGCGGAAGGCATCAGGCGTCTGCGGCTGATGGTGCTCGACGTTGCTCGAGGACCTCCGATGGCTTCAATGACTTCCGATAGTGGTTGCCTATGGTGGCTAATTTAATGGTTTGAACGATAAATTTATGAAAATGTAGGCTATTTATAATGTATGAAAGATAATTATCATCAAACTCTCAAATTATTAAAATTCCTAAGTCCTACTTCAAATCAATAACAATTAACACAAGTTTAATTTAATTTTGAATTCTAAAAATAAATCCTAATTAAACTTTTGATAATAATTAATATAAATTATAAATTATAAATTTTAATTTATAATTTTATATTAAATATTCTCAATTTTGAAAAATAAAATAATATAAAAATAAATGAAAATTTTATTTTTAGTTGTTTTGGAAATATTTACAAATAAAAAGACAACTAATTTTAATATTTACAAAATTAACAACCAAATTTTACAAAGAATTCAATTAAGTCCTTGAACTTAGAATAATTTGAAAATTGAGTTGTAATTAAAACTTGGATAAACAATTGACCCTTTTTATTTGCAAAAATTAAAATAAAAAATTTATTTTCTAACTTAGGAAATAGTTTCTTGGAAAATTATGTTAAAATTAATTCCCAAGAAAGATTGGAGGAGTCACAAACGGTTCCGCTTAAGTTTCAGACTCCTAGACATAATTCATTTCAACATACTATTCCAGAAATTATAACCTAAGTTCTTTATTAAAATGAAATAAATTGTCTAATAAAATGAGCGATGCTTCATTTCGTTCAACGTTATTCCCCCAATAATGTTTCAATATCTGGGCATTAACTTGAAAAATACCTTGCTTACCATAGAGTTCAACCACTCCTTCTGAAAAAACTTGATGAATAATGAATGGACCTAACCAACGTGATCTCAATTTACCTAGAAAAAATTTCAATCAAGAGTTAAACAATAAAACTTGCTGACCTGCTTCAAACTCTCTGACTCGAATGTGCTTGTCATGCAATCTTTTTAATCTTTCTTTGCATAGCTTGGCGTTGTCATAAGAGAATGTTCGAAATTCTTCTAACTCATTGAGCTGAAGCATTCGTTTCTCTTTAGCAAGCTTAGGATCCAAATTGAGCTAATGAAGAGCCCAGTAAGCTTTGTGTTCTAATTCCAAAGGCAAATGGCAGGCTTTTCCAAATACCAACCTACAGGGAGACATCCCTAAAGGTGTCTTGTAGGCTGTTCTATTGGCCCATAAAGCATCTTCTAGTCTCTTAGACCAATCTCATCAATTCAAACACACTACCTTCTCAAGTATGCCTTTTAATTCTTTGTTTGCCAACTCAGCTTGCCCATTCGTTTGCGGATGGTAAGTTGTAGCAATTTTGTGCCTTATTTCGTGTTTATCAAGTAACCACTTCATCCATTTATGCACAAAATAGGACCCCTCATCACTGATGATGGCTCTAGGAGTTTCAAATCATGTGAACACATGCTTCTGTAAAAACTTCTTCACTAACGTGGGATCATTTGTCGGATATGCCTCAGCCTCAATCCATTTCGATACATAGTCGATTGCTACCAGAATATACTTGTTACCAAATGATGGAGAGAATGGACCAAGAAAATCAATACACCAAACATCGAAAAATTCCACTTCCATAATGTTTGTTCGAGGCATTTCATTTATGTTGGTGACATTTCCAACCCTTTGACATAGGTGTACGCATCTTTTAACAATGTCGGCCAAAAGAATCCAACTTGTAATACTTTGGCAGCGGTATGTGATCCTCCGAAGTGTCCCCCACTTGGAGCTGTGTGACAATGATATAATATTGCTCGTACTTCATCTTCTGCCACATATCTTTTGATCATCTGATCTGCACACTTCTTAAACAAATATGGCTCTTCCCAAAAGTAATACTTACCATTATGAAGGAACTTCTTTGTTTGTTGATACGTCTTATCATAGGGAATCAAACCATAAGCTAAGTAGTTAGCAAAATTAACAAACAAAGGGGTGTTATGACTTACCTTGAGTATATGTTCATCAGGGAATGTCTCTTGTATGGGTACAAGAGTTGAATTTTTTTCTTGTGGCTTCAATCTAGACAAGTGATCGGCTACTAGGTTCTATAAGCCTCTCGATCTTGAATTTCTAGATCGAACTCTTAAAGTGGTAGCACCCAACGAGTCAGTCTCGGCTTAGCATCTTTCTTGGCAAGTAAGTATTTAATTATCAAATGATCCGTAAAGATAGTCACTTTTGTAACTACAAGATAGAATCTAAACTTTTCAAAAGCAAACACAACTGCAAGTAATTCTTTTTCGATTACCGTATAGTTCATCTGAGCTCCTGAAAAAGTCTGACTTACATAGTAGATGGGATGAAAAACTTTGTTCCTCCGCTGGCCCATCACAGCTCCGATCGCGAAGTCACTTGCGTCACATATTAGCTTGAATGGTAGTTTCCAATCTGGTGTGATGATAATTGATGCTGAAACTAACCGATTCTTTAAATCATTAAATGTTGTCAAGCATTCTTCATTAAAGTTGAATGTCGATTCCTTCTCTAACAACTTGCTTAAAGGTTTAGCAATCTTAGAGAAGTCTTTGATAAATATCCAAAATCCAGCATGTTCCAAAAAGCTCTTAACACCCTTTACAGATGCTGGAGGTAGAAGCTTCTCGATAACATCTACTTTAGCTTTGTCGACTTCAATTCCTTGTCTTATTATTCGTTGTCCTAAAACAATACATTCTCGTACCATAAAATGACACTTTTCCCAATTGAGAACAAGGTTTGTTTCTTCGCATCGCTTTAGTACCTTAGCTAGATTAGCTAAACAGTCATCAATAGTGTCCCCGAACACTTCCAAATACTTCTCAACTGTTTCATTAAAAATGACCACCATACATCTTTGAAACGTAGCAGGTACATTACATAAACCAAAAGGCATGTGTCTAAATACGAACGTACCATATGGGCATGTGAACGTCATTTTATGTTGATCTTTCGATGCGATTGTAATCTGATTGTACCCTAAGTATCCATCTAGAAAACAATAATAGTCTCGCGCTACAAGTCTATCCAACATCTGATCCAAGAACGACAAAGGAAAGTGATCTTTCCTAGTCTCTTTTTTCACTTCCGGTAATCGATGCAAATTCACCATCCTGTAATCGTTCTTGTTGATATTAACTCGTTATTTTCATTCTTTATGACGGTAATACCTCATTTCTTTGGCACTCATTGGATAGGACTAACCGACGAACTATCTGAGATGGGATAAATGATACTCGCGTCTAACCACTTGATAATTTTTTTCTTGACTACATCCTTCATAATGGGGTTCAGTTTCCGTTGTCCATCAATTATTGCTTTCTTATCATCTTTAAGAATGATCTTGTGCATGCATACGGATGGACTCATACAACGAATGTTAACTATGGTTCATCCAATAGCATTCTTGAATTGTTTCAACACTTCAATTAATTGGTCTTCCTATTTCTCAGTTAGTTGTGCTGAAATAATCACAGGAAAAGTAGAAGCGTCACCTAAATAGACATATTTTAAGTGTGAAGGTAATACCTTAAGCTATAATTTAGGTGGCTCTTCAATTGACGCTTTTGGTTGGACATAATCTTTGCTTTCTAAATTCAAAGATTCAAAATGAGGTTGTGGATTGAATCCCCTCAAATTAGCTTCCAGCAAAGCTAAGTTTTCCTCCCCCTCTTCATCACGTTAAGGGTTTATAAGCAAAATCTTTTCTAAAGGATCTTCAACAGAGTTGAATTCCTCTTCAATGATTAATTCTTCTAACTTAGACACTGCAGAACAATCATCAACTACATCAGGGAATCTCATAGATTTAAAAACATTAAAAGTTACCTGATCGTCTTGAACATGCATAGTCAACTCGCCCTTCTACACAACGATCAAAGTCCTTCCTGTTGTTAGGAACGACCTTCCTAAGATGATTTACAGTTCTTTATCTACTTGAAATTCCAAAATGACAAAGTCAGCAGGGAAAATAAACTTATCATCACGAATTAATACATCTTCAATTTTTCCTTCAAGATATGTTATAGATCAATCGGCTAACTGAAGTGTAACTGTAGTTGGTCTAACTTTACCTATCCCCAACTTTCTGAATATCAACAGGGGAATTAAGTTAATGCTCGCAACCAAATCACATAGTGCTTTACCACAATAAGTTGCTCCAATGTTGCATGGTATGGTAAAACATCCAAGATCCTTCAACTTTGAGGGTAGTTTGTCTTAAAGATATGCATTGCATTCCTTCATTAGGGCTACTATCTCAAATTCTTCAAGTTTTTGCTTCTTTGACAGGATATCCTTCATGAACTTGACATAATTCGGCATTTTCTCAAATGCTTCTACCAACAAAATGTTCATATGAAGTTGCTTGACTACGTCTAGGAACTTCTTGAGTTAGACTTCCTACTTCTGCTTTTGAAGTATTTGAGGGTAGGGTGGTAGAGGATTTCTAACTTGAATTGGCTGCTTTGGTTTCTCTGACACTTCTGCATCTAACGAAGTTGTTAGATCATCAGACTTGACTGGTTTTGAAGTCTCTTTCTCAACATTCACCAATTCTGGTTCTGATTTTGGAAAAATTGGTTCTGGTTCTGGCAAAGTTAGAGTTTCAACACTCGGTTGAACTTTCACAGACTCTTGAGCATTAGCTTGCACTTCTTCTACTTCAATAACATTAACCTGCAACGTCTTTCCACTCCTCAATGTTAATGCTTTACAATGCTCCTTCCCCAGATTTCTTGGATTCTTCGTATCACTTAGTAAAGCACCTTGTCGACGGTTTCTAAGCTCAGTGGCAAGTTGATTCATTTGATTCTCAAGGTTCTTCAATGTGGTTGCTTGGCTCTAGATCAAAGCATCATTCTTTGCCATTTATGCTTTCAACAGATTTTCCAAACCATTAGAAGGTTCAACTTGAGTTGGTTTTTGAACTTGCTGGGTAAATCCTTATGGCTGGGCTGGTTTCGATTGAGTGTAGTTGTTACTGGATCCAACTCTTTGATTGCTCCATGAGAAATTAGGGTGATTTCGCTAAGATGGGCTGTAAAAGTTCGACTGCAATCCCTGCCTTCCTCGGTTTTGGTTTTGATTACCCATGTAATATACTGAGTTTGGGTTTGATAGGCATTCTTCGAATAACTGCCCTTCTCCACAATAAACACAGGCTACATTCTCGAATTGAGCAGGTGGCTGAGCTACAACATTATTAAACCCATTAGTAGTAAAATTCTTAAGCATTGAGGAAATTGATGATACTTGAGCTGCAAGTGAAGTAAGTGGATCAACATCGTGAATTCCTGCAACTCGTCTTCCCGAGTTTGCTCGATTAGTCGGCCATTGGTAATTATCGCTTGCGATCCTCTCTATAATTTCATAAGCCTCATTATAAGACTTAGAAAGAATAGCTCCATTGGCAGAAGTGTTTACTACCATTCTTTTGTGCGAATTAAGACCGTTATAAAACGTCTCTAATTGAATGTAATGAGGAATTCCATGATGAGGGCATTTTCTTAACAACTCTTTAAATCTTTCTCATGCCTCATACAGAGATTCGTCATCCATCTGTTGGAAAGTAGTAATTTCACTCCTCAGCTTAGCATTTTTACTTTGAGGGAAATACTTCCTAATGAGCATGGTTAGCTCCGTTTCCTTGATTCTAATTCTCGAAATTCATCTCTTTAGTCCTTTTTTGAGATGCTTGTCTTCGTCTTTCTCGAAAAGTTCGTTCAATTTTAGGGTCCATTGGGAGTAAGTCGATAATTCGATCAATGCTCATAAACACCTAAAATAATCAAAAAAGAATAAGTTAGTAATTAGATAGAAAAAAATCAAAATGTAAACAAATAATTTTGACAATCCCCGACAACGGTGCCAAAAACTTGGAATGATGAAATTATGCAAGTGTACACAATCGTATTCAAGTAATAAAGTGACAAGTAAATGTCGAGTATCGTACCCACAAGGACTGTGCTATGAAAAGTATTTATGAAATATTTAATTAACAAATTGGTTAAACACAAGATAATAATATTTGAGAGGGATATTAATCTAAGTATTCTAATCTAAATTAATCTAAGTTAAAGCTAAACTAAATTAATTTCCTACACGATTTCTAAAAGTTTTAATCAATATGACATAAATGTGTCAGGCTAATTGCTCTAATTACTTGATAAAATCTAAATCATGTTCATGCTTATTACGAAATAATATTCACGGCAACCCGGTATCTTGCTAACTTATGAACAACATCACTTATAAAAATCAGTTTATCTCTTGAACATACACCTATACCAATACAACCGACTAAACTAACCTTTGATAAGTGTGTTATAGCACATACATACATTATGAATTTAATTTATCTCTTGAACATACACCTATGTCAATACTACCGACTAAATCAATATTCATAAGTATGTAAAGGAACAAGTGAGGTAATAACATACACCTATATTGAAACAATTTAATCACAAAAATCCTGCAAGTTATCCAAGGCTAGTATTCTCCAATACAATCACAATTTTAACCCTCAGCTTCCTTAAAGGATTAAGCATGCACAAATTAAATAGGGTGTCTATTAATCAAAATTTCAATGCGCTTAAATGATTAATTCAATAGTTATATCACAAGGGTAATGCAATAATAACTTAGGCATGATAATAGTTAATTAAACAAAATATTCAAGAACTATAACAACATAAACATGGATTAAATATAAACAAGCAATTAAACACAATCAACTCAACACTTAAACACTTAAACACTTAAAGAATTTAAGTCATTTTAATTAAAGAAATAATAGCATTCATCATGATAACAAACAAGAAACTAAATTATGAGAAAAATAATAGGATTAAATATGACGATTTCTCAAGAACTGCTTTCGCGTTCTTCATCGTTCTTGCTCGATTCTTCCTAGATCGAGGTCTCTGATGAACACTCAACAAAGACTATGGAAGGGCTGAAGAACCACTCTTTTTCAAGAGGGGAAATCGACAAGGGAATGAGGGAAAATGGGACGAAAGGCTTAAGAGAGAAAACTAGAGAAAAAGGAGAGAATGGAGTGTCTTGGTGTGTAAAATAAGGTGAGTGAGGGTGGTATTTATAGGTGAGAGTTGAGGGCTATTTTTAGCAAATGAATATCACCCACTCACTCACCCATGGCCGACCACCACTGATCAACTTTGACTAGTTCAAAATTTGCTTGAAACTAGCTTGGGGTGAGAATTTGAAACCATGAAAAGTGAAGGGGTTTGAATGGGATTTTGGGAAATTTTAAGGGTTGTTTTGCAAGGTTGAATTAGTCAATATAATCAACTGAATATGGTCACCATATGGACGGCACATGACTAGCCCAAATCAAGGTGGTTCGACCCTCGATTGCATGCACATCGGGCCACTTCAGTTCAACCTTTATAATTTATTTTTAATCCAAATTAATTGAAATAAAAAAAATATAATTATAAAGCATAGTTTAGCTTCATATTGGGCCGACTCTTGACTGAAAAAATTTTCTTCTTAGCTCTTCATTAACTCGGTATAAAATTCCCTCAATGGTTTAAATTGTCAATAGTGTCTGCTGGGCCGATTTTCACCGATTGTGCAAATCTATCAAAAAATAATCAAATTCATGCTTAATATTTATAAAATATTTAAAAATCAATATGTTAGGAATTTTAGTACAAATTAATTATTTTATAATTAAATTATATTTTTCGACATTAATTACTTAATATATGCATGAATTTAAATTAAAAATGGTATGAAAAAATTTATATATTTTCATCATTCCAGTTGTCCAGCCCAATGAAAGTTAGCAAATGAACCAAGCCTCCTTTGGGGTGTATTAAAATAAATATTGATGCGGCTTGGGAAAAGGGTATGACGGCATTGGGGTTATTGTTCAAGATTCGGATGGTTTCGTTTTGGGTGGCTCGTTTTGCTTTAAAGAGTGGATTGCATGTGCGACATGGGTTGAAGCAATTGCTTTTAATCACGAACTAGAGTGGATCGTTGACCATGATGTGGACTCTTCCATTATATAAAGCGATTGTGCGGACGTAGTGAACATTATACTTAATACCAAGGAAGACATTTCTATTACAGGATTTATTGTTCAACAGATTAAGTATAAATTAGAGGCCCGTAGGAATTTTTTTGTTAGGTGGTGTCCTCGCAATTGTAACAAAGTGGCTCATAGAATTAGTAAATTGACTTTAGCCAATCGTTGTAATTTCAATTTTGGAATGGATTATCTAAGTGATATCCATAACGATGTAATTGTTGATTCGATTAATTGAGAGGTAGTGGCCTTTTAGGCCCTTTTTTGTCCCAAAAAAGTTATCATGTGTCGCAATATAGCGTGACATGTGGTAAAAATGATAAAAATAAAAATAAATAAAAGTTATAAAAAAATTATGAAATGCTTCTTTTAGTATAATAATTTTTTATTTTTTTTACGAATTTTATATTTTTTTATATTTTCTATAATTTTCTTACGATTTTATTAAATTTTATAATTTTTTCTATATTTCTATATATTTATATTTTTACAATTTTTATAATTTTTTTATATTTTTAATAAAATTTAAAATATTTTTATAATTTTTTATTAAAAATTAATATTTTTATAATTTTTATTGTTTTTTATTTTTTAATATTTTTATTTTCTATCTAACAAACGACGACACCGAAAAGCTGAAGATGCCGCTATTGCTGCCTGCTCCCTCTGCTACCTACTGCCTGGGGAATTGTTAGGATGGCACAAGACCATTATGGTCTCGTGAAGGGGTCTTTGGTATGGTCCCCAAAAAATGCAAATCACACACACACCCCACAAGCACAATAGAAAGAAAGAAAAGAGAAGAAGGTCGACAACAAAGGAAAAAAAAAAGAAAGGAAGGTAAGTTTAAGGTTTTGTTTTGTTTTAATATAAATTTTATATTTTGTAGATTTTGATTTATTTTAGAAATGTTGTTTGTTAATTTAATTTTTGATTAATTTTTGTCATTTTCCATTATAATTTATTATTTTTATTAATTACTCTCTTACTTTTACTTTTAATTTTCTTTTTCCTTTGTGTGTTTATGTTTATATAATTTTATTTTGTAACAACAAAATTTAATATCGTCTCCTCTCCTCCTTATTTCTCATGATATTTACTTTTTTGTTAATTTATTTTTTTTGTTATTTTTATTTATTAATTCTCATGATATTTATTTTTTCAATAAATTACATCAACCGAATGCTAGAAAAAATTATTTATTTTTAACTTTATAATAAATATTAGTGTATGTATATTTACCTTAAAATTGTATTTTTAAATAATAATGATTTTTTAATTTTTTGAAAATAATAATTTTATTAAAATATTTTAAAATAGGTGATGAATATTAAAATTATTTTAGAAATATGTAATCCCTATATATTTGATTTTATTATTAAGTGGTATATATATTTAAAAGTTAAAAATAATTTATTTTCATTTACAATAAGTATATGATGTTTGGTACAATTTAATGACAAATTTAGATTGTATTATCCTTAGGTGAAAATAAAATTAATAAAAATATTAAATAACTTACAAAAACTTTAAGTTCAGAGTGTTGTATGCATTTTGACATATTTTTCTTTTCCAAAATTAATATCTTTATTATTGATAATCTTATTTATAATCTCAATTTTTTTAATTGCAGATATCAACATCAATTCTTTGATTAAAGATCATGAGCACATATAAAAAAATGTTAATAATGAAGTAATATATTGTTATTTGTTACATTATAAAAAGTTCATTTCATTTACGGAATTAAACTAGGTTATATTAACTATTTCAGTAATTTAATATTGTCAGGAGGAGTACCGCAAATTAAGGGGTCGCGTGAATGGTGTAAACTATCCACTGGATGAACGCCTCATGCCATACCTGTCGGTAGCGGGATTTGGATCAGTTTCATTAATCCAGACTTTTGATTTACGTTACGACCTAATATCCTCTTTGGTCGAGCAGTAGCGGTCTGAGACCCACACATTTCACTTACCATGTGAGGAGTGCACCATCACATTAGAGGATGTTGCACTACAGCTCGAGCTCCCAATCGACAGGAGTGCCATTACGGGCATAAGTACGATATCTGATCCGGTCGCCCTTTGTAATAGCTTATTGTGAGATTCACCCGGCGATGGTGATTAGAGATTTATGGGTTTGAAGTTTACATGGTTGAGGGAAATTTTCAAGCTTTTACCAGATGATGCCACCTAGCGAGAGGTGACGTGCACTGCTTGGGCTTATATCATGCACCTCATAATCGGTGTACTGATGTCAACTGCAAAACAACAACAGGGTCCACCTAATGTACTTTCCCCTCTTAACTGATTTTCATGAAGCAAGTTCGTATAGTTGGGGCTCGACAGCACTAGCGATGTTATATCGCGAGCTTTGTCGAATGACAAAGCCTTCGGCTATTGGCATAGGCAGATGCCTAATATTGCTGCAATCGTGGGCCCTTTATCAGATGCCTTTCTTGGCATCAGTTAGACACCTATCATACGTTTTCCCACTTGTGAATAAGTGATAACATCTAAGCATTATAACAATTATTTGACATTTTTTGTGTAAATTTGTTCTAACAAGTTATTTTTCATAGATGGTGTGAGAATCCGAAAAATAGGAGGTCAATGACGGTTCCGATATACCGACAAATGATTGAGACACATGCCAAGGAGAAGGTAAGTTATTCGTCACATGCAATTACTTTATTCATCTTAATTTATTAATATTAATTGAGTCATGTTACTATAATAATGTTATTTAAATTTGTAGTTCATTTGGATACCCTATTCCATCCCAAACATTGTCACTGTTATTCTCGTTTCTGCTCACGCCCACTCACACTTGTTGTGCATTAACGCATCGATTATACGTTTTCAGACTATGGAGTGATACCATGGGGATCGAGTATTGTGACAGTTTGGGCACATACAATACATTCCGATAAACCCAACAAACTTGGGGAAGATCCATGGTATTGATAAGAAGGGGAAACAAGGACTGAACTAGGGGAATTGCATAAAGATTACATTGCAGTGTGGGAGAACTAGGTGGAGCGGAGACCTCAACTTCAGATGAATCTTTGTTTCGATTTGGAGGCATTATTAGAGTATAAACAGTGGTATTTCCAAACAGGGAAACCATATTTATTTGGTGAGAAAACAATGTTAGTCCTCCTATACATGCCACCACGTGGGCAACACTCTCATTCGCTTAAGCTCGAGCCTGAGCCTGAGCCCGAGCCGACGTCCGAGTCTTATCATCCGGGTGGTCAAGCCATGGATATCATACGGGTTGGTCAGGCTATGAATATTATACGGGTTGGTCAGACCATATATATCATATGGGTTAATTAGGCCACGAATATCATTCGGAGTTTCACGGTTTCAATTCTGATCATCAGGATCCGAGATCGTCTATGATGTTTGATATCTTCAACCCACTACCACCGTAATTATCTACTCCTTTCAACCCATTGCAATACTCTACTCCTCCTCGCCCATTATCGTTCCAGAACTTCACCCATGGCCCATCATCATCGATGCTGTACGAGACACCCGTAGGTTCGAGAGACGATGACGTTAAAAGTCACGAGCACTCGCAACGTGATTGCTAACCACCATAACGATTTACTCCGAAGACCACACCATCGAACCATCAAATGCGATGAGATGGGCATTTATACTTATTTTCTTAATTATGTATTGGACATTTGAATTTGGAACAAACTCAGTTTATGTTTGTATTTAATTAATTATGTATTTCATTAATTATGTTTATGTTTGTATTTAATTAATTATGTTTAGGGTTTAAGGTTTATTACCTAAAAATTAAGAACTTAAGTTAGAACAAATATAGTAATATAAATTGGATGTATTAAAATAAACATAGTAATTTCATTTCATAATAGAGTACAATAGCTTAATTCCTACCTGATCCGGACGACTAACCAATATGGTAGATTTGTTGGGGGCAATTATGCTGATTATGCCCAGCTAGCCTACACACTCCATAAAATTTGTTGCCGTCTGTTTTCTCCATCATGTCCATTTCGTTGTGGATTCTAGTCACATGTAGACGACCTTTCGGATTCCTTCGCAAACCTTTGTTCAGGATAAGCTCGAAAGTCGTTAGAGGCACCTCCTATGTAGATAAGTCAGGCAAGATAGGGAACTTGTTTTCTCAAATACGTAACGTTCGCTCGAGAGTGTAGACGAGGTCGATGAATTGTTCAACATTGAGCAGCGCATGAGCACAAGTTGCAACGACATGTGCATAGGGATAATGAAGTGTATCGAACCTCTTACAATCATAGTGTATGTTCTGAAGATCAGCCTCGTAGGACATAGGTGGGATACCATGTCGACACCTAGTGGTCTCCATAACTTGAAATCTTTGTAACTATCGTGAATATATTTCAACATTCATCAATCTCGCTCTTTGATGGTTTGCATCCATTACCTTCCTAACAGCTTCGACAAACACGTGTCCAACGTTCATCTGATCGATTTGGTTCGTCCTATTACTGGCATCAAGGTAGCCAGCCTGTAGAACGTAACCGAGAACACGAATGAAATTGAAAGATGTCATATTCTCTTGAAAACTCCGTTAATCGACTCTAACAAGTTGGTCGTCATTTGATCGTATCGAAACCTGTCATCGAAACTTTGAGACCATTGTCACAGCTCAATGTTACCCAACCACTCTCACAACGGCTAGTTCGCTTGACCTTCCATGTCACACTCAAGTATGGTCATTATTTACCAAAATCGGTGTGGCTCTAGCTCGTATGCTGTAAGAATATTAAGAAAACATAAGTTACTGTCTCGAATTAAAACATTAAAAACATAAATTGAAACTAAATTTTTTTTACCCATTTTCACAAGTCATCTCCGCCAGTCTACATTCTTATATTCTCGTTGGAAGTTAGCCGCAATGTGTCGGCTGCAGTAAATTGATCTCCATGGTACACCGGTACGCCTAATGGCGATAATTATTCCTTTCCCTCTACCGGAGATGATGCAAATATTATCGTTATAAACAACATACCTCAGTAGGTTCGTCAAGAAGAATTCCCATGATTTCATATCTTCTTTGTCCATAATAGCAAATGATATCGGGAGCACGTTCTAGTTCTTGTCTTGAGCCACCGTAATAAGTAGGATCTGCGTATATTTCTCGTATAGCCAGGTCCCATCTACATGGACAAATGACTTACAGTGAGTAAATGCTCGAACGTAGGAATCAAACTTCCAAAACATATACTAAAAAATTCTTCTTCCCGGTTGTATGCTGTTATTCGGGCCATAATAAAGTCGTATCACCAATTTAATCGAAGTTCCCGGTACGTACTGTCGCATTGCAGCTATCCATTCCTGCAGTTCATTGTACGACGCATCCTAATCACCGAACAACTGTTTCATTGCCATCTATTTCGCTATCCATGCTTTTCGATATGAAACCTAATACTAGAATTGTGCTTACATCTCAATAATCAGTGTAGAAACTTTGATGGTCGGCTTTTCCTTTACCATTGGCATGATATATATGCAAATAGCTTTGGAATTGAGTTTCTGGTGATCTTCTGACATACGTGTTGAAGTGTATGTGTGAGGCCCATTAAATTTTCTTATCTCCTACTTCTACGACTTCTGGATAAATGCAGCTCGTACCCGCCAATTGCAACCTTCTATCCAACACTCTCCAATATACAATGTCAGTTTAGACATGGCGACTTTGTAGTCCATTGAAACATTCATGCTATACCACTTAATAGCAAATATGCACTCTTCCTTGGATTCAAATTTCTGACCCACGAACAACTGTTCAGGTTCTAGGGCTACTGCTAGTCGATGAGCAAGTATTATATCAGAGTACCCCGTGAACTCGGCTGCATGTACCGCATCAGGGTCTATAAACAACATGTGTGCCCCAGCAGGATTATTGTACATCACTAAACATGGACCATCCTGGACCTCGTCATTTAGGCCTTTCTCATCGATATCATCCGGGACCTCGTCCACGTCGAGATCACTATCACTATCGACCTCGTGATCAGAAGGGTCACTACTATCATATCCATCATCACCATCCGCATCATTCTCGAGTGCAACATTAAGATCGATGCCGATCCCGCGAACTACATATTAATTATCAACTTACGATGTCGGAACCACTATACTTAATGGAGTGGGATCTTCAGCTGTCTCAACATCAGCTAGCTCAACAAATAGCTGAATCGATGCATTTTCGTCACTCCGATTCCCACAATAAAGAACCACGTCTTTATCGTCAACGAGTTCCATCTTGGTGAATTTGATAAGATTTGTTGAAACTGGAAACTTGTAAAAAAGCTTCGAGATCCTTCTCCCACAACGTCTAGTAATTTTTTCACTAATCTTTGCCTTCATATTATCAACTGAGACATTTCTGTTAAATCTCATTGCTAGTTGTTGGCGACATTCAAATATACATCCAATTGTTGTTGTTAAAATTTCTCCATCCATCGAAATAAACGCATACGAAAAATTGATTTTCCATCTGTGAAAAAATAAATAATATCAATATCATGCCATTTCAAACAAAAAATAAATTATTGTAAATAAAATTGCTATTAAAATTTTATACTAACCTTCTCTGAACTATTCTCTTTTGTTTGAGCAAAATTTGACTTCTTCTTCAAAAAATTTTTGTTTCAACTGATCAGGATGGGGTGCTTAAATAAGCGTTGTTGTGCTGCCTATCTATATGGCATGGTGCCGCCTACCAAATAGGTATCATTGGTGCCGCCTATCTGACAGGCACCACCCAATATTTCGTATTTTCTTCGTATGTGACCCTGTATGACCCGTATTTTGACTCGTACAAAAAAGTTGTGCCGCTTATTTGACAAGCACCACCCAATTATTTATTTTTTAAAAGTTTTTAATATAAAAATATGATAATAAATAAAAAAATTGTCAAAGAGATACCAATGGTGTCGTCTATCTAAGAGGCACCACCCATCTATACCATTTTGGTAATTAGTAAAAGGCGTACATTTTAGTATTAATCAAGGGAGTATATTATTTTGGTATTTTAATATTTTTTTTCTATTATTTTAGGTAAAAATCCATTAAACTAAACTTTATAATAATTAAATAATAATAATTTTAAAATAAATTAAAAACAAACAACAACAAAATTTACCTATCTTTTAGCTTTTTTCCCCTTTAATCTATCTACTAAACAAAAAAATTATAACAAATTATAAACATTAAACTAAACTTTATAATAATTAAAAACAAAATAATTTTAAAATAAATTAAAAACAACAACAAAAATTACCTCTCTTTTAGCTTTTTTTTTCCTTTAATCTATTCTACTAAACAAAAAAATTTATAACAAATCATAAACATTAAATTAAACTTTATAATAATTAAAAATAAATTAATTTTTTTTAAAAATTAAAACAACAATAAAAAAAATTATCTGTCTTTCCCTTTCTTCTCCTTTTCTCCTCTTCTTCTTCTTTTTCTTCTTCTTCTTCTTCTTTCTTCTTCTTATCTCTAGATTTCATGAAACAAAACCCCTAAGATCCCCTCCCTCCCCACACCGAATCAGCCACTACCCTGTCCTCTGCCTCTACATGCATGCATGCATGTCCCCATGCCATTTTCCTACGCATGCTTCCCTTCGGCAAACAACTGCCACTGATGGGACATGGGTGTCGCCTATTAAATGGCCACCATGTGTCAGGTATACCAAACCTGTATTTTATAATCGGGTATACCCTAAGTATGTATTTTTAGTGTCGCCTCTGAAATACCCTCAACTAATAAAATATTATTTTTTGTTTTAAAATTTAAAAATAAAATAAAAATAACTTTTCTCAGGTAAAAAAAGTGGTGTTGCCTCTGAGTCACCCTTCACCCTCCCAAAACATACCATTTGATAATTAATCTAGGTTCCATACCATTTTCGTAATTTTGTATTATTTTATAATATTTAGGTAAAAAAGCCTCATATGTTTTAAAATTTTCGAATATGAAGACATTAAAAACTTATTATTTTATTGAACCCAATGAGTGGTTCCAATGGAAAAGAAAATGATGTTTATCCTATGAGACTCAGGTTCGAGCACCTGTGTATGCAAGGTATATTAAAAATTATTATTATATTGTAATATATTTAGATATAAAAATGATTGGTGGAGTCAAAAAGGCAATGAAGATGCATATATATAATGACAGTTGTTGAGCATGTATTTTAGAGTGATTTTCTTATTGTTTTCTTAAATTCCTAATGATTTAATATTAATAAGTAATCATTATTTCACATGCAAATTCCTTGGAGTGCTCCTCAATTAACTACATTTTATTTATTTTTCGGTTATTATTTTATTTTAATGCAATCTCCCAGGTAAAATAAAATAGAAATTATTTCATCATACATGCCTCTTGTGTCAGACCAAGATTTTAAATCGGTATTTTCAAACATACAAATAATATACTATATTTATATCATTACTAAATATTTTAGTTTTTTATAACTACCTAATATTTAAATTCAAATAAAGTTGTTATAAATAAGTTATGTAATTACACAAATAAATTATTTGGGTAATTATTATACAAATAAAGTTGTTTATAAATAAGTTATGTAATTACACAAATAAATTGTTTGGGTAATTATTATAACATGTGAGTTACGTTGAATTGGGTGTAATTAGAGTATTCAATTATACTTTTTAATTTTTTGGTAATTACTTTCAAATCTAATATCCTTATTGCTTTCCAAACATTTATACATGATTTAAGTTTTTTAAAAATATTTTTTATACAAGTTTAAGTTATAAAAATTATATTATAAACACATTATTAAAAACATTTGAAGAAAAAGAGTCAAGAGTGCTCTCCCTAGGGTTTTAGAGTTACAGTACAATTGGGGCTGGAATTTAAGGTGTGCGATGGCTTTTCACGGCTAAGGTAGAGGGTACCACGAATGTAGGGTCTGGTGTGGAGGAGATCACATTGTTAGCAGAGGAGTTAGTTCAACTCTCTATGAAAAGTTCGGTGGTTTCTCCTCTAGATAAGCCATCGTTAGTTTGTACCATTTGGACGAAGAAAAAGTATAATCCTGAGAGTCTGAAGGCTCAAATGAGAAGTATTTGGAAAACGAAGAAGAAGTTTGAAATTCAAGTGGTGGGTCATAATTTATTTTTGATATCGTTTGAAGCGGAAGAGGATTTAGAAGCGATTCTGCATGGGAGGCCATGGTTATTTCGAAAGCAATTAATGTTGTTCGAAAGAATCCGTGGCCCGATTGATAGGAGCAAGATTCATTTGGCCGTGTTTCCTTTCTGGTTGAAGGTGAGTCCTTGTCCCCCGGAATGTGAAAGTAAGGACTTTATGCATGCAATTTGAAGCACTTTTGGTGGGATTCTTCAATCGGAGGTCAAAGGGGAGTATTATCGTATTAGGGTTTCTTTATATGTGCAAAAGCCTCTACGTAGAGGGATCTTTATGGTGATTGAGGTTGATTAGAAGTGTTGGTGTCATTTAAGTATGAGAATCTTCTCGGTATTGCTTTGGGTGTGGTCATCTTGGCATCTTCTTCGGGACTGTTGTGAGGTGCCTGATAGAATTAAAAAGCTGTTGAAGGATGATTATCCCTTTACTCTTGCGTTAAAGGCTGAGTTGAATTTTGTGGGTAAGCTTTCGATGTTTTTGGGTTTGTAGGCAAAAGATGTATAGAGAATTACACTTATTTTTTTCAAAGAGAGGATAGGGGTAGTGATCGGAATCTGTATAGTCCGTCAAAAGCTATCAGTGCAAGTTGCATTCTGATGAGAAGTGGTATTGAAGAGGTTGTGTTGGAACAGACTTCTACATTGGATAGGAACGTAAAGGATAAGGATGTCACTAAGAGGTTGAGTTCAGTTAGATCTATAAGTTTCAAGGAGATGATGGATGACTGGATGGAACATGATTTGTTAGAGTTTGGGTCCAATTTGAATTATGATGAGGCCCCAAATAGCCATAGTCATTGTGAGGAGCTTCGAACAATTAAATCACGTAAAGTTTGGAGGTGAATTTCGAGAGACTCGCATGTGATTTCTCAAAAGAGTGAAGATGGGGAAAACGAAAAGTTGAGTGGAGATTAGGGATAGGTGTGACGAGTATTTGGATTTATTATCGAGTTTTGAAAAGGTGAAAGGTGATCCTAGTTCTATTAGTAAAAAGGAGTTCGGGTTGGATGATGATGTTACTTTTAGGATCGATGTTGTTGAATATTCTCAGATATCAACGGCTGCCAAGAGGCAAGCCGACCGAACGCAATGAAAACCTTAGTATGGAATGTCTGTGGGCTGAGGAACCCATGGGCGGTGCATAAGCTTCGACAAGTGCTGAGGCTACACAAACCCTAAATGGTCTTATTGATGAAGATAAAAAATTGTAACAAAAGATTGGAGATTGTTCGTAGACATTGTAGTTTTTTAAAAGGTTTTGATGTTCGTGCCGATAGTAGTAAAAGTGGTTTAAGTCTTTTTTGGAAAGATGAATTAATAGCCGAGATCTGTAGTTACTCTTTGTCTTTTATTGATACGAAATTATTTGATTCTGATCAAAGTGTTAATTGGTAATTTACGAGATTTTATGGGTCTCCTTATGAATCAAGCAGAGAGTATTTTGGAATGTGTTGCGCCAATTGAGAAATCGTAAAGAAATTGCCTTGGTTTGTGTATGGGGATTTTAATGAAATTTCATATGCCCATGAGAAGATGGGAGGTGTCCCAAGGGATGAAGAAAGAATAGTGTTTTCGTGCAATACTTGAAGATTATGAGTTGTTTGATTTGGGTTTCTCAGGCCGTTGGTATACGTGGGAGAGAGGAAATACGTTTAGAACTAATATTCGAGAGAGGTTGGATTGATGAGTGGCTTCTTCAAATTGGATGGATTGTTTTTCGATGGCATCTGTTCGGCATCTTTCTCATTCTCATTCTGATCATTGTCTATTGTTAATTAACGTTCTGAGTAAAGAGCTGCAGGTCAGATATGATAATTTTAAATTTGAAGCTTGGTGGACGTTGAAGCCATCTTTTGTGGAAGAGGTTGACTGGATTTAGCAATAAAATTTGGGGGACATTTTTATGAAACTTGCCTCCTTACGGGTTGGGTTGTCAAGTTGGGCAAATCACTTGAAACATAAAAGAGTTGCTATAAAGAAGGAATTGAAAAGACAGCTTGAGGATCTCTTGGAAACAAATAGGGATGATGATGTTTTGGGGGACATTGTTAATACTAAAATTCATTTGAATTGGGAAATTAAGGAGGAGGAGGTGTTTTGGGAGCAAAGGGCAAGGACAAATTGGTTAAGAAGTGGGGATAAGAACATTGCGTATTTCCATAGATGTGCATACCAGAGAAGGAAATCGAATGCTATTAAGGCTTTAATGATAGCGATGGGTAATTGGTTGATGATCAGGGACAGATGGCATTGGTTGCAAAGAGTTATTTTGAGAATTTATTTTCCTCTTCGAGGGGTTTGGCGGACATGTCTCACATTTTATCTAGGGTGGATCGGTGCATTTCAAGAGATGATAATTTGGAATTGTCTAAGCCATTTACTTAGGGGGAGATTTATGATGCATTGAAAGAGATAGGCCCTTTGAAAGCACGAGAATTGATGGTTTTTCAACACTCTTCTATCAGAAGTGTTGGCGTATTGTAGGACGGATAGTGAGTAGGGTTTGTCTAGTGCTGAATGAGGGATACGGGTTAGAGCATCTCAATGATACAAGTATTGTTCTCATACCTAAAATCCTTAACCCTTCTTCTATGAATAATTTTAAACCTATCAATTTATGTAATGTTCTCTATAAACTCATTGCTAAAATAATTGCTAATTGCTTTTGGAAGTTTTTGGATCGTTGCATTGATAAATCCCAAAGTGCTTTTGTTCTTGGGCGACTGATCTCGGATAATGTTCTATTAGCTTATAAACTTTTGCATACTTTTGGCCAGAAAAGAGTAGGTCAGAAAGGTTTAATGGCTTTGAAACTAGATATGAGTAAGGCTTATAACAGAGTTAAGTTAGTTTTCTTGAGCAGTATGATAGAGAGAATGGGTTTTTCAACTAATTGGATTAATCTGGTTATGAGATGTGTATCGTCTGTTTCTTATTCGGTAGTTTTGAACAGACATGCTAGAGATTTCTTTACTCCTTCTTGGGGTTTGTGACAAGGTGACCCTCTGAGCCCGTTTCTTTTTCTTATATGTAGCGAAGGTTTGTCAGCTTTAATGAGGATTGTTATTTGGAAGGGGTTGTGTAAGGAGTTCGGGCTAGTCGTTCGGGACCACAGATATCTCATTTGTTATTTGTCGATGATTGTATCTTGTTTGGGGAACCTACTTCTAGCGGGGTCAAGGTATTGAAAGACGTTTTGAAGGAATATGAACTCAATTCGGGTTAGTGCATTAATTTTGAAAAGTCCACTGTTTTCTTTAGTACTAATACGACCATGGAAGCTCGTTCACAAATTGCTATGAATTTGAGGGTTCGTTTGTCTAATAATTCAGAAAAGTATTTGGGACTTCCCAATATTATTGGTAGAAAGAAAAGGCTTCTTTTCAGGTTTTGAAAGACAGGATTAAAAAGAGGATCGATAGTTGAAGTATGAGGTGTTTATCAATGTAGTGCTTCAAGCCATTTCGACATACTTTATGGCATGTTTTCTTCTTCCTAAATCCTTATTTGATGAATTAGAGTGTATTGTTGCAAGGTTTTGGTGGTAGAAGAATCACGGTAAAAAGGGGTTTCATTGGTGTGAGTGGGCTAAGGTTTGTGTTCCCAAGGACAAAGGAGGGTTGGGTTTTAGAAGTTTCGCCAAATTCAATGTGGCTTTGTTAGCCAAATAGGGATGGCGTTTGATTTCTAGTCTTAATTCTCTTTTAGCACAGGTTTTATGAGCTAAGTATTATCCTTTGTCTGATTTTCTTAGTTCTGAGTTAAGGGTTGGGGCTTCTTATACGTTGAAGAGCATATGGGCAGCTAAGAAAGTACTTTTGGATGGTTTATGTTGGTGCATTGGAAAGGGTGATAAAGTTTTAATACGATCTGATCATTGGATTCTTGAGGCTTTGAATTGTCGTGTTTTGTTCCTAATTAATGATATTAATTTAGTATCAGTGGCAGATTTAATTGATGCAAAAACTAGAACATGGAAAAGGGATGTGATTCTTAATACCTTTCATCCTAAGGATGCGAGTCGTGTGTTGAGTATCCCTTTGGCGCAAGATCCTCATTATAACAAGTCGGTGTGGAAGGGATCGTTAAAGCAAGTTCAAAGACAAACAGGTTTATTACCCAATACATTAGAGAATTGGATGGATGTGTTACGTTAGTAAATACTTGCCTAAAAAGCGTCAAGGTATGGGTTCCTCCTCTGCAGGAAGGGATCAAAGTGAACTTCGATGGTGCTTTTGATAGGCAAACCTCGAGATCTTGTTCGGGTTTGGTGGTACGGAATTCTTTGGGATAAATCCTAGTTTCTAAGACGATTTTCCATGAAGGAGTGAGGATGCCTTTGGAGCAAGGCCCATGCATGTGCTGATGTGTTGCGTCTGTGTATGGATCTTAGGTTGCACGAGATCACGGTGGAGGGTGATTCTCTCTCTATCATCAAAAAATGCAGATTTGATGGCAGAGATAGTTCAATTATAAGCCCCTTGATTCATGATATAAAGATTCTAGGAAAGAAGTTTAGGCGTATACAATTTCAATACTCAAAAAGATCAAAGAATATGCTGGCAAATTGTATTGCAAACGAAAGTTTAAAGAGAAATCGAAATTTTTTACCTTATGGGTTCAGTCTTGGATTATACGTTACAAATACAAAAGGACGGGTCTGTGAGGGAGCTTGATTGATTGTAAGACAAATCGGCTTGTTGGTCTCCCCATTTTCTGATTATAGGCAAGGAAGGAGAAGGATTTCTGTTTTCTTGAGGGAAAGGAAGGGAGGTGATGGGTTTTTTGGGGAACAGGTGAATCATCTGGAGAGAGTAGCTGTCAATTCAATATGATGGGCAATGCCGTTCTTCGGGGGACTGGCAATTTTAGGTTTCCTTTTATGATATTTTTCTTTTACAGTTTTATTTATTATCCACTATTTTCTTGTCTTGTTGTTTTATCGGGTTGGTCCAAACTGCAGTTGCTCTTGGGGTTTGTTTCCTTTGTGAATTCTCTTTTTTGGTTTGTTTCCTCCTATTTTTTAATAAAGCCTGAGTCCTATTTCTTTCAAAAAAATTATATTATAAACATAAATACATGAGCGTTTGAGTTGGTTATGGTCAAAACATTTTAAAGTTATATTATAAATCCTAAAAACTTATATTATAAAAAATTATTTATATTTTATGAAGTTATAAAAAAAATTTATATTATTTAAATCAAAAAAACTCTAAAGTTTTACATGTTATAAAAATATTATGATATACTCATTTATAAAATTAATGATCAAAAGTATAGACATAAGTTATTTATGTGTCCAAAAAGCCAATGAACTTAAATGCATGAGTGTTTGAGTTGGTTCTGAAATTTCGATGTAAAATAGTCATTTTTTCATGAAAACCCAATAAAACCTTAGAATCTTTTAATGAAACTTTAGGGAGTGTTTAGAAACCTTCTAATCACATCATCAAACGAGTTGAAAAACACTTTGAAACATCGATTTCATACAAAATCCTGAATTTCACCATTAACGACACAAATTTCGATATTTATTCAAAACTTTTTATTCAAGAGATAAAACCCAATTTAAAAGGTTAGATATCATTAAAAACTAATAGGAAAACAAAACATTATCTTAGTTGAGCAATGGTAAAATCAATTATGTTTTTGAAACTTTTTATGGAATTTTAGGGAGGCTTAATGCTTTGAGGATGATGGAAATCAAAGGGATTGATGTTTGGAATATAAAATAAGTGAAGGGCTTGGGAATTGCATGGGATGGCAAAAACAAAAAGGAGGAGGGGTTTTGTGAGTACCAGTAGATGGGGAAAATATTAGGTTGATTTTAAAGTTTTGGTTTATTTACCCTTGAACCACCCTTAATTTAAACTCTTTTGCAAAATAATTCTCATTTTAAAATTAAAGATCTTCTCTACATTATTTTCAAAATTAATTTATTTTTCAAAAAACTATAGTCGAAAATATTTTCGAGTTACTACTCTTCAAATTTTCCAAACCTATTCCGAGCCAAAATTCCTAATTTACCCTCAAAATTTTAGACCCAATTTCGAGATGTGATAGGTATATTATGAGGTTTCAAGAAGTAATTCCAACATCCAACTAGCGACCCTTGATTCAACAATGTTTGTTTAGTTCCTTTTGTTTTTGTATATGACATGTACCTAGGTTTGAGTCGGTTATGTATATCATATATTGTTAAATTGATATTTAAGTAAGAATGGCTAACTTGTTATGGTAAATTGGCATTCTAAATGCTATGTTATGTTAAATGAGATAATTGATGTCAAATGGATACAAAGGTAGAAGTTGTCATAGGTAACAAAGTATTGAATGCCATATTGAATTAATTATATATGTAAATGTTGATAAATGGTATATAAATGTAGCATATTTGGTTAAATGACTGAAATGATAGAAATGGACTTGTATGTTAAGGTTAGTTTTTCAATTGAATGGCCAATTTGATGAATTGGTTGGGATGAAACATTTAAGGTAGTACATGAGGTAGGTAAAAATGTGTTTTTTTTTTTGTCTTTAGCAGGTTGAAAGTAAACTTGGCCAATTGGTTAGGCCATTTTGAATCGTTACAATTTGAACCGTTTGCAAACAGACGGTCACATTATGACGTTAAATATATGTTGTCGTGACAAGACCAAGTCAGTATGTCATGTCGTGAGGAGGAACCTCGAAAGTCGTGATGTCAACTTGAGATTTTGAAAAATTACAAATGGTCCTAATTCGATCTCGGGTAGTAAAAGAGCTTTCGTAAGCTCGTATAAGACCTGAAAATAATGGGAAATCATATTGAGATTTAAAAATATTGTTAATAGCATATATAAAAGAACTCTTTACTTTGGTTCATGTTTTGGAAATTAACCAAGACTTAACTCAATTATTCCACGTTTTATAAAGAACTCCTTACTTTGGTTCGTGTTTTGGAAATTAACTAGGACTTAACTCAATTATTCCCCTTTTTATAAAGAACTCCTTACTTTGGTTCGTGTTTTGGAAATTTGACAACATTATTTGTTGCCTAAAGAGTTTGATATTCATACTGATCATGAATCCCTTTAAGTGGCTCAAGGGACAAAGTACGTTAAATAAGCAACATGCTCATTGGGTAAAGTTTATCGAGACATTTCATATGTCATAACACGAATTTTACACTTGCATACCTTAAATATTTTGTTTTATTGTTTTTTTATTTGGTTCACAAAAAAAATTTTGTATGATTTTTTTTTCTAAAAGTTTAAATGTACTAAACAATCAAAATGCAAATACATGTTCGAGTTACCACTTGGTGTAGAATCAAACTGTTATAAAACAAACGAACTAAAAACTAAAAAACAGAATCAAGCTATTACAACACAAATTAATGGTTGGATAAATCTAAACTACAAACTAACTAAATAAACTAAAACCCATACATAGCAACAACTTATAGCAGAACTCGAAAACCTACACATTTTAATTGTGCATGGTGGATCTCGAACCTTGGTACTCAAGACCTGAAGGGCTTCATATTTTTTATTTGACTAAATCATAATTTAAGGTAATATGCTACTATTAACGTATATTTAATTGATTCAATAAATTTAATTGGATTAAATAGAAAAGGAAAGTTATTTTTTTGGTGCAACAATGTTTTAAACCTAAATTATTTCTGAGAAAAATGAACACGTAACTGATGGGCCTCAACAAAAAATGATAGCTAATGTTTATTAGGAAAACCTTTTTAAATTTGTCACCAATCATAATATGACAATTGTCATAAATCTAACCATGCTAGAACTGAATATTATCATAATCGTATCAATATACTACTTTAGAGATACTATAAATTATATTGCATGTGTATGTGTCATGGGTTGCGCATGGGAGCCCGCAACCATGGCACACTTGTGTTATCCATCAAGTTCAAAGGAAGTCTTTTGGCCCAATCGGACTAGCCTAGTGCTTGCAGAGATTGAAGTTTCATCTACAAAGTCAGCAAATATGGAATGTAATCTTCAAGATAGGCGATCTTAGAAGATATGATCATTATGATCTTAGAGATTTGATTGTAATCTTAGAGATTCATTTTGTAGATACTTTTCAATCTTCGCCATTGATGTACTTTGATATGTACTATTGATTTTGGGAAGGCTCAACTATAAATAGAGGCCTCTTCCCCTCATTGTAAATCACTTCATTCTTGAGCAATAAAAATTCTTGAGAGCATTCACTCAAAAACTCTCTCTCTTGTGTTCTTAGTTTCTTTGTCTTTGTTCTTCGTTCTTCTTTTGTTCATCTTGAGTTGCTTTCGCTTTTGTGTTGGTGTCTTAGAGAAAATTCTGTTGAATCCTCATTTGTTGGGAGTTAGGCTGACTTAGGCATTTTTGGAGCAAAGAAGCGACCTAAGGCCGTACGGATTGCGTGGGAAAAATCTAAGTCCGTGACATATGTACGTGGAAACCATGTATTTAGAATATAGGCATGCATTTAAAAATAATATATAAGAAATAATAAAACATATAGTTTGAAACTAATAATAATCACAACACACACACACACACAACACACAACACACATATATATATATATGAAATTAAAATGAAAAAATAGTTTAAATTGTGAGTAAAAAGAAATTAGTTAGATAAATTAATCATATTAAGAATAATAAATGCACTCCAATTGTTTATAATTGTATTGTCTTTTTTCTATAACTCATCAAAAAGTTATCATATTTGTGAAAGAAAAATTGAATATTAAAAATCTCATTATAAAAATTACACATTGTATTCACTTATGACTGCAACTCAGTTAATGAAATTATCTAATAAAAATATTATTTGTATTTAAAAAACTCAATAATGATTATTGGTGTAGTGGTAAAGAACTTTTTTATAAATCCAATAAACATGTGTTTTATCCTTAGATATGTTAATTTTAGTTCTTTTATTTACATAAGAGTATGAAAAGACAAAAACAACGTCATCAAAATAATAATAATAATTTAATAAAAATGGTATATTAATTTTTTCTATGAGTGATTAAAACTCGATTTAATTTGAAAAAATCGAAAAAAATTTAAATTTCGAGTTAAATAAATCGAGTTATTCAAGTCAATTCAATTTTTTTCGAAATTCGAGTTCGAATCAAGTTAAGTTTTCGAATTCAAATAAATCGAATATTAAACTATAATACTTTACATTTTTTACCCCAAACCTCCAAATATTACTCTTTCCCACTTTCTCCCAAAACTTTTACCCTCTTCTATCTCACCTCTCATCTATCCCAAACTCTTTTCCCTTCAATTTATTTTTTAATATTTTCCCTTCAAAATTTTATTCTTACTATTTACTTTCCCCCAAATTTTACTCTCCAAAACCCTAAAAAAATTTTATTTTCCCCCACAACTTTTACTCCCTCCCATCCCACTCCCATCTACCCCAAACCCATTTCTCCCCAAAACTTTTTATTTTCCCTCTAAACTTTTACTTTTCACCTTTTACCCAAAATAAAAAATTAAAATCATCCAAAAAAATCCCTAAACCTAAATAGCAATAATTTTATTTATATTTAATATTTATATTATTAAATTAAATTTCACATTTTGTACTATTTATATTATTGAATTGTTTAATCATATTGAATATTTATATTAAAATTGAATTATTAATGGTGTAATAAAATATTCGTGTTAAAATTTTATGTTGTTATCAATATCACATTTTATCTTTAAAATAACTTTTATTAAAAAAAATACATTTTTATATTTAATAATATTTTTTTAGTTTCAAAATACATAGCGGCAAGAATCAAAAGATAATTGAAGCAACTAAGCAAGCAAAGAAGTTAACCTGTATATAAAAGATTAATAAATAAATTATGAAGTGATGAAAGTTAACAATAAATTTGATTACGGTGGATAAATTTGATTACCATGGGTGACAGTGGTTACAAGGACCAAATATTTTTTTTAATTTAACTCGAACAAATATATTCGATTCGATTCGAATTCCATCTCACTCGACTCAATTCGAGAAAAATTCAAATAAAGTTAGGATGATAAAATAGGATTCACCAACTCGATTAACTCGAAATTTTTCATTCGATTTTATTCGATTCGATCGAACGTTCACTCCTAATCTTTCCCAACTGAATTGGTATCAGCTTAACCCGTTACACCAACTCAATCAGAGGGTTTAAATAATATGGGTGAGAGAAAATATTTTATGTAATTTTTTATTGGTGTAGCAATAAATAACTTATTTATAAATCTTCTGAGCATGAGTTCAATCTTTAAATATGTTAAATTTTAATTTTTTATTTAATTTTTTATTTAAAATTATATAAAGTATAAGAAAATAAAAATATATTATTAAATAATAATCATTTAATAGAAAGAATAAATATTATTTTTAATTCAAAATATCATTAAATAGTAACCATTTGATTCAATTAATATCTAATTAACTCTTCACAGTAACTCAATTAAAATTATATAATTATATATATGTAGGATCTGACATTGGTAAAATCCAACATGTATATTTATTATAAATGACATTTTTTTTCTAGAGAAATCTAAGCAGAGAAACCCAATGAAAGCAGAGTTTTTGAGCAGATAGATTTATTTCTTGGAGATTGAATTTTTATCAATCATGATGTCCAAGTTAATGGCCTCCCAACACCAACATCCAATGAGAACATTTTTAATTGATTATAGCCTTTTTTTATCCATCATCATGCCTTCACTTTTTGCTGCTCAAACTCATAAATTATATAATTTTAGTATGTAAGAAATATAGATAATTTTTTAAACGAGGCATCAACGCAATATTATTTAGAAATTTTGATTTGTATAATTTTATATTAAATGTTGATTTAATTTAATTTTCATAAATTATTAATATAATTATTGATTAAATATCATTTGAAGTTATCATATTGTATACATAAATAATTATATTTATTTAATATAAAAATAAATTAATATATTTATTTTTTTAAATATGTTAATTAAAATAAAAATAAAATTTCATGTATACAGTTGAATTACAATAAAAATTGTGCATAGTTTTATTAAATCAAATTTTATATATCAAATTGCATATTAAACTTTAATTCATATATAATTTTTATATTTTTTTAAAAAAGATAAAAAAATATCTGGATAACATAATATTAACTAAAAAATGACAAAATAAAATAAAAATCCCATCCTTCTTCAAAATAATTTATTAGAAAAAGTGGGTATTTGTTTAAATTAGTATGTTAAGAGTTTGATAAATTAGCACTTAACGTCCCCGGAAACTATGGAGGCAAAGATTATAATTAATTATATATGCTTTGACAAACAGTCAAACTTCATTAACCCTAAACTATAGGGCAATAATAGGGTCTCACATGGCATGAAATTAGGACCATGGCAAAGGATTATGGATTAATTTTTTAAATTGATTTCTAAATTTTAAAATATTTCAATTTGGCTTTCAAATTAAAATATGATTTTAATTGATTTTTTTCTAATATAATTGTTACTTTCAAAGTTAAATATCAACTTGAATATAACGTATTAAAAAAATATTTATTAATTTATATATATTTAAAAAAACACATCATATTCAAATAGTAATTAACATTAAAGGTGACAATTTGACTACTCGAATCAATGGTGTATCTAGAGAGATTGGTAAGGGTTTTGGTTTCTCATAAAATAAAAAATTTTCCATTTAATCCCTTAGAAATTTTAATTTTTAAATCAATAAAAATAAAATTACATTTTAACCCTCTTAAAAATAATAAAATTTTAATTTAATCTTTTAAAAATTATAAATATATATACTATTAAAAATTATAATTTAATTTTAATCCTCCTAAAAAATATTTTACTTTACACCTGAATTGAATTGATTGATTGAAACTGATTTTAAAAATTTTAAATTAATAAAATATTTAATCCTTTGTTTAGAGGTGTCCAATATAATTAACCCAATAATATTACAATATTCTCATGTGAGGTGGCTGATCGTATGAGCCACAATGAGCCTCAAAAGCCGCCGGTGGGACTCTATATTCTATAGTCCCTACGAAAGTGAACCATTAACTTTATTTATTTGGTCTGGATTCGATAAAATATGATAATTTTGTCATCAAATGTTATTCACATTCTTCTAAGATTATTAAATAATATAATTTAAATATTTTTTTGAATATACTGATGTGATTACATGATAGTATATGTTCATATTTTTTTAATTCTTTGATAATGTACACGCACCTTACACACATAGGTACTCGAACCCTGAGCCTTAGAATGAATAACATCTTCTTTTCTACTGGAATCACTTATTAAATTTATATAATTTAAATATTTAAATCTTATGATACATAAGTTTTTGTATTTATCTCTTTTATTATATAATATGTGACAAAATATTCTAGTCTCAATCCATACTATTTTTTGTCAACCCCCATTATGTCATCAACTGACTTATTATACTAAAATAGTAAATTTCTAAATAAACAAAGGAATATTAATATTTTATTTAAGGTTAAAATATAAATCAATCTTTATATTTAAATAAAATTTCAGATTTAATTTCTCCACTAAAATTTTTTTTTGGTGAATGATAAAAAGAGGGTAAACCTTAACTACAAGGCAACTAACACGATTCGAACCCAAATCACACTTAAAACAATAAACATCTTGACCATCAGATCAATACATGGGGTTCTCACTAAAAAATATTAAAAGTTAAATTTTCTTACATTTATTCGTTCAAAAAAATTTAATGCAATCATTAATATTGTTTGTTTTTTTTCTCAAAAGTTGTCAATTGACTTGTTAACTAGGCTGCCATCATATAACATGGTATATAATTGACGAAAAATAAATATATTACGTTAATAATATTTAATGAAAAATACTAATAGTGTTTTAATTAAGATTTTTAAATTCAAAAAAGTAAGAATTTTTTTTGTGTAAAAAGAACTCTCCAATCCCTCTCAATTTTGATATTGAGTAAATTGGACCTCTCAAAATATCGGAGTAATTTAACCTCTATCAATTTTGACTGTGAGCAATTAAGGACAATTAACATTGGTGTTAATGTTTTCTGTCAATTGTATGTAATTTTGATTGGTATAATAATAAATTTAACTCTCAAAGTTTAGACATTTTGTCAATGTGGTCCCGATCTAACAAATTTACCATACAATATTTGAGTAAATGTGTAAATATTGAGGCTATTTTTTTAAATTTTGTAGAATCAATACCAAACTGACAAAACATGTAAACATTAAGAGTTAATTTTTTGTTATACCCATCAAAATTTTGTAAAATGGACGAAAGACATTAACACAGTGATCAATTGTCCTTAGTTGCTCACTTTCAAAATTGACAAGGATTAAATTACTCAAGTTTTTCTTAGAGGGACCAATTTGCTCAATTTCAAAATTGAGAGAGGCTGTAGAGGTTTTTCTTTTTTTTTTTTTACCTTTTTTCTAACTTTTAAATTAAAGGGTAGGCCTATCCATGGGCCAAATTAGGCCTTAACAAAATTATAGCCCCGTTTGATAGGTCTAGGCCCAACTCGAAAATTCGGCCTAAATTTTTTTCCTTTCTCGGCCAAGACAAAAATGCTAAAACTCAGGGTTGATCTAGCTATATTAATTTTTGTTATATAATTTTTTATATAATTTTTTTAAAATATATATATATAATACATCAAAACATTAAAAATATTAAAATAAATGTTTCCCAACAAATTAAAAATAAATTAAAAAATTATACTTAAATAACACTAACATAGGTGTAACTTAACAAGCAAATGCTTCTAAAATAGTAGCAAAATTAACAATAAAATAAGAGTTATATAATATCTAAACAATAACAACAAAATAGTAGTAACATAATAGTGAAATGACAACAAAACAAAAAAAATAGCAAGAAAACAACATATTTTTTTTCTTTTTTTACATTTGGGTCGAGCCAAATAAAAAAAGTCTTTCTTGAGACTTGACCTATTTAGAAAATAAACTTTATTTTTTTGTCTAAACTCATTTTTCAGACTTATATTTTCACTCAAATTCTTTCAATTTTTGAGTAAAATTTCGGATCAAGTCGAATGACTCGACTCATAACCAGATGTATTAAAGGAGGACTCAAAAACTCTATAAACCATAAAACGTATACGGACAAGTAGATATTTTGATGATTATTTTAGAAAAACAGCTTAAATTGATTTTAAGCCTTAAAAATTATTTAAAACAATGTAATCATAGATCAATATGCAATTAAATCCCAAAATATGCAACCAATGATTGAAATTTAAAAGTTCATATATAGAGTTGTAGAGGGTATCCTATAAACCAGAACTTAACATATACAAGGAAAAAAAAAGAAGAAATATCCTTATTTGTTTTATTTTCTTCTATACATTTTGCATAGGGACCAATGAAGGAATTTTACAGCTAGTACTGGTTTAAAATGTCATTATCAAATAAAAGAAAAAGCTAAGGTACATTATTTAATGCATGCACTGCAATTTGCATGCTTCAACTTTAGATTTTTTTTTCTTGGTGTAAAATGTTATATATTTATTTAAGTTTAATAAAATAAATATTTTGTATTATATAAACTTCAGATATTCTTAAATTTATATGATTTCATATGATTTTGGGTTATTACTCTGCCTAACCATGACTTTTACTCGGTCCTATTTTAAACTTTAAAGCAGCCCCGTGTTCTCCTTTAAGTACAAAAGTTATGCATTGAAAAGAAAAATGGTCAAATTTTGATTTTCATCCTTATACTATACTTAATTTAAAGATATAATTTATTTGATATAATTTAATCTTCTTCTTATTATTAAGGGTAAACTATAAAAATAGTCACTTTTATTTGCCTCAGATTACATTTTGGTTACTTATGTTTGAAATGTTACATTTTAGTCACTTACATTATTGTTTTGTTACGAAGTGGTCACTCTATCGTTAAGCTTCATTACCTTCCTAACGGTAATCCTACATTTAAACGACAACTTGGATGTCCAGTTGGGATAAGAATAAATTTTTAATTAAATAAATTTAATTAATTGAAAATTTAAAAATTAATTACAACTGAAAAAGAAAAACCTAGTTGGACAACTAGGTTGGCATTTAAAACCCATTTGGACTACCACGTAGGATTGTCGTTAGGGAGATAACAAAGCTTAGCAGCAAAGTGACCAATTCATAACAAAATGATAATATAAGTGACTAAAATGTAATCTGAGACAAACAAAAGTGACTATTTTTGTAGTTCACCCTATTATTAATGTTATCTCTTAATCCAAATTGTTAGCATGGTAAAAGTTCCATCAGTTGACTAAGATGGAAATTTAAAAAAAATCAAAACCAATAAGCCAAGCTATTTTTTTAAAATAGTAAATTAGTGTTGGATGTAACAGCAAAACATGTTGCACACTTAAGGGGGACTCAAGATTGAACATTAGAGGCAACATTGTTAAGAGGCAGCCATGAACTCCGAAAGGATTAGTCTATATGAATCGTAAACTGGACATGAAAAATACCTTGATTATACTAAATTGTTGAGTATGCCTCAGATTTCAGTCAAATTTGAGAAGTAATCTTCTAGTTAAATTCTGTTTATTTGTTTCAGTCAAACTCTAATTAATCTAGATTCTTTTATTATTATTTGACATACAAATTTAGCCTATAAATAGGCTCATGTACAACCTTAAAAAAAACATCCATTAAATATTAGAACTCATAACACTTTTGGAGAATTTTGTGTCAAAATAGTTTTGAAAAGTTGAAAGTTATATGTTGATATGCGAACTTGTATTCCTTATATTTTTTATCTGAAACAAAGATAAATTGAATATTTCATGTGTGATAAGGTATTCTTGAAAGTGTCTCCATGGAAAAAGATCATGTGCTTTGGTTGCAAAGGGAAATTAAGACCCAAGTTTATCGGGTCGTATGAAATCATTGAGAGAGTTGAACCAGTTGCATATCAATTAGCTCTATTGTAAAAATTAAAAAAGATTCATGATATATTCCATGTAACCATACTCTGGTGATATCGAACTGACCTATCACATGTTATTCCAATGGAAGAAATTGAAGTTCAACCCAATTTATCTTATGAGGAAAAACAAGTCAAAATCTTAGCTCGAGAAGTGAAAGAGATGAGGAATTAACGAGTGCCATTGGTGAAAGTTCCATGGAACAATCATAACGTAGAAGAAGCGACCTAGGAACTTGAAGAGAGAATGAGATCCTTGTATCCCCACCTCTGTCTAGGTAAATTTCATAAGAGAGGGAACAATTATAATGACCTAGTTTTCAATGGTGTTGAAAAATACAATTTTAGGATTTCATTTTCGTAAATCGTGTCTGTAAATATTAAATAGGGATGTTTATGGAGTTAGTAAGTTGTTGAATTGAAAATGGCTAAGTGATTTAGTTGAAATTGCGTCTAACTAAGGTTGAGGGACTGAATTGTAAAGTTTAATCGCTATGGATTTTAATTAGGATAAGGCTTAGGGACTTAGATAGCAATTATCCAAAGGATTAAAATGGAAAATAAACCTATTTTAAGTTAATTATGGTGAGACGTGATGTTAATTGTCATTAGTTTAAGTTAATTAAGGATTAAAGATTAATTAAATTTGATTAATTATTATTAATTAATTAAATTAAATTAAATTAAACTTACTATATAAGTTAATTGAAAGTGGGAAAAGATGAGAATTTTCTTTCATCTTTTTCCTAATTCATCATCCACCATTAATACACCGAAGAAGAAAGCTTTGAAAACCCCTTAATATTTGACCATCAAATTCAAGTAAGTCTCTAGCTATTTTTCTTTATTTTTTTTATAGATTTGAGGTAATAGGGGCTTTATTTAGCTAGCCCATGTGCTAATTTGTAAAATTGTTACAATTTTTAATAGTTTCCATTGTTGAGAATTAAATGGAATTGGTGTGAAATTGTTAGAAATTAAGCTTAGTATGTGAAAAAGACTAAATTGTAAAGCTTAATTGTTAGTTTAGTGTGTTAGGGGTCAAATTGAATAAAACTCAAAACTATTATGACATGTGGGTAAGTATAGAAAACAAAAGGTCAATAACGAGCCTTGGTGAAATCGGATTCTAATCCGAAGCCTTAAATTGAAAGTTATATTTGTTCCAATTTTAGGGACTAAATTGAATAAATTGGTATTTGATTATGAAATAATTGGAAATTGATTGTATGATATGTTTTGTGATTATTCGTAGTTAACAACAACATCGAACCATCGAGAGAGAAAGGAAAAGCGAAAATCGTCAACGAGTGATGTGTGTAACTTCTGTTTGTACTTTTATGATTCGAGATAGAAATATTTGATTGTATATGCATGTTATTTTTTGATGAGTCATTGAGGTGAATCTATTACGATAATATAAAATGTTTTGATTAAGTTGGTATAGATTATCAGGAAAGAGGACTAAAATGAATAAAATGGGAAATGGCATGAAATATTTAAATTATGATATGTGATATGAAAATTGTATTGAAATGTGTCATATAATATGAAATATATGTGTTTGATGATAAAATAGGGTTGTGATTGTGAATTTGATCGAGAAATGATATATGTACTAAATTATAAAATATTTGTTATGTGATAGAGCAGTGTGCAGATATGAAAAAGTATATGTGATCGAACATAGGGTATGAATATGTGAATACAAGTATGGTAATGCATATAAGTAAATTGTTGCTCATGTGACTTAGTAAAAGGTTATGATACAATTGGCATGCTAATAGGGTTATATGCGCACTTGTACAGGATATGTGATTGTATGAAGATCATTACAGATATATCGGGAACTAGCATTTGTTGAAGATCATCAAATATTATATGTCTCTAGGGAGACCCTAGTGTGATGGAGGAAGTGTATATATATATGAGTATGTATTTGATTCCTATGGGCCTTACACTTCAGTGTAATGCATATAAGTAAATTGTTGCTCATGTGACTTAGTAAAAGGTTAGGATACGATTGGCATGCTAATAGGGTTATATGCGCACTTGTACAGGATATGTGATTGTACGAAGATCATTACAAATATATCGGGAACTAGCATTTGTTGAAGATCATCAAATATTATGTCTTTAGGGAGACCCTAGTGTGATATAGGGAAGTGTATATATATGAGTATGTATTTGATTCCTATGGGCCTTACACTTCAGTGTCCTGTTGTGATGTAGTTTATCCGTGTATTTGAACTCGTTTTACTAGGGTTCCATTGGGCGTGACACTATAATTGAAATTGGAAAAGTTGAAATTTTATATTAATGAACTTGATTTTGAATGTCATAATTCTAAGGTTGTGTATGTTTAAGTTGTGAAATAAGTATTGATAGCTAAAGGCCTTGTGCTTTGATATGTGTAATTGAACTTGATCATCTTATTGCTATGGTAGTTGAATTGTTTTGCCCTTGATATTTGTATACCTTCATGTGAAATTTGTTATGTACTTGTGTTGCTATATTGGATAGATATTAGTAGGCATTGAGATTATAAGTTTCATGGCATGCTATAAATATTACTTTATGTTATATTATCTTGAATCGTTAAAGTACCATTAAGCTTTATCGCTCAGCATATGGTTGTTTGTTCCATGCGTAGGTGCAAGTATTTCTCAAAGCCTCGAGAATCAGAGTCAACATCCAGATCGTTGTTTTTGACTCAACACAGTTTGTATAGTTTGTTTCATTTTAGTATTTTGGCATGCACCTAATGACACTTTGTTAAATGTCACAAATGGTTAAGGTAGTATATGCATATTTTGTGATTATATGAATTGATTAATGTTCATGCTTATAAAAGATGTGTTAATGGTTAGACATTGTATATTTGGTTTCATTTATGCTAAATAGTTGAATTGATGATCTAGGATTAATGTTATGTAATTTTTAAAGTTTTGGTTAGGTTTATTTAGGTACCAAGTTGAAGGTTGTTAGATAACAGGGGCCACATTACAACAATGTACCCCCAACATCACGACGAGAATCAATTCAAGGCTTGTGCTCCGATGACATAGCCTCAGGGTCACTACGAACCCTACTCAGAGAGTCACGTCACGATGAGGAAACCTTCGAATTCACGACATCAACTCAAAATTTTGTAACCTTTACAATTGGATCCTATTTAAACCTCGAGTTAGAAAAAGAACTTTCATAAGCTCGTATAAGACCCAAAATTAATAACGTACTGTATAATACGCATGATTTACCTATATTTAAATGTATAATGACGTTAGATAGAACATTATCGATTGTCGTTGCTCTGGCAATGAATGTGGTACTTTGTAAATCGGACCTGGCAACCGAGTCCGTATCAAGGTGTTACATGTTGTTTCCATGATGTTTTGCTATTATATTGCTATTGTATTGTTGTTGTTTGGATATTGCATTGATCTTGTTTTATTGTTACTTTTGCTACTATTTTAGAGGCATTTTCTTGTTAAGTTGTTACTATCTTAGTGCTATTTAATTATAAAGATTTTTTTAATGTATTTCGAATGTGTTAGGAAACATTTATTTTAGTAGTTTTAGTGCATTTAATGTATTATGTTTATTAAGTTTGTTTTATATAAAAAAAATAATATTAAAAATTTAAATACAAGCATGCCAGGTCGAGCCCAAGTCCACTTTTCTTAATTTGGGTCGAGCTTGGATAGAAACTTATACTCATGTTTCGGGCTAGACTAGGTATGGGCCCGAAAAATGAATCTACATATCTTGCATGGGCCTGATCCATGATCAACATTAGTGAAAACTTACCCCCCTTTGTTTGAATAAACTATATATATATATAATTTAAATTTTGCTATCAATCAATCTATAATGTGTAAGTTGCAAACTTAGTCCTTATACTTTAATATGGTCATTTTTAATCATTATACTTTTAAAATTTTAAAACGTCTAAGGTTTTCAGAATTGGATTAGTAGTTGAATCGACTAGATCGTTAGTTCTCGCTCCAACCAGTCCAACCAATTTATTTGGTTCAATTGAATAAATTATTAAAAATAAAAATTATAAAAAAACATGTTTAATCGTCAATTAAACTGATTTTTTTAGCCTGATTTGACCAGCCAGTCCAACCACTCCAACTAATTTGCAAGTCAACCAATCCAACCCCTTATTTCGAACTGGTTAGACCAGCTACTCCAATCTAGTTTTGAAAATAGTGGAAAGTTCAATCTTGACCCAAAAATAACCTTTATTTCATTAATTTAAATTATGTTATTTTCAAAATCTTATGTGACAAACATATTATCATATGTCAACTTGTTATTTTGAAATAATTGTTATAATAGTCACATTATTTTAGTTAATGGATCTAACAATTATTGTTTTAAGTCAAGATTGAAATTTTGAAAATTTAAAATGTATAAAAACTAAAGGTCATGTCTAAATCCACAATTTTTGCATAGTACGAGATTAATAGTAAAATTTAACCTAACAGACTTAACCGCTACAATTAAGGTCAGTATTGAAATTTCAAAATTAAATAATATAGAGACTAAAATTGACTAAATCATAGTACAAGAATTACATGTGGAAGTCCTACATAGCGTAAAGGAGGGTAAAAGTACCACAAACCCCCATGTACTATATCTTGAATTGCATTTTAGCCCCTTTACAGATAAAATGAGCAAATTAATCCATGTACGTTAAATGAGTAAGCAAAACAGTCTCTCCATTAAAATTGTGCTATCAAATGTTTGCTTAGGTGTTGGCTAAATCATAATACAAGAAGTAAATGTTGAACTCCTGCGTAGTGTAAAAGACAGTAAAAGTACCACAAAACCCGTTATACTATATTTTGGATTGCATTTTAGCCCCTCTAAAAAAATGAGCATTTTAGTCAATGTACATGATAGCATTAGAAATGACATTCAATTTCTCCTTAAATTCGTGTATAATTTGTTCCTTTTGTATCATATTTAGCATGCATTATTAGCATTTCGTACTTAGTATTTACAGTTTCTAACTAAGTGTTGCTTGATCTTAATTTCTTTCATTTTATCTCTTCTGTGCTACTAATGTCGCTATATTTAGTATTAGTTTTGCGACTTAAGTTGTCAGTGCAGAAATCCACCTAGGAAGATCAGAGTAGGAAAGCATTCAAAGTTGCGATCACAAGTTGATCTAGAATTGCGATCGAATTTGTCGTCACATGAATGCTTCTACATCTCTATCATGAATTTCACGTTGCTAACATATCTAGAAGCACCAGCGCAAGAGAATGACAAATTGTCACCATAAATTAAAATCATAATTTGCGTCCAGCAATGTTGCGAAAATCTGCAGCTGTCTAATGAACAAATCAGATCTGCGTGAGTGCATAGCTGATAATAACAAACTTTTACAGCTGTAAAAAGGAGTTAGGTCTGAAAAGGGAGGAAGATTTGTAATTGCCAGTGATTATAAATAGAAGGAAGAAAGAGAATATCAATATCAAGTTGTGAAGAATTCAGATCTATAATTTCCCTCATTCTCGAAGATAGCTGCCATGGAAGCTTAAATTTTGGAGGAAAGTGATTTGATGCCATAAGGACGCAACAGCTTCTAACGAGAAGTGCTTGGTGTAACACAAGAGAAGTGTTTAAGGGAGAATTCTAATAAACTAGGAATAGGATGCTTCAATTCAGTTGTTGAACCCTCTTTAATGTTGAATGAATTCTATTGACAATTAATTGTATATAGAAATATCTTTCAATGTTAGATTTACTTTGAAATCTATTCAATCTTTCTCATCTGTTTACATTCTGATTTAACTATTTTGACCACGGAAGTGTGATTGTAGTCACAGTCACTGGAAGGTGCGGTGACAAGTCAGATTAACAAGCAAGACAGCGGAAGTTGCTTGAGGCAAGGAGGAATTCTGGCCATTTGTTCTTAAGTACAAAGCATTACTAGCACTGGAAGGTGTGGTAATTATGAGTACTTAAGTCTTTGTTAAACAGAGAGTTTGATAGTAGTAGATCTCATTGGGACATAATTGCGATGACAATTCATTTGTTAGTTACCTTGTAGTCACATTTAACATTGTTAACTCGTGAAATCAATGATCCTTTCCACTTCTTCATACTTGTTCTACTTCTTTTTTATATTTTGAATTTACATTACAACATCTCAACAACCCATTCATTTTCTATATTTTGCTCTGACATTTTATATTCCATTTACGCTGACAGATTTAATTCTTAACTTGTATAATTTTAACCCCATTGCATTGACATAACTCTTAACAATTCTTCTCATATTAACTCAGAATGCTTCGACAGATTTAAACATAAACATCCATCTCTGTGGGATCGATATTCGATAGATTCATTCTATTTACTATACTTGCATCGACAGTGTACGCTTGCACATAATTGCTGTGATGTACATAACGATCAAGTTTTGGTGCCACTGTCGGGGATGGCGTTTTGTCTTTGCATTTATTTTTCATTATCTAAATTTTATTTGTCACTAACTTGTTTTCTTTTTGTTGTTTACATTTACATTTTTCTTTTAGTGAAATATGGTTAGGAACAAGGTGTATAGAACCTCAAGATGTTGGATTACCATGAGTGATACTGTAGAAATGGTGCTCGATGCCATAACAGCCTAGGTATCTTCTTTGACTAATATGCAAAATGTTTCAGTAATTGCAGAATGAAAATTTGCTGTGACAATTTGCGATTACTGTGGAAACAACCATGAGTTTAAATAATGCCCTTCAAATCCCAGCAAATGTGTACCACAAGAGAATTTTTGTCGAAATGAAAATCCATATTCCAACACCTACACGCCAGAGTGGGAGCAACATCCAAATTTTTGCTGGAACAATCGAGATCCTGAAAGAATAAACAATGATGTTAGATCCGAGTAGACATTTCCTAATTATGATCAACTTTTATCAAGGCAAAATATCCAGCAAGACGAAGCATCAGAGTTTTCATCAATTGAAAATTTGCTGAGACAATATATTTCCAAGACTAAAGTTGTGCTTCAGAGTGAAACTGAATCCATACGAGCTCGAGAATATCAATTTGGCCAGATTGTGAGCGCAATAAATTTGCGACCTCGAAAATCTTTGTCGATTGATATTGAGAATTCAATATCACAAGAGTAAGAACATTATGAGGGAATCATTCCCAGAAGTGAGACTCAACTAATTGAAGTTATTACAAATGCTACAGTAAAGGAAGATGATTCAGATCTCGACAATGGAAAGATATCAGAACAATCTGAAAAGCAAACTGCAGTTGAAAAGGTTAAACAAAATATTGCGAAAACAGAATTAGATCATTTTGTTGCAACAAATGCTACAGCAAAACAACCTCAGAAACTTGAAGATGCATGGTCAAAGAAAAAAGATTGGGAGAAGTCAAAGCAATCGCACTTACTGAAGGGTGCAATGTCTTGACAATTAAATTGCTCCAAGAATTTAAGGATCCCAAAAGCTTCTCAATACACTATTCCATTGGTGATCGGTATATTGGAAAGGCATTATGTAATTTCAATGAAACCATAATTTTGATGCCTATATCCGTAATTAAGAAGTTACAAAATTGGAAAAAAACGCAAGAAAGAGTGGAATTTTTTGGGACCGTATGGATAATAAAAGAGTACGAAGCACTTGAAGAAGAAGGAACAAATACTGTGTCTGTACCAATTGAGGAATAAGTAAACACCATCGTCGACGCATTAGGATTCCATTTTCACGCAATTTTGTACAGCTGTACTGCACCTACTGACTTAATGTTGAAAACGAAAGAAGTTCGTGTAGAGGAAGAAAAAGATGAAGAAATATATGTCAGGCAAATTTAGTTGAGAAATTTGTCTCCGCACCTAAAGTTGTTGGTGCAATAACTGAAGGCTTGGCGTAAGATAGAGCGAGTTAGATAGAAGCAGTGGATGAAATTAATTAGGATCACAAACCCTTCAGCAATTGTGGTCTATACTGGACCAATGAATGAAGCAGTTGATGATGCCGGAGCAAAGATGGAAAATTGAGGAGTAGTCCGTAGACTATGCGAAGCTCAAACAAAAGAAAAAAAAGAAGAGAAAGACCTAATGTCGTGACAAATTCTCACGACAAATTTGACTGAGGAATTTGTCACCGTACCTAAGCTTGTGGGTGCATCATCTGATGATTTGATGCCACCTAAAGCGAGTCAGGTGGAGTCTATGACAGTCAATAATGAGGATTCCAATCCTCTAGCCATGGTGCTTTATGTTGCACCACTTGCTGAATTACATCCATCTGATGACATGATCGATGATGCCAGGGCGTAACCTGATGTTGAGGAGAAATTCACAGATTCAACCAAGCCAAAGGAACGAAAGAAGAAGCGCGCCAAAGACAAGAAAGGCCACAAGGAGGAGCGAAAGTGCAAGAAGAAGAAGACTAATGCAGCCACATCTTCGACTGCAACACACTAAATTTATGCAGGAATAAAAGATCTCCTTGTTGTCGACGCACATGATAGCACGACTTGTCGGTGCATTTCTTTGATGACTCAGCGAAACGTTTTGGCCGAATATGTCGTCACATGAATGCTTCTACATCTCTATCAGGAATTTCACGCTGTTAACATATCCAAAAGCACCAGCGTAGGAGAATGACAAATTGTTGCCGCAAATTAAAATCATAATTTGCGTCCAACAATGTCGCGACAATCTGCAACTGTCTAATGAACAAATCAGATCTACGTGACTGCATAGATGGCAATAAAAAACTTTTATAGCTGTAAAAAGGAGTTAGATCTGAAAAGGGAGGAAGATCTACAATTGCTAATGATTATAAATAGAAGGAAGAAAGAGAAGATCAATATCAAATTGTGAAGAATTCAAATATATAATTTCTCTCATTCTCGAATATAGCTGCCATGGAAGCTTAAATTCTGGAGGAAAGTGATTTGATGCCACAAGGACGCAAAAGCTTCTAATAAGAAGCACTTGGTGCGACGCAAGAGGAGTGTTTAAGGGAGAATTCTAGTAAAGTAGGAATAGGATGCTTCAATTCATTTGTTAAATCCTCTTTAATGTTGAATGAATTCTATTGGCAATTGATTGTATATGGAAATATCTTTCAATGTTAGATTTACTTTAAAGTCTATTCAATCTTTCTCATCTGCTTACATTCGGATTTAACTGTTTTGGCCACGGAAGTGTGATTACAGTCACAATCACTGGAAGGTACGATGACAAGTTAGATTAACAAGCAAGACAATGGAAGTTGCTTAAGGCAAGGAGGAATTCTGGCCTACAAAGCATTACCAGCACTGGAAGGTGTGGTAATTGTGAGTACTTAGGTCTTTGTTAAACAGAGAGTTTGATAGCAGTATACCTCATTGGGACATAATTGCAGCGACAATTCATTTGTTAGTTACCTTGTAGTCATATTTAATGTTGTTAACTCGTGAAATCAATGATCCTCTCCACTTCTTCATACTTGATCTATTTCTTTTATATTTTGAATTTACATTACAACACCTCAACAACCCATTCATTTTCTATATTTTGCTCTGACATTTTATATTCCATTTGCTGACAGATTTAATTCTTAACTTATATAATTTTAACCCAATTACATTGACATAACTCTTAACAATTCTTCTCATATTAACTCAGAATGCTTCGACAGATTTAAACATAAAGAGTCATCTCTGTGGGATCGATATTCGATAGATTCATTCTATCTACTATACTTGTATTGACAGTGTACGCTTGCACATAATTACTGTGACGTTCATAGCGCGATCAGTACAACATGTAAGCTGTGAATATTTTTATTCTAATTTGGTCATTTGTAATCCTTATCCTTCAAAATTTTGCAATGTCCAAGGGTTTCAAAATTGGAATAGTGGTTGAACTGATCAGATTATTTGTTCTTGGTTCCACCAATTTATCTAGTTCAATTGAATAAATTATTAAAAATGAAAAGTATAAAAAACTGATTCACTCGATATTTAGCTTGGTTCAACAAGTTTGATAGGTTAATTCATGTAGATCACAGGTTAACAAGTCTAACCCATTATTCTGGACTAATACCTTGGTCGGTTCCTAATCCAACTAGTTCGATTCGATTTTGAAAATAGTGAAAATTCTAATCATAACCCAACCATTAACCTTTAATTCATAACTTAAATTGTGCTATTTCCAAAATCTTACATGAAAAACATATTGTCATATGTGTAATATAATGTGAGCATTTTATTTCAAATAATACTTACAGTAAAGTCATGCTAGTTTAGTCAGTCGATTTAATAGTGTTAGCTCGATGGATCAACTAGATAATGACGGTAATGAAGGTTGAATCGACCTTTTAAAAGTTGTGATGGAAGCAAATTATTTTTGCAACAAAGAACATAATGATTTATAGTGGTTCGGCCCCAAATGCCTACTCCACTACCTTAGCTTTCCACAATTAAGGATTTTTCCAAATCCACTAGATTTGTATAACCTTTGAGGATAAGGTTTAACCTTACAATCACTTAAGACTTATACCCCAAAGTCCTAAAAGACAACTCCTTAAGGTTTCTACCCAAAGCTTAAGTATAACCCTCTCTCAAAAGAGAAACAAATAAGCGAACAAAGAAATAATCCTTACAAGATCAAGATGTTTGCCAGTTAAGCACAAATACAAAGAAGAACACTTGAGCTAAATGAATATAATGAAAGCTCACAAGTGTTTACAAGAAAAGGTAAGAAAGAATTAAGCTCTAAGTTGTTTTTTATTGATCTTTAGGCTTTGCACATTCTCTTCTTGATGCTAGACATTTGGAAGATGGTATTTATACCCTCTAAGTAAATTTCAACCATTGTGGTTGTAGGGAAAGAAATGTAACCGTTACATCTATAAAAACCAGCATTAAATGCAGTCTGTAGCTTAGTTATTCTGGTAGAAGCATACTTGTATCGGTAGAACTGTAGTTGTATCAGTAGAAGAGGAGTTCTACTGGTAGAAGTCTCAAGGTAGACGACTTTACAAAATATTACTGTTGGAGTCATTCTATCGGTAGATGCTTTGTTGTATCGGTAGAATTCTGAGGGTTTCATTTGGTATCGGTAGAACCCATCAAAGTAAAGATATAAGTGCAGAGGAGGATGAATTTTAACTACTGACTTGACTTGTTCCGGTAAAAGTCTTCAAGGTATTGGTAGAACTGTAGTTGTATCGATAGAAGTGTACTTCTACCGATAGAAGTCTCACTAGAGTCTTTTTCACTTAGCTTTTATTCAAAAACAGTTTAATTTGTTATATCAAAACATATTATCCAATAAGGGCTTAGTTTAGCAATCTCCCCCTTTTTGATATAACAAAACATTTTGTAAATTTGTTTTTGAATATATTTCTCCCCCTTAATAAGAGTCATTTTCAATTCAAGCTCCTCTTATATAAAAATCATTTTCAATTTAAGACATAAAGGTTTTGAGCATAAATTTCAATAAGTTCAAATTTGACATTCATTTTTCTTTGAAAAATTTGTCACTAATATAAGCAATCAATCAACCATAAAATTTACATTTCTTTTCTCCCCCTTTTTGTTATATAAAAAATAAATAATAAAGCAATCAATATTAAGGTGCAATCACATAGAACTTGCATTTTTTTTACCTTGAAACAGTGCACCTTACCTACAAACATAGAGTTAAGTTTTTGGTACCCAATGTCTTTTGGGTCCATAATCATTAGTTTTCAAAATCTTAGTCGCTTTAGCTAAGCATTTTGAAAGAGCTTACTTATCTTGAGTAGCACTAAGTCCTTTAGGGACCCATACACTCTTAACAAGTTTTTCCTTGTAAAATCTTGGGGGGCCTCTATGTTTATAAAAATTAAAGCTATTTTTAACAAAGTTTTGTTTTGAACTTTCTCCTTTTTTAAAAACTTTGTTATAGTGAGCTTTTTCACTCTTAAGCAACTCAAGTTTCTTTTGATGATCCTCATGAACTTTTGAAAGTAAATTATGCAAGTCTAAATTTTGCTTTTCAAAATCATTAATGATTTCTTGCATTTTGTTTACTTTCTCTTCAAGTTCATGATTGATTTTGGAAAGTAAGTCATTTTCATTTTTCAATTTTGAAACACTTTTCTTGTGTTTTGACATCATGACATTTAATTCCAAAATCAATTCATCATAGGCTTGTTGCAACTCATCAAAAGAATAATAATTTAAAGTAGATGAGTTAGAAGTTACCTTAAGGTAATCGATGGCCATAAGGACTAATTTGGCTTCTTCATCGGATGAGTCTTCATTATTCCAATCAACATAAGTCTTTTGTTTGCTAGACCCCTTCTTTTTAAATTTAAGACAATCATACTTGAGGTGTCTCAGTTTCTTGCAATCATAGCAAATAATGTGATCTTTCTCCTTGGTTGATTCAAGTTTAAGTCCTTCCTTCTTTCAAAATTCTCCTCCTTTATTGGACTTCATGAATCTCTTGAATTTTCTAGCAAGCCTTTCCATCTCTTCATCTTCATCCACCTCTTCATTTGATTCACTTTTTTCAATGGTGGTGGATTTAAGAGCTCTACCAACATTCTTCTTCATAAGTCTTTCTTCTTCACTCCCTTTGTTAAGCTTCATCTCATTAGTAAATAAAGAACTAATGAGCTCATCAAGCGAGAGTGAGTTGCGATCCTTTGATTCTTCTATGGTCGTCACCTTTGGTTCCCAAGATGTTGGGAGATTATTCAACATCTTTTTCACCATCTCCTTATTGAGATAAACCTTCCCAAGGGCTTTGAGACCATTGATGATGTTGGTGAATCGATCAAACATCTCTTTGATTCCTTCCTCCGGTTTTGATTTAAATAATTCATAGTCAAGGGTGAGAATACTTAGCTTTGATTCCTTGATTCTATTTGTTCCTTCATGGGTGACCTCAAGCTTGTTCCATAATTCTTTGGCATCGTTGCGCGAGGAGACTCTATTGTACTCATTTTCACCAAGAGCACAAAATAGAGTGTGTACAGCTTTTGCATTAAGTTGCACCTTCTTGATGTCATTAGCATCCGATTCACTCTCCTCCTTTAGAACACTAACACTTTCAACTATCTTCATTGGAATGAATGACTCATTTGTGATTATCATCCATACTTCATAATCGTTGGCGTGGATAAATAACTTCATTCTTGTTCTCCAATAAGAATAGTCGATGCAATTGAATAGAGGAGGTTTTACGGTGGAAAATCCTTCTCCCATGAATGTTGACTCGAAAGTTGACGTCATTGATGTTAGAAGACTTGTTGATTGTTTGAGCTTCTCCGAGGATTTTCTCTTGGTTGTTGAATCGTCTCTAGAGTTGTAGCTTTGATACCAATTGTTAGCTTAATGGATCAACTTGATAATGACGATAACGAAGGTTGAATCGATCTTTTAGAAGTTGTGGTGAAAGCAATTTAATTTTGCAACAAAGAACACAATGATTTATAGTGGTTCAGCCCCAAATGCCTACTCCATTACCTTAACTTTCCACAACTAAGGATTTTCCTAAATCCACTAGATTTGTATAACCTTTAAGGATAAGGTTTAACCTTACAATCACTTAAAACTTATACCCCAAAGTCCTAAGAGACAACTCCTTAAGGTTTCTACCCAAACCTAAGTATAAACCCTCTTTGAAAATAGAAACAAATAAGCAAACAAAGAAATAATCCTTACAAGATTAGAATGTTTGCCAATTAAGCACAAATACAAAAAAGAACACTTAAGCTAAATGAATACAATGAAAGCTCACAAGTGTTTACAAGAAAAGGTAAGAAAGAATTAAGCTTTAGGTTGTTTTTTATTGATCTTTAGGCTTTGCACATTCTCTTCTTGATGCTAGACCTTTGGAAGATGGTATTTTATACCCTCTAAGTGAATTCCTACCATTGTGGTTGTTGAGAAAGTAATGTAGTCATTGCAGCAATAAAAACCAACATTAAATGCAGTCTGCAGCTTAATTATTTCGGTGGAAGCATACTTGTATCGATAGAACTGTAGTTGTATCAGTAGAAAAGGAGTTCTACCGGTAGAAGTTCCAAGGTAGACGACTTTACAAAATATTACCATTGGAGTCGTTCTATCGATAGATGCTTCATTGTATCGGTAAAATTCTGAGGGTTTCATTTGGTATCGGTAGAACCCATCAAAGTATCGATAAAAGTGTAGGGGAGGATGAATTTTAGCTACTGACTTGACTTGTTTCGGTAGAAGTTTACAAGGTATCGGTAGAACTGTAGTTGTATTGATAGAACTGTAGTTCTACCCGTATAAGTGTCACTGGAGCCTTTTTCACTTAACTTTTATTAAAAAACACTTTAATTTGTTATATCAAAATATATTATCCAATAAGTTTTAGTTTAACAAACAGCTAGTGTTTTGAGTCGCTATTAAAATTTCAAAACGGATAAACTATAGAATTAATCATCCAACTATTATCGTGTTTTTGTTTTGGTCACCCAACAATGAAAACTTTCAATTTAGTCACTAACGTTTTAGATCATTTCTATTTTGGTCACTCACGCTTTAGGTTGTTTTTATTTTAGTCACTCTTTGTTAATATAGTTAACCAAAGTGATGAAGTAGTCCTTTTTTTAACTAGTATAATAACACATTTAGCCCTCAATACTTACACATTATATCAATTTGATCCTAATTCTAAATAATTTAATAAATTTAACTCTCAAATTTACAAATTCTATCAATTTGATCCTCAAACACATATAATTTTATTCAAAAACACATAATTAAATCTTAATAAACATATATGTAAATGTGATTTGGATAACCCCTAAAACTCAGTAAATTTGTGATTTTTATAAACTTTATTCATGATCGTGCTAATAGCATTCTTAACAAAGGAACCTAATTTTTCCTATAAAACCTAACAAATAATTAACAAATAAAAAGAAATATGAAAAAGCTTCCTATAAGCTTTTTTTTTTTTCAAATCGTCATCTTTTGCATTCTTGTCAACTTGAAGAATCATATAATAATTTGTACTCTAAGCATAAATTTTATTGTACAATTTATCTTCGTCTAATTTTGTTGCTATTTATTTAGAAAGACATGTAAATTTTGGGTCTACAATTTTTCTAACATGTTTTAGATTTTTTTTTATTTTTTAATATTTTTAATTTTTTAGATACATATATTATTATAATTTATAATTTCTTTTATATTTTAAAAAATTTATGTAATTTTTATATATTTCCTTTTAAATTTTTAAATATTTTATAAGAAAAATAGAATATGACATTATCAATGTCACATGTCACAACTTAAGAGTGCCATGTGCTCTATAGAAACATTGTTACAAAAAATGACCAAAACCCTTGACAGAATGAAAATTGATTACCAACTTAGAAAAAAAATCATAAGTACCAACTTGAGAAATGTGTCAAGTTTGGGGCACTAGATGCATATTTGAGCCTTATAATTGTAATTAAGTATAAACACACACACACACACATATATATATATATATATATATATATAAAGACTAAAATTGACTAAATCATAGTAGAATAATTAAATGTGGAGCTCCCACATAGTGTACAAGACTAATAATATAACTTCAACTTTCAAATAGCGGTAAAAGTATCACAAAACTCCTTATATTATATATTTGATTACATTTTAGTTTTTATCGAAAAATGAGTAAATTAGTCTCTGTACATTTAGTAAGTGAGCAAAATATCCCCTCTATTAAAATTGCAAAATTGCACTATTAAATGTTTGTTTTGATGTTTATATACAAGGTATAATAATAATTTTAGCCCTTAATCTTAACACATTTTTTCAATTTGATCCCTACTTTTTTATTAGAAGTAAATTGAAAATTTTCGAAACTAATAAAACTAAAGGGTAAAAAACCTTAGCAACATTTAAAAAAAATCAATTAATTCCTTTTAAATTTTAAAAATGAGTTAAAATTATAAACAAAAGTTATAAAAGAAAAGTTATAAAAATTTTAAATTTATAAAATTTTTATTAAAAAAATAACAATAGCGGTCCATAAAATAGTAGGGGTTAATTTTTTTTTAAAATTCTTATTACCATTAGATTTTAACAGGTTGATATTTTTTATTGTTCAATACAAATTTTAAAATTTTAAAATTTTATCTTTTTTTATAATTTTGTTTATACATTTTATGATTTTTTAAATTTAAAAAGGGTTTTATTGTTTTTTTTGTGTTGTACATTGATTATTTTAGACCATTTAGCTTTATTAGTTTTAAAAGTTTTTAATTTATTTTTAATAAAAAAAATAAGGGTCAAATTGAATAAATATATAAAAGTTGAGAGTTAAATATATTGTTATATCTTATATATAAACATCAAATTTAAATAAAAAAATTATTTTGTTCACTCATTTAATGTACAAGAATTAATTAATTTATTTTTTTTAGAAAAAGACACTAAAATGTAATATTGGTTATAGTAAAATGGGTTTTGTGGTAGTTTTACCTCAAATAGCATATCAACATCATTCTGAATTATGAATCGTGCGATGCAACGTGGCACACTATAGGGTGTCGGTGGGATTGGCTTTTGTCTATGTCACCTGTCTGTGACACTCAACTTTTCCCTTTCCCTTTTACATCCTTCTTTGCTAAGTCAGTGCAAACATTTAATAACTCAGCAGTTACCTTAAAATATTGCTACGTATTTACTTTTCTTAAAAATAACCCATAATTCTATTTTTTTTAATATTACCTTAATACTGTAAGAAGGGAAAATGCTATTGGGAGTAACAATGACAGACCCAATTTCCTGCTGCATTAAATAAAACCCCTATCGCACGTGGTTTAAAATATTTTTTGGAAAATAGTAATAAATGGAAAAAATAAAGTTATTGCTGGCATGGGTTTGACAGCGGAGCGGAGCTGAATTAGAACACAGCCGCATCCACGTGGTGCTAATCAATGTGTTCACAACTCCCTATGGCTGTAGTTTGAAGTTCATAAAGTGGATCTTCCAAACTTATATACTTCAGGCTTTAATTAAAATCACAATCTTTTCACCAAAAAATATTATAGGGTTATATTCGAGTGCCTTCTTTTATTTTTATATGAAAGATTTTAAAAGAAAAAAAGCATTTTTAAAATAATATAATTTATTTTTGTAAAATAATAATATTTTATTTATTATTTAATTTAATTAATATTAAATTGATTCGTAACATTAAATTAATTCCAATTTTAATATGTAGTATAGATATACATGGGAGGCATAATATAAAGATAATTATTTAGTACATTTATCCTAAAGTTTTTTAACTCCATAAATTAGATAAACTTAATGACTTATTTGATCTTCTAATTTAAAAAAAATTATTTTAGTCATTCATTTAATTTTTCGTCTCTTTTAACCTCTTAACTTAAGTTGTTTGTTAAATCATCCTATAATGGATGAAAAATTAAAATTTGTTAACTTTGTTAACATAGCATATACGTAGGTTGCTATGTTAGCAATTAGTTAACTTTTTTTTTTAATTTTAAAAATCTAAAATAATATTTTTAATATTTTTGAAAAAATAATTAATTGTTAACATAATATATGTGGATATCACATCAACAAAATTAACAAACATTAATTTTTTCATCCATTTTATTGATGCAAATAGCGCGGGTTCAAATATAATTTTATCCAAAAAAATTATTAGATTTTTTTAAAAATAAAAAGATTAAATTCTCTCAAATAATATAATTTATTTTAATTATAAAAAATATTTTTATAACTTTACTTATTGAGCTGATTTCCGATAAAAAATTATTTAATAAATTCTTCAAGCATGTTATAAAATAAGTAGTAAAACAAAAAAGAATTGAAGAATTATAAAAATGATTATGAAATTAAAATATTTTTGAGAGTAAAGTGAAAAGAAAAATGCGTTTAGAACTTTCTTGCCCTTCGCATATTATTTATACTTCCTTTTTTCTCGCTAAAGAAAAACAATTTTAATGTTGTGTTATTATTGTATGATCCTACTTCGTTTGAAATTACACCAAATGAAGGTTCCCATTCATTGAAGTCTTTGGGACATTTTAAAGTGGAACATTAATGTGCATAATTATTCATCTTTTTTAACATTTATGTACAAAATGTGATTCGCTATAAAGGGTCATTTAGGGTCTACACAAAAAAATAAAAAAAAAGTGTTATATAAAGTTCTTTTGTTCTTTATTTCTTTTTTCTTTTGGAATAAAGTGGGAAAAAAAAAAGGAATATAAGCAATGGGTAAAAAATCCCACAAGAAAACAATTTTCATCATTGGATCAAATCAAGAAGAAAAGTGAAGTTATTGATCTCATTTAGTGCTACAGAATTCATGGTAATGATTGCACCTTACATCAATAGTTTCTAGTTTGGTCAATGGTTGAATTTGTTATATAAATTATGAAAATTCAAATACATTAGGAATTTATTAAGATACAAATTTATAAATAATCAATCTTAAGTTATTTGTTCTTTTATACTTCATCTTAAAAATTATTATGCATATATCCATCTAAACCAATTTTTTTAGAACTAAATCAAAATAAAATTTATTTGGATTATAGTTACTCACATAATATCATACTTGAATAATTTTAGATTGAGAATTCACATATAATTTATATAATATGAGATTAAATTTAAAATCTCAAAGTTTTGAACTCAACAAATGATTCCAGTAGAAAATAGGATAATGTTCATCTTAAGAGTTTCGGATTCGAGCACCTATATATGCAAGGTGTGTGTGCATTGTCAAAAGATTAAGAAAGCATGAACAGATACTATCATATAATCACACCAGTATACTAAAAAAAAATATCAAAATTTTTTTAAATAAGAATAAGTTTTATTCAATCTAATTGAATTTCTTTTTTAATTTCAACATTGTCATTAAACTTAAAGTTTCATCTAAACTAAAATTTAAGCTCGAATTTTAAAAATAACAATTAAAAGAAATAATCACAAACTTCAAAATAAACAATAAAATTTACATATATATATAAAGTTAAAGCCTCATTACCAAGTAACTAAAACATGCGGATTATTTGGTCATGCAAGCTGCTACCATATTCATAATTTAATTATTTGTAGAATCTAACTACATAAAAAATTGAAAATTAAATAAAAAAAAATTATATCAATTTAATATTTTTTATTCTTTCCTTTCTTGTCTCATACCAACCGGACATTTTTGTTTAATATCATTTCTTCACTCTAAACCGTACTTTCCTTTTCCCATTTCTACAAAATTTATTTATATTTCAAAACATATATAATAAAATAAATATAATTTATATGGTATATAAAATTGGATTCACGGTTATTTAATCAGAGATAAATATCAAAGCTATAATAAATTTTGATCTAATGTATAATGTCACGTATAAATTTTAATTTTATGCGATTTTATATATAAATTAAAATTTCACAAATTATCAATAATATTATCGAATAAGTATAATTTTATATTAATATATTACATATACAAATAATATATCAATTAAATATGAAATAAATATTTGCATTTATTTATTTAAATGTGTGTAATTAAATCAAAATTTATATATATTAATATGAATCATTATTCAAATTTCAAGTATATAATTACACAAATTTAATAGAGAATATTAGATCCAATCATCGATTCAATTGATTCGTAATTTAATCAGTTAAATCTTTTATTTTCGATAATTCAACTGATTGGTTGAATCAAATTCCAAAATAGTTCTTTTTAACCGCTAAACAAATAATTATTTTAATAAATTTTGAGATACAAAAGGCTTTGATCAAACAAAGTTAAAACTCCTTTATTTGTTCTTTGGCTAAGAAATCCCTATAATCTAAAAATATTTATACATCAAAATCAAAATTTTACTATAAAAAAATAACAAAATTATAATTTCTTTTTTATTTTCTAAACACTAATTAATTTTTTCCCCTTTACTAACAATCCCTATAAACGTAAGAATTTGTTTCACATAAACATATTAGCTTCATAATTATGGAATTAAGATCATGATTGCTATTACCGCGTTGGATTATTGAATAATCTGCAGTTGAGTTGGAGCTCGAACTCATGAGTGAACTCGCTTCCTGAATTGACTCGGTCGATGTGATCAAATCCACGTTCTTCAGTAAATTCCCATTGCCGACGAGTTGACTCAAGATTTCTGACTCCGATATCGAGTTCTTCTTCTTCTTATGCTGCATTGTAGCTCTGACGATCTCCGTCAACATTGCATTGGCTAGCCTCCGAATCCCTCTAGCTCCACCCATCAGAATCGCTGAGTTGACTTCCAAATGGGACTGAGTTTTATCCGAGTTCCTCTTGCTGTGCTTGCCACCGGAGCTGCTTTCCTTTGTTAACAAATAAACCGATTCCGGACTCCGATTCCTGACACGGCCGAGTGGGTCACTGAGTAACATCAAACTTTTAACATCCAGCAACGTTATGTGCTTAAAATTTCGCCTGATTCTCCCTAATAACATCGGATAACAAGCCCATCTTCTAAAACTCATCGGAACGTGATCTAAAAACCCAGCCAGCGAGTTCTCTGGATCCAACTCGTTCACATCGAATCCCACTACGGAGCCGTAAGTCAACCGAGTTGACTCACCTTCAGCTTCAGTTGAATTGCCGGAATTCCCTCGACCCTTTTTTCCCCAAATAGTCTCCCCGACATCTTTTTTCCCAGATTTCCAAAACTGGGCCGACTCGAAACTAAAGACCGACTCACGAGAACCCTTGTTATTGGAAACTTTATAGTGTTGAATAAGACTGAAGAACGAGTCGTTCTCTTCATGAATAACAAGGTTAAATCTCGAAGACGAAGACCCAAAAAGAAAAACGATGTCGGCTTTCGAAGTAATACCAGACCTATGCAAGACTCGTAAGAAAAGCATGAGTTCATCTTCGGTCACATCTTCAACAACATGGCTGACAATAAGATCGTTCATGGCTTTCGTGCCACGTCTGTACAAAGTTCCCATCCTTTGTAAAGCAAACGAAGCTGGCAAAACCCCAGGGTTTTGCTTAACGTTAAGTGGTTGGTTATAATCCCACATGGGGAAAAACCATTTCAAAGAAGGAGGAGGAGGAGGAAATTGGGTCTTTTGAGATAAGAACCGACGAGAGTTTTTAATGGTGGGAGAAGGAATAAAAGATGGGGTGGAAATCGAAGGTTCAAAAGTGGAGAGAGTGAAGAGAAGAATCGTGAGGAAGACCAAAACAAGGCAAATGGAAATAGTGGATTGAGCTTTAGAGAAAAGTAGACTGGGAGAAGCTGTTCTTCGAACAAATCTTGTTGACGGTGGCATCGTGGTGGTGGTGGTTTGGCTATCAACGGAAGAATTAGTAATTTTGTTTTGGTCGCCATGGAAGAACACCAAGAGTAAACCCATGCCTTTGCTTTCTTTGTTGCCGTTGGCTGCTGCAAACCCCATTTTTTTTTTTTACCTTCTTTGCTTTTTCACATCCTTTGATGGCCCCTCTGGCTTTTTTTTTTTTTTTGGCTTCGAGTGGTGGAGAGGATTGTTGTCAAGGACAATAGGGAAGAGCTTATGGATAGTGTTATTTGGTGGAAATATAATGTGATTTCATCTACTTTATAATACTATTTAATTATTATTTAGATAAATATTATCATACTGAATTCTTTTTATTGTTTAATCACATATCTAAGTATATTGATTAGAATATAAATTAATTTAGGTACTAATCTAGTTGTATTAATTATCTTCAAAATTATCTCAAGATAATGAAGGAAATAAAAATATTTTTCTTTATCAAGAATGATTTGAATTAACTTTTATTAATTGTATTCACTAATAATGTGGGAATATATTATATTATTATATTATTGCTGTTGCACAATCACTTATTGATCTTTCCAATTTTATAAAAAATTTATTTTAATTTTTTTATTTAATTTTTTGAATAATTTTTATTTCATTTTATTCTTAAACTTATATTGTTTATCAAATCATTTCGAAATAGATGAAAAAATTAATATTTATTAATTTTATTAACGTGACATATATATGGATGTCATATTAACAATTAATTATTTTTTTAAAATTTAAAAATTTTAAAAATTATAGTTATGCATGTCAAGATATTGAAAGAATAAGCCTATTAACTATGGTTGAACAATAAGATTAAAGGAAAAAGGGATTTGCATGGGGTTGTCAAAGCTCGAGAAGATGGTAAAATGTATTAGAATGTGTTTTTATGATGTCTTTATGTTGTTGATTGCTTGACTAATGTGGGATTTAGTGTTCAAGCTACGGTAGGGGAGTGTCAAGTGAGTTTCTTTGAAGACTCTTGTGTGTATACTGTTCGTAGCGAAATGTATCCGTAGAAATTAGACCAAACCATGAAGTTGAAAACTATGAAAGTGTAGTATAAAAATGATATGTATGTGATTAGAGACTTTGATGAGCTTGTGTCTGGAATGAAAATTTGTACATGTATATATGAAGTGTATGCTATGGGATGGGTATTCGTTTGAGTGTATGTCAGTGAATTAAAGTATTGGATTGAGATCGTCAAAGCATAAAGAGTTTGTAGAGTGAGTCTGAGTCTAGTCACCGCAATAGTGAATGATGGGTCGTCGGAACAATAAATACGAACTTCGAAAGGAAAGTCCATGGACATGGCACCCTGAAAAGGGACTTAAGGATGGTTATTATCAATTGGGGTTCCTGTGTGTCCCAAGCAGTGATGGGAAAACCTCGTGTAAGTGAGTTTAGGCAAATCCATATCACAAACATGATAGCAAAGGATTGCCTTTGTGGCAAACTAAAAAAGGATTGCCTTTGTGGAAAACTAAAAAAGGATCTGCCCTTGTGGCATACGTAGGACTTTTCTTGAGGCGTGATCTGAATTCGCCCTTGTGGCGTATTCTAGATTTCCTCAGTGGCATATTTAGAAGGATGATGCCTTGCAACGGGTTTCATATGAAGCATTATGGTGTATTCAAATTGGCACTTAAACGTGGCCAACAAAATGGAATATTAAGGTATTTATTGGGAACATGGTAACTTCGAAACAAAGTTAAGATATGTCTGAAGGTAATGATTTGAAGAGACGTTGAGAAGTAATGGGTACTACAATGGAAAGAACATATTGGACAAATAATTAAACTTTGAATATCCGAAAAAGGATCTTTCGTCTGTGATTTCGTTCATTCATGAATTGTGAAGGTATATGGGTTTTGGGTTAAATATATACAAAGATTGACATTCTGATCATGCGGGCCTTCATAACAAATTCAACGTAAAGATATGTATGCTTTGATGGATGAAAAGAGTGAAGAATTGAAGCCATCAATCGAAATAGAAGATAAGTTCAAAGTAAGGTATGATGTTTAGTGTGTACGAAAGACTTGAATTTGGAAAGTATTCGCCAGAAGCAAGTCAGAGTTGAGAGCAATAGGAATGATACTAATTATCATCGATTATATTGCGCACATAATAGTGAAGGTAAAATGGTGTTTTTTCTCATTAAGTTCTTATGAACTTATCAAAGTGTGTGCGTGTTTCAGGTTGATTGCGAAAAGTTATTGCCTAGAAAGACGAAATCAAGACTATACCCAAGAAGTGGCATGACGGGTTATTATGCATGCAAAGCAAAGCTTGGTCTTGCATCGAAGTCAATCGAGTTTGTTGGAGTCTAGACTTAAAACAAAATGTAATAAGTTGAAGTTAGGTGATAAACTGTCGTAATTATCTTTCTTTATTGATAGAAGTAATGTACATGTTATTGATATTTATGTATTTTATTTGATTTTACAAATGTTAAATATGAAAATTTTCGTGAAATGTAACAATAGTTTAAATTTATGTCTATATTCAAGTTATAATGCTTGAGATCCGGATCTAGTGAATCGGATCGAGTTAAGGGCGTTATAGATTTAACAAACAATGCAAATTTAAGGGTTAAAAGAGGTGACTAAATTAGATGAAAGACTAAAATATTTTTTATAAAATTAGAGGGCAAAATAAATTAATGCCAAATTTTTTTGTAAAAAACTTATGAGACCTTAGTTGAATTTTCAGGAATTAGTGTCGTAGGTTGAGGTTGGAATTATTTTTAATTTTTTTTTCTTAAGTCAATATCCGATTAATTTATAACACCTATTCAATTAATGAGCTAATAATAGTATATATATAAAATATGTGATCGTTTTATGTAATGAGTTTTTTTTTTTTTTTTTTGGTTTTTCCCCTAGAGATTGATAAAATGATAATGCATAAATGATATTAACAAAATTTAAGCAACACAAATAATTTACTATTACAATAATCATTATTTAAATATATTACTAATTAATTAATGCTATCTTAGACAATAAATTTTTTTATGGAAAGTCAATAAAAATATTTATACATTTCAATTTACAGACTAAATATTAATATGCTAAGGCTATTTATTTTCAATTTATATATCTAAAAAAATACATACTCCTTTTTTTCGAAACCATTTAAAAAACCCTTCCTGAGGCTTTTGTTCAGTTAGAAGTTTTGGGGCTTAAGCATTCAGATTTGAAACTTATTATGCACAACTGTATGTGTAAGTTTCCGAGTCACATTATGTATGGAGTTTTAGTTCAATTAGTTCTAGTTTATTGGTTTTAGTTTGGAATGTATTCCGTTCTTAGCCTGTTGGAGTTGCAATAGTTTGATTTTATTTGATCGATACTCAAAGAGCCCATTTGTAATAGTTTGATTTATGATTACTCGAATTTGTATATGTAATTATATTGTACTTATTACACTTAAAAAAACATCCCTAAAAACAACCCCCTACTTTTCTTTTCATTCTTTTCTAGAGGTAAACTATATATATTTCCTTTCAAAGATATCTATAATAAGTTGGTGTTATAAGTCATTTGGACATCAATTCAATTAGAAAATGACTGCAATGCATCATCATTTTATAAAGTAATAATCTATTTACTACTTAGAAAGTTATTGATTAAGTTAGTATCACAAGTCAATCGAAAACCAAATTAATTAAGAAAATTTTAAAATATCATTTTTTTAACAAACAAAAAATATTATTATAAGCGTATTTATACCTTTGAATTAGAGTTTCTAGAATTGAACTAGATGGTATACTGGTCTAGAACAAAGAAAAAAAAAGCAGTTGACATGCAAATCGATATAAACAAATTGAATTTATTTTTATAATTTTTATAAATTTTTATGAATTTTTTTATAAATTATTTGATTTAAACCGATCAAACTGAAATCAATAATTTGATAGATTTGGCCCCAATCCGGTTCCAAAAATATTAGTTTTAATAGTTTATATAAAAATTTTAAAATAATCTATCTAAAAATATATTATTTAAGTTTAAACCTTAAATTTTTATATTAAAAAAAGCCTTAATTGAACCCAACGAATGGCTCCAGTGAAAAAGAAAATGATGTTTATCTTAGGAGACCCTGGTTTGAATACCTGTGTGTGCAAAGTGTGTGTGTCTTGTCAAAAGATTAAGAAAATATGAACAGATAATAATATATAATCACACCAGTATATTAAAAAAAACCTTAATTATTACTCGAAGACAATGTTATTCTTATAATTTCAAAGATAAACTTATATCTTTTAATAAAAATAATTTTCCTCACATAGTGCGTGTGACATAATCTAGTAAATTTTCAATTCTTACAAGTCAACTGAACACCAACTCAATTAAGAAATTATTAAAGTGCACATTCATTTCACAAAGTAATAAATATAATTAGGATAATGTCTCGATGTTTTTATCTTTTTATATTAATAAATTTTATAAAAATAACTACACATAGTAAGATTTGAGCATGAGGAACAGTAGATATTACAATCTTTATTTTACCATTTCGATTAAAATTAAATTTAACTTTCATATAATTTTTTGTAAATACAACACACAAACTTTTACCTACAACATGAGTGTAACATAATATATTGACATAATAATCGTTGTATCCCAAAAAAATAAGCATAATGATTAATTTAATTCTTAATGTTTATTCTTTTTGTCACTTTAGTCTTATTTCTTACTTTATGAATCATTTTGATCCTTAATTTTCAACTAAAAAATTAGTTGAAATGTTAAAATTTTAACGACACTAATAAAGCAACTCTTGTGATAAAAAAAGTATATTTTATAAAAATTCAAAAAAAAATACTAATAACCATTAAAATGTTCAACAAGTTTCATAATTTTTTGAAAAATAATCTATGTAAACAATGAAGTATGTGACTCTCATACGAGTTGCTATATTATTGCCATTAAATGTTTAAGAGGCCAATTAAATTTTATGTCCATTAAAAAGTAATTTGATTAAATTTTAGATGTTTGAGGGTAAAAGTAGTAAAAAAATAATTAGGGTTAAAGTGTCAAAACAAATAAATATTAATGATTAAATTTAGCATTATGGCTTTAGTTGATAGTGACCAAAAAACCATCTATTTCACTTGGTTGATTAGAAATGCTTAACTTATCAATTTATTCGATAAATTATTAGGGGCTAAAATAATCTATGTCAAAATTAATTGTTTTTTTATACCGAAACACTAAACCTATTTAAAATGATTTATTTTAACTTAAAAATTCATGTACGAATAATGATTAATTTTACTTCTCTGTCTTAAGAACTCTAGATTGGGAGTACATCTTGGCGGAGTAATTGTGAAGTAATTTTTTTGTTATTTAGGAGTTTTTATTAATATAGATTACTTATTTTATTTGAAATCCTTTTCTTTTTTTTGAAATTAAAGTCATTCCTTTCCTTTTTTGTTTCAATCTAAATTTGTTATTATTCTTCTCTTTTGGTGATGAATATGTTTCATTATTAAAAGAATCTTCAATTTTGTTCTTTATGTCATTTTTACATTTTTTTATAAGATATTTTTCTTATATTGTAATTAAAAAATAACTTAATATCATATTTGCCAAATTATCAACCTATCTAATCATCAGACTATAATTAAATAATAAGTAATAAATAAGATAAAGTAAAAATTAAGAAATAATAATAATTCAATATTTATTGGTTTATGAACACGGAGCTCCATATTTGGCATAAAACAAGCTGGCACCAAATCTCAAGCGTAGTTTTGCAATCAGCTAAGGATTATTTTAGGAAATCTGTAAACACTTTCGTAAATTACTGGTGAATTTCACATGCCAAACACGTGCTTCAGTAATGAAAACCTTTCCTTGTATCATTAAATGCTTTTTCACTAAAATATTTTTGAACCTCTTGCCTTTGACTTGTCGTCCAAATCATTTAGGAACATTTCTTTTTTAATCCTTCTATGATTAAATTAATTAATTCTAAACACAATATAATCCTGATACATTTAATCATTTATATTATATTTATATTTACATAAGAGGAAAAACCATCGATTTATCAGAAAAGACCTATTTTTAAAAAAAATACGAAAATAGATCACTTTTATTAAAATTAACGAAAATGGGCCAATTTTTAAGGATTCTGGCTTTTATAATTAATACTATGAAATTTGGAAGTAAATACTTCTCTTATAGTTGACCAGTTCATAGATTATATCAATTATAAATAAAACGACAATAGAATTTGCCGATTCATAGCCATTAATTTTTATTTTTTTTTTTACAAGAATTCATGGTCATTAATTATTACTATCGTACCAAGTAACCAGAACAACATCTTTCACCGACACTGGACATGTGTCTGAACACCCCTACCGAGCCCGACCGGCCCGACAATCTAAACCGGATCCGACTATGATGTCTTGTGATCCAAGTTCATCCTTATCCCGATCAGGATTACTGTTTAAACAATTTAAAAAAATAGTTTTTTGTTTGGATTTATTGATAAATGCTAATATAAAAATGTTTTTTTCTTATTATTTTTTAAATACTGAATTGACACCCATTGTGCACACCTGTAATATTGAATGCACTTCGTATAACACAGTCACAGTTTATTTGAATTAGTGAAGTGAGATTAATTTTCATAAAATAAAGATAGTCAACATCGTAAGTTACTTGTTAGAGATAAATCCGATTAAACAATAAATAAGTAAACATAATGGAATAAATTGTAAAATTGAACATATAAATTTAACATGAAAAAAATCTTTTCGAAGGGGACAAAAAATCACGGACAAATTTTTTTTTACTATAATAACAAAATAATGAAGAGTACAAAATATGAAGATAAAAACTAAATTTCGAAAACCCAAAAATAAATAACCCTCAAAATGTAAAATTCTCCAACAGTGTTAGGAGTTCTAATATTTAATGGGTATCTTTCTAAGGTTGTAAAAGATCATATTTATAGGCTAAATTTCAAGGTCAAATTAAAAATAAAATAATCTAAACTAATAAGAGTTTGACTCAAACAAATAAACATAGTTTAATTGAAACAAATAAACAGAGTTTAACTGAAAGATTATTTCTCAAGTTTGACTTGAAATAGGAGTCATAATTCAACAAATCTCCTCATTGACTCGTATTTTCACAATGTCATCTTTGCTAAAGCCTATCACAGGTCTATCTTGAACTATGCAATGAATTAATTGAGTCGAATCTATGCTTAGAAACTGAAAGACTTCTAGCCTTTGACTTGTGCATTGCCAAATCAAAACTAACTCGGGTCTGATTTTCACGAACACAATGCCATAACTTTTCAAAACCTGCATCCAAAAGAGAACCTCTCTTCAACGAATCAATCATACCCTTTTCCCTCCTATGACCAAGTTGCCTCCGTTCCAAACGAGTTGACTTAAACTCCGTAACGGACGAGGGACGTCCGATTTCACCGGTCACTATAGAACCTTCAAGAATATAAAGACTACCGATCTGTTTTCCTTTTAACAAAATGAGAGCTCCACGAGACACCTTAATGCTGCTCGACTCGATGTTGATTCTGCAATCTTTTTAGTCTAAAATACTTAAGGAGATGAGATTCTTTCGTAAATCAGGTACATACCTGACATCTGATAGTGTCCTAATCATACTATCGTGCATCCTAATTTTAACAGTACCAATACCGATTACCTTACTGGATGAATCATTTCCCATGTGCACAACTCCACCTTCAACTGAACTGTATGTGGGAAACCATTCTCTGTTGGGACACATGTGGAAAGAACATCCTGAATCTAGGATCCACTCGGACGTAAGCTCGGAGCTTTCGCTCATTGACACTAACAAAAAATCATCACCACTTTCATCAGCCAAATTAGCACCAACTAAATCTTCTTCGTTACTCTTAGCAGCCTTTTTATTTCGCAGTTTGTAATAATCTGCTTTGACGTGACTTAATTTTTAACAATAGCGACACCTTTTATCTCGCTTCTTTGATGCTACCAAAACGGAAGCTTGCTTATCTGCCTTACTATCTGAACCAAACTCATTATTGAGTTTGTCTTTGCTCAACAAATGACCCTTCACATCCTCAAACGAGAGTTTGTCTCTAACATAAATCAAGGTCTCCCTAAAAAACTTGTATGAAGGGGGTAAAGAGCACAGCCTAATCCTCATCGTCAATCTGAACCTCAACATTATTTAAATCATTCAAAAGAGTAATGAATTGACTGATGTGATCTCTAAGAAGCTCACCTTCATTCATGCGAAACGTAAATAGACGTTGTTTCAGCACTAAACGATTACCCAGAGACTTAGTTGCATAAAGAGTTTCTAGTCTTTTCTACAAGGCGGATGAGGTCTTCTCTATCAACACGTCCTGCAATACTCTATTCACGAGGCACAATTGGATTGCAGACAGGGCCTTTTCATCAAGCTCTTCTCATTCTGACTGATCTAGATTATCAGGCTTTTTCCCGGTAATAACTTTTTTTCAAGCTGGTCTGAACTAGAATTGCCATCATCTGAACTTCTCACAGATTGAAACTTGTGACACCATCGAACTTCTCAATGTCGAACCTTGTTGTTGTCATATCTGAACGGGTTGATCTATGAAAAATCGAACTAGCTCTGATATCACTTGTTAGGGATCAACCCAATTAAGCAACGAACAAGTAAAAATAGTAGAATTAATTGAAAAATTGAATACATAAATTTAACGTGGAAAAACTCCTTTGAAGAGGAAAAAAAATCACGGGCAAAAATAATTTTATTATAATGACAAAAGAATGAAGAGTACAAAATATGAAGATAAAAACTAAACCCCAAAAACCCGAAAAAAAAGAACCCTCAAAACGTAAACACTAAATTCTTCAAAAGTGTTAAGAGTTCTAATCTCTAATGGGTGTCTTTCTAAGGTTGTAAAAGAGCCTGTTTATAGGCTAAATTCTAAGGTCAAATTAATAATAAAATAATCTAAACTAATAAGAGTTTGACTCAAACAAATAAATAAATTTTAATTGAAACAAATAAATAGAGTTTAATTGAAACAAAAATAAACAGTGTTTAACTGAAATATTATTTCTCAAATTTGACTTGAAATAGAAGTCATAATTCAACATTACCTCACTATTGTAATTTTATATGTGAATCAACAATTAATTTTTTAAATTCGGTGATTTAATCATTGACTTTTTTTTATTTTAATTTGATAATTTAAGTCATCGAGATTATTATTTTTTTGTCTATTTCCATTATGTATCATTAAATCTTTGATGAAAATGTGATGTAACAATTAAAAAATAGATATAATAATAAATTTAATCATCATTTTTACATATTATATTGATTTACTCATAATTAAAAAAAATTAACTTTCAAAATTTACAAAATGATCTAAATTTGACCCTCAAAATTTACCTACCTCTTTCACTTCACCATTGCCAGTACCATCGTGGCCTCCTCCACCTCCTCCTCCACTTTTCTCCAAAAATAAATCTCTTTTTCTTTTGATTTAAACCTATATGACTTAATAACAACCCAAACAACTATAAATCGCACAGAACAGTTGCTCTTGAAACATATACTTATTTGTATTCACATGAGTCTCTTTTAAAAAAAAAAAGCTACATTTATAAAATTTTCTAAATACTTCTGTTTGTTCTAAAGGGGGCGGGGTAAACTCAACTTATCTATGATTAGATAAGTCATGTAAAAATATTATTTAAATTTATCACCTAAAAATTTTACTAATTATAAATTTTGATTGATTGAATTAAAAAAAAATATAATAGGTGGTATCCTTTCAAGAAACAACTCATGCTCAAGCTCTAGTAAACATGGCTTATAAAATTTTAAAATTTTTAATATGTTTTTTAAAAATTTAGTAAATTTTTATATTGTTATTTAATTTTATAATTATTTTCTATTTTAATATTTTTTCTATTTTTATAATTTTTTATAAATATTTTTGTATTTTTTTCATTTTTAAAGATTTTAAGGTTTTTTGGATGATGGCATTATAGTGACGCCATTATGTCCAATTGATTTTTTAACAACCAAAGGACTTGTAAAACCCCAAATTCGGCCTAAATATTATGGCCAAATCTAAATGGTTACAATGATCCATTTTGAAAAGTCCAACATTTTATAATTAGAATTCAAACAATCCAAAATCATTTAAACAAATATAAACAAACATTAAAAATCCAATATTTAAAGACAATAATCCAAATAGTCTGCAACAGAATAAATCCAAATAAAATGGTAGGATTTTTAAAAACAAAATGACCGAGCTCCTGACGCACCGACCCACCTAAGTCTGAGGGTTGCCTGAAAAATCTAACAAACAGACAAAATGAGCTTACAAGCTCAGTGTATAACATATAATCAATTAAGAAGAAACATTATAAGACATGCTTTCGGTTTTTTCTTATTCAGATAGATTTCACAATAAAAAACAGAAACAAATTATATCATATACAAATGCAGAGCATATAATATACAGATTCAAAATCTTACCCCCATCCGTTACACACAATCTCCGACCATCCCTACACACCATATAGGGCATCAAGTACCCATCCATCCCTACACATTGCATAGTGACTGTATGTCACTTTTCAAAATATTTGCACACTAGATATCAGATCAAAATGTGATAATTTGCAAGAATCAGATATGTATGTGGCTGAGTCACCGGAATCGATAGATAATTAAACTGCTCACACTTCCTCCTTTAACACAAATCTCATCCCAATGCAAATACAAAACTAACATATATTAGAAACATATAAAATTCATGCTTTGATATAGATTCAGTTCATATTCGAACAATACAGAAGATACATAACTTAGCATATATTTTGTCAAAAATGTGTACAAAAAAGCAGATTATATGCTAACAGATCATCAGATATCAAGTTTTATAGCTTAATCGATATCATACAGACCTTACAAAAGGCTTACATTTGATTCACACGACGTTTACGACGACCTTGGGGAAAATTTCAAAGTTTTGGCCCACACGTCCGTGTGGCCTCACACGGCTTACCTGTCCAGCACGTGTGGCCCACATGGCTTGGCACACGATAATGTGACTCAAGTCAGTCCCTCACACGACCTAGCACACGATCGTGTGACTCAAGTTAGTGCCATACATAGCATGTCACACGATCGTGTGTCACACATGGCCTACCACACGACCGTGTGGCATGTGGCATCGACAACTGATGGTACTAAAAAGAACATATGTTTTCTCCCCATTTATTGTATATTTTGTTCCCATTATATCATGTTTAGCATGCATTTTTAGCATTTTATTTAGTAATTGCATTTTCTAACTCAGTGATGCTAGGTTTAATTTTCTTTAATTTTATCCTGTTTTTACTGTTAATGTCGCCACAATTAGTGTTCAGTTTGCACCCAAAGATGTCAGTGCAAGAGTCTGTCCGAAAGATCAATGCATGAAGGTATTCAAGGTTACTGCCACAAAATAACAACCAAATTTGCGCCCAAAACTGTCGCCGCATGAGCACCTCTAGATTGCGCCCAAAATTGTCGTCACATGAGCACTTCTAAATTGTACCAAAATTGTCGCCACAGGAATATTTCCGAAATGCATCCAAGATTGTTGCTGCATAAATATTCTTCAAATTGCATCCAGAACTATCGCTGCATAAGTATTCAATTGCACCTAGGAATGTCGCTGCATGAACATTTACAGAATTGTCGCTGCATGAACGTGTCCATAATTGCGCCCAGAATTGTCGCCACATCTGACAACTATCCGATAAGAACATAATTGTGTGAGCTATCCAATCTGGTATAACCAACTTGTACAGCTTAATTTTGGAGAATAGACACCTGTACATTTGGGGCTAAATATAAGCACACACAAAGCATGAAGGAAAGGGTCTCTCTCTTCCTTTAGTCTCCCATTTTATTATTTTCTTCAACCTACCTTTTGAGCTTTTTGGCTATAGAGGCTTGAGACCCCTCGAGTGAATCGACGTGAAGGCAAGGCAGATTAGCTCTTGACGAGGAGCATCCTAAGTGCGACGGAAGATGGAAGTAAGGGAGCATTTCGAGTAGCCTAGGAATAGTATTCTCCATTTGTTCTTTTACATTTCCTTTCTTAAACTATGGTAATTCATGTTTATTTCAAGTTTGTATGGAAGTGCTCTTGATTATTAGACTAAATGATATCTTATTCAAGCTTGCTTTTACTGTTAATTCTTTGGGTTTGAATGATTTTAGCACGGAAGTGTTATTGTAGTCACAGTCACTGGAAGGTGCGGTGACAATTTAAACTAACAAGCAAGACAACGAAAGTTGCTTGGTGATTGAATGAATTTGGTCCACTTATTCTTAAGTGTGTTGCATTGCCAGCATTGAAAGGTGTGGTTAGTGTGCATACTAAAATCATAGATCTAATAGAAAAACCAAGTTTGGTAAAATGTTCATTGTGCCGACAAATTACCTGTTATCTTAACCTTGTAAGCCACACTTAGTTTTCTATTGACTATTCACGTTGTGGATCCCATTTTACCTTTATCACATTTTATCTTTATTTTCATATTATTGCTCCGACAACCATTCTCACAATTTATTGCATTTTACTTATTAATGCACCGACAATTTTAGATAACAGATACCCATCCTTGTGAGATCAATATCCAAAAGATTCACATCTGTCTACTATACTTGCATCGACAGTGTATGCTTGCACATATTTGCTGTGACGTTCATAGTGCGATCATCAACAACCTCAATATTGACTTTTTTCGTTCGTTGATTTCTCGGGTTTTCATTACACGCCTGGTTTGATTTTGATGCGAAAGCAACAACGATGATTCTGAAAACTTATAAACGACATTCAAATGACCAATTAGAGGATTTTTCGTAACCAATTCACTAAAAACTAACTTACCAAAGTTACGTCGAAGGATTTCGACCTAAAACCCCAAATCAAAACTTAAACACTTACCCCCATACGTACACCTCAACAAATGAACTTAAATTGTTAGAGGATCTTGATTTGCAACCCTTTCATCTAAGAAAAAGAACCAATTGAACACTCAAAATGAAAAATGGAACAAAACAAGCAAAATATTGCAATCTTGACAAATAACGAGTAAGAGTGAACATTATCTGAAATTCAATGACAAAAACGTATCCTGTTAACCTTTCAATCGAACAAAGGACAACACAATCCCCTTGACAGAACCAATAGCAAGATTAGCAGAAGGAAAGAAAAGAAAACAACCAGAGAAAGAAAAAAAAGAAACGATAGTAAAGTTGGGAAAAAAGAGAAAAAAAAAACGTGAAAGAGAGAATTTTGAAAAAAAAAAGAAAATTAATTAAATAATTTAGAATAAACCTATTTATTTTCAAAAAGACGCAAAATATTTTCGTATTTCTTACATAAGGACTCGAACACAAGACCAAAAGGTATACAAAAGCTTAACAACTAAACCACTAAGCTTATCGTTAACACAAGTTTACACGGAATTAAACTTAAGTCAAAGTTCAAAGATTAGAGGTGAGCCAAAAATTAACAAAACTTCCAAGAGTGAAACTTGAACCCATGATCTCAAACACACAATCAAGGCCCTAAACCATTGAAGTAGATACCTAATTATAAAAAGATTTAACAAACAACAGTTCAAATTTTTGAGGGTGTTATAAGACTGAATCGAGAATGTTTGTAACATTAGGGACTAAGTTGGGAATATTTGATAACATTAGGGCTTGAAGTGAGTAAAAAAAATTAAGGATCAAAGTGAGAAAAGCGATATACTTCAAGACTAAAGTGTGCATTAAGCTTTACAATTAAGTTGATTGCGTTCTTGGTAAACATTATGGTTCAAGTTTTATTAATAAAGAAGTTGCAAATGAAAAGCGGAAATTGATAATTTTATTGATGCATCCAATTATATATTATATAAAGAAATGTGAAGGCAAATAACAAAAACAATTCTAAGATAAAGAAAATTTAAATAATAAGAATTTAGAAATTAAATACAAGGATAAACTAAAACCAAAGTAAATGATAAAATAAATTTAAAATAAACCAAAGTTTTGATTTTTAGCAAATAACACATTTTCAATTTGCCTCCCTCAAGTTAGGGGTGAGCAACAACACTTAGGAACAAGATAGTGAAAACCCTTGTGTGGAAGAGCTTTGGTAAGAGCATCATCAAGTTGATTTGTAATTGGAATGTTGACAACTTCAAGTGATATACAAGCAAAATGAAAATAAACATCCAAATGCTTGATCTTGTGTGAGAAATAGATTTTGGCTTCGAAAACTAGCACCAAGATTATCTAAGAAAAATTTGAGAGGTTAAGCAAGAGGAACTTGCAAGTTTTTTAAAGATTCATGATCCACAAAGTCTCAGTTGCAGCACCTGTAATAGCATGATGTTTTGCTTCATTTGTTGCTTGAACCATTATTGATTTTTTAATTTCCTAAAGGACCAAACAATATGATTGATACCAACATAAAAAAACAAATAGCTAGTAGCAGACACCCTATCATTGTGATCTCTTGCCCAATCTAGGTGGAAGAGAATAGTGAAAAACAACACTTGAGAACAAGATAGTGAAAGCCCTTGTGTAGAAAAGCTTTGGTAAGAGCACCATCAAGTTGATTTGTAATTGCAATATTGATAACTTCAAGTGATATACAAACAAATGAAAATAAACATCCAAATTCTTGATCTAGCTATGGATAAATGGATGTTTTCATCGAAAAGTAGAACCAACATTATCTAAGAAAATTTTGAGAGGTTAAGCAAGAGGAAATTGCAAGTTTTTTAAATGATTCATGATCCACAAAATCTCAGCTATACACCTATAATAGCATCATGTTTCGCTTCAGTTGTTGCTTGAACCATTGTTGATTATTTAATTTCCTAAAGGACCAAACAATATGATTGAGACAAAATAAAAAAAAAAAGCTATTCGAAGACACCCTATCATTGTGATCTCTTTCCCAATTTGCATTGGAATAGACATTGAGATTAGGATCACAATGACGAAAAATATGGAGGCCATGATTAGTAGTGTGCTTTAATTATTAAAGCACTTGTTCCACTGCATTCTAGCAAGTAACAAAAGGACTATTTATGAACTGAGATAGTTTGTCGATAATAAAACTTGTCAGATGAGTAAAAGACAGGTACTGAAGTTTACCTAACACTCGATGAAATTCAACGGCATCTACAAGATGACTTTCATAATTGAGAATTAAAGAAGCAGTCGAACTTAGTGGATTGAGCACACTAGTGTTATCATGTATTCCGATTTCATGAAGAAATTCATGAATGTACTTGGCTAGGTAAACTCTACCTTGTGAAGATGAGGTCAAAATTAATGTTGATGTGACATGGAAGGCGGAGACGAGATTTACTTTAGGCATGTATATTTGTAGTACACCATGCTCAATTATTGATTATATATATTTTGTTTGTAACTAGTGCATGTACACTAGTGGTCACCATTGAACTAACACCTCTTTGGAAGCATGTGGAGGTGATAAAAGAAGTCAAATCTGGTGGTAATAAACATTTTCATTGTAGGCATTGCAGTGTTGCAAAAATAGGATCATACACAAAAGTGAAAGGTCACTTGTTGAGGATTCCTAATCAAGGTATTGAACAATGTAACTCTATTATTGGTGAAACACTTTGAGAGCTTAGAAAGGAACATGAAGTCGTTGAATAGAAGAAATCAAACATGGTCATACAATCAAAACAGAAAACAAATTACATGCACTTCTACAAGGGTTTGATCTAGCTCCGCCTAAAAAAAGAGACCTTCGGAGTTGGCTTCCAATGTAGCAAATAAAGATGAAGTAGATAAGGATTGTGTCCAATCATTTTAAATTGGTGCCATACGTTTTAATTTCTTAAGAAATCCTTGGCTTCGAAGTTGGGCTCAAAAGTTAGAAAAATTCTATTCTACTCAGCTTGTACCTCTTATATTTGATCGACTTCAGATGTCACTATTAACTCAGGAAAGAGTACATGTTGATAGGCTTCTTGAACCTATACAAGACGTATGGAGAAATAAGGGAACTTCTATATGTTCAGATGGATGATCTGATCTTCAACAGAGGCCTCTATTTAACATAATGGTAGCTTCTTTGAGTGTTGCAATGTTTATCATGGTTATTGATTCAAGTGACAAAATTAAAAATGTTGAATATATAACAAGCTTGTTCATCAAGGGCATTGAAAAAATTAGACCACAAAATGTCATGCAAGTCTTATAAGATAACGCATCTAATTTCAAAAGTGCAAGTGTGTAGATTGAATACAAATTTTAATATATTTTTTGGACTCCTTGAGTTGTGCATTGCTTGAACTTAGCATTAAAAACTATTTGTGAGCCTTTTGATAAATTATCTCACTATTTTTAATGCAAATGGGTGAAAGATTTGGTGCATGATGTTCGTGAAGTGAACTACTTTATCCTAAATCATAACTTGTCACCATGTATTTTCAATGGATATTTAAATGTGAAATTATGAAGGTTGTAACACCTTATACCCGATCCGGTCACCTAACCTGAGTTGTAAGGTATTATAACTTTTAAACGTTACTATCATATAAATATTCAAAAAAATGATAAAAAATACTAAAAAAAATTAACACAAGTATAATGAAATTTACTATCAAAATCAAACATTAATTAAGCATACAAGACCTTTAAACTAACTCAAAATCGACTCAAGACTAAATTGAAAATTTTACACAGCGTGTGGTTAGGCCATGTAACAAGTTTGAGACCATGTGCCCCCTAACATGGTCGTGTTGCCTAATCGTGTAACAAATTTAAGCAATGTACTCTTGAGACACACGATCGTGTCACCGAACCGTGTAACTAATTGTTGTCGTGGCCAAACCCGCACTAAAATTAAACAGACCACATGGTCGTGCCATGCAACCCTATGTGGCACACGATCGTGTGGTAGGTTATGTGCACCAAATCATGCTTTCAAAACAAATTCATTTCACCTATAATTACTTAGACCACAAGTCATTCAATTGCCATCCATTTTACCTACCTAAAATGCATCAAAACTTACCAATATGCCATCATTGGCACCACAATTCAAACATAAACATCAACCATCCAAGCCTAAACAAAACTAACTTTCCATGCTTATACATTCACGAAATCAACATCAATTACAAAATGAAAAAAATCATCAATTGAAGTTCACCAATTAGCCTATCATATAAATACCAATTCAACAAACCAAAAATGCATTATAGGTATCAAACATGCCTATGCATCAGGTACCACAAACAACCATTAAAGTTTACATCCAAACACCTAATTCACATTCAATTTGATACAAAACATACTTCAAATAGCCTAAATACATATAATACCATTAACCTATTTACATGCCACTTATAATCGAGCCGAAATGAATAAATAGCTACCAAAAGAGTTGACAAATAGTGTGACCTCCAATGATGTTCCAATCGACAACACGAATCCAACAATCTATAAGGAAGAAAATGAAATGAGATAAGCTTATATAAAGCTTAGCAAGTTCGTATAATTAAAACATCACATACTTGTCATTTTATGTAACAACCCATTTTTTAGTGGTGTTGGAAACAGTGAATTCAGGACTACAAATCTAACGAGTGAGTCAGTAAATATTATTATTTAATATTTACGAGTTAATTATAGAATAATAAGTATTAATTTGATAATTTATATTATTTGAATTAATGGTTAAGTTTAAGTGGTTTTGGAAAAATAAGGTTTTAGGGTCTCGTTTCTATAAATCGAGCCTATAAATATTTACTATATGCACATTGATGTTTGGTTCGGAAATTTTAATGATTGGTTTGTTAATTAAGTAAAAAGGGCTAAATCATAAAAGCTAAAATGGTTAAATCCCATAAGTTAAATGTACCTAATAGCTATGAAAAGAGAAATAGGAGGACTTAAATGGTAAATATACCATGTGAAAGGATAGTGGTGGTTGTTGGACCAATTATTTATATTTGTGGTTTATGTTTAATTTTGATTTAAAATGATGAAATAAAATTAATAGAAATAATGAATATTAAGTAATAAGTACTAAAAAAAAAAAACATATTTTGTTTTCTCAATGTTCTTCTTCCCAACGTGAGAACCCCATTTTTGGACACCAAGGGGTTTGGCCAAGCTTTCTTCCATGTTTGAGGAAGAGTTTGAGGTTTGTTTTTAATTATTTTTATGTTTTTGAGTTCGTTTTTAGCTTAACTTAGCTAACTCGGGGGCTGATATGTGAAGTTCTTAAAAGTTTAGGGATTTACCAGATTAAGATAAGCTTAGTTGTGAACTTTGTTGTTAGATCCTTGTATTTGATGGTCAAATAAAAAGTACTTTGTTAAATGATTTTTAGTGATTTTGAATGTTAGGGATTAAATGGTTAAATAATAAAAATCCAAGGGAAATAATATGAAATTATAAAAGATGTGGGCTGTTTTAGATTGCTAAGAAATCGATTAACATTTAAAACATGGTAGATTTGCAAGTTATAAGTCTAAGGAATTAATTGCATGAAATTTAAAATGTTAGGGGTAATTTTACAAATTTACAGTAAAATGGGTTATAAGCTAGAATTATTTCTTTTATACTATTTGTGTAACACCCAAAACTCGTAATCGTTGTTGATTTAAGGTCTTGAGGTCTTTCAAACCTTTACAAGTATTTAACACGTCCAAGTCAATCCCGATTTCACACAAATAGATTTAACAAACCAGATTATTAGCTTAGTTAAATCTTACATACTCAATTACAAACATTTCAAACCTATCAGGGATCTAATTGAATTGCACAAGAACTTTAAAATAAAATTGGAAATTCCCTCTACAGGAGTCACATGACCGTGTGTCTCAAAACATGCCCGTGTGCCTTACACACGTGCCCGTGTCTCTAATTGTGTATAAAACCATATGCATGCTCGAATTACAAGCATACAGTTGTGTCACAAATCCTGTGACAGGTTGTGTGGATATATGAAATTACACCACATGCTCGTGTGAGAAACCGTGTGTTGAGCTGTGTGTTAATACGAATTAGGGCCACATGGTCGTGTTCCAACCCGTGTAAAACCTACCCCCTTCAACCAAGACACACGGTCGTGTGGGTAGCCCATGTGCAGGCCATGTGCCTATACGATAGACCCAAATTTTGTTCCAAACTTTACCGAAAAGACTAAGAACTCACATCCATTTCAACATTAACTTTCATAAGTAATATCATATTCACATAAAACATCTACAATACAAGTCTTTACACTCATGGAGCAACAACATATTAGCCAATCATTCAATAAGAACTATCCAATTATATGCAACTACATCTTGAGCAATTTAATTTAATCCATCACAATTCAAACTATAATTCCATAACTCAAAACAATTCATAAACATTCACATGTTTTATACCCAATTCAACACATGACAACAAGAGTCACATTAGGACATTATCCATTAAAACATGTTTTCCACTACCTTTTAGCTACCAAACTCGTTATACTTATGCACACAAAAGTATTTGAAACAACACGTATCCTATTACATCCCATATAAGCCAAGTGATACAAAAACTACCAAAGATGCTTTTGGGATAGTGTGATTCTTCATGACGATCCGATCTTATATCAACAAAATGAAATCTACAAAATAATAGATAAATTCACAAGTAAGCTTACAAAGTTTAGTAAGTTCACAAAATCAGTAAAGCTTACCAAATAAATTGTTCAATTAAATACAAGGAAATAACAATGTTATCATGATTCATCCAAGACAAATTATATTCATTCAAGGCCATCACAAAATGTAGCTCACTTGAGCCAGGAACATATTGTTTTGCCCATTCGAGCCAGATACAAAAAGTGGCTTATTTAAGCCAAGTACAGAATAATGCCCCTCCGAGCCAGTACAAAGTAATGCTCGTTCGAGGCAAAGATTAGAGTTTCTTGAACCTTCACTTTTGTTCCATATATCCAATAATTGTTCAAGATGAACATAATTGAAAGTATCAAATTGAAGAATTAATGGTACGAACTTACCAGACTAATTTGCAATAATCGTCAAGGTACAATGATTACTTCGCTACTTTATCTTTTCCTTGGTTTTTAAGACGTACTTGATCTAAAATAATAAATTCAGTCAATTATCTAAATCAACAAGAATTTTTAAATCATTTTATGCAATTAAGTCTTTTTAGCATTTTTACAAAATTACCATCAATATTTCACTTTTATTTAATTTAGTCCTTAGGCCCCAAACATGCAAAATGACCATTTTCATTAAAACCCAACACCAGTCGAACCTTAAATAGTCTCCTAAAATTCCCTACATGCAATTATTTACTTGAAACACATGAACTTTTATCATTTTAACGATCTAGCCCTTGAACGTTAAAATTATCAAAAACTACTTTACAAAATAATCAAATCTAACAACCAAGCTTATTAAAATTCCATAAATTTTTAAGAAAAAACCTCATTCATCAATGGAAAAATTTATAACATTTGATAGATTCACAAATTTGTTCTCAGGCTAGCTAGATTAAGCTAATACGAACTCAAAAATATAAAAATTACTAAAAACAGGTGAGATTTCACCTACCAAATGATGGGCTTAGCTTGGCCGATTGTTCTTTAAGCTTTCCTAGGGTTTTTCTTTATAATTTTTGTTAAATGAAGAAGATGATACCAATTTCCATTATGTTTTCTTCATTAACCTTTTATTTATTAAATTACATATTTGCCCTTATTAGAATTAATCAAACTTTAACAATTTCAATACCCCAAACAATCTACCCAATATATAAAAGGCATATTTACCCTTCAAGTACTTATATTTGTCTTCCCATAGCTATTTAACCATTAAACTAATAGAAATAAACTTTTTCAACTTTTTACAATTTAATCCTTTTTATTTAATTAACTATTTAAATGATAAAATTTCTTAACCAAAATTTTATACAACACAAATGACATCATAAATATTAAATAATTAATATTTACGAACTGACTCGTTGGAGTTGTGTCTCGAAACCACTAAAAAACGGTCTGTTACAACTCTTCCCCATAGAAAATTTCGTCCCGAAATATCTTACTTGTGAATAGATTAGGATACTGTAATCTCATTGAATCTTCAGTTTCCCAGGTTGCCTCTTTAATTCCGTGACAATTTCATAAGACTGTTACTAATGGTACTCTTTTATTTCGTAGTTCACTTCACGTGACAAAATTTTGACCGACTCTTCAGAATACAAAAAATCCGATTGTATCTCAACCTCGTAGGGAGTAATCACATGTGAAGGATCTGACCTATACTGCCTCAGCTTCGAAACAAGAAAAACATTATGAATCTTTTCAAGTCTAGGGGTAAAGCTAGATTGTAGGCTACAAGACCAACTTTCTTTGTAATCTCATACGGTCCAATAAATCTTAGACTCAATTTTCCCTTTCTACCGAAGCGTAGTACCTTCTTCCAGGGTAAAACTTTCAAGAAGACTCGATCTCCCATAGCAAAACTTTATTTCTTCCTCTTGAGATCTGCATATGACTTCTGACGATCAGATGCTGCTTTTAAAACAATCACGTACTATTTGAACCTTATCCTCCGTCTCATGTATCAAATTAGTACAACCAGTTTAGATTCACTCTGCTTCGACCAGTACAGTGGTGTTTTGCATTTCCTACCATATAGAGCCTCAAATGGTGCCATTTTAATACTGGATTGATAGTTGTTATTATATGAAAATTCTACTAACGGTAGATATCTCTCTCAGCTACCCTCAAACTCGAGCATACAGCATCGTAACATATCCTCCAAAATCTGTATTACTCACTCAAGTTGCCCATCCGTTTGCGGATGATATGCAGTACTAAAAATCAGTCTAGTTTTAAGAGCTTCATAGAGTTTGCTCCAAAATCTCGAAATAAATCACGGATCTCTGTTAGAGATAATAGATAATGACACCTCGTGCAATCCGACAATTTTCGTCACATATAGTTCTTCTAACTTCTCAAGTTTAAAATCAGTATGAACAGGAATGAAGTGAGTGATGATTACTCAATCTATCAACTAAAACCCAGATTGAATCCTTCTTCCTCGGTGTTTCCGACAACCTTGTAACAAAATCCATCGTAATCCACTCTCACTTCCACTCTAGAATAGTGATAGGCTGTAGTAACCCTGACGGTGCCTAATGTTCAGGTTTTACCTGCTAACATACCAGACATTTAGTTACGTATTCAGAAATTTCACGTTTCATACCTGGCCACGATTACATTTTCTTTAGATTATTAAACATTTTTGTACTTATAGGGTGAACGAAATAGGTGCTACTATGAGCTTCTGATAAAATGTCCCGCTTTAAATCTGGATCACTAGGCACACATACCCTGTTTCAAAAATACATCATACCTTCAGCATCTACAGTGAACCCTATAGTAGGATCATTTTGAATATGCTTTGTATTAACTATTAACTTCGACTCTTTTGTAGGAATAATGGTCTAGTCTTGAGCTCAGCTGTAACAAAACCATCACCCTCCAAGGATAAATGTATGTTCAATGCTCTCAATGCGAATAATGATTTTCGACATAATGCATCTGCAACCACATTAGCTTTCCTGGGATAGTAATCAATCACAAGATCATAATCTTTTAGTAACTCTAACCATCGTTGTTGTCTCAAGTTCAGTTCCTTTTGAGTCATCAAGTACTTCAAACTTCTATGATCTGTAATATGTGACATTTTTCACCATAGAGGTAGTGGTGCCAAATTTTCAGTGCAAAAACTATGGTAGCTAACTCTAAGTAATGGGTCAGACAATTCTTCTCATGCTTCTTTAATTGACGAGAAACATAAGCTATTACTTTCCCAACTTGCATGAATACACATCCCAACTCATTCAGTAACTCATCACTATAAACCAAAAATTCCTTTCTAGTCTATGGCTGTGTCAGTACTAGAGCATCCGTCAATATTCTTTTTAACTAATCAAAACTTTTCTGGCACTTATCTAACAAGATAAACCAAACATTCTTCTGAAGTAGCTTGGTCATTGGTAGAGCTATTATAGAAAAAAATTTAAGAAAACGATGATAATAACCTAACAATCCAAGAAAACTGCGTACCTCAGAGACGTTCCTCGGAACTTTTCAATTAATAATAACAGAGACTTTACTCGAACCCACCCGTATTCCTTCTGAAGAAACTAGATGTCCCAAAAACCTAACCTCTCGAAGACAGAACTCACATTTACTAAATTTTGCATACAGTTACTTCTCTCGTAAAATTTACAACACCACTCTCAAATGCTGAGCATGCTCTATCTCCATCTTGGAATAGATTAGTTGTAACACCCAAATCCTGAACACCATCGTCGGTTAGGATTCCGATGTTTCTATTCATTTAACTCTATTTCTTTATTCAATACGAAATTTACTTCCCATATTTTGAATCAATAGTTAATCATAACACAATTTCATCAAGGGTAAAAATAGCATTTCCATCCTTTTAGGGGACTTCTACCGATACTTGATGGTCAAGTATCAGTAGTAGTCAAATCAATGAACAATTTAGAACTGTGCAGATTTCTATCGGTACTTGTGCTAGTTCTAACGATACAAGTATGATTTCTACTGATACCAGTCATGCAACTACCGATACCAAAAACTCTAGAGAGCAAAAATTCTCACCCTACAACTTCTATCGATATTTGTATACCAACTACCGATACACCAATGCTAGAAACTACCGATACTTGTAATTAAACTACCGATACGACTCAAGTTAGAGAATAACATCTCTCCTACCCTAAACTTCTACCGATACCTATATAAGTTCTACCGAAACAAGTATGCAGGAATTCAAGAATTATGCCAAGACACAAGTTTAACATATCAAACACAAGTTATGCATTTAGTCATCACACTACATACACAACTTCTAAGTTTTACGAGCATCATAAGTTTAAACATCTAAGTTATACTTCATGCATTTACACAATCAAAATAATAAGATTTCAACATCTTTAGTTCAACATCAAAGTTAATATCATCCTAGTACATGCCATAAGACCAAGTGATGCAAAGTCCACCAACAAACTCCGCGATAGTGTGAATTCAAGAGATGACGATGATCCGATCTTCAGTCAGCAAAACGATATACAAAATAACAACAATAACTGTGGTAGCTTCATATCTTAGTAAGTTCAATAGTTGAGGAATACTAACATGGTAATAAGCAATAATGACTCTATCGAGCTAACGTAATTCCATTGCTCTTGAGTTATTTACAACTCCTCTTCCTAGGCATAACTTTCCATTACCAGTACTCGATGCTGCTCACACGAGCTGTCGAGGACTCGCAACTTATGCGGTACCCCAGCCATCAGTACGGTGTCCATTTGTACTGTAAACTATTTCCTTACGATGCTACTCACACGAGCTGTTAGGAGTATGCATAAAGTATAAGTCCTAGTCATCGTAGGACCTATAATCCATATAGGATCCATATCTCTTCTTTCGAGTCAAGATGGTGCTCATACGAGCTGTCGAGGACTCATAACACATACGGTACCCCAGCTATCGTATCGGTACTATTTCAATGGCATAAAGCCAACTATCTTTTCCGTCTGTATTCTTTGTTCATCTTCAATACCAAAGCTTCCTTTTGCTGAACATTGACAACTTATATACAAGAAATATTAAGTACATTTACATTACAAACTTATCAGACTAGATTGCAGTTTAAGAAAGACTTCAATGACTAATCCACCAATTTCCCTTTTTTTGCGGTCTGTAGCACGATCGTAGTCCAAATCATTCAATTCTCACATTAAGTTACATAATTTAGTCATTCAACAAAATTTAGTCCTTTTGGGAAAATTATGATTTTACCCCTACTAGTTTCCTTTTATTCAATCTAGTCCTTTAAACATAAAACATGCAAAATAACCATTTTCTCACATAGCCAATCGTAGCCAAATTCTCTTGGGTGTCCATTCAACCCATTCACACATTTATTTTCACAACAATGCATGTAATTTTACCATTTTCACATTGTAGTCTTTAAACCCTAATTTCATCAAAAATCACTTTACAAAAGGATATCCAAGTATCAAACATTCAAATACATCAAAAGCTTTCAAGAACAAATAATTTCAACAATGGCAAGTTTTATAACATTTGACAGATTCGCAAATTAGTCCTTGCATAAACTAGATTAAGCTGATACTGACTCAAAAACATAAAAATTACTAAAAACGATCAAGATTTGCTTACCCAAATCAAAGCTCAAAGATTGCAATTGAAAAACCCTAAGTTTTCTCTCCTTATTACCGTGTGAAGAAGAAAGGAGAAGAAAATGGGATGAAATTCAATTTCTTTTCTTTTAATTTTCATATATATAGTAATGACATTTTTTGTAATTTTTAAGACTTCAATCATTAAGCCTTAATTAATCATTTTTAATCTTAATTAAATCTATTTACACTTAATATAAACCATACCAATCCACTAACTAATGCTCCTTTGGTTAATTATTCTTTTGGTCCTTCTAATTAAACATCTATACTTTTATCCTTCTATGATTTAGTCATTTCTATTCAATTAACTATTTAATCTATGAAAATTTCAAAATTATAATTTCATACGATGCATATATCACCAGAAATATATAAAATAAATAAATTTATGACTTCACTCGTCGGAGTTGTGATCTCGAAACCACTATTTCTAATACCACTAAAAATCGAGTTGTTACGACTCTCTCCCTTTAAGAAAATTTCGTCCCGAAATTTCTTATCAGTAAATAAGTTAGGGTAATGTGACCTTATCGAAGACTCCGTCTCCCATGTAGCTTCTTCAAGCCCGTGTCAGTTCCACAGTACCTTCACCAATGGTACCCTTTTTGTTTCGTAATTCCTTTACCTCGCGAGCCAAAATCCTCACCGGTTCTTCTGAATACGAGAAATCAAGCTGTATCTCAACCTCATAAGGTGCAATTACATGTGAAGGATCCAATCTATACGTCTCAACATCGAAACATGAAATACATTATGAATCTTCTCTAGTTCTGGTGGTAAAGCCAACTTATATGCTATAGGACCAACCTGTTCTATGATCTCATACGGCCCAATGAACTGCGGACTTAACTTTCCCTCTCTACCAGATCTCAGCACCTTTTTCCAAGGTAAAACTCTTAGAAACCACTCGGTCTCCTACAACAAATTATATATCTTTTCTCTTAAGATCTGCATACGACTTTTATCGATTAGATGCTGCTTTCAAACAATCACGAATTTCCTGCATTTTGTCCTCAGTCTAATGAACCAAATCAATTCCAATCAACTTAGACTCGCTCAATTCTGACCAGTACAGAGGTGTCCTACACTTTCGACCATATAATGCTTCGAATGGTGCCATTTTAATACTAGATTTGTAGCTATTATTATATGCAAACTCCACCAACGACAGATACTTTTCCAAGCTTCCTTCAAACTCAAGTGTACAGCATCGTAGCATATCCTTAAGAATCTGTATCAGTCAATCTGACTAACTATCTGTTTACGGATGTTATGCAGTACTAAAATTCAACCTGGTCCGTAAAGCTTCATGTAGCTTACCCCAAAATCTCGAGTTAAAGCGTGGGCTTCTATTGGAGATGATAGAGGCTGGTACCCCGAGTAGTCAGACTATCTCAAACACGTATAGCTCAGCCAGTCTCTCAAGTGGATAATCTACCCGAATGGGGATGAAATGAGCAGACTTCATCAATCTGTCTATAATTACCCAGATTGAATCTTTCTTTCTCGGTTGTTACCGGAATTCCTGTGACAAAATCCATTGTGACTCGTTCCTATTTCCACTCCGGGATGAAAATCAGCTGTAGTAACCCAGATGGCACCTGGTGTTTGGCTTTCACTTGCTGACATATAAGACATCTAGTCACTAACTATGAAATCTCTCATTTTATACCTGACCACCAATACAATTTCTTCAGGTCATTATACATTTTCACACTCCCTGGGTATATGGAATAAGTGCTGCTATGAGCCTCCGTTAGAATGTCTTGTCTCAAATCCTAATCGTTCGAAATACATACCCTGCCTCTGTAATACAATATACCTTCTGTATCAACTGTAAACCCTGTAATAGCATCACCTTATATTTGCTCTGTTTTAGCTATAAGCTTTAGATCCTTTCTCTGTAATTCTTGAATTCGCTGTAGAATAACGACCTCGTCCTAAGCTCCGCGATGATAGAACCATCGCCTTCCAATGATAGATAGGCATTCATTGCTCTCAAAGTAAACATTGATTTTCGACTCAGGGCATCGGCTACAACATTGGCCTTACTCGAATGATAATCAATTACAAGGTCATAGCTATTAACAGCTCTAACCATCGGCGTTGTCGCAGATTCAACTCTTCTGTGTCATCAGATATCTTAAACTCTTGTGATCTGTAAATATATGGCAACTCTCCCCATAAAGGTAGTGTCGCCAAATTTTCAATGCAAAAACTACGACAGTTAACTCCAAATCATGAATCAGATTATTCTTTTCATGCGGTTTTAACTGTTGGGAAGCATAAGCTACCACTTTCCCATCTTGCATTAAAACACACCTCAATCTACTTAAAGATGCGTCACTATAAACAAAGAACTCTTTTCCCGTCTCTGCTTGCGTCAAGACCGGAGCTTCAGTTAACAACGTTTTTAATTGGTTGAAACTTTGCTGATACTTTTCAGACCACACGAACTGAATGTTTTTCTGTAGCAACCTCGTCATTGACAAGACTATGATGGAAAAGTCTTTAACAAACCGACGGTAATATCCTGCCAATCCTAGGAAACTACGTACCTCGAAGACATTCTTCGGTACCTTCCAGTTGAGAATAGTTAAAACTTTGCTTGGATAAACACATATTCCTTCCAATAATACTACGTGGCCCAAGAATCCAACTTCTCGAAGCTAGAATTCACATTTACTGAATTTTGCATACAACTGCTCTTCTCGCAATATCCATAACACCTCTCTCAAATGCTGAGTATGCTTTGATTCTGTCTTGGAGTAAATTAATAAGTCATCAATGAACACAACCACAAGCCTGTCCAACTGAGGCTGAAATACACTGTTCATTAGGTTCATAAATGCTGCAGGGGCATTAGAAAACCCAAACGGCATAACTAAAAACTCATAATGTCCGTACCAGGTTCTGAATGTTGTTTCATTATATCACAATCATTCACTCGCATTTGACAATATCCTGACCGAAGGTCTATTTTGGAGAACACAGTTGCACCATTTAACTGGTCAAATAACTCATCGATTGGAGGTAACGGATACTTGTTCTTGATCGTCACCTTATTTAGCTGCTTGTAGTCTATACATATCCGCATCGATCCATCCTTGTTTTTCATGAATAATATGGGAGCACCCCACGGTGACACACTAGGTCGTATGAACCTTCTGTTTAATAATTCTTGCAGCTAAGCTTTCAATTCTTTCAATTTGATCGGTGCCATTCTGTACGGTGGAATAGAGATCGGAGCGGTACTAGGTAGTTAATCAATACCGAACTCTACCTCTCTGATTGACGATAAACTCGATAGTTCTTTAGGAAACACATCTGTTTACTCTTGAACAATTGGTACCTATCCATTAACTGATACTCCTTTGGTTAATTATTCTTTTGGTCCTTCTAATTAAACATTTATACTTTTACCTTTTTTACGATTTAGTACTTTCTATTCAATTAACTATTTAATCCATGAAATTTTCAAATTAAAATTTCATATGATGCATATATCACTAGAAATATTTGAAATAAATAAATTTACGACTCGACTCATCGGAGTTGTCGTCTCGAAATCACTGTTTTTGATACTATTGAAAATCGGGATGTTACATTAGCATGTCATTAATAAACACTACAAATCTATCTAACTGAGGTTGAAAAACCTAGTTCATCAAGTCTATAAAGGTTGTCGGAGCATTAATTAACCCAAACGACATCAACAAAAATTGATAATGTCCATATCAAGTCCGGAATGCAGCTTTCGACACATCACAATCCTTTACCCGTATATGATAATATCTCGACCTAAGGTTTATTTTGGTGAATGCAGTTGCGCCTTTCAACTGATCAAATAACTCATCAATATGATACAATAGATATTTATTCTTTATTGTAACCTTGTTCAGTTGCCAGTAGTCTATACACAATCTCATAGAATTGTCCTTTTTCTTCACAAACAACATTGGTGCACCTCAAGGTGATACGCTCGGACGAGTAAAACATCTGTCTAATAACTCTTGCAACTGTGCCTTAAGCTCTTTTAACTTAGTCAGTGTCATTCTATACTGTGGAATCGATATTGGTATAGTCTCGGGTACCAAATCAATAACAAATTCCACTTCTCTTACCGGTAGCAATCTAGGTAACTCTTCAAGAAATACATCTGTAACTTCATTAACAACCAGTACCTGATTCAATTTCGTTCCTGAATCTCGTGTATCAAGTATGTAGGCTAACAATGTTTCACAACCCTTATGAACCATTTTCTATGTAGAAATAGCTGAAATCACTCTGCTAGCAATATTCAATCTACTAGACTCAACTATGACCAACTCACCAATTGGGCATATTAAATCAATCCGTCTTTGTTTGTAGTTAATCACTAAATCATGCACTGATAACCAATGCATACCCAATATCACATCGAACTCGTGAAAAGGTAGTAACATCAGGTTGGTAGGAAATTCACAGCCTGTACTTTTAGTGAACATTTGCGAAACACTAAATTGACTATGACACTATAACCCAACAATTTTGTAACTTGGATATCAAACTCAGTTGACTCAACAAGTAAGTTTTTTTTAGTTGCCAATACAGTTCAGATATACGAATGAGTCAACCCAAGGTCAATCAAGACACATACAGTAACATAAAAAAGATAGAATATACCAGTAACAACATCAGGCGCAGTAGCCTCCTCTCTGGCTCGAATGACATATGTCCATGTAGGTGCTCGACCCTCAGACCTATTTGTACTATCTTTACTATCACCTCGGTTTTCACCCACGTTGCTACTCTGACCTGGACGTCTACCCTTTTGTGGTGTGATCTGGGGTTTTACACTTCAATCTTTTTTTCTTCAGGTGCCTTTGGACAGTTATGCACAAAATGATCAATCGTTCCACATCTGAAGCATGATCCCATTTTCAAACGGTACTCTTCAAGATAAAAATTTTGACAATGCTCGCACACCGATTTCGAAGCATTACAGAAACTAGCTACACTACCTGCAGTTCGATTTTGAAATTTTGACTCAGGTTGCCCAGATCTATTTCTACTCTGAAATCCAGATGACACGATCATTTTCTCTCATTTTTTTTGGTGGTGGCATAGAGAAGGCTCTGAAAAGATTCTTTTTCCCAAATTCCCGAATCCTCCTTTCCCGTTGCCTCTTATGATTATAAAGTTCTTCCATCTTTTAAGCTCAATCAGTTAAGATAACGAACGGTCATATCTTTAAGCTACCGACCATCATTTTGATATCATCATTCAACCCGTTTTCGAAATGAACACACATATCTTCATCTGTCAGTACAATTTCTCGAGCATACTTGCTGAGATGTATGAACTCCCTCTCGTATTCAACAACTGATTTGTTTCCCTGCTTCAATTCCAGAAAATCCTTATTCTTTCGATCTAAATACCTCTTGCTGATATATTTCTTTTTAAATTCAGTTTGAAAGAATTCCCAGTTAATTTCATTACCAAGCACCGCGGCAAACATTATCGTCCACCAGTTATAGGCCTCGCCCTTCAATAGTGACTCTGCACACATAAGATAGTCTTCTAGAGGACAAGCCATTTTATTTAGAACTCTCCAGGTATTGTCTAACTAGTATTCAGCTATGGACGGATCATCTTTTGTGCTACCTCGGAATTCTTTTGCCCCAAACTTTCTTACTTTATCAGTTGGAATATCCTGCCTCTTCTCAACTACTAGAGGAGGTGGGGCCATAAAAGGAGGGATGACTGATCGTGCAACAGGATGTGTAGCAAGAGATGGAGGTTACTGAGCCATCAGATTATTTCTCAAAAATTGGGAGAACTACTAACCCATTAGGTCGAAAAACATGTTTTTAGCTTCATTTTCAAACATCGATAGAATTGGCACACTGTGACTTGCACCAAAATTAATAGTAGGAATATTTCTATTCACCTCATTTGTCTCACCTCGTTCAGTATCAAACATCTTTAATTATCTACAAAAATTAAGGTTAGATCGAATCAATCAATATCACACTATCACAAGTTTATATGACATGTAATTCTAAACCTTTAAACACATTAAATGCAGTCCAAAAATCAACTAAATCTTAGCTCTGATACCACTAAATATAACACTTAAAACCCGTAACCATCGTCAATTTAGGGCATCGAGGTATTTTAAACCTTTACAATTATTTAACACGTACAAATCAATCCCGATTTTACACAAATACATTTAACAAATCAGATTATTAGCTCAATTAAATCATACATACTCAATTACAAACATTTCAACTTATCAGGGATCTAATTGAATTGCACAAGAACTTTAAAATGATATCAAAAATTCCCTCTACAAGGGTCATATGGCCGTGTTTCTCAAACACACGTCCCTTTACACACGCGCCTGTGTCGCTAATCGTGTACCAAACCATATGCATGCTCAAATTACAAGCACATGGTCATGTCACAAACTGTGTGACAGGATGTGTGGATATACGAAATTACACCACATGTTCGTGTGAGAAACAGTGTGCTAGGTTGTGCGTGAATACGAATTAGGGGCATACGTTCGTGTTTCAGCTCGTGTGATGCTCGTGTAAAACCTGTTCCCTTCAACCAGGACACATGGTCGTGTGGGTAGCCCGTGCCCAGGCCATGTGCCTATACGATGGACCCAAATTTTGTTCCAAACTTTACCTAAAAGACTAAGAACTCACATCCATTTCAACATTAACTTTCATAAGTAATATCATATTCACATAAAACATCTACAATACAAGTCTCTACACCCATAGAGCAACAACATATTAGCCAATCATTCAATAAGAACTACCCAATTATAGGCAACTACATCTTGAGCAATTTAATCCATCACAATTCAAACTAGAATTCCAAAACTCAAAACAATTCATAAACATTCACATGTGTTATACCCAATTCAACACATAAAAACAAGAGTCACATTAGGACATTATCCATTAAAACATGTTTTCCACTACCTTTTAGCTACCAAACTTGTTATACTTATGCACATAAAAGTATTTCAAACAACACGTATCTTATTACATCCCATATAAGCCAAGTGATACAAAAACTACCAAAGATGCTTCTGAGATAGTGTGATTTTTTAAGACGATCTGATCTTCTATCAACAAAAAGAAATCTACAAAACAATATATAGATTCATGAGTAAGCTTATGAAGCTTAGTAAGTTCCCAAAATCAGTAAAGCTTACCAAATAAATTGTTCAATTAAATACAAGGAAATAACAATGTTATCATGATTCAGCTAAGAAAAATTATATTCATTCAAGGCCGTTATAGAATGTAGCTCACTTGAGCCAGAAACAAGTTTTTTTAACCATTCGAGCCAGATACAAAAAGTGGCTTATTCAAGCCAAGTACAGAATAATGCCCCTTCGAGCTAGAACAAAGTAATTCTCGTTCGAGCCAGAGTTTAGAGTATTTCTTGATCCTTCACTTTTGTTCCATATATCCAAAATTGTTCATGATAAACATAATTGAAAGTATCAAATTGAAGAATTAATGGTACGAACTTACTTGACTAATTTGTAGTAATCGTCAAAGTACAAAGTCTACTCCATTACTTTATCTTTTCCTCGGTTTTCAACACATACTTGATCTAAAATAATAAATTCATTCAATTATCTAAATCAACAGGAAATTTTAAATCATTTTATGCAATTAAGTCCTTTTTGCACTTTTACAAAATTGCCTTCAATATTTCATTTTTATTCAATTTAGTCTCTAAGCCCCAAACAAGCAAAATGACCATTTTCATTTAAAACCAACACCAGTAGAACCTTAAATAGACTCCCAAGATTCACTACAAGTAATTATTTCACTTCAAACACATGTACTTTTATCGTTTTAACGATCTACTCCTTGAACATTAAAATCTTTGAAAACTACTTTACAAAATAATGAAATCTAACAACCAAGCTTGTTAAACTTTCATAAATTTTCAAGAAACAACTCATTCATCAACAGAAAAATTTATAACATTTGATATATTCACAAATTAGTCCTCGGACTAGCTAGATTAAGCTAATACAAACTCAAAAACATAAAAATTACTAAAAACGGGTGAGACTTCACCTACCTAATGATGGACTTAGCTTGGCCGAATGTTCATTAAGCTCTCCTAGGGTTTTTCTTTATAATTTTTGTTAAATGAAGAAGATGACACCAATTTCCAATATGTTTTCTTCATTAACATTTATATATTAAATTACATATTTTCCCTTGTTAAATTAATCAAACTTTATCACATTCAATACCCCAAACCGTCCACCCAATATACATGACCTCCTCCAAACGTACTCCCGTTCGATGTAAATTTCGACTTTTCGTAAGTATATGGATCAAGTTGTAAATATAATGTGTTTACAACGGAACACTTGGTAGTATTTTGAGGATCATACCTAAAGGAGGCGTAAAGCTATAGTAAATAGAATTCCTACAAAGAAAAAAATTAATTAGTACTAATTTTAGGGTTTATAGTATGAAGGAAAATTAAGGAGTGTTTTAAGAGCATAAAAAGATAAAAATAAAATAAAGTAAAAGTTGAGCTGTAGAAAATCTTATAAACGACTTTGGGGAAATTAGGTCGTTTCCTTATGATTTCCTTAATTGTTGGTTTTTGGGGATTTTCCTCTAATCAACTAGTCACTACCCCAGTTGGATCTTTCGATCTTCCACCGGCATAGCAAGTCGATAGGGATTACTTATCCTTAGATGTCATAATCTAAATCGATTTAGGGAAAAGGTGTTCATGGATGGCAATACCAATTTTGGTTCATTCTCACTTAGATGACTTTCTAGGGTTGTCAAGCCTAGTGTTTGTTTGATGCTCTTCCTTTCCCAAATAGCTGATCCGAAAGGTAAAATCTCTATAAAACAACAATCAATTATTCATACGTCCACTCCCTAATTCCCCAAAATGGAATTAGTTCCTCATGGTTTCTTTGTTCATCAATGAAACAATATATGAAAACATATAAATGCTAAAGAGAATGAAAAAGAAACTAAAATTATATTAAGCGATCTTTCGGGAAAAACTCCTCGATCCTTTACGTGAGTTTCTACAATCTCATTGTAAAAATTGAAAATACAAATGAAACTAAAAACTAAATCTAAGGAATGGTGTCCAAAACCCTAGTGCTAAAGGCCCTATTTATAACTTTAAATGACCGTTTCTCCTCAACCCTAGGCCAGTTACCATCCCTCGTGCTTAAGTTGCATTGAGAGGATGGAAATGTCCCTTGTTTGGTGCAAATTTGGAGTTTGGGGTCGATGTCGCAGCACACCAAGACCTGTGTCGCGATGTAGCAGCCAGTCCCCGGATTCCTCGCTGTTAATCCCTTTATTGTGACATAGGGCTGTCTATGATGTGACGAAGCGGTCAATATCACTATGGCTTAACTGCTACTAGTCTCCTATTCACTCACGAAGTTGGTTAGCTAATCTTTAGGCCTCTTTTGGCCTTTAAAAGCAATAATACAACCTTCTTAGCACAATTTATTAGAAAACGAAACTAAACTAAAAATTCATAAAACATAAGGGAGATTACTTGATTTCAATCTCATCAAATGTGAAAATAAGTTCAATCTACTAGGAATGAAATTGAAAGATCAATACAAAAGGCATATTTACCCTTCAAGTACTTATATTTGTCTTCCCATAGCTATTTAACCATTAAACTAATAGAAATCAACTTTTTCAATTTTTACAATTTAATCCTTTTTATTTAATTAATTATTTAAACTATAAAATTTCTTAATCAAAATTTTATACGATACTAATGACATCATAAATAATAATTAATTAATATATATGAACTAACTCATCGGTGTTGTGGTCTCAAACCCATTGTTCTCGACACCACTGAAAATGGGTTGTTACAATTTAAATGATTAAATTGATGGAAATTATTATTTAGATCAAGAAACGGGTTAATCGAATTTTAATAGAGGGAAAACAAAACAAAAGTATCGAACTAATAGCTAGTCTTGTAACACTCTAGTTTTCTTTAAGGATTAAATGGGAATTTTTTTATGAAATTTTGGGTCTTTTCGGAAACCCTAAGAAACCCTAAGGACCTCCATGTAAATATTCCAATATTTGGGGTATTTAAACACCCTTAAATTTTTTTTGCCTTTTCTCTTCTTCCTTCTATTTTTGTTGCTGTCGGATTTTTTCCCCCCAAACCTTCTCCCTTTTTTTTGCTCTTCAAGTCCGTTCACCCTCCGTTCAAGATGATTCCTTTGTTCGTTTGCTTCATTGCCCTCACCAATGCAATCGTCGATCCCTCCAGAGCAAAACCATGCCCACAAACCTCATCTAGCCACTACCATTTGTGAGAAACTTCTTAAAGAGAGTTTCAACTTTTGTTCCTTTGTACACCACCATTTTTTCGTGATTTTTGGTTATTGGTGAGTTTTGAAATCGTGTTGTGGCTTAAAATTTGGTGTTGTTGCGTGTTGGTCACGGCAGTTGGTTATCGTTTGAGTGAAGAGGAGTCGACAATGCCGTTTGAAAGGGAGGGACAAACCCTAATTCTTCTTTATTTCTTTATGGGTGTAGTTGGGTCATTAGACAACCCAAATTAGTGGCCCAAATTTGTGTGCACATGTCAAAATCGAATAAACCCTTATAGCCCAAACCACATACCTAAACTTTAAACAAACTAACCCAAACCTTTGACCGGATCGAACGGAATCCACCAAACCTGTTGACCGTTAACTTTGATCATTGACTTTGACTTTTACCATTGACTTTTTTGAGAAATCTTACCCTTCTATTTTTCGACGTATTGAGTCCGGTTCCGCTGTCCATTTTGCCAAATTCAAACCGAAAGCCTCATTTTGACTATTTTATCTTTAATTTTGTATTTTGAGTTATTTAGAGATTTAATTTGGGAATACTGATACGAGATATTCGTGTTTAGGTGATCACGACTCCAAGGCTGACGATCTACCTCCTCTTCCACCTGTGCAAGCTACTTCTGCACCGGTTTCGAGAGCTACACGTAAGTTTTTTTTAGTTAATTTTGTGTTTAAGTGGTGGCTAGGATAGTATTAATGTTAGTTGTGTTTGTAGGATCTAATCCCGTTAGACTAGGTACTCGACCAGTGTATGGCGAATGACCTCCTCGTCGTTAATGTTCGTTTTGCTAAAGGTGTGGTTCTAACTGTACTTAACCTAGTTTTTTGAGTGTTGTGTTATATGTGATTGCATGATGTATTGTGGTTTACGGATATTATGTTGATTATGTTGTGTTGTAGAAATGGTATTATTTTGGTTGAGCTGTGTAAAACATGTTGATGTTATTATGCATAGTTACTGAGCATGAGACAGGATAAAATAATGCGATTATTCTACTATACAATGAGATAAATGTATGCATGAGCAATACTATGAGATTGAGATTGAGACTAATTGTGATAAATATGAAATCATACCATTATGTGTTCACGTGGTGGGATTGTACAGTGGAAGAAGTGATTATCATTCCTTTAAACGGTTGATACTAGAACCATATTATGATTGGTGACGATTGGCTGGGAAAGGGTTCTAGAGAACCTTTTCACTGTGTTGGTGTGTTGGAGTATGGGTATTGTATTGTGTATGTGATTGCAATATGATTTGTGGTTACCTTTTTTTGAGCTATTAACTGTTGTGATTATATGTTAGGTTGTATGTACTTTAGAGACACACTGGGCTTTATAGCTCATATCCCTACAATTCTTTTACAAATATTCAAGATTTAGGTGACTTGGTATTGGAGGCGTAATTATCAGACTTATTTCATTTTATTTTATCTTATTATTTTATCTTGGGTTTTTTATTATATTTTGATAATGACTATTTTATTTGGGTTGTAAAAATATTAATTTTGGGGATTTTTGACGTTTATTTTAGAGGATTAATTATTTTATTTGTTTACTTTATTTATGAATTATATATATTCGACTGAATGTGATTGAATGTGAGCTATCAATTTGTGTGGGAATAATTACATAAATAACCTTCTAGAGGCCGTATCTCTTGATAGGGTTATATTTAGTGGTATTAGAGCTGAATTTAACCTACAGATTGTAAAGCTTTTTAAACTTGGTTTTAAAAAAATGGGATTGAATGGGGTTTTTAAATAAATTGTTATATTATAAACAAATTTTGTTGTATATATACGTAAAAGTGTGAGTTATTTTAAGTCTTCGATACCAATTCTTACTTTAGTACTTTTTACTGATGTAGATAGATAGAATGCCACCATGTAAGAGTGCTAGACTTACGATTGGTCACAGTCAAAATCGAGACTGGGGCCGTACTACTGGGGCCGTTAGCGACCCTACTCCTGTATTCGAGCTTGAGGAAAAAGTGGATGAGATGCCTCATGTTGATGAGGATAAGTTGATCGTATGTACTGAGGGTCAGCCAACTTTTGGGGGAGACTTACTTGCTAAGGAAGCTCCTGTTGAGGATGTATCCGATACGAGAGATAGTGAGATCGTAGAGTTGGATAGTGCCACGATTAATCGAGAGTTATTGAGATTACTTTGGGGATCTATTGGGGGTCAGTTTGAGGGTCCAAGGAGGCCTTTTTTTACTTATTTTATAGCTGCGGGAATGAAGATATTTGAGGATAGGACTGGTATAGATCCTTCTATTGCTAAGTATTGGTTGAAGAATCTTTAGAGACTATTTGTGGAGATGAATTATCCTTCTGGTCATAAAATTAGGCCTGTTGTTTCCTTACTGAGGGGTGAGGCCCAAAATTAGTGGGATACTATGGAAGAGTCTACTCCTTCTGGTTAGATTACATGAGATTATTTTAGAGAGGCCTTCTAAGATCGTTATGTGGGTGAGGAGTTTCTCGATAAGTTTAGGGATTATTTCATGAACTTGAGATAGGGGGATATGTCGGTTAATGATTATGAGATCGAGTTTTTGAGGTTGGTCCACTATGCATCTAGGTTGGTGACAAATGAAAAAGAGAAATGTGATTGGTTTAGGAAGGGACTTCGACTTTCAGTCTAGGCTAAGGTGAACATGCATCACGATAAGATATTCAGTGACTTGGTTAGTCTAGATAGATTTGCTAAGAGTTTGGAGGCTCGTACTTAGGTTCAGAGGGCTTACGATAGGGAGCGGAGTAAGAAGCCAGTAGGCACGTCAGCTCAGCCTGTTTCGGGTGGTCTTTCTGTTAAGAGGCCTAGAGAGTAGGCAATTCAGCCTAGTTATCCGAAAGTGAGGCCTGAGGTGTCGGTAGCTCCGGTGGGTAGTGTTGGTGGTTCTACTAAACCTCGTCCCATGCATCTCTGTTCTTAGTGTAATAAAAGGCATAGAAGCGAGTGTTAGAGAAAGATTGAGGCTTGTTTTAGATGCAGTTCACAAGAGCACTTCTTTAGAGATTGTCCCCATCCTCTTACTGGTTCTTTATGCAGAGTTAGTCTTAGACTTCGGTTCAGGCTCCTATTGAGGGTAGAGGGCAGGTTAGACCAGTTGCTTTAGGTTCAGCTACTAGAGGTAGGTTGGTTCAGAGTGGTGAAGCATCTAGATCTGGGGCGAGACAGTCTGGGTTAGTGTATGGGACTAGGAGGCATAAGGATCGTGATGAGCCTGACGTCATAGCAGGTACTTTATCTATTCATTCTATCCCTTATTTTGCTTTGCTTGATAATGGTTCGATGCATTCCTATGTGGCGAGTGTTATTTCTTAGGGTCTTAAGATTGCTGCTGCACATATTGAGTCTGCGGTTACTGTTCAAAGTCTTGTGGGTATCTATGTGAAGGTTAGTAAGGTATATCCAACTGTCCTTTAGAGATCCAAAGGGAAATCTTTTCTGTCGATTTATTGGAGTTAACATTTAGTGAATTTGACCTTATACTTGGAATGGATTGGCTTTCTAAGCACCGAGTTAATCTGGATTATGAGAAGAAGAGGGAAACTTTGAGAACTTCCGATGACCGATAGATAACCCTAGTTGGTGAACGCAGAGGGTTTCTGTCTAATGTGATCTCAGCCCTTAAAGCCAAAAAGTTGATCAAGAAGGGGTTCATGGCTTATTTGGCTTACAACCTAGATCCAAGATAATCCGATTCTAGGATTGAAAAGATTCGAGTGGTGAAGGACTTCCCTGATGTGTTCTTAGAAGAGTTGCTTGGTGTGCCACCTAAACATGATGAGGTTAAGTTTGGCATTGAGGTCTATCCCGGTACGACTCCTGTGTCTATGGCACCTTATCGAATGACACCAAAGGAACTTAAGGAATTAAAGATACAGTTGCAAGAGCTATTAGATAGGGGATTTATTTGACCTAGTGTCTCAGCTTGGGGAGCACCAGTTCTGTTCGTAAAAAAGAAAGATGGTACACTTCGGTTGTGCATTGATTATCGAAAGCTGAATAAGCTGACGATTAAGAATAAGTACCCCTTGCCTCGTATTGATGACTTATTCGATCAGTTTCGAGGAGCTATTGTATTCTCCAAAATTGACTTGAGATCTGGGTATTATCAGCTTAAGCTAAAGGACTCTGATGTGTTTAAGACAGCTTTTCGAACTCATTATGGGCACTATGAGTTCTTGGTGATGCCCTTTGGGTTAACTAATGCCCCTGCTGCTTTTATGGACATGATGAATAGGGTGTTTCAACCCTACTTAGATCAGTTTGTGGTGGTGTTTATAGATGACATCTTAGTTTACTCTACGTTTGAGGCTGAGCATGAGGAGATTCTCAGAGTTGTTCTGCAAACCTTTAGAGAGAAGCAGCTTTATGCTAAGTTCAGCAAGTGTGAATTTTGGCTCTCTGAGGTTATGTTTTTAGGACATATAGTTTTTGATGAGGGAATTCGTGTGGATCCCAAAAAGCTATTATGGGCTGGAAGCAACCTAAGAATGTTTTTGAGATTCGTAGTTTCTTGGGTTCAGCTGGCTATTATTGGAGATTTGTTAAGGGTTTTTCGACTATTGTGACACCTCTGACTAAGCTTCTGAGGAAGAGCGTCCAATTTGTTTGGACTGAGGCTCAAGAGTCTAGTTTTGAGAAGTTGAAGTCTATGTTGACTCAAGCACCAGTTCTGATCCAATCCGAACTTGGGAAAGCTTATACTATCTATAGTGATGCTTCTCACACTAAGGATTGGGATATGTGCTAATGTAAGATGGAAAGGTTGTAGCTTATGCCTACTCGATAGAATTGACACCGACATGAGACTAATTATCCTACTCATGATCTTGAGCTTGCTGCGGTAATCTTTGCACTTAAAATTTGGAGACACTATCTCTATAGGGAGAAGTGCTACATCTTCACTGATCATAAGAGCTTGAAGTATTTTCTTACTCAGAAGGAGCTTAATTTAAGACAACGTCGTTGGTTGGAACTATTTAAGGACTATGACTATGAGATTAAGTATCACCCTGGTAAGGCTAATGTGGTTGCTGAGCCTTAAGTCATAGTGCTGTGACTGAACTGAGAGTTTTATTTGCCAGAATGAGCTTGTTCGAGGATGGTAGTCTTTTAGTTGAACTCGGAGTTATTCTCACTTTACTCTTGGAGATTAAGGTTGAGCATGCTAATGATCCATACCTAAAGTACCGTATGAGAGAGGTGGAGGAAGGTACATTTGTGGATTTTTCTATGGATCAGAATGGTATACTATGCTTTTGAGCTCGGTACTATGTTTCGAAGGATTTTGGGATTAAGCAGACCATACTCCGTGAGGCATATGATAGCCCTAATTCCATGCATTCTGGCAGTGATAAGATGTATAAGAATCTTTGTGATAGGTATTGGAGAAAGGGTTTAAAGAGGAATGTTATGGATTTTGTGTCGAAGTGTCTGACTTGTCAGAAAGTTAAGGCTGAGCATCAATGTCCTTCTGGGTTACTTCAACCGATTGAGATTCCTTAGTGGAAATGGGAAAGGGTGAATATGGATTTTGTGAGTGGTCTTCCCTTAACTCTGTCTAGGAAGGATTCAGTTTGGGTGATTGTGGATCGACTCACTAGGTCCACGCACTTCATTCTAGTTAGGGTCGACTATCTTTTGAGCAAGTTAGCTCGACTCTACATTTCTGAGATAGTTCACCTTCATGGGGTGCCCTTATCTATCATCTTTGATTGAGATTCGAGGTTTACTTCGAGATTTTGAGAATCTTTGCATCGTGCTTTGGGTACTCGATTAGACTTCAGTACTGTGAGTGGGTGATTTAGCTCTTGGAGGACATGTTGAGGGGTTGCGTGATTGAGTATCAAGGTAGTTGGGAGAACTTCTTACCACTGGCTGAGTTTGCTTACAATAACAATTACCAAGTCAGCATTAAGATGGCTCCTTATGAGGCTTTGTATTAGCGTAAGTGTCGTACTCCTATCGGTTGGACTGAGCATCGGTTGTTGGGACCAGATATTGTTCACGAGTCTGAGGAGACTCTTAAATTGATTCGTGAGAGGTTTAAGGCTGCTTTTGATAGGCAGAAGTCTTATGCCGATCTGAAGCATCGGGATATTGAGTTTAGTGTAGGTGATGAGGTTTTCTTGAAATTATCTCCGTGGAAGAAGGTACTTATGTTTGGATGAAAAGGCAAGTTGAGTCCTCGTTTTATCGGCCCTTATCCAGTACTTCGTTGTGTGGGACCGGTTGCTTATCAGCTTGAGTTATTGCCTGAGCTGGAGCGGATTCATGATGTTTTCCATGTTTCTATGTTGAGGCATTATCGGTCGGACCTATCTCATGTTGTGCCTATTGAGGAGATTGAGGTTCGTCCTAACTTGAGTTTTGAGGAGGAACCGATTGAAATTATTGCTCAGGATGAGAAACTTTTTAGAAGGAAGACCATTAAGATGGTTATGGTCTTGTGGCCCAACCATGGTTATGAAGAGATTACTTGGGAGCCCAAAGCCATCATCAAGGCCTAGTATCCTCATCTTTTTGGTCCAAGTAAATTTTGAGGACGAAATTTCTTTTAAGGGGGAGAGTTGTAACACTCTAGTTTTTTTTAAGGACTAGTTGGGAATTTTTTTATGAAATTTTAGGTCTTTTCGAAAACCCTAGGAAGCCCTAAGGACCTTCATGTAAATATTCCAATATTTGGGGTACTTAAACACCCTTAATTTTTTTTACTTTTTTCTTCTTCCTTTTATTTTTGTTGATGCCAAAATTTCCCCCCAAACCTTCTCCCTTTTTTTTGCTCTTCAAGTCTGTTCACCCTCAGTTCAAGGTGATTCCTTTTCCGTTTGCTTCATTGCCCTCACCATTGCAATCGTCGATCCCTCGCGAACAAAACCACGCCCACAAACCTCCTCTAGCAGCTGTCGTTTGTGAGAAACTTCTTGAAGAGAGTTTCGACTTTTGTTCCTTTGTGCACCACCGTTTTTTCGTCGTTTTTGGTTGTTAGTGAGTTTTGAAATCATGTTGTGGCTTAAAATTTAGTGTTGTTGCATGTTGGTCACGGCGGTTGGTTGCCATTTGGGGTGGAGAGGAGTCGACGGTGTTGCTTGAAGGGGAGGGACAAACCCCAGTTCTTCTTTGTTTCTTTGTAAGTGAAGTTGGGTCATTAGACAACCCAAATTGGTGGCTCAAATTTCTGTGCACATGTCCAAACCCAATAACCCTTATACCCCAAACCATAAACCCAAAATTTAAACAAAACTAACCCAAACCTTTGACCCAAACCCTTTGATCGGGCCGACCGAAATCCACCGAACCCGTTGACCGTTGATTTTTTCCTAGAAACCTTACCCTTCCATTTTTCAATGTCCTAAGTCCGATTTTGCTGTCCATTTTACCAAATTCAAATCGAAAGCCTTGTTTTGACTATTTTATCTTTATTTTTGTATTTTGAGTTATTTAGACATTTAATTTGGGAATACTGATACGAGATATTCGTGTTTAGGTGATCACGACTCCGAGGCTGACGATCTACCTCCTCCTCCACCTGTGTATCCTACTCCTGCACAGGTTCCTAGAGCTAGACGTAAGTTTTTTTTTAGTTAATTTTGTGTTTAAGTGGTGGCTAGGATAGTATTAATGTTTTTTTGTGTTTGTAGGATCTAATCCAAATAGACTGAGTACTTGACCAGTGTGTGGCGGACGACCTCCTCGTCGTTAGAGTTTTGTTTGCTAGAGGTGTGTTTGTAACTGTACTTAACCTACTATTTGGGGTGTTGTGTTATATGTGATTGCATGATATATTGTGATTTACGGATATTGTGTTTGATTATGTTGTGTTGTGGAAATGGTATGATTTTGGTTGAGCTGTGTAAAACATGTTGATGTTATTATGCATATTTACTGAGCATGAGACAGGATAAAAATAATGCGATTATTCTACTGTACAATGAGATAAATGTAAGCATGAGCAATACTATGAGATTGAGATTGAGACTAATTGTGATAAATATGAAATCATACCATTGTGTGTTCACGGGGTGGGATTGTACGGTAGAAGTAATGGTTATCATTCTTTTAGACGGTTGATACTAGAACCACACTGTGATTGGTGACGATTGGCTGGGAAAGGGTTTTAGGGAACCTTTTCACTGTATTGGTGTGTTGGAGTATGGGTGCATTGCATTGTGTATGTGATTGTAATATGATTCGTGGTTACCTTTTTTTTGAGCTATTAACTGTTGTGATTATATGTTAGGTTGTATGTACTTTAGAGACACACTGGGCTTTATAGCTCATATCCTTACAATTCTTTTACAACTATTCAAGATTTAGGTGACTTGGTATTGGAGGCGTAATTATCAGACCTATTTCATTTTATTTTATTTTATCTTGGGTTTTTATTATACTTTGATAATGACTACTTTATTTGGGTTGTAAAAATATTAATTTTAGGGATTTTTGACGTTTATTTTGGAGGATTAATTATTTTATTTGTTTACTTTATTTATGAATTATATATATATATTCGACTGAATGTGATTGAATGTGAGCTATCGGTTTATGTGTAGGAATAATTACATAAATAACCTTCTAGATCTGGTCGTATCTCTTGGACCGGGTAAAGGGGGTTACAAGTCTTGTTTTTGCCACAATTTTAGTCGAGGTAAGTTCGTACTTCATTTTAAATTATTACATTTGAATTTAAAAGATTAATTAATATCCCTATATATAAGTAATTATGTACTTATATTTAAGATTATTTTATTCGAGAAAAGAAAAGGACTATGATGGAAATACATCATGGTACTGCTCTAAAGTTTAAAAAGGAAAAAGACCACAGTTGAAAGATGTTGTGACATTTCATTCGTTACTACCGAATTCTTGAAAAGGATGTTGTATGAAAGGATATCAAATGAAAATGTTGAAAGGATGTTATCCAAAAGGATATCAATGAAACGGTCGAAAAGGATAGCAATGAAAAGGTCAGTATCTCATCCTTTAACCATTTGCTATTCAAGTAACAAGTTTCAGGTGAGATATGTATCATAAATATGAATATGAGATGAATGTTTCAATTAGTATTTTTCGTGTATTCGATGTTTCCTTATCTGGTTCAACAAATAATTAAAGTTTAAAATTGAAACGTATATCTATGAGATTAGCTATGTTATTAAGAGTACGGATAGAAAAATATGATAGGAATAATTGGATGAAAAAGGTAACAAGTGAAATATGTAATGGACCATTTATGCATTGAAATCCATTTCACGTAAGTTTTATGCTTTATAGGTGGATATATTCTTAATTATTTCTACTAACCATGTGGAATGTGAATGATAGGAAAGGAAAGTATTCAAATGATTTATAAGCAATGTTTGAATGGTTGAATTCAAGAGAACATAAATATATGATTTTTCACATGTTAAATTATGAATTGAAAATTATTTGTGTAGCTGATTAAAAAAATGAATGATACGAGTTGCACAAATGATAAATGTAATGTTTATTACATGTTTTGAGTCAGTGTGCACGATATGAATAAATTATATGTTTCATGTACAAATTCACTAAATTTTGAGCTTGGTGAGGTTTATAAGGAATGGATAATTATTGAGCTTATTAATAGTAATATATATGAGTTTTATAAATTCAACTTATTTGGTAAGTTAAAGTCAAAGTTTATCACGAACTTACTAAGCTTTAAGCAAGCTTACTGATAGCATTTGAAATGACACTTATTTTCTCCCTAAATTTATGTATTAACTGTCCCTTATGTATTATATTTAGCATGCATGATAGTTATTTCATACTTAGTTTTTACATTTTCTAACTCATTGATTGTGTGGCTTAAATTCTCGTTATTTTATCTTTTTTGTGCACTAATGTCGCCGTATGCAGTATATGTATTGCGTCTGGAATTGTCAGCATAGGGATCCATCTCAAGAAATCGATGTTAGAAAAAGTTCATAGATGCAGCCACAAGTTTAGCCTAGAATTGCGGCCAGATATGTCACCGCATGAAAACATCTAATTTGTATGAGTGAATTTACGTTGCAAGCACATCTGGAAGCACCAGCGCGGGAATTTCACACGTTGTCAACGCAATTAAAGATTATAGATCACACCCAAAAATGCGACAGCAACCTGCAGATTAATGAAGATCACACTAGATTTGTGTAAGTGCACATTTGGATTTCAACAAACTTGTACAGGTGCAAAAGAAGTTGGATCTGAGAGGGGATGAGATATACAATACTAAAAGCTTATAAATAGAGAGAGAGAAGAAGGAGATGAATATCAAAAAGTGAAGAAATTAAATTCTGCAAATTCTCTAAAGCTTTGAAACTTGGTTTTGGAGTCCGTTGAGTTGATCGAGCAAGTGTGCGACAACTCCTGACGAGGAGTGCCTGATGCGATACAAGAGGAGCAGTTAAGGGATAATCCTAGTAGCCTAGGAATAGTATGCTTCGATTTATCTGTTAATTCCTCTGTTAATGCTGATGAATTCTTATTGATAATTGATTGAATATGGAAATAACTTTCAATGATAGATTACTTTGATTCCTATTCAATTCTTCTCATCTGTTTTCCCTTGGATTTAACTATTTTGACACAGAAGTGCAATTGCAGTCTACCGACACTTGAAAGTGGGGTGACAAGTTAGGTTAAGAAGCAAGTTAGTAGAAGTTACTTGAGACTAGGAGGAATTCTGGTCACTTGTTCTTTAGTGTTAGGCATTGCCAACAACTGGAAGGTGAAGTAAATGTGGACGCTTGAGTCTCGGTTAAACCGAGAGTTGTTATTGGTATGATTTCATTGGAACCTTATTGCTGCGACAATTCATCTATAAAATACCTTGTCGTCACATCTAGCGTTGCTACTTAGTGAAATCAGTGATCTACTTCATTCTTCGCACTTGATCATACTTTTCACTTTTTCTGCATTTAAATTCTAAAAATCTCAACAGTAATTTATTTTACTTTCAGTTGCTCTGACATTTTATCTTTATCATTGCATTAACAACCTTAATTAATTTACCTCTGATTAGTTGTGCAGATTTAACTCAATTACACTAACATCATTACTAGCATTTTCTCTAATTTTAACTTTAGTTGCTTCGACAATTAAACATCAAGAACTTTATCCTCGTGGGATCGGTATCTGATAAAGCAAATCTATCTACTATACTTGCATCGACATGTGTCTGCTTGCACTTAAATGCAATGACGTTTACAGGACGATCAGGTTTTGGCACCATTGTCGAGGATGGCGTTTGTTTGATGCTTATTTTTGCAGTTGCAATTTTTTTTACTTAACTTTTTATTTTTACTAATTTGTTTACTTTCTTTTGATTTGCTTTCATAATTTTTTTTAAAGTTGCATGTCCACAAGGAGAAATCCTAAGGATATTGTGAGTTTTGATCCAGAACTCGAGTGAACACTTAGGAGGAGAAGACAAGAGCAAAAGAAAATGGCTAGCAACAACAACAACAACCTACCACCATTACTGCCACAAGATGTAGTTCCTCTAAGACAACCACATATAATCAATAATTTACCATCACCACCACCACAAGAAGAGTAAGTGTAGAATAGGACAATCAAGGATTTTGTTGTTCCTGTACTTGATGATTTGCAACCAGGGGTTGTAAGGCCAGCAATACAAGCTGGAAATTTTGAATTGAAATCGGTGTTGCTTCAAATGCTTAATTCAAATGAGCAATATGCAGGATTACCTCATGAAGACGCAAGAGAGCATCTAAAATCCTTTTTACTTATCTGTGCCTCTTTCAGTCAACATGGTGTTACTGATGATGCCTTAAAAATGTAATTATTTCCTTATTTGTTGCAGGGAAGAGCAAGAACATGGTTCTTTGGTTTGCCGGTTGGATCTATTACATCATGGAATGCGCTAGCAACACAGTTCATTTTGAGATTCAATCCGCCAATAATGAATGCAAGGTTGCGTAATGATATCACAGCTTACCATCAGTTAGATGATGAGAACCTGCACACAACATGGGACCATTATAAGACTCTGCTTAGACGTTGTCCAATGCATGAAATTTAGCAAGAGACTCAGATCGAGATATTTTACAACAAATTGAATACCCAGATAAGAAATCTTGTCAACGCATCTGTAAATGGTCGCTTGTTGGATTGTACCTATACTGAAGCTATACGAATTCTAGAGAGAATTACACAGAATGATTATCAATATCCAATCTCTCGTTCTGCTCAGGTAAAAACTAATCATGGTGTTCTTTAATTAGATGCAATTTCAGCCTTCAGTGCACAGGTATCCTCTTTGGCCAACATTATAAAGAACATGAAGGGGACGAGTGACATTGCCCCTATTCAAGTGGCCTAATAGATGGATGTCTCGACATTTTCAGGTGAAATTTGTGGCGATAACTATAGTTATGAGGACTATCCACAACATGCTAAGAACGCATTTTATGTCGACAACATCAGAGGAAATTCTTATGATAACTCATACAATAATTGAATTCCACAACCTTGGGGGAATCAGAATGCATCTACGTATAGATATGGAAATTCCTCACAGTAACGGAATTATAAACAAGGGAGTTATAACAACAATCAGCAATAGAACTATAACCAGAACTCTCAGGTACTTTCACATCCTGATCAAATGCAGGTACATAACCAGATGCAATTACAAGCTAGAATGCAGCCACAACAGATAGCGCTGCCACATATGCAAGGATAGCATCAGCAACAGCAGTAACAGTTTTCTCAACAAAGATCAGATCCTATGACTGCTTTTGAAGCACTGATGCGAGAGCATATTACGTGAACTGAAATAATTGTTCAAGGTAATTCTTCTTCTATCCGTGGGTTGGAAGCCAAGCTAGGACTGTTGGCGTCTAATCTAAGTACAAGATCACCAGGCACTTTGCCTAGTGATACTAAGAATCCGATACAGAAGGGGAAGGAATATTGCAAGGTTATCACGCTGCGGAGCGGAAAGCAAACTGCTAAACTAAGCAAAAATTTCAACCAAACACATGTCAACGCAACCGAACCAACGCAACAAAGCGAAGTTTTTTCTGAAGAGAGCTGAGCAGAAATAAATGAGAAGGAACCAACTGTAGTGACCTCTATGCCTACAATTCAACCAACGAAGACGTCGACACAACTGCCTAAGTCGATGCAACCGGTTATTCCACAACAACCCACTGATACTATACCTTTACCATTTCCACAGAGATTTAAAGAGAAAGACAATGATAAGGATTATCAGAAATTTGTTTCTACCTTGAAGCAATTACACATTAACATCTCTTGTAGATGCTATTGTGTAGATACCCAAGTATAGGAAATTCATGAAAGAGCTGCTGTCAAAGAAGAAAAAATTGTCCGAAATCGAGATGATTGCACTCACAGAGTGGTGCAACACTGTGCTAACAAATAAGTTACCACCAAAGATGAAAGACCCTGGCAGCTTCACAATCCCATGCTCCATTGGAAATTACTATCTAAGTAAAGCTTTATGGGATCTGGGAGTCAGTATTACCCTTATGCCTCTATCCATATTTAGGAAGTTAGGAATTGAATCGATGAAGCCTACTACGGTGACATTACAGCTTGCTGACAGATCTCTAGCACAACATGAAGGCCAGATTAAAGATGTACTTGTCCAAGTTGATAAGCTTGTGTTCCCTGCTGATTTCATAATTCTTGATTGTGAAGCAGATAAAGAGGTGCCCATCATCTTGGGATGCCCATTCTTCGCAACGGGACACACTATTATTGACGTTTTCAAAGGCGAGCTCATCATGCGACATAATGACGAGCACGTTACCTTCAGTGTGTTTGAAGCATCTCCTTCTACAAGTGAGGAGCAATGTCACCACATTGACGTGCTGGACGAGATTATTATAGAAGGATTTAATTCAAGAAGTTCAGCAGTTCCAGACGAAGATGCAATGACATTTACCGATGATAGCCTAACTGAATGCGACTACAGAGCTGAGGCTAACAGTTGTGAGCTGAGATAGGGTTGGCAATTGGAATCATTGGACTGTTCCAACAGGACGATCCCTGTGTTTAAACCATTAATTGAACAAGCTCTTACCTTGGAGTTAAAGCCATTGCCGACGCATATGAAGTATGTCTTTCTAGGTGACAATGACACATTACCCGTAATTGTCAGCGCAAGCCTCGACGCAATTCAAGAAGAAAAGCTCATCGTAATTTTAAAGGAGTATTGCATGGAGTATTACAGAAATCAGAGGCATTAGTCCCTCTTTCTGCATGCACAAAATCAGACTGGAAGATGAAGGGAAGCAATCCATTGAGCAATAACGAAAGCTTAATGAAAAATGAAAGAGGTAGTGAAGAAGGAGATTATTAAGTGACTAGACGCGAGCATCATCTACCCTATTTTAGACAGCACATGGCTGAGCCCTGTCCAATGTCTACCCAAGAAGAGCGGCATCACAGTGGTGAGTAATGATAAGAGTGAGCTAATCCCTACTCACATCGCTACAGGTTGGTGAGTGTGTATGGATTATCGTCGTCTCAATCCGGCCACAAAGAAAGATCACTTTTCATTACCATTCATTGATCAAATGCTGGATAGGTTAGCTGGTAAAGCCTACTATTGTTTCCTAGATGGTTACTCTAGATATAATCAACTTGCCATTGCGCTGGAAGATCAAGCAAAGACCACGTTCACATGCCTTTTTGGAACCTTTTCCTTTCAATGTCTGCCATTCGGATTATGCAATGCACTAGCCACATTCTAGAGGTGTATGATGGCTATATTCTTAGACATGATTGAAGGTGCAATAGAGGTATTCATGGACGACTTCTCTGTATATGGGTAGAACTTTGACCAATGCGCTGACAATCTGGCGAAAGTATTAAAGAGATGTGAGGACACAAATCTAGTGCTAAACTGGGAAAAATGCCATTTCATGGCAATTGAAGGCACTGTCCTTGGGCTTAGAATTTCATGTCAGGGCATTGAAGTAGACAAAGAAAAAGTAGAAATCATTGAGAAATTGCCACCATCTACCAATGTCAAAGGAATTAGAAGCTTTCTTGGTCACGCTGGTTTCTATAGGAGATTTATCCGAGATTTTTCCAAGATTGCCAAACCACTATGCTCGTTACTAGAGCAGAATAAAAAGTTTGTGTTTGATGACGCATGTCTGGACGTATTTATCACAATAAAGAAGAAGCTAGTGCAAGCTCCAATGTTGTCGCACCAGATTGGACGCAGCCATTTGAATTAATATGTGATGCAAGCGACTTCACTATAGGAGCTGTGTTGGGACAACGAAAAGAGAAGGTATTTCACTTAATTTATTATGCTAGCAAAACTTTAACTGATGAGTAGGTAAATTATACAACTACCGAAAAGGAGTTACTAGCAGCTATTTTTGCATTCGATAAATTTCGCTCATATCTTATCGGCGCAAAAGTTACTGTCTACATAGATCATTCTGCGCTGAGATACCTTTTTGCGAAAAAAGACTCCAAACCTATCGAGGATTATAATCATCTGGCCATTGTACCATATATAGTACTGCTTGTTGTCCATCTGATGTGATTGTCGATGAGGCCTTCACTCAACCGGCGATAGAGGAGCAACCTGATGTCCCTGTTGATTACAAGGACAAAAAGAGGAAGAGGAAGGATAAGAAAAAGAGGCGCAGCACAGAAGAGGAGCGCACAAAGAAAAAGAAGAAGAAAGCCAAGGCAACCACTTCATCAGTTACTGAACAATGAGTTAGTTTTACTTTTCAGTAGTTATTTGCATTGTAGTTGCATTTCCATTCTTATAGGTATAATATTATCATTGCATTGGGGACAATGCAAACATTAAGTTTGGGGGGATCTTGTGTGAAATGGAAATGCAATTACACTCACATATTTGAAAATTTATTTGTTTCTTTAGTTTAATGAAAGTATGCAAAGTTTCAACAAAAATGTGAACACAATTTTTATTTTATGCGTAAATCTTGAATTGTTTGGATGCTGATATGTGAATTGGGTGAATATGAATGAATATTGAGCTCTACTATTTTTGAATGAATGATTGGTATTACACTAGTAATAAATGGATAGTATCAATCTTTGAATCTTGAAATAACTTACCAAATGCAGCAACATGATACTAATAAAAACACTTTAATGTGAGTGCATTGCGACTTATCAAGGAAGAACACTCCGTTGCATGTGTTAGAAAAATCATCTAGCTAAAGGCTGTCACTGCAAGAATGTCTGTCGACACAATTACATGACTCCTAGGGGTTTGATGCACCCCATCATTACTACTCAGGAGCAAAGGTAGAGTAATGCAATGACATCTTTCAGTCTCTTAATAAAAAGAAAGAAGAGGAAAAGAAAAAAATAGAAAAAATATATTGCTATAAAATGCTGTATTGGTTAAGAAAGGTTAAGATTCAAAGAATGTTGCTAACATTAATGAAGTGGCAGTTTTAATTATTCATGCATATAAATTGTCGGCGCATTGGTCTATCATATGAATACAATTTATACATTAGGATTCAAAAGAATCTAAGTTGATAGAATGATGATTGTGGTGACATGTTTTGTTTGAGACTTTGTTAACTTTTGTTTACTTGAGGACAAGTAAAAACTCAAGTTTGGGGGTGTGATAGCATTTGAAATGACACTTATTTTCTCCCTAAATTTATGTGTTAACTGTCCCTTATGTATTATATTTAGCATGCATGATAGTCATTTCATGCTTAGTTTTTACATTTTCTAACTCATTGATTGTGCGGCTTAAATTCTCGTTATTTTATCTTTTCAGTGCACTAATGTCGCCATATGCAGTATATGTACTGCATCTAGAATTGTCAGCGCAGGGATCCATCTTGAGAAATCGATGCTAGAAAAAGTTCAAAGATGCAGCCACAAGTTTAGCTTGAAATTGCGGCCAGAAATGTCACTGCATGAAAACATCTAATTTGTATGAGTGAATTTACGTTGCAAGCACCAGCGCAGGAATTTCACATGTTGTCACCGCAATTAAAGATTATAGATCGCGCCTAGAAATGCGACGACAACCTGCAGATTAATGAAGATCACACCTGATCTGCGTAAGTGCACAATTGGATTTCAACAAACTTGTACAGCTGCAAAAGAGGTTGGATCTGAGAAGGGATGAGATCTACAATACTAAAAGCTTATAAATAGATGAGAGAAGAAGGAGATGAATATCAAGGAGTGAAGAAATTAAATTTTATAAATTCTCTAAAGCTTTGAAACTTGGTTCTGGAGTCCGGTGAGCTGATCGAGAAAGTGTGTGACAACTCCTGATGAGGAGTGCCTGATGCGATACAAGAGGAGCAGTTAAGGGATAATCCTAGTAGCCTAGGAATAGTATGCTTCGATTTATCTGTTAATTCCTCTGTTAACGCTAATGAATTCTTATTAACAATTGATTGAATATGGAAATAACTTTCAATGTTAGATTACTTTGATTCCTATTCAATTCTTGTCATTTGTTTTCCCTTAGATTTAACTATTTTGACACGAAAGTGCAATTACTGTTTTTCGACACTGGAAAGTGCGGTGTCAAGTTAGGTTAACAAGCAAGTTAGCGGAAGTTACTTGAGACTAGGATGAATTCTGGTCACTCGTTCTTGAGTGCTAGGCATTGCCAACAACTGGATGGTGAGGTAAATGTGAGTGCTTGAGTCTCGGTTAAACAGAGAGTTGTTATTGGTATGATTTCATTGGAACCTTATTGCTGCGACAATTCGTCTATAAAATACTTTGTTGTCACATCTAGCATTGCTACTTAGTGAAATCAATGATCCACTCCATTCTTCGCACTTTATCATACTTTCACTTTTTCTGTATTTAAATTCTAAAAATCTCAACAACAATTTATTTTACTTTCAGTTGCTCTGACATTTTATCTTTATCATTGCATTGACAACCTTAATTAATTTAACTCTGATTAGTTGTGTAGATTTAACTCAATTACGCTGACATCCTTACTAGCATTTTCTCTAATTTTAACTTTAGTTGCTTCGACAATTAAACATCAAGAACTCTATCCTCGTGGGATCGATATCCGATAGAGCAAATCTATCAACTATACTTGCATCGACGTGTGTCCGCTTGCACTTAAATGCAGTGACGTTTACGGGCTGATCACTTTCCTTGTTTGATATTTCTTCCTTACAGATCATCAGATGCGAGTTGCTGATTGGATTACTGTAGGAGATCACACTGTTGGGTAACTAATTATTTATTTTGGTTCGATTATGAGTGACATGTAAATAGGATGTTACAATGTAATTTGGTGGTTATGGCTTAGCATTTGTTTTGTATAAAATCTTTACTTTTGGACAAGTGCTAGGTCTAAAATACTAAGTTAGATTTTTTGTTTATAAGTATATGTTATAATCTATGATGTCATGGTAAACTTTTGGCTGATTTTTACCACTGACTTGAGTTGTTTCGGTAGAACTCATAAGAGTATCGGTATTACTCTAACTTGTATTGGGTGTTCGGACCTGGTTATTGGTAGATGTCCCAGGCCAAAACTACTTTGCTTATTGGAGTTTATTGTGTCAGTAAAAGTACTGGTTATATCGGTGGAAGTTAGAATTGTACCAGTAGAACTCCTAATTGTATCGATAGTATTCTGTAGCATTTTTCAAGGTTTTTTCATCTCAAGTTCTTCCGATACTTGCTTAAGTAAGTATCGGTAGAAGTTCCTCAGACATAAAAGTTCAATTAAAATTCAAGTAATTCAAATTATTTTCAAAAGTCAATTTTGCCAGCATTTAAAAAAATAGGGTTTTAAGGACTTTAAATTGTTTCACGAAAGAGTATTATTTGCCGTAACATGCATTTGCTTGGTCCGATGATCGGACCGAGTGAGGGGTGTTACATTTTAGGTAAACAATTCGTATTTAACATAAACTAGAATTCCATGCCTTGTTTCATATTTCCTACCGTATCAAATGGTTAAACATATACATATAACATTATCAAAATCTCAAGATACATGATTCACATATAAGTTTATAACCAATACATGTATATAATCATTTATGCCATGAACTTCATTTCCAAACATCCCATTTACCGTTTTGCCCGAAGAACTATAGCAAATTAACTTTGGATACACAAGAAATAATGCTCACACAAGCTAATCGTTGGGATATTAAAAAATTCTAGATTTCAGCCATCGGTATGGTATCCATCATCAGTACATAGTACCTGAAAATATATCACTGGCACAGAGTGCTTGGAAACTGTAAAACCGATAAATAGTACTTGAAAATTGTAACCATCAGCACCTAGTGCCTAAAACACCCTAATGACATGTCATTTGTATCCTAACTATTCACTGAGTTCACATGGGCCTTAACTTGTATACCTTAATATTTTCATGGTTAAAACTATATACCATGATCATCTTGATTACAAACATTCCATAGAATAACATGTTTTAATTCAAACAACTACCATTGTCATGCTTTACCATTCAAATATTTGTTTCCATTTTCAAACTACCTCAATTAACCATGATTATTATACACGCATACTTATACACCTATATGATTATAATTAAAAACATCAATTAGCATAACAAATCTAATACGAACTTACCTAAATGAAGTAACTACCAACACCTGACGGATACCACTAAATAACTTTTCCTTTCCTGTGGCTATCAACCAATTGATCCATTTTTTGATCTATATATAATAATTTAGCTCAAATAACCAATTCAAATACATTAAAATATTTAAATTAATGTATTTGACTCTTAATCTGATGCATGATCGTATTTGTAGATTCAATACAATAGGTTGAGCTTTCCCGATCGTCTAATTTCTGTATCATCTCGAAATGGTATTCACGAAGAAGATGTGAATAATGGAAGCTTGGTTATTAAAAATGATGGTAAGGGTTTAAAATGAAAGACTTGCAAGAAATAAACTTAGAAATGAACCAACGATATGTATGATCGTGAATAATGAAAAAATCTAGAAGAATAAGCAAATCGTAACCCACTATTTAGCAAAATAGGAACCAACGATATAATAAAATGCCACACTTTAGAAAGAAGAAAGGAAAGAAAGTGATAAGTTCAAGAGAAAGAGGATTGATGCCACAAGGAGTTCGTTGATAAGTCCAAGTAAGTTAGATCAAGAACAAAAAGATAGAATTTTGTTTACAGGTTATTTATAGACACTTTTGTGACTATTCAAATGCCTATGTGAGACCTTTCATATTCTACCATTAACTAGTGTTAATACAAGCACTAATTTCATTTTTAACTCATGTAGGGAAGTAAAGGAGTAATGTCTCTTTATTAGATTCTGATGTAGTTGAAAAGGCATGGTAATTCTCCTTAATGAAGACTTAATGTATCCTAATGTGTTTATTTGATGTCCCTTCAGCTCCCGTGAAACTGATTTGTACTAGCTTGTGTAACATCTCTTTAAAATGGTGTAATAATGAAGGTTAAAGACTCCAAAATCGATTAGACTTGAAGAGTCTCCTTTGGTCCATTAAATAGCCTTCATAATATTCTTTTAAAAGCTTTGAAATCGTCCCACTTGAAGAGTCTTGAGTCATATGAAAAATCACCTGCAAAATAGATAATGAAGTATTTAAATAATAACTTAAAACATTCATTAAAACAACAAATTTAATAACACTCATGCATATGAATTAATTGAACATTGATGATTTAATGCATGACTTATTTAATATAAAAACACATCATGCAAATCTTTAAAGGATGATAATGTATTAATGCAAGGCATTAAATAAAGATGCATTCAATAAACAAGCCACATAATGCAAATGTATTAATGCAAAAAGTTTAAATAAAGATGCATTTAACAAACAAAACACATAATGATGTAGAACATTAAATAAAGATGCATTTAATAAAACAAAACACATAATTAAAAACTAAAGAGTTTATTCAAACTAAGCAAACTGCCATATGCAACACATTCCATGCAATTGGAACATTATCTTGAGTCCAATAAGGTTTAGACTTCTCATGTTCGGCCCAGACTTGTTGAACCAACCCCATCATCTCATTTTTAAGTTTCTTGGATCTAGCCCGAGTTATAGGTCCAATGGGAGTTTCAATTGGATTTTCTTCTAAATTCTCATCTTTCGACCCAAATGGTATAGATATGAGCAACTTGGAATTTGACCCATTCAAAATCTCATCAAACGTTCCCATGCATGTATCATAATCAACATTTTACTTTTTTACCCTAAATTTTTACCTTTTATTCAATTTAATCCATAAACCCAAAACTTACACAATTATCACAATTAAACCAAATCTAAGCTACTCGAATTCTCTATGAACCTCACACAGCCTATAATTATTGAAATTTCACAATAATTTCATGTTAAAATTATTATTTTATTAAATTAGTCTTTAAACTTAAAACTTACTAAAATTCCTTTACAAATTAATCCTATTTAACAACCATACTTATAAATCTTTCATTCAACTTATAAACACCTAAAAACCATTAGTGAAAATTTTCAAAACCTTTAATAATTTTACGAATTAGTCCCTAGGTTATCTAGGTTAAGCTACAACGATCTCAAAAACATAAAAATCATTAAAAACGGACTTGAAAGACATACGATGCAAGTGACTTGAAGCTTTTCGAAAGCTAGCTACTGACCAAGCAACATAGTATGAAAAATTATAGAAAAGATGGATTTAAACTAAATTATAACCTAAAGGACTAAAATGGAATAACACTAAATTCACAAATTCAATATTCAGGAAAAGCAAAGTTGATTAACATCCATGTTAACTAATTAATTCTAGAATTAAGAATCTAAATTGCATAGATTCCTAATTGGTTCAATCTTACCTCTTAGTCACCTTTTTACCTAATTAAGCGATTTAGTCCAATTTATCTTTCGAACTTATAGCACTAAATCGATGTAACAACCCATTTATCAGTGGTGTCAAAAATAGTGGTTTTGGTACCACAAATCCGACTGCTAAGTTTGTATAATTAGTATTTAAGTTATACGAGTTAATAATAATTTTATATTAAATTTTAATTTGATGAATTTTATTAAATGAATTAAATGTTAGTATAAGTGATTCGGTTCAAAGGACAAGTGGTTTTTGAAAATGAGGTATTAAGACATTGTTTTCATAATTTAGAGTCGTAAATATTTTTATTAAATATTTACAGAGTCGTATTATATGTGAATTGAAGTTTTGTCTGATAATTTTTACGATTTATTGCTTAATTAAAGTAAAAAGATTAAATTGTAAAAGAGGTAAAAGTTAATCACTATAGATTTAAAATAGTAAAGGGACCAAAATGGTAATTAAACCATGATAAAAAAGTCCAATTTGTTCATTTAGTCCAAATTAGTTTAGAACTAAATTGGAATTAAGCTTGTTTAGTTAAAATTAAAGATAATTGAAGGACCAATTGTTGAACTAAACCTTACTTAGATTGTAATTATAACATATACTTATATTATGGACATTTATGGACATGACTTAATAATTTTACAAGTTATATTAAAAGGGTAATTTTGTAAATGGTTAAAAGTTAAATTAAAATAAATTAAAAGACAAATCATCATTTTTCTTTCTTCTTCTTGTTGTGCAAGCCGAATAGCCATGGGAGAAATGGGGAAGCTTCGGCCAAGCTTATGCCCCTCAATTTGGTGAGTAAATCTTGCTCGTTTTTAGTGTTTTTATGTTTTTGAGCTCGTATTAGCTTGATCTAGTTAACCCGAGGATTAGTCTGCCAAATGTTATGGATTGTGCCATTGATGAATTTGAGTTTTTCTTGAATTTTTATGGTAGAATATTAAGCTTGGTTTCTAAATAGGACTAATTTGTAAAGTAGTTTTCGTTGATTTTAATGTTAATGGACTAAAATGATAAAGTGATTAAATTACAAGGACTTGATGTTAAATAACAACAAGTAGAGTCTGTAATGAAGTGTTTAATAAATCAGTTAAGCTTGGATTTAATTGAAAATGGTTAAATTGCATGTTTTGGACTTAGGGGCTAAATTGCATAAATGTGAAATGTCAGCGGTAATTTTGTAAAAATGTTAAAAAGGGACTTAATTGCATAAAATGGTTAATTATGCTGCTAGAAATTGATAATTGAATGAAATTATTATTTAAATCAAGAACGAGCTGATAATCGGGGAAAAGAGAAAAATTACGGAATAACCCCTGTACTATATATTACTGCGGTTAGTCAAGTAAGTTCGTTCGGTTAATTTTAATGCATTTTAAAATTATTGCATAAATTTAAATATATTATATTGGATTATATGGATGCATATAATTGAAAATGGAAATAAGGAACTGATATGACGTCGATCACGGATTTAGAAATTCTTAGTTGATGAATGTCTGATTATTGCACTAATACTTGCAAATAAAATATGAGATAGTGAGTTATTCAAGTATTATGCTATGATTGAATACTCCTAACCGATGAACGTAGGATAGAGTACGATTAGTATGTCAATGAGTTATGATGTGAACTGTATAAAATTGATGGGAGTAACAGAGATGATTACATGAGGGTTACATGTACTGAATATGATAAGGTCTTGCATTTATTTCGGACTAATGTTACATGATAACATGTATTGGTGTGTTGGCTGGTTAGCTCTTACGAGCATACAGTGTACTGATTGATTAGCTCTTACGAGCATATGGCATGGTGGACGGGGTATTGGCTCGTACGAGCATCTTGTGTGTTAGATGGTTAATTGAGTACTCGTATCCAATTTTTGTTCATCGACTATGTTTACTGATCTATGAAAGATAGTGACATGTGATAAATGAATTGTCTTATTTTGTACTGGCATTACTCACCTGTTGTAAGCTGTGATTGACAGGAACTCTGATAATAACCTTATGACAGGAACTCTAATCTTAATCTTGTTATTTGATTTGTTATATCTAATTCGATAAGATTTTTCTTTTAATCGATGAACTTACTAAGCTTTACGTAAGCTTACTCGTGTCTTATCCTTTTTCTTATAGATTAAATTTTGTGGACAGAAGATTGGATCAACTCAAAGACTCACACTATCGCGAGGACTCTTGATAGCATTAGAAATGACACCTATTTTCTCCCTAAATTTGTGTATTATTTCTCTTTTGTACCATATTTAACATGCATGTTAGGCATTTCATACTTAGTATTAATGTTTTCTAACTCATTTATGCTTGGTTTAAATTCTTGTTATTTTATCTCTTTTTGTGCACTAATGTCGTCACATGTAGCATATATATTGCGTCTTAAAATTGTCAGTGCAAGGATCCATCTCAGAAGACCAAAGCTAAAAAGAATCCAAAAATGCAGCCACAAATTCAGCTTGAAATTGCGACTAGCGATGTCGCCGCATAGGAATCTTTACTTTGATTAAGTGAATTCAAGCTGAAATCACACTTGGAAGCACCAGCATAGGGAAAATCACGCTGTCATTGTAATTCAAGGTTTCAGATTGCACCTAACGATGTCGTGACAACCTGCAGATCCATGAAGTTACACCAGATCTGCATGAGTGCACAGTTGGACTGTAACAAGTTTTTACAGCTGCAATTGGATCTGGATCTGAGAAGAGAGAAGATATACCATTCTTGAAGCCTATAAATAGAGGAGAAATGATGAAGAAAGATATCAAGAGGTAGAGGAATTAAATTATGCAAATACTGTGTGTTTTTGGAGATTTAAGCTGGAGAACAGTGAGCTGATTGAGCGGAGGAGCAACCACTTCTGACGAGAAGTGCTCGATGCAACACAAGAGGAGCAGTTAAGGAATAGTCCTAGTAGTCTAGAGATAGTAAGCTTCGATGTATTTGTTAACCCCTCTTTTATGCTGATGAATTATTCTTGACACTTGAATGAATATGAGAATATCTTTCAATGTTAGATTACTTTGATTCTTACTTAATTCTTCTCATCTATTTATTCTTGGTTTTAATTGCATTAAACACGAGAGTGGAATTGTAGTCTACCAACATTGAGAGATGCGGTGACAAGTTAGGTTAACAAGCAAGTCAGCAAGAGCTGCTTGGGATTAGAAGAGATTCTGTCACTTGTTGTTCTTTAGTACACAATGTTGCCAACATAGAGAGATGGGGTAATTGTGGGTACTTGAGTCTCGATTAAACAGAGAGTTTTTATTGGTAAAATTTCATTGGAACATTATTGTTACGATAATTCGTCTATATAATACCTTGTCGACGCATCCAGCGTTGCTATTTAGTGATATCAGTGATCCACTTCAACCCTTTGCACTTTATCACACTTTTACTTTTCTACATTTAAATTCTCAAAACTTCAACAATAATTTGATTTACTTTCAGTTGCTCTGACATTTAACTTTTATAATTACATTGACAATTTTAACTATCTTAGTGTGCAGATCAGATTTAATTGCGCTGACATCTTTACTCACATTATCTCTAATCTTAGTTTTAATTGCCTTGACATATAGATATCAAGAACCCATTCCCTGTGGGATCGATATCCGATAGAATTAATCTACCAACTATACTTGCATCGACGTGTGTTCGCTTGCATAATGTTGTGACATTACAGGCCAATAAAGTTTTGGCACCGTTGCCAGGGGCTTAGCGTTTGTTTGGTGTTTATGTTTGTAGTTGCAATTAATTCTTCTTACTTAACTTCTAACTTTTATTAATTTGTTTACTTTCTTGTTGTTAGTTTCTTTTAGAATTCTTTGAGTGCTGCATGTCCACAAGGAGAAATCCTAACACTATTGTTAGTTTTAATCCGGAGCTTGAGAGGACATTAAGGAAGAAAAAGCAAGAACAAAAGAAAATGGCTGGAAATAACAATGATCTACCACCATTGCTGCCACGAAATGATATTCCTCCTGTGTAGCCACGAGTTGTTAATAATGTACCACCACTACCTCCACAAATTGAACAAGTGTAAAATAGGACAATCCGAGATTATGTTGTTCCTATCCTTGATGATTTATAACCAGGGGTTGTACGATCGACTATACAAGTTGGAAATCTTGATCTGAAACCGGTGATGTTTCAGATGCTTATTTCAAATGGGCAATATTCTGGTTTGCCTTATGAAGACGCAAGAGAACATTTAAAATCATTTTTGCTTATTTGTGCATCCTTTAGTCAATATGGTGTCCCTGATGATGCCTTGAAAATGTAATTATTTCCTTATTCATTGCAGGGTAAAGTAAGAACATGGTTCTTGAGGTTGCCGGCTGGATCCATTACATCTTGGAATGCATTAGCAACGTAGTTCTTTTGCGTTTTAATCTGCAGACAATGAATGCAAGGTTGTGAAATAATATTACAGCATATCATCAGCTGGATAATGAGAACTTACATACAACATAGAAGCGTTATAAGACTCTACTTAGATGCTGCCCAATGCATGGAATTCAACAAGAGACCTAGATAGAGATATTTTATAATGGATTGAATGCTCAGTCAAGAAATCTTATCGACGCATCTGCCAACGGTCCTTTGTTGGATTGCACCTACAATGAAGCTGTACGAATTCTAGAAAGAATTACACAAAATGATTATCAATATCTAATCTCTCGTTTTACTCTGGTAAAAAATAATCCTGGTGTTCTTGAATTAGATGTTATTTCTGCTTTGAGTGCGCAGGTATCCTCCTTGGACAATTTTATAAAGAATATGAAGGGGACAAGTGACGTTGCTCCTATCCAAGTGGCCCAACAGATGGATGTGCCGACATTTTCTTATGAAACTTGTAGCAACAATCACAATTACGAGGATTGCCCACAGCATGCTGAGAATGAATTTTATGTTAACAACATCAGAGGAAATTCTTATAGTAACTCATACAATAATCGAAGTCCACAACCTAGGGGAAATCAGAATGCTTCCACATATAGATATGAAAATTCCTCAACTCAAGGGAGTTATAGACAAGGGAGTTACAACAGCAATCAACAGCAGAATTTTAATCAGAATTCGTAGGTACATTCGCACCCTGATCAATTGCAGGTACATAGCCAGATGCAACCACAGACGCGATTACAGCCACAACAAAATGCAATGCCACATATGCAAGGATAGCATCAACAATAGCAGCAATTTTCTCAACAAAGGTCAGATCCTATGGCTGCGCTTGAAGCACTGATGCGAGAGCATATCACGAGAATTGAAGCGATAGTGTAAGGCAATTCTTCTTCTATCCGAGCATTGGAATCCTAGCTAGGACAGTTGGCTTCTAATCTGAGCGTAAGGTCACCAGGTGTTCTACCTAGTGATACTAAGAATCCAATGCAAAGAGGGAAGGAGCATTGTAAGGCTACCATGTTGCGAAGCAGAAAGCAAACTGCTGAGCCAAGTAGACACTCTAACCAAGACCATGTTGAGGCATCCGAACCAAGGCAACAAGGAGAAGCTGCAGCTAAAGGAAACTCAGCAGAAATAAGTGAACAGGAGCCGGTAGTGACATTTATGCCTACTATTTGCCCAACAAAGACGTGACGTAATTTTCTGTGTCGATGCAACCAGTTATCCTACAACAAACCACTGATAGTATACCTTTGCCATTTCCGTAAAGATTTAAAGAAAAAGACCATGATAAGACTATCAAAAGTTTGTTTCTACTTTGAAACAATTACATGTTAACATACCCCTTGTAGATGCTCTTGTGCAGATCCCTAGTTATGGGAAATTTATGAAGGAGCTGTTATCAAAGAAAAAAATTATCCAAAATCAAGACGATTTAGCTCACAGAGGGGTGCATCGTTGTGCTTACAAACAAGTTGCCACCAAAAATGAAAGACCCTAGAAGCTTCACAATCCCTTGCTCCATTGGAAATCATTATCTTGGTAAAGCTTTATGTGATTTGGGAGCTAGTATTAATCTCATGCCTTCGTCCACATTCAAGAAATTAGGAATAGGATAAATGAAGCTCACTGCGGTGACATTGCAACTTGCAGACAGATCTCTAGCGCAACTTGAAGGCTATATCAAAGATGTCCTTGTGCAAGTTGATAAGCTCGTGTTCCCTGCCGATTTCATAATCCTTGACTACGAGGTAGATAAGGAAGTGCCCATCATTCTGGGGCAACCATTTTTGGAAACGGAATGCACTCTTATCGATTTTTTTAAGGGTGAGCTTGTCATGTGACATAACGAAGAACATGTGACCTTCAATGTGTTCAAGGCATCTCTGTCCAAGAGTAAAGAGCAGTGTCACCACATTGACGTGCTGAATGAAATAATTATGGAAGAGTTTAATGAACGGAGTTCAGTAGTCTTAGATGAAGATGTAGTGACATCCGTTGATGAAGTCCTAGTTGAATGTGACTACAATGCTGAGGTTAATAGTTGTGAGCTGAGACAAAATTGGCAATTGAAATCTTTGGATTTGTCTAATAGGACGATCCTCGTGTTTAAACCGTCAATTGAACTAGCCCTTACCTTGAAGTTGAAGCCATTGCCGACACATTTGAAATACGTCTCTCTGGGTGACAATGAAACATTACCAGTAATTGTCAACGTAATCCTCGACGCAACACAAGAAGGAAAGCTTGTCACAATTTTAAAGGAGCACAAAAGAGCCATCGCCTGGAGCATTGCAGATATCAGAGGCATTAGTCCCTCTTTTTGCATGCACAAGATCAGGCTGGAAGATGGAGGGAAGTAATCCATTGAGCAACAACGACGACTCAATGAGAAGATGAAAGAAGTAGTGAAGAAGGAGATTATCCAGTGGCTAGACGCAGGCATCATCTACCATATTTCTGATAGCAATTGGGTGAGCCTTGTTCATTGTGCTCAAAAAGAGTGGTTTCACAGTTGTGAGCAATGACAATAACGAGTTGATCTCTACTCGTATTGCGACTAGATGGCGAGTATGCATGGATTATCGTCGACTGAATGCGGCCACAAAGAAGGACCACTTTCCACTACCATTCATTGATCAAATGTTGGATAGGCTAGCTGGTAAAGCCTATTATTGCTTCCTAGATGGCTACTCAAGATACAATCAAATTGCCATTGCGTCGGAAGATCAAGCAAAAACCACATTCACATGCCCATTTGGAACCTTTGCCTTTCAACGTATGCCTTTTAGATTGTGTAATGCACTAGCCACATTCCAAAGGTGTATGATGGTTATCTTCTTGGACATGATCGGGGATTCTTTAGAGGTATTCATGAATAATTTCTCGGTTTATGGGCAAACTTTTGACCAATGCGCTGACAACCTGGCGAAAGTTCTGAAGAGATGCGAGGACACAAATGTAGTTCTGAATTGGGAGAAATGCCACTTCATGGCAACTGAAGGCATTGTTGTTAGCCATCATATATCATGTTAGGGCATTGAGGTAGATAAAGCAAAGGTCGAAATCATCGAGAAATTACCACCGTCAACAAATGTTAAAGGAAAAAAAAGCTTTCTTGGACATGCTGGTTTTTACAGAAGATTTATCTGTCATTTTTCCAAGATTGCTAAACCATTATGCTCATTGCTAAGCAAAATAAAAAGTTTGTGTTTGATGATACATGTCTGGACGCATTCATCACAATAAAGAAGTAACTAGTACAAGCTCCGATTGTCGTCGCACCAAATTGGACGCAACCGTTTGAACTCATGTGTGACGCAAGTGACTTTGCTGTAGGAGCAGTGCTAGGATAACGCAAAGAAAAGGTATTTCATTCTATTTATTATGCTAGTAAAACTTTGACTGAAGCGCAGGTCAATTATACAACTACTAAGAAGGAATTGCTAGCAGTAGTTTTTACATTCGACAAGTTTCGTTCATACCTTGTCTGCGCAAAAATTACAGTATACACAGATCACTTTGCATTGAGGTACCTTTTTGCGAAGAAAGAAGCCAAACCGAGGTTGATTAGATGAATCGTGTTGCTACAAGAGTTTGATGCTGAAATCAAGGATAAAATGGGATCTAAAAATCAAGTACCTGACCACTTGTCTCACTTGGAAGTTGGAAGTGAGGATGGGAATAAATTCCAAATTGTCGATACATTTTCAGACGAGCAATTGTTCTTTATCAACGCATCACCCTGGTATGCTGATGTTGTCAACTATCTTGTGTGTGGGAAGTTACCCTTAAGTGTCACTGGTCACAAGAAAGTCAGATTTCTACACGACACTGTAAAGCATCATTGGAACGAGCCATACCTATTCAAGGTATACGTTGACAATATTATCTTTCTCTATGTTCCTGAAGAAGAAATGACTTCTATCCTGAGACATTGCCATGGTGCTCCCTATGGAGGCCATTTTGGTGGTGTAAGGACTATTGCAAAGGTCCTCCAGTCAAGATTCTATTGGCCCCCATTGTTCCGAGATGCCCACAACTTTGTACAACAATGTGATCGATGTCAACGCACTAGCTCTATATCTCAACGCAACGAGATGCTCCAACAGCGTATTATGGAGGTGGATTTATTTAACGTCTGGGGTATAGACTTCATGGGGCCATTTTCAAACTCTTTTGGGAATGTGTACATTTTAGTTGCTGTTGACTATGTATCAAAGTGGATCGAAGCAATCGCGGTACCAAAAGATGATGCTCAAACAGTGTTGAAGTTCTTCCACACTTACATCCTTACGAGATTTGGAACACCTAGAGCATTAATAAGTGATCAAGGTACTCACTTTCACAATAATCAAGTTGCAATAGTTTTGAAAAGATATGGTGTGAAGCATCCTATGGCCACTACATACCATCCATAGACAAATAGCCAAGTGGAGGTGTCCAATCGATAGATTAAGAGCATCCTTGAGAAGGTGGTTAATCCATCTAAGAGGGATCGGTCTTCGCGACTACATGACGCATTGTGGGCACTTCGTCGCATATAAAACCCCGTTGGGGATGTCGCCATATCAACTAGTGTTTGGAAAGTCATGCCACCTACCAGTTAAGCTTGAGCATAAAGCTATATGGGCAATCAAGCAGGTAATTATGGACTATGATGCTGCTAAAAGGAAAAGATTGTTGGACATTGCTTAACTAGAAGAAATTTGCTGCATTGTCTATGAGAATGCCGCAATATACAAAGAAAAGACTAAGAGATGGCACGACAATATCATCTTGCGTCGATAATTCAACCTTGGTCAGTTAGTACTTTTGTTTAATTCACGTTTAAAATTGCATCCAGGTAAATTACGTTCAAGATGGTCGGGCCCTTTTAAGGTTGTCGAAGCATTCCAGAACGGTGCGGTGACAATTGAGAATCTGAAACATGGGCAACAGTTCAAGGTGAATGGCCAACGTCTGAAGCATTATGTGAGCCCAAAAGTCAAAGAACCAAATGAGACCATCGATCTGGTTACATTTAAATAATGTCAACGCATTTTACATTTCCTTTTATCTTTTCACTTTTACTTGTTTCCTTTTCAATTTTATGCAGGAATAAAAATCATCTTTTTGTCGATGCATCACAAGTACAACTTGTCGGCGCATTCTATGATGACTCAACAACGTTTTTTCAGCAAGGATCCCGCCGTTTGATCTTTATCTATTCCTAACCGTTGGGCCAACCAAAAAGGTACAATCCGCAGACTAGAATTTATTAGCTACAGATGTGACGATTTTTTCAAAACGTTTGCAATAATCATGATTATTGCCATTGAAAGGTTATAAAACCCTTCTCTGCTGACCTTCTTTCCACTCACATTCGACATTGCTGCTGCAACTCTTCTTCCGTGTTATTTTTGCTTTTACTTTCTCACGAGTTTATTTTCTTTTCTCTGCAAGTTTCTTTTAACCTTCTTCCTGAGATATTATGGCCAGAACAAGAGGTACGAAAACACCTTTCGAAACCCCTAAAACTTCTGCCATCGTGGTTCGATCAACAAACCAACCTCTATAAAAAAATTCGATCCTATTTCTATCTAAAGCGACCAAGGACTGCTACCATGATGTGATGTTGAAACGAAATTGCCATCCGGAGCAGGGCTTACAATTGTCCCCACACCAGTTTTTGGGGAAGCAAATCGCACGAACAATCAGTTGGCTGGGCTGGGAGTTTTTCTGCGAGCACCCAGTCGGATATTCCCCTACAATGGTAAGGGAATTTTATGCCAACCTTGTTGACACTGAATAGGAATTCGTCTTTGTGAAGGAGGGCTTAGTACCATAAAGTGCTGCCCATATCAATACTCTGTTCCGGATGGCTGAGAAAGAAGATACACACATTGTGTTTTTGGTAAACCTAACCGATGAAGATGTCGACCAGATACTAAGAGGTCTTTGTGTTGATGGTTCTGTTTGGACGGGCACTGGGCCACACAACTTTACCATGCATTATCGCTATCTGACAACATACAGTAAGGTATGGTTCCACTTCATGAATAGTCGCATCCTACCCTCTACACACAACACAACGGCGACACTAGATCACATGTGCATTTTTGCATTCAATCTTAAAGGGTCGTCACATTGATGTCGATGCAATCCTCCACGACTAGATTGCTGAAGCAGCATCTAAACAGACAGGTATATTACTATTTCCTTCCTTAATCATGCTGCTATGTAAACAAAAAAGGTTGTGCCCAAAGATGGGGAGGAGGTATTAAAGAACAAGAGCCCCATCAACGATATCTCCATAGAGAGGATGACGAGAGGCCAAGAAACGCCATTGACGAGAGAAGCACCAAAGAAGAAGGACAAGGGAAAAGGGAAGAAGAAGGAAAAACAGGTAAATGCGCCTACAAACCCTCAGTTGGGAAAGAGATTGGCTGCCATAGAAGTAAATATTGATCGTATTAACCTACGAAATATCTGTATTGTCAGCATATTAGAAGATATGAATTATCGGCAGAACATATTTTATGCGTACACAAAAGCGTGGAATGATGCTATTATCGTCGTATTGAGAAACATGAGCCCAAGTCCGCTACCAAAATTTCCTGTATTCCCCTCCATCTTTCGACCAATGCCATCATTCTCCGACTAGCCTACTCCTGATGGTAAGTCACAACATGTTCCCTCTCTAACTAGAATCCACAATTTAGATGAAGAGGAGCAGGATGGGCATTCTAATGCTCAAGAGGAGTGCTACAGAACTATAGCCAGCTTGTTCGAAGAAGAGTTCTCGAACAGCCTTGGGGCTAATATGGCAGAGCGGGCAGCTATAGTTGAGAAGGTGACTACCTGGATCGTATCTATGGGTGTAGACACAGAGGTAGGTTCTGACAAGACCCTCACTGAGCATGAACAGCCTGAAGAAGAGGAAGCAGAGCAAGAAGAAGGCCAAGAGAAGGAAAAAAAGAGTGGAAGAAGAACTTGAGAAGAAAGACCCTGTAGAGGAGCAGGAAGACAAGCAGGAAGATGCCCCGACAGATATTGCTGAGGATATTCTCGAAGCACCTATAAGTGTGGGGGCATCTAGTGACGACATGGCTCCACTTGATGTGAGTCTGGCTGAGGCAGTTACCAGCTACGCAGAGGAGTTCAATCCTCTCGCCATTATGCCCTATGTGGCACCTCTAGCTGAGATCTACCAATCAGATGTAACTATCAATGAGGCCGCCACGCAACTAGCTGTGGAGGAATAATCCGCTAATCTTATTGGTTCGAAGGACAAGAAGAGGAAGCGCATGGACAAAAAGAAGAAGCACAATGAGGAAGGAGAGCGCCCAAGAAGAAGAAAAAGAAAACCAAAGCAGCCACGACATCGATTGCTGAATAAATGAGTTAGTTTATTTTTCTGTAGGTAGTTGCATGCATTTCATTGTCATTGCATTGTTATTTGTTATTGCATTTTTCATATTAGTTTAACTGCATTGTAGTTGTATTTCCATTCTTATTTGTATAATATTGTCAGTGCATTGGAGACAATACAGACATTAAGTTTGGGAATATTGTGTGAAATGGAAATGCGATTGTGCCCACATATTTGAATTTTACTTGTTTCTTTAGTTAATGAAAATATGCAGAATTTCAACAAAAATGTGACCATAATTTTTTTATTTGATGCATAAATCTTAAATTGATTGGGATGCTGACATATGAATTGGATGAATGTGAATGAATATTGAGCTCTTCTATTTTTGAATGAATAATTGAATTGCTTCAATAATGAATGGATAGTAGCAATCTTTGAATCTTGCATTAACTTGCCAATTGCAATGACATTGTATTAATAATGAACACTCCAATGTGAGTGCATTGTGACTTATAAAGGGAGAACACTTCGTTGCATGTGTTAGAAATATCATCTAGCCAAAGGCTATCACTACAAGAGTGTGTGTCGGCACAATTACATACCTCTTGGGGGTTTGTTGCACCCTATTGTTACTGCCCAAGAATCAAGGTAGAGTAATGCAATGACATCTCTTAGTCACATATAAAAAATGTTGAATGAGAAAAAGAAAAGAAAACAGAAAAAAGAGAAAAGAAAAAGAAATATTACTATAAATGTTGTATTGGTATAAGAAAGGGTAAGATTCAAAGCATGTTACTAACATGAGTGATGTTGCAGTGTTATTTGTTCATGCCTCTAAATTGTCAGCACATTATTCTATCATGTAAATGCAATTTGTACATTAGGATCCAAGAAAATTTAAGGTGTGAGAATAATAATTGCGGTGACATGTTTATTTTTTATTTTGTTGATTTTTGTTTACTTGAGGACAAGTAAACACTCAAGTTTGGGGGTGTGATAAATGACACCTATTTTCTCCCTAAATTTGTGTATTATTTGTCTCTTTTGTACCATATTTAGCATGCATGTTAGGCATTTCATACTTAGTATTAATGTTTTCTAACCCATTTATGCTTGGTTTAAATTCTTGTTATTTTATCTCTTTTTGTGCACTAATGTCGTCACATGAAGCATATATATTGCGTCTTGAAATTGTTAGCACAAGGATCCATCTCAGAAGACCAAAGCTAAAAAGAATCCAAAAATACAGCCATAAATTCAGTTTGAAATTGCGACTAACGATGCTGCTGCATAGGAATCTTTACTTTGAATAAGTGAATTCAAGCTGAAATCACATCTGGAACACCAACGTAGGGGAAAAACACGTTGTTGCCGTAATTAAAGGTTTCAGATTGCGCCTAGCAATGTCACGACAACCTGCAAATCCATGAAGTTCACACCAGATTTGCGTGAGTGCATAGCTGGACTGTAACAAACTTTTACAGCTGCAATTGGATCTAGATCTGAGAAGAGAGAAGCTCTACCATTTTGAAGCGTATAAATAGAGGAGAAAAGATGAAGAAAGATATCAAGAGGTAGAGGAATTGAATTCTGTAAATACTGTGTGTTTTTGGAGATTTAAGCTAGAGAACGGTGAGTTGATTGAGCGGAGGAGCAACCACTTCTGACGAGAAGTGCTTGATGCAACACAAGAGGAGCGATTAAGGAATAGTCTTAGTAGTCTAAAGATAATAAGCTTCGATGTATTTGTTAACCCCTCTTTTATGCTGATGAATTATTCTTGACACTTGAATGAATATGAGAATATCTTTCAATGTAGATTACTTTGATTCTTACTTATTTCTTCTCAACTTTTCATTCTTGGATTTAATTGCATTAAACACGAGAGTGGAATTGCAGTCTACCGACATCGAGAGATGCAGTGACAAGTTAGGTTAACAAGCAAATCAGTGAGAGCTACTTAGGATTAGAAGAGATTCTGTCACTTGTTCTTAAGTACACAGTGTTGCCAACATCGAGAGATGGGGTAATTGTGGGTACTTGAGTCTCAATTAAACAGAGAGTTGTTATTGGTAAGATTTCATTGGAACCTTATTGCTGCGACAATTCGAATATATAATACCTTGTCGATGCATCCAGCATTGCTACTTAGTGATATCAGTGATCCACTCCAACCCTTTGCACTTGATCACACTTTTACTTTTCTGCATTTAAATTCTCAAAACTTCAACAACAATTTGATTTACTTTCAGTTGCTTTAACATTTAACTTTATAATTACGTTGACAATTTTAACTATCTTAGTGTGCAGATCAGATTTAATTGCATTGACATATTTACTCATATTATCTCTAATCTTAGTTTTAATTGCCTCGACATATAGACATCAAGAACCCATTCCCTGTGGGATCGATATCCGATAGAATTAATCTATCAACTATACTTGCATCGACGTGTGTCCGCTTGCACAACTGCTGTGACGTTACAGGCCGATCAACTCTTTGGTAGATTTTTATACCATTTCGAGCTTATATGGCATGTAATAGGGCTTGTGGTTGTGATGCAATATTCCATAGCTATATGAATGCTATTTGGTGTGTTTGATGTTGAAATGGAAGATCTATGTGTTTTTTCTTGTTAAACTTAAAGTTAAATTTGAGGTTATAGATATGAAAGATGAGTAACATGTACAAGTTGATATGATGTGCTAGAACAGTTAGGGTTGATGTGATATATCATTAAGGATGCTAGCATGATTATGAATGTGTATGTGTATTATATGGTATTTAAATGCATGATGCATAGGCAAAATCTTAAGTGATTGGAAATTGTATGTGCTAATGGTAAATTTGGATGATATGTTGTTTATCCTAGGTAACTTAAGTAATGAGTTATATTATGTGCTACTTGTGAATGATTGTAATGGAATGTGTATGTGCTTGATGTTGTGTTAGGTGTATGACACATTGGTGGGTGTTGGATGATTGGAAATGCATGTTTTGATTAGTTTTAGGTATGTCTAGAGTCTTGATATGGTATGTTATGAGATGGTACAATTACTTATGAATTTAGGTATGAAACAAGCTTGATTTTGGTCACTTTTGGGTACAAACGACTTGCACACAGGCAACCCACACGGGTGTGTGGCCCAAGGCAGTGAGTTACATGGTTTGGCACACGGGCTGAGACATGGGTGTGTGGGACATAAGGGCGTGTGGAAGAGCCACACGGTCGTGTGACCCTTGTAAGGTAAAATTTTCAGTTTTGCTTGAAAAGTTCTATTTTACTTCGATTTGGCCCCTAATTGTTTGTAAGTTATTTTTGGGCTTCGGAGGCTCGATTTAAGGCCCATAAAAATATTTTTTAAATCATTTTGGATTATCAATGAATTTATGAAATTGACTCGATTATTAATTGCTATTAATCATACAGCACTCTAATTGGTACGGTAACACTCTGTAACCTTATTTTGGTGACGGAAACGAGTTATGGGTGTTATAATTGAGATAATCAAATTTATACTTGATAAGATCTTCTCTCAGTCTCACTTATCTAACTATTCCTCTAGAGTCGTCATTTTTAGATTTCTAAGTCCATTCAATTTAATCCAATTTTTACGATCTAGTCCCTAAACTTAAAATAAATCAATTAATCAACCAAAATTAGATTTAGTTCATAATCATCATCATTTTACAAGACCCAATCAATTTCATGCTAAATTGAGCAATCAAATAACATAAAAGAGATAAAAGTTGAGAAATGCTTAGTAATTTTCAAAAATTCTTGAATTGATTGATGAAAATTATGATTAATCTTGAAATTCCAAAACATAATCACCAATTTGCAGGTTTGGATAACAAAATTAATAAAAATCTATGGAAATCCTAAAGTCAATCCCAAAAGGTACAAGGAAGTCCTTGTACTTTTTTAGCTAAAAAAAGTAAAAATGCAAAAAAGAAATTTAAAAATCTAAACCTAGAAGAGAAATTACTAAGGAATCTAAATGATTGGATGATGTCCTTGTGTCATAAAGTTACTTAAATAGTTTGACACAAATTAACCTAAGAATGAAAAATTGCCCCTTAATGATAAATGACTTAAGTTTAGCTGGACATCAATTTGCCTTTTTAGAATTTCACTCGTAAGGCCTTGGTGTCATGACATCCTCGACAATCAGCCTTAAAGGTTGTTTGGGATCTTTAATGACTTGGTACACAGGTAACCTACTTTCCTCACTTTGATGTATAGGCTTGGGGTTACGACGTTGGTAGCTTGGAGTTGTGACCATGGAGATCAATGTCGCGACACCAAGTGAAGGTAGGCCACTTAGAATGCGATTTGTTGAAGTCCAACTCCTCGTGTGATGATGGAGGCATTAGTGTCGGGACATTGAATTAGTAGTGTCGCGACCTTGGCCATAGTGGAAGCTCTCCTTTAGATTTTTCCTTAACCATATTCTTGCACAAGCTTAATTTAACATTAAACACCCAATGACATAGCTTTGCCATTTTGATACTAAAAAGCAATAAAATGTAATAAAAACTAACATCTAACATAAAATTTAATAATTAAACAAAAGTACTAAAAATTCATTAAATACTTAAGAACAAGTTCTTTAAGTGACTAAAAGACTAAAATTTATGCACCAAATTACGACAGATCAATTGAAAATAGTTTGTGGTTAATGAAAAAAACCTATTGAACTGAATGCAAGAAAGATAAGGGATGTATTAGTTAGTGAAACATGGTGGGACCAGGGGCAAATCTAGGGGGTTGACAGAGATTTTGCCCCCCTAAAATAGAAAAATTTTCATTGCCCTTGAATTTTTTTAAAATTTTAAATTAATAAAAATAAAATTACACTTTGGCTCACCTAAAAATGATAAAATTTTGATTTAATTATTTAAAAATTATATTTTTACTATTGTAAAAATTACAATTAACTTCAATCCCTAAAAATTTTTCTGAAAAGTGGAACTCAATGATAGAAAAAATTAAGGAAATAAATTTCGATGGTGAGGACCAAGACATGATAACTGGCACTCAAGGTTTTTTAACGCAATCCAAAAAGATCTTGAGGGTAGGTGGAATAAAAGTAACACAACTATTCACTACATGGCTCACTTGCTAGTTCCAAAATATTATACTATAAAATGACTTCAAGGAGGAAGTGGCGACTTTCCAAGAAAGCCCCAAATGAAGACGAAGAAGTCACATTGTATAGAGATAAATGTTTTCAAGAATTTCTTCACTGATGAGGATGATATTTGATAGGTGTACTCTGAATATGGTGCCTTTTCTTGTGGATTGGGTTATTTTAGTTAACATCATGTCTTTGTAACAAATTTTTTTATCTTATCGTTTCATCGTGTCTAATTTTTGGAAAGTATCCAAGTGTTCGCGTCTTAAATTTGGACAATGTCCTCGTGTTCAGGATTTCGAGAATTATCGTGTCCAACATTCATGTTTCAAGTCCATTTAACATAGATTATAATCTTAAAATTGAATGTGAAATTAAAATTAACGAATTAATATATGCTTAGATTTGAAAAATAAAATTAGTGAGAAAAGATTCATCAAAAAAATAATGAGAAAGGGATGAAGTAATATTTAATTATTAAATTTGATAATTTTTTCAAATTAGTTATTGAACCTTTTTCGGTCTACGGTAATTTTGATACTTAGCAATTTTTTTTTTTCAATTTGATTCTACAACTTAAATTTCATTAAGGAAATCATCACCTAAAATTATTTTAAAATTTATATACAATTCAAAAAATAAAAAAATATAAAGATATTTTATTTTAAAATATAGATAATGATGTAGTTTGAGATTATACCGCATCATCATATGTAACAAAATTTAAGAATTAAATTGAAAACAATTGTCAAATTTTTAGGACTAAAATGAAAAAAATTAAAAACAATGAAAATAACCAAATTTAAAGATTAAATATTAGTTTTAACCCATATTCAAATATATACATTGTATTTCGTGTTTCAGGTTATTTGATATGCATAGTGTGGTGTGTGTGTGTGTGTTTCCTATGATGGTATGGTGTGCAAGATTATCAAATATGAAGGCGAAGGTGGTGACTATGGGTGGCTAAAAAGTTGTAGCAAAGTGGTAGGCAACGTCATATTCATTCACCACTACCAAAGGTGGACATCCCTTGCCTTTCCCTGGAAAATTCCAATAATTCATATATTTTAATCTCTCAATATTCATATTATTGGTTTTCCTTTTTTTATAGTCACCATTAAAAACTGTGGAGTTTTAAAATTTGAAGAATAAGTTAAGGTCACGAAATCTTTTATTGTATCTTCCTAGGGATTATTAATTAGTCACAAGACTTTCTACCATCACCGGTGCTGTCTGTTTCACTTGGGGTTTTGCCATTTTCATTTCTCTATTATTATTTTTATTTTCCGTGAATCAAATTTCATTAACATTTTCTCTATTAATTATCATTATAAATAAATATGAGGTCAATTTATCCCTAATGCTTACTAATGAGGTTTTTGTTTTTATATTTTAATTTCATAATATTTGATTATTTTACTTTAATTAATATTATGCTTTTAGTGTAATTTGGATTAGTCTAGATATTAAATTTTGTGAGAATAAAAATAGCAACAACGATGATGTCAATTATTGCAATAATGAAATAAATGGTGGTGAGATGAAAATAGAAAATGTTCATTAAGAACATAATATTAAAAAAAATGTATATAAAATTAAATAAATGTTTACATGATAAAAATAAAAAATATATTTATATTAAAAATAAATTATTAAAATTTTATATGCATTTTTATTAATAAAAATATATTAAAAGAAATGGAACAATAAAATAGAAATGACTCCGTTCCATTGGAAATGTGGCATCTCCACTAATGGCCAGTCAAAATTTGGGAACCAGTGAGGCACCATCCCTCAACTGAAGCTGTTCCAAACAGCCTGCTGAGGTAAGGTGGAGAGCAAATTGTACTATGGAGCCCAACACACCGGATCAAAAAACTAATTTAATGGGAGTTTTACGTGCTATTTGATAAATTAAAAAAAATTAAGTATTATAATTTAAGCATAGAATTTAAAATATAAAATTTATTTGGTATAATTTGTAAAATTATGTACAAAATATAAATTGACTGTATGATAAATGTAATTTTTAGAAATTTAAAGATAAAATATTTAAAAGATAATGTTAATAAAATAAAATTAATTAAATTTTTTTACATTAATTAATAAATAACTTCTCATCTAGAACCTCATGTGATGACCTGATGGTTAATAGTGTTCACCGCTTTAGGTGTGACTTGAGTTCAAGTCGCGCTAGTCAAGTTTGTTATTCGAGCTTTACCTTATTATTGTAATACACAAAAAAAAAAAAACTCCTCATCTACTTATCATTTTCACATTTTTCATTAAAAAGTTCTATCATTTGTTTTTTATCGTAGATCATCAAACGTGCTTAAAATATTAAATTATTAAAAATATTTAATTTCAATTGATTTAATTTTTTCAATAAATTATTAAAAAAGTTCTTAGTCTAAATTTATTAATACTATTAAAAGTTTTCGTTTGTTAAAAAAATTCAAATAATTAGGCCAAGTTGGATTTCTTTTTATTTGACAAATTAGTAAAAATTAACTATTTTGCTATTAACTAATTTTTGTTGTCACATATATTCCACACGATTTTATCTCTGCTTAATCATTTAATTACTGTATTAAATAAAATAATTTTAATTAATGTAAAAATAATATTAATCGTTAATTTTTTTTTAAAAAATAAAATATATAATTAATCTTAATAATTTAAATATCATAATATTTTATTAATATATATATATATATATATATGTGTGAAAATGATATTATTTCTATTGAAATTTAAAAATATATTGCCATGTTAATTCATTTCGCAAGATATGTCTCTATTTGATCTTTCAATTCTTATGACACAAATCTTATATTATCCGTACCTCGCTAACCTTACTAACTAAAGCAAAACCATTACAAATTGTATTGATGAGTAGAGCATTATCAACTTCCACTTGCTTGAAGCCTCTTATCCAAGCTAATTTTAAGCCTTCCACAACCGCTCTTGCTTCTACATGAGGTTTCTCCAAATTTATACTTATATATATATATATATATATATATATATATATATATATATCAGTTTTCTACATTACATGCATTACACTTGAATATATGCATTTAATTATTTTTATTATTTGATAAATTATTTTTTTAAGTATTTAATGTGAGTAATCGTTATTAAATTAATTAAAATACACTAAAAATCATATCACACCTATACACGTATGGAAACAATAAATTTAGAACATAAATATATATTTAAGAATAGCATACAATAAATAATGAAACATATTATTTGAAACTAATAAATCATAATAACACATGAAATGTGTACAATATTAAAATAAAAAAAAGATTAAATTATGAGTAAAACAAAATTTAAACACATAAATACATTAAATAAGCAATACTAGAATAATAGGATAAACAATACTAAAAAAAACGATGAAAGTAAAAGTATGTGTACAATAAAATTAAAATGTATAAAATATATCAAAATAAAGCTTGTTAGTGGTAAATTAAAGGTTTTACTGATGCGATTGGTGTGGGTTAGAATCCTATCATATGTATATTTTTATTGCTTTTTGTTAAAATGAAAAGATTAAAATACCCTTGAATAATATTACTAATTTTAATTACGAAAGAACATTCCTGTAATTTCTTAACCGAGTTAGTGATCAATTGACTCATAACATCAATTCAATCAAAAGTTTAAATAATAGTGTAGATAAAATATTCTAATAATAAAAGAATTCAAATCGTAATTAAAGTAATTGTACATATAAATATTCTTTTGTTTCACATTTTTCTTATGTTTTTTTTTGTCTAACTTTATCATTAATTTTGGCAAAGATATTGCTTATTTATAAATTTAAATAACTTGAGTTGAATATATTCATTCAATATTTATTAGACTTTATCTACTTGATTTTTAAATTTAATATAATAGTATATTATTATGTTTAAGTAAAAAATAATTTAATATAATAAGACATTTTGTAACATCTTCAACCCAATCCGATTTACCATATTTGGATTTCGAGTGTTACCTTATGAAACAAAAATAAAGCACTTAACAAAATTAGTTTACAATTTATTATTTCTTTAAAATTATTTCTGTGGCATTTCAATTGAAATGTTTATCGGATGAGAATAATGACAATATCTTACAATAGTTAGTTAATAAAATTTTGATACTTACAATAGTTTGTTAATAAAATTTTGATACAAGATTTTTTGCTGCTTAGCACGTTCTCTCTTTGTTCGCGTTGACACATTTTTCTTTCTTTTTTGTATGATTTTTTCTTGTTTCTTTCGGTGATTTTACTGTTTTTGAGATTTCTTTACTGCCATTTTTGAGTGGGACCATTATGGAAGATGATTTGGCAAAACTTCGCCTCTCAGATGATGAGGAAGAAAACGCCTTTCATAAAGATGCACAGTCATCTGGAATTCTCTTTGGTTGGTACTTGTCTCATTGACAGTGTAGTTCATTTTCCATCATTACGCAACACATTGGCGGATCTATGGCACCCTATTGATGGTATCTACATAATAGATCTACGTGAGAAACGATATATGGTTAAATTTTTTCATGTCGTTGACATGAACAGGGTGCTGGAAAGACAACCGTGATTCTTTAATAATAATCTTTTACTACTGCATAAGTTAGACAAGAATGAGGACCCTTTCACCATTTCTGTACATTATGCAGTTTTTTGGACCCAAGTCCATGACTTACCATCGAGCCTTATGTCGGAAAATATGTCGAGACGTTTTGGTGATTTTCTAAGGGAATTCATGGAGTATGAAACATGACTGCCATCATTCTCCAATACATGAGAATGCGGGTCAGATTAGATGTTCGACTGGATTTAAAGCGAAGGAAGAAAGTTCAAGTTGGGGATCGATCCTATTATACCCAATTCCAATATGAGAAACTTAGGATTTTTTGTTTCATTTGCGGAATGTTGGGTCACAGAGAGAGTTTCTATCTGATACGAACGAGGGTGGATCCTTTAAAAATTATCTTTGTTTGGGATGCTTCCTTGCGTGTAGCAGCAAAAAGGGAATCGACGTGAGTAAGCTAATGGCTATGTCAATCAGATGGAATGGACATCGAGGGGTTGAATGAGGAAAGTGATTCAAATAGACGTGATTTTGGGAATCAAATCCCTATTATGAGGGGTCAAAGTAATCAGAATAATAAAGGCATTGATGATGGTAATTCCCTAACACCTTGTGGACCTATGGCACGTGATCTACTAGGAGAAGGAAGCCAAATTTGTCACGATGAAGGGAAAAAGCGCCAAAGGGTAATTCGAGTTGCAAATATACCCGATGGTGATGACGTTCTATCGGTTGACTCTGCTAGGCAGAGTAGTCGAGCATTATGAATACCTTAAGCTAGAATGTTCGTCGGATGGGGGACCCACAGACTGTTAATCGGCTCAAAAAAAAGTTGCGAGTTGTTCGTCCCCAAATTTTGTTTCTTATGGAAACAAAAGCCAGTGTTCGAAAGATGGAAAAGGTTCAAAGATATTGTGGTTACAGCAGTGGGATCGATATAGGAGCAAATGGGTCTAAAGGGGGTTGTCCTTAGGATGGAAAACAAACATGTAGGTAACACTGCTTAGTTTTTCTAATCACTATGTTGATGTTGAGGTGTATGAAGAAGAGAGTGATCTTAAATAACGTCTTATGGGCTTTTATGGACACCTTGAGGAGCGACACTGACTCTCCTCTTGGAATTTACATCAGAAACTAGATCTTGATCAATCCCTTCCTTGGTTAGTAGTAGGGGATTTCAATAAAATTACCTACTCTTTTGAAAAATTGGGTGGACGTGTTCGTGGGGAGAGACAGATGCAAGACTTTCGAACTGCATTATTGGATTATGACCTTCACAATTTGGGGTACATCGGGAGATGGTACACATGAGAGCGAGGTAAATTTAAAGCCACTAATATTAGGGAACGCCTTAATCGAGCAGTTGCGAATTCTGTTGGTGGTAACTTTTATTTGAACTTTGCTATTAATCACCTCTCCGACTCAATATCTTATCATTGTCTAATTTTTGTACAACCCATGAATTCGAAAGTTGGCGATAATAGAAAGGGACGAAAAAGATTTTAGTTCGATATTGATTAGTGTTTAGAGGGAGACTGTGAGAATGTGATCAAGGATTTTTAGGATGTGAATGTTGACCCGTTGTATCACCCTTAACCCGTATCCGTCGTCGGATTAAGAAGCATTACTAGACTAACCACATTTTCACTCTCATATTATCATCTTAATTCAACATAAACATGCATTCTCTTATAACAACATAATCTCATACATTAAACTTTAAAACATACATTAAAGACTTTCAGAATAGCTTAAAAACAACTTGAAATTGATTCGAACCCAATTAGAAAGATTAAGACAAAGTTAGAAAATTTGGTAAACAAGGGCACACGGCCTTGTGCCAGCCCGTGTATGCCTTCGAAATAGGGTCACACGGTCGTGTATCAACACGTGTACCTGCCCGTGTACATACTCGAAAACCATACAGATTTACATCACATGCCCATCTGAGGGTTCTTGTGCTAGACCGTGTGTTTAAGCGAAAATAGGGCTACACGGTCGTGTTCTAGCTCGTGTGTCTACCCGTGTAACCTGCACTGCACCTTAAAATAGCAAATGACTGTGTGACAACCCGTGCCATAGGTTGTGTGTACCAAAATTTCTTCCTAAACGAGATATGTTCTTAACATGAATTTCTCAACAAGATACTAAAACTAAACATGAAATCTCATGGTCTAAAAACATCATTTAGAACCCCATGTTACAAACCTTTTTCACATTTAAACATCCAACCAATATGCCTATCATAGGCACCACATTTGTATCAAATAAACTCTCAAATACATAAGTTCTTAACTTGACAAAACTTCATATTTACACCACAAAAACAACGTCTTATGCATGATATGAACCATTCAGCATCTTAGTGTTCTAGTTTAAACCTATGTGAACCATATCAAAATAATCATTCCAAATCATGTTACATTTAAAATATTAATCACATCAAGTTTAGCCTAATTCAAGGCAAGCAATTCACATAATAAACCTTTTAGCCCTGACACATGCCATTTATAACCATTAAACAAAAATAACCATAAATACCAATATGTCAAGTGGATAGTGTGACGATACTCTGACAAGATTCCAATCGACTGAGCTTTTCGATAATCTACAAGACAAAGGAAACAATTACGTAAGCATTTAATGTTTAGTAAATTTGTATAAGAGAAACTTACTGAATATATCAAATTAAACAACCAAACCTACTTTCCTCATGTCTTATGCCAAACTTTCTTTCCTATACACATCACCTCACAAGGTTAGTGAATATAGCATTACATAATCCCAAGTAACTCATGAATCATACATGATAAGTATTTATACTTTGTCTGCCATCCATCATACATACATATACCCATTACCCATTCTTCTCATTCTTTTCATTTCGTGTATGTATATTCATATTTCCATGTCATATGAACATTAATAACATCAATGTTTTTATACATGTCTTTCTATTAACCTTTACTTACACATTGAAATTATATGGTAAGAAATAGTAAATAAACATAGCATCCATAAAACATAACATATAAATGGATTTTGTGTATAATTCATCCATCACATGATAGTTTATCATCCGATTACATTTCATATATGTTTATTCATCTTTCCATATCATATAAACATTAAGTCTTTAAACTTACCTTACCATTGACATTTTCTTATCCTTTGAACTTAAGAAAATAACATCGACACAAAACCTGCTAGGCTCAAAGCCTGATACTATACACTGGCACAAAGCCTACTAGGCACAAAGCTCAATAAATACACCGTCATGAGGATTGTAGGCACTAAGCCCGAAAAATATACTGGCACGAAACCTGCTAGGCATTAAGCCCGATAAATACACCGGCATGAAACCTAATAGGCATTAAGCCTGATAAATACACCGGCACGAAGCCTGCAAGGCACTAAGCCCGATAAACACCGAGGAATTTACATTTTTCATATTCAACTTTAACTCCTTTTTCGATATAATATCTCATATAACTATTCATGTAATTTACATGCTCATACCATCATCATTAATTCACTTTAATTATTAAATACAACATAATTAACCATGTTATACATAATAAACCATCCAAAATGCACTTATCGTAACTTTGCTTCCTATTATATCCTTTTTCCAATATATATTTCCTTCACCATAATTCTCTTTTAAAATATTTTATTATAACCAAAGCACTATGTCATCCAATTTAATTAACATCATATTTTGGTCTATATTACCAAAATATTGTGTAATTATTTATCTAATTTATTTATAACATAGTAATTATGAACATTATATATAAAATAACATATAATAGCTTAATCCTTATACGAACTTCCAACATGGTTTGACCATTAATCCGCTATTTTGACTTATTCGCGATTTACGTCCGTTCGACTTGTTTCTTGATCTAAATAAATATTTTATTATTAAATTACTTTATTCCAGCATTTAAAATAACTAATTTAACTTATAACCTTTATTTATGTAAATTTATGAAATTACCCTCAAATATTACATTTTATGCAATTTAGCCCTTAAGTCTTAAACTTGTAATTTCACCATTTCTAACCCAAAATCATGCTAGCCAATTTTCTATCCATCCTTAACGACCCATATTTATAGAAATTTACAATCTTTTCCTTGACTTATACCATTTTCACAAATAAGTCCTTAAACCTTAAAATTATCAAAAACCCCTTAACAAAACATGTTTATTTAACAACCAAGTTTATCAATCTATTATTAAACTTCAAAAACCTCTCATGGTAAAATTTATAACATGTAGTATTTATTAATTAATTATCATTTTCTTACCATTATAATAATAACCCTTAAACTTCATGAAATTAACCATGCAACCTATCCAAGAACATCCACTAATTTTAATTTTGGTATAATTACCATTAAAGTCCACCCATTCACTTTTTCATAGCTATTAGACTCCTTTTACATAAAGAATTCAACTTTTGCATTTTTTACAATTTAGCCCTTTAACTATTTAAACATTAAAATTTCTTTACCAAACTTTAATACACCTATATAAACATTCCGTAAATATTTATTAAAAATATTTACAAACCCGATTTATAGAAACAAGGTCCCGATATCTTCATTTCTAAAACCACTTGATTTTAGGGATTTCACTTAAATCTAATTTCTCATGCAAAAAGCATAAATTGTCAATTCAAAAATTATTTTAATGCTATATTCAACTCGTAAATATTAAGTTATAATATTTACAAACAAACTCGTCATATTTGTGGCTTCGATATCACTATTTTTGATACTATTAAAAATCGGGCTGTTACACCCGCTTCTAATAAAATTACATAAGTTGGGTTGTCGACTCATGAAGTGGAACTCCCAACTAAGAATTGACTTAAAGTCCAAGAAAGAAAGACTGAAAGATTGATTAAAATTATTACCTATGGAAGAACCCAATGATGACACTCAGCTCGAGATGACAGACATCCGATTACAATTAAAGTTAGAGGTGGACAAGGAAGAGAGGTATTGGGAGTAGCGTGCACGTATCAATTGGTTTAAGTACAAGGACCGTAACACAAGGTTTTTTCACAATTCCTCTATGGCAAGGAGGAAATCTAAGTTAATAAAAGGTTTGATGAATGATGATGGTGAATGGGTTGAGGTATTGAGGAGGCAATCTCTAGCTATTTCAAGAACATTTTTTTTGCTTCAGAGGAGGATAATTAGAATGTAATTTTTGAGAATGTTCGTATGAGGATCACGAATGACATGAAAGAAAATTTATTGCAAGAATTTACTATGGAAGAAATCTAGGAGGTTGTGAAAGATATGGAACCTTTGAAAGCTTCGGGTCTTGATGGTTTTTTAGGTCTTCTACCAGCGTTATTGGAGCATTGTAGGTCTTGAGGTTTCTTCATTTTGCCTAAGCATTATTCGTGGAGACATTGTTGTGGAGGAGATCAACCGCATGCATATCATCCTGATTCTTAAGGTTAGTAACCCGAAAACATTACTCATTTTAGATCTATTAGTCTATGCAACGTGTTGTACAAAATAATTGCTAAGACTATAGTGAATAGAATGAGTGGGTTACTAAATGCTTGCATAAATGAGACACAAGGAGCTTTTATTCTGAACAAGTTAATTTCTGATAACATTATAATAGCCTATGAGATTCTACATTCCTTGAAGTCCAAACGATAGGGTGCTAAAGGTAACTTTGCTATCAAGCTTGACATAAGCAAAGCTTGCGATAGGGTGGAGTGAGACTTCCTAACCAGGATGGTGCTTAAAATGGGTTTCCATATAGATTGGGTCACTTTAATCATGAGGTGCGTGGCTTCTGTTAGTTACACTGTGAGGATTAATGGGAACCTTAGTGACAAAATTGTTTCTTCTAGGGGTATTTAGTAGGGTGATCCACTTAGCCCATACTTATTCCTCATTTGTGCCAAAGGCTTTTCTATGCTACTTGAGAAAGCTAAAGAGGACAAGGTGGTGAAGGGTGTTAGAATTGAGAGAAGTTCTTTGTCCGTTAATCACTTATTTTTTGCGGACGACAGCTTATTGTTTGGGAATGCTTCGAAAGAAGGGGCTGAGAACATCTAACACATTATCTTGACATATGAAAAGGCTTCTGGGAAGAAAGTTAACTATGATAAGTCTTTAGTCTTCTTTGGTTCAAATGTTAAGGAAAAGGATAAAATTGTTGTTTCGGATGCTTTGAGAGTCCGTGTATCTTCCAATCCGAAAAAGTATCTTGGGTTGCCGATAATGGTGGGGTGTAACAAAATAAGGCTTTCTCATACTATGTTGATAGATTCAAAAGTAGAATGGAAATTTGGAATTTCAAATATCTATGCAATTCAATGCAATGCTTTCTCATACTATGCAATGCAGTGCTTTCTCTTCCCTAAATCGTTATGTACAAAGCTTGAAAACGTACTTAATAGATTTTGGCGAAGAAATACAAAAATGTTGAAAGGAATTCATTGGAGCTGTTGGAAGGATTTATGTGTACCGAAGTCAGAAGGTGGATTAGGTTTTTGAGATTTTGCATGTTTTAATGTATCGTTGTTAGCAAAACAATGTTGGCGAATTTAGACCTAGCCTGATTGTTTGTTAGCAAAAGTGCTCAAGGCGAGATATCATCAGTATTCAGATTTTATGTTAGCTGGGTTAGGTTCTTACCTTACCCTTACCTGGCAAAGTATCATAGTTGCACGCAGATTGCTGGAAATGGGTAGTGGTTGGAAAATCGAAGACAGTGCAAGTGTGAATATCTGGAATGATCAATAGATTCCTGATCCAAGAAATGAAAGGTTAAAATGTCAAAATATCACCACAAAGTATACACTGGTTGCGGATCTAATTAACCATGAAGAGGGTACCTGGCGAGAAGGTGCAATTCGAGAAATTGCTGATGCAACTTAGGTTGATGCAATTTTGTCTATCCTACTGTCTCGATTGCAGATGTCGAATTTTCAAATATAAAGGGTGGGAAACTCGAGAGTTTATACAGTAAGGAGTGGGTACAGACTCTTGACTCATTCAAAAAATTCAAAACAAAATACTCCTACTGATCCTACTTGCATATCAGATACAAATTTTCTCCTCAAACTATGGTCACTACAATTACCACAGAAAATCAAAATACACCTTTAGAAAACATACAGAGACTTTCTTCCTACTTTTTCAAACCTAAAAAAGCATCACCTTCCTACTCCTGGTGCATGCCCAATGTGTTTAGCTGAGTGATATTCTACTGACCACATACTCCGCTTCTGCCTTTTGATGGTTCAAGTTATGGATGCCCTTCAATTATCCTGTTCCACTGTCACTTCAAGGATGGATCATAGAAAATGGTTAATTGTTTCTTTTCTGATGGGAGATGATTTTAACAGAAAAATCTTAGCAGTAACTATATGGACACTTTGGTTTAGTAGAAATCAATTATTACATGAGGGTATTCGACAATCATTTCAAGAGATTTCCTGCTTTGTTACTGGCTATCTGAAGGAATTAGACTCACTACCCTATGAGAATACCCATTTGAGTGTTCAAAGAAAGGATAGCTGGAAACGTTCGAACCAAGGTTTTGTCAAAATTAATTTTTATTGCTCTTTAATTATCGAAAATACAAAATCCATTTCAGGGATTATTATCAAAAATGAGGAAGGACTTATAATGGGGGCATGTACTTACCCCATCTACATGTTGTAAATGTGTTTGTGGTAGACGCTTTGGCATGCGAGAGGGCACTCTAGTTTGCCAGAGAGCTTGGGTTCCAAAACATCTAGGTTGAAGGAGATTCTCTTCAACTCATCAAAAAACTCAGATCGTTAGTACGAGACAGATCAATTTTAAGCCTAATCATTCTGGACATCAAGAACATGATTATGAGATTTTAATCTGTTACCTTTTCTCATGTACGGAGAGATCAAAACAAGGCAGCACATGCCATGACTATGGAAGGGCGTCACCTTGCTAACGAAAACCAGCTATATTCCATTCAATAAAATAAAATAAAATCTTGATACAAGTCCTTATAAACGAAGTTTAACGAAACAGTTTAAAAAGGGCGTATTCCTATACTATGCCACAATCCCACCGTATGCATAATAGTCCACTTCGTCAGTAACTGGGCGAACTCCTAACGTTGTCCCTCAAATACTTAAAAGAAAATAACAAACCTTGTAAGCACAAAAGTACTTAGTGAGCTCTTAAACCATACCTGGACAGATACTTTGCAAAGTCTTATATGAATTACCATGAGTCAACTATTACTCCGCATCATTTTCTTCAGTTGATTCCATTATAGTTTTATCACTCCTACATATATGTCAATATTCATACCCTTATTATACTTAATCTTTCATATTTAGTAAATTGGGGAATCCTTTCAATCGTTCCATAAATCTCTTGTCTCATAATTCCTTATTAACAAAACATACCATAAAAAAAAACACTTCTAACTATTCATTTCTTAACCCATAATCTTATTTAAAAAAGTTGCTCACTGACATTTATGTCGGACAGATACTCATATGTGTTTGGAAAATACTTATTCAGACTTTAATTTCATCAAATTCTCACTCAAACAACCCTTGGTTTAATACAACACATTTTCATAGTGATAAATCATTGCATAGACCATTCAGATGCACTCCACACCGTGCTATATCAAAATTCCCATAGTTCAAGATAACATTGATTCAGATTCCGAACAATTTTAAGAGAAGACACAATACCACTCACTTTTCATATTGCAGGTCATAATGACGGATACCGTTCTTGATATATGAATACACATCTTTTTTCACGGAAACCCTTGAAACTTAATCGCTATTAATTCAGAACATTTCAATACCATATCTTAGTCTTACTTATTACCGAACTAAGGGAAGTTACTCTCATCTTACAATAGAGACACACATTAAGATTCATATCTTACTAGACATCCCTAATAATTTGTGTCACATAGGCGTAACAAAACACGCTACACGGGCAATCATATATAATACTCCATCTAGGCATACCATTTAGAGTTTTCCACGAAGGCAATTCCTTTAAAAATTTGCCACACAGGCATTCTCTTCATATTTTGCCACAAAGGCATTCCTTTCATATTTTTGCCACAAAGACATTCCTTTCCTGATGTGTTTATGATATTGATTTACCTAAACTCACGTTATGTGAGGTTTGCTCATCATAGTCCTGGGACATGCAAAGAATCCCATTGAATAATCATTATTCACAATTCCTTTTCAAAGGATACCCTACATATAAGGTTACTAGTCCAGGCGAACATATATGATTTCCACTAGTAATAATATAATACTATTTCCAAATGTATTACTTATTTTATTTATGCATATTTATTTAAATTATATAAAATTTCAAACAATTTTTGAATTATACATGCAACTCATTTGTGCACGATTATGCAAATTAGTATATATTATATAATATTATTTCAAATTTTATTATAATAATTAAGTTATCAACAAGGATTCACCACCCCAAATTGAAGAAGGGAGTTTATTTCATGATTCTTTGTATCATACCTTTATTCAAGAATCTCTGGCCAGAGTAACATGACAAGTTTAATATGGTTCATAAAGACATTTAGAGAATAAAAAATAATGATACATGAGTTAAGATATTTAGGGTTTAATTAAATAGTTAAGTATGAGTTGACACAATTCCTACTCAAACCTGATGAGATGAAGAATGGTGAAAGGAGTTTATTGCATGGTAATTACATATGGAAAGGTGAAATGGCCAAACCAAAATATTGACCTTCTAACGTTTGGGTAGTCATGATGCGTGGCTAAATGCCCCTCTTAACTTACACATAAGTAAATATATTCATTGAGAATGGAATATTAATTTAAAGTGTTTAAATTAGACAATTCAATAATGAATGGGAATTGTTATTTACTCTCTGTTGCCAACATGATCGGAAGCTCGATACGTCAAAAATAAATATGATTTAAATTAGGTTTAAGGGAATAAAAAGTCTTTAAATTAAAAAAAAGTAATTAAGTCCCTGCTTTTATTTTGCACTCTCTTGGATACTTGAGCTTTCAAAATGCATCAAAAATGCCCTCAAGTTTTTTCAAAAAAGAAATTAAGCCCCTGATTTTATTTTGCACTCAATTGGGTACTTGAACTTACAAAAAGGCCTTCAAACTTTTTCAAAAAATAAATAATTAAGCCTTTGATTTTTTTTTTTTGCACTCAATTGGGTACTTGAACTACTCCTAATTTTTTTTCAGATAAAGCTACCACGTGTCACAACCACAACATGGCATGTGACAAAAAAATGGTTAAAGTGTTTTTTTGATGTATTTTATATTTTTTTCTAATTTTAATTTTTTATATTTTCATTAAAAATTATTAATCGAAATATTAAAAACTACCCTAAATTTCATTACTTTAATCAATTCAATCATTTTAGGTTTTTGCACATAAACAAGTAAAAACCTGGGACTTTTATAAATAAAGTGGGCATGGCTAGAAAACAAAAAAAAAAAAAGTATAAACAACAACTAATCTAAAACAAGACTAGGCTAAATCCAAAATTCACCTAAAAGCCCAACAAGGATACCAACCTAAGAAGCCAAGCCCACCTCCAATAAAACATATGCCCAGTCATTCCATCAATTCTGTAGACTTTAAACGTCTAATCTAATACCATTACAGCAAAACAGTCATCATTAGATAGGTTCTTGAAACTTCTACGCTCTCCAATCTACTCATTCTTGTTTAATCCTTCCCTTGCTTAGACAAGTCTTTTGTGTGTATCAAAGCTTCTTTGTTTCTTCAGATTCAAAATTTGATTTCTTTTTAATGAACAAGTTTGCAAATCAACGAAGTAGTGGCAGCTACCGCTACTAATCTCACAGTAATTTGATCTTTTTTTCTAAGGGTTTCACCACTACAGCTACGAATGACAAAAAAATGAAACGAACCATGTCAATCTTTTTTTTCTAAGGAATCAGCAATGTTTGTTTTTTCTGTTACAACACACAAACACACACACACACATACTTATTTCACTACCAAAAAATCATTCCCACATAGGACTATGATACAATTTGGAAACTGCAGGAAATCTTTACTTGAAAAGGAAAGTATCTCTAAGGACCTTGTGCGTACCTTTTTTTTCTTTTTTTTCATTAGTGCTCCTTTTCCTTCTTTTTTATTTTATATCAGATATTAGAGTTTTGAATACTAGTGATAACTGTGTGTTTGGCATTTTTTGTTTATAAGGTGAGGAAGAAGTCTAAGCGCAGCATGTCCAAAGGAAAGTGGATGCGATGATGTTACCCACATTAGATGAACAGTATGCCATGGGATCGGAGATTGCTGGAGATGTTTTATATCGTACAATTCCACTGACTGTGATTGTAGTGCAAAGGAATCAACGAAGATTACATTATAATAATAATGTAATAATAACTTAATACGTTTCACATATTTAACTGAAAGAGATTACGTTATATACAAAAAGTTCGATATCCTAACTCTTTTTTTTTGCGAATTTGCTACAGATATCACAGGTGACAATGTTAAACTTAACACATTCGTTCTTCATTCTGTCGATGACATATTCAGCTCTAGAAATCATTTCAAGCCTATAAAATGCATCAAGCAACTATTATAGGTGTAAATATTAGGCTCGATGCCTTTCTTCAGCATTTGAGAGAAGACAGTGAGACCTTGCTTTAACATTCCCTTCTTACGAAGTGAGTCAATAACAGTGTTGTATGTGATAACATTAGGATCATGACCTCTTTCTTCCAACATCTTCAAAAGCTTAACAGCTCCACCAATATCCCCGATGATATTAAACCTATTGATTAGGATAGTGTAAGCATATATATTAGGAACCATCCATGTTTCATTCATTTTACCAAACAACTTAATAGCCTAATAAACTTTTCCATCCATACAAAATCCATTCATCGCAGTGGAAAAAGTAAAAATAGTAGGTTGAAAACCTATCTTCATTATTTTGCCCCAAACAGATAAGGCATAATCAAGTTGACGAAGATTACAGTAGGCACCAATCTAGGTGTGTTGAAAGTAATAGTATTTGGCTTAACTCTCCTCGGTTCCATTTTGCCACAAAGATAAACAATTGTGGCATATTGGTGCTTCCTAGCATGTTCTGCTAATTTTTTATTGAATTTAAAAGTTGTGAGGTCAGGATATGGGTTTTTACATATCTTGTTCAAATTTTCAAAAATGTCAAAAACTTTTGTAATTATGCTGTTAAAATAATAGGGTGAAGTGAAATGAAATAAAGAAGGCTTGCCCATTGCAAGCGAAGTAGAGAAAAGCAAGAGAAGAAAGAGAAACGGAGAAAGAAAAACAAGGAATGATAAAGAAAGAGAAGAAGAGAAAGAAAAATATTGAAAAGTTGTGAGGTTAGGATATGGGTTTTTACATATCTTGTTCGAATTTTCAAATATGTCAAAAACTTTTGTAATAATGCTGTTAAAATAATAGGGTGAAGTGAAATGAAATAAAGAAGGCTTGCCTATTGCAAGCGAAGTAGAGGTAATAATGCTATTAAAATAATAGGGTGAAGTGAAATGAAATAAAGAAGGCTTGCCCATTGCAAGCGAAGTAGAGCGAAGTAGAGAAAAGCAAGAGAAGAAAGAGAAACGGAGAAAGAAAAATAAGGAATAATAGAGAAAGAGAAGCAGAGAAAGAAAAATAGGGATTGATGAAGATGAGAGAAAACAGGTGCAACATAAATAGAGGGAGGGGTTGGCAGGACCCAAGGGCCCTTAAAATTAAAAAAAATCCTTGAATTTCATTACTTTAATTAATTCAATCCTTTTAGGTTTTTGTACTTACACAAGTAAAAACCTAGGACTTTTATAAATAAAGTGGGTCTGACCAAAAAATAAAAAACAAATTATAAACAAGCCTAGGCTAATGATAACTCTTGAAAAGAGTTATCTTTCAGGCCTTTAATTTGAGTTAATTGTGTGTACTTTAGTAAATTTAGTTGCATTTTAGGAAATTTCATTTGCATTTTCTTCAACCTTGCATTTTGGAGCTTATGAAGTGCTTAAAAGATATTTTATGTTATTTTTACTTATGGGTGGAAAGGATTTGTTTGTTATTTGAGTAGTAGGTGCACAACAAGGAAATAGAAGTAAATAAGTGAAGGTTTGTCATGACAAAAGGTTGGTTAGTTTGCTAACACGAATGCCACGGCAATTCCAAGAGACGTTGAGTTAGTACTTAATGTGTACCAGCTCCAACTGTACTTTTACCAAAAAATTTACTTGAAAAAAGAGGTGAAAAAGCATGGGTCGAGGGACCTACACAGGTGAAAATTGTAAAAGCCAAAGAAGAAACCATAGAAAAAGGAGGGAGCGTTAAACGAGAGTTTTTTTAGAGAGGAGAGCTTTTGGGGGGCTAAAAAAGTAGCCAAAAGAGGTGAAGATTTGAAGCAAAGGAGAAGGGTAGCAGCAAAGGTTGGGAACAGAGCTAAGCACGAGGAGAAGAAGCAACCATCACAATCCATGCAAGACATTGCAACGTTGATGATGAGGGTTAGATCGACACAGCAAATTAAGAAGTTTTTCCTTGATTTTCTTAATCTGTTTCTTTGAGTGTTAAAAAGTTGAAATGTTGAATGATATTTTAATTTTGGATTTGGTTGAACAACCCATGAGCTAAAAACTCATTGGGTTGGATTACTTGGATGAAATTTTAATTTTCTTTTTAATGTTAAAGCTTTAATCTAAAATTGTTATATTGTTTCATTCGATTCTAGTTGGTTGAAATTACATGCATGTAGATCCTAGTCATAGGCATATGTTTGTCATGTGCATAATCTGATTCTGAAAAGGTTAGATTTTTTGAGGCAAAATTGAATGATATGAGCAAGTATTCGATCGATACTTGTAGCTGACTCTAGACATAGAGCACGTTCATACAGAATTAAGAGAAGCTAGTGTTGGAAATCACAATTTAGACTTATAAACATATATTGTTTAAGTTGAGATATCCTTAAGTTTTCTCTCGAAAGAAGCAAATCGCAGTAGATCTATCCTGATCAGTAAACAACTTAGCTTTTTCCATGGCATTATTAAGATTTAAGGTAGATTCCGAGTAACCCCAACCTCTTTATTCAACAACCTATTCATCTTTGTTGAAAGATCATTGCCATTACATTTCAGTCAATAGTTTATTTTATATTTTTACTCATCTTTGTTATTGAATTTTCCAACACATTTTATCATTATTTTTTCCATAGCATACATCTATTAGTGATAACATAATTCAAAATTTTCTGATCTGATCTTTGTGAAGATGATACTCATACTTATCACTTTATTACTTGTCATGACGTGTATTCTTGCACAATTGCATAACTCATTTGCACGCAATAAGTTTTTGGTACCGTTACCGAGGATCAACATTTGGTGAAATTATGTTTTATTATTTTTTATCTAATTCTATTAGTTCTATCTAACTTAGTTGTACTTAATTTTTACAGGTTTGTTGTCTGTGTATGAGTAGATGCATTCCTGCTAATGAAGAGTATCCTTTTGACTCAAAGATTGAAAGCAATTTGCGAAGAAGGAGAAGAGAATTACGCAATATGGCTAGGAACGAGGAGTTTGATGATTAAGACAGGCCAATTTGAGAGTATATCGTTCCTATTTTGGATGATCTAAATCTTGGCATAGTCTAGCCACAAATTCAAACTCCTCATGTTGAGCTGAACCCAATTATGTTTCCTACCATGCAAGTTGAGACTGACAAGAGAGCTGCTGTCACTATGGAGTTTGACGCGATCACTTCATTAACAGCCCAAGTATCTTCTCTTACTAATATGATCCAGACAATGTAGAGGATAGCTGCAGTCAAGGAGATACAATCAGCTGATTGATCCTGTGTTTATTGTGAAGAAGACCATGTGTTTGATGAATGCCCATCAAATCCAGCATATGTGTACTACATAAACCAAAATGATATTCTCTATTCCAACACTTACAATCCAAGGTGGGAGCAACATCCAAACTTTGGTTGGAATAATCAGTATTTTGGAAATATAAATAATGATGTTAGACAGAATGCCTAGAGGGCACCGCTTGGTTATGATCAACCTCTGTTGTGGCAAAATATCCAACAAGACCAAGCATTAGAGTCTTCATCCATTGAATCTTTGCTGAAAGAACATATGACCAAGAATGATGTCGTGCTTCAAAGTCAAGCTGCATCCCTACGAGTCCTTGAATATTAAGTGGGGTAGATAGCAAATGCTTTAAATTCAAGACCACAAGAAGCTCTACCAATTGATACTAAGAATTCGAGATCACAAAGGCAAGAACATTATAAAGTAATCACTCTTAAAAGTGGGACTCAACTGAATGAAGTCTTTAAAGATGTCACAGAAAAGAGGATAACTTAGGTCTTAACCATGGAATGGTATCAAAACCATCTAAAAAACAAACTACAACTAAAAAGCTTAAACAGAGTACTGCTACAGCCGAATCAGATCATTTTATCGACATAAATGCCACAACAAAACAATTTCAACAATTTGAAGATATATTGTCAAAAAGAAACGAAGATTAGGAGAATTCGACATAGTCACACTTATTGAAGGGTGCATTGTCATGTTGACAAACAAACTACCTCCAAAATTGAAGGACCCTAGGAGCTTCACAATACTCTTCTCCGTTGGTAGTCATTATATTAGAAAGGCATTGTGTGATTTTAGCGCAAGCATAATTCTTATGCCTAGGTCTATAATTAAAAAGCTGCGGAATAAGAAAAAGCGTAAGAAAGAGTGGCAAAATTTTAAGACTATGTGAAGCAATAAGATGAGGCCTCAAAAGTGGTCATTTCAGAAAAATTTTACCAAGTCCATGCATGCATTCCCCGAATTTTCTAAGGAACTGTAAGCATCTGTTGAGGAAAAGCCAACCGAAGTAAAGCTTGCAAGCACCAAGTTTGCTACTGAAGAGAATGAAACCACGCACTTGAAAAAGAAGTCGACAAGATTGAATCGGTTAGCATTGCATTGATCACGAGGAAATGGAAGAAGCCAACCCTACCTCTACACCATTGATAGATAGTATTGAAGTTGTCTCACCTATGCCAACAGAAGTAATGACTGTAACAGATTGTGAACTCAACTGCGTCATTAATGAGATTGCCAAGTCTGGCAAAGACGAAGAGGACGTTCCACTCCAATAGTTGAAATAGAAGATGCGCTACAAGCATGCTACATGAAAATCCACTTACCCTAATTAAGGTAACACATACTTAGCTCCAAGCCATTTTATTTCATCATGCATTCATTATTTTTTTTCATACCATTTTATGTACATATTATATATGTTTGCATTCATATTGTTCTTTGATCATGCATTGAGGATAATACATCCCTTAGGTTTAGGGGTGTGTTGTCCATATAGGATGTAACATTTAAATTGTGCTAATGTTTGTTTATATTGTCATTTCATTTTATCATTCATATTGCCATGACACACATTTGCAATAGTTTGCTAGATTATGAGTATATTTTTGTACTATTGATGTTCGATAAGGAACTTAAATCTTCAAATAAAACTAGAAAATTATGATAGTGGACTAGGTGAGTTTAGCTTAGGATAGGTTTTTTGAAAATTGATCCCTAAAAGTAAAATGATACATGTATAATTACAATTTGTCTATAGTAGGTTTTTTAATAAACTTAAAAATTATTGAAGCTAAGTAAATAGCAATACTCAATAAGAAATAACATGGCAAAGCTAAAAAAATTAAAAAAAAATGTCATGAAACACTCCAGTGCTTGAATTGCTAAAACGTCAACAACACTTTGTTTGCTCCATTGTGTTGTTAATTGGAAAAGCAAGTTTAAGTAAGAGTGTATTAATTTTTTTTTGAGAAAAGAAGTAGTTCATGGGCACTCCACTAAAGTAATAGGTTGAGTAGCTAGGGAGGTAGTTGTTTGCTCCATTCAACTCTTAAGTTAAAAACCTTAGCTTTATTAGCCTGATGGTCAAGGGTGTTCACCGCCCCAGATGTGACTTGAGTTCGAGTCGCGCTAGTCGTTGTTTGTCATTCACCAAAAAAAGCCTTATCTTCATAAGTGAGTTATGTTCAAACTGTGGCATGATGGAATACTTGACAATTTAGTGCATACTCCATTGAAATTGCCAAGTAAAGAAATCATGTGACAAAATGAATTCCTTAGAAAAAATTTAAATAAGCATGAGTATATGTGAGGTCAATGTAAAAAATTAGTTTAGAAAAAAATAATACCTAAGTGAATTAAGAGACATTTTCTATAGCTTGAATTACATGAATACTTAGAATTTTTATTTTTACAGCAATATTTTTTGCACTACTTTGGCTAAACGAACCTATGAAACTTGAGCAAAATTTTTAGAAATAGAAGATTGTTGAGAATTGAAGTATATAACATATGCTCTGAATGGTCCTGGCAAAACAAAAGTAAGTATGTTGTTATGGAAATTATCAAATCTTTGCATTCATGCATTCATTCATATTTTGCTTGAGGACAAGCAATAACTCAAGTTTGAGGGTGTGATAACTCTTGAAAAGAGTTATATTTCAAGCCTTTAATTTGGGTTTAATTGTATGTACTTTAGTAAATTTAGTTTCATTTTAGGAAATTTCATTTGCATTTTCTTCAACTTTTCATTTTGGAGCTTAAGAAGTGCTTAAAGGATATTTATGTTATTTTTACTTGTAGGTGGAAAGAATTTGTTTGTTATTTGACTGGTAGGTACATAACAAGGAAATAGAAGTAAAGAAGTGAAAGTTTGTCATGGCAAAAGCTTGGTCAGTTTGCCAACATGAATGCCATGGAAATTCCAAGAGGCGCTGAGTCAGCACTTAACATATACCAGCTCCAATTGTACTTTTACCAGAAAATCTACCTGAAAAAGGAGGTGAAAAAAACTTGGGCTTAGGGAACTATACGGGTGAAAATTATAAAAGCTAAAGAAAGAAACCTTAGAAAAAGGGGAGCTTTTAGAGGTCAGTTTTTTAAAGAGGAGATCTTTTGGGGAGTTGAAAACAGCAGCCAAAAGAGGTGAAGATCTGAAGCAAAGGAGAAGGGTAGTAGCAAAGGCTGGGAACAGAGCTGAGCATGAGAAAGAAGAAGCAACCATCATAATCCACGCAAGACATTGTAGCGTTGATGATGAGGGCTGGATCGACATAACAAATCAGGAAGTTTTTTCCTTGGTTTTCTTAATTTGTTTCTTTGAGTGTTAATGTACTGAAATGTTGAATGATATTTTAATTTTAGATTTGGTTGAACACCCCTGAGCTAAAGACTCATTGAGTTGGATTACTTGGATGATATTTTAATTTTCTTTTTAATGTTAAAACTTTAATCTAAAATTGTTATATTGTTTCATTTGATTCTTGTTGGTTGAAATTACATGCATGTAAATCCTAGACATATGCAAATGTATGTCATATGCATAATCTGATTCTGAAAAGGTTAGACTTCTTGAGCCAAAATTGAATGATATGAGCAAGTATTTGACCGATACTTGTAGTAGACTCTAGACATAGAGCACGTTCATACAAGATTAAGAGAAGCTAGTGTTGGAATCATAATTTAGACTTATAAACATATATTGTTTAAGTTGAAATATCCTTAAGTTTTCTCTCAAAAGAAGCAAACTGTAGTAGATCTATCCTGATCAGTAAACAACTTAGCTTTTCCCAAGGCATTATTAGGATTTAAGGTAGATTTCGAGTAACCCCAACCTCTTCATTCAAGAACATATTCATCTTTACTGAAAGATCTTTTCCATTTCATTTTATTCAATAGTTTGTTATATATTTTTACTCATCTTTGTTATTGAATTTGCCAACACATTTTTATCACTATTTTGCCATAGCATACATTCATTAGTGATAACATAATTCAAATTTTACTGACCTAATCCTTGTGGAGACGATACACATACTTATCACTTTATTACTTGTCACAACGTGTATACTTGCACAATTGCGTAATTCATTTACACGCGATAGCTAAATCCAAAATTCACCTAAAAGCCAGATAAGGACACCAACCTAAGAACCCAAGCCCACCTCCAATAAAACATATACCCTGACACTCCATCTTCTCTACAGAATTTAAAGAAAAATAATCATTACCCTTCAGTTTGATAGGGTCCCTCTCTAATCTACCCATTCTTCTTCTTTCATCACATTCACTTGCCCTTTGCACTGTTTCTTTAATCCTTCCCTTGCTTACACAAGTCTTTTGTGTGTATCAAAGCTTCTTTGTTTCTTCAAATTCAAAATTTGATTTTCTTTTTAACGAACAGGTTTGCAAATCAACGAAGCAACGTTAGGTACCACTACAAATCTTACTGTAATTTGATCTTCTATTTTTTCTAACGGCTGGGCCACTGTAGTTACAACTAACAAAAAGAATGAAAAGGACCCTATTGATCTTTTTTCTAAGGAGCAGTAGCTTATAACATACACACGTACTTATTCTGTAACAGCCCAATTTTGAGTGGTGTCTAAAACAGTGATTTCGGGATCACAACTTAGACGACTTGAGTCGTAAATTTAATCATCTTAATATTTATGATGTCATTAGCATCGTATTAAGATTTGGTTTACATGATATCAAGTGATTATAGGTGAGGTTAGTTAAAGTTAAAAAGGATTAATTGAGCTTATTGATGAAAGTCTTAAAATTTACAAAATTGTCATGTAGTATATAAGTTAAAATAATGAATTAAAATAGAAATTTCATCATTTTTATCTCTTCTCCTTTCTTCTTCACGGAAAACAAGGAAGATCTAGGGTTTCCATTTTGTTAATTTTGAGCTTTGATTTGAGTAAGCAAATGTTGATCGTTTTTGGTATTTTTATGTTTTTTAGTCCGTATTAGCTTAATCTAGCTAATCTAAGGATTAATTTGTGAATCTGTCGAAGTTTATAAAACTTTCCATTGTTGAAAATGCTTGTTCTTGAAGGTTTTTATTGGATTTGTATGCTTGATGAATAGATTCATTGATTTTGTAAAGTAATTTTGAATGAAATTGAAGTTAGAGACTAGATTGTAAAAAGAGTGAAAGTGCATGTTCTTATTGAGAAATAATTGAAAATAGGTGTTGGGTGAAAACCCATAAATGTTTGGCTATTAAGAATTTAGAAAGAAATTAGTTATTTTGCATGTTTTATGCTTAAGGACTAAATTGAATAAAAGTAAAAGGTTAAGGGTAAAATCATAATTTTCCCAAAAAGGATCAAATTGAGTTGAAGGACTTGATTTTGTGATTTAATATGGAAATTGGTATGATTTGTTAACTTAGATTATGATCGAGCCACAGATCGTAAAAAGGAGAAATTAGTAGATTAGTCCCTAGTACTTATCTACAACTGCAATTTAGTCCGGTAAGTTTATAAAGTAAATTTTGTACCTAAATATTTCTTGTATGTATCTTATCTATGTTTAACAAATGGAATACCTTAGATTCAATGAGATTTGAAGAAATGAAATCAAAGAGATAGTAGGCTTTAAGCCGTTGAAATGAAACCGAGGCGATGGCTGGGGTACTGCATATGTTACGAGTCCTTGATAGCTTGTGTGACTAGAATTGTGAGTTGAAAAAAGATATGAAATCCTAAATGGATTATAGGCCCTACAATGGTTGGGATTTATGCTTGAATGCATATTCTTGACAATTCGCGTGAGCAGCATCGTTAAGGGACAGTTTACAGATAGACACCATACCGATGGTTGGGGTACCGCATATATTACGAGTCCTTGATAGCTTGTGTGAGAAGCATCAAGTATTGGTAACAGAAAATTTATAGACAGGAAAATTGAAATACTAAATATGGTTTGAGGAAGCAAACAGTTCATGCTAGCTCAGTTGAGTTATAATTATTTTATGCCTATGATTGGTAACATTTAAACTTTTCGAACTTACTAAGCTATGAAGCTTACCAAAGATGTTATTTGTTGTCTTGTAGATTTACCTTGCTGCTTGAAGATCGGATCATCTCCACGAAGTCACACTATTGCAGAGCTCGTTTGGTAGTTTTTACATCACTTGGTTTTATGGCATGTACTAGGATGATGTTATCTTTTGCTTTATGTATTCAAGATAGTGATAATCTTGTTATGTTTGATGAAATATTGAATGTAGAAATGTATGTTGTTCAAGTTAGAATATAGACTTAGAAGTACAATGTAATGGCTTGGAAACTATGAGTTTTGTAATGGCCTAATGCATTTTGAAGATATGAATGGTATGTGTTGATAAACTTGTGTTTTGGCATGATTCTTGAGATTCTACATACTTATTTCGGTAGAACCCATGCATGTATCGGTAGAAGTATAGGGTAGGAGAGAGGTTGCTCACTGACTTGGGTTGTATCGGTAGTTGTATAGTAGGTATTGATTGTTCTGTACTTAGAAGTACTAGTAGTTTGTGTACTTGTATCGGTAGAAGTTGCAGGGTGAGACTTCTTAGCTCTCTAGAGTTTTTAGTATATGTAAAAGCATGATAGATTTCAGTAGAAGTCTCACTTGTATCGGTAGTACTGCCTCAAGTATTAGTAGAAGTCTACACTATTCCTGAACTATTTACTGACTTCAGAACTACAGATACTTGTCAAACAAGTGTCGGTAGAAGTCTCCAAAAACCTTAGAAATGACCATTTTGCCCTTGTTGACATGTAGTTATAATTAATAGGTAATTTATGACGTATTGGGTTTATTTCTTTAACAATGTAAGAGTAAATGATATGATATTTATAACACCAAAAACTCGAAACCGTCGCTGATCAGGGTCTCAATGTTTTATTGTTCATCTATCACTATTCATATTCTATTTTCATCTCATTCAATCATATTTTAATAAAGATGTGTACTCAACACGTCATAATCATCAATTGATTATAATCATAACTCAATAAGAGTAAAAAGTTTATTTTCATGATTTTTGGGGACTTTTATCGGTACTTGTTGAACAAGTATTGGTAGTTGTCAAGTCGGTAAACAGTTCAAGAACAGTGCAGACTTCTATCGATACTTGAGACAATATTATCGATACAAGTATGACTTCTACCCGATACTAAAAACTCCAGAGAGTTAAGAAATCTTACCCTACAACTTCTATCGGTACAAGTATACGAGCTACCGATACTTATGATGCAACTATCGATACAACTCAAGCCAGTGAACAACCTCTCTCTTACCCTATACTTTTACCGATACATGCATGAATTCTACCGAAACAAGTATGCAAAATCTCTAGAATCATACCAAAACATAAGTTTATCAACACATATCATTCATAACATCAAAATGCATTAGACCATTATATAATTCATAGTTTCCCAAGTCATTGCATTGTCCTTCCAAGACTATATTCTATCTTGAACATGCATACATTACTACATTCAATATTTCATTAAAGCATAACAAGATCATCAAAATTTCAAACAAGTAAACAAAAGTTAACATCATCCTAGTACATATCATATAACCAAGTGATGAAGGACTACCAAACCGACTCCGTGATACTGTGACTTCATGGAGATGATCTGATCTTCAAGCAGCAAAGAAATCTACAAAACAACAATAACATCTTTGGTAAGCTTCATAGCTTAGTAGTAAGTTCGAAGAGTTTAAAGAGTTTCCAAAACATATGCTTTAAGCAGTTATAACTCAACCGAGCTAGGATGAACTGTTATTTCCTCAAGCCATATTCGGTATTCCAACTTTCCTGTCTATATCTTTTCTGTTACCAGTACCCGATGCTACTCACACAAGCTGTCGAGGACTCGTAACGTATGCGGCACCCTAGCCGTCGGGTACAACATCTGTCTGTAAATTATCCCCTAATGATGCACACAAGCTATCAAGAATATGTATTTAAGCATAAATCATAGCCATCGTAGGGCCTATAATCCAAAATTTTGGATTCATTTCTCATTTCCCATTTAATATTCACGATGACACAAAGTCATCGGACCTTAAATCCATAAAAGGATCTATATTCTCACGATGACACATAGTCATCGGACTTCTTAATCCGTAAAGGATTCATATACTCATGATGACACATAGCCATTGGACCTCATAATCTGTAAAGGATTCATATACTCACGATGACACATAGTCATCAGACCTCATAATCCGTAAAGGATTCATATACTCACGATGACACATAGGCATTGGACCTCATAACCCGTAAAGGAATCATATACTCATGATGACACATAGTCATCAGACCTTTTTCATTTATGGTTCAAGACCCGTTAGCCTTTCCTTTCCTTTGTTCCCGTCTTCCACACTTCTGATCATCGTTCTAACTCACAGCAATTGTTTACAAAACAAGAATATACAATTTAAATTGGAATTTAATAATACGAACTTACCTGATTGATTTGTAGTATCAACTTAAGTATAGGGACTATCCGTCAGTAAGACATCCAAGTCTAGCTCCCGAAACTGTATAGCCCCTAATGACATGTCCTTTGTGTCCCAAATACTCACGAAGTTCATATGTGTCATATACTATGTCTATTTCAATTAACTTTCATCACATTATACCATTTCGAGCAAACATCCATATAATCTTTATTTATCAGACATAATATCGAATTAACTAACCATGTCATTTAACTCAATTTCTATTTGTCATATATCAACCAAATTTATTCATTCGTAACATGAATAATAACAAACACAACACATAATCATTTAAGCGTTTCGTTGTCATCTGATTTCAACTATATCATTTTGTTACTTTCAATCATACTCCTCAATACAATTTCATTTCAATTTAATTCAATTTCTCAATTTAATATTTACTAAGCAAACAAATTTAAATACAACATACTTAAATCATTTTAATAATTTACAAACAAAAATTAAATTAGTTATTTACTGTACGAACTTACAGTTAAAGTGAACTCTAGGGGAGAATCCGTAATTTTTCTTTTTCCATGATCGGGACACGATCTTGATCTATGACAATAATTTCATTCATTATTTAAATAAACATGAATTTTTAGTCAATTTATGGAAATAAGCCTTTTTGGTATTTTTACAAAATTACCCTTAACTTTTCACTTTTAATCAATTTAGTCCTTAGCATCAAACTTGCAAATTAACCATTTTTAAATAATATTAAGCTCAACCGAATACTATAGCATTTCAACACTGCCCATATTTGTGTTTATTTAACCCCAAGTCCTTGAATTTTTTACTATTTTCACATTTTAGTCTTTAAACGGTAAAATCATCAAAAACTACTTTACAAAATAATCAAATCTAACAATGAAGCTTATAAATCTTCCATAAAATTTCAAGAACAAGCTTATTCATCAATGGAAAATTTTATAACATTTGACAGAACCACATATTAGTCCTTAGGTTAGCTAGATCAAGCTAAAACGAACTCAAAAACATAAAAATTACTAAAAACGGATGAGAATCACTCACCCAAATATGGAACCAAGCTTGACCGAAGCTTTCCCTACTCTCTTCTAGGGTTTTTGGCAACTTAGGAAGGAAGAAGATGATTTAATTTCATCTTTGTTTTGTTTTAATTTTACGTTTTAAAAAGAAATTACCATTTTATCCTTTAAATTTAACTTCAATTTGGCTAAATAAATGTCAAAACCGTCCACTATAAACATTAATGACTTAATTACCATAGAGGTGCCTTACCTTATCATCCAATTAGCATTTAATGCCTTTAATTAATGGAATTCAACTTTTGCATCTTTTATGATTTAATCCTTTTCATGTAATTAACTATCTAAACTTTAAAATTTCATAACCAAATTTTAATACGACACTAATGACCTCGTAAATATTAAATAATTAATATTTACAGTCTGACACATCAAAGTTATAGACTCGAAACCACCATTCTCAATCATACTAAAAATAAACTAATTAGTAAATCCCCATTTTATTAGGATTTAATTGCAATTTACCAAAATATAAAGAGTTTCACATCATTTTTATTATTGAGCCATTTAAAGAGGGTCCAATTTCATAATTGGTCCTTCAATTATATTAAATTTCAATTAAATAAACTTTATTTTAATTTGACCTTAAACTACTTAGGACTAAAAGAATAAATATTCCAAAAGATAGTGGAAGGTAATCATATCCTCCACCATTTGGACTTTTTGACCATGGTGTAATTACCACTTTGGTCCCTTTTATTTTTAATCAAGCAATTAACTTTTACCCCTTTGACAATTTACTCCTTTTTCCTTAAATAAGCAATTAATCATCAAAATTACCCAACCGAACTTCACATATAATAAGACTGTAAATATTTAATAAAATTATTTACGACCCTTAATTTCAGAAACGAGGTCCCAGTACCTCATTTTTTTAACCACTTGACTTTGAACCAAATCACTTATACTAACTTTTATTCAATAATTAAAATTCTTCAATTCAAAATTCCACATAAAATTATTATTGACTTATTTAATTTAAACACTCATTATAAAAATTTTCTCGTTGGGTTTGTGGTCTCAAAATCACTGTTTTCGACAACGCAAAAAAACGAGCTGTTATAACTCTCCCCCCTTAGGAAATTTCGTCCTTGAAATTTTTATCTAACAGTACCTGTTTATTCTAATTTTTTTCCTCACAACAAAAATCATTACTAGCTCATCCAAATATAGAGAATAACAATCTCATAATAGTCTCAAATAACACAATTTTTATCTTGACTTTCCCTACTCAGGAATCATAATAAGCAATAATAATTTAGACAATACTTGATGTTCAATTTCCTTCCCAAATTCAAGATAGATCGAAACAAAAATTTTCAGAGATGTTTGTTTCTGTTTTTTTTTGAAGTTTTCGTATAATAATAGAAAAATCTTTTTACCCGAACCTATTCAAATCCATCTCTCAAATTTACATAACCAAGAAAACCAACCTCACTAAACCAAAATTCATCGTTGACAGTTTTCACATAGATTATTTCTCACACATAGTTTATAATACATTTATCACATTTACGAATACACATTCTATTTGAAGTCTATCAAAATATCATCAATAATCATAATTATGTTTGTATCTAAATATCTAGATAATCTTGAACAATCTGGTTCATCATATTCATAATTCAACAGAGACATTAGTTAATCTAGACAATATTACCAGAATTCTTAGTGATTATCTCAAGTTCAAAAGAAGTCTTCAGCATCTCTTATCTTTAACTAGAACTGAATAACTAAATCTTTATTAACTTCCAAATACATTGTTATGTCCTTTTAACTTATTGAACAAGTCCTTGTATAAGATATAGTTAATTTTTTATATCTTGAATTTATTTCCTTATTGGATTTTAGGTCATTTCCTGTACAAAGTCATCTGAACAACTCTGATTATATACTATACGATTTATCAGACTCGACCATAATAAGTACATCAGTCCGCCATTTAAGTCATTTCATTTCAGGCTATAATTCACTATAGTATCATGTAACTTCAGTCAATCTATTCTCAAAATAATATCAAATTCATGATTTAATAATATCATCAAATCATCAAGAAAAATCACAATCATAACTTTTCAACAGATAGTTTTAACATATCAACTCTAGCCTATCGGATTATGATTCAAACATTAATCTCATTGGTTAGGAAATAAATCTCTCTTCATTATTAATACAATGCAATGTGAGAATAAGTAACCATCTCAATCAGTGCTTTCACAATAAATAATATCGAGAGAATAGAACATACCAGAAATAATATCGAACACTATAACTTCATATCCGTCATTATGTCCTCAATCCCACTTTATTTACCTATACTTAAGGATAACAATCGCAAAGCTACAAATCCATAAATCACTGTCTTATTAAATCTAAAAGACATTTGACTTTACCATCAGACATTTGTAAAATTGATAAACTTTGACTCACCTTTTCGTTTTCAAATATTTATGAAACCAGTATATTATGACTGGTACCAGAATCAGTAGTCAGAATATTACCATTAACTTCATTAATTTCATCACGATCAGATTCAGATAACATCTATAAAATCTGCAATAAAATAGATATTAGATCAGATCAATCAATATAACACTATCACAGGTTTATATGGCATGTACTTTCTAGACTTTATTCACACTATACTTAGTCCGAGAATAGACTAAATCGTAGCTTTGATACCACTAAATGTAACACCCAAAAACCCAAAACCGTCGCCAGTAAGGGTCCCGATGTTTTAGTGCTCATCTATCACTGTTCATATTCTATTTTCATCTCATTCAATCATATTTTAATAGATGTGTACTCAACATGTCATAAATCATCAATTGATTATAATCACAACTCAACAAGGGCAAAAAGGTCATTTTCAAGATTTTTGGAGACTTCTACTGGTACTTGTTGAATAAGTAACGGTAGTTGTCAAGTCGGTAAACAGTTTAAGAATAATGCAGACTTCTATCGATACTTGAGACAATATTACCGATACAAGTATGACTTCTACCGAAACATGTCATGCTTCTACCGATACTAAAAACTCTAGAGAGTTAAGAAATCTTGCCCTGCAACTTCTACCTGCACAAGTATATGAGCTACCGATACTTATGATGCAACTACAGATACAACTCAAGCCAATGAACAACCTCTCTCCTACCCTATACTTTTACCTATAAATGCATGAGTTCTACCGAAATAAGTATGCAGAATCTCTAGAATCATACCAAAACATAAGTTTATCAACACATATCATTCATAAAATCAAAATTCATTAGACCATTATATAATTCATAGTTTCCCAAGTCATTGCATTGTACTTCCAAGACTATATTCTATCTTGAACATGCATACATTACTACATTCAATATTTCATTAAAGTATAACAAGATCATAAAAATTTCAATCAAGTAAACAAAAGCAACATCATCCTAGTACATGTCATATAACCAAGTGATGAAGGACTACCAAGTCGACTCCATTATAGTGTGACTTCGTGGAGATGATTTGTTCTTCAAGCAGCAAAGAAATCTACAAAACAACAATAACATCTTTGGTAAGCTTCATAGCTTAGTAAGTTCGAAGAGTTTAAAGAGTTACCAAACATATGCTTTAAGCTGTTATAACTCAACCGAGCTAGGATGAACTATTATTTCCTCAAGTCATATTCGGTATTCCAACTTTCCTGTCTATATCTTTTCTGTTACCAGTACCCGATGTTGCTCACACGAGCTGTCGAGGACTCGTAACGTATGCGGTACCCTAGCCGTCAGTACAATGTCTGTTTGTAAATTGTCCCCTAATGATGTTGCTCACACGAGCTATCAAGAATTTGCATTTAAGCATAAATCACAGCCATCGTAGGGCCTATAATCCAAAATTTTGGATTCATTTCTCATTTCCCATTTAATACTCACGATGACACAAAGTTATCGAACCTTAAATCCGTAAAAGGATCTATATGCTCACGATGACACATAGTCATCGTACCTCTTAATCCGTAAATGATTCATATACTCACGATGACACATAGCCATCGGACCTTATAATCCGTAAAGGATTCATATACTCATGATGACACATAGTCATCGGACCTCATAGTCCGTAAAGGATTCATATACTCACGATGACACATAGTCATCGAACCTCATAATCCGTAAAGGAATCATATGCTCACTGTTGAAGCCTAATTTTGACTAGGCCCATTTCAAACCTAATATTAAACCCAAATAAAAATAAATAAATAAATAAATTTTATTTATTTTAAAAGTCCAAATACAAAATTCCAAAGTCCTGATCCAAAATCCAAATTTTACAACCTTTGGCCCAATTACAAAAGACCCAAACCATGGCCCAATACACTAAACCTAAAGTCAAACCCTAAACCACTTGTATCAGCCGCCCTCCCTCACTCAATCAGAAGCTGCCACGTCAGCACCGCCACCAGCAAGTTGCCATTACCACCACCACCACCACTGGTACCTGCAAAGGAGAAAGGACAAATTTTAATGGCAAAGAACAAAATATCATCATTATATTTTTTGTTATAAAACCAGAATTAAAATCAGTTGTAAGGTTACAAACACACAGCTTCGAGATTAATACAAAAAATAGAGCATTCGACATCAGTACTCGCAACAAATTATAATTCAAAGGTAGATTCTCAGCATCTCAATATCTGTTCTCAAAGGTACCTAATAAATAAACATTAATATATTTATTGTTTGTTTACTATTTTGAGCCAGTTTGTTTAAGTATATTACTGTATTTATTTATTATTTACTAATACCCCTATTAATTACTCATTTAGTAAAATTTTCGAAACTGAAAACATATTAAATAATAAATAATATTAATAAATGAAATAAAATAAATTCGAAAGGACGCTCCTGAACCTAGACCGTCACCGACGACGCCACAAACGGAGGTTCGAAACTCGTCTATGTTCATGAGGGCCTCTGTACACAAGATTTCGTCAAATACATACCTGAATGATAATAAAAAAACAAGAACAGATTCAAAAACTAAATGAAAATCGATTAAAAAAGAAGGAAAAGTAAGAATCAGCATCTTTTTTTTCGAAAATCTAGTTCACAAAACCCAGATCTAGTGCTTTTGTCAAGAAATAAAGTTAGATTCGATTATATTTTTTTATAAAAAAAATCCTACCTTGGTTTCTTTAAAGATCTACTCTAGATCTATTTAGATCTAGTTTTTAAAAGTAAATAAAAATAAAAAAAGGAATATGAAAAGGTGTGATTTTCTTACTTGGGCCGTCGTGGAGGACGGCGCATGACAACGCGCGTGTGACAGAGTCGCAGTAGACTACGACAGACCGAGGACCGACCCTTGGTCGGACGATGAGAAGGCAGAGAGAAAAAAAAGGGGGGCAGAGTTTTTTTTAAAACTAATGTGAAGTTGATTTTTTTCTCAAAATTTCAGCCTTTTATAGGCTTTAGAAACGGTGTTGTTTTGAAGGCTGAGTTTCAGCCCCAAAACGGCGTCGTTTTGAGCTTTACCCATTTTCAGACTAGACCCGCTTCAAAGGATCCGCGTGTTTTTGCTTTGGGGGTTATTTACCAATTTGGTCCTTCCACTTTTTTTTCAAATTTACAATCTCATCCTTTTTGTATTTTTGATTAATTTTAAAATTGCCCATTAATTTGATTTGATTTTCAATTTAGTCCTTTAACCTTTTTTTGAAACCCAAGAAGCTGCCACGTGTCCTTTTTTTGTTTATTTATGTAATTAGCCCTTTTCATTTTTCATTTGTTTCAATTTCATCCTTAAATCAATTTTTATTTTATTCTATATTTACCCAGAAATTTTAATTGATTTTCAATTTGGTCCTCTCACCTTAGAAAGCCTGAGAAGCTACCACGTGTCTCATCTTTTTGGTTTTATTGCCCAAAAGGTCACTGAACTTTCTAAAAATTATATTTTGTACCCCTCAATTTTCTAAAATTACATTTTGGCCCCTAAACTTTTCTAAAATTACATTTTAACCTTTAAACTTTTTTAAAATTGCATTTTGACCCTTAAACTTATCCAAAATTACATTTTAACCCTTAAATTTTTCAAAAATTATAGTTTTACCCTTAAACTTCTTAAAAATTATATTTTTACCCCTAAACTTCAAAAAATCACATTTTTACCCTCAAACTTCCAAAAATACATTTTACCCTCGAACTTTCAAAAATCACATTTTAACCCCGAACTTTCCAAAAATCACATTTTTGACCTCAAATTTTCCAAAAGTTCAATTTTAATCCCAAATTTTCCAAAAATTTCAATTTCGATCTCCAAATTCCTCGAAAATTACTTTTTCGTCCCAAATTCTTCGAAACTCCGTCTTTGACCCCGTTTGTTTTGTTTTTCTTTTTCCTTCAATGTTCATACATAGAATTTAATTATTATTCTTTCGTATTTTGTATTCTATTAATTTTATGCTTAAATTTTGTATCTGTTTAATTATTTTATTTCGTGTTATTTAATCTTTGCTATTAACTGTCCATTCATATTTATTCCACACGTTCATTTTCAAAATTATTTTTACATACAAATAAATCTTTAAAACCGAGGCAATATCCTTTTCGTGCGAAAATCTCAAAAAATCATGCCCTAACGTGTTGGGTGTGATTTTTCGTATAATCTACACGAATCGAATATCCTTTTTCAAACTTTTCAAATGCCTTTTAATTTTGAGATTCCGAGAACATCGTGCCCTAACGTGTTGGACACGACTTCAATTCTCCGAGAAACTCGAAACACACGAGCATTTTTCTTCAAATCTAATTTTTGAAAGTCACGCAAAATAAGTTATGTGTCCGAGGATCGTATTTTAAACTTAATTTGAAACTTTAAGTTCTCAAAAAATATACGAATAACTTTAAACAAAATGAGGCAATATCCTTTCGTGTGAAAACTTCAAAAAATTATGCCCTAATGTGCTGGGTGTGATTTTTCATATAATTTACGCGATTGAAATATCCTCTTTAAATCCTTTCAAAATGTCCTTCAATTTCGAAATTCTGAGAATATCGTGCCCTAACGTGTTGGACACAGCCTCAATGAAATTCGAAATACACGGGCGTTTTGTTTCTCGTATTTTAAACTTAGCTTGAGATTTCAAACTTTTAACAAATCAAGACCCGAAAGTAATCAACATGGTACCAATTTTGGGTGTGTGAGGGTGCTAATCCTTCCTCATGCGTAAGCAACTCTCGAACCCATTTTCTAGATTGCGAAGACCAAAATATTTTTCAAAACGGATTTTAAACATTTTATGGTGATCTAATCACACCATATAAAGAGATTGGTGGCGACTCCATATTTTGTTTTTAAAATATTGTTCGAGACCTGTTTTTTTTCCCGAAAAATAAACGTTTCGATAGCTTGGCGACTCCACTAGGGATATTTTTTAAAAGAGAGTCAAGCCAAAAATTGATTATTTCCGGGTCTTTTTTGACAAACTTTTAAACCTTCAGTTTTGTTTAATATACGATCCTTTGCATTTTTGTGTGATGTTATATTATGTTCATATTGCTAGTATAAGTTTGCATTCATATGCATTTGTTACTACCCTTTTAAGTGGAAGCGAGAAACTACTCCTTCATGAGGTTTTCACCTCTGTGCAGGATAGTGGTTCGCTTTCGGGATTACATCTGTACCCATGTTTTCGTGAAGTTTTCACTTTCGTGCAAACATGTGAGAAATGTGTCCCCTAAATCGAACTCATCTGTATGAGCCTGTAATGGGTGAGGATCGAAGAATCTGCTGGTTTGGGTACCCTTTACTCTAGAAACTAACCGAACTCATCTGTATGAGCCTGTAATGGGTGAGGATCGAGGAATCTGCTGGTTTGGGTACCCTTTACTCTAGAAACTAAACAGCATATAATGAACCGTAAGTACTTGCCTTAGAAAAAGTTATGCCGAACCTTATAGCAATTATCCAAGACAAGTTCTTAGGTTCTTTGTTTTATACTTATATATTGATATTGATGTGCTCTGCTAACATGTTCTTTTTGTCTCTTTTGCTTGCATTGCATTATTATACAAGAAAAGGTGTTGATTTAAGTTCAATTACCAAATAGGCAATTTCATCATGGAAGACGGATTTCTTGATAAAGTGGATGATAACATGGTTGCTGCTTATGGTCAGAGGAACGATAGCGTGAGAAAAGAGACAGTTTGAAATAGGGGAATTTATCAGATTTTTGGGATTATACTCGGATTAAGGTAACTCAAAATAATTTGCAAGAATTGAGAGACACTTGGGGTCAATGGGATAGTCAGATGAAGTAGATGTTGTATCAAGAATATGGAGACTTACCCTACTTACTCGAAGTGAAGGCAGACAAACATCTCTTTTGAGCTCTCACTCAGCACTGGAATCCTGCATATAGCTATTTCACCTTTGAAAATTTCGATATGACGCCCACGGTGGAAGAGTATACCGCATTGATTCGTTGTCCCAGAATTCAAGTTGACAAAGCATACTTGAAAGATGCATGTGTCCCAACATTTTTGAAAAGATTAATGAACGTAACCGGGATGAGTGAACGGTGGGCTGTGTCTAGGATCAAGGTAAAAGGAGACAATAAGTGTATCAATTGGAAATGTCTGCGAGATCTGATACTGGCACACCTAGATATGAAGAAACGCATAGACATTTTTGCTCTTGGCATATACGGGTTAGTCTTTTTCCCAAAAGCATTAGGGCATGTGGAAGATGCAGTTGCGGTTCTGTTTGATCGGCTTAGTAAAGGAGTCACGCCCATCCCAACAATTCTTACCGAAACCTTCAGATCATTAAACGCTTGTCGAAGAGAAGGGGAAGGAAGGTTCATTGGTTGTGCACCACTTCTAATGGTTTGGTTTCAAACTCATTTCTACAAGGTAGAGAAATTTTCATGCAAAGTGTTCTCGACCAATTTCTCAGCTTTGAGGGAATTCATTGCCACACAAAGGGAACAAAGTATATCCGGGGAAAAATGGATGGCTGTCCTTCAGAACCTTTAGGATGAGGACGTCGAATGGTGCGCGCTTTGGTTTATTCCTGATGAGATCCTCTATCGTTGTGGCAGCTTTGATTGAGTCCCTTTACTCGGGGTATAAGGTGCTATAGGATATGCCCCTCTTCTCGTGTTGAGGCAATACAAGAAGAGACAATTTATCCCAGTGACACATGGCCTAGCTCAATGCGAGTTCTCCTACAAAGGGAGTGATTACAAGAAAAGGGTCCGAGAGATAGCAAATGCATGGAAGAAAGTACATAGGATGAAGAAGTTTAGTGCTAGCCTGTTGACGACATCAAATTATGATTGGTGGAGTAAAAGAGTTAACGATAACATTCCAGCAATAGATCCCGAAAATGTTTGGCCAATAGAAGAATTTTTACAAGAGGTCCCGTCAGAGATAGACATCATGAAACAAGACTTTGAGAAGTTAAGCGTAGAATTCGGAAAGAGAATAGAGATTCTGGAAGAAGAAAAGATAAAGTTGGGATTGGACGTGGATATATGTAGGTTAGAGGCTGAAAATTAAGGAAAGGAAAAAACAAAGTAAAAGAAGACTTAGAAGACTTGAAGAAGGTTTATAAGAAGCTTCAATTGTCCATGAGAACCGTTAGACTAGGTAAGACGTCGAAACAATGGTGGAAAGAAATTCAGAAGCAAAAAGATCAAACAGAATAGTGGCAAAGGAAATTCCAAGACGGTCAGGCTCGAGAGAACGTCATGAAAGGAGAATTGCTAGAAAAACAAGTCAAGAAGGCTGAATTGAAAGCCCAAATAGCTGGTTTAGAAGCTAGAATAATGGAGTTAGAAGAGTAACTATGTAGACACTGCAACCGGAACTCCGTCCTCGAACTTAAGGCAAGTATGGCTGAAAGTAAGGAATTAAGGGAAAGGGTATAGGAATTGGAGGCTGCACTCCACAACAGTGAGATTTGAATCAAGATCCTTGAAAGGAATCTAGAAACCAGCGAATGACACTTTCGACAAACTCAAAGATAGGTCGAAGAAAGAGATTATGTAATGGGAAAAACACTAACCCAAATGAGAGAAGCCATTGGTCACATGCAAGAGTTAGCTGTCGTAGCTGATATTTTGAGCCTCCAATATGAATTGAAATCAGAACGATGAAAGAAATTAGCTAGGCTTCTTGGGAATATCAAAGCTTTAGGCTATAGGGCAAAGCCATTTGTGTAATTTCGCTTTATGTAAAGAAGTTTTTCTTCTAGAGAAGTTGTTATAATGGAATTGAATTCAAAGTCAATGCCTTTTCTTACATTGCATACATGCATTCATTCGCATTACATCTTCACATATTTTAGCATGATAATTCTAACTAATTAAAACTTTAACAATTACATCAGTAATTATTGAAAATCCACATCACTATAACACTCATAAAAAAACCAAAGCTATGGAGTAAAGGCTAGAGAAAATTCAAAAGGAAATGCAAGAGCAAGTGCAAGTGCAAGTGCAAGTACAGTTGCAAGACCATTTGGCAAAGGTACAACAAGATATGAAGGACCAGATTATAGAATCTCAAAGGAGCATTATAAGTGAGATAGCACAGCTGATAAGAGTAAGGGCGGATAAAAGAAAAATTCTATGCATACTCAAGCACCGCTAGAAACATATCCACGTGGAGTACCTGTAACAATAAGAGCACAACAACACCCAGGCGGTATGTTAGGGCCAACAAATTTTCAGATGGGATTTGGTTCCAACCCCGAAGATAATGTAGCCATTCCCGTCGTCCATAACTTGGATGACGTAGAGGAGACGAAAAGAGCAATGCCTGAGATCCCTAGACAGTTGGAGGACAAATACAAGTGGTTGGAACAAAAAGTGAAAGCAATGGAAGGTACTGATGCCTTCTATGGCATTAACGCTAAGGAGTTGAGCCTTGTCCCAGACCTAGTGCTCCCCCAAAATTCAAAACACCTGATTTTGACAAATACAGCGGGACCAGCTGCCCTAAGGCATACATTACATGTTCTGCAGGAAGATGGCTGGGCATGTCCATAATGACTAATTATTATTACACTGTTTTCAAGATAGTCTAACAGTATCTATAGCCAAATGGTATAATCAGTTGAGTCGTGCCAAGATAAGCTCATGGAAGGATCTGGCACAAGCATTTATAAAGCAATATAATTATGTAATTAACATGGCACCTGATAGACTGACCCTGCAGAGAATAGAAAAGAAGCCAAATGAGAGTTTTCGACAATACACTCAAAGATGAAGAGACATAACAACCCAAGTACAGCCACCGTTATTGGAAAAGGAAACAACTATGTTGTTCATTAATACTCTGAAGGCCTCTTTTATTAACCATATTTTGGTAAGCACTACCAAAAGTTTATCTGACATGGTTATGTTAGGGGAGATGGTCAAGAACGCAATTCGAAGTGAAAAATTGAGGCGAGAGAAGGTGTCAGAAGAAAACTCCCAGAAAAAAGGAAAATGAGGTCAACAACGCAGACTCTTACAAGAAAAATTACTCAAAGCCAATGGTGATGGCGTCGCCCAAAACCATGGAAGGAAACTATCAAAGAAATCCAAGGCAGAGGTTTGGTGCGAGACCAAAAATGGAATTCACTCCAATTCCCATGACATATAGGAAACTTTATCCGAGATTGTACGAGGAACGTCTCGTGTTGCCAATCGATGTAAAGCCATTGCTACCACAATTCCTGAGTTGGTACGACGTGAACGCACGATATGAATATCATGCAGGGATAGCCAGACATTCAATTGAGAACTGCGCGGCCCTAAAAAGGCATGTACAGCAGCTCATAGATGCCGAGGTCCTGAGATTCGAGGATCTTACGAATCCCAATGTATCAGGGAATCCGCTAACCAAGCATCCTGATCAAGGGATGAATGCAATAGTCGGAGGAGAAGGAAGATCAAGACTCGAATTGAGGAAGTAAGATCACCCTTAAGATGGGTATGGCATGAAATGATAAAAATAGGTTTAATTTCCCAAGATTCGGGAAAAGCAGTAAGAAAAGGACGCTACTGTATGTTCCACAATAATGAAGGGCATGAGATTCAGGAATACGACGAGTTCAAAATTGTGGTACAAGGATTGATAGACAATAAGGAGTTGGAATTTTTTGAAGAAAAAGAAGAAGTGGAAGAAGTATGTGCCTCTAAAAAGTGCACAGCTAAGAAAACTTTTGGGGTTAATAATCCAATGATAATCATTTCACGGCCAAGGAGCGACGAAACTAAAGCAAGAGTTGCTCCCACAATAATAATTCAGAAACCTGTAGCCTTCCCCTATAAGGATGACAAAAAAGTACCTTGGAATTATAATTGTAATGTAATAGTATCAAGAGGGAAAAATTCCAAGGTTGAATCAGAAAGAGCTCGAGACGTAAGCCTTGTCACGCGTAGTTGGAAAGATTATGACCCTACAAAAGCAAAAAATGAAACATTTGGAAAAAACTTGGAAGAGCCGAAAAGTGGAAATACTAGTGGACTAAAGTCACCAATTAACGAGCCAGTAACAGAAAATGAGGCTAAGAAATTCTTGAAGTTCCTCAAGCACAGTGATACAGCGTAGTGGAGCAATTACACAAGCAGCGGCTCGTATATCCATTTTAACGCTGTTACAAAGCTCGGAAGCACATCGTAATGTGCTAATGAAAGTATGAAATGAGACTTATGTAGCTGAGGACATTTCAGTTAACAAACTAGACCGCTTGGTTAATAATGTCAGCATTGATAATTTCATCTTTTTTAATGATGACGAAATACCCCAAAGAGGTATAGGATCAACAAAAGCGCTACATATCACCACCCGCTGTAAAGGTTACACACTGCTTGGTGTATTGATTGACAATGGTTCAGCCTTGAACATTTTGCCATTGACAACATTAAAGAGGTTATCGATCGATAGTTCTCATATGAAGACATGCCACAATGTAGTGAGAGCGTTCGATGGAACAAAAAGGAAAGTTATGGGTTGGATCGAGATACCATTGTTAATTGGTCCAAACTCATACGAGGTAGACTTCTTAGTAATAGATATCAAACTAAGTTACAACTGCTTACTTGGAAGACCGTGGATCCATTCAGCAGGAGCAGTGCCGTCATCATTACACCAAAAGCTGAAATTGGTGACCGAAGGATGATTAGTCACAATAAATGCTAAGGAGGACTTAATTGCGTCAATAGCAAATGATGCGCCAAACATTGGAGTAGATGAAGAAGCTTTGGAATGTTCTTTCCGATCCTTGAAATTCGTCAATGCAACCTTCATCGTCGAAGGAAGCAAAATCCTTGTACCCAAAATATCAAAAATCACAAAGATGGCCCTAAAAATGACAATTGGCAAAGGAGCCAGAAGATATGAAACTCATCCAAATGAGCATCTATGAGATTCCGGCTCATTGTTATGATATTGAAGAAGAAGAAGAAGAAGAAAGGGATGATCGCCCATGGTACCAAGATATTCTTCAGTATGTAAGAGATCGCAAATACCCCGAGCAAGCTTCTGAAAATGAAAGGAGGACATTGAGAAGACTTGCCAATAAATATGTCCTAGATGGGGAAATCTTGTCCAAAAGGAGAAAAGATCAGGTGTTTCTAAGATGTGTCGACGTAGTTGAAGTTAGGAAGATCTTAGAAGAAGTTCATGAAGGCATTTGTGGGACACACGCCAATGGTTTCACAATGGCTAGGCAGATAATGAGATTTGGGTATTACTGGTCTACCATGGAAGGGGATTGCATCAATTATGCTAAGAGGAGCCATAAGTGCTAGATCTCTGGAGACAAGATTCATGTACCTCCATCACACCTTCATGTCATGACTTCTCCTTGGCCATTTTCTATGTGAGGCATGGATGTCATTGGGCCAATTTCTCCAAAGGCTTCTAAGGGTCATAGATTTATCTTCGTGGTTATCAATTATTTTACCAAATGGGTAGAAGCATCTTCTTACACCAACGTCACGAAATCTGCGGTTAGTAAGTTCTTGAAAAAGGAGATTATTTACCGATATGGGATGCTAGAGAGGATCATATCTGACAATGACTTGAATTTGAACAATAGCACAATAGCGAAAGTTTGCGAGCAATTCAAAATCAAGCATCATAATTCGTCTCCTTATCGCCCAAAGATGAGTGGAGCTGTAGAGGCTGTTAACAAAAATATCAAGAAGACCATTGCGAAAATGACTAAGACCTACAAAGACTGGCACGAAAAACTACCATTTGCCTTCTTTGCTTATAGAACTTCAATCAAAACTTCTACAAGGGCAACACCATTCTCACTATCATATGGTATGGAAGCAGTCTTACCTATTGAGGTTGAGATACCTTCTTTCAGAGTCCTGACTGAGTTACAGTTAAATGAGGCAGAATGGATTCAGGCCTGATATGATCAGTTGAATTTAGTCGAATAAAAGAGGTTAAAAGTTATCCGCCATGGTCAGATGTACCAAAAAAGAATGATGCGAGCTTATGACAAAAAGGTTCATCCTAGAGAATTTCATGAGGGAGATTTAGTTTTGAAAAAGATACTTCCCATACATAAAGACTTCCGCAGGAAATGGATACCTAACTAGGAAGGACCTTAAGTAGTAAAGAAAGCTTTCTCAAGAGGAGCTCCCATTCTAACAGAAATGGACGGCAAAGATCTGCACATCCCCGTCAATTCAGACTCGATGAAAAAATATTTTGCCTAAAATTGAGATGAAAACCTGTAAAGGGTGTCTCAAAAAAAAAGGATCGAGATGAAAACTCGCAAAGGGCATCTTGAAACCAAAGGAATTTTGAGTCGAAAACCCGCAAAGGGCGGCTCAAATTCAAGAATGGGTTCGAAGTGATCATTTCTCCTTCGATTATAACAGAATGAAAGAAAATTATAACTCGAACATCAACAAAGCACTCCAGGTCTTTTAGACATATATTTGGGCTTAGAATGATTCTCAGCGAGTCGAATCAGAGAAGCCCATCCTGTGATATTCGAGGCATTTAATTGTCTTTTGTTATATACTTGGCAATCTCTTAACTAAAATTTGCCTCCTATTGATCTTTTGAATTGTGTCTTCAATAAATTTCAACCTTATTCTTTCATAATCTCGTTCAAGCATTTAGCATTTAAAATAACAGATAATGAACCAATAATATGAATCATACAAAGATCCATAAGCATTATTCTGGAATTTCCTAAATAGTATAGGGGCCCAAAACAGGACCAACAATTGGAAGACTTGAAAACAAGTAGTTCAGGCTGAGCCTAGAAGGAGACAGGATAGCACACCCATGACAGAATTTGGACAAGTGACAAGCTATGTTAACCAAAATAATAAACGGGCATTCATCATACGCATTCATCTAGTTAGGAGCATTTGATTCATTCTGATAATTCGGGCCTATATATGAGGTCTATAGAAGCATACTTTACAGGTCACATCCCCATAAAATGGAGAGATGAACCAAGAAAACATTGGAGCTGATACCCTAAAGACGAAGAGGAGTAGATTGAAACCGTAACAGTAAATATTCTACCTCGAAGTTACAGTGGATCAAACTACAATACCAAGCCTTTATCTCTTTGAAGTTGCAGTAAGAGCAAGATGAAATTTCGACATCAAATCCTATCTTCCTGAAATTGTAGTGGAGTTGGATTCAAACTACATCATTTTTTACCCTTAATCAAGAAGGGCGAATTGAAGATTCCGATCTCTTACCCCGAGCCTAGGGCAGATTGCAACCATTTGATCTTTTACCCCGAGCCTAGGGTAGATCACCATCAACCAATCTCTTACCCCGAGCTTGGGGTAGATTGCAGCCATTTAATCTCTTACCCCAAGCTTGGGGCAGATCACCATCAGTCAATCTCTTACCCCGAGCATGAGGCAGATTGCAGCCATTTAATCTTTTACCCCGAGCCTGGGGCAGATTGCAGCCATTTAATCTCTTACCCCTAGCCTAAGACAGATCACTATCAACTAATCTCTTACCTCGAGCCTAGGCAAATTACAGCCATTTGATCTTTTACACCGAGCCTGAGGGCAAATCACCATCAGCCAATCTCTTACCTCAAGCCTGGGATAGATTGCAGCCATTTGATCTTTTACCCCGAGCCTAAGGTAGATTACAGCCATTCGATCTCTTACCCCGAGCCTGAGACAGATCACCATCAGTCAATCTCTTACCCCGAGCCTAGGGCAGATTACAACCATCCAATTTTTTACCCCGAGCCTTGGGCAGATCACCATCAGCCAATTTCTTACCCCGAGCCTAGGGCAAATTACAGCCATCCGATCTTTTACCCCGAGCTTGAGGTAGATCACCATCAGCTAATCTCTTACCTCGAGCTTGGGGCAGATTGCAACCGTCCGGTCACTTATCCCGAGCCTGGGACAGATCACCACCATCCAATCTCTAAAAAAAATTTCCCATCTTTTACCCTCAAGTCAAGAGGATAGATTCAAACCACCGTCAATTTCTCTAAAGTTGCAGTGGAGTGGACTGGAACTTCAAATCCCATCTTCCTGGTGAAATACAAAGAAGTGGACACAGATATGAAGCTACGACACCAAACCCCTGAAGTTGCAAGCGAATTGAGTGAAGCTGCAGTAACAAATTTTGTCTTTTTGAAAATTACCTTAAGGCAAGATGGAATCACAAACACCGAAGATATAGAGAAGCAGATGCAGCGAAGTTAAACGACCGACAAAGTGAAGGGTGGGCTGATTGAAGAAAGAGCGTCAAAGAAATGAGACATGACAAAATTGGGCCTCATTTTGGTCTTTGCTCCATTCCTGTTACATAGCAATGAGCAAAGAGAGGCAGCTATTGAAGCCCAATTTTGACTGGGCCCATTTCGATCCCAACATTAAACCCAAATAAAAATAAATAAATAACAACCTTTGGCCCAATTACAAAAGACCCAAACCATGGCCCAATACACTAAACCTAAAGTCAAACCCTAAACCACTTGCATTAGCCGCCCCTCCCTCACCCAATCAAAAGCTGCCACATCAGCACCACCACCAGCAAGTTGCCACTGCCACCACCACCGCCACTGGTACCTGCAAAGGAGAAAAAACTGATTTTAAAGGCAAAGAACAAAATATCATCATTGTATTTTTTGTTATAAAACCAGAATTAAAATCAGTTGTAAGGTTACAGACACACAGCTTCGAGATTAATACAAAAAATAGAGCATTCGACATCAGTACTCACAGCAAATTATAATTCAAAGGCAGATTCTCAGCATCTCAATATTTGTTCTCAAAGTTACCTAATAAATATACATTAATATATTTATTGTTTGTTTACTATTTTGAGACAGTTTGTTTAAGTATATTAATGTATTTATTTATTATTTACTAATACCCCTATTAATTACTCATTTAGTAAAATTTTCGAAACTGAAAACATATTAAATAAATACATAATAAATAATAAATAATATTAATAAATGAAATAAAAGAAATCCGAAAGGACGCACCTGAACCCAAACCGTTGTCGACGACACCGCGAACGGAGGTTCGAAACTCGTCTATGTTCACGAGGGCCTCTGTACATAAGATTTCGTCAAATACTTACCTGAATGATAATAAAAAACAGGAACAGATTCAAAAACTAAATGAAAATCGATTAAAAAAGAAGGAAAAGTAAGAATCAGCATCTTTTTTTTTTGAAAATCTGGTTCACAAAACCCAAATCTAGTGTTTTGTTAAGAAATAAAGTCAGATCCGATTATTTTTTTTTATAAAAAAAAATCCTACCTTGGTTTCTTTAAAGATCTAGTCTAGATCTATTTAGATCTAGACCTAGATCTAGTTTTTAAAAGAAAAATAAAAATAAAAAAGGAATACGAAAAGGTGTGATTTTCTTACCTGGGCCGTCGTGGAGGGCGGCGCGTGACAATGTGCATGTGACTGAGCCGCGATGGACTACGACCGACCGAGGACCGACCCTTGGTTTAACGGTGAGAAGCCAGAGAGAAAAAAAAAGTGTGGCTGAGTTTTTTTTAAAACTAATGTGAAGTTGATTTTTTTTTCTAAAATTTCAGCCTTTTATAGGCTTTAGAAACGACCCCATTTTGAGGGCTCAGTTTTAGCCCCAAAACGACGTCGTTTTAAGCCTTACCCATTTTCAAACCCGACTCGCTACTATGGATCCACGTGTTTTTACTTTGGGGGTTATTTACCCATTTGGTCCTTCCGCTTTTTTTTCAAATTTACAATCTCATCCTTTTTGTATTTTTGATTAATTTTAAAATTATCCATTAATTTGATTTCATTTTCAATTTAGTTCTTTAACCTTGTTTATGAAACCCAGAAAGCTGCCACGTGTCCATTTTTAGTTTATTTATGCAATTAGACCTTTTTATTTTTCATTTGTTTCAATTTCATCCTTAAATCAATTTTTATTTATTCTAAATTTACCCAAAAATTTTAAATGATTTTCAATTTGGTCCTCTCACCTCTGAAAGCTTGAAAAGCTGCCACGTGTCCCATCTTTTTGGTTTTATTACTTAGAAGGTCCCTGAACTTTCCAAAAAACACATTTTTGCACCTAAATTTTCTAAAGTTGCATTTTAACCCTTAAACTTTTCCAAAATTACATTTTAACCCTAAACTTTTCTAAAATTACATTTTAACCCCTAAACTTTTCCAAAATTACATTTTAACCCTTAAACTTTTCAAAAATTACATTTGTACCCTTAAACTTCTCAAAAATCACATTTTTACCCTCAAACTTCCAAAAATTACATTTTTATCCTCAAACTTCCAAAAATCACATTTTACCCCTGAACTTCCAAAAATCACATTTTCGACCTCAAATTTTCCAAAAGTTAGATTTTAATCCCAAATTTTCCAAAAATTTCAATTTTGATCCCTAAATTCCTCGAAAATTACGTTTTCATCCTAAATTCTTCGAAATCCGTCTTTGACCCCATTTGTTTTGTTTTTCTTTTTCTTCAATGTTCATACATAGAATTTAATTATTATTCTTTTGTATTTTGTATTCTATTAATTTTATGCTTAAATTTTGTCTCTGTTTAATTATTTTATTTCGTGTTATTTAATCTTTGCTATTAATTGTCCATTCATATTTATTCCACACGTTCGTTTTCAAAACTATTTTTACATACAAATAAATCTTTAAAATTGAGGCAATATCCTTTTCATGTGAAAATCTCGAAAATTCATGCCCTAATGTGCTGTGTGTGATTTTTCGTATAATCTACACGAATTGAATATCCTTTTTCAAACTTTTCAAATGCCTTTTAATTTTGAGAACATCGTGCCCTAACGTGTTGGACGCGACTTCAATTCTCTGAGAAACTCGAAACACACTAGCATTTTTCTTCAAATCTAATTTTTGAAAGTCACGTAAAATAAGTTATGTGTCCGAGGATCGTATTTTAAACTTAATTTGAAACTTCAAGTTCTTAAAAAATATACAAATAACTTTAAACAAAACGAGGCAATATCCTTTCATGTGAAAACTTTGGAAAATTATGCCCTAACGTGCTGGGTGTGATTTTTCATATAATTTACGCGATTGAAATATCCTGTTTAAATCCTTTCAAAATGTCCTTCAATTTCAAAATTCAGAGAATATAGTGCCCTAACGTGTTGGACACGGCCTTAATGAAATTTGAAATACACGGGTGTTTTGTTCCTCATATTTTAAACTTCGCTTGAGATTTCAAACTTTTAAGAAATCAAAACACGAAAGTAATCAACATGGTACCAATTTTGGGCGTGTGAGGGTGCTAATCCTTCCTCATGCTTAACCGACTCCCGAACCCATTTTCTGGATTGCAAAGACCAAAATATTTTTCAAAACGGATTTTAAACGTTTTATGGTGATCCAATCACACCATATAAAGAGATTGGTGGTGACTCCATATTTCGTTTTTAAAATATTGTTCGATACCTGTTTGTTTTCTCGAAAAGTAAACGTTTCGACACTCACAATGACACATAGTCATCGGACCTTTTTCATTTACGGTTTAAGACCCGTTAGCCTTTCCTTTTCTTTGATCCCGTCTTCCACACTTCTAATCATCGTTCCAACTCACAGCAATTGTTTACAATACAAGAATATACAATTTAAATTGGAATTTAACAATACGAACTTATCGGATTGATTTGTAGTATTGGCTCAAGTATAGGGACTATCCGTCAGTAAGACATCCAAGTCTAACTCTCGAAACTGTATAGCCCCTAATGACATGTCCTTTTTGTTCCAAATATTCACGAAGTTCATATGTGTCATATACTATGTCTATTTCAATTAACTTTTATCACATTATACCATTTCAAGCAAACATCCATATAATCCTTATTTATCAGACATAATATCGAATTAACTAACCATGTCATTTAGTTCAATTTCTATTTGTCATATATCAACCAAATTAATTCATTCGTAACATGAATAATAACAAACACAACACATAATCATTTAAGCATTTCGTTGTCACCTGATTTCAACTATATCATTTTGTTACTTTCAATCATACTCCTCAATACAATTTCATTTCAATTTAATTCAATTTCTCAATTTAATATTTACTAAGCAAACAAATTTAAATACAACATACTTAAATCATTTCAATAATTTACAAACAAAAATTAAATCAATTATTTACTGTACGAACTTACAGTTAAAGTGAACTCCAAGGGCAAATTCGTAATATTTTGTTTTCCACAATCGAGACACGATCTTGATCTATGAAAATAATTTCATTCAATTATTTAAATCAACATGAATTTTTAGTCATTTTATGCAAATAAGCCTTTTTGCTATTTTTACAAAATTACCCTTAACTTTTCACTTTTATTCAATTTAGTTCTTAGCATCAAACTTGCAAATTAACCATTTTTAAATAATATTAAGCTCAGTCGAATACTATAACATTTCAACACAGCCCATATTTGTGTTTATTTAACCCCAAGTCCTTGAATTTTTTACTATTTTCACATTTTACTCTTTATAAATCTTTCATAAAATTTCAAGAATAAGCTTACTCATCAATGTAAAAATTTATAACATTTGACAAAATCACATATTAGTCCTTGGATTAGCTAGATCAAGCTAAAACGAACTCAAAAACATAAAAATTACTAAAAACGGATGAGAATCACTTACCCAAATATGGAACCAAGCTTGACCGAAGTTTTCTCTACTCTCTTCTAGGGTTTTCGACAACTTAGGAAGGAAGAAGATGATTTAATTTCATCTTTGTTTTGTTTTAATTTTACCTTTTAAAGAAATTACCATTTTATCCTTTAAATTTCACTTCAATTTTGGCTAAATAAATGTCAAAACCGTCCAATATAAACATTAATAACTTAATTACCATAGAGGTGCCTTACCTTATCATCCAATTAGCATTTAATGCCTTTAATTAATGGAATTCAACTTTTGCATCTTTTACGATTTAATCCTTTTTATTTAATTAATTATCCAAACGTTAAAATTTCATTACCAAATTTTAATATGACAGTAATGACCTCGTAAATATTAAATAATTAATATTTACGGTCTAACACATCGAAGTTGTAGCCTCGAAACCACCACTCTCGATCATACTTGTTGAAGCCCAATTTTGATCGGGCCTGAATGATTGGAATAAACTTTTGGGTTTAAATAGATTTAAATTTATTGTTAAATTTAAATTTATTGCTTTAAATCTAAATTTAATTAAAATTTAAATCAATATCGAAAACCCAAATGGAAAGTCCAATTACAATGTCCAAATAACCAAGTCCATTTACAAAGGCCCAAATTAATTACAATGGCCCAAATAGGCCCAATGCCTAGGTCTAACCTAAATCTGGCAATCTACCCACTTGCATCAAGCCACCTCCTCCTTCAGCCACTAGCTTGATGACACGTCAGCAGTCAAATGGTCATCTCCAAGGTCCAACTGCTGCTGTCACCGCCACTGTTAAGCAAGCTGCCAAGGCCGAACCTGCAAAAGGAAGAATTAGAAGTACATTAAATGGTGTAAAACAAAATTGAATGATTGTATATTTGGCTATAAAAGCCAAATTGAATTCTGTTGTAAGGGGAAAAAAATCGGTTGAAATCAAAAAATACAAAACCCTGTTCTTGAAATCCTAATACAAAAAACCCACCTTTGAAAATCCAATACACGATCATTTTCTAAAGAAATCAATATATGAATATATAGAACATTTAGAAGAAATCAATATCGAGACGACCAAAGCATATTCGAAGCAAAGGAAAATATCATCAGAATATACAGCCTTCAATACTCTCGAGGTATATCATAAACATATGTACTGATTATTTGTTTTCTTGTTATTTGTTATTTGAGTTTCGAAAGTTTTAAAATAGATATTAATACATTTTATTCATATTATCATCACTGTCATTTATTATAGTTATAATTTCAAAACGTTTATGTTCTAATGGACCCATTTATTATGCTATTAAGGTTACATAGTATTTATAAATCTATATTTATTGCATGTATTAAATGAATTATTAATAGAATATTTATAAAATATAATTAATAATAATATTAAATAAAAATTTGAAGAGTCAATACCTCCTCGGGTAATCGCCATTGGCACCGCCGGAGCAGTGCCGAGTTTCGCTCCGATCGCCGTCAGCCTCTCCTCGTGAACGGATTTTCAAAACAAAAAAGGGGTTTTAGAATAATGTTTTAACCCATAACAGATTTTGAAGCTAGGATACAAGGAAACAAAGAACACAAACAGGTTCCAGAATGAAAGCAAAAGTCTTCTCAAAAAGGGAAAAATCAAATAAAAAGGAAAGACTAAGAAAGAGGAGAAATAGATTTAAACCATGAAAAGATTGAAACTTTTTTTTTAAAAATGAAAAAGCTTTTGAAACAAAAGGGATTTTGAAAAGAGATGAAAAAGAAGAACAAAGAGGAAATAGGAAGCCTTACCCTTGCACCTCAGCGGCGCGTGACCGGAGGAGACGACCGGAGGTTTGATCGGCGACCAAGGGCGATGGAGCGTGACCGTCGATGCGCCTTGGACGGTGGGAGCTGGGATCTGTCGGTCATGGGTGGTTGAGAGAGAGAGCTAAAGAGAGTTGAGAGAATTTGAAGTTTTTTGAAAAGAGAATGAAAAAATGTAAAAAAAAAGAGCTTTAAAATAGTATTTATAGGACCTGTTGGACCGGCCCGACCCGAACCGGCCTAAGATCCGCGTGTTTTCGTTAAATGGGTTATTTACGCGTTTAGTCCTTCCGCATTTTTTATTGTTTTAATTTGGTCCTTTTCATACTTTTAATTATTTTTAATTTGGTCCAATAATTTTATTCACTTTTCAATTTAATCATTTGACATTTTGAATGCACCAGAGGCTGCCACGTGTCACTATTTTGGCCTATTTCTGAAATTGGTCCCTCTTATTTTTAAATTGTTTTAATTAAACTGTTAAATCAACTTCTATTAAATTACAAAATTAGCCCAGGAATTTTTCAAGATTTACAAATTATTTCTTTAACTTCTGGACGCCTGTGGGGCTGCCACGTGTCACCCATTCTTTGGTTTTATTATTTTGTAGGTCCCTGAACTATTCATAAATTATATTTGTGACCCCAAAATTTTCAAAAATTACATTTTAACCCCAATTTCACCAAAAATTGCCATTCTACCCCTAAACTTTCCAAAATTCTATTTTTAACCTCGATTTCACCTAAAATTACCAATCTACCCCTAAACTTTCCAAAATTTCATTTTTAATCCCGATTTCACCCAAAATTACCAATCTACCCCTAAACTTTCAAAAATTCCATTTTTAACCTTAATTTCCCCAAAATTACCAATCTACCCCCAAACTTTCCAAAATTCCCTTTTAACCCGATTTCACCGAAAATTACCATTTTACCTCTGAACTTTCCAAAATTCCATTTTTAATCTCGCTTTCACCAAAAATTACCACTTTACCCTTAAATCTTTTAAAACCCTATTTTTAACCCCAAATTTCCCCAAAATTACTATTTTACCCCTCGGTATCCAAAGGTCCCGTTTTTAATCCCGATTGCATCGTTTTTCTTCTTCACTAATACTTGCATTTATTCTAATCATTATGCACCTGCATTTTACATTTTTGCATTCTATTTATCTGCTTATTATCTTGCTTCGTATTTAATTTCTCTTATTAATTGCTATTCGATATCTTAAACTTACATGCTCATTTTCAAAGTAATTTTAAAGACGAGGCAATGTTCCTCTCGTGTGAAAGCTCCGAGAAATCATGCCCTAACATGTCGGGAGTGATTTTTTGTATAACTCACACGCGTCGAATATCCTCTTTTAAGACTTTTATACCTGTTAACTTCGAGATCCGAGAATATCGTGTCCTAATGTGTTTGTCACGATTTTAATTCTCGGCGAAAATCGAAGTAAACGGGTATCCCATATTTGAATCTTTTAAACTATGTGTTTGAGGATTACATTTTAAATTCAATACAAAATTTCAAATTCTCAAAACATATATCTATATTACAAATAATTTTAAAGCGAGGCAATGTCCTGTCGTGTGGAAACTTCGAAAGATCGCGCTTTAACGTGTTAAGTGGGATTTTCATAATTCATGCGAATCGAATATCCTCTTCAAAAGTTCCCGAAACATCCTTCAATTTTTATATATATATCACAAATATTTTTAAAACGAGGCAATGTCCTTTCGTATGAAAACTTCGAAAAATCACGCTTTAACGTGTTAAGTGTGATTTTCATGATTCATGCCAATCGGATATCCTTTTCAAGAGCTTTCAAAACACTCTTCAATTTTATATATTTATATACAAAGGATTTCAAGACTAAAAAAGGAAACAATGTTCTTTCATGTGAAGACCTCGAAACACCATGCCCTAACGTGCTGGGTGTGATTTTCGTATAGTTCGCGTGATGGAACACTTTCTTCGAAACTTCTCGAAACGTTCCTCAAGTTTTGAAAATCCGAGAATATAGTGCCCTAATACGTTGGACACGACCTCTAGTTCTCATAAAGGATCGAAACACGGGAACGAATTTTCAAAAAATGATTTTTTGAAATTACACAAAGCCGTCTAAAATAAACATCGTATTTTAAACTTTACTCGAGTTTTCATAAAACAAGATCCGAAAATAATCATGTGGTACCAATTTTTTGGCGTATGAGGGTGCTAATCCTTCCTCATGCATAACCGACTCCCGAACCTATTTCTCTGGATTTCGAAGACCCACTTTTTAAAACATTTTAAACGTTTTATGGTGATCCAATCATAGCTAATAAAAGATTCGTGGCGACTCCCATAATTTCCAAACTTAAAAATCATTTTTCGAAGCCCCGTTTCCGAGGTGGTTTCGACAGCTGGCGACTCCACTTGGGTCTTTTTCAAAATAAACGAGAGTCAAGCCAAAATTGATAATTTTTGGGTCTTTTTTGAGAACTTTTAAACTTCAGTTTTATTTAACATGCGATCCTCGGCATTTTTGTGAGGCATTATACTCTGTGATATTGCTAGCGTAACTCTGCATCCATATGCATTGTGACCTTACCCTTCTAAGTGGAAGCGGGAAACTACTCCTTCGTGAGGTCTTCACCTCCATGCAGGATAGCGAATCGCTTTCGGGATTACAAAGTACCCTTGTTTTCGTGATTACAAAGTACCCTTATTTTCGTGAAGTTTTCACTTCCGTGCAAACATGCGGGAAATGTATCCCCCTAAACGAACTTGTCCGTATGAGCCTGTAATGGGTGAGGATAGAGGAATCTGCTGGTTTGGGTACCCTTTACTTTAGAACCTAAACTACATATAGTAAGCCGTAAGCACTCACCCTAGATGGAGTTAGGCTGAGCCCTGTTAGCATATACCCGAAATATTTTAGGTTCTGTGTTATATATATTTGTATGCTGATTTTTTATTACATGCTACTAACCTTGTTTGTTTTGCCTCTTTCACCTGCATTTGCATCATCATGAAGGAAAAGGTGTTAATTTAAATCCATTTTACCGACTAGGCAGTTTCATCATGGAGGAAGGATTTCTTGATAAAGTAGAGGATAATATGGTGACCCGCCTATGGTCTGAGGAGCAGCAACGCGGAAAAGGTGACAGCCTGAAAGAGGGACATTTGTCAGAATTTTGGGACTATACTTGTATCAATGTGACTCAGAACAACTTGCAAGAATTGAAAGAGATTTGGGGACAATGGAATAATGAGATGAAGTAGATGTTTTATCAAGACTATGGAGATCTACCTTACTTGCTGGAAGTAAAGATCGACAAGCACCTTTTCCGAGCCCTTACTCAATATTGGAACCCCGGATATAGTTGCTTCACCTTTGGACACTTGGACTTGACACCTACAATAGAAGAATATACTGCTTTGATTCGATGTCTAAGGATCCAAGTCGATAAGGCATATTCTAAAGACGCGAGTGTTCCGACATTGTTAAAGAGATTGATGAATGCAACGGGGATGAGCGAGCAATGGGTCGCTTCTCGTATAAAAGTAAAAGGAGACAACAAGTGCATTACTTGGAAGAGTTTGTGAGACCTGATTGTGACACATCCAGATATGAGAAGACGCATTGACATCTTCGCCCTCAGTATATACAGGTTGGTCTTGTTCCCGAAAGTACTGGGGCACGTGGAGGATGCAGTAGTAGTATTATTTGATCAACTCAGTAGAGGAATCACGCCCGTCCCTGCTATCCTGGCAGAAACTTTTCGCTCGTTGAGTGCTTGTCGGAGAGAAGGAGAAGGAAGATTTATTGACTGCGCACAACTCTTGATGGTCTGGTTTCATGGCCATTTCTGGAAAGTGGAGAAATTTTCTTGTAAGGTCTTCTCGACTGACTTCTCGCCTTTGAAGAATTTTGTGGCTTCGCAACGAGAACTGAAAGTATCTGAAGAAAAGTCGACGGCTGTTCTCCAGAATCTACAAGATGAGGACATTGAAGGGTGCGCTCCTTGGTTTCTTCCAGATGAAGTCCTTTACCGCTGTGGCAACTTTGATTGGGTCCCATTACTCGGAGTTTGGGGTGCTACCGGGTATGCTCCTCTGCTCGTCTTGAGACAATACAAGACAAGATAGTTTATCCCTATAACTCATGGTCTAGAACATTGCGAGTTTTCATATAAAGGGAATGACTACAAGAAAAAGGTTCGAGAAGTGGCAAATGCGTGGAAGAAGGTGCAAAGAATGAAGAAGCTTAGTGCGAACCCTTTAACAACCTCGAACTACGATTGGTGGAGGAGTAAGAGGGTTAATGATAACATTTCTGCGCCCAACCCTGAGAATGTTCGCCCAGTAGAAGAATATCTACAAGAAGCCCTTCAGAGTTAGACATCCTCAAACATGATTTTGAAAGGAAAAGCCTAGAGTTTGGTAAAAGGATGGAGGTATTGGAGGAAGATAAGATGAAGCTGGGGCTAGATGTAGACTTTCATAGACTAGAGGCTGAGAAGTTAAGAAAAGGAAAAAATAAAGCCGAAGAGGATCTCGAAGACTTAAAGAAACATTACAAGAAGCTTCGTCAGTCTATGAAGATTGCAGGGCTGGGTAAGACGTCCGAGCAATGGTGCCAAGAGATTCAGATACAGAAAGACCAGGCGAAACAATGGCAGAGAAGGTTCCAAGATGGACAGGCTCGCGAGAATGCTTTGAAGGGAGAATTGCTAGAAAAGCAGGTCGAGAAGGTTGAAATGAGAGCTAAGATGACCAGCTTAGAAGCCAGGATAGAGGAATTGGAAGAGTCACTACGGAGGCACTGCAATCGAAATACCGTACTGGAGCTCAAAGCCTACATGGCCGAAAAACAAGAGTTAAGAGAAAGAGTGCAAGAATTGGAGGCCTCGCTTCACAACAATGAAATCTGACTTGAGATTATGGAAAGAAATTTAGAAACTAGTGAATGGACACGTCAAGCTCAGAAAGAAGTCGGGGAAAGAGATCACATAATGGGAAAGGCACTGACTCAGATGAGAGAAGCTGCTGATCACATGCAAGAGTTGGCCGCCGAAGCTGATGTTTTGAGTCTTCAATACGAATTCAAGTCGGAGCGAGGAAAGAAGTTAGTTGGACTTCTAGAAAAAATTAAAGCTCTAGGACAAAAGGCCAAACCATTTGTGTAACTTTTATTTTATGAAAGATTTTTTTTCTCTCTCGAGAAGTTGCTCTAATGGAAAGTGGATTTTGGAATCAATGCCTTTTCTTGCATTGCATGCATGCATTTCATTTGCATTATATTTTGCATATTCTTGCATAATAATACTAATTAATTAAAATTAAATCAGTCATCATTGAAAATACGCATCATTATTATACCCGCAAGAAAACAAAAGCCATGGAACAATGGCTTGAGCAAATCCAGAAAGAACTACAAGATCAAATGCAGGAGCAAATGGCAGCAATGTGTAGGGAAATGAAGAACCAATTTTCGGAGGTACAAAAGAGTTTGATGACGGAATTAGCACAAGTTAAACAAAGCATGGCTGACAAAGGAAAAAGCCTTGCTATTAAGGATGACGAAGACCCGAGTGTTCCTCCGGGCTTTACACTAGTATACAACCCGGCCTTACAATAAATGTTGGCCAAAGAAGCCCATGTCACCATTAGCCCACAACAGCAGACCACAGGCACGTCAGGACCTGCTAACTATGTAGTCGGATCTGGGTCAAATCCAGAAGATAATGTTGCAAACCTGGGAGTCCCAGATTTTGATGAGATGATAAAGGAGGACCTCCCTAGGCAAATGGAGGAAAAGTATAGGCTATTAAAGGAGAAAATTCAGGCAATACAAGGAATTGAAAATTCTTACGGAGTGGATGCCAAAGAATTGAGTCTGGTTCCAAACTTGGTTCTCCCTCCCAAGTTTAAAGTTCTTGAATTCGAAAAATATCATGGAACGAGCTGCCCAGAAACACATCTGACCATGTTCTGTAGAAAGATGGTAGGGCATGTTCACAATGATCAATTGTTGATTCACTATTTTCAAGATAGTTTGGCTGGATCGGCAGTCAGATGGTATAACTAACTGAGCCGAGTGAAAGATCGTTCATGGAAAGATTTAGCACAAGCTTTCTTAAAACAATACGGTCATGTGACCGCGATAGCCCCCGATCGGCTCACGCTACAGAACATGGAGAAGAGGTCAAACGAAAGTTTTAGACAGTACGCACAACGGTGGAGAGAAATGGCAACACAAGTACAGCCACCGTTGACAGATAAGAAGACCACGATGCTATTTGTCAATACCCTTAAAGCTCCCTATCTTAATCATTTACTGCGAAACACTACCAAAAGCTTCGCTGACATGGTCATCTCAGGAGAGATGATTGAGAATGCAATTAAAGCCGGTAAAATTGAGGCGAGAGAAAATGCTAGAAGACCCGCCCCTAGAAGAAGAGATAATGAGGTCAACAATACAAGTGTATACCGACCTAGCGGTGCCAAACCCTTCGTAGGTTAGCCTAGAGCACCGGCAGTTAATTATCAAAACGCCCCGAGGTGGGAACCGAGTGTTAGGCCAAATAGAGCAAGAATTCAATACACTTCACTTCCGGTGTCGTACAAAGAACTCTACAAGATGCTGTATGACGCTCATGAGGTAACTCCTCAAAGGGTGAAACCGTACGAACCACTATTCCCAACCTGGTACGATGCGAATGCTCATTGTGAGTACCACGCAGATGCGGAAGGTCACTCAATTAAAAATTACCCTGCTTTCAAAAGGCGAGTTGAAGACTTGATAAGATTCGGGGTCGTGAAATTGAAAGACCCAGTTAGGCCCAATGTAGCTGGGAACCCTCTGCCGAACCATTCCAACCAAGGGGTCAATGCCATGCTGGACGAAAAGGCATGAAAAGTTAAAAGAAGAGTGGAAGACATTAGGTCTCCGCTACGATGGGTATGGCAGCAAATGGTCAAAGTCGGGATGATTGTGAAGGATAAAAAGTGTACGATAATGGAGACTGACTGCGAGTTTCATGCTGTTAAGGGGCTTGAAATCCAAGATTGTGACGAGTTCAAAGCCCTGCTGCAAACATTAATGGACAATCAGGAGTTGGAATTCTTCGAAGAAGAAGAAGAAGTCAATGATATCTGTGCTTCCGAAGAGGGGTCGATCAACCACCCGAAGGTGATCATTTGCAAACCACCAAAAAGCGCAGCCAGTGGACAGACGACTCCTCGTTTTATCATTTAAAGACCTGCAACCTTCCCTTACATTGATAGTAAAAAGGTTCCATGGAATTACAACTGCAATGTGATCATACCCAGAGAAGGGGAGCCTAAGAAGGATGTAAGCTTGATTACCCGGAGTGGTAAAATTTATGACTTAGCCGAAAAAACAAAAGAGATCAATAAAGGAAAAGCGGTAATATGCGAGTCTGAAGAAGAAATAGCCACTAGGCTTGAGAGATCCACCAATGAGCCAGTATCTGAAAGGGAGTGAAAGAGTTTCTAAAGTTCTTAAGGCACAGTGAATACAGTATGGTTGAACAGCTCCATAAACAACCTGCACGAATATCGATCTTATCATTGCTCTTGAGCTCAGAAGCGCATCGTGATGCATTAATGAAAGTACTCAATGAGACTTACGTGACTAATGATATATCGTATGTAAGTTGGACCGCTTAGTTAACAACATTAGTGCAGATAATTTTATCTTCTTTAGTGATGACGAGATCCCGTCCGGAGGGATGGAATCAACCAAAGCCCTCCACATCACAACCCGTTGTAAAGGGTACACGCTACCAGAAGTACTTATAGATAATGGGTCAGCATTGAATGTACTACCACTAGCTACACTACAAAGATTACCGATCGATAGCTCTCATTTGAAGGGATGCAACAACATAGTAAGAGCATTCGATGGGACAGAAAGGAAGGTAACTGGAAAGATTGAAGTACCCTTGCAAATTGGGCCGAACACGTACGAAATAGATTACCTAGTAATGGATATTAGGCCTACCTACAACTGCCTATTGGGGAGACCATGGATACATTCGATTGGGGCAGTACCTTTCTCTCTACATCAGAAGGTAAAGCTAGTGAATGAAGGGAGGTTAATTACCATCAATGTTGAGGAAGAAATAATTGCCTCTGTAACAAGAGAGTCACCTTCTGTGGGAACGGATGAAGAGGCTATGGAATGCTCATTCCGTGCACTGGAATTTGTAAATGCGACCTTCATTTCGAAAGGAAGCAAGGTGCTTGTGCCAACAATATCATCGACTACTAGAATGGGTCTGCGGATGACGCTTGGGAAAGGAGCTGTCTCTGGAAAAGGACTCGGGAAGTACCTTCAAGGGAGAACCAACGTGCCGACCCTGATAGAAAAATGGGATCACTACGGCTTAGGGTATAAGCCGGACGCGAAGCAAAAAAGGAAAGAGATTGAAAAGAGACAAGAGAGGAGGAGGGCCAGACTATTTGGAAAGGAACTCTCGTGGGAACCCATGATTTTCCCACCTATTTACGAGACTTTTGTTTTGGGAGAAATAATTAATCAAAAGGAAGAGCAAGAGAAAAAAACAAGTAACCCTTGGTACTAGAGGGAACATCACGAGGGACTTGAGCGTCAATGCTATATCGGAAGGAGACAGGGAAGGGAATCTATCAAGGATTGGTTCGTGTGCACCTGAAAGCACCCTGGATAACTGGATCGTGGAGGAACTTCCTGTAATTTTTAAAAATTCCTCAGAGTAATGCTCGAAAACCCTATTGCTTTAGGCCTGAAAGTAATATGGATATTTTGTAAAAGACCCACGTTCATTACTTAGTTATTTTGAATGAAAATGCATTTCCTAAAATTATTCTTTCATTTTTTAATTCAGCTTAATAAATCACTCGTACATAACCAACAAATACAACTAATCATCCTTTCAATACATACATACTCATATACATACCACAGAATCATTCTTTCATAAATTCATTTTGTTCTTTGGACTTTCTTTTTTATCCCTCAACAGGTCCTCAAATATCAATACCATGAGCAACTCTGACGTTAACTTAGAACCTCACTTTGAGCAAGACATGTGTCTAGAAGAGCTTCAGAGCTTTGAAGAAAATCAAGATTGTGATCTCTCCTCTGATCTACTTAGGATGATAGGACATGAAGAAAAACAAATCTTGCCTCATTTGGACCTTGTAGAAATGATTAATTTGGGGAGTGAAGATAAAAAGAAAGAAGTAAAGATTGGGACATGCATCTCTGTGAAAACTAGACGGAACCTCATCGAGTTGCTCAAAGAGTTTCAAGACATCTTTGCATGGTCATACCAAGATATGCCCGGTTTGAGCACTGACATTATGGTACACAAACTCCCTATAAAAGAATGATGCAGACCCGTACAGCAAAAGCTCCGAAGAATGAGACCGGATGTGCTGTTGAAACTAAAAGAAGAAGTCAAGAAACAATTTGATGCCGGTTTCCACCAAGTCGTTAAATACTCTGAATGGGTAACTAATATAGTCCTGTTCCTAAAAAGGATGGAAATGTACGAATGTGCATGGACTATCGAGACTTAAATAAAGCTAGCCCGAAGGACAATTTCCCTTTACCTCACATAGATACTTTGGTCGACAACACAATGGGACATTCTTTGTTCTCCTTCATGGATGGTTTCTCGGGATATAATCAGATCAAAATGGACCCTGAGGACATGATCAAAACCACATTCATCAGGCTATGGGGAATATTTTGCTACAAGGTAATGCCCTTTGGACTTAAAAACGCAGGGGCAACTTATCAGAGAGCTATGGTAACCCTGTTTCCTAGCATGATGCACAAGGAAATTGAAGTTTATGTTGATGACATGATAACTAAATCCCAAACAGAGGAGGAGCATGTGAGAATCCTGAGGAAGTTATTTATAAGGTTAAGGTAATATCAACTAAAGCTAAACCCGATTAAGTGCACTTTCGGGGCTACCTCAAGAAAACTGTTAGGCTTTGTGGTCAGCAAAGAGGAATTGAAATCGACCCAGACAAAGTCAAAGCCATACAGGAGCTACCACCACCCAGCATGCAAAAAGAAGTGCGGGGATTCTTAGGAAGATTAAATTACATTACTCGGTTCATCTCACAATTGACCGAAAAGTGTGACCCTATCTTCCGCTTACTTAGAAAGCGTAACCCGGGTGTGTGGGATGCTGAGTGCCAGGAAACTTTCGATAAGGTCAAAGATTATTTGTCCAAAGCCCCTATCTTAGTCCCGACAATTCCTAACAAGCCTTTGATCTTGTACCTGACAGTCTTTGAGAATTCCATGGGATGTGTGTTAGGCTAGCATGATGAATCCGAAAGGAAGGAGAGGGCGATATATTATCTGAGCAAGAAATTTATCGATTGCGAGACTCGGTATTCGCCTATTGAGAAATTATGTTGTGCACTAGTCTAGACTACACGCAGATTAAGACAATACATGCTCTACCATACTACTTGGTTGATCTCGAAATTAGTTCCACTAAAGCACCTAATGGAGTCAGCAGCACTAAATGGAAGGTTAGCTCGATGGCAAATATTGCTCTCAGAATTTGACATTATCTATGTCAATCAGAAGGCAGTAAAAGGGAGTGCGATAGCAGACTTCCTAGCCAGCAGGGCCTTAAAGGATTATGAGCCGATAAACTACGATTCCCGAATGAAGATTTAATGTGTGTTGTAACAGCTGAAGGGGCAACCAGGAGGGAACAACCGTGGATTTTGAATTTTGACGGAGATTCAAACGCCATGGGAAACGGGGTTGGAGCAGTCTTGGTATCACCAGGGGGAGACCATTACCCTTTCACTAGCAAACTTGATTTCGACTGCACTAACAACATGGCTGAATACGAAGCATGCATCTTGAGAATCCGCGCAGCTATAAAATGGGGAATTAAAATTCTGGAGGTTTATGGAGACTCCGCATTGGTAATCTATCAACTTAAAGGAGAGTGGGAAACGAGAGATACTAAGCTAAGGGATTACCGCAAGCTAGTTCTCGAATTGATTACGAAGTTCGATGATGTCACATTCCATTATCTCTCACGAGAAGAAAATCAAATGGCCGATGCCCTCGCTACTTTGGCCTCAATGATCAAAGTGAGTAGGCTAGAAGATGTGAAGCCCATTCAGATGAGTATCTATGAAACCCCCACTCATTGTTGTGATATCGAGGCAGAGGAAGAAGTAGAAAAGGACGATCACCCATAGTACCAGGACATCCTTCAATTTGTAAGAGATCGAAAATACCTCGAGCAAGCCTTAGATAACGAGAAGAGAACATTGAGAAGACTTGCTAGTGAATATGTCTTAGATGGGGAAATCTTGTACAAAAAGAGGAAAGACCAGATACTATTGAGATGTGTTGATGCAGTGGAAGCCAAGAGGATTTTAGAGGAAGTTCACGAAGGAATTTGTGGGATGCATGCCAACGGTTTCACGATGGCCCGACAAATAATGAGATTCGGGTATTACTGGTCTACCATGGAGAGTGATTGCATTAACTATGCCAGGAAATGCCACAAATGCCAGATATATGGAGATAAGATTAATGTACCTCCATCAAACCTCCATGTCATGACTTCCCCTTGGCCCTTCTCTACGTGGGGCATGGATGTCATTGGACCAATTTCTCCGAAAGCTTCGAATGGGCATAAATTCATCTTCGTGGTGATTGACTATTTCACCAAATGGGTAGAGGCAGCATCGTATGCCAACGTTACCAAGTCTGCAGTCAGCAAGTTCCTGAAAAAGGAGATTATATGCCGGTATGGGATGCCAGAGAGAATATATCCGACAATGCCTTGAACTTGAACAATAGCACGATTGTAGAAGTTTGCCAACAATTCAAAATCAAGCATCATAATTCCTCTCCCTACCGCCCAAAAATGAATGGAGCCGTAGAGGCGGCCAATAAAGATATCAAGAAAATCGTGGTAAAGATGACAGAGACTTACAAAGACTGGCACGAAAAACTTCCATTTGCCCTCTTCGCCTACAAAACTTCAGTTAGAACTTCTACTAGGGCAACACCGTTCTCATTGGCATACGGTATGGAGGCGATCTTACCTATTGAGGTTGACATACCTTCTCTCCAAGTCTTAACTGAGCTCCAATTAGATGAGGCTGAATGGATCCAAGCTCGATATGATCAGTTGAATTTGATCGAGGAAAAGAGATTAAAAGCCATCCGTCACGGCCAAATGTACCAAAAAAGGATGATGCGAGCTTATGACAAAAAGGTCCATCCTAGGGAGTTCCATGAGGGAGATCTGGTTTTGAAGAAGATACTCCCCATACATAAAGATTTTCGTGGAAAGTGGATGCCCAATTGGGAAGGACCTTATGTAGTAAAGAAAGCTTTCTCGGGAGGAGCTCTCATCCTAACAAAAATGGATGGCAAGGAACTGTATAACCCCGTCAATTCAGATTCGGTAAAGAAATACTTTGCCTAAAAAAAGGGGGGTTCGTGATGAAAACCCGCAAAGGGCATCCTGGAACAATGAGAATTTTGAGTTGAAAACCCGCAAAGGGCGGCTCAAACCCAAAACAGGTCGAGGAGATAGAGAAAAGTTACAACTTGAAGTATCAACAAAGCACTCCAGGTCTTCTAGACACACGTCTGGGCTAAGGGTGATTCTCAGCAAGTCGATGCAAGAGTGGCTCATTTCTGTCGATATTTAAGACAATTAAATTACCCCTTTCTTATACTTAGCCATTAATGTTGTTTCCTTTAATTCCTTTGTTAATACAATTTTCAAATACAATTTTGTTTCCACACGATTTTGTGCAGGCATTTCGCATTTAAATAACGAGTAATGAACTGATAAATCATACAAAGATTCATGAGCATTATCTTAGAAATTTTCAAAAATTATAGGGGTCCGAAACAGGATCACCGATGGGAAAACAAACTTGAAAATGGGCAATTCAAGATCAGTATAGAAGAAGATGGATCGACACATCAATGACAAAATTTGGACGGGCAATAAACCATACGGGCCTGACTAAAAATGAATAAAACATTAAATCATACACACATATAGTTAGGAGCATTTCTACTCATTTTTTGAGCATGGCATCCTAAACAAACTGGCCTATTCAAAGGCCCATTTGAGCATATTTTACAGGTCTCGACACCCTGAAGCAAGACGAGAAAATAACAAGTCCATGACGGATCCCGTGAAGTTATAAGGACAACCATTTTTTCGGACAGATTACAGTTACTTGATCCTTTACCCCAAGTATAGGGCAGATCACCATCAATCGACCTTACTCCAATCACGGAGTAGTTCAACAAAACATTGAGGCGGTCATCTTCCTGATGAGATACAGAGAAGAATACCAACTCAGCGCTCAACACGAACCGATCTTTGAACCCAGCTTCCTGATGAGACACTGAGAAGCAGGTCGAAGTAATAAAATGGTTAACTTCCTGATGAGATACAGAGAAGTGGACCAGATTCGTCTTCCTGAGGAGATCTAGAGAAGCGAATCAAAACAAGCGAGGCAGTCATCTTCCTGATGATACAGAGAAGAATACCAACTCAACGCTCAACACGAACCAATATTCGAACCCAGCTTCCTGATGAGACACTGAGAAGCAGGTCGAAGGAATAAAATGGTTAGCTTCCTGATGAGATACAGAGAAGTGGACCAGTTTCATCTTCCTGAGGAGATCCAGAGAAGCGAATCAAAACAAGTGAGGCAGTCATCTTCCTGATGAGATACAGAGAAGAATACCAACTCAACGCTCAACACGAGCCAATCTTCGAACCCACCTTCCTGATGAGACACTGAGAAGCAGGTCGAAGCAATAAAATGGTTAGCTTCCTGATGAGACACAGAGAAGTGGACCAAATTCATCTTCCTGAGGAGATCCAGAGATGCGAATTAAAACAGATGATCGCGGTCATCTTCCTGATGAGACACAGAGAAGAAGACCAGGTCAATGAAATCAGACTCAAAGACTACGATGACGAATTCCAATCTCTTTGAAATTTCGAGAGAATGGGGTGAAGTCATAGTAGCAAATTTTGACTTTTTGAAGATCACCTTAAAATAAAATGGAACCACCACGTCAAAGAATTGGAAAGACGGATGTAGTGGAGATTGAACACACTGACAAAACGAAAGACGGACCAATTGAAGATAGAGCGTCAAAGAAATGGGACCCAACAAATTGGGCATTCTTTTGGGTCTTTGCTCTGTTCCTGTTACACAGCAACGAGCAAAGAGAGGCAGCTGTTGAAGCCCAATTTTGATCGGGCCTGAATTATTGGATTAAACTTTGGGTTTAAATAGATTTAAATTTTTGTTAAATTTAAATTTATTACTTTAAATCTAAATTTAATTAAAATTTAAATCAATATCAAAAACCCAAATGGAAAGTCCAATTACAATGTCCAAATAACCAAGTCCATTTACAAAGGCCCAAATTGAAGGCCCAATTACAATGGCCCAAATAGGCCCAATGCCTAGGTCTAAACCTAAATCTGGCAATCTGCCCACTTGCATCAAGCCACCTCCTCCTTCAGCCACTAGCTTGATGACACGTCAGCAGTCAAATGGTCATCTCCAAGCTCCAACTGTTGCTGTCACCGCCACTGTTAAGCAAGCTGCCATGGCCGAACCTGCAAAAGGAAGAATTAGACCTACATTAAATGGTGTAAAACAAAATTGAATGATTGTATACAAAACCCTGTTCTTGAAATCCTAATACAAAAAACCCACCTTTGAAAATCCAATACACGATCCTTTTCTAAAGAAATCAATATATGAATATATAGAACATTCAGAAGAAATCAATATCGAGACGACCAAAGCATATTCGAAGCAAAGGAAAATATCATCAGAATATACAACCTTCAATACTCTCGAGGTATATCATAAACATATGTACTGATTATTTGTTTTCTTGTTATTTGTTGTTTGAGTTTCGAAAGTTTTAAAATAGATATTAATACATTTTATTCATATTATCATCACTGCCATTTATTATAGTTATAATTTCAAAACGTGTATGTTCTAATGGGCCCATTTATTATGCTATTAAGGTTACATAGTATTTATAAATCTATATTTATTGCATGTATTAAATGAATTATTAATAGAATATTTATAAAATATAATTAATAATAATATTAAATAAAATTTGAAGAGTCAATACCTCCTCGGGTAACCGCCATTGCCACCGCCGGAGCAGTGCCGGGTTTCGCTCCGATCGCCGTCAGCCTCTCCTCGTGAACGGATTTTCAAAACAAAAAAAAGGGTTTTAGAACAATGTTTTAACCCATAACAGATTTTGAAGCTAGAATACAAGGAAACAAAGAACACAAACAGGTTCCAGAATGAAAGCAAAAGTCTTCTCAAAAAAGGGAAAAATCAAATAAAAAAGGAAGACTAAGAAAGAGGAGAATAGATTTAAACCATGAAAAGATTGAAACTTTTTTTAAAAAATGAAAAAGCTTTTGAAACAAAAGGGATTTGAAAGAGATAAAAAGAAGAACAAAAGAGGAAATAGGAAGCCTTACCCTTGCACCTCAGCGGCGCGTGACCGGAGGAGACGACCGGAGGTTTGATGGGCGATCGCGGGCGATGGCGCGTGACCATCGACGAGCCTTGGACGTGGGAGCTAGGATCGGCCGGTCATGGGTGGTTGAGAGAGAGCTAAAGAGAGTTGAGAGAATTTGAAATTTTTTGTAAAGAGAATGAAAAATGTAAAAAAAAAAAAAGAGCTTTAAAATAGTATTTATAGGACCCATTGGACCGGCCCGACCCGACCCAAACCAGCCTAAGATCTGCGTGTTTTCGTTAAATGGGTTATTTACAAGTTTAGTCCTTCCGTATTTTTTTATTGTTTTAATTTGGTCCTTTTCATAATTTTAATTATTTTTAATTTGGCCCAATAATTTCATTCACTTTTCAATTTAATCCTTTGACATTTTGAATGCACCAAAGGCTGCCACGTGTCACTATTTTGGCCTATTTCTGAAATTGGTCCCTCTTATTTTTAAATTGTTTTAATTTAGCCCTTAAATAAACTTCTGTTAAATTACAAAATTGGCCTAGGAATTTTTCAAGATTTACAAATTAGTCTTGACTTCTGGACGCCTGTGAGGCTGCCACGTGTCATCCATTCTTTGGTTTTATTATTTTTTTAGGTCCCTGAACTATTCATAAATTATATTTATGACCCCAAAATTTCAAAAAATTACATTTTGACCCCGATTTCACCAAAAATTACCATTCTACCCTTAAACTTTCCAAAATTCCATTTTTAACCTCGATTTCACCCAAAATTACCAATCTACCCCTAAACTTCCCAAAATTTCATTTTTAATCCCGATTTCACCCAAAATTACCATTTTAGCCCTCGAACCCTCTAAAATTCAATTTTTAACCTCGATTTCATCGAAAATTACCATTTTACCTCTGAACTTTCCAAAATTCCATTTTTAATTCCGGTTTCACCAAAAATTACCACTTTACCCTCGAATCTTCTAAAATCCCATTTTAACCCTAAATTTACCCTCGAGCATCCAAAGGTCCCGTTTTCAATCCCGATTGCGTCGTTTTTCTTCTTCACTAATACTTGCATTTATTCTAATCATTATGCACCTGCATTTTACATTTTTGCATTCTATTTATCTACTTATTATCTTGCTTCGTATTTAATTTCTCTTATTAATTGCTATTCGATATCTTAAACTTACATGCTCATTTTCAAAGTAATTTTAAAGACGAGGCAATGTTCCTCTCGTGTGAAAGCTCCGAGAAATCATGCCCTAAGTGTCGGGTGTGATTTTTTTGTATAACTCACACGCGTCGAATATCCTCTTTTAAGACTTTTATACCTGTTAACTCCGAGATTCTGAGAATATCGTGTCCTAATGTGTTGGTCACGATTTTAATTCTCAGCGAAAATTGAAGTAAACGGGTATCCCATATTTGAATCTTTTAAACTATGTGTCCGAGGATTACATTTTAAATTCAATACGAAATTTTCAAATTTTCAAATTCTCAAAACATATATCTATATTACAAATAATTTTAAAGCGAGGGCAATGTCCTGTCGTGTGGAAACTTCAAAAGATCGCGCTTTAACGTTTTAAGTGTGATTTTCGTAATTCATGTGAATCGAATATCCTCTTCAAAAGTTCCCGAAACATCCTTCAATTTTTATATATCTATATCACAAATATTTTTAAAAACGAGGCAATGTCCTTCGTGTGAAAACTTCGAAAAATCGCGCTTTAACGTGTTAAGTGTGATTTTCGTGATTCATGCCAATCGGATATCCTTTTCAAGAGCTTTCAAAACACTCTTCAATCTTATATATTTATATACAAAGGATTTCAAGACTAAAAAAGGAAACAATGTTCTTTCATGTGAAGACCTCGAAAACACCATGCCTTAACGTGCTGGGTGTGTGATTTTCATATAGTTCGCATGATGGAACACTTTCTTCAAAACTTCTCGAAACGTTCCTCAAGTTTTGAAAATCCGAGAATATAGTGCCCTAATGCGTTGGACACGACCTCTAGTTCTCATAAAGGATCGAAACACGGGAACGAATTTTCGAAAAATGATTTTTTTGAAATTACACAAAGCCGTCTAAAATAAACATCGTATTTTAAACTTTACTCGAGTTTTCATTGTTTTCATAAAACAAGATCTGAAAATAATCATGTGGTACCAATTTTTGGGCGTATAAGGGTGCTAATCCTTCCTCATGCGTAACCGACTCCCGAACCTGTTTCTTTGGATTTTGAAGACCCACTTTTTAAAACGTTTTAAACGTTTTATGGTGATCCAATCATACCTAATAAAAGATTGGTGGCGACTCCCATAATTTCCAAACTTAAAAATTATTTTTCGAAGCCCCGTTTCCGAGGTGGCTTCGACAATACTAAAAATAAACTAATTAGTAAATCCCCATTTTATTAGGATTTAATTGCAATTTATCAAAATATAAAGAGTTTCACATCATTTCTATTATTAAGCCATTTAAAGAGGGTCCAATTTCATAATTGGTCCTTCAATTATATTAATTTCAATTAAATAAACTTTATTTAATTTTAACCTTAAACTACTTAGGACTAAATGAATAAATATTCCAAAAGATAGTGAAAGGTAATCATATCCTCCACCGCTTGGACTTTTTGACCATGGTGTAATTATCACTTTGGTTCCTTTTATTTTTAATCAATAGCAATTAACTTTTACGCATTTTACAATTTACTCTTTTTTCCTTAATTAAGCAATTAATCATCCAAATTACCCAACCAAACTTCAATTCACATATAATAAGACTCTGTAAATATTTAATAAAAATATTTACGGCTCTTAATTTCAGAAACGAGGTCCCAATACCTCATTTTTTTAACCACTTGACTTTTGAACCAAATTATTTATACTAACTTTTAATTTAATAATTAAAATTCAAAATTCAAAATTCCACATAAAATTATTATTGACTTATTTAATTAAACACTTATTATAAAAATTTTCTCATAGGGTATATGGTCCCGAAATCACTATTTTCGATACCGCAGAAAAATGGGCTGTTACAATATTGAAACATGAACAGTGAGAAATGAATAGAGAGACACCGAGACCCTAACCGACGACGATTTATGAGTTTGGGTGTTACATATTCCACTACCAAAATTAATTCCTACTGGACTATGATATAGTTTGGAAATATTTACTTGAAAAGGAAAGCATCTCTAAGGACCCTGTCGGCCTGCTCCCTTCTTCACCAATGGTACGTACCTTTTTTCCTTTTTGTTCCATTAATGCCCTCCTTTTCATTTCGAAACTGATTTTCCTTCTTCTTTCCATGTAATGAGAGTAAAGAAAAGCATGTGCAATCATACTCAAACAAGAAAACTCTAGATTAAAGAAGATGAGTTTTGATTAAAATTTCACTCATCATGGCAAGAAATAAAGCAAGCTCATGAACATGATATATGTATATAACCCAATTTTTTATCAATATCAAAGTGTGGATTGGATTCCAAATAACCCAAATTTTTTATCTCACTTAGAAAAAATTTAATATATATACATATAAAAGAATAATAAAAAAATTTACTTGTGGAATTGAAAATATTTGAGAACATGATCACGGTCCAATCATGGCTTAGCCATGAACATTGTGTCAAATTGATGCTTAATTTACACAAACACAACGTTTATTTTTAAACCACTTTTTAAGCCAATCATGGCTTGGTTTCTTGTAATATTCATCCATCGTGTAAATATCAGGGTCAATCTCTCTCTTTATCACGTGGGAGAAGAGAGCCCTACCTCTTTCGTCAGTCTCTTCTTGCGAAGACAGTCAACGACCATGGCATATGTTTCAACATCATCTACGAATCTCATTTACGTTAAATACTTAATAACCTGAGAAAGTTTAACTGCTTCACAAAATATGTGCAAAACAATCATAATACCATTTCTAAGACTCATTACAGCAAAACAATCATCAACACCATTCAGTCTGATAGGGTTCCCCCAAACTTCTACTCATCCTTCTTTTTTCATCACATTCACTATCCCTTTACGTTTATTCTTTAATCTTTCCATTACTTACACAAGTCTTATGTGTGTATCAAACCTTCTTTGCATATTCGAAATCAAAATTTGAATTTTTTTAATGAATAGATGATCGCCCCCGCACGTACTCCCGTTCAACATAGATTTCGGCTTTCCATAAGTATACGGGTCAGGTTGTAAATATAGTATGTTACAATAAAACACTTAGTAGTATTTCGAGAATCGTACCCAAAGGAGGCTTGAAGCAATAGTAAATCAAATCCCTACAAAGAGTGTAAATAAATTAGTACTTATTTTTGGGTTTTATAGTACGAAAAAATAAAAGTGTGTTTTGAGAGCATAAAATAAAAAGACAAAATAAATTTAGAAAATAAGGGCAAAAGATTGAGTTGTAGGAATCTTATAAAATGGCTTTGGGGATATTAGGTCGTTTTTCATATGAGTTCTCAATTGTTAGTTTTGGGGATTTTCCTCCAATCAACTAGTCACTACCCTAGTTGGATCTCTCGATCTTTCGCAGGCATAGCAAGTCAATAGAGAATACTTATCGCTAGTTGTCAAAATCTAAACCAGTTTGGGAAAAGGTGTTCACGGATGGGCAATACCAATTTTGGGTTCATTCCTACCTAGATGACTTTCTAGGGGTTGTCAGGCCTAGTGTTGTTCAACGATCTTCCTTTCCCAAACATCTGATCCGAAAGTTAAAATCTTGTAAAACAACAATTAATTATTCATACGTCCACTCCTAATTCTCCAAAATGGAATTAGTTCCTCATGGTTTCTTTGATCATTACTAAAACAATATATGAAAACATATAAGTGTAGAAGAGAAACCAAAAAGAAACTAGAATTGTATATTAAGCAATCTGTCGAGAAAAACTCCCCGAACATTTATGCGAACTTTTGTAATTTCGTCTTAAAATAGAAAATACAAATAAATTGAAAACTAAAGTCTAATGAATTGTGTCTCAAACCCTAGTGCTAAAAGTCCTATTTATAGCTTTAGATGGCTATTTTTCCTTAAACCTAGGTCAACTACCGTTTCTCGTGTTTAAGTGGCATTGTAAAGACCAAAATGCCCTTCATTAAGTGGGAGATCTACATCCAGGGGTCGATGTCATGACAAACCAGGTTCTGTGTCACTACAAAGACATCAGTCTCCATGTGAAGCGTCATCCTATAGGTGTTGTCGCGACATAGCCCATGTATGTTGCGACAAAGAAGTCAATCTTCGAGTTCCTTAAATCTGGCCCCTTGGTTCCAACGTGTAGATCAGCCTATGTCATGAAGAAGTGATCAGTCTCCTATTGTTACACTTCGTGTGGTCTCCTGCACTCTTACCAATTACATTAGCTAACTTTAGGCCTCATTCAGCCTTAAAGACAAATAAAACGACATTTTTAACACTTAGGTTAGACAATTTATTCAAATAAGAAATCTAAACTAAATCCTATGAAAACATAAAAAAATACTTGATTTCAAGCTCTCTATGTGTGAAATATAGTTCAATCTACTAGGTTTGAAATCGGTAGATCAACAGATTTGCAAATCAAAGAAGCAGTGGCAGCTACCACTACGAATCTCACTCTAATTTGATCTTCTTTTTTCTTAAGGTATGCCACTGCAACTACGATGAAAAAATAATGAAAAGGACCCTGTTGATCTTTTTTTCTAAGGAAGTAGCAGTGTTTGTTTTTTCTGTTACAACATACACACGCACTTATTTAGCTACAAAAATTAATTTCCTTATTTACCTATGGGCCCTCATTTTCATTCTTTAAGGATAAATAAACAAACAATCACTATTTCCCAATTATAAAATACATGTCGCGAATGTTCATTAATTCCCCCCTCCTTTCCATTCTATCCTATTATATATCAGCTAATTTTCTAACCCACAAACCCCCTAGTCTTCTTTTTCCTTCTTTTCACCATGAAATTCCCACTAACCCCCCCCCTTAAAAACTCCTCTTATATTGCTAAATTATGCCATTTAGTTATATCCTCTCCTTTTCCTCCAAATTTTAACCTAGGTTTCAATCTGAAAAGTGATGAATGTTATTTCAACAAGAACAATTCCTTTCATCAACATGATAATCCGTCACTCTTTATTAGAAAAATGATAACCTCTGGTTTGTATCGTAATACTACAGCTTCTCATTCTTTGATTCAAGCATTGTGTAAAGTGAACGTCACAGCAATAATGTGCAAGCGTACACTGTCGATGCAAGTATAGTAGACAGATATGAGTCTGTCGGATATCGATCCCACAAGGATGGCTGTCTTCTATTGATTAATGTCAGTGCAATTAAAATGCAATAATTTGTGATAATAGTTGTCGAAGCAATAATGTAAAATTAAAGATAAAATGCAATAAGAATGAAATGGGGTCCCTAATGTGAATTTTTGCAGAATACTAATTGTAACTCACAAGGTTTAAAATAACAGGTGATTGTCGCTACAAATAAGTGCAATGAATATCTTACTAAACTTGGCTTCTCTATTCGATCTAAGACTTAAACATGTACACTAACCACCTTCCAATACTGGCAATGGAACACATTCAAGAATAAGTGGATTAAATTCCTTCAATCCCCAAGCAACTTCTGTTGTCTTGCTTGTTAGTTTAATTTGTCGCTGCACCTTCCAGTGACAATGACTGCAATCACACTTCCATGGTCAAATCAATAAACCCAAAGATTAAACAGTAAAAGCAAGCTTGAATAAGATATCGTTTTTGTCTAAAAATCAAGAGTACTTTCATATAAACTTGAAATAAACATGAATCACCAGCGTTTAAGAAAGAAATATAAAAGAAAAAATGGAGAATACTATTCTTAAGCTACTAGACTTGCTCCCTTACTTCCCTCTTGCGTCGTACTTAGGGCTTCTCGTCAAGAGCATATCTCATACCTTCACATCGATTCACCAATGGGGGCCTCAAGCCCTCACTAGCCGAAAAGCTTCAAAGCTTGGTTGAAGAAGAATATGCACCAAAGGAGACTAAATGAGAGAGAGAGAGAGACCTTTTCTCTTTCCTTGTGAGTATTTATATCCCTCCAAATTGTACAGGTGTATCTTCTATAGAATTTAGCTGTCTATGGTTGTACCAGTTGGTTATACCAAACTAGACAACTCATGCAATTTCTATTCTTATCCGGACAGCTATCAGGTGCAGCGATAGTTCTAGGCGTAATGCTTATACAACGACAACTCTGGACATATTCACACAGCGATAATTTTGAACGAGTTCCTACAGCAACAATTCTAGGCATGCTCATGCAGCGATATTTTTGGACATCGTCATGCAGTGACAATTTTGGGCGTAATTCTAGACATCGTCATGCATTGACAATTCTGGGCGCAATTCTGAATAGACTCATGCAACGACATTAGTAGTAAAATATGAAAAAATTAAGAGCAACTAATAAAAGGTCCATTGAGTTAGAAAATGCAATAAACTAAACTAAAAATGCCAAATATGTGCTAAGGATGACTAAATAGGAACAACTTAAACAATAAGTATGGAGAAATTCATGTTCTTTCTAGTACTATCATAAAGCACGAAAATTTTCTCCGGCTGTGATGTTTTCTAACACGGATAGGATTGAAAAATGATGCCCAAATCTACGCCATGCTCATTAGCCATATTTGTAAGAAGAGATTGTAGAATATGGGTATGGCTCTCTACTCCACGACGATAAAGAGAGGGTTCAACCTTGCTATTCACACGGAGAATCCATATGACAAGGATGCCCATTTATCTCGCTCAAATTTACTCTCCCTCTAGTTACCGGGTGGTAAGGCAGCTAAATTTTTCAAGACGGTCAGGTGGATTTACAACACACGTCGTTTGTGTGTGAGTCTGTTGGGTTTATTACAGAGACTATTAGTGATTATTATCGCATACCCCCAACTAAATCCAATTATTTTTTATTATTGTTAGTTTTTTTTTGGTTGGCTTGTTGAGGACAATTAGTAATGAAAGTAAGCAAATTAGTAACATTTTTTTTTATTTTTTTGCTAACCATCCCAAAGTGATTCAAAGACAACGATTTCAACTAGTAAAGAAATATATGAAAGAACTTGAAAAATATTTAATCTTTCACATATCAAATTTTGACCCAATTGATTTTTTATTTTAATTATCCTTCAACTAATGAATTTATATAATCAGCATTTCGATTTTCTTTAGGTAATAAATAGCATCCCAATGGTCATGAGATAAGATATCTCATTGTACTAGTTTATTATTTCAATCATTTCATTCATTTAAGTATTTCACCGAAATTATGTATTAATAACATAAAAAATTACACAAAAGTTACTATTTTTTCAAATTGCATAAAAATTGCAAGAGATTTGATAAATGGTAATAAATTATTTTTACGTATTCATTAAGCAATTATAATATTAGTATTTACATATTTAGAGATTACATTTAATCAAAAATAAAATTTATTTCAAACTATAAGTAAATTTTTAAAGTATAACTCATTTCTTTTCCATTTTGCAACATATACTATGCGAGAGAGTAAAACTAAACGAGATAGCTTGACTTTTTTGTAATATGCATCAATCGTGTAAATATTAGAGTCGATCCCTCTCTTTATCACGTGGGAGAAGAGAACCCTACCCTCTTTCATCAATCTCTTCTTACGAACACAGCCAAAGACCATGGCGTATATTTCAACATCATCTACGAATCTCATCCGTGTTAAATACTTAACGAACTAAGAAAGTTTTCCTTCTTCACAAAATACTTCAAAAATATGTGAAAAAGAGTCATAAAACCATTTCCGAGACTCATTACAACAAAACAATCATCATCACCCTTCAGTCTGATAGGGTTCCCGAAACTTTTACCCATTCTTCTTCTTTCATCACATTCATTTGCCCTTTGCACTGCTTCTTTAATCCTTCCCTTACTTACACAAGTCTTCTGTACATATCAAAGCTTCTATGTTTCTTCAAATTAAAAATTTGATTTTTTTTTAATTAACAGATTTGCAAATCAACGAAGCAGTGGCAGCTACCGCTACCCTACGAATCTCACTGTAATTTGATCTTATTTTTATATAAGGGCTACGCCACTGCAACTACGAATAACAAAAAGAATGAAAAGGACCTTGTTGGTCTTTTTTCTAAGGGAACAACAGCGTTTGTTTTACTATTACAATATACAAACACTCTTATTTAACTACCTAAAATTAATTCCATTCTTTACCCATGGGCCCTCGTTTTCATTCTTTACTGATAAATAAACAAGCCTTCGCTATTTCGCAAATATAAAATACGTACCGCGAATGTTCCACTAATGCCCCCTCCTTTCCATTCTTTCCTATTATATATCAACTCATTTTCTAACCTACAAACCCCCCCTGGTCTTCTTTTTTCTTTCTTTCACTATGAAATTCCCACTAACCCCCCCCCCCCAAAAAAAAAAAAAAGCTCTACTTATGTTGCTAAACTATGCCATTTACCCTCTTCTTTTCCTCCAAATTTTAACCTAGGCTTCAATCCGGAAAGTGATGAATGTTATTTCAACAGGAACAATTCCTTTCATCAACATGATAATTCATCACTCTTTTTTAGAAAAATGATAACCTTTGGTTTGTATCGTAGTCTTACAGCTTCTCATTCTTTGATTCAAGCACATTGTGTAAAGCATGAAAACTTTCTCTGGCCGTGAGGTTTCTAACACGGATAGGATTGAAAAATGATGTCTAAACCTACGCCATGCTCATTAGCTATCTTTGTAAGAAGGGAATGCAGAAGATGGGTGTGGCTCTCTACTTCACAGTGATAAATAGAGGGTTCAACCTTGCTATTCATGCAGAGAATCCATATGACAGGAACGCCCATTTATCTCGCTCAGATTTACTCTCCCCCAGGTTGCCAGGTGGTGAGGCGGCTGACTTTTTCAAGACGGTCAGGTGGATTTCCAGCATGTCGTTTTGTGTGTAAATCTGTTGGGTTAATTACAGACTTTTAGTGGTTACTGTTGCATACCTCCAACTAAATCCAATAATTTTTATTATTGTTAGTTTTTTTTTGTTGGCTTGTTCACGTTTATTAGAAATGGAAGTAAGCAAATGAGTAACATTTTTAAATTTTTTGCTCAGCATCCAATAACGATTCAAAGACAACAATATTAACTAGTAAAGAAATATAAGAAAGAACTTGAAAAATATTTAAATATTTCACATATCCAATTTTGGCGCAATTGATTTTTTTTTCATTTTAATTATCCTTTAATTAATATATATATATATAATTAGCATCTTGATCTTTTTCAGGTAATAATTAGCATCCCAATGACCATGAGATAAGATATCACATTTTTATTATTTTATTATTTAAATCATTGCATTCATTTATCTATTTCACTGAAATTATGTATTAAATACATAAAAATTGTACAAAATTATTATTTTTTTAAATTGCACAAAAATTGCATAAAATTTGATAAATGGTAATAAATTATTTTTACGTATTTATTAATCAATTATAAAATTGATATTTACATAATTAGAGATTAAATTTGATCAAAAATAAAATATTTTCATACTATAAGCAAATTTTTAAAGTATAACTCATTTCTTTTCCATTTTGCAACATATACTATGTCGGAGAGTAAAACTAAACGAGATAGTTTAGCTTTTTTGTAATACGCATCAATCATGTAAATATCATAATTGATCCCTCTCTTTATCACGTGGGAGAAGAGAGCCTAACCCTCTTTCGTCAATCTCTTTTTACGAAGACATCCAAAGACCATGACGTATGTTTCAACATCATCTACGAATCCCATCCATGTTGCATACTTAACGACCTGAGAAAGTTTTCCTTATTCACAAAATGCTTCAAAATTATGTGCAAAACAGTCATAAAACCATTTTCGAGACTCATTACAGCAAAACAATCATTATCACCCTAGAGTCTGATAAGGTTCCCAAAACTTCTACCCATTCTTCTTCTTTTATCATATTCACTTGCCCTTTGCGCTGCTTCTTTAATCTTTCTCTTATTTACACAAGTCTTTTGCATGTATAAAAGCTTCTTTGTTTTTTCGGATTTAAAATTTTATTTTTTTAATGAACATATTTGCAAATCGACGAAACAGCGGTAGCTATCGCTACGAATCTCACTGTAAACTAATCTTCTTTTTTTCAAAGGGCTACGCCACTATAGCTACAAATGACAAAAAGAATGAAAAGGACCCTGTTGATCTTTTTCTAAGGGAGCAGCAAGGTTTGTTTTTACAATTAAAAAATACACATGCACTTATTTAACTACCAAAAATTAATTCTCTTCTTTACCCATGGGCCCTCACTTTCATTCTTTGCTGCTAAATAAACAAACCTTCGCTATTTCGCAAATATAAAATACGTACCACGAATGTTCCATTAATGCCCCCTCCTTTCCATTCTATCCTATTATATATCAGCTCATTTTCTAACCTAAAAACCCCCAACACTCTTATATTTCCTTCTTTTCACAATGAAATTCCCACTAAACCCCCTAAAAGCTCTACTTATGTTGCTAAACTCTGTTGTTTAATTATATCCTCTCCATTTCCTGCAAATTTTAACCCAGGTTTCAATCTGAAAAGTGATGAATGTTATTTCAACAGGAACTGTTCCTTTCATCAACGTGATAAAGCGTCACTCGTCATTGGAAAAATGATAACCTCTGGTTTGTATCGTAGACCTATAGCTTCTCATTCTTTGATTCAAGCCTTGTGTAAAACAGGAAAACTTTCTCTAACAGTGAGGTATCTAACACAGATGGGATTGAAAAATGATGTTCAAACAAATGTCATGCTCATTAGCTATCTTTGTAAGAAAAGAATGTAGAAGATGGGTATGGCTCTCTACTCCACGGTGATAAAGTGAGGGTTCAACCTAGCTATTCACATGCAAAAACCATATGACAAGAACTCAATTGATTTTTTATTTTAATTATTCTTCAACTAATGAATATATATATATAATTAGCATCTTTATTTTTTTTCAAGTAATAAATAGCATCCCAATGGCCATGGCATAAGATATCTTGTTTCTACTATTTTATTATTTAAATCATTGCATTCATTTAACTATTTCACCGAATTAATGTATTAATAACATAAAAAATTGCGTAAATTTATTATCTTTTTAAAATTACACAAAAATTACACGAGATTTACTAAATGGTAATACATTATTTTTACGTATTCATTAAGCAATTATAATTTTGATATTTACATATTTAGAGATTACATTTGATCAAAAATAAAATGTGTTTCATACTATAAGTAAAATTTTAAAGTATAACACATTTCTTTTCCATTTTGCAACATATACTATGCGAGAGAGTAAAACTAAACGAGATAGCTTGGCTTTCTTGTAATATGCATCACTCGTGAAAATATCAGGGTCGATCCCTCTCTTTATCATGTAGGAAAAGAGAATCCTACCCTTTTTTGTCAATCTAATCTTTCGAAGACAGCCAAAGACCATGGTGTATGTTTCAACATCATCTACGAATCCCATCCGCATTAAATACTTAACGACTTGGAAAATTTTCCTTCTTCACAAAATGCTTCAAAATTATGAGCAAAACAGTCATAAAACCATTTTCAAGACTCATTACTGCAAAACAATTATCATCACCCTTCAATCTGATAGGGCTCTAGAACCTTCTACCCATTCTTCTTCTTTCATCACATTCACTTGCCCTTTACACTGCTTCTTTAATCCTTCCCTTACTTACACAAGTCTTTTGTAGGTATCAACGCTTATTTGTTTCTTTGAATTTACAATTTTATTTTTTTAGTTAAAACATTTGCAAATTAACGAAGCAGCGGCAACTACCGCTTCAAATCTCACTGTTATCTGATCTTCTTTTTTCTAAGGGCTACGCCATTATAGTTACAAATGAATGAAAAGGACCATGTTGATCTTTTTCTAAAGGAGAAGCAGTGTTTGTTTTTACTGTTACAACATACACACGCACTTATTTAACTACCAAAAATTAATTCCCTTCTTTACCCATTAGCTCTCATTTTCATTCTTTGCTGATAAATAAACAAACCTTCGCTATTTCGTAAATATAAAATACGTACCAAAAATGTTCCATTAATGCCCTTCCTTTCCATTCTTTCCCATTATATATCAGCTCATTTTCTAACCTACGAACCCCTTACTATTCCTTTTCCTTCTTTTCACCATTAAATTCTCACTAAAACCCCACAAAAGCTTTGCTTATGTTGCTAAACTATGCCGTTTAGTTATCCCCTCTCTTTTTCCTCCAAGATTTAACCTAGGTTTCAATCCGGAAAGTGATGAATTTTATTTCAACATGAACTATTCCTTTCGTCAACATGATAATGCGTCACTTGTTATTGGAAAATGATAACCTCTGGTTTGTATTGTAGCTCTATAGCTTCTCATACTTTTATTCTAGCCTTGTGTAAAGTAGGAAAACTTTCTCTAGCCATGAGGTATCTAACACAGATGGGATTGAAAATTGATGTCCAAACCTACGCCATGCTCATTAGCTATCTTTATAAAAAGAGAATGCAGAAGATAGGTATGGCTCTCTACTCCACGGTGATAAAGAGAGGGTTCAACCTTGATGTTAGAATTGGGTGACTAGAATTCTTTTTAAAATAAAATACAGTGGTAAAATAAAATAAAAGTACAAATAGAACTAGACTTCTTTTATTTTATTTTAATTAGAATAAGTCATGTATTTTATTTTAATTAGAATAAGGTGTTTAAATCTTACTACGTTACTTCTATTAGTTATTGATTAGAATAAGGTTTTTCAACCTATAAAAAGACATAGTCATATCCTCTTGTGATTATTCGATTTTCGACATTAATGAATTTTCTTCTCCTCTGCCTGTGGCTTTTTTTCCCGAAAATGTTTCCATGTAAAATATGTGTGTGTGTTTTTTGTTTTCTTTGCGATATTTTTTCATTGTCGACGTTCATTTTTAGCAAACTGGTATCAAAGCTTTTTGGGTTGCTAGTCTCGATATGGTAATGGCGACATTGAAGTATGATGTTTCGCTGTTGCATCGCAACACCAGATTCATATTTTGGCAGGCAAAGATGCAGACAATTCTTTCACAGATGGATTTGGAGGATGCCTTGTTAGGGTTGGATAAGATGCCTTCGACTTTAACGAATGAAGAGAAGAAGCGAAGGCTTTGACACAATTACAGCTGCATCTATCGAATGAAATTCTATAGGATGTGTTAAAGGAGAAGACCACTGCTGCATTATGAGCAAAATTGTAACATCTTTGTATGTCGAAAACCCTAACCAACAAATTGCATATGAAGTAGCGTTTGTATTCTCATTGTTTGGAGGAAGGTGCGTCTGTGCACGAGCACTTGAATGTGTTTAAAGAAATTGTCTCGTATTTAGAGGTCATAGAGGTTTAGTATGATAAAGAGAATTTAGGGTTAATTCTTCTTTGTTCGTTGCCACCGTCTTATTCAATCTTTAGAGATACAATTTTGTACATTCGTGAATCTTCACAATGAATGAAGTCTATGCTTCCTTAGCCTCGTATGACAAGATGAAGCATCTTGTGGCTGGATCTGACTCTCAGGGAGAGGGTCTCATTGTTCGTGAGAGTTAAGGTCAAAATAGTGATGATAATCGTGAAGAACACAGGAATGAAATCCCCGTAGTAAATCTAAAGGTAGATCGAAATCTTCAAACAGAAGTAAAACTTATAACTTCTACAAGAAGAAAGGGCACATTAAGAAAGACTGCTACAAGTTACAAAATAAGATCAAAAAAGAGGCAGAGAATTAAAAGGGAAAACAACCAAAACATTCCGGTGAAGTTAATGTAGTAGAAGACTACAGTGATAGTGAACTCCTAGTTGATTCTGTTGACAATTCTAAAGTGAGCGAGGAGTGAATCCTAGATTCTGGTTGCACCTTCCATATAGTTCCAATCTAGATTAGTTTGCAACATATGAATTTGTACCTGAAGTGTTATTTTGATGGAAAATAATACTTCATGTAAAATCGCAGGTGTTGGCACAATTAAAATAAAGATGTTCGGTAGAGTCATTAGAACTCTTAGTGGCATTCAACATGTACTAGAATTGAAGAGGAATTTGATTTCGTTGAGTACTCATGACTCATAAGGTACAACTACACAGCTGAGAGTGGGGTTCAAAAGATTAGCAAGGGTTCTCTCGTTGTGATGAAAGGGCGGAGAAAGACTGCCAAGTTATATTTTTTGCAAGGTTCAACTGTTACTAGTGATGCTGCAGTCGCTTCCTCTTCCTTGTCAGATAATGATGTTACTAGACTTTGGCATATGCATTTAGGGCATATGAGTGAAAATGGTATGACAAAATTGACTAAAAGAGGACTTCTTGATGCAAGACATTATTAAATTGAAGTTCTGTGAGAAATGCATTTTTGGGAAGCAAAAGAGAGTTCAATTCACCAGAGGAATCCATAATATGAAAAGGACATTGAATTATATTCATTTTGATGTTTGGGGACCATCTAGAGTGCTTTCGAGAGGTGGAGCTAATTATATGCCAACTCTTATTGATGGTTTTTCCAGAAAAGTTTGGGCATTCTTCCTAAAGTAGAAAATGATGTGTTTTCCACATTCAAGTCTTGGAAAACTATGGTTGAAAAATAGATAAGAAAACAGATAAAACATCTCTGCACATATAATGGCTTAGAGTTTTATTCTGATGAGTTTAACAAATTGTGCAAATTAGAAGGGGTCGTGAGACATTTGACAATTCGTCATACTCCACAACAAAACGATGTTGTAGAACAAATGAACAGAATGATCATGGAAAAGGCTCGATGTATGTTGTCGAATGTTAATTTACCAAAGTCGATTTTGGCTAAAGCATCCTTTACTGCATGTTTATTGATCAACCAATCTTCATCTATTGTCATTGAGAAAAAGACTCCACAAGAGATATGGTTTGATAAGCCTGTTGATTATTCTAATTTAAAGATTTTTGGATGTCCTACATATGCTCATGTTGATAATGGAAAATTGGAACCAAGATCCATTAAATGTGTTTTTCTTGGTTATAAGGCTGGTGTAAATGGTATAAGTTATGGTGTGCTAAAAATAAAAAAGTTGTGATTAGCAGAGTATTGTTATTAATAAATTGCTATGTTACGTAACTTATCTCTTAAAAACTCTTTCAATAAAGAATAACAAAATTAGTTGGAGTTTCAGATTGATCCAGTATCTACAACAGAGTCAACTTCTTAAGTTAGTACAGAAGTTCAGAATAGAGCCACTTCTTCACAATAATATTCTATTGCCAAAAATAGACCTAAAAGAGAAATTAAACCTCTAAAAAGGTATGTCGAGGCTGATCTATTGGCTTATGCTTTAAACTTGGATGAAGATATTGATGCAAATCAAGAGCCATCTACTTATTCCGAGGTAGTTAGCTGTGAAGACTCGAAAAAATGGATGTTTGCCATGCAAGAAGAGATGGATTCACTCCATAAGAATAAAACGTGGGATCTAGTAAAGCTCCCAAAGGGTAAAACTACTATTCGTTGTAAATGGGTGTTCAAAAAGAAAGAAAGGATTCCAAGAATTGAAGAACCCAAATATAAAGCAAAACTTGTTACAAAAGGTTACAACCAGATTCCCAGTGTAAACTTCACAAACGTGTTTTCTCCAGTTGTGAAACACAGTCCGATTCTAGCCTTACTTGGTATTGTGGCCATGTATGATTTGGAGCTTAATCAATTAGATGTAAAAATATCGTTCTTACATGGAGAACTTGAGGAAGTTATTTACATGCAACAACTAGAGGGCTTTATAGTCTCAAAAAAGGAGGACTATGTTTGCTTGTTGAAAAAGTTCCTTTATGGTTTGAAACAGTCACCAAGGTAGTGGTACAAGATGTACCACCCAAAAATTGTAACAAACTTCAGTCTAGGGTCTTAGGGTTTACAGAACTTTACGAGCTTTTTTTTTTCATACTTACAAATCAATCACTGATAAAGTATACTCATACAAGAACTTAGGATCACATAACACTGTGTCTCAAACACAACCTCCATTACTAACTAAACAAGAAAGAGTCAATATTCATATCAATTATCATAACATTTGTATTCTATATCGAATCACAATACCACAACTATCAACCAAGCTACATCAATCATTTCTACTATCACCATGTAATTATAACACCCAAAACCCAAAATCGTCATCGATTAGGGTTTTAGTATCTTTCCGATCATCTATCACAGTTTATCTCCTAATACCTTTTCATTTAATCATAATTTAATAAAGAAATACGTTTAACACAGCATAAATCATTAATGAAATAAAATCACAATTCATTAAGGGCAAAAATTATCATTTCCATGATTTTTGAAGACTTCTACCGATACCTATTGGACACGTATCGGTAGTAGTCAAGTCAGTGAGCAGTTTAGAAATAGTGCAGGTTCTACCAATACAAGTGATAAATCTATCGATACAAGTGTCTCTTCTATCGAAACAAGTCATGCTTTTATGAATACTAAAAACTCCATAGAGCTATGAAGTCTTACCCTACAACTTCTACCGATACAAGTATCCAAACTACCGATACTACTATGAACAGAACTATTGATACTTCTATTAGTACTACCGATAAAACTTAAGTCAGCAAGTAGCCTCTCTCCTACTCTGTACTTCTATCGATACATACAGGGGTTCAACTAAAACAAGTATGTAGAATTCAATTAATCACACAAGTCCTCAAGTTTATCAACCATCATTCAACACAAGACTCTTATTCAAATTCTCATCTTGCAAAATCTATACATGACAATATTTATTTCATCATATAACACAAAATACAATTAATCAACACAAGGATTCTTAAATTCACATGTCAACTCATTACAAAACACATTTGCTTAATTAGAACATCAAGCAAGCATGCAAGTTTAGTTCAACAAAGAAACCAACAATCCAAAATCAAGCATTTCAAAAGTAACATCATCCTAGTACATGCCATATAACCGAGTGATGAATAAGTACAAAATGAGCTCCTTGATAGTGTGACTTCTTGAGATGATCCGATCTTCAAGCAGCAAAATAGAATCTACAAACAACATAAAATTCACTAGTAAGCTTTCATAGCTTAATAAGTTCGCAAGGTTTATCAATTTATCGAATAACATGTGTAAAACAAATTCGAAAATCAGTTGAGCCAAATCAGAATTGTACTTCAGTGATCGATATCCGATTTACTCCCTGTTGACCTAAAGGTCATGCATACTCCCTATTGACCTAAAGGTCATGCTTACTCCCTGTTGACCCAATGGTTATACTTGTTGCTAGTATATGATGCTTCTCACACTAAGCTGACAAGGACTCGCATCACATGCGATACCTCAGCCATCGATACGGTATATTTGTTCCCTACGATGTTGCTCACACTAAGCTGACAAAAATATGCAAACGAGCATAAATCTCAACTATCGTAGGGCCTGTAATCAATTCTATGATTCTATTCACCTTACGGTGACTCACGATGCTGTAGAGAATCCGTAACAAATGCAGGATCTCAGCCATTGGACCATTTTCTATCTTTGGCACAAGGCTGGAAAATTCTCATCTCGTTGTTTTTATTTTTCATGTTTCCAATCGTCATTTCTCAGTTTCGGCAATCATTAGAGAGGCAATTATAATAAGTTATTAATAGGAATTTAACATTACAACTTACCGAAAGAAATTGCAGTTAAAGTAAACTCCAAGGGTAAATCCGTAATTTTCTTTTTTCTACAATCGGGACACGATCTTGATCTATTGAGGATTCAAAAATGACCGAATGGGTTCTTATTTCCTTTAGGGTTTTTCGGCTAAGAAGAACAAAAGAAGAAGATGATGAAAGTTCTACTTTGTTTTGTTTAATATAACTTATTTAAGAAATTACAAATTTACCCCTTTTAATTTCACTTAAAAATTAGCCAAAAGGAAGTCAAAACTATCCACTCACTTCCCTAATGGTCTAATTATCCTTTAAGGACTTTGCTAGGTCATTCCTTTACCAATTTAACACATTTAATTAATAATTTCTACATTTTGCAACCTTTACGATCTAGTCCTTTTTACTTAATTAACTATCTAAATGATTAAATTTCATAACTAAATTTTAATGCACTAATGACCTCGTAAATATTAATTATTTAATATTTACGGTCTGATATATCGAAGTTGTGACCTTAAAATCACCATTCTCGATCATACAGAAAAATAAACTAATTAGTAAATCCTCATTTAATTAGAATTTAATAGAAATTTACCAAAATCTAAAGATTTCCACATCATTTCTATTATTATGCCATTTAAGGAGGGTCCAATTACACAATTGGTCCTTCAATTATATTAAATTCCAATCAAAAACTTATTTACAATTTAGCCTTAACTAATTAGGACTAAATGAGTAAATATCACAAAAGTTAGTGAACTATAATCATATCTTCCGCCGCTTGGAATTTTTGACCTTGGTGTTACCACTTTGGCCCCTTTTATTTTTAATTCATAGCAATTAACTTTTACCTCTTTTACAATTTACTCATTTTTCCTTAATTAAGCAATTAATCATCAAAATTACCCGACCAAACTTCGATTCACATATAATAAGACTCTGTAAATATTTAATAAAATACTTATGGCTCTTAATTTCATAAATAAGGTCTCAATACCTCATTTTCTAAAACCACTTGACTTTTGAACCAAACCACTTATACTAACTTTTAATTCAATAACCAAAATTCTTCAATTCAAATTCCCTATAAAATTATTATAGATTTATTTAATTTAAACACTCATTATAAAAATTTTCTCGTCGAGTTTGTAGTCCCGAAACCATCGTTTCCGACAACATTGAAAAATGGGCTATTACACAAAAGGTTTAATTCTTTCATGACTACCCATGATTTCAAAATAAGTAGCTTTGACAGTTGTGTTTAGTTTAAGAAAAATAGCGATGGTTCTTTTGTGTATTTACTCCTCTATGTTGATGACATGTTGATAGCAGCGAAAGATAAAGGAGAGATAATGAAGGTCAAATCCCAACTTAGGGAAGAATTTGAGATGAAAGATTTGGGAGTAACAAAGAATATGCTTGGGATGGAGATTCTTAAAGATAGAAAGGCATGTAAATTGTACCTAAGTCAGAAAGGGTACATTGAGAAAGTTCTTTACAGGTTCAATATGCAGAGTGCCAAGCCTGTTAGTACTTTATTAGCAGCCCACTTCAGACTTTCATCGGCTTTGTCTCCGCAATCAGATGATGAGATTAATTACATGTCATGTGTTCCATATTCTAGTGCAGTGGGATCTCTCATGAATGATATGGTTTGCTCACGTCCAGATTTATCATATGCAGTCAATGCATTTAGTAGATACATGGCGAATCCCGATAAAGAACATTGGAAAGCAGTTCAGTGGATTTTGAGATACTTACAAGGTACTAGTGATGTTTCCTTACAGTTTGGAAGAACTAGAGATGGAGTTATTGGGTATGTTGATGTTGATTTTGCTGGAGACCTTGATAGAAGATCTCTCACAGGGTATGTCTTTACAATTAAGCGTTGCACAATCAGTTGGAAAACCACTTTGCAAACTACAGTCACTTTGTCTACCACTGAAGTTAAGTACATGGCGATTACCGAGGCTTGTAAAGAAGCTATTTGGTTAAAAGAACTCTTTAGTGAACTAAATAAAGACCTTCAGATTAATACAATATTTTGTGAAAGTCAGAGTGCCATCTTCCTTACGAAAGATCAAATGTTTCATGAGAGAACAAAGCTCATTGATGTTCGGTATCATTTTGTGCGTGATATTATTACTCATGAAGATATTGTTGTGAGCAAAGTTAGAACTCATGAAAATCCTATAGATATGATGACTAAGTTGCTTCCTATAACCAAGTTTGAGCGTTGTTTGGAGTTGGTTGGTGCTCATTGTTGAAGAATACCCCTTAAGGGTTTTTGAGGAAAAGGTGGAGAACTTGTTCGTTTGGAGTTCATGGTGAATAAATTATTCATAGAGAATTCGTGTCAAGGTGGAGATTGTTAGAATTGGTTGACTAGAATTCTTTTTAAAATAAAATACAGTGGTAAAATAAAATAAAAGTAAAGTCCAAATAGAACTAGACTTCTTTTATTTTATTTTAATTAGGAAAGGTGTTTCAACCTTACTACGTTACTTCTACTAGTTATTAATTAGAATAAGGTTTTTCAATCTATAAATAGACGTAGTCATCTCCTCTTGTAATCATTTGATTTTCAACATTAGTAAATTTTCTTCTCCTCTCCCCGTGGTTTTTTTTTGAAAGGGTTTCCACGTAAAATCTGTGTTCTTTTTTTTGTTTGTTTTCTTTACGATGTTTATTCATTGTAGACGTTCATTTTTAACACTTGCTATTCACACAGAGAATCCATATGACATGGACGCCCGTCTATCTGGCTTAGATTTACTCTCCCCCTGGTTGTCGGGTGGTAAGGTGACTAACTTTTTCAGGACGATCAGGTGGATTTACAGCACGTCATTTTGTGTGAGTCTGTTGGGTTAATTACAGAGATTGTTAGTGATTACTGTTCCATACCCCTAACTAAATCCAATTATTTTAATTACTGTTAGCTTTTTATGGTTGGCTTTTCACGTCTGTTAGTAATGGAAACAAGCAAATGAGTAACATTTTTTTAATATTTTTCTCAGCATCCAATAGTGATTCAAAGACAACGATTTCAACTAGTAAAGAAATATAAGAAAAAACTTGAAAAATATTTAAATCTTTCACATATCCAATTTTGATACAATTGATTTTTTATTTTAATTATTCTTCAACTAATGAATATACATATATATATATATATATATACTAGCATCCCAATGACCATGAGATAAGATATCTCATTTTTACTATTTTATTATTTAAATCATTGCACTCATTTAACTATTTCACCGAAATTATGTATTAATTACATAAAATATTTGCACAAAAATTACACGAGATTTGATAAATGATAATAAATTGTTTTTACGTATTCATTAAGAAATTATAACATTGATATTTACATATTTAGAAACTACATTTGATCAAAACAAAATGTGTTTCATACTATAAGCAAATTTTTAAAGTATAACTCATTTCTTTTCCATTTTGCAACATATACTATGCAGGAGAGTGAAACTAAACAAGATAGCTTGGCTTTCTTGTAATATGCATCAATTGTGTAAATATCAGGATCGATCCCTCTCTTTATCACGTGGCAGAAGAGAGCCCTACCCTCTTTCATCAATCTCTTCTTATGAAGACAGCCAAAGACCATGGCGTATGTTTCAACATCATCTATGAATCTCATCCACGTTAAATACTTAATGACCTGAGAAAGTTTTCCTTCTTCACAAAATGCTTCAAAATTATGTGCAAAACAGTCATAAAACCATTTCTGAGACTCATTACAACAAAACAGTCATCACCACGCTTTGGTATGATAGGGTTCCCGAAACTTCTACCATTCTTCTTCTTTCATCATATTCACTTTCCCTTTGCGCTGCTTCTTTTATCCTTCCCTTATTTACACAAGTCTTTTGTATGTATCAAAGCTTCTTTGTTTCTTCGGATTCAAATTTTTATTTTTTTAATGAACAGATTTGCAAATCAATGAAGCAGTGGCAGCTACCACTACGAATCTCACTATAATCTAATCTTCTTTTTTTCTAAGGGCTACGTCACTACAGCTACGAATGACAAAATGAATGAAAAGGACCCTGTTGATCTTTTTTCTAAGGGAGCAATAACGTTTGTTTTTACTGTTACAACATACATACGCACTTATTTAACTACCAAAAATTAATTCCCTTCTTTACCCATGGGCCCTCGTTCTCATTCTTTGTTGATAAATAAACAAACACTCGCTATTTCGCCTGTATAAAATAAGTACCACGAATGTTCCATTAATGTCCCCTCCTTTCCATTCTTTCCTATTATATATCAGCTCATTTTCTAACTTACAAACCCCCTACTCTTCTTTTTCCTTCATTTCACCATGAAATTCCCACTAAACCCCCCCTCTCAAAGCTCTGCTTAAGTTGCTAAACTATGCCCTTCAATTATACCCTCACCTTTTCATCCAAATTTAAACATAGGTTTCAATCCGGAAAGTGATGAATGTTATTTCAACTAGAACTATTCCTTTCATAAACATGATAATGCTTCAGTCGTTATTGGAAAAATGATAACCTCTGGTTTGTATCATAGTCATACAGCTTCTCATTCTTTAATTAAAGTCATGTGTAAAGCACGAAAATTTTCTCTAGCCGTGAGATATCTGTAAACTCAAAAATATATAGGTTTTTTTCTATATAATTTATCACCTTTTTACTTAAAATCAATGTTAAAACCAAGTTAATTTTTAATGAATTAATGAAATATGTGAAAATATTAATTTAGGACATGAAAATTATTAAAATGTGATTTTATGCTTTATTATATAGTTTTTATGCACAAAATGGCTTATTTTATTGTTTATTTTAATGTAATGTATTTTTAAGGTATAAAGTGAGTCATGCATAAATTAATTAAATATTAAATATAAAATTATATTTAATAATTTAATATAAATTATTTCATTAATAAATTGGGTTTAGTTAATTGTTAGATAATTGGGTTAATTTAATTACTTTGACCCATTATTAATTAAATTATTTTGGACAAGTTTGTTAATTTTGTTAGATCACAAAACCATCCAATTCAAGAGGGATATAGCCCAATTGCGGCAACACCATGGCTGCCCAAATAAACCATTTTTGGTTTAATTTCAAGGAGTCCCTGCACTTTAGAAGAAATCATAATTTGTGCCAGAGATTTGCTGTTGACCAAGTCTTGATCCCTAGTTGATGTGGCATGAAGAAAGCTTCAAAATGAAGCAACAAACTCATTCAAACCCCTTGAATGATGGCCGGTAATGCTCTTCAGAGAATTGAGGGATTCAATTGCACTATTTTAGTAAATGTGCTCTCATCCTTCACCTATAAATAAGAGTCATTTCTCACCATTCAAAATCATCCCTTCACATTATCGTTCTCTCTTTCTTCTCTCAATTCTCTCATCATTCCTCTCATTTTACATCCCCACTCCTAGCATAATCTCTTCATAGGTGTCGAAACCACCTCGGGAACGGGGCTTCGAAAAAAATTGTTTTAAGTATTTTTGGAATAAAAGGGAAATAGGAGTCGCCACCAATCTTTTGTTAGGTGTGATTGGATCACCATAAACTGTTTAAAACGTTTAAAAAAGTGGGTCTTCGAAATCCAGAGAAACAGGTTCGGGAGCCGGTTACGCATGAGGAAGGATTAGCACCCTCATACGCCTAAAAATTGGTACCACATGATTATTTTCGGGTCTTATTTTATGAAAACAATGAAAACTCGAGTAAAATTTAAAATATGATGTTTATTTTAGACAGCTTTGTATAATTTCAAAGGAAAACTTTTAAGGAAAATTCGCCCTCGTGTTTCGATCCTCTATGAGAATTAGAAGTCGTGTCCAACGCATTAGGGCACTATATTCTCAGATTTTCAAAACTGAAGGACATTTCGAGACATTTTAAAGAGAGTGTTCTATCATGTGAATCATACGAAAATCACACCCAGCACGTTAGGGCATGATGTTTCGAGATCTTCATACGAGAGGACATTGTTTCTTCTTTTGGTCTTAAAATCACTTCATATATAATTATAAGGTTGAAATGCGTTTTGAAAACTTTCGAAAAAGGATATCCGACTTGCATGAATAACGAAAATTACACTTAACTCGTTAAAGCGCGATTCTTCGAAATTTTCACACGACAGGACATTGCATTGCTTTAAAATTATTTGTAATATAGGTATATGTTTTGAGAACTTGAAAAATTCGTATTGAATTTAAAATGTAATCCTTGGACACATAGTTTAAAAGATTCAAATATGGAATACTTGTTTACTTCAATTTTCACGGAGGGTTAAAATCGTGACCAACACGTTAGGACACGATATTCTCGGAATCTCGGAGTTAATAGGTATAAAAATCTTAGAAGAGGATATTCGACCCGCGTGAGTTATACGAAAAAATCACACTCGACACGTTAGGGCATGATTTCTCGAAGCTTTCACGCGAGAGAAACATTGCCTCGTCTTTAAAATTATTTTAAAAATGAGCATGTAAGTTTAAGATATCGAATAGCAATTAATAAGAGAAATTAAATACAAAGCAAAATAATAAACAGATAAATAGAATGCAAAAAAGCAAAAAAGCAAGTGCATAATGATTAAAAAATAAATGCAAATATTGATGAGGAAGAAAAAAGATGCAATCGGGATTGAAAACGGGACCTTTGGATGCCCGGGGACGAAATGATAATTTTTGACCTCCGAGGGTAGAAATGGAATTTTGGTGAAATCGGGGTCAAAAATGGAATTTTAGAAAGTTTGGAGGTAAAATGGTAATTTTTGGTGAAATCGAGGTTAAAAATGGAAGTTTGGGAAGTTTGGGGTAAAATGGTAATTTTTGGTGAAACCGGGGTTAAAATGGAATTTTGGAAAGTTTAAGGGTAAAATGGTAATTTTTGGTGAAATCGGGGTTAAAAATAGAATTTTGGAAAGTTCAGGGAGTAGAGAGCAATAAAACCAAAGAATGGGTGACACGTGGCAACCCCACAGGCATCCAAAAGTCCAAGGACTAATTTGTAAATATTGAAAAATTCCTAAGCCAATTGTGTAATTAAATAGGAATTGGTTTAAGGATTAAATTAAAACAAATTAAAAATAAAATGGACTAATTTCACAAATAAGCCAAAGTAGTGACACGTGGCAGTCTCTAGTGCATTCAAAATGTCAAAGGATTAAATTGAAAAGTAATTAAAATTATTGGGCCAAATTAAAAGAAATTAAAAGTATGAAAAGGATCAAATTAAAACAATTAAAAATGCGGAAGGACTAAACGCGTAAATAACCCAATAAACGAAAACACGCGGATCCTAGGCCGGTCGGATCGGATCGGGTCGAGTCAATGGGTTTTATATAAATAACATTTCAAGTTTTTTTTTATTTTTCTTCATTTTTTCAAAATCATCCCCCCTCCCCTTTTTTCTCTCCTCTCTCTCTTAAACCTCCATGGCCGGCCACTAGAGCCAACGCCGGTCTCCGGTGCTTGCCCAGCGCGTGAGGGCACGTCACCGATACTCCCGGCCACGTGTTTCATCGCTGGTCACTCCTCTGTTGCCAAAGGACCTCCACGCGCCTCCGACTACGCACGCTTGCTCACGCGCCGACGTCCAAACGGTCATCAGGTGAGAGGATCGTCCCTTTTTTTCTCTCTCTTTTCTTTCTATTCTTCTTTTTTAAACCTTTCTTCAACCTTCGAAACCCCCTTTTTGTTCTTCAATCAAACCCAAATCTAGTTTTAAACCAGATCTGGAAATTTTCAAAAACTTTCCTTTTTTTTAAAACCATTTGGTTTCTCTTTTAAAAGTTTTTCTCTGTTGGTTTGTTAGAAATTCTTGAATTTCATTTTCGTTTAATCTGTTTCCATGTTCTTTGCAGGTCCAAGATTAACGAAGCACGGGCGACATTCGGGGTGGATTACGAGCGACGGTGGTAGACTCTGGTGGCTACGGTGGCTCCCTCCGACGACGGCGGCATCAAGCTAAAAGGGCGTGACCTTTTTCTCTTTCTCTTTTTTTTAAATAATTATTATTTATTATTATTAATTAATATTAATGAGTTTGGTTTCATTGCCAAAACTGTCATTAATGAAATTAATGCATGGGTGATATTATTAATGTCAAACGTTATTCAACATTTATTAGCAGATTCAGACTTAGACAATGAATATGAAAGGGGTATTAAAACACTCATCCATGCATATTTAGAAGAATTGATGGGCTATTAAAGTTTGAAATGTAAACGGCAATAAATGAATTAGATGTACCTGAGTAACCTTGATGTTTGAACTTTGAATCTATTCGGCTACTGGATGTGGGTTTCGAATACTGTATGTGAGTCTATTCTGCTACTGCATTAATATTAAAGATGGGTTTGTATTTGGATTTCGAGAACAGGGTTTGTAACCCCTACAACAGAATTAAATTTCGGCTTTTATAGCCAAATCTACAATCATTTCAATTTGTTCTATGCCATTAAATGCTAGTCCTAACCTTTCCTTCTTTTTACAGGTGCAAGCAGTGGCAGTTGGAGGAAGATGACTGTGGCAGAAGCAACTTAGAGCTGGTGGCAGCATGTGAATGGATGGGATGGAAGGCAGCAGCAGGAGCAGTAGCAGATTTGGGTCACTTGAGTGCAATGGGCCAATGTAATTGGGTTTAGGAGTTTGGGTCTCTTGGTCATTTAGTTAGGTCAATTGGGTTAATCAAATTAGGCCCAATTGGGCTTGTAATTTTGACATGTAATTGGATTTTTGGACATTATTAATTTAATTTTAAGTTTCAAATTATTTTAAATGTATTTAAATTTAAAACAAATTTAAATTTAAATAAATTTAAAATTAATTCAAACTTAAATTAAAATCCAAGTTGGGCCCGGTCAAAATTGGGCTTCAACAGCTGCCCTTCTTTGCTCGTTGCTGTGTAACAAGAACAGAGCAAAGACCCAAAAGAATGCCCAATTTGTTGGGTCTCGTCTCTTTGGCGCTCTATCTTCAACTAGCCCGCCTTTCGTTTTGTCATTCATCTTTCTACTTCTTTTGTGTGGTGGTTCCATCCTGCTTTGAGTTGATCTTCAAACAGTCAAAATTTGTTATTACGACTTCAACCCGTTCTCGAAATTTCAAGCTGATTGGAATTTGTCATCGTAGTCTTTGAGTCTGATTTTCTTGACCTGGTCTTCTTCCTTGTGACTCATCAGGAAGCTAACCTTTTTATTGCTTCGACTCGCTTCTCAGTGTCTCATCTGGAAGCTGGGTTCGAAGATTTGCTCGTGTTGAGCACTGAGTGGGTGTTCTTCTCTGTATCTCATTAGGAAGATGACTGCCTCACCTGTTTTGATTCGCTTCTCTGGATCTCCTCAGGAAGACGAATCCGGTCCACTTCTCTATGTCTCATCAGGAAGCTAACCTTTTTATTGCTTCGACCTGCTTCAGTGTCTCATCAGGAAGCTGGGTTCGAAGATTTGATCGTGTTTGAATGCTGAGTTGGTGTTCTTCTCTGTATCTCATCAGGAAGATAACCGCCTTGCTTGTTTTGATTCGTTTCTCTGGATCTCCTCAGGAAGACGATCCAGAGAAACGAATCTGGTGCACTTCTCTGTGTCTCATCAGGAAGCTAACCTTTTTATTGCTTCGACCTGCTTCTCAGTGTCTCATCAGGAAGCTGGGCTCGAAGATTTGCTCGTGTCTGAGTGCTGAGTTGGTATTCTTCTCTGTATCTCATCAGGAAGATGACCGTCTCGCTTGTTGAACTACTCCATGATTGGAGTAAGGTCGATTGATGGTGATCCGCCCCAAACTTGGGGTAAAGGATCGAATAACTGTAATCTGTCCGAAAAATGGTTGTCCTTATAACCTCACGGGATCCGTCATGAACTTTGTTATTTCTCATCTTGCTTCAGGGTGTCGAGACCTGTAAAATATGCTCAAATGGGCCTCTGGGTATGCCAGTTTGTTTAGGATGCCATGCTCAAAAAATGAGTTGAAATGCTCCTAACTATATGTGTGCATGATTAATGTTTTGTTCGTTATTAGTCGAGCCGATATGGTTTATTGCCCATCCAAATTCTGTCCTTGATGCGTCGATCCAGCTTCTTCTATGCTGACCTTGAATTGCCCATTTTCAAGTTTGTTTTCTTACTCGTGATCCTGTTTCGGACCCCTATAATTTTGAAAATTTCTAGGATAATGCTCATGAATCTTTGTATGATTTATCAGTTCATTACTCGTTATTTAAACGTGAAATGCTTGCACAAAAATTGTATGGAAACGAAGTTGTATTTGAAAATTGTATTAACAAGAGAGTCAAAGGGAACAACATTAATCAAAATGGCTAAGTACAAGAAAAGGGCAATTTAATTGTCCTAAATATCGACAGAAATGAGCCATTCTTGCATCGACTTGTTGAGAATCACCCTTAGCCCAGACGTGTGTCTAGAAGACCTGGAGTGCTTTGTTGATGCTTCAAGTTGTAACTTTTCTCTATCTCCTCGACCTGTTTTGGGTTTGAGCCGTCCTTTACGGGTTTTCAACTCAAAATTCTCCTGGTTCCAGAATGCCCTTTGCGATTTTTCATCATGAACCCTTTTTTTTTTAGGCAAAGTATTTCTTTACCGAGTCTGAATTGACGGGGTTATACTATTCCGTGCCGTCCATTTCTATCAAGATGAGAGCTCCTCCCGAGAAAGCTTTCTTTACTACATAAGGTCCTTCCCAATTGGGCATCCATTTTCCTCGGAAATCTTTATGTATAGGGAGTTTCTTCTTCAAAACCAGTTCTCCCTCACTGAACTCCTAAGACGGACCTTTTTGTCATAAGCTCGCATCATCCATTTTTGGTACATTTGGCCATGGCGGATGGCTTTTAATCTCTTTTCCTCGATTAAATTCAACTGATCATATCGAGCTTGGATCCATTCAGCCTCATCTAATTAGAGCTCAGTTAAAACTCGGAGAGAAGGTATTTCAACCTCAATAGGTAAGATCGCCTCCATACCGTATGCCAATGAGAATGGCGTTGCCCCAGTAGAAGTTCTGACTGAAGTTCTGTAGGCGAAGAAGGCGAAGGGCAGTTTTTCATGCCAATCTCTGTAAGTCTTGGTCATCTTTGCCACGTTTTTCTTGATATTTTTATTGGCTGCCTCTACGGCCCCATTCATTTTTGGACGGTAGGGAGAGGAATTATGATGTTTGATTTTGAATTGTTCGCTGCAATCGTGCTATTGTTCAAGTTCAAGGCATTATCAGATATAATCTTCTCTGGCATTCCATACCGACATATGATCTCCTTTTTCAGGAATCTGCTGACTGCAAACTTTTTAACGTTGGCATATGAAGCTGCCTCTACCCATTTGGTGAAATAGTCGATCACAAAGATGAATCTATGCCCATTGAAAGCTTTCGGAGAAATTGGTCAAATGACATCCATGCCCCACATAGAGAAAGGCCAAGGGGAAGTCATGACATGGAGGTGCGATGGGGGTACGTTAATCTTATCTCTATATATCTGGCATTTGTGGCATTTTATGGCATAATTGATGCAATTGCTTTTCATGGTAGACCAGTAATACCCGAATCTCATTATTTGTCGGGCCATCGTGAAACCGTTGGCATGTGTCCCACAAATTCCTTTGAACTTCCCCTAAAATCTTCTAGGCTTCCATTGCGTCAACACATCTCAATAGTACCTGGTCTTTCCTCTTTTTGTACAAGATTTCCCGTCTAAGACATATTCACTAGCAAGTCTTCTCAATGTTCTCTTTTCGTTATCCGAGGCTTGCTCGGGGTATTTTCGATCTCTTACAAATTGAAGGATGCCTTGGTACCATGGGTGATCGTCTTTTCTACTTCTTCCTCTGCCTCAATATCACAACAATGAGCGGGAGTTTCATAGATACTCATCTGAATGGGCTTCACATCTTCTGGCCTACTTGCTTTGATCATCGAGGCCAAAGTAGCGAGGGCATCAGCCATTTGATTTTCCTCTCGAGGGAGATAATGAAATGTGACAGCATCGAACTTCATAATCAATTCGAGAACTAGCTTGCGGTAATCCCTTAGCTTAGCATCTCTCGTTTCCCACTCTCCTTTAAGTTGATAAATTACCAATGCAGAGTCTCCATAAATCTCTAGAATTTTAATTCCCCGTTCTATGGCTACGCGAATTCCCATGACGCATGCTACGTATTCAGCCATATTATTAGTGCAGTCAAAATCCAACTTGCTGGTAAAAGGATAATGGTCCCCCTCTGGTGATACCAAGACTGCTCCAATCACGTTACCCACGGCGTTTGAAGCTTCGTCAAAATTCAAAATCCACGGTTGCTCTCTCATGGTAGCCTCTTCAACTGTTGTAACGTACATTAGATCTTCATTCGGGAAATCAAAATTTATCGGCTCATAATCCTCTAAAACCTTACTGGCTAGGAAGTCTGCTATCGCACTTCCTTTTACTGCCTTCTGATTGACATAGACGATGTCAAATTCTGAGAGCAAGATTTACCATCGAGCTAACCTTCCATTTAGCGCTGCGGACTCCATTAAGTACTTCAAAGGATCTAATTTCGAGATCAACCAAGTAGTATGGTAGAGCATGTATTGCCTTAGTCTGCGTGTAGTCCAGACTAGTGCACAGCATAATTTCTCAATAGACAAATACCGAGTCTCACAATCGATAAATTTCTTGCTTAGATAATATATCGCCCTCTCCTTTCTTTCGGATTCATCATGCTGGCCTAACACGCATCCCATGGAATTCTCGAAAACTGTTAGGTACAGTATCAAAGGCTTATTAGGAATTGGAGGAACTAAGATAGGAGCTTTGGACAAATAATCTTTGACCTTATTGAAAGTTTCCTGACACTCAGCATCCCATACGCCCGGGTTACGCTTTCTAAGCAAGCGGAAGATAGGGTCACACTTTTCGGTTAATTGTGAGATGAACCGAGCAATGTAATTTAATCTTCCTAAAAATCCTCGTACTTCTTTTTGCGTGCTAGGTGGTGGTAGCTCCTGTATTGCTTTGACTTTGTCTGGGTCGATTTCAATTCCTTTTTTGCTGACCACAAAGCCTAACAGTTTTCCTGAGGTAGCCCGAAAGTGCACTTAGCCGGGTTTAGCTTTAGTTGATATTTCCTTAACCTTATAAACAACTTCCTCAGGATTCTCACATGCTCCTCCTCTGTTTGGGATTTCGCTATCATGTCATCAACATAAACTTCGATTTCCTTGTGCATCATATCATGGAACAAGGTTACCATAGCTCTCTGATAAGTTGCCTATGCATTTTTAAGTCCAAAGGGCATCACTTTGTAGCAAAATGTTCCCCATAGCGTAACGAATGTGGTTTTGATCATGTCCTCAGGGTCCATTCTGATCTGATTATATCCCGAGAAACCATCCATGAAGGAGAACAAAGAATGTCCCGTAGTGTTGTCGACCAAAGTATCTATGTGAGGTAAGGGGAAATTGTCTTTTGGCTAGCTTTGTTTAAGTCTCGATAATCCACGCACATTCGTACCTTTCCATCCTTTTTAGGAACAGGGACTATATTAGCTACCCATTCAGAGTATTTAACGACCTGGAGGAAACCAGCGTCAAATTGTTTCTTGACTTCTTCTTTTATTTTCAACAACACATCCGGTCTCATTCTCAGGAGCTTTTGCTGTACGGGTTTGCATCCTTCTTTTATAGGGAGTTTGTGTACCACGATGTCAGTGCTCAAACCGGGCATATCTTGGTATGACCACGTAAAGATGCCTTGAAACTCTTTGAGCAGCTCGATGAGGTTCCTTCTAGTTTCCGCAGAGATGCATGTTCCCATCTTTACTTCTTTCTTTTCATCCTCGCTCCCCAAATTAATCATTTCTATAGGATCCGAATGAGGCAGGATTTGTTTTTCTTCATGTCCTATCATCCTAAGCAGATCAGGGGAGAGATCACAATCCTGATTCTCTTCAAAGCTCTAAAGCTCTTCTAGACACATGTCTTGCTCGAAGTGACATTCTAAGTTAACGTCAGAGTTACTCATGTTATTGATATTTGAGGACCTGTTGAGGGATAAAAAAAGAAAGTCCAAAGAACAAAATGAATTTATGAAAGAATGATCCTATGGTATGTATATGAGTATGTATGTATTGAAAGATTGATTAGTGGTATTTGTTGGTTATGTACAAGCTGAACTAAAAAATGAACGAATAATTTTAGGATAGGAAATGCACTTTCATTTAAAATAACTGAATAATGAACATGGACCTTTTTCAAAAGATCCATATTGCTTTCAGGCCTAAAGCAATAGGTGATTTCGAGCATTACTCTGAGGAAATTTTAAAGATTACAGGAAGTTCCTCCACGGTCCAATTATCCAGGGTACTTCCAAGTGCACACGGACCAATCCTTGATAGACTCCCTTCCTTGTCTTCTTTTGATACGGCATTGATGCTCAAGTCCCTCATAATACTCCCCCCAGCACCAATGGTTATTCGCTTTTTCCTTTGCTCTTCATTTTGGATAATTACTTCTCTCAAAACAAAAGTCTTGTAAATAGGTGGGAAAATCATAGGTTCCCACGAGAGTTCCTTTCCAAACAGTCTGGCCCTCCTCCTCTCCTGTCTTTTTTCTATCTCTTTCCTTTTCTGCTTCGCATCCAGCTTATACCCTAAGCCGTAGTGATCCCGCTTTTCCATCAGGGTTGGCATGTTGGTTCTCCCTTGGAGGTACTTCCCGAGTCTTTTTCCAAGGGCAGCTCCTTTCCCAAGCATCATCCGCAGACCCATTCTAGTAGTCGATGATATTGCTGGCACAAGCACCTTACTTCCTTCCGAAATGAAGGTCGCATTTACAAATTTCAGTGAACGAAACGAGCATTCTAAAGCTTCTTCATCCATCACCACATAAGGTGACTCGCTTGTTACAGAGGTAATTATCTCTTCCTCCGCATTGATAGTAATTAGCCTCCCCTCATTCACTAGCTTCACCTTCTAATGTAGAGAGGAAGGTACAGCCCCGACCGAATGGATCCATGGCCTTCCTAATAGGTAATTGTAGGTAGGTTTAATATCCATTACTAGAAAATCTATCTCGTACGTGTTCGGCCCAATCTGCAGGGGTACTTCAATTTTTCCAATCACCTTCCTTTTTGTCCCGTCGAATGCTTTTACTATGTTGTTGCATCCCTTCAAATGAGAGCTATCGATCGGTAATCTTTGGAGTGTAGCCAGTGGTAATACATTCAATGCTGACCCGTTGTCTATGAGTACTCCTGGTAGCGTGTACCCTTTACAACGGGTTGTGATATGGAGGGCTTTGGTCGATCCCATCCTCCTGGACGGGATCTCATCATCGCTAAAAAAGATGAAATTATCTGCACTAATGTTATTAACTAAGCGGTCCAACTTACATACCGATATATCATTGGTCACGTAAGTCTCGTTGAGCACCTTCACTAATGCATCACGATGTGCTTCCGAGCTTAGGAGCAAAGATAAGATCGATATTCGTGCAGGTTATTTATGGAGCTGTTCCACCACACTGTATTCACTGTGCCTTAGGAACCTTAGAAACTCTTTCACCTCCCTTTCAGATACTAGTTCATTGGTGGATCTCTCAAGCCTAGCGGCTATTTCTTCTTCAGGCTCGCACATTACTGCTTTCCCTTTATTGACCTCTTGTGTTTTTTCGACTGAGTCATAAATTTTACCACTCCGGGTAATCAAGCTTACATCCTTCTTAGGCTCTCCTTCTCTGGGCATGGTCACATTGTAGTTGTAATTCCATGAAACCTTTTTACTATCATTGTAAGGGAAGGTTGGAGGTCTCTAAATGATAATACGAGGCGTCGTCTGGCCACTGGCTGCGCTTTTCGATGGTTTGTAAATGATCACTTTCGGGTGGTTGACCGACCCCCCTTCGGAAGCACAGATATCATTGACTTCTTTTTCTTCTTCTTCTTCAAAGAATTCCAGCTCCTATTTGTCCATCAATGTTTGTAGCAGGGCTTTGAACTCGTCGTAGTCTTGGATTTCATGGCCCCAAACAGCATGGAACTTACAGTCAGTCTCCATTAACATACACTTCTTATCCCTCGCAATCATCCCGACTTCGACCATTTGCTGTCATACCCATCGTAGCAGAGACCTAATGTCCTCCACTCTTCTTTTAATTCTTCGTGCCTTTTTCTCCAGTACGGCGTTGACCCCTTGGTTGGAATGGTTCGGCAGAGGGTTCCCAGCTATGTTGGGCCTAGCTGGGTCTTCCAATTTCACGACCCCGAATCTTATCAAGTCCTCGACTCGCCTTTTGAAAGCCGGGTAATTTTTAATTGAGAGACCTGTCGCATCTGCGTGATACTCACAATGAGCATTCGTGTCGTACCAAGTCGGGAACGGTGGTTCGTACGGTTTCACCCTTTGAGGAGCTACCTCATGGGCGTCATACAGCATCTTGTAGAGTTCTTTGTACGACACCGGAAGTGGAGTGTATTAAATTTTTGGCCTAACACTCGGTTCTCGCCTTGGGGCGTTTAGATGATTAACTATTGGTGCCCTAGGCTGACTTGTTATGAAGGGTTTGGCACCACCAGGTCGGTATACACTTGTATTGTTGACCTCATTATCTCTACTTCTAGAGGCAGGTCTTCTAGCGTTTTCTCCCGCCTCGATTTTACCAGCTTTGATTGCATTCTCAATCATCTCTCCTGAGATGACCATGTCGGCGAAGCTTTTGGTAGTGTTTCCCAGCAAATGATTAAGATAGGGGGCTTTAAGGGTATTGACAAACAGCATTCTGGTCTCTTTATCTGTCAACGGTGGCTGTACTTGTGTTACCATTTCTCTCCACTACTGTGCGTACTATCTAAAACTTTCGTTTGACCTCTTTTCCATGTTCTATAACGTGAGCCGATCGTGGGCTATCTCGGTCAGATGACCATATTATTTCAAGAAAGCTTGTGTCAGATCTTTCCATGAACGAACTTTCGCTCGGCTCAATTGGTTATACCATCTGACCGCCGATCCGGCCAAACTATCTTGAAAATAGTGGATCAACAATTGATCATTGTGAACATGCCCGCCATCTTGGTCAGATGTGTTTCTGGGCAGCTCGTTCCGTGATATTTTTCGAATTCAGTAACTTTAAATTTGGGAGGGAGAACCAAGTCTGGAACTAGACTCAATTCTTTGGCATCCACTCCGTAAGAATTTTCAATTCCTTGTATTGCCTAAATTTTCTCCTCCAATAGCCTATACTTTTCCTCCATTTGCCTAGGGAGGTCCTCTTTTATCATCTCATCAAAATCTGGAACTCCCAGGTTTGCAGCATTATCTTCTGGATTTGACCCAGATCCGACTACATAGTTAGCAGCCCTGACGTGCCTGTGGTCTGCTGTTGTGGCCTAATGGTGACATGGGCTTCTCTGGCCGGTATTTCTTGTAAGGCTGGATTGTGTACTGGTGTAAAACCCGAAGGAACACTCGGGTCTTCGTCGTCCTCAACAGTAGGGCTTTTTCCTTTATCAGCCATGCTTTGTTTAACTTGCGCTAATTCTGTCATCAAGCTATTTTGTACCTCCGAAAATTGGTTCTTCATTTCCCTACACATTGCTGCCATTTGCTCCTGCATCTGATCTTGTAGTTCTTTTTGGATTTGCTCAAGCCGTTGTTCCATGGCTTTTGTTTTCTTGCGGGTATAAAAATGGTGCGTATTTTCAATGATGACTGGTATTAAACTAGTTATTAATTCTAATTAATTAGTATTGTTATGCGAGAATATGCAAGATATAATGCAAATGAAATGCATGCATGCAATGCAAGAAAAGACATTGATTCCAAAATCCACTTTCCATTAGAGCAACTTCTCGAGAGAGAAAAAATCTTTACATAAAACAGAAGTTACACAAATGGTTTGGCCTTTTGTCCTAGAGCTTTAAATTTTTCTAGAAGTCTAGCTAACTTCTTTCCTCGCTCCGACTTGGATTCGTATTGGAGACTCAAAACATCAGCTTCAGCAGCCAACTCCTGTACGTGATCAGCAGCTTCTCTCATTTGAGTCAATGCTTTTCCCATTACGTGATCTCTTTCCCTGACTTCCCTCTGGGCTTGGCGAGCATGCCATTCACTAGTTTCCAAATTTCTTTTCATAATCTCGAGTCAGATTTCATTGCTGTGGAGTGTGGCTTCCAATTCTTGCACTCTTTCTCTTAACTCTTGTTTTTCAGCCATGCAGGCTTTGAGCTCCAGTACGGTATTCCGATTGCGGTGCCTCCGTAATGAATCTTCCAATTCTTATATCCTTGCTTCCAAGCTGGTCATCTTAGCTCTCATCTCGGCCTTCTCGACCTGTTTTTCTCTCTTTTTCTTTCTATTCTTCTTTTTTAAACCTTTCTTCAACCTTCGAAACCCCCCCTTTTTGTTCTTCAATCAAACCCAGATCTGGTTTTAAACCAGATCTGGAAATTTTCAAAAACTTTCCTTTTTTTTAAAACCGTTTGGTTTCTCTTTTAAAAGCTTTTCTCTGTTGGTTTGTTAGAAGTGCTTGAATTTCATTTTCGTTTAATCTGTTTCCATGTTCTTTGCAAGTCCAAGATTAACGAAGCACGGGCGACGTTCGAGGTGGATTACGGGCGACGATGGTAGACTCTAGTGGCTACGGTGGCTCCCTCCGATGACGGCGACATCAAGCTAAAAGGGCGTGACCTTTCCTCTCTTTCTCTCTTTTTTTTAAATAATTATTATTTATTATTATTAATTAATATTAATGAGTTTGGTTTCATTGCCAAAACTATCATTAATGAAATTAATGCATGGGTGATATTATTAATGTCAAACGTTATTCAACATTTATTAGCAGATTCAGACTTAGACAATAAATGTGAAAGGGGTATTAAAACACTCATCCATGCATATTTAGAAGAACTAATGGGCTATTAAAGTTTGAAATGTAAACGGAAATAAATGAATTAGATGTACCTGAGTTACTTTGATGTTTGAACTTTGAATCTATTCGGCTACTGGATGTGGGTATTCGAATACTGTATGTGAGTCTATTCTGCTACTGCATTAATATTAAAGATGGGTTTGTATTTGGATTTCGAGAATAGGGTTTGTAACCCCTACAACAGAATTAAATTTCGGCTTTTATAGCCAAATCTACAATCATTTCAATTTGTTCTATGCCATTAAATGCTAGTCCTAACCTTTCCTTCTTTTTGCAGGTGCAAGAAGTGGCGGTTAGAGGAAGATGACTGTGGCAGAAGCAACTTGGAGCTGGTGGCAGGGCAAGTTGGCTGCTGACGTGGCAGCATGTGAATGGTTGGGATGGAAGGCAGCAGCAGGAGCAGTAGCAGATTTGGGTCACTTGAGTGCAATGGGCCAATGTAATTGGGTTTAGGAGTTTGGGTCTCTTGGTCATTTAGTTGGGACAATTGGGTTAATCGAATTAGGCCCAATTGGGCTTGTAATTTTGACATGTAATTGGATTTTTGGACATTATTAATTTAATTTTAAGTTTCAAATTATTTTAAATGTATTTAAATTTAAAACAAATTTAAATTTAAATAAATTTAAAATTAATTCAAACTTAAATTAAAATCCAGTTGGGCCCGGTCAAAATTGGGCTTCAACAATAGGGATTTTAGCTAATTAAGCCTCTTAAAGAGCCCTTGATTGGCCTCTTCGGAGAGCCATCAGCAAAAGAGCAAAGCGAAGGAATGAAGGAGTCTTCTTCGATCAAAGTTTTGGGTGACAACCACTTTGATTTGAGTTTATTCTTTCTTTTCTTTAATTTGGTTTAAAATGTTTGCTATGTGTTCTTTGTTCTTGATTACAACAATGTTAGCTTAATTTTATTTAAGCTAGGATAATTACTTTGATTAAATAATATTCATTGATTCATGCTTATGATGTTTGTGCCTCAATCAATTATGCTTTCAATTAATATCATGCATGTATTTCGTTCATACATTATTGGAATGCATTAGAATTAGTGGAGAGATCCGAACCAGACATCGGCTAATTAACATAATAACTTGAAATGTTCTTGCTTAATTCATATCTGACCCAGAATGAATTGAAGGTTCGTAATAACTTAACTGAGCTCTCTTACCTTGCATGGCTTTTAGGTTCATGAGATTAAATTGTTTCAAACCGACCCTGCCCCTGTTACTTCACATGAATACAAAGAAACTCTTAGTTTAATATGATCATTAAAATGCATATTTAACTAAGACTTCGAAAGGACTTAATTTGGTTTCCAAGCCCATAAAAGATCGAGTTGCAATGGAATATTTTTCAGAATGTTATTAAGCATGTTGATAATGAATTGAAATTAATTAAAGAAATTATCCTAGTCTATTTATGTTATACTTGCTATGAATTGTGTTTAATTTGTGCTAAAATCAATCATTCATATAGCTTGCATACTTAGGATAATTTGCATTAGGGATCATTTGCATTTAGATTAATTGTATTTAATTTTAATCATCACTCAACAAAATATAATGTGTTTTAATTTATTGAGTTGTTAATATAATTTTACAATTAATTGATTAATATATATACAGTTCTTTTGGAGACGATGACTCGATACTTACTTATTACTTGATAACAACTGTATACACTTACACAAACTTACGCGTTATAATATCTAACATGGATGGGATTGAAAAATGATGTCCAAACCTACGCCATGGTCATTAGCTATCTTTGTAAGAAGAGAATGCAGAAGATGGTTATGACTCTCAACTCCACAGTGATAAAGAGAGGGTTCAACCTTGCTATACTCACGGAGAATACATATGACAGGGACGCCCGTCTATCTCGCTCATATTTACTCTCCCCCTGGTTGCCAGGTGATGAGGCGACTGAATTTTTCAAGACGATCAAGTGGATTTATAGCACGTCGTTTGTGTGTGAGTCTGTTAGGTTGATTACAAAGACTGTTAGTGATTACTGTTGCATACCCCTAACTAAATCCAATTTTTTTATTATTGTTAGTTTTTTTTTGTTGGCTTGTTAATGTCTGTTAGTAATGGAAGTAAGCAAATGAGTAACATTTTTTTGTAATTTTTTGCTCAACATTTCACAGCGATTGAAAGATAACGATTTCAACTAGTAAAGAAATATAAGAAAGAACTTAAAAAATATTTAAATCTTTTATATATCCAATTTTGATTTTTTATTTTAATAATTTTTAAACTAATAAATATATATAATTAGCATCTTGATTTTTTTTCAGTCCCAATGGTCATGAGATAAGATATCTCATTTTTACTATTTTATTATTTAAATTATTTCATTCATTTAACTATTTCACCGAAATTATGCATTAATGATAAAAAAAATTGCAAAAATATTATTTTTTTAAATTGCACTAGATTTGATAAATGATAATAAATTATTTTTACGTATTTATTAAGCAATTATAATATTGCTATTTACATATTTAGAGATTACATTTGATTAAAAATAAAATGTGTTTCATAGTATAAGCAAATTTTTAAAGTATAACTCATTTCTTTTCCATTTTGAAACAAATACTATACGGGAGACTAAAACTAAACGAGATAGCTTGGCTTTCTTGTAATATGCATTAATCGTGTAAATATTAGGGTCGATCCCTCTCTTTAACACATGAGAGAAGAGAGCCCTACCCTTTTTCATCAATCTCTTCCTTCGAAGACAGCTAAAGATCATGGCGTATGTTTCAACATCATCTACGAATCTCATCCGCGTTAAATACTTAACGACTTGAGAAAGTTTTCCTTCTTCACAAAATGCTTCAAAATTATGTGCAAAATAGTCATAAAACCATTTTCGAGGCTTATTACAGCAAAACAATCATCATCACCCTTCAGTCTGATAGGGTTCTCGAAACTTCTACCCATTCTTCTTCTTTCATCACATTCACTTGCCTTTTGCGCTGCTTCTTTAATACTTCCCTTACTTACACAAGTCTTTTGTATGTATCAAAGCTTCTTTGTTTCTACGGATTCAAATTTTGATTTTTTTAATGAATAGATTTTCAAATTATTGAAGCAGCGGCAGCTACCACTACGAATCTCACTGTAATTTGATCCTCTTTTTTTCTAAAGGCTACACCACTACAACTAGAAATGAAAAAAAGAATGAAAAGGACTCTATTGTTCTTTTTTCTGAGGGAGCATCAATGCTTGTTTTTACTGTTACAATATAACAAAGAACTTGAAAAATATTTAAATATTTCACATATCAAATTTTGACGCAATTTAATTTTTTATTTTAATTATTCTTCAATTAATGAACATATATAATTAGCATCTTGATTTTTTTTAGATAATAATTAGCATCCTCATGGCCATGAGATACTCATTTTTATTATTTTATTATTTAAATTATTGCGTTCATTTTAATTATTTCACCGAAATTATGTATTAATAACATAAAAAATTATATAAAAATAACCATTTTTGTACATTTGCACAAAAATTTTACGAGATTTGGTGAATGATAATAAATTAATTTTACTTATTCATTAAGCAATTATAATATTGCTATTTACATATTTAGAGATTATATTTGATCAAAAGTAAAAGGTGTTTCATACTATAAGCAAATTTTTATAGTATAACTCATTTCTTTGCCATTTTGCAACATATACTATGCAAGAGAGTAAAATTGAATGAGATAGCTTAGCTTTCTTGTAATAGCATCCATCGTGTAAATATCAGATTCGATCCCTCTCTTTATCACGTGGGAGAAGAGAGCCCTACCCTCTTTCGTCTATCTCTTCTCACGAAGACAGTCATCATCACGCTTTAGCCTGATACCAGAAACTTCTACCCATTATTCTTGTTTCATCACATTCACTAACCCTTTAAGTTCCTTCTTTAATACTTTCCTTGCTTACACAAGTCTTTTGTGTGTATCAAAGCTTCTTTGTTTCTTCGGATTCAAAATTTGATTTTTTTAATGAACAGATTTGCAAATCAACAAAGCAACGGTAGCTACTGTTACAAATCTCACTGTAACCTAATCTTTTTTCTAAAGGCTATGCCACTGCAGCTACGAATGATAAAAAGAATTAAAAGGACCCTGCTGATCTTTTTTCTAAGGGAGCAGCAGCGTTTGTTTTTCTGTTACAGCATACACATGCACTTATTTCACTACCAAAAATTAATTTCCTTCTTCACCTATGGGCCCTCCTTTTCATTCTTTGCTAATAAATAAACAAACCTTTGCTATTTCACACATACAAAACACGTACCACGAATGTTACATTAATGTCCCCGTTTCCGTTCTTTCTTTTTATATATCAGCTCATTTTCTAACCCACAAACACCCTTAGTCTTCTTTTTCCTACTTTTCACCATGAAATCCCCACTAAAACCCCCTAGAACCTCTCCTTATGTTGCTAAATTATGTCGTTTAATTATACCCTCTTCATTTCCTCCAAATTTTAACCCATGTTTCAATCGGGAAAGTGATAAATGTTATTTCAACAGGAACTGTTCCTTTCATCAACGTGATAATGCGTCACTTGTTATTGGATTCTTTTATTCAAGCCTTGTGTAAAGTAGGAAAACTTTCTCTGGCCATGAGGTATCTAACACGGATGGGATTGAAAAATGATGTCCAAACCTACGCCATGCTCATTAGCTATCTTCGGAAGAAGAGAATGCAGAAGATGGGTATGGCTCTCTACTCCATGGTGATAGAGGGTTCAACCCGCCTATTCACATGGAGAATCCATGGCCGTCTATCTCGCTCAGATTTACTCTCCCCCTAGTTGACTGGTGGTGAGGCGGTTGACTTTTTCAAGACAATCAGGTAGATTTACAACACGTCATTTTGTATAGGAGTCTGTTGGCTTGATTACAGAGACTGCTAGTGATTGTTGTTGCATACCCCCAACAAAATTCAATTATTTTGATTATTGTTAGTTTTTTTTTGTTGGATTATTCACGTTTATTAGTAATGGAAGGAAGCAAATGAGTAATACGTTTTTTAATTTTTTGCTCAACATCCCATAGCATTTCAAATACAGCGATTTCAACTAGTTAAGAAATATAAGAAAGAACTTCAAAAATATTTAAATCTTTCACATATCCAATTTTGACGCAATTAATTTTTTATTTTACTTATATATATAATTAGCATCTTGATTTCTTCAGGTAATAATTAGCACCCCATGGCCATGATAAGATATCTCATTTTTACTATTTTATTATTTAAATCATTGCATTCATTTAACTATTTCTCTTATTTATAATATTTGATTTTATAACAAATATGAAACGTAAATTTTAATTAAAAAACTTATGTTACATTTTATGTATGAAATATAATTTCATACATTCACTTTGGTGTTTTAAAGTTATAATGGTAGTATTAACAATAAAAAAAACAATATTTTAAAACAATTTTAAGAATATGACATCGAAATTTGGAACAATCTTAAAGGATGAAATGAAAAAAAGAGTGTAGATGGATTATTTTCATAATAAACCCCATCCTCATTTTAAAATTATCATCAACTTCTTTCACTTTTTATATTATTCTGTTAGTAATGGAAGAAAACAATAAAAAAATATTTTTTTTTATTTTTTTAAATTCAGGTCGAGCTCAAATTAAAATAGCCTTACTTAAGGTCCAACTCGTTATCTTAACAAGTCCTATTTTTTTACTTAAACCCATTTTTCGAACCTATGTTTTTACCCAACCTTTTCACTTTTGGAACAGGTATTCGTGCAAAGCCGGACCGAATCGTTCGACCATGGACAGATCTAATAATAATCATATAAGCTTTATTTCATGTGTGCATGGTTTTTGTCCTTGTTAAGTAATGAATTTTCTTATTACTATTCTATTTCTCCTCTCAAGAATTATTCAATTTTTGGTATTAAACAAATAGATAGTGTAAAATAATATTTAATTTAATTTAATTTTTTTATGTAAATTTAGAGTCTGGAAATGAAAAAAAAAAACTTGCTCAGGTGATAGTGTTGTTGTTAATTAACAAAATAAAATTATAATTTAAATCATTGGTTCCTTCTTTTGTTTCTTTGAAAATAAGATATCTTAAAAATCAAACGACAACATGTTGTCGAAGATCAAAAGCAGACAAAGACAACAGAAAAAAGGTTCAGCTAGATCAAACATTTGCCAACGAAAAAAGGTTGGGTTAAATAAAATATTTGTCAACGAAAAATAAAAATTGGGATAAATTAATATTTTCCCAACTCTTCCTAAAATGTCGAGATATGATTAAATTTTGACAACATCCAAAAAAGTTGCTTAAAGGTACAAATTTAAGCAATCCAAATAAGGGTCGACATAGTGCAAAAAGAGTTGTCTTAGACTTTTCATATGGCAACACTTTTATATAGTTGGGAGAAGTATAACAAAAGTCGACATAGTATTAGACAAAATCAACTCTTATTTAAGCATTGTCTTAGGCATGCATATCTCAACCCTTATACAAAGAGTTGGTTAAAACGTGTATCGACAAGTCTATCCCGACATTTAAGAAAGTGTCAGCCCAAAAGTATCGTCCTAAAGTTGTTTTGTTGTAGTGAAATAAGTCTCAAAATCTTGTTATTTTTATTTATTTAACTTGATAAACGAACATAAATCAATACTTCATAATGACTAATTAAACTCTATGTTCATTTACAATATTAAATCGGTTTCTTCCAATTTAGGAATATAAATATAAGAAAAGATCTAGTCTTGCACAACATCAGTTTCGCCACCGCTGTTTGTTTCGATTATAAATATCTGTAAGGATCTAGTCATTATTAGTCTATTAGTAATGGAAGAAAACAACAAAAAAAAATTTAATTTTTTTCAAATTCGGGTCGGATGGAGCCCAGGTTAAAAAAGTCTTACTCGAGGTCCAGCCCGTTATCTAAATGCTTTTTTTTTTACCTAAACCTATTTTTGGACCTATATTTTTACCCAAATCTTCTCACTTTTTGGACAGGTCTTCGGATCGGACCGAACCGCCCAACTCATGGAGATACCCCCAACTAAATCCAATTATTTTGAAATTGCAAATTATTTTTCCATCAAAAATAAATAATAATAATAATAATAATAATAATAATAATAATAATAATAATAATTAAATACTAGTATTAAGGTTTGAAAAAGAAATTGAAAAACTGGAAACCATCCAAATCAGTATTATTTGTATAATTTTGGTTTATAAGTTAAAAATCATGTTTACGTGACTTATTTATTATTTTCCATTTAGTTGATTATTTAAAAATTAATTATGAAAAAGGCCTTAAAGTTTTACCGAATAATGTCTAAAAATCTAAAACCTAAGTTAATATAAAAAATTCGAGAATCAAATCAAATTAAATTAAATTATTAATTCAAAAATTTCAAAAAACCAAATGGAGAGATGCATAATCATTGGAGATACATCTTTCATTCACATTCAATTAATTGTTTTCCCTTTAGAGATACAGTGAAATGAATTTGGACCATACATACCAACAAAAAGCAATACTTCTAAATCCGTTTTCCCCAATGTCGAACTCCTTACTCTTCAAATTTTCTCTATAAAATCCTCTCATATCATCTTCTTCCAAAACATTCACTCAAGAATATATATATATATATAACACCTTGAAGTTGCCAACCATCCTCTTCGCAATCTTGGCAATAATGGGGATCTTCGTTGCAACAACAACTTAGGCCGACTTCGACAAAAAAGTAACCAACGTTCAAGCTGACCAAACTTCATCACAAGGGCTACACCGGTTCCTAGCTCAGCAATACCGAAACATGGCATGACGTGCGATAAATTTCTGCGTATTTGTAGTCAAAAGGTCGGAAGTTCGGGACCGAATTGCTGCAAAAGGAAATGTGTTAATGTGATGAAAGATCGGTTCAATTGTGGGATGTGTGGATATAAGTGCAAGTATAGTGAAATATGTTGCAAAGGGCAATGCGTTAGTGCTTCATTTGATAACAGAACTTGTGGTGGGTGTAATAAGAGTGCAAGAAGCAAGTATCTCTAAGGACCCTGTTGGACAGAAAATTAATTCTCACATAGGATTATGATACAATTTGGAAATATTTAGTTGAAAAGGCAAGTATCTCTAAGGACTATGTTGGGCAGACAATTGCTACTTCCTTTCTTCACCCATGGTACATACCTTTTTCCCTTTTTGTTCTACTAATGCCCTTTTTTTTCATTTTTTTCTTATTTTATATCAGATGTTGTTGTTCATGTTAGATATATGTCTTACTATCAAATTCATCATTCGAATATAAATCGAGGTAGACTTATGTAAAAGAAAAAGAATTAAAAGTCCCACATGACCGAGATATTTTATGCATTGCAGTTAAAGCTTCAAACTCGGACATTTTTCGATTGGAGTCACTGATTGTAATAAAAATGTAAATTATGTTTATTTATGCCTCGGATTGATCTGAAATAATCCAAATCATCCCACATCGGTAATGGATAATGAAGAACAAGGGTAAATTAACCAAAGTTCATTGGACTTAATCCTTCAAGCCAATGTTGCAATGCAAGCTTTTGAGTCTTTTAGTTCTTTGATAAACCTTTACCAACTTTAGTAGTCCTGGTTCTTGCCGATGACTAACCCAAAATAACATAGGTACCACATTAAATAAATATATCAAATTTAAGTACCAAATAACATATTAAACCAATAATATATATGTTATCATTCAATTGAAAAAATATTAAAAAGCATACTTTTTACAAAACAAATTTAATTTATTTATTGTGTGTGTTTTTAGCCATTTGAATTTTTTAATTAATTAAATTTTAATATTTTTAGTAATTTTATTTTTTAAATGTGTTTAATAATTTTGGATAATTCTTTTATAAAATCTTTTTAATAAGATGGTTTAAGGGTGTAAAAAATCCTCAAACTTAAAAAAAAAAAACAATTAAACCCTTGCTTTTTTCTTTCCAATTAATTGGGCACTTAAACTTTCAAAATGCATTAAAAATGCTCTCAAACTTTTTCAAAAAAAGCAATTAAGCCTCTGATTTTGTTTTCACTCAATTAGATACTTGAACTGTAAAATGCATCAAATAGGCTCTTTGATCGTTAACTTTAACATTTGAGCGTTAAAAGTTAACTGCTCCTAATTCTTTTTCAATTAAAGTCACCTCATGTCACAACCACGGCGTGACATATGAAAAAATAATTATAAAAAAATAAAAACCAATAAAAGTTATAAAAAATATTAAATTTTAATAAAAAATATAAAAAATATATTTAAATTTTATTAAAAATTATAAATATTGTAAAATTTTATAAAAATTATAACAAAATATAAAATGCATAAAAAAGACCCTTTAACAATTAATTTTAACCGTTGACTGTTAAAGTTAATGACCCATAGTTTTTTTCAGTTAAAGTCATCATGTGTCGCAACACAGTGTGACATATGATGATAAATGATAAAAAAAATCAATAAAAGTTATAGAAAAATTATAAAAAAAAATTATAAATTGCTTCTTTTAGTACGATCATTTTTATAATTTATTTTACGAATTTTGTATTTCTTTACAATTTTTTATAATTTTCTTACGATTTTATAAATTATAATTTTTTTCTATATTTTAATATATTATATTTTTTTAAGATTTTTATAAATTTTTCCAATTTGTAATAAATTTTAAATATTTTTTTATATTTTTATTAAAAATTAATCATTTTTATAACTTTTAATGATTTTTATTTTTTATCATTTTTACCACATATCACACTGTATTTGTGACACGTGGTGGCTTTAACTGGAAAAAATTAGAGGTGGTTAAAGTACGTGCAAAAAAGAAAAGCAAGGGCTTAATTGCTTTTTTGAAAAAGTTTAAGGGCCTTTTTGATACATTTTGAAAGTTTAAATACATAATTGAGTGCAAAAAAAAAAGTAAGGGCTTAATTGCTTTTGTGAAAATGTTTGAAGGTCTTTTTGATGCATTGTAAAAATTTTTGTACCCAAGTGAGTGAAAAAAAAGAGATTTAATTGAATTTTTTAAAAAATTAAAGATTTTTTACAACCTTAAACCCTTAAATTACAATTTGAGCTTTAAGAAAGGAGGAAAAAAAGACCTTATGAAAAGTTTATAAGGCCATGCACATAAGCCCAAAATTAAGGGATTAATAGTCTTGGTTAATCGTTATTAAATTTGGTTTATTTGTTAAAAATTAGAATAATCAATTTATTTTTTTAGAATCATTTTTAAAGATAAAATACATAAAATAAAATCTATTTATTAGAGGTCACTTAACAAATTTTTACTATATATATTCACATGATATGTAAGATTTGAAAAATAAAATAAAATATACTTTTAAAAAAAGAAAAAATATATAATATTATTTTTCAGTTAAATTAAATCAAACAAATTGATTATCATAAGTGAATAATATCTATTTCGGTATTTGACACTAATTTAGATGATTACCAATTGATTTTATTTGTATATTTAATCATTTTAATTAATAAACAAATCAAATCGAATTAAATAATTTATTAATTTTTTTTATATGTAATAATTTAACTACCAAAGCATGTAAATAATCAATCATTTATACTGATATTATGTAATTAAAAAAATTCAATATTTATAATTTTTTATTATTTGATTTTGTATTAAAAATTGAAATTTAAAAATAAATTAAAAGTAAATACATAAAGATTAAATCACATATCCTATAATAAAATTAAGAATAAAATTAATATTTTAGTTATAAAATAGTAAAACAAATAAATCATATAAGAGATATCAACAAAGATTAAGATTGTGTTGAACCCAACGAGTGGCTCCAGTGGTTAAGAGGATGTTGTTCATCCTAAGAGACCCGGGTTCAAGCACTTATGTGTGCAAGGTGTATGTGTCTTGTCAAAGGGTTAAGAAAGTATGAACTGATACTACTATGTAATCACATCAGTATATTAAAAAAAAGATATTTTTGAGTGCTTAATTACTTTGTCATCCCTCATTCATTTTCGTTCTTTTTTTTTTCGCTGTAAAAAAGGAAGAAACTCATTATTTCACAATATTATTTTTTAAAATGTAATTATAAATATTTAATAGTTATATTTAAATATTTGAAATATATTTTATATATTTTAATTAAATTTTATAAATAATTAATATTAATTACTTAAAAATATTTAAAATTTATATTTCATATATTAAATTATTAACAAGTGATAAATTATTTTTTATATTCATACTAAAATATCATAATATTAATTAATTTGAACATTATTTATATACATATTTGTTATTAAGTTTGGGAAGAGGTTTTGATTGATCGATCAAAAAGAAGAATCTATTTCAACCGATATGCCCTTAGGTAGGGCCATACATAACATAGAAATCACACTTGGAAGCGGTGGACAATTAGCTAGAGCAGCGGGTGCTATTGCGAAATTGATTGCAAAGGAGGAGAAATCAGTCACATTAAAATTACCTTCTGGGAAGGTCCGTTTGATATCCAAAAACTGCTCAGCAACAGTCGGATAGGTGGGGAATGTTGGGGTGAACCAGAAAAGTTTGGGTAGAGCCGGATCTAAATGTTGGCTAGGTAAGCGTCCTGTAGTAAGAGGAGTAGTTATGAACCCTGTAGACCATCCCCATGGGGTGGTGAAGGGAGGGCTGCAATTGGTAGAAAAAAAACCCGCAACCCCTTGAGGTTATCCTGCACTTGAAAGAAGAAATAGAAAAAGAATAAATATAGTAATAATTTGATTCTTTGTCGACGAATATCAAAATTAAATTTTAAAAATGTGTTAAGTTAGAAACAAAGAATTGAGATTTGAGTAGAAACAAAAAAATTTGTGTTGAATGAAAGTATTATCTAACAATAGACATAGCAATAAATATAATTAATAAGAGATTTTATTATCTTTGAAATAAAGTGTAGAAAAAGAGGAAATTATAATATTTCAATATGAAATTTATTGTTTGAATATATGTATGTCAAATATTTGGTAAATACTAAACTTAATGTTAAGCTATAGAATTGTAATGGATAAAATTACGTAATTGTATAACAAATTAAATTATTTTGAGATCTGAAAAAAATAAATGGATTATTTATTATAATAAACTAAAGTTTTTAATATTTATAATGCTGAAATTAGGTGACAAAAATTAATATTTATATTTAATTGACAATGATTTAAGGAACATACTAATAAAGAAAATATAAGCTTTGGTTGTTAATTGATTTAAAATTGATTCCGTTATTTATATTAGGTAAAAAATTATAGTTTTTTTTAATATATTAGTGTGATTATATAGTAGTAATCATGAAATAAATTTAAATTTAATAATTTAAAAATAATATATTTTTATGTAAATCAAATTAAATATAATTTAAAAAATAATGCATTAAAATGATATTTTTTATATTGGTAATTACTTACATGCTACCATGATAGATAATATATGAGATATTTTTATTTGTATTCAACATTGAATTTCATAATGTTAATTATAAGTCCTTTTATATTAAATATATATATATATATTGTCGATTGAGTCTTAATTAGATTAGTATAGGTATTATTGTCAATGCAGGAGGACGTGGACTCCAATACGTTGAAGCACATTATCTTTCTATTTATGGGTTAGGGAGGGGTTATGTGTAATTTAAGGTAGGGTGTTCAAAAATACCCGACTCGAGATACTTGACTCGTTGACCCGGTAAAAAAATAAACAGATATTCTTTTATTTTTAAAAAAAATTCAGGTCGGGTACCCACCCACTATTTTTTACAGGTTCACGGATCGTGCCCGATCCGCAATTTCTAAATTCCATAGGTATCCGACCCGGTTACCTATGCGTATTTGTATTTTTTTATTTTTAAATTATTTACATTTTTTTAGTTAAAATTTAAACTAATTCCCAATTTTTTACCCTAATTACTAAATCACTATCCTACTCGTTCAATTTTTCCACGCAAATCATGTCTGTCAACCCCATTATAATAGAGGAGAGCTTGCTAGAATTGGAGAATTTGGAAGAAGGTCAGCTTTCAATTTCAAATTTATTATTTTTATTTTGTAATACTTATTTAAATCTTTATATTTCTAAACATACATTGTTGTTATATATTTGAAATAATTTTTTTTTGTAAAGATGCAAGATTTGAATTTGGAGCAACAAATTATTATTATTGATGAAACAAACGAAGTTTCGGACATCACACCATGCCATGATGATTGATGGGTACACAACTATATGTTTATCTTTAGTTCTATTTTTTTTTGAAGTTCTATCTTTGGATTATGTAATTTGGATTTACAAACTTTATATTTAAATTTCTAAACTTTATATTTGGATTATGCTATTATCTACTTTGGATTTTTAAGTTTGTCATTTTGAATCACTATAAATGGTATGATTTGTACAATATTTTGCATAAATTTAATCCGAGTACCCTGTGACCCGAAAATATGGGTACCAGATTATTACGGGTACCCAAAATTTCGGGAACCCGAATCTTTAGGTACCCGAAATTACGGGTACCCGATTATGAACACCCTTAGTTCTAGGTATTGTATCAAAAAGAGTCAAATATATCAGAATTTATAATAAGATTGTTAATATATATATATATATATATTTAAAAAAAACCATAATTCAATTGTATACCAATTTTACTAACTTTTTTAAATGAAATATTTTTCTTTCTTATTTTAACATGATATTATAAAATATTCAAAATAAAAACAATTTGAATTTGAATATAAAAATATTCAAATTGTTGACTTTTCAATCCTTCAATACTGCCAATTACCAAAGAAGTCAAATTTTCTTAAATTGTTTCCTAACCCTACTATATATTAGACAAGTGTCGTTATGAATATTATTAAATGGATGTTCAACCTTTCATCTCCCTTGACCTTTAACATTTTATATTCTTGTAATTACTTTTTCTTTTTTATGTATTAGAATATGAAGAGTTGAATCTCCCTATATATATAGAGGAGTATGCTACTTGTAAATAAGAGGAAGATATAAAATGCAATATAAATTCTCATATTCTCATATCCATCCTTTATCTATTATTTTTGTTTATAACACGTTATCAACACGAGCTTGCTCGATAGTATTCAATATTTTGTTGGAGAACAAGTAATCTAGACATACAACGTCCTTGTTGAAGCAACAAGGTTAAGGTATGTAAATTTTTATGTGTGCTTGAAAGATTTTGATATTTCAATACTCTTAATGAAAAAAAATTAAAATGATTCTCATTTTTTCTCCGTATTTAAATATAAATTTATGTTTTATATATTTCATCATATGATTGTTTATGATCTAAGACTTTGAATAAGATTGAAATATCAATAACTTGAATATTTTTACTTAAATATGTATATATTTCATAACATATGTCATTGATAAGATTAAAAATAAAGTAATCTTTTTTAAAATTTATTTTATTTGGTGACCTTTACCAAATGTACTACATTGCCTATTATATTATTATTTTTGACATTAGAAGCTCATGTTTAATATTTGGATATGTCATATGAAAAACTTAGAAAAAAGTTAAATATACTTGTACTGAATATATATCCAGATGCATATGACATAGCTTATGGCTATTTGTTTCTTTGCGGATGAATTTTTTATGGAAACCTTGATTATAGTAAATAAAATAATGTGATGTCTCTAGCTAATATTCTATAAAACATTTTTTTGGGTATTCTATTATTATGTTGATTAAATTGTAAGATTGACTTTAGTTATCATAAGATTTTAATAGATCTAGATGATTATATTTCTATACTTAAGTTTGAATAGACATAAATAATAGTGCTTTCTCGCTTTAGTTGTTAGCTCAGAATATATAAGTTGATATTACGTAAATAATGACGTAATAATTTGAAATAATGATTTTACCATTAGAAAACAATAATACTCTCTAAAGCTTGCTATGATTGAAATATCTTATGTGCTCCAGCAGCAGCAATATTGTGAAAAATACTTTAAAAAGTATTTTGAAACGATCTCATGCCTTTTAGTGAAAAGACTATATTCCCTGAAGTGAATGTTACAACACATAACAATTATGAAAATTAGAATATAGAGATCATGGTTGTCGTTGTAATTGAGGATGTGGTTGGAGACATCCTAATAATTTTTATCATGGTGGTTATAATAGTGGTACTTCTAACCACTAGAAAAAGAATAATAAGGAAAGTCAAGGAAATGGAGGTTAAAAACATTCTAAGGTTATTGAAAATTCATGCTCCCAATGTTGTATGAAAATACATTGGTCACATACCTGTCGTATATTTAAGTATCTAGTAAAATTTTACCAAATCATCCATTACAAAAAAAAAAAAAAGAAACAATATTGAGACAAATTTTGTCCAGAATGATGAAATGGAGGATAATTTTTTTTCGAAAAAAGATGAAAATTTCAATATGATGTTAAAGTTGGTCATGCATACAAGGATGATTAATATGTTTCTAGTTTGTGTCAAAATTTTGTTAAGATCCAAGCATTGAAATTTAATTGTTTGATTTAAGAATCATTAGAATCAATTTCTACTTGATATTTGCTTGGGGATGATCTCTTTCTCTTTATTACAAAGGATGCTTATAACCACTACTTCTCATCCATGATAACCTAAGTTAGTCTAATCAACTTCTTTTGAAATTTGATTTGATTTTTATTAAGAAGTTGAATTTATATAATTCTCTATCCATAATTCTATGAATTTTTAAATCTCTTCACGTATTTAGTTATTCAGTTTTTTATGTACAGATAAATGTTTTTATTTTTATTGGTTCATTTTAAATAGAAATGATTGGTTTAATTTTGATTTTGATTAAGACATATGATTATTAGGAGTAAAAATGCTTGTCATGAATTTTGAGATTTTCACCTTGTTTGGATAGTTTCATAATTGAGGTGAAGATTAGAAAATATTTATGTTTAAACCTTTATAGTTCTAAATTTATTTTAATCTGACATTATAATATTTTGCATTTTGTTGTGTTATGGTATATATAAAAATATATATTATCTAACCATAGTGATTTATTAGTAACATGAATTTATTATTTATTATGTTTAAATATATTATTATTTATACTTATTCATTTATTTTTATATGAATAAATTAAGTATTCATTAAGGATATATAATAAAATGATTGCATGCTCCTGAAGAGCTAATGTCGAAACCACCTCGAAAATAGGGCTTCGAAAAAATCATTTTAAAAAATTTGGAAAAAATGGGAGTCGCCACCAATCTTTTATTTTGGGTGTGATTGGATCACCACAAAACGTTTTAAAAAGTTGGTCTTCGAAATCTAGAGAAACAAGTTCGAGAGTTGGTTACGCATGAGGAAGGATTAGCACCCTCATACACCCAAATTGGTACCACATGATTACTTTTAGGTCTTGTTTTATGAAAACAATGAAAACTCGAGTAAAGTTTAAAATGCGATGTTTATTTTAGAAGGCTTTGTGTAATTTCAAAGGAAATCTTTTTAAGAAAATTCGTCCCCGTGTTTCGATCCTTTATGAGAACTAGAAGTCGTGTCCAACACATTAGGGCACTATATTCTCGGAGTTTCAAAATTGAAGGACGTTTCGAGAAATTTTGAAAAGAGTATTCTATCGCGTGAATTATACGAAAATCACACCCAGTACGTTAGGGCATGGTGTTTCGAAGTCTTCACACGAAAGGACATTGTCCCTTTTTGTGTTAAAACCCTTTGTATATAAATATATAAAAATTGAAGGATATTTTGAAACTTTTTGAAAAGGGTATCCGCTTTGCATGAATTACGAAAATCACACTCAACATGTTAAAGCGCGATTTTTTGAGGTTTTCACACGAAAGGACATTGCCTCGTTTTATTTTAAAATATTTGTGATATATATATATATTGAGAACTTGGAAATTTCGTATTGAATTTAAAATGCAATCCTCGGTCATATGACTTGAAAAATTTGCATAAGGAATGCTCATTTACTTCGATTTTCGTAAAAAAGTCGTGACCGACACGTTAGGACACGACAATCTCGGAATCTCAAAGTTAACGGGCATAAAAATCTTGAAAAAGGATGTCCGATTCGCACGAGTCATACGAAGAAATCACACCCGACACGTTAGGGCATGATTTCCCGAAGCTTTCACACGAAAGGAACATTGCCTCGGTTTTTAAAATAACTTTGTAAACGAATGCGTAAGTTTAAAATATGAAATAGCAATTAATAAGAGAAATTAAATGCGAAACAAGGTAATAAGCAAATAAATAATATGAAAAAATGTAAAATGTAGGTGCATAATGATTAAAATAAATGCAAATATTGATGAGGAAGAAAAACAACGCGATCGGGATTGAAAACGGGACTTTTTGATACTCGAGGGCAAGATGGTAATTTTTAACTCTCGGGGGTGAAAATGTAATTTTGGGAAATTTTGAGGTTTAAAAATGGAATTTTGGAAAGTTTAGGGGTAAAATGGTAATTTTGGTGAAATCGGGGTTAAAAATGGAATTTTAGAAAGTTCAAGGGCAAAAATGCAATTTTTGGTGAAATTAGGGTCAAAAATGAAATTTTGGAAAGCTCGGTAGCAAAATGCAATTTTTGGTGAAATTAGGGTCCAAAATGGAATTTTAGAAAGTTCGAGGGTAATATGGTAATTTTAAGGAAGTTTGGGTGTTAAAATGTAATTTTTAGAAAGTTTTGGGGTCAAAATATAATTTTTGGACAGTTTAGAGACCTATAGAGCAATAAAACCAAAGAATGGGTGACACATGGCAGCCCCACAAGTATCCAGAAGTCAAAGGACTAATTTGTAAATCGTTAAAAATTCATGGGCCAATTTTGAAATTAAACAGAAATTGATTTAATGATTAAATTAAAACAAATTAAAAATAAAAAGGATCAATTGCATAAATAAACCAAAATTATGACACGTGGCAACCTCAGGTGCATTCAAAATGTCAAAGGATTAAATTGAAAAGAAATGAAAATTAGTAGGCCAAATTACAATTAATTAAAAGTATAAAAAGGACTAAATTGAAACAATCAAAAAATACGGAAGGGCCAAAATCATAAATATCCCATTTTCGAAAAAAGCGGATCCTTGGACTAGGTTGGATGGGGTCGGGTCGGTCTGGCCAAAACGACGCCGTTTTGGGGCTAAAACATAGCCCTCAAAATGACGCCATTTTGAGGGTCCTTAAAAGGCTCCTTTTAGGTTTTTTTTTTCATTCTTTTCTTTCTTTTTTTCAAAAAATCTGATGCCCCTCTTCTTTTCTCTTTTCTCTCTCATATCTCACCCTCTCTTCTCCCCTCCGTGGCCGGCCAAGGCTCCAATCGGTGCCGCCCCACCACACGCGCTCCTCCGATGGCTACGGCACGTCACCCACGTCGTCACCGATCATGTCTCCGCCGTCCACACGCCGCCAGTAAGGTAAAAATCTCCTTTTTTTATTCTTTCTTTTCATTTTTTATCTTAAAAAATTCATTTTTCCTTTCAAAAGGTTTAGATCCATTCATTTTAAATATTTTGAAACATTGAAACCCCAAATCTAATTTTGAATATCTCAGATTTTAAAACCCCTTTTCCCTTACTAAAAAGCCTTTTGATTTTTTTCCTTTTTTTAAAAAAACTTTTCTCCATTTGTTATTTAGAACTGTTTTGATGTCGTTTTTTTGTGTTTAATCCGTCTTTGTGTCTTTTTGCAGGTCATGGTCTGGATGGACGTAACGACGGTGGACTGACGGGGATCGACGTGGCTCCGATGACGACGACGGAGGCAAATCAAAAGGGGAGTGACCTCCTAACTTTTGGTTTTCCTTTTTATTATTTTTAAAAAAATTAATTATTAATGGTTATTATTAATTACTATTATTAATGAATTAATATTATTATTATAAATTTGTTATCTGTTATTATTAATATCTTTGAAAATAAATAAAGACATTAAATCATTATAAATAATATATATATATATATATATATATATGTTAATACTTATATATCAAACGTCCCTAATATTAAGGGAAATAAATAATGTATTAAATATGCATTAAATACCTTATAAATATATATTATCATATATATTCAATATTTTGGAAATACTTTGAATTCAAAAGAAATAATTGACAATTAATAGATACATTGAAAATGGAAACTGAGATGCTTGAAATCTGTCTTTTGAATCTTGGAATTGATTGCTTTAAATGCTTCCTACCTTCTTGTATTCAACTGGTACTGCTTATATTAATTTTGGAAAGTATGTTGTAAATGCTGAGATGTTGTCTTGATTTTTGATGAACAATGTCTAATTTTATTGTTCCTCAGAGGGTCGGTCCCCTTACAACAGAATTCAATTTGGCTTTTATAGCCAAATATACAATGATTTCAATTTGTTTCTTATAATTTAATGCTAGTCTTAATCTTCCCTTTCTTTTGCAGGTCCAAGGCAGTGGCGGTTGGAGCAGGTTGAAGAAGGTGACTGTGGCAGAAACAACTTGGAGCTGCTGGTGCTGATGTGGCGGATCTCAATTGGCTGATGTGATGGTGGAGCAGTGCAAGTGGGAATTTCTGACTTTGGGTAGCTTTGGTCAGTTGTAATTTGGGCACTTGGGCTAGCAATTTGTATTTGGATTTGAGCTTGCCAAATTTAGCCAATTGGGCTTGTAAATGGACTTTCCTTGTATTTGGACATTTAATTCATATTTGTTTTAAATTTAAATTTATATTAAGTTTAAATTTTGGAAAAACTTAAACCTAAAATAAATTTAATTTAAAACAAATTTAAACTCTGTTGGGCCCGGATAAATTAGGCTTCAACAGCTAATATTGAATCAAATTGTAAAAAGCTTTTGAAGATCTAGTATTTTACCTCCATGAAATGCAAAATTTTGTAAAACATAATATTATTTTTCAGATCAAGAAGATATATGTTGAAGGAAATTTTTATGTGTTATACATTAAAAATATGGATAGAAATGACATGAGATACTCATGTTTTTGTATTATAAATATTCCCAGAAGGAATACATTACACTTATATAAATGACATATGAGATAGTAAAAAGAAGTTCATAGTGTTGGTATGACCGATTAGACCATCCCGAGTTAATGTTGATGCAAAATAATTTGATGAAATTTTATATGATTTTATTGAAGACTTAGAAGTTATATTTTAATAATTTTCATCATACTAGTTATTTGAACAACGTATTGATCTAACACCAGCTAAAGTTAGAGTCGGTTGCATTTTTAGATGATAACCAAATAATATATGAGCTCATGTATCACATGTGTGCAACCCGAAGTTTATGATATTATTTCTTGAAATAATTTGATTGTGCACAATCTCTATAGAATGCAATTTGTGTTAACAACGCTGGTGCATTATATCCCAAGCTTGATTTTCGTAGTTTTAGCTGGGATAATTTTAAGTTGTCTATTGCCTATATATATATATTATATTTAATGATTAGCAAAACCATGCCTCCATTTAGTTGCTTAACCATTAATATAAGAATTGCTTTACAATAAACATGTAATTTTATTTGCATCAAGCCAACATGTAAGAAATATTTGTCTTGTGAGAATTGACTTTTATTTATAAGTCAATAGATTCCATCTAAGAATATTTGGATGTACAATATCTATTTCATATTCCACCATAATGCATTATGATGGATCATCAAATATGAAGTTGAGAAATTTAGAATTTTCATTAGATGTTAAAAGTTGAAGGGGAGATATATTTAAAATTTTTTAAGAAAAAGTATTGTCATGTTGAAAATTTTCTCGACATTAAGGGGAGACAAATTAGTAAAATAATTATGTCATCATTTTCTTTTATGATCCTCACTAATATTATGTGCACAAAGTTTAAAGGATAAAAATGATTTGCTAGATATGTTTAGTGATGACATTTAGAGATTCCATATACTAGTTGATACATATACCAACTAAAATGCTCCAAATAATTATGTCCCAAAAGGACAATGTGATAAAAATAAGCATTGAGCATGCTAGAAGACATGACAAACTAGTCGATTCCATAAACGAATTATTATTGAAAGAAAAGAGAAAGAAATAAAGATGGTCATACTAACTAAAAGGAGGCGTACTCTTGAAGAGACCCATAACATAACTTTTGATAAAACCCCAGAAGAGGTTCAGGTACCTGAAATTATGAATATAATGAGATATCTCAATTAGTTATGTCATAACTAAATATGATAGAGTTGAAAAAAATAAAATTATTATCGACAACGATAATATACGTAGAACACTTCAATATTATGGAAAAGTGAGGATCTTGAATGAAAATATACTTGGAAGCATTGAGATGAAAAAAGTCATCAAAAAAAATAAGTGCTTCTATTATAACTTATGAAATGTATCTTGAACAAGAAGTCCAAACACCTAGAACGTGAAAAGCCAAGGGGAGTACATTTTAGCATAATAGAGAAAAAAAAAAAAATCATAATATATAGAATTTGACTTGTAACAAGAACGTTCACAAGACACCTGATATTGATTATGAAGAGATATACTCTTTTGTGGTGGATGCAACTACTTTTAGGTTCTTGATTAGTCTGACAATAAAAGAAGGGCTTGATTTACGCCTAATGGATGTAGTTACAGCCTATTTATATGGCCACTTGATAATAACATTTACATGAAACTCCTAGAAGGTTTTAATTTGCCAGAAGCAACTAATTCAGGTTCTCGAGAATATTACTCAATCAAATTAAACATATCCTTTTATGGATTGAAACAATCTGGGTGCATGTGGTATAATCGTTTTAGTGAATACTCATTGAGGGATGACTATAAGAATGATCCCATTTCTCCATGCATTTTTATAAAGATGTTTGAATTAGGATTTGTTATAATTGCTGTGTATGTTGATGATTTAAATATCATTGAGACTCCTAAAGAGAATTTAGTGATAAAGGAGTGCTTAAAGAAAGAATTTGAAATGAAAAACCTTGGAAAGACAAGATTTTGTCTAGGGTTAGGATTACAAATTGAGCACCTAAATAATGGAATCCTTATGCATCAAACAACATATATAGAAAAAGTGCTAAGAAGATTTTACATGCATAACGCACATCTGTTAAGCACCCCAATGGTTGTTAGGTCAATTAATGTAAATAAAGACCATTTTCTATCCTCGGGAAAATGATGAAGATTTTTTGGTCCTGAAGTACCATATTTAAGTGCTATTGGTGCATTGATGTACTCTTTTCTATCATTTGATGTCAACTTATTACCAAGATTTAGTTCTTGTTCAACCAGAAGACATTAGAATGGGGTTAAGCATGTTTTTTGTTATCTTCAAGGTACAAGAGATATGAGTTTATTTTTCCCTAACCTACCCAAAATAGAATTAGTTGGTTTTGTAGATGCAAGGTACTTATCTTATCCTCACAATGCTCGATCACAACCTGGTTATGTTTCACATATGATGGTACTGCAATTTCTTGGCGCTCTATGAAACAAACAATTACTGCTACATTTGAGAAATTAACTTTCAATATTGGATTTCATTGTTTCAAAGATCTTAAGTGATAGTTACATGAGGGGGAGTAAATTCACACTATATATCAAAGGATTATGTACTCTTTTTTCCTTCAATAGGTTTTTGTCCTACAGGGTTTTTCCTAGTAAAGTTTTTAATGAGACATATCCTTTATACAATGAACATCCAAGGGGGAGTATTATGAATGTTATTAAATGGATGTTCAACCTTTCATCTCCCTTAACCTTTAACCTTCCATCATCTTTAACCTTTTATATTCTTGTAACTACTTTTTCCTATTTATGTATTAGAATATGAAGAGTTGAATCTCCCTATATATATAGATGAGTATGCTACTTATAAATTAGAGGAAGATATAGAATGCAATACAAATTCTCATATTCTCATATCCATCATTTATCTATTATTTTTGTTTATAACAAGTGCTTATATTTTGGTAGTTTTTTTTTTTTAAATTTATGTGAAACAACAAGTTAATGAAAAATTTTACATTCAATTTTTTTAAATGCAATTGTGTAGGCAAAATTGTAATTGTACTCATCCTTTTTCTGACGTCATATTCTAATTCTCCCATCAAACAACACTTAAAATAACCTCAGGATGAAAGCTCAGTTAGTGCGCCCAACGAGAGCAATGGGGTTGGTTCCTCTTTGTCGGCGTTTCTGCTGGACTTGGGTACTTCATTTGCTTGAACAGGCTCCCCCGATCAGATTTCTTCCTCCCTTGTTCTGGAAACGACGACTTAAGTTGTTGAGGGGTCTGGGGTTCACTCTCTTTGGATTTGGGTTAAGGGGAAGAGAAATTATTTTAAGGATCGAAATTAAATTGTAATTTTTACTAAAAATTGTAATTTTTAAAGTATTAAATAAAATTTATCATTTTTTAGGAAGGTTAAAGTGCAATTTTACTTTTTACTAATATAAAATTTTAAAAATTTTAAAGAATTTAGAAGGAAATTTTTTCATTTTATTTTTTAAAAAATAATTTATATTACTGTTTTATTCAGCTCATAAATTTCAAGTTGCAGAATGTCTCCAACACCACTTTAATAGCCCACAAGTCAGCCAGCAATACTAACTGAGTTGGAGAAGTGCAAATAACAATCGCCACTGGAACAACATGAAACTTCATTTAACCCATCTTTAAGATCTCGAAAGATACAAAAACAACAAGAAAGATTTCTGGGTGTGTTAAGGGGGGAGATATATGTTGGTGAAATTTTAAGGAATTTCCTGGAAAGCGAGAGGTGTTGAAAGTTGAAACTGAAGGTGGCATGGTGTATAAAAAAGTCTTCTCTCACTCACTAGTTAATGTGTCACGATAGTGATTAATTTAGGCAATTATTTTAATTACAATGATTAAATTGAGAATAAAAAATTTAGTGACCATGAGTATAATTTACCTATTAAAATTAAAGCATCAAAATATGCCATAAGTACATGTATTTTTTTACAAATTTGAAATTCAATCTCTATATTTTTATTTCTAGGAATTTAAATTTTTTAATTTTTAATTTCAAAATTCAGGCTATAAACACTATTAAAATTATTTTGTTAAATTCATATTCATTACAATGTCGATTTTTAGTTACATTCCTACCAAGTGAGTATTTTTTTTATTTCAAAAATGTCACACTAACAAATTTAACAAAACAACTAGTGTTAATAATTGGACTTAAATTTTGAAATCTTAAAAGTAGAGAGATACTAAATTTTTAAAAGTAAAAGTACTGAAACTAAATTCCAAATTTATGAAAAGTAAAAACCTATGACATATTTTAAACAAATTACAGTATTGGTAAGAAATTGAAAACACACATGCCATATCATGCCAAGATGGGTTTTACAAGACCATGTCATTCTCACAGGCTACAGATCAAAGCCCGTGATGAATATGTAAAAAGCATCCCATGGAGGTCAATTGAAGAAATGGGCCTCATTTGACCCACTTGAACTAGCCCGATTCGTGGAACATGCAGAAAAGCTCATTTACTTGAAGTCTTTGTAGCCAAGTTAAGCACTTATGGAAAATTAGGGTTACTATGGTAAATATTGAAAGTAATCTTAAAATAATTGTAATCTGATACGGTTTGATTTTTTAAGCTTAAAGGATTGGGTCAATCTCTTAAGAATCTCAATTGTAGATAGACTTTAATCTCGACTGTCGGCGTAACTCAATTTGTATTGTTGGTTTTTAGGGAGCTAAGCTATAAATAGAGGTCTTCCCCTCATTTGTAATCATCTAATTCTTTGTATTCTTTTTGGAGTAATAGAATACTTAAGAACCCCCTCTTCCTTTACACGCCACTTATACATATAGGTGCATACGAGCTGTCATATGGTTGAGGATCCACAACCCCTAACAGATAAAAGTTATCAGAGAAAGTTGTGAATACTTCTTATAGAAGTCGCAGTTGGAATCTACTAAGCTGTGAATACATAGAGGGTGCAAAAAAGCTATCGTATGGTTGAAGATCCATAATTCCTCGTAGATGAAAGCTGTCAGAGAAAATCGTGGATGCTCCATACATATAGTCGCAGTTGGAATCTGCTTAAGCTGTGAATACACAGTGGTCAAACATATAAATGCCGTAAAAATTGTCGTATACTTCCTCCTTTCATAATCCCACCATGCATATGAAAAACATCCATATCTTATAGTTTGAACATTTAGAGATCGTATAATGTTCTATCTTATAGCAGAAACTTATTGGTGAGCGAAACGTAAATCAAACATGCTTGTCGTTTAGCATAGTCAATCGAATATTTATTGTCATTCACTAGTTTGAATAATCATTCTTATGCAAACATATTATATCGTATATCATAGCATCAATCACAAGTTTATGCCATAAAATCATAAAACAAATCATAAAACAAATCACAAATTCATATCATCAATCATAAGCATATAGTTCATAAAATCATTCATCCATGTATTTTATCTTTCTTATTCCTAATCTGTGATCTAATTATATAATTTAGTTCACTAGATGTCATTGAAAACCTAATCAGGGACTGATTTGCATTAAATAAGTAAGGGTTGGGCAAAAATAAAATTTCAAAGTTTCAGGGGTCACACGACCGTGTGCGGGACTAATTTGAGAGGGGAAAAAGGGAACACGATCATGTGAGAGGCTGTGTCCCACACGGGTGAGACACACGCCCATGTGATAGACCGAGTGTACTTGGGTAGTTTCGAATTTTGACCCCATTTTTCGTAAAAAGTCACCAATCTTACTTTCCCGAGACCTCGGATGACCTTCCCACGTTGAAGCTCGATCAAAACTCCTACAAGGGTCTTTCAATTGACCAAACGCGATAATTATTGATGAGTTTTCAAGATTTGAGGGGTTTTTCGAGGAAAACGTTGAAGATTTAATGACGGATTATTTAATCAATTAAAAATCATTGTCACGTAAAATCATTGTCACGTAAAATTGAGGTACTTACTGATCTTGATAGGGATTTGTGAGATATCGATGCAAGATTTGTTGGTTCAATGAAAAAGATGGATTGGGGCTTGACTGTATTTGCAAAAGATTTAGGAATATTTTTCAATAAAATGTAAGGATTTTAAAACAGTTTTGAGAGAAAACTACGATATATAAAGAGAGAGTTTAAAATTTTAATTTAATAATAAATAGGGAATTTTAGTAGAATTAGAAAATAAAAAGAATAGAAATAGAAATAAAAAAAGAAGAAGATAAGTTTTACTATGATTAGAAAATGAGTAGTTTGAATTTTAAATTAGGCATAATGATAAAATTAGCCCCTAACGTTTGGGTGTTTTGTCACTTTAGCCCTTATCCTCTTTTTTTGCTCACTTTCATACATAACCTTTTTTTTGTCAAATTGATCATTTTTTAACGGTATTGCTGACGTTGTCGTTAAGGGACTAACGGCACTAACGTGACGTTTTTTTCTCAACTGGGCACGACCACGTCAGCAAATAATTTTAAAATTATTTTTTTAAAATATAAAATTATTAAAATTATTTTAAAATTATTTTTTTAAATATAAAATTATTAAAATCATCATCATCCTGAGTTTTTTTTTTCTGTTCCCCTTCCCCTTCTTCTTATTTTCCTTCCGGTGGCCCTTCCCCTAAATAATTTTGGGTTTTTTTACCTGGTGAAAATGGAGCTCCGTTCGAAGCAAATCAACAAAAATGGGTTGTTGGAGAATATGTTGCAGGAAGCTCAAGCACTGGCCGCCAATGGCCGCGGTGGCAACAAAGAAATGCCGAAAGAGATGATGAACACTGCACAACTATTCCGCAACTCATTGTAGTTGGTGTCGAAACCATTTTTTTTAAAACAAAAACAAGTCTCGATTTCTACTTTAGAAAATGAAAATGGAATCGCCACAATAATTTTTTAAAACAAATGTAATTGGGTCACCTTTCGAGTTTTTTTTTTAAAAATCATTAACATAATTTTGGTCTTTGAAACCATGAAATTAGTTCGAGAGTTAGTTACGCATAAGGAAGGATTAGCACCCTTACACACCTAAAATTGGTACTTAATCGATTATTCAAAGTTTATTTGTTGAAAATTAAAAGTTCGAGAAAAGTTTAAATCGCGATCCTTAAATGCATGAATGTCATATTTATTTATTTTTGAAAACAAATTTTGCTTCCGAAGAAAGCTCGTTATTTCGAATTAATCGAGAAAAAGTCACATCCAGTAAGTTAGGACATAACAATTTAAATATTCGAAAATGACTAGCTTTTCAAAAAAATCTCGTATTTAAATTTTAAAAGGATTCAATTATCCCGATTCAAAGAAAAAAAGACACCCAGTGAGTTCGGGCATTATTCTTTCAAATTCCCGAAACACAAAAAATTACCTTGATTTATTAAAACAATTTATTTATCTTAAAAATCAAATTACCATGTTATGCAAAAAATATACACATAATTTACAAGTATAAATAATAAGAAAACAATATATACATAAAATACAATAAGATTATAAATCGAGTAAATAAATAACTGAGTGAATGAATAAATAAAGAAACAAAAAAATAAAATAATATACATATGCATATAAAAGGGATTAATAAAAACAAGATAAACAAAAAAAATTAAAAGCATGTAATATGTATACATATAGGATAAAATAAAAATTACATTAAAACCAGGTCAAATTTGAATTTTTAGAAAGTTTAAGGGTCAAATTGGAGTTTTTTGAAAGTTTAGGGTCAAATTTGAATTTTTGGAAAAATTTAGGGGTAAATTTTAAATTTTTAGAAAGTTTAGGGGTAAAATTAGAATTTTTAAAAAGTTTAGGGGTCAAAACATAATTTTAAAATAAAGCAGAGGCTTCACGGGCAATAAACCCAAAAATCTTGACACGTGGTAGCCCCATGGACACTTTTGGGTCAAGGACTAAATTGAAAACCAAGTAAAATTGTCGGGTCGAATTAAAAATAACAAAAAAATGGAATCAAGGATTAAATTGAAACCTTTAAAAATTCAGAGGGACCTATTGGACAACTTTCCCAATTTTTTTAAATGCGCAGTAACCCCCTCAAAATGGCGTCATTTTCATTAGCTATATAAGTCATTTTTTGTTTTAACTTTTTCATTTGTTCATTCTTTCTCAAAAAAACAAAAAAAAAGCTTTTAGTTTTCTATCAAATGACCGATCGGTCGACCATGATCGGTGTGTCCCTCCACCATCCGTCCACCTCATGACGTCGCCAATAACCACCATACGCGATGGTCGAAAGTCCTAAAAATAACCCTTCTACGTATTCGGCTTCCCCAAGCCCAAATCTGGACTTTTCTTACCGAAATTGCACCCAACAAGCCTCAAACAAGTGGAGACCGTTCGGATCTAGACATCACCCCTCCGATGACTCCTCCAACGAGCACCCACGAGCATTCATGGCGACGAGGAAGGGCGGTCGACACGAAGGGTAAACTTTTACCTTTACTTTTCTCTTTCTATTTTCGAGTAAAAAATTGTTAGTGCCGAAATTTCAAAAAAACAATAAGAGTACCTTACTTGACTGTGATATGCGAATACTTGCTCGTATTTTAGTTGCTAAATGCTTCTTTCAATTGATTTTTCATACAAATTTCGTGTCAAAATACATTATTTTTATTGTGCTTTTTATAACACTTTTTTACAACGTTTTTCGGATTTTTTTGGTGTGAATCGAGCAACGTGCAGATCGTGGAGTTCAAAATCGGGGGCAATGGCGTCGACGACGACGGTGGCGGCACGGGCATGGCTAATGGCGGTGGCGGCTGGAGCGACAAAGAGGGCTAAGGTTTTTGTGTTTGAGTTAAGGTTTTGGCTATTTGGGTTTTTAGGGGTTTTTTTGGGTTTTGTATTTTAATTGGGCATGGTTTGGGTTTGGATTTTAATTTGTAAATGGGGGTTTTTTGACTTGGGTATGTGTATTTGGTTTGTATTTGTTTAAATTAATTAATTAATTATTTTCATTTGTATTTATTTATATTTATAAATAGATAAATAAATAAATAATAAAATTAAAACGGAATTGGGCATTTGTAAATGGGTTAAGACTTTGTTTTGGGTATTTTATTTTATTTTATTTATTTACTTATATTTATAAAATAAATAAAAATAAAACAAATTAGGCTTTTTAAAAAAAATGACATTGGGTTTCAATTTGGCCCGAACGAAATTAGGCTTATACAATTTCCCCTCTTTGCTCATTGTCGTGTAACAGGAACAGAGCAAAGAAAAAGAAGACCAGTTTCGTCCGATCCTACTGAATTTCATCTTTTAATGTCTCTTATTTTTAGCAACCCACCCCTTTCACTTTATTAACTACTCTATTCCACTGTATTCGCTTCACTGCAACCTCAAGAAGATATGATTTAATGATGTAGCCTTATCCTGCTCCACCTTATCTTTAGGGAGATAGGATTTTCTAATGTAGTCTCCATCCAACCTACTGGATATAGGATTTGATGTTGTAGCTTTATCTTGCTCCACTGCAACTTTAAGGAGATAAAGATTTACTTTCATGACTTTAATCCGACCCACTGTAACTTCAAGGGTATAGGATTTGGTTTTATAGCTTCATCCTACTCTACTGCAACTTCAGAGAGATAAGGATTCGCCTTTCATAGCTTCACTCTATTTCTCTGCCACTTCAGTAAAGATCAAGGTATGCTACTGTGAGTTTTAATCTGCCCTTCTACAACTTTAAGGGTATAGGATTTGCTTTTATAGCTTTAATCTGCCTTTTATAGCTTTAGGGGTAAAAGATTGGATTGCTTCAATCTGCCCTATGGTTGGGGTAAGAGATCAGATGATCTTTAAGCTGCCCTCTGGTTAGGGTAAAAGATTGGATTGCTTCAATTTGCCCCATGGTCGAGGTAAAAGATTGAATGGTCTTCAATCTGCCCCATGATTGGGGTAAGAGATTAGATGGTCTTAAATCTGCCCTCTGGGTAGGGTAAAAGATTGGATGGTCAATCTGCCCTCTGATTAGGGTAAAAGATTTAGGGTTGTAACTTCGCTCCATTTCAGCTTCAGGAGTATAAGATTCACCCTTGCGACTTCAATCTGCCCCTCTACAGCTTTAGGTGTATGAGATTTGTCATTGCGGCTTCAATCTGTTCCTCTACAGCTTTAGGGGTATAGGATTCCCTATTCTTTGAGGATATGACCTGTGGAACCTATTTTATGGGCCTCTATCTAGGCCATATAATTAGGATACTATGATTTGAATGAATCAAATGCTCCTATCTAAATGCGCATGAATGATACTGATATGCATGCAAAGATGTCATCTTAAAATAGTTTTTATTGTTTTAGTCCTTAGGTTGTCATTGATCGTCTTTTGCCTAAGTTCTAACATTGATGTGTCACTATGCCTTTCCTTCAAGTCTAGTGTTTCTGATATGAAATTCGAAGAGGTAATCAAAAGCTGAACTTACTCGTTTCAGGATCCCTTCAACCCTCGAATTCGGTTATTTTCGACTAATGGTCCTGTTTCAAATCCCTGTAATATTTAGAATTTCCCAAAGTAATATGTAGAAATCTTTTTCTACCTTATATCATCAAGTCCATTAATCGTTATTTCAATGTGAAGAATGCTCTGAGCAGGGTTACAAAAATGGATAAAATTGAAATTAGTGGCGATAACGCTTGAATGGAAATAAATGAGAAGACATCAAATATTAATAAAAAAATCAGCCAAAATAGCTAATGTTAGTCATATAGTGAGCAAAAGAAATAAAATTAGATGTCCTATATATCAACGTATGAACTTCTTCGAGCAAACTTGATGAGGACCACTTCGAGCCTGATGTGTGCCCATAGAAGCTATTGTACTCTGTCGATGCCCAAGATGTCATATCTCTCCATCTTGTTACTTCTGAGAAAGAAGTTCATTTCATGCCCAGACCTTGATCCAAATCTGAGCCACCTCTTCGGGTTTTTGACTCAAATCTCTTTAGGTTTCACGACACCCTTTGCGGGTTTTCATCTCGGCCCTACCTTTTTTTTAACCGCCTTTTGCAAGTTTTCAACTCAACCTTTTTTTTAGGTGAAGAACCTCTTCACTGAATTTGAGTTCACAGGGTTTGATAAATCCTTACCATCCATCTCATCTAAAATCAAAGCACTTCTAAAGAAAGCTTTTTTACCACATATGGGCCTTCCCAAGTTGGCATCCATTTGCCTCAGAAATCCTTTTGTATAGGAAGGATCTTTTTCAAAAGTAGATCTCCCTTGTGGAATTTTCTAGGACGAACCTTTTTATCATAGGCCCGCATCATCCCTTTGGTCAATTACAATACCCTTTGCTAATGTCTTGTTACGTCAAAAGTCCACAGATGCTCCTAGAACACACGTTTCTTGTGGAACTTGGGCTGGCGTTGGGGTAACATTTGAAGGATACAGAAGACCATCACTCTGTTCCTTTGGGTCAATTACAATACCCTTTCCCTTATCAGTTTTCCCAACCAGTAATTGAGTTAACTGATTGATAATGTCTTTTTGGGACTCAATAATTTAGTCCTTCATATCTTGCTGCACTTTTGTTAACTGTTCATGCAGCTGATTTTGCATTTCTTTTTGCATCTGCTTCAACTTTTCCAATCGCTGATCCATTGCTCTTGTCTTAGCACAAGTGTAGTAATAGTGTAGTTTTTCCAGAGTAAATTTTAAAGAAAAATTTTAATTAATTAGAAACGTCTTTCTTGAAATTTTAATGCATGAAAATGCGTTGTGAAACTTAATGAATGCATGAATGCATATGCAAGAAAGGTATTGACTCTCAATCGAATTCTGATAAAATGACCTTACTAGAAAACGTATGTCTTTACAAAAGATAATTACAAATAAGGTCTTGCCTTAATGATCAAAGTCTTAATCTTTTGAAGGAGACATGCTAACTTTTGGCCTTTATCAAACACCGACTCATACTCTATGCTTAAAGCATCTGCTTGGATAGCTAACTTCTGCAAGTATTCTGTCACTTCTCTCACTTGTGTTAATGCTTTACCCATGACATGGTCTCGATCTTTGACTTGCCTTTGAGAGTGTTGAAGTTGCATATTACTTGTCTCCAAAGTTCTTTTGAGGAACTCGATCCGAATCTCACAGTTCTGCAATGAAGCTTTAAGTTCTCCAACCTTTCTCTTTAATCCTTCATTATCAGCCTGGCTTGCCCTCATTTCTGTCGCAGAGTTACGACTACAATGCCTTTGCAATGACTCCTCTAACTCGGCTACCCAGGCTTTCAATTCAGCTTTCTAGCAGCTCACTTTTTATGCCATCCCCTTGGAGTTGAGCATCTTTAAATTTTCTCTTCCACTAATCCGCTCGAGTCTTTTCCTCTTGGACTTCTCGTTGCCACTGTTCTGACGTCTTACCCAAACCAGCAGTTCTCATTGATTGGCGAAGTTTCTTACAATCCTCCTTCAAGCCATCCAAGTCCTCCTCAGCCTTTCTTTTCCCTTTCCTTAGCTTTTTAGCTTCTAACTTTTGGACATCAACATCCAAACCCAATTGCATCTTTTCCTCTTCTAATGCTTCTATCTTTTTCCCCAATTCGGAACTTTTCTTTTCAAATTCTTGCTTGATGAGCTCTAATTCCCATGGGACTACTTGCAAATGCTCCTCAACTGGGCGGACATTGTCAGGATTTGGCACGGGGATGTTGTCATTGATTCTCCTACTCCTCCATTCATCATACTCTCGGGTTACCATGGGATTTGCAATGAATGACTTCATTTTATAAACTTGATTCCAGGCATTTGATATCTCTCAAACCCTTTTCTTATTGTTCTCACCCTTTTATACAAACTCACACTAAGCCAAACCCCGAGTTATTAGGATGAACTATCTTGATCGATACTATCTCATTATTAACAAAAGAGCATACCCTACAACTCTCCATATCCCCAATAACGAAACCTAATCGAAATCACCGCATCGATAAATAATTTCGTTGGGAATGAACCACGGTGCTTACCATTCTATGTCTTCGTCTCAGAGACTATGAAATATTGTCATCCACTTTTCCTCAGAACCTCTAGCCTTTGTGTAGTAACAAATTCCCTTAAAGGAGAATAACTCACTGAAAACACTCGGTAATGAGCCTTTTCCACTTTCCAAAAGTGGTTATGAAACTAAACCTTCAGTAGTGGTGCGCAACCAATAAATCTCCCTTCTCCCTCTCTTCGACATGCATTTAATGACCTAAAAGTTTTGGCCAGAATTATTGGAATAGGTGTAACCCCCTTGTCGAGCCGATCGAATAAATCAGTGATCGCCTCAACTATTTGTCACAACGCCTTGGGAAATATAACCAATCCGTACAAACTGAGAGAAAATATATCAACCTTTTTCCTTGCATCAGGATGAGCTAAGATCAAATCTCTTAAGCTTTTCTAGGTAATACATTTGTTATCGTCCTTCATCTTAATTCGAGCTGTGACCCATTGCTCACTCATTCCCGTAATGTTCATCATCTTCTTAAGGAAAGTTGGCACATTAACGGCTCTCAAATAGGCTTTATTTACCTGAATTTTAGGGCAATGAAATAGAGCGGTATATTCCTCAATCGTGGGCACCATATCCATGTTCCCAAAGGTGAAACAACTATAAGCCGGATTCTAGTGCAGTGCAAGGGCTCGGAAGAGATGCTTGTCCACCTTAACTTCTAGCAAGTACGGTAGATCCCCATACTCTCGGTAAAAAATCTGTTTCATTCCATCATCCGACTGATCTCAGATTTCTTTCAACTCTTATAAGCTATTCTGAGTCACACTGATCCAAGTGAAATCCAGTAATCCGATACATGGCCTTCAGCTAGATTATCACCTTTCTCACGTTGTATATCCTCTGACCAGATACGCACAGCCACATTATCTTTTACCTCATCAAGATACCCTTTTTCCATGACCAGTTCTCTGCTAGTAATCAAACTCAACTCAATACCTTTCCTAATATGAGGATGCAATGCAAAATAAGAAAAAAAAACAAGTTAGTACCAACAGTTATAAAATGTATTAACAAATACACCATAAAGAACCTTCAATATAGTTCTATCTAGGGTGTGCACTTAGGGCTCATTATATGCGGTTTTGGGATCTAAAGTAATGGTACCTGTAGAAGCCCAATTTTGCCTGGGCCCGACATTGGAAATCAATTTTAATTCATTTTTGGGTTTAAATTTAATTTAAGTTTAAACTTTTTCTTTTAAAGTTTAAATTTAAATTAAAGATTAAATTTAAAATTGAATTTAATAAAAAAAGAGTCCAATTACAAAAGAAAATCCAAATTACATGTCCAAGTTACAAGCCCAATTAGGGTAATTTCGGTCAGCCCAATACCCAACTCAAAAAATCCAATTACAATGCCCAAATTAGCCCAAATCCTACACTACCCTAAGGTCAAACCCTAAAACAACCAACTTGCATTGCTGCTGCCATCCTCAGCCACTCAGGGTGTGCCACGTCAGCTCCAACAGTGCCACCAGTTTCAACTTGCTCTGCACTAACCGCCACTGCTACAAGCCACCATAGCTGACCTGCAAAAAGGAAAACAAGACGTGTATTGATGTGAGAAATACAAAACAGTATGATTGTAAAACAAGGATATAAAAGCCGAATCAAACATGTGTAAATGGTGACGAACTCTTTTTAAAGAAAATCAATACAATCACGAACTCTCGGTTATAAATTTCTTCTGTATTACAAACCCATATAAGCAAATAGATTTTCAAAACAATGGGCAAAAGTTGAAACAGGAGCAACCAATAAGCAGCAAATAACATTTGGCCAAGCATACCAAGCATCAAGTCAAATGTGAAGCTTCAAGCATTAAAGGCCCAGGTATTTACCATACATGCTTTCATAACTGACACTTTAATGCTTTAAATTAATAATATACATTAATATATATTAACCACTTCACTGCCAACATTCATTAATCCCTTTTCTTAATTTCCAAAGCATTGAATAAATGCATTAATAGTAATTAATATGTTAAGTTATAACCTAATAAATATTATTAATAATAATATTATTAATAACCATAATAATAATAATAAATGTTTAAATAAAAAAAGGAAAATGAAAAGGTAAGGACGTATCTGCTTCCACCGGACCACCTGGCCACGCCGTCGCCGTTCACCGTCGCGAAGTCACCGCCGGATGACGATTGTGCATTGTTGCACGTGGACCTGCAAAGCAAAGAGGAATGCAAAAGATTAAAAACAGATTTTTAAAGAAACAGAGAGTATAAAACGGATCTAAACCAAAAATCAAAAACAAATTTCGAAACAGAGACTGGTTTTAAAACTTAAAAATCAAACTTTTTTAAAAAAAGGGGAACGAAAGATCTGGGTTTCGAAACGAAAATCATCAGATTCAAAGTTTGGAAATGTCGTCTAAAGGTTTTGAATAATAAAAGAGGCTTTTGAACTTACCGGTCGTCGGAGATCGGCGGTGCTACAATGCGTGCGACTACGAGCGACATCGGAGCGTGGCCAAGGACGTGGGACGACAGCGCGTGGCCTTGGGCGTACGACGAAGTGGCGGCCGGATGAAGGATGGGGACGGTCGGCCATGGAAGACCTTGAGAGAAAAGAGAAACTTTGAATTTTTTTTTTTAAAAGAACAATGAAAAAAAGAAATTTGGAAACAAATTTTGAACTTAAAAACCCTTACCAAACGGCAACGTTTTGGTAAAGGTCTTTTAATGAAAAACGGCGTCGTTTCATGCAAGGAGACCTATGGTTTGACCCTATCCGACCCGGCCCAACCTAAGATCCGCGTGTTTTTGAAAAAAGGGTTATTTATGCATTTAATCCTTCCGTATTATTTTATTGTTCCAATTTAGTCCTTTTTGTACTTTTAATTAGTTACAAATTGGCCCAATAATTTTCATTGCTTTTCAATTTAATCCCTTGGCCTTTTGAAAACATCAGGAGCTACCACGTGTCATAGTTTTGGCTAATTTACGCAAACAGTCCCTCTTATTTTTAATTTGTTTTAATTTAATCCTTAAATCAACTTCTGTTTAATTACAAAATTGGCCCAAAAATTTTTAATGGTTTTCAAACTAGTCCTTTAACTTCAGGATGCTTGTGGGGCTGCCATGTGTCACCTATTTTTGGTTTTATTGCATTAAAGGTCCCTAAACTTTCTAAAATTACATTTTTACCCTCGAACTCCCTAAAATTACATTTTTAACCTTGAAACTTCCAAAAATGACCATTTAACCCCCCAAACTTCCAAAAATTCCACTTTTGACCCCAAAACTTTCAAAAATTACCATTTTACCCTTAGATGTCCAAAAACTCCATTTTTGACATCGAAACTTTCAACAATTACCCTTTTACCCTGAATATCCAAAAACTCCATTTTTTACCTCAAAACTTTCAAAAATTACCATTTTACCCTCGAATGTCCAAAAACTCCATTTTTAACTCGAAACTTTCAAAAATTACCATTTTGCCCCCGGATGTCCAAAAATTCCGTTTTTGATCTTGATTTTCTTGAAAATTATAGTTTTACCCTTGAATGTTTAAAATGTCATTTTTAACCCCAAATTTTCAAAATTTGCAATTTTACCCTCGAGAGCCTAAAATTATCATTTTGCCCCCGAGTATCCAAAAGTCTCATTTTTAACTCCGATTGCATCATTTTGCTTCCTCATCAACATTTGCCTTTATTTTCAATTATTAAGCATCTCGTATTTTATATTTTTGATTCTTGCATACCCTTTATCTGCTTATCATCTTACTTCGTGTTATTTAATCTCCCTTATTAATTGCTCATTCGTGTTTAAAAGATTACACGTTTGTTTTCAAAGTTGTTTTAAAACCAATGCAATGTTCCTTTCGTGTAGAAACCTTGGGAAATCATGCTCTAACGTGTCGGTGTGGATTTTCGTATAACTCGCACGAATCGAACATCCTTTTTCGAGTTTTTTATGCCTGTTAACTTTGAGATTCCGAGAATGTTGTGTCCTAACGTGTTGGTCACGACTTTAATTTTTTGCGAAAATCGAAGTAAACGGGCATTCCATATGCAAATTTTCCAAGTCATGTGTCCGAGGAGTGCATTTTAAATTCAATACGAAATTTTCAAGTTCTCAAAATATATATCTATATATACAAAGGATTTTAAAACAAAATGAGGCAATGTCCTTTCGTGTGAAGACCTCGAAAAACCATACCCTAACGTGCTGAGTGTGATTTTCGTATAATTCATACGATAGAATATCCTCTTTAAAGATTACCAAATGTCCTTCGGTTCCGAAAGTCTGAGAACATAGTGCCTTAACGCGTTGAGCACGATTTTCGGTTCTCCTAGAAATTTGAAGCACACGGACAATTTTCCTCAATTAGAATCTTTTGAAATTATACAAAGTTTTCTAAAACATTAAAAACGTTTCGACAGTAGCCAAACCAATAGATTCCTCAGTCCTTACCCATTATAGGCTCATACGAACGAGTTCGGTTCAGAGGGACATATTTCTCATATGTTTGCACGGAAGTGAAAACTTCACGAAAACATAGGTACGAATGTATCCCTAAAGCGATTCACTATTCTGCACGGAGGTGAAAACCTCACGAAAGAGTAGCTTCTCACTTCCACTTAAGCGGTGTAGTAACAAATGCATGTATGCAAAAACATAGACATATAATATTAACATGCTATTATCACAACAAACATATAAAACACAAAAATGTATAGGACCGCAAATTAAATTAAATCGAATTTTAAATTTAAAAAAAAAATCGACCTACAGCTTGACTCTCTTATTGGTCCCCAGTGGAGTTGCCAAACTATCGAAACCATTTTTTTTTTTGAAAAAACAAAAACAAGTCTCAATTTCTACTTTGGAAAATGAAAATGAATTGCCACCAATAATTTTTTAAAACAGGTGTAATTGGGTCGCCTTTTGATATTTTTTTCAAAAAAATCATTAAAATAATTTTGGTCTTTGAAACCATGAAATGAGTTCGAGAGTCAGTTACGCATAAGGAATGAGTAGCACCCTTACACGCCCAAAATCGATACCTAATCAATTATTCAAAATCTTATCTATTGAAAAGTAAAAGTTCGAGAAAAATTTAAATCGCGATCCTTAAATGCATGAATGTCATATTTATTTTATTTTGAAAACAAATTTTGCTTCCAAAGAAAGCTCGTTATTTCGAATTAATCAAGAAAAAATCACATCCAATCAGTTAGGACATAAGAATTAAAATATTCGAAAATGACGAGCTTTTCAAAAAAATCTCGTATTTAAATTTTAAAATGATATTCAATTTTCCCGATTCAAAGAAAAAAATGACACCCAGTGAGTTAGGGCATGATTCTTTCAAATTCCCGAAACAAAAAAATATTGTCGTAATTTATTAAAATAATTTATGTATTTTAAAAAAATAAATTACCATGTTATGCAAAAAATATGCACATAATTTACAGGTATAAATAATAAGAAAACATTATATATATATATATAATACAATAAGGTTATAAATCGAGTAAATAAATAACTAAGTGAATGAATAAATAAAGAAACAAACAAATAAAATAATATACATATGCATATAAAAAGGATTAATAAAAACAAGATAAATAAGAAAACTTAAAAGCATATAATATATATACATATAGGATAAAATAAAATAAAAATTACATTAAAATCGGGTCAAATTTGAATTTTTGGAAAATGTAGAGGTAAAATTTGGATTTTTGAAAAGTTTGAGGGTAAAATTAGAATTTTTGGAAAGTTCGAGGATCAAAATATAATTTTAAAATAAAGCAAGGGCTTCACGGGTAATAAATCCAAAAATCTTGACACGTGGCAGCCCCATGGAAACTTTTGGGTCAAGGACTAAATTAAAAACCAAGTGAAATTATTGGGTCGAATTAAAAATAACAAAAAGAATGGCATCAAGGATTAAATTGAAACCTTTAAAAATTTAGAGGGACCTATTAGGAATTTTCCCAATTTTTTTAAATGCAGAGTAACCCCTCCTCAAAATGGCGTCATTTTCATTGGCTATATAAGCCATTTTTTGTTTTAACTTTTTCATTTGTTCATTCTTACTCAAAAAAACAAAAACAAACTTTTAGTTTTTTCTCAAATGGTCGATCGACCGACCATGCCCGGTGTGCCCCTCTACCATCCGTCCATCGCGCCACGTCGCTAATACCCACCGTAAGCGGTGGTCAATAGTTCGAAAAAAGTACCCTTCTACGCGTTCGGCTTCCCCAAGCCCAAATCTGAGACTTTTCTTACCGAAATCGCACCCCACAAGCCTCAAACGAGTGGAGACCGTTCGCATATAGAAATCACCCCTCCAACGACTCCTTCAATAGGCACCCACGAGCATTCACGGCAATGAGGAAGGGCGGTCAACACGAAGAGTAAACTTTTACCTTTATTTTTCTCTTTGTATTTTCGAGTAAAAAAAATTATTAGTGCCGAAATTTCGAAAAAACAATAAGAGTACCTTGCTTAACTGTGATTTGCGAATACTTGCTCATTTTTTGGTTGCTAAATGCCTCTTTTCAATTGATTTTTCTCATGATTTTTCGTACAAATTTCGTGTCAAAATACATGATTTTTATTGTGCTTTTTATAACACTTTTTTACAACGTGTTTTCGAATTTTCCAGTGTGAACCGAGCAACGTGCAGATCGTGGAGTCCGGATTCGAGGGCAATGGCGTCGACGGCGATGATGGTAGCGCCGGCATGGCTGACGTCGACGGTAGCTGAAGCAATAAAAAGGGTTAGGGTTTTTTGTGTTTGAGTTAATGTTTTGGGCTATTTGAGCTTTTAGGGTTTTTTCTGTTTGTATTTTAATTGGGTATAGTTTGGGTTTGGGTTTCAATCTGTAAATAAGGATTTTTGGACTTGGGTATGTGTATTTGGTTGTATTTGTTTAATTTTATTATTTATTCAATTTTCATTTGTATTTATTTATATTTATATTTATATTTATAAATAAATAATAAAATTAAAACGGAATTGGGTCTTTGTAAATAGATTTAGACTTCATTTTGGGTATTTTATTTTATTTTTTATTTATTTACTTATAATTATAAAATGATAAGTAAATAAAATTGGGTTTTGTGAAGGGGTTTGTTAATTTTGGTTTAGTTTTTATTTTTATTTATTTATATTTATAAAATAAATAAAAAATAAAACAAAATCAAGCTTTTTAAAAAAATTGACATTGGGTTTCGATTTGGTCCGGATGAAATTAGACTTATTACACAGTTGGGATGGGTGAAGCTTTCCATTTTCCAGGAAACGTTTCATTTTACTATCAAGAATTCCCTATGTCAATGAAAAGCACAGCGACTTCCATGATTTCCATCGTCATTAGCGTTGCCTTTTATGTCAGCATTGTTGTGGTTGCTTTGATAAGGAACGTTACTGGATGGCTACCGGACGATATAAACGATGGAAGATTTGGGGTTCCTTAACTTTGGCCTTAACTTTGGCTTCTTTTTGCTGTGTGCTAAGTTTTACAAGTATCAAAATCTTGAACAGGAAGTGGAAATTAAAACCCAGATTTGATCTGAACCTTTAATTCGCATATATATATATTGATAAATAGGACCACTTATCTTTTACTCATAGTTCATGTAAGAAAATCTGGAACAAGAAATTTCCAGATTGCACTTGTCATTTCTAAAGATTAGAAAGTGCAATCAGAAAGGGGAAGGGGAAGGAATGATGATGATTATAATTTTAAAATAATTTTAATAATTTTATATTTAAAAAATTAAATTAATTTTAAAATAAATTTTATATTTTTATATTTTTAAAAAATAATTTTAATAATTTTAAAATCATTTGCTGACAGCAAATGCTTACGTGGACGCGCCCAGTTGGAAAAAAAATCCCCACGTCAGTGTCGTTAGTCCCTTAACGATCACATCAGCAAGACCGTTAAAAAATTATCAATTTGACAAAAAAAAAGTAATTTATGAAAGTGAGCAAAAAAAGATAAGGGTCAAAGTGACAAAACATCCAAATATTAGGGACTAATTTTGACATTATACCTTAAAAAAACATTTTAATTCTCATTAAATTTTGAGGAAAATATACGGGTTTTTTACAAAAATAATATAAAAAAAAAAATAATTACCAAAATAATACCCTCATCCCATTAATTATCAAAATGGTATGTTTAGTTAGGTAGAGGGTTATCAAATTGCGGGACTCTAAGGTTTTTCTTACACGAATTTTTTATTTTTTATTATATTTATATATTTAAAAATAAAAAGATAATATTTTATTGGTGGAGTGTTATCAAGTGGCGGCACCAAGGGAAAATTTGTACACGAGAAAAATACGAAAAAAATATCTGATACCCTAATGGAGGAACACCAAATGGCGGCACCCATTGAGGGTTTTTAAGTGGCGACACTTAGGGGTAAAATGCCACTTGTCAACAACCCTTTGTGCCGTGTGTGTGTTTTAATTTGGGTGGTTGGAGTTTAATGTATATTGATAAAATTAAATTGAATTTTTTGTGTTATATAATAAGAGGAGGGACCAACGGGTATTGAAAGAAAGAAAGAAATAAATAAAAGAAAGAAAGAAAGAAGGAGAAGGAGAAGGAGAATGAAAATGAGAGAAAGGTAATGTATTTATTTTTAAATTTATTTTTAAAATTTTTTAATTTATTAGTTAATAGTAGTAGTAATTTTAATTTTATTGTTTAATATGATTAATTTGTTATTATAATTTTATTTGTTTAGTAGGTTGATTAAAAGATTAAAAGAAAGGAAGAAAGGTAAGTTTGATTATTATTAGTATTTATTATTTTAAGTTATTTGTTTTGTTTAATTTAATTTTTAATTGATTTGTCATTTAATGTTTTTATTTAGTTGAGTAAATTAGAGGAGAAAGAAAGGTAAGTTTGGTTATTATGTTATTATTAATTTATTTTATTTAATTTTGTTAGTAAGTAATTTTTATTTTGTTACTAGTACTATGTAAGTAATAATATAATTTAATTTAATAATTAAATATTAAAATGGGTTATTTATCAAAATGGTACAATAACTCATTTTAAGCTATAGTTAAATTTTGTTACAAGTATGAAATTAAATAATTTAATTCAAATAAAACTAGAGTATATTTATAATACGAGTAAAAATAGTTATATAATAAATTTCGAAAGAATTAATATAAAATTTAAAATAATTTTTATTTAAATGGTAAAATTTATATTTCATGTGAATATATGTTTTAAATTTATATAAAATATAAAAAGATAAAAATACTCTAAAATAAAATTATTATTTTATTAATTTATGGTGTGTGGATACCATTTTGGTATATAAATATTTATTTTGTACCATTTTAGTAAATAACCTATTCTGGTATTTAATTATTATTTTTGTATTATATTCGTAAAAAATAATAAAAATTGTAAACTTATGTATTGAACTAATTGGTAATTTTTTTTCAAGTTGCTGAATGGATTCATTAATTAACGAGAAACGTCCTCACATAGCAAAGTCGGTGAATGAGGAAACACACCGAGCCAATATGAGTGTAATAAAGTTATTATTCGTTCCTTATGTAATTTATAAAATTATTATTTGTTTACAAAATTAATTTAGGTTATACTAACTATTTCTGTAAATTAACAGGAAGAGCTCGAGTACCGTTCATTAAGGGGTCGTGCACAGGGACTCAAATATCCCCCTCATGAACGTCTGCTTCCGTACTTGCGGGATGCCGGATTTGGATCAATGGCATTATCCAAAAATTTAAGTTACGATATGATTTAATAAGTGCATTGGTGGAGCGTTGGCGCCCGAAGACCCACACATTTCATCTGCCTTGTGAGGAGTGCATTGTGACGTTGGAGGATGTTGTGCCCTAACTCGAGCTCCCAATCAATGGTCTACCGATCACCGGCATTAGTTTTTTTCAAGAGCCGATAATGATGTGCATCCAATTACTAGATCGCTCACCTAGTAATAACAACGATTTTACGTCATTGTTATTTACATGGTTGAAGACTAATTTTCAGCACTTGCTCAAAAATGCAACTGAATTGGAGGTGTCTTGGGCCGTTCGAGCCTATATTATGCAAATGATAGGGGGCGTACTCATGCTGGAACGAACAACAATAAGGTCCACTTGATGTACTTGCTCCTACTAACTGTTTTGCGAAAAATTCATTCATATAGTTGGGGATCTGTGTTGCTTGCGATGCTGTATCGAGAACTTTGTCGCGCCACAAACCCTTCTTCCCGGGATATAAGTGGATGCCTACTGCTATTGCAGTCTTGGGCATTTTATCGGATGCCATTCCTGGCATCCGTTAAGCACCAAACATATGTTTTCCCACTTGTTAATAGGTTATTACCATATACCTAAAATTTCAATTATTTTACATTTTTTATTATTATAACAAGTTGTTTTTGTTTTCTTAGATGGAAAACAAAACCGAGGATCGGGAGGCAGCTCATAGTTCTCTTATATCGTTTGATGCTCGAGCAATATACCGGGGAAGGGGTATGTTATTCAATAACATGTTAAATTATATTACTTGACTCGTGTTAATATGGTTGCATGTTACTAAATTATATTACTTTACTCTTATTAATATATTAACATGTTATTAATTGTACAGTTCATTTGGAAGCCATATATACAACTAGAAATCACCACTTTTATTCTTGCCTCGACATTCCTCCACTCAGACCAATGGTGCATTAATGCACCGATAATCAATTTTCAAACAGTGGAGTGGTATGTCGGGTATCGAGTACTTCGGCAGTTTGGTTGTAAACAGCCTATCCCGTAACCGTCATTTCAATTAGGGTCTATCCATGGGATGAATAAGAAGGGGAAATCATTTTGTGATTGGGGGATTGTGCATCAACAATATGTTTATGTGTGGAACAATCGAATGATGCGAGTACCTCCGATGGAGTACACTCCAAATTTGCAGCCATCGTTAGAGCACATGCAGTGGTTCATTCAGATGGGTTTACCATATTTACTTGGTGCATTGTCGATGATAATTCCCCCACACATGTCTCGACAAGGTTACCCCTATCATGTAGCTCCTACCTCAGATCCACAGCCAGAGTCAGAGCCAAAGCAAGAGGAAAAGGAAGAGGAAGAGGCATTGGATGACGATGATTCTTATCGTTCAGATTCTGCGGGATCGTCACATATACCTAGCTCATCAAGCCAAGGATATCAACCTCAGTTTGATGAGCCACCACAATACTCTACTCCTCCGGGGCAAATGGACCCTAATGATGACGATGAGCTTGATGAGCAACCTCGACCCTAATGATGACGATGAGCTTGATGAGCAACCTCGACGTAAACGCCGGTCACCACGAAGATATACCCCGAGAACCACACCATCTAATCATGGATATTAGGGTTGTATAGAATAGTGTTTAATTGTACATTTTTTACTATTGATAAGTTCTAATGATGACTTTTTACTTTAATTGTACATGTCGAAACCACCTCGAGAACGGGGCTTCGAAAAGAAAAAAAATCAATTTAAGTATTTTTGGAATAAAAGGGAAATGGGAGTCGCCACCAATATTTTATTAGGTGTGATTGGATCACCATAAAACATTTAAAACTTTTAAAAAAGTGGGTCTTCGAAATCCAGAGAAACAGGTTCGAGAGTCGGTTACGCACGAGGAAGGATTAGCACCCTCATACGCCCAAAAATTGGTACCACATGATTATTTTCGGGTCTTATTTTATGAAAACAATTAAAACTCGAGTAAAATTTAAAATACTATGTTTATTTTAGACGGCTTCATATAATTTCAAAGGAAAACTTTTAAAGAGAATTCGTCCTCGTGTTTCGATCCTCTATGAGAATTAGAAGTCGTGTCCAACACATTATGGCACTAAATTCTTGGAGTTTCAAAACTACGGGACGTTTCGGGACATTTTAAAGAGAGTGTTCTATCATATGAACCATACGAAAATCACACCCAACACGTTAGGGCACGAAGTTTCGAGATCTTCACACGAAAGAACATTGTTTCTTCTTTTGGTTATAAAGCCACTTTGTATATAATTATTAGATTTGAAGAGTATTTTGAAAACCTTTGAGAAGGATATCCGATTCGCATGAATTACGAAAATCACACTTAACACGTTAAAGTGTGATTCTTTGAAGTTCTCACAGGAAAGGACATTGCCTCATTTTTTAAAATTATTTGTGATATAGATATATTTTTTTGAGAGTTTGAAAATTTCGTATTGAATTTAAAATGTAATCCTCAAACACATAGTTTAAAAGATTCAAATATGGAATACCCGTTTACTTCGATTTTCGTGAATAATTAAAAACATGACCAACACGTTAGGACACGATATTCTCGGAATCTTGGGGTTAACGGGTATAAAAATCTTAAAAAAGGGATATTCGACGCATGTGAGTTATACGAAAAAATCACACCCGACACGTTAGGGCATGATTTCTCGAAGCTTTCACACGAGAGGAATATTGCCTCGTCTTTGAAGATACTTTAAAAATGAGCGTGTAAGTTTAAGATATCGAATAGCAATTAATAAGAGAAATTAAATACGAAGCAAGATAATAAGCAGATAAATAGAATGCAAAAGTAAAATGCAAATGCATAATTATTAAAATAAATGCAAGTATTTAGTAAAGAAGAAAAACGATGCGATCGGGATCGAAAACGGGACCTTTGGATGCCCGGGGGGAATGGTAATTTTTGACTTTCGAGGGTAAAAATGTGATTTTTGGTGAAATTAGGGTCAAAAATGAAATTTTAGAAAGCTTGCGGGTAAAACAGTAATTTTGGTGAGATCGGGGCCTAAAATGAGGTTTTGGAAGGTTCGGGGGTAAAATGGTAATTTTTTATGAGATCGGGGTTAAAAATGGAATTTTGGAAAGTTCGAGGGTAAAATGGTAATTTTTGGTGAGATCGATGAGATCGGGGTTAAAATGGAATTTTGGAAAGTTCGAGGGTAAAATGGTAATTTTTGGTGAAATCGGGGTTAAAAATGGAATTTTGGAAAGTTCGAGGGTCAAAATATAATTGTTGAACAGTTTAGGGACCTATAAGCAATAAAACCAAAGAATGGGCGACACGTGGTAGCCCCACAGGCATCCAGAAGTCAAAGGACTAATTTTCAAATCTTGAAAAATTCGTGGGCCAATTGTGTAATTAAACAGAAATTGATTTAAGGACCAAATTAAAACAAATTAAAAATAAAAAGGATCAAATGCATAAATAAGCCAGAACAGTGACACGTGGCAGCCTCTGGTACATTCAAAATGTCAAAGGACTAAATTGAAAAGTAAATAAAATTATTGGGCTAAATTAAAAATAATTAAAAGTATAAAATGGACTAAATTAAAATAATTAAAAAATACGAAAGGACCAAACGCGTAAATAACCCATTAAATGAAAACACGCGGATCCTAGGCCGGTTCGGGTCGGATCGGGTCGGGTCAATGGGTTATATATAAATGCTATTTTAATGTTTTTTTTTCATTTTGTTTTCAAAAAACCCTCTCTCATCCTCTCAACTCTCTCACCCCCCAAGGCCGTGCGTGGGTGTGCGTGACTATCGCTGTCAACCACGCATGTCTGTCCGATTGCACCCACGCCGCCGCAGGTCTTCCGCGCGCCGTCCTCCGGGCTCCGCCCGCTCATCAACACCGATCGAAGGTAAACCATTTTCTTTCCCCCTTTTTTTTTATCCTCTTCATTTTGCTCTTTATTAAAACCATAACTTCCATTTTATCATTATTTCATTCATAAACAAAACCCAGATCTGGAAATCCAGATCTGAGAATTTCCAAAATATTCTCTTTAATTTTTTTTTTACAAAACGATCTCTTTTATCATTTCTTTATTTTTCACTTTAAAAACCCCTCTTTGTTTTGCAGGTCAATGCTTCGGAGGAAGAGACGGCGACGATCGGAGGGCTTCGGTGCAATGCTCCGATGACGGCGGTAGGCTCCGACTCCGGCAGTGGTCAGATAGGGAGCGTTTCTTGCCCTTTCGTTTTCCTTTTTATCATTTAATAATATTTATTTTATTAAAAACCTTTATTAATATTATTAAAACATTCATTGTTATTTATTATTATTAATGCTATTTAAGAAAATTAATATATACATTCATTGCACTTTTGAAAATAGATGGATAATAATAATAAGGGGGAGCAAGGTATTTAATACACTTTTGAAACTGACGAGTTTAGGAATTTGGAACCTAAATGTCAGTAAGCGTACAATGAATGTTACCTGATTAATTTTGATGCTTGTATTCTGGTCTTGGTTTCGGTTGATCCTCTGCTTGCTATTAACTGTCTCTAAGTACACTATATACTGCTTGCGAATACTCAAAGGTTTATCTCTTTTGTTTTTATTTTTGGTAATTTTTTGTATTGATTTCTTTTGAAAATTCCTTACTCTACAACCAAATTTTACTTGACTTTTATAGCCCAATATATCATCATTCAATTTTGTTTGATATAACTAAATGTATTTCTTGTCAACTTTTTGCAGGTCTTCCTTTGCAGTAGATGTAGCAGTGGCGGTTGAAGGTGAGCAAGCTGGAGTCTAAGTTGCTGGCTGGAGGTGACAATGCTGATGTGGCGTTCTTCGATTGGTTGAAGTGGAGGCAACAATTTTAGCAGTTTTAGGGCTTCTAAATTTGGTTTGGGCCATTTCTAATTGGGCCTTTTATTTGGGCCTTTGTAATTGGCCCTTTTATTTGGGCCCTTGTAAATGGACTTTTGGACATTATTTAATTTTAAGTTTTAAATTATTCTAAATGTATTTAAATTTAAAACAAAATTTAAATTTAAATAAATTTAAAATTAATTCAAACTTAAATTAAAATCCAAGTTGGGCCAAGTCAAAATTGGGCTTCAACAGCTGCCCCTCTTTGCTCGTTGCTATGTAACAGGAACAGAGCAAAGACCCAAAAGAATGCCAAATTTGTTGGGTCTCGTCTCTTTGGCGCGCTATCTTCAACTAGCCCGCCTTTTGTTTTGTCATTCGTCCTTCTACTTCTTTTGTGTGGTGGTTCCATCCTGCTTTGAGTTGATCTTCAAAAAGTCAAAATTTGTTACTATGACTTCGCCCCGTTCTCTCGAAATTTCAAGCTAATTGGAATTTGTCATCATAGTCTTTGAGTCTGATTTTCTTGACCTGGTCTTCTTCCCTGTGTCTCATCGAGAGGATGACCGCAATCATTTGTTTTAATTCGCTTCTCTGGATCTCCTCAAGAAGACGAATTTGGTCCACTTCTCGGTGTCTCATCAGGAAGCTAACCTTTTTATTGCTTCGACCTGCTTCTCAGTACCTCATCAGGAAGCTGGGTTCGAAGATTGGCTCGTATTTGAGCGTTGAGTTGGTATTCTTCTCTGTATCTCATTAGGAAGATGATCGTCTCGCTCGTTTTGATTCGTTTCTCTGGATCTCCTCAGGAAGACGAATCTGGTCCACTTCTTTGTGTCTCATCAGGAAGCTAACCTTTTTATTGCTTCGACTTGCTTCTCAGTGTCTCATCTGGAAGCTGGGTTCGAAGATTTGCTCGTGTTGAGCACTGAGTTGGTGTTCTTCTCTGTATCTCATCAGGAAGATGACCACCTCGCTTGTTTTAATTTGCTTCTCTGGATCTCCTCAGGAAGACGAATTTGGTCTACTTCTCTGTGTCTCATCAGGAAGCTAACAATTTTATTGTTTCGACCTGCTTCTCAGTGTCTCATCAAGAAGCTGGGTTCGAAGATTTGCTCGCGTTGAGCGTTTGGGTTGGTATTCTTCTCTGTATCTCATCAGGAAGATGACCGCCTCACTTGTTGAACTACTCCGTGATTGGAGTAAGGTCGATTGATGGTGATCTGCCCCAAACTTGGGGTAAAGGATCAAATAACTATAATCTGTCCGAAAAATGGTTGTCCTCATAACTTCACGGGGATCTGTCATGAATTTATTTCTCGTCTTGCTTCAAGGTGTCGAGATCTGTAAAATATGCTCAAATAGACCTCTGGGTAGGCCAATTAGTTTAGGATGCCATGCTCAGAATGAATCGAAATGCTCCTAAATATATATGTGCATGATTAATGTCTTATTTGTTATTAGTCGGGCCAGTATGGTTTATTGCCCATCCACATTCTGTCCTTGATGCGTCGATCCATTCTCTTCTATGCTAACCTTGAATTGCCTATTTTTAAGTTTGTTTTCTTACTTGTGATCCTATTTCGGACCCTTATAATTTTGAAAATTTCTTAGGATAATGCTCATGAATCTTTGTATGATCTATCAGTTCATTACTCGTTATTTAAACGTAAAATGCTTGCACAAAAATTGTATGAAAACGAAGTTGCATTTGAAAATTGTATTAGCAAGGGAGTCAAAGGAAACAACATTAATCAAAATGGCTAAGTACAAGAAAAGGGCAATTTAATTATCCTTTATATCGCCTAAAATGAGCCCCTCTTGAATTGACTTATTGAGAATCATCCCTAGCCCGGACGTGTGTCTAGAAGACCTGGAGTGCTTTGTTGATGCTTCAAGTTGTAACCTTTCTCTATCTCGTTGACCTGCTTTGGGTTTGAGCCGCCCTTTGCGGGTTTTCAACTCAAAATTTCTTGGTTCCAAGATGCCCTTTTGCGGGTTTTCATCGTGGACCCCCTTTTTTTTTTTAGGCGAAGTATTTCTTTACTGAATCTGAATTGACGGGGTTATATAGTTCCTTACCGTCCATTTCCGTTAAGATGAGAGCTCCTCCTGAGAAAGCTTTCCTTACTACATAAGGTCCCTCCGAGTTGGGCATCCATTTTCCACGGAAATCTTTATGTATGGGAAGTGTCTTCTTCAGAACCAGGTCTCCCTCATGGAACTCTCTAGGACGAACCTTTTTGTCGTAAGCCCGCATCATCCTTTTCTGGTACATTTGACCGTGGAGGATGGCTTTTAATCTCTTTTCCTCGATCAAATTCAACTGATCATATCAAGCTTGGATCCATTCAGCCTCATCTAATTGGAGCTCAATTAAGACTCGGAGCGAAGGTATTTCAACCTCAATGGGTAAGACTGCCTCCATACCATATGCCAAAGAGAACGGTGTTACCCTAGTAGAAGTTCTGACTGACGTTCTGTAGGCGAAGAGGGCAAACGACAATTTTTCGTGCCAGTCTCTGTAAGTCTCGGTCATCTTTGCCAAAATTTTCTTGATATTCTTATTGGCCGCCTCTACGGCTCCATTCATTTTTGGGCGGTAGGTAGAGGAATTATTTGGGCCCTTGTAAATGGACTTTTGGACATTATTTAATTTTAAGTTTTAAATTATTCTAAATGTATTTAAATTTACAACAAAATTTAAATTTAAATAAATTTAAAATTAATTCAAACTTAAATTAAAATCCAAGTTGGGCCCGGTCAAAATTGGGCTTCAACAGTACATATATTTGAACCTAAGTGCAAATATAAAAATTATTAATTAAATACAAAAATTGAACATAATTAATTTAAAATTCATTCATAAACTTAATTAATTTCAAATGAAAAATGTCCAATACAAATAGCTTAATTCCTACTCGATCCGAAGGACTGACCAATATGGTAGGTTCGTTGGGTACAATTACGCCGAGTATGCGCAGCTAGCCTACACAGTCCATACAGCTTACGCTGTTTGTTTTCTCCATAATGTCCATTTCGTTGCGGATTCTAGTGATATGGGGACGACCTATCGGATTCCTTTGCAAACCTTTGTTTGAGATAAGTTAGAAAGTCGTCGGAGGCACCTCTCATGTGGACAAGTCAGGCAGGACGGGGAACTCATTTTCCAAATATGTAACGTACGCTGTAGAGTGTAAACGGGGTCGATGAATCGTTCAACATTGAGTGACACTTTAGCACAAGCTGCAACGACATGCGTACAAGGATAACGAAGTGTATCGAACCTCCTGCAATCGCAGTGTCTATTTTGGAGATCAACCCCGTATGACCTAGGTGGGATACCAGGTTGACACCCAATGGTCTCCATAACTTGAAATCATTGAAACTGTCGTGAATATATTTCAACGTTCATCGTTCTTGCTATCTGATGGATTGCATCTATTGCATTCCTGACAGCTTCGACAAACACGTGTCCGGCATTCATCTGATCGATTTGTCGCGTCCCAATTACTGGCATTAAGGTAGCCAGCCTATAGAACGTAGTCGAGAACAAGGATGAAATTGGAAGATGTCGTACTCTCTTGAACACACCGCTAATCGACTCTGCCAAGTTGGTCGTCATTTGACCATATCGATACCCCTCATCAAAACTTTGAGACCATTGCCACGGCTCCATGGTACCTAACCACTCGTGTAGAGGCTTGTTCGTTTGACCTTTCATGTCACGTTCAAGTCTGGTCATTCTTTACCGGAATCGATATGACTCTAGCTCGTACGTTGTAGGAATATTAAGAAAACATAAGTTACAGTCTCGAATTAAAACATTAAAAATATAATTTGAAACTTAATTTTTTACCTATTTTCACAAGTCGTCTCTGCCAGTCTGCATTATTATATTCTTGTTGGAAGTTAGCCGCAATGTGTCGGCTGTAGTAAACCGATTTCCATGGTACAATACTATGCCTAATAGTCGTAATAATACCCTTCCCTCTATCGGAGATGATGCAAATATTATTGTTATGAATCACATACCTTCGCAGGTTTGTCAAGAAGAATTCCCAAGATTTCACGTCTTCTTTGTCCACAATAGCAAATGCTATCAAGAGCACGTTCTGATTCTCGTCTTGAGCCACTGCAATTAGTAGGATCTGTGTATATTTCTCGCATAACCAAGTCTCATCTACCTGGACAAATGGCTTGCAGTGAGGAAAACTCGAACACAGGGATCAAACGTCTAAAATATATACTAGAAAATTCTTCTACTTGGTTTTATGTTGTTATCTGAGCCATAATAAGGTCGAGTCACCAACTCAATCGTAGTCCCCGGCACGTACTACCGTATTGTGGTTATCCATCCTTACAGCTCATTGTATGATGCATCCCAATCACCGAACAATTATTTCATTGCCATCTATTTCGTAATCCATGCTTTTCGATATGAAACCCGATAATGAAATCGTGATTGCATCTCCACAATCAGTGTAGAAACTTTGATGGTTGGATCGTTCTTAACCATTGGCATGATATGTGTGTAGATGATTCTAGAATCAAGTTTCCGATGATCTTCTGATAAACGTGTTGAACTGCATGTGTGAGGCCCATCAATTTTTCTTATCTCCCACATCTGCGCTTTTGGATAAATGCAGCTCGCACCCGTCACTTGCAACCTTCCGTCGACTTTCAGCACTCTCCAATATACAATGTCGGTTTAGACACTACGACTTTATAGTCTATCGACACATTCATGCTATACCGCTTAATGGAAAATATGCACTCTTCCTTAGATTCAAAATTTTGGCCCACAAACAACTCTTCACGATCTGTTGCGACGGCCAATCGATGAGCAGGTAGTATATCAGGGTACTCCGCGAACTCGGCATGTGTCGCATTGGGGTCTATAAACGACATGTGTGTCCCAAGAGGATTATTGTGCATCACAATATGTGTAACTAGGTTTTCAACTGGATTTTTATCGACATTCACCCCTTTATCGTTAATATCATCCAGGACCTCATCCACATCCGGATCACTATCAATATCGACCTCATTATCAGAAGGAATACTACTATCATATCTAGCATTTTCATCTGCATCATTCTCGGCTGTAGCAACATTAAGATCAATGTCTATCCCGTGTACGATTGATTGACTTTCAATGTACGATACTGAAACCACCATACACAGAGTTGGATCTTCATTTTTTACATGTTCCACATCAACTAACTCGGCAAACAATTGAACTAATGCATTTGGGTCACTTTGATTCGAACAATAAAGAGTGATCATTATCTCCACGTCTTCATCGTCTACAAGTTCCATCTCAGTGAATTTGATGGGTTCTGTCGAAACTGGAAACTTGTAGAAAAGTTTCGACATCCTTCTCCCACGTCTAAAATTTTTTGCACTAATCCTTGCTTTCATATCATCAACAGAAGCATTTCGATGAAATCTCATTCCTATTTGTTGCCGACAATCAAATATACATCCAACCGATGTTCTCAAAATTACTCCATCGAAATAAATGCATACAAAAAATTGATTCTTCATCTTCAATAAATCTGTTTAAAAATAAATAAAATACGAATTTAAAAAATATCATACTAAAATAAATTTAAAAATAAGCACACTACTTTCTCTCCTTCCTTATTTCTTTCTTTCTTTCTTTTCTTTCTTTCTTTCTTCTTCTGCCCGTTTGTTTACTCCCCCTTTCCTATTTTATAACTAAATATAAGCCTAACATAAACCTACAACTACCATTATTTATTTTTACAACTCAAATTAAAATACACACACGGTACAAAGGGGTGTTGACAAGTGGCATTTTACCCTTAAGTGTCGTCACTTAAAAACCCTCAATGGGTGCCGCCATTTGGTGTTCCTCCATTAGGGTGTCAGATATTTTTTTATATTTTTCTCGCGTACAAATTTTCCTCTTGGTGCCGCCACTTGATAACCCTCCACCAATAAAATATTATTTTTTTATTTTTAAATATATAAATATAATAAAAAATTCGTGTCAAAAAAACCTTAAAGTGCAACTATTTAATAACCCTTCACTTAACTAAACATACCATTTTGGTAATTAATGGGATGGAGTATTATTTTAGTAATTATTTTTTTATATTATATTTGTAAAAAACCCAAGATATACTATTTGAATTAAAAAAAACTAATCCTAAATTTTTGGGATATTAATAATTCTAATCCCTCTAATTTGAGATATTACAAAACATGTGTTTCATTTTTAATTTTATAGTTTTATAAAGATAATTTATTTATTTATATTTTTAAATAAATTTAAACTTGATTTATTTTATACAATTTTTTGAAAAACTCATTTGCATAATCTTAATTATCATTGAAGAGGAAAAAAATTAAAATTATAAATATGAAATTAGTGTTTTACTTTGCGACCATGAAAATAATTTTGTTAATAGATAAACTTTTAGTAATATAGACATAAATCTAATGACTTTTTAATCATTTCTCTTTTACACTTTGAAAATTTTTACAACACATCTTTTCAAAAATAGTTTTCAATTATTATTTAAAATTTAAATCTTTCTCATTATTTGAAATTTAAATTTATTTTGATGATTAAATTAAATTTATTTTAATCTAATTCAAAATCATACATATTTCTGATATTTTGATTAAGCAATATTTATTATTAAATTTTTTAAAAGTAATAATCATTTTGTTTTTGTCTTCCTTTTTATCATTATTTATATTTATATTTTGTTTTATTTTATTTTTACATTAAGTCTTACTTTAAATGTTATGTTACAATAAAATTAAAATTGATTAATATTAATTGTGTATTTTAGAACAATAAAATTTTAAATAATTGTGAATGGCACAGATATAAAACTAATGGCTTAATATAAGATTTGGTACTTAAACTTGACACTTTTTTTTAATTCGGTAGCTAAATTTTTTTATCCAATTTGGCACTTGAACTTGAGACTATTTCTTAATTTGGTACCTAAATTTTTTTTGACTTAATTTGGTACCTGAACTTGACATTTTTTCCTAATTTGGTACTTAAGCTTTTTTTAGATTCAATTTGGTACCTAAATTTATTAAATATTATAAAAATTACGCAAAATAATAATGGTGTTGAATTTTTTTGTTATGCTATAAAAATATTATCAGTTTTAGTGAAAATTCATGTTAAAAATATGTATTGAGCTATGCTTAATGAATTAATACTAAAAAGATTAGGTATCAAATTAGAAAAAAGAATCAAGTTTAAATACCAAATTAAAAAAATATATCAAATTTGAGTACTAAATTAAAAAAAACATTAAGTTTAGAAACCAAATATTATATTAAACCAAAACTAATATATATTATAGAGAGAGGCAAATGGAGATGTTGATTGGGTAGGTAGAATAGGGCGGCTACCAATCTTGAATGGATGTTTTCCCCACCACCAACTTGTGTTGGATGCGCCTCTTCTCTCTTCCTAATTGCCTCTTTTACATTAATTATTAAGCCATTTTAAATATACAAAATATTTGTATATTATAATATATTTCAAACAAATCTAAGTAAATAATATTTGTACTATTTACAACTTTGTATGTTTACCTTTCCAATAAAATAAGTGTAGGCGGTCAGCCTTTTCTACTCATTTTATTCCTATAAAACAACCTTAAAAAGAAAAGACATTATTATATAATAAATGAAAGAGATAATGGAATCGTATTATTCTAAAATTTTTAATATTATCCAATTGCTTGGAAGCACACTATTTCTGTTTCTTTGTCTTTTTATTTAAACTATAATAAATGAATATTTTAAGTTGTGAGGCTTCATCTTCAACACAATTCCAAATGTGCCAAAGCCTTCCCAATATTTTTTCTCTATTTATTTATATTTCGGCTAAGAATTAAGATCAATACGTGAAACGTCACCATCATTTTGCACCTTCATGAGCTCAACTCAAACTCATAAATTTTTTTCAAAAACAATTGGTTTAATCTAATATTAGATTATTTTAGTATGTCATTTTTTATGATTAGAAATTTTACACATATATGGGTATGAAAATCACATATTTAAAATAAAAGTGTGCATTTATGGCATCCAATTGGGGAAATTTCCATTTTCGATTTTGGGTAAGAAATGAACTTTTTTTATTTTATGCTAAAGTGGATATTGTACGAGTTATTCAAGGCAGCCCTTGGACTTTTAACAATCACTTGCTTGTTCCATTGATTGCAGAAGGGGGAGGACCCTCTCCAAGTCTTATTGTGCTTTGTTGACTTTTGGGTTTAAGTTCATGATATCTTAGTTGGGTTCTACATTGAACAATTAGCCAAGCAGTTCGGATCTTTTCTTGGAAAATTTCTCAACTATGACTCCAAGGCTATTGCCTTTGACTTGCAGAAGTTCTTGCGGGTACAAGTTCGTGTGGATGTCAGAATCCCATTAAAGCGTAAAAGCATATTACTTTATCTCCTTGAAAGTTTTTCTATGCTCGTTTCCAATACGAATGACTAACAATTTTTTTTTGTTTCCTTTATGGAAAACTAGGTCACGGTGAGAGTTTTTGCCCAATTCGATTGACCCTTAGAGTGAAATAGGTACTAATGGGATGGGATGTGTCCTTGAGGGCAATGCCACGTCAAATTTTGGCCCAAGTAAGTGTTTGGCTTCGTGATGTGCTTGTTGCGAGGGTTCAGAACTCTCAAGGCCTGACAGGTCTGATCCTCGACATCACATTATCCCGTCTACTTTGACTTTTGTGCAGTTAGTCAATACTAATTTGGGTTTTAATTTGGGGGGGTTGGGAATACTAAGGCACCGAAGGACAATTCCCATGCTGACTATCGACCTACTACCATGGTTGATTTCGACAAGTCTAATGAGGATTATCCTATACTTATGGTAGGTGAGAAGAAGAGGGCATGATTGCATTCCACAGTCTATGTTGTTTCTATTAGTTCTAATTCAGCATAAGTTATTCAGACATTTGATGCACTCGGCTCTGTAGAGCAGAGCAGCCAACCATTATGAATCTTGTTTGTTGGAACATCCGTAGACTAGGGAATTCACAGAATGTTCGTCCTATGCAGCATACGTTGCGAAAATACAATCCTTAAGTAGTTTTTTTAATTGAAACCAAACTTGATGCTCAAAAAATGAAGTTGGTTCATCGAAAATTTGGGTTTCTTTGTAGGTTCAATATCTTAACTGTGGGTTCTCGAGGTGGGCTTTCATCGGGGTGGAAACAAGGGTGACAAACTGGCAATTTACTATGTTTATAGGGTTCCGAATGAGCAGGCCAAAGAGGATTCATGGAGTTTGCTTCGCCATTTGGGGTGTGATCAAATGCCATGGTTGGTAGTGGGTGACTTTAATGAGGTTGCTTATTCTTTTCAAAAATGAGGGAGTCTTGTTCGACGAGAAAGCCAGATGGAAGAGTTTAGGTCAGCCCTTGTAGATTGTGATTTGCATGATTTAGGGTTCTTTGAATAATGGTTCACTTGGGAGAAGGGTCGATTACCAAGTACTAATATCAGGGAGCGTTTAGACTGATGTGTCGCAAATTCTCCATGAAGGGATTGCTTTCCCAACTATCAGGTTCTTAATGCCCCCTATTCGATTTCGATCACTACCTAGTTGTTGTCACTTTCTGTGATCCAATGCTTGGGAATTCCTACAGATCCTCTGCTATATTGTTTCGTTTTGAATACAGATGGGTTTCTAAACACACATTTGAAGAGGAAATTAAGAGTGTTTGGACGACATGTAATGGGTCGATCCATTCTCGTTTTATGGCTTTAGTTGTTACTTTGTCTATATGGAGTACATTTTTAATTAGGCAAAAGAACATATTTGTTTAGGTTGCAACGGATCAATTAGTGCAATTAAATTAGGATGCACCCTCTATAACACCTTATACCCGATCTAATCGTCGGACCCGAGTTATAAGATGCTATAACAAAAAACCAAAACATTCACAGGCAATTTATTCAATATTACTCAAAAATTAATAGTTACAAGTTAATTCCATGTTAAACATGCATTAGAACCAAAACTGAGTCTTAGTAGGGCTTACAAAAACCTTTAAACAAGTTTAGAACTAAATTGGAACCAATCTGAAACCTTTACAAAATAACAGGTAAAATGCAAAACAGGGGTTTTCAGAAAAATAGTCTGGCCAAGGCTATATATATACATGTAAGGTTACTAAAACCTTTGAACAAGTACAGAAATATATGTGTCAGGTTACTTGTCCGGGCTAAACCAATGACAACATAGAAAAATAGTCTAGGCATGGCTATATATATACATGTAAGGTTACCAGTCCAGGCTAAACCTTTAAAACGATAACAAATTATCAGTCCACGCTAAATTTGTGTCACATGTATATCACTACTAGGGGTGTGAGTCACCACTAATCTTGAGAAGTATTGAAGTCTACCATCTATGGTTTGTAAGCAAAAGGGAAAACTTTCCAATACTAAAGGGATCACTTTTGTCTGTGCATTGATGGATGGAACTTGTGGTTCTTATCTCAAGGGGTCAGAAAGTTTTTATTAAATCTTTTTTGTTTCCCAATTCATTATGTCGTGACTTAGAGGCACTTATGAGTAAGTTTTGGTGGTAAAAATTACGAGGATGTAGAGGACTTCATTGGTGTTCTTGGGTGTTTTTGTATGAGTTGAAATGCAATAGGGGTATGAAATTCGTGATATGGAGAAATTAAATATTTCTATTCTTATAAAGCAATGTTGGCATCTTTTAATAAATACTGGTTGTCTTATGAGACTTGTTTTTAAAGCCAATTATTTTCCTATAGTGGATTTTTTATAAGTAGGTTTGAGGCATCACCCATCTTTTACCTAGCATAGCATCTAAAGCTCTCAAATTTGTTAGAAAAGGGCCTTGGCTAGCGAGTGGGTAATGGATGATCCATTTCCATTTGCAATGATTACTGGCTTTCAAGTAGTGGTAGTTGTAGATTTGAGAACACCTCCGTTAGTACGTCGATTAGTTGGGTAAGTGATTTAATGCAATCGGGTTGGGATCATTGAAATGTTACCTTGGTGCGATCCATGTTTCTCGAAAATGAAGTCAACCAAATCTTGAGTATTTCTCTCTCAAATTTTACCCGTGATGACATGGTTGTTTGAAAGGGTATTTATGGGTTTCTATATAGTCCGTAGTGGTTACAAAATGCTCCTTTCTTCTACGCATATGATTCATTCCTATACTACCCGTAGCCCTCCTACGTGTTCTAGGGATGTTTACACAACATTGTGAAAAGCTAAAGTCCCACTTAAAGTGCACATTATGACTTGGCATTTCTGTCATAACTATGCCCCTACTCTATCTTCCCTTTACAACAAGCGAATTTCTACAACTTAGTATTTTCCTAAATGTCGAATCGTTCATAAGACGACTGATCATGTCATACAGGATTGCCCTTTAGTAGCTTCGGTATGGGAGAAACTGTAGATTACTTAGCCTTTGGCATTAAACGATGTAGATTTTGTTAGTTAGCTTGATTTCCTATTTATAACTTATTCTAAGGACTTAATAGAGTTGATACTTATGACGATTTGAGCCTTCTAGATGTCAAGGAATTATGGGTACCATGATAGGATTACCCACACTTCTCTGGAGGTCATTTCCTTTATTCATTCTTATCTTCAAGATCTATCTGCCTTCGATGCGACTATTGAGGCTACAGTGGGTTCACGTGCTGAACGATGGCACCTTACAATTGAGCCTTTGGAAAAGGCGAATTTTGATTATGCATACAGTGAGCGTGATTGCACATCATGCTCTGGTGTGGTTATGCGTGACTGTCACGACCAGTTGCAAGGTAGATTCACACAACTTCATCGTAATGTCTCCTCCATTTTCACTACAAAGGCATGCATTTAATCGGGCTATGGAGTTTGCTCGTAACCTCGATTTGTATAAAGTTGTTTTTACTATAATGGTAAAAGAATAAAGAGTACAAAAGATGGAGATAAAAAACTGTAATATCTCTTTTTTAGTGGCATCGAAAACAGTAGTTTCGAGATCATAATTATGATATGCCAGTCTGTAAGTAGCAAATATTTAATATTTACGAAGTCATTAAAGTCATATTAAATTTTAAGTTGGTTAATTAAATAAAAAGGATTAAATTGTGATAGGTGTTAAAGTTCTATTACTTTTGAATTTCATGATTAAAATATGAAATAGTTAAAAATGGAAGGTTTTATATTGCAATTGTGCTATTATGTGTTTGTTTGGATGGTTAGGACAAGAAATAAGCGGAGAAATGCATGAAAATTTAAGGGTAAATAAGTAAATTAGTAAATAAATTGGATGGTCATCTTATAAGTGAGTTGGATCGAAATTAAGAAGAAACAAAAACCTCTATTGAAGGTGAAGGTTCGAACAACATATATACTCTTTCATGTGAGTGAATTTTTCATCCATTTCTTGTAACTTTTACGTTTTTTATATAATTGCAATTAGATCTATAAAACATGTACCTTCGTTTTTTAAATTGTTAAAGTTTTTGTGTATTACCATTAATGAACCATTGTAGTTTTGAGGTTAAAGGTTTGATTTAAGATGATGGTTGTTATTCATGATGAGTTTATTAAATAATTTTGATGGTTTATGAGTTAGGAATATTTTGTTAAAATGCCAAAGGTTACATTTTTGTTCTTGTGAATTTGGAATGATTATAGATTATCTTGTTGTTGTAGTATATTCGGTTGGGAAAAGGTAATTTAATAACTGGTAATTTATGGATTTTTGAAGATAAGGATTAAATTACAATGAGTACGAAAGTATAAGGTAATTGTATGATTAATGAAAAGTAGAGGGTCATATATATTAAAGTGAATATAAAAATGATTGTGGAAGTATTAATTTGAATTATATTATTATATAGATCAAGAAAGGAGTGGTAAAGACAATAATCGAGGAAAAAGGAAAATCGTGGAATAGTCTTTACACGATACTAGAAGTGAATCGTAGGTAAGTTTGTAGTGGTTGATTTCTCATTACAATTAAATTGTAATTCAAGTTAATAATTTATAGTAGATGAAATTATACATACTTGTCAAATTAATTTGATATATAAATATATAGTACAGGGAGAATTTCAAATATTACTTATGTGAGTATGAAGCTGAGGATTGAGTATAATGGTATTCTTTGAATTGTATTAAATTGGTTTACGGTTAAAGTGAGGTTAAATGTATTTCGAAAATTGAAGGTGTTTCTGTATGCACTTCGGTGCCCCTGTATGCACTCTGGGGTCCCTGTACGCACTCCACTTCTCCTGTACGCACTCTGATGCCCCTATACGCACTCCGGTGCCCTTGTATGCTCTTTGATGCCTTTGTTTACCTTACGGTATCTAAAACTTCATTGTATGTCTTGATTTCGTTTTATATCATTTTCGATAAGAGAGTTAATAGTTGAACCATGGAAAGATTCATAATTATAGTATGGAGAAAGTTGTGTGAAAATATAGATAATGTCTTTTGAAGTATTTAGACATCTTATATGCATTAAATATTATTTTGATTTTGAAGAAGCTATGTGTGTTATGCTATGAACTTGCTAAGTTTTGTGACTTATGTAATTTGTTATGTTGTTTTGTACATTGTAGCTTATTTTGGGAATGATCAATCAAGGCTTACACTATCCCTCCTCTTGGTAGTCTTTCTTTAACTTTTGTAAGGGTAATGGCATGTATTTAAGACTTTAAGTGAAGTTGTCAACACTTGTGGTTAGTTGAATAGTACATTGTAATAGTTTTTGTAAAACATGTTTTGGAAGGATCACTTAATCATGTTTATGTCTTGATTATAAGTATTAATGCACCTTTGCAAAATGAGTTAGATAAGCTATAATGTTTGAATATACTTAAGGTGCCTTTGAATAGCATATTGGTTAGAGTTAAGTTGATGATGTTTTGACTTATATTTAATGCTTGAAATATATTTTGAAACATAGGAATTTGTCTCATTTTTTGTGTACCTTGTTGGGTAAGATAGGTTGAAAAAATGCCTTGTTTTAGAAGTAATTTAGGTTGCACAGGGTCTGTGATACGGGCTGTCACATAACCGTGTGCCATTTTAAGGTGCAATACAGGTTACACAAGCTGGGACACAGTTGTGTGGCCCAAATTCGTATAGGAACACGGTCTGGCATACGATCCCTTACATAGGCATGTGTTGCAAAACAGTATATACACACGGTCTGTCACACGATCTTTGACACGGTCATGTGACTATATTATGAACTCACACATGGTCTAGTACAAGGCTAGGGGCACGAGCGTGTGGGAGTGGGCACATAGTCGTGTGTTTAAGACACATGGCCATGTGACCCTTGTTTTGAGAAAATTTGCAGTTTTCTTTAAAAAAGTTCTAATGCATTTCAATTTGATCCCTGATTGTTCGTAATGCTTATATATGATTATGTATGATTAAATTTAGTTAATAAACTTGATTATTAGTATGATTTTATAAGTAATTGTGAATAATCTATGCATATGTGAATGATAGTTAAAAGTTTATTGATGATTATAAAATGTCCCTAGATCGACGACGTTTACGGGTTTAGGATGTTACAAAAACTAAACCCCAAAACCCAAAACAAAGAACCCTCAAAACATAAACACAAAATTCTCTAAAAGTGTTATGAGTTCTAATATTTAATGGGTGTACTTTCCAATATTGTAAAAGAATCTATTTATAGGCTAAATTCGTAGGTCAAATAATATTAAAATAATATAGACTAACAGAGTTCGACTGAAACAAATAAACAGAGTTAGATTATATCTCAAATTTGACTAAAATACGAGGCATACTTAACACACAATTCAATAAATCAAAAACCTTGATGAAACCCTTAACTAGAATGAAAAGTTTAACAATCCATGAAGAGAAGAAGAGTAGCTAAAAACATGAAGGACCTCTATTTCTTTCGCCTCTCTTCTTCACACCAAAAACCCCCATTTTATAAGTATACCATAAAATAATCATAATTCATCCCATAAAATCCTAATCAATTCTTGAAAATAGGGCTTTGAAGAATCCCATCTTATCTCCAACAAGATAGAGGTTTGTTGAAAATTGTAGAAAATGCATGCATCCTTGTCTCTCCGAGCATAAGCCATTGACACGCCTTATTCTTCGGCTTTTTTGTCCATCTTCTTAGTCCACGAACTACCCAAAATTCATTTTATCCATAAAAATCTTCATATGGCTTCTAAATGATTCCAACTCTCTTTTTATTCTACAAAATCCAAAATTCAACCAAATGATGACTTTACAAGCATATTAGGTCATCAAAACACATTGGAAATCTCAAAATATATGCAAAATTACACTCTAACAATAAAATAATACTTATATTAAAAAATAAATAATAAAGAAAATATACAAAATTTTAAAAAATATTGATAGGAGATCTTCAAGCTTCGATGATGCTTAATTTGGCAATTGTGTAGAACAGAAAGGGGGAAAGAAGATGCAAATGAGACAAAGGGAGTAATGTTTTATGTTGCTGACAGAGGGAATAATGTTTTATGATGTTGTTGTTGTTGCTGCTTTTGTTGGATGCTCAATTTGAGGGGTGATGTTTTTTATTTTGAAATTCTTTATTTTACAGGTTTTTTGGGATGACTTTATGATGTTTTGCTGCTACTCTATATTGCTCCAATATCCTTACTGTTCTTCATGGTGTTGAACTTGGAGGTTTTTTTATATTAGTTTTGTTTATGCATTTAACATTGTTTTCTTAACTTGCTTAGTTATAATTATTATTGGATAGTTACTAATGCAAACTTATCCTACCATTGATGATTGATTGCTTAATTATTTTCTAAGTTAAGTTAGATTAACTTAATGAGTTTACGCTGAAAGGAAGCTTATGTTAGTTGATGATTTATGCTTAATCCACTGTGTGTTTTGTTCAAAAAATTGCCAAATGGGAAGATTGTTGAAAAATATGAAACTGTTAATTCGGTGTCAGAAGGAATACCCATTCCTATGCCCACCAAATTTGTGTAGAGACAATTTTTATATTTAGGTATTGAAATTTATTGAACCTTATATTTGGACCATGTTGATTACATGATGAATATCTAACACATTATGGAATATCATTCTGTTTGGAATTACAATATTGGTAATTCATTTGGATTAAAATTTATTGGATTATGGATTTTAGATTGAATTGTGATTTTGTTGATAAGATGCCAAGAGTTCATATTTACTTCATTTGTTATTATTTAAATATTGGATTACTCTTATTGTATTATTGTTTTAATGAGATTGTATTAGAACTTCAACTGTAAGCAAGTATCAGAATCAAAGTCTATATATTTGAAAGACTTGCCTAGGAAATTGTGCTGAAAGTTAGTCACTTAATCGTTCTTGTAAGAATAACTTTGTAAGAGTGTTATATTTGTTGTGAAACCTGTTATTATAGTTTTACTTACTATGATCACAGGGGGTGATTATAGTGGTGAGAGTATTATGTCTTCAAAGTACAAGGATGAGGGAAACGATTACAATGTGTATGATTGAGTAGATTCACTTTTTTATTGTTAAAGAGATTGTATGTTTCTCACTAAGCCAAGCTTAATAGATGTAGAGAAAACGAACTGCGTAATCATCTTCTTGTGTCTTATTTGTTTATTATTTAATTTTTCATTTTATGCTTAGAGGAGTACCCACCAACTCAAGCACCAATTTGATTATATAGCTTTTGTTCTTAACAACGATTTTTTTGGCTAATAATTGGTATCAGAGCCTATCACTTAAAATAGCTAGTGGAGATTTAGAGTGTTGATAAGATCTAGATATCTAAGGTTTATCCACATCAAAACTCCTTGTGTTTAAAGCAACAATTATACCAACTGGAAAGCACACATGAAGGCCTATATAATGTCAATGTATGATAAAGCATGGTGTGCATTCTTCATTGGATGGGAAGCTCCCAAGATGGATTGTGAGAATGGTAAAGTTACAATGCCAGAAACTCAATGGACCACTAAGGAAGAGAAGTTGGAAAATAAAAATTCAAAAGTTCTTTATGCAATTTTCTGTGGAGTGGATATGCATAAATTTAAAAGAATTGCCAAATGCACAGTGGAAAAGAATGCTTGGGATATCTTGGAAACTACTCATGAAGGAACCCCCACAGTTAAGCAATTAAAAATGAAAATGTTGACTTCGAGATTTGAAAGCTTGAGGATGCAAGAATCAAAGATAATAGGTGAATTTTATGTCAAGTTGTGTGATTTATCAAACCAAGTTTTTGCATTAGGGGAAGAATACTTAAATGTCAAGCTTGTGAGAAAGGTGTTCAGATCTCTCCTAGAAAGATTTTCCATCAAGGTCATGTTATCGACGAGACAAAAAATCTTGAACAACTGGCCATACATGAGCTCATTGGTTCTCTTTAAACATTTTAGATGAATCTAGAAAAAGCAAAATGCAGCAATGGAAAAAGTGACAAAAACATTACTTTTTAAGCCAACGAAAAAGTGCCCACTTCCCAAAATGCTACCTTGGAAGACTTTCAGGAGCAAATAGCCCTACTCACTTAGAGCTTCAATAAGGTGTTCGAAAATCAATCAAGGAGATTCAAGAAGTTAGAAGCTAGAGCAAACATTCCCAAAAAGGGTTTTTTACCCAAATAATATAAAAAAATTATTAATCACCAAATTGGTATCCCCAAATTATTATTTACCAAAATAGTATGTTTAGTTAAGTGGAGGGACACTAAGTGGCGGCACCAGGGGATATTTTTGACACGTGTTTTTTTTATTTTTTTTTATTTTTATATATTTAAAAATAAAAAAATATTATTTTATTAGTGGAAGGACTTAAAGTGGTAGCACTCAAGGGTTTTTTACAGAAAAATACGAGAAAAAAATTACCTGACACCAGTGGAGGAACACCAAGTGGCGGCACCAATGGAGGAATATCAAGTGGCGGCACTAAGGGGTGTTTTGCCACTTGGCAGCACCCATTGTGTCGTGTGTGTGTGTTTATTTTATTTTGATTGTGAAAATTAATTTAGGTAGTTGGAAATTTTTAGGGTTTGTGATAAAAATTAAATGAAATAAAATTTTTGTTATAAAATAGGAAAAGGGGAGCAAATAAACGGGAAAGAAAGAGAGGAAAGAAAGAAAGAAAGAAAGAAAGGTAATGTGTTTATTTTTAAATTTATTTCAGTATGATATCTTTTTAAAATCGTATTTTATTTATTTATTGAAATTTTATTTAATTTTTAACAGATTTATTGAAGATGGATAATCATTTTTTTGTATGCATTTATTTTGATGGAATAATTTTGAGAACATCGGTTGGATGTATATTTGATTGTCGGGAACAAATAGGAATGAGATTTCGTCGAAATATCTCGGTTGATGATATGAAAGCAAGGATTAGTGCAAAAATTTTTAGACGTTGTGGGAGAAGGATCTCGAAACTTTTCTACAAGTTTCCAATCTCGACAGATCCCATCAAATTCACTGAGATGGAACTTGTAGACGATGAAGACGTGGAGACAATGATCGCTTTTTATTGTTCAAATCAAAGTGACCCAAATGTACCAGTTCAACTGTTTGCCGAGTTAGTTGATGTGGAACCTGTACAAAATAAAGATCCAACTCCATTAGAAAATGAAGATTCAACTCCGTGTATGGTGGTTCCAGTATCGTACATTGAAAGTCAATCAATCGTACGTGGGGTAGATATCGATCTTAATACTGCTGCGCCCGAGAATGATGCAGATCAAGATGGTGGATATGATAGTAGTATTCCTTCTGATAATGAAGTTGATATTGATAGTGATCCGGATGTGGATGAGGTCGCAGATGATATTGACAATGAAGGGGTGACTGACGATGAAAATCCAGTCGAAAATCTATTTAGACATATTATGATGCACAATAATCCTCCTAGGGCACACATGTCACTTATAAACCCCGATGTGACACATGTCGAGTTCGCGGAGTACCTTGAAATAGTACCTGCTCACCGATTGGCCGTAGCAGCAGATTGTGAAGAGTTGTTTGTAGGTCAAAATTTTGAATTCAAGGAAGAGTGCATATTTTCTATTAAGCGATATAGCATGAATGTGTCGATAGACTACAAAGTCGCAGTGTTTAAACCGACATTGTATATTAGAGAGTGCTGAAAGTAGATGAAAGGTTGCAAGTGGCGGGTGCGAGCTGCATTTATCCAGAAGTCACAGATGTGGGAGATAAGAAAAATTGATGGGCCTCACACATGCAGTTCAACACGTTTGTCAGAAGATCACCGGAAACTTGATTCCAGAATCATCTGCACATATATCATGCCAATGGTTAAAGACGATCCGACTATCAAGGTTTCTACATTGATTGTGGACATGCAATCACGATTTCATTATCGAGTTTCATATCGAAAAGCATGGATTGCGAAACAGATGGCAATGGAACAATTGTTCGATGATTGGGATGCATCATACAATGAGCTGCAAGGATGGATAGTCGCAATGCGATAGTACGTGTCGGGGATTACGATTGAGTTGGTGACACGACCTTATTATGGCTGAGATAACAACATACAACCGAGAAAAAGAATTTTTCAGTATATATTTTGGACGTTTGATCCTTGCGTTCGAGCTTTTCCTCATTGCAAGCCATTTGTCCAGGTAGATGGGACGTGGCTATACGGGAAATATACGCAGATTCTACTAATTGCAGTGGCTCAAGACGGGAATTAAAACGTGCTCCCGATAGCATTCGCTATTGTGGACAAAGAAGATATAAAATCCTGGGAATTCTTTTTGAGAAACCTGCGGAGGTATGTGATTCATAACGATAATATTTGCATCATCTCCGATAGAGGGAAGGGTATTATTGCGACCATTAGGCGTACTGGTGTACCATGAAAATCGGTTTACTGCAGCTGACACATTGCGACTAACTTCCAACGAGAATATAAGAATGCAGACTAGCGAAGACGACTTGTGAAAATGGGTAAAAAATTAAGTTTCAAATTATATATTTAAAATTTTAATTTTAGACTGTAACTTATATTTTCTTAATATTCCTACAGCGTACGAGCTAGAGCCACACCGATTCTGGCAAAGAATGACCAGACTTGAGCGTGACATGAAAGGTCAAACGAACAAGCCTCTACGCAAGTGGTTGGGTACCATGGAACCGTGGCAATGGTCTCAAAGTTTTGATTATAGATATCGATATGGTCAAATGACGACCAACCTGGCAGAGTCGATTAACGGCGTGTTCAAGAGAAAACGACATATTCAGATTTCATCCGTGTTCTCTGCTACGTTCTATAGGCTGGCTACCTTGATGCCAATAATGGGGATGCGACAAGTCGATCAGATAAACGTCAGACACGTGTTTGTCGGAGCTGTCAGGAATGCAATGGATGCAAACCATCAGAGTGCGAGGACGATGAATGTTTAAATATATTCACGACAGTTTCAACGATTTCAAGTTATTGAGACCATTGGGCGTCGACCTGGTATCCCACCTAAGTCATACAGGGTTGATCTCCAAAACAGACACTGCGATTGTAGGAGGTTCGATACACTTCGTTATCCCTGTGCGCATATCGTTGCAACTTGTGCTAAAGTGTCGCTCAATGTTGAACAGTTCATCAACCCCGTTTACACTCTCTAGTGCACGTTACGTATTTGGGAAAACGAGTTCCCCGTCCTGCCTAACTTGTCCACATGGGAGGTACCTCCGACGACTTTCGAGCTTATCCCAACAAAGGATTACGAAGGAATCCGAAAGGTCATCCTCATATCACCAGAATCCGCAACGAAATAGACATCATGGAGAAAACAGACAGCGGTAAGCTGTGTGGACTGTGTAGGCTAGCTGGACATACTCGACGTAATTGCCCTTAACGAACCTATCATATTGGTCAGTCATCCGGATCGAGTAGGGCTTAAGCTATTTATATTGGACATTTTTCATTTGAAATTAATTAAGTTTATGAATGAATTTGAAATTAATTATGTTCAACATTTGTATTTAATTAATAATTTTTTTATTTGTACATTGGTTTTGGAATTAGGGTTAAAGATTTTTAATTAAGGGTTTTGGATCTTAATATTTAAAATTATCACAACCTCGAAACTTTTCATTTATTGTATCTATTTGTGGTTTTTTAAAAATGTTTCATGTATATGATTTATGGTTTTAGGGTTTAATGTTATGAAATATAAATAAATAATCAAATAGGTTAAAATTTATCATTATAATTCATCAATAGTCAAATTTAAACACTATTAGATACAATCCTAGTATCCATGATTAGATGGTATGGTTCTCGGGGTATATTTCGTGGTGGCCGGCGTCTACGTCGAGGTTGCTCGTCAAGCTCATTGTTATCATTAGGGTCCAATTGCCCCGGAGGAGTAGAGTATTGCCCGGGAGGAGTAAAGTATTGCGGTGGCTCGTCAAACTGAGGCTGGTATCCTTGGCTTGAAGAGCTATGCATATGCGACGATCCCGCAAAATCAGGACGATAAGAATCATCCTCATCCAATGCCTCTTCCTCTTTATCCTCCTCTTCTTCCTCCTCTTCTTATTGCTCTGGCACTAGCTGTGGCTCTGGGGCAGGAGCTACATGATAGGGGCGATCTTGTCGAGACATGTGTGGGGGAATTATCGTCGATGAAGCACCAAGTAAATATGGTTTTCCAACCTCAATAAACCACTGCATGTACTGTACCGATGGTTGCAAATTCGGTGTGTACTCCATCGGAGGTACCCACATCATTCGATTATTCCACACATAAACATATTGTCCATGCACACTCCCCTAATCACAATTTGTTTCCCCTTCTTATCCATCCCATGGATAGACCCTAATTGGAATAGCGGTTATGGGATAGGCTATTTGCAACCAAACTGTCGAAGTACTCGATCCCCGGCATACCACTCCACTGTTTGAAAATTGATTATCGGTGCGTTAATGCACCATTGGTCTGAGTGGAGGAATGTCGAGGCGAGAATAACAGCGACGATTTCTGACTGTATATATGGGGTCCAGATGAACTGCACAATAATAACATGTTAAGATATTAATAAGAGTAAAGTAATATAGTTTAGAAACATGCAACCATATTAACACGAGTCAAGTAATATAATTTAACATGTTAATGAATAACATACCGCTTCCCCAGCATATTGCTCGAGCATCAAACGATATATGGGAACTGTGTACTGCCTCCCGATCCCCGATTTTGTTTTCCATCTAAGAAAACAAAAAAACAACTTGTTAGAATAATATAATTAATAAAATATGTCAAATAATTAAAATTTTGGGTATTTGGTAATCACCTGTTAACGAGCGGAAAAACATATGTTTGGTGCTTAACGGATGCCAAAAATGGCATCCGATAAAGTGCTCAAGATTGTAATAGCACTAGGCATCCACCTATATCCCGGGAAGAAGGGTGTGTGGTGCGACAAAGTTCTCAATATAGCATGGCAAGCACTGCCGATCCCCAACTATATTCATGATTTTTTCACACATCCCTTAGTAGAGGCAAATAAGGCAAATACATCAAGTGGATTTTGTTGTTATTTGCATCCGGCATGAGTATGCCCCCTAACATTAGCAAAATATAAGCTCTAACGGCCCAACAAACCTCCATTTCAGTTGCTTGTTCGGGCAAGTGCTGGAAATTACTTTTCAACCATGTAAATAACAACAACGTGAAGTCATTGTTATTACTAGGTGAGCGACCTAGTAACTGCATGCACATCGTTGCCGGCTCTTGAAACGCACTAACATCGGTCACTGGTACATCATTGATTGGTAGCCCTAGTTGGACCGCAATATCCTCCAATGTCACAGTGCACTCCCCACAAGGCAGATGAAATATGTGGGTCTCCGGGCGTTAACGCTCCACCAATGCACTGATTAAGTCATATCTTAACTCAAATTTTTGGATTAATGCCGCTAATCCAAATCCAGCATCACGCAAGTACGGAAGCAGACGTTCATGAGGGGGAAATTTGAGGCCCTGTGCACGACCCCTCAATGAACGATACGCGAGCTCTTCCTGTTAATTTACAAAAATAGTTAGCATAAACAAAATTAATTTTGTAAACAAATAATAATATCGTGAATGACATAATGAACGAATAATAATTTTTTTACATTCATATTGGCTTGGTGTGTTTTGCATTCACTGATTTGGCTATATGATGACGTTCCGAGTTAATTAATGAAACCATTCTGCAACTTGAAAAAAAATTATCAATTAGTTCAATATATAAGTTTACCAATATAATACAAAATTAATAATTAAATACCAAAATATGTTATTTACTAAAATGATACAAAATATATTTTTATATACCAAAATAGTATCCACACACCATTATTTACTAAAATGGTACAAAATAAATATTTATTTTGTGCCATTTGGTAAATAATATGATGGGGGTATTATTTTGATAATTAATTACTTTTTATATTATATTTTGGTAATTAATTAGCTAGGTTTAACTTTTTGTGAATTATTAAAAATCTCTTATTTTATAAAATAATAAATTTATTAAAGTATTTTTTTTTTATATTTTATATAATTTAAATTTAAAATATACATATATTCACATGATATCCAAATTAAAATTATTAATTTTACCGTTTAAATAAAAAAATATTTAAAATATTAAATTATTTTTTAAATCAATAAATATGAACAATATTTTTTACTTACTACTACTTACTAACAACAAAATAAAATTACTAACTAATTTTTTTAAACATTATTAAATTTAAATCAATAAATATGAAAAATGTTTTTACTTACTATTACTACTACTAACAACAAAATAAAATTGCTAACTAATTTTTTAAACATTATTAAATTTTAAATCAATAAATATGAACAATGTTTTTTACTACTACTACTAACTACACAAAATAAAATTACTAACTAATTTTTTTAAATATTATTAAATTTTAAATCAATAAATATGAACAATGTTTTTTACTTACTACTACTACTAACAACAAAATAAAATTACTAACTAGCAAAATTTAAACATTATTAAATTTTAAATCAATAAATATGAACAATATTTTTTACTTACTACTACTAACAACAAAATAAAATTACTAACTAGCAAAATTAAATTAAAGTAAATTGATAATAACATAATAACGAAACTTACATTTCTTCTTCTTCTCTTAATTTACTCAACTATAACAACATTAAATAACAAATCAATTAAAAATAAATTAAAGAAAATAAAAAACTTAAAATAAACAATTAACTAACCAATTAAAATATTTTTAAATTAACCAAACTTAAAATATTCATTAAACTTACCTTTCTTCCACTCCTCTTAATTTACTCTTTTAATCAACCTATTAAACAAATAAAATTATAATAATAAATCAATCACATTACTACTACTAACTAACAAATTAAAATATTTTAAATTAATTTAAAAATAAATACATTACCTTTTTTTTCTTTCTCCTTCTTCCCCTTCTTCTCCTTTCCCCTTCTTCTCCTTCTTCCTTCTTCTTTCTTTCTTTTTTCTCTCAATTTTCGTTGGTCCCCCCCTCCCCTCTTATTTATAACAAAAAATTTATTTTATTTAATTTTTCACTAATCAAAAATCCTCAACCACTCAATTAAATTTCACCTCTTAAAAAAACCACCCAAACACACACACACACGGCACAATTGGGTGCTGTCAAGTGGCAAAACACCCATTAGTGCCGCCACTTGATATTCCTCCATTGGTGTCGCCACTTGGTGTTCCTCCACTGGTGTCAGGTATTTTTTTCTCGTATTTTTCTGTAAAAAAAATCCTTGAGTGCCGCCACTTTAAGTCCCTCCACTAATAAAATAATATTTTTTTTATTTTTAAATAATAAAAAATAAGTGTCAAAAATACCCCCTAATGCCGCCACTTAGTGTCCCTCCACTTATATTATTTGGGTAAAAAACCCTTCCCAAAAACAAATCGAAGGAAATAGTTTTTAAAGAAGAACCTGAGAAAGACAAGAAAAATGGAGTGCAATGCTATGGATGTAAGGACTCGTTTCTCTAACTTCATCATTTTCATTCATTTATATTTATTTGGTTCTACATGCTTTGGATGTAGCAGAAATGAATTGCATTTAGAACCAAATGAACGAAACTGAATGGAAACGATGAAGTTATAAAAATGAGTCGCATTCTCACTGAGTATAGTAATGACTTGAGAATTAATTTAATGTTTTAAAATTATTATTTAATTAATTATAATTAAATAATTGAAGTTCGTAAATAGAATTAGTCATTATGAATCCAATTGAATAAGTAAATTAAATATATTTTTCTCATATATTCTTTTACAGTCAAATTGTTATGACTTTAATGAAATTAGAATTGAATTAAGAAAATTATTTAATTGGAAATTAATTTAGTTAATTTAATTTATAGAATACATAATATTTACTTTAGAAAATAGAAAATAAGCATTTGATTAGATTAAATTATAAAATGTTAGATTAAAAGTCTAAAAAATATATATAATTGGACGAGAGACTCAAATCCCCTCGTCATAAGAGAGTGAGATGACAACCCTAGTAATATTTATTAGGGTGTACCACCCATCACTAGTTAAATTACAGAAGTGATTTTTATTAAATAAATATTATTTGTGTAATCTTTGATGTATCAAAATTCTCCTTTGTGTCATATGTAAGAAACCCGAACTACATAATCATATTTTTGTGTTATGTATGTTTACTGTTTTTCGTTTTGTACATGGAAAAGTGGCTACAAACTCAAAACACCAATGCAGAGCAACCACCTTTTTGCTAAGGCATCTAATTCAATGCTAATACTTTGACAACTGATTAAATTAATTAAAGAATACAAAAAATCAAATATAATTATAGAATAAGAAAAATCAAATACAGATAATTATTTTAATATTCAATATAACATTATACCCTACCAACTATTTTAAAAGATTAAATTATCTGATAGGTCCTTAGGAGCAAATTAACCAATCTACTATAAAAGTGGGCAATTTAATTAATATACATGTGATTTTGAAGCAAATTGATAAAATTATAAATGAAAATGTTATAAAATATTAACTGACCTAAAAAATGGGTAATTTAATATTTTTCATATTCTAATTAATTTTTTCCACAATAATTTAAACCACGACAAATAAATATTTTTTAATATTGAAAGTTTTCATGATATTAAATATTTAAGAACTAAATTGCTCTTCATAGGAAAAAAATTTAATATCTTTAAAACTATCAAAATATTATCAAATTCAGATGCGAATCTAAAGGTATAGTCACCCTGACCTCCTTAAAATGAGATCTTTTAATATTTTTAAATTTAAAATTAGTAAAAGTAAAATTACACTTTAATCTTTTTAAAATAATAAAATTTTGATTTAAATTTTTAAAAATTATATTTTTATTATCATAAAAATTAAAATTTAATTTCGATCCCTTAAAAAAAATTCTGACTTTACCCTGATAAAATTTTCTATTTAGAAAAAAATATTCTCACATAGAGTAGTTGTTATTATCAAACTAGTTTAGTTTATTTTAAATTCCACATTATTTAAAATAAAATATTAGAATAAATCCGGAAATGCTTTGGAATATACCAAGTTGACAGCGACATTCCCTACAAACAACCGCCGATCAGTGTAGTTTTCACGAGAGTCTGGAACGCATCCGGTCACCAAATTTTTTTCTCCGTAGCCGCTTAATCTGAACGTTATCGAGGGAGGAAGGGACCCCTAAAATTTTCAAAGTAAAAGAAAGGAAAAGAAATGGATCCCGAGCCATAGTCTCCATACCAATAGGAAAATGACACGTGTGGAAGAAGCCTGACCTGTTGTGTCCGTGTGTTAATAATTTCTTAAAATAATTCTTTTCTATCTCCATGGAAAGAAAAGTACAAGTAGAGACAGTTGGGCTGCTTCTTTTATAACTCACGATAATGGTTGCAATTTCTCGTCGTTTCTTCCCTTCTTCTTCTCATACTTCAATTATTTTAGGGTTTTATACTAAGGATTTTGCTAATAAACAACCATTTTTTTAAACAATTCCATTATATCTTATAATTTGTAAGTTCCAATCGTATTAAGGGTATAATTAGGAGGCTGAAAGAGGTCTGACTCTCTAAAATAAATTTTAATTATATTTTAATCTCTCTAAAATAATAAAATTTAATTTAATTATTTAAACATCTTAATTATATAGGCTATTAAAATGGTGAAATTATATTTTATTATTGTAAAAATTATAATTTAAATTTGACTCCCTAAAAATTTTTTTGGCTTCGCCCTTGGATCATATCTGTTTTTTTTTTGTTACAATACCTAGAAGTATCCATAGTTCTTCCCCAACTCATAAATAAGAGAGTAATGTGTTTCGATGCACTCAAATCTACATCATCTTGCATTGACAACAATGTCTATGTCAATCGAGTTATGACTCAATCGACAAAAGGGACAAGTTTTTTTAAATTCATTATATATACTTAATTATTATATTTAATATGATATTACTATACATGACCTCTTAATTAAATTTAAAGGATGATGTTCGAGTTTTACATTATCTATTTTGTACATTTGATATAAGATTGTTATTTTTTTAAATCACAATTGTTATAAAATTTATTTTTGAGTAAATTATTCTGTCAATCAATTTAAAATTTGATCATTCCCGTTTTGATCACTCTAAAAACTATTAATTTAATACTATCGTTAAAAATAATTTAATTACCGTGGTTTCAATTTTTCATGTTAATTCAAATTCTTGAGATTTTTTTTTTGTAAATAAAGTAAAGACTCTTATATATTAGGAGTGAACTTCAAAAGAAACACAAGTAGATTGCGCCAAAGTTTTATCCTCTTCGGCAGACGTGACACATTTGGTGGAGAATAACAGATAGCTTGTCGCTTATTCAAAGGGCCTATTGCTGTCTTTGCTAAAGGGTCCGCTACTCTGTTGCTTGCCCATAGTACATGACGGAATCACACCTTCCAAGATTTATTACACCAAGATTTATACACACCATACATGTATTTGCTGGACTTCATTAACATTGCTAATAGCTGTAAAACCATTACAAATGGTGTCCACAAGTAAAGCATTATCACAATTAACTTTTACCTATTTGTATCCAAGTTCCCAAGCTAGCTGCAGTCCTTCAAGGATCACAAGGGCTTCAACCCAGGTGATTTCCACCATTCCAGTACGCATGGAAAAGCCTGTAATCCATTACCCCTTGTTGTCACCAACACCCCACCAATACTAGCCCTCATTTGAATATTCGAGACCGACCCATCAACATTAAGTTTGATCCATCCTTGTTCAGGATACTGCTAATGATTTTTAGTTCAAGAAACACAAGCCAAAGAGTGCCAAAATTCTTTATCTACATAACTCTTTGCCCATAAAACAACATTCGTAACTATGTCCTGACTGCCTTTGCTGGTTTTTTTCGAAAACAAAATCATTTCTTTGCTTCCAAAGGAACCAAGTAATTATGGAGAATAATAGCTGCCATTCATTCCCATCCCAATCAATCGTACCCGCATTAGACAGATTCCAATGTAGCCACTCTTTAAGCTCTAAGAAGAAAAAATTGATGATACCGGTGGGGAACTAAGTAGATCCAAACATTATGGGCAATCCCACAATCTCTAATCACATTAACAACAACACTGATTCCAAAACATAACCACACTGTTCACAACATGCATAAGTAGCCATACCTCAATGCACTCATTCCAAATTTGTTAGGAGCCTCTCCCTAGCAAGAAGCCATAAGAAAGTTCGAACACGTTATGAAACACGCAGCTTCTAGATAATAGCATCGATTGGATTCAAACCTTGAGGCCCTGCATCATGTAAATTAGTATAGGTTTTGCGCATAGAAAATTTACCAGCGTCCACCAATTTCCAGTCAAGCCGATCCAACTCAAGTGACCATGACGGAGTGTGGCAATTTAATACATGATCTACAATCCCTTGCGGAAGCACAAATAAGAGCAACTGCTGATTCCAAGACTCATCCACATCTATTATGTCACAAACCTGAATAGTTTCATCAAGATTATTAGCACCAATGAAGTATTGTTTCAAAAGGCCCAAAGCACATATCCAAGTGTCGTTCAAGAAGTTGACAAGTTCACCATTTTCAACATGCCAAAACAACCCCTTCTTGACTTTATCCCAAACATTCGCAATCGACTGCCAAGTAGACGAACAATTGTTACGAACCAAAGACTTAGGAATAAACTCATGTATATTCTATTTATTCCGTAAAATTCTGACCCAAAAAGCATCAGTGTCAATAACAAGTTTGAAACCTAATTTAAAAAAGAACAGCAAATTCTAATCTCTGTAAGTGATTTAATGCCAAGTCCTCCTCGCTCAATTGGCCTACACAAGTCTATCCATTTAACAAGTGCCACCTTTCTTACAACACCTGAAGAACCCTAAAGAAATTGTCGAGCAATTCTCTCAATCTCTTTGCAAATTGTAACAGGTAACTAGGCAATAGTCATAAAAAATTTGGGATGGATAAGAGCACCAATTTAACCAGAGTCAGCCTACTCGCAAATGACAATTTCTGAACATCCTAACCACTAAGCTGATCACGGATCCTATCAATGAGAAAAGAAAACAATGCTCTTCCCCATTCTTTGATGGAACAAAGGCATACCCAAGTACTTTCCCAGATTAAGAACTCTTTGGAAACCCAGTTTAGAGCAAATCTTAACAACATTCCTCGCATCCACATTTGTAGAAAAAAATACCTGAGTCTTATATGAACTAACCTTGTGACTAAAAAAGGAGCAAAATTAGTCCAAGACTTGACGAAGGAAAATAGCACCATCTATCGTAGATCTACTGAAGAGTAACAGGTCATCAGCAAAGAATAAATGGGATACACTTGGACCCCTTCTGGATAGTAGCATTGGTTTCTATCTACCCTCCTCTATAGCAAACTCAATAAGGTGACCCAGTTTTTCCATGCCTAACACGAACAAATAAGAACAAGGGATCCTCTTGTCTAAGCCTCCTCGAAAGAATGAACTCATCCGAGAGACTCCCGTTCCATAATAACTGCATCGATGAAGAACTAACACATCTCATAATTGTTCCAATGAGTGTAGAAGGAAAACCTGCGTCCATAAACGTATCTCGGAGAAAGTCTCAACGGACTCTATCATAAGCTTTTTTAAGATCAACCTTGACAACCATCAAACCTTTCCTACTTTTAGTTGTCCTCATAGTATGAATAGCCTCCTGCGCGATAATAATGTTATCCAAAATGTTCTTTGCAGCTATAAATCTTGTTTGATTCTGCTTAACCAGAACTTGCATTGCTTGTCGCAACTGCATGACAATAGCCTTCGTGATCACTTTATAAAGGACGTTACACATACTGATAGGATGATACTATGAAATGGACTTTGCACCAATAGTCTTAGGGATTAACACAAGTAACGTTTTATTAATCCTTGTATCCAACTGTTCCCTAGTAAACACACGTATTACAAGATTAAACACATTATCTCCCACAATATCCCAATTTGCCTGATAAAACTTTACATGGAGCCTATCAACCCCTAGAGCCTTAAGAGGTCTCATGTTAAATAAAGAGTGATGAACCTCCTTATGTGTTACCTCTACCACGAGATCTTTAAGAATTGATTCATCTAACTTTTGGAAATGTACCAAGAAGTCTACTAGTGTGGACTTCTGGGTACCGAATCATCAACAGAATAAAGCAACGAAAAATACTCATCAGCATGGCTCTGTAGTACATCCGAGTCAAAGACCCATCCACGTCCATCAATCCTCCAAGCCTCAATTTGATTTTACCTTCTTCTTCTCAAAGTGCGACTATGAAAAATGAGGTATTTCTATCACCTTTCAACATCCACTCACTCCGAGATTTTTGAAACCACAAGGTTTCCTCTTGATTCAAAATTCGATCCAAATCTATGTTGAAACCACCTCGAAAATGGGGCTTCAAAAATTATTTTAATTTTTGGAAAAATAAGAGTCGCCACCAATCTTTTATTTGGGTGTGATTGGATCACCCAAAACGTTTAAAATACGTTTAGAATGTCGGTCTTTGAAATCCAGAAAAACAGGTCCGGGAGTCGGTTACGCATGAGGAAGGATTAGCACCCTCCTACGCCCAAAATTGGTACCACATTGATTACTTTTGGGTCTTGTTTGTAAACTTTGAAAGTTCGAATAAAATTTAAAATACGATCCTCGAATGCATGAGCTATTTTTAAAGAAGTCGATTTTGTTTGGAAATCCCGCTATTTCAAAGTGATCGGGAAAGAAAGTTACGTCCAGTGAGTTAGGACACAACATTTCAAAACCCAGAAATAACGAGCCTTCCTTTGTAAAACGTTTTAAATTTTGAAGAAGGATATTTAATTATCTTGATTCGAAGAAAGGTTGCACCTAGTGGGTTAAGGTGCACCTTTTCATAACCGAAGATAAGGAAACATTGCCTCGATTACGGGTATTCGATTATTTCGGTTTGAAGAAAAATCGCACCTAGTAAGTTAAGGCGTAAAATTTCAAAACTCGAAATAAAAGAATATTGCCTCGATTTTAAAAATTTTTTGAAAAACAATTTTAAAAACGTTTATACGAGTTTAATGAGTAATTATTGATGGATATAAAATAACACGAAGTAAAATAACTAAGCGAATAAAACGATAAGCAAAAAATGAAACGAACACGATATACGAGTGCATAATGCTTAAAGTTAAATGCAAATAAAAAAAATGATGCAATCGAGATTGAAAACGAGACTTTTTGGATACCGGGGGCAAAATAATAATTTTTGGTAAAATCGAGGTCAAAAAATGAATTTTAAAAAAGTTTGGGGGTAAAAATATAATTTTTGGTTAAATCGCGGTTAAAACGGGATTTTGGAAAGTTCAAGCGTAAAATGGTAATTTTTGATGAAATCGGGGTTAAAAATGAAATTTTGGAAAGTTTGGGGGTAAAATGTAATTTTTGGATAATTTAGGGACCTAAAGAGCAATAAAACCAAAGAATGGGTGACACGTGGCAGCCCCACAGGCATCCAAAAGTCAAAAAACTAATTTATAAATCTTGAAAAATTCCTGGGCCAATTTTGTAATTAAACAGAACTTGATTTAAGGATTAAATTAAAATAAATTAAAAATAACAGGGACTAAATGCATAAATATACCAGGTTAGTGACACGTGGATTGAAACAATTAAAAAATGCGGAAGGGCCAACTTCATAAATAACTCATTTCTTAAAAACACGCGGATCTTAGGTCGGGTCGGGCTGGATTGGGTCGGTCCATGGGTTCTTGTATGAAACGGCGTCGTTTTATTAACAGACCCTTACCAAAACGTTGTCGTTTTGATAAGGGTTTTTAAACCCAAAATCAGCTTCCCAATTTCATTTTCATTCTCCCTCTTTTTAAAAAAATTCAAGTTTCTCTCCTCTCTTAGGATCTCCATGCCCGACCGTCCCAAGCCGCCGACCGGTCATGCTCCGGTCATCGTCGTTGAGGCCACGCGCACTGGTCCGTAACTGGTCACGCTCCGATGTCGCTGTCCAATACCGTTTCCAACCACACGCGCGACGTTCCCATCCACGCGCCGCCGAGGTAAGTTCAAAAGCCTCATTTCATTTCGTTTCCTTGTGTTTTTCTTTTAAAACCTTATTATTTCTTAAAACAAACCATTTTAAAACCTTCATTCTCACCCTTTGAAACTCTAAAACTCCAAATCTGGGTTTGGGGGTTTCAAACTTTTAAACCTGGTTTAATCCTCTGTTTTGATTCTGTTAATCCCATTTTTTAGAGTTTTGAAAGGTTTTCTTTGTTTTTCTGGGCAGGTTCACGAACGGGTGCAACAGCGATGGTGGTACTTTGGTGGCTCCCTCCAGCGATGACGGCTTCAGGGAAGCCTTCTGTCCTTTCATCTTATTATTATTATTATTAATATTATTAATTATTACTAAAACATTATTAATATTTATTAAATTATTTAATACCCTTAATATTATTTTATTATTAATATTATTATTATTACTCATTAATGCCAATTACTAATGCTTATTAATTATAGCCATTATTATTAATACTTAATACATTAGTCCAGTATAATAAATGGGGAACAATAACGTACTAAATAAAGGCGTTAATGAATATGCACAGAGTATGTAAATGGTTTTGAAGTTTAAAAGGTCAATATTAATGGCTAAAGACTTACTGAGAAATGTACCTGGACTAATGCAACTCTGTTGGTTTTCGACTTTCTGTGAAATATTGATGGCTTACTTGCTTGGCTTTGAATACTGACTCTGTTTCCTAATGCTTTATGAATCTGTTCGAATACTTCTGCTTGTGAATTGAGGAGGTTATTGTTTTTTAGAAAGGGGGTCGTATATTCACTTTTCAAGAACAGGATTCGTCTATTGATTTTCAAGAATTGGGTTTGTATTAGATTTTCAAAGATGGGTTCGTCCCGTTTTACAAAATTCAATTTGGCTTTTATAGCCAATACTTACAATAATTCTGTTTTGTTTTACACAATTTAATGCTAGTCTTATTCTCCTTTTGCAGGTTCGACGATGGGGCTTGTAGCAGTGGCGGTGACAGGTGAGCAAGTTGCTTGGAGGATGGTGGTAGAGGTTGATGACGTGGCGATCCCTGATTGGCTGTGATGGAGGTGGCTTCAGCAACTCTTCAGCAAATTTATTTTAGGTCAATGTAATTTGGGCCCTTTGTAATTAAGTCCACTCTCTTGTATTTTGGACCCTTAATTGGATTTTGTGTTTGGACTCTGATTTGTAAATGGACTTTGAGTTTAGTTTTTTTAAAATTTTAAGTTTAAAATTATTTCATATTTAAGCTAAATTTAAATTTAGAACAAATTTAAACTTAGAAATAAATATGAAACCAAATCTAAACTCAAGAATAAAAAGTTGACCCAAAGTCAAGGCCGGGATAAATTGGGCTTCAACAATCTAATTGAAGCTCAGTCTCCTTTCTACTAAGCCGCACGCTGAATCTATTGTCCAAAGCCCTTTGAATTTTATCTAGTTCCCTTATTACCCTCTTCTTCCTTTCAAAAATATTACCAAATATGACTTTGTTCTAAACTTGTACATTGTTAAAAAACGTACTAACATTATCCATCATATCCTCATTAGAAGTCCATGAATCACAAAAAACACTTCTAAACTGAGAGTGTTGTAACCAGCTTGCTAAAAATCTGAATGGCCTATTCTCTCCTCGACTCACCTCCGGATTAGTAAAAACTAAAACCGACCTATGATCCGACTTGAGCTTGTGAAGATGCCTTACTACCGTTTTAAGAGCAAAACTTAGCCAATTCTCATTACAAATGGATCGGTCAAGTCGTTGAGACAAACTCATCCTTAAACAATTTGCAACCTAGCCGTGGATGAACAACACCTCCCTTCCATTCATCATCATGTAAAATAACATTAAAATCTCCCGCCATTAGCCAAGGTTCAATTATATGAGCAACAAAAATTTCCAATTGTTCTCACAAACATCTCCTTGTATCATGATGAGGACTTGCATAGATAGTCGTGCAAAGAAAAGATTGACGACATCTCCCATCCCAAATTCGCACATGGATAAATTGGGGATGAACATGGAGAACTTCGATACTCATACCTTCCCTCCACAACAACCAAATGCCACCACAAACCCGACTGCCTCCACCCGAAATGAGAAATCAAATTTGAATTTGGCAATCACATTGTCAGCCCTAACACCACTAATTCTAATTTCAAAAAGCGCGATAAAATTCAGCCAAAATTTCTTATGATATTCATGGTCAATTATGTGAAAACGTGGATGCCCACACCCCTGACTATTCTAGAACAAAAGATGAAAATCTGATCCCATAATAAAAAAAAATAAAAAGGTAAACTACACAACTCTTACTGAAATCTCAGTCCTCATTTTCATTGGACGATATTTCCTCTTCTGAGCCATTGCTCTCCTCCTCATCTTCTACCATATTAGACAATCCTTTGTCTTCATGTAATCTTTGAATAATGTCATTCATCGCCTCTGAAACAGTTATAGACGATTCACCAGTCTCCATAGCGAGTTTTGGAGGTTGATCAAAATGTTCCCCAACTCTGCCTCCAATCAAATCCAACGCAGACCCCCTAAACTTTCATCCATATGAGCACAAATTTTAGAAAGAAAATCGATGTTACCCACCTTACTTGCCTGATTATCTTCCCGTTCATGACATACTACAACAACATGGTTCTCCTTGTTTAACTTGGAATTAATTGCCTGCAAACTAAATCCACTAATATTCTTATCTAATTTCAGCTGCAAAGGGCTTATTTTAGAGCCATCATCAAAAGGATTTTTATTTCCCACCAAGGAAGCTTCATTATTAACCCTGATCGACCCAAGAGCTTTTCGACCCAAATTCGGACCTTTACCTAACACCACTTCTTTCCCTTTGTTTAAATTTTACCCTCTTGCCATGCCTTTCCCTTTGTTCTACCCAGTTTTAGAAACGTTAGGCAATAAAAATCCCTTCTTATCAGCCCCTTTAATCGTAATCGCTTCTTTATGGGAAAAATCTCCATTAAATCAATATCTATTTGCCCTTAATTCTCGCCTAGATTGTCGCTAAGCAAGTTGAATCTTCATCTTGTCTTATCACCGACCGCCGTGCTCCCTCCGTGTTTCACACCTAATAGTTGACCAGTTTTTCGTTGCCTCCGTTCAATAATCATTCAAGGCCCATATTTCTTCTTCAACTCCGTCCTAGAAAAATCCATCTATTCCTTCTCAACATGGTCCGCCACATTCACCGGAGTCTTCTCTAAAATTGGACTGAAACCACAAACCTCCCATCGATGGCCATACTTGCCACACCCAAAGTAAACAATAGGTAATTATTCATACTTCACTCTTTAGGTGCGCCTATCAATTCTGATTTTAGATATCAGAGGTTGGTTTAAATCTACAAAGATGGCCAGCCTTGCAAACTGCCCTCTTGTTCTAGAATCCGTGTTACGATCTATCTTTTTCACTGGACCTATCGTTCCCCCAATAAACTTTAGAAGACTTTGGTTATATAGTCCCTCCGATAGGCCAAGCAAGAGAATCCATACTAAAACATTTGAAGGCTGAGTTTGATCTATCAAGAAACTTGGAGTCCAAGGACGAACCATTAAGTAATGACCAAAGATTGTCCATGGACCACTTGAAATCGCCTCCAAGTAATCACCCTCCTCTTGAAAACGAACCGAGAAATACTAATTCTCCAAATCAAGTATCTGTAATGGGTAAGTCGTTCGCCATATCGCTTGTAGTCTATTGGACAAAGCTTGGTAAGAAATTCTCCGACCAAGTAATTTAACAATAACCGTTTTGGACCATCCTCTCCAGAATGAAAGCATGGACTCTCTCAGATAATACTATTGTCAGCACCCCCATCAACCAGTTCATTACTCGCATCCCCATCACTAAAATTGAAATCATCGTCCCCGCGAGTTGAATTGGAGTCGCCTAACTGCCCTAGCAGCTTATCCTTCCAGGAAACAGTCCCCTCTGCTTTCTGACCTACGACAACACCATCACCATCCACCACCGGATCCACCGAATCCAGTGGCTCCGAATCCACCAAATCCGATGGCTCCGAATCTCGTTTCCGAACTTTCTTAGACGCTTGCTCAACAGTATCAATCATTTTTATGGAATTCTCTTTAAAACTTTTTATGGAATTTTTATGAAACTTTCTTAAACGCTCGCTCAGCAATATTGCTCTGCAATTCTTGAGATTTTAAGAGTATGCATTTGAAACCGCCTCATTTTTCTTATAATCAAACTTTATAATGGTAACAAAAACGATAGTAATAAGGATAACCAACAAGATTTGAAAAATCAAAATATTACAAATCATAATTAATGTGAAAAAGAGTTCTTACATTTATGTAACGACTTATGATAATTAAAAATGGTTTGAGTTTAAGATTTTTATAGTTTGAGTATTTAAGAAATTTTTTAACCTATAATCAAAATATAAATACAAGTTTAAGTAACTACAAGTATTAAAATATTATAAATGAGTTTTGACCTAATGGTCAAAGGTGTTCATCGTGTTTGATTACTAGAACAAAAGCTAATAGAAATGAATAGTGAAAAGAAGATTTTATTGAACTTACTTTTCACAATACACATTAGTATATATTTATAGACAGGATATTAAGGCTGCTAAATTGTCTAACAAACTAACTTCCTTAAACAGATCTTTAATTGCTAACTTCTTTAACAAACTAACTTCTTTTTGCATGTGAGCTCTCAAGTTTGGTGAGCTTGCAGTCTTGGTGACCTTGCACACTTGGTGAGCTAGCAGTTCACACTTCACAACTATTAACACACCGTCCAGGTATGGCCTAGGTTTGAGTCGTGCTAGTCGCATTTGTTGTTCCGGCTTTACCTTGTTATTGTAATTCACCAAAAAAACATTATAAATGAGCTATCTGAGTAATCACTAAGTAAAATCAAACTATTATAGCACAAATATATTAAGAAATGGTGTAATCCAGACTAAAGCCAACAAACTAGACTTAGTTGAACTCAAACTCACACATAATGAGATTTAGAGACCTACACATATAATTGCACATGGTAGAGGTAGATCTCAAAATTAAGTACTTAGGACTCAAGGCCTCCACCTTTACCAACAAGCCAAAGCCTCATTGGCAAGTATTTAAAAATGTTGGAGAAAGGTACCAAAAATTAGAGTTGAACCTTGATAGCAACGTAGTTAGTACTATATTGATGGGCGTACCGTTTTGTCTTAATATTAGTATGTACTGATATCAACATATTTTGATGTATCATTTCATGTTTGTCTATGTTTTTAAATATTTTTAACTTATATATCCTAAACTTTCAATTTATTAATAATTATATATTATTTCGATTAAAAATAAATTATATATTATATATACATGCAAATATAGCTCAATTACATCCATATAAATGTATTTATGTGTAAATATAAATATTAAAAAAATTAATTAGGTTCAATAATTTAAATTAATAGCTTTTAATTTTAAATATAATTATAGAAAATTAAAATCGTTTAATTGAAAATTTTAAAAATTAGTTTAAAATTTCAAAATTTTGTATCAATTGGCATCGATGGAGACAAGTAGAGGCCAAGGGGCCATTTTAACATTTTTTCAATTTAGTCATTTGTAAATATATTATGAACCTACCAAAAATATAAGTAGGTCTCCCAAAGTTTAATATTTTTGCAATTTTCCTCTTTGTATATATATTATAATCTCTAAAATAGTAAATTTTAATTTAGGCCTTTATAATTTATAAAATTTTAAATTAGTAATAGTAAAATTACACTTTGGCCCCTAAAAATGATAAAAATTTGATTTAATCATTTAAGAATTATAAACATATAGGCTATTAAAATGATGAAATTACATTTTTATTATCGTAAAAATATATAATTTAATTTTGGTCTCACAAATTTTTTTTGATTCCGCCACTATTAATTGGTATGAATCGATATTGATCGAAATGGAGCCAAAACAAACTGGAATATATAAAATGTACCAAAATTTTGATCAAAACGAAATTTGAACTCCTTAATATCGATTTAGGACCAAAATGATATGTACGACCAATATGACCAATACTAGTACAATACCAACTATCTACAAGCTAGAAGGTGAGTGTAATATCCTGAGAACTAAATTCCATAAAATATCTTTGAAATAAAAGTATTGACCTCACTCGTAAAACTCGAGGACGGGCCAAAGTATAATCATGTAAACTCCACATAAATGAATATCGTTTAATATTAGAAAAATAATCAAATTCTATGAAAAAAACAATGTTTAAGTGAAAAAAATCATTTTTTATTTGTTGTATTAAAACAGTCCACTAGGTTTCAATATCTCACGCTCGAGAAATCCATTCGAAACGAATATCTCGAGAATCTCTTTCATAGACGCCAAAGTGCTCACTAGGTGGCATTACATGGGTCCCCCCCAACCCACATTTCTTATGCGTAACATTAAAAAAATACCACCTCTATCTTTAGCTTTAACTTTCAAATGCTTAAAATTTACTATTAGTCCTTTTATTTTGTGTAAATTATAGATTTAGTAATTATATTTTAATTTAATCAATTCTTTTATGCTTACAATTTTGAGGAAGGATGTTTTACACGAGTTTTAATCATTACTTCAAATGAATCTTAATCAATTTAATAAATATAAATTTTTATACTTTTTAAATTTTGAAATTTCATATTTACCTCAAATGGTAATTATTAAATTAAATTATACAATTTTTAAAATATTATGCTATAAATATATTATCACATATGTAATACCGCACAACCTTGCATCATACTAACAAAAAGGGTACAATATTTTATTTAATATATTTAACGAGTATTGTTTGAATTGAAATTGAAAATTTCATATTTAAAAATTCCAAAGATTAAAAATTATCAAATTAAAAAACATAAATTGAACCCATAATATGAGCTAATAGCAGAACTTGACTTAAAGATATAATTATTGTCGTTTGAATCATGACTAAAATTTAAAGAATTAAAATTACAAAGATTAAAATTGATCAAATTAAAATATATAGACTAAATCACAACTTATATATAGTACATGGACTAATACCTAATTTAACCTTAAAAGAATAAATTACTAATTTAGTTGTCCTTCCCTTTCACAACTACCTGTTGTTTTTAACCTTGCTTTTTACAATTTCCAAAATGGCGTCAGTGGCCACCACTTTTAACAAAAAAGGGAAGCGTTGCTGTTTCGCCACCACCTCCTCCTCCTCCGCCACTTACTCTCTCTCCTCTTTTCTTCACTTACATCTTCCTTAACTGTCTTCCAGGGTTTTAATCTTGATTTTTCAGTTTCTTTAATTCAACAAAAAAAAAACTAAAAAAAAAAGATGGGGACTTCTAAGAGACAACTCAAAGCTATGCTTCGGAAAAACTGGCTTCTTAAGATTCGTCACCCTTTTATCACTGCTGCTGAGGTTTCACTTCTTCGTTTTTTGTTTGTTGCTAATTTATTGTTTAAATTCTTCAGTTTTATCTTCTATTCATTGATTGATTATTTGTTTGTTTGTTGTCGTGTTGCAGATTTTACTTCCTACGATCGTAATTTTGTTGTTGATTGGTATAAGGACTCGTGTTGATACTCAAATTCATCCAGCTCAACCGTATGTCAAGTTTTCTCTTCTTAATTTTTGTTTTATGAATGGATGATGATGAGCTGATCGCTATTGAATTGATTTAGATATATAAGGAAAGATATGTTTGTGGAGATAGGCAAAGGTATATCCCCTAATTTCCAACAACTTTTGGAGTTATTATTGGCCAAAAGAGAGTTCATGGCCTTTGCACCTGATACTGAGCAAACAAGGCAGATGATTAACTTAATTTCCATCAAATTTCCTTTATTGCAGGTACTCTTTATTGATTTGTTTTTCTTTTTATTTGTTTTTGTTTATCTAGCTGTTATGAATGTTGGCAATAAATTTATTTATTTTTCATTTTTTATTCTTCCTTGTAGCCAGGTTATAATTTAGCTATTGCATGCGAGCTACAATCCCTGTTTTTTAGATATCTACTTTTACTGTAATTAGCAATTTCCCTTTTATTTTTTGCAGTCATTTTATCACTTACGCTTATGAAACTTGGTTTCCTGGTTGCAGCTAGTTTCGAAAATATACAAAGATGAGCTTGAGCTGGATACATATATACAGTCAGATCTGTATGGTACTTGTGATTTCAGGTAAGTTGAACTCTTTTTACTATGGCATTGATAGCAGGGCATTTTGCCGATTGTTGTTATGTGCTTCTCTGTTGACATGAACAGTTTTGAGAGAATTAAATGGGTAGCATACAATTCGGTTACTTCTACCATGGGGAATCACTTCTCCAATAGCTCTGAAGGACTTTAAATTTAATAACTATGATTGCAGTTAACATAAACTTGAATTTAGGTAAAACTTATCAACTTAACTGGTTTACAGATTTTTTTTTCATCACATCCTGAGCATTAGGAAGTCCTTACATAAGTGTTGGCCTGTTTCCTTTTTCTAATATATTCTTCTAGAATCTTGTGGTTAGACATGTTTTAATTACCTTGTCCAAAAAAAAAAAGATCGTGCAGAGAACCTCACAGTTATTCTATATTGTATGGTTATGAGGTGGCTTTAGTGTTCTGCTGTTGTTCATCATTTCAGATATTCCCTCTTCACATTTGCCTACATTGCATGCTGTTCATAATCTAAAATATCTTTTTCTCATGTGAGAAAACTTCATTAACTTTGAGTTTATCTTGGTCTAGGAATTGCTCAAATCCAAAAATTAAAGGAGCAGTGGTATTTCATAATCAAGGTCCTCAGTTGTTTGATTATAGTATTCGCCTCAATCACACATGGGCTTTCTCTGGATTTCCTGATGTTAAAAGTATCATGGACACTAAAGGCCCTTACCTCAATGACTTGGAATTGGGTGTTAATATCATACCAACAATGCAATACAGCTTCAGTGGATTTTTGACTGTATGAACCAATACTTCCTCCTTAACAGTTTTCCAATGTCACATTTTGTTTCCTTGGGTTCATGGTTTTCGTTGATATTCTTTTTCTCAGTTTATGTTTATCCTTAGAGCTGATGAATAATGGTGATGGATTTTTTTTGATCTTTTCTCAATTTCCAACATCATAATTTCGAATGATAGAATAGATTTTTAATGTGCATGCACTTTTATATATTATACATCATCAAATGTTGCCTTTCCTTTGCTTCCTTTTTATCAGAATACGGGCTTCATTGAGTCCCCCGCCTCTTAATACATCATATGAGTGCTCTGATTTTTTCTCATCTATTCATCTTTCTTTTTCTTCCTCCTTATTCTCTACATTGTGAAAATGTGGTCGTACTTCAATTATCATTCCAAATTTGATGAAGTATACCTTGCTATGGTTGTTGATACTTTTATACTTTCTGCAGCTTCAGCAGGTTTTAGATTCATTTATCATATTTGCTGCTCAGCAAACAGAATCTGGCATTGCTAGTCAAAATATAGAATTAACAGCATTGCGCTCAGCTGGTGTAACATCATCCCTCGGGTTACCTTGGACACAGTTTAGCCCTTCAAATATTAGAATAGCTCCTTTCCCAACTCGAGAATACACAGATGATGAGTTCCAATCCATCATTAAGAGCGTCTTGGGCCTGTTGTATGTGCCTCTTGAATTAATGTCTCTGTGTCAATCTTTATTAATTTTACATCAAAAGGTTTTCTCATTGGCTTACATGATATATTGTTTATTGTTGCCCTGCGTTTGGAATGAATAGGTATTTGTTGGGATTTCTCTATCCAATCTCTCGCCTGATCAGCTATACTGTGTTTGAGAAGGTTTTTATTGACTATAACAGTTATAATTTTGACATATCTAATATTTTTAATTCTGCTTCTATTTGTTTTCAGTTCTTAACATTTTTTTTATAGAAGATATTCTTTATTTTTATTTTTTAAGCTCTAAATCATTTTCCTTTCCAACATTTCAGGAGCAGAGGATAAGAGAGGGTCTTTATATGATGGGATTGAAAGATGGGATATTCCATCTCTCTTGGCTCATTACATACACTTTTCAGGTTAATTTTTGGCTATGGACTTCTAGTGAACAATCATGTATTTTTCCCATTCTTTGTACTTTTGATGCAGTGTAAGGTTGTTTTCTATTGTTATTATTTTTTATTTCTGTTTGAATTTTTTTTCTTGATTTGATCATTTAGGTTATAAATGTATGAAATGCTGTTTGTGGGGATCAATTGCTCTTTCATTAAACTGGCAAAACTTTCGTTTGAGATTAGATGAAGTGTTAATTTTCCTACATATAATTCAACTATTAAATTAGAACTGAAATTTGATTGTAGCATGTTAAGTGGCAGAAAACTGATTTGAGTCTAAGGAAAAAAGTTCATCGTTTTTAATGGAAAATAAGTAATTCTGGTTACTGTGATATTGTGAAAAATTTTCTTGTCCGAGTTAATAGAGAATTCTTATGCTTTTCTGGTTTTCATCTGTTTGTGGTGGATGTACAGTATGATGCTTACTTTACCTTCAGTGTGCATTATACAAGATGCAAAGTACATACATCTATATTTGAATTCCATTTTAATGTGTAATTCATGAAGCTTTATGTTATCCTCTTTTTAATTTGTAATTAAAGATGCTTAAAAGTGTTGGTTAATTTTAATTTTGTATTTTCACAGTTTCAAATGTCCATTCAAGGTAACAGAGCTGCTTCAATGATGAGGCCATAATCTACTAAGAATGTTATTTTTACCTTCATATTTTTCATCTAGACAGTGACTTTACTTTTGAAGTAGCCATCCTCCTACCTACAGTAAATGACATGGACTGCAAAAGTTTTACTATAATGGTGGCAGTTGAAACGTATAGATTGTTTTGGTAGTTGCTCTTGACGTGGTTACTCTTGCTTCAGCAATGATTTTTAGTGGTTGACTAGAAAAGGACGACAATGGTATCTTGGGAGGAGGCTTGTAACATATTCTGGTACAACACATTTAGGTTAAGAAATGGGAAGAATTTATTTGACTTTAGGAGCCTTATATAATATTGAAGAGCCATGTATTGAGTATGTTTTTGTAGTCGTGCCATGGAATTGTATGTTCAGTTTTCTTTTATAAATCATGCCTACTTTACTAGATAGCCAGAAGATGCATAGAAAATTTGATTAATATTATCAGTTTCATGATTTAAGAACTTGTTACTTTCGGTGTCTAAGTTAGGATTTATGTCGCAAAAATACATTTGTGGTGATGAGTTATCTTGGGAATCATTACTTCTGGGATTCTCATGTTAATTTAATTTGATTCCATTTGCAGTTTGCTATTTCATCCGTGATCATTACAGTTTGTACCATGGATAACCTTTTCAAGTATAGTGACAAGACAGTAGTGTTCGTGTATTTCTTTGTATTTGGACTCAGTGCGATCATGCTATCATTTTTGATCTCCACATTCTTTACACGAACAAAGACTGCTGTTGCAGTTGGAACTCTTTCTTTTCTTGGAGCCTTCTTTCCTTATTACACTGTCAATGATGAGGCAGTTGCAATGTAAGTCTTGTGCAATGGACATACCTTATGCTTTTTATCGTTTTTTTTTTCTTTCTTTTTTGTGTGTGATTTCAGTTAACATTTTCTACTACAGGGTATTAAAGGTTATTGCCTCTTTTCTGTCCCCTACGGCCTTTGCTCTTGGATCTATTAATTTTGCTGACTATGAACGTGCACATGTAGGGCTTCGTTGGAGCAACATATGGCGGGTATGTTCTGTATGAGGGAAAAAAATTTTCTGCTAGTTACCTGATCTTGGTTCTTTTTGGTTTTTAACTTAACTTATCGTTGCTGCAGGGATCATCTGGAGTGAACTTTTTGGTTTGCCTTCTAATGATGTTGTTTGACACATTGCTGTACTGTGTTGTTGGTCTGTACCTAGATAAGGTACCTCTTAAAACACAAATTTTCTTTTCTCTTTTGATTCAAGGGTTTCTAATTGCCAACTTTATCCTATTACACTGGTTGTTTAAATGGTTTATGATGCATATATTGGAGAAAAAGTGGGAGAATTACTCCTTATAAAAGGGAAACTTTTAGTTATAGATCTGCTGATAGTAAAGTTAAAACATTGTTCTAAGATGACTTTCTTGTGTTACATCTTAAATGTGCTCCGGTAATTCTTAGTTCCTAAAGAATGGCAACATAATAAAAGGCTGCTTGAATTTCATGACTGAAAATCTAAGAAAAGACTGCAAATTCCCAAACTAAACTGCATGGATAAGCTGGATATGAAGTAACTAAGGGAGTAAAGACATAATAAGGGTGAATGTTTTGTCTTCCTCTAAATCCATGTCCTTTATCTTGACACTCCCAAGTCCAAGTTATGGATTTCCTAAACAATCCCCCTAACAACTGCATTGTAGTTTGGTTTTAAAATTAGGATGGTCATTTCAAAAGCACTTCTATTGAAGAAATTCTTTGATACCAATAATCAAATCAAAGCTTTTAATGAACAAGATTAAACTATATTTTGCTGATCTTGCCTCACTGTCCAAATAAAAATATTTAATCAATGAGTTTAGACCCTGCACAAATCACAAAGTAACTCTGTATTACTTAAAGTGTTTTGTTATCATAAAATCAAACCGATGGTTCTAACAATTATTATTTCTGTTGAAATATCTGTCCAGACAGTGTATTTTCAAGTCGACAGGTTGTCACGTGAAGTTTTGTTGTTGAATTCTGTCTCTGACAGAGATTTTGTTTGTTCCAAAGTTCTTTTTTTCGAATTTTTTTTTCTTCCAAAGTTATAATAATTAGAAGGGACTAATATATATTTACTATATGTCTCAGGTATACCTCGATCTAGTGTATTTTTTTTAGTTATAATCCTTAGAAGTCAAGAATTTTGTTCCTAGTATCTTTTACAATATTCAATGCTGTAGCAATTAATTTAATAGCTTAATTAAGCAGCTTTGTAAAAGTATTCTCAAGTTAATTTGGTTGGCTAGAATCTTACATGGAAGTATGCCAGATCTATGGGTTTGTTATGCCTTGTCTACCTTCTCTAGAATGTTTTATGCACAATGAAATGTTCCTTGGATCAGGTTCTTCCCAGTGAAAGTGGAGTTCGCTATCCTTGGAACTTTATGTTCCAAAAATGCTTTTGGAAAAAGAAAAGTGCCTTAAAACACCATGTTTCCAGTTATGAAGTAAGAGTTAATGATACAATCTCCAGAAGGAAAAACATATTTCCTAGAAAGGATATGTCTGGACCAGCTGTGGAAGCAATAAGCTTGGAGATGAAACAACAAGAAATCGATGGCAGGTGCATGTACTGAAACTAGTATGCTTTCTTATTTTGTTCATTTTAATTGGTTTTGCTCATTAAATATAATGCTAGACATGCAGATGTATCCAAATAAAGGACCTGCATAAGGTATATGCCACCAAGAAAGGGAAGTGCTGTGCTGTTAACTCCTTACAGTTAACCTTGTATGAAAATCAAATTCTAGCTCTTCTTGGTGAGTAACTAACTCTCACACCTCAATATCTGTCACATCCTTGTCTTCTCCTAAACTGCAATCTTTTTATCAGATCTGAAACTGATTGTTGGAATTCCAATAGCCTAAAGTTGCTTCTTGAAAGGTCGTGTAGGTTTTGCTAGTGTCTTGATCATTGAAGTTTTTGTTCAGGGGTAGTGGTAGGATCTGCCTCCTATTGTTAGGTCCAACCATTTGATTTCGTTTAAAGAAGCCTTTGATTATTAGGCTGTTAAATCATTTACCTTTTTACTATATCCCAATTTACAATTGATTGGTGTGTATTTCATTGAAACATTTAGAAGGTTATCTGAGTTTTCTATGCGAGAGGAGAACTAGTTCGTGAGAGATCAACCCATTGGCTGCGTTATATAGTTGTGTATATCTTTTAATGGGGATATGATGCTTTAGTTCTTCTCCGCATAAGATCCCCCCCTTTTTTTTCCTGTATGATTCTTATGTATTGGCATGTAGCATTGATAAGAAATGTTGTCCATATATATACTTGAAGGCATTTGTAATCTCCATATTGCATTTGATGATGTCGGTTCTATTAATTTTGTGTTATTATTTTAAAGGGCACAATGGAGCTGGTAAAAGTACCACAATATCCATGCTTGTTGGCCTTCTTCCCCCAACATCTGGAGATGCCTTGGTGCTTGGAAAAAGTATTCTAGCAGACATGGTATGTTGTATTTTTCATGGTGTTTCCACTGTTCTGTCAACATGATTATGCTGTATGCCTTCTTGATTAATATTTGTAAAGGAGTTTGGCTAAGCTCTTGTGTGGCTTGTACTGCAAGCTTCCAGTCTGTTTATGATTGTTCTTCTTAGTGGCACAGTGGCATGTAAGTGCTGCATTATTGTGTTTTGATCTGGTCTATTAGTTAAACAGACAATATTCGGAGTCAACATTTATTCAATAGCATCTCACTTTGAGGTGGGCAATTTGTTTGAAGGGTCAGAAGCATGTAAAGTGCTTTTGTAATTATCTTTTATATTATCCTGGTTAATATTGTTGAAACTGAAAACTTCACCTAGTGATTCCACCTGTTGTTTCTCTTTTGTGGGATTTATTGTCAAATTTGGAAATTAGACTGAACTTGCTGATAGTCCTGTCAGATTTCATAACAAACAGGGCTGATGATCTTTCAAGTATGTGCAGCTGGTTTTAGATCCATTTATGATCATAAGATTTTTAGATAATATGATATTTAGGCTCTTTTATGCATAATAACAACTCTCTAGTCTCTCTCTCTCTTCTAAAATGCACCTCGGCCTGGATCCCTTTTATGTATTTTCTTCCTTTCTATTTAGTGAATGCATGGTAATTGAGATTGTCTCAAGCAACTTTGAGTTTGTTGCATCTTTATGACTTATGGTGCATCAGCCTTGTCAAGTTCTCAACTTTGAATAAGTTTTAAGCTAATTAAGTCTTATTGTCGCAACGTTGTTATTGTTATTGTTATTGTTATTGCTATTGTTGTTGTTGTTGTTGTTGTTATTATTATTATTATTTTATTTTCATTCTTCTTTTTCAATCACTTTTGTTTCTTTTGCTGTGTTTTTTCCTCCTAATGTTATTATTATTATGTGTCTGTCCTGTAGAAAGAGATACGCAAGGGATTGGGGGTCTGTCCACAACATGATATCCTTTTCCCAGAATTGACTGTAAGAGAAGCATCTTCTAATTTTGTATTTGTACATATTTAAATTTGCAGTATTTTTTGTTTAATTAAATTGGTTCACATTGAGCATTCTAAGTGCATGCCAGAAGTGTTAAAAATTTGGTTCTTCATGCATAACAAATGTTACTTCAAGGGCACTTTTGGATTGTATGGTAGAAGAAACAAGCTTTTGCCGCAAGGAGGCTGATATGAAATACATCTATTTGATTATTCTTTCTTACGTTGTCTTGCTTTGCATGTTATATCCTTTTTTTCACATGTCTATGAAAAAGCTGTGTAGTTATATAGGTTTGGATGCAGGTTCATATAAAATACTCAGTTCTGGTTCTTTTTTCTCTCATTACTCATCGTAATTTTGGGTCACTGGGTTATCATTATATTTGTAGGATCTTTCCTCATTCATCTCAATGTGTGTATGGGCTTACATAAGTAAATGCAAATAATATGTATGTGCCCACTAATCTTACTCGTATAGGTGTATGTATATGTTTCTCGAACTTAGGACTAAGTGTTGGACACAGGGATGGGTCCGGCAGTTAATAAGTGGAATGTTGATGCCTGTATTAGTTTCCACTTTGAGGTGTCAAATAAGTTTTGAACACAGGTATTTTAAGAAAAAAGGTAGAGTCGAGCATGTAGGTCTATATATATGGCATTGAGACTAGAAGTTTCTCCCCCATCTATTTTGTTGTTTTTGTCTCCCTCAACTGAAATGGTTATCCTCCCTTACAACAGTTTTTGTAAGCCTTCTGACGCTGTTTATAGAAGTTAGGATGCTCAAATTTTGCACTGTAGAATAATTTCTTGTAAACTAACTCTAAACCTGTTGTACACAAGTTCCTGTTTCCAATATCTTCTTGTAGTACACAACTTCCTTCTATTTTGAAAAATCTAGATTTCCAAATTTTGTTTCATTTCCTTGATATCTCTACATTCTTTGAAGTTTCTGATTGGCAATTATGGTGACTTGAAGTAGCAAAGATTGATTTGATATTTTGATTGATTTCTATTTTCAGGTCAGAGAGCATTTGGAAATGTTTGCTATATTGAAGGGTGTGAAGGAGGATGGTTTGGAGAGTGCTGTAAATGAGATGGTTGATGAAGTGAGTTCCTGTCTGTCTTGCTGGATTTGTGTTCATATCTTCACTTAGTAATCTGAATCTTTAATTTCTTTTTTATAAAGCTGCAAATGAGATCTGTTATTTTGAAATCTATGATGCTATGCTTGAGAACATGAAATTTGCAATAGTGTATTTTATAGCGTATAAATAGATAAATTTCAAAGTCCATTACTAAATAGAGATACAGCAAATCATTAAATTTGATATCAAGAAAATAATCATTTTATGAATTATTTCTTTAATTCTTATATTTAAAATCCAAATCTCTTCTTTCAAATTGAAGTTTTCGAGTGCAGCTGAATGTGTAGGTCCATTAACTTTCATAACAGTTTAAGGTTAATTGTTTAATTTCAGATTTATAAGGTTTGGGTGTTTTTGGACTGTGGATTTCCTTGTGGCATTAACCCATTTTTGTTGAGTTTGTTGTAGCCTTATGTTCAAATTAGAGTTGTTTGCCTTTATTTATTAACTTTTCTTTTATCTGATGAATACCTAATCCTCAGAATAGTTCTTTTATTGTAATTCTGTTGGGCTCGGATTCTATATGCATGAGAGGTTTTAATTGAAGTGAGGGTTGCTGGGGACCTTGTATGGACAGTGTATTTTGCATTCTGAGGCTTTCTGAAAAATGAACTGTTTAATATGATAGGATCTGAATTTGATATATATTCTTTATAAATGTGTTCTGCAAAAATTCTAGGGGTTACACATAGCAGAAATCTCTAATTCTTTTGGGAGTAACTGTGAATTCAATCATCTAAGAAATTTGTTTTAGATTTCTTATGAGGAAAAGAAAAAGGAATCTGATATGCCTTTTTGTCTCAATCTTAAAGTCCAAAGGACCTTTCACATGGTGTCTACTCTCTCTCTATCTATGACTGTCCCTTGGATGGCAGCATTTTTGAACTGCTACTTTTATGGTCAGGTTGGTTTAGCAGATAAACTGAACACTGTTGTGAGGGCACTTTCTGGTGGTATGAAGAGGAAATTATCTCTTGGAATTGCATTGATAGGAAATAGTAAGGTGTGAAATTGTTCCAGGTCATGATTTATATTTCTTGATTCTGGAAGTTGTCATTGCTAATTCTTGTTTTTCTTCTTTCTTATTACAGGTTATTATTCTTGATGAACCTACTAGTGGCATGGATCCATATTCAATGCGCTTGACTTGGCAGTTAATAAAAAAAATAAAGAAGGGAAGAATAATATTACTGACAACACACTCAATGGATGAGGCTGATGAACTGGGGGATCGGATAGCCATCATGGCTGATGGTTCTTTGAAATGCTGTGGAAGGTTGATATTGTTAACCAAAATTTTTCTCCATAAGACCAATTGAAAAGCTTTCCTTGAAAGAAATCAGGCATTATGGATCACATTTTTCCAAAACTAAATAACAGACATAATTTGTGCTCTTGCTTTTGAAAAGGATTTGAAATTATTAGTGTCTAGTAGTTTGGGACTCCTGCAAGACTGCTGACACTGTATGAATCATCTAGGTGAAGGGCACTAAAGATTTGGGATTTCTTCCTACCAATATAAAATTAAAATAAAATTATTTATTGATCTCTCTACCTTCTTACTATTGTTTTTCTCACCCTTAAATACATGAACACCCATCTTTCATAATGCGGGATTTTACACTTGATTATAGGATAAAAATATTGTACAAGATGTTACCCTTTTTGTTATTTTGTAGGAAATATTTAGCACCAGTTCCATAATTTCTAATGCCTATTTTTTAACAGTTCCCTATTCTTGAAGCATCAGTATGGCGTTGGTTATACTCTTACATTAGTGAAGGTTAGCTTCTGTTCTTATTATTATTTCTCCTATCATTTTGTTGAATGATTACTTTTATGTATTTTCATGTCATCCTTGGTGGTTTGACTATTCATTTTCCTCTCAGTCTGCACCAACTGCTTCTATAGCTGCTGATATTGTTTATCGTTATGTTCCATCAGCTACGTGTGTTAGCGAGGTACATGCTTTTATGCTTTTGTATTTGTATTAAATTAATTTAATGTTAAATCTAAGGAGTACTCTTCTGTAATAACATCGTATCTGTCTACACCTTCTAATGCTTAACGGGCTAACTATTTTGTTGATTTTTTTTTCAATCTTTTACTGGGTATTCTTTTCCTCAATGAGTCTGAATTGTTTAGGAGTTAATAGAAAGATCTCCGATTATTGTGTAGTGTATCTGCTTGTTACTGAAGGCAATGCCATGATTTTATTACATGTAAAAAGGGCAGGTGGAATATATAATTTTTGCTTATAAAAGTTGGAAAATACTTTTGGTAAATAAGTTTTTTTTTTCAATAATGAAAGTATAAAATCACGTTTGGTATCTATTTTCTCATAATAGAATAATGAGAAATAAAAATAAAAAAGTTCTTACAATTATAGGACTTGAATCAGGGTCTGAGATTTGATATTTAAAATGTTGGAAAATTGTGTATACATGGATTTGAACTAGGGGCAATTCATAAATTACAATTAAAGTTTAAAAAAATCCTTGTTTTCAACTTTTCCAATTTGCAAAGCATTTTTAGTGGAAACGATGAAAACAACTTTTTTTGTTTTCTAAGTTTCACAAATTTTCATTTTCCAAAAGTTTTTAAAATTTTCAACCAAACATATTTTCTTGTGTTCTTCATTTTTCAAGAAAATGAAAACGAAAATGGCCTCTGTTTTCTAAATCCAAATAGAGCCGAAGTTTCTGTAATGCTAGTTCTATCTTATACCAGCAAAAAATGTGCAAACAGGATAGAAGGAAACTATAGCTAGCTATAATTACGGACAAAGTGAAAGTGAACCGTAACTCAGAATTCTTTATCCATGATGGTAGTTCTGGTAAAAGTGGGTCTGAAAATATATAGGTTGTATATTGTGTAATATAATTGTTTATTATCTTCCAGGTTGGAACTGAAATTTCCTTCAAGCTTCCTCTGGCGGCTTCATCAGTCTTTGAAAGTATGTTTAGGGAGATTGAGAGTTGTATAGGAAGATCAGTTTCTAACTCAGAAACAAGCATTATCGAGGATAAAAATTATTTTGGCATTGAAAGTTATGGCATATCTGTTACAACATTGGAGGAAGTGTTCTTGAGGGTTGCTGGGTGCGACTTTGATGAAGCTGAATCTGTCCAAGAGGGAAATAATTTTGTTTCACTTGAATCTATTCCTTCTGACGAGCAAGTGCCTAAAAGAATTTCCGATGCGAAGCTTTTGGGCAGTTATAAAAGGATTATTGAGGGCATATCCTCCATAGTGACCAGATTTTGTGGTCTATTTGTTTCTATATTTCTAAGTTTCATACATTTCTTAAGTATGCAATGCTGCAGCTGTTGCATGATTTCTAGGTCAATCTTTTGGCAACATTCTAAGGCGTTGCTCATAAAGAGAGCTGTTTCTGCACGAAGAGACCGCAAAACAATTGTTTTTCAGCTTTTGATTCCTGTGATCTTCTTGCTTTTTGGTCTTCTTTTTCTCAAGCTTAAGCCACATCCTGAGCAGCAGTCTGTGATATTCACTACTTCACATTTTAATCCTCTTTTAAGTGGTTCTGGTGGCGGTGGTCCAATTCCATTTGATCTGTCCTGGCCTATTGCAAAAGAGGTTTGTTATTCTTTCCTTCTTTTTTTTTTAACTTTTGTTGAGTTCTATTTTCTGATTTCATTAGAACGAGCAGAGGATACTGCTTTATTATTATTTTGGTACAAAGTAGTGTACTGCTTAAGTCATGATACTGTCATGCTTCTCATGATTCTTTTGATGGTGACATTATAAGAGATACAATTCCTCTCTCTAAAGCTGTCAACTGCAGGTAGCAAAATATGTTGAAGGAGGGTGGATTCAAAAATTTAAACCGATTTCATATAAATTTCCTGATTCAGAAAGGGCTTTAGCCAATGCTGTAGAGGCAGCAGGACCAACTTTAGGACCTGTTTTACTTTCAATGAGTGAATTTCTAGTCTAGCTTTAACGAATCATACCAGTCAAGGTAGATCTTCCTTAATCACAAAACTATTTTCTTATATTCTTTTTATCTTGTCTTGATGCAGAAGATGTCTTATTTATAGTAATCATGTTGTATTTTTGTGATAAACGTTGAATTATTTGTAGCATTCAAAGTCCATCACTGCATAGTTATGCCCTCTAAAAGCTTTTGTTTGTCATATTTTCAACACTTGTTTATTTGTACTTTTTTCAGTTTTGTCTCTTTAATAAGAGAATTTATTATTGCTTGTTCTCTTTTAAGATTGTGTTTATTTTCACAGCTGTAGATGTATTGTTCAAGCCTCACTAGCACAGAGTCCAGCCTTTTATGTTTGTTGTTAGACATGTCAAGCCTTTTGATTTAATTGGCGTGGAATGCTTTTCATATTTTGAGCTTATATTTTTCGATATCTCAAAGTGGTATTGCATTTGCCTTTTTTTTTGTGTGTGTGTTTAGTATGAGGTTAGAGGAGTTACTTTATTTCAAGTAGATTATGCAGAAATGGTAGATCTAAGAGATTAAGTAAAATAGGTAAAAGGGACTTTGTTGCATGTGGCATTAGGCTGCTGCTGCTTTGTATGCAGAACATAGAAAAGAACTCATGAAACCAAGTCAATATAGTTCAATGAAGGCTTTTGAGTTGGCCTCTTTTGCCATTATTTTTCTGATTGTGTTATTTTAATGATTTTAAGTTTTATTGGCAAGCCATTTTCGAATCAGCATTATGTCCAACTCGGGCTCACATGCCTTTCTCTTTTGCTTTTTGGTTTTTTCTCTAGTTTCAGCCTACTCTATTGGGAGTTGAATAATGTGCCTAAAACTTTTAGTTTCCTGTAGTTTCTTTCCTCTGCTTGAGTATTCCAATATGATGGAAGGCGACTGGGATTTGAATCGCTTACTTAAAGCATGTTTGTTACTTTTTTAAATGTATATATATATTATCTTTTATGTTTGTATTGATAGGTATGGGGCAGTTGTGATGGATGAGCAGTATGATGATGGGAGTTTGGGGTATACTGTATTGCACAATAGTTCTTGTCAGCATGCTGCTCCAACCTTTATCAACTTGATGAACTCTGCAATTCTTAGGCTTGCTACTAGCGACAAAAATATGACAATTCGAGCACGTAATCATCCTCTTCCGATGACAAAAAGCCAGCGTTTACAGCATCATGTAAGCTTCTCTCCTATTAATATAGTATGGGGTTGCAATTTCGACATATATTTACACCCTGTAATGTTTTGTGTTAATTTCTGAGAAAATAAGTTCCACAGTGTTAAGTATGTGGTACCCTAGGATTTTAAAGTTTACACATAAAATAATCTCTCTACCTGTTTCTATTTGTTTTTAGGGTAGATGTTATGTTATAAAATTTACATTCTTGCTTTTTTGAAAAGAAAAATTAATAAGGTATGGGGTGAACCCAAAATTTTTTTTACTGAGACCTGAAATTAAATTATATTTTTGAGAGGTCAAAATATAATTTTATCATTTATTAATTTATGATTTCATCATTTTTAAAGGAATTAAACATATTTTTTTCATTTTTTGTGGGGCCAAAGTGCAATTTTACCATATATTAACTTAAATTTCCATTATTAAAAAGGGACTAAATTGAATATTTTTCATTTTTTGGGGGCCAAGGTCCCTGCCTGACCCCCTTAAATTGGCCTCTGAAGATCTTAATAATTTGTTTTCTGCCATCTTGAATATTGACAAATTGGTACTAGGAATATTTATGTGAGAAAAAATGAGGGATTAAAATGTTTAAAATGTTTCTAACATGCATGTAAACACTTCAAATCGAAGAAGGGTTTTTTTTGTTTGTGTGTGCGCGCGCTTCTTCATAATATTGATGAACTACTGCAAGGAATTTACCAAGGGAGAAAAATATGGGAGGTCTAATAAATCATCAAAGGAATGCACACAATTGTTCTATTAAGGAAAGGAAGGGAAGAGGAGGGTTATCACTGGGGCTAGATTGGATGGAAGGTACCAGTAAGTTTATTTATGGATGCATATGGCATACCCTGAGCCATTCTGTACCCTTGATCCTTTAGACGAGCATCTTTCTTCTAACTAGTACGTTTGAAGTGGACTTTGCATCCAAGCTGATGGTTTACGTGCGTGCTTGCAAGTTTGCCTAAATCTCCAAATATAAATAAATGAATTGCTCTCAAGTCTCTGTTTTTGCACTTTTTAAACCATATTTTAGTTTCTAAATGATGTAGCTGCTCATTGATTTTCTTTTTTCATTTTGTTTAACCACACCTGCTGGATATTCACTTCGATTTATCATTTACATTTTACAGGATCTGGATGCATTCTCGGCTGCAATTATTGTTAACATAGCCTTCTCATTCATTCCTGCTTCATTTGCTGTTCCCCTCGTAAAGGTATAATCCTAGGTTGCGGCATCATAGGATACTTAGTTATTCTCAATAACAAAGAATTAATTGTAGATGTGGAAAGACGAAATTGTTTGCCTTTGTTGAAAATTCAGTTAGTCCTTTTATTGGCTCATTTTTCTTTAGTGATCTAGAGATAAGAATAAGAAAGAGGAAAAAAGAAAGGAAATAAGGTAGGAACTTTCTTAATACTATTTCATATTCATAAAAAACATTCACTTGCTCATTAATGAGGTTTGGTTAGGACAAAGTCTATTTTCCTTTTGGCTGAATTATGTTTCATAGATTTCTTGGTGGACCAACATTTGGCTAATGCAAGTGTTTCCAGGATTCAGTACCATAGGTTGTGCATTTTGTTGCACTCGTCAAATTTAGTTTGAGGGTGCCAGTTTAGTTTTCTTGTTTCCTAGGAGAATGTCAAGTACAACTTTCTTGAGTAGTAATGGGGATCTGACCTTTTCTATCAAACACTTCTATTTCTGCTTTTGCTTCCTCTGTACTGTTTACTGGTGTAAGTCTTTTTCTGCATTTACTATTTCATCCCTCCAATCCCTTTGAGTCAAATGTATAGCAACTAAACAGTTGTTTGTCTCTAGATGGAATATTTTGTTTTCTGATTAATTCACTTATCTCTGTATGTAACATAGACAACTGCTATTGAAGCTTATACCTCAGTTATGTCCAGATTGAAATCTTGCATATTTGTGGAAAAAAGGTTCATCCCTGATTTCAGCTGTCTTATTTGATGCAGGAACAGGAAGTTAAAGCTAAGCACCAACAATTGATCAGTGGTGTATGTTTTACTTCACCCAATAATCCAACTAAATTGGTTTAAGCAGTACATGTATTTCATTATAAAATATTTTTCTCAGGTTTCTGTAATTTCATATTGGGTTTCAACGTACATATGGGACTTCATCAGTTTCTTATTTCCTTCAACTTTTGCCATAGTTCTCTTCTATGTGTTTGGTATGTTCCTATGCTTGCATTCCTAATTGTATTCTCATGCAAGCAAAAATGTACTGATAATGCTCATATTATTGATTATTACTGGCTGTCATGCATTCATTGAACATGTTGAGCCTCCAAAATGCTTCAGGAGTTGCTAGATATCCAAGATAGTAATTAAATATATTGAATTTTGTAGATTTGCTATTAATTAACGAGAGATATTAAACATCAACTATGATGCAATCTATTTCGCTTTGTATTTTCTGAAGTACCATAACTCTTCCACATCCCTGGAAAGTATTGAATGCGGACATCATGTGCAGTAGTTTCTCAGAGATGTTCGGCTATTATTCATAAGATAATTTGTTGCAAATAAATATTTTTGAAAAAGATAGTACTAAGTTTTCTACTGACAAAAATGAGATGCTACTAGGCTGTTTATATCCAACCTTGTGACAGCTGACACTTGGTGCATGACTCATGAGATATTTAACTTGACTCAATGAGTTATCCAGCTTTTCCTCCATGTTATTTCATCACTTTGTCATGCAGATTTACCTTGTTTAATTTCATTTTAAGCTTTTAAGTAAATTTAATTTGGTTCTGTAGGTCTTGATCAATTCATTGGAAGAGGCTTCTTGCCAACTGTCATCATGTTTCTGGAGTATGGTCTGGCAATTGCATCATCAACATATTGTCTTACATTCTTCTTCTCTGACCACTCTATGGCCCAGGTAGGGTAACATTCTTTTCTCATGGTTATATCATCAGCATTTAAGACAGTTTGTTAATAACAAAAAAATGTTGTTGTGCATGGGCAGAATGTGGTTCTCCTGATCCACTTTTTCACAGGACTCATTCTCATGGTTATTTCATTTATTATGGGGCTTATAAAAACAACTGCAAGTGCAAATTCTTTTCTGAAGGTTGGTTTCTTTAAGCTCAGTAGTTAGATTGTCAGTTGCTATGATTGTCTCTGTTTCAGAGTAAATAAATGTAAACTTATTTCGTTGGCAAAAAAAAAAAAAAAATGTAGACTTCTTTCAACTTTTTCTTTCCCTCAATATCACTAGTATTCTATCATCAGAGCCAACATGATTGTTATAACCTAACCTTCAGCTAGTGAGCTGAATCCTGACGTTCAAGTATAGATATAGTGGCACTTTTTTCGTGTAAATAATAATAATTTTATGAAACTGAAACTAAAACCTTCTTTTTTATTCACACTGCCTCACAGGCTTTTCAAGATCACTGATTTCTTATCTGTTATTCTTATTTTTTTTTGGGTATTCTTTGTCACTCATGTCAACAATAATTCATTAGTTTCAAGTGTTAGTCTAGTAGCAAGTTTGATTTGTAAGCACTTGCTTATGTGTTTTAAATTGAACTTGGTGCTAGATATACTCTTGAATTATTCAGACTGCTCCAATACCTTTATTTACCTCACAATTATATTAGCTTGCAAAACGTTATTTGCTGACATTTGGAGAGAATTAACGCTACTAACATCTTTCAAATTTTTGAAACATTTCTGAAATTGGTCAATAACTGATTAGAACCTAAATTAAACATGGTCTCTCATACCTTGTTCAATATCCTTCAAGATTCTTGCTATATTGGCGAACTTGACTAAGAAGTTATGTATTTCTCCAGAATTTCTTCAGATTATCTCCTGGGTTCTGCTTTGCCGATGGGCTTGCTTCACTGGCTCTTCTTCGGCAAGGGATGAAAGATAAATCTAGTGATGGGATTTTTGATTGGAATGTAACTGGGGCTTCCATTTGTTATCTTGGAATTGAGGTTATTATTATTTTTCATTCTTTTGGGTTGATTATCTTCTGCTATTATGCTTAGTATCATTTTTACGTGTGAAAGTCCTTGGCGAATATAGTTTTGAGTAGTGCACGTGGAGAATCATCATTACCTTTTTGTATCCCATTTTGTTCTGACTAGAAAACTAATTTCATTTCTCCTAGGAGTTGTTTGTAGAACTTCTAGAACTAGCCATTTGCTTCATCTTGATTTTCCTTTAAGATGTAGTTTCAAATAAAACAAACATGTCTCTTGATGTGACAGGCCATTTTCCTTTAAGATAAGTTGATTTGGATCTCATTCAGTTTTCTCTCTGTGACAGGCCATTGGTTACTTTTTTCTGACTCTTGGGCTTGAACTCTTGCCTACTTGTAAATTGACTCCTGCAAGACTATTGGAGAGGTGGAGGAAAAAACAATTTCAGGGTGATGATTCTGTTTTAGAACCTTTTCTGAAATCTTCCTCTGAGACCTCTGTTCACCTTGATGAAGACATTGATGTAAGAACAGAAAGACATAGGGTACTGTCTGGTTCCATTGACAATACCATTCTTTTCTTGCGTAATCTTCGGAAGGTATCTCTATGAACTCTACTGTCATTGATTTTAGTCGTGTCATTCTTGTAATCTCATTATTGCTTGGTAGTAACGTCCATCAATCGATCTCAGGTGTATCCTGGAGGAAATCATCACCGTGCAAAAGTAGCTGTAGACTCCTTAACTTTCTCTGTTCAGGCTGGAGAATGTTTTGGCTTTCTGGGAACAAATGGAGCCGGGAAAACTACCACTTTGTCAATGCTAACTGGTATTCTGCACTTGTCCTGCTTAGACATCAATATTTTATCTGAAGAACAGTACAAAGTTAGCCTATTTTATGCTTGGTTGTTTTGTTAATGTGTTTCTTAATATTGTGGAATAATTGAATTCACGAACAATGACTAAGCGTCCATCATTATTAGTAATTTACTTATACTATTTCTTTCTCTTAAACTCTGCTACATTATATAGTATCTGGTTCATGAATCTTTATGAGAACTTAGCTCTGTTTAGAGATTATGGCAATTGTAAGATTTTAATTCATCTGAACCACATCAATTTCTTTTTCTTTTCCACCATACAGGAGAAGAATCTCCAACTGAAGGAACTGCCTTTATTTTTGGCAAAGATATATCTTTGAATCCAAAGGCTGCCCGTCGTCATGTAAGTTAGATTCCTTTGTTTATCAAACTCATGTTTGATCTAACAGTTTGAATAGTTCATCAGAAAGAATTTGACTAATTTCTTTATGAATCACCTACAGATTGGATACTGCCCTCAGTTTGATGCTTTATTGGAATATCTTACTGTGCAAGAGCACCTTGAACTTTATGCAAGGATAAAAGGAGTTTCAGACTACAGAATGAATGATGTATGTGTATCTATCATAGTTATTCTAATCATTTTACTCCCTCATCAGTATGGTAGAAGGGTTCTAGTTTGATTTGAAGCTCAACATGGTACAATAATTTGAGAGGCTTTATCTGGTTGAGTCTTATAAGCCCTAACCGAAATGCATGACACCAGTTAATACACTAGCATAATATACTAATTTGATATGAATGCAGTAATGACCAAATAATGCACTTTATGCATGTAACTGTTTTGGCAGGTTGTTCTGGAAAAGCTGGTGGAGTTTGACTTACTAAAGCATGCTGATAAACCATCATACACCCTTAGTGGAGGGAACAAGCGTAAATTGTCTGTCGCAATTGCAATGATTGGAGATCCTCCAATTGTCATTCTTGATGAGCCATCCACAGGTATAAACTACTTACATAACTCAAGTTCTAGTAAGGACTTGATGAATGCTTTGCATGCAGCTCCCCTTTTCTAGCAAATAATTTCCATCTTTCGACGTTAAAATGTTATTAAATAGCTTGTAGATCTTCTGATCTATCTTTGATGTTGGCTTGGCTCCCTTGATATATCGTACGCACATTGCATTTTCTCTAGTGGTTGTATGTTATTCTGTCCCAAAACTTTCACTTTGTTTATTCTAAGGCTCCTCGATATTTTTAGTCTTAAATTAGTTTGCTTACATACTGCATGTTTGAGTTCTGGAACTACCATTCTCCAAACAGATGTCTACCCCTGTTACATACTTATTGGTCATAATCAACACAGGGATATAGCCTTTGATGGCAGTTTCTAGTCTGTTGTGTATCGTTTAAGAGTATTGCGTGATTACAGTCTAGCTAACTGTTGTCTAAGAATGGAATGCTATGTAAAGTTCAGCATGTTATATTTAGAGCTTTCCTTGTTTCCTAGCAGTTAGTTAATATTAATTATCTTAGGTATGGATCCCATTGCAAAAAGGTTCATGTGGGAAGTTATATCCCGTCTATCGACCAGACAAGGAAAGACAGCCGTGATCCTTACTACCCATAGCATGAATGAAGCTCAAGCTCTATGTACCAGAATTGGGATAATGGTACCAATCTTCCTTGCATCCTAAAACCTTGTGAAAACTTCTTTTGGCATTCACTTAATGTGCAATGTCTGCCATTTAGGTTGGAGGCAGGCTAAGGTGCATCGGAAGTCCCCAGCACTTAAAAACAAGGTTTGGAAATCATCTTGAGCTGGAGGTATGTGGTTAAATATTATGTCATTCATTGATTTAATAATGTGCAAATATGAGTTGAAGCACTTGAAAACTCGTAATTCCTTAACATCTTACCTTCGATCAGATTAAACCCACTGAAGTGAGCGCTTCTGATTTGGAAAATCTTTGCCGCATTATTCAAGAAATGCTCTTTGACATTCCTTCCCATCCAAGAAGCCTACTAAATGATCTTGAAGTCTGTATTGGGGCCACCGACTCCATTACATCTGGAAATGCATCAGTTGCAGAAATTAGTTTGTCAAAGGAGATGATAATTGTTGTTGGACGTTGGCTTGGAAATGAAGAAAGAGTGAAGACACTTATTTCTTCAAGGTCAATTTCTGATGGGCTTTTTGGTGAACAGTTGTCAGAGCAGTTGGTTCGGGAAGGTATAAACGATATACTGATGTTACTTTAATAACCATTCACTGCAGATTCTTTTTTTTTTGAAGATGCTGTTTCTTATCACTATTTTAAACTTACACTGCATAGAAATTTGGCATAAAACAGACATTTTTAATCGTGTTATCATCCTCCATTGTTTATTTTTCCTTTCTTACAGCATTTTTGACTTATTATATGAGTTTCCATAGGAAGTATACCATTGCCAATATTTTCCGAGTGGTGGTTAACTCGGGAGAAGTTTTCAGCCATTGATTCATTTGTAGTCTCTTCATTTCCTGGTGCAACTTTCCATGGCTGCAATGGATTAAGTGTTAAATATCAGGTAAAACTCATAGTTACTTTCAGCTACTTACGCCATCCGTAACATCTAAGAAAGCAATCTCCCTTAGTTTCCAACTAGTTTTCAATTGTTAGATCATTTTAAGAAAGAAAGAAAGAAAAAAAAAGAGTATACTCGTATTGAACACATACTCATGCCCAAAACTCATCAAGTGTGAGTAACATAATAATATATAATGCTTTTGTAAATTATATTGCGGATTCATGATTTTTAGTCAAGTGATAGTAACTGATTCAGAAATTTTTTGATGCAGTTACCATATAGGGAAGGTCTCTCGTTAGCAGATGTTTTTGGGCACTTGGAGAGAAACAGGTAAGCATCTCTCAAACAGCCTTTTCCGTTTTCATTTGAAAATCCCTTACACTTTACCACTTTTTTTAAATAAGCCCCTTGTACTTCGTGTGCACCTGAAACTTTAAACACATACCCAAATTAGCTCCTTGCCTTTAATTTATTTAAGTAAACCCTTAACATGAATTAACTTTTCACTTGAAATAAGAGTGAGCTTAGATATAAATCAAAGGATAAGTGTTTATTTAGGTGCAAGGAAAGTAGAAAGAATTATTTGAACAAAGTGATAATGTTGAAGGGTTTCTTTTTATAAATTCAGTATATTATTTTGGGGGGATTTTTTCACTGAATTTAGAAATTTTTACATCAGAAACGGATCGGGCATAGCTGAATACAGTATCAGCCAATCAACTCTTGAGACAATATTCAATCATTTTGCATCTAATTCATGAAGGCTCAACTTGTTACTGTGTACCTAGATTTTGAGGGTAAAATGTGAATATCATAAGCAGGCATCGTGTATTATATTAGCTAGAAAAAAGTAGAGAAGCAAACAATTGAAATGTAAAGAAACTTGTTTTTACATGATTACTGCTTTTGGATTTTTTTGACTGAAATTTTTGAAAGCAAATTAAAAGGTACATTTAATGTTCTCATATTTTCATTTGAATGGAATTAAGGAATGTTTGTTTTTGGCTGTTTTCTGAAAAGATGAAGCCAAGGTGCATAATATAAAGATTTGTTTTTATATATATTGATGAATATATGTTTAGTACAAGTATTTAGTTTAAATATCTATTGAAGAAATTCCGTATGGTGAATGAGCAATGGCATTGTTAATCTTTTTTTTTCCTGCACGTCCAACTTGTAATCTGAGTAACGTCTAAGAAGCAACCTTTATTTTCTCCTCGGATCAAGTTACCATAAGGTTTAATATGTCACAATCTAGCTAGCATGTGACAGAATAATTAAGAAATTTGGGAAATTTAGAGATTTCAAAGTGGGAAGAAGATTCATAATTCATTCAATTGTTGCAGAGTGTATATATAGCAAGAAATCTGTTGTAACCAAGTAAATTATTCATCAACAGCAATAAATTGGAAATGAGTAAGCAGAGCTTGCTGCTTACAATTAACTTTGCCTGCGTCCATGCTTGTACCTAATGCTCTCTTCCTTTCAATCTCTTCTTCCGTTCCGTCAGCTCTTGCCCCATCCTTAGATTTTGTCTCTTGCTTGATTTCTCCAATCCCCATATACCCCTTTTCATCTTCTCTTTGCCATCTAAGTCCCACTCCTAAATAAAGGAAATAGGCCGTTTTGAGTGATATTTAGGTAGGAGAGAGAAAGAGAAAACGTGTCCTATTGGTTGCGCTTTCTTGCTATGTCAGATAAAAACGCATTTTATTGAACGAGGTTTTAGACAATGGTAAAATTTTCAAACGGTCAAAAGTTCCAATGGGCAAATTATTTCCACTAGCTATAAGCGGCTAGTTTATTTTTTATATAAACTCAAGCTATTTTCTCTCTTTTGCATTCAAATCCCGTTTTCCTAATTCTTTCAATTTTTTAAATTTTTTAGTTCTCAATTTTTAAAAGATAATTTTTCTAAAAATCTTGTTTTAATTTTATATTTCATAATTTATTTTTTGAATGATTTTTATCATGGCAATTCAGCTAATTTGTTTCGATGACAAGCACATTTCCAACGTCCAATTGCGAGTAGTAAGAAAATATTTTTAAATTTTTAAATTTTAATTAGTTCATTATTAAGTTGTTAACATTATTAAATTTATTTATTTTTATATTTATATTTATATAATCAAGTCGAATATCATATTTTAGAGACGTACATCCATAACTTATCTATGAGGGCACCATGTGTAATTGAAGAAGACTTTGTAAGAGGCAGGATTCTTGCATGTGTCTCATATACTCGGGGGTGTAAATTGGGTTCCACACTTATCAATGCATTGGTGAAAAGATGGAGACCTAAGACACAAATTTCATCTTTCATGCAGTGAATGTACAATCACACTCGAGGGCATAGCATTACAACTCATTTTACTAGTGGATGGGTCAGTCATTAAAGGGGTAGTGGACGTTCGCGATTGGAGCGACATTTGCGATGCACTACTAGGCAAGGTGCCAGAGAAGTTTTTTAGTAGTCGGATAGAGATTAAATGGTTAGAAGAAAATTTCAATTATCTTGACAACTCCATCAGTGCCCTTGAAAGACAACAATAAGTTCGAGCATTCATCCTACAGGACGTGTTTTCAGCTGAGGTGGTAGAATGTCCACTGAAAGTGCGCCATGTAGGACGTGTTTTCAGTTGACATGGCTATCATTCAGGATGAAAGCACGTCTTATAGGGCGCACTTTCACTGAACATTCTACCACCTTAGTTGAAAACGTGTCCTGCAGGACGTCATCAATTCTAACTCGTGAAAATTTTCAAAATTCGGAATAGTTTTCAAACACCCCGAGAATCTCGGGATAATTTTTAGATTCAACTAGTACATTGTTTTTTTCCTATTCTTTCCCTCTAATTGCTTATATAAAGGGGGAGCATTCAACTGGTACATTGTTTTTTCCTATTCTTTCCCTCCGGTTGCTTATATAAAAGGGGAGTTTGCTTCCCCTACTCCATCAACTCTCTCAGCCACCATCCTTAAACCTAAAAAATCTCTCCTAAATTGTTTTTTTTGGTTGAGTGTTGAAATTTTTGGACGAAAAGATTAATTTGCATTTGATGGAGACAATGTGATAATTTTAAGGTGTGTTTGAGTTCACAATGATGCGGTGGCACTCGAAGAACCCAACATTTGATCTATGGTGTGAGGATCGAAGCATCACCTTAGAAGCCCATCGCATTGCAACTCGACCTCCAATTCATGTGGTTATATGATCACGGGTTAAAGTATAACTAGGGGTCCTAATTGATGGTGATTATGCGGTCACGGGTTCAAGTTTCATGTTACCTAAATAGGATGCTTTATAAATCCCATACATAAGTTTGAGACCATAATCATAGGAAAAATCTAAGGGGCTTTAGCTTATTCTTTTTCTATATCTCCACCAAAGCAGTATCCTTAACCTCTCTGTTCGAAACCTATGACGGAGTGGGGGGCAAGTGGACTTTCATGGGAAGTAGTGACTATTTTGGTAGAGAAAAGCTGAAGGTCCTTTAGGGGGCAAAAGCAGTTACGTTGACTAAAGAAATCTTTAATCACTACAATCGCTACCAACCCGATTCGAGTTTTACCTTTTCTCCACCATCATAGTCACTCCTCCCTGATAGTCCTCTTGCATCCAACTCTGTCATAGGCTTCAAAAATTAGGTTTAAGATATTGCTTTTGGTGGAAATGGCGAAAAAGAATAAGTTAATTATACTAGAAAGCCCATTTAATTTAACAATTACTTAATTACTGTTTTAACTTTTAATTTAACTTATAATTTCATTAATATTCATACCATACCCGTCCACTATAAGCTAATATGGTCTAGTTTCTATTTAAAACCATTCTCTTATGCTTTTATATTCATTTAACCCATGTAAACTAATAGTAATTAATTTTTGTAGTTTTTACGATTTAGTCTTTGTGTCATAATTAACTACTACCGAACCAAACTGTAATATGAAACTCTAATAACCTCGTAAATATTAAATAAATAATATTTACAGGCTTACTCATCGAAATTGTGGTTTCGAAACTACTATTTATGATACCACTAAAAACAAGCTATTACAATATTGGCCAATATATCTTGAGACATAGCCTTTCAATTGCTATATAATGGCTATTTTTTAGCCATGTCTTGAGACATCTTGGTAGGTCTCAAGATCCAAGCTACAATGACACTTTTTAAGCTCGAAATTAATGCATGTAGCAGCTCCAAATCATCTTCAACAACCATAAACATCCACAAACCTATTCTTTGGTATAAATACAAGCCAAAGACACTTTAAAACTCAAGAGTAAGGGTGAGAAAAATCTGATTCAATTTAAAAAACTCGATAAAAATTCAAATTTTGAATTAAATATTTGAGTTATTTGAGTTAATCGAGTTATTCGGATCAACTCGAATAAAAAATCAAGTTTTTCAGTTTAAATTGAATAAAAATCAAGTTTTTCGGCTTAACTCGAATGTGAATTGCACAATTCGAGTTATTCGAAAATTCGAATAGAAAAGACAAAATTACGTCGTTTTGATAAATGTTTACCCATTAAGTTAAAAACAAAACCATTATATTGTTTATATTGTTAAATAATCTTGCACTTCGTCTACTAGTTAAATAATCGGTCCATGTAAATGCAATATTAAGTATAAATAATAGGATTCGTTAACTCGACTCGACTTGACTCAAATTTTTTTTACTCTATTCGATTCAATTTGAAAACAAATTCAAATTGAGTTTGATTGCTAAAATAAGATTCGTGAACTCGACTAATTCAAAATTTTCTGACTCGATTCGACTCGACTCGATCGAATACTCACTCATATTCAAGAGAGAAACATCCAAGCAAAAAGTTAAAGAAAAAATCTTCCATTTCTTTATTTCTCTTGTACATATTCATTGGGAGCTTATTGTAATATTTTTTGTTACTCATCTTTATTTTTAGAGCTTTAATTTGCAAATAAACAACTACTAGAAGTTTGTTCATTTTCTTTTTATTGTAAAGAGTATGGTTAAAGTTTTTGAAGTGTAAAGCCTTAGAAGATTTGAAGGGTTGCTACTTCGAGCTTGTAAGAACTAGAGGGTTCTAGTTTAATCATAAAAGTTAGAAGAAAATATGTATCTCAATCTTATGAAAAGAATATAGATTGTAAAATTTGATAACGATTAATAAATAAAAATATAATGATTAGTAAAATACTATTTTAGACAAATATTTGATAACGATTAGTAAAAGTTAGAGGATGATAACGATTTTTTTGGGATCGATTTTAGACAAAATTACAATAAAATGTTTTGGTTTTTGAAAATACTATTTTTATATCGTAAGAAAATAAATAAAAATAAAAGGATTTTGATTATTTCAATTATTTAACATGTAATCCTAAAATCAAACCAATCCATGTAACAATTGAATTAAATCAAACTCGATTTGATCAGCTAAAACGAATAGAAAGATTTGAGGTGGTTTTTAATTTTTTTTCGTAGCCCTAAATCTTATAATGAGTATAAATTTTAAGTTAATTTGATATTTATCCCCTTTATACAATTATTTAATTAATAAATTATTAAAAAGTAATTATTTTTATAAAAATAAATGTGTTTCGATTTTTTTATATAACATTAATAAAAACTCATACATAATAATATTTAAACCTAAATACTATAATTTGTAACCTTTCGTAGCCCTAATCTATACTTTATAACGCATTCTTTATCTAACACCTGTCCAGATATAAAATCCTTTGCATCGTCTTTGGATTATACACTAATGGTTAAAATTCAGTTTTAGTCCTTATATTATACTCAATTTGAAATTTAGTCTTTATACATTATTTTTTTTACGTGAATTGGTACTTCAATTTTTATAATGTCATTAATTAGTTTAAGTAGTTTATTTTAATTAAAATGCTAACATTAATTTTTTAAATTTGTTAATATCATTAAAGTTTTTCATTAAATTTATGTCTATTACAATGTCTTTTTTTTATAATATGATTATTGAATGACTATAATAATTAAATTTCAAATTTAAAAAATAAAGATGATAAATTTTTAGATTAAAAGTATAAGGATTAATTTTAAAATTAGAAAAGTGTAGGGATGTGAAGCATATTTTAATTTCCAAAATCTTACTTTATAATTTAATAAAAATAATTAACGGAAGAATTGGTATTAATTGAAACAAGTATATTCCACAATTCATACTGTATAAGTAATAATTATTTTTTATATATTTTTATAATATGAAAAATTATCTATAAATGAATTATCCATCCCCTCAAACGTTTCTCCCGAAGCAAAACAAACTGAAAACAAAATCAAATAAAATACAACATGTTCAATAATTATTGAAAACTAGATTTTTAATCTAACAAAACGTTTCAATTTGCATCTTCGAATCGCTTTGAAAAAAGCAGTTTTTTAAGGTAAAAATCCCCCAAAAAGAAGGGGAGAAGAAACAGTTAGCTGCTCCGGAAATGGCGGACGCGTTTTGTTCGGACTGCAAGCGGAACACGGAGGTCGTTTTCGACCACTCCGCCGGCGACACCGTCTGTTCGGAGTGCGGCTTGGTGTTAGAGTCGCATTCTATCGACGAGACATCGGAGTGGAGAACCTTCGCCAACGAGTCCGGCGATAATGATCCCGTCCGTGTCGGCGGTCCCACCAATCCGCTTTTGGCGGATGGCGGTTTATCAACCGTTATCGCTAAGCCTAACGGTGCTTCCGGGGAGTTCCTTTCGTCCTCGTTGGGTCGGTGGCAGAATCGCGGGTCGAATCCGGATCGGGGGTTGATTCTCGCTTTTAAGACTATTGCTACAATGTCTGATAGGTATTTAAATTCCTTTTTTGGGTTTTTGGATGGATTTGTTTGCAATTGGTTTTTGCTTGGTATGGTGGAGTTTGTTTTGATGGTAAACAATTTTAAGTAATTGAAAAAATGGATATTAGTATTATGAATTTTGTGTGAAATTATTAGAGTTTTACTTGATTTGAGATTGAGATATCAATTGTTTCTGGGGGAAAATTAATGGGAAGGCCTTAGAGATTTTGAGGAATTCTAATCTATTTCATGGTTTTGGTTGCCGTTGCCATTTGGGAGAAGAGATACTTCAATTGTTGGTGAAAACAATTTATGATGCAATTTCTGTTAACATGTCTACTTGTTTGTACTAAAGAAAATTATGGAACAAAGCTTGAGGGCTGAATCTAGGAAATTTAGAATTGATTGGGAAGTGCTATGCTTTTCAATTCTATGTTTCTTAAACGCATTGATGTCTCTAATCTATGTGATTACTTTGTGAAAAGCATTAAATACTAGCTTTCAATTAATATTCTGTTTTAGGTGTACAGTTTTGTGTATTTCTTTGCTTTCCCCTTCCCTTTCTCAGTGAAGGGGACTTCTATGCTCGAGAGAGAGTAATTTACTATGAAATGTTACTTATTGGTATAAAATTATGTTTCAGGTTGGGTCTCGTCGCAACCATCAAGGTATGCTGCCTGATACAAATATAATTTGAATCATTTATGGTGTTTGAGCTTATTACCATGGACTAATGACATGTACATATGGACATATTATCGATATACTCCTATTTTGGTATTCATGTGTATGTATATTATTGATATAAGTTTGCATTGCTGCCATGGACCATATAAAGGGTATAAGATGTACTAAAGCAATACTAAGTTGAAACAAAATCAAAAGCATAGGTGACAGACTTTATGAGGTTGAGTTGTTTGAAACTGGATGCCTTTTGGTGTAAATATTGGCAAATTTGTGGTAAATGAGCTAACTAGAAATAAGGTATCAATATGAAACCCTAATCTCCATTGTTGTTTATGACTTGAAAGCCTCAAGTACATACAAATATAATCATAACCACTGCCACTCCCTTCCCCAATCAGAAGGAGTTATCAAATTTAAACCCCAATTTTGTGCATGAGTTGAAAGCATGAAATACTTATAAAGTTTAACATAGGCACATAGCTGTTGCAGCTCCCTCTTAGAGTCCCAGTCTATGCACAAACAAAAGCAAGTTATAAATTTAAACCTCCATCCTATGTGTGCATATTAGTAGACAGAAGCTTCTGCTGCTCTTAGTCACCTTGCAGTGAAGAAAGATGATTAAGGTTAAGGTTGATGGCTGGAAAAGAAATCATCTTGCTTATTGCTCAAAATTGTTGGTAAGGGTGTTTGATTAATAGGCTTGAAGATGTAACTAGATCTCTACCATAAATAATAGGAAAAGTTACTGGACAATTATACATTATTGTTTGATATATTTATTGTTTTACTTAATATTTGACTATCTTTATATATTGACACTATTTCAGTTGTATAAGAACTAAGACTTTATCCTTGAAATGTATCAGTAACCCATCAAACATAAAGATTTAAGTAACCATAGGAAGTTACTATGGAATAGAAGGCCAAGACGCAATGCTCTATAATTTGAAATAATTTGTTCTCTTCATCTGGCCTCTTAAATTTTCTTGGAATCTCTACAGCTGGTATTCTACTCCTCAATGATTGTCTTCTAATGATCACCACTAATAGTGAGAATGTTTATGTTTCTAAAAGAAAATTGTTTTGCATTTGAAGTATTGTTTCAAGCTAAATTTAGGGTTTGCCAATGAGGTCTTGGTTTAATGCCAAGGAGGAGGCTATGGGACTTTGAGATCCCTTGTTTGAGTCCCACCTTGTGTGGGCTTATTAGTGTATTTTTGGAGAGTTACAGATGTATTCTGGTTTTTTAGTTCGATAGTTCAGCATAGTTATTTATCTCTTCAATGATATATGAATGTAATGATTGATTATGATTGTAATTAGTTCTTTTTATGGTTGTATTTCGGAAAAGAAATGAAAAGAAAAAAGAAGCTAAATTTAGAGTTTTCATATCAATGGCTGTGATTTGTGGGGCTTTTTCCTTTGATTGAAGGATCGAGCCAATGAGATATATAAGAAGGTGGAAGACCAGAAGTCTAGTAGAGGAAGAAATCAGGATGCATTGTTGGCTGCTTGCCTTTACATTGCTTGTCGACAAGAGGACAAGCCACGCACTGTCAAGGGTACAGCCTAAGATTCTTTTAACATCTGGATGCTTCATGATTTATCTTTCCTAATGTCTATGAGCTTCCTTGAACCTGTGGATTTCAATTAGAAATTTGCTCTGTTGCCAATGGAGCCACAAAGAAAGAAATTGGCCGAGCAAAAGAATACATAGTGAAACAACTGGGATTGGAGACTGGTCAGTCTGTGGAGATGGGAGCCATACATGCTGGTGACTTCATGGTGAGTTTGCCTCTTTGCCATATGTTTGGGAGCACTTCCATGGTTGAATATTTAATTATTTATTTTTGCTTACCATTTATGGTTGTCGCTGACTTTATTTTGTTTAATTATTAGAGGCGTTTTTGTTCCAATCTTGGCATGAATAATCAAGCAGTTAAAGCTGCCCAAGAAGCAGTTCAGAAGTCTGAGGAGTTTGATATAAGGTCGCTATTTTTCTATTCTCATCATGGAGCTGTGAGCCTAAATAGAATTTCTTTTAGCCTTTTCCTTTCAAATGAATTTAAATATGCCTTGGATAATTCTGTATAGACCTATGTTATTTGACTTCAATTTTCTTTTAGTACCTATGTTTGACCTATATCTGGACATAGGTGTGAATATAATGACCCTCCAAATATCTGGACAACTTGGAAAAAATTAACCATGCCTGTATTCAACATTTGCCCGAATCTGAGTAACATATGTGACATGTCTGGATTATCAAGTTAATAGAATGGCTGATTAGGAAATGGGGATTTAAGTTGATTAACTGCTTGGTTGGGAAAGAATTAGAAATGTTCAAGTTATTATTCGAATGGTGAACTAAAGAAAAAGAAGCTGATAGAGCAGTAACTGACAATTATGGTTGAGATTTTGCAATAATTGCTCTTACTTTTTAAAGATTATTATTATAATGGTGACTTATGAAATGCTGGTAGTGAGAAGCAACACCTTTTTGGGATATGGATGTTTGTAAGTATTTTGGCATATATTTTCTAGAAACCATTAGTCAACTTCATTGATGGTTCGGGTATTCCATGCTCTGGCCGATTAGGTAGATCCTTGCAACCAAATTGTTCTTTCAATTTGGTTACTTGTCTTTTGCATGTTTTGGAAAGTTTATAGACTCTGAAAGGAAAAGAAATAAAATAAAATGATTCTCCTTGACATTATTCCATGACTTCTCACAGATGTCATCTTATTGTTTCCCACTGTTTATCTTTACTGCTTTTTAACTCTTGCAGCTGGATAAGATGAATGTTTTGTTCACATAATAGATATTTGCTAACGATTTGCATTTTTCACAGGCGGAGCCCTATATCAATTGCAGCTGCAGTTATTTATATCATAACACAGCTTTCGGATGATAAGAAGCCACTTAAAGGTTTGATAATGTTTCCTTCTTATTAACTAAAACTAACATGTTTCATGTACTACTTTTAGGTGCTTAGGTTTTATATCGAATAACCCAACATGGTGTCTAAGCAATGTGTTTGTATATTAAAATTAAAAAACAAGAACAGTGACATCAAAAAAATTGAGCTACTGCTATGATTCTCTGAAAAATGAACAAATGAATGCAGATATTTCCGTTGCTACGGGAGTTGCGGAAGGGACGATCCGAAATTCATACAAGGATCTTTATCCCCATGTGTCCAAGATAATACCAAACTGGTATGCCAAGGAAGAAGATCTCAAGAACCTATGCAGTCCTTGAATTACAGAACAGACAATAATGGAGATACCAGAAACAAAATCCTCAAAGTGCTGAGTTCTCTCTCTCGGGATCTCGTGGAACTCTTGGTACATTCCGATAATGATGTTCTAATTTTTCTTTTTTATCCTTTTTCATTTTTCTTGCATAACTCCGCCCGTGCAAGTAGAGACAAAGGGGGGAAGGAAGAAATGTGGAAAAAGAAGTCTATGGTATTTACTGATTAATTTTTATGCATGTTTGAAGTTTTAGCAAATATTTTGAGGCTGTATCATTGATGTTTATCACCTATAATTTATTCCACTAGTTAACCCTTAAAAGGGCCAGAACTTAACTACCGTTTGACCTCTAAAACCATACAAAATAAAGACTATATTTATAAATTTTGAATGCATTTGATCCGAAATTACCGCAAAAAAGTCTTGCAGGGAAATCCCAAACTGTTGAAATGATAGGTAAGGATTAATTTAATATTGTTTTTGAGAAATGTTTTTAAAAAGTGTGGTGGAAAAGTAATTTTGAAAAATTTGATTTAAGATTTGAGTGTTTAGTATTGTTATAAAAAAGTGTTTTTGATAAATAAAATGTTTATTTTAGACATGAAATTATAAAGTAAAAAATGTCTATTTTAGACATGAAATTATAAAGTAATAAATATGTATTTAAATAATGTTTAAATTAATTAATATTATGATATTTTAACAAGAATATAAAAATTAATTTATTATAATTTATTGTTAATATTTTAATATATGAAATATTAATTTAAATATTTCTAAATAATTAATATTAATTATTTATAAAATTTAATTAGAATATATAAATTATATTTTAAATATTTAAAGATAATCATTAAATATTTGTAATTAGATATTAACATAGTTATATTATTTTTATTTTAAATTAATAAATTTAACACATTTGTATTATTTTATTTTAAAGTGTATTTTGAATGTATAACTAATATTAGATATTAACATAACATAAAAAAACATAAACCTAAAAAATTAAAATATTAATTAAAATTTTTAATGAGTTCATATTTTCCCCGAAAGATTTTATGAAGGCATGTTTAAGAATACCAAGCTTTCTTAACATTTAAATAATTATTATCATCTCTAATAAGTTACTAAGATAAATGTAGCAACAACTGAATAACATTATAATTGCAAATAACAACTGCTCAATTATGAAATTTTTCATCTCAAAACAAAATATCAAAAGAACCTTCAATAAACTTTAGCTAACTAGTCACTCATATTTCTAATTGGAAGATTTCATATACCTATGCTATAATGCTTGCTTCACTGAAATCCTAGCTTTTGGGTCATAAGTAAACATTTTCAATAATAGATCTAAAGCATCATCACTGGCCATTGGAAACGTATCTGGTATTCTACATAATCAGGGAGGTATAACATATCTGGCCATTGAAAAGATGTTGGGGTCTCAAAAGCTGCAAAGATCTTTCCTAATTGATCAATGTCACTTGTGCCCTACAAAATGTTAAATGTTGAACCAACGAAAATGAGAAAATATACTAACAAGGATACTTTAAACAGATGACATATAGATACAAAGCTCTGTACCAAGAATTAACTCACCAAAAAAAATGCAAGTATCAAAAACACAGAAGACAGCATGAATGTGTAACCAACTATAGTTAGAGATTTGCTTTAATATGTTGCAATAACACATCAATGGCAATAGTTAATGACACCAACTTAAGGATATATCACAGAATACTGTGAACATTTACCAGGAAAACAACATGCTTATTCTGTGTACAAACCAAGTGGTAGCATAACTAATAGAGCCAAAACACATAAAACTTGAAGTTAAAATCAGAAACAACAAACAAATTTCTTATACTTTTCCCATACAAAAATAGTGCTAATGAAAAACAATCGATTGTTCGATGCAATGGTCAATTCTATAAGCTTAAGGTTAGCAAGCTAAAACTACCACTAGGTCAGCTTATTCCTAGTAGAAAATACTAATCCAAGATATTGGATGAATTTATGAGATTATGGAGAATAGAAAAGAAGGATTTTACTCAAAGAACTAACTTGACATCCATTGGCAGTAATAAGCTTACCTAGTGAGTAAACTTATGATCTGGACTCCCAAAACCATATAATTAAACAAAATTCAATAATCTTAAAGCAAGAAACTATCTTTTACTCAACAATCGACCAATTTCAGCAACACCGAACAACCATACTATTGCTCCAACATTTTCATTCTATATGAAGTACCAATGTTTGAAATCTTTTCCTAATGCATATTCAGATATAGGTATAACATATGAACTTCTATATATATATAGTAGTGATCAATTTGCATTTCAGAACTTAAGAAAAACTAACAGAACAAAAAATAAACCCAAGAAAGAGCAAGGCATAACACCCGCCAAAGAAACCCTTTATCAACAAAAAAAAAACTCATAGCTACACCCATTTATTGAAACAAACCACATTGTATCAATGCCCTTTTTCCTAAAGAAATGCAATAAGAACAAACAAAATAGGGATCAATAGACCCAGATCAAACTCAATTTACAATCCACCAGGGGGAGAATTTTATGAATATTTGGCTAGAACAAGGATTACATGGTTTCAGTTACTCATAGATTTACAATCTTAGACAATTAATTTACACTATTTTGAACCAAAAAAAAGAAGAAAAGAAGCTAGGTTGATTGCTTTGTTCTTGAATCAATACCTTCACAAGCCACAAATACCATACATCAAATCCAATAAATCCAATTCTAATTACCCAAAAGAAACCCAAAATCAGTGAAAGCGCTTCCAGTAGATCAAATCAGCAGATTCAAAGATAAGAAAACTAAAAAAAAACAATTCCTAAAAGTTGAATTAAAACATATTTCAATATCAGATTCATAAGAGGAAAAAAATACCAGAGAGAAAATCAAGCTCGAGTTTTCCTCTTATTTCTTAGATTAAGAAAAAGAAACTTAAAATTTCTAGAAAACTTTTCTGAGCCTTTAGGATTAGGAAGTTTGAAACGATTGAGGGCTCGTTCAGCAAACCCTTTTAAAAATGACTTTTCACTAAATAAGTCCTGTTTGCTTTAAGGATTAATGAACAACCATAATTTGGGTACTTTTTTTTACTTTTAAAACGGGTTTAGGGATCCATTAAAAAAGTTGAAAAATACACCAGTAGCAGCCCAAACGAGCTTTTAGAAAGGTTAATTACCTTTTTAGCCTCAAAATTAGACACGGCACCAATTTCTTCTTTTTTCTTCCAGATGAACTTGGACGCTGCACAAAGCTAACTATGGTGGATTTATCTGATAATCATCTGACAGGTAGCATACCAAGAAGCATTGGAAAACTTTTGAAGCTTCAAGAGCTTCAATTGAGTGTTGATCAGTTATCAGGTACAATTCCTTCTGAAATTTCAAATTGCATGGAGCTAACTCATCTGGAAATCGACAACAATGCCATCTCTGGTGAGATTCCTGTTCTCATTGGCAATCTTAAGAGCTTGACTCTATTCTTTGCCTGGCAAAATAAGCTGACTGGAAATATTCCAGATAGTCTTTCTTAGGATCTTGAGGCAATTGATCTATCCTACAATAGCCTATTTGGTTCAATCCCAAAAGAGATTTTTGGTTTGAGAAATCTCACCAAGTTACTGCTACTTTCCAACGATTTATCTGGTTTTATTCCACCAAATATAAGAAATTGCACCAATCTGTACAGTTTACGTTTGAATGACAATAAACTTGCAGGAACAATTCCATCAGAGATAGGGAAATTGAAGGGCTTGAATTTTGTTGACTTAAGCAAAAATCGCCTCGTCGGAGGAATCCCTCCATTAATAAATGGATGTCAAGACCTTGAGTTTCTTGACCTCCATTCAAATGCGATTACAGGTTCTTTACCAGATTCTCTGGCTACTAGCCTACAATACATGATTTCTCTTACTCTGAAGCTGAGCGTTTTAAATGTTTATTTGATTTATGAGGATGAGGTTCAATAGAGGTGGCTGAGTTTTCTTTCGATTTTATTTTGGTTGTGGGTAGGAGGTAGTAACTGTTATATTTTTCTTGTTTAGGAGTTTCTTTGGTGTTTTACTTGCAGTCTGTCTATGTCTTTGTATGATATATTGCCATTTTCATTAATAAAAATCTCAACTTTTATTCAGAAAAAAATTTTAAATATAAATTTATTAATAATTTTGATAAGGGAAGGGGTTTATAAAGTAGTTTTACAAGATAGAGAAAATTGAAAAATGAAAATAATTTTACATTGGTGTAAGTGAATATATTGTAAGTAAATTTTCATTTGAATTTATTAATATTAATATATTTGATGGGGCCAAAATGGTCCGAGGAAAGGAAATTAAAAGAAAAATCCAGCTAAGGTCCGGTTCGGCTTGGGCATAGATTAGATATTGTAGCATTTTACATCCATTAGTTCCTGTATTTTTTATTGGCAGAATGCAAAATCCAACCTCAATGTTTCAAGGTTTTTCACTTTGGCCCTTAACTTTTTTTTGGTTGCAATCTCACTCACAATGTTGTCAACATTTTTGTTTGATGTGGCATACCAGACATTGTTGAGGTGTCGTGACATGTCAGTAATGACTTGAAATTCTGAATAAGTTTATTAAAAATATTAAATATTAAAAAAAATCCTTTTATTTCTTATTCTCACTTCTCCCTCGCGTCTTTTTATCTTCTTCTTCATTCATTTTTTCTTCTCAAAACAAATCCTAGGCGCCACCCAATGCACCGCCATTCACCACTGCAGAATGTATGCAGTAGTAGGGCTCTTTCATGGTTCTGTAGCAATCCTGAAGCTGAATTGATAAAAATGAAAGCCTTTGTTGTTTCATTTTTATAAGTTATCGCCGTCTTTGAGTTATTATTCAGTCTGGGCCACCACGCATGAAGAGAGTGGGAGCAAGAGATTAAGATTGGATATCATGTCACTTTCTAAGTTGATTTCAAAGCTAATTTTCATTATCCGAGTCAGATTCATGTGTACTATTTAAGGTTTCAAAATTATCATTATCAAACAATTTTTTTATTTTTATATATCCATGTTTAAGCCATTTAAGTTAATCTCAACCCTATCACTTACATTCATTTCAACATTAATTAATGTTTCAAAATCATTACTATCAAATACATCAAAATCAAGTAATTCTTCTTTACTCTCGCTAAATTCATCATCAAGTAAACTTGCCAAACAAATTTAATATCAATAAAAGTAGTGGGGTCTTTGGCATATACAACGTAAGCCGTGATAGACAATAACTGAATAAAGGACCTTATACAACACAATACATATTTCTATCATGCACATATCATACACTTTAACACAAACAAATCCATTTCTGTCATGCACATGACAGACAATAATTAAAGAAATCCAAACCTGCCATACACTTTAATAACCAAAGAAATCCAAACTTGTCATACACTTTGATATAAACAATAATCATATTTCAACGAATAAATCCAAACTTGTCATACACTTTAATACAAACAATAATCATAAACTCATGAAACAATAATCAGTCACAATAAAAGCAATGGGGTTTTTGACATACACAATCTAGATCCACATGCCATACACTTTAATACAAACAAATCTATTTCTGTCATAAACCCCTAAACAATTTTTTGAACAATAAAAAATCATAAACCCATTGAATACAAACATACACCGTGCATAAACCCCATGCAAATGCAACATATTTCAACAAAGAATTCCAAAAAATCATAAACTCATCCTCTAAATCCAAAAAATCATAAACCAACAAAGAAACTTACTTGTTATAATGGATGTAACACCATCGACTGGTTCTCTTCTATTAACTATTTTGGCAATTTTCTCTTCAATCATGATATCTTTTGTTGTTGTTTTTCCCTCGGTCGCTTTTTTCCAAAATTTCAATTGTTCAATCGTTCTCTTACCTTGAAAATTTCAATCGTTCAATCGTCCAATCTTTTTCCTAAAAATTTCAATTAATTCCAATTGTCTCTTTTCATATATTTTTTTCTATCCGCCCGTCCTTAAACCCCCAAAATTAAGACCCTTCGATTTCTCATGTCCAACATGACAAGTTAACTGATCACATCACCTGTTCCGTTAAGCCTATAACTGAAAATATTAATAACTGATGGATTTGTCAATTTTCAATAACGCTAGTGATTAATTTGTTGTTATTTTAAAGTTTAGTGGTTGAGTTGTAACTTTTCAAAGTTTAATAACTATTTTGTTATTTTAATAAAAATTGAGGGACTATCAGTATACTTTACTCTTAATTTAAAAAAAAAAATAATAAGATGTGAAAGTTTAATAACTATTTTATTATTTAAGATTGTCTAGCATGTCAAATCATGATCATATGTAAGTTTTTTTTTTTTATCATTACAATATTAGATTTGAACCCATATCATTTAAGAATCAGACCAGATTTTTAACCCTTACTCTAAATAGATCTTTACCTCAAGATATGGTATCATGTTGGATGCATTGAGGAGTGGGAAATAGTTGAGAGGTATTTGTGCAAAAAGAAACAAATATCATTCAATGGAAATGTGTGACAAGTCTTCCATCATCCAATGCTTTAAAAGGGAAGCAAATGCTAAAGAAAGCAAGATTTCCCAAAGGAAAAGAAAAATTAAAATAGAAGCAACATTTAATACAAAGGCAAAATGTTGCCTATGTAATGCAGGCAATTTAATTGTATAAATTAAAACCTCTCCCTCTCACACTCTTCTTATCTCTACAAATACACCAATGTACCTAAATTCTACCTATTACCTTCACTATCTTCTTTACCCAAGCACCATCGAACCATTCATCTAAACCTCCGCTTTGCTTCTCCGTAAGCCACGACGCCGAGGACGGTCATCGTATACCCGCCGATGCCAATAGCTGTGACGGGATTTCTAAACAAAAGTATTGAGATAACAACAGCCACTGCACCTTTTGCATTGCCTAATACCTGAATCACAATATAATCATCTGTAAGGAAATGCAAGAACCGGTCGAAAAACACAAACGATGAACAAAGTACCTAACCAAAACATCTGGGACGAGTTTACTGCATACAAGTTTTTCAAATTATAGCTATACTAGTGCTTCTACTTCGTGCAATTCAAACATTCAATAGGAAGCGGCTGATGACATCAATGAGAATTCCTTGATGAATTGACTCAAGACACTCCTTAGTGCTTAAGGTCAATATGTCCTACTGTAATCCATAGAAATATATATATCCAAACTGAACTAGATGAAGGAAGAAGAGATTGAACCTGGAGTGTTAATGCACTTGTATGTTTAGTCACCAAGAAGTTTGATAAGTTAGCCGAATATGCGAGTGTGGAGTTAATGAAAAGAAGCAGCCACATGTATCTATGTTGTCTTCCAAGTGATATGATGACTTCTAACACGTTTGGCTCCATTACAAGTGCAGTAGGCACTAAAACTAGAACTGCAATCGGGGACATGTAGAGCAGCAAATTCATCGAGTTCAACATTTCCCTGCAAGAACAAAACAACAGCACAAGCAATTACGTTACAAGGGAAAGACAAAAGGAAATGCTTATAGGGAAAAAAAAAAAAAAAAAAAAGAAGACCCGGCAGCTGGGTGAGACAGGAATTCATCAAAGACATAACATGAAAATTGATTCTCTTTAGCGGAATGCAACTTATCTTAGGTTAAACCCTGAGTGACAGCTTTCTCTCATATGACTCTGGAAACTCGCCATGATCAGCGAATAAAAAGGAAAAACAAAACTAAAAGCACTAACTTCTACAGAAGCGACTATAGACCGAACACATACAGGAATGTGCAAATTGCAGACGATAAACAAATAGAAACAAAAGTGCTATACCCTTCTGAAGAAAGCAGAATGCCCTGAAGAACAGATTTGAAGGCCCTTGCAGCAGTTGCACTTATGCACATAATGAATCCGAACCAGTGAAAACCCGGTTCGCCCTGCAACCCATAATCAAATTCAAAGGTTAGAAGTTCTTTAACGATTTAACCAAATGAGCTTGTAATGAAAGAAAGCCTAGAACTACAGAATGTTACTTAGAGCTCTTTGTCTCTTTCCTAATTAATAACAAATCATAAATGCCTCAAAAAAAATGCCATATATATATACACAGCTAAAATAATGTTCCAACACTAGGTTCTGCTAGATCAAAGGTCAACTTATACATCAAAGAAGGCATTACCAATGAACAGATCCGAGATCTTGAGCCAGTTTGTTTTGTTTCCTCTTCTAGAATTTAAGACTCTCGAGCTAATTTTGCTTATATAAGCTATGCATCTCAGGATATGCTCCGAGATATGGCTAATCACAGTGCAGTCAATATCTGTTGTATATATACTTTGGTACCGTATACATACCGATCTAACTTCACGACGTAAGATTTTACTAAGACGTTCAGTAAAAGAGCAGTCCTGCAATATTTCTTAAATAAAAAACTATGTTCTTGGACACTATTTTTTTTTTCTTTAAGTACCCATGTCTGGAAAATACATAGAAATATGAACACATACAAGTCAAATACATACTCGAGTCCAAATAAAATAACCATAAGACAACATTTGTAAATGATACAAACATCAATATAATCTCAGATCTAGCAACTTGGTCACCACAATTACATTAAAAACAAATTTGTGTAATGAGTTTCAAACCAAGCATCATCATAAGATCCAAAAGAGCTGGAAAATTAAAAGAAAGGAACATACCCCACTGGCAATAACAACCCCAGTAACAACGGGGACTAGAGCAGCGTAAGTAACCCAAGCTTCTCTCTTGAAAGTCATCAAGTAAGCAAACAAGGCAGTGAAAAATGGTGTAGTGGCACCAACAGCCTGGTTAAAGGAAACAGGGAGGTACCTCAAAGAGATGTTACCCCCAACAACTGAACAACAAAAGACAACACTTAAAGTAGCAATCTTTAGGAACTGAGGCCTGGATTTGATTGTTTGGAGAGGGACAAGCTTGATGAAAACAATGGAGATGTAGCTGAAGAAAGCACAAGCTGACATGTGACACATTGTTAGAAAGATTGGGAATTTGAAACCATAGTTTGAGAGCAAGTATTTGTTTAAGAGAAGAACTCCAATGTTTGAGGAGTACCATAGGATTATGAGGGAAACTATGAAAAGGGTTTGCTTTTTTGATGATGGCTGTTGGGTTGATGACATTTTTGGAGATTTTCAAGGTTCAGAGAGAAAAGGGTTGGATCTGCTTTCTATGAACTCGATGAAGAAGAAGAAGAAGAGGAAGATGTGAAGAAGATGCTGTCACCTGAGCTTCAATGGAAATTTGGATTTATTACTATTTTTTATGGTTTTTCTTTATTTTTTATTCATGTTTGTTAACACTTTTTTTTTTAATTTTTTGAAGTAATGTTAATTTTAAATTAAATTATAAAAATGGGTTATTTCATTTTTCTTTAATATATAAATTATTTCTGCTTTTTCTTTTTTAGTAATGAGAAAATTTATTTCCCCTATTTTACCTACCGGATAGTATATGTTGTTTATCTTTCAAAATCATAAACATTGCCCTTTAACAACATTCTTTTTCCATTTAAATTTAGTAAAATTTTATTTTCCCTAAATCTTATGATACAAATTTTCTATTATCTTATTATTAGATTATTATTTGATTTATATACAAGTTATATATTTTTTAATTTTACAAATTTAATTAAAAATTGTTATATGTCTTATTTATTTATTATTTATTAATTGAGGGCATGTAAAATGGTTTTTTAATCTCGATTGCGTGTTAAAAAATTTCATTATTAATGTATTAAATAATTATCTTGATTATTTTTTTATTTTTGAATTAAAAAAAAGAAAGAAAACACTAACAAGAATAACTATTTGTTTTAATCAAACAAGATTAACTATTAAAGAATAGTGTTTCATCATACATACATATGAGACGGATCCACTTATTTAAAAATTAAAGTAATTTTATATATTTTTATAACTATTTATATAATTAATATTTTAAAGATTCAATAGTTGAATTTATCAATATAATTATATTTATCATGCATGTAAAATTTTGAATCAATCCGATATTACAATTATATCGATCTAAAATACTTTACATATTAATATATATTTCACGGTTGATTTTTTTTTTATATAAAACAAATGGTTAGAAATTTTAGATCTACATCAAATTTGTCATGCATATAGACCATGAAATATAATGGTCGAATCCTTAAAATATAAGCAATGACAACACAATAAGATTATAATAAAAAAATAAACAAAAATTCAAGTAAATAACATAAGTCCAAGTAACAACAATAACACAACAAAATTATAAAAAAATATAAGCAAAAATTCAAAATAAAGTAAATCTACACGACAACACCAATCCAAACAATAAAACAAAAAATAAAAACAACAAAACAAAAGTCAAATAAACGAACAGTAATAACACAAAACCATTATAGAATAACTTAAATTTCTTCTTTTGAGGGTTTTAATTTAAGGTTTTTTTAGGAAGAAAAAATAGATTTTGGGTTTACAAAGTTAATATATTCAATTTATTTTTCAAATAAAAATTAAATAAGTACACCTAACCATAATAATAATAAACAAAAAGGAACAATAAATTTAGACACGAAAAAGAGTTGTTTATGAGTGTTATTTAGGAATAAAATTATATTTGGATTTAAAATATTTGGGTTTAGTTTATGAGTGTTTTTTAATAATGAAATTATATTTGGGTTTAATTTGTTGATGGGTTTTAAATATTAGGGGAAAAATTGGGTAAGATAAAATAGTTTGGGTTTGGGGGAAAATGAGTATAGTAAATTGAGCCTGGATATTGGGTTTGGGTAATATAAATTTAAAATTAAAAATAATATATTTTTATTCGATTTATTCGAATTATTCGAATTCGAAAATTAAACTCGATTCGAACTCGAAATTCGAAAAAAAAATTCAACTCGATTCGTTTAACTCAAATAACTCGATTTGAATAATTTGAAATTCAAATTTCTTTTGAATTTTTTGATTCGAATCGAGTTTTGCTCACCCCTACCTATACATATATATGGATAATAATAATAAAGTTTAAAACCTAAAGTTGATGTAGACAATTTATTTAACTAACACTTAGATAATTATTAATTTTTAAAGATTTTAGATAAATAAAATTTAAAATTTCAAGTAAAATTATAAGTTTTGAAAATTTTACTTAAATTTTTATGTAAGAAAATAAAAAAATATGTAACTATCATAAACATAAATAATATTATCATAAATATAAATATTATTTAATTACCATTAAGATAATTTATCTTAATGTTTAAACTTGTTCTCATTATATTCCAGAAAATTATCTAAATTATAATTTTTGTTTAAATTTTTATTTTTAATTATTTCATTAAATGTAAAAATATCATAAAATATATTATTTAATCTAAATTTAAATTTAATTTTAAGAAAATCTATATAAGAATTTCTTATGTTTAACATATCACTAATCTTTTTATTATTTTCCTATAATATTATATTTTAATTATTTTTATACTAATGTTTTCATTTTGAAAATTTTCATATTTAATTTAAATTACAATTGAAATTGGAAAATAGTAATGTGAAAACAAAAAAAATATTAAATTGATGGAAAATAAATAAAAGAAGGAAAGGTTAAACTTTGTGATTATGCCTCGTTTCCTTTTGGATTACTTTATCTAAAAACGTGATTGAGTTTAAAATAATTAATTTAATTAGGATTTTGGGAAAATACAAAATAACGATAACGTCACCTTGTTGTTCGTATTTGATTTTACAGGTATTGCGGCAGAGAGTGCCACGTATATTTTGGAGTTGTACTTTGAGCGGTCTGTCGGTTGCACGCTTACTGTTATTCCGAAGAAATCAATTCAATTTTATTTTTTGTTCCAACGTCTAATTTATTGTATATATAATACTAGGTTATTCTCAATAGCTCAGAAAATATATCTGTTAGGTGAAAGGAAGTAAATTACCTTTTGAACTTTTGATTTAAATTAGTTTTTATGATGATTTTTTGAATTATTTTTTATTTCATCTAATCGTTATTTCTCACTTAATGTTAGGAAAAAATTAAATCAAAATAGTAATAACAAATCACGTCATAATTAAATCTTTAATTTGTTCAAAATACTAATAATATAAGTAGATTTATAACTAATGTATATTATCAAATTTATTTAAATATTTATTTTATGTATTGTGGTGGAGCAATTTAAACATATATCACACATTCAAAAAATTTAAAACGTGAAATATTTATCATAACTTGTAAGCATGATGCGTACAAGTGTTGATACAAATAAAATATCATATTCTTGTACAAATACAAAAAAACTTTGTTCTAAAAAGTTATACTTTAACTACTAACTAGAGGCATTTAATAATTATTAGTGTCGAAACTATTTTTTGAAAAAAATAAAAATAAGTCTTGATTTATATTTTGAAAAATGAAAATGGAATCGCTACCAATAATTTTTTTTAAACAGGTGTAATTAGATCACCTTTCGAGATTTTTAAAAAAAAATTATTAAAATAATTTTGGTCTTTGAAACCATAAAACGAGTTCAGGAGTCAGTTACGTATAAAGAAGGATTAGCACCCTTACACGCCCAAAATTGGTATCTAATCGATTATTCAAAACCTTATTTGTTGAAAATTAAAACTTCGAGAAAAAAATTTAAATCGTGATCCTTAAATACATGAATGTCAAATTTATTCTATTTTGAAAATAAATTTTGCTTCCGAAGAAAGCTCGTTCTTTCGAATTAATCGAGAAAAAATCACATCCAATAAGTTAGGACATAACAATTTGAATATTCGAAAATAACAAGCTTTTAAAAAAATCGTATTTAAAATTTAAAAGAATATTCAATTATTCCGATTCAAAGAAAAAAAATCACACCCAGTGAGTTAGAACATGATTTTTTTTCAAATTCTTGGGACAAAGGACATTGCCTTGATTTATTAAAAAATTAGAGTATTTTTTAAAAATAAATTATCATGTTATGCAAAAATATGCACATGATTTACAAGTATAAATAATAAGAACAATATATACATAAAATATAATAAAATAATAAATTAAGTAGATAAATAACCGAATAAATGAATAAATAAAGAAACAAACAAATAAAATAATATAGGATTAATAAAAAAATTACATTAAAACTGGGTCAAATTTGAATTTTTGGAAAGTTTAAGGGTCAAATTAGAATTTTTAGAAAGTTCGAAGGGTCAAATTTAAATTTTTGGAAAGTTTGGGATCAAATTTGAATTTTTGAAAAGTTTGTGGGTCAAAAAATAATTTTAAAATAAAATAAGGGCTTCGTGGGAAATAAATCCAAAAATTCTGACACATGGTAGCTCCAAGGTCTCTTTTGGGTCAAGGACCAAATTGAATACCATGTGTAATTGTTGGACCGAATTAAAAATGATAAAAATTGAGGCAAAAGGACTTGATTGAAACAATTTTTAAAAGAAAATAACTCAATGGAAAATTTTCTCAATTTTTAAAAAAAAAATTCCTCCCCTAAATGCACCGTTTCACTGTGTGCATAAAATCCAACCCTTTTTTTTTTATTAATTTCATTTCTCTTTTACTTTCTACAAAAAAAACCAAGTTTTCTTTCTTTTTTCTCTCAAAAAATAAAATTATTTTTCCTTTTTTCATGGGCGATCGGATGGGAAAACCTTCATCGCCATGCGTCCGTCGGAGAACGACGTCAATGGTATAAATTTTTCAACTTTTCTTTATATTCTCTTTATATTTTCGAGCAAATAAAGTGAAAAAAATAGTGTTATTAGTTTTGAAAATAAGCAAACACAAATAGAAAAATATATTGCTCTTGTTGTTGATTTGCCCAGATATTTCTGCTACTAAAAAAATTTGCTGCTATTTTCTATCAATTCCTTGTATATTTTTCTCTGATTTTGTGTATTTGTGTGTGTTAAAATATATATTTTTGTTGGGTTTTTATAACCTTTTTTACAATAAATTTTTGAATTTTTCGATGTAAATCGAATGACGTGCGTATGGTGAATTTTGAATTTGAATTTGTATTTGCCACGATGACGACAACGGCGGCGGGGACTGGAGCAAAGAAGGGGCTAGGGTTTCCTATGTTTAGATTTTAGGGTTTTTTCTGGGCCAGCAAAGTTAGGGTTTCCTATGTTTAGATTTTAGGGTTTTTTTTGGGTTTTTCTTTTGGCTTTTTAATTTTGTATTTGGTTTTTATTTAGTATTTGGGCTTGTAGAAAAATATGTTTGGGCTTTATTTTTGTTTTTAATTTTATTATTTTATTATTTATTTTTTATTGTATCTATAAAATAAAATAATAATAATAAAATAAAAATTGATGTACTGGGCCCGGATGAAATTGGGCTAGTACAGCTGCCCATTTTTGCTTGTTGTCGTGTAACTAGAATGGAGCAAAAAAAGAAGAAGAAGACCAATTTCATCTGGTTCCGTTGAATTTCGTCATTTAATGCTTCTTGTTTTCAACGATCTGTCCTTTCACTTCATCGGCCACTCTATTCCACTGTATCCGCTTCACTGTAACCTCAAGAAGATAGGATTTAATATTGTAGCCTTATCCTGCTCATCTTTTAAAGAGACAGGATTTGCTAATATGGCCTTAATCTTGTCCACTGCAACTATATAGGAGTAGCTTCATCCTGCTCTATTGTAACTTGAGAGAGATAAGAATTTGCTTTCATGACTTTAATCCGACCCACTGTAACTTCAATGGTATAGGATTTGGTTTTGTAGCTTCATCCTACTCTACTGCAACTTTAGAGAGAAAAAGATTTGCCTTTCGTAGCTTCACTCCATTTCTCTGCCACTTTAGTGAAGATCAAGGTCTGCTACCGTGAGTTTTAATCCTCTTCTCTATAACTTTAGGGGTATAGGATTTGCTTCTGTAGAATTAATTTGCCCCTTTATAACTTTAGGGGTAAAAGATTGGATTGCTTTAATCTGTCCCATGGTCGGGGTAAAAGATTTGGGGTTGTAACTTTGCTTCATTCCACTACAACTTTAGGGAGATTGAGGTTCGTTACTTTAATCCGCCCCTTTACAACTTTAGGGGTATAAGATTTGTTCTATCGCCATTCTCTGTGGATATGACCTGTATAACTTGTTTTATGGGCCTCTATCTAGGCCATTAGACTAGGATGCCATGATTTGAATGAATCAAATGTTCCTATCTAAATGCGCATGAATGATGTTGATATGCATGCAAAGATGTCATATTTAAAATGTTTTTATTGTCTTAGTCCTTAGGTTGTCACTGATCGTCTTTTTGCCTAAGTTCTAACATTGATGTGTCACCATGCCTTTTCTTCAAGTCTGGCATTCTTGATATGAAATTCAAAGAGGTAATCATAAGCTGAACCCGTTCGTTTCAAGATCCCTTCAAACCTCGGGTTTGGTTATTTCCGACTAATGGTCCTGTTTCAGGTCCTTATACTATTTAGAATTTCCCAAAGTAATATGCACAAATCTTTTTATATCTTATATCATCAAGTCCATTAACCATTATTTCAATGCAAAAAATGCTCTGAGCAAGGTTATGAAAATGGATAAAATTGAATTTATTGACGATAACGCTTGAATGGAAATAAATGAGAAGACATCAAATATTAATCAAAACATCAGCCAAAATAACAAATGTTGGTCAAAAACTAGCAAATATTGCTAAAGTGAGCAAAAAGAAATAAAACCAGATGCCCAAGTTATCAACGTATGAATTTCTTCGAGCAAACTTGATGAGGACCACTTTGAGCTTGATGTGTACCCATGAAAACTATTACACTTCGTCGATGCCCAAAATGTAATGTCTCTCTATCCTGTTACTTCTAAGAAGGAAGCCCACTTTGTGCCCCATTTTTTATCCAAAACTGAGCTACTCCTTCGGGTTTTTGACTCAAATCTCCTTAGGCTTTGAGATGCCTTTTGCGAGTTTTCATCTCGGCCTCACTTTTTTTTTGTGTTCGAGCCGTCCTTTGCGGGTTTTCAACTCAACCTTTGTTTTTAGGCGAAGTATTTCTTCACTGAATCTGAGTTCATGGGGTTTGACAAATCCTTACCATACATCTCAGTTAAGATTAAAGCTCCTCCAAAGAAGACTTTCTTTACAACATATGGGCCTTCCCAATTTGGCATCCATTTTCCCGGAAGTCTTTTTGCATAGAAAGGATTTTTTTCAAAACTAGATCTCCCTCATGGGATTCTCTAGGGCGAACTTTTTTATCATAAGTCTGCATCATCCGTTTCTGGTACATCTGGCCATGTTGGATAGCTTTCAACCTCTTCTCTTCAATTAGGCTCAGCTGGTCATATCTAGACTGGATCCAATTAGTCTCATCTAACTTTACTTCTGACAAGACTCGGAGGGAAGGAATTTCAACTTCAATGGGTAAAACTGCTTCCATTCCTTATACTAATGAGAAAGGTGTTGCCCTAGTAGAAGTTCTAACTGACGTTCGATAAGCATAAAGAGCAAAAGGTAGCTTCTCGTGCCACTCTTTGTAGGTCTTTATCATTTTCCCCACGATTTTTGTGACATCCCCACTTTAAAAAAATATAAATTTATGGTAGAAGTCCTTAAATAAAGGTTTTACAAATAAATAGTAGTATAAGAAGTTTTGATCGTTTTTAGAGGAAACTATTAGACATGGAAAAATAGAGAATTATTAGTAAGAGCATGTGGTTAGTTAAAAAATTCGTTATTGAGTTCAAGGACTAAATTGAATAAGTTGGAAAAGTATAAAAATTAAAACACAAATATTTTATTTTGATGGAAGGACCTAATGGCAATTTTACCATTTAAAAAAAAGAAGAAAAATGTTATGATTGCGTTGATTTTTTATTAAAGTTATCATTTAATAATTATTTAAAATATAATATTGTATTATTATTATTATAATATAAATAAAAGAAAGATGAAAAATCTTTCATATATGCTCTGTTTCAATTTTATTTCTTTTACTCTCTGGTTCTCTCACGAAAGGGAAAGAAAAAAAAGTTTCTTTCACCATTTTTCTTCAAAATTCAAGCATAAGGTATGGTTTTTCTTCAAATTTTTCATAGATTTTGAATATTTAAACCCTGTTCTACATTTATATACCAATAGTTTTTGATTTCATTAAGTATTTTGAAAGTTACCATTAAAGAGCATTGATGGAAGCTTAGGAAATTTAAGTGAAATAGGTATATTTTCTTGATAGAAAATGATTAGAAGATGAATTCTAGCTTATTAGAAGTGTGAAAAAAAATGAAATGGGATGAGAAATTTATTTGGTTTATTTGGCTAAGTTGAATGGGTAGTAGAGAAAATTGATTATTTTGAGTAATATTGGTGCTAAATGATAGCTTATAAATTAGTGAGTACTCCAGTAAAGACGGAATTGAAACGGATAATCGAGTTGAAAGATATGAGAATTTCGGATTTGGAAGCTTAGTATATTAATTTGATAAATCATGCATATTTATGTTTTTTTAGTAGTTTTAGTATTAAAATGGATAAATGATATTATTTCGTATTGAATTGCTCATATTATAGCTAAAAATGAAGCAAGCACCTTGAAGGAGAAAGACGAAGAGAAGAAGTAAAGCGATTAAAATTTCTGTTTGTGCTAATATTTTATTTTCATTACATAAAGCTTTAGTATAATTAGACTATTATGATTAATTATATTAATTTTATTTTTATATATTTTTTTTTGAGTTTTGAATGAGTTTGAATTATTTAGTTAATATTTATAAAATTATGATTTGAGATGGAACATGTTCAATTTTTCAAATGATTAAATTAGTAAATTCATAGTTATGATTTGAGCTTTAGTATTATGATTTTATATGTTTGAGCAAGAAAATATTTAATATGTTTTTGAATTGAAAGCCTAATTTTACATTAGACAAAATATATGATTTGATCATGATATGAGACCAAAAATGAGAATGATATGAAAAATAGAATTAAAATGAAATTTGATTTTTACCCCGGTACACTAAGTTAGACTAGATCAGATATAGTTGGCATGCCGTAGAGTCTTTATATAAGAGGATTTAGATCTCCCCAATTCCCAGAGGGTCGAATGAGAAAAGGCCAAATTGGTCGGTTTTTATTATTGTTAGCACCAATTCCCAAAGGGTCGTGGGCAGTACTAATTCCCTGAGGGTCGTGGACTACTCTAATAGCCATCGTTGCCGAACAACTCGGGGTGACGGATTCATGTATCTGGTTATGAGTCTAAACTTTGGTACGAGGTTTTGATTGAAAGAAAAACAAAAAAAAAGTTGAATACATTTGAATTTCTTTATTGTGTGAATTAAATTGATTATATGATTTTAAATTTGAATAAAAAGCTTATTGTTATTTATTTACTTTTATTAATTAATGTATATTTAATACTTATGTAATGATTTATATGATATTAGCACCACTGAGCATAAAAGTTGCTCAGCATGCGATTTGTTTATTTTTCCGTGCGCAGGTAGTTAAATTCAGTATATCGTACGAACAGCATCCAAAGAACCGGAATTCAGCTCAAACAAAGTTGGTGAAAAGTTTACTTTTTGGTTAATATGTATGAAATGTACATAGGCTTATATAGATATAATATTGGCTCATAAATTAAATTTAAATATATGTTTATTATGTCTTTTTTGCTAGTACTTTTTAATCAATGTTTTGATGAAATGGTTAAAAGTAGATATTAAGTTTATTGAAATGCTTTGAGAAGTTGAAGTGTTGGGAATTGATTTGGGAGATTATTTGAATGTGATTATATTATGAAATACAAAATTTTACAAGGGGATTTTACGTAAATAAGCAGAAATGCTACCGAAATTTTTATAAAATATTTTTCACTACGTTTAAAAAAAATAGAAAAGTAAGTTGCTTCGACAACAAAATGTGACATTTTATATTCGAATCCAACAATTGGGTCGGGTATAAGGTGTTACATTTGAGTGGTATCAGAGCTATCCAAATCTGATATTAAGTGAGTAAAAAAATTGATGTATTGTGTATAATTAAGTATAGTTTACATGCCATCATTAAATATTTAGTTTGAGCTGAAATCGAATGCTGAAAATGCTTTATTTGAAATTTTGTATAGTAAAATGTCTAAGGAATCGAGAGATAGTCTCAAACGAGAAATAGAAGATAAAAATAGACCCAATCCACTTGGTGAAGAGGGACTAGTGTTCATCAGTCCCCGATACTTAAGACAGAGATAGTCGGCTAAAGGTGAAGATCCGTTATTGCGTATTGTTGCTGATTTGTTACAGAGAGTCGCTGGTGTTGTACCTCAGCCTGCACCTTCCGCTAGACAGAAAGGGTCTTTGATTAAAGAAGTTAGAAAGCATGGGGCAATTGAGTTTAGAGGTGTGAGAGGTGTTGATCCTTTTACTGCTGAAGAATAGTTAGAATCAATTGAAAGAATATTCGAACAATTAGAATGTACCCTAGTTGAATGTTTGAAGTGTGCTGTGTCTCTACTGCAAGGAGATGCCTATCATTGGTGGAGAACAGTGGTTCGTTCTCATCGAGCAGATCAAATTAATTGGAAGCTGTTTCAAACTGAGTTTAGCAAGAGGTATGTGGGAGAAAGGTATTTAGAAGAAAGGAAGAATGAGTTTATTGAGCTGAAACAAGGAAAAATGAACATTACTGATTATGAACGAGAATTTCTTCGCTTGTCCAAGTATGCTCCAGAGTTGGTTCCTACTGATGAAGCTAACTATAAACACTTTCGTCAGGGATTGCGAGATGAGATTAAAGTTCAGTTGGCTTCTCATAGGATTACAAAGATTGCTGATATGGTAGAAAGAGCCAAAATGGTAGAGCAAGCAATGAGGTTAGATAAAGAGAAAGTAGATGATAAAACTCAAGGAAAAAGGCCAATTGGTTCTAGCTCACAGCCACATTCTAAACGAGCTAGAGATTTCAAAGGTCAAGAGAGATCCACTTCGCTTCAGATTGGTGCTGATAGTAGAAGCCGATCTAGATAGTCATCTACTCCAATAGCCAGAACAGACCGTCCTGGTCGTACTGTTTGGATACCTCAGTGTGATTATTACGGAAAGACTCATAAAGGAGAATGTTGGCGTAAGATCGGAGCATGTATCAGATGTAGTTCGATGGAGCATTTTGTTCGGGATTGTCCAAAGTCGATTGATGTTACTCCTGTGTCATCTCAAAAATCAGCTTTTACAATTCGAGGTCGTGGTAGTACTCGAGGTGGTGCCAGTAGTAGAGGTAATCAGGGGAGAGTCACTGATTCATCTGCGAGTCGTGTAGAGGCTACCATTCCTGTCAGAGTTTATACTATCAGGACCAAAGATAAGGGTGATGCCACTGATGTTGTTTCTGGTATTTTTTTCTCTATTTTTTATATTTATTCATGCATTGATAGATCCGGGTTCTACACATTCATACATGAGAACTGGGTTGATTAAAACCGAGAAACTATTAGTTGAGATGTCTGAGGTTAGAATTAATGTTTCAAATCCAATGGGACATTTAGTGATAGTAAATCAAGTATGTAGGCGGTGCCCTATTGAGATTCAGGGTAAAATACTTCTAGTCGACTTATTGTTGATTCCATTTGATGAATTTGATGTTATTTTGGGAATGGATTGGTTGTCAGAGCATGGTTCTTGATTGCCGAAAGAAAAAGTTTATGATACAAGATTCAAATGGTGAAAAGATGAAAGTGAAAGGTATGAAACCAGTTGGTCCTGCCCGAATTATCTCAGTAATAAAGGCAGATAAGTTGATGAATCAGGGTTGTGAAGCGTTTCTTGCTTATGTTATGAATTCTACTGTGAAAAGTCCAAAATTGGGGGAAATCCGTACGGTGAATGAATTTCCAAATGTGTTTCCTGAAGAATTACCAGGACTTCCGCCTAACCGAGAGGTGAAATTTGCAATTGAGGTATATCCGGGAACTACTCCAGTATCTATTAGCCCTTATCGCATGTCACCAAAAGAGTTGAAAGAATTGAAAATACAGTTATAAGATTTATTAGATCGAGGCTTTATACGACCCAGCGTATCACCTTGGGGCGCACCAGTGTTGTTTGTAAAGAAGAAAGATGGTTCGTTGTGTTTTGATGCAAGATGGAAAAGTGATTACATATGCTTCACGACAACTAAGACCATATGAACGTATCTATCCGACGCATGATTTAGAACTGGCAGCAGTGGTTTTTGCATTAAAGATTTGGAGACACTATTTATATGGTGAAAAGTGCTACATCTACACAAATCACAAAAGCTTGAAATATCTTCTCACCCAGAAAGAATTGAATTTGAGACAACGTCGTTGGATAGAGTTGTTAAAAGATTATGATTGTGTGATTGATTATCATCCAAGTAAAGCAAATGTTGTTACTGATGCTTTGAGCCGAAAATCCCTGGCTGATTTGAGATCAATGTTTGCACAGTTGAGTGTTTGTGATGATGCTGCCTTATTAACTGAATTAAAAGTGAAGCCTCGGTTAATTGAGCAGATTAGAGAGGCTCAGCAAAATGATGAAACGTAATGAAAAAACGAAGAACAATTGAGCACAATGGCCCAGGAGACTTTGATATTGGAGATAATGGTTGTGTAAGATTTCATGGAAGGATTTATGTACCAAACAATGTGGAATTGAAGAATGAGATATTTCAAGAGGCTCATAATAGTCCTTATGCTATGCATCCAGGAAGTACCAAAATGTATCGGGATTTGCGAGGATTATATTGGTGGCCAAGTATGAAGAAAGAGGTTACTGAATATGCTATAAAATGTCTTACTTGTCAAAGGGTAAAAGCTGAACATCAAGTTCCAACAGGACTACTTCAGCCTATATCAATTCCCGAGTGGAAATGGGATAGAATAACTACGGATTTCGTTAGTGGTTTAACTTTCACTCGAATGAAGCATAACGCCATATGGCTTATAGTGTATCGATTGACAAAATCAGCTCATTTTCTTCTAGTAAGGACAGACTGGTCATTAGATAAGTTTGCAGAATTATATGTAGCTGAGATAGTAAGATTGCATGGTGTGCCAACGTTTATTATTTCTGATTGCGATCCTCGATTTACTGCAAGATTTTGGAAGAAGTTACATGAATCATTTGGCACCAGATTGAATTTTAGCATAGCCTTTCATCCTCAAACAGATGGTCAATCAGAACGCGTGATTCAATTGTTAGAAGATATGTTACGAGCTTGTGTCATTGGTTTTGATACTGATTGGGAACAATACCTACACTTGCGAAATTTGCATATAATAATAGTTTCCAATCAAGTATTCAGATGGCACCATATGAAGCTCTTTATGGACGTAAATGTCATACTCCTTTGTGTTGGACTGAACTTGGTGAAAAGAATATGGTAAGCCCAAAATTAATACAAGAAACAAAAGAAAAGGTTCGACTGATTAAAGAAAAATTAAAAGCAACTTCAGATCGACAAAAGTCTTATGCTGGTTTAAAAAAAGAGAAATTGAGTATAAAGTGGGAGATAAAGTATTTCTAAAAGTATCTCCATGAAAAAAAATTATGAGATTTGGTCGAAAAGGAAAATTAAGTCCAAGGTTCATTGGACCATACGAGATTATAGAAAGAGTTGGGCCTGTTGCTTATCGTCTAGCTTTGCCACCAGAATTAGATCAAATCCATAATGTGTTTCATGTATCGATGCTTCGAAGGTATAGATCGAATCCATCACATGTTGTGTCAATGGAAAACATTGAGGTACGACTTGATTTATCATATGAAGAAGAACCAGTGCAAATTTTAGCAAGAGACATAAAAGGGGTGAGAAACAAACGAATTCCTTTGGTAAAAGTATTGTGGAGGAATCACAATATAGAAGGAGCTACTTGGGAACCTGAGGATACAATGCGATCTCAATATCCAAACTCTTTAGGTAAATTTCGAGGATGAAATTTTTTTTAAGGGGGGGAGAATTGTAACATCCCCACTTTAAAAAAATATAAATTTATGGTAGAAGTTCTTGAATAAAGGTTTTACAAAAAAATAATAGTATAAGAAGTTTTGATCGTTTTTAGAGGAAACTATTAGACATCGTGAAACCATAATCTATTTGGCCATCATGAAACCATTGGCATGTGTTCCATCATGAACTTCTTCTAAGATTTTATTAGCCTCAACAGAATCAACACACCTCAACAGGACTCGATCTTTTTTCTTTTTATAAAAAATATCCCGTCAAGGACATAGTCAATCGCAAGCCTTCTCAATGTTCTTTTGTCGTTCTCGGTGGCTTGCTCAGAGTACTTACGGTCTTTTACATATTACAAAATTTCCTGGTACCAAGGATGATTATCCTTTTCTTCCCCTTCAATGCTGTAGCAATGAGCTAAAACCTCGTAGATACTCATTTGAATAGGCTTCATATCCTTTTGCCTATTGACCATGATCATGGAGGCAAGAGTAGCTAAAGTATCGGCTATCTGATTTTCCTCTAGCGAGAGGTAATGGAAGGTGATGTCCCCAAATTCTTTAATTAACTTGAGAACTAACTTTCGATAATCCATCACTTGGAATCTCTCATTTCCCATTCTCCTTGAGTTGATAAATTACCAATGCAGAATCCCCATACACTTCTAAAACTTTAATCTTGCATTCTATAGCTGCCCGAATACCAATGACACATGCTTCATATTTTGTCATGTTATTTTTGCAATCGAAGTCAAGCTTACTTGCGAGGGGATAATGATCTCTTTTCAGGGATACCAGAACTGCCCCAATCCCTTTATCAGTAGCATTTGAAGCACCGTCAAAATGCATTTTCCATGGTTGCTCTTCTGAATCTTCTTTTGCTGTAGTTTCAACATACATTAGATCTTCGTTTGAGAAATCAAAATCTAATGGCTCATAATCCTCGAGAGCTCTGCTAGCTAGAAAATCTGTTATTGCACTCCTTTTTATCGCCTTTTGTTTCACATAGACTATGTCAAATTCAGAAAGTAGCATTTACCATTTGGCCATCCTTCCATTTAATGCAGTCGACCCCATCATAAACTTGAGAGGATCCAATTTTGAAATCAACCAAGTTATATGATATAACATGTATTGCCTCAACATTCGGGTAGTCCAAACCAGAGCACAACATAGTTTCTCGATCGGTGAATATCTTATCTCGCATTTAGTGGATTTTTGCTGAGATAATAAATTGCTCTCTCTTTCTTCCTTGACTCATCATACTGTCTTAATACGCATCCCATAGAGTTTTTGAATATGACCAAGTATAAGATCAAAGGTTTATCTGGATTCGATGGCATCAAAACTAGAGCATTGGACAAATAATGTTTGATTTTGTCAAAAGTCTTTTGGCATTCATCATCTCAAACTCCTAGGTTGTGCTTCTTGAGAAGACGGAAGATAGGATCATATTTCTCAATTAGTTGTGAGATGAACCAAGCGATGTAATTTAATCTCCCTAGGAACCCTCTAACTTCCTTTTGAGTACATGAGGGTGGGAATTCCTATATAGCTCTAAATTTATCTGGATCTATTTCAATTCCTTTTTTACTAACCACAAAGCTTAATAGCTTGCCTAAAGTGGCCCCGAAAGTATCTTTGCTTGGGTTTAACTTCAACTGAAACTTGCTCAGTCTTAAGAACAACTTTTTTAAAACTTCCACATGTTCCTCTTCCATTCGAGATTCTACGATCATATCGTCGACATAGACCTCAATCTCCTTGTGCATCATGTCATGGAATAGAGTCACCATAGCCCTTTGATATGTTACCCCTTCATTCTTCAGTCCAAATGGCATAACTTTGTAGAAAAAGGTTCCCCACATGGTGACGAATGTAGTTTTATCCATATCCTTAGGATTCATCTTTATTTGGTTGTACCCAAACAAACCATCCATGAAAGAGAATAAGGATGACCTGTTGTATTGCCCACCAAGGTGTCGATATGAGGTAGCGGGAAATTATCTTTTGGACTAGCTTTGTTTAAGTCTCGATAGTCTACTCACATTTGTACTTTCTGGTCCTTTTTAGGAGCTAGCACTATGTTGGCCACCATTCTGAGTATTCTACCACTCGTAAGAAGCCGACATCAAACTATTTTCGGACCTCTTCTTTTATCTTTAGGAAAACATTTGGTCTTATTCTTCGAAGCTTCTATTGGATCGGTTTACATTCTTCTCTTATAGGGAGCTTGTGTACCACGATATCAGTGCTTAGATCGGGCATATCCTGATACGACCATGCAAACACATCCTTGAATGAAGCAGATCAATGAGATCTCGCCTCATTTTTGTAGAGATACAGGTTTCAATCTTCACCTCTCTTTTGTCAACTTCATCTTCTAAACTCACAACTTCTATTGATTCTTTGTGAGATAGGATTTGTTTCTCGTCTTGCTCAACCATCCGTAACAAATCAAGAGATAAACTATAATCTTTGGCTTCTTCAAAATCCTGAGATTCCTCTGAACACACATCCTACTTAAAATGAGGCTTTAAGTCGGCAAGGACGTTACTCATATCGTTGATATCTAGGGACCTATCATAGACCAAAAGATCTGAAAGATAAATGAATTTAAGAATGTTTATTGCTGTATGAGATGAATGAAAAGAATAATGAGAATTTTTGCCAATATGGGTAAAAGAAAGTGCATCTTTTTTTATTGAAAATAAAAGCAAATGAACATGTGCCATTTATAAAAAGATCCCAATTGCTCTTGGGCTTAGAGCAAAAAGAGTGTTTTGAACATTACTCTGGAAAAGTCTTAAAAGTTACAAACAGCTCTTTCGCAGTCTAATTGTCTAGAACGCTTCCGAAGGCGTAGGGGCGAATTCTTGACAAATTCTTTTATTCACTCATCCCTTCGGAAAAAGCACTAATGTTCAGAGTCTCTATTATTTTTGCCAACCTATCTTTTGTCTGCTTTCGCTCGGGTTTAATAATACCTCCCGACATGAATGACTTTGAGATATGAGGAATGACCATTGGCTTGCTCTTGATCTCTTCCCCACTTATTTGTACTCTTCTTTTCTCTTGTTTATTTTGTAGTTCTTCCTTTCTTTGTTTCATATTTGGCTTGAATCCTAAGCCAAACTGGTCACGCTTCTCTACCAATACGGGCGCTATCTCCTCAATCCTCTTCCAGGTGAAGTTACTTTTTCAATAATAATTTTAGCCCCATCCTAATGGTCGTCAATATCTTTGGTGTGAGGATTTTATCTCCTTCAGCCACAAAGGTAGCATTCACAAACTCAACGATCTAAAGGGGCACTCCATGGCCTCCTCATCTGTATTTATGTAGGGCATATCGCTAGTCACTAATGCAATGATATCCTCCTCAGCATTAATGGTGATTAATCGACCTTCTGTTACCAATTTTAACTTTTGATGCTGTGATGATGGTACTGCCCCTGTCGAATAGATCCACGGTCTTCCTAACAGGCAATTGTAAGTCAACCTAATGTCTATTACCAAAAAGACCATCTCATACGTGTTTGGACCAATTAGGAGTGAAATCTCAATTTTGCCCATCACTCGTCTCTCCGTTCCATCAAAGGCCTTTACTACGCTTTGGCATGCCTTCATGTTAGAGCTGTCTATCAGCGACCTATTCAATGTTGTTAGTGGTAGCACATTCAAGGTTGAGCCATTATCTATCAATACGCCTGGTATAGTGTACCCTTTGCATCGAGTCGTAATGTGAAGAACTTTCATTGAGCCCATGCCCTTGGAGGTATTTCATCATCATTGAAGAAAATGAAATTATCTGCACTCAAGTTATTAGCCAGTCGATCTAACTTATTTACCGAGATATCCTCCTCCATGTACGTTTCGTTTAACACTTTCATTAGCGCATTACGGTGGGCTTCAGAACTTGATAGCAGGGCTAAAACTAATACTCGATCCGATTGCTTATGTAACTGTTCCACCACATTGTACTCGCTATGCTTTAGGAATTTAAAAAATTCCTTGGTCTTCTCCTCAGTTACTGGCTCATTGATCGGTCTGTAAACGTCAAATAAATTATATGTAAGCAAACACTGTTGATGCAAGTATAATAGACAGATGTGAGTCTGTCGGATATCAATCCCATGAGGATGGTATTCTTGTTGCTTAAATTTGTCGATGTAATTAGAGTTCAATTGAAAAGAATTGTTGAGAGTAATGTCACCACAATTTAGTTAAGACTGCACAAATAAAAGAGTTAAAACTGTCAATGCAAATATAACATAAAATGTCAGATTAAAGTAATAGAAAATGAATTGTTTGTTGAAGATGTTTGTAAATGTAAATTCAGAAAATTAAAAGAAGTAAATTAAGTGTAAAGAAATGAGGGGATTCTTGACTTCACAAGTTGGCAACACTAAATGTGACTACAAGGTAACTGATAGATGAATTTTCACCGTAATTAAGTTCTAATGAGATCTTATTGCTATCAACTTCCCTATTTAACAAATACACAACAGCTCACAATTACCACACCTTCCAGTGATGGCAATGCTTCGCACTCAAGAACAAGTGGCCAAAATTCCTTCTTGCCTCAAGCAATTTCCGTTGTCTTGCTTGTTAATCTAACTTTGTCACCGCACCTTCCAGTGACTGCAATCGGACTTCTGTGGTCAAAACAGTTAAATCTAAATATAAAAAAAATGAGAATAATTGAGTAGAAATCAAAATAGATCTAACATTAATAGGTACTTCCAAACACAATTAATAGTCAATAGAACCATCAACATTTAAGAGGACTTAAAGAAGAAATTGAAGCATGCTATTCCTAGTCTACTAGAATCCTTCCGTAAGTGCTCCTCTTGCGTCGGACTTAGGCACTCCTCGTCAAAAGTAGTCGCCTCCTTGTCTCATCAGCTCACCCTCTCCGGAAGTTAAGCTTCTACGGCAGCTAACTTTAAGAAAATCAGATTTAATTTTTTCACTAGCTTGATGATGATCTTCTCTCACTTCCCTCTATTTATAACCATTAGAAAGCAGGTTTACCCCTTTCTCAGATCTAACTCCCTTTTTACAGCTGTACAAGTTTGTTATTGCCAACTGTGCACTCATGCAGATCTGGTTTGTGCATTAGGTAGTTGTAGATTGTCACGAAATCTCTGGACGTAAATTATGATTTTTATTCGCTGTGACAACTTGACATTTTCTTGCGCTGGTGCTTTTAGATAAGTTAGCAGCGTAAAGTCCCTGGTAAAATGTAGAAGAATTCATGTGATGACATATTTGGCCGCAATTCTATACCAAGTTGTGGCTACAACTCTGAATGCTTTCCTACTCCTATATTCTAAAGTAGATTTCTATGCTGACAACTTTAGATGCAAAACTGATACTGAATATAGCGAAATTAGTAGCAAAAAAGGGATAAAATGAAAGAAAGTAAGACCATACAACACTGACTTAAAAAATGCAAATACTAAGTATGAAATGCTGAAAATGTATGCCAAATATGATACAAAAAGAACAAATTATACACTAATTAGGGGGAAATTAAGTGTCATTTCTAATGTTATCACATCCCCAAACTTGAGTTTTTACTTGTCCTTAAGTAAATAAAAGCTAGCAAAGTCATATCCAAATTCTTGTCATCGTAATCATCATTCTAGCAACTTAAAAATTCTCTGGAATCCGAATGTATAAATTGCACTCACATGATAGAATATTATGCCAACAATTTATAGGCTTGAATAATCAAGACTGCAACTTTACTAATGCTAGCATCATGCTTTGAATCTTAAATCCTCTTAACCACTACAACGTTTATTGTATAATAATATATATACATATATTATAAAAGTGACTGAGAGATGTCATTACATTACTATACTCTTGTTCCTAGGTAGTAACGATAGGGTGCAACAAATCCCTAGGGAGCATGTAATTGCGTTGACACATACTCTTGCAGTGACAGCCTTTGGCTAGATAATTTTTCTAATACTTGCAGAGGAGTATTCCCCCTGTTTGAGTCACAATGCACCCACATTGGAGTGTCTTTTACTAGTCGATTTAATTATATATATAGCTGCAAGATGGTAAATTAATTCAAGATTCAACTAATGATACTATTCATTTATTACTAATGTAATTTTAGCCATTCATCCAAAAATAGAAGGATTCAACATTCAATCACATTCTTTCAATTCACGCATTAGCGTTCCAAATAATTCAAGATTTAAGCATCAAATGAAAGAAATTGTGGTCACATTTTTCTTAAGTATGCATACTTTCATTCAACTAAAAAGAAAAATATAATCTTAAACTTGTGGGTGCAATTGCATTTTCATTTCATACTTCCCCCCAAACTTAGTGTCTACATTGTCCCCAATGCACTGACAATACTATACAAATATTAATGGAAATGCAACTACAATGCTAATGTAATAAAAAGTAAAATGCATTAACAAGTAAAATGCAATGACAACTAGATGAAATGTATGCAACTAAACTAAATACCGAAAAATAAAACTAACTCAGTGTGTTGTAGTCGAGGATGTGGCTGCATTGGACTTCTTTTTCTTTTTAGGGCGCTCCTCTTTGCACTTCTTTTTTTCCTTGCACTTGTGCTTTTTCTCTTTGGGTGCAACCGATGCGGTGGATTGCTCCTCCATGATCGGTTGGATGTTGGCTTCATCGATAGTCACATCCGATGGATGTATCTCAGCAAGTGGTGCCACATATGGCATAATAGCCAGAGGATTAGAATCCTCACTACTAGATGTGATGACCTCGACCTAGCTCACCCCAAATGGCGCCAGATTTTCAACAGATACACGCACACTGGCAGGTGCGTCGACAAATTTCTCTGATAAATTTGTCAGAACAACTTTTTCTTCTTTTTCTTTTTCCTTCTCTTCTCTTTCTCTTTCTCTTTTTCTCTTTTCTTCAACATCCTCAGAGGCAATTGCTATGTGCTCCTCTACAGCAGCAACCTCTCTTTTCGCTGTATTGGCCCTCAAACTATTTCAAAATTCATCCTCAAAGAGGTTGACGATGTTTTGGAAGAAATCTTCCATATCCTTGGAGTGCACCTCTTGATCCTCATCGTCAAAAATGTGGATTCTGTGTGGGGACTGGATGGACTGAGTTTTCCCTCTAAAACAGGTTGTTCTATTGATGGAGTAGCCTCCCTAATAATGGGAGGGAAGACAGGAAATTCTGGTATGGGATTCCTGCTCAAACTGCTTAATGCGCTGACAATGGCAATATTCCACGCCCTTGTATAAGCATATAGGTTCTATCTATACTCCATCTCATCTATTGCGCTGACAAGTTTGATTTGTTGGATGCTTATCCGATCAACAATCTTTTTAATTTCAGTAAGCTTCCTCCAAATCTGGGGATCTGTAGGCGCATGGGTTTGGGTGTCTTTTTTCCCTTTTTTTCCTTCTTTGGTGGCACCTCCTTCACAATAGGGGTTTCTTTCCCCTCGTCATTCTTTCCTTCGAAATATCATTTATTGGGCCTTTGTTTTCCAAAAACTCTTCCTTTTTGTGAGGCACAATGCCCCTCTATTTACACAACAACATGATCAAAGAAGCAAAAGGCAAGATACTTGTTTGTTTGGTGGCAAATTCAGCAATTTCCTGGTGAAGGATTACCCCAACATCAATTCGTTGGCCCTTAATTATGGAGTGTAGCAGTCACATTTTGTCCAGCGTAGCAGTAATGCTGTGAGTTGATGGTAGGATACGACAATTGATGAAGTGAAACCACGCCTTGCTCTGAACGGTAAAGTAATGGTGATGCATCGTATGATTGTTTGGATTGTTGCCAGTCCAAATAGCATCGTCGATGCATAAGTCATTCAACAATATATTAGCACCTTCTTCTGTCAAGTTTTCCAAAAACTCGACATGCTCGTCTTCTCCCTCAACAATGTGGAAGAGGGCATTGATGTGGTCAGCGCTCCATGGCACCAAGCCTTCACGAACGAAGATGAACTCCTGCTCTGGATCAATCAAGTTAGCATAAAACTCTCTTACCATGGATAGGGAGTACCCTGCCGGACGGTCACAGAACTGCTCCCATCCCAAACGCGAAATCATTTTGGCTACTTGTTTCCCCAATGTCATTTGTGGGGACAACTGAAATCCTTGCTCGGGATGGCAGTTTCTTTTCAACATCATCTATTGAAAATGGTCCTTTGTCGCTTTCATTAAAAATAAGATAGGTTCCTTGGGTGGTGGCTGGTCGGCATTTCGAACCATTGCTGCTGACAATTCTATAGCTGGTTTGGAGGGGGTTTTAGCATTACAAGTTCTTGCCATAACTAACTAAGAGAAAAGAAGTGAGAATACTTTGCAGAAAAAATTGAAGGTTGAAGAAAAAGACAATTACAATAATAATTGTGGATGTGAGTGTGAAGAAGTAGGGTATTTTATAGAAGATAGAGGTGAAGAGTCGTGATGATTGCTGCTGCCGTGATAGTACATTGTGCCTGCAACTAATAAATGTCATGACACAGATCATACTTTTTCAGATCGATCCAACAGTTGGGGATTAGGGTGAATCAATCGGCGTGATTTTTTCCCGAAACGCTTTGATGAGTCAGGAATTGGACGCGTCGACAAGTTGTGCTTTCATGTGCATTAACAAAAAGGAGATCTTTTCTTCCTGTAGAAAACTAAAGAAATGAATTAAACTAAAATAAAAGACAAAAATTAACAAAAAAAAATTACAATGACATCCTAAGAAAATGTAACAAGGTAAATAGTCTCGTTTTGTTCGTTGATGTGTAGGCTTAGGTAGTGCTTTAATCGTTGGCCGTTCACTTTGAATTGGTGCCCATCTTTCAAATCTTTGATATTCACCGCACCATGTGAAAATGCTTCGACAACTTCAAAAAGACCTGACCATCCTAAACGCAATTTTCCTGGGTGCAATTTTAAACGTGAGTTAAATAAAAGCACTAACTGATCAGGAGAAAATTATCGCCTCAAAATGATGTTATGCCATCTCTTAGTTTTTTCCTTATAAATGGCAGCATTTTCATAAGCATTGCGTCGAATTTCTTCCAATTTTGAAATGTCTAACAATCTTTTCTGCCCCGCAGCATCACAGTCTATGTTCACTTGCTTGTTGCCTACATGACTTTATGTTCAAGGTCGATGGGTAAGTGACAGGATTTACCAAACACCAGCTGATATGGTGAAATCCTTAACGGTGTTTTGTATGTAGTGCGAAGTGCCTACAACGCATCATTTAACCATGAAGACCAATCGCGTCTAGATGGTTTAACCATCTTTTCAAGAATACCTTTAATTTGTCGATTGGATACTTCCACTTGACCATTAGTTTGCGGATGATATATAGTTGCCATGCGATGCTTCACACTATATCATTTTAAAGCTATCACCACTTGATTACAATGGAAGTGAATGCCTTGGTCGCTTGTTAATGCTCTAGGTGTTCCGAATCGTGTAAGGATGTATGTGTGAAAGAACTTTAACACAGTTCGAGCATCATCCTTTGGAACAATTATTATTTCAATCCACTTTGAAACATAATCAACAACGACGAGAATATACACATTTCCAAAAGAATTTGAAAATGGTCTCATGAAATCAATACCCCAAACATCAAAACGCTCAACCTCCATGATAGGATGTTGTAGCATCTCGTTACATCGAGATATTGCTCCGGTGTGTTGACATTTTTCAAAATATTGAGCAAAAGTTCGGGCGTCTCGAAACAATGTAGGCCAAAAAAATCCTGATTGTAGGACCTTTACAACAATCCTAACACCACAAAAATGGCCTCCATAAGGAGCATCGTGGCAATGCTTCAGGATAGAAAGCATTTCTTCGTCAGGAACGCAGTGACGAATGATGTTGTCAACGCATACCTTGAAAAGGTAGGGCTCATTCCAATGATACTTCGTAGCATCCCGAAGAAACCTAACCTTCTGGTGACCTGTTGCACTCAACGGTAGCTTTTCACAGACTAGATAATTGACAACATCTGCGCACCATAGAGATATGTCGACAAAGAATAACTTCTCATTTAGAAATGCTTCGACAATTTGCGGCTTATTTCCATCTTCACTTCCAAATTCCAAGCGAGAGAGGTGGTCTGCTACTTGGTTCTCTAATCTTTTCCTGTCTTTAATCTCAACATCAAATTCTTGTAATAATAGGATCCATCTAATTAGCTTGAGTTTTGTATCTTTCTTAGTAAAAAGGTATCTCAAGGCAGAATGATCAGTATACATTGTAATTTTTACGCTGACAAGATATGAAAGGAACTTGTCAAATGCAAAAACTACTACCAGTAACTCCTTCTTAGTGGTTGTGTAGTTCACCTACGCTTCAATTAGAGTCTTACTAGCATAATAGATTGAATGAAATACCTTATCTTTTCGTTGTCTAAGCATAACACCCACAACAAAGTGGCTCGTATCACACATCACCTTGAGCGGTTGCGACCAATTCGGTGTGACGATAATGGGTGCATTCATTAGCTGCTGTTTAATTTTAAAGAATGCTTCTAGAAAAGCATCATTGAACAAAATTTTTTTATTTTGCTCTAACAAGAAGCAGAGTGGTTTTGCTATTTTGGAGAAGTCTCGAATGAAACGTCTATAAAATTTAGCATGATCGAGAAAACTTCTTATTCCCTTTACATTAGTGGATGGTGTTAGCTTTTCAATGATCTCTACCTTTGCTTTATTAACCTCAATGCCCTAACAAGATATACGATGGCTAAGGACAATGCCTTCAGTTTCCATGAAGTGACATTTTTCCCAGTTCAGCACTAGATTGGTGTCCTCGCATCGCTTCAATACTTTTATTAAATTGTCAGCGCATTTATCAAAATTGTGCCCATAAATAGAAAAATCATCCATAAATACCTCTATGATCCTCGATCATATCAGAGAAGATGGCCATCATGCACATCTAGAATGTAGCTAGGGCGTTGCACAAACCAAATGGCATTCGTCGGAAAGTAAAGGTTCTAAATGGGCAAGTAAATGTTGTCTTTGCTTGATCTTCCGGTGCGATTATGATCTGGTTGTATCTAGAGTATCCATCAAGAAAACTATAATAAGCCTTACCAGCTAGCTTATCCAGCATTTGATCAATGAATGGAATTGGGAAGTAATCCTTCTTTGTGGCTGTATTTAAACGACGGTAATCCATATATACTCGTCAACTTGTAGAAATGCGAGTAAGAATTAGCTCATTTTTATCATTGCTTACCACTGTGATGTTGCTCTTCTTAGGCCACATTGGACTGGCTCACCCATGTACTATCCGAAATTGGGTAGATTATGAGTGCATCCAACCATTTGATGATCTCTTTCTTCACTACTTCCTTCATTTTCTCATTTAATCTTTTTGTTGTTCAATTGACTGCTTTCTTTCATCTTCCAACCTAATTTTATGCATGCAGAAAGAGGGACTAATGCCTCTGATGTCCTCTATGCTCCAGGCGATGGCTCTTTTGTGTAGCTTCAAAATTCCAATTAACTTTTCTTTTTGGCTTGTGTTGAGACTTGCGCTGACAATTACTGGCAATGTATCATTGTCACCTGAAAACATATTTTAGATGCGTTAGCAAAGGCTTTAACTTCAGAGTCGGAGCTTCTTCAACTGATGGTTTAAAAACAGGGATCGTCCTATTAGCTAGAGCCAAAGATTCCATTTACCAGCCATGTCTAAGCTCACAGACATTAGCCTCAATTTTGTGATCACATTCAGGTAGGACATTGTCTTTAGATGTTACTGCATATTCCTCTAGCACTGTTGAACTTCGTTCATTAAATTCATCTGTAATTAACTCGTTTAGAACATCAATATGGTGACATTGTTCCCTAATTTGTGATAGAGATACTTCGAAAACACTGAAAGTTACATGTTCATCGTTATGACGCAAGATCAACTCGCCCTTGAAAACATCTATAAGTGTGCGTACCGTTGCGAGAAATGGGCATCCTCCTTATCAGCTTCACAATCAAGTATGATGAAGTCAGCTGGGAACACAAACTTATCGACATGGACGAGACCATCTTTAATCTATCCTTCAGGTTGTGCCAAATATCTGTCCGCAAGTTGTAATGTCACCGGAGTGGGCTTCATCTGACCAATTCCTAATTTCCTAAAAGTTGAAAATGGCATAAGGTTAATGCTAGCTCCTAGATCACATAAAGCTTTATATAAGTAATGGGTTCTAATTGAGCATTGAATTGTGAACCGCCAGGATCTGTTATTTTTTGTGGTAGCTTATTTGTCAGTATAGCGCTACACCTTTCTGTGAGCGCAATCGTCTTAATATCGGATAGCTTCTTCTTCTTTGATAACAACTCCTTCATAAATTTCCCATAGCTAGGAATCTGCACAAGAGCATCAACTAGAGGTATATTAATATGTAATTACTTCAAGGTAGATACAAACTTTTGATAATCTCTGTCATGATTCTTGTCCTTGAATCGCTGTGAAAATGGAAAAGGTATGTTCACAGTGGGTGTTGTGATATACTTGGTTGTGTCGACATAGGCAGTTCCGTCGACAACTTTGTAGGATGAATGGTCGACATGGGTGTGACTATTGGTGGCTCCTCCTCATTTACTTTTGCTATGTCTTCTTCATATGCAACTTCTTATTACTTTGGTTTGTTTACGTTGACAAGTGCTTGGTTAGAGCTGTTACTTTGTTCGGTAATTTGTTTTCCACTCCGCAACGTAATAACCTTGCAATGCTCCTTTCCTTTTTGATTTAGATTTTTAATGTCACTAGGCAAAGCACTTGGTGGTCATGTGTTCATGTTAGAAGCTGGTTGTCCTAGTTGTGCTTCCAACGCTCGGATGGAAGAAGAATTTCCTTATACGGTAGCTTTTGTTCTTGTAATATGCTCACGCATTAAAGCTTCAAGAGTAGCTAATAGATCTGATCTTGGTTGAGAATACTACGGTTGTTGTTGTTGATGTTGTCCTTGCATAGTTGACATCACAGTCTGCTGTGGCTACATTCGAACATGTGGTTGCATCTGATTATATGACTGCATCTGGGTATGTAATCGCATCTGATCAGGCTGTGCATGCACTTGAGGATTATGATTATAATTCTGCTGATTGTAACTTCCTTGTCTAAAATTACCTTGATTTGAGGAATTTTCATATCTGTATGTGGACGCATTCTGATTCCCTCAAGGTTGTTAAGCCCTACTTGGACTGTTATATGAGTTACATATGAATTCCCGTGGATGTTATTAACATAAAATGCATTCTCAGCATGCTGTAGACAGTCCTCATAGCTATGGTTGTCGTCGCAAATTTCACAAGAAAATGTCGAGACATCCATTTGTTGGGCTACTTGAATAGGGGCAATATCACTCATTCCTTTCATGTTCTTTATCATGTTCGCCAGAGAGGATACTTGTGCACTTAGGGCTGATATAACATCTCAATAACTCCAGGATTTGTCTTCACCTGAGCAGAACGAGTAATCGAGTACTGATAATAATTTTGTGCAAATTCTCTCTAAGATTCGCATATCTTCATTATAAGTGCAATCCAACAAAGGACCATTAGCAGATGCATCGACTAGATTTATTGTCTACGCATTTAATCCATTGTAAAAAATCTCAATTTGTGTCTCCTGTCGGATTCTGTGCATGAGACAACGTCTAAGCAGAGTTTTGTAACGCTCCTACGTAGTGTGCAATTTCTCATCATCTAATTGATGGTATGTCGTGATATCATTCCGCAGTCTAGCATTCATTGTGGGTGGATTGAATAGTAGAACAAACTGAGTTGCTAGTGCATTCCATAAAGCAATAGATCCAGTTGGTAAACCAAGAAACCATGTGCGTGCTCTTCCTTGCAAAGAGTAAGGGAACAACTGCATCTTTAAGGCGTCATCAGGAATACCGTGTTGACTGAAAGAAGCACATATAAGCAGAAAAGATTTGATATGCTCCCTCGCATCGTCATGAGGCAAACCAACATATTGCCCATTCGAGTTTAGCATTTGGAACATCATCGGTTTCAGTTAAAAATTCCTAGCTTGTATTGCTGGTCTAACAACCCCTGGTTATAGAGTACAAGAACAATGAAGTCTCTAATTGTCCTGTCTGGAATTTGCTCTTCTTATGGCAACGGTATATTGTTGACTTGTTGTGGCTGCACTGGAGGAGTAGTATTTTGTGGCAGCAATGGTGGTATAGTGTTATTATTTCCAGTCATTTTTCTTTGCTCTTGTCTCTTCCTTCGAATAGTTCTTTCAATTTTCGGATCAAAACTGACAATTTTGTTAGGATTTCTCTTTGTGGACATAAAACACCTAAAATTTTTGAAAAGAATCAACAAAAAAAATAAAACAGATTAGTAAAAAATATAAGTCAGAAAGAAAGAATAATTATAACTACAAAAATAAACATCAAACAAACGCCATCCTCCGCAACAGCGCCAAAACTTGATTGGCCTGTAAACGTCACAGAAATTATGTGCAAGCGGACATTGTCGATGCAAGTATAATAGACAGATGTAAGTTTGTCAGATATCGATCCCATGAGGATGGTGTTATTGTTGCTTAAATTTGTCGAAGCAATTAGAGTTTAAATGAAAAGAATTGTTAAGAGTAATGTCACTGCAATTTAGTTAATACTGCACAAATAAAAGAGTTAAAACTCTCAATGCAAATATAACATAAAATGTCAGAGCAAAGTAATAGAAATGAATTGTTTGTTGAAGATGTTTGTAAATGTAATTTCAAAAAATTAAAAGAAGTAGATCAAGTGTAAAGAAATGGGGGGATCCCTAACTTCACAAGTTGGCAACGCTAAATGTGATTGCAAGGTAACTGATAGATGAATTGTCACCTCAATTAAGTTCTAATGAGATCTTACTACTATTGACTTCTCTATTTAACAAAGACCCAAGTGCTGAAAATTACCACACCTTCTAGTGCTGGCAATGCTTCGCACTTAAGAACAAGTGGCCAAAATTCCTTCTTGCCTCAAGCAACTTCCGTTGTCTTGCTTGTTAATCTAACTTTGTCACTGCACCTTCCAATGACTGTGACTACAATTGCACTTCCGTGGTCAAAAAAGTTAAATCCAAATATAAACAGATGAGAAGAATTGAGTAGAAATCAAAATAGATCTAACATTAATAGGTACTTCCATAAACAATTAATAGTTAATAGAATCCATCAACTTTTAAGAGGACTTAAAGAAGAAATTGCAGCATGCTATTCCTAGTATACTAGAATCCTTCCATTAGTGCTCCTCTTGCGTCGCACTTAGGCACTCCTCGTTAGAAGTAGTCACCTCCTTGTCTCATCAATTCACCCTCTTGGGAAGTTAAGCTTCCATGGCAGCTAACTTTAAGAAAATCAAAAAATGTGGATTTAATTTCTTCACTAGCTTGATGATGATATTCTCTGACTTCCCTCTATTTATAACGACTAGAAAGTGCAGGTTTACCCCCTTCTCAGATCTAACTCCCTTTTTGTAGTTGTATAAGTTTGTTATTGCCAACTGTGCACTCACGCAGATCTGGTTTGTGCATTAGGTAGTTGAAGATTATCACGACATCTCTAGACGCAAATTATGATTTTTATTCGCTGAGACAACTTGACATTTTCCTGTGCTGGTGCTTCTAGATAAGTTAGCAGCGTAAAGTCCCTAGTAAAATGTAGAAGAATTCATGTGGCGACATATTTGGCCTGTAATTTTGGACCAAGTTTGTGGCTGCAACTTTGAATGCTTTCCTACTCCAATCTTTTAAAGTAGATTTCTACGCTGACAACTTTAGATGCAAAACTGATACTAAATATAACGACATTAGTACCCCAAAGGGGATAAAATGAAAGAAAGTAAGACAATACAACACTAACTTAAAAAAAATGCAAATATTAAGTATGAAATGTTGAAAATGTATACTAAATATGATATAAAAGGAGGGAGAAATTAAATGTCATTTCTAATGCTATCACTCATTCACTCACATCTTGAGTTTGTTGTTTTCTCTCTTCTCAAGCCAAACCATCAAGGCTTTCTCATTAACCTCCTTCTCTGCATCTGTAAGACTTGCATTTTCATTCGATCCTTCCTCCTTCGATACTGTTACGCTGCAGTCATAGCTCTACGGTACCCTTTTATTATCCTTATAAGGAAATGCCACGAGTTTCTGAATGATGACCTGTGGTGTCATTTGACCTCCAACCTCACCTTTTGGCCTGGATATAATTACCACTGGTAGGTTGGCCTTATAAGTCTTTCCCAGTGCCCTTTCCTTAGAAGCACAAACATTATTTGTCTTTTCATCTTTCCTTTCCTCAAAGAACTCAAGTTCTTTATTATCCATCAATTTCTGTACCAAGGTTCGGACTTCGATGCACCATTGGATTTTATACCCCTTCATGGCATGAAACTCATAGTAATTTTCAGCTGTTGTCACCCTATCCTCTCTCTTTTGCACGATCAAATCTCTGTTAACCATTTATTGCTAAACCCATTTCAATGGAGACTTGACCTCCCCCACATCATTCTTAATCCTCTTGCTCCTCTCTTCCGTTAATACGTTCAGCCCCTGATTGGGATGGTTTGGCAAGGGATTTCCAGCAACATTAGGTTCTGCGAACTTATCGAACATTATGATCCCCATCTTAATAAATCTCTCAAACAACTTTTTCAAAGCAGTGTAATTCTTGATGAGTGACCTTGATCGCGTTGTAAACGTCACAGCAAATATGTGCAAGCGTACACTATTGATACAAGTATAGTGGACAGAAGTGAATCTATCGGATATCGATCCCAAGAGGATGGGTGTCTGCTGTCTAAAATTATCAGTGTATTGAATAAGTAAAATGCAATAAATTGTGAGAATGGTTATCGGAGCAATAATGTGAAAATAAAGATAAAATGTAATAAAGGTAAAATAGGATCCACAACGTGAGTAGTCAACAGAAAACAAAGTGTGGCTTACAAGGTTAAGAATAACAGGTAATTTGCTTATGCAATGAAGTGCAATGAACATCTTACTTGGCTTTTCAATTAGATCTATGACTTTAGCATGCACATTAACCACACCTTCTAGTGCTGACAATGCAACACACTTAAGAACAAGTGGACCAAATTCCTTCAATCCTCAAGCAACTTCCATTGTCTTGCTTGTTAGTTTAAACTGTCATTGTACCTTTCAATGGCTGTGACTGCAATAACACTTTCGTGCTAAAATCATTCAAACCCAAAGATTAAACAGTAAAAGAAAGCTTGAATAAGATATCATTTAGTCTGATAATCAAGAGTACTTCCATACAAACTTGAAATAAACATGAATTATCATCATTTAAGAAAGAAATGTAAAAGAACAAATAGAGAATTCTATTCTTAGGCTAGTCGAAATGCTCTCTTACTTCCCTCTTGTGTCACACTTAGGAACTCCTCGTCAGGAGTTGGTCTACCTTGCTTTCTCATCGACTCACCCGAGAGGTCTCAAGCCTCCATAGCCGAAAAGCTCAAAAGCTAGGTTGAAGAAGATAATATTGCAAAATAGGAGACTACTGGAAGAAGAGACTCCCCTTCTTCATGCATTGTGTGTGCTTATATTTAGCCCAAATTGTACAGTTGTTTATTTTTCAAAATTGAGCTGTACAAGTTGGTTATACTAGATTAGACAGCTCACACATTTTTGTTCTTATCAGACAGCTACCAAATGCAGCGATAATTTTGGGCGTAATTCTGGATACGTTCATGCAGCGACAATTCTGGACATATTAATGCATCGACATTCCTGGGTGCAATTGAAGAATACTTATGCAACGATAGCTCTGGATGCGATTTGAAGAATATTTATGCAGCGACAGTCTTGGGTGCATTCCGAAAATATTCTTACGACGATAGTTTTGGGTGAAATCTGGAAGTGCTCATGAGGCGACAGTTTTGGGTGCAATCTAGAGTGCTCATACAGTGACGTTAGTAGTAAAATATGACAAAATTAAGGAAACCTAGGCTAATGTCCACTGAGTTAGAAAATGCAATGTACTAAACTAAAAAAAATACTAAAATATGTACTAAGGATAACTAAATGGGAGCAAATTATCCAACAAATGGGGAGAAAACATATATTCTTTTTAGTACCATCAGACCCGTTATTCCTACGTGGTAGTCACATTGAGCATTTGTGTCTTACCATTCTAAGAACGGGGGTTGCATTGGCTTCAAATAATATGGGGACATTGCTCGAGCATCGTATAAACTCTTGTAAAGCTCTTTGTAGGTCATCGGAATGGGAGTGAATTGGATTCTTTCAGTGTTCGGCCTTGAGCTCGATTCTTGTCTCGTTCTACTTTGATAATTGGTTGTCGGGGCTTTAGACTATGTCACCATTATCGATTTTGTAACATTCGCCCGATATAAGCTTATATTAGTCAGCTCACTGTCCTTCCTTCTAGAAGCGGACCTTTTGGTACTCTCTTTGGCATCGATTTTTTTGCTTCGAATTGTATTTTCAATCATTTCTCCCAACATGACCATATCGGAAAAACTTTTAGTAACATTTCCCAACAAACGATTGATATACGATGTCTTCAAAGTACTAACAAAAAGTATGGTTGTCTTATTCTCAAACAGTGGTGGTTGTATTGGGTGGCCATATCTCTCCACCTATGAGCATATTGCTTAAAGCTTTTACCCGGGCTTTTCTAAGCATTTTGCAACGTGATCCTGTTAGGAGCTATGTCAGTGACATGATCGTATTACCTCATTAAAGCTTGTGCCAAATCCTTCCAAGAATTGATCTTGGCACGACTTAATTGATTATACCACCTTGCAGCTAATCTCGTCAGACTGTCTTGGAAATAGTGGATTAGCAGCTGATCATTATGGACATACCCGTTATCTTTTTGCAAAACATGGTGATATGTACCTTCAGGCAGCTTGTCCCGTTATATTTCTCAAACTCTGAAACTTTAAATTTGGGGGAAGTATCAGGTTAGGAACCAAACTCAGCTCCTTAGCATCAATCCCACAACACCCATCAGCTCCTTCTAAAACTTTGAACCTCTCCTCTAACCATTTACAGCTCTCTTTCAACTGGTTAGGAAGTTCAGCTCTTGTTTTTTGGCTCCATGACCTCTTTTAAATATGGTATGTCAAGGTCGACAGGGTTAGAACTAGAATCCGTTTAGTAGTTTGCCAATTTTAGTGTGCCAAACAAGCACGATTGCGGGTTAATAGTGACAGATGCTCCTCGAACACACGTTTCTTATGGAACCTGGGCCGACGTGGGGGTAACATTTGAATGACACAGAAGACCATCACCCCATTCCTTTGGGTCAATTACAATGCCCTTTCCCTTATCAGTTTTCCTAACCAGTAATTGAGTTAACTGATTGATAATGTCTTTTTGAGACTCAATAATTTGGTCCTTCATATCTTGCTGCACTTTTGCTAACTATTCATGTAGCTGATCCTACATTTCTTTCTGCGTCTACTCTAACTTTTACAATCGCTGATCCATTGCTCTTGTCTTAGCACTAGTGTAGTAACGGTGTTGTTTTTTCAAAGTAAATTTATAAAAGAAAATTTTAATTAATTAGAAACATCTTTCTTGAAATTTTAATGTATGAAAATGCAATGCGAAACTTTATGAATGCATGAATACAAATGCAAAAAAGGTATTGACTCTCAATCGAATTCTGATAGAATAACCTTACTAGAAAATGAATGTCTTTACATAAGATAATTACAAATAAGTTCTTGCCCTAATACTCAAAGTCTTAATCTTTTGAAGGAGACATGCTAACTTTTGGCCTTTATCAGACACTGACTCATACTCTATGCTCAAAGCATCTACTTGGACAGCTAACTTCTACAAGTATTCTACCACTTCTCTCACTTGTGTTAATGCTTCACTCATGACATGGTCTCAGTTTCTGACTTGCATTTGAGAGTGTTGAAGTTGCCTATTACTTATCTTCAAAGTTCTTTCAAGGAACTCAATCCGAATCTCCCAGTTCTGCAATGAAGCTTCAAGTTCTCCAACCCTTCTCTTTAATCCTTCATTTTCAACTTGGCTTGCCCTCAATTTTTTCGTAGAGTTGCGACTGCGGTGTCTTTGCAATGACTCCTCTAACTTGGCTACTCGGGCTTTCAACTCAGCCTTCTCGACTTGTCTTTCTAGCAGCTCACTTTTTATGGCATCCCCTTGGACTTGAGCATCTTTGAATTTTCTCTTCCATTGATCCACTCGAGTCCTTTCCTCTTGGACTTTCGTTGCCAATATTCGGATGTTTTACCCAAACCAGTAGTTCTCATTGATTGGCGGAGCTTCTTATAATCCTCCTTCAAGCCATCCAAATCTTCCTCAACCTTTCTCTCCCCTTTCCTTAGCTTTTCGACTTCTAACTTTTGGACATCAACATCCAAACCCAACTGTAAATTTTCCTCTTCTAATGCTTTTAACTTTTTTCCCAGTTTGGAACTTTTCTTTTCAAAGTCCTGCTTGATGAGCTCTAATTCCGATGAGACTACTTGCAAATGCTCCTCAACTGGGCGAATATTATCGGGATTTGTCATGAGGATGTTATCATTGACTCTCTTACCCTTTTATTCATCATATTCTTGATTTTTATGGGATTTGCAACAAATGGCTTCATTTTACGGATTTGGTTCCAAGCATTTGACTTCTCCCGGACTCTTTTCTTATTGTTCTCGCCTTTGTATACAAACTCACACTGAGCCAAATCTTGAGTTGCTGGGATGAACTGTCTTGACCGATACTGTCTCATTACTAACAAAAGAGCATACCCTATAACTCCCCATATCCCCAATAATGGAACCCAGTCGAAATCACCGCATCGATAAATAATTTCATTGGGAATAAACCACGGTGCTCGCCATTCTATGTCTTCGTCTCGGAGACTATTGAGTATTGCCATCCACTTTTCCTCAGAAATGTCCTCTCGCCTTTGTGTAGTAACAAAATCCCTCAAAGGAGAATAACTCACAAAAAACACTCAGCAAGGAACATTTTCCTCTTTCCAGAAGTGGCTATGAAACCAAACCATCAATAGTGGTGCGCAACCAATAAATCTCTCATCTCCCTCTCTTCGGCATGCATTTAATGACCTAAAATTTTTGGCCAAAATTGCTAGAATAGGTGTAACCCCATTGTCGAGCTGATCGAATAAATCAGTGATCACCTCATCTATGTGTCCCAACACCTTGGGAAATATAACCAATCCGTACAAACTAAGAGAAAATATATCAATCTTTTTCCTTGCATCAGGATGAGCTAAAATCAAATCTCTCAAGCTTTTCCAGGTAATACATTTGTTATCACCCTTCATCTTAATTCGAGCGGTGACCTGTTACTCATTCATTTCGATAATGTTCATCAGCCTCTTAAGAAAAGTTGGCACATTAGTGACTCTTGAATATGCTTTATTTACCTGAATTTTGGGGCAATAAAATAGAGCGGTATATTCCTCAATCGTGGGCACCATATCCATGTTCCCAATGGTGAAACAGCTGTAAGCCGAGTTCCAATGTTGTGCAAGGGCTCGAAAGAGATGCTTGTCCACCTTAACCTCTAGCAAGTACAGTAGATCCCTATACTCTCGGTAGAAAATCTACTTCATTCCATCATCCCATTGATCCCAGATTTCTTTCAACTATTGTAAGCTATTTTGAGTCACACTGATCTGAGTGAAATCCAGTAGTCCGATACATGACCTTCAGTTAGACTATCACCCTTCTCACGTTGTCTATCCTCTGACCACATGCGCACGGCCATATTGTCTTCTACCTCATCAAGATACCATTTTTCCATGACCAGTTCTCTATTAGTAATCGAACTCAAGTCAATACCTTTCCTAATATGAGGATACAATGCAAAATAAGATAAAAAAAACAAGTTAGTACCAACAGTTATAAAATGTTTCTAAAGGTGGTTTATACCATAGAGAACCTACGCATCTATTAGGTGGTTTCTAAAGGTTCAGTATAGTTCTACCTAGGGTGGGCACTTAGGGCTCATTATATGCGTTTTTCGGTTCTGAAGTAATGGTACACAAACCAGCAGCTTCCTCAGTCCTCACCCATTATAGGCTCATACGGACGAGTTCGGTTCAGGAGGACACATTTCCCTTATGTTTGCACGAAAGTGAAAACTTCACGAAAACATAGGTACGGATGTACGAAATCGATTCATTATCTTGCACGGAGGTGAAAACCTCACGAAGGAGTAACTTCTCAATTCCACTTAAGCGGTGTAGTAACAAATGCATGTATGCAAAAACATAGACATATATAGCAATATCAACATACATTTATCAAACAAAATATAAAACACAAAAATGTATAGGATCGCAAATTAAATTAAATCGAATCTGAAATTTAAAAAAAAAAGACAAAAAATAATTGACTTACGGCTTGACTCTCTTTTTGGTCCACAGTAGAGTCGCCAAGCTGTCGAAACCATTTTTTAAAAAAAAAAAAGGTCTCGATTTATATTTTGAAAAATGAAAATGGAGTCGCCACCAATAATTTTTTTAAAAATAGGTATAATTGAGTCACCTTTCGAGATTTTTTTTAAAAAATCATTAAAATAATTTTGGTCTTTGAAACCATAAAACGAGTTCGGGAGTCGATTATGCACAAGGAATGATTAGCACCCTAACATGCCCAAAATTGGCACCTAATCGATTATTCAAAATCTTATTTTTTGAAAATTAAAAATTCGAAAAAAATTTAAATCGCGATCCTTAAATGCATGAATGTCAAATTTATTCTATTTTGAAAACAAATTTTGCTTCCAAAGAAAGCTCGTTATTTCAAATTATTCGAGAAAAAGTCACATCCAGTAAGTTAGGACATAACAATTCGAATATTCGAAAATAACGAGCTTTTCAAAAAAAATCGTATTTAAATTTTAAAAAGATATTCAATTATCCCGATTCAAAGAAAAAAACCACACTCAGTGAGTGAGGACATGATTTTTTAAAATTCCCAAGACAAAGGACATTGCCTTGATTTATTAAAATAATTTGAGTATTTTTTAAAAACAAATTATCATGTTATGCAAAAATATGCACATGATTTACAAGTATAAATAATAAAAATAATACATACATAAAATACAATAAAATAATAAATTAAGTAGATAAATAACCGAATAAATGAATAAATAAAGAAAACAAATAAAATAATATATATACATATAAAAGGGATTAATAAAAAAATTACATTAAAACCGGGTGAAATTTGAAGTTTTGGAAAGTTTAGGGGTTAAATCAAAATATTTAGAAAGTTTGAGGGTTGAATTTGAATTTTTGGAAAGTTTAGAGGTCAAATATGAATTTTTGAAAACTTTGAGGGTTAACAAATAATTTTAAAATAAAGCAAGGGCTTTGTGGGTAATAAACCCAAAAATCTTGACACGTGGCAGCTCTAAGGTCTTTTTTGGGTCAAGGACCAAATTGAATACCATGTGTAATTGTTGGGCCGAATTAAAAATGACAAAAATTAGGGCAAAAGGACTTGATTGAAACAATTTTTAAAAGAAAATGACCCAGTGGAAAATTTTCCCAATTTTTAAAAGAAAAGGAATTCCTCCCCTCAAACGCACCGTTTTACTGTGTGTATAAAATCCAACCCTTTTTTTTAATTTCATTTCTCTTTTACTTTCTACAAAAAACTAAGTTTTCTTTCTTTTTTCTCTCAAAAAATAAAACCCTTTTTCCTTTTTTCATGGCCGATCAAATGGGAAAACCTTCATCGCCTTGCATCCATCGGAGAACGACGCCAATGGTATAGATTTTTCAACTTTTCTTTGTGTTCTCTTTATATTTTCGAGCAAACAAAAGAAAAAAAAATAATGTTATTAGTTTCGAAAATAAGCAAACACAAATAAAAAAAATACCTTGCTCTTGTTGTTGATTTGCCCAGATATTTTTGCTACTAAAAAATTTGTTGTTGATTTTCTATCAATTCCTTGTATATTTTTCTCTGATTTCGTGTATTTGTGTGTTAAAATACATTTTTTTGTTGGGTTTTTATAACCCTTTTTACAACAAATTTTTGGATTTTCCACGGCGACGACTGCGACAGCGCGAGTGTAGGTGTGGTTGCCGATAACAACGATGGTTGGAGCAAAGGAGGGGTTAGGATTTTTTTTTTGGGGTTTTTCTTTTGGGCTTGGGTTTAATTTTGTATTTGGTTTTTTATTTAGTATTTGGGCTTGTAGAAAAAATATGTTTGGGCTTTATTTTTGTTATCAATTTTATTCTTTATTATTTATTTATTTATTTATCTATAAAATAAATAAAATAATAATAAAATAAAAACTGGTGTACTAGGCCCGGATAAAATTGGGCTGGTACAATTAGTGCTAAAACATTTTATACATATAAACAATAGTTTTTGCAATACTTTCACAGATAGTCTAACATACAATAATCATTAAAACACTAAGTAATAGACTTATCAATATTAGTAAGAATAGTCTTAATTACGTAATCTTAAAGTCCTATTATTAAATTAATCACTAAACAAGCAATCTCGGAAACACCATGTTTCTTGGAAAATTGTTTATGAAAACATGTTTTATGGCACAGTAGAACTTTCAAAATTTTCATAAAATCATATCTTTGGTTGTGATATCTACAGTAATAAATCTCATCAAATTTACATGTATTTTCAAGTTAGGGAGTCCTATCGAATTCTGGATCTAGTGACTAAACCTTTTGAGTTTCAACCGAATATTCTTCGTTGTTCTTGAACTCTCAGATGCTAATAGACTGTTGAAATATCAACACCAACTTATTCAAAAATAAAGTGTAAAGTGTTTTTGTTAGTAAAGAATGTATCCCATTTTGCAAATGGTTTATGAATCTATGTAAAACTCATATCCCACATTACTTAGGAAAATGAGGATAGTAGGACCTTTGGCCTATATAAAGACCTTTGTTATATGTGTTATTCACACCGAAATGAATCAAGTGTTGAGTTTTCCATTTGATTTCTTCTTTCCTTCTCTAAGTGTTTTGGGCATTTGTTGGGCCGTGGTGTGTTCAACAATTGGCATCAGAGCCAAGTTACGTGTTAATTTTCTTTGTGGTTACAGTATAGTCTGATCTGCCACATTAGAAAATAAGTTTTCACTATTGCTTGGTTGCTCATTTGCCTATAAGTGTGGTAGTGTGAGAGTGCATGTCTAGGAAAGTTCTGGCGAGGAAAGACTTGGTATTTAAGTGATCCGTGTAATCCACCTCTCTTTCCTGGGAGCTTACCTGGTGTATTTTTCACATACTTCTACTATTTCGTGTAGTTTTACGAGGATCATTTGTTGGCACAATGACTGACTTACACGCTGTCGACGGAATGAGGAAGCTTAACAACGACAACTACAATACATGGTCAACTTGCATGATGTCATAAATGCAAGGACAAGATTTGTGGGAGATTGTCAACGATAATGAAATGAAGCAACCAAGAGAAGAGGATGCGAGTGGTGCACTAAGAAAATGGAAGATAAAAGCAGGCAAGCAATGTACGGCTTGAAGACAACAATGGAGGAAGAAATGTAGAAACACATTCATGGTGTCAAAACCCCAAATGAAGCTTGGAAAAAATTCGCCAAGTTGTTCTCTAAGAAGAATGATACAAAGCTCCAACTTTTGGAGAGTGAGCTGTTATCTATGAAGCAAGACAACATGACGATCAAACAATACTTTCACAAAGTAAAGCTGATATGCCGGGAGATTTTTTAGTTAGATCCATGGTCTAAATCCAGAGTTCAGGAGCTTTGTTTCTACTGTACAAGGACGACAAACTCAACCATCACTTGTAGAGTTCGAAAATTAGTTAGCTAGTCAAGAAGCCTTAGCTAAACAAATAAGAGGAGTCTCGTTGAAAAATGAAGAAGAAGCTAATAGAGACAAGCAAAATTTCAAGCAACATAATAATGACGGATTTAATAGAAATCAAGGAAAATGGAGCTCTCATGAAGGGGGAGGTTCCAAAAATCACGACAACAGTAAAAGGTTTGAAGGAAAGTGCTACAACTTCAGAAAGAAGGGTCACATGTCAAAAGCTTGTTGGTCGAAGAAAAAATCCGTGAAGAGTAATGTCGTTACTTCCAAAAGTGAAGATGAATGGGATGTAGAAGCATTCTTTGTAGTAAAAGAGGAAAAACTAGCTCTTATGGCAACAACACCAAGTACAATTGATTATGAAAATGATTAGATCATTAACTCGAGTTGTTCGAACCATATGACCGGAGATAAAGAGTTATTGCTAGACTCCGGTACTCTCAAAAGAGAATTGCAGTCTTCTAAACTTCGGTTGAGTCTAGATGAAATTGAAATTGTTGACGATGAGGAAGAAGAATGCGAAACTCAAAGTCCATGGAAAACTAGCTTTCACTACAACCGATCGAAGAAGGTGAGCCTAATGGAATAGAAGAACTTGCATCACTAAGAAGATTAACAAGGTCAAATCCCAAATACGCTAACGCTGCCATAGTAGAAAAGCTTATCAGAGTGAGCCAATAGAGACCCGTAGGATGGCCAAAAAATAGGGTCGTTCGAGGGACGTAATTTTGGCTTTAAAAATTCGTGTGATCACTCTTGAAGAGTCCATGGAGGACGTCAAGGAAAAGCTCGATGAAGTCGAGGAGGGACTCCCAAGTGAGTTGCAATCCATAAAGGAACAATTGAGAGAGTACGTATGGGATACTCTTGGCTCCTCAAAAAGCAAGATGATGAGGAAGGATGATGCTTGTAATACCCCTACACCCGGTTCACACGTATAAACCCGATATAAGAGTATTACATACAGTGTCAGAGAATTAAAAACGAGTATAACAAAATTTTCTTTCAAATACTATGTAATTGAATCGTTTTACTCAAAATATCAAAAAATAATCAAGTATAATCAAAATCGAGACTTAAAACCAGTTTGAAAATAATGAAAATGTAATTTTTACTCAAAACAGGGCAAATATCGATACCACCATAAAAATATTGATACCTCTGTTCTAAAATAATAAATATAGCCGAAAACTTAGTAATAATCCCCTGAAACAACTTAAAAACTTTCCCAATATTTCAAATAAGTCCAAAACACAATTTTAACCATTTCATTCAATTCATGTAAATTTTCAAAGCAATATTGATAACCCATTCATTAGAGACACATAGGTATACCATTTGTACATGTCATTTCACACAAAATAAATATACCTTGCCTTGCAATCTTCCGATGTTGATGTGATTTGATGAGAGGCACCTAATCCAACCTTAGCTTCTCAAAGGTCTTATACCTACGCGTTGAAATAAACACGTTAAGTCGGTGAAGGCTTAGTAAGTACTACACGTGTCATTAATCATTCATCTTTTAATCACTCATTTCAAACTCATTCATATAATTTTTTATTCATGTAAAATACATACCTTTTATGTATATTATTTAATTTACAGTAGTATTATAAATTCACATATTCTTCCTCATTTCACATTTCAGCCATTCCAACCTCTTAGCTTACTTAGTTTTATCATTCTTTGATTTCTTATACATATATTGTACTTACCTTTCATGTGATTATCATTTCACTTACCTCAATGTCACAATTTGCACATTCTTTCTTTTTTTCAAATTATTTACCCTATTAACAAGGCTTGGACCTTGGCAGATACATGGATCCAACCAAACACACCAGAATGGCACCCAGTGCCTCATCGGATAGTTTGAAGCAATAAAGTGACACCCAGTGTCTCATCGGCCTAGCCGAAGTAAAGTGGTATCCAGTACCTCATCGAATCTATCCGAAGTAAAATAATGACACCCAATGTCTCATCGACTCAAGGTCGAAGTATCTCTGAACTCTTCCAATCCTATGGCATGCCAACTATATCCGACTCAACCCAACTAGTTAATAGGGATTTTCAATTTACAATTCATATCAGTTTCAATTCCAATTTCACTTTCACTTTCACTTTCACTTTCAATTTCAATTTTGATCACTAATCATTCAAATTCAATTCAAATATACATATTCATGTATTTTTCACCTTTGTTTCCTCAAATAAATCCACAATTTCACCAATTAATCACACAATCAATCTTTATAATTAACCACATAATATTTCACACATATATTTTTCTCACATATTCATCATGATATACCTCTTACTTTTATTTTCACATTAAATTTCAAAGCTATCCACTTGCGTCACAGTCACTAAATTATTTATATCTTGAGCTATAGAATTTTAAATTAATATCCGCTTGATGTTTCTGAAATTAGACTCACATATCTTTTTACCATAAAAATTTAACAATTTTTAATTTATCCAATTTGTACAGTAAATTCTTCTAATTTACCCCTTCTCTGCTACCTGACAGTTTTGACCTTTCTTCACTAAAAATTATTTATCTTTTAGTACAGAGATCAAATGATGTTCCTATTTGTTTTCTTTGAAAATAAACTCATTAATTATTCAACCATATAAATTTCAGTTTCTACTAATTTTTCTATATTTTTCTATGATTTTTCAGTCAGAACATGGGAACTCGAACCTACTCTGACCTTGTTACACAAAAAACTAGTATATCTCGAAATATACAAATCCTTTTATTTCACTGTTTCTTCCATATGAAACTACACTAAGTAAGCTTTAATTACATATTTAATTCAACTCTTAACCCTTTTTCTACAATTTTTGGTGAATTTTTGAATTTAGTCCTCTATTTTGTCCAAACTGTTTCAATGAGATTAATTCCTTTCTCATGCTTCTTTATACTAAATTTCATTCAATCACACATAATTATCATACTTATAATTAAACATCTCATTTTTATCATGATTAATCATATATATTAAAATTATAAACACTTTAACTTAGTTGTTACTAAGTCTTTTAATACTTGTAGTACTTACAACACTTGTAAAAAGCTTCCTTTCCCTCTTTGATCTTCTCTTTTCCTTTCTCTTCAATTGAGTCCTTCTCCTTCTTTTCTTTCTCTTCAATTTCATACAAAACACATATATTCACTTGTAAGCTAAAAATTCCAGCAACTAATATTTTCATGCCAAAACATGAATTAAACATGTATGACATGCTAATCTCTCCATTACTTACCTTGACACTTGAAAATTCCAAATTACCAACTTGAGCTCTTGCTCCTTAACACTTCAAAGTGGACTCTATAACGAAATTAAGGTGTCTACTAGCTTCCTTCTATGCCTTTCCTTAAGAAATTTTAAAGAAAATGGAAGATTTTGGAGCTTGGAGGGCTTAACAATGGTGGAAGGACTTAATTGGAATAAAAGAAAAAGTTAGAAATGAGAGATGAAGGCTTGGACGGCTAGCTTATGGAGAGAGCTGATATCTTTGATTTTTAATTAATTTTTCCCTCTCTCAAATTCTCTAGAATTTTCTCTTAAAATATCTCACTTAATAAAAATGGTAAAAATTGCACTTTTAGTCCTTGGGCCTTTCAACTTTAAACTTTGGCCCAATTCATAGCCTCCAAAAATATCTTCCACCAAATTACTCTTTTTCCCCTCCTTAATCACTATAATTCTCATGATGACTCATAATTCATTTTGGCTAAATTGCTATTTAGTCCCTTATGCTTTCACAGAATTACTAATTAATGCTTGAATTTTCTTAACCTTCTTATTTTAGCTACATATTCTAATTCTTGACTGCTTCCCTATACTGTTCCAACTCCGGTTCAAAAACGCGGATGTTACAATGCTCTGCTCTTGAGGCAATGGTAGTACTTTGAAGGAAGAAATCACTGAGCTTAAGGAGGAGCTCAGGATTTACAAGGCTGCATTGGGTAATGGAATGTTGGCTTTGACGCTGAAGCAACAGGCAATGAATGTGCCCAAACCGGTAGGGTTTAAAGGGACAAGGTCCGCAAGTGAAGTGGACAACTTTCTTTGGGTAATGGAGCAATACTTTCGAAAGATGAGCATCGAGGATGATGCTACAAAGGTAAACATTGCTGCTATGTATTTTACTAACGTTGCTTTGTTATAGTGGCGACGTAAGTCCACAGATGAGAAATGTGGTGGGATCGAGATTGGGACTTGGGTAAAGTTCAAACAGGAATTCAAGGCACAATTTTACCCAGAGTATGTCGAGGATAAAGCTAGAGCAAGGTTGCAACAGCTTTCGCAATGAGGATCGGTTAGGGAATATGTGCAGGAGTTTAGTGAACTCATGCTCCAGATTTCTGATTTGAGAGAGAATGAATAATTTTTTTCTTTCACGGATAGGTTGAAACCATGGGCAAAGAAAGAATTGCAATGCCGAGGTGTCAAAGAACTTACCAAAGCCATGATGGTAGCAAAGTCCTTAGTGGAACTTGATCCGAGTAGAGACATGTTCGAATCTTCCAAGCCCAATGGGAAGGGCAACGGTGGGGGAGACCATGAGGAAAATGATGTGGGACATAGCGGTTATGGTTGTGGTAGTAGTAGCGACGATGGGAAACCACGGCATGAAAAGTGGAGACCCAACAACCCGAAAGAGAAGAGGAGTCAGTTGAGATGCTACCTTTGTAAGGGACCACATATAAAGAAGAAGTACCCAAAGGTATCTTCATTTTCGGCTATCAAGAGGAATGATAAGCCGAAGGAAGGGAAGCCTATTGAGAAGAAAACATCGACAATTAATTCGATAGTACTCATTCCTGCTAAGAGGAATGGCAATGAAGGGTTGATGTTTATAGACATCAACATTGCAGGCCAGAAGAAGAGTGCTCTTGTTAACATGGGCATGATACACAAAAAAGAAGTTGGTGTTGAGGGGGATTGTTGAAATATCGACACCAACTTATTCAAAAATAAAGTGTAAAGTGTTTTTGCTAGTAAAGAATGTATCTCACATTGCAAATGGTTTATGAATCTATGTAAAACTCATATCGCACATTGCATAGGAAAATAAGGATAGTAGGACCTTGGGTCTATATAAAGATCTGTGTTATATGTGTTATTCACACCGAAATAAATCAAGTGTTGAGTTTTTCATTTGATTTCTTCTTTCCTTCTCTAAGTGTTTTGGGCATATATGGACTCATTTAGCATTTCGTATATTAGGTACAATTATATGTGCAGTACAATTTTAAATTAATTTAAAACAAACTCATATAATTTATCCAACCTACTATTCAATCTTGTATTACCAAAATATTATTTGTTTATGTAATTAAAATGAATTAATTAAATCAAATAATTTTTTTCTCATCCTAATTGTAACTTCATTAAATTCATAGCAATTTTACTGCATTATAATCTATAAGAAAATAAATTTAATTGTCATATCCAAAAAACTACGATGACAAATTAATTTAATATTCACTTTTGGATACAATTATTCAATTACATTCAATTAAATAGCAACCCAAAGAAATTAAATTAATTCCTAAGTCATCTTTTGTTTCTTCCAATAAAATGTATTTACTCGGGATAGTAATTCATGGAATTTATTTCTCATTCATTGTCTCATTCGTTTATCATAACGGTTCTAGTTTGCAATTCATACAAAGTTGTTCTGAGCTAGCAGAAGGATCAATTGGACATATATGATTAGAACTTAAATAATGTGTAATTTAGTTTCGACTCTTCGTCTATTAATTACAAAATTATTTAGTTATGGAGTCAATGCACTAAAAGTACCATGATTGATCTTCCCGTTATATACCATTACGAAAGAACCTTAAATTTATGTTTTATCCAATGACCTTGTCTTTAGTGTGTTACTCTCATAGGATACCCTTAACCTCTTTAGGTTAAATCTTTTCACCCAATATGATCCTATTTTATTTTATGGTCACCAATGCATCTTCCACAATGAAAAAAATTATTACTAACAAATAGTATCAACAATCATTGGTCTTTGATGAATGACTCGTGGCAACATTTATTTTTCATAATTCATGCAATTCTAAAGAGAATATATTATTTACTCTTTATCCGAGCTACGAATTCCAATATTGTAAGTGAAATCAAGCCATACATAAGTAACATACCCAACATACCAGCTTTCAGTTCTAAGACCAATGTAACACATGCGTTCAATATATCGAAGTTTAAGAGTTAGGTACATATGGTTTGTCACTTACTAAGGACTAAGATAAATCACATTATGAATGTCACAAGTAAACAAAAAACCATAAATGGACCCAAGATAAATTAAATTTGTCTCCTTCCCAATGTAACATCAATCTAGACAATCACACCTATATTTTTATTTCTAGGAGTCATCGGCTCCAATACCCAAGACAAACTATCTCTCCGATTGAACTTTATAGACAAATAATAATCACTTGAATCAATTGTTTATTTTTATCCCTCGAAATAAAAATGATTTAAGTTACCTACTAATATAAATTGTCCTCTCGCCCATAATCCATCTCTATTATGCAACTTAATATTAGTTAAATCTTAGGTAATCAATAAATCAATATTTGCTTATTTGTAACGCCTCTCACCCGATCTGATATTCGGACCCGAGCATTAAGGTGCTACGAACAATTATCACATAATAACAAATATTTTGCAATTCAAAATCATGAACAAATATTAAATAATTACACGAGCATGTATATGGTCATTATTCAATCTAATTCAAGAAAATATCAAGTATACGGAGCCTAAGAATAATTCAGTATGAACGGGGATTAAATCGAATCAAAAATAAAATATAAGGAAAAATTGCATACAAGGGACACACAGTTGTGACCCCTAACCGTGTGTACCTGAAAAATGCCTTTCAAAACAAACAATTAACCTATAAAACATTTAGGCTACAAGCCACCATTTAAACCAAATTTAATTTCTTCAAATGCGTTCAATTCAAATAAAAAAAAATCATCATTTTAAACAACTGACCTAAGTGCCTAACCAATATGCTACAATTGGCACCTCATTCAACAATTCAAAACTAGCCAAATAACCACATTCATTCTTACCAATATACCCCCAATGGCATTTCAAATATTCAAGCCTCACATGTATACATTTAATCATTCAACCATCACATATTTAAGTATTAAACTTACCAAAACATTTCTTATTTATAATCTAAGCATATCACCTATCAAACTAAAATCAAGCATCAACCAACCATATTGCCTAGCATAATATTTTTCTCAACTAAAAGAACATTAAGCATATTTCCCAAAGCAACCTATCAAATTATCAACCACATGACCATTGCCATCGAACTTATATATATTTACATAATCTCAAAAGGCTAACTAAATATAAAATAACCATTTAATTATTAAACATCCTAGGTACATATCAAGACCAAAATGAACAATTTACTAACATTTGAGTTCGGGATTGTTGCTGGATGCTAAGTCAACAATTGAATCGATAAGTACTTAACCTGCACACGAAAAAATAATTCGTACGTTGATTATAACTCAATGATATTTCTATAATCCGAACATTAAAAGCAAAATATAATACATTAAATTGCTCAAGCTAAATTAGATAATGCTATACTAATGTCATATTGAACATGCAAGTTAATATATAAGCATTAATTTACCAAATACATTTTACTACTACTAATAATAATAATACAAGGCAAGTCCAATTCACATATAATATAGTATCCAAGCCTAATTCCATATATTCCATGATTACATCAACCATGATTCAGTTTATTTCGTATATAAATCAACATCATTCCTTATTCATAAATCCATTCACTATTTTAATTTCCAATTCACATTTCATTTCATTTCGAAACATTTGCTATTTCACTAGTATTGTCATTTCAATGTCATTTGCCATACCAAAATCATTATTTTGAGTTTTTCATTTTCTTCCCCTATTAACACGACTCGAACTCGGACAAATACACAAAACCAACAAACACACCCGTTTGGTACCCAGTGTCTCATCGGATAAAGCCGAAGCAAATAGTTGCGTCTAACGCTATAAATAAATTGAAACCCAGTGTCTCATCGGTTCGTAGTCGAAAAAATCCCTGAACTCTTCCTATCCTATGGCATGCCAACTATATCTGACTCCCCGAATAGTTAATAGGGTTTTCATTTCATTATTCAATATCAACCAACGTCTCAATTCACATTTATCTATATTAAGTAAACATTGATTCAACATGTATAGCAACCAAAAATATCCCAAATCATGTTAAATTATCACATTTATAAAGAATACACATATTTTTCAAATATACTCGATTTAATCCTACTATGAATATATAAATCAATATGCAGCATTTTATAAGTTAGTTCGAATTATAGAAACACATATCGTAAACTTCGAGTTATTTGTCAACGATTTTGTCTTTTCCTTTTTTTAAAAAAAAATTTAAGTCGACATTAACTACGAATTAAAATAACCATAATAATTTATCAATAAATAATAAAAAGCTTCAAACTATCTAATAATAGCAACATTATCAAACTTTAACAGTATCAAAAATTACAACATGGGTTTACTAGATTGAACTACGAGAATTTCAATAATATAAAAATTACAAAAAATTGATTAAATTAAACTAACCAATTTTGAGCTTGAAATTTAAGAACCCTAGTCGTGCGTTTCTTTTTCTCTCTATTCTTTCTTGTTTCGAAAAAAGAAAAACATTGAAAAGAGAATTTTTTTTCCTTCTCTTTCCATCCACAAAACATTTTATTTTCATTTTATTTTATTTTAATAATAACTTAAATTTTAACTTAACTTTTAACTTAAAAAGGGGCCACCATTATGAATATACATAATGGTTTATTTTTTTAATAAGTCTTATAAATTCAATTCTAATTATATTTCTTTAATAATTAGACTTTTGACTTTTTTTATTTAGTCCCTACACTCTAATTAAATATTATTTCATCAAATTATTTATCTCAAATTCAATTCACTTCCAACGTAGTTCCATAAATATTAAATAAAAATATTTATGAGTTTGATTTACGGAAACGAAGCCCCAAAAATATACTTTCCGACACCAATGATTTTCAGGACGTTGTAATTCTCCTCCCTAAAAAAATTTCGTCCCCAAAATTTACTTGAAAAAAGGTGAAGATATTGTGATCTCATTGTCTCTTCCGACTCCCAAGTTGCATCCTCGACACTGTGACTACGATATAGGACTTTCACAAGTGGAACACATTTGTTTCATAATTTCTTCACTTCACGAGCTAAAATTTTAATTGGTTCATCCTCGTAAGACAGATCAGGCTGAATTTCAATTTCTTCCATTGAAATAACAAGAGATGGATCTGAAAGATATCTCCTGAGCATTGAAACATGAAAGACATCGTGTATTTTCTACAACTCAACCGACAATGCCAAACGATACGCAACAGGTCCCACCTTTTCAATGATTTCGTACGATCCAATAAAATGAGGACTCAACTTCCTTTTACGACCATATCCAAGGACCTTTTTCCATCGTGAAACCTTCAAAAACACTTTGTCACCAACAACATACTCGATGTCTCTACGCTTCAAGTCCGCGTATGATTTCTATCTATCAAAAGTTGCTTTCAATCTATCCCGAATTAACTTAACTAATCCTTCATTTCTCATATTAGTTCTAGGCCAACTACTTTTCTTTCACACAATTCTGACCAAGAAACAGGTGTTCAATACATACGACCGACCATATAAAGCTTCGTATGGAGCCATTTAGATGCTTGATTAGAAACTATTATTGTATACAAATTTGGCTAAAAGGTAAATAGTGTTCCCAACTTGATTCAAAATCAATTACGCAGGCTCGAAACATATCTTCCAAAATCTGAATAACACACTCAGATTACCCGTCCGTCTATGGATGAAAAGTTGTGTTGAAGTTTAGTCTAGTACCAAGAGATTCATGATTGTTTCTAGAATCTTGAAGTAAATCGAGGATCCCGATCAGAGATAATCGACATAAGTACACCGTGCAACCTAACAATTTCTCGAACGTAAACTTCAGCAAGCTTTGAAAGTGACCAATCGGTTCTAACTACAATAAAATAAGCCGATTTCGTAAGTTAATCAAATATTACCCAAATAGCGTTTTTCTTGCTTGAAGATAATGGTAACATATAATACATTAAATTGCTCAAGTTAAATTAGATAATGTTATACTAATGTCATATTGAACATGCAAGTTAATATATATGCATTAATTTATCAAATACATTTTACTACTACTACTACTAATAATAATAATAACACAAGGCAAATCCAATTCACATATAATATAGTATCCAAGCCTATTTCCATATATATCATGATCACGTCAACCATAATTCAGTTTATTTCATATATAAATCAACATCAATCCTTATTCACATATCCATTCACTATTTTAATTTTCAATTCACATTTCATTTCATTTCGAAACATTTGCTATTTCACTAGCATTGTCATTTCAGTGTTATTTTCCATATCAAAATCATTATTTCGAGTTTTTCATTTTCTTCCCTTATTAACACGACTCGGACTCGAACGGATACGTGGATCCAACCAACACACCTGTTTCGCACCCAGTACCTCATCGGATAAATCCGAAGCAAATAGTTACGCCCAGCGTTATATAAATTGACACCCAGTATCTCATCGGTTAAACCGAAGCAAATTGGCATCTAGTGCCTCATTAACTCGTAGTCGAAGAAATCCTGAACTCTTTCTATCCTATGACATGCCAACTATATCCGACTCAACTCTTACAGTTAATAGGGTTTCATTTTCATTATTCAATATCAACCAATATCTCAATTCACATTTATCTATATTAATTTAATATTGATTCAACATATATAGCAACCACAAATATCTCAAATCATGTTAAATTTTCACATTTATAAGGAATACACACATTTATCAAATATACTCGATTTAATCTGAATAATCATCAATCGACTCAAATAATTACAAATGAACAAGTAATCTTACCTTATAATCCTACCATGAATAAATAAATTAATATGCAACATTTTATTAGTTAGTTCGAATTATAGAAACACAAACCGTAAACTCCAAACTATTCTTCGACGATTTTATCTTTTTTTTTATTTTTTAAGGAATTCAGGTCGACGTTAACTACGAATTAAAAAAAACCATAATAATTTATCAATAAATAACAAAAAGCTTCAACTATCTAATAATAGCAACATTATCAAACTTTAACAGTATCAAAAAGTACAACATGGATTAACTAAATTGAACTATGAGAATTCCGAAAACATAAAATTTACAAAAAAAATGATTAAATTAAACTAACCAATTTTGAGTTTGAAATTTAAGAACCCTAGCGGTGCGTTTCTTTTTGTCCGTATTCTTTCTTCTTTCGAAAGCAGAAAACATTGAAAACAGAATTGTGTCCTCTTTCCATCCATTAAACATATTATTTTCATTTTATTTTAATAATAACTTAACTTTTAATTTAAGTTTTTAAGTTAACTTTAAACTTAATAACGGGACACCATTATGAATATACATAATGGTTTATTTTTTTAATAAGTCCTATAAATTCAATTCTATTTATAATTCTTTAATAATTAAACATCCTTTTTCGATTTAGTCCCTATACTCTGATTAAACACTATTTCATCGAAATTTTTTATCTGAAATTCAACTCACTTCCAACGTAGTTTTGTAAATATTAAATAAAAATATTTATGAGTTCGATTTACGGAAACGGAGCCCCAAAAATACACTTTTCAAAACCATTAACTTTCGGGACGTTACATTATTTATTTTGTTTTACATGCAAAAATCATTGATGACTAACATATAAATATACTAATATTAAATATTGTATTTTATTCAAACTAATTGTTCAAAAAATTACAAGTTTTACTAAGGACACAAAATCTTAATGTTAAGATCGAAATACACCAAGAGGGGGTGAATTGGTGTTTTAAAAGGTTTTTGGTAAATTTGATAAATGCACGAGACTCAAGAATTTATAGTGGTTCGACCTCAATTGCCTACGTCCACTACCTTAGCATTCCTCAATTAAGGATTTCTCAAATCCACTAGATTTGAACCTTTAATGACCAAGGTTTAACCTTACAAATCTCCATCTCTTCAAAGGTAAGATAGAACCACTACCCTTTAAGGTTTTCTACCCAAAACCTTAAATAACATCTCATAAAATGAGAGAAAATAAGAATGAATGAAAATATACCTCTAAAACGTAAGTAATCAACAATTAAGCACTCTCACACAAAGTTACAACACTTGAAAGAATGATTGAAAACTTAAGCCACAAGTGTGTACAAGAAATGTTTGGTAGAAGATTGATGAAAGATTGAAAAATGAATTCTTTGAAGTTAAGCACTTGTTTCTTGTCTTTGTTAACTTGAATGGGGAGCCTTGACTTTGTATTTAAGTCCTCTAACAACCTTGTGGACATTTGTAGCTGTTAGAAATAAAAAAGAGTCATTACAGCCATTAAAATCAGCATTTAATGCAGACAGCAGCTTCGTTGTTCCGATAGAAGCACACTTGTATCGATAGAAGCCCTTGCACAATATGAATGTTGGAGTCATTGTACCGGTAGATCCCTCTTTGTATCGGTAGAACTTTGAGGGTTTCATTTGGTATCGGTAGAACCCATCAAAGTATCAATAAAAGTGCAGAGGATGCTGAACTTTGGCCACTGACTTGATTTGTTTCGGTAGAAGCCTTCCAGGTATCGATAGAACAAAAGTTGTTTCGGTAGTCTTGGCCAAGGTATCGGTAGAAGTCTCAGGCCACAACTTCTTTGCTCACTGGAGTTTGTTCTACCGATAGAGGTCTTGGTTGTATCGGTAGAAGTCCCAAGTCACAACTTCTTGCTCACTGGAGTTTGTTCTACCAATAGAAGCCTTGGTTGTATCGGTAGAACCAAGAGTTGTATCGGTAATTGTCTTTGTTCTACCGGTAGAAGTCTGAAGCATTCCAAAGGTCTTTCTACCTTGTGTTCTACCGATACTTGTTCTACTAAGTATCGGTAAAAATCTTCCAGCCTTCAAAAATTTGTCAAAAACTAAGTTATTTCAAGGCTTTTTAAAAGTTTATTTTGTCCAACACTTTGAAAATAATTTTAAGAACTTATAAACAATTTTTGCAAATTTAAGTAAGGGATTTTTAATAAATTTTTTGTTATATCAAAATACTTGAAAAATTAGGGCTAACAATCTCCCCTTTTTTTATATAACAAAACATTTTGAAAAAAATTTGCTAACTCCCCCTATCTTAAACATTATTTTCAAAATAAGCTCCCATTAAAAAAAATTTGATTTTTCATTTAAATTTCCAACTTGAAAGATTTTGCTTTAAAAGTTAAGTTGAAAATTAATGTCACTCTTATCCTTTTTAATGGGAGCTTATTTTGTTAAGGATAGACACATCATTGGTGATCCATCTAAAGGGGTAATCACTAGATATTCAATTAGAAATACTTGTAATTATGTTGCTTTCATTTCTTGCATAGAGCCTAAGAACATTGATGATGCTTTAAATGATGAATTTTGGATAATGGCTATGCAAGAAGAACTAAATCAATTTGAAAAAAAATTAAGTATGGAATCTTGTTGATAGACCTAGTGATCATCCAACTATAGAAACTAAATGGGTCTTTAGAAATAAACTTGACAAAAATGGTAATATTGTTAGAAACAACGCTAGATTAGCTGCCAAACGATATAACTAAGAGGAAGGTATAGACTATGATGAAACTTATACACCGGTAGCTAGGTTAGAAGCAATTAGGATGTTATTAGCTTTTGCATGTTCAAACAACTTCAAACCTTTCCAAATGGATGTCAAAAGTGCATTTTTAAATGGTCTTATAAATGAAAAAGTTTATGTTAAACCTCCCGATTTTGAAAATCCACATTTTCCAAATCATGTTTTCAAATTGCCTAAAGCTCTATATGGTTTAAAGCAAGCTCCTAGAGCTTGGTATGAAAGGCTTTCCAAATTTTTAATTGAAAATGGCTTTAGAAGAGGCAAAGTAGACACCACCTTGTTCATAAAAACTAAAGACAAAGACATTTTAGTAGTACAAATTTATGTAGATGATATTATATTTGGTGCTACTAATGAACTTCTTTGTCAAGAGTTTTCTAATATTATACAAGGTGAATTTGAGATGAGCATGATGGGTGAGCTCAACTTCTTTTTGGGGCTCCAAACCAAGCAAACTCAAAATGCTATCTTCATTCATCAAGCCAAATACATCAAGGAAATGCTCAAGAAGTTTAAAATGGAGGACTTAAAGCCTCAATCAACACCAATGAGTACTTCAACAAAGCTTGATAAAGATGAAAGAGGTAAATGTGTTGGTACTAAACTTTATAGGTCTATGATAGGATCATTGCTTTTTCTTACCGCAAGTAGACCAGATATAATGTTTAGTGTTTGTTTATGCTCAAGATTTCAATCATCTCCTAAGGAATCACATTTACAAGTCATTAAAAGAATCTTTCGGTACCTTAATGACACTCCAAACCAAGGACTTTGGTATCCCAAAGATTCATCATTTACTTTGCATGCTTACTCCAATGCGGATTTTGGAGGATGCAAGTTAGATAGAAAAAGCACTTCAGGAACTTGTCAATTCTTAGGTAACATGCTTGTTTCTTGGTTCTCTAAGAAACAAAATAGTGTAGCTTTATCCACAACCAAAGCAGAATATGTTGCCGTAGGTAGTTGTTGTGCTCAAATTCTTTGGATGAAGCAACAATTAGTTGACTATGAAATTGACATGGATCACACTCCTCTAAGGTGTTATAACACTAGTGCTATTTTCTTAACCAAAAATCCTATCCAACACTCTAGTACAAAGCACATAGAAATAAGACACCATTTCATTAGAGATCATGTGCAACAAGGTGGCATAGTTCTAGAGTTTGTAGATACTTTGTATCAACTAGTCGATATTTTTACAAAGCCTTTAGATAAGGAGAGATTTTAGACAATTAGGGGAGAGCTAGGACTAATGAACCTGCCTTCTTAAGCTTCTTGTGTATATATATATATTGACATTCTTGGACACTTGTTTTATTTTATGTATGTTTTGTGTGTGTATATATATATATATATTACTTGATTTTCTAGTAATATTTGTTTAAGCATGGAATTTTATTGTTTTATATGTGTTATTTGTGTATTTTGTACTTCTTTCTCTATAATTTTTCATTTTCTGATTAGTTGTTTCGGTAGTACATAGGATGTATTGGTAGAATTGTGCCAAAATGACATTTCTAGATTTGCATTCTTAAGATATCGGTAGAATCAAGCATCTATCGAAACCGGTACACTTCTATCGGTAGAAGTGGACAAGTATAGGTAGTTACGGGCATTTACATACCCCAGCAGCGTGTTTTTGACAGAAAACCTAATACTTTAAACACCCTTTTTATCATCTTCTTCCTCAAACCACCATTCCCATTTTCAGTCCCAACCTCACCTTCCACCATTTTCTCTTATTTTTTTCACTAAATCTTGTCTCCGACGTGCTTTCATTTCATTCTCAACAAGGATTTTCCTCAAAAGAGTCACATTTTCTCCATTTCCCACATTTATTTTAAGGTAAAGCCTAACTTTTTCTTTTATTTTTTATTTTCAAATTTAAAAATAATGTTAGTTTTAAGAGAACTTAGATTAGTAATTTTATATACATATTTTTTTATAAATTATATATTTTATACATATATATATATACTCACACTCTTTTCTATATATATATATACAAGTTGAAAATTAATAAGAAATAACATTTAAAATTTTTTTAATGGGAGCTTATTTTGAAAATAATGTTTAAGATAGGGGGAGTTAGCAAATTTTTCACATGAAAGCAAAATTTTTACGAGGATAGATATTAGTACTTGTGGTGACACCCCCGTTTCATCCACTCAACCCATTAGCTATGGGGCTTTTCACAATGCGAGTTATCACCTCGATGCTGCCATCGACACTTGGGTTAAAGGTGAAGGTTTCGCGGACCTTGACAATGACAATATTGGTGTGGACCTTGATGATATTTCGGCTCCCGAGCAAGCTCCTCCTCCAACCTCATCTTCTCATGCTCCACTACCACCGGAGGGGACCACCACTTTGCTCGATGCAATCAACCCCTTGAACGACAATGTCCGGGTTCTTCAAAACACCATGAATTCGAGGTTCTCGTCACTTGAGGCACAAGTTAGGATGGTCCTTCCAACCGGGATTGTATGTATTTGCATAAGGATCATATCGCCTTTGGCGTGGTCTAGGGAAGTTTCCCACAGCATCCAGTTGGGCCACAGAATCATCATACAAACTAGGGCAGGCATCGGTTGTGTGCTCAAATTCACCACAAATTCCATATTGACGGGCCAGCCCTATTTCCCTGCAATAGGAGAACTCATAACATTAGTAAGTTTTTCAACTTTATCTTCTAAGGAGGAATTACTTAGCTGGTGAACCCATCGAGTAGGTTCAGGGTTGGCTCGAAATTGTTGAGTATTTACGGCCATTGTGGAAATCAAGTACCTTGCTCATAAAGGAGTCACATTAACCAACGCTCCTCTACTAGCGGCATCTATCATATTCATCTCCATAGGTTTCAAGCCTTCTTAGAAGTATTAGACAAAAGACTATTCAGTTATACCATGTTGTGAACAACTTGCACAAACTTCTTAAATCGTCCCCAATAGTCGTCAAGAGATTCCACATCTTTTTGCCTAATCCCCACAATTTCTCTTCTTAATTTAGCAGCACGCGATGCTGGAAAAAACCTATTAAGAAACAAACAAGAAAGATTAGCCCAAGTTGTAATAGATCTAGGAGGTGATAGAATAACCATTCCCTTACGGAGTCTGCTAAAGAAAAAGGAAAAACGTGTAATTTAATTTGATCCTCAGTTACCCCCTGAGGTTTCATACTCAAACAAACCATATGGAATTCCTTCAGATGTTTATGTGGTTTCTCATTTTGCAACCCACGAAAAATTGGCAATAACTGGATTAAACCTGATTTAAGCTCAAAGTTAGCATCCACAGCAGGACACGCAATGCACAACGGTTGTTGATCATCAGGAGCCTCGGCTAATTACCAAATCGTCTGATCCATAGGTGGTGATGGTGGTGGATCTCGATTTTTGTCAACCCTAGCAATCGACACTTCCACCGGTGGATTAACTCCTTGGTTTCTAGTGTTCGTTTACCCTAAATTCACCTTCGTCGCCTTCTTCTACTTTTGAAGGTGGGCTATGCTTAAGTTTTACAACTTCTAACTGCTTTTTTCGTAACTCTGTTTCCTTGCGATTAGCTTTTTCTGTCTTTTCAATCTCGGGATCGTACAGATAGGCAAGATTTCCTGGAGCAGATCTAGTCATAACTAGAGAAAAAAAAGATTAGTACATTACCAGTCCCCGGCAACGGCGCCAAAATTTGATGTGTCGTCGAGAACACCAAATATAACCTATTCCGAAAATAAATAAAAATAACAGTAAAGGGAAATATGGTCTGATCCTCAGGGACTGGAGTGTAAAGAATCTTGTCTGTCGAGATCGTGGGTGAAATGCTGCCCAAGAAAAGCGGCGTGATCTGGGGAAAAATTAAAAGAAAACAAAATTAAAAAAAATAAAAAATAGAGGAGTCAAAATAAAAATAAATAGCATAAAATAACAAAGTTGAAAGACGAAGAGTTTTATCAATATTCAGAGATCCAGACTCCGGTTACCTTGATTCCTCCTTGGTTCAATCATAGACTTTGGATGGTTCTTCTCGTGCCCGAATAAGCCAGTCATAGTGGAAGAGGACGCCTACGACCACCAGCTCCAGATATAGTTTTTAGAGGAACTTGACTCTAGCCAACCGTCGCTCTAATGGGACTATCTTACATTAGATCACCTTTTCCCAACGACGAATGCCACGTTGTTTTGTCTCATTAGCTCGACAACCTCTGATACAGTAAGTTAGCGAACCGACTGTGCAACCTTCTCAAAACACACAAAGTGGTCGTCTTTGCACAAGATGAAAAGATTACTTTTGTAAGGATTTTCGACGGAAGCGTCAATCCCATAATACAGAGAATTGATGAATAATCGGGTGAGAAGAATTAAGTGCGAATTCTAAGCCTCATGAACTTTGGAGGAATATTTAATAACCTTTGGCTAGAAGAGATTTTAGTTACTCATGTTTTTTAGAAAGAACACAAAATAAAAATAGAGCTTTTATTGAACTAGGGTTTTTTGGGAGATGGAGGATTTTTTCAATGAATGGGAAGTAAATAATTCAATCACTTCACCCCCTATTTATAGTACATAATATTTCTAGTTGAATCCAATCTAAATTCTAAAAGATAATTAGAATCATATCTAAACATTTAATTCCCCTAATTTGATACAATTTAAATTGTAAAAGATAAATACAAAAAGATAAACATAAATTAAATACAAGTTTAAATAATAAATAATATCTTAAATATTAAATCTTAATAAAAATATATTTTAAAATAAAATAAAGTAAAACCAAATCTTTTTGTCCTATAAACTCTCTCTCTAAGTATTCCACCTTCACACAACTTCACTTTTCCTTCTAAGATCATGCTTCTTGCCTCCAATTTGTCTTATGTCATCACTAGAGTCCCTACAAAATAAAAAGATAATAAATAGCCCAAATTAAGAGGATCATACTCTTAAAATATATATAATTAATATCCAAAAGTATGTCATATTTAAGCATTATCATATTCCCCCTTACTTAACTCATTATTGCCCTCAAGTATGACTCATAATCCACTAAGCAATTTAAATTTCACCATGGAAAACAGTACTCCAAAGTTCTACAAACAATTAGGCTTAATGCTTATGAAAATAAAGAGAACCTTTAGCTTGCTATAGGTAAAATCAAAAAAGTAACCCAATTAAAACACACAACAATTAAATCGTCTTGAATTATTTAATGAAAATTAGGTTATTTACTAAACTTACCAAGACACCTATTGGTTCACCCTTGTCTCCAAATTTAGTTCTCTTCCTTTTATTTTGTCGATTTTCTCTTTTTTTATTTAAGACTATATTAGATCTTTTTATGCGAAATGAAATGACACCCAAGCACTCCATCTCGGTTACTCAGCCCAACATGCTCTCAATCATTTTTTTTTGTTTTTCTTTTTTTTAGAATGTGTTAACCCTTTTGACACGAAATGAAATGAAAACCAAGCACTCTATCCCGGTTACTCAATCTAATACACTCCGAATTTACTTATTTATTTCTTTTTTTTATTTTCGGTTAACGGAGTTTTACTTATCACGTCACACAGTCTTTTTACGCGAAGTACGATGACAACCCAAGCACCTTACCCTGTTTACTCAATTAGTCACATTTTTAAACTTGTACTCATAACCATGAAAAGTTTTTTTTATATTTTTTTTTCGGATAAAGAACTTTAACTTAGGAGGACTAGGAAAAACAAACAAATATCAAAAATAAGTTTGACAATTAACTAACAATCAACAAAAACAAATTTAGCATGCATCTGAATTAACTGTTCTCCTGTACTTAGACTCAATCAATTTTACCATAAGCAAAATAGGGTTATCTTCATTAATCATAATCATGTCAACCTAATAGAAATAAAATAGTAGAGACAAATTTAATTATAGCAAAATCAAAATTAACTCAGCAAACAAAAAGCATACTCATGGGCGAAACTGTGGGCATTTCGTGGGTAAAATCTTGGGCATGAAAAGGAACATGATATACTTAAAAAAAATAAAATAAAACAGCAAGGCAGCAGTAACAGTAAACCCACAGTAGCACAATAGCAAATAAAAATAGGAAAAATAGTGAGGAACATCTCCCCCTACTTAAAACTCATTGCCCTCCATGTGAAGAAAAATATGAAAAGGAAAGGGTTTAGAATACTCCCCATGTCATCCTCGCTCTCGTAGTGTTGCAGTTTCTGTTATCGAATTTTTCGTGAAATAAATTTCTTGAGTTTTTTGGACAAATAAGAAAGTGAATAAAATAATAATAGAATAGAAAAAATAAAAAATAATTGGGTTGTCTCCCAACAAGCGCTTGTTTAACGTCGTTAGCTCGACGACCCGAATCAATACTGAGGCTGTTCAAGATGAATTTTCTCGACCGTCTGAGTTTGAAAATTTTCATGGAATGGTTTCAACCTTTGACCATTGACTGTGAAACGCTTCCCTGTCTCCTTACTTTCTATTTCCACTGCACCATGAGTAAATAATTTAGTAACAATAAAAGGTCCTAACCATCGAGATCGAAGCTTACCGGGAAATAATTTTAGAACTGAGTTGTAAAGTAACACTTTTTACCTTATCGAGAAATGCTTCTGAGATATCATTCTATCATGAAACAGTTTTGTTTTATCGTTGTATATATGAGCATTCTCATAGGCGTCATTTCGAAGCTCTTCCAACTCTTCTAATTTCCTAGCTCTTCCTACGAGCTCTAGCTCCATATTCCCTAAAAAGCTTTATGTTCTAGTTCCACCGGAAGGTGGCAAGCTTTGCCAAAAAAAAAAGCCGAAATGGAGACATACCTATTGGGCCTTTATATGCCGTTCGATAAGCTCAGAGAGCATCATTTAATGGAAGACACCAATCCTTCTGGTTAGGTTAAACCGTTTTCTCCAAAATAGTCTTGATTTCTCGGTTCGAAACCTCCGCTTGACCGTTCGTTTGGGGGTGATAGGCTGTAGCTATACGATGATGAACCCCATATTTCTTCATGAGTGCTTCCATCACTTTATTACAAAAATGAGTTCCACAGTCACTAATCAAAGCACAAGGTGTACCAAACCTAAAAAAAATACAACGTTTTAAAAACTCTACCACGATTTTAGCATTATCATTTCGAGTAGGAATTGCTTCTATCCATTTACAAACATAGTCTACTGCTAGAAGGATATATAAATTTCCAAATGAAGAGATAAATGGGCCCATAAAATCAATACCCCACACCTCAAAAATTTCACATACATGGATTGCGGATTGGGGCATTTGATATCGTCCAGTAATGTTTCCAATCTGTTGACATTTATCACAAGATTTACAGAATTCATATGCATCACAAAAAATTGTGAGCCAATATAATCCACATTCAAATACCTTATGACCAGTCCGTTTAGGACCAAAGTGGCCTTTACATGCATGCGAATGACAAAAAGTAAGTATAGATGTTACCTCGGTTTTCGGAACACATCGTCGTATTACCTGATCTGAGCAATGTTTCCACAAGTATGGATCATCCCAAATATAATATCGAGCTTCTCTTTTAAGTTTTTCTTTCTTAGGACGAGATAACTCAATAGGTATAGAACTTGTAGCAAGAAAGTTTACCATATCTGCATACCATGAAAAATATTCTTGGGCCAAGAATAGGCCCTCATCAGGAATCTCATCTTTTATAAAAATGTCGTCATAAGGTATTTTTACCTTACTCAAGTGATCAGCCACCAAGTTTTCGCACCTTTTTTTATCTCGAATCTCAATGTCAAATTCTTGTAGCAGTAAAATTCATCTCATAAGCCTCGACTTTGCTTCATTCTTTGCAATCAAATATCTAAGAGCTGCATGGTCAGAAAAAATAATTACTTTAGATCCCAATAAATAAGACCGAAATTTATCTAAAGCAAATACAATAGCTAGAAGTTCTTTTTCTGTGGTAGTGTAATTGCTTTACGCAGCATCTAGGGTTTTTGAAGCATAGCAAATGACATGGGGCTCTCGATCTATCTTTTGCCCCAACATAGCCCCCACACTCCGATCACTTGCATCACATATTATCTCAAATGGGTATTTCTAATTTAGGGATTGGACTATAGGAGTAGAGACCAACTTCTGTTTGAATGTGTCAAAAGCCTCTTTGCATATTGGGCCGAACTCAAATTTTTTATCTTTTTGCAACAACTCGCACAATGGTTCAGCTGCCTTCGAGAAGTTTTTTATGTAGTGCCTGTAAAATCCTGCATGACCAAGGAAAGAACAAATTTCCCTCACAGTTGAGGGGTATGGTAAAGAATTTATAATATCAATCTTAGCCTTATCAACCTCAATCCCTTTAGATGAAACTATATGACCTAGAATTAAACCTTTATCTACCATAAAATGACATTTCTCATAATTCAAGACAAGATTAATTTCTATTCATCTGCTCAAAATTTTCATGAGATTTCTGAGGAATTCATCAAAAGATTCCCCATGCACAGTAAAATCATCCATAAAAACTTCAATGACATTTTCTACGAATTCTGAGAATATACTCATCATGCATCTCTGAAAGGTAGTCGATGCATTGCAAAGTCTGAATGGCATCCTCCTAAATGCAAATGTGCCAAATGGGTATGTAAAAGTCGTCTTTTCTTGGTCCTCGGGTGCAATTGGAATTTGGAAAAAAACTGAATATCCATCAAGACAACAATAGTGAGTTTTTCCAGCTAAACGTTCAAGCATTTGATCTATAAAAGGAAGAGGAAAATGATCTTTCCATGTATAAGAGTTCAACTTCCTGTAATCAATGAAAACACGCCACTCATTCTGCACTTGGACAGGTACCAAATAGCCCTCGGCATTTTTCTTTACTGTCACACCCATTTTCTTGGGCACGATTTGCACCGGACTTACTCAATTGCTGTCGAAAATGGGGTAAATCACATCAGCATCCAACAGCTTTATAATCTCTTTCTTTACTACATCCATCATATTCGGGTTCAACTGTCTTTGCGCTTCTCACCTCGGTTTTGTGTTTTCCTCCAAAAGATCTTATGAGTGCATGTCAAAGGACTTAACGCTTTTAAATAGGTAATGATCCAACCGATGACTTCCTTATGGCTCTTTAGTACCTGAATTAAATTTGCTTCCTCACACTCAGAGAGTTTATTCGAAATTATGATAGGTAGAGTCTCACCATCCCCTAAAAATATGTACTTGAGATGCTCGAAAAGTGGTTTCAACTCCAACTCTAGTCCCTGCATAATAGAAGGTAAATGTTTAGTATTCGTAGGAGGTAATAATTCATTAACAGATTCATAATTTGGATAAGAATCAAATTCATCATTAAAATAATCATCAAACAGCGTTTCAAGCTCAATCTCATGGAGTGATTTGAAAGTCTCATCTACTAAGGATTCTACTATATCAACACGATTTACGTTCAAGACTTCACTAGGGTGACTGATGGCGTCATAAACATTAAACTTCACAATCTTCCCGTCAAACTCCATCGTGAGGGTTCCGCTTCACATGTCAATCTTAGTATTTGTGGTACTAAGGAAAGGTCGCCCTAACAAGATATCGGAAGACCCAGGAGTTTTATCCTCTTCCATCTTTACCACGTAAAAATCTGCAGGAAAAATTAGTTCGTTAACTTTCACTAACACGTCTTCAAGGACTCCTTCGGGATGCACAATAGACCTATCCGCCAACTGGATAATAACACTTGTTTCCTTCAAAGAACCCACATTAAGTGATTCATAAATAGAAAAATGCATTATATTTATAGAAGCCCCTAAATCACACATAGCTTTCTTAATTCCGAAGTGACCTATTTTGCATAGAATTGCAAACATGTCTCTATCCTTACATTTTGTTGGCATTCTACATTGTAAAACCGCAGACACATTCTCACTAACAATTACCTTTTCATTTCCAGTCAATTTTTGTTTGTTGGTGCAAAGTTCTTTAAGAAATTTAGCATACCATGGAATCTGTTTAATAACATCTAACAGCGGTATATTAACCTCAACTTTTCTGAATGTTTCGAGGATCTCTTTTTTCTCATTACCTTTTTGGGCTTGCCTCAGTCGTCTAGGAAACGAAGGTTGAATTCTGGGTAATGGAGGTTTCGACCGAACCTGTTCGTCTTCTTTTTGATTTTTCTGGGCAGATTCTTGGGCATGATTTTTACCAGGAATTGGTTCCAGTACTTTCCCACTTCGTAGCGTCACTGCATTCGCGTTTTGTTTTGGGTTAGGTTCTCTTTGTGATGACAGCCTACCCTGTACGTTTATTTTCTCTATTTTTGTGGTCAACTCCTTAATAGATGCCTCAGTTTTCTTTTGAAAATCTACAGTTTGCTTTTGAAAATCTATAAATTGCTACTGAAATTCAAGAACATTAGCTGTTAATTTATTTACCATGGCTTCTAGGGAAGTAGTTAAATTTTACGCTTATTGTAAGGTAAGATTTTGGAATGTTATAATGTGGATTTCCACCATATCACAAGTTAGGATGGTCCTTCCACCCGAGATTGTATGTATTTGCATAAGGATCATATCGCCTTTGGGGTGGTCCAGGAACGTTTCCCACAACATCCAGTTGGTCCACAGAATCATCATACAAACTAGGGCACACATCAGTTGTGTGCTCGAATTCACCACAAATTCTACATTGACGAGTCGGCCCTATTTTTCCTGCAATAAGAGAACTCATAACATTAGTAAGTTTTTCAACTTTATTTTCTAAGGAGGAATTACTTAGCTAGTTAACCCTTCGAGTAGGTTCAGGGTTGGCTTGGAATTGTTGAGTATTTGCAGCATTGTGGAAATCAAGTCCCTTGCTCGTTGAGGAGTCATATTAACCAACGCTCCTCTACTAGCGGCATCTATCATATTCATCTCCATAGGTTTCAAGTCTTCATAGAAGTATTGGAGAAGAGATTGTTCAGTTATACCATGTTGTGTACAACTTGCACACAACTTCTTGAATCGTTCCCAATAGTCGTAAAGAGACTCCATATCTTTTTGCCTAATCCTCATAATCTCTCTTCTTAATTCAGCGACACGCGATGCTGGAAAAAAACCTACTAAGAAACAAATGACAAATATTAGCCTAAGTTGTAATAGATCCAGGAGGTAGATAGAATAACCATTCCCTAACGGAGTCTGCTAAAGAAAAAGAAAAGCGCGTAATTTAATTTGATCCTTAGTTACCCCTTGAGATTTTATACTCAAACAAACCATATGAAATTCCTTTAGATGTTTTTGTGGTTTCTCATTTTGCAACCCACAAAAAATTACCAATAACTAGATTAAACCTGATTTAAGCTCAAAGTTAGCATCCACAGTAGGATACGCAATGCACAATGGTGATTGATCATCAAGAGCCTCGGCTAATTGCCGAATCGTCTGATCCATAGGTGGTAATGGTAGTGGATCTCGATTTTCATCAACCCTAGCAATTAGTACTTCCGTCGGTGGATCAACTCCTTGGTTTTCCATTGTTCGTTTACCCTAGATTCACCTTCGTCGCCTTCTTCTACTTCTGAAGGTGGGCTATGCTTAAGTTTTACAATTTCTAACTGTCTTTTTCGTAACTTTTTTTTCCTTGCGATTAGCTTTTGCAGTCTTTTCAATCTCGAGATCGTATGGATATGCAAGATTTCCTAGAGCAGATCTAGTCGTAAGCAGAGAAAAAAAAAGATTAGTACGTTACCAATCCCCGACAACGGCACCAAAATTTGATATGTCGTCGAGAACACCAAATATAACCAATTCCGAAAATAAATAAAAATAATAGTAAAGGGAAGTATGGTCTGATCCTCAGGGACTGGAGTGTAAAGAATCTTTTCTGTCGATATCGTGGGTGAAATGGTGCCCAAGAAAAGCGGCGTGATTTGGGGAAAAATTAAAAGAAAATATAATTAAAAGAAATAGAAAATAGAAGAGTCGAAATAAAATAAAAAGCATAAAATAACAAAGTCGAAGGAAGAAGAGTTTTATCAATATTCAGATATCTAGCCTCCGATTATCTTGATTCTTCCTTGGCTCAATCATAGACTTTGGATGGTTCTTCTCGTGCCCGAATAAGTCAATTACAGTGGAAGAGGACGCCTACGACCACCAGCTCCAGATATAGTTTTTAGAGGATTCTAACTCTAGCCAACCGTCGCTCTAATAGGACTATCTTACACTAGATCACCTTTTCCCAACAACGAATGTCACGCCGTTTTGTCTCATTGGCTCGGCAACCTCTGACGCAGTAAGTTAGCGAACCGACTGTGCAATCTTCTCAAAACACACAAAGCAGCGTCTTTGCACAAGATGAAAAGATTACTTTTGTAGGGATTTTGGACGGAAGTGTCAATCCCATAATACAGAGAATTGATGAATACTCGGATGAGAAGAATTAAGCATGGATTCTAAGCCTCATGAACTTTGGAGGAATATTTGATAACTTTTGGCTAGAAGGGATTTTAGTTACTCCTGTTTTTGGGGAAGAACACAAGATAAAAATAGAGCTTTTATTGAACTAGGGTTTTTGGGAGATGGAGGATTTTTTCAATGAATGGGAAGTGAATAATTCAATCACTCCACCCCCTATTTATAGTACATAATATTCCTAGTTGAATCCAATCTAAATTCTAAAAGATAATTAGAATTATATCTAAACATTTAATTCCCCTAATTGGATTCAATTTAAACTCTAAAAGATAAATACAAAAAGATAAACATAAATTAAATACAAGTTTAAATAATAAATAATATCTTAAATATTAAATCTTAATAAAATATATTTTAAAATAAAATAAAATAAAACCAAGTCTTTTTGTCCTATAAACTCTCTCTTTAAGTATTCCACCTTCACACAACTTCACTTTTCCTTCTAAAATCATGCTTCTTGCCTCCAATTTATTTTCTATCATCACTAGAGTCCCTACAAAATAAAAAGATAATAAATAGCCCAAATTAATAGAATCATACTCTTAAAATATATATAATTAATATCCAAAAGTATGTCATATTTAAGCATTATCAACGCATCTACTAAAATATGTTAGCTCGATAAATCAATCCGAAATTACCAAGAGGGGACGAATTGACTTTTAAAAATTTGTGAAAGCTTGAGCACAATGATAAGAGAATTGAGCACGACGATGTAGAATGATTTGGCCCCAATTACATATTCCACTACCTTAGCTTTCCACAATTAAGGATTTTCTCAATTTTACTAATTTGATCAACCTTTGAGAACAAGGTTTAACCTTACAACTCCCTTAAGATTTCTATACAAATCTTAATACTCAAACCCTCTAAAAAAGAAACAAATAAGAAAACAAAGAAATATTTGTACATGATCAAAATGTTTGCCAATTAAGCACAATTACAAAGAAAAACACTTGAGCAGATAGAACAAAAATGGAAGCTCACAAGTGTATACAAGAAAAGTATAAGAACTTTAGGCACAAAGGTTGATTGATTGAAATTTTTACTTTGATAATCTCTCTCATTGTTGTAGGACTTTTAAAAGCTGATATTCATACCCTTCAATTGATTTCCAACCGTTGTGGTTGTTGGGATATTGAATAGAGCCGTTGGAGATGAAAATACCAGTGTATTAATGTCACCTGCAACAACATGTATCGATACTTTTTCTACGAGTCTCGATATCAATAGCATTTAATGCCTAATTTAGTGATCATTAGAACCAATACTATCGATACCCAAGAAATTCTATCGATACCAAATATGAGGTATCAATACCGTATTGATACTTGAGAAAACCTTTGGAAGTCAAAATGTCAATTTCGTATCGATACTAAAAAATATATCAATAAAAGTATACCATTATCAATATTTGAAGAAATTTATCGATACCCAATGAGAGGTATCAATACTTGGTAAACATTTTGAAAAACAGAATACCATTTTCGTATCGATATCGAAAAATGTAACAATAAATTTGAGAATCTATGATACTCATTTAAATTTATCTATACTTGAAAAAAAAAATATCGATACTGGATCGATACTTTTTTGCCTGGAGCAATTTTAAAATGTTTGAAAGTTTGTTTGGCTAACTTGGCTTCAAAAAAATATTTTCTAAGAATGAGTGCAATAATTTTTCTTTTAGATATCATTTGAAATGAAATTCTTGTCAATTTGTGTTTAAAATGATTTTTATTCAAAACATAATATTTTTTATATCAAAATTATTTGCCAAGTAAAGCTTGGTTCAATAAAATCATATCGAAACATCCACTTGCTTGATAAATGGGCTCATATTCCTTCCAGAAATGCAGGATATTCAATATTAACTATTGTTAGTGAGATTCTAATAAATCATCTTCTTTGAGAACAAGCAACACTTAATAAATATTTAGAATGAAGAATCTTCCAAGTTCTTTAATATATATTCTAATCGATCATGCCAACTAATTAATATATTTGGACTAGTAAACTTCTAGTTTACTATACACGTGATTCAGCAATACTAGTATAGAGAGTATAAACTAGAGAAAATGTAGGGAATTTTACATTTAGAAAATTCATCCAATTAGTTTCGATAACATATATTATGTACTTCATAGCAATCAAATGGTCTAAAGTAGAATCTAACAAATAGAACACAATACTATGTAAATCGACATGCTAGCATTATATCAAAGAAAACACCAAAATAATAAATTTGGAGGTAGTTATAAATGACAAGCAAAAATATTCTTGAATGTCATCTTTGAAGCAACCAAATATAGAACATTAGCTTCAATACAATAAAATCAAACCATGGACTTACATTTATTAATCAATAGCAATAATAATAAATTATAGCAACTAATTCCTCAATATGGATTATAGAAATTCTAAAAATTGACATGTTAGCATTTAAAATGATCGACATCATAAAGATAATGTCAATATTCCTTTAATATTTAGATTTTTCATGGTTATCAGTTTAATATGTCAAATTTGATTCAACATTAATCTTAATATTTTTCTCCGCATTCTTTTCGTTTTTCCACTTCTAGTAGTGAGAAGAATTATTATGATGATCCCTTTGACGATTATTATGGAGTCACTTACATTCGAACTTATTATATATAAAGCGATGAAGTAGGTCTAGTAGAATGAGATCTTTCGTTAATAACCCATTATTTTGTTCAATCACAAGTAAACATGTATTAACTCAAAATATTTTTTAAAAAAAAATTTTCACGGTATTGTTGTTGTAAGAGCATATTCGAAGCGTGAAACGTGAAAAAGCTTTCTAACAAGTCCTCATCAGTAATATTCTCCCTACATAATTTTAATTGAGAAAATATTCTAAATACTACAAAGTTATTCTCACTTTTTTAAAAATCTTCCCATTATAACCAACTTTAGGTAAAATTAGAGTTGTCTGATAGTCATACTTTTTTAAAAAAAAAAATATTCCACAATTCAAGTGTACCCTTCAAAATCATAGCAAAACATTTTAGTCAAATTTCAAGTCTTTAAATATCTTAGTAACCAAGAATTATGTAATTTTTTTTGGTGAATTACAAGGGGGTAAAGCCCTAACAACAACGCGATTGACGCGACTCAAATCCAAACCACATCTGGAATAATAAACATCATTAATCATCATATCAACACACGAGGTGTACTATGTAAATATCTTTAAGTACACATACTATATACATATATTATAACTCAATAATAAAAAATCTTCATTAAAAAGGAAACACTAAAATAATATATTTTTTCAAAGAGAAATATAAGGAAAATTCACTAAATATGTTTTTTAATAAATAAAGTCAATGAAATTTGCATACTAGATAAGGTAAAGTAGCTATAGAAATTTATTGGTGCATAATAATAGAAATCTTGGTTTAGTTGGGGAAAATGGGCCTTATGGTTGTGGGCTTCAGTCCTTTTCACCAATATCTTATTTTTAATCTAAATACAAATCATAAAATCCCAGATTAGAGGAGCCGTGGAGAGCTTTAATTAGTTTTTAAAAAATATATTTTATTGATTAAAGGTTGGTAAGAATATTTAAAATGGTTTAGAGGCATGTTTTATCCTCTTCTAATTTTTTGAAATTTGCTTAATTTACTTGTTTCTTAAAATTTATATTTTTGCATTATAATATATGTTATGGTACATTTATATTTATCTATTTTGCAAATAATTATATTGGTTATTTGCCATAAAATGGTATGAGATATTTTATTAAATTGTTATTTGATTAACTTTTTTATTTTAGTTATATTTGATAATTTTTATTAATTTTTTGTTCTAATTACAATTTTTAAATTGTTCTTATTGTTGATTGTATTTCTAATATTTCTATTGAGATAAATATCAAAACTATACATGAACTATGGTTTAATATGCAATTGTATACATGAACTTTGATTTTATGTAATTTTATATATGAAATTTTGATTTGATCTAATTATTGTAAAGTATTAACATAATTATTGATATAACATTATTTTATGTTTATATATTGCATACATGAATAATTATATTTATCCAATATACAAATAAATTGATGTATTTGTTTCTTTAAATGTGTGTGATTAAATCAAAATTAAAGTTTCAAGTATATATTTGAACCATAATTAGAGTTTCACATGTATAATTGCACCAAATTAAAGCTCATGTATACAATTACACATTAAATCAAAGTTCATGTATAATTTTGAGATTTATCCCATTTATATTTGATTTAATTATGAAATGTATATTTGTTACTTTCTAAATATTTGATTAAATAATAATTTTTTTTATATAAAAGCAATTACAAATATAGATTTTAGAATTAGGTAATTTGTATTTATATTTGTATTGAAAATTTTGAATCATCGCCAATGAAATGGTTACATGAAAAGAAATATGTGAGTAGGTAGTAGACCAAAAAAAAAAAGAAATATGTATTGAAAATTCTTTTACGGTCGAAATTAAATTATAATTTTTATGATAACAAAAATATAACACTCCATATTTAATTTAGATGTTATGATCGAATCTTGAAGAATTATTTTAACTTATTTAAAAAAAAATTGAAATCGAATTCGCGTAGAAAACAATGTTAACCTTAATAAATCATTTTCTAGTTTATAAGGAAAATTCTCGTTAAAACCATTTATTTTATTACAGAAAAACATTTATGTGAACGTCTCATTTTGCAGGGAAATTTTTAAGTTAAAAAGTTTGGAAAACCATGATTTGACTTGTAAACAAATAGTTTTGCAGATAAGAATACAATAAACACCAAATCCATTTAAACAGTCCACGAAAACAAAAATAAAGTCCAAAAGCTTGAAAGAAAGTCTGTTATAACACAAAAATTCATTTAATAACCATTTATTTATTGAAACCCAATCAGAGCTCCTGCACGTCGTCCGATCTTATGTTTGTTGATTACCTGAGGAGACAAATTGAAAGTAAGCTAACGAGTCCATTATGTAACTCAACTCAACGAGCATGTCAGATACATATAAACTAACATATACGAATGCAATTGAAGTTCAGATACAGAATCAGATCCTACCCTCATTCGCTACACATCATTTCCATCTATCCCTACACACCAATTAGGGTATTAAATACTCATCCAACCTCACACACCTCTAAGTGAGTGTATAACACTTTCAAAAAAGTGCAATCAAGCTAACAAATATAATATATGATAATCCGCCAGAAACAAATAATTGTGACTGAGCCACCAGTACAGTAATGTGGTTTTAACCACCAGATAAGACAGATCATTAAACTGCCAATACTTCCTCCATCATATCAATATCTCACCCCAATGAACATGCATATACTAACAGATATCAAATGCTTATATGTCATACATGTTTTCCACATCAAAACATGCTAACAAAATTATCAAATTCCAAATCATGTACATATTTCACATACACTATCCACATTTCATATAGTAGCATAATATCATATTACATGTATTTAAGTCATATTTATTTAGTACAAACCTTACGGAATGGCTAAATATAAATCACATGTCAATACAACCTTAGGTAAAATTTTCAAAAAATAGGCCCACACACCCGTGTGGCCCACACGACCCAGTTGGTCCAATCCGTGTGGCCCACACGGCCTAACATATGCCCATGTGGCCCACATGACTGTGTGATGACAATAATGAATTTTTCGACTTCACGTCGTTCACTATTTTTCCGTTACACACTTGAGTAGTTTCCGATACAAATACCACAGTGAGAATTCCAATACCTAAACCGTAATTTTAGAACATCAGCAATAACCAATATACTCCAAATCCAATTAACCAATTAAATGCAAAAACTAAAATTTGGCCTAATCAAATGAATCAGACCCTAACCGAAACGTTAATTACTTACCCAGCAAAGATATACCCACTTCCCCACTAAATCAGATACTTTATCCTTAAGCTTATAAGACTTTCCCTTGGAATTTGAATTCTACCCAACTTTCACCACATAGGCGGCACAGGCAGGAAATGCAAAAATATATCAAATTCACATTCACGAGGTTTCAAACACAGGATCTTTTAAGTAAGCTGAAGTTTTACCATTGACTCAGCAAGTAGATTCTTATCTTTGGTTGAACGAAAATAAAACATAAACTACAAGCTCAAAGATAGGGGTTAGGACAAAAATAAAAATAAAAATAAAAATTCAAGGAAAAGAATTCAAATCCAAATCCTTGCTTACACATACACAACACTTAACCACTTAATCTAATTAAATTACTTTACCAATTTTAACAATTCAAGAACTAAAAATTTCACTATTTTAATAACTTATATCTTTATAATTTTTAAAAAATTAAATTAAATTTTTATATTTTTAAGGGAACAAAGTGCAATTTTACTTTTACTAATATAAAATTTTAAAAAAATTAAAGAGCCTAAATGAAAATTTTTCCATTTAAAGAGGACCAAAACCCCTACCAACGCCCCTGACATCAAGCATTCAAATCCAACCTAAATTAGTTTTACTCTTAAATTTTTCTTTATGAAAATGCGGGTTTAGTAGTAGGAAAAGTGTGGATAATAGTGTAGAAATGCTTTCAATTGGATTTTATAAGATGTGATCTGCAAAATTATGAAATCATGAGTTTCTAGTATTAGAGGTTGTCTGTATAATAAGTGTGCCATTGAGGATGTTTACTTCCTCAATGGACTCGGAATAAATGTCGATCTCCAAAAACTCATGTTGGCCAGAGATTTTGTGTTATAATCTTTTTCTTTATATGCATTTTACAATCTCTTTTAATTCTACTCCACAAATTGGTACATAAATTATATTTCTTTTCTCATTTTGTTACTTTTTTTTCAAGTTGATATTTCCATTAATCCAACTATTAGTCAATTCGTTAAATTTATTTTAAAATGGATTTAACTCATAAATTAGTATCTAAACTATACCATTTTTTCTTAAGTTGGCACCTAAACTTTCTTTTATCACAAATGTCATCTAAACTAATATTGTGTTATCTATTTTACACCAAAATGTTACATCCCTTAAAAAATTTTAGCCAATGGTAAACTGCCATATCATATGAACTTAAAAAATTTATTCTTCTCTCTCTCTTCTTTTTTTTCTCTTTTTACTTTTTTTTATTTCTTCTTCTTTTGTAGTGTCTGACAATACCAACAATGCTCAAAATTTGACCTTCTGAGTTCGAGACACTGGCAATTAATTTTGTTTTTGAACTTCATCACCTATTTGCTTGACTTGACGAAATCGAAAAAGTTATTTCATCAATCAAACCAATATTTTTTGAATCAAACCGATCGGTTAAATCGGCTAGACTAAGAATCGATCAGGATACTGGTTCAAAGACAGGAATTGAATCGATTGACCCGCAAACCAATACAGACAAATTGAACCTAACTAAAAAAATCAATTGAATAGGTTAACTTTAGTTTTTTTAAAAAATTATTTTATTAATTTTTTAATAATTTATTTGATCGAATCAGATGAACTGATCAAATCAAGAACTCGTGGACTAACTAGTTAGATCATTAGTCTAGTTTTGAAGAAAGAAAAAAGAAAAAATATATATAAGAGAATATAATAGTTTTTGTCTTTTTTGCCACATTTCAATTTTAATTGGTTATTTTTTATAGAAACAAAAAAGTAGACTTAAAGGTTTACTAACGATTGAACTAACAGAAGTATCAATTTGGAAAAATAACAATTTAGGTACTAGTTATAACCAAAAAAATATTTAGGTACCAAGATGAAAAAGGGTATAATTTAAATACCAATTTATAGGTTAAGTTATTTTAAAATATTAAATATCTAAATAAAAGCATATACACTTTACAATTAGATAATAGTTATTTTCATTCTTAATTATTTTTATTTATAAATCCAACCAAAGTTGATTAATGGAATTTAAATATTTATTATTTAATAAAAAGATAGGCGATGCGTGTTAAATTCACCAAAAATAATTTTTACGACTAACATTGAAAATCAAATTTGCAGTATAGAGAGTAGGATCAATCCTAAAAAAATAGGCTGATCAAATTTATTATTTGTTACGGCCAAAAATTATACTAATATGCGAAATTAAAGAAGGGAATTAAATTTAAATATAAAATAAATAAAAGGAATTAAATAAAAATAGAAACACAATAAAAATAAGCAAACAAAATAGATTTGAATAAATCAATAATTTTAAAGCTCTAGCTTCAGGCATGATTTTGACTCCAGCTTCAAACTGATCCTTAAGCAATGAAATTTCTCCTCCAATCGATAAATTGGTTATAGTGATCAAGAAATAACCAATCAAATCACTAGCCCTTTCGTATGTAAATTAATTGCGGGAACAACCTGATAGTTAACCCTTACCAAGCGAATAACCTTGAAATCAGTTTTCACACTTTAATTTCTAAGTAGTCTTGCGAATTAAAAGAACCCAACTCAAATTAACTGCCTCAATTATGTGGTCGTTTAAACTTGATCATTAACTTCCTTAACAGATCCAACTACTCACTCAATTGATTAAGTCAATTTATTCTTTGATGAAACAAATACGACAATTATGAATCATATCAATTCACCACATGTCCTACAACACTAAATCAAAGAACCTTTCTCGATTTTGATACTAAAACGACGTTATGAGATGATAGAGTCTATATCTTAAATCGAAAAATTAATAAGCATTGACATGGAGAATATAAATGAGATTTTGAAGTCTCATAGTTTAAATACTGGATTAATTCTCAATCTAAAGCAATAATAATAATAATAATAAAATAATAAGTACTTTCTTGCTCCTTAAAATAAAACTAGTCCTCGTTAATCTCTTAAAAAGATGTCTTTTAAAATAGAAATAATAATAAAAACAATTATTAAAACAAAATATTTCTAAAAAAAAACCAAAAGTCTTATTTACCAATTTAGCTTTCATGCCAAAATCCAAATCTTTCATCTAACCCACCTTTTAACTTGTTGTCCCATCAATTGTACGCTATTCAACACTAAATCGAAGGACTCCTCTTTATTTTGATGCTAAAAGAATGTTGTGAGACAATTAAGTTTATCTCTAAAATCGGAGAAATAACAAATACAATCGTAGAGAAAATAAATGTGATTATCAAGTACCACGGTTCAAACGTTAAATTAATTATTGATCTAAAATTAGAATTAAATTTTTTTAATATTAATCTCATTATAGATTCTTATCATATCTGTTTTTTTTTATACAATGCTTAGAATTATCCACAATCTCTCCCCAACCCTTAAATAAAAGGATAATGCATTTCAACACACTCGAATTCGCGTCTTTCTACACTAGCAATAATACCGATACCAATCAAATTAAAACTCATTCAATAATTAGAATCGAAATTTAACTACTAATAATTTGAACGACACAAAGGAAATATTATTGAAAATTAAAAAGAGAAGAATAAAATGGCAGAATCTTTTGATGGCCCCTATATTTTTCCACTAACGCTTATATAATAATAATAATAATAATAATAATAATATAATAATAATAATAATAATAATAATAATTAATCTCTCAAAGGGATGTCTTTAAAAATAATTATTATTATTATTAAAATAAAAATATTCCTAAAATCCAAAAGTATTATGAACCTCTCTAACTTTCATGTCAATTTTTTTCATGTAATTCACCTTTTAACTTATTCTCTTATAATTGAACATTTATTGACATACGTAGAAAAATAATCAATTAAGTGTTAAAATTAGTGTCGTTGGTTATCTTTAACCCTACCAAATAGTTTTTTTCTCTCTCGTTGTTTGAGAGTGTTTTTTTCGGTTTGGAGAGATTTTTTTCTCGCTTTCTTTTTAGAGAATTGTTCTCTTCTTTTCTTGAGTCTTGTTTTGAGTCATGATTTGAGTTTGTTGGTTTGAGTCATAGGGCAACCTATAGGTTTTTTTGTTTGTTTGTTTTTTGATTTTTTAGGTATTGCTTTGATTGTGTTTTGAAGGATTTGATTGTGAGAATCGCCATTGGCAGGGGAATAGAATAGAGCGACTCTTTTTCTGGCTATTTGCTTTGTTCTGATTTGGGATTTGTGTGATGGAAGGGGAAGGGGAAGAGGCTGTGATGATCTTGAGATTCAATTGGAGGCTGCGAAGGGGGAGTTGGAGAGGGCTACGAGGTTTACGCTGGTTGGGAAAATTCATGTGAATAAAATTTTGAATAGAAGAGGGGTTAAAGGGGTGCTGTAGAGTGTTTGGTTTAAGGCAGAATTAGTAGAGGTTAAGGAGCTTGGAGATAATATGTATGCGCTATCATTTGCTAATTTGGAGGTGATGGAATTGGCTCTAGAGAATGGTCCATGGACAGTGATGGGTTTTGTTTGAATCTGAAGAGATGGGCAGTGGATCGAACTATTCAGGAGTTGGATTTTTCTAAGGTTAGTATCTGGATCCAAATTTTTAATTTACCTTTGGAAATGATGATGATTATGAATGTTGAACTGATTGGCAACAAGTTAGGTGAATTAGTTAAGGCGGATGAAAGAGTATGAGAGAGGGGATGGGGTAGGAGCTTTTTAAGAGTAAGAATTGTGATTGATCTGGAGAATCCGTTAGTACCTAGGTTCTGGGTGCCTAGGGAGGGTAATGATAAGGTATGGGCTGAGATTAAGTATGAGAAAATTACGGATTTTTGTTTTGGGTGTGGTAGGGTAGGACATTTAGTGAGAAGTTGTAGGTTTGTTAAAGGAAAATGGGATGAGGAAGGTCGAGTTAGGAGATTTGGTGGATGGATGAGAGCTCTTACGGGTAAGGATGATATTATTTTTGGGATTAGGGGAGGAAGAGATGTGGGATTGGGAAAAAGGTATGATAGAGGAGGGGAAGAAGGGCTTGAACGGTTAGTGCAATGGGGTAGGGTGATGGAAGGAATGGGTGAGAGTTTGGGTGAAAGGGGTAAGGGTACTCGTTGGAGAGGGGGGTAGTTGGAAGTAATTTAGATATTGGTGGGGATGATAAGGGGGAAGGGTGATGAGGGTGAGGTGGAGGAATCTGTGAATAAAGGATTGGAGGGTGTGAGAATTCAGGAGTGTTATCAGCAGGAGATGGATGGAGTGAAGAATGGGAATGAAGGGGTTTATGGAGAATAGGGTTTGAAAGGAAGAGTTAATGGTGTGATGGGGGTGAGGAGGGGGATAAGAATGTTAGTTTGGAAGGGAATCAGTACTTTGTAAAGCTTTCCTCAGATGAGAGTGGAAAAGGTGAGGTGGAGCAACCAGATGGTAGGGAGCAAGAATGTAAACAAATTGTGGTTGGTGCTGATTTTTTAATTAAAAAGGTGCAAGGGATATCTCTAAAAAGGAGATTGGAAGAGGATGAGAAGGAGAATAATTGGGTAAATAAGAAGCAGAAATGTGAGGAAGTTGTAATAACCAATAGTAGGAGTAAAGAGAAAGAATTGACAAAGGGGGTACAAAGAAGGGGGAGGGTAAGGAAGTATAAAGGAACTGGGTTTCGAAAGAAAAGGGAGGCTGTTGAAGGAAGTCATGGGATTGAATTTTTGGGTGTTTTAGTTGAGGTACTTGTTCAAGGATGTGTGGAAGCTGAAGGTTTGGGTGGTTATCCTGCAACAGCCACCAAAGGGTCATGAGGTTCTTCTCTTGGAATTGTCAAAGTGTGAGGTCTTCCTTGACAATTCAAAATTTGAAGGAGATGTGCAGGAGGTATGACCCAATGTGTGTTTTTTTTTATGGAAACTAAGAATAATAAGGATAAGGTGGAGGGGATAAGAAGGCAGTGTAGGATGGAGGGGGCAATTTATGTGGAGCCGAATGGATTGAGCGGAGGTTTGGTAGTTTGGTGGTAAGATGGGTTAATGTAGTCTTACTATATAAAAACAAGAGTTTAATTGATCCTAATATGGTGGATAATGTGAGTGGGATGTCAATAAGGGTTTTCTGGGTGTATGGGCTTACTGATTTTGAGGAAAGGAAAGGTGTTTGGGAGAGTATTAAGGAGAAGGCTATAGGTGTTAGGGGATCATGGCTTTTGTGTGGGTGATTTTAATGATATTCTCTATCACTATGAGAAGGAAGAGGGAATACATCGTGATGAGAGGAAAATGCAGTGTTTTAGGAGTATGATTGAGGAGGCTGAGCTTATTGACTTACATTTTAAGGGGCTTAAATTTACATGGGAGAATAAAAGAGAGAATGGGATAATTCGAGAAAGGATTGATAGAGCATTGGGCAATATTGATTGGATTGATTGTTATCCTAGATCCCAAGTGATTAATCTTCCTATTGTTGGTTATGGTCACTCCCCTTTGATTGTTGATACTGAGGTGATGGGGGAGAAGGGACCAAAACAATTTAAGTTTGAAATCTTGTGGTCAAACAATGAGGAATGCGGTCAAGTTATAAAGGATGGGTGGGAGGTTAGTTTTGGGGGATCTAAGGCTTACCAATTAGTTAAAAAGCAAATAAGGTGTAGTAGGTTGCTAATTCAGTAGAGTAGGAGGGTGTTTTCGAATAATAGGAAGGTGATTGATAATATTGTGGGGCAGATTGGAGAGCTGCAAAGGAATGATGTGGAAGGTAGGTGTTTGGGTGAAATAAATAAGCTAATTGATGAACTTAAGGAGGTGTGGGATAGAGAGAAAAAATACTGGTTCCAAAGGTCTAGGGTGAATTGGTTACAGCTTGGAGATAAAAATATAAAGTTTTTCCATTTATCGATTATGCAAAGGAGAAGGAAAGTAGGATTATGAGAATTAGATGTGGAGATGGGTGGATTGAGGATGAAAATCTTATTATGAATCAATTTCAAAAATATTATGAAGACTTGTTTACTACTGTTGGGCAGAGCAATTGGTCTGGTCTGTTAGAGAAGGTGTCGAAGGTGGTTTGTGAGGAGATTAATAGTGAGCTGACTAGTGATGTTAATGAAGAGGAAATTATGAAGGCCACTTTTCAGCTTGGCACGTTAAAAGCCCCTGGACCTGATGGTTACAATGCTTTTTTTTATCAGAAATTTTGGGATATAATTAAAAATTATGTTGTGAAAACAGTGCAGGATTTTTTTAAGGAAGGGCGGATGCTAAGGGAGATTAATAGGACTAGTGTGGTGCTGGTTCCTAAGGTGAAAGGGCTTGAGGATATGACTCAATTTAGGCCAATAAGCTGCTGTAATTTTGTGTATAAAATTATTTCTAAGGTGATGACAAATAGACTTAAAAATCATTTGGATGGATGGATTACTTTGAATCAGAGTGCGTTCATAGAAGGAAGACAGATTCAAGATAATATTCTTGTGGTGAATGAGGTATTTCACCATTTGAGGAATAAGAAGTTAGGGAAGAAGTTTGAGATGACTCTAAAGGTGGATATGAATAAGGTGTATGATAGGGTGGAGTGGGATTTTTTGGGGGCTGTTATGAGTAAGATGGATTTCTGTGCAAAGTGGATTGGCTGGATTTTAGAGTGTCTCTCTTCTGTTACCTATAAGATAATTGTTAATGGTAAGTTTTCTCATACAAACCATCCTTCTAGAGGTATTAGGCAGGGAGATCTTTTGTCTTCTTACCTTTTTTTGTTGGTCATTGATGTGTTGTCTCAGTGTATTAGTCATGTTGTTGAGTCTAAGTCTTTGAAAGGTATTAAAGTAGGTTTTGGTTGTCCTGTCTTGTCTCACATATTTTTTGAGGATGATGCCTTATTCTTTTTGCCAGCTGATAGTGCGAATTGTGTAGCTATGTTTTCCATTTTGCAAGAATACTGTGTTGGTTCGGGGCAGAGTATAAATTTGAGGAAATCTAGTGTGATCTTCAGCTCAAATGTGCCGGATGAGAAGAGGAGAGAGTTGGTTGATTTACTGAGGATTTCTGAAGCTGATAATTCAGGTACTTATTTGGGTATTCCTTCGGTTTGAGGTAAAACCAAAAGGGTGGCTATGAATTTTATAAAAGATAGGATTATTAGTAAGTTGCAGGCTTGAAAGAAGAGAGTGCTTACACAAAGGGGTAGAGAGGTTTTAATTAAAGCGGTTGCTCATACAATTCCAATTTATACGATGTTGTGCTTTAAGATTCCCAAGAAGGTTTGAAATGAGATTAATTCGGTTGTTGCTGGATTTTGGTAGGGAGAACAAGGTGAGGAGAGAAAGATTCATTGGATGAGTTGGTTGAATATTATGACTAATGTGAAAGGTATGGGTGGGATGGGATTTAGAGACCTGAATCTGTTTAATAATACTTTATTGGCCGAACAATGTTGGAGGTTATTGCAGAATCCTGATGCTCTGTGGGCTAAGGTGCTAAAGGGGAGATACTTCCCTAAAGGTACATTCCTTAGTGCTAATCAAAGGGCAAGGGCGTTATGGATATGGGCTAGTATGCTGCATGGAAGGGAGTTTTTGAAAGAGAAAGTTCAATGGCAGATTCTTGATGGAATGGATGTTAACATTTGGGGAGATAGGTGGATCCCAGGTATGGTTTTGGATAGGCCTGCTGAAGGTAATGCTGATTTGCCCCAAAAAGTTACGGAATTGATGGATAAGGAAAATGATTGTTGGAAACTTGAACGAATACGGAGCTACATTTCTGAAGACTGTGTGAAGGCTATTCAAAGGATATCGATTTGTGGTAGAGGTCATGACAAAATGGTGTGGACTACTTCTAAAGATGGAAAATATGCTGTCAAAAAAGAGTACTTTGAGCTGAAGGAGAAAGTAAGGATGGGTGTTGTGAAAAGAGCTTTACTTCTCATAATGTGAGTGGGAAAGTATGGAAGTGGATATGGAGTATTTCTATCCCTCAAAAGATTAAACACTTCTTGTGGAGAGCTGTAGGGAATATGATAGCAACTAATGGTAATTTGGTTAAAATAAGAATCAAAATTTCTGAGTTGTGCCCTATATGTTTGAAGGAAGCTAAGACTGTTGAGCATACTTTGTTGTTGTGTGAATAGGCTCAATGTGTTTGGTATGGGGAGCTTTGAGCCTTAAATTTGATTGCCAAAGCATCTCTACCCTGGATAAATGGTTAATGCAGGTGATTGATGGTGGAATAATGTGTAAGGAGAACAGAGAGTAGGTAGAAACTGTTATTACGTTCACTTGCTGGAATATTTGGAAGGCTAGGTGCTTGAAAGTGTTTAAGAGGCTAAAGTGCGATCCTAGGAAATGTATTGATAGAACCTCTGGGGCGATTAATGAGTGGTTAAGGGTGACTTCTAAAGGAGGGTTGAAATGTGGTCAAGGTAATAGGAATAGTAAACAGGTGTGGGAGAGGCCGCCGAATGGTTGGCTTAAAATTAATTGCGATGGTGCTTTTGTTGATAATGAGATTGCTGCTATTGGTGTGATTGTGCGAAATGAGGATGCTTGTGTAGTTGCTGCTTTGGCTGAGAAGGTGGTTGTCGAGGAGGTGGTAGAGGTTGAAGCTTTAGCTGTGATGAAAGGTATTTTATGGGCTGAGAAGCAAGGGTACAGGCGTATTATTGTTGAAACTGATTCTGAAATTGTGTATAGAGTTTTTAATGGGGATAGGGTTTGCAATTTTTGAAAGATCCATCCATACTTACAAGTTTTTCTATCTCACAAAGGGAAGTTTTTGAATTGTGTTCTAAGGAAAATTGGAAGAGAAGCTAATAAAGTGGTTGACAGGTGTGCTCACCTTGCTTTGAAGGGGATGTGCCTCTATGGTCGGGTTAGTGAGCCCCCATCCTCTCTGGTTTCGGTATTGAGAAGTGATGGCCTTCCTTCCCCCTCACTGATTTTTTGTTTTGTAGCTGATAGAATTGAGATATATTTTGATTTATATCTCCTTGTGTCTATTGGCTGTTTTTTTTAGATTTGATGTTGTTGATAGAAGAGTCTCTTGTTTTGATGTTTTGTTAATGAAGTATTTTTTGACAAAAAAAAAGTGTTAAAATTAATAAACTCATATCCAAATATTCAAATTGTTATTTGGGAAACCGAATATGATAATTACGGATCGTATTGATTTATCAATTATATATCATCTAATACTAAAATAAAAAATTTCTTTATTTTGATGTTAAAATGACGTTGTAAGACGACTAAATTTAACTTTTAAACCAAAAAATTAACGAATACCGTTGTAGAGAGTATAAGTGCGATTTTTCTAATAATTGAATAATACAAAGAAAATAATGCAAAGAAAATATTATTGAAAATTAAAAAGAGAAGAAGCCAAAATAAAATGGCAGAATCTTTTGATGGCATCTATGCTTTTCCACTAACGCTTATATAATATAAAATAATAACCTAAAAATAATAATAAATCCTAAAACAAAATATAACGAGTATTTACTTGTTTCTTAAGATAAATTTAATCTTAATTAATTTCTTAATCTGTCTTTCAAAATAGTAATAATATTATTAAAATATTCCTAAAATTCAAAAGTATTGTGCACCATTGTAGCTTTCATGTCAAATCTTTCACGAAATTCTCCTTTTAATTTGTCCTCCCACTAATTGGACATTTATTGTCCCTACATACAAAAATAATCAATTAAATGTTAAAATTAATACAACTCATGTCCAAAATTAATTAAAATAAATAATAAAAAACGTCAATTAAGCACATTATTAATAAGAAAAGGCAATTTTCATATTTGACAATTTGTTATAATACTAGATTTGATAATAGTTAATTTTAAAAAACTATTTATATCAAATAATAATTACTTTAATATTTTATATAAATAGATTCAAATATAATATTATATAATTATTATGATTTACATAAAATATAAGATAATTGAGATAAAAAAAATAGAATCACAATAATAAATTATATAATACAAAATATTACAATATACAAAAATGACATTATATATTATTGGGATGACTGTGTTAAATAATGCAAAGAAATCTCTGGAAAGTAATACAAAATTTAATATATAAAATATTATTGGTTTAGACATTGTTGCTAATGTAGAATAATATGAATTTGAGTGCGTTGAGGTGCGTTATACTCTTATTTATAGATTGAAATGAAACTTTGATTAGTTTTAAACATTATATCAAAAAATAGATATGATCGAAACATACAGCAAGAAAATAACAGAAAAATCAAAACATAAAACTCATTAAATTTTGCTATGTCTTATTTCCATTTTTCTTCCTTATCTCACATTTTTCTTTTGTTATTTCCCTCATCTAACGTCACAAACCAAGAAAAACAAAAGCATGGTTGTCAATATTCTAGAACAATTCCTGTACAGTCACTTCCTATTATTCTTTTTTTTTTTGTTAAAAATAAAAGACAAAAATTCAAATTTTCTATTTTAAATGGAAGATGGCATTCATTTTTTTATTTAAATATTTAAAAGAATTAATTTAAAAAAAAAACAATTCTTCTTCCCCTACCAATTAGCTTAAACAAGGTAATTATATTTATTTATTTTTAAAATAAAATAGTTTTATAATAAAAAATAAACATAATAATTTATTATTTATTATTTTATGTTATCAGATATTTAATAAAATTTAAAATACCTCGAAACTTTCAAAACTTCTGATTGAAAAAGGAAAAAAAGCTTTGGCTTCAAGTGGATGTAGGTTAGTGGTAAAAAGCATACTCGAATGAAATAAATGTGGTTGATTTTCTTCATTATTAAATATAAAAAAATGTGAAAAATATTTGAAACATATATAAAGCAAAAATGATTGGAGAAAAATACTATTTTTTTAGAAAAATTATTTTTTTTTGCCTAACTCTGCCGAAATGTTAAATTTACTATTTTTTTGAGTGCACACTAAATAATAATTTGTTATTTCTATGATTTTGATTTTAATTCAATTATAAATATATATATATATATATATATATCTATTTATTTTATATTAGATTAATATAAATGTTGGTCTATATAATATATCAACGTAAAATGATGCTAATTCGATAATATTATGAATAATTTATGAAAATTGAATCAAATTAAAATTTTATGTATAAAATTACATAGAATTAAAGTTCATGTACATTTTTAATATTTATCTCATATTTAAATTGGTTTAGAGACATTTTTCATAGTATATTTAATTAAGAAAATTTCATTTTTTACTTTTTAAATATTTGATTAAATAATTTTTAAATAAAAACAATTACTAATATATAAAAAATATAAATTTTACAATTAGGTAATTGTATTTATATGTGTATCGAAAAATTTCACTCACAGCCAATGAAGATGTTCTTGTATGAAAAAAAAATATGTGAATGTACCTAAGACGTCCCTGTATTTTAAGAATCTAATCAAAATAGTCCTTTATCATTAATTGGATCAATTTAATTCTTCAACCTTTAAAAAATCAAATAAGACTAAATTAAAATAGAATTAACATTTACTGTTTAACTGAGTTAGTATTTTAAAAGATATTATAATTCTGTAAATGAAATCTTTTGTTTAGAATTGAACTACAATTGAAAATAATAATTTTTAAGACATTTTTATACCGTAAATATTATTCTATTACATTTTAAACTTATTTGATTCTGTTTAATAGTACTAACTTCTGATCACACATGGGATGCATGTGATTTTATGCGTTTAATATTTAATCAAATTTTAAATATTATATTATTAATTGCAATAATTAACATAAAATAATATTTATTATTTAAATTATTGAATATAATTAAGGCATAAGGCATAAAGATAAATTTAGTCTCCAACGTTTACTTATTTTGTTATTTTGACCTTTTTTTGGATCATTTTGGCCCTTAACCTTTAAAATTTAGCCAAATTGCTTGTTTTTTGTTGGAAAAATTGATTGAACTATTAAAATTTTAATGACATTGATGTGACCACTAGCATGGTAGTCCATATATATTCATAAAAATTAATAAAAATATTTAAAAATATAAAAAAATTCATAAAAACTTTTAAAAAATATATCCATGTTAGCAATGAAATGCCACGTGAGCTACCACATTAATGTCATTAAAATTTTAACAGTTCGGTCAGTTTTTTCGTCAAAAAGAAAGTAACTTAGCTAAAATTTAAAGGATTAGGGTCAAAATGAGTAAATGTTAAGGGTTAAATTTATCTTTATGCCTATAATTAAAATATATTAACTTATCAATTCAAATATTATAATAGAAAATTTTCAAATCATAAAATTCTTAACATATTCAACATATAATATAATTTTACTTTATGTAATTAATGCAATGTAACATTATTTAAAACAATAACTAATTCACATAATTACCTTTAATATTAATTAAGTTATAATTAAGATAATTAAAATTTTATTCAAGTGCATTAATAAAATTAACATAAAGTTAAAAAAATACAAAAATTATCACTTCTTTTTTACACCAAATTTTAATTAATAATTGTAATTTAAATTATAATTATAATAGCTTTTATCTGTATTTTATGCATAGAGTCAATTCAAGTAATAATTTATTAGCATAATTTTAAAATAAATTATAATTATTTTAAAATATTTAATTATCATAATATCTATTAAATTAAAATTTATTTTAAATGCATAATTACCACAATTTTTATTTTATTTTACGTTTTTTGTTTTTAAATGTGATTTTAGTAGTATGATAAAAAAATAATAAATATTTTTGTCAGTCCAAAAATATTTTTAAACTCGTGTTTTTAAATATATTATATATAGATACTAAAATAATAATAGAGAAATTAATTTGATTTAATTTTTAAAGACAAAAAAAATGAGTTTAAAAAAATAAATTTAAATATTAAAAAAAGTACTGTACCCTTTTTGATGGTAAAGTCGTAACAGTTTTTTATTTTATTTTTTATGTTGGCAAGCAGTCTTCACTGTAAAAATTCCGAATGAGGCAGGTACGAAAGTTTTGTACATTGTAAAATAAACGTCCTTTTCAACCTATTTACCATTTTACCTCACCTTTACTCAAAGACCTATATTCTTATGTAAACGGCCACATTCCTTGCTAAATCTACTACCCTCCAAAAAAAAATTGTATGAAATTGTAATTTCATGTTTTTTTTTTTTTTTTTCAATAAGAAAATGATAAATCAGATTTTTTCTCTTGATTTTTAGCATTTTTAGTTGGATTTGAATTTTTTTTAGGAATTCAGGAAGAAAAAGCTGAAAATTAGAAAGAAAAACCTGATTTATCATTCTTATATCATAAAGAGATAAGGATGACGTGAAATCACGGTTTCATATAATTCATTCTCCCATAAAAATATTGATAATGGATAATGTGAATTTAAATATTTGTAAATATATAATTTGTTTTTTTAATATTTTGAATAATATGAATTTAGAAAAGGAAATGATTCATTTACATTGATATAAAATTATACAATTATTATTTTAATAATTTAATTGTTAAATTTATAAATATAATTGTATTTTTCATGCATGTAAATTTTCGAATTAATCTGATATTTTTACCATATCGATCTAAAATAGTTTATATGTTAGTATTTATTGAATGGCTTAAAGTTTTCACATAAAACAAATAGTTAATTTTTTTTAATTTACTTCGAATTTGACATGCATGATCTATATGAATGAAATATAAATATGATGGTTAAATTGTTAAAATAAAAATTATACAAAAATATATGAAAAAGTTTTACATCAGTATAAGTTAATTCCTCTTTTAAATATTCTTATTATTCATGGTAGTTTTGAAGTTGGTACATATTAACTTTGCCAACATTTATTAGTGCGGCTAGATTTGACTAGAGCTGATCGTGGGTCGGGCCGGGTCGGTCGGGCTTCAACAAACTTTTAAGCCCAATTATTAGGCCTAAGCCCGGCCCGGCCCAAAAAATGGGCTTAAATTTTTGTCCAAACTCGACCCGAATTATAAAAGTCAAGCCCGAGCCCGACCCGACCCGGCCCATATTAATTTTTTAGATTATTTTATTATGTACAACAAATTTAAAAATATATAATATATCATATACACTTAAAAACATTAAAACAAACATTAAAAAATAAACAAATTAAAAATACATTAAAAAATTTTTATATTAAGATAGTTGCAAATAAAGTAGTAGAAAAATTAACAATAAAACATAAGTTCTACAATATTCAAATAATATTAAAAAAGATAGCGAAACAATAATAAAAACGCATAAAAATAACATCCAAACAACCAAAATAACAACCAAAACAACAGCAAAAATAATAGAAAAAATAGCAACAAAAATAACAATAAAAACAACACCAAAATAATAATAATAATAACACCAAAACAACAATCAAAACAGTAAAAACATAACACCAAAACAGTAAAAAATAACAACCAAAACAGCAAAAAAATAGCACCAAAACAACAATATAATTTTTTATTAAAAATAATTAATTCATTCGGGTCGGGCCGAGCCGGGCTCGAGCAAAAAAACTCTTACTCAAGGCCCGGCCCATTTAGAAAATGGGCTTCATTTTTTGTCCAAGCCCATTTTTCTGGCCTATATTTTTGTCCAAACCCTCTCATTTTTTGGGCGGGCCTTCGGGTCGGGTCGGGTGGCCTGGCCCATGATCAGGTCTAGATTTGACCTCACCCAATGACTCATAAGTTGTTCTAGTGTTGAAAAGGTCTTGTTTATCTCTAGCCCACTCGGTAATGTCTTTGCTTTCGTGGTTTGAAAGAGGCATAATGGTTGCAATTCGTGTTACCACCTCGTCAAGCAAGTAAGTATTGAAACACTCTCAATCTCAATCACCTAACGGTGTAACCATTTCCTTAACCAGCATGAAGTTGCTCACTTCAATGGTTGGACCTTGCCATACATCGCTTAAAGCCCCACAACCTGACACCCTGTTATATTTTTAAAAGTCAACATTGGATCCAAAGTTGATTTTCCATGCAATATATTTGTGGACATCGTTCCACACGTTGCACAAACCTTTCCAAAGTCGAGAGCTAGTTGAGTTTTGAAGTTTGTTAGAAAATACCGACCATTTATATTTGGATAGGAATATTCTTACTGAGAGGTGGTCTTTTTTTAGACTAAATTATAGGCAATTTTCATCAGAAATGATTTATTATAACACTCAATGTCCTTAATGCCAAGTCCTCCGTTTCCCACTGGTTGGCATACATTCTCTCATTTAACCAATGCAATCCCCTTATTCTATAATGTTGTTCCCTAAAAAAATTAAGAATAATTTTCAACGTATCCAAACAAATTCCTCTAGTAGAGGAATCGATTGCATCACGTAGATAAGAATAGTTGCTAGAATCAATTTTGCAAAGTAACCTGACCTGCCAGTGATAGGTTTCGAGGTTTCCACCCTACCACTTTTTGTGGCATCCTCTAGATTAAATATTAGAAAGTATCATTTGTGACCATCGTGTGAAATAGAGGCACTCCTAAGTACTTTCCCAAGTTGAAAACAATAGTAAAACCCAACCCAAAGTTAATCTGTTGTCGAAGTTGCATATTCACATTCACAGAGAAGAAAAATTGTGCTTTTTTACCATTTGCTCAACGATCAGAGATGCCACATAATTCATCAAGTATCAATTTGGTGATACTAATTTGAGTACTAGAAGCCTATGTAAATAATACCAAATCATTTGCAAAAGAAAGGTGAGAAATAAGAGGTCCACCCCATGACAACATAATAGACTTCCATTGACTTATATTGATCATACGTAAAATAGAATGGACTAACCTTCCATGCATAACATGAATCAATAGTGCGATAAGAGGTCACCTTGTTTGATGCCCCTCGAAGATTTAAAGCTTTCTAGCATACTACTATTCCAGAGGACCTGTATGGACATAGAAGAAATACAATACATAATAACAAATATAAGGTCATCATGAATGCCCACCTCACCTAAGGTATCATTTATGAAGCCTCAATCTAATATTTCATAGGCCTTTTCTAGGTTAATTTTCACTGTCATCCACCCTTTTCTCCTGACCTTCCTTCGCGTGAAATGAGTGACTTCTTAAGTAATTATGCAATTGGGGGCCTAACATCTGATTGAGTGTTGTAGGTACTCAATGGTGGCTCGAAATTATGCGAAAAAATATCGAAGAAAGGGGTATCATGACATCGGAGCATGGGAATTACGATACCTCAAGCAAGCCTAAGATGAAGACCACCTAAAGTGGTATTGCGAAATCCACCTTCCAAAAGGGACCCTATTTCAAGATTGATTATGGTATCGCAATATCCTACTCTGGGTATCACAATATCCACATCGTGAACGGAAAAATGACTCTAGGGGTAGTATTTGACCAATTGAAGCACCAATCAGATAAAGGTAATTCAAGGGCATTTTAGTCACAAAATAGGGTCAGATTTTGCTGTTAAAAATAACCAATTTTGGTTGAAGAGAGAGGATACACACATTAGACTTAGTTTAACTTAGTTTTCTCTTTAACTCTCTTAGGTTTTCTTCTTTATTTTTAAGGTTTCTTAGTTCTCATCTTCCTTAGCTATAGAGTTATTTTTTCTGCAACCTTTCTTCTTGTTCTTTAAGTTAGTTAAGTTAGTTGTCATTGTAGGTAGGTTTTTTTTGCACTTTTAGTCCATTTTTTACTTGTAATGACATTTCAGCCTTTAATCTAATATATTTTAGTTTCTTTTAGTTTAATCTATTAAAGACTTCAACTTTTATGTTTCTTGTACTTTATTGTACTATTTAATGTTCATCTACGCTTTTCTTTTAAGTTTTATAGATTAAAAAACCAATCTTTCATTTTTTTTCTTAAGCTTTATGTTAATGGCTGCCATTTCCTTTTCTTGCATGTTTGTTAACTTAGTTTTTAGCATGGATAACTAAACTCTAAGGGGATTGGTTAATGAAGATGTGGGTAAGTTGATTTTTGGATGAGGGACTAAGCTACAAATAATTTGGACTGAATTAAATAAACTTAAAAACTTAGGATTGACACTTTTAAAGGAATATTTAGGCAAGTGAGACCGAGAGGTAATCTTATTGAGTATCAATTCATTAGTGTCAGGTTAGCCGATGAGATCGAGAGATAAACCAGACTAATTTGACTAATTTTGTAAAGTTAAGACCGAGAGGTAAAACAGAGCTACTTTAGGAGTATAAGCAATTTAGATCCGTAATTCAAATATTAGTGAACAACATCAAAATCAATTAATCACTGTTTTTTATTCATTAGTTAATTTAGTAACTTTTCATATTTTACAATTTAGTCATTGTATTACTTTGTTGATAAATTAGTGTAATTATTCTTGATTTTATGGCTTGTGTACTACAATGTTTAGAGATTAGTTAGTTAGGCTCTTTATTTTGCTTGATTATAGTTATAATTTGCTCAATCGTCGATTCTCTTAGATTTGATCCTCGGAGTACTTGGTACCCCGTTGTACAATTATATTACAATTGTCCTGTCACACTTGTAGACACCGCACGTTAGTAGATTTTGATTATTTATTTGTTGTCTTTAATTATTGATTTCCTCCAATCGTTCGCGAAGGCGACATAAGGGTGATCACCAATGTGTCGAAATACCTTATTGTTCCAAGTTTGCACCATATTGATAAACTAGGCTAAATTCCTAAAAGCATCCAAATTAGAGTTCTAAGTATTTTGAATAAATTCCAAAAAAATAAGGATGTTGTTGCCAAGTTGCCACAAAGCAAAATGGTCTAGGCTTTATAAGTCCCTTGGAATCTCTTGTAATCATTAAAATGGGTTAGTGGTCAAATCCAACCCATGACAAATGAATGATTTTAGCATCTGGAAATGACATCAACCACTGTTCATTACAAAGAAAATAATCTAGGCACTACGATAAATTGCCCTTCTGCGAGGTGAAACGTAGACCTATAAAATTCATGTTGGTTAAGCCAACCTAAAAAATAACGTCTCGAAACAAACAACTTCCACCTCCCAATTTGCTTGAACCCCCACATCTCTTGTTAGTAGAAATAATATAGTTGAAGTTGCCCCCCAAGATCCAAGGAATAGACACATTTGATCGTAGTTCGTCAAGACAATCCCAAATTCGTCATCTCAATGTTACATTAAAGCTCGTATAAACTACTGTCACCAGAGAAGTTGCACCATTAGCCTTGTTTCTACACGTTGCATGTACAAATTGAAAGTCCACTTTTATAATATCCACAATAACTTCACCATACCACATGAGCAAATTCCTCTCAAGAATCTAAGAGCCTCTACTCGAAAAGGTTAATGAAACCTTATATCATGAATTATTGTATTCACAGTCATTCTATGCACCTTAGTTTCAACAAGAGCAAAGGATCTAGGGTTTATGGCTTTGGAGCCGAGTCTTTATAATTTTTTAAAAACAAGGACTACCTTCCTTTAGTAATTCATATGTGTAAACCATCCATAAATATAGAAATAATATAGAAACAAAACCTATCTAAAGGAATGAAGACTCTACTACTTTGTTCAATGTTGTTGCACCATCAACTTCCATGATCGGAACATCAACAATACCCCTTTTCATTACTGAATTACTTACATTCACCACCAAATAAAGTTGACGTGTCAAAGTATTGATCCAATCCTTTAGAATCAATTTTAAGAGAAGTTTTGGTTCATATTGTTTTTTCCTTACCTTGAACCCTTTTTTAGTAATTTCCTAAATTGACGCACTTTTATCCCTACTATGTGTGTTAATCTATTTGGATCAAAATGACATTCCCATTGGTCCCTCACTTGGTATGATAGCATCATGAGTCTTTTCTGAAATGAGTACAACCTTGTGATTATTCTTATTCGAATTAGTCTCTTGTTACTTTATTATGGGTGTAGTATTCAACATGGTTATCTTATTGCATGTCTTATTTAGAGATAAGAAATTATCACCAAGTCCTACATTAGGGTTCACTACATGCATGTCCACCCTGGCACTCCCATCATTACTAACTTGTCCTTCTTTGACCCAAACGAAACTTTAGCCCACAACGCGACCCAACTCATTATTGACCTTCTTGATTGGTGCCTGCCTCAATTTTGAGCTATCCCCTTATATTGAGGCTTATTTTTAGCGACAATACTTCATTCTTTAACCCTATTATCCTCCATATAAACATCCATTAAAATCTCAAAGCAAGATTTTTGGGTAGTGACCTTATTGATCATAACTTCTTTCCCTTTCGATGTTCCCTTTCCATCTTTAGTCGATTTCCTCCTTTAGTTCGAAACTTGCATCCATGGACCAAAAGTTGAAGGGTCAGTCTTCATGCTTGTTACATCTTCCATAGCTTTACCTTTATAAGCTATTTGTGTCACCATTTTTCCATCCATCATTGTTGGACACCCTTCTCTACTTTGGCCATAGTGACCACGAGAATAACATATGGTCGACATCCCTTCATATTAGATAATCCAAGAAAACCCATTAATCCTAATGCATGGAAACAATAGTTTGGTAAGATTATCAACCATTGCTAGGCGCGCAAATTTACCTCTCTTTGCAGTATTTGTATTATAGTCAATTCGCACAAGGTCACCTAACAGTTTAGTGCTTCTTCTCATAAGACCCTTCAAGAAATATTTGTAGGGGAGTCAAAGCAATCGAACCCAAATAATAACTTTTGACAAATACTTTTCCTTCGTAGGAATACCTATGCTCCATGGCTAGACCATTAGATAATGTTCGTAGATAAACCATGGTCCTTTAGTCAACGCTTTATTGTAGTCATTCGCTAAGGTAAGCATGACTAGAAAGTATTCATTATACAAGTCAATCAATTGGAATTCGCCCATTAGCTACCATAAAATTTGAACTCGACCCTAAAGTGCTTTGAAGCCAATAGATTTTCCAAGTAACTAGACAATGATTGTGCTAGCCATGTTTTTGTCTATCATCTCATGGACTCGTTCCGAGAAGACAATCTCCGAGACCAGCCCATCTTGAGAGACCATAGCATCATTCTCCTTTAACTCAAAGACGTCACCGAGCCCTAAAACCATCTCACTATCCTCTACCATATTCTCTAGCAACTTACCTCAGAAGGAAAGAGATTGTTGTCTCGTATCAAGAACTTCCTTGTTCACTTTCACTGGCAAGATCGAGTTTCCTTCCTTACTCTTGACCTTCTCGGTCCCTCTATTGACCACTATTACTGGGGGAAACCCATCCCGATCCAGGCTAGCTGCCAAGAGAGAATTTTCACCCATCTTTTTTTAATGAAAAATTATTTAAAAAACAAACAAAGGTATGCAACATAGTATAATATACTATGAGAAATACAATGAAACAAAGCTTTGAATGAACCCTATGTGATGGACTGATGGTCAAGGGCATTCACCGCTCCAGGTGTGGCCTAAGTTCGAGTCACGCTTGTTGTTCGAGCTTTGTCCTGTTACTATAATTCACCAAAAAAAAAGCTTCGAATAAGCCGAATCAACAACTCTTAATTATTGTTAATTGAATCATTAACTATTCAAAATTTTATAGTGTATTTTGAAAAAAAATATTTAGTATGCTTAAATTTAATATATACAGATTTGAAGTTTATTTTTACACTAACATTTTATAATTAAATTAAATATAAATATTTTTATATATAATTTATTTGAATTGAATTAAAATTACCCGTTCAAATATGATTTAATATGGATGGAACGAATAATTTAAAATTTGGAGAGATTTTATTACCATTAAATGAGTAAATAACACTTTTTTTTAAATGATTTATATTTCAATAATTTTTATTTTTTAAATTGATTTCTCATGTTTTGATTTTTAAAGAGTTTTGATTTTTTTTATATTTTTGGAAAATTTTAAAAGAAATATTTTAAAATAATTTTAGGTTTTTTTAAACATAAAACTTTTTAATTTTTTAGAATTTTATGTGTTTTTAAAGAGTAATGGCTAAATTAACTAAAACTATAAAAGTTGAGGGTTAACCAAAAAATATTACTTTTTTATAATTGACACGTCAACAACACTGTGGCAAAATTGAATGAAGAACTCATATATTTTAAATTGAAAAATAAAAAGACTTAATATCTCAAAATTAATGCGCAGAGGCTAAGAGGTAATTTATTTAAATATAATTAAAACAAATTTAACTTAAGTGTTGTCTGATAAACTAAAAAAATTAATGAAAAATTTAGTATTAAATTAAATTATAAAATCTGTTTGAGATATTACTCAAAATTAAATATGCAATATATTAGTTTGCTTGATGAATGTAAATTTTAAAAATTTAAAAGTAAAGTATTTAAAGAGTAATGTTAAAAGAAATAAAATAAAATAAAAAATTAAAATTTTTTTGCATGTAACTTATTATTTACTTATCATTTTCACACTTTTTCATTTGAAAAAAAAAATCTATTATTTTTTATTATGGGTTATTAAGCCTGCTTAAAACTTTTTCAATGGATTATCAAACAAGTCATTAATCTTTTTATCATAAAAGATGTGTTTGGTTGAGTGGAAAAGTGAAAAGAAAATAAATTTTAAATGTATTTGATAGGGAAGAGAAACAAGATGAAATAAAATATGAGATATTATCATTTTCCGTTCTAATGTATAAAAATCAATTTTTCAATTTGAAGTGAAGGGAGGAGAAAAAAATAAAAGAAATGTGTATGTTAGTTTAAAATGATGTATTTTTTAAAAGTTCTGTTTTCTTTCCTTTTAATTTTCAAATCTATCAAGTAATGGATTGAAAGAAAATTACTTTTCTTTCAATTTTTTCATATTTCCTTCCAAGCACACCTATGAAAATAAATAATATTTATATATTTTTTACTCTTTTAATTTTTCATCTTTTTAATTTTCTTTTCACCCTATCAAGCAAAGTTGAAAAAATTAAAAGGTGGGAAATTGAAAGAGTAAAAAATTAAAAAGATGAAAAAAATATAATTTTATTATCAAAATAAATTGAAGCCATAAACACAATATATGAATGCACTTGAATTTATACTTATAATGTGATAAGGAAAAATACAAATTTTACATCTTCACAATCTTAATTTAATATATAAGTTATTTTTTAAATGTATTCATTCGACCAAAATGTGAGTAAATTATATCTTTTGGATTAATTCAAATATTTGTTAATAATAAAAATATTAAAAATGTTAAAATAGATAAATATTATCTTTTATTTAATAAAGGAAATTTTGTAATGCATCATTATATTAGTGCAGAGTGTATCAAACATGTTAATACAATTTTTTCAAGATTTATACCAAATGTTGTAAAATAACTTTTCTGATAATGAAAAAACACCAAAGACCTTCAAAATGATAAGTAGTTAATTACCTACTAATTTCAATTAATAATATTTATTAAATTTTGGATTAAATGAAAAATTATTATAATGATGGAAAGCATATAAAAAAATTAGAACGTTGAAAATTTTGTTTTTGTTTATGGATTTTTCAATGATTTATGTACATTTAAATTCCAAAAAAGTATACAAACTTTTAGCATAGGTTAAATTTTTAAACAAATTTACGGAGTCAATTTTTTTCAACGCAAAATCGCATCGGTCTATTTTGCAATAACCAGAAAGACGGCAAAAAAAACAAAGATTAAAAAAAAAAGAAAATGACGGTTACAGCGTAGGAACGGCAGTATCTGAGCAGGTTAATGTAAAAGCGTGTGGACCCCACGGAAATCGAGGCGTTTCTTAACCGTCCGATGCGCTTTAACAAAAGTCAACGTATCAACGGTCCACAGACAGCCAATTGTGCTAAATAGGGCTAATAAAGAAAACAAAATTGGTGAGGGGTGGGGGAATCTCTTGGGTGGGCCCATAACTTCCTACGCGTCCTAGGTGTGACCTGACACAAATGGCGTTTCATTGCCACGTGTATTTAATATTCCAATTTTCTCCTTATAAAATCTCATATTTCTATGTTAGTCCCCCATCCTGGAATCAGCCGAAAAAAAAAAAAGAAAAACGTTCGTCGCTATTACTCTCAGTATTTTTCTCCTTCACTAACACGCGCACTCAGAAAAAAAAAACGTTTTGCTCACTAAGCTCACTCTCTCACTACAAGTGTTTCACTTTCTCTCTATATAATTTGTTTTTGTTTTTGAGATCTCGAAATTATATAAAATGGCAGGTTGTCCATTGTAGGGATCTCCTCATTTTGATTCGTTCTTCGAGGTACTGTTTGGCCTAAGAGAAAATAGAAGGGGAAAAAATGCTACGTTTCTGTTTTCTTTTTCTAATTTTTGTTGATTCTTTGTATTGTATGGCATTTAGCATTCTAGTGTTGTTTCAGCCTTGAATTTTCTTTTCAATTTTTTTTTGTTTGATGAAAATGGGAAAAAAAGAGAGAAAGTGTTGATGTTTCTTAGTCGTTAATTTATCTATTTGAATGAACACAGTTTTCGTGTAAGTTCTTGATTAAAAGCTAGTTTAGGCCGTTAAAACTGAGTTTTTTTTTGAAGTTTTACTATTAGTTAATAATTTCGTGTTGTTTATTATAAGTTATATGTCAATGTATATATGGATAAATTTGTTATGTTAACGTTCTTGATGATACTTTTTAATCATGTTTACTTTGCGTTGATTTTAACCTTTTTCTTTTTTTCATGTTGGATTATCGTGATTGTTACCAGAAAATGAATCTTGAATTTGTTGGTGACAATTTAAGGACCTTGTAAAGGCTCCTTGACCGCCGTAATTGATAATGGAAAACAGTAAAGTAAAACAAGGATGCTTAATAGTTGTAATGACCCTTTAATTTTTATTGCGTAATGAATCATTATTGTGCTTTCTTGTGTTTTGCAAGAATCATAATGTCGCATTGTTTGCATTGCAGGACCTATCATTTATGGCTTTCGACCTCTGGAGGGCATCATTCACTGAAGGTGCTTTATTTTTTCTCAAATTATCACATGCATGCATTCTTACTTTGATCATTGATTTTTTTGTGTGATTTGACTGACTGTTTGTAATCTGCAGAAGAAAACAGCTCTTTCATACAACCAGAATGGCAGTATGACTTTTACTTTGGTTATGGCATTGGTATAATAATGGTCCTATTTTGTTGTACTTTTGGTGTATATAAATTGTTTCTTGTCTTTTGATAATTACCATAGTTATGCAATGTTTTGTTTTCCTACAGATATGATTGAAGAAAATGCCTTGAATGAGAAATCTTGTATTCAAGTGTTGAGGATTTTGATTGCAAAAGCAGATACTGAAATCGATGAACTTGAAAAAGATTTGGTGTTGCTCCAAAGTGAATTGGTCTGGGCTGAACATGAAGAATGGCATGACATTTGCTGCAATGCTTTGAGAGCTAAGATCAACTGCCTTGATATCTCAATAAGGAAATTGAGGAACAAGGATGAGAATGACATTGAGGTTTATTTATTGATGCATACTGAACCTGTTGAGAAGTTGCATGAAATAATGAAGGCTCTGCTCAAAGGTTTCTGCAATGAGAAACATGAGCAGGTTTGACTTTTGAATATTTTTCATATTCTTTTACTAACTTGCCATGAAATTCAACTCCGAAATTAAAAGGGATAATACCAGAAGAATGTGACCTCACATTGAGTTTTACAAATTTTCTCTCTTAACTCTGCAATTTCAACCAAATTTTTGTACTATATATGATTTTTTTTTTCTCGGTTTTACATTAGGTTGATGGGATGCTTCAATCTATTTCTAGTACATGCATTTTGTTGTGTTTGTTCTGAGTTTAGGTTTAGACGTTTAGTACTGTCTAGATGTCACAAAGTTGTACTGATGTTAGATTTTTCTTGTAGCCTTTGTCATTCTGGATGGAAAGAAAATGGAGAACCTTAAATTGACTGAAATAGAGGTGGAATATTGATTAGTTTTTTATTTATTTGGAGTGCTTTTGCATGTAAAACTTGATAAGCATGGTCAACTCCTCTTGCTGTTGGCATATTGGTTTTGTATTTGTAGTTCATGTACCTTCCTACCATTTGTTTATTAAGTTTTCCTTCTTATATCTGCTTATTTTATGCATTATTTCATGAACTAAGACAATTTTCCTTTCAAGAATGAGCAATCTCAGGATGTTGTCCCAGATTCAAGGTCTGGTTCTCTAGAGCAGTCTTCTGCCCTGCATAAGAACCAAAAATTGAACTCATCAGATTCATGTTTCATTGCAAAGGAGGAAAACAATGGACCCAATGTTACTCCCAAAGAAAATTTTACTTCATCAAATCCATCTATGGAGCTTGAAGTGAAGAAGGCAAATAGTTCAGAAACAGTTAAGTTAGATGAAGCTTTATCCTTTTGTGCTTTAACATGTCCATGACCAAATATTCATTTACTCTACATAAAAATACAAGTAGAGAACTCCAACTTTTGGGTTGTCATTGCAGGTATATTATTGCAGTACAGTCACTAAGGGCTGTACTAAGGGTAATTGTTATATTAATATGACAACTTGCCCTATCTTCCTACTTTGCATCTTCCTTTGTGCCACTTTGAATGTTTCACATTTGTCTCTGTCTCTGTCTTTTCTAACTGGGTGGTAGATGTGGGATCTGTCATGGCCCCAATGTTGATTTATTTGTTTGAATTCTTTATACAAACACTTTTAAGAGAGTTGGTGCTCACAATTTGATATTAAGCTATTATTGATTTGTATTAACATTTTTCTGGCTCTAAGTATGATTTTTGTGGGTGATATTGTTGACCTTCAAATACTTGTAACTTTTATTATGTCGAATATTGTTTATGGACCTGCTTGTTTGATTCTAGTTTCCAACACTTTTGGAGATTCATAGACAGTTTCATGCTTGTATTTGTGGCTGAAATGGTAAAGATGTGTCCAACCTTATCATATCTAGGAAATCAGAATCATGGAACAACTTGGTGTTATGCATAGTGTTTATGCTTGATGTGTACCTCGAGTCTCAGATACTAAAAAAAGTGGACTCCAGTGTATAGAAATCTGAAAAGAAATGATATAGTGCCTATTTTTCTTTGTTTAAAGGGAAAAAAAACTACTTTGGTCTTGGCACCTATGGATGCAGATTTATGTTGCAGATAGGTTGTAACAATATAGATGGTCAAAGTCATTTTAGGGGGTAAAGGCCTCTTTTTTTTTTTTTTTTTTCCCTTTCCAAGTTTCAAAAATATAATCTTCCAAGCATGTTTATGACCATGTGTGCAATGCGTCTCATACTATGCTCTCTTCTTATCTCAATTTTCGGTAAAATATAACAGCTGATTAGTTTTCATAGCTGAGCATGTGTATGTTCTTGCATGGAGTTATATCTTGATGCTTTCTCTATTCTTATCTGTCTTTGGTACAATTTAATGATCCACAACCTTTGACCCTTCAAATATGAAGTGCATACCTATGTGGTAGAATAGAATATGAAACAGGAAAAGGAGATGAGAATAAAGATTTTAGCCTTAAATTCCTTGTGGGTTTACATGGATGCCTAATTTCCATATAAGCTATGTTTGGCAGCTGCATCTTGATTTCTTTGTGTACTAGCTGTATTTTGGAATATACTGCCTGCTTTACTTCCTTTTCTTGCTGTCCTAATGTATCATTCATTAGCAGCTAGCCAATGCCGATGTTAAAGATCTGAGGCCACATGTCATGCTTCCGGCAGCTGGTCAACTTGATGAGAAGAGCATTATAATTTTACTTGATTTAGAAACTACCAAGAAGCTCAAAGAAAGTGGTCGTGCTCCTAAGGATAAAAATGTGGTCCGGCATTTTTCTCTCAAGTCTGCACAGAAGAGAAAGAATAATCTAGACAGGACTAAGGTTAAGGTATTTCTCTCACCCTCTTTTTGGTTAAGCAATCAACGTCAATATCATTTATTAAGTTCTGATTGAAAGGGAAAGTCTTTGTTGAAATGATTAACAGTGGCGGTACACATGCTCTCTTGCAAGTTTCAACCGCAAGTAAACTTTTTACACTGTCTAGTAATTAAAATGAAAAATGTTAATGCACTTGAACCTTCAAAAGTAGTTTTCATGGTTTTATAAACCTTCTGATTGATGTAAAAAATACGTTCAGTTAATATTATTTCACTTATAACTAGTTCAATTCAACAAATTATTTAACATACTTTCAGCCCATATTTAATTTTGCATGACTTATAAATGTAGATAATAAATGGGCTGTTTGAGTATGTCTATACTAAAAGATAAGATGTTAGGGCCATGAGTTTGGGGTTTTTTTAGCCACGGGCAAAGGATAGGAAAATTATTCAAGCTCATCAAAGGGAGTATGAAACTTTAGGACTTGTTAGAGTGAGATCCAGATCTCCTTTAGTATTTTGATAAAGATTTGACTTGCCTTTGTTTCATTAGTCGTCCCCTTAAATCAAGGTTAAAATAATCAAAGAAAGTATATCAAACTAAATAAAGTCATACCGAACACAACTTCTATTGTTAGAGTCCTAAACAACTTATTTTATTCTAGGAGTCCTACCTAGCAACTTCTCCCTAAGAGTCCTATCAAACTACTTCTAAACAGCATCCACAAAAATACTCCCCTTCTAAGCATCCAAAAGAGTGACATTTGTCCGGTGCTTACACATCCATTGGTCATCATTACTGTCAAATCAAAGACCATCGTATTAGATAAAACAACAATTGCCTCATCATTGTTCCTTCCTACTAATAATAGTTGAAATCCTGTACTAACAATTTGTCAGCACCATTAAATAAACCTGTTCAAATTTCTCACCAGCAGTAACAATTTTAAAAATAACTGAGCTATCTTTGTTAGCAACTCCCAAAACCCAAGCATGCCTTTTGTAATAAAAGCTGATCATTTGTATCAATAAAATGGCTAACTGTTGAGTCTCTATTAAGGGTGAAATCGAGCCAAGCCGAGCCCAAATATTGTCAAGCTTGAGCTCAAATCGAATTTTGAAGCTTGATACTTGGCTCAAGCTCAATTGAACATCTATTTTTAAGCTTGAGCTTGGCTCGAGATATAATCTGAGCTAATTGAGCTCGAGCTCGATTCAGCCCGTTAATTAATTTTTGTACTTAAGCTCAAACTCGTGCGCGATTAAGCTCATACGTATTTGAGCTCGAGCTTGAGCTCGGCTCGATAATTAGGCTTTGGGTTAATAATATATATTAAGGGTAATAATGTAATTTAATAATATAAAATATTCAAAATATATATTAAAAAATGAAAAGCTCGATAAGGCTTGCGAGCTATTCAAGCTAAGTATTATTAAGCTCAAATTCAGCTTGATCGATAGCTTGAGCTGCTCGAGCTCGACTCTATAATTATCAAATTGAGTTCGAGTTTTTTTCGATTTGAACTCGAGTAACTTACAAGCACCAGTGTCTCATTTATACTCCTAATCTCTATCATCTCTAGTATTCATTTTCCTAGGTAAACCATCAAGTTTAGTAGACCCAATAAACTTTTCAGATATAGAGGTGAAGAACTTTTGCATTGGGTTTAAAGAAAAGGATGGTGAGTTGTTATGTAAGAGTTTAGAAGGGGTTAATAAATAAGACAAGGAAGTGAAGTTGGTTGTGTCATGTTTTTTTGTCAAGACAGGTTTAGGAGGGCTCAGTGCATAGGATAGGAAGAGATTGGTAGAGACTGCCATGGTTTGCTTTTGTTTAGTTAGAGTGTCTACTTTCGTATCTACCAGAGTTACTAACCTGTTTACCAGCAATCATTTTATCCATTCCTTCATGCATTTGATCAAACACTTTGGTTTGGGTTTCAGCGATAATTCATAAAATGCTGCAATTTACGATCAAGCATTTGTTTTATCTTCGTTTTCATATGCTTGAGCTCCTTTGGTGTTTCTACTCACGACTCTGCCAACCATTGCTGAGGATTGTTGGCTCTGATGCCAAATTGTTATGACCATGAGTTTGGGATCAAGCCACAGGCAATGGGAAAATCACTCAAGCTCATCAAAGGGAGCCTGAAACCTTAGGACTCATCAGAGAGCAAATCTCCTTTTAGGGTTTTGATAAAAATTTGGCTTGCCTTTATTTTATAAGTATACAATCATTTGCTAGAGAATTTGTATTTGGCCTAAAAAGAACCCAGAGAATTTGTAAGCAAATGCTCTTTTGCAGCTTTCTGCCCTTCAACTTTATGCATGTTGTCACATCAATATACTCTTGCTTTCTATGCTTATGAAGTATATGATCATTTACTGTGTTGCATTACAACCCTACTCTGGTGTTGCAAGTAAATTAAATTGTGTTTTCTTCTCTTCAACAGGATGCAGCTGCCCAGTGTGTGAATGACTCAGGTCTGGATGCTTCAAAACATTCAGCTGGCCACCTCAAAAAGAAGAAAAAAACAAGTTCTTCTAGTTTGAAGATCGTGAGTGAGGAAGCAACAATGCACACTTCTATATCTGCTGCAGATATGTTAATCCTAGATTCATCGTCAAATTCAAAGGGGATGACAGGGGATCTTACAAAGAAAGTGAAGGTATGGCAAGCTATCAAATTCACGTTAGAATCAAAATTGTGCTCCATCTTTGGATATCTTTGTTAAGTGATGTTATCTCACATTAACTAAGTTTTGGGTTTTTTGTGGCCATATATATGTATTTGTGTGTATTGGCCAGTTTTCTAGGAGGGGAAGGGGTTGTCCAGATTTGGACCTCTTGTTGCCAACTTTGGACTGGATTTCAACCAGTCATTTGCCACTTGAACTAGTAGCTTGTTGGCCGTGGTCTCATATTCAAGTTAGGTCTCTACACCTGCTATCGGTTGGCTTTGGGTTGAATACTTAACATGGTGTGAGTTCCTGAATGTGTTTAGTTGTTCATACCTAATCCATGTGAGGTTATCCACATGAAAGCCCTTATTGTGCTACATGTGAGAGGGAGTGTTAAGTGAAATTATCCTAAATCTACGAAGTTGTGGGTTTCTTGTGGTCTTCCGTTCAAGTTGGGCCTCTCCACATATTGTCAATATGTTTTAGATTGGATGCTATTCTGTTATGAGCTCTCTCTTGTGGGGGCTTTTGTGGTCTGTCCTTACTGATTCTCATCTCAGGAAGAGCAGACTGCAGATATTATTGCCAAAGATTTGGGCTTGATTGCTCATAAACAGACAACTGGTCACTCAAATGAGATGAAAACGCTTGGCAAGCATGACGTGAAAATTAATGGATGCGAAGTGCAAGGACAAGATACTAGTAATTTTTCAAATTCTTGTTTGAATCCTGAACATGAAGGAAATATTCAGAAAGCAGATGAGGTACAATTAACTCTTCCCCTCTAATGGAATTGTTGTATTTATATAATTGTCAATCTTAGGGGAAATAAATCTATAGCTTGGGCAAGCTGTTGTTTTCATAAGAGTATTTTTTGAGTTAGCACTTTGAGTCATTTTTTGAATCTAACTTAAACTACTGCTTATCAATAAGCGTATAATGTCGATTTCTGCAAGCAGCTTCTCTGCAAATTAGATCTGTCCATAGGTCCGGGCTGTGGCATGAATTTTTCTTTTTATTTTCTTTGCCTGGAACTGTTTTTAGCTCAGCCTGGAAGCTCAAATTCATTATTCGTTTCATAGTAAAAGATTTTAAAATATTGTTTAGTAATATTTATATAAATAAAAATTTAAAACTAATAATAAGTTGGGCTACTGGGCTTTGGACTGGTCTGCTACTAATGCCGTGGTTAAAAAATTAGTCATGATACTTTGAGAAATACATCTAGTCTCAACAGGAAGGAAAATTATTTTGATTCTAGTTTAAGGTGATTTTGGACAGGTAGAAAATCTGAAATTTGACATGGATCAAAAGCTATGCGACTTTGCTGTGAAATCTGCACGCAAACAAAGGATCAAAGAGAGTAAGGTAGCTTCAATGGACAAGAATCAGCATTCAAATTCATTATTAAAGAAAGAAGAGAAAAGAAATGACACCTTACAAGATGTGATGCAAAAAGAAGCTTCTCCGAGTGACAATGAACATTCTGCCTTGACCTCACTTGTAGAACCGCAGGACGAAAATGGAGAGGATAAAACCGTCCAACTTATGGAGGAAGTTCCGATGTCTGAAGTTGTTTCTAGTGATGGCACACTTGTTACAAACTTGTACATGAGGCTACAAAGAGGGAAGGTAAAGACTGTAAGGCCAAATATGGAATCAACTGCCGCTGATGCTGAAGAATCTGGTTTCAATTCGAAGGAAAATCTTTCTAACTCATCTCCTTTTCCAAAAGGCAAGAGGACATGGAAAAATGCTAACAATTGTGGTTTGAACTATTCGTTGACCGGGAAATCATTAAGAAAACTGTTCAGCATAGGCAATGCGAAGCTGAGGAGACAAGCATGATGCTGGATGCTAGCCAGAATACAATGTCATTGCCACAAAAGAAGTGTAAAAAGCTTTCTACTGTGCCAATCGTTTTGGAGTTCAGAGCTTCATCTGTTCAAATGAACATCCCAACGTTGCATGGGGACCTAAATAAGAGCAACATCGTGAAGACGGAATTTGCTGAATCAGGGGCTTTCGTTGATGATCCCAGTGCAAAGGGTGTGGTACCCTGGCCTTTGGATGCAAATAGCTTGATGAAAATGAAGTTGCGTGATTTGAGGGCCATTGCAAAATCGCAGAAGTTAAAGAAATACTCGACAATGAAGAAAGAAGATCTGGTCAAACGATTGGAAAATGGATTAAGTTGCTAATGAATATATGAATTGCTCTTTGTACAGGTTAGTAGTTTCCCACATGTTTTGTTTTTTCTTCTCATACTTGTTGCATTGGCATATATGTCTGAATTTGCATCATTGTATGAAACCCAAAGGTAAAATATGAAAGTTTCTTCATTTTCCTAGAAGTACCTATGTTTGGATACTCGTATTTGAATATAAGTATAAAGACATAACCTTCTAAAGACAACCCATTTGGGTATTGGTATTCAATACTCACAACTTGAGTATTGGATAACACAGATCTTTACTCTTGATTTAGGGATCACACAATAAGAGAATGCTCGTTCGTATCCGTTTCTATGACTCGTGCAAAATGTGTGTGTGGTGTGTATGTTCAAGACAAAGCTATAAACCCAAACTCATATAGCGGGGAAGTAGTCGAGGACCTCAGGTTTGTACAAGACAAAGACTCGAAAGATTAATAAAACCCAACACTCTATGAAGAACAAGTAGCCATTGCTTGATTCAGGTCTCCTCGTTGATAAAGTTGGAGCAAGGTGAGACTCATGCACGATACGGAGAATTTCTATCCAGATCCTTGTCGTTGTGGCAATGGAAACATCTCTAAATCTGAAACATTGATTTTATTATCCGAAAACACTAAGCCTCTTCAAGCCGAAAACTTAGTTGATGGTCGATGAAATAAGCTTGGATTGTTGGCATAAAGCTCTCAAAGGCGCAAAAGCTTCCTCCCTCCAATTGTATAGGATCTCCAACCATAGATTTGAACAATTAGAACTCCCACCTAGGTTAGGTGGGTGTTAGGAAGTGATCTCATGGTGATTGGTCGACCAAAGTTTTAGGTCCAACCAATTGAACACTCGGTTCAATCGTCTAAAATTTAATTTTTTTTTTTACAAAATTGGAAAAAAAAAAAATAAATAAAAAAATTATAAAACATGAATAAAATAACAATAATGACATAAATATCAATTAAATATTCTCACTAATAATAGGACGCATCTAACTTAAAATTTTCCACTCTAATCCTTAGTCTACTGATGAATGACAGGAATATACTAACCTAAATTTCGATAATTCATTTAGGCTTTGTTTTGTTTTTTTGTTGCATTTTTTTATTTCACCAAAAGTTTAAAATACACTAAAAGGGATTTACAATTTTTTTTTTATTAATTCAACCAATTTCGATTCTTAATTTCATGATAATTTTGAATTATTTGCTCAAAACTCAATTCAATATATATTTTTTGGATTAATGCACCCATCGGTTTTTTACTTAACCGGTTAAATTGATTAGTCCAATCTGATATCGACAAAATTGTAAAAGGAAAAAGGGAGGAGGGGAGCCTTCTTGACCGGAGACGGCGACAATAAATAATGGGAAAGGCGAGATGAATAGTAATTTAGAACAATTTTGAGGTGTGGAATGTGTATATTAATTTTAGCGACGAAATCATTAGTGATGGGACCGCCGAACTCATAATCTTATCTTCTCTAGCTTTTGAAACATTACATAAGGACAGAAAAGATAAAAACAACACAAAATTGTCAAAAGAAAAAACAAAACAAAATTTGTTGGGTGAAGTGAAAATGAGTTTCATAATTTTTCAATTTCAACACAACTTGACTTTACATATAGTCAGGCCCAATGCAAGTTGTGGGGCACCTAGACAAAAAATGTGTCATGGTCGTATCCAGAGTGTTCAAATTTTGATTAAAATTAAATTAATAAATTGAATTGATCCAATTCGGTTAATTGGTTATTAATCGATTTAGTTTCATCGGAGGTCAGTTAATTTTTTTTTTAAATTTCGGTTAACAATTAATTCGATTAGAAATCAGGTAATTAACCGAATTGATCGAATTAATTAAACTTAAGAAATAATATTATATATTATATATTATATATTATATGTATTAGGCTATTACTAATTCGGATAATTCGATTAAATGAACACTATCAATTTTTTTATATGTTTTATACTTGTTTTAACAAAAAAATAAAACATATAAATTTCAGTTAATCGACCAAATTAACCAAATATTTCAGTTTGATTAATTTTTTTGAAAAAATTTCAGTTTGATTAACGATTAAAAATTAAAAAATTCAATTAATTTGATTAATATTAATTCGATAAGATTAACTGATCGATTAATCGTTTGAACACCCTTAATTCTACCAATGGCCATGAATGGATGATGGATATGCTAAATATTAATTATATTTCCAGTGTAAACGATATGCTAAATATTATTCAAACAGATATACAAGAGTTAATATTTGCAATAACCCTAAATCTATTGTGAATGGTAATTAAAATTTTCTAATATGAATATTATCCAAACCCAAACTCATAATACTTGCATCCTTAGAAACAAAATCAAATATATGCAAATATTTGAATATATTGGTTTAATTACATGATAATATCTGTTCATACTTTTTTAATCTTTTGACAAGGCACACACCTTACACACACAAGCGCTCGAACTCGAGACTCTTAGGATGAATAATATCCTCTTTTCCACTGGAGCCACTTGTTGGGTTCAAATGTATATTACTTTTAGTAATATGATTATCAGAAATTTAAAATTTTATTATTTGATTGACAAAATATAACATTAATTGAAAGCATATTTTACTAAATTATTCTTGTTATAACATCTATTTATTTAACAAGTTTAGCTCTTCCGATATTAGTTGGAAGATATTAATGTGAAAGTTCATGGAGTTCTTCCATTGGACTTTAAAACTTTTTATTTTCATTTTTGTTACACAAACTTAAATCTTATTATTATTTGAATACACCTATCTTTATTTCTATTATTTTATTATTAATATAGCTTTCTTTTATTAAAAATATTTCAGATGATTTTTAAATTTGATTAATATTTATATTAAATATGATGCCAGTAATTTTATCTATTTTATTAATGAATTTTAAATTAAAATCTTACATTATAATAAATTTAATTATATACATAATATATTTACTTAATAAATAAAATAAAGGACTAAAATCGACCAAAACCGTATTGGGATAGACAAATTTTCCTCTATCTTTTGACAGGTTTTTCTGCTCTCACTAACAGTTTTAGATTTTCTTTCTTGCGAGCGGGTTTTATGTTTTAGGTTTTTTCCAGTTCTTAGTACATGGAGGATTCGATAGCAAACTTATCGCTAGAGGATGCTGAGGAGGAGACTATACAGTTTGGTGTTGAGGCTGCTGATGATGTGATATCCTACGCACATTGTTTGGTGGGATCGTTTCTTACGTCAAGTGTGGTCCATTTCCAAGCAATGAGATCGATTTTGGCCAATGTTTGGCATCCCATTGGTGGTGTATCAATATCAGATCTAGAGAACGAGAGATTTCACTTTAGATTTTACCTCGAGGTTGATGTGGATCGAGTAATGAAAAATGATCTGTGGAATTTTAACTCTCACCTTTTGATTCTACACAAGTTGAAGGAAGGGGAAAAATCCTTTGTCCGTCAAGCTAACGGAAGTTGATTTTTGGATACTTATCAATGACCTTCCTCATGGATTTATGTCAGAAATGGTAGCACGACAGTTGGGGAATTTCATTGGGGTCTTTATGGAGTATAATACATTGACCATTCAACATGGGTATAAAGGGATAATGAGAGTAAGAGTTCGAGTTAACGCTAGTTAGACTTTAAAGAGGTAGAAACGGATCTCACTCCCAAATGATTCTTCAGTTTATGTCAAGTTTGAGTATGAAAATTAACCCTCTTTGTTTCCTGTGCGATAAACTAAGACATGGTGAATTTTTTTGTCCAATCAGGGCGCTTAATCCATAACAAGAGTATGAGTTTCAATGGGATATATTCCTTAGAGCACAACCAAGAAGATCCATGGCATGGAGAAGAAGGTGGTTGGTGGAGGATGAGGGGTAGAAAATCTAATTATGGAAACACTATAGCAAACATGGAAGGAGGAATTTTGGGGATTCTTAATCGTTTGGCACAAATCAGGGAGTCAATTTGGGATTGGTTTCCAATACTCTAAGTATCGGAAAAAGAAAGTCAACTTTTTCTCTGGTTTTGGGCCGCTCAACATAACCGAATTAGATTTACAGGAAGATGTGGATGGTGGCAAAATTGATGAGGAAATGAAAATTGTGGATGAGGAAAATAGCCCGTTAAGACATAATGATAGGCTGAAGCAACCTAGGGTCCAACCTAGTGTTTTGGGTGTTTCCCAAATTGAGGATTCAAGCAAAGCCTTGGGTATTCTGGTGCAACCAAATCAAACTCGATCGACAGGTCTTGGAAAAGAGGCCAGCCGAGCATAATGAAACTCGCAAGCTGGAATGTTCGAGGTTTTGAGAGGCCTCGGACAGTTTGTTGTCTCCGGCATATGTTGAGAGACTCAAACCCCACTGTAGTTTTCTTAATTGAAACAAAAGTACAAGGTTTAAAGATCACAAAAGTTAGAAGCAAGTACGATTACCCGAATGGAATAGATGTTGACTCGGATGGAAGAAGTGGTGGGTTCTTTATGGGATTGAAAGGGGATTGTAAGGTATTGCTTCGGTCTTATTTGTGAAGATGCGTTGATATTATGATTGAAGAAGATGTGGATGAAATAAAGTGGATGTGTAACAGTTTCTATGGCACGCTTGAAGAAAGTCTAGGGGATGTATCTTGGGATTTGTTGAGATCCCTAAATGATTGCTCTAGTGTTCCATGTCATAGGTGATTTTAATGAGATCGCCTATTCTTTTGAAAAGCAAGGAGACCTTGTTAGGCATGAAAGTCAAATGCAGAGGTTCAGAGACATGCTTTTTGACTGCTCGCTTACTGATTTGGCCTACTCTGGGTAGTGTTGACATAGGTAAAAGGCAAAACCTCCTCCAACAATATTCGTGAGCGGTTGGATCGTAGAGTTGCTAATGATGAATGGAGGAATGTGTTCTTGAACTATAAAGTGCATCATCTATCTCATTTCTTCTCAGACCATTGTCCCATTTTACTTAACATGAAGGCTGATAATAGTTCAGGTAAAATGTTCCATTTTAGATTTGAAGCTGCTTGGCTCCTTGAGGGTACATGTGAAGAGGAGGGAAAAAAGATGTGATCGGACGGTGTGGACTCGATTTCTATGAGATTACGGAAGGTTGGTGAGCTCCTTGAGAAGTGGTTCGAAAGGATAAAAAAATCCAAAACGTTAACAAGGAGGGAACTTAAAAAACAATCAAACGGCTGAATGATTTGTACCTAAGTGATGATGTGTTGGGGGATATTGTTGATACCAAGTTAGCGCTTAGCTTAGAGGCAGACAAGGAAGAATTGTACTGGGAACAATGAGCTAAAGCAAATTGGCTGAAAAACGTGGACTGAAACACAAATTTCTTTCACAAAGCTGCTATTAAAAGACGAATAAGGAATACAGTTGAAAAATTATGGATTCGACTGGGTAAGAGTATGGGAAAACCGAGGATATCTTAAGGATTTCTTTGAATTATTTTGAATCCTTTTTTGCTACGAATGGGACTGAAAATGTGGATGAAACATTAGAAGGTGTGACACTTTGTATTACAAATGAGATGAATGCGGAGCTTATAAATGAATTCATCTACGAAGAGGTATGTTTGGCTTTAAAAACATGAGTCCTCTTAAAGCCTCGGGGGAAGATGGTTTGGGGGCAATGTTTTATCAAATATTGATAACACTTAAAATAACATACTTTTGGGTATTAATTATATATATTTTGTGAGTATGATTCTATTAATTTGAGCTATTTGTGATCTTTTTTTTTGCAGGGATTAAATTGAAGACAAAGGACAAATTGAGGCAAAAAGCATGATATTGGAAGAGAAAGAGAAGTTGTGAAAAGGTGGAAGACTTGAAGAGAGTTTTTATAGGAAAAAAAGACTTGATTTTATTTTATTTTAAAACTTTATTTTTTAGGATAATATTTTGGATATTATTTATATTTAATTTATATTTATCTTTTTAGATTTATCTTTTAGAGTTTAAATTAGCTCTAATTAAGGAATTAATGTTTAGATTTAATTCTAATTATCTTTTAGAATTTAGATTGGATTCAACTAGAGATTTATATGTACTATAAATAGGGGATGAAGTGATTAAATTATTCACTTTCCAAATCATTAAAAAATTCTCTATCTCCCCAAAACCCTAGTTCAATAAAAAGTTCTATTTTTATTATCTTGTGTTCTTCCCCAAAAACATGAGCAACTAAAAACCCTCCTAGCCAAAGGTTATCAAATATTCTTTTAAGGTTCATGAGGCTTAGAACCAGCGCTTAATTCCTCTCACCCGAGTATTCCTCAATTCTTTGTATTACGGGATCGACGCTTCCGTCCAAAATCCCTACAAAAGTAATCTTTTCATCTTTTGCAAAGTCGGCCACTTTATGTGTTTTGAGAAGGTTACACAGTCGGTTCACTAACTTACTGCGTCAGAAGTTGCCAAGTCAAAGAGACAAAACGGCGTGGCATTTGTCGTTGGGAAAAGGTGATCTAATGTAAGACGGTCCCATTGGAGCGACGATTGGCTAGAGTCAGGTTCTTCTAAAAATCAAAATTATATCTGGAGCTGGTGGTCATAGGCATCCTCTTCCACTATAACTAGCTTATTCGGGCACAAGAACAACAATCCAAAGTCTATGATTGAACCGAGGAGGAATCAAGATAACTGGAGGTTGGATATCTAAATACTGATAAAGCCCTTCTTCCTCCGACTTTGTTTATTTTATGCAATTTATTTTTATTTCGACACTTCTATTTTCTACTTCTTTTAATTTTGTTTTTTAATTTTTCCATAGATTTCGCTGCTTTTCTTGGGCAAGATTTCACCCACAATCTCGACCGACAAGATTCTTTATGACACTCCAATCCTTGAGGATCAGACCCTACTTCCCTTTATTGTTATTTTTTATTTATTTTCGGAATAAGTTATATTTGGTGTTCCCAACAACACATCAAATATTCTGGCACATTGTCAAATAGGATGTTGCAGATTTCTGCATTGAACTTTTAAAGGGTGTTCACAATATTTCATAAATCAATCAAACCAAAATTGTAACATTCTTTACAAAATTTTTGCAAAAATGTTAGAGAATAGATTTCAGATTGTTCTTCATTTGTGCATTGATAAGCCCAAAGTGCGTTCATGCCAGGGAGGCTTATTTTTGATAATATTTTGGCAGCATATGAGATCCTCCATTCTATGGTGATGAATAAACTGGGAAGACAAGGGTCTTTCACGCTAAAACTCGATATGCGTAAAGCGTGTGATAGAGTGAAGTGATCTTTTTTTAAAAACAATGCTCAGGAGAATGGGTTATTCGAAGGCGTGGGTTCAAATGGTCATGAGATGTGTTGAATCGGTTTCTTATTATGTGGTTCTAAATGGGGAGATATGTGACATGTTTGCCTCTACTCGAGGACTTAGACAAGGTGATACACTTAGTCCTTATTTATTTCTTATATGCAACGAAGGGTTATCAGCTCTTTTAAGAAAGGCGTCTTCGACTGGAAGCCTTAAAGGTGTTCGCATAAATAGGCATGCGCACCACTTATTACCCATCTGCTATTTGCGGATGATAATATGATTTTTGAGGAAGCATTGATGGATGGGGCTAAGACGTTAAAGGAGATTTTGGAGATATATGCTAATAGCTTGGGAGAACTTATCAACTATAAAAAATCTGGTACGTTTTTCAGTCCAAACAAGAATTAGGAAAATAGAGAAGTTATTTGTCTAATTTTGGAGGTTAATTCAAGCATAAATCCTGAATGATATTTAGGGCTCCCTACAATTGTGGGAAGGAATAAAAAAGCAGCATTCAAGGAATTGAAAAACAAGATGATCTAATGTGTGACTAGTTGGAGTTCGCGAATGTTGTCCATTGGAGATAAAGAAGTCTTAATTAAAGCTTTCTTGTAGGTTAGTCCTATGTATATAGTGTCTTGTTTTCTTTTACCCAGCTCTTTTTGCAAGGAATTAGAAGCAGTAATTGCCAGATTTTGGTGCCAGAAGAAGGCTAGTACAAGAGCCTTGCATTGGTGCTCATGGAAAGAATTATGTGTGTCAAAGAATGAAGGAGGAATATGCTTTCAGGATTTATCAAAGTTCAACATCGCGCTGTTAGCGAAGAAAGGTTGGTGATTGTTAGAGAATCCCACCTCTCTAACTGCAAGACTGATTCGTGCTAAGTACTATAGGGATTCAAAATTTTTAGAGGCACTATTGGGATCAAACCCATCATTGATATGGCGTAGCATTTTATGCTCTAAAGCACTGTTAAAATAAAGGCTACATTGGCAGATTGGATCGGGACACTCTATTTCAATTTGGCATGACTTCTAGTTATCGGGGATAGAAATGAAAGGATTGGATTTACCCTACTGGCTTGGTTGGGCGTGTTAGTGATATGAGATTACCAGATTCGAATGCATGGAATATTGATTTAATTTTTCGATCATTAACAGAGGTAGAAGCGAGACAAATTGTTATTCTTATGCCCCAGAACAAGCAGCCATACAAGTTAGTTTGGTTCCATGAAAAGTCCGACCTTTATTCAGTGAAAAATGGTTATAAAGTGCTAAACGAGCCCCAATTGATTGAAGAGGCAGAGAAAAAATCATTACAAAAGGATTTGGAGTATACAATGCCCAACAAAAACAAAGATTGCTTTATGAAAGTGTGTTCGCAATTTCATCCCCAATGCCTAGAAGCTTCTCTTTCGATGTATTATTACTGATAATCGATGTCTATGTTGTTAAAATCAAAGCGAATTGAATATATATTTATTTCGTGATTGCAATTTTGTGAAACAAATTTGGGGGTTGTTAAATTATTGATGGTCGCCGTTAGTTGAAATTTTAAATTTTAACGAATGGTTAAATTGGCTTTTTGAACATTTAGATATCAACAAAGTAGTAGAAATCGCAATAACAATATAGGCAATTTGGTTTTCACGCAATAAAATCTTGCATGAGAATATAATGTAAACAGTAGAGGAGATTATTATCGTCATCCGAGGATATGGAATAGAATATAGAGAGTTATCTTCTACCCTTCACCACCTTAGACCCAGGGGTACAATTTGCTGGACTCTCCCTCCACTGAGTTGGGTAAAGGTCAATGTGGATGTTGGTTTCTCGACTACAAAATGGAAGGCATCGTCTGGGTTCATAATATGAAATGAGGATGGAAATATCATGGGATTCAAGTTTAGAGAACATAACCTAGTTTAGACAGCATTAATGGCAGAAGTTATTGCCTTCCTCCATGGAGTTCAATTTGCAGTGGATATGGGCTTTAGACGGGTCATTATTGAAGGTGACTCAAGGCTGGTAATCAATAATGTTCTATCACCGGAGGAGGATTGCTCAAAAACTCGACCGGTTACTTGGGACGTCAAACCTTGTGTGTGGAATTTCTAAAAGTACCGATTTTAGTTTGTTGTGCAAGAGGGGAACTCAATCGCACATGCAATGGCTGATGAGGGCTTGCGGAGACTGGGGGATACTTTCTGGGTTGAAGATGCACCACCATTAGTCACCGAGCTAGTAGACGTCAATTATTGGTTCCATCACCCACCTTATACAACCTATTCCTAGTTTTCTGATGTAGATTAAGGAACTTTTAGAAGCTGTCGAAGTGCGTAAACCTCAATCATCTTCCACTGAAGATGTTTTCAATAGGGAAGGCCATCTTCGTTTGGTCCTTGTTTGCAGAAGGGGGTTGGTTTTTGAGAGGCTTCTAGATTGGCTTGTTGTGTTTTGTTGTTTTAGGGTTATCTTAGGTTTTCTTTTGTTGCTTTATTTTCCTTTTTTTAGTCGGTGTATTTTTGGGCCTAGTACTGTTTTGTATTGGGCTTTCGGTTCTTATCCTTTTAAACACTTGTTTACTTCTCATTTACTAATATCAAACGGAAGTTTATTAAAAAATATTGATCAAAACTATAAACTTGAAGGATAAAAATGTACAAAATAAAGATAACTCTCAAAATCTTACATTGCCTAAGTAAGAGTCGATTTTGAAATTGCCCCTTATAATTTGAAATCTTGGTACTATTGAAAATGTAAAATTATTGAGTCAATGTTACCTTTACAAACCAAATGCAAAAATGTTACATTAGAATGTAATATTACACGAAAGAATGCAAGACGGTTTGAACCAAATACCCTTTTAAGTATTTAAGTCCTTGTTGATATTAGGTCCTGATTCAAACCTGGACAACCCCTTCTCTCTGCCCTTGATAAATAAAATAAATAAACAATTTAGTTTAGAGATATAAATTTTCAAGTCCCTATTGACATCAAGTTTCGGGTTTAAATTTGAACAATACCTTTTCTAAGGTCAAACAAGGGCCTTGCCTCCCCCCTTTTGGTAAAATAGAGCAATTGTACTTTTAACCTCTAATAATTAATAATTCTTTTTAAATTTATTTAGCTCTTAATTAAACAAAATATTTGCATTTTGACCCCTCTTTTATACCATTTTGAAACAAAATTTTAACTTAAGCATTCCAAAATTTCATAACTTTAACTTGACCTCTCGTGATGAAATTCTTGGCTTCAATCCTACCTATTCCCATTACCTCTTGATAAAAAAGTGTTTAGAAATTTAAGTATTCACAGACACACTATTTATGCAATGGGTAAAAATATCATAGTAGTCCTTATATTATACTTCAGATTGTATAATATAGCTTTCAAAAGATGATTTTTGAAAAAGATTTTTTTTTGAAAAAAGTATTTGGTTTATTATGTGTAAAACATCTTATATTGTTTGAAAATTTTTCCTAAATTAAATTTTTAAAAATTGTTTTATGTGAAATAAATAGAACATAAATATTTTCATAATAAAAATATTTATTTTCATTAATTAATTTAAAAAATTAACTTTGAGTATTAATTATAAATCAATAAACAACATTAATCAACAAAAAAACAATTTTAGAACTATTTTCATAACTATTATGAAAACATTGAAATATAGTCTTTTTTTCATAACATTATGAAGATGCTTTCATAGTTGTTTGATCTCTCAAATGTCAAATTCTAAACTATTCTTTTTAGCAAATTTCATTGGCAATTTTATAAGATATTCAAGCGTAATTCCTATAACCAATCAACAAATATCTCCAAACAAATTTTGTTGAGAATAAAACAACGTAATCAAAGACACTCTAAAATCACAGTTGTTTTCTACTATTTTCTTACAAATTTAGGACACCTAACAACAAAAAGCATGTTATTGCACGGGAAAATTAGATAAAAAGGTGGTTTTTTAAAGTTTAAGATGTTTTTTACTCAAATTTAAGGAAATAGACCAATTTTGGAGAGAGAAATAGAAATGCATCCTGTTGGAAGCATTTTCTGTTGAAATGGAATCTACAGGGCTGAAAGGGTGCCCTGTAGGACGTGCTTTCAGCCCTCTAGCTGCCACCTCAGTTGAAAACGCTTCTAGTAGGACATGTTTTCTTCCTTCAAAAAATTATTTTTTTGTGTTAGGTGTTGGAAATTTGGGGAGAAAATATATTTGTGTTTGTGTTTTAGGGAGAAATTGTGATAGTTTTAAGGTATGTTTGAGTTCACGATGATGCGATGACGTTCGAAGATCCACGCATTTCATTCGCTATGTAAGGAGTGCATCGCTATGTAAGGAGTGCACCATCACCTTAGAAGATGTCATATTGCAACTCGAGCTCCCAGTTCATGGTGGTTTTAGTTGAAGTATAAATAGGGCTCCTAATTGACGGTGGTTATGCAGTCACGGGTTCAATTATAACACAAGCCCCCAGTTGGCAGTGATTATGCGATCACGGGTTCAAGTTTCATGCCAGTAGAAGAGGATGCTTTATAAACCCCATACATAAGTTTGAGATCATAATCATAGAGAAAAAAGAGACTCACCAATATTATCAACTTATTCTTTTTCTCCATCAAAGTAGTATTGATCTCGCTATGAAGGTCACAGTAATTGTGCAAGCGAACACTTCTCGATGAAAGTATAGTTGATAGGTGTAAAGCTATCAAATATCGATCCCACAGAGATGGCTGTCTATGCTTAAATTTGTCGATGCAAAAGAGGTCAGAATAAGAAGAACTGTTAGGAATAATGTCAGCGCAATTAAATCAAAGACTACAAATAAAAGAATTAAAATTGTCAGAGCAAATATTGTAATACTGTGATATAATATGTCAGAGCAATTGAATAAGAAAATGCAATGAAAGGGTGAAGGTATTTTGTCAATGCAATTTAAGAAAATAAAAAATGTAAAACAATGATAAAGGAATGGGGGATCCCTGACTTGATAAGTTGGCAACCACTAAATATGACTACAAGGTAAAATGATTGATAAATTGTCGACGCAATTAAAATTAATGAGATCTCACTTCTTTCGAACCCTCTGCTTATCAAAGACCCAAACACTAACATTAACCACACCTTCCAGTGCTGACAATGCTTTGTATTCGAGAACAAGTGTCCAGAATTCCGTCGTGCCTCAAGCAACTTCCGTTGTCTTGCTTGTTAATTTAACTTGTCACTGCACTTTCCAGTGTCAGCAACTGCGATAACACTTTCATGATCAAGCAATTAAATCTAAAGATAAACAGATAAGAAGAATTGAGCAGAAATCAAAATAGATCTAAAATTAACAGGTATTTCCATACACAATTAAGTTCATTAGAATTTATCAGCATTTAAGAGCAATTTAAGAACAAGTTGAAGCATTCTATTACTAGCCTACTAGAACTCTTCTATAAATGCTCCTCTTGCGTCGCACTTAAAACACTCTTCATCAAGAGTAGATGCTACCTTCTTATCGCATCAGTTCACCCTCCAAGAATTTTAAGCTGTCATGGAAGCAAGCTTAAGAAAAATCTGAATGGAATTAATTTGTCACGAGCTCCCGATCCCCTCTTCTCTTCTCTCTCTCCTTAGTATTTATCTTCACTGCCCAGTACAAGTGTCCTTCTTTTCTCAGATCTAACTTTCTTACAGCTGTACAAGTTAGTTAATCCAGCTGTACACTATGCAGATCTGGTGTATGCAGAAAGCAGTTGCAAGTTATCGCGACATTTCTGGTCGCAAATTTATACTTTAATTTGCTGTGACAGCTTTGACATCTTCAGGCACTGGTACTTCTGAATATGTTTACACAAAAAAATCCCTGATTTAATCTGGAAATACTTATGCGGTGACATGTTTGGGCACAATTCTGGATTAAACTTGTAGCGATAGCTTTGAACACTTTCCTGCTTTGATCTTGTAAGATAGATCCCTACACTGACATCGCAAAACTGACACTAAATGTAACGACATTAATAGCATAAGTAAGATAAAATAGAAGAAATTTAAACCAAGCATCACTGACTTAGAAAATGCAATTACTAAATATAAAATGCTAAAAATGCATGCTAAACATAATACAAAGGGAACAAATTATACTCTAAATAAGGAGAATTTAATGGTCTTTTCTAATGTTATCACACCCCCAAACTTGAATTTTTACTTGTCCTCAAGTAAACAAAAGCTAGCAAAGTCATAGCAAAATTCTTGTCAAAGAAATAATAATTCTAGCAACTTGAATTCTCTGAGATCCTAGTGTATAAATTACATTCATATGATAGAAAATTGCGCCGACAATTTATAGGTATGAATAATTAAAACTGCAACTTCACTAATGCTAGCATCATGCTTTAAATCTTGAATCCTCTTAACCGATACATCATTTATTATATTATATATATATTGTCAGATTTTCTTTCTTTCTCTTTTCTTTTATGCGACTGAGAGATGTCATTGCATTACTATACCCTTGTTCCTGAGCAATAACAATGGGGTGCAACAAACCCCCAGGAAGTACGTAATTGAACCGATACACACTCTTGCAGTGACAACCTTTGGCTAGATATTTTTTCTATCACTTGCATTGGAGTGTTCCCCCTTGATAAGTCACAATGCATCCACATTGGAGTGTCTTTTATTAGTAGTTATAATTATATACAAAGCTGCTGATGGCAAGTTATTCCAAGATTTAAATAATGATCCTACTCATTTATTACTAATGCAAATTTGACCATTCATCCAAAAATAGAAGGACACAACATTCAATCATATTCATCCAATTCACGCATTAGCATCTCAAATACTACAAGAATTAAGCATCAAATGAAAAAATATATTTGTAGTCACATTTTTCATAACTTTGCATACTTTCATTAAACTGAAGGAAAAAATAGCTTAAAAATGTGGATGCAATTGCATTTCCATTCCATACACATTTCCCCCCAAACTTAGAGTCTGCATTGTCCTCAATGCACTGACAATAATATACAAATATATATGGAAATGCAACTACAATGCAAATGCATTGACAAATAAAATGCAATGACAATAAAAATGTGATGACAACTACATGATATGCATGAAACTAAACAAAGTACTGCAAAGTAAAGACTAACTCAGTGTGTTACAGTCAAAGATGTGGCTGCCTTGGTCTTTTTCTTCTTCTTGGGACGCTCCTCCTTACGCTTCTTTCTATCTTTATGCTTACGTTTCCTTTCTATTAGTTCAACCAGGACGGTGGATTGTTCTTCCAGATTGTGCTTCTTTTTATCTTTGCACTTACGTTTCCTTTTTATTGGTTCAACCGGGGCAGTGGATTGTTCCTCCAGATTCGGTTGTGTGTGGCTTCATCGACTGTGACATCAGAAGGATGAATTTCAACAAGAGGTTCCAATAAGGAATTATAGCCTAAGGATTAAAATCCTCATTATTGAATGTCACAGCCTCGGCCTGACTTACAACAGATGGTGCTAGGGCTTTAGTAGTTGCACCCACATTGTCAGGTGCGGGGACAAATTCTTCAGGTAAATTTGTCGCGACAGGAACTTCCTCTTTCTTTTCTTCTCTTTCGTCTTCTTTTTCTTCTTCCTTCTCTTCAATACCCACAGATTCCATGGTCGTGTGCCCCTCTGCAACAACAGCTTCCTTCTCTGTCATATTTTCCCCTAAACTGTTAAAAAATTCATCTTCAAAGACGCTGGAAATATTGCGAAAACATTCTTCAACATCCCTTGAATTCACATCCTGGTCCTCATCATCAGAAATGTGGACCATATGCAGAGACGCGACAGGGTGATCCTTCTCCTCTGAAGTGACTTTCTCGGTTAATGGTGTTGCCTCCCTGATGATAGGGGAAACATTGGGAATTCTGGCAATGGCTGCTTGCTCATGCTACATAGTGTGCTGACGATTGTAGTATTCCATGCCCTGGTATAGGCATAGAATAAGTTCTGTGAGTGCTCTATGTCCTCAACTGCGGTGACAAGTTTGATTTTTCAGATACTCATTCGGGCAGCCAATTGCTTAATTTCTTTAAGTTTCCTCCAAAGTTGAGGATCTGTGGGAGCATGAGGTTGCTTGTCTTTTTCTTTACCTTTCATTTCTCCTTATTTTGTGCAGGTCTTTTACCACAAGGGTTTTTTGCCCCCTCGTCATATGCTCAACAAATACATCATTAAGGTCCCTTATTTTCTAAGAACTCATCCCCTTCGCGAGGCACAGCACCCCTCTGTCGACACAACTTCATGATAAGAGAGGGAAATAGCAGTATACTTGTTTGCTTCGCTACAGACTCTACAATCTTTTTATGGAGGATTGAATCGATAACAATCCGACAGCCTTTGATGATTGAATGTATGAGACACATTCTATCTAAAATCACCGTGGTGCTGTAAGTGAAGGGCAGTAGGCGACAGTTGATGAATTGGAACCAACTTTGCTCTGAACCATAAGGAAACGATGATGCATTGTATAGTTATTAGGGTTGTTTCCGGTCCAAACAGTATCGTCAATGCACAGATCATCCATTAATGAATCAGCACCTTCCTCTATCAATTGTTCTAGGAAGGCGACATGCTTATCCTCCCCCTCAGTGATGTTGTACATGGCATTTATATGGGCAGCGCCCCATGGCACCAAGCCCTCTCGAACAAAGATGAATTCCTGTTTCTTATCAACTAAATTGGTGTAGAATTCGCGGACGAGAGATGAGGAATATCCTTCAGGATGATCGTAAAATTTTTCCCAACCCAGGCGCGAGATGGTTGTGTTGACTTGTTTTCCTAGTGTGAGTACTGGAGACAGTTGGAATCCTTGCTTTAGGTGGCAGTACGCTTCAAGATAATGTCATGGAAACGGTATTTGGCAGCTTTGGTCAGAAACAGTACTGGCTCTTTGGGTGGCGGTTGCTCGGTGTTACGAACCATCGTCGCAAACGATTTAGTAACTGATTTAGAAAGGTTTTTTCTCTTCTAGTTCTAACCATGGCTGTATAAGAGAAATAGATTAGAAATAGTAAGAAATTTGAGGATTGAAGAAAAGAAAGGTTTGCAGCAATAATGGTGGATGTGGTTGTGCAGAACACCGTCGGCACAATAAGGTGTTTTATAGAGGATGAAGATGAAGAGGCGTGATGATTTCCATTACAGTGATAGGACACTGTGTCTGCATCCAATAAATGCAATGACACAGATTGTCTTTTTTTTTTGAATCGATCCAATGGTTGGGGAGTAGTATGAATCAATCAACGTGATTCTTTCTTGAAACGCTTCAAAGTGGTGAGTCAGCAAATAAAATGCGTCGACAAGTTGTGTTTATGTGAGTCGAAAAAAAAGATAACTTTTATTCCTGCAAAGAACTAAAGAAGAGAGTTGAAATAAAATAGAATACAAAAAGTAAATAGAATAAATGTAATAACATGTTAAGGAAATGTGACCAGGTTAATGGTCTCGTTCTGCTCATGGTTGTCTGGACTGAGATAGTGCTTCAATCGTTGGCCATTTACCTTGATTTTGATGCCCATCATTTAAATCTTTAATTGTCACTGTACCATGAGGAAATGCTTCGACAACTTCGAATGGCCCTGACCATTTGGAACGCAAATTACCAGGATGCAGTTTTAAACGTGAATTAACTAAAAGAACTAACTGACTTGTAGAAAATTATCATCGTGAGATAATGTTGTCATACTATCGCGTCGTTTTTTTCTTTGTATATTGTAGCATTCTCGTAGGCATTGCGTTGAATTTCCTTTAGTTCCGAAATGTCTAACAATCTCTTTTGTCCAGCAGCATCTTAATCCATATTCACTTGTTTAATTGCCCACATGACTTTATGTTCAAGTTTCAATGGCAAGTGACATGATTTACCGAAAATCAACTGATATGGCGACATTTCTAATGGTGTTTTGTATGCTGTGCGAAGCGCCCAGAATGCATCATTAAGCCGTGAAGACCAATCGCGTCTAAATGAATTAACCATATTTTCAAGAATATTTTTGATTTGCCGATTGGATACTTCAGTTTGGCCATTGTTCTGCGGATGATATGTGGTTGCCATTCGATGTTTAACACCATAATATTTTAATGCTGTCGCAACTTGATTACAATGAAAATAAGTGCCTTAATCACTAATTAATGCTCTAGGTGTGCCGAATCGAGTGAGGATGTATATGTGAAAGAATTTCAACACTGTCCGAGCATCATCTTTAGGAACAGCTACTGCTTCGACATACTTTAAAACATAATCGACAGCGACCAGAATATAAACATTTCCAAAAGAATTGGGAAATGGTCCTATGAAATCCATACACCAGACATCGAAAAGCTCAACTTCCATGATAGGTTGTTGTAGCATCTCGTTGTGTTGAGATATCGAGCCAGTGCGCTGATATTTATCGCATTATTGAACAAAATTATGGGTGTCTCGAAACAATGTTGGCCAATAAAATCCTAACTGAAGGACTTTTGCAACAGTCCTAACACCACCAAAATGACCTCCATAAGGAGCATCATGGCAATGCTTCAGGATAGGGAGCATTTCTTCTTTAGGGACGCAGCGATGAATAATATTATCGGCACATACCTTGAACAGGTATGGCTCATTCCAATATATTTTGCAGTATCACGAAGAAATCTGACCTTTCGGGGACCATTTGCACTCAATGGTAGTTTTCCACAGACCAAATAATTGACAATATCTGCATACCATGGGGATGTATTGACAGAGAATAGCTTCTTGTCTGAGAATGCGTCGACAATTTGTGACGTATTTTCATCTTCACTCCCAAATTCCAAACGGGATAAATAGTCTGCTACCTGATTTTCAATCCTTTTCGATCCTTAATTTCAACATCAAATTCTTGTAATAACAGGATCCATCTAATCATCCTTGGTTTAGCATCTTTTTTGGCAAAGAGGTATCTCAATGCAGAATGATTAGTATAGATTATAACTTTTGTGCCGACAAGATAAGAATGAAACTTGTCGAATGCAAAAATTATTGCCAACAATTCTTTTTTTGTGGTTGTATAATTAACCTGCGCTTCAGTAAGAATTTTTCTAGCATAACAAATTGTATGAAATACCTTGTCTTTGTGTTGCCCAAGCACTACACCTACAGCATAGTCGCTTGCATCACGCATAACTTCTAACGGTTGTGACTAGTCCAATGCGACAATAATAGGTACCTACACTAACTGCTGCTTAATTTTTACAAATGCTTCCAAACAGGAAGCATCGAACAAAAACTTTTTATTTTGCTCCAACAGGGAGCAGAGAGGTTTTGTAATTTTGGAGAAATCACGAATGAGTCGTCGATAGAATCCTGCATGGCCGAGAAAACTCCTTATTCCCTTGACATTGGTAAGTAGGGCCAGCTTCTCAATAATCTTTACTTTGGGCTTGTCTAATTCTATGCCCTGGCAAGAGATACGATGCCAAAGGACAATGCCTTCAGTCGCCATGAAGTGACATTTTTCCCAATTTAACACTAGATTAGTATCCTCACATCGCTTCAAAACTTTAGTTAAACTATCAGCGCATTCGGTGACCATTTGCACTCAATGGTAGTTTTCCACAGACCAAATAATTGACAATATCTGCATACCATGGGGATGTATTGATAGAGAATAGCTTCTTGTCTGAGAATGCGTCGGCAATTTGTGACGTATTTTCATCTTCACTCCCAAATTCCAAACGAGATAAATAGTCTGCTACCTGATTTTCGATCCTTTTCGATCTTTAATTTCAACATCAAATTCTTGTAATAACAGGATCCATCTAATCATCCTTGGTTTAGCATCTTTTTTGGCAAAGAGGTATCTCAATGCAGAATGATCAGTATAGATTATAACTTTTGTGCTGACAAGATAAGAACGAAACTTGTCGAATGCAAAAATTATTGCCAACAATTCTTTTTCTGTGGTTGTATAATTAACCTGCGCTTCAGTAAGAATTTTTCTAGCATAATAAATTGTATGAAATACCTTGTCTTTGCGTTGCCCAAGCACTACACCTACAGCATAGTCGCTTGCATCACGCATAACTTCTAACGGTTGTGACTAGTCCAATGCGACAATAATAGGTACCTGCACTAACTGCTGCTTAATTTTTACAAATGCTTCCAAACAGGCAGCATCGAACAAAAACTTTTTATTTTGCTCCAACAGGGAGCAGAGAGGTTTTGCAATTTTGGAGAAATCAAGGATGAATGTCGATAGAATCTTGCGTGGCCGAGAAAACTCCTTATTCCTTTAACATTGGTAGGTGGGGGCAGTTTCTCAATAATCTCTACCTTGTCCTTGTCTACTTCTATGCTCTGACAAGAGATACAATGCCAAAGCACAATGCCTTCAGTTGCCATGAAGTGACATTTTTCCCAATTTAGCACCAGATTAGTATCCTCGCATCGCTTCAAAACTTTAGTTAAACTGTCAGCGCATTTATCAAAACTGTGACCATAAACAGAGAAGTCATCCATGAATACCTCCAATGAATCCTCAATCATATCGAAAAAGATTGACATCATGCACCTTTGAAATGTAAAATGCTAAAAATGCTAAAAATGCAATGCTAAACATAATACAAAAGGATCAAATTATACTCTAAATAGAGAGAATTTAATGGTTTTTTCTAATGATATCAAGTATCCTTAACCTCATTGTCCAAAACCTATGTCAAAGGTAGGGTAAGAAGACTTTCAAGGGGAGTGATTGTGATGGTGGAAAAAAGCTAAAACTCGAGTAGATGCGACAGTGGTTGTAGTTATTAATGAGTTCTTTAATCACAACATTATGGTACTGTAAGTCATTAGTCAAAATTGACAAAACATTCATGTATAGGGGATATGAGCATCACTTGTTGTTGGCTATTGCAAAGGATGGTAATCGAAAAAACATAACAATAGCTTTTATAATTGTTAAGGAGAAACCATTGATGCTTGGATTTTTTCTTAACTAACTTGAGAAAGATGTTGTGCCGTAACTTGATATATGCGTCATTTCTGATAAGGGATCTGAAATACAGGCTGCAATTGATCGACGTGGAAGCCTCTGGGATTGTGCACATCATAAGTATTGTATACATCATATAGGGGCAAATTACATGGGCCGATATCATAAGGATGCTGAGTGATAACATGCTATTAACATGCGTACATAGTAGCCATTATTTTCTATATACTGGCTTTAACATATACATTGTTTACATTCATGGACATACTCTTTATTTTCTTCAACAGGGTATGTGCTCGTCCAATATCGATTCCATGAAATGTTAGAGAACTTGTTGGTTATAAACAAACACGATACGAATTAACTCGATAGGATACCTAAAGAGCAGTGGACTAAATCTATTATGAAGGCCTACAATACGAGCACTGACAACAACCCTAGCAAAATGCATAAATTTCGTATTGAAGGGGACATGTCATTTACCGATAACGTCAGTGGTCAAAGAAACATATTTCCAATTAGCAGCTTTATTTCCATAGCGAGTGGAAAAATATGTTAGACAGATAAAGGGTGGTCATATTTAGTGTGAGGAGGTGATGAAATATATTAGAGAAAATGCAGAAAGAGCGAACTTTATGTTTGCAGTGTGTCACTCGCATCCAAATCAAATATTTTAGGTTGCAGAGTTCCTTAGACTCGACGAAGGTATTATCAGGGGATCATATTGTGTATACCTGAAATGAAAGACCTGCGATTGTGAGAGATTTCAAGCACTTCGTTTTCCATATGCACATGCAATTATTGCATGTGCCTCAGCACGTCTGGATTGCATGAGTTATGTTGACTAAGTTTACAAACTAAAACACATATATAAAGTATGGAAATCTGAATTCCCACTTGTCTCAAATGAAAGTATGTGTTTGTCTATCTCGAGCACTCTATTTGAGTTGGTACTAGATATTACGCTGCATCGTAAGCCAAAAGGTCGATCGAATTCTACTCGAATACTTGACAATATGGATATTCGAGAAAAGATAGACCAACCGAGGTTATGTAGTTATTATAGGAACTAAGACATTGTAAGACGACATGTCCACACTTGAGGGCAACATTGAGGAAAAGACATAATTAAAACAATTATTTATTTTTTTATAAACATTCAAAAAACAAACAAACAAACAATTTGTTCATTTTTTTTTTATTTTTCACTGCTTCTCATTTTTTGATAAATTGTAAATAAGTATATATTATTGATGTACGCCACAGTAGAATACAATATAAATAATTTTTTTCATTTTTTTCGTTGATTGTAAATAAGTATATTATGAGAAGGCATGCGATAGAATATAATACAAATAATTTCTTAATTTTTTCGTAGATTGTAAGTAAATATATATTATTGATATAAAATACAATATAATATAAAACAAACATTTATTTAATTTTTTTTGTAGATTGTAAATAACTATATTATTGATGTTAAATACAATATAATTTTTTTTATAAAATTGGAATAAGAACATTATGGATGGAAAATTTTAATACAATAAAAATTAAAAGTTAATAAACTAAATGATCTATAAAAGAAAAATTTAAAATAAAAAATTCATCGGCATCGCCAACCCGAATGTGTGCCACAACCCGGTGGGTGTCAATTATGAGGAAGATTTCATCGTAGTTGGAGTTCTGGTTCCTCATCTTCTTCATCTTCATCTTCATCTTCACCTCCACCTCTATCTTGATCTTCATCTTGTTCTTTCATGCTAGAGTGCATTAGTGTCCTAGGTTCCCATTGTATCTCGTACGTGGTATTAATAAGTGATTGCGAAGATGACCTACCTCTGACGAACAATGATGCTAGGGGTGTTTGCGACACTATCGGCGAATAAGTGTATAGTGTCGAATAACTAGCTTGTGGGTAGAATGTGGTCTTCTAATATCAGTGTTGTTGGCGACAATGACGTGTAATGTCCTAGGGATAAAGGTGGTGAAAAAAAATACTTGGAGAAGGTGTTAATGCATGGTATGATGGTGCATAATGTGGTGCTTGTGTAAAAAAAATGGGGTTAGTGAAAGCACCAAAAAAATATGAACCATACTAATCGAGAGAGGGTGTACCCATCAGTGCCTCATGTATGGTTAGAGCTGATGATGATTCCATCGATGCATGTAGTCCTCATCGTGGCCTCATGTGAGTTCTCTTGGCCTTCTACGACGATGTTGCCTACTCTTTTCCTCCTCTGGCAATAGATTTGGCTTATCGTGAAGTCTAAACCATGTCATGTAATCCAGAGAGATCGCCAAATCTAATAAGAGAATTGATTAGCGCATAGGTATTAAATGGTACCTATGTTCTCAAATGTAGATATATTTGGCATGAAATTTAGGTCAATCTTCACCGGTTCTCTCCCGTAAGTCAATCTTATGAAATTCATCGAGCTCCTGGAGTGACGGCTGAATACTTTGCATAAACTCGAACTAGCACATCACTTGATTAAATTCTTGCATCTCGACCATTTACAAAACTTAGACATGCCAAATATTGTGATTCGCCAAAAATTCCACTGAGATGCATTCTTGAATTCTCGAATCAAAGTATGACATCCGTTCAAACTATAATATAAAATAATAAATTTTATTTCATACCTAATATGAAGTTTCAATTCCTTACGTACATATTATATAATTGAAAATTTTAAAAAACTAACCTCGACTTCTAATCATTAATTTAACAATAGTCGAATATCTTCAAGCTCATCTAACATACCCACATGACTTGCATCATTGTTCCACCTATACAAATAAAATGTTATTTCGAAAATATAATAATGAAAATATATTATGATAATTATATTATGAAATGAATTTTACCTTATTACGAGTGAGAATTCATAAGGGGCATTTACTCGGGGACGTAAAAATGGTAGGCGGTACCATGCCCATGACTGAAAAAGGAGCATTTAACCACCGATTTTAATTTTTTGTGCTTTCGTTCCCTAACATATCTCTCAGCACAATATCGTAAACACAGTTGATCCCCAATTGAGTCGGCCCACTTCTTTTAAGTTGACTAGTTGTAGGAACCACCATAAATGTACTAGATTTTGAGATTTATCTGGTATTAGAAGACCCTCGATTAACCTAAGGATGAATGCTCGCGCGTATTGTTGTTTTTCAACGGCACTAGCGGAGTTGTTGATATAATTGAATTTGTCTTCAAACCATTTCATGTCTATCTAGCTACCACCAAACTTTTCCAACACCTTGACTAATAGTTGCTCACAAATTGCTCTCCAATCACCAACGCCCACTACCCTCGTAACGACTGCCCCATCAACCGGTAAACTGAATTGTAAGGTTACATCCTCAAGTGTAATTGAACACTCACTAGATGGAAGATGGAATGTATGTGTCTCAGGTCTCAATCTTTTCACCAAAGCACTGATAAGTGCGGGATCCAATTTCCCCCTCCCCCCGAGCATACGAGACACGTATAAGAATCTCGCCTCTTCCAAGTGTTGTTCAATAACACGCGGTGCCCTCACACTTAAATTGTGTATGTATGCCTCGATAATCCGATCTTTAGTCCAATTACATAAATATAAAAAATTTATAAAATCAATAATGTTAACAACTTAATAATTATATTAATTAAAATTCAAAAATTAATAATATTTTCTTACTATTTGCAATTGAATGTCGGAAATATGTTTGTCATCCAAACGAAAAAGAGAAATTGACATTTTTAAAATTATAAAAATAAAATAAAATCAAAGAAATTATAAAATATAAAATTAAGCCAACAAGAATTTGAGAGAAATTGAATGAAAATTGAGAATATATTAGTTGAGAGAATTGGGAGAATAGGATTTGAATGCAAAAGAAAGAAAATGAGTTGGGTATATATAGCAAATAAACTAGTCGTTAGAAAAAAAATTGTTGGAAATTAGTTGTTGGATTTTTTTACCGTTGAAAAAAGTTACCATTAGACGAAAACGCATCCTGCAATTGAGGTGGTAGCAGGGACGCTGAAAGTGCATCCCACGAGGTGCGCTTTCAACCCCCTGGCTACCACCTTAGCTGAAAATGCATTCTGCTGAACACGTTTTTTGTTCCTCTCTCCAAAATCTACATGTTTTCCTAAATTTGAAAAAAAAAGGCCTAATTTCCTAATTATTTTTTAAAACCAGCTTTTTAGCTGGTTTACCTTTATTGCACCATCAATATAAAAAATGAATAAATCAACTAGCTTAGCACCAAGTTGACCAATATGTAAAAATCAAACCAGCATAGAGTTTGAAGTTACAATCGAGTGTACTTAAGTGGGTTCGGGTTGAGTTTTCTTTGGATTTAAAGTTCTTAGAGTTAGGACTTTTTTAGGCTCGGATTAGCTCGGAATTGGATTTTTCATGCTTGGACTTTTTTAGGCTCAAATTTTTCGGATTTGAGCTCCGATTAAGTAGGACAGGTTCTAACGAGTTCAAAAAATTTTGAATTTCTTAAGTTATAAATATTTTAATTTCGAATGTGATAATTCATTTTACTTTTATACGAAAACAATGCAATTTAAATTTGCCTTATAAAAGATAAATTATATATATTTAAAAGAGTTCTTTTATATAAAATATTTTTTTTAATATACTGGTGTGATTACATGATAGTATGTGTTCATACTTTCTTAAGCCTTTGACAAGGCACACACACCTTGCACACACAAGTGCTCGAACCCGAGTCTTCTAGGATAAACATCATCCTCTTTACCATTGAAACTACTCGTTAGGTTCTTTTATATAAAATAATTAAATTGTTAATTATACGTAAAATTTATTATTATATGATATGTATATGAATTGGAAAAAATATTTATTTATTATTTATTTTATTATATTCACAATTGAATAACTTTTATCTTTCTTATTAAATTTATAAACTTAATACTCATATTTTAAACCATTTATTCCAAAACCAAAGTATATTATACTAAAGGAATAATGACAAAATTAGCTCCTAACGTTTGGGTGTTAGGTCACTTTGACCCTTAGGTTTTTTTTTGGATCACTTTAATACATAATCTTTGTTTATTGGTCAAATTTTAACGGTGATGCTGATGTGGCAGTTAGTTGACTAATGGTCAACCTAAATTGCTGACGTGGCGGTCCAGATGTATTTAAATGCTGACGTGGTACTATTTTTTCTTATATGTCATATCAACAAATGATTTAAAATTAATTTAAAATTAATTTTTAAAATATAAAATTATTATATTTATTATATTATTTTTTTAAAATATAAAATTGTTAAAATTATTAAATTATTTTAACCTCATCGTTTTTCTCTCCATTCTTCTTCCCCATTGTTTCCTTTTTTCATAGTCTCTTTCCATTGTTTTTTCACCATAATCCTTTCATCTTCACTTTATCTTCAAATGTTTTTTTTTCTAGATAGCCTCTTTGGGTCTTTATAGGAGGAGAACTTGGAGGAGGTTTTGATTATAGGAACTTTGTGTGTTGTTAGTTGCTCGAAGTTTTTGGGGTTTCTTTATGGGGTCAAAGATATTGTAAGATTAGCAGAGAACTCTTTTTTTTGTGTGTGTGTGTGTTTAGTTTCTGGGTTTTTTTTCCTGTTTTTAATGGATCTTAATTTTTGTAGTAAAGTTTTGATGGTGAACTCAAAACATGGTGAATTGAACAATCATCTCGCTTTTTTCTTTGATTTTTTATCAAAAATAAGTGTTTCCTTGTGGCAGATTTTGGTGTTCATAGCTAGTTATAGAAACGCTACAAAACTCTTTTAATTGGAGGAAGACAGAGTCTTAGGAAGCTTTGAATGTTGTCTAATGAAGCCTTAGATATTTTGTGAGAAAAAAAAATGGAACTTTTTGAAATAGGAAGTTGGCTCTTATTTTGGCAACAAAATGATGAGATTCTGTGGAATTCCATGTTTTTGTTTTGGATTCTCTTTTTGTTGAGGACTGAAGATCAAAGAAGATCTTCACTGGATATTTTCCTAGCCTTTGCAAATAAGCTTTTTCAAGGTAATAATTTCGCTTTCGATTCTACCCCTTTATTTTTTATCCATTTTTTTTCTTTTTTGGTTATTAAATTTGATGAATAAATCTCTTCTCTTACATCATTTCCTTAAAGAGAGAAGTGGAAACGAAAAAGGAAAATTTCACTGTTACAATCATTGTTTGGATTGAGAGATGATTACTTTTATGGAGTCAAAAGAGAAACCGAAAGAGATGGAAAAAATGCTTAGATTCAATTTTGTTTTATCAAACAAATGAGTTTTTGATTTTGACAACAATGAACATGTGAAGATAAAAATGAAAGGGCTATGGTGAAGAAACAATGGTGAAGAAACAATTGAAAGAGACTATGAAAGGAAGAAACAATGGGGAAGAAGGATGGAGAGGAAAAAGATGAGATTAAAATTATTTAGTAATTTTAATAATTTTATATTCAAAAAATAATATAATAAATTTAATAATTTTATATTTTAAAAAAATTAAATTAATTTTAAATCATTTGCTGACATGACATATAAAACAAAATAGTATCACATCAGCATTTAAATACATCTGAAACGCCACGTCAGCAATTTATATTGACCGTTAATCAACTAACGATCACGTCAACATCACCATTAAAAATTGACCAATTTGATCAAAAAAACAAAGGTTATGTATGAAAGTGTTCCAAATAACATTAAGGGTCAAAGTGACCTAACATCCAAACGTTAGGGGTTAATTTTGTCATTATGCCTATACTAAACCCAAACCAAAAAATATACCCATTATTACTCAAAGTCAAAATAAGATAATTATGGCCCGAATCTCAAACCTTAGAAAAAGAAATTAAACTCAATACTCAAATACAATTTATAAAAGTTAAAATCTAATTCAAAATTTAACTTAATAAAAATAATATTTTATTAATATATTAAACTTTTAATAGTAATTTATTTATTACCAATTATAGACTTGTATTGTAGTATACTAAATTACACATAACTGTTGATAATGTATCTTTTATTATAATCTATAATATAATAATAGTTATATATAATAATAGTTTTAGTAATAGTTATATATTATGGGGAGAGATTTACTTACACCAATATAAAATTACTTTTAGTTTTACTCTTTTTTGTATTTTTTTTGTATGATTAACATTTTAGCGACTCAACCATCACATTTTATGTTTTATTCATATTGATCATGCATGTCAAATTTGATGTAAATTGAAAATTTATAACTATTTGTTTTATGTAAAAAACTTTCACTCGTTCAATAAGTATTAATATCTATAGTATTTTAGATCAATATGATAGAGAGTTTGGATCGGTTAAAAATTTTACATGCATGATAAGTACACTTATATCGATAAATTCAATGGTTGGATTGTTAAAATATTAATTGTATAAATAGATACGAAAGGATGTAGTTTTACATCGGTGTAAGTGGATCCCTCTCCATATACTATATTATTATATTATGTAATAGTATATAATCTATTATAGCTAGCAATTAAAATCAACTTAACGACCAAATCGAGCTAATTCAAGTAAATCAGTTGATAAATTTGATTTTGATTTTGGACCAAGTAATTGTTTTATATGTATTAATAGTTTTAAAATATATTATGTAATACTATATCACATACTACAATATATTGTTGACGTGAAGTAGTTGCTAAGTAAAAAGCTAAGTGCTAACAAAAGTGACTGGGGAAGTTGACACTTTTCCAAGCATTGTGAAATATAGGACAAAAACAAGGGACACAAAGATTGTTTAAGCAGTTTCGTTTCCTTACATTTACGAAGTCTAGCTTAGTGAGAAGTATTCAGTATCTTCAAACAATTAAACAAGTGGACCAAAATCTCACACCCGAATGACAATTTCCTCACTTTTGCATCTTTAAAGACTAGAATTCTCACCACTAAATTCTCCCTTGAGAACTTAGTTCGTAAAACCACAACACAAAATGTTTTACAATCAAATGCACTCACATAAATAATCTTCCTCAGTTGAACCTAATAAGTGCTCTCTCTATCAGTACAACACCCTCTACAAGTCTTTAAATTATAGAGAGATTTTGAGACTTATTAACATAGTGAAGATCTATATCAATCCCCATTAAACAACAACTAAACTAGCTAAATACAATATAATAATAACAAATGTGGTAAACAAATATTGTTGGCAATTAAGTCTTCAACATTCCAATTCGATCCAATTTCCTTGATCCATGGGATTTATACTTTCTCAACTGATATGATCTTTGTTGATGGACTAGATACAATCTATGATCTCAACTTAGCAGATCTGATTCAATAAATTATCAATCACCTAAATATGGAAAGTTTCTTGTCTACCGCAATGGGTAAGGAAGTGGGCACTTACTCAGGCACATCTCAATCATTCCATATTTTTCAATAATAGTAATAATAATAGATTAATTATTAGGAAAAATTTTTGCACACTGCCAATGGAGTTTTTAGACTCCACAAGCAGGGTTAGGGGTTGACAATTGTCCTATAAGGTGTTGGGGATCGACCCGATTAAGCAACGAACAAGTAAAAAATAGTGGAAGAAATTTAGAAAATGAACACACAAATTTAACGTTGAAAAACCCCTCCGAAGAGGATAAAAAATCACGGGCAAAGATAATTTTACTATAATGGAAAAAGAACGAAGAGTACAAAAGATGGAGATAAAAGCTAAACCTCGAAACCCGAAAAGAAAGAACCCTCAAAACGTAAACACGAAATTCTCCAAAAGTGTTAGTTGTTCTAATCTCTAATGGGTGTGTTTTCTAAGGTTGTAAAAGAGCCTATTTATAGGCTAAATTTCTAGGTCAAATAATAATAAAATAATCTAGACTAAGAAGAGTTTGACTGAAACAAATAAACAGAGTTTAATTTAAACAAATAAACAGAGTTTAACTGGAAGATTATTTCTCAAATTTGACTTGAAATACGAGTCATACTTAACAAATCTCCACCTTAACTTGTATTTCCACAATGTCATCTTTGCCAAAGCCCGCCACAGGCCTATCTTGAATTATGCAAGGAATTAACTGAGTCGAATTTGTGCTTAGAAACTGGAAGACTTCTAGCCTTCGACTTATGCATTGCCAAATCAAAACTAACCTGGGTCTGATTTTCACGAACACAATGCCCTAACTTTTTAAAACATGCATCCAAAAGAGAACCTCTCTTCAACGAAATGGTCATGCCTTTTTCCCTCCTATAACCAAGTTGCCTCCGCTCCAAATGAGTTGTCTTCAACTCATAACGGACGAGAGACGTTCGATTTCATCGGTTACTATAGAACCTTCCAAAATATAAAGACCGTTGGTCCTTTTACCTTTTAACAAAACGATAGTCCCACGAGACACCTTAATACCGCTAGACTCGATGTTGATCTTACAACCTTTCGAGTCTAAAATACTCAATGAGATGAAATTCTTTCATAAATCAGGTACATACCTGACATCTGAGAGTTTCTTAATCATCCCATCGTGCATCCTAATTTTAACAGTACCAATATCGATTACCTTACTGGATGAATCGTTTCTCATGTGTACAACTTCACCTTCAACTAAACTATATGTGGAGAACCATTCTCTATTGGGACACATGAGAAAAGAACATCCCGAATCTAGGATCTAGTCAGACATAATCTCGGAGCTTTTGCTCATTGACACTATCAAGAAATCATCACCACTTTCATCAACCAAATTAGCACCAGCTAAATCTTCCTCGCTACTCTCAGCAGTCTTTTTATTTCGCACTTTATAACAATCTACTTTGACGTGACTTAACTTCTTACAATAGCGACACCTTTTGTCTCACTTTGATGCTACCAAAGCAGAAGCTTGCTTATCTGCCTTGCTATCCGAACCAAACTCATTGTCGAGTTTGTCTGTACTCAACAAATGACCCTTCACATCTTCGAACGAGAGTTTGTCTCTACTATAAATCAGGGTCTCCCTGAAAGACTTGTATGAAGGGAAAAATAATACAATAATAGCATAGCTTGATCTTCATCGCCATCTTAACCTCAACGTTATTTAAATCATTTAAGAGAGTAATAAATTGACTGATGTGATCTCTAAGAATCTCACTTTCATTCATGCGAAACGCAAATAGACGTTTCAACACTAAACAGTTAGCTAGAGACGTAGTCGCATAAAGAGTTTCTAACCTTTTCCACAAGGTGGATGAGGTCTTCTCTATCAATACCTCTTGCAATACCCTATTCGTGAGGCACAACTAGATTGTAAATAGAGCCTTTTCATCAAGCTCTTCACGTTCTGACTGATCTAAATTTTTGGATTTCTTTCCGATACGACCTTTTTCAAGCCGATCTGAACTAGAATTATCATCATACAAACTTACCACAGATCAAAATTTGTGACACCATAGAACTTCTTAATGTCGAACCTTGTTGTTGCCACATCTAAATGAGTTGATCTATGAAAATCGAACTAGCTCTAATATCACTTATTGAGGATCGACCCAATTAAGCAACGAACAAGTAAAAAAAGCGAAAGAAATTGAGAAATTGAACACAAAAAATTAACGTGGAAAAACCCCCGAATAGGATAAAAAATCACGGGCAAAGATAATTTCACTATAATGGCAAAAGAACGAAGAGTGCAAAATATGGAGATAAAAATTAAACTCCGAAACCCGAAAAGAAAGAACCCTCAAAACGTAAACACAAAATTCTCCAAAAGTAGGAGTTCTAATATCTAATGGGTGTGTTTTCTAATGGTTGTAAAAGAACATTGTTATAGGCTAAATTTCTAGGTCAAATAATAATAAAATAATCTAGACTAATAAGAATTTGACTGAAACAAATAAATAGAGTTTAACTAAAACAAATAAACAGAGTTTAATTGAAATAAATAAATAGAGTTTAACTGGAAGATTATTTATTAAATTTGACTTGAAATATGAGTCATATTTAACATAGGGTATAGTAAAATATTAAAATAATATATATTTAAAAAAAGAAAAACTTGTCAAATTTTTAAGGTTACTTATGGAATAAAAAAAATACATTGTTAGTGTACCAAATATACTCACCCTAATTATTATATGTTATATTGTATATTTTTACTATATTGGTTGAAATATGCTCTAAGTCCCTATACTCTTCGTACATTTGAAAGTTAACCCTCTTACTAAATTATATAATGCTATATCATAATATATAATATATTAATGGTTTATATATATGCATTAAGGTTGGGTACGGTAATTAGCTAATTTGGTGTTTTCAGTTCGATTTTAGTTTTGAAATTCAAAATCGTTTTAAGTAAGTTAACCATATGTAAAAAAAAAACCCCTTAAGAAAATGAGAAAAAAATCAATTAAGTCCATCTGCTAACGATTTTTATCATTGACTGAAAAAAAATTATGGACCAATCAGATGATGACACATGGAAACTTATGGTTTAATCTAATATTTTCCAATAAAAAATAGTACAAAATCAAAAAAATTTATGAAAAAATCAGAAAAAGTATTAAATTAATAAAAAATTAATAAAAACTTATAAATAGTAAAAAATATAAAAAAATCTAATCAATTCTAGTAAACTATAAAAAAAAATTATAAAATTAATAAAACATGTTTAAATATTTAAAATTCTATAAAAAAGTATAAAAATTCTTAAAAACCTATAAAAATATTAAAAATCATTAAAAATAAAAATTATTCAAAACAATAAATAGTATTATATTAGAAAAATATTAAAATATTAAAATTGAGATAAACTATAAAAAAATATAAAAAATCATAAAAACTTATAAATATTATTAAAAAATGATAAAAGAATTAATAAATTTTAATAAATCATTAAAGACTATATAAAATTAACAAAATTTTATAAAAACTTATAAAAATTCATCAAATCTTATTTAACAATATAAAAATTTAATAAAATATAAAAAATAAAAATGATAAAAAAGTCATCTAAACCCTAAAATCATAATGAACACATGGCATCACATTAACCGTTAGATAATGAGAATAATCATCAGATCGTTAGGGTCATTTTCATGTTGAATAAAATGTTCTCGATATCCCAAAAATAAAATGATAATTGTCGGACCTTTTCCTTTTAATTGATAAATTTTTATTTTTATTTTTAAATTTTTTATTTTCAAATTTTTAAGTACAGTATAATACAATAGTTTGGACATTAAAAAGTTGAAGATTGTTTGCTAAGTATTGAATGTAGACCTGATCATGGATCGAGCCACCCACTTAGGCCCGAAGGCTCGCCCGAAAAGTTGGAGGGTTTTGACAAAAATATAGACTCACAAAATGGGTTTAGTTAAAACAAATAAAATGGGTCGAGCCTTGGGTAAGATTTTTTACTCGAGCTCAGCCTGACCGGAATTTGCCTAAATATTTCTTTTACTACTGTTTTATTGTTGTTTGTTGTCATTTTGACGTTGTTTTGCTTCCATTTTGCTACTATTTTGGTTTTATTGTTTGGATAGTTTTGTTGTTATTATTTAGACATTATATAACTCTTGTTTTATTATTAACTTTGTTATTATTTTAGAGTCATTTGCTTGCTAAGTTGTAACTATTTTAGTGCTATTTAAGTATAAATATTTTTTGTGTATTTTCAATTGGGTGAGAAACATTTATTTTAATGTTTTTAGTGTATTTGATGTATTATAATTTTTTAAATTTGTTTTTATAAAAAAAATAATATATAAGAAAACTAATACGGATAGATCAGATCGGGCTTAGGTTTAGCATCTTTTATCTTGGCCAGACTTGGGCAAAATTTTAAGCCCTTTTTTTCGGGTCAGGCCAAGCCCGAACCTAGAAACGGGCCTAAAATTTTGTATTGGTCTGGCCCAAACCCGACCCAGTGCATGATTAGGTCTAATTGTATGATATAAAATATTTTCGGTACATTTAGATACAATCAAACCAAAATTTCATTATCCAACTATTAGCATATGTCAGTGTGAAATATTCTGACCAATGTTTTCAAAACTAGATCAATGATTGAATCGATCAGGCCATCAATTTGCTATTTTAACCTACCTGTAGTTTAATTAAATAAAATATTAAGAAAAACTAGTTCAATCGCTTGGTTCCCAGGTCAACCAGTCTAATGCTTTCTCCAGACCGGTACCTTTGCTAATTTTGATCAAATCGGTCTAACCGACTGATCCGATCCAGTTCAAGTTTTTATGATTTGTTATAATTTTTATAAGTTGATATCAAATTTAATATTTTTTATATTTTTTTATGATTTTCTATAAAGTTTTAAGAATTTTTATACGTTTTTATAAAATTTTAAATATTTTTTTAATTTTATAGAATTTATTATAATTTATTAGTTTTATTATATTTTATAATATTTATAAGTTTTTTATTATTTTTTGTAATTTTATATGTTTATATCAAGATGAATATTTTTAAATATTTTTGAATATTTATAATTTTTATTATTTAATAATTTTATGGGAAAATATTAGAATAAACTAGAACCCATCACATGTCACCATCTGATTGGTCTGTCAAATTATTTTAACGGGAAACATGGTTTTATTTAATGTAAATTTAATACAAAGGTTGAATTGATTTTTTCATATTTTCTCAAGATTTTTTTTTTTTTTTGCATATAAGCATATAATATATATTTAAAATCAAACCCAAACCTGAACCCAATTTAAACATTATGTCACGTCCCTAAACCTTGAATCTTGGAGCGTGCGGCCTTAGACGCTTCTTTGAACGCACAGCGCCTAAGTAAGCCTGATTTCCACGATGAGGATTCACCAAGGGAATACCTCTAAGGCACCAAATTTGTATAGCGGAAGCGACTTGCCAAAAGAAGGCTCAAAAGACAACTGAAAGGCCACAAGAACAAGAACAAGAGAGAAGAGTTTGAGTAAATGCTCTCTATTGTATTCACAAAGAAACAATACAAGAATGAGTATTTTGGAGTGTGTTTTACAAATGAGGGGAGGCTCCCTATTTATAGTTGAGCTCCCCCACAATAGACGGTCAAGATCGAATTACATCGACGGATGAGATTGGCCTATCCCTTAAATTATGGGATTTACAAGATTAAATTCAAATCAAATCCTATCTAATCCTAAAGATATGATTCTCTCTTATCTTCTAGGATTAGTTCCCATTTTTGCCAAGATGCCTTAAGTTGACAAAGCTTCATTATTGGGCCACCCAGGCTTTAATCTGATAGGCTTGACCAACAGCTCTCCGAATCGGGCCAGCTCATTTGGGCTAAATGATCCCAATGTCAATGATAGACCTCTATGGGACTCATTGTGTGCAATGATCATGGGCTGCGAACTTTGGCCCGTGACATTCTCCCTCACCCATTCTCGCAACGCCCTCGTTGTGGCTCCAGAATGGCACTGACTTGATTCGCCTCGGTCTCGTCTCGTTGCCTTAGCATTATCCCGATTAGTCTCACTATCGGGTCGTCCCCTCTTTCGAAAATTTCACCTCGGCTTACGTCGCCTCTTAACTCGAACCGTCTCACATGTTGGTACATCAGGTTGGCAAGAAGTCTTCGTACTCACTTGCCCACATTCTGACTCGCTTTGATCGGAATCCACATGATTCACATCACTTGGCCTTGAATCGCCCATAGTCCCTTGGCCTTCTTGCTTAAGAACTCTGAAAGGGCCTCTACATTCTTGCCAAGCAACCAAGTTAGAATGCAAAACACTATCAAAGTGTTTCGAATGTACCTTACTCGTCGCATTTACTCTGGTCAACTGTCCTGCTTGCATCGTCATTCTTGCAAACTTTGATGCACCACCCACTTTTCCCATAAGTGGAAGCTCCTCCGATGTGTCAACAGAAATGAGCCTCATTGAACCTAGCTTCCAAGTTTGCATCGCAACTTCTTCCTCTGAGTTCGATGCCAAACTCACCCCTTCAATGGGTTGAAGCCTCGCCGATGACTCGGCCAACTCCGTCGCTTCTCTCGAATTGAGCCTCATTGGTCCCAGCTTCACTGTTTTCATCGCGGCTTTCTCCATTAAGTCCGATGACAAACTCACCTCTTCTTTAGGTGGAAGCCCCTTTGATGACTCAACAAGCTCCGATGTTGCCTTTTCTTTGACCCTCACGGATTGTTGGTTCGGACAGTTCCGCAACTCATGCGGACCACGGCACAAGAAGCACTTGACTCGCTTCTTTTTGCTCCTCTTTGCCCCCTTGGCTTCGCTCGAACCAAGCTTTTTGGGCACTTTGTCTGTCTCAGTAGTGGCAGACTTGTTCGGACATTTCCGCAACCTATGCGGACCATGACACAAGAAGCACTCGACTGGCTTCTTCTCACTTTCGGCCTTCTTGGCTTCGACACCCCTTGCGCTCGAACCAAGTCTCGCGGCCTTACCTTCCGGCTTGCCCTTCTTAGACAACTCGGATCTCCTTGGACATTTCTTCAGTAAATGTGGACCGTCGCAAAGGAAACATTTTAACTTGCCTCGCTTTTTGTTGGGTTTCTTTTTCCCAACTCGTGGTTTCCCATTACCACCATTGTCGCCGTTGCCTTCGCCATTATCATCTTCCTTGTGATTCTCTTCACATGCGCCCCTTTCATCGGACTTGGAAGATTCAAGCTTGTCTTTCCCTAGACCAAGCTTGACCACGGATTCTGCTACCATCATGGCTTTTGACAGCTCTTGGACACCTCCTTGTTCCAATTCCTGTCTGACCCACGGCTTTAATCCATTCTTGAAGACAAGTAATGCTTCTTTCTCGGTCACATCTCTAACTCGGAGCATGAGTTCCTTGAACTCTCGAACATACTCTCCAACTGTGCCTCGTTGCGTTAGCCATCGTAACTTTGCTCGAGCTTCATCCTCGACATCATCCGGGTAATATTGTCCCTTCAATTCATCTTGGAACTCTTTCCTCGTTCCAATCTCACTATGCCTTTTATTTGTGGTCCTATCTCGCCACCATAAAAGCGCACTATCAGTAAGAAACATTGAAGCAATATTTACCTTACTCGCATCATCCTTGATGCCTTTGACACGGAAGTAGTTCTGCATCCTCCACAAGAAATTATCCACATCGCATGCAGACTTTATCCCCATAAACTCCTTCGGCTTTGGGACATCACTGAGTGCTGCACTTGACACTCCTCCATTCCCCACGGCTGCTCGACACAAGGCAAGCTCTCCTTCGAGCTTCTCTAGTCTTGTGCCCAAAGCCTTCGTCGTGGCCATTGTTTCCTCCTTGAAAGCCACCAGCATGGCTTTGAGAGCATCGCTCCTTTCTGTCAGCTTGGACCTTTGGGAGTTGAGTAACCCTTGTATCTCATCCCTAGTCCTCTTGAGTTTTATGGTCACATAGTCCCTCGATTGTTCCCTCGAGTCATCTATGAGATTAGAATTTCTACTAATGGACTCCTTCGCGTCCCTCATGGACTCGTCAAGTTTGTCCATTCGATCCTCTACAACTGACAGCATGTCCCTCATTGATATCCAAGGCAACTTCAGTTTGGAATCTTCTTTCGACATCACGAACGGTGCCTTCGCAACACTAGCTCGGATACCACTTGTCACGTCCCTAAACCTTGAATCTTGGAGCGTGCGGCCTTAGACGCTTCTTTGAACGCACAGCGCCTAAGTAAGCCTGATTTCCACGATGAGGATTCACCAATGGAATACCTCTAAGGCACCAAATTTGTATAGCGGAAGCGGCTTGCCAAAAGAAGGCTCAAAAGACAACTGAAAGGCCACAAGAACAAGAACAAGAGAGAAGAGTTTGAGTAAATGCTCTCTATTGTATTCACAAAGAAACAATACAAGAATGAGTATTTTGGAGTGTGTTTTACAAATGAGGGGAGGCTCCCTATTTATAGTTGAGCTCCCCCACAATAGACGGTCAAGATCGAATTACATCGACGGATGAGATTGGCCTATCCCTTAAATTATGGGATTTACAAGATTAAATTCAAATCAAATCCTATCTAATCCTAAAGATATGATTCTCTCTTATCTTCTAGGATTAGTTCCCATTTTTGCCAAGATGCCTTAAGTTGACAAAGCTTCATTATTGGGCCACCCAGGCTTTAATCTGATAGGCTTGACCAACAGCTCTCCGAATCGGGCCAGCTCATTTGGGCTAAATGATCCCAATGTCAATGATAGACCTCTATGGGACTCATTGTGTGCAATGGTCATGGGCTGCGAACTTTGGCCCGTGACAATTACTTAAAATTCAATATAAATAAAAATAAACCCGTTCAAAATTAAAAATTAATATAAATTTAATAAATTTAATAAAAAATTAATATTAATAATGTAACATCTCAAGAACATAAGAATAAATTTATATATAAAAAATCAATTTAGAGGACATAGACTTGATGAAAAAATAGGAAGATCAAGATTCAAGCCTAAATGCAACATTCTGAGTCCATTATATTTATTATTATTCTATTTATTCTTTATTTAAGAGATTAATTGTTCAATAAAACCCAAAACTCTTAACCAAATCACTAAGTCTCACCATAATTCAACTAAAATTCCTATTAAAAGTCCTAATAAACCACAAAAACCTAACTCTATTTAAATCTCCTCATAAACTCAAAAACTTCTCTACTGCTAATCTATTTCTAAAAAACTTGCTGCTAGAAATTCTTGAAAATAAACCTTGGAAGTTCTTGAAGATTTACAATCAAGCCCAAATCATCCCTTTCGTTGAATCGTCGAATCTTGCATCGAATCTACATCAATCCCATCAAGATGAACCCTTGTAGGTACTCCAAACCAAGTTTGAACGTGGGGAGGTCGTCCGAGGTCCCGGGAAAGCAGGGTGGGTGTTCTTTTACGAAAAATCAAGTCAAAATGAAAATTGTCACTATTTTACAATTTTGCCACTAGTTTTAGATTTTACAATTTTGCCACTGGTTTTCCAGGTTTTACAGTTTGCCACTGTTTTCCAGATTTTACAATTTTGCCATTATTTTCCAGATTTTATAGTTTTGCCATTGGTTTTCCAGATTTTACAGTTTTGCCACTAGTTTTCCAGATTTTAGTTTTGCCACTGGTTCTCCATATTTTCTAGATTTTATAGTTTTGCCATTGGTTTTTCAGATTTTATAGTTTTACCACTATTTTCTAGATTTTACAGTTTTGCCATTAGTTTTTCCAGATTTTACAGTTTTGGCACTGTTTTCCAGATTTTAAAATTTTGCCATTGGTTTTTTAAATTTTACAGTTTTACCCCTAATTTTTAGATTTTATAGTTTTGCCACTGGTTTTTCATATTTTACATTTTTGCCATTGATTTCTAGATTTTACAGTTTGCCACTGATTTCCAGATTTTACAGTTTTGTCACTATTTTCTAGATTTTACAATTTTGCCATTATTTTTCAAAAAAATTATAGTTTTATTATAACCTCTATTATTTTATGCAAATCAATCCCTGATTAGGAATTTTATGGCGTCTAGGAAACTAGAAATTACATGTAAAACCCAGAATAATAATAGGATAGGTTGTGGATAAATTTATGCACTTTTACAACTTAAATTTGTGACTAAGATTACAAAATATGTTAATATTGCATGAGAAAGATTGCTTCAACCAATAAGATAGTAAAAACTATTTAAATGGTTATAATACATGATATGAGTGATTAGATTATTCTTAGTTAGTTAATCGTATTATATAGTATGAATGATATAAAGAATTTTTAATTGGTTGAATATGTTATATAAATCAAATGATAAGATGATCGATAATTGGTTAACTATGATATAAACGAAAAAATAGTTAGTATCCGATTAACTATGCTATATTACATGAATGATAAGATGATTATTATTTGGTTGCGCATGCTATATGATATGAAAGATAAGTTAGTTAGAATTTGATTAAGTATTCTGTACGATATGTATGATATGGTAAATATTATTTGATTGATTATGTATGCCTGACATGGTAAATATTATTTGATTAATTATGTTATACAATATGTATGATATGGTAAATATTATTTGATTGATTATGCTATACGATATGTATGATATGGTAAATATTTTTTATTGATTATATTATATGATATGCATGACATGGTAAATATTAGTTGATTGATTATGCTAAAAGATATATATGATATGGTAAATATTATTGGATTGATTATGCTATATGATATGCATGATATGGTAAATATTATTTGATTGATTATTCTGTATGATATGCATGACATGGTAAATATTATTTGATTGATTATACTATACGACACACATGATATATGTTTCACTCAACAACAAGTTTTTGCTATAAGATGGAACACTGTACAATCTCTGAATGATCAAACTATAAGATATGTATGTATTGCATGTGCATGGGGGAATTATGAGAGGAGGAAATATGTAACAGTTTATGGCATCCCTATTATTTGATTGATTATGATATACGATATGCGTGATATGATAAATGTTATTTGATTGATTATGCTATACGGTACGATAAATATTATCTGATTAATTAAGCTATATGATGTGTTTGATATGAAGTTCATTATTCGCTTATGCCATGAGCTTGATATGAAATATGCTTTGTTCTTTAAGAATAAGTTTCTACTACATAAGGGAATGTTGTACGACCTATGATGGTCCAACTATAAGTTATAAGTTATATGTCATATGCTTTTCCAATATGTATGTTTGCATGTGCATGGGGAGAGAATTATGAAAGGAGGAAGTATATGGCAGTTTACTGCACCCATAAGTTATAAGCGTGTTGTGCACTCACAGCCTAGCAGATTCCAACTGCGACTCTATAAGGAGGTTCCACAACTCTCTCTAACAGCTTTCATCAGCGAGGGGTTGAGGAATCTCACTCATACGGCAGCTCAACTGCATCAATAAGAATAAGTGGAGAAATAAGGAAGAGGGATTCTGGGGAACACCCTAATTGGTGAGCTAGTGGTCGATGGTAGGACTTTCGCATACCATATGATACGTTATACGACTGTTGCATGAACATATCATGTATCCTTATGAGAAAAAATATGATGAGTCGTTCAAATTGATAAATGTGCACTGTGAAAGTTTCTATAACTCTATGATTGTGTTACTATCATTGAATTTGTTTGAATGTCGATTGTTCTACTTATCTAGTGTGTTATAAACTTAATTATTGTATTTTTTTTTTTTGGAATTTCTAAGTAAATGTGATCATTATTAATATACATGTTCGAATATTGATTAGGTTTATTGTAAACGGTCTCCCACTAAGCCTGTTAAGCTCACCCCCTATTTTTTTATCATTTCAGATAATCTAACGAAATAGGCGCAGACTGATGCACGAAGGGTCTCAGCTTGTTCTCGTCAACGATTTATTTTTAATATTATTACTATTACTATTACTATTGCTTTATTTTACTAAAAATGGTGGTATGAGATATTTATTTCTAATTACATAAGATGTATGTTATTTATTAATGTTGTTTACTATCATTAGGGATTTAAGATTATTTTAATATTTGACATTTATTGAGAATTAGCTAATTATGATGGTATTTAGTTATTAAAATGATTTTAAACGGGTTTTTTTAATATACTGGTGTGATTACATGGTAGTATATGTTCATACTTTCTTAATCCTTTGACAACGTGCACACACCTTGCACACACAGGTTTAAGTATATATATAGATTATGGACTTTTTCAGTTGCTAAAATCCGTGTCAATTCTGAAATGAGATATTCACTTACATAATACATGTTTAAGTATTGAAAATTGACTTGAAAAAAATCTAGCCACATCGGTGGCGAATGTGATCTCTCTGACTCTTATTTACCGTCTAGGCCGGATTGAGAAGATTACAAATAAAAATATTAAACATAAGTCAACAGAAAATTTAAAAGTACAACCTAAATCCCCAAATTATCAAAAAAGTAAAACCTACATTCCCAAATCATCAAAAAAGTAAAACTTAAATTTCCAAATCATTGTTAATAAATTTATCAGTAATGTTATTAGTATTATATAATAAATCATATTTAATTATTTGTGATAAGTGTAACACTCGTTATCATATTATTAAATTAATAATCATGTCATTATATATTTTATATTATCATTAAATTTAATTTTTTGTTATGAATATCTTATTAAACGGATGTCCATCAACATCAAGATAAAGATCAAGATCAAGATAAGGTTTGGTATACCTTAAACTCTAATAGTTATTAGAAATATATCTCTACTTCATTTATACTTCTTATGTCTATAAATAGAGACTTTGGAGAAACATTGTATACACTTCGATTGATCAATAAAAATACGCTCTCTCATTCTCTTTGTTATTTACTCTCTGCTTTTTATTTTATAACACGTTATCAGCACGATTCTCTTTTATTTTTTTTCTTTCAGTCGTAAATTGAAGTCGACGCACTATGAGTAATCACTAGAGCCTTTAACTACTCTGTGCTCATGATAATAGCCAAGGTGATAACGATGATGTTAAAGATCTTCAGGTATATTTTACTATGATTTATTTATTACATCATTTTCATTATAATTTGGGACTAATCATGACAATATGAATAGATGGATTTTGATTTGAAAAACACGCATGTTTGCAATGTGATATGGAATAAATAATCTAGCGGGACATTTATAAGTTCGTCTTACTAAATTTGTTGCATTCCTAGAAGTGAATGCAAACATAAAGAAAATAATCATGGACCACTAAAAGTGGGAACATAGTGATGAATAAGAGAACAATGAGAGTTCTCAAGAAACTCTTCAAAGGGCAAAGATAACTTATGTTATCAATGTGATATAAAAGGTTTTTAGCCTCATATGTGATCTATGCCCAAATATTTTGTTTGGGTTAATATTCTTTGAGGAAGGATATGAGAATGTAGTAATAAATTCTATCATTACAGATAGAAAATATTTATTTCGTATTGAAACAAATCAATATTATTCCAATATTTGGTAGTACAAAATTGATCAAAAGCTCCAAAAGCTAATATATTAATATCTTGTGATGGTTAATCCATTAGTTTTAAAAGATATTCATGATGGATCTCATATTCGAATGAGGAAAATATTATATTTCATATGAATCAAAAGAGGATTGGGTTATTGATTTATATTGAATTGATTGTGATAATCTTTGTGATATTCGTTTATCATTATCCTCATTAAGGGGTTGAAATCAAAATATTTGACTGTGAAATATCTACTTAAATTGTGGAAGGAAAAATATGAGCAATAGAATGTGGTAATTCTATCTAAAACTTGTTATGGTTGGATGCACCTGAAGTTGCAATTTTTAAAACTGTGAGTATAACTTTATAGTATTCAAAATAAGTTCTCAATTAAAAGTACGTGGAAAAATATTACTGATGAGAACCTTACAGGAGAGAACTTATTTAGTTTTTCATTATTCGAATGTGCTCTTACAGTAGCAATATCATGAAAAAATTTACTTATGGTTGAACAAAAATTTCCAAGAACTCTTTAAAGAAGAGAGACAACTTATGTATAAAAGGTCATTGGTTATGCACCTGTTGTACAATTGGAAAATAAGATCCACTCTCAAAGTTTGCTATTAATAAATGTCTTGCATTTGAAGATTTTGGCATATTCCCTAAAGTGAATATTGCATATAATTATTTGGAAATTATATTATATGACTTAGTGTCATTATAAACTTCACATTGATTTAGACATTTCTAGTAGTAAATGTCACAATGGTACTTGTATGTGGATACAAAGTGAAAGGAATGATGGTAAATTATCAGTTTGCTACGATTTAGTTCAAATTAAAACGTATGTTAAAGTAAACCAGAAGTTTACTGGTACAGATATATTTACTACTTGGCATGACCAGTTAGACCATCCTGGATCATATATGATACGAAAATTAATTGAGAATTCATATGGACATTTATTAAAGAACCAGAATATTCTTTAATTTAAAGAATTCTCATCTATTGATTGTTCTCAATGAAAATTGATTGTTAAAAACTCACTAGCTAAAGTTGAGATTTAATGTCTTGCATTTCTGAAATAAATATGGGCCCATTAATCCACCATGTGGATGGTTTTGATATTATATGATTTTGGTAAATGCATCTACAAAATAAACACATATGTGTTATCAACTTGCAACCTATCGTTTGCAAGATTGTTTGAATAATTAATTTTAGATAATGCAATTAAGACAATTCATCTTGCTTATATCTCAGTCTTTTATTGATTGAGTTTGAAAAACTTTGGTAAAAGTTTGTTATTTATGCGCATAATGGTTTAAAGAAATTATTGATTGATCACCTCTGATTATTACTTATGAGAACTGAACTTTCTCTTTCAACATGGGATTATGTTGATTTACGTATTGAACGCATCAAGCCAATAAGTTTTAAATACTCCCCATTGCAATTGATGTTGGGTCAAAAGCTAAATGTTTCTCATCTTTGAATTTTTGTATGTGCGTATATATTCCAATTACTCCACCACAACACACAAAGATGAGTGAATCTTCAAAGAAAGTTGAAAATATATATTAATTATGGGCCTCCTTTTATTATGATATATTAAATGTATTGGAGATTCAATTATGACATGATTGTGATTATTATTTTGAATTGATAGTTTTCCCGAAATTAGGAGGAGAGAACTAATAACTTGTAATGAGTTAAGGGGGAGAGTTATTTGAACCAAAGCTTCAACAAGGATAACTCATTAAAATTCCAAATATGAAAATTTTCATAAAAGGAAAAAATCTAGATGGTCATATAGTGAAGGCGGGTGCTCCAGAAGAGACCCAAGACATAACTAATAAGTAAAATTTCAGAAGAGATTCAGGTACCTGAAACTGAAGATTACAAAGTGAAAATAAGAGATCTCGATAAGTTATGTCAATTTGAGAAAATGTCGAACCAATAATAAAAGTGGTCGACAATGGTTTTGCATGCAATATTATTGTGGAAATAATGAAATAAAAGGAGGATATTGAATAAATCTCTTGGGAAATAGAGATATGGAATAAATTGGTCAAAATAGAAAGACACAACTCAAATACAATTAAATTCGTGGAGTTTTTGGATCAACGATCCAAATATCTAAAGGTATAAAGGCAGTGAGGGTACAAATGAAGTAGTTTTGCAAAGGCGAAATAAAAAGTTTTTTGCTAAGTCCTGGCGTTGATTATGAGAAGATATAATATTCTATTGTGGTGGATGCAATAACCTTTAGATATATTATTAAACTGACAGATCATACTTGCGTCTCATGGTTGTTGTTACAACCTTTTGTGAATCACTATATAGTAAAGTTTATATTAAAATCCTTGAAGGATTTGGAATACCAGAAGGATATTGAAATTATCGGGAAATTGTTCATTTATAATAAGTGAACATGTGGTAAATTTGACTTAGTCAATAATAGTTGAAGGAGGATTATAAAATGATCCAAAATACCTATTTGGGTTTTTATAAAAGAATCATGATTAAAATCTGTTGAAACTCTTGAAGAGATCAAAATATATTTCCCCCAAATTTTCCCTCTCATGACTTTCAAAAAAATGGTGATATAAATGCTTAGTAAATACATTCAAATAGTCATTTGAAATACTAGTATTCAAGATTGAATACGTAGAATATGAGATTTTATGTGATATTTTTATGAGGGGGAGTAAATACGCGTTGTACTCTTTTTCCCTTAACTGAGGTTTTGTCCCATTAGGTTTTCCTGGTAAGGTTTTAATGAGGCAACATGTTATGCGTATTATAGATATGTGTACTCTTTTTCCTTTACTAGGAAATTTTTTTTCCCACAGGCTTTTATCTTAGTAAAGGTTTTAATGAGGCACATTATCTACTAATGGATATCCAAAGGGAGTGTTATGAATATCTTATTAAGTGGATGTCCATCAAGATCAAGATAAGTTTGGATGAACTTTAAATTCTAGATTCTAGTAGTCATCAGAATTAGAGTTCTTGTAAAAATGATGAAGAGTGTCTTGGTCCTGAAGTGCCATATCTGAGTGCCATAGGGGCATTAATGTATCTTGCAAACAACACAAGTCCTGATATAGCTTTTGCTGCAAACTTGTTAGCAAGATTTAGTTCTTCTCCAACACGTAGACATTGGAATGAAATTAAAAATGTATTTAGATATCTCAGAGAACCATTGATATGGGATTATTTTATTCAAGTGATTCAAAATCCCTATTAACCGGTTATGCTGATGCTGGATACCTATCAGATCCACATAAAGGTCGATCCCAAACAGGATATTTATTTACATATGGGGGTACTGTCATATCATGGCATTCAACAAAGCAAACATTAGCTGCCGCTTCTTCAAATCATGCAGAAATAATTGCAATGCATGAGGCGAGTCGAGAATATGTTTGGCTAAGATTATTGACCCAACATATCCAGAAGATATGTAATTTGCCTTTACAGGAAAAGATGTCAACTATCTTATACGAAGATAATGCAGCATGTATAGCTCAATTGAAGGGTGGTTACATCAAAGGTGACAGAACGAAACATATTTCACCAAAATTATTCTTCACTCATGATCTTGAGAAAAAAAAGTGATATAAATGTTCAACAAATTGGTTCTAGTGACAATTTAGCAGATCTTTTCACTAAGGCATTACCCACTTCAACATTTGAAAGACTACTACACAAGATTGGAATACGTCGACTCAAAGATGTAATGTAATGTTACCATTAGGGGGAGTCTAAAACAAGTTGTACTCTTTTCCTTTAACCGAGGTTTTGTCCCATTGGGTTTTCCTGGTAAAGGTTTTTAATGAGGCAACTTGTAATAGAAGATTGTGTACTCTTTTTCCTTCATTAGGTTTTTATCCCATAGGGTTTTTCCTAATAAGGTTTTAACGAGGCACATTATCTACAAATGGACATCCAAAGGGGAGTGTTATGAATATCTTATTAAATGGATGTCTATCAACATCAAGATAAAGATCAAGATCAAGATAAGGTTTGGTATACCTTAAACTCTAATAGTTATTAGAAATAGATCTCTACTTCAGTTATACTTCTTATGTCTATAAATAGAGACTTTGGAGAAACATTGTATACACTTCGATTGATCAATAAAAATACGCTCTCTCATTCCCTTATTCTCTTTGTTATTTACGCTCTGCTCTTTATTTTATAACACGTTATCAGCACGATTCTCTTTTATTTTTTTTTCTTTCAATCGTCAATTGAAGTCGACGCACTATATACTTTTATAAATTTTTTTTATTTTAGCTTAATCCTTCACATACCCATCACTCTTTTATCCATTGACATTGACATTAAACAAACAAAAAAAAACACATTTACATGGTTAAACATACATATGAGTAAAAGTACATATATTACCAAGTGCATGAAAACATGATAATTGAAGAAATGGAGAATCATATCCATTGATTGGGTTCAAAGAAGAGAACTATGCTATAGGTCTCATTCTCCCATCTCCACTCAAATTCCTTTCCTTGAAAACATTATTGATGCTTACCAAAACTAAAATCTATACTGCAAAGCCTACATAATTTTGACATACATGGTAGAACAACGATCGGGTTGAAGAATGAAAGGAGGAGTCTTCTTTTTTTCCAGCAGTCCAGAGCCCCTCAAGTAATGAAGATGGGCTCCTTTTTAATACTTGGATCATGGGTATATCGAATTGGATCGGATCCCAAGCCAGATTATTTGTATTATAATTATATATAACAGCCTCAAAGACTGTTACTGAACTTACTCAAAATTACGTAACACCATCACCAATAAACACAACAATCCTTAAGTCCTAAAGTTGTTCATCTAACACTCACTATTAAAGCAAAATTCAATAGACATAACCTATGGTCTGTCTCAGATAGTGACAATTATCAGATATCATCTGGGTGAGACACTTTAGTTATTTTATTTTTCTCTCATTATTTTTTCTAATTGTTATGAGTCTAGAAACCAGCACCAGCACCAGCACTAGCTGCTATGGTGGTTCCTTTGCCACAACTTGATCATATGTTAAGAGTTCTTTTACTTGTATTTACCTTTCTCTTTATATTTATCTTATAAGCAACAAAAATGAGATATCTATCTCTTGATGCAACACATTGAGAACTCTCTTAATTTAGAATTGTTCGATTCTCAATATGATTCTTGAAAAGTCCTTATTCTTCCTTATTCGGCAGCAATTTTTGGAAATTCCTAACCTAAGCACAAGACTTGTGATTGAAAATAATTCTTAAAGATAATACTTGAAGATAATTTTTAGAGATTCGAAAAGCCTTGGAAAGATAAAATATCAAGATGAAGCTTTTTTAACATTTAAATCGAGGAATTTACAAATTGAGTGCGAATGAGAGAATTAAATTATTAAAGCAAAATATTGACTCATTAGTATTTAATTAATATTAAGTTATACTATTTGGTTAGATCATAATGCAAGGAGATTGTCAGAACCCAAATTTGTCCGGGCCAAGTTAAACTCATTTTGAAATTTATTTAAATTTAAATTTGTTTTAAGTTTAAATTTATTTTAAATTTAAATTTAAATGAAGTTTAAATTTATTTTAAATTCAAAAGTTATTTTAAATTTAAATTAATTTGAATTTATTTGAATTTAAATCTATTTCAATTTAAATAAATAAGTGTCCAAAATACAAGCCCAAAAATATAAGACCAAATGGCCCAAAACTACAAGTCCAAAAATCCAAGCCTAATTACTAAAAAATCATACCTAAGCCCAAATACAAACCCAATTGACCCAAAATAACCTAAACACCTAAAAAGAGTCAAACCACTTGCTACCAGCCACCTCCATCTCCAGCCAACCACATACTGCCACGTCAGCACCAACAGCACCACCCTTCAACTTGGACTGCCACCACTGCTACTGTCACTGCCAAGTCGCACCTGGTTTTTTTGTTGAACAATACAAATCAATACAAGCAGATAGTATTCCAAATCAAATAGACAGATAATCAATTAACACCAAGATCTAAAATCATAGTCAACATCATCCCAATATCTATTTGAGGTATGGTTAGTTATTGCTCATTTATTATTTGAAATCTGATACGTTTTAAATATATGTGTTATTATATTGCCATTAATATTACTATTAATATTTATTTTAAACTTGATAATTAAGTAGATTAAATGCTATTAAATGCATAATGAATAATAATAAATATTCTTAATAAATAATAACAATATTAATAATATTAATAATAATTAATAAAATAAAAAAAAGGGAAGATCAAAAGGACATACCTTCGACCCGAAGCACCGTTTCGATCGATGCTCTTCCGATCACCTCTACAGTTCCGAGGAATGATTCAAATATGTTTTCGATCAGCAAAATAACAAATACAACATTAAACAAATTCAAAAGGGGTAAAAATTTCAGGACTGAATCCTTTAAAAAAAATCGAACCCAAATCTAGGGTTTTCCAAATAGATCTGGGGCTCAGTTTGAGCAAGCAAAATGAAAAAAAAAACAGATTTTAACTCTAAAAAAATCAAAGAAAAATCAAAACAGTTTTTAAGAAATGAAAAGAAAGGGGATCGGAGAAGATTTGGTTCGTTTTCAAGTTTTTTTAACAAATCTAGGCTTGATCTGATGACCGTGAGTCCAAATCTATTCGAAAATGAAAAAGGGGGAGTTTTTACCTTCAAGCCGTCGTAAGCGACAGCGCGTGGCAACGGAGTACGGCGGACCGACAATGGAGGACAACAGCGGACCATGACGGAGGAGTGGCCGAATTCTGGGTTGTTGTAGGAGGATTTCAAAGAAAAAATAGAAAGAAATCTGTTTTTTTTAAAGAAAGGAAAAATGAAATTTTTTGATGGAAAATTGAGATTTATAGTAGCTTTAAAACGCTGTCGTTTTGGGGGTGAGTATTTGGTGCCAAAACGGCACCGTTTTGAACATGACCCATGACCCGATCCGTGACCCGACTCACTCCAACAAGGATCCGCGTGTTTTTTCCTAATGGTCTATCTGTGCAACTGGTCCTTCCGCTTTTTTTTTAAATTCCCAATCAGGTCCTTTTATATTTTTAATTAATTTTTAATTTGCCCAATAATTTTCATTCTTTTAAATTTGATCCCTCAACTCTCTGAAAGCTTGAGAGGCTGCCATGTGTCCTGCTTTTGGTTTATTTTGCAAATGGTCCCTTCTATTTTTTTTATTTGTTTTGATTTCATCCTTAAATCAAGTTTGGTTCTGTTCTTAAATTGGCCCAGAAATTTTAAATGACTTTCAAATTTGTCCTTCGACTTTAGGATGCATAAGAGGCTGCCACGTGTCCCATCTTTTTGGTTTTATAGCCCAAAACGTCCCCAAATTTTCTAGAAATCACGTTTTGACCCCTAAACTTTACAAAAATTATATTTTGACCCTTCAAATTTTCCAAAAATCATATTTTAACCCCTAAATTTTTCCAAAATCACATTTTAACCTCTAAACTTCACAAAAATTATATTTTTGCCTTAGAACTTCACAAAAAATTACATTTTTACCCCTAAACTTTTCAAAAATTGCATTTTTACCCTCAAACTTTTAAAAATTACCATTTTACCCTCAAACTTCCAAAAATCACATTTTGCCCCCAAACTTCCGAAAATTACCATTTTACCCTCGAACTTCCAAAAAATCACATTTTGTCTCCGAACTTCCAAAAATATCATTTTTGACCCTGAATTTTCTAAAAATTACCGTTTTGCTCCCGAACTTACAAAATTACCAATTTTCCTCTCAAGCTTCCAAAAAATACATTTTTACCCCCGAACATCTGAAAATTACCATTTTACCCTCGAGTGTCCAAAAATTACCATTTTGCTCCCGAGTGTCAAAAATTACCATTTTATCCCCGTACACCAAAAATTACCATTTTGCCCCCAAGCATTCAAAAATTGCATTTTTGACTCCGTTTGTTCTACTTTTTCTTTCTCTTCAATATTCATACCTAGAATTTAATTATTATTCTTTCATAAATTATATATGATATTAATTTTTTATTTTTGCGCATTTATTTATCTGCTTAGTTACTTTGTTTCGCGTTATTTTTTTTATCTTTGTTATTAATTGTCCATTTATATTTAATTTGCATGTTCGTTTTCAAAATTACTTTTACATACAAATAAACCTTTAAAACCGAGGCAATGTCCTTTTCGTGTAGAAACCTCGAAAAAACCATGCCCTAACATGCTGGGTGTATTTTTTGTATAATTTACACGAATCGAATATCCTCTTTCAAACTTTTCAAATGCCTTCTAATTTCGAAATTTCGAGAACGTCGTGCCCTAACGCGTTGGTCACGACTTTAACTCTCCGCGAAAGTCGAAACAAACAGGCATTCTTTTTAAGTCCATTTTTTGAACATTGCATGTAAATTAAGTTATATGTCCGAGGATCATATTTTAAACTCAATTCGAAATTTCAAGTTCTCAAAACAATATACAAATAATTTTAAAACAAAAACGAGGCAATATCCTTTCGTGTGAAAACTTCAAAAACCATGCCCTAACGTGCTGGGTGTGATTTTCGTATAATTCACGCAGTTGAATATCCTCTTTAAAGTCTTTCAAAATGTCCTTCAATTTCGAAAGTCCGAGAACGTAGTGTCCTAACTTGTTGGACACGACTTCCAGTTTTCTAGAAATTTGAAACACATGGACGATTTTCCTCAAATAGGATTTTTGAAAATCATGCAAAGTTTTCTAAAAACAAAGATCGTATTTTAAGTTTTAGTTTTCAAAACTATTAACAAATCAAGACCCGAAAGTAGTCAACATGGTACCAATTTTGGACGTGTGAGGGTGCTAATCCTTCCTCATACGTAACCGACTCCCGAACCCGTTTTTTGGATTTCGAAGACCAAAATATTTTTCAAACGGATTTTAAACGTTTTTTGGTGATCCAATCACACCATATAAAAAAAATTGGTGGCGACTCCATATTTCGATTTTTAAAATATTGTTTGAGACTTGTTTGTTTTCCCGAAAAATAAACGTTTCGACATCTTGGCGACCCCGCTGAGGACATTTTTGAAACAAAAGAGAGTCAAGCCAAAGTTGATTATTTTCGGGTCTTTTTTGAAAACTTTTAAAGCTTCGATTTTGTTTAATATACGATCCTTGGCATTTTTGTGTGATGCTATATTATGTTGATATTGCTAGTATAAGTTTGCATTCATATGCATTTGGTACTACCCTTTAAGTGGAAGCGAGAAACTACTCCTTCGTGAGGTTTTCACCTTCGTGCAGGATAGTGGATCGCTTTCGGGATTACATTCGTACCCATGTTTTCGTGAAGTTTTCACTTTAGTGCAAACATGTGGGAAATGTGTCCCCCTAAACCGAACTCATCCGTATGAGCCTGTAATGGGTGAAGATCGAGGAATCTACTGGTTTGGGTACCCTTTACTCTAGAGCCTAAACCACATGTAATGAGCCATAAGTACTTGCCTTAGAAAGAGTTATACCGAACCTTTTAGTAAACTATTCAAGACAAGTTCTTAGGTTCTTTGTTCTATACTTGTATATTGATACTGATGTTTTTGCTAACTCTTGCTTTTTGTCTCTTTTCTTTTGTTTGCATTTGCATCATCATACAAGAAAAGGTGTTGGTTTAAATTCGGTGACCAAATAGGCAGTTTCATCATGGGGGATGGATTTCTTAATAAAGTGGAAGATAATATGGCTTTGCACTTATGGTCGAAGGAAAGCACAAAGTCAAAGAAGATTTAGAAGACTTGAAGAAAGATTACGCAAATTCAGATCAAGATCCTTGAAAGGAATCAAGAAGTAAGTGAAGGGCACTTTCGACAAGCTCAGAGACATGTTCGAGATAAAGATTATGCAAATAATGAAAGAGCGGCTGATCACATGTGAGCATTAGTCATCAAAGCTAATATGTTCGGAGCGGGGACAAAAATTAGCCAGACTTCTAAGAAGATCAAAGCTCTAAGCCATAAGGCAAAGCCGTATGTAATCCGTTTTATGTGGAGAATGTTGTCTTCTAAAGAAGTTGTTCTAATGGGATTGAATTCAAAATCAATGTCTTTTCTTATACATACATGCATTCATAAGCTGTACTTTTAAACTTGCATTTAATCCCATGAGAGCCTACCTTATGTGGAACTGTGTCAAACCTTTAGCGGTTACCCGAATAAGGTAAGAGACACGGTTATATTTTTCCTTTTAATTGCAATGTATTTTGAATCAATTTGCATTGCATTTTCATAAAAAAGGTGTTGATTCATGTTCTATTGCCAAATAAAGAACTGGTCATAAGAAAACAGATTCCCTGATAAGGTAGAAGTCAACATGGTCGTGCGTATATGTGGTCAAAGAAAAATAACAACGAAAAGTGATGACCTGTCAAAAGGGTACATATCACAGCTTGGGAATTACACCCAAATAAATGAAACCCATAACAGTTTGCAAGAGCTAAAAGAAGTATGGAAGACAAAATAGAGCAGATGTTCTAATTCAAATATGGTGATCTGCCTTACCTACTCAAGCTTAGTTGCTTCACTTTTAAAAACATGAACATGAGATAAAAGAATATGATACGTCGCTCCATTGCCCAAAGGTCCAGAATAATAAAGCCTATTCTAGATGAGCAGGCATTGGGTTGCAGCCCTGATCAAGGAAAAGGGGATGACGAGTGCATAGTACACTCAGATGCAAGAAAGAATATTGACATTTTCGTATGAGTTATTCGACTTCCTTAAAGCTTCGAGGCACGTAGAGGACACGATTGCAGATTCGTTTTATCGACGTGACAAGAAAATAACTCATGTTCTAAACACTTATCGAAGAAAAGGCAAAAGAAGGTGTATTGGTGCACAACTTTTTGCTAGAATGGTTCCGTGACCATTTTTGAAAATTGAAAAAGTCTCTTGTTGAGTATTCTTTAAGGACTATTCTTTGTCGAAGGAATTTATGCCTATTTAAAGACAAGAAGATATAGCCAAAGAAAATTTGAAATAAATGAGGAATGACTCCAACGCTCTTAGGGGCAAGTTTGAGATAGGGACCATGTCGCAAGCAATGACTCCACCAAGTGCAAGAAAAAGCTAACCATTTGCAGACTTTAGTCATTCAAGACCGGCACCTTAGACTGGAAATCAGGATCAAACCAGAGCAAATTAGCTTGGAAGATTAAGACTTTGAGCATTAAGGCACGACCATACATGTATCTGCCTTATGTACAGGAATTTATTTTCTAATAAAGTTGTTCTAAACAGAATTGAACTAGAATCAACACCTTTTTGCATGCATTTTACCATTCATTTGCACTGCACTTCATGCATTAAATTTCAATGAAATCCCTCATATTTGAAGCACTCGTTTGAGAGAGAGTCATTAACCCTAAAGCTGAGAGGAAACATGATAAATCAAGATAGGGAATGATAAAAATTTGAGAAAAAGTCATGTGGAGAGTGGAACCTATTGAGAGTCCGTCCCTACACCCTCGGAAGTGTTTTGGACAACTAGACTGTGAAGGAGTTTCCTGTAGTTTTAGGACTTTTCCAGAAAAATATTCAAGACACACTTATCACTCTAAGTCCGAGAGTAATAGAGATTCTTTTATAAAGGGCACATGACTACTATCTTTTATTTCAATAAAAATGATGCATTGTATTTGTCCTATTTGGAAAACACCTTACCATTCTTCTCATTCATTCATACCACAATTAATCATTCTTTAGTTAAATTATTCTTTGGATCCCCTTTTGTCTTTATGCTGGGTCCCTTGATATCAATGATACGAGCGATACTAATGTTGACTCGGAGCCCTTTTGAGAAGAACATGTGTCCAGAAAAACTTTGAGGCTTTGAAAATGATCAAGAATTTAACTTGTCTCATGATCTGCTACGGATGGTTAAGCAAGACACGAAACGAACATCACCTTGAAGAGTTGTGATTTTAAGTGAGAATCGAGACATGTGTCTTTGTAGAAACAAGGCAAGCTACCTCGAGAATCCAAAGGCCTTTACATTATCCTATCAAAGCATGTCAGGTTTAAGGAACCGATGTCGTGACACACAGGCTCCCATAAAAGGAAGAATGCAATCAAATTCAACAGAAACTTCAAAAATTAAGGCTCGACGTGTTAAAAAAAAGTTTCTAATGAGCATCAATTCATCGTCGTGATCATTGATTACTACTTCCTATGCCAATCGATGGTTAAGCAGATTATTGAAAATGAGATTTTATGTCGATACGGGATGCCAAAAAGGATCATATTCAACGATGACTTGAATTTGAGCAACAGCATGATAGCGAAAGTCTACAGCCAATTCAAAAACAAATATCACGACTCAGCACCACATCACAAAAAAAAAGTGAATGGGGCCTTGGAAGTGACCAATAAGAACATCAAAAGGATTCATAGCAGAGACCTACAAAGGCTTGGCATGAGAAATCACCATTTGTCTTCGAGACTTATCAGGCTTCTATCAGAACATCCACCGGGGCAACGCCTTTCTCACTAGAATAAAAGTCGCCCTACCCATTGAAGTCAAGTTTATTTCCTTCCAGATTTTGTTAGAGCTGATGAAGTAGAATGGATCGAATCCAGATGTAGTCAGCTAAACTTGATTGAAGAAAAGATACTAAAGTCATCCGTCATGATTCAAATGACAAGGGTTTACGACAAAGAAGGATCCGCTCTAGAGAATTTCACTAGAGAGCGCTGGTTTTAAAAAGGATCTTGCTTACCAAAGTTTTCCAAGGAAAATGGGTGTTGAATTGGGAAAGGCCCCATGAGGTGAAGAAAGTTTTTGGAGAAGCTTTGATTTTGATCGAAATGGACGGTAAAGACCAGCCCAACTTCGTGAACCCGGATTCAATGAAGAAAAAATAAATAAAAAAGAAAAGAAAGAAAAAAGGAAAAAGAAAAAAGAAAAAAAAGGGGGGAAGAAAAAGAGAGGTCAAGGTGAAAACTCGTGAAGGGCATCTTGAAACCTAAGGAGACTTGAGTTGAAAACCTGAAAGGGCGACTTAATTTCGAAGAAAAGAGCGTGAAATGGTCTTCTCTCTCAAAAGCAGTAAGGTGGAGAAACTTTACACCTTGATGCATTGATAAAGTACTCCAAGTTTCATGAATACATGTCAAGCTCAGAATAGTCCTCATCAAGTTTGCTCGGTGAAGCTCATACTTTGATATCTGGGCACCTAACTCTATTCTTTGCCCACTTTATGTTTGGTAACTTTTTGACCAATATGCATCATTTTTAATCTTTTCATTCATGAGAGCTTCGCCTCAAATAAAATTTCATTCACCTTGCGACCATGTTCAAGCAATTTTGCATCAAAATAGTGATTAATAAGCCAACGACCTCTTCATTCATGCAACCTTTGTTTGCAATCAAATTCAATTTCATCCACCTTATAACCTTGATTCAAGATCTTTGCATTTGAAATAACGGTTAATGGTCAACAATATAAGGAATAAAAGGATTTCTGCACATTATTCTGGAAAATTTCTAAATAATACAAGGACTTGAAACAGGACGACTAGTTGGAAATAACACAAACCCGAGGGTTAGAAGGGAGATATAGTTCAAATTATGACTACCCCTTTAAGTTTCACGACAAAGATACACATACACAAAATTTAATAACACATCAGTGATAGGACTTAGACAAACGACAAACGATGTCGGCTAAGAACTAAAAATAAAATCATTTTTCAAAGATGACATTTTTACATTCATCATTCATATCCATCTGTTTATGAGCATTTGATTCATTCTGATCTGGTCTACATAGAGACCATGAAAGCATATTCTACAGATTTCATTACCGCATAAAGATTTGAAGGGAAGGATTGAGGTCGCGACGGTGAATCCGGTACCTTAGAAGATGTGACAGGAAAGGTTGAGGCCGCAACGACGAACCTGGTACCTCAAAAGATGTGATGGGAAAGATTGAGGCCGCAACGGCGAATCCAGTACCATGAAATGTGATGGGAAAGGTTGAGGCCGCAACGGCGAACCCGGTACCTTAGGAAACAAGATGGAAAAGATTGAAGCCGCAATGGAGAATCTCATACCATAAAGTCGAAGAGGAACAAATTAAAGTTGCAATGGTGAATCTTCTACCTCGATGTTACAGTGCAGCGTATCAAAACTGCAAATTAGAATAAAGTGAAGTTACATCATCATTCAAGTCTTTTACCCTTAATCAAGAAGGGCAGATTGAACATTTCAGTCTCTTACCCTTAATCAAAAAGCGCAAAATAAAGATTTTGATCTTTTACCCCGAAACTGAGGCAGATCACCATTAGCCAATCTTTTACCTAGAGCTTGGAGTAGATTGCAGTCATCCGATCTTTTACCCTGAGCATGAGGCAGGTTGCAGCCATCTGATCTTTTACCCCAAACCTGGGGCAAATCACCATCAGCCAATCTCGTACTCCGAGATAGGGGCAGAATGTAACCATCCGATCTTTTACCCCGACCATGAGACAGATCACAGCCATCCAATCTCTTACCCCGATCATGGGGCAGATTGCAGTTATCCAAAACAAATGAGGCGGCCATCTTCCTGATGAGATACAGAGAAGTATACCAACTCAATGAAACAAAGCTCAATGTGAGCAAAACTACGAACCCAAGCTTCCTGATGAGATACAGAGAAGTATACCAACTCAATGAAACAAAGCTCAATGTGAGCAAAACTACGAACCCAAGCTTCCTGATGAGATACTGAGAAGCAGGTCAAAGTAATACAATGGTCGTCTTCCTGATGAGATATAAAGAAGTGGACCAAATCCGTCTTCCTGATAAGATACAGAGAAGCGGATCGAAATAGGTGATGCGGTAATCTTCCTGATGAGATACTGAGAAGAAGACCAAATCAATGAAACAAAGCTCAATGTGAGCAAAACTTCTAGCCCCAGCTTCCTGATAAGATACTGAGAAGTAGGTCGAAGTAATAAAACGGTTACCTTCCTGATGAGATACAGAGAAGTGAACCAGATCCGTCTTCTTGATGAGACACAGAGATGTGGATCAAAAGAAGTGATGCGGTTATCTTTCTGATGAGATACTGAGAAGTAGACTAAATCAATAAAACCAGGCTCAAAGTGAGCAAATCTTCGAACCCCAACTTCCTGATGAGATACTGAGAAGCAGGTTGAAGCAATAAAATGGTCGTCTTCCTAATGAGATACAGAGAAGTAGACCAAATCCATCTTCCTGATAAGATACAGAGAAGCAGATCGGAATAGGTGATACGATAATCTTCCTGATGAGATACTGAGAAGAAGACTAAATCAATGAAACCAACACTCGATGTGAGTGAAACTTCGAACCCCAGCTTCCTGATGAGATACTGAGAAGCAGGTCGAAGCAATAAAATTGTCATCTTCCTGATGAGATACAGAGAAGAAGATCAAGAGACGAAGCCACGACACACCTAGAGTGTCAATGAATTGACTCAAAGACTATAATGACAAATTCCAATCTCCTTGAAATATCAAGTGAATTGAGTGAAGTTACAGTAGTAAATTTTGTCTTTTTTAAACTGCCTTAAAGCAAGATGGAATCACAACATCGAAGAGGTAGAAAAGTGGATGCAGTGAAGTTGACTGACAAGCAAAGCGAAGGGTGGGCTAATCGCAGAAGGAACGTCAAAGAGATGAGACCCGACAAAACTGGGACTCCTTTTGGTCTTTGCTTCATCCCTGTTACACAGCAACGAGCAAAGAGGGGCAGCTGTCGAAGCCCAAATTTGTCCGAGCCCAAGCTAAACTCATTTTGAAATTTATTTTAAATTTAAATTTGTTTTAAGTTTAAATTTATTTTAAAATTTAAATTTAAATCAAGTTTAAATTTATTTTAAATTCAAAAGTTATTTTAAATTTAAATTTATTTGAATTTATTTGAATTTAAATCTATTTAAATTTAAAATAAATAAGTGTCCGAAATACAAGCCCAAAAATAAAAGACCAAAGGGCCAAAAAATACAAGTCCAAAAATCCAAGCCCGATTACTAAAAAATCATACCCCAAGCCCAAATACAAACCCAATTGACCCAAAATAACCTAAACACCTAAAAAGAGTCAAACCACTTGCTACCAGCCACCTCCATCTTCAGCCAATCACATGCTACCACGTCAGCACCAGCAGCACCACCCTTCAACTTGGATTGCCACCACCGCCACTACCAAGCCGCACCTGGAAGAAAGAAATGACAGCAGTTTAATGGAAAAAAACAAAATATCATGATTTTATTTTTTTGTTATAAAACCAGAATCAAAATCAGTTGTAAGGTTACTTATTTTTTTTGCTGAACAATACAAATCAATACAAGCAGATAGTATTCCAAATCAAATAGACAGATAAGCAATTAACACCAAGATCCAAAAGTAGAGTCAACATCATCCCAATATTTGTTTGAGGTATGGTTAGTTATTGCTCATTTATTATTTGAAATCTGATACGTTTTAAATATATGTGTTACTATATTGGCATTAATATTACTATTAATATTTATTTTAAACTTGATAATTTAGTAGATTAAATGCTATTAAATGCATAATGAATAATAATAAATATTCTTAATAAATAATAACAATAATAACAATATTAATAATAATTAATAAAAAAAAAGGAAGATCAAAAGGACATACCTCCGAACGGAAGCACTGCCGTCGTCACCGGTCCAATCGCTTCTCCTCCGATCACCTCTACAGTTGCGAGGAATGATTCAAATATGTTTTCGATCTACAAAATAACAAATACAACATTAAACAGATTCAAAAGGGGTAAAAATTTTAGGACTGAAACCTTTTAAAAAAAATCGAACCCAAATCTAGGGTTTTCCAAATAGATCTGGGGCTTAGTTTGAGCAAGCAAAATGAAAAAAATAGATTTTAAGTCTAGAAAAATCAAAACAGTTTTTAAGAAATGAAAAGAAAGGAGATCGGAGAAGATTTGGTTCGTTTTCAAGATTTTCTAACAAATCTAGGCTCGATCTGATGACCGTGAGTCCAGATCTGTTCGAAAATGAAAAAGGTGGAGTTTTTACCTTCAGGCCGTCGTGAGCGGCGGCGCGTGGCAACGAAGTAAGGCGGACCAACGACGGAGGACGACGACGAACCATGACGGAGGAGTGGTCGGATTCTAGGTTACTGCTGGAGGATTTCAAAGAAAAAAATAGAAAGAAATCTGTTTTTTTTTTAAAGAAAGGAAAAAATGAAATTTTTTGATGGAAAATTGAAATTATAGCAGCTTTAAAATGCTGCCATTTTGGGGGTGCGTATTTGGTGCCAAAACGGCACAGTTTTGAACATGACCCATGATCCGATCCGTGACCTAACCCGCTCCAACAAGGATCCGCTTGTTTTTTCTTAATGGTCTATTTGTGCAACTGGTCCTTTCGCTTTTTTTTTAAATTTCCAATCAAGTCTTTTTATAGTTTTAATTAATTTTTAATTTGCCCAACAATTTTCATTCTTTTTCAATTTGATCCCTCAACTCTCTGAAAGCTTGAGAGGCTGCCACGTGTCCTGCTTTTGGTTTATTTTGCAAATGGTCCCTTCTATTTTTTTATTTGTTTTGATTTCGTCCTTAAATCAAGTTTGCTTTTGTTTTTAAATTGGCCTAGAAATTTTAAATGACTTTCAAATTAGTCCTTCGACTTCAGGATGCATAAGAGGCTGCCACGTGTCCCATCTTTTTGGTTTTATAGTCCAAAAGGTCCCTGAATTTTCCAAAAATCACGTTTTGACCCTCAAACTTTCCAAAAATTATATTTTAACCCTCTAAATTTTCCAAAAATCATATTTTAACCCCTAAACTTTTCCAAAATCACATTTTAACCTCTAAACTTCACAAAAATTACATTTTCCCCTCAAACTTCCTAAAAATTACATTTTTTGCCCCTGAACTTTCCAAAAATTACATTTTTACCCTTAAACTTTCAAAAATTACCATTTTACCCCCCCTTCAGCTTCCAAAAATTACATTTTTACCCCGAACATCTGAAAATTACCATTTTACCCTTGAGTCTAAAATTACCGTTTTATTCTTGGACGTCCAAAAATTACCATTTTTGACTCTGTTTGTTCTGCTTTTTCTTTCTCTTCAATATTCATACCTAGAACTTAATTATTATTCTTTCGTATTATATATATGTTATTAATTTTTTATTTTTGCGTATTTATTTATCTGCTTAGTTAATTTATTTCGTGCTATTTTTTTATCTCCGTTATTAATTATCCATATTTAATTTGCATGTTCATTTTTAAAATTACTTTTACATACAAATAAACCTTTAAAACCGAGGCAATGCTCTTTTTGTGTGGAAACCTCGAAAAAACCATATTTATTTATCTGCTTAGTTAATTTATTTCGTGCTATTTTTTTATCTCCGTTATTAATTATCCATATTTAATTTGCATGTTCATTTTTAAAATTACTTTTACATACAAATAAACCTTTAAAACCGAGGCAATGCTCTTTTTGTGTGGAAACCTCGAAAAAACCATGCCCTAACGTGTTGGGTGTGATTTTTCGTATGATTTACACGAATCGAATATCCTTTTTCAAACTTTTCAAATGCCTTCTAATTTCGAAATTCCGAGAACGTCGTGCCCTAACGCGTTGGTCACGACTTTAATTCTCTGCGAAAGTCGAAACAAACAAGCATTCTTTTTAAGTCCATTTTTTGAACACCGCATGTAAATTAAGTTATATGTCCGAGGATCATATTTTAAACTCAATTCGAAATTTCAAGTTCCCAAAACAATATACAAATAATTTTAAAACAAAACGAGGCAATATCCTTTCGTGTGAAAACTTCGAAAAACCATGCCCTAACGTGCTGGGTGTGATTTTCGTATAATTCACGCAATCGAATATCCTCTTTAAAGTCTTTCAAAATGTCCTTCAATTTCGAAAGTCCGAGAACGTAATGCCCTAACATGTTGGACACGACTTCCAATTCTCCTAGAAATTCGAAACACATGGACGATTTTCCTCAAATAGTAAATCATGCAAAGTTTTCTAAAAACAAAGATCGTATTTTAAGTTTTAGTTTTCAAAACTGTTAACAAATCAAGACCCGAAAGTAGTCAACATGGTACCAATTTTGGACGTGTGAGGGTGCTAATCCTTCCTCGTACGTAACCGACTCCCGAAACCATTTTCTGGATTTCAAAGACCTAAATATTTTTCAAACGGATTTTAAACGTTTTTTGGTGATTCAATCACACCATATGAAAAAGATTGGTGGCGACCCCATATTTCGATTTTTAAAAATTGTTCGAGACTTGTTTGTTTTCCCAAAAAATAAACGTTTCGACAAAGATAATTTATATTAGTAGATAATCTAAATAGTCCATAGTATAATCGAAATTGAGCAAATCAATGGAAAGACTATTATGCTATCTATCAAGTCCAATGGGGGAGATGTCTTGTATCGGGGATCAAAGCGGATGGCTCCCAGAAGATTGAGACATAGATGTCATTGTCTGGACTAACAATACATTGAACAGGACCTAAGTTGAATTTATTCTAGATCCGTTATTGGATTTATTCGCCTGTGAGGTTCATAGTGTAACATATCTTAATCCTATGTGAATGATGGATTATGTATGCATGATTCGTATATTTTGATGTAAATGAAAGCTAAGTTCAAATAGATAAGGAACCAAAAGTTGGTGTGTTGCACAGAGGATTTTTGTATGATGTAACATCATTCCGCAACAGTGGAATTCATAACCGAATAAAGGATAAATGATATCTTCTCATTGACATTACATGATTGATGGAAAAGGAACGCGATCACGAGTCATTTTTCAAAAGACAAATGATTTAATTATTATGTGTTAGTAATTGACATTTTTTATATTGGAAGATGTAATGGAAACCAAGAAATAAAATAGGATCATTAGGAGAACGAATTTTATTCCAAAGAGATGAAGGATATCCTATGAGGGTAACACTTATATGAAAAGGTCATTGGAAGAGCACTTAATAAAGTAACTTTCATAATGGTATATAATAATGGAGAGTTCAATTATGGTATTATAGTGAAATGACTATAATTAAATAAGTTGTAATTAACAGGTCATTACAACAAAACAGACCTATCGCGATATTTTTCTTTATACTTAAGACGACACAAAAAAGGTTGGCATAGGTCGTTGTGATGCTTCTTCCGACGCTTCTGAAAACATCGTCCATAATGCCGTTGGCATAGGTCCTGTGACGCTTTTGAAAAAGCACCGACATAAGTCAACATAAGCCGAACTTTAAATAGGTTGGGATAGACCCGTCTAAGACAACCTTAAAAAGGTTGAGATAAACCTTGTCTAAGACAACCTTTAAAAAATGTTGAAATAGAACGTCTAAAACAACATTAAAAAAGTTGAGATAAACATTGTCTAAAGCAACATTTAAAAAAGATTGGGATAAACCCGTCTAAGGCAACCTTAAAAAGGTTGGGATAGACACGTCTAAAGCAAATTTTTTTTTATTATTTCAATATTAATATGTTTTCATAAACATTGACAGTGAATAATGATAGAAATTATGCTTTAAATATAACTAAAATGTATAAAATTAAAATTAAAATAAAGGTTGAATATTCACTACAAAAATCAATTCAACAATCAAAATACACCAATACATGACTTAGTTATAGAAGTCACAAACATTGCAAAAAGAATTTACAAAAAAAAAAAAAAGGAAAATAAAATAATTGCTCTCACAGCAAACAAGCCAGAACAAATTCATTGAGGTCTAAAATAAATCTGATGAACCGCCTGCACAATCACACCCCATCAAAACCTCTTTCCTCCTTCATGATACTAAATTTTTTTCAAATGCACTACAACCTTTTGAATCTCCTGAAATCATAAGACTGACTTAGTTAGAAAGACAATCAAACTATAGAGGAAGAAAGTGATTGGTGAAGAAATAACAAGGAAAAGAAACATCCAATTAAGTAGTTCCCTCTACTGTGATTCTGAAAATCCTCCCAGCAAGCATTCCAAAGAAACAAATCCGTTCAAGAATGAAAACAGAGTAGGCTTCTCCTACGCCGGTTTAATTGATGTAGCAAATCATAAGGTCAACACAAAACAATAGTTTAAGCCTATTTCGTCACTGTGATTGCAGTTGAAATTCACTGCAATCACAAAAGCCTGACCTTGCTTCCGCTACTGAGAGTAAAAGCAATCAGGATATTTACCATAAATTTAACCTTCTTTGACATTGCCTGCTGTATATTTAATTAAACAAAACCAGCTAAAACATGAGGAATGCCAACAAAGACATAACAATGAGGCGGAATACTTTATATTGATATTATAACACGATTTAACACAAGGAAACTGAAAATTTCCATGTGAATGCAATGAATTTAGCAAAAAGGTTTGGGATAAATATTAAACTAAATAATAATATAAATTTTAATTTCAAAATAAAATTTAATTTAATTTTTTAAAAATAAAAAAGTTGGAATAAATCATTAGCAGAAAGAGACAACACAAAAAAAAAAAGTTGGGTTGAACAAAATATTTGTCAACACATAAAAAAAAGTTGGGATAGGTTAATATTTCCCAACTCTTCCTAAAAAATCGTGATATGATTAGATTTTACCAACCCAAAAAAGTTGTTTAAAGGTACAAATTTAAACAACCAAAAAAAGGATCGGTGTAGTGTAAAAAAAGTCGTTTTAGGCTTTTTATATGGCAACGCTTTTATATAGTTGGGAAAGGTATAACAAAAGTCGGCATAGTGTTGGACAAAGTCGACCCTTATTTAACGGTTGCTTTAGGCATGCATAACCTGATTCTTATCAAAGAGTCGATTAAAGCTTATGTTGGCAAGTCTATCCCGAAGCTTAGGAAAGTGTCTCCCAAAAAGTATAGTTTTAGGCCTATTTTGTTGTAGTGGGTGAACAACATAAACTTAGTTACAAATTATTTGATCCCTAATTATATATGTCTAATCGATCCATCTGCTAGCTCGAGATAATCCAAAACAAATTGCATATAGAACTAATAAATTATGGAATGAATGCAAAATTATATGTAAGAAAAAAAGATCGCATGTATCACTATCCGCAATGAATGTGTTTTGTTGCAAAGTACAAAAGATGACATTAAAATTAATTTAATTTCTTTCAAATTACTATTTAATCAATTGTAGTTAAATAATTGAAGTTCAAAGTAAGAATTAAATTAATTAGTCATCATTGATTTGTTGAATAAGACAATTAAATTAATTTCTTCATGGATTCTAATACGATAAAATTGCCATAGCTTTAATAAAATTAAAATTGAGTTGAGAAATTATTTAGTTAAGATAATTAATTAAATCACTAAATTAAATAAATATTTTTTTTGGTAATAGAAAATAGTTATTAAGTTGGATAAATTATAAGTGTTGGTTAAAAGTTCGATAACACATAAAATTGCACCCAATACATGAAAGGTCCAAATAGGTCCAGTTACATGCAAGGGGCAGCAAACCCTAATCTTTCTAGGGATGTTGACGCCCCCTTGTTCTACTTCAAGTGGAACTCGTATTTTCTATTAAAATATTATTATTTAATTAGACTTTATTCAAATAGAACTCTTGTACTATTTCTCTATAAATAAAAGCTAGGAGTTAACCTATTAACATGCACTTTTAAGCATCGATATTCTGTCAAAAAATAGGCGTAATTTATTTTTAAGAATAAATTTTATTTTTTGCAAGAATACTCATAGTTTCGGGTTATAGAGAAAATTAACTTTGGAAAAGTTAAGTAAAATTTTTCATTTTGTGCACTAATTCTATTTTATTGAGTCCACGCTCAAAGTAATTTGGGATTTGAGGATAGTGGAAAAGATCGACCGGTTGAGAGCTTGGAAACAACCTAGACCTTTGTACAAAGCACATGTATAATTTCAGGTAAAAGTTTATTACTATGAATATCACAAATGCTTAGTTTTAAGAAAAAATTTAAACTTTCATTGTGCCTAAACACAGGGTTTTCTAAACTGATTTGTCCAACATCAAGTTCTAAATAAACAAGTTGATATATATATGACATGGTTAAGTTAAATGTTATCTATGCTTGATTATGTGAATCTAACATTGTTCCATATTTAAATTATTGAACGAGGCTAAAAACGAAGTTGGGACTTCAAAAGCTAAAGGAAAGGAATAAGGCGAGGGACGAGAGGCAACTTCGATTTGTGCTTGCATAATTTATTTTCATTACCTAACTTATTATTAACTAAGTTAAGAAATAGATAATGATCATTGAAGATATGAATATGCATTTATGTTTGATGACTTGACAAAGAATGACATATTGTTGTATATATATATAATCTTTATACTATGATGAGAATTGTGCTTCAGTAAGTTTTTTAAATGTGAATATCTATGGTAAAAGAGTTGACAAGATGATAAGTACGTGTGAAATGCGAAATTATATTTGATGATTCGACACATGAATGATAAGATGTTGAATATGAGTAAGAGACTTCAATTATGTTATAATGATGAATTGATAAAGGAAGATTTAGGGTTGGGCGCATATTATTTGATAGTTCTCTAGAGCCCTTGGGGTTGAGAACCATTTTGGCACTTTGGTGCAATTAGTGCTAGGCGCGCTTTACTTGACCCCTATATTTTTTGTTGGGTCGAGGAGAGTTTTCTAATTCCATGTTGGATCGAATATCTTTTACTAACTCTAATTTCCTGTTGGGTCATAAGCGTAATTTGATGTATTAATTCGTATGTCCATCCTTGAGTTCAAAATCGGTTATTAGAGACTAAAGTATGAATATGATAAGTAACTAAAGCTATGATAATAAAACTTAGCTTATATGATATTTGAAAATGAGATACACATCAATACTTGATAGGTAAGAAAGGAAATGATACATTGATACGCAATATGGGTGAACGCAAATGAGACAAGGTACGGACATAAATGACAATTACTAGTACCGAATAAAATAGGGAAAGAAAAATATTGAATTTTTACATTTTAAATTAAAAATAACATAAGTAGGCTTAAAACAAAGTTAAATTAATCATTTACAAATATAAATAAATTTAAACAAAAATTAATGTCATAATCTGAATAAATCAAAATTGAACAAACATAAAATATACAAATGTAATTTATAAATCTAATTTGAATTTGAATCACCAATCTATAAACACATATACTTTTTTTAAAAATATTTTTCATAAAGAAATCTCAACAGTTGAATTTAGGGTAGAGCAACAAATATGATCCCTAAAATAGTGGGGTTCCCATTTTAGAAGAATTGATAATTGATATAGAAATATAAATAACATAAGCAAGTTTTAGTTTTCCTAAACTCCTCCAACTTGTCTTAAAACTGCTTCCACAAATTCGGCAATGCAACATTTGAGTTTTTCATTTTCCATTAATCAAATTTGATTCCATTAATTCCAACAATTAATTTAACATAATCTTAACTTAAAATGAAAGTTATTAAGAACTTCGTATGTTGACCTGATAGTTTGGATGTTTATCGTTTTAAATATGATTTAGATTCGAGTATTAAAATATACAAATGTAAGTTATAAATCTAATGAGAAGATAACTTGGTAGTTTCTAAAAATGGTATAATAAAAAATTTTATATATTTATATATTGTCCAATTTATTCAAAATTTCAACCATTAACATTAACATTATGTAATTTTACTTTTATTTGCGAAATTGAAGGTTAATTTTAAAAGAATGAGAAAAGATAAAAAAATTTATCTTGAATGTTCATGTGTTTTATTTTTTATATATTTTCGATCAAGTTTAATTGATAGATTTCTCTTTTTTTAGCTTTTTATATTTAAAAATAAATAATATAAAATTTTATTGATCCTTAAAGATTAAAGTTTTCAGGATCATTCTAATATAAATTATTCTCTTAATTAAAATATAGCATTACATATAAATTTTTATTTTACACATCCATCAATAATTAGTGATTCATTTTTTTTTTTTGAAAATATATTGAAACTTCGTAATATCCATAAGAAACCATTCCAAATAAATCTAACAATTCATGTATTTATCTTGTTTCAGATAAAGTTTGAAAGGTTCTTTAGCTATTTTCTCATATCATAGAAATAAACCATTGCCTACTCAATTGAGTTCATAAAGCAAAACTACACACACACACACATGCTAGAAACTAAGAGAAAGGGGCAATTAAGAATTCACTGTGTGTACAAAATAAAAAGGACCAAATATCTTGGGAGGGTGATTCTCCCATAAGCCTGAAACATTCCTGATTCGGCAACCATGCCGATTAATGCTACTTACAACTCCAACATAATCTTTATACCTTGTTATCATCCAACTTTGGATACATCTTTGGTGGATCGGTTGTATTTCATGTGACTCTGGACAAGCTGACCACTGGCTATTGCAGCCATTAAGGAAAGTTCCCCGGCCAGGACAGAGCCGGCCACGATCTTTGCCAACAGCCTTGAGTTTGCGCCTGGTAGTTCTTTACTAGCGCCCTTTACTCCAAGCAAATCCAGACATGCAGACTGTGATGCAAGTTGAGTTCCGCCCCCAATGGTTCCGACCTCAATGGAAGGCATAGTCACAGATATGTGAAGATCTTTCCCATCATTGACAGCTTCCATCATGGTAATGCAATGGGAGCTTTCGACATTTTGGGCCGGATCTTGTCCGGTTGCTATGAATATAGCAGAGACGATGTTGCTCGCGTGGGCATTAAATCCACCAAGAGCACCGGCAACAGCCGAACCGGCAAGGTTCTTGAGCATGTTGAGCTCTACAAGTGTAGCAACATTGGTTCGGAAAACCTTCTTCAGTACTTTTTCTTTGATAACTGCTTCACACACCGCGGATTTCCCTCGCCCTTCAATCCAGTTAATAGCGGCAGGTTTCTTGTCCGAACAAAAGTTTCCTAGTAAACAAACATTAAATGAAAATTCAACTCTAAGCATACAAAGTTTGGCACCATGATAATGCCGGATTGAATTACCATTGGTGAAACTTAGAACTGTATGCATATGAGAATCGAACTTTACCGGAGATACCGATAATATCCATGTCCGGATACTCATTTCGAAGGTATGCAAGGACGTTCTCTACTCCCTTTGAAACCATGTTCATCCCCATAGCATCCCCTGTGGTGCAGCTAAATCTCAAATAGAGATTTTTACCAGCAATGGAACATTGGACACCCTGAAGTCTTGCAAAGTTACTTGACCTGGCAAACAGAGCAACATACATCACTTCTTCCATGAACGCATACGAAATCAAAACCTAAGCAAAGAAAACAAGAATGGGTGAATCGATTTAAGTTTTGTTTACGTTACTTATTGAATTCGTCGGCCAATGTCTGAAAATTTGAAGGATTGTCGAGGAAAAACTTGAGATGGCAAGCTCTAGAAGCTGAAGGGAACCGAACGACGGGAGCTCTGGTCATACCGTCCCTCAAAATAGTGCTGGTGGCGCCACCGGATACATAAATACCCTTAAATCCTCTATTGGTGCTTGCAACAATGCAGCCCTCAGTGGTAGCCATTGGCACAAGGTACTCGAAACCATCGAGGAGCAATGGCCCCGCGATCCCCACAGGAATCTGAACGTATCCTACTGGCATTTCGCAGCACTGCTTCAAAATAGAGCCATAATCGAAGCCATCCAAAGGTAAGCCTTGCAATGACCTCCTAGTAATCCTCTGCAACGCCTCTCTTCGAATTCGAACCGCTCTGTTGCAATCTCCGAGTTGTTCTTCGAGCGCGTATGAAGGGATTGTTCCCTTGACAACCAAATCCACGATTTCTTCGTCTTCGGAGGAGGAAATCACTGGAATTATATGGTCGGCGATAGAAGGAGAGCAAGCCATCAGCCAGTGACGATGATCCTCCCTTCTTCTTCGTCGACGAGGTCCCAGGCCTCGTTGGAGGCGCGAGCAATGAACGACTGGACAAAGTCGATACCGAAGAAACCAAGGAGGTATATAAAGGAGGCGATGAGGGAAAGAATAGCTGTCAGTTCGGAGAAAGTGACGACGTGAAGGGGAACGGAGTTAATGATCTTGTCCCGCCACCGGAGGAGGAGGTAGTACGCCACCGAGAAGAAAAGCGTGAAGAAAATAGCGTTGGTGAAGTAAAGAGGGAGCGGGAGAGCATCCGATGCCTTGGCGCCAGTTGGTTCCGGTGCCGATGACGGCTCCTTCGCTGGTCGAAGTGCTTTTGAAGGTCGCCGTCGAACGTCCATTCAAAAATCTCCGACGAAATAGACAGTACGGACAGGAGTAGGAAGTAGTAGGTGCAATTATGCTGGACGACAGAGAGGAAATTGCTAAAAGGAATTGAAGCGATAATTAAGGACCAAATGCCGAGGATTTTTCTTTCTAATGTTAATATATTGGTGAACCACTATAATTAATCCCTCTACTTTACTTTAGTTATTAATTAAATCCTTAAAATATTTACCTGAATTATTTTAGTTTTCTTAATCACAATCGTTAATTTCGGTTAACTTTAAAAACCATGCATTGGCATGATGATAAAGGATGTTCGTTACCTTAGATGTGATCTAGATTCGAGTCGCATCAATTACGTTGTTATTAATATTTTACTCTCTTGTAATTCAGCAAAAAAAACAAATTTTTTTTAATAAAATTGATGATGTGATAATTTTTTTTATACAATACTCATTTTCATCAATAATTATATCAATCTGTAAATAGGAAGGAAAACGCATATAAAGACACTTAAATTCATTTTTTTTTACAATAATAATAATAATAATAATTGAAGTAAGGGTGTTAAGTTCATGGTTATGCACATTGAGCATGTTCCTTCCAATTGTATGATTTAACGGGGGTGATTAGTTTTGAGTTTTCTTCAATTTATTATAATTTGGGATAATATCATAAATGGTATTCGTACTTTAATTGAATATTGAATGAGATGAGGGTGTATCTATGTGTTAAATTTATACATTTATTCCTGAGTTCCTAACTCCCTGCTGCCCATTTTTTAATTCAATCTCTTCACCATCAGAATGAATTGTTTTATATAAACGAAAGCGAAACGCAAACTACTCTATCCTGTGAAGATTGTAATTCGCTAAATTAGTTATATATGTTTTTTTTTTTTTTTTAATTGGTTTTTTCAAATTAAAAAAATAATTTTTTTTGAGAGAAAGAAAAACGCGTCCAACTAGACATGTTTTCCCCCAACGGTCAACTTCAATTATTTTTTGAACGTTAGTCGGGCAACGGTTAAAAAATTTAAACCCCAACGGTCAAAAAAAAATTTAACTATAAATATCACCCAATTTTATTTTTTTCACTCACATCTTATTCTCTCAAATCTTTCTAATCCCTCAACTCTCTTAATTCTCTTAATTTTCTCAAGTTCTTCTAAATTTTTCAATTTTCTCATTTAAAAATATTAGATTTTTTTAATTATTTCGTATTTTATTTGTTCGGATTAAGTTTTCACGAATGGCAATCTTTCTAATTCATTTTGACGACAAACACATTTTCAACACTCAAGCAGTATTGATAAGACGGAATTTTAAATTTAGTTATTTTCAATTAAGTTAAATTTAAAGTTTTTTTAATATTTTAAACTATTTTTTTGTCATTATAAATAGGCAAATGATCATGTTTTGGAAGGATACATACATAATTTGACAATGACTCCGGTCACTGAAATTTTTGGTTACCTGAAATTTGTCGTTATAAATAGGCGCATTAGCGGTAAGATGGAGGTTCGAAACACACACTGTTCATCTTTCATGCAGCGAGTGTACAATCACACTCGAGAACGTAGCGTTACAACTCAGTCTGTCGATGGATGGACCAGTCATCACAAGATCAGTGATCGTACCCGGTAAAGAGGGCATCTGGTTGTCATTATTGGGGAAAGTCCCAAACAATTTTAAAGGTGGTCAGATACGGATGAAGCGGTTGGAGACCAATTTCAAGAAGCTTCCTCCGCACGCGACCGAAGTTGTCAAAGAATAATACGCCCAAGCATTCATCCTGAGGTTAATTGGGGGCATTTTAGTGCCCGATAAATCTCAAAATTTGGTGCACGTAAGGTGGCTACTACACCTAATGGATTTCCAAGAATGCGAACAATTGAGTTAGGACTCAGTAGTGTTGGACACGTTATATCGAGAGTTGTCTTGGGCCACTAAACCAGATTAGATGTCGATTTGATAGTTTTCTAACATTAGGGGGAGAGAAATGATAGCTAGATGAAATAATTACTTGTGTGAGTTATCATTATCTAGATCCTCATAAAAAGTAATTTGAATCGAAAGTTCAAAAAGATAATTCGCTTATTGCAAATTAACTACCAGATGTATTTTTTGACCTAATGATAATAACCAAGTATTATATATCAGCTAATATTTTGATGTCTCGGTAGGACAATCTTTTAGGATAAATTGAAAGTAATGTGTTACAGCCCAATTTCGTCCGGGCTTTTAAGTCCAATTTTTTACAAAGCCCAAAAATAAATTTTAACTTGATGGATTGAATCGAAATTGCCAAGAGGGAGGGTGAATTGGCCTTTTAAAATTGTAAGAGGAAAGTAGAGAGAATTGAAACAATTTGACACAATAATTTAGAATGGTTTAGCCCCAAATGTCTACTCCACTACTTTAGCTTTCCACCACTAAGGATTTTCCCAAATCCACTAAATTTTTAGAACCTTTGAGGATAAGGTTTAACCTTACAATCACTTAAGATTTCTACCTAAATCTTAAGTCTCAAACTCTCTCAAAGAAATACAAATTAACAAACAAGAGACAATCCAAAAAAGATCAAATTCTTTGCAAATTAAGCTCACAATACAAAGAAGATACACTTGAGTAAAGAAATGAAAGTAAGGCTGACAAGTGCATGAAAGAAAGCTGTGAAAATTTTAAGCTCTTGAGATGTTTTTTTTTTTTAAATATTTGCTTGTAATTGCTTTGTTAAATGTTGTAGGTCCTTGGAAGATGGTATTTAAGCCCTCTAATTGATTTCTAACCGTTGTGGTTGTTGGAGTCATCAATAGAGCCGTTGGGGATGAAAAACCAGAGCATTAAAGAGACTTGCAACTTCAAGTATCGATATCGTACAAAAGGGTATCGATATTTTTTGCATTTAATGCAAAGTCAGTGACCGTCGGGACCATTAAAAATCGATACCTCAACAAAATTATCGGTACCTTCTCAAAAGGTATCGATACTGAATCAATACCTTCTAGGGTTTGTGAAAAACAGAATACTCTTTTGGTATCCTTTTTGACCCATGGTATCGATGTTTTTCAGAAATTATTGATACCTATAATTGGGTATCGTTATTTTTTCAGAGGTGTCAAAATAAAATCCAACTTTGGTCTCGATTTTACAAGGGGTATCGATATTTTAAAAATTAATGATACCGAACCAAAAAGTATCGATACTTTTTGGCCTGGAGTTATTTTGGCTTGTTTGAAAAATACTTTGAAGTGTTAAAATGATTTTTGACTTAGTGCAAGCATTTTGGCATGTTTAAAATCATTTTAACTTGATTTGAAAATTGTTTCAAACTTTTCTAAGAGTTTAAGATAGGAGTTTAAATTTTATCTCTTAGATTTTAAAATTGATAAATAATTTTATCAATTTTAACTTGTATTCAAAAACATTTTAATTTGTTATATCAAAATATTTTATCAAATAAAACTTAGTTTAACAATAAAAAAAACCCTAAAATGAAAAAAACTTAGCAGCTGCCCTTAGATGCTTGGCCAATGTTGTCCTTGCCCGAAAATCTTGAAGATTTACGAACATGCAAAAATAAAAAAAATCACAAAAAGATATAAATTTTATGTTATAATTACACGAAATCAAATGTAAAGAAAAGGGGATTTTTTTTTTTCAGAGAGGAGGATTTATTTTGTTCAGAGAGAAATTTTTTGAGATAAGATTCAGAGATTTTTTTTATACAACATTCAGAAAAAAAATTTTGAGACATACATTCAAAAAAAATTCAAAGCAAATATTAAGGTATCGATTTATATTTATATTTTTTCTTTTTTTTTCCTTTTAAACTAACAAAAACAAATATAGATTTAGTTTTTTTTTACCTTTTGATGTTGATTCGTCTTTGGCCTCTTCCGGGTACGTGAGACCCATAGCTTCCTTCGGGTTTTCTCGGAATTTATCGAAGTTCATCGTAGTTCGTCTTTTTTTTATTATTATTTATATTTAGTTATTTATTTTCGCATTTAATTTATTGATTATTTATTTATTTATTTATTTGTCATTTATTTTCATGTCTAATCTCAATTATTTTTATTGTTTATATTTATTTGTTTATTTTAGCATTTAATTTTATTTTCATTTTTTTTGTTTATTTATCTTGTTATTATTTATTTTGATGTCATTTATTATTTTTTATTTAATTTACATTTATTATTATTATCTTGTTTATTTATTTATTTATCATTAAATTTTATGTTTTTTCTTTTTATTTAATTATATGATGATTAATCCTTAATTTTTTTTTGAAAGAAATAACTGGCATGCATTGAAAGGGATCTATCAAAAGACTAAAAGTTCCAGCTACCAATAGTTGATCAAACAAGCAAATTATTGGCCACCTAGATAGTGCCTCGGTTGCCTAAATAAAAATTAAATATAGCAATAAAACTTCTAAAACCCTAAAAAAAACTAACAAATCATTTCCCTTTCATCTTCACAAGAAGCCAAAAAAAGAGCCTTCTGCTTCTTGATTTTTCATCTATCCTTCCCCCCACCAGAAAAAACTCCAATCACTGAGATTCTTCAGAGTGCTATCATTTCTACAGTCTCAGCATTCCATCTGAACAAAAAACTAACCTCCCGTCCATCTCCTTCGATCGTTGGCCACAATCGGTTCTACATCAGGCGGGATTTCTTCTACCTAATAAACTGGGTCTTGATCGGGAGTCCCTCTCACTGCAAGTGTATGGGCGGCCTCATTCATTATCCGAGGGGCATACTCGCTGCAAATGTATGGGCGGCCTCATTCATTATCTGAGGGGCATACTGGATTTCTAAGGTACCTGACTCTATTGAACTTTTTTTTATTGCATCAATGACATTTCCTATCCAAGATTGTTCTGCTACTGATGTTTGTAACTTTTTTATAACAGTCAACGAATCTCCTTCTATGATGAGATCTCGAAGATCCAGATTTGATCCAAATTTAATCGCCTGAAGGCATGCCAATGCTTCTGCCGTTGTTGCATCACCCACTTATCCTAAAGGGTAAGTTCCCGCCCCCATAACCATCCCTTCAGGATTGCGGATAATAAACCCCGCTATTGCATACTTTAACTGCGGATTAAAGGAAGCATCAAAATTTACCTTATAACGTTCTAAACCTGGGGGTTTCCATTTTAGTTCTTGTTGTGCAACATAGCACACTGGCGAGACCTGTATCTTGTCTATCTCATGAATATAGGCTAATATAAAAATCATTACCTCTTGTATGTTCTCCTTTTTCCCTTCATGCAGAAACTTATTTCTATTATGCCAAGTTGCCCAGAATGCTACTGCTAATATTCTACATTCTTATACTGGAATACTTGTAAAAACCTGTGCTAACCAGAATAACCAAGGTTGGTTTTCTTGTGCATGCGAGGTGTTCACTCCGAGTCTCCGAATATTCTCTCGAGTAAACTGGTAATTTTGAAACAAGTGCTCCATATATTTATATTAGATATTTTTATGATTACATTTCATATATTTATTTATTTGTATATCATATTTTATGCCTTTAAATTAATTATATCTCTTATTCTATCTTTGACTTAATTATTTTAGAGTTTTCTCATATTTTGTTTTTATATATATTTATTGTTACTTATATTATTAATTAATTAATATTTATTGTCATTATTACTATGATTATATTGTTTATTTTATTTAATACTATAATTATATTTTTTATTGTGTTATTAATTGTATTTGATTGTCTTCATTTAATTATTTGTATTCATGTATTTTTTTATTTTGCCATTATAATTTTAAATTATGTACATATTCATTTTTACATGACATTTTAATTGTTTTTTAAAAATACATAAACCATTTTCAAGAAAATCGAGGCAATGTTTTTTATTTCGGGAATTCGAAAAGATCATGCCTTAACTCACTGAATGTGGTTTTCTCTTTGAACCGAGATAATTGAATATCCTATTTAAAAATTAAAATATATGAGATTTTGAGATAATAATTAGAAATGCTTATTATTTTCGAAAATTCGAATTGTTATGTCCTAACTTATTGGATGTGACTTTTCTTCTCTATTAATTCGAAATAACAAGCTTTCTTCGTAAAATTTAATTTTTTTTAAAATAAACATGTCATTCATGCATTAAGGATCGCAATTTAGATTTTTCTCAAATTTTTAATTTTCAACAACTAAGACTTTAAATAATCGATTAGGTACCAATTTTGGGCTTGTGAGGGTGCTAATCTTTCCTCATGTGTAACCGACTCCCGAACCCGTTTTATGGTTTCAAAGACCAAAATTGTTATTTTAATGATTTTAAAATTTTTGAGGTGATCCAATCACACCTATTTAAAAAAGATTGGTGGCGACTCCATTTTCGATTTCCAAAACATAATTCAAGACTTTTTTTCAAAAAAATGGTTTCGACATAATGCATACCAAAAGTATGGTAGATTGATTGGTTCCAAAGATGAAAATTATTGTAAAGGAAAAATAATAAATCTAAATGGTCATATAGTGGAGACGGATTCTCCTTAATAGACCCAAAATATAACTAATTATCAAAACTCCAGAAGAGATTCAGGTACCTGAATATGGAAATGATGAAAAGTTATGTTAATAAGAGAAAATATGAAATCTCAAGAATGAAAAGTTGTCGACAACAATTTTGCATGCAATTTTATTATTGAGATAATGAAAAAAAAATGAGGACCTTGAAGAAATTCATTGAGAAATATTGACATGGAAGAGATTAGCCAAACTAGAAAGACAATTTAAGTAGAATTAAATTCGAGATGTTTCTGGACAAGTTGTAACACCTCCTACTTGGCCTAAACGATAAAACCAAGTCTAGAGGGCTACATCAATGTTCACTGGAAATTCGTCTTTTTAAACAAACCCAAAATAAAACTTATATAGATCTTAATAAGCATAAAACTAAATTCAAAACTTAAAACCTGGAAAGCTAGATTACGAAGTAATACCAAAAACAAACAAAAATAAAAGTTAACTAATAAGTAAAGTGATCGAGCTCCCAACTTGCCGACCTGATCAATTCTGTGAACTACCTGAAATTTATTCAATAAGTTTAGTGAGTTGAAAACTCAATATGTGTAATAAAAGTAAACTTAAACAGATTTATAAACAAACCAGTTATTGTACAGAATCAAATTCAGTATCAGTTTCGAACAACATTTATTCAATTTTAACAAATCAAACATGATGAATCATTTCAATTCCAGATGCAGAACAGATCAAATATAGATGCAGTTTTCCTACCCCCATCAGCTACACACCAACTCCGTCCATCCTAACATACCATATAGTGTATTTAATACCCATCCAATCCTACACACCTCATAGTGTCGGTATGACACATTTCAATAATTACAGACTAGCTATCTGATCAGATTAGAGATATTGGTGGCTTACCCACTGACTCAATAAGATCACTTCCTCCGTTACACAATTCTCACCCAATGCAGATGAAGATTTCAGATAACAGAAATTAAGATTGCACACATAATTAATCATTTATAGTTTATGCTCAACAGATTATATCAGTATCAATAACGTTTATCGCATACAGATGTTCAGTACTCAATTCAGATCACAGTATAACAACTTATATAGTCTAATTCAGTTCATAAGAACCCCACGGAAAGCCTACGTTAGTTGGCACGGCGCTTATAACCCTAGGTAAAATTTTAATGTTTAGACCCACAAGCCTGTGTGGTTTCACACGGCCTGGAAAGTTAGCTTGTGTGGCTCCACACGGCCTGACACACCTGTGTGGTTGCTCGTGTGGCCCTATTTCCAAAGCAGTGAGTTACACGGCCTAAACACATGCTTGTGCCTTAGCTCGTGTGCTTCACACGGTCTAGCACAAGTTTGTGTCCCCTACCCGTGTGACCCTAAGTCATAAACAATAAGTTATACAGTCTGGTACACTCCCATGTCCCTGGCCCTTGTGAACCCTTCACCTAAATTTCTCACACATGGTCTACCATACGCTCGTGTGGCTAGCCCGTGTACCTCAATGACACGAATAGTGACTTACACGATCTATAACACGACTTGTCACACGATCGTATGACGTCCATGTTTTCCAATGACCAAAATCGAAGTAAAACTAGGGTTTTGGTACCCACCTGATATGAATTTCATGAAGTAACAACATAGAAGAATTCCGGAACCTACAACGACCATACAATGACCAATTGAACAAGTTAATCAACTAAATGCTAAATAAACCACAATCAACCTTCGTCGAAAACTTCGACGCACAACCTTAAATGGACAAAAATGCTTACCGATGAACCAACAACACACATTCGAATCTTAGTTAGTGGAAGGAACGTTAAGTGTCTCTTGATCTTCCTCTAATATACTGGAACCAAGGCAAGAACAAATTAAAGAGAAATCATAACAATGAAGTGTGAGGAAAATCCCAATTTACAACGAATCCCAAAAACAAATGAATTAACCCACAAAGTCTTACCTTAACGACTAATTTCGAATATAGAAGAACTTGATTCTATAATTCACACCACAACAGAGCAAAAGAAGGTTTACAGAATATCGAGCAAGAACAAAATGAGAGAACAATAGCGAAGAAGAACAAAACAAAAAGAAAAAGAAAGTTAAACATAAGAGGGAAACCTTTTTCTTTAAAAAACACTTTTTAATTAAATCAAATAAAACAAACTAATTACTACCTAGTGCAAAAATTTCCTCCATGCTTACATAGAGACTCAAACTCAAGACCAAAGAAAGTACAGATGCTTAACCACTAAACCACTAGGCTCATCATTATCACAAACTAACACAGAAATAAACATAATGAGGTGTTCAAAGACTAAGGTTCAATTAAAAGAAAACAGTAAAAACTTCAAAAACAAAAGTGACTCGAACCCTTGACCTTAAACACACAATTAAAGCTTTAAACCACAAATATAGGTGGATATTAATTAACAGAATTGAACAAATAACACTCAAAATTTTTTAGGGCGTTTTTTAGGGCGTTACACAAGTAGTCCAAACATCTAAAGGTATAAAGCTAGTGGGATACAAATGAGTAGTTTTGTGGAAAATGAAATAAGAAAAATTAAGTTTTTCACTAAGTCCTAGCATTGATTTTGACAAGATATTCTTTTTTGGTGGATGTAATACCTGATCTGTCGTAATTTGATATGTAAATTTAGGCTCTCCATTACATTTAAAAAGCTTTTTTTCGAGCAATTTTGGTGTATTCTCATTACTTTTGTCTATTTTTAGTTTTTATTGTTAATAAAGTGTTTTTGTTAGTTTTATGCCATTTTTTAAACCCAAATTGGCCAAACACGTCATGGGAAACTAACGATATGATTAAGTGATTTAGGAAGTAGAGGATAGCCCAAAATCAAAGAAATCGCCTCTAGGAGAGGGGTATCGCGATACTGAGCAATGGAGGTCGTGATACCCCTGACAGTGCTGAACTGAAGGAACTTGTGGTCAACTCTAATGATATTGCGATACGAAAGATTGGTATGACGATACCGTAAATACCTCAAGACTCTCAAATTCAATATTGCCTAGGGTATTGCAATACCATTGCCTGATGAGACAAAAAATTATTGTAGGGGTAGTTCTAGTCCAACACTAACCCCAATCACAATTAGACGTTTAAGGGTATCTTGGTCTAATTTTTGAGTTGTAATAGAATGAAAAGCCACTTTTTGGCTAAGAAGAAAGGAAACCACTTAACTTTTTAGTTTTTATCATCGTTTTAGCTTAGTTTTTGTGTTGTCTTCTTCAAGTTTTCTCTAGGATTTTAGTTATTTTTTGATTTTTAGTTGTGTTGGTAGTTAGTTAAAATTTTACTGTAGTTTGAGCTTATTTACTCTTTAGTTCTCAAAACTCTTTTGTATTTTCATTTTAATTCATCACATTTAATATAACTCAACTCTATTTTTTCTTCTTAGTTAAAAATTAAATTTTTTGTAGTCTTTGTGACCTCCATTATTGTCATCTTCATTCTCTTCAAGCAACCATAAGAAAACACTAAACTTTCTTAACCTTATTTCTTATGCTTAATCTAATATATGATTTGATTGTTTATTGATTGTTGTTTGTTTAGGTAACTAAGTTTATGGTGGTTGATTTATTGATGGAAATGTTGTTTGATTAGTTTTTGGTACAAGGACTAAATCGTAAAAACTAGACTAAATTGAATAAACCTTAAAATTTAGAATTGATGTCTCTAAGGGAACATATAGATAGGTGAGACTGAAAGGAGAGCCTATTGAGCACAAATTCATTTAGTCTGTGTTAGTTTGGTGAGGTTGAGAGATAAAACGAACTAAATCGTCTAATTTGGTAAATTTGTGACCAAGAGATAAAATTAAGGCAATTAGAAGTTTAAGCCTTTTAGATCCCTAATTCAAAGGTTAATCAACAACATGGAAGTCAACCATTCACTTGTTTTTTCTTTTTTGCAATTTAGTCCTTTTTAATGTTTGGTAGTTAATTAGTAAAATTAACATTGATCATGATTTGTTGTACTATAAGACTTAATGAGTAGTTACCTAGACTTTCTTGTTTCATGCTTATCACCTAGGAATCACTTTGTCCCCAACTCTCTTGGGTTTGATCCTTGAAAGACTCGGAGTGTTCCATTGTAACACTTAAAAATATTACAACTGACCTGTTACACTTGCAGCATACAACCTTATTATTGATTATCATCCCCTGTGCACGCACGTCGATGTGCGATTAATAACCTTTAAATATTTTATTAGTTTGGTACAGAAATTTTGATATGTGTCTAATGATCGTTGTTACAACCTTTATATGAAACACTATCTAGTAAAGTTTTTATTAAATCCTTGAAGAGTTTAAGACGGTAGAAGCATATAGAAATTTTGAAAAATTGTTCAATATATGAATTGATTTGATTTGAACATATGTATTTTTAGAAGGATCATTGTCGTAGTTTGTTATGATTATTACTTAAACTTCTAAAGAGATCAAAATATATTTCCTTAAAAGTTTTTCTCATGACTTTTAAAAGAATAATGTAAAGTTTAGCAAATTTGTTCAAGTGATCATTTGAAAAACTAATATTCAAAATTGCATATGTAAAGTGCAGGATATTGTATAATGTTGTCTTGAGGAGGAATAAATATATGCGATATTCTTTTTCCCTTAATCGAGATTTTATCTCACTGAATTTTTCTAGTAAAATTTTTTATAAGACCACATATTATGCGTATTATAAATATGTAAATTCTTTTTCCTTTCACTGAAAATATTTACCAAAGAAGTCATAGTGAGACATTATGAATATTTATTATTAAATTAATATCTATCAAGATTAAAATAAATTTAATATACTTTTAAGACATATATTTTTAAATTTCGTTTCATTAATACTTGTTATGTCATAAATATATTTATCAATAAAATATGAATTTCTGTTTTTAATCTCCTATCTCTTGTTTCTTTTACCCTCTTTATTATATGTTTCGTAACAAATATATATTTTTTAAAATTTTGTTTTATTAAAACTATTTATAAAAAGTATAATTTTTATATTATTTATTTTCAACATAATCATTCTTACTTTATAATCATATTTTAATCTCTAAAACTTCAACAACCTCATTTGTTTAAACAAACAATGCCAGCATTTTAAATAAAGAAAAATTTAGAAATTTTATCAAACCATACTGATTTTCTCTCAACAATCACAAAAGGTCTTATTTAATTTCTGGGATTAAAATGATGAAAACATTATATGTTTTAATTCCTAAAATAATTACAATCGATTTTATTCTAAATTTTACCAAGGCCAAAATATGATCAAGCACACTAAAACGACCCATCAAGCCTGCGTATAATGCTTTAAAAACATAACAATCATATAACAGATTATCCAAACGAAACTCCCAAATAGACAAAATCTCTTTCCAACCCAACAATTCATAATCGCAAATACTCTAAACAAAACACTACAGCATAATTGCTGAACTACAAAAAGATGCCATCTTAACAATACCAGTTCGATTCAAAATGAAAAGGGAATTTCTCAGTAGAAGAACCCCAGTACTTTCCCACCAACATTCTTTCTTCTGGCTTCTTCATGGTCCATAATTCCAGCTGATGTTGTCAGCACAATATAACCAAACTGCAACATAACATTCCACAAAATACACAACTCAATTTTCTTTCCATTCAACTACCTTAGCTAATGCCAAACAACACATCTACTCGGATTCCGTTTAGTTCAAGCGATACAACAAGCTGCAGTTCCTTATTACTTCACTTCAACAACACAACATTGCCCAATTATACGAAGTACTACAACTTTTGTAATGTTGTGTAATTACACTATTAAACAAAATATTGTTCTTACAAAATTCATTACGATTTTCATAATGTTTTATGCAATACAAATTATTACAACATTTGTAATTGTGTAATTGCACAAATTATTACAATCTTACAACATTTTTGCTAAATTTGGTAAGTGTATTATTTTTTACACATGTTTTAGTATATGGGTTAGCAATAAACTAATTCAATTAGTAATATTTAACCACTCCCATGACTTATTTTTAGCAAAAAGAAAAAAAATATTTATTTTGAATACTCATCTTTCTAATTTCAAGTTTAAATTTGTACCAACTATTCTTCATTTTATGTCCAACTATTATAATACATATGTAATAAATAAGCTTTTTTCTGAATATTATTACACTATTAACCAAACAAGACATTTGTGAAACATAAATTACACAAAACATTATCCAATTATACAAATTATTACAAATTCTGTAATATTTTATATAACATTGGAGCTGATGAGAAGCTCAATTTATTACAAAACATTACTCCTTTTAGAATTATCATCAAATTTTATTTCCTCCGTTAAATGTATTTTGATCTTTTCTTCAGACAAAACGCATACCAGTTCTTATGAATGCATTTCCATAAAAGTCATACATATTTAAGGAAAACATTATACATAGAGATTAAAAGACTGAAAAGTTTCTAAGGTAACCTGTCTTGAAGGAAGCAACCGAGCAGTCCAACCCTCGATCTCCTTAACTCCAACATCAAAACGAGGACTGATCACCCCACACTTGTTCAGCCTCCCATTCAATTCAACCACAATTTTACCAGATCTATGATCATCAACATACTCAAACTCCCCAATATAACCTGCAATGCCAACCAAAAACGTAATGTATTTGCATCTTCATATTACCATGAATCAGATAAAAAATTATGTAGCTTGTTTGACACAAATCAAACATGAGCACAGAGATATGAAGCTAGAAGTGCTTGTAAACGCTTAGATAAAGTTTAACTAATCCATATATGATATGTACCCAACTCTAACATGCATGCCTAACCTAGGTCAAAAATAGAACAAAGAAAAAAGGTAGACTACATAACCTGCAATGCCAATGACACCTAAATGTACCTGCATCTTCATATTACAATTAATCAAATTATAACCTATGTTACTCACCCAACACATACGCAACATGAATATGGAGATATAAGTCTAAATGCATTAAATTTTATAAAAGAAAAAATTGAACTTATCAACATCCAACACATGCCCGCATCTACACTCACACCAATATCCGTGTACTGTAAATTACAACTTGAATGAAGGATAAAAAAGGTAGAGATCATATAAAAACTTACCATGTTTCTGCATGACCAAAAGGAACTTAATGATCACCTTTGAGGAAGGTCGGATCATGACCTGTCGTTTGCCCCTCTTCTCTGCATTGTACATGCTCTTGAGTGCATCATTCAAAACGCTCACCCTCACCATTCTTCCAAATACAAGCTGCTGCTGCTGCATATTTTTACATGAAATATGTAACAATGAAGCATTCATCTATATAATATTCAAATTTAAGTCCTTTTTATGATGAAATTAAAGATCCAACAATCTACATAAACGAATCAAATTCAAAATGTAGAAAGCGAAGAATTCAGTTCCAACCAAAACCCTGGTTTTCTTTTTCTATTAAAAATAAGCAACCATCTATATCATATTGAAATCAAAATCCTTTTTTCTGATGAAAACATAGTCCAACAATCTACATAGGCTATTTGAAACATGGAAAGTGAAGAATTCAGTTACAACCGAAACACATATATTACTTTTTCTAGTAACAAGTATGCATCACTCTAGATAGTATTCAAATCCAAATCTTTTTTATGATGAAACTAAAACCCAACAGTCTTTACAGACAATTCGAATCCGAAACGTAGAAACTGAAGAATTAGGTTTCAACAATCTACAAAGGTGATTCAAATCCGAAACGTAGAACATGTCGACGTCGGTTTCAAACAAAACCCCGACTTACTATTGCTAGACTAGTATATAGGCAAGCAGAAGGGGAAAAAATGTTAAAAGCACTCATTTAAGAAAACCAAACACTAAGATTTCTATCTTAACTTTCCTATAAGCCTAAAACAAACCATTTCAGTTTTGCTTTTGAAAATGGAATATAAGATCAATAACAAATATTTAACAAGATAAAAAGCATGTGCATCAAGATCTACGAACGGAGAATAGAAAAAACAAAACGATAAAGAAAAAAGAGAGTAGGGTTTAGCATACCCGAAAAGCACAAAAAAGAAATAGCAGCTGCGTCAAGGTTGCTGGAGGAGAGTGAAGAGGGGAAAAAGAATTAGGGTTTTTGGCATTTAAAGGGGCGGGTGCAACATGGGAAGACATTTAGGGCTTAGGGTTTTATGCGGGCCTTCCGGAATCATCAGAACAAATTATACGAAAGCCTCACCCACTTAAGTTATTTGGGCCTAAACTCTTAAACAAACTAAAATGTCAATCTAAGCTTTTGACTTCTTTACTTCATATGTTTAGTTATTAACTTTTTGCTGATGTGATAATGTTATTAATCGCACGTTGTCACATGACATCCTATTTGACAGTGTTGGCCACTCACGTGGCACCACGTGGACTGCTTTTTGTAGATCCTTTTCTTTTTATTTTCCTTTTCCTATCCTAGCCGTCCATCCTGCATCTACACCGCTGTTAGGCCATCGTCCAACCTAATCCGGTGAGCTCCCCGACCAACGACGACACCATAATTTTTTTCCTCCCTTAAAAATCCATCATCAACCATTTTCTGTGTTCATTTTTTAGTCTGTTTCTTCAATTTGTTTAATCCTCACCCAAGAAAGTGAAAGAAAATAAAGATACAATAAAGAGAAAATGTAAGAAAATTGTAATAAACTGATTTTTGTTTTTTTGAAGGTAAAATCATAGCTAATTTATTGGGTTTTCATTTTTCTTCTTTTTTTTCAAAGTCTGAATTGAAAAATCGATGAATGAATCGGATAAAAGTTTAGATCCACTGTTATGGCATGCATGTGCTGGACCCATCACCCATTTCATACTCTCTCTACACTCAACACCACCAGTCGCCACCCTCACCACCGCCACTATCACTGTCGCCACCCCTTTTTCTCTTCTCCTCACAAATCAACTACCTAAACCGCAATTTTTTCCTTTCCCACTCTATTTAAATCGATTCATACTTGAACCCTTTTCCATAAACACCCCACAAAACGATGGCGTTTCTGAGTACCGACGGCGGCAACAAGATGAAGAGGGAGATAGGGATTGGGATTGATGGAAAAAGCACTTCGAACAAGTCGATTAACAAGAACGGCTCCTCTCCTTTTTGAAGGTCTTTATGAATCTATGCTTCTTGATTGCTTTTTTTTCGAAAAAAATAATATGCTTGAAAAAAATTGAAAGAAAATGGGTGATGAAGAAGTTAGTAAAAAGTTGGAGATAAGAAATGGGAGATGAAGAGGCACGCTCAGAAAAAAGAAAAAGAAAAATAAGGAAAGAAAAGAAAAAGGGAAAATAAGGAGGGAAAATAAAATAATAATAATAAAGCCAAATAGGGTGCCATGTGACGACAAAAAGTTAACGCCGTTAATTTCAAATATTAAATTAATGGACAGAAAAAAATTCGAGTATTAATCTGAGATAAAAAAAATTATTGATATCAATCTAAAAAATTGGATAAATTTAAGTATCAATTTATATTTAATCTTTTTTATAATTTGAGTTTTGTTATTGTTGTGGTGTAATGATTCGGATATTTTTTATAAAAATTGATACAAATGAAAAATGAGATAATAATCATAGAATTTAAACCCTAGTTTTTAATAAGAGATTTAATAATGTTTGGGTTCTTTTTCAAAATTTAGTATGTAATATTTTTGCCCATATTTTGAAAGCTATATCCCTTGTAAAAAAAATTGGTGTAAATATATAGTAAACTGTTCAATTACATAATAGCATGGCTGTCTTTAGAAATAAGACAAAAAGATTGAAAAATCAATGCAAATCTGCTCAATAACCTTATTGGATGGAAAACAGAAAATTTGTGGGTCACTTGGGTGATCTTTCATCAAGTTCATTAAATAATATGATGCATGATTCGCTTCTTTTAGAGTGTGTTTAATGAGAATACGTTAATCTCGTTTGCACAATTTTTTGATTCTAGAGAACAAGTTTTTAGACAAATGAGTACTAGAATGGTCGAGAATATCTTCAGTAGCTGTAGCACAATCCAGATTTTAATGATCACTCTAATGATAAATGAATGCTTACCTGTAAAATTCACTCAAGTTTAAGTCTCCGAAAAAAATGATAACTTTTATATGAATAGCTTTTTTTGAAGATAGTGTAGGTATATCACTACTACGTAAGTAAATACTTTCTAATTATAAGAATCCATATCTAACCCAATATTAAATAAGTGAAATTAATACTAACTGAAAATATGAACTTTTAAACGGAAAAGGAAAACTTCGAATTCCAAATTCCATCAAGGGACTGACAATTGAAGATAAAACTTGCAATATTCTTAAAATGAACTCTGCTCAAAATCTCAAGATCAACTCATCATTTTACTAAACCAAACCACCCAGAAATCTATTTTTCTTTCAAAATTCCCAAGTCCCATTAAGGGGTTATACAGTTTGTAGTTTACTTCAAAAAAGAGAGAGAGTAAATAACTACAAAACACCATACAAATGCATCAAAGATACACCATTTAACTTGCTCCTGACCATGTAAATCCCATTTTTACATTTATCCAACATCTCATTTCATTCTCTTGATCCATACATACATAAATATATATTTGTTGTTTTCAGATTTTTCCACCAAATACATGGCAAAAGTTATTTTTGATATTAAGTTACAACTTACAACCATACAAAATGTACATTCGAGTTAAACTATTAAAGCTATACAACAAAATATTACCAGTTCTCTTTTTCCAGTCATCCTCCATCAGCTTCGGGAAAAAAACCAAATTTCGGAAAACATGGCAATTAGACCAAGTTTCGAAGCATCATGGATCGAATGATTGAGCAACTGAAACATCTTAAGACTTGGTAAATCGAGCGGCTTCGGCAATTCTGAGTGCCATCGCAGCTTTGTATGTAGCCATATCAGCATTTTGCATTAGTAATTGCGCCTGTTGGCGTTTAAGGATAGCCAATTCAACAGATCTGGCTGCTGAGGCTCTGGCTTCTTCAACTTTAACCATGGCATTTTCTTCCCCCAGAGCATCAAGTTCAGCTGCCATGGCTGCATAATTACAAGAGATTCAACTTTTAGCAAACTCTGAAACAGTGCCCTATTGTGAAATGCCGGAAAAAAATACAAACATGAAAAGATATGAAATGTTAAATTAGGGCAGGCTGAAAAACACCCGAAACAAAGGCCCTACAACAACAAACAACGAGAGACAGGGCTAAATCTACCAAAATTATTTGCACAACTGAAATTACCACTAATTGAGAAACTTATGCATTAGTGTTGTCCAAGAGATGGGATTTCCACTCAAGCCGGAAGATTCACTCAATACTCGAAGGCATTTGGTTCGGCAAAAAATAAGCTCATTAGCTCAAGCCTGACTTGACTTATTTTTAAAAAACGAAAATATAAATATATTACTAAACATTAAGTAAAAATAACATTATTTTTATAAATAATATGGACAGGTAAAAATGGGCTTGGGTAAAAATGTATGATGTTGACACCATATATAGACCTTCAGCAAACATAATCAGGGAATTTTATCACATGATCATCAAAGGCATGAGAAACATACATTGCAATCCAGCACAAAATCTACACAGATGAGCATGCCTACTACAATCAGAGAGTTCAATATACCTTGCAACAAACTCGGTCGCTTGCCTCTTCCACTACTAGCCTGACGCTTACCCGCCCTCCTCTTCCGTAGAACAGGCTTAGGAACTACTGGAGATTTCTTGACCTTATGACCCTGTTCAAATGGAATATTCATTTCGGTCAGATATCTACAAGAATCAAGAAATGCTAGAAGCTGCTTAGATAAGTGTACATGCACCAGAAGGAAGATCAAGGTGACTGAGGCACAATGACTGCAAATGATAAAAAAACAGAATTTCAACATGCATAACAATTTAATATAACATGATCAGTTGATTAAAATACTTATATTTAAATCTCATGACACCTATGATGCCAACATTTCCCATTGCAGTAAAAAACTGCGTCCCAAATTCTCAAAGAATTATAGAACATAAAAGGATGTTCACAGCAAGGACAACATAGACCTGAAAATTCTGACCTGAACTCCTAAAACTCGACCTGATCAACCCAAACTCAAATCTGACCCATCCTAATTTGACCAAACTTGAATTGACCCTAACACAAACTGAACCAACCCACCCACCCCCCCAAAAAAAAAAAACACAAGTAACCTGAAACTATATGAACCCCATAATGACCCAAACTGAAAAAGTAAGCATCAAATAAAAAAAAACCCAAAATATAGAATGACTTGCATCAAAACTGACCCAAATCAAAATTATTTGAAAATTTTAAAACTTGAATCAACCTGACCCAAGTTGACCAGGCCAATTGACCTGCCACATCAGCAAGATGGTTGATTCAATATTTTATGCCTCAAACTTCAATCAAGAAAAAAGAAGCTGGCCTGACACCTAGTTAATTTTGCTCTAAATTTTTATATGTACGTATATATGAACATAATCCTGGTAAACTGTGTCTCCAATATCTTTTACTCAAATTTAGCATTAAATCACTTTCGACGTGTAATTTATATTAAGCAATTGAAGCAGCTGCTAAAAAGGTAGATCATTTGAGCTTTGAATATACAATTCTTCAAACTCATTGCATGAAAAAAGGAAAAAGGAATCAAAGAAGTAGAGAACAAAAAAGCCTCTATAAATGTATATTTCAAGGAACAATAACACAGGGACACAAGCAAAATTTTCTTACTTACCGGAAAATAATGGTGTACAATGATAGTATAATACAACTAAGTGATTTACCTGAAGTACTACAACAAAATATATTTACACAAAGAAATTTCAAAGCGATATCCATTACCATAAGAATTCCTACTAGGCAAGCAATACACCAGAGAAACTGAAGAAATGTACTGTGATAACGAGATGATATAACTAAGACGAAATACTAAATTTTACCTGAAAAACTCTAAGCAGTGCCGATCGTATCTTCCTTTTTCTCAACCAATAAGCATGAACAGCTTCAACCACTTCTCCACTAGCCAGATCAAGACATAAATTAGTAGCAACATTGTCATCAGAGTGATCATCTGGAGTACGGAAATAGGCCTCCTTCTCGAAAGCATCAACCATAAGCTCAAAACAATCCTCTGAAAGATGCTTCCAATGACCATTTCCAGAAATAAACTCATTATTGAAATTCTTCAACCATTCCTCGTCTTCGGAGTCCATGTCATAATTTGCAGTCCTCTTTGCCAAGGCTCTAGATACCTCATCCCCATCTAAAGTGATATAGAAATCTGGTCTTTGAAACGGTACAAAGGCTCTATCCTCGTACCCTGAAACTTCACAAACCCCTGGCACAGGGATCATCTTAGCAGTTGAAGAAGGGGCATTACGCTCTGAACATTCCTTGTAAAGATCCTTGAAAATGACCCAGTCCTGCCTATTCACAAACTCAAGCTTCCAATTATCATCACCGGTCCAAATTATTGCATGAGTGAACCGGTTGCAAGAACTGGGCCTGATAGCTCTATCTGCCTTGTATGCATACTTAGTTGACCCATCTTTTTCTACAACAAGAAGCCATTCTCGTGAAGCAGAGAGCTCCAAAACGACAATGGCTCCTTCTTCCCTGTAACATCTGTCCAGTTCAGTGACTAATATATTGGCAGAGCACTGTAATGAATCTGCACCCTGCATTAAGTTCGAAATAGAAGAGCTAACATCAGCTAAGTTCGCTGAACTATTACGGACTGAACACCTAAGCTTGTTTCTAGAAACAACAGAAGAAAAAGGAATGCTTTTCTCCCACTACTGCTCAAATCAGACATTGGAGCTCCACTAGCCTTATGTATGCTGAGAAGCCAAGGACTTCTAGCACTCCTTCTCCGCATCGAACTCCTCCTCCTCTGGATAATGCGAGAAAGACCATGTTTATAGTGACCATTTCGACCATTTAGCTTGGAAGCTCGATCTGAAACACCTTTGCTCCCGAAATTATCAATCTTAACTACATTTGAACCACTCAAACGCTTGGGAAAATCTACAACAGAGGTTAGACATGGCTTTCTTCTTCACGTGCACTAATTTTTTCATCAGTATTTACAAGAACTAATTGCATACGCCTTGAACAAAGCAGCATTCCGTAATGCATATACATAAAACTATAGGGAACTGCAGAAAAATCCACATAAAACGACGAAATGAACCCTCTATCCCCATAAAACTTGCATATTCCACTTCTATTTGCAGGAAGTCCCTGAAATGAATTTTTATAAACAAAAACCAATGAATGAAATGCTTTATGTAATCCAGCTTCAGCACATACATATTACTAAGAACTAAATCTTAAGAACTTACCCGCAATAAATAAACACCATTAGAAGCGTAAACACTTGACAGTGGCTGAGACATTAAAAAGGCAGCAAGTCCAGAGAACCTTACATTTGCCCTTTTAAGATAACCCAAAACCAACCACAAAGGTTCGAAAACCAGCCATGATAACCTCCATTTCCGACAACAAAAGCAAACATTCTCGATTCTTTCACATCGTTGTTGGTCTTCTTAATGACCCGCCGTCTTTGAAACTTTTTTCCACACTTCTTCTGCTCCGAATTCAATGAAAGTTGACTGTTTGGAACTCCATTCCGTTTCCTTTTTCGGCTATAAACAATCCCAAACCTCCTATCATCAGTGGCATCATCATTTACAGCTTCAGCTTTCCTTTCCTTGATTGTTTCTTTGGAATCTCTTCGTTGATTAATATTTGGGTACTCCCATTTACCTCGGCAGTGGCCTTATTTACTCCACTCTTGGGGCTCTACTTCGACGGAATCAGGCCAGAGTCGCCGGCCGGAACGAAGAACCAGTGCCTCCGAGCTCTTCACCATCCTGAAAACCCTCGTGGTCCGCCTCATCCCCACCGAAGGCATGGCCTTTCGGTTCTTCTTCTTCCCCACCCCCAACTAGCGTGTTAGCTCAGCGAACTTCGCAAGGAGTCCACTCAGTCGATAAAGAATGGAACGCCGACTTAACTCAGTCGAAACAAAAACCCAAGAAAGAACAGCAGAACGTTACAAAAAAAAAAAAAAACAACGTATAAAACTCCAGTTAACAAGCGGATCGAGACCGAGTTACCAACAAATCTGATAACCTCTGACTCAGCTACAACAAAGTAGTGAGTAAACAAAGAAAAAAAAAAGGTGGTGAGTAAAGATCAATCAACTCCGAATTTTCATAACCAAAAAAACAAAAATCTCTGTTCTTTACCAAGAGACAGAGAAAACGAAATTTAAAAAAAAATGGTTTTTTTCCTATAAAGTAAAGAGAGAAAATTAAATAGAGTTTTGGAATTTCACGTAAATCATATTTTTTGGAAAAGAAAGAAAGTTAGATCGAAAGTGAAAGGGGGAAGAAATAGTAGATGGCGGCTAGGGTTGTTGATGATATAATTTTAAAGAGGTCAATTTGTGCTACTAGTACTTATATTATATTGATCCGTTTTGATGGTTCTACTTTTTTTCTAATTTTGATTTTCAGTCCTAAATTGATCCAAACTAGGAGAGTTAAATATATTAGGTCGAATTTTGGTCAAAGTTCCTGAATTATAGGGATTAGATTAAATTAAATTAATCTATTTATTATTAAATAGATTAATTTGATCTTTTTACTTTAAAAATTATCAAAATAAATCCAATCTGTAAAAAAAAATCTTAGCATTTATTGTGTAAAAATATCTTGAAAAATATTTTTCAATTATAGTTCAATTCCAAACAAAAGATTTCATCTACAAAACCATAAAAATTTTAAAATATTAACTTTGTTGAATAATAAATGATATTTTTTAAACAATGTTAACTCTATTTTAATTTGAAATTATTTTATTCTTTTTAATAATATAAAATTAAATGGATCAATTTAATAGCAAAGGGACCAATTTGATTATGTCCCTAGAATAAAAGGACCTTCAAGTACATTCACAGTCAAATTTTATTTTGTCTTGTATTATACATAAGTTATAAATTTAATCTCTATTTTTTAGTTTAATCACTTTTATGTCTTATACTTTTAAATTTTTAAAAAATAAAAGTTATTAAATTCATAGACTAAAATTACATATTTTTTGTGTGTATTATGCAAAAATAATAATTTGATATTTAAAATATATATGATCATATATTATTCATATAAGTTTTTAAAAATAATAAAAATTTAACTTATGAAATTAATAATTGCATGGGATTAAAACTGTAAAATAGGGAGAAAAAAAAAAAATTAGGGTATGGAAGCTAAATTTTCAACTTAGGCATAATATGTGAATTAATAACAAAATTTGATTTTAAGAAAGGTTTAATGACAAATTTGACTATTAATATTTGCATGTTTTGTCAAAATTGTTTTAAGTAATTTTTTAACCTTTTTTACCATAAATTTTTGTTCTTTTTTAGTAAACGTAATTATAAAAAATTACAGTAAACAAATATATAAAAGATTAAAACTTTTTGAAAGAAAAAAAGATTAAACCTTGAATTTATTCATTAAATATGTTAGAAAAAGCCGATTGAAAAAAATCAAAGGTTAATAGCTAAAAAAGTCAAAAATACAATTAGGACTATTTTGATAAAATTTACAAATATTAATGGCTAAATTTATAAAAACACTGAAGTAAGGAACTCAGATAATAAAAAAAAAGGGGGTGATTTATTAATTGGAAGGTGGTAGAGAAATTGCCGCATTACTGAAAGCGCTGATTTTTCTTTATGAAATAGACGGCTCAGATTTTACGATGGTCCAATGTAGGTTTTAGCTTTCTCGTCTTTTTCTTTTTAATCCTTTCCCGCCCTCGTTTTGTGTTTTTTAGGGGCAATCGCATTGCATTGCAAGATTAAGGTAAAAATATCATAGAGTCCCCTGCATTAGAAGTTATATTATGTTTTAATATTTTTATTTAGAAAATATGTAAATTAATACTTATTCGTTACATTAAAAAATAAATTAATTCTTTTGTTAAATTTTTTATCCATTTTTTCTGTTAAAAATTAGTTCTATATATTAGCATAAGCTAAACGTGGCACGCCATGTGTTACTATCTAGTTATTTCGTTAACTACACTAATTTTTAACAATACAAATAAATGATTTTTTAATAAAAATGACCAATTTGCTTTTTGATCTAATGTACAAGGACTAATTTACTCATTTTTTTAATAGAAGGGACAAAATATGACCCGACTCCTAATACAGGGACCTCCATAATACTTTTATTGATTATCACATATCTAATCTAACTTAATCATATATATTAAAGCAATATAAGGTTATAATTTTTTTTTGACATATGACATTTTTTACTTGAAATCCTTATTTACAATTTGGGTAAATTATAGTTTTACTCCTTGCCTTTCAATCTTTTAAGTTATTCCATACCTTTTGTTTAAATTTTTTCTTTATAATTTTTTGATGTTACATACAAAGATGATTTTAAATAAATTATCTGTGATTTTAAGATTTTACTTGATGTAAAAAATATATATATTTTTACAGTTTTTTTAAAAAAAAATTAAATTTATATTGGCTAAGTAACATATTGAAAGGTTGTCTATGTGACAAAACATAAGTTCAAGTAGAAACTAAGTCCAAAAAAAAATTGAAACTAACTAGATACTTTGGACAAATTTAGAGGCAAATTACATATTAACCCTTTTAAAATTAAACCTGTCAATTTAACTACATGCCACGTGTACTTATTTTTCTGGAAAAAAACATTTAATTTAGAAAAAATCATTCCTTAAAAGTTAAGTAACGTAACTGATTTTTGAAAAGTTGGAGGTATTGCTTATATAATATAAATAAATTATTCCAACCTCCATAAACCATATAAAAATTTCCCTCATATTAAATAATTTATAGACTCCTTCCTTTTAATTTTTTAAATTAATTATATCTTTTGTTTAAAATTTTCTTTATAATTTCAATATATTAAATATTCAGTTAATTTTAAATAAATTATCTCTTTATTTTAAGATTTTAATTAATTGAATTAAATGTTAATTTTATAATATTAAAATTAATAATCATTAAATTATTAAACTTAAAAATATAATTTAAAAAAGACAAATATTAATAAAATTTATAAAATTAAATTTACATTTTCATATATAATAAAAATTAATTACATTAATTAATCAAAGTAAAGTAAAGATAAATATAAAATTAAAAAATTAATTACTATTGACAACAGTACTCATGCCAATCAACTAACATTAATATTTAAATCATGAGATCTTTTGTATTGTTTTAATACTAAATATTTTCAAAATTAAATAACATTAATAAAATTTATTCTAAATTAATTAAATATTTTTAAAAATATTTTATAATTACGTTAATTTTTCAATATAATTAAATAGTGATGCAATTAAATATAAATGATTTCAATATATTTGATGTATAAATCCTTTGATATGGTAGTGTAATATAATCATAATAAAATAAAATATTACATAATGTTGATATCTTCTAAATTTAAATGCTAATTATGGTTGTTAATTTGATTTTGACTCTTATTTTCATATATAATATAACCATATTTTGACCTTAACCTACATATCTTCTGAATTCTCTTAATAGTTCTGTATTTGTGTGTTAGTTTCCTTTTTTTTCAATATTTAACTCCCATTTCTTTTATTCACAAAATGCTTATTTTAGAAAATATTGTCACTTATTTCATATTTAAATTATTTTATTATTTGTAGATTAAATTTTAGTTCGATTGATATCAATATTATTGTCAGTACAGGAAGACATGAATTTGAGTGCACTGAAACATATTATACTCCTATTTAAGAGTTGAAGAATGACTACGTATAATTTTAGATATTATATCAAAAATATATATATATAAAAAAACTTATAATGATATTAATTTTTAAAAAATTCTTTAATTATTGTTTAGATTATCAACAGTTTTGTCTATCTTATTTCAATTCTCCTAATTATATTTATGTTTGTATATGATTATTACTTATTATTTTTTCTCTTTACAAGTAGATTTGTCCAAGTCTTGGGTAACTCGCCCGGTTCAGTAGGCTAGGCTACTTTGGTTTGAGCCTAGATTAAATTTTTTTTACTCAACCTGAATTCAATTTAAATGATAAATTTATTTTAAAAAATAAATTTAATTATAAAAATATATAAGATATCAAATTAAATTATTTTTAAATATTTTATTATTTTGGATTAGTAAAATTGATTTTTTGGGTAAAGTGGGCTTGAAAATTTTTCTCAATTCACTATTAAAATTGATACATTTCAATAAGGGTGTGCATTCAATTGGTTGGGATTTTTATACCAAAAATCGAATTATCCACATAAATTAAATAAATCGAGCGGACCTAAGGAGCAAACTGAATAAACTGAAACAAAATTTTTTTATTCGGCTAAATTTTTCGGTTTTTAGATATTTTTAAGGCAGAAAAAAAAATCTAATTGAGATACTAATAATTTTATTTCTTTTCATTTTTTCACATAATTGTCTTATTTCTTGAATTTAGGATATCAAATTACTTTTAATTTTAATTCATTTCAAATTCATTATAAAAAATTATAAATTAAATAAAATAATTTTATTTAACTCAAAAAATATTTATTCCTACATGGCTAACTTACAATTTCCATGTCTTCTACTGTCCTTAACGAGTATATATCAATTTTGGTTTTTTTATATCTTAAATAATAAAAATTAAAATGAATATCATAAAAAATTTAAAGGTTTAAGCGTGTAAAAAGCTATTAAACTTTTAAAAAAAAAGCAATTAAACCCATATTTTTTTCACTCAATTAGGTACTTAAACTGTAAAAATGTATAGAAAAAAGGCCCTCAAACTTTTTCAAATAAAGCAACTAATCCCTTTTTTTTTTTTTACACTCAATTAGATATTTGAACTTTTAAAATGCATAAAAAAGACCCTCAAACTTTAAAAAAAAAAGTAACTAAGTCCCTTTTTTTTCACTCAATTACATACTTGAATCACCCCTAATTTTTCCAATTAAAATTAGAAAAAATTATAAAATCGTAAAAAAAATTATAAAAATTTGTAAAATTTTATAAAATCGTAAGAAAATTATAAAAATGTAAAGAAATATAAATTCGTAAAAAAATCTAAACTTATCGTACTAAAAGAAGCATTTTATAACTTTCTATAACTTTTATTGATTTTTATTTTTTATCATTTTTCGCCATATTTACTCTGTGCTATGACATATGATGGCTTTAATTGGAAAAAAAACTAGAGGTCGTTAATTTTAACGGTCAACGATTAAAATTAATGGTGAAAAAGCTTTTTTTATGCATTTTATAATTTTTTTATAATTTTATAAAAGTTTACAGTTTTTTACAATTTTTATTAAAAAATTATAATTTTTAATAATTTTTATGTTTTTATTAAAATTTAATAAATTTTTATTTTTATAGTTTTTTGCCACATGTCACGCCGTGGTTGTGACATGGGATGGATTTAACTGAAAAAATTACGGGCAGTTAACTTTAACGGTCAACTGTTAAAGTTAACGATTAAAGGGCCTTATTGATGCATTTGACAGTTCAAGTACCCAATTGAATGCAAAAAAAATTAGGGTCTTAATTGTTTTTTTTTGAAAAAAATTAAGGGTCTTTTTGATGTATTTTGAAAGTCAAAAGCACTAAATTGAGAGCAAAAAAAGGCAAGGGCTTAATTGTTTTTTTTGAAAAAGTTTGAGGACCATTTTTTATGTATTTTGGTAGTTCAAGTACCTAATTCAGTGCAAAAAAAACTTAATTGCTTTTTTGAAAAAATTTGAGGGCTTTTTACACTCTTAAACCAAAATTAAATTATTAATTTGGGTTTTAAATATTGATGGATATTGGATTCTAAATTTTAATGGGTTCGGGCTTTTAAGAGTATTAAGTTTTTAATGGGTATTTGGGTTTAATGTTTAAATTTGAATTTGAGTATGTAAATGGGTTGTGGGCTTTTGGCCTTAAGAGTTATGGTCTTAATTGGTTTATTTGGTTTAAAATGTCAAAATAAAAAAACTGACTGAATAAACCAATTAAATTGAACATGAAAGTCGATTAAACTGAAAAATTGAATAAATTCAATTTTTTATTCAATTCACTTTGGTTTTTTTGGGTTAGATTTTTTTTTCAACTCTATATTTTTCAAGAAGAAGGTATATAACATTTACAATTCTATATTTTTCTTATGGTTTAGATAGAACATTTCCCCTAGCTTTTACTGTTAAATTATAATTCTTCTTAGTTTTTGTTGTTCAACTAAAACCCTCCTAATTTATAATTGGTGATATGAAAGAGAGTAAACAAAGAGACATCTACCATGTGTATGTTTACAAAAATTAAGCTTTCAAATAAATGATTGAGAGTGATAAAAGATCTAACAATAAGCTCCTAAAGATATGTACAAGAGACAATGAAAGAATAAATAATTTGAGGTTTTTCTCTTGACTTGGTTGCTTGAATATGTTTCTTTCTTAAGTCTCGAAGTGTTCTTGATGAGAATTTATATTGATGAATAAGTTTGTGGACGTTAATGGTTGTTGGGGATGATTTGGAGCCATTGCAAACATTAATTTCAAGCTGAAAAAGCATCGCTGCAAATCAAGCATCGACACTTAATAAGGAGGTATCAATACTTGGCTTAAAACTAGTTGTTTATAGTTGTTACAAGGCTAAGTATTAAGACTTGCAGTCCCAAGTCTCAAGACTTGCCTAATAATGTAATAGCTTGGTTTTCAGTGGTGTCGAAAATAGTGGTTTCGGGGCCACAACTCTGACGATTCGATCTAAAAATTTATTTATTTTAATATTTATGATGTCATTAGCATTGCATTAAAAATTCGGATAAGAAATTTTAATGTCTAGATAGTGAATTGAGTAGAAAGGATTGAATCGTAAAATGTACAAAAGTAGAGATGATAAGTTAGAAGGACTAAATGGTCAAATTATCCTAAATGATTTTTAGTGGGTGGTTTATCATGGGAAATATTAGAAGTAAATATGATTAATTAAAGCTAAACAAGTGATTAACAAAGTTAATTAAGTAAGTCTTAAAACTTACCATTTTGCCATTAAGTATTTAAGTGAAAATTAAGAAGAACAGATGAAATTCTCATCTTTTTCATCTTCTTCTTCCACGACAAGAACAAGGAAACTAGGGTTTGGAGTTTAAATCTTTGAGCCTTAATTTGGTGAAGCAAACGATGCCCGTTTTTAGTAATTTTTAAGTTTTTAAGTCCATGTTAGCTTAATCTAGCTAATCTAAGGACTAATTTGTGAATTTTTCAAATGTTATAAAACTTGTCATTGTTGAATAAGCTTGTTCTTGAAAGATATGGATATATTTGTATGCTTGGTGAATATATTCATTGATTTTGTAAAGTAAATTTGGATGAAATTAGGGTTTAAGGACTAAAATGCAAAAATGGTGAAATTACTTATGCTTGGAATGAAATAGTTGCTTGGAGAGTGCGAGGAATACCTCCTTTGATGTTCGACTATGGTTGTTTGAATAGAAAATGGTTAATTTGCATGTTTTATGCTTAAGGACTAAATTGAATAAAAGTAAAAGGTTAGGGGTAAAATTATAATTTTCCTAAAAAGGATCAAATTGTGTTAAATGGCTTGATTGTGTGATTTAATGTGAGAAATTGGATGATTTGTGGATGTAGACTACGATCGTGCCACCGATCGCGAAAAAGGTAAATTAGCAGAATAGTCTCTAGAGCTCACCATAACTGCAATCCAGTCCGGTACGTTCGTAATGTTTAATTCTTACTTGTAATTGCTTATAACTACCTTTTGTATGGTTGTTGATGGTTGGAGTGACAACTTGAAGATATGAAAGATAGAAACGACAGAAGAATAGTTACCGACCTTGTGCCAAAGTTAATGGTTTCTATGATCGAGGTCCTATCTTTTTTACGGATTCTCTACGGTATCGTGAGTCACTGTAAAGTGAATAGTATCCAAGAATGGATTACAGGCCTTACGATGGCTGAGATTTATGCTTGATTGCATATTCTCGTCAGCTTGGTGTGAGAAGCATCGTAGGAAATAGTTGTACCGTATCGATGACTGTGAGTAGCATCGTATACTGGTAATAGACATGACCTTTAGGGTCAATAGGGAGTAAAACGAGCATCATGACCTCTAGGTCAATAGGGAGTAAAACGAGCATTATGACCTTTGGTTCAACAGGGAGTAAAACGAATAACGAATGCTGAAGTATAGTCCTGTATTGGCTTGACGGTTTACAGATTTCAATTATTCATCACGATCTGATTATTCGATAAATTGATGTACCTTGCGAACTTATTAAGCTATGAAGCTTACCAGTGAAATTGTTGTTTTGTATATTCCATTTTGCAACTTGAAGATCGCACCGTCTTGAAGACATCACACTATTCCGGGAGCTCGTTCGGTAGTTTTTACATCACTCGGTTTTATGGCATCTAATAGGATGAAATTGTTTCGTACTTCTTGTATAAACTATTTAAGTTTCATGTTATGAACTTTAGATAAATGTTTAACAAGGTTCTAAGTTAGTCCAATGTGATCTACCCATTTTATAAGATGTATGAAATGCCTTGAATTATGTTTGATTTATTATCATGTTGAATTATGAGGTTATGAAATGATGAATGGTTGATAAACTTGAGTTTATGCATGATTATTTGAATTTTGTATACTTGTTTCGGTAGATCCAATACATGTATCAGTAAAAGTATAAGGTAGGAGAGAAGTTATATTTTGACTTGTATTGTAACCCCCTATACCCGGCCTAAAAGATACGATCGGATCTAGAAGATTATTTAAGTAATTTACCCACACCCTAACTCGACAATCCAAAATCATCCACATTCATTCTCAAAAAATTAGCATAAATAATCATAAAAAAAACTTAAAATCTATAATTAATAATAAAATAAGTTAATTAAACTCCCAAAAATAAAATATCAGAAGTCCCAAAATAAATTATATTTACAACCCAAAACTCATATTTACTAACATAGTATGTTAAAATTCCAAAATCAAAATAGTAATAATAATAAGTAATAAAATAAAATATTATAAGTTTGCAACTAAGCCTCCGGGTACCAAGTCACCTAATTTTTCGAATACTTGAAAGGAAACTGTGGAGGTATGAGCTATAAAGCCCAGTGTGTCTCTAAAGTAAAATACAACCTAATGTTACTATAAATCAACATAACAATTTATAACACAAATAGTAACCACAAATTATATTTCACACACAAGCTCAATGCAATGCACCCATACTCCATCACACCAACACAATGAAAAGGTTCCCCAGAACCCTTTCCCAGCCAACGTCACCAGTCGCTGTGTGGTTTTAGTATCAACCTTAAAAGAAATAATAACCACTTCTTCCACCTTACATCCCGCCCTATGAACACACGATGGTATGATCACATGATTATCAAATATTCATATTTTTCCCCAATCTCAATCTCAATTAATATCCCACATATCACAATCACTGTAGCATAATCACATTAATTATCCGTCACAAGCCCAATGTATAAATGTATAAGTATGCATGACATTAACATCATATACTTGCACAGCTTACTTAATCATACCATTATTTAATTCAATCACTACACAATCATCTCAATATCAACATACCTTAAACAGCATGAAATCACATAACCACAACAACATCACAAACATTAAGATATATTACAGTTAGAAACACACCTCAAGCAAATAAAACTCTAGCGACGAGAGGTCATCTACCACGCACTGTACGAGTTCCCGGTCTAACGGAATTAGATCCTATAAATACAACTAAAAATTATTACAAACCTAGCCACCACTTAAACACAAAATTAAACTAAAGTAACTTACGAGTAGCTCTCGAAACCAATGCAGGAACGGGTTGAACAGGTGGAGGATAAATCGTCTGCCTCAGAATCGTGATCACCTAAACACGAATATTTTATATCAGTACTACCCAATTAGAACACTAAAATAATTTAAAGTACATAATTTAAAATAAAACTATCAAAACGGGACTTTCGGGTCAGAATTTGGCAAAACGGACAGCAGAAACGGACTTAGGACGTCAAAAAATGGTAGGGTAGGAAAAAGCCAACGGTCAACAGTCAACGACCGGTCAACTGTCGGTCAATGGTCGGTCAACCGCCGGTCAACGGTCAACAACGACCGGTCAACGGTCGATCAACGGTTTGACTTGGTTTGGGTTTGGTTTAATTGGGTTAGGTTCAATTGAGTCAAAAAAGGTTTGGGTTTAATGGATTTTCTAAAGGGTTTAAAACTTGGGCTTGCCTAGGCTAGGAAATTGGGTTTTGACAACCTAGCCCACTTTCCCAATTACCACCAAGAGAGAAAGAAAAACAAAGTTTCCAAAACCCCCCCTTTCACACGCCGACAGCACCAAACATTCCCCAAAGCCGTAATCGGCGTCCAACCACTGAGAACAACACACCAAACAATTCCACACACAAACCATAATGCAATATCACAACTTACCAACACCAAAAGTTGAAAAACACAAAGCAAAAAATAACCCACAAATGTTGAATGTCTCCTCAAAAAAAATCTCACAATCGACAGCCACTAGAGGGGGTTTGAGAGCGTGATTTTGTTCACAAGGGACCAACGGTTGCAAATACGAGGGTGGTGAAACAAACGAACAAGAAAAATTACTTTGAAAAGAGTACAAAAGGACATGTAAAGGAAGGAAAAAAGAAAATAAAATGAAGGGAATTTGGGAGGCAAAAATTTAGTTGAACTAAACAAATGAAAGGGAAAGAGTCAGCTAGGGAGAAAAAGGTGGGTTTTATACCCAATAAAATTAGAAAATTTATACGGAGGTCCCTAGGCAACACTAGGGTTCTTAAATTAACCTTGAACTTTCAAACTCTTCACAAATAAGTCCAACTTCCTCAATAATAAACTTTCACCCAAAAAGCCCTTAAAATTTTGTAATCACCTCACTTTAATCCCTATAATTTCTAAAGTGTTACATGTACCAATTGAAGTATCGATAGTTCTGCTTACTAAGGTATCGGTAGTTGGAATATTTGTATCGGTAGAACTTGTAGGGTTAGACTTCTTAGCTCTCTGGAGTTTTTGGTGTCGGTAGAAGTAAGACTTGTATTAGTAGAAAACTGCACCATTCCTAAACTGGTTACTGACTTGACAACTACCGATACTTGTCCAACAAGTACCAGTAGAAGTCTCCAAAAATCTTAAAAATGTCCTTTTTGCCCTTGTTGAAGAGTGATTATAACTAATTGTTAATTTCTGACGTAATGGTTGTATTTCTTTGATAATAATGAGATTAAATGACATGATTTAAAAGAAGAATAGTGATTGATGATTAGAGTGACACCGGGGCCCTAAGCGATGGTTTCCAGGTTTCGAGTGTTACAAGTAATGCTCAATACCTTACCTCTATAGAAAGTGTTGTTAGATTTAAGAGAAATTTGCATTTTGAAAAAGAAAAACTTAAGGAGAATAAAGATTGATGCAAAAATACAATGAGCCATGATATATAAATGTAAAGATCATGTCAATTGTATTATGATACTAAACAATGAACTTTAAGAGAAATGATATAACAAGGAAGCTTCTATTTTGCTTTACATGTAAAAACCACATGAGGACATTATATAAAGGATATTGATGTAATTCATGAATAATTTTATTAACCAATATGTTCGAAAAAATTACAAGTGTACAAACGAATATACTACATTTAAAGCGCTAGATCCAACATGGAGATCATCAATTTATATTTCTTGAACCATCTCATATAGAGCTTGTTCTTCATGCGATGCTTTGCTAGGATTTACTTGGTAGATTTCTACATCATAAGATTGTAACTCCTTCATGAGTTGTGTAAGCGGCAGATTCTTATTGCCAAGGTTATATGTGACCATAAAACCAGTAAAGTCCTTGGACAAGTTTTTGAATGCCATCTCAATTTGAGTGTTCTAGTCCAAATTGGCCTCATGGCTCGCGACCTCGGAAAAGTATCCCATAAGAGTTATCATATGGCCTTTGATCGAAGTACCGAGCTTTTATTAGGCATTCACCATTCTAGTTGTAATAGATTGTCGAGCCAAGGTAATTTGGCCTCCGAACATGTCTTTTAGCTTATCTAGAATCGCTTTGACAGTTGTCGAAACCATTTGTCTGAAAAAAAGTCTCGATTTATATTTTAAAAAAAACGAAAATGCAGTCGCCACCAACCTTTTTAAAATAGGTATGATTGGGTCACCTTTTAAAAAATTTTAAAATTATTAAAACAAATTTTGGTCTTTGAAACCATAAAACGGGTTCGGGAGTCGGTTACGCGTAAGAAAGGATTAACACCCTCACACGCGCAAAATTGATACATAATTGATTATTTAAAGTCTTATTTGTTGAAAATTAAAAAAACTCGAGAAAATTTTAAATTGTGATTCTTAAATGTATGAATAACATGTTTATTTTATTTTGAAAAATTAAATTTAAGAAGAAAACTAGTTATTTTGAATTAATTGAGAATAAAAGTCACATCCAGTAAGTTAGGACACAACAATTCGGATTTTCGAAAATAAGAAGCGTTCCTAATTATTTTCTCAAAACCTCGTATATTTTAATTTTAAATAGGGTATTCGATTATCACGGTTCAAAGAAAAAAACCACACCCAGTGAGTTAGGACATGATCCTTTTAAATTCTCGAAATAAAGAATATTGCTTCGATTTTTTTAAAACGATTTATGTATTTTAAAGAAGAATTAAAATGCCATGCAAAAATAAATGAATATGTACATAATTTACAATTATAATGATAAAATAATAAAATACATGAATATAAATAATTAAATAAAGACAATCAAATATAATTAATAACACAATAAAATATAATTATAGTTATAGTATTAAATAAAATGACAATATAATCATATTAATAATGACAATAAATATTAATTTATTAATAATATAAACAACAATAAATATATGTAAAACATTAATATGGGAAAACTCTAAAATAATTAAGTCAAAGATACAATAAGACAGATAATTAATTTAAAGACACAAATATGTCATACAAATAAATAACAAATCAATGAATAAATATATTAAATGCAATAAAAAATATCTAACATAATTAGATTACGGATTAATCAACATGTAATTAAATAAAAAACATAAAATTTAATGATAAATAGATAAATAAACAAACAAGATAATAAATTAAATGTCAAAATAAACAACTAAAAATAAAAATAATAAAAAAAGAAAACGAACTCCGATGAACTCTGAGCAAACCCGAAGGAAGCCATGGGTTTCACATATCCGGAGGAGACCAAGGATGAATCAACATCAAAAGGTAAAAAAAACTAGATCTATATTTGTTTTTGTTAGTTTCAAAAGAAGAAAAAAGAAAAAATACAAATCGATACCTTCAAAATTTTTGCTTTGATTCTATTGATGCGTGTATGAGTGCTTGAAGAAAATGTCTGAATCTTATTAAAAAAATTCCTCTAAAAAATCCTCTCAATCTTATTCTTCAAAAAAAACTCTCTCTATTACATTTGATTTCGTGTATTTATAACACAAAATTTATATCTTTTTATGATTTTCCTTCTTTTTTGCATATTTACAAATCTTAAAGATTTTCGGGCAAGGGTAACGGTGGCCAAGCATCCAAGGACAACTGCTAGGTTTTTCCATCTTTATTTTAAGTTTTTATTTTTATTTTTGGGTTTTCTAAAAAAATTAGACTCACAAGCCTGGACGAAATTGGGTTGCAACAACAATCTTACAACTCTCTAATTGCTTGTATAGGTTGTTGGTCACGCTTGCCAACATATAGCGAGTTATCTCATCAAACTCCTCCCAGCGTTTTCTAGCTTCAGTTTGAGTTTATTATCAAGAATTGTTTTAAGTTTCTCACAACTCAAGACAATCATCATGTTCCTTTTCCATTCTTTATAGTTGTTTTTGTTTAATTTGTTTTCAGTGAGTATTTTTAAATTCTTTTTTTTAGTTTTAAGATTTTTGTTCAGAATTATTTTAGAAGATAGTTATAATAAAGAGGTCAAATTAGCTATTAATCCTTTAAATTGACGTGTCACGTCATTTATTGCCAAAAGTGGGCAAATGATCAGAATGTATTAATTCGATAATGCTAATGACTATTACGTAACTTTTGAAAGTTGAACAATTGATCCATAATTTTAAATAAAGTTTAAGGACTGTTAATATAATTTATCGTACACATAAATATCTTGAGTGTGCGGTCCTAATTAGGGGTGAGCAAAACTCGATTCGAACTGAAAAATTCGAAAATTTTTTTGAATTTCGAATTATTCGAATTGAGTTATTCGAGTTAAACGAATCGAGTTGAATTTTTTTTTTCGAATTTCGAGTTCGAATCGAGTTTAATTTTTGAATTCAAATTATTCGAATAATTTGAATAAATCGAATTAAATTATATTATTTTAATATTTTTAATTTTTAATTTATATTATCAATTTACCCAAGCCCAATTTCAATACTTATTTCCCCTAAAACCCAAACATTTTATCTTACCCAATTTTTTCTCATAATATTTAAAACTCATCAATAAACTAAACCAAAATATTTTTAAATCCAAATATAATTTCATTCTTAAAAAACATTCATAAACTAAACTCAATTATTTTAAACCAAAATATAATTTTATTCTTAAAAAATACCCATAAATTAAACTCAAAATCAAAATTTTCATCCTAAAAAACCCCTAAATTAAACCGCCATTTAGTTGAAAAGGCCTAAACCCATTTAGTCGAAGAGGTTGAAACCCCTAAATTAAACATTCATAAACTTTCTCCTCTTTCTTGGCCTCGGCAGCAGGTGCATCATTAGCACCATCGTCAGTTGAAGGAGCAGCAACAGCAACACGGTCTAGTGTTCAAAACAGCCTCAGCTCCAACTGATCCGAGAATAGCTTTCAAATCATCGGCAGAAGGGCTAGTGTTCCCTCCCAAAATGGCAAGCAAGAAAGCGACTGTCACCTTCATTTTGACGAGGCGCTGTGGATGAACAACGGTCTTTTTCTTCTTCTTCTTCATCAGTGAGTAGGCCGAAATCTTAATTGCTATGGGTGGCTGCTTTGCACTAAACCAACAACTCCTTTGCTTTTCATACCCAAATGTAAGATCTTTTTCAATGAGTATTTTTTATCAATCTAAGGTATGTTTGAACTGCAATTTTTGCTTTGTACTGTAATACACAAAGCTGAATTTTAGTATTTGAACTAGCAGCTAGGCAGCTCGTGGGTTAGACATGTGTTGATTTAAATAATAGTACATGTGTTGATTTTGTGAATTTGAACTGCAATTTTTGTTTTATTTTTGCTACCCTGTTTTAATATGATCGAGCAAAAAAAAAATATCATTGATTCTATAATGATTTTTTTTAATTTAAATGTACAAATATATTCATTTCATAAAAAGGTTGATTACAAGAGTGGAATAAGTTTAAAGGTAAAGAACATTTATTTAATCAATCGAGCAGATTATAAGTCAAATAATTATAATTAATTCAATTCTTTGGAAATACTGGTTTTATAACTCAAATAATTAATTTGTTTTTTTTATCTTGTTGTGTTATTGTTGTTTACTTGAACTTTTACTATTTTTTTATTATGATCTTGTTGTGTTGTCATTGTTTACTTGAATTTTTTACTCATTTATTTCAATTTTTCATTGTATAACCATGTTTAAAAACTTTAAATAAAAATATTTTTAAAAAAATTACATAAAATTAAACAATACCAAATTAATTTTTTAATTTAACTCGAACAAATATATTCGATTCGATTCGATTCGAATTCTATCTCAATCGACTCAATTCGTAAAAATTTCAAATCGAGTTAGGATGATGAAATAAGATTCTAAAATTCGATTAACTCGAAAATTTTTCATTCGATTCGATTCGATCGAATGCTCACTCCTAATCCTAATCACGAACACCAGCCCGTTTCCGTTCCTTTGCGGGCTTCGCCCCTCTCTATGAATGAGTTCTCAAAACTTTATCTAAGAAATTTTACTTAATTTTTATCAAAATTTAATTTATCAAATATTCTCAAGTTATCACCTAAATTTTAAATTGGTTTTAAAATATTTTAATTAAATAATTAAAGTATTAGTATTATATTAATTAGGTTATCTCTTGTTAAATGTTAGTTAGAAATTATGTGAAGCATTTTTAAATATACGAAAATAAATTATAGACACATATGTACTTATGTACGAACAACTTAGATTTATTGTGTTAAAAGAAAGAAGATAATATTATTAAAATTTAAGAAAACATTTATTTCTTTTGGTGAATTACAATAGGACAAAGTCCTAACAACAATACAATTAGTACGACAAAGTCCAAATTAGCTACTCGATTGGCTAGTTTACAATTACTTGTTATTACTCCAAATGCAGTGAAGGATACTCTATTAGAGGATCGTAATAACGCCTTGAGATCGTAATTATCGCATAATTGCTGTTTATTTTCTACAAAAAAAAGTTCTATCAACAACGCAATTAGTATGACTTGAACTCATGCCACAACTGAGACAATGAACACCCTAACCATTAGACCAACATTCGGGGTTTAAAGAATGATTTTTTTAATACATCACATCAAAGTTTATCATTTGGCACGTACACACTTGTTTTAAATATGTTACATGCTTACATTTAATCTCCAAAACCAATAATAAAACTGATTGAATGACTTAATTGATATGATATTAATACTTTAAGAATTAATTTAAAATTTATATTATAATTCAAGGATGTTTGATTAATTTAAACCAATTTTAAAATATAAATCATTTAACATGTTTTTATTTTATATTTTGATAAGAAAGAAGGAAAAAGCAAAAGAGACGTGGAGGCTTGGCCATGTGAAATTTCTATCCATTCTACAGTTGAAATGACTGTATGATTGCTTCTAAAAGGAAAAGGTAAAAAGACCTGTCTAGTCCCTTTCAGTTTGATATTGAGCAAGTTAATCCCTTTAAAAAATTCAAAATATTTTAATTCCCATAATTTTTTAAAGTGAGTAATTAAAAATAATTAATGACCATATTAATATTTTGTGTCAATCGTACATAATTTTAATTGGTATTATAATAAATTTAGTTATTGACATTTACATATCTTATCAAATTAACCTTAATTCTAAAATAAAAATCACGAATTTAGCTCAACATTTAAAAAAAATATGGCTAAATTTGTTAAATAAAAACCAAATTGATAAAATATGTAAATTTTGAGGGTTGAATTTGTTATTATATCAATAAAAATTATGTACAATTAACAAAAAACATTAACATTATTATTAATTATTATTAGTTGTTCAGTTTCGAAATTGACAAAAATTAATTTGCTTCGAATTTTTAATAGGGATCAATTTGATAAATATCAAAATTGAGAGTGACTGGGGAGGGATTTTTACCAAAAAAAAATGAAATGATTACGTGATTGCTTTTGGTACACACAAAATAATAGAAAGAAACATTTGCCGATTTTATTTTTAATTTTTTACTCATTTTCGTTTTATTTCAAAACTGTCTCGTTATCTCTGGGATATTTTTCGTCTCCTTTATGAAACAGAGTAACAGAGCCACTAAGGTTAGCTATTTTCTTTCTTATTTCTCTGTAATTCTTGATAATCCTATTGGGGTTTTGTTGTTTCCATGAAGGGATTTGCATTTGATTTGGATTAACTAAAAATGCTTCGAAGAATATAAAATTTTCTTACTTTTTTTTGTACTCGATAATGGATATTTATAATTTACTTTAATCCTGCTCATGGGCTTTTATGGAATGCAAAGTAATTTGATTATATGATTTTTCTTTTAATTTTTATCCGATCAGTCAATTAATATGTTATTCCAGCATTTTTGGAATTTTTTAAAATGATTTGAAGAATCTAAATTTATGGTTCTTTTTTATTGACGCATATCTACCATTCATAATTTTATTTGAATTTTGCTCCTGCGCTTTTGTAGAGAAGTTTTGATTTTCCTTTTTTGGTTTTAATTTCTATTGGATCAATTAATGAACTTTGCTATGGTTTATATTAGTTTATTTATTTATTTTATTGGTATTATGTGAACTCTTTTTGATATAATATATGTTGATTGTATCCTTTGATTCTTTTGTTTTTGGTTTAAGGTTTCAGTATCTTAAAGTGAAGTGAAGCTTTTAGATTTGTTTGATTAGAAGGAGCTTAATTTTAATTAGGTGCCTTTAATTTGATTAGCATCGTGTCAATGGGAACTTTGGAGGCTGTTCTGCACGTTTTATCGGGGGCTGTCCCTCAGTTTTTAAGTAGTGATATGTGTTCTAGCAATTCGGATTTAGTTTTCTATTCTAAATGCCACATTAAGTCTGTGAAGAAAAATGGATCAAGCTGTTTGCGGTCCTTGAAGTGTTCGAGTATGTTGGGATGTCAAATAGGAAGCTATAGGTGTAAGCGACTAGGTGATGGTTTGCATGGGAATACGGCAATCGACAGATTGACACTTCTTAGATGCAAATGCCAGCAAGCTGAAAGTGCGAGTGGAGTAGATACAGGTGAAGGAAATGGGGCATGGTTTGTGGATAATGAAAAGAAATTGAATCTTAATGGTTCTATGAACTCGGAAGACATTCTGGAGTTCGAGACTGTTGAGCAATTGAAGAAGGAAAATGAGGTCTCACTGTCGAATGGTAAAGTGGGAACAGGGACAAGCACCATTTTCACGGGTGGTGTAGATTCTGTCGAGTATGAAGCATGGGAGTTACTCCGGGCTTCTATGGTTTACTATTGTGGAAGTCCTGTTGGAACAATTGCTGCCAATGATCCGACAAGTTCCAATGTATTGAATTACGATCAAGTCTTTATTCGTGATTTCATACCTTCTGGTATTGCTTTCCTGTTAAAAGGAGAGTATGACATTGTACGGAACTTCATACTTCATACTCTTCAGTTACAGGTAATTTCATATCCAATACCAATGGTGATTTTATGTTTTGGTTGTTATCTTAAAGTATACTTCACTAATAATGTTGGTGATGATTAATTCAGTGATATTTCTCTTTCCTTTCTAATTGCCTAGTTATTGCTAGTATATATCTACAAGTGGTTTACATATTCCTAATGCTTCATTACCTTGCTGGTTACATGCATAGTAGAAAGCATATACTTTTCTAATCAGCACTACTTGGTGAAATAGATTTAATGATGAACTCTTGTGTTCTGATAGATAAAGAAATGTCTGGTTGCATAAACATTTCAATTGTTACTTCTACTGTTAAGGTAGTTCTCCTCTTGTCTACCTAAATTTAGCTAGTATTAGATAGCAATGGAGACTATCGAAATAGCTAAAATGGGTATAAGATTATAACCTTGGATTTAAACATGTCAACATTATGATCATGTAATCTTTTAACTGATAGCATAATCAATATACTTAAAGGACTCGGCTCTAATGATCTTGTTCTAGATATGGTCTTTAAATAGAATTATATGGCAAAATTTGATAATGTAGCAAAATGAACTATTCCGTTTTATTGGTTGTGAATGAGACCTTTTGCAAATTGTTCTTTCCACATATGTGCACATGCAGTTCTCATCATGCATCTGGATCTGTGTCCTTTTGAATGTATGCCTACTGTTGTAAAAACTTCGTGCTCCCCCCCCTTTTTTTAGTTAATATATTATTTACTTTCTTGTACTGTAGAGTTGGGAGAAAACAATGGACTGTCATAGCCCTGGTCAGGGATTGATGCCTGCTAGTTTTAAAGTGCGCACAGTTCCTCTCGATGGTGATGATTCAGCGACAGAGGAGGTATTGGATCCCGACTTTGGAGAGGCAGCTATTGGCCGTGTTGCTCCTGTTGATTCTGGTAAAAAAAGAATCTAGAAAGGGTTTTCTATTTTCTATTTTATTTATTGAAATACTTCACAACAACCTCTTCCAATTGCAGGATTGTGGTGGATTATATTATTACGGGCATATGGTAAATGTTCAGGTGACCTTTCAGTTCAGGAGAGAGTTGACGTCCAAACTGGAATCAAGATGATCCTGCGGCTATGCCTTGCTGATGGTTTCGATATGTTTCCTACATTATTGGTTACTGATGGTTCTTGTATGATAGATCGCCGCATGGGAATTCATGGACACCCTCTGGAAATTCAGGTAAATAAAAATAATCCCAAGAACAATTTTGGAATTCCTTTTGACACTTGATTTGTGCTTTATAAAAAGTTCCTATTAAGATAAAAATAGAAAAACTATAGTTAATTAGAAAATTACATTTCTGTTATTTTGAGAAAAAGTCTTTCAAAATTTGCTTCCATTTGATTTATGCCACAAGTTGGTTGAGTTTACTGATACAATGTTTAGTTTTATTTGCATGGCAACATTTTCTAAAATAAAAAGGTTTATATGCTTTGCATGCATGAGGAATTTATATCGAGTGAAAATCAAATCTGATATTGATATAATTTTTTTATTCGTGTAGGCACTTTTCTATTCAGCATTGTTATGTGCACGTGAAATGCTTACTCCGGGGATGGATCAGCTGATCTTATTCGAGCATTGAATAACCGTCTGGTTGCTCTGTCGTTTCATATTCGGGAATATTATTGGACTGATATGAGAAAACTTAATGAAATTTACCGTTACAAGACTGAGGAGTATTCATATGATGCAGTTAATAAGTTCAACATTTATCCCGATCAAATCCCTCCTTGGTTGGTGGAATGGATGCCTAATAAAGGAGGCTACCTGATTGGGAATTTACAACCAGCACATATGGATTTTCGATTCTTTTCTCTAGGAAATTTGTGGGCCGTTGTGAGTGGTCTTGCAACGATTGATCAGTCTCATGCTATATTGGATCTCATTGAAGCTAAATGGGCGGATTTGGTGGCAGAAATGCCATTTAAGATATGTTACCCAGCTCTTGAAGGTCAGGAGTGGCAGATCATCACTGGCTGTGATCCGAAGAACACGTAATCTATCTCCCTTAAATATACTACTGTTCTTATTTTTGGTCGATATCTGTATTCTAATCTCAATGCATATATATATCTAATGCAGGCCTTGGTCTTACCACAATGCTGGTTCCTGGCCAACTCTACTCTGGCAGGTTAGTAACTGTGGCATTCTTCATTTAGTCTCTCCAAATTTCATTGTTAAGCCGATGCTCAGGTTTTCATACGAAGTTTATAAATTTCGAGGGTTTTGCTCTATATTCCTCTGTTGATTTCAAGGTCCTATTAATCTGATTGCCTTTCCTAAGTAATTGTAGATGACTGTCCAAATTATGTGTATGTCTGTATATATATGTATATTGAGGAAAAATGTAGATGCTAAGGACATTTGGTCCATTGTGGCTTGAATCTTATAGATACCGGTCTGGCCAACTTTTAGCTTATCGATGTTTCACACATTTATAACAAATATTCATGTTTTGCATATCGAAAAAGATTGCTTTTGAGTGTAAGCTTGGCAATTGAAGTATGAAACTCTTATACTTGAATCCCGTCATACAGCTCACTGTCGCATGCATGAAGATGAATAGACCGGAAATTGCTGCAAAAGCTGTTTCAGTTGCTGAGAAACGCATATCCAAGGACAAATGGCCCGAGTACTATGATACTAAAAAGGCAAGGTTCATTGGAAAACAATCGCAACTGTTCCAAACGTGGTCTATTGCAGGATTTCTCGTGGCAAAACTTCTGCTTGCAGACCCAAATGCAGCGAAAATTTTGACAACTGAAGAGGATTCTGAGCTTGTCAATGCCTTCTCCTGCATGATCAGTGCCAACCCAAGACGAAAACGTGGTTCCAAGAGACCGAAACAGACATACATTGTGTGAGGTAACTAAATGGTGTGCATAACTAATTTATGGTTACATTTTATCATCTCTAATGGCCATAATTTAGAATTGGCTATTAAAGCTTGAAATGAATATCATTTACCTTTTATTCATTGAATTAGTTAAAGCTAAATAGGTACAACTACCGGATTTGCATATCGTAATACTTATGTAAAGATTGTTTCTCTGACTTAGGGTAATAGGTAGAACTCGATTGTATTGTAATACTGCTACGAATGATCAGAACTGTTCATTTGCAAAACCGTTGCATGTATACATATATAGTGAATTTCTTTAAAACTTTGATGTTTTGGATGTTGAACATTAAGATACTGTTTGTTGTCAACAGTGATTAAAACATCGGACTGGCCAGTTGAACTAGAAACCGACGAAATGTTCGGTTTGGTATAGTATAACTGGCAAAGATATTGACCAGATATAAAATTCATACCATTAAGTTAAATATATATTGTAATTAATTAAGCATTACATTTTTGAAGTAAAGTATGGGATCTTAATCTAAATCAACCTCGAGTTCTGGAAAAGAAACTCAATCATTGAGCTTAAGCCAAACTTTAAACTTTAACTCTCGAGTTCTGAGTTCATCTCAAGGTCGAAAATTTACTACTAAATCAGCAAATGAATAGGGAAATATCACCAAAAGGTCATCTTTTTCCATTACAACACAATACAAACACATCAAAATAAAAATGAGAGAGCACCAAAGAGTACATGTTAAAAGGAGAGCATACCATTTTTCCATATCTCATAATTGTAGTGAACTTTAAGAAGCTATGAACGCATGAATCTAGTTGGGAGACAACATTAAGCATCCCAGAAGGTCGTCTTTTTCCCTGTCTTCGACACAGTCTGAAGTACTGCATCGGGCTGGACTTGTCCCTTCACGGTCACTTTCTGCTCTTTTAAATCTACCTCGTATGATTCCACACCTGAAATAACACTCCTTTTATCACAATATATAACATCAGTAATCGAACTTGGATGATGGCATGTCTCATGGTGAAATGCAAAGACATAGATTCTCAGACAATCTGAAATAACCGGGTTTTTGAATGTTTCCCGCGCATCACGCTTAAATCGAAGGTATTAAGGACTTGTTACCTGCAAATGTGCTTCCTCTGATTCAAGCTATGGACTTCTCGCTTAAAGAAAGCGCACTTGTTGGTGTGACAAATCCTTACGGGATCAATGGATGCCCATAAGCTTACGCAGGGGCGACATCCAAATCTCAGTAAGTAGAGAGATGTCCTAACACCCGACCATTACAAAATCCCACTTAAATGTAAAAAAGAAGCAAATCCTTCACCGTTTTACTAGGGAAGCAAGGGGAAATATCTAGTATTATCATTCTAAAGGAAGATGATGAATGCAAACTTTATTTTCATACACCAACACTCCGCTATTTTACTTTTCTAAAGTATGCATGTCCGACACATATTCGGGTACGAATATAGCGAAATAACCCTCCAAGGACAGCCCGATATGTTAAAAAAAAGAAAACCCTTTTAAAAGAAACAAAATATGCTTGTATCGAAGACATAGCTTGATATACAATACCGACCTTCCATTTTTCCTAAAACTCTCTTCACAGCTCCGACGCAGCCCTCGCATGACATGCCAACCTTGAGAACAACAGTCTGCAAGCAAATCAAAATGAATAAAAAGGTCTATAACTTTATCATGGAAAAAAAAGAAAAGGAAACCAACTAGAAAACTACATTCAACAATCATGAAAGACGACAACAAAATAGAAATTTGGTTAATTTCAATCCTTTTCTTAAAGCATAAAATAACCCAACTCAGTATCAATGGCATAACTTTATGCATCAATATATACTCAATTAAAAAGGTAGGAAGGATACATATAATCTAAGATTATCACCATTAATTAGAGATTTCTGAACATGGACCAACATGTTAAAACCGTATATATATTTGCTGTCCTACATGATTATTATGCTAAATTATCAAATACCCTGAAATTTTCAACTATATGGAAAAATTCAGATGTATTTAAGCCCCAAAGCTCGCATTTTCCCCCTATATTAGGTTAAAAGTGCAGAAAACAAGAAATTGAAATCTAAATATGTAAATTGTTTATGTAATGCATTCTACCAAAAAATAACCAGACGAGAAGAAAAAACCAATAAATTTCATGAAATGTATGTAAATAATTAAGCAGAAATATTTGATGATTCAGCCAATCAAAGAAATATGATAATGAAGAAATGGAGTCGGGAAACGAAAAAGCAAAGAAGAAGAAGGGAAATTTACCTGAGACATTGCCTTGGGTTTGGTAATCAAAATGAAAATTAAGGAAAAAGAAGAATATTGAGAGTTAATTGGCGAAGGTTGAATTTATAGAAGGAATGATTTGCGCGGTGTGAGGCTGCCTGGACCATCTTCAACGCAACATCCGGGTGGAAAATAATAATTTATTTTTTTACATAATTTAAATTTAAAACAAATGAAAAAAAATAATAGAAAATGATAAATAGACAATGTTTAAAAATTAAAATGTAAATGCTTAATATAATATTTAGTATTTGAACTTGATTTTTTTTAATTTGGTATCTAAATTTTTTCTACTCAATTTGATATATGAATTTGACATTTTTTTTCTAATTTGGTACTTAAGTTTTTTTTTGGATCCAATTTGGTAGCTGAACTTGATATTTTTATCCTAATTTGATACCTAAGTTTTTTTTTAGATTTAATTTGGTACTTAAATTTATTAAATATTATAAAAATTACGCAAAATAATAACGGTATTGAATTTTTTTTGTTATGCTACAAAAATATTATTAGTTTTAAAGAAAATTCAAGTTAAAAATAGGTGTTGAACTATGCTTAACGAATTAATATTAAAAAAAGATTAGGTACCAAATTAAGAAAAAGAGTCAAGTTCATGTACCAAATTGGAATCCAAAAATTGAAGTACCAACCTAAAAAAAAGTGTAAAGTTTAGGTACCAAATTAAGAAAAAGTGTCAAGTTCAGATATTAAATATTATTTTAAGCCAAATGTAAAATGTAAAATATGATTTTTTTTATCATAATAAAATCGATATGCATAGATGGATAGGGTGCTTACCATTGACTTGTTTATTGTCGAATGCTTTTGCTATCATCGGCAACTAGCAACGAATGTGGACATAGGTGAATTTGAGAGTTTTTCAGTTTTTTGATATTCTGGTTTTTAGACAAGAAAAGCTCAAGTGCGGTTGGAATCTATGCTTTTCTTTTGATGTTTTCCTTTTAATTTCTAATGTTTGTATTTTATTTGATAGTTTTTATTTTTTATTTCCGTTTGTAAATATTGTCGTATTACTTTAATAAAGATGTTCAACCATTGTTTAAAAAAAAATCTATATTTATCAAACAATTTAATAATCCTTGGTAATTAATTTTAAATAATATATCAAATAAATTTTATAACTTAAATTCAACATGTAATTTTTTTTGGTGAATAAAGAAACACTACCATACTAGAATACATAGAAAATGACTAAGGGATGAAAACACCCTTTTTCTTGTATGCTTCAAGAAATTCTAAGGCTTCCCTAGGAGGGGTGTCAAACAATTGTAAGTCCTTTTTTGCAAAGGTCAATTTGGCTATACAATTCGCGCCTTGATTATGCTTCCTAAGAATATATCGTAATATCCACTGACTTTCTTGAAACAATATGCGGTGGATTCGTCTGATCAGAGCAGAGTTCAAAGTGTTCGAATCACTTTCATGTATGACTTTAACAACCTCTAAACTATCCGATTGGATTATCACCTTGTCATGATCTCTTCATTGGAGAGCTTTAGACCATCTAGAATGCCTCAAAGTTCTACATCGAAAATCGAGCATTTCCCTAGAAATCAATTATATCCAAAGACTTAATCTCCATTCTCATCGCGCATTACTCCCCTAGTAATTGCACTCTCTGATTCCAATTGAACAACACCATCAATGTTGATAAAAGTCCAACCCCCTGTCATTTGTTCCTTATAAGAGAACTCATAGCATCCAATCGACTCATCTCTAAGGATTGAAGAAAATTGTTTGGCCCAACTGGTCAATACTTTGATTATCTCGTTTGAACTCCAAGTTCTCCCTTAAAAGATGAAGAGATTGTGATTCTTCCATAAGCGCCAAGCTAGTAAATCGAAGAGACAAGCCCAACTAGCTCCTCTCTCATGAAGCTTTGTAGTATCCTACAAATTAAAAGATATCCATTCGTGCAAATTATTAGAGAAAAAATTCAACTGTTGATTACCCAAAACAACCTGTTTCCAAACTTCCATAGTTGTTGTGCAATCTCTAATAGTATGCATTATGTCTTTTGAATTGTATCCACACGCTTGGCTCTTTCCAAATTTGTAAGGAGTCTATGCTTTAGAACAATCTAGATAAATAACCAAACTCTTTTTGGTCTTGGAAGCTTCCACACCTTTTTCCATAGAATTCCAAGATTCTTCCTTCATCATCTTATAAGCACTTTTGATAGAGAAAGCTCCTGTCGAAATGTGACACCAGAAAAGTCTATCAGGCCCCTCAAATGGGTGTGGGGGGGGGGAATGCCCACAATGTGTTGAAGAACATCTTCTGGTAGCCAAACCTGCAAAAGGTCAAGGTTCCATGTGCCTTCCTTTGTGATCAATTCACTGAGCAAACGGTCAGAATCAATATTAACATTAATAGGGATATATTTAATCAAAGGCCCTACATTTGGAATCCAAGAATCCTTCCAGCATTGAATTTTATTACCATTACCAACTAACCATATAAGATTTTCTCGTAAAAGAGGTCAAACTTTTGAGAGTGACTTCCAAAGGAAAGAGCTCCTATCTTGCGCAATACTATCTGGTATATTCTCATTCATCCCATATTTTGATCTGATAACACGAACCCATAAAGCTTCATCATCAAACATTACTTTATAGCCAAGCTTCAGTAAAAATGAAATGTTCTGGTCCCATAATTGTCTCATGCCAAGACCTCCACACCACTTGGGTTGGCATATAGAATCCCAACCTACTAAGGACATCTTTTTTTATCATCGAAGGATTGCCAAATAAACTTCCTCACTAGACTTTCAATCTCTTCACATTTTTTTCCTAGGGATCATCAAGATTGCATGAAATAGCTAGGAATGAAGAGTAGAACCGACTATGTTAAAGTAACACGACCAATAATGGATAGTTGTCTAACATCCCAACTTTGTAGCTTCATACGGACCTTTTCTACCATAAAATACATAGTGCTATTTGTAACCCTCTAATGGAAAAGGGGAACTCCAAGATAATGCCCAAGATTTTGCACCTTTCGGAAACCAAGCAAGTTACTGAGCATATCAGTAATGAACTCCTCTACTCCGTTAGAAAAGAACATATTGGTCTTTCGAGCATTGACCTTATTTCTAGAGAACTCACAAAAATTATCCAAGATTTTCTTTAACAGTCTATCATGCTTCAAATCTGCTTTGCAAAAAATAACTAAGTCATCAGCAAAAAAAAGATGAGAGAGAGTCAATCCTAAACGGGAGAGGCGTATGGGACTCCACTTACCATTTGCCAAAGCCGAACTAATAGAGTGACGTAGCCATTCCATGCATAGCACAAAAAGATAGGGAGAAAGTGAGCATCCCTATCGAATTCCCCTAATAGGCCTAAATTTAGATGATAGAGCTCCATTCCAAAGAACCTGCATGGTGGAATTAGAAATAGCAGATAAAATAACTTTTCTGAAATAATCTGAGATATCGATTGCTTGAAGTGAAGCATTGATAAAGTCCCATCTCACTTGATCATAGGCTTTTTCTAAATTGATTTTAATCGTCATCCACTTCCTTTTATTATTACCTTTCATGGAAGGACTAACTTCTTGTGCAATAATGATATTATCTTCCTGCAATAAATCATGATTGCTCTTGTCCAATACAAAAAACCTTGCACTCATGACTACAGAGAAAGTCGCTAAGTCGAAAACGCCAAGACTTGTAAATAATTTTTCTTAAATTATAATATTGTTGTTCATTTGATTTCCAATAATCGAAATTTCTACTATTATAAATTTTATTAAATTATAATATCATAATTTTTTTCTATAACACATTATTATATTTTTACCATTTCAATAATTATATATACAATGATGAAATGATAATTTCATACAATGGGATGAGATCAAACAGAGCAAACAATTACCATAATTGTTCCATATCCACTTTCCTCTAAAAAAAATTTCACCTCATCTAGTTTTACATTCGAAATTTATGGAAGAAATCAAATTTTACCATCCCTATAACATACAAAATTCGTTGAAGAAACGATATATGCAAAATTAAATTAGTAAACTTAAGATTATTGCATCTCGATCTAGTTTTGATGTACAAATAAAAACAAAAGTTAAAAATTTGGGTTGGGTAATTATGGTCAAATGTGAAATTATATTCTAACCTCTTGTACTTGTACAAAATGGGCATAATATTCTTATCAAGAATTTCAAAAGATTGATATCTCTTCTTCCTACATATTTCATACAACAAAATAGATCGTGCGATCAACACACTTTATAATCTCGAAAAATGGTTGTTATATACAATAATTAGGTACGTATAGTAGCTCAAAAATTTAAGTAGAGCATGTATGTAGCATAATGTCAATATCATAAATATTTTCAATATATAACTTGAGTCCATAACTCTATTTTCTTAATAAATTCAACAATAAGATTTCCACTTAATATACATAAATAGATAAAGTGAATTGTAGAAACATCATTTTCAATTATCATTACTATTTGACCTAAATTTGATCCATTATCAAGACAATTTCTTTTTAGCTTGAGCTCTCGCAACACTCTTAATTTTAAAGTTTAAACTAATCTTATCTTTATTTAGCATTAAATTATAGAGGTGATTGCATGAGAAGGATAATCATCTATTCGATATACCTATAAGCTTATATATGTCCTTATCATATATGCACATGTGTGCTTTCATAAAGTATGAATTAATTATTTTAAAAAGAACACCGAGAAAACTATATTGTCCCACTCGAACAACTTTAGCAAATCCATAAGATAGTATACAATTCTATTGATCTAACATGTTTATTATGCAGTACTTTGAGAATCGATTTCATAAATTGATTTATAATCACCTTAAGCATAGACATGTATGACATGTTGACTTTCTTACGTATAATCATATCTCTCAGATAATTATATTTGGTATATTTGATCTTTAAATAGTTTTTGAGATCTTTTGCGAATGCAATTACAAGTTGAAAATTGCATATCACCATCATTGTTTTTATGTATCTTTATTAAATCACAAATGGTTCCAGAATCTCATGTCAAATAGTCATTTACACTATTAGAGAAAATGATAGATGTAGAGTTGGAACTCAATGACATAAGCTATTACAATCCAACTTATGTATGTTCATTTAGTTCATCCATTAGCTCAATATAACTTTTGGCAAGTTACATTTAACATGGACGCTTGATTGAAACAATTAATGACCGAACAAAGAGAAGTAGACCATTAAATTTATTCGTTAGAGTAATATGTGTTTTCACATTTTGATGATTAGTTTGATATTAGGTCAATTTACTCACTTCATATATTTATTTTTTATTAAATAATAAAATTGAAGTGGAGCTAAATTAAGAAATCACATTGTTTAGTTATTTGAAATGAAATAATTTTATATTAAACAATGATACACATTAATTCTAATACATTAAAGTTGTTATGATTTTAATAGGGTTAGAACTTGATTGTCTAAATTATTTAATTGGACAATTAATTTTAATTTTATAAACTAAAATTAATTCTAAGTTCATACATGAGATTCAAATACATGGTCTACTATTCAAGGAAATTGAGTTGACCCAAAATAAGCATGCTATCCATTAGGGCTTGCAAGAGACTATTAAAGAGTCCGTCAAGGCTATTAAAGAGTTCCTAAATTTGATTCAAGTGGCTAGACCTCAATAACCTATGTACATCCTCCCCTTATATTATTTTTCATACTAAATCCTAAAGCCTAAATTCTCTCCTCTCTTAAATACCCTGAACCTTAAACTCTCTTACCTAATTTCCTTACAAAAATTTCTTTATTAAGATTGCAAGATCAACGCAAGACACCCAATGATAGAGGAGGGAGCGAAAGACGAATATCATATTTAAGTTGTTCGACTTGAGAAAAAAATTTGGATTTGACCGGTAGAGGAAAAATAAAGAAAATGAAAACACTAAAAAGAAAAAAAATTGAGAACAAAGAATAAATAAAAACAATAAAGAAACGAAAATTAAAAAAAAAACAAAGTGGAAGATGAAACAAATAAATCGATGGATATGATGTATAAATGTAAGTGTCCAATTGAACCTTTTGAGATATAAACCCCAACAAACTCAATTAAGGACTCTAATCAACTCTCCAAGAAAGGCAAATTGAAGGACAAATAATGATTTCTCACAACTTCTTGAAGAAAACCGAGAAGAAAACTGCTTCTAAAAATCACAAGAAAGAAATCTTGTACAAAAAAAAACTAATTCCTAAAGTTGAAAACTTTATTCATGAAAACAATTGTATATCTAATAAACAATGAAGAGGCCTTTATATAGGCTAGCTAAGTACATCTTATTAAAACTCTCAAGTATACTGGAACTTTAATTAATCTAAACAAAAGTAGTTTTAAATTAAACTTTATTACTTAATAAGTATAAAACTCCTAAATAGCTCAAAATACTTAAAAAATATTCAAAATTCAGAATAAATAAATTATAAAATAATAAAACCTAATAAATAAAATATTGGTATCATATATAATAAAAATTAAGCTTAAAAATCGAACCTTCTAATTTTCATAATCATCTCATCCAGAAATTCTACTCACGCAGTCTTCACTAAAAAGGTCATAACTTGAGCTTCAAAATTCAAAATCAAGTGATTCAATGTGTGTTTTGAAGATAAGAGATAGATCTTTAAACGCTATGAAAACATCTCAACCCAAAAATACCTAGAACCCATCCAAAAGCTCATCGCAAGTAAACTATTTTTCCGAAATTGAAAATTGACACATTTGATGAATGGAATTTAATAAATTTCACTCGATCCGTGTATATATCTCCCAATACTCAAAGTCATTCACGGTGGTAGCATCCTTGTACATAGATATTGTGTCAAAACAAAACAACAAATTTTTCATTTTCCTTGTCATTGCATCTTCCATGTATAGATTATATATATCGTCAACCAAACAACAAAATCTTAAATTCCAATTAAATAAAATAAATAAGGTAATGTAACATATTCAATAAGATGCTATATAAGTAAATTTACGTTTTGATAATCACGAGGTAATGTTACCTACCATCCATAAACCTAATTAGACTTATTTATTAAAAAAAGTAGTTCTCGTTCTAAGATTCCTTTTGCTTTTATATTATTGTATAATATATTGTAATGAATTAAATCCTTCATTGTTGGCTGATAAAATAGTGGGAATTTGAAGATGAAGTAAAAGTGCTAAATTTGATATTCCTTGTACTTTTATGATAGTTTAAAAGTGATTGTATGTTGTTTGTTAAACAACTGTTTGGATTGTTATTTATGATGAATCTTCCATTTACGACTTTAACTTATTTTTGTAATAAATGCATGGTTCGCTATACAATTTTCTTGTACGATTATTGGATGATTGTTATGAAATATACATATAAATTTTTTTCCCTTTAATAGGAAAGAATTTATGCACACGTGCATGCAAGATGCATTGTAACAACTTTCTGTTATTGTCGGTGTATATACCACTATTTTTTTCTGAATGCCACTTTTTTTCTCAGCCACTTTTTTCCTAGTACCGAAGGAAAAATCTATTTATCCCTTCATCATGTATATGAGCATATATAATATTTTTTTAGTTTTTAGTTTTTGTGTACTTATTATATTTGCATGCAATGCTTGCTCAAGTTTCACTATATTTTCTTTAATGTGTATAATTTTATATTTAATCATCATTTCAATTACAAGAAACCGCTTGAAGATAATGTTGTTATGACATTTAAACTCAAGACGGTAAGGTCAAATTGTTCTCAAACATTTTACATTCACGTTTCATCATAAAGGTTTCTGTTATTTGGATTTTATTGTACATATTTATGACTTTTTTGAGAGATTACTGTGGCATTAATTTTTTTCTATATATTTTTATTTACCACACATGATGTAATAGTCCAATTTTCAATTGTGATGAGAAAATCGATTTCAGAATCTCATTTTTGTAAATCGGGTCTGTAAATATTCAATATGAATATTTACTGAGTTGGTAAAAGTTTATTAAAGTTTGGTTCGGTAACTTGTTTAATTAATTGCTTAATTAGGTTATAGGGACTAAATTATAAAAGTTTTATCGCTATAGATTTTTAAATAGCTAAAGGTTCCAAATGGTAATTAAATCATTTTATATCATGAATTAGTGTTTAGATTAATAGGTTTATTAAATTAATTAAATCATGTTTTAATTAATTAAACAAGGTTAATTAACTTTTAATTAAAGTATAAAAGGTTAAGAAAGTGGAGTTGTCATCCTTGTTTTCTTCTTCTCCACCAATTCATCATAAGAAAAACAAAGGAAGATAGAATGTGAAGCTTCAAACTTTTGGTCAACAATGGTGAGTTCAATTAAGTCTTTTTCTTGTAATTTTTATGTTTTTGAGGTCATGAGAGCTTGATTTAGTTAGCCTATGTACCAATTTGCAAAACCATTAAAGTTTCTAAAAGTTTTCATTGTTGATTTCTTGAAGAAATTGGTGTTAAATTGATAGATTTTAAGCTTAGATGTGAAAAATGACTAGATTGTAATGCTTAATTGTTAGTTTTGTACAAAAGGACCAAAGTGAATAAAATGTAAAATTTATGTAAAATTTCAGTAATAATATATAGTAGAGAGTCCCCAAGAGTGTTACATTCCTCCAACCAAATACACCTAGTTTTATTTATACAAAAATACACTCTAATTTGCTTTATGGAAAGTAACATTCTTGAGGTAATGTGAGATTCCGACACAAGGTTTGTATGTTTCGATTTTAAACATTATAATCTCACATTCCTATATTTTGATTCAAATAATGTAACATTCCTGAGGTGATATGAGTTTCAGGCATAGGATTCTTATGTTTGGATTTCAAACATTGTAATCTCACATTCCTAATGAAGATTTTGAAATATAGGGGTAATCTTAAAAACATCTATTCCTTAGATAATCTTACATTCCCTTAGTAAAGTGACATTTTTGACAAATTTACCTATATTATTAATGACTTTAATTTATTTTACTTAAACCAAAATAAACTATTAATAAGAACTAATTGTTTGAATTCCCCATTTCTTTGATTTACTATTCAAATAACAATTTCAACTACAATTATTTATTATTATAAATTGAGAAAAACATTTAGTCTGATATATTTTTTTTTGTCTATTACATTTTATCAATAATATTACTTTTATAATAATTTTACTTTTTTTTTATATAATTTTGGTCAAATTTACTTTTAAACATAACAAACAACATGTTTTAACAAAACACAGGCATTTTTAAGATTGCTTGTAGGATAAAAAAAATACACTACTAATGTAGAAAATATTTTTTTGGTGAAAAACCTAACTACAGTAAATAATCATAAAAATAGTATACCTACCTACTTAACCTAATATTTCTCCTAATAGTTGTTCAGACTCGACATTTGGATATTTGGACGGGTCCCAAGCATGGATAGCATTGTACTGTCTTGCCCAACATACTGATATTTTAGTGGTCTCCGTTAATCTTCATGATAAACCTTGGAAGACAAGTAAGTTTTTATTCTTCCATAGGCGCCATTCTACCAAACCAAATAGGGTGGCCTAGGGAACCTTAACCCTTGGCAGCCACCTATAATTTCTTAAATTTATCCCAATCTGGTCTACGATATTCTTTGAAAGTAATTGGGATTGCCAATTTATAGAAACAAGGTTTAACCAAACTTCTTTAGCTGCTGGGCAGTTTCTAAGACATGTAAAATATCTTCTGTATTATGGTGACAGACTAAAGAGGATGTATTTTGACCAATCCCTTTTCGTACTCCCTCTAGGTTGGTGAGCAACCGCTACTTGCATACCAACCATAAGAAGAAACAGATACGATGTGGTCCTTGATATTTCCAGATTTCCTTCCACCTAGTGTCTCGTATACTACACGTGCTTTTTGTTATCAGTTGATATGCACTTTTGACCGAGAAACTCCCATTTGAGGCATATGCCCAACGAACTTTATCAGGTCCTACTAAAGGATGTGGGGGAGATATGTTCATAATCTTTTTGTATGACTTCTTTTGATAATTTTTCTCTAGATTCTTCTAGGTTCCATTCCTCTTCTCTGCTACCATATCATTGAGCATACAATTGGTTGCAGGTCTATTTAGGGTCTGTACATGCTCTATCAGTGGACCTACTTTGGGAACCCAATTATCTTTCCAACAATGGACCTTCGTCCTTGTTCCAATCGACCAACATAGACTCTCTTTTAATAAAGGCCAAACCTTTGCGGTCGCTCTCCACATTGCGGAACAACTTCCTGTTGTGATACTTCTCTTTCATTCCATATTTTGAATGCAACACACGCACCCATAAAGAACTTTTATTGGAGACAAGATTAAATTCTAGTTTTAATAAGAAAGACGCGTTTTGGTCTTGTAAGCGCCTTAGACCTAGGCCTCCACATGTGCGTTGTTGACATATTGTCCCCTAGTAAACTAATGTCTTCTTCCGTTAAAAATAATTTAATTTTTTTGTATTTTTCTTATATTTTCTGAATTTTCTTTTTGAATTTTATGTATTCTTAAAAAAAGAAACGTATACTTTTATAGTTTTTAAATTGTTATTATTTTTTTAAAAAAATTTCATGATTTTTTTTCAATTTAAATTTTGATTATTTAAAACTTTTTTAGTTCAATTCAAAAATTGAATTATTGATTATGTCGTAAAATTATTTTTATTTTAATTGTATGTATTTAAATTGTTTGGATTGTTATTGATAAATATCAAAAGTAATATGTTTTAGCCTCATTCTTAATATGTTTTTGAATGATTATTCGATTTAAAATGGAGAATTTATGCTCCTAATCCTTTAAAATTATGTTTCTATACTTAAAAAAGCATTTAGGAGAGAAAAGAGCGAAAAAAGGAAAATCGGAGCAAGTTTCAAGAGTCACACGGGCTGGACACACGACCATGTGATCCACGCGACCTTGTGCCAGCCTTGTTTAAATCACAAATTGCACTCCAAACACGCGGAAATATACAATTTTTAAGTTTTTTGAGCATTCTAAGATTTATATATAACAAAGATAAGAAGAGATGAATGAGTCGTCTTAGAATACTCAAGAAAACAACTTGAAAAACATCATTAAAGTCAATTTTGAAGCAGATTTCCATCAAGATTGAAGATCTCTTTTTTATTTTTTGAAGATTATTATGAGTTTATTTGTTTTTGTGGTTATACTGTTTTTGGGATTTTTTTATTTGCTATCATGAACTAATTTTCCAAATACCCTATGGGAGATGAACTCTGTTTTTGATTTCTATTTTACGCAATAAATACTTAGATATTGTTCTCAATTATGTGTGCTTAATCATTGGATTAATATTTCTATACTATTAATCCATGTTTGATGTGCTTAAATTAGAGAAGGAATATATTCTGTTTAAGAGTAGATCAAGCATAATTGAGTGGAGTTGCATGCAATCCTAGAAAGAGGATGACATAAATCTACCGGATTAAAGTCAAATCTAATTGGAGGATCCATAGATCGAGTTAATGCAATAATAGAGTTTTAATTAGAAATAATTTAAATTAATCAACTTAGAGTCAGTTGCTCTTAATCTCGAAAGAGCTATTAGCATAATTTAGGAATTTCTACGGATCAAGATATTAAGTAAATAATGTTTAATTCAGATTGATAATGACAGATGAAATTTAGGTGGATTCTTTCGTGGGTATTATTTTACTTCTTGGTTGTTAATCGTTTGCTTTCCCGATTTCTTCTTTGTCGTGTTTGTAATTAATTTAATTAGTTAATTTTAACAACTTTCTGTTATTTTTGATTATTACGCTTTTTTGTAATGTTCTGCTGAAGTTCGATAGGGGGATTTGCACTCATTGTAGGATTTACACTTGACGATTATATGTTGGTTTTGATTTTATTTTTCTATTAGCAAATATTTTGTTGATGAATATGTCTTATGAATTCTTGGGTAGATTTAGTATGTTTTATTACATGTATGTTGGGTATATTCACACACGTCAACTGAAGTGAATCGATGTTTATACCTTCCTCTTTATTTGATGTTCATATAAAATGCGGGGATAAAGTATTTATAAGAAGTTTGAATTAGGAGAAACAATGTATGATAATATAGTGTGACAAAACTTCACCAACTGATCATAATTGTTGATAGTGAAAATAAGGAATTGAGGTGTGTTTGCCTTATGTACATCATCTGACTGTTACACCAATAATATATTTAGTGTTATGGAATGAAGTGTAAGTGTGTATAATCTATTGAATTGCTCTGTTGAGAATGAAATTGAAAGGACTGAAATTTCTAAAAGTATGTCCCTTTTTTCTATTTCCTCGTATAGAAAGAAAAAAAGCTTTTTTTTCTCGAAAAAATTAAATTTAATTAAAAAATTAAAATTAAGAGAAAAAATTAAATTTATCATTTTCTTATTAAAAAAATAAAAATAACATGAAATCATAATTTCATATAATCCTTTTTTTTTATAAATAAACTACTTGAAGTTAATATGCATTTTTTTATTTTAAATTTTAAATTAGAAAAAATCAAACATGAATATCAACTTTAAAAAAATAGAAAAAACCAAGAAGTATAGAAAATTTTCCAAAAATTATAAAAAAAATATATACATTTTTTATTTTAAAACACAAGATTAAAAAAAAGAAAAAAATTAAAAATGAAAAAATTAAGAAATAGAAAACAAAACACCAAATACTATAGATACATAAATATCTATAATATTTTTTATTACTCTTGATTTTTTTTTCTAATTTCTTGAAATTTCATTTTTTAATTTCCTTTTTAATTATATTTTTAAAAAATACATTGTTATAATTTTTGATTTGTTTTTCTATAATTTTTGCCCCAAAGGACTATAAGAGTTCTTTTAATTTAGAATATGCCATGTTTTATGTGTTTTAAAAATATGAATAACATTTTAATGTTAAAATTGTTAAAATTTTTTTTTATAATATTATATTTATATTTACTCTAATTTAAAGAGTATAATTACAATATATATATTTAATTTTGAGTAATACATCAGACAAATTTTATAATTTAAATTTAATACTTACTCTTTTTTTTTTTGAAAATTCCGAAGCTTTTATTATTGAAATAAAAGTAGGCAAACAATAATTAAAGTACAGTTGCAAACATTAAAGCTTGACAGAAACAGAATAAAGAAAATCATGGGCGGTTTCTGTTCCCAAAAGCTTCGGCTAATGGTATTCTCAAACCTTCTTCTAGCTTCATAAGGAAAACCAGAAGACCAGTGGCTTTTCAGATAAGAAAGATAACCACTTAACTGGAAAAATTGATCCTGCTTCAAGGTGGGTCGAGCCATCTCTGATCTTCCTCCACCGCCATTGTTACTGCCCCAGGAGCATCCTCAACCCAGTAAGTGTCCTCACCGCTTTGAACTTCCTCTTTAGCCATTGTATGAGCAACATGGTTAGCATATCTTTGAACAAAACAGAATCTGACATACCCGAATGCATGAGATGTGTATTTTATGTCTGTGATGAGAGCCCTAATATTCGATCTATCTTCTGTGTTTTGATTGATTTTGGTGATGACCGTCTTGCTATCTCCTTCAACAATCAATCTGGAGAATCCCATGTCTCTCGCAAAAGACAGACCCTGTAAGCATGCAAGGGCTTCAGCAGAGAAAGCATCAGCGACGTTCTTGTTGTGTTTGAAGCCACATCACATAATTTGACCCCTCGAATTCCTTACCACAAAGCCAGAGCAGGATCTTCGAGAGCTTCCCTTGAATGCAGTGTCAAAATTTAGTTTACTCATCTGGGGGATGCCACCGCACTGGGGGTACATGACTATGCTCAGGTAAGGAAGTTTTCAATTCATCCAACTCCCTTAGCATACTTTTAATTTTGGTGTTGGCCTCGTATACAGATATGGTTTTGCCCTCCATCACCTGTTTATTTCTCCCAAACCATATGGCCCAGGCAGCTACCAGAACCGATCTGCAGGTACTCTCTTGTTTATTTTGAATTTTTTCCACAAACCAGTCCCACATATCCATCGAACTCATGACATTCAAATTAGTAAATCCCAAGCTTTCCCAAATCTGTTTTGCAGAGTCACATCCCATCACCGCATGTGCATTCGTTTCCACCTCTCTATTGAATCAAGAACCCTTCTCATGTGCAAATTAGCTCTAGTTGGTATAAGGTTATGTAACACTCGCTAGACTGAGATTTTGATTTTTGATGGCACTTGTATTTGCCAAAACAGCTTGTAAAATTCCTTAGTAGTAATAGGAATAGTCTCTGATTGTTGCGATCGAATTAGAAGCCGGTGTCTACTCCGAACAGTATATTCTCCAGTGTTCTCCCCATCCAGACTCGTTTATCAGTCTCTCCCTGGTGCGCAAGCGGAATACAAAGGATAGCAGCAGCTTCAGTCAGACAGAACACACTGGTAATCAATTCTTCCCGCCACATATTATTTTCCTTATCTATTAGATCAGACACCATATTAATTGTACCATTCACCCTTGTTGCATTAACACGACCACTCGTTGGTCTCGAAATCCAATTATCAGTGCAAATGGAAATAGAACAACAATCACCAACCCGCCACCCAGATCCCATCTCTAATAACCCACGCGTTGCTCATTTACTTTGCCAAATATACGATGGACACGATCTCAAATTAGCCTCCCAAAAAGTAGAACGAGGAAAATACCTTGCTTTAAAAATGCGACTCACGAAAGAATCTGGTTTTGTAACAACACGTCGACCTTGCTTGGCCAAAAGAGCGATATTGAACTTCGAGAGATCAAGGAATCCCAAGCCACCCTCTTCTTTTGGGGAGCATAAATCAGACCATTTTGCACCAATGGGATTCCTTTCTATTCTGGCCTTTTTGCCACCAAAATTGACTTATAATCCTTTCCAATTTATTACATAGTGATTTAGGGAGAAGGAAGCAAGACATCGCATGATTCGAAAGAGCTTGAAGAACGACCTTGATAAAAATCTCCTTACCACCTTGTGAAAGCATTTTAACACTCCAACTATTTATCCTTGCTTTTATCTGATCCTTCAAGTACATAAATGCCTCTTTCTTCTGACGACCCACCATAGTAGGAAGACCCAAGTAGCTCTCCGGATTGTGCACTCGCCTTACACCCAACTGAGACGTAATTTGTTCACACATATCTTCCGAAACATTAGCATTAAAATAAATCTGGGATTTTTTTAAATTAATCGTCTGCCTCGAGTAACACTCATGACGTTGAAGAATGGATTTTATAAGATTACCACCCGCAAATGAAGCTTCCCCAAACACCATGCTGTCATCGACAAAAAACAGATTGGTCACCGAAGGCCCTTTACAAACATTTGCTCCATTCAACCACCCCATTTCTTTAGCTTCATGAATCAAAGAAGCAAACCCTTCTGTGCAAATAAAAAATAGGTAAGGGCTTAATGGGTTTTCTTGGCGAATTCCCCTTTTCGGAAAAAAATTTGGACTTACCATTTATCCGCGTCGAATAAGAATAGAAGTAATACAATGCGTAATTAATAAGACCCATTTCGAATTGAATCCCATAGACAACATCATACCTTTCAAAAATCGTCATTCAACCCGATTGTACGTTTTGCTCATATTGAGTTTAAGAGCAAAAGCGCCTTTCCGTCCATACTTAAGTTGTTTGAATGCATGCAAAATCTCATATGCAATAATGATATTGTTTGAAATTAACCTCTGAGGTACAAATGCCTCTTAAGCTTCATCAATATAACAATCAAGTACTTTTTTAAGTCTATTAGCAATAACCTTCGAAACAATCATATATAAAACATTGCATAGACTTATCGGATGAAATAAATTCATTGCATTAGGCGCTGCTACTTTAGGAAGTAGAACAATATGAGTTTGATTTACCTCAAATAGATCTTGCTCTTGCCGAAGAACCCGTAGGCAATAGTTCATCACCTTATTCATGATAGCCCAGAATTTTTGATAAAAATGACGGGGAATCTGTCTCTACCAGGTGCTTTGATAGACCCCATTTCTTTCATTTCAATAAAGGTTTTTTCAACCTTGAAATCCTCTCTAAGCATCGCATTCATATTGTCATCAACACACTTTTGGATTCTCGAAAACACAGTCTTAGCTCATTCACAACTAGCAGTAGAAAAAATTTCCTAAAAATATTCAACAACTATATTCTGCATATCCTCCATATCAGTTCTAACAACACCGTTCCTATCCACCAACCCAAGTATCCGGTTTGAACGCTGACGTTGAGAAGTGCAACTATGTAAAAACCTTGTGTTTTGGTCCTTATATCGCAACCAATTGAATCTAGCTCGTTGCTCCCAATAGAGTTCTTCTCTATCCATCTCCATGTTAAGAGCCAGATTTATCTCAATAATTTCTTCCAAATTATCATCTGTTGGAGGAAGTTCATACAAACCACCTAAATGATCTTGTAAATTTTTTTCGTCCACCGCTTTTTCCTTTTTAATCTTGTTGCCCAAGTTCGCAACCCTTCCTCAACCTTCATTAAACGATCCGGGACATCCAGATGCGCATTAAGTTCCCACAACTTTTTAACTTCGGTTTCACAAGAAGTTTCAAAAAGCCATCCCGTTTTAAACTTGAAATTAAAAGAATCACCCGCTCTTCTTGAAACCCCAACATCCGTATCAAGCAAAATTTGACAATGATCAGAAATCGAGTTATCCAAATTCAAAAGGTTGTAATTCGGAAACAAGTCATACCATGCAGAGTTGTTCACCCCTCTATCTAGCCGTTCGTGTATATTATTGCTAGCAAAATTCCCCTACTCCCAGGTAAACCATCTTTCACTTTAACCCAAGTCCATCAATTGGCACGACTTTAACGTATCTCGAAAGTCCCTCATTTGCCGCTCGTTATGAACTCTCCCCCCTTGCTTCTCATAACTAAAAAGTATTTCATTGAAATCACCCAAAATAACCCATGGACGATTCGACATTTGGTTGAGACTTCAATAATTCCCAAGAATCTTTTCTTCGTCAACCATCCGGGGCCCCGTAAAAGCCCGTCGACCGTCAATCTAACCTGAGACCCTCCTTTGAAACTAGCACATCAATATGCGAATCTGACATGCTTTGAAGAGATATGTTACAATTTTGCTTCCATCCCAATGAAAGCCGGTTCTAGAATCCGCAGCTTGTATATCAATATCGTTCACAAACTCCATCCGCTTTCAAATCTTTTCCATCCTACCACTGGCCAGTTTAGTTTCAATAAAAAATACCACTTGGGGACACAAATCTCTCAGCGTGCACTAAATTTTACGAACGGATCGTGGATTCCCCAATCCACGGACGTTCCAATTAAGGATCTTTATAACTCCCGGTTGACTCGACCTGCGGGTTCAGCTGATTCTCTACTTTGGTTCACATCTGAATAATCCCCTATAGTCTCACTTGAATCCTTTGTAGCAAAAACTTGTGAAACATAACTTGTTCTGGGCCTTTTTTTCCCATCAATAATTGTACAAGGCCTATCTTCCTCCAATGATTCCATATCCACTAAATCTGTTAGATTTCCCTCCATTTCAATATTTGACTTCCCTGCCAAATTAATGTCCAGATTTGCACCCATCCTTCCCATGAAATTAGGGATACAATGATCCCCAAAAATTCGCCCCTTTCCTTTGTCATTATTTCCAAAATTAGACCCCCAATTTCCACTGGCATCCCGTAACCAAATGCTGCCATCCATCGCCCCTTTCCGGGGTATGGCCTTTAACGAGATATCCCATTCAAACGGTAATTCCTTCCTCCCATGGACCATTCGAATAATGCAGAAGCTCTCACTGTGCCCCAATTTTCCATATAGAAAGCAGAAAGTTGTCAATTTTTCATATTTAAAGGACACAAATAGTTCTTTACCGTTTGCAAAGATCAGTTTCTTTCGTCTTTTGAGAGGCTTTTGGATGTCGGTCTCCACATGGATTCGCATAAAGTTTCTCAACCCCGCCAAAACTGCCTTGGCATCATAATCGATAAATGAACCAATGAAGTCTCCAAATTGTTTGGCCATTCTTTCCATGTACATACCATTGGGGAGATCATGGATTTGTAGCCAAAAAACAGTTCGAAACAGTGGGATGCTCAGGGATCTTCCTCTTCCTTTAATCTTTGGAAGATCAACAAGTGATTGTTCAACGTCTATGTAGCTCCATTAACAATTCTATCAATGTCAACTTCATAATAAAATCTGAAAGAGAATCTCTTCTCACCCAAATCTGCAACCGTAACACCACCAAGGGGATGCCACAAGTTGGTTAGTGTAGATTTCATTGAATTAAAGTTGATTGCACTGGCTGTTAAGAAACAACCCACTAACTTAAGATTAGGGACCACACCCCACTCACTATCATCCTCAGCCACCCTCCACCCTTCATTCTCCTCCTCATCTTCATCATGCCATACAGGCAGACTCGAAAATCATTTTTAAAGATTTTAATCAAACAAAATTTAACACTTACTTTTTAAATTAACATTCTAGAACACAATTATAAACCCATATGAAAATTTCTGTAACCTTTGGTTACCATAATAGGCTGAATCTTTTTATTTTTTACCTTTTATTTTAATAAAATATTATAATATTTGATTATTTTGGCTAAATCTTTCTATGGAAATATTTATTTATGGTAATTTATAAGATTTATTTAGTGAAATTTATTAATTATAGTTGTCATCATATTAGTGCGCCAAATGGTGTATAAATTGTGCCACATAAGATTTTTTTTTTTGTAACATTATATTACTTTTTTAAGGTAATATTATGTTTTTCTAATCAAACAATAAAATTTTAAATTTCACAATAAAATAAATAAGTAAATTTACATTTTGATAATCACGAAAAAATAAACTACTTCCCATAAACCTAATTAGGTTACTTTATCGAAATTTGATCTAAGTGATAGTACACGTATCCATGACATAGGAAAGTTGTATAAAGTTTTAGCGAAATTCATGCGTTACAACAGATTTTCACGGTAAACCAAGTAGAGGAGGGAAGAACAAATGGCAGCAAAAAGAAAACCATTCCATAAATATCAATTAAAGAAAACCAAAACCCAAAATTGCCATATTAATGACAAATAAATAATGATGATGATAAATGTTATTATCATCTCAAATCCATACCTACCTTGATTCCTCTTTCATTTAATTGTTTCACTCTCATAATCTCTTTTATGATTTCAACGAAGATATTGTTTAATTTATGTTTTTTTTTAATTTTGTTTTAAAATAGTGAATTTTATATTTTTAATCCATTAAATCATGGTTTTATATTTAGGAAAGCATTTGAGAGTAAAACGAGCGAAAATAAAAAAATCACAAGTTTTAAGAATCACACAGGTTAGACATACGGTCGTGTGAGACACATGGGATGCCACATGACTATGTGTCAAATCGTGTGAAAATCACAAATTGCACTCCAAACACACGGAAAAATGCAATTTTTAGGTTTTTTGGACATTCTAATACTTATATATGACAAAGATAAAAAGAGAGGAGTGAGTCGTTATAGAATACTCAAGAAAATAATTCGAAAAACACTATTGAAGTCGATTTTGAAGTAGATTTTTATCAATATTGAAGATCCCTTTTTTATTTCTTTGAAGATTACTATGTGTTCCTTTGTTTCTTTTGATTATACTGTCTTTGAGATATTTTTATTTTCTATCATGAACTAATTTTTTAAATACCTAGGAGAGATGAATCTTATTATGAATTCTATTTTTTATTTCTGTTTTACGCAATAAATTATTGGATCTTGTTCTTAATTATGTGTGCTTAATCCTGGAATTAATATTTCTAAGCTATTAATCCATTTTTTATGTGCTTAAATCAGAGGAGGAATAGATCTTGTTTAAGAGTAGATCTAACATAATTGAGTAGAGTTGCATACGATCCTAGAAATAGGACAACATAAATCTGCCATATTAGAGTCAAATCTAATTAGGGGATCCATAGATCGAGTTAATACGATAATAGGGGTTTTAATTAGAAAGAAATTTCAATTAATCAATCTAGAGTCAATTGCTCTTACTCTCGAAAGAGATATTAGCATAATTTAGGGATTTCTATGGATAAAGATACTAAATGAAAAAATTATTTAGTTCAGATTGATAAACAGATGAAATCTAAGTGGATTCTTTCCTATGTATTATTTCACTTATTGTTTGTTAATCGTTTGCTTTCCTGATTTATTCTTTTTCGTGTTCGTAGTTAATTTAATTAATTAATTTTAATTTTGAATCCACCACTCCAATTATTCTGTTAAATAATAGAAAGACAGTAATTACTTGTACTTCTAATCCTCATAGGAATCTTAGTCAGATTTTTAATTAGTTTACGACTGCATAAGTTATTTATGAGGAATCTTCCATTTACGACTTTAACTTATTTTTGTAATAAATGTGTGTTCCGTTATATTGTTTCCTTGCGCAATTATTGGATGGTTGCTATGAAATATACATATCAAAAAATTTTCCCTTTAATAGGAAAGAATTTATGCACTCGTGCATGCAAGATGCATTGTAACAACTTTCTGTTATTGTCGGTGTATTCGATGATTATGCTTTTTTGTAATGTTTTGCTGAAGTTCGGTAGGAAGATTTGCAATCATTGTACAATTTATACTTGACGATTACATATTGGTTTTGATTTTATTTTTGGCATAATGATAAAATTAATCCCTAATGTTTGAGTGTTTGTCACTTTGACCCTTAAGATTTTTTTGAGCTCACTTTCATACATAATTTTTTTTGGTTAAATTAGTCATTTTTAACGGTCTTGCTGACGTGGCCGTTAAAGGACTAATAGTGCTGACGTGGCAATTTTTTTCCGCCTGGGCACTTCCTTGTATGAAGATGCTGATGTGGCACTATTTGTCTTATATCCACGTCAGCAAATGATTTTAAAATTATTAAAATTATTTTTAAATTATAATCATTATCATCCCGTTCTTGAAGCCTCCATCTTTTTCTGAGTTTTTGAAATCTGTTCTTAAGTTTTGATAAGAAACAAATCTTTGCTTTCCTATTTGGGTTTTATCAAGCAAATGAGTTTTTGATTTTGATTCAAACTAGATGAGAAATTTGTTTTATCAAGCAAATTAATTTTTTATTTTGAGTTTTTTATTTCGATTTCCACCATTGAGTAGTTAAGGTTCTCCATTTTTACTACCACGGGTGTCCTTTTCTTAGCATCCTTTGGCCACCAATTCGAAAAATCTAGCCATTTTCAGTTCAGTGAGTTTTACTCACACTACAACCAGCAAACAATAAATATTGAAAATCCAAATCTCAAAGGTCAGATAATGAAGAAGACTAAAAGGAACCTAGACTCAAATGGTGAAAGGAAAGTTGAGGGTATCCATTGTAGACAAAATGTAGAACCCAAACACCACCTCACCATTCATAGCCCTGCTTTAGAATCCATCTATGCAAGTATCTTCATCCGTCAGAGCAGCACTAACTCAAAATCTCCAAAATCAAAAACACTAAACAAAAATCCCCAAATCAAGACTCTTATCCAAAATCCCCAAATTCGACCACCCAAAATCCCCAAATTCAACAACCTAAAATCTCCAAATTTGACAACCATAAACAATTCATGGTGTTGAGAAGGATAGAAAAATCTTCAAATTTTTGGGAACTCTTCAAACATTACAAAATCTTCCTTCTAAATCATGAAAAAAACTGGGAAAAGAAAAACTCAACAAACAAACCGTACAAAAATCGATTTGCAGATGATCTAGGACGGATTCAATAAATAAATAAAAGAATTTGAAGAGAGAAAAAGAAAAACTCAGAAACTCCCCTCGTGATGATGAAACCAACTTCGAATAAAAAAATTTCTCCATTGATAACGTCCAATCAGTTTTTTCAGATAAAATTTTCGAAGGAGATGGAAACCCACTAAATTTTAAGCTTCAATTTCTGAGAGAATTTGGGATTTAGGGTTCAAAGGGGAGTTGTTAATTTTTTTCTACTGCCTGTGTGTTTGTGTTAAATAAATGGTGTTTTAAATTGTTTTTTTAATTTTAATTATGTTTTAACTTTAAAATATTTTGTTGACGTGACATATTTTTGTCTTATATGTCACGTTAGCATCTGTTTACGTGAAAGTGCCCAGTTAAAAAAAATTACCACGTCAGCGCCGTTAGTCCCTTAACGGTAACGTCGACAAGACCGTTAAAAAATAAAGATTATGTATGAAAGTGAGCGAAAAAAACCTTAAGAGTCAAAGTGACAAAACACTCAAATATTAAGGGTTAATTTTATCATTATGTCTTTATTTTTCTATTAGGAAATATTTTGTTGATTTAATTTGTCTTAGGAATTCTTGGGTAGACTTATTATGTTTTATTACTTGTAAATATATTCATACACGTCAACGGAAGTGAATCGATGTTTATACCTTTCTCTTTATTTGATATTCATATAAAAGGCGGGGATAAAGTATTTATAAGAAGTTTGAATTATGTTTTATTTGATGTTTATACCTTTCTCTTTATTTGATGTAAATTTTTTTATTTTAGATTCAAAATTAACAAAAATCAAACATGAATACAAACTTTTTTTAAAAATTAGAAAAAAAACCAAGAAGTAAAATTTCCAAAAATTATTAAAAAAATATAAATTTTTTATTTCAAAACACAAGATTAAAAAAAGAAAAAAAAGAAAAAAAAGAGAGAAAATGGAAAAATTAAGAAAATAGAAAACAAAACACCAAATAATATAGATACATAAATATCTATAGTATTTTTTATTACTCTTGATTTTTTTTTTCTAATTTTTCTTGAAATTTCATTTTTTAATTTCCTTTTTAATTATATTTAAAAAACATTATTATAAATTTTGATTTTTTTAATAATTTTTGCCCCAAAGAACTATATGTCATGTACCATGTGTTTTAAAAATATGAATAATATTTTAATATTAAAATTGTTAAATTTTATTTTATAATATTTACTTAGGTTACACCTGGGTAATGAACACCCTTGAAGTTCATATTTACTCTACTATTTTTTTGGTGAATTATAAACAGAAGACAAAACCGTAACAACAATATATTGGCGTGACTTGAACTCATACCATACCTAGAATAATGAATATCTTTAACCATCAAGCTAACACATAAATTCTTATTTACTCTACTTTAAACAATGTAATTACAAAATGTATTTACTTTTGAATAATACACCAGACAAATTTTAAAATTTAAATTCAACATTCATTTTTTCAGCACTTAATTAGTAAGTTAACATTGTAGAATACAATTATAAACCCATATGAAAATTTGTGTAACCTTTGGTTACCATAATAGGCTGAATCTTTTTAATTTTTTTTACCTTTATTTTAATAAAATACTATAATATTTGATTATTTTTGGCTAAATCTTTCTATGGAAATATTTGTTTATGGTAATTTATAAGATTTATTTAGTGAAATTTATTAACGGTAGTGATCGTTAAATAATCGTGTATAAATTATGCCATATAAAATTTATTTATTTTTTTATAATATTATATTACTTTTAAAATAATATTATGTATTATTAATTAAATAATAAAACTTTAAATTTTAAAATAAAATAAATAAGTAAATTTAAAGATAAAATAAGCTACTTTCCATAAACCTAATTAAGTTACTTTATTGAAATTAGAGCCGAGTGATAGTACACGTATCCATGACATAGGAAAGTTGTATAAAGTTTTAGCGGAATTCATGCGTTACAACAGATTTTCACAGAAAACCAAGTAGAGGAGGGAAGAACAATTGGCAACAAAAAGAAAACCATCCAATAAATATCAATTTAAAAAAAAAAAACAAAACCTAAAATTGCCATATTAATAACAAATAAATAATGATGATGATAAGTGTTATTATTATCTCAAATCCATACCTACCTTGATTCCCGTTTCATTTATTTTTTTCAGTCTCATAATCTCTTTTATGATTTCATCGAAGGTATTGTTTAATTTATGTTTTTTTATTTTATTTTGTTTTTAGATCAATTTTCCCTTTGTTCATCCTTGTTTGTTTGTTGAGATAATGGAGGAAGGTAAAAAATCTATGATTCATTGTGTTTTTTGATCTTTTTAAATTGTGTATGATGATAAAATTGTTGTTTTTTTTTTTTTTGAGAAAATGGAAGAAATTTCTTTTAGAAGAAAGTGAATTGAAGAGTATAAATCCTAAGATTCCATTGTCTTTTTCTTTGTTTTTTTCTCAATGAATTTTGTTTTTTTATCTTTCAAATGTATTCCTTTTGCTTGAAGTTTAATTCATGGGTTTAATATCTAAGATTCATTTTGCTTTTAATGTTTTATTGGCATGAATTAAATTCTTTTTGGTATATGTTTTGTTCTCCGTCAAATATTGTTATTTTAAAAAAAAATTGCTCATCCTTGTTTGTTTGTTGAGAAAATGGAAGAAACTGAAGAATCTAGTTCCTATAATCTTTTAAACTGTATATAATATAAATTGTTATTTGGATTTTTACTTATTTTTTATTATTTTCAATAAAATTTTATGATATTTCAAATGTATAAGTTTAATACATGTTTTGATGTTCAGAAAATTTTAAAAAGAGAGAAGAAAGTAGTTCTGGTGAGTTTAATATCTAAGATCTCTTTTGCTTTTATATTGTTGTATGATATATTGTAATGAATTAAATCATTTTTTTTTTGATAAAATAGTGAGAAATTGTAGATGAAATAAAAGTTTTAAATCTAATATTCCTTGTATTTTTATGATATTCTAAAAGTGCTTGTAAATTGTTTGTTAAACAATTGTTTGGATCGATATTTATGATTAATCTTCCGTACAATTTTAACTTATTTTTGTAATAAATGCATATTTTGATATATAGTTTTCCTGCACGATTATTAGATGATTGTTATGAAAAGATTTAAGTACACGTGTGCACAAGACGTATTATATCAACTTTCTGTTATTGTCGGTGTATACGTGCATATATAATGTCACTTTTTTTCCTCGTATCCAAGGAAAAAGCTATTTATCCCTTCATCGTGTATATGTACAAGCCCCTGAATGTTATTGGAATTATATTATATACTATGCATAGTTTGCTTAATGTGCCACCATGAATTGCTGCAGTATCTTGGTCTAAATGCCAATGCTGGGCCAAGTTTGAGAACCCAATTTCAATAAGAGCAATTTATTGTTCAATACTACATTATTGGCTTTGAAATTCCATTAATGAGTTTTTGCATGAATGTATGCAGGCTTTCTGAGTTGGAGAAGGTCTATCTGTGGTTGTACTTAGTCACATTTTTACTCAGGGCCCTTTTGGATGGGCGATTATTTCTAGTGTGGTGCGTTTAGCTTTCTTTTTGTTTCATGTTACGGTATTGTTATAATATCTAATTTCATTGTCACCGTTGTTTATACACTAACTGTAGGTAAATGCACCACCCATCCAAAGGGGCCCTAAATCAAATAATTTACTTTAGTCTTGAGAAGTAGGTTACCAAAATGTGTTATTGAAGATGGAAGCTATTGTGTGGTTGATGTCTTTCTGTTCGTCATTGAGGATAAATGAAATGGAGAAGTATTTGCAGAAGGTACCTATCTTTTCCTTTCCTAATAAACATTGATGTCAGAAGTTGTTTAGAAGTATGTCAGTCCTACGCTCATGAATGTTAACCATGGGTTTGTTACAAAGTAATGGACCAGGTCCTAGTCTAATATAATGAAGGGTGATTTCTTGTCAATGAAGCAATTAAGAGGTAAAAAAGCTTTTTACACCTTAGGTTAACCAGCATATGACGTTTATTATATATTTACCATGTTATAAGCATAAGGTTTTTCACAGATTGTTGAAATATTTTACCATTTGAAAGGTTAAAGCATTCTCTATTTTAGTAGAAAGAGTTTGGTAAATAAGATTTGTGAGAAATGTCTCTCTGTCCTCTAAATGAATCTGAAATTAGCAATGAGATGTTGAAGTTTAATAGTTGTTGAAGCACTAAAAGGTGCAAGTACAGATGGTAAAAAGGAGCTCAACTACACCATAGTTGTGATCATTGCAGAGATGAAGTCCATTGCAGGGTGTAACAATGATCGTGACTGTTTTATTTATATCTGCATATGTAATGCTTATGTATTGACACAAACATGACACGAAAAAATAACATGATATGAATACAGGATTGTCAAAACGTATTAATTATATAATTCTAACATGTCAACTCTTTTGAAAGCATGTAACACCTTAAGCATGATATGACATGAACAATAATACCAACACAACACATGACATAGATACACGAATTGCCAGGTCTAGACTGTATTATAGATTGGAGCATGAGTAGGAAAAAATATTTCTGGCTATTATTGAAAAAATGGCTCTCTTTAGAGCATGAATTAAAATAACATCACAGTTTTGTTAAATTGACAGACTACATTGGTCCACTTACCATGGGGTTCAAAATTTCACTAACAAACAGTTCGTTCTGATGTGCTAACATGGGTAAATGCATCTCATGTTAGACAAAGAACAATTGTGTACAACAATGTCAGTAAAAAAAAATTCTTCTCTGCTACTGCTGCAAATTTTTGTTCTCTGTAAGGGCAGATACTGGTTGGCTATTTTAGTTACCTTTACGGATCAACACTAGCTGGTACCTTGTGGTAACAATCACCTTTGTATTATGGCAGGTTCATTTCTTGTTTTCAGTCTTCATCTTGGCCAGCTTGCTGGCAGGAAAGTGCAATCTGGCCATTAGTGGTCGGGGTGCTCGAGTTTTTTGGTCAAATCCCCTTACGCAAACAAATCCTGCAAATAATTTGACTCAGTTAAAGGTGCATGGGTGAAAGCATGTTAAATCTTCAATCCATGTATGATCATCATTAATAGCTAGTTCTCAAAAGAGTGAAATATGGCTTGACTGAACTTCATTCCATATTAATTGCAATGCTTCTGGAAGGATTTTGAACTAGGGATGTCTTATAATAGCTGTTATTCTTCAATAAATGCACGGTTGCTTTTTAAAACTTTTTTAGATGTTCAAAATGTTAGAGAAGAAAAAAATGATAAAACCTGGTTTTCTAGTAGGAAATTACTTGTTGGTGTATGAACTTATTTTAATAAATAATCATTTCTTTACGTGCCTAATGAGAAGCTTGTGTTTGTTGCATGCAGATATGATATTCAAATACTTAGAAGTGTCATTTCATACCTTTCCAAAAGCAGTACTGAATTCCCTCGGTTGAAAGTCCTAGTAGACAGATTAGTTTTGTAAGTAACCTTTCTCCTTTATTACTGAACCAGGACAACAATTTTAATGTTCAAAAGCTTGGTGGGTAATTTCTTACCTTTGAATATTGATGATACAGATGTTCCAAAGTATACAGTTCGTCTTGGTAAATTCCAAATCCATTCCCTTGGAACATCGATTGGATTGAGGCTTGAATCATGATCTGCAAAGACCTGTGTGGTAATAGCAAATTAATTTTATAAACATCTAATTATCAAATAAATTATATGTGCTAGGGAGTGTAGGAATCCGCAAAATGTTAGTTCTTGAATACTGAAAGATAATTTGTAAGGTTTTGCCTTCTGGTTTCCCAGATCCACTTGACCCCTTTCTTCTGATTTCTGAGTCTTCTAAGAATTAGAGTTGGCAATAGTCTGAACAAGATTACCTCATTAACTTGAAAATAAGTCCCATTTAGGGGAAAGCTTCCTCTCATTGCAGTTCTACAAGGTATCTGTACAGATTGTGATACCAATATCAGTGAATCTTGGAGGTATTTGTGAATTGTGCTTCCATAACATTAATATATGTGTAAATCTTGCTCACCAAGATGGTTCCTCGGACTGTCTCGGTGTTAGCTTCTCTTACACTGTTGCAAGCAAAGCAGGTCTTCTCATTGCACAGTCTTCCTGGTTCCTGGGACCCACAACTTTGTTCTGGTGGTTGAATTGAGTTTGCAGTTTCACCTATTAAATACATGTTTACAGAAGCTTATCTAATTAATTTGTAGTAAAGCAGACAATATCTTTTTGAATAGCACTTATCAATGTGTAGTTCGAATTCTAACTATGATGACATATCCTATTAACACAATGGAAATCTATGGTGTGATCTTAACATTGTATCTTATTTACATAAGTATATCATAAATGGCATGAGCTGCGTTGTGCCTATTTATTAGCCTGCTTTATATAGCTTGGCATTCAAAGGTTTTCTTTTTACCTGGTGTCCATATTGCAAGAAGATAGGGGCTAGGATCATCAGGTTCCCGCTTTTCCATCTATAAATATTGAAAGATAGAAGTTAGATAGCATGTTATGTTATGCATTGAAATCACAGAATTTTGGAGAACTCAAGAATCACTTTACCTGTTTCAAGAGAGGATGTTTATCTGGAAGCTCATATCTGCATCATTGCAGCTAGTATCAGAATTTAATATAGTTTATTGCACACAGTCACAATTATGAACTACTGATTAGTTGACATCAAAGTTCTCTGATCTAGACTTTTTTTTTCCCTCTATACCAGCAAGTCTACTTTTTAAAGCAATTTCCAAGTATAACTGTAGTCCAAGTTTGGGTGCAGGAAGTTAAGTATATTGAGCACATTTTATCTAGAGTTTATTCTACTGATACATTTGCTGGGCTAATAGAACTTTAATGAGCCATTTTCATTCTATAATTTAGCCCCTTCTGACCACTATATTAACAGGGTTTTCATGATCATAGGTTGATGTTTGGTACTTTGGTCACATGATGGGGAAAATATCCACTTACACATAGTGCTCTGTTCGTAGCCTGCTCACATTCTTCAATTTTGGAGTAGGGATAGAAGCAGCATCGGGATTCAAAGCTACTAAAGCCTTTGACAAGTCCCCTTCTTGGAGTTCCATATTGCCCTGCATGTAATGCTGTAGGTTTGCTGTGAACTCTTCAATGTTGAGTTTTATTGTGGGAATTTCATCAGGATCATCATAGCATGCATCTTCAATATCGCTCTCTGATCCTTCTGCGTGCTCTGGTTCTGGTGTTGCCGGCTCCTCAATGATAGGTTCGCTGTTGCCAACATTAGGCCCTACCTTAACCAAGTTATGCAGTGGCGGAGGTAATGGAATTTGATTCACAGCTCTGGTAGGGTTTGTCTCAGAGATCATTGGAGCAGTTGAACTTGTTATACCTCTCTCTTCAGGCCCTGGTAGTGCGAACCTTGCACTGCATGAAGGAAAGTTGGCACAAATGTGAAACATAAAGTTCAAACTTTTGGAAGCCAAGGTAGGTGGTTTTAAGAGTTTGACATTTCTGTTTTTACTTTTACCATTGATTTAATCCTCCTAAGTTGTCTTCTTTGGGTCTTGAAGGTGGATGCATTGCATTTTTATCATTATACGCACTTATTTTTTTTATCACTATTACTTTAAAACTTGTTGGGATATTAGTTTGTTTTTGTTTTTTGGAGACTTGGGTTCCTTGCCTGATGTGCGTGCCAACTTAACATAGTGGAAAGAAGCATCTACACTATTGGGAATTTGAGAGGTTTAAGACAGTTCCTTTTGTTTTATAGTGGAATATCTTGGACTTCCCTTTATGTACACGACACAATTAATGTCTCCACATCAATGGAGATGCCTACCACACAACTAATTCATGGCTATGTTAAGTGTCTAAGAGATTTTAGATCCAGGCAGTTGTCAATTGAAATGACTGAATACCAAATTGAATGCTAGTTATTCTTGAATGCTTCAAGACCTTTACTGCCTTAGGGAACAAAGACAAATGTTGGATGCCTATAGAAGTTGAAGCTAGTGGCTTGACATGTTTTAAGGTTGCTGAGTTTCTCATATATGTTTCTTAGATATGCTTACGCAGACAACAAAAGTAAAACATCAATAAATGATTACTAATCAGTAACTGAGCAAAGAACACTTTAAAGACTTAGATTCTGATATTGATGCTCATGCCTGAAATTTAGATGTATGCTGATGAGAAATGCTTATTTCTATCTGCCTGAGTTATTGTGACATTATAAAGGCAAGCTGGAAATAGGCTGGACACTAACCTTGCAAAAGCACTTGCAAAGTGCCTGCATTCCCCTCTCATTGGACATGCATTGCAATTTGGTTTACTCTTTGTGCAGAACACCTACGTAACATGTTAGTGCATGAGCATATTGCTTCTCTTTAAAGGCCTGACTTCAAAACATGATTCTAATTTATGAAGCATTGATGTAAAAGTGAACCTAGTGAAATACCTTTCCGAATGTAATCATTTGATAATGTAGTTCATACCTGTACCAGTAGTGCATAGATAAGTAAAAGTCTTTTATGAATACACATATATCTAAAAGAGGGGTTATGAGGTTACAATGTATTTTGATCAAGTTTGCATAATCTTGGCCAGAGATATTTTTGAATTGACTCCAGTATTGGGTACCTAAGAGGAACTTATTAGCATCTGTGAGCAATGAAACAATGAGAAAAAAAAAGATGTTAAGTGGTTAAATGTCTATTACTTACAATTCTAGGAGGTGCAACTGTAGTGACTCAGGCAGTGGTTGGAGAGGAACCCATCCCAGCCTAACCGCTATTCGTCCAACATTTGTGTCAACCTTCAGAAAAAGTGAATGTTACAAATTGGACAAGTGGTGTTGTTGATCTTGTCAAAACTAGAATTGTAAGTAAATTTTATTCTGAGTCTTACTGGAAAAGCAAGATGGTGAAGAGTTAAAAGCCGTACACACTCCACACTTTTCAGCCCCAATCCCCGTATGCTTAAAAGATAATCCCTACAGCATAAACAATTTTATGATGCCATTAACATAAACTTCATAGATGCAGGAGATCATTTGTTATTCACTCTGATTTAGTTAAAGCCATGAAGGCTTTTGCTATTTATGAATGTAATAACTGTAACACTGAAGAATTAACTGTGAAACTTGAGACGGCTTACTTTGCTTTATCAGGGGGGACATCTCTTAACCATTCCAGATCAATGCTTTCATGGTCTCTAACCAGTCGGTTCAAGAATTCCTGCAAAATTTTTCAAGTACTTTTAAATATGTTGTAAATGTTGCTTAATAAATACTGCGAGCTGCTCCTAGCTAATATTAGTTACTTAGAAATTGAATTCATTTCACGTGCCTTGATTCGTTCTGCTAACATGTTGTTCATCCCTCTCTCTTTGATGGTGTTAGAAATCTCACTAACATTAGCATTTCTCATTGCTTCATAATCCAGGGAATCCATTGTATCTTTACTTCTTTCCTTTTTTAAACCATTGGCCTGCACCTGTTTCCTCAACTGGTCCCAGTCGGTTGCATTATTTTTCCCTTCCTGAGCCTTTCTTCTTTTGGGCTTTAAGCTGCTATTTTCTCCAAGCTGGTTTTCAGAAGAATGCATTGGTTCCTTTGCATTGGATTGAACCTCTCTGTTTTCTGTAGCTTTGTCCTTAGCTGATGCAGTCATCCTTTCAACATCAGAAGGTCTTTCTGTGAGCTTGTGGGTATTTGCAGCAGATAATGAAGTACTTTTCTGCATCTTAGTGACTGCATCAGCGGTTGGAGGCATTGTGACTGATGCGCTTTCTGATTGGAAGTCCTTCCTCTTTTCTTGATGATTGTTGCAAAGTTGATTACTTCTAGTATGGACTTCTTTTTGGTGCATAATTTGCTCACCTGATAAGGTATTAAAGGTTGTTGTGGCCAGATCTTGACTTATTGGTTGTTCATTGTGTTGGACCATGATTTTACCTCCATTTTGACCTGGTTGTTTTGGCTTGTTGAGGCCAGAAGCAGTTGAAGCCCAGGAAGACATGCACTCTTCTCTGAAAGGTTCAAGGCCTTCTCTTTCCCATGGTTCAGACTCCAAACTCATGTGTAGGGGATGGCTGCTTGCTCCAAACGCTTGTACCCGAAATTGTTGACTTCTAAAATTGATATCTTGATTGAATGAGGAAGACCATTTGAGATTCTCTGTTCTTTCCAGCCTTGATGTCTGCCCCTCTTCTGTAACTTCGGACTGTTTATATTTTATCCCTTCATGAAGTTGTGAGCTCCCACTAGCACAATGGTAAAATTCCTCAAATGAGGCACTGTTCTCTATCTGGTCAAGAGTTGAACCATGAATGCTGAGGAATTTGCAGCTCGTAGTGGGATCTTCTGTTTCTGAGTAGGAGCCTGAGTAGGTTCTAATTCCTCCATTTGCTTGAATAACTGAGGAATCAAAAGAACCTTGCGATGATAGCACTTCTTCCTCCAAGCTTTGACTATATGTTCCCATAAAGCTTGTTCTCTCTATACCTGAATACTCACTGTTCCTCAGGTAATCTGTTGACCTGTTGGGAGTCATGGAGCTTTGGCTGTCAAGTTGATGCCTGAATGGCTTTTCATGCCATTTGATGATTTCTTCTGACTTCAGTTCACACACTTCTGGTTCTTCAATTAGTATTGTTGCTCTCTCTGCATTGCAGTCTCCTTTGCATGATGACTTCAAAGGAAACTTTGCTGCTAGAGACATGAAGGCAGAGCTGCACGGTAGGAAAGTGGGAAAATGTTTCTTTACTTCCAATTTTTCAGCGTTTATATGTACTTCCAGTATGAAAAATAACTTACCTTGACAGGTGATCGGAAACATTTTGGGTTAGGAAGACTCCTATTACAGAATCCACCACAGATCCCTTCCATTTTGAGAAGCGTCTATCTCCTGCAAGGTTTTATGACACTGGTCAGCATACATGCTAAAATCTACAAGACTCAAGTGAAGTGTTTATGCTGAATATTAAGGTAATTTTGATCGATACAATTTGTTGCATGTGGGCTACACAAAAGGCACTAAAATTCCAAATTCTCTCATGCAGGAACTTAGGTAAATAGGCCAGAAAATTTTAGTGGGAAGCTGTAGTATAAATATATAATTTCTATTATGGTAGTTCAATTATTTGAAGTTCTTATCTTGTTTAAGTGAACTTCAATTTTCAGATGCCATAAAGCTATTTTACCAAAAAAAAAGTTCTAGTAGTTTTAGAGCAGTGAATATTATGCTAGCTTGGCAATTTTGTGGTGCATGTGGCTGGAAATATTTCTTTCTCATGCTGTAATATCTTGTTGTTTATGCAGGCACTTATACCCCAATGTACGAAAACACACTCCTAATGGTTTTTATCATGTATCAGAAGGCCCGGGGCGACATTAATCTAGGGAGCAGATGCAGCAGTCTTTGTACTACAGTATTGGGACCAAACATGTAATAGGGTGTACCTTGTACAAGATGCATTCTTGCTATAAATGAATCAACTCGGCCACGAAAAACTCTCCTTTCTTCTTCCCACCATTTTTCCTTCTTATCTGTGCCTTCAGTGTCTTCTCCCTCCTTTCCCATCAACAAATTCCATACTCTATTTGTCTCTGGATCAAGGTCCACTCTAGGTCGTACTTTTTTCTTGATAGACTCAAACCCCTCATAAGGGATAACTGTTCCAGCTCCATTGTATAGAACAAGTGCATTCTGCAGTTCTGCCTTGGGTTTGTTGTTCTTTTCTTCAAGAGTGAGACCCTTGAATTTATTAATCATCTCCTCGACTGGATTAAGAGATACCTGTTTTGCTGATTGCCCTGCATATTTTACCAAGAACAGTTGATGAAGTGATGGTCAGTAGAACATTTTGGGAAAAAATTGTAGACAAGGTTTCAAGGTACTACAGTTGATGAAAGATAAAGGTTTTTGTTAGTACCTCTTGCTCTGGTGGACTGCTGGTTCTCAGACACTTGTTTCTTTTCTTGTACCATCTTTCCAACTCTGGATGGAACATTTGTGAACAGACCAGGTTCTCTTTTCTTGTTTTCTGAAACATTGGTATGGAATCTTTGGCCAACCAATCCAATTCGAGCTGTAGAGACCTTCTCAGGGGTAGTTGGTAGAAGAAGATTGTGGTTCTCAATTGTGGCTAAGTTATGGACTAGAGCTAACCCATTTGTGTTTCCTACTTTTTCGATGCCTGAATGCAGTTGGGACAAAATATTTTGCTTTGAAGAAGTTAGATCACCAGCTGTAGAGTTTACATACCTGCTCCCTATGAGTTGGCTAAATGCGCCACCTTTTCTCCTGTCTATGTTATCACTTCGGAAATGGGGATCAGATGTTCCACAATCTCTCAATGATGTAAATTGTCCTGCATTAACATCATTTGTGCCTCTTGTTTGAAGTGGTCCTGCAGCATGGGACACTGAGCACCTCATTCCATACTTATATGCATGGAATTCATCCTCAATTATCCTTCTTTTCGAAGCCTGGAGAAAAGCTTCCTCATTACTGCAGCCATTTCTGTAACCTTCATCCTCTTGAAATATCGCTTGGGATAGCAAGGAACTCATTGTACCTGCTGTGCTGAATTGTCCATGCTCAATGGCATGATAGTGATCTCTCTTGGATCCCCTACCTTCATTAGAGTTGGACAAAACTGTTGCTACTGACTGAGGGTGTCCTTCAAACATGACTTCCGTGGTCCCATCAATATTTTCCCAGTTTCTTCTTTGTGAAACAAATTGGAAAGCTTGCTGTGCGGAAGTGTACCCATTTCTGTAGCTTTTTTGGTTCAAATCAACATGGTACATGTTTGCATTCCTTGCCATGGCATTTACATTTTCCATCAGCTCCTTTGCTTGAAGTCGGGAGGCTGTAGCAGCTGTGATACCTGGCATGGACATGTAATCAATTGGCATCTTTTTCTTCAAGAAGGGGGAGTGACTACATTCAGCTTGTAGTTGTGGGTTTTCCACAGACAATCCACTCTGTTGATTAGACTGTGTAGTGAATCTTGTTCTAAACCCACTATTTCCTACACTGGAAAATCCCATGGAGCGAGATTCAGAGGACTTACTACTGAGCATCTCTTGGTGATTAAGTATACCAGCCAGACTTCCATTTCCAGTGTTTTCCAAGTCAAAATTCAATGCTCTTCTGCAGGATCTTGGAGCACACGCAGGACTAGGATCAGAGTCCCTTATGCAGTCTACTTGTGGAGCTGCTGATTCTTTCTGGTTGGTCTCGTACATGCATTTCCCCATAATAGTCATCCCAGCATCACAAGCAGATTTGTTCGCAGAATCTATCAGTTCATCGGCTGGTTCTTTCAGGCTTTTCTTGCGTACATACTTCCTCTTTGCTGGAGTTCCAGCAGTTGAGTCAGACGCCTTTGTTGGATCTGCATGTTGAGTTGCTGGTTCTGTCAGACCTTTCCTGCGTACATACTTCCTCTTCCCACTTGGGTTGTCCTTGGAGTTGACGTTTGCTGTAGTGGTCGGCTTTGGAGTTCTTTTGGGTTTGCCTTCCACAATAACCTTGGGCCTGTGTTTTCTTCGTTTAGGTGGTTTTTGCTGGGGAGTCTTATTTAGATCTATGCCTTGGACACTTCCCCTTTCAGAGTCCCTTTCCTCCATTGGTGCTGAAATGATCACAGATGATGAATCGACAATATTCTGTAAGAGATCACCATTCTGTTGAGAAAATTCCATTTTTTTGCATACAATTAAACTTTCCTGCTTTTCCTTTTCAGAAACTGAGTTTTCGTCTGCTGCAGGATTCTGCTTGTTTGTCTTCTCTGTTTGATCTGGTGTTGCTAGCAAGGATTGAAATGAGGTGGTGAAATGAGAGGGTGCACCGACTTCTGTCCTCGCTGGTGAGTTTAAATTGCAGACTGGCATAGAAGGTATCGGAAATCCATCTGTAAAAGTAACATTCAATAAACAGATTTTGGCTGAACCAATGCTGTTGTGACGCTTTTCCATGGCATTGTAACAGACTTGCACAATTTCATATAAAGTTATTGAATTCTATTAACATAATAAAGAGAATCTGCAATAATGAAAAATTACAAAGTTCTGCAGGATAAGCGCAAACCGTCTGTAACACGTGAACTCTGAACTAATAGTAAAAGAAACAGTAAAATCATTTGCCATATACTTATGTTTGGAAGTAAAATGAAATTTCACAATTTTCTGTTTTAAACAGGTTTAACCACTTACATTGCGGCATCTGGAGGAAGCTGTCGATATTTCTCATGAAGTGCGAACTTGAGGATTGGTGTGAGCTGGAATGTCTCCAGTTATCTTCTTGAGAATGCAAATTCGGCATTGGCAGTGTATTACCGCTGCCTAAGCCGGGGATTCTGTTTGCAGAGGCAAAACAATCTGCGGCATTTCTGGTTGCCAGAAGATTTGCCCAGGTATGATCGTTCCAACTCGAGCTTTCATTTTGAAGAACAAGTCTATAAGAACCTGCAATGTTATTGATCATTCTGTTATTCTTTGCTAAATTTATGCTGCCAAAATATTGATCCTGGCTGAAACTGTGAGCAACTCCATTGTTATTTAGGATATCTTGAACATATCCCGTAGGAAATCCAGCAAATTCCTGCCAATTTTCTTTTCCAAACTGGTTCCCTTGCCCGTTCACCTGGATCGGATTTGATCCTGTTGGGATAGGCTTCTGTGGGGTTACCGGTATCCAAGAACCTGTAAACTCGAATTCATTTCCCTGTGGAATTGAAAACTCTTCACCAAAATTCATCTTGGATTGTAACACAAAAATCCTTCAACCAGCTCTTTCTCCCACTTATTATTCTTAGAAAAAAAAATACTTGAATTCTAAAGAAGGGTCCAATTCCTGAAAATTTTCCAGGATAATCACCAAAATTCCAATATTCTTAAGAAAAAAATCCCACCCCATTGCTTTATCCTTTCTTCCCAAATCACCCAATCTCCACCTAACATCCTCAACATAAAAAAAACCCAGAAACACCTGAAAATAATTTATAAAAGAAATGCCTCAGGTAGAAAACTAGCATAACAAATCAGCATCTAAGATATAAATAAATGATTTAGAAAGCCATTTCCAAATTAATTCCCAACAACTAATAAAAAGTTAACATACCATTTCTGTCCTGGAAAAATATGGAAAGCATGAACGAAATGGGAAACTAGATAAAAGCAAAAAAGTCATGTAATTCAATTTCTGTGAACAAAAATAAATTGTATTACTCACATAATTAAATCAGGATTTGTTAACTAAAAGAAATTGCTAATATCTTTGAAGATTCTTGTTGATGATAGTAAGGAAATAACAGCTGAATTGAGTTCATGTCAATGTACATGAACCAAGTTAAAACCATAAATCAATGTCCAAAATTTTATATAAAAAAATACATATTAATGCTTAGCGTAATCTCACCGTTATGTTGTTCTGGGTCAGCTTTGGTTTCAGAGCATAGTCAATGCCGGAAAAAAACCAGTCAGTTTCTATGGTAAAACCAGGAGAAAAAATAAGAAGAGAGAGAGAGAAAAAAAAGAAAACTTTAATACATCAAAATTAAAACTACCACTTTTGCCACTCCACTTTGTGTTTTACAAAACTGGGCACCCCCTAAATTATTTATTAGTCGTTATATGTCTATTAATGCTTACTTCAACTCGGTTCAGTTAAATAAATTATAAAAAATTCATCAAATAAAAAATTAAAAATAAAAAAAATTAGTTCAATAATTTTTTTTTCGATTCAATTGGTTTTGAGTGATTTTATGCTGATATTTCAATTTGGTTTGATTTAAACCACTTTTTTTTTCATGTGTTTTTTATGATTTTATAAAAAGATTTTAATATATTTTGAAAGCATGTATTCTTAGCTTTTCTTACTTTTTGAAAAAATATTGGCAATGAAGCAAGGAATATTAGCTGTTCTTTTAACTTTTTTTTTCTTGAAAATTATGTGGTGATTTTTTAATTTCGCTTGGGACTTAAAATTTTCAAAAATAATAATTATTATTATTATTGAATTTTTTTTTTAACTTTTCTTGATCCGAGGCAATGGGCAAATAATTTTACTGTCGTATTTTGGTCCCTGTTTCTTTTTTTTCCTTATTTGTCCCATAAGGAAAAAGAGAAAAATATGTTTTATTTTAATGTTTTTATAAGGAGACAAATACCTTTGGAAATGATATGTTTTCATGTTTTTGTAATAAAATTATTTTGAGTATTAAAATTGGAAAATTATTTAACCCATTTTAATGGAGGTAAAAGAAGTTACTGTCATGTGTCCATAGTTACTATTAAAAAAATTTATATTAAAAATAAATAAAACAAAAACACATGTTACTTGTGGAATAATAATGTATACAAATTTTCATTCAAATATGTAAATATAATTTTTTGTGTTAAAAATAAAGAAATTATTTATAAACGTTTAAATTAGAATTATATATTTTAGAATTCTTAAAGAGCAAATCTATATGAAAAGGGCAGGTAGTGAAATTTCATGGATTTTAGGGATGTTTTCATATGAATTATTTAGTTAATAAATTTTTTAAAATAAAAAAATTTGTATGTTTTAGTTACTTTAGATGTCACTTGCCAAAAAGACAAGAGTTTTAAGAGGAACACGTGGTGGTTTTGGTCCACATGACCTAAACACGTGATTTAGCTTTGAACTGAACCGCCCGGTCTTTTTTTACTTACTGGAGTCTGGACTGCCACAAACAAAAAGAGAAGAGGCGCCCACACTAAAATAAAAACCATATTAATAGTTATTTTAAATACTTGCCTGCATGATGTTACGTACTATATTCTCTCTTCTCACCTTCCTTCCATGTACGATGATTTCGTTCGTATTTATTTTTTAATATAGTGTTTAAAATTATTCATAATTTTTATATTTAATTACTTTAATTTTAAAATAATACTCATATTATAAAAATTATGTAAGGATTTAATTTAATTTAAAAATAAAATAAAAATTGTTCTCCTTTAAAGAAAAGGTCCCACCAATATAGTCAAAATTAATTAACACAATTAATTAATTTTGTACTAGTTTATCAATAATAGTTATTTTACTATAGGTCTAGTTATTTCATCTCATAATTTTTTTTAAAAAAATTGAAATGCAAATGCATTAAGCAATACGATATAAATATTCTTAAGAAAGTAAAAAAGTACTATTAAAAATGCATTTGTGTTAATAAGTTTAATTTTTATAATTAATAAAATACATATTACATTAAAAATACAGTATTTAAATAAAAATTTGTAATTATTTAGCCAAGATAATAAAAAAGTTGTAAAATCCCAAAATAAAGTGGGAGTTAATTATAGGGTGTGTATATTATAAATTTTGAAACTTTTGTTTAGAATATAAATTCTTTATAAAATTTAAATTTTTTCTCAATTTTTATGCTAACTTGAATATGGGCATTTGAAATATATTCAAGAGAGAGTAAAAAATTTAGAATAGGTAAAATGTGTAAAAGAAATTAGCTATTTAAAATGCTTTGGAAATATCCAATATTCAGTAAATATTAGATAAATTTGTTTTAATTGTTGAGAAAGGTGAAATGAAACCATAGCTACTTGAAACTTACATATCTATAAATCTCATTAAATAGATAAACATAACATGGAAAAAGCAACTCACTGAGGTATTAATATACAATTTAAAAACATATATTGTTGTTCAATACTGTAAAACTTGTCATTTATTTCAGTCAAAAATCTAATTAAAGAAGTATTAATAATAATTACCTGCGCATTATCAATATATTCATGTTTCATCAATGAATACAAATGAGTAAAATGAAATATATATAATTTGTATTGTTTTTCAGAACATATAAATTTTGATAATAAGATAGGAATTGGGGCTGGGAGAGGTGCTTAAAATTCCAGAACTTTGTCTCAATTGGACAGAGAGTTTGACCTTTGGCTAAGTGTGTGCTAACATGATAGAAGAAATGTCTTGTATACTAATGAATTATGAATTGATGCCCTCAGCTGGTACTGACCAGTTTGACTTTATCCCTTGGGATATTTCTCACTCTCATCAACTATGATTGCTATATTTCATTCGCTACATGAATTACAACACATTTATTCTAATTTTATTTTTATTCGATTTGATTTATTTCAAAATATAAGCATAAATCCAAGGTGCAATAGCATATTTACAACCTATTTGCTCCTTCTTCCTTGCTACACTGAAATCATGGAAGAGCTCAAAATATTTTAGATGTTCTTAATACACCTGTTTAAAGATTATGTCTTAAATAAAGTGACACAAATTACTATTTTAATAATAATAAATATAGTTTTATATATGGCTTTTATATAAAAATAGTCCTCTAGTATATTTCTTTCCCACTTTTATATATATTGAAAGAAATTCTTTTTCTTTTGCTCTCTCAAACACTTCGATCCAAAAGCTAAAATAGTTTAGGTAAAAACAAAAAAAAACTAACATGGCAGCAGGAGCAAATTATGACTCAAAACATGACATTGTTTTCATGTCAGAACCTATGTGGTATTTTAGAGATTTATAGGGCTGTAAATCAAGTTTGAAAGAATGAATTTCTGTTCATATCGTTTATTTATTTTTAAATTTGTTCGTATTTAATTTATGTTCGTTTATTTAAAATTATATATGTTTAAATTTATTCGTTCAATTTAAATGAACAATGTTCATTAATAACTAACAAACAAACAATAAATAAACATATATATATATATATATATATTATCTTTTAGATATAAAATAGTCAAATATAAATATTAATAATTATATTATAAATAAAAAAATAAGCACATATCATGATAATTCTATTAATATATACTAATGGAACAATAAATAAACTTTAAATGATTATTAAATGAGCTTGTTCATTAACATAAATGAACTAAACAAGTTTTGTTTGTATTTGGTTTGTTTATCCAAAATCTTGTTTATGTTTGTTTATTTAATTTAATGAACAAATAAAAACCAAACTATACATAAACAATTCATCGAGCGCTCTGTTCATTTATAGCATTATATTGATATAATCTTGTTCTTATTCATTCAACCTTAACCTAATTGTTAAATTTTGTTCTCTTCTTATTTTCAGGTTATTCAAGCTTCAAGTACGAGAATGTGAACTAGAAGTTCAAATTCATGCGATACTTGGAGTTATCCATGATTATTGTGGATTGGGGGTGTTAACTATACTTCTTCAACTAGAGGGGTGTTCAAACTACAGTTTTGTTTACCATTTTGGTCCGAACCTTGATTTCAAATAGAAAAACTTTGGTAAACAAGCTGCTTTTCAAACCAAACTTCGATTTTAAATTAAGGTTTTAACCCAAATCAAAAAGCCAAAACTTAAAAATTATGGCTTTTGAAACTTTTGGAGAAGTGTTCTTCAATGAAATTATCTTTTTATCTCTCCATTACGACATCATGTCTAAAATTGATATTTTATCTTCTTAAAAATACTTTTTGACAGTAATAGTAAACACTATCAAACTTTTCAAAAATATTTTTTTCCACAGCATTTTTCAAAAACACTTTTCAACTTCAATAAAAACTAGTTCTACAGAGAGGTATGTGAATGTAAATTTATTTATTAAATTAACTCTTTTTTTTCTTTTTATGAGTGCTGAAATTGAAATTCTTTATTTGATTATTTTGGTTGTAGAATGGGTGTGCGGTTCCAATGTCTTCAAAAGAAAGCATGTGGGAATGTGGTGGAGGAATGGTGAGCTGAAAATTCAAGTTATTTGACTGGGAACAAAGGACTGAGGATTAAAAATATAGCTGAAAAACAGTTAAAACAGGGTGTTTTTAGACAGGATTACCTCAGATAAAGTTAATAACAATGATGACGGTGAAATTAATTACTGTAACCGTGAGATAAAAGCTTTCAACGTACCACAATCACGATCTATTGGTGTGGAATCTGTCTTAGGACTTATTTGACTGTCTTTTGAACTTTGTGGTTAACACTCTATTTCAATATGGTTGTGATTTTGATACAAAAAGCAAAATAGTTTTTTTTCCCTTTTTAGTAATGTGGGTTCGGTTACTCTTTTAGGATTTTCTTCAACTATTTGGATTTATGTTTTTTTTTTAATAATAATTTTGGGTTTTGAATTTTTAGATTTATTTTGAGAAAATAATTATTGTATGGCTTTAACATTATTTGCAAAGTTTTTTAAATAATTTTTTAAAAAACAATTAAGGTTTAATGACAAGTTTGGTCATTAATGTTTGTATGTTTTGTGAAAATATCTTTAATTGTATTTTTGAGTTTTTTTTTTTATCAATTTTGTTTTTTTCAAACTATTTTTTTAACAAATTTGATGAAAGGGTCGTTAAAAAAGTTAAAATTTTATATGTGGAATATTTTTTTTATTTTTCAAGGTATCTTATTAGATCGAGCCCAGTTTAGCCTTTCGCATTCTGTATGTCCATTAAGGGTGGATACTGGTCACGAGTTTTAAAGCTGCTTTATATCTAGGACGAGGATCGAACCCTCGACCATTGATTAAAGTATATGTGTGGAATATTTTTAATGAAATGTAATTTATTATTTAGATAATTTAATAAGATAATTACATGTGAAAATAAAATAAATAATAATACATGAAATTAAAAATAAATTCTTCATTTAAAGAAAAAATGGTTATTTGTTGTATGTCTTGTCAAGTTTGTTGAATCTGTATCTTAATTTTTTGGTTTTTTTTATACAAATGACTCAAAAAATTTTATTATTTATGAAAATAATTCACCTTGAAAATCATGCACGTAAATTGCCTGTTTTGAACAGTAAATCTCGATGTCACCGTTGCCATTGACAGCACCATCCATCACAATCACCTAATGATTAGCTCGTGGAATTAAAAAATGATTTCTACATTGGCAGCACCAATATAAATACCACCCACTCATTTAAAATACTTGTATTCCCTTGGAAAATTTTTTTTAATAGGTTTTGCCAATGACAATGATGATCAGGGATTTAAATAGCGGTCGGATAGCGAAATAGCGGTCGTTATATAGCAGTAGTGGCACCTTCCGAAACCGCTATTATCAAAAATAGCGGTGTGAAGCAAAATCACACAAATAGCAGTGGATCGCGGTCGCAATTTAACGGTAATGGCCAATCGTGGCAATAGCGAGTCGCTATTCCCACTATTGTTCCGTTATGATAAAATTAAAAAAATAATATAATTTAAATTATATGATTTTATCTATTTAATGATTTTAGTTAATATAAAATTCACGATCGCGATATCCGTAGTGACCGCAATAGCATTCGTTATATCCGTAGTGACCGCAATAGCATTCCTTTGTTTCACTTGACCAACTATTCACCTTGTTGTCATTGCATTCACTGCAAAATCTACTAGGGACGAAGCTAAACTTTTTTTAAAGGGACCAGAATTAAATTTTAAATTTTAATAATTTATATTTTTATAATTTTTAAAAATTAAATCAAAATTTTATAATTTTAGAGGGATTAAAGTACAATTTTACTTTTACTAATTTAAAATTTTAAAAAATTTCAAAGAGCCTAACTAATAATATTCCATTTTAAGGAGGCTAGGGCGCTTGCCAGCCCCCTAGATTCACCTTTGCAGCCTATCTACTTTGAGGCTTCGATTCCATTTTTCTTCATTTCAACCTTACCTTTTTTTTAAAATAAAAGTTAGACGAGTGTCAACAAAGGTAACAACGGCACCGAAATTTTTTTACTTACCCTGTCACATTTTCTAATACAAATTTTTAAAAAACATAGGTGCCATAAATGAAAACGGTAACACCTATTAAAATATTATATATATTTTTTTCCGTAAGTCAATATTTTTAAGTGTCTATACAAATATACATACCGATGTCGCTAATAGCAACAATGACACTCAAAAGATTTTTTTTATTAGACAAACTAATGATTGGCTCATAATGAAGGGTGGTGCTGTTAAAGGCAATGGTGACTGCTGAAAACGAGTCAATTTTATAAATAATTTTGTAAATGAGTCATTTTGTAATTAATCAAACATTTTGGGTCATTTTGAAAAAAAACGTAGTTGTTTGGTGGCTAATGGCATGAGTTTCAATTTCAGTCCTTAACAGTGTATGGTTCTTGAATACGACTCGACAATTGTTGGAGCTAAGTAAGCACTAAATCAATTGTCACCTGTCATAAATCGTCTGGTTTGTCAGATTCAAACCATTCATATGTTTTCAACTCTTCGAAAATGTCAATATCTATTAAAACCCTGTCCTTCAATCATTAACTTTTGCTCTGATTAAACTGAATTTTTATTGCAATACATGCCTCTTTTTTTTTTGTTTTGTTAAAGCTAAAATAAAGTTTTTTAAAAAAATATTATATTTATATGTATTTGAATTAGGTTAATAGATTTGATATTTATTTTTTTTAAAAAAACCTTTATTTCTTGAAATTTAAGGGAGATTAATTTTTTTTTATAATAAGTTACAGATTTGATAAATTAGGTTTAAAATAATATAAAATAATATCATATGTAACCTTCATCAAAATGATTTTATAAAGTCTCTAATAATTTTCAATATGCTACTTATAAATAGTATATATATATTATAATTTTAGAAATTTATTCTTTTATAAATAAGATATGGGAAAATATATATAATATTTTTTATAAATAAAGATATTATTTTTTATAATACATAGCATTTGCATGAAAATAAGTTATGTTTATATTTTTTTGGTACTAATGTTTTTATAAATGAGTATATTATAACACTTTTATAACGTGTAAATTATTTTTCATAATATATTTTTGGTATTTAATTTTAAAATTTGTTTAGGATTTAAATAATATAATTTTTTGTTATAACTTTATAAAATACACATAAATTATTTTATAATGTATTTATTTAAGATTTCTAATATAACTTTAAAAGTTTTTTGTCATAACCATCTCAAATGCTCATATGTGTTCATCCTTTTAATATAATTTTTATAATTTAAATTGTATAAATATCTTTTTAAAAGTCATAGGGTAATTATATTTGGGTGTAATTACTCATATAATTACTCCAATTTTCAACCCTTAAGAATTGAAAAGTGTAAATTGAGTGCTTCAATTACACCCAATTCAATGAGACCTATTGATCTGTCGCAATTCGTTATAGCATATTAAACCTCTTTCTATACTTAATGAGTTCGTTAGAAAGAAATTTAATTATGTTTTTTTACTTAATTTTCATCTTTAGCACTTTCGTAATAAAATGAACAATTTAGCATTTTATATGACCTTGTGGGTCGAAGTAGGCCTAAAGGTAGACTAATATGTTAGGTGAGCATGCAGGACATCGCTTACGGTAGAAAGTGTCACATCCCTTTTTTTTATTTAAATTAATTTAGTTATAAGAGGGTGAGACTATCAGCTTCTATGTCTTAAAAATATTCACGTAATTTGGACATGAGGAAGTGTTGTGACAAAGTGGTAGGGAGCTTCTTAGCTACCCTTAAAGTCCCTAGTTTGAACCCTTATGTGCTCATTAATTTTTGCATATTTTTAACATGTGCATAAAGACATGGTCGACCACCCCTCTTAGTTGCCCTAAATTGGTTGATTCCCTTCCTCTTTAAAGAGTCAAACTTGCCTATAAGTTGTGAAACACATCCCCCTTTTCACTCCTTTTGCCAAAGCCTCCTCTCTTGCCTTAAGCTTATGGTGCATTGAACTTGGTCATGGTTAACAAGCTACAGCACCCCCTTGTGTCGTCCATCACCCTATTTGCAACCTAATTTTCAATTTTTTCATCTTTCCTCCTCTACTTTTTTGTCTCAAGCTAATTTTGAACCACCATCTCCCTTTGATTTTTATTCTCCAACCACCACAACCAAGCCCTCCATTGTTACCTAGTGATCACCCAACCACCCAAAGGCGCCGCCCTTTCACTTCTCCTCCTTTCAACTGTTGTCATCGTCATGCGCCGTCGTGACCATCGCCACGAACCACCGGGACTCTCCTCCACCTCCACCTATTTTTCTCCTATTTTCTTTCTTTTCTCCTTTCTACCTATTATGTTGACCAAACCCTCCTCCTTTAATATTTTCACAGCACCGTTGGACCATCGCACCTTCATAGTCAAACTGTTGTCAAGTCGTCGTCATCGAACCACTGTCATTGTCACTGCTGATAACCAAATTTTCTCTTTTTGCTTCCTCTTCCTTTTGTTGAAACCTTAGTGACTAAAATCCATATTTTCTTTTAATTATTCGATTAATTTTAGATCATTCAATCATCAATCTCGTTATATTCTCGTTCCTTCGATCATTTAAATTCGAATAAAAAGTAAGTGGAGCTATTCGATTCGTAAACTCTCATGGTTGGCTGAATGGTATAGGACCATGATAGTTTCGTATTTTATTATTATTATTTCAATAAATCATAAATACTAATGTGTTTTCGTACCAACATGAAGGGCTAAACAACAATCTTCCGAGAGATCAATAAGTGATATCGCTAGAGTGACGAAACTTAGTCTTGATTTTAGAGTAAGTGTTGGTAAGATCTACTTCAAGTGATTAAAACTTAAAATATTATAACGAATTTGATAGATCTAGTTATGTGATGTGTTTTGACACAATAGATCATCCTACCGGTTTATATCCAAGTGAAATCGTCTCAAATAAGATTGTGGCCATCGAATCTACGAATTAAGGTGTAAGATCTAACTCTCGTTTTAAGTGAAATTAAATATTATTATTTAATTAAAATGATATTTAAATAATTAATGTGTGAGTACAGCATGTAATCATGTGGGGTTGAAAAACTCAATCAAAGAGGAGATCAAGTAAGTGTCCTAACTATTACGTGTCATGAAAATTCGTGACTTGTGATATGTAATATGTATATTGTTGATTTAAACTCTATGTTATGTGATTTATGGCGAGATTGATTTGAGATGATCTAAATATGTGATGTATATCTGTGTATGTTAAGATCCATGTTTTAATATAAAGATGTGTATATTAAAGCATGTCAAAGTGAAAACTATGTGAAATGAGAAAATGTGAGCATGATACATGAACGTGTGTAAAGATCGAGAAATATGAACTATTAGCATGAATATGTGAAAAATGTGAAAAGTGGTATATATATGTGTGTGTGTATGTTAAAATGGCCATATCACATGCATGGGATGGGTTTGTGAAAGGAGGAAGTTATGTGGCTGCTTTCGGCAAATATGTGGTGGCTTGTCCACTATGTGACTATGTGACCGTTATCGGCAATTATGTGGTGGTTTACCCACGATGTTCTATGTGACTGTTTATCAGTATCTATGTGGTGGCTTTTTAACAAATAGTGTGTTATTGGATGGACGAGTTTGGGGGAACTTGATGTTGGTGTGTAGCGCATATGGGTAGGAAATCTTCTAAAATATGCATCGTTCATAAGCATGTCATGTTATGTTCACTAAATTTAATGATATGTGAATTCTGCGAAATACATGTTTATGATGTTTTGGATGTGTTATGCTACGTATTAAATTAAGTGTTTGTATTGATCTCACACTGAGCCTTTTAAAGCTCACCCATGAAATTCATTATCTCAGGCAATCCTTGAAATTAAGGCTCGAATCCGGATCTTCGGAAGGGACTCTCGGTATAATGATTTCTTGGTTATAAATATTTAATATGATTTGAGACTCTTATGGACTATTGTAAACTGAAAAATATATAGGATTTTTCCTATGTAATTTATCACCTTTTTTACTTAAATTCGTTGTTAAAACTAAGTAAATGTTTAATAAATCAATGAAATATGTGAAAATATGAAATTAGGACATAGAAATTATTAAAATGTGATTTTATGCTTTATTATATAGTTTTCATGCATAAAATGACTTATTTTATATTTATTTGAACATATTATATTTTTAAGACATAAAGTGAGCCATGCATGATTAAATTAAATAATAAAATGTAAAATCATATTTAATAATTCATTCTAAAATATTTCGTTAAATAATTTGGGTTGAATTAATTAATTAAATTAGGTTAATTTTATTTCTTTAGTCCTTTAATTAATTAATTTATTTTTGAAAAGTCTGATAAATTTTGTTGGATTACAAAACCGTCCAAATTGAAGACCAAGTCAACCCAATTTCGGCTACACATGGCTGTCCACATAAACAACTTTTTGGTTTAATTGCACAAGGTCCTTGCAATATTAAAGAAATCAGATATTTGCCCGAAGATTTACATTTGACCAAGTCTCAGTCCTGAGTTGTTATGGCATTTAAATTGTTCAAAAATCAATCAAAATTCAACTCAAAATCCACTAATCATGGTCGGCCACTCATTGAAGAAGCTTGAAGAGACTAAACCTCTCTATTTTTAGCAAACTACTCTCCTCTCTTCACCTATAAATAAAACCGCATTTCACCATTTCCTAATCATCCCTTCATCCAACTCCTTCTCTTCTCTCTTAATTCTCTCTAGCATTCCCTAGTGCCCACGCCTAGCATCATCTCTTCATAGAGATTTTAGCAATTAAGCCTTTTGGAGAGCCATCAGCAAAGGAGCAAAGCGAAGGAATGAAGGAGCCCTCTTCAATCAGAGTCTTGGGTGACAGCCACTTTGATTTGGGTTTAATCTTTCTTTTCTTTAATTTATTTTGAAAATGTTTGCTATGTGTTCTTTGTTCTTGTTTACAACAATGTTAGCTTAATTTTATTTAAGCTAGGATGATTGCTTTAATTAAATAATATTTATTTAAATCATGCTTATGATGTTTGTGCCTCAATCAATCATGTTTTCAATTAAAATCAAGTCTGTATTTTGTTCATATGTGATTGAAATGCACCTGAATTAGCTGAGCGATCCTAACCAGACGACGGCTGTAGACACATAATTGGAATGTGCATTCTCAATTTAGATCCTAACCCGATTAAATTGCAGGTTGCATAACAACTCTAATCAAGCTTTGTTATCTGCATAGTTTTTAGATTTATGTGATTAAACTATTTCAAACTTAACACGTCCCTGTTACCTCACACGAATGCTAAGAAACCCTTAGTAAATAAGGATCAGTAAAATGCATATTTACTAAGTAAAGGATTCCGAAAGGACCTAATGTGGTTTTTAAACTCATGAAAGATCGAGTTGCCATGGAATGTTTTTTCGAATGTTATTAAGCATGTTGATAATAAATTGAATTTAATCAAAGTAATTGTCCTAGTTTATTTATGTTATAATTATTGCAAATTGTGTTTAATCTTGCTAAAATCTATTTCATTCATATAGTTTGTATACTTAGGATAATTTGCATTAGGGATTATTGCATTTAGTTTAATATATTTAATTTTAATCACCACCTCTCAATCATATTGTGTTTCTAATTTTACCAAGTTGTTAATATAATTTTACAATTAAGTGATTTAACACAAATACAATCTCTGTGGAGACGATAACTCAATACTTACTTATTACTTAATAACGACTATGTACACTTGCACAAACCTACGCGTTACAAGTTTTTGGCCCCATTGCCAGGGATTGTTAACTACTGCCATAGTCATTTTTGTGAAATTATTTATTTTCAATTTGGTTTTTATTTCTAACATTACTAACTTATTCTTTTTAATTTTGTGATTTTCTTTCCAGATGTTTATGAGCATAGATCGGATTATCGATTTACTCCCCGTGACTCTGAAATTGAACGAACTTTCAGACAAAGAAGACGTGAACTAACAGCTCAAAGACAAGTCGAGATGGACCTTGGAAATAAGAATCAAGACCAAGGTAATGAAGTCGATTGTGAGCGAAATCCCATCCTCATTGCCGATGATAGGGATTGATGCATCAGACAATATGCTGTGCCACTTTTCAATGAGTTAAGTCCAGGAATTATAAGGCCAGATATTGAGGCAACCCAATTTGAATTGAAACCAGTAATGTTTCAAATGCTACAAATGGTGGGCCAATTCAGTGGTATGCCCACAGGAGATCCACATCTCCACCTTCAATTATTTATGGAGGTGAGTGATTCATTCAAGATAGCTGGTGTGACTGAAGACATATAGAGGTTGAAGTTGTTTCCGTGCTCGCTGCGAGATCGAGCACGAGCATGGCTCAAGTCATTGCCACCAAGTTCCATATCTACATGGCAAGAATTAGGAAAAAGATTTTTGGTTAAGTATTTCCCTCCTAGCAAGAATGCTAAGTTGAGGAACGAGATCACAACTTTCCAACAATTGGATGACGAGTCTTTGTATGAGGCTTGGGAGCGATTCAAAGAGTTACTTCGTAAGTGTCCTCATTATGAGATTCCTCATTGTATTCAATTGGAGACATTCTATAATGGTCCCAATGCACATACAAGATTGATAGTAGATGCTTCTGCGAATGGTGCAATTTTGTCTAAGTCTTATAATGAGGCTTATGAGATCATCGAGAGGATCGCCAGCAACAACTATCAATGGCCAACAAATCGAGTAGCTTTAGGAAGACGTGTAATCGGAGTTCATGAAGTTGATACCCTCACTTCATTATCAGCTCAGGTATCGTCTATTTCCACTATATTAAAACAGTTTACTGCTAATAGTGCTAATAATTTTGCAGCTCAGCCACCAAGTCCGTTTGAAGTAGTTTCTTGCGTGTACTGTGGGGAAGGTCATTCTTTTGAGAATTATCCATCAAATCCCAAGTCAGTGTACTATGTCGGGAACCAACATCAAAATAGGAGTGGACAAGGACCCCAATCCAACTTCTACAATCCTTCATGGCGTAATCATCTTAACTTTTCTTGGAGTAACCAAGGAAATGGACTGAACAACAACTTTATACAGCATAAACCCAACTAATCTCAAGGGTTCAATCAGCAAGCTCCAAAACCACCTCAACCTGAGTCATCAAATAGTTTAGAGAACTTGTTGAAAGCGTACATGGCAAAGAATGACGTTTTGATCCAGAGCCAAGCAGCAACACTGAAAAATTTGGAAAACCAAATAGGTCAGTTAGCTACGGAGCTTTGAAATAAACCACAAGGAACCTTGCCAAGCAATACTGATAATCCAAGAAATTTGGGTAAAGAACATATCAAGGTAGTGGCATTGCGAAGTGGTAAAATTCTTGAACCCCGAATGATTGATGTCGAAGATGAATCTGTTGAGAAGGAGGAGAACCAACCAGCTGTTGAAGTTCCTACATCAAAAGAGTCAGAATCTGCAAAGTTTGATAAGGTAAATCCTAAAGTGCATTCAGATACTTTAACATCTTCTTTGGATGCAGATTTACCTACTCAAAAGAGTTGTCCGATTCAACTGAAAGTTCCATCACCTTCATATCCGCAAAGATTACAGCAACACAAGCAGAAATAGGAGGTGCAATTCAAGAAGTTTTTGGATGTTCTGAAGCAGTTACACATCAATATTCCGTTGGTGGAGGCTTTAGAACAAATGTCGAATTATGTGAAGTTTATGAAGGATATACTGTTCAAGAAGAAACGACTAAGTGAGTATGAGACTATTGCCTTGATGAAGGAGTGTAGTGCGTTCTTGCAGAACAAGCTACTGCTGAAACTGAAAGACCCAGGAAGCTTTACTATACCCTGTATCATTGGTGAATCTTACTGTGGTAAAGCTTTGTTTGACTTAGGAGTGAGTATCAATTTGATGCCTAAGTCTATTTCCAAGATGCTAGGGATAAGTGAAGTAAGACTTACAATCGTGACGCTTTAGCTAGCAGATTGATCTTTAGCATATCCCGAGGGAAAGATCGAGGATGTTTTGGTAAGAGTTGATAAATTTATTTTTCCTACTGATTTCATAGTCTTAGATTTTGAAGCAGATAAGGAAATGCCGATCATCCTTGGGAGACCTTTCCTAGCCACGGGAAGAATGTTAATTGATGTACAAAAAGAAGAACTTACCATGCGAGTTCAAGACGATCATGTAACCTTTAATATTCTTAAAGCTATGAAATTTCCCGATCCGATAGAAGAGTGTTCAGTTATGGAAGAGATAGAAACCTTGGTTTCTATGGAAAATAATTTTGAAGAAGACCCATTGGAGAAAGCTTTAAAGTTTGACCCTTTGGAGGATGAAGAAGGTGAAGAAAACATGGCTTTGATGGAAGTCAATCCGAGAAATTTTATTCAATCCACACAGTTTGAACCGTTGGAGTTAGAAGTCAGAGAATTTGTGCAACCAAAGTTGTCAATCGAAGAACCAGCTAAACTGAACTAAAGGTACTTCCTTCCCATTTAAAATATGTTTATTTAGGTGATTGTTCTACTTTGCCTGTGATTATTTCAGCAAAACTGATGAAAGATCAAGAGGAGCAACTAATTACTATTCTTAAGAAATTTAAGAAAGCAATCGGTTGGACCGTAGCTGATATTCGAGGTATAAGCCTTTATTTTTGCATGCATAAAATTATTTTAGAGGAAGGTGAAAGAGCTCGAATTAATGGGCAAAGGAGGCTTAATCCTATTATGAAAGAAGTTGTGAGAAAAGAAGTGATCAAATGGTTAGATGCGAGAATCATCTACCCTATTTCAGATAGTTCGTGGTTAAGTCCGGTGCAATGTGTGCGAAGAAAGGTGGAATCACGATTGTTGAAAATGAGCGTAACGAGTTGATTCCAACGAGAATTATTACTGGTTGGAGAATTTGTATTGACTACAGAAAGTTGAATAAAGCCACTCGGAAGGACCACTTTCGTTGCCTTTTATGGATCAGATGTTAGATCGACTGGCAGGTTAATGAATTCTATTATTTTTTAGATGGCTATTCGGGATATAACCAAATAGTTGTAGCTCCAAGGACCAACATAAAACAACCTTTACTTGTTCGTACGGTATGTTTGCTTTTAGGCGAATGCCTTTTGGTTTATGCAACACACTTGCTACATTTCAGCGATGCATGATGGCAATATTCACTGATATGGTTGAAAATTTTGTTGAGGTTTTCATGAATGATTTTTCTATTTTTGGTAACACTTATGATATTTGTTTGAGTAATTTGGCTAAGGTATTGAAGAGATGTGAAGAGACGAATCTTGTCCTTAACTAGGAGAAATGCCATTTTATGGTTAAAGAAGGGATTGTCTTAGGGCATAAAATCTCAAAGAAAGGAATTGAAGTCAATAAAGCAAAGGTGGACGTAATTGACAGATTACCGGTCCAATCAATGTGAAAGGAGTCAGAAGTTTCTTAGGCCATGCAGGTTTTTATTCAAGGTTTATCAAGGATTTTTCAAAAATTTCTAAACCTTTGTGTTTGTTGTTAGAGAAAGATACAGTGTTTGATTTCAACAAAGCATGTTTGGAAGCTTTTGAAGATCTGAAAAAGGGTTAATCTCAGCCCCAATAATCATTACACCTGATTGGAGCTCACCTTTTGAGTTGATGTGCGATGCAAGCGATTATGTCGTTGGAGCTGTGATGGGTCAAAGGAGAAACAAAGTGTTTAACCCTATTTACTATGCAAGTAGAACTTTGACGGGAGCCCAACTCAATTATACGGTAACTAAAAAGGAACTCTTTGCTATAGTTTTTGCTTTTGACAAATTCTGCTCATATCTTATATGTACCAAAGTTACAGTATCTACTGACCATGAGGCCATTAAATACTTGCTCATGAAGAAAGATGCGAAATCGAGGCTAATTCATTGGATAATCTTACTCCAAGAATTTGACCTTGAGATCGAAGACAAAAAAGGTGTCGAAAATTAAGTAGCTGATCATATGTTAAGGTTAGAACAAGATGAGGTAACTCGATCATGCGTTCCTATCAACAAGAATTTCCCAGATGAACACCTATTTGAGGTAAGTCAAATTCATGAAGCACCTTGGTATGCTGATTTTGCCAATTATCTTGCATGTGGAATAATTCCTCGAGAAATGACATACCAACAAAGGAAGAAATTCCTTCACGATTGTTGGTATTATTTTTGGGAGGATTCATTTTTGTTTAAACATTGTGCAGATAATATAATCCAAAAGTGTGTAGCTGAAAGTGAGATTGCCGAGATCTTGTATTATTGCCATTCATCTCCAAGTGGGGGACACTTTGGTAGTTCACGTACTGCAGCAAAGATTTTGCAAGCAGGCTTCTTTTGGCCTACATTGTTTAAGGATGCTTATGCTTATGTTAAGAACTGTGATAGATGCCAAAGGACAGAAATATATCAAGGAGAAATGAGATGCCTTGACAAACATTTTGGATATTGAGCTATTCGACGTTTGGGGCATTTTCTTCTTAGGCCCGTTTCCTTCTTCATATAGGAACAAATATATCTTAGTTGTTGTGGACTATGTATCCAAGTGGGTTGAAGCTGAAGCATACCCTACAAATGATACAAAGGTAGTCATGAGATTTCTACATAAGCATGTGTTTACACGATTTGGGACTCTAAGAGCTATTATTAGTGATGAAGGTTCTCATTTTGTGAACAAGTGGCTTAAGTGGTTGCTTGAATAATATGATGTGAAGCACAAGATTGCTACTGCTTGTCACCCAGTCGAATGGGCAAGTTGAAAAAGTGAATCGTGAAATCAAAGGTATCCTTGAAAGGGTAGTACGCCACAACAGAAAAGATTGGTCTCGAAGGCTCAATGATGCATTATGGGCTATCGAACAACATTTAAGACACCATTAGGAATGACGCCATATCTGTTAGTCTTTGGAAAGGCATGTCATTTGCCATTAGAGTTGGAGCTCACTGAGCTTTGAAGCAGTTGAACTTTGATCTCAAGCAAGCCGGTGAGAGAAGGATATTACAACTTGATGAGTTGGAAGAGCTGAGATTGTTTTCCTATGAGAATGCCAAAATGTGTAAAGAAAGATCAAAGAGATGGCATGATAGTCATTTACAACCTCGCGAGTTTTAAAGAAGGTCAGAAGGTTTTGTGTTTTAATTCAAGGCTGAAGTTATTCCTGGGAAGCTTAAATCTCGATGGAAAGGGCCTTATACCATCTACCGAGTTTATCCTTATGGAGTTGTTGAATTATACGACAGTTACGGAGGTACGTTTAAAGTTAATGGTCAATGTCTCAAACACTATTGGGATGGTGAAGTTGAGTAAGTTGAATCCTCGTTCAAATTAACAGACCCTTGATTTTTCATGAACTCATTTTGTAAATAAATAAATAATTAGAACTTATTTTCTTAACTTTGTACATTTAATTAATTCTGTTTAAGGAGATTGGAACTTCAAGCGGGACCGTTGTGACCCATCCAACCTTTCTTGAGAATTAATTTAATGTAATTTGTTAAGAAGAAATTTCTAATTGAGTTTTAAAATTTTTAAGTTTAATTCTTTGTTGTTTAAATTTTAATTTTAATTGTTATGTTAATAAAGGGGTCAAATTTGGCCTAAGTACTAATCAATTTTTTTGAAGAAGTTTGTAAATACAGTCTGAGTTTGAGGCCTAAGACAGCAAAAAGGAGGGAAAATATCCATGCTTTGCCGCCATTCCATTGCTTGTCGCCCAAGTAACCCTAATATAGCTAAATTTTTGCTACATGTTGCCCTAATTTTTCCCTATATAAACCCCTCTTCATTATACTATTTTTCATATCCCTCAAAGCAATTTGCTTAACCATAAAAATCCATAAATTTCCCTCTTGTGCCGTTAGCCTCAAATCCAGAAAGAAATTCTAGTTTTTCTTCCCTTGTTGTCGAAATCACTTATTGCCGCTGCTAAAAGATTACCGAAACACCAACGTTACTGCCGCACATCGTCGTTGTCCCTGCCGCACACTGTCGTTGCTATCGTACGCTATTGTTGTCGCCGTACCATCCTTACCGTCGTAAGGTTTTTGCTGTTGTAAGTCTTTACATCACCTTGCCGATTCCTCTTCTCTCCCTTGTGCCGAAACTTTGCCAAATTTTCGAGAAAAGATACCATGTCTCTCAAAAGAACTAGATCTTCAAAGACTACTCCTGAAAACCCGATTTTGATCGATGAAGAAGTGAAAGAGAGATTTGATTCAATCTTCAAGCATCAACCTATGATGCCGGAAAAAGGTTTTAACTTGAAAAGTCATGATTTGATGGTTGTTCCCGTACCGATTAGAAAGAAAATCAATGCTCTCAAGTGGGAACGATTTTGTGATGCTCGTTCACTTCCCGATGATGAACTAGTTCGAGAGTTCTATGCTAGTTTGACTATGCAAGATGCTACTGAGGTTATCGTTCGAAGGAAAAAGGTACCTCTTACTTCTAAGTCCATCAATGATTTGTTTAACTTACCTGATGTTGAAGAAGATGAGTACTACCTTATGATCAACAATGTCAATTGGGATTTTCTTCAACATGTGCTTGATGTTGTGACAAATCCGGAATCCCAATGGATTATAAGAAAGTTTGGGAGCCATTCTTGCCGAAGGGAATACCTAAAGTCGGTAGCAAAGGTATGATTTTATTTCGTTTGCTACAGTTTCATGCCTATCTCACATAGTTCCACCATCTCGATGGAACGGATGCTTTTGTTGTATGCAATTTTGATAGAAAAGTCCATTAATGTTGGGAAAATTATTCTCAAGGAGATTCATGATTATGCTAAAAAGAAGACAGGAACAACTTATTTCCCATCATTAATCACTTCACTTTGCTTAAGGGCCCATGTTAAAACGCAAGCAAATCTAAAGAGGCAATATGTTCAAGGGTGCATTACAAATCATGATCTTGAATGGTTAGTAGAGAAGGTGCATGAGCTGAATCAAGGCGAGCAAGAAGAACCAATTGAGCCAGATATCGAGGAGTCAACAAATGAAACTGAAATTGAAGCTAATTCAGTTACAGACATTGAAGAAGAAGAATCTGATAAGGAACCAAACAGTCCTAAACCAGTTGAGGGATCTGTAAACCATGGACTAAAGATTGAGCCAAAAGAAGAAACTGTTAAGCTAAGTGTTGAACCTGAATTTACAACTCCAATGCCGACTTCTGCAAGTACTTCAAAGAAATCGGAGTTGTCAATTATGATGGATATGTGCAAATTCATGCACAATCAACAACAGACTTACTGGAAATATGCAAAGATTAGAGATGACTCAATTCGAAATACTTTTAAGAATATCTCTAACACTTTTGTTCCTGAGTTCCCAAATGCTATCTTTGAGACATGGAAGGAAGATACTGACTATGCAAGCGAAGAAGGAGCTGAAGAAGACAAGGGGAATGAGTCAGAAAAATAAAAGGGGGGATTCTTGTCTTGTTTTTTATTTAATTGTTTTTAGGTTTTTAAGAATTTATTTCTTTCATAATTAGGATTTAATTTCTACAGAATAAAACATAGCAAGCATGAATAAACTTAACACTTCTTTAGAAAGAAAAAGACTAAGTGATGTGGTAATGGGAATGAACATGTCTAGGATTGGATTGATAAGAAAGACTTGGTATTTAAGCAGTCTTTATGACTCACCTCTCTTTTCTTACGATCCTACCTAGTGTTTAGTTTTCATTCATTACTTTATTCTTGCAATGAGGACATTGCTTCTTTTTAAAGGGGGGTAAGGCAAATAAATTTCTCAATTTTTTTTAAAAATATTTCAAGTATGTTTCAATCATTTTATCATAAGTATGTTTAAATAAATGAATGTTCAGAGAATTTTTTTTGTTAATAAGATAGTTTGTATGCAAGTATGAATGATGATTCTATTTGAGTGAATGTATGTTATCATGAAGAATGGAATGCTTGTATGATCTTAATCTTTGGTAACGTTTGCCATGAAAACTTAGTTTCTCTTGAGATTAGACATGCATGAAGGTTTATATCTTTAGAATTGACTTAGTAACTTTCTTGAGGCGAAATCCTAGGAGACATAAAAATCTAAAATGATATAGGCACTATTTCTTTGGATTCTTTGAGCCTTTTCAAGCCAACCTTATGATATTAGACCCTTGAAACTGTAATTTTGAGCTTAAAGGCCTGTTTATTGCAATGTACCTACATTATAAGCCACATTACCATCTTTTTAAGTTATCCTAATTTTGTGCACCCATTTTAACTAAAGTTGTCTTGGTGATCAACATTTGAGGAAATTTTCAAAAAGATGTACGTGCTCTTGCTTATGAAAAAAAAAAGCGAGGAAAAGTTTGCTCAGTCTTTGAAAAGAAAAATGTATGAGCATGAGTTCAAAATAAGTTTGGGGGTGTTCCAAAGGTTCACTTAAAGAAAAAAGGTTGTATTTCAAGAAATCCAAGACAAAGTTAAAGGTTAAGATTTTGAAACCAAAATGTCTCATCTCTTAAAATCCCTACCTTTAATCGAGCCCCATTACGACCTTATAAAGGACCTATTGATTTGATGATTATGTCACCTACATTAGTGGAGAGGAAGCACTAAGTTCAACATATGAAGATCATAAATAAGCCTTATGATTGTTTTGCTTGATTGATGAGAAATTATGTTGAATGAAGAATGTTATCTGTGACTGTGACATACATACAAACTATGATTCATGTCGACATATTTTGAAACTTAGTATAAAATCTAAAAATATTTCCATATGAATTACTTGTTAATAAAGAAGATCTATGAACATGAAGTTATTAATGCATGATTATGGGACAAAGATTGATGCTGCTTACACAACTAGCAATTTTGCCTTAGCAAGACCTTTTGCTGTGCATAAACATTATTTGGGACGAGCAATGATTTAAGTTTGGGGGTGTGTAAACTAAAAAATATGTAGGATTTTTCCTATGTAATTTATCACCTTTTACTTAAATTCGTTGTTAAAACTAAATAAATGTTTAATAAATTAATAAATATGTGAAAATATAAAATTAGGACATAGAAATTATTAAAATGTGATTTTAAGCTCTATTATATAGTTTTCATGCATAAAATGACTTATTTTATATTTATTTGAACATATTATATTTTTAAGACATAAAGTGGGCCATGCATGATTAAATTAAATAATAAAATGTAAATTTATATTTATTAATTCGTTTTAAAAGATTTCATTAAATAATTTGGGTTGAATTAATTAATCAAATTGGGTTAATTTTATTTCTTTAGTCCTTTAATTAATTAATTAATTTTTTTGACAGGTCTGATAAACTTTGCTGGATTATAAAACCGTCCAAATTGAAGACCAAGTCAACCCAATTTCGACTACACATGGCTGTCCACATAAACCACTTTTTGGTTTAATTGCACAAGGTCCCTACAATATTAAAGAAATCAGAGATTTGCCCGAAGATTTACATTTGACCAAGTCTCAGTCCTGAGTTGTTATGACATTTAAATTGTTCAAAAATCAAGCAAAATTCAACTCAAAATCCACTAATCATGGCCAGCCACTCATTAAGAAGCTTGAAGAGACTAAACCTCTCTATTTTTAGCAAAATACTCTCCTCTCTTCACCTATAAATAAGACCCCATTTCACCATTTCCTAGTTATCCCTTCATCCAACACCTTCTCTTCTCTTTTAATTCTCTCTAGTATTCCCTAGTCCTCACGCCTAGCATCATCTCTTCATAAAGATTTTAGCAATTGAGCCTCTTAAAGAGCCCTTGGTTGGCCACCTTGGAGAGCCATCAACAAAAGAGCAAAGAAGGAATGAAGGAGCCCTCTTCGATCAGAGTCTTAGGTGACAGCCACTTTGATTTGGGTTTAATCTTTCTTTTCTTTAATTTATTTTGAAAATATTTGCTATGTGTTCTTTGTTCTTGTTTACAACAATGTTAGCTTAATTTTATTTAAGCTAGGGTGAATGCTTTAATTAAATAATATTTATTTAAATCATGCTTATGATGTTTGTACCTCAATCAATCATGTTTTCAATTAAAATCAAGTTTGTATTTCGTTCATACGTGATTGAAATGCACCTAAATTAGCTGAGCGATCCTAACCAAACGATGGCTAGTAGACACATAATTGAAATGTGCATTCTCAATTTAGATCCTAACCCGATTAAATTGCAGGTTGCATAACCACTCTAACCAAGCTCTGTTATCTGCATAGTTTTTAGATTTGTGTGATTAAACTGTTTCAAACCTAACACGTCCCTGTTACCTCACACGAATGCTAAGAAACCCTTAGTAAATAAGGATCAGTAAAATGCATATTTACTAAGTAAAGGATTCCGAAAGGATCTAATGTGGTTTCTAAACTCATGAAAGATCGAGTTGCCATGGAATGTTTTTCCGAATGTTATTAAGCATGTTGATAATAAATTGAATTTAATCAAAGTAATTGTCCTAGTTTATTTATGTTATAATTATTGCAAATTGTGTTTAATCTTGCTAAAATCTATTTCATTCATATAGTTTGCATACTTAGGATAGTTTGCATTAGGGATCATTGCATTTAGTTTAATATATTTAATTTTAATCATCACCTCTCAATCATATTGTGTTTCTAATTTTACCAAGTTGTTAATATAATTTTACAATTAAGTGATTTAACACAAATACAATCCCTGTGGAGACGATAACTCGATACTTACTTATTACTTGATAACAACTGTGTACACTTGCACAAACCTACGCGTTACAACTATTTGAGTGTATTTTGGTCTTCTATTATGGACTTCAAATTTGGGTTTGTTTTAATATTTTTGGACTTTATTTTTAAATTATGAACTGTGCATGGGATTTATATTTCTAATATTTTTAGATAATATTGCATGAATTGTTTCCATATGAATTTTAAACGACCAACAAATGTTTTAGTGATTATTAGCCGCTGCAAAGTTGTGTTTTAAAATTAAGTTACAATACAAATATCTTTAATCAAATAAATTTTTATTTGGGAGGATCACGATGTTTTTGAAATGATACATTTTGGAGATAAGTGAGTTTTTCTTTTAAAAACGCTTTGGCCATCTACATGGCCCATGTAATTGCTCAAATTGGAACTATTTGAGCTTAAGGGGATTGTGTCTTTGCTGCGTGATGAGGCCTATCGTTTGTGGCAAGCTATTGTGAGAGGCACCCAAGCCGACCGTCTTACATGGGATTATTTTCTTAAGGAATTCTAGAAGAAATATGTAGGGTTAGGTATGTCGAGGCCAGGAGGCTTGAGTTCATCGAGAGGAGGCAAGGTAATACGTTTGTGGCTGAATACAAGGCAGAGTTCCTGAGGCTCAGTCGCTATGCTTCGGTGATGGTAGCTGATGTGCAAGATAAGTGCGCTCGATTTGAGTTTGGGCTTAGATCTAGTTTGATGATGTAAATGGCTCCGTTGCAAGAGAGGGTCTTTGAAGCTTTGGTCGAGAAGACCAAGATTTGTGAAGAGGTTAGACGCATTGAGCGCGAGCGAAATGAGCAAGTGAGAGCTCCAACTAAGAGAGATTCCAGTCCTAGTGGACAGACTCAGCGTCCAGCTAAGCGAGCCAGAGGTGATCTACCCCATCAAAAATTTTTTGCCGTAGGGGACATGATCCAGAATTGTGCCACCTGTGGCAAAAGACATTCAGGTGAGTGTTGGAAAGGCATGCGTGCATGCCTGAAATGTGGATCACTAGAACATAATATTTGGGAATGTCCTCAGTTGAATGATCAGGTGCAAGCGCAAGGTCAGAATCGTGCACCGAATCAGAGAGCTGGTCAATAGCCACAATAAGCTCAAGGGAAGAATCTTGTAGGTAATATGGGTCAGAGATAACGAGCACTAGGTCAAGGTGCTAATCGAGTTGATGCGAGGCAGCCGACACTTGTGTATACGACCAGACGCGGATAGGATCGTGATGCTTCCGATATGATAGTAGGTACCTTTACTATTAATAACATCCCTTATTTTGCATTAATAGATAATGACTCTATCCATTCGTATGTATTTTGTATAATGGCTGAAAAGTCAAGAATTCGAGTAGAGGATACTGTTAACAATGTGATCGTACTTAGTCATTTAGGACAATCTGTGGAAGTGAAAAAAAAATCTATAAGCGATGCCCATTACAAGTACAAGGTAAGGTATTTCTCGCCAACTTTATGGAACTACCCTTAGGAGAATTCGACCTTATATTTGGGATGGATTGGTTGAGTGAGCTTCCAGTCATTCTAGATTGTGATGCTAAACGAGACACTTTGAGGACTTCATCTAGAAATGAGATTATTGTGGTTGAAGAGCCAAGAAATTTCCTTACAAATGTGATCTCCGCCATGATAGCGGGGAAATTGGTTCGTAAGAGGTGTGATACTTATCTAGCATACACCTTGGACATGAATGTGGATAGTGTTGTATTGCAGAATCTTTGCATGGTGATGGAGTTTCTTAATGTTTTTTGTGAGGAGTTGTTTGGTTTACCTCCAGAGCGCGAGGTCGAGTTTGGAATTAAGTTATTGCTTGGGATAGGATCGATGTCCATTGCACCATACCGCATGGCATCTAAGGAAGTCAAAGAGCTTAAAGCACAATTACAAGAGTTGCTGGATCGTGACATTATAAGGGCAAATGTGTTGTCGTGGGGAGCTCCAGTCTTTTTTATGAAAAGAATGATGGGTTTATAAGGTTATGCATCGATTATTGTCAGTTGAATAAGTTGACTATGAAAACTAAATACCCATTACCGAGGATCGATGGCTTATTTAACCAATTCTGAGGTACTATGATCTTCTCTAAGATTGATTTGAGGTCTGAGTACTATCAATTGCAAGTGAAAGATGTTGATGTACCGAAGATTGCTTTTAGGACTCGGTATGGGTACAATACGTTCTTAGTAATGCCATTTGGTCTTATGAATGCTCTTGCCGCGTTCATGAACTTAATGAATAGGATCTTTCAACCTACCCTGATTGGTTTGTTATGGTCTTCATTGACGATATTCTGGTTTACTTCAAGTCTAGGTTGGAGCATGATGAGCACTTAAGGTTAGTACTTCAAACCTTACATGAGAAAAAGTTGAATGCGAAGCTTGGTAAGTGCGATTTTTTACTCTGAGAGGTGATGTTTTTGGGACAAGTAGTATCTATTGAGGGTATTCGTGTGGATCCAAAGAAAATTGAAGCTATCTCAGATTAGAAGCAGCACAAGAACGTTAGTGAGATTCGGAGTTTTCTCGGACTTGCTAACTATTATAGGAGGTTTGTGGAAGGATTCTTGTTGGTCGCGACTCCGATGACTAAGTTGTTGAGAAAGACTGTACCATTTAAGTGGACTGATGAGCAGCAAGCTAGCTTTGAGAAGCTTGAGTCAGTTTTGACTCAAGCACCAGTGTTGATCCAACCTGAATCTGGGGAGGATTATGTAATGCCCAAAATCTGAAAACCGTCGCTGACTAGGTTCCCGATGTCACTTTATTCATCAATCACTGTTCATCTTTTACAATCATGTCATTTGTTCTTACATTATAAAAGAAATACACTCAACACGTCATATATTATCATTTAATTATAATCACAATTCAACAAGGGCAAAAATGTCATTTCTAAGATTTTTGGAGACTTTTACTGGTAATTGTTAGACAAGTATCGGTAGTTGTTAAGTCAGTATACAGTTCAAGAATAGTGCAGACTTCTACTGATTCAAGTGATAGTCCTATTGATACAAGTGACTCTTCTACCGACACAAGTCTTACTTCTACCGGTATTAAAAACTCTAGAGAGCTAAGAAGTCTAACCCTGCAACTTCTACTGATATAAGTATCCTAACTACTGGTACCTTAGAAAACAGAACTACCGATACATCTATGGGTACTACCAATACAATGCAAGTTAAAATGTAACCTCTCTCCTACCCTGTACTTCTACCTATACATGTATGAGATCTACCGAAACAAGTATACAGAATTCAAAGAATCATGCATGAACTCAAGTTCATCAACCAATCATCATCTCATAATTTCATAATTCAACATGATGACACCTCAAATATAGTTTCAAGACATTTCATACATCTCATAGGGTATGTATAACACATTGAACTTGTTGAAGCCCAATTTTAACCGGGACCAAATTTTGGATCAAGCTTTGATTTTAAAATTAGGTTTAAATTGGTTTAAATTTATTTTTAAATTTAAATTTACTTTAAATTTAAATTTAATCAAATTTGAATGGATTTAAAAACTTAATATTAAAATTAAAAGCCCAAGTAAAATTAAAATAAATTAATGTCCAAACTTACAAACTCAATTTAAAGTCAAAGTCCAAATTACAAAGGCCCAATTGGACCTCAAAACCTGAGCCCAAATACAAAAATCCAAAAAGCCCAATTACAAATACAAACCCAAATTCCCTTGACCCATTACATTTAGCCCAAACCCTCAGCCACTTGCACTGTCACCACCACCATCCCAGCTAACCAGGGCCTGCCACGTCAGCACCGACCACCCCCAACTTGGATAGAACTAATCGCCACTGCTACAGCCAACGTAGCTGCACCTGCAAAAGAAAAACAAGACATGCATTTATTTAAGAAAAACAAAACAACATGATTATATTGTAGGCTATAAAGCTAGAATTGAGCAATTGTAAATGGTTACGAACTTCCTGTTAAAAACACTTGAGATTTATACAACCAGAGTTTTTTTCGAACATTCGAAGCAATTTATATAAAAAACAGATCCCAAGCATTCAAAGAGCCAGTGCAAGGCAATATTCTTTTATTTTGAGTTTTGAAAATTTGTGTCTTAACTTAATAGGCACGATTTTTCTTCAAATCGGAATAATCGAATATCCTTAAATCAATGCAATGTTTCTTTATCTTTGATTCTGAAATTTGTACCTAAACTTACTAGGTGCAACTTTTTTCTTTAAATCGAGATAATTGAACATCCTTTTCAAAAGTGTTAAAAAAAATTTTACAACAAAGGAAAGCTCGTTACTTCTGGATCTCGAAATGTTGTGTCCTAACTCACTGGACGCGACTTTCTTCCTCGATCACTTTGAAATAGTGAGACTTTCAAACAAAATCGATTTCTTTTAAATGTAACTCATGCATTCAAGGATCGTACTTTAAACTTTATTCAAGCTTTCAAAATTTTACAAACAAGACCCTAAGATAATCAATATGGTACCAATTTTGGGCGTATGAGGGTGCTAACCCTTCCTCATGCGTAACCGACTCCCAAACTTGTTTTCTGGATTGCGAAGACCAAAACATTTTTCAAAATGGATTTTAAACATTTTGAGGTGATCCAATCACACCGTACAAAAGGATTAGTGGCGACTCCCATTATTTTTCGATTTTAAAATAATTTTTGAAACACGTCGTTTTCCAAAAAGATGGTTTCGACAGCTTGGCGACTCCACTGGGAAAATTTTTAAAATAAACGAGAGTCAAGGCAAAATTGATCATTTTCGGGTCCTTTTTGAAAACTTTAAAAGCCTTCGGTTTTGTTTAAAACGCGATCCTCGACATCTTTTGAATCCATATGCATTATGATACTATCCTTTTAAGTGGAAGCGAGAAACTACTCCTTCATGAGGTCTTCACCTCCGTGCAGGATAGTGGATCGCTTTCGGGATTACATCCGTACCCATGTTTTCATGAAGTTTTCACTTCCGTGCAAACATGCGAGAAATGTGTCCCCCTAAATCAAACTCATCCGTATGAGCCTGTAATGGGTGAGGATTGAGGAATCTGCTAGTTTAGGTACCCTTTACTCTAGAGCCTAAAACCACATGTAGTGAATCCTAGTTGCTTGCCTTAGGATGGAACTACACCGAGCTATTAGTGGTCTCCCGAGTCTAGGTTCTCTGTTTTAATACCCATACTTTGTTATTATTGCTTGCATTACATCTTCATACAAGACGAGTGTGGATTTAAGCTCAATTACTAAATAGAAAATTAGTCATAAGAAAACGAGTTCCTTGATAAGGTGGAAAACAATATGGTCGTGCGCATATGGTCAAAAAAGAAAAGAAAGACGAAAAGCCAATGATTAGCCAGTAGAGTAGGATAGGAACAAAGATCGTACAACGAACCAAACTTTGACCCAACTGCGAAAAGTGACTAATCACTTAAGTTGACATTTTGGGACTAAAAATCAAAGGACGAACCAGGACGAAATTGAAAGATGTCCTACGAGGATTAAAAGTTTTGAACACTAAGGCACGACCATATGCGTATCTGTCTTATGTAAAGGAATTTGTTTTTTAGTAAAATTCTCTAATAGAATTGAGCTATGAGCCAATGTTTTCTTATGCATACATGCATTCATAAGCTGCCCACTTTATTAACTTGCACATAATTCCTTGAGAGCCTACCTCAAGTAGAATTGTGTCAAGCATTCAGTGCTTACGTGAAGAAGGTAAGAGACACAGTTACGTTCTTGCTCCTTTGCTTTTAATTGTAATTTATTCCAAGTTTATTCCTTTATTAATTACAATAACTTGTTCATTTCGAATCTATTTGCATTACATCTCCATACAAAGAGAAGTATAGTTCTAAGCTCAATTACTAAATAGAAAAGCTGGTTATAAGAAAACAAATACCTTGATGAAATAGAAGACAATAGGTCGGGCTTACATGGCAAAGAATGAAAGAGAACAAAAATCGATGATCTGCTAGATGAGCAAGACAAAAACAAAGATCATGTAATCATCTGAGTTTTGGCCTAAGTACGAGAAGTGACTGACCACTCAACCTTTTCAAAATGATATTGTGGACCGAAAGTCAGAGATGAGCCAAGACTATTTGAAGGACTTCCTGCAACACCGCGACACAACCATATACGTATCTATTTTATGTAAAGGAATTTGATTTCTAGTAAGGTTTTTCTAATAGAATTGAACTATAAGTCAATACCTTTCTTACGCATTCATGCATTCATAAACAGCACATTTTATTAACTTGTGTAATTCTAAACAAGCCTACCTTGAGTGAGATTGTGCCAAACCTTCATTGGTTACTTGAATAAGAAAAGGGTGTTGATTCATGTTCTGTTGCCAAATAGAGAACTGGTCATAAGAAAACAAATTCCTTGATAAGGTAAAAGTCAATGTGGTCGGGCGTATATGTGGTCAAAGAAAAACAACAACGAAAAATGATTGCCTATCAAAGGGGCACATGTCAGAGTTCTGAGGGTTACACCCAAGTATAAGAAAGCCAAAACAGTTTACAAGAGTTGAATGAAACATGGAAGACAAAACAAGGCAGATGTCCATTCATGAATATCTTGACTTACTTGATGCTAAAAGGAATAGGCATCGGTCCGGAGCTCTCACTTAGTATTGGAGTCCAACTTCTAATGGTTTCACGCTTGAAGGACATGATATCCAAGATAGAAGAGTATCTCACTCTACCTTGATTCAAAATAATAAAGCCTGCTTTGAAAAGGTTAAAGTAGAGATGCACCTTTTCCGAGTCCTAACATAGTATTGGGATTCAACTTAGTCGCTTCACCTTTAGAAACATGGACACTACATCACTCCATTGCCTGAAAACTCAGGTCGATAAGGTCTACTCTAGACGAGCGAGCATTGGGTTGCAATCCTGATTAAGGAAAGAGAAGAGAACAAGTACATTGCATTGGAAAACCTGCAAGGCTTAGTACACTAAGATGCAAGGAAGAATGAGGGCATCTTCAACTCAAACACGTAGAGTTAGTCGTCTACCTTAAAGTGTCGGGGCATGTAGATGACACAATTGCAGATTCATTTTATCGACTTGACAAAAGAATCACTCATGTTCTAGCAATCTTAGCCACTAAGCACCTGTCGAAGAAGGGGTAAAAAAAGGTGTATTGGTTCACGAATTTTGATAGTATAGCCCCGTAGCCATTTGAAAAGTCAAAAAAGTCTCTTGTCGAGTATTCTCTGAAGACTACTCTCTGCTAACGGGATTTGTGACTGTTCAAAGACAAGACGAATAAACGAGAAATAACTTCAATGCGCTTGGGGGCAAGTTTGAGATAGGGCCCATGTCGCAAACAATGGCTCCACCGAGTGCAAGACCGACAGTTAAAACTTGAAATTCGAGTCAAGGTGGAGAAAAATTAGGTTGGAAAATTAAGACTTTGAGTATTAAAGCACGACCATACATGCTTCTGCCTAATGTAAAAGAATGCGCTTTCTAGTAAAGTTGTCTGATGGAATGGAACCGAGAATCAACGCCCTGTTACATGCATTTTATCATTTCATGTACATTTTCATTTCAGGCATCAAATAAGATTCCACATGGTTGAAACACTCCTGTGAAAGAGAGTCATTAACCCTAAATGAAAGCCGAGAGGAAACATTATAAATCAAGATGGAAAATGATAAAAATTGAGAGAAAGTCATGTGGAAAGTGGAACCTGTTGAGAGTTCGCCCCCTACACCCTCGGAAGAGTTTTGGAAAACTAGATTGTGGAGGAGTTTCCTGTTGTTTTAGGACTTTTCCAGGAAAATATTCAGAATACACTTGTCACTCTAAGCCTGAGAGTAATAGGGATCCTTTTATAAAGAGCAAATGACCACCATCTTTTGTTTCAATAAAAATGATGCATTATTTTTGTCCTATTTGGCAAATACTTTACCATTCTTCTCATTCGTTCATACCACAATTAATCATTCTTTAGTCCAGTTATCCTTTGGACCCCCTTTTTTGTGCTGGGTCCCTTGATATCATGGATATGAGCAACACTGATGTTGTCTTAAATCATTTTGAGTAAGACATGTATCCAGAAAAACTCTGAGGCTTTGAAAATGATCAAGAATGTAACTTGTCTCCCGATCTGCTACGGATGGTTGAGCAAGACACGAAACAGACATCACCTTGAAGAATTGTGATCTTAAGTGAGAATCAAGACATGAGTCTTTGTAAAAACAAGGATAGCTGCCTCAAGAATCAAAAGGTGTTTTCATGATCCTATCAAAGCATGACAGGTTTAACGAACCAATGTCGTGACACATAGACTCTCATAAAACAGAAACTTGAAAAATTGAGGCTCAACGTGTTATAAAAAAAAAGATGGGTCAAAAATTTGCAAAAGGACATTTTAAACCCAATAAAAAAGGAAAAGAGAAAAGGGAAAAGAAAGAAAAGGAAGAAAAAGTCAAAGATTAAAACCCGCAAAGGGCATCTTGAAAATTTATGATTCTTCCATGTTGTGGCCTCTTTCTATGTGAAGCATGAACACCATCGAGCCAACTTTGTAAAAGAGTTTCTAATGAGCATAAATTCGTCTTCATGATCATTGATTACTGCTTCCCAGGTCAATTGGTGGGTAAGTAGATTATTGAAAATGAGATATTATGTGTAGGTATGGAATACCAAGAAAGGATCATATCCAATGATAACTTGAACTTGAGCAACAGCACAATAGCAAAATTTGCAGCCAATTCAAGAGCAAATATCACGACTCAACACCACATCGAAAGAAACAGGTGAATGAAGCATTAGAGGTGACCAATAAGAACATCAAAAGGATTCATAGCAGAGACCTACAAAGACTTGACACGAGAAATCACCATTTACTTTCGAGGCTTATCGGGCTAGCCATTGGAGCAACACCATTTGCACCAGAATAAAAGTCGTCCTACCCATTAGAATCAAGTTTCCGTCCCTCTAAATTTTGTTAGAGCTGATGAAGCAGAATGGATCCAATCCAAATGAAGTCAACTAAACTTGATTGAAGAAAGGATACTAAAAGTCATGACCAGATGACAGGGGTTCACGACAAAGAAGGATCCGCTCTATAGAACTCCACGAGAGAGCTCTAGTTTTGAAAAGGATCTTGATTACGAAAGACTTCCAAAGAAAATGAGTGTCAAATTGGGAAAAGCCCCACGAGATGAAGAAAGTCTTTTTGGAGAAACATTAATTTTGGTCAAAATGGACGGCAAAGATGTGCCCAACTTCGTGAACTCAGATACAAAAAGAAAAGAAAAAGGGAAAAGGAAAAGGAAAATAGAAAAATGAAAAAGAAAAGAAGAGGTCGAGTTGAAAACTCGTAAAGGGCATCTCGAAACCTAAGGAGATTTGAGTTGAAAACCTGAAAAGGCAGCTCAAATTCGAAAAAAGAAAAGGGGCATAACGTGGTCTTCTCTCTCAAAAGTATCAAGGTGGAGAAACTTTACACCTTGAAGCATTGACGAAGTACTCTAAGTTTCATGGACGCATGTCAAGCTCAGAATGGTCCTCATCAAGTTTACTCAATGAAGCTCATACTTTGATATCTGGGGCACCTAATTCTATTCTTTGTTCACCTTATGTTTTGCATCTTTTGACCAATACATGTCATTTTTAATCCTTTTGTGAGCTTTGCCTCCATGAAATTCATTCGCCTTACAATCGTGTCCAAGCATTTCTGCATCCAAACAATGATCAATGAACCAATGACTTTTTCATTCATGCAAGCTTTAACCTTCAATAGAATTCAATTTCATCGATTTCGTAACCCTGTTCAAGCATGTCTGCATAACAGCCAGTGGACTAATCTTTTCATTCATGCGAGTTTTGCCTCCAAACTCTATTCTTTGCTCACTCTATATTCGGCATCCTCTGACCAATATGAGTCACATTTAATCTTTTCATTCACGTGATCTTTGCCTACAATAAAATTCATCCACCTAACCCTATTCTTTGCTCACTTTGTGTTTGGTAAGTCTTTGACCAATATGGGTCATTTTTTTTATGTTTTCATGTGAGCTTTGCCTCCAATAAAATTTCATTCGCCTTGCGACCATACTCAAGCAAATTTTGCATCGAAATAATGATTAATGAACCAAACGATCTTTTCATTCATACGACCTTTGTTTGCAATCAAATTCAATTTCATCCATCTTATAGCCTTGATTCAAGCATATTTGCATTTGAAATAACGGTTAGTGGTCAACAAATATAAGGAATAGAAGGAGTTTTGCATATCATTCTGGAAAATTCCTAAATATTACAGAGACCTGAAACAAGACCACTAGTTGGAGATAACCCGAGGGTTAGAAAGGTCGCAAAACAAATAGTCCAAATTACGACTACCTCTTTAGGTTTCACGACAATGATACACATACATAAAACATGATAACACATCGGCAATAGGACTTACACAAACGACGAACAATGTCAACCTAAGGACTAAGATAAAATCATTTTCAAAAATGACATTTTTTCATTCATATCCACCTATTTTGGAGCATTTTGACTCATTCTGAGCATGGCATCCTAAACAATCTGGCATAGCTAAAGACCCATTTGAGCATATTCTACAAGTCTCAGTACCATGAAGACATGAAGGAAAGATCTAAGACCGCAACGGCGGATCCAGTACCACAAAGATACAAAAGGGAAAGGTTTAAGTTGTAACGGTAGACCGTGTACCTTAGAAGACAAGAAGGGAAATATTTAAGCCGCAACGGCGAATCCAGTACCACAAAGATTTGAAAGGGAAAGGTTTAAGTTGCAATGGCGAACCCAGTACCTTAGAAACATGATGAGAAATGTCGAATCCATGACGGTGAAACTTCTACCTTAAAGTCGTAGTGGATCGATCAAAACTACAGTGGCAAGTCTTTATCTCTCTGAAGTTGTAGTAAGAGGAAGATGAAGCTTTAACATCAATTCCTATCCTCTTGAAGTTGCAGCGAAGTTGGAATAAAACTACAGCAGCGAATCCCAATCTCCCTAAAGTTGCAGTGGAATGAAGTGAAGTTACATCGTCAACCAATCTCTTACCCCGAGCCTGGGGCAGATTGAAGCCATTTGATCTTTTACCCCGAGCTTGGGGGTAGATCATCATCAACCAATCTCTTACCCTGAGCTTGGGGTGGATTGAAGCCATTTGATCTTTTACCCCGAGCCTAAGGCAGATTATCATCAACCAATCTCTTATCCTGAGTCAGGGGCAGATTACAGCCATTTGATCTTTTACCCCGAGCTTGAGGGTAAATCATCATAAACCAATCTCTTACCCCGAGTCTGGGGTAGATTGAAGCCATTTGATCTTTTACCCCGAGCTTGGGGCAGATCATCATCAACTAATCTCTTACCCCGAGTCAGGGGTAGATTATAGCCATTCGATCTCTTACCTTGAGCTTGGGGCAGATCATCATCAATCAAACTCCTACCCTGATCACGGGGCTGATTGCGATTACCCACAAACAATGAGGCAATCATCTTCCTGATGAGATACAGAGGAGTATACCAACTCAATGCGAACAAATCTTCGAACCCCAACTTTCTGATGAGATATTGAGAAGCAGGGCGAAGCAATAAAAAGGTTATCTTCCTGATGAGATACTGGGAAGTGGACCAAATTCGTCTTCCTGATGAGGTACAGAGAAGAGGATTGAAACAAGTGAGGCGGTCATCTTCTAGATGAGATACAGAGAAGTATACCAACTCAATGCAAACAAATCTTTGAACCCCAACTTCCTGATGAGATGCTGAGAAGTAGGGCGAAGAAATAAAAAGGTTAGCTTCCTGATGAGATGCTGAGAAGCAGGGCGAAGAAATAAAAAGGTTAGCTTCCTGATGAGATACTGAGAAGTAGACCAAATTCGTCTTTCTGATGAGGTACAGAGAAGCGGACTGAAACAAGTGAGGCGGTCATCTTCCTGATGAGATATAGAGAAGTATACCAACTCAGAACTCAATGCGAACAAATCTTCAAACCCCAGCTTCTTGATGAGATACTTAGAAGCAGGTCGAAGCAATAAAATGGTTAGCTTCCTAATGAGATACTGAGAACTAGACCAAATTCGTCTTTCTGATGAGGTACAGAGAAGCGGACTGAAACAAGTGAGGCGGTCATCTTCCTGATGAGATATAGAGGAGTTTACCAACTCAGGGCTCGATGTGAGCAAATCTTCGAATCCCAGCTTCCTGATAAGATACTGAGAAGCAGGTCGAAGTAATAAAATGGTTAGCTTCCTGATGAAATACTGAGAAGTAAACCAAATTCGTCTTCTTGATAAGGTACAGAAAAGCGGATTGAAACAAACGATGCGATCATCTTCCTGATAAGATACTAAGAAGTAGACCAAATCAACGGCACCAAACCATTAAAGTTGTGAGCAAATCGAGTGAAGCTACAGTAGCAAATTTTTATCTTTTTGAAGTTTATCTTAGGGCAAGATGGAATCATGTTGAAGATGCAGAGGTAGATGCGGCAAAATCGAACGGTTAATAAAGCGAAGGGTGGACCGATTGAAGAAAGAGCAGTGAAGAAATGGAACTTGACAAAATTGGGCTTTTTTTGGTCTCTATTCCTGTTACAGAGCAACGAGCAAAGAGGGGTAGCTGTTGAAGCCTAATTTTAACCGGGACCAAATTTTGGATCAAGCTTTGATTTTAAAATTAGGTTTAAATTTATTTTTAAATTTAAATTTATCTTTTTAAATTTAAATTTGCTTTAAATTTGAATGAATTTAAAACTTAATATTAAAATTAAAAGCCCAAGTAAAATTAAAATAAATTAATGTCCAAACTTACAAACCTAATTTAAAGTCAAAGTCTAAATTACAAAGCCCAATTGAACCCCAAAACCTGAGCCTAAATACAAAAATCCAAAAAGCCTAATTACATATACAAACCCAAATTCCCTTGACCCATTACATTTAACCCAAACCCTCAAGCACTTGCACTGTCACCACCACCATCCCAGCCAACCAAGGCCTGCCACGTCAGCACCGACCACCCCCAACTTGGACTACACTAACCGCCACTACTACAGCCAACGCAGCTGCACCTGCAAAAGAAAAACAAGACATGCATTTATTTAAGAAAAATGAAATAGCATGATTATATTGTAGGCTATAAAGCTAGAATTGAGCAATTGTAAATGGTTACGAACTTCCTGTTAAAAACACTTGAGATTTATACAACCAGAGTTTTTTTCGAACATTCGAAGCAATCTATATAAAAAACAGATCCCAAGCATTCAAAGAGCCAGTGCAAGGCAATATTCTTTTATTTCGAGTTTTGAAAATTTGTGTCTTAACTTACTAGGCACAATTTTTCTTCAAATCAGAATAATCGAATATCCTTAAATCAAGATAATGTTTCTTTATCTCTGATTCTGAAATTTGTACCTAAACTTACTAGGTGCGACTTTTTTCTTTAAATCGAGATAATCGAACATCCATTTTAAAAGTGTTAAAAAAAATTTACAACAAAGGAAAGCTCGTTACTTCTGGATCTCGAAATGTTGTGTCCTAACTCACTGGACGCGACTTTCTTCCTTGATCACTTTGAAATAGTGGGACTTTCAAACAAAATTGATTTCTTTTAAACGTAACTCATGCATTCAAGGATCGTACTTTAAACTTTATTCGAGCTTTCAAAATTTTACAAACAATACCATAAGATAATCAATGTGGTACCAATTTTGGGCGTATGAGGGTGCTAACCCTTCCTCATGCGTAACTGACTCCCGAACTTGTTTTCTGGATTTCGAAGACCAAAATATTTTTCAAAACAGATTTTAAACGTTTTGAGGTGATCCAATCACACCGTACAAAAGGATTGGTGGCGACTCCCATTATTTTTTGATTTTAAAATAATTTTTGAAACACGTTGTTTTCCAAAAAGATGGTTTCGACAGAACTAACTTGGAAACTTGTTCAACATATATCTGAAGTTCATAACATGAAACTTAAATAGTCTATACAAGAAGTACGAAACAATTTCATCCTTGTACATGCCATAAAACCGAGTGATGTAAAAATTACCAAACGAGCCTCTAGGATAGTATGATGTCTTCAAGATGGTCCGATCTTCAAGTCACAAAATGGAATCTACAAAACAACAACAATTTCACTGGTAAGCTTCATAGCTTAATAAGTTCACAAGTTTATCAATTTACCGAATAACATGTGATAAACAAATCCGTAAGTCTGTTGAGACAGCACATGATTGTACTTCAGCGATCGATATTCATTTTACTCCCTATTGACCTAAAGGTCATTATGCTCAATTTTCTCCCTATTGACCCAAAGGTTATGCCTGTTACCAGTATTTGATGTTATTCTTAGCCATCGATACGATATATCTGTTCCTTACGATGCTACTCACACTAAGCTGATGAGAATAAGCAATCAGGCATAAATCTCAACCATCAGCGGGCCTGTAATCCATTCTTGGATTCTATTCACTTTACAGTGACTCATGATGTCGTAGAGAATCCGCAACAAATGCAGGACCTCAGTCGTCGGACCATTTAGCTTTGGCACAAGGCCAGTAATTCATCTTCTATCGTTTCTATCTTTCACTCTTCAATTTGTAGTTCCAATCATCAACAACCATAAAGAAGGCAGTTATAAGTAGTTACAAGTAAGAATTTAACATTACGAACTTATCGGACTGGATTGCAATTGTGGAAAGGCTTTAGAGACTAATCCGTTAATTTCTCTTTTTCGTGATCTGTGGCACGATCGTAGTCTACATCCACAAATCATTCAATTTCTTACATTAAAAACACTCAATCATATAATATAACAAAATTCGATCCTTTTTAGAAAAATTACGATTTTACCCCTATTATTTTTCATTTATTCAATTTAGCCCCATTTTTTCACCCAAAGCATGAAAAGTCTTCCTTTTCTTCTAGGTACATCCCAATCGAACATTCATGGTTCAATTAATAACCTCCACAAACCATTTATTTAAACCAAATACACACAATTTCTTCACTATTGCATTTTAGTCCTTAAACTCTAATTTTATTCGAAATCACTTTACAAAATCAATGGATCTATTCATCAAGCTTACAAACTCATCCATAACTTTCAAGAACATGCAATTTCAACAATAACAAGTTTTATAACATTTGAACAAATTGGTCCCTAGATTAAGCTAATACGAACTCAAAAATATAGAAATTACTAAAAACGGTCAAGGTTTGCTTACCCAAATCAAGCACACAAACTCAACAGTGGAAATCCTAGTTTTTCTTTGTCTTTTCCGTGGGGAAGATGAAGATTAGGTCACATTATCATTTTTTGCTTTTTTTAATTCATATCTATACTTAATGGCATAATTGTAATTTTAGTGACTTTCATAATTAGTTTAGTTAATCACTTGTTAATCTTTAATTAATTAAGTTTACTACTAATAGTCCTTCTAACTTTTTAACTCTACTTTGGTACCTTTTACGATTCAGTCCTTTCTACTCAATTCACTATCTAGACATTAAAATTCCTTATCCAAATTTTAATGTAATGCTAATGACATTATAAATATTAAAAATAAATAAATTTTTAACTCAACTCGTCGGAGTTGTGATCCCAAAATCACTATTTTTTGAAACCATTGAAAATTGAGCTGTTACAAATTACGTGGTTTATAGCGATACGTCTCATTCGATCTTGGATGTTTGTTGATGCAAGATGAAAAGGTTGTAGCTTACGCTTCGAGGCAATTCAAGCCACATTAGTGAAACTTTCTAATGTATGATTTGGAATTTACTGCTGTGGTATTCGCTCTTAAGATTTGGAGGTACTATATTTATAAGGAGAGATGTGTCATCTATATAGATTATAAGAGTCTTAAGTATCTCCTCATACAAAAGGAGTTGAACTTAAAATAAAGGCGTTGGATCGAGCTTTTGAAAGACTATGACTGTACAATCGAATACCATTCTGGTAAGGCTAATGTTGTGGCAGATGCGTTGAGTAGGAAGTCCATGACAAAGTTGAGAGCGATGTTTGCTAGGTTGAGTTTGCTTGCGAAGTTACAAGTGCGACTGAATTTGATTGAAGAGATTAAGTTGAAGCAAATTTTAGAATCGTCATTAGAGCCCCATGTGAAGCTTGTTAAGGAGGGTAAGACTTCAGATTTTGCTTATAATTCTAATGGAGTCTTGTGTTATATTGGAAGATTCTGTGTGCCTTCTGATTTGGAGTTGAGGTATTCTATACTTCAGGAAGCACATAGTAGTCCTTATGTTATGCATCCTAGAGGTAATAAGATGTATAAAGATCTTTGAGAGTAGTATTGGTGGCTGGGATTGAAATATGATGTGATAGACTTTGTGGCAAGATGCTTGACGTGCCAACAAGTCAAGGCTGAACACCAATTCCCTTCGAGTTTGCTTTAACCTATACAAGTTCCTCAGTGGAAGTGAGAGTATATCACCATGAATTTTGTTAGTGGGCTACCATTGACACCATCTAAGAAAGACTATATTTGGTTGATTGTGGATCGATTGAGGAAATCTGCTCACTTCCTACCTATGCGCACCGATTATTCGTTACAGAAGTTGACGAGGTTGTACATCATCGAGATTGTGAGGCTTCATGGGGTTCCAGTGTCTATTATTTCTGATAGATATCCTCGTTTTATGTTACGCTTTTGGAAGAGTCTGTATGAGGCACTCGGTACAAGATTAAATTTTAATACTACTTATCATCCACAGTCTGATGGACAGTTTGATAGGGTTATTCAAATTCTTGTGGACATGTTACGAGGTTGTGTGATTGAATTCTGAGGTAATGGGGAGGAACATTTGTCACTTACAGAGTTTACATATAACAATATTTTTCAGTCAAGTATTCAGATGGCTCCATATGAGGCACTTTATGGGCACAAGTGTAGAACACCTTTGTGTTGTATAGATTTGGGGAAAAAGAAGATGTTGGGACTCGATTTGTTTTAAGAGACTGAGAACAATGTGAAAATTATTCGGGATCGATTGAAAGCTACATCAGATCGACAAAATTCCTACTTTGACTTGAAGAGAAAGGATATTGAGTATAATGTGGGTGACCAAGTCTTCCTTAAGGTTTCACTTTGAAAGAAGGTATTAAGATTCTGTCACAAAGGAAAGTTAAGTATGAGGTTTACTGGACATTACCACATCATTAAGAGAGTGGAACTAGTGGCTTATCAGTTGGATGTACCTTTGGAATTGGATCGTATTCACGATGTGTTTCATGTGTTTATGTTACGACGTTATCAATCCGACTCTTCTCATTTGATTCCAGTAGAGAAAATTGAGGTTCATTCTAATTTGACATTTGAGGAGGAACTAATACAAATCATTGATCGTGATGTTAAAGTGTTAAGAAGGAAGGATGGTTCAAGTGAGGCAACTTGAGAACCTAAAGATATGATGCAACAATAATATCCTCATCTATTTTCATCAAGTAATTTGAGGACGAAATTTCTTTTAAGGAGGGTAGAGAAATCACATCCCATTTTTTTATTTAAATTAATTTAGTTATAATAGTGAGAGATTGTCAGCTTCTATGTCTTAAAAATATTCGCCCAATTTAAACATAAAGAAGTGTTGTGATAAAGTGGTAGGGAGCTCTTTAGCTACCTTGAGGTCTTTAGTTCAAACCCTTATGTGCTCATTATTTTTATTTAAGTTTTACACATTTTTAGCATGTGCATGAAGGCATGGCTAACCACCCCTCTTAGTTTCCTTAAATTGGTTGATTCCCTTCCTCTTTTAAGGGTCAAACTTGTCTTAAGTTGTGAAACAAATCCCCTTTTTCACTCTTGTATCACTCCCTTGCCAAAACCTCTTCATTTGCCTTAAGCTTATGGTGTATTAAACCTGGTCATGGTTGACCAAGCTATACCACCCCATTGTGTTGTCCATCACCCCATTTGCAACCTAATTTTCATTTTTTTTCATCTTTCTTCCTCTCCCTTTTTCTCTCAAGCAGATTTTGAACCAACATCATCTCCCTTTGATTTTTGTTCTTCAACCACCACAACCAAGCCCTCCACTACCACCTAGTGATCACTCAACCACCCAAAGACGTCGCCCCTTCACTTTTCCTTCCTTCAGCCGTCGTACGTTGTCGTGATCACTATCACGAACCATCTCGAGTCTCCTCTTCCACCACTTATTTTTCTCCTCTTTTATTTCTTTTCTCCTTTCTACCTATTTTGTTGATTGAACCCTCCTCCTTTAAATATTTTCACACCATTGTCAGACCACCGCACCTTCATAGTCGAACCATCGTCGAGCCGCCGTCGCCGTCATTGGACCATTGTCGCCCACCATCGCTAGTGACTGCTTTTTCTCTTTTGGCTTCCTCTTCTTTTTTTTCGAAACCTTAGTAACCAAAATCCATCTTTTCCTTTAGTTATTTGATTATTTGTAGATCATTTAATCGTCAATCTCGTTCTATTCTCGTTCCTTCAATCATTTCAATTCAAATAAAGAGTAAGTGGAGTTTTTCGATTCGTAAACTCTTGATTACAAAAAATACCATGGTTGGCCGAATGGTATATGGCCATGATAGTTTCGTATATTATTATTATTATTTCAAGAAATCATAAATACCAATGTGTTTTTGTACCAACATGAAGGGTTGAACAACAATCTTCCAAGAGATTAATAAGTGATATCGCGAGAGTGATGAAATCGAGTCTCGATTTTAGAGTAAGTGTTGGTAAGATCTACTTCAAGTGTTTAAAACTTAAAATACTATAACGAATTGGTTAAATCTAATTATGTGATATGTTTTGACACAGTAGATCATCCTACCGGTTTAGATCCAAGTGAAATCGTCTCAAATAAGATTGTGGCCATCTGATTTACGAATTAAGGTGTAGGATCTAACTTTCGCTTTAAATAAAATTAAATATTATGATTTAATTAAAGTTATATTTAAATAATTAATGTGTGAGTACATCAAGTACTCGTGTGGAGTTGAAAAACTCAATCGAAGAGGAGATTTAGTAAGTGACCTAACTATTACGTGTCGTGAAAATTCGTGACTTGTGATATATGATATGTATATTGATGATCTAAAAACTCTATGTTATGTGACTTATGGCGAGATTGATTTGAGATGATCTAAATATGTGATATATATGTGTGTGTGTGTGTGTGTGTGTGTGTGTGTGCACGTGTGTATGTTAAGATCCATGTTTTAATATAAAGATGTGTATATTAAAGCATGCCAAAGTGAAAGCTATGTGACATGAAAAAATGTGAGCATGACACATTCACATGTGTAAAGATTGAGAAATATGAACTATGAGCATGAATATGTGAAAAATGTGAAAAGTGATATATATGTGTGTGTGTGTGTGTGTGTGTTAAAATGTCCATATCACATGCATGGGGTGAGTTTGTGAAAGGAGGAAGTTATGTGATAGTTTAACTACAAATTATGTGGTTGTTTTCAGCAAATATGTGGTGAGTTGTCCACGATATGACTATGTGACCATTATCGACAATTATGTGGTGGTTTACCCACGATGTGCTATGTTATCATTTATCGGTATCTATGTGGTGGCTTGTCCACAAATGGTGTGTTATTGGATGGACAAATTTTGGGGAATTCGATGTTGGCGTGTAACTTAATGGGTAGGAAATCTTCTAAAATATGCATCATTCATAAGCATGTCATGTTATGTTCGCTAAATTTAATGATTTATAATTCTGTGAAATATGTGTTTATGATGTTTTGGATGTGTTATGCTACGTATTAAATTATTTGTTTGTATTGATCTCACATTGAGTCTTTTAAAGCTTACTCATGAAATTCGTGTGTCTCAAGTAATCATCGAAATTAGGGCTTTTATTTTGATCTTCAGAAAGGGGCTCTCGGTATAATGACTTGGTCATAGATTTCTAATATGATTTGGGACTCTTATGGACTATTTGAGTTTGTTTTGGTGATTTATTATGGACTTTAAATTTAGGTTTGTTTTAATACTTTTAGGACTTTTTTTTTAAAGTTATGAACTGTGGAATGGGATTTCTATTTCTAATATTTTGAGATAATATTGTATGAATTGTTTCCACATGATTTTTAATTGATCGACAAACGTTTTAGTGATTATTAGCCGCTGCAAAGTTGTGTTTTAAAACTAAGTTACAATACAAATATTTTTAATCAAATAAATTTTTATTTGGAAGGATCACGATGTTTTAGAAAAGACACGTTTTCGAGATAAGTGAGTTTTTCTTTTAAAAACGTTTTGGCCATCCACAAGGCCAATGTAATTGCTCAAATTGGGCCGAAACGTGAACGTCTAATCCCAGTTTGAGGGGTTACAAAAAATCAGTGGACTATGTTAGAAAATATGGACATCTTATATATAATAAGGTTAATTACATGTTATTATTTACTATCATAATAGGTTAGCCCAAAATAAAAGTGATCTAATTTGGTTAAAAGTCTATTGGGTTTTAATTATTAAATAAAAATTATTAAATAAAGTATGAGATAAACATGTGTAGATACTCTAGTAGTTAAATTTTAATTGATAACTAATTCCTAATTGATGATGGGCTGATTAGGAATTAGGGCTATATGCCAAAGCTATAAATATTAGAGTTATGGTCCTTAAATTACACACAAGAAAGCTTTTCTAATATCCCATCATTGGAAAAGAGAGAGCCACCTTCTCAAAATTACTTGTGTGCTAATTTGGAAAATCAAAACCTCAAGATTCAAAATATCTTCGGAAATCTATAGATTCAGGTACGCTTCCACATCTAGTTCTATTATTAATTTATTCTCGATGATTCAATATGACAGATCTAGGCTTATGATTTATTAAATTTTATCATATCATGAATTTGTGATATCTTGATTTTTTATTTTAACAAGTGGTATCAGTCTCATCATGTTGGATAATTGGGAATTGATTAAGTTTTTTTTTTTGGGAATGATAGATTAATGAAATTCCATGGATTTAATATTTTTGTATATATATGTTGATCTTTGAAAGTTTATATTACAGTTTTTTTTTGTTAGATCTTGATTGTTTTGAAATTTTAAGGTTTTGATATTTTAATTAATTGAGATTTATGATTAAAAGAAAGTTTTGTTTTGCTCCGAATAATAGTTGATTTCTCGCCAGAATAATTGATTGAAATCGCCATTAAAATTGGTTGAATTTGCCGCACTTAATTTATATTTCAGTGACTTGGTACAATATTTAATGCCATTGTAATAATTGTTTAGAGTGAATGCTAATTGTTGAAAGGAAAGTGGGTTATTTTCGTTTCCTTGACTTCTTTTAAAACATAAATATTATGTTTTTTTATTGAAAATTGTTAAAAGAATTTTAGTGAGACCGAATTCAACAAGTGGCTCAAATGAAAAAGAGGATATTGTTTATTCTAGGGGTTTCGGATTCGAGCGCCTGTATGTGCAAGGTGTGTGTGCGTTGTCAAAAGGTTAAAAAAGTATAAACAGATACTATCATGTAATCACACCATTATATTAAAAAAAAACTTCGGTGAGAGCATATATGATGTGAGATCATGTCATGGCGAATTTCAAGTATCACATTGGTGTTTGTAGTAAATTCAACTCAATTTATTTTATTACATATATTAAAATTTCCCAAAATAGTTTAATACATAATTAAAGAATTTAGTTCTAAATTTTTTTCTATAATATTAGGTTGATATATTAATGCTAGAATATATATTTTGGGGTTTATTTATGTTTCAAATTCTATTTGATTATTTAGTAATTTTAAAGGTGTATGAGATGCATGTTAATTTATATATTGTTAATTCTATATAAATATTTAATATATGCATGTTTTGGAAAAGTATATAAATACTTATATATATACAGTTATCTTTTAATTTGATTGAAATTAAGAGAAATATTTTGAAACAAATAAATTTGAATTTTGACTTTGAATTTTAATTAAGGATGTCTAATATTTTAAATAGATTAGTTGAAACAAAATGCCGCCAAAGTGACCTCTTTTGCGTAGATTAGTTTATTTAAAATATCAAGATGATTATATGTGTTTGTGATTCATGCGTTTATTAATTGACCCAAAGGTAAGTTAATATTTGGCCGAATTTCAAAGACATCTGTGGTGATAAATGTGTGACAATTATAAGGTATTTTATGTGAGCAATATGTTAGTCCAAAGATTAATTCATTGTTTGACATAATTTATTGTCAATGTTTGATTACTACAACAAGAGTACCGCTTACAGTTAGTATTACTGTCCAAAGACTTGATATTAATGTTGTGTTTGGTATCTTGAGATGAGATTAACCATTATTTTGAATTTATTGTTTGCTTATGAATATTGATGTGAGCTTGTTTTTTATTTGTTCAAATATTTAGCTAGTTCATCTTCTACTGCCACAATAACTGCTAATATAAATTCTATACCCATGCTTAATGGGACTAATTTTAAGGAATGGAAAAGGCACTTACTTATTGTGCTTGGCTGTATGGACATAGACCTTGCACTAAGGGAAGAACAACCTGCACCTCTCACTGCCAAAAGCACCCCTGATGTTAAAAGGGATTTTGAGAGGTGGGATCGTTCAAATCGCATGAGTCTAATGATTATGAAACACAGCATTCCAGAAGACTTTAGGGGCATAGAATCTGAAGAGATTACTAAGGCCAAGAGTTTCCTTGACGAAATTGAGAAACGTTTTGCTAAAAACGATAAGGTTGAAATGACATCACTTCTGACTTCTTTGATGTCTATGAAGTATAAGGGTCAAGGAAATGTGAGGGAGTACATTATGGAGATGTTCCATATGGCTTCAAGACTTAAGGCACTTAAGATTGAGCTTTCGAAGGAATTGCTTGTTCTTATGGTTTTGGTATCGCTTCCTGCATAGTTTAATCAATTTCAAATAAGTTATAATTGTCAAAAGGAGAAATAGACTCTAAATGAGCTCATTTCTCATTGTGTGCAAGAGGAAGAAAGGTTGAAGCGTGATAAGTCTAAAAGTGCTCATTTGGCCAATGTCCCTAAAGATAAGGGCAAGAAAAGAAAACATCAGGATGAAGCTGCTAAGGGTCCAGCTCAAAAGAAACAACAGCAAGTTACAGAGAGTTGTTTCTTTTGTAATAAGTCTGGACAGGTGAAGAAAGATTGTACCAAATATCATGCTTGGCATGCAAAGAAAGGTATAATTCTTAATTTGGTTTGTTCTGAGGTTAATTTAGCATCAGTGCCTAGAAACACTTGGTGGATTGATTCTGGTGCTACTACTCACATAAGTGTTTCTATGCAGGGTTGCCTGAGCTACTGAAAGCCAAGTGATGGTGAAAGACACATCTTTGTGGGCGATGGAAAATCGGTAGAAGTGGAAGTAATTGGGCATTTTAGGTTGTTATTAGGAACTGGTTTTTATTTGGATTTAAAAGACACTTTTATTGTACTGTCGTTTAGACATAATTTAGTTTCTGTTTCTTCGTTGGACAAATTTGGTTATTATTGTTCATTTGAAAATAATCAATTTAGTTTGTCTTTAAATTCAAATGTTGCTGGAACTGGTTGTTTAAATACTTATGACAACTTTTATTTGCTAGAAACAATTGCATCCTATAATGAAACCTTGTATGTGGAATCACGTGGTACTAAACACAAATTAAATAAGAAAAATTCAGCATCATTATGGCATAAGCGCTTAGGTCATATCTCAAAAGTTAGAATTGAACGCCTTGTGTCTGATGGTATTTTAAAGTCCTTTGACTTCACAGAATTTGATGTTTGTGTCGATTGCATTAAGGGAAAACAGACCAAAACCAAGAGATTGGGTGCCAATAGATCTTCAGACGTCTTAGAATTATTTCATACAGATATTTGTGGGCCATTCCCTACGACATCTTGGAATGGTCAACAATATTTCATAACATTTATAGACAAGTACTCACGTTATGGGTACTTATATCTCATTCATGAGAAATCTCAGTCTTTGGACGTGTTCAAAGCTTATAAAGCTGAAGCTGAGAATCAACTTAACAAAAAGATTAAGAACGTCAGATCTGATTGTGGTGGTGAGTACTACGGCAAATATGATGGCTCAGGTGAATAATGTCTAGGATCATTTGTGAAATTCCTAGAGGAATACGGTATTGTCCCACAGTACACCATGCCAGGATCACTTAATATGAATGGTGTAACTGAAAGACGAAATAAGACTCTTAAGGATATGGTAAGGAGCATGATTGCTCATTCTACCTTACTTGAGTCCCTCTGGGGAGAAGCATTAAAGACAGCAACTTACATTTTGAATAGAGTACCCACAAAAGCAGATGCAAAAATACCTTATGAGCTTTGGATAGGTCAAAAACCTAGCCTAAATCACTTTCACATTTGGGGATGTCCAGCTGAGGCAAGGCCTTATAGGCCACATGAAAAGAAATTAGACTCCAAAACAGTGAGCAACTACTTTATTGGTTATTCTGAGTGATCTAGGGGCTATAAGTTTTATGATCCCATAATTAGGAATATTATTGAGACGAGGACTGCAACAATTTTTGAGGATGTTGAGTTTGGAGGGAGAAATAATGTTAGAGACATTGCTTTTGAGGAGGAATTGGATTCTAACTCAGTTCCTACTATCATTTTTATGATGTTCAGGTTCTCATACCTATCATTGATCAAGAAGTGAATCCAGAACCTCAACAAGACAATGTTGAACAACTTCCTATTCAAGATGAGGAAATTGTTCCAGAAGAATAAACTCAACAACCTCAAGAAAAAGTGTCATTAAGGAGGTCCACAAGAGAAAGGCGAAATGCTATTCTAGATGATTATATTGTATTTCTCCAAGAACATGAGGAAGATAATGGAATGATGGAAGATGATCCAATCAACTTTCATCAGGCCATGAAAAGTTTTAATTCTTAGAAGTGGACTGATGCCATGAAAGATGAGTACAAGTCTATGCAAGACAATAAAGTTTGGGAACTTGTCCTATTACCTGAAGGTGCAAAACCAATTGGTTGTAAATGGATATTTAAAACCAAGAGGGATGCAAATGGTAATGTGGAGGGGTATAAGGCGCGTCTTGTAGCTAAAGGATATACTCAGAAAGAAGGCATTGATTTTACAAAGACTTTCTCTCCAGTTTCATCGAAAGACTCTTTCAGGATAATCATGGCGCTTGTTGCTCATTTTGATCTTGAGTTACATCAGATGGATGTTAAGACTGCATTTCTCAATGGCGACATTAAAGAAATAATTTATATAGTGTAACCAGAAAACTTTGAGTCAAAAAACCCAAAGAATATGGTTTGCAAATTAAAAAAATCCATCTATGGACTCAAATAAGCTTCCCGTCAATGGTACCACAAGTTTCATCAAGTAATTGTTTCATTCGGTTTTGAAATGAATATTGTTGATGATTGTGTGTATCATAAATTCAGTGGGAGTAAGTATATATTTCTGGTTCTATATGTCGATGACATTTTGCTTGCCACTAAAGATATAGGCTTATTGCACGAAACCAAGAGGTTTTTATCTAAGCATTTTGAGATGAAAGATCTTGGGGATGCCTCTTTTGTTTTAGGAATTCAGATACATCGAGATCGATCTCGTGGTATTCTAGGATTGTCACAAAAGAGCTATATCGATAAAGTACTCAAAAGGTTTGGCATGCAAAGTTGTAAACCAGGTGATACCCCTGTTGCTAAAGAAGACAAATTTAGTCTTACTCAATGCCCTAAAAGTAATCTTGAAATTCAAGAAATGCAAAAGATTCCCTATGCGTTAGCTGTTGGGAGTCTAATGTATGCTCAAGTATGTACGCGTCCGAATATTGCGTACATTGTTGGGATGTTAGCTCAAATATTTAAGCAACCCTGGTATGGACCATTGGATAGCAGCCAAAAGGGTTATGAGTTATCTTCAGAGAACAAAAGATTACATGCTCACTTATAAGAGATCAGATCATTTGGAGGTCGTAGGGTATTCGGATTCTGATTTCGCTGGATGCCGAGATAGCAAGAAATCTACATCAGGCTATATTTACCTGTTAGCTAGAGGAGCTATATCTTGGAAAAGTGTCAAACAAACACTTGTAGCTTCTTCCACTATGGCGGTAAAGTTTGTAGCATGCTATGAGGCATCAAAACCATGGAATATGGTTGCGAAACTTTGTCACTGGGCTACGTATTTTGGAGAATGTAGAAAGACCACTCAAATTATTTTGTGACAGTAAGTCAGCAGTGCTGTATTCCAATAACAACAGGAGTTCATCTAAGTCAAAGCATATTGACATAAAGTTCCTAGTTGTGAAAGAAAGAGTGCAAAATGGACAAATATCCATAGAGCACATTGGGACAAACTCCATGATTGCGGATCCGCTCACAAAAGGTTTACCACCCAAGGTCTTTCATGAGCACACTGCTCATATGGGTGTTACATTATTTGAGGATATCATGATTTAGTAGGAGTTTGTATTTTATTTACTTTATGTTTGTTTTTCAGACATTTATGTATTTGGTTATTTTCTGATCAGAAATGAAGTATTCAGTTTATTCACTCTGTTTTGTTATTTTGATACTGACCTCACTTAAGTTCAAGGAGGACCAGTTGGAAATAGACATGTTAAGATCATATTGCATGTAATTTCCATGCTACACATCCACACTTGATCTATGTCATTTAGTTGTGTTAATATATGTGATCAGGGAAGATTTAGTTATGATATATGTAACGAAAATCGCCTTGGTTCTATGTTAACATAATTAATGGACGAGATTATTCAGAATACCTTTTAGATATTATAGTAAAGTTTTGAGCTCATAAGGTTATATAATGACATGTAATTATTGAGTAATTAGTGTATATATATGTGGTCTTAATGGGAGATTGTTGGAAAATATGGACATCATATATAATAAGGTTAATTACATGTTATTATTTACTATCATAATAGGTTAGCCCAATATAAAAGTGATCTAATTTGGTTAAAAGTCTATTGGGTTTTAATTATTAAATAAAATATGAGATAAATATGTGTAGATACTCTAGTAGTTAAATTCTAGTTGATAACTAATTCCTAATTGATGATGGGCTGATTAGGAATGAGGGCTATATGCCAAAGCTATAAATATTAGGGTTATGGTCTCCAAATTACACACAAGAAAGCTTTTTTAATATCCCATCACTGGAAAAGAGAGAGCCACCTTCTCAAGATTACTTGTATGCTAATTTGGAAGATCAAAACCTCAAGATTCAAATATCTTCGGGAATCCATGGATTCAGGTACGCTTCCACATCTAGCTTTATTATTAATTTATTCTCGATGATTTGATATGACAGATCTAGGTTATGGTTTATTAAGTTTTATTATATCATGAATTTGTGATATCTTGATTTTTGATTTTAACAGACTACTCCCGATGTTGCAACACGGAGCTGGGATGTCGCAACACAGCAAGCAAAATACACAAGGAGCAATCTGCCGAGGATGTCATGACACATACCATACGGTGAATTTGAAGACCGATTTAATGGTTTTCCGAAATCTATCTCCTTGTTTCCCAACGTTGCTTAGCGGATTGAGGGGTAGCATGTATCTTAAAGATGTAGAGTTACATATTATGTTGATTGACTCTTAATTTAATTGGTATCAACATTGTTGTCAATGCATAAGAATGTGAGTTTAATCATGTTTAAGTGCTTTTTATTCTCCTATTCTATTTCATATTTTAATAGAGCTTAATTGTTCAAGTGTATTTTATTCTTCTATTCTATTTCAGATTTTAATAAAGCTTAATTATTTAATTTGATTTTTTAACATAATATTTTTGTTCGAACTTTTGGATGGATACTTTTGTCTGAATTAGTTTGACTATTTATCGAAACCACCTCGGGAACGGGGCTTCGAAAAAATCATTTTAAGTATTTTTGGAATAAAAAGGAAATGGGAGTTGCCACCAATCTTTTATTAGGTGTGATTGGATCACCATAAAACGTTTAAAACGTTTTAAAAAAGTGGGTCTTCGAAATCCAGAGAAACAGGTTCAGGAGTTAGTTACGCACGAGAAAGGATTAGCACCCTCATACGCCCAAAAATTGGTACCACATGATTATTTTCGGGTCTTATTTTATGAAAACAATGAAAACTCGAGTAAAATTTAAAATACGATGTTTATTTTAGGCGGCTTCGTATAATTTCAAAGGAAACTTTTAAGGAAAATTCATCCTCGTGTTTCGATCCTTTATGAGAATTAGAAGTCGTGTCCAACACATTAGGGTACTAAATTCTCGGAGTTTCAAAACTGCGGGATATTTCGAGACATTTTAAATAGAGTGTTCTATCATATGAACCATACGAAAATCACACCCAACACGTTAGGGCACGATATTTCGAGATCTTCACATGAAAGAACATTATTTCTTCTTTTGGTTATAAAGCCACTTTGTATATAATTATTAGATTGAAGAGTATTTTGAAAACTTTTGAAAAGGATATCTGATTCGCATGAATTATGAAAATCACACTTAACACGTTAAAGTGCGATTCTTCAAAGTTCTCACACGAAAGGACATTGCCTCATTTTTAAAATTATTTGTGATATAGATATATTTTTTGAGAATTTGAAAATTTTGTATTGAATTTAAAATGTAATCCTCAGACACATAGTTTAAAAGATTCAAATATAGAATAACCGTTTACTTCAACTTTCGCGGAGAATTAAAATCGTGACCAACACGTTAGGACACGATATTCTCGAAATCTCAGGGTTAACGGGTATAAAAATCTTAAAAAAGGATATTCGACGCGTGAGTTATACGAAAAATCACACCCGACACGTTAGGGCATGATTTCTCGAAGCTTTTACATGAGAGGAATATTGCCTCGTCTTTGAAGATACTTTAAAAATGAGCGTGTAAGTTTAAAACATCGAATAGCAATTAATAAGAGAAATTAAATACGAAGCAAGATAATAAGCAGATAAATAGAATGCAAAAATGTAAAATGCAAATGCATAATGATTAAAATAAATGCAAGTATTTAGTGAAGAAGAACAACGATGCGATCGGGATCGAAAACGAGAATTTTGGATAACCGGGGGCAAAATGGTAATTTTGACTCTCGAGGGGGGTAAAAATGTAATTTTAGGAAAATTTAGGGTTAAAAATGGGATTTTAAAAGGTTCGCGGTAAAAATGGTAATTTTAGTGAAATTGAGTGTTAAAATTAGGGTTTTGGAAAGTTTGAGGGTAAAATGGTAATTTTGGTGAAATCGAGGTTAAAAATGGAATTTTGGAAGATTCGGGGGTAAAATGGTAATTTTGGGTAAAATAAGGGTTAAAATGGAATTTAGGAAAGTTCGGGGTGAAATGGTAATTTTTGGTGTGAAATCGAGGTTAAAAATGGTATTTTGGAAAATTTAGGGGTAAAAATGTAATTTTTGGAAGTTTTGGGATCAAAATGTAATTTTCTAAAGTTTTAGGGTCAAAATGTGATTTTTGGACAAATTAAGGACCCATAAGCAATAAAACAAAAAAAACTGGGTGACACGTGGCAACCCCATAAGCATCCAGAAGTTAGAGGACTAATTTGTAAATCTTGAAAAAGTCCTAGGCAAATTGTGTAATTAAACAAAAGTTGATTTAAGGACTCAATTAAAACAAATTAAAAATAACAGGGGCCAAATACATAAATAAGACAAAATAGTGACACATGGCAGTCTTTGGTGCATTCAAAATGTCAATGGATTAAATAGAAAAGAATTTAAAATTACAGGGTCAAATTAAAATAAATTAAAAATACAAAAAGGACTAAATTGAAACAACTAAAAATACGGAAGGATCAAATGCACAAATATCCCATTAATAAAAAACACGCGGATCCTGAGTGGGTCGGGTCGGATTTCGGGTCGAACCACGAGTATAAGTCAAAACTACGCCGTTTTGGCATCTGAGAACAGTCACCAAAACGGCGTCGTTTAGAAGCAAGTATATAAGGGATTTTTTAGGGTATTTTTATTATTCCTCTCTCATTTTCATTTTAGCAGTCTGAAGCCCCCCCTTTTTCAATTTTTTTTCTCAAATACCCAAAGACTGCCCACCTTCACCCTTTCCGGCCAAGGCGCGTCGGGCGCCAAGCGCGCCCAGCGCGGCCTCTACTCGTCGCCGCCGTCCATCCCATGCCGACCACGCACCGCTGTCGCTACCACGCGCCGCTGTAGCTCGTCCAAAGGTAAACGTCCTCTTCCCTTCTCTTTTTCTTTACAACCCGTTTCTTTCCTCTCCTTTTTCAGATTTTTTTTAAAACATTTTATAACCCAACCTTTTTAGAAATCAAAGTTTTAAAAACCCTTTTCTTTTGAAATCCTTTATCCTATTTTATTCCCTTTTTATTTACTTGTTTCACTTTTTTATTAATCATGTTTGGTGATAGTTTCTGGGTTTGCTATGTTCGAAAAAACCGAGGGGGCGACTGAAGACGTGCGGCAACGGTGACGATGTTCGGAGAAGGCTCTGGCAACGGCGACGGAAGTAAACCAAAAGGGCAGTGGTTTTTTAACTTCTTTATTTTTTATTAGTTAATTATTTATTAAAACCATTTATTACCCCTTTTATTTATTAATAACGTTTTTAATGACATTATTAGTAGTATTTATTATAAAACAATGTACTTAAACCAAAGACCTTTATTATCTTATTATTAATATTATTATTATTATCTAATATGTATTTTATTAGTCAGTTAGAAATAAATGGGAATGATAAATGAGAACAGAGGGGTACTAAATAGACGTAATAAAGTTTATTAAAACGTTTTAAACCAACAATGCATGTATGTTAAGATTATACCTGAATAGTTCTGATGCTTGAGTATTCTGGAATTTGGGCTAACTTTGATTGCTATTAACTGTTGCTATTCTTTGCTTTCTGTTTCTGGTTTTTCAATGCTCTGATAAACAATTCGTACTGATTTTTTAGGAAAGGTTTTTATTGAGATTTCAAGAACGGGGTTGTCACCTTTTTTACAGAATTTAATTTGGCTTTTATAGCCAATACAACCATCATTCAATTTTGTTTTACACCATTTAATGCGTCTAATTCTTCCTTTTGCAGGTTCGGTCATGGCAGCTTACTTAACAGTGGCGGTGACAGCAGCAGTTGGAGTTTGGAGGTGACCATTTGACTGCTGACGTGTCATCAAACTAGTGGCTGAAGGAGGAGGTGGCCTGATGCAAGTGGGCAGATTGCCAGATTTAGGTTAGACCTAGGCATTGGTCCTATTTAGGCCATTGTAAATGGGCCCTTAATTTGGGCCTTTTAAATTGGGCCTTCAATTTGGGCCTTTGTAAATGGACTTGGCTATTTGGACTTTTCAATTTAAATTTTAATTAAATTTAAATTCATTTCAAATATTTTAAATTTAAAATGAATTTAGATTTAATAAATTACCTAAAAAATCCAATCATTTGGGCCCGGATAAATTGGGCTTCAATAGCTGCCCCTCTTTGCTCGTTGCTATGTAACAGGAACAGAGCAAAGACCAAAAGGAAAGCCCAATTTTGTCAAGTTTTATTTCTTCGCTGCTCTTTCTTCAATTGATCCACTTTTGTTTGCCAGTCGTCCAATCTTTGCTATATCCACCTTTCTATATCTTTGATGCTGCGATTCCATCCTGTTCTAAGGTGATCTTCAAAAAGTCAAAATTTGCTACTTCACCCCATTCTCTCGAACCTTCAAGGAGATTGGAATTTGTCGTCGTGGTCTTTGGGCTCAATTCCATTAGTTTGCTGACTTCGACCTGCTTCTCAGTGTCTCACCAGGAAGCTGGGTTCGAAGATTTACTCGTTTTGAGCGTTGAGTTGGTATTCTTCTCTGTGTCTCATCAGGAAGATGACCGCCTCGTTTGTTTCAATTCGCTTCTCTGGATCTCCTCAGGAAGACGAATTTGGTCCACTTCTCTGTGTCTAATCAGGAAGCTAACCTTTTTATTGTTTCCATTTGCTTCTCGGTGTCTCATCAGGAAGCTGGGTTCGAAGATTTGCTCGCATTGAGCGTTAAGTTGGCATTCTTCTCTGTATCTCATCAGGAAGATGACTGCCTCGTTTGTTTCAATTCGCTTCTCTGGATCTCCTCAGGAAGACGAATTTGGTCCACTTCTCTGTGTCTCATCAGGAAACTAACCTTTTTATTGCTTCGACCTGCTTCTTAGTGTCTTATCAGGAAGCTGGGTTCGAAGATTTGCTCGCGTTGAGCGTTAAGTTGGTATTCTTCTCTGTATCTCATCAGGAAGATGACCGCCTCGATTACTTTAAGTTGCTTCTCTGGATCTCCTCAGGAAGACAAATTTGGTCCACTTCTCTGTATCTCATCAGGAAGCTAACCTTTTATTGCTTCGACCTGCTTCTCAGTGTCTCATCAGGAAGCTGGGTTCGAAGATTTGCTCGCGTTGAGCGTTGAGTTGGCATTCTTCTCTGTATCTCATCAGGAAGATGACCGCCTCAGTTGTTTTGTTGAACTACTTCATGATTGGAATAATGTCGATTGGTGGTGATCTGCCCCAAACTCAGGTAAAGGATCAAATAACTATAGTCTATCCGAAAAAATGGTTGTCCTTATAACTTCTTGGGATCCGCCATGAGCTTGTCATTTCTCATCCTGCTTCAGGGTGTCGAGACCTGTAAAATATGCTCAAATGGGCCTCTGGGTAGGCTAGTTTGTTTAGGATGCCCTCAAAATGAGTTGAAATGCTCCTAGCTATATGTGTGCATGATTAATATTTTATTCGTTATTATTCGGGCTAGTATGGCTTATTGCCCATCCAAATTTTGTCCTTGATGTGTCGATCCATCTTCTTCTATGCTGATCTTGGACTGCTCATTTTCAAGTTTATTTTCTCACCGGTGATCCTGTTTCGGACCCCCATAATTTTAAAAAATTATAGGATAATGCTCATGAATCTTTGTGTGATTTATCAGTTCATTACTCGTTATTAAAAGCGAAATGCTTGCACAAAATTGTATGGAGACAAAATTTGTATTTAAAAATTGTATTAACAAGGGAATCAAATGAAAACAACATTAATAAAAAAAATGGCTAAGTATACAAGAAAGGGCAATTTAATTGTCTTGAATATCGCCAAACATGAGCCACTCTTGCATTGACTTATTGAGAATCACCTTTAGCCCAAACGTGTGTCTAGAAGACCTGGAGTGCTTTGTTGATGCTTCAAGTTGTAACCTTTCTCTATCTCCTTGACCTGTTTTGGGTTTGAGCCGCCCTTTGTGGGTTTTCATCTCAAAATCTCCCCCTTTTTTTTAGGCGAAGTATTTCTTTACCGAGTCTGAATTGACGGGGTTATACAATTCCTTACCATCCATTTCTATTAGGATGAGAGCTCCTCCTGAGAAAGCTTTCTTTACTACATAAGGTCCTTCCCAATTGGGCATCCATTTTCCACGAAAATCTTTGTGTATGGGGAGTATTTTCTTCAAAACCAGGTCTCCCTCATGGAACTCCCTAGGACGGACCTCTTTGTCATAAGCTCGCATCATCCTTTTTTGGTACATTTGGTCGTGACGGATGGCTTTTAATCTCTTTTCCTCGATCAAATTCAACTGATCATATTGAGCTTGGATCCATTCAGCCTCATCTAATTGGAGCTCAGTTAAGACTCGGAGCGAAGGTATTTCAACCTCAATGGGTAAGACCGCCTCCATACCGTATGCCAACGAGAATGGTGTTGCCCCAGTAGAAGTTCTGACCGAAGTTCTATAGGCGAAGAGGGCAAAAGGCAGTTTTTCGTGCCAGTCTCTGTAAGTCTCGGTCATCTTTGCCACGATTTTCTTGATATTTTTATTGGCCGCCTCTACGGCTCCATTCATTTTTGGGCGGTAAGGGGAGGAATTATGATGCTTGATTTTTAATTGTTCTCAAACTTCTGTAATCGTGCTATTGTTCAAGTTCAAAGCATTGTCGGATATAATCCTCTCTAGCATCCCATACCGGCATATAATCTCCTTTTTCAGGAATTTGCTGACTGCAGACTTGGTAACGCTGGCATATGAAGCTGCCTCTACCCATTTGGTGAAATAGTCGATCACCACAAAGATGAATCTATGCCCGTTGAAAGCTTTCGGAGAAATTGGTCCAATGACATCCATGCCCCACATAGAGAAAGGCTAGGGAGAAGTCATGACATGGAGGTACGATTGGGGTACATTAATCTTATCTCCATATATCTGGCATTTATGGCATTTCCTGGCATAATTGATGCAATCGCTCTCCATGGTAGACCAGTAATACCCGAATCTCATAATTTGTTGGGCCATCGTGAAATCGTTAGCATGCGTCCAACAAATTCCTTCGTGAACTTCCTCTAAAATCTTCTGGGCTTCCACTGCGTCGACACATCTCAGTAGTACCTGGTCTTTCCTCTTTTTGTACAAGATTTCCCGTCTAAGACATATTCACTAGCAAGTCTTCTCAATGCTCTCTTTTCGTTATTTGAGGCTTTCTCGGGGTATTTTCGGTCTCTTACAAATTGAAGGATGTCTTGGTACCATGGGTGATCGTCTTTTTCTACTTCTTCCTCTGCCTCAATATCACAACAATGGGCGGGAGTTTCATAGATACTCATCTAAATGGCCTTCACATATTCTGGCCTACTTACTTTGATCATCGAGGCCAAAGTAGCGAGGGCATCAGCCATTTGATTTTCTTCTCGAGGGAGATAATGAAATGAGACATCATCGAACATCGTAATCAATTCGAGAACTAGCTTGCGGTAATCCCTTAGCTTAGCATCTCTCGTTTCCACTCTCCTTTAAGTTGATAAATTACCAATGCAGAGTCTCCATAAATCTTTAGAATTTTAATTCCCCGTTCTATGGCTGCGAGAATTCCCATGATGCATGCTTCGTATTCAGCCATATTATTAGTGCAGTCAAAATCCAGCTTGCTGGTAAAAGGGTAATGGTCCCCCTTTGGTGATACCAAGACTGCTCCAACCCCGTTACCAATGGCATTTAAAGTCCATGGTTGCCCCATCGTGGTCGCCTCTTCAGCTGTTGCGACATACATTAAATCTTCATTCGGGAAATCGAAGTTTATCGGCTCATAATCCTCTAAAGCCCTGCTGGCTAGGAAGTCTACTATCACACTTCTTTTACTGTCGTTTGATTGACATAGACGATGTCAAATTCTGAGAGCAAGATTTGTCACCGAGCTAACCTTCCATTTAACGCTGCTGACTCCATTAGGTACTTCAAAGGATCTAATTTCGAGATCAACCAAGTAGTATGGTAGAGCATGTATTGTCTTAGTCTGCGTGTAGTCCAGACTAGTGCACAACATAACTTTTCAATAGGCAAATACCGAGTCTCGCAATCGGTAAATTTCTTGCTCAGATAATATATCGCCCTCTCTTTTCTTTCGGATTCATCATGCTGGCCTAACACACATCCCATGGAATTCTCAAAGACCGTCAGGTACAGTATCAAAGGCTTGTTAGGAATCGGAGGGACTAAGATGGGGGCTTTGGACAAATAAACTTTGACCTTATCGAAAGTTTCCTAGCACCCAGCATCCCATACACCCGGGTTACGCTTTTTAAGCAAGCGAAAGATAGGGTCACACTTTCGGTTAATTGTGAGATGAACCGAGTAATGTAATTTAATCTTCCTAAAAATCCCCGCACTTCTTTTTGCGTGTTGGGTGGTGGTAGCTCTTGTATGGCTTTGACTTTATCTGGGTCGATCTCAATTCCTCTTTTGCTGACCACAAAGCCTAACAGTTTTCCTGAGGTAGCCCCGAAAGTGCATTTAGCCGGGTTTAGCTTTAGTTGATATTTCCTTAACCTTATAAACAACTTCCTCAGGATTCTCACATGCTCCTCCTCTGTTTGGGATTTCGCTATCATGTCATCAACATAAACTTCGATTTCCTTGTGCATCATGTCATGGAACAGGGTTACCATAGCTCTTTGATAAGTTGCCCACATTTTTAAGTCCAAAGGGCATCACTTTGTAGCAAAATGTTCCCCATAGCGTGACGAATGTGGTTTTGATCATGTCTTCAGGGCCCATCTTGATCTGATTATATCCCGAGAAACCGTCCATGAATGAGAACAAAGAATGTCCTGCTGTGTTGTCGACCAAAGTATCTATGTGAGGTAAAGGGAAATTGTCCTTTGGGCTAGCTTTATTTAAGTCTTGATAGTCCACGCACATTCGTACCTTTCCATCCTTTTTAGGAACAGGGACCATATTAGCTACCCATTCAAAGTATTTCACGACCTGGAGAAAACCAGCATCAAACTGTTTCTTGACTTCTTCTTTTATTTTCAACAGCACATCCGGTCTCATTCTTCGGAGCTTTTGCTGTACGGGTCTGCATCCTTCTTTTATAGGGAGTTTGTGCACCATGATGTCAGTGCTCAAACGGGCATATCTTGGTACGACCATGCAAAGATATCTTGAAACTCTTTGAGCAACTCGATGAGGTTCCTTCTAGTTTCCGCAGAGATGCATGTCCCAATCTTTATTTATTTCTTTTATTCTTCGCTTCCTAAATTAATCATTCTACAGGGTCCGAATGAGGCAGGATTTGTTTTTCTTCATGTCCTATCATCCTTAGCAGATCCGAGGAAAGATCACAATCTTGATTTTCTTCAAAGCCCTGAAGCTCTTCTAGACACATGTCTTGCTCAAAGTGAGGCTCTAAGTTAAACTCAAAGTTACTCATATTATTGATATTTGAGGACCTGTTGAGGGATAAAAGAAAGTCCAAAGAACAAAATGAATTTATGAAAGAATGATCCTGTGGTATGTATGTGAGTATGTATGTATTGAAAGGATGATCAGTTGTATTTGTTGGTTATGTACGAGTGATTTATTGAGCTGAATTAAAAAATGAACGAATAATTTTAGGATAGGAAATGCACTTTCATTTAAAATAACTGAATAATGAACATGGGCCTTTTACAAAAGATCCATATTGCTTTCAGGCCTAAAGCAATAGGTGATTTCGAACATTACTCTGAGGAAATTTTAAAGATTACAGGAAGTTCCTCCAAGGTCCAATTATCCAGGGTACTTCCAAGTGCACACGGACCAATCCTTGACAAACTCCCTTCCTTGTCTTCTTCTGATATGGCATTGATGCTCAAGTCCCTCATGATGCTTCCTCCAGTACCAATGGTTACTTGCTTTTTCCCTTGCTCTTCATCCTGGTTAATTATTTCTCCCAAAACAATAGTCTTGTAAATGGGTGGGAAGACCATGGGTTCCCACGAGAGTTCCTTGCCAGATAGTCTGGCCCTCCTCCTCTCTTGTCTCTTTTCAACCTCTTTCCTTTTCTACTTCGTATCCGGCTTATACCCTAAGCCGTAGTGATCCTGTTTTTCACCAAGGTCGGCACATTGGTTATCTCTTGGAGGTACTTCCAAGTCCTTTTCCAGAGGCAGCTCCTTTCCCAAGCATCATTCGCAGACCCATTCTAGTAGTCGATGATATTGCTGGCACAGGCACCTTGCTTCCTTCCAAAATGAAGGTCGCATTTACAAATTCCAGTGAACGGAATGAGCATTCTAAAGCTTCTTCATCTATCCCCACATAAGGTAATTCGCTTGTTACAGAGGCAATTATCTCTTCCTCCGCATTAATGGTAATTAACCTCCCTTCATTCACTAACTTTACCTTCTGATGTAGAGAGGAAGGTACAGCCCCGGCCGAATGGATCCATGGCCTCCCCAATAGGCAGTTGTAGGTAGGCTTAATATCCATTACTAGAAAATCTATCTCGTACGTGTTCAGCCAATCTGCAGGGGTACTTCAATCTTCCAGTCACCTTCCTTTCTGTCCCGTCGAATGCTCTTACTATGTTGTTGCATCCTTCAAATGAGAGCTATCGATCGGTAATCTTTGAAGTGTAGCCAGTGGTAATACATTCAATACTGACCCGTTGTCTATGAGTACTCCCGTAGCGTGTACCCTTTACATCGGGTTATGATATGGAGGGCTTTGGTCGATCTCATCCCTCGGACGGGATCTCATCATCGCTAAAAAAGATGAAATTATCCGCACTAATGTTATTAACTAAGTAATCCAACTTACATACCGATATATCATTGGTCACGTAAGTCTCGTTGAGCACCTTCATTAATGCATCACGATGTGCTTCAAGCTTAGGAGCAAAGATAAGATCGATATTCGTACAGGTTGTTTATGGAGCTGTTCCACCACACTGTATTCATTGTGCCTTAGGAACTTTAAAAACTCTTTCACCTCCCTTTCAGATATCGACTTATTGGTGGATCTCTCAAACCTAGTGGCTATTTCTTCTTCAGGCTCGCACATTACTGCTTTCCCTTTATTGACCTCTTGTGTTTTTCTGACGGAGCCATAAATTTACCACTCCGGGTAATCAAGCACACATCCTTCTTAGGTTCCCCTTCTCTGGGCATGGTCACATTGCAGTTGTAATTCCATGGAACCTTTGTACTATCATTGTAAAGGAAGGTTGCAGGTCTCTGAATGATAATACGAGGTGTCGTCTGACCACTGGCTGCGCTTTCAGCGGTTGCAAATGATCACTTTGGGTGGTTGACCGACCCTTCTTCGGAAGCACAGACACCATTGACTTCTTTTTTTTCTTCTTCAAAGAATTCTAGCTCTTGATTGTCCATCAATGTTTGCAACAGGGCTTTGAACTCGTCACAATCTTGGATTTCGTGGCCCTTAACAGCATGAAACTCGCAGTCAGTCTCTCTTATCATACACTTCTTATCCTTCACAATCATTCCGCCTTTGACCATTTGTGCCATACCATCGTAGCGGAGACCTAATGTCTTCCACTCTTCTTTTGACTTTTCATGCCTTTTCCTCTAGCACGGCATTGACCCCTGGTTGGAATGGTTTGACAGAGGGTTCCCAGCAATATTAGGCCTAGTTGAGTCTTTCAATTTCACGACCCCGAATCTTATCAAGTTCTCGACTCACCTTTTGAAAGCGGGCAATTTTCAATTGAGTGACCTGCCGCATCTGCGTGATACTCATAATGAGCATTCGCGTCGTACCAAGCCGGGAACGGGTGGTTCATACGGTTTCACCCTTTGAGGAGCTACCTCATGAGCGTCGTACAGCATCTTGTAGAGTTCTTTGTACAACACCGAAAGTGGAGTGTATTGAATTTTTGGCCTAAACTCGGTTCCTGCCTCGGGGCATTTTGATGATTAACTACTGGTGCCCTAGGCTGACCTGCTATGAAGGGCTTGGCACCACCAGATCGGTATATACTTGTATGTTCACCTCATTATCCCTTCTTCTAGGGGCAGGTCTTCTAGCGTTTTCTCCCGCCTCGATTTTACCAGCTTTAATTGCATTCTCAATCATCTCTCCTGAAATGGACATGTCGGCGAAGCTTTTGTTAGCGTTTCCCAGCAAATGATTAAGATAGGGGTTTAAGGGTATTGACAAACAGCATTGTGGTCTCTTTATCTGTCAACGATGGCTGTACTTGTGTTGCCATTTCTCTCCACCACTGTGCATACTGTCTAAAACTTTCGTTTGACCTCTTTTCCATGTTCTGTAATGTGAGCCGATCAGGGGCTATCTCGATCACATGACTGTATTGTTTCAAGAAAGCTTGTGCCAGATCTTTCCATGAACGAACTTTGCTTGGCTCAGTTGGTTATACCATCTCACCGCCGATCCGGCCAAACTATCTTTGAAAACAGTGATCAACAATTGATCATTGTGAACATGCCCCGCCATCTTCTACAGAACATGGTCAGATGTGTTTCTGGCAGCTCGTTCCATGATATTTCGAATTCAGGAACTTAAACTTGGGAGGGAGAACTAAATCTGGAACCAGACTCAGTTCTTTGGCATCCACTCCGTAAGAATTTTCATTCCTTGTATTGCCTGAATTTTCTCCTCCAATAGCCTATACTTCTCCTCCATTTGCCTAGGGAGGTCCTCTTTTATCATCTCGTCAAAATCTGGAACTCCCAGGTTTGCAGCATTATCTTGGATTTGACCCAGATCCGACCACATAGTTAGCAGGCCTGACGTACCTGTGGTCTGTGTTGTGGCCTAATGGTGACATGGGCTTCTCTGGCCGGTATTCTTGTAAGGCTAGGTGTGTACTGTGTAAAGCCCGGAGAACACTCGGGTCCTCGTCATCCTCAATAGTAGGGCTTTTTCCTTTGTCAGCCATGCTTTGTTTAACTTGCGCTAATTCTATCATCAAACTCTTTTATACCTCCGAAAAATGGTTCTTCATTTCCCAACACATTGTTGCCATTTGCTCTTGCATCTGATCTTGTAGTTCTTTCTGGATTTGCTCAAGCCGTTATTCCATGGCTTTTTTTCTTCCGGGTATAATAATGATGCATATTTTCAATGATGATTGGCGTTAACTGAATATTAATTTTAATTAATTAGTATTGTTATGCAACAATATGCAAAATGAAAATAAAATGCATGTATGCAATGCAAAGAAAAGGCATTGATTCCAAAATCCACTTCCATTAGAGCAACTTCTCGAGAGAGAGAAAAGTCTTTACATAAAATAGAAGTTACACAAATGGTTTGGCCTTTTGTCCTAGAGCTTTAACTTTTTCTAGAAGTCTAGCTAACTTCTTTCCTCGCTCCGACTTGGATTCGTATTGAAGACTCAAAACATCAGCTTCAGCAGCCAACTCCTGTACGTGATCAGCAGCTTCTCTCATTTGAGTCAATGCTTTTCCTATTACGTGATCTCTCTCCCTGACTTCCTCTGGGCTTGTCGAGAATGCCATTCACTAGTTTCCAAATTTCTTTCCATAATCTCGAGTCAGATTTCATTGCTGTGGAGTGTGGCTTCCAATTCTTGCACTCTTTCTCTTAACTCTTGTTTTTCAGCCATGCAGGCTTTGAGCTCCAATACGGTATTTCGATTGCGGTGCCTCCATAATGACTCTTCCAATTCTTCTATCCTCGCTTCCAGGCTGGTCATCTTAGCTCTCATCTCGGCCTTCTCGACCTGTTTTTCTAGTAATTCCCCCTTCAAGGCGTTCTCATGGGCCTGACCATCTTAGAACCTTCTTTGCCATTGTTCTGCCTGGTCCTTCTGTATCTGAATCTCCCGGCGCCATTGCTTGGATGTCTTACCCAGCCCTGCAATCTTCATAGACTGGCGAAGCTTCTTGTAATGCTTTTTTAAGTCCTCGAGGTCCTCTTCTGCTTTGTTTTTTCCTTTTCTCAACTTCTCCGCCTCTAGTCTGTGGAAATCTACATCTAGCCCCAGCTTCATCTTATCTTCCTCCAATACCTCTATCCTCTTACCAAACTCTGAGTTTTTCCTTTCAAAATCTTGTTTGAGGATGTCTAACTCTGAAGGAGTTTCTTGCAGACATTCTTCTACTAGACGAGCATTTTTCGGGTTGGTATAGGAACGTTGTCATTAACCCTCTTGCTCTTTCACCAGTTATAGTTCGAGGTTATTAAAGGGTTCGCACTGAACTTCTTTATTCTTTGTACCCTTTTCCACGCGTTTGCCACTTCTCGGTCCTTTTCTTATAGTCATTCCCCTTATATGAAACTCGCAATGCGCTAGACCATGAGTTGCAGGGATAAACTGCTTGTCTTGTATTGTCTCAAAACGAGTAGAGGAGCATACCTAGTGGCACCCCAAACTCCGAGTAACGGGACCCGATTTAAATCGCCACAACGGTAAAGGACCTCATCGGGAAGAAACCAAGGAGTGCACCATTGAATGCCCTCGTCCCATAGATTCTGGAGAACATCCACCCACTTTTCTTCGGATACTTTTAGCTCTCGTTGCGAAGCCACAAAATTCTTCAAAGGCGAGAAGTCGGTCGAGAAAACCTTACAAGAAAATTTTTCCACTTTCCAAAAATGGCTGTGAAACCAAACCATCAAGAGTTGTGCGCAACCGATAAATCTTCCTTCTCTTTCCCTTCGATAAGCACTCAACAAGCGAAAAGTTTCTGCCAGGATAGTAGGGACAAGCGTAATTCCTCTACTGAGTCGATCAAACAATGCTACTACTGTATCTTCCACGTGCCCCAATGCTTTCGGGAACAAGACTAACCCGTATATACTGAGGGCAAAAATGTCAATGCGTCTTCTCATATCGGGGTGTATCACAATCAGGTCTCGCAAACTTTTCCAAGTAATGCACCTGTTGTCTCCTTTTACTTTTATACGATGAGCAACCCATTGTTCGCTCATCCCTGTTGCATTCATCAATCTCTTTAACAATGTTGGAACACTCACGTCTTTAGAATATGCCTTATCGACTTGGATCCTTGGACATCGGATCAGAGTAGTATATTCTTCTATAGTAGGTGTCAAGTCCAAGTGTTCGAAGGTGAAGCAACTATATCCGGGGTTCCAATGTTGAGTAAGGGCTCGAAAGAGGTGCTTGTCGATCTTGACTTCCAGTGAGTAAGGTAGATCTCCATAGTCTTGATAAAACATCTATTTCATCTCATTGTCCCACTGTCCCCAAATCTCTTTCAACTCCTGCAAGTTGTTTTGTGTCACATTGATACGAGTATAATCCCAAAATTCTGACAAATGCCCCTCTTTCAGGCTTCACCTTTTCCGCGTTGCTGCTCCTCAGACCATAGGCGCGTCACCATATTATCTTCTACTTTATCGAGAAATCCTTCCTCCATGATGAAACTGCCTAGTCGGTAAAACGGATTTAAATCAACACCTTTTCATTCATGATGATGCAAATGTAGGTGAAAGAGGCAAAACAAACATGGTTAGTAGCAGGTGATAAATAAATAAATATATATATGAAAAATCAGCATGCAAATATATAACACAGAACCTAAAAAAAATTAGGGTATACTAACAGGGCTCGGCCTAACTCCATCTAGGGTGAGTGCTTACGGCTCACTATATGTAGTTTAGGCTCTAAAGTAAAGGGTATCCAAACTAGCAGATTCCTCTATCCTCACCCATTATAGGCTCATGCGGATGAGTTCGGTTTAGGGGGATGCATTTCGCGCATGTTTGCACGGAAGTGAAAACTTCACGAAAACAAGGGTACTTTGTAATCCCGAAAGCGATCTACCATCCTGCACGAAGGTGAAGACCTCACGAAGGAGTAGTTTCCCGCTTCCACTTAAAAGGGTAGTATCACAATGCACATGAATGCAAAATTACACTAGCAATATCACACAGTAAAATACCACACAAAATGTCGAGGATCGCATGTTAAATAAAACCGGAATTAAAAAGTTCTAAAAAAAAAAAAGACCCAAAAATTATCAATTTTGGCTTGACTCTCGTTTATTTTGAAAAAGTTCCCCAGCGGAGTCGCCAGCTGTCGAAACCACCTCGAGAACGGGGCTTCTAAAAAAATCATTTTAAGTATTTTTGGAATAAAAGGGAAATGGGAGTCGCCACCAATCTTTTATTTGGTGTGATTGGATCACCATAAAACGTTTAAAACGTTTTTAAAAAGTGAGTCTTCGAAATCCAGAGAAACAGGTTCGGGAGTCGGTTACACACGAGGAAGGATTAGCACCCTCATACGCCCAAAAATTGGTACCACATGATTATTTTCGGGTATTATTTTATGAAAACAAAGAAAACTCGAGTAAAATTTAAAATACGATGTTTATTTTAGGCGGCTTCGTATAATTTCAAAGGAAAACTTTTAAGGAAAATTCGTCCTCGTGTTTCGATCCTCTATGAGAATTAGAAGTTGTGTCCAACACATTAGGGCACTAAATTCTCGGAGTTTCAAAATTGTGGGATGTTTCGAGACATTTTAAGAGAGTGTTCTATCATATGAACCATACGAAAATCACACCCAACACGTTAGGGCACGATATTTGAGATCTTCACATGAAAGAACATTGTTTCTTCTTTTGGTTATAAAGCCACTTTGTATATAATTATTAGATTGAAGAGTATTTTGAAAACTTTTGAAAAGGATATCCGATTCGCATGAATTACGAAAATCACACTTAACACGTTAAAGTGCGATTCTTCGAAGTTCTCACACGAAAGGACATTGCCTCATTTTTAAAATTATTTATGATATAGATATATTTTTTGAGAATTTGAAAATTTCGTATTGAATTTAAAATGTAATCCTCGGACACATAGTTTAAAAGATTCAAATATAGAATAACCGTTTACTTAGACTTTCGCGGAGAATTAAAATCGTGACCAACACGTTAGGACACGATATTCTCGGAATCTCGGGGTTAACGGGTATAAAAATCTTAAAAAAGGATATTCGACGCGTGTGAGTTATACGAAAAATCACACCCGACACGTTAGGGCATGATTTCTCGAAGCTTTTACACGAGAGGAATATTGCCTCGTCTTTGAAGATACTTTAAAAATGAGCGTGTAAGTTTAAAACATCGAATAGCAATTAATAAGAGAAATTAAATACGAAGCAAGATAATAAGCAAATAAATAGAATGCAAAAATGTAAAATGCAAATGCATAATGATTAAAATAAATGCAAGTATTTAGTGAAGAAGAACAACGATGCGATCGGGATCGAAAATAAAACTTTTGGATACCCGAGGGCAAAATGGTAATTTTGACTCTCGGGGGGCAAAATGTAATTTGGGAAAATTCGAGGTTAAAATAGGATTTTTGAAGGTTCGGGGGTAAAATGGTAATTTTTAGTGAAATCGAGGTTAAAAATAGGGTTTTGGAAAGTTTAGGGGTAAAATGGTAATTTTAGTGAAATTAGGGTCAAAATGGAATTTTGGAAGATTCGAGGGTAAAATGGTAATTTTGGGCAAAATCAGGCTTAAAATGGAATTTAGGAAAATTCGGGGGTAAAATGGTAATTTTTGGTGAAATCGGGTTAAAAATGGAATTTTTGAAAATTCAGGGGTAAAAATGTAATTTTTGGAAGTTTTGAGGTCAAAATGTAATTTTCTAAATTTTGAGGTCAAAATGTGATTTCTGGACAGTTTAGGAACCCATAAGCAATAAAACCAAAAAAATTGGGTGACACGTGGCAGCCCCACAGGCATTCAGAAGTCAAAGGACTAATTTGTAAATCTTAAAAAATTCCTAGGCCAATTGTGTAATTAAACAAAAGTTGATTTAAGGATTAAATTAAAACAAATTAAAAATAATAGGGGCCAAATACATAAATAATCCAAAATAGTGACATGTGGCAGTCTCTGGTGCATTCAAAATGTCAATGGATTAAATTGAAAAGAATTTAAAATTACAGGGTCAAATTGAAATAAATTAAAAATACAAAAAGGACTAAATTGAAACAACTAATAATATGGAAGGATCAAATGCACAAATATCCCATTAATAATAAACACGCGGATCCTGAGTGGGTCGGGTTGGATTTCGGGTCGAACCACGAGTATAAGTCAAAACTACGCCGTTTTGGCATCTGAGAACAGTCACAAAAACGGCGTCGTTTAGAAGCAAGTATATAAGTGATTTTTTAGGGTTTTTTTATTATTCTTCTCTCATTTTCATTTCAGCAACCTGAAGCCCCCCCCCTTTTTCAATTTTTTCTCTCAAATACCCAAAGACCGGCCACCTTCACCCTCTCCGGCCAAGGCACGTCGGGTGCCACGCACGCCCAGCGCGACCTCTACTCGTCGCCACCGTCCATCCCATGCCGACCACGCACCGCTGTCGCCACTACCCGCCACCGTAGCTCGTCCAAAGGTAAACGTCATCTTCCTTTCTCTTTTTCTTTACAACCCGTTTCTTTCCTCTCCTTTTTCAGATTTTTTTTTAAAACATTTTATAACCCAACCTTTTTAGAAATCAAAGTTTTAAAAACCCTTTTCTTTTGAAATCCTTTATCCTATTTTATTCCCTTTTTATTTACTTGTTTCACTTTTTTATTAATCACGTTTGGTGATGGTTTCTGGGTTTGCTATGTTCGAAACAACCAAGGGGCGGTTGAAGACGTGCGGCCAGTGGTGACGATGTTTGAGAAGGCTCTGGCGACGGCGACGGAAGTAAACCAAAAGGGCAGTGGCTTTTTGACTTCTTTATTTTTATTAGTTAATTATTTATTAAAACCATTTATTACCCCTTTTATTTATTAATAACGTTTTTAATGACATTATTAGTAGTATTTATTATAAAACAATGTACTTAAACCAAAGATCTTTATTATCTTATTATTAATATTATTATTATTATCTAATATGTATTTTATTAGTCAGTTAGAAATAAATAGGAATGATAAATGAGAACAGAGGGGTACTAAATAGACGTAATAAAGTCTATTAAAACGTTTTAAACCAACAATGCATGTATGTTAAGATTATACCTGAATAGTTCTGATGCTTGAGTATTCTGGAATTTGGGCTAACTTTGTTTGCTATTAACTGTTGCTATTCTTTGCTTTCTGTTTCTGGTTTTTCAATGCTCTGATAGATAATTCGTACTGATTTTTTAGGAAAGGTTTTATTGAGATTTCAAGAACGGGGTTGTCACCTTTTTACAGAATTTAATTTGGCTTTTATAGCCAATACAACCATCATTCAATTTTGTTTTACACCATTTAATGCGTCTAATTCTTCCTTTTGCAGGTTCGGCCATGGCAGCTTGCCTAACAGTGGCGGTGACAGCAGCAATTGGAGTTTGGAGGTGACCATTTGACTGCTGACGTGTCATCAAACTAGTGGCTGAAGGAGGAGGTGGCCTGATGCAAGTGGGCAAATTGCCAGATTTAGGTTAGACCTAGGCATTGGGCCTATTTGGGCCTTTTAAATTGGGCCTTCAATTTGGGCCTTTGTAAATGGATTTGACTATTTAGACTTTTCAATTTAAATTTTAATTAAATTTAAATTCATTTCAAATATTTTAAATTTAAAATGAATTTAGATTTAATAAATTTAAACCTAAAAAATCCAATCATTTGGGCCCGGATAAATTGGGCTTCAACACTATTGGTCCAATAATAATTAATTAAAAAATTTTAAAAATATTTATAAAATTAATTTAAGTGTCAGTTTTTTGTTTTGCATTTTAAAATTTTTTTCCATTGCGATTTGTTTGCATAAAATTGTTTCAATTTCTATATTTGAACTGATATAAAAATTGATTTTTAATTAATTCAATTCAATCAACTAGTTCAATTCAATTCAAACAACATGATAAAATATCCATATTGTAAATTTTTTTTTCCTCAAAACAGTACCCATACGTTAACCAAAAAATGACATATAACATAGATGATAGAGGATTTATTATTGTGTCAGTTGCTAATTTTTAATTAGGGAAAAATTGATTTTAGGTACTTGCCTTATTATGGCTAAAATTAAGGTTTTCAGAATTAACTCATGGTTGAATTGGTCAGATTATTGATTTTTGGTTAATCGGTTTTATTGATTTGATCAGTTTATCTTTTTCAATTGGTTTAATTGATTTATCTGTTTCAATTGAATAAATTGTAAAAAAATAAAAAGAATCGATTTAATCAGTCTAACCTGTTCGCAGGTCAACTGATGCAACCCCTTATTCCATATTGATACCTCAACTAGTTCGGTCTAATTTCCAAAAATTATAAATAAAATAAGATAATTCAAAATTAATTTACTTGTTTACTTTATTGTTTTTAGTGAAAATAAATGTAAACAATTTTTTTTTGAATATATTGGTGTGATTATATGATAGTATTTGTTCATACCCTTTGACAACACGCACACACACCTTGTACACATAGGCGCTAGAACCCAAGACCTCTAAGATGAACAATATCTTCTTTTCTACTGGAGCCATTTGTTGAGTTCATATAAACAAATTCTTAAATGAGAAAAGATATTATAAAATTCATGAAAAATGCTATAAATCTATTAAAAAAGAAAACAATATACGCTATCTATTTATACTATTGTTTAAAAATTTGGCTGGATTGATATCTTCATCCAATTGGATGAAATTCAGTTGTGAAATTAATAAAAATCTAAACAATAATTTTAAGAGTATTTTTATTTTTTACATATTTTATATAAAATCTCATACAATAAAGATTTGACATAGAGCTTTTGTCAGAAAGATGATCTATTTCATACCCTTTTCTCAATAATAATAAAAAAAAGGTTAAATCATAGGATGAAACTTAGGGAATGATGGATTGAAATGAAAAAAGAAATGAAAACAGAGGAGGAAATAATAAAATAAAAAGTAGAAGGTGTGAGATTCTAAATGAATGAATAAATTAAAGAATCTTTGAGATTTTCGAAGAATAGAGGGCAAATGGATTGGCTGAGAAACATATTTTGTTTGTAGTATAAGATCGTGTGATTGGAGGCAACACCTTCAAATTTTGGGTGTCATAATTTGCATCGTAGCGGTGGTCAACCGAATTAATTTCTTCAGTACAAGTGCCATTTATTAATTAATTAATTATGGCATCGAGAAAACATCAAAATTGGATCGTAATTCGAAATTATAAAACTCTATGGACTAGTTTGCAAAGTAGCATGTGAATTGTGGAGATTAAAAATGAATGGGTGGGGGGATTAAGGGAGGTAATGATCAAGGTCCTTATAGGGTAAATTAGTGGAGAAACTTGATCCCCATCGTCCATTTCCATTACAGAATCACCATTAGATTTTTGTTATTGGTAAAAGTAAAAAGATGGTTTTATATTAAGAGTTGAATTTTATTTTGTTTTTTCTGCTTAAAAATGAGTAAATTAATCTTTATAAATTAGATGAAAGATCAAACCGATCATTTACTTAAAATTTTCATTCATTTCTTTTGTTAAGTAATAACGTTTTTGATAAAGCAACTAAACAACACTATATGACACACCAGATGTACCTCATTTTGATCTGATATTTTATCACATTAACAAATATTTTTTTTAAAATTTAAGAAATCTTAAAAATAAATAAAAATTTTAATAATTATTTAAAAAATCACGACCAAGTTCATTTTGGATGTAATTTTTTTAAATAATTACAAAACGTATAGAAAAAAATTAAAAAAATACAACAAGATTATTAAAGATCATTAGTGTTATTTTAATTGTATGTTTTAATTCAAAAAAAAATCATTAAAACAATCGAGAATGAACTTAGATAATATGGACAAGTATTTGTCTAAATTTTTGTATATTTATTTTTTATATTCTTAATAATTATAAAAAATATTTTTTAGGATTTTATTTATTTTTAAAATATTGTCATAACAATATGGGGTACATGGGGCACATTAGGTATCATTGTTTAGTTGCTCCATTAGTCACATCAACACTTAACGGTAGAAATAGATTAAGTTTTTAACAGACTGACTTATTTACTCTTTGATATAATATATAAGGGGTAAAATATAATTCATCTACTAATATAAGGGTCTCCATGTTTAGGGGTGCAAAAAAAATCTAAATCTAAAAAACTAAAGTGAACCAAACCGAAAAACTAAATTTTTTAGTTTATTTGGTTTTCATGTTCGATTTATTTTATTCAGTCGATTTTTTATTTTGACATTTTAAACCAAATAAATCATAACCCATAAGATCACAAGTCCATAACCCATTTACATACTCAAACCTAAAATTTAAACCTTAAACCAAAATACCATTAAAACTTAATATCCTTAAAAGCTTAAACCCATTAAAATGTAAACCCAATACTCATTAATATTTAAAACCCAAATTGATAGTTTAATTTGTTTATGATATTCATTTTAATTTTTATTGTTTAATAAATAAAAACCCAAATTGATATATACCTATTAAGAATAGTAGAAGACTTGAAAATTGTATGTTGGTCATGTTAAAAAAGTAAATAGATTTTGAGTTCATTAAAATTGTTTGATTTAATTTTTAATATTTTTATAATGGATTTGGAATAAAAATAAAATTAAAAGTAATACAATATATTAAATTGAAGAAAAAAAGATAATTATGTGAAAATATTAAAAAAAATAAAATTATAAGTATCTCAATTAAAAAAAATTAACTCCAAAATAAATCTATTAACCAAATTAAATCTAACTGAACCGAATGCACACCCTCTCCATGTTATTTTATCATTTTTGTTCAATAATATGTAAAAATATGGTGAGAGATTTGCCATTAGCTAGGATTATACCCAAAAAGCACAAATTTAAATAGTTGGTGACTTGGGTTCTTAGTCGAATAGTTCTAATTAAAAGGTGAGAATTTTTTAATCAAAAAGTTGCATCTAAGTATTTTTTTTTTGACAAATTGATAACTAAGTATTAAAATGATGATAATTGGGAATGTTTTCATAATGTTATTTTTGTGCAAGTCAAAATTGTCAAAAAAAACAAGATATACTTTGACGAGGTGCTATATCAAGTTCATTCAAGGGGACGAGGTGTTCTATATTCAATACGAGGGGTTGTTGTTTGTGGAACAATAAGAATATTTTTCATGAAATTTAGATGGAGTTTATCCAATGTTCAATAAATCTTCAAGATGATTTCCATGAGTTGCAACCTCATTCTTTGCTTGGGCATCAATAACTTGATGATGTTCATAGCTTTGCTTTTGTCGAAGCTTCTTAAATTTCTTCCAATCACACATCAATCTATAACAATAAGGCCTAATAAGCCCAACTACCCCACAATAATGGCATATGGATTTTTCTTTCTCCTTGTTACATATATATATATATGTTCCTGTTTAGGTATTGTTCCATCAACTATTGCAACATTAGATTGAATGTCGCTTGTATTTCTTCATCTTTGATCATTCATCAACTTGTAACAACAAGATCTAATATGTTCAGCCTTTCCACGATAGTAACAAACATGTTTTTTTTATTTTTTTTTTACCCATATCAATGGAAGAAGTACCAATCATATTGTTAGATTTAACAAGATTCATAGGAGATATAAGTTTCTTACCAAGTTCACAACGACCAGGTTCAAATCTTCCAACAACTGAGATCTCATCACTTTGGCTTCCATAATTTTTTTAGAATGGATTTGGCATCATTTAACTCTTGCTTATTTGCTTTCAAAGTTGCATCTATTTAGTAATGATCTCATCCTTTTCTTTGATAGTTTCATTGAGCATTGTGTTAGCTTTTTTAATATTGGCAATTACGTCTTTTTTTTTTTACTTTGATGCCTTTACAAGCTCACATTTTTACCTTTGAGTCTAACATTTTCATCCTCCAGGGCTTGATTCAATTGACATGGTGGATTCCAATTATCCATCATTGATTGGTAAGATTCCTCTAACCTATTGAAAGGAACATTATTTCAATTCTGGTGCTTCAATCATTAAATATTGATATGAGATAGAGCAACCTTTCTTTTTGGATGTCATTACTGCAAAGCGTAGTTAAGATCGCCTGCAAGTATGTTTAAAGTCAAGCTTCCATACCAATTAAAAGTTCATGTGTTTGAACTTGTTCTATGTTATTGTTCTATTAGTTTTTCAAATAAGAATACTTGGGATAAGAAGGGTAATACAAGGCAATTTTGCAAGGAGATTAAGGCAAGGAGAAATATCAACATACGATATTTATTAACACAGTTTGTATTCACCAATCTTACATTTACATAACCTTATTTAAGGAATGATTTTATTCAACAATTCATCGTAGCCAATAGCCCAATATCTCCTTACAACGATGGATAATTGTAGCCCTAAAGTCAAACTCAAATTGTTACGATCACTCTCCCAAAAACCTTATAATAAAATTGATATAACTCTTCAAAGAATGCCTAAGAAAAGAGAGTTCCAAAGCATTGAGTACAAGATATAAAAATACTTCATCAAAAGAACACTCCAAAAAAGCACACCTCTATTGTGCAATATGGCAGCCTACAAATTGGTTTTGTATACTTTTATCCCAAGTCAAGCTAGGATAAGTCAGTAGCCTTCAATAAATTCAATCTCATTTAAAGTAAATCTTCATCGGCTTCTTAGCAAATAACTCTCCTATTTGAAGTAAATTTGGTCAACAACTAATCTTTTAACATAGCAAGGAGTTCTAGTGAAATTTGTACTTCTAATTCCTTCAAATTTATTGCCTCATGAAAAAACTTAAACAAGGACTTAAACTCTTTTAAATCTAGTTCCCTTGTAAATAGAAACATGTCCTAAGTGGATGATGGACTATGTATGCTTGAATCGTATATTTTGATGTAAGTAAAAGTTTGAGCTCAAATAAATAATGAATTAAAAATTGGTGCATTAGGTATACGACTTTTGCAATATATAGCATCATTCACAACAACGAAGTTCACAGCCCAACTAATGGGTAAATGATATCCTCTCATCGACAGTACATGATAGATGAAAAGTAAATGTGACAACAAATCATTTTTTTTTTGTGATAAATTACTTTATTACTATTTGATAGTAATTGACTTTTCATGAAAGAATATGTAATTGTTATCATGAGATAAAATAAGATCATATTGGGAAAACAAATTTATCTTAAAGAGATTAAGAATATTTTGTATGGGTAACACACTTATGATAAGGTCATTGGACAAGCATTGTTTAAGTAGCTTTCATAATGGTATGTAATTAGGGAAAGCTCAATCACGATACTATAGTGGAATGATTTTGTGACAAAATTAGTTTATAATTCTTGGGAAATGTGCCCATATTGTAGTAAACATGTAATTGTTTTCTATTTATTTGAATGATGAAAAAATAAATAAATCTAATTTCACATTTTACTATTATGTCTTTTGTATTTTTGTCTTTCATATTTTGTATGAATAGCGAAATTGTGACAATCAAATATTAGCTCATTGATTATCTAAGTTCAAACTGATGATAAGTGGCACTATAAGAACATTTACATTACGAGAAAGACAACTTACTTCAGTAGATAATCTAAACGAGTTCGTTATCCTATAAAAGAATCAAAGTGAGCATTTGATTCAAATACTTAGAAAGATTATTATGTCGTCTACAATTCCAATTGAGGAGACTGGTTATAAGAGCAGTTGACTCCACGTGTCATTTGTCTTAAGATGAATGATTCAATTACTATTTCTTAGTAATTAACTTTTCTTGAAAGAATATGCAATAGTTACTATGAGATAAAATATGATCATATTGAGAGGAAAAATTTATTCCAAAGAGATTAAGGATATCATACGAAGGTAACACACATATGCCAAGGTCACTGGACAAGAGCTTAATGAAGTAGCTTTCATAATGGTATGTAATGGGGACATCTCAGTCATGGTATTTTAGTAGAATGACTTCATGACTAAATAATGTTGTAATTAATAGAAAAATAGTCTGAACTTAATTACAAATTATTTGAACCTTAATTATATATATCTAATTAATCCCTCATTTAGCTCAGTATAACCTTGATGGTTTGCAATAATCAATGAAATGAAAAACAATGTGAAACAATGAACTAAAAGAAATAGATCACATGTATCACAATCAACAGTGAATGAGTTTTCTCGCTATGAACAAGAGATGACTTAGAAATTAATTTATGTCTTCGAATTATTATTTAATTTGAAATTAAATAATTGAAGCTTGAAGTGGAAATTAAATTAAGTCATCATGGTTTCAAGAGAATATGTTAGTTAAATTAATTTGTTCATAGATTCTAGTACGACAAAGTTGACATGACTTTAACGAAATTAGAATTGAGTTGAGAAAATAAACAATATTTTGAGCATAGGAAAGTATATTTATCGATTTTGGATAAATTATATGAGTTGGTTTGAAGACCAGACAAAACATAATTGACCCAATACATAAAGAGGCCCGACAAGGCTCAATTAAATAACAAGGGGCGACAAGCCCTAGTCCCAAAATAGGGTTGTAACTGCCCCTATAGTACACTCATTATAGAAGTCATATTCTCCATATTTAAATATTATTATTCATTTACTACTTATTCGACGGAGAGTCTTGTACTTTCTCTATAAATAGAGACTAAGGGCTAGGTAAAACAAATACACCTCACATATGTTGATATTCTGTCAAAATATAGAAATGTTATTTTTCCCAAATAAATTCGATCTTTTGACAAAATTCACTTTTTGGTTTCTAGCCTAAAAGTTTCACATAAAGTTTTCGTCTATTTACATAAAGCCCACACTTTAGCAAATTGAAGTCGATGATAACAGAGAAGATCGAGTGGTTGAAAGTCAAGAATGATTTAGTCTGCCTCATACAAAAACACAAGCACTGATAGGGAATGCGTGTGGTACAGGATAGTAACTTGTCTAAGTCGTGGATCTATCCTAGAGCTCTAGACGAATGTGAACGAAACGAAAACAATAAAAACAGATTAGTTGACAAGAAGAAGAATCAAACGAAATTAAAACGAAAGAAGGATGAGTCGACTGGTAAAGGTTCGATAGAGAATGAAATTAGGGTTTCTTGGATAAAAGAAACTGTCATTGGACCTCAAGAAATCTTCCCAACCAGATCTAGAAAAATAAAATGCAAACGGATTTGTTAGAAGTGATTTTAAAGACAAAAGCAATTTGTTTGTGCAAGAAGGATTGAAACAGAAAGAAAAGATTGAAACTCCTAATTTTTTTATGTGTTTCTTGATGGAGCAAGGTAGAAGAACGTCTCTCTTGAAGCAATTTCAACCTAGAACGAAAATCAATTAAATCAGCAAACCAAAACAGTAAGAATTAAACTAAATTAAAAAAGAAATGATAGATCAATTATAGAAAAGAGAAGATGACGTCCTAAGAAGCCTTCAAAACGATAAGAATCCACAACTCCCTTCAATGACTCTAATTCCCCATCCAAGAAAGAGATCTTGACAAGAAAAAGCTTGAAGATGATTCTCTCAACCTAAAATATTATTAAAACAACTTCTAAAAGAAACTCAAGAGCAATTCTTGAAGAAAAACTCAAAGAGAATTATTATTAACTCAAAAATATAAAAATCAAGTGTATTTTCATAAGGGTGAATGGTCATGCTACTTATAGGCTCCCAAAATAAGTTTTCGTAACCTTAATGGAATTCTAATTATGATTGTAACACCCCTACACCCGGTTTACATGTATAAACCCGGTATAAGAGTATTTCATGCAGTGCCAGAGAATTAAAAACGAGTATAATAAAATTTTCTTCCAAACGATGTGTTTTTAAGTCATTTTATTCAAATATCATAAGTCGACTATGTATAATTAAGATCGAAACTTAAAACCAATCTAAAAGTGATAAAATATGCTTTTTGGTATTGATACCTCTATTTTAAAAACCAATAATTGTAGCTGAAAATTTCATAATAGCCCCTTAAAATCATACAAAAACTTTTCCAATATTGCAAGTAAATCTGAAACACAATTTCAATCAGAATACTTCATTTCATTTCATCAACTCATAAAATTCCAAAACAACATTTAAATCCATTCATTAGGGATGCATAGTAGTACCATTTGTACATGTCATTTTACCAAAAGTAAGTACCTAAACTGAAGTCTTCCAATAGTGATGTGATGTGATGAGAAGACCTTTGGCTTGACTTCAACTTCTCGTAGCTTTTGTACCTATGCGTTAAAATAAACGCGTTAAGCCGATGAAGGCTTAGTAAGCACTACAATAGTAATGAATGATCATTTAAGTTCTCATGCATATAAACTTCTTGCCTTACATGTAACATGTAATTTACCACAATAGTACAATTCACACTTTTATCCATTTTCTATAACTTAGCCCATAGTAGACTTTCATAGAACCCTTAGGATATACGGAACGAACAGAGAGTACCAAAGCACTAACAGAGAGCACATAAGTGCTGGGAAACAGAGAGCACACACAGTGCTAAACAAAGAGTACACAAAGTACTAATCAGAGAGCACGAGACGTGCTAAACAGAGAGCGCGCTAGTGTTCCTTAATGGCATGCCACTCATATCACAATAGTTCTAATTCGGTCTACTTGGGCAATATTATTATCAACTTCATATTTCACATTTAACTCATCATATATATAATTTCTTTCACATATATCATCATATGTGATTTTCACTTATTAATATTCACATATCATTTCACATCTATATTTTCAAAGCTGTTCACTTGTGTCACAATCACTAAATTATTTATATCTTGAGCTATAGAATTTGAAATTATTATCCGCTTGATGTTTCTGAAACTAGACTCAAATTTACTTTTACCATGAAATTTCCAAAATTTTTACTTTAGGCAATTCTTACAGAAAATTCTTCCAACTTACCCATTCTCTGCTGCTTTACAGTTTCGACATTTCTTCACTAAAAAGTATTTATCTTTTAGTACAGGGGTCAAATGATGTTTCCGTCTATTTCTTTTGAAAATAGACTTATTTAGGATTTAACCATATAAATTTCAATCTCTAATATTTTTTTACATTTTTTTATGATTTTTCAAACTTAGAATAGGGGAACTCGAATCTACTCTGACCTTGTTACACTAAAACTAGTATATCTCAAAATATACAATTCTTTTCTTTCATCGTTTCTTCCATATGAAACTACACTAAAATAATCTTTAATTCCATAATTAATTCAACCTCTAATTATGTTAATATAATTTTTGGTGAATTTTAGAAATTAGTCCCCTGTTACTGTCCAAACTGTTTTAGTGTGAATATTTCATTTTTCATGTTTCTTTGCACTATGTTTTCATTCAATCACACATAATTACCATTCTTATAACTAAACATATCATTTTACTCATTTTTATCACAATTAATCATATACTAAAATCATATACTTTTAAAGAGAATAAATTTTCAATTTAAAATCTTGTAGTACTTACAACACAAAGGTTGGTATTCTTCTCTTCTTACTCCTTGCTCTTCTCTTTTCCCTTCTCTTCAAATTGGTCCTTCTCCTTCTTTCCTTTCTCTTCAATTTCATAAAAACACATATAAGCTAAAGGCTACAATTCAATAATTTCTCATGCTAGATTATGAAAATATACATGTATGTCATAAGAATTTAATCATCTCTTACCTTAGTTCTTGAAATCCCAAAATTCTAATTCAATCCCTACACTCTTTAACACTTCAAAAGAGACTCTACAAGAAAATTAAGGTGTCTATTAGCTTCCTTCTATGCTTTTCTTAAAGAAATTTCAAAGAAAATGAAGAATTTTGAAGCTTGGAGGGTTTAACAATGGTGAAAGGACCTAATTGGAATAAAAGTAAAAGTTGGAAATGGGGGATATAGCCATGGACGGTTGGTTATGAGAAGAAAAGATGATATTCTCATCTTTTAATTGATTTTTTTATCTCTCAATTTCTCTAGAATTTTCCATTAAAATATCTCTCTTTAATAAAAATGGTAAAATTGCACTTTTAGTCCTTGGGCCATCCAACTTTACACTTTGGCCCAATTCATTGCCTCCAAAAATATCTTCCACCAAATTACTCTTTTGCCCCTCCTTAATCACTATAATTCCCATAATGACTCATAATTCATTTTGGCTAAATTTCTATTTAGTCCTTCCTTCTTTCACACAATTACTAATTAATCCTTAAATTTTCCTAATCTTCTTATTTTAACTACATGTTCTAATTCTTGATTCAACTCTAATACTGTTCCAACTCTGGTTCAAAAACGCGAATGTTACAATGATAACTAATCAAATAAAATAAAAAAACAAAAATAATTCTAAGTTTGGACTTGGGAATTCGGCCAAAGGAATTGAGTAGGCTCCTTGGGTTGAATTCTTACATGATGATTCACTTATTAAAATAAAATTGGACCTAAAATTTAAATGCTTTACAATTTGGTCACTTTGATAATTTGGCTTGATATTCAATTAAATTACTTTCCAAACTTTAGGATGGGCTTGTAGATATCTTAATGGGCCATTTTGCAGGAACTTGGTCTTTTGATCTGTTTGCTCTCGAAATTGGCCCGTTCAAGCTTGTACATGAAATTCAATGCACCTTGGCTGCAAGATTTCTTGGACCAAGATTTCCAATATTTGAAATCTTAATTTTCTTGATTCTTGAAATTGTCCAAAATGACAAAATTGGGCCAAGATTCAGTTTCTTGATTTTCTTGAAAATAAGAAAGTGAATCTTGATTTTCTTTTTTCGGTCATGTGCACATTAGGGCTTTGGTAATGAAGTCTTGGATCGCCCCATTCAATCTTACTTGAATTTGCTTGGCATTCGACCTCGTTATTGGGCCTTGAGGAAATTTGAGCCCATCACGTTCATAAGCTTCATTTTGGGCCTTGCGACTCGTATCAGGTACGATCCATGTAAATAGGTTTATTGTTATAAACATCACTACTGGTCGATTTCGAAAGAAAATTTTTAAAATGTACATTGTGCTCTATTCCACTATTTTCAAATCAAATTTTCCAACAAGAGTGATACCTAAGCCATAGGTTACCTTTCTTGTAAACAAAGAAACCATAAGTTGACCTAATTATACATTTCTACACTCAAGTCTCAATACTTAAGGAGTATGTATTAAGACATCTAAAGTCAATAACTAGGAATTGGAAATACGAGAGCCAAGTCTCGAGACCTAAGGCAAAGGTATCGAGACCTTTCAAGTTAGTGTCCAAATTTAGAAAATAGAGTACCTTAGTCTAAAGACATAACAACTAAGTGTCAAGACTTACAGTAGGAAGTCTCGATACACCCTCCTATGAGAATCAATACTTCATAGTTCACTTTTAAACCATAATTAAATCGATCTAAAGGGTCATGAATCCCTATTTACGCTATAAGTTAACCATTTAAAGTCCTCGAAATAGTTATCTATTAGATAGTCACAGATCATAAAACATGTCACTAAAGATGGCCCAAGCATCGAATGTAACACCATTTAATTAGAGTTATCGTAGGCTTAGGTTAAGGGTATTACATTGAATCCACAAATGTTTGGTAAAAACTCTCCATACACGTAATGTGATTTGAATCCAAAGTTCTCACTATCTTAACTTTACTATTTCAATCAAAATCACATTTGATTTTTATATCATTAGTTATACATTTGATTTTTTGCATACCATTCTTGAAAGTGAATTCCTAACCATCTCTTAGCTAAAGATCAAGTTAAAAGTCTTCTAAAAACTATTTCCATGTTTCCCAACTTTACTTCTATTTTTAGCCTAAAAAGTTAAAAAGCATAAATTGCATAATCTTGTTTGCTTATCTGAATCGTATGAGTTGAGTTGTTATTCATTTTTTTATTTTTATCTATCTAATTTAATATTTTTTTAAAAAATTCAATCTCGATATAAATTGGATTTGATTATCTATTTACAAAAATAATAAAATATTTAAAAATTATTTTGTAAAAATATAAAAAAATGTTATTGTAAGTTTGAATAATAATTAAATGAAGGATATCAACATGAATGTGTCGTGCAATAGCTATCACAATTCTAAACTTTGCCTAATAAAAAGAGGGAGAAAGAGTGGTGCATTTTTTCTTTATGGCGTAATTGATGACTTTGAGTGAGTTTTGGAGCAAAAAGTAATCGCCTTTTTGTACCTCATTTGGTCTTTTCCTTCTCTATTACTATCATTCCTCAACTCCCGAATCTTTAGATGTTCCTTAGAGTACACCCATTTAAGACTAAACCTGACCCATTTCAATCATGACTTAGACAAAATAATTTACTATAAGTCAAGTTAGATTGAATTCGGCTCATATCCATATATGAAATTAAATATTTGTTCAAATTTGATTCGATTTGAAATATAAATATTAAAATTTGTTTAAAACCATTATTATTCTTAAATTACTAATTCAAAATCGTACACTCCAATTCATATATATATTTTTTGTTTTCATATTTTAAAGATATGCTATTTTTTATTTGATATTTTTATTAAATTTTAAATACACACAACTTAAAATATTCTTTATTTTTATATTATAATATTAAATATTTAATTTTTTGTCATATAATATAAGTTGTATGTTAAAAAACAAACAACAGTAACATATTATAAAAATCTTATATTGAACGAAGTGAAGGTTAAGTTCAAATTTGAATATTATAATCCCATCTCCTCCTGTACTTAAATGGAGTTTAATTGTTATGTCCAAACTCAAATACCGAGGTCTGAATGAATAATTATTTTTTGGCTTGAATTAACAAAATTCAAAATTTTGAGATTAAAATGTAAAAATAGTATATTTTTATAACCATATCAAAATATATGTCCACAAATTTTTTACTAAGAAGAGTATCCATACAATGAACCAACAAAAAAATCAAGAAAATGACATATAACATGGGGGGTTAGAGGATTTATTATTTAGTCACTTAGTACTTTTTTTAATTAGGGAAAATGATTTTAGTGACTTGCTTGATTATCGGATAAAATCGGCAGCTTTTATTGAAAAAGATTTTGCAGGTTCTCCGTGATTAAAATTTTTAAAGATCAATTTATTAAAATTAATAAGAATTTCTTAAATGCGAAAATATATTATAAAATTCATGAAAAGTAAAATATGAATAAAATGTTTAGGTGTGAAAGTGGTTTGTCAGAGATAATAAAATATTGAGAATAAAGAATAAATTATAAAATGGTTATATATTTATTTAACAATTTTTTTTCTGTTTATATTTAGCACTATACGAAATAAAAAGAAGAATAATACAATCGATTACAAGGTTATTTTGGTAAAACGATACGTTTCCGCGTGCTAGCCATTAATGATTGAGACGGGTCTCTAACTTTCAAGAATTTTCATATAAGTCCTTGAATTTTATGCTATTCATGTTTCGATCTTCCTAGATTTTGATTCTTTTAAGGTTTTATTCATTTTAGTTCCTACTAAAAACTATTTTAATTATTTGCTATCAATTTTCAATCATTAATTAATAAGTTTAAACATTGATATACAACAAATCTTATTTTAATTATTTCCTACCAATTTTCAATCATTATTTTTTTGGAAAAAAATAGTTTTAATGTCAATCTATGGGAGATAAAATAAATAAAAAAAATAAAAAAATGTTTGATATTTTCTTATCAATGAAAAGGTACATTCTCATCATATCTAAATTATTCACAAAACACTTATCTCTGCATTAAGTGCCTGTCAACCTTATCATGAAACTTTGTAATAAATAAATTAAATCCAAAACCTTATCATGAAACTTTTAATCAATAAATTAAATCAAAAGTCAAATGAGTATTATTTTTGGTTATTCATTTCATTATTTTTATTAAATATTTTAAATATTTTTTGGTAAATTATAAGAATAATGTAAAATTCGAACAACAAACGCGATTAATGCAACTCGAAAACAAATCAGACATGATAGTATCTGTTCATACTTTCGTAATCTTTTGATAACTCTCACACACCTTACACACACAGGTGCTCGAACCCAAATCTCCTAAGATGAACAATATCTTATTAACCACTGGAACCACTCGTTGGGTTCAAGTTCATTTTAAATATTAATGATATGATTTTGTTATTTGGTGTCATATTTAAATAAAGGTACATTTATTTTTATGGAATGATTTTAATATATAATTAGGAGATTGAAATCAAACATTCACGACACATTTTTAATAAAAAAATTGAATTTTTTCAATTAATATTATTTTAAAGTCTTAATTCTTCTAAAATAAAAATTCATGATTCTTTTATTTTATTAATTAAAATTAATGTTTAATGGTACCGTTTAAGGTGATATTTAAGGGAAAAATGTATAATGAATTATCGAAATGAAAACTGCATTAAATGCAAATATTCGAAAAAAATGAAACATATTTTTATTAATTTTATTTATTCTGATAATAATTTTAAAAAATAAAAATAAAAAGTAGTAAAAAGTAATAACTAAAACAAAAAGCTACAAAAAAAAGTCAAATTTGGCAAAGTTATAAAGCTTTTCTGTAAAGTACTTTGAACTCTAACGAAATTTCCACTATATAAGGGCGTAAAAGTGAAAAAACGTGTAAATTGTGGGGACTTTCTAATAAATATAAAAAAGTAAAAGGACTATTAAGAAACGAAAAATTATAAGCTTTTAATGTTCACTCGGGTTTGTTCTCTTCTTTTTTTAATTACATTTTTCCGCAGAAAAAATAAAAAATAATTAAAAGAACAATTGAAAGTAAAGCATACATTGCCCATAGCCTTCACTGCACCTTCCTCGCTACAGCGTCTCATCTTTTCTTAAATTTGTCATTATTTTCCATTTTTTGCCTTTTTTTGTCCTTTTATTTCCCTCCTTTTCTCAACTTCTGAAACTGAGTGGTTTTTTTCCACTTCATGTGATCGGTAAGTGATTTTTTCAACATTTTTACTTAATTTTTTTGGCTTTTTGTTGGATTTTCTTTCTGAGTTTTGGGTTTTATTCTGTTTGGAATTCTGGGTTTCCTGTATTTTGGGTGGTTGAAATCTGTGGGTATGTTCTTTGTTTAGCATGGTTGATTTTGAATTTCATTTTAGCTTTTATAAGCTCCTTTGTGTGGTATTATTTTGATGGTAATTGCATAGTTCAATTGAGTTATTAATTTATCAAAACAAATTCAATTTTGATTTGACAACTGTTACTTTTTTAGGTTAATCACTAGCGATTGAACCATTAAAAGATAATTTGTGATTTATCAATTTCTAGGTTGGTGATTTAGTTTGATTAGTTTTTAATTTAATTGCTTGATCTTAAGCTGGTTTTGGAATTTAAATTGAAAGAATATATGAAACAAAATGCTGAATTTCTTGGCTTGTCTTTTAAAAGATTTTGTTATTGAATTGTGTTTTACGTAGATCTGTTTTTGGGACTAAAAGATGGTAACAGAATCTTGGTTTCGTAATCTTTGGAAAATTCCGCGGAGGCAAGATGGAATCTCCGAGAAGGTTGAGATCGGAGTGTTAGCATTCGAAGTTGCGAGCTTGATGTCTAAGCTTGTGCATTTATGGCAGTGTTTGAGTGATAAGCAGGTTTTTAGGTTGAGAGAGGAAATCACAAATTCTGTTGGGATTAAAAAGTTAGTGTCCGAAGATGAAGAATACATCGGGCGCCTGATATGTGCAGAAATGGTCGAAAACATTACCCATGTGGCGAAGTCTGTGGCCAGGCTTGCGAAGAAATGCAGTGATCCAGGGTTGAAGAGTTTTGAACTTGCCTTCACTGAGTTGATACAGATTGGTATCGACCCTTACGGCTGGATATTTTCGTCGAAGAAGATGGAAAAGAAAGTGAAGAAGATGGAACGTTTCATTTCGGTGAATGCGACTTTGTATCAAGAGATGGAATTGCTTGCAGATCTCGAGCAAACGCTAAAAAGGATGAAAAGTGGTGATTCAGCGCAGGAGAGTTTGCTTGAATTTCATAAGAAGGTTATGTGGAAGCAGCATGAAGTGAAGAGCCTACGGGCGAGTTCTCTTTGGAATAAGACTTATGATTATACGATTCGCCTTTTAGCAAGATCGATATTCACGATATTCAGTAGGATCAAACATGTCTTCGGATTTGAACACAAGGTAGATGTTGGGGATTCTAAGGTGATGGATTCTGATTTTATGCATCGCAGCCAATCAGTTTCTGCCTTAATGCATTCTTCAGTTCATCCAACCGAGAATACTAGCCTGCCTAGGTTTTCTTCGGGTCCGTTGGGAATATTTAGCACTAATTCAGGCCCAATTCCAGCACCAGATAAAACAAATTATTTCCATTCAGGGCCTCTTGTTGGCTCAACCCCCAAATCAGGCTCTATTTCCGGGAAGAACAGAAATTTCAACTTCCATTCGGGGCCGCTCGGGAGAACTGGAGGACGATCGGGACCACTTTTTGGAATCGATAAAATCAGCAAGATTTGGCAGACTAACAACCATTCAGCTGCTGTTAGTGGAAAGAAACCTCATTTGAGAAGCAATAGACTTACTCAAGTGGGACCTTTTAAAGGATGTATGATAGATAGTGGTGCTGTTAGAAATTGTTACATAAGTTCGAATGGCATTCATTCTGGAATTCCGAATGGAACCAAAGATGGAAATTTTAACCTTCCTGAAGGAAATGCTGTTCAAAGTAGTTCGTCGGTGTTTAGATCTCAATGCCGGTTGTTGGATGCTCCACCCGAAACTCTTGGTGCTTCTGCTTTAGCATTGCACTATGCAAATGTTATCATTGTAATCGAGAAGTTAGCAGCATCTCCTCACCTGATTGGTCATGATGCTCGAGAGGATCTGTACAACATGTTACCTGCAAGTGTGCGAGCGGCTCTGAGGGTAAGGCTAAAACCATATGCAAAGAGCTTAGCTTCATCGGTTTATGATACGGAGCTTGCTGGAGAATGGACCGAAGCAATGTCTTCTATATTAGAGTGGTTGGCACCACTAGCTCATAACATGATTAGATGGCAATCCGAGCGGAGTTTTGAACAGCAGAGCTTTGTTTCCCGGACTAATATGCTTCTGGTGCAGACCCTCTACTTTGCAAATCGAGAAAAGACAGAAGCAGCAATTACCGAGATTCTCGTTGGTCTGAATTATGTATGGAGACACGGGAGAGAACTCAACGTAAAGGCACTGCAGGAATGTGTGGGCAGCAGAATGTCCGATGAATGTTTTGATCTCGAGAAATAAAGTTCTTTAACCTTGGTTTGCAGTATGATATCTCCACGTAGCAATGGTATCGAGTTCAACTCATGCAAGATTCCATTCCCAGCACGCAACAGAGTTGCCAGCATCGATCGAAGATGAAAGAATGATCCAACCTACTGTGAAATACAAGCCAAAAGCATTCTTTTATTGTACCAGGTATAATTCGTGTTTTGCTGGTGATCTCTACCTAGTTTTGAAGATTCTGCATGATACCCTTTTTAAGCAATCGTCCACTAAATGTGTATATTATTTAGCGATATCGATACCCTTTGAAATTAGTTGTATATTTACCATATAGGCTCTTTATTTGCGGATATATATATATATGTCATGGGTGCCTCTTGGTTGAGTGTTGTTTTATGAGCAGGACATGTTTTGATGTGAGAATATCGAGTTTTCCTATCCTTTATAACTGAAGCAGGTTGCTTGGCTCGAATTCGAAGTCGAATATCACCCTTTTTAAAGGCAATGGCAGTGAGTTTGGTTGAATTTGTTTCTTTGTTGAATGGTAGCATTGGTAATGTTCAGTGAAGAAGAAGAGCCAATTTACTTACTGGTATGATCTTTTGTGTTTGTATTCGCTTAAAAATTGGAAAATTTATGATCTATATACTATGGTGAAGAACCTAAAATAGGTCTTAATCATTGATTAGTGGCTTTTATGTTGGGATGAATTTTGTGTATTTTATCTTATATTTCAATTTTGTTATTCAGATTTAATGGATTGGATATTTACAATTTTTTTTTGTAAAATTTGCAATTCTATTTTAAAACTTTGAATCCCATTTATTATCCTCATTAAATAGGAGTACTATTCGAATTGTTGCTCGGATATTGAATTTGAATTTAGTAAATTCAGAAATAAAAAATTTAAAATTCAAAGAGAGTAAAAGATTTAGATATTCAAATATGGACAGAGTTAATATTTGCATTTATTCCGAAATTAATATTGATAATATTTCTATTCAAATTTAAACATTTCCATTCAAATATGTGTGGGGTTTTATATTCGTTGATGGAGTATCAAATGTACCTCCGCCTCAGCTTTGCATTGCGAGTACTGTTTATCATCTTCCTCACTCATTTTCCAGATCTCAAGTTTCAAATTTGCAGCTCTTTTTTTACTCTTCATTTTTATATTTTTGATCAATTTTATTTTTTGTTTTATTATAAGAGACAGGTTTACTTATATCGGTGTAAAAATAAAGTGATTTTACATTTTTTCAAAATTTTGCACTTGATAACAATTGTATCTGTCAACCAATAAATGTTTCGCCGAATCAGGGATTGTGTCTATTAATGTTCTTAAATGTTCTTGAGCCATGAAAGCCATGAAGTTGAGCGAATTAAACATTCTTCCGCGAATTAAGAAATTTCATGGCTTTAAGAACATTAAATGTACCTAATCATTAAATGTTATGAAGTAATACGTAAGTAAAAGTGTATCGTCTCCATAGGGATTGTATCTATTAATCTATAATTGTAAAATTGAGAATTTACAAATTGATTAAAGTAAAACAATATTTTTTAAGGTGATGGATGTTAAGATTAAATGTGATTCCAAAAGAATACTATTACATTACATAATTTTAGTTTTATGTGATTAAATTGTTTCCGACCCAATCCCTGTTACCTCATATAAATTTTAAGAAATCCTTAGTTAAATATTGATCTAGAAATATGTCTATTTTTCTAAGTATAAGATTTCGAAAGAACTCATATTAGATTTCAAGTTAATGAATGATCGAGTTGTCATGGAATTTTTTTCAAAATATTGTTAAACATGATAAAGAATTAATTGAGTCAAGAATTGTAATTGTTATAGCTCATTCATGTTATTGTTGTTAAAACCATTTCATTGCATTTTATTTCATTTTATTGCATTTAAGTTAATTCATTTGCATATAGTTGATTAATTTAAATGTTCTTAACAATGTTCTTAAATGCTCATCGACATAGAAATATGTTGGTCTGCTCTCAATTAATTATTTATCATGTTTAATAATGTTCCGGAAAATTTTTATGGCAACTCGATCATTTATTAACTTGGAATCTAATATAAATTCTTTCGAAGCCATACTTAGGAAAACAAACATATTTCTATGTCAATATTTAACTAAGGATTCCTTAGAATTTATGTGAGGTAATAGGGACTAGGTCAATTTGAAATAATTTAATCACATAAACCTAAAGTTATGCAAGGTAATAGTATTTTTTTGGAATCATTACAAACCTTTAATTTATTCTGGGTCGGATATAAATTAAACATGCACCTTTCAATTATTGCATCCATTAATCACCATCTAATTCGGATTAAGTAACTAATTCTAATGCATTCAAACATATTTTAATACATGAGTAACATGAATTATTTTTATTGAAAACATTAACAACGGAGGCATAGAACAATATAAACATAAATTGAATGAATTTAATCAAATCATTGTAATTATTCTAGCTAAAACAATTTAAGTCATCATCATTAATGGAAAAACAATCAAACAATTTGCAAACATGTTTATAAACTAAGAACAAATTAAAGATAAAGAAAGAAGAAACTCTGATATGAATGTGGGAATTTCTCGAAGACTATTCATGGTGGCTTCCTCCAATTTTCGTGGTTTCTCCTTTGCTAATTTCTCCTCAAGGTGACCGGCTAAGAGAGTTTTTCTCTCAAGGAAATGCTTGCTAAGGGAAAATGGGGAGATGGAGAGAAATGAAGGGCTTTAGGCATGGAAGAGAGGAGAGGAATGAATGATGATTGAAAGATTATTTGAAAGGTGAATGAAAGGTGCTACTTATACTTGAGGGAGAGCATGAGAGTTTGCTAAAAATAGCAAGGACGTCCCTTAGGAATATCTCATGCATGGCCTTGATTTGTGGAGTGAGGAGTTGGCGGTTGCTTTATTTATGCCTGATTCTTACTTGATTCAAGGGAAAGGGTTGGACAGTTGATCGCGCTATGAACATCACAACAAATATGTGCAAGCGTACACTGTCGATGCAAGCATAGTAGACAGATGTAAATCTGTCGGATATTGATTCCACGAGGATGGTTGTTTGTTGTTTATTAATTTCAATGCAATGAACAGATAAATGTGATAAAATTGTGAGAGTGATTGTCGAAGCAATAATGTAAAATTAAAAGGTAAAATGTAATGATAATGAAATGGGGTTCCTGACGTGAAAAGTTGGCAGAAAACTAAGTGTGGTTCACAAGGTTAAAAATAACAGGCAATTGTCACTGCAATAAGGCACAATGAATATCTTACCAACTTGGCTTTTCTATTAGATCTAAGACTCAAACATGCACACTAGACACACCTTCCAGTGTTGACAATGCAACATATTCAAGAACAAGTGGATTAAATTCCTTCAATCCTCAAGCAACTTCCGTTGTCTTGCTTGTTAATTTAATTTGTCGCTGCACCTTCTAGTGACAGTGACAGCAATCACACTTCCATGGTCAAAACAATTAAACTCAAAGATTAACAATAAAGGCAATATTGAAATAGATATCATTTAGTTCTAAATATCAAATGTACTTCCATACAACTTGAATTAACAAGAATTACCAGCGTTTAAGAAAGAGAAATAATAGAACAAATGGGGCATTCTATTCCTAATCTACTCAAATTGCTCCCTTACTCTCCTTTTGGGTCGCACTTAGGACGCTCCTCGTCAGGAGCAGATCTGCCTTCTCTTCTACGTCAGGTAACCCTTTGGAAATTAAGCTGCCATGGATGCAAGCTTTGAGAAAATGTGTATTGAAGAAGAAAATCAAATCCAGCTGAAAAAGATGATCCTGTCTCTCTCATTCTCTTCAGCATTTAATAGCTGCTTCACAGTATAGGTGTCCTTCCTTCCAGATCTAGCATTCTCTGGCCATACTAGTTAGTTATACCAGCTGTACAACTTACGCAAATCTGGTGTGTTAACCAGATAGTTGTTAAATGCTGCGACAGTTCTGGGCGTAATTCTGGATCCTCTTATGCAACGGCAACTCTAAAATTATTCCTGCAACTATAATTCTAAACAAGTTCCTGCAGCAACAATTCTGGACGCATTGCTAAACAAACTATTGCAACGACATCAGTAGTAAAAATGTCATAAATTCAAAGGCATTTAAGCTGAGCTCCATTAAGTTAGAGAATGAAATAACTAAATTAAAAAATGCTAAAAATATATGCTAAAGATGACCAAATAGGAACAATTTAGACACTAAGTAAGGAGAAATCAATGATTCTTTCTAGTACTATCAACAGTGACCATGGCAGCTTGTTGGGGCCAATTTTTTATTTTTTACATATGCAGGGACCCTTAAATAATTTTTCCAAAAGTCAATTTGGGATGCTCTTCATGTCTTTGTCGAATTTGGGCTATTCTCCCCCTTACTAGATGATTTGGCAACCTTATTGGAAGCATATTTAATTCTTTTCAACAATCATCTTCCAAGCTAGGTTAAGTCAATTCTCTAAGTCCAATCCATCAGCTTGTTGTCCATGACTTGAAATAATTAGCTTTCTTGCATGTGTGTCCTTATTATAGCTCCCAACATTGAGCAATTCAGTGGTCCAACTGCTACAATTTAAGCAAGAAACTAACATGTATAGTAATAAAGTGGAATTATGTAAAATTAATACCTAATTATGTAAAATTACAAATTATACTAAAATTATGCCCAATGTCTCAGTATGGACTAAAATTACACAATTAGCTATCCAATGCTCGAGATATGCATAAATTCCAAGTAAAAATATGCTAAATAAACCTATATAATTTAGACTTATCACACTCCCAAACTTAATCCATTGCTCGTCCCGAGTAATGTTCCATGCGAAGCAAAAATTTAGGGCAATCTTCCACAATATTTCAATAGAATCAACTTTTTACATAATCATGCATCAACAAATTTATGGTCACAAACTCTTCTTGCTGATAAGTCGCTCACATGCAAATGTTATTGCAAAATTTTATATTAAGTAAAAGAAAATGTTATCATGAGTCATAATTTGCATGCATTTCAAAGTCATATATAATATCCACCATTCAACAAAATTTCCCTTATCTAATTAGAAAAAACGATCCTAAGGTTTAATTAATGGTCTTCATATGTTGAATTTAGTAATTTCTCTCCACTAATGTAGTCCGTATACTTATCAAAATCAATAGGTTTTTTATAAGGTCGTAATGGGGCTAGACTCAAGGTAGGGTTAAGGAGAAGTGATTTTTAGGCTAAGTAATTAAGTAATCTTAACCCTAACTTTGTCTTGGATCTTTTGGGACACAAACTTCCTACTAATGGGTTTTAACTCCCCCAAACTTAATTTTGAAACTTATGCTCAACAATACTTCTCAACACTTGATCAACAACATAAACCTTAAACCTTACATATAAACCCTAACCCATTTTCCTAAATGCCTAACCATAAATTACAACACTTGATAAACATCTAACCTTAAAGAAGAAGGAAATACAATTATGATGGGAGTAAATAAAATGCTATAATTTATTGTTAGGTGTCTAGGGAAATTGGTTAGAGTTTAGCACGATAATGGGTTTCAGGTTTAAGGCTATCAATGGAAGAATGATTCCACCGTATTTATAATAAGAAACACCTGAGAAAATCGATAACCATAAGCGGAATGTTTCTCCAATTAATTGAACAAAATGAACACATGTCAGTGTCGAGTTTAATATAAAAAAGGTACATGGATAAAGTTTCAAGAATCTCTACAAAGGTTGAAAAAAAAGTTTTCTAAACTTGAGACATATAGATTTTGAGATCAATGAATTTAAATTAGGGTTATGATTTTAAAGACATTTGGTATTTCTAAATACTTATATTGAACTCGACATCCTTGAATATTAAAGTACTTGGTGTTATAAGAGATCCCTAATAGTCTGACAACTCTAATTAAGGTTGTTGAAATGACAATGTATTTAACTTAACATTTGTAGTTATTGACTTTTGTTTTTCCTAAGACTTTAATCGAGTAAGCACTTATGGTTTTTGACTTCATTATTGAAAATTTTTCACCCATAGTTGACTTCTTGGTTTTAGTAATCTATAAACACAAGCAGAAATCTTTTCTCCTACCTTATTTAGCCCTCATATCCAATTCTAAAGCTAAACTCATTTCGCTATTCCTTAAAAGTTTAATTTAAGTCATTTTATTTATGATTTGGGTTTACAGTTTAGAGTTGGAATCTTTGCACTACTTATTTCTAGGCTTTAGGAAAATATTTTATTATTTCATCTACAATTTCATATGGTGTTACTAATTTGACAAATGTTTGCTTGATAGATTTCTTCATTACTAACACCAAAAGAACATTTCACAATAGACAGTATGCACAATATACATCATCTATTCTAGTTCAACTCGGAGTCCACATTAAGGTGTAAGTAATGTTAAAGTTAATTCATTTTTTAATTGGATCTTCATCCAAGTGGTGCATCAACAATCGCCATAAGACCCTTTGCTTTCACAAGAAAATATATTTCTGTTGCATTTCTAATAATGTAATAAAGTATGCGAGATTCATCTATAGTGTCGATGAAAGACGATAACAAAAAACTATTTATTGTTGAGGGGAACGTGTATAGGGCTTTATGATAAAAAAATTTATTGCATTATGCTCTGGGTTTTCTTATCTTTGAATTTGTTTTTAAAGATAAATTGTAATGTTGTAAGAAATATAAATGTGAAGTTAATAAAACTATGAAATTTACATAAATTTTAACTTTGTATTACTATATTGGATTTTTATCCATGAATAAAATTTATCTTTGTAATTAATTTGCATATTTTATACCTCAATAATTTCATAACAGAATTAGCAAGCACAAACAAAAGTAAAAAAAGTATTACATCAAATTTAAATAAAGTTTATGGGCTTAAACCTTAACAATAAAACAAATAAACATTAAGATTAGTGACAATGATGCGGTGAAAAAGTTTCATAACGCATTGGTTGAAGGTTTCATGTTGGATTCTGCTATGGATCCTAGATTGGCGCATCCTCATCCCCTTCATCATCCATTTCATGTGCTAGTTGAAAGAAATCAGACTATACACCTAGTTTGTAACACCCAAAAACCCGAAACCATCTCCGGTCCAAGGTCTCAGGGTTTACAGAACTTTTTGAGTCTTTTCTGTTTTTTTTACATACAATTCGATCACAATTTATACAATTATAATTTGTAGCTCAGAATACTAACTACATTTAATTTACACATTTATTTATAACCTTTCAATCAATCAATAATCAAATTCAATCACGCAAGAACTTAGGAATCAAGTACAAATATTTTCCATCAGGGATCACATGATCTTGTATCTCAAACACACAGTTCTCACCATTAGCTAACCAAACTATAACCAAACATACTTATCATTACATCGCAAAAGGAATCAATGTTCATTTCACAAATCATGATATCCATATTCCATGTCAACCATAATATCACAATATCATCCAAGCTACATCAATCCTTCTTACTATCATTGTATAGTACTTAAACCCAACATCAATGTTGATTAGGGTTTCGAGATCACATACATCCGTGCCTCGAATCGTTACCTATTCAAATCTTATTTTAACATTTTTCTTGATTTATTAAAATACATATACATTTATAATTCATTATTCTTACTTTGTTTATTACCTCAATAAGGGTAATAATGTCATTTCCACAATTCTAGAAGACTTCTACTGGTACCTGTTGAACAAGTATCGGTAGTTGTCAAGTCAGTAAACAATGTAGAAAATAGTGCAAACTTTTACCGATACCTATGATAGTTCTACCGATACAAGTAAAGCTTTTACCGAAACAAATCATGCTTTTACCGGTACTAAAAACTCCAGAGAGCTAAAATATCCTACCCTGCAGCTTCTACCGATACAAGTACATAAACTATCGATACTCTTATGGGAAAAACTATCGATACTACTCAAGTCAGTGAATAACCTCTCTCCTGCCCTCTACTACTATCGATACATGTAGGGGTTCTACCGAAACAAGTATGCAGAATTCATTTATTCACACAAGTCCTCAGGTTTATCAATCATCATTCAATACAAGACTCTTATTTAAATTTTCATCTTGCAAAATCTATACATGACAATACTTGTTTCATCATATAACACAAAATATATTCAATCAACACAATGATTCTTAAATTCACATGTTAACTCATTACTAAACACATTTGATTGTTTAGAACATCAAGCAAGCATGCAAGTTTAGTTCAACAAAGAAACCAACAATCTAAAATCAAGCATTTCAAAGGTACCATCATCCTAGTACATGCCATATAACCTAGTGATGTAAATACTATTGAATGAGTTCTCGAGATAGTGTGATTTCTTCGAGATGATCCGATATTCAAATAGCAAACAATGTACAAAACAACAATAACATCTTTGGTAAGCTTCAAAGCTTAATAAGTTCGAAGAGTTTAAAGAGTTACCAATCATATGCATAAAGAAATTATATCTCAACCGAGCTAGGATGAACTGTTGCTTCCTCAAGCCATATTTGGTGTTCCAACTTTCCTGTCTATAACTTTTCTGTTACCAGTACTCGATGCTGCTCACACGAGTTGTCGAGGACTCGTAACGTATGTGGTACCCCAACCATCAATACGGTGCCTGTCTGTACTATAAACTGTTCCCTAACGATGTTGCTCACACGAGCTGTCGAGAGTATGCGTAAAGCATAGTCCCAACCATCATAAGGCCTATAATCCATTTAGGATCCATATCTCTTTCTCGGGTCACGATGCTGCTTACACGAGCTATCGAGGACTCGTAACATATGCGGTACCAGAGCCATCGATATGGTATCTATGCATATAACTGTTCCCTAACGATACTGCTCACACGAGCTGTCGAGAATATGCACTTATGCATAAATCACAGCCATCGTAGGGCCTGTAATCTATTCTTGGATTCTTTTCTCATTTCTTGACTCACGATGCTGCTCACGCGAGCTATCGAGGATTCACAACATATGCGGTACCTCAGCCATCGCGTCGGTGTCAAATCATCTGTTCAAAGTCTGATATCTCTTTCATTCATTTCTTTTTCATCTTTCACAATTTCACGTACCATAACATGTTCTATAACAATCATAAAGAATACAAATAATATACCATTTAAATGTAAATTTAACATTACGAACTTACTGGACGAAATTGCAATTAAAGTGAACTTTAGGGACAAATCTGTAATTTTTCCTTTTCCACGATCGGGACACGATCTTGATCTATTACAATAATTTCATTCAATTATTTAAATCAACATGAATTTTTAATCATTTTATGCAAATAACTCTTTTTGTTATTTTTACAAAATTGCTCTTAACTTTTCACTTTTATTCAATTTAGTCCTTTAGCTCAAAACTTGCAAATTAACCAAGTTCAACCGAATATTATAGCAATCCAATACTTCCCATAGTTGTTTTATTTAACAAAAAGTCCTTGTACTTTTACTTATTTTATATTTTAGTCCTTTAACATGAAAATTACTAAAAATTTCTTTACAAAATTGTCTAATTTAACAACCAAGCTTACTATTTTATCATTAAACTTCAAAAACACACCAAAATCATCAATGGCATAAACCAAAATGTTTAACATTTTTATCAAGCTAAAACGAGTTCAAAAACATAAAAATTACTAAAAACGGGCAAGATTTACTCACCCAATCTAAGAACCCAAGTGACCGAGGCTTGCTTCTCTCCTTGGCAATGGAGTTTCGGCTCCTTGGTGAAGAAGATGACTAAATTTCATCTTTTAATTTTAGTTTAAACCATTTATTTACTTAATTTACCAATATGCCCTTTATTCACACTTTAATTTTAACCAAATTTTAGTCAACATCGTCCACTCAAATGACAAAAGGTTATATTACCATTTAAGGACCTTAACTTACTTTTCAATTGACATCTAATACCTTTAATTAAGAGAATTCAACTTTTGCACTTTTTTCAATTTAATCCTTTTTACTTAATTAACTATTTATACAATAAAATTTCATCACCAAATTTTTAATACGATACTAATGATTTCGTAAATATTAAATAATTAATATTTACGGTCTAACACATTGAATTTGTGGCCTCGAAACCATAATTCCCAATCATACTAAATTAAACTGATTAGTAAATTCTCATTTTATTAGGATTTAATTGCAATTTATCAAAATCTAAAGGGTTTCACATCATTTATGTTATTAGGCCATTTAAAGAGGGTCCAATTTCATAATTGGTCCTTTAATTAAATTAAATTTTAATTAAACAAACTTGTTTTCAATTTAGTTCTAAACTAATTAGGACTTAATGAATAAATAACCTAAAAGTTAGTGGATGGTAATCATATCCACCACCGCTTGGACTTTTTGACCATGGTGTAAATACCACTTTGGTCCCTTTTATTTTTAATCAATAGCAATTAACTTTTACCTCTTTTAGAATTTACTCTTTTTTCCTTAATTAAGCAATTAATCATCAAAATTACCCAATCGAACTTCAATTCACATATAATAAGACTCTGTAAATATTTAATAAAAATATTTACGACTCTTAATTTTAGAAACGAGGTCCCAATACCTCATTTTCTAAAACCACTTGACTTTTGAACCAAACCAGTTATACTAGCTTTTAATTCAATAATTAAAATTCGTCAATTCAAAATTCCATATAAAATAATTATTTACTTATTTAATTTAAACACTCATTATAAAAAGTTTTCTCATCGAGTTTATGATCCCGAAATCACTGTTTTCGACACCATTGAAAAAAGGGCTGTTACATAGTTGGCCCATCAAAATAACCCATGTAATGGATAAGGGGTTAAGTGTGCGCATGCTCATCTTATCGAAGAGCTACGTAAACTCTGGATTTGTGATTTTCATTTCCATCATTGGAGCTATAAATGGTGGCAAAAATTGTTTTCATAATTGAATCCTTTACTAGCATGCAAGAGTTGCCAAAAGGGTGGTAAGCATAAGCTTTGGCCTCCTTTGGCTCAATGGGATAATTGAATTTATAGCCCCTCCCTAAAATTAAAAGATTCAATGAAGTACTTTTTTTATCCTTTGATTAAATGGAAAAATTATAATTTTAATCTTTTGAAAAATTAATAAATTTAATTTAAGCAAATTTAATACAAAACTTTTAGCTTTACCCTCCTAAAAATTTTATAATATTATCTCGACCCCCCTTAACAAAATTTTTTGCTTTGCCCTTGCCAACTTGATACGAGGGCTTACGAAGATAGTAGATAAAAAGGCAAGTAGCGTGAATTGTTGCGTAGCTGGCTTCAATTTCAACTAGAGAGGTTGGGATGTTAGGGCACAACCTTGCTAATGTGCTCATCGACAATTGGATGGTACAAACCATTCCTTAACTACGGGATAAACCTCTTTCATAAAGAACCAACCCTAGCCCATATGTTTAAACTATTGCATATTTGCATCAGATGGTCAGAAATTACCATATTAGATAATTTCTACATATATGCATTACCGACCTTGTTGGTTGATCGCGCTGTGAACGTCACAGCAAATATGTGCAAGCGTACACTGTCAATGCAAGTATAGTAGATAGATGTAAATCTATCGGATATCGATCCCATAGGGATGGCTGCTTATGTTTATAATTGTTGATGCAAAGAAAGTTAAAATAAGAAAGATTGTGATGAATAATGTCGGAGCAATTAAATAAGAAAATGCAGTAAAAGTATGATAATAAATTTTCAAAGCAATTTAAGAAAATTTAAGAAGTAAAACAATGATAATGAGATGGGGTTTCCTAACTTGAAAAGTTGGCAAAAAGCTAAATGTGATCATAAGGTTAATAACAGATAAATTGTTGCCATAATTAAGCACAATTAAATTTTACCAACCTTGACTTCCCTGTTTATCAAAGACTCAAATACTCACACTAACCACACATTTCAGTGTTGGCAATGCTATATATTCAATAATAAGTGGACAGAATTCCTTCAATCCTCAAGCAACTTCAGTTGACTTGCTTGTTAACTTAATTTGTCGCTGCACTTTCCAATGACAGTGACTGCAATCACACTTCCATGGTCAAACAATTAAATCTAAAGATAAACAATGAAGGAAAGATTGAAATAGATATCAAACTTGATCTAAAATTAAATTGTATTTCCATACAACTTCAAATTATCAAAACTTATCAGCGTTAAGCAAGAGAATAACAGAATAAATTGAAGTATCCTATTCCTAGTCTACTTGAATCACTCCCTTACACTCCTCTTGCGTCGCATTTAGGATGCTCCTCGTCAGGAGCAAGGTTGCCTTCTCATCAATGTCAGGTTACCCTCAGGGAATTTAAGCTGTCATGGATGCAAGCTTAAGAAGGTGTTGAAGAAGAAATTTAATCCACAAAAAAAATCAAGAAGAAGATAAAAACTGCTAAAAGATTCTTTCTCATCAGTATTTAATAGCCACTTCCAATTACATGTGTCCTCCTTTTTAGATCCAACTTTCTCTAGATATACAAGTTAGTTATACTAGCTGTACACTCACGCAAATCTGGTGTATTCATCAGACAGTTGTCAGTTGCTGGGACAGTTCTGGTCATAAATTTGGATGTTATTTTTCAGCGACAACTCTGTAGACCTTCATGCATTGATACTTCTGAACAAGTTCCTACAGTGACATCTTTGGGCGCAATACTGAGCAACTAATGCTGCGGCATTATTAGTAAAAACATGATAAAATTAAAGAAAATTAGGCCAAGCTTCACTAAGTTCGAAAATGTAATAAGTAAGTTAAAAAGACTAAAAATACATGCTAAAGATGATCAAATGAGAACAAATTATACCATAATTAAGGAGAAATCAATGGTCTTTTCTAATGCTATCACACCCCCAAACTTGAATTTTTACTTGTCCTCAAGTAAACAAAAGCTAGCAAGGTTACAACAAAGATTTTTGTCAAGCAATAGTCAGTCTAGCAACTTGAATCTTCTGAAATCCTAATGTATGAAATACATTCAAATGGCAGAATATTGCGCCAGCAATTTATAGGTATGAATAATCAAAACTGCAACTTCATTAATGCTAGTTTCATACTTTAAATCTCAAATTTCTACCAAAAAAACATTTATTGTATAATAATATATGCATATATATATATATATATATATATATATATATGACTGAGGGATGTTGTTGCATTACTATACCCTTGTTCCTGAGAAGTAACGATGGGGTGCAACAAACCCCTAGGGAGTATGTAATTCTCTGACACACACTCTTGAATTGACAGCCTTTGGCTAGATCATTTTTTCTAACACTTGCATTGGAGTGTTCCCCCTTGATAGTTCACAATACACCCACATTGGAGTGTTTTTTATTCATAACTATACTTATATACAAGCAGCTGTAAATGACAAATTTATTCAAGATCTAAATAATGATACTATTCATTCATTATTAATGCAATCTAATAATTCACTCAAAAATTAAAGATACATCATTCAATCACATTCATCCAACTCATTCATTAGCAGTTCACATGATTCAAGAATTAAGCATCAAATGAAAAAAATTTCAAGCACATTTCCAATAACTTTGCATGCTTTCAGTAAACCTAAAAGGACAAATTTTTAAAATGTGGGTGCTTTTGCATTTCCATCCCATATACATTCCCTCCAAACTTAAAGTCTGCATTGTCCCTGATGCACTGATATTAATTTACAAATATATATGGAAATGCAATGACAATGTAGATGCAACGACAGTAAAAATACAGTGAGAATAAAAATGCAAGGATAATTATACTACTGCTACATGATATGCATGAAAACTAAACTAAGTGCTAAAAATAAAAACTAACTCAGTGTGCTATAGCCGAAGATGTGGCTGCATGAGTCTTCTTCTTCTTTCGTTTGCACTCCTCCTTGTGTCGCTTCTTATCCTTGGCGCATTTTCTCTTCCTTTCTTTTGGCTTGGTTAGATCCTCGGATTGCTCCTTCGCATCAGGCTGTGGCCCGGCATCATCGATCGTGACATCAGATGGGTGTATTTCAGTAAGCGGTGCAACATAAAGCACCATGGATAGAGGATTGAAATTCTCATTACTGATAGTCACGACCTTCACCTGACTCACATCAAGTGGCGCAAAGTCATCAAAAGATGCACCTACAGCTTCAGGTGTAGTGACAAATTCCTCAAACGAATTTGTCACGATATCAGATTCTTCTCTTCTTACTTCTTTTTCTGCTTCTGTCTTCACAAGTTCCAAGGGCGTGTTTCCTTCATCAACATTGGCCTCCTTCTTAGCCATATTCACCTATTGGCTGGTAGAAAAATAATCCTCAAAAAGGCTGGCAATGTTTCGGAGGCAATCTTTGACTTCCTTCAAATTCGCCTTGCGTTCATCATTAGAAATATGGATCATCTGCGAATATGCTATTGATTGATCTTGCGGCCCTCTCAATTGAAGGAGTAGCTTCTCTGATGATTGGAGGGAACATAGGGAACTCGGGTAAAGGTGCTTTGCTCATATAGCATAATGTAGTCACAATGACACTATTCTACGCCCTTATGTAGGCATAGAAAAGGTTCTGCGATCTTTCCATTTCCTCGATTGCACCGACAAGTTTGATCTGTCCAATGTAGATGGTATCGGTAATCTTTTGTACCTCCTTAACCTTACGCCATAAGTTAGTATCTATGGCAACATGAGTATTCTTTTCTTTCATCTTCGCCTTGCCTTTCCTCTTCTTGGTTTCAGCTTCCTTCATAACAAAAGTATCCTTCCCCCTAGTCATGCGCTCAATGGAGGCATCATTAATAGGACCTTTGTTGTCCAACATTTCTTCTCCCTTATGAGGCATCACTCCTCGTTGTTGGCACAGCTACATGATCAGTAAAGAAAATGCCAGAATACCGGTCTGCCTTACAGCACAGTCCGTAATTTTTTGGTGCAAAATTACACCGACATCAATTTTTCTTCCTTTGATGATCGAATGGATTAAACACATCCAGTCCAAAGTGACTATTGTGCTATGAGTAAAAGGCATGAGACGACAATTTATGAAGTGAAACTAGACCTTACTCTATATTGTGAGGAAGCGACAGTGCATGGTGTAGTTGTTCGGATTATTGCTCGTCTACACCGCTCCGTCAATGCAAAGATCCTGCATCAGGATGTCAACCCCCTCTTTTGTGAGTTGTTCCAAGAAGGCCATGTGCTCGTATTCTTTGACGGTGATATTGTAAAGAGCATTAATATGGGAGATACCCCAAGGCACCAATCCTTCACGAACGAAGATGAACTCTTGTTCTTTATCAGTTAGGTTTGCATAGAAATCTCTCACAAGGGATGGTGAATACCCCTCAAGATGGGTGCAGAAGGTTTCCTACCCCATTCTTGCAATAGTTTTGCTGACTTGCTTCCCCAGGTTTTGATGTTACGATAGTTGAAAGCCTTGTTCAGGGTGACAGTTGCACTTTAGCATGTTGTCATGGAAACGATCCTTCGCAGCCTTAGTCAGAAACATCACCGGTTCTTTCGATTGGTGCTGCTCTATTTCTAGTACCACTACGACGGAGGAGGATTCTGTAGTAGATTTGGAAAGTGTTTTTGCACCTCGAGTTCTGGCCATATCTTTTTGGTAATAAAGGTATTAGAGAGCAAAAAGGTGAGAGCTTTTGAAGAAAAGTTGTAATAACAATGGAGGTTTTTCTAGTGAACACTGTCGGTACAGTAGATCGCTTTATAAGGAATGAAACGTGAAGATGAAGCGGCGTGCTTTTTATTTTCACTGCAGAGATAGGACAATCAGTTTGCATCCAATAAATGCATCGACTCGGATTGTCCTTTTTCAAACCAATCCGATGGTTGGGGAATAAGTGCTTGAAGCATCGCGATTTCTTTCCTGAAATGTTTCGATTTTGTGATGAGTCAGCAGATAAATAGCATCGATAAGGAGTTTTTCATGCGTCGACAAAAGGAAGAACTTTATTCCTACAAAAAAAAAACTAAAATAGATAACTGAAACATAAACAAAATAACTAAAAGTAAATGATACAAATGTAAAGAAAGGTTAGAAAAATGTGACCAGGTTAATGGTCTCTTTCTGATTGTGATCATCCTGGCTGAAGTAGTGCTTCAGCCGTTAGTCATTCACCTTAAATTGGTGCCTATCATTAATGTCTTTTATTGTAATCGCATCATGAGGAAATGCTTCGACAACCTCGAATGGACCAGACCATCTTGAGCGCAATTTACCTGGTGTAATTTTAGTCGCGAATTAAATAAAAGCACTAGTTGACCTACAATAAATTATTGCTGCAAAATAATATTGTCATGTCATCTTTTGGTCTTTTCTTTATATATTGCAGCGTTCTCATACGCATTGCGTTGAATTTCCTCCAATTCAGTGATGTCCAACAACCTTTTCTATCCAGTAGCTTTATATTTCATGTTTACTTGCTTGATTGCCCACACGACTTTATGTTCTAATTCCACAGGCAAGTAACATGCTTTACCAAATAGTAATTGATACAACGACATTGACGTTTTATATGCTTTGCGTAATGCCATAATACATCATCAAGCCTAGAAGACCAATCTCTCCTCAATGGGTTCACCACCTTTTCAAGGATATTCTTAATTTGTCGATTAGAAACTTCAGCTTGGCCATTGGTTTGTAGATGATATGTGGTTGCCATTTTATGTTTAACGCCATATCGCTTCAGTATTGCCACAACTTGATTGCAATGGAAGTGAGTGCCTTGATCACTAATCAATGCCTTAGGTGTGCTAAAACGAGTGAGTATGTACTTGTGGAAAAATTTCAGCACTGTCCTAGCATCATCCTTTAGAACAACAATTGTTTCTACCCACTTGGACACATAATCAACAGCGACAAGGATGTAAACATTTCTAAATGAACTTGGAAATGATCCCATAAAGTCCATACCCCAGACATCAAAGAGCTCAAACTCTATAATTGGTTGTTGCAGCATCTCATTACGTCGAGAATTGATCCAGTGTGCTGATATTTGTCACATTGTTGCACAAAATTGAGGGAATCTCTAAACAACGAAGGCCAATAGAATCCTGACTAAAGGACCTTTGCAGCAGTCCTTACACCACCTAAATGACCTTCATAAGGGGCATCGTGGCAATGCTTTAGGATAGAAAGAATTTCTTTTTCTGGAACATAGCGTCGAATAATATTGTCTTTGTATACCTTGAATAGCTATGGCTCATTCGAGTAGTATTTTATGACGTCGCGAAGAAACCTTTTCTTCTTGTGGCTTGTTGCACTCAAGGGTAACCTTCAACACACCAAGTAGTTGACGACATCCGCATACCATGGGGCTGCATCGATAGCAAATAGCTTTTCATCAGGAAATGCGTCGACAATTTGGAATGTATTTTCATCTTCACTTCCTACTTCCAAACGAGTCAAGTGATCTGCTACTTGGTTCTTTGATCCTTTGCGATCCTTTATCTCAATGTCAAATTCTTGTAGTAACAGGATCCATCGAATCAATCTTGGTTTGGCATCTTTCTTGGCAAAGAGGTATCTCAACGCTGAGTGATCAGTGAATACTGTAACCTTTGCGCCGACAAGATATAAACGAAATTTATCGAAGGCAAAGACTACTATCAACAGCTCATTTTCTATGGTTGTATAATTAATCTACGCTTCAGTGAGAGTCTTGTTGGCATAATATATTACATGAAATACTCTTTCTTTGCGTTGTCCTATCACGGCACCCACTGCATAATCACTCGTATCATACATTACTTTGAATGGTTATGACCAGTCCGGTGCAACGACAATAGGTGCCTTTACTAGCTGCTGCTTAATTTGCATAAATGCGTTCAGACATGCATCATCAAACAAAATTTTTTTATTTTGCTCCAACAAGGAGCAAAGAGGTTTTGCAATCTTGGAGAAATCCTGGATAAATCTTTGATAAAAACCTACATGACCGAGAAAACACCAAATACATTTTACATTGGTTGGCGGGGGTAACTTCTCAATAATCTCAACTTTTGCTTTTCCACTTCAATGCCTTGAAAGTGATTCGATGACCGAGGACAATGCCTTTTGTTGGCATGAAGTGGCATTTCTTCCAATTCAACACTAGGTTTGTGTCCTCACATCGCTTTAGAACTCTGGCGAAATTGTCAGCCGCATTTATCAAAAGTATTGCCACAGACAGAGAAATCATTCATAAATACCTCCAATGAGTCTTCAATCATGTCTGAGAAGATTGCCATCATACACCTTTGAAATATGGCCGGTGCATTGCATAAATCAAATGGCATTTGGCAGAAGGCAAAGGTGCCAAAAGGACAAGTAAAAGTCATCTTTTCTTGATCCTCCGGTGTAATTGCTATCTGATTGTAGCCAGAATAGCAATCAAGAAAGCAATAATAGGCTTTGCCAGCAAGCCTATCCAACATTTAATCAATGAAGGGAAGTGAGAAGTGATCATTCTTTGTGGCTGCATTCAAACGACGATAGTCCATGCATACTCGCCAGCCTGTAGGAATGCGAGTAGGTATAAATTCATCTTTGTCGTTACTTACCACTGTGATTCCACTCTTTTTGAAACACATTGGATTGGGCTCACCCACGTACTATCAGAAATTGGGTAGATGATGCCCGCATCCATCTACTTAATGATCTCCTTCATTTTTTCATTTAATCTTCTCTGCTGTTCAACGGACTGCTTTCCCTCATCTTCTAACCTGATTTTGTGCATGTCGAAAGAGCGACTAATGCCTCTTATATCTACAATATTCCAGGTAATTGTACGCTTGTGTTGCTTCAGTATGTAGATTAATTTTTCTCCTGCCTTGCTTCGTGAGTTACAGAGTCAATTACTGGCAATGTGTCATTCTCACCAAGGAAAACATACTTCAAATGGGTAGGCAATGAATTCAACTCCAAAGTAGGAGCTTCTTCAATAAATGGCTTAAATACAGGAGCCATTTTATTGGTCAAATCCAAAGATTCTATCTACCAATCGTGCCTAAGCTCCACATTATTTGCCTCAACCTTGCAGTCACAAGAACTTAGAAAATCTTCTTCAATTGTCACCACAATTTCTTCTAGGACTGCTGTGCAACGCTCATTAAATTCTTCTTCAATTAATTCTTCCAGCACATCGATGTGGTGACATTCCTCTTTATTCCTATAGGGAATTGCTTCGAAAACACTGAAGGTGACATGTTCATCGTTATGTCGCATTATCAGTTCGCCTTTGAACACGTCGATAAGTGTGCGGCTAGTGGCAAGAAATGGGCGTCCCAAGATTATGGTCACCTCTTTATCAGCTTCACAATCAAGGATAATAAAATCCGATGGGAACATAAACTTATCTACTTGAACTAGGACGTCTTTAATTTGCCATTCAGGTTGCGCTAATGATCTATCTGCCAATTGCAATGTCACTGCCGTGGGCTTCATGTGACCAATCCCAAATTTTTGAAATGTTGATAATGGCATGAGGTTGATACTTGCTCCTAAATCATAAAAATCTTTTCCTAAGTAATGATTTCCAATTGAACATGGAGTTGTAAAACTGCTAGGGTCTTTCATCTTTGGTGGCAATTTATTTGTCAGGACTGCGCTGCATCCTTTGTGAGTGCAATTGACTCGAAATTAGTCAACTTCTTCTTCTTGGATAGGAGCTCTTTCATGAATTTCCCATAGTTAGAAATCTGTACGAGAGCATCCACAAGAGGTATGTTGACATGCAGTTGTTTCAATATGACAAAACTGATTGTGTCAACATCAACAGCTGCGTCAACAATTTCGTTGGTCTAATGGTAGACATGGGAGTAACAACTGGTGGATTATCTTTATTTGGTTCATCTGCTTCTTCATCTGATACAACTTTTTCTCCTTGATTTACTTCACTTGCGTCGACAAGTGCCATATTAGAGCTGGTAGTTGGCTCAACAGTTTGCTTCCCACTCCAGAGAGTAATAGTTTTGTAATGCTCCTTCCTTTTTTGATTTGGATTATCGGTATCGCTGGGTAAATCACCTGGTGGTATAGTGCTCAAATTTGAAGCTAGTTGCCCTAACTGTTCTTTCAATGCTCAAATAGAAGATGAGTTTCCTTGCATAATAGCTTTTGTTCTTGTGATATGCTCTCACATCAGGGCTTCAAGCGCTGCTAATGGATCAGCTCGTGGTTGGGAATACTGCTGTTGCTGTTGTTGTCCTTGCATATTCAAATGTGGTATTGAAAATTATTGTGGTTGCACATGAGTGTGTGGTTGCAACTGATCTTGATGTACATGCATCTGAGGACTTTGATTGAAAATTTGCTACTACTGATTGTAATTCCCTTGAAAATAATTTCCTTGACTAGAGGAATTGCCATATCTAAATGTGGTCGCATTTTGATTTCCCCAAGGCTGTTGATTTCGAGCCGAGCTGTTGTAGGAATTACCATAGGAATTTCCTCGAATATTATTAACATAGAACGCGTTTTCTACATGCTGAGGATAATCCTCATAGATATCTTTATCGCTGCAAATTTCACAACAAAATATTGGGACATTCAGTTGTTGGGCAACTTTAATGGGAGTAACTTCATTGGTCTCGTTCATGTTCTTTATCATATTTTCTAATGAAGATACTTGTGCACTTAGAGCTGATATAGCGTCTAATTCAATAACTCTGAGGTTTGCTTTGACTTGTGTAGCAGGAGAGATCGGATATTGGTAGTCATTCTGAGCGATCCTCTCTAAAATTCTTACAGCTTCATCAAAAGTGCAGTCCAACAAAGGACCATTCGCAGATGCATCAACAAGATTTCTTGTCTATGCATTCAACCCATTGTAAAAGATCTCAATCTGCGTCTCTTGATGAATTTCATGCATGGGACAACGTCGAAGCAAAGTTTTGTAGCGCTCCCATGTAGTATGCAAGTTCTCATCATCCAACTGATGATACGCAGTAATATCATTCCTAAGTCGAGCATTCATTGTTGGTGGATTAAATCACAAAACGAACTGAGTTGCATGTGCATTCCACGATGTAATCGATCCAGCAGGCAATCCAAGGAACTAGGTAGGAGCCCGTCTTTGTAATGAGTAAGGAAACAGTTGCATCTTCAAGGAATCATCAGGAACACTATGCTGACTAAAAGAAGCACAAATTAATAGAAAAGGTTTAAGATGCTTTCTCGCATCCTCGTGAGGCAATCCAGCATACTGTCCATTCGAATTCAGCATCTAAAACATAACCGGCTTTAACTCAAAATTTCCAGCTTGAATAGCTGGTCGAACAACCCCTGGTTGCAAATCATCTAACACAGGAACAACAAAGTCTCGAATCGTTCTATTCTACATCTGTTCTTCTTGTGGCAGCAGTGGATTATTTATATTTTGTGGTTGTAATAGAGGCATAGGATTTTGTGGCGATAATTGTGGTATGGCTGCATCATTTTTAAGCAAAACCATATTCCTTTATTCTTATCTTTTCCTTCTAATAGTTCTCTCAATTTCAGGATCTAAGCCAACAACAAATTCAGGATTACTACTGGTCATAAAAAACCTAAAAGAAAATTGAAAAATAGTAAACAAGAAAGAAAACAAGTTAGTAACAAGTAAAGATTAGTAAATAGAAAGTAATTGCAAGTACAAGAATAAACATAAAACAAATGCCATCACCGACAACGGCGCCAAAACTTGATTGCGCTGTGAACATCACAGAAAATATGTGCAAGCGTACACTGTCGATGCAAGTATAGTAGATAGATGTAAATCTATCGGATATCGATTCCACAGGGATGGCTGCTTATGTTTATAATTGTCGATGCAAAGAAAGTTAAAATAAGAGAGATTGTGATGAATAATGTCGGAGTAATAAATAAGAAAATGCAGTAAAAGTATGAGGATAATTTGACAAAGCAATTTAAGAAAATGTAAGAAGTAAAAAAGTGATAATGAGATGGAGTTTCCTGACTTGAAAAGTTGGCAAAAAGCTAAATGTGATCACAAGGTTAATAACAGATAAATTGTCGCCACAATTAAGCACAATGAAATCTTACCAACCTTGACTTCCTTGTTTATCAAAGACTCAAATACTCACACTAACTACACCTTCCAGTGTTGGCAATGCTATATATTCAAGAACAAGTAGACTGAATTCCTTCAATCCTCAAGCAACTTTCGTTGACTTGCTTATTAACTTAATTTGTCATTGCACTTTCTAGTGATAGTGACTGCAATCACACTTTTATGGTCAAACAATTAAGGAAATATTGAAATAGATATCAAACTTGATCTAAAATTAAATTGTATTTCCATACAACTTCAAATTATCAAAACTTATCAGTGTTAAGCAAGAGAATAACAGAATAAATTGAAGTATCCTATTCCTAGTCTACTTGAATCACTCCCGTACACTTCTCTTGCATCGCATTTAGGATGCTCCTCGTCAAGAGCAAGGTTGCCTTCTCATCAATGTTAGGTTGCCCTTAGGGAATTTAAGCCGCGACAACTCTGTACATTAATCTGGTGTGTTTATCAGACATTTGTCAGTTGTGGTGACAGTTCTGGGCACAAATTTAAACGTTATTTTGCAGCGACAACTCTGTACACCTTCATGCATTGATCCTTCTGGATAAGTTCCTGCAATGACATCTTTGGGCGCAACACTGAACAACTAATGCAATGACATTATTAGTAAAAACATGATAAAATTAAAGGAAATTAGGCCAAGCTTCACTAAGTTAGAAAATGAAATACCTAAGTTAAAAACACTAAAAATGCATGCTAAAGATGATCAAATGGGAACAAATTATACCATAAGTAAGGAGAAATCAATGGTCTTTTCTAATGCTATCATTAGTCTCAAAGCTTAATCCATGTTGCATGCTTTGTCTAACAATGTTTATCTTGCCCCTTTAATTCTATCTTATGAAGATTATGGATGTTTTGTGGGTTGCTTAGAGTATCTTACACAAACCTAAATTGACATTTCACTCAGTTAGGGTGCCAACACTTCACAATGTGGAACAAAAATATAGGCGCTCACTCCTTAAATAACACATATTGCTCGAAGTTATCTTGGGTATGATGGCTAGCACTGCGTTGTCCAAGTATGACATCCATGAAATTTGCAATATATTCAAATACAATTACATTCATTAACAAGAATAATGAATTCCATTAGACACAAATACAATATTAACATACCTCATTTTCGACTCATTAATCAATTTCTCATCACATCCAAGTATGATCCAAGCAACCCCTAAATTTATTCAAATATTCAATACAATAGAGGATTATAAATATTGGTAAGTGAATACATTTTAAGATATTATATATGATTTTTTACCTTTTATTAAGAGGGAACTTTCGTGGTTGGGAAGGGATGTCCACTAACCACAACATTTGTATCCATGCCTATGTTTACAAAACCAGGCAACAACTGTTTCTTTCATCAATTGATTCTCGAGTTGCTTAGGGAAGCACCTTGTACATATACGCCAGAGTCACGTAACCCCAGTTAAATGTACAGATTCTATCAAAAGACTCTAGTAGAGGAAGATACATGCAATAGACCTTGTTTCCAGACTTGTCTGGTAACAATATTGCTCCTGCCATCCAAATGACTCAAGCTTTGGCATATCAATACATCTCATCCATAGTTGCGTGTGGTGGAGGGGTCAGTTTGACAAGCCTCTCCAACCATGCGCATTTCACTTGATTCCCTTCTAATTTGGTTTGCTTCTTAGACAGTTCGACACCCAACAACCGATCATACTCATACTTCATATCAATGCCACTAGCACCAATGACCACCTATTTGTTTATTGGAAGGTCGATTATTTTATTTGTTTTTGGCCTTCATCTTTTCAACAAGGAGGAAAGTAACTTCGGTATCATAATAAACTTTGTCATTATAGATGCCACATATAAATCAACACCCTTCAAGCGGTCTACAATCCATCCACTAACTTGCGAAAATTTTAAATTATATTGAACATGAACAACTTGATCCTCCCATCGTTCAAAATATCACAGAAAAATAATTTTACAAAATCTTAAAAACATTTTCATCAAAATTACTATTTTTTTTAAAATGAGTTGGAAATTTTACCATACTAATGACATAATTTGCTGCGTGCTCTTCCTAAAATCTTAATGCGACCATTTTTCTCTCAGAAAAGAAACGAAAACAACAAGTTATTTTATTGAGAGAATTTTCTATGAGAATAGAAGAAATGAGTGAATTATCTATAGGAAGCAAAGTTGACTTCCATTGTTGTCAACTTCTTCGTATTAAATAGGTTGATTAGGCCAACAGGTAAAGATTCATTAGTCAAACTTACAACCTTGATCTCGACATTAATAGGAGTTGAGTTTCTGTTAAATTATACTATGCAGTCCTTCCCTTGTAACATACACACACTCTTGTAATAATTTGACATAGTATTGATCTCGATGCATATTAATGTCGAAGTACCCTTTAAATAACATATATTTTTTTTAAAAGTACTTTCATAGAAACTTAGCTTTTTGTTTGAATAAATTCGGCATGCATTTATTATAGTCGAATAAAATAGAAAAGAAACAACCTAGGGGAATTCGCCCCTTAATGTGCATTAAACGCCATGAAAAAATTGTGGAAAAAGTAAAACTAAAACAAAATCAATGCAAACTTTCTTCACGACTAGGAATGCATGTCTAGAAAAGCTCCAATGCCATAAGAATCAGCTACTGATCAACAAACAAGGTTGAAGCCGAAGCAAGAACTGTTAGAAAGGAACAAAATCTAGCAAGAATCGTGAGGCTTATAGTCATAGCCACACAATCTAACCCTGCTCCTCCGATCACTATCCACTATCGCCAAAATCGATGTTGGTCCCTTCTCCACCCAACATACATCCCGCTGTCGATGGAAACCTTCGCGAGCTAATAGGTGCGCTACTGTATTACCTCTCCATTTTATGTGTTGAAACTTGAAATGCTTAAAACCTAGCACTAATCATTTCGCATTCTAGATAATGGAACTTATCATCAATCTATCAATAGCAGCAACATTAAGCTTGCAAATGAGCATTGTCGAATCACCTTCTAGTTTAACTTTTTGAAACCCTAAATCTTGAGCAAAACAGATAGCCCAAACGCAAGCAAAGGCCACCGATGTCAACGGAAAAGAGACGCTATCCTACCAAAAACAAGCTAATCCCAAAAGCAACCCAGCAGAATCCCAAAAGATGTCAACGTAGGGATCCATCGTAGAAGAGCGAAGTAGGAAAGTGTTTAGAGCTGTAGCCATATGTTCGATATAGAACTGTGCCCAAATATATCATAGCATGAACACTTCCATATTGCAACAGGGACTTTAAGCTGCTAACATATCTAGAAGCATTAGCGCATGAAAATGTCAAGTTGTCGCAGCGAATAAAAATATAAATTTACGTCCAGTAATGTCGCGACAACCTGCAACTTCCTAATGCATAAACCAGATCTGCGTGAGTGTACAGCTAGAGTAACTAACTTGTATAGCTACAAGGAAGTTAGATCTAAGAAAAGGAGGACACCTATACTTGCCAGTAAAGATAAATAGAGGGGAGAGAGAGAAGAAGAGGAGGATGCTCGTGAAGAAATTAATCCATATTTTTTTAATTATTTCTTAAGTAAGTTGCCATGGAAGCTTAACTTCTGACGAGGAGTGTCTAAGTGCGCCGCAAGAGGAGCAATTACGGAAGGATTCTAGTAAGCTAGGAATAGAATGCTTCAATTTCTTCTTTAATTCCTCTTGAATGTTGATAAATTCTATTGAGTTTAATTGTGTATAGAAGTACGTATTAATGTTAGATCTACTTTGATTTCTGCTCAATTTTTCTTATTTGTTTATCTTTGGATTTAACTGTTTTGACCATGAAAGTGCGATTGCAGTCACAGTCACTGGAAGGTGAAGTGAAAAAGTTAGATCAACAAGCAAGACAACGAAAGTTGCTTGAGGCAAGAAGGAATTCTGGCCACTTGTTCTCAAATGCAAAGCATTGCCAGCACTGGAAGGTGTGGCTAATAAGAGTGTTTGGGTCTTTGCTAAACAGAGAAGTCAAAAGTAGTGAGATCTCTTAGAACTTAATTGCGATGACAATTTATCTACCAGTTACCTTGTAGTCACATTTAGTGTTTGCCAACTTGCTAAAACAGGGATCCCCCCATTCCTTTATAATTATTTTACTTCTTTAATTCTCTTAATTTACATTCACAAAACATATTCAACATTCATTCATCTTCTATTAAATTGCTCTGACAATCAGTATTACAATTTTATAATATTTGTGCTGACAGTTTTAACTCTTTTATTTATGCAGTCTTGACTTAATTGCACTGATATTACTCTTGACAATTCTTCTTATTTTAACTAATTTTTCTTCGAAAAATTTAAGCAACAAGAACACTATCCTCGTAGGATCGATATTTGACAGACTCACATCTATCTATTATACTTGCATCGACAATGTCCGCTTGCACATTATTGTTGTGACGTTTATAGAGAGATCAGGAAGCCTCACAACAACAGCTTGTAGCCACTCTAGACCGAATATTCACCAGTGTCCTTCAAGAACCAACACCAACAATTCAATAAATAATGCACAACCAATGGGATACGCAGTATGGAACACCTAATCGGATCAAGAAAGAAAGTTCGTATTAAATCACTCCGCCACTCGCCCCTATCCACATCAATCAAATCCACAACTTTGCCAATTCCACTAACACGATTAATATTGATCTTGTAGGGCAAAGAACCAAGAAGCCAAGCATCATCCCAGATCGAGATGAAGCACCCATTCTCCACCTGCCAACCACTTCCCATTTGGAAGAGGCCTTTAGTAACCAAATACTACGCCAAACAAATGAAGGTTATTACCCTAACCCTACTTTCATAAAATTGCACATAGAAAAGTATTTAGCTTTAAGCACACATGAAATTAAAGAATTCGGATTAGACAACAAGCGTCAGCCTTGCTTAGCTAATAACACAATGTTAACCTTCGAGAGATCCCGAAACCCGAGCCCATTGACCTCTTTCAAAGCACACAAGCCCTCTCAAGAACACCAATTAATTCCCCTCCTCAAGGCTCACTTACCCCACCAATACCGATACATTAACGTCTCCAAATCTTTGAGAAAAGAACTGTGAAGTAAAAAAAAGACATCGAATATAGCAGAATAACTTGTAGGATTGATTTAATGAATATGGTCTTACCACTCTGCGAGAGGCACCAATTATACCAACTTCTAATTTTTCCAAGAAAACGATCTTTAATAGCCCGAAACACATACTGTTTGTTACTCTTAACAGCCATAGGCAACCCCAAATAATTTTCAAGATCTGTAGTGTTACGAACACCCAACACTCGCTCAATAGTAGCACGCATTCCATGATCAACTTTTGAACTAAAATAAACAAGGGATTTGCTAAAATTGATTTGTTTCCCAAAACACCTCTCATATTCCCGTAAGATGGCCACTATGTTATTTGCCCCCTTAGTAGAAGCCATGTTAAATATCAGACTGTCATCTGCAAAGAATAAGTGGAAAACCTGAGGACACCCCTTGACTTTCTTGTACTCCGTCTAAAGGTTATCATTACATGACACCCTTAACAAAGCAAAAAGGCCCTCACTACAGAATAAAAACAATAAGGGATTTAGAGGGTCTCCTTGATGAAAGCCATGATAGGGGAAAATGGATTCTCTGGTCTCACCATTCACAACAACCGAAAATCTGATTGTCCTAACACATCATATAATCAACTCAACCTAACACTCCTCAAAACCCAACTTGATCATAACTGTCTACACTAAATGTCATTCCACTCTATCGTAAATCTTACTGATATCCAACTTCAAAACAAAATTACCCTAAAGGCCCCTCTATTTCCTTTTAAAGGAATGTAATAATTCAAAAGCAACAATGACATTATCAGTGATCAATAAGCCTGGATCAAAGATGCTCTGCCTCTTATCAATGCAATGAGACATAATCTTCTATAATCTATTCACAAACACCTTAGAAATAATCTTAAACAAAACATTACATAAGTTGATTAGTTGAAAATGTGTCATATTTTATGGATCACGTTGCTTTGGGATGGAAACAATGTTGGTGTCATCGATTTTAGAAAAGAAACCACCATCATTAAGGATGTGTAAAAAAAACCACAAACATTAGTACCCATAATATGCCAGAATTTCTGATAAATTAAAGCAAGCAACCCATCACTACCCGCAGCCTTAGCAGGTGCCATCCCTTGGACAGCCATCAGAACTTCATCTGCGATAAAAGCATCTCACATGTAGGCATTCATGTCATCAATAACACGAACTGAGATACCAAATAATAACTGACTTATGTCCCCCGAGCCTTGAGTTGTAAACAGATTCATAAAGTATTGGCATGCCATTCTGGCAATCTCCCCATCCCTCTCAATCACATTCTCAGTAGCGTCCTTAAGACTATGCAAAGTGTTGGCTTGTCGCCGTTACGTTGCAAATGTATGAAAGAACGATGTATTGCGTTCACCATGTCGAAACCATGTTGTCCAAGCCCCCTACTCCCAATATCTCTCAATTTTATCAATCTCAATGTTAAGATGCATCTTAACTAGAACTATCTTTTCAAGGGCATCATCAATGGGAATAACATTTGCAAGAGCATGAAGAAGCTCCTACAAATGGCTCAAATGCTTTTTTAACACGCCCAAAACTCTTTGAGCCCAAAACAATAGCCCCTCACCCATCGAACAAAGACAATCAAGAACAGTGCGAACCTCAACCTTCCAAAGATGACTAACCTTAGCCTCACAAGTCTCCTTCAATAACCAATAAGCCTTAAACAAAAATCTTCGAGTCCTAAACCCCATCATAATGTAGCAACTATATCAAGTAAAAGTGGGCAATGATTCGAGATGAAATGCACATAGTAGGCGAATCTATAATTCAGGAATAAACCTCTCCACTCCAACCGAGCCACACCTCTATCAAGTCACTCTCGGATATTATTTTGAGGAAGTTTACCTCTCTCCCACATATACCAATGTCTAGTAGACTCCCCCTTGCTTTTCATGAGAAAAGAGAACTTCATTAAAATCGCCCATAACATGCCAAAGGTAACCTCCATCAATAGCTAAGTGTCGCAAAATATCCCATGATTATGAACTCCGACTTTCAATCAATAAACCATAAAATCCGGTGAACCACCATTGATTACCCTCAAAATCATCCTCCACTAGCACATCAATATGACTAGAAAAAATTCTACAATTGAATTATACATGTCTCCTTCCAACACAAAGCCAAACCTCCCTACGAACAATCAATCCTAACTTAAATACCACAAGAAAAGCCCAAACTCCTATGAACCTTCTCCATCTGACTACTCTCTATCTTTGTCTCAATGAAAAATACCACACTTAGGTTCAACACCTTCAACATATGTCGAAGGTTTCGTACTGCCAAAAAAATTCCCCAACCCTCGAACATTCATACTTAAGAGTTTCATGTCGTCCGACTGCTCTACCCAACAAAGGCAGTCAATATTCCAAAATCATGAATGGTAACATACGCATTAGAGGCTTCCTTAGAATCTATTTCCACATAATTCAGAGGAAACCCATATTGACGGGATAGCTTTTTCCTTTCCCTAATTCCCATCGAGGAATCCTTTTTCACCAAGATGAGGTTCGAGTTGTTATTCTCCTTACTCTCAAGAACACAATTTAGTCACCTTCTTAAATGCAGCCCCAAAGTAATGTCAGTAGGGTTTGCCAATGTACTATTACAGAAAAAACCTTGTATGACTGTTTGAGTAACCACCAAATCATTATGGGAAGACTGTCGCACATTGTGCATCCGAAAAACAATACTCTTCTCTCAAAGCCAATAACCCGTCCCAATCGCAGCCCTCTTAGGGGCAGCCTTAATCGACATATCCGATTCAAGAGGTAGGTCTTTTTCCCATGAACTATGCAAACAGGATAAAACCCTTCTGAGTGGCCTAGCCAACCATACAAAAAACAGAAGATAGATAATCGTTCATATTGAAACCGAGCATAAAGATTATGAGTTTGGAACAAAATAATTTTCTTTCTCCGTTCTAATGATCTCTTGATGTCAATTTGAACCTTGATCTGTAGGAAACCCCTATAGCCAGTACCCATCACCTTCGTATCATAGTCTAAGAACGTTTCAATAAATTTGTCGAATTGTCGTGCCATGGCTTCCAAAATCAAAATGAGTTGAAAATCGCAGGCCTGAACATATAAATCAATGAAAATCAATGGAACCATCAAAGGATCTTACCCCGTATGCAGAAGATGAAAAACCAACAAATGACCATTGAAAGGCCAAGGTCTCTCCTCCACAAATCTGTCAAAGTCAATTTCATAATAAAATCTGAAAAAAATCTTATCCCCTAGATCGAAAATTGTGACACCACTATGAGGATGCTAGAGATTGGCGAGAGTCGTCTTCATGGCCTGAAAGTGAATCACATTGGTGGTTAGAAAGCTACACACCATAAAAAAAGTCTTCAATAGGCGCACTGTCCAAACCACCCAAATCCACCATCCACCCCTCCTCATCACCATCGTGGAGTGAAAGCCCTGCCAAATCCCTCTCCGTCGCACCATTATCACCATTGGAAAACAACTGAATACCCAAAAGAAATCGTGTCAGAATAGTAGATGGAAGAAACATGCTAGATGAGCAAACAATCATATATGTAAATTTATAAGATCATGATTTTAATTTAGCAAACTTGGTGGAAATTGATGGAGTAATGTAAATAAATTTTTTTCGGTGAGAAAATAAAAACCAAAGTTACATCAAATCAAAAGCTCGACAAAGTCGCATTCCATGTCTGAGCGGATAGTACCAAACACTTCATAAGAGGTTTGCCAAAAGTTTGAAAGTTTTGCTTCCATGAGAGGTCTAATTTAGCTAATCTATCAGCTACTAAGTTCTTCCCTCTGGGGACATGCCAGATACGCCACTGACCTTCACATTGAATGATCTATTGCATTCTTCGGGCATTTTGGGAAATTCTTAAATTTGAATTATTAGAAAATCTATTATTTAATACCGTCTCAGGATTTTTAGGAGCCAGTATCTCCTCACATTTTTTGCGTCAGATTTCTTGCTCAGTTTCCATAACAACCTAATTGTGGACAATCAAACCTTCCCTTATTGGGAGAGCCTCAAATTTAGAACCCTCCTTGTAACTAGCCATGATTTTCATTTTTGATTGTGGCACATCCCTAGGTTTCCGATGGTTCCTTCTCTCCACCAGCATCCAGGGTCCATAGGAGTCGTTAGCCTCCTTACTGCCGTTAGTCACCAAGGTCACCGTATTCTACAAGGATTCCATCGAAGGGTTTTCTTTTTCTGGCTGACTTTTATTGGATTTAAGAAGACACCCTTCTTTGACATGTCCATATCTCCCACAATTAAAACAAACTGTGGGTAAAAACTGATATTCAATTCTTTACATTTTCTCGTTAATGAGAACTTGGGAAATCAAAGGACCATTTAGGTTGACGTAAACAATCATACGATCAAAACACCCTCTAGCTTTGTTGTCCATATTCAAATCAAGTTTAGCCACCTTACCAATTAGGCCTCCTATTTCCTTCAATAATTTCCTTCTGTAAAAATAGCTTGGTAATCCTGAGAGCCGAATCTAAGCCATTACAGTACTTGAGAAAGTTTGAGCGAGATTGAAAGATAAAGACCAAGGTTGAACCGTCAAGTATTGGCCAAAGATGATCCACTGGCCAAAAAGTAGCTATTTTCAATATCCATAAGGTCAAAGGAAGACGACCGTTTCCATAAACTGTAAATTTTACTTTGAAGAACAAAGAACTCGATGCTTCTTCCCAATAGCTTGATAACAACAGTGTTAGCCATGTCTTGGGCTAAGATTTGGTAAATCCTATTCGAGAAGTCTATAGATGGGGTTTCGTTGGAAATATATGTTTGAATATCCGCATCTAAAACCTTGATATCATCTTCCTCCTCAAAGCCTTTTGGCTATCGTGCTTGGGGACCCAACAACTTTATCTTTCCATGAGACTTGTGGAACCACCAACGGCTCCAGCACTTCCATACCCTTTCGCAGAAAGAATTTTCACAAATAGAATCCATTTGTTTATTACACCAATTTTTTAAGCTAATTGCAAGAATTAGCTTTTTTTTTAGTATACTGGTGTGATTACATGGTAGTATATGTTCATACTTTCTTAACCCTTTGAAAATGCACACACACTTTGCACACACAGGTGCTCGAACTCGGGTCTTCTAAGATGAACAAAATCACACATAGTAGTACCTTGCACACTCAATTATTGGTATTGGATTTTGGGATCTAGTTTTATTTCAATTTTAAGTTTTTAGAAACTTAGTTTAATAAATAAAAAATTGCAATAATGAAGTAAAAAAACCTAACTAAATGCCCTTAAAATCGTATCATTTTCACGGAAAAAATTACAATAATGAAGCCAATATCTAAATTTTATTTATTTACAGTATTTTTGCTAAATATAATATCATGTATTTTGATTTCTTACTAAAATGGATATATCGTTACGTCTTGGTTTTTGTTTTATTTCAATTTTTATGTCACGTTTTCGTCTACATTTGTGGTAGATTTGCATTTGTGAGTAGTTTTCTCACAATGCTCGGCTCTGATTTACGGTTATCGTCTTTCAGTAGTTTGATCCCCTTTTGTGGTTCGTTTGCTGATGCAGTCAGATCTGTTTTGCTAAGCAGCTCACAAGATTGTTGATTTCACTCACCACTCCTACTTCGATCCTTAAGCGTGTAGGTGGATAGAGACAAAGAGTTTTGTTTCCTGCTTCCTTTCTCCAGTGCTTTCTTTCTCCAATGTTTCTCTATTTTAATTTCTAATAAATTCAGTAGGCATATTATTTCAAAAAATCATATTAAGGAGATTTTTTTTTAAAAAAATCAGTTTCCAATATTTTTTTTCTTTATTTTAGTGAAGTGTCAATTCTAATACACAACTATTAAAATGATACGAATCTTAATTTTATTTAATATAAAATCAAAAAATTTGCATCTAAGTTAGTCTAAAAAAACATAAAATATTATATAAAAATAAATTTTTATTATGAATATTTTATTCTTAATATTTTATATACATTAGGACTTTAATGATTAAAAGAAGCAAAGTTTTATAAGGAGCAAATCTAGGGGGTTGACAAGGGTCTCGATCCCCCTAAAATAGAAAATTTTCCATTCCTCCTACCATCTAAATGACCCAAGCTTTGGCATATCAATACATCTTATCCATAGTTGCATGTGGTGGAGGGGTCTGTTTGACAAGCGTCTCTAACCATGTGCATTTCACTTGATTCCCTTCTAATTTGGTTTGCTTCTTAGACAGTTCGACACCCAACAACCGATCATACTTGTACTTCACATCAATGCCACTAGCACCAATGACCACCTATTTGTTTATTGGAAGGTTTGTTATTTTATTTGTTTTTGGCCTTCATCTTTTCAACAAGGAGGAAAGTAACTTCGGTATCATAATAAACTTTGTCATTGTAGATGTCACATATAAATCGACACCTTTCAAGTAGTCTACAATCCATCCACTGACTTGCGAAAATTTTAAATTATATTGAACATGAACAACATGATCTTCCCCTTGTTCAAAATATCACAGAAAAATAATTTTGCAAAATCTAAAAAACATTTTCATAAAAATTACTATTGTTTTTAAAATGAGTTGGAAATTTTACCATATTGATGACATACTTTGCTACGTGCTCTTCCTAAAATCTTAATGCGGCCATTTTTCTCTCAAAAAAGAAACGAAAAATAACAAGTTATTTTATTGAGAGAATTTTCTATGAGAACAGAAGAAATGAGTGAATTGTCTATAAGAAAGAAAGTTGACTTCCATTGTTGTCAACTTCTTTGTATTAAATAGGTTGATTAGGCCAACGGGTAAAGATTCATTAGTCAAATTTACAACCTTGATCTCGACATTAATGGGAGTTGAGTTTCTGTTAAATTATACTCTGCAGTCCTTCCCTCGTAACATACACACTCTTGTAATAATTTGACATAGTATTGATCTTAATGCATGTTAATGTCGAAGTACCCTTTACACGACATATTTTTTTTTTTAAAAAGTACTTTCATAGAAACTTAGTTTTTTATTTGAATAAATCCGCCATGCATTTATTATAGTCAAATAAAACAGAAAAGAAACAATCTAGGGGAATCCGCCCCTTAATGTGCATCAAACGCCATGAAAAAACTGTAGAAAAGTAAAACTAAAAACAAAATAAATGTAACTTTCTTCATGGCCAGGAATGCATGTCTAGAAAAGCACTAACGCCACAAGAATTAGCTACCGATCAACGAACAAGATTGAAGCCGAAGCAAGAACAGCTAGAAAGAAACAAAATCTAGCAAGAATCGCGAGGTTCATAGTCATAGCCGCACTGTAACAGCCCGAATTTCAATGGTGTCGGAAACAGTAGTTTCGGGACCATAAATCCGATGAGTGAATTGTAAATATTATAATTTAATTTTTACGAGCCAAATATGGTATTAAAATCAATTTTAATATGGCAATTTATGCTATTTGATCGAGTGATTTGATTTATGTGATAAATCTTTAAAGTCAAGTGGTTTTAAAAACTAAGTTATCGGGATCTGTTTCTATGAACCGAGCCTTTAAATATTTTTATTAAATATTTACAGAAGAATTATTTAGGTGATTTAAAATTTGCTAAAAAAATTGTAACATTTAAATTATTAATGGAGTAAAAAGGAATAATTTGAAAAAGTGCAAAAGATTGTGCTTGTTGTCAAATGAACTAAATAGAATAAATAAAGGAAATGGTGGATTTGCATGTAAATATTGCCATATATCAACTTAGTGGGTGTTGGTGGAGTTAAAAGTAATATTAAACTAAATGATATAATGGCTAAATAATATTTTATTTAATTATTATCAAAAGCATGAAAAAACAATAAGAAAAGAAAAGTCTCTTTATTCTCTTCTTCTCCAACGAAATTAAGAGGCAAAAACATCATGTTAGAAAGCTTTGAATTTTGACTGGAAGAAGGATTGCATGTAAGTGAATTTGCTTGCATTTTTATTACATTTTGGTATTTTTGAGATCCTTGAAATTAAACTAAGCTAGATTGAGGGTCAAATTGAGAAGATTACTAATGTACAAAGACTGATTTTTTTTTGAAGTTGTGAATGCTCTTGATTTGTTGGCTGTGTGCTTGAGTTGGAATTGTGTTTTAGCTCATGTTTTTATGCAAAGTTTTACTAGCATTTTGTTATAGGAAATTAAGTGTTAAGAATTGAGGTTGATATTAGATTTGAACATGAAATTATTGTGTGAAAATATTAACATGCAAGGACTGTTTTCCATGGATATTTTGTGTGCCGGTGGTGAAATATAAAGTTTATTTTATATTTTAATTACCTTGCATAATGAGTTTAGATAGTTTTAAATTTTGGGGATGTAATTATTGTAAATTTAAAGTGTCAAGGTATTAAGTTAAAGATTTTGGAAGTTTAAGGACTGTTTGGAAAATAAATAAATAAATAAATATATACATTCAGTGGGCTGAAGGGTTCTTTTCTTTTATGAAGGTTGAATTGAGTAGCTTGTATAAGGATTAAAGGCTCAGTGTAAATGTGTAAATATGATTAAACGAGTTGAATTCGGGTATTTTTAAATATTTCTTAATGGGGAGTTGGTTAATTAAACTAAACTTGTACTTTATGAAAAGTATAGGGACTGATATTTGGGACTGTCTTTGTGCTGGAAGTGCTGGTTGTGCTAACATATTTGATGGTTTGAAAAATGCTTGTTTCGTATATTGATTCTATTTGTGTTAGCTTCAAGGACATATATGTTAGAAAATGAAAATATCATGGTATAAATTAAGAAATTGCTGTTATTATGGGACTGTTTAGAGAACCTAAGAATTCGATTCTCTATAAATTAGCTTTTTTTATATTGATAATTAGGTGAACTGTGGAGTAATGACTTAAAGTTAATGAGGTTATGTTTTTAGTAGTTGAGAAAGGAGAAGGGTATAAAATCTTAGTTTATATTGTTTAATTTTAATTATGTTGGTTTTGAATTAGAAGATGAATTCAATGAAGTTAAGCAACTAAAGATTAGGGGGAGTAAGAATCGAATTGTATAAAAGAAAATATGGGGTATAAATGCGTAAAATATTAGAAAAGAGAGGGGTCGAATTTTGGTATGTAATTACATAAATATTCGATGATTGAGTTGATTAAATTAAATTATTATTTATAGATCGGGAACGAGAGACCCCGTTGTTAATCGTGAAAAAGAGAAGGCTGCTGAATAATAGTTTGCAAAAGGTAAGTTCGTAGTCCTTAAAACTCGAACTTTAATTGTTTAATTAATTATGTTATTAATTAAACTGGCATTCAATCATAGATTTTTGATATAGATGAATAATGCAAAGGATTTAAATTATGGAATGATGTATTCATGTAATTGTCGGTATATTCAACTACTGTTATTTGTTATTTAATTGTGTTCTTATATGTGTAATTGGATAATCCCATTGGATGAAAAATTATGAATATATATATATACATGTATGATTATGGAATTGATCAAGAAATGCTCATTGTCATCTGTTGTTAAATGGTTGAACCATGAAACGAGAAATTGTTAATCATGTAATTAGGTAAGTTCGTTTCATTATTATGTGAAATTATAAATTCATTTCGTGGTTGTTCATTGTTGAATTATAGATTTGGCATAAGTGATGGTTACTTGTTGACATGTACCATTCTATGTGGATTGGTACAATTGCATCTACAAATTCAGGCTGTGTGCCTAGCAGGCTTCGTGCCGGTGTATTCGGGCTGTGTGACTAGCAGGCTTCGTGCCGGTGTATTCGGGCTGTGTGCCTAGTAGGCTTTGTGTCGGTGTATTCGGGCTATGTGCCTAGCAGGTTTTGTGCTGGTGTATTCGGGCTATGTGCCTAGCAGGCTTTGTGCCGGTGTATTCGAGCTATGTGCCTAGCAGGCTTCGTGCCGGTGTATTCAGGCTCAGTGCCTAGCAGGCTTTATGCCGTTGTATATTATCAAGCTTTGAGCCTAGCAGGTTTCGTGTCGATGCTATTTTCTTAAGTTCAACGAGTAAGAAAAGGTCAATGGAAAGGTATGTGATGTTTATATGATATGGAAAGATGAATAAACATATATGAAATGTAAATGGATGATAAACTAACATGTGATGGATGAATTATGAATGGAATCCATTTCTTAATATATGGTATGTTTTATGGATGTTATATTTACTTATTATTTGTTACTATATGATTTCAATAAGTAAGTAAAGGTTAAAGGAAAGGCATGTATAATAGCATTAATGTTATAAATGTTCATATGTTAGAGAAATATGAGTATGCCATACGAAAATAAGAGATAGAGAATTTATCATATGATGGATGAAATATGCTTGGAATGTATTTCTTAATATATGTGATGTGTTATAGATGTTGTGTTTATTTACTATTTATTATTTATATGAATTCAATGAAAGGACTGGATAATGGATATACGTGCGTATGATGGACGACAGATAAAGTATAAATACTTATCACGTTTATGCTATGAGTTATTTGGAATTATATGTGATGATTAATTTCACTAACCTTGTGAGGTGATGTGAATAGGAAAGAAAGGTTGGCATAAGACATGAGGAAAGTAGGTTTGGTTGTTAGTTTAATATGTCTAGTATGTCTATCTTATACGAATTTTTTTCTAAGCATTAAATGCTTAAGTAATCATTTCCTCTGTCTTGTAGTTTGTCGGAAAGCTTAGCCGATTGGGATCTCGTCGGAGTATCGTCACACTATCTATTTGGCATAATGGTATTTATGGTTACATTAGTTAATGGTTATAAATGGCATGTGTTAGGGTTAAAAGGTTTAATATGCTTTTTATGCATATTTTTAAAAAGTCTCTAATATATGTTTTCAAGCTAAATGTATGGAATTATATTGATATATGAGAATGCAAGATTATTGTTGAATTACCATTGTATTATGAGAATGGACGTTGTATTGTTTAGTAATGCTCGGTAACCCTAATCTAACAATGGAAATGGGTTAGGGGTGTTACACGCATAATCAGACCCTCCTCCTCCGATCACTATCCACCATTGCCAGAATCGATGTTGGTCCCTAATCCACCCAACATACATCCCGCTGCCAGAGGAAACCTTCGTGGGCTGATAGGTGCGCTACTATATTACCTCTCTATTTTATGTGTTGAAACTTGGAATGCTCAAAACCTAGCACTAATCGTTTCACATTCTAGATAATGGAACTTATCAATAATCTATCAATAGCAGCAACATTAAGCTTGCAAATGAGCACTACCAAATCACCTTCTAGTTCAACTTTTTGAAACCCCAAATATTGAGCAAAACGAATAGCCCGAACGCAAGCAAGGGCCACCGATGTCAACGAACAAGAGACGTTATCCTACCAGAAACAAGCTGATCCCAAAAGCAACCCAACAGAATCTCGAATGACAACCACAATGCTGGCAGCTTATAGATTCGCAAAGAACCCTGCATAAAAATTGACACGGACCCAAGGATCAACTTGAGGCTTTCAAAGCAAGGGCTCCACAACCAGAACTCAATCCCTATTCGACGGAAGAAAGTTTAATTCATGTATATACCCCAAAATAAAGATAAATAGCATTTGAACCGATTGATAAATCCCCTCATGAACGATTTTATTTCGAGAGGTCCAGATAGTCCATATGGTGAGAATAGTGAGCTGTACATGTAGAGTGCCTTGAGCAAATAACTGTCCAACCTAATTAATGGGTGTATCATCAGTCGTTGGAATAGGATTCCAACTAATGCCTAAATTATGCCAAATGTGCAGGACTCCAGAACAATCTCGATAGACATGGAGGATGGTTTGGGGGCCACAACCATAATGGGGACACATATGATCCGACCCAAGTCTACGATGATATAAGTTAACCTTTGTAGGTTGAAAATTATTAATGTAACACCAACAAGTAGTTTTCATTTTCTCAAGCAATTGAGCCCCTCATATATGCTTATAAAGCAAGCGTGTATGTTGTGTAGTATTAATGTAACGATCATTATTTGTCCTTGGGAAACCTCGCAATAGCAGCTTGTAGCCTCTCCAGATCAAATATTCACCAGTGTCCTCCAAGAACCAACGCTAACAACCTAATAAATCATGCCCAGCAAACGGGATACGCAATATTGAACACTTAATCGAATCAAGAAAGAAAGTTTGTATTAATTCACTCCATCACTCACCCCTATCCACATCAATCAAATCCACAACTCTGCCAATTCCACTAACATGATAAATATTGATCTTGTAGGGCCGTGACCCGAGAAGCCAAGCATCATCCCAAACTGAGATGAAGCACCCATTCTCCACATGCCAACCACTTCCCATTTGGAAGAGGCCTTTAGTAACCAAGATACTATGCCAAATAAATGAAGGTTGGTGCCCTAACCCTACTTTAATAAAATTGCACATAGAAAAGTATTTAGCTTTAAGCACACGTGAAATTAAAGAATCCGGATTAAACAATAAGCGTCAGCCTTGCTTATCCAATAACACAATATTAACCTTCGAGAGATCTCAAAACCCAAGCCCATTGACCTCTTTCAAAGCACATAAGCCCTCCCAGAACACCAATGAATCCTCCTCCTCAAGGCTGACTTACCCCACCAATACTGACACATTAACGTCTCCAAATCTTTGAAAAAAGAAATGCGAAGTAAAAAACAAGACATCGAATAAGCAAAATAACTTGTAAGATTGATTTAATGAATACGACCTTACCACCCTATAAGAGGCACTGATTATACCAACTTCTAATTTTTCCAAGAAAGCGATCTTTAATAGCCCGAAACTCATGCTTTTTGTTACTCCCAACAACCACAAGCAACCCCAAATAATTTCCAAGATCTATAGTGTTACGAACACCCAGCACTCCCTCAACAGTAGTACACATGCCATGATCAATGTTTGAACTAAAATAAACAAGGGATTTGGCACAAATGATTTGTTGCCTAAAACACCTCTCATATTCTCTTAGGATGGCCATTATGTTATTTGCCCCCTCGATAGAAGCCATGTCAAATATCAGACTATCAACTACAAAGAATAAGTGAAAACCCTGAGGATGCCCCCCGACTTGGTTATACTCCGTCAAAAGGCTATCATTACATCATGACACCCTTAACAAAGCAAAAAGGCTCTTTCTACAGAATAAAAAAATAAGGGATTCAGAGGGTCTCTTTGACGAAAGCCATGATAGGGGAAAATGGATTCTCAGGTCTCACCATTCACAACAACTGAAAATCTGACTATCCTAACACATCGTATAATCAACTCAACCCAACACTCCTCAAAACCCAACCTGATAATAACTGTTTGCACTAAATGTCATTCCACTCTATCGTAAGTCTTACTGATATCCAACTTCAAAGCAAAATTACCCTGAAGGCCCCTCTGTTTCCTTCTAAAGGAATGTAATAATTCAAAAGCAATAATGGCATTATCAGTGATCAATCGACCCGGAACAAAGGCGCTTTGCCCCTCATCAATACAATGAGACATAATCTTCTATAATCTTCTAAAGGAATGTAATAATTCTAAATGTGTCATATTTTGTGGATCACGTTGCTTTGGAATGAAAACAATGTTGGTGTCATCGATTTCAGAAAGGAAACCACTATCATTAAGGATGTGTAAACAAAAATCGCAAACATTAGTACCCACACTATGCCAGAATTTCTGATTAATTAAAGCAGGCAACCCATCGCTGCCCGCAGCCTTAGTAGGCGTCATCCCGTGGATAGTGATCAGAACCTTATTTGCCATGAAAGCATCTCGCATGTAAGTGTTCATGTCATCAGTAACACGAACTGAGATACTAGATAATAACTGACTTATGTCCCCCGAGCCTTGAGTTGTAAATAGATTCATAAAGTATTGGCATGCCATACTGGCATTCTCCCCATCCCATCAATCACATTCCCAATAGCGTCCTCAAGATTATGCAAAGTGTTGGCTCGTCGCCTTGCATTGAAAAATTATGAAAGAACGATGTATTGCGGTCCCCATGTCGAAACCATGTTGTCCAAGCCCGCTATTCCCAATATCTCTCAATTTTATCAATCTCAATGTTAAGATGGATCTTAGCCAGAACTATCTCTTCAAGGGCATCATAAACGGGAATAACATTTGCAACAGCATGAAGAAGCTCTTGTAAATGGCCCACATGAGTTTTTTACATGCCCCAAAATCTTCGAATCCGAACCAATAGCCCCTCACTCATCGAATGAAGATAATCAGGAATAGTACAAACCTCAACCTTCCAAAGATGCCTAACCTCAACCTCACAAGTCTCCTCCAATAGCCAAGAGCCTTAAACAAAAATCTTTGAGTGCTAAACCCCATCATAAATGTAGAAATTGTATCAAGCAAAAGTGGGCAATGATCCGAGATGGAATGCACATAGTGGATGAGTCTATAATTCGAGAACAAATCTCTCCACTCGAATCGAGCCACACCTCTATCAAGTCACTCCCGGATATTATTCTGAGGGAGTTTACCTTTCTCCCGCATATACCAATGTCTAGTATATCCTAGATCAAAAAGCTCGGTGTCCTCAAGCACATCGCGGAAAGAATCTATAAGCTTGCCATCCAATAGATGCCCCCTTGCTTTTCATCAAAAAATAGAACTTCATTAAAATCACCCATAACACGCCAAGGTATACTCCATTAATAGCTAAGTGTCACAAAAGATCCCACGATTCTAAACTTCGATTTTCAATCAGTAAACCATTAAATCCAGTAAACCACCAATGATTATCCTCAAAATAATCCTCCACTAGCACATCAATATGATTAAAAAATTCCACAATTGAATTGTACATGTCTCCTTCCAACACAAAGCCAAACCTTCTTGCGAACAATCAATCCTAACTTCAATACCACAAGAAAAGCCCCAACTCCTATGAACCTTCTCCATCTGACTACTTTGTATCTTTGCGTCAATGAATAACACCACTTGGGTTCAACACCTTTAACGTATGTCGAAGGTGTCGTACTGCCCAAGAGTTCCCTAACCCTCAGACATTCCAACTTAGGAGTTTCATATCGTCCGACTGCTCTACCCAATATAGGCAGTCGATATTCCAAAATCATGAATGGTAACATACTCATCAGAGGCTTCCTTAGAATTTATTTCCATATAATTCAAAGGAAACCCATATTGACGGGATCGCTTTTTCCCTTCCCTAATTTCTATCGAGGAATCCTTTTTCATCAAGACCAGGTATGCGTTGACATTCTCCTTACCCTCAGGAACACAATTTAGTCGCCTCCTTAAATGCAGCTCCAAAGTAATGTTAGTAGGGTTTGCCAATGTATTATTGCAGAAGAAACCTTGTATGACCTTCTAAGTAACCACCAAATCATTATAGGAAGACTGTCGCACATTGTGCATCCGAAAAACAATACCCTTTTCTCAAAGTCAACAACTCGTCCCTATCGTAGCCCTCTTATGGGCAGCCTTAATTGACATTCCGATTCAAGAGGTAGGTCTTTTTCCCATAAGCTATACGAACAGGACAAAACCCTTCTGAGTGGCCTAGCCAACCATACAGAAAATAAAAGACAGATAATCGTTCATATTAAAACCGAGCATAAAAACTATGAGTTTGGGACAAAATAATTTTCTTTCTCCGTTTTAACGGTCCCTTGATGTCAATTTGAGCCCTGATCAGTAGGAAACCCCTGTAGCCATTACCATTACCTTCGTATCATATTCTAAGAACATTCCAAAAAAATTGTCGAATTGTCGTGCCATGGCTTCCGAAATCAAATCGTGTGAAAAATCGCAGACCTGAACCTATAAATCAACGAAAATCAATTGAACCACCAAAGGATCTTTCCCCCTATGAAAGCGATGAAAAACCAACAAATGACCATTAAAGGTCCAGGGTCTCCTCTCCAAAAATCTGTCAAAGTCAATTTCATATTAAATCTGAACAGAAATCTTTTGTCCCCTAGATCAGAAATTATGACACCACTATGAGGGTGCTAAAGATTGGCGAGAGTCATCTTCATGGTTTGAAAGTGAATCACATTGGCGGTTAGAAAGTTGCCCACCAAAAATAAGTCTTCCATAAGCGCACTGTCCAAACTACCTGAATCCACCATCCACCCCTCCTCATCACCATCGTGGAGCGAAAGCCATGCCAAATCCCTCTCTATCGCACCATTATCACCACTACTGCCCATCGCATGCCCACACTGTCGAGATCCATAAGAGAATAAACCATGCAAAGGAGAATCACCACCGAAAAACAACAGAATACCCAAAAAAACCGTGTCAGAATAGTAGATGGAAGAAACATGCCAGATGAGCAAACAATCAGATATGTAAATTTATAAGATCATGATTTTAATTTAGCAAACTTGGTGGAAATTGATGGAGTAATATAAATAATTTTTTTGGTGAGAAAATAATAACTAAAGTTACATCAAATCAAAAGCTCAACAAAGTCGCATTCCATGTCTTGGCGGATAGTACCAAACACTTCATAGGAGGTTTGCCAAAAGTCTAAAGGTTTTGCTTCCATGAGAGGCCTAATTTAGCTAATTTATCTACTATTAAGTTCTTCCCTCTAGGGACATGCCGGATACGCCACTAACCTTCACATTGAAGGATCCATTGCGTTCTTCTAAGGATAGTGGTACCAAGGTCGTCCCTCTCCATTTCGGTCTATAACTTAACAACCTCAAGGCTATCTATCTGGATGGTGGCTTTTCTAAAACCATTCTTAGGTAGGATTAGGATCCCATCCATAACTCCCCAAAGCTCAGCCTCCAGCGGATTACACTTGCCCAAGTAGTGGTTGTAGCCGATGATCCACTTGCCTTCCATGTCACAGATTATGCCACCCTGCAGCCTACCCCGTATTACTCACCATTGCTCTATCATTAAAAAGGTGAACCCCCATATCCCTAAAGAGCCTTTTTGATTGTTAATGCAGATAAAGGGATTTAGGGAGATTTAGACTTGCCTCATACTGACGTGACCAGCTCTCAGAGACTTTAACAATGTTATAAGCTGTCCATGTAATGTTCTGAAAAATGAAGAGGTTCCTGTTTTTCCAGATTCACCATAAAAGCATCCCAAAAAAACTTGCCCAATGGATTCCATGATCTTGTACACGCACAATAGAGCATATATTGAAAGAAACCAAGAGGGTAAGGGTATAGAAAAAAACCAGTTTTGTTGATTGCTAGGAATAACAAGCTTTTACACGTCCTTAGCAGCTTCACAACCACGTATCCCGTAGTATGTAGAGAATGTCTTTAGTCACGTGACCATAAATGCCATTAGTGTTGTTATGTCCCAAACCACGTTTAGTATGCTCCAAATTAGTGAGTAACCGTTGCCTGTAAACCAACCAAAGAAAAAAGAGAACTTTTTGGGGTCCTTAAAATTTCCAAAAAGCTTCCAATTCGGATCTTTTAGGGCCCACATGTCCTATTTGATAGTCCAATAAGCACTACGCACTAAAAAGCATCCTGATGAAGACGAAGCCCAAATGATTTTGTCCACTCCTACACTAGGATGAGGGGGAGAATACTAATGATCCGATGAATGACCTCATCAGGAAACCATATCTGAAAGAGATCAATGTTCCAAGTACCATTTGCTAAAACCATGTCCTTCAACTTACAATCCAAGTCAAGGTTATCATGAGCAGGTATACTTGAAATTAAAGGCCCCACCCCCCTAACCCACGGATCAAGCCAACATCGAATCCTACTAACATCTGCAACTGACCATGCAAGATTTTCACAAAGAAGAGGCCACACCTTAGAGAGAGATCACCATAAATACGAGCACTAACTTCTTGCGATGGAAATAGGGATTTGATCTTTGACAATGTATCTAGAACAAAGAATCGGGACCCAAAGAGCATTAGTTTTAGTGAGTAAACTGAACCCTATCTTCATACGAAAAGACTTATTTTGATCATGCAGCTGTTGAAATCCGAAACCTCTTCTATCCTTTAGCTGACATCCCAACCACCACCAAAAAAGTTTTGCGTGAGCACTCACTAAAACCCACACAAATTGTCTCGCAATCTGTTCAATTTCATCACAAACTCCTTTTAGTATAGACATCAACTACATGAATTAATTCGGAATAGCGAGGAGTACTGACTAAGCTAGAGTAACTTTCCCAGCAATAGTTAGCTTCCTAGCCTCCCAGTTCTGCAGTTTCTGCCTAACCTTGTCCACAACAAAACTTAAAGTGCTTTTAGTGATTCTTTCTTGCAAGAGAGGCATACCTAAATATGTTCTATGTTCTACGATTTTGGACAGGTTGAAAACCAAACACGTGACTAATCAGTGTGCTTATACCCTCATCCGTACCTTTGAAGAAGTAAATGGTACTCTTCCTTATACTAATTCTGTGGCTAGAAAATTCACAAAAGTGATTTAACGTACCTGATAGAAGATGAGCTTGCTCTATCTCCACTTTACAAAAAATTACTAAATCGTCTGTGAAGTATAGGTATGAAAGGTTAGGGCCCATTCAGGAGACACGTATGGGACTCATTTAGCTTCATTAGCTTCACCGATCTAAGCATGAACGATTATTCCTAACCACTTCATACATAGCACAAATAAATATAGAGACAACAGACACCCCTATCTAATCCCTCTAATCGGTTTGAACTTCTAGGTGGTCACCCCGTTCCAAAATATCTACATGGTCGAGGTAGAAAATGGCCTTAATGATAACCAAGATAAGGAACTCTAGGACTCCTGCAATCTGAGCGAAGCTTTTATGAAATCCTAACTCACACGATCATAATCCTTTTCAAGGTCTAGCTTGAGACCCATCCAATTCCTCCCTTTCTTTCTTCTTCTGCTCTCATACAATGGATAACCCCTCCTGAGCTATGATAACATTATCTAAGATGTTACACCTGCAATAAAGCTAGCTTGTTCCTGCGAAATAATGTTAGGAAAGACCAGTCTGAACCTATTAGCAATAACATTCATAACAAGCTTATACAATATCGAACAAAGGCTGACAAGGCAGAACTGGCTGAAATCTTTCAGATGAGCTGTCTTAGGGATGAGGACGATCAGAGTATTGTTGAGCTCAAGATCAAAAACGAGTTTCCATCATCAAAACCCCCTCGGACCTATCCACAAACTGCTCTACCTACTGTGTCTCACTGACTTTGGAAGAAGTGTGTCATGGAAGCCATCACTCACTCGGGACCCCATCATGTCAAAGAAAGCTCTTAATTTCATCATCCGTCACCACCCTTCACCCCTTAAGAATGTGACATCCTGATCACTAAAATGAGGAAAAGGTTGGAAGGCAATTCCCTTATAGGCTCTATCCTCTCACCATACAGGTTCTCGAAGAATTGGACCATCTCAGCCTGAAAAATATTGTAACAGCCTGATTTTCAGTAGAGTCGAAAAAATTGGTTTTGGGACCACAACTCCAACGAATCAAATCGTAAATATTATTTTTTAATAATTATGATGCAAATATGTGTGTTAAATTTGGTTTTTAGAAATTTTATCGTTTAGATAGTTAATTGAGTAGAAAGGATTAATTGAAAAATGTGTAAAATTTGAGTTAAGAGATTTGAAGGACCAAATAAGTAAATTAATCAAAGGAGTGTTAGTAGGTGGATTAGTATGATTCATATTAGTTGAAAGTAAGTTTAATTAAGGTTAAAAGTGATTAATTAAGACTTAATGATGAAAGTCAAAAATTAAAATTACAAAATTGTCATTAATATATATTAAGTGAAAAGAAAATTTAGAGAAAATAAAGTCATTTTCACTCATCTTCTTCATTTTCACGGCAAGAATATAAGAAAGCTAGGTTTTTCTTTGTCAACTTTGAGCTTTGATTTGGGTAAGCAAACCTTGATTGTTTTTAGTAATTTTTATGTTTTTGAGTCCGTATCAGCTTAATCTAACTTATGTAAGGACGAATTTGAGAATCTGTCAAATGTTATGAAACTTTCAATTGTTGAAATTGCTTGTTCTTGAAGGTTTGATATATTTGAATGTTTGATGCTTGGGCTAAATCTTTTTGTAAAGTATTTTTGATGAAATTAGGTTTAAGGACTAAAAAGTGAAAATGGTGAAATTACATGTGTTGTTATGAGAGAATGGTTATTTGCATGTTTTGTGTTGAAAGGACTAGATTGAATAAAAGGAAACTATTAGGGGTAAAACTATAATTTTCCTAAAAATGACTAAATTGTGTTGAATGATTAAATTATGTAACTTAATGTGAGAATTGAATGATTTATGAATGTAGACTACGATCGTGCTACAGATCGCGAAAAAAGGAAATTGGCGGATTAGTCCCTAAAGTCTTTCCCAAACTGCAATCTAGCCCAATAAGTTCTCCAAAGATAGAAATCTGATGCTTGAGATCTTGCATTTGTTGCTGATTCTTTTCAGCATCGTGAGTCACCATAAGGTGAATAATTCATGAATGGATTACAGGCCCTACGATGGCTGAGATTTATGCTTGTTGCATTTTCTAGTCAGCTTAGTGTGAGTAGCATCATAGGGGACAGATATATCATATCGATGGTTAAGAATAACATCGTATACTGGTAACACGTATGACCTCTAGGTCAATAGGGAGTAAGTGAGCATCATGACCATTGTGTCAATAGGGAGTAAAATGAATAATGATCTTTGAACTTTAATTGTGCTGGCTCGACAGATTTATAGAGTTGCTTATCACTTAAACTTGGAAAATTGATGAACTTTGCAAACTTATTAAGCTATAAAGCTTACCAGTGAACTTGTTGTTGTTTTGTAGAATTTATTTTATGACTTGAAGATCGGATCATCTTGAAGACATCACACTATCCTGGGAGCTCGTTCGGTAGTATTTACATCAGTCGGTTATTTGGCATGTACTAGGGTGATATTAACCTTTGTTGTTGTATTAAAGATGTCGAAATCTTACTATTGTTGAATGTGTATGTGCATGATGTGCAATCTAGATGTTTAAGCTTGAGATGCTTGTAAAGACTTAGAAGTTACGTATATTGTGTGATGTGACCCTAATACAAAACTTGTGTTGGATATGTTTAGATGCTAAACTTGTGTCTTGGTATAATTCTAGAGATTTTGCGTACTTGTTTCCGATAGAACTCACTCATGTATCGGTAGAAGTTCAGGGTAGGAGAGAGGTTGTTCACTGACTTGAGTTGTTTCTGTAGTGGAATTGTGAGTATCAGTAGTTATGTGTATATATGTATCGATAGTTTGCATACTTGTATCGGTAGAAGTTTCAAGGTGAGAATTATAGCTCTTTGGAGTTTTTAGTCATCAGTAGATGCATGACTTATATCGGTAGAAATTTATACTTATATCTGTACAACTAGCACAGGTACCGATAGAAATCTGCACCATTTTAGAATTATTTACTGATAGGCTACTACCGATACTTGACCATCAGGTACCGGTAGAAGCCCCCCAAATATTGGAAATGTCATTTTTACCTTAGTTAATTTGTGTTTATGTTAAGTGATAATGTGTAACAAGTAAAGTGAAAAATTTTAAAAAATAAAGTCGTACAATATGGTGATAAACGAACAGTAAACCACCGAAAATCCTAACCGATGACAATGTTCGGATTTTGGATATTATATTTAGTGGTATCAGAGCTTTGATTTAGCTATTTTTTAGACTATAATGACAGTGTTTTAAGTTTTAAAAGTACATGCCAAATGAACCTGTGATAATGTGATATAGATGGATCTGATCTAACCATAGTTCTTGCAGATAAACGCGAGATGTCTGACTCAGAAAAAGAGAAAAATAATGAGGTGAATAGTAATGTTTTGACTAATGATTCTAGAGCTAGTCATAGGGCACTGATATTATCAATGATAGAAAACGAAACAAAGAATATGTTTTTTAGAGTGATTGGGCAGTGGTTCTCGGAGTTCATGAGGAACAACCTGATGGCACCACCTCCTCAACCTCCTGTTACAAAACCTGCCACTCGACTCATGATGCCTCCCACTATGCCTCCACCTCCTCCAGTGGTGGAACAGAGACGTCGTATTTCGACGGACAGGGTTAGAAAATATGGTGCAGAAGAATTTCGAGGAAACATAGAAGACAATCCTTCTAGAGCTGAATATTGGTTAGAAAACACACTAAGAGTCCTAAACGAGATGGCTTGTCCTCTAGAAGACTACCTGAGGTGTACAACTTCGTTGTTGAAAGACGAGGCCTACAATTGGTGGATGACGATTTTAGCAGTGATGCTTGAAAATGAAGTTACTTGGTAGTTATTCCAAACAGAATTCAGAAAGAAATATGTTAACAAATGTTACCTGAATAAGAGGAAGAAAGAGTTTCTAGAGTTAAGACATGGTAACAAAACAGTGGCAGAATATGAACGAGAATTCATACAACTTAGTAAGTATGCAAGGGAAATTGTACCGACAGATGAGGTAATGTGCTTCCGTTTCAAAAACGGGCTGAATGACGAAATCAAGATAATGGTAGGAGGGTCCAAGCTGTGACCGTTTATGGTTCTTGTGGATAGAGCTCAAAAGATGGAAGAAATTTACCATAACAAGAGGCAAAGAGAGAAGAGGTTTCGAGAATCTAGGAGAAAGAGCATTACCAGAACTTTTTCTATACCGTCACCGAAGAAATTTAGAGAAAATGAAAATTGTGGAGCAGTTCCTTCTAGGTTTCTGAACAAGAGTAGATCGGAACCACCAGAATCTAAATTTCAGAATCGTCCTGCAATCAGTGTAACCAATGTCCGAAATGTACCGAACCCATCATGTAATCATTGCGAAAGATACCATGCGAGTGATTGTTGAAAGATAAAAGGGGCTTATTATCGATGTGAGGATACAGATCATTTCATGCAAAACTGTCAGATGACTTCGGAGGTATAAGAGAACCAGAGTGTGAAACCTCCTATTTCACCGTCAAAAGTTAAACGCCCAGGACAGAGCAGCACTACGGGTAAAAATCGAGGAGATAACAGGGGTAATGTAACCCAGTCGGAGGCACGAGCACCTACACGGACATATGCCATTAGAGTTAGAGAAGAGGCTACCGCACCCGATATCGTGACCGGTATATTTTACCTTTTTTAAAGATATTGTGTGTGCTCTGATTGATCCAGGCTCGACTCATTCATATATATGCACTACATTAGCAACTGATAAAAAAATTTTAGTAAAGCCAACTGAATATTACGTGCAAGTTACAAACCCGTTCGGTCATAGTGTCATTATTAATTTGATCTATCGTAAATGTCCATTGAAAGTCCAGGGTTGTGAATTTTCTGCCGATTTAATCCTATTGTCATTCGCCAAATTTTACGTGATCAGGGGTATGGATTGGTTATCTAAGCATGATGCAATAGTAAATTATAAGCAAAGGCATGATGCAATAGTTAAATTTACGACAGCGTCGATGGTTGGAGCTATAAAAAGATTATGACCTTGTGATTGACTACCATTCGAATAAGGCTAATGTTGTAGTTGATGCCCTGAGTCGAAAGTCCATGTTTGCTTTGAGGGCAATAAATGCTCACCTGTTATTGGACTGTTATGGTACTATCACCGATGAGCTTAGGACAAGACTGTTATTTCTACAATGGATTCAATAATCTCAGAGGAACGATCCAAAGCTTATAGCTAAAAGGGAGTAGATGCAAAGTGATGCCACTTCAGGGTTTACAGTAGATGTTAAGGAATGTTGTATTTCAAGGGCAAAGTATGTATTTCAAATAATTCAGATTTGAGATGAGACATTTTGTCAGAAGCTCACAGCATCACTTATTCTATTCATCCGGGAAGTGTGAAAATGTATAACGACCTGAAGAGAATGTATTGGTAGTCAGGTATGAAACGAGAAATCTTTGAGTTTGTAGCTAAATGTCTGGTGTGTCAGCAAATAAAAGCTGAGCATTAGGTACTGTCTAGATTACTACAGCCTATTACTATTTCGGATTGGAAATTGGAATGAGTTAATATGGATTTTGTCGCAAGGCTTCTGGAAACCCCTAGAATGAAAGATTTGATCTGGGTAGTTGTTGACAGATTGACAAAATTGGCTCATTTCATCCCTATTCGAGAAGACTACCCGCTTGAGAAGTTAGCTGAGTTATATGTGTCTGAGATCGTACGACTACACGGAGTACCAGTCTCTATTATCTCTGATAGAGATCCATGTTTTACCTCGAGGTTCTAGGTAAGTTGCTTGAAGCTTTAGGAACCAGATTGAATTTCAGCACTGCATATCATCTGCAAACGGATAGTCAGTCTGAGCGAGTGATTCAGATTCTTGAAGATATGCTACGGTGCTGTATACTCGAGTTTGAAGAAAGCTGGGAAAAATATCTGTCGTTGGTAGAGTTTGCATATAATAAAAGTTATTAATCCAGTATTAAAATGGAACCATTTGAGGCATTATATGGTAGAAAATGTAGAATACCCCTGTATTGGTCAGAGTTGAGCGAGCCTAAGTTGATTGGACCCGACTTGGTTCATGAGATTGAGGACAGGTACGGGTAATCCGTGATTGTTTGAAAGCGATGTCCGATCGGCAGAAGACGTACGCAGATCTTAAAAGAAAAGATATAAAATTTACAATGGGAGATCGAGTTTTCCTAAGAGTTTCACCTTGGAAAAAGGTGCTGCGATTTGGCAGAAAGGGAAAGTTGAGCCCGCGGTTCATCGAGCCATATGAGATCATTGAACGAGTTGGCCCTGTAGCATATAAGCTGGATTTACCATCGGAACTAGAGAATATTCATAATGTATTTCATGTTTTGATGTTGAGAGGGTATAGATTGGACCCATCCCATGTGATTACACCTTGTGAGGTTGAGATACAGCCATATTTGACATATTGAGAAGAGTCGGTCAAGATTCTAGCTCGTGAGGTAAAAGAGCTAAAAAATAAAAAAGTACCATTAGTGAAGGTACTATAGAATCGTCACGGGCTTGATGAAGCTACATGGGAGGCAGAGGCTTCGATAAAATCACAATACCCTAACTTGTTTAGTGGTAAGAAATTTCGGGACGAAATTTCCCTAAGGGGGAGAGTATGAACAGCCTGATTTTCAGTGGAGTTAAAAATAGTGGTTTCGAGACCACAACTCTAACGAATCGAATCATAAATATTATTTATTTAATAATTATGAAGCAAATATCATCGTGTTAAATTTGGTTGTTAGAAATTTTATCGTTTATATAGTTAATTGAGTAGAAATGATTAAATTGAAAAAGGTGTAAAATTTGAGTTAAGAGATTTGAAGGACCAAATGAGTAAATTAACAAAAGGAGTGTTAGTGGGTGGATTAGTATGATTCATATTAGTTGAAATTAAGTTCAATTAAGGTTAAAAGTGATTAATTAAGACTTAATGATGAAAGTCTTTAAAATTACAAAATTACCATTAATATATATTAAGTTAAAAGAAAATTTAGTGAAAATAAAGTTTTTTCACTCATCTTCTTCATTTTCACGGCAATAACATAAGGAAGCTAGGGTTTTTTCTTGTCAACTTTGAGCTTTGATTTGGGTAAGCAAACCCTGATCGTTTTTAGTAATTTTTATGTTTTTGAGTCCGCATCAGCTTAATCTAGCTTATGCAATGACTAATTTGGGAATCTGTCAAACGTTATGAAACTTTCCATTGTTGAAATTGCTTGTTCTTGAAGGCTTTAGAAATATTTGAATGTTTGATGCTTGGGTTAAATCTTTTTGTAAAGTGATTTTTAATGAAATTGGGGTTTAAGGACTAAAATGTGAAAATGGTAAAATTACATGTGTTGTTGTGAAAATAAATGTGTGAATGGGTTGGATAGACACCCAAGAGAATTCGGCTATGGTTGGTTGTATAAGAGAATGGTTATTATGCATGTTTTGTGTTGAAAGGACTAGATTGAATAAAAGGAAACTATTAGGGGTAAAATCATAATTTTCCTTAAAAGGACTAAATTGAGTTCAATGATTAAATTATGTAACTTAATGTGAGAATTGAATGATTTGTGAATGTAGACTACGATCGTGCTACAGACCGTTAAAAAAGGGAAATTGGCGGATTAGTCCCTAAAGTTTTTCCCAAACTACAATCTAGTCCTGTAAGTTCATAATGTTAAATTCTTATTAATAACTTCTAATAACTGTCTTTCTAATGATTTTTGAAAATGAGAAATGACGATTGGAAACATGAAAGATAGGAAGGATGAGTTGAGAATTTCCCGGCCTTATGCTAAAGACAAAAAAAGGTTTGATGTCTAATATCCTTAATTTGTTGCAGATTCTTTTCAGCATCGTGAGTCACCATAAGGTCAATAGAATCCATGAATGGATTACAGGCCCTACGAAGGCTGAGATTTATGTTTTTTGCATTTTCTCGTCAGCTTAGTGTGAGCAGCATCGTAAGGAATAGATATACTGTATCGATGGTTAAAAATAACATCGTATACTGGTAACAGGCATGACCTCTAGGTCAATAAGGAGTTTCTTATCACTTAAGACTTGGTAAATTGATGAACTTTATGAACTTATTAAGCTATGAAGCTTACCATTGAACTTGTTGTTGTTTTGTAGATTTCATTTTGTGACTTGAAGATCGGATCATCTTGAAGACATCACACTATCCTAGGAGCTCGTTCGGTAGCATTTACATCACTCAGTTATTTGGCATGTATTAGGGTGATATTAACGTTTGTTGTTGTATTAAATATGTCAAAATCTTACTATGTTTAATGTGTATGTGCATGATGTACAATCTAGATGTTTAAGCTTGAGATGCTTGTAAAGATTTAGAAGTTATGTATGTTGTGTGATGACCTAATGCATAACTTGTGTTGGATGTGTTTGAGATGTTAAACTTGTGTCTTGGTATAATTCTAGAGATTTTGCGTACTTGTTCCTGTAGAACTCACTCATGTATCGGTAAAAGTTCAGGGTAGGAGAGAGGTTGTTCACTGACTTGAGTTGTTTCTGTAGGTGAATTGTGAGTATCGGTAGTTATGTGTATATGTATCGGTAGTTTGCATACTTGTATCGGTAAAAGTTTTAGGGTGAGAATTATAACTCTCTGGAGTTTTTAGTATCAGTAGATACATGACTTGTATCGGTAGAAATTATACTTATATCGGTATAACTAGCACAGGTATCGATAAAAATCTGCACCGTTTCAGAATTGTTTACTGACAGGCTACTATCGATACTTGATCATCAGGTACCGGTAGAAGCCTGTTAGTAAACAATTGGAAATGCCATTTTTACCCTAGTTAATTTGTGTTTATGTTAAGTGATGATGTGTAACATGTAAAGTGAAAAATTTTAATAAATAAAGTTGTATAATATAGTGATAAACGAACAGTAAACCACTAGAAATCCTAATCGGTGACAGTGTTCAGATTTTGCATGTTACATTTAGTTGTATCAGAGCTTTCGATTTAGCTATTTTTTGAACTATAATGACAGTGTTTTAAGTTTTAGAAGTACATGCCAAATGAACTTGTGATAGTGTGCTATAGATGGATCAGATCTAACCATAGTTTTTGCAGATAAACGCGAGATGTCTGACTCAGAAAGAGAGAAAAATAATGAGGTGAACAGTAATGTTTCGACTAATGATTCTAGAGCTAGTCATAGGGCACCGATATTACCGATGATAGAAAACGAAGCAAAGAATATGTTTTTCGGATTGATTGGGCAGTGGTTCTCGGAGTTCATGAGTAATAACCTGATGGCGCCACCTCCTCTACCTCCTGTTACACAACCTGCCACTCGACCCGTAGTGCCTCCCACTATGCCTCCACCTCTTTCAGTGGTGGAACAGAGATGTCGTATTCTGATGGACAGGGTTAGAAAATATGGTGCAGAAGAATTTCGAGGAAACATAAAAGACGACCCTTCTAAAGCTGAATACTAGTTGGAAAACACACTAAGAGTCCTGAATGAGATGGCTTGTCCTCTAAAAGACTACCTGAGGTGTACAACTTCATTGTTGAAAGACGAGGCCTACAATTGGTGGACGACGATTTTAGTAGTGATGCTTGAAAATGAAGTTACTTGGGAGTTTTTCCAAATAGAATTCAGAAAGAAATATGTCAGCAAATGGTACCTGAACAAAACGAAGAAAGAGTTTCTAGAGTTGAGACAGGGTAACAAAACAATGGCAGAATATGAATGAGAATTCATACAACTTAGTAAGTATGCAAGGCAAATTGTACCGACAGATGAGGTAATGTGCTTCCGTTTCGAAAACGAGCTGAATGAGGAAATCAAGATGATGGTAGGAGGGTCCAAGCTACGACCGTTTATGGTTCTTATGTAAAGAGCTCAAAAGATGGAATAAATTTACCACAACAAGAGGCAAAGAGAGAAGAGGTTTCGAGAATCTAGGAGAAAGAGCATCACCAGAACTTTTTGTATGCCGCAACCAAAGAAATTTAGAGAAAATGAAAATCGTGGAGCAGTTCCTTTAGGGTTTCTGAGCAAGAGTAGATCGGGACCACCAGAGTTTAAATTTTAGAATCGTCCTGCAGACAATGTAGCTAGTGTTCGAAATGTGACGAACCCATCATGTGATCATTGCGGAAGATACCATGCGGGTAAGTGTTGAAAGATAAAAGGGGCATGTTATTGATATGGGGATACAGATTATTTCATGTGAAACTGTCCGATAACTTTGGAGGTAAAAGAGAACCAAAGTGTGAAACCCCCTATTTCACCATCAAAAGGTAAACGTTCGGGATAGAGCAGTACTACGGATGGAAATCGAGGCAACAACAGGAGTAATGTAACCTAGTCTGAGGCACGAGCACTTACACGGACATATGCCATCAGAGCTAGAGAAGATGCTATCGTACCCGATGTCGTGACTGGTATATTTTACCTTTTTAATGATATTATGTGTGCTCTGATTGATCCAGGCTTGACTCATTCATATATATGCACTACATTAGCAACTGATAAAAAATTGTCAGTAGATCTAATTGAATATGATGTACAAGTTACAATCCCATTGGGTCATAGTGTCATTATTAATTTGATCTATCGTAAATGTATATTGAAAGTCCTGGGCTGTGAATTTTCTGTTGATTTAATGCTATTACCATTCACCGAATTTGACGTGATCTTGGGTATGGATTGGTTATCTGAGCACGATGCAATAGTAAATTACAAGCAAAGGCGGGTTAGTTTGAAATGTTCGACAGGCGGGGTAATTACAGTGGAGCCTGGCAGATTGAACAGTGAAACCAAGGTGATTTCGGCTATATCAGTAGAAAAGATGGTTCGTATAGGCTGTAAAACATTCTTGGCATATATACTTGACACTCGGGCTTTGGGTACAGAGTTGAATCAGGTACTGGTTTTTAAAGAGTATACAAATGTGTTTGCGAAAGAATTACCGAGTTTGCTGCCAGTCAGAAAGGTTGAATTCGGTATTGATCTACTACCTAGTACTGTTCCAATCTCAATTCCACCGTACAGAATGGCACTGACCGATTTAAAAGAGTTGAAAGCTCAGCTGCAAGAACTATTAGACAGAGGGTTCATACGACCTAGTGTATCACCTTGGGGTGCGCCTGTATTATTCGTGAAAAAGAAAGATGGGTCAATGCGGATGTGTATAGATTACAGGCAATTAAATAAGGTGAAGATCAAGAACAAGTATCTGTTGCCTTGAATCGATAAGTTATTTGATCAGTTAAAAGGTGCAATCGTATTCTCCAAAATAGATCTTCGGTCGGGTTATTATCAGATACGAGTGAAAGATGGTGATATAATGAAAACGATATTCAGAACTTAGTATGGTCACTATGAGTTCTTGGTTATGCCGTTCGGGTTGACTAATGCCCCCACAACATTTATAGACTTAATGAACAAAATACTTCAGCCTCAGTTGGATAGATTTATGGTTTTGTTTATTGATGACATATTAATCTACTCTAAGACAGAGTCAGAGCATACCCAGCACCTGAGAGAGGTTTTGTGGATATTGCAGGAAAAGCAATTATATGAGAAACTCAGCAAATGTGAGTTCTAGCTTCGAGAAGTTGGATTTTTGGGTCATGTAGTATCATCGGAGGGAATTCGGGTTGATCCCAGCAAGGTTTTAGCTATCCTTGATTTGAAGATACCAAAGAATGTTTTCGAGGTACGTAGTTTTCTGGGGTTAGTAGGTTATTATATTCGATTTGTGAAGGACTTTTCCATCACAGCCTTGCCGATGACGAGGCTGGTACAGAAAAATATTCAGTTTGTTTGGTTTGAAAAGTGCCAGCAAAGTTTTGATCAGTTGAAAAAGTTACTAACTGAAGCTTCGGTCTTGACGTAGCCAGAGTCGAGAAAAGAGTTCGCCATCTGTAGTGATGCATTTTTGAGTGGATTAGGATGTGTTTTAATACAAGATGGGAAAGTAATAGCTTATGCTTCTCGATAGTTAAAACCGCACGAAAAGAATTATCCGACTCATGAGCTGGAGTTAGCTGCTATAGTCTTTGCATTAAAGATTTGGCATCACTACCTTTACGAGGAAAGATGCCATGTTTTCACTGACCATAAGAGTCTGGGGTATCTAATGACATAGAAAGAGTTAAATTTGCGACAGCGCCGATGGTTGTAGCTGTTAAAAGATTACGACCTTGTGATTGACTACCATCCGTGGAAGGCTAATGTTTAGCTGATGCCTGAGTCGGAAGTCAATGCTTTCTTTAAGGGCAACGAATGCTCACCTGTCATTGGACCGTTATGGTACTATCACCGTGGAGCTTAGGACAAGACTATTATTTCTATAATGGATTCAAGAATCTTAGTGGAACGATCCAAAGCTCATAGCTAAAAGGGAGCAGATGCAAAGTGATGCCACTTTAGGGTTTACAGTAGATGTCTAGGGAATGTTGTATTTCAGAGGCAGAGCATGTATTCTGAATGATTCAGATTTGAGACGAGACGTTTTGTCGGAAGCTCACAGCAGCAATTATTCTATTCATCCGGGAAGTGTGAAAATGCATAACGACCTGAAGAGAATATATTGGTGGTCAGGCATGAAACGAGAAATCTTTGAGTAGAAATGGGAACGAGTTACTATGGATTTTGTCGCAGGGCTTCTAGTAACCCCTAGAAAGAAAGATTCGATCTGGGTAGTTGTTGACAGATTGACAAAATAGGCTCATTTCATCCCTATTCGGGTAGACTACCCACTTGAGAAGTTAGCTGAGTTATATGTGTCCAAGATCGTACGACTATACGGAGTGCCAGTCTCTATTATCTCTGATAGAGATCCACGTTTTACCTCGAGGTTCTGGGGTAAGTTGCATGAAGCTTTAGGAACCAGACTGAATTTCAGCACTGCATATCACTTACAAACGGATGGCAGTCTGAATGAATGATACAGATTCTTAAAGATATGCTACGGTGCTGTATACTCCTGTTTGAAGGAAGCTGGGAAAAATATCTGTCGCTGGTAGAGTTTGCATACAATAAAAGTTATCAATCCAGTATTAAAATGGCACCATTTGAGGCATTATATGGTAGAAAATGCAGAACACCCCTGTATTGGTCAGAGTTGAGCGACCCTAAATTTATCGGAACTGACTTGGTTCATGAGATTGAGGACTAAATTGTGTTGAATGATTAAATTATGTAACTTAATGTGAGAATTGAATGATTTGTGAATGTAGACTACAATCGTGCTATAGACCGCGAAAAAGTAAAATTGGCGGATTAGTCCTTAAAGTCTTTCCCAAACTGTAATTCAGTCCTGTAAGTTCGTAATGTTAAATTCTTATTAATAACTGCTTATAACTGCCTTTCTAATGATTGTTGAAAATGAGAAACGACGGTTGGAAACGTGAAAGCTAGGAAGGACAAGTTGAGATTTTCCCAACCTTGTGCTAAAGATAAAAAAGGTCTGATGTCTAAGATCCTGCATTTGTTGCAGATTCTCTTCAGCATCGTAAGTCACCATAAGGTGAATAGAATCCATGAATGGATTACAGGCCCTATGATGGTTGAGATTTATGCTTGTTGCATTTTCTCATCAGCTTAGTGTGAGCAGCATCGTAGGGAACAGATATATCGTATCGATGGTTAAGAATAACGTCGTATACTGGTAACAGGCATGACCTCTAGGTCAATAGGGAGTAAGTGAGCATCATGACCTTCGTGTTAACAGGGAGTAAAACGAATAACGATCTTTGAAGTTCAGTTGTGCTGGCTCGACAGATTTATAGAGTTGCTTATCACTTAAGACTTGGTAAATTGATGAACTTTGCAAACTTATTAAGTTATGAAGCTTACCATTGAACTTGTTTTTGTTTTGTAGATTTCATTTTGTGACTTGAAGATCGAATATCTTAAAGACATCACACTATCCTAGGAGCTCGTTCGGTAGTATTTACATCACTCGGTTATTTGGCATGTACTAGGGTGATATTAACCTTTATTGTTGTATTAAATATGTCAAAATCTTACTATGTTTAATGTGTATGTGCATGATGTACAATCTAGATGTTTAAGCTTGAGATGCTTGTAAAGACTTAGAAGTTATGTATGTTGTGTGATGACCTAATGCATAACTTGTGTTGGATGTGTTTGAGATGTTAAACTTGTGTCTTGGTATAATTCTTGAGATTTTGCATACTTGTTCCGGTAGAACCCACTCATGTATCGATAGAAGTTCAGGGTAGGAGAGAGATTGTTCACTGACTTGAGTTATTTCTGTAGTTGAATTGTGAGTATCGGTAGTTATGTGTATATATGTATCGGTAGAAGTTGCAATGTGAGAATTATAGCTCTCTAAAGTTTTTAGTATCGGTAGATGCATGACTTGTATCGGTAGAAATTATACTTGTATCAGTATAACTAGCACAGGTATCGATAGAAATCTGCACCATTTCAGAATTGTTTACTGACAGGGCTACTATCGATACATGACCATCAGGTACCAGTAGAAGCCTCCCAAATATTGGAAATGTCATTTTTACTCTTGTTAATTTGTGTTTATGTTAAGTGACGATGTGTAACATGTAAAGTGAAAATTTTAATAAATAAAGTTGTATAATATAGTGATAAATGAACAGTAAACCACCAGAAATCCTAACCAGCAACAGTTTTCGGATTTTGGGTGTTAAAAATATCCTATTCAGAGCACCACTCGCCACTAGCAATACGCATAGTATTTTTACGATTATGTTTCCTTCGCTAAACCGAACAACTATGATAGAATTTGGTGTTACGGTCTCCAAACTGTAGCTAGTCCCACCTAGCCTTCGGTTTCCAAAGAAGCTCTTCATTGTCTAAAAGATTCTCCAACTCATCCTTAACATTAGATTCAAGTTGTACCAGACGGCTAGAGTGAGATCAATCCAAGGCACTTTAAATGTGAAGAAGGGATTTCATAAGCCTCTTCTTTAGAGTACCTATAAAACCATAAACTGACTTATTTCATTCTTTCAAGTGAGTAGTAAATTCTGAGAGTGCATGAAACATATCACTTGAAAAATTCCATTTATCCTTAACAAAGGAGGGGAAGCTCACATGTTTGGTCCATCCAGTAAGGAATCTGAAAGCTCGTCCTCGCTCAAAAGGGCAAGAGTGATTGGACGTGAACAGTATCGACCTATGATCAAATTTGACTTGTGGCAGGTGAGAAAGTAGGCACTGAGGAAAAGATGAAATCCATGAATCGTTAAGCAAAGCTCGATCTGATCTTTCCATTGTACCACCTTGCCGCCAAGTGAAGGATGGTTCAACATAACCTAGGTCCTATAAATTACAAGAATCATCAAAATCGTCAAATAAGTTACATCTCTTACCAGTAGCATAAATAATTTTTTGTCATTTGGGGATAGAATAGCATTAAAATCCCCTATGATAATGCAAGGATACTGGTCTTAGGGTAAAGCACATTTCAACTCCTTCCACAAAAATTTACGTTTGGTCTTATTTGGGCTGCCGTATACGAAAATAATGTAAATAGGTGTAGGAAGGTTCTTACCAGACGCATGGAGCAAAATAAATTGAGGATGGCTATAAAGAATTAAAATAGTAATTGAATCTTTCTAACTAACCCAAATGCCTCCTGAAAAACTCGTAGCTTCAATGCGGTGAGAAAAACATAATCTCAATTTTTCAATAACAAATTTTGCGCTCTTACCACTGATCCTCGGCTCCAATAGGCAAACAATATCAGGTTTGTATTCAACATTATATTCGTAAAAGACCCTAATAAACTTACCACTCATACATCCTTGACAATTCAAAGAAAAAATTGTAAAATTTGTCATCATAATATATCAATAAAAAATATTAAAAATTAAAATCTCAAAAACATCAATTAACCAATAAATAAAAATACTAGAACCAAAGGATTACTGTTCAAGAGGTTCTTGTCTCTCTTTATGTCCCTCTTCAGAAGGGATTAAGTTAACTCTTGAAATAGTGGAGTTCGGCGTAGCTATGGCCTTTGCTAATTGAGCCATTGATTCCTTCAGTAAAATTCCATTGTTGCTCCCTATTTTAAATTTACTTCCATTTCCTTACGCAATTTTAATGTTTTTAGGAATATAGGAACCTCTTACAAAATTTTCAAACCCTTAAGGACCCTTTTACCTCTTCCTTTTTTTGAACCATCACTAGAGTCCCCTATGTGTTACCCATCGTCCGTTGGATCGTGGTCTAGGTGGAAAACAACTACTGAGAGTTTGTCGGGTCAAGGCCGCCCACTATCTTGGAGACCATCACGTCCACTGCCTAAGACGAAAAGGCCTGTGGTATATACGGTTCCTCCGTTCCAGAAAAATCACTCTCTTTACCAGCCCTCGTCTAAAACTCTGTCGAGCCCCTAGCTCCGATCGAAGATCCTACCTCTGCCACACCATTTAGGTTCAACAAAAGCCTAGCAGTTACCAAATCCCGATCCCAAGCACTCATTGCCAAGACCATACCCGACCCAAGCTCCTTTTCCTACCTACAATCCAAGATGGCACCTTTAGACTAATCCGCCATCATGGGCCCTTACCTAATCCACTAGCTTCGAGGGGTGCTTCCAAAGGACTAGAAAAGTCCATTACGGAATTAACAGCAGGTGTAGTAGAATCTTGCTCATTAAGCTTGGGCTTCTCAAGAATGATCTGCTGCTTATGAGGGGCCTTTTGGAAATTTCTTAAATTTGAATTATTAGAAAATCTATTATTTAATACCGTCTCAAGATTTTTAGGAGCCAGTATCTCCTTGCCTTTTTTGTGTCGGATTTCTTTCTTAGTTTCCATAACAACCTGATTGTGGACAATCAAACCTTCCCTTGTTGAGAGAGCCTCAAATCTGGAACCCTCATTATAACTAACCGTGATTTTCATTTTTTATTGTGGCACATTCTTAGGTTTTTGGCAGTTCCTTCTCTCCACTAGCATCCAAGGTCCATAGGAGTCGTTAGCCTCCTTACTATCGTCAGTTGCCAAAGTTGTCGTATCCTGCAAGGATTCCGTCGAAGGGTTTTCTTTTGCAGGCCGACTTCCATTGGATTTAAGAAGACACCCTTCTTTGACATGTCCATATCTCCCACAATTAAAACAAACTGTGGGTAAAAACTCATATTCGATTCTTTGCATTTTCCCGTTAATGAGAACTTGGGAAATTAGAGGTGTAACACCCAAAAACCGTAACCATCACCTGTCTAAGGTCTCAGGGTTTACAGAACTTTACTAGTTTTTTTCTTACATACAAATCAATCACAATTTATACATTTACCAACTTGCAACTCAGAATACTAACTCCATTTAATCTTACATATTCATTTACAACATTTCAATCAATCAGGAATCAATATTCATATCACATATCATGACATTCATTTTTCACGTCTATAACACCCAAAACTCGAAAACCGTCATCGGTTAGGGTCCCGATGTCTTTCTATTCATTTATAACTATTCATCTTTCAATATCATGTCATAAATCATCAATTAATTATAATCATAACTCAACAAGGGCAAAAAGGTCATTTTCATGATTTTTGGATACTTCTACCGGTACTTGTTGGACAAGTATCGGTAGATATCAAGTCAGTAAATTGTTCAAAAATAGTGCAAACTTCTTCCAATACTTGAGACAGTACTACCGATACAAGTGTGACTTCTATCGAAACATGTCATGCTTCTACCGATTCTAAAAACTCCAGAGAGCTAAGAAATCTTACACTGCAACTTCTACCGGTACAAGTATACAAATAATTGATACTTCTATAAGCAGAACTACCGATACCTACTAGACTACCGATACAACTCAAGCCGGTGAACAACCTCTCTTCTACGCTGTACTTCTACCTGTACATGCATGAGTTCTACCGAAACAAGTATACAGAATCTCATGAATCTTGTAAAAAAAAACAAGTTTATCAATACTTACCATGCCTAACTCCAAAACACATTAGACCAATACATAATTCATAGTTTCCAAATCATTACATTGTACTTCTAAGTCTATTTTTCGTCTTGAACAAGCATACATTACTAAGTTCAATATTTTATTAAAGACATAAAAAGATCATCACAATCTTGAACGAGTAAACAAAAGATAGCATCATCCTAGTACATGCCATATAACCAAGTGATGTAAATACTACCGAACGAGCTCCCTAGATAGTGTGATTTTTTTCGAGGTAATCCGATCTTCAACCAGCAAAACGAAATCTATGAAACAACAACAATAAACAGGTAAGCTTTCTAAGCTTAGTAAGTTCGCAATCATTGTATCACAGCACAGTACTAAGCCTTGCAACGACATTTAACAACCGAGTCGTAGATCTTCCTTTTAAACAATTTTATGCTCTACCGAGTCATAAGTCTTCCTTTAAATATAATCTCATGCTCATCCCGAGTCATGAGTCTTCTCTTAATATAATCTCATGCTCACCCCGAGACATGAGTCTTCTATTAATATAATCTCATGCTCATTTCGAGTCACGAGTCTTCCTTTAATATAATCTCATGCTCATCTCGAGACATGAGTCTTCCATTTATACATCAAGTGATTCGAGAACTTCCACATTAAGCAATAATTAGTTGTTCAAATATGAAACATAACAAACGAACTTACAGGATTAATTTGTAGTAGCGGCTTAAGTATAGGGACTACCCGTCAGCAAGACATTCACGATTAGCTCCCGAAACTGTATAGCCCCTAATACATGTCCTTTGTGTCCCAAATTATTCATGAAGTTCATATGTGTCATATACCGTGTCCATTTCAATTAACTTTAATCACAATATACCATTTCGAGCAAACATCAATATAATTATTATTTATCAGACATAATATCGAATTAACTAAAAATGCCATTTAGTTCAATTTACTAATTGTCATATATCAATCGAATTAATTCATTTGTAACATGAATAATAGATAACACAACACATAATCATTTAAGCGTTTCATTGTCACCTGAATTCAACTATATCATTCCTTCACTTACAATCATGCCCCTCAATACAATTTCATTTCAATTTGATTCAATTTCACAATCTAATATTTACTAAGCAAACAAACTTAAATACAGCATACTTAAATTATTTCAATAATTCAAAAATAGAAATTAAATCAATTATTTTACTGTACGAACTTACCAGACGAAATTACAGTTAAAGTGAACTCTAGGGACTAATCCGTAATTTTTCCTTTTCCACGATCAGTAGCACGATCTTGATCTATTACAATAATTTTGTTTAATTATTTAAATCAACATTAATTTTTATCATTTTATGCAAATAAGCTTTTTTGGTATTTTTACAAATTTGCTCTTAACTTTTCACTTTTATTCAATTTAGTCCTTTAGCTCAAAACTTGCCAATTAACCATTTTATTTTAACTTTTCAGTTTGCCGAACAGTTAAGTGCCTACCAACAGCCGACCTTTGTAATTATTTCAGCTCAATTCCTTGCAATTTTAACACTTTAACATTTTAGTCCTTTAACATAAAAATTACTAAAAATTACTTTACAAAATAGTCTTATTTATCAACCAAGCTTAATAAACTTCAATAAAAATTCAAGAAACAACTCATTCATCAATGGAAAGATTTATAATATTTGACAGAATCACAAATTGGTCTTTTGGTTAGTTAGACTAAGCTAATACGAACTCAAAAACATAAAAATTACTAAAAACGGACGAGATTTCACTCACCAAATTGAAGCTCAAAGTTTGGCCGAATGGTCTCCCATGGTTTCTTTAAGGTTTCGGCTTGGAGAGGAAGAAGAAAGAAGAGAATGAATTTTTAATTAAATTAGGTTTCTCATGAAATTACAAAATTACCCTTTGTTCACACCTAATTTTAACCAAAATTCAAGCCAAATTTGTCCACTCAAGTTACTAATGTTTATATTACCATTTAAGTACCTTGACTTACCTTTCAATTAATAGAATTCAACTTTTTCACCTTTTACAGTTTAATCCCTTTTATTTAATTAACTATCTAATCAGCAAAATTTCGTAACCAAAATTTAATATCATACTAATGACATTGTAAATATTAAATAATTAATAATTAAAGTCTAAAATATAGAAATTGTGGTCTCGAAACCACCATTCTCGATCATACTAGAAATAAACTAATTAGTAAATCCTCATTTTATTAGGATTTAATTGCAATTTACCCAAAATCTAAAGCGTTTCACATAATTTCTATTATTAAACAATTTAAAGAGGGTCAAATTTCATAAATGGGTCCTTCAATTATATTAAATTTTAATTAAACAAACTTGTTTTCAATTTAATCCTAAACTAATTAGGACTAAAAAAAATAACCCAAAAGTTAGTGGATGGTAATCATGTCACCACCACTTGGACTTTTTGACCATGGTTTAATTACCATTTTGGTCCCTTTACTATTTTTAATCTATAGCAATTAACTTTTACCTCTTTTACAATTTACTCCTTTTTCCTTAATTAATCAATTAATTATCAAAATTACCCAACCAAACTTCAATTCACATATAATAAGACTCTGTAAATATTTAATAAAAATATTTACGGCTCTTAATCTCAGAAACGAGGTCCCGATACCTCATTTTCTAAAACCACTTGACTTTTGAACCAAACTACTCATACTAACTTTTAATTCAAAAATTAAAATTCCTCAATTCAAAAATTCCATATAAAATTAATATTGACTTATTTAATTTAATCACTCATTATAAAAATTTTCTCGTCGGGTTTGTGGTCCCAAAATCACTATTTTCGACACCACTGAAAAACGGGTTGTTACAAGAGGAGCGCCTAGGTTGACGTAAACAACCATATGAGCAAAACACCCTCTAGCTTTGTTGTCCATATTCAAATCAAGTTTAGCCACCTTACCAATTAGGCCTCCTATTTCCTTCAATAATTTCCTTTTGTAAAAATAGCTTGGTAATCCCGAGAGCCGAATCCAAGCCATTACAGTACTCAAGAAAGTTTGAGCGAGATTGAAAGATAAAGACCAAGGTTGAACCGTCAAGTATTGGCCGAAGATGATCTACGGAACCTCAAATATAACCTTTTCACAGTCATACCTATTTTGAAAACTAGCCAAAAAATAGCCATTTTCAATATCCATAAGGTGAAAGGAAGACAACAGTTTCCATAAACCGTAAATTTTGCTTTGAAGAACAGAGAACCCGATGCTTCTTCCCAATAGCTTGATAACAACAGTGTTAGCCATGTCTTGGGCTAAGATTTAGTAAATCCTATCCGAGAAGTCTATAGATGGGGTTTCGATAGAAATATATGTCTGAATATCCCCATCTAAAACCTCGATAACATCTTCCTCCTTAAAGCCTTTGGCCACCATGCTTGGAGACCCAACAAGTTTATCTTTCCATGAGACTTGTGGAAACGGCTCCGGCACTTCCATACCATTTGAAGAGTCATCCTCCTCCCTAAATCGAACTCTTTTAGAGATAAAGTCTTCCATGGAAACGTCGTCCGATCTCAAACTTTCGCAGAGAGAATTTTCACAAAGAGAATCCATTTGTTTATTACACCAATTTTTTAAGCTAATTGCAAGAATTAGCTTTTTTTAGTATACTGGTGTCATTACATAATAGTATTTGTTCATACTTTCTTAACCCTTGGACAACGCACACACACCTTGTACACACAGATGTTCGAACCCGGGTCTCCTAAGATGAACAACATCCTCTTTACACACATGGTAGTACCTTGCACACTCAATTATTGGTGTTGGATTTTGAGATCTAATTTTATTTCAATTTTAAGTTTTTAGAAACTTAGTTTAATAAATAAAAAAATTGCAATAATGAAGTAAAAAAACCCAACTAAATGCCCTTAAATCATATCATTTTCACGGAAAAAATTACAATAAAGAAGCCAATATCTGAATTTTATTTATATACAATCTTTTTGCTAAATATAATATCACGTATTTTGATTTCTTACTAAAAATAGATATATCGTTACGTCTTGGTTTTTGTTTTATTTCAATTTTATATCACATTGTCGTCTACCTTTGTGGTAGATTTGCGTTTATGAATAGTTTTCTCACAACGCTCGGCTCTGATTTACGATTATCGGTGGTCTTCTAGTAGTTTGATCCCCTTTTGTGGTTCGTTTGCCGATGCAGTCAGATCTGTTTTGCGAAGTAGCCTGCAAGATTGTTAGTTTTGCTCACCACTTTAGAGTTTTGTTTCCTGCTTCCTTTCTCCAGTGTTTCACCTCATCCCTGTTGTTGCAGCTCACTAGACTTGTTTTCTGGGCTGATGTTTCGTTTTCTAGTTTTTTTTTAGTTTCTCTTTGTTTTGTTATTTTTCTGCCACATTTTAATTTCGTTTAAAATGTTTCTCTATTTTAATTTTTAATAAATCTAGCTAGCATATTATTCAAAAAAAATCATATTAAGGTTATTTTTAAAAAAAAATCAATTTTCAATATTTTTTTTATTTTGGTGAAGTGTCAATTCTAATAAACAACTATTAAAATTAACGAATCTTAATTTTATTTAATATAAAATAAAAAAAATTGCATCTAAGTTAGTCTAAAAAAACATAAAATATTATATAAAAATAATTTTTTATTATGAATATTTTATTATTAATATTTTATATACATTAGGACTTTAATGATTAATAGAAGCAAAGTTTTATAAGGAGCGAATCTAGGGGTTAACAGGGGACTCGTTCCCTCTAAAATAGAAAATTTTTTATTTAAACTCTTTAAAATTTTGAAAATGTTAAATTAGTAAAAGTAAATTGTACTTTGGCCCCCTAAAAATAATAAAATTTTGATTTAATACTTTAAATATTACATTTTTACTATTGTAAAAATTACAATTTAATTTTGGCCCCCTAAAAAAAATTTTCTAACTTCGCCCCTGAGTTTTATATTATGTATACTTCTTATATCTATAAATATAAATTTTAGAAAAGTATTATAAACATTTCTATTGATCAGTAAAATATGAACTTCTCTTTTGTTCTATTATTTCTTTTGTTTTTACTCTCTTTATTCTTTAATTTCATAATAATTTTTTTATTTTTTTTATCAAACTTATTGCTTTTTGTGACACAATACTTAGAGCTACCTATTGAAGTATGACTCATATTTCAGTCAAATTTGAAAAATAATCTTTCAGTTAAACTTTATTTATTTGTTTAAATTAAACTCTGATTAATCTAGATTATTTTATTATTATTTGACCTAGCAATTTGGCCCATAAATAGGCTCTTTTACAACCTTAGAAAACACACTGTAACACCCCCAAACTCGGCCTAGAACTTATGACCAAATCTGGTAGAGTTACATTAACGCATTGAAAATTGGTTTCAGCAAATAGTTAGAAAACTCTCAAACATTGCTTAACTTGTAATGGAAAGTCCTTTCGGAGTTTTAATTGAAAATCGAAACCACTTCATCGACTTTGTTGATTTTATAGTTTCACGTTTTAGAAAATATAGGTTATTGACTAATTTAGCAGAAACCAGAATGATTGCAAAAATAGTTTTCAAACTCGAAAGATCTAACCAAAGTTAAATCAGTGCAAAAACAAACCGAGCTCTCGTACGCCATCCGATTCTAAGTTAGATGTTTACCTGAACAAATAAAGGTAAGACAAAGGGTGAGCTACCAATCACGGTGTATAACAAAAAATTCAAACACAATATAAATCGTGATAATACAAGTAAACTTAATGACATTTACCTAACCAGTACAAAACAGATCTAGAGTATTGTAGAGATGTCAACTTACGAACTAGTCAATCAAACACTTAATCTCATATTACTGTACACTAATTCAACTTAAATTATACAATCTCATATACCATATCATATGTATACACTAAACTTAAAATCGTGCCTTTGAGGCCTTAAAAATAGATTAGAAACAATCCATGACTAATTTGAATCAAATTAGAAAATTTAAGAAAAGTTGAAAATTTTGAGGAACAGAGGCACACGGTCGTGTGCCAGTCCATGTGCTTGCCCATGTGTATGCTCGAAAAAGGGACACATGGTCGTGTTGCTGATTGTGTGTGGTTATGAAAATGGGTCACACGACCATGTACCAGACCGTGTGACCACTGCACCTAAATTACAAAATCCACACGACCGTGTACCAGGTCATGTGTGAGACCGAGTGTACCCAAAAGTGACTAAAATCAAGCTCAAACTCCACCTATTTGTTTAGGGACCTAAACCAATTCATACAACAACTTTACGATGCCTTAAAACACCCTCAAAAACATCCAAATTACATGTCATTTATAACTGAACCAACATAAACGATTAATTACTAGATAGTGTGACCTCCATAAATAATCCAATCGACAACTTGTATTGGATGGTCTACAAGGAAGAAAAAAATCAAACGAGGTAAGCTTGCTTAAAGCTTAATTAGTTCATAATATATTTAATTTTAACTTAGCATAAATAATGTAACTTAAACATTTTATGAGATACTTCACTATCTTGTCCATGAGTTTATTAATTACCTATACACATCACAAGTTACACCAAATTTTTGAGTTCTTATATAAAAAATGAAACTTTATCGTGTTTTCAAACACATATACCCATAAATACATTAGTATATATCTCAGCCATCACATTATCTCTTAAAATTTATCATCGTTGTTTCAAGTATTCATTTCTTTCCGATACACACTACTATACAAGGTTAATAGATGTACCAAGGGAAATAAAAATTCAACCAAAGCATGAACATCTCATAATAACCATTTCGAATACATATTTCATCTATTAGAACTTATAAACATCCATTTCAATTCAAGTACTTAAGTCAACCTTTTTCCATTTTTATCTCTAGAGATTTTAAATCGCATCATATACATACATAATGGTAACATATCAAATACATCTTTCATTCATCACATTACCTATTCGCATAACTCATCCAAATCAAGCATTATACCCACCTCTTCCATTACAACTTTCATGATCATATAATATTTCATATATTTACCCACTCTTTTAAGTCTTAATTACCCATTGAATCAAATTAAATAACATCGGATACTCGGAAGATACTCATATACCCATTTAATTCTCTAGACATACCACAAATATAACTAATTAACATATTTAGAGATATATGAAACATATATTTACACCAAAGCATTAATATTCATTGGCAAACTATACTAATCAATATTCATCTCGTATTCATACTTATGATACATATCTCATCTGAAACATGTTACCTGGTTAGCAAATGGTGGAAGGATGAAATATCGAATTTTTTTATTGATATCTTTTTCAAACAACATCCCTTTTCATTTATTCGGAAATGTCGAATATAATGTCATGGTTTCTTTCAACCATGATCTTTTCATTTCTCAAATCAGGACAATTTTAATCATCAATACATAGATACATATATAATATCAAGAAATCTTCTAAATTCAAGTGTAATATTTTAAAATGAAATACGAACTTACCTTGACAACATTTGAAACATACTTTTGTTAGCATTTAAAACATATCAAATGTTACAAAGATACGAACATGCTTCTGCTCAATTTCAATCCGATTAATACATATATAAATCAATTCCATATAACTACTTCAAAATAAATCAATTTTTTTTCTTAGCATTAGACTGTAGTAATAATGATATAAAATATCATAATATACAGAATTTAATAAACATCAAACTAAGAATTCGCTCACCATAAACTTCGACTTGTTCATACCGTAATTATTTAATTCATATTTTTCAAATTAATTCTTTGATGCCAACAACATTATATAAATAACAATTCAAATATTAAGCAAAATATTATAATAAAAATTGTATTATTAATTAACAAAGTAAGTCCCATATGAACTTACCTCGACTAAAACGATGGAAAAATAAAGCCGACGACTAGTCCGTTACTTTAGTTTTTCCTCGATTAAAATCCGGTTGACCCATTTCTTGATCTAAATAACAATTTCATTCAATTAATAAAATTCCAGCACTTAAATAAGTAGTTTTATACAATTAAGTATTTTCATCATCATTTTACAAAATTACCCCTAACATATTAACTTTCATGCATTTGAATCCTTAAACCAAAATTTACAATTTAATCATCATCCATGCAAATAATCAAACTAGTCATTTTATTATGAGTTTATAACAACCCAAATTTTCTACCGTTTCCTTTTATTCACTTTACATTTTTTTACCTATTTTCTCAAATAATTCCATAAACCGAAAATTACTAAAAAATCACTTAACATAATACTTATATCTAGCCATCAACTTAAATAATTCATCCCTTAAAATCAAAAACACTTCAAAATCATTAATGACAAATCCCTAAAATTTTAATGGTTTTACAAATAAATTAACGGATTAACTAGATTAAAATATCGAGATTTCAAAAATATAAAAATTACGAAAATAAATTAATTTAAACTTACCAATTTGAAGCTTGAATATAACAAAACCTTAAACTCCCAAATTTTTTTCCTCTCTGTTTCGCAGGTCACCAAAGAAAAAGATTTTTCTTCTTTCTCACTAACCCCCACTTATATTAACCAAAATCCTTTCATTTCTTTTTTTTTAATTTAACATTTTTAATTAAAAATTATTATTACACAAATTTTAAGCCACACAATTCTCACCTAACGGCACTAGACTAAATTAACAAGGGATATTTTCACATTGGTCCTTCTTTTTTATTTCTAATTATAATCTTTTTATAAATTGCACTTTTACCACTTATGCAATTTAGTCTTCGTACTTAATTTAAGCACTACACAATTAAAGTTATCTATTCGAAAAAAAATCAATTAGCCTACAAATAAACTCCGTAAATATTTTCATAAAAATATTTACGGCTCGGCTTACAAAAATAGGTTCCAAAACTCTTGTTTTTTCAAAACCACTTAATTTAGCCGTTAATTCAAATAATATAAATTATCACATTAATATTTATTATTATATTAGATTTGACTCGTAAATATTAAATAATAATATTTACGGATTCACTCGTTAGATTTGTGGTTCCAATATCACTATTTTCGACACCACTGAAAAATGAGATGTTACAATATTGTAAACTAACAGATCAATAGATATCAAGTTTATAGCTTAATACGAATCATTCAGACCTTACAAGAGGCCTATGTGCGCCTCGCACGATGATTACGGCTTAAATAAAAATTTCATAAAACAGGCTCACACGTCCGTGTGGCTCCACACAGCCTGGCAGACGGCCGTGTGGTTGCCCGTGTACCTCACATGGTCTGGCACACGCCCGTGTCCCCTGCCTATGTGTCCTTAATGCACAAACAGTGAGTCACATGACTTGGACACATGCTCGTGTGAACCCTGCACCTTATTTCCTTCTCACACGGTTTACCACACACCTGTGTGGCTCACATAGTCTACCGCATGCCTGTGTGGCGTAGACAGACCCGTTTTTCGACAACCAAAATAGTGAAATATTGGGATTTTCGGTACCCCTTGATAGCAATTCGTCGTAGAATCAATAAAAGTGATCCCAAAACCTAAAAACGACAACCAATTTTTCAATCAAACATCTTAACCGAATTAATTCGCACAAACTAACATCAAACCAAACTATGTCGAAGACTTCGACGTAAAATCTTTAAACCGAAACTTACCGACAATTGAATTAAACCTAGAAGGAGAAGTCTGACCCCGTATAGAATTATTTTAACATAAGATAGCAAAAAGAAAAGCCATTGAAGAGAAGAAGTCAAAACCAATAAGGAAGAAACTGAGAGGAGGATGGCAAAAAACTAAATGAAAAATAACATTAAATTGCCTCGGGGAAGTTTTTTGCAAAAGTTAAATTAACTAAACAAAAACAAAAACTACCTCACGAAGTAATTCTCCAAAAAAGATTTCCTTATTGCTTACGCAAACACTTGAACACCAGACCAAAGAATATACAGTCACTTAACCATTAAACTACTAAGCTCTTCATTAACATCAATTGATTGAAAATTACCTATAACCCAAATGTCCAGAGATAGAGGTATAATCAAATAGCAAAAAGTCGAGAGCTAAGATTTGAACCCAAAACGTTACACACATGAACCTAACACTTAACCATTAAACTAGATCAAATCACTTACTAACTTCTCAAAATCTAACTCAAAATTGAGAGATAACCAAGCATGGTTTCATTAACTCGATTTCTTCTAACTCGGTTTTGATTTGGCTGTGCACAAGTCGAAGGCTAGAAGTCTTCCAGTTTCTAAGCACAGATTCCACGTTTTGTGTGTTCAATTTCTCCCGTTATTTTTTTACTTGTTTGTTGCTTAATCGGGTTGATCCTCAACACTACCTATGGCCCTCCTCACTAAAAATAGGAGAATAATTTGTTTCAACACACTCGAACCCATGTCCTCCTATATAGGCAACAATGTCAATACCAATCTAGCTAAGACTCTATCAACTAATACTTTTTATTTTTTAAAGTATCAAATGAGTTCAAGATAAAATTCAATCGATTCAATGACTTGAAAATATAAAATGAATTTAAATTATGTGACACTCACTGGCATGTAAAGTAAAATATTATATAAGAAATATATAACATTAACATTAGCATTTAACCTTGGTATTAAAAAAACATTAACATTCAACCTGCTCAACTATTTTAAAATTAACATCAAAATCCTTTTCATTCTTGATTAGTCAGCGGCAACGTTAGTTTTAATGCTGGTTGTCGACTGTCGATATTCCTTCCCTTTATTTTTTTATATTCAGTTTTTATTTTTTTATATTTTGATTTTTTTCTAGTTTTTATTTGTCTTTGTGGCACGCTTTTCCTCTTCCTTGTAACACGCTTTTCTTCTGCCTTGTGGCACGCTTTTCCTTTGCCTTGTGAAACGTTTCTATCTTATGGCACGTTTTCGTCTACCTTTGTAGTAGATTTGTATTCGTGGATAGTTTTCTCACAACGCTCGACTCTGATTTGCGGTTATCGGTGGTCTTTCAATAGTTTGATCCCCTTTTGCATTTCGTTTGCCGATGCAGCCAGATTTGTTTTGCAAAGCAGCTTACAAAATTGTTGGTTTCGCTCACCACTCTTACTTCGATCCTTAAGCGTGTAGGTGGATAGAGACAAAGAGTCTTGTTTCCTGCTTCATTTCTCCAGTGTTTCATCTCATCCCTGTCGTTGCAGCTCACTGGACGTGTTTTGTTGGTCTGATGTTTGTTTTTCTAATTTTAATTTGTTTATATTTATTTTATTATTTTTCTGCTACATTTTAATTTTGTTTAGAATATTTTTCTATTTTAATTTCTAATAAATTCAACCGACATATTATTAAAAAAATTAACATCAAAATCAAATAAACCCACCATTTAAGATTTCTTTTAAGGCCGTGGTTTAAACTATTTTATTTTAAAAAATTATAAATTATTAAACCTAAATAATTAAATACATCAATTATTCTTTTTGAATATACTGATGTGATTATATGGTAGTATCTGTTCATACTTTTTTAATCCTTTGACAACGTACACACACTTTACACATATAAACGTTCGAACTCGAAACCTCTAAAATAAACCGCATCCTATTAAACAATTTTTTTTCTACCAAAGCCATTTATTAAGTTCTACTATGTCATAATTTTTAAAATTCGGTTGGATTGATGAGTCATTAAAAATCGATTTGAATTAAAGGTTTAGATTCGGTTGAATTATTTTTTTAATATTAATATTTTAATAATTGAATGGGAAGAATGGAATGATCGGTTGTGTCAGCGGTGGAAGTGTAAAAACAAGGTTAGATGTAAAATTGAGTCCTACATAAATGGTTTGTTAGATCGAAATTGAATGATTAACCCATCACCAATTTGTTGTTTATGTGGCGATGCCGAAAAGACGAAAACTTAACCCTCCCTTTGCCGCACGTCGCTTTCCTCTACTTTCTCTCCCCAATTTCATTCCTTTCAATCACTTCTTTACTTTGTAATATTCTTTTTTCCCGTGGAAAAAAGCGCAGAAAATTGAACTCAATAATCACCGGCTATGGCTGCATCGAGGCCGCCCCGATCGGTCTCCGCCAGAGACATTTCTATCGGTTGCGAAAGGTTGGACGGTGCTGGTAGTTGGGACACCCTTGAATGGACCAAAATTGAGGTCCTCTTTTTCTGTTTTGAAAATTCATGTTTCCAATTGTAGGGTTTTCTTTTTTAGGGGTGATTAGTTGATCCATTTTAATGAAACATTAATGAATTTCAATTGCAGCCAGTTACGAGGTCGGTTTCACATGCCAATTTCGAGTTTTTGCTTGAAGCTGAGCGAGTTCTAGATGAGGTAATTAAGGATCATTTGTTTTGTTTTAAATTCCTTGAATTAAATGGGCGCGCAATTTGAATTCTTGGTGCAGGCATTTTGTAACAAATAATTTAGATCACAAATTATTGTTTCGATTGAAACGAGAGATTCAGTGATTCTTAATTTAGTTTTTTTAAAAAATAAATAATTTTATCCTTATGAAAAGGATAGCGTATATAATGCCATTTTTAATTTACTTTTTTTTTCCAGGGCCATGGTGTTGTTCTTGTTAATACCGATGAGGCTGGAACCTTGTTTGTTACCAACTTTCGTCTTCTCTTTCTCGTGAGTCATTTGCCTAATGACATTTAGTATTTGGTAAACTGTTGCCATCTAACATTTTGGCAACATATGACAGCATCATGTTAGCATGTTGGCCGAGTGAAATGATACTAGGTTGCAGCATGAATATGTATTTGGATATTTTGAACTTGAAATAGATTACATTTGCAGGTAAGATTATAGAAAATTAGTTCTAACTCTAAGCACCAAACAACTTACACAGTTATTTGATATCTAATAATGTAGTTCAAGCTCTGGTTTTTTTAAGTAAATAGGTCGAATGCTCCAATTTAGTCTATGTCTAATTACCACGCTTTAGTTTTTGTTTTAGGTTGATCTCACCCAATTACTCTTAATTCGAAAATTATATGTTTTTGCTTACTGTATGATTTGATATTGGTATCGTTACGGAAATCATTGATCTCACAATCTAATATGCTTTATTATTTCTTTATGAGATGCCTTGTTTTGATATGAAATTATTCTGCATGATGGTTGTTTATGTAGAGAAGATGAAAACTTCTTAGTAGAGAAGATGAAAACTTCTTAATAGAGATGACATAAGAGTTTGAAGACACAAAAGGCATTCACAAAGAAAAGAACAAGCAATTTGTATTAGAAGAGACAAATATTATAATGGCTCGAATGAGTTAATAATGATGATAGAAAATGGACAGGCAATAGCATGTCTGCTGGGCTTCATTATATCTGTTGCATTTTGCAAAACCTCTATGACATCACTATTCATGAATCTCTGTTATATGTATGCTTTAGTAGTACATGTATTTATTCATTCTTGTTACAACTTCAATGTAATTGATCAATTTTCTCCTTTTCTCCAAAGAGTGACGGGACCAGAAATATTGTTCCACTAGGTACCATTCCACTGGCAACAATTGAGAAATTCAACAAAATGGTAAGTTATTGTTTGTTGTTAAGCCTTGAGATATGAGTTTTGCATTAGGTGGAGATTCAATTTGAATATATGGTGCAACAACCTCAATGTAGACCCTGCCCATATAAATGAAGTTCGTTGGAATGAGTCTTAAGTGAGACTTTGGATCAGTACTGGGGTGGGGGGAGGGAGAGGAACTTTTATTAGATCTTTATTCATTTCTGAGATAGTTGAGCAGTAAGTTTAATTGAGTGTTTTTAGAATTTCTCAAAGTTTTATAGGCTGGAAGAAGTCATCCTCGAGTACTCTTTTGATGCATTGTTTGGTCGTATATGATCTAAGAGTGACTGTTGCAGCTGCATTCTGATATGTCAGCTCAGTTAACCATCTGGCTCATGATACTGGATAGGTCTTAAACTGAATGGTCTCTTTCCTATTTCCATAAGATTCCTAGCCATCCAATAGTTGTCCGTGCAGAAAATAATAAAAGAAAGACATGCAATAGCATAGGAAGTGTTTTAGGTCTTAATTCTTGCATGTATATTATTCTTTGTACAGGGTTGATATGCATTTATGTCTATGCATGTGTGTGATTCTTTTTGTTTTTTACCGTTGATAGTAGCATCATTAATTATTCTACGTTTCTTCTACTGGATAATTTTATTTTTTTGTTGGCCGAAATATGTGTAGGTAGTGAAGATCCAATCAACTTCTCGCAATACTAACAAGTCTTCATCACGCCGTCTTCTTCAGATCATCGGTATGCTATGAATCTCTTCTAATACCTCAATTGTTTAAAAGAGAATTTTCCAAATGTATTGTAGAAATCATCCCCTTTTCCCGCATTAGAATATGTTTGGAACTTTGAAGTTTGATGGGACATGGAAATAAAAAAATGGTAGGGGCTGGAGGAATGGAATGCAAACCTGGAGAGAGAGAGTAAAGACAACAATTAGGGATTATGCTTTACCTTTGTTTGTGAAGGGGAGTAAGGTTAGAATTTATTGTCGTTATATGCCAATGTAGAGTTAATTTATAACAGATTTTGTAGCGTGAAAAAAGAAATACCAGTAAAAAATGACTTCCAAATCCCAAGTTGGTTGAATTTACAGAACTGATGTTTGAGAGGAGTTGATGGAATTTGGTTCATACCTAAATTCATACCTAAATTCCCACATAGGTATTTTAAAAGCCTTAACATTCTTGCAGAAGATGCCAGTAGTATTTCCTTCTAATGGATTTCTTAGAAAGTAGCTTAACAATCTTTTAAACTTACTGTTTGTAACCCAAAAATTACAACAATGCTAATTTAATATCTTATATGCAGTTTAATTTCTTATGCTGCTAGACCATATTTGCTTGGGTCATAAGCTGCTCTCTGATTCAATTGATATGGACATAGTGATGGACCTTATGGTTTCTCTTCATCTTACAGGAAAAGATATGAGAATTATTGTTTTTTGTTTTCGCCCTCGAACAAAGCAGGTCAGTTTTAGTTGTTAATTATTTGGGTTCCTTTTGTATTCTCACTGATTTTGTTTTTATTTATTTACTTACTTTTGCACTTGAGCATTGGGCTCAATTCTAGATGCATGTGTCCCTCTACTGGAAGAGCTTGATTTTATTATAGCCTTCCCCAATACCAAAAAAAAAAGAGGATGATGAAGAAGAAAAGAGTTGGGGTTTTCAATCAATCATTTGTGCATTTGTTATAGCAATGAAGATGTCAAAGAATTTGCAGTTTAGTGCTATGCAAAGGAATTAAAAATCGGAAAAACATGCAATTTATTATGCTAAGCTGAGTGCAGCTCTAGATTATGTCAGGCTTCAGGTGGGGAGGCAAATCATGCCTTGTTCTCCCCAACTACATCAGTGCTGGCTTTACATCCCCCTTTGCTCATAGTGTTTATTTCTGTCCTAAGTTTTGTTCTTGTTTCATTTTTTATTCTCTTCTTATCTTTTTGAGCTGAGATAGTGCAGTGCCTCAATTAAGTTCGTTCATATGTTCAAAGGAAATAAATATGCAGAATTGAGTAGCGAGGACAATGAGTCTGTCAAAGTTTCTTCTAGGCATATCTTGGAGATTTATCCGCTTGTAAAAGTGAAACTTTTGTTTTAACTTCATGGAAAAATAAATACTTGTATTGCTTGTACAAGAGTGAAAGAAGTCTTAACTTCGCAATTTGTTGTTTTACATTGTAGTTTATTTGGAAAAGAAAATGTAGTAAACCTATTCTATTCTTATTGAACAAAAAAAAACTATTCTATTCTTTGACATCATGCTCAGAGATTTAAGTAATTTATACGAAGAAATTGATGTGGTTGTAATTCTTTTTATCCATGTAGAGACGTGCTATATTTGATGCATTGTCGAGATGTACAAAGCCAGAAAGAATTTGGGATCTTTATGCTTTTACTTGTGGACCGTCCAAATTCAGTAACTTAAGCCCAAAGGTGCGGTTACTGAATGAGTACTTTCGCCTTCTTGGAAAAGGCTTCCATCATGCATCAATGAGGATGATTGAAGATGGTTCATTTACAATGTCTAATGATTCTTGGAGAATAAGTGATGTAAATTTCAACTACGCTCTGTGCCAGAGTTATCCATTCGCATTGCTTGTTCCAAAAACTGTTAGGTAAGATACTGAGATCTTTTGAGATAGCTAGACGGAGAAGGAAAAATTAATTAGATTGAGTTCTTTCCTCATTTCACTTTTGAATTACATCAATATATGATAAGGCTGATTTTTATATTTTGCTGGAGCTAAGGAACTAATTTTTATGCCTGGTTACTAATGCTAGTGATGATGAAATTATCCAAGCTTCAAACTTTCGTGCAAGGTCTAGGGTACCTGCAGTTTCTTGGTGTAACCCTGGTATGCAACAGATATAATTGTGTCTGCATGTTATTTCCAATGAGATCCATCCATACTTATTTTGTGATTGTGATGTGATATTGTGAATAACAGAAACTGGAGCAGTTCTTGCACGTTCATCTCAACCTTTGGTTGGTATTATGAATACGAGGAGGTATTCCTAAGTTCTCAATTTGCCCCAAAGCCCTTCTGTAAAAATAATTCATAATAAAATTATGCTAGATAATAATGATGTCTATGACAAACATGTTATTTGGTTTTCCTTTCAAGGTTCAGAATATGGTGCATCTGATAATTCCTTTTTGTGATTCTACTGTAGCACTGCTGATGAAAAGTTGGTTGCTGCACTTTGCGCTCAACTCATTGACGTAAAGGATTCAAAGAGGTATTCCTTTTAGTTCTTTCCTATATGATGTCATAGGTGTTTTTTTCCTTTTCATAAGTATCGTGTCTACTTGATAATTTTTAGCTTCCCAGTGAGAGGTGCATGTCAGTTATCAGCTTAAAATGTGGTTATGTATTTTTCTTCCCACTAGATTTAAAATGATGATCTTCATCATGACATGGGAGCTTGCTCACAGAGAAAGCTCATTTTTTTTAGGAACCAGTTATTATTATTTTTTTGTTGGCATATGCCTTACAAGTTTACACTATTTTAAAACTCTTAATGGTGTGTTTCCATTTCGCTGGTGGTCCAGTAGGATGAAAGTAATGTTCCTAAATGAACCACATTTACCTTTACTTTCGTATTATTCCTGTTTCAATTCAGGAAGCTATATATTGCTGATGCGAGACCAAGGAAAAATGCATTGGCAAATGGAGCGATGGGAGGGGGCTCAGAGTCATCTTCAAATTATTTTCAATCTGAGGTCTGTCTAAGGTTTGAGCTGGGAAGTTATGTTTCTGTGGCTCATGAAAATTGGCATTATAGTTTATTGATATCAATTTCTTTTATTCTCTTTCAGATAGTTTTCTTTGGGATAGACAACATACATGCAATGAGAGAAAGTTTTGCTCGGTTTAGAGACTACTTAGATACACACGGTGCAGCATCATCGGATGGAATGTCATCATTCTTGGTTAGTCCTACAATCATAGCCCTATGAGGATCTTAATCCATTATTATTGTTAAAGTGCATCACCAAACCTTTTCATACTGGAGGTAGATTTAGAGAGAATCATGTTGATATTTGGTGCATTAAGTTGGTAAAAAGTTGTAAAAGCATTAATATGTGTGGACCTTCATGCTAGAACCTTTTGTTTTTTTGTGTGTGTGTGTGAATCAAAAGCAAGCTGATAGTTTCTTTGTCTAAATTCCTAGTGTATATTCTAAACTTGATTTTCCATTGTTAGGAGTGGATCTATTCAAAGATTTGTAGTATTTCCTTATTTTGAATATGGATTTGTTGTATGCTAGGCTGCTCCCAGTGTTTACTGGTTGGTCAGCTTTTAGGGTCTGGTGAAGTTGGTATTTATCAAAGGATATATATAGACAAGAATTTCATTTGAATTTTTGTTTTACCTTGTTGACTATGTTGAATTGTAACAGTATAGTGGTTAACATCTAGTCCATGGCAATTTTAACTGACAGAGACATGGTGGTTGGACTTGGGGTGGGGGAAACCTGAGCAGTATGTCTGCTTCAGTATCAACCCTTGGTGACAGTGGTTGGTTAATACATGTTCAAAGTGTCTTAGCTGGTTCTGCTTGGATTGCTGCACGTGTTGCTTTGGAATCAGCGGCAGTGCTTGTACATTGCAGGTCAGAATCCTTTAAATTCATACCTTCATTTATTGATCAATTCTTTGTTGCGTTTTTCTTAAATTTATTTTTTAAGTTGATTTGAGGATAGACCAACTCCATCCTCTTTCTTATGATTTTTTCCCTTTTAACTTTTCGGCTAGGTTTGATTGAGGCCATTCGCATGAATTTGTTTAACTGGCACTGGGTTGGCTGAACTGAAACCTAATATTGTAAAATGAGAAAGAAAATTTAACATGAAAAGACAGTTTTGCAGTCCTAATCCTAGTAGAAAACTCAACACTAAATTTGATTGTGATATAAAAAGCAACTAAGACAAATAAATGAAAAAGATAAAAGAAACTTGTAACCTTGTTTCCCTGTCGGTTCATGGTATGCCTTGAGGGCACTACCAGGCTCCTCTCGTCTGCTTAGTCTCTCTCTTGGCCCTATCCACCCCCCCCCCCCAAAAAAAAGTGAATTGTCAAATTTCATCCCTCATGCTGACAACTGCATTGTTAGAAGGCAAATTGATTTGACAGATTGGATAACGATCAGAGAAGAAATAGAGGGGAAAACAGATAAGAAAGAGAGATAGATAGAAAGAAACAAATTTCATTTCATATTCTGCATGAATGATAAACGTATTCCCCTTTGCTATTTAATGGGATTTGTGCTGTTGCAACAAAATAGGAGTTTGTTAGCCGTACCATGATAGCTGTGTAAATGACACGCTCCTGTTTTGATAAACAAGGCTTCCTTAAAATGTACCATACTCTTTACCCTTAAACTCACCGTTTCACTAATGTGATTACATTAAACGCAGGGTTTGGCGTAACCTATTAATAGAAAATTTATGATAAGAAAACTGTTTCATAACAAATACTCTCATGCAAACTTAATCCTTGACCTCAAGGATCAAAGGCCGGATATCGACGCTGCAAGTTAGTGAGAATTTCCCAAGTAGCATCTTTTGGAAAGGCGTTCACCCACTCGACCAAAACTTCAGTTACTGCTTGGTGACCCTTTTTGACCATCCTCCTGTCAACGGTTCAGATGGGTTTTTTTTTACCATGATTCCATCAATGTCCATGGCTGGAAGCAAGGGCTGTGCTGCTTGGTTACCAATGCATCTTTGAGTTGCGACACATGAAAGGTGGGGTGAACTCTCGAATCCGGAGGTAGTTGGAGACTATACGCCGCACTTCCCACCTTGGCTTCTATCAAAAATAGCCCAAAATTCTTGGGGGCAAACTTAAGTTGAGGATTTTGCGAACAAATTGTTACCGATAAGGCATAAGCTTTAAGTAGACCATATCGCCCACTTGAAAGGCTCGTTCGCTTCTTTTCCTGTCCGTGAAGTGTTTCATCCTCTCTTGAGAGCATTTGAGGTGGAACTGCAAAAGGTTACTTGCGGCCTTTCGCTATTAAAAGCTTCTATCCACACATGCTACATTAGAGGAGCCAGCTAGGTAGGGCAGATGTTGGGGCGATGCCTGTTCGTATAGTGCCTCGTATGTAGTTTCCTATATAGTTGAAAGGAAGGTAGTATTGTACCACCATTTCGCTAGGGCTAGCCAACAACTCCAATCTTTAGGTCGATCCCTCGTCATGCATCTCAAGTAGTTTCCTAGGCACTTGTTCAAGGCTTCGGTTTGTCCATCCGTTTGCGGGTGGTAAGCGATCGAAAAGTGGAGTTTGGTCCCTAGTCTGGTGAAAAGTTCTTGCCAAAAGACACTTACAAAAACCTTGTCTTTATCAGAGACAATGATGTGAGGTAGACCATGGAGCTTAAAAATGTGATCTAAGCTTGGGCCACGATCAAAGCTGTATACGGACGAGCTAACTCCACAGTGACCATATTTTGTAAGTCGATCAACCACCACCATATAGTGTCCTTCCCTCTTGACACCGCAAGCCTTCTATTTAGTCCATGCTTATTGTCACGTCCCTAAAACTTGAATCTTGGAGCGTGCAGTCTTAGATGCTTTTCGATCACACAACGCCTAAGTAAGCCTGAAACTTGATCAAAGCTAAAGTGCTTAGATGCTTGCGGAAGCAAAAAAACTCTGAAAGAAAAGGCACAACAAAAAGACAAGGAAGAAATTTGAGTGAATGCTCTGTATATACCTCAAAAGTGAAGTGTGTAAAATGAGGTGGGGGTAAGCCTCTATTTATAGTTGAAGCCCCTTACATCCAACGGTCAAGATTAGAGTACATCGACGGTCTAGATACAATGACATTTATAATATCCCTTAATCTAAGGAATTCAAATCAAACATTCCAAAGATAAGAGATTACAAAGGATATGGAAAGAATCAAAAGGGAATATGCTAGATTATGTGCTACTTGCCATATCTACTTTGCAAGGCTCTTCAATCCCAAGTGTTGGGCTAAGTGGTGATAGGCCCAAAATGCTGCGGAGTGCTTCTTGGGCAGCTTGATGCGAGCTGGTCTCGGGCCTCGATGCGCGGTCCGTGACATTCTCCCCCCTGAATCTAGTGACGCCCTCGTCACTCGGCTAGCATGGTATCCATCCACTTGGTCCTTGAATTGCCTCTGTTAGTTCCCAACTCCCCTCACTGTCGGGAAGTCCCTTCTAGTGCACAAAATATTCGTGCCTCAGCCGGTAACCTGGTCGTCGAATAACTCTCTCGGCTTGGATCTCTCGAACCTCGTTCTCATAAGAGATCTTCACTCCGACTGGCGCTCGGTGTGATTTGCCTCGATCCGGATCTGACTCATCTTGATGGTAAGGCTTGAGTAAGCTAACATGAAACACTGGATGAGCTCGGATGGTCGGTGGCAACTCCAATCGATAGGCCATGGTGCCTATCCGCTTCACAACTCGGAACGGACCCTCGTATCTTCGCACAAGCCCTTTGTGCACGGTTGGGTTGCGCAAGATTCTTGTCAATTTGGCAAGAACTAGATCACCAACCTGGAAATTCACGTCCCTACGCTTTCGGTCTACCCACTTTTTGGTCCGCTTCCTTGCCTTGTGTAAACAAGCTCGGGCTAAGTCGTGATGCACTTGCCACTCCGTGGCAAACTTGTGTGCTGCTGGATTCGGCCCGTCATACTTGGTAACAACCGTGTTGGGTGTAAGCGGTTGTTGCCCGGTCAAGATCTCAAACGAACTTTGGTTTGTGGCCTCACTCCGTTGCAAGTTGTAAGAAAACTGAGCCACATCCAACAGTTTTGGCCAGTCGCGCTGCATTGCACTCACATAGTGCCTCAAATAGATCTCCAAGAGTGCATTCACTCGCTCAGTTTGCCCGTCAGTTTGGGGATGAACACTTGTTGAAAAATTCAAGCTTGATCCCATTAGCTTGAATAACTCGGTCCAAAATCTCCCCGTGAATCGTGTGTCCCGATCACTGATAATCGTCTTTGGCACTCCCCAATACTTAACCACGTGTTTGAGGAAAAGACGAGCTGCCTCTTCGGCTGGACACACCTTAGACGCTGGAATGAACGTCCCATACTTCGAAAACCTGTCAACAACAACCATAATACTCGACAGGCTGTCAGTGTTAGGCAAACCGACAATAAAGTCCGTGGAAACACTTTCCCATGGTCGCTCGGGAATGGGCAATGGCTGCAATAGTCCCGCCGGCTTCTTCATCTCTATCTTGTCCTGTTGGCACACAAGACAAGTCTTCACATAGGCTTCAACATCTGTGCCCATGTGTGGCCAGTAATAATTCTCTGCAATCAGTGCCAATGTCCGGTTCATCCCCGGATGCCCCGCCCACTTGGTAACATGGCATTCCCTCATGATCCCCTTGCGCAATTCTCCAAACTGAGGCACATAGAAGCGATGTCCTCGAGCATATAACAAGTTCCCCTCGAGCCAAAACTTTCTGGTTCTCCCTTCTTTGACATAATCAATGAGCATCTTGGCTGTTGGGTCATGTGATAACCCCTCTTTGATGCGCTCCAATAGTTGTCCCTGCGGCAAGCTAACAAACTCCATGTCATATCTTCGGCTTAAAGCATCGGCAACGGAATTCACTTTTCCTGGCTTGTACTCCATGGAAAAATCAAATTCTGCAAGGAATTCTTGCCATCAAACCTGCTTTGGAGACAACTTCTTTTGGGTTAGAAAACAATTATTGGCAACATTGTCGGTGTATACCACAAACTTGGACCCAAGTATGTGGTGTCGCCAAGTGCGCAAGCAGTGCACACCACTGCAGTCATTTCCTTCTCATGGACCGTGTACCTCCTCTCGGTCTCATTGAGCTTTCGGCTTTCAAAGGCAACCGGATGTCCTTCTTGCATAAGCACCCCACCAATGGCAACATCGGACGCATCGGTGTAAATCTCAAAAGGCTTGGTGTAATCTGGCAACACCAACACTGGTTCGCTCGCCATGGCCTTCTTCAATTCTGCAAAGGCTTGTTGGCACTCAATGCTCCAATCCCACGCCATGTCCTTCTTCAGTAACTCGGTCAAGGGTGTGGCTATTTTGGAGTAGCCTTTGACGAACCTCCGGTAGTAATTGGCTAGCCCCAAGAAGGATCTTAATTCTGTCACCTTGGTTTGTGGCTCCCAATCTTCAATGGCTCGGACTTTGGGCCCATCCATTCTGATCTGATCTTGCCACCTCCCACAATGAGGCCTAAGAAAAGGACCTCCTTTTGAGCAAACGAGCACTTCTCTTCTTTGACGTAGAGCTCGTTCTCTCGCAAGACTTTGAACACCTTGTTCATGAGGGTGCAGAAAGTAGCGGGAGCGTTCGTGAGACTGAAGGGCATCACTAAGAATTCATACGAACCATAACGCGTCGCACATGCAGTCTTTGGTTCATCTCCTTCGGGTATACGAACCTGATGATATCCGGACCTCAAATCCAACTTGGTGAACCACCTTGCACCACCAAGTTGATCGAACAAGTCTGCAATAAGCGGGATCGGGTACTTGTTCTTCACTGTGAGCTTGTTCAAAGCTCGATAGTCGATACACATTCGAAGCGTCCCATCATGCTTCTTTTGAAATAGTACCGGTGCACCAAAGGGTGCCTTGGATGGTCGGATATATCCTGCATCTAGGAGTTCCTTCAATTGTCTGCGCAACTCCTCTAACTCTCGGGTGGAGCCATTCGGTAAGGGGCTCTTGCGGGTGGCTCCGCATTCGGCATGAGTTCAATCTTGTGATCCACCTCTCTCTTTGGTGGGAAGCTTTTGGGTAATTCGGCAGGCATCACATCATTGAATTCTGCCAACACTTGTTCCACCTCTTTTGGGACCTCGATGGACTTGGTAGGTTGCTCATCAACCAACGCAGCTAAGTAAGTTGGTTTCTCCTTGCGCACCCCCTTGCTAAACTGGATAGCTGATATCATCTTTGCTCCAACTCCGGCCTCTCGGGTTGTCGGCACAATGCATTGATATTTCGGATCCAAAATGCACAAGCAATCGGCAAAAGGAACAGGGAACACATTAACCCGGTCAAGGAAATTAAGTCCAATTACGAAATCAAAGTCATCAAGAGGGATTACCTTGATGATTTCCTTATCGGTCCAACCTCCAAGGTCTATCCTCTTTGGAATTGACGGTTTTAATAAACCCACTTGCCTTCTCAACACGAAGGTCAAGTCTCTTGGCAGCCCGCTCGGACACAAACAATTCTGAGGCACCTGTGTCCACTAGAGCGCTCATCTTTTGGCCTGCCACGGTGATGTCAACGAGCATCAGTCCCTTCTTCTTATGGCCCTTCTTAACCTCCATGGAGCTAATGATGGAGTTAACTTTAAGAGCCTTCTTCTCTTCGGCATCCTTCCCTTGGATGGCAACGGCTTTTTGAGGGCAGTTCCTAGCCAAGTGCTTGCCTCCACAAGTGTAGCACTTGAAAGGCTCATTGTTCTTTTCCCAAGGCTTATGAAGCTTGAAACTACCACCTGTCGGCTTCTCGGACCCCTTCTTGGCTGGTCTTTCCTTGTCTCCCCCGCCATTGCCTTTGGATTTTGGCTTTGGTTTGGTAGACTCGGACCTTTGAATCTCGAACTCAGCAATGGACTCAGCTGCGGACAAGGCTTTGGAAAGCTCTTCAACCCCCCTCCTCGCTTCAACTCCATTTTGGCCCATCGTTGAAGTCCATCCATGAAGGCAAAGAATCCTTCTTCTTCGCCCAACTTTGGGATCTGAAGCTTGAGCTCGGTGAATTCCTTGACATAGTCTCGAATCGAGCTAGTATGCTTGAGTTGTCGCAACTTTGCTCGGGTTTCTAGTTGCGCATTCTTGGGATAGAACTGTTCCTTGAACTCAGATTGGAACTCGCTCCATGTTGCAATGGAAATTTCTCCATTCTCTCCTTCTCGGAGCACCTATGTCGCCACCATAAAAGCGCGATATCAGTCAAATAGACAGAAGCAGTGTTTACCTTTGTTGCTTCGTCCCTAATCCCCATGGCTCGGAAGTGCTGCTCCATGGCCCAAATGAAATTCTCAACATCTTGGGCTGATCGTGTCCCTGTATACATCTTCGGCTTTGGGACATCGATCCTCGGTGTGGGTGATGCTGTTTCTGCCATCACGCCATTCTTCATGGCTCTCTTGTAAATGGCTAGCTCACTCTTGAGATCCTCGATCTCCTCTACCAACTCGGCTTTGTAGCCTCCCCTGCTACTTCAAGGGAATTGTCCCGTTGCTCTAACTTCTTATATATGTCATTGAGAAGTCCTTGAACCGCAACCATCACTTCTTCTTTAAGAGAGTGAAACGGTTCTGTCTTGTCTTGGGCCTCCTTGACTTCCTTCATGGAATCTTCAAGTCTAGCGACCCTTCTTTCCTAGGCTGAAATGATGTCCCTGGAACTCTCTCTCTTCTTCTTCTCAGCAGCAGCGCGAGTCTCTCGTTCAGTTGTTGGAACCTCGCTTGCGTTTTGTGGTGCCATCTCTCTCACTCGAACAGGCTCGGATACCACTTGTCACGTCCCTAAAACTTGAATCTTGGAGCGTGCGATTTTAAACGCTTTTCGATCACACAACACCTAAGTAAGCCTGAAACTTGATCAAAGCTAAAGTGCTTAGATCCTTGCGGAAGCAAAAGAACTCTGAAAGAAAAGGCAAAACAAAAAGACAAGGAAGAAATTTGAGTGAATGCTCTGTATATTCCTCAAAAGTGAAGTGTGTAAAATGAGGTGGGGCTAAGCCTCTATTTATAGTTGAAGCCCCCTACATCCAACAGTCAAGATTAGAGTACATCGACGGTCTAGATACAATGACATCTATAATATCCCTTAATCTAAAGAATTCAAATCAAACATTCCAAAGATAAGAGATTACAAAGGATATGAAAAGAATCAAAAGGGAATATGCTAGATTATGTGCTACTTGCCATATATACTTTGCAAGGCTCTTCAATCCCAAGTGTTGGGTTAAGTGGTGATAGGACCAAAATGCTGCGGAGTGCTTCTTGGGCAGCTTGATGCGAGCTGGTCTCAAGCCTCGATGCGCGGTCTGTGACATTATCTTGGCCCATGCTCTTGTAGGCACTGGTAATGGCTGAAGAAGCCCCAGATATGCAGCTGTGTCATACTTGTTTCTTTGATAAATATCGCACTCCCTCACCCATTTCTTAATGTCTTTTGTCATCCCCTTCCAAAAGCCCTAACTAGCTATGCGATGGCGTGTCGCTGACATGCCCAAGTGGCTTCCTATAGCGTTGTTATGAAAAAATTGGAAAAGCTCCTTTTGAAGGTCAGTTTGTGCCCCTACCACTAAAAGGCAATTGCCATCCCAAGAATACTTAGAATGAGAGGCAAGGCTACATTGTATATCCGCACAAAGTCGACTTAACTTGGGGTTCTGTTGCCAAGCCATTTGTACTGGAGGCCAAAGATCCGAGATTATGAAACCTCCAATCATTTGAAAGAGTTGAGCAGTGGCATCTGTAGGTTGTCTGGAAAGGGTGTCGGCCACTAAGTTCTTACTTCCCTTCCGGTAGATTATGTCAAAACTGTAACCTAGCATTTTGGCTACCCACCTTTGTTGGAAGGGTGTGATGGCTTGCTGGTCGGAGAGGAACCGAAAGCTTTTATGATTGGTTCGAATTTTGAAGTGTTGCCCAACAAGATACTGGTGCCATTTCTTGACAGCTAACAGTGCCGACATCATTTCTTTCTCATAGAGCAACAAAGCCTGATATCTAACCCCTTAAAGCTTTGCTAAAGAATTCTACAAGGTGGCCTTGTTGATGAACAACCCCAACTCCCAAGTTGGCATTTGTATCAACACAAAACTCCTTATGAAAATCAGGTAATGGAGAACAGGGGCCAAGTTGACTGCAATCATTGAAGCTTGAAATGCATTAACAGTTGAATTAGACCATTTCTATTCAACTTTCTTTAAGAGGTGGTCAAAGGCTTGGCAATGGTTCCATAGCCCTTAATGAACCTTCAATAATATTCGGAAAGCCTTAGGAATGGCCAAAAATACTTCACCGATTGTGGGGTTGGCCATTGTAACACTCTATCAACTTTGGTCGAATCCATAGCCATGGTCCATGTGAAATAAGATGGTCGAGATATTCGATACTGGTGGCTCCAAAGTGACATTTTTCCTTCTTGGTAAATAGTTGATGGGGCCTGAACAAGCTAAGCACCTCTTCAAGTTGTAACAAATGCTCAGACCAAGACTTTTTAAACACCAGTATGTCGTAAAAAAAAACTAGCACTGCCTTCCTCAATAAGGGCTTAAACATCGAATTCATGAGGGCTTGGAAGCTTGAGGGTGCGTAGTGAGCCCGAAAGGCATTACTAAAAGCTCGTAATGACCCTCGTGCGTCTTGAAGGTTGTCTTGTGGATATCCCCTTCATACATTCAAATCTGATGATAACTAGATCGTAGGTCCAGTTTAGAAAAGAACTTTGCTTGGCCTAACTCGTCCAAAAGTTCTTCTATTACTGGAATGGGAAAATTGTCTCGAATTGTCATATGATTTAGTTGCCTATAATCCACACACAAACACCAACTTCCATCCTTTTTTTTACCATGACGATTGGTGAATCGAAGGCATTATTACTATCCCTTATAATCCCAATCGTTTCATCTCTGTCTTTTGAATGGCTTGGTAATGATAAGAGTCTAACTTTAACGATTGCGGATTCATCTTTGAGTGTTATCTTACGGTCATGCAACTTGGTTGGTACTTGAAAGACATCCTTAGAACTTTTCTAAAAGAGTGAGCAGTGTTGTAGGGATCGATCCTGAAGGAGTTCGTAAAAAAGTGTGCTCGATAGTAGCCATAAACAGCGTACAAGGTCCCATGGGATGTCCAAGGATGGAGAATCTCTTAGTGGCTTTGGTGTCGCTCATGATCTAAATAGACCTCGGAGCAATTCCTTGCAGCAAACAAGATTTGTCTTCATAAATGAATTGCATGGTCCAGTCACTAAAGTTCCATTTGATGGTCCCCAACAAGAGAAGCCATTGCATTCCAAGAACCATGTCACAACTTTTGATAGTCAAAATAAAAAAGTCAATAGAGAAACTAACCCCTTGGAACTCCATGACATATTCCATGAGTGTACAAACTTCCTCCGTTAGCCACCATAACCTTCAACTTGTATCTCTAATTGTGAGGGATTGAAAGCTGCCTCATGAGCCTCGCACTTAAAAAGTTATGCGTGCTACCTGAGTCCACAAGAATGATGGCACTCATGGTTCCAACAAAGGCTGCTACCCTCATCGTATGTGGACCTTGAGAACCTTGAATTGCGTGAAGTGAAAGAATGGGATCCTTAGGTACAGTTTCAAAAGGGACTCCTCCAGCTGATCTTGACAGTCAAGAAATTCCTCACCTTCTCCATTCAAACAGGGCTCCATCAATAATTGATACAACGGTGACCTAACACATTTATGACCCACACCATATTTTGCCCGCACAAAAAACACAATCCTTTCCTTCTCCTATATTCAATTTCTATCGGTGACAATGTCTTGTTGACGCCCTTAGATGATCCTGTGGTTGAAGCTAAGCTACTATTGTTGCCAGAACCCATGGTTCCTATGCTGTGAATCCTCGAAGAGACAGTTTGTTGGTTTTTGGAACTTTGGCCATGCATAGGTACAGAAGTAGAAGAGTGACCTAGAGTTGACCATGGTGATAGGAATCCACGCTTGGGAGAGTGATTCAGAATGTTCTCGACTTACCTAGCTAGTAAAAATCCTTCCACCAAGGATTTTGGTTTGTACAATTGCATGTATTGACTAATTTCACTCTTCAAGTTACGTGAGAAAATGCTTACAGCATAAGACTTTGGTAGCTGGACTTGGTTCAATAAACTGACAGGTGTCATGGTATTGATCCATTGAGCCTTGTTGCTTTAATACGACTAAGTCTGCCATAGGGTCCTGGAAATAACTTGATCCAAAACGTTCATGTAGGCTTTGAGCATGTCTCCCAAACGAGCATGTGGAAACCTCCTTGTCGTTGTGTGTAGAAATGATGCCAGTCTAGGGCCTTGCCCTCAAGGTGTAGCATTACAATCTTGACTCGCAGTAGGAGGAACACTTTCAGCCTCAAAATACAATTCGAGTTTGGCCCACCATCCTTTGAAATCAGTACCGTCGAATTTTGGACACTCCAATTTGTGATTTCCCTGTTGCACAAAGGTACCCATGTCAATGCCAGCAAAAGATGGAAGAGGATCTTTCAAAGGATGACCAGGTTGTGGTTCCTTGGGTGGAAAACCAGGTGAGGGTCCCTCCCAATACACCCTTTATTTGGTGATTACCCGACAGAAGACGAAGCTGACAAGCGACCCAAATATTGCTCGAATAGGGTCTGGAGCTCAAGCTTAAGCTCCTGCCTCGAACTCATCCTTCCACTCTTTCATTCTACCCTCCGAGCAAACTTCCAACTGTGAGAAGTCTTGCTTCAACTTGGGCACCTCCTGTTGAAGACTGTTAGCGTCCTTTTGACCCCTGGTGGCTACCCCTTCGCTGGTCCTCGGAGATCGTATGGTTCTGATACCTTTGTTAGAAGACACAGATTGATTTGATAGATTGGATAATGATCTGAGAAGAAATAGAGGGGAAAACAGATAAGAAAGAGAGTTCATTTCATATTCTACATGAACGATAAACCCATCCCCCTTTGCTATTTAATGGGATTTGTGTCGTTGCAACAAAATAGGAGTTTGTTAGCCGTACCATGAAAGCTGTGTAAATGAGACGCTCCCGTTTTGATAAACAAGGCTTCCCTAAAACGCAGCATGCTCTGTACCCTTAAACTCACCAATGTAGCATTTGACTTAACCTATTTACAGAAAAGAAATAACAGAAAATTGAATGACAATACATTTCTCGGTGTTTACCTTCTATTTTTTCTTTAAAAAAATCACATTGAAATACACATTAGACCTACTAAATATTTTTTATCCTCTATCCTTTTGTTTCTTACTTATTTCTTGGCTGTTTCATTGTGCAGTGATGGATGGGATAGAACAAGTCAGCTGGTTTCACTTGCAAACCTGATGCTTGATCCATATTACCGGACATTCACTGGTTTTCAGGTACTTTCTGAACAAGGATACCGTCCTTGTTCTTGCATTCTCCATTTCTTGAACCCACCTCATTCACAGCATTACAGCACAAGCTGCATAGCATGTACCAGGTTTTCCTTGTACCTTTTCCCGGTTCACTTTTTCTTTGTGAGAGACATCACATGTTTGCCATTAGTTTTGAGATCAATGATGTTAATATCATGTGCCCTTGCTACTCCAAAAATGTGTTTTTTACTGTTTATTTTCAACAGGCCACATCCACATGATATGCTGGTAGTTTTTCTGTGTGCTATGAACTTGTGATAACCAGTTTCTTTTTAAGTTCTGGACTATTTTATCTCGATGCAGGCACTTGTTGAAAAAGATTGGCTAGCTTTTGGGCATCCATTTTCAGATCGTGTAGGAATGCCGAGCATATCTGGATCTTCATTCGAATTAAGCAGAAATGCTTCTTCTACGGGAAGTTTTTCAACATCACCCTTGCGCCAATCTTCAGGCTCAACTCAGGCATCTAATTCATCTCATGCACAGAACAATTATTCCCCCATATTCTTGCAGGTGCACATGCTGACATATATTCTTGGTTATTCTATCAACAAACTAGCATTTTTTTGTAGTTTTGTTAATTTTGATGGACTGCTAAAATTATATTATGATCCTCATGAAGTTTTTAAATACAGTTACCTTCATTAGTTTAAAAGATGTCCTTTGTCCTACCTGAAAAAGAAACATCATGAGATCACCATTAAAAGCCTGATGGAACATACCGAAAAAGAGGCAGTGTTTTCTGATGAAATCACATCTGGTTCATTTGCAGTGGGTTGATTGTGTTTCACAGTTGTTAAGGATTTATCCATTCGCTTTCGAATTCTCCTCAGTACGTATCTTTCTTTGACACCTGACATGCATTTCTTGTTTTTCAATTCTTTTAATGAGGGTGACATTTCATTTGTATTATTCTTTTTCTCCTCCCATAGTTAACGGCATTCTTACTTTATGGTGGTTCAGAATTTCCTGGTGGATTTCTTGGATTGTGTGCTTTCTTGCCGTTTTGGAAATTTCTTGTGTAACAGGTAATTTGAGAAGTGCAACATTTTGAAATTCCTGGGATCTGCATGCATATCTAAATATAATCCAAATACTGTGGAATGCTCTCTAAACTTGTTTTCATGTACTAAATTCATCTTTATTTTGGTTCCTTCATGATCAAATTGCCTTGTAAACAACTTAAAATTTACTTAAGGTGCACTGAGACAGCTAACATTATCAACCATGTGTTTACTTCAAGTATAGGTACTTTGCTTCTGAGATTACATTGGGTTCATTCCACAATCTTTAGGAAGCTAGTCATCTGTACTTCTCTGTCTGTCATCTAAACTTACACTGCCTTCTTTCCGTTTGTTGGTGCCTTTGTAGGAAAGTAGTTGAATCTTTGTGTTTAATCCCTTCATTCCAGGATCAGTGTGTTTATTATTACTATCTTTGCATTTCACAAGATCATAAGTTTTATAAGCTTGCAGAAATGTGGAACAAAGCTTATGATTCTTTGTACCTTAGATTACAACTATGGTATGTTTTATAAATTTTTTAATGAACCTAGCATTAGTTCCTTCACTGTTTATTAGTACGAAAACTGTGATTCTAACTCTGAATTCTGAGCTAGCTGCAATTGTCATGAAGTTTTTATTCTTTCTAATTTCTCTGGTAATTTAAAAAAAAAATTTCAGTGAGAAGGAGAGACAAATATGTGGTGTAGATGAAAGTTGTGGATGCCTGTGGGCCTATTTGGCTGATGTGCGTTCTTTGGAGGGGAGGTCCCATGCCCATTATAACCTTTTCTATGATACATTGAAACACAACGGGCCACTTTTACCTCCAGCAGCTGCTTTAGCCCCAACACTTTGGCCCCAATTCCATCTTCGTTGGGCATGTCCTTTTGAATCCCAAGCTGGTGAGCTTGAGGCTGAATGCAGGAACATGGCTATAAAGTTTTCCGAGCTGCAAAAGGTATTAATCTTATGATTTTGGTCACTATCCCTTCTGGTTAATCAGAAATAGATTGTGCATGGCATGGACTGGAAGCATGTAATGGTATTACCAAGCACAATGTTTTTCCGAAATATTTATCTGGTGTTGTGATTCTAACAGGCTAAAGAAGTGGCTGAAATGAAAGCTAAAGAATACTTGGCGGCCATGGAAATATTGAATGCGGATCTACAAAATGAGAAACAGGTCAGCAGCTCAGCAATGAACTTGGCAAAAAGAGCCAGCAAGGAAAACGCAGCCATACAGCGAGCCGTACAATCACTGGGGTGCAGGGTTAATTTTACAAATAGCAGTGATTCTACCATTGATGTTGAAAGCAGACTGATGGAAACTTCGCAAAGGCTCTCTCTTCCTAAAAGAGAATCTGAATATACAATGGGACATAATGACAGATCAGATTTATCTGTTTCGATTACGGTTGTGGCAGATGATGTTGTTCCCAGCAGCAGTCCACTCGGTCAAGTCTGTGAAACATTGTGTCCTTTGCGTACACAGGGCAGGGGTTGCCAATGGCCAGATGCTGCCTGTGCTCAGCTTGGTAGCCAGTTTGTTGGACTGAAAGCAAATTTCGATGCATTTGACCGGCTTTCTATTTATGACCGATATTTTAAGTCAGAATAAAAATATGGATAATCAGTTTTTTGCCTTGATAATCAGATTTGGTACAAGAAACTGGATATCTTGGCTCTCTGCTCCAAAGCAGGTCTGAAGATATATACTTGGCACATAGATATGGACCCTAGCTTTTTGGATGGGTCTCAGGATATGTTGTACAGAGAACGTAGAGTCGATTTCACTGTAACCGTTCTAGTTTTAGATTTCGATGGAGGACAGAAGCAAGAAAGTGTACATTCTAGAGGCAATGCAGCTAAATGCCCAGTTTGGTGCTGGGTACCTTTCATAAGGTATTTTCAGTATTTTGCTATTAACTTAATTCTTTTCTTGAACAAAGAGTTAGTTTGTGTACAGATATTTAGACTATTCATTTGCAGTAATGTCCCCCCCCCCCAAAAAAAAAAAATAATTGACAATTTGATGCATACTGACTACTGACTATGTAGGATTCCATAGTAAAAGCTAGGGGCATAATTGAGAGTTCAAGGAAAATTTTAAATTTCGATTGAGAAAAGATATAAGTATTTGAAGTTGTTAAAAAATGGACTTGGTTTTCATTCTTGATTTTTATGCTCTTGAGTTTTAAGTATTTAGTGACTTTTCTTAAGCTAACCTTATTTGATGGCCGGATTTTAGTTTTTATTATTAAAATTAGGATATGGATACATTGTCCCTGGTGTTAAACTTTAATATTTTTTTTGCATATAATAGTTACATTTTTAATAAATCAATAAAATTAATCAAGTGTCATTACCAAATGTGGGTGTATCAAACTAATATATTAATATAAAAAGTAAAAGAAAATAGAAATGTAAGTTTTTAATTTATTTTTTTTCCTATGTATCAAACAATGGAAGGACTTCTGAAGAGCAATTGCTTTTTATTTATTACATCTAATTGAAAATAAAAGGGTATACATGATTTTTGGGCATTGTATGACAAAAGCTAATAAAACACCATAACTTTTGAAGTGCGGTAGCAAACTCTGCAAACCCATTTTCAGATTGCGGAATCGTTTGTACCCAAGAAAAAGATAAATCACGAAAAGATATTTTCATTAATGGCTGATGATAACATCCTTTGAATACATTAATAATAACATATAATTGACAGCAAAACCCCTTCCTCTTCCCCACTCTTCTTTTTTCATTTCAGATTGTACATGCTTGAAACAGGTATAAAAGTCTTCATCACACAACAATTCTACGAAAGGAGGAATGAAAGCTTACAATGAACTGTGCCAGCGGACAGCTGAATCTGAAAACATATAGCTTCCTGATGTCCATTGTTCAATAGTTCCCATGTGATGTCGGAAAGTCCAACCAACACACTGCTTCATGCCATCAAATAAAATCCCTTCACCGGTTTTGAAGCCCCTCGATCACCTTTTTCCACTGCCATGCTCTTTGTTTCGCATCATCAAATGATAGCACCTTTTTTGGCTGAACCACCATAAATCAGAACACGCACAAAAGCATAGCCACAATTGAAATGTAAAGGTTAAAATGTGTTGTTAGCCCCTCTACTTGTATAGATTTTGAGATTTGGTCCCTGTACCAAGTTAAATATTTAACCCTCCTACTTTTTCAATTTAAAATTTCTAGTTCAATTATTATCATTGTCGTTGGTAGTTTCTATCAAATTTTTTCAATTTAACATAGTTATTTCTGTGAATCATATGGTACGACGTATGAGAAAAATCTAATCAGGATTCCAAATTGACAAATTCTGACAGTAGATGATTTTAATGACTGCACTGAGAATTTTAAATCAAAAAAGTAGAATGACCTAATTTTTAACTTTTTCAGTATAATGACTAAATCTCAAATTTTGTCAAAGTACAGGGACTAACAGCATATTTTAACAAAATGTAAATCCTTTTTTCTTTCATTACCCACCCCTATGACAACCATATAATATTTTGATCAACCATAGAACAGTCCCAGTGTTGAGAAAAATGGAACACAAAGAGCCAGTGTGTACTATAATTCCAGATTTGCAGTATCTTTCCATTAATAAACTTGAGGAATTCATTTGTATCCTATCAGGACATGATCATATACTTACCGTGCAAATCTTGAAGTGCGATGGACTTGTGACCTGGACGCTGAGGTCATTAGAATTGTTGGACCAAATAATGTTCCCTTTCACGACCAGTTTTGAAGGATCAACATAGATCAATTTTGGCTTGTCAGTGAGGATAAGCTGCACCTTCTTGCTTGATAACTTTTGTAGTTTCTTCACCATTGAGATCATAAGAACAGATTCTCCCAGATCCAAAAATTGTTGCCTATTTACATCAGCAATGGGGAGAGAAACAACACAAACATTAAGGCTCTAATGGTTAAGGACGAAAAAAAATCGAATTTAATAGTTGAGCCAACAAAATAGCGAATGTTTTAGAATCGAACATTTTCCTTATTGTTTTTTTCCCTACCAAGTGGAATATAATGCTCAATCTATAGCTGTTTCCCTAAGAGCAAAAATGGACAAATCAATGATGCTACTAAATATTAATAGGTTCTAGAAGTCCGCAAACGCACAAGCTTATGAGCAAAAATTGTCTTTTCAACAAAATCAAAGGGCATGTGCTGAGAAAATAACAAGACAGGATGATGATAAATACCATTTTGAGTCGAAGGAATCAATTGAGGCCAGTCTAGTTATATGACCAGAAGATTCAGCTGATGATGAGGAACTGACGATTCCATCACTCTGTCCAGCAGAACCATCTCCAATGTGCGTAGGATTCCATGAAGAATCAATATAATCATCACCGTCACTTGATTGAGCCTGAAATTTTAACATATAATAATAAATTCTAAAGCTTACAAAACACAAGACGTAAAGGGAAGTTGGATTCTATCATCAACAATGATTGAAAAACATGCCGCCGTCATACCCCGTCTCTAAAGCAAGCTTTGGAGGGGTTTGTGCTCTTAAACTACTCCAATCAATTCCCCTAAAGAAAGGATGTATCTTGAGCGTGGCATAGCCATCAGGTCCAGCACCTGGTCGTTTACTGGGATCTAGATCCTGCACCGAATAGTTGCATTATAATTCTGAAGCCACAACTTGTAACTCAGAAGTTAACATCACACGTGACATAGGATAGCCTGAAGCTAAAAGGGGAAAAGTAGTAATGTTGGATGTGCATAACTCTGATCCTGTCCCAAAGAGAAATCACAAGAAAAATAATCCGTGCTTGTGCTTCAAGATTGCAGCTTATGAATCTTATCATGATGGCTTGTTTTAAAGGGGGAGGGGAGGTGGGGAATAGAGATAGGAGAGAAGGAAAAGAGGTAGTAACTCGAAAGGGATGACGATAAAAATACAAGAGGACCAATATTCAAACTAGAATTGGGAAAAGGGAGAAAAATGAAACAGTCCGTAAATAATTTCTCCATCAGGATTCACCATTTTTTTTGCCATCTTAATATGAGCGTTCCTAGAGGTTTATTTCTTCTTTTATACTTCAATATGAATAAATGAATAATCTGAAAATGTAGAAGCAATCTAGAGGAAACTTTCACATTAACTCTCCATAGACATACTACAAAATAACAACAGTCTCCAATTAAAGCAACCATTAGAATACATAAAACAATTATAAAAATGTAAAATTTTTATAAACAAAGTCATTTCTCGTTTATTAGGAAAGTGGATACCCTAAAACGATAATAAGGGAAATTATCTCATAATTTCAAAAACGAAAACTGATTTTCCATCCCCAATGGGTGCAGAGAACCCCATGCGTATCGAATTCTTTGCAGTTTCTGAGTCCTTCGAAAACTTGGCTCAAATTGACCGATCAGATTGTCCAAATATATATTAGTTACCAAGCTGCTTCTATTCTATGATCTTTCCATCATAAACATACAGAAATAAATATGATATGCATCTATTTAGAGAAGAAGATAACAACTGCTTTAAAAAGTCTTAAAAATGCAAGTTTATGGATGCACAGTAGATACGAAATCCAATAAGCAGAAATTTGGAGCTCACCAATAAGCGATCAATAAGGTCTCTAGCTTCTTCAGAAAAATAATTTGGAAATCTTATATCTCTGGCTATGATTCTTTGAAATATTAGCCATTCACTTGCATCTTTAAAAGGAGAAGTCCCTGAAAGCATTTGGTACAAGGTGCAGCCAAGTGCCCAGAGGTCATTTCTGTTTGAATATTTTCAAAAGAACAAGCTAGTTATCCTATGAACAAGATCAAGGAAAACAACTAAGCCAAATCACAAGTCCCTACAATTGAATTATTATTATTTTTCTGGGCCAAAACAATTGAATTATTTAGGAAACCAAATGGTAGAGGGAAAAGTGTGGTGGAAAAGGGGGCAAGGGATAAGGAAAAAAAAACAATGAAAAAAAAGTCCACAATTATAGCAAGCTTAAGATTCCATTTCAAGTTTGACAATTTTAATCACGACTGTTGACAAGCTCATTAAGAGATTGAAGGTCTCTTACCCGAAAGTAGCTGGAGAAGAATTTAGGACTTCAGGAGGAACATATGCGGCAGTCCCCACAAATGTGCATGCCTTATCATCTGGAGATGATAATTAGTCTTAAACATGGGAAGGTAGGGGGATTTAAACATGAAAAAAGTTATCGTGATTTTACCTGAGGATGCATTAGGAAGGACTGTAATTTGGCTATTCTGCATGGGCTTTATGCTGCCAAAGTCAGCAATCTTAATATGCCCATCTGTAGTAAGAAGCAAGTTCTCTGGCTGCCATGTAAGATCAAACATTAGCATTTTTAAAATGTCAATGCAATAGAACATGCATGCTGAGAAAATACCTTAATATCTCGATGTATCAATCCCATGTTGTGTATGTATTCAAGAGCATCTACAACTTCTGCAGCATAAAAGCGAGCTTCATCCTCTGATAAACGACCTTTCTGAACAAAAAAATAACCAGATGGTGATACTGAACCATGAATAAACCAACAGTTATCAGACCAAGTGCTAAATAACAACAATAAAGTTTGAGCTCAAGAATATACAGGCATTCAAAGCTATAACTAAGGGATAGAGTTGGCAACATTACGCAATGAATTTTAAAAGGCTCCAAACTGGTGATTGGGTAGACTTTATATCACAGATAAAGAAGCATATCTGACTATCCCAGATTTATACAATTAGTTTTGTCAGAGAAATAGAGAACAAATATACAATTGAAAATGTTCACCAGATTAATTGACAGAGCAACTAATCAATTTCAAACAGCTCAATCATATGCTCCGAGGGGGGGGGGGGAAGCTACCACACAACATGCCCTCTTTTATGTATGAGTTTTCCATAAGTATGTAGGAATACATGCCAAGAGTAACTTACTCTTGTTATTTGGTCAAAAAGTTCTCCACCTTCACAGGACTCAAGTGCCATATCTTCACAATATATCAAAGAAAACAACGTCAATCAATGAAGCAAATTGAATGAACTGGCAATACATAATTAATGGAAGAACTCAAGTAAGAATTTTCCTTTTCTTTTGTAAAAACTAACTAAACAAGTATGCGCATAATATAATGGAAGACATAACTAAAAATACTTACATAGTGAAAAAGTATCTTGAAATGTAAAATAGAGCCGCACAACACCAGGATGGTCCAATTGGTCAAGCACTATACGTTCCAGCTTTACATATGCAGTTTTATTTTCCTTAGTGATGAACTTTTTGTCCATGATCTTCAAAGCATACACCATTCCCGTATCCTTCTTCTTTGCCCTCACAACCTGATGGATATTCAAAACAACAACAACGTGAATAAGAAGCTCAAATGAGAAATGGTGAGTGAAGAAAAGGATATACTAAGTAAAATAAATTAATAAACAATTTCCAATAAAAAGAAGAAGAAGAAGAAGAAAAGTTTACAGCTGCAAAAATTAATGATGATAAAAAATAACCCCCCCCCCCAAAAAGCAATGTCAATGAACACACACACACACACACATATAAATGTATATATGTGTGTATATATTCTAAACTAACAAATCAAGCAGCCATCACTTCTATACAAATTTCATTTCATAAAGGAGTAGCATGAAACATAAATAAATTTGTCCAGTTGGGTCATCCATTTTCACTCTTAACCATACAGACAGTTTCTGCCTTTTCTGCTCTTATCCAATATATACATTAATATACTAAAAATATCAGAAACTCCTTCATTCACATCATTAATGTCTAGTACACAGCTGAAGTGCTCAAATAACAGAAATTACTTTAATTTAGCCTCATATTTTCAAAAACTCAAATTTCTAAAAGAGTGCCAATAAAAAGTGTTTATTAATAAGTTATTTAGATTCTGAGATGGTGAAAAAACAAAAGAGCAAAAAGGGAAAAAGAGATGAACAGCATAAAAATTAACCAAATAAATATTTGATATCAATGTCATTATCTATAAGACATAAAACAAAAAGAGAGCAATAAATAAGATCTTGATCCAGCAGTAAAAGGAAAAGCAGTAGGCTCAAAATCCCACACTCCACTCATGTGCAAGTTGAACTATCGCCGATTTGCTAGTTATGAAAATAAGTGAACAATTTGAGGGTAGTAAATATCACACATAGCCCTGTATATAGTAAATATCACACATAGCTAAAATAAAGCATATATAGTTCAACTTGCACATGAGTGCAGTAGGCTAAAAGATTTTCCGTTCATCCTCCTTCCAAGCATAGCCTAAATATTACACATAGTCAGCTAATATAGGAAACAGAAACAGAACAACACATTGTTTATGCAACAGAACTTCATGTTTTTCTTTGCACTAAGTTTCTATAAACTAAGCAAAATTATTTCCCTTTCATTCAAATAGCTTGTATCACTACTAAAAAAAACCCACAAAATTCACAAAGATAGCTAAATTTATACCAAAAACACACAATTCATAAAGAAAGCATCATTGCCCATCAAGTTCATAAATTAAAGCATGCATACATACAAATATAATAAAAATAATAAATTATAACCAAAAACAGTGTGTGATCTACTTAGAGTGATTTGACTAGAATCAAACTCAAATACAAAAAAAAAAAAAAAAAAAAACTAACCTTCGAGTAAGAACCAACACCGTAGATCTTACCCAATTCAAAATCCTGAATACTGAAATTCTCTTGAGGAGCTCTAAATGCAAAGATTTTGGATCTCTGAACATTGTTAGAAGCACCAGTATTAGAAGAATTGTCTTTGTTAGTATCATCAGTTTCCTGAACCCTAAGCTTTGAATCAAAATCCTTCTCCATGGCCAACATTTCTCTCCCAAAAATTCCCTTACTTTCCCTTTTACAACATCACAGCAATAAAAATAATTATTGAGAGAAGCTTTTCTTTTTCGATTTTTGTTTCCAGTCAAAGAGAAGAAAAGAAAAAGAATCCTTTTTCTCTTTATTGAGATAGATTGGATCTTCCTTAAATATTCTTCTGAAAAAATGAGGAAAATAAAGTTGAAATTGATTCTTTTCTTGTCACTATAATAGAATTTTATGAAATTTATACAAATTTGTGTAAGTATAATTTAAAAATATATATTATATATTAAAGGAAAAAGATGAAAATGGGAGTGATCAGCTTTTGAGGAATTTCAAAACCCTAGAAAGAAAAAATTAAAATATATATTTAAAAAGTGAAAGAGCTGTCTGTATGCTAACTGCTAAGGGTTCAAGTTATCTGTTGCAATCAATTTTTTATCATATAATCCATTCAATATATTATTTTAATGATATTTGAATTTAATTATTAAAATATTAATGTATATATATATATATTAACATTTATTGATAATGCTGATTTTTAGTTATGAGTTTTGGAATGATTTGAGTTAAAAATTTGGAATAATAATATTTAATTTGATTGTAAATTTAAAATATATATATTAATTGAAATTTTTAAATTAAATTATTTTTTCCTTTTTTTCTGTAATGCTAATTTAATATAAAAATTCAATTATAATATTTAAATTTTAAAAAACCAAAGGGCTTTTATTGCAATAACATGAATTTTGATTCTTTTATTGCACTAACTTGTTCCCAATTCAATATTTGGTAAAAGAAATTTATGGAGGAAAGATTCAAAATTATTTTAGTTTTACATATTTTAAATTATTAATATTTTAATAATTTATCTATTTTATTTTATGTTTTATTTTAATAAATTATACATGTCAAATGTAAAGTAAATTTAAAAATCTTAATTATTTGTAATTATTAGATTCGAATATCTAAATTCAAATTTACATCTATTATTCATATAAATAATACAAATTTAAGTAATAAGTATTTGAATATCTATTCACATTGCTCCAAAAAGATAATAAATTATAATTTTAAAATTTAAATTTAAATTTAAATTTAAATATATTCAAATACAGAATTTCGAATTAATATTAAGTTTGAATTTAACTTCTATTTAAAATGTAAAAAAAAATATTGGAAAAGTGTAATTGAATTAAATGTACATTGGAGAGGTTGTTAGCACATGCCATCCAATGATGCAACATCATTTTCTCTTTTCTCCATCAACAATTTCTAAATGAAAAAAGAAAAAAATTGATTGAAGGTTAAGTTTATTACATTTTTATAAATTAATTTAATTGGTCTACTAAGTTGAATTAAAATTCATATTTTTTTCTCTCAATATTTTTTAATTAAATTTGGTTTTTAATATTATAAATTTTGAATTTGATCATAAATATTTTAAAAAATTGAATGGTTGTTTCTTAAAAGGAACATTAATTAATATGTTAAATTTTCAAATAAAATAACTTGTATAATAATTTATTTGTACTTGATACTAATTTTTTGAATTTTTTATTTTTATTTTTAAATTTTTAAAAAATATTAAAATTATTTATTAATGTGACATATAAGATAAATAAGAGAAATTATTAGATGGAACATTCCCACCACATAAGCAATGGTCCCATTCAATTATATAATACCATGTAAAATTATTTTTACATGTCATTTGATGACTAAAAAATAAAAAAAATTGTCCAAAAAATTTTGTTTTCTCCAACCTTCAATCATATGAGAAATTTTTTTTCTTTTTCATAGATAGAATGGGTAAAGGTTGATAAAACATGATTTTTTGGATAATTTTTTTTAATTTTTTAATCAACAATGACATGTAAAAATAATATTACATGGCATTATATAATTGAATGGGATCATTGCTTATGTGGTGGAAATGATTCATCTAATAACCTATCGACAAATACTTCATGCTAACATAGTTAAAAATTTAATATTTTAAGTGTTTGGAAAAAACTTTTTAATTCTATTTAAAAAATTAATAATTAAATTTAACTTTGAAAAGAATAAATATTAAATTAACAAAAGTCGAAGATTAAATTTCACATTATATTTTTTTTAATCAATTATCTTCTAATCTTCAATATAGATTTATGAATTTGTATCTAATAACATTTCCCTTTTCCTTCGTAACTTTCTTTTTGAATATTAAAATTAAAACATAAGTTTTTTTTTTAAATACTTTTAAATTGAAATTTTTAAAAAATTAATTACGTGTTGGATAAAATATAGTATATTATAATTATTGAGAGTAGTAAGTAGGTCCAAAGCATGGGCGGTAGGAGCCAGGTTACGTGTAGGCAAGAAATGTGGGCCAAGTGGGTTCCCAAAGAAAAGCATTGGGACAAGCCCACGTTCAGCCTGTGCTTTCAACCACATATATCAACGCCCCTTTGATTGGGACGTCCCCTATTACATGGAACCAAACTCCACAATCCTCACTTCTCCGTAAAAATAAAAACAAATTTATATTCATATTTATAAAAATAATAATAAACATTACAAAAAATTGTAGTAAAAAAACAACGTAAAAATTAATTAAAATATGACTTGAAAAAACATATAATGGTTATTATTTTAAAAGTAGGGATAACAATGGAAGGTCAAATTAATAAAGTCTAAACAATAGTGAATAATTTTTATATTTTACTAAAGTGATGATTTGTCTCTTTATGTAAACATTTTTGTTCTCTTTGTAGTTTTTTTTTTCTTGGTGTCCTCTTATGCCTTAGTTGATAAGGGGAGTTCATGGAGATTGATAGTGTTTATATAGAACAAAGGGACATGTCAAATGGCTATAAAGATTTCAATGAAAGCTTGCAAGTCCTAGGACTGCAAAGAGATGAGAAGTTAAACCTAAAGATTAAGTGACATTTTCAAGTTGAGAAAGTCGTGTCTAAGAAAGGTATTAAATCAAGACATTTGAAAGCAGTTATTCTGAAATTTTGGCCTTTGAAAGGTACGATTGATATTTTCGAGTTGGAATAGAATATTTTCCTTTTTACTTTTAGCAATGAAAATGATAAAGGGTTGAGGTTCAGTATCCATGGCCTATTTTGGACAAACATATATGTTTCAAAGATTGGTCTATGGGAAAAATGTTAGAAGAAACTAACAAATATGCCTCAAGGCTCAAAGTCTAAGTTCTAGGTCCATGTCTCTAATATTCCTCTACATTGATTGAGCAAAGAAAATGTTGTTAAGGTAGGGAACCTTTTACCCTGTCTTGTGGAAGTTTATTTCTAAACCAATAAGCCTAGCTCCTTAAGGATAAAACTTGAGGTGTTCATTGGTGAAACCTTGAGAATCAGGTTTAAGAGTAAGCGATCAAGTAAAAAAATGGTTAAAAGCAAGTATAAATACGAGAGGTTTCCAAAGTTCTATTATAGGTGAGATCATTTGGGTCATGGGTGTAATAAGTGATCAAGTATAAATATGGTTGGTAAGGTTGAGACTAGTAGTGATCAAATTAACAAAGGAAGACGGTGAGCTATTAGTTGTCCTAACAAATCAAACAAAGCTAGTGTGTATGAATTGAAGTTGTGGCATGAGAAACTTGGGCACATTCATTAAAAAGTGCTTCAAAGATTGGTTCGATATGATCCTGCAAGAGAAATTTTGAAGTTGAATGGTGTCATTCCTAAAGTTTGTAGTGGATGCTTGAAAGGGATGAAACACATGGAAAATCATCAACAGTTGTTACATATCTAAACTACTACAACTTTTGAGCTACCCTACATGGATCTTATTACACCTATGCGAATTGAGAGCATCACTGGAAAACATTGTCTTAACTTGTGTAGACGACTTCTTGAGGTATACAGGGGTGAGATTTCTTAGAGAAAAGTTTAACACATTTGAAGAATTTAGAAAATTGTGCAAGAGACTTATGAATGAAAAGGATCAGATCATTGAGATGATCAGAAAAATCAAAAGTGATCATGGATGTGAGTTCAAGAATGAAGGCTGTGCCAATTTTTATGACAAGAAAAGGATTAAACACGAGTCCTCCACTTCTAAGACACAACAACAGAATAAAGTTATTGAACACAAGAATCGCATCATATAGGAGATGGTATGAGTGGTGCTCAACAATAAAGGAGTTGCTCATAGGTTTTGGGCTGAGACGATGAACATTGCAACCTATGTGATCAACAGGGTTCTTATCAAACCAAAGACTCATATGACATCTTACGAGATGCGGATGGGGAGAAAGCTAAATGTCAAATATTTCTGTGTTTGGAAGTACCTACTACATCTTGAAGGATCAAGAATATTAAGGCAAATTCAATTCAAAGATTGATGACGGAATCTTTTTAGGATATTCATGTAATAGCAGGATCTTTCAAGTATACAATAAAAGAACTCAGAAGGGTATGGAATCATTCAATGTGGTGGTAAATGATGATGGAACAACAGAAGATAGAAAAAGATGAAGATGATGAAGTGTCACCCATAATACTTGATGAAGTGACCATTGGACTTGGCACTAAGAATGTCTTGAAAAGCATGTTGCTAAAACACATGAAGATGAATTTGTTGATTTAATTGATGATAAAAAAAAAGATGTTGAACTACCTTAACCTTTTTCCAGAGTTAGAAAGAATCATTCAGTTAATGTCATCATTTGAAATATCAATGATGAGGTTTGAACAACAGAAAGACCAAGGCAAAACTATCGAGATATGTTGAGACTTGCCTGCTATACCTCTCAAATTAAGCCTAAATGTATTAAAGATGCATTGAAGGATGCTAACTAGATTCAAGCCATACAAGAGGAACTTCAATAGTTTGAAAGGAATGAAGTTTGGCAACTTGTGCCTAAGAATAACATCATAAGCACAAAGTAGATTTTCAAGAATAAAGTTGATGGATGTTGGAGCCCAATTTATCCGGGCCCAAACTTTAAACCAAATTGAACCCAATTTTAAATTTAAATTTGTTCTAAGTTTAAATTTATTTAAAAAAATATCCAAATACAAATCTTAGAGTCCAAATTACACATACTAAAACCCATACCCAAAGCCCAATTACAAACCCAATGACCTAAACCCTAACCTAGCCCACTACATTTTGAAAAAATAGGAACCTAAGCAGCAAGTGGATCTGCAACCACCCTCCTTCGTCCAATCAGGAGTTGCCACGTCAGCACCAACAACATCACCTCCTTCAACTTGGACTGCCACCATCGCTACTGCCAAGCCGAACCTGCAAAAAAGGAAAAGACCAGCATTTAGTTCTAAAGGATAAATTAGCATGATTGTATAATCGATTATAAGAACCAAATTCAAACAATTGTAGAGGTTACGAATTTTTTGGGGAAATTAATACAAAAACAACATAGATTTTCTAGTATCTCGCAATCAATATACAAGCATTTGAAACACTGATATCGAAGCATTCAAGGCGTTCTGATCTCCAGGTACATATTCACAGATGCATTCATTTATTGTTTATACACTAGTAAAAATTCAAAACGTTCATATACAATAACTGGCATATTCATTCTGTCATTGATTATTATTTATTATTACTAATTTTTAAATATTTTATAATAACTACGTAATAAATATAATAAATAATTTTAATAATAATAATAAAATCAAAAAAGGAATCGGAAAGGGCATATCTGGGATCCAAAACGCCGCCACCACCGGAGCCACGAACGGGGTCCCTCCGGGCCATCCCATGTTCACGAGGGATCCCTTCATTCGTACACCTGTAAAAAAAAGAGAACACTTAAAAAAACGTATTTTTAAGTCATCAAAGTTTTTAGATCTGAAAGATCTAGTTTATAAAAGTTTGATCTTTTTTAAATAAAGGAAAACAAAAAAGGTGAAAATAAAAATGTGAAACAACGAAAACAGATTTGAAGAAATAAAGAATCAAAACTTGGATTTTTGACAAACCGAACCAGATCTAGGTTTTTTGGGTTTTTGAAACAGAAGCTTTAAAGGAAACAAAAAAGGATTTTTAAAACATTTTAAAGTAGATCCGAGCTCGATATAGTTAGATCGGAGCCAGGATCTATGACTTTTGAAAAAATATAAGAAAAAGGGAAAGGTTTGCTTACCTGAGCCACTGTGGACGGCGGCGCGTGGTGATGGGTGATAGCGGACCGACGACGGAGAAGAGCCAAACCCTAAGTTCGATCGTGGGGGAAGAAGAGAGAGAACAGAGGAAAAAGGGAAGCAAAAAGAATTTTTTTTTAAAAACAAATGATCAAATGAAATTTTTGAAGATTTTTAGCCTTTTATAGGCTTTCAAAACGGCGGCGTTTTGAGGAGAATAATCTGGTCTCAAAACGATGTCGTTTTGGCGTCAAACCCAACCTCAAACCCTATTACAACCCGACCCGCAACCAGGATCCGCGTGTTTTTGAGTTTTGGGTTATTTACCCGCGATCCTTCTGTATTTTTTTAATTTTATAATTTCATCCTTTTTATATTTTTAATTAATTTTAAATATGCCCATTAATTTTATTCCATTTTCAATTTAGTCCTTTAACCTTTTTGAAGTCCATGAAGCTACCACGTGACCCTTTTTGGTTTATTTATGCAATTGGTCCTTCCATTTTATTTTGTTTCAATTTCATCCTTAATTCAAATTTTGATTTATTTTTAAATGTGCCCAGAAATTTTAAATAATTTTCACTTTAGTCCTTTGACTTTTGTAATTCTGAGAAGCTGCCGCATGGTATTTTTTGGGTTTATTGCACAAAAGGCCTTTATTTTCTTTAAAAATCTCATTTTACCCCCAAGCTTCCAAAAATCACATTTTTACCCCCAAACTTCTCAAAAATCACATTTTACCCCCAAACTTCTCAAAAATTACAATTTTACTCTCAAACTTCTAAAATTACATTTTTACCCCCAAACTTATCAAAAATTACATTTTTGCCCTGAACTTCTCAAAAATCATGTTTTTACCTTGAACTTTCCCAAAATTACATTTTTACCCCTACACTTTTCTAAAATTACATTTTAACCCTAAATTCTCTGAAACTTTATTTTTAACCCCTTTTTTCCTTTTTCTTCGATTTTTATATATAAAATTTAATTATTATTCTTTTTTATTAATCTTTTTTGATTCGCGATTCTATCATATTTCGTATATTATTAATCTCATGCTTAATTTTTGCATTTATTTGCTTAATTATTATTTATTTTTTTCGTTATTTGCACATTCATGTTTAATTTACGCATTTATTTTTTAAATTAAATTTTCTTTCTGATTTTCTCTAAAAAACGAATATTTTAAAATTAAGGCAATATTCCTTTATTTCGGATTTTGAAAAATTGTGCCTTAACTTACTAGGCGCGATTTTTCTTCAAACCAAAATAATCGAATACCCTTTTAAAGGTTTGAAATTGGCAATGAAAGAATACCCTTTCAGATTTTGAGACGTTATGTCCTAACTCACTGGACGTGACTTTCTTCCTCGGTCATTTCGAAATAACGAAACTTCCTCACAAAATTTGATTTTCCTTCTTAAACGTGTACATCAAATAAATCATGCATTTAAAGATCGTATTTTAAATTTTACTTGAGTTTTCAAATTTTTAACAAATCAAGACCGGGTAATAATCGACATGGTACCAATTTTGGGCGTGTGAGGGTGCTAATCCTTCCTCGCACGTAATCGACTCCCGGACCCAGTTTCTGGATTTCGAAGACCAAAATGTTTTTCAAAACGGATTTTAAACATTTTGTGGTGATCCAATCACACCGAATAAAAGATTGGTGGCGACTCCCATTTTTCAATTTAAAAATATTTTTCGAGAGTTGTTTGTTTTCCCAAAAATAAACGTTTCGACAATGGACATGGGCATATTACTCACAACAAAGCCAAACTTGCGGATAGGGATACACTCAAGTTGAAGGGATAGATTTTGAGAAAACCTTTGCACCTGTTGTAAGACTTAGAGTCATCGTAATGTTGTTTTCTATAGCCACTCATCTTAACATCAACTTGGGCCATATGGATGTTAAGGTGCCCTCCTAAATGGTTTTTTAAAGGAAGAGGCTTATGTGGCTCAATCAAAAGGCTTTGAAGACTCAAATTGTCCAAACTATGTGTACAAGCTGAGGAAGGCTTTGTATGATCTTAAACAAGCCCCTCGAACTTATTATGAGAGGTTATCCTAATTCTTGTTTGATCAAGGGTTTTAAGGAGAGTCCGTTGACAAGAAATTATTGTTAGAAAATTTTGGTTTAGAAAATGATTTTGTTGCACAATGGAAATTTAAAAATTTTCTAAAGTCGAGCCATTGTCTTATTTATAAAAACAAACATTTACCAAATTAGTACATGAGTTTTGGGCTAGGTGGACCTAGTCATTTCTCGACTTTCTACCTACACGATTTTCTCCAATATTCTCATACCCTCAGTTTGCTTAGAGAGTGAGCTCTAATTACACCAAACCGATTTCACACAATGAAAACTTATTGATATTCCAGTAGGAAAATCAATTTCTCTATATGAGCTAGAAAGTTAGATTGATCTCTCTAAAAATATAATTTATGGTATATTTTGACCTAACCCAAAGTCTCTATTTATAGAGAAAAACACAAGAGATCTAGATGAACAAAAGGGGACAAAATAATATTTTTTTTAATAAAAAATACATAAACACACTAGGACTATATAAATTGGGTAACGCCACCTCGATGCCACCCCCTTCTGGGACTAAGGTTTACACCCATCATGTAATAAATGGACCATTATATACCATTACAAAAGTAACTTAATTACGCTCGTCCAATGACCTTGTCATATGTGTGTTACCCTCATATGATATTCTTAATCTCTTTGGTTTAAATCTAGTCACCCAATATGATTCTATTTCATCTCATGACAATCATTACATCTTTCTTTACAAAAAAAATCAATTACTAACATATAATAATTGAATATCTAGAAAAATGACTCGTGGTCAAGTACTTTTCCATCAACCATATAATATCAATGAGAGAATACCATTTACCCTATATGGGCTATGAATTCCACTATTATAACTGAAGTTATGTCATGTAGAAATTGTGTACCCAACGTACTAGCTTTTGGCTCTATTGTCAATTGGACTCAGGCTTTCAATACATCAAAACATACGAGTCATGCATGATAATCAATCACTTGCTCAAGATTGAGGTAAGCCACACTATGAATGTCACAAATGAATAAATTCATAAATGAATCTAAGATAAATTCAACTTGGGTCTTGTCCGATTTATTGTCAATCTAGATAACAACACCTATGTCTCTATCTTTTAGAACCTCCACTCTGATACTCAATACAAGGGATCTCCCCAATAAAACTTGATAGACGACATAATAGTCCTTGAATCAATTTGCTCAACTTTGATTCATCAAACAATAGACCATTAAGATTACTTACTAATATAAGTTGTCTTTTCTTATTATGATTCGACCACATAATACAACTTAATATTAGTTAAACATAAGGTAATCAATGAGCCAATATTTTCTTATTCATTTTGTTTTATATGCAAAACCATTGAGGAAAAATACAAAAAATAATAATGTGAAAGATGAAATTTTATTTAAACCAATATGTTCGAAAAATAACAAGTATATATGATGAAATAACTACACTAAGGGCACTAGATCCCAACAATTATTCATTAGAAGATACAGAGGTACAACTACTTTAGCTTAAATTTACATTGATAACATAATCTTTGATGCTACTTCACTTGGAGTAAGAGACAATTTTGTGAAAATGTTGCAAAGTGAATTCAAGATGAGTATAGTGGGTAGATTGTCATACTTTCTTGGGTTCTAGATTAAGCAGCTAGAGGATGATACATTTCTTTCATAGGAGAAGTATGCCAAGAATCTAGTGAAGAAGTTTTGGTTTGGAGAATGTCAAGCTCACAAGAACTTCCATGTCAACAAGTGAAAAGATAGACACAGATACATTGGGAGTGCCCATTGTGGATACTACTTATAAAAGAATGATTGGAAGTCTATTATATCTTATTGAAAATAGACCAAATTTGTTCTTCAATGTTATTGTTTGTGCCAGCTACCAATCAAATCCTAAATAATCTCATGTCAAAGCAGCCAAGAGAATAATTGTGTATGTACATGAAATAGATGAATTTGGGATTTGGTTATCAAAAGATAGTGCTACATGTCTTACTGGGCTGAAAACATTGATGACTGAAGAGCACATCAGGTGGATGTTTTTACATGGGATCATATCTCTTTCAATAGCAGAGGCAAAGTAAATAAATATTAGGAGTTGTTGTGCTTAATTACTTTGGATGAAGAAAATGATGGAGGATTTCAGAGTGGCATTATTAGTGGCCACTATTTATTGTGATAACACAAGTGCTATCAACATTACCAAGAATCCTGTGTTGCAATCAAAGACTAAGCACATTAACATCAGACATCATTTCGTTTGAGAATCGGTTGAGAATGGTACAATAGAGTTGAAGTTTGTAGCTACTCAAAATATATTGGCTGACTTATTTACAAAGGCGTTGGACTCAACTAAGTTCATAAGCTTGAAGAATTCAATTAGGTGTGTCGAGCTTAAAGACTCGACGGATGAAAGAAAGCATCCAAACACGTATCATTGCTGTCATTTTGATTGTTTTTGGTGAGTGAAAATGTTGGCACAAAATCTTTTTATTTTTTTAGGATAAATTTTCAAGATTTCCTCTCTCATGTATTGGAGGGAAAGTCATTAAAGGAGATTGTTACTTTTTTAGGTATAAGTACCAACATTTACTCAAGGCTTGATTCATCCACAAGTACTACAAGCAACCATAAAAGTAGAAATATTTGCAAAAAAAAAAGTCTTTTTCTTGATTTCGTTCTTTCAAAGATTTTCTTTCGATCTCATAATGGCATGAGTCAAGATCACATATTAAGAGAAATTTGAGAGGGTTGAATAAGAGCAACAATCTATTAGTAAGGGTTCATTTGTTCCTTGCATAAATACTTTAAGTTACATTTCCCATAACGACTATTGTCGTGGACACATCGCATGAGGTTGCTACCTAGAAGGCCTTTACTACTCTTGTTCCTTACACCTCTTAAGAGGATATTTGCTTGTAAGTGCTACCAAGGTAGGAGGAGAAATTTCCTCAAAGGCCATGGAAGTTGGTAGTACAAAGGTTCATGTTGGAGAAATCGATTTAAAAAACAATGAATGTTGCAAAGCGAATGTTTAAGTTTTTTTCTTAAAAATGAGCCTTGTGATATATATAATAATAAATCTTAATTTGAATTATTACTTGTTCTTTGAGCAAGGTGGTCTAAGTCGTTTCCTAATTTTTTACCAAATGATCTTCTCTGCTATTCTCTAACCTCGATTTGTTTTGAGTGTGGGGCCAAACAACATGAATTGAATGCACATAATAAAAACTTTAATTAATTTTTAGTGGGTAAGTTAATTTTCTCTAGGATTTTCTCTCTATGGGAAACAAGAAAATTATTTAGCTTACTAAAAAATAGAATTTATTCATCCTATAGTTCCTATCTATAATACATATAAAAGCACGAGTTTGGTAAAACTTTTGAATTTATGAGGATATACTTTATTGTTAAATATATTATTAAATTGACATTAGAATAATAATATATTAGTATTATTATGCGATAATAATAAATTAATATTAATTAAATGATGTTATATTAATTTGAAATTAAATAGTTTGGTCTTATCTTTTAAAAGTTCTACTTAAAAATAACACAATATATTATTAATTAATAAAATCATTAACCCAACAAGTGGTTCCATTGAAAAAGAGGATGTTGTTTATCCTAAGGGTCCCGGGTTCGGGTGTCTGTGTGTGCAAGATGTGTGTGTCTTTTCAAAGAGTTAAAAAGTATGAATAGATACTGTCTAAACATTTTTTTTTTGAAAAAAAGGAAAAGGTCTCGAAAAATATTTTTAAATTGAAAAATGGAGTCGCCACTAATCTTTTTTATTTGGTGTGATTGGATCATCGTTAAAAGTTTTAAATCCGTTTTAACAAACATTTTGGTCTTCGAAATCCAGAAAAAACAGGTTCGAGAGTCGATTATATGTGAGGAAAGATTAGCACCCTCACACGCCCAAAATTGGTACCTAATCGCTGACTTAAAAAGTCTTATTTGTTAAAAATTTGAAAACTCAAGTAGAATTTAAATTGCGATCCTTAAAGGCATAATTTATTTCGTGCCATTTTTAATTATTGAATTTGGAAGAGAAAATGCCCGTGTGTCTCGAATTTCTCGGAAAATTGAAGTCATGTCCAACACGTTAGGGCACAATGTTCTCGAAATTTCGAAATTGAAGGACATTGTGAAAAATTTAGAAGAGAATATTCAATTGTGCAAATTCTACGAAAAATCATACCCAGCACGTTAGGGCATAATTCTTCAAAGTTTTCACACGAAAAGATATTGCCTTGATTTTGAAATTTTAAGGCACTCCGTTATTTCGAGTCGAAGAGAAACCATGCCTAATAAGTTAAGGCACAATCTTTCGAGCTGCAAAATAACGAGCATTACCTTATATTTTTATATTTTATCAAACCTAAATATTTAGCCTATATTCTAAATATTTACACAATACGATTGTATGATATATTATATGATATGTTACAAGTGCATATAACCATGAATACATAGTGACATAAAATATCAATGCATATTTGACATATAAAGAAGACGAACCAATATGTTAGTAAACAAATAAATAAATAAAACTTTAAAAAAAGAAATTAAGATGATGACAAATAAAAGAATTAAAAGAAATTAAAACGTAAAAAGAAACTTTCTTTACAGATTAAAAAGAAAAGAAAGAAATAAACAAATGGATTTAAAAGATATGAAATAATAAAAGAAAGCCACGTATAAAAAATTAAAAGGTTTAAATTGGGAAATTTCCCTTATTCTTTAGTAATGACATGAGGATCAAATTAAAAGAAAAGTAAAATGTATTTGCTAATTTAAAAAAAATAAATTTTTTTAAAAAGAAACAGTGGATCAATTTAAAACGAAACGAAATATAAGGGGACCACGGAAGGAAAATCCCCTTTTTATTATAAAAGCTGACGTCGAAACGACGTCATTTCGCAGCTGCAAAGGGAACGATTGAAACAACGTCATGCCAGACTTTGCAAATGTCAAATAGAGATCAAATTGAAAACTCAAGAAAAGGGCAGGAACCACGGACATAAATTCACAATTTTATAAAAAAATGTGTTGTTTTGACACTTGGCTTTTCCTTTCCAAACGGTATCGTTTGCACTAGGGTATTTAAACCCATTTTTTTTTGCTAAAAATTCATTTCCTTCTGGAAGTCCTTTGTTCTCTTTTTTCCTCTCTGGAAGTCCCCCTGTCTGACCGTCGCTCCTTTGCCCACCATGAACCACCACGTACGGTGGTCAAGTACAAATACCCATCCTTTTCTATATATATATGTTTTTAAAAAATCTCAAATCTAAACTTGGGTATTTCAAATCCAATCAAAAGAAAAAAGAAAAGTTTTGTTTTCTTTTAAAATAAGAAATCAAGAACTCAAATCTGAGTTCAATTTTGAAAATAAAACTAAATTTCGATTTTCTTTTCTTTCTTTTAAAATTTGTTTTTATTCATTTTTTTTATTTAAAACCTGTCATATTTTTTATTATGTTCTTGTTTAAAAAAAATTTAAAAAAAAATCCAGATTTAAAATTAAATCTAGGTTTTTTAAAACTAAGTTTTAATTTTTGTTTCGAATCTGTTTTATATTTTTTATTTTTAATTATATAAAAATAAAAAAAATCAAAATGTATCTATTTACATATATATGTACGTACGTATGTATATGAATAAAATAAAAAAAATTCAAATCAAGAATGTATCTATTTATATATATATATATACAAATAAATAAATAAAACAAAATTAAAATGTATTTCTCTCTCTATATATATGCATGCATATGTATAAAAAAAAACATACACAACAAATTCATTTTGAAGCTTTTTTATTTTTTTTAAAACTCTCCCCTATTACAGATTTGAGCAATGGCTTTTATAGTCGAAAAAAATTAATGAGGGTTCTTTTACTCTATATTTTCTGTTCTTTGTTATTTGTTCTGTTTTGTTTGTCTATTCTTCTTTTTGCAGGTTTCATCACAATGGTAGTCTTTTCGGTCAGTGGCGTCGTCGGGAGTTGCATCCTTGCCAATTCGGTGAAATGGCAGTAGAAGGGACTTTGGAAGTCAGGAGTCAAAAGTCCAAGGGTCAACAGTTGAAGGATCGCAATCGAAAAGTTAGAAACCGAAAGATCACGTGACTGACGTGTCACTGATGTGGCATGTGCTGTCGTGGCACTGACATAGTTGCTGACATAGCCATGAGCTGATGGGTGAGCGACGGCATTGGAACAATAAACCCTAATTAGATTAGGGTTTCAATATTTTGGGTGAATTTGGGCTTAGGTGTATTGTTTTTTTAGTTTGGGTATTTCGGCCTGTTAATATTGGGTCTGTTTGTAATTTGGGACTTCGGATGTATATGGACTTTAAATATTTTAATTTAATTTATTATTTTTTTATTTTATTCTTTTGTTTATTTTTTGATTTTGTTTATTTTGAATGGGTCCGATCAAAATTGGGCTTGAACAGATACTATCATGTAATCACATTAGTATATTTTAAAAAATAAAATAAAAATAAAATCATAAATCTATAAAATCATTAATATAATTGGATAAGTTAAAATAATAAAAATCCAAGTTTTTTAATTAAATAAATATAATTTTTATATATAAATATGATTTTATTTTAAATATGATAATGATTAATAATGTTAAAATCAAATTTTTTTAGAACTAATAAAAATTAAATGTATGAGATTAACATAATATATAAAAAGATAATATCAATGTATTAATAATCTATCATGTATAAATTTATTTATTCTTAATTTACACGTCATATGACAAAACTCGAAAGAAAATAAATATATTTTATATTGAATTAAATATTATTTTTTATAAATAGTAATTTTGAGCAATTACTATAAAAAATTTATCATTAATATTGGTATTTTGTATCATATATGTTTCTCATATTTTTTAATATAATTTAATATAATATATTAATTTTATTAATAATTTTTTATTAATCTTGAATACAAAATTATATTCATAACAAATTATTAATACAAGATAATTATATTATTTTATTAATAATGTTTTCATTATCAATGTAATAATTTTTAAGCTTAAGTATTCATTTAATCCTTGAATTTATCATTTTGTCCCAAAATGGTAGTTAAGGTTTTTTTTCCCAAGTTAGTATCTAAATTTTTATTTAGTCAAGGGTTTTGGTACTTTTAATTTAATTTAATTTTTGAATTTTTTTAAATTTTAATTTATATTATGATTTTCAGTATTTTTATTATTTATATTATTATAAATAGATTATGACATCATTATGAAGTCATCATTACAATGTGTCACAACCTAAGCGCGACACTTGCCTCAAACTTAACACCATTACAAAAAAAAGTACTTAAACCCTTGACGAAATTCAAATTCAGGTACCAACTTGGGATAAAAAAATCTTAAGTACCAACTTGGGAGAAAGTGACAAGTTTAGGGGCTAAATGAGTATTTAAGCCTAGTTATTAATACTTAATTATACTCTAATATTAATTACTCTTATTGTTTTGGTTAAATTTTGCTATTAGTCCCTGGACATTTTGAATTTTGAAATTTTAGTCTTGATCTAGATAATAGTAGTTAAATATATTTAGTTAAATTCAATTACTAGTCTTTTGGGGTGAGTATTCGATCGAGTCGAGTCGAATCGGATCAAAAAATTTCGAGTTAGTCGAGTTGATGAATCTCATTTTAACAACCAAACTCAATTTGAAATTTTTTCTAATCGAATCGAATCGAGTCAAAAAATTTTGAGTCAAGTCGAGTCGAGTTAATGAATCTTATTATTTATACTCAATGTTGCATTTATATAGACCGATTATATAACTAGTAGACGAAGTACAAAATTATTTAACTACATAAACAATATAATGATTTTTCTTTTTAATTTAATAGGTAAACATATATCAAAACGACGTAGTTTTACTTTTTAACTTAATGGTTTGACTTTTAACTTTAGAAAATGTAAACATTTATCAAAACGGCATAGTTTTGTCTTTTCTTATTCAAATTTTCCAATAATTCAAATTTTGTAATTCATATTTGAACTAAACCGAAAAACTTTATTTTTTATTTGAGTTGATCCGAATAACTTGATTAACTCAAATAACTCAAACTATTTAGTTCATATTCTCCAATTAGATCATTCTAAGTTCTTATACTTATCAGAATTTGAAATTTCAATCTTAATACAAATTATCGTCATAACAATCATAACTTTCACACTTTTTATCCATTTACCACCTTCATCACTACCACTTGCCACAACATTTCTTTTTTAGTATCTCTCCAGATTTTGCTCTACTCCATCTCTTCAACGACACTCTATTTTATTAGTTTGTAACAGTTTCTCGATCAATCTTAAATCCTAAACCTTTAGTACTGAAGTGATTCTGAATGAGTGAGGATGCGAAAATACATTTGGACTACTAATGTAATACCAAAAGTGAAATTTTTAATGTGGAGGTACAAAATGTATGTTATGTTTGCTTGGAACCAATGGAAAATTGTACCATTTCATTATCATTTTAGTCAATTAATGTGATGGGTGATCATCCTAATATTCTATTTACATCATATTAACCATTAATTAAAATTTAATAATATTAACCATTAACTAACTTTCATAAAATTAAGCTTAAAATTAAAATTAAATATTAAAATAAGTTAACATCATCATCTTTTAATACCAAAATATAAAACTTTTATGAAATATATATATCACTTATATATCAAACTTTATTTTTATAATGTTATAAACAAAAATAATAGATAAAGAATGCATATGAGAATATGTGAATTTGTATTGCATTCTATATCTTCCTCTAATTTACAAGTAACATACTCCTCTATATATATAGGGAGATTCAGCTTTTCATATTCTAATACATAAATAGAAAAAAGTAATTACAAGAATATGAAATGATAAAGAAGATGGAAGGTTAAAGGTCAAGGGAGATGAAAGGTGGAACATCCATTTAATATTTCATAATACTCCCCCTTGGATATTCATTGTATAAAGGATATGTCTCATTAAAAATATTACTAGGAAAAACCCTGTGAGACAAAAACCTAGTGAAGGAAAAAAGAGTACATAATCCTTTGATACATAGTATATCACAATCATATATATATAGTGTGTGAACTTACTCCCCCTCATGTAACCATCACTTAATATCTTTGAAACAACTAAATCCAATGTTAAAAATTAATTTCTCAAATGTAGCAGTAATTGTTTGTTTAATAGAGCCCCAAGAAATTGTAGTACCATCATATGTGAAAACATAACCAGTTTGTGATCGAGCATTGTAAAGATCAGATAAGTACCCTTCATCTGCAAAACCAACTAATTTTTTTTTGGATAGGTTAGGGAAAAATAAACTCATATCTCTTGTACCTTCTAGATAACAAAAAACATGTTTAACTCCATTCCAATGTTTTCGGGTTGGACAAGAGCTAAATCTTGCTAATAAGTTGACAGCAAATGATATATCAAGTCGTGTATGACTAGCAAGATATGTTAATGCACCAATAGCACTTAAATATGATACTTAGGGACCAAAAAAATCTTCATCATTTTCCCGAGGATAGAAAGGGTCTTTATTTACATCAAGTGATTTAACAACTATTGGGGTGCTCAACGGATGTACGTTATGCATGTAAAGTCTTCTTAGCACTTTTTCTATATATGCTGTTTGATGCATAAGGATTCCATTCTTTAGGTGCTCAATTTGTAATCCAAACCCTAGACAAAATCTTGTCTTTCAAAGGTCTTTCATTTCAAATTCTTTCTTTAAGCACTCCATTATCACTAAATTCTCTTCAAGAGTCTCAATGATATTTAAATCATCAACATACACAACAATTATAATAAATCCTAATCCAAACATCTTTATAAAAATGCATGGAGAAATGGGATCATTTTTATAGTCGTCCCTCAATAAGTATTCACTAAGGTGATTATACCACATGCGCCCAGATTGTTTCAATCCATAAATGGATCTGTTTAATTTGATTGAGTAATGTTCTTGAGAACCTGAATTAGCTGCTTCTGGCAGATTAAAACATTTTAGGAGTTTCATGTAAATGTTATTATCAAGTGAGCCATATAAATAGGTTGTAACTACATCCATTAGGTGTAAATCAAGCCCTTCTCTTATTGCCAGACTAATCAAGAACCTAAAAGTAATCGCATCCACCACAAGAGAGTATGTCTCTTCATAATCAATACCAGGTGTCTTGTGAACGTTCTTGTTACAAGTCAATTCTATATATTATGATTTGTAATTTTTTTTCGCTATTATGCTGACATGTACTCCCCTTGGCTTTACACCTTCGGGTGTTTGGACTTTTTGTCCGAGATACATTTCATAAGTTATAATAGAAGCACTTATTTATTTTTTGATGACTTGTTCTCATCTCAATGCTTTCAAGTATATTTTCATTCAAGATCCTCACTTTTCCATATATTGAAGTGTTCTATGTATATTATCGTTATCGAAAACAATTTCATTTTTTTTCAACTCCATCATATTTAGTTCTGACATAACTAATTGAAATATCTCATTATATTATAATTTTAGGTACCTGAACCTCTTCTAGGGTTTTATCAAAAGTTATGCTTTGAGCCTCTTCAGGAGTACCCGCCTCCTTTTAGTATGTGACCATCTTCATTTCTTTCTCCTTTCTTTCAATGATTTTTTTATTTTATGGAGTCGACTAGCTTGTCATGCTTCTAGCATGCTCAAGACTTATTTTTTATCACATTGTCCTTCTGGGACATATAATTATTTGGAGCATTTTAGCTGGTATATGTATCAACTAGTATATGGAATCTCTAAATGTCATCACTAAACATATCTAGCAAATAATTTTTATCCTTCAAACTTTGTGCACATAATATTAGTGAGGATCACAAAAAAATTGATGACATAATTATTTAACTAATTTTTCTTCCCTTAATGTCGAGAAAATTTGCAACGTGACAATACTTTTTTTTCAAAATTATAAATATATCTCCCTTCAATATCTAATGAAAATTCTAATATTTCTCAACTTCATATTTGATGATCCATTTTAGTGCATTATGGTGGAATATGAAATAGATATTGCACATCCAGATATTCTTAGATAGAATTTATTGACTTATTTACACGAGACAAATATTTACATGTTGGCTTGATACAAATAAAATTACATGATTAATGTAAAGCAATTCTTATATTAATGGTTAAGCAACTAAATGGAGGCATAGTTTTGCTAACCATTAAATATAACATATATAGGTAATAGACAAGTTAAAATTATCCCAGCTAAAACTACGAAAATCATGATAGGGATATAATGCACCATCGTTGTTAGCACAAATTGCATTCTATAGAGATTGTGCACAATCAAATTATTTCAAGAAATAGTATTGCAAACTTCGGGTTGCACACATGTGATACATGAGCTCATATATTATTTGGTTATCATTGAAAAATGCAACCGACCTCTAACTTTAGCTAGTGTTAGATCAATATGTTGTCCAAATAACTAGTATGATGAAAATTATTAAAATATAACTTCTAATTTTTCAATAAACTCATATAAAATTTCATCAAATTATTTTGCACAACATTGACTCAAGATGGTCTAACCAGTTATACCAACACTATGAACTTCTTTTCACTATCTCATATGTCATTTGTATAAGTATAATGTATTTCTTCTGGGAATATTTATAATACAAAAACATGAGTATCTCATGTCATTTCTATCCATGATTTTAATGTAAAACATAGAAAATTTTCCTTCAACATATATCTTCTTGATCGGAAAAATAATTTTATGTTTTACAAAATTTTGCATCTCAAGGAGGTAAAATATTAGCTTTTCAAGAGCTTTTTATAGTTTGATTCAATATTAGCTCTTCAGGAGCATGCAATCATTTTATTATATATCCTTAATGAATACTTAATTTATTTATATAAAAATAAAAAGAATAGGTATAAATAAAACATATATTAAACATAATAAATAATAAATTCATGTTACTAATAAATCACTATGGTTAGATCATATATATTTTTATATATATCATAACACAACAAAATGCGAAATATTATAATGTTATATTAAAGTAACTTTACAACTATAAAGTTTAAACATAAACATTTTCTAATCTTCACCTCAATTATGAAACTATCCAAATAAGATGAATATCTCAAAATTCATGACAAGTAATTTACTCCCATTCCACAATAATCATACATCTTAATAAAAATCAAAATTAAACCAATTAATTCTATTTAAAATGAACCAATAAAAATAAAAATATTTATCTCCACATAAAAATCTCAATAACTAAATACGTGATGAGATTTAAAATTCATAGAATTATGGATAGAGAATTATATAAATTAAACTTCTTAATAAAAATTAAATCAAATTTCAAAAGAAGTTTATCAGACTAACTTAGGTTATCATGGATGAGAAGTAGTAATTATAAGCATCCTTTGTAATAAAGAGAAAGAGATCATCCTCAAGCAAATATCAAATAGACATTGATTCTAATGATTCTTAAATCAAACAATTAAATTTCAATGCTTGGATCTCAACAAAATTTTGACACAAACTAAAAACATATTAATCATCCTTGTATGCATGGCCAACTTTAGCATCATATTGAAAATTTTCATCTTTTTTTTGAAAAATTATCTTCCATTTCATCATTTTGGACAAAATTTGTCTCAATATTGTTTCCCTTTTTTTTAATGGATGCTTTGATAAAATTTTACTAAATGCTTAAACATACGACAGGTATGTGACTAATGCATTTTCATACAACATTGGTAGCATGAATTTTCAATAACCTTAGAATATTTTTAACCTCCATTTCCTTGATTTTCCTTATTATTCTTTTCTAGTGGTTAGAAGTACCACTATTATAACCACCATGATAACAATTATTAGTATGTCTCCAACCACATCCTCAATTGCAACGACAACCACGATTTCTATATTCTGATTTTTTATAGTTGTTATGTGTTGTAACATTCATTTCAGGGAATGAAGTCTTTTTCACTAAAAGGCATGAGATCGTTTCAAAATACTTTTTAAAACCTTTTCACAATATTGCTGCTACAGGAGCACATAAGATATTTCAATCATAGCAAGTTTTAGAGAGTTTTATCGTTTTCTAATGGTAAAATTATTCTTTCAAATTATTACATCATTCAAGAATCAAGAGTATCTTTCACAGTTAGATGTTTCATACTTTTAATTCTTCATGTAGATGATAATCATTGAACTTTCACAATGGTAACTTTCTCATAATTATTCATGTTAAGTTATATATTCTAAGCTAACAACTAAAACGAGAAAGCACTATTATTCATGCCTATTCAAACTTAAGTATAAAAATATGATCATCTAGATCTATTAAAATCTTATGATAACTAAGGTAAACCTTACAATTTAATCAGCATAACAATAAAATACTCCTGAAAATGTTTTATGAAATATTAGCTAAAGACATCACATTATTTTATTTACTATAATCAAGGTTTCCATAAAAAAATTCATCCGCAAAGAAACAAATAGCCATAAGCTATGTCATATGCATCTGGATATATATTCGATACAAGTATATTTAACTTTTTCTAAGTCTTTCATACGACATATCAAAAATAATAATCTAATAATCTAACAGGCAACGTAGTACATTTGGTAAAGGTCATCAAACAAAATAAATTTTTTAAAAATGATCACTTTATTTTTAATCATGTCAATGACATATGTTATGAAAGATATACATATTTAAGAATGAATATTCAAGTTGTTGATACTTCAATCTTATTCAAAGTTTTAGATCATTTTAGTTTTTTTTTCATTAAAAATATTGAAATCTTAAAATCTTTCAAGCACACAGAGAAATTCACATACCTTAACCTTGTTGCTTCAACAAGAACCTTGTACGTCTAGATTATTTGTTCTCCAACAAAATATTGAATACTATCGAGCAAGCTCGTGCTGATAACATGTTATAAACAAAATTAATAGATAAATGATGGATATGAGAATATGAGAATATGTATTGCATTCTATATCTTCCTTTAATTTACAAGTAGCATACTCCTCTCTATATATATAGGGAAATTCAACTCTTCATATTCTAATACATAAATAGGAAAAAGTAGTAAGGTTAAAGGTCAAAGAAGATGAAAGGTTGAACATCCATTTAATAATATTCATAATATATAATCAAATTTAATAAATATAACTCATAAAATTAGTTTAAAACAAGATTTTTTAAAACCAGATTAATGGTCGAATCGATCAGAGCATCAATTTTCCATTCAATTAATTCAACAAATTCTTTTAATTTAATCAAATAAAATTTTAAAAAATCATAAAATTATAAAAAAATAGAGAAAATCAATTCAACAGATTGTGAGTAATAATTGATTTGATGTGGGTTCAATATTATGTGTTTAACTTATTTTTTTTATTTCACTATAAAATTAAATCTTATCACTACTATTAATTTTACATTAATCATAAATAAATGCACCATTTATTTAAACCCCACCTTAATCCTTATCTCTCTGATCCAAGAAAATTGTTTTTAAAAGTAAAAAAAGAAAACATTGTTCACCAATTGGGCGGAATCGTATGGGATGATTCGAATATCCAAAACCAAACTCTCAAAACGGAGTTGACTTTTTTTTTGGTGTGTGTTGGGGAAAACTGGCGAGGCGGTGCTTCCAAACCCCCAAATCTACAACCAGACACGCTTTGTTAGCCTTGTACCTGTCTCGCTTCGTCCTGCTCGTACCTTTCCTCTTTTATTTTTCCCAAAGACTCATACTTTCTATTTACTTCCTTCTTTATAAATTTCTTCTTCAACCGTTCCAAAGCCCAGCAAAAGTTTAAATATCTAAAACTAAAATTAAATATCTTTCCTTTCAATTATCTCTTACTTCTTTTGCCTTTTCTTCTTCAATGGAAGGTGAAGCAGGTGGGTCCGTCTCGTGCGGCTCATGGATCCGCCGCCCCGAAAACGTCAATTGGGTTGTCTTGGCCCGGATAATGACCCGACCCACTTCTTCTTCTTCTTCAGTTATTGAGATTTTCTCTTTTGATCCCAGCACCACTTCTCTCTCTCTCATCTCCATTGGTACGTTATCACAAAATAAAAAAAGTTTGCTTTTTTAAAAAAAAATTATGGAATTGGGGTTTCCATTTTTGGTTTTCGGGAAGTAGGATTTTTCTTGTTTGAAGCAAACGAGGTTGTCGCTTTCAGGTGTTTTTTGGATGATTGTGGCAATTCTCCCTCCAATTTTGAAGGGGGGAGGGGATGGTTTATTATTATTATTATTAAATTTATTTTAGTTGAAGAAACCATTTTCATGGGTTTTTCTTGTTTTCTTCATTGTAGAAGAAAATTTACTTTTCTGACTTCATTGTTGTATAATTTTTTAGGCTAAAATAACTTTATTATTGCACCTAATTAGTGCTTGACTTTTAATTTTATACCTTGAAGATAAATTATTTTGATACAATAAAGCTATAGCCTTACTTAAGAAAAGTGGAATAGTTTAGAGTTCTTTTAATATTTTTTTCTAAAAAGAGATGCATTGTTTTTGTATAACTACAATAAGGGTCATTGTCTGGTTTATTTTATTTGATTTATTTTTAATATTAGTTATTTGGACTTGATGTTTATATATTTACATTTGTTATATTTATATATTTACATTTGTTATATTAGGCTAGGCATGAGCTTGAAGAAAGTGATGGTGATCCAATAACCATTGTAGTGCACCCAAGTGGAGACTGTTTTGTTTGCTCTACCACTAATGGAGGCTGCAAGTAAGTTTTTTCTTTTCTTTTTATTACACTGATTTTGTTACTTCTTTATTGCCATAGCTCGAAAACTTGAGATGAGTCAATTTTTGTAAGTATTAATTAATATTACTACAAAATGCTTCTTGATGAATATTAGGATGCTGTTTTATTGAAGTTATAAGAAATTTTATTTGATCTGTTTATGAGATTGAAATAATGTCTTGAGGTTGGGCAAGTTGTGTATGTGAATTTGCTGATTAAGTCTGTGACTAGTGGTTTTGTTGTATGTTTTGGCCTTTTGGGGAACTTCTGCTTTTCATTTCTCTCTGTTTTTATTAGTTTAAGTAAGGTCATGGAGAGATGCTTGGGAGTTTGAGATTTTTCTATCTTGAACATAGTCATCATATAGCTTGCACAAGGTTTCCCTTTTTGGCTTTGGAGCTGTTAGATGGAAAAAAGTGAGATACATACATGCATATATATATATATATATATGCATGTATTTAACTGGGGACTGGGGTGTGTTGGGTAGAAGAGGAGTTGTACAATTGCTTTTATGCATTTTGACAAGGGAAACAAGGGGAAATTTTGAAAAATTTCAGATTGATGATTATTATAGCTAACAATTACCCTATAACTTTCAGGCATATGTTCTTATAGAATGAGATATTTCTTGTAATATGCAGGTTGTTTGAGTTGTATGGTCAAGAAACACATTTACAGCTGTCCACCAAAGAATTACCTCCTCTCCTAGATGCCGGCCCGCAAAAATGCCTAGCTTTCAGTGTTGATGGTTCTAGATTTGCTACTGGTGGGGTGGTAAGTAGTTGCTTGGAATTTAATCAATGTTTTGTGGGTTTTTTTTTTCATGTTGTTAACTTCTAATATTGATTAACAATAGGATGGACGGCTTAGAATCTTGGAATGGCCAACTCTACGCATCATTGTAGATGAAGTAAGAGCGCATAAATCCTTTCGAGATATGGATTTTAGGTAACAATCGAGCCTATCTGTATGCAATCATGCAGAAAATATTTTTTGCTCATTATTTTTCGTACAACCTTAAATTATTTAAGTTTCTATTTCTTTTTAAAATGCAATAATCTAATTACTCTATAGAAATGTTATTGACAAGATAAGCATTTTAAGACTTATTTGTTCATCAATTTCAAATAACCATTCGAAAATGGTCTGAATATCTTTTTGTTCATCTATGGCTTTTGGTAAAAACATGAATCATAAAGTATATTTTCCTAAATTGATTAATCTCAATTTGGTTTCCAACCTAATTTTTGAATTTGGTCTGATTTGTTTGTCATATTCTAGCCTAGATTCTGAGTTCTTAGCTTCAACATCAACTGATGGTTCTGCAAGAATATGGAAGACAGAAGATGGTGTTCCTTTGATGACTTTAGCTCGCAACTCGGTACCATTTCTTTAACCAAGCAGTTTCTTGTTGAACACTGCAGCTTTCAGTCTTCCTGACAAATTTTTTGGTAATGCCTCATCTTGTAGGATGAAAAGATTGAATTATGTCGGTTCTCCAAGGATGGGACAAAACCGTTTTTGTTTTGCACTGTTCAAAGGGGTATGCATGTTTTGTTTCTTGTAAACAATTTACCTTCTGTTAATGTTTCACTTTTATGAAAGTTCTATGCTGTCTCTTGACAGGTGATAAAGCAGTTACTGCAGTTTATGACATAAGCACGTGGAATAAAATTGGGCATAAAAGATTACTCGGAAAGCCTGCTTCTGTTATGTCTGTTAGCCTGGATGGAAAATATCTAGCTCTGTAAGTATTCGGCTTCTATTAAAGGTTCATGTTTGGAAATAACAAAATGTACATTGTTGCTTTTGGTTTGACTGTTTGAAAATGTCAATTTCTTAATAGTATTTATTTTCAAATCTATTCCCGATTCATATTTTTCTCACCGCAGAAATTCGGGCTAGGAACAGTTTTATGTATTTAAGAGCTCTATTTCCATGGTTATATTGTAGCTGAAGGTGTGAATTCTGTGGTGTAGATGTGTTTGTGTTTCAATGCTTGATATACATGTCATCTGTGTATTTGTTTTTACTTGGCTGGGTTCTCATGAAGAGAATCGAGAAGGGACAGATGAAAATGAATGAAGAGTTGGAGAAAGAGGGAAGGGCAGAATAGTCGGGATTTATGTTGCTCTGACTCTTCATTTTTCTTAGAGTACTCCTATGTAAGGATCCTCCAAATACATGGAAAAACTTGGAAAAATTGAATGGACCCCGAGTCTGAGAATATAGGCCACGTGCTTAGGACTGGTTTATGATGTTTGGGAATGTCATCTGTGTATTTGTTTTTACTTGGCTGGGTTCTCATGAAGAGAATCGAGTAGGGACAGATGAAAATGAATGAAGAGTTGGAGAAAGAGGGAAGGGTGGAATAGTCAGGATTTATGTTGCTCCGACTCTTCATTTTTCTTAGAGTACTCCCATATAAGGATCCTCCAAATACATGGAAAAACTTGGAAAAATTGAATGGACCCCGAGTCTGAGAATATAGGCCACGTGCTTAGGACTGGTTTATGATGTTTGGGAAAGTTTTGTGGAATTAATTACATTTATATTACTTGTCAGTGTATATGTTCCTTTAATGAATATGCTCAACTGTTTCTATTGTAGGGGAAGCAAAGATGGAGACATCTGTGTGGTTGAAGTAAAGAAGATGGAGATCAGCCATTGGAGCAAGAGGCTACACTTGGGTACATCCATTGCATCACTAGAGTTCTGCCCTAGTCAAAGGTAAGTTTCAATGAAACAAGTACTAATTTGGCTAATCATTTCCAAGGCAAATTTTCTGGTATTTAGGTTTTTCCAAGTAGTGTTTTGAGATCGCTTTAGTCATGTGATCGAACTTAAAGGATCATGGAGCCCTTGACCTTTTCCAGATTTAGTGAATCACATTAAACAAAGATAACATGATTGCTATTATCATAATGATAACCTGAGAAATGGTTTAAATGGGGCTGAAAGATACTGTTTATGTCGTTTTTACTTAATTTTAGCACGTTTATGTGGATCTTTCTGAAAGAAATGAATTCTAAATCCTGGTTTTGCTGTGTTCCCGACGACATGAGGTTGGTAAATATCAATTGTGCTTTGCCAGTCTCTTGGTATTCAACCAACCCCATTGTCATTGTCGGCACTCCCTAATCTCCTCTGTGGATTACGATTCTAACCTTATCTAAATGAACTTTTGGCATTCGTTCAACGAATGTTATTACGGATTCAATTCGCATAGTTTTGCAGTTCTTTTATAGTTATTTTCTTCTTTGTGTAATTATTATATTATGTGGATGTAGGTTAAATTTGAAACCAGTTTATTTGCATACTAGCTTAGTGTTGTTACCATACTTTATAGTATAGATAACTGAAATGGGTGTATGAAGTATGAACCCTAAACATGTCATTCTCCATTCCATGCAGACACCATTGGGGCAAGGACTCAGTCCCAAATTTTTAAAGATTCAAATTGATAATCAATATGGTCCCTTTTATTTATTCCGTCCGCTTGAATTTTAACCTTTTTGCTTTTCCACTCCGTAATGATGTACATACATTTGACCAACTAGCGTTGCCATTGATCTACGGATTATATCTCCAAAATTTACTTAACTATCAAAGATTGCTGAGATAGTTCCTCCAATAATATGATACCGGTTTCAGCTGCTTGATTTCCATCATTGTTGCTTTGTTGCAGGATTGTACTTACAACTTCTAGTCAGTGGGGAGCAATGGTAACAAAACTAAACGTCCCTGCCGACTGGAAAGGTATCCATCTCTTCCTCTCCTCTCAAATTACTTTAACTCGGGTCTGAATATCGGGTACGGGTAGTTCAAGAAACATGAAAAGCTGAAGTAACATAATCCTCAGATGAATGTGAATAATATAAAAAGAATACAAGAATGATATATGTTTTGTGTATGTGTGTGCAGAGTGGCAGATCTATTTGCTGCTTTTAGGACTATTTTTGGCATCGGCAGTTGTGTTTTACATATTCTTCGAGAAATCGGATTCATTTTGGAACTTCCCGATTGCAAGAGAACAAACGAGACGGAACATAGACTCGTTTTTAGGGGATGCACAGTCGGATGATCCAAATGTGTTTGGACCGGTTGATATGTGATCATTTTTATTTGATCCAATCAATTTGGAAAATACCATCAAAACTAGAAAATAAAGTGTTCACATTACTTTCAGTTCCATGCTAAATGTATGATATTAGATTGCTTTTGGAAGAGGGTGCCAAATAACTTAATTGTTTTCATTATATTTGACCAGAATTGATACATTATTTGAAGTCAAGTAATATCTTGCATAAGCTTTAATTTGATGGAGTCAGTCAAGTAAGGAGCATCATAAACATTCTAATTTAATCCCCTGAAAGTATCAACATCTCAAACATTCTCATTTAAATGTTTTTAGAATTAATCTACAGTAGAACTATTCATGAGTCTGGTCATTTGTTCAAGTTCGAAAATTTATTCAAAATTTTGGAGAAAATTGAGAGGGTTTGGATGATTTGGGCAAAAGAATTATATCCGTTTAAAATTTGAGTTGGGTTTAAACTTGAATATTTAAGGTTTGGATTGATTTAGCTTGACCCACTTTCAAGTTTATGTTATTAATACTTTAAAAATAGTGAATTTCTATTTTATGTTATTAATACTTTAAAAGTAGTGAATGTAATTTGGAAGATGCTATATTATAGGGATTGTATCAAATTAATCTTTTTATTATTAATTGATTAATTTAGTCCATGCATTATTAAAAAGAATTAAATAATATCAAATGAAATAGAGTTAACATTTACCGTATAAAAAATATCATTTATTGTTTAAAGAATTAATATATTTGAAGTATTTAAGGTTTTGTAAATGAAATCTTTTGTTCGGAATTGATCTACAATTGGAGAAAATAACTTTCAAGATATTTTTTATACAATAAATGTTAACTCTGTTATAATTTGGATTTATTTAATTTTTAATAGTATAGGGACTAAATTGATCCATTTAATAGTAGATGAACTAATTTCATACAACTCCTATAATATATGGACTTTCAGGGTATAATCCTTTAAAAATCAAAGGGTAAACTATTTAGTTGATCACTCAAATTTTAGGTGCTTTCATTTTAGTTACCCAAAAAGAAATCCTCACAATTTTGTCACCATCATTAGTAAATGTTTTCATTTCAGTTACCAAAACGTTAAATCTCCAATGGCAATTGACTGTATACGTCAAATTATGTCCACATCATATCTACACTTTTATTTTGATCACCTAATTTCTAAGTTGCTTTCATTTTAGTCACTCAAAAAGATTATTTTTTAAGTATTGACCTAGGTAAAAAAAAAAACATTAAGGATTAAAGTGGAAAAGACAAAAAAACTAAAAAAATACATTAAAAATTGTTAAATTGTACTTGTTTATCTCATTGCCAAAATTTCTAATTTTTGCAATCTTGAAATTTTAAATTTCAGAACATCATAATCAATTAATGAATTTTTTTACTCTTGATAAGGTCAACTGTCAACAAATTTGTTACTATAATATTTAAAAAATAATTAATTTAATTAATTTAATGTCCTAAAAATTTAAAATTTTATTTTATATTTTCAAATTATCCTTAATAAAATCAACTCAAATAACTATCTTTAATGATTTTGTCTACAAATATAAATTTTTTTGATTATATAATTTTGAATCTTTCATTCTAAGTTAAAAGAAAAAAAAATTGTAATTAATTTAATTAATTAAGTATTTTTTAGTATCTAGCTTTGATACCATTTGAAAATTTGTTGATTTTTGCATGTCAGATATTAATTCAAAGTATATTGAGTTGCAATTGGACTAAGTAACAATTATAAGAAAAATTGAAAAGGATACCAAAATTTTGTTCACATAGTTCAAAATTTTCTATATCTGCAAAGCCTTGCCTAGTGAGTTAATCCATTACACTAAATAAGTACAAGTTGTGATTTAAGTTTCACTCACTCACTAAATAGTAACCTCACCTTTATACTCAGATTAGATAATTCTCTCTCTAAGACTTTGCCCTAAAAAAACTATTTTACACAAATCGATTTTTACTTATAAGTTTGCACTCAACAATACAATTTTTATATAAACAAGTATAATAAAAATAACCTAAACAAGTAATCCATATATAAGAGTTTTTATGACTTGTTAAGTTATAATCAATAACAATAACTTGATTCCACTAAAGTAGCCAAAAAATATTGTTGGTCAAAACACGTTAGCGAACACATATAAATATTAATATTTAAATACAAGATTTGTACAAAATAATATAAATAAATAATTTTTGTTTATGTAAAAACAATAGATCTAAACGAAATTAAATTAAATAAATATTTATTTTTATATAAAAGATCAGATCTGGAAAAGAACAATTTAAATAGCAGGATCTGAAAATATCAAAAATCGAATTAGAAAATCGACTTTACTAGATGTTGAGGCCTGCCTATATTCACAGTTCCTTAAGACAGATTCAGCTGCTCGTACGGTACTTGGAGAAACATTGGTTGTCTGTCTCCCAGGATACAACAACATAATGACCTTGGTAGTAGTACTTTTGCAGTGATCAACAAACAAGCCTTGCCTTCTTATATCACTGAAACGTTAGAAATTCAGAGAGAAATAGAAAAAATTTCGAGAGTGAAAAGAACAAAATAAAACCGTTGTGTGTTTAAAGAATTTTGCAGTATTCTTTAGACTTTTATAGGCACTCAAATGTGGAGGAATTTAGGAAATAATCCGTGAATTAAGGATAAAAAATCTGATTTAAATGACCTTTAAATCAATTTGATTAGAACCAAATCAAATCGAAATCAATTTGATTTGGAATAAAATCAGCTTGAGATATTTTGTCCTTTTAAAACAGATTCTTTTTAGTATCTGCTGAGGAAAAAAATTAAATTACGTATATTTGGGCTAAAATATTCGCAAACCCTTTTTGAGCTCGACCGATTCAAACATTTCACGTCAACCACATCGTGCAGGTGCGCTCCAACCTCAATGGGTTTGGATTTGCACCCCCACCTGCTTGCAAGGCAAAGCTTCAAGCTTAGTCATTCAATAATCTCTTGGTGAATTTTCATATATAAACACATCTCACATTTGCTATCTCACCAATGTGGGATCTAAGCTTTTTTTTTCCCTCAACTTATTCACAAGTGACTTACTTTGAGCATCAATTTCTCATTCATCAGTCATTCATTTTGAGCATATAATATACCATTGTAAAGGCCTCATGGAGTAGAATATAAAATCATAATTTTATGATTCAGCCCTCCACCTTTACGTATCGAGAATATGCCTCAAAGTTATCAAAAAATACCATTTTTTCAACAATCCCCCACATGAATGAAAAATTGACAGTATTAACGAAAACCATTGACTCGATGTGGTGATAGAATTTACGATCGATAGTTGCATAAGATAGGTAGGCTGCCCCCTTTGAACCTTCCATTGTGAAAGTATATTTACTTTACAAGCTGACCAGTAGACGTGATGTCCATGAACTATTCTGCCGTTTGTGTAAACGATGATATACCTCACATATCTACCTCCTTGGCAAGATTTTTTATTCTCATGGGTATGTTCATATGGTCGTGAACATCTTCCTTATTTTGTAAGAGTTCGAGAGAATTATGCCCCAGTAGTCTCCTCGAAACGGCCCCACTTCACTCTCACATAGGTGACTCATGTTGTTCGGCTCACCGACACACATAACGGTTATTAAAAGCATAACTTAACCTATCCCATTTTTAGTCACTATTTACATCATAGGAATGGACTTGGGATAATAACCCGCACAGTGACCTCACAGGTCTATGCAAGTAGGTTGTCCTTTTGAACCTAGATCTTGGGATCTCTAGTAAGCTAGGTAGGGGTTTCCTTCACATAACGTCTTTTATTTTCATGGGCTTTAGTCTCATTCCTTTCGATGCTTTATAGACCTGATCTCGATTTAAGCCTTTAGTTAGCGAATCCATAATGTTATCTTTTGATAGAGATAATTTTGTTTGAGATAAGTTGTCTAATGGTATTATGTCGATGACGCATATGTCTCGACTTACCATTATGCTAGCAAGACACCCCCACATTTTCAAGTAGTTGTAGGAAACCCCTACATTTTCAAGTGGTTGTAGGAAGGTTTTCTATCTTTCCATAATTCATATGGTGTCTTGTTCTTTTCCTTAAGGGGAACCTTATTTAAAAGGTAGTTAGTTGATAAAACAGATTCCCCCCCACATGTTTTGTGATAACCCAAAGCTTCTTAGCAATGCGTTCACCATTTCCTTTAGAGTCTAATTTTTTCATTCGGCTACTCCATTTGATTGAAGAGAATATGGTGGTGTCACTTCATGAATAGTACCATGTTGAGCACATTATTCACCAAATGGTTTAACATATTCACCACCACGATCACTTCTCACCATCTTAATCTTTTTATTAAGTTCGTTTTCAATTTCCTGCTTATAGAGAATAAATTTCTCTATAGCTTCATTTTTGCTCTTACGCAAAAATATGTAGCAATACTTTGTGCTATCATCAATGAAGGTAATAAAATATTTATTCCCTCCTCTCGTTTGGACAAACTTTAAGTCACAAGCATTGCTAGGTGTTAGATCAAGTGATTCTGTGCTTATTTCAATAGTTTGAAATGACCTCTGTAACATCCGTGTTTTGAACCGGAGTTGGAACAATATTATAGTTGAATCAAGAATTAGAACATGTAGTTAAAATAAGAAGATTAGGAAAATTTAAGGATTAATTAGTAATTGTGTGAAAGAAGGAAGGACTAAATAGAAATTTAGCCAAAATGAATTATGAGTCATTATGGGAATTATAGTGATTAAGGAGGGGTAAAAGAGTAATTTGGTGGAAGATATTTTTGAAGGCAATGAATTGGGCCAAAGTGTAAAGTTGGATGGCCTAAGGACTAAAAGTGACAATAAAGAACAAATATCCATTGCCCAGGATTGATGATTTGTTTGATCAGTTAAAGGGAGCCAGTGTATTTTCTAAAATTGATCTCAGATCGGGATATTATCAGTTGAGGGTAAAAGAGTCTAATGTGTCGAAGACTGCTTTTAGGACTCGGTATGCTCATTACGAGTTATTGGTTATGCCATTCGGACTGATTAATGCACCAGTTGCTTTCATGGATCTCATGAATAAAATATTTCAACCGTACTTAGATCAGTTTGTTGTAGTATTTATAGATGATATTATGGTGTACTCGAAAGGAGAAGAAGAGCATGAGAAACATCTTCGAATTTTGCTACAGATATTGAGAGAAAAAACAGCTGTTTGCCAAGTTGAGCAAATGTGAATTTTGGCTAAAAGAAGTTACTTTTCTGGGTCATATTGTATCAGCTGATGGTTTATGTGTTGATCCGAAAAAGGTTGAAGCTATACTTGAATGGAAACCATCGAAGAATGTGACAGAGGTAAGGAGTTTCCTTGGGTTAGCTGGATATTACAGAAGATTTGTTCAGGGATTTTCTATGATTGCATTGCCTTTAACAAGGCTGTTGCAGAAGGATGTAAAGTTTGAGTGGGATGAAAGGTGCCAACAAAGCTTTGATAGGTTAAAAGCAGCTCTGACTGAAGCTCCGATGTTAATTCAACTAGAATTTGGTAAGGAAATTATGTATGTGATGAATTAAGTGTGAAAAATGATGTTAATTGTGATTTTGCCCATGTAGACTAATTTAGAACCATTGTGATATTAGTTGCATGCCATTAAGGAACACTAGCGCGCTCTCTGTTTAGCACGTCTCGTGCTCTCTATTATTAGCACTGTGTGTGCTCTCTGATTAGCACTTTTTGTGCTCTCTGTTTAGCACTGTGTGTGCTCTCTGTTAGTGCTTTGGTACTCTCTGTTCGTTCCGTATATCCTAAGGGTTCTATGAAAGTCTACTATGGCTAAGTTATAGAAAATGGACAAAAGTGTGAATTGTGCTATTATGGTAAGTTACATGTTACATGTAAGGCAAGAAGTTTATATGCATGAGTACTTAAATGATCATTTATTACTTTTGTAGTGCTTACTAAGCCTTCACCGGCTTAACGCGTTTATTTTAATGCGTGGGTACAAAAGCTACGAGAAGTTGAAGTCAAGTTAAGGGACCTCTCATCACATCACATCACTATTGGAAGACTTCAGTTTAGGTACTTACTTTTTGTAAAATGGCATGTACAAATGGTACTACTATGTGTCCCTAATGAATGGATTTAAATGTTATTTTGGAATTTTATGAGTTAATGAAATGAAATGAAGTATTTTGATTGAAATTGTGTTTCAGATTGATTTACAATATTGGAAAAGTTTTTGTATGATTTCAGGGGGCTATTATGAAGTTTTCAGCTACAATTATTGGTTTTTAAAATAGAGGTATCGATACCAAAAAGCATATTTTATCACTTTTAGATCGGTTTTAAGTTTCGATCTTAATTATACATAGTCGACTTATGATATTTGAATAAAATGACTTAAAAACACATCGTTTGGAAGAAAACACAGTAAGAGGGTCACCCTTTAAAAATTATGCCAAGTTCAACATGGTCAAATAGAATAACATATTCAGTTACCATGTTTTGAAATTCTACCCACAGAACCTCGTAGGCTTCTCATTGTGGTTACAGCCACCAACATTGTTAGGTTTGGATTCGAAGCCTGAGTTGGAACCAACACAACAAATCCTAAATTTGATGAATAGGTGGGAGTTTCCATTTTCTGTTAATATTTCAAAAACATAACCAGAGTTAGAAAAATTATCAACTTTTGTTAAACGGCGGGAATTTATTAAATTAAAACTCGAAGTAAAAGTTTTCACGGTCTAATTGAAATACACAATAATAACAATGTACCAGGTAGGTAACCCTAAAAGAGAGGTGGTGCACTTGGCATGTAACACCCCTTACCCGGTCCAATTACCAGAACCGAGCCAATGGACATTACAACTATTTAAAAACCCCTATGAATTAAATTTTAAAACTAAAATTTCATTTAGTTCCATTATTGAATTATTAATTTTACCCACCTATACAAGATATTCGGAAATATCATTTTTTTGTATTTAATTATCTTTTTTTATTGATGAAAGTGTACTTTTACCGATACTTGTGAGATTAGGTACCGGTAGAAGAAAAGGCAGTAAAGAATTTGAGAATCCTATAGAATTCTACTGGTAGTCTCTAATGATCTACCAATACAACTTTAACGTCTACCGGAACATCTTAACCTTCTACTGCTACTAAAAGTTCCAGTAAGCAAAATAAATCTAGCCTGGAACTTCTACCAATATTCTTAAATAAACTACCGAAACTACTATACAACTACCGATACTAATGGAACTTCTACCGACACCAAATAAGTCAGTAGCAAAAACACTATTTCCTTATCATTTCTATCGACACTTCGACTAATTCTACTGATACCACGTATTTTTCCAATCGAAATTCTACCGGTACAAATAGTAAACTATCAGAACTAGTCTAACAATTCATAATATAAACATTAGTTGGGTAATTGACTCCAACAATTTTCCTACATCAATAATACAAGGACTAAACCATACATCCCCATAACTTTTACAAATATAACAACATCCTAAGTTTAAAATTTTCCTAGGTACATGCCAACCCAAAATAAATAAAAACTCACGGTCGTTTGAGGACGGGATTTGTCTTCAGATGCTGAGACGTAAGTTTACCAAAACGTGTCTAGCCTGTGCATGAAATACAAACATACACTTAGTACAATACAATGGTATACAAATAACCTAAACATATTAATCAATTATTACAAGTTGTAAAGATCAAATTTAATATATATCCAGCCAAACCAATATCATTTCTCATGCCATATTCACAAATTGTTAATCATATTTCACATTTTCATTAATATATGTATAAATATACATATATATACATATATAACATTAATATTCATAAATTATTTCCTCTTTGTCACATAGAATAAGTTTCGTTTCATGATCACTTTATTTCCATCATTTACGTTTTCATTAAACATACGTCATATGCATATTTTATATGCAACTTAATATTCCACATATATCTCATGGCATTTTCGTTCCATTTATTCATATAATTCATCATTTCAATCCCCTATTAACACGACTCAGACACTAACAGATACACGGATCCAACCAACACACCGATTTGACACCCAGTGCCTCATCGGATAAACCGAAGTAATGATCGCGCCCAGCGCTATAATAAAAGTGACACCTAGTGTCTCATCGGTTAAACTGAAATAATTTGGCACCCAGTGCCTCATCGACTCGTGGTCGAAGTACCTTGAACTCTTTCTATCCTATGGCATGTCATCTATATCCGACTCAGCCCGAACAGTTAATAGGGTAATCATTTCCATTAAATACCAATCCACATTTCAACGTTTAGTATTATTCCCAATAAAAAATGCATTTAACTCAATTTAAATATTAATCATAAATTATCAAAATCACAATTTCACATTCTACATTTACATATAGATAAATATACCATTTAAAATCCTCATATAATCTATTTATTCAAATCAACTCAATGAGTAGAGAGTCTCTTACCTTATTTTTATACCTAGATTTCTACTTTGAGCCATTAATTAAAATTTGACAATTTAATAAACTAGTTTAGGTTATAGAAATACCAACCGTAAATTTCGAGCTATTCGTCGACGGCCTTGTCTTTGCCTTTTCTTTTTAAAGAGTCCGGATCAACGTTAGCTACGGAAGTAAACATACACATATTCATTAAATCACAAACAATTTAACTCCCTATTTCTCACTCTTACACTAATTCACATAAGTTTCTCACTTTGATCCTCACTACTTGAACTAATGACTAATTTCATCCTTTAGTCTCTTTTCTCCTCTAACCCTTATCATCCATGTCCAAATGATTCCAAAAGCTCCATTCACTCATCAATGGTAACTTCTAATTCTCTTGATCATTTTGAAAAATACAATATGGGTTTGCTAGCTCAAGGTAATGGAATTCTAAAAGCATAAAATTTACAAGAAAATAACTTGATTAACCTTGTCTATTTGAAGCTTGAAATTAACCAAACCCAAAACTTCTCCTTCTCTCTTCTCTACCGAAAATGAGTGAAGGAAAGAAAGATATTTCTTTCATTCTCACCCACTCCACTTATAAATCATACTTTCCTTTTTCTTTTCTTAATTTTATTTTTATTAAAATTTTAAACAAAAGGTGAGCCACAATTTGTCACCTAATTTGGCACTAAGAACTTCAAAGGGAAAATTTGCCCTTTTAGTCCATCCTTTTAACTTCAATTAAAATCCTTTTATAAGTTACATTTTTATTACTTTTATAATTTAGTCCTCACACTTAATTAATTCACTACACACTTAAAATTACTTATTCAAAAATTCATTATTCTACCATTTATATTCGTCAATATTTTAATTAAATATTTACGGGTTCGATTATTAAATACTAAATCCCAAAAGTACCTTTTACAGACAACCCCGAATTTGGGTCGTTACAACTCTCCCCTCCTAAAGAAATTTCGTCCTCGAAATTTACTTGAAAAGAGGTGGGGGTATTGAGATCTCATCGTTTCCTCCGGTTCTCAAGTTGCTTCTTCAACTTTATGACTACACCATAACACTTTCACAAGTGCAATATGTTTGTTACGCATTTCTTTCACCTCTCTAGCTAATATTTCTACCGGTTCTTCTTCATAAGACAAATTGGGTTGAATCTCAACTTCTCCGATCGTAATCAAATGAGACGGGTCGAAACGGTATTTCCTAAGCATCGAAACGTGGAAAACATCATGTATCTTTTCTAACTTTGCTGGTAAAGCCAATAGATAAGCCATTGGTCCTACTCTTTTTGTGATGATCATAAGGTCCAATAAAGCGTGGGCTTAGTTTTCCTTTTCATCCAAATCTGAGGACTTTCTTCCATGGCGAAAATTTTAGTAACACTTTATCCCCAATCACGTACTCAATAACTCTTCGCTTCAAGTCCGCATATGATTTCTGTCTATCGAAAGCTATTTTCAATCTTTCTTGGATCAAGTTTACTGTACCTTCAGTTTCTTGAATTAACTCAGGACCAACAAGTTTCCTCTCGCTTAATTCTGTCCAGCAAACTGGTGTCCGACACCTACGACCATACAAAGCTTCATACGGAGCCATCTGAATGCTCGATTGAAAGCTATTATTATAGACAATCTTGGCTAACGATAAGTAGCGTTTCCAACCGGCTTCAAAATCAATCACACATGCACGTAACATATCTTCTAAAATCTGGATAACACATTTAGATTGTTCGTCCGTCTGAGAGTGAAAGGTTGTACTGAAGTTAAGTTTCGTACCAAGGGACTCATGCAATTATTTCCAAAATCTCGAAGTGATTTGAGGATCTCGATTAGAGATAATCGATACAGGTATACCATGTAGCCTAATAATTTCTGGGATGTAGACTTCGACAAGCTTTGAGAGTGATCAATCGGTTCTAACGGCTATGAAATGAGTTAATTTTGTATGCCGATCAACTATTACCCATATTACGTTTTTCTTGCTTGGTGATAAAGGCAATCCCGTTACAAAATCCAGTGTTATGCGCTCCCACTTCCATTCAGGAATTGAAATGGGTTGAAGTAATCCCATAGGAACTTGATGTTATGCCTTAATTTGCTGACAAGTCAAACACTTAGCCACAAATTCTACTATCTCTCTTTTCATTCCTGGCCACCAATATAACTCTCGAAGATATCGGTACATTTTCGTTCCACCAAGATGTAAGGCAAAAGAACATCATGAGCTTCCTGAAGTATTAATCTTTTCAACTCTACACCATTAGGTACACAAATTCGATTACAAAATCTCAAACAATTTTGATCATCAATGTTGAAATTTTCTACAGGACCATTCTGAATCATTTCTCTTTTCTTCAACAGTTTTACATCTGAAAGTTGTGCTTCTTTGATTTGATCAACCAATACTGGTCTAACTCTTAGCTCAACCATCAAGTTGCTGTCATCACCAATACTGAGTTGAGCAAACATTGCTCGCAATTCAACTGCTGCCTTTCTACTCAATGCATTAGTTACTACGTTAGCTTTTCCCGGATGATAATCAATGTCACAATCATAATCCTTAAGAAGTTCCACCCATTGTCGTTGTCTCAAATTCAGCTCCTTCTGGGTTAGCAATATTTAAGACTCTTGTGGTCTGTAAAAATGTGACATTTTTCACCATATAAAATAGTGTCTCTAGATCTTCAAAGCAAACACAACTGCAGCTAACTCCCAATAGTACGTTGGGTAATTACGTTCATGAGTTTTCAATTGACGTGAAGCATAAGCGATCACCTTTCCTCTTGCATTAGTACACAACCCAAACCGTTTAAGGAAGCATCACTATAAACCACGAAATCCTTTCCCGATTCAGGTAAGGTTAACATAGGCGCCTCAATTAACATTTGTTTTAATTGTTCGAAACTTCCTTGACAATGATCACTCCAATCGAACGGAGCATCCTTTTGTAATAGCTTTGTCAAAGGTGTAGCTATTTTTGAAAATCCATTTACAATCTTCGGTAATAACCAGCTAAACCAAGGAAACTACGAACCTCCGATACAGTTCTTGGAGCTTTCCGTTGTACAACTGCTTCAATCTTCTTTGGATCTACTCTAATCCCATCAGTTGATATAACATGGCCTAAAAATTCAATTTTTCACAGCCAAAATTCACACTTACTCAATTTCCTATATAGTTGTTTCTCTCGTAAAATCTGAAGAACGATTCGCAGATGTTGTTCGTGATCTGATTCATTCCTTGAGTATATCAAAATGTCATTGATGAAGACTACTACAAATTGATCAAAATAATGTTGGAAAATACAGTTCATCAAATCCATGAATGTTGCTGGAGCATTAGTCAAACAAAATGGCATTACTAAAAATTCATAATGGTCGTAATGTGTACGAAAAGCTGTTTTGAGAATGTCACTTTCCATAACTGTCAACTGATAATAGCCCGATCTCAAATCAATCTTGGAAAAGACAAAAGCTCCTTTCAGCTGGTCAAACAAATCGTCGATTCGGGGAAGGGGATACTTATTCTTAATGGTCAACTTATTCAATTGCCGATAATCTATGCACAAACGCATCAATTCATCTTTCTTCTTGACGAATAAAACTGGAGCTCCCCATGGTGACACACTAGGACGTATAAATCCTCGATCCAATAAATCTTGTAGCTGAATTTTAACTCTTTAAGTTCAGTTGGTGCCATTAGATAGGGGATATGAACACCGGAGCTATACCGGGTAGCACTTCAATTGCAAATTCTACTTCCCTCTCGGGTGGTAATCTTGGTAACTCCTCGAGAAACACGTCAGGAAATTCGCATACAACTCGAATCTTGCTAATCTGACTATTGACTGAATCTGAGTTTATTACATAAGCCAAAAAGGCTTCACAACCATGACTAAGCAATTTGTTAGCTTGAATCGCCGAAATAGTTCGAACTAAACTATTTGGTCGAACCCCATTTACTTCAACCAAATTTCCATCAGTGTTCTGTATGACAAACTTCTTCTTACAACAGTCCAAAATACCCCATGCTCAGTGAGCCAGTCCATACCTAAAATCAAATCAAAGTCTCCAAATGGCATGATTAACAAGTCAACAGGAAAGGTAAATTCTGGATCTCTAATAGGCATCATCGACACACTCGGTCAACCAACACAGTCTGTCTTAATGGGCTAGACACAACCATGGATACCTTAGATATTTCAGACTATAAATTTCCCAACTTAACTATCTCAGAGTTAATATAAGAATGAGACGATACGGGGTTTATCAAAGCATAAACCGGTGCAGAACATAACAAGAACATACCTGTAACCGCATCAGTAGCATCACCCTCCTCACGAGTGCGAACAACATAAGCTCGAGCTGGTACCCTAGCATCAGACTGACGAGTGCCCACATCACTTCCTCTTCTAGTGCCTCCTCTAGAGATGGAACCAGCACCACTCATTCCACGGCCTCAAAACATAGACGCAGATCTTTAAACAGAAACATGTATGGTAGCGTCACCTCTCGAGCAATCTCGCGCAATGTGATCTAATGATCCACATCGAAAACAAGCTCGAGTTAACCTCCAACATTCACCTCTGTGCTTTTTTCACAATGCTCACAAGCTGGTATCTCAAAATCACGAGGTGAACCTCGCACACTGCCTACAGACATAGTCGGTTATCGATCGTTATTCCCTTCAGACCTAAAGGTTGATTTACATGTACCACGACTATCCCTTGATCGCTTTGGATGAGGTTGAGAACTAACAGTTCCAGTTCGCTTCCCAGCAGAACGTGTAGTCTCAGTCTTCTTGTCAAGGCCCAAAGCTTGTTCTACCATCTTTGCTCGCTCAACTAAATCAGTAAATTTGGACATTCTATGGGATACCAACTGCACCCGAAGTTCATCACATAATCCTCGTAAAAATCGCTTACAATTCTCTGCCTCAAAAGGAAGAAGTTTAGTTGCATATTTGCTGAGTCGTAAGAACTCCCATTCATAATCGACCACTGATATTTTATTCTACTTTAACAGTAAAAACTCTTGCTTCCTCTCTTCAAGGTATAATTCCCCCACATATTTCTTTGAAACTCCCTCTGAAAGAAATCCAATTCACTCTCGCGTAACTGGTACGTGTTGTGTAATGGTCTGCCACTAAGTATATTCTTCTCCTTGCAGTAGAGAAACAACGCAAATTAAATTCTCATGAGATGTACACTCTAATTACTGTAATATCCTCTTAGTGGATTTCATCCACATCTCAGAGGTTGAAGGATCAACCTCTTTTAAACCCAAGAATTCTGTTTCCCTGTATATTTGTAATTCCTTGATCGGGGCTCGACGAGTTGTAGATTCAGGTGTCACCGTAGAAGTGGCTCCCACAACACGTTGGAGAGCTTCAACGATAGCTTGCAGTAAGTTATGTATCATTTTGTCCTCTATTATTATCTCGATCTCCATCGGGTTGTTGAACAGCAGTTCGGTTAACACTTGGTGTCAACAATTCAGACACGTCCATATCATCGATATACTCTTCACTAGAGTATACTTCTTGAAAATTTTCATCATTTGACCCTTCCGACATCTCTTTAATACTATAAGACAAACAATTATAATCAGCATCCAAATCCCAACTCAAAATTGACTCAACTTGGCATGTACCTATAAACTCAATTTCGAGCTCATCTTAGTCCTAGAATCGACTAAATCGAAAGCTCTGGTACCACTAAATGTAACACCCTTTACCCGATCCAATCACCAAAACCGAGCCAGTGGACATTACAACTATTCAAAAACTCCTATGAATTAAATTTTAAAACTAAAATTTCATTTAGTTCCATTATTGAATTATTAATTTTACCTACCTATATAAGATATTCGAAAATATCATTTTTTTGTATTTAATTATCTATTTTATTGATGAAAGTGTACTTCTACCCGACACTTGTGAGATCAGGTACCGATAGAAGAAAAGGCAGTAAAGAATTTGAGAATCCTACAGAATTCTACCGGTAGTCTCTAATGATCTACCGATACAACTTTAGTGTCTACCGAAACATCTTAACCTTTTACCAATACTAAAAGTTCCAATAAGCAAAATAAATCTAGCCTGAAACTTCTACTGATATTCTTAAATAAACTACCGAAACTACTATAAACTATCGATACTAATGGGACTTCTACCGACACCAAATAAGTCAGTAGCAAAAATACTATTTCCTTATCATTTCTATTGACACTTCGACTAATTCTACTGATACCACGTATTTTTCCAATCGAAGTTCTACCGGTACAAGTAGTAAACTACCGGAACTAGTCTAACAATTCACAATATAAACATTAGTAAGGTAATTGACTCCTACAATTTTCCTACATCAATAATACAAGGACTAAACCATACATCCCCATAACTTTTACAAAATATATCAACATCCTAAGTTTAAATTTTTCCTATGTACATGCCGGCCCAAAATAAATAAAAACTCACGGTCGTTTGAGGACAGGATTTGTCTTTAGATGCTGAGACGTAAGTTTAACAAAACGTGTCTAGCCTGTGCATGAAATACAAACATACGCTTAGTACAATACAATGGTATACAATAACCTAAACATATTAATCAATTATTACAAGGTGTAAAGATCAAATTTAATAAATATCCAGCCAAACCAATATCATTTCCAATGCCATATTCACAAATTGTTAATCATATTTCAGATTTTCATTAATAAATGTATAAATATACATACATATATATATATATATAATATTAATATTCATAAATTATTTCCTCTTTGTCACACAGAATAAGTTTTGTTTCATGATCATTTTATTTCCATCATTTACATTTTCATTAAACAAACGCCATATGCATATTTTATATGCAACTTAATATTCCACATATATTTCATGGCATTTTCGTTCCATTTATTCATATAATTCATCATTTCAACCCCTATTAACACGACTTGGACACTGACGGATACACGGATCCAACCAATACACCCGGTTTGGCACCTAGTGCCTCATCGGATATACCGAAGTAATGATCATGCCCAGCACTATAAATAAAGTGACACCCAGTGTCTCATCGGTTAAACCGAAGTAATTTGGCACCCAGTGCCTCATCGACTCGTGGTCGAAGTATCCTGAACTCTTCCTATCCTATGGCATGCCATCTATATATGACTCAAGCCTTAACAGTTAATAGGGCAATCATTTCCATTAAATACCAATCCACATTTCAACGTTTAGTATTATTCCTAATAAAAAAATGCATTTAACTCAATTTAAATATTAATCATAAATTATCAAAATCACAATTTCATATTCTACATTTACATATAGATAAATATACCATTTAAAATCCTCATATAATCTATTTATCCAAATGAGTAGAGAGTCTCTTACCTTATTTTCATACCTTGATTTCTACTTTGAGCCATTAATTATAATTTGACAATTTAATAAACTAGTTTAGGTTATAGAAATACCAACTGTAAATTCCGAGCTATTCGTCGACAACCTGGTCTTTGCGCTTTCTTTTTGACGAGTCCGAGTCAACGTTAGCTACGGAAGTAAACATACACATATTCATTAACTCACAAACAATTTAACTCTAATTAAATTTAACTCCCTATTTCTCATTCTTACACTAATTCACATAAGTTTCTCACTTTGATCCTTACTACTTGAACTAATGACTAATTGCATGTCCAAATAATTCCAAAAGCTTCATTCACTCATCAATGGTAACTTCTAATTCTCTCGATCATTTTGAAAAAATACAATATGAGTTTGATAGCTTAAGGTAATGGAATTCTAAAAGCATAAAATTTACAAGAAAATAACTTGATTAACCTTACCTACTTGAAGCTTGAAATTAACCAAACCCAAAACTTCTCCTTCTCTCTTCTCTGCCGAAAATGAGTGAATGAATGAAAGATATTTCTTTCATTCTCACCCACTCCACTTATAAATCATACTTTCCTTTTTCTTTTCTTAATTTTATTTTTATTAAAATTTTAAACAAAAGGTGAGCCACAATTTGTCACCAAATTCGGCACTAAGAATTTCAAAGGGAAAATTTGCCCTTTTAGTCCATCCTTTTAACTTCAATTAAAATCCTTTTATAAATTACACTTTTATCTCTTATGCAATTTAGTCCTCAAAACTAATTAATTCACTACACACTTAAAATTACTTATTCAAAAATTCATTATTCTACCATTTATAATCGTAAATATTTTAATTAAATATTACGGGTCCGATTATTAAATACTAAATTCCCCAAATACCCTTTACAGATAACCCCGAATTTGAGTAGTTACATGGCACGCTTAAATACCAAGTCTTTCAAAAAACCAATCCTAGACATGCATTCTCATATTGTATTTTTAATTAACCGTTGATAATTTTTTTTCTTTAATTTCACAATTTGAAGTTACAATTTAAGTTTTCACAATTTAAAGCCACAACTAAGGTCACAATTAACATAAATTTAATTTTCAGTTTATACAATCCTTTGATTTTGTTAAACAACAGAATTAAAATTATGAAACAAAATTAAAATTAATTCTATTGAACGGCAGGATTAAATCTTGAAATAGAATTTCATTAATTCTTTGTTTGGAAACTAAATCAAAATTAAATCAAATCTGTTGAACGACTGGAATAAATCCCAAAACAGAATTATTTAATTTTAATTTTAATTTTTATTTGGAAATAAAATCCAAAACAATTCTATTGAACGGAAGAAATAAATTCGGAAACAGAATTTTCAAATAATTATTTAAATTCCGAAGCAAAATCAAAATAGTATAAAATCTGTTAAACGGCCGGAGTTAAATTCCGAAACAGATTTATTTGATTTTAATTTCACAAACATAATATTTTTATTATTATTATTTTTCTTTCACTTTGGTATTTCGTTCGTCTCGAATTAGAAAATTGAAAAATGAATATGTCTTATGATTGTTGGACAAAACATGTTAGCGAACACATATAAATATAAATATTTAAATATTTAAATACAAGATCTGTACAAAATAATATAAACAAATCATTTTTGTTTATGTAAAAGACAACAGGTCTAAAAAAAATCAAATTAAATAAATATTTATTTTTATATAAAAGTTCAGATCTAGAAAAAGAACAATTAAAAAGCAGGATCTGAAAATATCATAAATTGAATTAGAAGATCGAGTTTACTAGATGTTAATGTCAGTTTTCATAGTTTCCTTAAGACAAATTCGATTGCTCCAACGGTACTTGGAAAAAGGTCGTCTATCTCTAAGGATACAAAAACACAATGACCTCGGTAGTAGTACCTGTTGGAGCCCAAATATGTTCGGGCCCAAACATAAAGAAAAAACAAAACACAAAAATTAAAACAAAAAATTAAATAAAAATAGTTTAGTACAAAGTCCATTTACAAACCCAATTAAAAATACCTAAAAACCCATTCAAAAAACCCTAAAACCTAAATTACACCCAAAACAACCCAACCCAACCTAACCCAATTACCCGAGGGCTCAAAGGCCTAAAACCTAAACTAAGGCGGAAACCCTAATCTGTTAGACGTCACGACCAACCGCTGTTACAACCACACCCTTATGCCACGTTAACATGTGTTCTTGAGGCCACCACCACGCGTCTGACTCCCCTCACGCCAAAGTCATCTGCCACTGTCGTTCTTCCTTACAAAAGACAGAAGGAAAGCAAAGACAAAAGCAAGAAACAAGGAGCAAAAAGAAAAAAGAAAATGATTGTACTCTTGACTATAAAAGCCACTGTCGAACCCATTGTAACGCTCTCTTTGGTTTATGAAGAACGAGCACAAGAGAAATAAAAACCAGATTTTGAAAAGTTTATTATAGTGTTTGTAGATACATATTTTTATTTTAATTTTTTCTTTTCTTTTGAATATAGATAACCCGCAAAGGGCATCTTGAAACCCAAGAAAAAGTCAAGATGAAAACCCGTAAAGGGCATCTTAAAAATCGATGTATCTCATTCACCTCTTCACGTCATGACCTTTTTTCTATGTGGGACATCGACGTCATCAGACCAATTTTGCCAAAGGTTTCCAATAGGCTTCAATTCGTCTTCGTGGTCATTGATTACTTCATCGAATGGGTAGAAGTTGCTTCTTACGCGGATTTCACAAGATTGACAGTAAACAAATTTTTGAAGAAAAAGATTACATGTCAATATGGAATGCCAGAAAGGATCATATCTGACAATGCTTTAAATTAAAATAACAGCATGATAGTAGAGGTCTGTAGTCAATTCAAGATCAAGCATCATAACTTCGCACCATATTGCCCAAAAGTTAATGGGGCAGTGGAGGTAGTCAATAAGAATATTAAGAAGATTATTAGGAAAATCGACATGAGAAATCACCATTTTTCCTTGATGCTTATCAAACCTCTGTCAAATCATCCATCAGTGTAACACCTTTCTCACTGTTTTATTGAATGGAAGCAGTCCTACCCATTGGAATCGAGATTCCCTCCAAATTTTGTTAGAATTGATGAAGCAAAATGGATCCAATCCAAATACGATCAGCTAAACTTGATTGAAGAAAAGATGCTAAAAGCTATCCGTCATGATCAGATGTACCAAAAATAAATGCCACAGGCTTATGACAAAGAAGGATTTGCTTTGGAGAATTCCATAAGGGAGCTTTGGTTTTGAAAACGATCCTGCTTACAAAAGGATTTTTTAGGAAAATGGTTGTCAAATTAGGAAGAGCCTCATGAGGTGAGGAAAGCATTTTCTGGAGGAGCTTTGATTTTGACCGAGATGGAATGCAAAGATCTACCAAACCCTGTGAACTTGGATTCAATGAAGAAAAAATTTCACCCAAAAATAAAAAGGAAAGAAAAGAAAGAAAAAGAAAACAAGAAAACAAGAAAATAAGAAAGAAAAGAAAAAAGGAGAGGTCGAGATGAAAATCAGTAAAGGGCATCTCGAAACCTAAGGAGTTTGAGTTAAAAACCTGAAAGGGCAGCTCAAATTTGAATAAGAGAAGGGGTATGAAATGGTCTTCTCTCTCAAAAGTAATAGGGTTGAGAAACTTTACACCTTGAAGCATCGACGAAGTACTCCAAGTTTCATGGACACATATCAAGCTTAGAATAGTCCTCATCATGTAACAGCTTGATTTCAGTGGTGTCGAAAATCGTGGTTTTCAGGACCACAACTCCGACGAGACATGTCATAAATTTAGTTATTTTAAATGTTTCTGGTGATATATGCATCATATGAATTACGAGTTGAAAATAGCATTGATTAGATAGTTAATTGAATAAAAAGGACTAAATCATAAAAAGATAAAAGTATTGATGTTTAATTAGAAGGACCAAATCAGTAAATTAACCAAAGAAGAATTATTGAGTGGAATGGCATGTGTATTAAGTAAATATAGCATGATTAATAAGGTTAACAAAATGGTTAAGTAAAGTTAATTATAAAAGTCATAAAAATTACAAGTTGCCATTAGTATATATATGAAATTAAATTAAGAAAATGAAGAAAAACATCATAATTTATCACCTTCTTCTTCTTCATTCGGCCAAGAGGAGAAAGTTAGGGTTTTTACACTTTCAAGCTTTAAGCTTTGATTTGGGTAAACAAACCTTGATTTTTTTAGTAATTTTTTTTTTTGAGTCCGTATCAGCTTAATCTAGCTTATGCAAGGACTAATTTGTGATTCTGTCAAATGTTAGAAAACTTGCCATTGTTGAAATTGCTTGTTCTTGAAAGCTTTTGATATATTTGAGTGTTTGATACTTGGGTTAAATATTTTTGTAAAGTGATTTTTGATGAAATTAGGGTTGAAGGACTAAAATGTTAAAATGGTAATATTGTTGTACTTGTTTTGAAATAAATGGATTTTCTTGGATGTATAAGGAGACTATGAGTATTCGACTGGTATGGGTTGAAGAGGAAATGGGTATTTTGCATGTTTTGTATTGTAAGGACTAAATTAAATAAAAAGAAAAGGTTAGGGGTAAAATTGTAATTTTATCAAAAAAGGGTTTGATTGTGTGATTAATATGAGAAATTGAATAAATTATGAATTTAGTCTACGATCGTGCCACCGATCGTGGAAAGGGAAAATTAACAGAATAGTCATTGGAATCCATTCACAACTGTAATCCAGTCCGGTAAGTTCGTATGGTTAAATTTTAACTTAAATTGCTTATTCTTGTAATATGACTTTGTAGTGAGATGAAATGATAATTGAAATTGTGGAAGACAAGTGTGAATGAAATACGAAAGATAAACGGGTTCGAGCTATAAACGAAAGAGTCCGATGACTAAGTGTCATCGTGAGTAAATGAATCATTTACAAAGTAAAGGTCCAATGACTAAGTGTCATCATGAGTAAATGAATCCATGAAGAATTAAATGGTCCGATGACAATATGTCATCGTAAGTATTAAATGAAATGAGTTCCTATGCGGATCAAGGGTTCGATGACTTTGTGTCATCGTGAGAAATAAATGCGAGGGAAACCTACCCAAATGTAAACAGTGTTCCATTCGGTTAATTAGATTTTTACAACTCTTGAAGTTTGTTAAATCTATTTTACTTTATGTACTTACTAAGCCCTAAAGTGCTTACCTGTGGAATTTCATTTGTTTTGTAGATTCACTTTTGTTGTTCAGAGATCGGGTCATCTTGAATCACACTCTCTCGGAGTTGTCGGTAGTGTTCTTAGCATCATTTTATACATCACTTGGTTAATGTGGCATGTACTAGGATGATGTTACTTTTCTTTATACAATGAGTTTGTGAAAAACCTTCTTATGTTTGATGAAATGTTGGATGTAGTTCTAAGTACCTTGCATTGATATAAATCTTGTATTTGTGTTGTCTTGAATGCATAGATAAAGTTGTGTTTATATGAAAACAATGAACTTGTGTTTGGTACAAATTCTAGAGATTTAGCTTACTTGTTTCGATAGAACCCATGTGTGTTTCGATAGAAGTGCAGGGTAGGAGAGAGGTGTATACTGACTTGAGTTATATTGGTAGTTAAATTGTGAGTATCTGTAGTTGTATGTATAAAAGTATCGGTAGTTTGCATTGTATCGGTAGAGTTACAGGATGGAAATTTAGCTCTTTGGAGTTTTTAGTATCGGTAGATGCATGATTTGTATCGGTAGAAATTTCACTTGTATCGGTAGAACTAGTACAGGTACCGGTAGAAATCTGCACTGTTTAGAATTGTTCATTGAATTGACTACTACTGATACTTGACCTTCACGTACCGGTAGAAGTTCCCTAAAATGTTAGAAATTCCATTTTTACCTTAACAAAATAATGTTATGTTTAGATATTGTTTTAAATCGTGGGAAATGATTTTTGAATTGAATAAAGATGTGAACAATCGGATATGTGTAAAAGATGAATAGTATAATATGAATAGATGACACTGAAATCCTAACCGGTGACAATACTCGAGATTTTGGGTGTTACATTAAGTGATATTAGAGCTTTCGATTTAGCAGTTTCTTGGACTGAATGGTCATGTTTGATGATTTAGAAGTACATGCCATATTGAACTTGTGATAGTGTGATATAGATGAATTCGATCTAATTAAGATTTTTGCAAATAAATACAGGATTCCTAACTTTGATAAAGAGGAAACTAATTAGGTAAATAGCAATGCTCCGACTAATGATTCTAGAGCTAGCCGTTAGTGCATCAATATTATCGATGACAGAGAATGAAGCAAAGAATATGTGTTCTTCGGTTTAATGGGGCAGTGGTTTACGGAATTCATGAGAAATAATTCGATGGCACCATCCCATACATCTCCTGTCACACAGTCAGGTGCTCGATCGGTAGCACCCCTAAAAAGGCCTCCCCCACCTCTAGTAGTGGAACCGAGGCATCGCATCCTTACAGATATCATTAGGAAATACGAAGCTGAAGACTTTCGAGGCAGTGTGAAAGACGATCCTTCCAGAGCTGAATACTGGTTGGAAAATATGCTGAGAGTCTTGAATAAGATGGCTTGTCCTGTTGAAGACCATGTAAGGTGTGCTGCATTACCACTAAAGGATGAGGCTTATCACTGGTAGGTTATTGTCATAGTAATGATGTCGAAAAACGAAGTTACTTAGGACTTTTTCCAAACAGAGTTTAAGAAGAAATATGTCAGCAAACGGTATCTGAATAGAAGAAGAAAGAATTTTTAGAATTGAGGCAGGGAAATAAAACGGTGGCAGATTACGAACGAAAGTTTGTGCAACTGAGCAAGTATGCACGAGAGGTGGTACTAACTGATGAAGCTATGTGCGTCCGTTTTGAAAAAGGCTGAATGACGAGATAAGAATGATGGTGGGTGGTTCTGAAATTCACTAGTAGTGTTAGCTGACAGAGCTCAAAAGATGGAAGAAATCTACAACAACAAGAGATAGAGAGAAAAGAGATTTCAAGAATCTGGAAGGAAAAACATTGCTAGGACCTTCTCTATGCCATCGCTGAAGAGATTCAAAGAAGAGGCTAGTCGGGGCCCAGTATCTTCAGGATTTTTTAGTTGAAGTAAGTCGAGACCACCAGAATCTAAATTCTAGAACAGACCCGTAGACAGTGTGGCTAGCGTTCGTAATATACCTAGTCTAATATGTGGGTATTGTAAGAGGAACCATGTAGGTGAGTGGCGCAAGATGAAAGGGACATGTTATCGATGCGGAAGTGCAGATCACTTTCTGAGGAACTGTCCGATGAGATCTGAAGTAAGGGAGGAACCGAGTGTAAAACCTCCTACTACACCACAAAAGAATAGACGTCCAGGACAGAGTAGCGGTACAGGTGGAAACCGTGAAGATAACAAAAATACTGTAACTAGATTTGAGGCTCGAGCACATGCACGGACTTATGCTATTCGAGCTCGAGAAGAGGCTACCGCTCTTGATGTTGTGACTAATATATTCTATCTCTTTAATGATATTGTGTGTGCATTGATTGACCCAGGATCGACTCATTCATATATTTGTACTACATTAACTATTGAAAAGAAATTGTTTATTGAGTCGACTGAGTTTGATGTACAAGTCACAAACCCATTGGGTCATAGTGTCATTGTTAATTTGATATGTCGTAGATGTCTACTGAGAATTTGGGACTGTAAGTTCCCTGCTGATTTGATGTTGTTACCATTTATTGAGTTCGATGTAATTTTGGGAATGGACTGGTTAACTGAGCATGATGCAGTGGTTAATTGTAAACGAAGACGGATCGATTTGAAACGGTTGACGGGAGAAGTAATCACAGTTTAGTTTGAGAAGTTAAGCAGTGACAACAGAATAATCTCATCGTTATCAGCACAAAAGATGGTTCATAAAGGTTGTAAAGCATTTTTAGCTTATATACTTGATACTCGGAGTACCGGAACAGAGTTAGAACAGGTGTCGATTATCAAAGAATTTACAGATGTGTTTTCAGAGGAGTTACCGGGTTTACCGCTAGTCAGAGAAGTAGAATTCAGCATTGACTTATTACCTGGAATTGCACCGATCTCGATTCCACCGTACAGGATGGCACCCACCGAATTGAAAGAGTTGAAGACACAGTTACAAGAGTTGTTGGACAGGGGCTTTGTTCGACCAAGCATATCGCCTTGGGGCGCACCAGTTTTGTTTGTAAAGAAGAAAGATGGATCGATGAGAATGTGCATAAACTACAGACAGCTGAACAAGGTAACAATCAAGAATAAATATTAGTTACCTCGTATTGATGAGTTATTTGATCAGCTGAGAGGTGCGACCTTCTTTTCAAAAATAGATCTCCAATCGAGTTATTATCAGATGCGAGTAAAAGATAGTGATGTGCAGAAAACCGCATTTAGAACTCGATACGGACACTATGAGTTTCTGATAATGCCATTCGGATTAACTAACGCTCCAGCAATGTTCATGGATTTAATGAACCGAGTTTTTAAATCTCAGCTGGATAGATTTGTAGTGGTGTTTATTTATAATATATTGATTTATTCCAAGTCAGAGACAGAACATGTTCAACATCTGGGGGAAGTTTAGCAAATAATGCGAGAGAAACAGTAGTATGCTAAGTTCAGCAAGTGCGACTTTTGGCTCCGCGAAGTTGGATTTCTAGGCCATGTGGTATCATCCAAAGGAATTCGGGTTGATTCGAATAAAGTGTCTGCTATTCTGAGGCACGAAGTTTTTTGGGATTAGCATGCTATTATCGTCGATTCGTGAAAAATTTCTCTATCGTAGCCTTGCCAATGACAAAATTGATACAGAAAAATATTCAGTTTGTGTGGTCAGAAAGGTGTCAGCAGAGTTTTGATTAGCTGAAGAAATTGTTAACAGAAGCTCCGGTATTGACACAACCTGAATCGGGTAAAGAGTTTGTTGTATATAGTTTGTTGTATATAGTGATGCATCTCTAAATGGACTGGGTTATGTATTGATGCAAACAGGACAGGTAATAGCTTATGCCTCCCGACAATTAAAATCGCATGAACGGAACTATCCGACCCACGACTTAGAGTTGGAGCTATTGTGTTTGCTTTGAAGATCTGGCGACATTATTTATACAGGGAGAAGTGTCACATTTGTTTTACAACTCTTGAAGTTTGTTAAATCTATTTAACTTTATGTACTTACTAAGCCCTAAAGTGCTTACCTATGGAATTGCATTTGTTTTGTAGATTCACTTTTACTGTTCGGAGATCGGATCATTTTGAAGCATCACACTATCCTGGAGTTATTCGGTAGATTTTTACATCACTTGGTTAATGTGGCATGTACTAGGATGATGTTACCTTTTCTTTATACAATGAGATTGTGAAAAACTTTGTTATGTTTGATGAAATGTTGGATGTAGTTCTAAGTACCTTGTATTGATATAAATCTTTTATTTGTGTTGTCTTGAATGCATAGATAAAGTTGTGCTTATATGAAAATAATGAACTTGTGTTCGGTACAAATTCTAGAGATTTAGCTTACTTATTTCGGTAGAACCCATGTGTGTTTCGATAGAAGTGCAGGGTAGGAGAGAGGTTGTATACTGACTTGAGTTGTATCGGTAGTTAAATTGTGAGTATCGATAGTTGTATGTATAAAAGTATCGGTAGTTTGTATGCTTGTATCGGTAAAAGTTACAAGATGAAAATTTAGCTCTCTAGAGTTTTTAGTATCGGTAGATGTATGACTTGTATCGATAGAAATTTCACTTGTATCGGAGAACTAGTACAGGTACCGGTAGAAATCTGCACTACTTAGAATTGTTCACTGAATTGACTACTACCCATACTTGACCTTCATGTACCGGTAAAAGTTCCCTAAAATGTTAGAAATTCCATTTTTACCCTTGACAAAATAATGTTATGTTTAGATATTGTTTTAAATCGTGAGAAATGATTTTTGAATTGAATAAAGATGTGAACAATCGGATATGTGTAAAAGATGAATAGTATAATATGAATAGATGACACCGGAATCCTAACCGGTAATAATACTCAGGATTTTGGGTGTTACACATCAAGTTTGCTCAGCGAAGCTCATACTTCAATATCTGGGGCACCTAACTCCATTCTTTATTCAACTTACGTTTGGAAACTTTTGACTAATTTGGGACATTTTTAATCTTTTTAGTCATGCGAGCTTTGCCTCCAATAAAATTCAATTTTATCCGCCTTGCGACCCTGTTCAAGCATTTTTTCATCGAAATAACGGTTAGTGGACCAATGATTTTTAATCTTTTCATTCATGCGAGTTTTACCTCCAATAAATTTTAATTTTTTCTACCTTACAATCCTGTTCAAGCATTTTCGCATTGAAATAGCGGTTAGTGGTCTAACGATATAAGGAATAAAAGGATTTCTGCATATCGTTTTGGAAAATTTCTAAATAGTACAGGAACCTGAAACATGATCACTAGTTGGAAATAACCAAACCTGAGGGTTAAAGGGGTCCTGAAGCAAATAGTTCAGATTACGATTACCTCTTTGGGTTTCATGTCAAAAGCACCAAACCAAAAAGAGAAAATGGTGAAACACCAATGATAGAACTTGGACAAATGACAAACCATGTCAATCTAAGGACCAAGAAAATAATTTTTGAATCTAACATTCATGCCAATATCATGCACACTCATTTAGTTAGGATCATTTGATTTATTCCAATCATGGCATCCTAATAATTTGGCCTACATAGAGGTTCATAGAAGCATATTCTACAGGTTTCATTCCCACAAAATAGCGATATGAACCGAGGAAACATTGAATCATATACCTTAGAAGACAGGAAATAAAAGATTGAAGCCGCAACGATGAATCTTACACCTTAGAGATGTGAAGGGAAAGATTGAAGCCACAATGGCAAATCTTGTACCCTAGAGATATGGAGGGAAAGATTAAAGCCGCAACAGCAAATCTTATACCCTAGAGATATAGAGGGAGAGATTGAAGCCGCAATGATGAATCTTGTACCCTAGAGATATGGAGGGAAAGGTCGAAGCCGCAACGACAAACCTTATACCCTAGAGATGTGGAGGGAAAGGTTGAAGCCGCAACGACGAACCTTATACCTTAGAGATGTGAAGGAAAAGATTGAAGCCACAACGGTGAATCTTATACCCTGAAGATGAGAGAGAAGTAGATTAAAGCCGCAAAGGCCAATCTCAAGACTATAGAGAAGTAGATTGAAGCCACAAAGGCGAATCCCAAAGCTGTAAAGGGCTAGATTGAAGCTGCAAAGGGGAATCTTACGTCCTTAAAGCTAAAGAGGAGCAAATTGAAGCCGCAACGACGAATCTTATACCTCAAAGTTGTAGTGAAGTAGATTAAAACAACGAAGCAGATTTCAATTTCCCTAAGGTTACAGTGGAATAAAGTGAAGCACAAGATCTTATATCCTTGAAGTTGCAGTAAATCAGATTAAAATAAGTAACGGATCTCAATGTCCCTGAGGTTATAGTGGAATGAAGAGAAGTTACAACATCAAATCTCATACCCCTGAGTTGCAGTAGGTCGGATTAAAACAACAAATAAGATCTCAATGACCCTGAGGTTACAGTGAAATGGAGTGAAGTACCAGAACCTATATCCCTAAAGTTACAGTGGATCTAATCAAAATGAGTAACGGATCTTAATGTCCTTGAGGTTACAGTGGAATGGAGAGAAGTTACAACATCAAATCTCATTCCCCTGAGTTGTAGTAGGTCGGATTAAACAACGAAGCAGATCTCAATATCTTTGAGGTTACAATGGAATAGAGTGAAGCATCAAATCCTATATCCATGAAGTTGCAGTGGATCGGATCAAAATGAGTAACGGATCTTAATATCCCTGAGGTTACAATGGAATGGAAAGAAGTTACAACATCAAATCTCATACCCTTGAGTTGTAGTGGTTCGGATTAAAACAACAAAGCAAATCTCAATGTCCTTGAGGTTACAATGGAATGGAGTGAAGCATCAGATCCTATATCCCTGAAGTTACAGTGGATCAGATTAAAATAAGTAATGGATCTCAATGTCCCTGAGGTTATAGTGGAATGGAGTTAAGTTACATCACTATATCCAATCTTTTACCCTAACCAAAGGGTAGATTAAAGACACCATCCAATCTCTTACCCTAACCATGAGGCAGATTGAAGCCATCCAATCTTTTACCCTAATCATGGGGCAGATTAAAGCCATCCAATCTTTTACTCTAATCAAAGGGCAGATTGAAGACTGTCTAATCTTTTACCCTAACTAGAGAGCAAATTGAAGACACCATCTAACCTCTTACCTTGACCATGAGGCAGATTGAAGCCATCCAATCTTTTACCCTAACCAGAAGGTAAATTGAAGACATCATCCAATCTCTTACCCTGACCATGAGGTAGATTAAAGTCATCCAATATTTTACCCTAACTAGAGGGTAGGTTAAAGACACCATCCAATCTCTTACCCAATCATGGGGTAGATTGAAGTCATCTAATATTTTACACCTAATTCAGAAGGGTAGATTGAAGCCACACACATAACTTCTATACCCTAACAAATAGCGAATCTCAATCTCGCTGAAGTTGCAATGGAATGGAGTGAAGCTACAATAGCAAATTTTATCTCTTTAAAGTCGTTATGGGGCAAAGTGAAATCACAACCCTAAATCTTATCTTCCTAAAGTTGTAGAGAAACGGATACAGTGAAGCAACCAATGAAGCAAAGAGCGAGTTACATGAAGAAGAAGTGCCAAAGAAGCCAAATTGAGTGGGACCTGATGAAATTTGCCCTTCTTTTAGTCTTTGCTCCGTTCCCGTTACACAACAACGAGCAAAGAGGGGCAGCTATTGGAGCCCAATTTTGTCTAGTCCCAAACATAAAGAAAAAACAAAACACAAAAATTAAAACCAAAAATTAAATAAAAATCCTTTAGTACAAAGTCCATTTACAAACCCAATTAAAATACCCTAAAACCCAAATTACACCCAAAACAACCCAACCCAACCTACCCAATTACTCGAGGGCCTAAGTGGCTTAAAACCTAAACTAAGGTGGAAAACCTAATTTGCTAGGGATCACCACCAGCTGCCATTGCAACCCACACCCTTATGCCACGTCAACACGTGTTCTCGATGCCACCACCACGTGTTTGACACCCCTTACGCCAAAGTCATCTGCCATCGCCATTTTTCCCTACAGATAGAAGGAAAGCAAAGACAAAAGCAAGAAACAATGGGAAAAAGAACAAAAGAAAATGATTGTACTCTTGGCTATAAAAGTCATTGTTGAACCCATTGTAACACTCTTTTTGGTTTTACAAAGAACGAGCATAAGAGAAATAAAAACTAGATTTTGAAAAGTTTATTACAGTGTTGTAGATACATATTTTTAGTTTATTTTTTCTTTTCTTTCGAATATAGATAATCCAAAAAAATAAATAAAATAAAAAGGGAAGGGAGGTACCTAGTTGGCATTCGGTCATCTTTATCGTGGGTTTCAGATCTGTGTTCATCGGAGGAACCAAAAAATGAAAAACGAGTTTTCCCCTTTTGAAAAACCCTAAGAAACCGAATGGGTTTCGATTATTAGGGAATTTTAGGGGTGGATTTGGGGTTTCTTAAACCTAGATTCGGCTTCATGATGAAAAGACGAGCATGGAGAGCCCTTTTCCAAATTTTTGGCCACTGGAGACTATAATCGCCGTCGCCGACGATCGGTGGCTGAGGAGGAGTTACGGTGGCTCTAGGTGATCGACTATGGGAGCTTTGAGAGAAAAAATGAGGGAGAAAGTGTTTTTTAAGAAAGAAGTAAAAATGAAAATTTTCTAAAAAAATTTGGCTTCTATAAAGCCTCCAAAACAACGCCGTTTTGGCTTAATCCCATAGGTTCCAAAACGACGCCGTTTTGGCGTCTGACTCGAACCCGATCAAATCCCTCTAGGATCCGAGTGTTTTGCTTAAAGGGGTATTTATGGGTCTAAGCCTTCCGCATTTTCATGATTTTCAATTTAATCCTTTCTCTTTTTAAAAATTTAGCAGATTGATTTTAAATTTTTTACAATTTGATCCTCTGTCTATTTTCGCTTGGAAACGACACATGTAAGGACCTGGGAAATTTACCCATTCGATCCTTGTGTTTCTCCAAATATTTAAATCTGGCCCTAATTTTTTTATTTCTTTTAATTTTTACTTGAAATTTATTTTCAGTTCTAATTTAATCCTTCATTGACTTTGTTTTTTAAAAAATGCCCTTTTAATTCAATTTTCTTTATTAAGTCCCTTTATATATTTTTTAAAAATTAAATTCTTTTAAATTTAATACTTTTTATTTTATTTTTTTAATTCAATCCTTTTGTTTTATTTTTTATTTAATCCTTTTATTTTTTTAAAATAATAATCCTTTTATTTTGTTTTTATTTATTCAATCTTGTTAATCATTTTTATTATTTTACTAAATTAATATTATTATTTTATTTACCATCATCATCTTTTATGAATAATATTCAATTGCATCCATGTGATTAATTCAATTCATGTTTTATTATTTTTTTCATTTCTTTAAAAGAATTAAATGCATATTTATTCATTCTTTGTAAATTTATTTTTAGCAAAGTAAATCGCGTGACATTTGAAGTTTTTCTTTATCTCAAAATTCGAGACAATGTTCATTATTTCGAGAATTTGAGAATCATGCCTTAAATTACTAGGTGTGATTTTTCTCTTCAAATTGAAATAACCGAACACCCTAAATTATTTTAAAAACCGAGACAATGTCCTTTTATTTTGGAGAATTCGAGAAATTGTGTTCTAACATATTGGGTATGATTTTTCTTTAAACCTAAGTAATTGGATATCCTATTTAAAATCGATAAATGTTTTTTTGTTTTTGAAGATTCGAAAATATTGTGCCCTAATTTATTGGACATGATTTTTCTCGATTAATTCCAAATAAATGAGCTTGTTCCACAAAATTCAATTTTTAAATGACATTAAAACGTCTCATTCATTTATTTAAGGATCGCATTTTAACTTTTATTCGAGTTTTCAAATTTTTAACAAATAAGACCTTTAAAAACCGACTAGGTACCAATTTTGAGCGTGTGAGGGTGCTAATCCTTCCTCGCATGTATCCGACTCCTGAACCTATTTTTTGAATTTCGAAGAACAAATTGTTTTTTTAAATAAATTTAAATGTTTTAAGGTGGTCCAATCACACCAAATAAAAAGATTGGTGGCGACTCCGTTTTCGGTTTTAAAATAAAAAAATCCAGGACTTTTTCCAAAAACAAAAACGTTTCGACAGTACCTCTGTAGTGAGCAATGAACAAGACTTGCCTTCTTCCATCGTCGGAACGTTGGAAAATTTAGAGAGAAATAGAAAGAATTTTCGAGAGTGAAAAGAACAGAATAAAACCGTTGTGTGTCTAAAGAATTCTACAGCATTCTTTAAGCTTTTATAAGTACTCAAATGTGGAGGAATTTAGAAAATAATCCGTGAATTTAGGATAAAAAATCTGATTTAAAGGACCTTTAAATCAATTTGATTTGAAATAAAATCAAATTGAAATATTTTGTCCTTTTAAAACAGATTCTTTTAAGTGCGCCCCAACCCGATGGGTTTGGATCTACACCCTCACTTGCGCGTGAGGCAAAGCTTCATGCTTAATCATTTAATAACACCATGGTGGGTTTTCATATATAAACACATCCCACACTTGGTATTTAACCAATGTAGGGTCTAAGTTTTTCTTTTCCTCAACTTATTCACAAGTGGCTTACTTTGAGCATCAATTTCTCATTTATCACTCATCCATTTTGAGCATATTATATACCATTGTAAAGATCTCATGAAGTAGAATATAAAACTATAATTTTATGATTCAACTCTCCACCTTTACCTATCGAGAATATGCTTCAAAGTTACTCAAAATACCATTTTTCCAACAAACATGTATTCACTACTCTTCATAAAGGCAAAGATCTTTTAGGCATAAATCGTATTGAATGTCTTCATCCTATCCTTGCTTTCTCTAATTCTTAGACATTTGTCTTCAGTAATAAGCAGCTAATAATTCTCATGATTCAACAGTTTAAGGTTTATGTTAGCTTTGATGTGCCAAATTTTTGATATAACAATATTTAAGATAAATTTTTATTTATATTTCTTAAGTCATTTGTTGAAAATATTATTGAAAATTTTGTTAAATATTTTCAAATCATTTCAAAGACTTGTAAAAGTACTAAATAACACGTTTTAAATGTGTTTTAATTTATCTAAATGTTTTTTAGTCAATCCAAAATGTTTTAAGTGCTTTAAACTCATTTTATACAAATTTGTAAAGTTGTATCGATACCTGGAGAAAGTTGTACCAATAGAAGCAAGTCAGAAAGCACAACGGTTATATCAATACAAATCTGTTGGCAATGCTTATAATGGCTAGAAACTATCCTCAACGGTTATAAACGATCACAATTTTTTCCATTGTTATATATACACATCAAGAACACTTCAAGATACAAAAGCTGAACATCCAAGCATGGAAATCAAAAGAAAAACATTCAATTATTTATTTTCTTCATTTTCTCTTGTACATTTTCATTGGGATCTTATTGTAATATCTTTTCTCACTCTCAAATCTTTGTATTTAGAGCTTCAATTTGCAAACACAAACCTACTAGAGGTTCATTGCTACTTTTCTCATCTTCTATTTGTTGTAAAGAGCATGCTTAGGTTTTTGAGGTATAAAACCTTAAGTAGATTGTAAAGGCTATTGAAGTTAGAGTGTTATAGTTAAGCCATAAAAATTAGGGGGATGATTTTATCTTAGCCTTGTGAAAAAAATAGGAATTGTAAAGATTATACCTTTTACTTATATATGTGATGTTCATAGTTTCCAACATTGGTTTAATACCCAAAATTGTATTCTTACTTTAAAAAATGAGCAAAAATGATTATTTAGTGAGTGATGTTTGTTGCTGTGGATAGGGTTCCTTGGCAATATTAGGCTTAAGTTGTGTGGACACCTTGCAAGTGGTGTTTCTTCTGTTTTACAAAGATGGGAGGTAGTTGTGCTGCCCGTTTTCATGTTTGTATAATTATCCTACAACAATCTACTTTTTTTTTCCTAACATTTTAATCTTGTTTCTATAGTGGAAATTTGAGTTTGATTGTTATTTTTTCTTAAAAGAAATCATGTTATGGCAGATAAGGTGCAAGAATTCAAGTGTGTTGAAAGGACTGATCTCAATCACAATAATCAAATGGGCTTTGTTCTTAGCCGCAGAGCTTTCATGTCAATGGCTATGGAAGGCATAGGCCAACACATTTTTAAACTTGGGATCCTCCACCTACAATATAAAAAAAGGTAAGTGTGAATTTAGTCCCTAATGTTCACTTTTTTTGTCATTTTGGCGCTTAACATTTAAAATTTAGCTAATTTGCTTGCTTTTTGATGGAAAAATGATTGAACTATTAAATTTTTTACGGGCATTGATGTGGCCACTAATGTGGTAGTCCACGTATCATTCATAAAAAATGTAAAAAAAATTAATAAAAATATTTAAGAAATCAACAAATTTCAAAAAATTCATAAATTTTTTTAGAAATTTATCTATGTTAGCATTGAAGTATACGTAAAATGTCACATGAGTTGCCATGTTAATGCCATAAAAAATTTAACAGTTAAGTCAATTTTTCGTAAAAAAGTAAACAAATTAACTAAATTTTAAATGTTGAAGGTCAAAATGATCTAAAAAATAAATAAAGACCAAAATAACAAAATAAGTAAATATTAATGCTAAATTTAGCTTTATGCCTTTTATTTTTACAATCTATACTGCTAAGGTCCACGTATTCTTTTTTTTTTTTTTCCTATAAGATAAGGACAAAATTTTAGTATTGACCCTCTACTTTTTAAAGTTTAAGATCTAATCTATTATAATTATTTTAATAAATATATTACAATTTTAATAAACAATTATAATTATAATTAAAAAATTGAAGCCTAATAAAGCGGGTAAAATATTCTTAGCTTTAATAATTTTAATGTATTCTCAATTTATTATATTTTTGAATTATATATATTTTTAATTTTTGTATTTTCTTAAACTTTTAAATTTTTTAGAATAAAGATCGACATAAATATGTAAATATTAAAATTAATTTTTTAAAATCAGAATTAAATTAACATAACGAGTAATGTATATTTTTAAATATATATTTTATTATTAAATAATTACTTTTTTTAATTTAAATATATATTTTTAAAATTGGAAAAAGCCCTAAATAATTATTACAAGTGTGTCAAAACATTTTCAAATAAGAATACAAGCAGTGTACCGGCCGCCGCCCAGACCTCCAACAGAAACCAATAGTAAAATGGGGACACTGTTGTTCCTTACTGCTAATTTATTCACAATATTTTTTAGGGTTTTAAAACATTTTCCTAAACCCCAAATAGCATTAAAAAGAAAACGAAGAAATTCCCATTCTCTCTATCTTCTCTTTAGGTAAGCACTCATTCTCTGCTTCATTTTATTTATTTATTTGGGTGATCTTTGAATTTCATTTTCATTTTGAAATCTGATTATCTTCTTACTTGCACTTGCTCTTAAAGTTCATCTGTCTAAGCTGTTTCTTTTTTTTTTTAATTTGGCCTAAAATGGCTTGTTTTTGGTATTGATCTTTGAAGGAGATATTTTCCAGTTTTCAACACTATTTGATGTTGCTTTTACAATGCCTAGTGCTTGAGAAGAAGTGGGTCTTATTCATGTTACTTAAATACCGGGGAAATGATTTCTCCAAAAAAAAAAAAAAGAAACTGATGCAATTTGGGTTCAATTTTAATCTTTTGATTTTTTTTTTTAATTTTAAGTTCTTTTGCTCAAGAGGCAACACTTCGAATTGACCTGGCTTGAGTAAGGCTCCATTTGCTTTTTTTTTTTTTAAATATAACTTTTTTTGGGAGAATCTGTAACTAGAATTGGAATTTCATGAGGAGTAACATAAATTGTTTTTCTTTAATTTAGAGTACCATTATGATTACTATTAGAGGTTAGATTTTTATCCATTTTACTCAAACTAAGAAATAACATTCTTATAGAAAACAAAGTGCAAATAGTGAATAAAAGATCGAGTACTGGCCAGGCTTAAGTTTTGAGTGTTCATAACTAGGAAAAAGAAAAGCCAATAGTTTACCTAAGAAAAGTTGTGTGATGTTGAATCAACAGCTTGAAGGCTCATGAAGACTTTAGCATGTGATAAATGGGGAGTTATTTGTTAGTTAACTAGGGAGTTAGTTGTTAGTCAGCTGTTTTGAGTGTTAAGCAGTTAATTCAGTTGTAGTTAGTTAGTTCTTTAGCAACTAATCAGTTTATGTATAAATAGATTAGAATGTGTACATTCTGAAAGTAATGTTGATCGAAACAGAGTGTTATCTCATCATCATCTTCTCAATGTTTGTATAGTTTTCATTCTTTTCTTTTCATCTATTGTTTTCTATCTTTCTCTTCTCAAGATTTTCATTCTCAATCTAGATTTCTTGCATGAATTTAGTATCTTTCATACTGGTTTTATAGTTACTAGATTGACTTTGAACTGCTGCTTTTGAAAAACTTTGGGATTTCTCATACTGATTTGTAATGATAATTGCGTCTTTCTATATTTTTGTTGCTACTTTTTATAATGTTGATATTATTCTATATCAATTTGTTTTTGCTTATGGTTTTAGTATGTTGGTATTACAGTTACATTTCACATTTTTGAGTTTATGATAGAGTCAAGAGTTAGCTTTTGAATACCTTTATTATTTTCAATTTCAGGTAGCTCTAAATTATTGTTTTTTCTAATTTGAGAATTCGATATTAAGACTTGATTATTAGATTTTAGATTGGTTTTCATTACATTAGGATGTAAAGCAGATATCCACTATTTTGCAAAAATATTTGGAAAATCTTGCAAATGGAAAGTGTTTGTCCTTTATATCATAATTGAGTGTTAACATCATCATTATCTAAAATATAAAATATTCTTCTTTCTTTCTTTTTCTTTTTTCTTTTTTTGTGAATTCTTGAGTTGCTGTTAGTCTTATCATTATAAAATATAAAATAATATTTAATCATGGTACACTTGCTAATAATTGAGTGGCTGTTCTTGCACTCTGCCCCTCTGGACTGCGTAATTTGAGCTCATTATGAAAGGGTTTATGTTTATGGATTAGACTTTTCTGATCTTGATCTTGGTTCTATATTCTGTAGGTTGTAATGCTGTAAGCTGGTAAACTTTCTTATCCTCATGCATGCTATAAAAGGTGGGTGGGTTGGGCAAACATTTGCCCTAGCTAAATGCAATGAGTCAGGAGGGAAGAAGACTCGGGTTCGGCGTTCGAAGGAGGAAAGGAAGTCAATGGTTGAATCTTTTATAAAGAAGTAATCTCACATGGTTCCTCTTCCTTTTGTTTGCTACTACTGATGAATTTAATTATTTCATCTTAATTTAGTCTTTACCAGGACCAGTTTTCTCTTTTATCATTCCAATCCACTTCTATTTACCCCGTGACATGGTAGTGATAATGGAATTCTTCTGTATAATGTAGGGTATTTGCCTGAATGTATTATATTTCTTTGAAAACCGTATACTAAGACACATTTGGCTTTCTTTTCAAAGTTCAAACTGGACTTTCTTTTTTTGATATAAGGATTTTTGTGCAAATATAAATGTAAAATGTTTCTATCAGCATACTTGGTAGTAAAAATTGAAATGTGACCTCTTGCAAACTTTGTTGATATGGTTCTTTGCTGTTATTCATGGGGGAGCATCATTTATGGTTCATTTAACATGCAACATTAGATTTTTAAACCTATGGAGAATGTGGAAGAGTTCAATTTCCATGTTGTATTCAATTTGGTGTATCCATTTCCATAAACCTTGTACTTCTTTTATTTCCTTTCACATGGATTTTTAAACTTATAGGCTATTTTTCACTTCAAAAAAGATTTTAAACTTACTAGAAAATTTCCTGTCTTAAAACTCACCCATTAATGAACTTGTTGCAGGTATCAAGAATCAAACAATGGGAATTTTCCGTCTCTTAACCTCACCCACAAGGAAGTTGGTGGGTCTTTCTACATAATACGGGAGATTGTACGAGAGATAATTCAAGAAAATAGAGTGTTGGGTCCTGCTAATTTTACTGAAGGGGAACATGACATTGATCAGTTCTTGCAACGAAATCCACTGGGTTCCATTTCAACTGCACCCGAACCTCTTCTGTTCGAACAATCAAATGGAGGTTCTTTTGTTCCTAGTCATCATGAGGATGAAAGTGATGAATCGGTTATGGTTATTAATGGGCATTCTATGGAATCTGAATATAAAGAGTTTGGCAGTGAAAAAATTATTAATGGGAATCTTGTTGATGTGACAAATGGAACTGATGAAGCAGCGCTTGTAGAAGTGCAAGTAATTGAACCTCCGGAAAGTGATAAAAGTAAAAAGGAAACAGATGTATTCACATCTAAAGTCACTCAAATAGAAGCAGATATAATAGTAGAGACATTTCCCTTGCGGCCTGTTGCTAAACCATCTGACAGCATCGATGGAATGTCTATCGAAGTTGGGAAATTAAATGAAAATTTGGATAAAATGGAAAACTGGAAGCTGAATGTGAGTCAAGAAAATGGTAGTTTTAAGTTGGATGGTATGAATTCCTCTGAGGTTTCTGTGTTGACAGATGATGGTAAAGAAGTAGAAAACAATGAGGATTTGTTGTTGGAAAAGAATTCCAATTTAACAGATAAGAAAATGGTGGAAAGCATTTCAGATCCGTTATTAGAAAGCTCTACTGGGGAAAATGCTAAGCATGATACTCCCAATGGTGCAGCATTAGAGGTCTCTCGTACTGATACTTTAATGTCGGATACAAATGAACAAAGCAAAGCAATTATGGGAGAGGTGAGCTTTGGTCCAAAACTTTTGTGCATGTCTATGTCTGATATCAAGCAACAAAGCATCGCTTAATATGCATGATTTAACAGTTTTTGTCTATTAGCATGTGAATGTTTGTTTGCCTTTGCCTATATTCACTATTTATAAGTTTGCTTAATATGCATGATTTTGTTTTTCATCAGGCAATAAATGTTTCAAATGGTGTCCACCCGAAAAATCATGGCACTTACGAGACAACATCGGAGAGGGCCGTTGCAGTTGAAAGTAAAGTTGACGCGCAGCATGTCAACTCAAAGAAAGGAAGCAGTAAAACATTAGACCGAATTAATCTGTAAGTATCCCTAGTCTCTGCTCATTATAATTTTAAAGTCGAATTTATAGAGTTCCTTAGGGTATTCCATTGGTTTCTATGAACAGTGAATCATGGGAAGGGACATCGAAAAGCAGTGCGGAATCTGAAACTAACCCCCTTTGGACTATCTTTAAATCCTTTGTCACCGCCTTTATAAACTTCTGGTCTGAGTAACAGTTTGCGGGAGAGTGATACAAACTTTATTAGGGAATTAGTAACTACTAGGGCGTGTTGTTCTTTTCTATTGTGTTAGCCTATTAAATGTTTGCACCATGCTAAGTACTGTTTACGATATTACAAGAGTTCCGGGGGTATATCAGTGGCTCATGGACTGAACTAGATATGGCATCTAGTGATATGGTTATAGTTTAGTGCAATGTTCCTTTGGTGGTATTTCATGAACAGAATTAGCTTGAATTTCAAATGCAATCAAAGGTTATATGTTTTGTATATCGTTTCGATGATATTCCTGTGTATGTAGGATGGCAAGCATGAAATGTGCAGGCAGGGGAAATATGAGTTTCTGAGTCCCTGCTTTTTATCTGTTTTCGGGTATATATAAACATAAAAGTCAGATTTTAGCGTCCCGTTCTGTTCCATTGCCAACCTTAAGTTGTAGTTCCAGAGTCGTAGGATCCCATTATGCAAGAGATTGGTAAAACTAAACAACAGAGACATTTAATATTTTTACATATGGACTTTTTTATATAATGCTCTTCCAACTCTTAAATTGGAGGAAAATATGCATTTAAGCGCACTTGAACTCATATCCTTTGGTTATTGCAATAGTAACGAGACTAACCGAGTTAAGATCTAATTGGTACAATATCAACTTATCAAATTTATTGAGAGTAGTTAATGAATCGAGGTTTAAGTTTTGCATTACAGTAACATTAATTAAAGATCAACCAAAATTAATGTTTTATTTTGGGTATTTGAGATAAGGTTCATTTGTAACCTGAATTTAAAATTTTGGATTTAAATTATATTTGTTATATAAATTATGAGAAAAATACAAATTACTTGAGATTCAATATAATTTTGGTTTAACCCATTTTTTTGTGCAAAGACAAACAACCCAATAATGATGAATACATGGATATTTGTTTGATAAGGCCTTTGTAGCAAGAGGTCAACAAATATATTTGTTATGGAAAAGCTACAAAATAGAGCTTAAATGTACGAGCATTTATCAAGTACAAGCTTCAATATAAAAATATTTATCAAGTTCAAAAATTAATTTAAACAGAAAATAATTAAACCCTAATATGAGAATAATTATCAAAATTAAAACTTAACTTAAACCGAAAAATTTAAGCTCCAATATAGAAAAGTTGCTAAATTCAACCCTAAATAGTGATTTAATCTTTTTTAAATTTAAAGGCCGGTGAAGTTTGAAGATCTAAAACCTAGAGAGCAAGAGATGCTTATCCAACCGTTCTCCATTATTATTGCTGGCTTTAAGCGAAGGGCTTTGTCACAACCAAATTTCAAAATAAATTAAAAATTAGGTTGATGAATTTTCAGAAAAAAATATATTAAAAATGGGGGTTTTAAATTCCATCTTTTGATTAAGTGGTTACCTATAAAAGGTATCATTCTGAATTTCTTTTTTTTAAAAAAAAAGAAGACATTTTCAGATATACCCATTTTGCATGGCGTAAAAAACGATAAATCCATTAAAAATATACCCAATGTATCAAATAATTTGTATTTTACTCTCCCTCAAATAGTAAAATACATTTATCCTTTTTTGAACAGGTCCTTCAAATTCTCAGTATTTTCTAAACCGGCAACATGTACCCTAATTCCTAAGCACTCCCATCCTCCTAAAGTCTTAATACACTCACTAAAAGCATCCCCACAATATCTGCATTTCATTCACAAGTGTCACAACACCAATAACTCTTTTAAATTTTGGATTAAAACCTATAATAAAGACATAGTTTACCTATCAATCACAATACCAATAAATATATATATAATTCAAAAGTCAGATCATGATGTAAGCCTGTTTTTTATTTATTCGAGGCAATTAGTTATTGTTATCGATGATGGATATCTTGGTTCAAAAAAAAAAAATTAGTAAGTCGAGTATAATGATAAAGCATATTACACTCTCAAGAAAAGATATAAGTTCAAATCTTAAAGACGATATCTTTGAAAGAAACAATCACAAACATCAAACATGAACCATAAACCAAAAACCGGATATAAAAATCCAAAAAATGAAGTTACAGCGTTGGAACGGCAGTGCATGAAATGGGGCAGCGTTGACAAAAGCAGTTGTTAATTTCATCTACCCTCTCTTTGCCTTACGTTTCTCATTATAATTTTATTATGACTGTAACGGTTAGACTGTGCTATTCCTTTTGATTCCATAATTAATTTACTAATAATGCGTTCTTATTTTTCAAAACAAAAAATTGTGGTCCTCAGTGTTTTGGTTTGAGTCCCGTCACGTTAAAATTATGTTTGAGTTAATTCATTAACTTACTCGGTTCGATTTAGGTCTACATTGCTCTCTAAATTATTTTTTGATCCACTTTGATCATTAAATTTGAAAACTATCATTCATTCAAATTCATTTTATTAATGACTATGAAAAAATCTAAAGTAATATAAAAAATACAAAACCAGTTTTACTTGTTAGTTCAACGATCGAAGCAATCGAATTGATGGTCTAACCTATTTCTTTTTCTTTTGCATTTTTTAGATTTTTTCAAGGTCATTAACATACTGCATTTAAATGAATAACGATTTTCAAATTCAGGATCAAAGTGGATAACAAAAAGTTCAGGGGTCAAAAATTACCTTATCACTTATAAAAAATAAGTTTAATTTAAATTGAATAGAGTAAAAATTTAAAGGATAAAATATGCTCTAGATTTTTGCACTTTTTATATACTTGAAATTGGTCTTTGTATCTTTATTTTCAAATATTTAGTTTCTCTATTTTTTAAATTTAAAATTCTAAGTCAACTTATTAACATGTTAAAAATTTTCTTTTAAGAACCCCATGTGATGGCCTGATGGTCAGGGGTGTTCACAGATGTGGCCTAAGTTCGAATCACGTTAATCGTGTTTATTGTTCGGGTTTTGCCCTGTTATTGTAGGTCACTAAAAAAATTTCTTTTAAATTCGTTGTGGTGACATTTTGAAAATAATTAAAATAACTCATTTGATAGTCATATAACAAAAAAAAAAGAAGAATTTTAACTATATTAGCAATTCCCAAAATTCACATAAACATTTGAATCAAATAAAGTATTTAGACTAACTAATAATATTATAAAAATAAAAGTATCAGATTATGTCAAAATTGTAGTATAAATATTACATCTCAAATTTAAATGCAGTATAAGGACCACAACTGAAATTTAACCATGATTATATAATTTCAAAAAGATAGATGGATTAGAATTGAAAATTAACCACCATTTTATAACATAGAAAAAAAAAAGCAATATAACAAACAGGTGTTGTAGTTGTATTGATTTGAAATAAAATTTTGATAATTTAATTCGATACCATTTACAATGATAAATATTATTACATTTAAAATTAAATATTCTAAAACATAAATCGAACATAATCCATCTATACCAAAATCGCACGAAGTGGAATTTAAACTAAAATAAATCTGGATAACACCCACACATGTTTTTGCACGAAATGAGATTTAAACTCAAACCTTCAAGATCCAAAGCTTCAATCTTGGTTAACTATGCCAATGCCTTGTTGACAAGTTAAAAAGTATTTCTTAGTCAAAGTCAATTTTTTAATTTTAAATTCAATAATAAAAGTATTTTTAATATATTTTAAACACTAAAACGAATTTTCAAAATAAATCAAATGGACAAACATTTTTATTTGGATCTTAAAAAAAACATTTTTATTTGGACTTGAGAACATTTTTAACTAGGAAATTCTTAAAAGGTTTTAAAGTCTAATAATAATAATAATAATAATAATTATTATTATTATTATTATTATTATTATTATTTTAAAATATTTTGACACGAAATATAATATGATATGAAAGAATATGATCATCACCATGAAATGAATTTCAACATTTATATAATAAAAGATATTAATGCATTAACATTTATATAAATATACTCTAAAAAACATACAATTATAGTTCAAACTAGTTGGATCAGGAAATGATCAGTATATCGATTGGAGAAAGAAAAAAAATCGATTGGCTTGTGAACTGGTACGAATTGATTGAAGAAGCTAAAAAACTTATATACTGATATTAAGGTAAGAGCTTGTGTTTTAGCTCTTGACTTGATCAAGCTAGTGTTCTAAGCTATTAGCTAAGTAGTGATATTGTAATTAGTTGTTAGGCAGGTTTTCTCAGTTAAGGAGTGACTGTGAGTCAAGGCAGCTTGAATTTGTTAATACTCTCTTTTTGCAAGCAAACATGGCTTAACAACAAAAATCTCGTGAAGCAAATCGGTCCAAGAATTCTCACTTCACTACTGGCTCAAACAGAAATTAAAGTCAATGATCCAATAGTAGTTTAGAGGTCGTAGAAGTAAGAAAATTATTTCTGGTTCTTTGTTTGATTTGAAATTGTTCGAGCCCAAACTCGAAGAAATTTGTGGTACGAAAATAGCGGAGAAGACTGTTCGATTGAAAGCTAGGAACGACAAAGATCCATCTCATTCAAAGCATAAGTATATTTTGGGAAAAGTTTATTGATATAAATATCACAAATTGACTCAGTTTTTAAATTTTATTTTTCCGTTGTGAAAAACTGGTTTCGAATTAAATTTTTTTTCCAATAGCACTCCAAGCTCAAACTTGTGGAACTGAATTTATTCTTTGTTCGAGAATAAATGGCAGCAAGAAAACTTGTGGTTGGACATGTTCCTGCACAAGATCGGATTGCAAATGTGCTTACAAAACCCTTGTCTATACCATTCTTCAACAAGTTCGGGACCTGTCTTAATGTTGTTAGTAAGTATGGGCAACATTAGGTTGAAGGTCATCAGGGAGGTGCAGCAGATGGGTAAATGTTAAGGTATGAGCTTGTGTTTTAGTTGCTGACTTGATCAAGCTAGTGTTCTAAGCTGTTAGCTAAGTAGTGTTGTTGTAATTAGTTGTTAGGCAGGTTTTTTCAGTTAAGAAGTTAGTTAGTGCAGTTAGTCTTCAATGTAATCTATTTTTTCAGTTAATGCATCAACTAGAAGTCAATTATGTTACTTGTCACATTCCAAAAATTGGGTCAATAGAAATTGGATTAGTGAAGCAAGAGAGTGGCCATGCCTTGGTTTTAGTTAAATGTTGTGAAATTGTGTCAAGTGAATCAATTTGATTCAATGGTTAATTGTTGTGCTTGTTTGTGTAAGGTTCTAAGTTTGAATAATTTTCCTTGAATTTTTGTTAAATTTGTCTCAACCCCTATCTTTGAACTTATCGCTTATATTTAATTTTAGCTCAATTGTTGGTAAGAATGAACTTGTTGGTTTAGTGGTAAGGCTCCATCTTATCAAAAGGTCTTGTGTTTGAATCCTTGTGCATGTGAATGAAAATATTTTTGCTCCTTTTGGTTCTCACGTTACTTTTCTTTTTTTCTTCTTCCTTCTCAAAATTATTCTTCTCTTTGTTGTTTTCCCTTTCCTATTTCTTATTTTTTTTCGATCAGCCATCATAGTTTAGTGTTACGTCGCGTGAAGTATGTATTCGTTCTCGTGTGTTTAGAAGTTGTCCATTGCAGTATTAAATTTGGGTGTAAGTATAAATCTATTTGTTTGGTTAGGAGGTGAAGTATGAACTTTCAATAATGAATTGTGAATGATTTTGTTGGGTTAATTGGTTTTACTTTGAATCTTTGTTTGGTGAATTTTGTGAGGCGCAAAACCCTTCTTTGGCGTTGGGAGAGTCTTAGGATCGGTTGCTTCGATCAAGGTATGTCTGAATGCTTTTGAGGGAGGACAAATGCTTAGTGTTGTGGCTGAATTAGTGATTGAGTTTCATATATCATTGCTAATTAGTTTGTTTTAAATGTTGGTTTTAGGGTTTGGAAGTGTGTCAGATTATCGTTTATCAGAAACGTTCAAGTGTGTGACTTGATCTCGTAAAAACAGCTAACAAAAAAAACTAAAAAATTCAATGTCGGCGTCACATGGTCGTGTTCCAGACCATGTGAGCCACACGACCGTGTGACACGATTTGGGCTATTTGGGTCATGTGGGCCACACAATAGTGTGTTAGGCCATGTGGACCACACGGACGTGTGGGCCTATTTTCTGGTCACCTAGGGTCGTATTTATCTGTGATGCGTATTTAGCCACTCTGTAGGGTACATATTGTATAAATAAGATTTAAAAACATGATATTTGATAGTATGATATCGTATGTAATGTGGAAAAGGTATATGAAATATATATGCATGATCTGTATACTGATAACTCTGATGGCATGTTTTTGTTTTGCTGTGTTTGTATATGAGCATATGATGTCCGATTATGTTATTTTGTGTATCTTTGGATCTGCTATATGACCATGCATGTGATGCTGTGGCGAAACTGGTTTGTTTTTGTTGAATTAGTGACACATTTGTTCTGCAAAGCGTGAAATTTCATGCCTTCTGATTTCTGTTATTGTACAACTACATGTCTTACATGCTTTTCATTCAGATTCTGTATTTGCATGTCATGTCACATTCATGAGTTTGGGATAATATGGTAAGGAGGAAGTTCTAGCAGTTTAATGATCTGCACTATCTAGTGGTTTATCCACATTTCTGTTTGGCAGCATGTCTGCAATTATAATGGCTCAACCACACATATTTGTTCTGGTAGCTTGAATGCAATATAGTGGCATGACCACATATATATGATCTGGCAGTTTAATTGCAACTTTAGCGGCATTGTCCTCAATTATTTGTTAGTGTGTTTTTGAATGGACGAGTTCTCGAGAATTCTAATTTGGTGTGTACCGGAGTTGGGTAGGAAGTTTTCTGAAAACTGTGCATTATGTTTTTCTGAGAAATACTGCATTGACATAAGCATGCATTTTCAGTTTTGCTCAATTGATCATTATGAATTTCTCTGCAATACTTGGATCTGATTATTGTGCTATTTGTGTTCTCTGTTTGAATTTGGTTATACACTAAGCTTTATTGCTCACCCCTCTCTTTTCACCATTTTAGGTAAACGACAGAATTAGGATTGGGCGGCGTTTGGGAACTCAGATTGGTTAGTTTTCTGGACTTTTGATTTTTGGACTAAGTTTTCAGATTTGATTTTGGTTTTGGGTTTTGTTATTTGGCTTAAGTTTTTTGCATGTTTTATGTTAAGTTAAAGGAAGACTTGGTTTTTTAAAATTAAACAAAATATGGATTTTCCACTGCAAATTTGAAATAAGTTTTACGTAAGTTAACAACGAAAGTTTCAGAATATGCATAATCGGTAAATATATGTTTTCTCAAATCTAAATCATGATTTTTGAATTAGCTAATCCGAAATTTCCGCTGTAAATCAAAGTGTCAAATTAAGCGTTTTTTGTAAAATAAATAAATTCTGCACGTCATTTCATAAAGTATTTGTAAGAGTTCTTCCGAAAATAATATTTTCAGAACTCACGATTTTCAAAGCTAAATTTTGATTTGAGTTTTCAATCAGGAAGCGTAATACCTCAATATCTGACCATGATGTCTAGACCAGATTTGAGGTATTACATTAATTGTTAAACTAACTTCTTGCTGAAGCATTAAACCATACTTGTATAAATGGAAGCTCAATCTTATTGGATTATTAGAGCTTACTCAATAAAATGAATAAACCTTTTTCTTAGTGTTGTTTTTCTTTGCTTATTTAAGTGATTCGAACAACTCGTATGAGACTCATGATAATAATCATCTTTTATATGATTAATATTTTTTCAATATAATGATTTCTATTCATATATAGGTTATGCACCTTGATTTTGATTTAAATAAATTGAAAAAGTATAATTATTTGTTTGATATAAAATAAATAAATTGTTAAATATATTGAAGATTTCAGTATTCTCGATCGATATAATTTGAAAACCAAATCTATTTAAACCTTTACCTACATATCGAATACAATAATACTACTAACCCAATGATCGATTCGTTAAAATATGAATATTATAAAAAATAATAAAAATTAGCAAAATTTCGATTGTTGGAGTCCAATTTGTTCGGGCCCAACAAAACAAAACAAACCAAAACAAATAAACAAAAACAAAAACAAAATTTAATTAAAATCCAATAAAAAAGTCCATAATGTTTTTTAACATCCAAATCAAATACCACTATCCAAACCCAAACCAAATTACAAACCTAACCCAACAGGCCCAAATACCCAACAAGCCCAAATTCATCCAAAAATGTTGAAACCTTAATCTGTTAGGGTTTGATGCTTCAGCGCCATTGTTGCCCCATTTTTCGCCACGTTAGCATCAACTCTTGAGGCCAACCACCACCTCTGATGCCGAAACCACCATGTTTGCCATCAACCACTGCCTCTGTTCGGATCTGCATACGTAAAGAAGAGGAAACACGCAAGGGTAGAAGATAAGCAAGAAGAAATCATTGTAAATCGACTATAAAAGCCACACAAATTCAGTTGTAATGTTTTTTACCAAGAATATATATCAAAAAGCATATATTTGCAACCCAAAATCGCAGTTCATTCAAGGTATATTATACACACACACACACACATATATATATATATATATTCTATTTTATCATTTATTATTCTTTTTTCTTACGAAATGATTTTAAAATAAATAAAATACAAAAAAAAGGAAACAAAGTTAGGGTTTGTATCTGGTTTAGCCACGCCGTCGGAGTCGTGAACGAAGTCTCTCCGAACTCATCCATGTTCGTGAGGGGCTCCAAAAAAAGAAAAGTTTTTTTTTAAATTTTTTTTAAAAAAATACAAATTTGAAAAAATATATATAAAAAAGTCGAACCTTTCGATTTTTTTGCAAAGATCTAGGCTCTATCTCTTTAGATCGGAGCCCAGATCTAATTTTTAGAAAAAAATATAAAAAAAGAAAATTTTCGAACTTGGCCACTGTATACGGTGGCTCGCTATTGACGGAGAATGGCGGCGCAACGACGGTGACGGATCAAGGACCGACGAGCGATCGAACAACGGAAAGCTAGAGAGGGTTTTAAAGAGAAAAACAAGGGTTAACATATTTTTTTAAAAGCATATGGCAAATGAATTTTTTCATAAAAATTAGCCTTTTATAGGCTTTCAAAACGCTGTCGTTTTGTTGACGCAGTTTAAGGAGTAAACGGTGCCGTTTCTCGAGCTCTGACTCGACCCGTTGCAGACCCATTTAGGGTCCGCGTGTTTTTGAGAAAAGGGATATTTATCCCTTCGGTCCCTCCGTTTTTTAAAGTTTTCAATCTTATCCTTCCTTTTACTTTTAGTTTATTTTAAATTTTTCCCTTAAAATTCATTTCGTTTACAATTCAATCCCTAAAACGTGGGCTTCCTTGAAACTGACACATGTATAATTTATGGGAAAATTACGTATAGAGCCTCCTATTTTTTTGAATTCACGAATCTAACCCTATTTTTTTTCTTTTTAATATTTTATGCTTTGGAACTTGGTTTTTGTTCTAATTTAATCCTTTTTACCTTTTATTTATTTGAAATTGACCTTTTTCTTCAGTTTTTATTTATTTATCTAAAATTGTTACCTATTTGATATTTTAAATTAATTACTATTTTGATTGTACATTTGAATTTGTTTGAATGTTTTTATTTTAAAACCTTCAAATATTTTATAATTTTATTACCTTTTTTTCCTTCTCTTCTCTCTTTTAACGCAAATTAATCTTTATATTTATTTGTTACTATTGTTTTCATCTGTTTTATGTGGCAAGTATGTATGCATTACCATTTTATTTCATTACGTGTTAGTCATTATACTTGTATCATGTCATCTTTTATTATCACATGTGCATATTGTCCTATTTCATCCATCCTTTTTTTTAAAAAAAAAATATGTAAATATTTATGTTTTAAAGATTTTTAAAATAAAAGTCATGCTTGTTATTTCGAGACTTGAAAAATCGAGCCTTAACTTACTAGGCATGGTTTATCTTTGATTCGAAATATTCGAATACTTTTCTTCATAAAAATAATAAAACATGAAATTTTAAAGCATGGCATGCTTGTTATTTTTTGAAAATCTTAAAGGTCGTGCCCTAACTTACTAGACACGACTTCCTTTCTCGTGATTTTCAAAATAATGAACCTTATTCAAAAAAATTCAACTTCCAAAATAATATTTAATTTGTTAATCATGCATTTCGGGATCTCATTTTAATTTTCACTCGAGTTTTCAAATTTTCAATGATTGAGACCCCTAAAAATCGATTTGGTACCAATTTTGGGCGTGTTGAGGGTGCTAATCCTTCCTCACACGTAACCGACTCTCGAGCTCATTTTTTGGATTTCAAAGATTTATTTTAAAAAGAATGTTTTAAAGGTGTCCCAATCACACCAAATAAAATGATTGGTGGCAACTCCCATTTCGATTTTAAAATTTAAAAGTCGGGACGATTTTCAAAAATGTTTCGGCAGCTTGACGACTCCACTGGGGACAATAAGAGAGTCAAGTCGAAAGTCGATTTTTCTTGGGTCTTTTTGTTAAAAATTAAAAAAAATCGGTTTAAATTAATATGTGATCCTTTGCATTTTTATGTGATACCATGATAATATTATTGCTAGTGTAGGTTCACATTCATTTGCATCTTACTGAACCTTTTAAGTGGAAGTGAGGAGCTATTCCTTTGTAAGGTTTTCACCTTCGTGTAGGATAGTGAATCGCTTTCGGGATTACATCCGTACCTATGTTTTCGAGAAGTTGTCACTTTCGTGAAAACATATGGGAAATGTGTCCCCCTAAATCGAACTCGTCTGTATGAGACTATAATGGGTGAGGATCGAGGAATCTACTGGTTTAGGTACCTTTACTTTAGAACTCAAACCACATATAGTAAGCCTTAAGCACTCGCTTTAAGATAGAACTACACCAAATTATTAGCATTATTCCAAGACAAATACATAGGTTTCTTGTTCTGTATACGCACTTTGTTATTGAAATTTATGACAATCGCACTAACTTTTCTTATTTTGCTTCTTTGCTTGCATTACATTCTCATACTAGGAAAGTTATTAATTTAAGCTCAATTATTGATAGAAAATTGATCATGGAGAGGAGGTATCTTGATGAGGTAGAGGATAATGTGGCTATGCGTATGTGGTCAGAAAATAGACAGCGCGAGAAAGGAGATAGCTTGGTAGAGGGGCATGCATCAGATTTTTGGGATTATACTAGAATAATCACGACTCAGAACAGTTTGCAAGATTTAAAGGAAATATGAGACCAATGGGGAGACGAGATGAAGCAAACCTTCTACCATGAGTACGAGGATTTTCCATACTTACTCGAGGTTAAGGTAGACAAACATTTGCTCCGAGCTCTCAAACAGAATTGGAACCCAGCCTATAGCTGCTTTACCTTCGAAAATGTAGATTTGGTACCCAAAATAGAAGAGTACATAGCTTTGCTTCGCTGCCCAAGGATTCAAGGTAATAAAGCTTACTCGAGGGCTTTTAATGTCCCAACTTTTCTCAAGCGATTGATGAACATTTAGGGGATGAGTGAGGAATGGGTTTTGGCACGGATTAAAGTGAAAGGCAACCATAAGTGCATCAATTGGAAGAGTTTATGAGATTTGATCCTAGCACATCCGGATACAAGGAAGAAAGTTGACATTTTTGCCCTAAGTTTGTACAGTTTGGTTATCTTTCCTAAAGCATTGGGGCATATAGAAGATGCGGTTACCGACCTATTCGATCGTCTCAACAAAAGAGTTACTCCTGACCCAACTATCCTAGCCGAGACTTTCAGATCACTGAATGTCTGCCAAAGAGAAGGAGAGGGAAGATTCATCGGTTATACATAGTTATTATTGGTATGGTTTCATAGCCATTTTTGAAAAGTGGAGAAGGTCGCCCACCGAGCATTCTTTGAGAGTTATTCCCCATTAAAGGAGTTCGTGACCACACCAAGGAGAGAAAATATATCTGAGGAAAAATGGTTGGCGATCCTTCAGAGTCTTCGGGACGAGGACATAGAATGGCGAGCACCATGGTTCATTCCCAATGAAATACTTTACCGATGTAGAGACTTCGATTGGGTTCCATTGGCCGGGATATGAGGAGCTGTGAGATATGCTCTTCTATTCGTGTTAAGACAGTATAGATCGAGACAGTTCATACCTGTAACTTAAGGATCAGTGTGAATTTGCGTATAAGGGAGAAAATAATAAGAAGAATCGAGAGATTTCAAATGCTTGGAACCAAGTTCGGAGAATGAAGGTATTCGGTGCAAATCTCATGACAACTGCAGAATATGATTGGTGAAGGAATAAGAGGATCAATGACAATATTTCTATGCCAAATCCAGAAATCATTCGCTCGATCAAGGAACATTTTCAAGTTGTCCTGACAGAGTTATAAATTATCAAGCAAGATTTCGAGAGAAAGAATTCTGAGTTGGGAAAAATGATAGAGAAGTTGGAAGAAGAAAATATGCACTTGGGATTAGATATCGAAGTCCAAAAATTGGAAGCGAAAAAGTTAAGAAAAGGGAAGAATAAGGTTGAAGAAGATCTCGATAGCGTGAAAAGGACTACAAGAAACTTCGTTTGTAAATGAGGACTGCTGGTTTGGGTAAAACCTCAGAACAATGGCAACAGGAAATCCGTGAAGAAAATAATAGAACGAATCAGTAGAAGAACAAGTTTCAAGATATCCAGGTTCAGGACAATGCCATGAAAAGCAGCTTGTTGGAAAGTCAAGTCGAGATAGCTGAGTTAAAGGCCCGAATAAGAGAGTTAGAGGAATCCTTGTATAGACATCATAGTCGAAACTCAATGGTAGAACTAAAAGCAAGTCGAGTTGAGATTGAGAGGTTGAATAAGAGAGTCGAAGAACTGAAAGCCTCGTTGCAGAATAGCAAGATGCAAACTGAGATTCTTGAGAGGACAATGGAAATAAATGAATGCCATCTTCAACATACTCGGAGAAAATTTCAAGACAGGGATTATATTATGGGCGAAGCTTTGAATCAAATGCGGGGAGTAGTCGACCACTTGCAAACACTAGCAGTCGAAGCCGATGTGTTAAGTGTGCAGTATGAGACAAAGTCGGATCGGGGTCAGAAATTAGCTGGACTACTCAAGAAAATCAAAACTCTGAGCATTAAGGCAAAACTGTTTATGTAAATCTGCTTTATGTAAAGAGACTTGTTATCTAGTGAAGTTTTCTAATAAAATTGAATTATGAGTCAATACCTTTCTTTTGCATACATACATTCATAAGCATTACATTTATTAACATACATTAAATTCCAAAAACATACACTTAATTAATTAAACTTGAAACAATTATATCAGAAACCATTGAGAACCCACATCGCTACTACACTCGTAATAAATCAAAAGCCATGGATCAGAGAATAGAAAGGCTCGAACAAGCACAAAAAGACATGCAAGAAAAATTGCATGTACAATTACAAGATCAAATGGCAAGTATGCAACAAGATATTAAAGATCAAAGGGATATGATAAACCAGTTAGCCCATATGCTAAGAGAAAGGGTTGATAAAGGGAAAGGTCCTACAATAAATCTCAAGATAGAAGAAGAGGATTCCGTTAATCCTTCAGGTTATATACCCCCACACGATCAAGTCTAACATGGAGCTTACGCGTAAGGAGCTCCCGTCATTATAAGAATGCAACAACACCTTACTGGCACATCAAGACCAAATAACTGTCCAATGGGATCAGGATCCAACCCGGGAGAAAACGTCGCAAATGCTGGTGTCCCTGATTTCGATAAGATGATGAAAGCAGATCTTCTTAGACAGATAGAGGAAAAGTATAATCGATTAGAGGAAAAGATTAAGGTGATATAAGGAACTAAAAACTTTTACGGGATAGACGCTAAGGAGTTAAGCCTAGTCCCAGATTTGGTACTCCCTTTCAAGTTCAAGGTCCTAGAGTTCGAAAAATACAATGGAACAAATTGTCCCGAAGCTCACATTACCATGTTTTGTAGCAAAATGGCAGGATATGTTCATAACGACTAATCGCTCATTCATTGTTTTCAGGGAAGTCTGGTAGGGTTGGTAGTTAAGTGGTATAACCAGCTGACCCGGGCAAAGATTTATTCGTGGAGAGATTTGATGCAAGCTTTCTTAAAGTAATATGGTCATGCAAAGATATAGCCCCTGACCGAATTACACTGCAAAACATGGAGAAGAGATCAAATAAAAGTTTCAGATAATATGCACAGAGATGGAGAGATGTGACGACTCAGGTGCAGCCACCATTGATAGAAAAACAAACAATGATGTTATTCGTTAATACTTTCAAAGCACCCTATCTTAATCATTTGTTAGGAAATGCCACCAAAAGTTTCTCTAACATGGTCATGTCAAGGGAAATGATTGAAAATGCAATTAAAAATGGCAGGATAGAGGCTGGAGAGAATACCAAAAGGCCTGCTCCTAGAAAATGGGACAATGAAGTGAATAATGTAAGCGTATACAGGCCGAACTACACAAACCATTCATGAAGACATAACGCAAGCGTATATAGGTCGAACTACACAAAGCCGTTCATGACGGTATAGCCTAAAGCCCCGATGAGTAACTATCAAAATGCTCCAAAACAAGAGTCGAGCTCGAGACCGAATAGGAAAAGAGTTCAGTACTCCCATTTCTATGTCATACGGAGAACTTTACCAAAGACTGTATGACGAGCATTTAGTATCCCCACACCATGTAAAGCCATATAGGCCTCTATTTTTCATGTGGTACGATGCAAAATCTCAGTATGTATATCATGCAAGAACAGAGGGGCATTCAATTGAGAACTTTCCTGCCTCCAAGAGGCGAGATGAGAGACTTATTCGGGAGGGAATCGTGAGATTTGATGAATCAACGAGACCAAACATAACCGGGAATCCCTTGCCCAATCACCTAGACCAAGGAGTGAATGCAATAGGGGAGGAAGGAAGCCGAAAAATCAAAATGAATGTCGAAGAAGTCAAGTCTCCACTCAAATGGGTGTGACATCAGATGGTCAATGAGGGATTAATCGTAGAAAATAAGAAGAATACAGTAGCAAAAACTGTTAACTACTACGAATTTCATGCCATTGAGGGGCATAAGATTCAAGACTGTGTTGAATTCAAAATTTTGGTACAAACATTGATGGACAATAGAGAGTTGGAATTTTTCGAGGAAGGAGAGGAGGTTAAGGACGTTTACTCTTCCGAATAAAGAGTAGCAAAGACCTGCGGGAATAATCGCCTAGTAGTGATTATTTCTAAGCCCACAAACAATGCGGCAAGGGAGCAAATGACACCACGCATCATTATACAAAAGTCAGCGGCGTTTCCCTACAAAGATAGTAAAAGAATCCTCTAGAACTACAATTGCAATGTAACAATACCAATAGAGGAAGAACTCAGAAAGGACGTGAGTCTCGTTACTCGCAGTGGAAGGTGTTATGATTCAATGAGCAATGGGAAAGAAATAAATAAAGGGAAGGTAGTTATAGTTGAGACCGAGAAGGAAAATATTAGTGATCCTGAAACACCCATAAATGAGCCTGTGTCAGAGAAAGAGGTAAAAGAATTTTTGAAGTTCCTAAGACATAGCGAATATAGTGAAGTGGAACAATTGCATAAGCAGCCAGCCCTGATATCAATTTTGGTCTTACTCTTGAGCTTATAAGCCCACAGAAGAGCACTAATGAAAGTGCTAAATGAGACTTATGTAGCCAATGATATTTCTGTCAGTAAGCTAGACCGTCTGATCTATAATGTGAGTGCAGATAGCTTTATTTTCTTCAGTGATGATAAGATACCAACTGAAGGAATGAGATCTATGAAAGCCTTACACATCACTACATATTGCAAAGGGTACACATTGCCCAGAGTACTCATAGATAATGGCTCGACTTTGAATGTGTTACCCTTGGTTACTCTGAGAAGATTGTCGATTGACAGCTCTCACATGAAGGGATGTAATAATATAGTGAGGGTGTTCGATGGGATTAAAAGGAAACTGATGGGCAAAATTGAAGTGCCTCTTTAGATTGGACCAAACACATATGAGGTAGATTTCTTAGTGATGGATATCAGGCCTACCTATAACTGTTTGTTAGGGAGACCGTGGATTCATTCAGCTGGGGCGGTACCTTCTTCGCTGCATCAGAAGCTGAAATTGATAAATGAAGGACGGTTAATCACGATCAATGTTGGGGAGGAAATTATTACGTCTGTGACAAGTGAAAGACCTTATGTTGGAACAGATGAAGAGGCTTTCGAATGTTCCTTTTGCTTATTAGAATTCGTCAATGCAACCTTTATTACTGAAGGAAGCAAGGACCATGTGCTTAAGTTATCATCGACTATAAGGATGGACCAACGTTTAATAGTTGGAAAGAGGGCATTGCTTGGAAAGGGCCTCGAAAATTACCTTCAAGGGAGAGTTAGCGTGCCAACACTGATAGAAAAGCTAGATCGTTATGGCTTGGGGTATAAACCAAACACAAAACAAAAGAAGAAAGAGATAGAAAGAAAGCAAGAAAGAAGGAGGGTAAGATTGTCAGGATAAGAGATTTCGTGGGAACCTATGGTCTTCCCACACATATCTAAGAGATTTGTTTCAAGAGGAGTAATTAACCAAGAAACAGGGATGGAAAGGAAGCAAGTGATAATCAAGACTGAAGGAATCATGAAGGAACTAGGCGTCAACGCTATATCCAATAAGGGAAAAGAAGGGAATCTGTCAAGAATCGATCCATGCGTACTTGGAAGCACTCTGGATAATTGGACTGTAGAGGAACTCCCTGTAACTTTTAAGATTCCTTCAGTGTAATGCTCAGAATGCACCTATTACTTTAGGCTCGAAATCAATATGGATTCATTTGTAAAGGTCCCATAATCATTATCTAGTTATTTTAATGAAAATGCATTTTCTATTTTACATGGAAAAATTTTCACTAATTATTCTTTCATTCAACAAACCATTCGCTTATATTCAAAATATAAAATCGATCATTCTTTAATACATACATTTTTGTCCAATTTGATAAGCATTTATACTCATATTCATACCATACAATCATTCTTTCGTAAATTTATTTTGTTCTTTGGACTTAATTTTTTACTCCTTTGACAGGTCCTTGAATATCAATGATATGAGTGAGACTGACGCTAACTTAGAACCTCATTTTGAGCAAGATATGTGTTTAGAAGAACTTCAGGACTTTGAAGATGATTAGGATTGTAATTTATCTTCTGATTTGTTAAGGATGGTGGAGCAAGAACAAAACAAATTTTGCCTCATAAAGAACCGCTGGAAGTTGTAAGTCTAAGGAACGAACATGAAAAGAAAGAAGTGAAAATTGGGACAAGCATCTCCACAGAAACCAAAAAAGATCTTATCGAGTTACTTCAAGAGTTCAAAGATGTCTTCGCATGGTCTTACCAAGACATGCCTGGCCTGAGTACCGACATTGTGGTACACAAACTCCCTATAAAGGAAGAATGCAAGCCTGTTTAGAAAATGCTCCGAAGTATGAGACTTGATGTGTTATTAAAGATAAAAGAAGAAGTTAGAAAGCAATTCGACATTGGGTTCCTCCAAGTAGTTAAATACTCGGAATGGGTAACCAATATAGTCTCTGTTCCTAAAAAAGAAGGGAAAGTGCATATTTGTGTGGACTATCGGGATTTAAATAAAGCTAGCCCAAAAGACAACTTTCTATTACCTCACATTGACACCTTAGTAGATAATACAGCAGATCACTCTTTATTTTCATTCATGGATGGTTTCTCTAGGTATAATCAAATAAGGATGGATCCTGAAGATATGGAGAAAACCACGTTTGTCATAATATGGGCAACATTCTGCTATAAGGTGATACCTTTTGGACTAAAAAACGCAGGGACAACCTATCAAAGAGCTATGGTAACTTTGTTTCATGACATGATGCATAAAGAAATTGAAGTTTATGTCGATGATATGATTGCAAAATCCCGAACAGAGAATGAACATGTAAAGATCTTAAGAAAGTTGTTTGTGAGGCTAAAAAAGTATAAACTAAAGTTAAACCCAACCAAGTGCACTTTCGAAGCCACTTCAGGCAAGCTGTTAGGCTTTGTGGTTCATCTCACAGTTGACTGAGAAATGCGATCCCATCTTCCGTTTGCTTAAGAAGCACAATCCAAGTGTGTGGGATGATGAATGTCAGGAAACTTTTGACAAAGTGAAGGATTATTTGTCCAATACTCCCATCTTGGTGCCCCCAATTCCTAATAAACCATTGATCTTCTACTTGACGATTTTTAAAAATTCTATGGGATGTGTACTAGGTCAACATGATGAGTCTGGAAAGAAGGAAAGGGTGATATATTATCTTAGCAAGAAATTCACCGATTGTGAGACTCGATACTCGTCAATTGAAAAATTATGTTGCGCTCTAGTTTAGACCACGTGAAGATTAAGACAATACATGTTGTACCACACAACTTGGTTAATCTCAAAACTAGATCCTTTGAAATATATGATGGAGTCGGCCGTACTGAATGGAAGGTTGGCTAGGTGGCAAATTTTACTTTCTGAATTCGACATAGTCTATGCCAATCAAAAAGCAGTAAAAAGGAGTGCGATAGCAGACTTTCTAGCCAATCAAAAAGCAGTAGGGCTTTAGAGGACTATAAGCCAATAAACTTCGACTTCTCAAACGAGGACTTAATGTATGTTACAATTATTGAAGAAGGAACCATGGTGGAACATTCTTGGAGATTAAATTTTGATAGTGCTTTAAATGCTACGAGTAATGGTGTTAGGAAAGTCTTGGTATCACCAGAAGGAGACCATTATCCTTTCACCAATAGACTTGATTTTGATTGTACAAACAACATGGCAGAATATGAAGCATGTATCGTAGGAATCCGTGCAGCTATAGAGTAAGGAATCAAAGTTTTGGAGATATATGAAAACTCCGTACTAGTAGTTTATCAACTCAAAAGAGAATGGCAAACGAGAGATTCCAAGCTAATTGATTATCGAAAGTTGGTTCTCGAGTTAACCAAATAGTTTGATGATGTCACATTTCATTGTCTCCCACGAGAAGAAAATCAGATGGCTGATGCTCTTGCCACTTTGGCCTCGATGATTAAGGTAAACAGATAAGAAGATATAAAACCTATTTAAATGAGCATCTATGAAGCTCCGACCCATTGTTATGATATTAAAGAAGAAGAAGAAAGGGATGATCGATCATGGTACCAAGATATTCTCCAGTTTGTAAGAGATTGCAAGTACCCCGAGAAAGCTTCTGAAAATGAAAAAAGGACATTGAGAAGGCTTGCAAATGAACATGTCCTAGACGGGGAAATCTTGTACAAAAGGAGAAAGGATCAAGTGTTGCTAAGATGTGTCAACGTAATTGAAGCTAGAAAAAATTTAGAAGAAGTTCACGAAGGCATTTGTGGAACACATGCTAATGGTTTCACAATGGCCAAGCAGATAATGAGATTTGGGTATTACTGGTCCACCATGGAAGGGGATTGCATCCATTATGCTAAGAGGTGCCATAAATGTCAGATCTATGGGGATAAGATTCATGTACCCCCATCACACCTTCATGTCATGACTTCACCTTGGCCTTTTTCTATGTGGGGCATGGATGTCATTAGACCAATTTTTCCAAAGGCTTCTAATGGTCATAGATTCGTGGTTATCGACTACTTCACCAAATGGGTAGAAGCTGCTTCTTACGCCAACGTCACGAAGTCTACAGTTAGCAAGTTCTTGAAAAATGAGATCATCTGCTGGTATGGGATGCTAGAAAGGATCATATCCGACAATGCTTTGAATTTGAATAATAGCACGATAACAGAAGTTTACGAGCAATTCAAAATCAAGCATCATAATTCATCTCTCTATCGCCAAAAAATGAATAGAGTTGTAGAGGCAGCTAATAAAAACATCAAGAAGATCGTTGTAAAAATGACCTGGACCTAAAAAGACTAGCACAAAAAATTACCGTTCGCCCTCTTTGCTTACAGAACTTCGATCAGAACTTCTACTAGAGCAACACCATTCTCATTAGCAAATGGCATGGAAGCAGTCTTACCTATCGAGGTTGAAATATCTTCTCTCCGAGTCTTGACAAAGTTACAATTAGATGAGGCAGAATTGATTCAAGCCCTATATGATCAGTTGAATTTAATCGAAGAAAAAAGATTAAGAGCTATCCGCCATGGTCAGATGTACCAGAAAAGGATGATGCAAGCTTATAACGAAAAGGTCCACCCTAGAGAATTCCACGAGGGAGATCTAGTTCTGAAAAAGATACTTCTCGTACATAAAGACTTACGAGGTAAATGGATGCCCAATTGAGAAGGGTCTTATGTGGTAAAGAAAGCTTTCTCAGGGGGAGCTCTCATTTTAACAGAAATGGACGGCAATGATATGTATAACCCCATCAACTTGGACTCAGTGAAAAATATTTCGCCTAAAAAAAAAGAGATCGAGATGAAAACCCTCAAAGGGCGTCTTGAAATCAAAAGGGTTTTTAAGTTGACAACCCACAAAGGGCAACTCAAATTCGAAGTGAAAAATAGGTTCGAAGTGATCATTTCTCTCAAATGTAACAAGACGGAGGAAATTTACAGCTTGAAGCATTAACAAGGCATTCCAAGTCTTCTAGATATCCGAGCTCAGAGTGATTCTTAGCGAGTCGGCTCAAAGAAGCTCATCCTGCGATATCCGCAGTATCTAATTGTCTTTTGTTATATACTTGGTAATTTTTAACCAATATTTGCCATCTTTGATCCTTTCTTTTGAATTGTGTCTTCAATAAATTTCAACCTTATTCTTTAATAATCTCATTCAAGCATCTTGCATTGAAAATAACGGATAATGAACTAATAATATGAATCATATAAAGATCCATGAGCATTACTCTAGAATTTCCTAAATGGTACAGGGGTCCGAAACAGGACTACCAATTGGAAAACAAACTTGAAAACAAGCAGTTAAAGCTAAGCCTAGAAAGAGACATGATAGCGCACCCATGATAGAATTTAAACAAGCGACAGAATATGTCAACCTAAAGAATAATAATAAATGAATCTGACATTCATCATGCATATCCATTTAGTTAGGAGCATTTGATTCATTCTGATCATGGCATCCTAAATAATCCGAGCCTACATAGAGGTCTATGGAAGCATACTTTACAGGTCACATCCCCGCAAAATGACGAGATGAACCAAGGAAACGTTAAAGCTGATGCCCTAGAGCATGAAGGGAAATATTAAGACCACAAAGGCGAATCTTATACCCTGAAGTTAAAGAGGAACAGGTTGAAGCTGCGACGATTGAAGGCACTAATATCTTACCCCGATCGAGGGGTAAATTGAAGCACACGATCTCTTACCCTGATCATAGGGAAGAGTGAAACTTCAAAAGGTCATCTTCTTGATGAGATACAGAGAAGCAGACCAAAACAATGAAGAGAAACTCAATGAGAGTGAAACTTCAAAAGGTCATCTTCTTGATGAGATACAGAGAAGCAGACCAGAACAATGAAGAGAAACTCAATGAGAGTGAAACTTTCAAACCCCATCTTCTTGATGAGATACAGAGAAGTGGGTCGAAGCAATAAAGTGGTTATCTTCCTGATGAGATGTAGAGAAGTGAACTAAATCTGTCTTCCTGATGAGATATAGAAAAGTGGATTGAAACAATGAGGCGATCATCTTCCTAATGAGATATAGATAAGTAGACCAAATCAATGAATCGAAGCTCAATACGAATGAGACTCTAAACCCCATCTTCCTGATGAGATACACAGAAGTGGGTCGAAGCAATAAAGTGGTCATCTTCTTGATGAGATGCAGATAAGTGAACCAAATCCGTCTTCTTGATGAGATACAGAGAAGTGGATTGAAACAATGACGTGGTCATCTTCCTAATGAGATGTAGAGAAGTAGACCAAATCAATGGATTGAAGCTCAATACGAATGAGACTTCAAACCCCATCTTCCTGATGAGATACAAAAAAGTGAGTCGAAGCAATAAAGTGGTCATCTTCCTGACGAGATGCAGAGAAGTGAACCAAATCCGTCTTCTTGATGAGATACAGAGAAGTGGATTGAAACAATGAGGCGGTCATCTTCTTGATGAGATACAGAGAAGTAGACCAAGTCAATGAAGCGAAGCTCAATACGAATGAGACTTCAAACCCCATCTTCTTGATGAGATACAATAGAAATGGGTTAAAGTAATAAAGTGGTTATCTTCCTGACGAAATGTAGAGAAGTGAACCTAAAATCAGTCTTCCTGATGAGATACAGAGAAGTGGATTAAAACAATGAAGTGGTCATCTTCTTGATGAGATACAGAGAAGTAGGCCAAATCAATGAATCGGAGCTCATGTGAATTAAACTTTGAAACCCTAACTTCCTGATGAGATACAAAGAAAGAGGTCAGACAACGAAGCGATCATCTTTCTGATGAGATATAGAGAAGCGGACCAAAACAATGAGTGGAATAAAGTGAAGCTACAACAACGAATTTTATCTTCTTGAAGTTGCCATGGGGCAAAATAAAGTCACAGCGCTAAATCCCATCTTCTTAAAGATGTAGAGAAGCAGATACAGTGAAGTTGAACGAACGATGAAGCAAAGAATAGGCTACTTGAAGAAGAAGGGCTAAAGAAACCAAATCTAGTGGGACCATACGAAATTGGTTATCCTTGTAGTCTTTGCTCTGTTCCTGTTACACAGCAACGAGCAAAGAGGGACAGCTGTTGGAGCCCAATTTTTTCGAGCCCAACAAAAGAAAACAAACCAAAACAAATAAACAAAAAAAATATTTTTAATTAAAATCCAATAAAAAAGTCCATAATTTTTTTTATATCCAAATCAAATACCACTACCCAAACCCAAACCCAAACCAAATTACAAACCCTAACCCAGCAGGCCCAAATACCCAACAAGCCTAAATTCATCCAAAAATGTTAAAACCCTAATCTATTAGGGTTTGATGCTTCAATGTCTCTGTCGTCCCATGCTTTGCCACGTCAGCATCAACTCTTGAGGCCAACCACCACCTCTGACGTCGAAACCACCATGCCTGCCATCAATCATTACCTCTGTTCGGATCTGCACACGCAAAGAAGAGGAAACACGCAAGGGCAGAAGACAAGCAAGAAAAAATCATTGTAAATCGGCTATAAAAGCCACACAAATTCAGTTGTAATGTTTTTTACCGAGAATATATATCAAAAAGCATATATTTGCAATCCAAAATCGCAGTTCATTCAAGGTATATTATAAACACACACACACACACACACACATATATATATTCTATTTTATCATTTATTATTCTTTTTTCTTACGAAATGATTTTAAAATAAATAAAATACAAAAAAAGGAAACAAAGTTAAGGTTCATACCTGGTTTAGCCACACCATCGGAGTCATGAACGGAGTCCCTTCGAACTCATTCATGTTCGTGAGGGGCTCCAAAAAAAAAGGGAAGTTATTTTTAAATTTTTTAAAAAAAAAGATAGATTTGAAAAAAATATATATAAAAAAGTCGAACCTTTCGATTCTTTCGCAAAGATCTGGGCTCGATCTCTTTAGATCAGAGCTTAGATCTAATTTTTAGAAAAAAAAATATATAAAAAAAAGAAATTTTTCGAACCTAGCCACTGTATACAGCGGCTTGCTGTCGACGAAGAACGGCGGTGCAATGACGACGATGGATCAAGGTCTGACGAGCGGTCGAATGAAAGAATGCCAGAGAGGGTTTTAGAAAGAAAAACAAGGGTTAACAAAGGATTTTTTTTTAAAAAAAGCAGATGGCAAATGAATTTTTTCAGAAAAATTAGCCTTTTATAGGCTTTCAAAACGCTGCCGTTTTGTTGAGGCAATTTAAGGAGTAAACGGTGCCGTTTCCCGAGCTCTGACACGACCCATTTAAGGTCTGCGTGTTTCTGGGAAAAGGGATATTTATCCTTTCGGTCCCTCCGTTTTTTAAAAGTTTTCAATCTCATCTTTCCTTTTACTTTTAGTTTATTTTAAATTCTGCCCTTAAAATTCATTTCGTTTGCTTTGAAACTTGGTTTTAGTTCTAATTTAATCCTTTTTACCTTTTATTTATTTGAAATTGACCTTTTTCTTCAGTTTTTTTTATTTAAAATTGTTACCTATTTGATATTTTAAATTAATTACTATTTTGATTGTACATTCTAATTTGTTTGAATGTTTTTATTTTAAACCTTCAAATATTTTATAATTTTATTACTTTTTTTTTCTTCTCTTCTCTCTTTTAACGCAAATTAGTCTTTATATTTATTTGGTACTATTGTTTTTATTTGTTTTATGTGATAAGTATGTATGCGTTACCATTTTATTTCATCACGTGTTCGTCATTATACTTGTATCATGTCATCTTTTATTATCACATGTGCGTATTGCCCTATTTCATCCATCTTTTTTTTTTTTTAAAATGTAAATATTTATGTTTTAAAGATTTTTTAAATAAAAGCCATGTTCGTTATTTCGAGACTTGAAAAATCGAGTCTTAACTTACTAAGCACGGTTTATCTTCGATTCGAAATATTCAAATACTTTTCTTCCTAAAAATAATAAAACATGAAATTTTAAAGCATGGAATGCTTGTTATTTTTTGAAAATGTTAAGGGTTGTGCCCTAACTTACTGGACACGACTTCCTTTTTTGGGATTTTCAAAATAACGAGTCTTCTTCAAAAAAATTCAACTTCCAAAATAATATTTAATTTGTTAATCATGCATTTTGGGATCGCATTTTAATTTCCATTCGAGTTTTCAAATTTTCAACTATTGAGACCCCTAAAAAATCGATTTGGTACCAATTTTGGGCGTGTTGAGGGTGCTACTCCTTCCTCACACGTAACTGACTCCGGAGCTCATTTTTTGAATTTCGAAGACCTATTTTAAAAAGAATGCTTTAAAGGTGTCCCAATCACACCAAATAAAATGATTGGTGACGACTCTCATTTTCGATTTTAAAATTTAAAAGTCGAGACGATTTTCAAAAACGTTTTGACATCGATCTCTCAAGAAATTGCTATATAATTTAAGATCATACCATACCCTGTCAAAATCCTTAATTATGGGTTTATGAAAGTTGAATTCATATTCATAATCAAAGCTATTTAAAGACTTTGATAACAATTTAAATATATGTTTTCATAGCATATTATATATGTTTTCTTTTAAATATATACTTCAAAATTTCATCCATTTTGACTGTAAGCAATGATGCTACAATTATGTATTACCTAATATATTTCATGATAAATAAGTAACCATATGATAAAAAAGATTAAAAAAACAATAAATTCAATTTCTAAGAGAAAAATATTATTATTTATATAGTTTTATTTATCCAGACAAAATGAAACATAATAAATAAAGTATATAGGGATCATATATATTATTAATTTTTTTTGTGAATTACAAGAGAAGGGCAAAGTCTTAACAGTAACGTAATTAGTGCGACTCGAACCCAATCCACATCTAAGATGATGAACACCCTAACTATCAGGCCAATACTATATTTATATAAGAAATTTATATTCGTTTTTTTGGCTATATTACATATACTATACATATAATAATCTTCAAAATAACTCAGTAAACAGAAAAAAGATTACAAGAGAAGGAACCATGGAACAAGGCTTGTAGTGAACTCTTCTTAGAGTGTATGATATCTAGCAATAATAGTATTGTATAGTAGAGAAGAAAAGAATATTTTAGAAAAAGAAAAAAAATATTGTAAAACAAGCTTTGACACAAGGAATAAAGTGGGAAGATTTGGAAGGTTGTTGTCTGGTTTTATTACTTCATGAAGAACCTGCAAGAAAAGGGCTTTCATCCATTGACTTTCATATCATTTAGGGTTTTTTTTTATATCCCTAGATTTCTGGGGTAAAAATGATTGCCCACAATTTACGAAAACAAAAATGACCCTACAAAAGTGGGACAATATGACAAGCAGTAAAATGAATGAATATTTTTTATGTTTATTTTTTAAAAAAAATGAGTTGTTTTAGCAGCTTTAGATGTGGGTTAAGATTAGGGTTTCTTTTGTTTTTCTTAAGGAATATATTTATAAGTAAAAGCATTATGGAGGTTTAAGAGTCGGATTATATTTTACTTTTTTTAGTCAAAAAGTTTTTAATAGTATAACAGAAAGAATCAATTTACTCTTTGTTATAATATATAAAAAATAATTGACCTATTTTTACGGTAAAAGAAACAAAACGCAATCTAATTCTTAATATAAAAGTTTCCGTGATAATTTAATCGTATATTAAATCCTTTTTAAAAAGAGATGGAAAAAAGAAAGTGAGGGGTTATGTTGAGAGTTGTAATTAAGCAGAAACAGACAGTTGATTTCACGTGGAAAGATTCATTATGGATACCTTTTGTGTGTGAATAGAAGAGATGAGTTTGGTATTTGGTGAAACCAAATCCATTAAATTTGCATTAAAATAGTGAAAGCAAAGAGATCTGGTTACATAAGAGTCTTCCACCTCCCATCACTTGGAATCCTATGCTATTTTCCTATATATATATATATATATAGTAGGGGAGAGAAACCAATATCATATTCAACTTAATTATATTTACTCCTACATTTCTTTTAATTTTCTTTTATCCGTCTTAAAATTTATATTTAAAGGAACCTAATGAGTGGCTCCAGTAGTATAGAGGACGTTGTTCATCCTAGGAGATCTAGGTTCGAGTAGCATCTATGTGTGCAATGTGTGTGCCTTGTCAAAGGGTTAAAAAAATATGAACAGATATTACCATGTAATCACACCAATTTATTAAAAAAATTATATTTAAAGTGTATATCAGTGACAGAATGTGATATCAAATTTTGGGCATGTAAAATTTTCAAAAAAATAAAGGGTTTAATTAAAATTTTTAAATTTTGAGAAAATTAATGAGAATTTTCAGAAAATTTAAAGGATTTAATGTATTAATTGAATGCTTAATTAGTGTTTTATTAATTATCAGTGTGTGTGAAAGGTTGGATTTAAATGAATGATTAAGAGTAATAAAGGAGTAAGGTGGATTAATCAATAATGATTTTAATTTTCATTAATATTGTAGGGTTTAGATGCCATCCTTACAAGTTTACGGGGAGACAACTAAGAACATTAAATTAGCAGATCAATCCAACATAATTCACAATATTGTCACCCAAAGCAACATAATCTTCAGTTTTTTTTCTATTTATTTATTTATTTTATTGTTTATATTAAGTATTATTTTCTTTAATTACATGTATTTAAAATGACTTCTATTAGAACCAAAGTAAGAAATGAGTTTAAACTATATTTTTTTTGATGAATTACAATAACATGATAAAGCCTGAACAATAAACGCGATTAATGCGACTCGAACCCAGGCTACATCTGGGACGGTAAACATTCTTGACCATCAGGTCATCACATGGGGTTCTAAAACTATATATATTTTAATTAAAATCTGAAATTCAATTTTCTTAAATGTGAGAATTTAGATAATAATTCAAGCAGAAACTTCCTATATATATATATAAATATTAAAATAAATACTTAAAACTATATAATTTTACCAAAATGGTAAGTAAAAGTTAATAACATTATTTTTAAAAAATATGGATGTGATTATTTATAATAATAATAATAATAAATGAAAAATATTATATGTTTATTGCTAAATAAGAGTAGACATGATCATAAATTAGTAGGGAATAAAAGGAAACATCGTAAGGTTTTTCATTAAAAAGGAAAAAGAAAAGAAAAAAAGTAAGATGAAAAAAATAAGAAAGTAGGAGTGTGTATTACACGCTCCATGAGAGAGAGTGGATGAAGTACGGAAGACAGAATAGTTACCACCTTTTGTCTTCGACGTAAGTTTTACGTTCCTCATGCTAGAAATAGAATCCGCTAAAGTGACTGAAACCCTTAAGTTTAATAAAGGATAAAGTGGGGTTTTATTGTCTGTTTCCGGTCTCACATTTTGTCCGTATCAGCATCTGACACGTGTTAGTTTTAAGGATATTTTCGTAAGGTCGCTTAAAAATAAAGAAACGTAACCTCGTAGAGCATATTTTGAGCCGAAAAAACGTTTAGGATCTTAATTTATCCAAGTCAGTTTTTTAAAATTAAATTAAATTTAAATTTTACTTGAAATTTGTAATTTAAAATTTTATGGTAAATTACAATTAATACATATAATTACGACTAAAATCAAAATATTATCAAAACAGAATGAAAATCAAAATATATTCGAATTTATATCGACATAAAATTTATACAAAGCTCACATGCATTATTCATAAAGAAACTCGAATTCAAACCTTCCAAATAGTTGTTTTCTCAATTAGTCAAATTCACAATAATTTCATATCTTGCTTATATCATAATTTGTCTTTTGAATAATATGATTTTCTTACCTCATATTGAAAGCATATTATTATTCAATATTAATGTTAATATAAAAGATGTTAGCTATTCAAATCCGATATTATAATACTCAAATCATAGTTGATGTTGACAACTTTAATTATTTAAACACAATTCAATTCGATAATTAATAAGCTTGAATTTAAATAATCAATGTATGGTTATGGTTATGGTTAGTATTAATTTATTTAAAATTAATACAAAGTCATCAAATATTTATTTATAAAAATAATTTAATTGCGTAATATCTTGATTCAGTTTATATATCATTATTATAACAATTAAGAAGAGATGAGTTATTTAATCTCGTATTATTCTCCGATTATTATAATGTAAGGCAAAGGATTAAATATTAGACATCTCCACAATTAGGTATACTTGCCCTATTTAAATACCAATTGACTACTCTTCAACAGTAAAGGATGAATTATATATATAGGATGTCCTTTCTTTCAATTTTAGAACTGAAATTCACTACTATTGTTTGAAAATTTATAAGATTAATAAGATAAAAGTGATTTTTATTTTCATGTACTAAATAATTGAAAATTCAAGCATATTATATAATAAGTGGTACCGAATTATTGTCCCGTTACTATCTAGTGATCATGAAGTGTATACCAACAATTAAATTTAATTTGACAATTCAAACTAATATATAATATCCTGTCCCATTCAATTTTGCCTTTAAAACCATTATTTTACTTAAATTTTAACAATAAAAAAATTAAAAATTTCCCATTTTGAAATTGAAATTTTCGATTATTTTCCCATCCCTACTCAAACAAAAAGGTAAAAGGAAAATGAGGTAAAAAAGGCTAAAACTTAAAGTCCTAAAAGCCAAGTCATTATCAAGCCTCAAGCCAAGCTTAAACAGAAAGTTTTCATACACCAAAAAGAAAATTCATTATTATTATTTTATTTATTTAAAAAAGAAAAAACTGAAGAGTAATTTTGTTTAGAGAATGAATATAAAAGGATACCATCTCTCCCTCTCAACCCCCTTCTCTTACCTTCCATTACACGTATTCTTCTTCTTCTTCTTCTTCTTCTGCTACTGTCTTTCTGGTTTTGTTTTTTTAAATTAAAAAAAAATGTCTGCAGATCATGGATTATTACAAGATTTGTCGGAAACCAAATTACCCAAACTAAAGATTCAATCTTCGAATCAAACAGGAAACGAGAACAGGAATCCAGATGACAGCAGCAGTAGCAGTAAAGAGTGTTGCGTAACGCCAACATCGAAAGAACACAAGATCCCAGCAGTTTTGTCATGTCCAGGAGCACCAAAGAAACCTAGGAAAACACGTGTGTCTTGTAAAAGGAAGCTGTTGTCTAAATTCCAGTTCTTCGACATCATTAACAGAGAAGAAGTTGATGCGTTTTTCAATACTGGTTTTGATAATTCTATCTCCAAAAGAAGGTGCCCTTCTACATGAACAATATTATACGTATATTTTGGTTTTTTTTATATGTAATTTTTTATTTCTTTTTTTTTTTGTATGTATTGAATTGAAATTACACGCAAATCTATTACTAGAATTCAAAAAACTTTATATAAGCCTGTAATATTCAGACAGTTTTTTTTTTTTTGTTTGTTTTGTTTTATGGGATCCGATCTATACATGTTAAATCCTTCCATTATGAATTTTGTTAATTTCCAATTTAAATTCATTATATATATTGTATTTTTTTTCTTCTAAATTTGAATCCAACTCCAGTTTCTTAATTAAGATCAGCTAAGATACCATTAATCCCATTTTTTTAACTAATAAAATGGGTTCCAAGATGAAAAATAAAGGAACTAGGATTGAAAATTTGATCTTGAGATATGTAGATGAAAATTAAGAGATTAGTTTTAATATATTGGAAGAGTATATGTCATCTTATTAATATAGTTTTTAATTTTAAAAATTTTAAATTATAGTTAATGATGATCATAAAATAAATTTATTATTTGGTTAAAAATGGTTGATTTTCTTCCTTTTCTGGGGGGCGTTTGGCATGTGGGAAACTTTGAGAGTAATTGAGAAAGGCACTGGGATCTGCTCAAAAACTTATTTAGATTTGAAATTCTCGGAGATGATTTTATTTTAATTTTCTCGAGAAAGTGATAGAAACCGAGAATGGAGCAATGTGCTTGGGGCATATGCAAGTGTTTTGTCTCTTTTAGTAAGAAATCATTGATTTCATGTTTTCTATTTTTATTTTATAAAATGATTGATTTATTTAGTTTTGTTGTTTTATGGAGTATAGTTTGATTTCATGTTGGGTTGGGACAATTTTCTTTTATTTTATGTTTTATGTTTTACGTAGGGATTGGATTTTTACTGACAAATTCAAACAACTTTCAGTCACGACATCCCATCAGTCGTTAAATTTTCTGCAAAACTAAACTGATTGTCTTTGACCTTGTTCCTTCTTTCTAATTAATTACTTAATTATATTTTTTAATATTTATATATGATTAGTTTAATTTAATTTAATTAGTGGAAGGCAAATAGGAAGGATATTCAAATGATTTATTTGAAGTATAAAATACTATAAAATAGTTGACTTTGGAACCTAATCAACTAAAATTTAAAGGGAACAATTTTCTAGGGTGTAATAAATAGTAAAACAAAAAAAAAATTAAAAATGAGGTAAATTGGTAGTGTATTAAATAACTATTGGATATAGTAGTAAGTAGAGGTGTTTATAGGTCATGTCGGATCGTTTTTGATCGGGTTGAAGTATGATATTAACATATTTTATATTTATCTGGATCTAAAATTTTATCCAAATCCGTCAATATTTACAAAATACTAATCCAAACCCATTTTAGACTTACCCATATTATTTTTAAATTTTTTTAAAAATATTTATATTGTATTATTTTAATAATTTTACACATTTTTTATTTATTGAAATTTTTTATATAGTCATCTTAACATTATTTTAATGTTTACATTAGAGTAGTATTATATATTTAGTATACATTTATTTTTTATGTGTTTTAAATTAAATAATATATAAAAATAACATAATATAAAGTATTATAAATTTAAAACGGACGATGTTCAAGGCTCGAGTCCGATCCATATTTTAAATGGGCCTAATTTTTTTACCCAAGCCCACTTTCAAACCTAATATTTTTGCCCAAACTCTCCCACATTTCGAGTGGGCCTTTAGGTCTGGACAAGTAACCTAACCCATGAATAGGTCTATCGGTAAGAAAGACTGTATTTCCAAGAGGAGAACAAATATTAACTTTGAAAACAATATTGTTTAAAGGAACAATTACGAACTCTAAACATAAATCGTAAAATAAAATATACTAAAATACTAACCTTATTATTATTATTTGAGAAAAATGAGTTTTTTGAATTTTTTATGATTGTATTTTTGAAATAAAAATAAATAAATTATCCAATCCTCAGTGAAGATTTAGGATGCCGCCATGTAGTTTTTTTTTTTTAAAATTATATTATAAGGACCCATGATAATATTTTAAATTGTACAGGTTTTTATTTCAGTAACAAATAGAATAATTATCTATAAATAAACACCTTTTAAATTTAATTAAATAAATTTGCAATAAACAATTCATTTTCTAATACCTTGGTACTAAACGGATTGCTTAATAGAAGTGTTCATGAGTTCGGGCTGAGCTTATACATTATATCAATATCTTTTATAGTTGTTCAAGCTGAACTTGAATTGAAATATAAGTCCCAAATTTTACTTTAACTTGCTTATATTTGTAAATGATCAATTCAAGCTCATTTAAACCCGCTATTGTTATTATTGTTTTTAGAAGTATAATAGTTTTATTTATTATGTAATAATTGCAAATATATTTTTTACTATTTATGTTGTAATATACTATTCTATATTTAATTTAATATAATATATAAAAACAAATATTATAAATTTAAAAATAAGTCGAACTGAACTCAAATTTTAATTTTTTTTACTTAACTCTTCTAAATTTCAAATAAAATTTCGAACCCAAACTTATTTTTCAAACTTAATATTCAAATATTAATTTTCGTAAATTTCAAATCTGATTGTATTGCATAACATTTTACTTGTTTTATAAGCTTTATAATTGGAAGTTTGTCATTATGTCAATAGTTCAATACAAAAATATAATCATTAAGAATGATATTTTACTTCTATTCAATATTTTAAATTTTTTTCCTATTGTGCATTCTATATATATAAAGAAAATAAAGCAGTAATTGTTTTAATTCAACTGATGCTTTGACTTTTAAAAAGAAAAAAAACTATTTGAATTTTTAATTTTTAAATTAATAAAAATGTTAAAACAATTTTTAAAATTGTCTTAATTATTTTTAGTGAATTACAAAAAGAGGTAAAAATCTTAACAACAACACGATTTGCTTGACTCAAATTCATATCACACCTGCGGTGGTGAACACCTAACCATTAGACCAATACATGAGGTTCAAAATTAATCATGGATAACTTCAACAAATATTAATATATATTAATGTATAAAAATATATGGAAAATGGAAAACAACTTTAGTTTTACATCAATATAAGTGAATCCCTCCCCTAAATCTGAATTAAATATATGTGTAAACTACTGTTGGATCTAATGTCGTAAGTGTAGTATTTTCATCTATGTACATTTGTAATTTTTTTCGAACAGATTGATTAATAAAATTATTTATAAATTACATTAATACTCTTTGTATATTGTCTTCGTGTCGTTTTGCATGTAAAGCAAAATATAAGCAAATAATAAAATTATTCACACTACTAATTCATGACTTGATTAGATTAATACTTATTTTTTGTAATTATTAAATTTCTCCAATATGCAATCCCTTGGGTACGATCCTCGAAATACTTATCGGTGTTCCGTTATAACACAAATCTGTATTACAATTTGACCTATTCGCTTGCAGATACCACACTGATTTTATATCTATTTATTAGCATGATTTTTATGTTTGCACATTTGGAGGCAATCATCCACATCCCTTGTGGACCTTGTCCCCTTAAACTCTTTCAATTTGGGAGCATCCATCTTACGTTGCTTAGGAACCGAAGCCAACGTCCCTTTTCCCAAAATAGCTTTACACACAATGAGTTCTCCTTCAAGCTCCCCAATTATCGTGACCATGACTTCAATTTCCTCCTTTAAAGCAACAATCATAGCTTCAAGAGCATCATTCCTTTTTGTCAGCTTCTCATCAGTGAACTTGAGAGCCCTTTGCATTCCTTCCATACTAGCGTTGACGGAACCCAACACCTGTTCCTTGAACTGATCTTTCCCCTAGTCCAATTTTACGATGCGACCCTTAACTACGTCAAGGGTCTCCCTTATATCACCATTGAACCCTCGAGTTTGACAACCTACCTTCCAAAGCTAACAACACTCCTCAAACTGCTAGCTTTCCTCCCCCTCCCCCTGGGTCTTCCTAGTACCAATCTTATCATCTATTTCTTTCGTTATTTCAACCGGTGTCTTACCAAATACTAGCTCTAATACTTCCTATCATGGAGTTAGAATTTTAGTCTTTAGTTTAAAATCCCCCTAAGTCAACCTAACTCTCAAAAGTGAAAATTCACTAAGGAAATTCTCTAAGGCGCAAAAATATAGCAGAAGTAAACTCAAAGCGAAGAAGTAACAAAAAACCCTAAAAAGCCACAAGAAAGCAATGCACACAATGCGTTTGAGTAAATGCTCTTAAATATATTCAATAACTCTAAATGGAATGAACACAAATAAGGGAGAAGAACTCTATTTATAGTTGAGCTCCCCTAGATCCAACGGTACATATTAAATTACATCAATGGTTGAGATTCATGCCTATCTACAAGATGAAAGTCCTAAAGGATTTAAACACTATATGATTTTATCCTTTAGGATAACAAAAAATTCACCATGGTAGCTCTAGTTTTATTGGAGTGTTTCACTAGGCCACCAAAGCTTCAAATAGATGAGTTCCTCCATATGATCCATGAAACAGGCCAGTTCATGTGGGTTAATGAGCCTCATTCAATCAGTTGACCTTTATGAGACAGTTTGTGTGCATTTGTCACGGGCTTTGATTCGCAACCTGATCAAATTGAATATAAGGTATGTTCTTTTACTTATTGATAGGTACTAATCCATTGTATCGGTCGTTGAATCGTCTCTTGAAGCTAGTTGACATAATTTTTTTAAAAAAAAACTTAGCAGCCGTGTGACTTAAATAAAAACTTTTGAATAGTTCCATGACTTAAATAAAAACTTTTGAATAGTTCAATGACTAAAATGAAAACTTCTGAATAATTTAATAACAAAAATGAAAACTTACCTATAATTTAGTAACTAAAAGTATAATTTACCCAAAATATTTTTTGATTGTATTAGGAACTAATAAAATGTGGGACTTATTATTTTTTTAATTTCCTCCCACCTTCAACTTCTCAAATTCTTTTCAATCCCCATTTCAACCCAATTAAAGCTAACTCATTATTTTCAATTTTTTTGGTGAAAAGAAGAAAATACAAAGCAAATAAACTAAATCCTCAAAGGAGGATTTTCAAATAGTCTTAAGCCTAGTCTCCTATTATTGACTGTCTTAGAAAGAGAATCTTCAATGAAGTTTTCTTCCCGAGGAACATATTTAATCTGCCATTGTTTAACCTTTTTCAGGATATGCCAAATTCTTCTAATTAGGCCAAAAATAGAATTCTTCGAAGGGCCTTCTTTGATGATGTTGACAACCTCAATACAATCCGTTTGAATTAAGATCCTTTCGAATCGTCTATCTAAGATAAGATTCAGCCCCTCTAAAATTCTCCAAAGCTCAGCCTTCATCACTGTGCAATTGCCCAAATATTTGGAGAAACCAATGATCCATCCCCCAATATGATCCCCACAAATTCTCCAGTTGCTGCAAAACCCTCATCTACCTTAACGGAACATTCATATAACTAACAGTAAAATAGGGAAAATGGATCTAATTAACTTTTTTATTATTTTAATTTTAGGAAAAAAGATATGAGTTTTTTTAAAAAAATAAAATTTATTTTTCCATTGTGAATTGGAAAAAAAATATCTTTTTGAAAGTTAAAAAAAATTAATTTAAGAAATAATATTTGATACATCCTCTTTCATGCATCATCAATAAATAATAACATAATACATTATTATTAAATTTAAAAAATATTTTTTCCATAATGTAATGAGTAAAAACTGTAGAGAAGCACTGAAATATATTGAATGGATGAAGCCTGGGGTCCATTATGCATGGTTGAGTAAGGGATACATAATCTATGTAATAATGGCTGCTGAAATAATTATTATAGAAAAGGGGTTTGTTTGTATGTATATATATATTTTGAAAAAAATAGGCAACTTGACGAAGCTGAAGAGGTGAAAAACTTACAAAAGTTTGAGAGGAGGACAAATCTGGAAAAAGGGAAAATATATTGTTTTAAATTTAAGGATGTTGATTAGATAATAAGAAAATTGGAATGATTTTGACGCAGATAATTAGATTTACTTTATTTATTATAATTTCGTCCGTTGATACATAATTATTATTGATAAAGAAACCAAATCATGTGTGAAAATTATGATATTTTCTTTAACCCCAAACATTGGAGAAACTTAATTAATGTTAATGCCACGCTATAATCATGAATTCATACACTTAATTCTATGCAACTGCTAAACATAAATATCTTTTCTTAAAAAAATAATTTGAAAAATTCCGTGTATTGACTTAATAATCAAGGGTGTTTATTATTTCAAATGTGATCTGGATTCGAGTCGCGTTAGTCGCTATTTATAATTCACCAAAAAAAATTATTTGAAGGATTATAATTTAATTCATGTTTAAATATATGGGGCATATATTGAATAAAATAATAATTTTTTTAAAAAAAGCTATAGTTTATAGTGTTTTATTTTGTTGCTGAACGAACAAAATATAAATAAAGGAAATGGGAAACAAATCTAAGAAAAGGAAAATCAGGTAAAAGTACAAAAAAATATATTAAAAAATCGAAAAAGGAAAAAGAAAGTCCAAACATTTCCTAGTTGAAAACATACTCCATTTGGTGATTTTATGTTTCAAGACCGCTGAAAGGTACAAAAGGGGAGAACTGGTTGAAAATTTGAATGGTTTAAAAAAAAAAAGTTAATTAGAGAGAAATCCATGCTTCGAAATCTCGGGGTCGTATATAAGGCATTGCAAGTTCTTCTCAAGGTATCACTTGTCATTTGCTCGTTAGTTTGTATTTTTTGGAGCTCAATCAACTTGCTAATATCCTTTCTTGTTAGGTATGAGTTGTCATGTTAGGATTGTCGAAACCAATTTTAAAATCAAGTTTCAAAAATATTTTTAAAATCGAAAATGAGAGTCATCACCAATCTTTTTAAATTTGGTGTGCTTGGATCATCTAAAACATTTGAATCTATTTTATAAAAAAATAACTTGATCTTCGAAATTCAGAAAATAGGTCCGGGAGTCGGTTACGTGTAAGGAAGAATTAACACTCTCACACGCCCAAAACTAGTACCTAGTCGATTATTTTTCGTTTTGGTTGTTGGAAAAATTGAAAATCTAAAGAAAATTTAAAAATACGATCTTTAAATGTGTGAAATGTTAGAGCCCAGTTTTGATCGGGCCCAACATTTAAACCAAATTTGAACCTAAATACATTTTAAATTTAGATTTAAAATTTTAAATTCAAATTTAAAATGTCCAAATACAATTCCAAGTCCAAAAATTACAAAAAACCCTTACAAGCCCAAATTACAATACTAAACCACTCAAACCAAGCTCAAATGGCCCAGCACACTAAAAACTCATAAACCTTAAAAACATTAGGGTCTTCTGTCGCCCCTGCCTTGCCTACTGGGATGATGCCACGTCAACACTGCTATGGTCAACTTGCACCACTGCCACTGTCCTGCAAAAGAAAAAGAGACAGTCATTTAGTTGCAAAAGACAGAATAGCATGATTGTATAATCGGTTATAAAAATCGAATTCAAAGCATAAAAAAAGGGTTGGTTTTTTGTTACAAATTTTTAAAAATCAAATACAAGTACAGAAGCATTCGAAATACACAAACCTAAGCAAAACAGATCCAAGCATTCCAGTACCAAGGTATTCAGTTATTGTTTATTTATTATCTAGAGTTTGAATGTTTTTATTTATATATATATTAATACATAATGTATCATAATAATTACCATTATTATTATGAACATTTATTTCAAAGTATAATAAATACATAATTAATAAATATATAATTTTAAATAAAAATAAATAAAAAAAGCGAAAGGTCAGTTAGGGTTATGTCCTTCGATGGCATCGTCGTCGCCTGCAGCCGCGAGGAGATCGTCTCCGAGCGCCATCCGTGCCTCATCGTGGGTAGATTTGCAAAGAAAAGACAAAAGAGTAAAGAAAATCCCTAAATAAAAAAAACGAAAATAACAGACTTCGAAAGAAAAATATATAACAAGAGATCTAAAAGTTTAATAAACAAACAGTTTTCTAAATAATAAAGAATCGAAATTGCTTTTTATATAATCAAAACCGATCAAAATAATAAAAAAGGGGCAGATTTGATTTTCTTTAAAGGTTTTTTCGAAGATTTGGGTTAGATTCGTCTAGATCTATACCCAAATCTGATTTTACTTCGAAAAAAGAAAAAGAAAAAAAGTTTTTACCTTGAACCACCGTACACGGTGGCGCGTGACAACCGGTGATAGTGGAGCAACGACGGGAGCGTCGGAGCTACGATGGACGACCGACTTGAACCTTTCAGAGAAAAAGGAAGAAAAAGATTTTTTTTATTTCAAATGTTTAAAGTGATTTTTTTTTAAGAATTTCACCCTTTTATAAGCCTTAGAAACGACGCCGTTTTGAGGGCTGAATTTCAGCCCCAAAACGACGTTGTTTTGTGCATGACCCGATCCGACCCGACCCGCTCCAAGCCAAGATCAGCGTGTTTTCACATGGAGGGGCAATTTGTCATTTCGGTCCTTCCGCTTTTTTTAAATCTACAATCTTGTCCTTTTTGTATTTTTGATTAATTTTAAAATTGCCCATTAATTTTATTTCATTTTTAATTTAGTCCTTTAACCTTTTTGAAACCCAAGAAGCTGCCACGTGTCCTTTTTTGGTTTATTTATACAATTGGTCCTTCCCTTTTTTATTTTATTTCAATTCCATCCTTAATTCAAATTTTGATTTATTTTAAATGTGCACAGAAATTTTAAATAATTTTCACTTTAGTCCTTTGACTTTTGGAGTTCTGAGAAGCTACCACGTGGTATTTTTTTGGGTTTATTGCATAAAAAGCCCCTATTTTCTTTAAAAGTCCTATTTTAACCCTTAAACTTCTCTAAAATTATATTTGACCCTTAAACTTTTTCAAAATTGTATTTTAACCCTCAAAATTTTCCAAAATTACATTTTAACCCCTAAAATTTTCTAGAATCACATTTTGACCCCCTAAACTCCTTTAAAATCACATTTTGACCCCAAACCTTCCTAAAATCACATTTTAACCCTAAACTTCTTTAAAACCACATTTTAACCCTAAAATTTCTCAAAATTATATTTTAACCCCTAAACTTTTCCAAAATTATGTTTTAACCTCGAATTCTCTGAAACTTCATTTTTGACTCCGTCTTTTTCTTTGACTCTATTTTTTCCCTTTCTTCGATTTTTGTATATAAAATTTAATTATTATTCTTCGTATTTTTAAATAATCCTAGTTTTTTTTATTTTGATTCGCGATTCTATCATATTTCGTATTTTATCTTATGCTTAATTTTTGGATTTACTTATTGGTTTAATTGTTCTATTTAATTTTGTCAATAAATTGCATATTCGTACTTAATTTACGCATTCATCATTAAATTAAAATTGCTTTCTAATTTTCTCTGAAAAAATGAATATTTTAAAATCGAGGCAATATTCCTTTATTTCGGATTTTAAAAATTGTGCCTTAACTTACTAGGCGCGATTTTTTCTTCAAACTGGAATAATCGAATACCCTTTTCAAGGTTTGAAATTGGCAACAAAGGAATGCTCGTGATTTTCAGATCTCAAAACATTATGTCCTAATTCACTAGACGTGACTTTCTTCCTCTATCATTTCGAAATAACGAGACTTCCTCACGAAATTCAATTTTCCTTCTTAAATGTGTACATCAAATAAATCATGCATTTAAGGATCATATTTTAAATTTTACTTGAGTTTTCAAATTTTTAACAAATCAAGACCGGATAATAATCGACGTGGTACCAATTTTGGGCGTGTGAGGGTGCTAATCTTTCCTCACACGTAACCAACTCTCGAACCCATTTTCTGGATTTTGAAGACCAAAATTTTTTCAAAACGGATTTTAAACGTTTTGTGGTGATCCAATCACACCAAATAAAAAGATTAGTGGCGACTCTCATTTTTTTCGATTTTCAAATAAATATTTTTTTCGAAACCTGTTTGTTTTCCAAAAATAAACGTTTCGACATGAAATAATCAAATTGGATGAAAAATTTTAAATTTCTCAAGAAATGATCTTCTATTTCGAGTCAATGAAGAAAAATCGCATCCCGTAAGTTAGGGGCACAATATTTCAAATCCTTGAAATACGAAAATCATTTACCGACCGAATAACGAAAATTTAAGACGCAATCAAAAATTACATTGTTTTAAAAATGAAAATAATGTATTAGGTGTTTTGTTGAAAAAAAATAAATTCTAAGAAGGCGATCTTTTATTTCAAATCTTATCAAGAATGAAGTCACATTCCGTAAATTAGGAACACGACTTCTCGGATACTCGAAAATAAGGAGATTTATCGAACAAAAAAAATGTATGTGTTTTAAAATTGAAATAGGGTATTCGGTTACATGAGTTCAAAGATAAAATTGCACCCCGTAAGTTGGAGCATGATTCTATCGAGTCCTTTAAGTAACGAATATTGCCCCTTTACTTTTTTAGAATTTAAAATATTTAAAAAAACACTTCACTAAATATGTATTTAAATTTAAGAAATGTCAAGATAACATAGATACATATGCATGACATATAATCAAGGAATATAATCAAATTTGAATTACTGAAATAATTAAACCGTGTATAAATAATAAAAAACAAACAGATAATAATAATAATAATGGAAAAACTTAACAACAACAGAACTAAAATAAAATTTAAAAAAAGGATAAGAAAAAAAATATAAAATGGATTTATTTTCGACGAAAGAAAAAAATAAGAGATTTAATTTGATTTTTAATCTAAAAACAATGGATAAAATAAATAATAAAGCATAGAACAAGAGTTTCTGTTTCTTTTTTTTTTAGAAGTACATGGTTCGAATTTCAAAAGGAAAAATGGATTAGATTAAAATAAAAGAAATAAAAGGGTTTAATGTAGAAAATGTAAAAAGGGCCTAAATTTGGACTTTAAAAAAAGTTCCGGGGTTCAATGGGTAATAAACCCGAGTTCTGGACACGTGTCACTCTCGTGTACATCCAAGGTCAGAGGACTTGGATGTAAACGGGAGTGAACTTTAAGGTAAAATTTAGAAACAATTAAAAAAATAAAAGGGCGAGATTGAAAATCCTAAAAAATGCGGGAGGATTGAAAAAAAAATATGCCATTTATAAAAAACGTGCAGATCTTCTTACTGACAGGGTCGGGTCCGGGTTTTGCACCGAAATGGCGCCGTTTTGGTACTCATTTCATTAAGCCAAAACGACGTTGTCCCAAGGTAATATTAAAACAATTTTTTTAGGCTAAAACTTCATTTCTTCTCAATTTTCAACAAAAAAAACTTTTTTTTACTTAGGTTTTCTCTCAAATGCTCCCACGCCCGACCATCTAGAGCTACCGTCCATTCGTCGTGAGCCGTCGACCTCCGACATCGACAACAGTCATGCACGGTGGTTGGAGCACCGAAAGGTAATCCCTTTTTATCTTTTTTATTATATAGTTTTTGAAAACTAAATCTCAGTTTTAAAACTCAAAAACAAGTCTGATTTCCCTTTTTTTTTAATTTAAAAGATTTGGTTTTCATTTTTTGAAATCGAATCTGTTGTTTTTGCTCGTTTTTTCATGAAAAATCGTTTTGATGTGTTTTGTTTTTATCTAACTTTTGATTCTTTTTTTTGATTTTTTTGTTTTTTATACTTTAATTTTGAAACAAACCCGTATCTAAATCAGATTTTTTAAAGAAAGAAAAGATTTTTTATGATTTTCCTATATTATTTTTTTAAATCTGTTTTTTCCTTTTTTTTTCTTTGCTTTAGGGATTCGAAAGATAACCTTATTTGGATGTTTTTCCTTTTGTAATCTTGCAAACATTGATTGTTAGAAGATTTATGTGCGGAAAATAAACCACCCTTCATTGGGGCTTATGTCCTCGACCGTTCACGGTGGCAACGGCACGAGAGAGATAAGAAAACCCTAATCCCTTTTATATATTTTTTGGTTTATTTATTTATTGCTTCAAAAAAGAAAATGGCAGAATATAAAATGCAGAAATAAAACTACCTTCAAACTTCAATTGGTTTTTGCTATTCAAATCTCTCTGTTTGTATTGGTTTTTCGTGTGTGTGAAAAATTTACATGCTCATAGTGATGGCTTTTATAGCTATAGAAATTTACAAAATACACTGTTCTCTTTGCCCTATTCTCTGTTGTTTTTTGCTTCTGTCTGTTCTCTTTTTCTTTGTTTTTGTAGGCATCACCAGAATGACATGGTGGAAGGGTGTCTGTCGGGGTTAACGAGGTTGGGGAAGAGCACCTTTGCTATTTCGATGCAAAGGGGCGGTAGAGAAGGCCTCGGATGCCGAGAAGTCAAAAGCTCGAGGGTGAAAAGTCAAAGGGTCGACAGTCGAGGGTTAGAAAATCGAAAGGTTACGTGGCTTTGACGTGGTAGTGGTGGCTGGGTGTTAGGCATATTAGGTTTTAGGTCAAAATGAGTTTAGGTTGTGGGCCTCAGATTTAGGCTCTTAAGTTTGGGTTTGTTTTTATGTATTTGGGGTTTTAGCATTAAGTTGTAATTGGACTTTTGGGTAAATAATAATTTATTATTTATTTTTATATTTATTTGATTTTATTTAATTTGGGCCAGATAAATTAGGCTTCTACAGCTGCCCCTCTTTTCTCATTTTCGTGTAACGGGAATAGAGCAAAGACTCCAAAGAAGACCAGTTTCATTTGGTCCTGTTGAATCTTGTATTTTCTTTGCCACCTATCTTCGATCTGCCCTTTAATTTAGGGTAAAATGTTGAATGCTTCAATCTGCTCCATGATTGGAGTAAAAAATTGGTTTCTTCAATCTGCCTTCTAATTAAGGTAAAAGATTGAATGTCTTCAATCTGCCCTCTGATTAAGGTAAAAGATTGGATGCTTCAATTTGCTCCATGATCGAGTAAGAGATTGTCTATTTTCAATCTGCCTTCTGATTAAGGTAAGAGATTGGATGTCTTCAATCTGCTCTCTGATTAGGGTAAAAGATTGAATTATTCAATCTGCCCCATGATCGGGGTAAAAGATTAGATGCTTTAATCTGCTCCATGATCAGAGTAAAAGATTGTTTCTCTTCAATCTGCCTTCTGATTAAGGTAAGAGATTGGATTTTTCAATCTGCCTTCTGATTAAGGTAAGAGATTGGATTCTTCAATCTGCCTCATGATCGGGGTAAAAGATTGGATGCTTCAATCTGCTTTATGATTGGAGTAAAAGATTGTTTGTCTTCAATCTGCCTTCTGATTAAGGTAAGAGATTGGATTCTTCAATCTGCCCCATGATCGGGGTAAAAGATTGGATGCTTCAATCTGCTCTATGATCGAAGTAAAAGATTGGCTGTCTTCAATTTGCCTTCTAATTAAGGTAAAAGATTGGATTCTTCAATCTGCCTTTTGATTAAGGTAAGAGATTGGATTCTGTAATCTGCCTTCTGATTAAGGTAAAAGATTGGATTCTGTAGTCTGCCTTTTGATTAAAGTAAGAGATTGGATTCTCCAATCTGCCCTATGATCGGGGTAAAAGATTGGATGCTTCAATCTGCCCCATGATCGGAGTAAGAGATTGGTGTGTCTTCAATCTACCTTCTGATTAGGGTAAAAGATTGGATGCTTCAATTTGCCTCATGATCGAGATAAGAGATTGATGTCTTTTGGCATTTTCGTCATGCACTTAGTATGCTATGGATGAAATGTTCGTGATGAGTATGAATGTAAAAAAATGACATTTTTTAGAATGATGATTTTAGTCTTTAGGTCAACATCGTTCGATGATCGTCTAAATCTCATCACTGTCATATCATTGTGGCCTCTTTTCAGGTATAAGTGACCATTATCTGAGCTACTGACCTTGAGGAGCCTTCCACTCTTCGAGTGTGGGTCTTCCCAACTAGTGGCACTGTTTTTAGGTCCTTGTACTATTTAAGAACTCCCTAGAATGATACTTAAATAACCTTTGTATGTTTTATCACATTAATCCATTATCTGTTTTCTTAATGAAACAATGCTTGGATAAAGTCATAAGGTGAACGAAGTTGAATTTTATTGGAGACAAAGCTCGAATGAAAGAAAAGATTGAAAATGGCAGACATTCGTAAAAGGCATTGCCAAGTACAAATTGAACTAAAACAAAATCAAGTGTCCTAAATATCAATGTATGAGCTTTCTCAGTAGACTTGATAAGACCCACTCTGAGTCTGATATGTGTTAGGATGCTTAGATTACTTTGTTGATGCCCCGAGGTATAACCTTTTTGATCATTACAGGCCTATCCTTTGCTCCAAATTCGAGTCGCCTTTTTTGGGTTTTCAACTTAAAAACCCCCTTTGGTTTCAAAATGCCCTTTGCAGGTTTTCATCTTGTCCTCTCCCCCCCTTTTTTTAGGTGAAATATTTCTTCACCGAGTCTGAATTCATAGGGTTGTATAGCTTTTTACCATCCATTTCGGTCAAAATGAGAGCTCCTCTAGAGGAGGCTTTCTTCACCATATAAGGTCCTTCCCAATTGGGCGTCCATTTTTCTCGAAAATCTTTTTGTATGGAGAGTATCTTCTTTAAAACTAGATCTCTCTCATGAAATTCTCTAGGGCAGACCTTTTTGTTGTAAGCCCGCATCATCCGTTTCTGGTACATTTGACTATGACGGACAATTTTTAATCTCTTTTCTTCAATCAAATTTAGCTGATCGTATCTAGATTGGATCCATTCTGCTTCATCTAGTTTTAATTTCGACAAGACTCGGAGGGAAGGAATCTCCACCTCAATAGGTAAAATTGCTTCCATCCCATAGACTAATGAGAATGGTGTTACCCTAGTAGAAGTTCTGACAGAAGTTCTATAAGCATAAAGGGCGAATGGTAACTTCTCGTCCCAATCCTTATAAGTCTCCGTCATTTTCCCGATGATCTTATTGATATTCTTGTTGGTTGTCTCTACTGCCCCATTCATCTTTGGGCGATAGGGAGATGAGTTATGATGTTTGACATTGAACTGACTACAGACCTCCGCTATCGTGCTGTTGTTTAAATTCACAGTATTGTCAGATATGATCATTTCTGGCATTCTATATCGACATATGATCTCTCTTTTTGGGAATTTACTAACCGCAGTTTTGTAACATTGGCGTAGGAAGTAGCTTCTACCCATTTGGTGAAGTAGTCAATTACCACAAAGATGAATTGATGTCCATTGGACGCTTTTGGTGAAATCGATCTAATAACGTCTATGCCATACATAGAATAGGGCCACGGGAAAGTTATAATATGAAGAGGTGAAGGCATAAATCTGACATTTATGACACCTCTTGGCATAGTTGATGCAATCACTTTCCATAGTGGACCAGTAGTAACCAAATCTCATTATTTGTCGAGCCATTGTGAAACCATTGGCATGCATCTCACAGACACCTTTATGGACTTCTTTTAGGAATTTCCTAGCACCAATAGCATCAACACATCTTAGCAACACTTGATCTTTTCTCCTTTTATACAGAATGTCTCTATTGAAGACATAATCAATCGCGAGTCTTCACAATGTCCGCTTATCATTCTCGGTAGCTTGCTCTAGGTATTTACGATCTCTTACATAGTGTAAGATGTTTTGGTAACACGAGTGGTCATCCCTTTCTTCTTCCTCGATGTTGTAACAGTAGGCAAGACCTTCGTAAATGCTCATTTGAATGGGCCTTACATCATCTGGCTTGTTTACTTTAATCATTGAGGCAAGAGTAGCCAAAGCGTCAGCCATTTGGTTTTCATCTCGTAGGAGATAATGTGATGCCATTGAACTCTTTGATTAACTCAAGAACCAACCTTCGATAGTTAATTAACTTGGAGTCTCTTGTTTCCCATTCTCCTTTGAGCTGGTAGATTTCAAGTGCAGAATGTCTGTATACTTCCAGAATTTTGATCTCTCATTCTATGGCTGCACGGAGTCTCATAATACATGCTTCATATTCAGACATGTTATTTATGCAGTTGAAGTTGAGCTTACTAGTGAAAGGATAATGTCACCTTCTGGAGATACCAAAATTACCCCAATTCTATTATCCGTGGCATTCGAGGCACTGTCAAAATTCATCCTCCACGGATGTTCTTTCGGAGCTCCTTCCTCGGAGGTTGCAACGTACATTAGGTCTTCATTCGGGAAATCAAAATTCAAAGGCTCATAATCCTTTAGAGCTTTGCTGACTAAAAAGTCTACTATTACGCTTCATTTTACTGCCTTCTGGTTTACATAGACTACATCGAATTCGAATAGTAGGATTTGTCATCTAGCCATTCTCCTATTTAGTACGATCGACTCCATCATGTATTTTAAAGGATCTAATTTTGAGATCAACCAAGTTGTGTGATACAACATATATTGCCTTAATATTCGAGTAGTCCAAACTAAAGCGCAACACAATTTCTCGATTGGCGAATACCTTGTTTCGCAGTCAATGAACTTTTTACTAAGGTAATATATCGTTCTTTCTTTTCTTCCAGACTCGTCATGCTAGCCTAGCACGCATCCCATAGAATTCCTAAAGAGTGCTAGATATAAGATTAGTGGGGCTTGATGGTAGTAGAGTTGGGGCATTTGACAAATAATGTTTGATCTTGTCAAAGATTATCTGGTGTTCTTCATCCCACACACTTGGGCTATGTTTCTTGACAAGACGGAAGATTGGGTCACATTTCTCTGTTAATTGTGAAATAAATCTTGCAATATAATTCAATCTTCCTAAGAAACCTCGAACTTCTTTCTAAATGCGTGGTGGTGGTAAGTCTTATATGGCTTTGACTTTGTCTGGATCAATCTCGATACCTCTCTTGCTGACTACGAAGCCTAACAATTTGCCTGAGGTAGCTCCGAAAGTGCATTTAGCTGGGTTTAACTTTAGCTGGTATTTCCTCAACCTTAAGAATAACTTCTTCAAGACTTCCTCATGTTCTTCCCCATTTTGAGATTTTGCAATCATATCATTAACGTAAACCTCGATCTCTTTATTCATCATATCATGAAACAAGGTTACCATAGCTCTTTGATATGTTGCTCCCGCATGCTTAAGTCCGAATGACATCACTTTATAACAAAACGTTCCCCACATCGTGACGAAAGTGGTTTTCTCCATATCTTCAGGATCTATTTTTATCTGGTTGTATCCGGAGAAACCATCATGAAGAAGAACAATAATGATCCGCTATGTTGTCAACTATAGTATCAATATGGGGCAACAAGAAATTATCCTTCGGGCTCGCCTTGTTTAAATCCCGATAATCGACGCACATTCGTACCTTCTTATCCTTCTTAAGGATAGGGATTATATTAGCTACACATTTGGAATACTTCACCACCTGGAAGAAACTAGCGTCGAACTGCTTTTTGACCTCTTCTTTTATCTTTAATAGCACGTCAGGCCTCATCCTTCGAAGCTTCTATTAAACAGGTTTACAATCTTCCTTTATAGGGAGTTTATGTATGACAATATTGGTGTTTAACCCAGGCATATCCTGATAGGACCACGCAAAAACATCTTTAAACTCCCGGAGCAGCTTAATAAGATCTTGTCTCGTTTTTATAGAAAGACACATCCCGATTTTTACTTCTTTCTTTTCCTTTTCATTTTTCAGACTCACGATTTCTACAGATTCTTTATGAAGCAGGATTTGTTTTTCATCTTATTCCACCATTCTCAACAAATCGGGAGACAAGTTACACTCTTGGTTCTCTTCAAAGTCTTGAAATTCCTCTAAACACGTATCTTACTTAAAAAGAGGCTCTGAGTTAACAATAGTGTCACTCATATCATTGATATCAAAAGACCTATTAGAGGGATAAGAAGAGATCCAAAGAAACAAATGAATTTAAGAATGATTGATTATATGGTATGATTATGAATGAAAAAATATTTTGACAAGGGCAAAAATACTTATCAAATAAGAATAAATTTAATTGAAGAATGGTTAATCGTATAGTATAAAATATTTGTCAAACTTGGAAAAAATAAATAGAATTACGAAATGTGACAAGAAACGCATTTTCCATTAAAACAACTGATAATGACAATGAGCCTTTTACAAAGATCCTTACTACTCTTAGGCTTAAAGTAGTAGGTGTGTTTTGAGCATTACTTTGGAGAGGCCTTAAAAACTACAAGGAGTTCTCCACAGTCCAGTTATCAAGAGTACTCTCGGGAGTGTAAGGATGAATTTCCCACAAACTTCTGTCTTCATTCCTTTATTTGGACACAGCATTGATTCCTATTGCTTCAATCAATATCCTCTCCTTCCTTTTCAATTTTGGTCTTGCATTGATTATTCCCCATGATATGAAAGTTTTTGTTATATGAGGAAAAACCATTGGCTCTCACCTGATTTCCTCTCCGGTTAAACGTGCTCTTTTTCTCTCCTACTTCTTCTCTAATTCCTTTTCTTCTCACTTACATCTGGTTTGTACCTTAGGCCAAAGCGATCTCGTTTATCTACCAACATTGGCACACTGATCCTCCCTTTGAGATACCTTCCTAATCCTTTTCCTATTAACACTCCTTTCCCGATTGTCTTTTGCAGACCCATCCTTGTGTTTTGTGATATTTTGAGTATGGGGATCTTACTTCCTTCGGCAATAAAGGTTGCGTTAAAAAACTCCAAAGACCAAAAAGAGCATTCCAAAACCTCTTCGTTTGTTTCGATGTATGGTGCATCATTTGCTATTAATGCAATTATGTTTTCCTCAGCACTGATTATGACCAATCGACTTTCGATCACCAACTTCAATTTTTAGTGCAGTGATGACGGCATGACCTTTACCAAATGGATTCATGGTCTTTCAAGCAAGCAGTTGTAGCTTGGTTTGATATCCATTACCAAGAAGTCTACTTCGTATGAGTTTAGACCGATCAATAATGGTATCTCGATCTTACCCATTACCTTTCTTTAAGTCCCGTCGAATGCTCTCACTATATTGTGGCATGCTTTTATGTGAGAACTATCGATCGGTAACCTCTTTAGTGTGGTTAATGGCAGAACGTTCAAAGTTGAACCGTTATCAATCAATACACTAGGTAATGTGTAACCCTTACAGCAGGTGGTGATATGTAGAGCTTTTGTTGATCCCATACCTCCTAGAGGTATTTCATCATCATTAAACAAGATGAAGTTATAGGCACTTACATTATTGACTAAGCGATCTAGCTTGTTCACTGAGATGTCATCAACTACATAGGTCTCATTCAACACTTTCATTAGCGCATTACGATGTGGTTTCGAACTTAATAATAGTGTCAAAATCGATAAACGAGCTGACTGCTTGTGCAACTACTCCATCACGCTATATTCACTGTGCTTTAAGAACTTTAGAAATTCCCTAGCTTCTTTTTCCATTATTGGCTCGATGATTGGCGACTTAGGTCCATCAGTCTTTCCTTTTTCAGGCTCTTACTTCAAGTGCTTCGTTTTCTGTACTCATTGGGTCATAGTTTTTCCGTCTGTGTGTGATGAGACTCACATCTTAAACTCTTTCTGATACAGCTTCGAAACTCTTACCTCTTAATATCATCACATTACAATCATAATTCCAAGGTATCTTTTTGCTATCCTTATAGGGGAAAGCTGCAGGTCTTTGGATTATTATTTTGGGCACTGCTTTTTCTTCAATTTCGTTACTCCTCGATCGGGAAATAATTATCATTGGGTGACTGACCCCAAAGTTCTTCTGGTTGTGTCTTCTTCAGAAGCACACACTTCTTCCATCTCTTCACTTTCCTCAAAAAATTCTAACTCTTTGTTATCCATTAAACTATGTACCAAGGTTTTGAACTCATCGCCTTCTTGGATTTCATGTCTTTCATCCTCATGAAACTTGCAGTAGTATCTTGCTCTTACTACTTCCTTCGCATTTTGGGTGATTAAGCCCACTTTCACCATCTCATACCAAACTCATCTTAATGGTGATCTCACCTCCTCAACACGGGTTTTGATTTTTCTACCTTCTCTTTCAACAGGATGATTGGGTAGCGGATTCCCTAATACATTGAGACTTGCAAGGCCCTCAAATCTTAGCTTCCCGATGTTGATGAGTTGTTGAACCTGCCTTTTCAAAGCCGCGCAGTTCTCAATTGAGTGTCCTGCTATTCTTGCGTGGTACTCGCATCGGGCGTTCGCATCATACCATTTTGGGAATGGCTGTTGCAGTGCTTTTAGATGGGCTGGTAATAGAATATGTTCATCAAACAACTTTTGATAAAGCTCTTTGTACATTATGAGGATGGGAGTAAATTCTGTGTTTGACCTCGAGTTAAACCCCTGCCTCGGAGTTCTTTGGTAGTTATTTACTATGGTTCTGGGCTGTGTCATCACCATTGGCTTTGAATAATTAGCCTTGTAGTGGTCTATGTTGTTGATTTCATTTTTCTTTTTCCTGAGGATTGCTCTCTTAACACTTTCCTCTGAATCAATCTTCCCGTATTTAATCGCATTCTTGATCATTTCCCTCGACATGACCATGTCAGAAAAAACTCTTGGTTGTACTTCCTAACAGGTGGTTGATGAATGAGGCTTTCAGAGTATTAACAAACACATAGTTGTCTCCTTTTCCAACAATGGTGGTTGTATTTGGGTTGCTATGTCTCTCCATCTTTGAGCGTATTGCCGGAAGCTTTCATTTGGCTTTTTCTCCATTCTTTGTAAGGTTAGTCTATCGGGTGTCATGTTAGTTACATGACTGTATTTCTTCATAAATGCCTGTGCCAGGTCTTTCCATGAGTTTATTTTGGCACGGCTCAACTGATTATACCACTTTGCAGTAGATCTTGCTAGACTATCCTGGATGCAATGTGTCAACAACTGATCATTATTGACATGCCCCATCATCCTCCTGCAGATCATTGTAATGTGTGCCTCAGGGAATTAGTCCCGTTGTATTTGTCGAAGTCAGGCATTTTGAATTTCGGAGGGAGCACTAGGTTTGGGACAAGTTTCAAATCCTTAGCGTCAATCTAAAAGAAGGTATCAGCATCTTCCATTGCTTTCACTTTTTCTTCCAATCATTTGTATTTGTCTTCTAACTGTCTAGGGATCTCAGGTCTTACTCTTTTCGTCTCCTCCATGTCATCAAAGTCATGGACGACGGGGTTGGCTACATTATCTCCGAGATTGGAATTAGATCCTATTTGGAAATTTACTAGCCCTGACATGCCACCGGGGTGTTGTTGTGCTCTTATCGTTACCGGTACCCCACGTGGGTATGTTTCTTTCGGTGTTTGAATATGCACAGAAGCATAGCCTGGAGATATCTTGTCTCTTCACTTTCCTCCCCTAGGCTTACAGCAAGACCTTTTCCTTTATCAGCCCCTTTTCTTATCAGCTGAGTTAGCTCGTTTATAATACTCCTTTGAGACTCTATAATTTTGTCCTTCATATCTTGTTATACCTTTGCCAAATGGTCTTGCAGCTGCGCTTGCATTTGCTCTTGCATTTCCTTCTGGATTTGTTCTAAATGCTCAATTCTTTGATCCATCACTTTTCGAGTACCATAACGGTGTGGATTCTCTATGGTTTTTGGTTTAACTATTTAAAATTTTAATTAATTAGAATCGTTGTGTTAAAATATGAAAATGCAATGTGAATGAATGCATGTATGCAGTGTAAAAGAAAGCGTTGATTCTGAATTCAATTCCATTAGAACAACTTCATTAGAAGACAAATTTCTTTACATAAAACGAATTACATAAATGGCTTTGCCTTAATGCCTAGAGCCTTGATTTTCCTAAAAAGTCTGACTAGTTTTTGTCCTCGATTTGATCTTGATTCATATTGCAAGCTCAGCATATTAGCTTCAACGGGTAGCGTTTGCACATGATCAGCCACTTCTCGCATTTGGTTGAGTGCCTCGCCCATGACATAATCTCTATCTTCAACTTGCCTTTGAGCCTGTTGAAAATGCAATTCATTTGTTTCTAAATTCCTTTCGAGAATCTCGATTCATATCTCGTTATTTTGGAGTGAGGCTTTAAGCTCTTGCATTCTTCTCCTCAACTCCTTATTTTCGGCCAAACTTGCCTTCAATTTTATTACGGAGTTTCGGCTACGATGCCTTCGTAAAGATTCTTCTAGCTCCACTATTTTAGCTTCTAATTCAACTATTTAGGCTTTCAATTTAGCCTTCTCAACTTGGCTTTCTTGCAACTCCCTTTTTGTGGTATTTACTCAAGCTTGCCCATCTTGGAAGTTCCTTTTCCATTGTTCCACTCAATCTTTTTGTTCTTGGATCTCTTGTTGCCATTGTTCTGACGTTTTGCCGAGCCCAACAGTCCTTATGGATAGACGAAGTTTTTTGTAATGCTTCTTCAAATCCTCTAAGTCTTCTTCGACTTTGTTCTTTTCTTTTCTTAACTTTTCAGCCTCTAACTTATGGATATCCACATCTAATCCTAACTTCATCTTATCCTCTTCCAAATTTCGAGCTCTTCCTTTCAAAGTCTTGTTTTATGATGTCTAATTCTGATGGAACTACTTGCAAGTATTCTTCTATCGGACGGATATCTTCAGGATTTGGCACTGGAATATTATCATTAACTCTTTTATTTCTCCACCAGTCATATTCCGAGGTCGTCATCAGGTTTGCAGCGAATACTTTCATCCTATGCACTTGGTTCCATGCATTTGATATCTCTCTGACTCTTTTCTTGTAGTTATCCCATTTGTAGGTAAACTCGCATTGGCACAAACCTTGTGTTACTGGGATAAACTACCTTGTCTTGTATTGCCTTAACACGAGTAGAAGGGTGTATCCTACAGCTCCCCATACTCCGAGTAAGGGAACCCAATCAAAACTACTGCAACGATAGAGAATCTTGTCAACGATAAACCAAGGTGCCTTCCATTCAACGTCCTTATTCCGAAGTTTTTGAAGGATAGCCATCCACTTCTCTTCAGATATATTCTGCTCCCTTTTTGTGGCTACGAACTCTTTTAGAGGCGAATAATCTACTGAGTACACCTTGTACGAAATCTTTTCTTTCTTTCTTTCAAAAGTAACTGTGAAACCAAACCATTAAAAGTGGTGCACAGCCAATAAACCTCCCTTCTCCTTCTCTTCGACAAGCATTTAGTGACCTGAAGGTCTCGATGAGAATTGCTGAGACTGGTGTAACTCTTTTACTAAGTCGGTTGAAAAGATCAGCAACTGTATCATATACATACCCTAATGCTTTTGGGAAGATAACTAACCCATAAATGCCTAGAGCAAAAATATCGACACGCTTCTTCATATCTGGGTATGCTAGAACCAAATCCCTCAGACTCTTCCAAGTGATACACTTATTATCTCCTTTTACCTTGATTCGAGATGCAACTCACTGTTCACTCATCCCGATTATGTTTATCAACCTTTTCAAAAAGGTCGGGACACATGCAGCTCTCGAGTAAGCCTTGTTGACTTGAATCCTTGGGCAACGAATTAATGCGGTGTATTCTTCCACTATGGGCATCATGTCGAAGTTCCCAAAGGTAAAGCAACTATATGCTGGATTCCAGTGTTGGGTGAAACCTCGAAATAGGTGTTTGTCTATCTTTACCTTAAGTAAATAGGGTAGATCTCCGTATTCCCTACAAAACATTTGCTTCATCTTATCATTCCACTTACCCCAAATGTCTCTCAACTCTTGCACACTGTTTTGAGTCACATTTACTCGAGTATGATCCCAGAATTCCGACAAATGCCCTTCTGTTAAGCTATCTTCCTTCTCACACTATTTTTCTTCCAGCCATAAGCATACGGCCATGTTGTCTTCCACTCTACCAAGATATCCGCTTTCCATGACAAAGCTATTTGGTAATCAAGTATGAACCAACACCTTTTCTATGATGGAAATGCAATGTAGAAAATAGAAACAAAGACAAAATAAAACAAGTCAGTATGCTACACAGAGATAGAATCTAACTATAAAATCGCAATTAAGAGCAAAAATAATAACGCGGCTCTCCTATTTAGGTGACTGCTAAAGGTTTATCGCGATGCTTGGTAGGCTCCTAAAGTCAACTACATGCGGTTTGAGTTCTAAAGTAGGGGTACCTGAACCAACAGATTCCTCTATCCAAACCCATTATAGGTTCATACGGACGAGTTCAGTTCAGGGGGATACATTTCCCATATGTTTGCACGAAAGTGAAAACTTCACGAAAATATAGGTATGAATGTATTCCCGAAAGCGATCCACTATCCTGCACGGAGGTGAAGACCTCACGAAGGCGTAGTTTCACACTTCCACTTAAAGGATAAAGTAACTGATCAATGCATATGCATGGAACCCTCACTTCGACAATTGAACGATTCAAATTTAAAAAAACAAACATATGAACACAAAATGCAAGGATCGCAAATTAAATTTAAATCAAATTCTCAATTTTCAATCAAGAAGACCAAAGATAATCGACTTGCGGCTTGACTCTCTTATTGTCCCCAGTAGAGTCGCTAAGCTGTCGAAACCATTTTTAAAATAGAAAATGAGAGTCGCCGCCAATCCTTTTTAATTTGGTGTGATTGAATCACCTAAAACATTTGAATTTATTTTATAAAAAACAATTTGGTCTTCGAAATCCAGAAAATAGATCCGGGAGTCGGTTACGTGTGAGGAAGGATTAGTACCCTCACACACCCAAAACTGGTATCTAGTCGATTATTTTTGGTTTTGGTTGTTGAAAAAATTGAAAATCTGAAGAAAATTTAAAAATACGATCCTTAAATGTGTGAAATAATCAAATTTGATGAAAAATTTTAAATTTCTCAAGAAATGATCTTCTATTTCTAGTCAATGGAAAAAAATCGCATCCAGTAAGTTAGGGGCACAATATTTCAAATCCTTGAAATACGAAAATCATTTACCGACCGAATAACGAAAATTTAAGACGCAAAAAAATTTACATTGTTTTAAAAATAAAAATCATGTATTAGGTGTTGTTTGAAAAAAATTAAATTCTAAGAAGGCGATCTTTTATTTCGAATCTTATTGAGAATGAAGTTACATTCCGTAAGTTAGGAACACGACTTCTCGAGTACTTGAAAATAAGGAGATTTATCGAACAAAAAAAATGTATGTGTTTTAAAATTAAAATAGGGTATTCGATTACATGAGTTCAAAGTAAAATTGCACCCCGTAAGTTAGAGCACGATTCTATCGAGTCCTTTAAGTAACGAATATTGCCCCTTTACTTTTTTAGAATTTAAAATATAACTTGAATAAATATGTATTTAAATTTAAGAAATGTCAAGATAACATAGACACATACGCATGACATATAATCAAGGACTATATTCAAATTCTAATTACCGAAATAATTAAACCGTGTATAAGTAATAAAAAAACAAACAAATAATAATAATAATGGAAAAACTTAAGAACAACAGAATAAAAATAAAATTTAAAAAAGGATAAGAAAAATATAAAAAAGGTTTATTTTTGACGAAAGAAAAAAAAAGATTTAATTTAATTTTAATCTAAAAACAATGGATAAAATAAATAATAAAGCATAGAACAAGAGTTTCTGTATTTTTTTAGAAGAAGTACATGGTTCGAATTTCAAAAGCAAAAAATGGATTAGATTAAAATAAAAGTAATAAAAGGGTTTAATGTAGAAAATGTAAAAAGGGCCTAAATTTGGACTTTAAAAAAAGTTCCGGGGTTCAATGGGTAATAAACCCGAGTTCTGGACACGTGTCACTCTCGTGTACATCCAAGGTCAGAGGACCTGGATGTAAACGGGAGTGAACTTTAGGGTAAAATTTAGAAACAATTAAAAAAATAAAAGGGCGAGATTGAAAATCCTAAAAAATGCGGGAGGATTGAAAAAAAATATGCCATTTATAAAAAACGTGCAGATCTTCTTACTGGCAGGGTCGGGTCCGGGTTTTGCACTGAAATGGCACCGTTTTGGTACTCATTTCATTAAGCCAAAACGACGTTGTCCCAAGGTAATATTAAAACAATTTTTTTAGGCTAAAATTTCATTTCTTCTCATTTTTCAACAAAAAAAACCTTTTTTACTTAGGTTTTCTCTCAAATGCTCCCATGCCCGGCCATCTAGAGCTACCGTCCGTTCGTCATGAGCCGTCGACCTTCGACACCGATGACGGTCATGCACGATGGTCGGAGCATCGAAAGGTCACCCCTTTTTATCTTTTTTATTATATATTTTTTTGAAAACTAAATCTCAGTTTTAAAACTCAAAAACAAGTCTGGTTTTCTTTTTTTAAAAAAAAATTTAAAAGCTTCAATTTTCATTTTTTTGAAATCAGATATGTTGTTTTTGCTTGTTTTTCGTGAAAAAATCGTTTTGATGTGTTTTGTTTTTATCTGACTTTTGGATTCTTTTGTTTTCTTTTTTTGTTTTTTATATTTTCATTTTGAAACAAACCCAGATCTAAATCAGATTTTTTAAAGAAGGAAAAGATTTTTGATGATTTTCCTATATTATTTTTTTGAATATGTTTTTCCCTTTTTTTCTTTTCTTTGGGGATTCGAAAGAAAACCTTATTTGGATGTTTTTCCTTCTGTAATCTCGCAAACATTGATTGTTAGAAGATTTATGTGCGAAAAATAAACCACCCTTCATCGAGGGTGATGTACTCGACTGTTCACGGTGGCAACAGCACCGGAGAGATGGATAAACCCTAATCCCTTTTATATATTTTTTGGTTTATTTATTTATTGCTTCGAAAATGAAAATGGCAGAATATAAAATGCAGAAATAAAACTACCTTCAAACTTCGATTGGTTTTTGCTATTCAAATCTCTCTGTTTGTATTAATTTGTCGTGTGTGTGAAAAAATTACATGCTCATATTGATGGCTTTTATAGTCATAGAAATTTACAAAATACACAGTTCTCTTTGCCCTATTCTCTGTTGTTTTTGCTTCTGTCTGTTCTCTTTTTCTTTGTTTTTGCAGGCATCACCGGAATGGCATGGTGGCAAGGTGTCTGCCGGGGTCAACGAGGTTGGGGAAGAGCACCCTTGCCATTTCGGTGCAAAGGGGCGACAAAGAAGGCCTCGTATGCGGAGAAGTCAGAAGTCCGAGAGTCAAAAGTCAAAGGGTCGACAGTCGAGGGGTTAGAAAATTGCAGGGTCGTGTGGCTGACGTGGCCTGTGCTGATGTGGCAGTAGCGGCTGCGTGTTAGGCATATTAGTTTTTAGGTCAAAATGAGTTTAGATTGTGGGCCTCAGATTTGGGCTCTTAAGTTTGGGTTGTTTTTATGTATTTGGGTTTTTTAGCATTGGGTTGTAATTTGGACTTTTGGATAAATAATAATATATTATTTATTATTTATTTTACTTTTATATTTATTTGGTTTTATTTAATTTGGGTCGGATAAATTGGGCTTCTACAAGGATAATGGACAAATACAATGTATGAATAGCAAGCATCTTGTACTCGTTAGAAAAGTGATCCTTGTTATGGGTCTACAAGGCAAAGGTTTTTAGAGGACATTGTTACCTTGCGGAGGTTGCGAGGGGGCTTGCAAGGTCAATTCGATGGGCTCACGAGGTGTAGGTATAAATTTACCTCTCTTGAGATGTAGTTGTGCGGTAGATTTCAAAATTTACCTGAGCAAGGTCAGTTTCCTCCGACTGTTAATGATACTAATATTGTGCTAATTCCTAAGAAAGATAAGCTTGACTGTATGAAGGATTTGCAACCTATTGCACATTGCAATGTTCTTTATAAACTAATTGCTAAAGTCCTTACTCCTTACTAATAGACTAAAAGTTCTCTTGCCTAGTATTATTTTGCCTACACAATTGTCCCTAGTTGTCTTATTACTAATAATAGAAGTGCTATTCCCATTGTTAACATTCTTTTTTTTTTAAATTAAAATATTTTGTATGTTAATTTTATGGTTTATACACATTAATGTTTTTGAAGTTCGTGATTGTTTTTATGTAGATAAAAAAATGTTTAAACTAATCACAAAGCGTCATATGTCAAGCAAAAAATACTATGGGTTAAAGTCAAAATTACTATAGTGAAAATGATGAAAACATATCTCTGTCATAATTATTTTTCTCTAATTAATTTAAATTAATTAAGGAATAAATATTAAAATTGTATATTATGACTAATTAAAATAAAATAATTAAGTGATAATATCAAATTATTATTTTATCTTTATTTAATTAAATTAATAAGAGATAAATAATAAATAAAAAAAGTTTGAATTCTTGTAACACTATAAAATGAAATAGTTAAATTCTATAAGAACTCTATTTTATTTATGTAATTAGCACTATAAAAAGGGGTTACCCAAGCCATTCTACATAGACAAGTTCAAGAAGCCTAGAAAATCTCTTTAGAATTCTCTAAAGAAGCACCTATTCATGTTTTGAAGAAAAGTCGCCTTCCGATCCAATTCAACCGTAGAGAAAAAGACAAAAGTCATTTATGAAGAAAGTTGCCTTTGATTTGGTTCAATTGAAGAAAAGAGGTCCAAACCCGCTTCAAGAGCAAGTTAAGCCGACACTTGTAGCAATCCACATCCATCCAAGATTAAGTCAGATGGCCCTTGGATTGAAGCCAAATCGAAGAGAAGAATCAAAGGATATTTTTCTTTGTATTGGACAAAATTTCCAGAGATTGTAACTTCCTTACAAAGTCATTAATAAATTTGACTTCGAATTTTCAAGTCAACTTTTGACTAGAGCCTTATGTGTACAAATTTCTGGCAGGTCAAGTGAGATAATCTTTGCCTTTCATTGCTTCTCTCAAAGTCAAAATCCAAAGTTGTGATGGCCTCAAAGAAGATTACCATCAGCAAGTCTGCTCAAGCTAATCTTACAGCCTATTCGACTTCATCATCAAGCACCAATGTTCTTACTCATCCTTATGACACTAGGTAGAAAACGAAAGCTCTCTTTGAGTTATTTGGTCAAACTTCTTCAATGCTCAGTGAAAATCCATTGTATGATTCTTTTTCACCAACTTATGAGCTAGAAGAAGTCTCTCATCATGGATCAAGTGCAGCTTGACACTTATCTTTTAAGGGAAAAGATGTTCAATCAAGTGACCATGTCATTCCAACATCTCTCCCAAAGCCTAATTTTGGAGTGATGAATGTCATGACGACTAATACCACATCCTTAGAAAAACATGTGGCATCTTTAGCAAAGGTAGTAGAGAGTCTCACTACAAGCCTAAAAGAAAAGGATGATCAGATGGCTTTCATGATGAAAAGGATTCTTGATCTTACTAGGAAGAGGCCCATCAATGAAAAGTTCAATATGAAAATCAACTAGAGGAGTTTGGTGAACAATCTAATATGTAAGTTGTTCGAAGAGGTCTATATTTTCAGCTATCAAAGGGGATGATGAGTAGGAATAAGAAGCCATGAGGCTTGGTTAAATTACGAGGGGTGTCAAAGCCAAGAAGAGCAAAGAGAGCGAGAAGAAGCCAATGGAGTGCTTCTTATGTTGTGGTTCACATAGGTTGTGGGATTGCCCATAGTGATCCAAGTTATTTGTGAACAATAGAGGAGATGAAGTAGAAGATCGACTATCAAAGCTTAGATCAATGATGCTTGTTCCTACGAAGAGGGATCAGAAGTAGGAAAGGTTGATGTTTGTGAACATCAACATCACAGGCTAAAGGAGAAGTGCTCTTGTTGAAACAGGGCCATCAAACCTATTCATATTAGAAAAAGCTATAGGTAAACTTAGTCTCTCAATTAGTGAGTCAACTAAGAAGATCAAGACTGTTAATTCCAAAAAGGTTTCAACTGTGGGAGTAGCACAAGGAGTTTAGCTACAAATCGATTAATGGAAAGGCAATAAAGACTTTGAGGTAATTTACTTGAATGATTATGACTTTGGTCTTGGCTTAAATTTCCTTGACAAGATTAATGCTTTTTTGGCTCTTTTTGCCAACTGTATACGCATCCTAAATACTCAACAACAATAATGTGTTGTACTAGTAAGTCGAGACATGACGGGCGAAACAAATGCATTATCGGCAATCCAACTAGTTAAGGATGTTCTTGAGGGAAAACATTGACTCGGTAGATCAGAGGAGTGCTATAAAGACCCCCTTGAAAATTCTAGAAGGGCGACAAATTGATATGAAGACTGTTGAGTTATCAATGGGGATACCACTTAAGAGAGAGGTAGGTCGTGCATCAGACTTTGGGAGAAAAGTGATTATGCAAATTGGATAGTTGGAGTGAGTAAATGCTATGAGTGAGGTACATCTCGAATACTTTACTAGTGTTTTTAATTCTGATTTGTTGGCTTGGCAAGGACACAAGGGCCCTTTCAGAGTTTTGAAGCGAGTAAGCTGAAGGGCTTACAAACCATAGTTAGTGGGAATACTCAAGGTTAACCCGATATTCAATGTGAGCACGCCGAAGCCTATTTGTGCGGATCAATAGGATTTGGACCGAGGGAAGTCACAATGTGGGCAAGTGAGAGAGGTGGGCTTTTACGAACGATATGTACCAAAAAAAGGGAAACAATTCGAGTTAGGAGATGACGGAAGCCAAGGAAAGTGTTCCAAGGGTCGGGACTATTTGGAAGAAAGGCTAGTCAGGTACCGATTGAGGCATCGAGAGAGTTCCGAGGTGAGTTAAACTAGTTCCATTTCGAGGACGCAAAGAGGGAGTTACGAGAATGGATGGGAGAGAATATCACGGGCCATGGATCAAAGCCCGTGATGATTACACGAAGAATGTCCCATAGAGGTCAATTGATGAAATGGGACTCATTTAACCCAATTGAACTGGCCCGACTCTTGGAACCCGTGATAAGCACATCTACTTGAAGCTTTGGTGGCCTATGTAAACACTTCAGTAAAACTAGAGTTATCATGGTAAATAGTGTAAATCTTAAAGGGATAAGATTGTATAAAGTTTAAATCCCTTAGGGATCTCAATTGTAGATAGGCTTTAATCTTGACCGTTGATGTAACTCAATCTGTACTGTTAGTTCCAAGGGAGCTCAACCATAAATAGAAGTCTCCCCTTCATTTGTAATCACCTCATTTCATTCATAGTTGTGAATATATTTGAGAGCATTTACTCAAACACTTGGCATGTTACTTTCCTTCGGATTTTCTATTCTTCGTTGCTCTTTCAATTCAAGCGTCCTTCCGCTATATTTTCGGTGCCTTAGAGAATTTCTGCAAGAATTTTCACTTTGCGAGAGTTAGGTTGACTTAGGGCCCTTTTGGATAGGCGTTTACCTCTAGTATGATGTGTTTAGCTTTCTTTTTGTCTTACGTTACAGTATCTAATCTCACCACCACCGATGTTTTTACACTAACCGCAAGTACACACATCACCCATCCAAAAAGGCCCTTACAGATTCGGAACAAAAAAATCACCTAAGGTCGCATATTTTATGAGACTAAAATTCTAACCCCGTGACACTAGATTCAAGAAACTCTTTTCTGTTTTTGCCTTTTTCTTTTTTTATTTTTCAAATCAATTTTATTATATTTTTAATGGTTTGCTAATGTATTTGAGTGATGATGACCAAAAGCTGGAACTTTTCATCACATTTTATCAAATTGCCAAAACAATCTTTACTAGGAATTGAATGATTCTGTAGTGTTTTTATTTGCATGTAGGTTGTATTTGCTTGTGAGTGATGATGTGAGTGTATAATTGTATAGATAAAACAATTTGTTTAAAATTATTTCAGTGTCAAAAAAAAAGAAAAAATAAAATGAAACTAGAGGTTTTAAAGATAAGATGGTGCTTTCACAAATAACACTTATCTTTTAACCCTTACAAAACACAAAGAAAAAAAAGTAATTTATATCCGCTATACCAAACGGTATGAAGCTTAATGGTAAATATTTTTGAGTGAATTACAAGGGGAGAGCAAAGCCTTAACAATAAGACGACTGGCTCGGCTCGAATCCAAATAACATTTGGAACAATAAATACCCTTAATCATCAGGCCAATACATGAGGTTCGGACCTTAACGGTAAATTGAACCTTAGTTGCTATCGAAATGGTTTTTCAAGAATATCAATCTATTCACAAATGCTGTTTGCGAAGCCCAAGAATCCTTTAGTTGCATGGAAAAGGAAATCCCTAAAACACCTCTTTAATAATAGGACATGTGCATCTACTTATTAACTTCCCACAATTCTAAACTCTCTATTAAATATACTTTTATGCCTATCTTATTTTCTCTTACAATTAAAACCTAATCAAACAAGACAATTAATAACAAATCTAATCACACTTTGTTTTTAATATGATTATTTTATTTCTTCAGTTACAAATCAAATTTATCGATTAAATTCTCTGAATCATTTATCCAATATCTTAAAAAGATAATAATTGATAAGTTTGTAACGCATACCATAATAATAAAAAAAAAATACTATGGAGGTCCCTATAATAGGAGTTAGAATTTATTTTGCCTCCTCTACTAAAAAAAATGGGCAAATTAATCCATGTACATTAAAATAAAGAGTAAACTGGTCATTCTGTTAAAAATTTCATCATTTCTAGTGTTAAAAACTGATCTCTATACATCAACATGACGTACATGAGGCACACCACATATCACAATTTGGTTATTCCTTAAAGCACATCAGATTTTAACCGTACAAAATAAATGAAATTTTTAACAGAAAGGACTAATTTACTCTTTGATCTAAAAGTGTATGGACTAGTTTATTATTTTTTAATAAAAAAATCAAAATAGAGCCTTTATGTTACTTATCCCTAAATATATAATATTGAGAAGATCTTTTACAAATCTCAGAATATAAATACAAAATCTTCATTCACTAAAATGCTTGGGTGTATTTCGTATACATTTATAATATGAATTTGGTTGGCAATGGTGTTGGATACAAATATTTAATTTCTGAAGATTCCCACAATTCTTGCACAATCTTTAATATATTTCATTTGACATAAAAGACAAAAGAAAAAATGTATAATTTATTTCATTTTCACGTGAAAGTATGTGTAACCTATTTTTTTTTCTTCACATGGATGACAATATATATATAGAGAGCTCCATTTTAGCCCTAGGTTTGAGAGATGAGAGATGTGGGTTTGAATAAGAAGAAAGAAGCAGTGGTGATGGAATTATGGGGGGCTTTGAAGTATGATTTTCTTCTCTTTATTGCTTTCAAGCTATTCAAGATGGTAAGTCCCTTATTCATTCTTTTTAATTTTTCTTATGCTTTTTTCAAATGCAATTTATTTGAGCTTTACACTTTCATTTTTTGTGTAAAGAAAAAAAGGGAAAAGAAATCAAACAAAACAAAATAAAATCATTTTCAAGGGATTATTTAATATTTCTTTTAATCGATTGAGTCTAACTCGATTGGTATAGACATTGTTGTCAATGCAGGAAGACGTGGGTTTGAGTGCGCTGAAGCACATTATCCTACTATTTATGAGTTGGGGAGGAGTTATGTGCAATTCTAGATATTATGTCAAAAAAAATAAATATGATTGGAACTTATAATAAAATTATTAAAAAAATACTACTTCTATGGCACATTCATGGGTAAAAAAAAGTTATGTAAGAAATATATTTATAAAAAAAATTATATTAACACCCTTAAAGGTATTGATTAGAATTGTTAACTTAGAAATTTATAATTCATATGTTTCAAGTTCAAATCCTATTATAATATTATTTTATTTAAAAAATGAAAAGATAAAAATATTTTTTATCAATATTCGTTACTATGTAAAAGTAAATATATATTAGTAATTTTCAAATCGAGTTGGTGTTTGATTAATTTATAACACAAACTCAATCAGAAGTTTAATATAATTATAAAAGTATTATTTTATTGAAACATGAAAAGACAACTATCCTTATATTACTCTTTGCTACTTTCTAAAAAGAAGGGTAATTTAGTAATTTCTAAATTGAATTGATACCCAATTGACTCATGACATCAATTCAGTCAAAAATTTAATATAAAAATAAATTTTAACCTAATAAAAACCCTAGAGAAGATAGTTTGAAACTTGACATGAAATCAAGTATATTGACAATTATAAATGTGATAAGTTGGGCTTCTTCATAGGACTTCAAATAAGAATATGGAAAACGATGTGGAGAATCACAGTGCCAACCAAACTCGCAGCATTTGCATGGAGATTATGCCAATCCATTCTACACCACCTTTTCTCAAATGGCCTCCATTGGTTGGAGTTTGTAACACCAGAGATAAGCAACCAAGATTATGAACGGCTACTTACCATCCTATGGGTGTTATGGTCCGCTAAGAATGGCAACTTGATACCGGAAAATGATCGAAACGAGAAAGAAAACTCGGGTTTAGACCAAGCAACGATGTGGAAACCGACCGTGTTCCCGACAAAGAATCGGTGGATTCCGCCACCAATGGGTTTACATAAAGTGAACTTTGATGGAGCCTTTGATGGTGATGGAAAGAAAGGAGGTATAGGCGTTATAATTAGAGACAATGAAGGGTTCGTTTGGGGAGGTGCGGCCATTAAAATAGACGATGTACCGGAAGGGAACATTAATGAAGCTTGGGCAGCGGTGAAGGCTTTGGAGGTGGCGCGGGAAATGGGATACCGCCGGATTATTTTAGAAAGCGATTGTTTTTGGGGTTTGAACATTTTGTTAAAGGAGGATGTTGATGATGGGTCATACATAAGATGTATAGTTGAAGAGGGGAAAAGGGTGATGGGGAAACTTGAAGAATGTTATTTTCATCATATTGGAAGAGAAGGAAACCAAGTGGCTAATTTAATTGCTAGACATAGTGTTATTATGAGTGAAGAGGATTTTTATTGGAAGCATGATTATCCTAATTTTATTCATCAATCTATTATGTGTGATGCTATTAACTTATAATTATGGACCCCTAACACTTTTTCTTGATATGTTATTAATTAATTCAAATATTTAATATCGTTAACTTTTTTTATTATATAATATTATGTGGTTATATATAATTTGAATGTTCTAAAAGTTTTGGAGATTGACAAGTGGTTCTCATTTCTTTTCGGTTTACCTTTCTTTTTTTGTTTTTACATTATAAGGTAATGGTCAAATTTTAGTTTTGATCGATATACTGTGGTAAAACTTGATAATTAATTTACATACTTTAATTTTTAAGATAATTTAGTTCATTTACTTTTATAATTTCATTAGTTAGTCTAGAGAGTTAATATTGTAAATTATTTCTATCAAAATTTTTACGTCAATTTTTCTTAAGAACTATTCCAACAAAAAGTTATTTTATAATGATGAATTCAAATGAGTGTTTTAAGAAAAAATCCTCATAACAATTTTCAATGTTATTTTTATTGTTACATGACTTATTATATATTTTTTACTTTCAAAATGTCACAATAGTAGATTTAATAGAAGGATTTTATCAATGATAACAATTGGACCTAAATTTTTAAATCCGAAAAGTAGAGAGACAAATTCCTAAAAATAAAAATAGGGGCTCTAAATTTCAAACGTACAAATTGTATAGAAACTTAGAGAACATTTTAACCGACATTTTTTTTCTATTTTCCAATTTTCTACATTATAAAAATGATTAAATTTCAGTTTTGGTTCCTTTATTATGTTTAAATTTGAGATTTAATCCTTATACTTTAATTTCTAACATAATTTGGTCTCTATTTTTATAATGTTTATAATTAATCCAACTAGCTAATATCGTTAACTTTTCGATCAATATGTTTCGTGGTTATATATAATTTGAAAGCAGATGTTAGATTCAAAAAGTAGAGGAACTAAATTCCAAATGAATGAAGTGTATAGACCTTAGAGTATATTTTAATTTTCAAATTTTCACTAAATAATTTGACACAAACATATAATCAACGCAGCGCGAAGCGTAGGTAGACTATACTAGTTCTATATATAAAAGGAAGGTCCTTAGGGCCTTCAATGACACGTGTCCACTTGTATTATTTTTCTATGATAAGATAATAGCAAAATATCGAACATTGATGCTGCTATATCTAAGCAAGTTGATTACAGAAATCGAACTATTGATGTTGTCATATCTAAACAGGTTGATTACAGAAATCGAACTAGTTCTAATACCAGTTTGTAGGGGGATAAACTTGATTAAACAACAAAAAAAGTAAAGAAAATAAGAATAGAAAAGATCAAACACTCAAAAATTACGTGGAAAAACTCCTCAAAAGAGGATAAAAACCACGGGAAAAAAGAAATTTTACTATAATAAAAGAAAGTACAAAAGATTGAGAGAATTAAAAAAAAACTCGTAGCCCCACAAGAAAATCCCTTTGAAACAAATAATAATATTCTCTCAATCTAAATATTTTTTGTTGTGTAAAACCTAGAGTAACTAAGGCCTATTTATAGGCTAAAATTCATAGCATATATGACTATAACAACTCTAAGTTAATCAGAGTTTAAGTGGAAAACTAAAAATAGAATTTAACTGAGAGAAAAAAAAACAAAATAAACTTTAGTCAAAATAAGAAGCATTCTCCCACAGTTTAAAATGACCATCCATGTAAGGCAAGAAATTTTGGTATGTGTAATGGATACCAAACAAATTTCTATTATATTAATATCAAAATTGATGCAGACAAAACACAAGTTCATATCCATTTTCGACATTTATCCCTAAGACTCATTCGTTTCATCAAGAAGTCTAAAAAAACTCTCATCCACATCATACACTTTTCAAAAATATGTTACTCCCTTTGTTTTTCCTACATAGCTTTTTGAGGCATTGTTATTTTTTTTTTTTTTTGTGAGAATGGCTAGATGCTCTTACAACTTTTCAATAGTAGTTTCTTCATCAATTGCAACTAAAGAAGCAACTTGCAAATCAATGTTCTTTTTCGATGTCACTCTGTCCCTTTTAAGCTTGTTCAAGTTCAATTCAAACTTTTGCAAAGACCCAATAAGCTTATTTATCTCATCGTGTTGATGTCTTAGACCTGCTCTATAATTGTCACCTTGATAGAGAATCTTTTGGGGGAGAACTTAGAACTTTGCTCACTAGTTTTGCATTTGAGTACTCCTCACCAACAACAAAAGCTTAGTCAGAAATGTCACACAATTTAACATAGAAATATGAAACAGATTCTTTTTCTTTTTATCATTTTCAAACTTGGTTATCAACATATAGAACTTTTATTGGTTTATACATATAGTTCTCTCAAATATAGTTTCAAGAATAGTCCAAACCTAATGAGCAAAAGTGCAATTGGAGATGTGGATGAATTCTTGAGGATCTATGTCATTTAAGATTATGTTCAAAGCTTTTAATTGTAGCTAGAAATTTTGTCCTCTTTGGTAGTTCTAAGTAGTTTTTGATTTATAAATTTTAGGGTGAGTTTAGATAGGTAGTGAAGTGTGATGCAGTGCGTTTAATTTATTTTTTATCTCACGTTACAATATTTAATTTCACAGTCACTGCTATTTTTACACTAATCATAAGTAAACAAACCGTCCATCCAAACTCACTTAATTAAAGTAGCTAAAAGATCTCAACCTATAAATCTAACTTTATAAAAACCCTCATGTGTGGCTACCATTAGTCATAGTTTAACCCATGGATCATAGGATGCTCACCTTCAACTAGTGGGCGCCATTTAAGTTGTGGTTGCATTTCGAAGGAGATTGCACCTCTCCATTTGGGGTGACAGTGCCTGATCTTAATTTGCCCCACTATTCTTCTTTCATCAATTCCTAACAACAATGCCAAAAAAATATTATCAAAAAAGAAAACCCTTACTAATCATGATAAAATTTAAGTTTAATATAACGTTGGTACTTAAACTTGATATTTTTTTTTAATTTGGTATTTAAATTTTTTTTAGATTCAAATTGGTACTTAAATTTATTAAATATTATAAAAAAAATTACACAAAACAATAACGGTGTTGAATTTTTTTTTGTTATACTACAAAAATATTATCAGTTTTAGAGAAAATTCATGTTAAAGATATGTATTGAGCAATGCTTACCTAAATAATATTAAAAAAATTAGGTACCAAATTAAAAAAAAGAGTCAAGTTCAAGTATCAAATTACACCCCCAAAGTTTAAGTACCAACTTAAAAAAAAGTGTCAAATTTAAGTATCAAATTAGGGAAAACAAATGTCAAGCTTGAATACCAAATTGGACAAAAAAATTTAGGTATCAAATTAAGAAAAAATGTTAAGTTCAGATATAAATTATTATATTAAGCTTAAAATTTACCATCTCAATCAAATTAATTATAGAATTAAAGGGTTAAGTTGTAACAAAAAATTCATTCAAGATTATTCCAGAAAAAAGTTAAAATGAAAAATTGGAATTTGATTTGATTGAAAAAAAGTGAAATTTTTGGAATTTTCTCAAAGTTGACGTTAGCCTTGTTAGCATGCGCCCAAAAAATGTAAAATTAAAACTTTTATTAATATAAAATTATTAAAATGTATAAAAAATTATTTAGTGATTTTTTTAGTGTTAGGAAGGTCCACATCTAATGAATGCACCATGCGATTTGTAATTGGTGATTTATTTGTTTTTAATATATTGGTGTGATTATATATAGTATTTATTTTTTATTTTTTTTGGTAACGTACGCACACTTTATACATATAAGTGTTCAAACCTGAGTATATTAAGATGAACAGTATCCTCTTTATCACTGAAATTACTTGTTGGGTTTGATTTTTTTGTTAATTTGTTTGATTCTTATAAAAATAAATAAATAAAATCATGCTACGTATGCTATCAATCTTGGATTATTGTTTCTTCGGTATCTCTAATAAACCATTAATTAATTAATTAATTAATTATTAGGTAGATGTTTATCTCAACTGGTACATTGAATGAAACATTGATATGTTTTGCATAAATTATATATTATATATATAATGGGAAAAATCTACTTACACGGTGTAAAAATTAAAGTAGTTTTACATATTTCTGTAATTATTTATATGATTAATATTTTAACGATTCAACCGTTGAATTTATCAATATAATCGTACTTGTTATGAATGTAAATTTTCGAACTGGTTCGAAATCTCTATCATATATATCAATATATATTAAACAGTTGAAATTTTTTACATAACGTATGTTGAGAGAGACCCGATTAAGTAACGAACAAATAAAAATAGCAGAAGAAATTGAACACAAAATTAACTTGAAAATACCCCTTCAAAGAGGATAAAAAACCACAAAACGAAGTGTACAAAAGATAGAGATAAAACTAAACATTGAAACCTGAAAACAAAGAACGCTCAAAATGTAAACCAAAAATTCTTCAAAAGTATTATGAGTTGTATTTTCTAAAGTGCCTATTTATAGACTAAATTTATAAGTCAAATAATAATAAAATAATTTAGAATTCAATTGAAACAAATAAACAAAGTTTAACTTGTGAATTATTTCTCAAATTTGATTGAAATATGAGGCATACTCAACAAAATAAATAATTAAAAGTTTTAAATATGAGACACAATCTACATTAATAAACTATAAAATAAAATGATTGAATTATTGAAATATTAATTATGTGAATAGTTACGAAATTATGAAAAATTATTTTACTTTTGCATTGTGCATACATGAATTATTTTGTAATGACAGAAAACAAGTGATAAAAATATCTGGACAGTTTACAAGTCGGGAGATTTTTTGTCAAAAATCAAACAAATAAAATCAAAATGATTTTTTTGTGAATAATAAATGGATATTATTTTTCTCAAATAATATATTAATATATATTCAACGGTTAAATTTTTTACATAACGTATGTTGAGAGCGACTCGATTAAGCAACGAACAAGTAAAAATAGAAGAAGAAATTGAGAACACAAAATGAACGTAGAAAACCCCCTCCATAAAAGATAAAAAACTACGGGCAAAGATAATTTTACTATAATAATATAAGAACAAAAAGTATAAAAGATAGAGATAAAAACTAAATCCTGAAACCCGAAAACAAAAAAACAAAAAACCTCTAAAACGTAAACACAAAATTCTTCAAAAGTGGTATGAGTTTTAATTTTTAATTGGTGTATTTTATAATGTTGTAAAAAACGTATTATAAGCTAAATTCGTAAGTCAAATAATAATAAAATAATCTAAATTAATCAGAGTTCGACTGAAATAAATAAACAGAATTTAACTGAAAAATTATCTCTCATATTTAATTGAGGCATACTCAACAAAGTAAATAATTAAAACTTTAAAATTTACATCTAATTTAATATGCATAATCTACATTAATAGAACATGAAGTAAAATGATTGAATTATTAAAATATTAATAATGTGAATAATTACGAATTTGAATTGTGGAAACCTGAATTATTTTGTAATGACAGAAAATAAGTGATAAAAATATCTGGACAGATTACAAGTTGGGAGATTTTTTTGTCAAAAATCAAATAAATAAAATCAAAATGATATTTTCGTGAATAATAAATTGATATTAATTTTAAATTTCTGGAAAAAGGAGCCACGGTTTACACAATCATCAACGCACGTCTAAGAGACAGAAGAAGCAGAGACAAACTAAGGTGAGCTGTATTGGTGTTAGATTAATAAAGGAGAGAGTAGCAGTTACATTTCTGAGCTTGCCTTTCTCATTCATTTATTTCTTCAAGATCTCTCTTCCTCTTTTCTTACATATATAGAGAGCCCCACCCCTCCCTGGTCATCATCAATCAGAGATGGGTTTCACAGAGAAGCAAGAAGGGTTGGTGAAAGAATCATGGGAGGTTTTGAAGCAAGATATTCCTCACTTCAGCTTGCGTTTCTTCTCACTGTAAGACCTCTAATTCCCCCCTTTTCTTCTTATGAATTCTTGGGCTGCACCCCCAACAGTGGTCTTGAGGGATAAACATTTGTGTTATATAGGATATTGGAGATCGCACCAGGTGCGAAGAACATGTTCAGTTTCTTGAGGGAGTCGGAGGAGATTCCTCAGAATAATCCAAAGCTCAAAGCTCATGCTGTCAAGGTTTTCAAGATGGTCAGTCAGTCCTTTCTATTTTATTCATTTCCCTACTTATATAAATCCCTCTAAATTAAAAATACTTAAACATTGTTGTTGAAGACATGTGAGTCAGCCGTCCAACTGAGAGAGAAAGGGGAAGTGGTTGTGGCTGATACTACTTTGAAGTATTTGGGCACTGTCCATGTCGAGAGTGGTGTGGAAGACCCCCATTTTGAGGTATATACAATTTTTATTTTAAAAATAGATTAGGGTGGAGTGGGTTAATTAAAAAAATGGAGGAATAATGAGAATGCAGGTGGTGAAAGAGGCACTTTTAAGGACAATTGAAGAAGCAATTGGAGAAGAGAAATGGAATGAAGAGATGAAGAATGCTTGGGGTGAAGCTTATGATCAATTGGCTGATGCTATTAAGGCTGACATGAAGACCCACCATCATGAATCTGCTTAATTACCCTTTTCCTTCCTTCCAACTTAATGTGGCTTCCCAATATTTTCACAATGAATAAATTTTAGTAATAAGGACTATTTTGTTTTTCTATCATTATTTTGCCTTATTTTCTCTGTTTTTTTTTAAAAAAAAGAGGTTAAAAACTAAATAAAAAATACATTATAGAAGGAGAGAGATAATGAGATTAAAAACAACAATAAATATTAATTGTTGTAATTGTGATATTGAGTGAAATTAAATTGAATAAATATTAAAATAATTTTTTTAATATGTAATATCGTATATGAACTTTGATTTTGTTCGATTTTATATATAAAATTTTCATAAATCACTAATAATATTATCAAATTGGCATCATTTTATATTGATATATTGCACACACAAACAATTATAGTAATTCAATATGAAAATAAATGTATGTGTTTATTTTTTTAAATGTGTATAATTAAATTAAAAATTAAAATTTCATTTATATTTATGAATTACAATCCAAATGCAAATTTCATATATATAATTGCAGTAAATCAAAATTCATATAATAAAAATCGATATTTATTCCAAATTAAAATCAATTGCAAAATATATGTCCAGTAAATTATTGTACTTTAATTTGTTGTTTATTATTTTTCATTTTTTATTCAATTAATTAATTTTAATAATAAATACAGTGACATCAAAACCATGTTTTAAGGTTATTAAGATTAGAGGGTAAAGTCAAATGTATAGAAATAGAAATAAAAGGATTAAATTCCAAAACCGAAAGGAAAGGTAGAGCAAAAGAAAAGAAAAGAGGACATATTTATTTACGTAAGAATGATGAATAATAATTGATATGGCAATTATACAAAAAAGCACGGTGTTCCACATATTTAAACATACACCCTTTCTAATTGGAATGGAGCCCCTCCTCTAAATAAAACTCACATTCCCATCCCTCTTACTCTTACTCTTTACTCTTTACAGTATCGAGTATGCTCGGATTACCTCCACAATCGGTGCTCGACACAACGGGCATTTTCCTCCCCTCGCACCAATTCGTTCGCGCATTTTGAACACGTACACATGTGTCCGCATCTGCAACCCAATAGACAGTTTCCATAAATATGCATCAGCATATGCGCATACCCCGGTGTTTGTACGAAAATGTAATGATTTTATGAAAAGAAAAGTTGGCGAGGTATAAAACCTGTACAAAAGTGAATCGATATGGCTATCGCAACAAACACAGCAGGTTCCTTTCCTCACATGACCCCATTTAGATCCGTCCTCCGATGTTTCTACACTCAGAACTGTAATAAAAAATTGGTCCGAAATTATGATTTTTAAGGAGAGAAACGTTGGGAGGATTTACAAACCTTTTTCACCAACTGATCTGTTCAATGCTGCTGAGACTTCCTGCCTAACGGATCGCTGTAACTCGAGCTGCATATCCATGCAGGCTTCCAACATCCTCTGCATGTGGCTCATGCCCTGCTGAAGCCTTGCCATATCGGCTCTAAGATCATTAACCATCTCCCATTCCTGCTTGAAAGTAAGTAGAGCCTTTATAATTAACTTAAAAGATGCATGCATAGTAACAAGCAAGTAAGATTCTGGGCCTATTTCTTTATGATATTCAGCAACAGAGATAACAGAAAGGAAATGATTCGATCGTATGGCATTGAACAAATAGAAAGATGGCTCACAATTTCTGATCTATGCATGCTGTGCCGAGACCAGCTAGTGTGATGTAGATCCTGATGCCATAACGGTTGTGGTGGTGGTACAGGAGGAGAAGGTAACACCAGTGACGGTCTGCTGATAGCATTGTTCTGGTCATCATTTATTTCATCCCTCTGCTGCTCTTGATCACGTTCTGGTGAGGCTGGAGTTGGCAAGTTTCTATGCAGATCCCAATCAATGGGAGAACGACCTTGTCTTTCCACATAAGAATGTATTAATTGGTCTAGACTTTCCCGGAAACCACTTCGAAGAAGATTAGAGACACTTCTCCTGCAAATTAAATTTATATGAAAAATCAAAGAAATGGCAATATTTTACTTTTAAGAGTAAAGAAAACCATGCGAGGGTTACCTGCTCAGAAGCTCTCTAAGTTCCATACTATACACATTATCATCTTCAGGCGGATGAAATCTATTGAACCTTCTAACCGGGATTGAACGCCGTGGTCTTGGAGGACCTGAAGGCCCTTCTGACCAATTATCAACAGCTTCCCGAGAGCCATCCTCACGCCAAACCCTTTGGATTCCCTGTGAATGACTTTCTTCCCCATTTACATTTCCAGGATTTTCTTGACGATACTCGCTAACTGAACCTTCTTGCCAGTTTGTAACCAGTTCTTCTCCATTGCCTTCTCTCCATTCATTGAACTGAGCATATGTTGGCTGTGGCCAATTTCCTCGTTCATCATTGGTTGTAGGCTCCTGCCAATTCCCACCTTGATTAGCATTTCCTTGCCAACTAATGCTCTCAGCAGCCATCGTGCTAACCATATCTCCTGTTTGTGACCGTGAGATGTCACTTTCTGAACTCCTAGATTGTGTATGTTCACTTTGTTCATGTTGTGCATCCTGTAATGTGTTTGATTGAGAAAGTTCGTTTCTAGAATCATCAATGACATTGCTAGATGTGGTTTCAGGATTGTTGCTTGCTTGACCACGGACAATGGTTTCTAATCTGTTGCGGAACCCTTCCCTGAATGAGAAATGAATTAGCTGTTAAGCAAATCAATGGAAACCAAGAGAGCTTCATGCTCAAAGGAGCTGAAAGCGGTATTACAAGGAATTTTTCAAGCCATACCAAAATATTTAGTACAACAGAGAAAAACTGTTCGAAAAATTTGTAGCCTGAGCATGAATGACAACAATCATACCTCAAACCAGATACAGTGTGTCGTTGTCTTAATTGAATCAATTCACTCGCTGCCATTGAAGGTGGTCTTTCTTCTTCAACAGGTCTTTCATTTCGTAAGAATCTACCTCTGAGTAGGGACTGCAAAATTAAATGTATTGGTAGTTAAGAATAGCCACACATGCAAGAAAAAAAAGGTCCAGATACAAAAGAACTTTCATTGAGCAAAAACAAAAAGATACAATAACATCAAGATATGTGATTACAGAACAGTCCATGCGTGACCCATAAAAGATAATCCAACATCAACATAATTTTTTTTACTATAGAATAAAACATATATAGCAAGTTTTATTCTTCTACAACAATGAACTCCCAATTTCCAGACGGGCATGAAGGAAAAAATAGTGGAAACTGAAGTAAAATGTATCTATGAAAAAAAATTTATTTAAAAAAATAGAAAGAAGAAAAATAAATGCATATGACAATATATTAAGTCAACCTAGAGCATCATTGAAGGTCAGAATTATCTAACAATGACAAAACCATATATTAAGTCCAGATAAGTGTTCAGTCAATCAAACAGGCTTATCTTCCACCAGTAGAATGGTTCAACTTACTGCCGAATGCCTTAAGTGTGTTATTATTATTGAAATAAGTCAATCCTACATGAAAGTATAATACTAGTGGGATTCAAAACCTTGCTATGACGATGGAACCACTATCCGTGCATGTAGAGAACAACCTATAATCCTTTTATTACAACGAAATATATGAAATACATGACTCAAGCAAAAACATATAGCACAATATTAGTACAAAAATAAAATTTGCCCCTCCAGCATGTTAGAGATATGTTGCACAACTTAGCTAAGGTAAAATAAATATAAAACATATACCTGAATGCGGTTTCGATGAGCAAAATCAGATACAGCACGGTGTTCCAATAGAGACTGAAGTTCCCTCTGTCTCTCTCTTTCAATCCTCATAAGCAAGTCAATAACAGCTTGTCGTCCACGCAACCTCAGCAAGTCCCTCCGAATATGCTCTGGTTGGCCTTCATCATGGTCAGCAACTGAGCCTTCACGTGGTTGATTGCCTTGTGTGCCAACTGTAGCTGCTGCCTGGTGATCTTCCCTTCGTCCACCACGAACTCCTCGCTGTTGACTCGTCATTTGCACCCACTCCCGGACAATTCTAACTCTCTCACGCTCTGTTTCACCAAGCCATTCAGCTCTAGGGCCACCAACACGGGATACACGCGATGACGAATGATCACTAATCCCACTCTCCATCCATCCCCGAACGATCTGCCTCACCCTCTCCCTCTCGACTTCACCGAGATCAGGAGACTGCTCCCTACTAGACCCGTTATTATCCCCAACTTCATTCTGCGACACAGCCTGCTCATTCGACCATGTTCCATACTCATTCTCACTCTCACTTGCATCAACAACACTACCATGATTCTCACTCTCATGACTCTCAGACAACGTTGTACTCGACATAATTGTATTGCCATCAGCATTCCTTTGCTGCCTCAACCTCTCACGCGCCCTATTCAACATATGCTCATCCTCCAACTCCCTCCACATTTGCAAAATTGAAGAAGCCCGAGTATTAGGCCTCTCGACAGTCCCTCCTTGTCGCCTCGAATTAGCCGAGGGTGACTCTCGCAAGAACGAAGAGTCGAGCGTCGAAACAGTATGTAAACCAGCTAAAGCCATCAATTCAGACTCCCTATTCCTCCTCTCAATCGTGGTTATCATTTCCTGAGCCTGTCTAGCAGCCCACCTACTCAAAATCCTAGAATGCCGCCTTCTAGCGGCGGAGGATTCGGCCAAATCGTCGCCTTCAAGATCGGACCTTCTTCTCCTCCTAATAAGCTGATCACCCTCATCATCTTCATCATCAGGATTCCTATTAGAACTACATGATGCAAATGACATACAATCATCTAAATGCCCTCTCATTAATTCCTCCAAACCCCTTTCAAATTCAGCCGTGGCATCATTTGAGGAGTCTGGTTTTTGCTGTAAAGCTTGAAAATCTGTCATTTTTCCCCTCACTTCTACACCTAATTATTTTCCATGAAGCAAATTTGCCTCATTTCCCTTAGTACCCAATAAGATCACAAAAATTAGATAATTATATCAAATATTACAAAACAAAACTCTAATTTGGCTTACAGAATTCATCCAAAAAAAAAAAAAACTATGCCCTACGCCCTCGAATTAGATACGAACATAGCTCCCATTCATTTCTTAACCTGACAACAATTTTAAAAAATACCCAAAACAAAAGGGATCAAAAGAAATGAATAATAATGATAATAATAATAATAATAATAATAAAATATTTAATCGAAATTCGTAGAAAATGAAGAAATTCTCTGGTGAAAATGGAGACTTACCTGTGATGTATTACAATAGGAAAAGAAAAAAAACCCGAAGTTTCTTTCGCTCTTTTTCGTGTATTAAAAATGTGGGAAAAATGTTTCCCTCAAAATTGAAAAACAGGAAACTGCAAAAAACAGAAATCTTGTTTGTTTAGATAGAAAATTAAAAAAAAAAAACGAAAGAAAAGGAGAGGGAGAGATCAAAGGAAGAGAATGATGTGAGAAATTTATAATAATTATTACAAGAAAGAGAGAGAAAATTTATTTTTGCCCCTTTCTTTTTTCAATTTTATTGCTTTTAGTGGTTTTTATTTATTTCTATAAATAAAAATTAGTAACTTTTTAAGGGGAAAAAAGAGGCGCGCCGATTTACGACAGAGTTACACGCGATAATAAATTTGGCTTTTTTAAGAAATTCTCCATTTTTGTGAAGGACACGTCATCAATTGTTTGGACAAGACTCGGTCACCCACTCACCCTCACTCACTCACTCTTCTTTTTTCATGCTCAATCACACCCCAACCCCCACTCTAATTTTTATTTTTGTATAAAATAATAATTAATTTCTCAAAAATAGTAAATAATTATAATTGTTCCGTAATTTAATTAGTTTGATTATCCAAATAAACAATTATAAAATTATAAAAAATAAAAAATAATAATAATTTATTTAATAAAATTCTTTTATATATAAAACCCAAACTTTTGATTTAGTAATCTAAAAATATTTATGAATAACCCATAAAATTTAAAATTATTTTTGCCACACATTTAGATATAAAAAATATGGTTTAGTGGTAGATAATAAAGGCATAAAGTATTTGTCACTTTCTTATTGTGTGTATTGGAAGAGAAGTGCCCCGAGATCAAGCATGTCGGTCCACCACTTTTTATCTCATAATTACATTTTTTTCAAAACAAATCAATTCATATTTACTATTCCATTTGTTTGTATTTGTATTTTTCTGCAATTATATATTTTAATTCTTCTTTTTAATTTCCACATTTTTTACTACTGTTATTACTTTCATAATCAAAGTGTTTTTAATGTTTATTTTATTATTCATGGAATTTTTTTTTTTTTCAAAATTTCTGACATAATTAGCTTGTATAAAAGCATACTTCTCTTTTAACAGATTTACTCATTATGTTTTTTTTTTAACTTTTGCAAACAAAAATTCAATAAAAAATATTAAATATTTTTCAAAGAGAAATAATAATTATAGGGATTATTCAAGAGCAAGTTACATGAAAAAAATTCTAACTATTATAATAATAACAGACTCAGAATATTAATTTTAAGAAGGCTAGGTTAAAATTATGCATACTACATGCATTTTTTTATCAAGAATAATTTTTATAATATTATATTTAATATTGTAAAAGTATTGAAGGAACCTACTTCTATGTCTGAGAGGATCATAACATGTATATAAGAAAAGAAATTAAATTTTTTTAAAATTTAGAGATTATGATCCCTAAATCTCTCAATGGCTCCGTCATTGCACTATAAATACAATAATCATCAATATATATATATATATATAATTAGTTCTAACATTTTTTTTCAAAAACACATTTTAAGAATATATTGACTAATACAACTTAGAGGTCAATAACTTGCGATATAAATCAAATTCTATCTCCACAATTAGCTTATTATAAAGTCCATAGATTATAAACATGTTTATAGTTAAAAAAATGTATTTTTTTTTCGTGTAAAAAATTTATAATATTATTTATTTATATTAATTTTAAAAAGTTTATAATTGGGTTTAATTAGATTTTAATACATCCATATATTTGTTTAATGTATATATTATGTTCTTTAATTAGCATTTCTCATTTTGTATTAATGTAGCATAATCATGATGTATCTAAGTTTAATTGTTTTTTAATTTTATTTTTGGTTAATTACAATAACAAGACAAAGCCTAAACAAAAACATGATTCAAACTCAGGCCTCGCTTGGGACGATCAATACCCTTGACCATTAGGCCATCACATGGAATTCCTAATTTTTTTTTATTAAAAACATCTAATTGAGATTTCTTTCATTGAAAAATTTAATTAATTAATGAGTTATTAAGTTCAATTAATTAACTTATCATGAGTTACTAAATTTAAGTAATTAATTTATAAATTTATGATTTTTCAAATTCGTAGTAAAATATTTAATAAGGAATTTAATGATTTATTGAATTAATATCTTTAATTCCAGTCATTGAACATTTTTATTTAATAAAATATGATTAATAAATTTTTTCACGTGAATTTTAATCATTTTATTGAAATAATATTTTAATTAATATCATTTTGATTTAATAAATTATAATTCATATGTTTACTTATATGAAATAGCTATAATTGTACTTAAAAATTAATGACATATATCAATTAAAATACATTTAAAATATTTAAAAATGACTTTCTTAATCCGAGTTAACCGAATCTCATTATTAATGTATTAAAAAAAATTCTTATTTGATACTTAAAATTATAATAGTAATTAAATTAAAAAGGAAAATAGAGAAAAATAATAATGAGAGCACAATCTAACAAATTCTATGTTGTTGTCATGATTGATGTATTTGTTATTGAAAAATCTTAGTCAAAACTTTTCTTAAAAAATAGTATTAAAGAACAAAATTTTGGTTAGTATCCAAGAATGAAGTATGTTTAGGCTGTTAAGGTTTAATAAATTGTAAAGCTAAAGGTAGAATCGTGTGTTGACTTGATGGTTAAGAGTATTTATTGTTCTAGGTGTGATTTGGATTCAAGTTGCGTCAGTTACGTTATTATTAGGGTTTTACCATTATTTTATAATTTACAAAAAAATAAATTATAATGGTAATTGTTCCATATATAATTTCAATTAATCCTACCAATATTATAATTAAATATTGTTATGTATGGGAGAAGGCATTCAAAAATATTGAGAAAGCAAAGTGCAAAGGATATTTATATGGACTCCACCTAATCAACAGTGAGTAGGTTCATTGCAAATGAGAACTCATTTTCTCAATAATATACTATTATTTTGTATAAAAATATCCTTTAATATTTTATATAAAAGGATACCTACTTATAGAAAATAATTATTTTCCTAAAGAACTATCCAGAAAAAAAATTCCCTTCTATTCTCTATAAGTATTTAATTATAGGTGATAAAAATCAATAAAACAAAATAAATTCAAAGATATTATAAATATTTTATTATTATAGAACTGGGTATCCTTTAGAATAAGAAATTTGATATTAATTTAGATTCTAATATTCATTAGAAATAGAATTTTATATAATTTGAAATGAGTTTAAATAGATGGTGCGTTTACCTGTAGTTAGTGTAAAAATAGCAGTGACGGTAAGATTAAATACTATAACCATTCTGTAGCATGAGACAAAAATAAAAAGTAAACTAAATGTATCACACCGTATTGCCCATCTAAGCCCATAATTATACTTCTTATATCTACAAATATAAACTTTAAAGAAGCAATGTAAATATTCCTATTGATGAATAAAATTTATACTTATGTTTGTTTCGTTAAGTTCCTTTGCTAAACTAAAATTGATTCACGAAAAACAAAATAAAACCAGCCTTATTAGATATTAAAGTTGTGTGACCCGAATCCCATCACTTGTTAAACAAATCAAATACAGTGGCAAAATAAGGAGATCTGTGGGGTTTTTCAATGCTGCACAAGTAGAATTCGTATAGAATTGCACTTTCCTATTTGACATTGATTAGAATAAGATTTTTTAACTTTTAAATAGATATAGTCGAAACTCCTCTTCTATTATTCAATTTTCAACATTAATAAATCCTATCCTCTTTTGCCCGTAATTTTTCCCGAAAAGATTTTTCACGTAAAATTATGTGTTCCTTTATTTTCCACGTCTTTAAACCACTTAGCTGCTATAAAGCTTTTATATTTTATGCACAAAGATATTTATAAAATTCTTGTTTATCCGCACATGATTAAATTTAATCATTCAAGGATCAAAGATTAATTTTTATTCATTAAAGGATCAAAGATTAATTTTTATTCATTAAAGGATCAAAGATTAAATTTATTCTCCGAGACCTTAAATATAAGAGATAGAAATTCGCAAGAAGTTTTTTTAAAATATTTTATTTTTAGATTAATTTTAATTTTAATTTATGATTGATTTGATTAATTTGTTTTATTTCTATTTTTTTCCAGGACGGTGAAAATTTTTATTTCAACATTAATTTTGATTCTTCATATTGAATTTACTGAGAAATCTAGATTGGTAAGGAACTTCGACCATTTTTTTTAGGTATGATTGTGATCATTACCATTTTAATTTTTTTAAATTTGATCCAATTATTGAGTTAAATTATTAAATATTCACAGCTTCATAAGATTTACCAATGAACAGAAAAAAAACATATAGTAATATTCTTTTCTTATTTAATATTTTAAAGGCTTGGGTTTGGGTAGAAGTGTATTAAAATCATGTTGCTTTAAGTACATATAGTAATTTTTGTTTGGGTTATCTTAAATATTTTTTATTGTTTAAACATATATTGACGGTCAACTCAAACTTAAGTTTTTACGGTATTGATTTTCTTTAAATAAAGAATTTATTGGGACATTTAGACATCTTTTATATTCGATATATATTACATTTTTCGAAGTGAATATAAGCATAAAAATTAAATTATACAATCATGAACGTGATAAGTGATATAATAATAATCACGATAAGTGGAAATATAGTACTAAATAAGATAACAATAAGAGTTCTTGAACCCAACGAATAGTTCCAGTGGAAAAAAAGATGATATTCATCCTAAGAGACTGGGGTTTGAGCACCTGTGCGTGCAATGTGTGTGTATGTTGTCAAAGAGTTAAAAAAAGTATGAACAGATACTACCATGTAATCACACCAGTATATTAAACAAAACAATAAGAGTTCTTTAGATAACCTTTATATATAACTTATGTTATCAATGTGATACGAAAGATTATTGGTCACATACCTGTCTATATCCAAATATTTTCTTCAACCATGTTAATATTCTTTGAGGAAGGAAACATATGCCTCGTTGGCAATGTAATAGTGAATAATACCGTTATATGTAGAAAGTGATTATCTTATTTGGTACCAAAACAAACTAATATTAATGTAATATTTGATAGTATAAAATTAGTTGAAAGCTCCAGAAGAGTTAATATGCCAATATCTGAAGGAATAAAATTTGTGATAGTTAACGCATTATGTTCTACACAGTCTCAAAGAAATTATTAAGTTTTAAAAGATATTCACGGTAATGGATCTCATTTTGAGATTTTGAATGAAGAAAATATTACATTTGGTATGAATCACTCTTTCTATGAATATCTACCTATTCTAATTTTGGAAAAGGATAGAGAAAGATTCAATTATTGAATTATATCATGCATGATCCTTGAATGCTTAAAGGTCTAATTAACTATTGAATTATTGGTTATTAAATATGTTTAAAAAGTTTAAATTGATTAAAATTGTATGTGAAAGGTTGAAAATAAAATATTTAATTGTGTAGTATCCGCTTGAATTGTTGAATAATTTAAAAGAAAGTATATGATCATCGAAAAACAATAATTCTATTTAAAGCTAATTAAGAATGGATGCACTTGAAGTTGTAAGATTTTATAATTGTGGGGAGTATTGCTAATGGGATGCTTTAAATGCGCTCCGGTAGAAACAATACTCGGAACAAAGTTTAAAGAAATATTCTTCCTTATCATCATTTGAATGTCTTTGAAACATCTAACATATGCTCCTTATCATAATTTGAATTTAAATATGCATAATTAAGATTATCAAAATTTTCTTCTTCCATGTACTCTTCGAAGTATGGATCATTTCAATTCCACTTACGATTGAAATTATGAAATATGCAATATGCTAGTACGATTCAACCTTTTTTTTTATGCTATACTAAATCGATGTTGTTAATATGAGAAATATCTTTTTAGCCAAAAATATCTTCTCAACCATATTTCGAAGTCTTAAATGTCTCATATTAAAGAATTCAGGAGTTGTTTATGGTACTTATGTTTAGCACCATTCTCCCAAATGGTATCATACCTTACATTCTGGTGCAAAAAAATCTTTTCTATTTGCACAATTAGCTTCGACCTTATAATATTTGGGTTTTCTGTTCAAATAGCTTATAGTTTTAATTATACAAATTTATATAAACTTAATTTGGAAAAAGACTTATACTAAATTATATCTTTTTTTATAATAATTAAATTAAGTAAAAAATAATATAAAATTTATAATATATAATCTTTAAAAATAAAATTTTATAAATTGTACAAAACTTTCATAACACTTCTTATAAATAATATAATATTTTATTATAATTTTAAAAAGTTATAAATTATGATAAATAAAAATATAATTTTTAATGAATAAATATATTATTTTTATAATATATAACATGAACTCGTAAATAAGTTATGCCTATACCTTAACCATAATTTTTCATAAATAAATATATTATAACACTTTTATTTTATAACATGTAAATTATTTTTTATAATAAACTTTATAAAATACACAAATTTTTTTATAATATTACTTTTTAAGGGGTTTTTTTTTTTGCCATAAACCTTGCAAACACTCATACGTGTTTATGATTATAATATAATTTTTATAACTTGTATAAAAATAATTTATAAAATTAGATTTGGGTGAAATTACTCCAATTTTCACTTTTCTCTAAGAATTGAAAAGTATAATTACAATGGTTACCAAAACATGACATCCTTATATAATTACAAGCTATTACACCCAAATCCAATTACTAAATGACTTTTCAAATAGTAACAAAATGTTACCATCATACATGGTAAGTTTAAGGCAAGGAAGGACCACTAATTTGGTAAAATTGTGGGAATTTGGAAAGAGGGAAATCAGGGCCTTGTCATACTCTTAAGTCACTAATGGAAGGTGAGTTGAGTTTTGCATATTTCTTGTATGTTGGCCTTTCTTTTTCAATGATGCTTATGTTCAATATTTCTCTCTCTTTTTTTTTATTCTAATTTTGTTTGAAAAAGATGGTCTGGCTTAGAGGGGCACTATTTTTTTTTAAAATTTTTTATATAGAACATGATTCCACAAATTAAGATAGCAATAGTATAGCTACTGTTTGATGGGGTTGATAGAATATACCATCAAATTTTATGCCCAAAATCTGATGAATTTTTCAATTATTATTTTGCTTTTTAGATAAATTTTAGGCATAATATTTAGAGTTATTTGTTGGTAATAATAATTAAAAGATAATTACTATTTAAATATTAAATTATGATTTTAGTAGATAATTATAATAAAAACTTATATTATATGGGATTATGAATTTTTTGATTACGATATTAAGAGTGAGAGATAAAGGTGATAAGGTTTGAACTATAAATAAGATATTATAAGATTGATTACTGATTTTCATTTACTATATATATTATAAGACTGTAAATAAGATATTAACGCTCGCAAATTATTTGAATTTGATTAGGTAAGTATCGAGTTCGAGCTCAAGCCAACAATCAGACCGCATTCAAGTATTGTGATACTTAATTCAAACGGTTCACAAGCCTAATCGAACTTTTTATTTTAATATGTTTTTATATTATAAAATTAGGTTTTTGCCCTTATTATATAGAAAGACTTTAAGTACGAACAAGCTCAAGCTAGAATAAAAATGAGCTTATTCGAGTTTTAATAACTCCATTATGTCTTGAACCGAGTTCAAACTTAAAAATTGGCGTTCAATCAAACTCAAATCATGTATCGAGCTAGAACTTAATTCTATTCGAGCTTGAATTGACTCAATTACACCCTATTATATTTATATATTTTAAGGAATTGTAGATTAAATTAAACGAGTTAATCACAAAAGGTAAGTACCCAAAGAAATTAATAATAAAGTTGTCTTTTAATATCCATAGCTCTCATATTTAAACGGCAATTTATTTTTTGGTACTCTAAAATGAAAAATTTTTTATTTAGGTTTTTTAAAATTTTTAAAAATTTAAATTAGTAAAGGTAAAATTACATTTTGATCCTTTTAAAAATGATAAAATTTTGACTTAATCTTTTAAAAGTTATAAAGGTATAGACTACTAAACTAATAAAATTATATTTTTACTATCGTAAAAATTATAATTTAATTTCGACTCCACTAAAAAAATTTTCAAACAATATTTCCAGAATATAAAAAAAACAAGTTGAAAAACTATGATGAAGCTAAGTAATTGGGGAACAATATTGTATAACAGCTTGCTTTCTCTCCAAGTCAAGAAAGTATGAAAAACTGTAATAATTGATTATAATTTAAAGATTAAGTAATTAATAAACATTAATCAATACTTTATAACATTGATTAAGTGATATTTAAGAACTATAATTAATGTATTATCTTCTCTTGAATTTTGTGAAAGTAATGCATTGAGGAAAAAAAAATTAAAAATGCCTTGAATAATTTTTAATAATTTATTAATTTTATATATATTATTTTTCTAAAACATAATCTTAAAATTGTTAAGTACAAATAGCATTCATTTTTTAGTTATCAATTGTGGTGTCATGATGAAGTCCTTTAGAGTGTGTCATCTTCAAAAGGTTTGGATTGTGTATTTGTATGATATGATTATTGTTCATGGACGTGACGTCGTAGGTAAGTTCTTATGCATGCCACCACGTACCCTACTCTAAGGTTAACACGTGTTTTCTGAATGTGGATTTGCTTGTATAGTGATGTGAACTCATATCGTGCGGTCATATAAGAGGATGCGAACTCCAAGTACAAACCACATGAAGTACGGGTCAGGACCCAATTGAATAATCAGATGACAGGTCAATAATAACGAATGCCATAATAATATTAATTATTAAATTCTTACCCCTTTTCTTTGTAAAAAAAATTACTTTTGGTTAAACTATGCCCCCATAACACTATTTAGAATAAATTGTCTTAGCTTTTACCATATGATATTAAAAAGTTTCAAACTTGATAGGTGATTTAAGTTTTAGGATAACTTTGATGGGTGCTTAGGTTCATGAGCACCTATATCACATTGATGTCAAGACATAATAATTTTGATAATGGACCCACTATTATATGTAAAAATATGTGTGTACATATATAATATTTGTGATGATTTACTCTAAAAACAAATTTCTTTCAACTTGATAATATTAGTGTTAATATTAACGTTGATAATGGTGATAGAACGATCACAAAGCAATAAAAAAATAAAAGAAAATAAGAACACACAAATTTTACGTGAAAAATCCTTTAAGGAAAAACTACAGGCAGAGGAGGAGAGATTCACTAATGTTAAAAAACGAATGATACAAGAAGAGTTTCGACTACATCTATTTAAATGTTAAAAAATCCTATTCTAATCAATGAAAAATAGAAGAAGTGTAGTTCTATACGGATTCAACTTGTGCGACATGGTTTGTACCCCGGGGATCCTTGATCCTTCGCCATCACAGATCCCCTTATTTTGCCAATGTATTTTATTTTTTTGATAAGTAACGGGATTCAGGTCACACAATCTTTAACAATTAGACTTGGGTTTCACTTAAAATTCAAGTTAAAAAGATGGAAAAAAATAAAAAGTTGTAAAACCCTAAATTTTTCTCAAATTTTTAGTTGTTTTAATTTGTATTTCTTTTAGTTCCTTGATTTATATATGTTTAAGTTGTAGCCACAATTAAATTAGATTAACTAAGACTAGATTTTCAAAGAATGGTGTTATGTAAACTCATGAGTGTCAAATTGACTTCTTACCCTTCTTATCTTTTTTTTTTTTTCAATTTTTGAGGTGGCCATTATTACTTGTTTACAAAATTAATATGTTTCTTCATAGAAAACAATTTCATGGTCAGAAAAAATTGAAGGAGACTTCAAAAAATACATATATCACACTATTTAAGACTTAACATCACTTTCCATCTCTTCATAATGTAATTATTCACCTCTATAATAGCAAATTTAGGTTAAATTATAGTTTTTTTAAGAGGGTAAAATTATAGTTTAGGTCTTTTTATCATGTTTAAATTTGAAATTTTATCGTTCTATTTTAATTTAATTATATTTGATTCCTCTATTTTTAAATGATATTAATTATTCCAAATAGATAACACCATTAACTATTCTAGTTAAAATGTTTATGTGATTTTTTTCTTTAAAACGCACCCTTTAATTCCTCGTACCAACATTGTTTTCATATGTATTTTAGCCTAAGTGGAATTTGAAACTAGTAATATATTATGACATATCTTTCATATGTATAATGACATAACACATTTATACTTACATTTTCTTAATTTTTGACAAATTACTAGTGCTGATATATGCCTTCAATTAGTAAAATAATCTTAAATTATAGTAAATCATAAGTGTTTGAACCCTAATTGAAAGACAAATATTTGTATATGTCCAATGGGATCCAGACAAAGGAATTGGGATAAAGGAACATTTGGGAGCAATGTTAGGTTAAGTGTCACTCAAAAAATAAAATAAAGAAAAGAGTTCATCTTCATGCAACTTATCTTGGTGGTAATCTCTAGGGTTTCTGCAAAACTCCATCCCCAAGAAGCCAGAAAGTCATTTCTCCCCCCACAAGGAATTGCACCCTTTGGAGTTACATTGGGGTCAGTCTTACAACATGGGCTACAAAATTGGTGCCTTTTCATTAGGAAACATATCACATTGTCTCTTTCATGTATAATTTTATCTGTCAATGGTGTTGAAAAATTAGATCAGAATCCTAAGTTATTGCTTGTCATTTACAAGTTTGCGTTACAATCATAATTCACTAATTTTTTTTTAATTAAAAGAGAATGATAAAGCCCTAACAAAAATGCGATTAATGCGATTCGAACTCAGGTCACATCTGGACAGTGAACACCTTAACCATCAGGTCAACACATGGAGTTGCAAATTCTTAATAAAATGCGTAAGGACCAAACAAGCTGTTGCTAAATGTTAAAACATTAACAACAACCTTAAAATGTCATTACGTAATTTAAGTTTATGCTTATTCATTGCAACAACATGATTTGTCATTGCAAATTCTTAATAAAATTTATAACGACAAAACAAGTAGTTGTAAATGTTAAAATATTAGCAACAACCTTAAAATAGTATTATTTAATTTATGTTTATGCTTGTTCATTGCAACAATACAATTTGTCGTGAACTCTTAATAAAATTTGTAACGAAAATCAAGTTGTTAAACATTACAATATTAGCAACAATATTAAAATATTGATACATAATTTAATTTTCTACTTATTAATAGCAATGACACGATTTGTTGTTGTGAACTACTAATAAAATTTGTAACAACAAAATAAGTTATTGTTAAACGTTAAAATATTAGCAACAACCTTAAAAGGTCATTACCTATTTTAATTTTTTACTTACTAATTATAACAACACGATTTGTCATGAATTCTTAATAAGGTTTGTAATGAAAAAATGTGTCGTTTTTAAACATTAAAATATTAACAACAACCTTAAAATATCGTTGATTTGATATTTTTATTTCATCGTTGGTTGTTATAAAATTTTGACATTATCTAGATCCTTTCATACACTATTGTTTTTGGGTTATTAGTTGTTTCATTGGGTTGCTTATGGGAATATGTATTTATCTTTTGCAAGTGTTTGATATTAGCAGCAATGCTAAAAATTTGAGTTATGGGGTGCTAAAATTATAATGTTGTGAGCAACAAAAATAATTGAATATTATGTTTTTTTTTTCATTCAAGAAAAAAATATATTAATGTAACGTTCTCAACCAGGTCTAGACGGTAGACCCGAACCGAAGACATCACATTAACTACTTAAGTAGTTCGATCATTTTTAAATCAAATTTTTTATTTTAAACCTGTTTTATTCAAGTGAATCTTCTACCAAGATTATCAAGAATATAGCAGAGATAATTTATTAACATACCCTTAAAATAAATAAACATGTTTCATATTAGGCATGTGTATAAATAAGATTTATACTGAAATTCATCTATAAAACCCTAATAATATTTATAAATAGCATTTCATCTAATTATAAGATTTTTTTAATAACCCATATTATGCATCCTAAATGAACAACTTGTAAAACCTATATCCCAAATCATGGATGGGGTTGTAAATGATCCCAAATCATGGATGGGGTTGTAAATGAACTGAACTTGAACGAACAAATTTCTGTTCATGTTCATTTGTCTATTTTTGAAGTTGTTCATGTTTGGTTCGTGTTCGTTAAGAATTTCAAATTTTTTGTTCATGTTCGTTTGTTTAATGTTCACGAATATGTTCATTTAACTTAATCGAACATGTTCACGAATAATGTTAACGAATAATAAACAAACAAACAAATAATAAATACAACACAAATATTATTTTAATTATTTTATAAGAAAATATCATTAATAAATAAACAAGTCATAAACGAGCTTATAAACAAGCCAATAAATGAGCTTATTTGTGAACATATACGAACCGAAGACACATTTGTTTGTATTCGTTCATTTATTAAACGACCATAAAAATTTTGTTCATATTTGTTTATTTAACTTAATAAATGAACATAAACGAACGCTATACGAACGGTTCACGAACAATTCATCGAACGTTTTGTTCATTTACACCCCTAATCATGGAATCCATAAATAATAATAATAATAATAGAATTCTTTATTTACGTCCACAACAAGCTAAGACCCTCCGTGCGTCGAGTCTACATCCTAGTCTATTGGAATATCTAAAAATATGGAAAATAGGGTAGTGAGCTTAACAGGCTCAATGGGAGACCCTTTACAATAAATCCAATCAAAATTCGAACATGCATGTCAATCATAATAATTATACTTACGTAGAAATCCTAAAAATATGGTACTTCTGTGTCCATTACTCTAGATCAACAGAACAATCAAAATTCAAATGAATTCAATGGAGTAACACAATTATTGAGTCATAGTATCATTCATGTTGCACACTTATTAGTTCGGACGATTCATCATGTATTTTCCAATGAGAATACATAGTATGTTCATGCAACAGTCGTATAACGTAAGTCCTACCCTCAACCACTAGCACACAAAATAGGGAGTTCCCTAGAACCCCCTCTACCTTTTTGCACCACTTATACGTATGGGTGCAGACAAGCTGTCGTATGGTTGATGAGCCACAACCCCTCGCAGATAAAAGTTGTCAGAGAAAGTCGTGAATACTCCGTACAAAAAGTCAGAGTTGGAATTTGCTAATCTGTGAATACATAGCTAACAAACATATATGCAGCATAAATTATCGTATCTTCCACCTTTCATAATTTCCCCCTCTATACATATGCAAAATAATCAGATCTTATAGTTCGGTCATTCAATGATCGTTCAATTTTTCATCTTATAGCAGAAACATATCGATGAGCGAAACATTTACTTGGCATATATATCTTTTAGTATATACATAAAGTCATTCACAGATTTAAATGATCATTCCAAAGCAATCATGTTCCATTGATAATCATGATACCATTCGTGAGTTTATGTCATTAGTCATAAACATATAAATCATAAAATCATTTATCCTTGTATTTATCCATTCTATCCTAATCCGAGATCTAATTGCATAATCTAATTCTCTAAATGCCATAAAAACCTAACCAGAGACTGAATTGCATAAAATAAGTAAAGATTAGGCAAAACTGTAAATTTTAGGTTTCAAGAGCCACACAACCATGTGTCTATCCCGTGTGCGTGGCCTCAAGCCGTGTGCGAAGCAAAGAGGTGCCACATAGCTGTGTGCGAGCCTCCAGGCTGTGTGTGATGGATTCACATGATTGTGTGTTTGGTAATGTGCGAGGCTCTAGCCCGTGTGCGCTCGAAGAGGGAAAGGGTGCAAGAGCAACACGACCGTGTGTCCAGGCCGTGTGCGAAGTGCGAACGCAAGGGGAAAATAAGGGACACGATCGTGTGAGGGACAGTGTGCCTACACGGGTGGGCCAAATCTTGCGTGGTAGACAGTGTGTTCCTGGGCAATTTCGAGTATTGAACCAATTTTTTGTCAAAAATCACCCACCTTACTTTCTCGAGATCTCAGGCGATTACGCCACGTTCAAGCTCGATCCAAACACATATAATGGCTTTTCAATTGACCAAAACGAAATGATCAATGAGGAGTTTTCAAGATTTGAGGGGTTTCTCGGCTAAAACGTTAGAGATAGTAACAAAATTGACGAGTTCTAATAAATCAAAATGAGAATTCTTACCAAAATTTGGATGAAAAAAACGAGATGTAGTTGACGGAAAATCAACCGATAGAAAAACGAGTTGAAATCGAGATTATATTTTGATTTGGGAACAAAAATATTTATCAACAATGGAGAGAAAATATTTTCAAAGAAAAAAGATGGAAAAGAAAAGGGAAAGAGAATAAATAGAAAGAAAAATGATAAATTATATTATGGCCCGTGTTGGTTGACACGGTCGTGTATCTCTCTAAGCTCGTGTGGCTCTTAAGAATCCTAGTCCAATTGTCACACATCCATGTATTCAGGCCGTATGTATCACAACCATGTCGCTCGACCATGTATCTCTCTGAGGTCATGTGTGTCATAAGAAAATTTAAAAAATTACTCCAGTATTCACGCGGTCTATAACACGCTCGTGTGTCTAGGCCGTGTGACTCTTTCAAATTATGTAGCTTTGGTTTAATCCGTTCCTTTATGCACATGAGTGTGTGACCAAATTGTGTAGGCCACACGGTCGTGTCGCCAGGCTGTGTGGTCTACCCCAAACCGTGTGGTCCCTTTTTTTACAATTAATAAAAACAGATGTAAGGAAATAACATGCTAAGCATGCAACAAAAATAGATGAAATTTAAATAAATAAAAAACTCGGGTTGCCTCCCGAGAAGCGCTTATTTAGAGTCTAAGCTAGACTTCTCTTTTCAAGCACATGGTTAATTCGAATTTGGAGCTAAAGCTCCTCTATCTCATTATCAATATCACCACCTAGAATAGATTTATTTACTTGTGACGTTCATAGTGTGAAATAACTTAGTCTTGAGTAAATTATGAACTATGTATGTGTGACTTGTATACTTTGATGTAAGTAAAAGTCTGAGTTCAAATAGATAATGAATCAAAAGCTGGTGCGTTGGGTATACGAATTTTGCATTATGTAGCATCATTCACAACAGTGGAATTTATAGCCCAAGAAATGAGTAAATGATATCCTCTCATTGGAATTACATGATAAATAAAATGTAAACATGGTCGCGATTCATTTGTCTTCATGATGAATGACTTAGTTACAATTTGATATTAATTGGCTTTTCATGAAAGAAATGTAATGGTTACCATGAACTAAAACAGGATTATATTGGGAGAACGAATTTATCCCATAGAGATTAATGATATCCTATGAGGGTAACACACTTATGAAAAGATCATTGGACGGACACTTATTGAGTAACTTTCGTAATGATATGTAATTGAGGAGAGCTCAGTCACGATACTATAATGGAATGACTTTGTGATTAAATGAATTTATAGTTAATTGGCAAAAAGCTGGAACTTAAATATAAATCATTTGAGCCCTAATTACATATGTCCAATCAGTCCCTTTGCTAGCTCATTAAAACCATAAATAAATTGCATATAAAATTAAGTGAACAAAAATGGATAGAAACGATAAATTTAGAGAAATGGATTACATTCAAAAATAAATGTGGTTTCTCATTGAATATGGGAATTAATTTAAGTTTTTTAAATTATTATTTAATTAAATAATTGAAGTTCGAAAACTAAATTAAATTAAATGATCATTGTGGATATGTTGAATATGAAAATTAAATATATTTTCTTATAGATTATTTTACTGTAAAGTTATCATGACTTTAACGGAATTAGAATTTGATTGAGAAAATAATTTATCTAATTAAATTAATTTAATAAATAAGATTTATTTTGAGAAATAGAAAAACTTTTATTTTGAGTTAGATTAAATTATAAAGTGTTGGGTTAAAAGTGCATGAAGCACATGTAATTGGATCCTATACATGAGATGCTCAATACTACCCCTTCTCTCCCAGTAGAACTAGGGTTTTAATTTTTCTATCAAATAAGTATTATTTCTATTCTACTAATTCAATACTATTAGGGGATTAGTTTTTCTATCCGATAAGTATTATTTGTATTCTACTAATTCAACACGTATTTTCCTATATCTCCTCATAAACATATGGTATTGGTAGGGCTAAAAATACACAACTTTAAAAATAGTGATAAATTATTTTCATGAGAACAATAATTCTATCGAATTCTATTTCATCTTGCATCTCAACTATAAGATTATTTCGATAAGAACCAACTTTAATATAAATGTATTTGCATGAATTGATATGGAAACTACCATTGAAGTGAATTCGTTGAGCTTTTGTAGGATTCATACACGTATTTGACTAATCAGTTTAACTTGATGTTTCAATATTTTTCCTCATGAAGAAAGCATCGGTAGATAGTTTTTCATCTACACAAAAATTCGTATACATTCAAAAATTCGTTGAAGTACATTATCCTCTTATTTATGAGTTGGGGAGGGATTATAAGTAATTTTAAGCATTGTTGTTAAGATATTTATATTTAAAAATTTAATAAAAGGAAAAAAATATTAACAGTAGGTAGTAATAGAAAAAAAATTCAAAGCTAAGTATGAAGATTAATATGATACAAATTACATAATATATAAAAGAAAAGAAAAGAAATATCATATTATAAACTTGAAAATGAACCGATCCAGATCGAGCTTAGGCTTTGAATATTGAATCCCAAGCTTATCTCGTAATTTAAGTAGGCCTAATTTATTCCCAAACTCATTTTACAGACTTAATATTTTTGCTCAAACCTTCTTAATTTTCGAACGAACCTTTAGACTTAGGTGGATAATGTAGTCCTTGAATTGATCTCAATGATAAAATTGGACATACAATTAAAAAGATTTTTTTTTCAAGTATTGGAAATGAAAGAAAATTTGTATGATTAGGTCCAAAGCAACATATATATATATATATATACCTTGGGAGTTTCCTGTGTCTAGTAATGGTGGAAGGAATATGCTGTTCTTATTTTTTGCTTTTTGATTGTTCTTGTGTTTTGTTTATTTGCTAGTTGAAGTTATATAAATAATTTGATTTAGGGTTTGCTACACTTTAAACACAATTATTTCTATTCTCTTTTGAAGCAAGGACAAGAAGTAAAATCCCAAGTCCCTAAATTTCTCAAATTCTAGCTGACACTGGATAACACTCTGTCTGGTAACTTTCTTTGTTTTGGTTTCTGAATGCAAGTTAATCAAATCATTTCCCCAAATTTTATTTCTTCATGTTCAATCAGTTTAGGAGCATCTAGAAAAAAATTTATTAATAATTAATAAATTTTCATAAAAAATAAAGATTGAAAATGAACCAAAACATAATAAAAATTAATTAAAAAATATATGATTTATATGTTTTAAACAAAATTTTCAATTCTCAATCAAGGCAATTCTATGATTTTTCAGTATATGATTGAACCATCAAACCAATCGATTCTCAATCCTAGACTAGATCTCATTTTTTAGTACAAATTAAAAAAGATAACAATTACAAGTTAAACTTCGAACTCGAAACTTATTAAATATGAACCAAAGTTATCTAAAATCCTATATATTAAAATGTAGGAGCTCCTTTCTAACAAAGAAAATTGCATGAAAACATAAGAAATGTGTTTTTATTTTCTGATTTGTCCTTGTGAAAATGGCATTTTCTTCATACAAGCCCATAAACAATTTTGGTTGGAAATAAATAGAATTTTATGTTGGAAAGTGGCCAAAAGTGGGACTTATCCATCACCATTGCCCACTAATATGCATGTTTCTATTTGTCTTGCTCTCTTTGGCATTTTACTTAGAGATATAAAGTGGGAACGTTATATTAGATTTGCTTAGATATCCATGGCCCTACTTAATCTCTTTGCTATAACACGAGTGCAAACTTTATCAGTCCCTATTTTCTATTTTCCCTTCATAAATGTTAAAGCTCGCTGGTATAATAATGGGTGTTCGCAAGAGGGTATTCTTCTTGTTATAGTCCAATTTCGTCCGGATTTTTAAGTCCAATTTTTTTACAAAGTTCAAAAATAAAAAAAAATTTAACTAAAAAATGGAAAATTTTAGCAGCTACTCTTGGATGCTTGGCCATTGCTGTCCTTGCCCGGAAATCTTAAAGATTTACAAATCTGAAAAAAAAAAAAAAGAAAATTCACAAAAAGATGTAAATTTTGTGTTAAAAAAACATGAAATCGAATGTAATATGTGTTGGAGCCCAATTTTGACCGGGCCTTGGATTTTGTTTTTTTTTAAATTAATTTTAAATTTAAATTTAATTAAATTTAAAAATAATATTAAAATCAATGAATTAAAGGTCCAAAATAAAAGTTCAAAGTCCATTTACAGGACCCAATTGGCCCAATTCCCTTAGCCCATTTTACACCCATTTTCGGCCCATTTGACCCAAATTTACATCAGCCCAAACAGAAGCCCCTTGTACCAGCAGTCAAAATCCGATCCTTCACTGGCACTGGCAGCCTCTCCTTTGGCCAACCACAACGCGCCACGTCATCATCATCAACTACTGCTTCAACCTGCTCCTGCTGCTGCTACAAGTCTCCAACCACCATTGTTGAGGGCACCTGCAACAAGCAACAAGACAAGCATTAAATTAGAAACAGAAGATATCATCATTAGAAGATCTGGCTATAAAACCAGACTTAATTTCTGTAATATGGGGAGTTCTGGAATCAATACAAAAATCTTTTCAAAAAGTCAATACATACACGAATCCTTTTTCAATACAAAAAACTTCAATCTATTGGCAGAGGCATTCAAATAGAATCAAAAAATCAATAGGAAACAAAGGCAGACTTCAAAGACAAACAAGTAGACAATCGATATTCCCCAATAAGTATTCGAACATTAATATTGACCTTTTAACTTCAAACCGTCTGCATATTCTATATATATTCATTACTGCCTTTATTATATTTACACTCCTGTAATTATTAACTCAAGTATTCTGTATATACACACATGCATTAAATCATAATTGGATACATTAATTACCTTCACCCGTTTCTAAAGTATTTGTATTAAATATTACTTTAATAAGTTTAATAGGTTTTAATAATATTAATAATGGTGTTAATGATAAATGTGGACATTAAATAGCATTAATAAATATTAACATTAATATTAATATTTAGAATAAAAAAGGGAAATATGAATCGACTTAGCTGACTGAAACGTCACTGTCGGTCGGACCTCCTCAACGCCGAGCTTCCCTCCGACCATCCTCAGTCCTTCATCGTGCAAACCTGCAAAGAACACCAATAGACTTTAGATTGAAGGCAATTTTTTTAAAAAAAAAACAGAAGAAAAGAACCTTTTTTTAAAATGAAATGGAGGGTATAAAATGGATCCAAATCAAAAAACCGAAAAAGATAGATTTCGAACCAAGGTTAGATTATTTTAAAAAAAAAATTTGAAAGTCAAACTTTAATAATAAAAGAACAAAACAACAAAAGGAGGGGACTGTTGAACTTACCGGCGGTCGCACGGCAGGAGCTGGACGGATGTGGAACCGGACGGACATGCGTAGTCGGAGGAGACAGCCACGCGCGCCCACGCGCGTTGTTTGACGGCGGCCGGACCGTGGTCGGAGGCGCGTGGTAGCTCAGGATCGGCTGAGCATGGGCTGGGTTTGGCCGGAGGAGAGTCGGAGCGGAGGTGCGTGGCCGGAGGCACCATCGACGCGCCCCACGCGCGGCCCAGGTAGTCGCCGGAGCTTGGCCGGAGGAGAGGCCGGACTTGAAGGAGGGGGGGATTTGAGAGAAAAAGGGTTGAAAATTTAAGAAAAATGAAAAAATAAAAAAAAATTTAACCTAAAATAATATATATATACAACCCATTTGGACCGATCCGACCCGGCCCAACCCGCTCTGGGATCCGCGTGTTTTTGGAAAATGGTCTATTTGTGCAATTGGTCCTTTCGCATTTTTTATTTGCTTCAATTTAGTCCTTTCTGCATTTTTTAATTATTTGCAATTTTGCCATGTAATTCTAATTGCTTTTCAATTTAGTCCTCTGACTGTTTGACTGTACCAGAGGCTGTCACGTGTCATTTTTTGGATTATTTATGCATTTAGTCCTTGACATTTTTAATTTGTTTTAATTTAATCCCCAAATCAACTTTTATTTAATTACAAAATTGGCCCAAGAATTTTTCATGGTTTATAAATTAGTCCTTTGACTGTTTGACTGTACCAAGGGCTGCCACGTGTCATTTTTTGGATTATTTATGCGTTTAGTCCATTTTATTTTTAATTTGTTTTAATTTAATCCCCAAATCAACTTCTATTTAATTACGAAATTGGCCCAAGAATTTTTCATGGTTTATAAATTAGTCCTTTGACTGTTTGACTGTATCAGGGATTGCCACGTGTCATTTTTTGGATTATTTATGCATTTAGTCCTTTTATTTTTTAATTTATTTTAATTTAATCCTCAAATCAACTTTTATTTAATTACGAAATTGGCCCAAGAATTTTTAAGATTTACAACTTAATCCTCTAACTGCTGGATGCCTGTGGGGCTGCCACGTGTCACCCACTCTTTGGTATTATTGCTTATAGGTCCCCAAATAGTCCAGAAATTGCATTTCGACCCCAAAAGTTTTAGGAAACTACATTCTGACCCCGAAACTTTCGAAAATTACCATTTTACCCCCGAATCTTCTAAAATTCCATTTTTAACCCCAATTTCACCAAAAATTACCATTTTACCCTCGAATCTTCTAAAATTCCATTTTTAGCCCGATTTCACCAAAAATTACCATTTTACCCCTAAATCTTCTAAAATTCCATTTTTAACCTCGATTTCAACAAAAATTACCATTTTACCCCTGAATCTTTTAAAATTCCATTTTTAACCCTGATTTCACCGAAAATTACCATTTTACCCTTAAACTTTCCAAAATTCCATTTTTAACCCCGATTTCATCGAAAATTACCATTTTCCCCCGTATCTTTTAAAATTCCATTTTTAACCCCGATTTCACCAAAATCACCATTTTGCCCCCGGGTATCCACAAGTCCCGTTTTTCACCCCGATTTCATCGTTTATCAATGTTTGCATTTGTTTGCACCTACATTTTATATTTTCGCACATTATTTATCTACTTATTATATTGCTCCGTATCTAATTTCTCTTATTAATTGCTACTCGTGTTTTTAAACTTACACTTTAATTTACAAATTACTTCAAAAATCGAGGCACTGTTCGGTTCGAGCGTAACTTCGGAAAATCACGCCCTAACATGTCGGGTGTGATTTATTCGTATAATTCGTGCGAACCGAATATCCTTTTCAAGTTTTTTTCTTACACCCGTTCACTTCGAGGCTCCGAGAATGTCGTGTCCTAACGTGTTGGTCGCGACTTCAAATCTTCGTGAAAATCGAAGTAAACGAGTATTCCTTTTAATTCTTCAAATCATGTGTTCGAGGATTGCATTTTAACCTTCATACGAAATTTTCAAGTTCTCAAAATATATATACGAAGGACTTTCATGACAAAAACAAGGCAATATTATTTCGTGTGAAAACTTCGAAAACCGTGCCCTAACGTGCGGGGTATGATTTTCGTAATTCGTACGAAAGAAATATCCTCTTCAAAGGTTTTTAACACACCCCTATCCATATCCAAATTTTTAAGTAAACAAGACAATGTTCCTTCGCGTGGAAACCTCGAAAAATCATGCCTTAACGTGATAGGTATGATTTTCGTACAAATCACGCGATCGAATACTCTCTTCAAAAATTCCTTAAACGTCCTTCAATTTCGATACTCCGAGAATGTAGTGTCCTAATGTGTTGGACACGCTTTCTAGTTCTCATAAGAGGAACGAAATACGGGGACGAGTTCTTCTTAAAAAGGTCTCCTTTAAAATCACACAGAGCCTTTCAAAATGAATACCGCATTTTAAACTTTACTCGAGCTTTCATTGTTTTCATAAAATAAGACCCGAAAATGATCATATGGTACCAATTCTGGGCGTACGAGGGTGCTAATCCTTCCTCGCGCGTAACCGACTCCCGAACCTATTTTTCTGGATTTCGTGGACCGACGTTTTAACGTTTTTTTAAACGTTTTGTGGTGATCCAATCGCACCCAAATAAAAGATTGGTGGCGACTCCCTTTTTACTCCTTATTTTCCAAATTCTAAAATAAATTTTTTCGAATCCTTTTGTTTTCGAAGTGGTTTCGACAATATGGAGGAATTTTTTTCTTGAGAATAAGATTATGAGATTTTTTTATACAACATTCAGAGGATTTTTTTTAAAATATTGAGACGTATTCAAAGAAAATTCGAAGCAAATAATGAGGTATCGATTTGTATTTGTATTTCTTCTTTTTTTTCTTTTGAAACTAAAAAACAAATATATATCTAATTTTTTTATCTTTTGATGTTGATTTGTCCTTGGTCTCTTCCAGGTATGTGAGACCCATGGTTTCCTTCGGATTTACTCGGAGTTCATTGGAGTTCGTATTATTATTATTATTATTATTATTATTATTATTATTATTTATTATTATTATTATTATTTACTTGTTTATTTTGGCATTTAATTTATTGATTATTTATTTATTTATTAATATATCATTTATTTTCATATATTTAATCATGTTAGATATTTTTATATTGCAGTTCATATATTTATTATTTATTTATTTGTTATTCATTTTTTATTTACATTCTTGTTTTTATTTAATTTTATTTATTGTTTTATGTATTTTATTTATTTTTTATTTTTATGGTATTTATATTTTTGTCTTTATTTATTCGTTGATTTGTTATTTATTTGTATGCCATATTTTGTGTCTTTAAATTAATTACATGTCTTATTGTATCTTTAACTTAATTATTTTAGAGTTTCACAATATTTGTATATATATATATATATATATATTGTTGCTTATAATATTAATTAATTAATTAATATTTATTACCATTATTACTATGATTAAAAATGCTTGTTATTTTTAAAATTCGAATTGTTGTGTCTTAACTTACTAGATGTGACTTTTCTTCTCGATTAATTCGAAATAGCGAGCTTTCTTTGTAAAATTTATTTTTTTTAAATAAAATAAACATGTCATTCATGAATTTAAGGATCACAATTTAAATTTTTCTCGAGTTTTTTATTTTCAAAAAATTAAGGCATTAAATAATCGATTAGGTACTAATTTTGGACGTGTGAGGGTACTAATCCTTCCTCATGCATAACCGACTCTCGAACTCGTTTTATGGTTTCAAAGACCAAAATTGTTGTTTTAATGATTTTAAAATTTTACAAGATGATCCAATCATACCTATTTTAAAAAGATTGGCGGCGATTCTATTTTTCGTTTTTCAAAATATAATTCGAGTCTTTTTTAAAAAAAATGGTTTAAACATTCCTGCGAAGTCACATGTGAGATAGCGTATGAGATCGTATAAACACATATTAAGCCTATAATAGAAAATATGTCTATATGCATGAATCCTACCTAGTATGTCATATCAATGAGCAGTACTCATATCATATAAATAGACAAATATCACCATCTAAAGGAGACAGAAAAATAGAGTTACACAACATTGTTATTTTAATAATTCATAAACTTGTTGTTAATAATTAATATCGATACTTTTTTTTAACAAAATCTAAATATCAAATTCATAAATATATATTCTCACTGGAATCAAAGATTGTATTTTTCAATCAAACCCTTAAAATTTAAGGTGAAATTACTGATATGACATAAAACTATTGAAAAAAGATAATATCCTTATTTAATACAATCTTTTTTCATATGGGAATAACTTACATTAGGCTAATACTAAAACTAGAGTTTTTAGGCACTAATAAAATTTTATCACATCATCAAATTTTAAAGATATGAAATTATTATTATACGCTTATCTATAAAGAAAATATTTTATAGACCCTTCCTACCACATTATTTCTTGTCCCTTTTTAATTATTTAATGATATTTCAATAATTATTTTGACACATAATTTTGATAATTATTTTACCCTAAACCCAGAATCCCGAACTCCAACATTCAGGATTTGTGTTTGAGATTTAAGGTTTAAGGTTCGAGTTTGGGTTTGGGTTTTGGGTTCATGGTTTTAGGTTGAGGGTTTTTGTTCAATGGCTTAGGAAATACAAAATTCTTAATGTAAGATTTAAGGTTGGAGTTTAAACTTTGAGTTTAATGGTTCAAGGTTCGAACCCAAAATTTTAATTTTTTAAATTATGCTAATGCAAGTTATTCCAAATGTTTATATATATAAAGAAAGGAAGAAAGAATGCAAATAAACAGTAATGTGTAACTGAATTCAAACACAAATACACCAAATCAAATCACAGAGAAACACAAAATTAAAATCGAATATTACAAACCATTGCAATTTACAATATTAATTTAAGATAACAAAAACTTTAATCAAATCCCAATTATAATGAATTAGTTAAATGCCAAATCTCATGAAATCTCCTCAAACTAATGATATTAGTTGTTATAATTTAATGTTTAAATTAGTTCAGCATTGCCAGAATATGGGCAAATTCCTTCATTGTTTTACCACAAGCAACTTACAAAATTAATTTAAGCCACTCGAATAGCGATGACACACGGAACACTGGAGACAGCAGGGTGACGATGTCTCGTTGAAGCCAATGGTGATTGGTTTTGGGTAATTCAGCAAAGTTTTTGTGAAGGGAGAAATTGCACTTTGAACAATGATAAAATGGAGTTGAGATTGGCAACACGCACCCATCACAAGGCCTATCATTGCCCTCTTTCATCTTGTCTTCTAACACCAAATTGTGTTCATGGCTGAAACGTTGTACCTCTATGGCTTCTCCATGCGCATTCACCTTAACCACATGAGTGATGGAAGAAACTGTAGCATCATCCTCATCTTGACTTTCTTGATCGATTATGTCGTTCAAATGCACATTTCACATGAGCAACATAATCGCAACCTTCTTTCCGACATTGGTAACCTCCATTCTCTACTTTCACTTTGTTGTGAGATGATCATTCATGCAACAACTTGCACATTTGGCGAACATTATCTAACTACGAGCTGTCCCGAAACTTTTGATACAAGTCAACAAGTTGACAACTTGTTTAGAAAAGTTGTCAGATTATTTTATTTATATTTAATTTGATAGGTTAATGTAATTGGTGCTGATTAGACATAAATCAACCAATGAGTAATCTCATGTGCCTAGACATGCCAACTTGTCAAGTTGTGTTGGTAAAATGTTTCTATTTAAGTGTATACTTTGTATGTAAACAAATGTATTGAAATGAAAAACACAGCAAGTCAGCTTTGATTGCTAAATTTTGATCTGTCCATCTTTTCTTTCTTAGACAAAAACCAACACACTTTATCAAACACAGATTTGGCAATATCCAAGTTTTCTTTGTGTAAGGAAGTAGTTGTAGGGAAGAAGATGGCAATGTCGCCAAACTTTGATTTTGAGGGGCAATAAAGTGAAATTTTTATGGACATGGAGGTGGCATGGAAGACATATAAGAAACAAACCTGCCAATGGTGCCACATGCATTACAATTGAAGGAATCATTTCTGAAAAGCAAGCTGAATGGATGCTCATGATGCCTATTACCTTCAAGAGAAAGGATTGTATGAAACTGTGATTCCACGTCATCCCTATCTTTTTCTAATAGGGAAATGACAAATCAAATTTTTCCTATTTTCAATGATAAGTCTTGGCCAAATGCATTCTAAGTGAATATGGAAGCTACAAGCCAGACAATGATAATAATAAAAAAAAAGATTATCATCGTCTTCCTTTTGACATACATCGCAAAAGAATTTGGTTTTATCGAATTGAAGAATTTTGTTATTATTTGTACACTACCGATATTAACATAATCTAAATATTTTGTTGCGTGATGATCTAAACTTAAAGATAGTGAATGTATATAAAACTCTCTGTTATAAAGATAAAATCAAAATTTTGACCTTTTATTATTAAGTTGATCAATATAGTTCACATATTATTAAAAAAGAATCAAATAAGGTAAATTTGAAATAGAGTTAACATTTATTCTTGAGAAAATGTAATTTATTATTTAACAAAGTTAATGATTTTAAAGTTTTTATGGTTTTATAAATGAAATCGTTTGTTTGGAATTGAATTGTAATTGAAAAATTAATTTTCAATACTTCTTTTATATAATAAATGTTAACTCTGTTATAATTTGAATTTGTTTAATTCTTTTTAATAGTATGTAGATTAAATTAATCTATTTAATAATAAAGGGACTAATTTGATGTAGTCCCTTTAATATAAGGACTTTCCAAATACTTTAGCCGTTAAAGATACTACAAACACAAATGATTAGTTGCCTATGAGTTTTAAATTTCAAAGTAAACTTAGATTAAAAATTAAATGATATTTGTGAATTCACTCGTAATTATATATTTCTCGTGTAACATTTCAAATTTTTTGTTTGACACGTGGCACTGTTTTAATAGCGAATAGAGTGAATTGTTGAGAATTTAAAAAAAAATTGTCAAATAAAAGAATTTTCACGAAGATAAAGTGATTTTGGATATAAAATTAATGAAAATAATTTTGGAAGTGAAAATATGATGAAAGGATTAAATTGAAAATTTTGAAAAGTTTGAAAACTAAATGTAAAGTCAATCAAAAAGATAAATAAGAGTTTCTATTGCCTATTTGTCACGAGAATATGAATTACTATAGTGAAAATCACTTTTGAGAACAAATGGGAAAGAGTGAAATGTTTAGGGACTCAATTATAAATTTTCTAATTTTATTAGGAAAAGAGCATAGATGCAATTATATATTTATTTTGGCGAATTATAAGGGGAAGGCAAAACTCTAACAATAACGTGATTAACGCGACTCGAATCTAAATCATACCTGGAGCAATGAACACCCTTAACCATTATACCAACACACGAAATTCATGATGAGAATATATTTGGTATTTAAAATTATTTTGGATCGTTAAAAGTTTATATTAAAAAAGCAGGCCATAATTTGACAAAATTAGACTTGAATAGTTGAACATGGGCCTTGGGTCCATTTATTGGTATTTTTATAAGGGAAAAGAACCCACACCAGCCCTCATTCTCTTCTTCTTCAGCTGGCAGAAGCATCCATGGCTAATCATCTTCTTCATTTTTATCTTTTTTTTTCTCCATCTTCCTTTAAAAGCTTCACCTTCTACCTTAAGATTTTATTTAAAATCTTTATGAAATCAACCTCTTAAGCTCAATTCCTCCATCAATTCATATGTACCATTAATTGAAAAATAATAAAAAATATGGAAATTCAACTTAAAAATTAATGAATGTAAAGGTGAATTGAGAGATTCAATATTTAATGATTCCATCATTCACCTTTGTATAAACATGAAATATATTTTTAAAAAATTAGCTTTTAATGATAACAATATTAAAATTATTTTACACTAAATTGTTAAACTTAAAATATATTTCACACTATATTTTGCTAACAAAATAAGTGAGCAATGATTAAGGCATTTTGTTGGCACTCAAATACCAAAGTTTAAATTTTATGTGTGGGGTGTGCTTCGCATTTATTGAACTCTTTGCAGGCACTTAGAAAGATAATCGACAAGTAATCGAAGAAGGCCCAAAACAGGCCCGACATGACAACGTCTGAAACAACGAAGCAAAGACGGCATGCAATGTGTTCTCCTAGTTAAACTCTGATTAATCTAAGATATTTTAGTCATATTAGCACTTCGAATTTAGCCTATTAGTCTATTTAAAGGGTCTTTGTAACCCTATTTAAAGACTTTATAGAATATATGTTATGTAAGATTTGATGAAGAATTTTGGGAAGAGCTTTTTAGAGAGATTTGTTGACTAATGAAAATTTTTAGAAGAATCGACGTGGCATCTTGCATGGCAATTTGCATATACTTCATTATTGTCATACATAATTTTTTTTAAATTATAACCTTTTGGAAAATTGTTGAATTATTTAATAATTTTTATTTTTTAAATATTTTTATGAAATACATGTGAATTGTTGTATGAGTTGTCACGTTAATTTGTTAAAATTTTCATGGTCTAATCAACTTTTCCATCAAGAAAAATGCAATTTGATTAAATTTTGAAGGTTGAGATGGAGAAAAAAAGAGTTAGGACCAAAGTGACAAAAAGAGTAAACATTAGGGGTTAAATTTTAACCATTATGCCAAAAAATTCCGAGATTAAAAGCATAGAGATTAAATTTTGAATGAGCAAAGAGTAATCGGACTGAAACCAAAATTAGACCAAACAAACGAAAATTGCATATCTAATATAAATAAGAAAGCAGGGAAAAAAAACCCCGAAGAACTCTCATCTAATAGAAGGTAACTTCCTCATCAGTTATCACCTTGGGACCTTGATTATAGGTTTCGTCTTTCATGTTTTTGCGTTTTAATCTTTAGTTCAGTGCATTTCTTTCTGGGTTTATTTTAAAAGTATAATTGGTAAACAATAGATTTCAATCTGACATTGATACCTTCATACTGTTCGATGAAATGCCTGAGAGAGAGAGTTAGTGTCAACATTGCTTAGTTTTGACATTGCAAAGTCTTTTGCTTGTTTCTTTTCAGATTAAAGGGCTTGAAAATGGGTTCTCAACAAGCTATGGAAGCATTCAAAGTATATCGTGTCCTTCTCAAAGCAGTGAAAAAACACATTGGAAAAGAAGAGTATAAGAAGCATTTTAGCCAGTATATAGCAGAGCAATTTAGGAAAAACAGTCAACTTTCAGACCCTTCTTTAGTTGCACAAAGAATTAAGCTTGCCAATGATTATACTTATTTACTTAACAGTGTGCATCATCACAAGGTAATTGCTATGTTTCATTGCTTTGATTTTAGATTCACATATCTTATTTTGTCTGCTAGGTTTATACAACCTCTAATTGTTGATATAAGTAATATTATGCATTTTCTTAGTAACAAAAGATGATTTCTTTTTACTTCTAATTATCCAAAGATGTTTATTTTTATATTTAAATGCCCTTTGCTTTTGTTGATGCGCCTCGGCTCTGCCAAGAGCCCTACGAGTCCAAGGGATACATCACACAAGTCAAGTATTGTCTTCGGTTGGGGTGTTGTCTCTTGACTTTGCCACAAGCCTTGGTGGCCTCATAGAGTGAGAGCGTTTCAGAGTGAAACCGTGCACAAATTGAAGAGTTTGCTTACGGTTGGACTCAAGCTCATTAGCTATAAGGCTCTCAGCTGAGTTGGGAGACAATATTGAATTTTTGAGGGTCTAATTTATTTTTCATAAAATAAAAGTTAAACTGCAAAACTAGTAATCAAAAGGAGTCTATTTCTCCTAGTTTAGCATTGGCTGTTGCTTGTTAGACTGTGGACTCTGGTGTGGTGTTGGATACGGATTTCGTGCCTAACACGGGTATATTCAATTTTTTAAAAACTTTTTCTATGGATGGTTCTTGGAAGGCTATATCTTCATGTCCATATCCAAACATATTGGATGATATGTTATGGGAATGTGACATGGTTTTTCTAAGATTGAAACAGGCCTTTCTTTTCGGACAAGGATTAATAGAAGGCTTTAAGATGCTTGTCCATTGGTTTTTCTAATGGGAATATAGTTATAGTGTCCCTGTTTTTTTCTCATGCTGCTTGTATGGACTATGGTAACTTGTATCGATCCATGCTATCACTGAATGCTTCATTTTTGTGTTTTTAAATGCAAGAAGTTTCCCGAAAGAAACGAATGTGATTTGCTTCCGGTTTTGCTACTTATTTGGCAGGACTTATTGTTCTCATACAACATAGCGGTTGATAGGTCAGATGAAATGAAAAGAATACTTGGAAAATCAGCTGCAAGTGTTGGTCTCAAGCTTCCTGAGGTTTATCAGTCTTGATGTCGGTGGATAATAATTTCATCTTCTTCTTTGTCTAGCGGAGAATAATTTTGCCTCTGCCACTCTATAAATACGGGTTCGGTTCGAGTAGAACCAATTGAAACCATGCTTTTTTCGAATTGTTTTTATATTGTGTTTGACTCGAACTTGTAAATGTGGCTTGTGCCTTGAAGAAGTCACAAGGAACCGTTTGGTTTCAAATGACAATTTGAGGCTAAGGGAGTAAGGAGACAGTAATCTGTTTTTCTTCATCAGGTATCATTTTATTTCATATTATAATTCATATGTTAGTTTTTATGAGACAAATTCTTGATTTATCTTTATCCTAGATGTTCTGCATGATATGTTGTATTTTTTACTCGAAACTCTTGACGGTAATGAGGTTTTCATCATGAGCATAGTCCTCTTGTTTGAATCTGGCTTTCGTATATTTCGGTTTACCAACAGTAATGTTCCTGTTGTGGTTGTTTTGTCAATACCATGATCATGAGTTTTGCATGTTTCAAGGCACAACATAACATGATTGAAAGTATTCTTCTTACTGATAGAAATCAATTGTAAGCATTTAGGGTCTATTTGTTCAGTGGAAGATTTTTTCGTATTGAATGTTTGTTTCACGGAAGATAGTTTATCGACAACAAATCCCCTGGATATCCCAAGTCCTTAGAAATTTGGGCAGCATTGGGTTCTGCCATTGATGCTGTCTTTGCGTGTAACTTGTTCTTACTGATGATGATGATTAGGAGTCGTCGAAGTTGGTGCTTCAATGCGTCAATAAGTATGGTGAATAAGCGGATAATACCGTTATATCTGGTTGGTTTTGGGTCCAAGCATTTTGATTTTAAAAAATATTAGGTTTGGATTAGTTTTGAGTTCAGGTTGGGTCGTTTCGAATTTGACAATTGAATTTTTCGAGTTTGGATCATCTTGAATTCCTAACTATTATGATGAAAACGCATAGGTAGCGAGATATATTTGGTAAAAGTCATGAACAATGTTATAAGCTAAAAATAGAGTAAAATGCAAATTTATTTATGATTTTTCTTGTTATACTTTATACGCAGTTATGAAATTTAAAATTGTCTTCTTTTTTTAATTTATTTTAAATTTGTTGACATAATCACAGTTAGAATGATAAAATGATAAAATTATTTTATGACAGCCAGAGCCTAGTAGAGGCCCGGGGGGCCATGGTCTCTCAAAGTTTAAAATTTTTACAATTTAGCCCTTCATAGATATACTATGGTCCTCCAAAAAATATAAGTAGGCTTCCTAAGGTTTAAGATTTTTGTAATTTCTCCCTTTGTATGTTTACATCGATTGTTTATATGTTTATAAGTAGCTCTGCTTCTTCTTTTGAATCGATTATTTATATGTTTAAGTCGATTGTTATGAATTGATCAATTATTTTGTGTATGAATTGATCAATTGAGCGTGTTTTCATCTTGGATGTTGGTGTATCTTGATTTTGGATATGGATGTGTTTTGATTGTCAAAGCCTTATTTTGTGTGTGTTTTTATGCTAACTGAAATTCTGTGTATGAGATTACTTTCTAAAATCGTCTTTGTGACTAGCTTTTACTTTCTAATTAACAAATATAATTTCCTTATTGAGCAAAAATACTATATGGAATGTGAAAGCTTTTCACAAGGAAGGTTTTTAAAAATTAATTAGGGAAACAAGCCTTTTTTTTAATTTATGGAAATAGGTTGATTTGTATAGGTGGCAAAAATGCTCCTTGCAGGAAGCGTTTTCTGTTGGTGCGGCAAGAGAGAAGGGGAAGTTTGCCTTGTAGGACACGCTTTCAGTGAAAGCCTATGGGACTTCTTCTTAACTAACTTGAGAAAGCATGTCGTGCCACAACTCAATATATGAATTATTTCTGATAGGGCATTTGAAATAGCTGTGATTGAACGACGTAGGAGCTTATGGGATCATGCACACTATAGGTATTGTATGTCATATCAGGGAAAATTATGGGTCAATTACACAAAGATGAGGAACGTCGATTTTTTTTTAAAAAAATCTTGTGCAGGGCGTCTGCTGCCACATAAGAAAGCGTGTCCAGCAAGGTGCGCTTTTGCCTACGTGGCAACCTCACCCCGTAAAAACAATTTATTTCCCTAAATTAAAAAAAAGGTCTAATCCCCTAATTTTTCTTTCAAACCGACATATTTAACTAATTTCCCGAAATAAGTTCTCATTGGATAGAATCTAATCTAATAAGTTTTAAGATTTTTTTGGTAATTAGAAGTAGAGATAAATATACTAAAGATTGAATCCAAGTTTTCATATCATGCAACACAAACATCTTGACAATAGATTGTTTTCTATTCTAGAGAGTTCTATGTGATAACAGTGCAATCATTCTTCACTTTGTTTTTCAAGGAATATTTCTATTAAAAATTATGATATTTCTCAATCACTAGTGGACTAAGTATTTTCATATTTTTTTATTGTATGACCAACACCATTACGAACTTTATTATGAAAAGTGTTCAATAGTTAATAATACTTCTTGGCTTTTAAATTTTTCCAAACAAAGAAATTTTATTGTAATTATGGTAATATTTCTAACAATTATGGTAATATTATTCTCTTCTATCTATCAACAATTGTGCTAAATTATATATTTGCATTTTCATTACAGAATAATTTTATATCTTAGTTTCTAATTTTTAGTTAAAAAAAAGGAATTCTAAACAGTAAACAACTTCAATTTTTTATCAAGATATTTTTTTTTTGAATTAAATATCAGATTGGACTTTATTAATGGGATAAAACAAAACCAAACATGTCCAAAAACAAAATAAAAGAATAAAACAGCCAGACCCAATAAGGGAAAAAACTGAAAAAACAAATTAAAGGAGTAGAAGGATCTAGATCCCCACCGTTCCAATACCCAACCAGATAACTTTCATGCCATCTTTAATGCTGCATTCAATAAACCCTTTGACACTTTCACATGCCAAGAGAAAAGATATTTAGGACAAGATTGAGTTGTTATTCCAATTAACCCAATCTTAGTATAATTTACAAATACAAAATGAAAAAGAAAAGAAAAGCTATCAATATTATCAACTATGCTAAAAGAAGATTCGTGCAATGATCTTATAATATTTGTAACAATAACATCAACAAAAATAAAATTTATAATAATGCTAAAGTAATTTAAACAAAAATAAGCACAATAAAATTATAAAGAAGGAAAAAGAAAAAGAAATAACAAATAGATTAATTCAACATTTTTTATATTAGTAAAATTGAATTCAAGAACAAAAATAAACACAATAAAACCATATCTAAATAAATTCAAGCAAGCTAAGGTTTGATTAATCTAAATAGAAGATTATACAAGGACAACAAAAATTAAAGAAGAAAATGAAGATTGAGATGAAGAATCACCTGGAAGATTTTTATTTTCCAAGTATTCAGAAATGGTAGCGTTTGACTCCATATCAAATTCCTTCAATTCACTTCTTGTTTAAGTTTGGAATCCAAGTGAATTTTTAAACTATTGAAAATGAACTCTAAAATTATTAATCGTCAGAAGATGAAAGCAATTTATTTATTTTTTAAATTTAATTAGTTTTCATCATATTAGGAAGTGAAGAACTTGGCGAATTATGAGTCTAAATTTTGGAAATATAAATTGTCTATAAAGAGTAAAAAAATCCAAAAGTGGTAGGTAGGTATCTAACATTCATTGGAAAAGAATTTAATGCTGTTGATTTTATTTGGAAGTCTTACCTAGGTTTTCTCTATTTTTTGTTGTAATAATTGGATGGAAAATGCAAGTATCATTTAGGTTATTTCTTGTATATGGTATTTGGGCAAAACTTTGGATTTTCTAAATTCATATTATTTGGAGTGTATGATTTAAATTTTTCACTAGAACTATTTGATTTAATTTTTAATTAAAATATAATTTAATCAAATTGAAATACGTTAAATTATTTTTATCAATTTAATTAAAGTTTTATTACAGTATATAAACAGGGGTGTAGCTAGAGAGGGGCTGGCAGGGCACTCCGACCCCCCTAAATGGAAAATTTTTCATTTAGGCCCCTTAAATTTTTTTAAAATTTTATTTTAGTGAAAATAAAATTGCACTTTGCTTCCCCTAAAAATGATAAAAATCTGATTTAATCTTTTAAAAAGTATAAAGATATAGACTATTAAAATGGTGAAATTACATTTTTACTATCATAAAAATAATAATTTAATTTCGCCCCCTCAAAATTTTTTTGACTTCGCCCCTGTTGAGAAAGAAGAGACAAAGATGATGAGGAGATTAAATGATGAATATCATAAATCGAAGATTTAGAAAATTGGAATTACTGCTTGAGGCGTGAATATTACTGTCCTTAATGATATTTCACATATTTACGTGTTGTCTATGATTCAACAAACAATTTTGTTAACAAGTGAAAAAACAAGGAACAAGAAAGAACGAAATAATTAAAATACTCGATTAAGATTATAGAAATTTTTTTAGGAGAACAGAAGTTGTTTTGGAAAGAACGAAAAGTGAACTGATTTGATTCATCAATTCCTGCATCAGATACATGTCTGACAAGCAGCCCCTTAGAAAAATAGTTTTTTTATTACTAACTCATGCTATTATCGGTCGCAAAAATATATCAAATTAAATAAAAATTTAAAACATATGTTGATTTATATTTTTAAAAATTTAATAATCAATTTATTTTTTTAGTTACTAAAATGATTATGGTAAAGAAATATTTTTATTGAATATTAATTTAAGATCATAAAAGTTCAAACCTAAACTTTAAGATTCAATTAAAATCAAAATTAAATGATAAAATTCAAATAAATAAAAAAGAGATGGAGTGACTAAGTATACTAAAAAACCCTCGAAATACTTTATATATATAGGCACTAGAATTAGATCAAATAAAATTATCTAAATAAAGTAGAATCTTTTTTTTCTAACTAACATATTTTTAAAATCACATTTTCTTTTAAAAATATATTTATAATATGAATTTTTATATCAAATTTTTAACTACTTATAAAATACCTAAAATTAATCATAATCTTTTTCAACCCTTAAATAAGATGATAAACATACCTCAATGTATTCAAACTCAAGTTTTCATGTAGTGACAAAAATAGAAATAAGTTTATTATTACGTTTGATAACAAAAATATGTCTATTAAATAAAGTATTTCTTAAAACAAGGAGAGGATACCATTCCTTTTCCTTCTGTTAAAAATCCAATGGAAGGTAATATCTTAAAGTTAATTATTGATTATGTATTTTTTTCATGAAAGCAGTAGAGTATATAATGAGAAAGATCATCTTCAATGGGCCACATCCCTAAAACCCTCAACATAAGTGATTGGAACATCTGTCAAGGCAACTTCATCAATGGTTGGAACATTTATCGCGGGAGCTTCATCATTGATTGGAACATCTCTAGGGGCAGCTTCATCATTTTGTTTGACTCCAATGTTGGCTTCTGCTTCTATACTCACCATTGTTTTAGTTTTTCTTGTAACACCCTAAACTCGGCCTAGATGAGACGACCAACTCAGAGCATCACATCAAAGGAATAAACATGCACACACCCATTACGATAACTTCATAAGTCCAATTCATTTAATTATAAAAACATCACCAACATAAGTTTAATTCCGAGGTGAAATGGAATATAATGGTTCCAGTTACCACGAATAATAGTTCCTAGCATAATTAAGTCAACATCCAAGTCAAGACACTAAATTCTGAACATAAGTAACCTACTACTAAAGTCCACTACTAAGTAGCCTAAGAAGATGATCGAGCTTCAGCAACGCCGCCCTTCAAGCATGAGAAGACCCTTTAACAATATTGAATAAGTCAATGTGAGACTCAATGACAGTTAGTAAAACTCATATATGCAATTTATAAGACCAGCTATCCATTTCCACAATCAGGTTCTTAATTGCTAGCCAGTTATGTAGTTGTATAACAATTTATCAGTAATCTAGCAGTGTTAATAGTTTCACGGTTAGTACGATATCAATGTTGTAGTGTTTACAGTGCCACTGTTGAACCAGTAGTAATATCGCAGTGTTTATAGTGTCATTGCTAGTTCAGTGCCATTACACCCAATTGGTGAATCTAGTGCTCAGTCTAGTTATTCCATTATGTCTACATCATACCTCATAATGCACACTATCCCGTTACATGTTTGTAATCATAATACATACACGCTTAATAGCTCATACAGTTTTGTATAGTCCTTCAAGTATTACGGTTAACTCACGGATACTGTACACTGGGTTTATACCTGTATTTACACTACACACGGCCTAGCACACGACCGTGTACTAGCCCGTATGGGACACATGGCTAGGCCCACACCTATGTGTCCAACCCCTGTGACCACTGTGGTTGGCAATTACGAAATAGTATGCCTACACGGCCTGACACACACCCATGTGCCCGATCTGTGTGGCACAAGTCAGAATACACACACGGTCTGGGCCATGCCCGTGTGCCCCGACTGTGTGTTCACTACATGTTAATTCTCCAAACAGTATTGATAACATTCGAAATGACACTTAATTTCTCCTTAAATTAGTGTATAATTTGTTCTTTTTGTATCATATTTAGTATGCATTCTTAGCATTCATACTTAATATTTGCACTTTCTAACTCAGTGTTGTTTGATCTTATTTTCTTTCATTTTATCTCTTTTGTGCTACTAATGTTACTGTATTTAGTACTAGTTTTGCGTCTAAAATTGTCAGCGCAAAAATCCACCTGGAAAGATCAGAGTAGGAAAGCATTTAGAGTTGCGGTCATAAGTTTGATCCAAAATTACGGTCAAATATATCATCACATAAATGCTTCTAAATTTTATCAAGGTTTCTATACTGCTAACACATCCAGAAGCACCAACGCAAGATAATGGCAAGTTATCGCAGCAAATTAAAATCATAATTTGCGTTCAGCAATGTCGCGAGAATCTGCAATTGCTTAATTAACAAATCAGATCTGCGTGAGTGCATAACTGGCAATAACAAACTTTTAAAGCTGTAAAAATGAGTTAGATCTGAAAAGGGAGGAAGATCTGCAATTACCAGTGATTATAAATAGAAGGATGAAAGAGAAGATCAATCATCAAGGTGTGAAGAAATCAAATCTACAATTTCTCATTCATTCCCAAAGTCAGCTGCCATGAAAGCTTGATTCCGGAGAAAGGTGATCTGATACAACAAGGATGCAACTGCTTCTGACAAGAAGTAGCCAGGTACGACGCAAGAGGAGCGATTAAGGGAGAATTCTAGTAGACTAGGAATAGCATGCTTCAATTCATTTGTTAATCCCTCTGAAATGCTGATGAATTCTATTGACTGTTAATTGTATACGGAAGTATCTTTTAATGTTAGATTTACTTTGAGTTTTATTCAATTCTTCTCATCTGTTTATATTTGAATTTAACTGCTTTGACCACGAAAGTACGATTGCAGCCACAGTCACTGGAAGGCGCGGCGACAAGTTAGATTAACTAGCAAGACAGTGGAAGTTGCTTGAGGCAAGAAGGAATTCTGGCCACTTGTTCTTGAGTACAAAGCATTACCAACACTGGAAGGTGTGGTAATTATGAGAATTTGGGTCTTTGTTAAATAGAGAGTTGAGATTAGTAAAATCTCATTAGTACGTAATTGCGGTGACAATTCATCTACCAGTTACCTTGTAATCACATTTAGCGTTGCCAATTTGTGAAGTCAATGATCCTCTCCAATTCTTTACACTTGATCTATATATTTTATATTTCTGAATTTACATTACAACATCTCAACAACCAATTCATTTTCTATTAATTTTCTTTGACAATTTATCTTACATTTGCACTGACAAATTTAACTTTTACCCTGTGTAGTTTTAACCAATTTGCATTGACATTACTCTTAACAGTTCTTTTCATTTTAACTCAAATTGCTTCGACAGATTTAAACGTAAAATAGCCATCTCCGTGGGATTGATATTCGACAGATTCACTTTTGCCTACTATTCTTACATCGACAATGTATACTTGCACATTATTGTTATGACATTCATAACGCGATCAAGTTTTGGCGCCATTACCGGGGATGGGGTTTGTTTAATGTTTATTTTTGTAGTTACATTTATTTGTTTCTTTTCTAACCTTTATTGATTACTAATCTTTCGTTAATTCTTTTTAATTTTCTTTGTTAGGTGTTTTATGTCCACAAGGAGAAATCCTAAAAACATTGTTAGCTTTGATCCGAAAATTGAAAGGACAATTTGGAGGAAAAGACAAGAGCAAAGAAAAATGGCTGGAAATAACAACGATCTACCACCATTGCTGCCACAAAATGTTGTTCCCCCAGTGCAGCCACAAGGAGTCAATAATATATAGCTGCCACAAGAAGAGCAAATTCCTAACAGGACAATTAGAGACTTTGTTATTCCTCTGCTCGATGATTTACAACCGGCGATTGTTAGAACAATAATACAAGCTGGTAATTTTGAATTAAAATCGGTTATGTTTCAAATGCTTAAGTCGAATGAAAAATATACAAGTTTACCTCGCGAAGATGCAAAGAAGCATCTCAAATCTTTTCTGCTTATATGTGCTTCCTTCAGTCAACATGGTGTTCCTGATGACGCCTTGAAGAAGCAGTTGTTCCCTTACTCTTTGTAAGGAATGACACGTACATGGTTTCTTGGTTTACCGGCTGGATCTATTACTTTATGGTATGCGCTAGCAACTCAGTTCATTTTGCGATTCAATCAACCAATAATGAATGCTAGATTGCGAAATGATATCACGGCATATCATCAATTGGATGATGAAAATTTACACACTATGTGGGAACGTTACAAGACTCTACTTAGACGTTGTCCCATGCATAGAATCCAACAGGAGACACAAATTGTGATTTTCTACAATGGATTAAATGCGCAGATAAGAAATCTTGTCGTTGCATCTGCCAATGGTCCTTTGTTGAATTGCACTTACAATGAAGTCGTGCGAATCTTGGAAAGAATTGTGTAAAATGATTATCAATACTCGATTTCTTATTCTGCTCAAGTGAAAACAAATCCTGGAGTTATTGAGTTAGATGTCATTTCAGCTTTAAGTGCACAAGTATCCTCACTGGCGAATATGATCAAAAACATGAAGGGGACGAGTGATGTTGCCCATATTCAAGTAGCCCAACAGATGGATGTCTCAACATTTTCCTGTGAAATTTACGGGGACAACCATAGCTATGAGGATTACCTGCAACATGCTGAGAATGCATTCTATGTGAATAACATCCGTGAAAATTCATATAGTAACTCATACAACAGTTCAAATAAAGCTCAACAACCTTGGGGGAGTCAAAATGCGTCCACATACAGATATGGAAATTCCTCAAATCAAGGTAATTTTAGACAATGGAGTTATGGTCAACAACAGTAGAATTATAATCACAATCCACAAATGAAAGCGCAACTTGATCAGATGCGATCACAAACTCAGATGCAGTCATACAATCAAATGCAGCCACATGTTCAAATGTCGCCACAACAGAATGCGATGTCAAATATGCAAGGACAACATCAACAACAACAACAATATTCTCAACCTAGAGCAGATCCATTGGCTACTCTTGAAGCTTTGATACGTGAGCATATTACTAGAATAGAAGCAATTGTACAAGGAAATTTGTCTTCCATTCGAGCGTTGGAAGCACAACTAGGATAATTGGCTTCTAACATGAGCACACGACCATCAGGTGCTTTGCTAACTGATATTGAAAATCCAAATCAGAAAGGAAAGGAGTATTACAAGGCTATCACATTGCAGAGTGGAAAGTAAATTACCGAACAAAGTAGCGGCTCAAACCAAGCACCTGTCAACGCAAATGAACCAAAGGAACAAAAAAAAGTTGTAGCTGAATAAGACACAACAGAAGTAGATGAGGAGGAACCATCAGTAGTCACACCGGTGCCGACCATTCATCCTAAGAAGTTGTCGACTAAACTGCCCATGTCGACATAACCGGTTATAACTAAACAACCCGTTGTGAACATACCTTTTTCATTTCCACAGCGAGTCAAGGACAAAGAACATGACAGACATTATCAACAATTTGTATCTACCTTGAAACAATTACATATTAATATACCTCTAGTTGATGCTCTTGTGCAGATCCCCAGCTGTGGGAAATTTATGAAGGAGCTATTATCAAAGAAGAAGCAGCTATTCGATATTGAGACGATTGCACTCACAGAAGGGTGTAGCGCTGTACTGACAAATAAATTGCCACAAAAAATGAAAGATCCCATCGCGAATTGATCATGCGTCACAACAATAAACATGTAACCTTCAGTGTTTTCGAAGATCTCCATCGTGAAGCAAGGAACAATGTTACCATATTGATGTTCTGGGTGAGATAATTATAGAAGAATTTAATGAACGAAGGTCAGCAATGCCAGAGGAATATGCGGTGATAGCTGATGTTAATATCCCACCTGAATGTGATCACAAAGTTGAGGCTAATGTCTACGAGTTGAAACATGACTGGTAATTGGAATCTTTGGATCTGACTAATCGGACGATCCCTATTTTTAAACTATCGGTTGAAGAAGCTCTGAGCTTGAAGTTAAAACCATTGCCAACATACCTAAAATATGTTTTCCTAGGTGACAATGATACATTGCCAGTGATTGTCAACGCAAGTCTCGACGCGAACCAAGAAGAAAAATTAATCAGAATATTGAAGCAGCATAAAAGAGCCATCGCCTAGAGCATAGCGAACATCAGAGGCATTAGTCCTTTTTGCATGCATAAAATTAGGCTGAAAGATGAAAGAAAATAGTCAATTGAGCAACAACGAAGACTGAATGAAAAAATGAAAGAAGTAGTGAAGAAGGAGATTATCAAATGGTTAGACGCGAGCATAATCTACCCTATTTCGGACAGCACATGAGTGAGCCCGATCCAATGTTTACCTAAGAAGAGCGGTATCACGGTGGTAAGTAACGATAAAATGAGCTAATCCCTACTCGCATTACTACAGGTTGGCGAATGTGTATGGACTATCGTCGTTTGAATACGGCCACAAAGAATGATCACTTCCCACTTCCATTCATTAATTAAATGCTGAATAGGCTAGCTGATAAGGCCTATTACTGTTTCCTTAATAGATACACTAGATACAACCAAATTGCAATCGCATAGAAGGATCAAGCAAATACAACTTTCACTTGCCCATTTGAAACCTTTGCTTTTTGATGAATGTCATTTGGTTTGTGTAATGCCTCGCCACATTCCAAAGGTGCATGATGACCATATTCTCTGATATGATCAAGGATTAATTAGATGTATTTATGGATGATTTCTCTATGTATGGGCAAAATTTTGATATATGTGCTAACAATTTAGCAAAAGTAATAAAAAGATATGAGGACACCAACTTGGTTCTAAACTGGGAAAAATGTCATTTCATGGCAACCGAAGGAATTATCCTTGGTCATCGAATATCTTGTCAAGGCATTGAAGTGGATAAAACGAATGTGGAAATCATTGAAAAGCTACCTCCACCGAATAACGTAAACGGAATAAGAAGTTTTCTCAGCCATACCGGATTTTATAGAAGATTCATACAAGACTTCTCCAAAATAGCAAAACCACTCTGCTCCTTGTTGGAGCAAAATAAAAAGTTTTTGTTTGATGATGCTTGTTTGGAAGCATTTTTGAAGATTAAACAACAGCTAGTGCAAGCACCCATTGTCGTCGCACTAGATTGGATGCAACCGTTCGAAGTAATGTGCGATGCGAGCGACTTTACTATAGGTGTTGTACTTGGACAAAGAAAAGATAAGGTATTTCATTCAATTTATTATGCTAGTAAAACTTTAACTGAAGCGCAGGTGAATTATACGACCACTGAGAAAGAGTTACTGACAGTAGTTTTTGCATTTGACAAGTTTCGTTCATATCTTATCGGCGCAAAAGTTACAGTGTATACTAATCATTCTGCTTTCAGATACCTTTTTACTAAGAAAGATGCAAAACCCAGGTTACTCAGATGGATCCTTTTACTATAAGAATTTGATATTGAGATTAAGGACAAGAAAGGATCGAAAAACAAAGTAGCAGACCACCTATCTCATCTGGAAGCTGAAAGTGAGGATGAAAATAAGTCACAAATTGTCGACGTATTTCCAGATGAGAAATTATTCTTTGTCGATGCATCTCCATGGTATGCAGATGTCGTCAATTATCTAGTATGTGAAAAGCTACCATTAAGTGCAACAGGTCATAAGAAGGTCAAATTTTTTAGGGATGTTGCTAAGTATCATTGAAATGAGCCATACCTGTTCAAGGTATGCATCATTCGTCGCTACGTTCCTGAAGAAGAAATATTATCTATCCTGAAGCATTGCCATGATGCACCGTATAGAGGCCATTTTGGTGGGGTTAGCACTATTGCAAAAGTTTTTTAATCAGGATTTTTTTACCCTACATTGTTTCGAGATGCCCACAATTTTGCTCAATAATGTGACAAATGTCATCGCACTAGTTCTATATCTCGACACAACAAGATGCTCCAACAACCTATCATGGAGGTTGAGCTCTTTAATGTTTGGGGTGTAAACTTCATGAGACCATTTCCAAATTCTTTTAAGAATGTGTATAATTTGGTAGCCGTTGACTATGTCTCCAAAGGGATCAAAGCAATCGTTATTCCAAAAGATAATGTTTAGATGGTGTTAAAGTTTTTTCACACATATATCCTCATAAGATTCGGAACACCTCTTTGTGCATTATGGACATCTCGAAACAAATTTATTTACGAGGGAGAGAAAAAATCTGATGTTCAAATAACAGATTTTATGCTTAACTATATCAAGGAACTGGATGGTTTGAATACTCACTTACCAAGTCGTAGGGTACAGACAGAAAGGTGGACAAGTCCAACTAAACTCAAAGTCAAAATCGACTTTGATGTTGTGTTTAGTAAACAAAAGAAAGAATCTTGCTCAAGAATGGTGGTACGAAATGCAAAAGCAGAAACCCTCTGCTTAAAATAGTTATACACGAGAACATACCATCGACGTTTGCGGCAGAAGCGATGGCGTGCCTACAAGCGATACACTTAGGGCTAACTCTTGTGCTGACGGAGGTGGGAGATGCCGAACGGTGATTTGTAAGTTACAAATAGAAAAAGAGGACAGATTTGAGATTGGAGCCATTATTAATGATGCCAAAATGTTAAGTTCAGGGTTTGGACTTTTTGTATTTTGATTTGTCCATAAAGAAGCAAATACAGTAGCTCACACTCTGGCTACATAAGGAATAAAAAGGAGAGAGTCAACTTATCTAATAAACTCAGTGCCTTCCTTTGTGGCAGAGGCGGTGGAGTCTGAACGAAGATGGACACATTCTTTTTTGGCTCAAAGGCGCCATATGAACCATAGAGGCTCGACTTCAGAAAGAGAAAGGACCAGACAAAGAAATGAGATAATGAATCTGAATGAGGCTCTTGGTTCTGGGGAAAGTAGTAATGAATTACAATAATGACGACTGACTGCTCTTGCAATTTCCAAGCCTGTTTTGTTACTTTTCAAGAAAGGGACGTTATGTGATTTACAGTTGGGATTGAAGAAGTCTCTAGAGCTACCCTCTTGCACTGATCTGAATTTTGTTTTATGTTTTCTGGGCCGCTTTTATTTGTTTATTTCTAAAATTATTTGTTGGATTTCTATGCTCATGTTTTGGACCTAGGTTTAATGAATAATAATCCATATTTTATTCTCAAAAAAAATATTCAACAATCCAACAATTGAATTTATCATATGTTTATACTTGTCATGCATGTAAAATCAGATATTTCATCTTATCAATTTTAATATATATATATATATATATATATATATAACGCTTGAAAGGTTTTTTCATATAAAATAAATAATTAAATTTTTTTAAAATTATACTAAACTGAATATGCATCGTATAATAAATATAAAATATAACGGTTAAATTATAAAAATGTTAATAATATAAAAGTTTTATATTTTTTTGCGTGTGTTTTAAGCAAGAGTTTTATAAATTAATGTACCCGGTCCAAAACTTCCAATTGGTCGACACATAAGCCCGATCTATCATGAGTCGGATCAGAGATATTTGGATTTAGCCCAAACTAAGTAGATCGAGCCGGTCCAACTTAAAATTCTCAAAATTCCAATTTTGTCCACAATGAAGCATCAAAATTCCCATTTAAGTTATCATTTCATTTCCCTAAAACAAGAAGCAGCAGCCTTCATCAGTCATCTCCAAAAAAGTTGTGGAGAAAAAAAACTTTGCGTTTGGGAAGCGAGAAAGTGCGAGAAAATGAGCGGAGCAGGAAAGAAAGTAGTGGATGTGGCTTTCAAAGCAGGAAAGAACATTGATTGGGAAGGGATGGCGAAGCTTTTGGTCTCCGATGAGGCTCGCAAAGAGTTCGCCACTCTTCGTCGCACTTTCGATGAAGTTAACTCCACTTTGCAGACCAAGTTCAGCCAGGTTAGGGTTTTCTATTCTCTCCCGTCTCAGGTTTTTTAATAAATTAGGACCATTGGGTTAATCTATAATTAGATCTTTAGGGTTTAATCTTTTTTGGTTGATTTTAATGTTATTTATTGAAATAAAAAATCGTTTTTGAAGCTTCTATTTGTCATTAAGGGTGATTTTTCATTTGATGCTTGTATTAACTTTCTTGGTGATAATCTGATTCTGTTAAGCAGGAACCTGAGCCTATCGATTGGGAATATTATAGAAAAGGAATCGGCTCGCGATTGGTGGATATGTACAAAGAGGCTTATGAGAGTAAGTTTTTTTTTTTTTTCTGTCATGGTTGGGTTTTCTTTCTTTCTATACTATTTTCTAGTTGCTCTCTTTATGCTTAGATCTGTTGTAGGGTTCCTAAAAGCATAAAAATGGTCTACTTGCCTCATGTTTGAGGCCCTCACATGGTTGCAGTTTCCTCGATTTGTGCATTTAATTCACTTTTGTTTGAGCTCTGCTTCCTGTTATGAGATGATAATTTTATGATTCGGATGATGATATGGTCACCTTGACTAGCTACGATATTCCTTTTTCTTTTTTCATTGTCTCAATAATTAGTGAAGTGTGGAATTTAATTCTTCATCCATTCTTCGATTGTGGATTTTTTTTATCTTTCTTAAACCTATCCTTATGGCCATATTGCCTATAAGGATGTTGCGTTCATTGATTGTTATATTTTTGATAGGGAAGTTCTTAATATTGTATATAAATGTGATTCTTGTCCAAAACGCTATAAAAGTTTCTATAGCACAACTATGATTCTCATTAATCCTATGCTTTGGATGTTTGATGTAAAACGAACTGCACCTTCTTGGAATTAACCATGTTAAATGGAGCTGCCTCCTTTTCACAGTTTACTAGGCATATTGGTCGGTTACAATGTATAACTCTTTCTTTAGTGTAATCTCTTTGTTTTGATTATAGTAACTTGTCTAATCGATTGTCCCTTGGCTACAACTTTTGGCATCCATGGTTGTTTATTGTGTGTGTGGTTTCGATGAAGCTGTGTGGAGTTTGCGATTTCATCTGTTTTAATTTTATCTACGTTTTGAGTTATTAACTCTCATCTTTACACATTTTATATGCATCCTTTCAGGTGTAGAGATCCCCAAGTTTGTTGATACAGTCACTCCTCAATTCAAACCGAAATTTGATGCATTGGTGAGACTCAACAGCATTCTTGATCCTCTTTTACCTCTGTCTCAGTGGTTTTGGTTTTCTTTTTCGTTATCTGACTTGGTTATTTACTTGTGGTTAATAGTTGGTTGAATTGAAAGAAGCAGAAGAGAAATCTTTGAAAGAGTCGGAGCGTTTGGAGAAAGAAATTGCTGACGTTCAGGAACTGAAGGTAATTGCAAAACACTGCCCAAATGAATCTTTTCTTTATTGTATTTGTAATTGCAATTGTTGATTTTTGTTCTATTCTTTTCTCTTTATTTGAACAGCAAAAGATCAGCACCATGACAGCAGACGAGTACTTCGAGAAACATCCCGAACTGAAAAAGAAATTCGATGATGAGATCCGCAATGACAATTGGGGCTATTGAGACATGTTTGGTAATATAAGGGTCAGGCTATAAAACAGTCCCAACCAGTATTTCTGAGTTGGTCTTGTTATTTCTTTTGTTGTTTTAACCCCAAATGATGATTACCAAAACTCTGTTTTTTGGGGTAATTTCATTGGGATCTAATAATATGAGAATTCACTTGAGAACCAAAGTGGATATTGTAAGACATGCTTTCATTTAAGTGGCATCCATGATCATGAGGAACATTCTTTTATTTCATCTGCTTCATTTGGGATGTGCATAGCTAATGAATAATCCTTATTTTTAAAGTGGAACCACATAATCTTAATATAGCTTAAATAACTTGTATTCATTTTATTTTTGCATCTCGCATTGAGCTTAGGACTTTTGGCATTGCCTTTATGATTCAGAAGTAAGTATTTTTGAAAAGGATTGTGCAAAAAGTATGATTTGTTATTTTAAGTGAATGATATTGTTGTGAATGCTGTAACTGTGGAAAGTTAATATGGTTAGTTTGATAATAACAATTATTGTGAAATTAGTTAATTTAAGTGATATTTTAAAGTAATTACATAAATTATATATTTGATATTAGTAATATAATAACATTTACTTGAAACAAAATAATAATAATAACAATTATTATTAGATCCATGCTTCTATGTAATTTAAATATTGCAAAAATAATACATAATAATGTTTTCAAATTTAAGTGATGACATCTTGTAGCTTCTATTTCGCAACTAAGTGCATTGTTGAATTCATTATCATAGTCACTTTTTCCAATCAAGCATATCGTTTGATTTGGTAATATTTCTCATATGTCCTATCATTATTTCCACATTTCATAACATTCACATCATTTAGATTTTCATGCTTTCGAATAAAATTATGTATCATTATTGTAGTAACAACAATTAACTTTTATTAATCAAATTATAATTTGGCATGTCCTTTAAAATTGTTTATTTTTTAAGTAAGTCAATAATTCGCTCAATCATATTACATAATGATGAATGTGCATGATTGAATACTTCTTTACCATATGTAAGTCTACCTCTATTAAAGTCAAAGTAAATGATATCCTTCTCCTTTATATGGTTCAAGAAAACCTTTCATTTGAAGATATCTACAATCAATAAGATAACATTTCCTTTATGTCATTAGATAATAACTAATCAATTAAAATCACAATTAATAATAATGCTTTAAGTTAATGTTCATTTTCGTTCAATTTAAAGAATTTGTTCATTTGGTGAAAGAATCGCTGCAATATATACATATTATCAATTGCACATATGCAACCCCAAATAAATAATCATATGTAGTATGCATACATATTCAAAGCAAACAAGCATATTAAAATGTAGTATTATACTCTGAATATGTTACCTTAAAATGCGACTAAAAATTATTGTGTATTTATTCACATATTGACCTAAGAGTACAATCATCAGATCCCATTCTATTAATAGTCAATTTTGAAACTTTCTCAGGCATGATTATAAAGTATTGATTTATTGATTTGGATCTTTAAAATCTCTCTAAATTGAGAAGTTTTTGCACCAACACTTGACATATAAAAAAAACACTTCAAGAGAAAATATTTCTTGAACTTTGCAAATTGTATCGTGTTTCCAAAACCCTCAACAATCTTCTAAATACGGTTGATAACATTTTGAAATTAATCATGCAATGTGATTCATAATTATGAAGAATCTATCGGACCTATGCTTCACCTGATCTTTTCAAATTCATGCATAATTATTTTAATAAACATTTCTCATAATATAACTTCACAAGGGATATTGCAACATTGGATAACCTATTAAAAATTTTGATGGGGTACCAATACTAGCATAGTAGGTATCTTCATTTGCTTATGTATGATACCTCAATACCTTAGTTCAATATAAACATGCTTTGTATGTATCGATACTTGATAGCAGGTTAGCCCCAAAACATACGTCAAACGATTTTAAACTATGCCATATCCATCACAAATTAAGAATCAAAACAAATTTTAACTTGCTTGAATATGATTAAAAGAAAAAAAAAATAACTCATTAAACAATTGTATACCTTGAAGAACCATATCTACAATTTTTTTTGTTGAAACATAGGCCTAAAAATTGGTTTGTATATAAATCCGGTTGAATAAAAAAAATGGTCACTTCACTTTGTAGTTGGGTAGATAAGAACGAATTTAATAAAAGTGAAATAGTATTTTCGCACCCAAAACACTTGTTGAAAATGCTTTTGATTCTAAACACAGCCATTTCAGTTTATTCTTGCAGTTAAAGTGTCTTTTTAGCCTTCTAAAAGCAATCCCAAACACACCCTCAAAGCTATAATTTTAAGTAGAATCTCTTTGTAATTACAGCTTCACTCAACTCGACTGTATTATCTGCTTAACAAACGAAGCATGATACCAACTATATTATATTATTTCGGTCTTAAATCAGCATCAACTAGTTTAAATTTTGTTTTATCAAAGTGTTTCAATTTTATTGACTTTTATGTTCACTCTATAATTCATGACTCCTTCCAAATTACAATTCAGCAATAAAAATAATTATGAAATATACTTAAACCAAATTTTATTAAGTACAATTGATTTAATTAAACATAATTGATGAATTATAGAATTTAAAAGTCATTTAATAAATAAAAAATATAAAAATTAATAAATAAATTATAATTATTAAAAAAATTTAATATAACACTTATATAATTAATAAATATGAGTTAATTTATTAAAATAATAGATATTAAAATCTATAATATATATAATAACAACTAAATAAAATATAATAAAATATTTATAAAACAAAAAAGTAAAAAAATTAATACTAATTAAATAATTTAATACAATACTATAATGAATAATTAATAAATTAGAATATGTATGTAATTGAATATACTTGGACTAAAATATTATAAAATGTACATGTATGAAAATGAAAATATTTAAAAAAAATGATCATAAAATAGGCATCTTCAATCTATACAAGTGAAACATAAGAACGATATATAAAACTGGATTTTAAGATACAAAAAGTAACCTAAAAGCCCATCAAACCAATCATACCTGGCACTGGCATATACTAAATATATAGTTCAAAAACAAAGTGAAGTAAGGTTACAAAAATGAGTAGTAAACTGCAACAAAAATTACAATGTCTTTTACCCAAAAAGAAAAGGTGTTGTCAACAAATTAAATTCCAAGAACTTGCTACTATACCCCAAGTGCACAAAATTTTCTAACCAAAAATCCAGAGGTCTTTTGGAAGGATTTGTAGCCTTACTCAGCCAGTTTCTTTTGGGACAGTTGATCCTCTTCATTTTTTACCATGGCTTTCTTTGCCAACTCGTAGCCGGCGAAGTTCATGGCACCTAAGGGAGCAATCCAGAAAAACCGGGGTACTGCTCCTTTGAACAGACCGAGAGGTCCCTCATGACGGAGTATAGAAAAGGCTACCACTGACATAGATATGGGTCGGCCCCCTGGAGCAGTCATCATTCTAGTTTTCATGACATCAAAAGGTGTAGTGACAACGGCAGCTAACCCTCCAGATACAGCTCCAACGGCAATAGTTTCCCATGGTTCCAGTTCCCGTCGAAGAAGTTGTTGGGCAAGCTAAAACAAGATGCAGAACCCAAATGATAAATCTTATAAAAGGTAAGGAATAAAGTTGTAGATGAAAATATTTTTAGATAAGAGTCCATACACCGTGGGAGACTATATCAAGTACCCAAATTTTCTAGGAATATTTTCCAATAAAAGATGGCCTAGACCAACGTCATATAAATCTGTAGTTCATTAGAGACCTATATACCTACTGGTTTTATATAGAGTTTTTATAATTATATAGAGAACTTGCTTATCTAAGACAAAGCACCTTTTTAGCACACTAATGCATGGTTGATACAAACAAAGTTCTAGTGCCTTGAGCATGGGCTTTGACTACACCAACAAATGACTCTCGAGATAAATAAAAATTCTCAATCTCAAGACAAATATCTATACCACCAACAAATATTGAGTGTAACGGTAAATCACATTGCACTCCAAAGGGAACACAAGTTCAAACCTTGGAGACAACATTGTTGAGAAGAGCACTCACAAATCCCCAAAAGGATTAGTTTTCATGGACCATAAAACAAACATGGAAGATACCTTGGTTATACAAAAAAAAAAAAGGACAACAATCAATACCTTTTTGGATTCAGCATAGAGGCCCATCCCAGCAACATAGAATGGCACCTCACGGCAGAGAGTGGCTCCAGTCCCACGGAAAAAACCTTTTAGACCATCTTGGTTCCAAGTACCAACAATAGCTTCTCCAACGTTGTCAAAAAGACCAGCTTGCAAACGCTGCTTTAGTACCTCACAAGGGATCCGCACCGCTGTTCCCAAAAGTGTACTGCAGAATGATGCCATGGATTGAACCTACATAACATGTAAATACAAATTTTAGCACAGTTAGCAAAAAAAGTGTACCATACTGAAATTGGGAATTTGAGTGTTCAAAGATCAGTTCCTTCAGCATGAGCAAAAACAGAGACAAACCCACAAAAGCACATAAGGATGCACTCGCATACAAAGGAGTGATAAACTTCTTGAGCACATAAAAACACACACACACACAAAAAAGAGGATTCGAAAACCAGAGTAATGGGTAAATGCTAACATGAAGTTAGATGTACTTTTCAAAGTGGTATTGAAGAAAAAAATTGTATTAAACAGTTTCGAGTTTGCTTTATTCCTTTCCCCTCAAAAAACAAAGTTACGTTCTACTTCATTCATAGAGTGTGTATCAAAAGTGCACAATGGATGACCTCAGGAACCCCAGACAAATATTTGAATAAGGTAGCCCGTTCAATATCACTTATGCAACAAAGAAGAGACTTCAGCTTCAACATGCGACTTTTACTTTTTCTTAGGAACAGCACTTGTAAGGAAATTTGAGCAATGTACGATATATTCCTTACGATAGGAAAACCAAGGAAAGCTAAAGCTTAGTGTTATAAAGAAATAAGAGAAACCCAACCACAATTTCTTAGGTTATTTTTTATGTTCATACATAGAGTGCACATCAAAAGTGCACCATGCATGACTGCGGGAAACCTGGATAAAAATTTGAATAAGGTAGACTGTTCAACATAGCTTATGCAATGAGAAGAAGAAACTTCAGCTTCACATGCAACTTGCCCATTTTCTTATTTCTAAGAAAATTTGTGCAATGTACGATAGTCTTTCCAATGGGAAAACTAAGGAAAGCAAAAGCTTAGTGTTATAGAGAAACAAAAGAAACTCAATCACTATTGTGTATTGAATAATAGTGCAACAAGAAGTACCTGGATCTCTGGGAGGTTTGGAGCAACATTGATCAGTACAAGTTTACTTGCTTCAAATATTCCTGTTCGCAGGCCATGGCTGCAATGTTGAAAGAAAGCCAATCAGACAAATAAAAGAAAGAAAACAAAAGCCAAATCAAAGTCAGAAAAGAACAGAAAATATATAAAACCTTGAAAACTGTCCAAGAATTGCAGGGATTGAACCCCGATATAACCCCCGTACTCCAACTTGTGGAAGCTTTGAAATAATTTCAGGGAAGGTAAGCGTTGATGCTTGAACTCGAGTCTGATAAAAAAAAAAGCAGAAAGAACAGAAAATTTTAAATCAAGAAAAGCCCTGTTGATTGTCACAAGATGTATTCCATAAAAGAGAACGGCATAGCCTAATACTAAAAAAAAAAAAGAGCTGTTTCAGAAAGAAAACATGCAAGACTACGTGCATCTTTAAGCATAGACACTACTTTGACCCCTTTTGGAGCTCAAGCGCTTTTTAGTGTTGATACTTTATTTTGTTTAATCATGAACAAGGATCGGTGAAGAGTCCGTAGGGGAACTTAGAACTACCAAAAAGATGCCTCTACCAAATGAAGAAGACAAAAAAATCTTATAACAAATATTGAAGTAAACAACATTACATAATAGGCAGGGGCAAGAAGACACGTAGAACCAGTTACACAATAAGTTGAAAATGTTCCATTACTTGCACAACTAGGCCAAAGCCTGAACCATATTTATCAAAGAAAATGGACAAAACTCAGGTACCAGGAAACTGTATCAAATTATGGAGTACTTGAATAAGGCTTCCAGAAATTGTACGTAAAACTAAAAAGCAAGTGTCTAACAGCATTTGCAGGTTTATATTGCACAAAAGCAAGCACAAAAAATTTTAAACAAAGACCACCTGTGATATAACTCAACATATTGTAAGTTTCACAAAGACTATTTCCACCACATGTGAAAGAATATTAATGGTTATGAAAGTGAATGTCACACAAGAGCTCTCCAATCTCCATCCGCCACACTGACAAATAAACACTAAGATGGCAGATTAGATGTGTCCTTGCAGAAGAATGAAAAGATATGATGACTAGATGTTAACAATTAGTAGATTTTATAATGTAAAACATCAAGAAGTTGAAGAATGTGCCTTTATAGTATCAACTGGGTGCAGTAAAGATGTGGAGAGTGCACATGAAAGACCCCCAGCCAACGCGGATTTAAGAACACTTCCAGCATGTATTTCCACAGGTGGTGCAACAGCAACAACAGTTGCAGCTTCAAACCAGATATTCCTTTATGTAATATAAAAGGAAGGTAATGTCAAAGTTAGTCGCTACAAAACTAGTGAAAAGGAGTGCACATGCAACGCAAAAAGTATATGTTTACCAAAGGAGAAAGGAAGTTGAAGGTAGCCACTAGTAGTATTAGGCTGCCAAAACTTTAGACTAAACATATGCATGGTTCAATTAGAAATAATAGCATTTTTAACAAGGTATCCAAAACAGGAAGTACGGAGCAGTACTGCAGTAAAAGAAAACAATTTCGCAAAAAGGACCTACATACAATAACTGGGTAGCCATGATCCAAATTATAAAGTTTTAATTTTGAAAGATACAGCCTGAACAGAAAGGAAATCTAATCATAAATAAAATTAGAACTTGAGCTTCAGCTGCAGTTTCTAAATAAGACTAAAATGGAATTATTAATCTTACCGAGGGTCATCTTGAAGTAGGCGATCAGAAGGCAACAGAAGCATAAAATTGCGGAAGTGTCCATATGAAATAGATTCTTCAGTGTCTGCATTCAAAAATCGCATCATAGCAACAGCATTGTCTTCATTTGCAGGAAGTCCAGCATTTTTAAGTGAGGCCAATATTTCACTTTTCTGGAGGGTCCCAGACTTGCTTAAACAGAGAGAAGTATAAGCTCGAAGAATAGTTGGCTCCTTCTGTTCCATCAAAGACAAAAACTGCTTCCAATTGAAAGATTTAGAAAATAGATGACTTCTCGTGCGGCGCATGAATTCCCGAGCATATCTCTGTGGCAATTTTCTTTTTCTCATAGCAACTTCAAGATCTTCTAAAGTTACTTGTCCATCACCATCTCTATCCAATTCTTCAAAGAACCTCCTCCCTAGAAGAAGAATACATGAGTAAAATTGGTGCATAGCTAGTTTACTGTATAATCTTAATCACCATGGTAAATTACCCAACATGAAATTAATGCTACAAAAACTCAAAGAATATGAACTCATTGAGCAGGAAGTTTGATAAATCTAATAAGTAGAAGACAAATTATCAATGACAAGTCATAAAAACAAAAGCAGAACTTATGTTATGCTGGAATATTACAATCTGAAATTCAGAATCTTCAAGCTGAATTAGGATTAACGGAAAGGAGTTAACCAAAATCAGAATCCTACACACACGGTTCCTAAACTTTCATCATGAAGAGAAATACACTACAAAGTTTAAGAGCACTATGGTTTACATTATGGTACTTATAGTCTACATACAGCAATATACATAAAACGGATGCCGCAACTCAAGGAACCAAACAAAGAGAAAGAAAAAGATGCAACGGTAGTTATTCACTAAGTTGCCTGAGAAACCATACCTTCAGACTCTGTGTATCTGAAGAAATCCTGGACGGAGAATAATTTCTTCTTGTCAGGATGGTCTTGTGAAGAGCGGCCCAAAAGCGGTAGAAGCTCAACCAATTCTGTCAGTGAGACGGTGGATAAGGTGGATCTCAAACGCTCCACATTTGATAGAGGAATGCTAAGAATCCCACTGGCCAGTTTCTGTGGGGAATTACCAGCCGATTCTTCTCTACGTCCGGTACTAACACCATCATCACCCTCTTCATTCACATGAGAAGCAACTCCAACCATACCTGATGGAACACCTCCCACTCTAGCAAACTTCAAATTTCCCAAAAACCCATTTACATCAGCTTTTTGACCTTCCCAAATGCTTGCCACTACTTTAAAGTAATCAAACTGAGAGGGCGGAGATGGAGTCTGTGGACATTCACAGTGCTTACAATTACTTTCCTGTAGAAGTTGATCAAACTTCTGAAGATTTTGAGTCAACTGATCAAGAATAAGCCCTATAAAACATTCAACATGTTTCCCATAACTATGTTCCAAACCCTCATTCTTTGCACTAAACTGAGCCTTTGCCTCTCTATGCTTACACTCGGATGAAGCCTTTAATTTCATGTCATGAGTACATGAATGTCGACACCCTTTATCTTTGTCACCCATTTTCTGAATTCTTTTCCTACCCGTGTTAAATGAGCTTGGTATAGCCTGAACAAAACCGTTAACCAACACTGACCAAGTAGCAGAAAACTGAAAGCAATTCATACAAGACCCTTCATCTCTATCCACATCCTTTTCTTTCAATCCTTTCCTAAACGCCTCAACCTTATCATTGTTCTTGCCATTTCCAGGCGAAAACATTCCTATAAAAGCCTTGATCGGAACTTTAACAGACGGCCCTTTCTTTCTCTCTTCACTACCAACACAACATTGGCCATTATTGAGAATACTACCAAAACTACCATTACTCTTCTTCATACCAATATTTGAACCTTATCATTCCTATCACTAACATTCAATTGGGGAATCAATTCAACATGCTTTCCTTTATCATTTGACACCCCGAAACAACTTTCGACATCTTTTGCAGCTTTCTTAATACCCAATTCAAGAGGTAAAAATGCTTCTTTTACAAATTGAATCGAATTTGAAATCGATTCAATCGGATCATTTTTAGACAACATTACTCTTACCACCTCAAAAAACTCCTAATTCTTTGATACAAATTTCTCCCCTCTGTGGAAATTCAACAAGAACCATATTCAACACACTCATAAAATAAAAACATAATAATTGAAAAACCAAATCTTCAAGCAACTCAAAGGATGAAAAAAGCTTATACTACTCAAAAATCATATGCAAGAATAGATTCGAACAACCCGAAATCTTTATTTTCCTAAAATAAAAAGCAAAATTAGCACTTCTCCTAATATTCTTACACCAACTAAAAAAGAACCCACCAAGCTAGAACCACAATTTCAGCACAAAATAATAAAAAAAAAACCCAGAAGGAAAACTAAATCTATAGCCAATAAAAAGGATATACAAATGAATTAAAAGGAGAATTTACTTGGGAGGAGGATCCGTTGAAGAAACCGTTGCTGCTTCTTAAAGTAAATCAAGCTTATCCATACTGACAAAATAGATAAATGGGGTATTAGTTTCTTGTCTGTTTCATGGAAGAAGATTCCATTTTCACCCCAAAAGAAAGAGCAAAAACAAAAAAAAATTATATCTCCAAAATGGGTTCTTCTGAATTCTAAGTTCTCAGTTCCTCTTGAAGTGAAACAAAGGACTGTTTCAAAAAGGAAAATGGAAATTCAAGGACTAAATGCTAAATTTAACCCTTTTTTTCGATTTTTTCTTTTAAAGATAGCGAGAGATATGGTTGTGGGGTGGCAAAGCAGGAACCTAAGAAGGGAAGAAGAAGAATAGGCCTCTGGTTTTTTTGGTTTTATTGATTTATTTATTTTAATATTTAATTTTTTTTTTCGAATTATGGAATTTTTAATTAAATAAAAAAAACTTGGGGATAAATAAGCAGGAATGGATAAAAGGCTGACGTAAGGCTCTGTAGGACCTCAGTTTGGCCTTTCATTTCTCGAGTGTATAATAATATTAATTATTAATTTTATTTAAATTTAAATCTAAAAATCGAAGTAAATCTAATGTTTATCCATTTGGTAAATAATAATAATAATAATAACTGAAATATTGTATAACATTTTGTATCTTTGTCTATTTGTGGTTACTTTAAATAAACTTCTATTTTTATACAAAATAATTGAATAATACCTAAAAAAATTACTATGAATTAAATATTAACTCAATTAACATTTAAAATATTACTAATATATTAATAATAAAGTTATCAAACCCAAATATATATCTTCTTATGAATAACCCAAAATGTTAATAAAAATATTATAGTAAATTAATAACTGGAAAAAACATAAAAGCTGCGTCCAAAAATTATTTTTTTTTAAAAAAACTGTGTGGGGGAAAAAACAAACGAAATTGGCGGATCCATAAGTTGGATTAGTGGCTAAAAATTGGTCGGCAAATAAAAATTTGACATCTACCTTTCTTTTGCACTTCTTCTTGACACGTTTCTTTTAACCACTAATGGGGATTCGATTTCAATTTTCTTTTTGCAAAAATAAAAGATTTGTTTTTTTTTTATTTATTATAAATATGAAATTTTTAGTGATAATTAGTACAAGGATTTTTGATAAAAGTGATTCCACCTTTATTTTTTACTAATAAGGCCGTTGGTTTAATTTATAATATACACATTGTTTACATATTTTTATTATTTTAGTTATTATTATTATCTTTCTTATTTTAATCACTCATTGTTAATTTTTATTATATATTCTTATTTTAATCACTTAATTTTAATAAATTTTTATTTTGATTATTCATTTTATGTTTTTAATTTCTTTATTAAAATTTAATTTTAGTTTTTAGTAAGAAAATCAATAAAAATATATACATATATGATGATTTTGAATCCATGCCAATTACATTAGAAACTTTTAATTTTACCAATAAACTAAAGTTTTATTTTGATTATTTTATATATCTTAATTTATTATTCCTTCCAGCATTGTAAATGTTGTTAATTGAGTTATTTTCACAAGTTAACTTGGCATCGACTCAAGATTGATGAAAACGCTATGATAAATAATTTTACTCATTTAGTATTCTTAATTTGATATATTTATGTGTTTAAATTTTATTTTACTCACAATTTAATCTAATTGTTTATTTTAATATTGCACTTATTATTAGTTAGTTACATTTTATTATTTATTATATGTTATTATTTTTTATGGCTATTATATATTATTTTTAAACACATATTTATGTTATAAATTTATGATTTTCACACGTATACATATGATAAAATTTTTAGCTTGAACAGTTTTAGTATCATAAAAATAGTATTTAAATAAGTAATAATATTATATCTACTATTTTCTTCCCTTTTTTAAAGAAAGTTATAGGTCGAATGAATACTCAAATATTATTCTTTTGTTTTTTTCGAATAATTATTCATTTGATAGTAAGGTAAACACACTATTAGTAACTAAATTAAGAATAAAAAATTGTTTTTTTCACTTAACAAAAAAAATATAATTTAGTCATTAAATTATTCAAAAGTTTTCTTTTAAGTCATAAGATTGTTAAAATCGAAGTTATATGTTTTCTCTGTCTGCACTGGTTGCACCAATCGAAAACTCTTTTTCTCCTTCTCTTTCACCGTTTAGTTTATCTTTTTATGAAATAACTTTGGACATCATGAATTTACGAACCAAAATTCAAACAATTTTTCTTCAATCTCCGATACTAACTAATAATTTAACTTAGATCTAAAATATTACTTCTACTTGTCGATAAATATTAATCCACTGTACCGATCATCGAATCAGTGCTTGAAGCTCATTAATTAAATTTTTTAATAAAAAAACTTAATAATTCAATAACTTAAATAAAATCATTTGAATAGTTCAATAATTTAAATAAAAATGTATCCATAATTTAGTAACTAAGGCGGTAGTTTACCATTATAGTATATGGCTATTGAAGATCTAAAGAGGCTGCACCTGTTTATCCCGAACCCAATTAGTAATTAATTAATTAGTGTTAGGGTACATTAATAAACGGATAATCCCAACTATCTTTCTTTTAAATTATTCGTATTATTTAATAATATTATACATTATGATTAATTACAAAATTGGCGATTATATGGTTGATGGTTCAAACTCAAACGTGGATGGTCAATTGTTTTAGAACCAACCGACTATTGCAATCAGAAATATTAAAATTTAATTTTCTTTCTTCAACACGTATTGCAACCACCGTGGATGGTTATTAAGAGTTTAGGTGAATAGAGATAAAAAGTTTTGTTTTTTGTTTTATTTTTTCAGTGTTTTGTCTCATTCTTGTTGTTGCAGTTCACTGGACGTGTTTTGTCAGTCTGATGTTTTGTTTTTATTTTTTTTAGTTTATCTTTGTTTTATTATTTTTCTGCTACATTTTAATTTCGTTTAAAATGTTTCTATATTTAATTTTTAATAAATTCAGCTGGCATATTATTCAAAAAAAATTGACGGACAAATAACCATTATTTTTAGAATCGAATCAAATTAACCGGTCGAATTAATTGGACTGAGAATTAATTTAAAACAAAAAGATTTAATTAATTAACCCGTAAACGGATTGAACCCAATTTTTTTAATTAAACCGATTAAATTATGATCGGTAATTGGATTGGCCTTTGTAGCACACAAATCGCTTCAAACGCAATTAAGATATTATGAAGAATGGGATATGTGGGAAGAGAAAAGCAAAGGTGGAAAGTAAATTTGAAAAGGAAAAAGAAGAATGGCCTTTAAAAGATATTTATTTTGGTAATAGTGTTTCTAATTTGTATTGATATTGGTTAGATAAGTTGGGCAGATATTCGACAAAATTTATGATTTGTTCCTATCACAGAATCTTTTTATTTTTCATTTGGATAAACTTAGCATTAAGGGTTTTCAATGGGTATTAATCCAATCTTTTTTTATTAATGTTCAATAATCTTTTATAAAAGTAGTTAATTAAACTAAACTAATTTCAGTTAATTTAATTGGTTTTTCTATTTAACTGAATTAAAATGATAATTTTATATACCTATCCTCCTTCACATCTCCTAATTGGTTCGGACAAAATCTACTGAGTTTGTACATCGAATGGGAACTTTTCAATTAAGACTGCATACCAAATGATTAAAGAAGGCATGTGGAACATGCAAGATACGGGCTGAAAAATCGTTTGAAAATATCAAGGATTGCATCATGTTCGCTTCTTCTTATGGCTCGCTTACAAGCAATGTTTGCTTACTAATCTTGAACGTGTAAGAAGGGGTGTTGACCAGAATATGTCATGCCTAGCCTGTCATCATGAAATAGAAGATACTTTGCATGTCCTTAGGGACTGTCAAGTTGCTAAAGATGTCTGGAGATATTTCGTGTCAGAAAATTGTCAATCTCAATTCTTCTCTGGGAGCCTCCCAGAGTGGATTAGGTTCAAATTGGAAAATTTTGGGTGGTTGCTGAGAATAAAAGTTTCGTGACCGACTCTTTTTGATTTGCTAACTTCGCGCACATGGAAGAACATAAATCTTTTTGTATTTCAAGGTTTATCTTGGAGCTTGTTAGAAATTATCAAGGTATCAATAAGTTAGGTGAAACGGTACAAAACAACCCATAGTTGAGATTTGTCTAGTAAAAGTAATTTAAATTATGAGTATTTCTTAAGAAATTATCGAAATGGTAGGGTAATTGAATGATAACAAATTTTCTTTTCACCAAAAAAATTGATAATTTTATTTTTTTGGTTGAATTTTATTTTGTTAATTTTTAGATATTTTTTGTTCTATTTAAACTTTTAATATTTTTTATTTGACCCAGTAGCATAGTCCATGTACAATTTGGATTTAAGCTTCATGGGTCCATTAGTCTTATTATTAATAATTTCAGGTAAGTGATTAATTTGATTAACTAATTGAATGATCGAATTAACTTATAATTAAAATTTAAAAAAGAAATCCTCAATTAATCTTAAATCGAAGTAACTTTGAGGTGAATTAATGGTATTAATTTGGTTTTAATTTAAATTTAACTGAAAAGTAATAGCAAACTTTGAGGGTTAGAATATTTAATTACAAATTTACTAAAGCTTTTAGATTTTGTTTTCTTTTTTGAGAATACAATACATATCATTTATCTCACCAGTTTAAAAAAAGATGTCCAAATTCTAGTGAAGCTACCAATAACCTATATACCAATAAGTCCTAAAAGCAATCAACAAAAGTAGAGAAACAAAACAAAATGTTAGTATTTAGAGTGTTGTGCAGATATAGTAGCTTCACTATTGGCAACATTGGCAACCCCAATATTTTGGCACAATACTAACTTTAGTTGGTAGTTTTTGGCTTCAACTTTGTATTAATCCTCTGATGTAATATGTAATAAAAATAGTAATTCGGTTGATAAGTACAAGTACTTAAAATATTTGTTATTCACAAGATGAAAAACTAAGGTATAAAGGAGATCATCTGATTCTGAGGCCCATGAGAGACAAAGTGTGAAAAGTTCTAAAAAAATTTTAAACTATGTCATTAACATGAAAGTGAGATTTTGAAGATAAAAGGTGATTTTTTAAATAATGTGATAAGATGAGTATTTCAAATAGAAGATAAGGGAGCTCATTGACTATTTGAGTTGGTTATTTAAATGACTTGCATTACCAACTTAGGAGTGAAGTTTTTTGGGTGTATGATAGAATCCATTTTGTTTGTGTGGGGAACTTTTTGGTGAATTTGTCATCATTGAACAACCTTGTAATACTTGCTCAGTGACTATGAAAGTGGGTAGTAAAAAGGACATTTAGATGTAGAAAAGTGAGGTGGTAACTTGTAGTTAAGGGGTTGGGTTTAAATCATTGTTTCTTTCTGTTGTGTTGATAATAGTGAATTGGTTCTCTAAGCAATGCTCCACAAATGTAGGTTAAGTTCGAACTGCATTAACAATCTTTGTGTGCAAAGTTTTTTTTTTGTTGTTGTTTCATTTGTTGTTGCTACAACTTTAATTACAACATAACCAAGTGTAATTTTAATTGGAATCTAAGCATACATTTAATTGGTTTAGTAAAGATCCTACTTCTGGCCAACTACAATGGAAGTAATGAAGGAAGGAGGATCAACAACTCGACCATCACTCTTATATGGATTGAATTTTTCTAGAGAGAAAGAATAAGGGCATGCATTAAATCCATTGATGAAAAGGCGAGGAAAGTTGTTCCAACAGGATTGGTGCATCCTCAAACTATTGAAAGAACTCTTAAGCCTAGGGCAACCTAAACTACTAAAGAAGACAAGGTTGTTAGTAACAATTTTAAGGCATTATATACAATATTTGATGGGGGTAGATCAACAAGAATTTAGGAGGATATTTAGATGTGCATATGCTAAAGAAGTTTGGAACATTGTGAAGATAGCTCATGAAGGAACATCACGAGTAAAAATGTCAAAGCTTCAAATGCTCACTACCAAGTTTGAAACTATATGCACGTCTAAATCTACATGGAGGTCATGCACTTGGTGAGATATACTCTAAAGTTTAAAAGTTGTTGAGGTCACAATGACAGTAGTATAAAAGTTGTTGCTATTGAAGAAGCCAAAGATATTGGTTTCATGTGTGTTGATAAGCTTATTGGCTCTCTTTGAACATTTGAAATTAATATTGAAGAGTCTAGATAGGGGTGTTATAAAAGTCAGTTAAACCAAAAAATCAAACCAAATAAACTGAAACCTTTTACCTTTTAACAAAACAAGATCCCCATAAGACACCTTAATGCCACTAGACTCGATGCCGACCCTGCAACCTTTCGAGTCTAAAATACCCAAAAAGATAAGATTCTTTTGTAAATCAAGTACATACCTAACATTTGAGAGTGTCCTAATCGTCCCATCGTGCATCCTGATTTAATAGTACCAATATTGATTACCTTAATGGATGAACAGTTTCTCATATGCATAACTCCACATTCAATCGAATTGTATGTAGAGAACCATTCTTTGTTGGGACACATGTGGAAAGAACATCTCGAATATAGGATCCACTCAGACGTAAGCTCGGAGCTTTCGCTCATTGATACTAACAAAAAATCATTACCCCTTTCATCGACCAAATTAGATCCAGCTACATCTTCCTCGTTGCTCTCAATAGACCTTTTATTTCTTAGTTTATAACAATCTACCTTGACGTGACCTAACTTCTTACAATAGGGACATCTCTTGTCTCACTTCCTTGATGTTACCAAAACCTAGGCTTGCCTATTTGACTTACTATCCGAACTAAACTCATTATCGAGTTTGTCTTTACTCAACGGATGACCCTTCACATTCTCAAATGAGAGATTATCTCCACCATAAATCATGGTTTCCCTAAAAGATTTGTATGAAAGGGGTAAAGAGCACAACAATAGCATAGTTTGATTGTCATCGTCAATTTGAACCTCAACATTATTTAAATCATTCAAAAAGTAATGAATTGACTATGTGATCTCTAAAAGGCTCACATTCACTCATACGAAGCATAAATGGACGTTGTTTGAATACTAAACGGTTAGCCAAAGACTTAGTCACATAAAGGGTTTCTAACCTGTTTTGTAACACCCTAATTCCAGACCCGCTCGCTAGGATCGAGCATCAGAATGTTACATTCATTGTCGAAGCAACTTCTATTAAATTCAATTCATTCAATCATTTTAATCGCACTAGTAAGACTAAATAGTGTTTACAACATAATTTAAAAACCTATCTTAAATCAATTCGAATTTTTAATGGCACTCGTAATAGTTTATAATTGAATCAAGACTAAATTACAAAGTTTTTCAAAACCCCGAGCCGTCATCGCAACTGTGGGGTTCCTCGTTATGACATCACTCACTGACTTGAGCTTGTCATGACGTAGTACATTCGCGACATGCACCCTGTTACGTCCATTTTTTTCATACTTCAAGTTTTTACCGGCTAAGTCTTGTTCAATTTACATATTCCAAATCAGTTCAACTAATGTATCATTCATATCATTTACATTTATCTATTTCCGTATTTCAACACCATATGATTCTCAATCAAATTTATAAGAATAAAACAACTATTAAAATTTTACAAATAAGTCCATTAAATCAACATAAAACAATTATTCAGTTAATGTCCCATCAATTCATTTACACTTTTCATGTATATTAACAATTCCATCATTTATAACAACTTTTTAAATTACACACTTCTATTATTTTTTTCTCCTCCTCCTCTCCATTCCACATCCTATAAGTGCATATATATACATATATATTTATATGAATGTTTATGACTTCTAGTATAGCATGCTTATAAGCAACATTAATTATGTTTTCACTAATTACATATTTTAGCAAGACTATCCTTTAGAGTAGCAGTCACTAAATTATTTATATCTTGACCTACAGAATTCGAAATTAAGATCCTTTTTTTTTAACTAGGATCAATGAAATTTGTACCATTAAAATTTCAGAATTTATACATTAGTCAAATAATACAGTTTATTCTTTAAATCCTCTCATGTTCTTCTGCTAGGTAGCTCTGACCCTTCTTCACTAAAAAATTGTTAACTTTCAGAAAAAGTCTCGTATTAATTTTTCGTTTATTTTCCTTGAAAATAGACTCATTAAGCTTTTATTAATATAAATTCCATATCCTAAACATTTTTTACAATTTATAATGATTTTTCAAAGTTAGAACAAGGAAACCTAAAATCATTCTGACATTGTCTTACAAAAAATTATTATACATCACAATCTACAATTCCATTTCTTACAATGTTTCTTCTATGAAAAAATAGACTCAATAGGCTATAATTACATATTTGATTCAACCTCTAATTCAATTTCTACAATTTTTGGTGAATTTTCAAAGTTTAGTTACTTGTGTTGTCCAAAAACCATTTTAGTAGAAACATTTTCTTTGTCATGATTCCTTTGCACTAACTTTCATCTAATCACATATATTTATTATACTTCTAGTTAATGTCAAAATTAATCACTTATATTTATATGTTTATAACATATTCATTTCTTTACATTAATACTTGTCATAATTATAAATCACATTCACTCCCTCACTTGAAATCTTCGTGCCTCTTCGTGTCATACTGCATCAATACTTTCTATCTCTAATGTATAAATTAAAATACACATATTATACTTTTCATTCACAATATATTTAACTCAACTCAATAAAATACAGGGTTAATTTGAAAACTTACCTCCAGGGATGAAGCCAGAAAATTTTTTTAAGGGGGACCAAAATTAAATTTTAACTTTTAATAGTCTATATCTTTATAATTTTTAAAGGATTAAATCAAAATTTTATAATTTTAGGGGGGCAAAGTATAATTTTAAATTTACTAATTTAAAATTTTAAAAAATTTCAAAAGACATAACAAATAATTTTCCATTTTAGAGAGGTTTAGGGCTTCTGCCAGCCCCCTAAATTCGCCTTTGTTTACCTCTTGTGACAAGAATTTCTCCTCTTTTGCTTCTCTTCCATTTCTTTCTCAACTTCATCACTATCCTTCTCTTTCCATCTATTTTTCTTCACTTCCATCTACTAGTTTATTGCTTCTAAGTTGATGATCATACTCTCTAAGATCTTTACTTCCATTTTCTTTTTTGATGCTCATAAAAATTCTCATGATTTTGAAATGAAATAGTGGAATTAAATAACCAAGAACCAAATTGTAAAAGAAGGAAATGTTTTTTTCCCTCCATATGCCATTCACGTTGGGGAGACAAAGATGAAGAAAATTCGTCATCTTTCCTCCCTTTTATGACACCATTTTATTATTAAAATATTATCAAAATATCTAATTTATATATTATTAATATATTAATTTAAAATATCATCAACATCATAATCACAATTCAATGACCCATATTTTACACTTCAAGGCTAAACAAATCTAATGGTCATAATTCATCCATTTATCTAATGGCTTTTTAGTAATTCTTCTCAAAATTATTTATTTATTATTTTACTAAATGACCATTTTGTCCCTAGTCAAATTTCATATTTTCATTTATGTCCTTTTACTTTTGATTATTTGCACTTTTAGTCCTTTAACTTTTCAAATTTATACTAACCTCTCAACTTTTGAATATTCACACTTTGACCCCATCACTTTTTACTTTTTCACAACTTAGTCAATTCCTCAAATTTATCTCACAATATAATACTATATATTTTTTATTATTTTATTATTTTATAATTTATTTATTTATTTTCAACCTTCTCCATTATCCAATATATACCTTCCTCTACTAACATTGATGTGCTTTATTTCATTACTCGATAATTCAACTATACGCTTTCTGAATATAACACTTTACAAAATTTAGAATGATAATTTTAGGGGCAATACATTTCTCCCTTCCTAAATAAAATTCCGTACTCAAAAATTTTCTTAATTTGAATAATTATAAATTTCATTATTTCTAATAATATGATTTCAAATTATAAATTACTTAATGAATTTCTTATTTCATTTTTCTCTAACATTCCTTATCATTTACTTTCTTTATATCTTATTTCACTAAGAATATATCTCATATTATTTTTCTACCAATGGAGTTTTGAGGATGTTACATGTTTGATCAAGATTTTTGAGCTTTTTGTAGGTAACGACCTTTTTCAGGCCTAACTTAACTAGAATGTCATCATCCGAACTTACCACAGATTAAAATTTGTGACATCATCGAACTTCTCAATATCAAACATTGTTGCTACCATCTATGAACGAGTTGAATGCGAAAATCAAACTAGTTCTGATACTAGTTTGTAAGTGATAAATCTGATTTAACAACGAACAAGTAAAATAACAAAGAAATTGAAAAGATCGAACACAAATATTTTACGTGGAAAAACCTTTCTGAAGAGGATAAAAAATCACCGGCAAAGATAATTTCACTATAACGACAAAAACAAAGAGTGAAAAAATTTCGAGTTAATCGTGTTGACGAATCCTATTGTATCATCCTAACTCGATTTGAAATTTTCTCGAATCGAGTCGAGTGAGATGAAATTCGAATTGAATCAAATATATTTGTTCGAGTTAAATTTTTAAAAAAATAACTTTGGGTCCTTGTAACCATTGTCACCCACCGTAATCAAATTTGTTATTAATTTTCATCACCTTATAATTTATATATTAATCTTTTATATACAAGTTTGCTTCTTTACTAGCTTAGTTGCTTCAATTATCTTTTGATTTTTGTCACTATATATTTTGAAATTAAAAAATATATTAAATGTAAAAATATAATTTTTTTAATAAAAGTTATTTTAAAGATAAAATGTGAAATTGATACCAACATAAAATTTTAACACAAATATTTTATGACATAATTAATAATTCAATTTTAATATAAATATTCAATATGATTAAACAATTCAATAATATATTCACACAAAAAAATAATTCAATAATATAATTAGTAAAAAATCTAAAATTTAATTTAATAATATAAATAGTATATATAAATAAAATTATTACTATTTAGGTTTAGGGATTTTTTCTAGATGATTTTGATTTTTTATTTGGGGGTAAAAGGTAAGAAATAAAAGTTTAGGGAGAAATAAAAAGTTTTGGGAGTTTTGGAGAAAAAAATATTCAAAAAAAATTGAGGGGGGGGAATGGGTTTGGGGTAGATGGGGGTGGGATGGGAGGAGAGTACAAGTTTTAGGGGGAAAGTGAGAGAGAGTAAAAGTTTTGGGAGAAAATAAAAAGTTTTGAGGGTTTTTGGAAGTAAAATTTTGGGAGAAAGTAAATGGGGGAATAAAATTTTGGAGGGAAAATATTAAAAAAAATGGGGAGAAATGAGTTTGGGATAGATGGGGGTGGGAGGGGAATAAAAGTTTTGGGAGAAAAGAGAGAAGAAGTAAAAGTTTGGGGGTTTGAGGTAAAAATATAAAATATTATAGTTTGATATTTGGTTTATTGGAATTATTTGACTTCAAAAAACTCAACTCGATTTGAACTCGAAATTCGAAAAAAATTGAATTGATTCGAATAATTCGATTAACTCAAATAACTCGATTCTTTTAACTCAAAATTCAAAAAAAATTTGAGTCGAATGAAGTTTTAGTCACCCTTAATGAATAGTACAAAAGATGGAAATAAAACTAAATTCTAACACTTGAAATAAGAACCCTAAAAACGTAAATACAAAATTCTCTGATACCAGTTACAGGGAGACACTGGACACCAGATAGGATAGAGAGGCTGGGAGATAATTACAGAAAGATTACAAGCGGAAGAATTATAAAAGTGTCTAAAAAGACTAAGAAGAAATGGAATGAAATCCCGAATGCCCCGGTTAGGCTTAACATTCTCCTTTTATAGGAGAATTTACAAATTGTATTCACAAATTTTTGAAGTCCGGATCTTCATCAGATAAGGATGATATCACTTCATGTTCTTGGAGTGAAACACCTGGCAAATGCTTTTCCTTGTTGATAAGCATTAGTCATCAGATAAGGATGCTATCACTTCATGTTCTTGGAGTGAAACACCTGGCAAATGCTTTTCCTTGTTGATAAGCATTAATTCTTCCGGATCTTTCTTTGGTCATTACTTCTTTGTTGAAGTTTGACACGTGTTTATTTATGACAATTTATTTTGTCTTTTATCCCTCCTGGATGTTGTCAAGGTTCATTTCTTCCAAATCATCCAAATTTAATGAGGCATTGGAAATTCTAGGAGGTGAATTCCAATTTTGTCATGTATCCCTGATTTGTTCAAGGATTTCTGAGGGATAATCATCCATGTCCATTTCGGCTATCTTTGTTAATAGCTTTATGGCTTCATCATCTGGTTCCTCATGGTTTTGATCAAAATAATCATATACAAATATTCTCTTGCCGTCTGTACAGGAATAATATGTCTGTCTTGACAATATTTCCTTGGCTTTATTCATCAAATCAATTCCTGCTTGGACTTGATAATGGCGGAAATTCTTTTGGCATCTTTCAATGGTTTTGTTTAGATGCTCTGGATCCTCATTTACAGCTGAAAGTAGAGGACCTGCTATAAGCTTAGAGAATTCCCAGATTTGATAAGGCTGATAAAATTTTTCTTTTCCAGCAAAACCAATTAAACTATATATATTGAAATGAAAGTAAAGCATAAAATCAAAATTTTTAGTTTTCTTTATCAACATAGATTTTATGAAAGCAGGAAAATCTTTTGTTAGATGAAAAGAAAAATTTTGTACAGTTAATTGCTTTACAAAACCCTATTCAATACTTGTTATATCAAATGGTTCATGATCAAGTCTAAATTTAATCGCAGGGATTTTTTCTCCCGAAATAGTATTATAAACATAGGCTTGATAAAAATATTCAGAAAAAGATTTCTGAAATACATTTTGCTGTTTGCAAATGTATTTATTGATTTTAGAAAATACATCTGGTGGTAAAATAAATTGAGATTTATGAAAAAGACAAATTTTAAATAGCTTATTTACTACTGGGTTAGTAGTTCCTTTTTCTTTGAAATATTGAACTGTATCAAGAAGATTGTTTATCTCCTTGAGATCAAGATATCCAATATCAAAATCATCCCACTCTCGAGTTAGAATGGAATTTAATAGTAAATTATGGCATTTATTTTCCTCAGCTGTTTTTTCAGCTAGTATTTCAGAAAGCTTGGTTAAAGCTCTTCTAAAATTTACTTTTTGATTTGTGATATGGGTTTTCCATATTTCATTAATGATATTATATAATTCTGGTGGTATACCAGGATTATAAAAATCTTTGATTTCACTCATCTGTTGTTTTCTCAACAGATTTTCATCAATGCAGAATTTTTCTGCATCCTTGATTACTTCTGCATAGCTGGCTTGATATGCAGAATTAGGATCCTGAGACCAAGGTGAAAAGTTGGCCTGAGGTGTAAACTGTCTTGGTTGGACTAGTTGTCCAATTAGAGGATATTGATATGGTAAATAATACCCTTGATTAGGATATGGATTTAGAAAAGGAGTTCTTGAAAATTGTGGGTTTACAAATCTTGGATCTGGTCGTTTTTTACAAACCGTTGTCCATTCTCCTACTTGCTCCAAAGGTTTTTTACCTTTGTCCATCGGGCCTGCTAAGATAGTCAGCAATAATATTGTCAGTACCCTTTACATAAAGAACTTCAAAATTAAAAGTGCATAACTCATTGTACCAGCGTATCCTTCTTGGATTAGTTTCCAAACTTTTATTAGTTAAGAATTGTTTAACTGCTTGATTATCAGTTTTTATGATAAATTTTTCAGGAGCTAAATAAATAAGGAATTTTTTTATTCCTTTTTTAATAGCTAACAATTCTTTTTCAAATATAACATAATTGGCTTCATTTGTTTTAAACTTGCCAGAACTATAACCACATATTAATTCTTCTTCATTAATATTGGTTTTAGCCTTTAAAATACATCCCCAATGGTTATGAGATACATCTGTTTCTAAAATTAATTTGTCACCTTGTTTAGGTAAATATACTTTTGGTATATAGTTTATTTCAGTCTTTAGTTTTCTTACTAATGCTAAATCTTTTTCTGTCCAACTAAAAATTTTATCCTTTTTGAGTTTATCGTATAATGTTTCTATCTTTTTTGATAGATTGGGAAAGAAATTTCTTCTGTAATTAAGTATTCCCAAAAATTTTTGAAGCTGTTTTTTATTTTCAATCCTTTCAGGAAATTCTTGGATTTTTACTATAATATGATCTTGGAGTTTAAGACCATCATTAGATAACTTTAATCCTAAAAATTCTATTTCGGTTTTTTCCAATTCTATCTTTTTAGGACTTAATATAATTTCATGTTTTATGAATTCTTGTGAAATTATATTTAGATGTTTTCTGTGTGTTTCCAGATTTTCTGAAAATACTAAAATGTCATCTATATAAACTATGCAAAATCTTTTATACTTACTAAATATAGTGTCCATCCATCTCTGGAAGATTTGTGGGGCGTTACACAAACCAAATGGCATTACTCTCCATTGGTAATGTTAAGCCATATTCTTTACATGCTTTATTAGATACTAGAGCTACAACCAGTAGCTGTAGAAAGAATGCCATTCCTGTAGAAAAATGGGAAATTATGAAACACCCAATTAGGGCCGTAGGAATAGATGGTAACGAAACATTAATTCAATATAAAGCTAAAAACATACCAATCTACATAAATAATGTAAGATTTATAATACCAAAAATATTATGTTTTCCTGCTATGCATGGAGACATATTATTAGGTAATAATTTTATTTATCAACATTTACCTTTTTCTATTAATAAAAATACAATCATGTTATCTATAGATAAAACCTCTATAGAAATACCTTTGGTAGAAAACCATAAGTTCGTTTGTGATAAGCATTTCCTTCCTTATAAGAAGGAACAAATTAACCAAATTGAAACAAATCATTGGTTATATAAAATCCTAGAAAATAATATCATAATATCATAATATTATTGTAAGTTACGTCCCTTTATATTCAATTCTGGTTAATTTCATGTTCTTTTAATCTTGAAACCCATATATCTGTTATACTGTCTTACTGTTGCCTGTTAATCTCAGAGTGAGAGTGTTAGGCCATAGAAGTAAGAAACTTACAGATAACAGAAGGTTTTAGGTACCAAAGATTAGAGAAACATGGAAGAAATAAATTGTTTATATAAGGATAAAACTTGTAATCATATTATGCATATTGATTCTAAAAACGAAAACAATATAGCTTCTTTAAGTAAAGGTTTTAATAGTTTAATAGATATAACTTCTTATATTTTAATAAACTCTATAATAAGTTAAATAAGGTAGAACAACAAGTTAATAATATAGGAATGATAACCGAATTAGATTTGAACAACGAATCTAAAAATATGCTATTAGGAGTTAATAAAAAATTAGAACAAGTTTTAGAAGAAAATATAGAACCTGAAACAAATCTAGGTCCTCTATATTATGGTAATAGTAATATAATATTAGCACTTTCGGATGAAGAAGAAACCTCATCTGAAGAATCATCTTCTAAGCATAAGAAAGTAATAAAAAATTACACCAAACAACAAAAATATGATTTTGAATCATATAAACAATTAATAGAACATTGGAAACAAAAATTTTCCAAGACAAATGACCAACTTGAAAGAATAGAATACTTAAAATTGATAGAAAAACTATATGAAGATCAAAAAGATCTGTTCATATTGTTTAACTACCATTATATGTTAAATTATGATACTACAGACAGTAGTAGTAGTAGTTCTGAAAATTCTAGTAATAGTTTAAATTTAGAAGATTTAAAAGTTAATAGTGATCAATCTGATGAAGAAACAACTTCAACAGAAAAGGATGAAAATATAGAAATCCCAGAACCTATGGAAACTGATCAAACAGATCAAGATCCTAAAGGAAAAAGGAAAATAGATTCTGAAAATTTAAAAGATGACTCTTTAAGATCAGGAAACAAATCCTATGAACAGGTAGATAATACCACAAGAATTTTCGAATATCAATCAGATAATATCGAAAATTTAGCTACTAATGAAATTAAACCTGAAAATCCAGGAGAATCTTCTAGTCATCCTATACCAAGTAGGATAGATGATTTATATAAAAGAAATGTTGCTCAAGGAGGAACATATTTAGACCTTACTAATATTCCCATATCAGACTATGAAAAAACCATAGATGATTGGGCACAGTCTATGACAATTGTTGTAAACAACAATAATTGGACTAAGGAAAATTTTCTAAATTACTTTACTGGAACATTTCAAGGAGATGTTCTACAATTCTTAAGAAGATGGAAAGAATCTGATAAAGGAAAAGAAAAAAAAGGTCAGCTAATTAATCAAATTCAGACGACCAAAGATTTACTAAAAAGATTAACTCAAATTCTAAAAATAGAATTTTGTGGTTATAATGATAAACAGGATCAAAATAGTGCATCCAGTTATATATTAACTAAAATCAAGTTATGTGATATAAGATATTTAGAAAATTTCTCTAAGAAATTTCTTCATGAATATCAAAAATTAAATAATGATAATATAGAATTCTGGAAAAACCAGTATTTCCATAAATTACCACCACCTTGGGATGAGATTTGCGTCAAAAAATACGAATCTTATCTAGAGAAACATAGTAAATTATCAGGTTTAGATATAGCTACTATAGATTCTATAGGCAATAGAATCAACTTTGCTAAAGAAAGAATCACTAGCCATTGTCTACAAACAAAAGCGGCTAAACAAGTTAAGCATAAACTAAGTTCGCAATATTGTTCTAAAATACTAGAAAATGAATGGGAATTTGGATGTAAACAACCCATAACTCCCTTTAGAAAAAATAAAAGGAAGAATAAAAAATATAAGTTTATAAAAAGAAAATATTGGAATAAAAATAAAATAAATTCTAATAATAAAAATAAAAAGAGAAAGTTTGTTAGGAAAAAGAATCCTAATAAATCTAAAAAACAGATATGTAAATGTTTTATTTGTGATGAAGAAGGTCACATAACCCCTAATTGTCCTAACAAAGGAAAAAGTGCTAAGAAAATGATAAAAACCTTAGAAGAAGAAAATCTAGAGGTTTGTTACGGAGAGGAAATAAATCCTGAAGAAATATTATATGAACTAATATCAGAAACAGAATCTGATACAGAAGAAGAATTTATATTTATGATGAATAGTTCTAATAATCAATTAGAAGAAATCCCTACAACTGAACAACAGGACATAAGATTGGAAAATTTAATTGGAGAAGAAAAAGATCTCTCTGATGAAATGATAGAAAGAATTAACAAAAACCATATTTCTAAAGAAGAAATATATAAGATATCAAAGTTCAAAATATGGACTCAAAGACATATTGAGAAAATTAGTGGCAACACAGTCGCTAAAGATACTAGAGGAGGATTAACAGAAATCCCTTTATTTTCTAAGGAAAAAATTAAGAGGATTAAAAAGAAATATCCTCAGGTTAGATATATACATTTAGGAATAATCATGATCACAATTAGAGCTTTATTTAGAAGAGGTCATGATATACCAATTATAGCAGTTTTATTAGATAAAAGATTTGAAAATCCAATAAAAGCACTTATTGGAGGAATACAGTCTAATTTGCATACTGGAGTAGTAGGATTTAAGGTAAAACTCAATTACTTTATATCCATTACAGACCCTCTAATAGAAGAATGTCTATGTTTAAGAATTCAGACAAAAAATTCTGATATTAAGGATTTAGCAGAAGATCTAGCAATAAGCTGGACTTCTATAAATGAATATGCTAATACAGCAGAAGTGGAAATAAAAGAAATTAATAATAAAATAATTGAATTGTTTGAACCCAATAAATACACTACAGATATACAGCCTAGATTAGTACATTTAAGTGACCTATCAGTTCCAAAAGACTGGATTATAGGTAATATTAACAATCCAAGTACATCCAAACCGGCATGTACTATAGAATATATAGCATCAGGTGATAAGTTATATTTCAAGAATAATACAATTACAGACAGTAATAATAATCTTGTTTTACCTTCTAGTTCTCAAACAGAGGATGAAATAGAATCAACACCTATAAGAATGAAAACAGTTCATATTCCTATATTTCCTACAGAACCAACTGTAAGTTCAAGAAATAGTATATCAAGAAATAGCAGAATAGAAGATATACAATCTTCTATAATTATACAGCAGATGAAAATTGGAAATAATGATATAATTACATTTTCAAATTTTCAATCCAAAAAATATTATATATGTTGAAATTACATTTCAATTCAGAGAATATAAGCCATATTCTTTACATGCTTTATTAGATACTAGAGCTACAACCAGTAGCTGTAGGAAGAATGCCATTCCTGTAGAAAAATGGGAAATTATGAAACACCCAATTAGGGCCGTAGGAATAGATGGTAACGAAACATTAATTCAATATAAAGCTAAAAACATACCAATCTACATAAACAATGTAAGATTTATAATACCAAAAATATTATGTTTTCCTACTATGCATGGAGACATATTATTAGGTAATAATTTTATTTATCAACATTTATCTTTTTCTACAAAATTTTTCTTTTCATCTAACAAAAGATTTTCCTGCTTTCATAAAATCTATGTTGATAAAGAAAACTAAAAATTTTGATTTTATGCTTTACTTTCATTTCAATATATATAGTTTAATTGGTTTTGCTGAAAAAGAAAAATTTTATCAGCCTTATCAAATCTGGGAATTCTCTAAGCTTATAGCAGGTCCTCTACTTTCAGCTGTAAATGAGGATCCAGAGCATCTAAACAAAACCATTGAAAGATGCCAAAAGAATTTCCGCCATTATCAAGTCCAAGCAGGAATTGATTTGATGAATAAAGCCAAGGAAATATTGTCAAGACAGACATATTATTCCTGTACAGACGGCAAGAGAATATTTGTATATGATTATTTTGATCAAAACCATGAGGAACCAGATGATGAAGCCATAAAGCTATTAACAAAGATAGCCGAAATGGACATGGACGATTATCCCTCAGAAATCCTTGAACAAATCAGGGATACATGGCAAAATTGGAATTCACCTCCTAGAATTTCCAATGCCTCATTAAATTTGGATGATTTGGAAGAAATGAACCTTGACAACATCCAGGAGGGATAAAAGACAAAATAAATTGTCATAAATAAACACGTGTCAAACTTCAACAAAGAAATAATGATCAAAGAAAGATCCGGAAGAATTAATGCTTATCAACAAGGAAAAGCATTTGCCAGGTGTTTCACTCCAAGAACATGAAGTGATAGCATCCTTATCTGATGACTAATGCTTATCAACAAGGAAAAGCATTTGCCAGGTGTTTCACTCCAAGAACATGAAGTGATATCATCCTTATCTGATGAAGATCCGGACTTCAAAAATTTGTGAATACAATTTGTAAATTCTCCTATAAAAGGAGAATGTTAAGCCTAACCGGGGCATTCGGGATTTCATTCCATTTCTTCTTAGTCTTTTTAGACACTTTTATAATTCTTCCGCTTGTAATCTTTCTGTAAATTCCATTTCTAGTGTGGAAAAATATTTATTTATATGTTAAATTCGTAAATCAAATAATATTAAAATAATTTACCCTAATCAAAATTTAAGTGTGAAATTAAAAATAGAAATTAAAAATAGTGTTTAACATAGTTGAAAGACAATTATTGCAAATTACACATAGGAAAATAATAATTCTATAAGAAAGTTTGAGTCGCCAAAGGTTGGTCCAAGCCTTATGTGGAACCAATTGAGTAGAGAAAAATGTCCATTGTAATCGAATTTCTAGACAAATTTATCTTCATCGCCATGAATAGAGAATCCTACTAAGAAGGTCAGAGCCTTGACTGGGGTCGATTAAATTTAAAGATTTCTTTTGGTCCTAGTTGTTGACATGAGGCTAGAGGCATGACTGGACTTCAATACCCGAAATAGGTGGTTTGATAGTGTAGACGAGGGGGAAATCCATGCTCGTGCTGATCCCGCTGCTTTTGATGTCCCAGAGTTCGACATCCTTCCCTTGTACGTAGATATCCTCCCATTGAGAATAACTTTCCAAGCTTAGGAATTTGTTAGCTTGGGCTTGATGGGTTCGAAGGGGGTGATGATTGCAATATATGGATAACAAGACTCTTGTGAGAAGACAATTTTGATTTGTCATGATGCACCAATCATTTTTTGAAATGAGAAAATACTAGTCCTCCCAATTCTCGACCCCCCTTCAAAAGAAAGAGCACAGATTTTATCCCAGCGATTAGGGGTGAAATTTCCTGTGTGTGTTGTGGCCTCACCAAAATGATTTTTTTAATGTTATCACAGATGTAGTTTAGGGCCTCGAAAACATATAGGGGGTGAAGGGGAGCGAAGTCAAGGTAGATTTTATGAGACTCAGTCTCTCGCCTGCCTAACGAGAGACACTTAAACTTCCACGAAGTTAGTTTGTTGTTCACCTTGTAGGTTAAATTGTGAAAAAAAAAACTAAAAATTCCTATGCGGTTTCCCCAATTCCAAACTTAGATATTTCCTGGGTTGGTCAATTTTTGGCTTGTGGTGTAGTAAAATGACTGAGAAAGAGCTCCGATTTATAAAAATTAATTTGAAGTCCTGACAAGAAGCAGAACATTTGGAGCAACGTCTTGAGAGATCTGCAAGTCTGCACGGAGGAAATATAAAAAATGTAGCAAACATAGGAAAAAAGAAGATGATTAGTAGGGGGCATTCCTAAAGATTTTGATTCTCCATATGAATCCATTTGTTTCAATTTTTTGAAGCATAAGAGAGGGAATGCTGATGCATAAAACAAAGAGATAAAAAGTGAAAGAAGATCTCTCTACCTCTGATCGAGTTAAAGCTTTTTCAGACCAGAACGTGATAAAAGACCGTGAAGGAATTGTTTCACATCTTCAAGAGCTGATTGGAGCTCAACGGCTGGTTGCACTTTATTATTGAATAATAAATTTTATTATATTCATCATATTTAAACAATTCACGTGCAAATTTAGATAAAAATAAAGATCATGTTCTTTTTCTATTGATGGTAAGATTAAAGTTCTCTTATTATATTTATTTACAATTTAAATTTTAAATTAATACAATACTAGAAAAACAATTAAATTATATTCTATAGAAAATTTATTTAACTGTATTATGTAATTTTATAATTTTTTGTACCATTAAACCTATTTTGCAAAGCCTGTTTCAAGGTCGGCAAACTAATAATTGGTAGCAATAAACCATTAGCTGTTGCATTAAGCAAATTTGACAGTTACCAAATACAATACAAAAACTAGAGTTACATTTCTGCATATCAGACATTTATTAGTTAGCCTGGCAAGCAACTGTCATGGCTACAAGGTACCAAACAGGCAATGCTCCTTCAAGACTGTTCTAAGCATAGGAGTGATGTCTGTGACGATCTTTCTCCCTTGAAGAATACAATGAGCCACGATAATCGCGATCTGGGAAAAGAAAAACAGTTTCAGATCACGAACTAATCTATAACAAAGAAATTACAGTGATTTAAAACTTCATGGAAAGCTAAAAACATACCGCGTGATGAGTGGTGCCTTGATTTTTCAGAATGCCCCCCTGCAACAAAATCATAGTGGTTACAAATTAGTATACGAGAGATGGTAATCAAAATCAGAATTATTTAATCCATTCCCGTAACGAAAATAAATGAAACAACCTGAATCTTTTGTTCTATCCTTTGATCGATGACCTCGATCCTTGACTTTATCTCTGTCCCTTTCGGTCTCATCTCGCTCTCTTTCCCGGTCGGAATCTCTGCCCCTGTCACGATCCGGGCCTTTGCTCTCTCCCTGTCTCTTTCCTCTGTCCCTCTCCCTTTCCCTGTCTCTGTCCTTGCTCTTTTCTCCGCTTGATTCTGTTTTGTGCTCAGACTTGGATTTATGCCTCGGTTCTTCTCTTGCATCACTGTCTGTGGTAGGTATGCTCTTCGATTCATCATCACTCTGCTTGGATTCTTTCAGCTTGTCAAGAGCCATTTTAACCTTAGCTTCTTTGGCTCCCTCGGTTTCTACATCAGCTGCTGCTACAGTGGTGTTGGAAACATTGGCATTATTATTAGCTGGCGGGCTAACCGGAACTTCCTGTAAAACGGTGAGAAAATTTCAATTCCACCTTTGATTAGATTAATCTAAAGAGCTCATATATGTTGAATTTAGCTTAGTTATATAAAAAAAAGGAAAGTTCAGGATTTCCTCAATGCTATCCCCCTTGCTCTTTCATGCCATAGGTGCAATTAAGAGAAGAGATTATGTGCTTGGAGATTTAACATAAATATTTTAGCAGCACATCCGGCCAGTGAAACTTAAAAAAGAATGGAAAGTGAGAAACTAAAAGTCGGATTCACCTTTGGAGGTGGCTGAGATTGTGAATCAGCAGATCTGGTGGAAAATGTGAATGGTTTTCCATCCTTGCATACAGGAATGTATTGAGCCTTGGGAAGGCTGTACAAACGAGCCAGAACCCTACAAACCTCATCAATCCCAGATTTCTCTGCATCAAAAGCCTTCCACCATGGTGGGTTCTCAGGAAGGGGGACTTGGAACCTGCGAGCAGCAGCATATACAACTCCACATGCCACAACTTCACTCTTGAATCGAACGCACAAGGTTGTTCGTAAGCTACTCCAAAGAGAGTTGATGAACATCAGCACAGAAAATAGTACAAGTTCCACCAAGAGAAATAATAACATATGCTAGTGGTTCAATGAACAGGAAATTGACAGCACAAACTAAAATTCAGATGCGGAAGAAATTCCATGTAAATGCATAGAATCCAAATATAAACACTAGCAGTGGCTTTTCTAAGGCAGTTCATACATAATGTCATCCAAATATGGAACCAGAAATATCAACTCATACAAGAACATTTATCTGCAGAAACTTCAGAACATTACCGCTCAAGGGAAATAAAAAAAGCATTAGAAAAGATTTATCTGCAACCATAATTTCACAGCACTCATAATTTAGCTACACCATCCATGTCTATTTCTATGTCAATAATGAACCTCCAGGGATCCAAAAGACAAAAGTTAAACACTTAGGGTGTGCTTTGGTCGGGTGGAAAAGTGGAGGGATGGGAGGAGGGAGTGGAAAAATAAATAAATTTGGAGTGTGCTTGGTTGGGAAGAAAATAAAGAGGAAAGAAAATATAAGTGATCAAATTCCTCCATCCTAATGCATAAAAATCAATCTTTCCAAATTGAAATGATAAGAGTAGAGAAAATGAGAGAGAGGTGTATGTTAGTTCAAAATTATGCATTTTTCAAATGTTTTATTTTCTTTCCTTCCATTTTTCAACTCTACCAAGCAATGGATGAAAAGAAAATTACTTTTTCTTTCCATTTTTCCATCTTTCATACCAAGCACATCTATGGAAAGAAAAATTATGTTTTCCATCCATCTAGTTTTCTACCCTTCAATTTTCCATCCTTCCAAATTTCGTTCCACTCTACTAAGCAAAGCCTTAGCCTTGAAGAAAACGCTCAAGGCTCTAACTCCTCTGACCAGAATCATGTCATTCTTACCAACAAGTTACAAAAAGCGTTGCATTCTCATGTAATAACTGTTCTTGTGTCTCATGACTACTCCATATGCATATTATCATTCCCACCATTGTTGCACTATCTTCCTTCCACTCACCCTCTCTCCAGGTAGCACTATTAATCAGTTCTAAAAGGGTATAAGCATAATGACCCTCATAGTTTTCTTGAGAAGAAAAGCCAGAATAGAAGCTAATATCACCGAAAGTAAAGAACTCCCATTGCTAGGCTCTGTCAAAGAATGTTTTTAAGCCACAATAAATAAACCAAAACTGCAAACTATAATATTTTCCAATATAGATTCATAGAACCACTTGGAATTCAAAAGTATCTTAATGAAACCTTACAACCTACATTTAATTTGTAATCAACCCTTGATTTGTTTTATGGTTTCTAAAATTTTGAATCTCTTCTAAAGAGTTGACGCACAATCTAGCAGATGTTAGAAATTCTCCCTTCTAGAAGTATCATTTTCCTATCTCCAATTACATATCTACTTCAGAAACGTTATGCTCAATGTTAGGTTTGTCATATCAATGCCCCACTGTTATTGCATGAAATTGTTAGGTTCATTGAAAGGAAACCAACAGAATAGTAAGAACAGATTCCAATATCTATATCCACTGAGTTATCAATTGGGAATTGAACTTGCCATCTTACTTCAACTATAAACCGGTCATAATAGCAGAACCTTTTGGTTTGCTTATGAACCTAAGTGTATAGAATTAATACTAAGAACAGTAATTACTATGAATTACCTACAATAACTAAATGAGCAAATAAAACATGCACTAACAAGATGAACACTGTGAATAAAGGGTGCTTCTGTTGCAAAAGTACCTATCATTTGCTAGATTCCATGCTTCCTGCCTCAACTCAGGAGGTGTTTCAAGGGTAGCAAGATAGTTAGATATGAACTTATGGGGATGTTCAACATAGACAAACAAAACCCATCTCTTTCAGTATGTGCCTTTCCGTTCTGCTCAATTCTGCTTTCAAGTCTGAAAATTTCTGCAAATAACGAACAGGAAGTTAGAAACAGTCACTAGGAATAAAGCCTAGACAACCTGCTTTAAAAAGGAAGTGCTGAATTAGTTAAAATATATGAACTTATAGATCTCACCTTTGAATATAGGTCCAAATGCTCTATCGGTAAGTTCTCTCTCCTACATTCCATTCTGTGGAAAACTATGATTACTTGCCTTGCTCTCCGAGGACTTTCCTCTAATTTTGATGCAAGCCACAAAGAGCTAGCTGCAACGATCTACAAAGAAATTAAAATGTCAAACAAGGATAGATTTTTGCAATCTTGAAGAATTAGCAGGGAAATCAGTAGGAAACACCCACTACAACTCAAATGTACTACAACTAATCGATCCTACACAAAAACAAAATCATAGGTAATTAACACTAATTCTTCTCTTCCTCTCAATTTAATAAGTTATCAACAGCCTAAGAAAAGAAGAGATTAACCTTGACATCAAAGCGGGCAAATGACTTCTTGCAATAAAAACGATGGAAAAGAACCTGGCCAGTAGCCATGACAGCTTGAGGCCTGTAAGTAAAAAATTAAAGAACATAAAGCAATCAGAAAATTCCTTATAACATATGATTTATATAACTAAAATTGACCACAAAAAAGTAAAGAAATAGTTACAATTTAAGTAATATTCCGCTTTCTTGGATGAGATCACAGCCATAGATTCTTAGTGTAGTTTCAGTTGCTTCATCTATGCCATCTTTACTTGAAGGTGAGTTCTTTAGCTGCTCATCCGTTAAATAGAAGTTGTCAATCGCCGTATAGATCATTATTTCCTTAACAAACTTCAATTAACTGTCACAAACGAAAAAAGAAAAAAAAAAGTCAAAATTCTGCAGCCTGAAGGTTTCAAATAGCGGAGGCAGCGGTGTGGGCTACCTCGATAGCGGTGTGAACAAATTTCACACCAATAGCACTGCGGATCGCAGCCGCAAATAGCAGTGCAACGGAAAATAGAGGCGAAAACGGTCCGCTGCTTCCGCTACCGATTACTTTAAAATAATTTGGCCTTCTCAACAAAGAAAACAAAACCTTATGACTTAAGTGGAAATCAAATCTTCAAGTTAAATTTAGGGTTTCAAAAACGACCTTAATTTCCTGGTCCGTCGGAAACTGGAATAGAAGGCTTGCGCCCTAAACTGGAGGAGGACACGGAGGCGTCGGAGGAGGCGGTGGCGGAGGGAATGTGTGCAGAGAGATGAGGGCGGGTCGGGAATTTTTGAAGAAAACTTTATAAATCCTTTTTGATATATAATTTTATTCGGAGAGAGCATTAATAATTTTATTACAATTTAAGCCTTTATTTAAATAAGGCAGTTTGATTCAGAGTTAATTGCATCAAACCCCTCAAACTATTACTCATATTTTAAATTGATCCCAAACTTCAAAACATTTTAATTATATCCTAAATTATTGAGGTTATATCAATTAGATTATTTAATTATTAAAATTGTTAATTAACATATCAAATCTTATATGACATAATTTAAAACAAATTTCTTAAATGAAATTTTCAAAATGAAACATTGCGAGATAATTTTTAAAACTAAAAATAAAGTAAAACGAAGAAAAAAAGAAAATGAACGATAAAACTTTTGTAATAGTTTCGAAAACCTCAAAATCAAGAACTTTACTATATCTGTTTTTATTATATTTCTTTGAATTTTTTATTTTAAATTATTTCACATAAGATCAAGCATGCTAGTTAACGGATAAATTAATGGTTTTAATAATAAAAAGATCTAATTGATATAATCTCAATAATTTAATGATGTAATTAAAATATTTTAAAGTTTAGAGATTAATTTAAAATGAAAATCATAATTTGAGAATTTTTAGTACAATTAACTCTTTAATTCACCATTTGTTAATGAAATATATAATTTACTTTGTACATAATAATTTTTACTTTTTTTTACTTAAAAGATTTCCGTCTATGAACTTATGTAATGGCTTAATGAAAACATATCACATGACGTTTTTTATAATATATATATATATAATATTAAAAAATTAAAATAAAAATATATAAATTCATAATATATAATCTAAATATATAAACAAAATTATTTTGTCAAAAAAAAATTATGTTAATTTTTATTTAAAAGAAAGAACATGTTATTATTGTTACGTGACTTACCTCAACAATTATTACATTAATTTTCATGATTATTATGTAAAAATACCACTTTAATTCCTCTTAATTTCAATATTGAATAAATTGGTCCACTTAAGAAATCATAGCAATTTAATCCCTATCAATTTTGAAAGTGAGCAACTAACACCAGTTAATCACATCAATTAATGTTTTCCATCAATTGTTCATAATTTTGATAGATGTAATGATAAATTAAACCCTCAATATTTATATATTCTATCAATTTGATCCTGATTCTAAAAATTAAAAAGAATAAATAAAAAACTTTAGCTTCAAACAAATATAAACAATTAGACCGAATGTATAAATTTTGAAAACTAAATTTATTATTTTACAAATTAAAACATATAAAATTGTCATTAATTATCCTTAGATGCTCACTTTTGAGCTTGACAAGAATTAAATTGCTTCGCTTTTTTTGATAAAAACTAATTACCTCAATATCAAAATTTAGAGGGACCGAAGAAAACTTTTACCTTATTACGTAAAAACACCTCTTAATCCCCTCAATTTCTTTTGCCCCATTTAAAGATTTAAAAAATGCTAACAATTTAAAAGATATATATTTTTTTTCAATACACATATTTAAATTGGTTTTCTTAATTATTTTGGTTCAAATTCTTTTTTACTTTCTCTCACCTCATTTAAAATTTTAAAAAATTCTAACAATTCAAAATATATATTTAAATTAAAAATTTTAAGTTAATAACTCATCCATTACCACACTCCATTTATGCAACACTATCATATGCCAATCCTCCTGCTTGCCCATCATTACCACACACTTAGATGTGCTTATAGGTGAGGCTTGAGTCGTACCTATGCATGATATTAATATCATATGTAGTTATCCAAACTCAATAAAGCTTAAAATAAGAGTTTTGAATTTTGATCAAGTTTACTCGTATTTGTAAATGGTCAACTCAAATCTATTTAGATTCGTCCATATTTTTTGTATTTTTTAAAATATAATTATTTTTATTTAGTATTTATTATAGATATTCGACTATATATATTTCTTGTTATTAAAATTTTAAACATAAATAATTTAATATATTTTTAATATGTATATTATCATATAGTATATTTAATTTTTCTTATGATATAAGTTACATAATATATAAAATAAGTGAAAAAATACTATAAACTTGAAATTGGGTTGAGAAGTTGCCCAAGCTCAATTTTCGAACATAATATTTGTGTCTAAACCCTCTCAAATTTCAAGAGGACCTTCAAACTTGAGCTGATAACTCAACCCTTAAACAGGTCTACACATGCCAATTGTCCCACCTACCTAGCACTACCTTGAAAACATCATTCACGTGTTGCTCCAACACAACCCAGGATTGCCTTGCACAACTCTATTCATTTGCGTGACGCATCGCTTCAGGTTACTACTGCACTACTTGCGCTTCTTGCATGATGATGGTCAGAGATCATTAGACCTGTTGTCTAAAACCTATGGATATTGCTTTTGTAGCATTCCATACCCAAACTGATCGTCAGGTCCCAGACACAATATGCTACATTCGTTGCCGAAGTAATTACAACTTCATTTGCATGTTAAATAAATAGTTTATACAACTTCATTTCCATGTTATTACAGTGTGGTTTAATTCCACATAAACCCTTGCAAATTCACCATTTATACCTTTTATCTAATAAAAATCTATAGCAATTAACTTTTATGGTTTTTACGATTTAGTTCTTGTACCTTAATTACTAACCGTTCAATAAAATTATTGGACCAGAACTCAATACAACTCTATAGTAAACTCGTAAATATTAATAAATAATATTTACTGAATCGATCATCGAAATATGGGGTTCAAAACCGTCATTTTCGATACCTCTGAAATATGGGTTGGTACATCTATTTTTTAGTAGTCATCCGCTCCGATGTCCAAGACAAGACATCTCCCCAATTGGACTCCATAGACGACATATTAATCTTTCAATCAGTTTTCTCATTTCCGATTAAACTAAGGACATGTTTAGGTTCTCTACTAATATAAATTGTCTTTTCGTATTACGATCCGACCAAGTAACACTGCTTATATTAGTTAAACATTAGACAACCAATAAGCTAATAATTGCTTCTATTTTTCTATACCAAAAATCACGTAAGGATAATATACAAAGGGTATTAATGTAATTCATGAATACTTTTATTAACCAATCTGTTCGAAAAAATTACAAGTGTACATAGATAAAATACTACACTTAGGACACTAGATCCAACAGGTGTTACATGCCAAATTCATACACTATCTCAATTGACAATTTAATATGAACATATCATACCATGCTTTCTAACAACAAGATACATTAATTTTCATTTCATTTCATTCCATTTACTCATGTCATTATTCCATTTCTTTCTCAAATCTATTGATTAGCTTGTATCCATATCGACACTCAAGGCTCATTTTTAACCGGTTCGCATGATCTTTCACATGCTATCATTTGTCGCATTTCATATACATATATGTTATACCATTTTTATCATCATTTCATATCACATATCATTTAGCAAGTTCATGTTTTATAACCCCTATTAACCGGACACGAATTCAAAACGAGTGCATGGATAATCCAACCATCACACTAATTTGGCACCAAGTGCCTCATCAGAATGTCCAGAGTATAAATTGCGCTTCATGCCTTATCGGTATAATCGAAGTAAAGGTTGCTCCGTACCTCATCAGATGTCCAAAGTATAATATGCACTCTGCGCCTCATCGGTATAAATTAAAGTATATCGCGTACACTAATCTTATGGCACACCAACTATATCTCACTCTGCTCGAAATAGTTAATAGGGTAATCAATTTTCCAATTACATACTATATTCATGTTCATGATCACATATATAGTTTCATATCATGCTCGATTATGTTATTCACATCTCAATTCAATTTTCAACATATTATATCATCAAACATGAATAAATTCATGAGACAAGTGATAATCTTACTTCAATAGTTAGTTTGCAACATTCATGAATATATAAGTCAAATTATAAAAGTACAAATTGAATTTTCGTCACTCATCTAGGACTTTCGTCTTTCTTTTTATTTTGAGATGGCCCAAAGTCCTCTTTAGCTATGTTAGATTCATTTATTAAAAAAATGTTAGTTCACATACAAATCACATTAAAATAAATTATCAACATATTTTGCATTTTATTTATTTTATTCATTTTAGTCCCTATATCCGGGATACTCATATTTTTTTCATATCTAACATTAGATTAAAATATGATTTCACATCCTTTCATTAGGGATCTTATACTTTCTATCTATAGTATAACTTCATGAAATTTTTTGATTTATTCAATTTAGTCCCTATTATCACAAAATTCTTCTAACAAGCTTAACTTAATTTCTAACTTAGTCCTTAACATAATTCAAGCTTTCTAACTACCAATCTTTTCATATTCAAGCCTAATTCATCAATTTCACTCTAACGAAAACTTGTTAAATACCTAACAATTGATTAAATTGATACATAAACTAGTTAAATCAAACTCCCATAATTCAAAATCTATAAAAATATTAAGGAAATGACTTGTTTACCATAGGAATTCCAATGGTCGAATGTTTGCTTAAAAGCTTGAAGTTTTCTTTCTTTTTCAATGGCATAGACGGTGAGAGAAGATGACAACTTCGTCTTTCATTCCACTAATTTGCTATTTATACTTAGGTTAATGATAGTTTAAGTTTAATTAATCATGTTTAATCCATTTATTTAATATATATTTATTCCTTAATTACACTTATATCAATTAATGACTATCATCATCATTTCCCACTATCAATATAAAGGATAATGGTTTAATAACTATTTAGGCCCTTTGGTTTATTACCAATTAGGTCCTCAAGCATTTTCTAAATTAAAACTCAATAGCTATTATATTTTTACAATTTAATCCCTAAGCTTAAATTAATGACTTTCTCTGTTAAATTACTTAACTATTCTTTAATATATTCTCATACTAACTCCATCATTATTCTTATTTTATCTGTACGGACTTGGTTTATGAAAATGAAATTCTGAAATCGCATTTTTTATACTAACAAAAGTCAAGTCGTTACAGCTTTGTTTCGCCCCTTAGTCGTTCGAGTGTCCGCCAATTTTGACCAACAACCCCATGATTTTCTTCTTCTTCTTTAAATTTATATATGCGAATATATAGATATTTTATATATACTTCTTACATTTTTGTATATTTCTTTCTATTTTTCTGTATTTTTAAAATTTATATATTTAATAAAACGTCATGTGACACAAATTCGTTATATGAAATTGGCACTTTTTTAAACGGTGTTGAAAAATTAGACCAAATCCTATAAGTGATGAATACTTTAGGTATCAAAATGAAAAAAAAAATTAACTACCAAAGTTGGAAAATGAATATAATTAAAGGGTCAAATTGTAAATTAAACCTTTAAATAATTTAGGTATATTTATTATTTACATATCTATTATATACTAATTTTTCATTTTATATTAAAATTTGAATAATATTTTTATTTGGTATTTATAGTGTTTTTATTATATTTGTACTTATTATTTTATATGTAATTCAATAAAAATACTTTGTATTTTATCATTATTTTTATTAGGGATAAAACACATACAGTAAATAAAAATAAAAATTTGTTTTCATTAATGAAAACGTATAAATTTTCCTATAATAAAAAGATATGACTAGAAGCTCAATTTATCTTTCTTTCTAGATAAACTTTATTTTATACTTTTTGAATTATGTTTGTATTATTCTTTCCTAGTAACTTAGTCAATTCTTCCCCTGTTCTAGTAAGTCTTCTCCCACTACTTTATCTATGACTTCCACTTTCCTACCTTATTCCTCACTCCATCTAGAAGCCTTCCTATATTTCCTTAATCCCATATATTCCCTTCTTTAACCACTCTCGACAAGCCCAAACCATACATGTATATAAACAAAATTTGTCTTGCCAAACCTTTTCAAAACCATACCATCATTCATTCAATTTTCTCTTCTTTTTTCCCTCTCAAAAAAACCCATTTTTCTAACCTCAAAACCCTCCAAAAATATGGATATAAAGGATAGTTATAAGATCAACCAAGAAGAGCTTGATGAAACTCTTTCCCTGTGTGATCTTTCACTTGAAAATTACCAAGACCTTGATGATACTACTTCTCATCACTCACCAAACTCTCCTTCTACTGGTCATCAATTTTTTGAGTTTCCCATCATTCCAAGTACTCCCTCAAACAACAACAAAGCAAATGACATTGTTTTTGGTGGTAAACTCATCAAAGAGCAAGGGTTTGTTCATGGTGATAATGGTGATCAAAGTAGGTATCTTTTCAATTTGTCTTCAACCAAGAAATTCAACAACAACAAAAAAGATTTGGGTTCTCTTTATTTAGTGAATCCTAAGCCAAATTCTACCAAAAGTTTTAGATCTCAAAGTAGTTCTTTTAGAAAATACAAGGTTTTAATAGGGATATCAAAGATAGAACCAAAGATGGAGCTAAATGATATGAAAAAAAGGCAAAGTAGAAGAAACCACCCATTACCCATGTTTCCTCCAGTGGCCACTGGTGATATGACGGTGGTGGAAGCCGGTGACGGTTGTGATTCCGGTGGGAAAAGAGGCCATCGTTGGAGCTTGTTGAAGCCTTTGAAATTTAGCGTATTGCCCAAGGTCTCCTTTACATGTATTCCACGCGTGTGAAGCTATTTTTTCATTGATTTTATTAACTTACATTTTATATAAGTTTTTCATTATTATTAGGTATAGTGACTGATATAAACTTTTTATATATATATATCATAAATAATTTTTTTATATATTTATTATAAGGGTTTTTTATTTTTTATTTTATATAAAATCTAAAAAATTTAAATCCAAAATAAACTCACAAATGTTGCACAAAGATCCCGAATGCCACAATTTTGACGTTTAAACCAAAATATATATAGTTTCTTTTTACATATTTTTTATAAATATATTTAAATCTATTTTTTAAATAATTATTTGATATATGGGTAGTAGAAAAATTTCAATTCCACAAGCAAAGGTGAGATTTTATCATGTGCTCTTAAATTGTATTTAAAAAAGGATGAGTATTTGATAGACTGATAATGTATTTTTTTTATTCCACAAGCAAAACTTAAAAAATTGTAATGTGTTTTTTCGAAATGTTTTATTATATCCATATAAGACTCTTGTTAATCTCCTGACTTTGCTTGTGAAATATAAAAACTTCACTAATACCATACCAAATATTTTCCCTTTAAAAAATTGATAAATGATAAAGTCTTAATTTTTATTGTGGAGTTAAAAATTTCTATTGCATGGGCACCAAATAATTACCATTTTTTTCAGCCACATATTAACCAATAAACCATATTATCAACTTGATATCATTTTATACTTAGTTATTGCAAATATATCAAATTATAATTAATGCGCTTCATTACATTAAATTAAAGCACGTTACACAGCAAGCTAGATTTTATATATAATATTAGGATTTAAATCAAATTAAAATTAAATTTTATATATAATATTAGGATTTAAATCAAATTTTATATATATTAAAGGAAAGATATCCACTCACATCAACGTAAAATTACATAAAAAAAATTTGGTGAATTATAAGAGGAAGGCAATGTCCTAACCAGGGCGAAATCAGGGATACTGGCAAGAGCCTTGGCCCCTTTTAAAATAGAAAAATTTTCATTTAGATCCTTAAATTTTTAAAAAAATTTAAATTAGTAAAAGTAAAATTGCACTTTTATTATCGTAAAAATTACAATTTAACTTTAGCCCCTTAAAAAATTTTTCTGGTTTCACCCTTAGTCCTAATAATAATACGACTAATGCGACTCAAACTCAAACCACATGTAAGATTAGGGGTGAGCAAAATCCGATTTGATTCGAAGAACTAGATAAAAAATTCAAATTTTGAATTAAATAGTTTGAGTTATTTGAGTTAATCGAGTTATTCGAATCAACATGAATAAAAAATTAAGTTTTTCAGTTTAACTTGGATACAAATTACACAATTTGAGTTTTCCAAAAATCCGAATAAGAAAAGGCAAAACTACGCCGTTTTGATAAATGTTTATCCTTTCTAAAGTTAAAAGTCAAAACCATTAAGTTAAAAGGTAAAATTATGTCATTTTGATAAATGTTTACCCATTAAGTTAAAAGGCAAAACCATTATAATGTTTATGTAGTTAAATAATCTTGTACTTCGTTTACTAGTTAAATAATCGATCCATATAAACGCAACATTGAGTATAAATAATAGGATTCGTTAACAAGACTCGACTCGATTCGAAATTTTTGACTCGATTCGAAATTTTTTGACTCGATTCGATTCGATTCGAAAAAATTTTAAATTTAATTCGGTTGCAAAAATAGGATTCGTCAACTCGACTAACTCGAAATTTTTTTATTCAATTCGACTCGACTCGATCGAATATTCAGCCCTATGTAAGATGATGAACACCCTAACCATCAGGCCAACATACGGAGTTCAAAATTACACAAATTTTAAAACATTAAATTGAAATAAATTAAAAGTTGAGATTAAATTAAAACTTTCTCTTTAACATTAAATTGAAATAAATTAAAAGTTAAGGTTAAATTAAAACTTTCTCTTTCTTTTAACATTAAAACATTCCTTAAAAAAAATTAAAAACCATTAAAACATTTCCTTTCCTATACTAATTACTTAAAAAATTCATGATCAAAATTCCGTGTATTGGCCTGATGATCAAAGGTGTTCATTGTCTTAAGTGTGAACTGGGTTTGAGTTGCATTAATCGCTGTTTGTAATTTACCAATAAAAAATTTCATCATCTCTTTCCTCTTCTCTTTTTCCCATTTTGCTACCCATTGCCAAATCAAAATTTATAATATTATTCTCCTATTGTTTCATCATAGAAGAGATTGTTGAAATTGAGATTAGCCAGCACGATCAATTTCATAATCTATTTTGATTTGGTGAAAGCTTATAAGAAGTGGAGAGTGGAAATATGCATTTATGCAAATGGATGAGAACCAAGAAAACATCCTATAAGCCAAGAACATTAGCAAATATATTAAGAAGATGCCTTACCGGTCTTTAATGATCAGTGGAGAGTGATATTGACAAATACTGTAAAACTTGCTTTGTTACTTCCAAAAACTTGTAGATTATATTTATTTGGTTTAAATATAAAATTAATACTTAAATTTGTCCATTTCTCTCATATTAGTACTTTATGTTTTTCTTGTCTCAGATTGGTACTCTTTTTTTCGGTCAACTAAATCGGTACCCGAGTCTAACGCCATTAAGTTCAGAACACGTGACGAAATGAGATTGTGACATGTGGCATAAATGATGTCATAATCTAAATAATATATTTTATACAGGTTTTCCTTCTTCTTTTTTCCCATTTTTCCCATTTTCTTTGTTTTCCTTTCTTCTTCCCAATCTCCTAATATGTATTCATTAGGGTTGGATTGGATAATCAAGTTTTGTAACACCCTAGACCCGACCCGATTGAACGGATCCGAATCTCGAGTGCTACTATACAAATTCTAACTCGTAACTAATTCATACTTACAAAACTTCATCATACTGAATAATACATCTCTTTTATTAATACTATCTGACTCAAATTCGAGTATACCGTGAGTACTTACAACCATTTAACACGCTTGTGCTATCGGCAAGGTCTTACAATGGGTATTTAACCAAATGACTAGTTTTATAGCATAATTTTAGTTAATTAGCCCTTAATTCTATGGCAATGACTACTTACAGGTAACTAATTCATTATACGCACTACGAAAACACTACGAAAACACAACAAATAATCCTCTTAATTTAGCTTGTTCAAACTTCATTAACACACTCATGCAAACCCACTCTGTATGCATAAGTGCCCACTTTGCCAACTTCCTGACACAGCCCTGATGTCGTCCCTCTAAGTATCTTCCTTATTTGTGACATAAAACACAAAGGGGTAAGTTCAATAAAACTTAGTGAGAAAGTCTCCTTTATAGACCTGAATTCACATCTAAGGCTTTCTTCTTGGGTCCACATCCTTGTCTTGACAGTTTCTTAAACTTCGCCATAATGTTCAAGTTTGACTTCTTCAAAGTCCACCTAATGGTGTTATCTTCGGGTTATTACCATGAAGCCATTCTACAGACTATGCCACGAAGGCATACTTCTTTGGAGATATCAACCGAAGTCTTCCTTTGACATAGATAGCTATAGAGGCGTCCTTGAACAATAGATAGCCACGAAGGCATCCTCAGACAATAGGTAGTAACGAAGGCGTCCAATCAGAGATAGCCACAAAGGCGTCCAATTAGAGATAGCCATAAAGGCATTCAATCAGAGATAGCCACAAAGGTTTTTCCATTAACTATGCCAAAAATGTGTCATTTACAAAATCAGCCACAGAGACGCACATTTAACAAAATCAGTCACAAAGGCTTACATTTATCATATTTAACCACAAAGGGTCACTTTTCGGTAAATAAGGTTTTCGAAGACAAGGATTTGTGTAAAATCATCATCATGAGGTTTGCCCCTCATCGTCTAGTACTCACCCAACCGTCTTTTTCATCTTCTTCCACATAACACCATAGATCTTACACTATGTAGTCTTCTTTCCTCATATGATGTAATAGCCACCAGACTAGGTTTTACAGTATATGGTCTCCGATTGTCATGACCATGGACTTTACATATTAGAGTTTCATGTTTATTATCCAGACGGATCCATTAGACGAATCCAAAGATAGAAACAAACTCATCATACAAGCTCATACTTAATAGACTCACTTCTTTTAGATTTCATCAGATCATATGCATTCACATTTCCAGACATGCAATTCACTCACTTGAACTTCATGCACATACTCCTCATGCAGAGACTTACTCATGATAGACACATCATACTTTCGCATGCATTCATCAAGCACATGCTTTCTTCACGAATTCATCATGCATAAATTTCTTTTCATATCAAGACATATCATCATACGAGCGACACATGCAAGCTTATTAGACATACATCTTACACAGAATCAGCATATCACACGTATATAGCTCACATTTTCATTTCACAGATTAGTCTTTTACAACAGAAGAGGTTAGCATATAAGCATACATATATAAGTTAGTTTAGAGATTTAAGAGGTACTCACAAAACCCTCATGAAATACTCACAAAACCTTCATCATAAAATCCTTGAACTATGACTTATTCTTCAAATTTAAGATCTTCTCATATATCATAGCGACCATTACTTATAAAAGAGAAAATCACTATTAAAATCTGTTCAAATATCCTATTACCTTCATTTCAAACTCATACAACCCTCATACATGGCCTTACTTCTTTACTTAATCATATAGACATACTTGCAGCTGTAGAACTTACCATCACATGGAGAAATTCTTGACGAGATTTAGGGTTTCAGACTCGTCTTAAGAGGATACTTCCGTTCTCTCCAGTTTTAGATTTCAAATTCAAGGAGAAAAAAAGGAGAGAATTCATTGTATTCAGATTTGAAGGCCCATTAAAATAACCCATAACTTCATTGGGACTTGGAAAAAGTAACATCACTACTAACTTGTCTTATCAAATATCTATAACTTCTAAGGAAATTAATCGAGTACTTCCTTTCTCTTTTGACTATCCTGATACACGTTTGGTTGATTTTCAACCAACTTACCTTATAACTTAACATGTAGAGCACCAATTGACGGTTCAGAAATTATATTATTTTTTGAACCAAAGGCCATTCTTGCTGAACTAGAGAAGAGTGTTTTTGATGATGAAGGTCTGAACAATTCTGGTGTTGAAATTAGAGATGAATCATGATGAAATTAAAGATGAATACTCTAATATATTGAGGAAAACACTCTCTCAAAGTATATATTTCTTATAAATATGTTCAACTATATAAACAAGTAGCATTGAATCAACTAAGGAAATAATGTCACTTAATTAGAATCTCTAAAAATCAGCTATAATCTCTAAAGATACTATTTATTACTATCAAAGATTCTCAACACTCCCCCTCAAGTTGGTGCATAGATGTCTCGCATGCCTAATTTACAAAGAAGATTATGATAGGTCTTACAGTAAAGCCCTTTAGTAAAAAAACATCAACCAACTATTTTTTGGATGCTAGATAAGATAGACTTAAGCCACCACTAGCTACTTTTTCATTGATAAAATGACGATCTATTTCGATGTATTTGGTTCTATCGTGTTGTACTGGATTTTGAGCTATGCTGATTGCTGTCTTGTTGTCACAGTACAAGGTTGATCCAGTTTTGTTTAATAACTTTAACTCTCTCAATACCTTTTGCAGTCATAAAAGCTCACAAACACGTTAAGCCATGACCCTATATTCAGCCTCTGCACTTGATCGAGCCACAACACACCTAATTCAGCAAAATATTGAGAAATCGTTAGCTCCCCCTGTTTTGTACCTGGACCTTATTACGAATCTAAAAAAAATTTCGCATCATTCCCAACACGAGAGTAGGTTAGAGCAACAACATTCCAAATCCTTTCCGCAGTATTAAGCAATAAATAAGTTTTGGAAATATGGGGTTGCATAGAGTTGATAAGCCATGCCATAACAAGAGAGTTTACTGAATCCCACTGACTAAAAGTTGAATCAATGAGTTCAGGTTTCGACGTTTTACCGCTATGTATCCGTTCAAGCCACGAGCCTTGATAAACAACAAGCAGGACCTCGACCAAGCAAGGTAATTATGTCCATCAAGCTTCATAGGGCTAATTTGCAACTAGGGATTATCAGTTGGAATCACGAGCTTCTTATCCTTAGACATAATGTTGACAAAAAACAACTAAACCCTAAAAGAATTTGCTTGCATAATTAGAACAAAAAAACCCACAAAAAAACCAAATAGATCTAAAAAAAAACTTAGCTAAAAAATACCGCCACTTAGAGGAGAATGATCGGAAGAGAGCATAGAGCATAGTGACGATGTCGAAAAAAGCACAGTGACAGTAGGTGAAAGCCATGCGCGATGCGTGAAACGAAGAGGTAGAAGCTTACAATGGCGTGTGAGGCCCACTCGCGGGTCTTCTGGTCATTGGATTCTAGGGCTCTGCTGGCGAGTGGATGCCGACTCCAATGGTAGGGGCAGTGAGAGAAAAAAATAAGGCTAGGATGGAAAGTATCAATTTTGTGTTTCTAAGTTCTTTTTTGCTTTTAAACTAGAAAAAAAAAACCCAAAAAATCGAATCAAAAGCTTTGATACCATGTTGAAATTAGAGATGAATCATGATGAAATTAAAGATTAATACTCTAATGTATTGAGGAAAACACTCTCTCAATGTATATATTTCTTATAAATATGTCAAACTATATATACATGTAGCATTGAATCAACTAAGGTTAATTATAATTTTTCCATTTAGTATATATATGAATTAAAGAAGAAAAAGATAAAATTTTTCATCTTCTTTCACTTTCTTCACGGTAACAAAGGGGAGGAAATTAGGGGTTGCATTGTTTAGCTTTTGAAGCTTGATTAGGTAAGTAAACTTGATCGTTTTTAGTAATTTCTATGTTTTTGAATCCATATTAGCATAATCTAGCTAAACCAAGGACCAATTTGTGATTCTATCAAATGCTGAATATTTCACCATTGACGAATATGCTTATTATTGAAAGATTAAGATGATTTAGTATGCTTGGTGGTTGGGTTTGATGTTTTGTAAAATGAATTTTGATGAAATTAGGATTTAAGGACTAAAATATTAAAATGATGATATTATTGTACTTGGTGTGAAATAAATAGATTTTAAGGATTTGTTTGAGGGTTATGAAGGTTCAGTTGAGTTGAATGTTGAGAAAATGGCTATTTTGCATGTTTTGTTCTTAAAGGACTACATTGAACAAAAGTGAAAGAATAAGGGTAATTTGTAAATTTCTCAAAAAGGACATAAATGCAAGAAACGATTTAAATTTCATGATTTAATATGTAAATATGATGATTTGTTTATTAGATCACGAGCAAGCGACAGATCGAAGAAAAGGGAAAGTTATAGAGTAATCCCCGGAGTTTCCTTTTTGTTACAAAATCCTCTGGTAAGTTCGTGTAACTAAGTTCTACTTATTAAATGCTAAAGTTACTTTGTTTGGTACTATTCTTGATGATGGATCGTGATAGAAGACATTGAAGGAGGAGCAAACTGGCTCATTAGAACATACTGGCTCGTAAGAGCATTTCTGGATCGCAAGAGTTATTTCACTAGAAAACTAGAAAGAAGTATTGAATATTGAAGACGAAAGGAATGGAAATGATAGTTCACATTCACTTTCTCGTTTATGGTTATTTCGTAAGTTACTGTACTACGAACTTATTAAGCTATGTAAGCTTACTTGTGTATTGTCTCTATTTTGTAGATTCATTTTGTTGTTAGAGATCAGATCCTCGAGAAGAATCACACTATCTCGAGAGCTCTTTTATTAGTCTTTCGTATCACCTGGCTTATATGGCATGTAGTAGGATGACGAACTTAAATGTGGTTGATATGTAATGTCATTAGATTTTGAGGATTTCTTAACACTTACTTTTTAATGTTCTATGTATTTTGTAGTGTCTCAATATCATCATGTTGTTGCTTGTTTAAGCATGATTTGAAGTATTTAATGTGTAATGAAATTGTACTTGTTGTGTTTGTGATGGTAGATTATAGACTTAAAAGTATGATGTGCATTTTTGGGAATTTTGCTCACTTGTTTTGATAGTTCTTATGCATGTACCGGTAGAAGTACAGGGTAAGAGAGAGGTTATTCTCTAACTAGGGTTTTATCGGTAGTTGCCAATAAGGTATTGGTAGATCTGTTCACAGGAATATCAGTAGTCAGTATGGTTGTATCGGTAGAAGTTGCAAGGTAAAACTTTCTAGCTCTCTAGTGTTTTTAGTATCGGTAGAAGTTTCACTTGTATCAATAGAACTATCACTAGTATTGGTAGATGTCTGTTACTGTTTGAAATTGTTCACTGACTTGGCTACTACCGATACTTGTCCAACAGGTATCGATAGAAGTCTCCCAGAAACATGGAATTGACCTTTTTACCCCTGTTTGAATTGTATTGGCTTCTCATTCGTGTTTTATGATGTGTATATTGAAAATGTTTCATTAAAATGTGAGTAAAGGAAGAAAAAAATTGAAAGTTAATCCAAGATTCTCGAACAAAAGTTAATCCAAGATTCTCAAACAAAAGAACCTCGGGACCCTAACCGACAACGGTAACGGGTGTTGAGTGTTACATATGCACCTCTACCCCAAATACTTAATGTCGACCTTTATGCTGAAGGTAGGTTAGAATTTCCATAACTTACTCGTAAAAGACCAATCATGCAAGTTCTTCGTTAAATGTTGGTGATTTACAAGTTGGAATGAAGTTTTCCTTGAAAGATGCTTATATTGCTGTAGTGAAGTGGTATAACATAAAACATGGGGTTAACTTCCATGTTACAAAATCCTGATCAGAAAAAATATGAGGCCAAGTGCGTAATGTGTGATAACATATGCCCATGGAAAATCATGCCATTTGTGAGAAAGAATATGAGGTTCTGGACAATTAAGAAATATAACGCTCCACATACTTGTGTTGTTGCAAGAACGTCACAAGATCATCCGAAATTGAATTCTGACTTGATTTTTTTTTACATTGTCTTACTTATTTTAAAATACTCATGTTGTTGCAAGTATGTCATAGGATTATCTCGAATTGGATTCTAACATGATCTTTGACATTATCTTACCTATAGTGAAAGCGGTTCCTAGGATTTCGATGTCGGTTTTGATAGCTAATAGTCATAGTCAATACAATTACACTGTGTTGTTACAAGCCATGAGTTGCCAAATAGAAGGCTATTGAAAATATGCATAACGAGTCGGATAAATCATATAATCATTTATGGCAATAGTGTTAGGTATTGAATTAGTACGTCCTAAGTACCGTCATCGATCTACAAATGAAACCTGCATATTATGGCGATCGAATGGTCCCAAGGAAAAGAGTTTTCCATTGCCTTGTTTGGACATTCAAGCAATGCATCGCAACATTCTGGTACTGTAAGCCATTAGTCCAAATTGATGGCACATTCATTTATGAGAGATATGAGCATCGATTGTTATTGGTTGTTGCATAAGATAGTAATCAAAAACTCCTACCAATAGCTTTTGCAATAACAAAAGGAGAATCTGTTGATGCTTGGGATTTCTTCTTGACTAAATTGGGAAGGCACGTGGTGTCGCAACCCAATATATGCATCGATTGTGATAAGGAATCCAAAATACAGGTTGCAATTAGTCGACGTTGAAGCCTATAAGACCGTGCACACCATAGTTATTGTATACGTCATATAAGGTCTAATTACATGGGTCGATATCATAACGACATTGAGAGGTAACATGTTATTAACATGGGTACGTAGTAGTCATTATTTTCTATATCATTCTTTAACATATACATTGTTTGCATTCATGGATATACTCTTTATTTTCTTCGATAGGGTATGAGCTCTTTTAACATCGTTTCCATGAAATATTGAAAAACTTGCGAGCTATAAACAAAGAAGGTGCGAAATACCTTGATAGGATACCCAAGGAGCAGTGGACTCAATCATATGATGGGGGTCTACAATAACTAGATTTCGAAATTTATCAAGCATTAGAAGACCCCCGATTAACCTTAGGAAAAATGCTCGCGCGTATTGTTATCTTTCAATAGCAATGGCAGAGTTGTCAATATAATTGAAATTTTCTTTTAACCATTTCATCTCTATCCGACTACCACTAAACTTGTCTGACACATTGCCTAATAATTGCTCGCAAATTTCGCTCCAATCGTTAATGCCCACAACCCCTATAATGATTGCCCCATGAATCGGTAAACCGAGTTGTAAAGTTGCGTCCTCGAGTGTAATTGTATACTCACCGCATGAAAGATGAAATGTGTGTCTCATCTTTCCACCAAAGCGTTGATAAGTGTTGGATCCAATTTAGTCCCCTCAAGCATACAAAACACATGCAAGAATCCCATCCTCACACTTAAATTGTGTATATACGTCTCGAGAATCCGATCTTCGGTCTAATTATATAAACATAAAAAATTTATAAAATTAATAATGTTAACAATTTAATAATTAAATTTATTAAATTTAATAATATTTTCTAACCATTTGCAATTGAACATCGAAAATGTGTTTGCCATCCAAACAAATAATCGGCATTGGCATTTTTAAAATTATAAAAATCAAATAAAATTAAAGAAATTATGAAATATAAAATTAAAATAACTAGAATTTGAGAGAAATTGAATGAAAATTGAGAACAAAATAGTTGAGAGAATAGATAAATTGATTTGAATGCAAAAGAAAGAAAATGAGTTGAGTTTATATAGAAAATAAATTGGTCATTTGAAAAAAAAAAGTTGAAAATTAGCCGTTGGATTACTTGACTCTTGGGAAAAGTTACCGTTGGACGAAAATGCGTTTAACAAGATGCATTTTTAGTTGAGGAGGCAGAAAGCGCATCTTACGCTTTTTCAGCTGAGGTGGCACCATGTATACTAAAAGTGCGTCCTACAGGGCTCACTTTCTGACACATCAGTTGGAAACGCGTCCTACTGAACGCGCTTTCTGTTTCTCTCTTCAAAATCGATCTATTTCCTTAAATTTAAGAGAAAAATACCTAATTTCCTAATTATTTTCTAAAACCAGCCTTTTTTTTACTAATTTTCCGTAATCCATCTTTCCTTTCTTAACTAAATAAAATAATAGAAATAAAATAAAAGTACACCTTAGTACCTATGTTGTTTTAAAGTACTCTGTTTTTAATCCTATGGTATAAATTTAGGTTAAATTAGTCATATGTGTTGTTTAATTGATCAAATCGACTTTTTTTTTTTTGAAATTTAGAGAAATAGGCTGATAGGAGAGAGTGTATGAAATCGCGTTCAGTTAGGCCTGCTTTCCCGTCACTTGCGAAGAAAATGCACCCAACTGGACACGCTTTCACACTCTTTCTCTCAGCCAAATTAATCAAAATTTTTATGTTTTTATTTTTTGTTAAAACAAGTTTAAAATATAAAAAAAATTGATAATGTTCATTCGACTAAATTAACCGAAATTTTAATTCTTGAAACACTACATAAGTATTGAAATTAACACATAATTAAAATGTAATAGTCTTTAATATTCTTCAATTGCATCCATTTCTTCTCTCCAAAAGATCTCGATTTGCATTATACCTACAAAATATATGCAAAAAATGATCATATAATAGAAATATGTCGAAGTAGGAGATGTAACATTACCCTCAATAGATGTTGGTTCGATCGACATTCTGTAAAAATAAAAATTATACAATATATTAAAAATACATTTATATCAATTCTTAACCTACCAGAAAAAAATATAGATTATGAAATAATGAAATAATATGATGTTTATAAAGATTAAATAATTTATAATTTTAAACTCAACCTTTTCACAATAATTACAATCACTAGGCTAACAGTGTCAAATTTATGCACAAATATCATAAGATCACACATCTTAATTATATTATTTATGTTATCTATTCAAATAAATTAGTTCAACACTTTTTTCTTTATCAATAAACTACATGTAACAACCTGGGAATTATGTTAAGCAAAGACAAAAATCAACCAGACATCTTTTTGCTGAGCTGAGCTGAGATTCGTGGTTGAAGGGGAAAATAATTTAATTATAACTTGGGCTGATGACTGAGAGCGTCCACTTGAGATATGTAAGGTGACCTTCTTTGCTAAGACTTTATATTTATTTATATATTTATTTGTTGTGTAATTTTATCTTACATTTCGTTAATGAGAATATTCGAGTATCTACATATATATTATCATTTCATTATTTTTAGAACTGACACTTTAAGTGGGATTTAGATATGTTGAGCATGTGTTCCTTTCTAGGTCATCTATTAGAACTCACGATCCCTCACATGCAAACTCATTGGACACAAGCGAATCAGACCGTGAACTCCCCATGAGTCGTGCGAGCTGGTGTTGTAAGCTCCCCTTGCTGTCCTCTCATTTTACGCCTCACGCATATCCATTTGGTGAGATCTGTCCGGGTTGCAAATTAGTGACTCAAATTTTATCTAGATCTCGTGTTGGTGATCAATTATGTATAATTCTACTAAATGAAGGATATCAAATTTGAGTTTGATTTTGTGGATTCATTTAATTCTTTTAAGAGGAAAATTATCCAATAAAAGTTATATATTTTGGTAGGAGGAAATTAGCTAAGCATTAAGCAGACAGAAACAAATCAGAGTTATATAATTGGGTTTGGTGAATAATAGATAAGAAATGTAATCATGGCAGTGTAGGTATAGATTGTGACTTATCGGTCCACAACTTCTAAGCTTTTTAATTTTGTAAAAGAAGAAATCATGGGTTTTTATTTAAATTATCCAAAATTTTTAATCGTTTATGAAAATGATCCTAATTAAAAAATATACACTAGAATAACCTAAAATAAATAGAAAAAATTCTAAATGACTATCCAATTACTGACACTTTCTTAGATTCCACCTCAATGATTGGTGTTAGACATAAAAAATGATATTTTTTGGTCTCGACCATGCAATGGCCGACACTTCTATTTTTTTTAATCTGATATTATACTGATATACGAGAATACGATATTTTGAAAAAAAAAATTGGGTGTCAGCCATGTCATGACCGACACCAACTTTATCAGATAAAAAAATAATTTTTTGGTGTCGCCCATTAGATAAAAAAATATTTTTTCTTGGTGTTGCTCATGCCATGGCCGAGACCACCTTTATCAGATAATTTTTTTTTCTTGATGTCTCCCATGCCATGGTCGACACCACCTTTATTTGATAAAAAATATATGCATGGTCGAAACCCTTAAAAATACGAAATAAAATTTTGGTGCTTGGCAACAAATGGTCGACACCAACTTTCCCTCGTCTATATATAGGACTAAGGTTTTGGTTTTGAAATTGTAAGCAAGAAAAATTCTCTTAGAGTAACATAGAAATGAGAGTGTGTTATTGTGTATCATCATATGAATGTTTTGTTATGGGGGAGAACTTTGAAGTATACAATCAAATTTTAGGGTTTCATTATATACTATCATGTATTATCGGAGTTGAATTATATACTGTTATATGAAGCGGCAAAGATATATCTTCAATGGTAAGACGATTTTCTGCGCCATTGAAGGCTATTCGAGACGTCCAACGCTGATGAACATTATCTATGTTGGAAGAATTTGTTACCATACGTGGGCGGTGTGGTAAGCCCGTAAAGGTTATGCTGTCAAAGGTCAGATGACTTTCTTCGCCATTTAACAGATAATCGAGATCAACTGCACTGTGTCTTACAAACTAAAAAAGGCCATGTTTAAAGACAAACCGAGCAAGTTTCTCGGTACTAACGTTTGCAGCTCGGTATTCAAGCAGATGGACATTATCTATGTTTGTATCTTGTTATATTTGTAATTTTAATTTTTTTTGTATTATTGTTGTTCAATTTTTTAAAATTTGTGTAATAATATTAACAAATATTTGTAATTTATTGTATCTGTAAAATTAATTTGTTGCTTAGTAATATTCAACAATATTTGTATTTTCAAGTCTTGTATTAAAATAATTTTGAATTATATATAAAAGTATTAAATATGTTGTTGTAAAAATGTGGGGAAATAATTATTATTGAAAAAGATTATATAAATTTTGAAAAATAATAATTAGAAATGAAATTTAAAATAAAAATGAAATTAGAAATTAAATTTAAAATATAAACGAAATTACAAATTAAATTTAAAATATAAACAAAATTACAAATTAAATTTAAAAAATAAATGAAAAAAAATCAAAATTGAGTAGATCCCGACGACGTCCCCGGTGCTGGCATGTAACGGATCGGGTTCCTCCGGGCTCGGCGAGGCTGAGGCCGTAGTGCACCTCGTTGAGGAGGCGTTACATAGCTGTTGGTCGGTTCGGCCTCCGTGGTCTCAACGTTCGGTGTCCCGATCGACGTACGTAGAGGGTGGTAAAATCGTACATATCGTCATTGTCATCGAGAGTGTGTTGAGTGATCGGAGGTGTCGAGCCAAAAATATCCTCCATTATCGGTGTACATTCTTCCCAATGGATCTCTAATTGATATGAGGATGAACCGGATTAATATGAACGTTGAGGGTCGGGGTCGACGCCAAAAATCTCCTCCATGGAACGATGATATTGGTCTTGCGGGAAAAAAGATGAAGACCCAAATGCTTGATATTGGGGATCAGGCTAATGCTCGGACTGGTAATCGAGCTGGTTCGCGGGCTCGTCCTCAGGCTCGAAATCCGAATCTGGGATGCAACCACGGCATCGACGTGGGTTGTTTGCCGGACGCCATCGATTGCCTTCCGGAATAAGTCTCTGCAGGACCAACATATGCTGCCCGAGAAAAACCAACAGCATCTCGTATGCCATATACTATTGCTTGTACTGTGGGGAACCAGAAAAATCATCGTTACACGAATACAAGGTTAAGCACCTATTACCCTGGTCATTCCAAAGCATGATATATGACTCAAGATAACGAGCCCAATTTATATTGTTTCTACTCGTTCCCTTTTTGTCGAGCTGGTGGACATCACCGAGTTGGAAGGGAGGGTTCGGGATATGTTGCATAGCACCGAACTATGGCAAGACCTGATCCCTAGCGTGCCATTTCACCATATGAAAATTGAATACCAGTACACTACACGTAAACAAGTGGTATTCGTGCTACTAAACAAATGGTGGAATGAAAGGCGCGATGTTGTCCTCGATATAAGGCCTCCACACGAATTACACAGTATAAACAACACGAGTTTAGTTAATATTAAAAATATTTCATTTGTAAAAAAAATTCGAAAATGTAAAAAAATATAAGATTCCTAATTTGTAAAAAATATTTCGAAAATATAAAAAATATATGTAAAAAATTTATTTCGAAGATATAAAAGAATATTTTAAAAAAAATTCGAAAAGCTAAAAAATATTTCGAAAATATAAAAAATATATGTAAAAAATATTTCAAAATATAAAAAATATATGTAAAAAATATTTCGAAAATATAATTTTAAGAAATTCGAAAATATAAAAAATATTTCAAAAATAGAAAAAATATTTAAAAAATTTGAAAATATATCTTACCCCATCTGCTCCATGTGTGTCTATCCATATACGATAAATGGGCAATTTCTCGAATCGTCCAATTTTCGGATTTGCAGACCATCTGAAAAAAGTGAAAAATAGTTAGAAAATTTATTTCATGCAATAAATTAATATTTAATAAAATTAAAAAATATATAAAATCAATAAATCGAGTCACCTATTAATCAATGGCATCTTATATGGAATGTGTTCAAAGTTCGCGATAAAATGCAGTCGATATAATAACCATGATTGGAGTAGACACGTGCAATTGTCCATGGTCGAAACATTAGGATTTGTCGCTCAATAAAGCTCCTGGTACAATGTGGCTAACACTGCAGAGCCCCAACTTAATTTTTCAGTTGCCTTCATATCATCCAGTGTTCAGAATGAGGATACCACCTAGTAACTGTAGAATAAACGCGCGAGCATGGTAGATAATGTCCAGTTGCGTTGGATTTTTAAGGAGTCGATGAAAATTTTCTTCTAGCCACGTAAATTTGAAGAACGGTAATTTTCCGTTGTCAGTGTCCGGTGGCACATTGCCAATTAACCGTAGCAAGTGGTCAAAGGATCGTTTAATGAACTTGGACCTGTTATTGCAGCACCTTCAACGGGCAGCCCGAGCTGGATTGCTACGTCTTCTAACGTAATAGTTGCCTCCCTACACGGGAGGCGGAACATGTGGGTCTCTAGATGCCATCTTTCGACTAAGGCCATTATTAAACCGACCCGGACATACATTTTTTTAATGCAAGCGACATACCCAAACCTTGCGTCTTCTGGATATTGTTGAGCCAATCGGTGGGGTTTATAGCCCGAATGATGTACCCGGGCTCTAACCATCTTGTAAAACTGTTGATCTTCTCGAATACGGCCCACTCGATCGTTGTTATGACCATTAAGGATGATGTTGGGATCTATAAGTGAAGGTCGGTCGTCGACGGTCAACGACAGTCAATGGTGGTCAACAGCTGTCGAAGGTATGAATTTGGCAATCAACGGTGATTGGAGGTTAGAAAATGGCGGAATAAGACGTAAAACGGTGGTTAACAACGGTTAACGGTGATCGGAGGTCGGAATACAGCAAAATTCGACGGTTCTCGATAGTCGAAAGGTGGTGGTGAGTTGAAATTTCGATGGCCCAATGCTATTTATAATAAGAGACCATTGATGGTATTTTTGTAATTTTAATGTCAATTAAGGGTAATTTGATAAATTATGTATTGTCACATCAACATTTTAATTTGAATAGTATTTAATTTAAATACTTTTTTAATTTGAATTTAAATATTATAATTATGTATTGTCACATCAACCCCTTTAAATAGTTTTTTAATTATTTTAATTTTATTTATCATTTTAAAATTATTTTAAAAATAATTTTAAATATAGTACTTTAAAAAAATTCAAACTATTTTTAATATAATTTTTAAAAATGTTATTGTAATTTTTAAATTTTATTAATATTTATTTAAATTATTATTTATTTATTTTTAATTTAAATAGTTTTTTAATTTGAATTTAGTAAAAGTTTGAAAAAATTGATAAATTATGTATTATCACATCAACACTTTAATTTGAATAGTATTTAATTTAAATAGTTTTTAATTTAAATTTAAATATTATAATTATGTATTGTCACATCAACACTTTAAATGATTTTTTAATTATTTTAATTTTATTTATCATTTTTAAATTATTTTAAAAATAATTTTAAATATAGTATTTTAAAAAAATTCGAACTATTTTTAATATAATTTTTTAAATGTTATTGTAATTTTTTAAATTTTATTAATATTTATTTATTTTTAATTTAAATAGTTTTTAAATTTGAATTTGGTCAAAGTTTGAAAAAATTTTGAGATTGATAAAATATTTTTTAATTTAAAGTTGAAAAATTAAAATTATTTCAAAATTTTGAGATTGGTAAAATTCGAAAAAATATGTTTTTAATTATTTTAATTTTATTTAAGTTTATTAAAAAAATTTAAAACATTTTTTATTATTAAAATCTTTTTTTAATTTTTATTTATTATTTTTTCACAATTATTTAATTTATTTAAAAAAAAATTTGGCCACGACCAATGCATGGCCGACTGTGTCAACCTCCAGCCCCCCCAGGTCATCAGAAGGCCAGACCTACATGCTCTGCAGCAGGCGTTGCCTGGTCAAACGGCCATTGCATGGCCGACAATGAATTTTACCCATGACCAGTGTATAGCCGACACTTGTAAATTTTTAAAATTTTAATTAAAATTTATTTTTATATTTTAAATATTTTAAATTAGATTTCAACTTCATTTTCAATTTAGATTTCAATTTCATTTAAAATTCATATGAAAATTAAATTTAAATTTCATTGAAATTTCAATTTAATTTAAAATTGTAAGTTTAAATTTTATTTTTTTACTTATTTTTAAATGAATTTTTTAAAATTTTATTAATTTAAAGTTTAAACTTCATTCCAACTTTAATTCCAATTTCATATTTAATTTTCATTTCAAATGTAAGTTTAATTTTAATTTCAAATATAAACTATAATTTTAAATTCAAACTAGTATTTTATTTTGAAGTTAAATTTAAATTTAAACATGTATTTTAATTTTGAAATTAATTTCAACTTAATTTCAATTTTAATTATCACTCAATTTAAAGTATAATTTAATTTCAATTTCAACTTTAATTTTCATTGCAACTTTAATTTTTTTTTTTAGGTATACTAGTGTCTTTAGTCATAATAATCAAACATTAACAATAACAGAATAATCATCTAAAAGCATCTGTTGAACATGAGAAGTAGGTGAAATTAAAATGCGAGGAACAAATTCCCCAAAGGAGCAGGTTCGGGCAAGAAGATTTGCTACAATGTTAGCAGTCCTCTTGACAAACTGGAACTCGATGGCTTGAAAAAATCGAGAAGCCTCTTTAATCTTGCGAGCAATAGTATTTGGTGGAATTCCTGCTGAATAGTCCTTTAACATCTCAATTGCAGCCAAACAATCACTCTCGACAACCAGTTTTGTAAAGCCGCATGTTTGAGCAACATCCATACCACCCAAAATCGCACTAATTTCAGAATTAAAAGCTATACCTCTTCTAATGAATCTTTGAAAACCCAAAACCCATCTATCAGCTTCATCGCGTAACAGCCCTCCTGCTGCAGACCAACTCTCATCTTGAGCAGCAGCACCATCCACGTTAAGCTTGATCTAGCCAACAGCAGGAGGGCACCATTTAGACATGCTATCAATAACAAAAACACGAGGTAATTTCCTACTAAATACACCCCAAATATGAGTCGCCATATCACTTGCAGCACTGGAAATTGCCAAAGGATGACCACACTTATTTTCAAAAACAAAAGAATTCCTCTACTTCCATAGTATCCAACAAGTGACACCAAATTTTATTACTGCTTCCGGGCTAGAAGAACATAACCAGATTTGTCCCTTCAAATTTGTCAGTAACCATTCCTCCAAATCCATATTAAAGAACCGGTGCTGGAACGCAATAGGACCCTATAGCATCCAGACTGTATCAGCAAAGGGACAATCACGCAAAACATGTAGGATAGACTGCTGAACCGCCCCACACCTCTCACACTGCTCAGAATCGGCAAGCCTCATTCTAACTCGCTCGCAATTTGTTAGCAGATGCCCACGACGCACCAGCCACAGAAAGTGTTTCATCCTTGGTAGGAGAGCATTATCCCAAATAAGTTGCCATTGGCTATCTTTCACTAACTCAGTATCTCCTGTAATGCTCCCATAAGCAGATTTTATGGAGAAAATGCCATTTTTGATAGGCTTCCACAAACAGAAATCATTCCCAAAAGAGTCACGTGGGGTACTGCAAGCTGCAATATGCTCTAATATTTCCTTAGAAAAATAATTTGATAGGACCATCCAGTTCCACATACTATCGTCGTCAACAAAATCAAAAACTTTAAGATGCGGCCCAAGTACTCTACCAGGAATCAAAAAATCCTGGAGTTTCCCCAAATTCGGCACGCATTCATCAGAAACAAAGCTCATCGACTTGCCATTCCCTATACCCTAGTATACCCTTTCACGAAACGAACCTCATACTTTAGAAGTAGACCGCCACACATATGAACATACAGGTCTAGTAATGTTTGCTGGGCAAACCTCTCTAATTTTGTACTTGGAACGAAGAATCCGTACCCACAAAGCATCCACTTTTGTTACCAGATGATAAGCAAGTTTCATAAGATACGAGACGTTCAGAGGAACGAGCTTACGGATCTCAACACCACGCGTCTCATGAGGGGTACGACAAACATCCCATTTGACAAGTGGTATTTTGTTACATGTGTTAGACGACCCCCAAATAAAATGTCTCACAATCTTTTCAATACACTCAGAAACACCAATAGGTATCATTACTGACTGCACGAAATAATTAGGGATCAAAAAAATAACAGACTTCGTAAGAGTAATACCCTTTGCAAACGATAACAATTTTGCATCATATCCATTAAGCTTTAATTGAATTTTGTCGACAATAAATTGGAACGTACTTTTCTTAGTTCCAGTATGGAATAACGGAACGCCCAAATAATTCCCCAAATCCACCGTAATTTGAAAATCCAAAAGTTACCAATATTCATTCGAATCTCCCCATCCGTATTAGCAGAAAAGAATAATTTTAACTTGCCTCTATTGACTTTATGGCCTGAGTATTTGCTAAACTCATTGAGAATAACCTTCATTACTCCCGCATTCTCCAACGTTGCTTCACCAAAAAGAACAAGATCATCCGCAAAGAACAAATATGATAAAGCCGGACCATCCTGTCCTAAAAGAATCGGCTTTCAATTGCCATCAATCACTGCACCATTAATCATATGTCCAAGTCGTTCCATAATAAGGACAAAAAGATAAGGAGAGATAGGATCACCTTGTCGAATACCTCGTGACAGGACAAACTCCTCTGTATACTCCTCATTCTAGAGTACTTGCATCGAGGACAAAGTAACACATTTCATAATTAATCTGACCAAGTTTGCAGGAATTTTCGCCATCTCAAGAGTGTTCTTTATAAATCCTCAACACAATCTATCATAAGCTTTCTCTATGTCGATCTTAATAGCCATCCATCCCATTTTGCCTTTTCGAATACGCATTGAGTGAATTGCTTCTTAGGCAATAATAACATTATCTGTGATAAATCAATCACCCACAAAACTCGTCTGATTTTCAGCAACTAAAGTAGCCATCAAAGGCTTGAGTCGATTAACAACAATCTTAGACAAGATTTTGTAAGGCACGGAGCATAAACTTATAGGCCAGAATTGTGAAACAACTTTAGGGCCAATAACCTTCGGGATGAGAACAATAAGAGTTTTATTAAGATACTCCTCAATCTCTCCTAACTCAAACCCTTTCCTTACCATGTCAAACAAAGAATCACCCACCACACACCATTGCGACTGATAAAATTGGGCATGAAGACTATCGATTCCCGGTGCCTTAAGGGAGCCATAGTAAAAAGCGCATCATAAACTTCCTGCTTAGTAACTGATTTGCTAAAAAAACCACACCAAGAAGGATCCAGTTCCGAAAAATAACTCCTAAAAGGAAGAATTCCATGATTAGTCCCATCATCAGTATAAAGTTACTGGTATAAAGCTATAACTTCCACTTTTATTTTCACCTCATCATAATACCAAAAGCCATCAAACAACTTAAGAGCTTTAATTTGGTTAAAACACCAATGTTTATGGACAAGGCTATGGAAATATTGAGTATTCCTATCGCCATGTCCAAGCTAGTCTTTTCGAGATTTCTGCTTCCAAAGTAGCTCCTCATTATCAAGCACTTCCTCTAACTCTGCTCAAAGCTCCATCTCCAAATTCAATAGTTTTTTGGAATAATATTTTTCAAGGGATCTCTGAATTCCTCCAATTCGAGCTTGCAAAACTCATTTTTTCTTAAGAATGTTCCCAAAAACTTCCCCATTCCATTTACTAGCAGCCTTTAAGAAACCCAATAAAGTCTCCTCTAACCGCTCCAAATGAGTCTAATTATTCTCCACCAAATGAGGAAAGTCAGCATGTGATAACCATCCACTAATAAACTGGAACGGCCGCAAAGGACTAGAGTGAACTTTGGCCCCAAACCGAATAGCCAGCGGGCGATGGTCGGACTTAATCCTGTGAAGATGAAACACAGTAATATTAGATGCCATAGATTCCCAAAGAAAATTACAGAGACCTCAATCAAGCCTATCAAACATTACCCCGTGATTCCAAGTAAATCGTGCACCCTGAAACCCATTGTCTTTTAAATTGTGATCATTGCAAAAATTCTGAAATAGTTGACATGCACCACCACTCTTTTTAGACCCACCCTTTTTCTCATCATCAGATAATAGCGCATTAAAGTCACCTGCTAGCAACCATGGCAAATTGATAGACTGGGCAATAATACCAAGATTATCCCACAAAGCTCGGCGAGACTGCCTACAAGGACTACCATAAATCCCACTAAAGACCACCCAATTATCCAACTCCAAAAATTTCACCCTGAGATGAGCAAATTGAAAATCATTCGACAATACTTCCACACCGATCGTATCTTTTCATAACACTCAAATACCACCCGAAACCCCCATAGCTTCAACTCTATGAGAATTCGGAAAACTAATACTCTTTATTACATTATCATCTCGCAGCTCACTGACCCTTGTTTCTACTAGCACCACAATATCAGGGTCAAAATCCCGCGAATATTCTTTCAAAAGCTATGAAACTTCAAATGTCTTGCTCCTTGGTAGTTCTAAACAAATATCTCAGGCTTCATAAGAATATAGAATAAAAGCCAAACCTATTCATGAATCCTCAATTGGAACTAGTATCCATAACTTTCGTACCACTACCAGTAGCTTCTGTCTCCACAAAAGAACCAACAGCGTTATGCGCACCATGTGGTCTAACATTCGAACCAAGAGACTGATCACCACCATCCAGTTTATTCACAATGTCATGAACAGCAACATCAAGAGGCACCATGCTCACAGCACTCTTATGTCGCCCATCCCTATTATGGCCATCCCGATTTAAAACACCCTTCACCATTTTCTCTTTAAGGAAATTAAGAAGAGAGCTTTGAGAGACAAGATTTTTAAATCCCAAACTTATAGTAAGATCTACCTCACGTACCACATTCGGATTAATATTTTCTTTAATCACCACAATTATATGTTTCGTAAGATTTAAAGTCCTTGCTACCGATGTGCCACTTATGCTTCAACCCGAAGCAGACTTGGAACTAGCACCTATAGCACACACCTTATTGTCCTTTTTTGTCATGACCGACCTAATTTTGATCCTAGGGGAATTTGCCTTTTGCTTTCGAATCTTGGGTCCTAACGTAACCCCATGCCCTTTAGCCGGCTTAGCTCCACCCATTGTAACATTATCACTATTACCCTGCCCCACATAGTCCACCTCAACCGTTGACCTAACCTCATTAATGGCCGAATTATGCCGCTTTCAAAATGGAAAGTTCCTTGGTCCTGCTCCATAATTTGCATAAAATTTACCTCATTGACAGTAAGCGTATTAAATCATGATCTAGAAATATTCTCTCTATTATTAAATCCTGAAAGTGCATCTTACTGTTTCTGGTGATGACTCTACCGCTGCTGGACAATCATCCAATTTCTGAACGTCTCATTCTCTACCCTTGTTTGTACCATGACTGGTTTCTTGATATCCTTCACAGCACCCCCACCAGAAGAAACATCTCCAGCACCCTCAGTATCATTCTCAAGCACAACATAAGGGCAATCGCCCTTAACATGACCACAACAACCACAATGAAAACAGATTTAAATGAGAGATTCATACTTCACCAAATGCAACCTCTGAGCAATACGTACTTTTGAAACAAGAGGCTCTACCAAATTGACATGCACAGTAAACCGAGCAAATTGACCTCTCGTACCCAAATTCGTTTGCATATCAATTTTTACAATCTTTCCCACTAAACCCCCAATTTCTTGGAGCAAACTTCTTTTATAAAAAGCCCTCGACAATCCTAGGATCCGAATCCAAACCACCATTGATTGTGGATAAATATCAAGAGTTGAGAACATCGATGTCTAAGGCTGAACGGTAAGGTAGTGTCCGTAAATAACCCAAGATCCTTTGGTCAACACATTACTGTAATCCAAATCCAACTCAACTTTAGCCAGGTAATAATTGTTCTCGATATCCATAAGTTGGAATCGTTAAGACGGGTTTCATAACACGCAAACCTTATTCTAGAGCGCATTATACCCAATCTTAGTCCCAAAAGTTTAATCACAATGGTCTTTGCCATACTCTCATCAATCATATTGTACACTCTATCTGAGAAGTCGATGGTCGGAACACCTTCAACAACCACCTTATTAACATCATCCACTTAAAGCTCCAAATCATCCGCTTCTCAATCACTGCCCACTTCAGTCGACTGCATCCTTGTGTTAAACAACATCCTTAAAAGAGAAAGGAGCACGCCTACGTTCATCCGTCATCTCCTCATCACCACTGTCATCAGGAGGCTCATCCTCCCAACATCGAACCTTCTTAGAAGCTCTTACACTCGTACTCATTAATTTCAATTTCGAATTTACTTTGTATAATTTTAAGTTTAAATTGAAAATAATAATGATGTATTTCATTTCTAATAATTAAAATTTGAACATGTAATTTAATTTTCAAATTAATTTCAACACAAATATTGTTCATGTATACTCATGGAAATACACTCATTCTTCGTCGGACAGTCCGACATTACGAGAGGATTGACCGAAAAAATAGACACGATGTAGGCAAGTGGATCGATTATGGTCAGGTCTTCGGCAAACACTGCACAATTTCGATTCACTCGTCTCCCTGATGTCCATAAGAGAGCGAATTCTCATCGAATGTGGATGACCTTTAGGCTTTCTACGAAGACTATGGTTCGTCAACATCTCGAAAGCAAGCGGTGGAACTTTTCAGTTCGATACATTGGGCATTACAGGAAATTCATTCTCCCAGATACGTAATGTGCATTTCAGCGTGTACACATCGTTTATGAATTATTCAACATTTAAATTTGTAGTCGCACACGCTACATAAACATGCGCACACTGATATCGAAGAGTTTGAAATCTAAAGCACTCGCATCGCCTGTTTACCAGATCAACTGCATACGGCCTCGACAGAACACCCGAGCGATGATCGGTATACTTTGACACAAAAAAAATCTCCAACTCCCGCGAATAGATTTCTGCGTTCATCGTTCAAGCTCTTTAACTGTTTGTCGCCATCGCCCTTCGAATGTTCTCAACATACATGTGCTCGATCTCCATTTGCGCCACTTGTCGGTGCCCTATTGTAGGCATCAATGTAGCCAACATATAAAAGATTACCGAGAAAATAGCAGTAATTGGTAAATGTCGTGTTCGCCTCAAGACGAAGTTAACCGACTCAACCAGGTTGGTCATCATCTGGCCATACCGATACTCCTCATCGTAACTTTGTGTCCATTGTTACGTCTGGACGCTACCCAACCACCCACGAAGATTTTTACCATTTGATATATGTTTCATCTTAGCTTCAAGCTTTGCGAACTTTTGCCTGAATCTCTACGGTTCAAATTCATGATCTGCATATGTAATTTCGAATAAGTATTTTAAAAATTCACACACTGATAAAATTTAAAATTAAATCAAATAAAAAAATAAAAACAATAATTATTACCCATATCCACGAGTTCTGCTTTCCATCCTTTATTTTTATAATCATTATGAAAGTTTGCTGACATGTGCCGGATGCAATAAACGGACCCTCACGGAACCTTCAATCGCCTTATTACAGCAAGTAGCCCTTTCGATCTATCTAATATAAGGCAAACGTTCTCTTGCCTGACAACGTGCCTCCTTAGATTTTTTAAGAAAAAATCTCACGAATCGAAGCACTCTTTCTCGACTATGGCGAAAGCGATCGGAAGTACATTTCGGTTACCGTCTTATGCAACAACAATCAGTAGTATTTACGTGTATTTACCGTACAGCCAGGTTACATCAACTTTTACTATCGATTTGCAATGAGGGAAGGCCTAACACACAGGTCGAACTTCCAGAACAATCGATGAAAATGTCATTTTCCCGGATTAATCACCCGTCCAGCCCTACATACGACAGTGTTCGTAAATAGTGACTGTCTCCGGTACATACTGTCGCATCGCGACTATCCACCCTTAAAGCTCGTTGTATGATGCATCTCAGTCACCATATAACTCCCGCATCGCCATTTGCTTCGCCCATCATGCCTTCCGGTACGAAACCTTATAATTGAAGCAAGATTGCATGGCTGCAACATAGACCAATACCTTATTCAATGGAGACGCTTTCACCATAGGCATGATGTAATTGTATATAGTCTTTGCATCTAACTTTTGATGGTCTTGCGTCAACCAAGCCATGATGCATGTGTTTAGACCTTTCATTTTCCTTATTGTCCACAATTGACTTCGCTACATTAACGCGGCTCGGATATGCCACTTACACCCACTCTCAGCTTTTCAACATTCTTCGATGTATAAAGACTGCGACGACTTCGTCACTTTATAATCCACAGCTAACTTCAAGCTGTATTGCTTTATTGCATTTAAGCAATCCTTTTTGTTCTCGAATTGTTGTCCTACGAACAACTCTTCTTCGTCGGTTTGTTCGTCGAGTAGGTAAGTCGGAACTATGTTTTTATATTCCAAAAACTCACGAGCATGAGCCTCATTGGGTCTACGTCTCTCATGAAGGCCCCGAGATTATTCTTGATAACTATACTCGGGCCCGTATTTCCTCTCAAATGGGTGTTAACATCATCACCATTCACTGACCCCTCATCTAAGTCTTCGGGAATGTCATCCAAATCGGGGTCTTCCAAAGCTTCATTTTCGTCATCATCTTTTATGAAGGCCAACACCTCCGAATGAAATTGTAGCCGAGGACACGTGTTTTGGATGTTATACGAACATTCACCGATGTTTAGATTTTCTGGAGTTGACCCTCTAATACCCGATTAATCTTCCCAACATACATTAAGATCAATATCTATTCCAGAACGCTGGCTTACTGGATTTAAAACTTGAATTGGTTCGGGTTGTGCTATCTCCGCGAACAACTCAATCGGACAAGGATTTTCGATCTCAGAGGGGCAATAAATTTCAATCATTGTCTTTAGATCATCATCATTATCAAGCTCCATTTCCGAGAAGTTGATCGAATCTGATGAAATCAGAAATTTGTAAAACAGTCTCAACATTTTCTTCCTACAACGAGTAGCTATCTTTGTATTGATCTTCCGTTTCAATTCCTCCACCAAAACACGCTTGTTCAATCTCATTCCGATTTTTTCTCGGCTTTGAAATACACAACCTTCATCATCTGCATTGATAATTTCTCCATCGAAATGAACATAAACAAAGAAAATATTGGAACTCATCTTGAAAAAAGTTGTGATTTTCTCTCAACAAACAAAACACAAATATTTTGTACTGATAACGGAAACAAAAAGCTCAAATATTTAGTATTGATACTTATATATATGATATATATTACTGGGGTTGAAAGTGGATGTCGGCCATTGGATGGTAATCACCCAAAAATACTTTTGGATGGTAAACACCCAAAAACTAATTTTTTATTCTCATTAACTAAACTCGTGTTCTTTTGATTTTTTTCGTTTATTTTTTAACATTAATTTAAATTATTATTTTTTCAATATATATTTAATTTGTCAATAATAATTATTTCTTAACATTTTCACAACAAAATATTTAATAATTTTTTTATAAATCGAAATTATATTAATACAATAAAATACAAACATTATTGAATATTACAACGCAACAAATTAAATTTACAGATACAATAAATTATAAATAATTGTTAATATTAATACACGAAATTTTAAATTTTGAACAATAATAATACAAATAAATTACAAAACCCTAAACATGCCCAACTCGCCTCAATTAGATAATATCCATCTTCTTGAATACCTAGGCAACTTTAAGAAATTCTTGTAACTCTCAAGCAAGATGAGGCCATCTTTAAGAAATTCTTGGCCAAGCCATCTCGATCGGTCATTTGATGGCAAATTTTAATTAATCGACCTCTGATCGCATAACCTTTACGGTTATACTACCTGGTTACATATGGCGGCAAATATATCATCTACGTTGAATCAATAACTCAACAGTTGTACTGTTGAATTGCAGAATAAAAACTCTTCCAACGTAGATAATGTCCATCTTCTTTGGACATCTAGGATAGTTTTCAAAAGTACAGAAAGTTATCTAACCATTGAAGACATATATTTGCTGTTTCACATGACAGTATATAATTCAACTATGGCAATACATGACAATATATAGTTCAACCCTAAAATTCTATTGTACACTTCACAACTCTCCCCCAAAACAAAACACTCATTTAATGATAAATAAAAAATACTCTCATTTTTATGTTATTTTAAGAAAAATATTTCTTACTTAAAATTTCAAAATCAAAACATTAATCCTATATATAGATAAAGGATGGAAAGTTGGTGTCGGCCATGACATTGGCGACACCATGAAAAGATATTTTTTTATCAGATAAAGGTGGTGTCGATCATGGCATGGGCAACATTAAGAAAAAATATTTTTTTATCTGATAAAGGTGGTGTCGGCCATGTCATGACCTACACCAAAAAATTTTATTTTTTCTCTGATAAAGGTGGTGTCGGCCATGGTATGGTCGACACCAAACTTTTTTTAATCTGATAAAGATGATGTCAGTTTTTTTTAATCTGATAAAGGTGGTATCGGCCATGGCATAGGCGACACCAAATTTTTTTTTCAAAATATCATATTCTTGTATATCAATATAATACCAGATTAAAAAGAAATACAGAGGTGTCGACCATCGCATGACCGAGACCAAAAAAATACCATTTTTTATATCTGACACCAATCATTGGGGTGGAATCTAAAGAGGTGTCGGCCATTGGATGGTCATTTAGAATATTTACTGTTCATTTTAGGTCATTTTAGTATATATTTTTGAACTTGGAATTTTTGGGTCATTTGGATAAAAAACCCAGAAATCATACTCAAGTGCAAATTTATTTGTCAAGATTTGGTTTGTGTGTTTATTCAACTCGTAGAGTTATGTTACTTTGATGCTCGGCTTCAGGGTCGTTTGGAGGTGCAGTCGCTCAAGGTTTAAGGTTAAAAAATCTAAATTTTTGTTTTTTAATTTTTAAGGGGTCTAAATTATTTTTTTAATTTTTAAAGGCCAAAAATTCTTTTTATCAACTTTTAAGGGCCCAAAAAAAGGGTAAACTACAGAAATAGTCACTTTTGTTTGCATCAGATTACATTTTAGTCACTTATGTTTGAAATGTTACGTTTTAGTCACTTATGTTAGTATTTTGTTACGAAGTGATCATTGTGTCGTTAAGTTTCGTTATGTCCCTAACGGTAATCCTACGTGGCAGTCCAACTAGATTTTAAGTGCCAACTTGAATTTTCAAATGGAATGAGAATAAATCTTTAATTAAATAAATTTAATTAATTAAAATTTTTAAACCCTAAACCTTAATTGAAAAATCCTAAACCCATTTCCACACACCTCTCATCTTCATCTTCATCTTCATCTTCATCTTCTTCCTTTTTTATTCCAATATCTTTAGTTACAACTCTGTCTCAAAGCTTGAATCTTTAAAACCCATTAACCCAAAGATTCAAAGATTCAATATCTTCTTCCCATTAAGTTTCTTTGGGTTAATGGGTTTCAAAGATTCAAGTTTTGAGACAGATTTGTAAATAAAGATGTTAGAATCAAAAGGGAAGAATATGAAGATGAAGAAGACAAGTGTGTGGAAATGGGGGCACTTAAAATCTAGTTGGACTGCCATGTAGGATTACCGTTAGGGAGATAACGAAACTTAACGGCAGAGTGATCACTTCGTAACAAAATAATAACATAAGTGACTAAAATATAACATTTCAAACATAAGTGGCTAAACTGTAACCTGAGGCAAACAAAGTGACTATTTTTGTAGTTTACCCCAAAAAATAGCTTTTAAGGGCTCAATTTTTTTTATCAGTTTTTAAAAGATCTAAAAATATTTTTCTTCAATTTTTAAGAAACCTAAAACCCTATTTTATTGTTTTGCCTATGACTCAAAAATATCAAGAATTGACTTGGTTACTTTAATATGTAAACTATTTGTTTTTTATTTTACTTATATCAGTTGTGACAATGAGGTTTTATTTCTAAATGTAGTTGGGATTAGGTTTAAGGCACTACAATTCGTAGCTGCCATATTCAACCGTCACAATACAACATTATTTGCAATTTCAATTGTACATTTTGAAAATGAAAACCCCCACATCCATATGGTAAGAGGTAAAAACAGTTTGTAATGGTTAAACTATTAACTTAAATGTATCTCATGTGACAAGGCCAACACAAAAAAGTATATATCTTTTCAAAAAACTCAAAAAGAAATCAGTAAAAAGAAATTAGATTTAACAAACAAACACTTCCATTAACAGCTCAGACCTAGGGTTCCAACAATGGCGTGACCGACGACAACGGAGAAGGTGAGAGAGTCAAGTGACTGGACGGTGAAGGTGTGTCATTGCGTTGGGTTATGGTGGTTGGTGATGACTGGTGGCTGTTGGCACTCGATACTAAGGAGAGTTCAGAGGAAGCTAGATATTTGAGGAGATGACGATGAGAACATGAAATGAGATCTGATTAGTGATTAGAGTTAGTGGATTGGAGATTTTTGTGTTTTTTTTTGTTTTAAGTTAAGGATTTTGGGATTTTGTTAAGGTTATTGGGTTAGGGTTAGTGGGTTATTGATTTTTGATATTGGATTGAGTTTATTGGATGGGTCGGTGGTTGGGGCTTGGGTGGGTAGTAGCTAACTAGCTAAGCTTGATATATGTAATATATAATATTATTTTTTTGAAAGTGCGGTTAATTCAATTAATTCGATTAATTATTTGTTTTCGAACTAAATCAATTGATAATCGAACTTTAAAAAAATATCAATCGATTTTTGATCGAATTAGATCAATTCGATCGGTTAATTTAGTTTCAATCGAAATTTGAACCCTTGATATTGCCTGTCCAAAATTATATAATTAAAATTTTACCCTTTAAAATGTATAATATTATAAATTAATAATAGTAAAATTACACTTTGACCCCAAAAGTGTAATGATTTTAATTTAGTTCTTTAAAAATTATAAATATATTAGCAAATACAATGATAAAATTATCAGTTTTCAAATTTCGGTTAAATCCGAATTAACCGGTTGAACCGAACTAATTCGGTTATGTAACACTCCTAAACCCGGTTCATACATATAAACCCGGTATAAGAGTATTACATACAGTGCCAGAGAGTTAAAAATGAATATAATAAAATTTTTCTTCCAATATATATATATATATATAAAGTTTCAAAAACAACATTTGAAACCCATTTATTAAGAACATCAAGTAATACCATTTGTACATGCCATTTTACTTCAAAATAAAGTACCTAAGCTTGAAATCTTCCAAGAGTGATGTGATGAGAGGTCCCCTAGCTTGGCTTTAACTTCTCGTAGCTATTTGTACCTACGAGCGTTAAAATAAACGCGTTAAGCCGGTGAAGGCTTAGTAAGTACTGCAAGTGTCATTAATCATTCATCTTTTAATCACTCATTTCAAACTCAGACATATAATTATTTATTCATGTAAAATACATACCTCTTATGAATTCACATACTCTTCCTCATTTCACATTTTAGCCATTCCAACCTCTTAACTTACTTAGTTTTATCATTCTTTGATTTCTTATACATATATTGTACTTACCTTTAATGTGATTATCATTTCACTTACCTTAATGTAACAATTTGCACATTCTTTCTTTTTCATAATTTAGCCATCATGGTTTTCTTGATCATAGCTCATTTAGCTTATTTATCCATTTGGCCCATAGTAGACTTTTATAGAACCTATCGGATAAACGGAGTAAGCAGAAAGTACCGAAGTACTTAACAGAAGCACATAAGTGCTGGGTAACAGAGGGCACGCAAAGTTGTTTTCTTATCGTCAATAACTCTTCATCCTCTTTCTATGCATTCTTCACTTCTTGCAATAAAGTCGGCTTTACTCGTAGTTCAACTAATAACTCACCACCTTGTTGCATCTCCAAATGTGCATTTATCGCCTTTAATGCTGCTACCGACTTTCTACTCAAGGCATCAGCTACAACATTTGCTTTCCCAAGATAATAATTAATAATACAATCATAATCTTTAATTAACTCAATCCACCTTCTCTGACTCAAATTTAGCTCTTTTTGAGTTAACAGATACTTCAAACTCTCGTGATCTGTGTAAACATAGCATCTTTCTCCAAACAGATAATGTCTCCAAATCTTTAATGCAAACACCACTGTAGCCAATTCAAGATCATGAGTTGGATAGTTCTTCACATGTGGCTTCAATTGCCTTGATGCACATGCAACTACCTTTCCATCTTACATTAATACACACCCCAAACCATTATAAGATGCATCACTATAAATCACAAATTCTTTACTAGATTCTGGTTGAATCAACACTGGAACTTCAGTCAAAGCTGCCTTTAATCTATCAAAACTTTGTTGGCACTTTTCATTCCACTCAAACTTCACATCTTTTTGCAACAGCCTTGTTAAAGGCAATGCAATCATAGAAAATCCTTGCACAAATCTTCTATAATACCCAGCCAGACCAAGAAAATTTCTTACCTCTGTCACATTCTTCGGTAGTTTCCACTCCAATATTGCTTCAATCTTATTCTGATCTACTCGAATTTCAGCTTCAGACACAATGTGACCTAGAAAAGTAACCTCTTTCAACCAAAATTCACATTTACTCCATTTGGCAAATAATTACTTTTCTCTCAAAGTCTGTAATACAATTCGAAGATGCTTCTCATGTTCTTCTTCTCCTTTCGAATATACCAGAATATCATCAATAAATACCATCACAAACTGATCCAAATATGGCTGAAAAATTCTATTCATGAGATCCATGAAAACAGCTAGAGCATTAGTCAATCCAAATGGCATAACCAAGAACTCATAATGTCCATATCGAGTCCTAAAAGCAGTCTTTGATACATCCGACTCTTTTACCCTCAACTGATAATATCTTGATCTGAGATCAATTTTAGAAAACATACTAACACCCTTCAACTGATCAAATAAATCATCAATCTTGGCCAGTGGATATTTATTCTTTATCATCACTCTATTTAGATGACGGTAATCTATACAAAGTCTCAAAAATCCATCTTTCTTTTTCACAAATAAAATCGAAGCTCCCCATGGTGACATACTGGGATGCATAAATCCTTTATCCAATAACTCTTGCAGCTGAGTCTTCAGTTCTTTCAACTCCACAGGTGCCATTCTGTATGGTGTTATCGAAATCAGTGTAGTTCCCGGAAGCAATTCAATTCCAAATTCAACTTCTCTTTCAGAAGGTAAACCTGACAACTCTTTAGGAAACATATCAGAAAATTCTCGTACCACCGGTATCTTTTCAATCTCATTATCTTCTACTCGGGTATCTAAAACATAAGCTAGAAAAGCATCATGCCTTTTCTTAATCATCTTGGAAGCCTTAATCGCAGAAATCACATTCGATAAAGTACTGAATTTCTCACCATCACAATTACCTCTTTCCCGTCAAAAGTTCTCAAAGAAATTCTTTTTCTTTTGCAATCAACCACGGCCCCATATTTAGATAACCAATCCATTCCCAGTATCACATCAAACTCATGGAATGTAAGAGCCATGAAATCTGCTGGAAATTCACAATCTTGAATCTTTAAAGGACACCTCGTACACACTTTATTGACTCTCTCTCACTTTGCCCTAAAGGATTAGTAACAATCACTTCATGTTTAGTAGGTTCTACTACTAATTCTTTCTCTTTCACTAATGAGTTTCATATATATGAATGTGTAGAACCAGGATCAATTAATACAATTACAGGAGAGTCAAATAAAGAAAATTTACCGGTGATTACATGAGAAGCATCTTCCTCTTCTCTAACAAGATTTGAGGTCTTACTGTCAACTTCATCTTCAGACTCTTCACGAGCCCTATTCGACATTCTTCTTTCTACAATATTCACTATTTTAACAATTAAATAACTGAACATCCTCTCATCACATCAACATATAAAATGACATGTACATGTGGACTCATTCCCGACCCAGACATCAGAAAACCTTTACTCTTATACCACCAAATATAACACTCCTAAACCTGGTTCATACGTATAAATCCGGTATAAGAGTATTACATACAGTGCCAGAGAGTTCAAAATGAATATAATAAAATTTTTCTTCCAATATATATATATAAAGTTTCAAAAACAATATTTGAAACCCATTCATTAAAAACATCAAGTAATACCATTTGTACATGCCATTTTACTTCAAAATAAAGTACCTAAGCTTGAAATCTTCCAAGAGTGATGTGATGAGAGGTCCCCTAGCTTGGCTTTAACTTCTCATAGCTATTTGTACCTACGAGCATTAAAATAAACGCGTTAAGCCGGTGAAGGCTTAGTAAGTACTGCAAGTGTCATTAATCATTCATCTTTTAATCACTCATTTCAAACTCAGACATATAATTGTTTATTCATGTAAAACACATACCTCTTATGTATATAAGATTTAACTTACAGTAGTGTTATGAATTCACATACTCTTCCTCATTTCACATTTTAGCCATTCCAACCTCTTAACTTACTTAGTTTTATCATTCTTTGATTTCTTATACATATATTGTACTTACCTTTCATGTGATTATCATTTCACTTACTGTAATGTCACAATTTGCACTTTCTTTCTTTTCACAATTTAGCCATCATGGCTTTCTTGACCATAGCTCATTTAGCTTATTTATCCATTTGGCCTATAGTAGACTTTTATAGAACCTACCGGATAAACAGAAATAGCAGAAAGTACCGAAGTACTTAATAGAAGCACATAAGTGTTGGGTAACAGAGGGCACACAAAGTGCTAATAACAGAGGGAACACACAGTGCTGAATAGAGGGCACGAAACGTGCTAAACAGAAGGCACACACAATGCTAATAAGAGAGTACACATAGTGCTAATCAGAACGCGCGCTAGTGTTCCTTAATGGCATGCCACTATTGTCACAATGGTTCTAACTTGTTTACATGGACATAATCTCTCATATTCATCATTTCTCACAATGGTTAACTGATCTAATTTGGTCGAAAGGCGATTAATGGTTTTTTGAAAGTTCTGTTATCGATTAATTCGGTTCGAAATCGGGTAATTAATCGAATTAATCGAACTTTTAAAAAATCAATATTATACATTACCAATTCGGTTAATTCAGTTAAATGAACATTACCAATTTATTTTTTTGATATGTTTTATACTTGTTTTAACAAAAAAAAACAAAAACATAAAAATTTTAGTTAATTCGGTTAACTGACCGAGTTAATCGAAATAGTTCGGCTCGATTAATTTATTTTGAAAAAATTTCAATTCGATTAATGGTTAAGGATTTAAAAATTTCAGTTAAATCAGTTAATATTAGTTCGATTCGATTAATCGACCGGTTAACCGATTGAACACCCCTAAGTGAAATTACATTTTAACTCTTATCAAAATTTATAACTTTTCATCCCACAAAAATTTTTCTAGCTTTGCACCTAGAAATATTAGATGGATTTGAAATTTTACCTGCATAATAAATACAATTTATTCTCTATTTATTTATTTTTATTCTACATCGTATACATAATACATTATACGTATATATGTAAAAATTATATACACTCGAAACCTTCGTCACGAAGTTGTACTCCTTTCTCAGCACTGAACAACTTTGTTGTCTTTTATGTTACTATATATTCAGATGTTGTACTCTCTTCTGTCTATCATTACAAACGCAAGAAAAAATCGTGCATCCTCCATTTACTCCTTCAATTTCTCATTCCCTTTTTCAAGTCCTTTACAAGTAGGCATTTTCAACATTGCTTCAATCTCGCGTATGTTCTTGATTCTTTGACTCTCTTTTTGGGTTGTTCTTAGATTCTTTCCTTTTCTTTTTATATTCCCATTGGTATTTGATTTAAGGAGAGAAATATAAGTTGGGTTTTCTTGTGATGCTATGTTTTTGGGTTCTTGAAGGTGGGTTGCGAGAACTAGCCGGAGAAAGGGCCCGCGAGATCTCTCGATCATAGTGGGACTCTGGACTTGTTCTTATATTTATGTCACCCAGATTTTATATTTATCTCAGCCAAAATCTTTTTTTTTTTAACGCAGTGTCAGAGAATAATAAAATAGTAGAATACTAAAGAATGAAATTTAGGATTTTGTGTTTTAACTTCAGACCTTTTATATCATGTTTAACCGAGAATGGTTGGGATTGTATTTTTTTTATTGTCATATTTAATCAGCCGCTGAATCCTGTCTTATACTTCACTCAAGTGAATGCTGGGCATAAGTTTGATTTCGTTGTGAACGTCATGTAGTTAGAGAAAAATAAGAGAAGGGTTTTCTTGATCTTCTCTATATCACATTGTTTTCAGCTTTATCCGTGTTATAATTCTAAACATGTTTTTTCTTTGCATTGACGGACATGAGTGCAAATTCTTTGTAATGGTAATGTGTTTGCTTTTACGGGCAGAAAAATATTACATTGATAAATGGAGCCAGTTGGCATGGAGATGAACATTTCCCAACAACACTCTTCTGATCCTCTCCCATTTGCAAGAAGGTGTTTCCATCTCATTTTCGTTTGATCAGATTAGCTAACGATATGGGATAATTTTTTTTTTTTTTTTTAAATTTCTGTACTCAAGTCACCCTCTGTTATGTCAAGAACTAATGTAAGAAGTCGTAATGTTTTGTTTGTTTATGCAACAGCTATCAGCTTGAAGCGTTAGAGAAAGCTATCAAGCAAAACACAATAGCTTACTTGGAAACTGGCTCTGGCAAAACACTGATTGCCATCATGCTTCTCCGCAGATATGCGTACCTTATTCGCAAGCCTTCACCTTTTTTTGCTGTCTTCTTGGTTCCCCAAGTTGTCCTGGTTGAACAAGTATGTCAAATTACATATAATCCTTTTTAATTGATGCTATTACTGGAAAAATCAGGAAATCAGGGTGGTTTTGTTGTTGAGACTTTTTGAATAGTATCTGTCCCATGTATGTTTCTAGCACACAGGAAAGTTCAAGTTCAGAGGGATTCCCATGGTCTAATAGCATTTTTATATCTGCAATTAGTTAGAGAATCCTGAAATAAATAATGAATTTGAGTATGACAGTACGGAATAGTGCATTTCTTTTCATATAATGAGAATTGCATAACATCTATGAACTATTTATTTTGAAAGCCTTTTGAACTATTTATGCATGGATGTTATTGGGGGGTTTTATATTTATTTATAAACCTTTTGATTGTTGTTTCTCTTATTGTTTTACGTAATTATTAGCAAGCTGATGCTGTGGAAATGTATACGGACTTGAATGTGGGCAAGTATTGGGGAGATATGGAAGTTGACTTTTGGGATGATGCAAAATGGAAGCAAGAAATTGATAAATATGAGGTGGGTTTTCTATATGTATTATTTTGTTGTTATGGTAGTGATGAAGAGCAATTACTTTTTCTCATCATGTAGATTATGTAGTGCTATGTGATGTGTGATGTACTGGCTACTTCACTGACTTTTTTCTAATTATTATTTCAATTGTATAATGTTTTCGATTTCTAAATTTATTTATCTGTTTCATTGATTGATTTTACATTTTAGTTTTCACTATTTCAAGTTTATAAAAGCTTTTCTTTGAACTATTAGTCTACAAATTGTACAATATCCTTAAACATCTGTAGATAGACAGCAGTTAGAGTTGTTATTGATTGACAGGTTATCAAAGTCTGGTTTTTGAGATTAAAAGATACTTATTGGTCATTAGTCTGTACTGGTAATATTTTTAAAATGGAGCTTCTGGTTTTGCATGTATCTCTCCCTATTGATCACCAAAACCAAGTTTGAGCCTGCAAAATAGTTTCTAGCATGTAGGAGTTTATGTTGCCACACTTCCTTTAACCATTTGGTCAAAGGGAGCCATAAGAAGTTTATCCGAGCTGTCAGTTTACTCTTAGATATATATTGGAATAGTTCAGGTAATTATACTTTTTAATGATGATGAACAGTGAGGCTTGTGGTTTCAGAAGTAGCCTACATGTTACTGCAAAATTTGTGAAGTGCGAAACATTATTAACTTTATCTAAAAAAAAAATGGTTTGAGCCTACTCATTCACTGGCACAGACTTCTTTTGTTGACTGGTGCTATAGTTTCAAGTCAAATAACTGTGTTTCTTTCTTCCTTTTTAGATATGGTACATGCGGCTAGCAATAACATTTCTTTCTTACTAGGTGCTTGTGATGACACCTCAAATTTTACTTAATGGATTGAGGCATGGCTTCTTCAAGATAAACACGATTAAGGTTTTGATAATTGATGAATGTCATCATGCAAGAGGAAAGCACCCTTATGCTTCCATTATGACAGTGAGTTGTCTTTCTATTCTTCTTTCGTTAGATTTTAATTTTGTTTACTCTAATCATCATCATTATGCTTGATGCTTATCTTATGGAATCGCAATCTGATTCACATTTAGTCAGAATTGCATCTTGGTAACTAGATGGGGGAAATGAATTTGGAGGACCATGAACCTTGAGGATTTGTTTGCATTACAGGAATTCTATCATCGGCAATTAGAAGCTGGTGTATCTGATCTTCCTAGGATTTTCGGGATGACTGCTTCCCTTATAAACACAAAAGGTGATTCATTCAAGCTTTCAGTTTAGTTATTGGTTATTTGTGTTTCCTTTTTTACAGTACTTGAACTTTTCCCCCTCTCTATTATCCCAGGGGCAAACTTGGCTGATATCTATTGGCAGAAGATCCATGAACTAGAGACAATTATGAATTCAAAGGTTGTTTTTTTTTTTCTGTTGCAATGGGATTTTTCTAATTTAGTTTCCTTATTTTACATGTTCATCTTGGATTGGAGTTATATAACTTCATTGAGGGTTTGTTGAAGTTAGGGGTGTTTGTTAATTGAAAAAAAGGAAAAAAAAAGGAAAGTCTTGAATCAAAGTATTGATTGAAAGAAAATTGATGGGAAAGCTGTCCAAAATGTATAAACAAGCTAAATTGCGTGTGACCTTGAGCTTTGTCTCAAATGGTCACATCCCTACTTCTGAGATGGGGCTGAGTCCCACACCCTGCTAAAACAAAGGTTTACACTCAATCATGAAATCCCAGAAAAATTACTTGAACCTTCTTTCATTCTTTCATGCTTAGGTTTAGGGTTATTTTCTACTTTATTAAGGGTTGATTGTCAATCATACAACTTTCTTTTTCAAGCTTGGTTGTTTGGGGTCTCAGCTATGGTATTTGAGAATGTTTGGCTGGTTTTTCTTCTCTTCTATAGGACTTGGGAATGTTTAGATGATTTTTCTTCTTTTCTGTAAGACTTACACATATCAAGTATTGACCTTCTCTTTTGTATCTTCAAGTAAATGAACTGATCTTCTGGGCAGACCATTTTAAATTTTTTATGTAATTGTTCCTCCGGGTCTTACTTGGACTTTAAAATAAACTATCTATTCCCGATAAAAGTTCATGTAATTCTTGCTTCTTTCACTTTTTTTCTTTTATATGGTTTTTCACATGATATTGTGATGCAGAGAAATTTATTATAAAATTTTGCATTTATTGCCTCTGCTTATGATTTGTTTCTGAGACATAATTGTGTCGCTTAAGGAAGATGACATTTTGATACTTAAATGGTACTTTTTTCCTCCATTGAAGGTGTATACATGTGTAAGCGAATCAGTTCTTGCTCAGTTCATTCCATTTTCAACTCCAAAGTTCAAGTTTTACCAAGACATGGAAATTCCATTTGTTTTATATGAACGCTTGGTGCAGGAATTGAATGTTTTGAAAGTAAAGGTGCGTATTCTTTGTTGAAACTTTTTGATGTGTTGTCAGCTTTTTTTATTAAAGAACAAGTAGATCTGATCATGTTCATTTTGGAAGGTAACAACATGGAAAGAGGAGTGTAAAATAGTTAGAGAAGCAGAAAGAAAAATAGTTACAATTTTCTCACCAAGGAAAGTAGACCGAATATTCACTTAAATCATGGGCAGCTCAAAACCAGCCCAACCTCTTCTTGATGGCATCCCCTTTTCTGATGCTTTCGGTGTCTGACACCAATACAGGCTAGGCTAGGCTAGGAAACCTTATTTGATACGATGAGACAGGTAAACAAAGCAAAGGCCTGGGTTGAGAGCTTATGTCATATTCTCCGTTTCCATTCCTGATCGAGTTAGCCAATTGATTAATCTTTCCCCAGGGAGAAAGCAGCAGAAAGGGAAAAGAGTATTTGATAGATTCTGAAGGCCTTTGCTTCTGATGCCACTTAGACTGGTGGCTACAGTACAGTGATCAGTGTGGCAATTTCTCTTAAAAGACGATATGCTTGTGATAATTTATCAGAACATTTTTACATATATATTTATGCATACATGGTATGGGAGATGCATTAGATATATATGATTGTTCCATCTAGCTAGTTTAGGAATCCTAGTTACCTACCACATGCTTGGGCCTACTGTCTTGAGATGCAAAGAAGAGGAATGAAAAATTGTATTCTCATGGAATATTATTTATCCTTCTGGGTGTCTGTTGCAACTTGAAGGCGTGAATGTGATTCTCTTTCTCATACTTGTATATGCATTTGTTTTTCCTATTAGGATACTGACAGTAGATGTACTGGTTTTCAGCATGAATGTTCGTTGGACAATTTGGATCTTGAAGCTTCTGCTGCAGAATCTACAAGAAGGAAAATATCAAAGATACATTCAGCTTTAATACATTGTTTAGATGAGCTTGGTGTCTGGTTGGCTTTAAAGGTACCTTTTTAGACAATTATTTCTGCCAAAGAGCCATATATGTATGTCATTTAGTCTGTTGCTGTTGTAATAGGCTGCAGAGTACTTGTCAAGTTATGAAAGTGAGTTTCTTATGTGGGAGAAATTGGATGTCTTCGGCGAGAAAATTGTTAGGAATTACAGTGTGGATGCTTTCCATGCCATTGAAACATACATACCATCTGGTACTTGTATATTCCTCTTACAGTGAGTTAATAATATGTTGTTCTATCAATTTTCATAAATACTCTCTTTCTCTGTTGTTTCATCATATAGATCCAGATTGGACCATCATTAATGATGTTAAAGCCAGTGTGGATTCTGGGCTTCTTACCACAAAAGTTTTATGCCTTATTGAATCTCTTTTCGAATACAGGTAACACAGTGTTTACTAAGTGGTAAGATAATATTATCTCCCTCGGAAGTTATCATTCTGCATTCCAATTATTTGAAGTTTATTTTGGGAAGGTAGTCTGATGCATTAATGTCTTGAATACAGAAACTATTTAAGGAATGGTTTGTTGTGTTTTTTTTCACTGTGGTTATAAAAAAAAACATTTCGCTTGGATTTTATTTGCTTTAAAATATAAATAACTTAATTTAATGAGGTCAATAATATAAATGTATAAAGGATTTTAAGAACTGAATTTGAAAAAATTGATCTACAGCCCCATTCATTCCATCTCCCTCATTTTTGCTCTGTTTTGCACTGTTTCTTCTTGTTACATTCTGTTATGTGCTACAATGCAGGGTGTTGAAAGACATAAGGTGTATAATTTTTGTGGAGAGAATTATAACAGCCGTTGTGCTTCAATCACTATTCAGTGAATTGCTTCCGAAGTACGGTAACTGGAAGACTAAATACATTGCAGGAAAAAACTCTGGATTGCAGAACCAGACTAGGAAAAAACAAAATGAAATTGTAGAAGAATTCCGAAAAGGCATGGTATGTTTTTTTCATGTACAGTAGAAAATATTGTATTTGTCAGCAGCTGCATTTGAACAATGGTATTCCATTCCTGCAGGTAAACATAATTGTTGCAACTTCGATTCTTGAGGAAGGCTTGGATGTTCAAGCATGCAACTTAATTATCAGATTTGATCCTTCACCAACAGTTTGTAGTTTCATACAGTCTCGAGGACGTGCTAGAATGCAGAATTCAGATTATCTATTAATGGTGAAGAGGTAATAATCTATATTTCTATTCCTTCCCATATATTATTTCTCAAGTTTTAAAAATGTTTATTACTGGTGCTACCAAAGACGGCTTTATCTTTTGTTGTTTATATATAAGGTTACCACAAAAATATCTCAAAAAATATTATGCAATCACACTTGGTAAAAAAATTGGAATCCTATAAATTTGCTTGATTTTCATACTTTTGAGAAAATGATATCATGGATCTTATTATGTCCTTAACAATGCTTCTGGTTTGATTATTGTAGCGGGGATTTTTCTACACATTCTCGACTTAAGAATTATCTTGCTAGTGGAGATGTAATGAGAAAGGAATCTTTGTGCCATGCATCTGATCCTTGTTCTCCTCTAAGCAATGACTTATGTGATGAAGAGTTCTACCATGTTGAAAGTACAGGGGCATTTATGACTCTTAGTTCTAGTGTTGGTTTGATATATTTCTATTGTTCACGCCTACCTGCAGACGGGTTAGTGATTGTTAGCATTGGTTATTGGACATTCTATTAAAATTTAGTAACTTGTTTCTTCTTTTTATTTAGTTAGGGTCTTATTATCATTGTGTCCATGGCTTAATGATTTGACATCTTTCTCATGTTTGTTTGTTCTCCCTAGGTATTTTAAACCTACACCGAGGTGTATCATAGACAAGCAAATGGGGACTTGCACCCTCCATCTACCCAAGAGTTCCCCTATACAAACTGTTTGTGTTAAGGGTAACTTTAAAACCCTAAAGCAGAAGGCATGCTTTGAAGCTTGCAAGCAACTCCATCAAATTGGTGCTTTGACAGATAATCTTGTGCCTGATATTGTTGTGGAAGAAAATGATGCTGAAGAAATTGGTAATAATAATGGATGCCTTTACTTTTTTTATCTTCAATGACTTATGTATGTAATTTCAAGATATTTAAAGTTGTTAAAACAAATATATGATTTTCCTTTATTTTATTTAATTATTTGATTTGTAGGAAAGGAATCCTATAATGACGATCAACCGAATTTTTTTCCACCTGAACTGGTGAATCAAGATTCACAGGAGTCCATGACAAAATACTACTGCTACTTAATGGAGTTGAAGCAGAACTTTGTTTATGAGTTTCCTGTTCAAAACATCATACTCCTTGTCAGGTGTCAGCTTGAAATGGAAGAAAAAAGTGTGGAGTTAGAAGTTGATAGGGGCTCTCTGACAGTTAACTTGAAATATATTGGACCAATACGTCTTAATTCTGAGCAGGTACTATATCTTATTTTTATTTTTAATTTTATTATTGCTCTAAGGTGGTAAAAATTGAAAATATATTGTAATGCATTCATATTTTAACTTTTCACTCTTTGTGCCTTTTCATGTTGGTAGGTTATCTTGTGTAGAAGGTTTCAGATTGCTCTTTTTCGAGTTCTTATGGACCATAAAGCAGAAAAGTTGACAGAGCTGTTACCTGACCTTACGTCAGTGAACAATTCTGAAATCGATTATCTTCTTCTCCCATCAAATTACGTGGGCCAAAATCCCATGATTGATTGGTTTTCGGTTTCTTCCATCTTATTTTCTTATGAGGAGGTCTGGAAGAATCATGTGAACTGCAATGCTGGCATGATACAGACCAAAAGTGGTCTGTTGTGCACTTGCATGATAAAAAATTCGTTGGTCTCTACTCCTCATAATGGTCAAGCATATATTATTGACGATCTTTTAAATAATATAAATGCAAATTCACATTTGACACTGAGTGGTGGAGGGGTAATGACCTATAAGGAATATTATGAACAACGGTAAGCATTTTTTGGTAATTTTGCAAAGAAATAATGTGGAACATGTGATACTAATGTTTCTTATTAGTAACCCAATTCTTATGTGACATTACAGCCATGGTATCCATTTATGTTTTAGTCGAGTCTCTTTCCTTGCTGGGCGACACATTTTCCCGGTGCAAAATCACTTTCAAAGGTGCAAAAAAAAGAAAGAGAAAGGCATGTTTGTCTCTTATCATCTCGTCTTCTAGAGATTAGAAATGATTGCTTTAGATGATTTTTGTGAATGAATTCAACAATGAAGAACTAGTTTTCATATTGGAGTTTTTTTTTTTTTTTGTAGAGAAAGTAAGTTCATAATATTTGGGTGGTTTTGTCCTTTTAATGTTCACTTGGTGAAAGGGAATGCATGCACTTTTCATCTTTTTTCATTATCAAGTGTTAAGTTCAGTTGAGTTGAGTTCATTTTATTTTTAATTTGCTTTTATTTATTTTGCAGAATCCAGGAACGCATTTGTAGAATTGCCTCCTGAGCTTTGTGATGTAATTATGTCTCCCATATCGATTAGCACATTTTATTCTTTCACATTTCTTCCATCAATCATGCATCGAATCGAGTCTTTACTCCTTGCTACCAGCTTGAAAAAGATGCATCTCGAACAATGTGTGCATAATGTTGCTATTCCAACCATGAAGGTGAGCTAGCATACTTTTGAATTCCCCTTTTTAGAACAGCCTATGCTTTACAGAAAATTGTTGTCTTACTCTTTAATTTAACTTGGCTCAACTATGCTTGGTAGGTTTTGGAGGCAATTACCACAAAAAAGTGCTTGGAAAGTTTTCATTTGGAATCACTGGAGACTCTTGGTGACTCTTTTTTGAAGTATGCTGTTTGTCAACAGCTATTCAAAAAACATCAGAATCATCATGAGGGCCTTCTTAGTGTTAGGAAGGACAAAATTATTTCAAATAAAACTCTTTGCATGCTGGGATGTGACAAGAAACTTCCGGTAAATTTTCTTTTAGACATTTATTTAATTTATCCAATCATTTTATCCTTAGGGTGGTTTTATCCCTTATGCGGTCAGTTCCCTCTTTAATATGCTTCCAAACACTGCAGGGATTTATCCGTGATGAGCCTTTTGATCCCAAAGGTTGGATGGTTCCTGGTTATAATTGTGGAAGCTATACATTAAATGAGGAGACATTGAATACAAGAAAAATATATGTTAGTGGGAGAAGGAAGCTGAAATGTAAAAAGGTCGCTGATGTTGTTGAGGCTCTTATCGGTGCATACCTTATCACAGGAGGTGAAGTAGCTGCATTGTTATTTATGAATTGGATAGGTATAGCTGTTGATTTTAGAAATATACCGTACGAAAGACGTTTCGAAGTGCAGGCTGAAAAGATTGTTAATGTCCAACATTTAGAGTCTCTTCTTAACTATTCATTCCAAGACCCTTCCTTGTTAGTGGAAGCACTAACACATGGTTCTTACATGCTTCCTGAAATTCCAGGATGTTATCAGGTTAGTGCAGTGATAATCTGCTATGCAGATGACATATTAACAGTGCAATATATATTTTTTAATTAGTTGTATCTTAGTATCTTATTATTCTATGTCATAAGTTCCATTTTCTCTTTTGATTTTAAATTGACCATAATTAATTCTTTTCTGTGCAGCGGTTGGAATTTTTAGGGGACTCTGTTTTGGATCATCTTATCACTCGGCATCTATATGATAAATATCCTGGGATCTCACCAGGATTATTAACCGATCTGAGGTCAGCATCTGTTAACAACAATTGCTATGCATTATCAGCTGTCAAGGCTGGATTGCATAAGCACATTCTCCAAAGTTCGCAGAAGCTTTACAAGCATATAAAAGAAACCGTTGAAAGTTTTCAGGAATTATCGTTGGATTGCACTTTCGGTTGGGAATCTGAAAAATCTTTCCCCAAGGTTTGTTATTAAAAGCTTTATTTTTGTCATTATTGCTCACTTAGCACATAAATCATTTTTAATGTTTCTTAAAATATCCAAATTATCATTGTTAATGCAGGTACTGGGTGATGTGATGGAGTCACTTGCTGGGGCTATATTTGTTGATTCAGGATACAGCAAGGAAACTGTATTCCGGAGTATCAGGCCACTGTTGGAGCCCCTGATTACTCTAGAGACTATGACGGTCCACCCCCGTAAGGAGTTGACAGAACTCTGTCAAAAGAAGCATTATGAACAAAGAAAACCCATTGTTTCACGTGACAATGGGGTTTCTTCTGTTACCATAGAGGTTGAAGCAAATGGCCGGGTATTCAGGCATACATCCACAGCTTCTGATAAGAAGATGGCGAAGAAACTGGTTTCCAAAGAAATTTTGAAGTCCTTAAAGGGAGCCAATTTTTGCTAGATTTTGCAGTTGACCTCAATGTTAGCTACTCAGAGCTTGGTGTAGACCTTAAGCCCTCTTCTCAGTAGAAACTACTTGATCAGAAAAGAAAAGGAAAAATGTATCTTAATAATTTTTACTGGCATCTGAAAAAGCTTGTTTTAGTGATGGGAATGGTGTCCATTAATGCGTCTTACTCGTTGCTGCATGCAATGCTTCAAGAAGTAGAGTGCAGGTCATTTTTTGTTTAATGTTGTTGCTGCTTCATTTTTGGTACAAATTGATCTGCCATTTGGGTTGGATCACATCATAAGGTCTTTTGCTCATCTTTGTAAATCTTGTTCTTGCACGTTAAGCACTACTGTTATTCCATCATTTATTTTTATTTTTTAACGTATTTATCGGGACGAGTTCAGTAATTAATTTTTCGTATTTTATAAGCCATTAAGAGTTATTTCATCACTTTTTATTTAATGTTTAAGTATTATTATTATTACTATTATTATTATTATTATTATTATTATTATTACTGTTAGAAAAAATTAAAGTTTCAAGCAATTTTTTTAAATGGAATAGGTGGTCAAATCGGTTAGGCCACCGATTTATTGGTCCGATTAAAAAATTATTAGAATTTTAAAAAGACTTAAAAAATTTCGGTTTAATCGTCGGTTCAATTAGATTTTAATTGGTTCAACCAATTTTTTAGTCAGTTCAATCAAATCATATGGGTTCCTGATCTAACTAGTTCAAAAGCACAGATCGATACCTCTATTGGTTCTCAATCCAACTAGTTCGACCGACCAGTTCAATCTAATCGACCAGTTTGGTTCGATTCAAATAACATTGGTTTTAAGAGTCTAGTTTTTAAAAAGGTCAAAAATAAAATTAGTAGTTGAACTTGTATAGTTCTCCTAGATTGATACCTAAAGTTTTTTTTTTCCAGATTGGTACTCAAACTTTTTTCCGTCCACTGATTTGATATCTGACTCTAACGCTGTTTAAATTTTGATGATGTGGTAGCGCTGACCAGTCGCGCGCCTCCATGTATCGCAATCTCGGAACCCTGTTTGACCTTTTTTTAAGCTGCTGACTCGACCCCTTTGGTTTTTTTTTTATTTTAATTCTTTTTTGCCTTTAAAGTTATATTTCATTCATTTTTCCATATTTTTCACCATCTTCTTCAACATTTCTTTTTCTTTCGTTTTCTCTCGTCTTCTCTGCCATTTTCTTTTTCATTTTTTTAAACAATTTTCAACATCTTGCATCTCTTTCTTTTTTCCAGCTTTGGTTTTCTCATAAAATTTCCCCGCTTTCATTCATGTGTTTTCTTTCATCTTCTTCATTTTCCATCTCCTTCATGCCTCCACCATGTCTTCTTCTATGAACAGAAAATCTAGTGCGCAAAGAAATGTTATGTACTGTCATTGTAGATCAAGGGCACCCGTTTGCAACGCGAATACTCCAAAGAACAAAGGGAGCAAATTCTTTGAGTATTCAAAGTTCATAGAGGTAAATTAGGGTTTAAGGTTTTTATCTGCCATTGCAATTTACAGAGAAGTGTTGTGTACTGTCAATTTTTAATAAAATGTTTGTTTTTTTTTTGTATGTGTAAAATGAAGATCGGGGTATGTGATTTTTTCGGTGGGTTGAAGGTGACAATGGAGGGACGGACTCAACAGTAAAAGAAGAAGGATACACAATTGATGAAATAATTCTAAAAAAAATAAGATGTTATTGACAGAGCAAGAGTTAAGTCTTGAGAACGATGAGCTCAATATTAATGAAATGCAAAGAATGCGATCGAGGGTAACTCGTTTGGTAGAGAAGATAAAATTGTACAAGGATAAAATATCCAGTAACAACAAATTAATAGTTGCTTATAAGTTGTTCTTAATTGTATCATGAATGATGCTTTTTTGATTATCTTGCTTCAGGATGGTGAAATGTTGTTCATTTATTTTCATTAGTTGTTAAGAATGAATGAATGGAATGGAATGGAAAATATATTTTTTATTGTCCATAAATTGACATCCATAAAAACCATCTAACAAAACCATCCAACAAAATAAAACCATCAAATTAAACATGGATTAACATCAAGTATCTCCATGGTTTACGATTGTGCTTAGGTGGATCTTTGGACTTAGCCTTTTTCGTGTTCCTACTTTCCTGAGTCCCACCAGCAGTTTCTTTGTCCTTCCTTTTATTGGTACACTTGATTGGGGTAGTTACCATGGTTTCCCCTCTCATACCAGGCTACAATGTATAAAATACGTAATTAAAAACATATAATCAAAATACATTAGATAGTTTAGAGAACTACTTACATTCAAAATTTGCATCCCTCTCCTCTCATCGGTTTATAACCCAATCCCTTGCACAACTTGTTTTCCCTTACTACGAAGTCTTGTAAGTATTTGTTGTGTTGAAGAGGTTGAAATGGTGGGGAGGAGTTGATTATGTTGAAGGAGCTAGTGGTGATAATGCAAATGCTTTGGATGCAACAGTTTGAGAAGGAGCTGGTGGAGCAAGATCAAAAGGAGCTAGTGAAGCAGGAGTTGTTGAAGGTATTCTAACTGGTGGAGGTGTACTCTGCAAATTAAATGTGTTAGTAGTTCTCAAATGAAACATGTTCACCATTAAAATTTTTAGGACAAAGTTACACTTATAGTAGATGAATTCTGACATTTACCAGAGTTCTGTCCAACCATGGAACACTTGTGGCACTTTATCTTTCTCCCTCTTCTAGACAATTTACTCCCACTTATCTCTTCCTCTTTTCTAACTCTATTTTTTTGTTTCTCGAGCATTTTCCTTGGAATGGGAGGGCAATTGGTTCCATATCGGTTTTCAACTAGAATTTATCACTTGGGACAACAAGTAATATAAAGCCATACAATTTTTCATAAACATTTTTTTAAACCTCTTATAAACAAAATAAAAAATATCAACTTTTTTCCACAAAAATGCTGCAGCAACATGTGGACATGGGATGCCAGTGAGATCCCTCTCCTACAATTACATGACCACTGAAATACGTCAACAACTACAACATCACCAAAGTTTTCCACTTTAAACCCTTTTGCTCCATTCCATTTAACATGATACTATGAACTCATTTGGATACTCTTGTCTAGCTTCTCACATATTTTAAGGCAGAATTGATTGTTTTAGTTTTTAGTTTTGGCCAAATTATTTGCAATCCTACCCATAACATACTGTATATTTTCTTCTAACATGTAAATTATAAACATTGACCATTAGATAAGGTATATTTGGTCATTACCATCTCTCCCCACAACATACAAAAGTTCCCCTTTAAATCTCCCCTTCAAAAAGCATCCATCTAGACAAATAAAATGTCTATAACACTCCAAAAACCCTTTTCTCAAAGCACTAAACCCTATCTAATATCTCCTAAACTTGGGAACTTCAATAGGTGTTGGTCTTTCTACCATCACCTCTATATTTCTATTTGGATCTGCCTTTCTAAGCGCATTTGCATAGTATCATAGTTTATTAAACTCATAACAAAACCTTCCATTTATTTCCTCTAATGTCAATTTCCTAGCTCTGCTGCAAGTACCCCTACTCAGCTTAACTTTCAACTCTTCCTTGGCTAGTTTTTGCATCTCAGTTAACTTAAGAAATCCTGCCTAACAAACTTGTAAGATGCCCTTTTATTCTTAAAAGTAATAGAACACTTGTGGGTTTTATGAAAGTTTTTATCTTGAATAACTCATCACTATTATCTAAAACATGATATATTCTAAATGAACATCCATCTACCCTATATTTAGCTCTAGTACTACCCTTCTCATTCCTAAGATGCACAATAACAAACCTTGTCTTTATTGCATACTTTCCTAATGTAGTCTTAAATTCCTTTGGTTCCCTAAATACCATACAAAGCTCCAAACGTGGTATTGGGTTATTAGGATCGAAACAAACATGTTCGCTTCTCCTACAAACTACCTCACCATCTGAATCTCTTCCATAATATCCCAAATTCGATGAATCAATGTATTCAGTTCCCCATATAATGGAACCTCATCATTTTTCTCTCCCCTTTCACCTACTTTTGCTCATTCTCTCTATTTTTTCCTTTATATTTTCTATACCAAGCCTTTATATTGCTCACCTCTTCATCCTCATCCTCAAATTTTGCCCGTAAAGCCCCTTCACCGCCCAATGAGATGTCTGTATCATTGGCCCCACTGCTTTCAGTACTTTCCCCACTTTCAGCACATGCATCACTACTTGCACTAAAGGCTAGCCCCATATTAGATTCCTCACCTAACTCTGTAAATTTTTTCCCAGCCCCACTATTACCTCTCTCATTACAATTTTGTTCCTCAACACCAGTATTTACATCTTTTTCCCTACTGCCAAGCAATAACATAGTATCATCAACATCAGGTGTTTCTACCTCGTGTTCAACATAAACATGTATGGACCCTCTTTGTCTAATATGGTTAATCATTACTGTTAATGATGCATTATCATAGCAAACACACAGTCCCTTACTAAAATTTATCCACCCTCACAATATAAAAAGTTTCTCACAACTCTATACCCAGCTTCCACTATCATTTCACACCACGTGTAATAACACAAAAAATCATGGTCAAAATTCCATTGCAACACTTCCCCTCCAACATAGGATGCACATGGGTTTCTAACAAAAGTTCCACCCAAATGCATATGCACCACGCATTTATCCCAAGACATTATAGCAAACTGCGGATGCATAATATAAACTGTAATATACATACATGATATACGTAAACATTTTAAACAGTGCTAAACATAGCATACACTTAACAATAATATAACACATAAAAAAACATACAAATATACATAAAAAAATATACATAACATAACATACATACAATATACAAACATAACATTAAACATAACATACATAATATACATAAACAGTAAAGAAACACACCTAGCAGACATACCTTTCACCCTCAATCTCTTAAACGCTCAAAGAAAATCTCCGTCACTCACAAATGCCAACAAAAAAAAAATAAAAGTTAGATATAATACGAATTAAAAATTTGAAGTAGATATAATACGTACGAAAACAATTAGTTTGTGAGAATGAGTCCAAACAAAAGGGTTTTATTTTTTTACAAAACATAAAAACAGAAACCCCATCAAAAATGAAAAAAGCTTTTTATGCTAAAAATATAGCAATCTTAATTCGATGATGAAAAATAGCTCACAGAAATAAAGTGAAATACCTGTAACCGATGGTCAAAATATGATAATCTTGATTCGAATACTATAACAAATAGGTGGGTAATCGAAAGAGACGACTACTTGATGATGAAACAAGTTTTTTTTGCAGACAGATGGGTGAGTAATCAAAGGGCTTTCTGAGATTGTGAAAGGTTTCAAACAATTTGAGGGTTTTCTTTCAAAAAATTTAAATAGTAGCGATTTCTTAGAGGAAGAACAAATGTTAAATATTATTTTTAATTCATATTATTTGGCTTTTGATCTTCAACAAAAAAAAACCTAATAGTTTTCTTTCCGATGAAGAATCGACAGATTTTCCCCAAATGATTCAAAGCTCAATGCAAGGCTTTTAATTCTTTTTATTTTTTCAAATTTTAATTAATGATGTCTTTAATTTTTTTTGAAGGGGTCAGGCCAGTAGTTGAAAAAAATGGGTTAAATGGCTTCCTAGATTGCGAGATGTGGCGGCGCACGATTGGCCAGCGTTGCCACATCATCAAAATTTAAATGGTGTTAGGGTCAAGTACCAAACCAGTGGACAAAAAAAAGTTCGGGTACCAATTTGAGACAAAAAAAATCATAGGTACCAATATGGGAGAAGTGGACAAGTTTAGGTACTAATTTCATATTTAAACTTTTTTAAACATCAAATGGATCTTGATTTTGAAATTTATGGATTGAGAAATAAATAGTTTAGTGACGACTACTTAAGTAGAAAATTTTGTATTGAAAGACTAAATTTTGCTAAATATAGATATATGAGGTCATAATGATCTCTTGTGAAAACTTAAAAATCAAATTGATAAAAATTGTAAACATTAATGATTAAAATAAATTATTCTAATTTTCTTATAATTGTAAAATTAGGCGAATGAATTATAATTTTTAAAAAAGAATAAAGACTTAATGTATTAAAATTAAAGTACATGAATTTAGCGAAGTTACACATTATAGATGATGAGGAAGAAGCGTTCAAGGAAGATGAGAATGCAGAGGAGGATGAATATAAGTTCTGTATTGTAGGACGATGTTTAACTAAAAGTGTGGTGCATTTCTTGACGTTACGCAGTACTTTGACTGATTTGTGGCATCCTATAGGGGGAATATACATCACGAACATTGGTGACAGAAGGTACTTATTCAAATTTATTTATGATGTGAAGCTTAATAGGGTGTTGGATGGCACTCCATGGTTTTTCAACAACCATATCATTGTTATAAAAAGGTAATGCCTGACGAAGGCCCGTTGACTATCCCTCTGGATTTTACTGAAATTTGGGTCCAAATTCATGACCTTCTTCCGAGATTTATGTCGGAGGCTATGGCTTGCCAATTTGGTAATTTCTTAGGGGGTTTTCTGGAGTACGATGCTACGAGATTAACTTTAAAGTTTCGTGGATATATGAGGGTCAAAGCTCAAATTTATATGCGAGTGCCTCTTAAACGAAAGAAGAAGATCCGATTAGGGAGGGATCGTGTGATCTATGCTCTTTTTCTGTACGAAAAGCTGTCTTTTCTATTTCTTATGTGGTAAATTGGGGCACAGAGAAAGCTTTTGTCCAGTCAGGGTTCGAATTGACCCCAGCAATATAATCCTTGGATGGGATGCTTCCTTGAGAGCACCGGCGAGAAGGAGAATAGTGAGGCTCAGCCGTTGGTTGCGAGATTTTGATGGATTAACGATTACAAATATAGAAATGAAAAGTGGGCAATTTTAAAGTAATCTTAGGGATAATGCAAATATGGGGCGTAATTTAAGGAATATGAGAGATTTTGATCCTTATCCAAAGGGAAGTCAACACTTTCCTAATAAAAGCTATGGTCAGATTATGGAAAGTGTGAACCTGGGACGTTCTAAAGTCGTGGGATTGAGAAAATTTGGAAAACCTACGTCAGCTTCGAGTGGGCCCAATCAACTGAGCCCAATAGATTTCTTTCTAAAGGGTGATGAGGAAGAAAACACTATGGGTATATTGTGGAAGGAAAAAGAGGCCTCGAATTATTGGTGAGAGTTCAATAGATAAAGATGGTGATGCTCTAAAAAAGTAACATGGTTTTTCGGCTAGATCTGCAGGTCAGAGCAGCCGGTCACAATGAAGACTCTTACTTGGAATGTTCGTGGGTTGGGGAGACCGCTAACAGTGAATAGACTCAAAAATAAACTGAGAGAAAATTCTTCCCAAATTTTGTTTCTAATTGAAACAAAAATTTCAGCTCGAAAGATGAAGGGAGTTAGGAGGAAATGTGGATATTCGAATGGTATAGATGTGGGCGCTTGTGGTACTAAAAGAGGCCTGTCACTTGGTTGAAAGAATGGTGTGGAGGTGAATTTACGTAATTTTTTTGCTTCTCACATTGATGTTGACATTGGTAATGAGGATGATATGGACTAGTGGCTATTCATTGGTATTTATGGTCAGCCAGAGGAGCATAATAGACATCAAACTTGGGATTTGATTCGCCATTTGGGTTGGGATAATTCGATGCCATGGTTGTTAGCCGGTGATTTTAATGAAATTTTATTTTCTTTCGAGAAAAAAGGTCGGCACCGTTCAGAACGACAAATGCAAAATTTTCGTGATGTCTTGAAGGAATACAAATTGATGGATTTAGGATTCAAAGGAAGATGGTACACCTGGGAACGGGGAAAATTTGCATCGACTAATATACGTGAGCGACTCGACAGAGGAATTACGAATATGACGTGGTGGGATAATTTTCCTAAATATAAGGTACAACACTTATTACACAGCTTTTTTGATCATTAGTCGTTATTGATTGACACTTTCGATAAAAGACATCCGAATATGAGACGTAGATGGTTTCGATTTGATGCAAGTTGGTGTTTGGAAGAGTCATGTACAAATTAGATTAGTAAGATTTGGGTTATCTCTAATGGAGATGTTCCAACAAAGTTAAGGGATCTTGGGGTGGAACTTCAAAAATGGAGTTACATGGTTCGAAGTGATCGAGCGACAAATAAAAAAACATTTGGAGGCACAACTTGCAAAACTGTTTGATCAGTTGCCAAATGATACGGTTTTGAAAGAGATGGTTGAGATTCAATTGGACCTCAATCTGGAAGCGGATAAAGATGAACGATATTGGGAATAACGAGCTAGACAAAATTGGCTCACCAATAGAGATCGCAATACCTCTTTTTTCCACAGAGTAACATCCGCATGGTAGAAACGGAACAAAATCGATGGGCTGGAAGACAAGTCGAGTAGTTGGGTTTCTAATGAGGAAGGAATGTTAAAGGTGGTAGCAGACTATTTTGAGCAATTATTCACTACCTTAGAGGCAGAAAATGATGAGCGTATTTTTGGCCTTATTCAAAGGAAAGTTATTGATGAAATGAATGATCTTTTGCTAGCCCCTTTTCGTGAAGATGAGATTATTAAGGTTATTAATTCCATGTCCCCGCTCCATGCCTCAGGTATCGATAATTTTAATGCTTTATTTTACCAGAAGTTTTGGCCAATTATAAGACATGAAGTTGCTGATTATTGTCTTTCGGTTCTTAATGGGACTATAGAGATTGTTGAGATTAATAAGACTTATATTGTCTTAATACCAAAAGTTAATAGGCTAAAAAATATGACCTGATTCAGACCCATCAGTTTATGTTCTGTACTTTATAAGATTATTTCAAAAGTAATTGTGAACCGCAAAACATTTGTATTGATGAAGCTCAAGGGGATTTTATCTCCGGTCGTTTGATTTTTTATAATACTTTAAATGCTTACGAAATTCTCCATTCGCTTAAGATGAAGAAATGGGGAAAAGAAGCGAGTTTTATGCTCAAGCTCGGTATGAGCAAGGCGTACGATAGAGTCGAATGGGATTTTCTTGCGGGGATGATGACTCGATTGGGCTATCATATTGATTAGATTACTCTGGTAATGCAGTGTGCGTGCTCGATGTCTTATATGGTGGGGGTCAATGAGGGGATCAGTGACAGTTTTCAACCATCAAGAGGTTTGAGATAAGGGGACCCATTAAGTCCCTATCTCTTTCTTGCCTGTGCCATAGGATTTTCAGCCTTGCTAAATGATGCGAGAAGAGGTGGTTTGGTAAGGGGTGCGAAAATTGGAAGAGAAAAACTTTCAATTAATCATCTCTTTTTTGTAGATGATTGCATTATTTTTGGTGAGGCTACGGGAATAAGGACGAGCCATGTCTAAAGCATTATTAAGGAATATGAGGCTGCATTGAGACAGGTTGGGAACTTTGAAAAATCTCTTCTGTTTTTTGGTTCGAATGTGCAGCATGCTGATAAGTTAAAAGTGGCTTGACGCTTAAGGGTGAGGATTTCCAAAAACCCAGAGAACTATTTGGGTCTTCAAATGATGGTTGGAAGGCATAAACGTAAGGCTTTCTCTCTGTATCTTGATCGATTCCAAAGGAAGATTGAAAGTTGAAATATTCCATTCTTGTATATGTGTGGGAAGGAAGTTTTTGTTAAATCGGTACTTTAAGCTATCCCGATTTACGCGATGCAATGCTTTCTTTTTTCAAATTCGATTTGTGACAAACTTGGAGAGATGTTGAATAAATTCTGGTAGGCTAACAACAAAACGCTGAAAAGTATTCATTGGTCTTCTTGGGTTAATTTGTGTAAGCCGAAGGCTATAAGAGGTATGGGATTTCATACTCTCTCAAAGTTAAATCTTGCGTTACTTGCTAAACAATGTTGGCGCATCCTATCTCAGTATAATTGTCTTTTAGCGAAAGTTATTAAATCCCATTATTATTCGAATTTTGATTTTTTGTCAGCAAGGTTAGGAGCTTACCTCTCACTCACCAGGCAGAGTATCTGGTTGGCTAAAGGGTTGATTGAGTAAGGTCTTGGATGGAAGATAGGCTCAAGTGCGTGCATTAACATCTAGAATGACCCTTGGCTTCCTCCCCTTGGTCCTGTAATAATTTCATGTCAGCAAATCAATATTAGATAGACTACGGTTGACTAGTTTATTGATTCAAATACTCATACCTGAGATGAAGATAAGGTGAGGTATGTTCTTCGAACTGACGATGCATACAGGGTGCTTTCCATTCCAATAACAAAATTAGTGCTGTCGGATGTAATGGTATAGAGGCATGATGGCTCAAGTGATTATACAGTTAAAAGTGGATACAGACTTCTGATGACTGATACTACAACTAGACAGCCTGACCTTTATACAAAGACTCACTAAACTTTGGAAGTTACAACTTCTAGGAAAAATAAAAATTTACTTCTGGAAAATGTGGAATAATTACATCCTTAAAAAAGAAAATTTACATAAACGACATCTCCAAGTTGATATCCTTTGCCCCTTCTATAGATCTGATGTTAAATCAGCTGATCACCTGGTTCGTCGGTGCCCTCTAATCTATCAGATTTGGAGACAAAAGAAAATCTCTCCCCTATCAGAAACATATGGCACATAATACAAAGAGTGGTTAGCTTATTTTCTACTCTCTATGCATGATCAATTTAAGAACACAATAGTCACCTACTGTGTTATCTGGTATATGAGGAACAAGATAGTGCACGTGGGTTCTTGATAGTAAATAATTTGATTAATTTTATTTGTGTATTTTTTATTAATTATGAGGAAACTACTTTTAATTTCATACATTTTCTTATCAACTAAATAAAGTGATGTTTCAACTTAAAGACAAGCAAAAAGAGGATTTAATTGAAGAAAAGCGTGAAAAAATGAGTTACATTGAGATTTGGGAAAATATAATGACTTAAATGCAAAGATATTTTTAGTTCAATTTGTCAATAGCCTAATTTAGAATTTTGATATTTTTTTTATAATTTTTATTTTAGTTTGACTAGGATTTCTTTATTTTAGTAAATGGGAAAATTAATTTAGGAGTGATCAAGTTATTTTTTGTAAACCAATTGTATATAAATAGAGTCTTTTGGGGTTCAATTGGAAACTTACTTTGATTTGTTAAGCAATTCTCCATTGTATATTTCTTCTTGTTTGTGCGTCGTGCTTTTTTCCATTCTTTCCAATTTAATTTCCTTCTTTCTCAAAATTTGTTTAATTACTTTCTTAATCATTTTCTATTCCCATCTTTCATAATTACAAATAATCCATTAACCTAATTCATCAAGCATGATTAAATTTATGTGCAACTATATCCTTTTTAGCTTTAGCCTGATTATCGCTCCGACAAGAAAATAATCGTAAGTTATGAAACCACGCTAAAAACTTTTTTTAGTCGAAATTCGCCATCACTCCGGTTTATGAGATAGTACAAATTCGTCCCTCAAAATTAATTCGACATCGATTCAAAAAAGTGCATGTTGGTTTGAAGTAGGTTGCCGTATAGTTGGGAAGTCGAGTTACCCGTGCTCCATTCGAGTTCCTGCGAATAAATTGGCGTGTTCAAGTGGGAAAGGGCTAGTTGGATTCCGTCAAGGGCGATAGTGATTGGATTTAAACAACCCACACGGCTGAGGCCATTAATTCCAGTTGGGTTTTTCAGAGCGCAAAGCTGTCGAAATCTTAAATTACGAGCACAAGCGACGTGGTTAGACATTCGTCAAGGGTCGATTTGCAGGTCGTACCGGAATCGACTACAAGAGGAAAAGTTGGCGGTTGTGACATTCTCGAGCGTTACAACAAACTTATCGATTTAAAGGAGAAAATCAATTTTCGAGGATCAGTTCAAGTTCGGAGAGAACCGAGACTGAGGCTAAGCTTATTAAATATAGTTTTTCTCACTTTTATTTCGATCAATTTACTTTGCAACAAGATTTATTTTATTTTTTTTATTTTTAGTTTAACATTTTTATCTCTAAACCCCTCTCTTATTTATTTTTTTAAGGAGACAATCACAAGTCACAGACATGCCCTTTGACAGGACGTTCAAGAGAAAGACGCGAAAGTAGACTACAACAACCAGTCCACGTGGAATCGACCCTATTGCCTTATACTACTGTTTTGTATTATTTTACCGTAGGAATATTTATATTTGGTAGTTTCGACACCTGTCAAATTTTGGCGCCGTTACAGGAGACAGGCAACATTTTTCTAACTTTCGTTTGTTTTCTTTATGACAAGATCTGAACAGACACCTCTCAATGATTTTTAACCGAAAATAAAAAATTGGCCCGAAGATTGGGAAAAAAAGCTCATGGTAAACCTCTACAAATCGAATTTGGAGAAGCTTTTACTAAAGAAATTTTCAGTGACGAGGAAACGAAAAAATGGAAGATTAAACTATTCAACTCGTAGCAGCACCAGACAAATAACAACCACTGTGTATAACTTATCCAGCGGGACGAACACCGTTCGAGTTAAAGTCGGGCTTAATCCATTTGTTGCCCACTTTTTGTGGGATTCAAAATAAGAATCCGCACACACACCTAAAGGAGTTTCATATCGTTTGCACGAGCATGAAACCTTAAGGAGTAACAAAAGACCAAATAAAACTTTGTGCATTTCCTTTTCCATTAGTCGACTACTAAAGAGTGGCTATTTTATTTACCTTTGGGATCTGTTAACACATGAGCTGATATGTCTCATTTATTCCTTGACAAGTTTTTCCCAGTAACACGAGCAATCGAGCTAAGACGAGACATTATGGGAATTCGATAAAAGGATACTAAAACGCTCTACGATTACTGGAAACGATATAAAAAGTTTTGCGCAAGTTACCTATAACACAGCCTTTTTGAACTGTCACTATTGGAGTATTTTTACGAGAGACTACTCCGATGAAGATGATTGACGCAACTAGTGGAGGAGCACTTGTAACATGACTCCGCAAAGAGCAAGGGAGTTGATTTCAATGATGGCTGCAAACTCTCAACAATTTGGACCGGCTACAAAGCCCACGAGATGGGCTCATGGGTTAAGTTCTCTAACCTTAGAAAATAAAATAGATAAACTTACTAGTATTATGTGGAGTTTGCTTGCAAAAAAGACAAGCCCAACAAAGCTGTGTGAAATTTGTACCATGTCAGATCACCCGACGGACTCATGTCCTATCTTACACGAGGATTCAGGAGAACAAGCAAATGCTGTCAAAAATTTTCCAGGCCCGCCCCAGAAGGAATACGACCCCTATTCGAACACATAAAATACGGGATGGAGGGACCATCCGAATCTAACTTCAAATCCTTTGTTCAATCAACCGTATCAGCAAAAGTTACCTTTGAATTAGCAGCTACCACATCCAAAGACATCCTTGAAAGCTATTGTCGAAAGGGTAGCTACTAGTATTGAAAAATTTCAAGAAAAAATTAACATGCATTTGTAGAAGATAGACAAACAGATGAACAAGCTGGCACTCACGGTTAGCCATTTGGAGTCTCAAGGAAGGCTGCCATCTCAAACAAAACCTAACCCTGTACATAATAAAAGCGCTATGACGTTAAAGCTTGGTACGATCTTGGAGCCCGTAACTGGTATGGGGCATGCCCTCGATGTTGGATGGAAAAATAGAAACCAGATTCAGAAGCTCCAACAAAGTCGACACCACCAAAACCACTTATTGTGCAGCCTCATTTCTTGGAAGGATCGCTCAATGCAAAAAAAAAGTGAGAAGGGAAAGAAATTTTAGAGACGTTTCAAAAGGTAAAATCAATATTTCCTTACTCGATGCAATCAAACAGGTTCCACGCTATGCAAAGTTCTTGAAAGAATTATGCACTGGAAAGAAGAAGCTCCAAGGGAACTAGTGGTTGAATATGAGATAAAACATCTCTACTGTATTATAGAAGAAAATTCTGCCTAAGTGTAAGGACCAAAGTATGTTCTCTATTTCTTCCAAAATAGGTAATGTTGGCATTAAGAAAGCCATGTGCGATTTAGAAGCATCCATCAATGTCATGCTTTTATCTATTTTTAAATCTTTAAACGTTGGTCCTTTGAAAGAAATAGGGGTGATAATTCAATTGGCAGACAGATCATGCGTGTATCCGAAAAAGGTATTGGAAGATGTCCTCGTTAAGGTAAATGAGTTAATCTTTCCTGTAGATTTCTATATCTTTGACATGGAGGACGATAACTCAAAGAACTCTTTTGATATTCTACTTGGAAGATCATTCCTAAGTACTGCTCCTACGAAGATTGATGTTCGTAGTAGGACACTCACTACGAAATTCGATGATGAGGTTGTAAAATTTAATGTTTATGAAGCGATGGGCCGACCTAGTACAATGTCGAATGTTTCTAGTATTGATGTTATTGAACCAATAATGAATTTGCATTTTAAATATTGTGAGGTAGATGGATTACAAACTGTCTTATGCGGGAGTTTGGATCTTAAAAATATGGAAAAGCTAGAGGAGCTAATGACATTCGAAGATCCAATTCATAAAGTCATTTTCCTTATGGAGGCTCTGAAATTTCCTCAAAGTCAAGGTAAGTATTTCGAACTAACTCCTAAAACTAAATTATTGCCTTCGATTTTATAAGCTCCAGATTTAGAACTCAAGTCGCTACCAGAACACCTTAAGTACGTATTCTTAGGAGATGGAAACACTCTACTAATAATTATTTCCAATAAGCTCTCGAAGTTGGAAGAAGAAAATCTAATTCGAGTCTTGAGAGACTACAAGGAAGCGATCGGATGGTCGATTATCGATATTAAAGGTTTAAGTCCCTCAACCTGTATGCACAAAATACCAATTGAAAAAAACGCTAGTCCGAAAAGGAAAGCTCAAAGAAGCTTGTAACATCCGCGTTCTTGAATCGGATTTGAGTGATAAAATAGAATTGAGAATAAGAAATGTTTAGTTGAAGTAGAGAAGGTTAGAAAATTTTAAGGATTAAATAGTAAATGAGAGAAAATATGGGGTATAAAATAGCGAATTATTCAAATTGAATTTTGAGTCATCATGGGAATTAGATTGATTGAGGTGGGGCAAAAGAGCAATTTGGTGGAAGATATTTTTGGAGGCAAAGTTTTGGGCCAAAGTCTAAAGTTGGAAGGTCCAGGGACTAAAAGTGCAATTTTACCATTTTTATTAAGTGAGATATTTTAAGTGAGATTTCTAGAGAATTTGAGAAAGGTTAAAAATCAATTAAAAGTCAAAAATATCAGCTCTTTTCATAGTTCAACCGTTCATGCCATTCTCTCTTCCATCCAACTTTTGATTTTATTCCAAATACGTCCTTCCATCATTTTTAAGCCCCCCAAGCTCCAAAATCTCCTATTTTCTTTGAAATTTCTGAAATAAAATTATAGAATAAGGTTAGTAGACACCTCAAAATTCTTATAGAATTCATTTTGAGGTGTTAGAGAGCATAAGGACTAAATTGAGAAATTTTGAATTCAAGGGTTAAGGTAAGAAATGGTTAAATTCTCATGACATACATGTATTTTGCTGTTATTTAGCATGAAAATTATTGAATTATAGCTTATAGCTTATATGTGTATATGTGAAATTGAAGAGAAAGAGAAGAGAGACAAGGATCAAATTGATGAGAAAGGAAAAGAGAAGAGCAAAGAGTGAAAAGAGAAGGAAATCAACCTTTTTGTTGTAAGTGCTACAAGAGTTTTGAATTATAGTTTAATTTCTCTAATGGTATGTGAATTATTAGCATAAAAATTGTTATATAGGTACATAATTTGAATGTTTACAATGATAAAATGAAGGGATTAATGTGTGATTTAGAAAAACAGTTTTGGACAGAACAGAGGATTAACTTCGAAAATTCACCAAAAATTGTATATAATGAGTTAAGGGTCGAATTATATATTTAATTAAATCTTATTGAGTTTAGTTTCATATGGAAGAAACAGTGAATTAAAAGGAATCGTATATTACGAGATATACTAGTTTTTGTGTAACAAGGTCAGAGTAGGTTCGAGTTCCCCTGTTCTGACTTTGAAAATCATAGAAAAATATAGAAATATTATTAGAGACTGAAATTTATATGGCTGAATCCTTAATGAGTCTATTTTCAAAAGAAACATACAAGAACATCATTTGATCTCTGTACTAAAATTTAGATAATTCTTAGTGAAGAAAGGTCGAAACTGCCAAGCAGCAGAGAAAGGGTAAATTGAAAGAATTTACTGTACAAATTGGATAAAGTAAAAATTATAAAAATTTTATGGTAAAAATATTATTGAGTTTAGTTTCAGAAACATCAAGCGGATTATAATTTTGAATTCTGTAGCTCAAGATATAAATAATTTAGTGACTGTGACGCAAGTGGACAACTTCGAAAATATAAATGTGAAGTATTTGATGATGTATTTATGTGACATATATCATTTATGAGAAATGATGCTAATTGAGATTGTACCCAAGTAGAAAAATTAGAACCATTGTGATATTAGTGGCATCCCATTAAGGAACACTAGCGTGCTCTCTGTTATTAGCACTGTGTGTGCTCTCTGGTTAGTACTTTGTGTACTCTCTGTATAGCACTGTGTGTGCTCTCTGTTACCCAGCACTTATGTGCTCTCTGTTCAGTACTTCGATACTCTCCGTTTGTTCCGTTTATCCGATAGGTTCTATAAAAGTCTACTATGGGCCAAATGGATAAATAAGCTAAGTGAGCTATGGTTAAGAAAGCTATGATGGCTAGATTGTGAAAAGTGAAAGAATGTGCAAATTATGACATTGAGGTAAGTGAAATGATGAATATGTGAAAGATAAGTACTATATGTGTATGTGTAATTAAATGTTGATAATTAAGTGAACTAATGTGGCTGAAATGACTAAGTCGTGAAAAAGGGATGAAAATGTAATATCTACCATTGAGGTAAGTTGGTATATGAGAATGAATGTGTGTTATGGTGGGATTAAGGCAAGTTAAATGTTACATGCAAGAAAGGTTAGAAATTTTATACGCATGAGTATTAAAATGTTTGATAAAATTAAGCAATAAATAAATAGTCATCTATTATGCTTGTAGTGCTTACTAAGCCTTCACCGGCTTAACGCGTTTATTTTAACGCGTAGGTACAAAGTTACAAGGAGTAAAATTGAGTTCAGGGACCTCTCATCACATCACATCATCCTTTTGAGGATTCCAAATATAGGCATTTTTTTTAAGGAAATGGCATGTACAATGGTGCTGGTGTGAATCCCTAATGAGTGGAAAAAATGTTATCTCGAATGTTATGAATTATGAAAATGAAATGATTAATATACGATATTTCGACTTGAATGCCCTTAAAAGATATCGATTTTTAAAGAAAATTTTCTGTTACTCAACTTTCTGTGTCGTACTGTAATGTAATGCTCTTATATTGGATTTATACGTATAAATCGGGTATAGAGGTGTTACAAAGCCTCAATCCATCAATGATGGAGGTCGTAAAAAAGGAAATTTAAAAGCTACTTGATGATGGGATTTTCTATCACATATCGTACAGTAACTGGGTCAACTCGGTTTACGTGGTGCCTAAGAAAACTAGTGTGAGCGTAATCGAATACTCGACAGGTGATATGGTTCCCACTCGAGTCCAAAACGGGTGGAGGGTCTGCATAGATTACAGGAAGTTAAAACTCTTTAACTCAAAAATATCATTTTCCACTTCCTTCTATAGATCAAATATTAGAACACTTAGCAGGGAAATCTCATTATTGTTCTCTCGATGGTTATTCAGGTTTCTTTCAAATTCCAGTGGCACCGGAGGACCAAGAAAAGACGACGTTTACGTGCCTATTTGGCACATTCCCCTATAGACGACTGCCGTTCAGACTCTGCAACGCACCGGCCACATTTCAGAGATGCATGTTAAGAATATTTTCTGACTATATTGAGAAAATAATAGAGATATTTATGGACGACTTTACAGTTTACGGTAATTCCTTCAATGAATGTTTATCAAACCTTACAAAAATTTTGGAAAGATAATTAAAATTTAATCTTATTTTAAATTATGAGAAATGTCATTTTATGGTTGATAAGGGATTAATTTTAGGGCACATCATTTGTGCTGAAGGGATTGCCGTTGTTAAGGCTAAAATCGATGTTATTAACTCACTCCCATACCCTACAACTGTGAGGGAAGTTTGCTATTTTCTTAGCCATACAGGTTTCTACAGACGCTTTATAAAGGATTTCTTGAAGATCTCTCGACCACTTTGTAACCTACTACAGAAAGAAAAAAAAGTTTTAGTTTGATAAAGCATGTAAGGACGCATTCGACACTCTCAAGCATAAGCTTGTCTCGGCTCCTATAGTGCAGCCACCGAATTGGAAGTACCCTTTCGAGCTTATGTGTGACGCGAGTGATCATAGTGTGGGAGCTGTTATTAGACAAAAAATCAAGGGGTCACACGTCATTTCTTACGCCTTTAAGACATTTGATGCCATCCAAAGTAATTATTCAACCACTAAGAAAGAGCTCTTAACCATTGTATTTGCTTTAGAAAAATTTAGATCTTATCTATTGGGCACTAAAATAATTGTTTACTCTGATCATGCAGCATTAAATTACTTAATCGGGAATGAGGCGAAACTAGGGTTGATCAGATAGATTCTGCTACTACAAGAATTCGACCAAGAAATTAAGGACAAAAAGGGATGCGAAAATTTATTAGCAGATCATTTAAGTCGACTGACGACTTTGAAAGAAGACATGCCTCTAAAAGATGAATTCTCAGACGAGCATCTACTTTCAACCTAAATAGCCTATCCATGGTATGCGAACATGGTGAATTACCTCACAACAAGTATTATCCCTTCTGACTTAACTCGTTCTGAAAAGGACAAAATTAAGCGAGATTCGAGGTACTACATTTGGAACGATCCACATCTATGGAAACATTAATCCGATTAGGTAATTCGATGGTGTTTAACTGAAAAAGAGGTATAATCTATCCTAACTTTCTATCATACTTACGTTTGTGGAGGTCATTTCGGCCCTAAGCGTACTGCACACAAAATATTAGAACGCAAATTATTTTGGTCACAAATCTTTCGCGATGCTTACTTATTTTGTAAGACTTTGCGAGAGCTGCCAAAAAGTGAGAAATTTAAGCCGAAGAAATGAAATGCCCTTAAATCCTATACATGTATGCAAAATTTTCGATGTATGGAGCATTGATTTCATAGGTTCGTTTGTGTTATCTTTTGGTAATGTCTATATTATTCTTGTTGTTGATTCTGTTTCTAAGTGGGTAGAAGCTAAAGCTACCGTCGCGATAATGCTAAAAATGTTGTGTACTTTTTAAAGAATTTTACGTTTTCTAGATTTGGCACATCGCGAGCACTGATCAACTATTGAGGAACACATTTTTACAACAAAGTAATTAGTACACTATTGAAAAAATATGAGGTAACACAACGAGTGAGCACGACATATCACCCGTAAACAAACGGTCAAGTGAAAATTTCAAATCGTGAAATAAAATCAATTTTGGAAAAAATCGTGAAACTGGATCAGAAGGATTGGACCCTATGCTTGAACGATGCATTATGGGTATACCGCACGGGATACAAAGGACCAATTAAGTATGTCCCCTTATCGACTCGTTTTTGGTAAATCGTGTCACCTCCCAGTAGAACTAGAGCACAAGGCATTTTGAGGGGTGAAACGATGCAATAAGGAGTTATATGCTGCAGGTGATTTTTGAAATCTGAGTATTCAAGAGCTAGAAAAATTTTGACGCGCCAAATTTATAAAGCAAAAACCAAGGCGTTCTATGAACAGAAAATTTCTCGAAAACAATTCTTAATCGGGCAGAAAGTATTGCTTAATGATCCGACACTGAGAATTTTCGCAGGTAAGCTTCAAACCAAATGGCTTGGACCTTTTGTTATCATTGAATTATTTCCTAATGGTGCAGTTGATATTAAGAGCGAAGAGTCCGGAAAATGTTTCAAAATCAACGGACAAAGGTTAAAATTGTATTACAAAAATTTTCAAGTGCACGTGGTAGAAGAGTTGATTTTGGAGTAGCCATTTAAATAAATTCTTTGGCCGTCTAGCCAACGACGTTAAACAAAAGCACTTTTTAAGAGGCAACCCAAATTTAATTTAATTTAATTTTGAATTTTATTTTAGGATGAAAATAAAGGCTATTTGATCAAATTTCATGTGTTATTTTTAGGTCCATTGGTGGAAGCTGTTAATTTTTCGAGAATATTGTACGAATCGGTGTTCAGTGTTGCAAAATACCAAAAATAAACAAATAACCATTTGATAAAAGAATCAAATCCATTTTTCCTAAAAATTAACCCAATACCTAAAATAAAAATTCATACCAAATAACCATTAAAAACCCATTTCCTTTAAACTCAAATTAAGCACCCAAATAAAACCAAACCTTAACTAACACTTTTACCCAAACCCAACTAAACCCAATTCCAAACCAGCACAAATATATAAAAGAAAAAAAAGGAAGAGAAAGTGGGTTGGTTTAAGCCGAACGGTTAAGTGGCCCAAAAGAAAAAAAATGAAAAAAAAAGGAAGGAGAGGGAGTGTGATAGGGCAAGTGAAAAAAAATTAAAGGGAAAAATTAGGGTCTCAAGGGGAGCCCAAATTGGGCTAAAAAGAAAGAAAAAAAAAGAAGAAAGAAAATAACCCAAAGAAAAAAAGAAGAAAGGAAATAACCCAAGAGAAGTAGATCAAGCTCGAAAATGAAAAAAAGGGAAATGAAATGAGCAAAATTCAAGCCCAAATTAGGCAAAGAAGGAAAGAAAAAGGAAGAAAAGGAGGAGAAAGGAAAAAAAATTCAAACCCTAAAAACATCATTTTCTCTTTTTATTTTTTTTGCTGTTACCCTCACCAAACCCTAACATTACCCTTTTTCCAAAAAGCAGCAACAGTTGTCATTCGCAAACACCGCCGATCACCGCCCTCTTACCTTGCACCTTTTCCTCTTGCACCATCACCACCGAATCCCACGAAACACCACCATTTCTCTTCTCCTTCAATAATTTTTTTCTTTACATTTTCACCACCCACCACCACCGGCCACCACTACAAGTGCCATCGTCGTTCGAGTTTCCTTTAATCATCAATGGTTGACACACCCTAAACCAACAACCGTCGAAAACCTCAACATTATAAACCTCCAAACGACACACAAAACACCCAAATCCATTTGAGCCTCCACCGTCGATTGTCATAACAACCCTAACCACCGTTTATATCCCACATTTTCGTCGACCGAACCACCTTAAGCACAACACCTCCGTCGCATGTCACCCTAACACCCTATTCTCTTTTTATTAGTAAACTTAAAAACCCACATTTCTTCTCCCTACAAATACCCAACACAAATACCACTCCAAACGCCATCATTACCGTCGAACTAACCCTTTTACAAAACCCTACTACTCAAACATATCTGTCATCGTTCATCGTACCCGTCATCGTCTGTCGTCGCACACCACCTCAGTGAGAAAAATACGACAATAAGCATGGTTCGTACTCGAAGCCATTTAGTTGACCAATTTTCAACTTCTCTAAATCGTCGTTGAAATCGATTCACAGCCCCACCAGTCATCGACGTTAATGATGACGATTCTGATTTCCCTCACCTCTACCACCACCAGTACGTATAACTAGACCGACTCGACGTCGACATCGTAGAAGTCCAACTCCGATTGAACTAGAGGAGTTGAAAACTCAATCAGATGCTGCCGATGAGATAAGGTATAACACTCCCACGTCACGTTCTATTTTGCCACTACTAACGTTTCATGCTGATCTTTCAGATGAGACCAGCACCTCGTATCATGAGGAAGCGGGATCGTCGAATTGGAATGAGTGACCATTGTCGAATCGAGCGAAACGTCCTAGATGAACTTCAACAAATCAATAAGAAGACGAGCCAAAATCGAGCCCGAACAACGATACTTATGCTGCTGATGTGTCGAGTTCACCAAATAATTCGACGAAAAAATGATGACCTCGACGAAATAGACACGAATAGCGAGGGCACACCTGCACAATGCTCCCGGAATCGAGATTTTGAGGCTTCCTCAATTTTACGACACCAGAGCACCAGTCGAGATACGAGGAGATTCAACATCAACCTATGCTAGTGTGTAAATGCATCTATCTCTATACTCTCGATACACTTAACTTGCATGAGCCTATAGATAGCTATTTTGAGTCTATTGGTTGGTCGTTATATGCTGAAATTAAATATGGTACATTCTATGAACTTGTGTATAAATTTTACGTCACTTTTAGCTTCGACATGTATACCATTAGGACTGTTAAAACTCCGAATGTCATTAGCCTTTGCTGAAACTATAGATGTTGGCACTGATTCATACCATATTGCTTTGTTAGAAATACCTCGTGATTTTGATGCCAATGAAGCTTACTCGACCATAACTAACTCGATTGCACGCACTTATAATTCTAGAACTACAAAATCTTTGTTAGTGCATGAATCGGCCCTTAGGAACATTCATCGATTTCTTGCTTTTAATTTTTTGGCCCGTAATGATTCTTCTACTGTTTTAACTAGGACAGAGTTATTTTTTTTGTGGTGTATATTTTTTGGTTATAGAGTCAACCTAGGATATTAATTTGCGCGTAACTTTCACACAGTAATTAGAGCACGTAGACATCTAATCCTAAGTCCATACATCACACATTTAGCCATTAATATGTTTCTGTTATTCGATTTTACATCTCTTACGCATGCTTATAACATGGACCTTTTGGATGAATATTGCTTGGATTCTATGGGATTGCTTTCCGATACACCTACTTCTTTTCATTTTGTTCTTTCAGGTACATACACGCCTCGCAGTAATAGAGTGTTTCGACAAACACGAAATTTTGTTCCGAGGGATCGAGATGAGTAGCACCATTCCATTATGGAGGAAATTATGAATTGTTTTGAAGCTCGCTTGGACACAATGGAAGCCAACATCAAACGCATCCTTTCGATACTAGAGAGCGAGCACCGCCATCGCCCTCCACATCGTTAAACTTACACGGGGAGTACACTTTACCCTATCTTTTATATTCTTTAAAACTTATATATTGAGGGCAATGTGAATTAAGTAGACGGTAATTTATCATACATGCCATGCTTTTTTTCTTTGCATATATGTTTTTCTTATATTAATGCTATTTGATAATTGATTTTGCAAATGCATTTTTCTTTAATTTCTTGGTTCATTTAAATAATTAATAATTTATGAATAAATGATTGCTTATTTTAATCAAACATGCATTTTGTAAAGTTGAAAATATTATGGAAAAAGTTAAACATTTCATAAAATTAAAATTTTTTTAAACTTGCCTAAGAAAGTACCCAAAGTAAATAGATAAATAAAATTTAGATGTGAATAAATAAGACATGGTTATGAGTGAAGATTCGGAAATGTGACCGAATTGAGTAACCGGATTGAAGTGTTTAACTTGTTATCTCAATTTGCATAAAAAAGATTTGAGTGACAAACCGAAGCTTGTAACACCCCACTAACCGAGCTACCTTGGAAAATAAGCTAAAGACTTTTCAAATTGAGTAACCAGATTGAGGTGTTTGACTTCTCATCTCAATTCGCGTAAAAAATTTGATTATGTCTCAAAAAATATGTAAATGAAAAAAATAGAAAAAAAATAAGAAAAGAAAAAATATATAAAAAAATTTGGTACAATTATTTAGCAAGTTTAATTAAGTTTTAATTTTTGGGAAGTATTTGATTTTATTCATAGTGTTTGAAAGTTTATAAAATGTGATTTGATTGGACATAAGCAATTATTTATTTTTTATTTTTCTAATTGTTTACATGACATTTGGTTAAAGAAAAAAATTTGGTTTCAAAAAAATTATCAAATAACTTTAATATAGAATAAACATTACCCTTGAGGACAAGCATAAGTTAAATAGAAGAGATTTTTATAGTAAATAATTTGAGTAATTCTATTTGTGTATTTTTTATTAATTATGAGGAAAATACTTATAATTTCATATATATTTGAAGAAAAACGTGAAGAGATGGACTACATTGAAATTTAGAAAAATATAAGAAATTAAGTGCAAAAATATTTTTAATTGAATTTGTCAATAATTTAATTTAGAATTTTATTATTTTCTTTTATAATTTTTATTTTAGTTTGACTAAAATTTCTTTATTTTAGTAAATAGAAAAATTAATTTAAAAGTGATCAAGTTATTTTTAATAAACCAATTATATATAAACAATATCTTTTGAGATTCAATTGAAAACATACTTTGATTTGTTAAGCAATTAAGTAATTCTCCATTTTATATTTCTTCTTGTTTGTGCATATGTGCTTTCTGTTATTCTTTCCAATTCAATTTTCTCTTTCCCAAAATTTATTTAATTAGTTTCTTAATCCTTTTTCATTTCCACCTTTCATAATTACAAATAATTCATCATCCTAATCCATCAAGTATGATTAAATTCATGTGCAACTAAATCCTTTTTAACCTTAGCCCAATTATCGCTCTGACAAGAAAACAATCGTGAGTTATGAGATAATACAAATTCGTCCCTAAAAGTTAATTCGACTTCGATTAAAAAAATACACATTGAGTTGAAATAAGTTAGCATACAATTGAGAAGTCGAGTTGGCTGTACTACATTCGAGTTCTCGAACAAATTGACTTGTCCAAATGAAAAACAACTAATTAAATTCAATCAAAAGTAATAGTGATCGAATTTAAACAACCCACGCTATTGAGATCTTTAATTCAAATTGGACTTTTCAAAAGACAAAGCTGTCGAAATCTTAAATTACGAGCACGAGCAACGTGATTAGACATTCGATAAAAGTCAATTTGCAATTAGTACCGAAATCGATTACAAGAGAAAAAGTTAACGATTGAGACATTCTCAAACACTATAACCAGCTAATCGCTTTAAATGAAAAAATCAATTTTCGAGAATCGATTCAAGTTTGAAAAGAATTGAGGCCGAAGCTAAACTTATTAAGTATAATTTTCCTCACTTTTATTTCGATCAATTTACTTTACAAAAAAATTTATTTTATTTTCGTTTTATTTTTAACTTAATATTTTTATCTCTAACCCTTTTTATTTTTTTAAATCAATTTACTTTATAAAAAGATTTATTTTATTTTATTTATTTTATTTTCGTTTTATTTTTAGCTTAATATTTTTATCTCTATACTCTTTTTATTTATTTTTTAGAGACACAATCACAACTCAGGAACACGTTCTTCGACACAACGTTTAAGAGAAAGAAACGAAAATAAATTACAATAACCAGTTCTTGTGGAGTCAAATCTATTGTCTTATATTATTGTTTTTTATTAACTTGCCGTAAAAATATTTATATTTGGTGATTTCGACACCTAGAATGTGGGTTTTGTTCAAGATTATCTTCGAGAATGCGAATCAATTAAAAATGATAATCCCTAGATGCATGTACATTTTGCTGAACTTTGGAGACCACCAGAAGTTAATTTTATTAAGGTTAACTTTGATGCTAGTTTTACAAATAACAGTAAAAAAGCGTGGATTGAGGCAGTTGCAAGAAATGAAGATGGACAAATTATGGGTGTCTGTACGTACCCTTTGTCGAACGTGAAAGTGCATTTCTTGTGGAGGCGTGGGCATGCGAAGCGACGGTGAGATTTGCGAAAGAAATGGGGTAGAAGGTGCATGTGGAAGGTGATTCGTTGACCACCATCAAGAAACTCCAAGCAGAACACGAGGATAAGTCCATTATTTGTCCGATTATCACTGATATTCTAAGAATCGCGAAGGGGTTTGAGAAGATTACCTTCAGACTTGTGCGCCGGACGACGAATACGACGACTCACACTCTTGCAGCGTTGGGTCGGTCCTTCAAGACGCCTCGCTTCTGGGTAGAAGAAGCACCCCTTTCAGTGGAACAAGCAGCTGTGGCGGATTGGAATCGATGGGTTCACGGTCGTTAATCCCTCGACTGGTAGCTTTCTTTGATGGAGAATTACAAAATTAATTCTTGGAACTCCATACAGGATTCAAAGCTCTCTCTCCCTAGTAATCGCCCATGATCGGTGAATCAGAAGATAGAGAATACATGGAGACTTTTCATCTGGGTTTCGGTTTTGGTAAAGTGTTTTTTGGTTTTCCTTTCTATTTTTTTTTTGGTAAGCAGTTTTAATCTCCTTCATTTACTGTGTCTGTGAGTGTCTTTATTGTGATGTTTTGGTTGTCTGTTCACTTGTACGTTGTGGACAGCTGGAGATCATTCTCTTGACCCTTTATTAATTAAAAGAAGTTTGAAGTCCATGAACTAAATTTTAAATTTCAAAAACAATATAAAGCTCAGGCGTGTTAAAATAAAAAAGTAAAAAGAGGGGGCCAATTGCAAAGGTTGAAAACTTATAAAGCCAAATAAGTAAACGAAATGAATTCAAAAGAAAAAGTTGTCAAGGTACAGGTGTCGCTTCCTCTAGATTTTTGACTGGGCGCAGCCACCGGGGGAGTCTGAAGATCACTCACCACAACAAATACTAGGAATTATTAATTCCAACTATTGCAAAAATGAAAAATGAGAGATTTCAATTTTCAACCAAACAAAAATTATAATAATTAAAAAAGGGTTAAATTTGCCATTTCATTTGCCTTTGCATTTGAGTTTCATTTCAGACTGCTCGTTTCCCTTTCTTTTTATTCTCCTCTTTTATCATTTTCATTTCTAAGCAGCGCTGCGATCCAAATAAGCAACCAACTAGGCTTGGCGGATCAAAATCAGCCGATCCGACTGTTTTTTTTTTTGTGTTTGTTTATTTATTTTCACGATTTTGCGGTCAGTGGTGAAGGGGGAATCGGGTGATCGGACGGTGGAGGAACAAGGATGCCGTCACAGGGAGATCTGGATCGTCAGATCGAGCACCTGATGGAGTGTAAGCCGCTGTCTGAGGCGGAGGTGAAGGTGTTATGCGAGCAGGCACGAGCAATACTAGTGGAGGAATGGAACGTACAGCCTGTGAAGTGTCCGGTAACGGTATGTGGAGATATTCACGGACAGTTTTACGATCTAATAGAGCTGTTTCGGATAGGAGGGAATGCGCCTGATACAAATTATCTCTTCATGGGAGATTATGTAGGTATGTTTGTCACTTTTTCATAGGGTTCGTTCCCTCTTCTTTTAACTTTTTGGTGGATTATTTGAAGTTTGTTGTATTGAGTTAACAGCTGTCCGTTTTCCTCGTCCTTCCTCTTTGTTCTTTTAATTTCTGAATAATATTTGCTGAGTTTTTTTTTGTTTTAAGAGTTGGAACTCATGATAAACATAAGGTTAGATAAACCTTAGTTTTTAAAATCTATTAATTAGAAAATAATAGGTTGGCCGTAAATCTATTTTACACCTTATTTATAGTAGGATTACAAATAAATTTTTAATTCTAGTGTTAAATTAAAATTCTAGGGTAACTTATTATCCTAACCATCGATATGCCTGATAATTAACAAGACTGATATAATATAATCGCATAATGAAAAAAAAAGCTCCATAGAATAGCATAATAGTTGTAGCTTCCGTGTTATATTATCATGTTACTAAAATTGAGAAAACAAAAATGCCTTTTAGCATCTCCCCTTAGATGCTTAAAACTGCTGAGAATTTTGGGTAGGAATGGTATTTCAGCTTGCCCTGCTTGGTCTAAACTGTTGGCAGTCTTTTTTATTAGTTTCTTACCTCTGAGGTGGAGTTGTACTGTGAGACTAAGTTCTTGGAGTAAGTTTGGACTTTGCAGCTTTTTAGGGAATTTTTCTATGTACTAGAAATAATAGCCACTATTGCGTCAATCCTTATATGTGAAGTTGTAGCTACCTTGTCTAAAGCTTTTAGATGGCAAAGGGAGTGGGATGTAGATAGAAGTCAGGACATTTTATAGTGCCTATATAATTTCTGCTTTATGCAAATCCATATTTATGAATTGGAAAGGGGTTTTCTTTTAACCTTATTGCATATGTGCAGATCGTGGGTACTACTCAGTTGAGACTGTCACACTCTTGGTGGCACTAAAAGTCCGTTATAGAGATAGAATCACAATTCTTAGAGGAAATCACGAGAGCCGTCAGATTACACAAGTGTAAGATCTTGTCACCTACATTTCCTCCTAACATTTTAGGTTTTGCTTGGTACGAAGGATGAAAGGGGTGTAGGATAAAAACATTGTTGATCCAATGGTTAAGTTACAATAAGTGCTTATGAAATTTAATCGTGAGGTTTAACAATTGTTCCCTCCTTACCCCTTTCTACCCTTCATACCAAGAAAAAACCTTAGTTCTTACTTTTAAATATCAGCTGAAATCTTTATTACCTGTTTGACCTTTGTTAAGCTGACTGACTTAAAAGGTCTTCAGGATTTGTGAAAGAATTTATTTAAATTGGGGGTGCTTAACTAATTTAGATATTTGTAATTGAGCAAGTTTAGTTGATCAATCATCCTGTAGTTACTTCTTATATTTGACCGAGTTGTTATCACTATTTTCATATTTTTGTGGGAGGATTTAACAATTAACATACAGCTAATTGAGCAGGTTCAGTTAATCAATCATCTTAAAATTACTTCTTATATTTGTTTGAGTTGTATTGCTATTTTCATATTTCCCTGGGAGGATTTAACATACACGTCCATGTCAGATGCATGTCAGATATGGGTCCTTGCTTTGATTAGTAAAATCTGTCTTGAAAGAATCACATGATCACTTGTTAGCTAATTATTAATTATTGGCCGTTCACAATGTTCTGATGATATGCTCTCAATTTAGTCTTGCACGAGAAGCATGCTTCTTAACTGTTAGTTTGGGGCCAACCACCTTGCACTTATGATGTCAAAATGCCCCTCTCTGCCTTTTCCCTTTAGTATGCGTTTCAGCTATATTACCTTGACTCTTCATTCTTTTTTGAAGTACCCATGTTTGACATATATTTGGACATGGTATGGAGATTTGATCCTCTGAAAGACCCTTCAAAAACATGAAATAGAACATACCCATGTTCAACACTTGCATCCGAGCCTGAGTTACATAGCTTTTCACTTCTTAAATTTCTTTATTTCCAATGGAAGAAAACTACAGAGCATTGCTAATTGGATGCCTGCTTAGTTACCCCCTCCCCACCAGACCTTTTTGGCCCTTTTGCATTTCTCCGTATGCTTTTAACTTCTTACTTTCTCTATTTCTAATGGAAGAAAATATGCAGTATGACTATTTAGATGCTGCGAAACGTTTGTTTAGCTTTATTTTTGGTTGTTCAATCATATACTCTTATTGAGTACTCGGACTTGTGTGAAGAAACGAGAACTGTAGGTGTCAGTCTCTGTGTTCCTTCTGGGTGTCTCGTATTGCTATATAAAACTAATTTATACGCGTTAAAGGATATGTGAAACAGATTTGGATTGTGATTAATCAACTTTCTCAATGTTAAAATCATAATAAAGTCTTTGAATGGCCTGAGGCTGAAATCCCATGGACTGGAGCAATGTATAGATAATAGGAATAAGGATGTCAAATTTGACATGAACCAATAGTTACAAACATCATGGTGGCTCATGAATGCTTACAAAACATCTTTGGAATTCATTTATTAAGGTTGGAAACTTGCTCGCATTGTATGAGGTGGTATATTGGGTTACTATATTTATGGTTCGACAACTTAAGGTCTTATTTTCTCTCCTTTTCAGGTATGGTTTTTATGATGAATGCTTGAGAAAATACGGAAATGCTAATGTATGGAAGCATTTTACAGACCTGTTTGATTATTTACCCCTCACAGCTCTTATTGAGAGTCAGGTTCGACTTTAAACTGTAGTAGACTGTTTTAAGTTGAGTAATATCTTTTCAGCTTATTACAGCCATTTTATTTGACATCACAGATCTTCTGTTTGCATGGAGGACTTTCACCATCGTTGGACACATTAGACAATGTTCGAGCATTGGATCGTATACAGGAGGTGTGTATATAACTGATTCTCTCAACTGTTTTTAATCACTTTGTTCCATGTCCACAGGGAGTACTGCTAATTTGGCATGTACTTTGAATCATGCACAACCAGTTGCATAAATGACGACTTGTTAAATTATGAATGATGGGATAGTTGAGAAAATGGGCAAGAATTGGGATCTTAGTATTAAAATTATTTTCTCTTCTGGTGTTGAGGATCGAACTGATTTGTAGTCAAGTTGCCTCGGATATTTGATGCATTACTGTGAAATCTTATGATAGCTATTGATTATTTGGTTGGTTCATCGGTGTGGAATTATGTATTTATGGATAGGTTCCTCATGAAGGACCAATGTGTGATCTCTTGTGGTCTGATCCTGATGACCGCTGTGGATGGGGTATATCTCCGCGTGGTGCCGGTTATACGTTCGGACAAGATATTGCAGCTCAGTTCAACCATACCAATGGTCTCAGTCTGATTTCAAGAGCCCATCAACTCGTCATGGAAGGATACAATTGGTGTCAGGTGTGAAACCCAAAATGGAACCGTTTAGCCTGGTTTTAGAACAATGTTTGCTTTTTAGACATTAATATAATTGTAAATAATAATTTAATATCATGTGATATCTTTCAGGAGAAGAACGTGGTGACTGTCTTCAGCGCCCCAAACTATTGTTACCGATGTGGGAACATGGCTGCAATTTTAGAGATTGGGGAGAATATGGACCAAAATTTTCTTCAGTTTGATCCGGCACCCCGGCAAGTTGAACCTGACACCACACGCAAGACTCCTGATTATTTTTTATAATTCTTTTTCAATTCATATAATATATACTACATATAAGATATATATTCCTGCTGTAGCTGTTTCTAGCTCCTGTTTAGAAGCGAGAAGCTATTTCTTGGTTTAAGTTGAGGTTCATCGACAAGATCATTCATTCATTGAGTTTGTTAATTTTGCTTTAGAATCGCATGATGAAGGTTCCCCAATGGGCCCTCGTCTGTATATTTCTTAGACTTAGGGAGGAGCCTCGATAATGTCTTTATCATGTGTTCTGTAGTTTTGCAGTTTCCAGGGTAAGTTTCTAGCATTGTGTCATAGGTACACCTATTTGAATGGCTCCCCGGGATTACACCAGTCAACATAAGACACCAAAACCAAATTTACGCCAATTAGACACTGGAAATGGTTTACCTTCCAATCAATCAAAATATATAAGGGATGGTACCTACTGATGTTCAAATGCGTTTTGTCCATAAAGGTTCCTTCACCCCCCATTTAGCTTTTATTACCCACTTCAGTTCTTGTGAATGCAGTGGTGTAGGATTGAAGATGGCCTGAGACTGGTGGAGGGGCTATGGTGATGGTGCAGGTGAGTGATACGGTGGATAAAGATTTTCCGGGTTCACCAAGAGTTTTGAAGGTTTTCTTTTTTCTAGTTTTTTTTAGATATTTGGTGTTTGAACTTGGACGAAGCCTAAATATTAGGGTAGTAATTTCACCCATCAGCAATTACTAAAGGATTTAATTTATCAGATATGTTTAATTGATAGAACACAATTGTTTCTTATTTTATGTTTGCTTGCACAAAAAGTAATTACACAATTATATAATATTAAACTCTAAAAGCAAAATTATTTATTATGCAAACCATCAATAATTATTGAGAAAAACAATTATTTAAATAAGTAATAAAGCTGAAATCAAATCGTTGTACAAAATATGTTAGTACCAAAAAAAAAAAAAAAGCATTTGAGCTATTCCTTCTCTAAAATTAAACATATACTAATTGCATCATCCGTTGGTACTTGATCATGAATAAATAATTAATATAAGCATTATGTAATTTAGTTAAAATTAGTATAAATATTTTATGATAAACATTATGAAATTTAAAATTAGTATAAATATTTTATGATAAACATCATGTAATTACTTAAATATTTAGTAGATCAAAATATATACAAAATTATTTGTCGTAAATAAAAATTTTAAATTATTTAAACGAGGTTAATAAAATGAAATATAATTTATTTTTAAAAGAATATATTTTTTAAAATTAAAGTACTAATTTTATTATATAAAAAAAATTTTTAGACTTAAATAATGTACGAGTATATTTGTAAAGTCCTTAGATAATTGAATTTAAGTCCTAAGACTTAAATATAATTTATTTGTAATAACCTACATAATTATTCAAATTCTCGTCTTTATTGGGGTGCTTTACTTACACAATTTATCGAGACTTGCTAATTATTATGATTAATAAAAACATGTAACATATGTGTAATTATACTCAACTCCAAATACTATGTGACTTTCAAACGCACCATTTACTAATTTTTATATTTTTGAAAATTTTATAAATTTTTAAAAATAATTTTTTATATTTTTAAATTTCAATTTGTAAAAAAAAAATCGAGTGATTGATATGCACAATTTCGTAGTATCATATCATCACCGTATAGTAAAATAGTAAAAGCTGAAAAAATTAAACTTTAAGTGCCAATCTAGTAAAAGAAAAAGTTGGGAAAGCCAAACCCAGCACAAATACTTGTTTTTGGAGCAAATTAAACTTTCCTAAAACTTGAACTTAACAAGTGGTTCCAGTGAAAAAGAGGATGTTGTTCATCCTAGGGGTCCCGAGTTCGAGCGCCTGTGTGTGCAAGGTGTGTGTGCCTTGTTAAAAGGTTAAGAAAATATGAATAGATACTACCATGTAAGCACACCAATATATTAAAAAAAAAACTTTCCTAAAACCTAAACTTAATTAAAAAAAATTTAAAATAGAAATAATTAATGTTTTACAATTGTTTGTAAGTCTACGGATTATAAGCATATTGCTTTCCTTTACGGGTATAATTTAATAATTTTATAAATTTCTAAACTCTAAACCCTAATCATTAAAATCCTAAACCCTTCAAGTTAAATCATAAACACAATTTAAAAAAATTAAAAATAAAAACAATCAATTACTAACAATTGTCCGTGAGTTTACAGACTGTTTTTAGTGTACGATTTTCCTTCACGAGTGTGACTTTCCTCATTACAAATAACCCTAAACCTTAACCACTAAAATCTTAGACACTAAAACCTAAAACCTTAAAATCCTAAACCCTTCAAGCTAAACCTTAAATATAACTTAAAAATAAAAATAATCGATGGTTGACAATTGGTCGTGAGTATACGGACTGTGAGCATACCATGTTCCTATATGGACGTAGGGATGAACAGAATTCGATTTGATTTAAAAAATTTGATAAAAAATTTAAATTTTGAATTAAATAGTTTAAGTTATTTAAGTTAATCGAGTTATTCGGATCAACTCGAAAAAAATCAAAACTTTTGGTTTAACTCGAATATGAATAACACAATTCAAGTTATCCAAAAATTTGAATAAGAAAAGGTAAAACTACGTCGTTTTGATAAATATTTACTTTTTCTAAAATTAAAAGTCAAAATCATTAAGTTAAAAGGCAAAAGTAGGTCGTTTTGATAAATGGTTACCCATTAAACCATTATATTGTTTATGTTATTAAATAATATTGTAGTTTGTTTACTAGTTAAATAATTGGTCCATATAAACGCAATATTGAATATAAATAATAAGATTTATTAACTCGACTCGACTTGACTCAATTCGATTCGATTAAAAAAAATTCAAATTGAGTTCGGTTGCTAAAATAGGATTCTTCAACTTGATGAACTCGAAATTTTCTGACTTGATTTGACTCGACTCGATCGAATGCTTACTCTTATATGGGTGTGACTTTTCTCGCAACTCTAACCCTAAACCCTAAACACTAACTACTAAAATCTTAAACCATAAAATCCTAAATATTAGACCATAAAACCTTGAACACTTGTAACTAAACCATAAGCTTAATTAAAAATTCAAAAAAAGAAAAAGAAATAAATAATGGTTCACAATTGTCCGTGAGTCTACGGATTGCCATCATATCGTTTTCCTTTATGTGCATGATTTTCTTGACACATTAAATCCTAATCCCTAACCACTAAAATCATACACCATTAAACCCTAAACATTGGACCTTAAAATCAAAACCTTTCAAGCTAAACCCTAAACATAAATAAAACATTAAAAATAAAAATGAAAATAAATAATGGCCGACATTGTCATAGAGTTTATGGATTGCTAGCATACCGCTTTCTTTTATGGGCGTGACTTTCCTCACAATTCGTCCAATAACAAAAAATTTGAGTAATTGGATTGTAACACTAATAATAGGATTATTATTTTAGATTTAACATTATTCAAAAAAAATATTTTAAAAGTTTTATAAAATTCTAAAACCATAAACTTTAGTCAGATTTTAAAACCCTGAACCTTAAACTTCAAAGCTCCGAACTTAGTTAAAACAACTTAAAAAATCAAAATAATCAATGGTTGACGATTATCAGTGAGTCTACAGTTAGTCAATATACCATTTTCCTTTATGAGCATGACTTTCCTTATAACTCCTAAACCAAAATTCTAAACCCTAACCACTAGAATCAAAAGGCCCTAAAATCCTAAATGAAAACAATTAAAAGAAAGAAATTCAAGAGTAAACAAATAAAGATTCAAAACAAAGATAAATAAAGAAAATAAAAATTAAAAGGATGAGGACGGGTCGAATAAACCGATGGATATAGATAGAAGATAGTTGTCCAACTAAACCCTTTGAGATATAAACCCAACAAATTCAATTAATGGCTTTAACTAATCCTCCAAAAAATAATCCTTGAAAATTTGAAGGATGAAGAATGAATTCTCACGACTCCTTGAAGAAAATCGAGAAGAAAAACCACTTCTAAAAATCACAATAAAGCAATCTTGCATGAAAGAATTAACTCCCAAAGTTGAAAAATGTATTAATGAATGAATAAATTGATCAATAATAAAAGAATGAAACCAAATAAATATAATATTGTGCTTATATATAATAAAAAAACAAGCCTAAAAATCAAACTCAATATGATTTAAACACGAATTAAAGCTCGAAACTCGTCGAAACTCACTCGTTGCTTTGGATCCTTCCCAACTAGTCCTGCTACTGGGTCGTCCCTTCTTTCGAAACTTTCGCATCAGCTTCTGTTGCCTCTTAACTTAAACAGTTGCACTCGTTAGTACATCTCTTTGGCAAGAAGTCTCCGCTCTAACTTGCCCCAATTTTGATTTGTCTCGTTCGGAATCCTCTTGATTCACACCACTTGGCTTCTCATTTCCTACAGTCCCTCGACCTCATTGCTTAAAAACATTGAAAGGGTCCCTACGATCTTGCCAAACCAACAAGTAAGAATTCAAAACACTACCAAAATGTTCAAAATGTACATTACTCGCAACATTTACTCATTTTGACTGTCTAGTTTACATCGTTACATTTCCTTCGAAGTCCGATGCATAACCCACCTTACCCAAAGGTGGTAGCTCCACAGTTGACTCTACAGGCCTTATGCTCCACTAGTATTTCCAAATGGGCTTTTGTAGCATTTCGTTCAATTGAGTCGATGTTCCTCTTATACGAAACATCCTCGACTAGTTGGATTGACGACAACACTTTGCTCCCAGCATTCATATATTGATTCACCCGCACAACAATTTTGGATAACGGACCATCAATATGAATTTGATCGGCCCATGGAAATAAAACTGCCAGAATCTTGTCAAGGAAGTTTAAGCCAAGCACAAAATTGTAATCGTCTAATTGGATCACCTCAAAATCTTCATTGCCTTTCCTCTTTGCATCAATGTCTTTTTATCAACAAGCCTTGCTATAACCCCCTAAATCCGACTTAGAAGATATTGTAGAATTTATAAGGTCACTATCGTAATTTCGCCCTCATAAACCATTTTAAACAGTTATATAATTTAACTTGTAAACAAATTAAGTCATAGTAAAATAGTTAATTCCCCATATTTTTGAATAGTTCTAAACCTAAAAAATATTAAACAAATACCTTATGCAAATATCTAAAATCCCAATTTTAAATAAAAAAACATTACAAACCTAAAATAATTTAATAATATAATTTGAAAACAAATCCCAAAAATAATTCATAATGAATAATAATTGAAAATGAATAAATAGAAGAGATCCTCCGAGTACCAAGTCGCCTAAGTCCGGTAAATCTGAAAAGGAAACTGAGGGGGAATGAGCTAAAGAGCCCAGTGTGTCTCTAAAGTACAAGCAATCACAAACACAGTATCACAGTAATTTAATAAAACATTTTAAAACAAGCATACAGTTTATCACAACACAAATGTAATAAAATCACAAGCACAATGCAATGCACCCAATCCTCCAGCATACCAACACAATTGAGAGGTTCCCTAGAACCCTCTCCCCATCCAATCGTCACCAATCAGAGTGGTTTTACTATCAGCCATTTGAAGGAGTGATTACCACGAATTCCACCGTACAATCCCAACCCATGAACACACAGATATGTGATGTCTCAATAACTTAATCACAACACAATCTCATGATAATTCATCAGAGTACACATGATATTCAGAATACCCACAATCTGACATATATGCATGGAAAATCAACATGCGATACACAATATCGAGTAATAATCTCAAAGATATCTCATCACAAGATAACATCACACAGCCATCATATAACAAAGACAGAACACACAACAAATACATAGCACAGATAGAAACACACAACATATAGCACAGACAGGGACACACCTCTAACGGTAGAAGCTCTAACATCGTGGAGAACGTCTCCCACGCTCGGATCTATCATTGGTTTAACTGAATTAGAACCTACAAGAATAAATTCTACCTTAAATCTATCACTATGTCATTTACTAAACACAACACTAAATCGAAACAAATACTCACGTGTCACTATCGGAGCTTGTGCAAGGGCAGTTTGCACAGGTGGAGGTGATAACTCATCGTTCTCAAAATCCTAATCACCTACACACAGAATATTCCAAGTCAAATTCCTTATTCATTTTTCTTGGAAAATTTACTGAGTATAAAATTATTGCAAATAGCTTAAACAGGGCTTCGGGTTTTAATTTGACAAAACAGACTACGGATTCGAAATTAGGACATCGAAAAATGGTAAGGTAAGGTTTCACGAAAAAAGTCAACGGTCAAAGTCAAAGTCAATAGTCAAACTCAACGGTCAAGTTAAAGTCAATGGTCAAACTCAACGGTTAAGTTAGAGTTAACGGTCAAAGTCAGTTAAAATCAAAGGTCAAAGCCAACGGTCAACGGGTCGATCAAAGTCAATGGCTTAGTCAAAGTCAACGGGTCGGGTCGATCAACTCGAGTTAACGGGTTAGGTTGGTTCGATTCCTTGAGTTTGGGTTTTATTCATACACGGGTCATGGGTTACACAATTTGTGTTCTTAAGTTTGGGTTTTCTCACTTAGGTTAGGATTGGGACACCTTTTGGGCTTCAATGGTTATTTAGGGTTTGAGTCCATAAGTTTGGCATGGGATTGGGTCATTTTGGCTTTGGGTTAGCAAATACTTGGGCTTGTTTTGGTCTTAGTTTAGGCTAAGGGTTTGGCCCATGGACATGGGAAATGGGTTTGCTTCAATGACCCAATCCCATCACTTGCACTAATAAATAAAATTAGGGTTTTCTTAACCCCTTTTAACGGCGTCGGTCACCACAACCCCGACGAACGGTGCATGGATGTCGACGATAGAGCAAAAAAGGCCTCAACACAAGATTCACTGCTTACCAACCCAACACACGAGGCACTACGACGGAGTAATGGTGGAGAGGAGGTAACGCAACACCCAAATCGATTTTCAAGCCGATCTCACAAACGATAAATAATAAGGGAAAAAGTGAAATGGGGTTTTACTCGCAAGGGGATGGTGAATCCAAATAGGGCGGTGATGTGTCGTACGGTTGACAAAAAAAAAAGAACAACGGTGATCGAAATTGGGACGAAAAAGGAAAGAGAGAGGGAAAAGAGAGAGTGATTCGGTTGAGAAGAAAATAAATGGAAGGGGAAGGGTTTCAAAATAAAAGAAAAAGGATTTAAATATCCAATAAAATGGGTATTTTACTCAGTGGTCCCTAAAAATACTAAGATTTTAAAATTACCCTAAAACTTAACCCACATACAATTAAGTCCTAAAAATCCTAATTTTATCCATAGAGTTTTAATTAATGCTCAATTTAGTCCCTAATTTTACTGTATTAACAAATTAACCCAAAAATTTTACAAAAATTTTAATTTAGTCTTTTAATTAAAATTGGGGTGTTACATTTGCTTCTTCCGACTCATTATTCTTTCTCTTGATAGTCGAAAACAAAGATATCTTTAGGCAATTCTTCTTCATATACAGTCTCTTACAAAGGTAGCATCTCATCTTACTCATATTCTCTTTCGGGTTGTTGGGTGTCCATTTCCCCTTTCGTGGTTTCCCACCGTCGTTACTACTACCATTTCCATTATCATTATATCCCTCTTCATCCTTCTCATGGTCTCCCCCACCATTATCCTTCCCATTAGGCTTGAAAGATTTGAACCTGCTTCTCGAAACAAACTTTACTAAAGACTCCGCTACCATCATGACTTTGGTAAGTTCTTGGACTTCTCGGCGTTACAACTCTTGCTTCACCCATGAATTCAACCCATCCGTGAAGGAGAAAAATGTTCATTCTCGTTAAAATTAGAAATCTAGAGCATGAGTTCATAGAACTCATGCACATACTCCCTAATCATGCCTCATTGCGTAAGCCGGCACAACTTTGCTCGAGCTTTGTCCTTGGCATACTCTGGGTAAAACTGTGCCATGAATTCCTTTTGGAACTCCATCCAAGTCCCAATCTCAGTCTCACCACGTCTCACATTTGTGGACCTACAATGCCACCATAATAAAGCAACGTTAGTAAAATAAATAGCAACAGTATTTACCTTAGCAGCATCATCCTTAATGCTCATCGCTCGAAAGTATTGCTCTATTACCTAAAGAAAGTTGTCCACTTCACTTGTGGACTTTGCCCTTTTGAACCCTTTTGGTTTGAACACATCCATTGCCTGTTGCTTCGGCCTCGAAGCAAACATTCCATTACCCAAGGCAACCTTGTAAATCTTAAGCTCCCCCTTAAGCTCATTGATATATTCTTTCAAGGCTTTTCCCCAATGCTTCGTGAGCATTATCCTTTCTCGTCAGCTTGTTCTCTAAGGAACTAATAGAATCCCACACATATTCCTTGAGCTGCTCCTTCATTGATCGTAACCCATCATTAAGTCCCTTATTGACATCATCAAGCCTCTACTTGACGTCCCCGATAGACTCTTCGAGAGTGACCACTCGACTTTTCAAAGCTGATAACATGTCGATCGACTTACTTTTTTTGCCCTTTCATGGGTCTCCATTAGCTCAACATGTTCAATAACTTCTTTCGACATCTCGATGGTGCCTTCGCAACACTAGCTCTGATATCAACTCATATCTCTTTCGTCGATGTAACTTGATCTCGACCGTCGATTTTGAGAGAGCTCAACTATAAATAGAGAGCCTCCCCTTTACTTGTAAATCACTTCATTCTTTCATTCTTTCATTGTGAATACAAAGTCGAGAGCATTTAATCAAACACCTCTTATGCATAGTTTTTTGTGGCTTTTTGTTATATTTTGCCTTCTTTTGGTTAGAGTTGCTTCCGCTATGTAAATTAGTGCCTTAAAGGAATTCTTTGTGAATCCTCACTTGTTTGGTGGTTAGGTTGACTTAGACGTGTTTAGAAAGAAAGGATCACATAAGATTGCGTAGAACGTGTAACAACTCGATTTTTAATGGTGTTGAAAACAGTGATTTCGAGATCATAATTTCAACAAGTCGTAAATTTATTTATTTAAATATTTATGAATTCATCAACATCCTATTAAAATTTCGTTATGAAATTTTAATGTTTAGATAGTTAATTGAGTAGAAAGGATTAAATTGTAAAAGGTGCAAAAATAGAGTTGGCTAATTAGAAGGACCAAATGAGCAAATTAACCAAAGGTATTTTAGTGGGTGGATTAGCATGAGTTATATTAATTATAAATAGGTTTAATTAAGATTAAAAAGGGTTAATTAAAGCTTAATAGTGAAAGTCTTAAAATTTACAAAATTGCCATTAGTATATATATTAAAATTAAAGAAATTTTAAGTAAAAAAATTATCATTTTCACTTCATCTCCTTCCTCCATATGGCTAATAGAGAAAAGAATTAGGGTTTTTATATTCAAACTTTGAGCTTTGATTTGGGTAAGTATACCTTGACCGTTTTTGGTAATTTTTATATTTTTGAGTCTGTGTTACTTTAATCTAGCTAACTCAAGGACTAATTTGTGATTCTGTCAAAAGTTAAATGTTTTGTCATTGATTAATTAGCTTATTCTTGCTAGTTTATGGAAGTTTTAGAAGCTTGGATGTGAGATTAGTTGGTTTTGTAAAGTGATTTTTTATGAAACTAGAGTTTAAGGACTAAAATGTGAAAACAATGAAATTGCTTGTATTGTTGTAAAAATTTTGGTGTGTAAGGGTTGGATGAGCACTCTAGAAAATTCGGCTAAGGTTAGTTGTGTAAGAGAATGGTTATTTTGCATGTTTTGTGTCGAAAGGACTAGATTGAATAAAAGGAAAATATTAGGGGTAAAATCATAATTTTCCCAAAGAGGACTAAATTGTGTTGAATGACTCAATTATGTGATTTAATGTGAGAATCGGATGATTTATGGATGTAAACTACGATCGTACTTTAGATCGCGGAATGGAAAAATTAGCGGAGTAGTCTCTGAAGTTTAATCGCAACTGCAAATTAGTCCGGTAAGTTCGTAATGTTAAATTCTTATCAATAACTGCTTATAACTACATTTTTAATGATTCTTGGAAATGAGAAACGACGATTGGAAACATGAAAGATAGAAACGACTAGATGAGGATTTCTCGGCCTTGTGCCAAAGATAGAAAAAGGTCCGATAGTTGAGATCCTGCATTTGTTGCGGATTCTCTACAGCATTGTGAGTCATCGTAAGGTGAATAGAATCCAAGAATGGATTATAGGCCCTATGATGGTTGAGATTTATGCTTGCTTGCATATTCTCGTAAGCTTAATGTGAGCAGTATCGTAGGGAACAGATATACTGTATCGATGGTTAAAAAATACCATTGAATACTAGTAACAGGAATGACCTCTGGGTCAATAGAGAGTAAAATGAGCATTATGACCTTAGGGTCAATATGGGGTAAAACGAATAACGATCATTGAAGATCGGTCCTGTATTGGGTCATCAGATTTATGGAGATGTTTACCACAAGTTATTCGGTAAATTGTTGAACCTTGCGATCTTATTAAGCTATAATGCTTACCAGTGAAATTGTTGTTGTTTTGTAGATTTCATTTTGCGACTTGAAGATCAGATCATCTTGAAGACATCACACTATCTCGGGAGCTCGTTCGTTAGTGTTTACATCACTGGATTATATTGCATGTACTAGGATGAAGTCATTTTGAATATGCTTATTTGAGACTATGATACTGTAGATCTTTAGTTAAATGTCGAACTTTGAATGCTTAATGAATGTTGTATGTGATATTTAGTAGTTAAATATTATGCTAAGTATTGTACTTGAACACTAATGTGTTGTCCATTTCACCTTATATCTATCGATGAAGTTTGTAAATGAACTTGAGTGAAATTTGAGAATTCTACATACTTGTTTCGGTAGAAATCCTGCATGTATCAATACAAGTACAGGATAGGAGAGAGGTTGTTTATTGACTTGAGTTGTATCGGTAGTTGTACTTTAAGTTTCGGTAGTTCTATGCATGTTTGTATCGGTAGTTAAAATACTTGTATCGGTAGAAGTTGCAGAGTAGACTTCTTAGCTCTCTAGAGTTTTTAGTACCGGTAGAAGCATAAATAGTTTCGGTAGATGTTACACTTGTGTCGGTAGAACTTTCACAGGTATTGGTAGAAGTCTGTACTACTTCTAAGACTACTACTAGTACTTGTCTAACAGGTATCGGTAGAAGTCTCCAAAAATCTTGAAAATTACCTTTTTGCTCTTGATAAATTGTGCTGATAATCAAATAATGATTCATGACGTGTGGAATGGAATTCTTTAATGAAAATAACATTCGAATAATAATTATGTTAAAGATGAACAGTGATGAATGAATAGTAAGACACCGAAACTCTAACCGGTAATGATTTTTGGGTTTTGGGTGTTACAGAACGCGAGACTAAAGTTCTAATCCCGTGACACTAGGAGGTTATTTCCACGAAATTTTTAATAAAAGTTTAATGTGGGTAGTGGAAATTTTGGGAGAAGAAGAAGAAAAAAAAAGAGAGAGAAATGAGGCTAATTGGGGTTTTCATCCCCTAAAAATACATGTGGGCTTTGGCCCTATGTCTAATAAGTTAAATCCAAATTTGTCCATTTGAAGCCCATTTCTTTAATACAGGGTTCCAATGGTTCAAAGTAATTTTGGATATAAAATATAATAATTGAATATTTTTCCATCATAAAACTCTCAAAAATTAATCAAATTACCCTTTTACGACAAAATTACCATCTTGCCTTTTTTTTTTACCCTTTTTAACAATTTCTTTTTAAAATTCAATACTTAGACTAATTCGAGTTCATGATTCATAATAAATATTTAATATACTACTAAGAGAGAAGAGAATTACACTTTTGCTAATTTCTTGATAAAAAAAGGAAAATCTACAATTTAATCCTTGTACTTTCGATTTTTGCCAATTTAGTCCCAAATTTGATTTCCATAATAACAATGCATATTCCAATTTTTTTATCATGTTAATTAATCATTAATAACATTTTCTCATTTAGGTCAAATTGCACTTTATTCCTCATACTTTTCAAATATTTTGATTTGGTCGTTTTTGTCATATTTTCACTTTCACAACTGTTTTAACCTGCTACCATCTCCAATATCAAATTATTTTCATAAAGCCTCTTATTCGAGTCATTCCATAAAATTTCCATAATTTTCTCGACATTTGAGCTAGAATTATGCCATCTGTCATGCTGAAATTTTAGGGTCGTTACAAATTTAACTTTTTTTTTAAATGTTGAAGGTCAAATTTTGCTAAAAAAAAAAGGCATTGAGAAAAAATGTAAAATTAAGTGCTAAATTTGACATTATGCCAAACAAAAACTATTCAAATTTTTAAGTAAAGAAGCAAATCCCATATGCAATTTAGAATATCCAAAAACAAAAACTAGAAAACAACTACACAAAGTTATAGCTCTACAAAGACAATGACAAGCAAGCACAAGATAATAGAAACATGCAAGACTTATAGAAAATTAATGGTATATTTGAATCTTTGTGTTATTATGCTTGAACGAGTTGAACAAAAGATAAAACTGTTCTAAAACTAAACATTAGTCATGGCATTGCTACAAAAATAAGTTTGTCGTGTGTCCCATGTTCAGGATTTAATCTAAATATCAATTTTTTTACAGTAAAACCATGTTGTCGAAACTTTACAATCATGTTATCATAGTTTCTATCGACGTTGCAATCATATAGAAGCCTATATATATAAAGAAATAGAAAAACTAAATAAATTCCCGGGAATAAATTATATTAAGATTATCTTAAAAAAAACATAATGTTTAAACACCAATAAAATAATGTCACATCATTAAATTTTAAAGATAATAAAATATTATTAGACACTCATTTATATTTAATATCTTCTCCAACTTAATTTAACTTTAATTAATTTACTACGAGAAACAAGCTGGCGGTTGATGGAGTCGCCAACTTCTCTTTCCGCGAGAATCATCAGAGCTAAGTATTATCATAATTCGTCTTTTTTACAGGCTCCTTTGGGATCAAAGCCATCGCTCATTTGGCGTAGTATTTGTAGTTCACGGGCACTTCTGGAATCTGGTTTGAAATAGAGGATAGGGTCGGGGCATTTGGTCTTGATTTGGAATGATTTTTGGCTACCGTGAAACGTGAGAGATAAGGTGGTTATGGCACCAGTTCAGGGCTGGAATTTGTTAGTGATTTGATACGAGAAGGTTCGGGGAGCTGGAATTATGCCCTCGTTGAGAGCTTTTTTTTACTGATGAAGCTCGTTCAATCACAAGTATTCCTCTTCCTAAAAAGCCATTGCCTGATAAACTGGTGTGGTCTTATGAAAAATCGGGGATCTATTCGGTTAAGAGTGGATATAGATGCCTATTGCAAGATTCTCGTTTGAATGATTTGGAGCGTAACTTGTTTAGAGGGCTCTGGTGCTTAAGTTGTCCGTCAAAGATAAAAATTTGTCTATCGAAATTTGCTCTGAATTATATTCCAACTTTTCAAAATTTACATTATAGGCGTTTGTTAAATGACAACGGTTGCCCACGTTGCCAGGGCAGTAGTGAATCTAGTGTGCATGTGTTACACGACTGTGATTATGCTAAACAGGTGTGGTCTTCCCTGGGTTTCCATTGGCCCCAATTAATAGTGCATTTAGATTTATGGATTGGTTGCTTTGGATTTTTAGTAATTTTAGCCAAGAAAAACAGACAGAAGTAGTTATTACTATTTGGGCTATTTGGTTTGCATGTAATAAGCTATTACATGAGAAACAGGTTTTGAGGGTTGTGGATACTGTTACCTTTATCAAGGGATTTGGGAAGGATTATCGAGACTCTGTTGTGACTCTACAACATTCTGCACCTTGAGCTTCTGCCAAATGGAGCCCTCCACCTCCAGGATGGATAAATGTTAATATTGACGTTGGCTACAAAGAATTACGGCTATTAGCTTCTTTTGGGTTCATAGCAAGGGATGAGAATGGACAGGTTCTTGGATCGGGACATTGTATACATCCCCTGGTGGGTTCGATTGCGTTGGTCGAGTCTCTTGCTTTGCTTCACGGGATCTAATTCGCCTCCGAAATGAGTTTCACATAGGTGTTCTGGAGAGCGACTCTAAATTAACTATTAATCATGTCCTTAAAGAAGATAACTCAGACTCAAGAGCAGTTATCTGAGACATTCGAAGCTGGACGAGAAAGTGTAGAAGATGTCGTTTCGACTTTGTGGCACGAACGGGCAACTCAGCAGCACATGCAATGGCAACGGAGGGACTACGGAGATGTGAGGACTGCAAGAAGTACCGACAGCGGTTCAAGCTTTTGTGGACTCCGATCGGCGTTTTGAACACCCTCCGTATCTCCTTTTTTTGGTCTTTGGTTTTATTTGGGGAACTATAATTTTCCTTAAAAACCCCAAATGCCTCCTATTTGATTCCTCTGGTTCCTAGTCATCGGAGTGGCTGAAGGCTTCTTCACCATATCTTTGTTTCGACTGATGTTAATATGGAAGTGGAAGGGTCTAGATCTGTTTTCTTTTCTGATTTTGTTCTGTATTCTGTTTTTGCTTTACTGTTATTGCTTTTGTTTCAAGCGTCGTTTTTTATTTAGGCTCTCTGCGCTGGTTCCCTTTTGTATTTTGGACATTCTAGCCCACTTCCTATTAATAATACAGTGATTTATATAAAAAATTTTAATTAATTTACTTAAAATAATTAATATTTTTAAATTATAAACAAACATATTTTCTTCTTTTACAAATTTTAATCATTTTATTTTTTCATAAGTTAATGTTTTTTTTTAATTTTTGTGCAACAAATTAAAAAAAATAGTAATTTTAATGCAAATTTTTTTATGTCATTGACACATAATTTTATTAATTATTTTATCCCAAACCTCGAATCTTAAATTCGAACTCTGAATCTTAAACTTTGAATCTCGAATCTCAAGATTTAAGGTTTGAGTTTGGGATTTAAAATTTATGTTCATGGTTTAAGGGGTTAGGGTTATGAGTTTGGGTTTAAGGTCACGAGTTATGAGTTTGGTGTTTAGTGTTCAATATTTAAAGGTTTGGGATTTAGATTTAGGGTTTGGGTTCTAAATTTAGGATTCTAAGATTTGTGGTAAAAAATTTATCAAAATTATGTGTCAATGACATGAAAAAAATTTGATGAAATGTCATTAAATAATTGGAAAAAAACCATGAATAATATGATGAGAATGGTCTATAAAATAATTTTTCTATGGATGATTGTATAATAATAATTTTATGTTTTTAAAATTTGATGATGTGACAAAGTTTTTTTGATTTCTGAAAATCTTAATTTTAAAATTATTCTAAGTTATTCCCAAAAACTATAAATATAATACTCGTAACTTAAGAACTAAAACCCTAATTATAAAAAAAATATTGGAGCTCGAAAATAACTATAATCGAAAACACAAAACCCATATTGAATCTAAAAAAAAAATGTTTACTAAAGCAAAAGTAAATCAATTTCACAATACCCGTTAGCAAACCGAAATGAAAAACATAAACAGTTATTCAAAAAAGCAAAAGCTAGAATCATGAAAAGTTCACTAGAATTTAAATACCCCGTTAAAAGGAAGAAAGAAACTGACTTGCTTCTTGAATTCAAATAGGGAAATAGCAGAGAAGTGAAGGGCGGGAAGGGGGGGGGGGGGGGTTGAGAACAGAATAAAAACCAAAGGGGAAAAGACGACATTCGCATTCAACCGGTTAGTCTGAATTGGAAATTTAGAAGAGGGTGCATTGAATGCTGTTCAGGCCTCCCCTCGAATAAAACTTTAAACGATATGATTCCTAATCTCCAATTATAATGAACAAAGTGAATATTTTATTTGAATCTATTGTATCAAACTTAAATAAATATTTCATTCCATCCAATCAAACATGTCGGATAGTTTTAATCAACACTAAACACTTGCTTCTCATCTCTCCAAGTGGATTTGTCACCGGCAATGGAACATCGAGCCCAACAGTCGATGTCTAAATTTCCCCAAGAGGGTTGTTTTGATTTTTATTTAGATTTTTATCTTTGAGTTTTCAGAAATTAAAGATTATTATATGATGGGAGAAAGTGTATGAAATTAGTATGAAATGAGATTATAAAAAGATGGTTTTTATGGGTTGAAAATGATAAGAAGACAATGAACTAATTAATTTTGTTATTAAAGCTTTTCTTGGGTTAAAAAAAAATTTTTGTTTGGTTAATTGAAATTGAATATGGTTGTAATGTAGCATAGTTGTAATGAAAAAAAGCTATAATGGAATATAGTTGTAATTAGTAATTCAATTATTTGGTTGAATGAAATGAAATAGAATTGTAATAGTATTTTTATATTTGGTGAATGAAATATACGTTGTAGTAGCATAAAAAAAATGAAATGATCAGAATATCCTTAGTAGAATTTTTTTAGGTATATAGTTATTGTTATTAAAATTTAATAAGATTATTATTAAATATAATTTAATAAAAATAAAAATAAATATAATTTACTAATATTTTTAATATAATTATTTTTATATTAAATTATATTTTGAAATAAAATATTTTATATGAACAAATATTTTATTTTTATATTTTTGAATCTAAATTTTAAAGGACTAATCTAAAAATTAATTTTATCTTGACATTCAAAATTACATGAAAATGAAATAATCCTTCTTTAGTAATATCAAAAAATAACTATTACGAGATTTTTTTAACATGTTTTAAGATAAAAAAAAACATGGAAAAGGTTATTATTTAAGTGAGTTATGTATTCTGGTTAAAAATTAACATCTTAATGGAAGATACACTTAAAAAAATATTTAAAGTAGATGTGAAAATTTACCATTGTCTTTTACGTACTTGTTTATTTACCAAAAGAAAAGAACGGAACTTGTTTTGGTACTGAGGGATGGAATTTTAAAATTATATCAATAAATGGTCGGAACACGTGTGAAAATTTGTAAGAAAAGAGAGGTGGGGGGCGAAATATGAATAAATATGAGAGAAAAATCATAAATGGAAAGTGGGAAGTGATAAAAAAGAAAGGAATTTCTGGAGCTATCGCGGTCGGTTGATTGAAGGAAGTGACGCGGTGATGTGGCCTTAGAGGGCAACCTAAAGTTAAAGTAGGGTTACTATCTTGGGTTTTGGCCAATGGCAGTCCTTCACTATCCATTGTACGGAAAGCCATCGTCCACAAAAAATCCCCAAAATAAGGATTATTTTATGGGAAAAAAAGGAGAAAAATAGAGCAAAGAAAAGGAGTTGAATGTAGTTACTTTGTTGGGTCTGCTATTATTGGTGATCAGAGCTGATTTTGGCTATTCCTTTCTCTCCATACATAAAAGAAAATAAAAGGGAGTGAAACTCCGAAGACTGAAGATAAAATATAGAAAGCTTCTCTTTGTATGTAGTTCTAAAAAGCAAGGTCGAAGAGGAGGCCTTTCCTTTCTTGAGTCAGGTAACAGTCCCAAACCAAAGGGCCTTTGCCTTTCTTTTTCTCTCTCTTTTATGGTTTCTTCAGTTTTTAAAACTCTGTATTTGGGAGGCTTTTGATTTCTGTCACCAGACCTAGCTGACTCCAGCTCCTGGTAAAATTAATGAAAATAAAACCCACCAATCCTACTCCTTTTTGTGTCTGAGTTTTTAGTTCTGTCAGCTTCTTTCTTCTTTTAGCAACCTGGATCTGAAACATGGGGTCTTTCACTAGAGCTTCAGCTTAAAATTTCCTCAAATGAACTTGGCACAAAAAGTCAAGAAAACCCACTTTTTCCCTCTTGTTTTTAAGTCATTTTATGTATCATTGTTACTAAATTTTTTCCTCTGAGAGGAGAAATCAGACATGGGAAAGGCAAATTGTTTTATTTTTTTTTTTTTATATTGTTATTTTTAAGGTAGAAATGGCGAGGGAGAAGATCAAGATCAAGAAGATCGACAACGTGACGGCAAGGCAAGTGACTTTCTCTAAAAGAAGGCGAGGCTTTTCAAGAAAGCTGAAGAGCTTTCAGTTCTTTGTGACGCTGAGGTTGCTCTCATTATTTTCTCAGCTACTGGAAAGCTCTTTGAGTTTGCTAGCTCCAGGTATATTTTCCATCAACTTCCAATCATAATCTTTCTCTTCTTTTACTTTCTGTCTACTTATATCATAGTTACAGATGGGGAGAGAGAGAGAGAGATCAAAGGGAACTTGTAGTAAGCTTCCATTGCCATGTCCGGTTTAGATCCTGTGACAGATCTTCCAAAACAAAAATGAACCCTTTAAGTCTTAAACAAACCTGGTAACATGATCTTTGTTTTGTTCAGATTTCATAGATCGTGGAGGCTATACTACTATACTTGTATCGTCTGCATAAAATAGCCACTCTCTCTCTCTCTAAAAAGATACCGGTATTCTTTTTATAATTAAAAAAAATTCTCTGGCTTTATTCATTAATCGATTGGTTTTAGTTTGGATGAATTTGGGCACTTTGCATCTGATCTTTGTTTTTCCATGGTATGTTGAGAATCTTTTCCGGCACATTTAGCTACAAATTATATCCATTTTAAATTTACCCTCAAACTTCTTGTTATTCTATTCTATTTATATTTTGTTTGGATTTTTATGTTTATTTTTTTATTAAATATATATTAAAATATAGGTGTGAGGTTTAATCTCCCAAGTTAGTTGCGTTGGATGTTGTTTTACAATATATTATTCCTCAAAAAACGATTTTAGAAAACCCATTTAAACCTAAACCAAAATTTTAAACTTTAAAACCCAACAAGTGGATTTAGCAGAAAAAAGGAGGTTCATCTTAGGGATCTCGAGTTCAAGTGTCCGTGTGTGCAAAGTGTGTGCGCCTTGTTAAAGGATTAAAAAAGTATGAACAGATATTATCATGTAATCACACCAATATATTTAAAAAAAAATAAATCTTAACTAAGACAACAAATCTTGAAAATGCTAATTTTTGGTTGCCTTTCTTGTGTATTTTTAGTAGGGCTACAATGGGTTTTAGTTGGTATGTCTTTTATTTAGGAAAATAGATTGATTTTGGAGAGAGCGTATGAAAGCACGTTCAGTTGTACGAGTTTTTATTGATATGTCAGGAAAATGCACCTAACTGGAAGCATTTTTAGAAAATTTCAAAGAAAATACTTCCAGCTAGACACGTTTTTCCTGACATGTCAGCAAAAGCTCGTCCAACTGAACGAGCTTTCTTGACAACTGTGCGAAATGCTTGTTCAGTTAGACGAGTTTTTTTGTCAACTGTATAAAAAGCGCACGTACTTTTCATACTCTCTCTTCAAAATCGATCTATTTTTAAATCTTAAAAAAAAAACCATTTAGTCAATAAAAAATAAAAAGCATATATAGCTAAAATCTTTTTGGTTCTTAATAAATTTATGACTTGGTAAAAAATACACTTGTTTGTTAATATTTGCATATTTGAGTACTCAATTTAATTTTTGAATATTGAAAATTTCATTATTGAATTTATGGGTTCGGGTATTAATTAAGTCTATTTAGTTATCTCCTTTTTAGTGAAAATTATATACCAATGCTTCCTTTAGTTACCAATATAAAAAGATAAGTAAAAAAATTATTTATTACATATATATAGTTAGATATAAAAAATATTAAAATTTTAAAAAATTAGTAATAATTCTTATAATAAATAAAATATCTTCAAAATAAAAAAAAAAAATTTCCTCCTTTTTACCACAAATAAGTGCATTATGGTTTATTGCTTTATTTATTTATTTATTTCAGTTTTAAAGTAAAAAGACCGTGAATATGAGTTTACATTTTGAAAATCTCAAAATGCAAAAATTTAAAAAGAATTTGAACGTAAGATTGGAGTATGAAAACATGCCGGAATCATTCTAATATATAAAGACTTATGCAATAATAAAAGTCGATAATAGCAGTATAAAGATTACAAACTAATAAGAAAATAAAATTAAAAACACAAAGGAAAAATCACGAGCAACAAAAGAGAAAATTCATTAATGTTGAAAATCAAATGATACAAAGAGAGTTTCGACTATATCTATTTAAAAGTTGAAAAACTCTATTTTAATCAATGTTAAATAGAAAAAATGTAGTTATACACTGATTTTACTTGTGTCGGCTTTTGATCTTTTGCCCCCTCCTCCATAGATCCCGTGCCTGTATTTTAAGTGATGGGATTTGGGTCTAGAGCTCTAACAACTAATTTAGTCATTTTTTAAGTAAAAAGTGCAAAATACAATTTAACTCCTAATAACATGCTTTTAGCCTCTGCTAGATCTTTTCATGTGTTTGAGCTGCTTCATGCTCATGGACCCTGTTGCTGCTGGCTCTTTTTAGTCATATATTATCATGTCTTGTAAAGGAAAAAAAAAGATTTTGGGGAAACTTTCTGGTTCCTTGTATTAAAAAAAAATCCCTTATTTATTGAGAGAAAAAAGAAGCTAGTTTGCTCATCGATAGTAGCAGCAAATGTTTAGGCTTTGCCGCTAGCATCTATGGATTTGTTGTATGCTTATGGATTCTGATTGCCAATTGGAGTTCAGTGCCACCATTCTAGACACTTAAAAAGCTAATTAAACACCAAAATGATCTCACACAGATCCTATCAGACTCCATAAAACCATATTCCTCACAGAGCAAATTAAAAAAAAATAAAAAGACAATACCAGCCTGGAGAAGGTCAACAAGTGAAATGAAAACCACCCACCAGCCAACACTGCCTAGCAAAGGATCCTCGAACATCAACATTTGAATAATAAGCTTGTAGAAAATCCGTAAATCCATAAATGCTTATTTTCATATTTATGATGCCTGCTTCAGGTTTTCACCTGAACAATACTTTCGTCTAACTAATTTTTACCATTCTTTTTTCTCTATAAGCATGAAGGACATACTGGGAAGGTATAATCTGCATTCCAACAAATTGGATCAACCATCTCTTGAGCTTCAGGTAATTCAATAAGTCCATGCCCGTTTGACACATATTTGAATATTGATACAGGGTTATAGTCTTTAAGTATAAAAAGAGAAAGAAATTTGAGTATATTTATGTTGCATGATTAACCATATTCATGCCAATATCATATGTATAAGTTGTTTGCGACCTTCTAAACCATCTTTTTTATCATACCTTCTGAGTGTCCTTTGGAGACTTCGAATATTTCATGAAGATTAATGCAACTGCTTTCATTAATCATACATATGTAGAACACTCATCTTCTAGGTTTCCAATCTTCTTCTTTCTCTGAACTCCCGTGTTTGGCCTAATAATAAAAGGGTAGTTCACTTATAGAACTCACCTGGATTTGAGCTCTCGGGAACCAAATGAAGTCTTGCAAATTGAGAATGTATAGGTTTTTATGGCGTTTGCTGTTTTTTGTTTTAAATTACAGCTGGAAAACACTAATGAAATTAGTTTGAGAAAGGAAGTTGCTGACAAAACACGTCGACTGAGGTCAGTAATCAGTAATTTGTTGACTGTTGCTGAAGGAAATTTAACATATAAATATAGTTACTTATATATAACAGGCAGATGAGAGAGGAGAAGATCTTCAAGGATTGAACATTGATGAATTGCAACAACTAGAGAAACTGCTGGAATCAGGACTCACACGAGTTCTTGAGACCAAGGTTCATATATGTTAATTTGCGAAGCAAATTCTTGAATTTTTGTCCATTGTAATAACATATTATATATTCTGTTTTTTCTCTCAGGGTGAACGTATTATGAATGAGATCTCTTCACTTGAAACCAAGGTTAGTACAATGGATCTGATTTTTGTTTTTGTTCATTATTAAAAGTCATGCATGTACTAGCTGATAAATGATAAAAAGTTGCAATGCATTATTGATGGCACGAATGGTCTCTTGTACACAAGAAAGCCCAGCAAATCTCTTATAATAGACGAAAAATTGTTCAAAATCAAAACATTTCAACCAATGAACAAGAAGCCTAGAAGTATGTCTCAAAAATCAAGATAAGACTGCTGAAGAGGAAGACCTAGTTAAATTATGTAGAAGAACAAATTAGATTGTTTCATGTGTTAAATACCCCCCATAAACTGAAGGTTGTGTCAACGACCTTAAGCTTGGGACGATGCTGTAATGCTTGACGGGGTAATGGTGTGGTGGTGGTATTTTATTTCTGCTACGTTTTTACCTTTGAATGCGAGTGAATTGGGAAGGGTTTTTAGTGTTGAATCATGAGCTAGGTTTTAAAGGTGATTATTGTTTGAAATGGACTTGTTTCTTGAAGTGAAATTGGTGTTGTGGATGACAAGTAGACTAGTTGTTCTTGGGGTGGTATTGTTTTCGATTTTGAGCTTTCGGTAGCAGTGGGGAGGTTCAGTGGCTTTTTTCTTCAATCTGTTTGTTAGGGAGAGGATGATTGCGACATAAGGTTCATGGTTTTAGTAAATGTTTGCAACTATTTTGGGGGGGGGGGGGGGTTGATGCACCTTTGGCATCTTTAATACCTTTGAAGCTAGCATGGTTAGAATAAAGATGCACCAAAGAGGGGTTTTCGGTGGTTGTCGTTAGTAGGTGGTGCTTAGGAGCTTCATGGCTGGTCCTTGTGGTTGGTAGCTTTTAGCTATAGGGTGTTTTTTTCATCGTCTGGTTGCCTTGGTGTGTGTATTTGGTGTAGAGTTGCTTTCACCTCTTTTATTATGCAAGATTGGTGTGTTGTAACAGTGTTTGTACTAACCTTTTGGAGTTTTAATAAAAATTTTATTATGGCTTAGAAAAAAAAAACTCCCAAATTATAATGGGCGGATTTGGCAACATTATATGAAGTTCAAAGAATAGTTGCAAACTTAATTAACTTCGAAAAGAGCTGAATCAGCAGCTCGATACTTTGCTTTTGTTGAAGAGCGACCAACAGTCGCTGCTTCTTGAAGGACCGGCTAATTGGAATATGGATTGTAGAAATATTTTTAAAATATTTATAATATTTTAATGAATAAATTACACTAATAGTTACCTAATTTTGATGCAGTTGATAAAACAGCTATTTTGATTTCGATTCAATTACTCAATTTAAAAAAAATAACAAATCAGTTCTACTAATCATTTTTCGTCACAAACGTAACAGAAAAGTGACCTGATATTTAATTGGTCACCATGTTATTTTGAATTCAATATATATATAAGGTTAAATTATAACAACAGTAACTCAACTTTAATCTCAATGACAAAACAATCACTTAACTTTCAATTCAGTTACTTAACTTTAAAAAAACCAAACACCTAAAGAGAAAAACAAATAAGACCCTTCAATGAATTCTTATTGTTCAGGAAAAAAGCTGAGGACAATGGCGTCATCATTGTCATTACCTTAAAATATCCTTTTCGATATCCTCTTTAGATTACCCTTTAGAGCTGTGACCTGATTCAAATTCCTTTCCAAGAACTAGGTTTACATCACCTCAACCCCAACTTTCGTTGCCGACCATCTCCTCTGCTTTTCTTTTGATCCATCTCTCATCCTCCTTTGCTACAACTCCCAGTGTGATTTCGACTTTGGAATTTTGCTAATTATTGACCCGATATAGAATTTCACTTGTTGCCATTTGGTTGTCCCTTTAGAGGAATCGTTTTTTTTTTCCTGAAAATCATGTTTTCAATCGATTGTTTGGCTTATCTGGATGTTCCCCTTGTTTTACTTTTGATTTTGTTTTATACAACTTGATAATGTTGGCAATGGAGTTAGTGTTGTTTAACTTAATCTACGACTTTTTTTGTTTATATCATTATATCTCAATGAAGATCTCAACAAATTCGAGCCGTTTTGGTTTTTGAATCGCTTGGATGTTGCTTTGGAGGATTTTCTCCTTACCAGTTTGGTTGTGGGTGCTAATAATTTGACCCATAATTATCTCCAATCCCATTTCGATATTATTTTTTTAGAGTTAATGGCTTTGGATAGTAGAAAAAAACAGTTGGATCCTACTCATGGTGGTTCCTCTATTGGGGGTTAAAAAAAATAGGGTGGTGGTTTGGAGGTTAACAGTGGTGATGCCAAAGATGATTGTGGAAGAGGCAACGACTTCGAGGTCATTGGGATGGAGAAGTATAAATATATTGGGTCATTTACGTGAAAAGCAAAAATATTGTGACATTTATTAAAAAACGAAAAAGAAAGGACGAGAAAAACTCAACTTTGTCTCGTTTAATGTGGCAAGTTAACTTGCTACATCAGCTAGTTTAATGGTACACCTGCCCTATTAGGCCTATAACGGAAAATGTTAATGAGTGATTAATTTGTAACTTTTCGATAACGATGTTAATAGGCGACTGATAACGTTAGTGATTGATTTATTAATTTTTAAAAGTTAAGTCACTGAATTAGAACTTTTCCTCGTCCAACGTGGTAAGTTAATTGGGCATGTCACTTGTCTCGTTAGGTTTATAACAGAAAATGTTAATGGGTGACTGATTTGTCACTTTTCGATAACGTTAGTGAGTTATTTGTTATTTTTTTAAAGTTGAGTGATTGAATTGAAATCAGAGTGATTGTTTTGTTAATTGCATCAAAGTTGAGTGACTGTTGAGGTAATTTACCCTATTTTAATAGTTACAATTGAAAATTACAAGTGATAAAAATTATTTCACTTGATTATTAACCAAAAGTTGTCACTGTTTATAATGGTGAGTTTGTCTTTTAAATTCAAAAGTTGTCACTCGATTATTAAAAAATAATCATAGTTATTTATAATTATTCAAGTAGATAACTATTGAATAAGTATTGTTATTGCCAAATATATGATTATTCATTTGGATCGTTGTCTTAGTGAAAAGACATTAGACTTTTTATAAATAAGAGTAAATTTTCATTTGTATGACATCCAAAAAACATAGAAACAAAGTTTTTTTTATTCTCTCATCATCTTTCATATTCGTAGATTGTTTTTCTGATGATTCTTCTCGTCAACTTTTTTGAATTTTCACTGCTACTAAGCTTTTCTCCAAGCGCTATCGGGGTGCTAATTGGCTTGCATTTCTACATGGAGAACCTCTTTAAAATCTTCAGGGCGAAGCTCTGCTAGTTGATGAAGATTCCATCCTATAGTTGTTGCAGTTCCATCCCAAGAAAATATCTCATCTCCTTAAGATCAGACATCTCAAACATATCCTTCATTTGTTGCTTAAACTCCTTTACTAAGTCTTCGTTGCTCTTAATCACAAGTCAATCGTTAACATACAGCTAAACAATTAGCGAAGTGAGTTCGCTAGTCTTCTTCACATATAAGGTAGGTTTGCTAGGTCTCTTTTCAAATGCCAAACTCGCGAAGTGATCATCTATCCTCGCGAAGCTTGTTTCAAACCGTATAAGGCTTTCTTAAGCCTATATACCTTCTCTTCTTTTCCATTAATTACGAACCTAGGAGGTTACTCCACATAGATTTCCTCCTGTAAATACCCATTCAAGAAGGTTGATTTAACATCCAAATGATTAATCTTTAAACCCATCTGTGTTGTTAAAGCCAATAATAATCTAATCATATCTAACCTTGCTATTGGTGCAAAAGTCTCTCAGTAGTCAATGCCATACTGCTGACTAAAACCTTTCACAACCAATTTTGCCTTCAACTTATTAAGCGAACCATTAACATTCAATTTGGTTTTAAAAAGCAATTTGACTCTAATGACTTTTTTGTGTAACGGTTTGTCAACGAGCTCCCAAGTTTGGTTTTTATGAATCATATTCATGTCCTCTCGCATGGCTTCTTTCTTAGCCTTCTATAGTTTCAGCCTCTTCAAAGCTCGTAGGTTCAAGTAGTACTACGTCAACCCTTTGATAGATCTCATCAATGGATCGCGTGCCTCTTACTAGAGTGTCGTCAAAATTTGCTTTGGATACCTCGTTGCTAGATTTTGACCCCAGCTCAACATCAAAATGATTTTGCAAATCTAGTTCGCCCATTCTTTGCTCAGCTTTAGTAGCATCCCAATTCTATGCTCTATTTTTATTGAACATGATATTCTTGCTCGCCAAAATTTTCTTGGAGGAAGGATCATATAGTCTATAACTCTTCCTATCGCTACTATACCCAAGGAAGATACATGGGTTTGACTTTTTTTCTAACTTGCTCCTTTTCATCTGTGGAACTATACAAAACAAACGCAACCAAAATTTTTAAATGAGAAATTAAAGGTTTGTTTCCAAACCATGCCTCAAATAAATTCATCTCTTTTACCACCTTGGATGGTAGCCTATTCAACAAATAGACTAAGGTGTTCATTGCCTCAGCGGCAACTAGCTCTCAAATAATAGGCATCTCCTCATGTCCATGTCTTGTTCTTCCTCTCGTAGACTCTATTCTGCTGCGGAGTATAGACATTTGTGAGTTGGTGATGGATTCTAGCTTCTTCACAATAGTTTTGGAATTTCTCTGAGGTGTACTCGATTCCATTGTCAAACCTGATGTTCAGTATCTTTTCAGACTAATTTTGACCCTGTACTTTAAATTTCCAAAAAGCTTCAACGGGTGCAGTTTTTTGTTTCAAAAAATACACCCAACAATACCCGGTGTAGTCGTCAATGAATAACACAAAGTATCTACACTCAATGAGAGTTTTCATGGGACCACGCACCTTAGAGTGCACCAATTGTAGCTTTTCTTGAGCTCACCAAGCTTTGCTCGTTGGGAATGGTAACCTCCCCTGTTTTCCAAGTAGACAAACTTTGTAGATACCATTCTCCTCAACAGTGATAGTTTCTTCAACCAAACTTGCCTCGCAAATTTGACTAAGGGAGTTGTAGTTCATATGTCCCATTCTTTTGTGCCGAAGGTTCGCATCACCAACTGAACTGGAATAAGCCATTGAGTTCGCCAAATTCTAGTCCAACATAAAACTTTTATTCTTCATCGAGATTGATATAACTTCATGTCTCAATGAATTAAATATAATGCAGCCATAGTCCTTAAAGATTACATTGTAACTTTTCTCAAGTAGTTGCCAATGCTAAGAAGATTCTAATCTATTATAGGTACAAAAGAGAACATATGAGAGTACTTTTATACCTGATGAAGAATTAATTATAACTTCACCTCTCCCCTTAGCCTCTAAGAGTTCGTCATTACCAATCTTCACTTTAAGATCGCAACTTCGATCTATCTTCTTGAAGATGCTATCGTTTGAGGTCATTTGGTTAGTGCATTCGCTATCGATCAACCAACCCTTCGTGACTGTTTTTTGATGTAGAACTTGTGGATGCAAACACATACTCTTGAATATGTTCTCCCTCAAATGCTTGAGCTTGAATATCTTGTTGAGGGGACCCTTCGTTCTTGCATACCTCCATGTGGCTCATCTTCTTGCATGCTTTGCATTTAACATTTGGTCTGTACCAGCAAAATTTATCGGAGTGAATGTTTCTCTTACAATGCAAGCATGGTGATTATTTTTTCTTTCCACCATCTTGCATTGACTTCTCCTTTCTCTCTGACTTATTTTTTCTTTCCTTTGTGTTTCTTGGGGTTTGCATCTTTAATATTGAGAGCTTGCAGTGCATCTTGTGTGCTCCTCTCACCTTGATGCTCTCCTTTGCTCTTGAGCATATAAGGCATTTATCAATTCTAAAACTAAGATTGTCGAGAGCTCTCTTAAGTCTTCAAGTGAGGAAATCTTTGATTGATGCCTCTCAGGAAGAGTTGTTATGACCTTCTCAACGAATCTACTATCTACGAACTCCTCCCCAAGTAACTTGATGTTGTTTACAACCGCCATAATCCTATCAGCATACTGCTTTACTGTTTCAGACTTCTTCATCCTCAAATTCTCAAAATCTCTCCTGAGATTAATGAGTTGTTTGGTCTTTGTCCAATCCTTGGAACTCCTCCTTTAGCTTATCCCAAGCTTCTTTTGGAATCTCACAAGCCATAATACGTGTGAATATAATGTTTGAGACGCCATTCTGAACGAAGGACATTGCCTTGTATCTTTTTGGTTGCTCGTCACAGTGGTGTTTGATTTGAGCAACTGTCACATTGTCCTTCAATAGAGCTGGGTCGACATCAGTATTCACAACTATTAACACGTCAACAATAGCTCCCAACATCTAGTTGTAGCAGTTGCTTTATTTAAGAGTTTTTTTTTACAAATTTCACGACCACAAAGTTGGCAAACTACACGATTGTGTTGTGTATTAACAGGTTGGTGTTGTTGCATGTATTATGGACTAGGATTTTGGGATCTTCAGTGAGAATTAGATGATTGTCTTTTTCTATTGCTTCTGGGAGCGTTGTTGCTTGACGGGGTGCGATGAGCAACTGCAGTAGTGATAGTAGTGATAGGATGGGAGGATTTAGTTTGTTCTCTGTGTGTAAGTTCTCTGTTTATGACTTTGTCATAAAGTTCATCGTATGAGATTAGGGAGTCACAAACTTGAATGATAGTTGATATAGAATCATACTTAGCTCTTAGGCCACTGAGTATTTTAACGGTAAGTTTAGTATTCGACATAAAAGCACCTGCAGTGGCAAGTTCATCTGCCACATTCTTGATGTCTTGTAGATAATCTGCAATGCTTCGAGATTCTTTGGTGTGTGAGGCTGAAAAATTTTTTAAACTGAAGACTCTTGTGTAGGACTTATTCGCATACAGAGTGTGCAATGTATCCCAAGCTTCCTTTGAGGTGGTTGTTTTGGCAATTGCAAAGGTGATAGTCGGATCAACTGATGCCATTAAGGCATTACGAATCAATTGATCTTGTCGAAACTAGATTTTATACTTGGATATGAGGTTTGGATATTGCCAACAGCGATGGACCTTGGGGAAACAATCATGGTGCCGTTTAGATAGGGGTAGAGATCATGACCATACATAAGGGATTCGACTTTAGCTTTCCAAGTTACAAAGTTCATTGGCTAGTAAATTTCAAAGGCAATTGGGATCTTGGGTTTAAATTGAACTAGATGATTAGTGTTTTCCACAGAGACAGTGAAATCATATGGGTTAACCATGGTTAAGGTTGAATTTGCCATTTAAAGGAAATAGAAGAACGATGTAGGAGGAACAAAAAGAAGTGGAAAAAAAGAATCAATTTCTCTTAAGATTAGAGTAGCTCTGACTCCATTAACGATCATTGATGGAAAGTGATGAAAAGGCTCCCATGTATTATTGAGAAGGAAGCATGATTTAAATACAAGAGGTGAATAACAAATTCTCCTGTATAGATGGAGAATTATCTAAACAAATTTATTCAAATTAAATCAAACTTATTTGAATTAAAAACGAACTCTTAAATAAAACAGCTATTGCTTCTAGATATTGAGAACTACTGTTGACGTGTTAATAATAACTTCCCACAAGTCAAAAGCTTGCATGTAGGTCTTCATCTTGATAACCCAAATATGGTAATTTTCGTCATTGAACACAAACGGTAAAGGTGGTGAGAAACTTGCGGAAACCATTGTAACCCAAAAAAGAATAATCACGACCCTTAAGAAGAAAGTTCTAATACCACTGTTGGGTTTTTGATCCTCGAACACTTAGAAAAATTGCAGAGAAGAAATTATATAAAGTTTAGCAACAAAACTGTCTGCTAAGATTTTTATTAATCACTCACTTTGATTCTACCTAAAAAACCATTACAAATAGGGGTATTTATATTAAAAACAAAACTCCTAAATAAGGAAGGAAATAACTAAGATTCTTATGCTAATAAATGCTAAAATTATGATACTAATAAAGTCTAAATATTATTCTAATAAAGACTAAATCTTTTGAAAGGTGAATATATTTTTGCTTAACTTGTCGTGCAAGTAAGATCCTTAAATTTCAGTTGCTTCGCAGATTCACTTTGATAGTTCGCACTTCGCAGCTTCACTGTGACAGTTCACACTTTGTAGCTTTATTGTGACAACTCGCACTTTTTCTGTATTTGCCAGAATATTGCGAACATTGTTCGCCAAAATTAATGAGCTCGACACTTGCTATGAGCTCATCACTTTATGTGAACTCGTCAAATTGGATGAGCTCGCCAAATGTGTTCGTTGCTCACCAATCCTGATGAGCTCGTCAAATGTGTTTGCCGTATGAGCTGTCAAACTCCAACAATTTTGAATCTTTTCACGAACGAAGTTGTTGATAGATAAGTTCATTTTGTTGTGATCGGTGGTGTTTTTGGTTGTACGAGGAATTTTGTGGATGCCATTGTTGGCAAGAGTGATGTCCTCTTCTATTGTTTTAGGGTTTGAATTTTTTGTAGATGATTTCTACACTATTGTTGTAATTGGGTTTTGGATATTTTAAGTCTATTATGTTCCTGAAGGAGCTCAAGAGTGTAACTTATCAAAAAGATCATTAGAGGATATTGAGGAATTAAAAGCTTGAATAGTTGCAGAGATGTAGTCATATTTTATTCTTAAACCATTGACTTTGACAATTAGTTTTGTGTTGGTAATAGGAGCACCACCTATGGCAAATTCATAGGTATGTTGTGAACTTTCATATATCTAGAAATAGTCCTTGGTTCCTTTGCGTTGGTGGCTAGATAATTCCATAGTCTAAAGACCTTTGTATGCAACTTCTTGGTATACAACGTGTGTAAAGCATCCCAAGCTTGCTTTGAAGTAGCGGTTTTGGTGATTATGGAAGCCATAGTTACATTTACTGATGCCATTATCGGATTGTAGATTAGTTCGTCCTAATGAAACCAAAATTTGTATTTAGGATTTGGAGTTTCCATGTTGACTTTTATGGTTCAAGTGAGCTTTAATGGTAGTATTTAGGAATCATTTGGATTCACCATGGTTTGGGTGCTGGTTGTGGATGCCATAAGAAAGATGGAGTGTGAAAGTGAAAGGTTGGAAAGGGAAAACAATGTGCAGGCTGAGATTGATTCTCGTTGGAGATTAGTAATACTTTGATACCATAAAATAATTAGCTAATAAATGATGAAAAAGTACAATGCATTATTGATTCTATGAATGGTACCTTGAAATACACAAGAAAGTCTAAAAATATCTCAAATATCAGAATAGAAATTATTCAAAATCAAAGCAACCTAACCAATAAACAAGAAGTCTATATATGATTAAAAAGTCAACACATAAGATTGCTTAAGCTGCAGAAAGGAGGAAGATCAAGTCGATTTGTGTCATGTATTATAATCCATTTTATAGTTTCTAACTCTACTAGCTTCTATTCAATTTAGAGAAAATTCCAATGTTAAAAACTATAATTATGGGTTTGCTCCAAATATGCTTCTTTGTAATTTTATAAAGATGACCAATTTGACAATATTTTTTAAGAAATATGTATCATCTTGACACTATTCAGAGTATAAAATTACCAGCACAAGGTAATTTTTAGAACCTAAGGGTTGGAATGCTATGTCAAAATCTCACATAACTTGTAGGAAAATCAAATTACTTGAGCCAACTACTCCTTTGATGTATTTCTCCTATCATGGTTTTAGTTTCTTTCTTGTTTGTCTTTTATCATTAGGAAAATTTCATTTCCTTGATATCTTTACTTTTGTCTGCGATGAAAATGATAGGGAGCCCAATTGCAGGAAGAAAACAAGCTACTTAAAGAAAAAGTAAGTAGTAGTTTGATAGCTGTGAATATGTTTTCCAAGTTAATTGACAAAAGATTTTAGGGATGTTTCAGTTGGTGACATTGTGCAAGGGCAAGAGACTTGTCTTGGTAGATTCAGAAGTTGCAACTCAGGAAGAAGGCATGTCATCACAATCTGTCAATAATGTTTATAGTTGTAGTAGTGGCCCTCCATTGGAAGATGATAGCTCAGATACTTCTCTTAAACTAGGGTAAGCTCAAATTTAATATCTTCCAACTTAAATCGAATAGATTGAGTAGAATTAGCTTTCCTTTTTATAGACTAATCAGCAATGTGCACTCCTTTACATATGTTTTTTGCAGGCTTCCCTTCTCTTAGCTAATATAGATTAGCAGCGATGCATCAAATTGTAGCAAAGGATAAAAGCTGAACTTTTGCCTATTATCATACGTTTGAAGTTTAAAGCAAATATGAAACATATAATATGCATATTGTTTTGAATTTGGTTACTTTAAACTTAATCTGGTTTTCTATGTACTTGGATGTATTTCTCCTAATAATGATTGATTGATAATGGGTTTTAGAAGTTAGCCTTTTATGTAGCTACTTTATATTTTTAGGTTTGGATTTCAAACTTAATAGGTTTTCTTGATTTAATGCAAGGAAACTATATGAATTTATAAACTATAAGTAAATCATGTTAGGGGTAACTATGGTTCCAGCCACAACGCAGTTGAATGGATTCTCTCTCGAATAGGCGACTACCATCCAGACCCTTTCACAGTGTATTATTTCCACTAGGGTTTTGGTAAGTTAGTTTATGTTTTAACTATTTGAGTTGCTTTTATTCTCTCTTTTGGTAGGGTAGGATTGATTCTGTTTGCTTCCGCTGTGGTTATTGGGGGGTTCTTCTTTCTGGTATTCAAGCCTTGTATCTATTTTCCATAATTACTCCCCTTTGGTCCTCTCTTTCGTCTTTTGGGCTTCTCTGATCCTACCAACTAGTGTTGTATTTTTTCCTTTCTCCTTTGATTGATAGCCACTTTCTCCACTATTCCCTATCGTATATAGACCAACACGTGGATAGATTCTGCATGATTTGTGGGGGTTCCTAAGACGACTCTCCAGAGAGACGTGTTCTATCAAAGATGAAAATTCTCTAATTTATTAAGACGAGTACTGTGGCAACATGCAAAAGAAGTAGAGCACCTCCGGTTTCTCAGTATAAGACTATGGATCTTGATTGTGAAAGTAGTTGGACTGAAACTGCAAACACAGATTCTTCTGCTTCACAACTCTTAAGGGATTGATGGAGACGTATAGGAATAACTGAGGGGCACCCGTAGAGGTTCCGCCTCAGGATAAGTGTTATTTTATTTTACAAAGTCTTAACCAAAGAAAGAAATTTGTTAACTTGTGCTATGGTATGATAGTTAAAGTGTTTATTGCATTAGGTGTAATCTAGATTTGAATCGTGCTAATTGCATTGCTGTCAAGATGTTATGATTCAAAAAAAAATATGTTTATAAAATGTTGATGAACTAAGTTCTTCAAGTTTTTAATTTGAGTATAATAAAATGCATTTGGATATTGCATGCATTTTTGGAATGTTGTACAAATAATTTTGAGCAATTTGGGTGAAGATCATTAGAAAGCAACCAAACGGTTTATACATTATTTTCAAAAAAACAAAACATTATATGCTGATATATCGAAGGTTTGATGAATTAGAGATCTTAATATTATAAACTCCAATTTTAATAAAATTTGGAAGCAAAATTTTGTTACTAAGATATAAATTATTGCTTTTATTCATGGTTGTTAAGGTAGAGTTGTCAAGGGTCTATAAAACATATTGGAGTAAACTTCATGATTGTGGATCTGTTTACTAAGAGGTTACCATTAAAGGTTTTTATGAGCACGATGCTCATATGAGTGTAATATCATTTAAGGATATTTAATTTTAAGGGGAGTTTATAATTTTAAATATATTTTGTTATAAACAAATTTTCAATTATTTCATTTTACGAATATTAAGGTTATTTTTTTGCAAAAATAAGGTTTATTTGATTTATTCACACTTTGATTTTGGTAAGGTTTTATTCCACTATGGTTTAAGGAAGACCAATTGGAAATAGACATGTTTAGATCACTAAATGTAATTTCCATGTTACACATTTATACTTGATTTATGTCATTTGGTTGTATTAACATGTGTGATTAGAGATGGATTTAGCTACAATATATGTAACGAAAGTCGTCAAGGTTCTATGTTGAAATAATTAATTGACAAGATTATTCAAAATACTTTTTGGATATGATAGTAAAATTTAGATCTCATAATATAATGACATGTAATTATAAGGTAATTAGTATATATATATATATATATGTGATCCAAGTGAAAGATTGTTGGATAATATAAATATAAAAAATATAATAAGTTAATTACATATTATTATTTACGATCATAAAAGGTTACTCAAATTAATTGATTTAATTTAGTTAAAGTTTGTTATAAAAGAAAATTGGTTAATGCTTTTTGGACTATTAATATGCAAAAGTTATATATTAAGATTATGGTCCTCAAATTACATATATGTAACTTTTCTGACATCTTCAAAAAAGAAAGTCACCTCTCTAAAATGCTATGTTTTAATTTGAAAGATCAAAACTACAAAATCCGAAAATTTCAAGGTATCGATAGATTAGGTATGCTTCCGAATCTACTATTTTCTTAATTTGTTCTTGATAATTTGACATGACAGATCCTAGATTACGATTTTAATTTTATATCATTTCTTTCCGACCAAAGTGAAAGCAACTTTTTGAAGACCACCAGAACCACCACGCCCTTCGCTCGCCTACGCCATCACTGGCGGTGGAGCTAGCAATTGCGAGTCGCCACCAGTATGTTTGTTGGGGTTTGGAAATTTTCTAGGTTCAATGTTCTTGGGGATATTGACGGTTTGTTCTTGGGGATATTTACGGTTTTTTTGTGATGTTAATTTTCTTCCAACTGATGAGTTCGAATTTTTTAAGGAATTTTGGGTTCAATGTTTTTTTTTTTTTTGGTTTTATTATTTTGGTTAATAAATAATTTAATGGAAAATTAAAATTTTCATTAGAAATTGGATGTCGACTTTAGTTGCAGAAAAATTAAAGTTTCAAACATGAACATAAATGTGAATGATAATACAATATATGATTTTAGTAAATTGACCAACCATGGAACTTAAATGTTTCTATCGTGTAATTGTAAAAAAGAAAGAGAAGAAAGAACTCGTGATATTTCTATCAGATTTTGTCTTTGTGGGTTAGTTTGAAAAGGGGAGGGGAAGTGGTGGGGGGTTGATTGATGGTGGCTGGAAAATGGGGAGGAAAACGAAAAGGGTTTTAAGAGATGTGATTTTGGTGGTGATTGGATAATGAGAAAGTGGGGGAAAATTTTGGGGCTAAAAGTGAAATCATGAGTTCTTGACAGAAGAAATAAAGAGGAAAATGAAATGTAGAAGCAGAGAGAGAAAAAGAGGGAAAAGGAAAAGGAAAACAGAAAGAAAAGGAAGTACAAGAGGACACCAGGTGATGACCCACGATTAGCCAACATTATCGCATCAGGAAAAAATTAACAACGTTAAACTCGAATATTAATTTTAAACAAAAACAAATTTAAGTATTAATTTTATATTTAATTCATAATATAATATAAAATAGTCCAATTTTTTAGTATTAAATTATTATTATACAATTGATACTTTGTTCGACTATCATATTGACGTAAATCACGCATCAAGCATTGAGTAAATTAAAAAACATATAATTATTTGTTGAATATAAAAAAAATTTAACCATAAAACAATATTTTCAATTAATATAGTAATGATATATATATATTTTTATCTATTTAAAACTTTATATGCAGAACACAATTATGTTAAATCTGAAGTTGGTTAAAATATTAACCATATAAAAAGTTATGCAAATATGTAAAACCACGTCAATATAAGCTAATGTATCTCTACTTAATATGGTATAATATCATATAAGCTAAAACGCTAAGATATCTATCCAAAAGGACTAAAACGAATCTCCTACTGCCGCATTCACCAACAATATTCACAGCAAGGCAACACGTACGTAAATAAATACATGGTTGAGGATTGAATTCCTAGTGAAGTAAGGCGGAAACAAACAAAAATATCCACTTTGACAGGTCCCTAAGAGTCCACTTTCTCCTCAAAGTTGGTCGTAAACCGCATCCTTTTCGCTACTGGTTGCCCTGCTACTTCTGCCAACATACCATCGCTGGTTATTTGCACATCATCGTCAATGGTCTCCTTGTTTTCAACCACTTCTAAATCCTGATACAACTGGTTCAACATTGTACTTGGATTTTGATGCGAGCATACAGTTGAATTATCTTCAGACGGAATGTCATCATTGATTGTTTGCACATCATCACCTCTAGACTCCTTATCTTTAAGTTGTTCGGAGTCCTGATCCAACTGGTTCGACAGCAGATTGGGACTTTTATAGGATGATAGTGTTGAATTATCTTCAGATGGAAGGTCTTCACCAAGTGTTCGCACATCCTCACCTCTGGCCTCGTTCTCAACCATTTGAGCATTCTTTTCAATGAGTTGAGGGTCCTGATCCAACTGGTTCACAGCTGCACCAAGATTTTGATGCAACAATACAGGGAAATCATCTTTGGAGCAAAGGTCTGCATTCTCAGTGCTAATGCAAATCTTGAGAGTGTCCTCTGAAGTTCCATAAACTTCAGTGATAGATGTCTCCAGCACCTGAATGGAGGCAGGCATGAAAACTTTCCTCTGACACTCTACATTTTCCACTAGATGAGATTGTTCCTGATCTGTATCCTGCTTTTCAATTCGATCCTGACTGCGATTACATTCAATGATCCCAACATCATCATCATCATCTTCTTCATCACTGGAGGCAGAAGACGTTTCAAAAGATGTGTCAACTTTATGCTCTCCTTGCATGGAAATTCCAGGATTCCATGTACTGCCCATGGCAAAACCACTTGATGAATATGCAGCTTCACAAGCTTGAGGTGTGATTCCAGAAAACTGTGGAAAACCAGTTTCTTCAGAGGCTAAATAAGCAAATGGTTGACCAGTTTGCACTTCTTCCTGTAAATAAAACAGATTATTTGTACTTGGATGTGGAAATAAAACTTCACCAACATAATAGTTAAATCTAGGAAAACTTAGAACAAAGATATGACATCGTAGAAATCCTTCTATTTGCTAATTTCTCACAGTAATTGGTTTAGCCTCATTTTTGTGGTGCATATCCATCTTTAACATATAGTAAGGAATCAAGTTACCAGTGCACCAAAATCATTTAAGACCTAACTGGGTAGAAGAAAGTTATCACTAGAATGATGAAATTCAATACCTCTGTTGGTGATATAGCCCCATTGAGATTGTAATATGGAGGGTGGTCAAATGATTGAAATTGACCGAGCAAAGGCCCTGCTGTAACTCCTGGATCAAAAAACTCCCTAAGAACCAGGCCAGAATCATTAACACTCCCCGTGTTTCTCATAGAAGATGATGCTAACAAAGTCATTTCAATCCCCTGACCCACTTGGGAATCCAAATTCCCATGATAAGCCACTTCTGGACTAAAACTCTCTGTAATGAACTCCACACCATTTTCATTTTCAATATTTTCTGAAGATTTAGACGAAATATTCTCATCACTGCAATGAGATGAACTGATATCCCGAGAACGAATTTCTAGGAGTTCAAAAATTAACTTCTGGATGAGAGTGCGCTTTAGAGATGCCTCAGTAGGTGGAAACCAATCCAAATTAAGCTGGGAGACAAAACAAAGGGAAAAAAATAGTATAAAAAACTATGGCTAATATTTCAGAACATACAATTGCAACATAGTCAACAGGTTGTTATCAGGAACAGGTTGTTATCAGGTATAAAAACTATGGCTAATAATTCAGAACATACAACAAATATAAAGAATGATTGCAACATAGTCAACAGGTTGTTATCAGGTTATCTTCAAGAAACTTTTAACTTGGTTCCTGGTCCTGAGACCAAACTCCAGAACATGTTCATATTAAAGCATTTACAAGTCAACTCAAAACTAGATCACTTCATTGCTAACTGGACAAACATATATATGACAATAAAAAGGTACAAGTTCATTAAAATTATAAAATAATATGATATCAGGCATATGCATCAATTGCACTATGAACCAAAATACCTATTCCGATGACTTACAAATTTAGAGAACTTGTTTATTTTGAATGGATTGAAGTTAGGAGGAGCTTCAGCTAAAAAGAGCTCTAGATAGTGAAGTAAGAAAAGGCCACAATCAAATGAATTCTCCTGCTGTGGCAGCTGGCAATAAATGAACAAATTGTTAGAGAAATGCATCAAACGAGAGGGACAAGGACTAAGCAATGATCAAGTGTAATACCAACAAAGTTACAGAGATGCAATGCATGACAAATTTAGTTTCTTAATTTTCCTTATTTCCTTTTTCAACTTTGCAGTCCCCAACTAATAAAGAATAGCCAATAGACCTTGCATGCAAGCATACAGACAAAAATGTAAATACATAAATAAATAATCTACATCAATACACAGAAAGATGACAGGAAAACAATCATAGAAGAAAAAGAAAAAGGCAGACAAAAGCACAAATATGTGTACCGCAACTTCACTTCTCTAGTGAAAACAACTTTGTTCTTTGCAAGCTGATATTAAATGTAAAACATACTTACAGTAAAATTACATTCATCATGTCACTGAGCAAGTAGAGGCAAGACAACCAAAGTATTCTCTTTGAATTATAGACTAAAACGGTGCCCCAGACCCCAAAAAACAAGATTGCTAGATAAATTCAAGCGCAGAATCAAATGGGACAAGAAACCATAATTTCCAGACCAATTCTCACTGCTTCTTGAATCCCCCAGAGTTGTTGAGGAAATTCTTATTCCAAGACTGTATCACAAAATAGCTAAACATCAAACCCAGACTTGCAGTACCTCAAGCGAGACAAATCGAAGGTTCAAGAATTTTGAAGAAAGCTCTTCAGATGTCTCCTTGTGCCTCTCTTTCCACTCTTCCCAAAGGTAACTGTCATTTTCAGGGACAAAATTCAGGTCAAGAAATAACTTGATGTAGCATTAAAAAATGCATATTAGCTAATTAAGAGGGAATTTTTTGGGGGGGGAGGGGGAGACGAAGTTAAATACCCAAACAAGCTTAAAATTAAAGACGTAGACAAAAAGATTCAGCATGATGCATAGGAAGAAATTCTTCAATAAGAAGTGATCATTTTTTGAAAGGGCTATAAGAGACCAGTAAATACAAATATGGCTTGGACCCCTTTGTTTGATGGCTAGCTTTTGCTGCAAATTAAAGCAAGGAAGCCATTTAAGGAGTCTTCTACTTTTTCTTTTTTGGGTACTTTAAAAAGTCAAAATTTGAGTATGCTGAAGCTCAATGCATTTTACTTAAGTACCAAATAACTAAGCAATAAAAGCGGTCCAGGAATTCAAGCATCCAATTAGAGGCTTTTGAAGCTATATATGTTTGACTGTCGAAAGGGAGGAAGAGAACTATGGACTGCTGCTCATCTAAAGCCAGGTCCACAAACTGAGACCAGAAGTAGTAATCTAGTGGCAACAAAGTTGGGCAGGATTTAAATTACACAATCAATATATTGTGTAAAATACAGCTTTACCAAGCAAACCAGGATGATACTAATAACAATAACAATAGAAACAATAATAATAAGATTGAAGAATCTCAATATCTCTGGACACAGTGGTTTGAGGCTTTTCTAGTTTTTCTTCTTTCTATTTTGTAGGGAGGCAGGAGAGAGTGAAGTGTATCAAGGAGGAGAGGGAGAATATGCGAACAGGATCACCTATTCGCACTCAAAGTGCAGAACACCACCAAAAGCGGTTCTTTGCCGGGAGGAACTTGAAGTTTCATAAAGATGCATAAGCAAGAGCAAAATTATATGCATGCACAAGAAAACCAAATGGGTTCAGATTAGGTTCTGCCTCCAAAGGTTCTGTTATCTAGAACCTTTCTACAGACAATCTTGAAGTTTTAACAAGCTCTAGTTCATTTTAACACTACAAGGAAAATTGAATAATTTCACCAACAATGAATGGTTAATTGCTCATATTGTCACAGCTGGCATATAATTTCCCTAAAGCAGACTCAAGGAAGAAAATACAAGTGTGGATGTCCAAAATCTAGTACAATGTATGGAATGATTCAGAGAGTGAAAATGATGTAGGAGCTTTTATTTATTTTATAATATTTTATTATTTTAGATTTTTATTAAGTATTATTATTGTCAGCCTGGATTATTAGCTGACTTTAGGGTTTTAAGACTAGGAATAAAACTTTATTTGCAAGAAAGCCTAGTAACTTTACTCGAAGGAAAAGTCTAGTATAAATAAGTTGTAATGTAAGCTTTACAGCCAACATTATTATTCTTATTATTTTCTTTGATTTGATAGACCAAAACAAGAGGTTTTTTTATAACCCTACGTTTTTTAGAGTTCCAACTTTTTTACTCTTCTGCTAGCCCTAATTCTATTGATATACTGTTGTTTTCCCCCTAAGCCACACCACAAAAGTTAATTACTTTCACTAATCACTACTACTAACACACATTTGCTTGACAGCACCCTAATCCATTACATTTATAATAAAAAACTCAGTTGCATGTTTGAGGAAAACACACAAGGACCAAGTGCATTATACTAAGGTTCCCACATAATCCTAAAGATATATGATATGAAAGTTTAAGAGAAGAAAACAGAAATAATCTAGAAAAAAAAAATCAGCACTTTCAACTTAGAAAAGCAACCATGTGTCAGTAAAGGCTAAGAAAACTAAGAAGAGAAACCTGCGTGCATACATACTTATGAATCCATAAATATATGAAGTGTATAAGCATTAGGATACCTTTGGACTAGATTTTTAAGACCTGCATGGTTTCCTCTGATAGAATCCATGTGCAATATGCATGGTACCTTTGATAAACTGACCAAGTCTTCATCTGAAATATAAAAAATATGCATGAATAAAACGCATATTTCCCAAAAGCCCTTTTCCAGTCAAACCAGAATTATACCTTTAAAACTAGCCACTTCCCAAGATGACATATGACGAGCAAACTCCAATGAAGGCTGTGAGTAATATGCACATACACTTGACATTAGGCTCATAAGTTCTTAGATGTCTTTCCTAGAAAGGAAATAATGATTCTGAGAACAAGTTTCTTACTTGAAATTTACAGGAATAAAGATGTAATCTTTTCCAAAAATATCCAATTTCCTAGTCCACTTATGAACTCGCAGGAAAGCAGCCCTGCCATCTGAAATACTGGATGGATCTTTGTCAAGATCAGCAAGTTTCCGAAAGAAAAAACTGTTAAAGAAATGGAATCTCTGCCTTTCCAGAGGCTGTATCTGATTCTTCAAATACCTGTCAAAAACATGATTTAAAGCCTCTAAAACCACAAGATAGTGTATGCTAAACCCTAGAATTTCTTATGTTCCAAACTTGAGCGTTAAGAATAGAAACATAAACAAGTATAAAATAATTAAAATGATCTTACTTGATGTAGAAGTCAATGATCGTATCATTGATGAAGGTCTCTGGTTGTAACAGATCAACATCTCTCTTGCTAACGGAAACAGCATCAAAATCACCTTTCGGATATATAACCTCCTCAAAAGGCTCATCAAAACTGCAAAACAGGTATTGTAGGTAATAGAGCATAAGCAAGACGAGATGACATCCAAACAGGGACATCAATCAGGGAACACGCTTCAAACAGAAAAGAAAACATAAACTTTTGACCTTTTTCTTTCTGGGGAGGGAAGGTTGAAGTTCCAAAACTTACTTGGGAAAATAAGACTTGCGTACTGCTGAATCATCCCCATCCATTTCCATCAGTGGTCTGAAAAGGAAAAGGAATATTTTAGCCCTGCTCTAGATTTAGCATAATAATATCATGACAGGCATGTAACTATCCGTCTTTGTCAAGGAAACAAAAATTGGAACAAGAAAATCAACATAAGTGGCAAATTAGAGTTGAATGATGATTTTGAAAAGAAAGATCAATTAAGAAGCTTACTCAAACAAAGTACTCCACATCGCTAGGTATTTAACATTTAATGAGGTGATTGCTTCCTGTTTCTCAGACCATCTGGGGTCAAAAACCGCAAACTTTAACTCCTCAATAGCTGGAAGATATATACATGAGCAAATAAAGTCAGTTAAAAAGAAGGGAAAAAAATAGCTGAGAACTAATTACCATATGATGGTCAAAGTATATGTTAACCTAGGCCAAGACTCTAAACAAAGAAAAACAATTGAACAAGGTCAAACCAAAACCCTCAAAAATTGTCTTCATCCGTATAGACAAAAATATTATAGATCAAAGAAAATAAGAAAAAAGATTACAGGAAACAAAATAAAAAAGCTATGTAAGACCACTAACCTGAAGTTTTACATTCACTCTCAGCCTCTGCTGCACCCTTTGATAGGACTTTCAGATTGACTGTCATATATCCGACCTACGATGCAGACCATTCAGAAAACTGTATACTGTTAAAACCAAGAAACTGCACAAAGGCACTAACTTTAAACATTGCCATTTAGGACTCACCCTTTGAAACCACTGACAATGAATGTTAATAATATCATCAATGCCCCTTTCGAAACTAAAGGTCCCATGGTGGTCAGTCATAGTTGAGCACTCAAGTTTGATGCCATCAGGAGAAAAAATGACTGATACCCCTGTGTAACAATTATCTTGATATAGAACATAATCCGAACATATAACAACTGTCCCATCTATGTTATCCTGCAAATTTCAGGAAAAAAAAAAGGATAATTGAAACAAATCTGAAAAGCCTTCACAATATCATGTACTAATAACATTGATACTATAGGCTAATAATTTTCCTTAGAACTGTTTTAACAGTCAACTAAAGAAAAACATAAAATAACATGTCAAGAGGGTATTTAGAAAATCTTACCCAGAGAGTTAACTTCAGACAATAGACTACATGGTATATGAATGAACCCCCTAAAGATGAAAAACACTGCAACCACCTAGCCCATTCTCATTTATTAATATATTTAAAAGGAAAGGAAATTACCACAGGGATATTGCCAACGCAATGATCTAACATGTTGCCATCCAAAGAAACTGAAAAATGCAGATAACAATATTTAGAAAATAAAAAACCACTACAGACAATAAGGAAATGAACATAAAATTTCAAATCAGAAGGAATACCATTATCCACTGCTATGTCAGAAGCGAGACTTGATGGAGATCTTTCACTCATGCTTTCATTAGCATCTGAAGCCAGATCAACTGGCTCAATCTGCAAGAGTTAGAACAATGTAAGCGCAAGCCAAAACATAGATAACTTAATTCAAAATGTAGTTCAGGAATAACTGGAAAAGTACCCTTAAAGGAGAATTAGAAAGGGAATCATTTAATTGTCCTTTCCCAGGTGAAGGTGCTTCAGAAAATGAATCTCTCAACTCAAACTCATGGATGTCATTCTGTAAGTCAGGCTGTTGTTCAGAACTTGTGGACTTTGACTCTGGGGAAACATCCAGCTCAGTATTTCCTTCCTTGGCAAATTCCTTTTCAACAGCCCCCAGCGAGGCAGCTGGAGTAGCACCATCAAAATTATAATCACCATCAATCGCACCATCAATTGTATCAACATCTACACAAGGAATGTTGTCCATTCCCTTTCTCTGAACAGCAGCACCACGGGAAACTTAAAGCAAAGGTAAAAGAATTATTATCAAAAAAGCAGGGTATTAAGTAAATATGAAACATCCATGCATCTAACTCTATAGTTATCTTATAATTCCAATTTTTGAATAAATTTTACATATAACATTACTTTAACCATCCCAAATTCAACACCCGTTGCTGAACAAAGAGAGTATGATTCATTCTTTTCAAAGCCCATTCCCACATACACACATGCAAAAAAGATGAAAAACCAAAAATAAAAACCATAGTAAATTATAGGATAGTTAACCATATCTCCACAAACCAAGCAATCCAAACAATCCAAACAATCCAAACAGGAATATATGTTTTCATGCTAGTTAAAGAAAAGTGTATCATCTAATTAGACACACCTAAATGTTCACATCGATCAAGAAATCTATAGAGCTTGTAATTCACCATATCTCCACATCTTGATCACCGTTACTCAATAAGGGATTACAACTAAACAATCAATCTACTAATGATCACAGACTCTGAAACAATCTAGTTACTTCATTGGATGTGAATTCAGAGCTAACATTCACTTCTTTTCTTTCCATTTTTTTTTGGAAGTGGCATTGAATAAATTATGGAATTCAGTCCAAACAGTGATTGCGAACTTGTTCCTACAACCTCATTGCAATATTGGTAAAATAAAATTCATACAATTATTAACTATAATTCAATCATTTCATTTCCCTAGCCTTACTAAAAAGAGGTAAGGATTTTGTGCATTTAAAATTAGACAGAAAATTCGATCGGTTTCTAGGGGCTTTTTTCAGCGCCCAAAAAGTTATTTGAAAAAGAAAGATTTATTTGTTTTAGAAACCTACCGCATTCGAGAAACTGACATTCAAGAGTCGCGGCGTCATCGAAATTAGGGTTTTTCAATTTACTCAAGTATTTATCAGCTGCCAATTCTGAAATCTCGTCCTCCTCCTTGAAGTCGAACACCTCAAGACCGTTCTTCATCGGCGCGTGAGACGACTATAGGTCAGACTGAACGAACGAGTTGGCAACTCGGTGAGTCGGAAATAGAAACTTAGTAAGTAAACGTATAGGAGACCAATTACCCGCGATCTTCCAAGAAGGAGAGGAAAGGCACTGCCCTAATTTCAGTGTAAACGAACGAATTAGATTGAAGAAAACCAGCTCGAGCGAGAAAAAAAAGAAAAAGATTTGAAACGTGATGGCTTTAGTATGATTAAGCAACGCGCATGTTCAGAGAGTAAATAACACGAATCAATCAGACGACAGAAAAAGTTGATGAACGCTTTGGTTTATAGGAATTCAATCGGAAAAGGAAATTGGATTTATCAGAAGTTGACCCCTCATAATTTCGATAATATTATATGGGTTTAAATCTGTTAGAGGTCCTTGTAGTCTTATCAAATTTAAAATTTGGTCTCTGCACTTTAATTTTGATCACTTCATCCAACTTTGTAAGTATATCAAAAGATAGAATAACCATTTTAACCATCAACATTTATAGTTTTTGTCAATTTGGTTATTACCTTTTAAAAGTACATAAAAATTAGGGTAAACTACAAAAATAGTCACTTTTGTTTATCTCAGATTACATTTTAGTCACTTATGTTTGAAATGATACGTTTTAGCCACTTACGTTATCGTTTTGTTTACGAAGTGATCACTTTGTTGTTAAGCTTTGTTACCTCCCTAACGACAATCTTATGTGGCAGTCCAAATGGGTTTTAAATGCTAACTTGGATGTCCAACTGAGATGAGAATAAATTTTTAATTAAATAAATTTAATTAATTAAAAATTTTAAATTAATTATAATTGAAAAAAAAACTCAATTGGATATCGAAGTTGGCATTTAAAACCCATTTGGACTGCCACATAGGATTGCCGTTATTGAAGTAACGGAGCTTAATAGTAGAGTGACCACTTCGTAACAAAACGATAATAAAGTGACTAAAACGTAACATTTCAAACATAAGTAACTAAAATGTAATCTGAGGCAAACAAAAGTTACTATTTTTGTACCATAAAAATTATAAAAATTAAGTTTTTTTAAAATATATTTTCAATAAAAATCCTAATTCTTTTAAAAATATAATTTAAAAATTCAAAAAAAATATATTAAAAATATGAAAAGTTTCAAAAAATAAAAAATATCATTTACTACTTGAATGGTGGTAAAGTCTCTTCAAAATTTAAGTTAAAAAATACTTATTCAAATTTGAGTTTAATACATACTAAAAAATATGGTTTTCTTTTCTACGAATACGGTTGATGCTTTAAGGAGACGTATTGCTAGTGTGCTTGGCTTTCAGCAAATTGAAGACCTTGGAACTTATTTGGGGATGCCACTCTTCCATTCGAGAGTCAAGAATAGTACCTTCCAATTTATAATTGACAGAGTTCAACAGAAGCTCAATGGGTATGATGTGAAGCTTCTTTCGCTAGCTGGTAGAACGACTCTTGCCAAATCAGTTCTTTTAGCGATTCCCAAATATTTTATGCAGGCTGCTATGCTTCTTATCGGTGTGTGTGCAAGGATTGAACAAATTGTTAAGAAATTTATTTAGGGGTCGAGTGGTGGAAATTCTAAAATGGCTCTTGTTAATTGGGATTTGTGCTGTCAAACAATGTTGAAAGGTGCTTTTGGTCTAAAAATATTTATCACTCAAAATTCTGCTTTCATGATGAAATTGGCCTACCAAATTGCGACAAAGATTGATGCTTTCTGGGTACGTATATAATGCTCTAAATATAAAATGCATGAGATTTGTCCTATCAATATTGTTCTCCCTGTCTGCTCTTATATTTGGCGTTCTTTAACAAAGATTTGGGGTATTTTCCATGAAAGGGTTTATTGGAGTATAGGGGATGGTCTATTTGTGGACTTCTTTAATGATGTTTGGATCCCTAAATTAGGACCTCCTAGACAACATATTCAGGGTGCGACAAGCATACCAACCAATGCCAAAGTTTCAGAGTTTGTAGATGGTGAGGGTGTTTGGAAATGGGGTTTTTTTAATGTTTGGTTCTCTAAGCAAGTCTTGGATTGTATTGTTGCATGCCATCCCCTAAGTGTTGCTCTTGGTAGGGATGTTTGTCTTTGGAAGATGAGTACCAACGGTCAGTTCTCGATTCGGTCTGCATATTCAAGCATGGTATAGAAGGAAACTTTAGTTATTGCAGGTGATTGGAAAAACTCCCTTCCCCCTCGGATCAAACAGTTCTTGTGGCTAGCGAGACGACATCGGCTTCTTACCAACAGTGAACGTGCTTGGAGGGGTATGACAGATGACTCGTGTTGTGCCTTATGTGGAGCTGTGCAAGAGACTGTCATCCATACCTTGCGTGATTGTAGGGTAGCCTCGGCTTGCTGGATGAAGTTGTTATCATCTGATGCAGTCAATCTTTTCTTTTCTGCAGGTCTTGAGGAGTGGATGGATTATAATCTGGCAGGTTGATTTTAGCTGGGTACTACTGGAGCTGATGGTACGCTCGTGTTTGCTGTCCATTGCTGGTTCATTTGGAAGTTTAGGAATGAGGCAATATTCCAACAACGTCCTGCTACAATGGATGATTTGCTTAGGGCAGCTGCTTGTATGGTTCAACATATACAAATTGCTGCTTGCAAGCGTGACTTGGCTGTGCTAAAAGTTCCAGACAAACTGTGGTGGCAACCTTTGGAACAAGGGTGGGTTAAGGTGAATACAGATGGCGCAACTGGAAAGGATGAGGATTGGGTTGCGGTTGGTGGTATCATTCGAGACTTCACGGGTGCTTGGGTTCTTGGTTTCCAGTGTTGGGTGGGCAGTGGATCATCATTGACTACAGAGCTATAGGGAATTTTGCATGGAATCCAAGTAGCAAGTATGCGCAAGTTTAGTAGGGTGATTATTGAAAGTGATTGCAATGTTACTATTGATTTGATTAATTCATACCTGGAAGGCACTCCATCGATTACTATCGTTCGACAAATTGGTTTGGCTTCAAGTGAGTTTGAGCAAATCAATTTCCAATTCGTACGCAGAGAAGCCAATTTGATTGCTAATATGCTAGCAAAATCTTGTGCAACCGATGATATTAATATTTGCATCATAGATGTTCCGAGCTTACAAGTCAAGAATCTGCTTACAAACAATCTATCTGGGTTCCAATCTGTAAACACATTTTAAATATAAGGCTATAAAACGCCTCTTTATTTACCAAAAAAAAAAAAGAGAAGTAAATAGCATATTTTCATAAATAAAAAAAATCCAAAAATTTATATAACTTAATGGATTTGAAATGGTTTTTTAAAAATTATTTATCTTCTAAATTTTAAAGAGTTTTTATTTCTTTGTAATTTTTGGAAAGTTGTTAAAAAATTTAGGAATCTATTTTCAAAATATAAAACTTTTATTTTTTTAATTATTCTTATATTATAAAATTGTAAGTATTGAGGACAAAATTAGTTTTTTTTATAATTGTAAAATTAGAAAAAAAAATCAAGATTTTTATATAAAAATATATAGAGATTTAATGTCTTAAAATTAAACTACAATGTACAACGATCAAATTTTAGATTTCAAATGAGTGTAGGAATTTTTGACATGATTAAACCTTTTCAATAGTGCCCCTAAACCCTTTTAGGTCATTGAATAGTGCTCTAATTAATATCATATTTTTATTTTATGACATAATTATTTATTTAGATCTCTAATTTTAAAAAAAATTGTTTTAGTCTTTTATTCTTTTTAGCCTTTCAAATAATAATATTTTGTCATTTCTTTAAAATGAATGAAAAAAGTTAATGAATCATTAAATTGTTTATGTGGCTCTAGGTATGATTAATAATAGAGCTCGTGACATTCTACACGTGAAAAAAATAGATTTAATGATAAATTTGATTATTAATGTTTGCATGTTTTATTAAAATAGTCCTAATTATATTTTTAGTCTTTTTTGGCCCTCAAACCTTTTTTTTTAATTTGTTTTTTCTAATAGATTTACTGTTAAAAAGTTAACGGGGATGATGTGAAATTTCATGTGTAAAATATTTTTAATTACACGTGAAAAACAATAAAATGAATAATACATTAAATTTAAAAAACTCTTAATTTAAAGAAATAAACGTAATTATTTAAAAAAATTAACTCAATAGAAAAATTAAATTAATTCATTAAATCTATTAAAAAAGTAGATTAAAGAAACAAAGTTTGATGGTAAAAAAAAACTCAAAATACAATTATGATTATTTTGACAAAACATACAAATGTTAATGACCAAATTTATCATTAAGCCAAAAAAATATTGTGTTAGACTTACATGGAATTTCACATTTAAAAATTTTATACAATTAAACCCAAATTAGAAAACCTAAAACTAAATCAAAAAAATTTCCCCTAATTCGATTATAGCCGTCAATGGTTAGTCGAAAAACATAAAACAAAAAAAAATCCCTTTTAGTTTGAATTAAATCAAGACGAAACTTTGTCAAAAAAAAAATCAAAACGAAACACAAAAAAACCAATCTAAAACCTTCTTTCCATATCAAATTTCCCTTTCATTATTGAATCACGACAGTCGATATTTGCTTGAAGCCATTGGTTCTTCCTAGATTCGAAACAAAGGTTAAAGTTCTTATCCAATGTTCTTATGGGATTTGTTATTTACATGGTTTTTAATTTTTATTGACATAATGATAAAATTAGTCCTTAACGTTTTGGTGTTTGATCACTTTGGCCCTTAAAATTTTTTTGGGCTCACTTTCATGCGTAATTTTTGTTTTTTGGTCAAATTAATCTTTTTTTAATGGTCTTGCTGACGTGGCCTTTAGTTGACTAACGACGTTGACGTGATAATTTTTTTTTCACTTAAGCAAGTCCACGTATGCAGCTACTGACGTGTCACTATTTTGTCTTATATGCCACATAAACAAATAATTTTAAAATTATTTGTAATATGGGGAAGAAACAAAGTTAAAGGAACAATAATTTTATTGTATCAAAATATCATTTGAAATGCCTATATCACAAAACCGAGCCTTGGTGGAATAAAGGGTATTGCCTGAACAATGTTCTTGTCGAGAAACGAGGGAGGATTTTGGTACTGGGATTGTGCTTCTAAACCTCTTGTCGATTTCTTCATCGGTAGTATCACCTAAAATGAGGCCTATCTTTGAATCAACCCTGCATTATACTTAGCGATTGAAAGATCCCAAAAGATTTCTATATTTGTAATATGATCGGATTCGATCGCTTTGCTGCCTTTCATTTTCCTGAAAAACCTCAAATTGGTGTTGAGCTTGAAACAGGACCAAGGGTCGTGGTTGAAGTTGATGCTTGGGCCTTGACCCGTTTGATGCTTGCACCAAGTGATTTTGATCAAGTACTGCTTCTTCTGGGCTGATAGAATGACTTTGTAAGTGGCGGCGACTGCGTTCTAGACTGAAGGGACAAGGCTTGGAGTGATACAATCATTGGTTGAATAGCTAGAACATGAAGGATGAACAATAATTAGATCGGAGATGATGAAGGAAGGAAATGGAGAAGAAGATTTAGAAATTAGAAATTAAAATTATTTAATAATTTTATATTTTAAAAATTAATTTTAAAATAATTTTAATAATTTTAAAATTATTTGCTAACGTGACATATAAGACAAAATAGTGTCACGTCAGCAACTGTATCGTGGACTTGCCTAAGTGGAAAAAAAATTGTCTCATCAACGCCATTAGTCAACTAACGGTCACGTCAGCAAGACCGTTAAAAATGACCAATTTGATCAAAAAATAAAGATTATGTATGAAAGTAAGTCCAAAAAAACCTTAAGGGCCAAAGTGACCAAACACCCAAATGTTAGAGGCTAATTTTGTCATTATGCCATTTTTATTTTCATTTTGTATTTAATTTTAGATGAAACTATAAAAATTATATTGCTATATTTTTTTAAGGCTTAAGGGGGTAAAAAACCCTCAAAATTTTTCAAAAGAAGCAATTAAGTCCCTACTTTTTTTTACACTCACTTGAGTACTTGAACTTTCAAAATGCATCAAAAAGGCCTTCAAATTATTTCATATTTTGCACTCAATTGAGTATTTAAACTTTAAAAATGCATAAAAAAGACCCTCAAACTTTTTCAAAAAAAAGCAATTAAACCTCGATTTTTTTGCACTCAATTGGGTACTTGAACTGTCAAATACATCAAAAAGATCCTTTGATCGTTAACTTTAACAGTTGACCGTTAAAGTTAACTGTCCCTAATTTTTTTTGGTTAAAGTCACTTCATTTCACAACCACAGCGTGACATGTGGCGAAAAAATTATAAATCAATAAAAATTATTAAATTTTAATAAAAATATAAAAAAATAAATTTAAAAAAATTATAAAATGAATCAAAAAAGACATTTAACCATTTTTTGCCACATGTCACGTTGTAGTTGTGACACGTGATGGCTTTTAGCTTAAAAAATTATGAATGGTTCAAGTACCCAATTGAATGAAAAAAATTACTGGCTTAATAATTTTTTTGAAAAAGTTTGAAGGCCTTTTTGATGCATCTTGAAAGTCTAAATACCCAATTGAGTGCAAAATAAAAACAGGAACTTAATTATTATTTTTTTCTGAAAAAATTTGAAAGCCTTTTTTTATGCATTTTAAAAATTTAAGTATCCAAATAAATATAAAATAATAATAATTTAATTGTTTTTTTGAAAAAATTTGAACACGTTTGGCGCTTAAATTTTTTTAACCCAAAAATTAAGGCTTCAAATTGCTTAGGATTTTGAAACCCAAAAAATTGGGGGCTTCGAGTAGTTTATCTTAAAATTATATAGTAGTCAACTTGTTTAAGCCATAATCTCATCCAGGTGTTAAGAAATGACAAATAATAGACTAGTTCAAATGAAAAAGACTATTCAACTTTATATTATTATTATTGTCCCACAAAGGTTGATTAGCCTTCATACCAGTTTTGAGTTTTGTTTTCTTTGATACTTGGATAATTTATATATATGTCAATTGCATTATTCTATCAAATAATACGAAATAGACCGATCAACCAACCCACATACTAAAAATATAATTTGCACACAGTTCATCATCGATACATTCGAAGTAATATGCGCTGCATGTCTCATTGGTATATATCGAAGCAATGTGTGCTTAGCACTTCATCAATAGGTCCAAAGTAATATGTGTTTTGCGCCTCATCAATGTAAACCTAAGTAATCCTCATATAGCTAATTTTATAATATGTAAATTATACTTGATTCTATCTGAAACCATTTAATAAAGTAATCATTATTTCAACACATGCATGTTTCACATGTTATATGCACAACAATTCAAGCTGAAGCCAGTCATGTTCCAGATGCTTTAAAGAGTGGGCCAGTTTAGTGGAATGCCTACTAGAGATCCTCACCTTCACCTCAGATTGTTTATGGAGGTGAGTGATTCCTTCAAGTTAGCCGAAATACCTGAAGATGCACTAAGATTAAAGTTGTTCTCATATTCACTAAGAGACAGAGCTCGAGCCTGATTGAACTCATTGCCACCAAATTTTATTACCAAATGCAAGAGTTAGCAGAACGCTTCCTTATGAAGTACTTCCCACCTAGCAAGAATAGTAAGTTGCGAAATGAAATCACTAAATTCCAGTAGATGAATGACAAGTCCTTGTATGAGGCGTGAGAAAAACTTAAAGAACTATTACAAAGATGCCCTCATCACGAAATCCCGCACTGCATCCAATTAGAGACGTTCTATAACGATCTTAATGCTCACATGAGGATGGTGTTAGACGCTTCTACCAATGGTGCTCTCATTTTTAAGTCTTCTAATGAGGCTTTTGAAATTATTGAGAAGATTGCCAACAACAATTACTAGTGGCCAACGAATCGAGAAGCTTTAGGAAGATAAATGACAAATAAATAAATAAATAAAAATCAATAAATTAAACGCCAAAATAAACAACTAAATATAAATAATAATAAAAAAGAAGACGAACTTCGATGAACTCCAATGACCTCGAAGGAAGCCATGGGTCTAACATACCCGGAAGAGACCAAAGACGAATCAATATCAAAAGGTAAAAAGAAATAGATCTATATTTGTTTTTGTTAGATTCAAAAAAAAAAGAAATACAAATACAAATCGATACCTCAATATTTGCTTTGAAATTTTTTTGAATGTATGTCTCAAAAAAAATTATCTGAATGTTTTATATAAAAAAAAAATCTCTAAATCTTATTCCAAAAAAATTCTCTCTGACAAAAAAAAATCCTCCTCTTTACATTTGATTTCATTTTTTTTATAACACAAAATTTACATCTTTTTGTGATTTTCCTTTCTTTTTTTTGCAGATTTGAAAATATTCAAGATTTTTGGGTAAGACCAGCGGTGGCCAAGCATCCAAGGGCAGTTGTTAGGTTTTTTATCTTTATTTTAGGTTTTTTCATCTTTATGTTAGGTTTTTTTTTATTTTAGGGCTTAGTAAAAAAATTGGGCTTGGTTTTGTGTAATTGGGTTAAAGAATAAAGAATTTGGGTTTTGTTTTAATTGGGTATTTTTGTATTTTTATTTGGGTTAATAATAAAAAAATAATGGGTTTGGGGTTTGGACAAATTTGGGTCCCTACAGTGGTCTTCATCTCTGTCAACGTAAGTACATTCTTGACCTTCTTGATAGGTGTCATATGATAAATGCAAAGGGTGTTCATACGCTTATGGTTAGTTGTCGTTACTGTCTAAAACTATGGTGTCTCTTGTTGATGATCCTAGTGACTACTGTAGTCTTACGGATGCTTTACAATATGTTGTGCTTACTTGGCCAGATATAGCATATGATGTTAATCATATTTGTCAATTCATGCATGCACCAGCAGATGTTCATTTTGTTACTCTCAAACGAATTCTGCGTTATTTGTCTGCTACGGTAGATCATGGGTTGTTTGTCAGGTTGTCTGAGCGATTGTCGTTAGTTGGTTATGCTGATGCCAATTGGGGATTAGATTTGGATGATAAACGGTCTACTACTGGTTATTATGTTCATTTTGGAGGTACTCCTGTTTCATGGTGTTCTAAAAAGCAGCAAGTTGTCTCTCGCTCCACAACCAAGGCAGAGTATCGAGGATTGGCAGCTGCTACTGCGGATGTCTCATGGTTGATATCGTTGCTTGGTGAACTTTAATTTCAATCTACTAATACTTCAACTATTTAGTGTGATAATTCGAGTGTTGTCGTTGTTGCAACAAATCCCATTTTACACTCCAAGTTCAAGCATGTTGAACTCGATCTGTTCTTTGTTCGGGAGAAGGTAACACCCAAAACCCGTTACCGTCACCGGCTAGGACCTCAGAGTTCTATCGCTCATCAATCTCAGATTTACTTTCATTGTCACTTCCTTTATCATATTTTAATAAAGCATTTCATTATACACGTCATAAATCATGAGTGAGAAATCAATACATTTCAAATAGGGATAAAAAGGTCATTTCCACACTTCTGGGAGACTTCTATCGATACCTGTTGGACAAGTATCGGTAGTAGTCAAACCAGCAAAGAATTTTAAAAAAGTATCAGACTTCTATCGATACCTATGATGGTTCTACCGATACATGTGTACCTTCTACCGATACTCGACATGCTTCTACCGATACTAAAACCTCCAAAGAGGTAAGAAGTTTTACCCTACAACTTCTATCGATACAAGCGGACATTCTACCAATACTTCTATGTATAGAACGACTGATACATCAAATTTACTGCCGAAACAACACAATTAAAAACCTAACCTCTCTCATACTCTGTACTTTTACCGATACATACATGAGAACTACCGAAATAAGTAAGCAGATTTCTAAAAATGCACATAATTCTTCTAAGTATTGAAACTACTATAACAAAACATTCCATAAGCATAGGAATCTTATGATATTCATCCAAAATGACTCAAACAAGATTACAACAAGTCATCCCAAGTCATCATACCATAATACAATCGAGCCAAACATTTTTGAAAGCATTTTAGAGGTTTTACAACAAAACATATCAAGTTCACAATCCTACTACATGCCATAGAAGCCAAGTGATATGAAAGACTACCAAACGAGTTCCCAGGATAGTGTGATTCTTCTTGGGGATCCGATCTTCAATAGCAAAACAAATCTACAAAACAGAGACAATACACAAGTAAGCTTACATAGCTTAGTAAGTTCGTTGTATAGTTAACTTATGAAATAACTATTAAACGAGAAAGAGAATGAAAACGATCATCTCCATTACTTCCGTCTTCATATTCAATACCCTTTTGGTATTCCAGTGAAAATAACTCTTACAATCCAGTTAGTATGCTATTCTTTTCGTGTCTTCTATCACGATCCATCATCAAGGATAGAACCAAACAAGTAAGGTTAGCATTTAACAAGTAAATTATAGTTACGCGAACTAACTAGACGAATTTGCAGTTAAACGAAACTTTAGGGACTATTCTGTAATTTTCCCTTTTTCTCGATATGCAGCTTGTTCGTGATCTATATCAATAAATCTTTAAATTTCCACATTAAATCATGAAACTTAAATCATTTCTTGCATTTATGTCCTTTTAACGAATTTACAAAATTACCCCTATACTTTTATTTTCATTTAATCTAGTCATTAGGGCTTAAATACGCATAATAACCATTTTTCCTTAGAACCCCATAGAAATCGAACATACAAGTGTGTATACCCAAGCCTTACATGCCATTATTTCACACCAAATACAAGTAATTTCATCATTTTAACATTTTAGTCCTTAAACCCTAATTTCATCAAAAATCTCTTCACAAAAACATTAAACCCAACTACCAAGCTTACAAGTCTACCACAACCATTCAAGAACAAACTCGTTCATCAATGGAAAAATTTATAACATTTGACATATTCACAAATTAGTCCTTGAGTTAGCTAGATTAAGTTAATATGGACTCAAAAACATAAAAATTACTAAAAACGATCAAGGTTTACCTTCCCAAATCAAAGCTTAAATTTTAACAATGGCAAACCCTAGGTTTCTCCTCTTAGTCCTATGAAGAAGATGAGGAAATGAAGAAAAATACCAATTTCTTCTTTAATCTTTTACTTATATAACAATGACAATTTTGTAGATTTTAAGACTTCCATCATTAGCTTTAATTAACCCCTTTTTAATTAATCTCACTCATAATCACCTTATTTCATGACATTGCACCCACTTAATTTCTATTGGGTAATTTATCTACTTAATCCTTCTAATTAAACAATTCTACTTTTGGACTTTTTTCAATTTAATCCCTTTTTCTTAATTAACTATTTAATCAATAGAATTTCTTAACCAAAATCTGATACGATGTTGACGACATCATAAATATTAGAATAAATAAATTTGTTACTCGATTCTTCAGAGTTGTGGTCTTGAAACCACTATTTTTGACACCATTAAAAATCGAGCTGTTATAACTCTCCCCCTTAGGGAAATTTAGTCTAGAAATTTCTTACCAGTAAACAAGTTGGGATACTGTGATCTCATTGAAGCCTCTATTTTCTAAGTTGCTTCCTCCAACCCATGATACCTTTACCAGTGGCACTCTTTTGTTTCGCAGCTCATTTACCTCACGAGCCAAAACTTTAACCAGTTCCTCTGAATACGACAAATCCGGCTATATAACAACTTCACAAAGTGTAAGCACATGAGAAGGATCTGATCTGTACTGTCTTAGCATCGAAACATGAAACACATTATGAATCTTGTCAAGTTCTTGAGGTAAGGCCAGCTTATGAGCTACAGGACCAATCCGTTCGATGATCACATACGGCCCAATAAACCGTGGACTCAACTTTCCTTTTTTTCCAAATCACAACACCTTTTTCCAAGGTGATACTCTCAAGAAAACTCAGTCTCCAACCGCAAACTCTATATCTTTCCTCTTAAGATCCGCGTATGACTTCTGCCGGTCAGACGCTGCTTTTAAACAATCACGGATTACTTAAATCTTATCCTCAATTTTGTGTATCAAATCAGTCCCAACCAATTTAGGCTCGCTCAACTCAGACCAATACAAAGGTGTTCTGTATTTTTACCATATAGAGTTTCGAAAGGTGCCATCTGTATACTTGTTTGGTAGCTGTTATTATAAGAAAACTCTACCAGCGGTAAATATCTCTCCCAACTGCCCTTAAACTCGAGTATACAACATCGTAACATGTCCTCCAAAATCTGTATTACTTGCTCAAACTGACTATCTGTTTGCGGATGGTATGCAATGCTAAAATTCAATATAGTACCCAAAGCTTCGTGTAACTTACCCCAAAATCTCGAGGTAAAACGTAAATCTCGGTCGGAGATGATAGACACTAATACTCCATGCAATCGTACAATCTCAGATACATATAACTCAGCTAATCTCTCAAGTGAAAAATCCATATGGATAGGAATGAAGTAAGCTAATTTCGTCAATCTGTCTACTATTACTCAGATCGAATTTGTTCTTTGGTGTTACTGGTAATCCTATAACAAAATCCATAGTAACCCATTCCCATTTCCACTTAGGAATAGAAATGGGCTGCAGTAATCTAGACGGTTCTTGATGCTCAACTTTCACTTGTTGGCATACCAGACATTTGGTTACAAACTCAGAAATCTCACGTTTCAAGTCTGGCCACTAATACATTTTCTTCAACTCGTTATACATTTTCACACTCTCTGGATGAATGGAGTATGTACTGTTGTGAGCTTCTGTCAGAATGTCTCGCCTCAAATTTAGGTCGCTAGGAACACATACTCTACCCCTGAAGTACACCATACCCTCAGCATCAACAGTAAATTCTACACTAGAATTATTTTGAATCTGTTCTTTCTTAGCTGCGAGCTTCGAATCATCTTTTTGTAACTCTCGAATCTGCTATAGAAATACCGGTCTCGTCTTGAGTTCAGCTACAATTGATCTGTCACCTTCTAACGACAAATGTGCATTCATAGATCTCAAAGTAAACAACGATTTTCGGCTCAAGGTATCGACAACCACATTAGCATTTCCCGGATGAAAGTCAATCACTAAATCATAATCTTTCAGTAGTTCCAACCATCGACGCTACCTCAAGTTCAATTCTTTTTTAGTCTCAAATACTTCAGGCTTTTATGATATGTGAATATGTGACATCTCTCACCATACAAATAGTGTCGTCAAATCTTCAATGTAAAGATAATGACAGCTAGCTCCAAATCGTGAGTCGGATAATTCCTCTCATGCGGCTTTAACTATCGGGAGGCATACGCTATCACTTTTCCAGCTTGCATCAATACATATCCCAACCCGTTTAATAACGTATCACTGTAAACAACAAATTCCTTTCCTATCTCAAGTTGTGTCAAAATTGGAGCTTCTGTTAACATTTTCTTTAACTAATAGAAACTCTGCTGACACTTTTCAGACCAGGAAAATTGAGCATTCTTCTGGAGTAACTTCATTATTGGCAAGAATATGATAGAAAAATCCTTAACAAATCGACAGTAATAGCCCACCAATCCTAGGAAACTACGTACCTCAGAAACATTCTTCGGAACCTTCCAGTCGAGAATAGCGGAAACCTTACTCAGATCCAACCGAATTCCTTCCGAAGATACAATATGCCCTATAAATCCAATTTCTCTAAGCCAGAACTCGCACTTACTGAATTTTTCATACAATTGTTTCTCTCGTAAAATTTGCAACACTTCTTTCAAATACTGCGTATGATCATCCTCCATCTTAGAGTAGATTAGTATATCATGAATAAATACTACCACAAATCTATCCAACTGAGGCTGAAAAACTCTGTTCATTAAATCCATAAATGCTGTTAGTGCATTAGTCAACCCAAACGACATTACTAGAAACTCATAGTACCAGTACCGCGTTTTGAACGTAGTCTTCGGCATATCACAGTCTTTTACTCGCATCTGATAGTAACCCGATTGGAGATCTATCTTTGAGAACACAGTTGCACCTTTCAGCTGATCAAACAAATCATCAATACGTGGCAACGAATACTTATTCTTTACTGTAACCTTGTTCAACTATTGATAATTTATGCACATCCTCATCGAACCGTCCTTTTTCTTTACAAACAGCATTGGTGCACCCCATGGTGATACACTCGGACGGATAAAACCCCTATCCAGTAACTCTTGCAACTGCGCCTTGAGTTCTTTCAATTTTGTTGGTGTCATCTTGTACGGTGTAATAGATATCAGAGTGGTACCTAGTATCAAATCAATGTCAAATTTCACCTATCTAATAGGCAGCAAACCCGGTAACTCTTCAGAAAACATATCTGTGAATTCTTTAACAACCGGTACCTGATTCAATTCTATTCTTGACCCTCGAGTATCGAGCATGTAAGCTAAAAATGCCTCGCAGCCCTTACGAACTAGTTTCTATGCAGAAATGGCTGAAATCACTTTAGTATCACTATTCAATTTACTGGACTTAACTGTAATTATCTCACCAGTAGGGCATTTTAAATCAATCCGTCTCTGCTTGCAATTAACCACCGCATCATGTTCAGTTAACCAGTCCATACTCAGAATCACATTGAACTCATAAAAGGGTAACATCATAAGATTAACAGAAAAATCATAGCCCTATACTTTTAGTGGACACTTACGATACACCAGATTTACTATAACACTATGACCCAACGGGTTTGTGATTTGCATATCAAATTCAGTTGACTCGACAAATAATTTTTTATTGGTTGCTAAAGTGGTACAAATATAGGAATGAGTCGACCTAGGTCAATCAAAGAACACACATTTACATCATAAAGATAGAATATACCAGTCATAACATCAGGCGCAGTAGCCTCTTCTCTGGCTCGGATGGCATAGGTTCTGATGGGTGCTCGAACCTCGGACCTGTTTGCATTATCTTTATTATAATTACAATTTCCGATTACATGATTGCTCTGACCCGGTCGTCGACCTTTTTACGGTGTGATTGGAGGTTTTACACTCCGATCTTCCTTCTCTCAAGTGCCACCGGGCAATTTCAAACCTGATGATCAGTCACTTCGCATCTAAAACAGGCTCCCTTTCTAACTCGACACTCATCATAGTGGAATCTTCCACAGTGCTCCACGTAGAGTTCGGTGCATTGTGGACATTGGTCATACTATCTGTAGGTCAGTTTTGGAACCTCGATCCAGGCTGTCCCGATCTGTTACTGCCATGAAACCCGGACGATACCATTGCTCGATTCTCATTCTCTCTGAACTTCTTCGGTGGTGGCATAGAAAAAGTTTTAGAAGGAGCTTTCTTGCTGAACTCTTTGAATCTCTTTTCTCTCAGCTGCTTATGTTTGTAGATTTCTTCTATTTTCTGAGCCCGATCTGTCAAAACTACAAATGGTCGTAACTTTGAACCACCAACCATCATTTTGATTTCATTATTTAACTCGTCTTCAAAACAGATACACATAGCTTCATCGGTTGGTACAATCTCTCGGGCATACTTACTGAGATATACAAATTCCCGCTTATACTCAGCAACAGACTTGTTTCCCCACTTTAGTTCTAAGAACTCTTTCTTCTTCCGGTCTAGATATCGTTTGCTAATATATTTCTTTCTGAATTCCGTCTGGAAAAATTCCCAAGTGATCTCATTCTCAGGAATCACAGCCAACATCGTCGTCCACCAATTGTAAGCTTCATCTTTTAGTAGTGATGTAACACATCTCAATTAATCTTCAAGAGGACATGCCATTTCATTCAGAACCCTCAAGGTATTTTTTAACCAGTACTCAGCTCCAGACGGATCATCCTTGATACTTCTCCTGAATTATTCTGCCTCATATTTTCTGACTTTATTTATCGGTATACGACGTCGTTGTTCTACTATAAGAGGAGGTGGAGGCATAACCGGTGGTACCGTAGGTCGTACAACAGGTTGCACAGGTGGAGGTGGAGGTGGAGGCTATAGGACTGTCTGATTGCCTCTCATAAATTCAAAAACCATTCGCTTATCAGGCCGAAAATCATATTTTTAGCTTCATTTTCAACCATTGGTATAACCGATACCCCTCCGCTCACGCCAGAATTAATAGTTGAAACATTAGTATTTACCTCATTGGTCTCTCCTTGTTTCGAGTCAGACATTTTACTTATCTGCAAAAATTCAAGGTTAGATTGGATTTATCATAATCACACTATCACAAGTTTATATGGCATGTAGTCTCTAAACTCTTTAATTCATAAATTCAATCCAAGAACCAGCTAAACCGTAAGCTTTAATACCATTAAATGTAACACCTGAAACCCGTTACCGTCGCTGACTAGGACCCTGGGTTCTATCGCTCATCAATATCAGATTTACTTTTATTATCACTTCCTTTATCATATTTTAATAAAGCATTTCATTATACACGTCATAAATCATGAGTCAGAAAATCAATACATTTCAAACAAGGATAAAAAGGTCATTTTCATAATTTTGGAAGACTTCTACCAGTACTTGTTAGACAAGTATCGGTAGTAGTCAAACCAGTAAACAATTTTAAAACAGTAGCAAACTTCTACCAATACCTATGATGGTTTTACCGACACTAAAAACTCCAGAGAGCTAGGAAGTTTTACCATGCAACTTCTACTGATACAAGTAGACATTCTATCGATACTTCTATGTATAGAGATACCGATACATCAAATTTACTACCGAAATAACACAAGTCAGAACCTAACTTCTTTCCTACTTTGTACTTCTACCGATACATGCATGAGAACTACCGAAATAAGTAAGCAGATTTCTAAAAATGCACACAATTCTTCTAAGTATTGAAACTACTATAACAAAACATTCCATAAGCATAGGAATCTTATGATATTCATCCAAAATGACTCAAACAAGATTACAACAAGTCATCCCAAGTCATCATACCATAATACAATCGAGCCAAACATTTTTGAAAGCATTCTAGAGGTTTTACAACAAAACATATCAATTCCACAATCCTACTACATGCCATATAAGCTAGGTGATACGAAAGACTACCAAACGAGCTCTCGGGATAGTATGATTCTTCTCGGGGATCCGATCTTCAACAACAAAATAAATCTACAAAACAAAGACAATACATAGGTAAGATTATAAAGCTTAGTAAGTTCGTTGTACAGTTAACTTACGAAATAACTATTAAACGAGAAAGAGAATGAAAATGATCATCTCCATTCCTTCCATCTTCATATTCAATACCCCTTTGGTCTTTCAGTAAAAATAACTCTTACAATCTAGTAATGCTCTTACGAGCCAGTATGCTCAATCAAGCCAGTATGCTATTCTTTTCGCGTCTTCTATCACGATCCATAGTCAAGAATAGAACCAAACAAGTAAAGTTAGCATTTAACAAGTAAATGATAGTTACGCAAACTTACTAGACGAATTTGCAGTTAAACGAAACTTCAAAGACTATTTTGTAATTTTCCTTTTCTTCGATCTGTAGCTCGCTTGTGATCTAAATCAGTAAATCGTTAAATTTCCACATTAAATCATGAAACTCAAATCATTTGTTGCATTTAAGTCCTTTTCGAGGAATTTACAAAATTACCCTTACACTTTCATTTTCATTCAATCTAGTCCTTAGGGCTTAAATATGCACAATAACCATTTTCCCTTAGAACCCCATGGAAACCAAACACACAAGTGTGTATTCCCAATCCCTACTTGCCATTATTTCACACCAAATACAAGTAATTTCATCATTTTAACATTTTAGTCCTTAAACCCTAATTTCATCAAAAATCACTACACAAAAACATCAAACCCAACTACCAAGCTTACAAGTCTACCACAACCATTCAAGAACAAGATCATTCATCAATGGAAAAATTTATAACATTTGACAGATTCACAAATTAGTCCTTGAGTTAGCTAGATTAAGTTAATATGGGCTCAAAAATATAAAAATTACTAAAAATGATCAAGATTTACGTTCCCAAATAAAAGCTCAAAGTTTAACAATGGAAAATCCTAGGTTTCTCCTTTTAGCCATATGAAGAAGATAAGGAAATGAAGAAAAATACCAATTTCTTCTTTAAATTTTTACTTATATAAAAATGACAATTTTGTAGATTTTAAAACTTTTATCATTAGCTTTAATTAACCCTTTTTTACCTTAATTAATCTCACCCATAATTACCTTATTTCATAACATTGCACCACTTAATTTCTATTGGATAATTTATCTATTTAATCATTCTAATTAAACAATTCACCTTTTTCAATTTAATCCCTTTTTCTTAATTAACTATCTAATTGATAGAATTTCTTAACCAAAATTTGATACAATGTTACGACATCATATATGTTAGAATAAATAAAATTATGACTCCACTCGTCAAAATTGTGGTCCTGAAACCACTGTTTCTGACACCATTGAAAACCGGATTATTACAGAGAAAGTTAGCGATGATTCTCTTATTGTTGGAGAAGTGTCTGCCTGTGATCAAGTAGCTGATGTTTTTACTAAACCTTTGTTTGCATTGCAATTTTGTAGATTTTGCCAACGTCTTAAGGTTTTGAAGGTTGAGTAGATAGGTGAATGTTAGAGTTAGTGTACTGTTATCAAAGCAGTTATTTGTTAACAAACTAGTAACAATTATCTGTTAGCAGTAGGTTGCAACAGACTACCGATTGTAGTTATAAGATGGTTAAGCAAAGTCTTATATATACTAGTCAAAGTCATCAGAAGAAGAGTGATCTAAGATTCTAAGTATTAATCGATAGAATTGCAGAGTTTCTTAAAGATTTGTTCTCTATTTTACTTCCATTCTTAGTTTTGTTTTACTTTCACTTGAAATACAAAGAAGAGCACTTTTATCGTACCGAGTTAACTAGGTTCATAGATCTTTTCAAAACTATTTAATTTCACAAAAATTATCGATTTTATTATAAAATTACTAAATTTCTTTTAAACTTATTAAATATTTTAAAAAAAATGCTAATTACATAATTTCTTAGAACTCTATAAATTACTAAATTTTTACAACATTGTAATGTTTACTTATTTTTTTACAACGCTAGAAATTATTGACTCTTTACAAAATTATTAAATCTTTTAGAAAGGTGCTGAAGCTCTTAAAAATTGTTGGATTCTTACATAACCAAATTCACTAAATGACCAAATTTCATGCAAATTTATAATTCTGGGGTATATGAAATAATTTTAATAAATTATCTAATTTCTTACAACTTTGTAAATTTTCTTACAAATTTGCTGACTTTTTTTACAACTTTGTGATGTTTTAGTAAATAAATAAATGGTAAATTACCGAATCTCTTATAAAATTATTGAAGCTCTAACAAAATTATTGCATTTCTTACCGTAAAATTACTAAATTTTTGTAACTTTGTAATATTCACATAATTCCTTATAACTTTGGAAATTATTGCATGTCATACGGAATTTCTTACAACATTACTATTTTTTTATGCATTTACTAAATCTACTACAATATGACTGAGTTTCTTCCAATGATGTAAAATGTTTAGTAAATTACTAAATTTAATTATTAAAATTTATATTAAATTATTAATTTCTACTTATAACCAAGCGATATCGATTCTTTTGATCTCCGACAAATTTATTGAAGTTCTTATAAAATTATTGATTTTTTTAAAAAAATAAAAAAATAAAACAATATTTTATTATCGTAGTTGAATTATTAACAAATTTGATGATAAGTAGTATTAAATGGAATCCGTAGAATCAGATTTCATAAACCCAGCGGTCAACGACCAACTCTGACCTCCCAAAAATAACGGTCAAAAGTCAGAAAACACAGCAGACACCCTCGGACATGGATTCTCTCCGAACAAAACACGGAACCAAAAATTAAAAGAAATTAGGAGAAATAATTAAAAACATGGAACATTCATACGCGGTATTTCCGTTTGGAACTTTTTTTGTTAATTGTCTAAACCTATCTCGAACGATTAGGGAAAAGTAGGGGATCTGCGTTGCTTGGCCTGCCTAATTGCACCACCATGGACAAGTCCGGTAGCTTCCCCAGATTTGGAAGACGACGGAGCAAACGTGAATTGGAGACCGGTAGTTTCAAATTAAAGGGTCTGAAGCCCAAACTATGCGATAAGAATCAAAATCCAGTTGAGTTATTCTGGAAATCCGATTTGAACCATGATCAAATCCTGGAAAAGGTTGTTCAATTCATCGAAAACTTAGCTTCGGGTCAAGATAAATCGAAAGCCCCAGAAATTCCTAATTTCGTGGAGTCATTTTTGAAGATGGTGGAGTCTAGGATTGCAAAATATGAACAGAGGGAAGCGTCAGGAAAGCTTGGCTTCAACGAGGAGTACACCTCATTTTTTGAGGCTGTAAGCTGCCTTTCGAAGATCGTAAACACTCTTGACGAATTCCCGTTTGATTCAGCGATAACTTCCTGTTTTAATCGAGCGGGATCGGTTCACCACCGTGCTATGTTGTTATCGGAATATCAGTTCCTTGCTCTTCTGGACATTTCTAAACGCAACTGCAATGTAACTATAGATTCCAAAACTCCGAAGACTCCTAAGCAATCGTTCTTCAATTCCATTCAAGAGACGGATCGATGCGTCAAACCTGAATACGACTCCGGAACAGAGATTGAGTTTCCATATTTTCCACCCCAATCAGTTGCCAATATGAACCAAGTAGCCTTAGCAATGATCTCTGCAGGGTACGAGGAAGAATGTTTCATTGTTTACAGTGGTCTAAGGCTGAAAGCATTGGACTTTGAGTTCAGCAATCAAGGGTACGAAAATGTCAATATGGAGGACTTTCAATCGATGGATTGGGAATCACTGGAAGGAGAGATCGATAATTGGATTCACATCGTCAAATATTGCACGACCAATCTCTTCTCTGTGGAACGCAAGCTTTGCAATTCAGTATTTCCAGAACATTCTTTAATCGCTCAGAAACTGTTCTGCTATTTGGCAACATCCTTGACCATAAGGCTACTTACTTTTCCAAATGCTCTTGTTTTGATCAATCAATACTCTGCAGAGAAACTATTCAAGTTTTTAGATATATGCGAAACATTGCGTGATTTGGCTTCAAGTATTGGCAGTGAGTTGTCGGCGCAGGATTTGATATCCGAGACATCTGAGACACAACTCAGGGTTGGTGAAGCCGCAGTGACCATTTTCTGTCAGCTTGAGAATTCAATCAAGAGTGATAATGGGAGAATCCCCGTGGCAACTGGTGGGGTTCACCCCTTGACTCGCTATACTATGAATTATCTAAAATATGCTTGCGAGTACAAGGACACATTAGAGCTAGTATTTCAGCAACACTACGAGATGGAGGGATCTGCCAGGCGGAAAGTTCAGAAGCAGGAGTCTAGGAATGCAATTGAAGACAATGGTCGGAGCCCCAAAACGTCCCATTTTTCAGTAAAGTTGATGATGGTCATGGACTTGTTGGATGCCAAAATTGACATGAAATCCAAGTTGTATAGGGACCCAGCATTGCGTTACATTTTCTTGATGAATAATGGGAGGTATATTCTGCAGAAGATCAAGGGTTCTACGGATATCGATGAAATTATGGGTCCTTCTTGGTCGGGAAAACGAACTTCGGATTTAAGGCAGTACCATAAGAACTATCAAAGAGAGACATGGGGAAAGGTTTTGCAGTGCCTGAACCATGAGGGTTTGCAAATAAATGGGAAGGTGTCAAAGGCAATATTGAAAGGAAGGTTCAAGAACTTCAACACCTTGTTCGATGAAATCCATAAGACGCAGAGCAGTTGGATGGTAAGTGATGAACAGCTTAAATCAGAGCTTAGAGTTTCAATTTCAGCGGTAGTGATTCCAGCATATAGGTCCTTTCTGGGGAGATTCAAGTCGCATTTTGATAGCGGTAAAAAAGCAGAGAAATACATAAAGTATCAACCAGAAGATATTGAGGGGTTGATTGATCAACTATTTGAGGGAAATGTGACATCAATGGGGAGAAGGAGACAACAATTAATTTAAGTCACTGAAACAATTCTTTTCTTTCTTAGCCTTTTCTTAATTATTGTTGTTGTTATTATACTATTTGCTTAGGAAGATGAAATATATTATGCTACCTTCCTTTAATCCAGGTGTATTTAATTTAACTATTAAAAGTACAAGGAAACTAGTGATCTAATTATTAGTGTATTTTTGTTTTGGTCATTTAAATTTAAAATATTTTTTTTTTAATCACTAGCATTAGCCATATTTGATATTTTGATCAACCTTAAATAATTAAGGGAATGCTAATAGAGCCTTTTCTTATTAACACTGTAATATCTTCTATCCGACCTGAATCACCGGATCCAAATATCAGATGCTACAACACATAAACACTTAGCAAAAATTTTACAACCGACGTAAATGTATTCTAAAACATACTTCTTATTTCATTTTGTATTGTTCCTAAAAAATAAAAGAGGATGTTTAATGATACATTAGATTTTCAAAATCAATATATGACATTACAATTTAAAACTTTGTTAAAGGCGAACTTCTTATGGCGTAATGTACTAAGCGCTATATTCCTAAGGCACCCTCTGTATGCATAATATCACAACTCGAACTGCTATCTTGACGCATTCTTTGTATGATCCCTCCCAACGTACCAACTTTTTAATCAAAACATGCAACATAACAAACACTTGTAAGTTCAAACAAACTTAGTGAGTATCACCCAGATTACCTTGACGTATTTATTGTTGAATTCCTTATCTTGGAGATTTTTTATTGCTTTACAGTCTTCGACAGATTCTTTTCTAATATCGACACATACATATACACCAATCTTCATACTTGACCACTACAAACACAATCCACTCATTAGATAGATACCTATTTTTTTCACTCAATATGGATCTCATTCCCTTTTCTTGATAAGGGATACATTCCTCGGAAGGCTATTTGTACAGAATCTACCTTCAGCGGATTCTCATTTAAATAGATGTTGAACACTTCATCCAGGATGGTGTACCCTCTGATTTTATTCTGGCGAATACTTTTACTAACTGATCTTTTAAGATGAATTTCATGCAGATCCTACCTTTGGCGAATTTTCATAATGAGTTTGACAACTATCAAGTTACCAATCAGATCATACCTTAAATCAACCAAGACCTCAACTTATTCTGATGGATGATACATTTTAAGTCATCCCCGACAACCTTATTTCATATCACAAGAATGCTCTGGTTTGACGAATAACTTATACTTTAGATAACCTTTTTATGAATATAGCATGAAATGTTCAGATTTGGCGGATACCATAGAATTTAGATAACTTCTTACATGGCATATACAAACTCAGATATGATGAACGTTTTTAGTCAGCTTCTTAGTATGATCATCCATGGAGGCATTGAGGGCCTTTTTCATCACATCCCGATTGGCACTAAAAGCCTCCGCCACATAGTCTCTGAGTTGTACCCTTGTAACACCCAAAACCCAAAAATTGTCATCGATTAGGGTCTTGGGGTTTTACTGTTCATTTATCAATATTCGTCTTTTATTTTCATTTCAATCAATCTTATTTTAATAAAGATGTGCACTTAACATATCATAAATCATCAATCATTTAAAAACACAACTCAACAAGGGCAAAAGGGCCATTTCCATGATTTTTGGACACTTTTACCAGTACCTAATGATCATGTATCGGTAGTTGTCAAATCAAAAAATAATTTAGAATTATTACAGAGTTCTACCGATACTCGAGATAATTCTACCAATACATGTGACACAACTACCGAAATAATTCATGCAACTACCGATACCAAAAACTTCAGAGAGCAAAAATCCTTATCCTACAACTTCTACCGATACAGCTTTTCTTACTACTGATACTTATGTCTAAACTACCGATACAACCCAAGTCAGAGAACAACCTCTTTCCTACGTTGCACATCTACCGATACATGCATAAGTTCTACCGAAACAAGTATGCAGGATCTCAAGAGTAATTGTCAAGATACAAGTTTAATATCTCAAACACAACCAGTATAAGTTATGCATTAAAACATCACATAACATACATAACTTCTAAGTCTTACAAGCATTATAAGCCTGAGCATCTAAGTCATACTTCATGCCATTTACACAATCGAAATAGAAGGATTTCAACATCTTTTAGTTAAATCTCAAGTTAATATCATCCTAGTACATGCCATAAGACCAAGTGATGTAAGATCTACCATACAAGCTCTGCAATAGTGTGATTTCCTCGAGATGATCCTATCTTCAGACAGCAAAACGTATCTACAAAACAACAACAGATTCACGAGTAAGCTTATTAAGCTTAGTAAGTTTGCGATTATCATTTTTCTCACAGAATAAACAGATCAGTTAAAAGATGATAACGAGTATGCATTCGAAATAATGTGTATAATAAAGAAACTAAATCTCTTCAGTTCTCCAGACTTTAACTCATTACGAGCACAGACAACATTTAGCCAACACGAGCCCAGAATGATTTGCTCTTACGAGCCAAGAATGATTAGCTCTTACGAGCCCAGACAAAGTTTAACCAGTATACGATGTTGCTCACACAAGCTGATGAGAACCCGCAACATATGCAAAGACTCAACCATCGATACAGTCCAGAATTTCTCACTCTCGATGCTACTCACACAAGCTGATAAGAATCTGTAACATATGCGAAGATTCAGCCATCAGAGGAATCCATAATTCATTATTCATTCAGAATCTATTAACTTGCGATGCTGCTCACACAAGCTATTAGGATACTGCAACTTATGCAGGATCCTAGCCATCGCTTCAATTCAGATAACTGGTCCCAAGCTTGACATTTCGTTTCTTTCTTTGCCTTTCCATTTTCACGAATGTTTAACCTTTATCCATTTGCTGTGACAATAGTAAAACACAAGAAATAACCAATGTATATAAACTATCACTACGAACTTACCGGATGAAATTGCATTTTGGCTAAACTTTAGGGACTATTCTGCTAATTTCTTTTTTTCGCGATCTATGGTACGATTGTAATCTAAATCAATAATTCATTCAAATTTCACATTAAAAACACATAATCAAATCATTTAACATAATTTGGTCATTTTTTAGAAAATTACGATTTTACCCCTAATACTTTACTTTTTTATTCAATCTAGTCCTTTTAACACAAAACATGCAAAATACTCATTTCCTCCTCAACTCATACCAGTCGAATATACCATGATCTCATACAAATCCCTACAATCCATTTATTTCACCTAAAGTACACCTAATTTCATCTTTTAGCATTTTAGTCCTTAAACCTTAATTTCATCAAAAATCACTTTACAAAAAGATCTAACCTAATCATCAAACATCCAAAGCTATCAAAAAATTTCAAAGACAAGCATATTCAAAAATGGTAAGATCCACAACATTTGACAGATTCGCAAATTAGTCCCTAGATTAGCTAGATCAAGCTAACATGGACTCAAAAACATAAAAATTACTAAAAACGGTCAAGGTTTGCTTACCCAAATCAAAGCTCAAAGTTCATCAATGGAAAACCCTAGGTTTTCTTGTCTTAGCCGTGAAGAAGAAGAAGAAATTAGAAGAAAAATGTGATTTTTCTTCTTTAATTTCATTTTTATACCTAATGGTAATTTTGTAAATATTTAGTCTTTCATGATTAGTTTAATTAATCACTTATTTAGCATTAATTAATTATACTCATGATCAATTTAACTCATAATAACCCATCTACTAAAATACCATAAGTTAATTTATTTATTTGATCCTTCAATTATAATTGAATTCTAATTAAACCCACTTATTTATAAATTAGCCTTAAACTAAAAAGGACTAAATAAATAAATAACCCAAAAGTTAGTGGAAGATAATCATATCCTCCACCGCTTGGACTTTTTGACCATGGTGTAATTACCACTTTAGTCCCTTTTATTTTATTCAATAGTAATTAACTTTTACCTCTTTTACAATTTACTCCTTTTTCCTTAATTAAATAATTAATCATCAAAATTACTCAGCCAAACTTCAATTCACATATAATAAGAATCTATAAATATTTAATAAAAATATTTATGGCCCTTAACATCAGAAACGAGGTCCCGATACCTCATTTTTTAAAGCCACTTAACCTTTGAACCGAACCACTTATACAAGGTTTTAATTTAATAATTAAAATCCTTCAATTCAAAATTCCAAATAAAATTATTTTTTGACTAATTTAATTTAATCACTCATTTATAAAAATTTCTCGTCGGATTTGTGATCTCGTAATCACTGTTTCCGACACCACTGAAAAACGGGCTATTACAACCCTCATCAAGTCTAACTCATCAATGTGTCCCCTCAACTATCTTTAGTGTTTCCTTCACACCACCCATGGATTCCTTGAGATTGAAAATTTGACTTTTGAAAGCCAACAACATATCTCTTGATTTGTTATTTTTCCTGGACCTCCTACGGGTCTCCATCGGGACATTTAGCTCGTCTCCTCCTTTTTTCATCTCAATCGACTCCTTCAAACACTAGCTCGGATACCAACTGTCTCAAGGCTAGAACTTTAGTCTAGCAAATCACGTAGCTTTAGGCAATTCCTTGGGTTCAATTCCTACCTAAGTCAACCTACTCTCGAACAATGAGAATTCTAACAGAAATTCTCTAAGGTGCCGAAGTAAAGAGGAAGCAAACTCGAAAGACAAAAGAAGCTACGAATGAACAAGAAGCCACTGAATTTGAGTAAATGCTATCAAAAGTATTATATTACTTTGAAAGTTTACAGTTGAGTGAATACATGGGGAAGACCTCTATTTATAGTTGAGCTCTTCCAAATCTAACAATACATATTGAGTTATATTGATAATTAAGATTTATGTCTACCTACAAAATGTGAGTTTTAAAGAATTTAAACTCTATATATCTTTATCTCTTAGAATTTACATTAATTATCTTGATAACTCTAATTTTACTATAGTGTTACTTTAAACCATCAAATAAATAGATTTCTCCATATGTTTCACGAGTCGAGCCAATTCAAGCGAGTCAAATAAATCCAATTTAATAAATTGACCTTCATAAAATGTTTTGTGCACAATTATGACGGACTTTGATTTACGACCCGTGATATTAGGACCTATTTATTATGTAAATAACTCTACTAAAATGTACAAAAGCATGAGGCTAACTTACGCAGCTACCAAAGACGCTAAAGTGAGCAGTCAGCGAATGACGTGGGCATCTTTCAAACATAATAATAGTCATGGAAAACGCACTCATGCTAGCGTGGAGAGGGGTTCAGTGTTTTAATTAATTAAAGGTAGCAAAATGCGCCTGCTTTCGACTCCTCGCTCTGCTTTGGATGCTCTTGTCTTTGGGTGAGCTCTCTTCTCACTCTTCTTTCTTTTTCTATCTCTTTCTCTCTCTCTTTGGAAAGCTAAGCAAATAAGAAGTCTTTCACCTTTCTTTTCGGTTGCGGGTGCTTTTCATCTTTTAAGTTTTAACAAGTTTTTTGCAATTCCTCTCATATCCCTTCTGTTTCGAGTTTTGACTTTTTTCTTTATCATTTTTTCAGTCATAAGGTAGATTGCTTCCTTTAGTTTTTACTGTTTTAGTTTTCCAACAAAAAGAAGAAGCAAGTCTCTGTCTCTGGCAGTTTCTATTACAGTCACATTGTCTTCTTGTAGTCTTTTCTACCATTTCTTTCCTTTTAAATATTACTCAAAATTATCTTACGGAGGGACCCTTTTCTTTCTGGTCTTGGAATTGTTTTATTGCAGCTTTAGTTTGAGCTATGAAGATTCTGGAAGCTAGGTGCGTTTCTTTTTTTTTGTTTGTTCTTTTTGCCTTGTTGAGGATCTGAATCAGCGGTCGTTGAAAGGCATCTAATGTAAGAATTTTGGGTTTGAAGTTTTGATCTTTGGCTATATAGATGATCACTTTGATTGAGAAACCTTGCTAGAATCCTAAGGACAAAGGCATCCATTTGAATCTATTGCTACTTTAGGGTAGGTAGATGATATGATAGCATACAAAGCAACTGGTTTCTTTTTCTTGTTTTCTAGTCTTTTTCTTTTGTCTTCTATGAGGCCTTTGGTCACCGTAAAAGTAAGGTATGAAGATCCTGCAGAAGCAACACATTGTGGTTACGAGTATCATTTCACCCGAGGGAATCTGACTGCTGCTTTGTTGATGCATGAGTTGTAAAATTTTCTTTGAGATTAACTAATCGATTTGCGATGATTTGAGATCTTTGAATTTCCAGGAAAGGAATTCATATGCATGAGAAATACAAATTTGGCTTTTAGAGCGTTGGTGTGTTCTTTTTATGGTTGTGATCATTTCAGCTTAATGGAAATATAATGCATGATTAACCATGGAAATAGGATTGGATCTTACTTTTTTTCTTTTTCAGCATTATAAACAGCACTTAAGTTGTAGAGAAATGGGCTTGATTTTGTGTAATGCAGGTTAAAGTAGATACTTTAATGATCCCTGATTGAGAAAATGGGCTGTGCTGCTTCAAGGATCGATAGAGAAGGGAGGGTGCAGGTTTGTAAGGAGCGGAAGAAGCTTATGAAACAATTGGTGGGATATAGAGGAGAATTTGCAGATGCCCAGTTGGCATATTTGAGAGCATTGAAGAATACTGGTGTAACCCTGAGACAGTTTACTGAGTCGGACTCATTAGAACTTGAAAATACCTCTCATTGCTTGACATTGCCTCCCTCTCCACCTTCCCCATTACCTCCTCCTCCTCCGCCACCACCTTTTAGTCCTGATCCAAGAAAGGCCGGTGAAAATGGTATTATCGAAGCTGCCCAAGATGAAAGCACAAAGATTAATCAGGATGAGTGTTCTACCCCACCACCTCCTACTGCAAGCACTTCATGGAACTATTGGGACCTTTTTGAGTCTACTTCACCTCTCCATCATCCAAAACAGAGTGAAACAGTGGAACCAATTCAGGAGGAAAGTTGGGCAGAGAGTAAGATGCAGTTTGAGGATGAAAATCCTGGAGAAGAGCTTGTCGAAGATATTGCCATAAATACTCTCCCTGAGAGATCTCTGCGAGGGGAAATAGTTGATGATAGCTCATCAATCATGAGCTGGTATGATAAAGACTCGGCAGATGTAGCCATGGCAGTGTTGAAGAACAACAAGACCTTAGAGGGAATTATGAAGGACTTAGATGACTACTTTTTGAAGGCATCAGCTGGTGGGAAGGAAATAGCTGTTTTTACAGACATCAACATAGGGAACAATTCTCTTCCATGGAAACTCAATGAAAACAAAAGTAAGCAAACCTTTTAATGATTTGTTATTTTACGAGTATCATTTTCCCTATGTTTAAGTGCTTTTTTTTGTTCTTATGGTAAAAACATGGATAGGAAGCTCTATCTAATGCAAATGACTAATTTAGCAAGCACATAAGACCTTTGACTTTTTATCACTTGCTATTTGCTAATTTACCTTTAAAGATCAGCCGAAGCTGGAATTATATTTGTCTTCATGCTTCTGTGCTTTTTTCTTCTCTTGGCAATATGGATACCAATTTAGGCCTTAAAGTGAATACTAATGAACTTTTTACTTTGGTAATTGTTATTTGATCTTGTAATAAGTGATTTGAGCATCAGATAGCCAGTATCTGGCTGGCTGCATTGTGTTGTAATAAATGCGCACAGTTTCCAAACTTGTCCACACTACAGGAAAGAGGAGCAATTCTGCAAAGGTTTTTAGTGCATTGTCGTGGAGCTGGTCTTCTAAGTCCCTTCAACTTGCACGAGATGCTTTTCAGTGTCGATATAGCGAACCATGCAATCCTGGAGCTCATTGCATTACTCTTGATAAGCTATATGTGGCAGAGCAGAAGCTTTACAAGGAAATAAAGGTAAGAGTGATACCTAGCCTGGTCATTCGATTAAAACTTGAATAAATTAGAATGTGCTATTGATTGTGATTTTGGTGGCAATGTCAGAATCTTTTAATGCATACATCGGTAGTGTGTATATTGACTTTTTTATTACCATGCTTTGCTTCAGTTTCGGTTTCATATTGACTTCTGTATGAGTCTTATTCTAATGTGATAATGATGTTTGTAGGAGGAAGAAGTTATCAAATTGGAGCTTGAAAAGAAATTGATGTTGCTCCAAAGACAAGATGAAAATCATGACTGGACCAAGACTCAGAAAATCAAATCAAGTATTGAGAATCTGGAGAATGACATGACACGTTTGCAACATTCAATAAGTACAGGCTGTTCATCTATATTGGAGCTCATTGATGAGGAGCTTTACCCACAACTGGTTGCATTAACTTCGGGGTAAGATCTGGTTGCTATGCTACATGAGCACTTTAACCGGTTCGGTGATACACAGAGGCGTAGTTAGGGGAGAAGGCAGGGGCTTTGACCCCTGGTTAAATGGGGTCTCTTACAATTATTCATATTGCAATTTTAGTCCTTTTAAAGTAAAATTTTTAACTTTGTAACCCCCCCCCCCCCAAAAAAAAAAAAAATTGGCCCTCCAAATACTAAGATTCTAGCTTTGCCCGGGTGATACCTAAATGAAGAGATACTCCAAAAACCTAAAGTTCTGGTAGTGATGAGGTTGTCAATAGGGTCCTTATTACCAAAGTAATTTAGCATGATTTGATTTCTGGAAACTCACTTATTTTTGAAGGAGCTTTCAAAAGGTGTCAGTATACATTAATTCAAGAAAAACCCATAAGAAGTGTATGATGTAATCTTCTTAACTATAATTCCAACTTAAATTTTCTTCCCTGTGTTGTTTCAGCTTTTAGTGAAATTGTCAATAAGCCTTAGCAGTTTTTGATTAGGTATCTTTTATTTAATCATCTTGGGGTGATTGAACCATTTGAATTATGGTTTATATTTCAGTAGTGTATAAGATTGAATTTGCTCAATTTGTCTAATCTTCCCAATTACAGTCTGATGGAGATGTGGAAAATGATGTACAAATCTCATCAATTTCAGAACCATATTTCAAAGCAGTTGAATCATCTCACTGATAATTTAAGCATGGATCTGACTACTGAATCCCGTCTTCAGGCTACAGCTCAGCTTGAAACTGAAGTTTCTTTCTGGTATTATAGCTTCTGTAGGCTCATAAAATCTCAACAAGAGTATTTAAGAACACTCTGCCAGTGGATCCAACTTACTGATTGCCTTGTAAGCAACCAGCAGCAGAGTCGTTGCTCACCTGCAGTTCGTAGGCTTTGTGAAGAATGGCATCTTGGTTTTGAAAAATTACCTGATAAGGTAAACTTTACCATGATCTTTATACAAGTATTAGGGATATAGTGCTCAAGCAGTGCTTTAGTTAAATTATCTACTCTATGATATCATTTTGAGTTATATCTCTACGGTGCATGCAGGCGGCATCAGAGACCATTAAGAGTTTTTTGTTGGCTATTCAATCTATAATCCAACAGCAGGCTGAGGAGCACAACCAGAAAAGAAAATCTGAGAAGCTTGAGAAAAGGTTGCAGAAGGAGTTAATTTCACTGACTGAGATGGAGAAAAAGGTTGAGGGAAGTATAGCAACTTTAGATGTGAACTCCACGCTGAGCCCAAAGCATCCTCTTTTATTGAAGCGTGCCAAAACTGAAGCCTTAAAGAAACGAGTTGATGTGGAGAAAGGCAAACATCTAAACTCAGTCCAATTAAGCAAGACCATGATTTTAAACAATCTAAAAACTAGCCTTCCCAATGTATTTCAGGCATTAATGGGATTCTCGAAAGCTTGTGTTGAGGTCTTTGAGGCCATTCATGGCTACAGTCAGCCAGAAATTCCTTGTGCCTCATAGAACTCAACAAACTAAATTTTATTGAATGGTGGAAATGTATGTAAATGCTTTTTACCGTAAATTGTCTGTCAAGTTGAACTGAATATGTCTTGCTATTCTAGAGAATGATATATACCTTTTAATCAGTGAAGTTTTGATTAGGGTAAGCTTCATTCAATATCACTCTAAAATAGAGTTTGTTTTATTTTAATCACTCTAATTAAGATAATTGTTTAAATTAGTCCGTGCAGTTAAAAAATGCGTTAATCCACTAAAATTCAGATTTTTTTTGGTTATGGTTCTTATCTAAACTAATTCTTCAAGAAGAGTTTATCATAGTTGAAGTAAACAATAAGCTTCAAAAAGGGTACACAAAAGAACCAAAGATTTCCAGAGACTAACACTATCCCATCAGCCACAATTGCCTTCATGGTGCTTGCAAATGCAATATCAAAGCATGCCATTTAGTTCTGCCAAGCAATTACAGTATTGCACCTTGAAGCTAAACTGGAAAGTACAAGGATTTCAGGGAGGGAGAAGGCATAGAAAGAATGAGCAACCGCCGGTAGCTGGAAAAGGAGGCAGCTTCAGCATGGGTTTGTGATGGCCCTCAACAGGGTGCGGCAAGATGACTGACATGCGGTTCTTGTTTCTCCATTTGTGAGGAAAGAGAGAAGAGAAAAGGAAAAAGAAAATTACTTTGGACTAATTATAAGAAGGTAAAAGTAAAAAAATAATTACGTGTCAATCACTAGATGAGTTAATGTGTCACATTAGCAATAGCGAAATTTTTAATTGCAGTAATTAATTTGAATAATTATAATAACTAAAGTAATTAAATTGTGAAAAAAAAAATTGAAATGACTAAAATAGAATAAATTCTATTTTAAAATGACCTTGGATGTAATTTATCTTTTTGATTATGATACATTAGCCTGTATAATTTCATTTTCCAACATTGCATGGCATCATTCACTTCGATCTAGGGCTTGTTTCAAAGCTTCAACATGATCAGTTAGTGCCGCAAATATAAGATAAAAATGTTTGTATCTTACTAAGATTCAATCATGATTAACAATCCTTTGGTGGGGACTTTGAACTAGAAAAATATACATCTTGTTAAGTCCTGAACACCATTAATGAATTTTGTAGGCATCTAGTTTTGGTTCTGCAATTCTTCAATTGTTTCGTCATGCTTTCAGGGGTAAAGCCAAATTTTTTTTGGGCGGAATTGAATTGTACATTTTGACAACAGTAAAAATAAAATTTTAACATTTTAATAGTCTATATCTTTATAATTGTTAAAAGATAAAATCAAATTTTTATCATTTTGGGAGGTCAAAGTGCAATTTTAACATTACTAATTTAAAATTCTATAAACTATAAAGGGACCTAAATGAAATTTTTTTTATTTTAAGGGTCGTGGATGTAACATCCGCGTTTTAACACGGTGTTAGATACAGGACTTGAATCGGGTCAAGAATTAGTGCACGTGGTTGAAATAGAATAAATGAGGATTTTGAGTATTAAATTAGGGAGTAATTAGTGCTAATAAGAAAATTAGAAAATTTATGTGGTCAAAGTAGGAAAAGTAATAACTTAAGTGATACTTAGTAATAGTGAGAAAGAAGGAAGAGTTAAAAGGAAATTTAACCATAGGAAGTGAGAGTCATCATAAGAATTATGAAAAATAAGGAGGGATAGAAGGGTAAATGGTTGAGAAGATATTATTGGGTGTAATGATTATGGGTAAAAGTATAAAGATGGATGGTTTGAGGACTTTTTAACAATTTTTTCATTTTAATTAAAAAGAACATATATTTTAGTAGAAAAGTGTAGAAAATTGGAGAAAAGATGAAATTATATCATTTTTTTCCTTCCCCCAAACGTGAAACACAAAAAACCTCCACCCAAACTTTCCTTTTTATTCCCTTTGTATCTTCCCCCTAGTTAAGTTTTCCAAGCTCAAAACCTTCCATTTTTTTTGAAATTTTTAAGGAAATCATAAGAGTAGGCTAGTAGCTACCTTAACCTCTTGAGAAAAACCACATAGAAGTGTTAAAAAAGAGAATAGCAAGAGCTAGGGTTTTAGGTGTTCAAGTGTTGAGTTAAAAGTTAAAGAAATTATCATGGCATACATATCTATTTCCATAAATTAGCATAGAAAAATCATTTGATTTTAGTTTTGACTTATATATGGTATATGCTTTATGTAAAATTGGCGAAAAAAAGAAGAGAGGAAAAGATCAAGGAGAAGGAAAAAGGGAAGAGAAGGCTAAGGAGTGAAAAGAGAAGAAATTACCAACTCGACCCTTTTGTTGTAAGTACTACAAAAATTTAAGATTAAAATTATTATTTTTAAATGTTGTAGTTTTTGGTATAGAAATTATTTATAATAGAAATGTAGTATATAATATGAATATATATATATGAATACTGAATAAATGATTAAGTTGTGAGATTGTGGAATTATTAGAGAAATGTAGTGAGAAATGTGTGATGATATTTGTGGATATTTGTTTGGTGTGATATACCAATTATGAAAATTATTGTTAAATTAGATATTATTGCCCAAGTAGACAAGTTAAAACTATTGTGATATTAGTGGCATGTCATTAAGGGACCTTAGCGCGCTCTCCGTTATTTAGCACGTGAGTGCTATCCATTTTGCACATTTGTGCTCTTCGTTTAGCACCTTGGTGCTCTCCGTTCATTAATGCATAGTAAGCACCTCCGTACTTGTTCTGTATATCAGATAGGTTCTACAATAGTCTACTCTGGGCCAAAGATGTGATTTGAAAATGATAGTATTACCTCGTTGTATCATGGTGAGTATAATCATTATTAAGGTAAGTAATTTATTTAAGGTGCATTTAGTTGTGAGAAATTATGTGTGAAGGTATGTATATTGATATGTATATATTTATTCCTTGAATTAAATATAGTGATATAAACAAATTGCTTAATTGTTCTTGTAATGTTTACTAAGCCTTTACTGGCTTAACGCGTTTATTTCAACGCGTAGGTACAATTAGTTTCGAGAGGCTAAGGTCGGGCTAGAAGATCTCATCACATCACTTTTGGAAGGGTTTCAAGTTTAGGTATTTTTATTTTGTGATAAAATGACATGTACATAAATTGCTCAAATGTGTCCTTAAGTTATAGGGCTTGCAGGTTATTTTGAAACTCTAATGGTTTGGTGAGTTGTATTGGAATGTTTTGGTATTAAATATAATTAGTCATTGCTAGTATGGTTATGTTTGAAACAAATGATTTGTTAGTATGGTGGTTGTGTTTAAATGATGAATTGAGGTTTAAAAATTTGCAAGAGGTTTTCACTGATTTTTTTATTGATTTTCATGAAATTTAAGCAGAGGTATCGATACCAATGAAAGGAGTATTGATACCTAAGTAACAGAATGCCTTCTTGGTATCGTTTTTAAAATCGGTATCGATATTCGAGTAAAAATATCAATACCTAAGTCTAAGGTATCGATATTATCTTCAAAATTGAAATTTTTCGGGCTTCCAGAATGTCATTTTGGATCGATTTTAATTTTCGATATAGATACTTTTCATAAAATATCGATACCAGTAGAGTAGGTATCGATATTTTGCCCTATTTGAGCAAAACAATATTTCAATTATTTTTAAACATGTTTTATGAACCGATAATGATCTCATATGATTGTTTTAATAAATTTTGGTTTAAATGAGTTGAAACATCTTGTATAAATGTAAAAATTAATTGGTACTCATCTACGTCGCTTTGGCATCGTATGTAATAGTCTTATACCGGGTTTATACGGATGAACCGGGTATAAGGGTGTTACAGTGGCACTTGCCAGCCCCCCTTGGATTCCCCACTGCATCCTTCCCTATTGGAACTCCCTGAAGAGCTACAACAACATCCTTGTTTTCTCGAGGATAGAATACAACTACTGTCATCTTTTTGCCAAGGAAAAATGTCGTGTGACTATGTGAGTGAACTGTAAACTAGGAAAATGGCAGTCATTTCCTCTACAAATCTATCTAATTGCATATTCTCTTCTCTGTTATATTTGTCTCTCTCCTTCCCCTCCAAGTATTAAACTCGACAAGTATAGAGCATTAGCAGCCCAAATACCTTGAACCAGCTCGGAGAAAGCACGTTCTTCATTTGACAATAGTTTCTATGGCATTGCTACATCAACCAAAACCAAAAGCCAAATGGATAGAGAATACATAGTACACTTCTCATATCAAACAAATCATTCAAGGTGGATTATATTGTAAAAGTTCAAAGGATATTAGAAATGCGAAATAATGCTCTAGGCATGTAAAATATTATCCTTGACATAATTTGCTAACATTGTATCCCTCAAAATTTAACAAGTTTTTCTATTTCAAATATGAAAAGCTCGTAGAAATTCTTGGTGTCTTTTGAAAGCCGACAACATGCAGACAGTGGCGAACCCAAGGGAGGCTGGAAGGGGCCCCGACCCCCCTAAAATAGAAAATTTCCGTTTAGGCTCCTTAAAATTTTAAATTTATAATGGTAAAATTGCACTTTGGCCCACTAGAAATGATAAAAAATTGATTTAATCCTTTAAAAATTATAAAAATATAGGCTATTAAAATAATAAAATTACATTTTTACTATCATAAAAAAATACAATTTAATTTTGACCCTCTCAAAAATTTTCTAGTTTTGCCCCTGCATGCATATAGCTTCAAGAGAAATTAAGAAGGAATGGGTAGTCAAATACCTTCGCCATATTTTCGTGTGAAATGGAAAAATCCATCAATTTGCACTACACTAAGCTTTCCAGTCTAATTCTCATGCACGCAAACCCTTTTTTTCTACCAATTCTTACAAGTCCAATAGCTCATTATGACAAACTTTAAATTTCTATGAACTAAGAATTCATCTTGTGAACTAAAATTCACTTTAATCACATTATGTTTATAATGTTGTTCTTCTATGTAATTGTGCCAATAGGTCATGCACACGTCTGGATTTTCATGCATGTTTTATAGATATTGTACAAATATCATAGAAATGGTTGCACTTCACTCTCATATAGGCAATCCATTAAGTGTACATTATAGATTAATACACCACTAATAAAATATATGAATTTGATTAAAAGTTTTACTCATCATCACTTTCTTTGAAGTCTTAAACCTATTTATACATTAGGAAAGACATAATTATCATATTACTCATATAAAGCTAATCCATGTGATCGTCAGTCAAATATGTTGAGTTACCATCATTGTTTATATCTCAATTTGGCAATATTCTTATTCCTTTGGATGCTTGATTTATCATTCTTCTCTCTAAGTCAAAGGATCAACTAAATTCACTTTTGACTTCGTACAAACCAATTGATATGATTACATCTTTGTGTAGTTGCTTTATCATATACTATTTTAGATGAATATGTTTATTTGTATCATTGAAAGTTTTATTTTTGCAATGAATATTGTCGATTGACAATCACAATTTATGGACAAAGACGGTGATGGTTGATAAGGTGTAAATCAATATATTCAATTACAATCTTTCCATGCTTATTTTAGTTTACTTGTGAGTGAAATTGAGCCATTTTAGGGTTAAATTATTTTTAAGCTGTTTGCAGGTATGATTGTGTTTTTTAATGTCATTTTTAGTAATTTTTATGTTATCTTAGAGTTTAGTTAATAAACGATGCTTAAGGCGTGAGTTTGTGGATGTGTAGGTGAATTGAATGCCTAATGGCATAAGAGCTTGGAGGCTCGGTCGACGGAGAGTCACATTGCAGCATGGGGACTTTTGGCAACGCAACGTGGAGACTGAGATGCTTTAAGGTGACCAAGGTTGCAAGTCACGACGGTGATGGATTAGAGGTTGTGATTTAACTCATTGTTTGGAATTGAAGGACCAAAGGTTCCATGCAATGTTGGGATGTTGGGAAGCTAAGGGCATGACATGAATTGATTGAGTCATTGAAGGCATGCAAGATAGTGAGTGACGTCGCGACATGGAATTGCTAGAAGTCGTGGTGACATCCCCTAAAGTCGTGATGTGAAAGATATGAGGTCACGATGTTGATGCCTTGCATCCTGCTTGGGAGATTGTCCTTCACCATGTCGCGATGTTGTCTCACAGATCTATTGATCCTAATGGTTACTCAATGCATTTTAAGGGAACTTGATCCTTCAACCTTTGTAAAGTTGTATTTTAAGTAAGGGAAAATATGTCTTTTTTTTTGCTCATTGATATCTATATAGCCTTTTGCATTAGAATTAAACAAAGAGATAGTGGGATAGAGGGGAAATTAGAGATTTGAGAGAGTATTTCCAAAGAATTTATAAAGTGTTCATATTAGTTTGTCGCAGAAGTTGATCTTTTATAATTTTTTATTATTTGTTTCTTGTGGATAGAATTGTAAGGGTGATGTTGATGCAAACTCCAACTCCATGCTTCCATCGTTAAGCATTTCTATGTTGAATTCAATTACAGTTAAAAAAATAAAACTGAAACAAGCATACAAATAAACACAGCGGAAAATGAAAATATATAATCCAACAAATTCCAGCAAAGATCAATTTGAATGATTTTATCACATCATCACACATAAAAATACATTAGAAGAATTAATACCTTTAGTAAAGGTGGTCACCATCCTCATTCAATTCTTTCTCCATTTCGTGTGAACATTGGACTCGATTGTCGAAAACATATAACCATCCAAATGTTCGGCCTATAGCGATAATCCACCCTTTTCAACCTCGATCTTAATACCAAAAAGAAAACTATAAGTAAAAATTCAAAAAAAATTATATTTTCTTTTTGTTTGTACATGAGAAAGAGAGAGACCAAAAAAGAAAAAAAAAAGAGATGTTAGAATACATAGGTTAGGTTTTTAATCAACTTTTGATTAATTACACTTTAGCCCCTTAAACTTTATTGAACTATTCAATTTAGTCTTTTTTTTGTTTTTATTTCCAAATTTCATTATCGTGTGTAACCCATTAGGCTCTCAATCATGTTTGAAACAAATACAATCTATTTCAAATAAGAAATAACTATATTCGTAGATCATAAGCAAGATTTAGCAACCCATCATGGCCCTAAATTATTGGAAAAGTCCAAATATATTTTTGACAAAGCTTTTCAGTGTTTAGTATCTATGTGTAATTCGATCCTTCCATCATTTATCCCGGATAAGGTAAAAGTCATGGCATGATGTCTACCTTTGTTTATCCATGTTAGTCTTGCAACTCCTTGAATTAACATTGACTAATTGCCTTGGCGAAAGACTTGCGGTTAATACGAGTCAAGAGCATATATGATATGTCCCCTCATAACACTTGGGCTGATGGATCCTCTTTGGACCTGTAACGACCCAATTTTTGGTGGTACCAAAAATTTGGTTCTGGAATCCCATTTTCGTAAACCTGATTTGCAAATATAAAATATAAATATTTACGAAGTTAATATAAAAATATATTAAAGAATGACTAAATAATTTAGCCGATAAAGTAGTTAATTAAGGCTCAAGGATTAAATTGTAAAAGTGCAATTGCTATAAAGTTTTAATTAAGAAAAAGCTTGAGGACTTATATGAAAATTAGCTAAAGGTAAAAAATGGTTATTAAACCATTTTCCATAGGGAACTAGTGGAGAATGATGAAATATTCCATTATATATGATTAAGTGATAGTTATGTTAATTAAACCATGATTAAATTAATTAAACTAGGTTAATTTGTAACAACCTTAACCCGTATTCGTCGCCGATTTAAAGTCTCAAAGTATTACCGATCAAAACACATATAATATTTAACTTTAACAATTATTTTATTAATTCATTGCAAATATTCAAACATTCAAACAAGATTAAAATATAGCTTACAATTCATATTTTAAGCATACAAGATCATGAAAACATGTAGAAAACATTTAGGGTCTAATTTGAAACAAGATAGAAAGTTTTAAAGAAAACTAGAAATTTTAGCATACAGTCACACGACCGTGTGGCCAAAAACATGGCCGTGTGTTTAACACACACGCCCATGTGGCTATTCCACACGCTCGTGTTCCCAAATTGTGCAACTCACTGACTAGGGCCACACGATATTGTCTCATCCCGTATGGATACTGCATCTGCATTTAAAATAGCACACAGTCATGTGATAGCCCGTGTCACAGGTCGTGTGCAAGGTAATTAACCTTAAAAACAAGGAATTTATTACCATATTTTTGGCATATCAAGATATATCTTAACTAAATCAAATCCTCTATTTCAAAACACATTCAAAGCATCAATTTCATGCCAAATAACATTCATCCTAAGCCTAACCAATATGCCCTTCAAAGGCATCTCAAACAATATTCAACATTCAATTATACTAATTAAATTGCCACATGACAAAAATCACTTATATTCATATTCACAAGCATTCAAAAGATTCAACCTATAAGATATACTTATATTCATTCATAATTCTTTACAAGAGTTTACTAAAATCATAACATTCTTTCAAAAGAAAACTATTTGATCTTATCCAAAACATTAACACCTTAGGTACATGCTAAAATGTAAAAGGAGACATCACCAACATTGAGTGCCGTATTATCATTGGTTGTTGGGTTAAAGATCTAACTAGGTACCTAACCTGCACATAAAAGAGTTGATTAATTATTAATCAAATACACTTTATCTCTAGTCTTTACACATAAGCCAAATAACCAAAATTTTAAGCTTCATAACATGATAGGTTCATTATCTCATAGATTCCCAATAGCATAATATTAGTCTACCAATTACATCATACAACATTTTCACAAACATCAATCTTTCTCAATAGTTACCTTACATATCATCGATACCACTTTACATGTTATAAGCACCTCGTGCATAACGAACAAACAGTATTAAGCTTTTGCGCCCAGCGTTGGATAACCAATGAATATAAGAAATGTACCCGGCACTAGTCAAAAAAACTGACAAAGGTTGCGCCTAGCTCTAGTTAGATAACCGACGAATATAAGAAGTGTGCCCAGCACTAGTCAGATAAATTGACAAAGGTTGCACCCAATGCTAGTTGGATAAACTGACGAATGTCAAATGTGAGCTCAGCTCTAGTTGGATATACCAATGAAGATTAAGGTGTGCCCAGCACTAGTCGGATAACCGACAAAGGTATACGCCCAGCGCTAGTTGGATGAACCAACGAAAATTAATTACATACTCACAAAATTCACTTTACCACATTTCATAATTCAACCATTCACATCAAATAACTAAAAGTAAATCCTTGATCTATTCCATAGTCATATATATATATACCCATAATTTTTCATTCAATAGGATTATCCAATTACACATATAAGAACATAATTAAATACCAAATAACAGAACTCAAATAAATCGACAAATACATAAACACATCTTTCCACAATTCATCACATCATACTTTAAATCATTTGCATTATTCATCTATATCAAATATCTATGACTCATTCCATAATCATTTTTATACATACACAACAACCATTTAAATATATATATATCTATAATTGAATGTCAATTTAATTAATTACATAACTAATTAAATAATTAAAGTTTAAGTTTTAAGAACTACGAACTTACCAAAAGTTACGTTACATCTGATGTTCGATGACAATTATTCAGCTACTTTCTCTTTCCCACAGTTAAGGATCGATCTACTCGTTTCTTGATCTAAATACGATAATCCAATTTAATTAACCATCTCATAATCCGTTCAAGTCAACTTAAACAATTTGTCTTAATAATATAATTTTCACACATATACCCTCAACAATTTAACCTCATTCGATTTAATCCTTCACATTTAATCAATTAACATCTTAAAATTTAATCTCTATCTAACCGAAACTACAAGTCCCCAAACAGCTCTATAAACAGCAACAAATCTTTAGTTTAACCTTGTTAATTTCAATTTATAACATTTAAATCCTTGAAAGCTAACACAAGCAACAATCACTACTCAAGATAAGCATTTTTCAAATCATCAAACTTAATAATTCAACTAACAATTTCCAGCCCAAAGAACAGTCCCAAAATCAGTCCTTAGACTTATTATAATCTATTAATTTAGTCCCCCAACTAGCTTGGTCTAGCTTCAAGAGTCCCAAAAATGCAAAATCTATTAGAAAAGGAAGTTCAAAACACTTACATGCAAAGCATTCAAAATTCTCAATTGCATTATCCCTATACTTACATAACTTCACAATTTAACCCTTTATTCAGATAAACCTCAAGACAACAATCCCAAAAATATAAAATCCATGAAAAATAATTCAAGAAAACACTTACATGCACCAACTTGTTTTTGCCGAATATAAAGCTCCTTTAATGGAGTTTCTTGTTTTCAACTTTTGCTGGTTGTACAAAACAAGGAGATGATCATATTTTATCATCTTTTGTTTTATTTCAATATTAACTAAATTACCCTTTTAGCCTTAGTACTATTTTAGTTTTACAATTGTGACATGCATGAATCATCCCACTAACCAACACTAAGATACAATCTCCACTTGAGTCCCTTTAATTATTTTCATGGACACTTATCTCTATAGTTAATAGAAATTAACTTTTGTAATTATTACGATTTAGTCATTTTTAATTAAATAACCATCTAAACATTAAAATTTATTAACTAAAAATTAATATGACACAAATAACAGTCCGTAAATATTTAGTAAAATATTTACGACTCATTTTATAGAAACGGTATCTCAATACCTCGTTTTCTAAAACCGCTTGACTTTAAGGATTTACTACTTGAACCCAATTATTTATTAAAATAACCTAAATTATCAAATCAAAATTTATTATAGAACTATATTTGACTTGTAAATATTAAATAATAATATTAACTAACTCATTTGTCGAATTGGTGACCCCGAAACTACAGTTTTCGATATTACTAAAAAAATGGGTTGTTACAAAATTAGTGACTAATTAGGGTATAAAAGTAAGAGTTAATGGAATTTTATCATCATCTTTGTTAGTTTACTGTGCACCATAACCAAAAATTAAAGAAAGCTCCAGAGTTTCCCCTTTCACATTTGATCATTTGCTAAGTATCAAAATTAAGTCATTTTCTTGTAATTTTTATAGATTTGTGATCATGAGAGCTTGATTTAGCTAGCTCATGTATCAATTTGATAAATTATTGAAATTTTAGCAAGTTTTCATTGATAAATTGATGAATTAGGCATGAAATTCATAGATATTGAGCTTAGATTATGAAAATGACTAAATTGTGAAGTTAGTTAAGCTTGTTTGTTAGCTTTGTAAAATCAGGGACGAAATTGAATAAATATAAAATATATTATGAAATTATGCTAGATTTAGAAATTATAAGGTCCCTAATCAAAGTATGTGAAATAGAATTTTAATCTGAAGCTAGGAATAGAAAGTTATGCATATCTCGAGTTTAAAGACTAAATTGAATATAATGTAAAATATGTAAGAAATCGAAAAAGGGACTTATCAATCTCTTCACCCGTTACCTCTCTTGAACCTTCAAACATATTCTTTAATAGCTACAACAAAACTTAAAGTAGCTTAAATTACAAGGACGAAGCCAAATATGTATCATGCATGGCGGGCGTGTCTTAACCTTCGATTTTTTTTTGAGAATCGATTCAACCTTGACTCTAATACCAAAATTTATAGCACCCACACCCGACCCAATTACTGGATTCGATTATGATGTTTCACAACTTAAAAACCAATTGAATTTAACAAAAATACTAAGAATTTTTAAAAACAATGAGGTCTTGGCATATACCTTGAATTTGGCAATAACAGAATAATCAAATCAATTATTCACCAAGTAAAACAGTTTCAGACAAAAATTTGGCAGAAGCGTTATAAAAGTTGATAGAGTTATATAATTCGCAAGATGGGTTATTTTCCATAAAAAGTTTCAAGTGCATCATTGGCTGTTTAACATCATTCAAAACAGTTTGGCATATATGCCTAAAAGATGATTTCATAAACCATAGTCAATAAGATTTAACATATACTTCAAGAGTTCGTAAAATTTGTCATAAAATAGTGTTTTAGGAAAAGATGTAGATTATAACAAAGTTGTTTACAAATAGGTCTACACGCCACCCTTCAAAATGGTCATGCATGATACAAAAATAGACACGTGGCTCACTACAAAAAGTAACTCTGGCATAGTCCCCTTCTACATAATTTCTTCTTCTATCAACACGCCTGAGAAGGAAAGGATAACAAAGTAAGTTCAATCGATTAGTGAGTCCCATAAATAAAGAAAACACAAACTATGAACAAGGATACCACTAGTAACAAGCATTAATACTCATAATAATACTCAACCTTTCAGAGAGGTTCAAACATGCTAATCATTAACATAACACTAACAAACTCAATCCGCCAACTGAACACAACTCATGGGCATACACTATTTACCCGTTAGACCATAACTTAAAACAATGTGCACGTTTTGTACATGACCTATACTTGTGCCAATGTGAGACCCAAAATTCAATCAAAATCATATCAATCGGTCATATTCATATGCATAAACTCCACCCCTTAACTCCTCATATCATTTTTGTTTAACTGAACATGTTTTCTCGTTATCTGCTAGTCCAGTTTGCAATATAGCTACCTTGTTGGAGGCATCACAAACTTATCTCCTTCTTCTTTATCATATATCACGTTTCAAATATAGATTGTAACACTCGATACATGGCCATATCGTCGAGCCCGAGTAATAGGACGCTACACCACCATCTCACATTGTTGTCATCATATACCGTTATTTTGTTATGCATGCAAATTTTTTTACTTTTATTATTTAAGCAATCATGCAAAATTTAGGTCATATATACCCTAAGTAGGTTAAAACATGCTCGACAATCATCAAAGTAAACGAAATAACAGTGCAAATGTCGCATTTAAAGTCCACGAATTCCCAAGAGTAATAGACATGCAATCAACTAAAGGTAATAGCAAAACCAACATAAAGACTACCACATTGCCTTTTAATTCGAATAACATAAATAAATGATTAACATCTACTAATAGCAACTAAAAAGCTTGGCTTGGATCACTTCTCGAGCCCACACCGCACACACCGGCACTACGTATCTGCAATGGTTAGAAAAGGAGGAGTGAGCTTAACAAGCTTAGTGAATGCTCAGAATAACCACTACGCAAATAAGTTATTATGCATTTATGAAACAGTCATATTACATATGTTTAAACATCTTTAGTGGGTCCATTAACACATTAATCACATTAACACTTAAGCATAAGTCTTCTTAACTTTTAAGCATAAATCACATTAATTTTTAAGTATAAATCACATTAACTTTTAAGCATAAATGATATTAAAATTTAAGCATTTATCACATTGCACATTAATCAAATTTAATCAAATGAATATTTCAACATTTATCACATCACATATTAATCACATTTAATCACATTCAGTCATATTTTATGATAAATTGGCTCTTAAGATTATGAAACATAAAGTGGACTCTATCACCACACATTGGATACGCGGATCTCCAAACACACCAAATATGACTCATAGAGTCAAACATGTCCCATAAGTGAAGCATATAGCTAACACTCTCCAAACACACCACACATACATATCTCGTCGAATGGAGTGCAGCTAACATTCCCTTCTCTCTTAGAAAAATGTCTCTGGGCTTCAACGCCCCATATATCACAACACAAAGGTGAGTACTCACAATCCTATGGAATGCCAACTATATCCAACAGTCTCATAAGGTCACAAAGCCCAAATATCCACATTATTATCGCATATTTTCTTTACTGATTTTCCGCACAGATTCACTACATATTCACATTATTAGCATGATATAATCACTATCACATGGCATGAATACATACCCACATATTTATTGTCACATGGCATGATAACATATCCATATATTTACTGTCTCACGACATGAATAACATACCCACACATTTACTATCACATGGCATGAATAACATATCGACATATTTACGGTCTCATGGCATGAATAACAAACTCCCATATTTACTTTCATAACAGTCATCACAATCTTATAACACATGTCATAGCATCTCATATATGTATTTTCACAATTGCACAAGCACACACACATATCACATTTAATCATCGGTATGAGAACACGTACACTCAAAATTTAGAGTAGGGGTTTAGGCTACCTCTAAATTCCCAAATACACAATGAATTATCTACGAGTAGTGATTCCAAAACACTCACCACAATTTATGCTTTTGCCGAAAAATCGAAAGCTTAGACAAGCTTTCCTTTACCTTTATCTCTACTCGTTGAAGGTCCTATTGACTCCGACGCTTCAACAAGACATACCACACAAATATACAAGCAATAATAGTCCTCAACTCATCTCAAACAGTCATAAACAATAGCTTAAGCTACGTTCTCTTTTAATTGAAACCTTTAACATAAAAAGCTTAAAATTCTAATATCTCGGTCTACACTTAATCTTTTCACACAAAATGAATTTTGTTCATATATATATTCATCTACAACTAATTCTAAACCTTTAAACTACACATAATTACACGTTTTAAGGTATCAAAATTTTTTGACATACAATGGCTATAATAAAGAAAATTTATTAAAAACTCAAGAAATCTTTAACGAAACTTCAAATTAACTTTAGAAACCTTCTAATCATGTTAAAACTAATTGAAAAACACTTTAAAATTAAGCTTTTATTCATAAACTCGAAACTTACCATTAATGATCTGATTTTCTGCTTTTATTTAAAACATGTGTTTTAATAGCTAAAAATTCAGTTTAAGAGACTAGACATCATTTAAAACTCATAAGAAATAGAATGGTTACCTTTGCTTGAAGAAAAAAAAGTTTTGACACAATTCCGAAAAAACTCACGTTTGGAGAAGATGATGAAGTTTTTTGGTGTTTTTCTTGGTTTTAATGGGTATTTAAAGTTCAAGGGTTATTAACAATTAAAAAATATTAGGAATTAGAAGTATAAATCAATTGGGAGAGCTTGGGGGAGCAAAGGACGGCATAAATCATGTGAGGAGGTGTATTTTACGTGAAATTCTATTAAAAATGGGGTTTTTAGGTTTATTTTGGATATTTGGTCAAATTCCTTCATAAAAACTCTTAATTTTGACTCTTTTGCAAATCAGTTCTATTTTCAAAATTAGAGGTATTTAAAACTTATTTTTAAAAATTGATTTAATTTCCTAATACCATTGTCGAAAAAATTTACCAATTACCAACCTTACGAAATTTCGAGCACATATAGGCTAAAATACCCTCAAAACTTCTATGCTTAATTTTGAGGTGTGACATAGATGATACTGGCTCACACTGAAAGGAGAGTACTTTATCTCAAAACATGGACTAACCATACTCACTCTGACAACGTTGGTTTAACATCACCATAAACAGATACCACAAATTACATCATTGAGAGGGAACACTTACCTTATGTAATTTATATAGAAAAAGGATTTTATAACACAAAGGAAATAAGAAGGAACTCGCCGGAAAGTCTAATACATTAATTTACTCAGCATTTCTCTTGCCTTTATTTCTCAAACCTTCACTAGCTTCTTGAGCTAAAAAGAGAGACAAATATATCTATCAGATCATTAAACTACTGAAATTTAACATGCATGCAAGAATCGATAGCATGCAACCTAAAATCAGAAAGTTTCCTTCCTCACAAGTGGTTCTAAAACCTATGCATGTTTTACTGTAAATACGTAAATTCCTTCAATAATAACCTAAGGGCTTACCAAAATTACTAGTAAGCTGGTACTAACAATGGAGTCAGCTAGATATTGGAAACTTCTCGTTGATGATTTCAACTTAGAAATTTCTAAAGTTTAGTGAAGAACGCAAAGAAGAAGAAGCATAAGTAAAACGTAAAAACATGCTAGCAAGCTATCCTTATATAGTAGAGATAACCATGAACAAAACTTAGTGAAAATTTAGAGGATTCCATGATCGCTCTAGAACTTCAAGAAGATAATAATTAAGAATCTAATCATCTACAGTACCCTAGTTCATTTCTAACTAGGTCTCAACTAAATTCCAACATTACAAACCGAGCCATCGCAATGTATTCTAAACACGGAAATAAATTTATCAAGCTGCGAACTAACGAGTTCACCTAAAACATCTAGAGTTGGCGGATAGCTTTAAAAGAAGAGTCTGCCAAATCTTGAAGTTCGCCAAATGGTGAATCCCCCAGAATATGCCACACAATCAAACACAAATACTTCACTAACTTATTCATTTTCTACCTTGGACTTAACTGACTTACACGTCAAACAGTAACTTGACATAGTTTTCGTTGGGTGGGTTGTTACAGGTCGTCTTGCACTTTATGAGTTCATCGTGCATCTCTTCCATCTCTTTTTGCAATGTCAACACAATGGCCTCAAGGGCTTTATTCCGTTGGACAAGGTTGTTCATGGTCTCAGACAAACTCCTTTCTTCCGCATCCTTTAGCTCTTTCTTGAGTTCTTCATGTTTTGTCTTGAGTGATGAACGCGAACTTGGTTAAGGACATATTATACATGCGACTTTCTAAGGATCTCAACCTATCCTTCAAACTAGCCCACGAACCTCTATTCTTCCTCTTGTTGACAACATTGTTCTCATCAGGATGGCCATATTGGTAGACAAAATCGAAACTCATCATCCTTGATGACCTCGAAATGACTAAGCTCTAATACCACTTGTCACATGCTTAAAACTTAAGCCAAGCAACCATGCAGCCTTAGGCTTGAAAAATATATCACAAGTATGTCTAAGTAAGCTTTCGAGTAAGCACCTTGCTCGTTAAATTGGATTGTTCCTAACAAACTTGGTGAAGAAAATAAAAAAGCAAGAAAGGTTTAAAAGAATGGAGCTCTGATTACTTAAATGACTTATGTACAAATGAGGGTAGGGTGTCCCTCTATTTATAGGCAAAGCCCCATGGACATCAACGGTTGAGATTGAGTTACAAGGTTCATTATGGACGATGGGGATCTACTCCCTACTAACTTTCAACTACTCATTAAATGTTATATAATTAGGGTGATCAAGTGTGGACAAGCCAACTTACATACATCTAAAATCTTCCAAGGCATTATGAACTCATGTAGGCTCAAAACCCCTATGTAGCATTATATGGCCATTTGATGGTGCTTGTACTCGTTTCCTGGCCTATGACATATATTTTCTTCCTAATTTAGTGCTTTTATTGTCTCTTTTGTACTCCGTTTAGCATGCATCATTATCATTTTATACTTAGTTTTCATGTTTTCTATCTCATTGCTAGTTAGTTTCAATTCTTGTTATTTTTATCTATTTTTGTACTAATGTCGACGCAATCAACCGATATATTGCGCCTTAGAATTGCCAGCGCAGGAATCAGCCCAAGAGCTCAATTATGGAAGAAGAATGCAACCACAAGACCAGTTTGGAATTGCGATCAGTAATGTCGACGTATTAGAATTGAACCTCAAATGAGTAGAGTTAAGTTGAATTTACACTGGAAGTACCAGCGCAGGGATATCATAGATGTCGCTGCAATTACAATGTCAAATTGCGTCTAACAGTATAACGACAACCTGCAGATCTCTAAAGAAAACATGTAATTTGCGTGAGTGCACAACTGTACTCTAACTAACTTTGACAACTGCAAAAATCTAGATTTGAATATGAGAATGAAGGATTAAAATTGCAAACTTTTAGAGGCTATAAATAGACGGAAAAAAGAAGGAAAAGAATCATCAAGAGCAATGGAATTAAATCCTGAAAATTATGTGTGAATCAAATATTTGAGCTGGAATTCGATGAGTTGATGAACTAAGTCTGCAACTGCTTCTGATGAGAGGTGATTAATGCCGAGCAAGAGGAACAAGTAGAGAGTAGACCTAGTAGTCTAAAGATAGTAAGCTTCGTTTTACTCTTTATTTCTTCTTGAACGATGATGGATTCTGTTGATATTAAATGAATATGAGAGTATCTTTTAATAATATATCATTTTAATTCTTATTTACATTGCTTATTCTCTTATTCTTGGATTTAACCTCTCTAAACACAAAAATGAAATTGCAGTACATCGACATCAAGAGATACGGTGATAGGTTAGATTAACAAGTGGGTTAGGCGAGAGCTGCTCGGGACTGGGACAGACTCCAGGTTCTTGTTTTTGGATACACATCATTGCTCGCACAGAGAGGTGGAGTAGTGTATTTGAGTCGGGATTAAGTAAGGAGTTATTATGAGTAAGAACTCAAAAGGGCCTCATTGTTGCGACAATTCATCTATATTATACCTTGTCGAAGCATCTAGCGTTGCAACCTGTAGAATCAGTGAACCATTCCACCCTTTTCACTTGATCATTTTTATATTTCCTGCATTTAAATTTTTAGCATTCAACACTCAACACATTTGGATTTATTTTTAGTACACTGACATTTAACCTCTGATATATAACTCTAATGCATTGATAGTAATGATTATTTTAGTGTGCAGATCTGACGTAATTACGCTGACATCCTAACTTGCATTATACTGATTTTTAATATTGATTGTTCTGACATTAGGACATCAAGAACCATCTCCTCGTGGGATCGAAATTTGATAGCTCTGTCTATCAACTATACTTGCATCGACGTGTGTACGCTTGCACAATTGTTGTGTCATAAAAACATTGATAAAGTTTTGGCGCCGTTGCAGGGGAAATTAGAGTTTATTCGATGTTTACTTTTTTTTATTGCAATTATTTTTACTTACTTAATTTTTAACTTCTATTAATTATTTATCGTTCTTTTTTTATTTTGAAGGTATTGTATGTCTACAAGGAGAAATCCTAAGGACATCGTAAGCTTTGATCCAGAGCTTGAGAGAACACTTAGGAGGAAAAGGCAAGAACAAAGGAAGATGGCTGGTAACTACAACAATAATAATATATCACCATTGCTGCCACAGGACAACATTCCTCCAATGCTGCCACAAAATTTACCACCACCACGTCCACAAGAAGAGCAAATACAGAATAGGCCAATAAGAGATTTTGTTGTGCCTATACTCGATGATCTACAACCAGGGGTTGTGAGACCGGCAATTCAGGCTAGCAACTTTGAATTGAAACCGATGATGTTTCAGATGCTCAATTCTAATGGACAGTATTCGGGTTTTCCATATGAGGACGCATGAGAACATTTGAAATCATTTTTACTTATTTGTGCATCCTTTAGTCAACATGGTGTCCCTAATGGTGCTTTGAAAATACAATTATTTCCTTATTCATTACAGGGAAAAGCTCGAACATGGTTTTTAGGATTACCGGTTGGATCTATCACATCCTGGAATACGTTAGCAACGCAGTTTGTCTTAAGATTTAATCCGCCGACAATGAATGCAAGGTTGCGAAATGATATCACTATATATAATCAACTCGATGACGAGAATTTACACATAACATGTGAGCGCTACAAAGCATTGCTTCGATGCTACCCAATGAATGGGATTCAACAAAAGACTCAGATTGAAATCTTTTATAATGGTTTGAATGCTCAGACAAGGAATCTTGTCGACGCATCTGCAAACAATCCATTGTTGGATTGCACATATGATGAAGCGGTTCGAATTCTGGAGAGGATAGCTCAAAACGATTACCAATATCCTATTTTTCGTTCTCCACAGGTGAAAACTAACCTTGGAGTTCTTGAATTAGTTGCTAATTTTGCATTGTCAGCACAGGTATCTTCCTTGGCCAACATAATTAAGAACATGAATGGAACAAGCAATATTGCTCTAATACAAATAGCCCAGCAAACGGATGCGCCGATATTTTCGTGTGAGATTTGTGGCAACAACCACAGCTATGAAGATTGCTCACAGCATGTAGAAAATGCATGTTATGTTAACAACATCCGAGAGGGTTCATTTAGTAACTCCTACAAAAATCATTCGCAATAACCTTGGGGAAATCAAGATACATCCACATTTCGATATGAAAACTTTTTGAACCAAGGAGGTTATAGGCAAGGAGGTTACAACAACAACCAATTGCAGAATTATCATCAGAATTCACAAGTAAATTCTCATACTGAACCAATGCAGTCACATAGTCAAATGCAACCACAATCACGATTGCAACCATAACTATCTGTTTTACCGTAAATGCAATGACAGCATCAGCAGAAGCAATTTAATCAACTTAAGGTAGATCCTATGGATGCTCTCGAAGAAATGATGCGCGAGCATACCCGAACCAAAACGATAATGCAGGGTAATTCTTCTTTAATACGAGCATTGGAAGCACAACTTGGACAGTTGGCCTTTAATCACAACACTAGATCACCAAGTACTCTACCTAATGATACTGAAAATCCAACACAACGAGGGAAGAAGCATTGTAAAGTAATAACACTAAGAAGTGGAAAACAGAAGGTATAATTAAGTAATTCTGATTAAGACTATGTCGAAGCATCCACTTCACAGCAGCAAGAAGAGGTTATAATTAAAGAAAGTCAAGCACAGAAGAATGTGGAAGAACCAACTGTAGTACCATCTCTACTTACAATTTGTCCAGATAAGTTATCGACACAACCATCACTGTCGAAGCAACAAAGTTATCCACACCCACCTACTGCAACCATACCTTTGTCATTTCCACAATGTTTCAAAGAAAAAGTTCATGATGAAGAATACCACAAGTTTGTTTCTACTTTAAAATAATTACATATTAATATACCTCTAATAGATGCTCTTGTACAGATACCCAGTTATGGGAAATACATGAAGGAGCTATTATCAAAGAAAAAGAAACTATCCGACATCGAGATGATTGCGCTCACAGAGGGGTGCAGTGCTGTACTCACAAACAAGTTGCCAAAAGATGAAAGATATTGGCAGCTTTACAATTCCATACTTCATTGGAGATCATTACTTAGGTAAAGCATTATGTGATTTAGGAGCTAGCATTAACCTAATGCATTTGTCTACTTTTAGAAACCTAGGAATCGGATCAATGAAGCCCACTGCAGTGACATTGCAATTAGCGGATAGATCTTTAGCACAACCGGAGGGACAAATCAAAGATGTTCTTGTTCGAGTTGATAAGTTGGTGTTCCCTGTTGATTTTATCATCCTAGATTGCAAAGTTGATAAGGAGGTACCCATTATTTTGGGAAGGCCATTTTTAGCAACGGGACGAACGCTTATCGACGTGTTCAAGGGAGAACTAGTGATGCGTCATAATAATGACCAAGTAACCTTCAGTATGTTTAAAGCAGCACCGTTAAGGCCCAAAGAACAATGTCACCAAGTTGATGTGTTGGACAAAATTATTTCGAAGAATTTCATATCAGGATTTTAACATTGGCTGATACTAATGCAGTGACATTTACTGATGATATCTTAGACGACTGTGTTGACAAAGAGGAGGTGAGCAATTGTGAGTTACGAAGAATTGGCAAATGGAATCGTTGGATTTGTCTAACAGGATAATTTCAGTTTTTAAACCGTCTACAGAGCAAGCTCCTACCTTGGAGTTAAAATAATTACCGACACATTTCAAAAATGTATTCCTTAGTGACAATGAGACACTGTCTGTTATTGTCAACGCATCCCTCAACGCAACACAAGAAGAGAAGCTTATTACAATCCTGAAAGAACATAAAAAAGTCATAGCTTAGAGCATCGCAAACATCAGAGCCATCAGTCCTTCTTTCTGCATGCATAAGATAAGGTTAGAAGAAGAAGGAAAGCAATCCATTGAGCAATAAAGATGACTCAATGAGAAAATGAAAGAAGTGGTAAAGAAAAAAATCATCAAATGGTTGGATGCGAGAATAATATCCCTATTTTTTACAGTAATTGGGTAAGCCTCGTTTAATGTGTTCCAAAAAAAGTGGTTTTACTATTGTGACCAACGATAAAAATGAGTTAATCCCTACTCGCATCGTAATTGGATGGCGTGTATGCATGGATTACCGACGATTGAATGCGGCCACAAAGAAGGACCATTTTCCACTTCCTTTCTTCTATCAAATGATAGATAGACTAGTTGGTAAAGCCTATTATTGCTTTTTGGATGGCTACTCTGAATACAACCAAATAACTATTGCACCAGAAGATCAAGCAAAAACCACATTTACATGCCCTTTTAGTACTTTTGCTTTTCGACGGATGCCATTTGGATTGTGTAATGCACTAGCCAAATAGCTTTTGCACCGGAAGATTAAGCAAAAACCACATTTACATGCCCTTTTAGTACTTTTGCTTTTCGACCGATGCCGTTTGGCTTATGTAATGCGCTAGCAACGTTCCAGAGATGTATGATGGCGATATTCTCGGATATGATTGAAGACTCACTCGAAGTATTCATGGATGATTTTTCAGTCTATGGACAGAGTTTCGACCAATGTGCTGACAACTTGGAAAATGTTTTGATAAGATGCGATGAAACAAACTTGGTTCTGAATTGGGAAAAATGCCACTTCATGGCAATAGAAGGAATTGTCCTTGGCCATCGAATCTCGTGTCAAGGCATTGAAGTATATAGAGCAAAGGTAGAAATCATCGAAAAATTATCACCACCTACCACTGTTAAAGCAATAAGAAGCTTTCTTGGACACGCGGGCTTTTATAGAAGATTTATCAAAGATTTCTCCAAGATAGCTAAACCTTTATGCTCTTTATTAGAGCAAAATTAAAAGTTTGTATTCGATGACATCTGTTTGGATGCATTTACAATAATAAAGACAAAGTTGGTGCAAGCTCCAATTGTCGTCGCACCGGATTGGACGCAACTATTCGAATTAATATACGAAGCTAGCGACTTCGCTGTAGGAGTTATCCTCGGACAAAGGAAAGAAAAGGTATTTCATCCTATCTATTATGCCAGTAAAACACTAACTAAGACGCAGGTTCATTACATAACAACTAAAAAAGAGTTACTAGCAGTGGTCTTCACATTTGACAAGTTTCGTTCTTATCTTGTCGGCGCAAAGACTACAGTCTACACGGATCACTCAGCTTTGAGACACCTTTTCAACAAAAAAGATGCTAAGCCTAGACTTATTAGATAGATCTTACTCCTCCAAGAGTTTACTGTTGAAATCAAAGATAGAAAGGGATCAGAGAATCAGGTAGCTGACCATTTGTCTCGACAGGAAAGTGAGAGCGAAGATGGATAACAGACTCAGATTTTCGAAGCATTTCCTGATGAGCAATTATTCACTGTCGACACATCACCATGGTATGCTGATGTAGTCAATTATCTTATGTGTGGAAAGCTACCCATGAGTGCAACTGGTCATAAAAAATCAAGTTCATACGCGATGCTGCTAAATATTATTGAAATTAGCCATATTTATTCAAGGTATGCGCTGACAATATAATTCGCTATTGTGTTCCTGAAGAAGAAATGATGTCAATACTGCGACATTATTACGATGCCCCTTATGGAGGTCATTTTTGTGGAATAAGGACTGCTGTAAAGGTCCTGCAATCCGGATTCTATTAGCCCAATTTATTTCGAGATGCCCACAATTTCGTGCAACAATACGTAATGGTAAAATTTCTCGACTTAATGAGATGCTCCAACAACTTATCATTGAGGTAGAACTTTTCGATGTTTCGAGTATTGATTTCATGGGACCATTTCCAAACTTTTTTGGAAATATGTATATACTAGTAGCTACATCCTCACAAGGTTTGGAAGCTCGAGAGCGTTGATAAGCGACCAAGGCACTCATTTTTACAACAATCAAGTGGCGACTGCATTAAAACGATATAGTGTGAAGTATCGTATGGCTACTACGTATCACCCACAAATTAATAGTCAAGTCGAAGTATCTAATATTCAAATTAAAGGTATATTAGAGAAGGTGGTTAATCCATCTAGAAAGGATTGGTCAATCCGGTTACATGATGCATTGTGGGCACTTCACACCGCTTATATAACCCTATTGGGAATGTCGTCATATCAGCTAGTATTTGGAAAATCTTGTCACCTACCTGTCGAACCTGAACATAAAGCTATGTGGGCAATTAAATAGGTAAATATGGATTATGATGTAGCTGTTAAAAAGCGAATGCTGGGCATCACAGAATTAGAAGAGATTCGACGCCATGCCTATGAGAAAGCGGCGATATACAAGGAAAAGACAAAGAGATGGCATGACAACATCATTTTGCGTTGATAATTTCATCCTAGTCAATTGGTACTTTTATCTAATTCGCATTTAAAATTGCATCCAGGGAAATTTCGATCAAGGTGGTCAAGTCCTTTCAAAGTTGTCGAAGCATTTCAAAGCGGTGCGGTGACAATCGAAAATTTACAAGATGGACAACAATTCCAAGTAAATGCCAACGTCTTAAACACTATGTGAGCTTAGACGTTCGATAACCAAACGAAATCATCAACCTGGTGAAATTTAATTAATGTCGACGCATTTCTTTATTTACTTTCAGTTATTTCACTTTTAGTTGTGTTGTTTCATATTCTTAGCAAAAATAAAGGTCATCTTTTTGTTGACGCATTAAAGCACAGATTTTCGACGCATTCAATGATGAATCAGCATTACTTTTTCAGCAAGAATCTCGTCGATTGATTCTTTCTTATCCCAACCGTTAGATTGAAATGAAATCAATACGATCTGCAGCCTGGCAATTAGTGGCTGCAGACATATCGTTTCCCCATAAGTTTTCACTCATTACACTTAGGTTATAAAACTCTCACTGTAGTTATCTTCTTCTTCACAATCGCCATTGTTACTATCAATCATCCTTCTTTGACGATTTCCTTTTTCTTACTCAAAGGTAATATTTTTTTCCTTTCTTGCAATCTTTGTTTACTCTCTGATAATTGCACCATGGCTAAAACTCGTGCATCCAGAAACACTCCAAAGCCTTCATTTCAAAATACTCCAACCAACCCTATTGTGATTCCGTCCACAATACCACCGTCTTCATCCACAGGCCCGATTTTATTTTTAACGACTGCGGCTAAAGACAGATATCACAACATAATGCTGAAACGTAATATACATTCTGAACAGGGCATCCAACTTTCACCAAACTTGGCCCTAGGAAAATAGGTCCACCGTACCATCAGTCGTTTGGGGTGGGAATTTTTCTGTGATCATCCATCTGGTTATTCCTCTACTTTTGTTCGGGAATTTTATGCTAACTTAGTGGACAAGGAACAAGAATTTGTTTTTATCCGAGAAGGGCTTATACCATGGAGTGCGGTGCAAATCAATATCTTGCTATGAATATCGGAACGAGTAGACAGTCACTCACCCTTCATGCACAGCATGAATAAAGATAGCCTGGCTGCGATGATTAATGACTTTTGCATCGACAATGCTTCATGGACAGGCAGCGGATTTCATAATTTTACAATGCATCGACGTTATCTAACGACTTTCTGTAACGTATGTGCTTGTTGCATTCAATCTCGCACCATCGTCACATCGACATTGGGGAGATCATACATGATCAGATTGTGGAAGCTGCTGGAAAACAAAATGGTATTCTCCCTTTCCCTTCTCTTATTATGCTCATGTGTCAACATAAAGGCATTATGTCAAAAGATGATGAGGAGGTTATGGAAAACAAGGGTCCGATAAATGATATATCAGTCGAAAGGATGACAAGAGGCCAAGATATGCCTGTAGCCAAAGAAATTTTGACGAAGGAAGAAAAAAAAAGGGAAAAAGAAAGAAGAACAGACTAATGCACCCACAGATCCACAAACATTAAGACGACTGGCTAGTTTGGAAATTCTTCTTTACCGTGTTGATGTATGTACAATCCATTTTTTGAGTGTTTTAGAGGATTTGGATTACAGGCAGCATATATTTTATTCATATACAAAAGCTTGGAATGAGGCCATTGTCGCTGCACTGCGTCATATCAGCACCAGACCACTACCAGAATTTCTAAATTTCCTGATATCTTCTTTCATATGCAACAATCTTCATCTGACAGACCTACCACTGATGGTATGACCAACTAAATGCCAACAAGAGTTCACATCTCTAATGATGACAACACCGAAAGGCATTCAAATGCTGAGCAGGATTGTTATCGCAATATAGCTGATTTGTTCTAGAACGAATTCTCAAACAGTTTAGGAGTAAATATGGCTGACAGCAGATATTGTAGGAGAAGATGTCAACGCAGTCAACTGCGATGACAAAGGCCCAACTGAGGATGAATAACCTGTGGAAGAGGAAGTCAATCAAGAAGATGAGAAAGAGAAGGAGGAAGAAAATGAAAATGAGAAGGAAGAAACAAAGCCTGTAGAGGTGCAGGAAAAGAAGGAATTTGATGATGCTCCAACATTGATCGTGGAGGACGATGTGGGAGCATCCAGCCCAGAAGTGACTCGACCTACTGCGAGTCAGGCTGAAATTGTCACAGGCGAAATAGAGGAGCTGAATCCTCTCGCTATTGTACCATGCATAGCACCACTCACCGAAATCCATCCATCTTATGTGACAATTGATGAGGTCGTCACCCAACCTGTCGAGGGAGAGCAATCTACTGAGCCGATTGGTTCAGAAAGAGGCGAAATGGCAAGAAAGTGAAGAAGAACCATGACGAGAGGGAGCGCAAAAAGAAAGAAAAGGCAGCCACTACATCAGTTGCTGATGAATGACTTGGTACATTTTTTTATTAAGTTTTAATGCATTTTTATTATCAATGCATCATTTTGTTAACTTAGTTGCATTGTAGTTGCATTTCTATTATTTTTGTATATTATTGTCAGTGCATTGGGGACAATGCAGACATTAAGTTTGAGGGGGAGATAATGTGAAATAGAAATGCAATTATAGCCACATATTTAAATTTTATTTGTTTCTTTCGTTAATGAAAATTCACAAAATTTCAACTTGAATGTGCTCACAATTTTTATCTTAATGTGTAATTCTTGAATTGTTTGGATGTTGATGTATATATTGGATGAATATGAATGAATGATGAGTCTGCTATTTTTGAATGAATGATTGGAATTGTTTCAGCAATGAATGACTAGTGTTTATGTTTGAATCTTAAACTAATTGACCCGCTGCAGCAACATTATATAAATAAAAGACACTCTAATGTTAGTGCATTATGACTTTTCAAGGAAGACCACTCCGCTGCAGGTTTAGAAAAATTATCTAGCAAAAGGCTATCACTGCAAAAGTGTGTGTCGGAGTAATTACATACTTCTTGAGGGTTTGTTGCACCCCATCGTTAATGCCCAGGAACAAAGGTAGAGTAATGTAAGGACATTTCTTAATCATTTGAAAAAGGAAGAAAATGAAAAAAAAAATATTTTTATGATAAATGCTGTATTAGTTCAAGGAAGATTAGGATTCAATGCATGTCACTGACATTTATGAAGTTGCAGTTCTTAAAAATTCATTTATATAAATTGTCGGTGCATTATTCTATCATATGAATACAATTTGTACATTAGAAATTTAGAGAATTTAAGTTGTATGGATAATGATTGCGGTGACATTTTTTTGTGATTTTGTTAATTTTTGTTTACTTGAGGACAAGTAAAAACTTAAGTTTGGGGGTGTGATGGTATTACAAATGAGATATATTTTCTTCCTAATTTAGTGCTTTTATTGTCTCTTTTGTAATCCGTTTAGCATGCATCATTATCATTTTATACTTAGTTTTCACGTTTTCCAACTCATTGCTAGTTAGTTTCAATTCTTATTATTTTTATCTATTTTTGTACTAATGTCGACGCAATCAGCCGATATATTACGCCTTAGAATTGTCAGGGCAGGAATCAGCCCAGGAGCTCAATTATGGAAGAAGAATGCAACCATAAGACCAACTTGGAATTATGACCAGCAATGTCGACGCATTGGAATTGAACCTAAAATGAGTAGAGTTAAGCTGAATTTACACTAGAAGCACCAGAGCAGGAATATCACAGATGTCGGTGAATTACAATGTCAAATTGCGTCTAACAATACAGTGACAACCTGTAGATCTCTAAAGAAAACATGTAATCTGCGTAAGTGCACAGTTGTACTCTAACTAACTTTGACAGCTGCAAAAATATAGATCTGAATCTGAGAATGAAGGATTAAATCTGTAAATTTTTAGAGGCTATAAATAGACGAAAAAAAGGAGGAAAAGAATCATCAAGAGCAATGGAATTAAATCCTGAAAATTATGTGTGAATCAAATATTTGAGCTGGAATTTGGTGAGTTGATGAACTAAGTCTGCAACTGCTTCTGATGAGAGGTGATTAATGCCGAGCAAGAGGAACAAGTAGAGAGTAGACCTAGTAGTCTAAAGATAGTAAGCTTCGTTGTACTCTTTATTTCTTCTTGAACGATGATGGATTCTGTTGATATTTAAATGAATATGAGAGTATCTTTTAATATTATATCATTTTGATTCTTATTTACATTACTTATCCGCTTATTCTTGGATTTAACCGCTCTAAACACAAAAGTGAAATTGCAGTACATCGACATCGAGAGATGCGGTGACAGGTTAGATTAACAAGTGGGTTAGATGAGAGCTGCTCGGGACTGGGACAGACTCTAGTTACTTGTTCTTGGATACACATCATTGCTCGCAGCGAGAGGTGGAGTAGTGTATTTGAGTCGGGATTAAGTAAGGAGTTATTGCGAGTAAGAACTCAAAAGGACTTCATTGCTGCGACAATTCGTCTATATTATACCGTGTCGACGCATCTAGCGTTGCAACCTGTAGAATCAATGAACCATTTCCACCCTTTTCACTTGATCACTTTTATATTTCCTGCATTTAAATTGTTAGCATTCAACACTCAACACATTTGGATTTATTTTCAATACACTGACATTAACCTCTGATATATAACTATAATTGCATTGACAATAATGATTATTTTAGTGTGCAGATCTGACGTAATTGCACTAACATCCTAACTTGCATTATACTAATTTTTAATATTGATTGCTTTGACATTAAGACATCGAGAACCATTTCCTCGTGGGATCGATATCCGATAGCTCTGTTTATCAACTATACTTGCATCGACGTGTGTACGCTTGCATAATTGTTGTATCGTAAAAACACCGATCAACATTAAATTCTGTCAGGACATGACACATGTCCCTTCTTAAACCATTCCTACCATTAATAGTCAAGTAATCTCAACTTCTATGAAAAGTAAAATTTGATAATATTATTTAACAAAACAAGAGAAACTCCAAATAAATGGGTTAAAGTACCTAAGAGGTCCATGTATTATAAGAATTAGATCAAATTAATCTTTTTATTATTAAATGAATCAATTTAATCTCTATACTATTCAAAAAATCAAATAAATCCAAATTGTAACACAATTAATATTATTGTATAAAAATTGTCTTATAAATTATTTTTCGATTACAATTCAACTTCAAACAAAATATTTCATTTACAAAACTGTAAAAACTTTAAAATATTAACTCAATTAAAAATAAATCATATTTTTTAAATAATAAATATTACCTCTATTACAATTTAATTTTATCTATTTCTTTTTAATAATATAAAAAATAAATTGATCCATGAGAGAAATTAATTTGATAAAATCTCTATAATAACAAGACATTAAAAAATAGATTCACCAAATAAATATAATCATCCATGTCATTAAATTTCATATCATCTGCTATATATCAATCATACGTTAATTATTTCTATCTCATAAAAAACTAACATTATTGTTTTATATGACCTTGAAATCCTATATGTTAGCCTAACGATCAAAATATTCATCACTTCAAATATAACTTGAATTCAAATCATATTAGTCACTTTGTTGTTAAAATTTTATCCTCTTATAATTCACCCAAAAAAAATATCAAATTTAAAATCAATTTGAAAAAAAATTAATCCAAATTAAAAAAAATTCATTCAAATACCAAATTAAAAAAAATAGATACAAAATTTTAAAAAATTAAAGTTCATACCCTAAACCTACTGGATGCGCAGAAAACAATTCCACTTCTTTAATTGCCTGCTGCACCTTGCACAATACAAGAGTATACTGTATCATACTTGCAGGTACAAGTGATCATACTTGCAGCCAAAGCTATTGATAAAATATAAATCCTATTGTTGGAAGAAGCCATATTTAAACATAAGATACAAATTATAGAACTGCCTAGACATACGAGGAAAGGGACGTTCTATAATCTGTATCATTATTCGTCAAGACTTTGCAATTTGCATGCAGATATGGAGCTCAAAACCCAAGAATTGCTTACTGCTTTGGCTCCAGTTGTACTTGCCAGAGCTTCCGCATCTAATTGCCTGCGGCTTAACATCATGTGCTTCTTGCTGGGATCACACTTGACGGGCAACTCGACGCTATAAATTATGAAGATTGGAATTGCAGGGGAATCCAATAATGGGGCTCCCGGATCACCTGATATGGGTTTTCTATGCAGAATGATACCTCCTGCTGCGATTAAAACATCCTGTAGATCTCCCTTATAAGAAGGTTCAAAATCCCCCATTATATAGAACTTACACCCATCAAAAAGCTTTGGTTGCTGCAAAGATCATTGTTGTCAGTAGAAACAAAAACGATCAGAACAAAATCGGATAAACCAGTATGATCATATTAAATACACATGCAAGCATCATTTTCAAGAGTTTTCCAAGAAGCCCGATCTATATCTTATATTTTAGAAATAGAATCAAAATGATGAACTGAACTAATAGTTTAGGACAGATCAAGAGCATCGTAACAGCTACATTCTAAGGTTTCGAAAATATAAAATTTTGAAGACTAAGACCAAAAGGAACAGAGACCTTATTCTGGAGTCTCAGCCTTCCAAGTCGGGGACCATCCCTGATTCCATGAACGTCAATAGTTATTTCATATTGCAACTCATCAACAAGTTTCATGGCTTTGATGCAAGCTTTGACCCCTACAAAAACAGAAATTCAGATTACTAGATACAATTATAATTGGCACATGCATTTATGCAAGCTATAGCACATGTTTTACAGAAGTTCAGAATACAACATGCAGCTATAATCGGCGCATGCATTTAAGCAGTTATAATAGGCTCATAAAAATCTTAAAACTCTAAAATTCAAGAATTTTTCCGTGAAAAAAGTACTAACAATTTAGATTCAGTATCCACTTCCCCTCCAAGATACCCATTAAAATTTTAAGGGTTCTTTTGCATGCTCCATTTTCATTGGTGGATGCAATGACATGGGTAATATTTGAATCCCATCTCTTCAACACTGTAACACCAGCTAATTTCTCAAATTCAGACACGATTTCCTGTAGTTCAAAGTTAGATAAATGTTAAGGATTTTCTTTCTGTGAATAAAAAAAAAAAAAAGCACAAGCATAACAGTCAGTTTCACTTACCTTTTCCTCAACAGTGAGACCTGAGCAACAGAGAACCAATTTCTTGCATGATTCACAAGGATTCCATTTCTTCTGCAGACTAACTTCATCATTTATAGGAATTTCATTGTGGTGAATCGGCAACTGTCTGGAAAAGAAGCAAGAATATAATGAAATTTTTTATGAGCATGAACTGGGTAAGTACATCCAGAAACTAAAATAAACTGAGTGAATGTTCTGCATACCCTCTTAAATTGCGTCTTTTTTGGATTCCTTGGGACTCTGACTTTTCATTAGGCAACTTAGAGGTGGCATGGAGAGGGCATAAAATTACAAAGTTATCCTATAGATGAGATCCAGAATAAATACATGTTAAAAAGAAACAGTCTTAACTTTACAAAAAAATCACATCAAGAACGGAAAGGTGCTCAATCAGTATAATACTTACAGTATCCCACCGGCATTGTGAGACTAGTTTTGCACAGGGAACATGGAAACTCTTCCGACAACTTTTTTCATAACAGCCCAACGCTGCACCTTTGAGTCCACAACAGGAGCATTTTATTTTTCGACTTCTGGAGAGTTCAGCCTCAAGGTTGATTGCCTTATCATTTTCAAAATAAACATTAGGAGCCCTGCAAAAAAATTCTCTATAATATATTAACAATGCCAAGATTATAAAAGCAAAGTCTAGATCAAAAGAAAATTTATAGAGTATAAATTCTTTTACCATTCAGTGCAGTTCTTGTGTGAATGTATGACCTTAGAACCACCATTGTAATCTAGAGGAACAGATCTGCCTTCATAGTAATGAACCATCTCTCCAGAAGCCTGCAATTTTATTTAGAAAATAAGCTTGGGCAATTTATAGAAAAGATTGGTTGTTTTAGTCATATAATAGATGGTATGAAATACTAAAGCTCTAACCTCAGTTTCTTCCATAGAAAGACAGAAAGCACATTGTATTTTAATTGTAATGGTCTCACATTTATGCAGTGCCACTCCATTAGCAAGAGGCAACTTCTTTACTGTTGAGCTCTCTGAAATTCCAACAGTAGAACTCCCATGAACCTTTTCACTTAGTCTCTCTAGAGAAATATTAGTATTTCCTCCCTGCTGCTGTTGGTCTTCAGCCAACCCGATTTTCATGTCATCATTAAAAGAAACTTTAATCTTTTTTTTACAACCCAAGTTTTTTCCACTTTTCAAAGTTGTAGCCAACTTTACTTCTCTCGTATGTTTACTCAATCCTTTTCTGAACTGTTCAGCACCATTGTCATGAGCTAAGGGAACGGGAAGTGAAGACTTCTGTTGAATCATATATTCATTTGTCTGCCTGCAAACGGTTGAAACTTCTAAAGGGGTATCAACCTTAGCCATACTTAGTTTTTGTTTCTTCAACTTTGAACAAGATTTCTTTTGGCACTGGGCAGTGATCTTCCTGCAACGTTTTTCCATCCTTAAATTCTCATTTTCATCACCACATTTCCCCATACCCACTATGGCAGTCAATGGTGTGTCTTCCTGTTTAGGAGTTTTGGCAGAAAAATGTGATGCCATTGGTTCAGTTGCATGGTGATCCAAACCAGCCATCTTACAATTTTTCCTAGTCTTAGCCCAATATGAAGAACTACTACAGTCATCATTTTGTTTTTTATTAAAATCTTCAGACCCTTTTCCCAGATTGACATGATCTCCAGAAATATGACTGCTAGTTCTGTCAGCTATATTCTTTTGGGCAGTCTTTCTCTGTTTCTTACCCGACTCCCTGGATTTACAACTCCTTATCTTATTACTACTAACACACTGGGTTCTGGAAGATTCTATATTAGGCAGCATCTCCTCTGAAGCATCATGTCCTGTTATCATGCGTGTACCATTATTACAGGGCTCGGCTGTATTTGCACTCTGTGATGCAGGTTCATAGGTGTCTGCAACCTGCATTTGTTTAAAATAATAGTAAATGAGAATGACCAAACCTAATGAAATGTTTCCCCGGAAAAGAAAAAAGTGAAAAATAGGTTTAGGTGGGGTTTTAAAGGAGATTGTTTTTACCTGCATTTTAACAGGACTTGAAAGAAGTTCTGGAGAACAAGCTCCCTGCGTCCATTCAAACATTTCACTATCTATAAGATTCAGATGATCGTGGTTTCCATGCACCTCCTCCTACATGATTTTATGAAAGAAATAAGTAAAAAAATTCAGGCCATTAAATCATGTCTGTTTGCAGAGTTCAGTTGCCTTTAAAAGGCAGGAGAGCAGCGAGAGGCAGCTAAGTAAAATGTAATTGTAGCTTAAACAAAAAAAACTAGCATATAATTAAAAGGAAGATTCACATGCTATTGTTTAATAAAAATTGTTTTGGGCACTGGCTAGCAAATTTTAGGAAATGCACTTAGCTGGCAGTGCCATAAGCAAGTGAACACTTACTTTAGAAAAGCCTTCATCATCAGAATCCTTCATATCACTGAAAGAAGGAAGTCCAGGTGGTGTAAAGTACACACATTGATCCCCATCACTAAGCTGACTTGGCCTTTCTACATCCTCCTCCCTCAACCAGAAAAAGGGCGAAAGTATTTGTTCCCCCTTTTCTCTTAGATTGTTCTCCTTCAGAGTATCTGAACTCATTTTGGATTCATCCTCGGTGATTTCAATCAATCCACCTCCATTCTTTTCATGCAGCATGGGTGTTTCTGAAAGGGGATATTGTGGCACCTGAACCCTTTTGTTGGTTGGAAAAGAAGGCTTCACAGAAATGGGATCAGAAGTTTTCGTTGATTTAGCCTCCCTTGATCCTCTTCCTTTGTTTGCTCCCTGATTATCCACTCTTTCACAACAATTGAGATCATTTTCAACTCGCTTTCCGGCATCTGTAATGAACATAAAAAAGGAGGATGACTGGAAGCACTCAAACTACATATAAGCTTAAATAGAATATCCCTGTCTACAATTATGCCTTTACCAAGAAAAAAAGGGGTAAATCTTATGAATCGTCCTTTTTTTTGTTCATAAATCTTATGATATCTTTTGGAAAATGAAAATGGATGTCTGGATATATTACCTGCTGATGTGTCCAGAGGCGCATCCTGAGTGACAAATATATTGAAACCTGAAGCAACTTCCATGCTTTTGTAGATGCTAACCAAGTTATCCATGTGAGGGGCTGGACGAACCTCTACAGCATAAACATTAAATAAACAAGTTGAAAAGTGTAGCAGCCAAGCAACTGAAGCTTGATTGTTAGTTATTGCCATCTGCCACTTATTTCAACAAATTAAAGCAATGGTTGAATTTAAGCAAATGACTAAAATGTAATACCAGTTGAAACAACATTGTCTGATATAGTAGCAAAGAACACAAAAATGAACAACCAAACAAAGTAATGTTGCTGGCCCCAATTGTGGTTTAAACAGATGGAAGGATTAAACTCGCTAACAACGAACAGGTTAACAATTTAAAAGGACAGAAACTCACGAATGAAGCATACCTCGACGCCGGTAGGGTACTTTACAAACGGGACAATCAGAACCCGATTTCATTGATTTCAAAATACATACACTGAAAAGTGACAGAGAGTTTTGGGTATCAGGGATTGCAACGCAATGGATGAAACTTAGACCCAAAAATAAATAAAAATAAACTGTGGAAGGAATAAAAGGACTATATAACATACTTGCAGAAAACATGGTTGCAAGTGAGGGAAACGGCAGAGTTCAAAAGACTCAAGCTGCAGCATAATTGAATTTCTTTAATAAAGTAGTTAAAATCAAGAAAAGCAAATTAAAAGAAAGAGCAAAGAGGTGAAGAGATTAATACCAAATGGGGCATTTCAGCTCCCTGCCCATTTTCTCGAGGTGACTTGGATCCCCCATTTTTGGGAATGAATTGTCCTTTCTTCTTCTTGAGAGAGATAATAAGCGACGGAAGAAACTAGAAATAGGAATGGATGAAGATTGTTTTAGAAGAAGGCGCTGAACCCAAAATCTTAAATTCAAACTTTAACCCGCCAAATATTTCTTACCCATTGCCATGGCCGCCCTTTTTAATTCTTTTCATTTCCCCAAATCCTACTTTATTATTTAATTTTACCGGTCTCACAAACAGTAATTGAAAATTAACCCAATCGAGTTGGTTGGAGGGTTTATAGAATCTAATAAAAGTTTTGAAATTGTGATTACTCTATTTTTATTTAATATATAGTTAAATTTAATTTTTTATATTATAAAAATAAATATTTTATATTTAAAATAGTAAAAAAAATATGTTTTTTTATAAAATATTTTTTAGAAATGTTTATGAAAAAACCTCAAAATTTTATTAAATATTATTCAAAAGTATCAAATTATGAATGACAGTTCAAAAAATTTAAAAAAATCCGATCGAATTGAACCAATATCACTTTCTAGGTACAGTTCTAAGTTTATTGCATTCTAAAATAAAGAATTCAAGTTCGAACCTTATTGATACAATGACAACAAAAAAGAAATATGGATGAGAGGATGGCAGTTGTCAAGAAATTCAATTCACCTAATCGAGATATAGAGCTAGAGGTTATAAAGAGTAGAGTTTGAAAAGAGTGCTAAGGTTGAGAGTTGGAGGTAAGTTAATATTTTCATTGTTTAGAAAAAAAAATTCTAATGTAAAAATATGTAAAAAAAAATTTAGAAAAAAAAAATTCATTATTTTCATAAAGGTTGCATTTGTTTCAATGAAAATAACTTTTAAAAAATGATTTTTGAAAAAGTTAATATTATCTAATGTTTGAATGATTTTGAGTAAAATATTTTTGTTGTTTGATAATTTCTCTTTAAATCATTTTCTAATAGTTTTTCTTAATGAAACAAATACAATATAAATATATTGGTTACAAATTATTATAATAGTATTTTTTAACAATTTAAATTTATTTTATAATAAAATAAATTTTATAATGATTAATATATTATATAAAATTAATAATAAATTGTACCTAATTAAAATTTAATTTAAATATAAATATAAAAGGAATAAATTGTAATATATATTTATTATTAAACTATTAATGTAAACATTTTTCAATAATATATCAAGAATATTGTTTTGAATTATTATTGTTAAATTTTATTATTAACATAATGATATTATGTCTGGTTCAAGTTATTTTTATATAAAAATAAAATTAATCGTAAAAGAAGTTCTTTACCAAAAATAAAATTAATATAGTGATAATTTATTTCTCATGTTTTTGTTTAGTGAAAACAAATGTTTATTTAATGGACTTGTTTTTAAAAAATTTTAAAAATAAAAAATAAAATGAAAATAAATATATTTTCAGAAACTAAAAATCTAGTATCTTAACTCTCACCCACTGAACTTCACCAAATCACAAGAGAGTACAAACGACAACGCAGTTACTTTGAGTTTTCCTTACACATTTATTGTTGGATAATTTAAAATTAATCCGAAAAGACCAAAAACACCCAGTATGCCTCCTATCCTCTTGAAATTCTTTGTAATTTAAGGAAAAACTAACCCCAATCCTGTAAACTCCTTCAAAACAAAAATAAAAAATCCCGTCCTGTTCTCACCTTCCAAACTGACCATTGGCTACCCTTTGGAAATGGAGGAAAACGGCAGCAGAGCTGAAGCCCTACGCCTTCTAGGAATCGCTGAGAAGCTTCTACAGAATCGTGATTTCAACGGCTCGAGAGAGTTCGCAATCTTAGCCCAAGAAACTGAACCTCTGTTGGACGGTTCTGATCAGATCCTAGCCGTCGTCGACGTCCTCCTCGCCGCCGAGAAAAGAATAAACAATCAACACGATTGGTACTCCATATTACAAATCGATTGCCGATCTGAAGACAATGATCTCATCAAGAAACAGTATCGTCGCCTAGCTCTCCTTCTCCATCCAGACAAAAACAATTTCCCTTTCGCCGATCACGCGTTTAAGCTCGTAGCTGATGCATGGGCCGTTTTATCGAACATCTCTAAGAAATCTCTTTGCGACAAAGAATTGGGCTTGTACATGAAGATTGATTTAAGCAGCCCGAGCGATCGTTCGAATCAAGCCGGGAAATTACCCGCCATGAGAAAGGGCAAAACCAGGAGCAGTCGCAACATCGCCCGCCCTCTAAGACCCAAAATGAGAATCAATGGTCAAGATTGTCAACATTCTGGACAGCGTGTCCGTACTGTTATAGGTTATTTGAGTATCCTAGGGTTTATGAAGGTTGTTGTTTAAGGTGCCAGAATTGCGAGAGAACTTTCCATGCGGTTCTGATTCCGACTTTGCCCCCGCTGGTTCCGGGTCAAGAAGCTTATTACTGTTGCTGGGCATTTTTCCCGTTAGGGTTTGTATCTGGAAGCCAGGACGGTGGAGGAAAACCGCCGACCGGGTTTCCGAATTGGATGCCTCCTATGTTACCGGGGTGCAGCAGGAGAGTGAAAGAAATGGAGGTAATGTGCCACCAAGCGCCCCTCCTCCTGCCCCTGCCCCACCACCACCAGCCGCTCCTACAAGCGCCACCAAGGTGGTATCGGGGGTTTCGCGTGGGGATGCGTCTGATTCCGCCCCAAGGAAGAGAGGGAGGCCAAGGAAGAATCAGCTGTGAAGTTTGATAGGTATCGAATTATCTTTTTTGTAGCTTTGGTTTAGAAAGAACCTGACACCATACTGCAAGAGTTTTGGATGGTTTTTATGAATGGAGAAGGACAAATAGGATTGAGGCTGAAACTCTGTAAAGTTGGGTGGAATTTGCAGGTATTGTTGTAGTGGTTAAATTATTTGGTTTTGTAGAATTTAGATTGTTTTCATGTTCTAACTAGCACATAGATGATTGTGTAAATTTATGATTTATGGAGCAATATCAAGTTAGCAACTTCTTTCACCATTGATCTTTGATTGAATAATGGTGCATTTTACAGGCCCTATTTTCTTTTACTATGTATTGTTAGAGACTTGCAGTTCAGCAATGCTGGTGGGAACCTTTGCCCTGCAATTATGAAATAGTAGGTGTTCCAGAACAGGGGTGTATGAGTCAAGCTGAACCTGAATACTGTCAAGCCTTAGTTCAATCAAATATTTATTTTTAAGTTCGAGCTCGGTTTGAGGTATAATCAATCTCAAGCCTGATTAAGCTTGTTTATCAATTTTTATATTCAAACTAATAACGTAATTTAATAATATAAAAATATGAAAAGCTCGATAAGGCTCGCAATCCATTCGAGTTAAGTATTAGTAAACTCAAATTTGACTCGAACAATAGCTCGAGATGCTTGAACTTGAGCTCAGCTCAATAATATTACCGAATCAAATTCGAATATTCACCGAATTGAACTCAAGTAGCTTGCGAGTATCAGTATCTCATTTACATCCCTATTCCAGAATAACGCCATGTTACCTTGGACTATTCATTTTTCCTAAGCACCCCTGTCGGATACAAATTCAGATGGATGTTTTGTATGGTTCTCCAAATATACAGAGAAGAGCATACCCATTTTGGACTTAATTTCACAGCTGAAATCAGGGTAACATAACATTGACCATAACTGTTATCATCAACAAAGTAGTGGTTATTTCCTTAATTTCATGGATTAAAATTATAAAATCAATGGTGATGCCCGTGGTTGAATAGCCAAGACGCTTTCCTTGTGTTATGGATGGACAAAAGGTGGTTAACCAGATAGTTTAGCTAGTGCTAGATCAATGGAGTACGTAAGGTTTTTTTTGGTAGATTAGTGCGAGCTCTGCACCACTTATCTAAGAAAACTAAATTAAAATTTGAATTTAAACATTAAACACACATATATAATTGATAACATAAAATACTGGGCTAAGGCATATATGCCATTTCTTTTATTCGGCATTTTAGGTCCGTTTTCTTAAAAAAAAAATTTAAGAAAGTAGATTTTTTTTGGAGAGAAAGGAAAAGTGCATTCAATTGAATATGTTTTTTTTTTACGGTCATTTTTAATGATTTTTTGAATGTTGGTCGATAACGGTAAAAAAGCTCAACAGTCAAATTCTTTTCTATAAATACCATTCAATTTTATTTTATTCTTCACTCAAATCTAACTCTGTCAATTCTTTCTAAACTCTCAAATCTTTAAATTCTCTCAAATTTTGCAAGTTCTGTTTTGAATTTTTTGATACACGCGTTTAAGAATAATATTTTTTTAATTATTTTATATTTTATTTGTTTCGATTAAATTTTCACGAATGACAATCTCTTTGATTCGTTTCGACAACAAGCACATTTTTGCCGCTCAAGCGATAACGGTAAGACGAAATTTTAAATATTGTTACTTTCAATTAAGTTAAATTTAAAGTTTTTATTTTTTAAAATATTTTAAATTAAGTTTTTTGTCGATATAAATAGGCGGATGATCGTATTTTGAAGGGGTTCATACATAATTTGTCAAAGGGCCAAATCATCGAAATTTGTGGTTACTTGCATGACAAGGGATTTTTGCATACGTCTCGTATGCTCGGGAGCTGCAAACTCAATCCAACAGTTATCAACACGTTGGTGGAAAGATGGAGGCCCAAGACACACACTTTTCATCTTCCATGCGGCGAGTGTATAATCACACTAGAGGACGTAACTTTACAAATCAATTTACCGATGGCTAGGTCAATCGTCGCGGGTCAACGGTCGTTCTCGATAAAGAGGACCTTTGCGCTACATTTTTGGAAGGTCCTGAACAAGTTTCAAGGTGGCTGGATAGCGATGACGTGGTTGGAAACCAATTTCAAAGAGCTTTATCCGATCACGATCGACGTCGTCAAAGAACAATACGCCCAAGCATGCATCCTGAGGTTAATCAGGGGCATTTTAATGCCCGATAAATCTTGAAATTTGGTACACGTAAGGTGACTACTACACCTATTCAACTTTAAAGAACGCAGACGATTGAGTTTGGGATCAGCTATGTTGGCCACATTGTACCAAGAGTTGTGTTGGGCGATAGAACTGAATAAGATGTCAATCGGTGGTTGTTTGCTCTTGTTGCAGTCATGTGCTTGGTGGCGACTACCGTTTCTACATCTCCGACCGAGTGAACGACCCATACATGTTCTCGTTGGTGACAAAGAAAAAATTATTTTTTAATAAATATGCAATTTGTATAGTAAATGTTATTTATTTATTATATGTTTGAGCTAACATATCAGTTATACAGGTGGAACCATGGGTCGAGTTACATGGGACTACCCGAGTAGCTCGAGGATATCAAGCTGTTGTTAGATCAATGCTCGAAAATCGAAGTTAGTTACTTATTCTTTTGAACCTGTAAAAATTACGCAATGATTTGAAAAATAAAATTTCGTATATAATTGAATTTACAATTGTGCACTTCAGTTTGAATGGATGCCATACGCCAAGCTTGATATCATAGAATATGTCCCGTCAAAATATTTGGCCAATCAGAGTATGTAGAAAACGAAAGTGTCGTTGATAGTGCACGTAACGGTGGAAATGTATGAATCAGATCGAGTGATGCGACAGTCCGGGTGGAGGTAAAAAATTTCTCGGTGGTTCAAAGAAAGGTTGTCGGGGCGGTGGCTTGAGGAATTAAGGGTTGTGACATTAAAAGAGATGTAATGTGGTGCGATTACTTGGAGGTGAAGGTCTGTGGCGGTGGAGTAAAGTAAGGGTTGCGGGTTTGTGTAAGGTGCGATGGTGGTGGCTGTTAAAGAGGTTACCTCCGATTTTGAAGGTTTTACGATAGGTTTAGTGGTGGAAGTGTAACAGCCCGGTTTTCAGTGGTGTCGAAAATAGTGATTTCGGGATCACAATTTCGACGAGTCGAGTCGTAAAATTTATCATTTTAATATTTATGACGTTATTAACATTGTATTAAGATTTGGTTATGAAATTTTATATTTAGGATAGTTAATTAGGAGAAAATGGCTAAATTGTAAAAGGTACAAAAGTGGAATTGTTTAGTTAGAAGGGTCAAATCGATAAATTAACCAATAGAAATTAAGTAAGTGGGATTACATGGTATCAAATGATTAAAGGTACGGTTAATTAGAGTTAAAAAGGATTTATTAAGCTTAATGATGAAAGTCTCAAAAATTACAAAATTGCCATTTAGTATATAAGTTAAATTAATGAATTAAAATGAAAATTTTCACCAAATTTCAACCCATCTTCTTCATCCTCACGGAAAAACACAAAGAGAAAGCTAGGGTTTTCTTTGCTAACTTTGAGCTTTGATTTGGACTACGATCATGTCTCAGGTCGCGAAAAAGGGAAATTAGCGGAGTAGTCCTTGAAGTCTAACCGTAACTGCAAATTGGTCCGGTAAGTTCGTAATGCAAATTTTTACTTAATATTTCTTGTTTGTACATTATGATTGGTCAACAATTGGAAGCACTAGGAATTGAATAGATCGAAGAAAGAAACAAAAGAGATAATAGGCTTTAAGCTGTTGAAAAGGTACCGACGTGATGGCTAGGGTACTACATATGTTACGAGTCCTCGACAGCTCATCTGAGCAGCATCGTGATTCGAAAAAGAGATATGAATTCTAAATGGATTATAGGCCCTTCGATGGCTGGGACTTATGTTGTATGTATACTCTCGACAGCTAGTGTAAGCAACATTATTAGGGAACAGTTTACAGACAGACACTCTACCGATGGTTTGGTACCGCATACGTTACGAGTCCTCTACAGCTAGTGTGAGCAGCATCGGGTACTAGTAACAGAAAAGTTATATACAAGAAAGTGAAAGATTATAATTGACTCGAGGAAGCAATGGAACTATCCAGGCTCAGTTGGGTTATAGTTGCTTTATACAAATATTTAGTAATTCTTTAAAACTATCGAACTTACTAAGCTATGAAGCTTACCAAAGATGTTGTTGTTGTTTTATAGATTGTTTGCTGATTGAAGATCGGATTATTACCTCTCAGAAGTCACACTATCGTGGAGCTCATTAGTAGTTTTTACATCACTCGATCTTATGGCATGTACTAGGATGATGTTATCTTTTGCTTTATGTAATTGGGATTGTGAAAACCTTGTTATGTCGATGAAATGATGAATGTAGTAATGCATGTTGTGCAATTTGGAGTATAGACTTAAAAGTACTATTTAATGACTTGGAATCTATGTATTTTGTGTTGGTTTAATGCATATTGAAGTCATGAATGTTTTGTGTTGATAAACTTATGTTTTGGCATGATTCTTGTGATTCTGCATACTTGTTTCGGTAGAACCCATGCTTGTATCGATAGAAGTACAGGGTAGGAGAGAGGTTGTTCACTGACTTGGGTTGTATCGGTAGTTGAATAAAAAGTATCGGTAGTTATGTGTTTAGAAATATCGGTAGTTTGTATACTTGTATCGGTAGAAGTAGCAGGGTAAGACTTTTAGCTCTTTGAAGTTTTTAGTATCGGTAGAAGTAAAACTTGTTTTGGTAGAAGAGTCACTTGTATCGGTAGAACTGTCACTTGTATCGGTAAAAGTTTGCACTATTCTTAAACTGCTTACTGACTTGACAACTACCGATACTTGTCCAACAGGTACCAATAGAAGTCTCCAAAAATGTCAGAAATAACCTTTTTACCCTTATTGAATTGTGTTTATAATCAAATAACAATATATGACGTGTGGAGTGGAATAATTTAATAAAATAAGACTAAATAACATGATATTAAAGATGAATAGTGATAAATGAATAGTAAGACATTGAAACCTTAACTGATGACGATTTACGGGTTTTGGGTGTTATAGGAAGAGTAAAGAGGTTAAGGTAATTGTCAAAGGAGAGGAGGTAGGGAGAAAAATAGACGGTGGCTTGGTTGAAGGAAAGGTGCGCCGATGATGGTGTTTGCTAGATTGGTCGACGAGTTTGAGAGATGGAAATAGGTGTAATGTGCAGTGGTGGAGAGAGGAGAGAAGTGATGAGGCTGACGGTGGAGAGATGAGGATGGTAGAGGGTGCGATAGTGGAAATAAAAAAGGTGGTAGGGTTTGTGTCACACCCAATTCCCTTTAAACTCAAAAATCAAGAATAGTTGGGGGTTAAATTTAAAAAGATAGTAAAATGACAGTCTCTACTTAAAACCAAAAAGATATAGAGGACGGTTCAAAAATAATTGAATTCCATATTTGGTTCGATTAGATTAAAACCAACTGGTCCTTTAGTAGGGTCAAAATGGTTGTAAACGAGTGAATTTTACACATTTGAAGATCATGTAGGAAGGGTAATAAATAGCTGGGAAGTGACTTCCTGGGGAGACTTCTTCTCAAATATGTTTCATTTTCTCTCTTCTTCACCATTTTCCTGGGTTACTCCGAAGGAGAGATGCTGTAAAAGCATTGCAGAGGGTGATGATCATAAGGTTCGAGTAAGAAAAGTAGAGAATGCAATAAGCTGGTAAGGATCTTAGTCCTTCAGCATATGTAAAGTTAAGAGAATGAAGATAAGGATCTTAGTCCTTCAGCATATGTAAAGTTAAGAGAATGAAGATAAGGATTTTTAGAAACCATTTTGGGGTTCTGTATGTTTTTGGAAAATTGAGTTTTAAGCTAAGAATATTGAGTCTAATTCGTGAATTGGTTGTCATGCTTAGCTGCCAGGAGAATGAAAACCCAAACGTTCAACCATTTTCTATACTCAAATCCTTAAAATGCTAAGTATGTTGAAAGGTTTCTTGGGTTTATAAGTATCCGCCATTTTAGTTCAGTATGCATGATCCCATGATATTTTATTTATGCTTAACACATGACTTCAATCCATCCATGAAAAAGAAGAATGCCTCATCTTCAGTCAAATTAGTGATTTACAGCATCAACTCACTAAATTGTGTCATATACTCCCTTATTGTCCCTTGTTGCGAGAATCGACGCAACTTTGCCTGAGCTTCATTCTCAGCATATTCTAGGTAAAACTATGCTTTTAAACTCCTTTTGGAACTCCTCCCAAGTCCCAATTTTGATTCCACCACATCTCACATTTGTGTACCTACGATGCCACCATAACAAAGCAATGTTAGTGAGATACAAAGATGCAATATTTACCTTAGCATCATTATCCTTAATGCCCATGGCATAGAAGTATTGCTCAATCTCCCCAAAAAGTTGTCCACCTCCATTGCGGACCTAGCCCCTTTGAACTTCTTCGGTTTGAGAGCGTCAACCTTATGGCTTGGTGCACCACCCAACACCCCTTTTCCCATAGCAACACGACACAAAGCAAGCTCTCCATTGAGCTCCTAAATCTTTGTGTGTAATCCTACTATTATGGCTTTGTTGTCTGCCTTCATAGCCATCATAATAGCTTCCAGAGTCTCGTTATTTTTCATAAGCTTAGCCGTATTGTTGTTAAGGATAGCTTACACTGCATTCAAGTTGGAATTAAGGGCCTCATCCATTTGTTCCTTGAGTTGCTCATTATTCGAGCTCAGCTCCTCGATACGTCCCCCATCATCTTGAGAGTGTCCTTTGTGTCCCCCATTGGCTCATCGAGGTTGACCACTCGACCTTTCAACGCCAATAGTATATCCCTCGAACGGCTAGCTTTCCTTGCCTTCCTGCGGGTCTCTATTGACTCAACATATTTAGCAATTTCTTTTGACGTCTTTTAACGGTGGCTTCAAAACACTAACTCAGATACCAACTACAATAGGGCTAAAACTTTAGTCTTCAATCCGTTCGATCTTACGCGAATTCTTTACTTAAAAAATGCTTAAGTTAGCCTAACTCCCAACAATTGAGGATTCAAGTAGAATATTCCAAGGAACCAACGCAAAGCGAAAGCAACTCAAAGATGAACGAATATGAACAAAATTGAAATATAAGAACAAAGCCACAGAAAAGCTAAGAACACAAGAGAGAAAGTTTTGAGTGAATACTCTCAAGAATTCAATTACTCAATGAAGTGATTTACAATGAGGGGGAGATACCTCTTTACTCTAAAAAATTCAATTACTCAATGAAGTGATTTACAATGAGGAGGGAGATGCCTCCTTTTATAGTTGAGCCGCTCCAAATTCTACGGTACAAATTAAAGTACATCAACAATTAAGATTAAAAGCTATCTAAAAATCAAGTCTCTAAGATTATAGAATCATATCTTCTAATATTTACATATGATAACTAGGATTGCTTATCTTCGAAGATTACGTTCCATATTTGCCAATCTTTGTAGATGGGCCTTCAATTTCTCCAAGCAATGGGCCAGTCCGGTTGAGCCAAATGACCTCCCTTAAACATGATGGATCACTCAAATGTGTCATGGTTACGAGCTCTCATGTGCATCTATGACAAAAGCGCGTCCAGCATAGTTGGTAGGAGTTACGATTTTTGACTTTTTTAATATTTGACTTTTTTTTTTATTTCGTGTTGTTTTAAGCTTTTTTAATGAATGTTTTTAACACATCAGTTTCTTTGGTTAAATGGTTAAATAACAATTGTAACAGCCCATTTTTCAATGATGTCGAAAATAGTGGTTTCGTGGCCATAAATTTGAAGAGTGAGTCTGTAAATATTACTATCTAATATTTACGAGTCAAATATATTATAATAATAAATATTTTTTTGAAAGAAAATCAAATTGGGCTGTTTTATTCCAAACCACAAATGTCCAAGAACTAATACAAAGATGAAACAGAAATTAAATGCTTAGAAAAAGAAACTGCAATAAAAGCACCTAAAAATTACCCAATCAAAACAACACAACCGTCTAGATGCATAACATTCCAACCACTTAATGACGATTTTCAATGCAGGGAAATAAACCAAAGAAACATCAAATTGTTAAACCTTTCCCTTTCCCCTCAACACATTGAACTACTCCGAAACAGACACCAAAGGGTGCTCCATAGTTGCCATGGCCTCTACAAAATGTGGTACCGTAGCAAACATTTAAGTATTTCCTCCATGATTCAGTATTTCTGTAGCCAAACCATTAGCTGATCTTTGCACAAATTGAAAAGTAATATTAGGAAAATCTCATGAAAGAAACTTGATATCATGAATAAAAGTTGTAATCTCCGAGAGATCTATATCTGTTGCTTGGCATTTCTTTATAACTGATAAAGAATCACCCTCGATGATGACCTCTGGCCATCCAAGGTTCAACCCCAAACGAACCGCTCCAACACAGGCTAACGCCTCCGCCGCAAAACAAGAAGGTACTCCTTCACAAATTTCAGAAGAGGAAACAAGAACAGTCCCTCTTTAATCTCTATCAACTAATCCAACTTCGGATTTACATCTTGTACCATCGTACGCTCCATCAAAATTAATTTTGACAGCAAGCTCAGGGGGGCACTCCCATTGAGATCGAGTCAAAACACGGGTAAGCTTCTGATATTCAATCTCATCTAACTCTTGTAAATAATGAGCGATAAACTGAGCTACTTCTTTGCTCATGCGATTTTTTCGATCATGAATTCTTATATTCCGGTCTAGCCAGATCGCCCATGATCCAACACAAAATAACCGACGCTACACTTTGGAGGAGCTGTCAAAAATCCACATTAGCCAATCAAAGAAACCCAACATTGTATTAGTTCCAATCTGACCAAAGCCTAATTCTGACCAAATAGCTTCTGAGACAGGACAGTTACGTAACAAATGATTCACACATTTAGCAGCACCATGACATCTCGAGCAAGAGGCATCCACAGCCAACCTCTTCAACTGCATATTACAAAGATTAGGCAAGAAATTCCATGAAAATTTCCACATAGCAATTTTAATTTTCTGATGTAGTTTAAGATCCCACAATTGTTTATAAAATCGCTTGTACTTAGTTCGCATATCTTCAAAATCTGTATTATCGGTTCTCATTTGTAATAACTTGTACGCATTGCGAACTGAATACTCCCCTGATGCTTCACCAAACCACACCTGCATATCATCATGAGCTACCACGGTAAGAGGAATTTGAAGTATAAGCGATGCATCACTAGCTGAAAAAGTACTGATTATCATCTCTGTTTTCCATTTTCTAGTCGTAGCATCTAGAAAATTTGCCACAAACACATTTTGCATACTAATAGGTGGATTAACTAATTTAAATTTAACAGCCCCCATAAGCCAAGAATCTTCATTTACAGAAATACAAGTACCCGTACCAATTCGCCATCCCAACCCCTTATACAAGGCCTGTTTCGATGCCCAAATACTACGCCACGTATAAGACAACAAATTTCCCAAATCAGCATTAATAAAATTTGAGGACGGAAAATACTTTACTTTAAGGACCCTACTAACCAATGAATTCGGGTTTTGCATAATCTTCCACCCCTATTTAGCAAGAAAGGCTACACTAAAGCTCCCTATATCCTGAAATCCCATACCCCCATCCTCTTTAAGTTGACACATGTGACGCCAATCGCACCAATGTATTCCCCTTGAACCATGCCCTTTTTGCCACCAAAATTGAGCCAACAAGCTCCTAATCTCCTTACAAAATGATTTTGGAAGCAAAATATAATTCATTGCAAAAGTGGGAATTGCTTGAAGAACAGCTTTCATAAAGACTTCTTTGCCACCCTGAGACAACACACGAGTACTCCACCCTTCAATGCGCGTTCGAATTCTATCCTTAAGGTTTTGAAAGGAGGCCTTTTTATTCCTACTGACAATGTTGGGAATACCAAGGTATTTCTCCGGATTAGCTGAGAACCGCATCCCCAGAATATGTAAAACACAACTCTTAACCACCTCCCTTATGTTAGAGCTAAAGAAGATAGTGGATTTCGAATAGTTGACACTTTGACCGGAGCATTTTTCATAATGACACAAAATATGCTTCAATGCCTGAGCCCCTCTCTCTGATGTTTCGCCAAATAAAGACTATCGTCTGCAAACAGAAGGTGGGAAATTGATGGACTCCTCCTACTTGCCTTAGCCCCTTTTATCATCCCTTTATTCATAGCATCTTGCATTAAAGCTAATAAACCTTCACTACATAATAGAAATAAAAAAAGATTGAGCGGGTCGACTTGTTGAAGTTTACTTGAAGGCTGAAATGTCATACCACAGCTACTATTAACATTAACTGAATACTTCACAGTGGTAATACACATCATCACAAGCCTGACCCAATTTTCCACAAAGCCTAAACGAAGTATTATCTTCTCTAAAAACGGCCACTCCACCCGATCATAAGCTTTCCGCATATCCAGTTTCAAGGCCATGTAGCCTTTATTTCCATATTGCTTCATTCTATATGTATAAAGAATCTCATAGGCTATAAGGACGTTATCCGATATCAGACAACCCGGCATAAAGGCACTTTAAGCTATTGATTGGTGTTTTTACGACACAATGATTATGCAAGCGTACACACGTCGATGCAAGTATAGTTGGTAGACAGAGCTATCGGATATCGATCCCATGAGGAAATGGTTCCCGATGTTTTAATGTCAGAGCAATCAATACTAAAAATCAGTATAATGCTAGTAAAGATGTCAGTGCAATTATGTCAGTGCAATTATGTCAGATTTGCACACTAAAGTAGTCATTACTGTCAACGCAATTAGAAGTAAATATCAGAGGTTAAATGTCAATGTACTAAAAATAAATCCAAATGTGTTGAGTGTTGAGTGCTAAAAGTTTAAATGCAGGAAATATAAAAGTGATCAAGTGTAAAAGGGTGAAAGTGGTTCATTGTTTTTATAGGTTGCAACGTTGGATGAGTCGACAAGGTAGAGTATAGATGAATTGTCGTAGCAATGAAGTCCCTTCAAGTTCTTACTTACAATAACTCCCTACTTAATCCCGACTCAAATACACTACTCCACCTCTCGGTGCGAGCAATGATATGTATCCAAGAACAAGTTACTAGAGTTTGTCCCAGTCTTGAGCAGCTCTCGCCTAACCCACTTGTTAACCTAACCTATCACCGCATCTCTCGATATTGGTGTACTGCTATTTCACTTTTGTGTTTAGAGCGGTTAAATTCAAGAATAAACGGATAAGTAATGTAATGTAAGAATCAAAATGATATAACATTAAAAGATACTCTCGTATTCATTTAATATCATCAGAATTCATCATCGTTTAAGAAAAATTAACGAGTACAACGAAGTTACTATCTTTAGATTACTAGGCTTACTCCCTAATGGTTCCTCTTACTTGGCATTTAGCACTTCTCGTTAGAAGCAGTTGCAGGCTTGCTTCATCAGTTCACCGATCCCAGTTCAAATCTTTAATTCACACAGAATTTGGAATTTAATCCCCTTGCTCTCGATACCTTCTTTTCTCTTTGTTCTTCTATTTATAATCTCTAAAATGTTACAAGATTTAGCCTTCATTTTTAGATCCAGATCTAGATCTTGCAGCTATCAAAATTAGTTAAATTACAGTTGTGCACTCACGCCGTTCTAGTGTATTCTTTAGAGATCTACAGATTGTCGCTGTATCGCTAGACGCATTCTGAAATAATAATTGTGGCGACATCTGTGAAATTCTTGCGTTTGGTGCTTCTAGTTGTGAATTAAGCTTGATTCCTCTCAATTGAGGTTCAGTTTCAATGCGGCAACATTTCATAGTCACAATGTTCAGCATCTTGTGGCTGCACTTGTCTAATATTCCATTCCTAGACTAACTTCTTGTGCTGACAATATAATACGATATATATCGGCTGCTTGCGTCGACATTAGTACAAAAATATGTGAAAATAACAAGAATTCAAACTATCTAAACAATAAATTGGAAAACAAGTAAAACTAAGTATAAAATGCTAATGATGAATGCTAAATTAAATACAAAAGGGACAATTTAAACACTAAATTGGGACAAAAATATATATCATTTGTAATACCATCAGTTATATCAATACAACCACCAATAACCAATTGTAACCGATTCGCTATAGCTTTCGCCACTGTTTTATATAAAATAGTACATAGGCTTATAGGCCAAAAATTAAGAGGAGAGGTAGGATTTGTTACGTTAGGAATGAGGATAATTTCAGCCAAATTAGCTCGTCCTAGCTCTCGACCTTAATTTAAAACACTTAAGCAAAACCGAACCACATCTGAGCCAACCACATGCCAATATTTTGGAAAAAATTATCGGAAAGTCATCCCATCCTGGTGCCTTCTTAGGCCCCATCATTTTAAGAGCATTAAAAACCTCAACTGCAGTATATGACGCTGTTAACATAGAATTTTTCTCGTGAGAGACACATGGTCTAATTTCTTTTAAAACCTGTGAAGGATCCTCAACCCCCTCTAAAGTGAAAAAGTTTGAAAGAAAGAAGTAGCCATCTCTTTCAAACCTTCAAGTTCCTTAACTTCTCTCCCAGTTTTAGAAACCAATTTAATGATAGTATTTTGGCGTCGACGAGCAGAAGCATACCGATGGAAAAAAAGTATTTTTGTCTCCCATACGTAACTAATTCGCACGAGCTCGTTGCTCCCAATAGGCTTCGTCCTTTAAATTTTCAAAATTGAGCTGAACTTTCGCATCTATAAAATCTGCCAAATTCTCCTCACTTCTATCTCCCTCCCTTAACACCTCCATCTTATGCGTAAGTTCCCATTTCAGCTTCGATCTTTTATGTTTAATACCATCTAACCACACCTTTAATTCTCAACTCAGAACTTTAAGCTTATCAAAGATCGTACCCGATAAAGGTTCCTAAACCCTTGTAAGCTCCTCTTCAAATGTCCTATCTAGTGTCCACCACGATTCAAAATAGAATTTCACATCTTGTTCTCTAACTCGACCTATCTTCGTAGTCAACAATAATGGGAAATGATCTAAATGCGAATGCGATAAGTGACGCATCTGATAATCGGGAAAAATTTCGAACCACTTTCAATTGCCACCCCTCTATCAAGTCTTTCCCAAATATTTATTTAAGGAAGATTGCCCCTCTCCCATGTAAACCACTGACCAATTAAACCAATATCAACTAGATGGCAATCATCCAACATATCTCTAAAAAGTGCCATACATCTTTCATCACGAACCATACCTCCCATTTTCTCAAAAGAGTACATAATTTCATTGAAGTCCTCATTCACTATCCAAGGAAAATTCTGATTTTGCCTAAGTTGTCGTAACAATTTCCAAGTCTCAGCCCGAGCAGTAATAACTATAGAACCATAAAAACCCGTGTATCTCCATTCATCTTCTGTGTCACTCATAATTACAACATTAATATGACTTTTAGAATAACTCTGCAGAACCATATCAACTTCATCCTTCTAAGCCATACATAATCCACCCCTACTTCAATTCCATTTTTAAAACGGCAACTTCTCTTAATTTATTCCATTTTGTTCCCACTGACTTTTGTCTCCATTAAGAAGACTAATTGGGGATTATATTGCCTCAACATATGCCGAAGCATTCGAACGCCTCGAAGGCTCCCCAACCCCCTAACGTTCCAACAGAATGTTTTCATTGAAAACGGTCGGCTGACCTGTTGGCAGCCGTCGATCCTATATTTGTGGAAGCAACCATGGCTTCCAAAACAAACACCTCTGGTTCATTTTGTATAGAATCCATAATGTCTGAATTTAATATTTTAGCCGTTTTCCAGATATTGCAATACCTCCTGTTGTACCATGTCGAATTGATCCATGTAGGCTAAATCTCTCTTACCGCCAACACATGTCTCATTTATGGAGCCCACCTTTCGTTCTTTCAATACACATTTCTAGCTTTTATTTTTCTGAATTTTAAACTGCCCCAAGTCAACCGAATCAGCCACGTCATTTGATGGTATTACAAATGACATATTTTCTCCCTAAATTTGGGTATTAATTGTCTCTTTGTAGCATATTTAGTATGCATAATAGGCATTACATACTTAGTTTTTATATTTTCTAACTCATTGTTGTTTGGTTTAAATTCTGGTTATTTTTACCTCTTTTTGCACTAATCTCGCCGCAATCAGCCGATATATTACGCCTTAGAATTGTCAGTGCAGGAACTCATCTCAGAAGATCAATGTTGGAAGAAGAATGCAGCTACAAGTATAGCTTGAAATTGCGACCAGAGATGTCAACACATTGAAAGCTTTACTTTGTTTGAGTGAATTCAAGCCATAAGTACATCTGGAAGCAGACAGCGCAGGAATTTCATATGTTGTCGCCATAATTAAAGATTTTAGATCGCGACCAGAGATGCGGCGACAATCTGCAAAGTTATAAATATCATACCAGATCTGTGTGAGTGCACAGCTAAAATTTAACTAACTGTGACAACTGTAATTAGATCTAGATCTGAGAAGAGATGTCCAGGAATGCGGTGACATTCTATAACAGTCCAGTAAACAAATCAGATCTGTATAACTATCAATAACAAACTTTTACAGCTGTACAAAGTTGTTGGATTTGAGAATGGAGAAAATCTGCAATTTTTTGAGCTTATAAATAGAGGAAAGAAGAAGGAGATAAAATATCAAGGAGTGAAGAATTTAAATCTAAAAATCTCTCAAATCTTCAAGCAACCTACCATGGAAGCTTGACGTCGAAGGAGGTTGAGCTGATGGAGCAAGTGTGCAGTAACTTTTGACGAGGAGTGCTTGATGCAGAGCAAGAGGAACAATTAGGGAGTAGGCCTAGTAGTCTAGATATATAAGCTTCATTGTACTCTTTAATTCTTCCTAAACGATGATGGATTTTGATGATATTAAATGAATGCAAGAGTGTCTTTTAATGTTAAATCATTTTGATTCTTATTTTACACTGCTTATTTGTTTATTCTTAGATCTAATCGCTTTAAGCATGAGAGTGAAATTGCAGTGCATCGACATCGAGAGATGTGGTGACAGGTTGGGTTAACAAGTAAGTTAGGCAAGAGCTACTTCGGACTAGGACAAACTCTAGTTACTTTTTCTTGAATATAAATCATTGCTCGCACCGGGAGTGGTTGTGGATATTTAAGTCAGGATTAAGTAGAGAGTTGTTATTGGTAAGAACTCAAAGGGACTTCATTGCAGCGACATTCCATCTATATTTTACCTTGTCGGTGCATCCAGCGTTGCTACTTAGCGAAGTCAGTGATCCTCTCCAATTCTTCTACAGTTGATTATATTTACATTTTATGCATTTAAATATTTAGCACTCAACACTCCACATAATTGGATTTATTTTTAGTACATTGACATTTAACCTCTGAAGTTTAACTCTCATTGCGTTGACTTTCCTGATTATTTTAGTGTTCAGATCTAACATAATTACACTGACATCCTTACTCACATCTTACCTGATTACAATATTAATTGCTTCAACATTTAGACATCAAGAACCCATTCCTCGTGGGATCGATATCCGATAGAATTGTCTATCAACTATACTTGCATCGACGTGTGTCCACCTGCACATTGATGTGACGTTAAAACACTGATCATCATCGCATTCCATCACCACAGAATCAACCATATTAATAGGTAAGATTTTAGAAACCTCATTATCCCAATAATCCTACATCGGATTTTCAAAATCAGATGAATCATGTAAATCATGCACCGAAATATCCGCCTTCTGATTTCTAGCATCGTTCATGTTGGTAGCTGTCTCTTGTACCACCCTATCTTCCTTTTCCGGCCGTCGTACCTACTCAGCAGTCTTCGCGTCAAGTAATTTCAAAGTATGGATTTTTGGAACCTCTCTTTCCTCACCAACATACGAACATTGAATCAGAGAATTGCGCCAAGAGTAGCCAAACTCTAAACGTTCTTTTCCCAGTAGATTTGATTCAACCTTAACTGCCAACATATATGGCAATTCATCTTCCGATCGCTCCTTTACACTTGTAGAAACAAAAGAGCACTCCTTCAAACTGTGACCCATGCGCCCACAACTAAAGCAGAAATTTAGTAACCGTTCATATTTAAACGAAACCCAAACCCTACCTTGATTACCAGTAGACACAAAAATATCCCTCTTAAGAGGTTGTTGAACATCCAAATTCACCCGTAAACGGAAAAAATCTCCAACAATCTCAGAACTACTAAGTCCCCTAAATGTAGACCCAATTACATGTATGAGGTCTTTTCTATCGCACTCCGGTGGACACAATCTTATCTTCAACCAAAACGGTGATACTACCAGTCGAATCTTACTTCTCTCCACAAAACCTGTCAGACGATCAAGCACCACTAGTTGACGACGAAAAAACATGGACGACCATCCATAATCAACTCCAAGTCATCCTCTTTATCAAAACTAATTAAAAACAAATTAGGGCCTACCAACGGAATCTCAAATTTATGTTTCATTTTCCAAAGACTTCTCAAATGGGCACGTAGATTATTCGGATTAAACAGTCTTGTAGTCCAAATAGAACAGATTAAGGTTGGTTTCTCCAGAGCCTCCACCTTAGAACTTTTAATAGACAGTTGAACCATTTCCTCCTTAAGGAAGGAAATCCCCTCCCTTTCCATAACACCCAATCAGAATCACCGTTCTTCTCCCACTCCACAACAGAAAAACTGTATCTTAGAGACTCACTGAGAGAACACTCTTGATTCTTTAATCATGGTGTTTTTAAATAGGGTCATGGTAAATTAGTTATGTTTGAGAAGGGTGATAAGTGTAAATTGTGAGCTTAATTGATAGATCCTTGAGTTTGAAGGTCAAGTATAAGTGTTTTGTTAAATTTTTTTTAATGATTTAATGATTTTGGTTTTATGAGCCTATTTGAGAAAATAAGTAAAAATGTAAGGTGAATAAAAGGAAAATGGTAGAAAAATTGGGTTGTTATAAACTCATAATAAAATGGCTAGTTTGATTATTTGCATGGATGGTGATTAAATTATGAAATTTGGTTTAAGGATTTAATTGCATGAAAGTTAAGATGTTAGGGGTAATTTTGTAATTTTTCATTAAAATGGGTCGTAAGCTAGAATTAAATATTTTAAATTATTGGAGTGATTAAATTTATGAGAATTATTATCTAGATCAAGAAATGATGCAATCAAATTTAATTCGAGAAAAAGTTAAAGTTCGGTATAGTCGTCGATTTTGTTTGGAAACCGTTTTAGTCTAGGTAAGTTCGTATTTCACTTTAAAAGTTTATAAGTGAATTTATAATTTTAATTGATATCGTTATATAAATTTGTATTTATGTCATATATGGTCATGATATATTTCTTGAAAAGGAAAAAGACCATGGTTGAAAGACACCATGGCAATATATTCGGTTTTTCTGAATAGATGAAAAGGTTGAAAAGAATATTATCCGGAAGGATAATAAATGAAATGGTCGAAAAGGTAAATTTATTAGATTAATTATCTAATTTTTGTGATATAATACATATCTATTTAGGTTGTAATCGAGTTTATCTGCTTGAGATTAGTATGATATGAGTTGGATTATGAGATGATGATATTTAAGTTGATTACTATCTTTGAAAAAAATGTGAAATACATGGATATGAGTTTGAAAAGTGTCTTATTTGAACCTTGGGAATACTTAGGATACAAATGGCATGTCATTTGGGAGTATTTATAGTTATGGGTGCTGGTCTTGGATAACCTATCGATGGCTGAGGTCTTGCATTTATTACGGATTCTCCACAACTCGTATGAGTAGCATCGTGTAGCTTAACATTCCGACCCACAGCTCGTGTGAACAGATCCATTTCATAGCTCGTGTGAGCATATACGGTTACATGTTATAGTCACAGCTCGTGTGAGCATTTCTCGAGTATCCGGTGATATTTCAATTGGTTAACGGGTGTTAAAGGCTCAAACGTGTGTATATATATATAGTCTAGAGATATGAATTGGAAAATGCTGATACAATTGTTTGAAATGAAACAAAAATTATGTTTATTGAACATATGATAGATGAAATATATACTTAATGTGTTATTATTATGAGTTACATTAATTGTTGAAATTATATGCTCTTATGCGATATCCATTAACCTAGAGATGTTGTATTGCGGAAGAAAGAAACGTACGTATAAGACTTTATAACAATTATGTGTTAACTTGTATAATGGATTAAGTTGTGAAGTTAATTAAAATCAAAGTCTCTCTCTCTCTCTTTATATATATATATATGAAAAATAGGAACTTCATATCATGTGTAATGGAATGGTACAATGGAATGAAAGGAAAGAGTTTGGATATGTATCAAGGTCCCGTTTGAACCATGTGAATACTTAGAATACAAATAACATGTCATTAGGGGTTATTTACAGTTCCGGGTGTTGGTCTTGGATGTCCTACCGATGGCTAAGGTCCTGCATTGGTTGCGGATTCTCCATAGCTCATTTGAGCAGCATCGCGTAGCCAACATCCTGATCTATAGCTTGTGTGAGTAGACCCATTTCACAGCTTGTGAACATTTTCTCGAGTATCTAATGTTATTCCTTTTGGTTCAACGGATGATAAAGGTTTCAATATATATATATATATGAGATGTTATATGGTCAAGATAGATGAGTTGGAATACATTTATACAAACGTTTGAAATGGGAATGTATGTTTATTGAGTATATGATGGATTAATTGTTGAAACAAAATATATAGTACAAAGTGATTATGTGTTATATATGTAAATGAAATGATTATAAGGTATGGTTTTAGGGAATGAATTTATGTAATGGTTAGGTGAAATGGTTATGTGCAAATATATGTTGAATTGAGACATTAGATATAGATATTTGAAATGTATTGCGAGTGTTAGAGGCAAATATGATGGTTGGTTTATATACCAAAAGTGTCTTCCATGAATAAGTTTAATATCGGGATAAAATTATATGTATTACATATGAACTCACTAACCCTGTGAGATTTGTGGTGTATAGGTAATTTAACGAACTTACAATCTAGATATTGAATTATATTGTAAAATGTTTAAAATTACATCCTTTATGATAAGTTAAAGTTTAAGTTTATTATGAATTTACTAAGATTTAAGCAAGCTTACCTCGTTTGATTTTCTCCCTTGCAGACTGTCGGATTCAAGCTGTTGATTGGATTACTTTGGAGGTCACACTATTTGGTAATTAATCGTTTATGTTGGTCCGGTTATAAGTGGCATGTAATTAGGATATTATCTACATATGTTATAAGCCTTTTTGGATATGCTTTATGTTAACTGAAGTATGAGAATTGCATATTGACGTATTTCTTAAAGAGTGTTGGTTCCTACTTAGAGTTACTTCAGTAGAAACCAATAGGGTATCGGTAGAAGTCTCTCAAACTTTAGAAACTCATTTTTTTAATCAAGATAATTCAAAGTATTTTTTAAAGGTTGATTTTGCCTAATATTTTTTTTATAATAAAGAAAGAAAAAAAGGGATTTTAAAGATCATTAAATTGTTTTCGAAATATATAATGTACGTTGTAAAGACCACTTGCTCGGGTCCGGTGACCGAACCAGGTGAGGGGTTATACAATAATGTTTTATCCTTGTTTGTAATTTTTATTTCATATTGTTTCAATCTTTTTTATTATTATTTTCAATTAATAAATATATTTAATAATTAAAAATAAAAAAAAGCTTGAAACAACATGAAATAAAAATTACAAATGTATTTAGAAGAGGGGAATTAAACTTGGTCTCAAGGATGAAATCAATATTATTTAACTATTTAACTAAGGGAGCTGATATGTTAAAAATATTAATTAAAAATAAAAAAAGCTTAAAACAACATGAAATAAAAAAAAAACAGAAATGAGAATGGGAAAGGAATTGAACTTGAGACTCAAACACAAAACCACTAACATTTAACCATCTAACTAAAAATACTAATTATATTAAAAAGTTAGAAATTGCGACTTAAAAAGGAAAGCACGTCTAGCTAGGGGAGCTTTCGCAAAAAAGACACACTTTCTCCAAAAACAACCTATTCTCCTCAATTTTCAAAAAATCAACCTATTTGACAAATATTTTTTTCATATTTGACATATTTAGCCAATTTTCTTGTAAAATTATAATTAATTCAAAAAATAAATCAAATGTGGAGTAGAAGAACCTCCTTTTGGGGTTACGTACCAATAAAACCCATTTACGAAATTAGCCATTTTGAAAAATATTTACAATTATGAGCCAAAAATACAAAAACGCGCCTATGTGGATTCGTTTTCAAGGGATAAATCAGAAAGTTGCTTCCACGTAAGTGTTTTTTTTCCTTGTGTCAAGCAAAAGCGCTAATATGGAAGCGCTTTACAAAAAAGCGTCCATGTGGATGCGCTTTTGCCCGTGTTTTCCCCAGTGGGTTATTTGCTAATTAGGGCCTAGGTTTAGGGTTTTAAGGTTTAATTAGGTTTTAGAAAAGTTTAAATTAGGGTATTAGATTTTTAATTGTTTAGTATTTTAGGGTTTAATTTTTTTATTTCTCATAAATATTTTATGAAAATATTTGATATATTGTAAATTAAATTTTTAGACTTTACAAGCAGAATTAAGATGTTGACAAGTGTCCTATAAAGGTATAATAATATATTAAAAAAAGAGACATATAATAATTTTTCTTAAAAATACTTATAAAATAAACAAAATACACTACCAATGTATCACATACTAACTCTTATATCTATTATATAATATTTTTTACGCATAGTCTTTTATATATAAATCAAGTGGATTCCCAAACATCATTATTCAGGTTGAATTATGTTTGATTCTACCTTGACTTTTTTCCATGCGAAAGGAATGGTTTAAGATCCTCCTGTGAAGTGCCCGTTGTTGACCAAACAAAGCAATAAGTCCCTGTCCAAAGAGAATCTTGCCCTTAGGATCGAACCCAATTTTATCAAATGAGTCACCTCTTGTGTTCATGGTGACCTCCTTGATCAAATCCGGGTCAGATATTGCTAGCCTGGGTTGTGAATCAGACCAATACAAAAATAGTTTCCCATGTATGTTGGACCACTTGTGGTAGAATGGAGCCACCTCCGGAAGGACATCGTGGTCGCCATCGTGAAGTGGAGATGGCTTTGACATTGTAACACTCAAAACTTGAAAATCGTTGTCGGTTAGGGTTCCGGTGTCTTACTATCCATTATTCACTATTCATCTTTAACATCATGTTATTCAGTCTTATTTATTAAAGAAATTCACTCCACACATCATAAATCATCATGTGATTATAAACACAATTACAAGGGCAAAAAGGTCAATTTTGATATGTTTGGAAACTTCTACCGGTACTTGTTGGACAAGTATCGGTAGTTGTCAAGTCAGTAAATAGTTCAGGAATAGTGTAGACTTCTATAGATACAAGTGACAGTTCTATCGATACATACAAGTGCCTCTTCTACCGAAACAAGTCTTACTTCTATCGATACTAAAAACTCCAGAGAGCTAAAAGTCTCACCCTGCAACTTCTACCGATACAAGTATTCAACTACTGACACTTTTAAACACATAACTACCGATACTCGCTATTCAACTACCGATACAACCCAAGTCAATGAACAAGCTCTCTCCTACCCTGTGCTTCTACTGATACATGCATGGGTTTTACCAGAACAAGTATACAAAATCTCAAAAATCATGCCAAAACACAAGTTTATCAACTCAAAACATTCATGACTTCAATATGCATTAAGCCAACACAAAATACATAGATTTCAAAGCCCTTACATAGTACTTTTAAGTCTATACTTCAACTAGCACAACATGCATTACTACATTCGTCATTTCATTAACAAAACAAGGTTTTCACAATCTCAATTACATAAAGCAAAAGATAATATCATCCTAGTACATGCTATAAGACCGAATGATATAAAAATTACCAACGAGCTCCGTGATAGTGTAACTTTTGGGAGATAATGATCCGATCTTCTATCAGCAAAACAATCTACAAAACAACAACAACATCTTTGGTAAGCTTCATAGCTTAGTAAGTTCGATAGTTTTAAAGAATTACCAAACATTTGTATAAAGCAGCTATAACTCAACCGAGCCATGATAGTCCCATTGCTTTCTCGAATCAATTACAAACTTTCACTTTCCTATCTATAAATTTTCTGTTACCAGTACCTGATGCTGCTTACATGAGCTGTCGAGGACTCGCAACGTATGCGGTACTTCAGCCATCGGTACGGTGTCTGTCTGTAAACTGTCCCCAAATAATGCTTCTTACAAGAGTTATCGGGGGTATGCATAAAGCATAAGTCCCAGCCATCGAAGGGCCTATAATCCATTTAGGATTCATATCTCTTTTTCGAATCACGATGCTGCTCACACGAGCTATCAAGGACTCGCAACATATGCGGTACCCCAGCTATCGAGTCGGTACCTTTTCAACGGCATAAAGCTTACTACCTTTTTCATTTCATTTCTTCGGTCTCTTCAAATTCAAGTGCTTCCAATTGTTGAACAATGACAATATACCTATAAGAAATGTTAAGTAAAATTTACATTATGAACTTATCGGACTAAATTGCAGTTATGGTTAGACTCTAGGGACTACTCCCCTGATTTCCCTTTCCCGAGATCTGTGGTACGACCATAGTCTACATCCTCAAATCATTCAATTTCTCACATTAGCTCACACAATCTAATCATCTAACACTATTTAGTCTTTTTTGGTAAAATTATGATTTTACCCCTAACATTTTACCTTTATTCAATTTAATCCCTAAGTATAAAACATACAAAATAAACCTTCTCTTACAAGATCAACACAAATCGATATAACCATATATCTCCCCAAGTCCCTACAATTTCATTGTTTCTCACAAAATGCACATAATTTCACCATTTTTACTTTTTAGTCTTTAAACCCTAATTTCATCCAAAATCACTTTACAAAATCAATGGGTCTACTCACCAAGCATTCAAATATGTCAAAAACTTTCAAGAACAAGCATATTCAACAATGGTAATTTTTTCAACATTTTACAGATTCACAAATTGGTCCTTAGACTATCTAGGTTTAGCTAATACGAACGCAAAGACATAAAAATTACTAAAAACGGTAAAGGATTTCTCATCAAATCAAGCTTTAAAAGCTAGGCAAGCAAACCTTATTTCTTCCCCTTTTTTTTCGTGAAGATGATGAAAAAAAAGATGGAAAAATCATCTTTTCTTTCTAATTTTCATATATATACTTAATGGCAAAATGGTAAATTTTAAAACTTTCATGATTAACTTAAGTAATCACTTGTTTATCCTTAATTAATCCTACTTATTTTTAATTAATCTCATGAAAAATCACCCACTAAAACATTTTTGGTTAATTCACTTGGTCCCTCTAGTTGAACAACTCAACTTTTGCACTTTTTACGATTTAATCCTTTCTTTTCAATTAACTATCTAAACGTCAAAATTCCATAACCGAATTTTAATGTGATGATAATGACATTATAAATATTAAATAAATGAATTTTTAATTCAACTCATCAGATTTGTGATCCCAAAATCACTATTTTTGACACTACTGAAAATCGGACTGTTACAACTCTTCTCCCCTTAGGGAAATTTCGTCTTGAAATTTCTTACCGATGAATAGGTTGGGGTACTATGTTCTCATCGAAGCCTCTGATTCCTCGGTAGCTTCTTAAAGCTTGTGTCAGTTCCATAGTACCTTCACCAACGGTAATTTTTTGTTTTGTAGCTCTTTTACCTCGCGAGCCAGAATCTTAACCGGTTCTTCTGAATTCGACAAATTCGACTGTATCTCAACCTTACATGGTATAACCACATGAGAAGGATTTGAGCCGTACCGTCTCAGTATCGAAACATAGAACACATTATGAATCTTTTCAAGTTCCGGAGGTAAAGCCAGTTTATAAGCTATAAGGCCAACCCGTTCAATAACCTTATATGGCCCGATAAATCGTGGACTCAGCTTTTCTTTTTTGCCAAACCTTAGCACCTTTTTCCAAGGTGAAACTCTCAAGAAAACTTGGCCTCCCACTGCAAATTCTATGTCTTTCCTTTTAAGATCTACGTATGACTTCTATTGGTCAGACGTTGCTTTCAAGCAATCACGGATCACCTGCACATTGTCTTCGATCTCATGAATCAAGTCGGTTCCAACCGACTTAGGCTCTCTCAACTCTGACCAATACAAAGGTGTTCTGTATTTCCTACCGTATAATGCTTCAAATGGTGCCATTTTAATAATGGACTGATAGCTGTTATTATATGCGAATTCCACTAACGGTAGATATTTCTCCCAGCTACCCTCAAACTCAAGTATACAACATCATAACATATCTTCTAAAATCTATATCACATGCTTTGATTGTCCACCCATCTGCGGATGATAAGCAGTGCTGAAATTTAGTCTGGTTTCCAAAGCTTCATGTATCTTACCCCAAAACCTCGAGGTAAAACGTGGATCTTTGTCAGAGATAATAGATGCTGGTACTCCGTGTAATCATACGATCTTCGACACATATAACTTAGCCAACCTCTCAAGTGGATAATCTACTTGGATAGGAATGAAGTGAGCTGACTTTGTCAATCTGTCTACAGTTACCCAGATCAAATCTTTCTTCCTCGGAGTTACTGGAAGTCCTATGACAAAGTCTATAGTGACCTGCTCCCACTTCCATTTCGGAATAGAAATCGACTGTAGTAATCCAGGCGGTACCTGATGCTCTACTTTCACTTGCTGACATACAAGGCATTTAGTCACAAACTCTGAAATTTCTCATTTCATGCATGGCCACCAATACATTTTCTTCAAGTCGTTGTACATTTTCACATTTCCCAGATGAATGGAATAAGTGCTACTGTGAGCTTCTGTCAGAATATCTCGTCTCAAATCTGGATCATTCGGAACACACACCTTGTCTCTGTAATACAACATACCCTCTGTATCTACTGTAAACTTTGTAATGGCATCACTTTGCATCTGCCCCTTTTTAACTATAAGCTTTGGATTGCTCCCCTATAATTCCTGAATCCACTGTAGAAATAACGGTCTCATCTTGAGTTCAGTAGTGATAGAACCATCATTCTCTAGGGACAACCGAGCATTCATTGCTCTCAGTGTAAATAATGACTTTCGGCTCAGGGTATCGGTAACATTGTTAGCCTTTCCCGGGTGATAATCAATCACAAGGTCATAATTTTTTAACAGTTCTAACCACAAACGTTGTCGCAATTTCAACTCCCTTTATGTTATTAGATACCTCAAGCTCTTATGGTCAGTAAACACGTGATATCTCTCTCCATAAAGATTGTGACACCAAATCTTTAATGCAAAGACTATCGCAGCTAACTTTAGATCATGAGTCAGATAATTCTTTTCATGCAGTTTTAAACTGACGGGAGGCATAAGCTATCACTTTCCCATCTTGCATCAAAACGCATCCCAACCCACGCAAGGACGCGTCACTGTAAACAACAAACTCTTTTTTCGACTCAGGCTGCATTAGAACCAAAGCTTCTATTAATAACTTTTTCAATTGATCGAAACTCTGTTGGCATTTGTCAGACCAAACAAAATAGATATTTTTTTGTAGCAACTTTGTCATCGACAAAGCTATGATAGAGAAATCTTGCACGAACCAATGATAATAACTTGTCAATCCTAGGAAACTACGTACCTCAGAGACATTATTTGGTACTTTCCAATTGAGAATAGCTGAGACTTTGCTCGGATCAACCCGTATTCCTTTCGAAGATACTACATTCCCCAAAAACCCAACCTTTCAAAGCCAGAATTCACATTTACTGAATTTTGCATACAACTATTTTTCTCGCAAAATCCGTAACACTTCTCTCAAATACTGAGTATGCTCTGATTCTATCTTAGAGTAGATCAATATGTCATCAATAAACACAACTACAACCTATCTAACTGAGGCTGGAATACTCTGTTCATCAAATCCATAAATGCTGCTAGGGCATTAGTCAACCCAAACGGCATAACCAGGAACTCATAATGACCATATCGGGTATTGAATGTCGTTTTCATTATATCACAGTCTTTCACTCGCATCTAGTAGTAACTTGAACGGAGGTCTATCTTGGAGAATACAGTTGCACCCTTTAACTGATCAAATAACTCATCAATCTGAGGTAACGGTTACCTTTCTTTATTGTCACCTTATTCAGCTGCCTGTAATCTATACACATCCGTATCGATCCATCTTTCTTTTTCACGAATAACACGGGCGTACCCCAAGGTGATACGCTAGGTTGTATGAACCCTTTGTCTAACAATTCTTGCAACTGAGCTTTCAACTCTTTCAACTCGGTCGGTGCCATTCTATATGGTGGAATTGAGATCGGAGCGGTGTTAGGTAGCAAATCCATACCAAACTCTACCTCTCTAGTTGGTGGTAAACTTGGTAATTCTTTTGGAAACACATCTGTATACTCATTAACAACCGGTACCTATTTCAACTCTGTCCTTGAACCCCGTGTATCTAGTATGTTGTAAACAAAAAAATATATAGGTTTTTTCCTATATAATTTATCACCTTTTTACTTAAATTCGTTGTTAAAATTAAGTAAATGTTTAATAAATTAATGAAATATGTGAAAATATGAAATTAGGACATAGAAATCATTAAAATGTGATTTTATGCTTTATTATATAGTTTTCATGCACAAAATGGCTTATTTTATAATAAATTGAACATAATATATTTTTAAAGCATAAAGTGGGCCATGCATGACTAAATTAAATAATAAAATATAAAATTATATTTAATAATTTAAATATAAAATATTTCATTAATAATTTGGGTTTTAATTAATTATTTAAATTGGGTTAATTTTATTCTTTGGTCCTTTAATTTATTGATTTATTTTGGACAGGTCTGATAGCTTTGCTAGATTACAAAACCGTCCAAATTGAAGACCAAGTTAACCCAATTTTTGGCTACAGATGGCTGTCCACATAAACCACTTTTTGGTTTAATTGCACAAGGTCCTTGCAATGTGGAAGAAATCAAAGATTTACCGGAAGATTTACATTTGACCAAGTCTCAGTCCTGAGTTGCTATGGCATTTAAATTGCTTAAAAATCAAGCAAAAATTCATTCAAATTCCACTAATCATGGCTGGCCACCCATTGAAGAAGCTTGAAGAAACTAAACCTCTCTATTTTTAGCAAACTACTCTCCTCTCTTCACCTATAAATAAAACCCCATTTCATCATTCCTAATCATCCCTCATTCCTCAAACATATAACATTCTCTCTTTTCTCTCTAGCATTTTCCCATTTCCCACGCCTAGCATCATCTCTTCATAGAGATTTTAGCAATTAAGCCTCTTAAAGAGCCCTTGGTCGGCCACCTTGGAGAGCCATCAGCAAAGGAGCAAAGCAAAGGAACGAAGGAGCCCTCTTCGATCAGAGTCTTGGGTGACAGCCACTTTGATTTGGGTTTAATCTTTCTTTTCTTTAATTTAATCTGAAAATGTTTGCTATGTGTTTTTTGTTCTTGTTTACAACAACGTTAGCTTAATTTTATTTAATCTAGGATAATTGCTTTGATTTAATAATATTTATTTGATCCATGCTTATGATGTTTGTGCCTCAATCAATCATGTTTTCAATTAAAATTAAGTCTGTATTTCGTTCATACGTGATTGAAATGCACCTGAATTACCTGAGCGATCCTAACCAGACGACGGCTAGTAGGCACATAATTGAAATGTGCATGCTCAATTTAGATCCTAACCCGATTAAATTGCAGGTTGCATAACAACTCTAACCAAGCTCTGTTATCTGCATAGTTTTTAGATTTGTGTGATTAAACTGTTTCAAACCTAACACGTCACTGTTACCTCACATGAATACTAAGAAACCCTTAGTAAATAAGGATCAGTAAAATGCATATTTACTAAGTAAAGGATTTCGAAAGGACCTAATGTGGTCTCCAAACTCATGAAAGATCAAGTTGCCATGGAATATTTTTCCGAATATTATTAAGCATGATGATAATAAATTGAGTTTAATTATAGTAATTGTCCTAGTTTATTTATGTTATAATTGTTGCAAATTGTGTTTAATCTTGCTAAAATCTATTTCATTCATATGGTTTGCATACTTAGGATAATATGCATTAGGGATCATTGCATTAGTTTAATATATTTAATTTTAATCATCACTTCTCAATCATATTGTGTTTCTAATTTTACCAAGTTGTTAATATAATTTTACAATTAAGTGATTTAACACAAATACAATCTTTGTGGAGACGATAACTTGATACTTACTTATTACTTGAAAACGACTGTGTACACTTGCACAAACCTACGCATTACATACGTATGCCAGGAATGCTTTACAGCCTCTACGAACCATTTTTTACGTCAAAATAGCTTAAATCACTCTGGTTTCACTATTCAATCTATCGGACTTAACTGTGATTATTTCACTTGTCGAGCATTTCAAACAAATATATCTTTGCTTGCAATTCACTACTGCATCGTGTTCAGATAACCAATCCATACCCAATATCACGTCAAACTCGGTGAATGGTAATAACATCAGGTCAGTAGGAAATTCACAACCCGAAACTTTCAGTTGACATTTACAACATACCAGGTTAACAATGACACTATGACCCAATGAGTTTGTAACTTGTACATCAAATTCAGTTGACTCGACAGACAATTTCTTATCAGTTGCTAAGGCAGTACAAATATATGAATAAGTTGATCTCGGGTCAATTAAAGCATATACAATATCATTAAAAAGATAGAATATACTAGTCACAGCATCGGGAGTGGTAGCCTCTTCCCTAGCTCTGATGGCATATGTTCGTGCAGGTGCTCGGGCTTCCGACCTGTTTACATTATCTTTGTTTTCATTTCGGTTCCCACATGCACTACTACTTTACCCTGGGCGTCTGCCTTTCTGTGGAGCAACTGGAAGGTCTACACTCCGATCGTCCTTTGCTTTAGAATTTATCGGGTATTCCGTATGAAGTGATCGGTACTATCACACCAGAAACAAGTTCCCTTAATAAATCGACATTCGCATCAATGAACACTTTTACAATGCTCACATACCGGTTTTGGCGTGTTTCAAACACTAGCCACACTGTTAGCTGGCCAATTCTGAAATCTAGACTCTGGTGGTCTCGATCAACTCCTACTCAGAAATTCGGAAGAGACTACTCCACGAGCTTTACTATGTCTGAAGTTCTTTGGTGGTGGCATAGAGAAGGTTATGGTAGGATTCTTCTTTCTAAACTCTCGAAACCTCTTCTCTCTCTGTCTCTTCTGATTGTATATTTCCTCCATTTTCTGTTCTATGTCTGCTAGGACAATAAATGGTCGTATTTCTAAACAACTTACCATCATCTTTATCTCATCATTCAAATCGTCCTCAAATCGGACACACATATCCTCATTTGTAGGTACAATCTCCCATGCATACTTGTTGAGAAGTACAAATTCCCATTCATACTCTGCCACTATCTTGTTTCCCTGTCTTAACTTTAGGAATTCCTTCTTCTTTTTATCCAGGTACTGCTTGCTGATGTATTTCTTTTTGAACTTTGCTTGGAAAAATCCCCAAGTAATTTTGTTTTCAAGCACCACTACTATAATCATCATCCACCAATTATATGCCTTGTCTTTCAATAACGAAACAACACACCTAACATAGTCTTCAGGGAGACAAGCCATTTCATTCCTCAAAGTGTTTTCCAACCAATACTCAGCCTTAGATGAATCATCCTCAGCATTTTCGTGAAATTCTTTCGCCTCATATTTTCTTACCCTATTCGTCGATATACGACGCCTCTGTTCTATTACAGGAGGAGGTGGAGGCCTTACGGGAAGTGAAAGCCTTATCAAAGGTGCCATAGGTCGAGTAGTAAGCTGTGTAGCCGGAGGTGGTGCCATAGGATTGTTCTACATAAATTTTGAGAACCACTGTTCCATTAAGTCGAAGAACATATTTTTAGCTTCACTTTCTATCATTGGCAAGATAGGTGCCCCAAGACTAGCCCTGGAATCACTCGTTAGGTTAATGCTATTTACCTCGTTGGTTTCATCTCTTTCAGAATCAGATATCACTGTTTTTATCTGTAAAAACTGTGGTTAGATCGGATTCATCTATATCACACTATCACAGGTTCATATGGTATGTACTACTAGATTATTTAATGTAATCGTTACAGTCTAAGGAACGACTGAATCGTAAGCTCTGATACTACTAAATGTAACACCCAAAACCAAAAAATATCGTCGATTAGGGTTTCGATGTCTTATTATCCATTATTCACTGTTTATCTTTAACATCATGTTATTCAATCTTATTTATTAAAAAAATTCACTCCACATGTCATAAATCGTCATTTGATTATAAACACAATTCAATAGGGGCAAAAAGGTCAATTTCGACATTTTAAAAACTTTTACCGGTACTTGTTGGGCAAGTACGGGTAGTTGTCAAGTCAGTAAATAGTTCAGGAATAGTGCAGCCTTCTACCGATACAAGTGACAGTTTTAGCGATACAAGTGACTATTCTACCGAAACAAGTCTTACTTTTACCGATACTAAAAACTCCAAAGAGTTAAAAGTCTCACCCTGCAACTTCTACTTATACAAGTACTCAAATTACCGACACTTCTAAACACATAACTACCGATACTGACTATTCAACTACCGATACAATCCAAGTCAGTGAACAACCTCTTTCCTACCCTGTGCCTCTATTGGTACATCCATGGGTTCTACCAAAACAAGTATGAAAAATCTCAAGAATCATGCCAAAACACAAGTTTATCAACTCAAAACATTCATGACTTCAATATGCATTAAGCCAACACAAAATACATAGATTTCAAAGCCCTTACATAGTACTTTTAAGTCTATACTTCAACTAGCACAACATGCATTACTACATTCCGTCATTTTATCAACACAACAAGGTTTTCACAATCTCAATTACATAAAGCAAAAGATAATATCATCCTAGTACATGTCATAAGACCGAGTGATGTAAAAACTACCAACAAGCTCCGCGATAGTGTGACTTTTAGGAGATGATGATCCAATCTTCAATCAGCAAAATAATCTACAAAACAACAACAACATCTTTGGTAAGGTTCATAGCTTAATAAGTTCAATAGTTTTAAAGAGTTACCAAACATTTGTATAAAGCAGTTGTAACTCAACCGAGCCAAGATAGTCCCATTGCTTTCTCGAATCCATTACACACTTTCACTTTCCTATCTATAACTTTTCTGTTATCAGTACCCGATGCTGCTCACACGAACTATCGAGGACTCGCAACATATACAGTACCCCAACCATCGGTATGGTGTCTGTCTGTAAATTACCCCCTAATGATGCTGCTCACACGAGTTATCGGGAGTATGCATAAAGCATAAGTCCCAGCCATTGTAGGACCTATAATCCATTTAAGATTCATATCTCTTTTTCGAATCACGATGCTGCTCACACAAGCTGTCGAGGACTCGCAACATATACGGTACCCCAACCATCGAGTCGGTACCTTTTCAACGGCATAAAGCCTACTATCTCTTTCGTTTCATTTCTTCGGTCTCTTCAAATCCAAGTGCTTCTAATTGTTGAACAATGATAATATACATATAAGAAATGTTAAGTAAAATTTACATTACGAACTTATCGGGTTAAATTGCAGTTGTGGTTAGACTCTAGGGACTACTCCGTCAATTTCCTTTTCTCACAATCGGTGGCACGATCGTAGTCTACATCCACACATCATTCAATTTTTCACATTAACTCACACAATCTAATCATCTAACACAATTTAGTCCTTTTTGGTAAAATTATGATTTTACCCCTAACCTTTTATCTTTATTCAATTTAGTCTCTAAGCATAAATCATACAAAATAGCCTTCTCTTACAAGATCAACACCAACCGATATAACCATATATCTCTACAAGTCCCTGCAATTTCATTGTTTCTTACAAAATGCACACAATTTCACCATTTTCACTTTTTAGTCTTTAAACCCTAATTTCATCCAAAATCACTTTACAAAATCAATGGATCTATTCACCAAGCATTCAAATCTATCAAAAACTTTCAAGAACAAGCATATTCAACAATGGTAATTTTTACAACATTTGACAGATTCACAAATTGATCATTAAACTAGCTAGGTTAAGCTAATATGAACCCAAAGGCAAAAAAATTACTAAAAACGGTCAAGGATTTCTCACCAAATCAAGCTTCAAAAGCTAGGCAAGCAAACCCTAGTTCTTCCCCTATTTGTTGTCATAAGATGATGAAAAAAAAGATGGGAAATCATCTTTTCTTTCTAATTTTCATATATATACTTAATGGTAAAATGGTAAATTTTAAGACTTTCATGATTAACTTAAGTAATCACTTGTTTATCCTTAATTAATCCTCCTTATTTTTAATTAATCTCATGAAAAATCACCCACTAAAACATTTTGGTTAATTCACTCATTTGGTCCATCTAGTTGAACAACTCAACTTTTGCACCTTTTACGATTTAAATAAAATTAAATAAAAGCAAACATGTAATTAACAAAGAGAATGAAAAATAAATAAATGATAAAAAAATAAATATATGGAATGCACAAAATTTAACATGATTAAATTAAGGATTAAATAATAATATGTAATTAAAAAAACATAAAATTTAATGATAAATAAATAGATAAACAAACATGTAACACCCCTATACTCGGTTTATACGTATAAACCCGATATAGAAGCATTACATTACAGTACGGTACAGAAAGTCGAGTAACAGAAAATTTTCTTTAAAAACCGATATCTTTTAAGACCATTCGAGTCAAAATATTGTATACTAATCATTTCATTTCATATTTCATAACGTTCAAGATAACATTTTCCCACTCATTAGGGATTCATACAAGTACTATTGTACATGTCATTTCCTTTAAAACAAATACCTATATTTGGAGTTCTCCAAAGGATGATGTGATTTGATGAGAGGTCCCTGAACTCAACTTTACTCTTTGTAACTTTGTAGCTACGCGTTAAAATAAACGCGTTAAGCCGATGAACGCGTAGTAAGCACTACAAGCATAATAGACGATTATTTATTTATTGCTTAATTTCATCAAACATTTAAATACTCATGCGTATAAATTTCTAACCTTTCTTGCCTGTAACATTTTACTTACCTTAATGACATTATAACACACATTCATTTTCATATTCCAACTTACCTCAATGGTAGATTTTGCACATTTTTTTTTCATTATTTACCCTATTAACAAGATTCGGACCTTGGCGGATATACGAATCCAACCAAACACACCAGAATGGCACCAGTGCCTCATCGGATAGTTCGAAGCAATAAAGTGACACCTAGTGTCTCATCGGCCTACCCGAAGTAAAGTGGTACCCAGTACCTCATCGAATCTATCCGAAGTAAAATAATGACACCCAGTGTCTCATCGACTCAAGGTCGAAGTATTCCTGAACTCTTCCAATCCTATGGCATGCCAACTATATCCGACTCAGCCCGACTAGTTAATAGGGATTTTCAATTTACAATTCATATCACTTTCAGTTTCAGTTTCAGTTTCAGTTTCACTTTCACTTTTGATCACAAATCATTCACAACTCATACATCATATATACATTTTTCATCACATATACATAAGCACGTATTTCTCACATTTATTTCCTCAATGGCTTTCACAATATCACCATTTTATCATATAATCAATATTTATAATTAAACATATAATATTTCACACATACCTTGTTCATCACATATATATCATCATATACCTCTTTACTCTTATTTTCACATTAATTTTCAAAACTGTCCACTTGCGTCACAGTCACTAAATTATTTATATCTTGAACTATAGAATTAGAAATTAATATATGCTTAATGTTCTTGAAACTAGACTCAAATATATTTTTACCATAAAAATTTCAGAATTTTTACTTTAGCCATTTTGTACAGTAAATTCTTTCTATTTACCCCTTCTCTGCTGTTTAACAGTTTCGACCTTTCTTTACTAAATTTTTTTTATCTTTTAGTAAGGAGATCAAATAATGTTCTCGTCTGTTTCTTTTGAAAATAGACTCATTAAGGATTCAACCATATAAATTTAAGTCTCTAATAATTTTTCTACATTTTTATATGATTTTTCAAAGTTAGAACAGGGGAACTCGAATCTATTCTGACCTTGTTACACAAAAACTAGTATATCTCGAAATATAAAAACTCATTTTCTTTCACTTTGTCTTCCATATGAAACTAAACTCAATAATATTTAATATATTTAATTCAACTCTTAACTCTTTTTATACAATTTTTGGTGAATTTTCGAAGTTAGTCCTCTGTTCTGTCCAAACTGTTTCAATGAGATTAATTCCTTTCTCATGCTTCTTTATACTAAATTTCATTCAATCACACATAATTATCATACTTATAATTAAACATCTCATTTTCATCATGATTAATCATATATATTAAAATTATAAACACTTTAACTTAATTAATTCTAAACCTTTTAATACTTGTAGTACTTACAATTCTTGTAGAAAGCTTCCTTTCCCTCTTTGATCTTCCCTTTTCCTTTCTCTTCAATTGAGTCCTTCTCCTTCTTTTCTTTCTCTTCAATCTCATACAAAACACATATATTTACATGTAAGCTAAAAATTCCAGCAACTAATATTTTCATACCAAAACATGAATTAAACATGTATGACATGCTAATCCCTCCATTACTTACCTTGACACTTGAAAATTCCAAATTACCAACTTGAGCTCTTGCTTCTTGACACCTCAAATATGAATTTTCTCATGAAATTAAAGTAGTTAATAGCTTAATCTTATGATTTTCTTAAAGAAATTCCTAAGAAAAATGGAAGATTGAAGCTTGGATGCCTTAGAAATTTAAGAAGAAATGGTGAAGAAGTGATGAGGAAAATGAAAAGAGAAAATGGGTGGAGATGAGGGTAATTACGACAAAAGCAAAGAGGAAATGGATGATATAAAATCATCCCTTCTTTAATTCCCCAGACATTTCTGATGGAATATCTCAACTTACCAAAAAATGGTCTAATTCTCCTTAGGTCCTTAGACCTTTCATCACTTCTACACTTAAGTCCTTTCTTCAATCATTACTCATTTTAAAAATATCAAATATTCTAAATTACCATTTTACCCATCTCTCAATTTCTCTAGACTTTTCTTTAAAAAATATCTCTTTAATAATAATGGTAAAATTGCACTTTTAGTCCCTAGGCCTTCCAACTTTACACTTTGGCCCAAAACTTTGCCTCCAAAAATATCTTCCACCAAATTATTCTTTTGCCCTCCTTAATCAATCTAATTCTCATGATGACTCATAATTCAATTTGAATAAATTACTATTTAGTCCTTCCTATTTTCTCACCTTTTACTAATACATCCTTAATTTCTCCAAACCTTTCTAAATTCAACCATATATTCTAATTCTCAATTGTACTCTATCACTGTTCCAAATCCGATTCAAGCACGCAGATGTTACACTATTACTGTTCCAACTCCGGTTCAATAACGCGGATGTTACAAAACAATATAAGAAATTAAATGTCAAAATAAACAATTAAATATAAATAACAATAAAAAGAATATGAACTCCGATTAACTCGGGGCAAACTCGAAGGAAGCCATGGGTCTCACATACCCGGAGGAGGTCGAGGATGAATTAACATCGAAAGGTAAGAAAAACTATATCTATATTTGTTTTTGTTAGTTTCAAAAGAAGAAAAAAGAAAAAATACAAATACAAATCGATGCCTTCAAAATTTTTTCTTTGATTCTATTGATGTATGTATGAATGCTCAAAAAAAATCTCTCAATTTTATTAAAAAAATTTCTCTCTGAATAAATAAAAAATCCTCCCCTCTCTACATTTGATTTCGTGTTTTTATAATACAAAATTTACATTTTTTTTGTGATTTTCTTTCCTATTTTTACAGATTTGTAAATCTTCAAGATTTTCGGATAAGAGTAGCGGTGGCCAAGCATCCAAAGACAGCTACTAAATTTTTTTTCATTTTGAGATTTTTTTTTATTTTTAATTAATCGTAAAAAAATTTCTTTACCAAAAATAAAATTAATATAATGATAATTTATTTTTCATGTTTTTGTTTAGTGAAAACAAATTTTTATTTATTGGACGTGTTTTTTAAATTTTTAAAAGTAAAAAATGAAAATAAATATATTTTCAGAAACTAAAAATCTAATATATTGATCCCCGTATCTTAACTCTCACCCACTGAACTTTACCAAAATCACAAGAGAGAGTATAAAAGACAACGCAGTTACTTTGAGTTTTCCTTATAAATTTATTGTTGGATAATCTAAAATTAATACGGAAAAGAACCAAAAACACCCAGTCTGCCTCCTATCTTCTTGAAATTCTTTGTAATTTAAAGGAAAAACTAACCCCAATCCTGTAAACTCCTTCAAAACAAAAATAAAAATCCCATCCTGTTCTCACCTTCCAAACTGACCATTTGCTACCCTTTGGAAATGGAGGAAAACGGCAGCAGAGCTGAAGCCCTACGCCTTCTAGGAATCGCTGAGAAGCTTCTACAGAATCGTGATTTTAACGGCTCGAGAGAGTTTGCAATCTTAGCCCAAGAAACTGAACCTCTGTTGGACGGTTCTGATCAGATCCTGGCCGTCGTCGACGTCCTCCTCGCCGCCGAGAAAAGAATAAACAATCAACACGATTGGTACTCCATATTACAAATCGATCGCCGATCTGAAGACAATGATCTCATCAAGAAACAGTACCGTCGCCTAGCTCTCCTTCTCCATCCAGACAAAAACAAGTTCCCTTTCGCCGATCACGCGTTTAAGCTGGTAGCTGATGCATGGGCCGTTTTGTCGAACATCTCTAAGAAATCTCTTTACGACAAAGAATTGGGCTTGTACACGAAGATTGATTTAAGCAGCCCCGGCGATCATTCGAATCAAGCCGGGAAATTACCCGTCATGAGAAAAGGGCAAAATCAGGAGCAGTCGCAACATCCCCCGCCCTCTAAGACCCAAAATGAGAATCAAAGGTCAAGACTGTCAACATTCTGGACAGCGTGTCCTTACTGTTATAGGTTATTTGAGTATCCTAAGGTTTATGAAGGTTGTTGTTTAAGGTGCCAGAATTGCGAGAGAGCTTTCCATGCGGTTCTGATTCCGACTTTGCCCCCGCTGGTTCCGGGTCAAGAAGCTTATTACTGTTGCTGGGCGTTTTTCCCGTTAGGGTTTGTATCTGGAAGCCAGGACGGTGGAGGAAAACCGCCGACCGGGTTTCCGAATTGGATGCCTCCTATGTTTCCGGGTTGCAGCAGGAGAGTGAAAGAAATGGAGGTAATGTGCCACCAAGCGCCTCTCCTCCTGCCTCTGGCCCACCACCACCAGACGCTCCTACAAGCGCCACCAAGGTGGTGTCGGGGGTTTCGCGTGGGGATGCGTCTGATTTCGCCCCAAGGAAGAGAGGGAGGCCAAGGAAGAATCAGCTGTGAAGTTTGATAGGTATCGAATTATCTTTTTTGTAGCTTTGGTTTAGAAAGAACCTGACACCATACTGCAAGAGTTTTGGATGGTTTTTATGAATGGAGAAGGACAAATAGGATTGAGGCTGAAACTCTGTAAAGTTGGGTGGAATTTGCAGGTATTGTTGTAGTGGTTAAATTATTTGGTTTTGTAGAATTTAGATTGTTTTCATGTTCTAACTAGCACATAGATGATTGTGTAAATTTATGATTTATGGAGCAATGTCAAGTCAGCAACTTCTTTCACCATTCATCTTTGATTGAATAATGGTGCATTTTACAGGCCCTGTTTTCTTTTACTTTGTATTGTTAGAGACTTGCAGTTCAGCAATGCTGGTGGGAACCTTTGCCCTGGTGTTCCAGAACAGGGTGTATTCGAATCAAGCCGAACCTGAATACTGTCAAGCTTTAGTTCAATCAAATATTTATTTTTAAGCTCGAGCTTAGTTTGAGATATAATCGATCTCAAGCCTGATTAAGCTTGTTTACCAATTTTTATACTCAAATTAATAACGTAATTTATAATATAAAAATATGAAAAACTCAATAAAACTCGCAATTCATTCGAATCAAGTATTACTAAGCTCAAATTTAACTCGATCAATAACTCGAGTCAAGTATTGATAAAATATAAATCCTATTGTTGGAAGAAGCCATATTTAAACATAAGATCCAAATTATAGAACTGCTTAGACATACGAGGAAAGGGACGTTCTATAATCTGTATCATTATTCGCCAAGACTTAGCAATTTGCCTGCGGCTTAACATCATGTGCTTCTTGCTGGGATCACACTTGACAGGCAACTCGAAGCTATAAATTATGAAGATTGGAAATGCAGGGGAACCCAATAATGGGGCTCTCGGATCACCTGATATGGGTATTCTATGCAGAATGGTACCTCCTGCTGCGATTAAAACATGCTGTAGATCTCCCTTATAAGAAGGTTCAAAATCCCCCATTATATAGAACTTACATCCATCAAAAAGCTTTGGTTGCTGCAAAGATCATTGTTGTCAGTAAAAACAAAAACAATCAGAACAAAATCAGATAAACCAGTATGATCATATTAAATACACATGCAAGCATCATTTTCAAGAGTTTTTCCAAGAAGCGTGATCTATATATTATATTTTAGAAATAGAATCAAAATAATGAACTGAAATAATAGTTTAGGACAGATCAAGAGCATCGTAACAGCTACATTCTAAGGTTTCGAAAATATAAAATTTTGAAGACCAAGACCAAAAGGAACAGACCTTATTCTGGAGTCTCAGCCTTCCAAGCCGGGGACCATCCCTGATTCCATGAAATTCAAGAATTAAAAGTACTAACCAATTATATTCAGCATCCACTTCCCCTCCAAGATACCCATCAAAATTTCAAGGGTTCTTTTGCATGCTCCATTTTCATTGGTGGATGCAATGACATGGGTAATATTTGAATCCCATCTCTTCAACACTGTAACACCAGCTAATTTCTCAAATTCAGACATGATTTCCTGTAGTTAAAAGTTAGATAAATGTTAAGAATTTTCTTTCTGTGAATAAAAAAAATGCACAAGCATAACAGTCAGTTTCACTAACCTTTTCCTCAACTGTGAGACCTGAGCAACAGAGGACCAAATTGTTGCGTGATTCACAAGGATTCCCTTTCTTCTGCAGACTAACTTCGTCATTTATAGGAAATTCATTGTGGTGAATCAACAACTGTCTGGAAAATAAGCAAGAATATAATGAAAATTTTATGAGCATGAACTGGGTAAGTACTAAAATAAACTGAATGAATGTTCTGCATACCCTCTTAAATTGCATCTTTTTCGGATTCCTTGGGACTCTGACTTTTCATTAGGCAACTTAGAGGTGGCATGGAGAGGGCATAAAATTACAAAGTTATCCTATAGATGAGATCCAGAATAAATACATGTTAAAAAGAAACACTGTCTTAACTTTTCAAAAATTTCACATCAAGGACAGAAAGGTGCTCGATCAGTATAATACTTACAGTATCTCACCGGCATTGTGAGACTAGTTTTGCACAGGAAACATGGAAACTCTTCCGACAACTTTTTTCATAACAGCCCAAGCTGCACCTTTAAGTCCACAACAAGAGCATTTTATTTTTCGATTTTTGGATGATATGGGTTGTAATTAGAGGTTAAGAAAGTGGCTAATTACTGTTTATTTCTGTTAAGTTTGTTGGATTAATGACTATGTAAAAACGATACGTTTTGGGGGAGGGTAATCTTTTAATTAATACGCTAGCTGTGAAGACCGTTACTCGCTTTTAGCACCCTCGTGTGTGCCAGAGGTGGTTATGAAAAATCAATATCGTTCTTCTCAGTCTCGTTCTTCTCAGTCTCTTTCTTCTCTATTCTCTCTTTTCTCTCTGCAATTTCTTCCTTCTCCCTCAACTCTTTATTTTTCTTCTCCTTCAACCCGCAACAAAGGTATCAGAGCCTTTCGATTCTCATGGCCAACGATGGAGTCACCACCAAGCTTCAAAAAGAGATGAGTCAGTTACAGCAAGATTTCACTCAGCTAAAAACCGACCTGGCTTCCAAGATTGACACCAAGTTATAGTCCTTCCATGACACTATCAAAGGGGAAATTCGAACCGAGATTTGTATGGGTCTCCAAACCTTATTTGAGCAGTACATGGGGAAGTTAACTCCAGCCAATGCTGTTAGGACCAGCAAGGCATCCCCTGTGGAAGTGAGCTCGAATAAGGGTAGGGGTATTCTTGGGAACATCCCTCCTGAGTCACCAAAGGGAGAGCAACTAGTAATATCCCTTTTGCGAGAGTCAAGGAAAACTAGAACGATGGTACGGGGGTCTTCAGGGGATGTGACAAGCAGCTTGTACAAGCTAGAGTGCCTACGTTTTGATGGAATGGATTTTCGTGGATGGTGGTCGAAGCTTGATCAATTTTTTTATCGGAGTGTATCAGGGACGAGGCCAAGGTGAAGGTGGTCATGCTTCATCTCAAGGGCAAGGCCCTTGACTGGCACCATTTCTTTGTTAAGAGGAGTCGAGGGTTGTAGCAGCTCTCTTGGGAGGTATATGCCCGAGGTTTAAAGGACAGGTTTGGTTCGGACACTCTTCTGGATCCTATGTTTGAACTTGTTACTCTTAAGCAACAGGGCTCTGTGAGTCAATATCATGATACGTTTGTTAGCCTGCTTAACCAAATAGATCTCACTGAGGAGCATGCGATTAGTGTGTTTGTTAGCAATCTCAAACTTGATATAAGGCAGTATCTGCGTTTGTTTCCACCTGCAACTTTGGTGGTGGATTTCATTGAGCTGGAAGAGTGGAAAGTATTGTTTTAGGAACCTTAAAAAGAACATATGGTGGAGGGGTTAGTGGGCAAGTCAGACCCTTCCTGCCAAGTGCTAAGCCTATTCTTACACTGCCTTTCTCTAGCACCACAGGAGGCCCTAAAAGCCCTGTTAAGTCTCTATCACAAACTGAAATGGATGATCGAAGGAGGAAAGGGCTATGTTTTTGGTGTGCATCCAAGTACACATTAAGGCACAAATGCCCCAAATCTAAGTTGTACTAGTTGGTGATTAAAGTTTCCTCTGATTGTGAGACTGAACCTAAAAGTCCTGAGGGTGATTTGTTTCAAGATTGTAAGGAACAGCTAGAGCAAAGGGCGCAGGAGCCTGAGGTCACTTCACTTGTGTTGTCCTTGCACGCATTGCATGGTTCCCAAGGGCACAATACAATGAGGTTGCTAGCTCACAGAGGCCAAACAAAAATAGTTATCCTTGTGGACTCTGGTAGCACCCATAACTTCATGGATTCTAAGTTGGTAAAGAAGTTGGATTTACCTACTGAGCAAACTGCTGCATTGAGAGTGATGGTGGCTAATGGGGTCCGATTGTCCACACAAGGGATATGCAAAAATGTGCAGTGGGAAGCTCAAGGTTCCAAGTTTAACACTGATTTTTACTTGTTGCCTGTGAGAGGATGTGATTTAGTATTGGGGATGCAATGGCTCTTATCTTTGAGACCTATCATCTAGAGTTTCTCTTCCCTCACCATGCAGTTTGAACATTAGGGCAAAAACCACATTCTTCAAGGGTTTGTTCCTGGCAGCCTCTAATTGCTATATGGTAAACAAGCAACCAAATGTTTTACTATGATGAAATATGGCCCTCAACCTATGCTGCTATCCTTTACTCAACAGACAACTCTGACAATGCCAAGTTCTTTTGAAAATCCAGTGCTACTAAATCTGCTAGTTGCTTTTGATGACGTCTTTTACTCGATTGCAGGACCACCGAATCCCTCTGTTGGATGAGTCACAAGTGGTTAAGGTGAGGCCATACAGATATCCCACTATCCAACAGAATGAGATTGAAAGATTGGTGCATGAAATGTTACAAGAAGGGATCATAAGGGATAACAATAGCCCTTTTGCATCTCCCATTGTAATGGTGAAAAAGAAGGATGAGAGCTGGTGTTTGTGTGTGGATTACAGGCAACTCAACACAATGACCAATAAAAATAAGTTCCCTATTCCTATTAATGAAGAACTATTAGATGAATTTAACCATGCTACCCTCTTCTCTTAATTGGATTTGAGGTCAGGGTATCACCAAATTAGGATGTGGGAAAAAGATATTCATAAAACAACATTTAGAATTCATGAAGGCCATTATGAATTCCTAGTTATGCCATTTGGCCTAACAAATGCCCCAACCAGTTTCCAAGCCTTGATGAATACTGTTCTTAAGCCAGTTTTAAGGAAATTTGTCCTAGTTTTTTTTTTTGACATCCTAGTATACTTTAAGGATTGGGCTGATCACATGAGACATTTGGAAGTAGTGTTGCAACTGCTAAGGGACCATCAGCTATATGCTAAGAGGAGCAAATGTAGTTTTGCTACTGCTCAGGTTGAATATTTAGGCCATGTTATTGCAGCTGGCACTGTTAGCATGGATTCATCAAAAGTGGAAGAAGTTCTTTCTTGGCCCATCCCTACAAATACCAAGGAGCTTAGGGGATTTCTAGGGTTATCTGGTTACTATAGGAGATTCATCTGAGGGTGTGGAGTTATGGCTAAACCACTTACTTCCCTGTTGAACAAAGATGTTCAGTGGCAATAGATAGAGTTTGCACAAGCTGCCTTTCAAAGCCTTAAGGAATCAGTTTGTAAAGTACCAGTGCTAGTTCTGCTTGACTTTCAAGAGCCATTCCGTGTGGATACTGATGCTTGTGACATTGGGGTTAGAGCTGTGCTGTAACAAAAGGAAAAACCAGTGGCATTCTTTAGTAGGACCCTAGGAGTCAAGCACCAAGCCTTGTCTATATATGAAAAGGAAATGTTGGTAGTGCTGCTTGCTGTCAAGAAGTGGCATTTTTACCTAGTTGGGAGGTTGTTCATCATCAAAACAGACCACCAAAGTCTGAAATTCTTGTTAGAGCAACAGGCCATCACCCCATATCAACAAAAGTGGGTGTCCAAAATGTTGGGATACAACTACTCCATTGTGTATAGAATAGGGTCTCAGAACACTGTGGTTAATGCTCTATCTAGAAGGACTCATGTGCAAGAGGGTCAGATTCACCAATGCTTGGGGCAAGTATCACTTACATGGTCAGAACTTTGGGATTAGATAATCAAGGCTGGGTTGGAGGACATCAAAATACAAAAGTTGGCTAAGGAATTGCAACAAGGTCCTCAATCACATCCTAAATAATCATGGGATGGAAGGTTCCTCAGGAGAAAAGGGAAGGTAATCATTGACAACCAAGCAAAACTCAAAAAAACCATCTTTGAGTTGTTTCATAGTGAGGCTATTGGTGGCCATTCTGGAGTGCATGCTACCAAGCAAAGAATAGCTAGTCTGCTGTATTGGAAAGGGTTATCGAAGGATGTCAAGAATTGGATGAAAGAATGCAACATCTGCCAGCAATGCAAGAACGATAATGCAACCTACCCTGGGTTACTGCAACCCCTTCCCATACCTAATCGAGCACGGGCTTCTATCAGTATGGACTTTGTGGAGGGACTTCCTCTATCTAAGGGTAAAAGTACCATACTGGCAATAGTGGACAGGCTAACGAAACATGCTCACTTCCTAGCCTTGGCACACCCTTACACTGCTTCTGGTATAGCTCAACTCTACTTGGGTAAGGTGTACAACCTGCATGGAGTTCCAGAACTCATAGTATCTGACAGAGACAAAGTCTTCCTCAGTAGATTTTGGTAAGAACTATTCAAGCTTTTGGGGACTAAGCTTCATCTCTCCACAGCCTATCATCCTCAAATGGATGGGCAAACAGAAGTCCTCAATAGGTGCCTTGAAGGTTATCTGCAATGCATGACAAGTGAAAAACCTTCTGAATGGGCTCAATGGCTACCACTGACAGAGTGTTGGTACAACACCACACACCATTCTACCATAAACACCACTCCGTACACAGCTCTCTATGGCCAAGAGCCTTCTATCCACCTACCATACTTGGCAAGATCCTCCAAAGTGGTAAAGGTAGACAGAACACTCCAGCACAGGGAGAGCCTAAGGAAGCTTCTTAAGTTTCATCTGAAAAGTGCTCAAAAGCGTATGAAGTAGTTGGCAGGTAAGAGAAGGTCTGATAGATCCTTTGAGGTTGGGGACTTGGTGTACTTGAAGCTCTAACCTTATACGCAGCACTCATTGAGGGAAATGCGAAATCAAAAACTCTCTCCTAAGTTTTATGGTCCTTATCCTGTAAAAGCAAAGGTTGGACAGGTTGCTTATAGGCTGAAACTACCAAAAGGAACAAGGATTCATCCTACATTCCATGTGTCACAATTGAAAAAACACGTGGGTTCAATCATCCACTCATCCACACTGCCACCTGTTGGGACAGATGGATCTGTTTTGAAAGAGCCAACAAGGATCATTGACAGAAGAATGATAAAAAGGGGAATCAAGCTGTTACTCAAGTATTAGTGCAGTGGACAAACACATTTCCGGAGGACTCTACCTGGAAAGTCTAGACAGATTTTCAAAAGAAATATCCCAACTTCGATCCTTGAGGACAAGGATCTGCTTAAGGAGGGGAGTAATGATATGGGTTGCAATTAGAGGTTAAGAAAGTAGTTAATTACTGTTTATTTCTATTACTTTTGTTGGATTAATGACTATGTAAAGACAAATACGTTTCGGGAGAGGGGTAATCTTTTAATTAATACGCTGCGTTTTGGGTAAGAGTTCAGTTAGTGAAACGGGGCATTTTGGTGTTTTGTCTTGTTACCGAAAGGACAACTGTGATGACCGTTACCCCTTTTAGCACCCTCGTGTGTGCCAAAGGTGGTTATGAAAAATCAGTATTGTTCTTCTCAATCTCTTTCTTCTCTATTCTCTCTCCCTTTTCTCTCTGCAATTTCTTCCTTCTTCTCCCTCAACTCTCCTCTGTTCTTCTTCTCCTTCAACCCGTAACATTGGAGAGTTCAGCCTCAAGGTTGATTGCCTTGTCATTTTCAAAATAAACATTAGGGGCCCTGCAAAAAAAAAAATTCACTATAATATATTAACGATGGCAAGATTATAAAATCAAAGTCTAGATCAAAAGACAATTTATAGAGTAAAAATTCTTTTACCATTCAGTGCAATTCTTGTGTGAATATATGACCTTAGAACCACCATTGTAGTCTAGAGGAACAAAATTGCCTTCATAGTAATGAACCATCTCTCTAGAAGCCTGCAATTTTATTTAGAAAATAAGCTTGGGCAATTTATAGAAAAGATTGGTTGTTTTTGTCATATAATAGATGGCATGAAATACTAAAGCACTAACCTCAGTTTCTTCCATAGAAAGACAGAAAGCACATTGTATTTTAATTGTAATGGTCTCACATTTATGCAGTGCCACTCCATTAGCAAGAGGCAACTTCTTTACTGTTGAGCTCTCTGAAATTCCAACAGTGGAACTCCCATGAACCTTTTCACTTAGTCTCTCTAGAGAAATATTAGTATTTCCTCCCTGCTGCTGTTGGCCTTCAGCCAACCCGCTTTTCATGTCATCATTAAAAGAAACTTTAATCTTTTTCTTACAACCAGAGTTTTTTTAACTTTTCAAAGTCGTAGCCAACTTTACTTCCCTAGTAAGTTTCCTCAATCCTTTTCTGAACTGTTCAGCATCATTGTCATGAGCTAAGGGAACAGGAAGTGAAGACTTCTGTTGAATCATATATTCATTTGTCTGCCTGCAAACGGTTGAAACTTCTAAAGGGGTATCCACCTTAGCCAAACTTGGTTTTTGTTTCTTTAACTTTGAACAAGATTTCTTTTGGCACTGGGCAGTGATCTTCCTGCAACGTTTTACCATCCTCAAATTCTCATTTTCATCACCACATTTCCCCATACCCACTATGGCAGTCAATGGTGTGTCTTCCTGTTTAGGAGTTTTGGCAGAAAAATGTGATGCCATTGGTTCAGTTGCATGGTGATCCAAACCAGCCACCTTACAATTTTTCTTAGTCTTAGCCAAATATGAAGAATTACTACAGTCATCTTTTTGTTTTTTATCAAAATCTTCAGACCCTTTTCCCAGATTGACATGATCTCCAGAAATATGACTGCTAGTTCTGTCAGCTATATTCTTTTGGGCAGTCTTTCTCTGTTTCTTAAACGACTTCCTGGATTTACAACTCCCTTTCTTATTACTACTAACACACTGGGTTCTGAAAGATTCTATATTAGGCAGCTTCTCCTCTGAAGCATCATGTCCTGTTATCATGCATGTGCCATTATCACAGGGCTTGGCTGTATTTGCACTCTGTGATGCAGGTTCATAGGTGTCTGCAACCTGCATTTGTTTGAAATAATAGTAAATGATAATGACCAAACCTAATGAAATATTTCCCCGGAAAAGAAAAAAATGCAAAATAGCTTTAGGTGGGGGGGGGGGTTAAAGGAGATTGTTTTTACCTGCATTTTAACAGGATTTGAAAGAAGTTCTGGAGAACAAGCTCCCTGTGTCCATTCAAACATTTCAATATCAAAAAGATTCAGATGATCGTGGTTTCCGTGCACCTCCTCCTACATGATTTTATGAAAGTAAAAAATTTCAGGCCATTACAAAATCATGTCTGTTTGCAGAGTTCAGTTGCCATTCATTAAAAGGCAGGAGAGCAGCGAGAGGCAGCTAAGTAAAATGTAATTGTAGCTTAAACAAAAAACTAGCTTATAAATAGAAGGAAGATTCACATGCTATTGTTTAATAAAAATTGTTTTGGACACTGGCTAGCAAATTTTAGGAAATGCACTTAGCTGGCAGTGCCATAAGCAAGTGAACACTTACTTTAGAAAAGCCTTCATCATCAGAATCCTTCATATCACTGAAAGAAAGAAGTCCAGGTGGTGTACAGAACATCCTCCTCCCTCAACCAGAAAAAGGGTGAAAGTATTTGTTCCCCCTTCTCTTAGATTGTTCTCCTTCAGAATATCTGAACTCATTTTAGATTCATCCTCGGTGATTTCAATCAATCCACCTCCATTCTTTTCAGGCAGCATGGGTGTTTCTGAAAGGGGATATTTTGGCACCTGAACCCTTTTGTTGGTTGGAAAAGAAGGCTTCACAGAAATGGGATCAGAAGTTTTCATTGATTTAGCCTCCCTTGATCCTCTTCATTTATTTGCACCCTGATTATCCACTCTTTCACAACAATTGAGATCATTTTCAACTCGCTTTCCGGCATCTGTAATGAACATAAAAAAGGAGGATGACTGGAAGTACTCAAACTACATATAAGGTTAAATAGAATATCCCTGTCTACAATTACCTTTACCAAGAAAAAAAAAGGGTAAATCTTATGATACGTCCTTTTTTTGTTCATAAATCTTATGATATCTTGTGGAAAATGAAAATGAATGACTGGGTATATTACCTGCTGATGTGTCCAGAGGCGCATCCTGAGTGACAAATATTTTGAAACCTGAAGCAACTTCCATGCTTTTGTAGATGCTAACCAAGTTATCCATGTGAGGGGCTGGACGAACCTCTACAGCATAAACATTAAATAAACAAGTTGAAAATTGTAGCAGCCAAGCAACTGAAGCTTGATCGTTAGTTATTGTCATCTGCCACTTATTTCAACAAATTAAAGCGATGGTTTAATATAAGCATATGACTAAAATGTAATACCAATTGAAACAACATTGTCTGATATACTAGCAAAGAACACAAAAACGAACAACCAAACAAGTTGAAAATTGTAGCAGCCAAGCAACTGAAGCTTGATTGTTAGTTATTGTCATCTGCCACTTATTTCAACAAATTAAAGCAATGGTTGAATATAAGCAAATGACTAAAATGTAATACCAATTGAAACAACATTGTCTGATATACTAGCAAAGAACACAAAAACGAACAACCAAACAAAGTAATGTTGCGGGCCCCAATTGTGGTTTAAACAGATGGAAAACTCACTAACAACGAACAGGTTAACAATTTAAAAGGACAGAAACTCAAGAATGAAGCATACCTCGACGCCGGTAGGGTACTTTACAAACGGGACAATCGGAACCCGATTTCATTGATTTCAAAATACAGACACTGAAAAGTGACAGAGAGTTTTGGGTATCAGGGATTGCAACGTAATGGATGAAAATTAGACCCAAAAATAAACAAAAAGAAACTGTGGAATGAATTAAAGGACTATATAACATACTTGCAGAAGACATGGTTGCAAGTGAGGGAAACGGCAGAGTTCAAAAGACTCAAGCTGCAGCATAATTGAATTTCTTTAATAAAGTAGTTATAATAGCATTCTTTTTAACAATCTAAATTTATTTTATAATAAGATAAATTTTATAATAATTAATATATTATATAAACTTAATAATAAATTGTACCTAATTAAAATATAATTTAAATTATATATATGAAAGAAATAAATTGTAATATATATTTATTATTAAACTATTAATGTAAACATTTTTCAATAATATATCAAGAATATTGTTTTGAATTATTATTGTTAAATTTTATTATTAACATAATGATATTATGTCTGGTTCAAGTTATTTTTATGTAAAAATAAAATTAATCGTAAAAGAAGTTCTTTACCAAAAATAAAATTAATATAATGATAATTTATTTCTCATGTTTTTGTTTAGTGAACAATTTTTTATTTATTGGACCTGTTTTTTAAATTTTTTAAAAGTAAAAAATAAAATGAAAATAAATATATTTTCAGAAACTAAAATCTAATATATTGATCCCCGTATCTTAACTCTCACCCACTGAACTTAACCAAAAACACAAGAGAGTATACAAGACAACGCAGTTACTTTTAGTTTTCCTTACAAATTTATTGTTGGATAAACTAAAATTAATACGGAAAAGACCAAAAACACCCTGTCTGCCTCCTATCCTCTTGAAATTCTTTGTAATTTAAAGGAAAAACTAACCCCAATCCTGTAAACTCCTTCAAAATAAAATAAAAATCCCATCGTGTTCTCACCTTCCAAACTGACCATTGGCTACCTTTGGAAATGGAGGAAAACGGCAGCAGAGCTGAAGCCCTACGCCTTCTAGGAATCGCTGAGAAGCTTCTACAGAATCGTGATTTCAACGGCTCGAGAGAGTTCGCAATCTTAGCCCAAGAAACTGAACCTCTGTTGGACGGTTCTGATCAGATCCTGGCCGTCGTCGACGTCCTCCTCGCCGCTGAGAAAAGAATAAACAATCAACACGATTGGTACACCATATTACAAATTGATCGCCGATCTGAAGACAATGATCTCATCAAGAAACAGTATCGTCGCCTAGCTCTCCTTCTCCATCCAGACAAAAACAAGTTCCCTTTCGCCGATCACGCGTTTAAACTGGTAGCTGATGCATGGGCCGTTTTATCGAACATCTCTAAGAAATCTCTTTACGACAAAGAATTGGGCTTGTACACGAAGATTGATTTAAGCAGCCCCAGCGATCGTTCGAATCAAGCCGGGAAATTACCCGTCATGAGAAAAGGGCAAAATCAGGAGCAGTCGCAACATCGCCCGCCCTCTAAGACCCAAAATGAGAATCAAAGGTCAAGATTGTCAACATTCTGGACAGCGTGTCCGTACTGTTATAGGTTATTTGAGTATCCAAGGGTTTATGAAGGTTGTTGTTTAAGGTGCCAGAATTGCGAGAGAACTTTCCATGCGGTTCTGATTCGGACTTTGCCCCCGCTGGTTCCGGGTCAAGAAGCTTATTACTGTTGCTGGGCGTTTTTCCCGTTAGGGTTTGTATCTGGAAACCAGGAGGGTGGAGGAAAACTGCCGACCGGATTTCCGAATTGGATGCCTCCTATGTTACCGGGGGTGCAGCAGGAGAGTGAAAGAAATGGAGGTAATGTGCCACCAAGCGCCCCTCCTCCTCCCCCTGCCCTGCCCCACCACCACCACCACCACCAACCGCTCCTACAAGCGCCACCAAGGTGGTATCGGGGGTTTCGCGTGGGGATGCGTCTGATTGCGCCCCAAGGAAGAGAGGGAGGCCAAGGAAGAATCAGCTGTGAAGTTTGACAGGTATTGAATTATCGTTTTTGTAGCTTTGGTTTAGAAAGAACCTGACACCATACTGCAAGAGTTTTGGATGGTTTTTATGAATGGAGAAGGACAAATAGGATTGAGGCTGAAACTCTGTAATGTTGGGTGGAATTTGCAGGTATTGTTGTAGTGGTTAAATTATTTGGTTTTGTAGAATTTAGATTGTTTTCATGTTCTAACTAGCACATAGATGATTGTGTAAATTTATGATTTATGGAGCAATGTCAAGTCAGCAACTTCTTTCACCATTCATCTTTGATTGAATAATGGTGCATTTTACAGGCCCTATTTTTTTTTTACTATGTATTGTTAGAGACTTGCAGTTCAGCAATGCTGGTGGGAACCTTTGCCCTGCAATTATGAAATAGTAGGTGTTCCAGAACAGGGGTGTATTCGAGTCAAGCCGAACCTGAATACTGTCAAGCTTTAGTTCAATCAAATATTTATTTTTAAGCTCGAGCTTGGTTTGAGGTATAATCGATCTCAAGCTTGATTAAGTTTGTTTACCAATTTTTATACTCAAACTAATAACGTAATTTAATAATATAAAAATATGAAAAGCTCGATAAGGCTAGCAATCCATTCGAGTCAAATATTACTAAACTCAAATTTGACTCGATCAATAGCTCGAGATGCTTGAACTCGAGCTCAGCTCGATAATATTACCGAATCAAATTCGAATTTTCTTCGAATCGAACTTAAGTAGCTTGCAAGTACTAGTACTGGATTAATCGTCACGGGGTCAGCGATCGTTCCCGATAAAGAGGACTTTTGCGCAACATTTTTGGGAAGGTCTCGAACAAGTTTTAAGGTGGTCGGATAGCGATGAAGTGGTTAGAAACCAATTTCAAGGAGCTTCATCCGATCGTGATCGAGGTCGTCAACGAACTATATACCCGAGCATTCATCTCGAGGTTAATCAAGGGCATGTTAATGTTCAATAAATCTTGAAATTTGGTGCATGTAAGGTGGTTACTACACTTGACCAACTTCAAAGAATGCGGACGATTGAGTTAGGGATCAATTGTGTTGGCCACGTTATATCAGGGGTTGTGTCGGGCGATATAACCGAATAAGATGTCAATCAATGGTTGCCTTCTCTTGCTGCAGTCGTGTGCTTGGTGGCGACTATTGCTTTTATGTCCCCGAGTGAACGACCCATACATGTTCTCATTGGTGACAAGGTAAAAATCAAATTTTAATAAATATGCAGTTTGTATGGTAAATGTTGTTTATTTATTATATGTTTGAACTAACATATCAGTTGTACAGGTGGAGTCATGGGTCGAGTTACGTGGGACTACACGAGCAGCTCGAGGGTATCAGGCTGTTGTTAGATCAACACTCGAAAATCGAAGTTAGTTACTTATTCTTTCAAACCTATAATAATTACGCAATGCTTTGTAAAATAAAATTTCGTATATAATTGAATTTACAATTGTGCACTTCAGTTTGAATGGATGTCATACACCAAGCTTAATATTATAAAATGTGTCCCGTCGAAATATTTGGCCAATCAGAGTATGTGGGACACAAAGGTGTCGTTGATAGTGTACGTGACGGTGAAAATGTATGAATCGGATCGAGTGAGGTGAGCGTTCGGATGGAGGCAACAAATTTCATCGCCACCGCGAGACATGGAAGCATTGCACAAGGTGGACCTGTAGGAAAAGAACGATCAGAATTGGCGAGACATTCACAAAGAGTACATCGACGCTTGGGATAGTAGGATGAAATTCTTACCCATTTGCGAACCATTTTTCTTATCGAACATGAGGCCCTATTTGAAGTACATGTCGTGGTTCAAAGTCGTCGACAAGTTGTATCTGCTACAAGATGATACCAAATATGCCAATGAGATGATACAGAAATTGCTACAAAGGCCATAGAGAATACGCCACAAAGTGTTAGCAGATCACGCCATACAAGTAACATACAAAATCATGTGTTTACTGTCCCGACGGACTTTCACAAAAGGTGTCATAAGTTTTTACCTCATAGATTTATACATAACTTCATGTCGTGATCAGCCAGTTCGATTACATATTATCGAAGGCATCACCATGAATATTCATATCATCATATTATGTCATGGCTCTTAACCACATGAACTTACACACTTTCATGTCATGATTTGCCAGTCCAGTGTTCATCACACTAAAGACATCACCATGAATTCTTTTGTTGTCATTTAATGTCGTAGACCGCAATCATGTAACACCCAAATCCCAAACACCGTCGCTGGTTAGGATTCTGATGTTACTATTCATTTAATATTGTTCATATTTTAAAATATCCAAATATTTTAATCTTTATTCATTACGAAATTCACCTCATATTTTAGATCAATATTTAATCATAACAGAATTTCTTCAAGGGTAAAAATGACATTTCCAATAATTTAGGAGACTTTTACCAGTACCTGATGGTCAAGTATCGGTAAAAGTCACGTCAGTGAACAATTTAGAGACTGTGCAGATATCTACTAGTAGTTGTGCTAATTCTATCGATACATGATTTCTACCGATACAAATCATGCAACTACCGATACCAAAAACTCCAGAGAGTAAAAATTCTTACCCTGCAACTTCTACCGATATATGCATACATACTACCGATACATCAATGCTAAAAACTATTGATACTTGTTATTCAACTACCGATACAACTCAAGTCAGAAGACAACCTCTCTCCTACCCTATACTTCTACCGATACATGCATAAGTTATACCGAAACAAGTATACAGAATTTCAAGAATTATATCAAGACACAAGATTAATATCTCAAACACATCCATCACAAGTTATACATTAAGTCATCACATAATATGCAAAACTTCTAAGTGTTTACAAGCATCATAAGCTTAAACATCTAAGTTGTACTTCATGCATTTACACAATCAAAATAGTAAGATTTTAGCATCCTTAATTCAACAACAAAGATTAATATCATCCTAGTACATGGCAAATAATTGAGTGATGTAAATACTACGGAACGAGCTCTCAAGATAGTATGATGTCTTCAAGATGATCCGTTCTTCAAGTCACAAAACGAAATCTACAAAGCAACAACAAGTTCACTAGTAAGCTTCATAGCTTAATAAGTTCGCAAGTTCATCAATTTACCATGTCTTATGTGATAAACAACTATATAAATCTGTCAATCCAGCACAACTGAACTTCAAAGGTCAATATTCATTTAACTCCCTGTTGAAATTAAGCTCATGATGCTCATTTGCTTCCTATTGACCCAGGGGTCATTCCTGTTACAATTATATGATGTTATTCTTAACTATCGATACGGTATATCTGTTCCCTACGATCTTGCTCACACTAAGCTGATGAGAAAATGCAATAAGCATAAATCTCAACCATCGTAGGCCCTGTAATCCATTCATGGATTCTATTCACCTTTTGGTGACTCATGATGCTGAAGAGAATCCGTAACAAATGCAGGATCTCAGGGATCAAACCATTTTCTATCTTTAGCATAAGGCCGGGAAATTCTCATCTCATAACTACTGCCTTTCACGTTTCCAATCGTCGTTTCATATTTCCAGTATTCATTAGAAAGCAGTTATAAGCATTCATTAATAAGAATCTAACATTACGAACTTACCGAACTGGAGTGCAGTTGTGAATGGATTCCAAGGACTACTCCGCTAATTTTCCTATTCTTCGATCGATGGCACGATCGTAGTCTAAATCCACAAATCATTCAATTCTCACATTAAGTTACATAATTTAGTCATTCAACACAATTTACTTTTTGGGAAAATTATAGTTTTACCCTTTCTAGTTTCCTTTTATTCAATCTAGTTTTTTCAACACAAAACATGCAAAATAACTATTTTCTCCCACAACCAACCATAGCCGAATTTTCTTAAGTGTCCACTCAACTCATTTATTTTCATAATAATACATGTAATTTAACCATTTTCACATTTTAATCCTTAAACCTTATTCTCATCAAAAAATCACTTTACAAAAAGATTTAACCCAAGTATCAAACATTGAAATACATCAAAAGCTTCTAAGAACAAACAATTTCAACAATGGTCAATTTTCTAACATTTGACAGTTTCACAAATTAGTCCTTGCATAAGCTAGATTAAATAGATATGGACTCAAAAAACATAAAAATTACCAAAAACGATCAAGGTTTGCTTACCCAAATCAAAGCTCAAAGATTTGAATTGAAAACCCTAACTTTTCTCTCCTTGTTGTCATGTGAAGAAAAAAGAAGAAGAAAAATGGAATGAAAATCAATTTCTTTTCTTTTAATTATTGGTACTTTCATAATTAAGCTTTAATTAATCATTTTTAATCTTAATTAAATCTATTTACACTTAATATAAACCATGCCAATCCACTAACTAATATTCATTTGGTTATTTTATTCATTTGGTACTTCTAATTAAAAATCTATACTTTTACTTTTTTTATGATTTAGTCCTTTCTATTCAATTAACTATTTAATCTATGAAATTTTCAAATCATAATTTCATACGATGCATATATCACCAGAAATATTCAAAATAAATAAATTTACGACTCGACTCGTTGGAGCTGTGGTCTCGAAACCACTGTTTTCGACACCATTAAAAATCGGGCTATTACAACTCTCCCTCATTAAGGAAATTTCGTCCTGAAATTTCTTATCGGTAAACAAGTTAGGATCCAGTGATCTCATCGAACCCTCTATCTCCCAAGTGGCTTCCTCTAACCCATGACGATTTCACAATATTTTCACCAACGGTACTCTTTTGTTCCTCAGTTCTTTTACTTCGCTAGACAGTATTCTAACCGATTTTTCTGAATATGACAAATTCGACTGAATCTCAACTTTCATGGGTGTAATTACATGTGAGGTATCTGATCTGTACCCTCTCAGTATCGAAACATGAAATACATTATGGATCTTCTCCAATTCTGGCTGTAAATTCAACTTATGTGCTACAGGACCAACTCGTTCTATGATCTCAACTTTCCCTTTCGGTCGAACCGTAGCACCTTTTTCCAAGGTGAAACTCTCAGGAAAACTTTGTCTCCTACAGCAAATTCTATATCTTTCATTTTAAGATCTGCGTCCGACTTCTGTCGATTAGACGCTGCTTTCAAACAATCACGAATTACTCGCATTTTGTCCTCAGTTTCATGAACTAAATCAGTTCTAATCAACTTAAACTCGCTCAATTCTGACCAGTACAGAGGTGTCATGCACTTCCGACCATATAATGCTTCGAATGGTGTCATTTTAATACTAGATTGGTAGTTGTTATTATATGCAAACTCCACCAACGACAGATACTTTTTCCAGCTTCCTTCAAACTCAAGTGTACAGCATCGTAACATATCCTCAAGAATCTGTATCACTCGCTCTGATTGACCATCCGTTTGCGGATAATATGCAGTACTAAAATTTAACCTGATCTTTAGAGCTTCATGTAGCTTTCCCTAAAATCTTGAGGTAAAGCATGGATCCCTATCGGAGATAATAGAGGCTAGTACCTTGTGCAGCCGAACTGTTTTAGACACGTATAGTTCGGCCAGTCTCTCAAGTGGATAATCTACCTGAATGGGGATGAAATGAGCGGACTTCATTAATCTGTTTACAATTACCCAGATTGAATCTTTCTTTCTCGGTGTTACAGGAAGTCCTATGATAAAATCTATCGTGACATGTTCTTATTTCCACTCTAGGATAAAAATCGGCTGTAGTAACCTAAATAGCACCTGGTGTTCGGCTTTCACTTACTGACATATAAGACATCTAGTCACAAACTCTGAAATCTCTTGTTTAATACCTGGCCACCAATACAATTTCTTCAGGTCATTATACATTTTTACACTCCTCGGGTGTATGGAATAAGTGCTGCTGTGAGTTTCTGTCAGAATGTCTCGTTTCAAATCCGAATCATTTGGGATACATACCCTGCCCCTATAATACAACATACCTTCTGTATCAACTGTAAACCCTGTAATAGCATCATCCTGTATCTGCTCCCTTTTAACCATAAGCTTTGGATCCTTTCTCTGTAATTCTTGAATCCGCTTTAAAAATAACGGCCTCGTTCTAAGCTCCGCGGTGATAGAACCGTCGTCTTCCAATGATAAATAGGCATTTATTGCTCTCAAAGCAAACATCGATTTTCGACTCAGAGCATCAGCTACAACATTGGCTTTACTCGGATGATAATCAATCACAAGATCATAGTCTTTTAACAGCTCTAACCATCAGCACTGTCGCAGATTCAACTCATTCTATGTCATCAGATATCTCAAACTCTTGTGATATCTTTCTCCATAGAGGTAATGTCTCCAAATCTTCAATGCAAAAACTACGGCAGCTAACTCCAGATCGTGAGTCGGATAATTCTTTTCATGTAGTTTTAACTGTCGGGAAGCATAAGCTATCACTTTCCCATCTTGCATCAAAACACACCCCAATTTGCTTAAAGATACATCACTGTAGACAATGAACTCTTTTTCCATCTCTGGTTGCGTCAAAATTGGAGCTTCAATTAACAACTTTTTCAACTGGTCAAAACTTTGCTGACACTTTTTAGACCACACGAACTGAATGTTTTTCTGTATCAACCTCGTCATCGGCAAGGCTATGATGGAAAAGTTTTTCACGAACCGACGATAATAACCTGTCAATCTTAGGAAACTGCATACCTCGAAGACATTCTTCGCTACCTTCCAATCGAGAATAGCTGAAACTTTGCTTGGATCGACACGTTTTCCTTCTGAAGATACTACGTGACCCAAGAATCCAACTTCTCGAAGCCAGAATTCACATTTACTGAATTTTACATACAATTGCTTTTCTTGCAAAATCCATAACACCTCTCTCAAATGCTGAGTATGCTCTAATTCTGTCTTGGAGTAAATCAATATATCATCAATAAACACAGCCACAAACCTGCCCAACTAGGGCTTAAATATTCTGTTCATCAGATCCATAAAAGGTGCTGGGGCATTAGTTAACCCAAATTGCATAACTAAAAACTCATAATATCCATACTGAGTTTTGAGTGTCGTTTTCATTATATCACAATCTTTCACTCGCATCTGATAATAACCTGACTGAAGGTCTGTTTTGGAGAACACGATTGCACCCTTTAATTGGTCAAATAAATTGTCGATCCGAGGTAACAGATACTTGTTCTTAATCGTCACCTTATTTAGCTACCTGTAGTCTATACACATTCGCATCGATCCATCCTTCTTTTTCATGAATAATACGAGCGCACCTACGGTGACACACTGGGTCGTATAAATCCTCTATCTAACAATTCTTGTAGCTGAGCTTTCAATTCTTTCAATTCGGTCAGTGCCATTCTGTACAGTAGAATAGAGATCGGAGGGGTACTAATTAACAAATAAATACCGAACTCTACCTCTATGACTAGTGGCAAACCCGATAGTTTTTTCGGAAACACATTTGTATACTCTTGATCAACTAGTACATGATCCAATTCTGTTCTCGAGCCTCGAGTATCAAGTATGTATGCCAGGAATGTTTTACAGCCTTTATGAATCATCTTCTGTGCTGAAATAGCCGAAATCACTCTGATTTCACTGTTTAACCTGTCGAACTCTACTATGATTACCTCACCTGTTGAACATTTCAAACTGATCTATCTTTGATTGCAATTTACTATCGCATCATGCTAAGATAACCAAACCATACCCAATATCACATCAAACTCGATGGAAGGCAATAGCATTAGATCAGCAGAAAATTCACAGCCCTGAACTTTCAGTAGACATTTACGACATACCAAGTTAACAATGACACTATGAACCTTCAAATTCAGTCGATTCAACGACCAATTTCTTATCAATGGCAAAAGCAGTGCAAATATATGAATGAGTTGACCCTGGGTCAATCAAAGCACATATAATATCATTAAAAAGATAGAACATATCAGTCACCATATCAGGAGCGATAGCCTCTTCTCTGGCTCTGATGGCATATGTCCGTGTAGGTGCCTGTGCTTCAGACCGGGTTACATTACCCTTGTTGTCGCCTTGGTTTCCATTTGTACTGTTACTGTGTCCCGGGTGTTTACCTTTTGACGGTGAAATAAGGGGTTTTATGCTCTAGTTCTCCTTTACCTCTAAAGTCATCGAATAATTTCACATAAAATGATCTGTACCCCGCATCGATAACAAGCCCCTTTTATCTTTCGACATTCACCCGCATGGTATCTTCCGTAATGATCGCATGATGGGTTCGGCACATTTCGGACACTAGCTACATTAACTGCAGGACGGTTTTAAAATTTAGACTTTGGTGGACCCGATCTACTCCTGCTCAGAAACCCAAAAGGAATTGCCCCACGAGTTTCATTTTCTCTAAATTTCTTCGGCGGTGGCATAGAAAAAGTTTTGGTGATGTTCTTTCTCTCAGATTCTCGAAATCTTTTTTCTCTGTGCCTCTTGTTGTGGTAAATTTCTTCCATCTTTTGAGCTTTATCCGCAAGAACCATAAACGATCGCAGCTCGGACCCTCCTACCATCATCTTGATTTCGTCATTCAACCCGTCTTCGAAACAAACGCACATTGCCTCATCCATCGGTACAATTTCTCGGGCATACATACTAAGTTGTACGAATTCTCGTTCATATTTTGCCACTATTTTGTTTCCCTGTCTCAATTTTAAAAACTCTTTCTTCCTCTTGTCAAGACACCTTTTGCTTACATATTTCTTTCTTAATTTTGCTTGGAAAAACTCCTAGGTAACTTCATTCTCAAGCATCACTGCTAAAATCATCGTCCACCAATTGTAAGCCTCATCCTCCAACAACGAAGCTGCACACCTCAGGTAGTCTTCTCGAGGATAAACCATCTCATTCAAAACTCTTAATGTGTTTTTCAACCAGTATTCAGCTCTGGAAGGATCGTCTTCTATGTTTCCTCGAAATTCTTCTACACCATACTTTCTAACCCTATCCGTCGGAACAAGATGTCTATGTTCCACCACTAGAGGAGGTGGAGGCATAGCGGGAGGTACTACAGGTCGGGTGGTAGGTCGTGCGACAGGAGGTGGAGGAGGTGGTACCGTCGAGTTGTTCCTCATAAACTTTGAGAACCATTGTCCCATCAGTCCAAAAAACATATTCTTTGCTTCATTTTCTATCATCGGTAATATCGGTGCCCTATGACTTGCTCCAGAACATTAGTCGGGACATTAATGTTCACTTCGTTAGTTTCCTCTCTTTTTAAGTCAGACATCTCACGTTTATCTGCAAGAACTATGATTAGATCGGATTCATCTATATCACACTGTCACAGGTTCATTTGGCATGTACTTCTAAAACATAAAACACTGTCATTATAATCTAAGAAATGACTAAATCGAAAGCTCTGATACCATTAAATGTAACACCCAAATCTCGAACACCATCGCCGATTAGGATTTTGATATTACTATTCATTTAATACTGTTCATCTTTTAAAATATCCAAATATTTAATCTTTATTCATTACGAAATTTACCTCCCATATTTTAGATCAATATTTAATCATAACACAATTTCTTCAAGGGTAAAAATGGCATTTCCAATAATTTAGGAGACTTCTATCGATACTTGATGGTCAAGTATCGGTGAAAGTCACGTCAGTAAATAATTTAGAGACTGTACAGATTTTTATCGGTACTTGTGCTAGTTCTACCGATACAAGTATGGTTTTTACCGATACAAATCATGCAACTACCGATACCAAAAACTTCAAAGAGTAAAAATCCTTACCCTGCAACTTCAACCGAGATATGCATACATACTACCGATACATCAATGCTAAAAACTACTAATATTTATTATTTAACTACCGATACAACTCAAGTCAGAAGACAACCTCTTTCCTACCCTATACTTCTACCGATACATGCATAAGTTCTACCGAAACAAGCATGCAAAATTTCAAGAATTATACCAAGACACAAGATTAATATCTTAAACACATCAATCACAAGTTATATATTAAGTCATCACACAATATGCAAAACTTCTAAGTGTTTACAAGCATCATAAGCTTGAACATCTAATTTGTACTTCATGCATTTACACAATCAAAATAGTAAGATTTTAGCATCTTTAATTCAACAACAAAGGTTAATATCATCCTAGTACATGGTAAATAATCGAGTCATGTAAATACTATCGACCGAGCTCCCAGGATAGTGTGATGTCTTCAAGATGATCCGATCTTCAAGCCACAAAACGAAATCTACAAAGCAACAACAAGTTCACTAGTAAGCTTCATAGCTTAATAAGTTCGCAAGTTCATCAATTTACCAAGTCTCATGTGATAAACAACTCTATAAATCTGTCAAGCCAGCACAACTGAACTTCAAAGGTCAATATTCATTTAACTCCCTGTTGAAATTAAGGTCATGATGCTCATTTGCTTCCTATTGACCTAGGGGTCATGCCTGTTACTAGTATTCGATGTTATTCTTAACTATCAATACGGTATATCTATTCCCTACGATGCTGCTCACACTAAGCTGACGAGAAAATACAATAAGCATAAATCCAACCATCGTAGGGCCTATAATCCATTCATGGATTCTATTCACCTTTTGGTGACTCACGATGCTGAAGAGAATCCGCAACAAATGCAGAATCTCAAGCATCAGACCATTTTCTATCTTTGGCACAAAGCCAGGAAATTCTCATCTCAGAGCTACTGTCTTTCACGTTTCCAATCGTCGTTTCACATTTCCAATATTCATTAGAAGTAGTTATAAGCAGTCATTACTAAGAATTTAACATTACGAACTTACCGGACTGGATTGCAGTTATGAATGGATTGTAAGGACTGTTCCGCTGATTTTCCTTTTCCTCGATCGATGCCACGATCGTAGTCTACATCCACAAATCATTCAATTCTCACATTAAGTTACATAATTTACTCATTCAACACAATTTAGTCCTTTTTGGGAAAATTACAATTTTACCCCTACTAGTTTCCTTTTATTCAATCTAGTCCTTTCAATACAAAATATGCAAAATAACCATTTTCTCCCACAATCAACCATAGCCGAATTTTCTTAGGTGTCCACTCAACTCATTCATACATTTATTTTCATAACAATACATTTAATTTCACCATTTTCACATTTTAATCTTTAAACCCATTTTCATCAAAAAATCACTTTACAAAAAGATTTAACCCAAGTATCAAACATTCAAATACAAAAAAAGCTTCAATAAGAACAAGCAATTTCAAAAATGGTAAGTTTTCTAATATTTGACAGATTCACATATTAGTCCCTTGCATAAGCTAGATTAAACAGATACGAACTTAAAAACATAAAAATTACCAAAAACGATCAAGGTTTGCTTACCCAAATCAAAGCTCAAAGATTTGAATTGAAAACCCTAACTTTTCTCTCCTTGTTACCGTGTGAAGAAAGAAGAAGAAAAATGGAATGAAAATCAATTTCTTTTATTTTAATTTTCATATATATAATAATGACATTTTTGTAATTATTGAGACTTTCGTCATTAAGCTTTAATTAATCATTTTTAATCTTAATTAAATCTATTTACACTTAATATAAACCATGTCAATCCACTAACTAATATTCTTTTGGTTTTTTTTTTCCTTTGGTCCTTCTAATTAAAAATAAATAAATATTCAATTGACTATTTAATTTATGAAGTTTTCAAATCATAATTTCATACGATGCATATATCACCAGAAATATTCAAAATAAATAAATTTATGACTCGACTCGTCGGAGCTGTGATCCCGAAACCACTATTTTCGACACCACTGAAAATCGGATTGTTACAAGTCACATGGACTTACACATACTTTCTGATTGTGATTTGCCAATATGGTTAGCAATAAGTTTGCCTTACCAGAGGCATCACAAAGAGGTTTTGTAACACCCTAAACCGTAACCGTCGTCGGTTTAAGGTTCTAGAGTATTATAAAACATTCTACATTAATTAATAACTTCTAACAGTTATATAGATTTTATATAAGATATGCACAAGTATATGTGAAATTATGCTAATAACCACATAAATTAACTCAATTTAAGCATATATGGTCATATACAAACATTACGAACATTTAGGGACCAAATTGAAATGCATTAGATCTTTTAAAAGAAAACTAAAATTTTTCTCCATATAGGGGTCACACAGTCGTGTGTCTCAAACACACGCCCGTTCCTAACCGTGTGTGTACTCGAATTGTGGCCACACGGTTGTGTCACAGACCGTGTGATAGGCTGTGTGTTTATACTGTTTTGCAGCACACACCCGTGTAACGGACCGTGTGCTAGATCGTGTCTCTATACGAACTTGGCCACACGGTCGTGTCCTAGCCTGCGTGTCTGCCCATGTAACCTGCACTGCATTTTTAAATGGCACACGACCGTGTGATAGTCCGTGTCATAGGCCGTGTGCAGCCTAATTTACTTCTAAAACAAAGCATAAAAATAAACAAATTTTGCATATAAAGGTACCCTAACATAAATTAAGTTCTATATTCAAAACACATTTTAAACATCATTTCAATTCAAAATACAACAATCCTAAATCTAATCAATATGCCATTCAAAGGCACCTTAATTTAATGCTAACAACCAAATAGGTAACTTGATTAGATGCACTACCTAAATCTATCATTTAGACTCAAAAATTAACCTAATAAATCAACAAGAGAATAATAAAACAATATACACCATGCTATAACATCATTTCCAACATGTTAGCCAAATCTAAATCACTCCTCAATTCCAACCACATCAAACTCAAATTTACCTAAACAACTAAACAGATAAATCAATCATTCAACAAGACATTTATACCATGAACAGTCATGAACATAACATTCAAACCAACTACACACACACACATGTATATATATACTCAAAACAACAAAAGTTAACATATTATTCACAAAGTTATTCTCCACATTCTATACACATTGCATTAATTAAAACTTAACATGACCAATAGAGCCTTAAACAAATGTAGACTTCCTAGGTACATGCCAAAAAATAAAAGAGAACTTCACCGACATTGAGTACGAGGTTTCTTACAAGGTGCTGAGTTCAAGTCTACTAATTACCTAACTTGAAATCATGAGAAAATAATTTACATTAGATAAATTTCATTTATTTAAATAACCATATATATATTCCAAGCAATTGAATTTACTTCACAACTTTAATGACATGAATCGAAATATACAATATATCTTCAATTGATTAACTATATACATAAGTATATATGCACTACTTATTCAACAATACCTATCACCCATCCTTCTTCAATAGTTCCTCAAACCTTACCATTTGATTCAATTACAATATGGCACCAAGTGCCTAGTGGATAAACCATGAAAGAGTTTGCGCCTAGCGCTAGTTGGATAAACTGACAATATTACCTGTGAGCTCAGCTCTAGTTAGATAAACCAACGATGTTTACGCCCAGCGCTATTAAGCTAAACCGACGAATGTGTGCCCAACACTAGTTAGATAAACTGACGATATTAACAATGAACCCAGCTCTAGTTGAATAAACCAATAAATATGTTCCTAGCACTAGTCAGATAAACTAATGGAAGTTGCGCCCAGCGCTAGTTGGATAACCGACGAATTATAAATATTCATTTCCACCATTTCCTCATTTCTCAATTAATATCATCATTTAAGTACATATATGAGATTATATATATAACAAGTAATTAAGTAACAATTAAATAAATTTAATTAAATCAATAATTAAAATAGAAATGTTAAGTTTGAGACTACGAACTTACCGAGTTACAATAGCTGCCTAGAATCGAGGTTTCTACTCGACGATCTTTTCCTTTCCACGATTAATATTTTCTTTACTTGCTCTTGATCTGATTGCAACAATTAGTTCGATTAATTATTTCAATTGCTAGCAAAATGCTTAAATAAAGAGAATTCTTTTCTCATTCAACTTTATACTTGTACCCTTAACAAATAACTTTTGATCAATTTAGTACTTAATAAAAAAACATAAAAAACTCATCCCTTTCTCATGATATATATATATTATTTTATTTTATTAACCGTACATCCCAAAACTTACAACAACCCACGATTATCCCATTTTCACTAAAACTCCATAGCAAATTTTCATTTTCAAAAACAAGTTCACATACTCCATAATTCCTACATTTATTTAACAAATCAAATCTATCTAACAACCAAATATAATACTCCATAGAAAAACATTATCACACCTTCAAAAATAATCATGGCAAATTTCTTAAGTTTTAATAGATTTGTAAAAAGACTCTCAACTTAGCTAAATTAGACCAAGAGTACCACAAAAACTTAACTTTCATAAGAAATCAAGGCCAAAATGCCTACCATGCAAAGACTCCAACTATGCCGAATGTGAGAGCTCCCAAACTTTTCTTTCTTTTCTTTCAATTTTTGGTGGTGAGCGAAAATTTTAGAAGATGATTCTTCTTTTGTTTGCTTCTAATTATTAGTTTACTAAATTAACCTTACCATTTAATTAAAATTTCAGTCCAACTTTCCACTACAACATCCACTAATCATTATTTTGGTAGATTTGCACTTTTAAGACTTTAACTTCTCAATACTCCATTCTCATTATAATTTGGCATATCATACTTACTTTAATGACTTTTACAATTAAATCCTTCTTTTCCATTTAGCATATTAATTATCCAAATTTCTTAACCTCAATTTATATTACTTTACTCTAGCTAAATAAACATAATTAACTAGTAATTATCTAACTCTTATGAAAAAATTAAAATTCCTGAGCAACGTTTTCAATACTACTAAGTACGAATCATTACAGGTTTTTCATTTAGAAGTTACTTACCCAAATCTTATTATAACAGCCCGGTTTTTAATGGTGTCGGAAACAGTGATTTCGGGATCACAACTCCAACGAGTCGATTCGTTAATTTATATATTTATATGATTATGACTTCATTCTCATCGTATTAAATTTTGGTTACAAAATTTTACCGTTTAAATGGTTAATTAAATAAAAAGGACTAAACTGTAAAAGGGCCAAAGGTTGAATTCTAATAGTAGAATGTACTTAATAGCTAAAGGAAGCAAATGATGAGGACCATTAGAGCTATTAAACCATAAGAAGAATAAGTGGACAAATATGGACAAGTTTATGTGAATATTAGTTAAAATAAAGAAAGGGTAAAGTGGTAATTATATAAATAAAGATTATAACCTAATTTTTTACAAAAGAAAGGGGTTATCTTCTTCATTTTTAGTCCACCATAGTCGAAACCCTAGACAAAAAAAAGAAGAAAGAATGGCCAAGCTTGAGTTCTTAAATTGAGTAGGTAAATCTCAACTGTTTTTAGTGATTTTTATATTTTTGAGTCCATATTAGCTTAATCTAGCTAACCCAAGGACTAATTTGTGAATCTGTCAAATGTTAAATATTTTACCGTTGATGAATATGCTTATTCTTGGAAGTTTATGAAAGTTTTGGAAGCTTGGTTGTTAGATTTGTTGATTTTATAATGTAATTTTTGATGATTTTAGGGTTTAAGGATTAAATTACTATAATGATAAAATTGGATGCATTTGTGTAAAATTATTAAATGTAAGGGGATTGTATGAAGGCCTTGAGTATTTGGCTAGGATGGATTGTGGAAGAGAAGGATTATTTTGCTTGTTTAAGGTCTAGGGACTAAATTGAATAAAAGTGAAATATTAGGGGTAATTTCGTAAGTTTCCTAAAAAGGATTTAAATGCACTAAATTAATTGATTATGTGATTTAATGTGAGAAATGGAATGATTTGTGGATGTAGATTACGACCATGCCACTAATCGAGAAAAAGGAAAATTAGCGGAGTAGGCCTTGGAATCCATTCACAACTGCAATCCAGTCCGGTAAGTTCGTAATATTAAATTTTTATTTATAACAGCTCATAATTACCTTTTTAATGATTGTTGAACATGAGAAACGATGATTGGAAACGTGGAAGATAGAAACGACGAGATGAGGATTTCCTACCCTTGTACCAAGGATAGAAAATGGTCTGATGCTTAAGATTTTGCATTTGTTGCGGCTCCTCTACAGCATCATGAGTCCATGTAAGGTGAATAGAATCCAAGAATGGATTACAGGCCCTACGATGGCTGGGATTTATGCTTAATGCATTTTCTCGTCAGCTTAGTGTGAGTAGCATCGTAGGGAAGAGATATATCGTATCGATGTTTAGGAATAACATCGTATATTGGTAACAGGCATGACCTATGGGTCAATAGGGAGTAAATATGCATCATGACTTTTGAGTCAATAGGGAGTAAATGAATAACGATCTCTGAAGTTCGGTTGTTTGACTCGACAGATTTATAAAGTTGCTTAGCACTTATGACTCGGTAAATTGATGAACCTTGCGAACTTATTAAGCTATGCAGCTGACCAGTGAACTTATTGTTGTTTTGTAGATTTCATTTTGCGACTTGAAGATCGGATCGTCTTGAAGACATCACACTATCCCAAGAGCTCGTTCGATAGTATTTACATCACTTGGTTATTTGACATGTACTAGGATGATATTAACTTTTGTTTTGTATAAGAAATGATAAACCTTATTATGTTGAATGTGATTATGCATGAAGTGCAATTTGGGGATGAACTTAGATGCTATGTAAAGATTTGATTTTTTTGTAAGTTGTGTGATGACCTATTTGCATAATTTGAGTTGTTAAAACTTTTGTTTGACATAGCTCTTGGATTCCTGCATACTTGTTCCGGTAGAACCCTCGTATGTATCGGTAGAAGTACAAGGTAGGAGAGAGGTTGTTCACTGACTTGAGTTGTATCGGTAGTTGGATTGCAAATTTCGGTAGTTATGTGTATTGATGTATCGATAGTCTTATGCTTGTATCGATAGAAGTTGCAGGGTGAGAATTATAGCTCTCTAGAGTTTTTAGTATCGGTATATGCATGATTTGTATTGGTAGAAATTATACTTGTATCGGTAGATCTAGCACAGGTATCAGTAGAAATCTGCATAGTTTCTGGACTGTTAATTTGCTTGACTACTACCGATACTTAACCATCAGGTATCGGTAGAAGCCTCCTAAAATGTTGGAAAATGTTATTTTTACCCTTAATGAATTGTGTTTATGAATTAAATGATTATATATATATATATATAATATGTGAAGTGATAACTTTAATAAATAAAGTAGAATAATATGATGCTAAAGATGAACAGTGAATAATGAATAGTAAACATCGAAAATCCTAACCGATGACGGTGTTTGGGTTTTGGGTGTTACACTTATTCACTTACATGACTGCTTCTTATCTTCCTCTATCAAATTTCACTTGCTTACTTACCATTTAATTTCTTATACAAACAATATCTCATGCATATCATTATACATTTACTATTTTTATAATACATCATATACACACTTACTAGGTAACCAAGAAGTTATCATCTTGATATTTTTGCCTGTATTGTTCACATACGAGAGTCAATATTAGATACTCACCTGATACTCACCTAAACTGTAACTTGAAGCTCCAGACTCGGACATCTATCTCTACCCAACAATAACAATTGCTTAAAGTGTTTGATCGTCGATATGCCTCGTGGCTTAGCAAAAAACTTATTCCAGTGATCATCAACCATGGATCCATGTATAAGGAACGAGTCAGGTTGATATAGGGTTGAAGATATACCTTTTTGAAACTAAAAAAATGGTGAATCATGCTGTTGATTGGATCCCTTTGCACGATGTCAATCCAAGCCGTAACAAAAATGTACGTAGTTCACCCAATTAAGTACAAATAACAAGCTCTTTGAACTTTTCAAAGAGAATCTAAAAATTGGTTGCTAGACCTTTTTTTTTATTTTTTCTTACTTACACCCACATAATCAGGGATTATATTCTTTTTATTAATATCATATATTAAAAACTGAATAATTCACTTTTTACTTTTAAAGAAAATTATGGAAGGTATTAAAAATTATATTCTTTCCAAAAGAATATTAACTTCAATAAATATTAACTATGGGAAAGTAGTTGCGAATCATGTCTGTCAGGCGATATTGTCTGCCAGGTTGTACTGTCCACCAGGCGATATTGTCTGCCAAGGATAAGAATCCACCATAATTGTATGTAGGAGGGTATACGTGCATCGTTTTTGCGTGAAGTCTGTTGACTTTAACTATAGGGTGTGACCTTGTAGGTTATTGTAACGTTAGTAGTAATACTAGAACATTTGTAATGTTACAAGTAATGAGTGACATCTAACAATGTGTCATTGCTACCTAAGTTACAAGAAGTCATGATTCAACAGAATCTTTTTGTGATAAATTTTTCATGTATTATATCCTTTTATCTTTTATATCTTGATTGAAATAAAGTCATGGAATACTCACACTTATATAGTCTAATATCATATTTCTTAATATTCTGAGTAGACTACGATAAACAAATAAGTGTAATAACTCATATCAATTTATTTGAGCATGACCATGCATTTCTAATCTCACTCCATCAAGTGGCCCAAGATATTACTCCCATTATGTAGGTGGACAAATCCTATCTTAATCAATCATATCCCACTACATATATTGTGGCATACCCAACATCAGTCTTTATAGTACAGCCTATTATGGTAGACGTTTGACTGTATCAAAATATACGACTCACAATGTTGGGACAATGATGATCTCAAGTTTGAGGATCATATACATAATTATCACTATGAATAATGTTGTGACTATTACATAAAAATCCAAGAAACATACCCACAATGGGTCAGTCCAATATGTTGTTATCTAACACATACTCATGTATTGATTTTGACATCCTTATGTCAATGACAATACTTTGTCATCAATCAACTACACATTAGTCTCAATGCATTATCATTGTCCAAGCCCACAATAATATTTGACTAAGGATCTTTTCAGATTAATCATATTATTCACTGGACTTTATTATTAATAAGTTTATTTATACACATAGAAAAGAAACCGAAATAATAATGACAATGCCTTATATTAATAATAAGGTAAAATGAGTATGTAATTACAATCATCTCATAATTGATCTTTGGACATACTCTAACATAAAGAACATAGAATCACCATTAAAATCCATTTACATACAACTTCTAACATCTTAATCATAGATAACCCCGGTATAAGGCCTTGTATTCATAACCTATTGTTCATATACCTCTTAACCGTCTTACTTTTTTTTAAGAAAACTCAACATACAAAGCTATAATACTTACCTAGAGGTAGAACAACCACTAATCAAATCAAGAACCTTAGCTTCTAGCTTAATGATAAAGAGATAACATTTAAATTTAAGAAAAATAATTAAACCTAATTAATAATTCAAATTTATTATACTCAAGTATCTTTATTATTATTATTATTTTGGTTTGAAAAATTTTCAAATATATGATTTTAAACTTATATGTTTTGATATGAAATTAGTTATCCTGTAACAATATTTTTATTTGAAATGTTTAATTTTTTTAATTTAACTCAAATAATTTTACTCGATTTGATTCGACTTAACTCGAATTTCATTTCACTCGACACAATTCTAAATTTTTTAAATTAAATTAGGATGATAAAATGAAACTTGTGAACTCAAAATTTTTTCACTCGATTCGATCGAACCTTCACCCTTATTTTTTAGATTATTAGGGAAATAGGTGACTTCTTTGGGAGGAAAAGAAAACCCCCAAAAACTCCTAATTCACTACAGGCTTATATTAGAGTTAACCCATAGCAACATGTTAACGACAGCGTTTGAAGGCAAATCTTAATTAATATTGATGGTAATTATGCTACTGTCCAGTCTCTGATAGTTTCAGTTTTACACATGCAAATTGCTTGCTTTACTTTCTCATGTGGAGCATGTGGTTGCCGTTAGATTACCAGATATTCCACTGAATGGAATTCCTGGTCTCGAAAATAATGCTAACGATAGAGTGGTGGCTTTATTTTGTCAAAGATATATGAATTCTCACAAAGCTGCTCCTTTCTGTTAATATATACTCTATAATTTTTTACTAGTTGTTGATTAAAAATATCGCTTATTTTCTTTTCTGGGTATATATGTAAGAGCTGATTAATTTTGATTCATCAGAAAGAATGAGACCCATATAAAGGTGATGGGAGAGAATTTTGAGTTGGGCTAAACTCTCAAGGCTCCATCAACCGATATTTTATAAACCAAGAAAATGTTAAATTAGAATAGTTGCTATACAAATAACAATCAATCCTACCAGGTTTCTCTGGCAACAAAAACCAGTCGCCAAGATTCTGACTTATTCAGCTTAAATCTACGGACATAATAATTGTCTTTTTGTCATCTGCAGTAAAGGGTGTTTTATCAGCCTCTCGTCTTTTAGTACGGGAATCGAAATCAGTCGCGCCTTGCAAACTAGCTTATCCCTCTTGGTGGAATCAGAGCACCACCAACAGCCCAAGGGGGAATGAAAGCAATGTCCAATGCAGAAAAATGATTTGAAGATTATGTATAAACCAGTACCACCATTTGGAGCAACACTAGCAACAGACATACCTCTTAATTCTTGAGAATTTTAGGACATCATGACCTTCAAATCATCCCTTGCTTAGAAAATGGGTTTATTTGCCTTGGGGTGTTTTTTAAGTGTGGATCTTATCTTTAGGGTTATTGGCTACTGTCCGGTCCTCTACGTTTTTCTCGATTTCGAGCAGTTCGGACACGTTCTGTTCCTTTGCCTTTGTCTGAGCTTGCAACAGCTTGACTTGAACCACGGCCTTTCTCATTGTCTGGACTTTCATTTGCAGTCTGGCTTCGCTGCTCCTACGGGGAGTTAAACCGAGTAGTCAGTTTTGTAAGTGCTGAAGTTGTGAATCGACTCCCTAAATAACAATCACATTACCAAAAGAAGTAAAACATACCTCACCCTTTTTAGCTGACTTCTTGGAATTACTCGAAGCATGGGATTTCTTTGAATCTGTCTCTGCTTCATTCATACGGTTGCTGTTATTTTCTGAATGATCTTGGTCCGGAGGTGGATGTTTATTTTCCGAAGATGATTCCTGCTTCCTCCCTTTCTCAAACTCTGCTTTGTCCTGCTGAAACAGATTCTTGGTTCAGAGAATTTTGTTTAACACATAGCTAAGCTCAACTTAAATGCCTATAAAGGAAGGGAAAGCCCCAAAGTATGAGGCATAATCTGATGATATCACTAAGTTCACAACTATTAAAAGAAATTTATAACTATGAAGCAGTAGATATATGAAATTCAACCATATAACAGATCACATCCCTCGGAGCCTGTCCAATTTTCTCTTCAACTTTCCACATCAACTTTCACTATCACACGTTCTCTTGACGTGAGCGCATCAATAATCTTCATACATCCATAAGCAACAAATTAGGTTTATGCACTCACAGAGTAGTGGCTTATCCCCCATTTGACCATTCATTGGAATTTATGCTCAGATGACTTTAATTAAAACTGAATTTGCTAACTAATGCTATTTCCATACTAATAAAGGCAAACACTCAAAAGTTCAATAAATAGGTAGTTATTTGGATTTTGGAGAAAATGGAATACAATCATCAAAGTAAAACAACAGAACAATTCCATTCGTTTTCTAGTAAACAACAGTACTACATGCAGTCTCAAATGAATGTGAATTTACCTTGCTTCCTGACCCTTTAACAACAGCTCCAGTACCCTTTGGCTTATCCTCTCTGTATAAAGTGTAAAAGCAGCATAAATATAGTTAAAAAAAAGTTAACAACGAGATGAGGATGTGAATTGTAAAAAATATGTCAAACAACTCCAGATGTATTTTACTTTAAAGTTAAACAATCCAATCACTACAAAGATGACAAGTATTTATCACCAAAGAGACAAAAAGAAGAAATGTTGTGCTACATATACCCAAAAAATATGATATTGTGATAGAACCAACTAAAAGCTTACTTTTTTGCATGATGATTTGGTTGACGTTGACTGCATGAATCATTCATGGAAGCAGAATTTTTCTCAAGCTGTTGATTAAGCTGCATCTCCAGATATTCAACCTTCTTTTTCAAATTGATTATATCTGCCTCTGCTAGAGCTATGTCATTGAGATCTGCCTTTGTCTTCATAATAGCCGCAAGTTAAAATTTGATGCAAGTGAAAGATTAGGTGGATTACTTAAATCAGAGTCAGGCCATCGTATACCTTTTCGTCAATCTTAGCTGGGAGAACTGTGGGTTGTTCTTGAGATAAGTTAAGAACGGATTCCAGAGCTGTCCTCCTATCTCTCTCCCTTTGCAAGTCTTCCTTTAGTATTGCTACCTGTTAAGTACAATCAAGAGCAACAATCAAGACTAGGCCATTCACGACCATTAATTTATAAAGCAAATACAAATATTAAACTCCATATATTGCAAAAAATAAACCAAAAGAGCTTCACATTACAAACGTACTTCTTTCTCAAGACATAGTTGACGCCCTTGCAATGTCTTCTTTCGTTTTTCCACACTCGCTTCGAGTTTGGTATTACCTTCAATCTGTATCAGAAAGATGACTTTGTTATGAAAAGTTTCCGTAACAGTAGAGATAATAATAATAATAATAATAATAAGTTTTCGAAAGGTGGATAGATAGCAGAACCTCTTCTCTGTGTCTGTTTTGCAAGTCAGATTTTTCATCCTCAAGTGGTTCAATTTCAAACCTAAAATAAGGCCAAATTGGTAAATACAAAAAAGAAAATAGAGATATTATCAATATAAAAGGTCTTACTCTAATATTTTTGTTATTTCACTTTAAGCCATGTAAATTATGTTATGTGAAGGATAGATTCCATCATCCTAAGCTTGAAAGAATACTTTAAAAGATGCTTGCAAATTTTAGTTGGTATTGTGTCTTTGTAAGGTATATGAAAAATAACCAGGAAAACAAGTCGTAGCAGGCAAATTTATACAGGGCTTTTACATACAGATCATGGGAACATTGCTTACTCTTCTCCAAATGGATAATCAATGGATTCCATGGAAAGGTTCTTCCTTGCCTGGAGAAGCAAACCCAAGAATTTAATAATTAGTAAATACATGACTATAAACATATTGACCAATTTGAGCAGTTATAAGTTTTTTTTTTCTTTTTTTTTTGTTCATTATAAGTTGATTAATCTAAGTTAACTTACAAATTCTCAAATTCATTCTTGGAAATACTTGTTAGCTAACAAGGCAAGTCAAACGAACCAGGCCAAAAGCATAACACATCATAAATGCAGGAAACAAACACTTACAGAAGTACGTCCCCAAACAGCATTACGCCTAGCTCTGTGTGCAGCAGCTGCGGATTGGTGGCTGCTTGGGATTTGAGTATGATGAGCTGACCTATCCTCAACATTGGTTGGACCATGAACACCTTTTGATAGCTCAGCAGACTTGTTGGTCAATGTTTCTGTACTTTTACTATGATTATCCTTGCTCCTCTCTGAATCATCTTTTTCTGACGATGGGTTGGGAATTGAACTTGAAAGCTTCTTGGTGGCTTTTACATCATGATCAATTTCAGAGGACTCAGAACTTGAGCTCGAAGAATCAGAATCCTGCAATTTTATACTTGGTGCATTAAATTTTTATTACTGATTTATTCAATGGAGCTAGGATGTTAATTTTATTGGGAAAGCTAAAATTAGACTTGCAACTTAACAATCAATTTAAACATATAAGCAATTTATTCAAAAGAAGTAATATTCCAATGTAACAGTCCATTTAAACATATAAACAATCGATTCAAAAGAAGCAATATTCAACCATAACAATCGATTTAAAAGAAGCAATATTCCAACATAATAATTGATTTAAAACAAACAGTATTTCAACATAATAATCGATTTAAACATAAAAACAATCCATCCAAAAGAAGTAATATTTTTGAGAAATTACAAAAATCTTAAATTTGGAGGGCCATAATATATCTACAAAGCTTAGAGTAGATTTTTAGGAAAGGCATGCATTTTTATTCCTTTCCTTAGGTTTATTAATTATGTTTTTATTTTTGTTGATTTGTTTTCCTTAGAATAGGTTTTCTATTTATGTAATAAGACTAGTCCTTATTTAAAAGGATGTATGAAATAATAAAACTTTAAGTAGAATTTCTATAAAAAAACCCAAAAGTGCTTTGGGTCTCTTTTTAAGGAGTCCTAAAATTTCAGTCTCCCCTTGATGATCTTAAAGGTTTCAATCTCCTTTCGTGAGTAGAACTATCAATTACATAGATTGTAACAGTTTGACATCAAAGCCAACGATCCCAGGCAATGGTAGAACAATGACCCACAAAAGGGCACACTGGAATACACAAGAAGCTTGAGCATATACAAACAAAAAAAGATCATATATTAGATTGTACATTGCAGCATGTTCATAAAGTATTGCTAATACCAAAACCCAACTGCTTGATCAAATGCGTAAAGGAATGGATGAAATAATTGCTGGTAAACAGGTTAGTAACTCTGGTATACACGAAGGTAGATCCTTTAACCGAAAAAACCAAACCACAACTGTTCCTTGTACTATACCTCAAACCCTCCAAAGCCCATCTCGACAAAAACCATGGTAACCACAACTCACGACCAACTTCACTTCCTTGTCTTATTAATTAACCCTCCTAAATTCATATAAAAAAACCTATTATACCCAATCCAAAGAACCTTTAACTCATATTGGAAAAGTTCAATGGGTCCTAAATTATGCGACATGTGCTATTTTGTTAAATGTGAGATGTTTTTTTGCTAATTGTGTGGCTGTAACCAAACATATATATATATATATACTGTAAAGGTTTGTAAAAAGACGATGTAAAAGAAAATTGTCAGCAATTCATTTTCTGAAGTTAGTCTTCTCCACCTTCATCTTTTGATTTCTGTAGCAATTTACAGCTGCAATTTGATGTTCTGTTTTTTTCTGAGTTTACCAACGAAAAGCTTTTAGCTGTTCCAAAATCCATATTAAATTTATTGCTTCCATCCTTTTTAAATTTTATGAACTATAATAAAATGTAAATTCCATTTGAAGACAGTAGAGGAACAAACCTTATCAACATCCACGTCATTGGTAACAGAGTGACCACTTTCACTGCCTGTTTCACTTGCTGCATCACCATCATCATCATCATCGTCGTCGTCACCATCTTCATCCTCATCATCATTGGATACATCAGAGCCTTCTGTTACATCATCGTCTTCGTCAGATTCATCTTCGTCATAGGACTCACTATCATCTTCAGCTGCCTCCTCACTTTCACTGCCACTCTCTTCTGAATCAGAGTATAAATCAGAGGAAATAGAACCTTCCTGCCAACAAAATTCTGATCTCGTAACTACAATGTAAAAACCAAATCCAAACCAAAGTCATAAAAATTTGGAATATGAACAAGACTCATCTTTTTTATGTTTTTAAGAATATTGGGAAAAAGAAACAATTTTGACTTAGTGATCATGTTTGCTCAAGAAGAACAGATAGAAAATAAAACAGATCAATGGTGTACATACTTGTCTTTATAGCGACTACAGAAAGCCATATTGAAAGTTAAGTGAAAAAGAAGAAATAATTGGAGCTCACCCCAAATATTTGATCATATTCTTCCAATAGTGTTATAACAATGGCTTGAGCATGATTAGCTGCAGCAGCGGCTTGTAGCAATTGCATAGAACCATCACCACCCACATCAAAATCGGTTTCAATCTCACAATCACCAGCTAGAAGGGGTCGAAGAAGTAAGGGTGCCATGCATGCCGCCACGGCTGAAGTGCTCATTAGGTTTTCATTTTTGTAAGAAGCCACAACTTGCATCATCATTAGAATTCTGAAATAAAGGAACAAGACAAGTAAAATACGGATAAAGCCACAACAGGGAAAAGAGTGATAGTGATGAATCAATTACCTCTGTAGCAAGCGACGGTTTGGTTCAGGAAACGTGTCCAATATTGCCAAACGCATAGCACTGACTCTAGAACCACGTTGAGTTCCTAAACATTGTATGATGTCCAATAACAGAATAAAAATAAAGAATAAGTATTATCCAACGTATACTTCCCTTTGGAATTAGAGGCATCAAGAATCCAATTACTGTGAAGCAGGTTATCAACTGAATTTGTTAAACAAAGAACAATTGAACAAAAGACTTACGGCATGCTTCTAGTAGCGCATTGCAGCATGAAGCAGGAACAGGATATGATGGCAACTCTCTGAGGATATACTGGAAAATGGCATTAAGGAAATTAGAAAACAAAGTAGCAGGAGCAGTATATGTTGCAATTTAAATGAAACAATCTTCTAGAAACCAATATAGCTTACCTTGACACAATCACCAATGACATGTGCATCCTCCTCGGGAGAAAACTCAGTTTTTCCTGCATTAAAAAGCATGGCCTAAAAGAGTTAGAAGGCTGAACAGAGAATAGTTCTGTAGAACTACAAGTATATATATTTTACTTTTTACAAAGCTACCCTTGACAGCATTGTTTACAGCCGAACATTAAATATTGTATGTGTAAATCCAAAGAAATTGTAAGAAAAGAACACAACGTATGGTATCTCATCTGTAACCAATGTTAAAAAAAATGAACATAGAATATAGTCAAGGAGAATGTGTCTGAACAAACCCTGTTCATATTCCTGAATTCGACGCTTAACATCTTCAACATCTGCAGCTTGTCGTAAGATCCCTTCTACTCTGACACCTATTATGTTATTTTAACATGATTATATATGCATAGACAGTTATCCAGTACAGGGAATTAGAAATTTAGAATAATTCTTAAATGCAATTGTAGCAATTAACAGAAAAGAAAAGCTCACCATGCTCTTCAATAAATTTAAGGGCCTTTTGTAAAAATGTTGGAGCTCCGTCAGCGTCTTCCAGGGCAAGTAAAACTGGTCTGCCTATGACTGTAGATCTCACAGGCGGTTTATCATTTGCTAACGAAGACACAGAGAAAAGCATCAATATCTCAAATGAGAGGAAATCAAAGCAAAGCAGCCAACCAAGTCAAAAGCTTGACAGGCTTGTGAAAAAACACAACAGAAAGAAAAATGAAAACTAGAAGAAAAGGAGCATATGGTTAAACAAGGATAGAACTAACTGACAGCTAAGGATCAACAGTACTATGCTTGAATTCTTCTGATAATTTACATTGTTCGAATGAACTGATAGCTCTCCTCACACACACACACACACACACACACACATATATATATATATGCATGTGTGTGTATCAGTTCCAAGATACACAAAACTCAAAAAAAGAGGCTGCAAAATACCTGGTTCCTTAGAAGCATCAACTTCCTCTGATTGATCATTCCTGAAAATGCCATTTTGTCCCATCGCATTAGCAGAACTTGGTGCTTGAGACAAAGCATTCTCAAGTGCAGCTTTCCACTCATACAAATCGTCCAATGTTTCAGCCTGGAACATCAACAAAAGCAATCATCATGTCATCTAATTTCTATCTATTGAATTAAAGAGAGGCTTATGAAATAGCTCCATTGATTTATTGATAAAGGTAAAGATAGATAGTTACATAGAAATTCAAACTACTAATTCAAAAATATAAAAATAATAATAATAATTCAAAAATAATTTAAAATTAAGACAACAGTTTTTTTTTTTTGAATATTTGAATGTTATGCTCCTGCAAGACTGATGGTTAATAGAAAAACAATCTTGGATTGATGATGACTAAAAAGCACAAACGGTTGATGAAAAAATAGGGGGATTTTGAGACTGAGAGTGCTATGATAATGGGCTCTTGTTATGAGTTACGTCAACAAGATCAAAAATATTGTGATTTTGGAGACTGCAGATTGTGACGTAGTATTGTGAGTTATGGAGCTGCAGTTGGTTTATCCAATACATGGTTTGACATCCATTAAACAAAGTCCCTCGACCGGCTGCCAAGAAAATCAGGCACAAACCTGGCCTCTTGGAACTGGTATATAGGAGCCGATTTGTTGGCTTTGGTGAATAAGAATTGGCATTGTTTCAGCTGAAAAAGTAATTTATTGGAGTCATATGAAGATCCAAGAATATGCTCCTTTGAGCGAAGGAGTAAGAAAACGTGTTTGGGCCAAGATCATGAACTAAATTGTTAGACAGAGTACTCATATAAAATTGAAGTAATGCGAGGCTTATGAAATAGCTCCATTGATTTATTCATAAAAGTCTCTATTAATAGAGAAAAATAAATTGATATTTAGAAATTCAAACTAGTAATTAAAAATATGGTAAAATAATATTTAAAAAAAAACAATTTAAAGATAATAACAATTTATTTGAATGTACCAAATTCTAAAGCTAAGCTATTAATTTCCGAACATCTTACTGTTTCTTTAAAACCAATGATCTTGCTAAAGCAGTTCGTAATAATGGGTTCACAGGATAAAAGAATGCTATCTGTAGGGTATTAAGTGACAGAGTTAAATAAAACTTGTTGGGAAATGACTATTCATGCATTGACGAACCCAAATTGCAAAACTACGAGCTCACCATATTTACAATCTCACCCAGACTAGGAGCTCACCAAACCGATGACGACATCAAAGGTGCGAGCTCTGTCAGGTGAACTCATACCTGCAAGCTCTTTAGTCTGCAAGTTGCCAACTTGCATTGAAACAGTAATGATTTTTTATTAGACGTTTTGGCAGCTGATTAGATTGAAATCAGCCAATGAGGAAGAAAATTATATGAATCTAGCTGCAAGATTAAGCTAAGTTTTAATTATTTTATTATTATTTTTAGATTATTTAAGCTCACTTGTTCTTGTAAATAGAGCATCAGTTTTTATCAATGAAACAGCTGATTACAAGTTGATCTTTTTTGCCTCTGTTTCAACCTTTTCTTCATCAAATTTCTAACAATTGGTATCTAGAGTCACTTATCTTTGAGGGCCTGATTTCATAAAAATGTCTTCAAAAAACTTTACACCACCACCAGTGTGTTTTCATAGGAGAAAACTACTATATTTGAGTAGTAAAAATGAAAATCTATCTTCAAGCTTTTGATCTTTGGGAGGTTGTAAATGTTGAAATAGAACCACCAGTGTTGAGACCAAATCCTACATTGGCTCAGATGAAACAACACAGTGAGGAATCTGACAAAAAGCACAAGGCGATGTTTTGCCTACAAAAGGGTGTTTCAGACGTGATCTTTATAAAAATTATGGCCTATGATACTCCCAAATAAGGTTGGGATAAGCTTAAAGAGGAGTTCCAAGGTTCATAGAAGACAAGGCAACAACAGATGAGAAATCTCAAACGAGATTTTGAAAACCTCAAGATGAAGGAAGCAAAGACTGTGAAGCAATATTCCGATCGAATCATGATAGTGGTGAACCAGATAAGATTGCTACGTGACCAGTTCGCGGATAATCAAGTAGTTGAGAAGGTGATTACCACAATTCCCGAGAGATACGAATCAAAGATATCCTCACGGAAGACTCAAAGGATTTATCAACCATCTCACTCTCAGAACTAATCAATGCTTTGTATGCTCTAGAACAAAAAAGGGCAAGCAGAGAAGAGGGGCATGCCGAAGGAGCTTTTCAAGCCAAAAACAAATATGCTGTGAGCTCCTCAAGTCAGAAAGGAAAAAAGAGCTGATCAGAGAAGAAGGAGAAGTAAAAAAAAGTAGTTGAAAGAAAAAAAAAAATCCGCCGTGTTCGCACTGCAAGAAGTTGGGTCATCTTGAGAAATTTTGTTGGTTCAGGCTTAATGCCCAATGCAAAAACTGCAAGCAATTTGACCATGAAGAAAGGGTATGCAAGAATAAAGGGCACGCATAACAACAAAACACTCAGGCACAGACTGCAGAAGCAAGCCAAGAAGAACTGATGTTCACAGCCTCATGCGAAGCACAACTTGTAGAATCCTGTGAACCCCCTTGTGAAGACCAGTTCGAGACACCATGTGAACCCTCAAAAAAAGTAATAAAAAACTAGTTGGTTGACAGTGGTTGTACAAGTCATATGACTGTAGATGTGAGCATCTTCAATAGCATTGACAAAAGGTTCAACTTCAAGGTGAAAGTTGGAAATGACCAGTACATTGAAGCAGTAGGAAAAGAAGATGTTTTAATTAAAACTCAATCAGGTACTAAACTTGTCACAAATGTGCTTTTAGTTCCTGACATAGATCAAAATCTGCGGAGTGTAGGTCAATTGCTTGAGAAAAAATATTCAGTGGTATTCAAAGACAACAAATGTCTAATCTTTTATCCAAGTGGATGCGAGCTCATTTCAACAAAAATGGCTGATAAAAGCTTTGCTATCAACTAGAACTTAGCAACTTCAGTAGCATATAACAGCTCGCTGAATGAAACCAAGTTATGACATAGAAAAATGAGACATGTTGACTACAAATCCTTAAGTCAAATTTCCAAGAAAAACATAGTTGAAAATTTATCAAAGATGGCTGATCATGAGGATGTATGCGAGGTGTGCCAGCTTTGGAAACAGGCGAGGTCTCCATTTCTTGCGAACACAGCATGGCGAGCCATTAAAAAATTGTACTTAGTATATACTGACGTTTGCGGACCCATGGAAACAAGTTCACTATATGAAAGTAGGTGGTTGAAATCTTCTTCAAATTTAAAGTCATGGTTGAGAATCAAAGTGACTGCAAGCTCAAAATGGTAAGATCAGACAATAAGGCAGAGTACACCTCAGAGAAGTTTGAAGAATTCATGGAAACAAGTTCACTATATGAAAGTAGGTGGTTGAAATCTTCTTCAAATTTAAAGTCATGGTTGAGAATCAAAGTGACTGCAAGCTCAAAATGGTAAGATCAGACAATAAGGCAGAGTACACCTCAGAGAAGTTTGAAGAATTCTGCGAAGAGTCTGGTGTTTATCACCAATTAAGCAATGTGTACACTCCACAGCAGAATGAAGTAAGTGAAAGAAAAAATATAATTGTAATGAACATGGCTAGCTGCTTGTTGTTTGAAAGTAAACTTCCAACTGAATTTTGGGCAAAGGCAATAAACATTGCTATTTACTTGCTAAACAGACTACCTACTAAAGCTGTTGAAAGGAATACACCATTTGATGCCTGGTATGGTTTTAAACCTTTTGTTTCACTCTTACGAGTATTTGGTTTCACTTGTTTTGTTCATATTCCAGAAGAGAAAATAAGCAAGCTGGACAGCAAATTGCATCAGAGATATTTGTTGGATATTCCAGTGTTAAAAAAGGATATAGAATCTATAATCCTTTCACCAAAAAGGTGATCATAAGCAGAGATGTAAAGTTTGATGAAAGAAAAATCTGGAATTGAACTACAACACAGGAGGAGATATGTGAACAGGAGGATCCAAAACTTGATCTGCGAGCCATTTGGGACCAAACTGAAAATGATGCAGTCGATGAACAATCGGTATGAGGAACCAAGTCCATCACTGAAATCTATCAACAGTGTAATTTGGCAAAGCTAGAACCAGTCACTTTTGAAGAAGCCGCTCAAGAAGCTGAATGACGAACAACTATAAAATATGAAATCACCATGATCAACAAAAATGAAACACGGGAATTTGTGGATAGAGCAGTCCGCAAGAAAGTGATTGGAGTTAAATGGGTGTTCAGAACCAAGATGAATCCTAATGGATCAATCAACAAATATAAAGCAAGGTTGGTTGCGAAGGGGTTTAGCCAACAATATGGAGTGGACTTCATTGAAACATTATCCCCTGTTGCAAGGTTAGACACCATAAGGCTGTTAATAACTCTTGTAGCTCAAAAGGGTTGGAGAATACATCAAATGGATGTAAAGTCAACCTTCCTAAATGGCTTTCTGAAGGAAGAAATTTATGTTGAGCAACCTCAATGATTCGCAATACCTGAGTGCGAGGATAAGGTGTACAAACTGCACAAAGCACTGTATGGTTTGAAACAAGCACCAAGAGCGTGGTATGAAAGAATTGGTAGTCATTTGATAGAGATGGGTCTTGAAAGAAGCATCAGCGAGCCCACTTTATATGTCAAGAAAACTAGGAATGAAATACTCCGTATTATTTCATTACATGTTGATGATTTACTTGTGATTGGTAGCAACAGTGAACTAGTGATTGTATTCAAGGACCAGATGCAAGAGAAATTTGAAATGTCAGAGTTAGGTGATATGACATACTTCCTCGGTCTGGAGGTAAATCAAGCTCGTGATGAAATTTTCATAAATCAGAAAGGGCTTGCAATAAAAATCCTATGAAGATATAGCATAAAGAATTGTAAACTTGCGAGCACCCTTATCAGTCAAGGTGAGAAGCTCACCAGCAATGAAGATGTTGAGAAGGTTGATGAAACAAGCTACAGAAGCTTGGTGGGATGTATGTTTTACTTGACAACATCCAGACCTGGCATAATATTCGATGTAAGTCTGCTGTTTAGATACATGCATTGCTACAATGTGAACCACTACAAGGCAGCAAAAAGAGTTCTGCGATACATAAAAGGAACTCTAAGCCATGGAGTGAAGTTTGTGAATACTGAAAAGGTCAAGCTAGTTGGGTATTCAGATAGTGATTGGGCTGAATCTACTGAAGACATGAAGAGTGCCTCAGGTTATTTCTTTACTCTAGGATCGAGTGTGTTCTGTTGGAGCTCGAAGAAGCAAGAAACAGTGACACATTCAATTGTTGAAGCTGAGTATGTTACAGTTGCAGCTGCAGCAGCTATGAATCAAGCCATCTGGTTAAGGAAACTGTTGAATGATTTGAATTTGAAATAGGAAGCAACAGAGATTAAATGTGGTAATCAATCTGTTATTGCAATTTCAAAAAATCCAATGTTTCATGGACGAACAAAACACTTCAACATCAAATATCACTTTGTAAGAGAAGTGGAACAAGCCAAGAAAATAACCTTGGTACATTGCAGTTAGCAATATCAATTGGCTGACACTCTAACAAAACCTCTTGGAAAGAAGAGGTTTGAAAAGCTATGTTATGATATTAGGGTTCACAACATGGAGGTCAAGGAGGAGTGTTGCGAAATGACCATCTATGCATTGACGAACCCCGATTGCAAAACTACGAGCTCACCATACTTGCAAGCTCACCAAACCTATGACGAAATCAAAGGTGTGAGTTCTGTCAGACGAGCCCATACCTGCGAGCTCCTTAGTTTGCAAGTTGCCAACTTGCCAACTTGCACTGAAACAATAATGATTTTTTATTAGACGTTTTGGCAACTGATTAGACTAAAATTAGGCAATGAGGAAGAAAATTATATGAACCTAGCTACAAGATTAAGTCAAGTTGTAATTATTTTATTATTATTTTTAGCTTATTTAAGGTCACTTGTTCTTGTAAACAGAGCATCAGTTTTTATCAATGAAACAGCTGATTACAAGCTGATCTTTCTCCAATTTTTATATTTTTTGCCTCTATTTCAACCTTTCCTTCATCAAATTTCCAACAAAACTTCTATAAAGATAAAAATTTCATGTTTATGGCATTTTGATCACATTCAAGCGTTGGTCACTCAGAACAAGGTCTTCTGCTTTCATAGAGCTCAGTGTTGGTCAGATTCATTTGGCCATTTTTACATGCAAGAATGTCCTTTTACTGTTTTGGCAGAATCATGATATGTGCTGTTCAAACAGAAAGCTCACAACTATTTATCAAGCTAAGGAAATGTAAAACTAAAGGCCAATGGCTCTGAAGAACCACTCAAATAGACAGTCGAGTTAAAATAGTAAAAAAAGAATCAAAGAGAAATTATAGATGAAGAAGGGGAGGAAGAACCTTGAGTGTGAAGGTTCGTCCATCGCGGCCATCTTGAAACTGTACTGTTATAAGTTTTTTATCAGCTTTGACAATCACACTAGAAATGTTGAAAGGCACCACAAGTTAGTAACTCCAACTTTAAAGATATTTGCAACTTGAAGAAGAGACCAAGAATTGGTAATCTTTCAGATATGCAAGCCAACCTGCCTGAATTGTTGAGATCAATACCGCCAAGAGTTAAGTTCACTTCATTCCCCTTCTGAGAAACGGCATTCTGAGAAGTAAAACAAAAGTAGATTAATCTTCTAAAATCTTATATATACAAAATGCAGCAAGAGACAGAAACTGAGTAGTGCGTGGGAATGTGGAGACAAGAAAACAGGAAGCCATCAGGATAATAATATCTAACCAATAAATATCAACACATCTAAACTTTATTTCCTTTTTTGACTCAGAGACTGCATACTGAAGTTCTCCAAAACGAAGCCTAAGTCCTTTCCTCAACCAAAGCATCATTTCTTTGTATTATTTTTCAAGGTGAAGCACTCGAATGTCACACATTGCAGAATAGTGAATCTAAATAAAGTCTAACCCAATTATAAATTAGGGCCAACCTTATGCATTTCCATCTTTCATTTTTAGGCTCAATAATCAATATGCTGGTGAACCAAAGAAGAATTGGCAAGTGAAATGATATATTAACTAAAGTACCATAACTATCAAATAAGGTGTTTAATAACAATCAATTTTCTAGTACACTAAAAATGTACGTTTGTAAAATTACCAATAGGTTCCACTAACTTAGCACTCAATCCTACTTGATAAGTTTATAACTAAATTCCATTGATTTATGTGGGGTAAAAGTTACCAATAAAGTTTAACTTTGAACTATTAGTTTTGAGTACTACAATCTATAATTCATATGTGGGTTTTCTCTCAAATTTATTATGATTAGTTAATTAGTTACTTCGAATTGAGATATTTATTGAGATAGTTGTTTAATTTAATATTTGTAATTATTGATTCTGATTAAAACAGTTAATATAATCATAACTGTTCAAAAAAATCTCTTTCACAATTTGATAGGTAAACTTTATTAATTTAAAGCCGCAATAATGATTTAATTTTGAGATCATATCTCCCAATTTCTTTATGTTTAATCTAGCTTAAGAGTTTCCAGAGCTTCTTTAGTCTGTCCTAAAACAAACTAAAAACTGCAAAATCACCCACAAAACGCGCAGCATGAAATAAACATGAGAGTTTCATATTCTAGCCACTAATAATTATTCATAGAAGAGGACATGAAACTCAAAACCAGATGTTCTAATTGACAGAGTAGTGCAAATAAAAGATAATTATAGCAAATTAATATCATCTCGATGATCTTAAAACCTAGTAGAGTAAAAAAATCAGCAGATTGCTTTATCTTTTATTGTATCCTTAGGATAATTCAATTGCTGTGCCAAGAAAAGAGCAACAAATGATGTAAAAAAAATGGATAAGCAAGCACAAACATCCATGTTGAGAGTTGAGACCGATAGTCTGCAAGAGAAAGAACTTACAGGGTCGCTTCTAAAGAAAACCAACGAAGTATTAGTCAAAATAAACCATCTTTTCTTCCATGACGTCCATCCAATTCCTTTAATCAAATAAAAATAGGAAAACGAAAGAAATAATAATTCATAAGAATCCAAGCAATTGGTCCTGGAACCTTGATTTCAACATAATGCGTATTTTCTAGTAAAAGTAGAAATTGCTTCACAAACTGTAAGATGAATGGCAAACGATGAAGAACTGAATTTAATTGCAAAAGCAAAGTTAACAAACCTTTGGATGATAAAAAAAGTGGCCCACTCTTTAAAACCTGCGAGAAAGTTTAAAAACCTTAAAATGCACAAACTTTAATAGTTTTGAAAACTACATGCTTAAGAAACAGGGAATGCAGGTCAGGAAGGTAAAATCTAGCAAACACTTAAAACAAAGGAGACAATTCATTCTCTAGCATCAAAATTCCTGATGGCCGCTTAAAAGTCTAGGATTAAACTTAGTGGTTATTAAAAGCTAAAATATACTGCCCAACAAAAAAAAATAGTTGCAATCTACTTGATAATAAACAGAGAATTGCTTATATACGGGCAATCCTTCCATGAAATGGTTCAAAGCGTTTAGTTGACATCTCCCGATGCCCAAGCACATAAGATGTTGACGAGTGATGAACAAAGATAATTGTCGACATGATCTTAGTGATGGCAAAGGTTACCGCATGGTAATTTAGCGGACGAATGCTCACCTACAACTCTCAATCAAGAATTCTAAATTCAGAACATTAATTAAACAGTTCATAGAGGAGAGAGAGTGGTTTACTGTATTTCCGGCCCGAGAGTTCTGATGCTCCAGTGAGCCTGGTTTGCTGGCTTGACCTGAGCCCGGAGCAGCTGCTGCTGCAACATCTCCCTTAAGAAAAAAAAACCAAAATTGATTTTCAACCCATAATCAAACTTCAAAATTAGACTTTAGGTTTTGTTTTCTCCTGAAGGTTCAAAAACTTTCCTAAAAGAAAGCAAGATTGATCTACACCTGATGTCCTTGAGTCGGCTCTCGATCTTCTCTTTTGGAAGCCATCCTCTGCAAACAACATTACACCCAAACAATCAAAAACAAAACAAGGTAGTCCATTTCTTCATAAAAACTATAATGTAAACCAGAAAAGAAAAGAAGGAAAGAAAAAGATGCCTGTTGCAATAGAGAAGGGTCTTCCTTTTTGTTAGCCATTTTCTAAACAATAAAAAAAAAGGAACTAACGTAAAATCTCCGCTAAATCTACAGAACACCAAAATCTTCGAAAAACGAATAGAAAATTAACAGAAGGGGAAAAAGAAGAAGAAAAAGAAGAGAGAGTGATTGATCAAAACCAGTTGCACTGGAGACGGCTCTTCCTTTCTGCTAGCTATTTTCTGAACAGGAAAATTGAAAATAAATTAACATTTCCCTGTTTCTGAACACCAAAATCTTCTAAAAACGAATAGAAAATTAACAGAATGGAAAGAGAGATTGCTCAAAACCAGTTGCGCTGCAGACGAGTCTTCCTTTCTGCTAGCCATTTTCTGAACATGAAAATTAAAAATAAATTAACGTAAAATATACGTTAAATCACAGTGTATATTTTTCCATGTTTCTGGACACCAGAATCTTAAAAAAAAAAAAACGAATAGAAAATTAACCGAATGCAAAAGAAAAAAAAAAGAGAGAGCACAATCAGTTGGGATTGAGATGGCTCTTCCCGTTTGCTATGTAATTTCTAATGACGTTGAAAACAAAAAGTAAAATCTCCATTACAAACACAAAATATAGTTCTTTCTCTTCAACACAAGTAACAGCAAAAAAGAAATAGGTTGATGAAAACCTGCTGTAGCAGAGATGGTTCATCCCTTTTGGTAGCCATGATACTCTGATAACTCAGAATCAGAAAATCACATACCAAACAATTCACAAAAGGAAATGATCAGCAGCCTCTGCATCAATTTCATTTATGCTGTTCGTTCACAATTTTTTTAAACAAACAAATACAATTTCAAAACTCGAAACTGAAAAAAGAAAAACATTTTGAATTAGGAACGTTCTTTGTGGAAAAAGAGGAAAAAAGAAAATGTAAAAGAAAATTAAAAGGAGATGAGGAGAAGGCAAAGGTGAGAACAGAGAGACATTTTTTTCTTTGTTTGTTTGAGAGTGCGTTGGCTCAGAATTCTTTGCTAGGCGGAAACCCCGTTCGGTCAACCAAAGGGATAGCCTAAAAGCAGTGAGGCATTCCCTCCATAACGGAAATGGGACGGGGAATTGCGTTGCTGTTGTACACGTCAACCCCTATTTTTATTTTTTTATCTTTTCTTTTTTTTTCTTCCCAAACGAAAATATTCGTGATTTGGAGGGAAATGGCTTTTCCGGTAAATTTGCCTGTTTACAACGGTCCTTCTGTCCCTCGAGAATTGACGTATTGGGCCCACCGACACACGATTGCTCAGTCTGTTGTGGGCTCCATTGGGTTAAAACTCAAAGGTCAAAATTTTCTATTAGGCCTTATACTTTGTATACGTTATGGATTTATCACTTGCACTTTAATTTAATCAATTTTAGTCCATACACTTTTCAATTTGATCAATTTTATTTCTTATACTTTTAGATTTTTGAAATATTAGTCCTGACCAAACGATAACAATTAAATATGTCTGTTAAATTCTATTATTAGTCATGTATTATGCATAAAATTAGATAGTTACTTCATGTTCTCCACTTGAATCATTTTTAGTCGTTATATATTTTTTAATTTCGAAATTTCAATTTTAATATAAATAATAGTAGTTAAATCTATTAACTATTTTTTTAGTAATATGTGTAGATAGTAAACTAATATGACATTACACATGTGATAATATGTTTGACACATCAAATTTTGAAAATAACAAAACTTAACTTAATGAATTTAATAACTATCATTTGGCCGTAACTAAAATTTTAAGATTCTAAAAATAAAGGAAATAAAAATGATCAAATTAAAATATAAGTACTAAATCCATAATTTACTCAAAGTATAAAACCTAATAGTGTAATTTGACCAAACTTAAAGCACAAAATATAGGATATAAACACCAAACAAGTATCACTTTAAGTTGAGTAAGATGTTTAGTTAAATTTATGACCTTCCAAATTAAAAGCAACCAACTAAAAGAAAGCTTCCTTTGAATATGGAAACTTGATTATAAGTTAACAAAGCTTCTTATAAGTAAAATTTTGTTGAGGAAACCCGTATAAACAACGAACAAGAAAAGGAGAGAAGAAATTGAAAAGATCAAACACTAATATTTTACTTGGAAAACCTTCAAAGAGGAAACAACCATGGACAAAAGAGGTTTCGACTTTTCACTAAATGAGTAAACAAACGAGAGTACATTATGGAAAAAAACAAACCTAAATGTACTAAATATAGATTACCCAAAACCCCAAATAAAAAGCTCAAAATCTCCAAAAAAATCAATAAACAAAAACCCTAAATCTTATGAAGCATTCACAAAGAGGGTATAACATACTCTCCATAATTACCACGAAACTCTTACCAAAACTCATATGAGGCTATATCTTGTTGCCCCAAAGAAAAACTTTTTTTCTTATTGGCATATCAAAACAAGGATATAAGGCCCCTTTCAATAGACTAAGATTAGAGTTCTAATCATACTAAAATATCCTAAGAATGATCAGAGTTTAATTGGGAGAAGATAGAAAAGTTTAATTGGGAGAAGAATACAAGGCACACCTCACAAATATCCACCTTGACTCGTATTTATCACGCCTCTTTTTTCATTTCTCGTCACAAGCCTAACTCGAATTTTGGAGAAAGTCAACTAAGTCTAAACCATGCTCGAACTTGGAAACTGATGCATTCATAAACTAACTAAAAATCTGACTAAGGCAAGTGCACATATCAATTAGTAGTATAGTTACGGTGACCAAAGATATGGTTCCCACGAGGACTAAAATTACTAGTAATTACCATCTTTCTATTATTTGACTGATTAATTGGAGTGATTAATTAAAAACTAAAATTATCTAAATCAATTAATTAAAGAACGCGTCAAAGAACAAACCAAGAAAGCAAATGATTAACAACCAAGAAGCGAAACAATACCTAAGAAAAAATCCACCTAGATTTCATCTACCATTATCAATCTAAATTAAACAATTTCTTCACTTAGTATCTTGATCCGTAGAAATCTCTAATTATGCTTATATCTCTTTCGAGAGTAAAAGCAACAGACTCTAAGTTGATTAATTAAAATTTCTTTCTAATTAAAACGACTATTATCGCATTAACTCGATCTATGGACCCCCTATTAGATTTGACTCTAATCTAGTATATTTATGTTTTCTTATTTCTAGAATTGTATGCAACTCCACTAAATTATACTAGATCTACTCTTAAAGAGGGTCTATTCCTCCTTTGATTTAAGAACATCAAACATGGATTAATATTCTAGAAATATTAAACCAAGGATTAAGCACACATAATTTTTTTTTTGGTGAAAAAAGAAAATGAATTACATCAAATAAAAAAAACTTAAAGATATCAATCCTTTTGTCGACTTGTAGGATCTCTAGAATTTCCTTAGGAGGTTCGTCCAAGATTTGTAAACTAGACTTCCAAGACAAACTAAGTTTAGTGAGTTTATCAGCAGCTAAGTTATGATCTCTCAAAATGTGGCTAAGCTTCCAATATCCTTCTTCTTTCATCAAGCATTGAGTTCTTCTGAACACAATAACACAATAATTCCTATATACTCCATACCAGGATCGGATAGGGCTTGAATTGCTTCGAGGTTTTCAAACAAAATAAAGGCATGTCTATATCCTTTCTCTAATAAAAGGAGAATTCCATTAAGGATTCCTTATACTTCTGCCTCAAAAGGAGAGCAGTTGCCCAAATAGTGGTTAAACCCCAAGATCCAGTTTCCATCTTGATCTCATAACAAGATCTAAGTATTTATTGTGTAAAATAGAAATCAAAAGACAGAATTCATCATAGGGTTCATCTCCCTTAGGTATTTAGAAAGTTAGTTCATCATTGCAAACAAAAACAACCTAAAGACAGTAAAACCAACAGAAACCAAGAAACTCACAATAAACTTCAAAAAAAATCAAAAAATGATTTACAATCTTGATGGATATTTGTTTCAGAATCCGCTTTAAAGGTGTTTTTCAAGTTGTTTTCTTCAATATTTTATGACAGCTCACTCCTCTCTTCTTATCTTTTTCATATATAGGTCTTAGAATGCCCAAAAAACTTAAAAATTATATTTTTTCGCATGTTTTGAGTGTAATTCGTGATTTCCACACGGTCTGGCACATGGCCGTGTGGCAACCATTGGCTCACACGACTGTGTGTCCAGCCCATGTGGCTCTTAAAACTTGCTCCGATTTTCTAATTTTCGCTCGTTTTTTTGGCTCCTTTTGCTTCCAAATGCTCTATTAAGTATAGAAACATTAATTTAAATGATTAGGAGCATAAAATTCACCATTTTACATCGAACAATCATCGAAAAACGCATTAAGAACCGAATCAAAACATGTTACTTTTAACACTTATCAAATATCCCAACACTTAAGCGTTACTTGTCCTCAAGCAAAATCCTCAACCCATAATCAAGTTAAATTTTCTCAATTTTTCATTTTCATCAGTAATGTTTCAAGATAATTCACAAACAATTATGCATTAGAAATTCAACCAAAAGAACACTAAAGATTCAAGCCGTCCAAGCCGAAATTTTTAAAGCACAAAAATATAGGTGTCTCCCTTTATCTAAATAATTACCTTAAATTCAAAATCAACAAGAATTGACATCTTCACCAAAAATTCACTCAAAGCACTCAAAGTGTTTAGGTTCAAGTAATATACACACAACAGTCGAGCGAAAAATGCTATTACCATGTGCTTGCTTGAAAATAAAAATTCCACCACTATAGAATGAGATGACACACCAATCAAGATTGTAATGGGGATTAGGTTAAGGGTATGAAAATGTCAGAAAAGTTGGTTATAATCAAGATCGAGTTGATAAGTTACCAAGCTAGAAAAACAATCAGTTGCTGAATTAAAAAAAAATACATCAACAAGAATAATCACAAATGGAACTGAACTTTTCAACAGAATATGAAAATAATTATTCAAGCTCAAACAATTTTAAAAAAAAAATCTTTGATTTTTTTTCTTTTTTTTTAAAACAAAATACAATTCAACAATTTAAATAATGAAACATAGTTATTCAACTAACCAAATAAAATCTCGACAAAAAGGGAGTCTATAAAAAAGATAATTTTACAACATAGATGGGTCACAGGTTAAAAAAATGTTAGGATCAATGTGGCTTACTGGGGGTTAATTCAATTGGTAAACTTTTTACAGGTTAAGTGGGTTAAATCCTAAGTGTCTCTATCATCTCAGTTTATCAAATCAATAATGTAGTCTCAACATGCATAATCGAAGCAAGTTCTAAATTAACAAATCAAGTTGACATACTCACAACCAAAAATAAAATGAGCACAAAATAAAATATATGCTCTTTAGGCTCAAAAATTCACAAAAAAATTATAGTTTTGATGTCAAACTTGAAAATTTAAAATTTCAAGATAATTTTTGAATTTAGGGAGACAATCTAAAATTAAAATTTCTAAAACATTGTATCATGCTTGACTCTCTCGTGTTTTAAAATCTAAATCAACCAATGCACAATATCCACAAATAAATCCCAAAACAAAATCAATCAAAACTTCAAATTAAAAGAAATTCCTTCATTGTTAGGTACGGAAAATTTACTTAAACACAAACAATAATTCAGGGTCTATATCGCATAAACATATAAAATCCTTCCCACACTTAATATGTACATTGCCCTCAATGTACAAATAATTATAAGCACAGAATAAGCACAATACCAGAAAGGGAAATGGAGAATTGAAACTATCTAAATGGGAATCGTGGGAGATTCTAAATGAAGTACATTTTTTCGAGCAAACTAATAAGAAATAGATAAAAATAAATAAGAAGATAAAGAGATAACAAAATAGAAAAACAACTGACGAAACAATAAAAGTACAATGCATAATAAAATAAAATAAAAGTAAAAACAAATAAAATAAAATAAAATATAAAACTAAATGAAATCACTTTGGTTAGGTAGGGAGGAAACAAAAGAAGAAAAAAAAAACTAGCTTCACATGGCTTAGCACATAGCCATGTAAGCCATACGGCCTTGTGAACTATTGTAGCTTGTGTGTGATTAAAAAATTTGAAAAAATTAAGCGCAAATTCCACACGACCTAGGATACACCCGTGTGTATGCCAGGTCGTGTGCGATGCCCCGTCGCTTCTCCCACGCCCGTGTGACGGGCCGTGTGTGTAATAACTTGATTTTCAATGGTGTCAGAAACAGTGGTTTTGGGACCACAACTCCGATGACTCGAGTCATAAATATTAATTATTTGATATTTGTGATATCATGAGTGTCATATTAAATTTTGGTTACGAAATTTTATCGTTTCGATAGTTAATTGAGTAAAAAGGATTAAATCGTAAAAGGTGCAAAAGTAGAATTTATTTAATTAGAGTGATCAAATAAGAAATTAGCCAAAAGTGGTAAAGTGAGTGGAATGTTATGACATTTAAGTGAAATTAGGTGAGATTAATTAAGGTTAAATTAGATTAATTAAGTTAATTATGAAAGTATAAATATTTACAAAATTGTCATTGAGTATAAACATGAAATTAATTAAGAAAAATAACATTTTCCATCTAATTTCTTCATCTTCTTCACGGTAATACCTAAGGAAATTAGGGTTTCCATTGTTGAACTTGTGAGCTTGATTTAGATTATGATCGTGCTACAGATCGAGGAAAAGAGAAATTAGAAAAAGAGTCCTTAGAGCCTATTCGTAACTGCAATTCAGTTCGGTAACTTCGTAATGTAAATTTTGTATTTGTTACAAACAAATGATAGTACTTGAAATTTAGGAGAATGAAAAGGAAAGGATCGACAGAAATATTAGGCTTTAAGCCGATGATTTGAAGTCGATGTGATGGTTGAGGTACTGTATATGTTGTGAATCCTCGATAGTTATTGTGAGCAGCATCATGAGTCGAAAAAATGAGAAATGAATCCAAGAATGGATTATAGGCCCTACAATGGCTGAGATTTATACATAAGCGCATATTCTCGATAGCTCGTGTGAGCAGTATCGTTAGGAACAGTTATATGCACAAATACCATATGGATGGCTGAGGTACCGTATATGTTGTGAGTCCTCGACAGCTCATGTGATCAGCATCGTCCACTAGTAATAGAGATGATACAGACAATAAGTTGAAATGCTAGTTATGGATTGTAGAAGCAAAGTCTTATTCTGGATCGGTTGAGTTATAAGCTATTCAATGCATATGATTGGTAACTCGTTTAAAACTCTTCGAACTTACTAAGCTATGAAAGCTTACCTATGAAATTATTGTTTTTTTGTAGATTCTATTTTGCTGTTTGAAGATCGGATCATCTCGAAGAAATCACACTATCTCGGGAGCTTGTTCGGTAGTATTTACATCACTTGGTTATATGGCAAATACTAGGATGATGTTATTTTTGTAATGCTTGATTTTGGATTGATTGGTTAATTTTTGAAATCCTAATTAAATGTTAAACTTAAGCTTGTATGTTTGTTTAATGTTATAAGTACGCAAATATGCATTGAAATGTAATGACATGTGAATTCATGAACACTTTAGTTGTTTCTATTGTATTTTGTGATTATGTGATAAGGAATGTTTGGTAAACTTGGAAACTTATGTGTATATTTGAATTATGCACACTTATTTCTGTAGAACTCTAGCATGTATTGGTAAAAGTACAGGGCATTTGAATTTTGGTTATTGACTTGCATTGTATCGATAAAAAAATTTGAGGTATCAGTAGTTCTATTCATAGTAGTATTGGTAGTCCAAATACTTGTATCAGTGGCCATGTGTCTCACACGACCGTGTCTCTAGATCATGTAACTCATTGTGTTGAAATAAAATTTAAAAAATTTCACTCCAATATGCACATGATCATATGCCCAGGCCATGTGGACTCCAAACTTTTTTAATTTTTTGAAAATTTTTTATTGGGATGGCTTAATGAGCGTTATTGTGACACTTTAAGTGCAGTTAAATGTGAATTCAATAAGCATGCAATGTGTATAAGTCTGTGATGTAAATAGATGAATATGAACAAAGATGATGTGCATTAAATCAGTAATTAAAATTGTGTAAATGTGGATATTTTGGCCTTGAGACCTTATGAGACCGTTGGATATAATTGACATGTCATGGGATTGTGAGTACTCACCTATATGTATATGCTTCACTTATGAGACATTTTCGACTCTATGAGTCATATTTGGTGTGTTTGGAGATTCGCGTATTCGATGTGTGGTGATAGAGTCCACTTTATGTTTCATAACCTCAAGAGCCAAATTATCAATAAATGTGACTATAGAGTAATGTGATTTATGCCCATATGTGTTAATGTGATATATGCTTGTATATGTTAATGTGACTATTGATTAATGTGATATATGCGTATATGTGTTAATGTGATATACGCTTATGTGTTAACGTGATATACGCTTATGTGTTAACGTGATATACGCTTATATGTGTTAACGTGATACATGCTTATAGGTGTTAACGTGATATACGCTTATATGTGTTAATGTGATACATGCTTATAGGTGTTAATGTGATAAATGCTTATATGTGTTAATGTGATTAATGTGTAAATGAACTCATGAAAGGTGATTAAATGAAAGTTATATGACACTAAAGTTAGAAGTATTGTGAATATATTATATGACTGTTTTAGGGTTTAGAAACTGTGGTTTCAGGACCACAGCTCCAATGAGTCGAGTCGTAAATTTATTTATTTTAAATATTTCTGGTGATATATGCATCATATGAAATTATGATTCAAAAATTTCATTGATTAGATAGTTAATTGAATAGAAAGGACTAAATCATAAAAAGGGTAAAAGTATATATATTTAATTAGAAGGACCAAATGAATAAATTAACCAAGGGAGTGTTAGTGGGTGGATTGGTATGATTTATATTGATTATAAATAGGTTTAATAAAGGTTAAAAATGGTTAATTAAAGCTTAATGATGAAAGTCTTAATAATTACAAAATTGTCATTTATATATATAAGAAATTAAAAGAAAGAAATTGAGAATTTCATTTCATTTTTCTTTCTTCTTCACACGACATATAAGGGAAAAACTTAGGGTTTTCAATTCCAATCTTTGAGATTTGATTTGGGTAAGCAAACCTTAATCGTTTTTAGTAATTTTTATGTTTTTGAGTTCGTATCAGCTTAATCTAGCTTATGGAAGGACTAATTTGAATCTGTCAAATGTTAGAAAACTTGTCATTGTTGAAATTGCTTGTTCTTGAAAGCTTTTGATATATTTGAATGTTTGATACTTGGATTAAATCTTTTTGTAAAGTGATTTTTGATGAAATTAGGGTTTAAGGACTAAAATATGAAAATAGTGAAATTACATTTATTATTATGAAAATACATGTGTGAATGGGTTGAATGGACACCTAAGAGAATTTGGCTATGGTTAGTTGTGTGAGAAAATGATTATTTTGCATGTTTTGTGTTGAAAGGACTAGATTAAATAAAAGAAAACTAGTATGGGTAAAACCATAATTTTCCTAAAAGGACTAATTGTGTTGAATGACTAAACTATGTAACTTAATGTGAGAATTAAATGATTTGTGAATGTAGACTACGATCGTGCTACAGACAGCGAAAAAGAGAAATTGGCGGATTAGTCCCTGAAGTCTTTACTAAACTACAATCCAGTCCGGTAAGTTCGTAGTGTAAATCCTACTTGATATTCCTTGTGCATAAATTGTCAATGTAAGGCAAATCGAAAGCATTCAACATTGAAGATGATCCAAGAAATGAAACACAAGAGATAGTAGGTTTTATGCCGTTGAAATAGTAATGACACGATGGTTGGGGTACCGCATGTGTTGCGAGTCCTCGACAGCTCGTGTGAGCAGCATCGTGACTCGAAAAAGAGATATGGATCCTTTATGGATTACAGGTCCTACGATGGCTGAGATTTATGCTTTGTGCATACTCCTGATAGCTCATATGAGCAGCATCGTTAGGAAACAGTTTACAGTACAGATAGACATCGTACCGATGGCTGGGGTATCGCATAGGTTACGAGTCCTCGACAGCTCGTGTGAGTAGCATCGAGTACTGGTAACAGAAAGTTATGAATAGAAAGAGGAGTTATAAATAACTTAAAGAGAAATGGAATTACGTTGGCTCGATGGAGTCATTGTTGCTTATTACCATGTTGGTATTTCATAACTATCGAACTGACTAAGCTATAAAGCTTACCACAGTTATTGTTGTTGTTTTGTAGATCGTTTTGCTTACTGAAGATCGGATCATCTCATCTCTTGAAGTCATACTATCGCGGAGTTTGTTGGTAGATTTTGCATCACTTGATCTTATGGCATGTACTAGGACAATATTAACTTTGATGTTGGACTAAAGATGTTGAAATCTTGTCATTTTGATTGTGTAAATGTATGAAGTACAACTTAATTGTTTAAGTCTATGATGTTTGTAAAGACTTAGAAGTTATGTTTGTAGTGTGATGACTCAATGCATAACTTGTGTTTGATATGTTAATCATGTGTCTTGGTATAATTCTTGAGATTTTGGATACTTATTTCGATAGAACATATGCAAGTGTCGGTAGAAGTACAAGGTAGGAGAGAGGTTGTTCTGTGATTTGGATTGTATCAGTTGTTTTTAGTACTGATGTATCGGTAGTAGGTATGCTTATATCGGTAGAAATTGCAGGGTGAGAATTTTGCTCTCTGGAGTTTTTTGTATCGGTAGTTGCATGATTTGTATCGGTAGAAATCATACTTGTATCGGTAGAACTAGCACAGGTACCGGTAGAAATCTGCACAGTTTCTAAATTGTTCACTAACTTGATTACTACCGATACTTAACCATCAGGTACCGGTAAAAGTCCCCTAAAATGTTAGAAATGTCATTTTTACCCTTGTTGAGATTGTGTTATGATTGAATATTGATTTAAAATCTCAAAGGTGAATTTCGTATTGAATAAAAATTAAAATATTTGGATATTTTAAAACGATGAACAGTGTTAAATGAATAGAAACACCGGAATCCTAACCGACGACGGTGTTCGGGATTTGGGTTTTACAATTAGAGATTCGTTGTGTTGGTGTGAGCGGTGTGGCCTTCGACAGGTGATCAAAGCCAAATTTTAGTTGCTATTAGTAGGGTGCTATTTGCTTATTTGTGTTATGGGGAAAAAGGCAACGTGGTAGATTATATTTTAGTTTTGCCATGATTTTTAGTTAATTACTTGATATTATGCTTGGATTTTGTGAACTCTAAATGTGATGCTTGAGGCTGTTATTTCGGACAATTTTATGCTTATTTGACAAGGTGAATGATGCATGTTGATTAGAACTAAGTTTGAATGGTCTATATGCTGATTTATGCTGTGTTTTTATGGTCTAAAGCAGATGTATCGATATTCAAGTTTTAAAAACGATACCTCTATGATTTTCGAAAGTGAAGGAAATAGTTTTGTAAATTGGTATCGATATTTTATCAAGAGTATCAATACCCGGGGTAAAATTATAGATACTTTTTCAGTGGTATCAATATTTTTCGAAAGTTGGGTTTTAAGACAAGAAACAATAAGCCAAATTGGTATATATTTTCCAAGTGGTATCGATACCGCTTGAGAGAATTATTGATATAACACTACCAGTATCGATACCTACGTAACAATTTTGGGAAATTTAGCTAAGTGATCCTAAAGCATGTTTAATTGATAGGATAAGCTCAACTAAAGTATTTTTGGCAAGCGCTAGCAATGTTTAATATATGTTTGTCATAATATTCTTATAAATGCCAAGAAAAAAAGATGCATGTACATTAATGTGACGATTTGTGATGAAAACGATGTGAGACAATGGTGTAGCGTCCTAATATTCGGGCACGATGATCGGGCCAGGTATAGAGTGTTACAACCAACTCAAACAAACAAAAAATGTGTTAATTGTATTTAAGAAATACCAAGTTCTTATTCATTTGAAGTACAAATATAGCAATGTATTTAAGGATTATCTAATTAATAATAAACATAATTATTTAAAAAAATTATGTTTGTTTTTATTTTAAATTAAACATTATGTTTTGAATTGTCTCTTCTTAATAGAAAATAGGATAACATTAGGTAATGTGTAAACAATACGGTTTATATTTTTAAAAACTAAGATTAATTTGACATGTATAAACATTGATGTCTAAATTTCTTATTATGTAAATTTAAAAAATTGTTAGGTTATCTTTCCATTAGCCATTCAATGATTAGTGACCAAAAAAGAAAACAATTGATTAATAATTGAATGGTCATTTTATAACTTTTCATAGTTGAATAACCAAATAAAATGCAAATAGTTGGATGACTTGTAATATGATTTACCGTAGTCATTATTATTTTAGGGATTAATATTTGGTGCACTCATAATGCATTTTTTAACCCCACAACCAAAGTTAAAAAGATTAATCTGTATCAATTTTTTTTATATATTTATTTGTTTTAATTTTTTACTATATCTTACATCAACTAATTATCACCTCAATTTTGTTGATGGAATTTTTAAATTTTATTGTACCAAATATTTTTCTTTGTGTTAGACTTTAAATCAGGGGTGATTTTAGGGAGGTTGGCAGGGATCTCAACCTCCTAAAATGAAAAATTTTTCATTTAATTTTAATAAAGGTAAAATTGTATTTTGACTCCTCTAAAAATGATAAAATTTTGATTTAATTTTTTAAAAATTACATTTTTATTATTGTAAAAATTACAATTTAATTTCGACCATTAAAAAGTTTGTTCTAACTTCACCCCTGCTTTAAATCATCCGGAATTGAATACTTATATGAAAATGGAAAAGCAATTCCTAGTATGACTGTGATAAATTTCTTATTTGTAAATAGTTGTCGAGATAAAAAAAAAAAATCCGTTAAACACTATTCTGGCAAATAGGAACCGAGGGCATCTCTGATTGAAGAAGATGCAGAGGCTGTTTGTTGATCTTGGATTGCTTAATCTCCCCACAAAAGTAAGAAAGGAAGCCCCAAAGTGAGAGTGCAAGAGCCACTCCCTTCTCGGCATGAAAGCTTTCTTTGTAGAAAATTACAGCCAGAATCTCAGTTACAGGCAATAGAACAGCAATTACAATACCCGATACCAATGATGAGGAACAGAAGATTATTCCTATCACTCCCAAGTAAAAACATTGCCATACTATTGCACTCATAATCACTACTGTGTAATACTTTGTTTCCCCAAGCTCGAATTCTCTTGCCTCCCTTGCAATTACCTTGACAATTATGTCATTTTAATGTCATTCATAGCTACAAAATAAAATGCTTCAATAATAGAATTTACGATGTAAAAATTTCACATCATTAAATTAAAAAACTTCTAGTTACTTCATATTTTAATTACGTAACTTGTTAAAGTTTATTGACAATATATATGCATAATTAATATATCAAAGATAAATCTTAATTACAGTGACGAAGCCAAGATGTTAATTGTAAAGAAGTTAAAATTAAATATGCTAAGTAACAATCGATTCAAAAGAAACCGTATTCAAACATAACAATTAATTTAAATATATTTAATTTCTTTAAATATGTCTAACTAAAATTTTGTAAATTGTATATATTATATGATTAAAGATGTGAAGTTTGTTTTATGGTCTAAGATTAGTCGTATTCAAGTTTTCTAATAACAATTCTAACCTTTCAACTTGGTACAAATATTTGGAATCAAAGAATTTCTGTATGTAGAAATTTAGTTGTTAATTTGGGGTTAGAGTGGTATGGGCAAACAAAATCCAGTTGCCATCCTAGACTAATATAGGAGGAGGCAGAAAAACACCTTAAAATCGTTGTTGACCAGCATTCCGATTGTGGAAAAAGCAGTAGCAAACAAACACATCACCACCTGAATCTCCAGCACAAGGCTGTAGCTGATCTCTTGCTTTGCCTTCTTGTAGGTTAACTCCACCAAAGGCAAAATACACCCATACAAAGCCGCTGCACCCACCGTCATCACAAATCCCAAAACGTATTCCCTATTTGATTCATTCTTAGGACGATCACTGCTCGTATTCAAACCTAAAACCCCCGCTCCAATCGTTAACAAAAACACTGCGTTAATGGAATAAGCAGTGAACTTTTGCTTCACCAAAACAAAAGCAAACACTGCCGTGAAAACCAACTGCGACGCAATGATTAAAGCAACGGTTGAAACCGGGAGACGTGCCACGCCGTAGGCGTAGATGTAGTCGTCAACGCCAGTTAGGATCCCAATGACGGCGGCTGCAATGAACAAACGGGGTTTCATTAAGAAAAGCTTGTTTTCCGAACTGGGTTGGGTCCTGGAACGGTGCAAGTAAGCACAAGCGATAGGGAAAAGGATAATGGGCCAACCACCGGTCTCCAACCAGCTGGAGAACCACACTCGTTTTCCGCCATGGATGAAGTAGAGGCGCATCATAAGTGGACCCCCACAGTGGGCTATAGCTAGGATGAAGCAGTTGATTACTAGCAAAAGCTTTCTCATGGTGGTAGTGTTTTCGGTTTACGTTCCTTAATTGACAACTTCCATGGATTATGGAGCTCCTAATTTTGTGTAGTTTGAAAGTATAATTATTGTAATAAGAAAAAACACATTAACTCAACCTGGTTTACCAACGGTCAGAAAAGTAAGTTGATAAGGTTGGAGAAGTTGAAACCAGTGGTGGGCATCTTTTATTACAATTATTAGAATTTGTGTGGGGAATGTATATTTCGATTGATTGGGCTTTTAGATAATTTTTAATGTTTAAACGTTCATTTTATAGAAATAAAAATAAATATTTGGATGTTAGATAATCACTTAATAAGTAAATGCCCTAAACTGTATATTTTTCATGACGCACTCAAATAGGTTTGGTTTTGAAGTTATTTGAGAGTGCATTTGTTCAGGATCTAAGGTCAGAAGGGGTTCAAAAAAATACTTTTCAGCTTTTAACGTGAAAAAAAATTCAAATTAAAATAAGTTAATTAAATATTTAGGGTTTTTAATTTTTCATCATAAATATTTCATCTCTTAAGACTCTAAAAACTTCTCAACTTTTATTATATTGTATTTTATATTTTTTTTAAAAAAGATCTAATTTATTATTTTATCAAAAGTTTCAAAAATATCAAGAACGAACCTGCACCCAAAATTTTTTTTAGTTTAAAGTAATATTAAACTATCAATTTTGTGACTTTTTATCCTAAAATTATATGGCTGTTGATAAAACATGTTGCACGCCACATTTAGTATTAACTTTAAAGTAAATCGACACAGAATCTCATATAATAGCCTGATGGTTAAAGGTGTTTACTGTCTCAAGTCTAGCCTGAATTTGAGTTGCACTAGTCGCATTTATTATTCGGACTTTGCTCTATTATTATAATTCACCAAAAAAAAATAAACTGACACAATTGATAGTTTTCATATCACTTTTGAAAAAAAAAATATACTTTAGGGGTTGTTTTACTAATAAAACAAAAAAAATGTTTAATATAAATAAAAATTAAATATACTTAATAATTAAAAAAATCTGATTTAGTGGTACCATATACAATTTACAATTAACATAATTAAAATCAAGATTACTAGTACTATATCGATGAATGTACTATTTTTTTACTGAAATGTACCATTACGGATATGTTTCAATTTATAATTCCAAATTTATCAATATTTTGAAAACTATTTAATATAGGTATATGAAAAATATTTACAAATGCCAAATAAAATTAGATTAAATGAATTTCATATATAATTTTAAATTAAAATAAATAAGAAAAACAAGATAATCTCTCACCCCATAAATTATTTTGGTAATTCATTTTAGGAATTGAATAAATATATATATTCTTTTATATTAATATTAATATATAATATATGTAAGTATTGAAATTGTCGAGTTAATTATTTGTTAAGTTACAACTTAAGAAATTATTTAAAATTGAAACAATAAATAATAAATACGTTAATTTTTTATATAGTTCAAATCTAATCTTACATTTACAGAACCTTACCTAAAGAATAATTCAAATATTCACAAATCAAAATATGATTTAAGGACAACTATACCTACATATGTTATGACACTACTAGTATACAATTACATTGAAAATTTACTCCAACTAAAACTTTCTCCATGAAAGCAGGTAAAAAAGATTGATTCTAAAACAAAATGCACAAAAAATTCCTCTGAATGAACAAATATGTTCACAATTAATTCCACACACTTCTAAGTGAATAATACCTTCAATATAAAGAGATTACTATCTAGGTGAATCTAGCTAATATAATTAGACTAAACTATTAAAATTTTGCACTATTAAAGTTGTGTGACTCAAATTATTGTTAAAGAAATCAAATACAAGTGGCAATATAAAGTACGGTACAAACTTCATAAGTAGAATCTGTATAGAAGTACATTTCTTGTATTTGATATTGGTTACAATAAGGTGTTTCAACCTTACTAGGATACTTCTATTAGACATTTATTAGAATAAGGTTTCTCAACCTATAAATAGACGTAGTCGACTCCTCTTGTATTCATTTGAATTTAGATATTAGTGAATTTTCTTTTTCTTTACCCGTGGTTTTTTTCTCGAAATGGTTTCCATGTAAAATTTGTGTGTTCTTTTTCTCTTTCGTTTTCTTTGCAATATTTCTTCATTGTCGACTCTCAATTTTAACATGCACCATAACTATTATCATAATGATTTCGATAATATTGGGACATATATAATGATTATCCATTACTCAATCACATATCTCTCAATATATGAAAAGATTTGAAATTTCATCTATTTGTCTCGGTGTTTGTCATTAATTCTTTCTTTGTGAGGACACAAAATTTACTATATAGGGTTTGTTAATTTGCCACCCAAAATCATGTCAAAATCTACTAATCAAAAGTAGACAAGTACTCTAAACAAAACTAGTTGCCAAGATGAGTTGCAACTGAGGTTAGCAACTTGTTGCACTAATAGTCAATCCCCTTTGACACTTTTGAAGAAAAACTTGCAGCAATTGTCTTAAGCACAAAAATAAAGAAAACAAGAATTAAACTTTGATAAGATTTAAATGACAACAATGAATAAATATCGCAAAGAAAACGAAAAGAAAGAACACACAGATTTTACGTGGAAACCTTTTCGGGAAAAAAACTACGGGCAGAGGAGAAGATTCACTAATATCGAAAAATTGAATCAATACAAGAGGAGATAACTATGCCTATTTATAGGTTGAAAAACCTTATTCTAATCAACAACTAATAGAAGTAACGTAGTAAGGTTGAAACACCTTATTCTAATTAAAATAACATAAAAAAAAGTCTAGTTTATTTGGACTTTACTTTTATTTTATTTTACCACTGTATTTTATTTTAACAAGAATTCTAGTCACCCAATTCTAACAATCTCCACCTTGACAAGAATTCTCTGCGAACAAGAATTCTCAACGAACAAGTTCTCCACCTCTTCCACTAAACCCCTTGAGGGGTATTCTTCAACAATGAACACCAACCAAGTCCATGCAATACTCAAACTTGGTTATGGGAAGTGACTTAGTCATCATATCTGTAGGATTTTCATGAGTATTAACTTTGCTCACAACAACATCTCCACGAGCAATAATATCATGCACAAAATGATACCGAACATCAATGTGCTTTGTTCTCTCATGAAACATTTGATCTTTTGTAAGAAAAATAGCACTTTGACTGTTACAAATTATTATACTAATATCTTCAACCACGTTTAAAGCATAAGCCACTAGATCAGCCTCGGCATACCTTTTCGGAGGTTTAATTTCTCTTCTAGGTCTATTCTTGGAAATAGAATATTGTGGTGAAGAAGTGACTCTATTATGAGCTTCTGTGCTAACTTGAGAAGTTGACTCTGTTGTAGATATTGGATCAATCTGAAACTCCACCTGTTTTTTTTGTTCTTTACTGGAAGAGTCTTTAATAGATAAGTTAGGTAACATAGTAGTTTCATCAAAAACAACATTTCTGCTAATCACAACTTTTCTATTTTCAGGACACCATAACTTATACCCTTTCACACCAGCCTTAAAACCAAGAAAAACACATTTAATGGACCTTGGTTCCAATTTTCCATTATCAACATGAGCATATGCAGGACATCCAAAAATCTTTATATTAGAATAATCAGCAAGCTTACCAGATCATATCTCTTGTGGAGTCTTTTTCTCAATGGCAATGGATGGAGATCGGTTGATCAAAAAACATGCAGTAGAGGCTGCTTCAGCCCATAACGACTTCAGTAAATTAGCATTCGACAACATACATCGAACCTTCTCCATGATTATTCTGTTTATTCGTTCTGCAATGCCGTTTTACTGTGGAGTATGACGAACTGTCAAATGTCTCATGATCCCTTCTGATTTGCACAATTTATTAAACTCATCAGAACAGAACTCCAAGCCATTATCTGTGCGAAGGTGTTTTATCTGTTTTCCTGTCTGTTTTTCAACCATAATTTTCCAATATTTGAATACAGAAAACACATCGCTTTTCTGCTTCAGAAAGAATGCCCAAACTTTTCTGGAAAAATCATCAATAAGAATTAGCATATAATTAGCTCCACCTCTCGAAGGCACTCTAGATGGTCCCCAAAGATCAGAATGAATATAATCTAATATTCCCTTCGTGTTATGGATTCCTCTGGTGAATCGAACTCTCTTTTACTTCCCAAAAACGCAATGCTCACAGAACTTCAGTTTGCTAATGCCTTGCCCATCAAGAAGTCCTCTTTTACTCAATTCTGCCATGCCGTTTTCACTCATATGCCCTAGATGCATATGCCAAAGTCTAGTAATATCATCATCTGACAAGGAAGAGGAAGCAACTGCAACATCACCAGTAATAGTTAAACCTTGCAAAACATATAATTTGGAAGTCTCTTTCTGCCCTTTTATCACAACGAGGGAACCCTTACTAATCTTTAGAACCTCACTTTCAGCTGTGCACCTGTGTCCTTTTGAATCAAGAGTACTTAACGAAATCAAATTCCTTTTCAATTCTGGTACATGTTGCACACCACTAAGAGTTCTAACGACCCCATCAAATATCTTTATTTTGATTGTGCCAACACCTGCGATTTTACATGAAGCGTTATTTCCCATCAAAATAACACTTTCAGACACAGCTTCATATGTTGTAAACCAATCCCGATTGGGACTCATATGGAAGGTGCAACCAGAATCGACGATTCACTCCTCGCTCACTTTAGAATTATCGACAGAAGCAAGTAGGAGTTCACCATCACTGCAGTCTTCTACTGCATCAGTTTCATCGGATTGTTCTGGTTGTTTTCCCTTTTGATTCTCTACCTCCCTTTTGATCTTATTTCGTAACTTGTAGCACTCTTTCTTAATGTGTCCTTTCTTCTTGCAGAAGTTACAAGTTTTACCTCTATTTGAAGATCTCGATCTACCTTGAAATTTACTGCGGGGATTTTGTTCTTGGGTCCTCCCACGATTATCATCACTGTTACGATCTTGTCTTCCATGAACAATGAGACCCTCTCCCTGAGAGTCAGATCCAGCCACAAGATGCTTCATCTTGTCATACGAGGCTAAGGAAGCAGATACTTCATCAACTGTGAGAGATTCACGGCTATACAAAATTGTATCTCTGAAGGTTGAATACGACGATGGCAACGAACAAAGAAGAATTAACCCTATATCCTCTTTATCATACTGAATCTTCATGACCTCCAAATCTGAGACAATTTCTTTAAACACATTTAAGTGTTCATGCACAGACGCTGTTTCATATGCAATTTATTGGTTAGGGTTTTCGACATACATAACTGCTGTAATTTTGCCCATAATGCAACAGTAGTCTTCTCCTTTAACACATCTTGTAGAATTTCATTCGACAAATGCAGCTGTAATTGCGTCAAAGCCTTCCGATCTTTACGCTTCTTTTTTTCATCTGTCAAATTCGAAGGCATCTTATCTAACCCTAACAGGGCATCCTCCAAATCTATCTGCACAAGAACTGCTTGCTTCTTTACCTGCCACAACGCGAATCTGGTGTTACGATCCAATAACGGAATATCATATTTCAATGTTGCCATTATCGAGATCGAGACTACTAACCCGAAAAAGCTCTGATACCAATTTGATAAGATTTAATTGACGACCATGAATAATTATCGCAAAGAAAATGAACAGAAAGAACACACAGATTTTACGTGAAAACCCTTTCGAAAAAAAACCACGGGCAGAGGAGAAGAAGATTCACTAATATCGAAAAATTGAATCAATACAAGAGGAGATAACTACGCCTATTTATAGGTTGAAAAACCTTATTCTAATCAACAACTAATAGAAGTAACGTAGTAAGGTTGAAACACCTTATTCTAATTAAAATAAAATACATAACTTATTCTAATTAAAATAAAATAAAAGAAGTCTAGTTTATTTGGACTTTATTTTTATTTTATTTTACCACTGTATTTTATTTTAACAAGAATTCTAGTCACCCAATTCTAACAAACTCCCCCTAAATTAGAAAATCATCATCCATTCAGAACAACCAATTACATAACTAGGAAAATAACTAGTCATAGCATCCATAAGGTTTGATACAAAACTGGCAATCTATCACGCCAAGAAAACATGCAAACATTAAGTTTAAACAACCAACAAATACCAAGAACAAACAACACAATAAAATCAAGTTACAACAAAGTCAAAATAGAATGCAACCAAGCAAACTCCTTACCTTAGCTTTAGTAGTTCCCCCTATTGTCATGGGCCGCAGATCAAAACTAATGATGAATGCACACAGAATATGCCATGTAGGTCAACTGATTAAATGAGACTCATTTGACCCACTTGAATTGACCCAATTCATGGTACACATAGAGAAGCCCATCTACTTGAAGCCTTGGTGGTCTAGTGAAATACTCCAGTAAAAGTAGAGTTACCAGGGTGATCGTGCCCCGACGTGCATACATCGTAACTTAGAATAATGCAATTAAATATAAGTGAAGTGCGTTATCTTCAAGTGTGCAAATCAAATTGTAAAATAGTAAATTTATAACGAAATACTAAAAGTATTTCGAGGATCGCACCCAAAGAATTACTAAGTTAGTGAAAGTTGTTACTAAATTAATTATTCCTAAAACAAGTACTAGTCGAGTTGAGTTATGAATTAGTAGTGCAAATTTAAGATTAAGATTTCAATAGACCTAATTAAATTAAAAGTAAACCTAAGGTTAATATCTAAAAGACTATTGGAACTTCCTACTCAAGATTAAGTTTACTAAATTCTTATGCAACACAATACCCTTTTGGTCTCATTTGTCTAAGAAATTTAGCAAACTCGAATAAACAACAAATTTCAGATAAATAATCACTTAATAAAATCATCAGTTAATCAATCAATGATGCAAGAAATTAATTATAACACAAATTTTATTCTCATATTTATACCGACATTAGATTAATCAATAAATGAACGAGATATAAATAACAAGAATAAAAAAGTGAATGCTCATTGATAAATTGAGATGAGTGCACACATTTGGAACATTTCTGCTCGCAACGAATAAACTTCGGAGAGAGGTTGTGATTAAGAAAACATGGTAAAGATCTAATCTACTGAAAATTAAAATTGGATTCTAGAAAAAGTCCCCTCAAATATGATTATAATGTTGATTATATAGGAAAAAATTAAAAGATTGAAATGTTCCTTCGTCTACAATAGCAATTAGGGTTTGAAGTTGGATAAGACGTCTAATTGCCCTTAAAATTTGAGTCGCCACGCACTAGAAATTGTAGTGATGTCGAGAGCTTCCTTGTCACGACTTTCAAGTCCCAATGTTGCAACGTTCATGGCAATTCGAGTGTGTTTTCCTAGTGGATTCCTCAAGCTTGTTGGCTAGCTACCAATCACCAACACTTATATTTTCCATTCAAACCCATTTTTCCTTGTCAGTGTATTTTTCTCCTTTTATCTTCTAGGCGATCTACCTTGTGTTTATTGTCCCCGTGGACTAATCAATGCTTATTTTCTAGACGGATTACCCCAAGTTTATTACCCCAGCGGACTGCATTGGTTGCCATAGCCGAGCTATGGTTCTACACCTTATACCTCTTAAAGGTGTCGTCCCGAAAGACTTTACTGCCATCGTAGTGTCTCCCCATAAAGCCTATTGACTGCCATCGCGGTGTTGTTCTATGGATCCTTATAGCTGTTGATATCAATCCATCTCATATCTACCTTGATGCTTGAACACTAAAGTGTCCTCTCCGCAAGGCTCGAAGCTTCGCACATCACGATTTGCACTTAGCAACACCGTATGGTGGTATCTAACAAGAATTTCATTTTCTCTTTTCCTCCACCCATTCCTGTAATAGCTCATTTTCAGTAGTTTCGGGAACGATAGTTTCGGGACCTCAAACCCGACGAGAAATTTTTTTATAATGAGTGTTTAAATCAAATAAGTTAATAATAATTTTATATGAAATTTTGAATTGAAGAATTTTAATTAAAAGTTAGTATAAGTGGTTTGGTTCAAAAGTCAAGTGGTTTTAGAAAATGATATACAGGGACCTCGTTTCTGAAATTAAGGGTCGTAAATATTTTATTATATGTGAATTGAAGTTTGGTTGGGTAATTTTGATGATTAATTACTTAATTAAGGAAAAAAGAGTAAATTGTAAAAGAGGTAAAAGTTAATTGCTATAGATTAAAAATAGTAAAGGGACCAAAATAGTAATTAAACCATTGTCAAAAAGTCTAAGCGGTGGTGACATGATTACCATCCACTAACTTTTGGGTCATTTATTCATTTAGTCCTAATTAGTTTAAGGTTAAATTGTAAATAAGTTGTTTAAGTGAAATTTAATATAATTGAAGGGCCAATGGTGAAATTAGATCCTCTTTAAGTGGCCTAATAATATAAATGATGTGAAACATTTTATATTTTAGTAAATTGCAACTAAATCCTAATAAAATGTGGATTTACTAATTAGTTATTTTTAGTATGATCGAGAATGATGGTTTTGAGGCCACAAATTCGATATGTCAAATCGTAAATATTAATTATTTAATATTTACGAGGTCATTAGTATAATATTAGATTTTGGTTACGAAATTTTGTTGATTGGATAATTAATTAAGTAAAAAGGATTAAATTGTAAAAGGTTCAAAAGTTGAATTCTATTAATTGAAAGGTAAGTTAAGGTACTTGAATGATAATTATACCATTGTAAGTGCAAGTGGACGGTTTAGCCTTTTAAATGGGTTGAAATTGAAAGAATTAATAAGGGTAAATATGTAATTACTGAATTAAACCTATTTTAATTAAACAAAAGGGTGAAAAATTCATTTTTCTTTCTTTTTCTTCATCTTCCTTAGCCGAAAACCCTAAGAAAAGGAAGGAGCATATTCGGTCAAGCTTGTCCCCTTAGTTAGTGAGTGAAATCTCGCCCGTTTTTAGTAATATTTATGTTTTTGAGTTCGTTTTAGCTCGATTTAGCTAATCCGGTGACTAATTTGTAAAACTTTTAAATGTTGTGGATTGTGCCATTGATGATTTTGTACATTCTTGGAATATTATGATGGATTATTAAGCTTGGTTGTTAAATAAGACTATTTTGTAAAGTAATTTTTAGTAATTTTTATGTTAAAGGACTAAAATGTTAAAGTGTTAAAATTGCAAGGATTTGAGGTGAAATAATAGAAAGTGTGGGTTGTAGCGGAGTTCTAAACCATTCGGCTGAACTTAGTTTTGTTTGAATATGGTTAATTTGCAAGTTTTGAGCTAAAGGACTAAATTGAATAAAAGTGAAAAGTTAAGGGTATTTTTGTAAAAAAACCAAAAAGGCTTATTTGCATAAAATGATTTAAAATTCATGTTGATTTAAATAATTGAATGAAATTATTGTAATAGATCAAGATCGTGTTATCGATCACGGAAAAAGAGAAAATTTCGGATTAGTCCTTGGAATTCACTTTAACTGCAATTTCGTTTGGTAAGTTCGTAACTTTAAATTTTCATTTAAATAGTACATTATTTTTATTCTTTATTATTGTTGCAGAACAGGTTATGGTACGTGAAATTGAGAAAGATGAAAAAGAAATGAATAAAAGAGATACCAGACTTTGAGCTAGTGATTTGAAACTGACGCGATGGTTGATGTACCGCATATGTTGTGAGTCCTCGATAGCTCGTGTAAGTAGCATCGTGAGTCGAAAAAAAGAGAAATGAATCCAAGAATGGATTATAGGCCCTACGATTGCTGGGATTTATGCATAAGTGCATATTCTCGATAACTCGTGTGAGCAGCATCATTAGGGAATAATTATATGCACAGATACCGTATCGATGGCTGGGGTACTACATATGTTGTGAGTCCTCGACAGCTAGTGTAAGCAACATCGTATACTGGTAATAGAGATGATACAGACAAAAGGTTGAAATTCTAGTTATGGCTTGTCGAAGCAAAGTCTTATTTTGGATCGAATGAGTCAAAGATTGTTCAACATAGGATGTTTGGTAGATTTTTAAACTCTACGAACTTACTAAGCTATGTAAGCTTACCTATGAAATTGTTGTTGTTTTGTAGATTCTATTATGCTACTACAAGATCGAATCATCTTGAAGAAATCACACTATCTCGGGAGGCCGTTTGGTAGTATTTATATCACTTGGTTATATGGCATGTACTAGGATGATGTTATCTTTGAAATGCTTGATTTTGGGTTGATTGGTTCATTTTCAAATTTAGTTTAATGTTGAACTTAAGTTTGTATGCTTGCTTAATGTTTTAGTAGGCTAATATGCATTGAAATGTAATGTCATGTGTGCTCATGAATAATTGTATTTTGTGGTTATGTGATGAAACAAGTGTTATCATGTATAAGTTATGCAAGCTTTGATTCTTGACTAATTGTCTTGTGGTGAAGAATGCTTGCAAACTTGGAACCTTATGTGTATATTAGAATTCTACACACTTGTTTTGGTAGAACTCTTGCATGTATCGGTAGAAGTATAGGGAATTTGAAATTTGGTTACTGACTTGCATTGTTTCGGTATAAGTTTCTGAGATATCGATAGTTTTGTACATAGTAGTATCGGTAGTCTAAACACTTGTATCGGTAGAAGCTATAGGGTAAAACTTCTTATCTCTCTAGAGTTTGTAGTATCGGTAGAAGTAATAACTGTATCGGTAGTAGTCATACTTGTATCGGTATAAACTTCCCAACTACCAGTAGGAAACTGTAGCTATTTTAAAGTTGTTTACTAACTTGACTTCTACCGATACTTGTCCAACAGGTACTGGTAGAAGTCCCCTCAGAATTGTGAAATGATATTTTTGCCCTAAATAGATTGTATTGTTATTTAAGTTTATAATTATTTTCGTATATGATATATTAATTTCTTTAATTATATTAAAATGAAGTGATATTGGAAATCATTCAACGGTAAATGATCGAAAAGACCCTAAAACCCTAACCGACGACGGTGTCGGGTTTGGGTACTACATAGTGATAGTAAGAATGATTGATGTAGCTTGGATGATATTGTGGTATTATGATTTGACATGGAATATAAATGTCATGATATGTGATATGAATATTGATCTCTTCTTGCAAATATATTGATGAGTATGTTTTGGGTTATAATTTGGTTAGCTAGTGATGAAAGTTGTGTTTTTGAGGCACAGGGCCATGTGATTCTTGATGAAAAATTTTCGTACGTGATCCTAAGTTCTTGTGTGATTAAATTTGATTCCTGATTGATTGAAATATTGTAAATGAATGTGTGGGATTAAATGGAGTTAGTATTTTGAGTTGCAAGTTTGTAAAGGTATAAATTGTGATTGATTTGTATATGTGAAAATAAAAAAAACTCATAAAGTTTTGTAAACCTTGAGACCTTAGATCGAAGATGGTTACGATTTTTGGGTGTTACAATTCCTCCATTTCTTCATTTCTAACCTTGATGCTCGGAGCTTCGTACACCATGGATTGTACCAACAACTCCAGATGGTGGTATCTAACGAAGATTTCATTTCTTTAATTCCTAACTTCATCTAACACGTCAACCATTTTCCCTTCGTACTCTATTCATAACACGCAGGCACAGACATATTATTACATAAATATAATATCATGAAGTACGCCAAACTTATACATGTATCACCACAGTTATTTCATGCATGTTGACATATTTGCAATACTCAATTACTGACTCAACCTTACGCTTTCATAGTATTCAATCAATGGAGATCATATAACTCAATCTGAACTCCACACTAACTCTTGTCAACCATACAACATTTCGGAATTTGAGTATAAAAACTCACCTGATACTTCTTTGCCTCACCGGCTTAGATTTTCCAATGCTAGAGCTTCCACTTCTCCTGACAACTAAGCATTAAAACCACAATCATAAATTAATTTCAACATTTTCAACTTAAAATTTAGTTTTATAGAAACATCCATAACCCTATAAAGGTTTTTGGAAATCTTTAACTTAATTTTCTTGACCTTTCGTATACCAAAGGACTAAGAATCTTACCGGCTTTTTAGGTTCTCCATTTTTCTGAATCAATCCTCATAATTACCGCTTTATGTAGGGCTTCTCATAACTAGCTCTTCTTCGGAGAAACCAAGTTATATGATGAAGAAGAGAGGAAAATGAAACATAATTGAGATGAATCCCCTTGGAGAAGTCATTTTCCAGCTATTTATAGCCCTTCACGCTCGGTCTTCAAACACATAGAAACCATTCATTGCTAATCATTTTGTCTCCCACTAAGGAACCAGTGAATTTTAATCTAACTGAATCAGAATTGAATCTCAAACACGTCCAATTTGGTTACTAACTTTTCCTGATTTTTTAGTAAAGGCCACCAGCTTATGGCTCTTTTCAATTTAGCCCATCAATTATTCCTTAATCCACGAACTTAGAGAAAATTGGGTTTGACACGTCGTATCTATAACCTTAGTTTTCTCTAATTATCTTCCTAAACCAAAGCATGCATAAATCACCACAAATTAATTATCGCACACAAAAATCTCCCCAGAAACGACGCTAACAACTTGGTCGTGCCATAATGTATGAGCACTAAGCAGGGAAATTTGCACAAAAGATATAAAGATAATAATGTGGTTTAAACTACAAGTGTGACATGTCAATTATAATATTTATGTGTTACAATGAAATACAAAGTATTCCAATGATTGAACCCGAAGAAGACTGAGTGATAAGATTGATCAACATTAACTAAACAAGCAAAAAGTAAGTCTAGCTAACTAATTCCTAGGTAGCATAGTACGACAAGTCATGAAAAGAGGTAAATTATATGAAATAATGAACTAGAAGAACTAAAAAGCAATTAAAACCAATTTCACAAAATTAATAATCAAACAAACAAGGTGGTTGATTAATATCCATGTCAATGGTTAATTACAAGTTTAGGCAGCTTGGATGTATAATTTTTCGAATTGGTCCAATTCTACTAATCTGTCACCATTTTACTCAAATAAAAAATTTAATCCAATTTATCTTTTGACCTTACTTAATTAAATCAGGCTAATCGAATTAATGCTCAATAAGATTTCCTCTCGATCTCACTTATCTAAATAATCCCTTAGAGTCGTCAATTCTAGGTTTTCAATTTTATTTGATTAAATCCAAATTTTAGGATCTAGTCTTTAAACTTTAAATCAACCAATGAACATTTCAATTAATCAACCACAAGAAAAATTAGTTCATACACATTATCAATTCACAAAACCCAATCATTTTAATGCTAGATTAATCAAGAAAATAATATAAAATAGAAAAGGTTGAGAAATGCTCAGTAAAATTGATGGAACCCTTGAATTGATTTATGGATAATATGTTGAGTCCTCATTTATCCATAGCCCAATTGTTAATTAGCAAAAATGGATGGAGAAAATACTCTAATTCTATTGAAACAAGAAAAGATTACAAATAGTACAAGAAGGTCCCGATACTTTTTGCTAAAGAAAGCAAAGTGCAAAAAATCTAAAAGAAATTTTCTAAAAAGTTTAGCCAAAAGAAGGAAAGTACTAAGAAACTAATGATAGGATCTATTTAAAATGTGCCATAAAGTGGCTTATACAATCTGACACAATTTGGCCTGCAATTGATAATTATGCCCTCTTTTAATATTTGATTTAAGCTTGGCTACACTGAAAATTGCCCTTTAGATTTTTCCCTCGTCAAGCACTAGTATCGCGACACTCAACCTTCGTGATACCCTCGACAGTTGACTCCCTTAGGTGTTTGGAAGCTTTAGTGTTGCAACAGTGTCCCTCTGGTGTCACGACATTGTCTTCAGGCAAATGACTTCCTCAACTTTAGCTACCGTGCTCGATGTTGCAACCTTGATAGCTTGGAGTCATGACTACATTGTCTGGTGTTGCAACAACACTCCCTTGATGTCACAACTTCAGAGACAAACCACTTAGAAGTGCAATTTGGTAAAATCTAACTCTTCGATTAGAGATGAAGGCATTGGTGTCACAACATCAAGTCATTTTGTGTCATGGCCTTGGCCTCAAGGAAAGCTCCTCTTCTCGCTTTCACCTCAACCACCTTCTTGATACAAGCTTAGTTCAAAAGTTAAACCCCTCGTGGCATAAACTTGTCATTTTATTTTGACATTGAACACAAAATCTAATAATGAAAGAAAAATGATAAAAAAATGCATCATAAAATACTCGAGAACAAGCTCTTCTTGTGTTTAAGGAACTTAATTTGATGTATATAAATACGACAGATCAACTATAACCCTATTTGTGGAGTTTTTTTTTAATTACATCACTAATGCATAAAATAATTATCTTCTTTCAAATTCTTGGAGTTGTTTTTTGGAATCCTATTGGTGAATTTGAAATTCCTAAGGAATTTATGAATTTTACAAATTCCTACTTTTATACTTTCCAAATATATTATATTAAAATCCGATTAATTTATTAATAAGTTATGTATTTCATTCTTACAATTTAATTAAAATATAAAATCAAAATCAAAATTTCAATTCCATCAAACATAACATAAGTTGATTTATTTTAATTATTATTTACTATTATATATATGTAAATTATTTAATTTATTACTTATGTTGGCATTATTGAGTGGAATCAAATCTCTAGGAACTACATTGGTCCATACTTACAAGTCCACGTAGATCATTTGTTATTTATCTACTCTATATGTGCAAATTATGTAATTTTTAACTTTTAATTCTCATTTTTTCTTTTTGGCAAATTACAAACAACGATTAACACGATTTGAATCCAGATCACACTTGAAATGGTGAACACCCTTAACCATCAAGTCAATACAAGAGGTTCAATCTAATTCACATTTTTAAATCCTATAAACATGCTAGTAGATGAATTTATTAATCATTCAATCAATCTAAATATATATAATTTTAGTTTTAATCCCTATTCAATTCATTCATAAATGGAAGATTTTTAAATTTGACTTCTTAACCTTTTCTTTTTTGTTAATAAGCGTCCGGCGTGCTTATTTATTTTTTTTCTTAAAGATTAGTTGTGAAAGGAATAATTACATATTTGACTCTCCAACTAAAAAGAAGTTTATTTAAATCCTTCATTTAATTTTTCGTTTTTTTAGTCTTTAAGCTTACGTTGTTTATTATATCATTTCAAAATAGATGAAAAAAATAACATTTATTAATTTTACTAATTTGGCATACACATGAATTGCCAAGTGGATGTCACATCAATAATGAATTAATTTTAAAATTTTTAAAATTTATTTTAAAAATTAATTAACTGCTTAATGGTATCCACATGGCATGTGTATGTCACATAAGTAAAATTAATAAAAATTAATTTTTTTTCATTTATTTTGAGATGATTTGATAAACAATGCAAGTTCGAAAATTAAAAAGGACAAAAAAATTAAATGAAAGAATAAAATAATTTTTTAAAATTAAAAAATTAAATAAAAAACTAAAATGATTTCTTTTTAATTTTAAAATTAAAAGTAATTCGTTTCTTTATCAATTTGTACTGAATCTTACTGTTGATATCGGATTTGATGCTGGTTTGAGTGTAACAATTATATAGTAAAAGTACAATATTAGTTTATTATTCCATTTTCAAAGTTAACCTCTTTATGTTATTAATTTTCGGAAGCATAGAAACTCATTGCAAAGAAACAATGCCTTTAAGACAAAAAAACGACAGCATTGCAAGATGAGAGTGATGGATTATTATTATTATTATTATTATTATTATTATTATAAGAGGAAGGTAAATCCCTAACAATAACGCGACTGACGCAACTTAAACCCATGTTACATTTAGGGCAGCGAACATTTTTGACCACCAAACTCAATTGCCCATCTTGAATAATTTTGACCGCCTCTAAACTATCCGTGTATATAATTATTTTATCAAGTTTCCTTTCTGAAATTTTTTGTCTTTAATAATTAAATGCAAGTAGCCAGGCATATAAATAAAATAATAAATTATCGGCATTAAAACTTTGATGTTTTTCTCTTTTAATTTATAATTATAAATTTATATGAATAATATATTTAAGTAAAGGTGTACATACAATCACACCATAATTAGATGAATGTGTAATCATTTAATTCTGTAGATATATTTGAATATAAAATATAATGACATAATATTTTTTCTATTTCATTTTTATAGTATAAGTTATAATTACACAATAAAAAATTTTTAAATTCTATAAAAATTTGTTCAAAAATTCTATAAAAATTGATTTTTGTAAAACCTACGAATAATACTTGAGAAAAAAATCTCTAAACAAATAACAAAATCTAAAGTCAAATCAAATTACATCTTCTCCATCAAGCTCTTAAAACCGAAAACCCTAAAGAAAACCAAGAGTGTGTTCGACCAAGCTTTGGTTCCATAATAGGTAAGTGAAATCTCGATCATTTTTAGTAATTTTTATGTTTTTGAGTTCGTATTAGCTTAATCTAGCTAACCCGAGGATTAATTTGTGAAGCTGTCAAATGTTATAAAATTTTCCATTAATGAGTTGAGTTGTTTCTTGAAGTTTATGAAATATTATTAAGCTTGGTTGTTAGATTGGACTATTTTGTAAAGTAATTTGTGAAGATTTTAACGTTTAATGACTAAATTATTAAAATGATAAAAATGTTTGTATTTGAAGTGAAATAATTGCATTTAGGAGTTCTAGAGAGGTCCTTAGAGGTTCGGCCAAGATGGGTTGTAATTAAAAATGGTTAATTTGCATGTTTGGGGCTTAAGGACTAAACTGAACAAAAGTAAAATGTTTGGGAAATTTAATAAATTGTCAAAAGGGCTAAATTGCATATATTGAATGTAGTTTCATGGTGATTTAGTAATTTAATGAAACTATTATTTTAGATCAAGAATATGTCAACAAATCGAGGAAAAGACAAAGTAGCTAAGTAGTCTCTATACTTTGGCGATTACTGTAACTCAATCTGATAAGTTCGTTCGATTTAATTTAGTACAATTTGATTTGTATTGTAGTAGTTGATATTCTGTGACTTCTTGATATAAATGGTTGAATGTAATAATTGAAATTTGTGAGATAAATATATGGATTACTATGCTATGGAATGTTATGGACCGATGAGTACGAGATTGGGGAGAGTAGTAGAGATGATTACATGAGGTTTAAATTCACTAGATATGATGAGGTCTTGTATTTTTTGCGGACTAATGTTATATGATATTGTGTATTGGTGTGTTGGTTGGTTAGCTCTTACGAGCATACGGTGTGTTTACGAGTATATGATGAGGCCCTTCATTGTTACGGGCTAATGTTATATGATATTGTGTATATGGTGTGTTGGATGGGCTAGCTCTTACGAGCATATGGTGTGCTGGATGGATTAAATCTTACAAGTACTTGGTGTGTAGGATGGAATGGCTCATTTGAGCATATAATGTGTTGGTTGATTAACCGCGAAGTTGTAACCACAAATTCGTTTGTTGACATTGATTAAATGATCTTTGAAAGTTAATATAAAAGTGGAACTGTTCATGTTATTTATACCGGCAATACTCATCGTTGTGAGATGTGTTTGACAGGGCTAATTCTACAGTTCCTTATTTAAATTGTTACGCTCATATGGTAAGATTTTCGTTTAATCGATGAACTTACTAAGCTTTCGTAAGCTTACTTGTGTCATGTCCTTTGTTTTGTAGATTTCATTTTGGTTTCGGAATATCGGATCAACTCGAAGAATCACACTATCTCGATGACTCTTTTGGTAGCTTTTGTAAACACTTTGCTTATATAGCATGTGCTAGGCAAATGATTATGTTGTAAAGCTTTTGTTTATGTTTAACACTTTGGTATGATGTATGTGATAGAATAGTAGGCTTGTGGCATGTTGTTCAACTTTAAGTAGGCTTGGGTAATGACTCATGATATGGTCAATGTTTTGTTTGATTTGAGTATGTTATACTAGAAGAAATTGGTCACAATATGCATTACTTGTAAGTGGTTGTAATTGAAAGAATGTGTATGTGTATGTGTTTGGTGTTGTGTTAGATATATGACACATTAATGGGTTTTAGATGATTGAAAATGAATGTTTTGAATGGTTTTGGGCATGTTTAGAGTCTTGGTATAGCATGTTAATAAGATGGTACAATTACTTGTGGAATTGGTGTGAAACAAGCTTGATTTAGGTTAATTTTAGGGACACACGGCCTAGGACACGATCTATCACACAACTATGTGTCACACACGGGGGTGTGTCCTGAGTGTGTTAGGTGCGCGGTTCACATGGTCTAGCACACGGGCTTAGACACAGGCGTGTGGCTCAAGTCAGTAAGTCACACGATTAAGCACATGGGTGTGTAGGAAGGCCACACAGACGGGTGGGAGAGCCACACGACCGTGTGACCTTGTAGGTGGAATTTTTTCAATTTTGCATGAAAAGTTTTGATTAGTTCCGATTTGATCCTCAATTATTTTTAAACTATTTTTTGGGCCTCGGAGGCCTAATTTAAGGCCCGTAAATGTATAATCAAGTTCATTTTTATACTATTTTTGAATTTATGACATTAATTAGATAATTGAGTGTTAACATCTATAAAATGCTTGATTCTCTATAACCCTATTTCGACAACGAAAATGCGTTATGAGTGTTACAAACCAAGTGTAAATAATTAATGTAAATATTATGTCGATTAGTTAATTTTATTATAAATAATTTATAACAAATACTATGTAATATATATAATTATTTAGTAGGTCAAAATATATTATAATTCTATTTTAAAATAATATATAATTATATTTTAAACGAGATTAGTAAAATAACATACAATTATATTTTAAAAATAATACATCTTAAAATTAAAATAGTATTATTATTTTATAAAAATAAATTTCTAAAACTTGAATCATGTACGCGTAAAAAGTCATAGGATAATTGGATTTGAGTGTAATTGTTTGTAAATACATATGTAATTACTCTAACTCTTACCCTTTCCAACAAGAATTGTATAATGTAATTGGAGACCTCTAATTATACTCAATTCATTGGGACCCGCTAATTATAGTGATTTATTAAAAAATATAACATGTGTAATTATACCCAAATGCAATTATTAGAAAATTTTTCGAAGAGGTAGTCATGACTAATCTAACAAATTATAATATATATCCATACAACTTTAATATAAAATATTGTGAATTTAAGAAGAAAAGAAAGAAGAAGGGAAGGAAAAAAAAGGGAAAAGAAGGTTGATGGATGTTACCAATTAAAGAGAAAAACACAAAAAGAAGATAGAAAGGAGGGAAAAGAGAGAAAATTCTAAATAATTGCTTGATTATTCTTCGATCTTGGAGAGGTATATATACACTAAAGCATATATAAAATAAGGAAACAAATCTCTCTACAACCTTAATTGATAGTCTAACTCACATAATCACATTCATTAAAATTATGCAAAGAATCTCTACTTTAAAGCATATCTTAACACTCACCCTCAATCTGAAGCGAATAGATCATATGATCCTAGCTTGTGACATATATGCTCAATTCGAGGTTTTCAAAGAGATTTAGTGAGAATGTCAACTAGTTGATTATTAGAATTGGCAAAAGCAGTAGAATATTGCAACACCTCACTCCCACTTGGCGGACTGAGACGTTACATTGAAAGCAAACTTAAACTATTTGCAAACGTAGGAAAACATTTGGAAATTTGCCATAAATAAATAGTTGAAATTATTGAACCATAATTGATAAAGCAGGATACTTTAAAACTATTCGCCAAACAAACTTTTCAGAGTGTGCCATACAATTTGTGAAATATATTCTTAGTAAGAAATATATACATCGTTTAAAAATACAAGACTGATATATCACGCCTGAAAGAATTTGTGGCAAGAACTCAAGAATACTCAATGAACAAAGCAAGAACAGACTTGACACAAGAGCAGAATTGAAAAACAAAGAAGAAAATGTAACTTGTAAATTTTGTAATTCTTTAGAAATAATCTGGAAATTCATCCATTCTTTGCATTTGCAGATTACATGTGTATTTAAAGACTTGACTACTCAACTTTTCTACAAATGTTATTGTTAATTTGTTATTAACAAGAATATAACTTCTACTAACCGTATTTTAACAACTAACAACTAATCTGTTAACTCTAATATTCACCTATCTATTCAACTTTTGAGACCCGAAGAAGCTGTCAAAGTTTACAAAACTACGAAGTCGATAACGGTTTAGTAAGGATGTCTACTACTTGGTCACAAGCTGGTGCCTCTCCGGCGATAAAGGACACTTAGCCCACTTTCTCACGAACAAAGAACAAATCAACTTCAACATGTTTAAATTTTCAATGTAACACTGGATTAGCTGCAATTATTACAAGTAACATCCGTAGTCGTAGCCGCCAACCCTTAATAATCTACCTCGGTTGTGGATCGGGATACGACTTGTTACTTTTTAGAGCACCATGATACATGATTATCCCCAAAATAAATACAATAACCTATTGTTGACCGTCTATCATTAAAATCCAATCCCAATTTGCGTAAGCATATCCAACTAAAGGCAGTCTCTCAGATGGTTTTATAAACAAGCCATAGTCAACCGTACTACTTAAATAGCGCAAAATCCATTTGAGAGCCACAAAGTGAGCACCCGTTGGAGCATGCATAAATTGAAAAATATGATTTACAGCATAAGCAATATCCGGTCGAGTAAGCACGACATATTGTAACACACTGGCAAGACTAAGATACTCACTAGGATCTTCAATCGGAGTACCCATAGTTTTAGAGAGAAAAGAAGAACTAACCATAGGTGTATGAACAGTCTTTGTATGAACCATACGACAACGATCAAGCACATCAAGTATGTACTTACGCAGACAGAGATGAAGTTTGTCATCAATCAAGCGAGTGAACTCAACTCCCAAGAAATAATGAAGATCCCTCATGTCTTTGAGTGAAAATTCAGAATGAAGTTGTTGAATAAACACATCAATCTCTTGAGATGAACTTCCTGTAAAGATGATATCATCAACATAGACTAACACATACATATTAGTGTCATTAGTGACTCGTATAAACAAAGAAGCATCATATTTTGATCCCACAAAACCTACAGATATAAGATAGGACTTCAACTTATCAAACCATGCTATCGGAGCTTGTCGTAACCCATACAATGCTTTTGTTAATCGACAAACAAGAGATCTCCCATCTATACCATATTGAACATACCCGAAAAGTTATTGCATGTACACTTTCTCGGTGAGCTCGCCATTGGAAATTCATTATTCACATCAACTTGTCGTAGTGACCACTTCTTAGACACATTAATAGAAAGAATGGTCCGAATGGTGGTTGGTTTAACAATTGGCTAAACGTTTCTCGAAAATTACACCCCGAAACTTGAGAACATCCTTTTCCTACTAGTCTATCTTTCTGTCGTGCCACAGTGCCATTAGAATTCTATTTAGTTTTAAATAACCACTTGCAACCAATTGTCCTTCTTCCTTACAGTAAGGGTACTAGCTTCCAAGTGTGGTTGCGAATTAGTGCATCATACACGACTTGAGCCTCTTCTCTCCATTCTTTATGTGCAAATGTTTCATTAATCATACGAGGCTCATGATTAACAACTTCTACTACTAAAGCTTTAGGTTTGAAAATTCCAGCTTTGGATCGAGTAACCATATGATGTGTATTTCTAGATTGCTGTGGAGGATCCGCTATAGTAGTAGAACCATCAGGCATGGGAGACGGAGTGTTACTACTCAAACTTCCAAGTTGCTGTGAAGAATCAGGTCTAGAGGTGAAAAATTCAGGCATGAGAGAAGTGTCATTATTATGATCCAAACCACCTAAATCATCTGCCAAGTGTGAAGAGTCAAGAGATAATGCCACATCATTTTGTGATTCGATAACTTTGCTAGAAGAATTAGAATTAGATGATTGAGACTGCACAAGAGGAACAAAAGTAGTAACAAACTCATTTGGCATGTTAGAAGAAAGAACATTCAAGATACAGAAAACATCTTTCATCAAATACATGCTGTGAAACAACAATTTTCCCATCAGACGTAAGACATTGATAACCTTTATGATGAGAGCTATACCCTAAAAATGTGCATGGCTAAGATCGATACTTCAACTTATGATTATTAAACGGACGAAGATATGGAAAATAACAACACCCAAAAATTCAAAGATGATCATAAGTTGGACGTTTTTCGTAAAGAACTGAGTAAGGAGACTTATCTTGCAATACTGGAGTTGATAATCGATTTACTAAATGAACTGCACATGTAAAAGCATACCCCGAAAACTTTAGTGGTAAATTTGCTTGAGTAAGAAGCATAAGACCAACCTTGATAATATGCCGATGTTTCCATTCAACCACTCCATTCTGTTTCGAAGTATGTAGACACGAGACCTGATGAATAATACCATGTTGTGAAATTAATGATTTGAAGGACCGAAACTGGCCATCCCAATCACTTTGAAATTGTTTAATGTCTTTTCCAAACTGCGTTTTAACCATCCATTGAAATTGAGTAAAACAGTCAATCGCTTGAGATTTTCGTTAAATGAGAAAAATCCATTTAAAGCGACTGAAAACATCAACAAAAGAGATATAATACCAATTACTACCAAATTTAACAAAAGTCAATCCCCATAAATCCAACACGACTAATTCAAAGGTAGAAGTATACATAGTATTAGATTTAGAAAACGGTAACTTATGTGATTTTCCTTTTTGGCATGCAGTACAAACATGAATAAGATTATTTTTATTTGTGACAACATTACAATTTTTTAAAATTGTCTGAACTAAAAGGCTGAAGGATGACCTAGACGGAGATGCCATAGTTAGAACACGTCATCAGTCGAGGATCTTGATCCCAAAATAATATTATGTGTTGATAGAGTAACACTGGTAGTAGTCTGAGCAACCGGTGAAAATCTATAAACATTAGACAAATCATCAATTTATTTCTTGTAGCCATCGTAGAATAACCCAAATATTTAATTCTAGCACGCGTTCCATCACACATTAGAACAGGAATATTACCTGAATACGGAGTCGAATTATTTAGTGCAGATGTTTCCTTATGCATGTTATGAGTAGCTCCCGAGTTAGGATACCACAAAACTGAATTGTTATTTCCAACAGGTTCAGGAACATATGACTCTTCAAGACCAAATGTTTGAGTGCCAAAACCGGATCCAGCACCAGACCCGGATGCAGCGTTATTTGATTCGCTTTCAGTGAGGAATTTAGATCCAAAGACATTAAGAATTCATGGAAGACCTATACACGATGGAAATCTCATGACCCGACCTTGAACGAACGACCCAACACTAGTATTGTGATAAGCCCTTGAAAGACTTGCGCTTTGGGCTTTGTTGAACAAGGAACACCCATTTTACCAACCATGTTTGGCCCATATTCTTTGTTCCCACTTGACCTAATCATATCATGTCTACACCACTCAACATAGTTAGTACAAGGCCCATTAATAGAAAACCCAACATTTTGCATATTAGAAAACCAAAAATTTTGATTAGGGTTAACATCTTTTTGTGCATCAACCATTTTAGAGATATGATGCGACGTTTCTTGTCCAACTATGAACTCAAAAAATGGCTGTCGTTCGTGTGGCCCCCAAGAGCTCCTCGTTGTCAGTGGTCCATTAAAGTAACTAGCAGTCGTCAGACTAACACCATATCTTCCTTGCACAGCAGCAACTTATGCATCAGGCACCATCTCGTGTCCAACCATCACGTCAATGAACGATGTTCGTTCGGGAGGAACCCGTGAGGTTATCAGTACTGGAGATACCTCAAAGTGTCAGTCGTACATGTAAAAATACCGTTTTGCGAGGTGTCCTATACGACTACAGATTTGGCATTGTACATGACCTCTTGTGCTCCAACCACGACTGCCATAAGAGGTACGACCACCTACCAGAGACTCTATCGTTCCCAAAAACCCATGATCCATCATTGGAGGTCCGACCAAATTAGCCTAAAACGGAGTATCGTACACCATTCTGTTCTATCAACTCTCATATTCCAAAAGGATATCGATTAAGTTCCTCATGGGCAGTGGTTCAGACAAAAATGATGCTAGTGTAATCATCGCATCGAACTCTGGTGAGAGCCCTACGAGCACTATTTCGAACCTCTCAGATTTCGAGATCTGATGCCTTGAAGCTTCAAGTAAAGCAAATGTATTTTGAACTTTAGAAACATATTCTTTAATCGTCATGTTACCTTTCTTGATGGAGTGAAAATCGTGTTTAATCCTTGATAATTTTGCTCCGATCATAGCAGCAAAAAGACGATTGGCAGTATTTTAAACATCACTGGTTGTGTAAACCCTTGTAAAACACGACAAAAAAGAAGCACTAATCGTGAAAAGCAACCACGACACGAGTAACTTGTCTTGTTATTGAAACAATGAAAAATCAAGATTCAAAACCAACGTTTCTTCTTGATCTGGTACAAACCTCAACGGAATTGACTGAGTTACGGTTATGAATCCGGTAAGTTCATATCCTTCAATTATTAACCTCAAGTGTTGTTGCCATTAGATGAAGTTGCTCTCATTAAGTTTTAACGTATCATGCTTAGGAAAACTGTGAATTAAATGAGATGCAGAAATACCTGGTTGTGGACCATTATTTGGAGTGGTTGATTTAGCAAAATTCTCCATGTGTTGTAACAGAATGAGGTGCCCAAGATCAGTATTATGTGTTGAACTCAATAACACTCAATGAACAAAGCAAGAACAAAATTGACCCAAGAGCAGAATAAAAAACAGAGAAGAAAATGTAAATTGTAAATTTTGTAATTCTTTAGAAACAATCTGGAAATTAATCCATTCTGTGCATTTGTAGATTTCATGTGTATTTAAAGACTCGATTACTCAACTGTTCTACAACTGTTACTATTAATTTATTACTAACAGGAATATAACTTCTATTAATTGCACTTTAACAACTAACAACTAATTTGTTAACTCTAATAACGCCACTCCAAAATATACATATGCATGTTACAAAACATAGGCGAGGCTCACAACAGATGTCACTTTATCTGACTAAGCCCTTCTACAAGACCTTAATGCCGAGGTACCATATAGAAAAGGGAAAGAAAGTGAGTAAGTTCGATAGAACTTAGTGAACTCTAGAAATAAAAATGCTCAACCCTTTCCAATAAAGTTCTAATAACATGATTATTGAACATATATATATACATATATAAATAATAATAATCCAGCAGACTTTACGCAGAGACAATTGGGCTGATATCCTCTTACATATAAAAAGTGCGGATACCTATCCCTTGGCGGATAGTATCATCTTTCCAATACATTACACAACTACTTTCTCGAAGAATAGATTTATTAACATATACATCACCTGAATGGACATAAAAGCTACTATCACTTACTCAATCATCTCAGACATACCGGTTCATTAGCATCTATATGCTCACCAAGTATAACTCTTTTTTGGCGAATAGAATACGCTAAACTAACAGATACGTTTCATCCAAAACAAGTTAAATAAGATTAAGACCTAATACTTATCATGCAATGCAACTACATAATCAACATTCCTATTTGGCGGTTTCATACCTCGCTTCGAATATACATAACATGCATTACATACAACAAATCCAGATTCAGGTTTTCATACTTTTTTCCACGCCTTTCCTTGTGTTAACCTTAGATCCCACATTTACACATCATAACAGATGTCTTAGTCCATGTTATTACAAACATATGAGTTTTCCCACAAGATCAAGGCTTTTTGCCATGGTTAAAAACTAACATGCCCTACTGATGGCATCACTGATGCAGTCGAAACTAACTAAAAATATGACTAAGGCAAGTGCACCTATCAATTAATAGTATAGTTACGGTGAGCACAAATATCATTCCCACAAAGACTAAAAGTACTAGTAATAGCTGTCTTTCTATTATTTAACAGATCGAATAAAGTGATTGTTTAAACTAATTTTACTAAATTAATAAACTAAAAGTGCGACAAAGATTAAAATAAGAAATAATAAGTATTTTTATACCAAGAAGCAAACAATACCTAGGAAAGACTCCACCTAGATTTTATTTGCCATTATCATTCTGAATTAAGCAATTTATTCACTTAGTATTTTGTTCCGTAGAAATCTCTAAATTATGCTAATACCTCTATTCAAGCATAAAAGCAACTGACTCTAGGTTGATTAATTGAAATTTCTTTCTAATTAAAACCCTTATTGTCGCATTAATTCGATTTATGGATTCCCCTATTAGATTTGACTCTAATTCGGTAGATTTATGTCGTCCTATTTCTAGGATTGCATGCAACTCCACTCAATTATGATAGATCTACTCTTAAACAGGGTCTATTCCTCCTCTGATTTAAGCACATCAAATAAGAATTAATATATCAAGAATACTAAATCAAGAATTAAGCACACATAATTGAGAACAAAATCTAAGTATTTATTGCGTAAAATCAGAAATCAAATGACAGAATTCATCCTAGGGTTCATCTCCCCTAGGTATTTAGGAATTTAGTTCATGCTAATAAATGAAAACATCTTAAAGACAATATAACCACAAGATGAAGAAAAACTCATAATAAAATCAAAAGGATTTAGAAAGAGGTCTTTAATATTTGTGGAGATCTGCTTCAAAGACGGCTTCTGTGGTGTTTCTTCAATTGTTTCCTTCAATAATCTCTGACGGCTAGAGTTTAGGGAATGGAGAATTTTTGTAGAAAATTGGAAGTGTTAATTCAAATCACTCCATCCCCTATTTATAATACATAGAAATCTCTAGTTTAATCCAAATTAAATTCTAAAAAGATAATTAGAATTAAATCTAAACAATAATTCCTTAATTGGATCCAACTTAAACTCTAAAAGCCTAAAAGATAAATTAAAATTAAATATAAACGATATAACAATAATAATCCTAAATATTAATCCTAAGAAATAAAATTTAAATTTAAATAAAGTCTGATTTCCAATATCTCTTCCTAACTCTTCCACATTCACACTTTTGCCCCAAATTTTCCTTTTTATCTTCGATTCAGTCCATGGCCATGTGTCCAGCTCGTGTGGGCTCCTAAAATCTACTCTTTTTGTCCGGTTTTCACTTGTTTTTCGCTCCTTTCACTCCCAACTGCTTTCTTAAGTATAGAAACATGAATTTAAAGGATTATGAATATAAAATTCATTATTTTAAATAGATTAATCATCCAAAAACGCATTAAGAATGAGGCTAAAACATGTTACTTTTGGCACTTATCAAAAACCCATAACGGTAGGCTAGTAAGCATTTAACATGCCTTACTAGTAACCCAACACATACGCCAATTTGGTTAGCAACTAACATACCCAACCAGTGGCCTAGTTTATACGCTGACTTGGTTCTCAACTAACATACCCTACTAGTGGCCCAGTATATCCGGATTCCGAGTTTACAAACCAAGGAAGTTGTGTATGTTTCTTATCATTTATATGCACATGCAGATGATTACATGAAACAACTTACCATGCTTCAGAGAAAATGGTTTTACCTATACTCATAACCTTTAACTATGATAACCATAAACTATCAGTATACAGGGACATGATAAGACTCATAGAAGACTCACACAAGTTAGATACGCACGAAAGGTCTCAAAGAAATTGGTTACGCCATGATGTCTCTTGTTACAACCTTCTCTTGCTTCTCGGACACTTACTGGTTCTTCTCCAATGAAGAACTTCCCCTTTTATCGGGTACTAAAATAAATACAAGGCAAAAGAAAGAAAAGAAGAACCCTCCACTTCACCAGCCATGCTGTTATTTATAGCCCAAACGAACCTCTCAACAACCTTACACATGGCCAAAACTCAGAGTTGATTCGGTACCCCTTGGTGTCCGACATATCAATCTATAGAAAATCCTTTTTACCAAACACCACTGCTACCACTAATTAGAGTGGTACACGTTGCTTGTACTCATAAGCAACCAACTAAACAAGTCATATAATAACCTAAACATATCAAGCTATCATTGACCACCTCCGAACGTACTAACGTCTAGAGTGTGAATACCGCTTCCAAAGGATATAGATTTGAGGTGATTTTTGCAAATATACGAGATAAATTGTAGTATAGTTTACAACAAAGTAAGTAAATACTTAGAGGATCGTACCCAAGGGAGGTGAAGCACTAGAACAATTCTAATCTAAGAAAAACAAGATCTAGTTAGCATTTTAATTAAGTTATAGTACGAATAATAATAAAAGGGTTTTGTGTTTTATGATAAAATAATAAAATGCTAAGATTAAATAAAATAAATAAAAACTGGAAAAACACGATTTAGAGATTTGTTGGGTATGAGCATCATCATTCTTAAGAGTCTCAACTAATCTATTTACTTTGCAATGTCATTTTGGACTTACTATTAGACTCTTTAATGTCAACTTGATAGAGTTTTCAATATCGAAAGAAAATCTATTGCATTGAAAGTCTTCAAAATATCTTTGCTTGGCTTGATTTCTTCCACAATTTGACTTCATTAATGAACTGTTAAAAGTCCCCAAAGATGTGCTTTTAAAAAGTACATCAATTTTGATCAAAAGATGTCAACCAGATATTGTTAGCAGTAAGCTGTGTAAGTCAGTTAGTATCAGTTATGACAGTTATGTTAGTTCAAGTCTGTTACTGTTAGTTTGTATAAAGCCTTATATTATATAAAGGCTAGTAGTTGTAATTCTGAGATTATGCTTTCAATGAATGAGTTAACATTCTTAATTCAATTTAGTTTCTAATATGGTATCAAAGGTGTAAGTCAGTTTCTTTCTTGTTGTTTTTGTTGCTTTCTTGCTGCAATGGAGTCTGCCACTACCACCGATGGTAAGTTGTTTAATCCACTTACGTTTTCCTATCAAAAAGTTGCTACATTGGTGGATGATGGGAATTTTCTTGCTTGGAAGCAACATGTGTTGCTTGTGGTGAAAACTCATCGTTTGCGTGGGTTTCTTGATAGCACTGTTGTGTTCCTGAGTCTACAGTACAAGATGAGAGTGAGGCTTTGATTGAGAATTCTGAGTTTGTTCAGTACGAACAACAGGATGCTACTATTTGTGCCTGGTTATTGTGGACTGTTAGTCCTACACTACATAATCGATTGCTTGGAAATTCGTCTACAGCTTCTACATTGTGGGCTGCGCTGAATTGAATCTTTGGTATGCAATCTGCCACAAAAGCTATAAGGTACTGTTCTTTGTTGCATAATTTTCGCAAGAATGATATGTCTATGGGTGATTATCTTGTTGGTATTAAACACCTTTGTGATTGCTTAGCTTGTTGTGGACAACAAGTTCTTTTGGAGGAGCACAAATGGTTTACCTCTTGCGTTTGACCATGTAGTGTCTATTATCACTACAAGTCCTGTACCCTTTAATTTGCAAGGTATTGCCACTGCTCTTCTTGATGCTGAGGCTCGTCAAAGTGCACATTTTTCACAGGTCACTATTGTTGTAAATCTTGCCACACATAATGCTGATACTGGTAGTGGTTCTTTACCTGCATATGCAGGGCATACTACTCTTGCAAGAGCTCAAGTGAATTTTAGCAGGGGTCGTGGTCGTGGTCGTGGCAGGTTTGGTAATCTACGACCTAAGTGTCAAATTTGTGGTAAGGTTGGTCATGTGGCATGCAAGTGTTATTATCGATATGAAGATGATGATAATATAGACTCATCCTCTAGAGGAGGTTCTTCGAATCATACTTCATCAAGTGTTGCTTCTCATCATTATTTTGTTGAGTATGGCTCATCAATCTTGTAGGTGTGGTGTTAATGGTGGTTGTAGTACTGGTGTTTCTCCAGTTCAGTCACATCTTGCTTCAGTTGTAGCCACTCCTAGTACTGTTGGGGAGTTAGCTTGTATCCAGATAATGGTGCCATAGCTCATTTAACAAATGATGTTGCTTGTGTTGCTCATAGTCAGCCTTATCATACTACAGGTAAAGTGGTGGTTGGAGATGGTAGGTCTATACCAATTATGCATTTTGGAACTGGTTTTTTGTCTACTGGTAATAGCAAGTTGATTATTAAAGATTTGCTACATGTTCCTCAAATTCATAAGAATCTATTATCTGTTTCTAAATTTGCAAAAGACAACCAGGTTTATTTTGAGTTTCACCCTGACTGCTGTTATATGAAGGATATTGTATCACACCAGATATTACTTCATGGACCTGAGTGTGATAGCTTATATCAGCTACAATCAAGAGGAGAGCTGCAAAGTTGCAATGCTGTCAATCTGCATCAGGATAGCTCATCAAATGCATCATTGGTGAATCTTTGGCATAATAGACTTGGACATCCTTCAGTTGATATCTTAGCTAGATGTTTGAAGTCATACAAGTTGTCAGTTCTAAAGAATACTAGTGTTTTACAATGTACTGCTTGTGCTTTAGGCAAACTTCACGAGTTTCCTTTTTCTGATTCTTCTTCAGTATATAGTACACCTTTGGAGTTAATTGTTACTGACTTGTAGGGACCTGCCCCTTATTTTTCTAATGGAATGCAGTATTATATTTCGTTTGAGGATGCCTTTAGTAGAATCACTTGGATATTTTTCTTGAAATGAAAATCAGAGGCCTTAACAACATTTCTTTTATTCAAGCATGTTGAGCTACAGTTAGGGTGTCAGATTAAGCAGGTGCAAACTGATGAAGGACGTGAATTTCGAAGTTTTGAAGGTCCTTTGAAGAGTTTTGGCATCAAGCATCGTGTGTCTTATCCACACCCGTCTGAGCAAAATTGACTTGTAGAGCGTAGGCATAGACAGTAGTGGAGATAGGTTTGTCTCTTTTAGCTCAAGCGTCTCTACCATTGTCATACTGGACCTATGCGTTTGAAGCTGATGTGTTTCTTATCAATCGATTGCCTACTAAGGTGTTGAGTGGGGTGTCTCCTATTTTGAAGTTGTGTGGTCAAACACTAGACTATGATCAGTTGAAGGTCTTTGGGTGTAGATGCTATCCGTTGCTCAGGGCTTATAATCATTATAAGCTATAATATCGTTCTATTCATTGTGTTTTTCTGGGGTATGCAGATAAGTACAAAGGAGTGTGTTGATCCTAATGGGAGAATTTATATCTCTCGTCATGTTAGATTTAATGAACATGAATTTTCATATGCTCAGTAACTTGGTGTAAGTCAGCCATCTGCGGAGGTTAGTTGTCCTTGGACATCGTCTATGTTACCTGTGTTTGTGTAACCTCCATCTGTTGTGGTTAAAAATTCTTCTACTTCCTCTCTACTTGTGCCTGGTGTTTGCCTTTTTCTAGTTCATCTACAAGTGTTGTTCCAACTGCTCATTCCCATGCTGAAACATCTGTTGGTTCAGACTCAACTGCACAACAGTGTGCTGCACTTGATTTATCTGCAGATGTTACTGATGAACTATATTCAGAAGAAGAAGTAGAAAAAGAAGAAGAAGAAAAAGTAGGAGCAGTTGCTGAGTTCAATGATGCTGGTGGTAATCAACATCAAATGATTACAAGGAGTAAAAATAAAATATTCGAGCCTAAAGTCTATGCAGTTGAGCTTAGTCAGATTAAGCCTAAAGATATACATGAAGCTGTCTTTATTCCCTCTTGGAAGAAAGCAGTTGATGATGAGTTCCAAGCACTGATCTGAAATGACACTTGGGAGCTTGTTCCAATACCAATTGATCAGAACTTGGTGGGGTGTAAGTGGTTGTTTAAGAATAAAACTAACCCTGATGGGAGCATAGCTCGAAATAAGGTTAGGGTGGTGGCACAAGGGTTTTCACAGGTTGCTGATACTGACTATCATGAGACTTTTAGTCCAGTGATAAAAGCCAATACAATTCCAACTATTTTTGCTCTTGTTGTGTCTCAAAATTAGAAGATAAGGCAGGTAGGTGTGAATAATGCCTTCTAAAATGGGGCATTATCAGAGACTGTGTATATGAAGCAACCACCAAGATTTGAAGTGTGTGACTCAGCAGGCAAGCAGTTGGTGTTTCGGTTAAAGAAGTCTTTGTATGGGCTCAAGCAAGCCCCTCGTGCTTGGTTTCATACTTTGAAGGAGTTTTTAGTAACTGATCTTCAATTTCAGAATTCAAAGGCAGATACTTCTTTGTTCTTTAAGAAAAAATGTTGCTGGGTGTATTATTTTATTGGTATACGTTGATGACATCCAAGTAATAGGCTCACTCACAAGTGAGATTGATGAGATAATTGGTGATCTTCATCAAAAATTCTCTCTCAAAGACCTTGGTCAGTTGAAGTATTTTTTTGGGCTAGAGGTTACTCGCTTACATGATGGTTTGCATGTGTCTCAAGCTAAGTATGCTTGAGAGTTACTTGAACGAGAAGGAATGACAAATGCCAAGCCTGTACCTACACCAATGATAAGTGCTCCTACTTTATCTGCTCATGTGGGTGATCAGTTGATAGATGGGTCAGTATACAAGAAGATGGTAGGTGGTCTACAGTACCTATGTTTAATGAGGCATGACATTGCCTTTGTTGTGAATAAAATTAGCCAGTATATGCATTCTCCAAGGGATGTGCATTGGACAACTGTGAAACGTGTGTTGAGGTATGTGAAAGGGACTCTGGATCATGGTGTTTGGTTTCGTCCTTCTGCAATCAAGCTTGTAGGGTTCTCAAATGCTGATTGGGCGAGTTCTTTGGAAGATAGAAAATCTACCTCTGGCTACTGCATTTATCTTGGTGAAAACCTCATTGGGTGGCCATCCAAGAAATAGTTAGTTGTCTCTAGGTCCACTACAGAGGCAGAGAATATAAGCCTTGCCAATGCTACTACAGAACTTGTTTGGTTTCAATCATTGCTTGCTGAGCTTGAGATTGTGTCTAGCAAGGTTCCAGTTATCTGGTGTGATAATACAAGTACTGTGAGCTTAGCTGCTAATCCTGTTTTACACTCTCGAGTTAAACAAGTTGAGATTGATCTTCATTTTGTTCGAGACAAAGTAACAAGTGGACAGTTGGAAGTAAACTATGTACCAGGGAATAATCAAATTGCTGATGTGCTAACTAAGCCACTGACGGTGGGTGCCTTTGAATGTTTTAGAGAGAAACTAAATGTAGTATCATTAAACAGTTTTGCTGAAAAGTGAAGGATGCAGGGAGAATGTTAGCAATAAGCTGTGTAAGACAGTTAGTATCAGTTGTGATAGTTATGTTAGTTGAAGTCTGTTACTGTTAGTTTGTATAAAGCCTTGTATTATATAAAAGCTAGTAATTGTAATTCTGAGATTATGCTTTCAATGAATGAGTTATCATTCTTGATTCAATTTAGTTTCTAATAGATATGACATGCTATATTAGCTTGCTAGTTGCAAACTAAATTGCGATTTCAGATGCATCTAGCCCTTTTAACTCGTACTAAAAGATCTGATCATGAAATTCTTCATAAAAGGGAAGATCAACCTCCATAAAGAGATGTGAATTGTGAGCTTTCTTATTTGGTTTGTTTAAAATTTACATTGATCATTGGAGAGGAGTATTTACAGCCTTTGGGAGGAACGCTTTGTGAAGAGCAAAGGGATCTTGCAAGTATCCACAGACAGAAATACAACATGGAGACTGTAGTAATCGTATGAGGTTTTAGATTGACTAAATTTTCATCAGTAGTTTATTCTTGAATAGCGGATTGATTCCGGGCCTAACCCTATAGACATGGATATATTCATCAAACTAGGTAAACAATGTGTTTCTTGTGTTTCAAGTTTCATGAAATTTTCTCCAAATATTTTTCACAGAATTACAACACCGTCAGTAACTCTACATTTCACTAACCATTCACTCAAAACATTTACCAACCCACGATAATCCATTTTAAAAAATATATAAAAATTGAAAATTAAAACCGAATCGGAGGGACCAACTTGTCAGATTCGGGTTGTTTTCAGGACCCTACAAACAATTTATCTATGCTGTTGTTACACGCTTCGAAACAAAACTTGCTTTCATATTATACATTTATTCTATAATTACAGACTGGACGCTCGACACACACAAAGGAGAAGCTCCATATTTTCTCTGTAATTAATTCATGGAGGTCGTCAAGGAATCTCAGCCAAACACTACCACCATGAGAAAAGCTCTGCTAGTAATAAACTGCATCATCCTTTCTATAGGTAACTGTGCAGGTCCACTTATGATGCGCCTTTACTTCATCCATGGTGGGAAACGAGTCTGGTTCTCCAGCTGGCTCGAGACGGGCGGTTGGCCCATCATCCTTTTCCCAATCGCCTGTGCTCACTTTTACCGTTCCAGGACCCAACCCAGTTCAGAAAACAAGCTTTTCTTCATGAAACCACACCTGTTCATTGCCGCCGCCGTCATTGGAATCCTCACTGGCCTTGATGACTACCTCTACGCCTATGGCGTCGCACGTCTTCCAGTTTCAACTTCATCTTTAATCATTGCCTCGCAGTTGGCTTTCACCGCAGGGTTTGCTTTCGTTTTGGTGAAGCAAAAGTTCACTTCTTATTCCATAAACGCTGTGTTTCTGTTAACGATTGGATCAGGCGTTTTAGCCATGCATACCAGCAGCGACCGTCCTGCGAATGAGTCAAACAGGGAATACGTTTTGGGATTTCTAATGACAGTCGGTGCATCGGCTTTGTATGGGTTTATTTTGCCTTTGGTGGAGTTGACATACAAGAAAGCAAAGCAAGAAATCAGCTACGCGCTTGTGATGGAGATTCAGATGGTGATGTGTTTGTTTGCTACCGGTGTTTGCACCATTGGCATGCTGGTTAACAACGATTTCAAGGTTCCTTTTTTTGTCTCTTTCAATCATAAACTCTTGCCGGCCTACGTATATTCCATTTCCATCAAATGAAAATTGAAATTTATTACTATTACCATAAACATAGTTTAATTGATTTCTAATTCATGAGATATGTAAGTTACAACTTTCTTTCAATGGGTCTGTCTCTGTTTCCTGTTTATCGAAAAGATTAAAAGCTAAGATATAACCCAAACCAAAGCCACTTTCATAAAGTAGCTGCTTTATAATTCCATTCTACGGCGGAGAGAGACAGCAACCATTAATTTTCTGGTTCTATTTTGCAGGTAATTCCAAGGGAAGCAAGGGAATACGAACTCGGGGAAACGAAGTATTACGTAGTCGCGATTTGCAGTGCAATGATATGGCAATGTTTCTTCTTGGGAGCAATAGGAGTCATCTTTTGTGCTTCATCTTTGTTATCAGGCATCATAATTGCTGTTTTATTACCCGTAACTGAGATTCTGGCCGTAATTTTCTACAACGAAAGCTTTCATGCCGAGAAAGGTGTGGCGCTCGCACTCTCTCTTTGGGGCTTCCTTTCTTACTTCTACGGCGAGATTAAGCAATCCAAGGAAAACAAACCAGCTCTTGAAACCGAGGTGGCGTCGGTTCCCAATCGACAGGAAAGTGTGTAAACCATCCGCCCGAGCCCACCACTTCCGACTACTTCCATCTTCGGCTGCCTAGGAGTTTACGCCAAAATTGTTCGAAACATTTATCATAGTTACTTAAGTGAGAAATTAGTCAATTAATTATCTTTACGTATGAACATGTAAGAGTTCGGTTCGCTACGATTTCAGGGTTATAAACATTATATGGCAACTATTAATACTATTATCTTTTCCATATTTCTTCATTTCCCAATTTAACAAAAGAAAAATATGTCTATCATGGCGTCATGCATGCCCTTTTTTCTCAATGTACGAGTATATAAAATATAATACATTCATTTCCTACAAATAAGCTATCGATCCATCCAAATATGCCAAGACGTATAGTCCCATTAGACTGAAAAATATCTTCCCACGTATGGCTTAAATTCAACGTCATCTCAATTGCTATCGGTTTGGGGCGTAAACTCGTAAATTAAATAATACAACACAAATAAGAGTGAAAATGAATTAGGAGTGCGATTACATATTTTTTTTATTATTATAAAAATACATTAGATGAAAAAATAAATTAAATTTTCTATTAAAAATTTTATCCATTTATGTTGTTAAAAATTGATTCATGTACATTAGCATGAAGTACGCGTAGCACGCCATATGTTATTGTATAATTTTTTCATCAATCAATTCAGTACAAATGAGTGAAATTTTTAATAGAAATAATCAATTTACTCCTCAATCTAATGTAAAATAACTAGTTTATCTATTTTTATATAAAAAGAACATAATGCAATCCAACGACTAATTTAACTACGTTGATAAATTTTCCGATTTGATATAAAATAGCCATTTGTTAACTACTTATGAGTAGTGGCGGAGTCAATGGGGCTGACAAGGTCCTGATCTCCTTAAAATGAATTTTTTTTCATTTAAGCTATTTATAATTTATAAAATTTTAAATTAATAATAATAAAATTATACTTTACCCTAAAATTCGCTACTACATAGGAACGAAAACGTAAATTTCATGCATTGTTGTATGAAATACCCAAAAATAGTTTCATTTATCCATTATGGATCAATATATACATAAAAAATACTATTTAAATCAAATACAAAACATTTACATCATCAAATCCAAGATTAGCTTTCGGGGGTTTTGTCTTTCATCTTTCCTCTTTTACGTCATTTCATAGCAATCTTTGAATCCGATTCTGTAACTAAGCTTCTTCGTTTCCACCCTTTTCTTTTATTTCTTTTTAATGATAGAGCGATGTGAAGTTGGCTCTCTCCACCACAATTTTCCGAAATTCCTTCACCATTAAAATCTTTCAAATATTTTATCAGACCTATCTTACAATTTCTTTACTTGAAAAGATTCATACTCGATATGCATTGACCCCACTCACAAGAATTATTTTGAGGATTATTATTACTTACAGAAAATCCTAACATCTGATTTGTCATTGAAAATAATAACATTTGGTACAAAACAACGTGTTAGAATTTTTTTTTTATCAATTTATACTTAAAAATCACAGAAAGAGGAGAGTGAGAGAGGATGTATACGACGTTTTCTTCACCTGTTTTATCAATTTCAGGTTAAAAAGTTAGATGCCTGCTTCCAATTTGTAAATGTCTTTAATTTATTTTCCTTTCTAAAATTAAACGGAAATGCTATATTAATATTTCTATCTTTCAACTTAAGAATTTATATATGCATAGGTTTACATTTAATAATATGACATGATTTGCCCCTTCTTTTACTGATCAATATATATCGATGGAACCAAGTAGAGGTCTAGGAGGTCATGGTCTAAAGTTTAAAGTTTTTCAATTTAGCTTTTAATAAATATACTATGGCTCTCTCAAAAATATAAGTAGCCCCTTAAGATTTAATATTTTTGTAATTTCCTCCTTTGTTATATATTATAGCCCCCTTAAAATGGTAAATTTTTAATTTAGACCTTTTATAGTTTATAAAATTTTAAAATAGTAATGGTAAAATTATACTTTAACCTCCTCAAAAATGATGAAAAATTAATTTAATTCTTTAAAAATTATAAAGATATAGGCTATTAGAATGATGAAATTACATTTGTACTATCATAAAAATATACAATTTAATTCTGGCCTCCCAAAAAAATTTTGGCTCTGTCACTGCTAATATATACACACACATGCGCGCGAGGTTTATATGTAATTGTTAGTTTGTTCTTATAGATTTAAATACTAAATGGATCAAAATGGTGATTAAATTATCGTCAAAATGGCCAAGCGGTGGTGGATGACAATTATTCCACTAAATTTTGGGTTATTTATTCATTAAATCCTAATTAGTTTAAGGTTAAGTTGAAATAAAGTTGTTTAATTGGAATTAAATATAATTGAAGGACCAATTGTGTATTTGGAATTTTCTTAAAAGGCCAAACAGTAGGAACGATTTGGAATTCTCTTTTGTGATTAATTGTTGGTAGATCCTTATTATTTAGTAATTATTTAAAAATGATTAAATCGTAAAGGATGAAAAAATTGAGTTTTATTAGTTAGAAAGGTAAATTAATGGAACTAGATGGTAATTATTCCATATATATGTGATGGACAATTATGGACATGTGTTAGTGATATTAGAAGTGTAATTTAAAGGTTAATTTTGTAAATAGGTAAATAGGTTAATGTAAATAAAAGAACAAAATTGGAAAAAAAATTATCATCTTCTTTACCCATTGAAGAAAGTCGAAAACACCATTTTTAGAGGAGAAACAAGTTCGGCCAACTAGGGTTCTTCCATTTAAGAGGTAAACCTTACTCATTTTTAGTAATTTCTATGGTCTTGATTTCGTTTTAGCTTGATATAGCTAACCCGATGACTAATTTGTAAAACTGTTAAATGTTATGGATTATGTCATTGATGATTTTAGTGTGTTCTTGAAGTTTAATGATATATTATTAAGATTGGATGTTAAATAAAATTATTTTGTAAAGTAATGGCCCCTCAAAGTAGAGATCCAAAGGGGTCATGGTCCCCCAAAATTTAAAATTTTTTCAATTTAGCCCTTAGTAAATATATTATGACCTTTCCAAAAATATAAGTAGCCCTTTCAAGATTTAAGATTTTTGCAATTTCCCCTTTGTATATATATTATAACCCCCTTAAAATGGACAATTTTTAATTCAGGCCTTTATAATTTATAAAATTTTAAATTAGTAACGGTAAAATTACAATTTGGTCCGCTCAAAAATGATAAAAATTTAATTTAACCCTTTAAAAATTATAAATATATAGACTATTAAAATGATGAAATTACATTTGTACTATCGTAAAAAATATACAATTTAATTTCGACCCCCCAAAAAATTTTTCTAGTTCCGCCACTGCTAATATATACATGTAAATTGAAAAATATATAAGTTTTTTCCTATGTAATTTATCACCTTTTTATTTAAATTCATTGTTAAAACCAAGTAAATATTTAATAAATTGATGAAATATGTGAAAATATGAATTTAGGATATAGAAATTATTAAAATGTGATTTTATGCTTTATTACATAGTTTTCATGCATAAAATGACTTATTTTATGTTTATTTAAACATAATATATTTTTAAGGTATAAAGTGGGTCATGCATGATTAAATTAAATAATAAAACATGAAATTAATTTTAATAATTTAATATATAATATTTCATTAATAATTTGGGTTTATTCAATTATTTAATAATCGGGTTAATTTTATTCTTTAGTCCTATAATTAATTAAATTGTTTTGGACAAGTTTGATAATTTTGCTGGATCACAAAACTGTCCAATTTGAAGAGGGACTTAGCCCAATTTCGGCTACACATGGCTGCCCAAATAAACCATTTTCGATTTAATTTCAAGAGGTCCTTGCACTTTAGAAGAAATTAGAGATTGGCCCGAAGATTTGTTGTTGACCAAGTCTCAATCCCTAGTTGATGTGGCATGAAGATTGCTTCAAATTGAAGCATAATTCCACTCAAATTCCTTAAGTGATGGTTGGCCACCCATTTCAGAAGAATGAAGAATTTTAAACTCTCTATTTTTGGTAAACAACCCCTCACTCTTCACCTATAAATAAGACCTCATTTCCACCATTCCAAATCATCCCTTGGTCGGCCACCTCGGAGAGCTATCAACAAAGGACCGAAGCGAAGGAATGAAGGAGTCTTCTTCGATCAGAGTTTTGGGTGACAGCCACTTTGATTTAGGTTTATTCTTTCTTTTCTTTAGTTTGATTTAAAAATGCTTGCTATGTGTTCTTTATTCTTGTTTACAATAATGTTAGCTTAATTTTATTTAAGCTAGGATAATTGCTTTGATTAAATAATATTCATGTGATTCATGCTTATGATGTTTGTGCCTCAATTGATTATGCTTTCAATTAATATCATGCATGTATTTCGTTCATACATGATTGGAATGCATTAGAATTAGTGGAGAGATTCGAACCAGACATCGGCTAATTGACACAATAATTGAAATGTGCTTGCTTAATCCATATCCGACCCAGAATAAATTGAAGGTTCATAATAACTTGACCGAGCTCTATTACCTTGCATGGCTTTTAGGTTCATGCAATTAAATTGTTTCAATCCGACCCAGTCCTTGTTGCTTCACATGAATACTAAGAAACTCTTAGTTTTATATGATCAGTAAAATGTGTATTTAACTAAGATTCCGAAATAACTTAATTGGTTTCCAAGCCCATAAAAGATCGAGTTGTCATTGAATGTTTTTCCGAATGTTATTAAGCATGTTGATAATTAATTGAATTTAATTAAAGTAATTGTCCTAATTTATTTATGTTATACTTGTTGTGAATTGTGTTTAATTTGTGCTAAAATCTATTTCATTCATATAGTTTGCATACTTAGATTAATTTGCATTTGGGATCATTTGCATTTAGTTTAATTATATTTAATTTTAGTTACCACTTATCCAAATATATTGTGTTTTTATTTACCAAGTTGTTAATATAATTTTACAATTAATAATTAACATACATACAGTCCCTGTGGAGTCGATAACTCGATACTTATTACTTGATAACAACTGTGTACACTTGCACAAATCTACACGTTACAATACACACACGAGGTTTATATGTAATTTTTATTTATAGTTCTTATATTTTTTTTCTTTAAAAAGAAGACATGATTTGAGTTAGTGTATAAATTTATACTCTATATACAAAAACTAATTGTCAAGCAATTCTCTAAACTTCACCATTGACTTGAATCGTCGTTCACGACCATCATAAGCTTTCCAATCGATTCCATTCCTATCGAAATCTCGCCAGTTATCTTGTTCTCTTACATTACGAGTACCTATACTTACACAACTCAGAAAATACTTTTGATCGAGGTTGTTAGGGGTTAAATTAAATAAAACATAACATTCATCCTAAGTAATCCCTCACTTTAGGAATCGCGACCACATTTGAACTCTTCTATCTCATCATCAATTTTACTTATTAACTTGTTTCGCTCGAGATCAATTGTCAATTTAGAAGTGGCCAACAGAATGAAGATTTCTCGATCTTTCGCAAAATCGAGGACTACAAAATCAATGGGAATTATAAATTCTCATACCTTGACCAATACATCCTCAAGTACACCTTTTAGGTGTACCAAGGATCTATCGACTACTTGTAGCATTATCAAGGTCTTCTTTAATTCCTCGAGTTCGAGTTGCTTATAGATCGATAAAGGCATTAAATTTATATTAGCCCCTAAATCACAAAAAGTCTTGTTAAAATGTTGATCCCCTATCTCTATCGAAATCATGAAGCTGCCTAGTTCTTTTAATTTTGGGGGTATTTTCTTTTCAATTAAACTGCTACATGAGGTGTCAATGTCAATTTGCTCACCCTTTTTCATTTTCTTATGCCTGTCAAAATTTCTTTTAAGTAGTTGGCGCATTTTTTAATTTTATCTATTAATTCCAAGAGTGGCAGATTGACATTGAGGGATTTAAATAAATTAAGAAAATTTATAAAGTCTACCTTATCCTTCTTGTTGTTGTCCTCAAGTCGTGTTGGGAATGGTACCTTCATTGTGCTCAGATTTGAGATTATCAAATCAGGCACTATTTCGACTACCTCCTCAATCGACTCATAATGCTTGACTTCTTCCTCCATGGATTTGTTGACCTCTTCGGGAACCTTCTCCTCTTCATGGATGAGTGCACATGGCGATTTCAAATCTTCGCCCAATCGTAAAATGATCGTCTTTATGTGCTCCTTCTCATCTTTGTGTTATTTGGGAGACTCTGGCCATTTTGCTTTTAAAACATCGTCATTAATTGATTCATCTTCTTGCAAAGGTTGTCCATATAGTATTCGAGTCGTCCACAAGTGGCTTGGACTTGTCAAATGTTCATCTTCATTGTTTACATATATAATCAGTCGAATGTTTGACCACATGCATCATGGTCATTCCTCATGGTTCTTTGTTGCAATGGTGGAGGTTGATAAGAAGGGTTTTGTAAGGGTTGCACCTGATTTGCACCTCCTTTTCTGCCTCCCTACTTGAGGTTTGGATGATCTCTCCAACCAAGGTTATAAGTATTTGAATAGGGATCTTGACCTTTATTACCTACGTAGCCCGTTTCCTCCGATTGGTTCTTAGATCATGACTCTGTTCTCATCATCTTAACAGTCGTCTCCAAACGGTTAAGCTTTTCTAAAATTAGTTGGCATCGATCATCTTCATTGTCTACGTTCACAATTTTTACAGTTGGAGGCTTGGCTTTGTACATAGATCTCTCATTGGGCCACATGTACGAATTCATGGCTATGTCATCTAAGATTTTGTATGCTCGTTCGTAGTTGTGGAACATGAGAGATCCTCTTATCGCTCCATCTAGGCTAGATCTAATGTTGTCTTCAACACCATTGTAGAATATTTGGATCTAGAGCAACACTTACGGTCCATGATGTAGACACTTTCTTAGCATCATCTTAAAATTTTCCAATGCCTCGTATAAAGACTCACATTTGTATTGTTTAAAATTGGCGATTTCTCATCTAAGCTTAGTGGTCCAATTGATCGAGAAAATTTTATAAAGAAATTTTTTCACTAAATGAATCCAACCAATCGCATTATCGCATAATTAGAACGCGAATAATTAAAGACACACAGCATCGTCGAATACACCGTTGTACTTTAAGGTGTTGCAGAGTTGTAAAACTACTTCAAATGTTGGTTCCGATCTTCCACCATGTTTCCTTAGAATTGCAAGGTGTTTAGGATCATCAGGGTCGTTGTCGCTTTTATCTCGAAATTATTGGCATTAATCTTCGGCCGTTCTATGCTTCCTCGCACCGCATCTAGTGTTAGTAGGGCATACTCGCACAACGTTCGTTGATCCATTGGGACTTCTTGCCATGTATTTCCTTTTTGCTCTCGTGGATATTCAAATAATGGGTTTTCTTGAGACAAGGTAATTACCACGGGTGGATCAAGGTTCATTAGTTGACAATTGCGCCTGAATAGTTACTCCAGATCTGGATGTGGTTCGATTGGAGTGCTAGAGCTTTGGGTCATAAAAAACCTGAAAAATTAAAAACAAATTAAACGAATAAAGATAAAAAATAAATGAACAAAAATTAAAAATATCGTATTTATAAGCTTTATTGTTCCTACATATTTTATTAATTGTAAAAATATTTTCAAGATTTAATGTCGAAACCTCCCGACAATAGCACTAACAACTTGACCGCCTATAAATGTGTTATCATTTATAGTAAAATGTCACACCAAAAATATATTACAGTAAATCGACGGTGTCTACAATTATACGGGTCAAATTTTAATATAGTATATGTGTACAACGGAACACAAAAAGTATTTCGAGGATAGTTCCCAATAGAGGATGGAATAAATCTAATGAAAATCTCTTTACAATAATAAGTCTAAATAATAATAATTAAATCCTATAATATGACAAATCATAAAAGGGATTATTAAAAGAAATAAAATAAATAAACAATAAAATAGACAAAGGACTAAATATATTAAACCAATAAGGAAGATTAACTCGTTTTAAGGTTTGTAACTAACTTCAGATTAAGGTTTTAGGGTAGATTAGCTATCAATTAACCAATTATAATATCCTAACCTCTAACTAATTAAGTGATTAGTTAATACTCTCTTATCTCCTGACCTCACTTTCTCAACCAATATAAACTACGATTTACTTAGCTAAACTTAACTTCCGATCTAAATTTAACATATGATAACTTTCTAGGGTTGCCATGTAACAACCAATTTTTTAGTAGTGTCGAAAATATTAGTTTCGAGAACACAAATCCGACGAGTAAGTTCTTATAATTAGTATTTAAATTATGCGAGTCAATAATAATTTATATATTGAATTTTGATTTGATGAATTTTAATTAATTAAATTAATTATTAGTGTAAGTGGTTGTCCCGAAAGTCAAGTGGATTAGAAAAATGAAGTATCGGGACCTCGTTTCTGTAAATCGAGCTCGTGCATATTTTTATTAAATATTTACAGTCGTATTATAGGTGAATTGAGGTTTGGTCTGGTAATTTTGACAATTGGTTGTTTAATTAAGGTAAAAGAATTAAATTGTAAAATAGGCAAAACTAAATTGTTATAGATTTAAATACTAAAGGGACCAAAATAGTGATTAAATCATGGTCAAAAAGGCCAAGCAATGGTGGATGACAATCATTCCACTAAATTTTGGGTTATTTATTTATTAAGTCCTAATTAATTTAAGGTTAAATTGAAGTAAAGTTGTTTAATTGGAATTTAATATGATTGAAGGACCAATTGTGTATTTGCAATTTTCTTAAATGGCCAAATGGTAGGAATGATTTGGAGTTCTCTAATTTTGTGATTAATTGTTGTTAGATCCTTATTACTTAGTAAATAATTAAAAAGGATTAAATTGTAAAGGATAAAAAAGTTGAGTTTCATTACTTAGAAAGGTAAATTAATGGAACCAGGTGGTAATTATTCCATATATATGTGATGGACAATTATGGACTTGTGTTAGGGATATTAGAAGTGTAATTTAAAGGTTAATTTTGTAAAAAGGTAAATAGGTTAATGAAAATAAAAGAAAAAATTGGACAAAAATTATCATATTCTTTAACCATTGAAGAAAATCGAAAACACAATTTTTAGAGGAGAAACAAGTTCGGCCAACTAGGGATCTTCCATTTAAGAGGTAAACCTTGCTCATTTTTAATAATTTTTACGGTTTTGAGTTTGTTTTAGCTTGATCTAGCTAACTCGGGGACTAATTTGTAAAAATTTTAAACTTTTTGATTATTTCATTGATGATTTTAGTGTGTTCTTGAAGTTTAATGATATATTATTAAGCTTGGATGTTAAATAGGACTATTTTGTACAGTAATTTTTGGTAATTTTAATGTTTAAGGACTAAAATATGAAAGTAGTAAAAGTACAAGGACTTGTTGTGAAATAAAAGAAAGTATATTCTGTAATGAGGTCCTTTATAATTCGGCTGAATTTGGTTTTAAATAAATTTGATTAAATTGTAAGTTTTAGGCTTAGGGACTAAATTGAATAAAAGTAAAATGTTTAGGGAAATTTAATAAAAATTTCAAAAATGACTTGATTGTGATGTTGATTTAGTTAATTGAATAAAATTATTATTTTAAATCAAGAACGTGTTGATAATCGTGGAAAAGAAAAGGTTGCGGAGTAATAATTGTATTTAGGGTCGTTACTACTGTTAAACTAAGCCGTATTGGATAATACGTTTTGATAAAACAAATTAAAGTGTTTTTTAATATAAAATCAAGTTGAAATGGTTTCAATTGAGTCAAGCATTTTCAAATATGTTTTAACCATTTTCAAAACAAGTTAAAATTGCTCTAAGACAATAAACGATATTTTTGTCTAAGTGTCGATATTTTTGAAGATATTGATACCCCACTAATAAACGATACCAAATGAGCATTCTATTTTTTTCACAAACCCTAGCAAGTATCGATATGGTATCAATATCTTTTGTAAGGTATTGATAAAATCCAATTTGTATTGATACTCCTGCTCCAACGGTCATTGAAATCAACATTAGTTACAGAAAATATCGATACCTTTTTAGTAGGTATCGATACTCAATGCTGCAGGTGTAGTAAATGAGTTGGTATTTCATCCTCAATGACTATATTTACTTTCCCAACAACCAAAACGGTTGGAAATCATTTAAAGGGTATAAATACTATCTTCCAAAGGTCTAGCAAGAAGAAGAGCAATGTGCAAAGCTTAAAGATCAATCAAAACAACCTAGAGATTAATTCTTTCATACATTTTCTTGTAAACACTTGTGAGATTTCATTGTATTCATTTAGCTTAAGTGTTCTTCTTTGTATTTATGCTTAATTGGTAAACATCCTGATCTTTTAAGGATTATTTTTTGTTTGCTTAGTTGTTTCTCTTTGGGAGAGGTTTATACTTAAGGTTTGGGTAGAAACCTTAAGGGGGTTGTATCTTAAGATTTGGGATATAAGTCTTAAGAGAGATTGTAAGATTAAACCTTGTCCTCAAAGGTTGCCAAATTAGTGAATTTGGGAAAATCTGTAGTTCTCGAAAGCTAAGGTAGTGGAGTAGGCAATTGAGGTCGAACCACTATAAATCTTTGTGTTTTTTGTTGCACAATCTTTATTGCTTCCACCACAACATCTTAAAGGTCTATTCAACTTCCCTATTGGCGATCTCGAGTTGATTTTTTCGATCTAACAATTGCAAATCAATTCGGTAAGTTCGTATTATATATATAAAGTTATATTTTATTCTTTGTTAATGGATTTGCTCTTTTAGTTTTGGTATTATAATGTTGAATGTTGATTGCCAGAAATATATAATAGTATTAAGTTGTTATGTCGATGTATATATTGGGCTTTGTGCCTAGCAGGCCTTGAGTCGGTGTTGTCTATCAAGCCTTGAACCGGTGATCATTTAGTAGGTACTGTGTATCGATAATACAAAACGTAACGATGATTTGAGATCCTGCTTGTGTTGTGTATTCTTTGCAATTTGTATGAGCAGCATCATGAGCCAATCAAAGTTCTAAAGTTAACTCGAATAAGTGACATCCTTTCGATTTCCTGAAATGAGATATTATTAGAACGATTACGTGATTTATGATAATTTATCATGTGAAATTTTTATTAATATGAATTACACAAGTGTAAGTGTTTTCAAAAAGTTGAAATGATAGTAATATGGTATATGATTTGAATTATTCAACTGTGCAATACTCACCTGTTGTGGGCTGTGATTGACAAGAATTCGGATAATAACCTCTTTGAAAGGAACTCTTTTCATTATCTTTTATTTGAATTATTATTATGTTTGATTCAGTAAGCTTTACCGTTTAATCGATGAACTTACTAAGCTTTACAAAATCTTACTCGTGTTATTTGTCTTATTTCTTATAGATACATTGTGTGGATCAGGAGATCGGGTCAGCTCGAAGAATCACAATATTCAGGTATCATTCGATAGCTTTGAATACATCTTGGCTTATATGTCATGTGATAGGTGTAACAACCCGTTTTCAGTAATGTCGAAAACAGTGGCTTGAGACCACACATTCTGACAAGTGAGTTAGTGAATATTATTAGATTAATAATATTTACAAGTAATGAGTATGGTCATATTAAATTTTAGTTAAGAAATTTAAATATTTGGATTGCTAATTAAATAGAAAGGACTAGAATATAAGAGTTGCAAAAGTTAAGTTCTATAACTAAATATATCAAATAGCCAAAGAAAGGGAATTAGGTGGTCTAAAATGGTAATTAAACCCTACCAATGATTAAATATTTGGGTTGGAGTGACCAACTTTTGATATTTGTGAATAATTTTAATTATAAAATTAAGTAGTGGTGTTAGATGATAAAATAAAAATAAAGAAGAAAACATTGTGTGGTTATTTCATATTCTTTCAAAAACATGAAAGTCGCCATTTTTTAAGAAGGAAATTTCGACTAGACTACCTTCCTTGTTTGGGTGAGTTTTAAGTTCCTTTTTCAATGATTTTTATGTTTTTAAGTTTGTTTTAACTTGATTCAACCATCCTGAGGGTTGATTTGTGAACGTATTAGAAGTTTAGGGTTTTACCATGAAGGAGATAGGTGCTTTGTGAACTTTTTTGTTAAACACTTGAGCTTAAGGTTATGTATAAGTATTTTATTAAATGATTTTTTTATAATTTTTAGTTTAAGGACCTAGTTGAGAGTATAGTAGAATGCATTGTGAATAAAAGGAAATGATGGAAAGTTTAAGTAGAAATGAACACATGAAAATATTGGCTAGTTTGTTCTTGCATGGATTGTGATTAAATTAAGAATTTCGGTTTAAGGACTTAGTTGTATAAATGCTAAAATGTAGAGGGTAATTTGGTAAAATTATCATAAAAAGGATTTCAAGTTCAAAGTAGTTATCATATTGATTTTTGGAGGATTTAATTGACTAAATCTATTACTTAGATTAAAAGACGCAACAACCGGACTTGAATCATGGAAAAGCCAAGGTCTTGGATTAATCGTCAATTATTTTGTGCCATCGTGTGATCGAGGTAAGTTCGTACATTCTTTCAAGTTATTACAATTAAATTGATCAAATTATTTAATGGTTTTCCTTGTATAATTAAATAATGTTTGATATGTGAATTTGCTCTTTTTTTGAAAAGAAAGAAGATCACGATTGAAAAACACTGAGGCATTACGTTCGGCAATATCGAAAATTGAAAAGGTTATATCCGAAATGGATATATATATATTGAAAAGGTTATATCCGAAATGGATATCTATTGGAAAGGTTGTATCCTAAAAGATATTAAACGAAAAGGTTGAAAAGGGTATTAACTTTAAGGGATTAACTTTTGAAAAGGATTATGGAAGAATTGTATTTATATTGACTGAAAGTTTTGAATGTTTAAGTATGAAATTGGTTGGGAAGTTATAGTTTTCATTTTTAAAACTTATTAAGCATTAATAGCTTATGTAGTTGTTTTCTGTTGATTGTAGATCATCGGAAGCTCATTTGGTTTGGACAATAACAGATATCTATCACACTATCCAACAAATACTTGGTAGTTTTTGTATTATTTTGATTAAGATTATAAATGGCATGTATAGGTTATTTCTAAATGAATGTTATGAATTAGGTCATTGGTTGTCATGGTATAGTCATGTTTTGAGTATATGTTTGTCTAAACTTGAAGTGTTTTGACTTGTGAATAGAATGTTATAGTGAAATTTGGTTACTTTGGTTTGGATTAATTTACTAAATTAGGTTTTTGTTATTATATAGGGTATTTATAGTATGCCATAAGTAATTTTGATTGTTTTTGGTTATTGCCTAATGTTGTTTTGATAGTTGGTACCAAAGTATCGGTAGTTACCCTAGTTGTATCTGTAGTTTGGATTTGGGTATCGGTAGAAGTCCCAGGCCAAATCTACCTTGATTACGAAAGTTTATTATACCAGTAGTTGTCTGAGTTATATCGGTATAACTTAAACTTGTATCGATAAAATTACCAATTCTACCGATAAGATCCTATAGTTGTTTTCAAAGTTTTTACTTCTTGAGTATTATCAATATTCGATCATTCAATTATCGGTAGAAGTCTCTTGAACTTCAAAAATAACTTAAAAATCAAGTTAATTCAAGGATTTTAAAAATGTTTACTTTTAGTAGTATTGTGAAATGTGTATAATAGTTGTGGTAACACTCAATTTACATGTGTCCGAGAGTGGACTCGATTAGGGGTGTTACAATATGAGCATTTGGTTATGTTTTGTAATGGTTCCTAAGTACTTATAATGTGTATTTGTTGTGCATTTGATGTTGTGGTATGAGTAAGTAAATGTGGTATGCATGTTTAATTCCAAATTTAAGCATTAAAGGACAACATGAAGTGGTAAGTTTGATGTGAATATGATATGGTAAATTTGACATGAGTTAAGCATGACATTTTGGAATTCATTGTAAGACATTTGGAGCATGTTTGTGCCTTGTATATGTAATAGGAAAATGATTATGTTATAATGTTCATAGTTATGTATGGTGTCATGGTATGTTGATGTTATTGAATGGTACCCTTATGTGGTATGCTTAGCACACTTGAGTAAGCTTGAGTTTTTTTATTATGGAATGGTAAGTGTCATGTTAAGCTTGGTATGATATTGTTAAAATAGGTTGGATTGAAAGTGTGTATTTGTTTGAAGGTCGTAGCTATGATGATGAAAGTATATGTGTCTTATATTGTGTTTAAGTGTATCATGCATAAGTAAGTCTTAGGTGGTTAGAAATGGCATTTTTTTGTTGCCCTATGGTGTGTTTATGGTCTTGTGAATATATGTTATGTAATGGTGAAGGTACTTGTGCAATTGGGTGTGGAATAAACATGATTTTAGTTACTTTTGGGCACACACCTTTTAGGACACAGACTCTCACACGGTTGTGTGATGCACACGGGCATGTACCTTGAGCGTGTTAGGTGCAGGATTCACATGAGCTAACACACGGGCTAAGACACAAGCATGTAGCCCAAGTCAATGAGTTACACGGGCAAAGACACGGGCATGTGAGCCAAGTTAATGAGTTACACGGATGAGCACACGGGCGTGTGGAGTAACCACACGAGCATGTGGGATAACCACACGGCCATGTTTGGAGCCACACGATCTAGGCTCTATCACACGGCCGTGTGACCCCTGAAGTGATTTTTTTTAATTTTCCCTTAAATATTCTCATTTGTTTCAAATTGGTCCCTGATTGTTCCTAAATTATTTTTAGACCTCATAGGTACAATTTAAGGCCCGCAAATGCATGATTTATCCCATTTTGAATTACATATGAATTTGTTAAGTTAAATTGATAGTTGGATGTTATTTATTATGAAATGTTCTGATTAGTACGATAATATTTCATAACCCTATTATGGTGACAAAAATGGGTTATGGGTGTTACCTGTCAAGACTAAGGTTTAGGAACACATAATCTATACTAACTAATCCTCTCTAGAAACTCTAAATTCTCTGTTAATCACACCCCCATTCACTCGTTAATCTCCCTTAAGGGATTTAGCTACTCATGTTATTCATAATCTTAGTCTTAATTGAATAAAACATGTAAGAACACGATTGAATCGAAATAGAAAAGAGACGAGATTACCCATTGACCTTCTCCCACACTTTATTTGGCACATTTTCCTCAATGTGCACCCGAAAATAAAAAAGATACGAGGTTACTCATTTTGTCTTGAACGGTTTGTAAGCTTAGTTGGGTCATCACCACTTACTGGTTTAGCTTAAATATGTAGTGTCATCTAAAGTTCAGAATTCCTACATAGAAAGAAAACACAATTTTAATATTAATAATTAAATAAAGCGCAAAAACTAAAAAAAATCTTATATGCTTTCCCTACACTTTAGAACAAAAATCACCCTCAATGAAAAAGAAGTAAAGTGCAAATAAGATAACTTCCCTGAAAAGGTCGAATTCTCGTTGTTGTCTCGACATCGAGATTTGTTTGCTCCAAGCAGACGAAAAAGTACCTACATGGAAAAGAACAAGAAAATATTATATCTAAATAAACTTAAATAATTAATTAATTAAAACAAGAGTTATTGAGTTTGTGGAGGGCAATTGGATAGTTAAGGCATTGGGACTTCGGATAGCAATCAACTCATCGCGATGTGATCTCTTCGTAGTCGTGATGTTGCGATAAATTTTATACTCCCCAATCGTTTCACCACTATCACACCCCAAAATTGGGCCAAAAATTTTGAAGCTATTTTAGGAATTTTAGCTCTAGTGTGCTCGGGAATTTCGTGGCACGGTAAACCCGTAATTTTTTTACTATGACTTTAAGGAAATTAAATCAATTTTAAAAAATGAGTTTTAAAGACCTTTAAGTTTTAATTAAGGATTGATTTATAAAAGAACCAAAATTGTGAGTTTTTAAGAGGAATTAAACCATATTTTAAAATTCAACCTAAAAACCACATTTATAATTTTATTTTCACGATAGTTCCTCTCCATAACTTGTTCTTGTCGTCTCTTTTTTTTTCTCCCAACTCTTCCATTCAATTTTCTTTGCCAAACCTTTTTTTTAAAATTCCTATCACTTTCCAAACCATTAAACTTCCATTGAATCTAAGAAAAAACACCAAAACACCATAGTTTTCTTCATCGTCAAGTTTGACGATTTTTCGGGTTTTTGATCAAACGCTTGGTTTTTTGTCAAATAAGGTAACGATTCGATTCCTAATTATTTTTAAATGATATCTAGTCTTTAAATTAGAGTTTTTAGACATTAAATCGCATGTTTTAAATAAAAGCCAAAAATTAAATCGTTAATGGTGGATTTCGGGATTGTGGATAAAAATGTGGATTCAAAGTATTTTTCAATTTGTTTTAACATGACTAGAAGGTTTCTAAACTTACTTTGAAGTTCTATTAAATATTTCTCAAGTTTTAATGAATTTTCATAATAATAAACATTGTATGTCGAAAATTTTCGATACTATGAATTGAGAGATTTTGTGTGGTTTAAAGGTTGAGAATTAGTCGTAGATGAATGGAATATATTTCGTGCAATAAGATTAAGTATAATCTGAGATATTCAAATTTTAAGTTTGCTATGTTGAAAGTTTCAATCACAAAAGAACCTAACTTAGGCTTGTACTTATGGATTGTTTGATGTGAGTCTTTGATTGAATGTTGACTATGTTGTGTGATTTACTTGGTTTAAGCGTTGGATTCGTTAGGACCTTTTATGAGTAAAGATAAGGGCAAGGAAAAGCTTGTTTGAGCTTTCGGCTTTTCGACAAAAGCATATTTGGTGAGTGTTCTCAAGCGACATTCTACTTCCACTGTGAGAGAACAAGCTAAATTACATAAGTTTCCTTAATATGGGTGAGACTGACCACTTCCAAATAATTCAGAACTTAAAATTGCTTTATTGTTTAGGTTTAATTAAACAGGAGGCCCTTAAGCCTTGTATTTGAGTTAAGTAACTAAATATTTTTTGGTTGAACCGAATATCTAAACTATAACCCCTTAGCCAATGTTGGCCCCTATCGTTGCATCCGTTAAAAAAACCCTTTCGGCCAATAAAAAGCAACATGTGTTAATAAAAAAAATTATTCTATCTTAATTTAACTACAAAATTGAAAATATAAAATAAAATAAAAATATCTCCCTCTCCCTTCCACTCTCACGCTCACTTTCTCCTGCCCCCATTCCATCTTCTCCATCCCTCTCCTTCTCTCCTTCCCTTTTCATCTTCTTCTTCTCTTCCCTTTACCTTTCCCCTAGGGGCGAAGCCAGAAAATTTTTTAAGGGGGGTTGAAATTAAATTGTAATTTTTACGATAGTAAAAAAAATATAATTTCACCATTTGAATAACCTACATTTTTATAATTTTTAAAGGATTAAATCAAAATTTTAATATTTTTAAACGGCCTAAATGAAAATTTTTCATTTTAGGGGGGTAAGGCCCCTTCCAGCCCCTTAGATATGCCATTGCCTTCCCCCTTCTCTGCTCTAACTAGAATTTGTGGTCTTAAATTTCTTTCATTACTCATTTATTTTTGGTTTCTTGAGTTTTCTCCATGCTTTATCTTTCATTTTGAATAGACTTTAATATTTGCCACAACACGTATGTGGATCAATGATCATCATCTGCAAAAATCAACTTGTATTCCCAATGCAACCAATAAAATTATTTTTTCGCAACCTTAGCCCTTTTTAAATTGAAATGGTTTTCAGTGTATCAATTAACAAAGAAAACACAAGTCACTAAACATTTCTATATAAGGACTAAACATTTCTATATAAGGAATGAATACATTTTGTCTATGAATAGTTAGTTTTTAGGTAAATTTCACTCTTTGTGGTCTTAAGGTTCTTCCATTGCTCATTTCTTTCTAGTTTCTTGAGTTCTCTCCCTCCACCAAGCAAATTGGTTCTTCTATTAGTGGGAGAAGAAGAAGAGGGGAGAAAGAAAGAAGGAAAAAAAAGGCAATTTGATTCTTCTATTAGTGGGAGAAGAAGAAGAGGGGTGTCATATCCCGAAATTGGATCTAAAAGTTTTGAAGGTAATTTTAAAATTTTAGCTCAAAATGACTTCGAAAATTCATAAATGTGGTAACCTAAAAATGTCGTCGTCCATGGCTTTTAGAAAATTAAATCAATTTTTAAAAATAATGTGAAAAAGACCTTGAATTTTAATAATTGGACTGTTTTGAAAATTAGGTTAAAATTGAGAATACCACAAAGGTAAAAATATCAAAGTTTTTAAAATGCCTTATTTTTCCTCAAGAAACCTTTCTTTTCCCCACTTATTATTATCGTCCCATGAAATCCCCAAGTAATATTCACCTAATTTGATCTCCATTTCTTCCATTCTTTTTATTTCTATCATCTTCCAAACACTAAACCACCCTAGAATTTCAAGAAAAGCATCAAGAACACCGTTGATTTTGGTATCGTTTAACTTGTGGGTTTTCTTGGATTTACAACAAACGTTCATTTTTCCCCTAATCGAGGTAATGTTTTGTTTTCCTTATAGTTTTTTTATGTAATCTAGTCGTTTAAATCAAGTTTTAAGCTATTGAATCGAAGGTTTTGTGTAGAAGTCGAAATTTGGATCGTTAATGGTGAAATTTGATTTTTTGCATGAAATTACTGTTTTAAAGTATTTTTCAACTTGTTTTGATGTGATTATAAGGTTTTTAAACTCTCCTTAAAGTTTTGTTAAAGAATTCGAAGGTTTGTTGAGTTTTTGTTAAAAGATGGCCATGTATGTTGAAATTTTTGGAACCATGAATCGGAGTTGTGGATTAAGTATTATCATGTTTTAATGTGATATGAGATATATGTTTGTGGTAGCTATTGTGAAATGTGTTAAGTGTGGACATGTTAAACATGTCGAATAATAGTGGTGATGTTGTGTCAATGATGTAAATGTGCAATGCAAGTGTGCAGAAACGATAAGTAAATATGTGTCTTATTGTGGATATTTTGGCCTTGTGACCTTTTGAGACCGTTGGATATAGTTGGCATGTCATAGGATTTGTGAGTACTCACCTTTGTGTTATGATTTGGGGCATTGAGCCCGAAACAGCTTTAAAGAGATAAGGGAATATGAGCTCAACTCCATTCATCGAGATATGTTGGTGTGTTGGAGAGTGTTAGTTAAATGCTACACTTTTGGAATATGTTCGACTCATCGAGTCATTGGTGTATTAGAGATCTGTGTATCCAATGTGTGATGATAGAGCTCACTCTTATGTTTCATAGCCTCAAATGTCAAATTATCTTTGAATGAGATATTATGAAATGTGATATATGCTTGTATTTATGTGATTATTAAGTTAGATGAGTTAGTAAATTATGTGTACATCTTTAGTACATCACTATAGTTAAATATGTATGTAATTGTGCTTTAGTTGCTTTCATTTAATGTTTGATGTCATGTTTATTGGTGGTTTTTCTGATCATTCATTGAGCTTGTTTAAGTTCACACACTCTTTTCTAAACCATTGTAGATAATTAGTGTTTCCGATGTGAGTGGTGTGAAATTCTAAGGAAGTGATCCAAGTTAGCCTTTAGTTTTTTAGTAGATGAATTTCATATTATTCTTTGCACTGTGAGAATAAGGCAATGTGGTAGAATTATTGGTTGTCTATTATCATTTTGTTTTAAATGGTTGTTTTTATTTTAAACACTTAAGACTTGAAGGATTTTTGTTATTATATTATTGGTTTTATCTTGGATTGTGCTATGAATGTTGTTTTGATTTACAACTATGGTCAATTTGATTATTGAATACTGAGGTTGTAGATGCATGTTGAAGTGGTATGTGATAGAATATGCTAAATGTCCTGTTTTGCTATAATTTTTGTTAGTTTATACAGAGGTATTGATAATCGGGGCATATGTATCGATTCTTCAGTGTTGAAATGAATGTGCAGGAAAACAGTAGCTCAATTTGGTATCGATACCAATTCAAGAGTATTGATACTTGAGGTGAAAATATAGATAATTTTGCTTTGTATCGATAATTTGCTTGGTTTTAAATTTTGCAGAGAAACAGAGTGCTAAAAAGGTATCGATTTTCTTAACGATATCGATACCCATTTTGAGAAATATCGACACTAACGAGTGTGTATCGATACCTACATGAGTTCTTTGGGAATTTTCAGTAAGTGGTTCCTAAGCATGTTTTTTATTTGTTATAAGGTCGTTTAATGTGTGTTTAGTCAATTTTAATGTCACCTAGAGTATTTTACACTTAAACCTCCTATAAAAGCTTAAGTGTGACGATGATTGAATGTAAATGAAACAGTGTGAATTGTGAGAAAATGTGATGGTTAATTTACTGTCCTGTTACTCGAGCTCGATGATCGAGCCAAGTATAGGGTGTTAGAAGAGGAGAAAGGAAGAAAAAAAAGGAAAGAAAATATAGATGAAAAAAGTGAAAATATTAAAAAGAAAAATAAATAAAAGTATCACGTGTCATAATTTGATTAGTTCAAATTTTTTTAACAGAACATAACATAATAACAAATATTTATTACCAAATTATAGTTTAGGTAATCAATTTAGGCTTTATTTGTTTCAACGTAAAAGCTTCTACAGAAAATATTTTTAGTTTTTTTCAATATTTGTTTCATGTAAAATACGATAGTCAACGTATAAAGTTTTCAAACAACGTAAAATTACTCCCTTATTCCTATAAAATGTCTTACCAAATTTTTTTCTGTAAGACATTTTCCAAACTGATAAGGCTCTGTTCATAGTAACATCCCCATACTTGACCCGAACATCGGGTCAAAGCTCCAGGATGCTACATTCTCTACTATATTCTTCACTTATTAAATATTTTCTTATAAGCTTTCATGATTTTTCAATTTAGTCCATTTTTATCGTAAAAGTTCAATATTCACTAATTAATTATATTAAATTAATTTTCTTTCTTGTTACACTTTAATCACATAATTTATCTCAATATCTTATTTCACATATCAAATTTCTATGTATTTCACTTCTATTATTTCATCAACATATTTTCTCAAGTTTAACAATTTAGTTATTGTCATCATAAAAATTCTATATTTTACCACAATTTCACTTTTACAATACTTTATGCATATTTTATCATCTCATAACACATTCATTAAACTTTTATCATAACTTTTTTATTCACACTTAAACTTTTGTACATTTTTCAATTTAGTCTGTATTGCCATGTAATTTATTTTTCACCATATAAGCACTTTAATAAAATAATTCATTATATATCTTATTTTACATAACAAATTTTCATGCATATCACTTATCTTGTTTCAATTATAAATTTCACAAAGTTCACAATTTAATCCTTAACATCATGAAAATTCATTATTTATTATAATTTCACCTTAATATCACTTTGTAATCAAATCATTACTTATCATAAATCTCAAATGTATGTTTATTTTATTGAAAACATCGTTTATAAAATATTTTCAGAAAATCTGTCAAACAACAGAAATTTATATAGATTCATTGAAACATCAAAAATATTAACTTTTCTAAAAAAATAAGTCATTTTCTAAAAATTATTTTACACTTAAATAAGCGAAGCCTTAAAAGAAAAATTAGATGACTAACTTAATCAAATACTATAGTTTGTTCAATAGCTTTTTCCCTCAAATCATAAAAGAAAACGTTTATTTGGAGATATTTTAGTATCCTATAACAAAGAATTGTTGCATATTTTACACTTTTTGATTCTTTATAGTTAGGGGTAAGCAAAACTCAATTCGACTCGAAAAAATCGAAAAACATTTCGAATTTCGAATTAAACCAATCAAGTTATTCAAGTTCGAATCGAGTTGACTTTTCGAATTCGAATAACTCAAATAATTTGAATAAACCGAATATCAAACTATAATATTTTACATTTTTATCTCAAACTCTCAAACATTTCCTCAAAAACTTTTACTCCTTCCCACTTTTCCCCCAAAACTTTTACTCCCCTCCCATCCCACCCCCCATCTATCCCAAACTCATTTTCCCCCTCCTTTTTTTCTAATATTTTCCATTCAAAATTTACACCCCCATTTACTTTTTCCACCCTCATTTACTTTACCCAAAAACCCTCAAAACTTTTCATTTTTTTTTCAAAATTTTTACTCTTTTCCACTTTCCTCCTAAAACTTTTACTCCCCTCCCATTTCCCATCCACCCCAAACCCTCCTCCCAAATTTTTTTTGAATATTTTTCTTCCAAAATTTTACTCCCTTACTTACTTTCCTTCAAAATTTTACTCCCCAAAACATTTTATTTTCCTCCTAATACTTATCACCCTTTACCTCAAATAAAAAATCAAAATCATCTAAAAAAATCTCTAAACCTAAATATTAATATTTTTATTTATATATATTATTTATATATTAAATTAAAAATCACATTTTGTACTATTTATATTATTGAATTGTTTAATCATATTGAATATTTATATTAAAATTGATTGTTAAAATTTTATGTTGGTATCAAATTCACATTTTATCTTTAAAATATTTTTTATTAAAAATTATATTTTATATTTAATATATTTTTTAATTTTAAAATACATAGTGACAAGAATTAAAAAATAATGGAAAAAATTAAACAAGCAAAAAAGCTAACTGTGTACAAAAGATTAATAAATAAATTATGGAGTGATGAAAGTTAATAACAAATTTGATTATAGTGAATAAATTTGATTACGATAGTTGATAGTAGTTACAAAAATTTAAAAAAAAATTTAAATTAATTCAAACAAATATATTCAATTTAATTTTATTCAAATTTCATTACACCCAATCCAATTCGAAAAAATTTAAAATTAAATTTGATCATATTTAACTCAAATTTTTTTTATTTGATTTAATTACTACGCTCACCCCTATTTAAGCTACCGTGAAATAGTTTTTGACTCCCGACGAGATAGTCTCCTTAATCCCTTATCCATTCTACTTCTCCCTCTCAAAAACCTCAAAGAAACCAAATCACTGTTTCAAACATCGGCCTTTTCTCCCATGGCTCTGCTTCGTCTTCCCCACCAATTTTCTCTCTTCCCTCTCCAACATAAACCTCAATCCATCTCCAATAACTTTAGCTCCATCCCGAACATCTCTTCCACTTGTTTTCTTCCTCCATTCTTTCCTCTCCCTACTACTCTTCGATTCAAAGCTACAGCGTTTACCAGTTTCATCCTCCATTTTTCCGCCACTACCCAAGACCCTACTTTAGAAGTAAAACAAGAAGAAGAAGAAGAGCTTTTGAATACTAAATTGATTGCCCAGAACGTACCTTGGAGTTGTACCGTTGAAGACATTCGTTCTTTGTTCGAGAAATACGGCACAGTCGTAGATGTTGAGGTTGTTCTCAACATTTTTCTATTCTTAAATTTAGGTTATGATTTGTGGTTGAAATATTGATGTTATTTCTTTTAATTGTGTTTGGCTTAGCTTTCTATGCATAACAAGACCAGAAATAGGGGATTGGCATTTGTTTCAATGGCTTCGCCTGAGGAGGCTCTTGCGGCTCTTAGTAATCTTGAGTCATATGTAAGCATGTTTATTTAATAGATATATTTCCTTAAATACTAGTTTAACAAGTGCTCTCAAGGTAATTTCCCCTAGCTAACTACTCATAAATTGAGTTTCTTTTCCTTTTTGTTAACTGATGTAGGAATTAGAGGGTCGTACTTTAAGGCTCGATTATGCTAAACCTAAAAAGAAGAAAGCTGCTCCACCTGAGAAACCCAAGCCAGTGCCAGCATTCAACTTGTTTGTAGCAAATCTTTCATATGAAGTAAGGGCTAAACATCTTAAAGACTTCTTCAGTTCTGAGGGTGCTAATGTTGTTTCTGCTGAAGTTATATTTCATGATAGTCCAAGAAAGTCATCTGGTTATGGCTTTGTCTCTTTCAAATCCAAGAAAGAAGCCGATGCAGCAATGTCTGCTTTCCAAGGGAAGGTAGTTCCTAGATTATTTGTCTGATTTTTCGAATTGGGTGTGGCCGTTTCGATGGTATGAATCTGCCTTTTTGTTTGTTTATAATCAAGAGACTGATAAGTTGTGATTCTGTAGATGTTCATGGGAAGACCAATCCGAGTGCAACGTAGCAGACAATTCGTGAAAGTTCAATCAGACGACGGTTCCCTGGCCGATAATAAATCGACTGAGTCGAACAATAATTCGAAACAAGCAGCCATGGATTAAAGTTGAATTTGAGTATACTCAGAGCAAAGAGAGTTTATTGTTTGTTACTCTGTAAGTAAGCAATATATGTACATGAATGTTTCAGTCATTTTAGCTCTGTGTTATTTTTGGTGGCCCTTTGAAAAAACATTCAGTTCTTTGGCAATATAAATGCTGTTGTTCAAACAAAACATGTACTAGTTGGGTGATTGGCTGAATTCTGATCCTTTCTAGTCTCATTCTAAGAACTCCCGTTCTGTAGATTCTAAGCTGTGTTACCTCAAGTCTTCATTTTTCTTACATGTCCTTAGATTAATGACTGCTGTAGTGTAGACTTTAAGCTATGATATTCCAACTGTTCATTTTCCGTAAAATATGTGTCCAACATGTACCTGGATATGAGTCAGGATATACATGGAACAACTTAGAAAAATTGAGTGAACTCGTATCAGATGCGTGCTTGTATCCAACACTCACTCTCTAGTTTGATGAACATCAAGTTTAGGACTCATGCCAAGGGCTGCAATCATGTGAATGGACTGTTGATTTTGTTTATATTCGTACCATTGATGAGATTTATGTGCTTAAAGTCCAAAACCAGTTTCGTTCCTCATTTGTTTTGCATGCTTGTCAGCGGTATTGGTGCAAATGTATCTTGAAACCCATTAGATGTTTAAGTTGGAAACCGTTCTAATCTGAAAAACCAGATGGCCATCTAAGGATGGGTTTGGATGGGCAGTGGTTTACCTGTAGTTAGTGTAAAAACAGCGATGGTTGTAAGATTAAATAGACAAAAAATAAGTTAAATGAACTGTACCACACCGTCCATTCAAACCCAACCGACATTGAGTGTTTCTAAGGTCCTTTTGCTTTTCTCAATTAACGGAGAGAATGTAAAATAACCTTAGGGTGTGGGACATGGAGGTTTCATCTCTAGGTATTTCGCTCACACTTGAGTACGAAAACTGAAAATATGAGAAGTAAGAAGTCAGCTCAGTTGAATTTTGGATTCTATTAATGAAAAGATGGATAAAGGGTAAGTTGGAAAATGTGTTTGATCTTTCAAATATCGAGTTTAATTAAAGTGAGGTGTGTAACGGTAGTAGTCTGTAGAGGCACATTATATATTTCATTAATTTCGTATCACTTGTGGTATATAAATGTTGACCTATTTTCAGTATATGAAATTGTGAAATCTAATGAGTTGAATCAAACAATACTACATTGTCATACTCATCCATGATTTGAGTAGAAAAACTTATGGGAAATTTTGATTTGTTAAATGTTTTGTTGGAGTGGTTATCGACCCAAGTTTAATATCAGACTGGTTTTGAGCTTAATGGGCTAGTGGTATTAGCTAGCATTTGAGTCAAATCAGAACATGTGACTGGTTAGAGCTCGCAGGTAAAGCTCGTGGGTCAAGCTCGCTCTTCTCTCTCATAAGGGTACGCACACTCACACTAAGAATCATGTAACCACATGTACAGTCTAGGGTAGAATACGTGTTCATATGCATGAAGTTTATCTAATATGTCGTATCGGTGAACAATACACATCATATAAATAGATAAATATCACTATCCAAAGGAGACACAGAGAAACACTCAATATGTTTATAAAAAATATCAAATAAAGCTTTGGTTAAAACAGTAAAATTAAATGTTTAAAAGGTGATGTTTTAGGTTCAAATTTTACCATTTGTAGGATTTTATTTATTTTAGGGATAAATATTAAAATTACATATGAATTTTGTTTCAATGTGCAATTCAATATATGAACTTTGATTTGGTGCAATTATGTACATGAAACTTTGGTTGTAATTCAAATGTGCACATTAAACTTTGATTTTGATTCAATTGTACACATTTTTAAAAAATAAACATATCAATATATCCTCATATTAGATTAATATAATTGTGCGTGTGTAATATATAAACATAAAATAGTGCTCTGTTGATAATGTTGCTAGTGGTTTGTAAAAATTGAATCAAAGTAAAATTTCATGTATAAATTGGCAAAAAAAACTAAAGTTTACGTATAGCATTGTATATTAAAACAAAATTCATGTGTAGTTTTGATATTATTTTATATAAAAATATTTTAAAAAGGCAAAAACACCCCTTTGTAAAAATAATGCATTTTAGTCAAATCTAATTGAATTAGTGTTCAATTGACTTGTGAGAGCAACCTAGGTTTAATATTTTCAATGGTTTAATATTTTAAATATGTTTGATAATTCAAAAATAAAAATAATCCAATAGAGAAACTTATCAATTAATTTTAATATTATATTATTATATAAAAAAATTAAAAAATTTATTTTTGGTTTAGAATATGGTAAAATGTTTAAAAATAAATTATAAAATGTAGATTATATTTTTTTATAATTTAATATTTATATTATCAAACAATCTAATTATATTTCGTAATTAATTTTAAGTAAGATACCAAACTAATTTTATATCTTAAATTCAGTACTTAAATTTTTAATATTTTATTTTTCATCACTTATTTTTTCAATGTTTAATTTTTCAGTTTATCAAACAACACCTTAGTCAAAAACACCCTCATAACAATATAATTTTGTAAAAATAATGATTCTTTTTTAACATTTCTCAATAAAATTGATATCTAGTTGATTTACGATATCAACTCAATCAAAATTTTAAAGGGTAATACCAATTTTTTTATTTGATATAAATAATAAGATTAGGTATTCATTTAAGATAGTAATGATGTGTGATTACAAATAGTAGATTTTGTTCACCTTAAAGATGTCTTCTTAAAAAGAAGCCCTGAGACAAAAAGTATAACTGTAAAACAAGCGAGTTTAGGTGGGCTCGAATTGAGCTTTCTTTGAATTCGGATTTTTTCGAGTTTGAATTAGTTCGGGTTTGGGATTTTGAGTTAAGATCTATTATAGGTTTGAATCTTTTTGGATTTAGATTTTTTAGATTCGGCCTCGAATAGAGTTGAGCGGACTTTGACCGATAAAAAATAATTTTAAATATTTTAATTTTAAATGCAGTAACTCATTTAACTTTTATATGATGACAACATAATTCAAATTTGTCTTATAAAAAGTATAAATTATATATATTATAAAGTTATTTTTATATAAAATAATTAGAGTGCTTATTGTAGGTAAAATTTATTATCCTATGATATTATATAAATTAATGAAAATATCTTTTTATTGTTTCTATCATTATATTTTATTAATAATTGAATAATTTTTTATGTAACGTCGTCAACCCAATCCGATTTACTGGATTCGAATCTCGGATGTTACGTCTTATACATATGTAATTTAATTTTTTCTTTAACATTTTTGCATATGTAAGAGTTCTATTTATGAGTATGACAAAATTTCTTATGGTGTGTATTGTGTGGTTACATATACAATATTTAGTAATAATAAAATTTCATCGATTTTTATTTTCTCTCTCTGCCTATCGTATAAATATTAGAATGCTACTTAATAAACTTAGGCACGCCACTTAACTTCCTCTGTAGCATAATAGTCGCTCCTTTGACATAGCTCTGGCATCGTCTCTCGATACATTCTTCTTTACAAACTTGAAAACAAAAAGTAACTTTCGTGAGTTCATAAGAACTTGGTGAGATATCATTTAAATACTTGTTTCATTTACTTCATGTCACATTTGTTACTTTGCACATCCTTGACGGGTACATCACTGAAACTATCATCTTCATACTGACATCATCTTCTTCTTTTTTCTCAAGACCATTTCTTTTCTCTCAGTTATCTTTAAAGACTTGGTTACCTTTAAATTTGAACATTTAAAAAGCTTGTAATTAAGCATTTTTATGTTTTAGCTTATGATTTTTAATATTTGTTTAATATATATTTCTTTAGTTAAATTATGTATTTGAAGTGTCTAGTGACCAATTAGGCAAAATTTGACCTTTTGAGCTCTAACGATTATTTGTATCTTATGTAGGAGGTGATTTGGCAAAGAGATGAAGAAACCTTAAGGCTGCCATTGAAGTTGCGACACCATATCTATGAAGTCGCGACATTGAAATTTATCACTAACCTGAGAGTGAATTTTGAGCAACAACAACACTGTAGGTGGACTATGGCCAAAGTCGCGACACCAAATGTTCAAGTCATGACATCAAAGATTTTAAGATCTCGTAGTCTGTCCACATCAAAGATGTTATCCACAATATATGAAACTACAAGGTCTTGGGCTTCTGAGGTCTGGGGCTCACAAATATTCTTAGCTCGCAAGCTAGTTTTAGTGTATATCTTTAGTTAGGGAGATCAACAAAAGGAGATGCAAATATAGATTTAACAATTATAGATATGATCAGGAAATATAAATTATTTTTTATTTCTTTTCTCTCTCCAAATGTTCATAAGTCTGATTTAAATGTTTGATTAGTGTTTTTATATTTATTTTCTTACTTTATTATTTTCACTTATCATTAAAATACACACACAAAAAAAAGTTAAAAGCAGGAACCAAACTCTTTTGTTTCTCTTGTTTCTTACCATGTTTTAAGATTTTAACAAGAGAAAGATCTTGAAAGTCTACTCTTTTAGCTCAATGATTTTTCAATGAGAGAACTTAGGAGTGAGAATTTGATCGAGTCGAGTCAGATCGAGTTAAAAAGTTTCGATTCGAGTTAATAAATCTTATTATTTATATTTAATGTTGTGTTTAAATGAACCGATTATTTAACTAGTAAATGAAGTACAATATTATTTAACTGCATAAGCAGTATAATGGCTTTTGTCTCTCAACTTAATGGATAAACATTTATCAAAACGACGTAGATTTATCTTTTATTATTCGGATTTTAAGATAATTCTAATTGTGTAATTCATATTAATTTTGATTTTTTATTCAAATTGATCTGAATAATTCGATTAACTCAAACTATTTAATTTAAAATTTAAATTTTTTTATAAAATTTTTTGAAGCGAATTAGATTTTGTTCATCACTAAGGGAGTAGAGAAATTTTAAAATTTTGAAGAAATTGCTTTTAGAACAATGTGAGAAAACATGGAACATAGTTCATGTACCTCATGTGAATGAGGTATTTAAAGATGACAATATGCACATGGAATGTCTTTTAAATATATATAGTTAGTCCTTTAGTTACTAATGTCAGAGCCTCCCTTTTGTATAAAAAAATTAATAAGAAAATTATTAAAAAATTTAATATCTGTATCCCTTTCAAACATCTTTTTTATATTATATATCTTTTTCATTAAATTTTAATTATCTTTTTCTTACAAATAATCTTCACTGAGTTTGATGGTTCTTAATTTGATGATATGAACTTAGTAGTTAAATGGGGGAAAATCATATAAATAATCTATAAGTCATTTACTATGAAAAAAATCATTTACTAAATTATTAAAACCATATCTATTTATAATATATATATATAAATACGAGTTTGGAAAAAGTTAAACTGACAAAAATATTTTTTATTTTTATCATATTATCAAATTCACATTTAAAAAATATTATAATTTAATAAAAATTGTGATGATTACCTTGTAATTTAATTTGCAATTATTAATTAAAAAATTTGTGTTAATTTTAAATAGAATTATTACATGAATGGGAGTCTAGGCATAAAACATAGGGTAAAAAGTTTGATACTTATAATAATAATTACAATTTAAGTTGCAGTTATTAGTATTAAAATTATTACTTGAATAAAATTTTAAACATTTTAATTCTTACTTAATTAATATTATAATTAATTATATTAATTAGTTATTGTTTTGAATAATATTACTTTGCATTAATTATCTAAAATAAAATTATATTATAAGTTGAATATGTGAAAAATAGTCTTAATGAAAAATATAACCTCTAACGTTTGGGTATTGGGTCACTTTGACCTTTAATTTTTTCTGGAGCACTTTCATACTTAACTTTTATTTTTTGGTCAAATTGGTTAGTTTTTAACGGTGATGCTGGCGTTGCAGTTAGTTGATTAACGATCAACATAAATCGCTAATGCTATTTTGTTTTATATGCCACGTCAATAAATGATTTTAAAATTATTAAAATTATTTTTTAAAATATAAAATTATTAAAATTATTTTTTTAAGTAATAAAATTATTAAATAATTTTAATTTTCAATTTCATCTTCTTCCTCTAATGAAATCTGAAAATTTTTAAAAATAAAATGTATCTTCTACCCTATTGTTTCATGCTTTTGTTCTTTTAAGTCTTTTGCTTTTGATTTCTCAAAATATTCTCTGGACGAGTTCTATAAAGAAGTAGTTATTCATCGATAAAATTATTTACTGACGTGACATATAAAACAAAATAGTACCATATCAACATTTAAATACATTTGGACTACCACATCAACGATTTATGTTGACCGATAGTTAACTAACGACCACGTCGACATCACCGTTAAAAATTGAACAAAAACAAATATTAAGTATGAAAGTGCTAAAAAAAATTAAGGACCAAAGTGAGCTAACACCCAAACATTAAGGGTTATTTTTGTTATTATTCTTAAAAATACTTTAATTATTTGTAAATTTTAAATTATAATATTTTAATGGATAAATTAATACATTTTAATTAATTTCAAATTCAAATGAAAAAATATTATTTTACGTTAATTATTTTATTAAAAAATAATATTTATATAAAAATTAAAATAATTAATTAATTTTTTCCCAACAGAAATAATTATCAAAGTATTGATTATTATTTTAAAAACTATGAATAGTATATGGGAAATATGTTGGCCCATTAAAAACAGCTGTGACCACGTGACACTTGTTAATCCCCATGCCTTCCCCGCCCAAACCCAACCTTCCTACCCCGAACTAGCAAAAGACAGAAATGATTTTTTTTTAATAAAAAAAAAATAGTACAAGACCAATCCAGCTGTCCTTCGACCATATTAACACTAAATCGGTCATATAAAAGACAAGACACCACCCCTCTTTCCACGTTTGTACGTTCACTTTCTCTCCCACTCTCACCATCGCTCGCACGTTTGCACTTTCCATCACTCACTTTTGTGTCTTTAATTTTTTTCCTCAATCCTTCATTACTTTACTCTTAAACGTTAATTAGAAAAAACAAACTTAAATAAATAGAGAAAAAATACATAAAAATATATGATTAATCGTAGTAATAATAATAACAATCGAGAGTAAGCTATCATCAAATCTCAACCGTCAAAATAGCAACAGGCATCATGATATAAAATCATCATCACCGTCAAAATATAAATAAAAATAAATAAAAACAAAAGAAATACACTACTAAAAATAAGAAATTAACAATGAGCCTAAAATAAAAATCATCAAATCCAAATTCTGTCCTCTCCCGAAAGTCAGATCTAAATCAACAAAGCAGAAAAAAAGACTGCAACAACAGATCCAGCGACGGTGACTCTATTCAAAGCGGCTGCACTCGGAGGAGAAGAGGGAGAGCTGCCTGGTGTATCGCTGATGGAGTTTGTGGGAGACTCAGCTCCAACGGGAGAGCCAGAAGGAGAGCCAGCGGGAGAACCAGTGGGAGGAGCTGGGGGAGAAGTGCTGGGAGTGGAAGTTGGCGAAGATGCAGGGGCTGAAGACGGGGGAGTGGATGTTGACGGCGGAGATGCGGTTGGCGTAGCGGTTGGAGACACGGTTGGAGAAACCTTGGGAGCCGGAGTAGGGTTAGAAGACGGCGGTGACTTGGTTGGGGCCGAGATAGGAGCCTGACCAAGTGCGCAACTAACTATGAGAGCTAAGAGAACAAAGCAAGCAAAGGTTTTAGCCATTGTAAAGTTTTAAGAGGAATACGAAACAGAGAACAAAGAGCCTTTAAACAGAGGAAGCGGCAGTAGGGTAAAGAGAGAAGAGAGAGGAAACGAGATATATATAGAAGGTTTAGGCCTTGGGGGAGGGGTTTGACAGACTTTTTCCACTTTTTTTCCCATGCCTTCTAAAGCTTTTGAGTTTTCTTATTTTTTCTATTAAGCCCATTAATTTATTATTAATTTCAATTTAGTCCGTTCTTCAGAATTCATTAAATCACTTTTTTTCTCATTTGAATCGTCCATCTATTCTTTTTCTTTTTCTTTTTCGGACTTTGAAACAAAGCAAAAGAGTTTTTGACTACACTTTCTTTTTCTTAATTGTGTCTATATTTTTAACTTTTGAGGAATTCTATTTTGTTAAAGAAATTATATTTGATGTGTTATTGTGAATTATAAAAAAAGAATAAAATCTTAATCATAACAAAATTAACACGATTTGAGATAATAAATATTTTAATTATTGTACCAACACACGAGATTTTATTTAATATATTATTTTTATTAGATATGCTAGAAATAATGTATTGAATACAAGTTTGTGGATAAATTAGGGGTACTATGATTAATGAAGCATACCAAAAGAAAGTTACAAGCGGCATTTCACAATTTGTAAAAAGTACATGGAAGCAAGTGAAATCAATCTCCATAAAGAGTGACTTTTTATTGTACTTTCAAGCTAAAAGACAAACACATCATTGACATACACGTGTCCCATTAGGATCTCACTCGGAGAATCCCAACCGTTTAACATTTCCTTTTTCTAAATTCCAAAACGCGTTGATTTTAAGCATTCTAGATGAACGCTTAGTGAGGCTGAGAAAAACCCCGTTTAAAAAATATATTTAGGAAATTAAGTTGTAATTTTAAAATTTAGAAAAATAAATTAATTTTGGAGCGAGAACAAAAAAAACCGCAATCTTACAGAAAGTGTTTTTGTTAAGGTGGCAGTTAGAAGATGAAAGTATGCCTTGTAAGATATAAAAAAAAAAACAAATAATTTATTTATTTTTCATTGCTTCTCACTTTTTGGTAAATTATAAATAATAATTTTTTTGACATAATGATAAAATTAGCTCTTAACATTTGAGTGTTTTGTCACTTTGATTCTTATAATTTTTTTGGCTTACTTTCATACATAACTTTTGTTTTTTTTTTTATCAAATTGGTTATTTTTTAATGGTCTTGTAGACGTGGCCATTAAGAGACTAACGGTGTTGGCTTGGCGATTTTTTTTCCAGCTAGGCGCGTTCACGTAAGCATCTGTTGACATGTCACTATTTTATCTTATATGCTACGTTAGCAAATGATTTTAAAATTATTAAAATTATTTTTTAAAATATAAAATTATTTTTAAAAAAAATTTTGAAATAATAAAATTATTAAATAGTTTTAATTTTCAATTTCTTTTTCTTCTTCTTCAAGAAATTTCAGATTTTCTCACATTTTCCCATCAATCAAACACCCAAAAAATTTTGTTTTTCTTCCATAATCTCATGCTTCCTCATTTTCTTTCCCAAAAACCCCCTAAATTCTACCATTTTTGTCTTCTTGGCCAGCAACTCCAGCTAATGGATTAATGCCTTTCCCTCCGAACCTGTATCTTTATACTACCCCTCTTCGCTATGGTTCAAATGGCAACTCATCTTTATGCATGTCGTATGGCACGCTACTGCATTTACCCACACCCCTGTTTAATCCTGGTCCTGTTCCTATTTATCATCCAATCTAAAATGTCAATGGCTTGTACGCAGAGCAAATTTCGATTCCCAAACTTGGTACAAAAAAAGAAGGTTTGTCTGAAGTTAATTCAAAGGGGGTTTCTGGCAGGTTGCAAGCAACAGAACAAGCGAGAAAGGGAGAAGGTAGGCAAAATGTTGTCTATGCCAAATTGCACACGGATGACACTAGCTTTTCCTTGTTCATCATTTCCTTCTTCAATAACAAGAAATTCCAGATTTTCTCACATTTTTCCATTAACCAAACACCCAAAAAAATTTGTTTTTCTTACATAATCCCATGCTTTCTCATTTTCTTTCCCGAAAACCCCCTCATTTTCCTCCATTTTTGTTAATTTTCAATTACATAGCCTTAAAACAGTACATGGCACTCTCACAACTCTATTTTCTCTCTCTCTACTTTAGATAAAATAATAAGAAACTGGGGTACCTTACTAAAGAAGTATAAGCTAAAACTGGATTTTCTTATACGGTAAGATTATTGTATACCAAATAATAAAGTAATCTCAAACTTAGTATATTTTGGGGAAGAAGATGGGGACGAATTCCAAAACCTAAGAAGATGGGGACGAATTCCAAAACCTTCACCTATACCTAACTATTTATTTTAGAATAACGAAAATCTTAAGCCATTGCTCGCTACAAACAAATTGTATTCTTCAATTGTATATTCTTTTTTATTGCAATTGTTTTCAACATGATCCGCAGAAATTTGAGATGAATGTTCTCCCACAACAATCTCATCCTTCAAAGGAACATGATTAGATTTGCATCTTGTTGAAAATTATTTAATAATTTTATTATTTTAAAAAAATAATTTTAATAATTTTATATTTTAAAAGATAATTTTAAAAGCATTTGCTGATGTGGCATATAAGACAAAATAGTGCCACATCAGCAGATGCATATGTGGACGCGCCCAGTTAGAAAAAAATCGCCACGTCAGTGTCGTTAGTCCATTAACGGCCACGTCAACTAGACCGTTAAAAAATGATCAATTTGACAAAAAAAATAAATATTATGTATGAAAGTGAGCCAAAAAAAACCATAAGGGTCAAAGTGACAAAACACCCAAACGTTAGGGGCTAATTTTGTCATTATGCCATTTTTTTGTAAATAAGTATATTATTAATGTAAAATAATATAATTGGAATAAGTACATTATAGATGAAAAAATTTAATTGATACAAATTAAAAGTTAACAAAGTAAATGTTGATTTACATGAAAAAAATTAAAAAAATTCATTGACGTCATCGGTCCGAATGTGTGCCACAACTCGGATTGAGATCGATACGGATGTTGAAGGTGGATTTGATAATAATGGTTGTTCTGATCAGGAAAGTGAATTTTTTAGTGACCTCGATCTAGATGAGGTCCTAGATGATATCGACGATGAAGGCGCGGATGATGGTGAAAATGTTTATGCCCCTTCGATCAAGTCGAGTCTTGGCATTGTCATACGTAATGACCTTGGGCCCACATGTCGAGTATAAATCCCAATGCGATGCATGCATTCGAGTTTCATGAGTACCTCAATATAATACCTACTCATCGATTGGCGGTAAATCCTAAATCAAAAGAGTTGTTCGTGAGCTAACATTCGCTGACAAGGATGATTGCATATTTACCATCAAGCGATATAGCATGAAGCTGTTGGTTGACTATAAAGTCGTTGTGTCTAAACCGACATTATATGCTAGGGAGCGTTGGAGGTCAGTAGAAGGGTGTAATTGATGTATATGAGTTGCATTTATCTAGAGGTCCCAACTGTGGAAGATTCGAAAATTTATTGGGCCTTACACATGCATTTTTGCACGTATGACGCAATATCATCGTAAACTTGATGCGAAAACTATATGAAACTACATCATGTCACTGGTGAAGGACTTGTCCACCATTTTTGTATTGATCCTAATTGTCGAAATGAAAAAACGATTTCAATATCGAGTATCATATCGAAAGGCAATGTTGGCTAAACAAAAAGCTATGGAACAGTTGTATAGAGATTGGGATGCATCGTACAACTAACTTTAGGGTTGGATAGTCACTATGCAGGAGTACGTGCCAGAGACTGTCATTGACTTGTAAACGTTGCATTCTTACAACCCACACAGCTAACTACAATCGGGGAGAATAATTTTCCACCGAATATTCTGGACATTCAATCCATGCGTTCAAGCATTTCCCCACTACAAGCCACTTGTGTAGGTTAATGGGACTTGATAATACAGGAAATATACGCAGATCCTCCTTATTATGGTTGCACAAGGCGAGAACCAGAACGTGCTATCGATAGCATTTTCCATTATGGAGTCAGAGAACATGAAACCGTGTCAAGTTTTCTTGACAAACTTGTTGAGGTATATTATTAGACAACAATATTTGCATCATTTTTAATAGATTGAAAGGGCTAGTTACGCGATTAGGCGTTTCAATGTTCCATGGAGATCTGTCTACTACATCTGACACATTGCAGTGAACTTCCATAAGGGCTTCAAGAATGCGGATTGGCGTAAACAAGTCTCGAACATAGGTAATTCTCAATTTCATTTTTTTAATACAAACTATGTAACAAAATATAACATGTTTTAACGGAATATATACGTAAGGTACGAGCTAAAACACTACTGTTTCAAACAGAGATTGGAGAAGCTTTAGGCTGATATGAATGGTGAAACGAATCGTACATTACAGGAGTGGTTTGAAAGTATGGAGCCGTGAAAATGGGCTCAAAGTTTTGATGATAGATCTCGATATGATTATATGACCACCAACCTAATAGAGGCCATTAACTTCAACTTGAAGCATATACAATATCTTTCAATTTAATCTATTTTATCAACTACGTCCTACAAGCTGGCAACATTGATGCCATGAATAAGGCTGAAACAAGTAAATCAAATGGAGGTGGGACACGTGCATGTCGAGGAGGTTAGGAAGGCGATTGTAACACTCTGGAATTTTTAGGGATTAAAACTGGAAAATATGAAAGCTTGAAGGGTTATTATGGAATTTGGTATAATTGGGTACTAAATTAAACTTTAATTATAGTTATGTGGTTAATTTAGGAATTTTAGAATTTGGTTGTGAAGGCATGTAAAGTTTTGGGCCATTTGGTAAACCCTAGAGTACCTTGGGGACCTCCTTGTAATTAGACCATTTTGTTGACATTAAAACCTCTTTTTCTCTTTTGTGCCGTCCCATCTTTAATTCTTTATCATTTTTTTTCTCTTTCTTTCTTTCCCTTTTTCTTTCTTCTCCAAATTGCTTTCTGCCAAATATTACTCAAACCTCCGTTCCTCTACTTTTTTATTTCAAAGCTTCAAATCAAGTTTAATTCCTTATCCATTTGCTTCATCATCACCACCACAATACTCCCTTTCATCTCGTGTTTAAAACCGCACCTTAAATTATCTCCAATAATCGCCATTCACGTGAGATATCAAGGAGAAAGTTTACTTTTCATTCGTTTTTGTGTCTCATCGCTTTTGTTAGCGTTTTGGGGTTAATAACTTGTTGAATTATGTTTTAGTTTTGATTTTTGGTTGTTGGCATGAAGTGCTCGATGGAAAAAACACTGGTTTGAGGGGTGGAATTGTTGTTGGTGCCATTTGGGGGGAAGAAAAAGGAAGGGGTTTTGCTTATTCTATCTTCATTTTGTGTTGAGATGGAAATGGGTCCTAAATTTGTTCCTAATCCCAAATCCTATTAAAACCAATTAACACAAACCCTTTAAAACCCATTAACCTTTTTTTTAAAACTCAAGCCTTTTAACCCTTTAAAAAAACCATTAAGCCCAAATCAAGGTGAACCAAACCCATTTGAAGCAAGATCAAACCCAAACCAAGTCAAACCGTTGACCAGCCGTTGACCGACCATTGATCGGCCGTTGACCGGCCGTTGACTTTGATCGTTGACTTTTTCGAAAAACCCTACCCTATCATTTTTCGACGTCCTGAGTCCATTTTCGCTGTCTATTTTGCCAAATTTTGACCCGAAAGTCTCGTTTTTTATGGTTTTAATTTAAATTGTGTACTTTAAATTATTCTAGAGTTCTAATTTGAGTAGTACTGATATAAAGTATTCGTATTTAGATGATCACGATTCCGAAGCAAACGAGCTACCTCCTCCATCTGTTCAACCCATTCCTGTATCGGTTCCGAGAGCTACTCGTAACTTATTTTAGTTTAATTTTGTGTTTAAGTGGTGGCTAGGTTTGTAATATTTTTAGTTGTATTTGTAGGATCTACTTCTATTAGACTGGGAACTCGTGTAGTGCGTGGTGGACGACCTCCTCGTCGCTAGAGTTTTATTTGCTTGAGGTGTGTTTCTAACTGTGATACATCTTAATGTTTGTGATGTTGTTGAGATTGTGTGATTTCATGCTGTTTGAGATATATTGATATTGAGATGTTTGTGCTATGATAAAAAATGATTGATGGTATGATTAATTGAGCTGTGCAAGTGTATGATGTTAATGTCATGCATACATATATCTATATTGATTTATAAACACATTAGGTTCTATGTATATTAGAGACACATTGGGCTTTATAGCTCATACCTCTTCAGTATCCTTACAGGTATTCGGAAATTAGGTGACTTGGTACCCGGAGACTTAGTGCAAAATTATAATATTTTAATTAATCATTTATTATTACTATTATTATTATTACTTTGAAATTTTAACATACTATGTTAATAGATATGCGTTTTGGGATTGTAAATATAATTTATTTTGGGGCTTTTGATATTTTATTTTTGAAAGCTTAATTAATTAATTTTATTATTAATTATAGATTTAAAGTTTTATTCATGAATATTTATGCTTATTTCTATGGATGAATGAGGATGATTTTGGGTTGTCGAGTTGGGGTGTGGGTAAATTACTTAAATAACCTTCTAGATCCGGTCGTATCTTTTGGGCTGGGTATAGGGGGTTACAGCGATGGATGTCAACGTCTAGAGAGCAAGGTTTATGCATATAGAATTGTATTCTCGATAGTTGGAAACTTTTCGAGTGACAGGGTTCGTCGATCGTCAATCTAGTATTCCGTCTAGGTCCTACAGAGTTTATCTTCAAAATAGGTGGTGAGACTGCGGGAGGTTCCAAACTCTCGGATATCCGTGCGCGCATGTTATTGCAGCTTGTACGAGAACCTAGATTTATATCGAACAATATATTTATAAGGAGTACACACTGAAATACCCATTGTGTATTTGGAGAAACGAGTTCCTCGCCTTACGGGATTTGTCGACATTAGATGTGCCTCCATTAAATTTCGAGTTGGTCTCAAACTTAGGGCTACGTAAAAAGCCTAAAGATCACCTATATATTACCTGGATTCATGGTAACATGACTTGAAAGAGACAGTCAACCCTAAATGTTACGGCCCGTGCAAAACAATTGGTCATATTTGAAACAATTACCCGCATCAAAACTACCATTCTGGATAATCGTCACGGTCGAGTGAAATATGAATTTATGTACCCCATGTTTAAATGTATCTTAAATGTTTTTATCAATATATTGACTTTTCCTATATGTTTGAAAAATTAAGTATCGATACCCTTGATAAGGCATCGAAATCATTTTATAGTACGATGTTTGAATACTTAACAGAAAAATTTTACCTAAGTATCAAATTTATCACTTAAGTCCCTGCGAAAAATCAAAATCCAACCAATTCAATTCACAATTCAACCATAAGATCAATTTCAATTTCAACAGTCACATTCACAGAAACATGTTAAAGTGTAAAATTGAAAAGAAAAAACACTTTGTTAAAATGAATTCAATGTTATATTGAAATACTGAAAAAACGTTTAAACTGTACATTACAAAATTTTTATAATTTGAATTACAATATTTGTTCATAGTTATGAATAATTATTTTTACATGTATCAAATTTGATGGTTTGATGGTGATGTCCGTGGGGTGAACTGTCATAGCGCCCTTCGTTGGCGTCAAGAGTGTTCGCGATGGTCAATTTTCTCCCGACCTGAACCTACATTCTCTTCCATAAATGAACCTTGAGGTGTATTGAACAAACTCGAAAAATCGTATATGTCCTAAAGGTTTGCCCAAATGGGGTTGAGTACTAGGTGGCGATGGGCTAAAGATATCAAATATCATTGATGACCTCAGTTACTGATGATCAAAACTGCAAATAGGCTTTTCCAAGTGATATGTGTAACCTAACAACTCCAGATCAAAATTGTGTACCCCAAACTCCGAATGATAAGAATTACCAATTGATTGTGTATGTAACCTTACAGGTTCGAGCTCAAGTTGGGGAGCAAGAGGCATATGACCTCGTCGACTCTATTGGTGCCCTCGTTGGTGCATATGTCTAGGAACTATCATCAATTAGCCACTAAGTAAATATGATAAGTAATTTTTCATGTACCAATATTGGTAGTCAATTGAAGGCATGAAATTAAAAACATGTGAATCCAATCGAGGCCTCCTTTCCGTCGAGGCATTCCACAATGCAATATATTGTTGATGCTCCAATACCCGATTCTTTGCATCTTTTCCCCTCTTGTTAATTTCGTGGACATTGTCGAAATTCTGTGGAACGTCTAGAACATCTTATTTGCACCTGAATTGTCGCAAAACTCGATCCTTATGAGTGAAATTTTCAACACGGGTGAGTTAATGCACCACATAAGTGAGTGAACATGAATCGACGAAGGAATAATGTAACACCCAAATTCCGTACACCGTTGCCGATTAAGATTTCGGTGTTTACTATTTATTTTATACAGTTCATCTTTTACAAATATCCAACTATTTGCATCTTTATTCAACAAAATCATTTCTCACAATTTAAAACAATAGCTAAACATAACACGATTTTATCAAGGGTAAAAATAGCATTTTCAACATTTTAGGGGACTTCTACCGATATCTGATGGTCAAGTATCGGTAGTAGTCAATTAAATGAACAATTTTAGAACTGTGCAGATTTCTACCGGTACCTTTACTAGTTCTACCGATACAAGTCATGCAACTACCGGTACCAAAAACTCCAAAGAGCAAAAATCCACACCTTGCAACTTCTATCGATACAAGCTTACATACTACCGATACATCAGTACCATGAATTACCGATACCTGCAATTCAACTACCGATACAATCCAAGTCAGAGAACAACCTCTCTCTTACCCTGTACTTCTACCAATACATTCAATAATTCTACCGAAACAAGTATGCAGAATTTCATTAATGACACCAAGATACAAGTTTAATACCTCAAACACAACCAATATAAGTTATGCATGAAAACATCACAACACACACCTAACTTCTAAGTCTGTACAAGTATTATAAGCTAAGGCATCAAAGTTACACTACATGCATTTACAAAATCAAAATAGTAAGATTTCAACATCTTTGGTTCCATGTCAAAGGTTAATAACATCCTAGTACATGCCATAAGACCAAGTGATGTAAAATCTACCGACAATTCCGTGATAGTGTGACTTCAGGTAAGGTCGATGATCCGATCTTCAATCAGTAAAACAATCTACAAACAACAACAATAACTGTGGTAAGCATTATAGCTTAGTAAGTTCGATAGTTAAGGAATACCAACATGGTAATAGCAACAATGGCTAATTCAAGCCAAATAGTTTCCATTTCTCTTGAGTAGTTACAACTTCTCTTCCTGTTCATAACTTTCTGTTACCAGTACCCGATGCTGCTAACACGAGCTATCGGGGACTCGTAACTTATACGGTGTCTATCTGTTCTATAAACTGTTTCCTAACGATGCTGCTCACATGAGCTGTCAATAGTATGCATAAAGCATAAGTCCCAGCCATCGTAGGACCTGTAATCCATATAGGATCCATATCTTTTTTGAGTCACGATGCTGCTCACACGAGCTGTCGAGGACTCGCAACACATGCGATACCCCATCCATCGTGTCGATACTATTTATTGGCATAAAACCTACTATCTTTTGCGTTGCATTTCTTTGATCATCTTCAATACCAATGCTTCCAATTTGCTGTTCATTGGCAATATATGCATATACAAAGATATTAAGTAAGATCTACACTACGAACTTACTGAACTGGATTGTAGTTTTAGGAAAATTTTAGGGACTAATCCGCCAATTTCCCTTTTTTACGGTCTATAGCAAGATTGTAGTCTACACCCATAAATTATTCAATTTCTCACATTAAATCACACAATCAATTCATTTAACACAATCTAGTCTATTTTGGTAAAATTACTACTTTACCCTTAATACTTTGTTTTTATTCAATCTAGTCCTTTCAACACAAACACGAAAAATACCATTCTCTCCTCAAACCATACCAACCGAACATTCAGAACCCTTAAAAAAGTCAATACGAATCCATTTATTTCATAGCAAGTACAACAATTTCACCATTTTAACATTTTAGTCCTTAAACCCTAATTTCATCGAAAATCACTTTACAAAAAGATTTAACCCAAGGATCAAACACTCAAATACATCAAAAGCTTTCAAGAACAAGTAATTTCAACAATGGCAAGTTTTCTAACATTTGACAGATTCACAAATTAGTCCTTGCATAAGCTAGATTAAGCTAATACGGACTTAAAAACATAAAAATTACAAAAAACGATCGAGGTTTACTTACCCAAATCAAAGCTTAAAACTTGAAGTGTAAAAGCCCTAACTTTCTCCTCTTGGCCGAATGAAGAAGAAGAAGGTGAGAAATTTTGAAGGAAAAATGTCATTTTAGTTTTTTAATTTCACTTATATACTTAATGGTAATTTTGTAATTATTTAAACTTTCATAATTAATTTAGTTTATCACTTTTAAGCCTTTAATTAATCATTTCATTAGCCCTTAAAAGCCATGATTTTCTACTAACTTATCTCTTTTGGTTTGTTTACTCATTAGGTCCTCCTAATTACACATCTATACTTTTACACCTATTACAAATTAGTCTTTTCTATTCAATTATCTAATTAAACGCCAAAATTTCATAACCAAGACTTAATACGATACTGCTGACATCACAAATAATAAATAACTAATATTTACGACTCAACTCGTCAGAGTTGTGGTCCCGAAATTACTGTTTTCGACACCATTGAAAATCGGGCTGCTACAAATAACATCCGCAACATCCGACGCGATATATGTCATCCACTCGAACTACACAATTAATAACATGATTATAGTAACATGAGTAAAATAACATTAAATTAGTTAATTAATTAATTACATGACATTAATATAATTTTATTTTAGGAAAAAAATTACCCTATCCTCGGTGTGTGTCTCAATCTTCTGTCGGTACACAACGAGGGTTCCTGATGTCCCGATACCTGAATAAGTATGCCATCTAAAATAAAGCAAACTTGTTAGAAAAATTTTTTCATAAAAAAAATTGATCTAAGTTTTTATTATTTTTTTTACCTATTTACAAGTGGGAGCACATGTGTTTGGTACTTATTAATGTCAGAAATGGCATCTTGTATAATGTCCAAGACTGCAACAGTATCAGGCACCCGTTTATATCTTGTGTTTCATGCTTTGTTACCCAGCAAAGCTAACGATACAATGTTGCTAAGATTGTTGAGCCCCAACTGTGCGAATGGGCAACTTCCAAAACAGACAATAGGGGCAAGTACATTAAGTGGACATTATTATTATTTGCGCCCGGCATAAGTACCTCGTATCAATTACAGTATATACGCCCGAGCAGTGCACATCTTCTCCCATTCAGTGGCACTACTCGATAAGGTTTCTAAATTTTCCTTCAACCTGAAAATTTTCAAACTCATAAATCTAGTTTCACCATCACTAGACGAGTGTCCAAGCAAGTGATAGCAGAGCGTCATAGGTTCGAACACTTTACTTGAACCCGTGACTATATAATCGTCAATTAGGAGCCCGAGTTACAGTGTGACATCTTCCAAGGTGATGGTGCACTCCCCACACGTCAAATGAAATGTGTGTATCTCTAGGGGCCACCATTCAACCAAGGTGGATATTAAGTCAGCCTTTAACTCAAACATTCGGAGGAATGTCACTGATCCAAATTCGACAGCATCCAAGTATGGTATAATTCGTTCGTCCGCCCAGTAACTCGGACCATTGACACGCGCCCTCAATACGCGGTACTCATCCTGGCCATATTAAATTACCACATTAGTTAAAATCTTCCAATTAAATAAAAATGGCGTGCAACTTTATAAATATACCCATTAATAACAAATAACAAATTATTTTACCGACACATTAATCATCCTTGTTGTGTGATTATTTGCTCTAATCTAAGAAATCATTTTGATATCTACATAAACAATAAAAATTTTAATCATGGACTGAACAAATAAACAATATACAAATAATGAAAATGATTTTTTTCTAATCCATTTTCGTAATTAATTTTTTAATACTATTTTTTTTGTAAAATACAAATTTTTATAATTTTAAAATATACAAATTATTATTATAAAATAAAAACATACATTACTAAAACTATTTTAATATATCCATAAACGTTAAACACAAATCTAATCTTTAAAACAAAAATATAATGTTAAAAGTTATATCTAAAAATTAACAATAATCTAATCTAAAATTAAAAAACATATTTTTAATTTATTATTTTAAAAAAACTTACCTTAATTATCTTACCTTTTTCTCCCTAAAACTCCAAAAAAAACTTTATTCCAAAATATATTAAACTGTTATGAATATCTTATTAAATGGATGTCCATCAACATCAAGATCAAGATCAAGATAAAGTTTGGTATACCTTAAACTCTAATAGTTATTAGAAATAGATCTCTACTTCTTATGTCTATAAAAACATTGTAATTTACTTCAATGAATCAATAAAATACGCTTTCTCGTTCTCTTATTTTATTTGTTATTTACTCTTTGTCTCTTTATTTTATAATACGTTATTAGCACGATACTTAATTTATTTGCTCTAACTTAGCATTTCAGATTGGTTGCTTGGCTACCCCAAAATTGACAGAAAAAGGAGTTTCAAATTGAGGAATCAAATTTAGTTTCTTTTCAACTTAAGTGATTATAATGTCAAAACTTGCCAAACTTGAATTTGCTGCCCTAGACATCTCAGGCAAGAATTATTTGCCATGGGTGTTAGATGTTGAAACTCACCTAGATGCTAAAGTCTAGGGAATACTATATTAGCAAATAAAGAAGCATCTAACCAAGAAAAGGCACAAGCAATGATTTTCATCCGTCATCATCTACATGAAGGATTAAAAGTAAAATATCTCACTGTAAAAGACCCTCTTGAGTTATGGAAAAATCTGAAAGAAAGATTTGACCATCAGAAAACGGTGATCCTCCCTAAAGCTCGTTGTGATTGGATGCATTTACGGTTGCAAGATTTTAATACTGTAAGTAAATATAATTCAAAACTCTTTAAAATTAGTTCTTAACTGAAGTTATGTGGGGAGAACATAACAGATTCAGACTTGTTAAAGAAAACCTTTTCAACTTTTCATGCTACAAATGTGCTCTTACAACAACAATACCGTGAAAAAGGTTTTAAAAAATATTTTGAATTGATTTCATGCCTTTTGGTGGCTGAACAAAATAATGAATTGTTGATGAAAAACCACGGAATTCGTCCAACTGGTACTTTATCACTCCCTGAAGTGAATGTTGCAGTACACTATATTTATGGAAATGAAAAATATAAAGGTCGCGATCGTGGACGTAGTCTTGGTCATGGTCGTGGACGTAATGGAGGACGTGGTCGAAGACGTACTAGTAACCGTTATCATAGCGTTCATAATAGTGGTACTTTTAACCACCAAAAAAGGAGTAGAAATAAAGGACAAGAAAGAGATGGCAAAATAATCCTTCAAAGGTTATTGAGGGTTTATGTCACCGATATGGTATGAAGGGATATTAGGCACGTCTCTGTCGTACGCCTGAACATTTAATGAAACGTTATCAAGAATCCATTAAAGGGAATAAAAATATTGAGACAAATATTATATCTCAAAAGGATGCTATGAAGGCAAAAGGTGAGGGTGATGTAATTCATGGCCTTAATGACGAAACTCACCTTGATGTGGCAGATTTCTTTAGGAATCATTAGAAAAGTTGGTGTTATTTTAGCATTTTATGTTGCTTTTAAGTATGTTTCATTTTCTTGCATAAAAGTTGATGTTATTTAGGGGTTTTTTTTGTTATTTTAAGTATGTTTATTTTCTTGCGTAAAGAATAAGTTATACATATTCAATAAACATTTGCAATGCTTCTAATGTTATTTTTTTTATGAAGAATATGAATGATTAACAAAATCTTATTGAATTCAAATTCAATAGAGACATGTGTCTTGCTGATAGTGTTACAACACATACGATACTCAAAGAAAAAAATATTTTTCTCATTTAACAATAAGTGATGCTCATATTAATACAATATCGAGTAGTTCAAAACTTATTGAAGCCTCTAGAAGAGCTATTATATTATTACCTAAATGTACAAAATTGGTCATTGATGATGGTTTATTTTCCACTAAGTCTCAGAGAAGTCTATTGAGTTTTAAATATATTCGTATCAATGGATACCATATTGAGGCTATGAATGAGAACGATATTGAATATCTATATATTACAAAAGTTGAATGTGAAAAGAAATATGTGTTGGAAAGACTACTTGCATTTTCATCAGGATTATATTATACACATATTAGTGAAAATGAGGCACATGTTACTACAAACCATAAGTTTGTACGACCACATACTTTTACTATTTGGCATGATCAGTTAGGGCATCCCAGATCTATTATGATGTGAAAAATAATTGAGAATTCAATTGGGCACCCATTGAAAAATCACAAGATTCTTGAATTCAAAGATTTCACTTGTGATGCTTGTTCTCAAGGTAAACTTATTATTAGACCATCACCAACTAAAGTTGGGACTGAATCTCCCGCATTTCTGGAGCGTATTCAAGGTGATATATGTGGGCCCATTCATCCACCATGTGGACCATTTAGATACTTTATGGCATTGATAGATGCATCTAGTATATGGTCACATGTATCTTTATTATCAAATCGCAACCTGGCATTTGCGAGACTACTTGCTCAAATGATTCGCTTAACAGTACAATTTCCAGATTATGCAATAAAAACTATCCGTTTTGATAAGGCTGGTGAGTTTGCATCCCAAGTTTTCAATGATTATTGTATGTCAATTAGGATAAAAGTTAAACATCCTATGGCCCATGTTCACACACAAAATGGTTTAGCCGAATCGTTTATCAAACACCTCCAACTAATAGTTAAATCATTGCTTATGATAACAAAGCTCCCTGTTACAGCTTGGGGATATGCTATTTTGCATGCAGCAGCACTTGTGCGCATCTGGCCAAGAAGTTATAATAAATACTCCCAATTACAATTGACTTTAGGCCAGGAGCCAAATATTTCCTATTTTAAAATTGTTGGATGTGCAGCATATGTTCCAATTGCTCCACCACAACGAACAAAGATAACCAAAGGAGGTTGGGAATACATGTTGGTTATGAATCTCCTTCTATAATTAAGTATGTGGAACCATTAACAGGAGATTTATTTATTGCAGGATTTGTTGATTGCCACTTTAATGAAACAATAGTCCCAATATTAGAGTGAGAGAAAATACAGCTGATAAAAGAAATTATATGGAATGGATCATCATTATCTCAATTCGATCCTCATACAAGTCAATGTGAACAAGAAGTTCAAAAGATCATAAATTTCCAAAACATCGCCAATCAACTGCCAGATTCATTTACTGACCTAAAGAGAATTACAAAATCTCACATACCAGCTGAAAATGCTTTAATACGAATTGATATCCCAATAGGGCAAACTGTTAATGCAAACGAAAGTAATTCATGCTTGAAGTGTGGAAGACCAGTTGGTTCCAAAGATAAAAATCCTCGTAAAAAGAAAGGAGCAAATACTTAAAGTGATTATATTATGGAGATAGGTCCCCAAGAAGAGACCAATGATAAAACTAATCATAATCATAAAATCCCAGAAGGGAGTCAGGTACTTGAAAATGATGATAATGAGGAGAACTTAATAAGTTATGTTACTTCGTGGAAAAGATGGAACCGGAAAAATATAGTTGTCGACAACAATTTTGCATATAATGTTGCTATTAAAGTAGAGAAAGAAAATGATAGTCCTGAACTTAAATCTATTGAGGAATGTAGAAATAGAAAAGATTGGCCAAAATGGAAAGATGCAATTCAAGCAGAATTAAATTCGCTTTCAAAACATAAGGTTTTTGGACCTGTAGTCCAAACACCTAAAGGTGTAAAGTCGGTTGGATATAAATGGGTATTTGTGCAAAAACAAAATGAAAAAAATGAAGTCGTAAGATATAAAGCACTACTTGTAGCACAAGGATTTTCGCAAAGGCCCGACATTGATTATGAATAGACATATTCTCCTGTGGTGGATACAATCACATTTAGATATCTTATTAGTCTGGCAGTACGTGAAAAACTTGACATGCATCTAATGGATGTTGTTACAATATATCTAAATGGTACACTTGATAGTGAAATTTATATGAAAATCCCTGAAGGATTTAAAATTCCAGAAGGATATAGAGTTTCTCGAGAAAATTACTCAATCAAATTAAAGAAAAGTTTATATGGATTAAAACAATCTGGACGTATGTGGTACAATCATCTTAGTGAATACTTGTTAAAGGAAGGTTACAAAAACGATCAAATTTGTCCATGTGTATTTATAAAAAGGTTTGGATCAAATTTTGTGATAATTGTTGTTTATGTTACTGATCTAAATATTATTGGCACTCTTGAAGATCTCTAAAATACAGTAAATTATTTAAAGAAGGAATTTGAGATGAAAGATATTAGAAAAACAAAGTTTTGTTTTGGCTTACACATTAAGCATTTAAAAGATGGAATTCATGTTCATCAATCAACTTATATGGAAAAGATATTAAAGAAATTTTACATGGACAAAGCACACCCATTGAGTACCCCGATGGTTGTACGGTCGTTAGATGTGGAAAAAGATCAATTTCGTCCTTATGAAAATGATGAAGAGTTTCTTGGTCCTGAAGTGTCATATCTAAGCGCCATAGGGGCAATAATGTATCTTGCAAACAACACAAGACCTGATATGGCTTTCGCTGTAAATTTGTTAGCAAGATTTAGTTCTTCTCCAACACGTAGACATTGGAATGGAATTAAACATGTATTTAGATATCTCGAAGGGACCATTGATATAGGATTATTTTAATCAAGTGATTCAAAATCTCTATTAATCGGTTTTGCTGATGCTGGATACCTATTAGATCCACATAAAGTCGATCCCAAACAGGATATTTATTTACATGCGGAGGTATTGTCATATCATGGTGTTCAACAGAGCAAACATTAGCTACCGCTTCTTCAAATCATGCATAAATAATTGCAATGCATGAGGCAAGTCGAGAGTGTGCTTGGCTAAGGTTATTGACCCAACATATCCAGAAAATATGTAATTTGCCTTTACAAGAAAAGATGCCAACTATCTTATACGAAGATAATGCACCATGTATAGCTCAATTGAAGGGTGGTTACATCAAAGGTGACAGAACGAAACATATTTCACCAAAATTATTCTTCACTCATGATCTTGAGAAAAGAGGTGATATAAATGTTCAACAAATTCGTTCTAGTGACAATTTTGTAGATCTTTTTACTAAGGCATTGCCCACTTCAACATTTGAAAGACTACTACACAATATTGGAATGCGTCGACTCAAAGATGTAATGTAATGTTGCCATTAGGGGGAGTCTAAAAACAAGTTGTACTCTTTTCCTTTAATCAAGGTTTTGTCCCATCGGGTTTTCCTGGTAAAGGTTTTAACGAGGTAGCTTGTAATAGAAGATTGTGCACTTTTTTTCCTTCATTAGGTTTTTATCTCACATGGTTTTTCCTAATAAGGTTTTAACGAGGCACATTATCTACAAATGGATATCCAAGGGGGAGTGTTATGAATATATTATTAAATGGATGTTCATCAACATCAAGATTAAGATAAGGTTTGGTATACCTTAAACTCTAATAGTTATTAGAAATAGATCTTTACTTCATTTATACTTCTTATGTCTATAAATAGAGACTTTGGAGAAGCATTGTAATTTACTTCGATTAATCAATAAAATACGCTCTCTCGTTCACTGGTTCTCTTTGTTATTTACTCTGTTTCTTTATTTTATAATATACTAAACCCCTTTTTTCTCACTAAAATTTGTTTTCCAACCTTTTTTTATCCGGTCAAAAATAATTTAAATTTCCCCGGTGTCACCTGACACAACGACAACACCATTAAAAAATATTTTTTGAAACCCTGATATACTCATATTTCTTCAGATGTTTTTCAAAAATGCATACCAATGTAGCTTGACACAATGGCGACACCAAAAAAAATTCTTTAAAAAAACTAATGATGGCTTGATGATTGGGGGAGAAAGTGGGATGGTGCCACCAGTGTGTCAGGAGGCACCGATGGGCACTGTTCAAAACAACACATTTTCATAAATAATTATTTTTTGACCCATTTTCGTGATTATTTATTTTTTATATTATTTATGTGAAAAAATCTGAAGACGTAGGTTTTAAGGATGGCAATGGAGCGAGACAAGGGCAGATGTTGCCCTTAAAAAATATTTTTTGAAACCCTGATATACTCATATTTCTTCAGATGTTTTTCAAAAATGCATACCAATGTAGCTTGACACAATGGCGACACCAAAAAAATTCTTTAAAAAAACTAATGATGGCTTGATGATTGGGGGAGAAAGTGGGATGGTGCCACCAGTGTGTCAGGAGGCACCGATGGGCACTGTTCAAAACAACTCATTTTCATAAATAATTATTTTTTGACCCATTTTCGTGATTATTTATTTTTTATATTATTTATGTGAAAAAATCTGAAGACGTAGGTTTTAAGGATGGCAATGGAGCGAGACAAGGGCAGATGTTGCAAACTCCACTAGCATTCCATTATGGATGTATAATCTTGAAAACCACTACAACCCCTTGAATGTTGGATGCACCCATCCTCATCACATCTCACTCCACTTCAATTTAATTTTTCCTACTTATCTTTAATATTTTTAATCTTTATAAATGCATGTAAATATTAATCATATTTCTTCAAAAAATATTTAAACATAAGACATATGGACTTTTTCTATAATACATTATTATATTTTTACCCTTTCAATAATTATATATATACAATGATAAAATGGTAATTCCATATAATGGAATGAGGCGGGACGAAACAGAGCAAGCATTTATTATAATCATTCCATACCCATTGTCCGAAAAAAAATCCATTGCGTCCCGCCTCACATCCACATTTTAAAAGGAAAATCCACCCCATTCAGAGCAGATCGGTTTGAAATTTATGGGGCGGTTCAGGTTTTGCTATCCCTAAGTTCAAGAATGTTTGGATGCATTTTTCCTCTAATTTAAGGTAGTATTTGGTACTTTTCCATGTTATGATTCCAATGGAATGTGATTCATTGGAAAGTAATTATCGGGAATGTGATTGTTAGTAAAGTAACTTTACAACATTTGGTATATATTAGAATGTATTGATTAAAATCCCGAGAATGTTACATTATCACGCTTGGTTCACTAAATACTTTATTAGGAATGTAATGATAATATATGAATTTACCCTTACTAAATAAAATATTCACATGTTTATTTTTTATAATAAACTTTATTCTTAATAAATATTAGGATTAAATATTTAATATTAAAATTTAATTGATAATTTTTACATTTTTTTCAAAGTCCCAATGTAACATAATTTACTTTGAATATTGAAAAAAAGAACATTATTTACTTGAATATAATACATAACTGCTTTGAAATTTGATCGATCACTTGTCTTATCTATTCTACTCCTAAATGAGCTGCCAATTATTTATTCATTCACAAAAATCATTTCAATTAAATTCTTAATCACATACAACAACTCATAATTCAAAGGCAAATCATACAAAAAAGTAATGATCAAATCATTCTTAGAGCTAAACCTAAACTTTAATTGTTTTTCCTTTTGCTTGTAAAGATTTATAATTAGTATAATAAATTGAATTTTTGAATTAATATATAGAAAGGAAAAGAAAAAAAATAAAAACTAAATATAACATATAGACGATATACTATACAGATGGTTAAATATGCCTATAAAAATAAAATCAATAAAAAAACTTACTTTGAAATTTTCATCGAAGTAGTAGAGTACTTTTATGTTTATTAATAAGTTGTTACCCTAAATTAATATAAAATGGGGTTAATTTGGTTTTGATATTTTTCAACTTTTTCATCTACATCGGAAAGTAACATTATCACCTTTTATAATGACAACAACATTGTCATGTTCATTGGAAAATTACTTTCGAGAAAGTTAAATTCCAAAATAAATAAATAAAATTAACATATTAAACCTTAAACTTATTTTTCAATTGATTAAATTCTCAAAAAAATTATCACTTTCTATTATACCAAATGATACCTAAAAATTATGAAGAGTAATAAGTAAAAGTAACCATGGTATGAAAAAAGAATACATTATTTTAATTTATTATTTGTATAAAAGAGTTATGAAATATTAAAAATAAATTATGAAATATTTATTTAAAAAGAAAAGGAAATTCTCATAGACTTTGAATATATTTATGAACAAAAATTCCGCTTACGGTCATGATTGGCACGTTGTTGGTCCAATTTACTATCATTTTCAAATTTAAGAAAAAAAAATGAAACAAATCATTTCTGGAAAACGTTTTCTTTTTTTTTTCTAATTAATTTATTAATGTTTCTGTATCAAAAAATATATATTAATGTTTCCTTCTAGATTGTAATTGTAATGTCGTTTTCGTAATAGAATAATTACATTAAATCTCATGTGATTACCAGATGATTAAAGGTGTTTATCGTTTCAAGTGTGATATAGATTCGAGTCGTGTTAATCACGTTTGTTATTAAGGTTTTATCCTGTTATTATAATTAAAAAAAGAAATAATTACATTATTATAAATACAATAATCACCCTCTAGTATTTTGTTATAATAATTAAATTTACATGTTTTATTTTAATAATTTAAAATAACTTTCAATAACAACATATATAATTATGAAGTATATTTTTATTAAATTAATTTTCTATAACATTTTATTATCTCAAAATTTAAATAAAATTATAATTATTTCATATAAATAAACTTATTAATTATATTTTATTAAATGAAAATGAAAAAAAGGACTTTGGATTCTTCTTTTGTTGTAATTAGATAAAGATTTTATTGCACTATTTTACATGGATATCACAAAACGCGTATAAGATTGGAGCATATATAAAATAGAGTTAAAAAATTCACATAGCATTGAACTCCTTAATGAAATGAGTTGGTGGAATTTGAGGACTCATCTAAAAATAGTTTAGGTGTTGATGTTAAATCAATTAGTGGGATGGATATTTTTATTTTTATATTGCTATTATATATTTTTTTAAAATGTCTGTTTATATTTTCTTAATTCTTTGATAACGTATATACATTTTGTACACACATATATTCGAATCCGAATCTCTTGGAATTAATAATATCTTCTTTTTTATTGAAACCACTCGTTGAATTCAATTAGTATTGTGTTTTTAATTTATGGGTACAGTTATATTTATCTATTTATGGGTATAATATTATATAAAGATTATTTTTTATACAATATTTAAAATTACTTATAATTTATTCTTAATTCTTAAATAGAGATTAAATAAGTTTCAACGCTCAAATCATTGAGATTTTAAAATAGGTCAATGAATTTAAAATATTCTTTTAAAAAAACTTAATGATTATCTAAGTGAGATTTAGTCATCATTAAGGGTTTAATATTTGAAACCTATTGACTTAGTCAAGGATGCGTATATCTAAATATTAGATAAAATTGAGGTTTGCAGAAAATAATACCATAGACAACTCATCAAGTGGTCCACCGCTCCACGCGCTAATGTTCGCCTTGTCGTTCCTGCTCATTAAACAAATATTATTTTTTAATTTAATGATTAAATTAAAATATTATATAATATTTAAAATTACTCCTAATCTTATTTAATCCTTACATGAAGAGGTAAATGTAATTTAGACCACTTGAACTTAAGTTTTCATATACTAATAATAATGTTGATACGAACCGAACTAATATTTAAATGATAAAATTTTTAAATTTTTAAATATGAGTTTCCTTGGGTATAAATCACATATAAATCTTTAGTTTAGATTTTATTTTATTCAAATTTTGAATTTGTCTAATTTTATAATTTTTTTGAATTTTTTATTGTTTTAATTATTTTATAATTTTAAATTATTTGTTAACTTGATATATAAGATAAATAATGACATGTTATTATAGAGTATACTAAAATTATTATATGAATTGACATACTAATACCATTAAAATTGTAATGTTTTAATTAATATTTCCGTTAAAAAAACAATTTAATTTTATTTGAAATATAAACAATCAATTTTATAAATTGCAACCACAAAATGGAGATAAATTTTATGAAAGATTTATTGAGTTAGTTAAGATGGTTACACCAAGAATCTTTTTTATTTTGTTTCATTTACTTAATTCTTAGATATTTTCCAAAAGTTATAATTATAATTACATTCACAATCAATATAGCTTAAATAAATATAATAGCTAATATAATGAACTATTAAAGGTTAAATTATATTTTACTCCTTTCACTCAAAAAATAGATAATTTAGTCATTATATGTTAAATTGAAGAGCATATTGGTCATTTCTAGTAAAAAATTATCAATTTCTACCGTTAAAAATTGGTTGCTAACAGAATAATTAGACAATCACATGTGACATGTCATGTATGTCTCATTTTACGTGCATGGATAAACTTTTAATAGTAAAAATGGACGAAATTTTTAATAGAAAGACCAATTAGCTCATCTTTTTTAGTAGATGAAGCAAAACGCAATCTGACTCATAATACCAAGACCTTCATAATACTTTTACCACTATTTAATTAATAATCAAAATATATTTAGACCAATAATCAAAATAAATTTTAAAAATATTCACACAATAAAACTTGAATTTAAAAACTTAAAATTCTTAGAATAACCTGATTAAAAATATAATTTCCATTTTTGTCAAGAGTATTAAATTAAGTTACCAAATGCCTTTTCCCTAATTAAAAAAATGGGATAAAGAAAGGGCTAGTAACTGTAAAATTCAATTAATAAAATTCTTCATTCTCAATATTAAATTGTCTTCGAACCCCATGTGATGGTCTAATGGTTAAAGATGTTCACTGTCTCAGGTGTGATCTGGATTCGAGTCGTCTTAGGTACGTTTATTATTCAGATTTTACCCTGTTATTGTAATTCAAAAAGAAATATTGAATTGTCTTTAAACGAATTGATTTTTTTAAAGTACAAGCATAATAATAATAATAATAATAATAATAATAATAATAATAATAATATAACAAAAACTTGAAAGAAGAATTTAGATAACTCAAATTATCTTTTCAAATTTCAACTCTAGTAGGGGAATTTGTGAAATTCCTTGATTTTTACTACAAGATTAGCATTTAAAGATTTTTTTTCATGCTATTAGCTATTCTATATTTGATATTATTTATTTTTAATAATATTAATTTCCCATTATAATTATTTTATTAAATTTCAATATTATTTTTTCTGAAAAAAATGTTTATGTAAACACAACAATTATAATTGGTAGTATCGATATTTAAAATTAAAGTTTTATAAACTAAATTAAGACTTAAAAATAAAAGTGAAAATGGGTAAAGTGATAAACAGGTAGTAGTGAGTGTTGCCAAAACGTGGGTCTCAGTCTTATCTGTCATTGCTCAAAAGATTTCCGCCAACACATGATAAGGACCCTGGAACCTCAACACTACCAACTCATTCTTGCTTTCTCCTTTGCTTTTCTCAGCTAAAATCCACACTCCTCCATTATTTCTCCATTTCACTCATTATATATTTCCTTTTTATTTCCAATACTATTTTTTATTAAGAATTAGATTGAATTTTGTTTATTCTATTAAAAATGGATAAATTAATTTCTGTACCTTAAATTAAAAAGTAATTTGTTCTTTTTGTTAAAAATTCATCCATTCGTACTGTTAAAAAATTGATCTCTACACGTTAGCATGAAATACATGTGCTATGCCACATGTCATTGTCTGATTATTCAACCGTCATATTAGTTTTTAACAGTACAAATGGATGATTTTTTTAACAAAAAGGACTAATTTGTTATTTGATATAACATGCAGGGACTAATTTATTATTTTTTGAGTAAAATAAACAAAATGTAATTTGACTCTTAATATAAGAATCTCTATAATACTTTTTACTAATGACAAATAATTCGTGTTGTTTATTTAAATCTTCAATGACATTAATTTTGAATTCGAAATCGATCATCCACTATGTGCCCTTTATAAAAATAACCTTTTAATCAATACTTTTTTTTAATTTTTTAGTAGCTTGTATTAACTTCAACCCATGTTGAAAAAAACTTGATTTCTACCAATTCAATCAATAATCAACATTTATTTAAAAGATAAATTAGTATTTGATACACTTGATGTATTGTTTTATTTTACAAATAATTTAAAAAAATTGTCACATGTCTTTTTTTTGTATCAAATATTTTTCCAAAAGAATAATGTAATATTTTAATCTTTGAATTTGACAAAATTTCCTTAATGTTTACTTTTTTTTTTATTCACATTAGTTTTAGAATTTGACAGTTCAATTTTGATCTTTATAGTGGTACGAGGCTTTAAGATTGTGTCACATTATCACTTAATTTTTAATAAAAATTATAATTTTTATGGGATGATTTGGCACAATATCAAAATGTCATATTATCACATAGACAAAAATTGAAAAAAGTGGTCAAGTTACAAGTTTAATGTGAGAAAAAGGACTAAGTTGACAAAATTACTAAGTTTAATGACTAAGCTCTATATTATCCATTTTCATTTCGGTGTTTATTTTAAAAGTGGAGTATTGAGAGAGATGGTCAAAACTATTAAATAAGTAAAAATTAAATTTAAATAATAAGAATAAGAACAATATTAAATTTGTTTATTTTTTTGGTAAATTAATTTTGTTTATTTTTAAAGTAATAAACTATAAATCTTTACTAAATTTATTTTTTTTTGTGAAAAAATTAATTAATTTATTAAACCAAAAGATCCAAAAGGAATAAATTTACGATAGAAGATCTCACCAATTTATCTTTCAGTTGGATTTTTCAATCTTTCAGTTAGATATGTAGCAAATAAGGAGGAATCTTTTCAATGATTGAGATGCTAACTAATGTTGGTATTTTTGGGTAAATTAATGATAGTCAACCAAAAAAAGTTCAAATTTATTCTATTTTAGCAAAACTTTAGATTCATTTTCTGTATTTTAAAACTTAAACTTTAAATTTTCTTATTTTTCGATTTGAAAATTTTAATTCAGAATTAATATCGTTAGTGTTTTTTCATTAACATTTATCAATTTAATCTTTTAAAATTTATAAAGATATAGATATTAAAATGGTGAAATTACATTTTTATTATCATAAAAATATACAATTTAATTTCGGTTCCCCTAAAAAAATTTTCTGACTTTGCCCCTGCGTTTATCATATGTTACATCAAATCAGTGTAGCTTAATTAACATGTAAAGTTGGTAAATTCTGATTGAAAATACGAATAATTTTAATGATTAAATTAGAAGAGTTTAAGAATCCAACGAGTGGCTCCAGTAAAAAAGAGGATGTTGTTCATCCTAAGATACCGGGTTCGAGCACCTATGTGTGCGTTGTCAAAGTGTTAAGAAAATATGAACAGATATCATCATGTAATCACACCAGTATATTTAAAAAAAAATTAAAAGAGCTTAATTGGAGATTAAATCTTTCAAAGTACAAGGGCTAACAACGTAATTTAGTAGGAAATTGCGAAAGAGAGGGATTTTAGCTTTGGCATTGGTCCAGGCCAGGGGTAGCGAAAACAAGTCAAGAGAAGCAATTAGCATCAATCATGGCGATGTATTATGGCATCACCATCGACTTGTTTGAAACGCTGGCACAAAAATACTGCTGTATAAGGGTTTTTCTTTCTCTTTTTTTAATTTTTAGAATAGCTGTATAAGTTTTTTTTCTTTTTCTTTTTTGTAAAGGAAGCTATACAAGTTTTTATATCACTTATCATATGGATGATTAGAATAAAATTTTGCAAACCAGCAAGCTTAAAAATATGAAGTAATTTGATTTTGCATTAACTGAGATATAAAGAAATTATACATTTGAAGTAAGAAAATAGGGAGAAAAAGGTAAAAATAATTTATGTATAGGTATAAGTAAATCTTAAAACGAGATAAAACTTAAAATTATATATGAATTTTGGTTTATTGTGTAATTTTATATTTAAACTTTGATTTTATGTAATTTTATATATAAAATTTTGATTTGATTCAATTTCCACAAATTAATAACATAATTATTTATGTACTATTATTTTTTATTTACATATTGTATATTCAAATATTTATATCTATCTAATATATAAATAACAACTTAAATATATTATATACATACATTTTTTATTTTGTAGTCATAACACGAAGTTTTGTCTGTCTCTGACACGTTTTTTAGTTTTTTCCAGTTTTGCTCAGTGTGTTTTGGTTGACTACGTACGATGATCTTTGATACTGTTGTTATGGAGGAAGGATTAGCAAATCTGAATTTGCTGGATGAAGAGGAAGATGCGTTCTGTGCAGACGCAGCAGTGGTGGATAATTAGTATTGTTTCTCTTTGGTCGGACGGTGTCTTACGGATAGTGTCGTTCATTTTCCGTCAATTAGAAATACTATGGCGGACTTATGGCATCCGATTGGAGGTATTCTTATTGCTGATCTTGGTGAAAGAAGGTATTTGTTCCAGTTTTTCAACAATATGGATAAAAATAGGGTCTTATCGGGAACTCCATGGTTTTTCAACAACCATTTGATGATTTTAAATAAGATTGATCCGGGGAAGATCCTATGACTGTTCCATTGTCATGTTTAGAGTTTTGGGTCCAAATACATGACCTTTCACCTGGGTTAATGTATGCTACGATGGCTATGCAGTTTGGTAATTTCCTAGGTACTTTTATTGAATACGACACGACTGTGACAACCTTGGGGATTCAGAAATTTTTGCGAATTAAAGTCAAAGTGGATGTGAACCAGCCATTGAAAAGACGTAAAAAGATTATTGTTAGGAATGATAGAGTTTTTTATGCCCGCTTTCAGTATCACAGGTTTGAGCCTTTTCTGCTTTATCTGTGGTAAAATAGGTCATGGAGAAAGTTTCTGTCCTTTCTGAGTTCGTCTGGATCCTTCAAAAGTTACGTTTGGTTGGGATGAATCCTTGCGGGCGTCGGTTAGGAGACGAACTGCTTCAGTTAGCAAATGGCTACGTGGTGCAAATGGATCGGAGGTCAACTTTCAAAAGAAGAGAAGTAAGGTGGCGGGAGAAAATCTTGGAGAAGGTGGATATGATGGGCGTAATTCAAGGGGGAGTGGATAAGAGGATATTCATAATAAAAGTGGTAATATGGATCGACAGATTTGGAAGAAAGATGATGCAACAAATCAACAAAATCCAAATCTTATCCCTGTAACACCCCTACACCCGGTTCACACGTATAAACCCGGTATAAGAGTATTACATACAGTGTCAGAGAATTAAAACGAGTATAACAAAAGTTTCTTTCAAATAATGTGTAATTGAATCGTTTTACTCAAAATATCACAAAATAATCAAGTATAATCAAAACCGAGACTTAAAACCAGTTTGAAAATAATGAAAATGTAATTTTTACTCAAAACAGGGCAAATATCGATACTTTTTCTTAAAAATGAAACCAAAGGGGCATTCTGGAACTCTGGCATCGTTACCACCTTAAAATATCGATACCACCATAAAATATTGATACCTCTGTTCTAAAATCAAGAAATATAGCTAGAAACTTCAAACTAACCCCCTGAAATTATATAAAAACTTTACCAATAAAGCAATTCAGTCTAAAACACAATTCCATTCAAAATTCATCATCTCATTTCATAAGTTCATAGTATTCCAAAATAACATTTATAACCCATTCATTGAGGACATATAAGTACCATTTGTACATGTCATTTTACCTCAAAATAAGTATACATTGTCTTGTAATCTTCCAATGTTGATGTAATTTGATGAGAGGAACCTAATCCAACCTTAGTTTCTTGGAGATCTTGTACCTATGCGTTGAAATAAACGCGTTAAGCCGGTGAAGGCTTAGTAAGTACTACAAGAGTCATTAATCATTCATCTTTTAATCACACGTTTCAAACTCATTCATATAATTATTTATTCATGTAAAATACATGCCTTTTATGTGTATAACATTTAACTTACAGTAGTGATATGAATTCACATATTCTTCCTCATTTCACATTTTAGCCATTAAAATCTCTTAGCTTACTTAGTTTTATCATTTTTTGATTTCTTATACATATATTGTACTTACCTTTCATGTAATTATCATTTCACTTACCTCAATGTCACAATTTGCACATTCTTTCTTTTTCACATTGTTTACCCTATTAACAAGACTCGGACCTTGGCGGATATACGGATCCAATAAAACACACCAGAATGGCACTCAGTGTCTCATCGGATAGTTCAAAACAATAAAGTGACATACAGTGTCTCATCGGCCTAGCCGAAGTAAAGTGGTATCCAATACCTCATCGAATCTATCCGAAGTAAAATAATGACACCCAGTGTCTCATCGACTCAAGGTCGAAGTATCCCTGAACTCTTCCTATCCTATGGCATGCCAATTATATCCGACTCAGCCCGACTAGTTAATAGGGATTTTCAATTTAAAATTCATATCACTTTCAATTCCAATTTCACTTTCACTTTCAATTTTGATCACAAATCATTCAAATTCAATTCAAATATATGATTAATTCAATATAAATTTTCATTCATCTCAATATTAACACTTACCTCATATTCACTTATTAAATATGAATATCGAAATAAACAATAAATAATGAATAATTCGGATTATAGTAAAACAAATTAATAACAAATCAATTTAACCAAATAACAACCAAATATCATAAACAATTAGGTACTAATAACTTTGGAAACCTTTGATTTATCCATTTCATTCTCATTTCTCAATTTCATCACATATCACTTTATATGCATCAATTTTTCATTTCTATTCAAATTTTCTTCTTTTTTTTAACATTAATTTTCAAAGCTGTACAATTGAGTCACAGTCACTAAATTATTTATATTTTGAGCTACAGAATTCGAAATTATAATCTACTTGATGATTCTGAAATTAGACTCAAATATATTTTTACCATAAAAATTTCAGAATTTTTAATTTAGCCAATTTTTACAGTAAATTCTTTCAATTTACCCATTCTCTGCTGCTTAACAGTTTCGACCTTTCTTTACTAAAAATTATTTATCTTTTATTACAGGAATCCAATAATGTTCCTGTCTGTTTATTTTGAAAATAGACTCATTAAGGAATTAACCATATAAATTTAAGTCTCTAATAATTTTTCTACATTTTTCTATGATTTTTCAAAGTTAGAACAGGGGAACTCAAACGGACTCTGACCTTGTTACACAAAATCAGTTATATCTCAGAATGTACAATTCCTTTTCTTTCACTGTTTCTTCCATATGAAACTACACTCAATAATATTTAATTCTATATTTAATTCAGCCTCTAACTATGTTTATACAATTTTGGTGAATTTTCGAAGTTAATCCTTTGTTACTGTCCAAACTGTTTTAATGAGAATACTTCCTTTCTCATGTTCTTTGCACTAAATTTCATTCAATCATACCTAATTGTCATACTTATAATTAAACATATCATTTTACTCATTTTTATCACCATTAATCATATACTAAAATCATATACTTGTAAAGAGAATAAATTTTCAATTTAAAACTCTTGTAGTACTTACAACTCTTGTAGAAAGCTTCCTTTCTCTCTTTGATCTTCTCTTTTCCTTTCTCTTCAATTGAGTCCTTCTCCTTCTTTTCTTTCTCTTCAATTTCATACAAAACACATATATTCACATGTAAGCTAAAAATTCCAGCAACTAATATTTTCATGCCAAAACATGAATTAAACATGTATGACATGCTAATCTCTCCATTACTTACCTTGACACTTGAAAATTCCAAATTACCAACTTGAGCTCTTGCTCCTTAACACTTCAAATATGGATTTTCTCATGAAATTAAGGTAGTTAATAGCTTAATCTTATGATTTTCTTAAATAAATTCCAAAGAAAAATGGAAGATTGAAGCTTGGATGCCTTAGAAATTTAAGAAGAAATGGTGAAGAAATGATGAAGAAAATGAAAAGAAGAAATGGGTGGAGATGGGGGTAGTTACGGCAAAAGCAAAGAGGAAATGGATGATATAAAATCATCCCTTTTTTAATTCTCCAGACATTTCTGATGGAATATCTCAACTTACCAAAAATGATCTAATTCTCCTTAGGTCTTTTGACATTTCATCACTTCTACACTTAAGTCCTTTCTTCAATCATTACTTATTTTAAACATATCAAATATTCTAAATTACTATTTTACCCATCTCTAATCACCATAACTCCATGATGACCTCATCATTTATTTTGGACTAATTATCCATTCCATCCTTCCTTCTTTCTCATCATTACTAATTAATCCTTAAATTTTCCTAATCTTCTTATTTTAGCTACATATTCTAATTCTTGACCCCTTCCCTATACTGTTCCAACTTCGATTCAAAAACGGGGATGTTACAATCCCTATTGGAATAAGGAAAGATTTGGTAATTAGTAAAGTTGGTCAACCTTCTGTTATGGCTGTTAAGGAAACTAGCTGGGATGCACCTGATAATTGTCTCTGAAGTTTGGGCCAAAATGAGGAACATGGCCTACTGCCGATTTTGGAAGGGAAAAACGACAGTGTTTGACAAAAGAATTAATTCCTCCATTAGAGAAGGAAACTAATAGAGCTCTCAACGGTAAATTGGCTGGCTCTGTTGGGCAAAGCAGTTGATAATAAAATTGTAAGTTGGAACGTCCATAGTTTGGGGAATCCACGGCACGTTCGAAGGCTCAAGAACAAAATTCGAGCCATTAATCCTCGTATTTTATTTCTCATGGAAACAAAGTTGAGTGTTAAGAAAATAGAGGTTACGCGTAGGAAGTTGGGTTTTCTGCATGGTGTAAAAGTTGACGCTAATGGTACAAAAGGGGGGTTGTCGTTATGTTGGAAAGAAAATTCGTTGGTCAGCTTGCGGAGTTATTCAAGCTTTCATATTGATGCGGATATTCATGATACTGATAATGGTGAGACTTGGCGATTAACGGGCTTTTATGGATGCCCGAAGGAGAGGAATAAACATCTTTTGTGGGAACTTCTTCGTTTATTGGCCAGTACTAACAATGGACCTTGGTTGACTGTGGGGGATTTCAATGAAATCCTCTACTCTTTTGAAAAGAAGGGAGGCAGGTTGCGTTCAGAGAAGAATATGGCTGAGTTTCGGTCAGCTTTGGAAGACTACAGGTTGAGTGATTTGGGATTTCATGGGCATTGGTTTACGTGGGAAAGGGGTCGATTTCAGTATACTAATATTAAGGAAAGAATTGACGGGGGTGTTGCTTCTTCAGCATGGTGGGCTCTTTTTCCTTGGTATTTGGTAGAACATCTGTCCTACTTATTGTCGATCATTACCTGATTTTGGTGAACACGTGTAGGAAGACACAGTCATTAAATAAAGGGGTGCCTCAGAAATTTAGATTTGAATCTACCTGGTATTTATAAAAATCTCTTGAGGATGAAATTAGAAATTAGTGGGAGGGTTCGAATGATGATATCCCTTGCAAACTGGCAGGTTTGGGAAAGCACCTTAATAAGTGGAATCTTCTCTGTAAGAAGGAAAGTAGAAAAGATCGCACGCATCTTGAGGCCCATTTGTTTGATTTGGTGGATCAAGACCCTTCGGATGATGTCCTAGCAGAAATTATTGAAATCCAACTCAATTTAAATCTTGAGGCGGATAGAGATGAATTGTTTTGAGAGTAGAGGTCCTGAATCAATTGCTTCAAGATGGGGATCGCTACACTAGTTTCTTTCACAAGGCAACAATTGGGAGGAAAAGGAAAAACAAAATTTTGGGTTTTGAAAGTAATGATGGTCGTTGGGTTTCTAGTAAAGAAAGCATGCTTAAGATAAACTCAGATTATATCCAGCAACTGTTTACAGCATCTGACATAGGAGATAATGAACGAGTTCTGAATTTGGTACAAAATCGTGTTATAGATAATATGAATGCGAATCTTCTTAAGTCATTTACAAAATAGGACATTATGCAGTCTATTATGTCGATGGCATCTCTAAAAGCACCAGGAATTGACGGGTTCTGACACTTTTTTACCAGAGGTATTGGCAGATTATTGGCCCTCAAATTTCTCATTATTGTTTATCAATTTTGCATGGTGAAAAAGAAATTAGGGATATTAGTATTACACATATTGTTTTGATCCCTAAAGTAGACAGACCCAAAAATATTACTCAATTTAGATCCATTAGTCTGTGTAATGTAGTTTATAAGATCATAGCCAAGACTATTGTTAATCGCATGAGTGAGATATTGGGAAATTGTATTGATGAAGCTCAAGGAGCTCTTATCTCGGGTAGACAAATTTCAGATAATGTTCTTATTGCTTACGAGATTCTTCACATGCTTAAAATGAAAAAAGGGCAAATTGGCTAGTTTTGCGTTAAACACGATATGTAACACCCAAAACCCGAAAATTATCGCTGGCTAGGGTCTTAGTGTCACTTTAATCATCAATCACTGTTCATCTTTAAACTTATGTAATTTGATTTTATATTACGAAGGAAATACACCCATTACGTCATATATTATCCTTTTAATTATATCCACAATTCAACAAGGGCAAGAAGGACAATTCCAAGATTTTTGGAGACTTCTACGATACCTGTTAGACATGTATCGGTAGTTTTCAAGTTAGTAAACAATTTATGAAATAGTGCAGACTTCTACCGATACTCTTGACAGTTCTACCGATACAAGTAAGGCAACTACTGATACAAGTCATACTACTACCGATACTAAAAACTCTAAATAGTTGAGAAATCCTACCCTGCAACTTCTACCGATACAAGTACTTAAACTATCAATACTTCATTGTACAAGACTAGCGATACCTATTATACAACTACCAAAACAACTCAAGTCAGTGACCAACCTCTCTCATACCTTGCACGTCAACCGATACAAGCAAGAGTTCTACCGAAATAAGTGTACAAAATTCAAGGAAATCATGCCTAACTCAAGTTATCAACCATTCATCATTCATAACTCAAAATTCAACATTTCATACATCTCATATAGTAAGTATCACTTTAAAAAACATGCAAACTTATGCAACATTTAACTAAAATCCACAACAAAGATTCATTCATCCATACAAATAGAATAAGTCATTTCATCCTAGTACATGCCATATAACCGAGTGATGTAAATACTATTGACGAGCTCTAGGGATAGTGTGATGTCCTCAAGATGGTCTAATCTTCAAGTCACAAAATGGAATCTACAAAACAATAACAATTTCACTGGTAAGCTACATAGCTTGATAAGTACATAAGGTATATCAATTTACCGAATAACATGTGTTGAACAAAACTGAAAGTCAGTCGGGCCAAAACAAAACTATACATTAGTGATCGTTATTCATTTTACTCCATGTTAACCTAAGGTCACGATGCTCGTTTTTCTCCCTGTTGACCAAAGGTCATGCCTGTTACCAGTATACAATGCTATTCTTAGCCATCGATACAGTATATCTGTTCCTTATGATGCTGCTCACACTAAGCTGATGAGAGTATGCAATCAGGCATAAATCTCAGCCATCGTAGGGCCTGTAATCCATTCTTGGATTCTATTCACTTTACTGTGACTCACGATGTCATAGAGAATCCACAACAAATGCAGGATCTCAGTCCATTTGACTTTGGCATAAGGTCGGGTAATTCTTCTTCTATCGTTTCTATCTTTCACAACTTCCGTTTATCGTTTCATTCATCAACAACCATAAGAAGGAAATTATAAGCAATTACAAGTAAGAATTAACAATTACGAACTTACCAGACTGGGTTGCAGTTGAAGAAAGGCTTCAAGGACTAATCCGCTAATTTCCCTTTTCCATGATCTGTGGCACTATCGTAGTCTATATCCACAAATCATCCAATTCTTACATTAAAACACTCAATCAGATCATATAACACAATTCGATCACTTTTTGGCAAAATTATGATTTTACCACTAACCTTTTACTTTTATTCATTTTAGTCCTTAAACACGTTACATGCAAAATAACCTTTTCTCTTACATAATCAATACCAATCGAATAATCCTAAGTCTCCACAAGTCCTACACTTTAATTATTTCACACAAAATACACACAAATTTCTTTATTTATCACTTTAGTCCTTAAACCCTAATTCCATTCAAAATCACTTTACAAAAAGATTTAACTCAAGCATCAAACATTCAAATCTATCACAATATTTCAAGAACAAGCATATTCAACAATGGTAAAATATTTATCATTTGATAGAATCACAAATTAGTCCTTGGGTTAGCTAGATTAAGCTAATATGGACTCAAAAACATAAAATTACTAAAAATGGGTAATAAATCACTCACCAATCGAAGCTCTAAAGTTTGGTCGATTATGAGCTTGTTCTTTTAGGGTTTTGGTTTGAAGAAAATGAAGAAAAGAAAATGAAAATAGGATTTTTACTTTTGTTTAATTAAATCTTAAGTTTATTTAGTAATTACCTTTTTACCCCTTTTAAAATTCCTTATGAATTTCATTTAACAAAGACAAAATCGTCCACTATACCTTCTAAGGGTATAATTACCATCCAAGTACTTTACCCTTCCTTTTAATTAACTTCTAAAACCTTTAATTAGCATAGCTCAACTTTTACACCTTTTACGATTTAATCTTTTTCACTTAATTAACTATCTAAATGATAGAATTCCTTAATCAAAATTTAATAAAATTATAATGTCATTGTAAACATTCAATAATTAATAATTATGACTCGACTTGTCAGAGTTGTGATCCTGAAATCACTGTTTCCGATTCCAGTAAAAATCAGGCTGTTACACAATATGAGTAAAGCGTATGACCGTGTTGAGTAGGATTTCTTAGAAAGCATGATGAACAAGCTGGGGTTTCATTTGGATTGGATTACTTTGGTGATGCGTTGTGTGTGTTCTGTCTCATACACTATGGGCGTTAATGAAGCTTTGAGTCAACCCTTTTTTCCCTTCTAGAGGATTGCGGCAAAAGGACCCCTTAAGCCCCTATCTATTTTTTATTGTGTGCTGGGGGATTTTCAACAATTTTGAATGAGGCTAAACAAGAAGGTCAAGTTCCAGGTGTTAAGATTGGCAGAGGTGGTCTTGCTATAATTCATATGTTTTTACAGATGATTACATATTATTATGTAATGCAACAGTTGATGGGCCACATGCCGTTCATAGAGCTATAGCAGAATATGAGTCTATATCTGGCTAGAGAGTTAGTTTCGACAAGTCTTTACTCTACTTTAGTGCTAATGTTGCATCTCAAGCCCGTGTTACAATCGAAAGAATTTTGAGGGCTTACATTGCATCAAATCTAGAGAAGTATTTGGGTCTCCCAATGATGGTGGGGAGGAAGAAGACATGGGCTTTTGCAGAGTACATGGATAAATTTTGAAAACGAATTGAGCACTGGTCTAATCGGTTTTTATCGATTGGTGAGAGGGAGGTCTTTATTAAGGCTATTTTACAAGCAACTTCTATATATGCTATGTAGTGTTTTTTGTTGCCCAAATTATTATGTCGCTAGTTAGAAGGTTTAATGAATAAATTCTAATGGTCTGATGGTAAATCAGATAAAGGAATTCATTGGGCCAATTGGAGTTCGCTTTGTGTGCCTAAAGCTGTAGGAGGGATTGGGTTTCATGATTTTCATTTGTTCAATAAAGCTCTACTTGCTAAACAGTTTTGGCGTTTGGTTATTAATCCTACCAGTTTATTATCGAGAGTATTTAAGGCTCGTTATTATCCATTTACTGATATATTTTCTGTTAAAGTTTCTTCTTACCCTTCATTTACCTAGCGTAGCATATGTAGTGCAAAGGAGGTTAACGAAAGTAGTGTTTGCTGGTGTATTGGTAACGATGAGAGTGTTAACATATTGAACGATCCCTGGCTTCCAGCTCCTGGTCATAGCAGAATATTAGTTCAAGCATCAATCTGAACTTTACTATAGTTAAAGATTTAATTGATAGCAACTCAGGTACCTGAAGGACATAGATTATCAAACAGCTCTTTGATAAAGATTAAGGCAGACGCATTCTCCAAATTTCGATTGCACAGCTCTCTCTTCCAGACACTTTTGTTTGGCGACACGATGCTTCAAGTACATATTCAGTGAAAAGCGGTTACAAAACACTCATTTCTGAGCAAGCTAAGCCTATGGACAGTAACCTTCCTCTATCAAAATTAATTACAAATCTTTTACAACAAATATGGGCTTTGTAACTCCCTTCTAAAATCAAGATAGATATGTGGAAAATGATTAATAATTTTTTGCCGCACTATGTCAATCTTGTTCGAAGGAGGATCAGGGCAAGCTTTGAATGCCCGTTGTGTAAACAACAATTGGAGAACACTGACCATCTATTTAGGCTGTGTGTAACACCCAAATCCCGAACACCGTCGCCAGCTAGGATTCTGATGTTACTATTCATGTAACACTGTTCATCTTTAAAAAAATATCCAAATATTTTAATCTTTATACAATACGAAATTCACCTCTTGTATTTTAGATCAATATTTAAACATAACACAATTTTATCAAGGGTAAAAATGACATTTCCAACATTTTAGGAAACTTCTATCGGGACATGAGGGTCAAGTATCAGTAGTAATCAAGTCAGTAAATAATTTAGAAACTGTGCAGACTTCTACCGGTACTTGTGCTAGATCTACCGATACAAGTATGGTTTCTACCGATACAAGTCATACATCTCCGATACTAAAAACTCCAGAGAGCAAAAATCCTCACTCTGTAACTTCTACTGATATATGCATACATACTACCGATACATCAAAGCTAAAAACCACCGATACTTGTTATTCAACTACCGATACAACTCAAGTCAAAGGACAACCTCTCTCCTACCCTATACTTCTACCGATACATGCACAAGTTATATCGAAACAAGTAAGCAGAAGTCTCAAGAATTAAGCCATGGCACAAGCTTAACATTCAAATATTTCCAATACAAGTTATGCATTAAGTCATCACACCTCATACATAACTTATAAATCTTTATAAGCATCTTAAGCTTAAACATCTAAGTTATACTTCATGAATTTACACAATCAAAATAGTAAGATTTCAACATCTATAATTCAACGTCAAAGATTAATATCATCTTAGTACATGCCAAATAACCGAGTGATGTAAATACTATCTAACGAGCTCCCAAGATAGTGTAATGTCTTCAAGATGACCCGATCTTCAAATCACAAAACGAAATCTACAAAACAACAACAAGTTCACTGGTAAGCTACATAACTTAATAAGTTCGCAAGTTCATCAATTTACCAAGTATTATGTGATAAACAACTCTATAAATCTGTCAAAACAGCACAATTGAACTTCAAATGTCGTTATTCATTTTACTCCTTGTTGACACAAAGGTCATGATGTTCATTTGCTCCCTATTAACCCAAGGGTCGTGCCTGTTACCAGTATACGATGTTATTCTTAACCATCGATATAGTATATATGTTCCCTACGATGTTGCTCACACTAAGCTGACGAGAATATGCAAACAAGCATAAATCTCAGCCATCGTAGGGCCTGTAATCCATTCTTGGATTCTATTCACCTTACGGTGACTCACGATGCTATAGAGAATCCACAACAAATGCAGGATCTCAGCTATCGAACCATTTTCTATCTTTGGCACAAGGTCGGGAAATTCTCATCTCGTCGTTTCTATCTTCACGTTTTCAATGTTCGTTTCTAATTTCCAACAATAATTATAAAGGCAGTTATAAGTAGTTATTAATAAGAATTTAACTTTACGAACTTATCGGACTAGATTGTAGTTGTGAATGGATTCTAAGGACTACTACGCTAATTTTCCTTTTCCTTGATCGGTGGCACGATCGTAGTCTACATCCACAAATCATTCCATTTCTCACATTAAATCACACAAACAATTCATTTTGTACAATTAAACCCTTCTTGGGATATTTACAAAATTACCTCTGACATTTCACTTTTATTCAATTTAGTCCCTAGACCTTTAAACATGAAAAATAATCCTTCTCTTCTACAATCCATCCTAGCCGAATACTCAAGGCCTTCATACCAGCCCCTTACATTTAATAATCTCACACAATTGCATCTAATTTTATCATTGTAGCAAATAAATCCTTAAACCCTAAAATCATCAAAATTTCCTTTATAAAATCAACAAATCTAACAACCAAGCTTCCAAAACTTTCATAAACTTTCAAGAATAAGCATATTCATCAATGGTAAAATATTTAACATTTGACGAATTCAAAAATTAATCCTCGTATAAGCTAGATTAAGTTGATACGGACTCAAAAACATAAAAATTACTAAAAACGATTAAGGATTGCTTACTCAAACCAAAACTCAAAGATTTGAATGAAAAAAACCCTAAATTTCTCCTTTGGCCGTGTGAAAAAGAAGAAGAAGAAGAAAATATGTGAAAATTCCCTAATTTCTTTCCTTTAATTTCATATATATATAATGGCAAACTTGTAATTTCTATGACTTTCATTATTAAGTTTAATGAATCATTTTTTAGCTTTAATTATCCATTCCCCTTTAACTTAACTGTCATAATATCCCACTATCTCTTTATCCATGGCTAATTTACCCCTTTAGCCCTTCTAATTACTTATCTTTATTTTTGTGCTCTTTTTTAATTTAGTCTTTTTTACTCAATTCATTATCTAAACATTAAAATTTCTTATCCAAATTTTAATGCAATTTTAATGACATCATAAATATTAGAATAAATAAATATTTGTTTTAACTCGCCTTGTCGAAGTTGTGATCCCGAAACTACTATTTTCGACACCACTGAAAATCGGGCTGTTACGTAGTGGGGATCTTAAGAAAATCTGGTTGTATCTGGGTGTCATGCCTTCCGTTCCTTTTTCAAGTACCTCAGATTACAGAGAATGGTTAGCACACGTTTTTTAAAATTTAGATACACAAGTAAAACAGTTAATCTCTATCTCGTATTAGGCTTTTTGGTACCGGAGAAACAAATTAGTACATGAAGGCAAAAAAGAGAGTATACAAGAATTGCTTGGTTTTATCAAAAGATATGCTCAAGACATTAATCTGGTTCAGCAGGATTTAGTGCGTAAATGACCCTTGCAGATGGAACAATGGCGGCCACCAGATGAGGGCTTTGTCAAATTAAATTTTGATGCTTCTTTTCTTACTCACAATAATCTATCTATTGTTGCAGTCCTAGCACGAAATAATGAAGGGAAAATTATGGGTGCTTGCTCTTACCTTTTTCAAAATTTGGCGGATGATTTTGTAGCAAAAGCAAAGACTTGCGAAATGGCTCTGTTGTTTGCAATCGAGATGTGTTTTCGGAGAATCATTGCTGAGGGTGACTCCCTGTCGGTCATCAAGAAACTGAGATCCCGAAAAGAAGATAAATCACTGCTCAAAGCAATTATTTACAAGATTAGAAGTCTGGAACGAAAGGTTGGGGAGATCTCTTACCATTTTGTTTGAAGAGATGCTAACATGGCGGCGCATGTTCTTGCAAAGGGGGGTCGTCGATGGACAAACCCACAATTCTGGGTGGAAGAGGCGTCGGCTTCTGTTGAGAAAGAGGTAGAAGCAGATTGGCTCAAATAGCGAAACTAGGGCAGTAGTTTTAATTGATCTCATCTTTGAAAGAAGGAGAAGGTTCGATGGAATCTTCTAAGTGGGTTTTCAAAGAGTTTCTTTCCTTTCCAGTTTCATTGTTTCTATGGGTTTTTTCTGGAGATTGAGGGAAGAAGGTTACTGGTATTTTCATGTTTGCATTTTGGGAGTTTGGCTTTTCTTTTGCTTTCATAAGATCTGATGCGTCCTCTCTCTTGGTGAACGTTTTGAAGATGGTTAGTCTTCTGAGGGTGGGTGGCGTGTTTACCTAATTTATTTTGGTTCAGTCTTTTCAACTACTTCATTTATTTGCTTTTCAGACTTGCCAAACCCCTATTAATGATAAAGTGCCAGCTATTTTTTTTCAAAAAAAACTAATATATAAATAAAATAATGTATTTATTTTTTAAATATATTCATTTGAATCATAATTAAAATTTTATGCATGCATTCGAACTACATTCAAAATTTCATATATATAATTACACCAAATCAAAATTCATATATCACATACATATTAAATTAAACTTCATGCCTTAAATTAAATAAATATGCTGTGTAACACAGTTTGATACAAAATTTGCATAAAGGCGAGATTTTAGTTTACTAAGGATAAAAAAGAGAACTATTATGTCATATACAAAGCATACTAAGGATAAAAAAGAGAACTATTATGTTATATACAAAGCATACAAATGTTATGAATGATGAAAATTACAATCAGGATCAATTATCAAATAAAAAATGCAATAACACACCAAAAAAAGCAATAATAATAATTTGAATCCCATGTGATGGCTTGATGGTCAAGGGGGTTCACCGCCCTAAGTGTAGCCCGGGTTCGAGTCGCGCTAGTTGCGTTTGTTGTTCGGGCTTTATCATGTTATTATAATTCACAAAAAAAAGTAATAATACGATAAAAGTTTAAACCTTAAAAAAGATTATTTTGTTTTATAAACATTCTTAAAAAACACAATTTTAACATTCTAGATATAGAAAACAAAGAAATCAATGATGATGAATAATTTTGGGTTAATCATTATTTAGGATCATGAATTTGGCAATTGTTTTCATATTGGGGTATAAATTAGGCATCTATTAATACATTGGGACTTAAATTTTTTTTTTTGTCCAAGTTAGTCTTTCAACTTGATAGTTGTTCTCATATTGGGACATGACCTTGACAATTGTTTTCATATTAAGGCCTGAGCTTTACGATTTTCAAAGATTAACTTGGATTAAAAAAGTTTAAGCCCTAATGTGGAAACAATTGCCAAGTTCAAGGACTAATTTGGACAAAAAAAAGTTTAAACCCTAATGTGAGAGCAATTGCCAAGTTCAAAGACTAATTTGGACAAGAAAAAAAGGTCCAATGTGAAAAAAATTACCAAGTTCAAGCCCTAAAAAGTGATTTAACCCAATAATATTTATAGCAAGTTCCCATTCAGTGATTGTTTTAAACAAGCCTATGCTCTAGTAACTATCGGTAGAAGTACAAGGCAAGATGAATTTCAACTACTGACTTATTTAGTGTCGGTAGAATGTTTCCAAGTATTGGTAGTTGTTTGAAGTTTCGGTAATTTATTTAGATGTATCGGTAGAAGTTGCAGGGCAGATTCACCTTGCTTTATGGAGTTTGTAGTACCGGTAGAAGTATGGGTTATATCGGTAGTACTTATACTTTTATCGATAGAACTCCTACTTCTACTGGTAGAAAGCTGCAGTTATTTTCACTTGTTTTTTTATTTGACTTTTACCGATACCTGTTCAATCGAGTATTGGTAAAAGTTCATCAAATTTTTAAAAATGTTGTTTTTAAATCAAAATAAATGTGATTGACTCCAAAACTCAAACATTGCTTACACGAATGTCTAGGAGACACTATTTAAGATAAATACAAGGGTTTTAAGTAATTAAATGGTGAAAGTTGATGAGGTAACAACTACCTACTCAGGTCCGGCGATCGAACCGGACAAGGGTGTTACAATCCAATTACTATTAAAAATAGCAGTAAAAAACCATCACATTTGGACCACATATGGTCGGGCATGCATGGAGAGAAAAAAAGGTAACTTCCTTACTAAAAATAGTAAGGAAGACTCATTATTCCTCAACTCAAGGGACGATAACCACAAGGACAGGGATTCAAGCTAATGTGACTTAGTCTTCTACCATATAATGGACGGCATGTTCATGGGAGATTATGGGAGATGCTTTGTTATTTTGGACATGGGTTCAACAACTATAAATAAGGCATTCATTCATTTATTTGGAGACACACAATATAGAGAAACACAACATATCATTCAATACTTTTCATAATCTTAAGTGCTTTTGCCTATTCATGGCTTGCTAAATGTCACGGGCCAAGGTGCAAAGCTTGTGACCATTGCACAAAATGCGCCTCAATGAGGTCTATCAATTAGATGGGACTCATTTGATCCACGATAACTGGCTCGATTCAAAAAGCTGTTAGAGAAGCCTGTTAGATTGAAGTCTAGGTGGCCCAATAATGTAGATATGGAAACATAGGCTACATTAGGAAATAGAGAAACTAACCTTAGAAGATTGAAGAGAACCATCTTATAAGATTAGATTATATTTGATTATGTAATCTTGTAAATCCTTAGATTTAAGGGATAGACTAATCTCATCCGTCGATGTAACTTGATCTAGATCGTCAGTTTTGGGGGAGCTCAATTATAAATAGAAAGCCTCCCCCTCACTTGTAATTCATCCATTGGAATTCCATTGATTCCATTATTTATTGTTTCTTTATTCTTTGAGATAAAGTTGTTACACCTCAAAATTTAATTTAGAAGTTTCGAGGATAAATTAAAAATTTTGGCTTGGAATAGGTTCAAAAATTTTGAATTGTGATAACCCAAAAAATATTTTCAATTATGGCTTTTTAAAAATTAAATCAATTTTCAAAAATAATATGGTAAAGATCTTCAATCTTAAAATAATGACTGTTTTACAAAAGGATTAAAATTAGAAGTGATTAAAGGGAAAATAAACCAAAATTTTAAAATCAACCTAATATTTTTCCCACCTACAAGAACTCACTAGACTTATTTTTTCCCTCACCCTTGTTGTCGTACCTTACAATCCCAAGCTCCATTGATTCTATCATTGTTCAACTTGTGGGTTTTTCGAATTTTCAATTAAACGCTCGTTTCCTCTTCAACTAAGGTAATATTTTGTTTTTCTATTAGTTTTTAATGATATATAGTCTTTTAAATTGAGTTTTTATTTATTTATTTTTGTGATAATTAAGTTTTTATTCATTGAATCAAGAGTTTTAAATAAATATTGAAATTTGGATCGTTAATGGTTAAATTTAAGATTTTGTATTTGGATTAAAGTTTCAAAAATGGTAATATTTATATATTAAATATTAAAAAATTTACATTAACATTTACAATTTAAAGGGAATGACAAATGAAAAAAAAAAATAGAGGATGAAAAAGTAATAATGCTTCAAGAAGTGCTTTTGCTGCTTGTTTAGCACAGTTTTTTATTTTCAAAAAAAGTTTTTCAAGTCAAAATATTTTTTTAAACATTGCTAAACACAATATTAATTACTCCAAAATTAAGGTAAACTAGTCGTCAAACACTCTAAATAGATAATGATAAAGAGATAATTTGATTAATTTCTATTTTAAATGATTAAATTAAAAAAAAAAACAGAATAAGAATTACCCATGTTAAATTACTAACCGAGTAATTTTTACCTAAAAACTTTGAAAAATAGAATTTGTAAAATTAGTTAAAAAAATCCGGACCTAATCTTCATCTCTCTTCCCATATCCCGCCGCCGCCAAGTTTCTAAATTTTAAAACCCTAAACATAACTTTGAAGATGTCTACGACAGTAAAGATATATTGAGTTATCCGCCATCTGCCTCTGCATCACTCTGTTATATTTGTTTTCCATCCTACTGTTTATTACTCTGTCTCATCTCATACTCTTTCCCTCTGTTTACTTTGGTGGGAAGGACAATTTTTTTAAAGCTATCGGTTTAGCGGGAAATACGGACCATTGTCGCCACTGTTTTTAGTTACACTGATATTTGCCGCCTCGATTCGCTGCTGTTCAAGTGAAAAATTTCACACTTCTATTGAGGCCTTTAGCGGTGGCGGTGGGCGCCGATATTGTGAAATAGCGGCCTGCGACACGCTACACCACCGCTATTTAAACGTCCCTTAAAACTGCTTGATGGCGCTTCGTTTCGAGGTGGGACTTTTAAACTTTGAATGCCGCATCTTTTGTTTTTATTTAACTTTTGAGACACAATCATCTTATCTTAACAAAAGATTTACCCGCTTCTTTTCAGCATATTATTACTATTATTAGTATTTTATCTTTCGTTTGTCGAATGAAAGTAACAGTTAGAGGAAAATAGCAGTTGTTGAAAATATTGATTTACAGAAACTGCTTTTAAACTATTTAATGGAATAATCTCTCTTTATAGAAGTTGTTTTCACCGTAATTTTGTTTCTTTTTCGGTAATTGATTCTTCTTACTAGTTATTACATCTGTTCCTGGATTATAAGGATGTTTTAGTAAGTGAACGTGATAATTTTTCCTTGGGCTAAATCTTGATGATTCTAACTTTAATTACGTTTCTTGATTTAACCTAGCGAGGTTTGGATGGTTGCTGATATGCAATTTTCTTATTTTTTTCTCTGGTTTTCATAGGTTCTAGGGAGGTTTAATCGTGCTCGGGCAGCTCAACTAACACTTCCTCACTTTGTATGCCAGACACCTCTGTTTATGCCCGTGGGAACGCAAGGTTGAATTTTTTAATATTAATATCACAGACATTCTATAGCATATTTAGGATACTCGGAACAATTTATAAGGATCTATAATCTTTTATGTTGCAGAATATATTGTACTTTCGACCCTTTTCTAAAAGGTAGTTTAGATGTTTCACATCATTGCCCTTAACTATTGATGAGATTGCAAATTCTTATAATTTTCTAAAACTAAGAAACGCCAATGAATTTGTTTGTATTTGATTCTACAGATGATTAGTTGTGAATATAAGTATCTGGAATTGCCTTCCATGAATGGACATTTAGCATGGATAATTCAAGATTGATGCATGCCTTGCATTATATACTTCACCTCTATCAAATTCTTATATACTTCACTCCATGGATAGCTCACTGCATCACGTGCCTTTTATTTCTTAAATCTTACTACTAGAGACATGGTTCCCCCTCCTCATGGCAGGCACAATAAAAGGTTTGACAACTGACCAGCTTGAGGATATTGGTTGCCAAATAATTCTTGGGAATACGTATCATCTGGCTCTTCGTCCTACATCTGAGCTTATTGATGAATTGGGTGGTCTTCACAAATTTATGAACTGGCCTAGAGCATTGCTGACGGATTCTGGAGGCTTTCAAATGGTTGTGATATGATTTGACATTGTTGTATCTCTCTAAATTTTTGGTTCATTTCATTGTTCATCATTTCTTTTAAATTTTCAAGTACTTGGTATTATGTGCATGCATGTATACAGTTTATATGGTTCTGTGCACTAGCGTCTTAAGGAAAAATAATAACTGTTTAGAAATTATGATGTTTTGTTTTCCTTTCTCTGAATCATAATTATGTTACTACTCTGCGTTAAGTCATGATCTCCAGAGGGTATGATTCAGTTAGTGATAGATAATATGTGTGTGGTATGTTGAAGATGACAATCTCTCTTGCTGGTTACTTTATAGGTTTCACTGCTGCATTTAGCTGACATCACTGAAAAGGGTGTAACATTTCAGGTGATTAGTTATTATTATTTTTGTGTGTGGTATGTTGAAGATGACAATCTCTCTTGCTGGTTACTTTATAGGTTTCACTGCTGCATTTAGCTGACATCACTGAAAAGGGTGTAACATTTCAGGTGATTAGTTATTATTATTTTTCTGTAGTGTTCATGAGATATTGGAAGTAGTTAGTATAATAATCTGCTTTAATATTAGCTGGAAGCAGACCCTTTTCTTGTTACTTCTTTCTTGTTTTTGTGATGTTTTACTTTTAAAAGGCTTCATGCTTCTTAACTCAGTCTCCAGTGGATGGAAAGCCAATGCTCCTAACACCAGAGGAATCTATTCAAATCCAAGTAGGTGCTTTATTTTAGTGTACTTTGGTAATTCTTGTTATATTATGTTTTTGGTAAAAACTAAAAGTTATTCTTTCTTCCCCCTAAATTTTGCAACACTGGCTCATATTACTGGGATGAGAGGAGGTGTTTTGTTATTCTTGGTTTCCTTTTCAACCAAATAATTGTCTCTTTTAAGCCATGAATTGAAATTTCATAAATATTACTTTTGGATAAATAAGGGGTGCTTGTTCTTCAAATGCTTTATAGTGTAATTTACTCTGATTTGTTACTCTCAATACATGATGTTTGTGATAGTTTCCCTTAATTGGTTATTAGCTGTATAAAGATCTAGCAAAAGTTAAGGATCACTTGCTATGAGAACCTTTTTGCCTTTGTATACATATTAACAGAATTATGTGCCTTCACCTTTTTATCTCTGAACCCATACTCTTTTATCCCTTAACAGTAACCAAGAGACATAGGATAAAATCCTAAATGTTTATTAGGCTTATTGTCTTTATATGTTTTGAATTTTCCATTTTAACTATAGGATAAAATCTTAAATGTTTCTTGGGTTTATTGTCTCTATATGTTCTGAATATTCCATTTTAACTTTATCTTCTCCTAAAAATTATACAGAATAGAATTGGAGCAGATATAATAATGGCTCTTGATGATGTGGTGAAAACTACTATTACTGGTCCACGAATTGAAGAAGCCATGTATCGTACCCTCCGCTGGATAGACAGATGCATAGCTGGTAATTATGCTTAAGACTGAACAACGCTCGCTCACGGTTCTTGCATGGAAATATTAATCATTTGGCTTAAAATCATATTATTTTACCAATCTTTTAGCTTTAAATAAGCATTTTGCCTTGTCTGCCATTCCTCTAGCTTGTTGAGGTGGATTATCTTTTACCAAGCTTGTATACATAACTTTTGAAGTTTTTAAAAAATGCTTATTCAGTGTGTTATAAATATAATCATACAAAGCAACACAATGTTATCGTTGAATGCCATTTAATTTATTAAATATCAGCTTTTACCTTCTGCACTTGGACCCCTCAATTTTCCATCAGTCATTTAACCATACCTCTTTCTGGTGTCCCACTTCTCTCCTCTTTCTCCTTTAAATCATTGTTATTTATAAGTAATGTTGTCAATTCTCTTAATGGTGACATTCTGATTGAGTTGGGTACTTTTTGCTGCCTTGATCTTATGGACAGCTCATAAAAGGCCACATGACCAGAATTTGTTTGGTATCGTACAAGGTGGTTTAGATCCGGTACTAAGGTGAATCTCTGATCTTCATCTCGCAACCATGCTATTTGATGTGTGTTTTACCCCTTTTCAATTACTAATGGTACTGTGGGCAACTTTTCCTTTCCTGATACTCATTTTTATCAGGGATATATGTGTTCGAGGATTGGTGGATCGAAATTTACCAGGGTATGTGCATTTTATATACATGAATATTGTCCTACTCATGCTATGTTTCCTTTGAAGATACTCTACAGTGGATGATCTGATCTTGATGTTTCATGCATTAGCAAGTTGCTATATAATTTTCCACAGCATTTCAATATCCAAGTTATTTTCTAGTACTATAAAATAAAAGGTTAATTTGACTACAGAATGATTTATTATTTGAACAGATGATCAAGGGATAGTGTCCTACTCGTGCTATATTTCCTTTGTGGATATTTTTGTACCACATTGATTTTACAATTTCAAGGAATAGTGTCCCATTCTTGTTAAGTTCCATTTGAATATATTGTTTTAGCTAGCTGCAACTGAAATTTTCCAAATTGGATTTCAATGCCTAAATCCGTTTCTAGGGCTAGAAAGTAAAAGGCTGGTGTTACTATTAGCTTATAAAATGATTGATTATTTAAGAAAATAGAACTCCAGAATCTAAATCTCTGATTCCCAGCATTATTATTCTAAAAAAAGATGCTGCTAGAGCCTAGTTGACTGGTATTGTGATAGCCCATGCCAGTTTCTGTTTGAACTCTCTTTTTGTTGTTAACAATCATAATTGCTAGATTTTCTTTACTATTAGTGTTTTGCCAACTGTATAAAGATTCAGTTAACAAGCTGAATTAACTTAAGTTCACTTGTGAGACAGCTATGCTATTGGTGGTCTTGCAGGCGGTGAAGATAAAGATTCATTTTGGCGTGTTGTTGCTCAGTGTACTGCGACACTGCCTGAAGATAAACCACGATATGTCATGGTAAAAATGAGTTTTTTCATTTTAATCTACATCATTCTGACGAATTGCACCTTCTTTTATCCATTTATATTGCTGTAAATCATTATGTGTGCTTGCTTCATTTCAGGGTGTTGGGTATCCACTGGATATTGTGGTCTGTAGTGCCTTGGGTGCTGACTTGTACGACTGTGTTTATCCGACTCGAACTGCTCGTTTTGGCACTGCCCTTGTCCCTGAGGTAATACATTTAAAAAGTATTTTGAGAGTCAGTGTTCTCAATCTTGTTCATTGAGTGCTATAATGTCATTTGGTTTAACTTTACATATGAATGATGTTTATGGCACCAAGCCACAACATGCCTTTCTTTCTGTTTGCCTTCTAGTATGACTAGTCTTTTCTAGTGTTACTATAACTTGTGCCTTGCATGTTTTGTTCATCCTTGTATTTACAACCTATGTTGGTTTGGGTCTTCATTTTTCTTGAAGTGAAGCAAGTATGTCTTAACACCTATGCCCAACACATTTTTATACATGTATATGGCGATATGACTCTTCAAGGTCCCTCCAAATTCATGGAAAAACTTAAAATAAATTGAATACCTGTATCCAACACTAATATTCGAGTCTCTAGGTGAACATAGTATGGTAATGCTAAAAGTTCGGTCTCAGAACTTCACCCCTTATGAATTGATATTTTTGTTTTGAATTTTAACAAGTTAGAATGTGAACCTAAAGAGTATTAATTACACCCAACTTTTATTTTAAATATGAATATAGGATTCTAATGTTATTCAATCACCTATTTGCAGGGAGTGCTTAAACTCAAGCACAAGGCAATGGCTGAGGATACTCGCCCTATTGATCCTACATGTGCTTGTATGGTATGCATTTCATGACATATTTGCTTAAAATTGTTAATATATGAATTGACTTCTTGGTGTATTACTCTATTTGCCTAAATATAGGTCTGCAAGAACTATACAAGGGCCTACATTCATTCTCTTGTCACAAAAGATGCTATGGGATCTCAGCTTCTTTCATTTCATAATTTATACTATATGATGCAGGTACAACCTTAAAGTTTCTATGTTTTAAGCTTTGTTGTTTTCATGTGTAGTTTATTTCGAATGATTGAGAGTAAATTTTTTGTCAATTTCAGCTTAGCAGAAATCTACACTCATCCATAGTCCAAGGGAACTTTCCCGAGTATGTTTGCCTCTTGCTTTGTCCAGCTTTCTTTTTTCTCTCATTTCTTTTCATGTGACATTAAGAAAATTATTGTTCTTAATATCTTGTTGCAGGTTTGTATGCAACTTTTTGCAGAAAATGGTAATCTCTTTCTTCCTGACACTGATCTTTCTAAGATTTAAGAGTTTTTCAATCATGCTTAACATCCTCTATCTTTTAATTTTGTTCTGTAATCTACTTCAGCATTTCATTCTTCCAAAACATTATTCTTTAGTGGTGGTTAGCTCAAATTTAAAATTATTTTGAAGTATTATCTTCTTCCTAAGTTTGAGTGATGAAATATTGTCTCGTCTTGGGTGAATACAGTGACATCTATAGCCCAGTTTACAAGGCTTACATTGCTATAGCACCCACTTCTAACCTTACATAAATTACCATCCTCACTAGCCCGTTAAAACATCTCTATTTATTACCCAGCAACATGGATAGAAGAATTTGTTTATCGATCTTTTTAGAGCAGCATTCTGTTTAGAAACCTTTTCACCTTAAACCTGGTTTATGCTTGCTAGTTTACAAATTCTGTAGCTTCAAGAATTAGGACTTCCAAGTTTCTGAGGCAAATAGCTGGTATCTAACCATGTGCTTGTTTTCATACTTTCAACACATCAATGGCAATCATGCGATTTTGTCATTCATTTGTTTTCTCCTTTTCCCTTGGTTTATTGGTTAATGAGCATCATGATTATAGTTGTTCATAAAAAATCGATACTGTCCTAGCTGCAAGTAGAAAGAGTTGATTAATTTGATGTTCCATCAACTGGTCATTTATAGGAATATTTAGGTTAAATTACCAGGCAGGTGCCTATTTTATAGGCTTAAAATCAAAGTAGTCTTTCTACTATATAAATGAGCAATTTAGTCTTTGTACATTTAATTTTGAAGTAAATAAGTAAAACTGTAAGAGAGGTTGAGCATTAAAAAATGTTTGATTGGTGGTGTATTAAAGTGACACGAAAAATTGAGTAATTTAGTCTTGTTTTTTAAGAACTGTTAAATTTTGGGGTGGGTTTTCTTCTCACTTTAAAACAAATGTTTAAGGTTACTGTCATTTAGGGTTTGCATGGTATGAAGGGTAGAAAATTTGTTAATCCAATGGTTAGGATTCATAACTAGTTTCTTACTTTGTACCTATTTGTTTTCAAATTAGATGTACAGAGACTAAATTGCTTAGAGAGATTAATTTACTCTTCAGGCTTTAGTATAAGGACACACCGAGTAGATTAACTGAATATATAGGAAGTATTATGTTGCTGTAAGACTTGATGATACCTTTGTCCTGTAGTTTCCAAAAGGAGATATCCCTGAATGGGTCTGTAATGCCATGGAAGTTGCTGAAATTGATATCTCTTCATGTTGTGCTCCTTTTCGTTACATTCAAGCTACTAAGGTTCAGTCTAATTTGAATGAAGATGAAATTCAAGCTGTTTAAACTAATGTTTGAGGTTCAAGTTGTTCAGACTAGCATTAAGGCTTAGTCCATTCAGAATGGGGATGAAGTTCAAGTTGCTTATTTCCTCGTGATTTTGTTCCTCTTGTTTTCCTCGATATCTTTGAAAGTGCATACATCATTTTTTTCTCTACATCAAATGTGTTATGGTCTAGCATTCTTCTGGAAAAGCTCCGATTTTGTTACAATTCATGGATATATAGTTTTGTTATGTAGTCTGAACGATAATTTAATGTTTATGAAAGAATTCGTAATAGTAGTAAAATTTTGATATCATGCTAATAACAAGTAATGGAATTGTAGCTTAAGATTGAACGATAAAGCTTGTTGGCAACAAAAGTAATTTGCGGTTATCAAATGATATAAGCGGCAGCCAGCGAGTGATTATCAATTTTATATTCATTAAATAAATTTATGTTGTTGCATGTAATTTATGTATTTAATATTTTAATTAGTTTTGACGTATTTTTAATTACTAATGTAAAATAATATTTGTTATTGTAATTGTTAAAAATAATATAAATGTATCCATTTATTTAACAATTTAAATATAATAAAAAATTTTCAAATCATAAATACAATATTTTATCAATTTAATATATGATATAAGTTTTACTTCATATAATTAATATATAAACTAACATTTTTCAAATATTAAATAATAAATATAATTAACAAATAAATTATTTTTATCATTCAAATAAATTGTTAATAAAAAAGTCTTAATCTTTTTTAAAACATTGTGTTAAAAAATTGATATAATTAATTCGATTTGAGATAAATAATGTAATTTGTTTTTTAACAAAGCAACTAGATTTCATCAAATAAATGGGTATGGGTGACCAAAATAGCCCAAAAGAAGTCCAATACAATGCAAAAACAGAAAAGAAACCCTAGCAAATAAAACAACCAAACGTCAGTCTGAAAATAGAATAGTAAAACAAGCAGAAAAACTAGAAAGCAAAGCAAGCCCAACATCCTGAAGCAAATGCAACCAAAGAATTCAGATGAAGAAAGCTCTTCAATGATAAGCAGCCACAAGACAGAAGCCAAAATCCAAAGCTGCAATCAGATACAAAATCCAAAGAAGAGCATAAAGACACACCCCTAAACAAGGCAGAGGTTAACAGCGAGACATTCATAGCAGCCAATCAGTTTCAGCTGCTTGTTCCACCGCGGTCGGGGCTTCCTCAACCCAAAATAGAGGGTTAGACAGTTGGCATCCCAAGAATGCCATAGCATGAGTTGCACCATTCGCTTCACAAAACACATAGTTGAAAATGAGGGCCGTGAAGGAGTGTCGACGGGATAGAATATCGTGGATGATCGGGCTAAGGATCGAACTATCAACAGCGTTGGAGTTCAATTTTTTGATGACGGTGAGAGAGTCACCTTCAATTACAACATGTTGGAAATCAAGATCTATAGCAAATAGGATGGCCCTTTCACATGCAAGTGCTTCGACCACAAATGCATCTGCCACAAAATCTATGAGGGTAAGCACAAGCACCCATCAGTTGTCCTTCTGCATTTCTTGCAATAACCCTAAAAATAGATACTTTAGTGTCATTAAAACGAGGCATCAAAATTGAGTTTAATCATTCCAACAGCAGGGAGACTCCAAGTAGGATGCGGATCCACCCGAGGCATGTCAGTTACCTGAGCTAAGACTGAGAGCTCCCGAACCCGACCCAAAATGAAACCAGCAAGATCAGACATAGATTGCCGCACACCCTCATGGAGTAAATGATTGCGGGAAGACTATAAAGCCACCCAAGTAACAACCAAAACTTGTCTTTGTTCAGTACTAGTAATCTGAAATAGTTGTTCCATCCAGGTTGAGTAATTTGGACATGTATCAGGGTGAACCAGATCTACCTTCAGTAATGACAGGAGCTCCCGAGTGACAGAGTAGGAATGCACTATATGATCCATCGTCTCACCGGCTACACAACATAGTGGACACATATAATTTGTTCTTAGATGCCGTAGGTTCAAGTTAGAAAAAGTAGGCAAAAAATGTTATAAAGCCTCCAACAGTGGATTTAAGCTTACCCGGGAGATGTAGATCCCACAATGAGCGATAGAAATGTTTTGGGGCAATAGGCATAGGGGGACAGTTAGAATCAATAGAACGCTTCTTTGAAATGAGAAGCATGTAGCCACTTTTAACAGAATAACAACCTGTGCAGTCATAGCGCCAGATCACCAAATCAGGAAGCCGAGATCTTGCAAGGGGAATGCCTAAAATCATATCAGCCAGTTCCCCCGATGCCACAGCGTGAACAACATCTTCATGCCAACAACAACTAGTCATAGGAGAAATTAGCTAGGAGACTTTAGAATACCGAATATCAATAGAAGAGCACAAAAGTCGACCGTCTCCGAGACCGAAAATCCAAGAATCATTCCCTATGTTCACAGAAGCCCCTAAATGCAACAACCTCTCACACACCAATCAAGCTGCCAAATAAAAGAGGGGTTGAAACCCAATGGAGTTGAGAGAAAACATCCATATGGGAAGTACCTAGCTTTTAACACACGAGTCAATAAATAATCTGGTTGTGTCACCAAATGCCAACCTTGTTTAGCTAACAATGCCACGTTAAAGCTCGTAAAATCTCAAAACCCCAAACTTGCTCCACTTTCGGCATACACAACTTTTGCCAAGAACTCTAATGCATACCCTTCCTAGACTTACCATTCCGCCACCAAAAAGTATTGAGCAACCCCTTCATTGTGTGACAAAGTCTAAGGAGAAAAAGAAAGAATTGTATGGCATACACCGGGATAGCCTGAAGAACAACCTTAATACAAATTCCTTACCCCCCATCGAGAGAAGCCGTAATGACTAACTATCTAGTCTTTTCCGTAGCTTATCTAGAAAATGTTGGAATGCATGATTCTTATTGCGCCTCACCATCATTGGGAGCTCGAGATAAGTCTCCAACGTCGATGCAATACGAACACACAGAACAGAGGCCACATGGGCTCGATTTGCCTCAACCATATTCATGCTAAAGTAAAGAAGCGATTTATCAAAGTTAACTCCCTGTCTGAACACCTGTTCATAAGTAGAGATGACATATAAAATCCCCTCAGCCTCTGAATGTGATGCGATAACAAAGAGAATATAGTTGTCGGTGAAAAACAAGTGGTTCAGTGACTACCTAGACTGACCAATACAGATCCCCTTCAGAGCACCCAATCGTTTTGTCTCATCCAACAAGATTGAAAAACCTTGCGCACAAACTAGGAACAAATAGGGACTCAATGGATCACTCTGTTGAATCCCCCTAGAAGGCTAAAAAAAGGCACCCTGAAGACTATGGAGGCCAACTATATAGGGCATAGAACCAATGCATCGTATGATCAAAGTGATCCAATCGACATGGAAACCTAGTCGAACCAGCATACCAGCCAAGAAATCCCACTCAACCCTGTTATAAGACCTAAATTAAAATCCTAAATTGCTTAGAAAACAAACTTCCTAAGTGCGAAATTGATCTGAATTGACAACTACATTTGACGGTAGGTTAGTATACAACCATTGATTTTAATTTTATTTGCTTTGGTTCCCCAACATATTTCTTTGTACAATGTAACTAAGATAATTGATTCCCAACTGAGTCACCTGACTTGTTTTAAGTTAATTAGTTGCAGGAGCCACCTTAAATGTACTAGATTTCAAGATTTATCTAGCATTAAAATATCCCAATCAGTCTCAGTATGAATGCTCAAGCGAATTGTCGTCTTTCAACCTCACTAGAAGAGTTGTCGATATGTGAGAAATTATTTTCTAACCATTTCATATCTATCCAATTGCCACTAAACTTGTTTGACACATTGCCTAATAGTTGGTGGAAAATTGCGCTTCAATCACCAATGCGCACTGCCCCCATAGAGACTAACCCATTAACTGGTAAGCCGAGTTGTAATGTCACATTCTCAAGTGTAATCGTACACTCACTGCACGAAAGATGGAACGTGTGTGTCTTGGGTCTCCATCTTTCTAGCAAAGCACTGATAACTGTGGGCTCCAATTTAGTCCTGTTGAGCATACGAGACAAGTGCAAGAATCCTGCCTCTTCCAAGTGTTGTTCAATAACACGCGATGCTCTCGCACTTAAATTGTGTATATATGTCTCGATAATTTGATCTTCATCCTGATTATATAAACATAAAAAATTTAATAGTAATATTAACAACTTAATAATTATATTAATTCAAATAAAAATATAATATTATTTTCTTATAATTTGTAATTGGATGTTGGAAATATGTTTATGATCCAAACGAATTAGAGGCATTGACATTTTTAAAAATTTTAAAATTATGAAAATAAAATAAAATCAAAGAAATTACAAGATAGAAAATTGAGAGAAAAATTTGAGAGAAATTGAATGAAAAAATTGATAATAAAAGAGTTGAGAGAAAAGAATAGATGAATAGGATTGTGAGAATAAGATTGAATGAAAAAAATTGAAAATAGGCAATGACCGTTGAAGAAAAAATGTTGTTGGTCAACTAGTCGTTCCCAATGGTTAGGAAATCAAAGGTGGTGATTTTCTAATCGTTGGAAATCCAACGGTTTATATAATTTTTTTAAAAATCCAGCTATTGGACGGGACAATGCCATGTGGTGACAACGAGTTTTGTAGATTGCGTTTTCTCCTCTTCTCCACGCCACATGAAAACGCGTTTTATAGGGAAGTTTTTATCCTGTCTCGTGCCACATCACCTGAAAGTGCATCTTATACCGCTTACTTTTACATTTTCTCTTCAAAGTTGATCAATTTTTCTAATTTCCAAATAAAAAATTATAAAACACTAAATTTTCTTTTAAACCAATATACCCTTTTTCATTTTAACTTACTAATTGACTCTCCTTTTCTCGAAAAGAAATATCTAATGGACCCTATACCAAAAATTAAGTCAATCCATGTTTCTTAGACTAAATTTTTTTTGAAATAATGTTTCTTAGACTAAATTAAAGACTTAAATTCTAAGTCATTGTATTTGTACTCACTAATTGACTTTTATTCTACTTTTTCTTGGCGCTTCATAATAAAATTAATTTTCCACAAAATAAATGGAATTTATTTTACATCTAAGATGCCAATAAAATAACTAATTCATAATATTCAAATTCTTTTTTTCCACCCAAATTATTGATCCATAAATTTAATTTAAATAAATAAATTATTAGTGCATAGATTTTTTTTATAAAATTACAAACTTTTTCTACACCATTTAAAAAGATTTAGTCATAGGATAACACTTTAGTACTACCGATTTTTTCCAAGCATAAATGATGTTTCGAAATGGTAAAATGACATGGGCGATTATTTTTTTATTTCAATACCTCAAATGGTAATTAAAAGAAGGTAAATTATTTAATTGATCACTCAATTTTTAGGGTATTTTTATTTTGATCACAAACAAATCTTACAATTTCATCACCTAATTTTTAGGATATTTTTATTTTAGCCACCTAAACATTAAATCTTTAATGGTGGGTGGTTGTACACGACTAATCATGTCCACATAATGTTTGCACTTTTATTTTGGTCACCCAACTTCTAAGTCGTTTTCATTTTGGTCACCGAAACTTTTTAAGGCTTGATCTGATAAAAAAATTAAAGATTAAAGTTGTTGATACAATATACAAGGAGGAGGAGAATGGGGTGATGTCAAGTAGGCCGGTTCATCTTGAGAGGCGAAGAGTCAAAAAAGATAAGAGGATAAGCAAAAAGTTGAGGAGAAGGTGGAAGAATATTTATAGGAGAGGTCTTCTTATTTGCTAGTATGACGTGGCAGACCGTTGTAAAAGGGTTTCCATTAGAAGGTATATGTAGGACATGCATCATGGGACCCATTTTGTTGTGGTAGTACAAGGGTATTATGCTCAAGTAAGGCCTAATGGTCTTTAGAAGTGTATTCTCACTTTCCACCTAAAAGGCGAGTTCTTGTCAAGGATGTTCACCAAGCAAGCGGTTTGTCCTTGGAAGTGGGAGGCTCCGGTCTTTCATAAGGAAGCAAATGATCCAAGTCCCTTGTTGAGTCCCAAGTTTGGATAAAGAGTAGGGATCCAGGAGAGTTAGTCTCTAAGGTGTTTGAGCAGAGTCGGAGGATTGTTCACGGGCATTCCTCAGATGGCCTGTCATGTTGACACATGTTTAAGTCCAGAGGAGTATAATAAAAGTAAAAAAAAAATAACGGTAGAAACTAAAATAATGCATTAAAAAATTGTCAAATTATACTTGTTTATCCTCTTGCTAAAAAATCTAATTTTTTTCAATATTAAAATTTTAAAACATCAAAATCGATTAAATAAATTGTTGATTTTTTTATCCATCAATATTGCCAATCAATTTGTTACTATAATATTGAAAACAATTAATTTAATCTCTTTCTAAATTTTAAAATTTTATTTTATGTTTCCAAATTTTCCTTAACGAAATCAATGCCAAATAACACATATTTAATAATTGTCTACAAAACTTAATTTTTTATTATTATATAATCTCAAATTTTTCATGCTAAGCTAAAAGTAAAAAAAATCATTGCAATTAATTAAATTAATTGCTTGGTCTTCATTTGGGTAAATAAGTTAGGAAATAATTCTGGGTTTTATTTGGCATCTTAATAAAATTAATTAATTTAATTAATTGCAAGGAATTCTTTTTTGCTTTTAGTTTAACATTGAAGATTCAAGTTAATATAATCAAAAGAAATTTGAGTTTCATAAACAATCACTAAAGATTGAGTTGTTTGATTTGATTGTAATTTGAAAACATAAAATAATTTATTAAAATTTAGAAAGAGATTAAATTAATTAATTTAAATATTATAGTAATAAATCAGATGACATTATCAACGGATAAAAATGTTTGAACAATTTATTTAATTGATTTTGATGTTCTGAAATTTAAATTCTCAATATTGAAAAAAAATTATAACTTTCGAGGGTAAACAAGTACAATACAAGAAAAATTGTTAGTGTATTATTTTAGCTTCTATCACTTTTCACTTTAATTCTTAATTTTTTTTACTCGGATTAAAACTTAATAAAATTCGCTGTCCAAAAAAAAAACGAATTAGAAGTTAAGTAATCAAAATGAAAGTGTAAATATAATTTGCTGTATGCAGTGAATTGTCATTAATAATTTAACGCTTGAATGATTAAAATATAAATACCTAAAAATTAATAATAAAATTAGAAAAAAATTATTTTAATTAACGAAAATGAAAACTCACAAAAAATTAGATAAAAAGCTAATAGTTACCATTAAAATATATTATTTGAGGGCTCAAATACAAGGACATGCGGTAAAAATTTATTATATTTATTTATTTCTTTTATCGGTTAAGTAAATGAAATAGCACCAAAATGGTAATGCATTTTGCCGACTTAGAAAGACAAAAAGAGATTAATAAAATTAGGGTTAATATATTATTTAGTATTTAAATTTATTTTTAATGTTTAATTTAGTATTTAAGTTTTTTTCAATTTGATATTTAAGTTTGGTTTCAGTATTCAAATTGGTACCTGAGTTTTTTTCAGTTTGATACTTGATTCTTTTTTGTCTCAATTAAGCACTTAAATTTAGCTTCAATGTCTAATTTAATACTTTAGTTAAAAATTTTTGTCCCAATTAAATGCATATATTTTTTTAACTAAAGAACACTTATCAAATATTCATTGAGCCACACGCTTAGATACCAAATTGAATATTGGAATCAAACTTAGATAATAATTGATAAATTATCCCATACAGTTATCTTAGAAATGCTAGCGTGGAAAACTTTACTACTTTCTTTTTCTTTTAAGAGAAAACTTCACTGGCTATTGAATATTTTCATTTAATTTATATTTAGTAGTTTATGTATTCATACTATATAAGTTACATTATAAGATAGTAAAATTAATCATATCATCTCATTAAAAATAAAATTTTTAAAAAATTAATAAAATAATACCAATTAACCCAAAAACACAATTTCATACCATCCCTTCTCCATCTCATATAAACCTTGTTATTTTACAATTTAAACATTCTCTACCTAAAAACATAGCAGATCTGCACTGGTTCACTTCTCCTCAAAGACCTACTTAAAAAAGACTTGCTTGATTTTAAATACCGTCTTCACATAAAGCTTGCACACTAAATAATGAATCTGAACCACCAATTCAAGAACCCATCCGACATTCCCTCAATCAGAGCCCTTCATTTATTCCATATCCAACTTTTCCAATAGTCAACCTGAGTTTAGAACAAAGGAAAAAGCACAGAGGGAGGAACATACTACGAAACTCTCTTGCAAACCCAACCCCCCACCCCACGTTGCCTTTTCTTATATTACAGTTCCTTTCAGAGCCCAAGGTCGCAACAAAGACCAAGACCCTAATACCAGAAACCAAAATCTAATGGCAGCATCGTCAAAGGATGGCCGAAGATTGAAGCCGAATGAAGGATGTGAAAGACACCCAAAGCACAAGCAATCACCAGGGGTTTGTTCACTTTGTTTAGCTCAGAAACTTTCTCACTTATCATCAACTCATTCCTCCACTCTTCCCTCTTCTTCTTCTTCTTCTTTATCTTCTTCTTGTTCTTCCTCTCCCTTTCGTCCTTATCGCTTCACTGCAGATTCCAAAGGCACTTCTTTTTCTTTTTTATTGTTTAATGGCAAGAATTTATTCACTAAGAGCAGATCAGTTGCTTGGCCTTCGAGAATGATAAGCAAAGAAGGCGATGACCATAAGAAGAAAAAAGGTGGGTTCTTGTCCAAGCTGCTTCACCCTAAAAATACTAAGGCAAAGAACGAGGCTCATCAATGACAGCGTGTGTTTGATATATATATATATATAGATTTACTTGTTTCAGTTTTTTTAATTGATTCAAGCAATGATTCCATCCCGGAAAAGCCTATCATTATTGATCATCCAAGAACATTGTACAAAACCTTGTCTGCTTCTGTTGTACTGTCTTAGAATAAATTTGTTTGGTCCGCCAAAATAAGACCTGTCCATTAATGTTATAGAACTAAGTCAAATGCTTTTGTTTACTGTCTGAGAATCATTTTGTTTGATCCGCTCAAGTAAAACCTTTACACTAATGTTTTAGAACTAACCTCAAATACTTGGGGAGAAATTTATTGCCGCTCTTTCGACCACCTATTAAAAAATATAATGTATTTTACTTCTACATGTACTTTGAGAAATTTAAATGATATTTGTTGATACATTAGACCTAACGGATATGAAAATGGAAAAAATTTTGATCTATCAGTAGATAAAAAAAATAACTTTCTTTGAAATATCTGTAAAATTTAATTATATAATAAGAATCGAATCTCGAATTGGATTCAAGTCATATTCTAAATCGAATTATTTTTATTATAATCATATAACAATATTATATAAAATCATTATTATATTTATTTTGTTGTTGTTTCATTGCAAAACCTTGGTCTGATTAATGGAGCAAACTGTGGGCTTATGATGCTATCATTGCTAAAATTAAATTAAAAATTGATATAGCATTTTCTAAAAATTAAGAAGTTGGTTATTGGTGAACACGTGGAATAGAATTATGGGCAAAATTTCAAGCAACGTATATAGATAGCCCTAGTTCCGACTTTCGATTTACGTTTTAAGACCTACTGATTATCAAAATCAAAGTAGGAAAGCCAATCTAGTAATACAAAAGGTCTGATCAAGTTCATAGCAACTTCCTAGTTCTTTCCCACCCCTCCCTCTTTTTATGTACATTATCATTTTGACTTTGAATCAATATTATTTAAATTGATCCGATGGTTGAATTAATAGGTTATTAATTTATTAGTTTATTCAGTTTGATCGATTCAATTAAAAAAATTATTTAAAAGTTAAAAAATATAAATAATAATAGATAAATAATCTGATTCAACTGTTTTTTTTTTTTAAGTTTAACCAGTTTATACTGATTTTTAGGTCAATCGGTTCAAAGCCCCTCTCCAAATGCGTCTGTCAGTTCCGAGATCAACCGGTTCAAAATCCCTTTTTGAACCTATACCCCGACCAGTTCCCAGTCCAACCACTTTGACCGGTCGATCCGATCTGGTTGAAACAACATTGCTTTGAATTATACTTGTTTGCACTCTAATATCTATTTTTAATTCACTTTAATGTCAATTTACACTTTAACTCTTAAACTTTCTCTAAATTTTCAATTTAGTCTTTTTTTTTTCCAAAATTTCATATCCACCTTCACCCTCACTAATTTTCTTTCCTATAAAAAAAATTCATTTATTAAGCTCATTTTCAAATTTTCTCATAATTCTCCCAAAATAGTGCTATTTATTGTACCTAATATTTGAGGTTTTTTCAAAATTGACCCAAAAAATTGATTAATTACGAAAATAATCCAGGTACAAAATCTTGTACGAAAATGACTCGTTCTCTATAGTGACTATCGGTGTCGCCATTCCTATTGACGGCACCACCCCTCATCATAACCCAATAATTGCTGGTTTTAAAAATAATAATATTTTTTTGGTGTTGTCATTCCCATTGGCCACACCAGTATGTATTTTTCTATATACCCGTTAAAAATATGGGTATTCTAGGAAAAAAGAAAAAAGAAAAAATAATAATATTTTAATGGATACCTTCATTCTCTTTGGCGACATCGGAATTTTTTTTTTTAGAAAAACATGTCAGATAAAAAACGCGTGTCAGAAAAAAGGAAAAAAATTGTATACTTTTTTATGTCGTCATTCTCATTGGCAACACCCATGTCAAAAAAAAATTATTATTTTTTATTTTGATGTTGCTAAGCTATGTGGCGACACCTATGTGTTTTTTAAAAAAAATGAATTTTTTGTGCCGCCAGGTTGTGTGGCGGCTCGAAAAGGCTATATAGACCCATACTGGTGGAAGATCAATATATGTTGAAGTAATTGATTTTTAAAAAAAAAATTTCTTTTGAAGAGTTGAAGGAAAGGGAGAAATTTTTGTAATTAGTTGTAGAGGAGATAACAGGAAAAAAATTAAGTGTTGAGAAAACGGGGAGAAAAGAATTTTTGTTTTTGTTTTTGTTTGTGTTTTAGTTAGAAATTTTGATAGTTTGAAGGTATATTTTATTTAACAATGATTCGATGGAGCTCTTACACCGGCAAATTTAATTTGCCGTTTGAGGAGTGCATCATCACATGCAAATTTTATTTCGTAATTGATAGTTATGCAGTCGCGGGTTCAAACTGGTTATGCTATCAAAGGAACCCTTTAAGGGAGGAGGTGTCGCTTACGGTGGGCACAAGTTGATGGTAGTCTTGGTGCGATAGCGGTTCTAGTTATTAAGGTGGTGCATTAGATGAAGGTTGACCAAACATTGTCTCACTAAAAGCACCTTTGGCTCACGAAATTGCTGATGGACTCAATTCAAGCAAAGTTGAATGTCACGGGATTTTTGATAGATTTGATTCAAGTAGAAGATGATGAAATAGGATAAAATACTTATTAAATTATATTAGCAAATGTGTAATGTGATTATTCCAATTGTAGTTAGTATTATTGTAATAAAAGTTAAGATGATAGTGAAGATAATTGGTTCGCGACAGATTGTGCAAGTGTACACAGTCGTTACCAAGTAATAAGTAAGTAAAAGAGTTATAATCTCCATAGAGCTGTATCTGTTAATCAATAATTGCAAAATTAAGAATTTACAAGTTGGTAAAGAAAACACAATATTTTGAGGTGATGGATGTTAAAATTAAATTAATTAACTAAATGCAAATTAACCTAAATGTAATAATGAAATAAAATCCAATGAGATGGTTTTAGCAACAATTTCACAAGTTTTAACAACATTAGCATGAATAAGCTAGAACAATTACAACACTTACTGAATTAATTCTCTTATCATGTTTAACAATGTTCTAGAAAAATTCCATGGCAACTCGGGCATTCATTAACTTGGAATCTAATATGTAAAGTAACATGGATGAGTTAGGTTTGAAACAATTTAATCACAGAAACCTAAAGTTATGCAAGGTAATAGTGTTCTCTCGAATTATTACAAACATTTAATTTATTCTAGGTGGGATATAAATTAAGCATGCACCTTCTAATTATTGCGTCCATTAATCATCATCTGATTAGGATTAAGCAACTAATTCTAATGCATCCAAACATATTTTAATGCATGAATAACATGAATTATTTTAATCGGAAGCATGAACAATTGAGGCACAAAACAACATAAACATGAATCAAAAGAATTTAATCAAATCATTACAATTGTTCTAGCTAAAACAAATCTAGTCATCATCATTAATGGAAAAACAATTAAACAATTTGCAAACATGTTTGAATAACTAAGAATAATTTAAAAGTAAAATAAGAAGAAACACTTGATGAATTCAGTGATTTTTCTCAAGGAAATGCTTGCTAAAGAAATGGAAAATGGAGAGCTTAGGCGTGGAAGGGAGGAGAAAAAAATGAGAGAAAGATGTGTGGAATGTGAGGGATGATGGATGATTTGAGAAGTGGATGGAGGGTGCTATTTATGCTTGAAGAGCTTGGGAGTTTGCTAAAAATAGCATGCACATCCCTTAGAATTCTCCCTTACTTGGTTGGCCATGAATTGTGGGACGATGGGTAGTTGGTTGCTTGATTTTGTGATCGATTCTCCCTTGATTCATGGCATGGAGTTGGACGGCAATCAAGGAATTAGTTGGGGGCTGATTTGTCATTTTTTTCATACATGTAAGGACCTCATTTTAATTATTTCAACGCTGATTTTGGGTTTCTCTTGATGTCTTGCTGAATTTGGGCTTCTCTTCTCCTTGTTGGACGGTTTTGGCAACCCAATTAAAAAGAAATTTAATTCTCTTCAGCAATCATCTTCAAGCTAGGTCAAGGCAATATTTGTGAGCCCAATTCATCGATTTTGCCATCCATAATATTTGATAGTTAGCTCACTTGCATGTTTCTTCAATTGCTCCTAATATTGAGTAATTTAATTGTCCATACTGCAACATTTTAAGAAAAAATTTTCATGTAGCATAATTCAGTGAAATTATGTAAAATTACAAATTTTACTTAAATTATGCCCAATGTCTCAATATGAACTAAAATTACACAATTTGTAACAACTCGATTTTCAGTGGTGTCGGAAACAGTGATTTCGGGACCACAATTTCGACGGGTCTAGTTGTAAAATTTAATATTTCAAATATTTACGACATTGATAACCTTGTATTAAAATTTAGTTATAAGATTTTAATGTTTAGATAATTAATTGAATAGAAAGGATTAAATTGTAAAAAGGTGCAAAAGTAGAGTTAAATGATTAGAAGGGCTAAAGGAGTAAATTGACCAATAGGATTTAGATAGTGAAAAGTCATGACATATGTGTTGATTATAATAAAGATTAATTAAGGTAAAAGAGGTTAATTAAGCTTAATTGTGAAAGTCATAAAAATTACAATTTTGTCATTTAGTATATATATGAATTAAAGAAGAAAAAGATGAAATCTTCATCTTCTTTCACCTTCTCCACGGAAACAAAGGGGAGGAAATTAGGGTTTGCATTGTTTAGCTTTTGAAGCTTGATTAGGTAAGAAAACCTTGATCGTTTTTAGTAATTTTTATGTTTTTGAATCCGTATTAGCATAATCTAGTTAAACTAAGGACCAATTTGTGATTCTGTCAAATGTTGAATATTTCACCATTGATGAATATGCTTAGTATTGAAAGATTAAGATGGTTTAGTATGCTTGGTGGTTGAGTTTGATGTTTTTGTAAAGTGAATTTTGATGAAATTAAGATTTAAGGACTAAAATTTTAAAATGATGATATTATTGTACTTGGTGTGAAATAAATAGATTTTATGGATTTTTTGAGGGTTATAAAGGTTCAGCTGAGTTATGTGTTGAGGAAATGACTATTTTGCATGTTTTGTGTTTAAAGGACTACATTGAACAAAAGTGAAAGAATAGGAGTAATTTTGTAAATTTCCCGGAGTAATCCCTTTCCTTTTTGCTACAAAATCATCCGATAAGTTCATGTAACTAAGTTCTACTTATTAAATGCTAACCTTACTTGTTTGGTACTATTCTTGATGATAGATCGTGATGGAAGACGTGCAAGGAGAGCATTTGGCTCATTAGAGCATACTGGCTTGTTTGAGCATACTGGCTCGTTAGAGCATTTCTGGATCGCAAGAGTTATTTCACTAGATGACCCAAAAGAAGTATTGAATATTGAAGACGGAAGGACTCGAAATGATAGTTTACATTCACTTTCTCGTTTATGGTTATTTCGTAAGTTACTATACTACGAACTTACTAAGCTCTATAAGCTTACCTGTGTATTGTCTTTGTTTTGTAGATTCGTTTGGCCATGAATTGTGGGACGATAGGTAGTTGGTTGCTTGATTTTGTGACCGATTCTCTCTTGATTCATGGCATGGAGTTGGACGGCAATCAAGACACTAGTTGGGGGCTGATTTGTCATTTTTTTCATACATGTAAGGACCTTATTTTAACTATTTCAAAGATGATTTTGGGTTGCTCTTGATGTCTTGCAGAATTTGGCCTTCTCTTCTTTCTGTTGGACGGTTTTGGCAATCCAATTGAAAAGAAATTTAATTCTCTTCAGCAACCATCTTCAAGTTGGGTCAAGGTAATATTTGTGAGCCCAATTCATTGATTTTGCCATCCATAATATTGGATAGTTAGCTTACTTGCATGTTTCTTCAATTGCTCCTAATATTGAGTAATTTAATGATCCATACTGCAACATTTTAACAAAGAATTTTCATGTAGCATAATTTAGTGAAATTATGTAAAATTAACACTTAATTATGTAAAATTACAAATTTTACTTAAATTATACCCAATGTCTCAATATGAACTAAAATTACACAATTAACTATCCACATGCTCAGAGTTTGCATAAATTCTAAGTAAAAAGGTGCTAAATAAATCTATAAAATTTAGACTTATCAATAATCAAGTTTTCGATCCATTATTCATGTAAGTTGAAGTATGATAAATAAAAAGAAAAGTTTTTTAGTTCACTAGGAAAAGAATTATCGTTCTTAACCTCCAAAAATTAATTCGGACACGAACCAATATAAAATCCGAAAGAATAAAACAAACAAAGAAAGAATAAGGAAAAAATGATGAATAAAAACAATCTGGTAAAAAATGAGAAGAAAGAGAAAGGAAAAAAAGCGTGAACGTATGACAGTGTGGAAAAATTGAAACGGAGACAAAAAAATAAAATCCGAAAGGAAAAAATTGAAATAGGGATGAACAAATGGTGTAGGAAAAAAAAATGAATGGTGGGGTTGTTAAACAGACGAAGAAAAATAAGACGTAGCTTGTCGTGACTATCCGATAACGAAAAAATTCATTTAATGAGTTTGAAAAAGGAAAAGTGGGAATAAAAATGTTACAATTGGGAACAATAAAGAAACAAAAAAATGAAAAAAAAATGCCTTACTTGTGCATTCCGGCCTACCACGTAACGTCAATTTGACCTTACGATCACGCGAAAGCTAGGCTTTTATTGTTCTTGTTCTTCTCCTCTCCCTATATAAATCCCAATGGCCCCCCTCCACCTACCAACCGAAATTTGAAAAAAAAAGAAGAGAAATTTAAAATTTTGTATTTTTTGTGTTATTTGAAGTTTTGAGATTGTTGTGTTGATATTTTGGGGGAATTTTAATAGATTTAAATTATGTGATTTCTTAATTGTAATAATTGGTATATTATAATATAATGTATAACTATATTTAGTTTTTTTGAAGTGGTGATTAATTTTTTATTAATTATGTAAATATCACAATGAGTTCTCTTCTCTGAGCATCTGATCACACTGCACTGATGATTAATGAGCCGAATAATATTTTGATATTTATTATTCACAATTATATTTATATAGTTGTAGTTTAAATTTACTTAGTCAATTTAACAAATGCGATTATATGATATGGACAAAATGAGTACAGGGTATTATGGTCGCGAGTCAATATTTTGAGGTACCGTTCGGACAAACAGATTATGCCAAACTTAGATGTCGCCAGATTTGGAATAAAAACATTGGTTTGGATGTTTGACTTGAGGGCGAACTTAATATCTGCCTTGGTTGAGCGGTGGCGCCCAGAGAACCACAATTTTTATCTACTGTGTGGGGAGTACACCATCACCCTGAAAAATATCACAATGCAACTTGGGCTCCCAGTTGATGATGATGCAGTCACGGGTCCAAGTAAAGTGGTCAAACCTTCGGCCCCCTGCTACCAATTGCTTGGACACTCGCTTGGTGATGGGGAAGCTAGACTTACAAGTTTGAAATTTTCCTAGTTAAATGAAATTTTCCAAACCTTATCGAGCAGTGCCACTAAGTCAGAGCTGATGTGCGCTACTCGAACGTATATATTGTAGCTATTAGGGAGTACTTGTAACACCCCTATACTCGATTTATACGTATAAACCCAGTATAAGAGCATTACATTACAGTAAGGCACAGAAAGTTGAGTAACAGCAAATTTTCTTTAAAAACCGATGTCTTTTAAGACCATTCAAATCGAAATATCATATATCAATTATTTCATTTTCATAACATTCGAGATAATATTTTTCCCACTCATTAGGGATTCACACAGATACTATTGTACATGCCATTTTCTTAAAAAAAAATACCTATATTTGGAGTCCACCAAAGGATGATGTGATGTGATGAGAGGTCCCTGAACTCGACTTTTCTCTTTGTTACTTTGTACCTACGCGTTAAAATAAACGCGTTAAGCCGGTGAAGGCTTAGTAAGCACTACAAGAATAATAGATGACTATTTATTTATTGCTTAATTTTATCAAACATTTCAATACTCATGCGTATAAAATTTCTAACATTTCTTGCATGTAACATTTAACTTACCTTAATGCCACCATAACACACATTCATTCTCATATACCAACTTACCTCAATGGTAGATATTACATTTTCATCCCTTTTTCACAACTTAGTTCTTTCAGCCACATTAGTTCACTTAATTATCAGCATTTAATTACACATACACATATGGTACTTATCTTTCATTTATTCATCATTTCACTTACCTCAATGTCATAATTTGCACATTCTTTCACTTTTCACAATCTAGCCATCATAGCTTTCTTAACCATAGCTCACTTATCTTATTTATCCACTTGGCCCATAGTAGACTTTTATAGAACCTATCGGATAAACGGAACAAACAGAGAGTACCGAAGTACTGAACAGAGAGCACATAAATGCTGGGCAACAGAGAGCACACAAAGTGCTAAACAGAGAGTACACAAAGTACTGAGCACACAAAGTGCTAATCAGAGAGCACACAAAGTGCTAATCAGAGAGCACACGCAGTGCTAATAACAGAGAGCACGAGACGTGCTAAACAGAGAGCACACACAGTGCTAATCAGAGAGCGCGCTAGTGTTCCTTAATGGCATGCCACTAATATCACAACGGTTCTAATTCGTCTACATGGGCATAATCTCATTTAACATCATTATCCATAACTTATACATCACATTTACATTTCTCTTCACATATACATAATCATGTATTTCTCACATTTATTTTCTAAAAATGCTTCCACAACATCACCATTTAGTCATATAATCAACAATTATAATTAAACACATAATATTTCACACATATATTTTTCTCACATATTCATCATCATATACCTCTTACTTTTATTTTCACATTAATTTTCAAAGCTGTCCACTTGCGTCACAGTCACTAAATTATTTATACCTCGAGCTACAGAATTCGAAATTATAATCCGTTTGATGTTTCTGAAACTAGACTCAATCATCTTTTTACCATAAAATTTCCAGAATTTTTAATTTAGCCAATTTGTACAGTAAATTCTTTCAAGTTACCCCTTCTCTGCTGTCTGACAGTTTCGACCTTTCTTCACTAAAAATTATATATCTTTTATTACAGAGATCAAATAATGTTCCGGTCTATTTCTTTTGAAAATAGGCTCATCAAGGATTTAGACATATAAATTTCAGACTCTAATTATTTTTATACATTTTTATATGATTTTTCAAAATCAGAACAGGGGAACTCGTATCTGTTCTGACCTTGTTACACAAAATCAGTTATAACTCAGAATACACAGATCCATTTAATTCACTGTTTCTTCCATCTGAAACTACACTCAATAAGCTTTAATTACATATATAATTCAACCCTTAAATCATTATATACCATTTTTGGTGAATTTTCGAAGTTAATCCTCTGTTCTGTCCAACACTGTTTTACTAAATCACACTTTAATCCTTTCATTTTATCATTGTAACCATTCCAATTAAGTACCTAATCACAATTTTTATGCTAATAATTCACATACCATTAGAGAAATTAAACTATAATTCAAAACTCTTGTAGTACTTACAACAAAAAGGTTGATATTCTTCTCTTCTTACTCCTTTCTCTTCTCTTTGCCCTTTTCTTCAATTTGGTCCCTCTCCTTCTTTCCTTTCTCTTCAATTTCATACAAACACATATAAGCTAAAGGATAAAATTCAATGATTTTCATGCTAAATAACACTAAAATACATGTATATCATGAGAATTTAACCATTTCTTACCTTAACCCTTGAATTCAAAATTTCTCAATTTAGTCCCTATGCTCTCTAACACCTCAAAATAAATTCTATAAGGAGTTTGAGGTGTCTACTAACTCTCTTTTATGACTTTATTTCAGAAATTCCAAAGAAAATGGAAGGTTTTGGAGTTTGGAAAGCTTAAAAATGGTGGAAGGACCTATTTGGAATAAAAGCAAAAGTTGGATGGAAGAGAGAATGGTATGAACGGTTGAACATGAAAAGAGCTGATATTTTTGACCTTTAATTGATTTTTAACCTTTCTCAAATTCTCTAGAAATCTCACTTAAAATATCTACCTTAATAAAAATGGTAAAATTGCACTTTTAGTCCCTAAACCTTCCAACTTTACACTTTGGCCCAAAACTTTGCCTCCAAAAATATCTTTCACCAAATTACTCTCTTGCCCCTCCTTAATCAATCTAATTCCCATGATGACTCATAATTCAATTTAGATAAATTACTATTTAGTCCTTCCTATTTTCTCTCCTTTACTAATACATCCTTGATTTCTCCAAACCTTTCTAAATTCAACCATATATTCTAATTCTCAATTGTACTCTATCACTGTTCCAAATCCGATTCAAGCACGCGGATGTTACAGTACTTATGCCAAACACAAATAATAATAAGATCCACATTAAGTACTTGTCTCTATTGGCTGATTTGTACCAGACTCGTTCCTACAGTTGGGGCATAGAGGTATTGGCGACACTAAATTGTGAGCTTTGTCGGGCAACAAAGCATGATACACAAGATATATGCGGATGTCTAATACTGTTGCAGTCTCGAACTCTGTACAAATGCTATTTCTAGCATCAATGGTCACTAGCCACGTGTGACCACTTGTAAATAGGTAAAAAAAAATATAAAATTGAATCAAGAATTTTTTTTTTTTAAATTTGTGCTAACAAGTTTGCTTTGTTTTCAGATGGTATACATGTCCAGGTATTAGGAAGTACGAGACACTCGTTGTCTATCGTTAGATGATAGAGGCATACGTTGGGGACAAAGTAATATATTTTTAATTAATTTATATTAATTGTATTTATTTACTTTGATCATGTTATTTGACTCATGTAACTATCATCATGTTAAATATTGTGCATTTCGCGTGGATGTCATATTCCGCACTAGACGTTGTGGTTGTAATTCCACTGTGGGTTCATGAACATGCACATGTGTTAAATACTTCGAATGTTGATCGGAAGCCTTGTTGGCATGTCGTTATTTGTGATTTATAATGTTATTTAAGCAACCGCCAAAGGCTAATTCGTGGATCTTTAATTCCCTAAATGGGACAGGTTATTATTCTAAAATTTTATTCCCAAATACATGTAGCATTAAACTAATGGAATACCGCTATGATATTGGGGGTATCCGCCAAAATGGATAATGATTTTAAAAAGAAGAATAGTGTGTTTCCTATCTAGTCAACCTATGACGATCCATACCCAGATCCGACGTCAGGCCGGGCGTGGGGTATTACATCATGGGTCTCTTCAAGAACCCTTGCCTCCACTATATGACCATCTTGATGTTTGCTCCTTTCCTTTTATGGGGATTTTTATCATTAGAACCGATTGGTCTTCCACGCTTCAAGGATGAATTACTTTTTTTGTACTAACAGTTTGCCCTATTAGGACATCAATTCGTATTGGAGCATTTTTAGCTGGTATGTGAGATTTTGTAATTCTCTTTAGGTCAATAAATGAATTACCTATTGAACTTTTGATTCACATTGCTTTTTACGAGGATCTTAGACAATGATAATTCATTTCAAGTATTTTATTCATCCAACTTTTTATTCTCTACCCTTAATGTTGTGTCATCAAAGTAACAATCAACAAATCGTGCAGTAAATAAATCTCCAGTTAATGGTTCAGCATACTTAATTATAGGAGATTCATAACCAACATATATTCCCAACCTCCTTTGAGGACCCATTTTTGTTAATTGTAATGGAGCAATTGAAACATATACCACACATCCAAAAATTCTAAGATGAAAAATATTTAGCTCTTGACCAAAAGCCAACTGTAATAAGGAGTATTTATAATTTATTGGTTTGATGTGTACAACATGTAGATCAACACAGTCTCATGTTGAAATAGAAAGCTTTGTTCTCATAAGTAATGGTTTAGCTATTAGTTGGAGGCGTTTGATAATCGGTTCAACTAAATCGTTTTATATGTGAACATGAGCTACAGGATGTTCAACTTTTATCCTAATTGACATACAATAATTATTGAAATCTTGGGACGTAAACTCACCAGCATTAGCAAGATGAATTGTATTGATTGCATAATTTGAAATTAATCATTTAACCAAGCAATCTCACAAACGATAAGTTGCGAGTTGATAACACATGTGATTATTTTGTAGATGCATCTACCAAAATCATATAATATCAAAACCATACACATGGTGGATGATTGGACCCATATTCATTTAAGAAATGCAATACACTAAATCTCAATTTTAACTAGTGAGTTTGTAATAATCTATTATCATTGAGAAAAAGGAACACATGGGAATTCTTTAAATTAAAAAACTTCTAATTATTTACTGAGTGTCTATATGAATTCTCAATTAATTTTTGTATCACATATGATTCGGATGGTCTAACAGATCATGCTAAATAGTAAAAGTATGTGCTTCTACAAACGTCTAGTTTGTAGTAACACGTGTCTCAATTGCACTAATATGTGTATGATAAAATTAAATGTCGACAATGAAGAAATATCGAAAAGAAAACGAAAAGAAAGAACACACAGATTTTACGTGAAAACCCTTTTGGGAAAAAACTACGGGCAGAGGAGAAGAAGATTCACTAATGTCAAAAATCCCATGATTAAAAGTAAGAGGAGATGACTACGCTTATTTATAGGTTGAAAAACCTTATTCCAATCAACAACTAATAAAAGTAACGTAGTAAGGTGTTTAAAATAAAATAGATGACATATTCTAATTAAAATAAAATAAAAGAAGTCTAGTTTATTTGGACTTTACTTTTATTTTATTTTAGCATTGTATTTTATTTTAACAAGAATTTTAGTCACTCAATTCTAACAGTGTATAATATAAACTTGATGAAAAAACAGGTAATCTTTCCCAACCATATTTCTTTTCACATTCAACATTTGTAATATATAAATATTCAATATTTTTCTTGTTTGTAGTCTCGATATGATATCTTTTTCAACAAATATTTATAAAGCTAAATTTCTTTGAGACTTAGATGGAAACAATGCATCATCTATAATATACTTTACCATTAAAATAATACTATCATAGCTCTACTGGAGGCTTTTATTACTTTTGCATTTACCTTTAAAGATAGAATATCTTATAGCAAAATCTACTTGACATATGTCTTTATTCATGGATTTAACGAAAGAATAAAATATATTTTTCTTTAAAAGAAAACATTGTCTAAGAAATATTGCAAATAGTGATAGGAAAATATATAAAACTATTTCTTATGAAGGAAAATTAAAAACATACAAATAGAGTTATATCATTAAGGCCTTTGAAGTCATCTCTTTGTATGCATGATTAGCTTTAATATCATAATAATTTTTTTTTTTTGTCGAAAAACTACCTTCTATTTCATCATTTTGGGATAATGAAATTTATCTCAATATTGTTTCTCTTTTTATTTTTTTAATAGATGCTTTGATAAAGTTTTACTAAATATTTAAACATACAACAAATACGTGACCAATACATTTTCATATCACTTCAGTAACATGAATTCTCAATAACCTTCAAATATTTTAACCATAATTTTCTTGTTTTTCATTATTTTTCTTTTTTTAGTAGTTAGAAGTATTACTATTATAACCACCATGATAATGGTTATTTGTATGTCTCCAACCAATTCCTCAAATACAACGACAATCATAATTTCTATATTTTTATTTTCATAATTATTATGTATTATTATATTCACTTCGAAAAATGGATCATACTCAGTGAAACAAGTTATTTTGTTTAGCCATCAAAATGCATGGTGAAATTATTCATAGTGAATATTCAAAAAGAAAGATAAGTGATAACTTCCAGCATAAATCAATAAAATAAAGATAAAAAAACTATGAACAATAATAATAGTAAAACAGGTAATATTCCCATAAAAAATTTCAAGAGCTACTTATAGAAAATGTGAAATTGTGTATTGGCCAAGCACAGTTTAAATAAAATTGGGAATTTAATGCACACGCTGCAAGATTAACATACAGTAAACCTCCCTCAAAATGCTTGATAGATTACATATATAATATAACTACAAATCTGTACCCATTATGCATCAACATGAAATCCCAAACTACCACGTAGTCCATAAATAGTAAATCCATGAAAAGAGCATGCAAGCAACAATGTAAAATAAACAATTAAAATAATATCAAATTTTATGCAAATTATCTAGATCAAGAACAAAAGTTATAAATTAAAATAATTGAAATTTCTTTTAGTAATCTTAAAAAAAGGGTGAATAAATCAAAATAGTTTGGAAAAAAAATTGATTTGTATGCTTTGAATATTTCTCTTTCTATAAAAATATGATGAACAAATTAAAACAATAATGAAAATACGTATATTGTATATAGTTCATTAGGAGTTTTATAGAGAAGTTATATATAATCGTAATAATGTAAATTTCATTATGGATTTGTAGAGGTTCGTGCTGATAACGTGTTATAAAATTAAAAAAATATATAAATTTAATATAAAACTAAAAGAAATATAGAATGAACAAGAAAGAAAAATAGAAAATGAAAGGATGATTCAACTTTCACATTGGCCTATAATAAGTTCGTGCATGCCTTTTATTTATAGAGCTTCAAAAATCATAAGTTACAAAGCATTAAAGGCCAATATTAAGATATACTATAAATGATTTAGAGATTATGAACATTTATTTTTTAGGGTTATAATAGGATGAAATTGAGGGTTATGAACATCCATTTTATTAAATGGTTTACAAATTTTATAATTTATTAGATTTTTATAATATTTATAAGTTTTTATAATTTTAATAAGTTTATATAAATTTTAATATCTTTTTAATTTTCAGATTTTTTATAATTTTTTCGATTTTTTTATTTTATAAAAAAATATTATATTAAATCAAAAGCTACCATGTATTACCATATGATTGATCTATCATTTTATTTTAATGATCAACATGATCAATAACAAAAATTATTAACAAAAGAGCTTAATTGAATACAAATTTAATACATATGCTTAATTGATTTTTTATATATATATTATTGGATTTTTTGACATATAAATTTAAAATATAAAAAAATTCACATAAAATTATATTTTGTAAAAAAATAATTTTTTTAATTAAAACTTGAATGAATTGATGTTTGACTTGTGAAAACAAATAAAATCCAAATCTACAACTAATAGTAACATAATGAAACTATTATTAGCCGTCTTCGATTCATAATTTTCTTAATTCCATATACCAATTTTGATTAGCACATTTAGATTTTGATAGAACAAGCTAAAAGGAAAACAAAAAAAGGAAAATGAAATGAAAAAAGAAATCAGTACATGAACAAGTGAGTGGAAAGCAAAATACAAGAATAGGCTAAAAAAAAGAAGAAAAAAGAACATATAAAACGGGCAGACATTTCATTTAATTTGAAACCCTTAAATTTAATAATAACAGATCGAAGAACCCCATTGAGCAGATTCTCACTACTGCTTTGGCTGTTCCGGTTGCTTTTGCTGCTCTTCCTCCTGCTTCGCTGCTTCTTTAATCTCATCAGCTCCGTCATCCTAATTAATTTCAAATACAATTTACACTTATATTAGTATTATATCTTTGGTGGAAAGAAAAAATATTTTATTTAAAAGGTGAAATCTTAAAGGATAATTTATTGTCACTGACAAGTCCGAACACCGATTGCAGGCTCCTAGAAGAGAATTGGTGGTCAAACATATTAGAATTATTCTATCGCTTTAATTAATTATGTTTGATTAAATGCATTATTAAATTATTTAAAAAAATTAATTTAATTTAATAAATTTTTAATCCAATTAAATTTATTCATTTTAATTCGTAAACCAACCAATTTAACTTCTCTAATCAAATCGATATTTTAATAAATTTTTGATTCAATTAAATTATTTAACTAATCTAATCTATTTCAAATAATATTAAAGGAAAGTGTTCCTCCATTAATAGCATAGATATCAAGGTTGATGGGGCTTACTTCTAATCTGAAGCTTATTCATTAAAAGCAATAAATCTTAAGTTTGGTTTAGATGAATAATATGTTTACCTATAGTTAGTGTAAAAATTATTGATAATAATGAGATTAGATATTATAAAAATATTATAATGTGAGATAAAAAAGTAAACTAAACGCATTGCATCGCATTGCACCACTCATCCAAACTCACACTAAGTATAATGATAAATTTAAACCTCAACATTTATTTCCTTTGTCAATCTAACTTTTATTTTTATTTTTAACTATATTCAACCATTAACATTTCAAAAAGTGTCAACACTTTTTTAATGCAATTGTTGACTAAAACAATATTTTTTTAACGATGTTGATGTGAAAACTTGCATAACAATCCATATATACATTATGTTGACATAACACTATTTATCTTATGTTATATTAACAAATAATTTAAAAATTATAAAAAATAAAAAAATCTAAAATATTAAAAAAAACACTAGCATAAATAGATTGTTATGTGGATTACTATGTTTAAAATTTTATCATTTTAGTTCATATTTTTGTTTAAAAAAACAACTCAAATTTTTTTTGAAAAGTTGATAAGTAAATTTAACTCTTTTTAAAAGGTTAAGTCAAAATTAACTAAAAAATCTCTGGGAATTGTTGTTTGAGAGCTAGGGCCAGAGATACCTTAGTATGCACGATAAAACACCCCCCCCCCCCCCCAAAAGGCAACGAGGGTCAAAGCTCAGCTAAATAAAGGCCAATTTTTTTTAAAAAAAATGTAGGGTGAAATTTATCTTTATGCCATAAATCTACTACCATTATCCAGAATCCTACTTCTGCTTCTGACTTTTAGCTTATTTCTTGTTGTTTCACCAATTACAAATGCATCACCAATCAGAGTGCATTTTTGGAGTTTGATGAACAATGTCCTGTTGCGTCAGCAGCTAGTTCAAGGTTAGCAATGAAAAGGTTTGTTCCCTTGTTGCATCTGGAAGATTGATGTCCAAAAACCCTTTTTTTGAGTTACCTAGGATTTGTTTTTACTCTTTGGAGGCCCTGGAAACCTATGTCACCAACTCTCTTTCTATCTTATTGTTATTCTTATGATTTTTGTCCCGCATAAGCTAAAATACATGCCACTTAAGCATTATTTATGGCATATCTAATATTCCTTCAAGCACCACTTTGCATGGAAAAAGCTACTAAAGCTTAGTCGATTCGCTTCCTCCTTGATTGATACCACCTCTAATGTATTTTATTACTCTCCGGGGCCTAATTAATCAGTAAAAAATATGGTAACACCACGAGTGGGTTTCACCACAATATCCTCAACCATATGCTGATAACTCGGATGAGTATCCTAAACTGTCCGACTCTTCTCAAACTTTCCTGTCTATGCAAACTGACGAGGACATCATTTATAGTTCTTTTGCTTTTATAGCAAGACAGTTGCAATGTGCTGGTTTTCAAAGGGATGAGAGAGAATAGTTAGATGAATTTGTTTCAGTGTAGTGGTTGAAGGACAAACCTCGGCCAGTGCTAATTCTTAAACTAGATTTCTTTGTTGCTACGACTCTTCAAGATATGACCCACATATATGGCACATATAACCATAGCAAACGCACCCGAGTAGGGTAGCTAGGTCACATTTGGAAGGAAAGTAACAACAGGAAGACTCGAGAACTGAGGTTATTTTTATCTGCATTGATTTTACAGGACTTCTCCTAGAGTCTTCCTTGCTTCTCTGTAAATTTTAGTTTACATTTTATATGTTTCCACTTGTTTATACTAGTATTCTACAGTATTTTCTAGCAGGTTATATTCCTGTTTTCCTGGATAAATATGAATAATCCATTTATCAAAATAAAGAAATAAATAAAATTTATTCACCTGCAAGTCGGAGGTCCAGAGAGTGAGATTGTCGCGGAGGAGTTGCATGATGAGGGTGCTGTCTTTGTATGATTCCTCGCCTAGAGTATCCAACTCAGCGATTGCTTCATCAAATGCCTGTCCCGATCCAAGTACACCAGGTTAGCAGCACTAGATGTATGAACACATTATATTTATTTTAGAATAAAAAATGGAAATCGTAACCAACCTGTTTTGCGAGATTGCAAGCGCGATCTGGAGAATTGAGAATCTCATAGTAGAAAACAGAGAAATTGAGAGCCAGTCCGAGTCGGATCGGGTGAGTTGGAGCCAACTCGGCGTTGGCAATGTCCTAAGAAACAGGAAAAGAAAATGTTGAAGCGAGTTAAAATTTCAACACATGCTTCAAGTAGATCTGAAAAGAAAATAGGGCAAAAAATTGAAAACCTGAGCAGATTTGTAAGCAGTAAGAGTACTCTCAGCAGCTTCCTTACGTTCGGCTCCAGTCTTGAACTCAGCCAAATACCTATGATAATCGCCCTTCATCTTAAGATAAAAGACTTTGGAGTCTTTAGCAGCAGCCGAAGGATAAGCCTGGAGTCGAGCAGCTTCAAAATACCGCCACAGATAGAGGAGAGCTCAGACTCGATCTTGGCCCGATAATCGCGGATTAGAGTGACGTGTTCCTCATTACCACGGCTCTCCTCTTTCTGCTCAATGGAGGAGACGATACGCCAGGAAGCACGGCGTGCACCGATTACATTCTTGTAAGCGACGGAGAGGAGGTTTCGTTCCTCGACGCTGAGTTCCTCGCTCTCGGCAGAAGCGGAGACTTTCTCCATGAACTCAACCATTTCGTCGTAGCGCTCGGCTTGCTCGGCGAGTTTGGCCATGTAAACGAATTCCTCGCGTGAAGGAGTAGTGGCGGCCATATTTGGAAATTGGAAAGGGCAGAGAGAGAATGGAAGCGAAAGGGGGAATGGAAGGAGGGTAGGTTTTGAAAATTTTTTTCTAGATCTGAGACCTTTTGGAGGGTGTGGGATTGAGAGGATGGGAGAAGTGGGGGGCGATGATTGCGTTGAGGATGGGAGAGGGAACAATGCTGTTGCTGGCTAATCTCACGGTCTCACCCCTCCTTTTTTGGGAGGGACGGGATTTGAATTTTCAATACAGCGCTGGGCTTTTGGGTTTCAAATTTATAGGCTTTGTTGGACTAACTCCTATGGACCGCCCATTCACCTTTCGCCATTATAGTTTTGTCATAACTTTAATTAGTACTCGATTTTATCACAGGTGAACTAAAATATTTTATTTAAAAAAATATATTTATAAAATTATTTTAATTAATAATTTCATAAGGGATGTCAAGTCTATTTTTAATTATTTAGTTGAAAATTTACATAAAAGTATTAAAATATGAACATATAATGATATTAATTACGCTCTAAATTAAACGTATTTTATATTATAAATCTATTAATAAATGGATGTCTATATATCTCTCAAAACCTTCAAATTCATTCTTCTGTAATTCTTATAAGGGCTTCTTTGGATTCACTGCATTTGTAGTGCGGTGAAATCTTTTACCTCAAAGCTATAGTAATTAATTTTACCATCACCGTTGTTTTTAATCTTATCGGAGATAAACGCATCACCCATCTAAACTAAGCCTAACTCTTGTAACCCCTACAGAATTTATAGGATACCTTAATTATCTTTATTATGTTTTTGTAACCTGTAGTGATTGAGGCACTATAGTAGAATTATCCTTTCACTTTTGTGTCTACTCTTCTTTCTTATTCTTACTATAATTCTCTTTGTTTTATAATACATTATCAACATGATCTAGTTTAAAAGTAAAATTCTTTTATGTTAAAGATCAAACTTATCCTCCATGATTTTTCATTCGAAGCTTTGACACAAGATGCAAAAAGTTTTGCAGAGGGTTTTTATTTAACATTTCATATTCGATTTTTTAAAGTCTTGAATAATTATGATGATTTTGTTTATTTTATTTTATTTCTAAAGTTTAAGGATGGTAAAAGATTTGATTTCAATATAGATTTTTATCAAAAGTAATTTTATGTCAAATCTTATAGATTGCTTGCAGTGCTATTGAAACTTTAGTAGAAGATAGAAATTTAGGTAAATTTACTTATCACATCACATGCTCATATGTACCTAGATTTTTGTTCATAAAAAAATGTTTTTCTTAATATATGTTGTTTGATAATTGCTTGGTGATTATGAGTGATGGAAGATTAATTTTAACGTTATAAATTGATAGATTTGTAAATACCGATTGATAATTTTATCGATCATTTTTATTAATCAAGGTCTAAGGTTCATCATAATATGTGACTTTGCATTGGTTCTTAGTCATCATTAAAGACAACATATGTTTTGGATTTTGATATCGGCATAATTTGATTCAGTGTCCTTAAAGTTGGGGTCTATCAGTATCATATAAGTTAGTTTGAAATTTTGCTATTGATGAATTTTGATTGGATTCAAAGTTTACTATTGGAGCTTTATTTGCTTACCTCTTGATAAAATCATCAAGACTCAATGTCAAATAATAAAGGTATATCAACTTATTAGATCTCTATATTTACGGGTTTTTTTTTCAACAATATCACCTTTAAATATTAAATTGGATTTATATATGATTTAAATATTTGAGATGATATTCCTTTTTTAAGTTTTGGTTCCATTGGCTACTTATTATTTTAAGCATATTATTTGTTCATGAAAATGAATATTGATTAACTTATTTATGTTGCTATAATAGGTTCTATAATTAAACATGTCACACTCGATTTTTCATAAGTTTGAAAATTAGGTATAATTGGGGGTTAAATTGAGAGAAGTCGTAAGTTGAAGGCTTCTACTAAAAAATTAGGAAAATTTAGTGACTGATTTGGACATAGTTGAGTTCCAATTCTGGTTCGATTGAATTAAGATCAATCGATTCCAAAGTGGGGGACATAATAATTACTGGTGATTGACTAAAAGAGATTGGGAGACCGTGTATGAGAGTTGTATATATAGGTGAATCGTGAATAATCTAAAGGAAGGAAAACTCATCCTCAATTTTGTTTACTAACTTTCTCTTATTGGTATTGTCTTCTTCGATTACTTTGAAGAAGAGGAGAGCTCTGCATGGAGTTGGTGTGGTGAGAAATGAAGTATAGATGTAGAGAAATCGAGAAATTGGTAAGCTTATCAATCTTTCTATGTTAGAAATTTGAGAAAAAGGAGGGTCGGGAGCTCCTAATAAGCTTCTATAAATTTGGTTCTAGGTTTAAGGTTGAATACCTTCAAATTAATTTATAAGTGGTTGTCATGCTTAGCTACTAGGATAAATGAGGCTCTAGTGGTTGGACAAGCTAAGCTGACCAGTTTAAAGGAAGCAAGGTGAGATTCTATACTTTACTATTGAGTGATCAATGATGTTGTGTCTTTGGTTGAAATACATTTGTGTTTGTTCTACGTTGTGTCCTAGACCATGTTTGTGAATAAAAATGATGAATGGGTATGCTATGGATGTATAGTCTTGTAAAAGTATGTGAATGTTTTTATGAATGCTTGTTGATTGTATGGTGGCTACGCCATAATATTTAAATAATTGGTGTATTACGTGTTTGCATCTAGTGCCTTATTTTTGTGAGAAAATCATTTTCATTATATATGCAAAGTACGAAGGATTTTAACTTGACGGGGTAGATGGGGATAGGAACAATTGGCGCATTGGAGGAATGGGCGGATTGAAATGGGAATTCAAGGGAGTTAGACGACATCATGGAATAGTTAGCTAATGGCTTGCTAGAATGAAACTGTGATGACGACTATTGATTAGTCCTTCGAGGCGACACCATAACCACGATTATTAAGTTCTCTAGAGCTTGCAGACTACCATAGAGAAACATCGTGATAACAGTCTGCAAGCTCTATGGGGTGACATTGTGACGATGATATACAAGTCTTATTGGGCGACACCTCAAAAGAGGTTTAAGGTGTAATACCATAGCTCGCTATGGTGACATATGGAGCTTGTCAGAAAATTAAACATGGGTATAATATGTAAAACCATAGCTCGACTATGGCGACATATGGAGTTCGCCAGGACATTAAAAAAGGGTAAACTGTGTAAGACCATAGTTGAGCTATGGCGTTAGAATAAGTCAATCAACAAGGTGAACCAGGAAACGAATAAGGCAAAGAAAGAAGATTGTAAGGCTAGTGCGGAGGGCAACACAGTTTAACGATTTTAGAGCATTTGAAAATGCGAGTAAACAGATTAATGAGAGAATCCACCAAACTATGAAGAGGAGAATAGCTAGTAGTAATACCCGAGGGTGCGAATAAGGTTATTATAAGGAAATCTGCCAAATTGTGATGGAAAAGGGTATCAAGCATTTTTAGTTTGCTAGTGGTTAAGAGAGTAATATAACATCGAGTATGATAGGTAAGACAACATAATAGGACCTAAACAAATAGTTGAGGTAGTAAGTCTGTCAATGACCTATTGGTGATGAAAAAGATAGGGTAAGACCTTGTGAGACTACCATTGGTGTGGGTCGCCAAGAATACTTTGATGGAAAAAGCCTGTTGGAGGGATTGGAAATAAATTGGGGCATCGTAAGAAGTTTGGAGCCAAAAGAGTAAACACTCTAGGGGTTACATTATGGATGCGAGTTCACCAAGAAGGTGAGGGTTCTGACTCATTCAGTCAACTGACTTTTTGAGTTCGCAGAATAGGGGGATAAAAAGAGATCTTATCCGAAAAGGGGATAGTCAAGCATAAGTCAATTCAAAAGTTGATCTCTGTTGAAGTGAGGGGATAAAACGATGTGAATTTTAGGGTGGATCAAGGGGACACGAGGAAGGGATTCTCAACTATGGCAAAGATCCGGTTAAAATGCTAGTAAGTTGTCGAACCTGTGATGGTGTCCACAAGATTCTCGAGTAAGGCATCCCTTGATAGGTTCGATGAAAGCATGGGATAACGACAAACATGGTTGAGGCTCATATGATAGAAGTGTTTGAAGATGGTGTGGCAGGAGGTAATGCCCTCTAACAATACGCTTAGAGAAAAACAAGCCAATGGCTATGACGGAGGAGATTTCGAATCTTCCTACGAATTCCAGGGAGTTTCTCGCTTGTGCTTTAAGATCCATATTACTTAAATTTTCAAAGAAACATTCCGTAAAATGAAAACATAGGATCTCACTAAGTTCTCTTGAACTTATAAAGTTTACTGCTAGAATGCAGGTTAGATGATGACTCGAGGATCGAATGCAGGAACCAAGTCGAACACCATCGAATTCTAGTGAGGACACGATAGTTGTTTCATGTATATAGAGGGGCACCCTTAGAGGCTACGCCTCGAGGATTAAGTTAAATAAGTCTTTTCTAGAGTCTAAATGTTAAATTTGTAAATAACTATTAGGTTTGTTAAAGGATTAAAGTTGTAAGAATTTATCATTCGCATGGTATGAAGTTTTGTAGTCATTAAATTTTGAAATTCGAGATTTGTCCGAGTATGTAATTCAATAAGATTAGATACTTGTTTAGATATTCGGGTTGATTTATGAAATTAGGGTGTTACAAAATAATATATTTGACTAAAGCATATTTAGTAGGCAAATTTGTATTGATAGACCAATGAATTTTATGATTGTTCATATTTGATTTAGTTCAAATATAGATTACGTTCCTCTAATGTCTCTTTTAATTTGGTTATACAATTTGAAATTTTTCAATACTAATACATGCACAGTTTTAAAGACAATTTGAGGAATGTCTAAATTGATTTTTGGTTGATATTAAGATAGAATTTAAAGTTTAATCACTTTCATTTTCAATTCTTGAATAATTTTATTGGAAACATTTTCATAAATTTAAAAATAAAAATTATTATATTAATCTGGCCATTGGAATTTCTATAGACCTCATTTGTATTAATTGATTGTTGTTTGATTAGAAGCATAAAAAAACTCGCGTGGTTTAATTTTGTGTATGACTTATATTTTTCCTACACAGTCCTAAGAAAATTGTTAATTTTATAGAGCTGTTAAAAGTAGTTCATACGTTTTATATTATTTCATTTGTTAATTATTTAGAGAAATGATATGATCAATTATAAATGGAAAGGTTTTAGTGAACATGAAATGTATTTTGAAGTAAATTTCATGCACGTCTACAATGGTTTATGATTTTTTTTTTCGCAATAACATTATATCATTTGATATTTTAGATGTTAGTTTTATCCATACATTTTGGTTTACAATAAACTCCATGCATGGCTTGACTATTTCTTAGTAGTTAATTGATGATGAAAAACTCTTGTGAAAAGGAATTTAAAAGTATTATGAATTGATTTCATGCATTCTTATGGCTAAACAAAATAACTGAGTTATTCGTTCCATTGATTCTGCTCTATTCCCCGACATGAATATAGCAATATATAATAATTATGAAAATGGAACCTATTGTCATTATTGACAAATAGATAAGAAAATGGATGATTCGAAATGTTTCTGAATGTTCATTCTTAAAATAGAATGATCAATTATTTATATTAATTAATCATTCCTTAAAGCGGATGACATCTATATGCCTTATTGGGAAGAAATATGATATATGCTTAAATTATTGTCTGAATTATTTTCTTGCACATTCCTTGAAGTGAATGTTTACAATAAATATTTTATAATCACTTTTGATTATTAAAGTCAATTTGGACATTTAAAGATTTTGACATATTCTTTTAAGTGAATAATGCATATAATTGTTTACAAGTTATTTTTTTTACTGAGTTAATGGCATTATGAATTTTACATTGATTTAAATATTTTCAGAAATAAATATCACAATATTACTTATATATGGATAAAAAGTTAAAGAAATGATAATAAAATTATTAATTATCAAAATTTATATTGACATTATTTTTTAAATAATAGGACTGGACATTTATTGAATAAAAACAGCCAAAGAAAAGAGCCCAAAAGCTATTAAACAAACCAACAGCCCATAAACAAGACCACTGTCCAAAAGGGAAAAAAAAACACGAAACTAAAATGACTGTCCAGTCAAATTAAAGATCTGCAACCCATCATTTCCTAGATATTTCACTTATTGTTGTCGATTGCATTTCAAGAGAAGCATCTAGAGACCATTTCCATTCTTTTGCTTCTCCCATCTCCAATGAACCTCCCAAATACTTCAGTATGGCTCCCGCTCACGCTGTTGTCCCTGACCCAACGTGTACAATTGAAAAGCATATTAAAATAAACTAGAAATTTATAGATACAAATACATTTACTACTTGGCGTGACTAGTTAGATCGTCTTGAATCATATATGATGCGAAAATTTATTGAGAATTTATATGAACATTCATTAAAGAACCAAAAGTTTCTTTAATTTAAAGAATTCTCATGTGTTTCTTGTTCTCAATGATAATTGATTATTAAAAACTCATTAGCTAAAGTTGAGATTTAATGTCTTGCATTTCTAAAATGAATATGGGCTCATTCATCCACCATGTGAATGCTTTTGATATTATATGATTTTAGTAGATGCATCTACAAAATAACCACATGTGTTATCAATTCTTAGCTTGTCGTTTGTAAGATTTCTTGTTTAAATGATTAATTTCAAATTATGCAATTAAAACAATTCATCTTGCTAATGCTGGTGAGTTTACATTTCAAGCTTTCAATAATTCTTGTATGTTAATTGGGGTAAAAGTTGAACATCCTATAGTTCATGTTCACACATAAAATGGTTTAGTTGAATCGTTTATCAAATGCCTCCAACTAATACCTAGGCCATTACTTATGAGAATAAAACTCCTTGTTACAACTTGAGGATATGCTATTTTGCATGCGGCAGCACTTGTGCTCATCAGGCTAACAAGTTATAATAAATACTCCATATTACAATTGACTTTTGGTCAGGAGCCAAATATTTCCTATCTTATAATTTTTTGATGTGCAGCATATGTTCCAATTACTCCACCACAAGGCATAAATATGGGCCATCATAAGAGGTTAGGAAAGTATATTGATATGAGTCTTTTTATATATTAAATATTTTTGAACTATTAAATTGAGATTTAGTTATGACATGAGTTATCAATTATTATGAGATAATTTTCCCAACATTGAAAGGAGTGTCACACTCAAAAATGTTAAAGCTTAAATTACAATGGTAACTTTGGGTATTAGTTTGAAAAGCTTTCTATTTGAGCAGGCTCTAATGTAAATAAGAGCAATTTGCGGACTGGTTGATAAAAGATTGGATTTCAACCTTTTAGTTCAATTACTTTTGAATTAAAAATCTTCTTAGTGGGAGACATGATGAATAGAGATATCTACAAATTGCTGTTGAATTGATCTTGGTAAAGGAAGTATGGAAGGATTATATAAAGGAAAGACGTTATTTTTCAATGCTATTCTTTCTTCTTCTTTTTTTCCTATTCTTTCTTCATCTTTTCGTTGGTATGTTATAGAAGAGAAAAGGATTAAGGAGCGTTATGAATGGAGAAGAGACTGAAGTTTTAGCCTAAGAAGTTGAAAAATTTCGTAGTTGGTAAGCTTTCTAACCCCTCTATGTTAGCATATATAAGAAAATAGAAGAAAGTTAATGATTTCAGTTAATCCAATGGTTATAATCTGTAATGGGTAAAGTTGTAAATAATCATTAAATTGCCTTAGCATGCAAACAAATTATGATTTGTATGATTGGGAATTGTCTTCATTGGATTTTTGATATGGTTGTTATATTTAGTTGGCTAAGGAGACTTAAGAAATAAGGGAAAAGCTAAGTAAATGAATCTAGTGTCAACTTCCAAGCGAGTTCTAGAACTCAGGTTTTAAATGGTTATTCATTTCTTTTTCAGTATCGTGTGCTGGGTATGTTTAACTTAGTGTTTTGCAAATGATGAGTTATTCTACGACTGAATGTTGATGTATCGTGTTGCATGTTGTGTGTTGATATGCAAATGCATGACTGATTGTAAGTTCAATCATGTTGTGTAGATGAAATGGTTGTGTTAGTTGAGTGCTTGTGTATGAAATGCATGTATATGAATGATATGCAAGGTATGGAGGGATGTACTAGCGGATGATAAAGGGTGTTATGTCATGTTGTGTACTCTATGTCACGTGTTATTCAGCTTTGCGAAGGTTCAAGGGGGTTGTAAGGAAAATGAATATTAATGGTATTCGATTTTGCAAAGGTCCGGTTGGTTTGTACAGAGAATATGTGCACATGAATATGAAAACCCTTTACAAGTAGTATGAGACTTTACGGAGTCTAAGGCTTTAAGCCATATGTATGAAAGCAAGTTCATGACCATGGCATAATCCAATGGAGGCCCGCAAGGTAGTTCGTGTATCATAATAATGACGTAATATATGGTAAAAATAATTTTAAAAAAAAAAAATTAGAGATTGTTAACTGTTATCATTAAAATTAACAGTTGAAAAATCTTTTTTTTATTTAATAATTCAAGTATCAAATTAAATAAAAAAAACAACAATTTAATTATTTTTTTTGAAAAATTCGAGGTTAAGCTTATATCTTATAAATGATTAGTAGTTTAACTTTTTTTTTTTTAAAAGAGTCGGTAGCATTCTAAATAATATGTCACCCATGTTGTGGGTGAATATATAAAATAAATACCAATACCTATAATCAAACTCACATTCAAAAGATCTTTATATCTCTAAACTATTTATCCATTTTGAGCTTTATTTCATAATTTTAATTTGAACTGCTAAATTTAAATATATATCCTTGCAATAAACTTTGTTACTTTTAAAATAAAATTACTTTTTAAACCTAACTCATTTAACCTCCAGTTAACTCACCAACTCAATTAGAGTAAAATATATTATAGATGAAAAATACACAATTATGAAATCATTAATTCGCAGCTGGTGATTGTGGGAAGTAATGATTGCTCGAACTTTCATATCCTTGTTTAAAACTACCAGCACAACAAAACTTAACTTGAGGATGTATCAGTTAAGAGTACAGAAATAAGAATTTAGATACAAGGAACTCAACAATAACCAAACTTTCCCAATCTGGCTATAAGTAATCTCACAAGAAAAAAGGGTTAATATATATACCTGCATATATATATAGATATGTATATAAAATGAATGAAGAACAGCTTTAAGGAAAACCAAAGACCATGAAAATAATTTGAATACTAAGGAAATCGTGGTAAAAATATCATAGAGCTTACATACTACAAGTTAGATTGCATTTTATCCCTCTCAAAAAATGAACAAATTAATCTTTGTACATTAGATCAAAGAGCAAATTGATCTTTTCCATTAAAATTTCATCAATATATACTATTACAAACTGTCATAACTAACAGAATAACAACATAATAAAAATGAATGAAATTTGTAACAATATGATCAATTTACTTTTAAATCTAATGTACAGAAAACTAATTTATCCAATTTTTTAATAGAGAGAGGAAAATACAATCTGCCTCCTGGTGCAGGAGCCTCTATTTTTACTGATCATTGGTTTATATGCACATCATGTCCATCAAATCTATGTATCTATGTTATTCAGACTTCGGTTAAATGTCAAACACAAGTATGTGCGTGATCCGTTATAAATTTGGAGTGGGAGTAACTTGACAGGCAACGCCTTTATAGTTATTTAATTCTCCCCATACCATTTGCTCAACTTCTTCCCATGTTTCTGCTGTTTGAAGTTCAGTCCATAGACTAAATATAGCACCCAGTACATTCTCATCATGCAAAATACAGTAGCACCTGCACATACAAGTAACCAGATGAATTTTTGGCACTAGAAACTGACAAGCATGGCAAAATTAACATCGAGGAAAGAATGTACTCGTCACTACTTACATAGCTTGGTATGAAAGTCGTCCGAACTTATCATTAGCAGTGATTGATCTGTTCTCTGGTGTTTTTTGCATCAAAGGAAGTTTATAGCTTTGTAGAAACTGCTTAAGGAGAAAAGAATTGCCTCTAAAAACATCTAAATGTATTGGTATCACGTCATATAGGGGATCGCCTGAAAAATCAAATTGAATTCAAGGTGGTGGATTTTGAATTGCTCTACTTACAAGTAAAAACCATTTATGCTAGATACAAGCATATGTCCCACACAAGTATGTTCAACTTTTTCAAAGCTTTCCACATATTTAGAAGTTCTTTAGATGGTCATTATCCCCAGCAAATGTCAAGATATGAGTTGGATGAGAATGTCGGACGTAGGCACTTCGAGAAAAATAAAGTTGAAGTAACATATTTACTCATTGTTTCACTAATCCAATTGTTTACTCCTTTTAACATGAGAGATAACAAAGAAAACACGAAAAACATGTCTTCTAGAAAAAGATGAACTTGACTTTGTTCTAAAATACAGGAAAGTTGCTTAGGTTAAATAGATATAAGCAAGATCATATGGTTTTGAAGATTTCATAAGCAATATCATATGGCTTGGAGATGAATGATTTATAAACCAAAACAGCTTTATTTATAGCAACACAGAATGAGAAAGAAAGTGCACTGACCTATAGATAGATCGCTGAAATCAATGATGTAATTAGGGCGCCAAGATTTCACTTCTCCACCATTATTATTCCATTCACTGAACCGTTATCCGTCAAGGCGGCAATTTCATTTGAGCCAAATGTACAGCATGGTTCCATGTAAACATTATCATCCATAATATCCGAGTGTATCCATGACAAAGGCTTCAGAGCTCTTTTCATGCCATTTTGCTATTAATAATGAATAGCGTTAGGTACAGCTGATGATAGGGAAAAAAGAAAAGACAAAAAGATAGTGGGATTATGAAAAACCTCAGATATAGAAAGCAGCTTCAGAATATCATCAGGGAGGTATCCATCAATTTTCTCCATCAGCTTTTCAGGAACTGGCACCCCCCTACAATTCGGACAGTAGGATTTCAGAGGCAACTAATAATTGAATGCTATGAGAAAGTAAATAAACAAAGAAGCTTAAAAAAAGGGAAAATAAAAGAGATCTTTATCTGAGAAAGCGTTCTGCCCATCGCATACTATGGGAATGCTATCATGGAATGATGACATGGCAGAACAGAATATCAAACTTGCAGTTTTAAGATAACTGATCTTGAAATATTCCAAAATAAAACAATGGCAATAAAAAAAAATTCCCATTATATACAAGAGGCGGCAATGAGTTCCATAGAAACCAAATATTTAACCATGGCAAAAAAAAAAAGAAAAGCTTTTGGCTGAATAGCAGCATAAAATGATGGGTCAAGGTCAGCATAGTTGATATCGCTCTGAAGAACACTGAAACATGTAATGTTTCCAAATGAGAACAGATACGGGGTACGGACACAATGAAATAAACATGAGATCATTGGTAATAGGAGAAAAGAAATAGAAGGAAAATCTCTTTCAAACATATTTTCAATAGAATCACCAAAAGATGTCAAAGTTTATCAACAAACTTCGTTCCCAAATTAGATAGTATACCATTTATTCAATCGGCCGGAAACATCCTTCTTCTTCTGGCTTAGAGTTCTCACATAGATTTCCCATTCAGCTGGAATATGAATATCTAACTCGTTGCAGGCAACGTCGATGTCCATGCCATTGGCAAAAGAAAACTCTTTTTTCTGTTCAACATCTGAAAGAGATGAATTTCCCAAGGAAGGATAGGGTAAACTATGAAGGTTTTGCAGTTGCTCTCCTAAAAAGGAAGCTAAGTTAAGCACATCTTCCCATGATAGTTCATCTCTTCTGCAACAGAAAATAAATGGAAGATTAATAATTACACCAATTCTACTTTTGCCACCTCTTGTTCTAGAAGTTACAATCCAAAGTAAGACATTGTAAAATTAAGAATACTTACAACTGAGCAAAAATCTTTCCTTTGCAACGCTTTGTTATAAGATAAGGCCAGATACTATTTGATCCAGCTGAACTGTCTGGTCCAGATTCTGGTAATCCAGCTTTTCTATATTCGAACAGTTTCTTGCTCCGTATACCAAAGGGGAAAACGTCACCTTTTCCCATTTCTGGAATCAAATTGCACTTTGCAAGTACATCAGGAACTTCTTTACCATCCCAAGAATCAATTTCGAAAGATCCATTTTCCATGTGCAGAATCCCACTAGCCAATACAGTAGGAATGTAGTTTTTCAGAGGGGAATCAACTTCACAAAGAGTGTTGTAGAATTCAAGCTTCACAGAAAGAAACAAAAAGTTACAGTATTTAAAAGATTCCATGGACACGGAGAGTATAAATTAGCAAATACACATACCTCAGTGCCTAAACCAAGTATTGAAGCTTCCAGCCCTCCTTCAACAAAGATTTTAACCACATATTCATCCATGACATAAACCTGTTGCATAAGAATTAGAACAATCAATCAGAACTACAAAGAAATCGGTGGTAATAAAATGATTGATTTATAAAATCTGTTAGTCATAAACAGTTGACATATTCATTTATAAAATCTGTTAGTCATAAACATTTGACATAGAGATCGGATCCTTTAACATCAAAGATCATATCAGGAAGCACTCAGATCAAATGTGGAAATCATTTGTCATTCTTTAGGACTCCTTATAAGTACTGAGAAGTTATGTCAAAGTAAATGTGTCCAGTGGAAATATGAGTGCCAGGTGGTGGATCTTGGCATTGAGTTTTGAGGGGACCAACCATAATACTAAATTTATATTGTTTATATATAAATAATTAATTAAGATATCTTACTATGTTTTACCAATATAAGAACATATCAAGTACTATACTAATAAAACAAAGAATATATAAAACTATAACTTTTATTGATTCATAATAAATGTATAAAAAACACTTAGAAATCTTTCTTTTGATGTTAACAACCATATTATTTGCAAGAAACTCAAATCTTTAGATCTTGTTGCATTTTTTAACAATAATTTAGCAAATTACCATTTCATGAAAATAACAAAAGCACCTCATCAGTCATCATAGAGTAACATAAGCGATAAAAGGAGTATAAAAGGGGGGAAATTTATCTAGAACTTATTAAACATGTTTAGAGAAAAGAAACCATAATAATAGAAGTAAAATGAATTATCAACCAATAACAACCACCAACAAACCCACAATCTTTTTCTTCTTGACCACTTACAAATCAATCAACACAAACTTTTATATTGATTCTAAAACTTTCAATGAAAGGTGTGGATTTGGAAATGAAAATAGAAGACAAGTACAAGAGAGCAAAGCTAGGAATTTTTTTTTGACATTTCAACACTATCGGTTCAAGTCTAGTAGAGAACTAATATTTAGAAAAATTAAAGTTTAGATGATCGTGACTTGACATTTATGATATTAGATGATTGTGACTTGAAATTTATGATAAAACAATTATTTTGAAGAGTTTATGATTAATGATTGAAGGTAAAATGGAAAGATAAATGACAATGCATGTTTAATTTCTTTTAGTATAATGCATAAATTTAAGTTATATACATATATACGGTGGTGCCAATTTAATTTTATTTAGTATATAAATATACATGTATTAAGGGAAATTTAAAACTTTTGGGGGCCACAAAGAGAAATGCTCTTTTTTTTTTCTTTTGTGTGTAGGTTCCACCATTGATTATGACATTAGCGAAAAACATGCCTATCCACAAGGTAATGATGACAAGTTCCGTAGTAGCTTTGAAATGATTTCTCACAATCAGTCCCTTAACTCCAAATATGTAAAAGAAAACAGCACTTAAGTGAGGAACGAAAAATGACAAAAAAAAAAAAAACTCACAGGATTGCTTCCTGTTCCCACAGGAAGCTTCTCATCATCATTGGGAAAAGGCAAATTGTGAAATGAGCAGATTTTCCCCAAGCACTCCAACCATTTGTCTGCATTTATTGCAAGACATGCTCCCTAAGACAATTAGAGAAGAAATTAAATAATAATAATAATAATAATAGAAGCACTTACTAGAGAGAAGAAACCAGCCAGCCATAATAATTCAAATATGTAGGCAAAGGAGCTCACGATCATGCAGATCTTCCAAACAACCTATATGATCTGCTATTTCTCTTTTTCAACTATTTGCAATTTATTTCTGAGAATAAACTTTTCAGAATATGCCTAGTTTATCTCTCTTAATACATATGGGGACCTATTATAATTTTCTTAGGCAACTCATGCATAGGAAGAGAAATTGAAGTAAAAGAAAAGGACTGGATTGGTGGGATGAAGACACTTTTGTTAAAAATGTGAAATACCTTCCAAATCAGCTCTCTCATTCCCAGTTTTCCAACCCAAAGCTTGGAAAGCCATTCCCTCATTTCTCGCGGCCCTATGCAATTGCCCGAGCTCCATGGAGCAGTATAGTGGTCCTTCTCTCTATCCAAAAACATGGTCAAGTAATTTATATCATAAGAAAAACCATGTTTCCATAAATTATATCTTCTAGAAGCAGCATTATCTGTTTCTTCATGATTTCTCACTCTCTTGGGATCCTAGAATTTTGACCCGCTTCTCTTTCCTAGTCAGGTCTGAATTATTAAAATTGTCTTTGTCACGGGACATGTTTTTCTCCATGTTCACTAAACAGCCTTCATCAACAGCAAGTAATCCAACACGACAAACTCCTTTATGTTGAAATCCTGGAGCCATATCTAGACATACAAATTCGAAGTTCCTTGGATTTACAAAATTTTGTGTCACTGCAACAGTTGTTTCCAAATTCAGGACACAGTGCCACCATCCGCTTGGAACGAATATTGTCTCCCCGGGTAGCTGAGTACACTCAATTGGCTTGTCTTCATCAGCAAGAAGTGGATAATAATTTAGCCACCACTGTACACAAAAAAAAAAAAAAAGAGATTCAACAAAAGTAATCCCAAGAAATGTGACAAGAACTAGGAGATCAAGCAAAGGGCAATAGTTTAGATTACCTGTAATGATGATGGAGTATCAATGTTGACATCACCATCTTCATCATTTACATGCACTGTAACGCCCAAAGGAACTCTTCCAGGAGGACAATGCCCACCTGCCCAAAAAATTGATAAATGACATCCTGGATATCAGCTTTTCAGACATAGTGAAGAAACAAAAAAGACAACCTTATGCAGCCAAATTCAGTTATCAGGCAGTTTACGGTACACCATACACTAATAACCAGAGCACTAGTATAAGGTCAAATGAAAAGAATAAAAGATTAAATTTAATAAAGTTGTTGGATATTCCTAAATGAGCTCCACAAACAGACTTCTACTGTTATTAAGCATGAGGCACAAAATGTGAAATCCAAAATCACCACAATGAAGCATTTTATAAATACAGAGGTAACATCTCAAAAATACCTTTTACGACCACACAGAAGAGTATTCCAGGCGCTGGTAAGTGCTGGATCAACATGCCAAGAGGCACCAGACCTCTCCGGCCCAATAATAAGCCATCTGAATGGTGGTCGACTATCTCTATCTAGAACATCAAAGAAGTCTTCTTGAAATATTTTGGGCACATTGTAATCTTCCAACAACCCAGGTGCAGATTCTCCAAACTACATGACAAACAATCATAGTACTTTGAAGTTTTTCTAAAGAGGCCACTATTCCATCACGCTCCCCAAGGTGAGGAAAAAAAAAAGCCAAGCACATACTTGCACATAAATAGACACACAAATGTTTGAATGTTATGACTACCCTAAGCTCACCTTGTGATCAAAAATATAAAGAGGATCCTCATCATGCTGTTCATTCATGTATGATACATAATCCTTGAATTTCATTGAAATTTTTCCAGCAGTTCTTTGAGAAATCTTAAATGCTGTATCCCCATATTTGAAAAGTAGTTTGTCAATTGTCCAATTAGTCCTCGCAGGCCAACACTCGGCCAATCTAGTGAGCAAAACCTGGAATGTGAATTAGCAAGAACCCCATCCAAAAGCAGAAATTGTTATGCAGCTGCTTAACTCATAATATCTGACATTAATGAAGAGGGCAACATTTACAGATATAATGCAACAGATTTCTTTTAAATACTCAAGAAAGGACAAATATGTAAGGTATACCATAGCAATTATTGGCAGAAGCTGCGACTTCAACACAATTTACAGGAAACAAACATAAAATATAAGCAGCATACCGGTTTTTTCCCATCATATTCGCGATCAAACTGTTCCTTCAATAAATCATTTTGCCTTTCAACATTTCCATCATCAAAAGAAAACCCGTCTAATGTAGTATGGCACCTATATAATCTTTTGTATAAGAAGAAAGAGTGAAATCCTGCACCCCCTCCCCACCCCAAAAAATGTTAACAATTACTCAAATCAATGCCATCATTTAAATAAAGAAAGGATTTATTTTCATAAAAACAAAAACGTGAGGCTATTTACCATCAAACTGCAATGGTTTTCGGCAATAGTCTATATATTTATTCGGCAAATTCTCTCTGCATAAAATAAATAAATAAATAAAAAGCCAGCGATATTAGATACCAAAATACAAAATGAAGCAAAAAGAAAATTGGAAATTTAAGTTTCAGTTGCAAAGATGAAAATACAAATGCAACGTCGTCTTTTCCCAGGAGCCTTTGTATTGAAGTGGACCGTTGACTTTCTTGAGGCAAAGGCTCATCCAAAGCGGCTCTTCATTGCAGAATATATACATAACACTAAAAATGCAAACCCAAAATAAGAAAATATATTAAACAGAAGAAGATTTAAAAGCGAGAATATGGGAATTGGAAAAATTAAGAATAAAAAGAGAGCAAAGAAAAACAAAAACCTGCTGACACAAGTAAGACGAGCTATGTCTGGAGGAGTGAGGTAATCTAAGATGGCACAAATGAGTTCGTCGGGGAGGAGGTTGAAGTTGCCCAGGGCATCCACGCGGCGGTCTTTGAGATGCAAACTCTGGGATTCATGAGAATTTTCCATTGATGAGTTCAGGTTTTTTGGGGGGATTCAGAGGGAATATGGGGATCGACTGAAGCAAACAGATTAAAGGTGATATAGATTTGTTTCGTCGTCTTTTAAACAACTTTGCTTGGAAATAACGCAGAGCGCGTTGCCACGTGTCTACTAAGACTTTCCCCGGGAAAGGGGGGGGGGGGGGGGCTGCTTTACCGTGTGCTAGTCGCGGCCTTCCTTCTATACTATATATTAATCAAATTTTATAACTTCCATTGGAAGAAAAGTCACAAGCAGAGAAAGATGTCTCGCACAAGAGAGAGTGCAAGAGGTCGAAAAACCCTAAGATACAAACTAAGGAAATAGGAACAATCTTCAGTTGAATCAGGTTTCCACCATAGAATATAAAAAAACAAGGGGAGACTCACGCAAATAACATTAGCAGACGATCCTCAGGGCAAATGAATCGGCCAGACGAGATATATCTAAGTTACAACCATATCCTCTATATGGGCTTAACTCCGAACATTATTGTATAAAAGTCCAACTTTTAGACACTATCTCATCCATATGTTTAAACTAATGGCAATCAATTAAATTAATGCATATTATCATTTTTCTATGTCATTGTTACACGTAATTTCATTTCTAAGTAAATTACAAACATTTTACTCCATCTCTCCCCTAATCTTCCCATTTCGCTCCATCATCACTGCAACTCAAACTTCTCGAAGCTCTCAATAATTTCATTTATCTACTTTTAGCTTTAATCTAAACAAAAAGTTCTCCGAATCAAGGGTACTTAGGAGATTGGTAGAGATCTTGGCCCTCCAAAAATAGAAAATTTTTCATTTACGCCTAAAGATGAGCATACTACTGCCTTCGATGTCATGACACAGGCTCTAGTATGTCACAACATCGACTTTGTATGAGAAATAATTACAAGCCAATGGTGTTTCAGTCCTTACAATCAAACATTAAGCTCGAGAGCATCAAGTGACCTAAGGTTAAAGACAACAACCACTCCAAGTCTATAAATAGGCTCAGCTAACACATGTTATGGACAGTTTTTCATAGTTTAGAATTTCCTTTGTAATTCTAGTTTTTAGTTTTTCATTTTCTTAGGCTTTAAGGTTAGTTTTAGTTTCGTCTTTACTTCGATCGGATTTTTGAATTTGATCAAACTTTGTAAGGATTTGACATTTTATTCAATACAAAGTAGGCTTCTTCTAAACTCTATATTCTTGAATTGTTATTCATGTCCAACTTATATATCAAGTTTATATTGTTTATGAGATCCATGAAAAACTAACCCTCGTATGGGGGATTAGCGAGTGGAGGTATGATTATTAACTGTTTTTCTTAGCGGATCAGCTGTTCGGGAGAGGAAGAACTTAAACCCTAGGCTTGACAACCCTAAGAAGACATAAAGGTGAGAATTAACCCAAAATTGGTATGGCTTATCTGTGAACACCTTAACCCCAAACCAGTTTAGACTGTGAGATCGAGAGATTAGTAGTTCTTGCTGACTCGTTATTCTAGTAGAAGATTGGAATATCCTGTTGGGGTATCAACTAGTTGATTGAACAAGAAGCCCGAAGTGACAGCTGGTTATAAGTACCGAAGCGAGCTAATAATCCATGCTCAACTTTGGTATATTTTATTCTTTGATTTCTCATTATTTATTTATTTATGTTCTTTTTACTATTATTATTATTAAAACCCAAAAAAATTTCTCTTTTATATTTCTTCGTAATATGATATGTTAAAAGTACTAATTAAATCTATTTTTGCTTAGGTTAGGATTAACTTAGTGCTCGCCTCCCTTGGGTACGATCCTCGAAGTACTTGTTACTTCGTTGTAACTATATTACAACCTGACCCGTTTCCTTGTGGACATTGCCCATTCAATATCTTTTGTACAGGTTTCTCACTCTGGACGTTGGTACATCCAAAGGCGGTCACATGACTTCAAGTCTCCTTATCACGAACATGAACCGTTCCATATCATGACATCACTTATTGACTTGGCCTCCCCTAGGCGTTAACGTCGTGACTTCAAGATCCCGTGTTGCGACATCGAGCCTAGTTTCTAAAACTCTTCAATTCTTTGTTTCCTTCACTCCATGATATCAACACCTGCTATGAAAAACAAATAAAAGCAACTAAAATGAACACTTTAAATAAAATAGACAAGCAAGAAAATTTGAAAATAAGAATTAAGGAAAAAATGAAAGAAAATTATCAAAGTCTTTTTAAAAATTGAGACGATCCATTTCTCCATCATAGAAGAACTTCTATCTAGTTCTCGATACTTTAATTCTCTACTTGTTCTCCGGTCAAGAAGTATAAACCAACATCCTCGATCGAATCCATTGATAGTGTCTTATCTTTGACCGATGATCTAGAATAGGATCCTTTTGACACCAAATCCGAGCCAACCTAATACTTCATTTCGAAGAATTATTATCTCGCACATCATCACCTCAATGTCACGTGAGGCTATGGTTGCTCAAGCTTTGCCACTCTGTAACGTCCATTTTCTGTGATGTCGGGAACGGTGGTTCGAGACCATAGATTCCGACGAGGGACATCAGTAAATATTATTATTGTATTTTATTATAATAATATATAAGAGAAAGTGTAAGGTCATGATAAATTTTTAAGATGATAGGATAGAATAATAATAGTTTTCAAAATTGGGTTCCATAGTTGAAGTACATAATAAACAAGGAGTGATCAATTAAAGGGCTAAAATGACAATTAAGCCATGCTTGGAAGGTGGACGGCAAGACTCCACTTAAAATTGAGATATTTTATTTTTATTATTTGAATTGAAAGTTAGAAAATAATGATAAGAAGGTGGTAGTGGGATTAGTTGGTGAATGAGTAGAGAATAGGGTGTTAGGAAATTATATAGATTAAATAAAAAGAAAAACAAAACAAAAAGAAAAGGCTTCATCTCCTTTTTCTATCTTCTTCAAGAAATGGGTATCTCCATTGTTAAGGGGAAGGAGTTTTTGTTGAGAGCTTCACTTGGATTTGAAGAGGTATTAAGGTTATTTTGGTGATTTACATGTATTCAAGGTTAATTCCTACTTGATTTTGGCAACCCATGTAACAGCCCGATTTTTAATGGTGTCGAAAACGGTGATTTCAGAATCATAAATCAGATAAGTCAAGTTTTAAATTTATTTATTTTAATAATTATGGTGTTATATGCATCATATTAAATTTTGATCCAGATATTTTATTGATTAGATAGTTAATTGAATAGGAAGGACTAAATAAAAAAAGGTGCAAAAGTAGAAATTATCTGATTAGAAGGACTAAATGAGTAAATTAACCAATAAAGGTTTAGTTATTGGAATATCTTGGTATTAAAGAGTATAAGGAATGTTTAATTAAGGTTAAGTGTGATTAAAAAGAACTAATGATGAAAGTTGCAATAATTACAAAAATACCATTATATATATAAGGAATTAAAAGAAAGAAATTGAGAATTTCATTATATTTTCTCATCATCTTCTTCTTTACAAGGAAAAGGGAGAAAAAGTTAGGGTTTTCATTTCAAGTCTTTGAGCTTTGAATTGGGTAAGCAAACCTTGATCGCTTTTAGTAATTTTTATGTTTTTGAGTTTATATTAGTTTAATCTAGCTTATACAAGGACTAATTTGTGAATCTTTCAAATGTAAAAAACTTTGCCATTAATGAATATGCTTGTTCTTTAAAGTTTTTGATAGCTTTGAATGCTTGATGATTGGATTGGATCTTTTTGTAAAGGGATTTTTGATGAAATTAAAGTTTAAGGACCAAAATGTGAAAGTGATGAAATTACAAGTATTGTTGTGAAAATAAATGTGTGAAGGGGTTAGATAGACACCCTAAAGAATTCGGCTATGGTTGGTTGTGTGAGAGCATGGTTATTTTGCATGTTTTGTGTTGAAAGGACTAGATTGAATAAAAGGAAAATATTAAGGTAAAACTGTAATATTCTTGTATATATATGTATATATATTGTCAATGTTCAGAAAACGGAAGCATTTGGTATTGAATATGATCGAAGAAATGAGATAAAAAGATAGTAGGCTTTATGCCGTCGAAATAGTACCGACGCGATGGCTGGGGTACCGCATGTGTTGCGAGTCCTCGACAGCTCGTATGAGCAGCATCGGGTATTGGAAACAAAAAGTTATAGATAGGAAAGATAAGTTGTGTTTAACTCATGGACACTATGGAAGCAAATCTTGGCTCAATGGAGTCATTGTTGCTTATTACGATATTGGTATTTCTTAACTATCGAACTTACTAAGCTATAAAGCTTACCATAGTTATTGTTGTTGTTTTGTAGATCGTTTTGTTGATCGAAGATCAGATCATCGTCATCTCTTGAAGTCACACTATCGCGAAGTTTGTCGGTAGTTCTTGCATCACTCGGTCTTATGACATGTACTAGGATGATATTAATCTTTGTAGTTGTACTAAAAATGTCGAAATCTTACTATGTTGAATGTGTATATGCATGAAGTATAATTTAGATGTTTAAGCTTAGGATACTTGTAAAGACTTAGAAGTTATGTATGTTGTGTGAGAGCCTAATGCATAAGTTATATTGAATATATTTGAAATGCTAAACTTGTGTCTTGGCAAAATTCTTAAGATTCTGCATACTTGTTTCGACAAATCTTATGCATGTATCAGTAGAAGTACAAGGTAAGAGAGAGGTTGCTCACTAACTTGGGTTGTATTGGTAGTTGAATTGCAAGTATCGATGGTTATGTGAATTGTTGTACCGGTAGTTTGTATGATAGTATCGGTAGAAGTTGCAAGGTGAGAACTGTAGTTCTCTAGAGTTTTTGGTATTGGTAGATGCATAACTTGTATCGGTAGAAATCATACTTGTATCGGTAGAGCTAGCATAAGTTTCGGTAGAAATCTGTACAGTTTCTGAATTGTTCATTGACTTGACTACTATCAATACTTGACCATCAGGTACAGATAGAAGTCTCCTAAAATATTAAAAATGTCATTTTTACCCTTGTTGAATTTAGGTTATGATTAAATGTCGATATATAAAGTGAGAAGTGAAACACTTTAATAAAAAAATAGCTAAATAAAATGATGTTAAAGATGAATAGTGATAAATGAATAGTAAACACCGAAAATCCTAACCGACGACGGTTTTTGGATTTTTGGGTGTTACAACCAAGGGTTGATTGGTGATGTTGTTTGAAACTTAGAAACTTACCATGAAAGAGGTAAGAATGTTGAGTATTTATTAAATTAAATCCATAAGTTTGAGAGTTTTATAAATGGGTTGTCGAAATTATTTAGGAGATTTAGGGTCAAAGACCTATTAGTGAAATAGGTAAAGATACAAGGATTATAAAGGAATTAATAGAAGATAAGGGAGTAGATTGGGACATAAGAAGAGTAGGATGTCTTGAATGGTACTGGGTATAGGATAAAATGTCAAAAATGTTATTAAGGATTAAATAGCACAATTGTAAAATGTTACGGGTAATTTTGCAAAATTACCATGATAAAGATTCTTATCTCTATTCTAGTCAATTAAATTGAATATTGAATAATTAGACGAACACATGATTGTCTAGATCAAGACACACCACAACTGGGTTCAAGTCGAGGAAAAGACAAGGTTATAAAATAGCTATCGATCCTTTTTGCGTTTTGTATAATCGAGGTAAGTTCGTAACTTACTTTGAATTTAAATTGTCCATTTTCGTGTATATATATATATATAACTGGAATTGTTGTATTTGAATTGTCTTGTTTATATTGTTTGGGAAGAGTTAAATCTTACGATAGAATAATATGAAATGACATGGATATAAGTCCGTTGGATTCTAAGGAATACTGGGATTTACATGACCCGATTTTGAGATTTACAGGTTATATGGGTGCTGGTCTAAGATGTCCTACCGATGGCTGTGATCTAGCGTATGTTGCAGATTCTCCACAGCTCGTGTGAACAGGCCCACTTCACAGCTCGTGTGAGCATTACATGTTATATGAGTGCTGGTCTTAGATGTCCTACCGATGGCTGATATCCGGCATATCTTGCAGATTCTTCACAGCTTGTGTGAGTAGCATCGTGTAGTCTAACATCTTGACCCACAACTCGTGTGAGCACTACGTGAAACAGAGATGTTACGTGCACACTTAGTATGAATATGATACAAATATGGCCCATGTATCATTCCAAAGGTCTAACGGGTACACAAGTAGCAGTATATGTAAGAAATGTGAAAGTATATGGTTGAAATATGAAATATAAAACATGATAGAAATTATGAAAATATTGAGAAGAAATTTTATGTATATATATGTGTGATACGAAAATGAACGGGAATACATTTCTTATGGAATATGTATTTTGGTAAGTCGAATTTTTAAATGTGAACTTACTAAGCATTTCATGCTTACGTAATTATTTTTCGTGTTCTTTTAGATCGTTGGAAAGCTTTATCATCTGGATCTTAGGAGCGTCATCACATTGTCCAACCACTAATTGGTAGCTCTCGGTTACTTATCTCAAGTTTCTAAATGGCATGTATAAGTTTGGATATTTTGTTATTTTTATAATTACTTAGGTGAAAGGTCCATTATGTGTTTTGTTGGTATTGAATGATCTTTAGGAAAATGAGGAATTATGTTTTGGAAACGTAAACTTGAAGAAATGATGATTTTATAAGCCTGTGTACTTGTATCAGTAGTACTCTTGTGACTACCGGTAGAAGTACAAGGTAAATTTATGGTTTGGTTACTGACCTTTTTAGTATCGGTAGTTGTATCTTAAAGTATCGGTAGTTGTAGAAGTTTCTGTAGTTATTTTGACTTGTGTCGGTAGAAATTGCAACAAAAATTTACTCTGCTCTCTGGAGTTTTTACTACCGGTAGAAGTATTGGTTGTTTAGGTAGGACCTATACTTGTATCGATAGAACTCTCCTTACTACCGGTAAAAGTCTGCAGGTATTTTCACTTGCTTTCTGACTTAATTTCTACTGATACTTGCCTAATCGGGTACCGTAGAAGTCCATCAAATTCTTAAAAATGTCGATTTTAAACCAAAATAAATACGATTGACTTCAAAAGTCAAGAACTTCTTTCAGTATGTCTACGAAACATTGTTTTAAGAGAAATACAAGGGCTTTTAAGTAGTTGATTGAGAAAATGTTAAGGTAAATGCTACCTGATTGGGTTCGATAACCGGACTAGCCAAGGGGCGTTACACACTCTTTTCAAATGAGAACGAAATGAACTCATTGACTTAATTAATGAATGTTTTCCCAAAGAAGCAAAGGTAAATCACGGATTTTCTTAAAAGTGAGAGTACATAAGGCTTTTCAACGAACAGTAGGGTGGCTTTGTCACATGGGTGACTAATGTGATCTTCACGATTCAACCATAACATCTAGGTCGGATTTGAGAGGTTACACCAAGTTCTTTACTTCTTTTATGTTTGTAACTTTGGCCTCCTAAGACTTCGGTAAGCTTCTAAGCATTTTCCACACTACTACATCATTGGGATAGGTCTTTCCATAGGATTTGAGCCCATTAATGATGATGGTGAATCTATTAGACATTGCTTTGATGTCCTCTTCGGGCTTTATCTGGAATATCTCATAATTGAGGGTAAAAATTCCCACTTTTGACTTCTTGACTTGGCTTGTACCCTAATGAGTGACCTCTAATTTATCTCAAATTGCCTTGGTATTAGAAAATGAAGATACTCTATTACATTCGTCTAGATCAAGTGGACAAAAAAGAGTGTGCATAGCCCTGGCATTGAGTTGTATGATTCTCTTACCTTCCTCGTTTCATTCTTTCTTGCTCTTTGGAACTAAGAGCTCTCTTTCTTGCTTGAGAGGTATGGATGGACCATCCATGATGATGTCCCATACGACAAGATTATGAGCTTGTATGAACAACATCATCCTTGTCTTCTAATAGGAATAATTAGCACCATTAAAGTAAAGAGGTTTATAAATGGATTGAGAACCATCAAGGGCTGAGTATCGGTTAGAAAATACTTTCATAGTACTGAATGAAATGGCTTGTCTGCCCGAAGATTTTGTGAGGTGTGTCATTTCTTTGCTAAAAGACGAAGCTTATAATTGGTAGCCAATGATCGTGGCAGTGATACCGGAATATGAGGTTACTTGGTAATTTTTCCATACAAAATTTAAAAAAAGAAGTATGTCCGCAAGAGATATCTAGACAAGAAGAAGGAATTCTTGGAGTTGAGACAGGGAAACAAGACTATGGTAAAATACGAACGGGAGTTTGTGTTTCTCAATAAGTATGCAAGAGAGATCGTACCTACGGATGAGGCTATGTGTGTCCGATTTGAAGATGGTTTGAGTGACGAGATAAAGATGATGGTAGGTGGTTCAGAAATTCGTCCATTTGTCGTATTAGCAGACAAAGCATAGGAAATGGAGGAAGTATACAATCAAAAGAAACAGAGATAAAAGAGACTTCAAAATTTTGGGAAGAAAAATCCCACCCGAACCTTCTCAATGCCACTACCGAAGAAATTTAGAGAAAGTGAAGTCCGCGAAATAATCACTTTTGGTTTTATGAGCAGAAGCCGATCAGGACCACCAGAATCTAGATTTCAAAATCGATCAGCTGACAGTGTGGCTAGTGTTCGTAACGTGCCAACACTGGTGTGCGAGCATTGCAAAAGAATTCATTCGGGTGAATGTCGGTTAGTTAAAGGAGCTTGTTTTAGATGTGGAAATACCGTCCACTTCATGCGGAATTGTTCGATGAACTCAAAAGCAAAGGAAGATCAAAGTGTTAATCCTCTGGTTACATCGCAAAAAGGTAGACGTCCGGGGCAGAGTAACGGTGTAGGTGGAAATCGAAGTGGACATAGAGACAGTGGGAGCCGGTCAGAAGCTTGAGCACCTGCGCGGACTTATGCCATCCGAGCTAGAGAAGAGGCTACCACTCCTGATGTTGTGATTGGTATATTCTATCTTTTTAATGACATTGTATGTGCTTTGATGGACCCAAGGTCAACTCATTCATATATTTGCACTACCTTAGCTATTTATAAGAAATTGTTCATTGAATTGATTGAATTTGATTGCAAGTCACAAACCCATTGGGTCATAGTGTCATTGTTAACTTGGTATGTCGTAAATGTCCACTAAAAGTTCAGGGTTGTGAATTTTTTGCTGATCTAATGCTATTGCCATTCACCTAGTTTGATGTGATCTTAGGTATGATTGGTTATATGAGCACGATGCAATAGTAAATTGCAAGCAAAGACAAATTTGTTTAAAATGCCCGACAGGTGAGGTAATTACAGTGGAGTTTGGCAGATTGAACAGTTAAACCAGGGTGATTTTGGCTATTTCAGCACAGAAGATGGTTCGTAGAGACTGTAAAGCATTCCTAGCATACATACTGGATACTCGGGGCTCGAGAACAGAATTGGATCATGTACCAGTTGTCAAAGAGTATACAGATGTGTTTCCGGAAGAGCTTCCGAGTTTGCCGCCAGTCAGAGAGGTAGAGTTCAGTATTGATTTACTACCTAATACCGCTCCGATCTCCATTCCACCATACAGAATGGCGCAGATTGAATTGAAAGAGTTGAAAGCTCAGTTGCAAGAATTGTTAGACAGAGGGTTCATACGACCCAGTGTATTACAGTGGGTTGCGCCCGTATTATTCGTGAAAAAGAAGGATGGATCGATGCAGATGTGTATAGATTACAGGCAGCTAAATAAGATAACGATCAAGAACAAATACCCGTTACCTCGGATCGATGAATTATTTGATCAGCTAAAAGGTGCAACCGTATTCTCCAAAATAGACCTCTGGTCAGGGTACTATCATAAGCGAGTAAAGGATTGTAAAATTATGAAAATGGCATTCAGAACTCGGTATGGTCATTATGAGTTTTTGGTGATGCCGTTCGGGTTAACCAACACCCCCGCAGCATTTATGGACCTAATGAACAGAGTATTTCAGCCCCAGTTGGACAGGTTTGTAGTTGTGTTTATTGATGACATATTGATTTACTCTAAGACAAAATCTGTAACAACCCGTTTTTCAGTGGTATAAGAAATAGTGGTTTTGGGACCACAAACCCGATGGGAAAATTTTTCTATCATGAGTGTTTAAAATTAAATAAGTTAATAATAATTTTATATGGAATTTTGAATTTTGAATTTTAATTATTAAATTAAAAGTTAGTATAAGTGGTTTGGTTTAAAAGTCAAGTGGTTTCAGAAAATGATGTATTGGGACCTCATTTTTGAAATTAAGGGCTGTAAATATTTTTAGTAAATATTTACAGTCTTATTATATGTGAATTGAAGTTTGATTGAGTAATTTTGATGATTAATTGCTTAATTAAGGAAAAAGGAGTAAATTGTAAAATGGGTAAAAGTTAATTGCTCTTGATTAAAAATAAAAGGGACCAAAGTGGTAATTACACCATGGTCAAAACGTCCAAGCGATGGAGGATATGATTACCTTCCACTAACTTTTGGGATATTTATTCATTTAGTGCTAAGTAGTTTAAGGTTAAATTGAAATAAAGTTTATTTAGTTGGAATTTAATATAATTGAAGGACCAATTGTGTAATTGGATCCTCCTTAAAGGGTTTAATAATAGAAATGATTTGGAATTATTTAATTTTGTGATTAATTGCTATTATATTCTTATTAATTAGTAATTAAAGAAAAAGGACTAAATCATAAAAATTATAAAAGTTAATTTTTATTAGTTTAAAAGGGTTAATATAGGGGTTTAAAGGGAAATTTGGCCATTGTATTTTATGTTGGACGGTAGATACCGTTAATTTGGTAAATTATTAATGAGTATTAAAGGTTAAATTGATAAATTGATAAATTAAGTAAATAAAAGAAAAGAAACAAAGGTTAAAAAATATATCATCTTCTTGATTCCTTCTTTCAAAAGCTGAAACCACCATGTTTGAAGCTTGGAAGTACTCGGCCAAGCTTACGCCTTTGATTTTGTAAGCAAACCTTGCTTGTTTTTAATGATTTTTATGTTTTTGAGTTCGTTTTAGCTTGATCTGGCTAACCCAAGGACTAATTTATGATTTTTTCAAATGTTATAAAATTTTCCATATGAATAAGCTTGTTCTTGAAATTTTATGTAAGATTTATAAGCTTGGTTGTTAAATTTGATTATTTTGTAAAGTAGTTTTTGATGATTTTAATGTTTAAGGACTAAAATGTTAAAGTGATAAATTTGGAAGGACTAAAGGTGAAATAATTGCAAGTTTGATGCTAAAGGACTAAATTAAATAAAAGGAAATTATTAGGGGTAAAATTGTAATTTTCCCTAAAAGGACTAAATTGTGTTAAATGCTTTGATTATGTGTTTTAATGTGAAATTTAGATGAATTGTTCATTTAGATTACGATCGTGCCATGGGTTGCGGAAAAGGGAAATTAGTAGAATAGTCCCTAAAGTTTAGCCAAACTGTAATTTCATCCGATAAGTTCGTAGTGTTAATTTATATACATTGTATGTTTCTTGTACATTCACTGTTGTTATAACAACTCGAGGAAGATTAAACATTCGAGATGATGGAAAGGCAAAGGAATAAACAAAATGTCAGGCTTGTGGCCGATTATCTAATTTGAAGCGATGGTTAAGATCTTGTATATGTTGCAATATCCTGACAGCTTGTGTGAGCAGCATCGCTAGTTGACAAATTCTGAATGAATACTGAATTTTAGACCCTTTCGATGGCTGAGTCTTCGCGTATGTCGCGAATTCTCATCAGCTTGTGTGAGTAACATCGTGAGTGGGTAATTCTGGACTGTATCGATGGCTGAGTTTTAGCATATATTGCGGATTCTCATCAGCTTGTGTTAGCAGCATCGTATACTGGTTAACCATTTTGGGCTCGTAAGAGCTAACCATTTTGGGCTCATATGAGCTAATTTTTGTCTAGGATCATATGAGCTAAATTTCTAAAAGACTCAGTGAGTCAACCTGATGCTAATGCCACGAGATACGAAAATATTTCATTTCTCTTTTCGTAACTAAATATGTTATTATATAAGTTAATTATTTTTACGAACTTACTAAGATCTGTAAGCTTACATGTGTATCTGTTTACTGTTTTGTAGATTCATCTGCTGTTGAAGATCGGATCCTCAAGAAAAATCACACTATCCCGAGAGATTGTTGGGTAATCTTTATACCACTTGGCTTATATGGCATGTATTAGGATTGTGTTACTTGAGTTGTTTTGGTGTAATGGTTAAATAGCATGGTATCATTTTGATGAATGATTTTATAGGTATTCTTGTTATGTGAAGAATTAAATACCAATATGAAATGTCATTGTAGGTATGATTTTGAGAAATTGGTAAATACTGTAGACTATTGTGCAAACTTGGAAATTTATGTATATAATTGACATCTGCATACTTGTTTCGGTAGAACCCAGGGTTGTATCGGTAGAAGTACAGGGTAGGAGAGAGGTTACTCACTGACCTGATTTGTATTGGTAGATGGAAGATAAGTATCTGTAGTTTCTACTCATAGAAGTATTAGTTGCTTGTGAACTTGTATCGGTAGAAGTGGTAGGGTAGAACTTCTTAGCTCTTTGGAGTTTTTAGTATCGCTAGAAGCATGACTTGTTTCGATAGTAGTGTCACATGTATCGATAGAACCATCTTGAGTATCGATAGAACTCTGTACTATTTCTGAACTATTTTCTGACTTGATAACTACCGATACTTGTCTAACAGGTACCGGTAGAAGTCTCCAAAAATCATGAAAATGACCTTTTTACCCTTGTTGAGTTGTGAATATAATCGATGATGATTTATGATGTGTTAGATGCACATATTTATTCAAATAAGATTGAATGAAATGAAAATAAAAGATAAATAATGATAAATGAATAGTAAGACATCGGAACCTTGACCGGCGACGGTTTCGGGTTTTAGGTGTTACAGAATCAGAACATACTTAGCATTTGAGAGATGTGTTATGGATTTTGCGAGAAAAGCAGTTGTATGAAAAATTCAATAAATGTGAATTCTGGCTTCGAGAGGTTGGATTTTTGGGTCACGTAGTATCTCGAAAGGAATACGTGTTGATCCTAGCAAAGTCTCAGCTATTCTCAATTGAAAGGTACCGAAGAATGTTACTCTGCTCTCTGGAGTTTTTTTCTACCGATAGAAGATGGGTTGTTTCGATAGTACCTATACTTGTATCGATAGAACTCTCTTACTACCAGTAGAAGTCTGCAGGTATTTTCACTTGTTTTTTGTCTTAATTTCTACCGATACTTGCCCAATCTGGTACCGTAGAAGTTCATCAAATTCTTAAAAACATCAATTTTAAACCAAAAGAAATACGATTAACTTCAAAACTCGAGAAATTCTTTTAGTATGTCTACGGAACACTGTTTTAAGAGAAATACAAGGGCTTTTAAGTAGTTGATTGAGAAAAATGTTAAGGTAAATGCTACCTGATTGGGTTCGATAACCGGACCGGGCAAGGGGTGTTACACACTCTTTTCAAATGAGAACGAAATGAACTCATTGACTTAATTAATGAACATTTTCCTAAAGTAGCAAAGGTAAATCACAGATTTTCTTAAAAGTGAGAGTACGTAAGGTTTTTCAACGAACAGTAGGGTGGCTTTGTCACATAGGTGACTAATGTGATCTTCACGATTCAACCATAATGTCTAGGCCAGATTTGAGAGGTTACACCAAGTTCTTTGCTTCTTTTATGGTTGTAACTTTGGCTTCCTAAGACTTCGACAAGCTTCTAAGCATTTTCCATACTACTACTTCATTGGGATAGGTCTTCCCATAGGATTTGAGCCCATTAATGATGATGGTGAATCTATCGGACATTGCTTTGATGTCCTCCTCGGGCTTTATCTCGAATATCTCATAATTAAGGGTAAAAATCCCCACTTTTGACTTCTTGACTTTGCTTGTACCCTAATGAGTGACCTCCAATTTGTCCCAAATTTCCTTGGTATTAGAAAATGAAGATACTCTATTACATTCGTCCGGACCAAGTACACAAAAAAGAGTGTGCATAGCCTTGGCATTGACTTGTATGCTTCTCCTACCTTCCTCATTTCATTCATTCTTGCTCTTTGGAACTAAGAGCTCTCCTTCTTTCTTGAGAGGTATGGATGGACCATCCACGATGATGTCCCATATGACAAGATTATGAGCTTGTATGAACAACATCATCCTTGTCTTCTAGTAGGAATAATTAGCACCATTAAAGTAAGGAGGTTTATAAATGGATTAAGACTCACCAAGAAAAATGAAGCCAGAAGTAGACGTCATCTTGTATTGTTTGAATTGAAAAAAGTTGAGCTACCTCGAGGATCTTTTCTTGGTTGTTAGACCATCTTTTAGAAACTAACTCTGATACTAATTGTTAGCTCAAATGATCAAACTGAAATTTCCAAGAGGGAGTGAATTGGCTTTTAAAAATTTGAGAAATCTATAAAGAAATGATAGAAAATTGAACACAAGAATTTAGAGTGGTTCAGTCCCAATTGCCTTCTCCACAACCTTAGCTTTCCATAAGTAAGGATTTTCCCAAATTCACTAATTTGATCAACCTTTTGAGGACAAGGTTTAACCTTACAACTCTGTAACATCTCATTCTCAGTGGTCTCAGAACAATGGTCTTGGGATCACAACTCCGATAAGTGAGTCGATATTTTTGTTATTAGTTTAAGTATATGTCAATATTTGTTATATTATATGAAACTTTGATTATGAAATTTTTACGATTAAGTAATTAAATAAGAAAAAGGGGTTAAATTGAAAAAGGTGAGAAATTTAAATTTAAATTAATTAAAAAGGGATTTAAGGGCTTTGGAATCTTAAATTTAGTAGACTTGGTTAGTAAATATTCCATAATACGAGTTAGTGGAGTTTTATGGATAGATTTTGGTGTGACTATAAATGTTTTTAAAGGATAAAATAGTGAATTAGTATTTGAGATAAAATGATTAATAAAATAAAAGGGTATAAATCTGGTCTTCTTCCTCATTTTCCTTTAACAAAATCGAAACACCATTGAAGAGGGGAGAAAAAGCTTCAGTCAAGGAAGTTTCTTTTGCATGTGGGGTATTTGAGCTTCGTTTTTATTGATTTTTACGTTTTTAAGTTCGTTTTAACTTAATCTTCTTAGCCTGGGGATTAATTTGCAAAACTATTAAAGGTTAAGGGATGTGCCATGAATGAAATTATTATGTTTGTGAGGTTTGTTGGTGAATAATCAAAGTTAGTTATTAAAGGAACAAGTTTTGTTTTGTGATTTTTTAGTGAATTTAAAGGTTAGGAATTTATTTGTTTAAATGATAAATCTCATGTATATTTTCTTAAATGAGTAAAAAATGAGCTACTTTAGGATAGGGAAAAATCGGTTAACATGTATTAGACATGAAATTGGTGATTTTTACAAGTTATGGTCTTTAGGACTAAATAATATAAAAGTTAAAGTATTAGGGATAATTCTGTAAATATGTTTATATATATATGTATATGTAGATTTTAAGTTTATATGAAATATTTGAAGTTATCGGGACCCTGAATTGAATGAAATTATTTGTTTAGATCAAGAAACTAACAAACCGGAATCAGATCGTGGCAAAGTTAAGGTGGTGGATTAAATCGACTCTACTTTCACTTCTAAGTTAGTTTAGGTAAGTTATATGTAAAATTCATTGAATTATAATTTGTTGTTGAACTTTTTAATATGTGTATTTACATGATAATTCTTGTTATATTCTATGATTGTTGGAGCCACTTGAGTGGACTAGTTATATTGGTATGTGTAAGACCGTAGTTGAAAGATACTACGACATCATATCAGAAATGTTCAAGATCATAGATGGGAGATTCTAGGGATTATGCAAGACCATGATTGAAAGATATCATGGCATTAATCCACGGTGGAAATGTATAAGATTGTGGTTGCAAGATACTACATTATCATTTCGATTATGTATAAGACTGTAGTTGAGAGATACTACGACATCATAAATGATATGTTATAAGACCTTAGTTGAAAGAAAAATTGACATCATATCTAATACGATCAAGATTGCACTGTGTGGTATAAGACCATAATTGAAAGATAGTGTGGCGTCCTCTCGAACGAAGTTTAGTCCTTGTAACGGTTTGTCGATAATAACTAATACTTTGTGAGTAAAGATGGTTAATTAAAGGAAATGATTTCATATTTTAGCATTGATCATAGGGACATGTTAATTTTATGATTGTTATCAAATTTATCATAATATTATTAAGTTTAAGATTCTTACTTGGTGTATTGTTCTTGTAGATTTTGGAGGGTTTACCATTGAATAGATCAAGTGGGGCGCACACACTATCCCAACATCTTCGATAGATGTTCGATTCCTCTTTGATTTTGGTTATATATATGGCATGTACTAGGATTATGTATAAGGGTCACTTTTGTTGGACTTCTTTTGTTGGACTTCTTTTGGTTAAACTTGTTGGGATAAGTAAACATCTTTTTCTATGACAAATGTGGAGATAATGTTTAGTTGATAAGCTAGACATGTTTAGTGTATATAGATGCATAATGTCTATGAATGTAAAGCCTAAGGAATATGATAATGCTTAAATATGACATACTTTTGGATATTAAATATATATATATATTTAGAGTATGATCCTATTAAATTGGGTTATTTATTATCTTTTTATTTTGTAGGGAGTCAAGTGGTGATAGTAGATATTATTTATTTTTTAAATTTGTATTTAATTTATGTTTATCTTTTTGTATTTATCTTTTAGAGTTTAAATTGGATCCAATTAGGGGAATTAAATGTTAGATATAATTCTAATTATCTTTTAGAATTTAGATTGGATTCAACTAGGAATATTATGTACTATAAATAGGGGTGGAGTGATTGAATTATTCATTCCTCATTCATTAAAAATCTTGCATCTCCTAAAATCCTAGTTCAAAAAAAAACTCTATTCTTTTTATTTTGCGTTCTTCCCTAAAATCATGAGTAACTAAAAAACCCTTCTAGCCAAAGGTTATCAAATGTTTCTCCAAGGTTCATGGGGCTTAAAATCCGCGCTTAATTCTTTTCAACCCGAGTATTTATCAATTCTTTGTAATACGGGATTGACGCTTCCGTACAAAATCCCTACAAAAGTAATCTTTTCATCTTGTGCAAAGACGGCCACTTTGTGTGTTTTGAGAAGGTTGCACTCTCGATTCGTTAACTTACTGCGTCAGAGGTTGCCGAGCCAAAAGAGATAAAATAGCATGGCATTCGTCGTTGGGAAAAGGTGATCTAGTGTAAGACAATCCCATTAGAGCGACGGTTGGCTAGAGTCAGGTTCCACTAAAAGCTATATCTGGAGCTGGTGGTCGTAGGCATCCTCTTCCACTATAACTGGCTTATTCGGGCACGAGAAGAACCATCAAAAGTTTATGATTGAACCAAGGAAGAATCAAGATAACCGGAGGCTGGATATTTGAATATTGATAAAACTCTTCTTCTTTCAACTTGTTTATTTTATGCTATTTATTTTTGCTTCGACTTCCCTATTTTCTATTTCTTTCAATTCTGTTTTCTTTTATTTTTAATTCTATTTCTTTTATTTTTCCTCAGATCGCGGCGCTTTTCATGGGCATGATTTTGCCCACGATCTCGACAGACAAGATTTTTTACAACTCTCCAGTCCCTGAGGATTAGACCCTACTTCCCTTTTACTATTATTTACTTTAATTTTTGGAATAGGTTATATTTGGTGTTCATGACGACACATCAAATTTTGGCACCGTTGCCGATGACTGATAACATACTAATCTTGTTTTCTTTTTTTTGCTTATGACTAGATCTACTCCAGGTAATCCTTCATACCTCTACGATCTCGAGATTGAAAAGACTGCAAAAGCCAATCGCAAGGAAGCAAAGTTATGAAAAAGGCAGTCAGAAGTTGTAGGAGTTAAGCACAGCCCACCTTCAGAAGTAGAAGAAGGCGACGAAGGTGAATATAGGGTAAACGAAAACCCTAATCCAACACTGAAAAACCAAGGAGTTAATCTGCCGGCGGAGGTGTCGATTGTTAGGGTTAACGAAAATCAAGATCCACCACCACCTATGGATCAAAAAATTCGACAATTAGTCGAGGCTCTTGATGATCAATTGCTGTTGTGCATTGCGTATCCTACTGTGGATGCTAATTTTGAGCTTAAATCAGGTTAAATTTAGTTATTGCCAATTTTCCGTGGGTTGCAAAATGAGAATCCACATAAACATCTGAAGGAATTCCATATGGTTTGTTTAAGGATGAAACCTTAGGGGGTAACTGAGGATCAAATTAAATTACGTGCTTTTCCTTTTTCTTTAGTTGATTCCGCTAGAAAATGGTTATTTTATCTACCTCATTGATCTATTACAACTTGCGCTAATCTTTCTTGTTTATTTATTCACAAGTTTTTTCCAGCCTCGCGTGTCGCTGAATTAAGAAGAGAAATTGTGGGGATTAGGCAAAAATATGTGGAGTCTCTTTACGACTATTGGGAACGATTCAAGAAGTTGTGTGCAAGTTGTCCATAACATGATATAACTGAACAGTCTCTTCTCCAATATTTCTATTAAGGCTTGAAACCTTTGGAGATGAATATGATAGATGCCACTAGTGGAGGAGCATTGGTTAATATGACTCCTCAATGAGCAAGAAACTTGATTTCCACAATGGCTGCAAATACTTAACAATTCCGAGCCAACCCTGAACCTACTCGAAGGGTTCACCAGCTAAGTAATTCCTCCTTAGAAGATAAAGTTGAAAAACTTACTAATGTTCTGAGTTCTCTTATTGCAGGAAAATTAGGGCTGACCCGTCAATATGAAATTTGTAGTGAATTCGAGCATACAACTGATGCATGTCCTAGTTTGCATGATAATTCTATGGCCCAATTAGATGCTATGGGAAACTTCCCTGGACCATCTCAAAGGCAATATGATCCTTATGCAAATACATACAATCCCGGGTGGAAGGATCATCCTAACTTGCGATATGGGACAAATTCACGTTATAACCAACCATTCCAAAATCGAGCCCCACAACAAGCGTAAAATTCATGTACTTCCCTAGAAACTATGGTAAATAAATTAGAAACTAATATTCTTGAATTTCAGCAGTAATTTATAGATTTTAAAAGAAAACTGAGGCATCTATTAAGGAGTTGACCATGCAACTAGAGAAAATGAACACACAGGGAAGGCTGCGATCACAAACAGAACCTAACCCAAGACAAACGCGAATGCAGTGACTCTACGAAGTGGGAAAGTACTGGAACTAATTCATGGTAAAAATCATGCCCAAGAATCTGCCCATGAAAATCAGAAAGACGACGAATAGGTCTGGTCAAAACCTCCATTACCCAGAATTCAACCTCCGTTTCTTGGATGACTAAGGCAAACCTAGAAAGGTAATAAGGAAAAAGAGATCCTCGAAACATTCAGAAAAGTCGAGGTAAATATATCGTTGTTAGATGCTATTAAACAGATTCCACGGTATGTTAAATTTCTAAAAGAACTTTGCACCAACAAAAGAAATTGATTGGAAACGAAAAGGTAAATGTTGGTGAGAATGTGTGCGGTTTTGCAATGAATGATGCCAACAAAATGTAAGGATAGAGGTATGTTTGCAATACCATGCAAAATAGGTCACTTTGGAATTAAGAAAGCTATATGTGACTTAGGAGCCTCTATAAATGTAATGCCTTTTTCTATTTATAAATCACTTAACGTGGGTTTTTTGAAGGAAACATGTGTTATAATTCAGTTGGCGAACAGGTCCATTGTGCATTCCGAAAGAGTCCTTGAAGATGTGTTAGTGAAAGTTAATGAACTAATTTTTCCTATAGATTTTTATGTGGTAAAGATGGAAGAGGATAATACTCCTAGATCTTCTAATATCTTGTTGGGGCGACCTTTCTTTAGTACCGCAAATACCAAGATCGATGTGTGAAGTGGAACTCTCACAATGGAGTTTGACAAGGAGATCGTAAAGTTCAATGTTTATGACGCTATCAGTCACCCTAGTGAAGTCTTGAACGTAAACCGTGTTGATATAGGGGAATCCTTAGTAGATGAAACTTCCAAATCACTCCATAAAAATGAACCTAAAATATTGTTTGATGATTTAGATCCATTTTGCGAATCTGTTAAGAAATTATTGCCTCCTATGAACACTAAACTTCTACCTTCTATTGTGCAGGCACCAAATTTCCAAGCTCATATGATCAAAAAAATTTAACGGGAACGACCTCAACTCTAGTTCGATCGTCAAGCTAACGACGTTAAACAAGCGCTTGTTAGGAGCCAACCCAATTATTTTTTTATTTTTCTATCTTATTTTATTTATTTATTTATTTTTGTCCAAGAAACTCGAGGAATATATTTCAGAAAAAAATAATGATGGAAACTGTAGCACTACGAGAGCAACGATACCATGGGGAGTATTCTAAACCCTTTTCTTTTCGTATATATCTTCACATTGAGGGCAATGCATTTTAAGTAGGGGGAGACGTTCCTCATTGTTTTTGCTATGTTTATCTGCTGTTTGTGCTGCTATGGATTTATTGTTGCTGCTACCTTACTATTTTCTGTCTGTTTTATTTTTTTAAGTATATTTTGTCTCATTTCATTCCCATGATTTTACCCACGAAATGCCTACTGTTTTGCCCATCAGTATGATTATTGTTTGCTGAGTTAATTTTGATTTTGCTATGATTAAATTTATCTCCATTGTTTTATTTCTATTAGGCTCACAAGATTATGATTAATGAAGAAAACCCTATCTTTCTTATGGTAAAATTGATTGAGTCTAAGTATAAGAGAACAGTTAACTCTGATGCATGCTAAAATTGTTTTTCTTGATTGTTAGTTAATTGTCAAATTTATTTTTGATACTTGTTTGTTTTTCTTAGTCCTCCTAAATTAAAATTCTCTATCTGAAAAAAAAAAACCCTTTGATGATTCCGCGGTTATGAGCATAGTTTAAAACGTGACTAACTGAGTAACCGAGTTAGGGTGCTTGGGTTGTCATCCTACTTCGCGTAAAAAGGTTGTGTGACATGTTAAGCAAAACTCCGCTAACCCGAAAAAAAAAGAAAAAATAGAAATAAATAAATTCGGAGTGTGTTAGACTGAGTAACCGGGGTGGAGTGCTTGGTTGTCATTTCACTTCGCGTCAAAAGAGCTAACACATTCTACAAAAAAAAGAAAAGAGAAGAAAAAAATTGAGAGCATGTTGGGCTGAGTAACCGGGATGGAGTGCTTGGATGTCATTTCATTTTGCGTCAAAAGGTCCAATGTATTCTTAAAGAAAAAAAAGAGAAAAAATTGACAAAATAAAAGGAAGAGAACTAAATTTGGAAACAAGGGTGAACAAATAGGTGTCTTTGTAACTTTAGTAAATTATCTAACTCTCATGAAATAATTCAAGATGATTTAATTGTTGTGTATTTTAATTGGGTTACTTTTCGATTTTATGTACAGCAAGCTAAAGGTTCTCTTTATTTTTCGTAAGCATTAAGCCTAATTGTTTGTAAAACTTTGAAGTATTATTTTTCATGGTGGAATTTTAATTACTTAGTGGATTATGAGTCATACTTGAGGGCAAGCATGGGCTAAGTAGGGGGAATATGATAATGCTTAAATATGACATACTTTTGGATATTAAATATATATATTTTTAGAGTATGATCCTATTAAATTGGGCTATTTATTGTCTTTTTATTTTGTAGAGACTCAAGTGGTGATAGAAGATAAATTGAAGACAAAAAACGTGATTTTGGAGGAGAATTTGAAGTTGTGTGAAGATGGAATGCTAAAAGAGAGAGTTTATAGAACAAAAAGACTTGGTTTTATTTTATTTTTTAAAATATATTTTATATTAGGATTTAATATTTAAGATATTATTTATTATTTAAATTTGTATTTAAGTTATGTTTATCTTTTTGTATTTATCTTTTAGAGTTTAAATTGGATCTAATTAGGGGAATTAAATGTTAGATATAATTCTAATTATCTTTTAGAATTTAGATTGGATTCAACTAGGAATATTATGTACTATAATTAGGGGGTAGAGTGATTGAATTATTCATTCCTCATTCATTAAAAATCCTGCATCTCCCAAAATCCTAGTTCAATAAAAAAACTCTACTCTTTTTATTTTGTGTTCTTCCCCAAAAATCATGAGTAACTAAAAAACCCTTCTAGCCAAAGGTTATCAAATATTTCTCCAAAGTTCATAAGGCTTAGAATCCGCGCTTAATTCTTTTCAATCCGAGTATTCATCAATTCTCTGTAATACGGGATTGACGCTTCCGTCCAAAATCCCTACAAAAGTAATCTTTTCATCTTGTGCAAAGACGACCGCTTTGTGTGTTTTGAGAAGGTTGCACAGTCGGTTCGTTAACTTACTGCATCAAAGGTTGTTGAGCCAAAAGAGACAAAACGGCATGACATTCATCGTTGGGAAAAAGTGATCTAGTGTAAGACAGTCCCAGAGCGACGGTTGGCTAGAGTCAGGTTCCACTAAAAACTATATCTGGAGCTGGTGGTTGTAGGCGTCCTCTTCCACTATAACTGGCTTATTCGGGCACGAGAAGAACCATCCAAAGTCTATGATTGAACCAAGGAAGAATCAAGATAAACGGAGGCTGGATCTTTGAATATTGATAAAACTCTTCTTCTTTCAACTTGTTTATTTTATGCTATTTATTTTTACTTCGACTTTCCTATTTTCTATTTCTTTCAATTCTGTTTCTTTTATTTTTCCTAAGATCGCGACTCTTTTCTTGGGCACGATTTTGCCCACGATCCCGACAGACAAGACTTTTTACGACTCTCCAGTCCCTGAGGATTAGACTCTACTTCCCTTTTACTGTTATTTACTTTAATTTTTGGAATATGTTATATTTGGTGTTCCCGACAACACATCAGAATAACCTTTTTATTTAAATCTATATGCATGTGTATGCTATTCTAAAGGTGGATTAAATGTTAGCAATTGCATTCAAAATAGGTATATATATATGAATTGCAATGGATGGTTTAGGTTAGATAAATTTGTGATCTGTGATTGATTGTGCTAGTTTGGTATGAATGGTGGTGTCCAAGAAATGCATATTGGATGAGTATTTAGGTTGAATATTTTAGTAAATTATAAGAGTGTTTGGATGGTATTTAAGTATAAGAATGCTTGTAGTGTTGATGTGTCTTGTTGGGCAAGATTTGATATTGGTTTTGCTTGTTTAAGGGGTCATTTCAGAAGCTAGCCTAGGACACGGGCTGTCACACGACCGTGTGCCTTACATGGCCTCCTCACACAGCCATGTGCATCTGAAGTTAATAGGTGCAATATTCACACGGGCTGAGACACGACCGTGTGTCTCAAGTCAGAGAGTTACATGGTTGGGCACACGGGCAGGGACATAGCCGTGTGTCCCTATTTCAATTGCTCACTTGGCCGTGTGACCCTATCTTCCAAAATTTTCAATTATCACAAAATTTTCAAATCATTTTAAATTAGCCCCAAATTGTTCTTAAATCGTGTTTAAGGCCTCAAAGGCCTTACCAAAGGTCTAAATGTATATGATTGCAATAGGTTATTTAGATGTTTGATTAGTTTAAATATATTGCTTTTAATTTGATGTTAATTGTTTAATAATGCTCATAAGCTTAATTCGGTGACGGAGACGAGTTAGGGGTGTTACAAACTCCCTTAATATGTCTACCCAAATCTTAAGACACAAACCCTCTCAAAGAGTTACAAAGAAGCAAACAAAAAATAATCCTTAGAAGATCAAAGTGTTTGCAAATTAAGCTCAATTACAATGAAAAACACTCGAGCAAAAGAATGGAAATAAATCTCACAAGTGTATGAAAGAAAAATATGGAAGTATTGGGCACAAAGGTTGTTTGATTGATTATTTTTGCCTTAATATGCTTTATTGTTGTTGTAGGATCTTTGGAAGCTGGTATTTATACCCCTAAATTGATTTCCAACCGTTATGGTTGTTGGATAAATGAAAAGATTCGTTGGATATGTGAAAATCAGAGCATTTAATTCACCTACAATAGCGAGAATCTTCATTTTTTGCAATAAATGCCAAATTCAATGATCGTTGGAGCTAAAATATCGATATCAGATAGATTTTATCGATACCATGTAAAAGGTATCGATATCAGATCGATACTTAACTGAATTTTTGAAAAATAGAATGTCAATTTGGTATCGTTTATCCAAGGGTATCAATATTTTGAAAATAACGATACTTGGCTAAAAATGTATCGATACTTTTTGGCCTGGAGCTATTCTGACTTATTTGAAAAATAGTTTGACAAGTTAAAAGAATTTTTACTTGGTTAAAATCATTTTAACTTGATTTTAAAGTTGAATAAAAAAATTTATAAGAGTTCAAAGTAAAGATTTAAAATTGTCTCTTAGACTTTAATTGAAAAATCATTTTGTCAATTTTGTTAAATTTTAACTTTTATTTAAAATACTTCAATTTGTTATATTAAAATATATTATCAAATAAAGCTTAGTTTAACAAATATCCACTTATCTTTTCTTGGTCCTATTTTTGTTGTATACGCGGAATTAGACGTATGGCCATAGACGTTAAGAGATAGGTAGATACATTAAGGAGGTTTCAAAAAACAATCAGGCGGAAAAAGTAAGAAACTGTATAATACAATGGGTATAAGACTTACAAATTGTGCTAAAATGAGAAATTAGCGTGTGAACAAAAGCATTGCAAGGGTTAAAAGAAAAGCGAGAGAAATAAAAACAAAGGCTTAAAAGCAATGTGAGTGAGAAAGAGTGAAATAGTTAGAATGCGATCAAAGAAAAATCACATATGTGCTTTAGAAATTTTTCATTCATATAGTGCACTATAATTGCTAAGCTTGCTATACTCCTGAATATTGTACCAGGTGTTCACATATTTATATTTGGAGAGAAAAGGAAGGTGAGAGGAGATATAAAGAGGCGAGCTAAAAGATACATTAGGGGGTGAGTAGGGAACAACATTATGTGCCAAACTAATTTTCGAGCTTGAACCATTTTTTTATGCTTCCATTCCTTGAATTTCGGACCAACCTTAAGCCTCAAAGTGTTAAGAGCCAAAAATTCCTATGTGACCTAGAAAAGTTGATTCATGGATGAAAGTCATGATAAGTTGTATGAGATATGGTTGCTTGCATTCTTCTAACATAAATGTTATAATTGTGTAGCATGTTTTGATGGAGCCACATGCCTGATCATTTTTGAACTTGTTGATATTGTAATTTAGTAAACTCTCATGTTTAACTTTAAAAGCTAAGTGCTTTACATATCATATCTAAATTGCATGTTATAGGAAACATTCTTAGCATTATTGTTTCAAACTAATTACCTATCATCAGAAGACATTTTTGCATGTTGTGTATTTTGTTTGCTTGAGGATAAGCAAAGACCTAAGTGTGGGAAAATTTGATCTACCATTATTTATTATGACAAATTAAGCTCTTTTCACCACCTAAGGAGCTCGTATTCAAGTAATTTTATGTATTTTATGTTTATTTTAACAATTATTTAGTTGTTAGTTTAAATTGAATAAATTGAGCTTTTATGATGTTTTATGACCTTTTTGGCCAATACAAGCCTAAGATGGAACAAATGAGTTAATTGGGTGTGCAGGACAACAACCCAAGTCAGGGAGTCAATGGACTGACTTGAGTGTCACAACATTTAAGAGGAAAGTCGCGACATTGGAAGCAAGCCTCAACACTTAGCCAAATTTCCTACCAAAATCCACGAAGCAAGCTACTGGAAAAAAAGTCGCGACAACGAGTAGTAAAGTCACAACATTCACCCTGAATCTTAGAGATCGAGTAGTCTACCCACAGTCGCAACATTGGCTATAGGATGTTGCGACATTGACTCGATGAGCCCAAAAATATTGTAAGGGTGTTTTCATTCGCACAACCTTAATTAACTTGTAAATCAGTTTGTAATCGACCTTATTAGGTCAGAATATATAAAAACTATCAATATTAGCTAAAAACAATAGTTTAAAGAGGGGGTTTGGAGATTGTTTTAGGGTTTTAGTTCATAGTTAAGTTAGATTTTAGATTTCTTTTATTGTCCAATTACTTTTTTGTTTTTAATCAAAGTTATTTTCAATTTCATTTGTTGTTCTTGTTTTATTTTATTTTTGTTTATGCTTTGATCTGAATCAATAATCAACATCATTCGTGAGTTTAACATGGTTGTTCATCCATCGCAACTCTCGGATTCACATATTCTCGAGCAATTCTTTTCCCTTCTCTTTTATTTTACATTTGTTTGAATGTTTGATATTTGGGTAGAACCATTTGCATTTAGAATGGTTAATAAGCCTTAGGAAGGTTAATTGAATGAAGTGGACGTGGTTAGCTTGGATTTAGGATTCATAAACCAATTAATTGGATTAGATCGAATATGTTAAACCATCGAATTGATGACTCTAGGAAGTAATTTAGGTAGATGAGATCGAAAGGGTATTCTACTTAGAACTAGTTCAACTTAGTCTGATTTAGTTCCATCAGGTCAAAATATAAGTGGACTAAATCAATTAATTAATTTAGTTATAAGCTAAAAGATATTAACTAGGTTAATTCTTAATAATTGGTTAAGATTTCCGAATCTAGGTTAATCACAACCATGGCGGTTAATCATACTTCTGATTGTTTAATTTGATTATTAATTTGAAGTTTTATTATTTATGCAATTTAGTCTTTATTCTTGATAACTTTTAATTTTATTGTTCTTCGTAATATAATGAGTAGATTAGTAGCTATTTAGACCTAGTTTAGTGTGTTAGGGTTTATTATTAATTTAGTTTAAACAGACCTCATTTGGGTACGATCATCGGAATACTTACTAAGTGTTTCGTTGTAAAATTAACTATATTACAATTTGACTTGTACACTTGCAAACATCTCACATCATTCTATATCTAATTTCGTATTTCTAAGTTCCGGTGCATGCATGCCGAGGCACGATCAGTTAGCACATCTAATTGACCCGATCAATGACGAGACTCAAATTAGTCCTGGTTTAACAAGTAAGGGCAGCAAACCTTAATCCTGGAAGGGGTTGCTATCGCCCCTACCATATACACATCCTATGGGAGTTGTTTTCCTTTCAAAATATTATTATTTTTCCCTATATATAGAGAGACTAAGGAATAGGTCAAAAACACACCTCACCTATGTTGATGTTTTATCATCAAAATATAGGAAAGTTAGTTTTTAAATAAATTCTATCTTTTGAGGGAATTTGTCTTTCAATTTCTAGCCTAAAGTTTCACATAAAGTTTTCATTGATTTGCATATAGCGTCCACACTCTAGCAAACTGAGTTGGAGAATAGTAAAAAAGATCGAATGATCGAAAGTTGAGAACGATTTAGTCCACCTCGTACAAAATACATGTAGATCAAGGTAAATTGGTTTATTTTTATAAACATCATAACTGGGCGACACAACATCAAAACAAGTTATCTCAAGAACAACTTGAAGGGGTCACATTGCAGAGATGCCGTTCCATAGAAAGCAGTCTTTAGTGGTCACATTATAGAAAAAATGAAATAAAAAAAATAGAAAAATCTTGAATTCTCCAGGTAATTTGCTTGTAAAATATGTTATGGAATGAGGATGCTGACTTCACAGGTCAGTGATGACGACTTGGGTTCTTTACTTTATTCTTGTTCTTCTTCCCAATGGCCACAATGTTCCTATGCACAACAGATAATGTTGATCCACCATGGCTTGCCCTTTTTGTTGCGTTTCTTCTAGAACTCCAACTACCACTCCCTAGGGCAGCTTTGGCAACGCTATCAGTGAGCACTTCCCCAGCCCTTTGTGGTTTGACAGGTTGCTTGTTCAAGTATCTAAGCTTAGGAAGTAAGCTACAAACTGTCTTGCGTAGCTGTTCCTCACTGTTGTTGCCTAGTACTGGATTTCCCAGCAGATTCAACGCTTGCAACGAGTTGTAGTTGGCAACAAGCTGGCCGAGCTCCTTGTTTGTTGATATCTTGTTGAAGCTAAGGTCTAAGAGTGTTAACTTCAAGAGCCGATGAAGCCCCTCCACATCACTTATCTTGTTTCCAGCGAGGTACAGTTCTTTTATCATTGTGCAGTTTGAGAACCCTAGCATTATAGAAACCAAGATGCATGCACTTTCAGTATTACTTGCTATTTGTTCATGGAAAATCCTGGAAATATCTTGGCAGGTTATTTACCATGTACAATTCTAGTAATGCGGTTATAGCTGAGATCAACTACTCGCAACCGAGTTAATTCTCGAAGTCCTAGGATGTTATTGATCTTGTTTCTTGACAAGTTGAGTGTGTGAAGGCCCTCTGGCAGTGATCCTGGAGTAATTTGGACTACAAGAAGGCAAGAATCATCGTGGTCATGTATTTGTGTTCAAACTAATGACAAATCTAAAACGGTGGAGTGATAACATACCTATAAAGTTGTTTGACAAGTTGACAGACCGAAGGCTGGAGAAACCTGAGATCATGGGAATGGCTTTCAAATTTATCCCTGAAATGTGAGCAACAGCTGAGGAAGAATTGAGACTTTGAATGACATTATTGGCATGTAAAATCTCCTTATATAGGTTCATATCGGAACGGGAAGTCAATTGGGGTGTGTTCCTTGCAGGTGATTTACCAGTGCTTGGAGAAGGTGGAAGAGTTATTCGCCCTTCACCATTCATATCATCACCAGGCTGTGTAGTTTCCACTTCAAGATCTCTCACCCACTCATCTACCCTTGCAAAAGATGGTGAAGGTGAAGGGAATGCTACCCATAGGTTCTGGGGCCACAAACTAGTAACTCCATTATGGAAGCCTTTCCAACTCTGCTTGTCATCGTAGTTTCGAAATGAACCAGGTGATTCCATCTTGCTCACTTTGAGTGCTCGATGTGTCTCCACAGTATCTGAAGAGTAACCACTTTGCTTGTTAAAGGTAGCAGTGAGAGGAAGGGGCTTTGTTTTTCTTGGCCAAAACTTGTGCAAGTTGCGGTGGCTCCAGAGTAACAATTTCCACCATAACCTTCTACTTTTGGAAGGTAGAACTTGACTGGAAGAACGTCTTTTCAACATTACTTTGTCAGCACTGCAACAAGACATTACAGAAACAGGGCTATTAGCATTTAAATCATCCCTTGCTCTTGCACATAACTCCTGCAAATCTTCGAAGGACTGAGACTTAGGAGGAAACTCATCTCCTGCCTTTCTTTGCATTTTCCTCACCTCCAAATTAGAGCAAGAGCGCTTAAGGTTTGGCAAAGCCAAGAACTCAGCCCTCCCCATCCCCGGATCACTTATACGTCCACTTTCAATCACATCAGCATCTCTTTCTTCTTGGTTGATGAACACTTCCTTAGCCTTAATTTCAAATGAATCCGAAGAAGCCACCCTTTTGGTTCTGAAGTCAAATTCTTCTGCTGGACTCATCACATTGGCTTCGAAACCCAAATCATGGCCATTCTCTTCATGCGCATCTTCCCCTTCATATGCTATCTCTGATGCTTGAAATCCAAAAGGACTCTCAGGACTGATTAGTTTGACATTGCAAGGGACAACCCTGATTGTTGATTTCAGTTCATCGCTCTCGAAAGGTTGCACTGATTTTTCGAACTTTATTTGAAGGCTTCTTGCTGCTGGAGATACATCACCCCCCTACAAATAAAACCAATGGAAGACGATGAATTTTGAGATACATACACAGAATACAAGTAATATATAAACTGAAGACCTTCTCACCTCGTCATTCTTCTTCTTCTTGTTCTTTAAGGTCAATAGAAAGCAGCAACTGAACCTTTCCATTTTCACAAAGGTGAATGATTTCAATTCTCAAGGAAAGCCTGGATAGAAGATGCACTGCTTGTTTTTGAGGTTTTAACCTCTTTCCTGTTGTGATGCTTACATCTTTAACCAATTCCTATGGTTTTCTTAGAGTAAAATATGTGTTGCAAAGGTTAGCCTTAGCCATAATCAACAGGAAGGCACCAAATCAATGGGAGAGTGCAATTTGTAGGTGAAGATGTAGGTGAATTAACACCAGAAATGGAAGATCTCACTGGATTGTTGGCCAGAGCCGGATGCCCTCCTTCAATCTCAGCCTCTCCTGTGCATCCACAAAATGAGACACAAATCAGTTTAAAAAAAAAAATATCCCCAGAGCCCTTTGTAAATGTTCTCTGGAAATGAAATGCATATTATACAAGCAAATGAATCCAATACCTACAAAACAAGCAAACTTGGATTTTCTGGCACAGATAAATTAGAAGGAAGAAAACAAAAATAGAATGAGAAACTAACCTGTTGATCAAAGACCTAGTCTTCAAAGCTTCATTGTGGTGCCACACACAGATTCCCTACCCTTTTCCATCTTTAAAATGATCAATTACATACATTTGATAGAAAAGACGAAAGGGTTAGAAATTAGATGTGGGATTCAAGGATGGAACTTGAAAACTAGGCTGACTAAACATGAAACACGGTGTAATGCATCTGGTTTTATGCAATTCACTGTGTACCATCTAAACTTGGCACTGAGTTGATATAATATCAACTCAGTTTATGAATTAAATGGATACAATTAAGTAAACCATAAATTCAAATTTAAATACGTTGAGAATATTTATGTCCTTTAATTTTATTTTTATATAATACTAAAATTGACACCCCCACCATCTGGGTGGAAGAGAAAAAAAGATTCTTAACCGTATATAAATGGTTTTGAATAGTTACTGGTTAAAATTAAATCAATAAATTTTTTTAAAAGATGCAAATCTATATCTATAATTAAAAACAACCCAAATAGGTTTTCTGTTTGACTTTGTGGGAAATAAAAGAAAAAACAAAAGAGAACCAAAGGCTTTAGGATTTTCTTTGAATCATCATATATTTAATATATAATTGTTATTAATATATTGAAATTTAAAAGAATATTTAAGGGAAACCATTCTAGTATGGTTTAAGTCTATGTTTCTTATTTGAGTGAAAGAAAAAAATTGTTAAATTTATAAAAAGAAATAGAAGTGCAGGAAATATCTTTTATTTTTTCATCATATTACTAAAGTAATTTTAAAATAATTATAATTTAATTTTAAAAAGTTGTTTTATTTTTATGTTTTAAAACAAAATTATGTTGATTGAGGTAAAATAAAATTATTACTCGAATAGAACTCTAAATATCTTAATTATCATTTAATTAATATTAAGTTAAACTTTATAAATAATATTCGATAATTAGGTATATTAAATCAAGTAGCATTTAAGAAAAATTATTGGTAAAAAATGGAGCTTTTAACATTTATAAGTTAAAGTACGGATGATAAAGGTAGTAAAGGCCATGGATATAGTCGTCGACACGTCGATTAAAGCAATGCTATCGTGGAAAGATCGGTTAATGGGGAAAGATATTATCGGATCCAGGAAGTCGATTAACTCGAACGAGCTTAAGGATGATGATGGTTTCGAACTTTTAGAAGGGGATGTCACAAGGTCGGTTGTTAAAGGGATCCTCTCGATTGAGTTCTCCGATAGGGTGCATCGACTCTTGATCAAATACATGGATACTACGATGGTTCTAAAATTGTTGGGGTGTAAAATTTGATATGTTTCCCTTCAAAGTAGAACATATAACCTATGGCGGCCCTCCATGCCTTCCCAATTGATGGATATTGAAAATAGCTATGTTTTGGTGAAATTTCAGACAAAGAGGATTACAAGAAGGTGTTGTCTCAAGGACCATGGGTCATCTATGCGCAATACTTGATAGTGTAGCCTTGGACCATTGATTTCAGGCCATCTCAGCCTTATCCGAGTATTGTAATGGCCTAGATTCGTTTTTTGGGTCTTTCGGGATACATGTATAAACGAAAGGTAGTTGAGGAAATTGGAGGTATGGTGGGGAAGGAGGTCAAACTTGACTATAACACTGATAATAGAATGAAAGGGCGCTTCGCTCATATGACGGTGTATGTTAATTTAGACAAACCCCCTGTATCTCAAGTTTTGATAAATGGCATCACTCAGCATATTGAGCATGAATCGTTACCAATGGTGTGTTTCTCTTGCAGACATTACGGACACTTTAATGAGTTATGTCCAGGGGCTCCCATAGTATCGAATCAGCAAGGTAGTGAGGTTTTTCGAAATGACAGGCTGTCGACAGAACCCAACGTGGTGGAGAGGGAAGAGGCTTACTGGCCTTAGATGTTGGTCGAAGGAAAATCGTTGAGGAAATCAAGGGACTCCAAAAAATAGGGGTAAAAAATTAGGAAGAGACTTTTTCAGGATCATGATTTAATGCGTTAGTTTCCTTAGATACAAAGATTGGTGAGTTGGTGTCGGTTTCTAGGAAGTAAATAAAGGTTTATAATAAAGGTAAAAAAAGTCATGTCAGATTTGGGTTCGGAAGGAATTAATGGAAAAAATCACTAGGTTATGGGCCTTTTGGAATACGCCTGTTCAAAGTAAAACTATAAAGCAAGGGAGACGGGTTGGCTTGGTGGTATTTAGACAGGCCCAATGTCAAAAAATACACGATGGGACTGGGTGACATGGGCGAATTTGTGAAGGGCCAGGAGAGTCCCAAACAAGTTGACCCAATTGCAATTTTGAATGACGAATCATATTCTCATGAAGTCGAGAAATGCTCTGGTGTTGGAATCGTAAAGTCTGTTGGAACCACTATTGCCACTACATCACATTTTAATCCAACTTTCGAAGGTCCTATTGTGATTTTAAGGTCAATGAATGAAGGCTTCCTTGACCTCAGTAAACATTTGGTTGTCTCTTTTAAGGAAAATATGGAGCCCAATAAATTGGTTTTGGCAGAGGGTAGCTTCTTTGTGGTGGAGACAAGTTGTGGTTCGGGTTCTTATTGGATCTGGTGCCTTGAGTGTTGTATATTCGTTTGTAAACTTGTAAATTTTTTGAACAGATTGGTTAATAAAACAAATTCATTTATTACAATTAATATACTTTATCCTCAAATGGTTTTTGCACGTAAAGCAAAATGGAAGCAAATGTTGCTCATTGGTTGTCTAATGTTTAACTAATACTAAGTGATATTACGTGGTCGGATCGTGATACAAAAAGACAACTTGTATTAGTAGACAAACCTAAGCATGTCTTTAGTCTAATTGGAAATGAGCAAACCAATTGAAAGACTAATATGTTGTCTTTCAAGTCCAATTGGGGAGATGCTTTGTTTTGGGCATCGGAGCGGATGACTCCCAGAAGATAGAGACATAAATGTGACTAACTAGATTGACAGTACATTAGACATGATCCAAGCAGAATAGATTCTGAATTTGTTTATGGATTTATTCACTTGTGACGTTCATAGTGTGGTATACCTAAATCCTAAGTGGATGTCGGACTATGTATGCGTGACTCATACACTTTAATGTAAGTAAAAGCTTGAGTTCGAATTGATAAGGAGCCGAAAGTTGGTGCGTTAGGTTTACGACTTCTGCAATATATAGCGTTATTCACAATAGTGGAATTCATAGCACGAGACATAGTAAATGATATTCTCTCATTGGCATTACATGGTTTGTGAAAAGCAAATGTGTCCACGGGTTGTTCATATTTATGAGGGATGACTTGATCACTATTTGATAGTGATTGAATTTTCATGAAGAAAGATGTAATGGTTACCATGAGATAAAATAGAATTATATTGGGAGAAAGGATATTATCCTAAAGAGATCAAGTATATCCTATAAAGGTAACACACTTATGACAAGGTCATTGGATAAGCACTGAATTTATGAGTAAATGAGTTTATAATTAATTGGCGAAAAGCCAAAACGTGATTATAAATCATTCAAGCCATAATTACATATGTTCAATCGATCCCTCCGCTAGCTCATTAAAACCAAAAATGAGCTGCATGTTTGAATTAAAATGAACAAAATGAATAGAAATAGAGAAATGAAAAACATTTAGAAATGAATGTAGTTTTCTCAAAATGGAAATGGAAATGAGAATTTATTCATTTGAAAATGTACATGGATTACTCAGAAATGATCGGAAGAATGAGTTTATGTTTTTGAGCTGTTTTAAAGTCCGAAAATGAAAATAAATCATTTAGTCATAATGAACATATTGAGTAGTGAAATATTAAACATGTTTTCTCGAAATTTTACCAGCGGTAAAATTATCATAATTTTATTGGGGGTAAAATTGGGATGAGAAAATTATTTAATCTAAATATATTGAAGTTTATTTTTGGAAATAAAAAAAAGAATCAGGTTTGATTAAATTACGAAGTACTAGGTCAAAAAGTCTGAGAATTACTTATAATTGGACCCGATATGAGAGAGGCCCAAAATCCCCTCATGAAACATGAAGGGGGCGACAACCCTAGTAGGAATACTAGGGTGTGTCGTCCACCACATTTCCACTCTAAGTAGGAAGTTGTTTTTCTATTTTTAAATAAACCCTATAATAGATAGAGTCGACTTAGGTAAATAGTTTTCTTTAGTTTTCAATTTTAGTTTATGTTTTCGTAGTCGAAAAATCCTATTCCGATGTGAAGACGATTGCGAGCGGAAATTGCTTCGGAGCCACTCTTCCAATTATTTATTCATGAGCTTTCTCTTTATCCTCTTTCATTTATTCTTTTATATTTTTGTTAACATGATCAATTAAAGTTTGTATGAATATTAGGATAAATTCTTGTGCTTTTTTTATATCTTGCATGATTCAGTTATGGAACTGGTTAATTGATTAGGGAATAATTAATGGATGAATGAGGGTTTCACATAGAATTAGTTGGCTTAAATTATGTGCGCTTAAATCCTAGGTTTGACGACCTTAGGAAGTAATCTAGGTAAACGAGGCTAAGAGATAAGGTTACTAAGTAAATCATAATTTATTATGGTCAAGAAAGAGAGGTCAAGAGATAAGTGAATATTTGTCGATTAATTAATCAGTAGTGATCGAGAGGTAATATTGGTTAGTTAATAACTAATTCACTAAAAACAACCCGAGTTTTGAAGTTCATTACAACCACCGAAGCCAGTTGATCTTCTACCTATTAACTAATAGTAGGCTGGGAGCTCTCATTGTTGACATTAGAAATAGAGAATTTTGTTAGGTTAATTTAGTTAATTAATTTAATTAGTTTAATAAATATTTTAAATTTGATTCACACTACTAATTCGTGACTCAATTAGAATGGTAATTATTTCTGTAATTAATTTAATAATAAAATTCTCCAATCTGCAATCCCTTGTGTACAATCCTCGGAATACTTATCTGTATTTTGTTGTAACACTTCTATATTACAATTTTACCTGTTCCCTTGCAGATACCACACTTTAATTCGATGTGTTCTTCTTGTTCTCATTCAGTGATGAAGGTGAAGCTTGGGTTAACAGAACCTCACGTGACATGCAGGTGAAGAGGCTCGAGGTAATAATATCTTGAAAAATAATTTGGGGTTGGTTCGAGTTTGACACCAAATGGCTTGTTATGTGGATGTCGTGACGGTAAAAAATAAGGCGATATCATTGGAAATGACCGAAGTTGTTGGTTTAGATACATCAATAATGGAACAAATGAAGAATAAAAGTGTCAAAGACCAGCTGGAAGTTCTACTTCGATGGCGATATAGATCGTCCTAACTCCGAAAAAGGGCTTCTCTTTTAAATTTAGTTTAATTTTAAATTTTATTTTTCATTGGTTTATTTTTATTTATTTTATTTTAAGTCTTTCATTATGTGTTTTATTTTTGAATGGTAGTTGAGCTTGTAAAGTGGGTGAATCAAAGAGATGAGGAAATTGAAACTCACGAGGAGAGGCTCGAAAAAAGTCCATCACATCGTGAAAAAAGGCTCGAAAAAATCTTCATGAATAAATCATCACCACGTAAAATCAGAACCATCTCCAATACAAAAACATCTTCAGCAAACGTATGACTATTCCATTACATCCTCCAAAGGACATATACTTCCCATATAGGATCACATCAACAATCACAGAGCACAATGAGTATCCACAACCATCACTCAACACAACAACTTCCTTATCCACTACTATTACTCCCCTTTTTTGTTCAATAAAATTACCAATCAAAATACTAAAGTTCTTTACTATCTTGACTGGACCAATGCTAAACTAATGTTGAAGAATATGAGGATTAAAACAAGTCAATCTAATCAGGAGTACAACATTATTGGATTGAATGAACAGTTGTGCAAGGATCACTTACTTTGCAAACCATTCCTCAATGTTATCTCATTGTCACAAATATGTTATATGACTCTTATCTCAGCACACATCCTGGCAATCATATGATTGTATGACTTAATAGAACATTTCAGATAATTAATCATCCTTTTATTGAATCTTGACATGTTGCTTGAAGTGCGACTAAGAGTTGGCAGTTAAGTCTCCCTTGTGATAGCTATTGCATCATAGTTTGCTTGGTATGATTGATATTCCACAGCTTGCTTACTTGTCTCTACAGTAAAATGCTTACCCTCCAACTACGTAGGAGAAAGCTTAAACTCAGGACCAACCCTCTCACATCTTTTAGCAATTTTCATAACCTTTAGATTTTGCATTGCTAGTTCTTGAAAAATCAAAGATAGAAAAGGTAAAAGGTGTCTAACATGTACCTTCTCAGCATGACTAACAACTTGATCAAATACAAGTTAGCCAAATCAAACTCAATCATCTCCATTGCCTTTCTAATCAACACAATAGCCCTTGGAGTCACTGAATCCTTGAAACTGTTTGGGACCCAATTCCTTGTTGCAATACCAATCAAGGTTGCATATAAAAGGGATAATGGATAGGCTATAATACTTCCTTTCTTAAGCCATAATTAGTAGATATTGTTGGTAATGGCAGCAACAGTAGCATCCAAGGATTCATCAAATTCAACAAGGTTTCTATTGTAGCATTTAAGCACCTTCTAGATTAGTACGAGGTTGAACTCATATTAATACCCTCAAATATACACCTTTTGAAACTGTTAGCTCTTGGTATCAATGATAGAGATCAATAAATTAGCATAGAACTCCAACACCAACTCTCTTAGATATGGCTTCACAAATACCATAAGGCCAATTAAGCCACTATTTCTTAGTTGGTGTCAATTCCATGTTCAGCGAAACTATTATCATCAATATTTTACTCTTCAATGAATCCTTTTATCCTCAATGCCAAATAATGATTGAAGCAATCTGGCATAAAGAATGTCAGATTCTTCTTTACTAACATGATATCTTCCATTGCTTTAGCCTTTTCAACTGCATCGACTAGCATGGAAGGAACACCATTATCCTTTAGCCTCTTATTTCCTTGGATGGCAGACTTTGTTACAACAAGCTTATTGGACTTTGCTTTAGATGATACAATATTTTTAAGAGGAACATTTTCCTCAAAGCTTGAATCGGAACTATAATTTGAACAAGAGTATGACTTATTAGACGAGTCAGAATCATCCTAAAATGAGCTTTCTTCCTCTTACTTCTTGTGTTTCTAGGATGGCTTAGGGTCAACAGTAACATTCCCTTTGTCCTTTCTCTTTGTCTCTGGAAGAGCTTTCAACTCTCAATTTTCCACAAATCTTGCTCTTCTTTTCCAAGGGGCAGAGGATGTGGCAATAGATTTTGTCACATTTGTGACCTACACATCATTAGGAGTTGCCTCTGTAACCACCGTACTAGGCACATTTTCAGTCAAATTAGCCTCAGGCTCCATAAAATTGGTTACAAAATCAAATTTATCATCAGTACTAATAGTAAGAGTAGTATCAACAGTAAGAGCAATATTGACAAGAGTTTCATCAAGAACAAGATCAACATCACCTTGAGAGATTACTACTTCGATCAATGTGTCTATCTTTCGTTCTAGCATGGGTTGATGCTCAAGAATAGTTGCATTTGCCAACAAATCATCTATCTCTGCAATGGCTTTTTGAGTAGAGGTATATCCACCTTCCTCTTTCTCATCGGTTTGACTCATTTGAGCCTTTGAAAGGCCAACAATAGTAGGAACTACCTCCTCCACTATGCCTCCTTTTCCATGAACATCTGTTGAGAGTTCGAAGCACCCTCTCCTTCATTCTTTTGATCTTCTTGAAACTTTTCAAATTTCTCTTGAGTGTCATCTTCATCCTTTCCATTGATTGTGAGAAGATTAGGAGATGAATGATAAAGAGACAATAAAAGCTTGATTAATAACAACTTATACAAAATTGAATAAATGGGAGGCCATTGCACAATCTTTTAAGAGCTTTTTGGAAACACAATCAAATGAATATCCAATCCAAAATTAAATGCATTTGCACGATTGTCGCCACTATTAAAACGTCTTTTCCATCTAATATTTTGTGAGAGAAATGTGAATTAGCAAAAGATACTTTTCAAAAAAAATTTTAACCCAAAAATATCCTTACACAAAACGACATCATGAGTCTACGTTTTAATGCCTTCCAATACATGTTCATTTATTCAAACTTGACACACACCAATTGAGGATCACAAGTGTTCAAATTTAGTTGCACTAATGGTTTAGTGAACAGGTTAGCTAGTTGATCTTGTGTAGACACAAATTTAAGCTCAACAACACCATTTTCAATATACTCCCTTACAAAATAATGCCTTATATACACTTGGTCCTTGAGTGCTATACTAGACTTTTTGGAAATTTTAATGGCACTTGTGTTATCACACTAAGCAATGACAATTTTCAATTCAACACCGAAATCCTTTATCATTTACTTCATCTAGAGAAATTGGGCACAACAACTCCTTGCAACAATGCACCCAGCTTCAGTAGTAGACAATAAGATAGAGGCTTTCTTTTTAATGTACCATGATACCAAATTTGATCCAAGGTAAAAACAACCACCAGATGTACATTTTTTAACATCAATGTTTCCTACCTAATCAGTACCATTGTAACCAACCAGACTCATTGTACATTCTTTTGAGAACCAAATTCCCAAATTAGTAATTCCATGGACATACCAAATTATCCTCTTCACAGATTTCACATGGGACTCTCTAGGACTTGCTTGGTACCTAGCACATACTCCTACACTGAATGATAAATCGGGTCTTCTACTAAGGTACAACGTGTATACGACATGTGAACTGTGGGCTACATTCCAGCAAGAAGCGTTTGCTACCTTAGGACTGTGGACTACGTGCTACGAGCTATATAACGCGAGCTGTGTACTAAGAGCTTATGAATTGAGATGCTTCAAGTTGAGCGGCTGGTGAAATGTGAGCTACGTATGCTAGCTGATGAAGTGCGAGCTATGCATGCAAGCTGAATTCTAAATGCGAACACTGCATGCGAGCTGAGAATAAAGAGATTGTGAACTGATGAAGTGCGAACTGTCTCCAAGCATTGCGTGCGAGCTGCAAAAAGAAAGCTTGTGCATTAGTGAAGTGTGAGCTGTCTCCTTGCGAGCTAAGAACACGAGTTGTACACTGCGAGCTCTTCGCCAGTGAGCATTGCTTGCAGCATAGCTGTGTCATTGAATGGACTTCAATAGCTACTTTTAAAGATAAAGTTGCATATTTTATCATGAAAATTAACCAAAATGTATTATTCTAGTAAAACCCTTCAACATTAAATACTTAATAGAATTATAACCAAAATAGCTGTTAAATAGTTATCACCTCTTAACTAAACTGAAATATAAGCTTAAAAGTACTAAAGATAACTTTATATACTAGATTTATCAACATCTTAATTCATGAAAGTCAATTACTATCAAATAGTAATAAAGTCATTCATCACAAAGATGAATGACCTATGGTCACGTTTACTTTTCATCAACCATGTAATAATAATGAGAAGATATAATTTACCCATGTCTCGGGCTATGAATTCCACTGTTGTGAATGATGCTACATACTACAGAAGTTGTACACCAATGCACTAGCTTTCAATACCTTATCTATTCGAACTTAGACTTTTACTTACATAAAATTGTACGAGTCACGCATACATAGTCGTCATCCACTCAGGATTTAGGTATGCCACACTATGAATGTCACAAGTGAATAAACCCATAAACGGATTTAAGATCTATTCTTCTTAGGTCCAATCCGATATATTATTAGTCTAGTCAGTTATCTATGTCTCTATTTTTTGAGTCATCTGCTCTAATGCCCAAGACAAAGTATCTCCCCAATTGAAATTTGATAAACGACATATTAGTCTCTCAATCAGCTTGCTCATTTCCGATTAGACTAAGAACATGTTTAGGTTCGTCTACTAATATAAGTTATCTTTTCGCATTACGATCCGACCACATAATACCACTTGGTATCATGTAAACATTAGACAACCAATGAGCAACATTTGCTTCCATTTTGCTTTGTGTGCAAAACCCATATGAGGATAATTATACAAAATATATCAATGAATTTATTTTATTAACCAATTTGTTCAAAAAAATAAAAGTTTACAAACGAATATACTACACTTAGGACACCATATCCAATAGATGACACACCCTATTTGTAGCCTCTCAAACCCTAACGAATCTCATAAATTTAAAGAATGTGATAAGTATGCCAACTAGGCATGACAACCTATCAACTAACTAACTAAGTAATTAACATGAAAAAATGTCTAATTGTGGAAATATGATAGGGAATTCGGCCAAGGGGCTAATTGGGCTCCTCGGATCAAATTTTTACAAAATATCCTTTCATGGAAAAATTACCATTTTACCCTTTTTTCTTTTTCACTATTATTTATTCCATTCAGGGCACGTAATCCTTCACATTTTCTATAATTTATATTGATAAACATTAACAATGAATTTTCCATACATAATTTTATATTCATGACTTTTTTTACAAAATTTGAAAATTTACAATTTAGTCCCTAAATTCTCATGTTTGTTCAATTAAGTCACAAAAATCCTTGCTTGCACTCATACACTATTTTGATGATATAAGACTTAACCGATGCTTGTTCAACTTTTCCAATTTAATCTCTAAAGTCACTTTCATCAAATTAATACTCAATTTAACACATCCTTATGCTCCTCCATTATTATTGACTTTTATTTTCTTTAATATAATCAATTTACTTTATAGTCCATGACTTTTCCAATTTATAATAGTCCTTTTTTATACCAAGATTGCTTCTTCACAATTATTCTCTAAATTTCCCTTTTCTAAAAATCGAAATAATTCTTTAAAACTTCATTAATAATACTGCCACTTAAATTCTCTTCTAATGCACGTTAGAGTCCTAAAGCATGACCTAAACTATATCAAGTTCTTATTCTTATAGACATACGCTTTGTATTACTAAAATATTGGTATAATGACTTTTTTGCCTTCCAACTTAAAAAAAAAATCATTTTAGCCCTCCATTTAATTTTTCGTCTCTTTTAACCATTGAACTTGCAATTTTATTAAATCATCCCAAAATGGATGAAATAGTTAACATTTTTTAACTTTGCCGATGTGGCATACACATGAATGATATGCTAAATTTAATTAATTTTTTAAAATTCAAAAACATTAAAAAATATTTTTTATAGTTTTTTATACGTTTTTAATCATTTTAATTTTTTAAAAATAATTTATATATATTTTTAAATTTTAAAAGATTAATTAAATGCTAATGTGTCATCCATGTTAAAAAAACATTAACTTTTCCTTCTATTTTGGGTGATTTGACAAAAAAAAATTAAAGGACTAAAAAGGTTAAAAATTAAATTGAGGGTTAAAATGGATTTATTTGTAAACTTAGAGGGTCAAATAAATCATTATGCCTAAAATATTTATAACTGTGCCAATAGTTCAAATTTTTATATATTTTGTTTATACAAGACTTTACTTTGGGAAATATTATATGGCGTGCAGTGTCGTATAGAACTATTTAATACAACTGAAAATGGACTGGACATTCTAATACAACTTAGCTAAAGCCCCTGAATGAGCCCAAACTGAGAGTTTAGGGTGGGGCCGCAATTGGGCTAGTATTTCGGGTAAAAAGTAAAAACCCGGTTTAAATCCGATCCGTGCCGTTTATATTTCGACGTGGCAACAGTTGGTTGGGCAATTAAATCAAATCCCTCTTTGTAAATAAATCCCATCCCAATCAGTTGCATCGAGAGAACACTTCCACTTTTTCTTCTCTTTTTTCCCCTCTGTTTTCGATGGCCTCTGCCACCGTCGACCACCGCAACAACCTCCACATCGAATCTATCCCCGTCGTAGACCTCCGTCTCCTCTCTCAACCCGACCTCCTTTCCCTAGCTTTATGCTCCTCTTCTCCTTCCCCTTCCAATGCCGAAACCGAACTCTTCACTCCCAAAATTGACCGCTCCGTTTTCAACGAATCCGCTGGAAGTCGGAAACAAACTTTCTTCCGCCTCCGCTTCGCCGCACCACGCAGCCACCTACACCACCAACATTCCTCTCCTCCTTCCGAGCCCTTCCCTTCTCGTTCACTATACCTAAACCCTGAATCTCTTGACGAAGAAAGCTCTAACGCCCTCTCTCTGCTGAAATCACTTTTCAACATCGATGATTCGCTGCCTGCACACCCCGACGCTGACGAACCGTACGATGACAAGGATCTTGTGCCGGTTCAAATCGAATATCCAAACGGGAATTCCGGTTTGCAGAATATTCCGGTCGACATTGTTAGTAGTAGTTTAAGAAAGAGGAGGCGAGGGAGGCCAAGGAGGGACGGGAAAGATAATTGGCTGATTGAGAGCGAGCCTTTAGCAATAGAGGAATATAAAGAAATGAAAACCTTTGATAGGCCAAATGAGACAGCGGATGCCGGTAATAGTAGCAGTTGTAACGAAGGGAAGAGGAGGAGAGGACGGCCACGAAGGGAGGAGAGTCAAAGTAGAGTGATTGCAAACGAGGAAAAGAAAGTTGAGAGCGAAATTGAGAAGGCAGCGTTGGTGAATGTAGAGGCGATTCTGGGAATTGAAGAGGAGTTGAGAAGGAGGACTGAGGGGATTGTTACAGAGGTGCAACTGTTGGAGTTTATGAAGGGTTTAGAAGGTGAATGGGCGAGTAAAAGCCAGAAGAAGAGGATTATTGACGCAGCTGGGTTTGGGAATGTGCTTCCAAAGGGGTGGAAGCTTATGCTCTTTGTGAAGAAGAGGGCCGGCCATTGTTGGTTAGCTTGTAGCCGATATATAAGGTTTTCCATTACTTTCTTTTACTTTTATTTTAATATTCTTGTTAATCATAACCTGCATATTTTATCAACGCTGTTTACCTTTTTTTTTTTTTGGGGTGGGGGGGTGGGGGGAATAAGTTTTATATTCATCCAAAGAAATAGCCAATGCTGTAAAAACAATCAAAACAACATAACCCTGTACCTATACAAAACAAAAAAAAAATATACCACTTATTCCAAAATGTTTCAAGCTAAGCACAGAAGTTGATCACCCTTTAGTACTTCTAATAATCGCCTCCTCACTGGATATTTGTTGCCTAAACTGCCTTGGATTCCTTTCTCTCCAAATAGCATAAATAAAAGCATTCCATGCCAATTTTAAGATAACTGTAATAAGAGAATTACCTTTAAGTCTGCTACACATCCAATTAAATTCAAGTTGCCAAGACATTATAACCCTCTGAATATTGCATAGAAGTAAAAATTTGCTTCTATATCATTTTTGCAAATGCATATTCAGCAAAGAAATGGTCCCTGATTTCTTCTCATTCCCCCCTTGATCAACCTATCTTTTGTTGGGAGACGATCAAGGATAGCCATCCAAGGGATAAATGAATGTTTGGAAATAAGAAGTGGAAACCAAACTATCATATGCCATGTAATCTTCTCATTCTTTGGTCTGATTATATCCAAATTCTGGAAATAGTAACCTACCTCCCATTTAGCTCAGAGCTGCCCAGCACAACCAAAGCCTCCTCCCTAGGCCTTAGTATCTTCCTCCAGCTCCAACTGGTATTGTATTTCAGCTACACTTGACTTAAAGAGGAATGTTTAAGCAAATACTCTTGAATCCAAGCAATCCAACGTGATCTCTGACCTGTTAAGATAGTTCTTATGAGTTGGATAATACAAGCTTTATTTCAACTTTTAAGGGCTTTTATCCCAAGACCACCCTCAACTTTAGAAGAACAAATCCTTTTCCAGCTCACTCTTGCCACCTTAGTAGAATCCTATTTGCCTTTCCAAAAAAAAAGAAAAAAAAAAAGAGAACACATTTGGTTGATTCGATTGAGAATCCCTTTTGGAAGAATGAAATGCTTGCACCAAAAGTTTCGTATCTGAAAAATAACAGATTGAATCAATTGCATTCTCCTTGCAAAACTCAACTGTTTTGCAGCCTAACTTGTGATCTTAGATCTGATCCTCTCCAACAATGGGAAAAAATCCTTCTCAGACAGCTTTCGTGTAACTAGAGGGATACCAAGATAACGCACCAGCAACTGCTCAATTTCAAAGCCAGCTGAAGCCCAGAAAGCTGATAAAAGGTGGAAAGGATACTCCAAATACCCACTACAGAATCAACTTTACCTTTAAAAAAGATTAGCAAATTGTCTGCAAACCACAGAAGAGTTAATTGAATCCTATGGCACTTAGGATGATAGCTAAAAAGACCTTCCTTAGACTCGAAATCCAACAACTTCAATAGAACATTCGTAGAAAGAACAAAAAGGTGGAGTGACAATGGGTCACCTTGCGTAATACCCCAAGCCCCTTTAAAATAACCAACCAAACCACAATTTAAGGCTATAGAGAATCTAGAGGTAGTGAAGCAAGCCTGAATCCACTTTACAAACTGTTTAGGCAAATCAACAGCAACAAGGATAGCAAGAATAAACTTCCAATTCAAAGAATCTAAAGCCTTCTTCAAATCAACTTTGAGTTCACATCTAGCAAAAATGGTATTCCTACCATATCCTTTAATCAACTTAGCTTCCTCGTCTGCAGAATATTGCAAAGGTCTCTAAACAATTCAGCTGAACCACCAATAACATTCATCTCTTCAGTGCCAATCAGCTTCTGTTAAAACCCTGTAATCTTCTCTGCGATCTTATCAAAAGTATCAAGTCTGATCCCATTTTCAACGAAAAGGACATCAATTGACTGTCTTTTTTTTTCACATTAACCAAGCTGTGGAAAAAACTGGTATTATGATCCCCATCACAAAGCCATTTCAGTTTAGCTTTTTGCTTATAGAAATCCTTCTCAGCTTCCTCTTAACTCGTTCAGTTCTTTATTCAAACTGAGTAGAGACTCAACTGGAGTCATGCGTGGACTAGTTAGAGCAGCTAACTGCACTGCTTCAAGTCGACTTCTAGTCTCCCTTACTCTCTGAGAAATATTACTATACAAACGTTTGTTTAGAGCAATAAGTTCCTTCTTTAGTCTCTTCTCATCTTTGAAAACAAAACATACATGGGATTGCCTCTCACTGGTAAGACACACGATTCTTGAACTATTGTCATGAAATCCTTATGCTGAGTCAAAAGATTGAAAACATAAATGGTTTAGGTGGGGAGAATTGCTGCTTCTGTAACCAAGCAACTGCTAAACAGTGATCAGAAACCTAGGAGCAAGAAATTCAACACTAGATTGAGGATACCAAAACAGCCAGCTATGATTAATCAGAATCCTATCCAACTTCTTAGCCAAGAAATTCCAATCTTGAAGATTTGTCCAAGAAAATAATGGACCATTAAAAGGAAAATAAAAAACTACAAGAGAATCTGGACAATCTCTAAAGTCCTTCATATCAGAACTAATAGTTGAGTTCCCATTATAGTTTGAGCTTTCTGGAGGTAAAAGAGTGACATTAAAGTCATTGAGAAGAATCCAGGGATAATCTCTTACCACCTGTTTTAGACCAGTCAGAGTAGATCAAAGCCTTCTTCTAGAAATGCCATCATTGCACCTGTTTTCTTTGTGCTAAACATAATACACATAATTTCTGCATTCATAGCATGCCTACATCTAAGGTTTGTTCTCTCCGGCCTTCTTTTAGTTAAATTTTTGTTCTTTTGTTTCTTTGGTTGAGAATAATCTAGTGTTTTGCTCTGAAATGTTAAATTTTTTATTATTATCAATTTTCGGGTTAATTTCATATAGCATTTTGTGGAAATTTTAATATAATGCTCTTGAATCTTCAGAGTTTAGATGGTAGAGTACGATCCTTTTTTTTTTTTTATTGGTTATAGTTATCAGATTAGTTGTTGAATACATGAAACCCACTAAGAGAGATTTAGATAACTTATTAACAAAAAAAAAAAGGAAATAGATGAAAGTCGAATTTGAGTAATTCTATTTATTTGTTGCTTTTGCTAAAGTAGATTATGTTTCCGGCACTGCTAACTTGTGTTCAATTAATATTGAAGTGTTCATTGTCTTTAGGATCTGTTATATATATAGTTTAGCAGTTATTTCATGACTTGTTGCATTTCTATTGATTTTATTTCAATTGCTACATTTCTTTATCAGTCCCCTACTCTCAACCCCCTCTGAAAAAAAGTAAAAAAAATGGAAGAAAGGGCAAGAGATGGGGACTGGAGGGAGGTGGGATTCAAGAACTTTCTTGCTTGTGATTTTCAGTTTTCAATTCCTTTTTTGTTAACTTTGTTGGTCGTGTCCTTCTTACATTCTTTTCCCTAATTCTGTACCTTCCAGCCCTAATGGCCAACAGTTTGTGTCCTGCAAGGAGGTTTCTTCATACTTGCTCTCCTTTGGTGGACTTAAAGGTTCAAGTGTGGAAACGTTGAGTCATGCTGACAATGGCATTGATTTAGGTGTCAAACCCACAGCTGGAAACGTAAGTTTCTTATTGTGTTTGTATTTGTCTTTTACACTTCATCTCCACTTGATTATGCAGTTGATGATGAGAATGTTAAATGCTGTCTACAGTTGCCAATTACATGTAAATCTTCTGAAAATGAGAAGCAAGCTCCCTTACTAAAAATAGGGAGTCCAAGGGATGTCCAGAGAGCTGAAACGATAAAATGCCACAAATGCACCATGACTTTTAATTTGCAAGATGATTTTATATGCCACCTGTTATCATCTCACAAAGGGTCAGCAATGAGTTCTGAACATGGTACCCCAGCTAACGAGGAGGTAAAAATAAGAAATGGAAAATATGAGTGCCAGTTTTGTCACCAACTGTTTGAAGAAAGGAATTGCTACAGTAGCCATCTTGGGATCCACATGGAGAACAATATGAAGAAAGTTGAAGGTTCAGTTGGAGAGCAGAACACCATTCAGCCATTAAATTCTGCTGGCAGCAATGAAATAGGACCTCGTTTTCGCTGCAGTGAATCTAATGAAAATGCTCTGGTTGAAACATTTACTGATAAATACAATCATGAATGCAATTTATTGTCTCATGATGAACAGGATAAGGTTGACATGAATGAAAAAGTGTTAGCTGACAAAAACTGTGATACAAAAAGTAAATTCTGTTTTGTAACTGATAATAAAGGAGATATCACTGGTACTACTGCAGCTGCTGATCTTAATGTTTGTTTGGGTTCTGAAAACATCTTGTTTACGTCTGACAAAGAAGGGATTTCCCAACCTTCAGATAAAATTCATGTTGGATTTGCTTGTAATTCAATGGAGGAGAAGAAGAGAGAGATGACTTCGAACACCAGTTTCCTTGCTCCAAATGCTAAGGGAAATATGTTTAGTGATGAAAATATTGAGGATGGACATTTTCCTAGCTTTTTGAAAGGGATGGAAGTTGATTTGAAGGATAAAGCTACAAGGGATGAGCCAAAAGCTGGTTGTGCTGATACTAGCACAGAGCTGTCTAATGTCAGAATTGATGCTGTACAGGGAAATTACAGTGAAGGTTGTTCACTTATTCCTTCTGGCAACAAACAAAGAGTTAATCTTGTAGATCATTTGAAAGGGCTTCTGTTACAATAGATTCTACACATGAAAGTGGTTCTGGATGTGGTTTAAGTTCATCTAAAGGTGATCAAACATGCGTCATCAACAATAATTTGATTCTCGTTTCTGGCACTTTAGATGATCCGGAATCTATTATGGTCAATGAATCCGCTAACATTGACCCTACTGTTTGTTTTCAAAGCCATCTCCCCATGAAAAAACCATCACAAGAGAAAAGTGAAACGGTCTTGCTTACTTCAAATGGAAGGGAGCAAATATTTCCTTCTGACAATAATGCATTTAAGGCCTTCAGCCGGACGGTGGAGGTGTCTGAACTTGATGTAGCCAAAATTATAGAGGATTAAGTCAGGGTGTGAACAGTCGTAACAGTGGAGTGGATCCCAACATCCTAGCTAGTGTCAAACATGAAAAGACTAAAGATCGTTTATTTGGCCCATCTTCATATAAGAAATCACATACTTGCACACTGGAGTATAAACAGGATAAAGGGTCTGAGAGCATTCTCTATCAACAATATGGTAATCAGCAAAACAGTAACTATGAAAGTAGTATGAACAAAGTTTCTTTCTTTACGAAAGAGGAGCCCAAACACAAAGGGGGAGGCTCCATTGTTGGAAATGCTTATGCTAGAGTAGGCGCATTTGCTTTGACGGGCACTGTGCAGGAAAGTTGTTCCCCGCATTTTTCTGGAAATAGGGAAAAATTTGCTGGTAAAAATAATGTACCTGGTATTAGCAGTGGTGCTGTTCTTGAACCAAAGCAAAATAAAGGCGGTTTTGAGGATTTCTTCGGTCTATCCAGTAGTGAACAAACACATGTTGCAAATAATTTGAACATGGTTCATGCAGGCACAGCTCATGATGGGTCTAGGTTACAAGATTTTCAAAATGCAAGGAATAATGAAATAATGATTGGTTATTCCAATCATGCACGACCTATTGAGGATTCCATGACTGGGCTCACATGGAAAAGTAATGAAGGAAATGTTCTGCTGAGTGGTTTGGCTGATACTTCATCTCAATTGTTGACATCATCTGGTTATTACCCCACATTTGACTGGATGTCACATAAGGTACAGATATGATCTCTCATTCTCTCATATAAGCTATGATATAATGCAAAAAAAGAAGAAGCAAGAAACTGCTATTTTGTGTTGAGGGTTTTATGTTATGTTCAATTGCTAGATTTTTCAAGGTGTGGGATCTTGAATTTAAGTTTTAAAAGTGAAGGTCATGGCTGAATGCTGACTTCTTTCTCAGTAGAAAGCAAATAAATAAATTATATTTGCCCATGCAGTTAAGCTTTTAAATAAATAAGTTAGTGTTAGTTTGCTTAATGAAATTTTACTGCAATTTTGTTGTAATGGATAGGGTGAAACTGAAATGTTCGACATTAGTGGAAAGTGCAGCAGTATATCAGGTTTTGAAGGGCTGCAATCTGGGAGCATAGAACATATGGAATATAATTTTCTGACTGCTCAACCAAGTTCTTGTTCAGGGAACTCCAAGGTATCATCATATAATTGAGAGGCTGTAAATAAATGCTTAAAAATGAATTAGTGGTAGTTTGCTTGATGAAATTTTACTGCAATTTTGTCATAATGGACAGGGTCAAAGTGAAATGTTCAACATTAGTGGGAAGTGCAGCAATGAATCAGGTTTATCATCAGATAACTTGGAACATATGGAATATAGTTTTATGACTGCTCAGCCAAGTTCTCGTTCAGGAAACTCCAAGGTACCATCATATGGTTCAGAGATGGCATTAAAGTTTGACTCTGTGTGGCTTGGAAAGGATGCTTTGCCGCTGTTGCCTAAAATAGCTGGCAGACAGGTCACTACCTTGTGTTCCTGGTGTGGAAATCAGTTTTATAATGAGGCTGTTGACATCGCAGCACAGAGAGGCTCAATGGTTATGTGTGCCAACTGTCGGGCTAGGTTCTCTAGGAACCATGATTTTATGTAAAATAGCATGTTTACAAGCATACCAGCATGTGTGATTCCCAAGTCTATGATACAAGGTAAATTCCACATTAAACAAGCTATTATTCATATATAAGGCAAGTTTTTGTGATTGCATGGATTGATTATTATGTATGTACTATTCTCTAAAGGACACTACAACTGCTAGCATTTGATATAGTTCCCAACTCAAGGTGACATAGTTCAAGTTGATTATGGCTAAATATTATAACCTCTACATGATTAATGGAAATAAAACAAGACCCTACATAAATTAGTGTAAATTTTTGTGATACCTTTTTTTTTTTTTTGTATGTGTGTGTGAATTTTACTCTGGAGTACAACTAGTAAGACCTCTGCTGTAAGTATTGTATGGAATAAACCTTGCTAGAGCTTTCAGCATCTTTCAGTGGGATTCAATCTAGATGATACCGTTAAAAGTTGTTTTGAAGCTTGGGCTGTGCTATGGTGTAATAGACAATATAATCTTTACATATTACCATACCCAAATTGGACACAAACTGCTGTGCCAGAAAAAAAATGATTAAAAGAAGGTACATTGTATTCTCCTGTATGATTTTTGAAAAGTCCCTACATCTGACATCATGTATTTGCTTTAGCCTATAATGTGCTGTGGTCCTTTACTTTCAAATGGTGTGATTTGATGTTCTAGTCACTTGCTCAGTTTTTCAAATTGCAAAAGTAACTTGGAATAGTTGGAGTTGCTCAGAAAAAGGGCTATTCATATCTGCAAAAAAAGTGTTTGGCTTTCCTACAAGATACTGTATGGGATCAACTCAAAGTTATCATTTTATCAAATAGACACTATACTGGAATTTTGTTCGGAGCTTTTTGTATGTGCATGCCTTTCCCAGTCTATATGCTCATCCCTTTCATTTTTTTGAGAGCATGGGAAATGAAACGAATGGCAGCCTCTTTTTATTGCTTGCTTCTTTCTATCGGCACTCGCTGAACAACTTTATTCCCTCTCAACCTTGATGCTTCTAACCCTAATTAAAAAAAACTTTACTATCTTTAAAGATGGTAGATAAATATAGGTATGCTAATGGCTTCAAAAACTTTTGCAGGCAGCAGCTGAAACAAATTGGAAGGCTGAACTAGTGCTTATAGGTTGATCAAATTATTGTCCTCTCTAATTTCAAGAGGCAGAGTTTGCAGTTCTGGTACGACTTTTGTTTTGCCTTTCACTATTGAACCTTTTCACTTGTCCAAATCATCTAGTTTATCAGTTAACATTTGATTTTCAAGGATCTTGTGTTAGTTCTTCATTTCCAGCACGAGAATTGAGAAATCATTACACACTGACTTGGGCAATAACCGAGACACATAACCTTAGCTTCTGTTGTACTTTTAGGCATGTGAATGTTTGGTGCGGCAGTTACTCTTTTTTGACAATTATGCTGCTTGGGGCTTGGTTCTTTTGTATGTATATCACAAACTGACTCCCTGCATTTTGTTTTTACCATTGCTGTGTTAGTCTAAACTAGGGTTCAGGCAGAATAGCAATTAGCATTAGGGACCTCCCCCTCCTCTCTCCCCTTGGATTTGTTTGATGATTTCTTGTAAAAGTAGTTGTGAAAATTCTTATGCTGTTGTATTTGATATCAGGTAGCTTTTCACTTTTCATAGTTTTCAGATATCTTTATCCTTCTATGGCATTTTCTTTTCTGCTTTCAGATGTTTTATTTGCACTATCTTGCCATTTTTATGAATTTTGAGAGTTTCTGACTTCAGATGTTTGGCGTAGGCGCAAATGTTATCATATCATGAAAATGCAAGTCTTAAAAGGGATTTAGAACACAATTTTTAAAACTTTCCCATAGCTTTTCTTGTTAATATGTTTCTGGTAGGATTACCCTTTTGGTTGTTGATAGTAATTTTAACCCTACTTGAAAACAAATTTAATTATTGCTGTTGGTAATGGTAATGGTAATGGTAGGAGAATTGATATTTTAAAGGGAAAAATAAAGGATTGTGGTCTTTTAAGCTTGGATTTTAGTAGAGATGTTAGCAGGTTTAATATTTGTATTATTGTTATTATTATTATTATTATTATTATTATTATTACTACTACTACTACTACTTAAATCTGATTGTTTTATTAACTTTCAAATTTGTTTTAAATCGTTTCCTATTTAAATATTATTACCGAAATAAAAAAATATTTATTAGATAGTGGCATCCATTGAATGGTTTTTTACCTTAAATATTTGGTTTCTTGGTAAGAAAGGATTCTACATCAAAGTATTGAGTTCCTATGCGAGTATAATTTTTTTTTTATTTTACAAATATGTAAATCGATATCTCATTTGAGCATCCAATAACAGCTATTATAGATTTGAAAGTCTAAATTCCATTTGAAACAAAATCGAAGTGGATTTTGTATTTAGATTTTCGTCAAATTCTAATGTTCGAATTTAATAAACATTTGAATTTGTAATGTCAAACCAAATCCCTAAATATAAGTGTATTTTTTTTATGTTTTTTATTTATAAAAATGATATTTTTTTTTTCATTCAGTCCTTGTGGTCCTAAATTTTACTTAAAAAAAAATGTATTGTACTTGAGAAATAAGCCAAATCCAACGAAAATGTAAACCATCCAAGTTGTCAGTCAGACTTTCAACAATTTATTTCTGTTTCATTAAAAAAGCAATTTCTTTATTTATTAATTATAAACGACAATTCACGAAAGTAAATTTTCTTTGTCAATATTTCAGTAAGAAAATGTAGAGTTATTTCTTGTTGATCAGGTACGTTATTAGTATAGTGACAAAATTACCTTTATTTTAATTTTTAAGTCTTTCTCGGATAAAAAATTAAGGACAAAAAGCCTTTTAACATTAATTTATTTATTGGATTTTTTTTTAATCTATGACCAGAAGACCAGCTTTCGCTTAACTCAACTCTTTTATAGTTCGAGTTCCCCCATGATACCCAAAATGTCATTAAATACATTATAACTTATCTTCTCCGTGATATGTATGTATGTATATATATGCAACAACTTTTCCTCCCTATTTTCTCCTTTTTCCGATTGAATTTCTCTGAAATCACTTTTTAGGGTTTTTAAAAAAAATTATATAAAAAACAATAATTATAAATTGGCCAGCCTTAAAATATTTTTTTTTATAAAAAAAGTCGTGTCAATCGGCAAACCATTGTTGGTAGTTGATGGGTACGAAGGCATGGCAAACGAGGATGCTAATACTGGTTTTCTGGTGGAGGCTAACGTGCGCCGTCTTCGTCCCCTTAAGGGTTCCGTTATGTCCCAAGGTCTCCGTTTCCGACGCGATCATTGACTTCGGAGACTCCTACTGTCCTAATACGTCTGCTTGTACTCAATCTACCGGCTTCGTTGGCGTTACCGAGGTACCATGAGATTCTGTCTTTCATATGCTTCTCTTTCCCTTTTTATCTTCATTTTTTCCCCTTTTGAAAATTATATCTTTTTTCGGCTATGTTTATGCTGCATTTTCAATTAGGGTTAGTCAGAAGTTTTTTTCCCCTTAAATATATGCAGTTAAAAAAAAGGAATGGATTTTGGGTTTTTTTTCATTTTGGGTGCTTGTCAGTGTAAATTTTGCTTCAAAATTAGAGAAAATACCCTATTATCATGTATGAGCTGAGAAACATATTCATTGATTATTAAAAAAGAAGAGAAAAATCGTTCAATTCTCCATTTTTATATAAATTCTCTAGATTAGTCTCAATAATCTTACAAATGATCGTGGTGGAATTGGAAATATACTTATCTTAAATTTCTCTAAGCTTTTATTTTTATTTTTTATTTCTATCAGTTCATTGCATTGGGTTTAAAGGAACTAGCATTTCTGAATTAAGTTAATGTTAGAAATTGCATTGAATTGTGATTAAATGTTTTGTTTGTGCAATTTTTTAATTATACTTTTTCTTTGTTGCGGTGAAGGGGGATGAGGTTTTGATGCAACAGGCGCTTAACATGGTATATAGGAACGGTCATGGATATGTAGCAGTGCTTTTCTATGCATCTTGGTGCCCCTTTTCAAGGTCTTTTAGACCAAGATTCAATATCCTTTCTTCTTCCTATTCTTGCTTTCCCCATTTTGCCATTGAAGAATCATCTGTCAGGCCAAGGTTTGCAAATGTATAACTTTTATTTGGTATTTGCATGCTACGAGTATATATAAACTAAACAGTGGATTTTGATTTCTTCAGCATACTCTCAAAGTATGGAGTTCATGGGTTTCCTACTCTTTTCCTTTTAAATTCTACGATGCGTGCGCGTTATCATGGAAACCGATCTTTTGATTCTCTTGGTGCATTCTATAGTGATGTCACTGGTAAGGCCTTTGTTCTGCAACTTCTGAATTTTGTGATATCTGTATTTCATTGAGTTTATTTATTCATTAGATTTAAAATAGAGATCATTTTTCATCTGTCTCCATGTTAACCTGTGTGGTTGCTCGATCATGCTTCTTCTTTTTTTCCTTTTTCTCTCTGGGTGTGTGTTTTGTGTTTTAGTGCATAAGGTTATGGATTTGATGGGATAAGAGTGATAAGATAGCTTTGAGCAATAAATTTTCCTCATTTTGTCTTAGTTTTGACTTATGTAAAACTAGAATGTAGCATCTCATCCCCTCATAAATTCATCCTATTGGGATCATAGCAGTCCTCTTCTTAAGACTATAATCCTACATGAGTAGGATGATGCAAAAGGAGATAAAATAAGTTGACTGACAATAAAATCGTGTATTATCACATTACATATAGGATCTATGATCCTACATGCCAAATGAACATATCCTCAAGTTGTCATCTTTGCTTGGGTTTTAACAAATTTACAATCCCTTCCTGCTCTTTGTTTCCCACCTGAAAATGCTCCCCTCCAAGTAATGTTAATTTGTGATGCATTCATTTCCAAGATAAGGAGTTCAATTGAAAACAAAGTTTTGCGTTTATTAATCTTCTACACTGGAGGCTATGAAAAGCATGTCAAACCTCTTTCCTTTGCCAGTATCTTAGCTGGTATCACTTTTCCCCTTTCTTATTCTTATTGCCCCTGTTTAATTTTCTAATGAGTATGTTACATTGCTGTAGGCATTAAGTACTCTCTGGATAAAACGTCATTGGAAAAAATCGGACACTTGTCAAATCAAGAGAAGCATGATAGCACTGAGCAGGAAAGCTGCCCATTCTCGTGGGCAAGATCTCCGGAGAATTTACTTCGACAAGACACATATTTGGCTCTGGCCACCACTTTTGTGCTTTTTAGATTGCTTTACCTTTTATATCCTACTTTGCTTGTATTTGCTCAGTTAACATGGAGACGGCTGATTCGAAATGTTAAATTGGGGACTTTGTTGGAACATCCTTTGGCCTATCTGAAACGAGCAATACAGCTGTTTAATTCCCTGAAGGAACCTTGCAAGAGAAGCAACTTGCAAGGCGCAATGAATGCTAGAGCATGGGCCTCTAAATCCCTTGCTACCGTTTCAATTGGTGACGCCAACACAAATCGTGCTGTGCCAATAACTGGATGTCGCTAACTCCTTAGGTGGCGGTGTGGAATATACAGGTATATTTTGTTTCCTATGAAATCTTTGGCCGCAATCTCATGGAAGCAGGAGCCCTTTTGTTTCATGACTTTTTAATACACCAACTTTGGTGTTAATTTGAATTATGGCATGTTGACCCTGAACTAGTTAAGTTTCATTTGTTAATATTATTTAGAATACGTCTTTACACAAAAAAAAACGCCGCTGCATCTTTGTGAATAGGTTATATGACCAAGTACAGCAATGCATCGATGGTATAAGCCATTTTTGGCTCACTTGAAGCATGTTTGCCACGTTTTGTTAAATAATAGTAAATCTTCGTGTTCTATCTTATTATATTATTATCACTTGGAGCTGCAAAATCTTGACTAGTGTGGTGTACTTGTTTACTTGTTCGGAAGTTGAGCAGTCTTTTGAATGTCTGGATATACGATCTGGTAAATATTTTCTGAGTCAGGATTGAAAATAAAAAAGCTTACGTATTAGATAAACTTTTGGACGGTACAGATTTGAATACATGTACTTGAGCATCAGATTGAGGTCCATTTGATGCAGTTGTCATCCCCGACCATAATAGACCACCATTTTGCTCAGCTGCATAGCTCCTGATGCAATTATTCAACTTTCCGTGCTTAGAAGCGTCGCAAAATCTTACTCTGGATAAAGAAGATTCGCGTTATGGTATAAACAGCATAGTGTCATTGACTTAAGCACGTTTAATCTCAAGGTAATATAGATACTGTCTAATAAAAATGAATCGGTATTTCCTGTTTGAACAATTGCTTTAAACCGATCCCATTAGAATCCCGAGAACCGGTGTCACTCCAACGGAGATACATAAATAGCAGGAGGGTACAAGGCCAGCAATGAACAAAAAACAACAGCAAATGCAGCAGCACCTAAAAGACTAGAAAGGATCCTTCTGTACAAGAAAACAAACATCCAATGAGGAACTGAGCTTCACTTGGTCAAGAATTAGCCATGAAACAAGAACTCAAACATCTACCTCTAATTACTCGGTAATAGCTAGCATCAAGCGATTATAAGATATCCACGGTGGCATCATCTTTCTTTACAATCTGCCAAGATAAGGCATCCCTATAGATCAGTGCCATCAATATGATAATGTAAACTTGAGTTTGCGAGTGTAGCATAGAAAAGTTAAATGAACATGAAAATGCATAATAGGATATTCATGATTCTACCATATGTCACTTGCTTTTCAGAATTGTAGGTTTGCTGTAAATGAGTAAAACTCACGTTCGCAAACTATCAATTCTAGTAGCAGTATTATGTTCATGCAACTTTCCCAGAACCAAAAACATTGCTGCAAAAATGAAAGCAAGACCTGAATCTATCATTCCGAATCAGTATTTGAAACAGTTGCATGAATGTGTACATTATTAATGATAAATTTGTACCTAATCAACACCTATGACATACACAATCATAATTACTAATGGAGAGGAAAAGCTCCATTGGCAGTTTGTATTCATGGACCTTTCCAAATCAAATTTACATGGAAAGTATCAGAGAGAAAGCAGTGCCTGATCAAGAAGGCAATGTAAAAGCATATAAAAAGAACTCGCAACGCATAAGTAAATATTATCCATGAAGACCAAACATAGTATTTGCCATCAATACCTGTGATATGTATTGCTTAATCCTCTCACTTACGGTTCCATGTAGAGCTCTCTCAGCAAGCTCATAAAACAAAGTAGTACCTTCAGGGCCACTGACCTTGTCTTTCTGCAAATATCTACAAAAAGAATACAGGAACTATCAAATTCAGTTGGCTGATGAAAGTAAAAGGCATTATGAACAACAAACAATCATGTAGACCCTAACCTTTGCTGGACAAGCGTCTCCAATACCTGCTTCATATTACCAAGAACTGGGTGGTTTTCATCAGTTTCGTGCAATCCCATTCTCTTCAAATGATGCCAAAGATTATCTGCACAAGAGTAGTAGTTTGTGTGGAAATCTAAAAGCAAAAAAAGAAAAGCGCAAAATATTGAAAAGGAAAAACAAATTCACCCCATAATTCATCAAGAGAACACTATTAAACATGCGATAAGTTGATAACAACTTTCAGCTAGATAAATTCACTTGACTGACAGATAAACAGGACACCCTACTAAGCATATAACCTACAAATATATAAAACAAAGAATTCGAAGATGCCATATACGTACAGCAAGTTTGGCTTCAAACGTTAATACCAAAATTTTTAGGTTAATATATAGGTGAATAAAATGTACCTTCAGCAATTTTACCTCCGGCAAGCTGCACAATACTGATCACAACAAATGTAAAACCAGTAAGATGAGATGTATTAACATCCTCAACATATTTCTTATACACCTCAGCTGGTAACTGGCTTATGATAACATAGGATTTGGCATCAACTCCACCTTAAAAACAATAAACACCATTGAAATTATGAAATCAAGAGTAAAATTTGATATAAACTTGTGAAAATCCAAACGAAGGGTGGCAATAAAATTGCTACTCTGTTGAGACAATCGGGAGTGGTTTGTGGAAGAAGGACGTGATCTTTGGAGTTCCCTCAATTCGTAACCAAAAATGGTGGAGAGTTGGCTTTAGCCTCGTTAATGATATAAGCAGGAAGCGAACGGTGACGATAGCTTTTAGTGACTAATTGAGAGAGTTCTTCCCTTTTAATTGGACTTCCTGAATTCTGATGTGTTTTGAACAGTATGTAACGAACTACTTCAGCAACAAGTTTGTCTTTTTCCTGCCAAAAACAAAATTAAGAAAAGGAAACAGTTTTTTTAACATATTGAATATCTAAAATATGACAGCATTGACTCAAATTGAAGCAAAAAAAAAAAGGTACCTCTTTTGATATATCGAATTGAGAGAAATCTTCACCGAGATTTGACATTGTACATTAAGAACGATAGAGGGGCAGTCGTGATCTGTATGGTTGTGAAGAAAAGAGCGAAAAATGTCGCTTGGGTTTGGAGGAAGATAATAGTAAAAACAAAAACCCTAAACAGTGATATGTTGTTTGGTTGGTGAGAAAATTGAAGGATCGAGGAAAGCAGAGAACGAGATTTTCAGAAAATAAAATTAGATAAATTACTCGCTTTTGGCGAGTTTTTAATTGTTTTAATAATATTTAATTAATTACTTTTGTTCTAGTTTTTTCTTCAAAATCTTTCTGTAATCTAATATTAAAATTAATTTCTTTTTGGAGAATTAGGCAAATATATCATATTTAAATCAAAATTAGTATTTTAGGTGTTTTTTTGAAATTTAAAAAAATAAATCATTTTTGGAGAAAGAAGACAAACACTTCTTGTTGGAAGAGTTTTTCTCCTCGCTAAATGTATCCCTTACGATGCGTTTCTTAAAACTGTGACTCAATCTTAACCCTAAATTTAAAAATCTTAAAATAAAATTTACACATCCCATCCAATCTTTTCCATGACAAATAATAATGTTATCTTAAAAAACTTTTTAGAAAACAATTCTTTTAGAAGTGTTTTTTTTTATTTGTCATTTTCAATCTTTTCTAACATTTTAAAATTATTTTTCATATTCGGTGGTAGAATTTCTTATAAAATGAAGACATTCTGTAACACCCTTTTACCCGATCCAATCATCGGACACGTGTAAGTAGATGCTACGGTTATACTAATATAATAAGTAACAAATTAAAACCTTACTTTCTTGTTATTATTGGAGTTATATTTTATTTAGAAATCAATAACGGAATTAGAACTAGAAAATAAGTAGATTTATTTTCATTTTTAATGAATATTTGATTTTTAAAGGACTTCTACCGATACTTGCATAAATGGGTATTAGTAGTTCTAAAGACAGTGACCATTCAGAATTACCTATAGAATTCTACCGGTACTTGAATGAGTTCTACCGATACAACCCTGCGTACTACCGATACAACATAAGCAACTACCGGTACTAAAAGTTCCAGAGACTAAATTAAATTTTGCCTAAGACTTCTATCGAACCTTCAAATTTTAACTACCGCAACAACTACTATACTACCAAAACTTGAAAAACTTCTACCGACACTAAATAAGTCAGTAACTAATCTACCTATTCCCCTGCACTTCTACCGAAACTTTGTGGAGTTATATTGAAACCACAATTCATCCAACAGAGGTTCTATCGGTACAAGTAATAAACTACCAGAACAAGTCAATGAATTTCACAATATATACATCGATAGGACAACTGACCACAACAAATAGCTCAACAATAACATTCTAAAGAAGCTTAGGTAAACACCTTTCATAATTTCCTATCATAATTTCCTACAAACTACAAAATATCCTATGTCTAGTCTTCACCTAAGTACATGTCAACCCAAAATAAAACAAAACTCACGATCGTTTGAGTGCGAAATTTGTCTTTGGATGTTGAAGCGAGCGAATACCAAAATGTACCTAGTCTGTGCATGTAAAACCATCATACGCTGAGTAAAATACGGTGATATTTTAATAACCTAAACATTTTAAATAAGTATAGATATGTTTGAAGAATTAAATTCATTTTTACTCATACTACACTAATAATCTCTCTCTCATTATCATCATTAAACCATCAATACATCATACATTTTATCAATGCTCGTAGCTACATAATCTATCATCATCATATTTACCCAATTCTATTTACTCATCAGTTCTCATTTCTTTACTCAACATTTCAATTCTTTCATTCCCATGATCATTTTGCATATCACAATATGTATTCTCATATTTCATGTATTTTAAAATTCCATAGATATATATCTCGTAACAAATTCATTTCATACATGAATAATATATTTTCATCTTTTTAAATTTCCCTATTAACAAGACTCGGACTCTGACGGATACCAACCAACACACTGGTTTGGCACCCAGTGCCTCATCGGATAAACCGAAGTAATGATCATGCCCAGCGCTATAATAAAAGTGACACCTAGTGTCTCATTGGTTAAACCGAAGTAATTTGGCACCCAGTGTCTCATCGACTCGTGGTCGAAGTATCCTAAACTCTTCTTATCCTATGGCATGCCATCTATATTCGACCCAGCCCGAACAGTTAATATGGTAATCATCATTTTTTTATTTTAACATCAAACCACATTTCAACTTGTAACTTTATTCATGTAAACAATGCATTTAAATTTTATTCTAATAATAATCATAAAATTTATCACTATTGTAATCACGTATATTTCTCATTTTTGGTGTTTTGAATAATTTGATTATTCAAAACAACCCTAATCACGTATTATGCAAGTACACATAAAGAAATATACCATCTAAAGTTTCTCCACATAATCAAATTATTCAAAACAACCCTAATGAGAAAAAAAGTCTCTTACCTTATTATCCATATCTTGATTTTCTACCTTGAGCCATTTATTAAAATATATACAATGTAATTGACAAGTTTAGGTTATAGAAATACCAACCGAAAATTCCGAGCTATTCGTTGACGATCTTGTCTTTGCCCTTCTTTTTTGAAGAGTCTGGGTCAACATTAGCTATGAAAATAAATGTACACATATTCATTAACTTACAAAAAATTTAACTCTAATTAAATTTAACTCTTTATTTTCTCATTCTTACACTAATTTCATAAATTTCTCAATTTAATCCACATTACTTGAACTAATGACCAATTTCATTCTTTATTCACTTTTCTTGTCTAACCCGTGTCATGCATGTCCAAATAGCTCTAAAAGCTCCGTTCACTCAATAATGGTAGCTTCCAATACACTTGATCATTTTGAAAAATATGACATGGGTTTGATAGCTTAAGATACTATGATTCCAATAACATAAAAATTTCGAGAAAAGGACTTAATTTGACTTACCAATTTGAGACTTAAACCAAAACCAACTTCAATCTTCTATTTCTCTTCTTCTTCTGCTGAAATTCTTAGCTTAAGGAAAGAGAAGATATTTTTTTCTCTTTCATTCCCAACCTATACCTATATCATCATTACATCCTATTTTCTTTTCTTATTTTATTTCATTTAATTAAACACAATTTAAACCAAATTTTTGGAGCCACAAATGGCCACCTAACAGCACTAAGGTTCCAAGGGGGAAATTTGCCCCTTTAGTCCTTCAAATTTCATTTTATTAATAATCCTTTTATAAATTGCACTTTTATCTCTTATGCAATTTAATCCTCATACTCAATTAAAGCACTACACACTTAAATTCACTGACTCAAAATCACTTATTCTACAATTCATTTCCACAAATATTTTTATTAAATATTTACGGGTTCGATTTTCGAACACAAAGTCTCAAAATTTACACTATTCCGATGACCCCAAATCTGGGTCATTATAACTCTTCCCCTAAAGAAATTTCATCCTCGAAATTTACCTGGAAAGACATGGGGGTATTGCGATTTCATTGCCTCTTCTGGTTCCCAAGTCGCTTCCTCAACCTTATGGCTACGCCACAGTACTTTCACAAGTGAAATGCGTTTGTTTTGCAACTTTTTCACCTCTCGAGCTAAGATTTCTACCGGTTCTTCTTCATAAGACAATTTGGGTTGAATTTCAACTTCTTCGGTTGTAGTCACGTGTGATGGGTCAAAATGGTATCTCCTAAGCATCGAAACATGGAAAACATCATGTATCTTTTCCAACTCTGCTGGTAAAGCCAATCAATAAGCCACTGGTCCTATTCTTTCTGTGATCTTATAAGGTCCAATAAAACGTGGGTTCAGTTTTCCTTTTCATCCAAATCTGAGGACTTTCTCCATGGTGAAACTTTTAGAAACACTTTATCCCCAACCAAATACTCAATATCTCGTCGCTTCAAGTTCGCGTACGATTTTTGTCTATCAAAAGTCGTTTTCAATCTCTCTTGGATCAACTTTACTGTAACTTCAGTTTCTTGGATCAACTCGAGACCAACAAGCTTCCTCTCGCTTAATTCTGTCAAACAAACAGGTGTTCGACACCTATGATCATACAAAGCTTCGTACGTAGCCATCTAAATACTCGACTGAAAGCTATTATTATAGACAAACTCGACCAAAGGTAAATAACGCTCTCATCCAGTCTCAAAATCAATCACGCAAGCTCCTAACATGTCTTTTAGAATCTGAATAACACGATCGGACTGTCCATCGGTTTGAGGATAAAAAGTTATACTGAAGTTGAGCTTCGTACCAAGGGACTCATGCAATCGTTTCCAAAATCTTGAAGTAAATCGAGGATCTCGATCAGAGATGATCGACACAGGTATACCATGCAGTCTTATGATTTCTTGAATATAAACTTCGGCAAGCTTCGAAAGTGACCAATTGGTTCTAATGGCTATAAAATGAGCTGACTTTGTAACTCGATCAACTATTACCCATATTGCGTTTTTCTTGCTTAGCGGTAAAGGTAATCTCGTTTCAAAATCCCTTGTTATGCGCTCCCATTTCCATTCAGGAATCGAAATAGGCTGAAGTAATCCAGTAGGAACTTGATGCTCTGCCTTAACTTGTTGACAAGTCAAAGCTACGAATTCAACTATCTCTCTTTTCATTCCTGACCACCAATACAACTCTCGAAGATCGCGATACATTTTCATTCCATCAGGATGTAATGCAAAAGGACTATTGTGAGCTTTTCGGAGTAATAATCCTTTCAAATCCGTGACATTAGGTATGAAAATTCGATTACAAAATCTCAAACAACCTTGCTCATCTATGCTGAAATTATCTAACGATTCACTCTGAACCATTTCTCTTTTTCTCAATAGTTTGGCGTCAGAGAATTGTGCCTCCTTAATCTGATCGAATAATACCGGTTTAATTCTCAATTCAGCCAATAACCCTCCTTCTTGATTGATGCTAAGTCGTGCAAACATTGATCGTAGTTCAACTGCCACTTTCCTACTCAATACATCAGCTACCACATTAGCTTTCCCTGGATGATGATTGCTAACACAATCATAATCTTTGAGAAGTTCCACCCAACGAAGCTGTCTTAAACTCAAGTCCTTTTGAGTCAAGAGATATTTAAGACTTTTATGGTCGGTAAAGATGTGACACTTTTCGCCATACAAATAATGCCTCCAAATCTTCAAGGCAAAATAATTGCAGCCAACTCCAAATCGTACGTCAGATAATTACGCTCATGAATTTTCAATTGGTGTGAAGCATAAGCGATTACCTTCCCATCTTGTATCAAGACACATCTTAAACCATTTAAGGAAGAATCACTAAACACTACGAAGTCTTTTTCCGTTTCTAGTAGAGTCAGTACTGGTGCCTCTGTTAACATTTGTTTTAATTGCTCGAAACTTTCCTAGTAACAATCACTCCAATTAAATGGGACATCCTTTTGTAGCAGTTTCGTTAAGGGCATGGCTATATTTGAAAATCCCTTTACAAATCTTCTGTAGTAACCAGCTAAACCAAGGAAACTACGAACCTCTGACACATTTCTCGTTACTTTCCATTGAACAATTACCTCAATTTTCTTTGTATCCACTCTAATTCCATCAACCAAAATAACATGACCCAAAAACACAACTTCAGATAGCGAAAATTCATACTTACTCAACTTTTCATACATCTTCTTTTCTCGTAATACTTGAAGAACGATTCGAAGATGTTGTTCATGATCTGCTTCAGACTTTAAGTATATCAAAATGTCATCGATGATGATCACCACAGATTGATCTAAGTAGGGCTGGAAACTACGGTTTATCAGATCCATAAATACTGTCGGAGCGTTTGTCAAACCGAATGACATCACCAAAAATTTGTAATGTCCGCAACGTGTACGAAAGCTATTTTGGGAATGTCATCATCCTTGACTCTTAATTGGTAGTAACACGATCTCAAGTCAATCTTGGAGAAAACTGAAACTCTTTTTAATTGATCAAAAAAGTCGTCCATTTGTGGAAGAGGATACTTATTCTTGATTGTCAACTTATTCAATTACCGATAGTCTATGCATAAACGCATCGATCCATCTTTCTTCTTGATGAACAAAACTGGAGCTCTCCATGGCGACACGCTAGGACGTATAAATCCTCGATCCAATAAATCTTGTAGCTAAATTTTTAACTCTTTAAGTTTAGTTGGTACCATACGATAGGGGGATATAGACACTAGAGCTGAACCAGGTAACACTTCAATTGCAAATTTTACTTCCCTCTCAAGTGGTAATCCCGGTAACTCCTTGGGAAACATGTCAAAAAATTCGCGAACAATTCTAATCTTGCTAATCTGACTAACAACCACATCAACATTTATTACATAAGCCAAAAAGGCTTTACAACTATGACTAAGAAACTTATTAGCTTGAACCACCGAAATAGTTCGAATTAAACTGTTTGGTCAAACCCCATTTACTTCAATCAAATTTTCATCAGCGCTCTGTATAGCAAACTTTTTACGATAGTCCAAAATCACTCCATGCTCAGTGAGCCAGTCCATACCCAAAATCAAATCAAAGTCTCCAAATGGCATGATTAACAAGTCAACAGGAAAAGGTAGATTTTGGATCTTTAATGGGCACCGTCGACACACTCGGTCAACCAACACAGTCTATCCTAATGGGCTAGACACGACCATGGATACCTTATATATTTCAGACTCTAAACTTCCAAACTTAACCAACTCGGAGTTAATATAAGAATGAGAAAAAACCAGGGTCTATCAAAGCATAAATCGGTATGGAACAGAACAAGAAAATACTTGTAACCACATCAGTAGCATCACCCTCCTCAAGAGTGCGAACAACATAAGCTCGAGCTGGTACTCTGGCCTCAGACTGACGCGTGCCCACATCACTTCCTCTCCTAGTGCCTTCTCTTTAGACAGAACCAGCATGACTCATTCCACTACCTCGGAACATAGATGTAGATCTTTGAACAGAAACATGTGTGGTAGCATCACCTCTCGGGCAATCTCGAGCAATGTGATCCAATGATCCACATCGAAAATAAGCTCGAGTTAATCTCCAACATTCACCTCGGTGCTTCTTTCCGTAATGCTCACAGGCTGGTATCCCAACATCACGAGACGGACCTCGTACACTGCCTACAAACACAGTCAGTTGTCGGTCTCCATTCCTTTCAAACCTAAAGGTTGATTTTCATGTACCACGACTATCTCTTGACCGCTTCGGATGCGGTTGAGAACTAATAGTCCCAGTTCGTTTCCCAGCAAATCAGGTACCCTCAATCTTTTTATCGAGACCCAAAGCTTGTTCTACCTTCTTGGCACGCTCAATTAAGTCAGCAAATTTAGTTATTCAGTGTGATACCAGCTGTACTCGGAGCTCATCACGTAATCCTCGTAAGAATCGCTTACAATTTTCAGCTTCGGAAGGAAAAAATTCGGTAGCATACTTACTGAGCCTCAAGAATTCTCGTTCATAGTCCACCACTAACATCCCACTCTGTTTTAACAGTAGAAACTCTTGTTTCCTTTCTTCGAGGTATAGTTCTCATACGTATTTCTTCTGAAACTCTAGTTGGAAAAATTCCCAGTTCACCCGCGAAAATGGACGTGGCATGTGGTTGTTTGCCACCAAGTATATGCTTCTCCTTGCAGTAGAGAAACAACACAAATTACGCTCTCATGGGGTGTGCACTTCAATTGTTGCAATACTCCCTTAGTAGACTCTATCCACATCTCAACTGTTGAAGGGTCAACTCCTTTCAAACCTAAGAATTCAGTTGCTTTGTGCCTTTGTATTTCCTTAATCGGAGCTCGACGAGCGATAGATTTAGGTGTCACAGTAGAAGTGGCTCCCGCAACCCGTTGGAGAGCTTTGGCACTAGCTTGAAGTAAGTTTGTATCACTTTGGCCTCTATTATTATCCCTATCTCCTTCAAGTTATTGAGCATCAGTCTGATTAACACTCTGTGACAATGATTCAGACACATCCATCTCATCGGTATACTCGTCACCAGAGTACATCTCTTGAAAATTCTCACTATTTGACCATTCCGACATCTTTTTAGAACTATAAGACAAAGATAATCATTATCAGCATCCAAATCCCGACTCAAAATTGACTCAACTTGGCATGTACCTTTAGACTCAATTTCGAGCTCGACTTAGTCTGAAAATCAGCTAAACTAAAAGCTCTGATACCACTAAATGTAACATCCCTTACCCGGTTCGATCATCGAACACGTGTAAGTAGATGCCACGACTATACTAATATAATAAGTAGCTAATTAAAAGCTTACTTTCCTGTTATTATTGGAGTTATATTTTGTTTAGAAATCAATAATGGAATTAAAATTAGAAGATAAGTAGATTTATTTTTATTTTTAACGAATATTTTATTTTTAAAGGACTTCTACCGACACTTGCATAAATGGGTATCGGTAGTTCTAAAGGTAGTGAGCATTCAGAATTACCTACAAAATTCTACTAGTACTTGAATAAGTTCTACCGATACAACCCTGTGTACTACCTATACAACATAAGCAACTACCGATACTAAAAGTTCCATAGACTAAATTAAATTTTGCCTAAGACTTCTATCGAACCTTCAAAATTTAACTACCGCAACAGCTACTATACTATCAAAACTTGAAAAACTTCTATCGACACTAAATAAGTCAGTAACGAATCTACCTATTTCCCTGCACTTCTACCGAAACTTTGTGGAGTTTTACTGAAACCATAATTCATCCAATAAAGGTTTTATCAGTACAAGTAATACACTACAATAACAAGTCAATGAATTCACAATATATACATCGATAGGACAAGTGACCATAACAAATAACTTAACAATAACATTTTAAAGAAGCTTTAGTAAACACCTTTCATAATTTCCTACAAAATACAAAATATCCTATGTCTAGTCTTCACCTAAGTACATGCCAACCCAAAATAAAACAAAACTCACGATCATTTGAGTGCGGGATTTGTCTTTGGATGCTGAAGCGAGCGAATACCAAAATGTACCTAGCCTACGTATGTAAAACCATCATACGCTGAGTAAATACAGTGGTATTTTAATCACCTAAACTTTTTAAATAAGTATAGATATGCTTGAAGAATTAAATTCATTTTTACTCATACTACACTAATATTCTCTCTCTCATTATCATCATTAAACCATCAAATTCTCTCTCTCATTATCATCATTAAACCATCAATACATCATACATTTTATCAAAGCTCATAGCTACATAATCTACCATCATCATATTTACCCAATTCTTTTTACTTATCACTTCTCATTTCCTTACTCAACATTTCAATTCTTTCATTCCCATGATCATTTTGCATATCACAATATGTATTCTCATATTTCATGTATTTTAAAATTCCATAGATATATATCTCGTAACAAATTCATTTCATACATGAATAATATATTTTCATCTTTTTAAATTTCCCTATTAACAAGACATAGACTCTCATGGATACACGGTTCCAACCAACACACCGGTTTGGCACCCAGTGCCTCATCGAATAAACCGAAGTAATGATCACGCCCAGTGCTATAATAAAAGAGACACCTAGTGTCTCATCGGTTAAACTGAAGTAATTTGGCACCTAGTGCCTCATCGACTCGTGGTCGAAGTACCTTGAACTCTTCCTATCCTATGGAATGCCATCTATATCCGATCGAGCTCGAACAGTTAATAGTGTAATCATCATTTTTTTATTTTAACATCAAACCACATTTCAACTTGTAACTTTATTCATGTAAACAATGCATTTAAATTTTATTCTAATAATAATCATAAAATTTATCACTATTGTAATCACGTATTATGCAAGTACACATAAAGAAATATACCATCTAAAGTTTCTCCACATAATCAAATTATTCAAAACAACCCTAATGAGAAAAAGCCTCTTACCTTTTTATCCATATCTTGATTTTCTACCTTGAGCCATTTATTAAAATATTTACAATGTAATTGACAAGTTTAGGTTATAGAAATACCAATCGAAAATTTCGAGTTATTCGTCGACGACCTTGTCTTTGCCCTTCCTTCCTTTTTGAAGAGTCCAGGTCAACGTTAGCCACGGAAATAAACATACACATATTTATTAACTTACAAACAATTTAACTCTCTATTTTCTCATTTTTACACTAATTTCATAAATTTCTCAATTTAATCCACACTACTTGAACTAATAACAAATTTCATCCTTTATTCACTTTTCTTGTCTAACCCGTGTCATGCATGTCCAAATAACTCTAAAAGCTCCGTTCACTCAATAATGGTCAGCTTCCAATACACTTGATCATTTTGAAAAATATGACATGGGTTTGATAACTTAAGATACTATGATTTCAAAAACATAAAAATTTCGAGAAAAGGACTTAATTTGACTTACCAATTTGAGACTTAAACCAAAATCAACTTCAAGCTTCTATTTCTCTTCTTCTTCTGCCAAAATTCTTAGCTTAAGGAAAGAGAAGATATTTTTTCTCTTTCATTCCCAACCCATACCTATATCATCATTACATCCTGTTTTCTTCTCTTATTTTATTTCATTTAATTAAACATAATTTAAACCAAATTTTTGGAGCCACAAATGGCCACCTAACAGCACTAAGGCTCCAAGGGGAAATTTGCCCCTTGGTCCTTCAAATTTCATTTTATTAATAATTCTTTTATAAATTGCACTTTTATCTCTTATGCAATTTAATTCTCATACTCAATTAAAGCACCACACACTTAAATTCACTGACTTAAAATCACTTATTCTACAATTCATTTCTGCAAATATTTTTATTAAATATTTACGGGTCCGATTTTCGAACACAAAGTCTCAAAATTTACACTATTCCAATGACTCCAAATCCAGGTCATTACACATTCTGTGTAGAAGTTTCCATAGTTAAATTTCACGAAAATTGTTTTCGTAAGAAGGTTTGTATAAGGAGGTCATTATTGATGTTAAAAATTTGAATTTTAAAAATCGACTCAACCAAATAAATTAGTTCAAGTAAGTGTCGTTGTTTTAATTTAGATAATAAATACTTATTTGTTTGTATAATGTTTTCGTTTTAAACATGTGAAATAGGTTATTTAGGCGAAGATGAGTAGACGAATTAGAACTATTATTTATTACGATGATAAAATTTGTGACACTAATATTGGAGTCATTTTTGTATTAGCCCAATCTACAGAATTGGCTTTCATTCGGAGTATAAAATTGAATGAGCTTCGGTCAAGAATTAGATGGAAAGTGTCGACTTCAAGCCAGAGGAGAATTATGAGTTGGAAATATAGATATCCATATCTAACATCATTGAACCCTATTAGATATTGATATATTTACGGTCAAATGTGATATGGATGTCGAGGCAATGCTATACTAGAGTTGTAAGAGCTCAATTTTATCTATTAATTTATTAATGTTTATGGATTTGGTATAAAATAATATTAATGTTTGCTCTTTCAATTTTATCTATTAATTTATTAATTAGGGTATAGATACTAAACTGTAAAAGTTCAATCATTATAGGTTTTTAATTGGTCAAAGACTTAGGGACTAAAATTGTAATTAAAAATAGGTCCAAAATGGAAATTAAACTATTTAGGAATATGCGTTAGTGGATGATGGTGGTTTAAGTATTAAAACATGATTAAAAAGCTTAATTAAGAAAGATTAATTAAATTAGTTAAGTTTAAAGCATCGTATAAAAATAAAAATTAAGTGGAAAGAAAGAGAAAGTTGATCTTCTCCATTCATCCATACCCTAAATTTCAAAAAAAGAAATAAAGAAAATCATCCCAAGTGCTTCAAAATTTCGATTATGATTTGGTAAGTTCAATTAAGTCATTTTTTTTTGTAATTTTTATGTTTTTGAAGTCATGAGAGCTTAATTTAGCTAGCTCATATACCAATTTGCAAAAATGATAAAGTTTTTAAAGTTTTCATTGTTGATTTCTTGAAGAATTTGGTGTTAAATTGATAAATTTTAAGCTTAGATTATGAAAAAGGACTAGATTGTAAAGTTTAATTATTGGTTTTGCTCATATGGGCTAAAGTGAATAAAATGTGAAATTGTTGTGAAATTTTGGTATAAATATATAATAGAAGGTCTCTAAATAATTTATTTGAATTCAATTTTTAAACCGTGGCTCAAAATTGAAAGATGTGGTTATTTCAATTTTATAGACTAAGTTGAATAAAATCTAAAATATTAGGGATATCAAAAAATAAAATCATATAAGTTCATTCATGTCATGACTTAATGTAAAAATGTCTAGTACTGATGAATTGAATGAAATACTTGTATAGACCAAGAATTGGATCAAACCAAAGATAATCGAGGAAAAGTCAAATTTGTCGATTAGACTCTAAAGATTCAATTGTTTGTTGTTTTGATCAAGTAAGTTCATATGAAACTTACCACTCAATTTTTATTTTATGTATGAATGGTATTTGAATTACTTGTATATATATACATTTGAACTAAGTAGAATTAATGAATTTGGCAGTTATAACTCAAAATGGACTGAATTGTAAATTCATGTAAATATTGGTTATATGGAAATAGTACATGATGTAATTGGGATTATTGACTGATTACCTATTTCGAAAATGAGAAGTGAAATTATGTGCAAGAATTGGTTTTGACATTTTTTTATGGAAATGGTGCCCGAGTGAATTTAGTAAAAGGTTAGGATATGTATCACATGCCATTAGTGTTATATGTGCAATTAATCAGAGATTTTACATGTTATTACGAGATCTAGAATTTTTTTCTATTTCTCAAATTATATGTATCGCAGGTTTAGCCCGGACGGGCAACCTCGATATAACATCAGGTTTTGTGAGTAACTTATTCCAGATATCCGAGTTTGTTTACTATAGTTCAATTGGGCGATGCTTAATTGATTGGAAATGAAATGAAAATGAAAAGGTATTTATGATACTTGACATATCGATTCTTATATGCTTCTGCTTTAAATGTTGACAGTACTTACGATTCGAGAATGTAAATAATGCTTTTGATTTATGGTGATGTTGTATGTAGAGATATGTCTTAATGTGCCAATGAAAGTTAAATTGGTTGCTAAATAGAATAATCATTTTTTCCTTAACGATCAATGTCTGCTTTAGTTTCCATTTGAACTTACTAAGCATTTTATATGCTTACCTCGTTTGTTTTCTCTTATTTTGTAGATTGTCACCTTCCGGAACACAACAAGCCGGGCCGTCTTGAAGCTCACACTATCCCTAATTTGCTAGCTATTTGATAATTTTAAGTCAAGGATTGTGGCATGTATATGAGGTGTCTTGTGGTACATCTTAGTATGCAAATGTGTTCACTATAAGCCCCTTTACCTGGCCTAGAAGCTAAGACCGGATCCAGAAGGTCACTACTGTAATTATACCCTCACGCAAACTGATAACCCACATTCATTCACATACATACACATTTATGTATATATATATAGTTTATAATTAAAACTAAATAATCAATAAATTATGAAACAAATACCAAAAATCTCAAATTAAAACAACTTACAATCCCGATAAAATAACAAATAATAAAATATACTGAAATCCCCAAAACAGCTTATACGTAGTAATAAAAAATCCTAGAACAAAATAAAAGAAATCAAAATAAATGCCTTCGGGTACCATGTCCCCTAGGTATCAAGTATCTGTAAGGAAAATCTTGAGAAATGAGCTAAAAAGCCCAGTGTGTCTCTAAAGAACATACATCCTATTGCATTATCACAATAATGTTATAACACATAATATAACCACAAAGCATGATACATTCACAAGCACAATGCAATGCACCCATACTCCAGTACACTAACACAATGAAGAGGCTCCCCAAAACCCTTACCAACCAATCGTCACCAATCGTAGTGTGGTTTTATTATCAACCGTTTTAAGGGGTGATAACCACATCTTCCACCATACAAACCCAACCCATGAGCACACAATGGTATGATCACATTTACATCTCAATCTCAATCTCATGATATTACACATATATCAGAGTTCTCAGAATAATTATCACATCACATTAGTTTAACCACATTCCGGTCATCATGCATGGCAACATCAACATGCTTAACACAACTCAAATCATAATCATACCATCTTTCTCAACACAAAATAACACATACAAATATCAAAAACAACACATGATAACACATCACAAAAATGTATCATACAATAGGATGTAATGCAATCAGAAACACACCTCTAGAAAATTGAAGCTCTAATGACGAGGAGGTCATCCACCACGCACTGATCTAGCACCGGATCTAACGGGATTAGAACCTACAACACAAACTTAATATTAACACTATTCCTATGCCACCAACTAAATAAAAATTAAACCGAAATAACTCACGTGTAACTCTCGGAGTTGGTGCAGGAGCAAGTTGCACAGGTGGAGGAGGTAGTAAGTTGTTGGCCTCGAAGTCGTGATCACTTAAACACAAATATCTCACATTAGCATTCCCAAATTAAACCTCTAAATAACTCTATGTACAAAATTAAGATTAAAACAACTAAAACGAGGCTTTTGAGTTCGAATTTGACAAAACGGATAGCGAAAACGGGCTTAGAACGTTGAAAAATGACAAGGTAGGGTTTCCCAAAAAAGTCAACTGGTCAACGATCAATCAAAGTCAAAGTCAACGGTTCAAGTCGGGTTCATTCAACTGGTCGGGTTAGATTATTGGGTCGGACCGATTGGGTGTTTGATTTGGGTTTAGGGTTTTTGGGCTTAGGTTTGGGTTTGGGTCAAAAGGTTTATTGGGTTAAGTTTTTGGGTTATAAGGGTTTGGGCCTTCATTTGATTAATGAGGTTTTGGGCTAAGGTAAATAAGAGCCCACTTTCAACATAACTTAGAGGGGAAATTAGGGTTTGCTATCCCCAATTGGTGTCGTCAACTCCAACTACCATGCACGGCAGGGCCTACGCTAAAACTAACACCAATGGGACCCCAAACACAACCACATCAAAGAGCAAAGCTTACCAACGCTAAGAAGAGCCAAAGCACGACGGAACGGCAGAAGAAGGAAGGTCGAAACGTTGAAAGACGAATGGGTTCTAAAATCGATCTCACAACAGTGACAACATTAGAGCGTTCGAGGCGTGGTCAGGATCGCAAAGAGACGAGAAGAACAATGATGTGGGCAGTGTAGACAACAGACTAAGGAAAGGATGTGAACGGAGGTTGATCGAAAAATCTCAAGGGAGAGGAGAGGAAAAATTCAGCAGAGAGAGGAAACAAATGGGAGAATAAGAGTCAATTAGGGGAAAAAGAGGGTTTTATACCTCACAAATTAGTGCAATTACACGGAGGTCCTCAGGTTGCTTTAGGGTTTCTTAAACGGCCCTTAACCTATCATGCTAACACAATTTAGTCCCAAATTACACAAATTGGCCCACAAATTTTATTCACATTAAAATTAAGACCCCAAGCTTCTCCAATATATGAATTAAATTCATAATTTTTACAAATAAGTCCCTAAAATTAATTTAAGGCGTTACATTCACTTATGGCAAGTTTATTTTAACCTTTACCTATCATGTTGATTCAGTGGTTTTAACAGCAAGTGATGTCGTGACATCACATGTCCCAACATATTAACCTCACACCTATTTAAGCCCTATACACCGCTTTGTTCACACTGCATTGTTTTAGTCATTTTGACCTTTCAAGACCTATTTTGGATTTCGATTACCTTCGATTAACCCCATATATATTATAAATAATTTTAAATTATTTTTAAAACATTAGATTTGTTTAAAACTTAATTTGAAGATTTCACACAAAAAATTTGAACTTTTAAATAATTTCAAGAATTCTTACCCGTACATGCATCGGTGGCATCTCCCGTTCGTACTGATCATCATGATGGGTGAGGGGTGTTACATTGAGACTATTATGCCCATGTATGCAAAATCATAGCCTAATTAATTAATTCAAAACTCGAATCTAAATCTCAAACTTGGACTGAATTAAGTGTCTACACTTCTAAATTAGTCAGAATAAATCACCATGCTTTCTCATCCTTGAACTTGATAAAAGCTCTCATCCTAGCTTTCCAATATTCATAGTTGGATCTATCCAACTTGGGGGCTCAAGACATTGATGATCCTTTTATATTGATCAAGAATCAAACACGAGATTAACACTTCGTGCACCAAGTGTTTTTTTATACTAATTTGAGACAACATTTTGATTTCTATTGGCAAATATTGGTCCGAATATTGGATAAGTTGCACCTAAACGATGTGACAAGTGTAGAAAACTAAATATGAATACCATAAACTTGGTTACATAGTCAGATTCCTTCTATGTCTTCAGGGTCTTGTCCAAATGGCTAATCCATTATTCTTCAACACGTAAAAGTAATTATTTAAGTCCTACAACTCACCGTGTAGCAACTTCACACTTGTACACAAATTTGGATCACTCTTCACCGAGGCTTTCCCTCTGAAAACGTAGTTGTAAAACCAAATGCCTCTTAAGTTTTACTTACACAAAATGCACTTTGAAAATGTTCCTTACAGGACAAATAATAATTGCTAACTCTTGTGCAAACTAACTAATGCTAGCCTATCATATATAGGAGTTTTAAGCTTGCTAAGATATAAATCAATTACAATAAAATGTCCCACAAATAACCCTACAAAAAGGACTACATTTATCATAATAAATAATTAGATAAGTACTGAGATCTTCAAGATATCTTCAAGTCACCATTATTTGATATTGACAAAATAGAAAACTCGAATTGCTTTAAAACACTTGGACTTGATCTTTCTTTTGATTTAATTTTGCATAGGTGATCTTCATAAATGGCCTTACGTTGCTTTGATTTAATTAAAAAGTTTATCCAAACAAAAGAAAGGGCGATATTTTTCCTTACTTTTCTTTCCTTTTCCCTCTCCCATTCCAATCCAAAAATAAAGTGCATTTGGTATGATACAAAGTTATCACTTGTCAAGAAATTTAATTAATTGGAATGTGATTACAATGTTTGATATGTATTTTTTATTTAATCAAATTTTAGTTTTAGAATAATTTCAAGCTATTTAGACAATATATGAATACAATTGAATTTCAATCTACAATGTAACGAAGAAAATTTTGTAAATTGTGCTTCACAACCTTAAGTTAATATGCAAATTGTTTTTCTAAATGTATTCATATGGCATACTTGATCAAAATGTGAAAAACAACATAGATTGTGGGTTGATTCAAATATTTTCTATTAATAAAGATGGTTGAAAATATTTAATTCAAATATTTGTTAATAATAAAAATATTAAAATACATTACTATTTTTAAAAAAATTAAGAATGTTAATCAATACTTTTTAATATATATCAATTATTATAAAATAACTTGTCCGATAATAACATTTCCAACAATCACAATTCTACACCAAACACTTATAAACTAAAGTTTAAAGATCATATTAATTCAAAATTACACTAAGTTAAAATCAATCTTGTCATTGTGCTCTCTCAAATGGGTAAAAAAGTCATAAATTATGATGAATTTAACTATAAAGTAAATGCCTAATTAATTACAATAATTGAATAAGCACTTGCTTAGATAGTATAATAATTTAAGGGTTTATTAAATACTATATTTTATCATATTCATCATATGAATAATTTAAGGGTTCTGATTGCCATGGCAGATTCTATCCATGAGCCCTAGTTGATAGCCGGGGATTTTAATTTTGTGCTGGATGATTTTGATAGATTGGAGGGAGCACATATTAGTCGTGTAGGGTGAAAGCGGTTCAAAGATTTTCTTTTTAACAATGGTATGTGTGACCTCGATTTTTGTGACCTAAGGTTTACGTGGTGTAGGGGTTCTTTATTGCAACGGCTTGATAGAGCTCTAAGAAATTTTGCTTGGGACTCATTTGCCCCAAATTGTTTGGTTTGCAATCTGTATCAATTGAAATTAGATCATCGACCTGTTTTGGCTTCGCTCAAACCCGTGATTGCTCAAGGTCATCATCCCTTTCGTTATCTTGATAGCTGGATGTTGCATCGTAGTTTCAAAGGTCTCGTGAAGGATTCCTGGTGCTATAATGAGGATGTTCTGTCCAATTTGGAAAGATTCCAATGTGTAGCCTGTAATTGGAATACTAAAGTTTATGGGAATATGTTTTTGAAGAAACGAAGTTTACTGAATGAACTTAGCAAGGTACAGAATGTTCTTGGCTTGAGAGAATCAGTAGGTCTTTGTAAACGAGAACGAGACATCTTTCTTGAATTAGAGGAGGTCCTTAAACACGAGGAGCTCTTGTGGTTTCAAAAGTCAAGAGCGACATGGCTTACTAGTGGTGACAGAAATACTAGTAATTTTCATAAGCGTACTTTGGCATGACGTAAAACATAATTGATGGTCTAATAATTGGTAGTGAATGGTGTTATGATGGAGAGGAACTGAAAAAACATGCGATTGCATTTTTTTAAGAACCTTTATAAAACTAGCTATACCGTTCATGGGGTATTACTGTGCCATGGTTCTTTCCCTTCAATAACTTTAGTATGTCTCCACTGAAGGCCCCTAGGTTGGATGGCTTTCATGTGGGGTTCTACCAATTTAATTGGGATATAGTGTCACAGGCCAAAGTTCAGAGCCCGTGACCATTGCACACAATAAGTCCCATGGAGGTTTGTCATTGACATTGGGATCATTTAGCCCACATGAGCTGGCCCTGTAACACCCAAAACTTATAAACCATCATCGGTTAGGGTTCCAGTATCTTACTATTCATTTATCACTATTCATCTTTAACATAGTGTTATTCAAACCTATTTTTTAATTATAGAATTTATTCCACACGTTAAATATCATCATTTATTATAAGCACAATTCAGCAAAGGCAAAATGGTCATTTTTGACATTTCTGGAGACTTCTACCGGTACCTGTTGGACAAGTATCGATAGTTGTTAAGTCAGTAAACAATTCAAGAATAGTGCAGATTCCTACCGATACAAATGACAGTTCTACTGATTCAAGTGACTCTTCTACCATTACAAGTCTTACTTCTACCGATACTAAAAACTCCAAAGAGCTAGAAATCTTACCCTGCTACTTCTAATGATACAAGTATGCAAACTATTGATATTTTTAAATACATGACTACTGATACTTGTTATCCCTCTATTGATATAACCCAAGTCAATATACAATCTCTCTCTTACCTTGTACTTCTACCGATACAAATATGTAAAATACTGATACTTCTAAACACATGACTACTGATACTTGTTATTCATCTGTCGATACAACCCAAGTTAGTGAACACCCTCTATCCTAATTTGTACTTCTACCGATACATGTATGAGTTCTACTGAAACAAGTATGCAGAATCACAAAAATCATACCGAGTCACAAGCTATCAACACAAAACATTCAGGCCATCAATATGCATTAAGTCAACACGAAATACGTGGACTCCCAGTCATTACATAATAGTTTTAAGTCTATACTCCAACTTGCACAACATGCATTACTACATTTATCAACTTAACAAGGTTTCCACAAGCTCAAGTACATAAAGCAAAAGATAACATCATCCTAGTACATGCCATAAGATCGAGTGATGCAAAAACCACCAATGAGCTTCGTGATAATATGACTTCGAAGAGATAATGATGATTCAATCTTCAATCAGCAAAATGATATACAAAACAACAATAACATCTTGGTAAGCTTCATAGCTTAGTAAGTTTGATAGTTTAAAGAGTTACCAAACGTTTGTACAAAGCCGCTATAGCTCAACCGAGTCAGGATAATCTCATTGGTTTCGTGAGTCAAATATAACTTTAATTTTCCTGTCTATAACATTTCTATTACCAGTACCCGATGCTACTCACACGAGCTGTCGAGGACTTGCAACACATATACGGTACCCCAGCCATCGATATGGTGTCTGTCTGTAAACTGTTCCCTAACAATGCTTCTCACATGAGCTATCGTGAGCATGCATAAAGCATAAGTCCCAGCCATCGAAGGGCCTATAATTCATTTAGGATTCATATCTCTTTTTCGAACCATGATGCTGCTCACACAAGCTGTCAAGGACTCGCAACATATGCGGTGCCTCAACCATCGCGCCGGTACTTTTCAACGGTATAAAGCCTACTATCTCTTTCACTTCATTTCCTCGATCTCTTCAATTCCAAGTGCTTCCAATTGCTGAACAATGACAATATACGCACAAAAAATATTAAGTAAAATTTACATTACGAGCTTACCGGACTAACCTACAGTTACAATTAGACTTTAGAGATTACTCCGCTAATTTCCCTTTTCCGCGATCTGAAGCATGATCTAGTCTACATCCACAAATCATCCAATTCTCACATTAAATCACATAATTGAGTCATTCAACACAATTTAGTCTTTTTTAGGAAAATTAAAGTTTTACCCCTATTATTATCATTTTATTCAATTTAATCCTTTTAACACAAAACATGCAAAATAATCATTCTCTTACACAACCATCCTTAACCGAATTCTCTAGGGTGTTTACCCGACCCTTTCACACATTAATTTGCACAACAATTCATGTATTTCCATCATTTTCACATTTTAGTACCCAAACTCTAATTTCATCAAAAATCTCTTTACAAAAAGATCTAACCTAAGTATCAAACATTCAAATCTATCAAGAGCTTTTAAGAACAAGTATTTTCAACAATAGCAAGTTTCATAACATTTGACAGATTCACAAATTAGTCCTTACACAAGCTATATTAAGTTGGTACGGACTCAAAAACATAAAAATCACTAAAAACGATCAAGGTTTGCTTATCCAAATCAAAACTCAAAGTTAGCAAAAGAAACCCTAACTTCCCTTGTGTTTGGCATGAGGAAGAAGATGATAGGATGGAATTTTGATGAAATTCTCCTTTTTAAATTCATTAATTTAATATATATACTAAATGGTAATTTTAAAAATTTTGAGACTTTCATCATTAAGCTTTAATTAATCATTTTTAATCTTAATTAAACCTATTTGCTCTTAATATAAATCTTGCTAATCCACCCATTAATAATTCTTTGGTTAATTTATTCATTTGATCCTTCTAATCAATTATCTCTACTTTTACACCTATTACAATTTAATCCTTTCTACTCAATTAACTATTTAAACATTAAAATTTCCTCACCAATTTTTAATACGACACTAGCAAATTCGTAGATATTCAAATAAATAAATTAACGACCCATCAAAATTGTGATCCCAAAATCATTGTTTCCAATTGGGCTGTTACAACTCTCTCCTCTTTAGGGAAATTTCGTCCTGAAATTTCTTACTAGAAAATAGGTTAGGGTACTGTGTCTCATCGAAGCCTCTGTCTCCCAAGTGGCTTCCTCTAACCCGTGACGATTCCATAATACTTTCACCAACGGTACTCTTTTGTTTCATAGTATTCTAACCGGTTCCTCTGAATACGACAAATTCAACCGAATTTCAACCTCCATGGGTGTAATCACATGAGAAGGATCTGATCTATACTGTCTCAGCATCGAAACGTGAAATACATTATGAATCTTCTCTAGTTCCTATGGTAAAGCCAACTTATATGCTACAAGACCAACCCGTTCGATAACCTCATACGGCTCGATAAATTGTGGACTCAACTTTACTTTTTTACCAAACTGTAGCACCTTCTTCCATGGTGAAACTCTCAGGAAAACTCAGTCTCCCACTGTAAATTCTATATCTTTTTCTTAATATCTGCGTACGACTTCTGTCGATCAGACTCTACTTTCAAACAATCTTGGATTACTTAAACTGTGTCCTCAGTCTCATGAACCAGGTCAGTTCCAATAAACTTAGGTCCACTCAACTCTGACCAATACAGGGGTGTTCTGCATTTCCTATCGTATAATGCTTCAAACGGTGCCATTTTTATACTAGACTGATAGCTGTTATTATATAAAAACTCTACCAGCTACAGATATTTCTCCCAGCTTCCCTCAAACTCAAGTATACAGTGTCGTAGCATATCTTCAAGAAATTGTATTACACTCTCTGATTGGCCATCCGTCTACAGATGATATGTAGTACTGAAATTCAGTCTGGTTCCCAAAGCTTCATGTAACTTACCCCAAAACCTCGAGGTAAAACGCGGATCTTTACCAGAGATAATAGACGCTGGCACTCCGTGTAATCATACGATCTCTGATACATAGAACTCAGCCAATCTCTCAAGTGGATAATCTACCCAGATAGAGATTTAGTGAGCTGATTTTGTCAATCTGCCTACAATTACCCAGATCGAATCTTTCTTTCTTGGTATTACTGGAAGTCTTGTGACAAAATCCATAGTAACCTGCTCCCACTTTCATTTCGAAATGGAAATTGGCTATAATAACCCAGATGGTACCTGATGCTCTGCTTTCACTTCTTGACATATAAGACATCTAGTCACAAACTCTGAAGCCTCTCGTTTCATACCTGGCCACCAATACATTTTCTTCAGGTCATTGTACATTTTCACACTGCCCAGGTGAATAGAATAAGCACTACTGTGAGCTTTCGTCAAAATGTCTCATCTCAAATTCTGATCATTCGAAATGCACACCCTGTCTCCATAGTACAACAAACCCTCGATATCTACTGTAAACCCTGTAGTGGCATCACTCTATATCTGCCCTTTTTTAGCTATAAGCTTTGGATTATTTCCCTGTAATTCTCGAATCCGCTGTAAAAATAACGGTCTCGTCTTGAGTTCAATAGTGATAGAACTGTTATTCTCCAAAAATAATCGAGCATTCAATGCTCTCAGTAAAAACAATAATTCTCGGCTCACGGCATCGATAACAACGTTAGCCTTTCTCGGATGATAATCAATCACAAGGCTGTAATCTTTTAACAACTCCAACCATCAGCGTTGTTGCAAATTTAACTCCTTCTGTGTCATTAGATACCTCAAACTCTTATGATCAGTAAACATATGGCATCTCTCCCCATAAAGATAGTAACACCAAATCTTTAATGCAAAGACTATAGTAGTTAACTTCAGATCGTGAGTCGGATAATTCTTTTCATGCGGCTTTAACTGACGGGGGGCATAAGCTATCACTTTCCCATCTTACATCAAAACACATCTTAACCTGCTCAAAGACGCATCGCTATAAGCAACGAACTCTTCTTCCGACTCTAGCTGCGTTAGGACCGAAGTTCCAGTTAAAAACTTTTTCAACTGATTGAAGCTTTGTTGGCATTTATCAGACCAAACAAACTGGATATTTTTCAGTAGCAACTTCATCATTGGCATAGCTATGATAGAGAAATCTTTCACGAATCGACGATAATAACTTGCCAATCCCAAGAAATTACGTACCTCGAAGACATTCTTCGGTACTTTCCAATTAAGAATAGTTGAGACTTTGCTCGGATCCACCCATATTCCTTCCGAAGATACTACACACCCTAAAAGCCCAACCTCTCGAAGTCAGAATTCACATTTATTGAATTTTTCATACAACTGTTTTTCTCGCAAAATCCGTAACACTTCTCTCAAATGCTAAGTATGCTCCGATTCTGTCTTGGAAGATCAATATGTCATCAATAAACACAACTAGAAACCTGTCCAACTAAGGCTAAAATATTCTATTCATCAAATCCATAAATGTTGCGGGGGTGTTAATCAACCAAACGACATAACCAAAAACTCAAAATGACCATATCGGGTCTTGAATGTCATTTTCATTATATCGCAGTCTTTCACTCGCATCTGGTAGTAACCTAACCGAAGGTCTATCTTGGAGAATATAATTACACCCTTTAGCTAATCAAATAACTCATCGATCCGAGGCAACGAGTACTTATTTTTTATTGTCACTTTATTCAGCTGCCTATAATCTATACACATCCGTCTCAATCCATCTTTCTTTTTCACGAATAACACAAGCGCACCCCAAGGTGATACGTTAGGTCATATGAACCCTCTGTCTAACAAGTCTTGCAATTGAGCTTTTAACTCTTTCAACTCGATCGATGTTATTCTGTATGGTGGAATTAAGATCGGGGTGGTATCAAGTAGCAAATCAATACCAAACTTTACCTCTCTGATTGGTGGCAAACCCGGTAATTCTTCAGGAAACATATTTGTATACTCATTAACAACTAGTACATATTTCAACTCTGTTCTCGAACCCCATGTATCAATTATGTATGCCAGGAATACTTTACAGCCTCTACGAACCATCCTCTTTGCTAAAATAGTTGAAATCACCTTGATTTCACTATTCAATCTGTCGGACTCAACTGTAATTACTTCACATATCGGGTATTTCAAACTAATTTGTCTTTGCTTGCAATTTACTACTGCATCGTGCTCAGATAACCAGTCCATACCCAAGATCATGCCAAACTCAGTGAATGGCAATAACATTCGATCAGCAGGAAATTCACAGCCTTGGACTTTCAGTGGATATTTACGATATACCAGGTTAACAATGACACTATGACCCAATGGGTTTATGACTTGCACATCAAATTCAGTCGACTCAACAAATAATTTCTTATTAGTAGCTAAGGCACTGCAAATATATGAAGGAGTTGATCCTGGGTCAATCAAAGCACACACAATATAATTAAAAAGATAGAATATACCATTCACAACATCAGGAGCAGTAGCCTCTTCTTTAGCTCTGATGGCATAAGTCCATACAGGTGCTCCAGCTTCTGACCTACTGACATTATCTATGTTTTCATTTCGATTTCCACCTGCACTGCTATTCTACCCCGAGCGTCTGCCTTTCTGTGAGGTAACTGGAGCATTAACACTCCAATCTTCCTTTGCTTTAGAATTCATCGGGTAATTTAGCATGAAGTGATCAATACCTCTACATTGGAGACAAGCTCCCTTAATCAACCGGCATTCACTTGAATGGATTCTTTTACAATGCTCACACACTGGTTTTGGCACGTTACAAACACTAGCCACATTATCAATTGGTCGATTCTAAAATCTGGATTCTGGTGGTCCTGATCGGCTCCTACTCAGAAAACCGAAAGAGACTATTCCTCGGACTTCACTATCTTTGAATTTCTTCGGTGGTGGCATCGAGAAGGTTTTAGTAGGACTCTTCTTTCCAAAATCTCGAAATCTCTTCTCTATCTGTTTCTTTTGGTTGTATACCTCCTCCATTTTCTATGCTATGTTTGTCAAGACGATAAATGGTTGTATTTTTGAACCACCTATCATCATATTTATCTCATCGTTCAAACCGTCCTCAAATCGAACACACATAGCCTCGTTTGTAGGTACAATCTCCCATTCATATTTGCTAAGAAATATAAACTCCCATTCGTACTCTGCTCTAGAATTCTTTCTTTCTTCTTTTTATCCAAATACCTCTTGCTCACGTATTTCTTTTTAAACTCTATTTGGAAAAATTCCCAAGTAACCTCATTTTTCGGCATTACTGCTACAATCATCGTCCACCAATTGTACACTTCGTCTTTCAAAAATGAAACGACACACCTCACATAGTCTTCAGGCGGGCAAGCCCTTTCATTCAATACCCTCAGGGTGTTTTCCAACCAATACTCAACTCTGGATAGATCATCCTCTGCATTTTCGCGGAATTCTTCCGCCCCATACTTTCTTACCCTATCCATCGAGATACGACGCCTCTGTTTTATTACAGAAGAAGGTAAAGACTTTATGGGAGGTACCGCAGGTCAGGTAATAAGCTGTGTAGCTAGGTGTGGAGGAGGTGGCAGCACCATAGGATTATTCTACATAAATTTTGAGGACCACTGTCCCATTAAGCCGAAGAAAATGTTTTTGGCTTCACTTTCTGTCATTGCAAGATAGGTGCCCCATGACTAGCCTCGGAATCACTCGTCGGGTCATTACTGTTTACTTCATTGGTCTCATCTCTTTCAGAACAGGCATTTTTACTTTTATCTGCAAAAATTATGGTTAGATCGGATTTATTTGTATCACACTATCATAGGTTCATATGACATGTACTACTAAGTCATTTAATACAGTTATAATAATCCAAGAAATGGCTAAATCGTAAGCTCTGATACCACTAAATATAACACCTAAAACCTGTAAACCATCATCGATTAGGTTTTCGATATCTTACTATTCATTTATCATTGTTCATCTTTAACATAATGTTATTCAAACCTATTTTTATTATAGAATTTCATTCCACACGTTAAATATCATCATTGATTATAAGCATAATTAAGCAAGGGCAAAATGGTCATTTTTAACATTTCTGGAGACTTCTACCGGTACCTGTTGGACATGTATCGGTAGTTGTCAAGGCATTAAATAGTTTAAGAATAGTGTAAATTCCTACCGATACAAGAGACAGTTCTACCAATACAAGTCTTACTTCTACCGATACTAAAAATTATAGAGAGCTAGAAATCTTACCCTACTACTTCTACCAGTACAAGTATGTGAACCACCGATATTTCTAAATACATGACTACCGATACTTGTTATTCCTCTACCGATACAACCCAAGTTAGTATACAACCTCTTTCCTACCATGTATTTCTACCGATACAAATATGCAAAATACTGATACTTCTAAACACATGACTACCAATACTTGTTATTCATCTACCGATACAACCCAAGTCAGTGAACAACTTCTCTCCTACTTTATAATTATACCGATACATGCATAGGTTCTACCGAAACAAGTATGCAGAATCATAGAATCATACCAAGTCACAAGTTTATCAACACAAAACATTCATGTTATCAATATGCATTAAGTCAACACGAAATACGTAGACTCCTAGTCATTACATAATGCTTTTAAGTCTATACTCCAACTTGCACAACATGCATTACTACATTTATCAACTTAACAAGTTTTCCACAAGCTCAAGTACATAAAGCAAAAGATAACATCATCCTAGTACATGTCATAAGACTAAGTGATGCAAAAACTACTAATGACCTCCAAGATAGTGTGACTTCGAAGAGATGATGATAATCCGATCTTCAATCAATAAAGTAATCTACAAAACAACAATAACATCTTGGTAAGCTTCATAGCTTAGTAAGTTCAATAGTTTAAAGAGTTACCAAACGTTTGTAGTTATAGCTAAACCGAGCCAAGATAATCCCATTACTTTCTTGAGTCAAATATAACTTTCATTTCCTGTTTATTAACTTTTCTGTTACCAGTGCCCGATGCTACTCACACGAGCTGTCGAGGAATCGTAACATATGCGGTACCCCAGCCATAAGTACTGTGTCTGACTTTAAATTGTTTCCTAACGACGTTGCTCACACGAGCTGTCGAGAGTATGCATAAAGTATAAGTCCCAACCATCAAAGGACCTATAATCCATTTAGGATTCCTATCTCTTTTTTGAATCACTATGTTGCTTACACGAGCTGTCGAGGACTCGCAACATATACGATACCCTAACCATCGCGTCGATACTTTTCAACGGCATAAAACCTACTATCTCTTTCGTTTCATTTTCTCGATCTCTTCAATTCCAAGTGCTTTCAATTGCTGAACAATGACAATATACATACAAGATATATTAAGTAAAATTTACATTACGAACTTACCGGACTAACTTTTAGTTACGATTAGACTTCAGGGACTACTCCGCTAATTTCCTTTTTTCGTGATTTGAAGCACAATCGTAGTCTACACACCAAAATCATCCAATTCTCACATTAAATCACATAATTGATTCAATCAACACAATTTAGTCCTTTTTAGGAAAATATTATTTTTCCCTAACATTATCCTTTTATTCAATCTAATCCTTTCAACACAAAACATGCAAAATAACCATTCTCTTACACAACCAACCTTAACCAAATTCTCTAAGGTGTTTACCCAACCCTTTCACACATTCATTTGCATAACAATACATGTATTTTCATCATTTTCACATTTTAGTCCCTAAACTCTTATTTCATCAAAAATCTATTTACAAAAAGATCTAACCCAAGTATCAAGCATTCAAATCTATTAAGAGCTTTCAAGAACAAGTATTTTCAACAATGGAAAGTTTCATAACATTTGACAGATTCACAAATTAGTCCTTACACAAGCTAGATTAAGCTGACACGGACTGAAAAACATAAAAATCACTAAAAACGATCAAGGTTTGTTTACCCAAATCAAAACTCAAAGTTAGAAAAAGAAACCCAAACTTCCCTTGTGTTTGGCGTGAGGAAAAAGATGATAGGATGCAATTTGGTGAAATTCTCCTTTTTAAATTCATTAATTTAATATATATACTAAATGATAATTTTTAAATTTTAAGACTTTCAGTATTAAGCTTTAATTAATCACTTTTAATCTTAATTAAACTTATTTACTCTTAGTATAAATCATGCTAATCCGCCCACTAATAAATCTTTGGTTAATTTATTTATTTAATCCTTCTAATCAACCATCTCTACTTTTACACCTATTACAATTTAATCCTTTCTACTCAATTAACTATTTAAACATTAAAATTTCCTCACAAACTTTTACTACGACACTAGTGAAGTCATAAATATTCAAATAAATAAATTAATGACTCGACCCGTCGAAATTGTGATCCCGAAATCACTGTTTCCGACACCACTAAAAATTGGGCTATTAAAGGCCTTATTCAGAGAGCTTTTGGTCAAGCCTGTCAGATTGAAGCCTGGGTGGCCCAATGATGAAGATAAGGCAACATAAGGCATCTTGGCAAATATGGGAACTAATCTTAGAAGATAAGGGAGAATCATATCTTTAAGATTAGATAACATTTGTAATCTTGTAAATCCCATGAATTAAGGGATAAGCTAATATCGATTGTTAATTTAACTTGATCTTGATTGTCGATTATGGGGGAGCTCAACTATAAATAGGAGCCTCTCCTCATTTGTGATTCCATTCCATTCCATTCTTTGTATTCTTTGAGAGAAAGTAATACAATTGAAAGCATTTACTCAAACACCTTATGTTCTTTGTTTTCTATGGCTTTCTGTTGTCTTTTGAGCATTCTTTTGGCTTAGCCGCTTTTGCTATACAAGTTGGTGCCTTAAAGGAATTCCCTCAGTGAATCTTCAATCGGGATGGTTAGACTGACTTAGGCGTGTTTGCAAAAAAAGATCGCCTAAGGTCGTATGGATTGTGAGACTAAATATCTAGCCTCGTGACAATAGTAGGTAGTTCAATTTGCAATCTTGTTCGACAGATTTTGGGAGGCACTCCTATGGATCCTAGTTTGAACAGAACATTACTAGTACTTTTGCCTAAAGTTCAAGGGCCTAAAAGAATTAATCAGTTTAGACTAATTAGTTTATGTAACATGGTCTATAAGATTGTTACTAATATGGTAGTCAATCGCTTACATCCCTTGATGGTGAAGATTACATCTCAAAATCAAGCCAGTTTTGTTCCTAGAAGGAGTATTCAGAATAATATAGTGGTGGCTCAAGAAAGTGCATTCCTTGAGGGTTTTAGAGGCAATAAAGTGGGAATGGCTATCAAAATCGATTTGGAGAATGAATATGATAAAATTAGATGGGGCTTTTTAGAAGATACGCTTTCGGAGGCAGGTTTTCCCGAGTTACTCATTTCTGTAATTATGAATTGTGTCTTCCACGTCATTTCAGATCTTGTGGAATAGAACAACAATAGACACCTTTCTTCCAATGTGTGGAGTTAGGCAAGGGGATCCGTTATTGCCTTATCTTTTCATGTTATGTATGGAGAGATTGGGTCATCTCATCATCGAAGCTGTTAATTGTGGGAAACGGTCACCTTTATGGTTATCAAGAAGAGGTTCTGCTCTTTCACACTTGTTCTTTGCGGACGATCTATTATTTTTTTACGAAGCAAGCCGTTCCTAAGCTGCTTAAGTTAAACAAATCCTAAGTTTGTTTTGTCACTTCTTTGGTCAATCAGTGAATGTGAGCAAGTCGCAGGTATTTTTTTCTCCTAATATTCATGATGATTTGGCCCATGTGATTTGTAAGGATATTGGCATAATACGGGTGGAGGACTTGGGTGTTTATCTTGGTATGCCGCTCCTACACAATAAAGTTACAACAAATTAGTTCAACTTTATTTTAGGTAAAGTTCGTAGTAAGTTAAATGGGTGGGAGGCTAGGAAGCTTTCATTAGCCGGTAGAATCACCCTGGCAAAATCGGTTTTACTGTCTATTCCTAATTATTTTATAGGTACGGTGCGTATCCTGATGACAATTTCTAATGAGATTGAGAAGGTAGCTCGTCATTTTATTTGGGGATCAACTTTGGAATTGAAAAAACCTGCTCTCTTGTTCCATGGAAAGATTGTTGTAGACCAATGGAGCGTGAGGGGCTAGGAATTCGTAACTTGGGAATTCAGAATAAGATTTGTTTACTCAAGTTGGGGTTCCAGATTTTAACTGATAAAGATGCATTGTGGGTGTCGTTAATTAGGAACAAATACAAGATGTTTACGGAGTTACCGAATTTTATCAATCGAAGTAGTTGTTCTTACTTGTGGCGATCCTTATCCAATGTATGGCAAGATGTGATAAATAATGTGTATTGGTCTTTGGAGATGGGTGTTTGATAAATTTTTGGAACGACGTTTGGGTCCCTTAAGTGGGGTGTTTAAGGCCTTTCTTCTCTAGTTTTGGACAACCTGATGACACTTTGAGGGTATGTAACTTGGTGACAGCTACTGGAGGTTGGGATTGAGATTGGTTACGAGCACATCTTCCTCATACTATTATCCATCATATCATATCCATGGTTCCTCCTTCTAGTGTTGCAAGTAATGACAGATTAGCCATCTAGCTACTGGAAGTTAATATGGGGGATAAAGGCACCCCAAAGGGTCTGTTCTTTTCTGTGGTTATTTTGGCAAAATCGACTTTTGACTAATGAGGAAAGGAGGAGACTCCACATGACGAGTGAGAGGTTTTGTCTTAAATGTGGCGCTATGGTTTAGACGAATTTGCATGCTATCAGTGACTGCTCTTTCTCTAAATCGATTTGGATCTTTGTACTTCCTTATTCTGCTCATAGTTTATTCTTCTCCATGACGCATGACAGGTGGCTTTTACTGAATTTGTGAGACTCTACTAAATGGAAGGAGGAGGATTTCGAATGGAGCTCTCTTTTTTCCATTGTTTGTTGGTTGTTATGGAAGAATCGTAATTCATACGTTTTTTCTAATAATAACAGTAGTGCCCAGGATGTTATTGTTACAGGTACAACCTGGGCGAGGAGTTATCTCTCCCATGTTTCGAAAGGATCTCTCCCATTTGTGTTGAATCCAACGTCCCATTAGTCACCCCTTGAGCCAGGTTGGATCAGGCTGAATTCCGATGGCGTAGTGCCTTATGCTGAGGATCAGGCTTCAATTGGAAGAGTTTTTCGAGACTCAAAGGGTCAATGGTTATGTGGGTATTCATGGGGTTTGCATAAGGAGACAATTTTTCCGTATTGAAGCTAGAGCGATTCTTGAAAGACTTCATATAGCTTGGAAGAAAAGATTCAGACAGTTGGAGATCGAATGTGACAACCCTTTGTTAGTTGAATAATTTCTTGCAGGAAATGCTGCTTTCAATAATATAGCAAAATTACGATTAATATATGATTATTTTGCTAGGGATTGGAAGACATGAATTCGTCATATTCCTAAGACTCGAACAGGGATGCCAATCAAATGGTGAAATGCATTTATGATAACCCGTCCGGATTAATGATATTTGAGCATCCACCACGCTCAATTCAAGAGATTACTTTACTTTCTAATAGAGTTATTTGATCTTTTATAATCGCTTTAAGCTATCTTTTTCTACTGAAAAAAAATTATATTTATAAAAATATTTCAACAAATGATTATTGGAGTGGTAAGAAATTTTATATAAATCTATTAGCTTAGTGTTTAATTCTCAAATAATTTTCTTTTGTTATTTTATTTGAAGATATATAAAAATATGAAAAGATTAAAAAAAATCCTTACAAGAATATTAATTACCTTTTAAATTAGAATATTTTAATAATTCCGAAATTGAAATGGTACCAAATTCACTCATAAAATTAACTATATTAGCCAAAAAAAAAATTTCCTAGTGTCCTAATGAAAAGACCGAAATTTTCCATTCGCCTAGATGTTTTGTAGGTCAAATACTATGAATTCAGCGAAGAAGGGGTTAAATCAAGAAGCTGACCAAAATAAGTACGTAGGCCAAGTATGATCTTTTACAACAATGTAATGAAAATGACGCACTAGGCAACAAAATTAAAATCTGAAACAGCCCAAGGCCTTCACCAAGATGGGACTGCAACACACAAGATAATGGACAGACAGAGCAATTAGCATATGCCCATACCTCATGTTGACATGTTAACCCCTAAAGACATAATCCCAAAACCCACAATGGAAAATGTCATAATACAATCACACCCCCACAGCTGAAGCAATTTGACAGGGTTAGAGAAAGCTAAGAAGTTAAACCAAAGAAATGCTGCTTTCACCGCCAGGGGGTTTGCGAACGCCACCAAAGTAGTCTCGAGACTCTACCTTCCCATCAGCGAAGATGTTACTGCCACTCATCTCCCGCAGTTTTGCAGCACTGTGTGGTTTCTCAGCAGAACCTGGAGGAACATCCCCCTTAAATATGTCATTTCCTGAAAGCTCGGCGAATTTCTGATTATGAATTTTCTTTGCTGTCTTAACCGAAGCCTCCTCACTTGGCAAGCTACTTCCAGCAGGCTACAAAATAGCAATCCAAATTCAACAACCTATTAGATATTCAACTTTAATTATTGATGCTAAAGGCAAACCTCAAAAGGAAGCAAGTGAAATTGAAGCACAGAAAGTCATAAATGCAAATCTCCTACTTATTCCATGCCCAGCTCTATGGGACTCCTAACAATCTTAAGTACAACTTGTTGTGTGAGTAATCTATAGAAAAAGTGGCATACCAACCTGTTATCGCATTGACAAAATTCAATGAGTTTTAACTTGTACTTACATTGCGTGTATCAGGTTCTCCCATGTCAAAATTGTCCTTCAATGCCAATGCACGTACAGTTGTCGGCCTTGGCAAAATTTCAGGTGGGGGTGCAAAGATGTCATGTCCACTAAGGTCCTTGCTCTTTGCATCACAGAGTTGCTTCTTCAACTTTGCATCCTCACTATCTAGTGTTCCACTTAGCTCACGCTGCTTCGCCACTTCAGGAAGAGTAGTCGGCTTTTTTGGGGAAAAACTCTCTTCCTCGGCAAATGAGATGTGACTAATTCCAGCTAGTGCTTGCTGACAATGCCAAACATCAAAATATTTAATGAATGATACTATGTATAATGTTTAAAAGTCTTAACATTGGTATGAATTACTATATTGATCATGATGAGAAAAACGAAAGAACTGAATGCATACCTGGTACATTCGTAGTCCGGTTTTGCTGTTTGGAGTAGGATTAGCATTGCCTGGTTCTGATTCATTACTTTCTCCATTGGCTGCGAAAATGCCACTACCCGTCATCTCCTTCATTTTATATCCAGAACAAGGTTTCCTGGAAACCACAACAGATGATTAAGCAGCATAGAACCAAATGTAGAGGAATCAAGAAGATGCAAAATCAATCAAGCACAAATTCCTTTTCTCATTCCAATACAAGCTTAATGGCTTATTGATTTATCCTAACAAACCCACTTATCAATTGCGACAGGGACGAAGAAAAGAATAATGGAACAAATTTAAACACCTTGCTGAGCATTACTAAGGAATGAATGCCAACAAACAAGGAAATCTTAGTAAAAGAAATTATTTTCAAACATTTCATCTTCAACTGATTTTACTATCGTATATTAAAATCATCAAACCTCGCAATTGGGCGAAGCATTAGTAATTCTGAGCAGTGAGACATGATCAGTTTGCTCAATAGTTACACTTGCTACAGTTAGATCTCCATCAACGGTTGCCAGAGTTGGATCAGAAGAGAGATCCAACGAATCATTGTTGATAATCACGGATAATTGAACAGATCAAACCTCAAAAATATTTAAAGAACGCGCAGATTCGAATCCAATTTTTTTTTTCAAAATTTTCAAAACGGTATTTTTTATGAGATACTGGAAGAACTGAAAAAAAAAAGACAAACAGCGAAATTATAGTAACAGCTCGAAGCTTCGGAAAGTATATTTTATAAAAACAGACAGAGCTACAAAATGTTTCAAGATTAATAAAGAAGGAAAATGAAGATAAGATTTTTAAGGGGACGAAGAAGGTGGAAGGAGATCTCACCGTTTGTTTAAGTTTTCAAATTCTTCATCGGTCACTTGACCTCCAAACACCACTTTTCTTATCCCATCCGACGGCTGCCATTGATTTTAAAAAAAAATCAGTAAAAAGAGCACTAATAACATAACAGAAAAGTTTTTTTTTAAAGGACCTGATGAGGGCGGGTGGGACGAGCGGCGGAGGCGGAGGAATCAGTTTGAGGAGTCTCGGACCAAGTGAGAAGATCTGCAGTGGAAGTGTGTGGCTTCCTCACTGGAGTACTCCTCTCCATTTTCGTTTGGGTTTTCTCCGATTCCACTCTCAAAACCACCCGAAGAAAAACAAGAAACGCTTCGAATTGAAGAAACAAAGAGAGAGAGAGAGAGAGAGAGAGAGAGAGAGAGAGCCTTGGATTTGAATGAAATGAAAGAAAAGGAGATCTGAAGGAAAGTGGAAATGGAGTTAGGGAGAGAGTGAGAGTGGTATTCTAGTAATTATAAATTGACTGCAGTCGAGTCGACTTGAGCTGAGTTTGAGTTGAGTCGACTTTCTCTCACCTCTGCCACTTGTGTTGGTTTTTGAATATTGTACCGCCCTCTGTCTGTGATTTATTATTCTCTTCTTTTCTTTTTGGTTTGCTTTCCAAATGCCGACGACACCATGTGCTCTGTACTCTATTCCATGTCCGCCTCTATATTCTCTAAAAATCTACTAATTTTCAGTATAATGTGTTTGATATTTAATTATTTTTTAATTGCAGTAGTTAGTATAAAATAATATTTTAATTGAATTATTGAATATAATATATTAATTTAAAGATTACAATAAAAAAATTTAAAACATATAATGTAATTTTACTTTATATAATTAGAGTAAAATAACATTATTTAAAATAATAATTAGTTAATATAATTAATTCTAATTTTAATTAAATGATAATTAATATGCTTATAACTTTATTAAAGTAATAAACCTATTTTACATCAATAAAATTAACACAACTTTTGTTTACATAGAAAACATTAATTAATAATTGTAAATTATAATTATAAATGTGATTATCTAGTAGACTAACAATATACTTTTTTTACTCCACAACTTTCAAAAATTGACATGTATTTCCTTTTTCTAAATATTTATTTTTTAACTATTTTACTATACTTTTGTAGGACACTTGTCAATTCCTTGATCCTACTTGTGAAATCTAAAAACTTCATTGACCGTGTACCCAACAATTTCCCTAACTATAATTATCACAAATTTTATCCTATATCTTTTGCTTAAAATTCTATTCAACTAATAACTTTATTTTAAAATTAACAGAATTTTTTAATTAATAAATGTAATTTAAATTCTAATTATTTTTACGTGTAATTATCACAACTTTTATTTTATTTTATTTTTTAGTTAATAATTCTCAATTAAATATTATAATTATTTTTAATTGTAAATTTAGTAATATGATAAAAAAATAAAAGATATTCTCGTCACTTAAAAAGTTTTTTAAACTCGTGCTTTATATATATAATATGTGTGTGTGTTTTAGATATAGGGTAAATTTCTCATTGTTTTTGAAAAGTGTCTTAAAAAAATATTTTCAAAAGGTTTGATTTGAGATCTAAGATTTTAATGTTGTTGTAAAAAAATGTTTTAAAAAATAAAATATTCATTTTAGGTATAATATTGTAAAGTATGAATAGACATTTAAATAATATTCGAATTTATTAATATTATAATAATTTAGTAAGAATGTAAAAATAATTTATTGTAACTCATTATTAATATTTTGATATATGAAATATAAATTTTAAATATTTATAAATAATTAATATTAATTATTTGTAAATTTTAATTTGGATGTATAATCGATATTTTGAATTTTATTAAAATATAATCATTATGAATTTAAATATATAATGCTATTTATTTAAAATAATTTTTAATAGAAAAATAATTGTATACTCAATATAAATATTACATAAAATACATTGGATTATAAATAAGGGTTTAAAAAATTTCAAAAATGTCTTCCGAAAAGTAAAAGCTAAAAAAAGTGTTTTTGAAGCATTTCTAACTTTAAATATTGTTTATTTAGCATTGTTTATGATTTCAAAAGATCAGAAGTTCTTTTGACTCGAAAAACACTTTTGATAAACAATAAAAAACAAAGTCATGAAAGATCTTTTATATTTAATAGCTTTCGTGGTAGATAGTTACATTCGTCTAGTCCAATGTCAAATTTTTAAATCCACGATTCTAAATATAGTTTTTTAAACAATTATTATAAATTTTATTTATCTTTTAGGACTTTCTATTTTTTAAAATATTTGTTGATGTGTCAAATGGCATTCAAACTGAGGTATACGTGCATGTCGTATGTTATTGTCTACTTATTTTGTTAGCCACATCATTTAACGGTAAAAAATGGATATAATTTTTAAGGGAATGACCAATTATAGGGTTAATTTCTCTATTTTTTTAGTAAATGGGACAAAATTTAATTAGACTCATAGTGCAGGGGCCTCTATGGTACATTTATCTTCTTTAAATACACTAATTTTCAATATAATTAAATTTTTTGAAGAAAAAAATAATTTTTCTTTGATAATTGGGGATAGGGGATGGAGTTGCTTGGGATTGAACCTATTAGACATTCTAGGTCTCACTAGGTTCACCACATTAAGTTACCTTCAGCTCGCTCACTATACGACTCGCCACCTTCTAGCTCGCCAACTCGCCTCCTCGTAGCATAACCTCACACTTTTTGGGATTTCAGTTGGGTTATCTTTAAGGGCACGTGTTAAGCCTAAAGGGGTAATATGTCATTATGCATGGCAACTAGTTGCCCCCTAGCACGTCACATCAAGAAACTGTACCTTATAAATATGGAAGGATTGCTCCCAAGGAATGGGGACTAAAAGAGCCTCAACAATTTGGTACGGTGAGTGTGGACACACTTTCGACTTTCAAATGGAACACAGAACGATATGGCTCACCCAAATGAGAGATCCCCCAGCACACATTTTTCAAACCAGAATGTGAGAGGAGAGGCTAGTAATCATCCCGGTGAACTCAATTTTTTTGGAATTTGGTTTGGAAATCGACTCGAAAACTTGGGCAACTCAGACCAGCACAAAACTTTCAAGACCCCAGCACAAGTCCATAAGAAGTTAAGTTAGGAACTTAGGTATACTAGCCAACCCACCCCCTATGACGCCTAATCAGATGAGATCTAGTTCTAGGGATAGATGCAATTTCCATAATGGTAGGGGACACGAGATTGAAGATTATTTTTCTTTAAAAGATGTTATTAAAGAAGATAGAAATGGTGAATTAAAACACTTTGTACAAGAAGACACTTCGACATCAGGGTCAGGATCGTAGAGTGCAGATTAAGGATATACTTGATGAAGAAAGGAAAGATTCAATGGTTGTTACAACAACGATAGCAAGCTTTCAGGTTAGGAGAATTTTGATAGATAGTGGAAGTGTTATGGAGGTATTAACATGAGAAGTAGAGGGGACAACACCAGTGTTGATGCTTTGTCCAAGTTGGCTTCTTAACTTGTAATCGAGTGAAAAGGGTAGATCTTATTGAAGTGCAAAGCAACAGCCAACTACAACAAGGAACAACTATAAGCATAACACAAAGCAACAAGGTATCTCGTAATTTCATTACATGATATTCACTCTATCTTTATATTTAGTATATCTTTGCTTCAGTTTGTTAAGTTTCCTAAATCCCTTTCCATTAGATATATCATGTTAAATGGTGTATTATATAAAAATGACTACTCCCAACACATTCTTAGCATTTCCAACATTATTATTATTAGTCGTCGTAGATTGGTCTAGGGTAAGGACATGACTATTCATACCCTCGCCGATATCTTCTCTTGAATTATATGTCATTCTTCTTTACTACAATTAAAAGTCACAATTTTCAATACTAAATACCAAGACTTAGCCAGAAGCATGCTAAGCATGATAGGGGATACATTTTTGCATTCAGTTTTTTCGAGAAAATACTAAACCTTGTCCTTGATACCAAAAAATCTTATGACATCCCAACCCTAACTCCCGAGAAAGGACCCAAGATTGGCGCATTATAAGTGTTTTTGCGTTCATTCTAATCTAGTAACATCTCTTTTTTTATATTTTTAATTGTTTGACGAATAGGTGATTTATAGAAGAAAAGTTAATTTCATTAAAGAGTATAAATTAGAACTCTTTTAAATCTCAAACAAAACATTTACAGAGTAAACATCGAATTCAGATAAACCTTACACGCCCAAGTTTGATAAGTAAGGTAAACAAGTTAACTACAAAACATTTGTTTCTTTGAAAAGTGAATTCAAATTCTCATTTCCCCCATCTGTTTGTCATGCTTAATGCTAAATATAAAAAGGCCTCACAACAAAGCACTTCCCTGACGAAGTCCTAGTCAAGTCCTATTCCATGAAGGTCCTTAAGAGGGGAAAAATAATTGGGGTAAGTTCATAGAACTTAGTGAGTTCCGAGATTAGATGACAATAATTCAAAAGGTAAATTCAGACTCTTCAATTGATTGGAACACAAAGTTCAGCACAATGGCGAACATTGGCCAAAAGAGGATTTAATAAATTCGCTCATCGATGGACTCCAAACTACTTGTCAAACTCAACATTTTACGTTTTACCCATGCAACATGTACTCGACTTTTCTTCATGTTGGCCTACCCTTTTCCGTTATAGAGAATTTTTCTCTTTTGAAACTTTTGTTATGCCTCACCCTCCTAGTTTGCAAGGTCACTTGCCCTACCTGAGGCTGCACAACCATACTTCATGTAACGCGATCTGCTAATTCAACAGCTAACCCCATTGAAGGCGTCACCTTAGAATCATCATTCCTTTTCAATTAGGACTATATGGTTCCTTTCAAAGCAAGAAGGGTGTTTAACATGCAACATGGATCATATAACTCTAATGCAGACATCCCAGAAAAAACCTTTATTTTTTTACAACCTTTACCCTTGACATAAAGTATATACTTACCTCAAACAGGTATTCATAAGGAAACACTCATGAGGTAAGAAGGAACTCACTAAAAAATGCAAAAAACTCAAACAGCAAGACTCTTGTCCTTATTTTAGGAACTTTTAAGAATATCTTGAGCTATAGTGACAAAAGTCGTTCTGTCAAATCATTTTCCAGATTCAATCAGGATATAAACAAATTTATCAGTAGAAAACCCAAAAATCTAAAAGTTCCCTTATTCCTTTTATCCATCAAGTTTTAAAGTAATAAGCTTCTAAAATCATTAAAGAAAATGGCCTCGTTACACAGCTTGGGTTCATAGACATTTACTAGATGTTTGATAATTAATGGAGTTTGTTGGTAGCAACGAACTCAACTCTCAGTTAGCTATAAAGTTTCTCAGAAGAATAAAAAAGGGTTTTAGAAAAGTGAGAGAGTAAATCCTACAAAGAACACAAATATTAACCAGAAAGCCTTGTCAATTTATATTGATACACATAGAAGAGAAACTTAGTGGGCAAGTTTGGTTTTCCTGCTACCCTTCCCTTGGTATTTGCATCTAATAACCTTCTCTCTCATTTTTAATGCACATCCTATCAACTTCAGGCATCTTGTTCCATCCTAACTAGATTTTTATAACCAATTAACTATTTCAATTGATTAGTATAATAGTAAAGCTAACGATTCTTCTAGATCAAAGACTTAAGAAAAAGAAAAAGGTTGATTCTAGAGTAAGAATGGCGTGCCCTTTATAAGGGAGTTCGATAACATTTAAACTCATCCTTAAACTCGTCTTTATTTCATTATTTTAGCCATTTCTAATAACTACATAATTGAGAACTTTTGTTGTTAGACAGTAAACATTAAAAAAATACATATACAAACCAAACTTATACAAAAAGAGAAAAGCAATCGACATTTTTACCAGAAACCATAAACTTACAGGGAGGACAATAATCGGAGAGATTTTGTAACACCTAAAACCCAAAAATCATCGTTTGTTAGGATTTCGGTGTCTTACTATTCATTTATCACTGTTCATCTTTAACGTCATATCATTCAATCTTATTTTATTAAAGAATTTCACTCCATACGTCACATGTCATCATTTAATTATAAACACAATTCAACAAAGGAAAAATGGTCATTTCCAACATTTTTGGAGACTTCTACCGGTACTTGTTAGACAAGTATCGGTAGTTGTCAAGTCAGTAAATAATTCAGGTGTAATGCTGACTTCTACCGATACAAGTGACAGTTCTACCGATACAAGTGGCACATCTACCGAAACAAGTCTTACTTCTACCGATACTAAAAACTCCAGAGAGCTAAAAGTCTTACCCTGTTACTTCTGCCGATACAAGTATACAAACTACCGATACGTCTAAACACATAACTACTGATACTTGCTATTCAAATACCGATACAACCCAAGTCAGTGTACAACCTCTCTCTTACCCTGTACTTCTATTGGCACATGCATGGGTTCTATTGAAACAAGTAAGCAGAATCTTAAGAATCATGCCAAAACACAAGTTTATCAACACAAAACATTCATGACTTCAATAAGCATTAAGCCAAAACAAAATACATAGATCTCAAGTTATTACATAGTACTTTTAAATCTAAACTCCAACTTGTACAACATGCATTCTACATTCATCTTTTCATCAACCTAACAAGGTTTTCACAATCTCAAATATATAAAGCAAAAGACAACAACATCCTAGTACATTCCATATAACCAAGTAATGAAGGTCTACCAAACAAGTTCTATAATAGTGTGATTCTTCAAGGTGATTCGATCTTTAGACAACAAAATGTATCTACAAAACAACAACAGATACACTGGTAAGCTTATTAAGCTTAGTAAGTTAGTATAAATTATTATCTTACAGAATAGCCAAATCGTTTATAAAGATGATGGCGAGTATGTATTCATAATCTTGTGAACAGTATCGAATTTGATCTTTTTAGTCTTTCAAAATTTAGCTAGTATGAGCCCAGACAGAATTAGCTCTTTCGAGCCCAGATAGGTTAACCAGTATAAGATGATGCTCACATAAGCTAATGAGAATCCGCAACATACGCGGAGACTCAGCCATCGATACGGTCCAGAATTTCCTACTCTCGATACTGCTCACACAAGTTGATGAGAATCCGCGACATACACAAAGACTCAGCCATTGGAGGGGTTCACATTTTCATTATTCATTTAAAATCTGTTGACTTACGATGCTGCTCACACAAGCTGTTAGGAATACTGCAACATATGCAGAACCCTAGCCATCGAATCAAGTCAAATAACTAGCCCTAGGCCTGTCATTTCATTTCTTCTTCGATTTTCCTAACATCTCGAACATTTAGCTTTCCTTGAGTTGCTGTAACAATAGAAAATACACAAAATACATCAATGTATTTAAATTACCACTACGAACTTATTGGACGAAATTGTAGTTCGGTAAAACTTTAGGGACTATTCTGAAATTTTCTCTTTTCCACGGTTAGTGACTCGATCACGATCTAACACAATAAATCAACCATTTCTCTCATTAAATCATATAATTTGATTAGTTTATGCATAATAGTCCTTTTGAAAAATTATGAAAATACCCCTAATCTTTACATTTCTATTCAATCTAGTCTTTAAGCACAAATCATGCAAAATAACTATTTCTTTCTAAAATCATGCTAGCCGATTGTTCAAAACTTCCATACATGTCCCTACAATTCAACTATTTCACATAAAGTACACACAATTTCATTATTTTATCATTTTAGTCCTTAAACCCTAACTTCATCAAAAAATCACTTCATAAAAATACCAAATCCCACCATCAAGCTTTCAAATCTACCTTAAACATCCAAAAAAGCTCATTAATCAATGGTAGAATTTATAATATTTGACAGAATTACAAATTAGTCCCCAAGTTAGCTAGATTAAACTAATACGGACTCAAAAACATAAAAATCATTGAAAACGGACGAAGTTTACTTACTTCTCCTTCAAACCCTAATGACCGAATGTTCCTTCTCTTCCTATGGCTTCCTCCACACACAAACAAAGGTAAAAAGGTTAAGATAACCTTATTTTCTTTCTTATTTTACTTAAATTACTTTTATATTCTTTTACTAATTTACCCTTATTATACTCACTCAAATTTCAACATGTTCATGCCCTTAACCATCCACTCATCCTTTTCAAGGGTTAATTACAACCTAAGGACATTTCGTTAATCAACCATTAACATTTAATGCTTTTAACCAACCAAATAACTCATCTTTTACACCTTGTTCAATTTAATCCTTTTTACTTAATTAATTATCTCAACGATAAAAATTCTTAACCAAAATTTAATATGATGCTAACGTCGTCATAAATATTAAAATGAATAAATTCACGACTCGACTCGTCGGAGTTGTGATATCGAAATCACTGTTTTCGACACCACTGAAAATTGAGCTATTACAGATTCTCTTATTATTGAATCTTCTTGCTTGGGTTTCCTCTAAAATTTACAATTTTAAAAGAAATGGAGGAGAAAGTAAGTAGAAGTGGAGTTTGCTTTGATTTTGCAAACTCAAAAACTTCTCTAATTTTTTCTTAATAAAACCTAAACCTAAACCTTCAACTTCAAAATCAAACTCTACCAAATGAGATTATTCTAGATATAGAACACAAAAGCTAAAGAAAAAAAATGAAGAAAAGAGGGGAAAAGAAAGAAGGGATTGATTTTAGAATTTAAGTTTCACTTTCACCACTACTGCAACTGCCGCTTGGGATTTTTTTTCCAATTTTATTGATTAATAAGGTCTGGAAAGGGAGGGAAATTAAAATAAAAAATGAAAATTCAAAAAAAGAAGAGAAAAATAATGGGGATAAAATAGAAAAGATTATTGAGCGTAAATGAAAAATAAATTAGGTTGTTGGTTGTTTGGGGAAATGAGAAGAATTGCGAGAAGAGGTGGAAGAAAAAGAAGAAAAGAAAACAAAAGCGCCAAACAAAGCAGCGACTATGGCAATGACAAGGGTTAGCGACCTTAAAATTGCTATAGATTTTATTTGGCAATTTTTTACTTTTGATGGTTAGCTGAAGAAGGATAAGAGAAGAAGAAGAAGAAGGCCCATTTGCTCCTCATGTCTAACATGACAATTTAACTAGCTACGTCACTTGTCCCATTAAGCCTGTAACGAAAAATGATAGTAAGTGATTGATTTGTTACTTTTCAATATTATTAATGATTGATTTGTTATTTTTTGAAAGATGAGTGATTGAGTTGAAAGTTAAATGATTCTTTTATTATTGAAATCAAAATTGAGTGACTGCGTTGGTGTAATCTACCTAAAAAAAAAGGCCGAGCACAAACAACAACTAACCCCAAAAAAGACCATATTAATTTATGCTCATTTTCTACCTTTAAATTTCAGTATGATATTGAAATCCCGTCGGCTTCCCCATTGTCTTCGCGAAAGAGAGTAAAACAAAAAAACGATCAACAAAAAAGGAAAACATGGCGACAATTTTCATGGGTAATATCAGACCCTCGTTTTTCCCGAGTCAACTCAATAGAAACCCGACCCTTTTGTTTTCAAGACCCTTCACTATTCCCTTCTTCACAACAAGTTTAGCAGCTAAAGTTCGCGTTTCTTCTGCTTTTGTTGAAACCTACCCTACAGTATGCAACACCAAAACCTATATAAAAGGGTTAATGCTTTTCACTTTTTCTTTAATGATGTATAATTTGATTCATTGTTCTTTCTTAGAATTATTTGCTCTCCTTTTTGGTTGGTAAATATGCTAGGAACCTGTGGTGGTGGAGAAAGAGTGTAGAGCCCAATTTTAACCGGGCTTAAAATAATAAAACAAACTAAGCCTAAAAACCCAATAAAAATAAAATCCAAATTCTGAAATTCAATTAATTTTGAAAGTCCATTTACAAATCCAAAAATTACAAACAGACCCGATATTAAGAGCCCCAATTTAACCAGTCCATTCATAATTATAAAGTCAACCCCAAAACCCAAGTCAGAATTCGACCTAAAAGGCTCAAAACTTCAAAACTCTTAAAACCCTAATCTTTCCTTATCTGCCGTCACTTCTCACCCTTGCCACATCAGCATCCACGTCAGCCACGTGACCCCTCAGTGGCTGACCATTAACTCCTCTGCCCAAGACTCTTCTGCTACCTCGAGGTCGTTCCTCTGCCCGAAGCACCCCGCTGCCGCCTTTTGACCGAAATGGCAAGGGCGTTCTTCCCCAACACCGTTGACCTTGCCACCATCTCATCCTAGTGTTACCTGCAATAAGAAATGACAGAGACAATAGAGAGCAACAAATAGGAGAAAAGAATAGTGAACTAATAGAGAGCAACAATAGGAGAAAAGAACAGTGAACTATGTAATTCTCTCGGCTATAAATTAGCCCGATTATCCTCTCTGTAATTTTAGACACGAAATCAATACAAAATATATGAAAAAAAAATCAAAAAGAAATAGCAAAAGGATTCAGATTCAAAGAAAACTCAGAAGTGATATCCGCAAGGTACATTATTTCATACATATACATATAGATATATGCATATATCTATGCTAAATACATCACCATTTTTTCAAACAAATAATAAATAATCTCGTTTTAATAACAAAAAGGAATTAAAAGCAAAATGGAAAGCTTTTCGATCTTTTCATGAATCTGGAAATATAACCAGATACGAAATTTTTTTTAAAAAAAAATAAAAATGAATTTCGAACATTTTCACTTTTTAAGATTTAGGTTTAAACCTAAACCTTTTAAAAGAAAAAGGGTGTAAAAAAAGGGGCAGATTTCAAATAAAAAAAATAGAGGAGAAGAATTTTTTTTTTAAAAGGTGTTCAAACCCAGATCGAGGTTTGTTTGAAAAAAGAACCAAAATCAAGACTTTTCGTGTTTTGGCTTCGAATCTGGAATTTTCACATTCAGATTTGAAATATTTTCAAAAAAGAAAAGAGAAAAGTAAAGTTTTTACCTTGCCACCGTGCGCGGTGGCGTGTGCGACAGTTGAAAGTGACGGAGCACGACGAAACCTCAACGCCGATGGACGGTGGCATGGAGGAATAGAGAGAAAAAGGGGGGTATCTGAGTTTTTTTTTGAAAGAGTTTACAAAATGAAATTTTGAACTAAAAAATGGCTTTTATAGGGGCTATTGCACGGCGTCGTTTTGAAGCCCTTACCCATGGCTCAAAACGGCGCCGTTCCATCCTCGACCATGCGTGACCCGACCCGTCCGTTGAGGATCCGAGCGTTTCTAGACAAATGGGAAATTACGCGCAGCGGTCCTTCACCTTTTTCTATGATTTCAATTTGATCCCTATTTTCAAGTTTTAACCCTTTAAAATTCACCCTAATAATTTTGTCCTAGCTGCGATTCAGTCTCTTGACTATGGATCCCTTCTGAGACTGCCATGTGTATAAAAAAAATTACTAGAAAAGCTCCTTCGCATTTTTTTAAAATGTATAATTTCACCCTTCTTATACTTTTAAATAAATTTAAAATAGCCCTTTAATTTTATGTTCTTTTTGATTTAATCCCTTGGCAGTCTAAATTTTTAAGATGTTGCCACGTGTCTCAAATTTGGGTTTATTCATCATTTGATCCCCGGACCTTTTTCATTTTTCATTTTACCCAGAATTTTATTTCTCTTTTTAATTTAATTCTCAAACCCCTTTTAAACATAAATTTTTATTCATTTTTTTTATTTTCAAATTTAGGCCTTAAATCTTTTTATTTTATTTTTTATTTTCCTTTCAAATTTCTTTAAAATTAATTTCAAATTATTTCCTTTTTCTTTCGAATTGGTTGCTCACATTTTCTTAAGAACAAGTTCTTTTCATTTTATCATAATAAACTTTAAATCCTCATTTCTTTTTTATTTTGCTTGGCATGATTTTTGTTCTTTATTTTATTATGTATTATACCGTGTTGTCACTTGGCATGCCATCATTGCATTTATTATTTAAATTACTTTATATTTTAACCACTTTTATTTTTTAATTTTAAAATGGGGTGCATATTAATTCAATCCTTTTTTTTAAAATAAAGTTATTTTATTTTAGGGGATTTGGAGGGTAGTGCTCAACGAATTGGGCATTATTTTCCTTCGACCTTAAAATATCGAATGACTGCTTTAAAATCGATAGCTACTATTCCACTTGCAATTTGTACATTTCTATCCATCTTTTACTAAATCATTTTTTTTTAAAATGTATAAGAATAAAAAATGAAATGTACATCCTTTTCCAAAACTTATAAATTGTTGTAAATGAAAAAAAAAGGCTATTCTATTTAAGGGAAATTGAGAGATCGTGTCCTAACATGTTGGGTATGACCTTCCTTTGAACTTAAATAATGGAGCATCAAGACTGATAATTATTCGATACTTTATCGTTTTAGGGGATTTTAAAATTGTGCCCTAACGTGTTGGGTGTGATTTTATTTTGAATCTAGATGATCAAATATCTCGTTTTAACATCCAACTCATGAATGACATTTTTAAATTTCTACTCGAATTTTCGATTTTCAACGATTAGGACACTAAATAATCAACTAGGTATCAAGTTTGGGTGTGTAAGGGTGCTAATCCTTCCTCACACGTAGCCGACTCCCGAACCCATTTTCTTGATTTTAAAGACCAAATTTTTTATATAAAACAAATTCGAATATTTTGTGGTGATCCAATCACACCAAATAAAAGATTGGTGGTGACTCCCATTTTCCAATTTTAAAATAATTTTCGAAACCCGTACAAAAATGGATTCGACAGCATGGCGACTCCACTGGGGATCAATAAGAGAGTCAAGCCGTGAGTCGATTATTTTTGGTCTTTTGATTGAAAATCAAAATTTGAGTTAAATTTAATTTGTGATCTTTGCATTTTATGTTAAGTTTTTTTAGTTTAATTTGTTCGCTATCAGAGTAAGGGTTTCATGCATTTGCATTGATCGGTTACTTTACCCCTTAAGTGGAAGTGTGAAACTATGCCTTCGTGAGGTCTTGACCTCCGTGCAGGATAGTGGATCGCTTTCGGGAATACATTCGTATTTATGTTTTCGTGAAGTTTTCACTTCCGTGCAAACATACGGAAAATGTATCCCCCTGAACCGAACTCATCCGTATGAGCCTATAATGGGTGAGGATGAAGGAATCAGCTAGTTTAGGTACCCATACTTTAGAACTCAAACCGCATGTAGTGGACTTTAGGAGACTACCAAACATCGCGACAAACCTTAGCGGTCACCTAAATAGGAGAGACGTGTTATTATTTTTGCTCTTAACTGTAATTTCATGGTTGATTTTACCTTTATGTTTAACATACTGACATGTTTTATTTTGTCTTTGTTTTATTTTGTGCATTGCATTTCCATTATTGAAAAGGTGTTGGTTCATACTCGATTACCAAATAGAGAGCTTTAACATGGAAAACGGGTTTCTTAATAGAGTAGAAGACAACATGGCCGTGCGATTATGGTCAGAGGGGAGACAACACGAGAATGGAGATAATTTGACGGAGGGACATTTATCAGAATTTTGGGATCATACTCGAGTAAATGTGACCCAAAACAGTGTGCGAGAGCTAAGGGACATTTGGGGTCAATGGAATGATAAATTTAAGCAAGTGTTTTACAGAGAATATGGAGATTTGCCTTATTTGCTTGAGGTAAAAGTAGACAAGAGCCTCTTTCGAGCTCTCACCCAGTATTAGAATCCCGTGTATAATTGCTTTTCCTTTGGGAGTTTCGACATGACGCCCACTGTAGAGGAATATACCGCATTGATCCGTTGCCCGAGGATTCAAGTTGACAAGGTTTACTCAAGAGCCGCGAATGTCCCGACCCTTTTGAAGAGGTTGATAAATATAATTGGGATGAGTGAACAATGGGTGGCATCTAGAATCAAGGTAAAAGGGGACAATAAATGCATCACTTGGAAGAGTCTGAGGGATCTGATATTAGCGCACCCGAATATGAAGAAACGTGTCGACCTTTTCGCTTTGAGTATTTATGGGCTTGTTATCTTCCCAAAAGCATTAGGGCATATAGAGGATGCAGTTGTAGATATTTTCGACCGACTTAGTAGGAGCATTACACTTGTCCCGGTAATCCTCGCTGAAACCTTCAGATCGTTAAGTACTTGTCGAAGAGAAGGCGAAGAAAGGTTCATTAGTTGTGCACCACTTCTGATGGTTTGGTTTCATAGCCATTTTTGAAAGAAAGAAAGGATTTCGTATAAGGCATACTCAGTAGACTACTCACCCTTGAAGGAATTTGTAGCAACGCAAAAAGAGCTGAATATATCTGAAGAAAAGTGGATGGTAGTTCTTCAAAATCTCTGAGAGGAGGAAGTAGAATGGAAGGCATCTTGGCTTATCATCGACGAGATTTTTTACCGTTATGGCAGTTTCGATTGGGTTCCCTTACTCGGAGTATGGGGAGCCATAAGATATGCCATTCTACTTGTGTTAAGGCAATACAAGTCAAGGCAGTTCATTCCAGCAACACAAGGTTTGACCCAGTGGGAGTTCACCTACAAAGGGAATAACTATAATAAGAGGGTCAGAGAGATAACAAATGCATGGAGGCAAGTGCATAGGATGAAGGTATTCACTGCAAGCCCGATGACGACGCTCGAATATGATTGCTGGAGGAGTAAAAGGGACAATGATAATGTTCCAGCATCGAACCCTGATGATACCAGATCTTTAGAAGAATGCTTACAAGTAATTCCATCAGAGTTGGACATCATAAAGTAAGATTTTGAAAGGAAGAGGTTGAAATTTGGAAAAAAGATAGAAGTCTTAGAAGAGGATAAGATGAAGTTAGGATTGGATATAGACATTCACAAGTTAGAGGCTGAAAAGTTAAGGAAAGGAAAGAATAAAGACGAGGAAGACTTGGAAGATTTAAAGAAACACTATAAGAAACTTCGTCAATCCATGAAGAATTCCGGACTTGGAAAAACCTCTGAACAATGGCAACGAGAAATTTGGGAACAAGAGGACCGAGCAGAATAATGGAAAAGGAATTTTCAAGATAGTCAAGCTTGGGAAAATGCTATAAAGGGAGAATTATTAGAAAGCCAAGTTGAAAAAGCTGAATTAAAAGCCCAAATTATTGAGATGGAGGCTAGAATCGTTGAATTGGAGGAATCTCTGCATAGACACCGTAGTCGAAACTCTGTCACAGAACTCAAGGCAAGTCAAGCTGAAAATAGGAAATTGAGGAAAAGAGTACAAAAGCTTGAAGCTTCACTCCAAAATAACGAAATAAGGATCGAAATTCTTGAAAGGAACATAGAAGCAAGTGAATGACACACCTAGCAGGCCCAAAGGCAAGTGGGAGAGAGAGACTATGTCATAGGTGAAGCACTTACGCGGATGCGAGAAACAGCTGATCACGTGCAAATGCTAGCCATGGAAGCTGACGAATTAAGCATACAATATGAGTCAAAGTCAACACGAGGATAAAAATGGCCAAGCTTCTTAGAAAAGTTAGGGCTTTAGGCACTAAGGCAAAGCCATTTATGTAACTCGTTCTGTGTAAAGAAATTTGTCTTCTAGTGAAGTTTATCTAATGGAATTGAATTCAAAATCAACGTCTTCTCTTACATTGCATACATGCATTCATTCGCATTACATTTTTTAACACAACAACTCTAACTAAATAAAAAACTTGAAACAGTTAAACCCGAAAACATAGAGAACTCACATCCTTACGGTACTCGAAAGGTAATGGACTAAAGAATAGAAAGGTTGGAACAGTTACAAAGAGAAAATGCAAGAACAAATGCAGGCGCAGCTACAAGACCAGTTGACGAAAGTCCAACAGGATATGAGAGACTAGATCATTGAGTCTCAAGGGAATATAATCAATCAACTGACTCAACTTTTGTAAGAAGCAGAGAAAGGAAAAAACCCTGTAGCAAGTCCAAGGGAAGAGAATGAAGACCCCCAATACCCTCATGGCTTTACCCCCGTACACAATCAAGTTCCACCGAAAACCCACTCACGAGAAGCTTCCATCTTCATCAAAGCACATCAATATCCCATTGGTACCTCAGTTCAAGCCAACTATCCGATTGGATTAGGGTCTAATCTAGGGGAAAATACTGTAAATCTCATCAACCTTGATTTTGACGAAATCATGGAGACACAGAGAACAAAACTAGAAGTTTCCAAACAGACAAAGGAGCATTACAAGTGGCTGGAAGATAAGATCAAGGCAATAGAAGAAGCTGACACCTGCTATGGGATTGATGCTAAAGAATTGAGTTTAGTCCTAGACTGAGTACTACCCCCAAAATTTAAAGCTCTAGAGTTTGAGAAGTACAATGGGACAAGTTACCCAAAAGCTCACATTACTATGTTCTGCCTAAAAATGACAGGATATGTCCACCATGACCAATTATGGATCCACTGTTTCCAGGACAGTTTGGTAAGAGCCGCGAAAAAATGGTACAATCAATTAAGCCGTGTGAGGATCAGTTCATGGAAGGATCTGACCCAGGCCTTCATGAAACAATACGGTCAGGTTACTAACATAGCTCCTAATAGAATCACCTTACAAAACATGAAGAAAAGGTCGAGTGAGAGTTTCAGGCAATACGCTCAACGATAGAGGGATATGGCTACTCAAGTACAGCCACCATTAACGGAGAAAGAGACGACTATGCTTTTCGTCCACACGCTGAAAGCACCTTACCTCAACCACTTATTGCGAAATGCTATGAGAAGCTTTTTGGATATGGTTATGTCGGGAGAAATGATCGAGAGCACAATTAAGAGTGAAAAAATTGACGCTGGAGAAAGAGCAAAGAGAGCTGCCCTCAAAAGAAAAGATGTTGAGATAAATAATGCTGGCCTGTACAGGCCAAGCTATACAAAGTCAATCTTGATGACGCAATCTAAAACTCCTGCAAACAATTACCAAAATCCTCCGAAGTTGGAACCAAGCTCTAGAAAAAATACAAAAAGAATACAATTCACCCTCATTTCGGTGACATATAAAGAGCTTTACCAGCAGTTATACAATCAACATGCAGTGGCCCTGTATTATAGGGATCCGGTACCACCTCCATTCCTAAAATGGTATGACGCAAACGCTTAGTACGAATACCATAGAGGAGTAGTCGGACACTCCATTGAAAACTGTTTCGCCTTCAAAAAGATAGTGAAAATACTAATTAAGATGAAACGTATAAGATTTGATGAGTCGTCTAGACCTAACGTGGTTGAGAACCCTTTACCTGCTCATCCTGATCAGGGGATAAATGCGATCGTGGGAGCAAAAGATAAAAGGGTTAAGACCAATATCGGAGAGGTTAAATCATCCTTAAAATGGATGTGGCGTTAAATGGTTAACAGAGGGATAATCACATGAAACGGTGGAAATGTAATGATGACAGTTGAGAAGTATTGTGGTTTTCATGACACTAAAGGACATGAGATTCAACACTGCATAGAGTTCAAGACTTTGGTGCAAGACTTGATGGCCTGTAAAGAACTGGTGTTCTTCGAAGAAGAAGAAGAGATGAAAGACATTTGTGCCTCCGAAAAAAGGGACAAATAGGCCTAATCGCCCTGTGATAATTATCTCCGCACCCAAAGCTACTGAGACGAGGAAGCAAATGACACCTTGTGTCATCATACAAAAACCTGGGCCATTTCTTTATAAGGATAGCAGGAAAGTCCCTTGGAACTATAGGTGTAATATAATAGCACCTAAAGAAGAGCAATCCAAACAAGACGTAAACCTTATTACCCGTAGTGGGAAATTCTATGACTTGAAAGAAGAAAAGAAAAAAGCTGCAAAAGGAAAGGCCTTGGCAATTGAACTAGAAGAGAAAGAGACCAACAAGCTTGAGTCAGTAAATGAGCCGGTAGCGAGAAAAGAGGCGAAAGAATTCTTAAAGTTCTTAAAACACAACGAATATAATGTGGTTGAGCAGTTGCACAAACAACTAGCACGCATATAATCTTAGCCCTGTTACTAAGCTCAGAAGCCCATCGCAATGCACTGATGAGGGTACTCAATGAAACGTACGTGGCTAATGATATATCTGTGTGTAAGCTAGATCGCCTAATTAATAACGTCAACGCTGACAATTTTATTTTCTTTAGTGACGACGAGATCCCATCTGGGGGAATGGGATCGATAAAGGCTTTGCAAATCACCACTCACTGCAAAGGGTATACCTTGCCCGAAGTGCTCATTGATAACGGCTCAGCTTTAAATGTATTACCACTGGTTACCCTAAAAAGATTCCTAATCGATAGCTCCTATATGAAAACATGGCATAATATAGTCAGAGCTTTTGACGGAAAGGAAAGAAGAGTGATGGGCCGAATTGAAATACCGTTGCAGATCGACTCGAATACATATGAGGTAGACTTTTTGGTAATGGATATTAAGCCCTCGTATAACTGTTTACTGGAAAGGCCCTAGATCCATTCAGCAGGGGCAATACCATTCTCACTTTATCAAAAGCTTAAATTGGTAATCGATGGGAGATTGATTACAATAAATACGGAAGAGGATATCATTACGTCCGTGACGAGTGACACCCCATATGTAGAGAGATGAAGAAGTTATGGAATGTTTCTTTCGGTCATTAGAATTCATTAATGCAACATTCATTACAGAAGGGAGTAAAATCCCCGAACCAAAGTTGACACAAACTACGAAGAAGGGTCTACGATTAATAGTTAAAAAAGGGGCATTGTTAGAAAAAGGGTTTGGAAAACATCTGTAAGGGGCAATCAATGCACCAACACCAATAGGAAAATGGGATTGTTTTGGTCTAGGGTACAAGCCATATATGAAAGAAAAGAAGAAAGAGATTGAAAGGAAGCGAGAAACGCGAAAAGCACGATTGGCAGGGGGAGAGATCAAGTGGGAGCCAATGATCTTTCCCCACATATCAAAGACTTTCGTTTCCGATGGAATGAGGATTGAAGAAGAGAAGAAGACTAGAAGAGTTGTGACAAACTTCAACGTTAATGCCATCTCTAAAAAAGGCGAAGGAAGGAGCTTATCATAAATTTGCCCATACACGCTATAAAGCGTTCTAGACAATTGAACTGAAGAGGAGCTCCTTGTAGCCTTTAAGATCTTTTCAGAGTAATACTCGACGCATATCTATCGCTCTATGCCCGAGAGTGATAGAGATCTTTTGTAAAGGGTATTTGACTATTATCTATTATTTTAATGAAAATACGTTTTATCCCATTTAACAAATATCTCTTCATATTCTTTCATTCAAACAATTTGTTTACACTTAACCTACACAATTAATCATTCTTGAATTCTGTATACATATACTCATACTTATACTCATACCATACAATAATTCTTAAATTTATTTTGTTCTTTGGACCTCTCTCATTTTTTGGCAGATCCTTGGATATCAATGATATGAGAAACGCTGTTATTGACTCTGAGCCTCATTTTGAGTAAGATATGTGTCTCGAAGAGCCTCAGAACTTTGAAGATGACCAAGCTAGTAACTAATCTCTTGATTTGCTACGAATGATGGAACAAGAGGAAAAACAGATCTTGCCTCATAAAAAGTTAGTCGAAACTGTGAGCATAGGAGATGAAGATGAAAACAAAGAGGTGAAAATTGGAACCAATATTTCGGTAGAAACACGAAAAGATATTATTAAGTTACTCCAAGAATTCAAGGATGTTTTCGCCTGGTCTTACCAAGACATGCCTGGGTTAAACACTGACATTGTAGTTCATAAGCTCCAAATAAATGAGGAATGCAAACCTATCCAGCAGAAGCTTCGAAGGATGCGACCGGATGTATTGTTAAAAATAAAAGAAGAGGTTCAAAAGCAGTTTGACGCAGATTTTCTCCAAGTAGTCAAATATTCAGAATGGGTGGCCAACATAGTTCTTATCCCTAAAAAAGATGAAAAAGTACGCATGTGTATGGATTATCGAGACTTGAACAGAGCCAGCCCAAAAGATAACTTCCCACTACCTCACATTGATACCCTGGTAGACAACACGGCAGGTCATTCACTATTCTCTTTCATGGACGATTTCTCTAGGTATAACTAAATAAAAATAGACCCTGAAGATATGGCGAAACTACATTCGTCACAATATGGGGGATATTCTGTTATAAGGTGATGTCATTCGGACTTAAGAATGCAGGGGCAACATATCAAAGAGCCATGATGACATTATTTCATGATATGATGCATAAGGAGATCGAGGTCTACATTGATGATATGATTGTAAAGTCTCGAACTAGGGAAGAACATGTAAAGGTCTTGAGGAAGTTGGTTTTAAGGTTAAGAAAGTTTCAGTTAAAGTTAAACCTAGCCAAATGCACCTTTGGAGCTACTTCGGGCAAGTTGTTAGGCTTTGTAGTCAGCCAAAGAGGAATTGAGATCGATCCAGACAAGCTCAAAGCAATACAAGAGTTACCACCACTCCGCACGTAAAAAAAAGTTTGAGGTTTCCTCGAAAGATTGACTTATATCGCTCGGTTCATCTCACAGTTAATTGAGAAATGTGGTCCCATCTTTCGTCTACTTAGAAAACACAATCCAGATGTGTGGGACGATTAGTGCCAAAGAACTTTCGATAAGGTTAAACACTATTTATCCGATACTCTAATCTTAGTACCACCAAGGCCCAACAAGCCGTTGATCTTGTACTTAATAGTTTTTGAAAGTTTTATGCTGGGCCAACACGACGAGACTGGAAAGAAAGAAAGAGCCATATACTACCTCAGCAAAAAGTTTACTGATTGTGAAGCAAGGTATTCATAGATCGAAAAATTATGTTGCGCGTTAGTTTGGACTACTCGAAGATTACGACAGTACATACTGTACCACACAACGTGGTTAATCTCGAAATTAGATCCTCTTAAATATATGATGGAGTCAACCGCATTGAATGGAAGAATGGCTAGGTGGCAAATCCTACTTTTAGAGTTCGATATAGTCTATGTCAACCAGAAGGCAGTAAAAGGGAGTGTGATAGCAGATTTCCTAGCCAGTAGAGCTCTAGAGGATTATGAGACAATAAATTTTGACTTCTCAAATAAGGACCTAATATGTATTGCAACTACTAAAGAGGGGATCACGTCAGAGCATCCTTGGCGATTAAATTTTGATGGCGCTTCAAATGCCACGGGCAATGGAATCGGGGTAGTTTTAGTATCTCTAGAAGGAGACCATTATCCCTTCACTAGTAAACTCGACTTTGATTGCACGAATAATATGACAGAGTACGAGGCGTGCATTATGGGCATTCAAGTGGCCATACAACGAGGAATCAAGGTCTTGGAGATATACGAAGATTCAGCATTGGTGATCTACCAACTCAAAGGGGAATGGGAGACAAGAGACTCCAAGTTAATCGATTATCAAAAGATGGCCCTCGAGTTGATCAAAGAATTTGATGAGGTTACGTTCCAGTACCTCTCACGTGAGAAAAATCAAATGACTGATGCTTTGACCACTCTAGCCTCAATGATGAAAGTAAATATGTCAGAGGATATGAAGCCCATTCAAATGAGCATTTATGAGACTCTAGCCCATTGCTACGAGATTGAAGAAGAACAAAAGGATGACTATCCTTGGTATCAAAACATCCTTCAATATGTGAAAAACCGTAAATACCCGGAAGAAGCTACTAAAAATGATAAAAGTACACTGAGAAGGCTCGCAAACGAGTACGTCCTAGATGGAGAGATGTTGTATAAGAGGAGGAAGGATCAGATACTGTTAAGATGTGTCGATGAAATTGAGGCAAGGAAGATCCTAGAAGAAGTCCATGAAGGTATTTGTGGAACACACGCCCAATGGATTCAAAATGGCTAGGTAGATCATGAGATTTGGATACTACAGGTCAACTATGGAGAGTGATTATATCAACTATGCTAAGAAATGTCACAAATGCCAAATCTATGGAGATAAAATTCACGTACCCCCATCACATCTACATGTCATGACTTCTCCATGACCTTTTTCTATGTGGGGCATGGACGTTATTGGGCCAATTTCTCTGAAGGCTTCTAACGGGCATAGATTCATCTTTGTCGTCATCGACTATTTCACCAAGTGGGTGGAAGCTGCCTTTTATGCCAACGTCATAAAATTTGCAGTTAGCAAATTCCTAAAAAAGGAAATTATATGCCGATATGGAATGCCGAAAAGGATTATATCGGATAATGCATTGAACTTGAATAACAGGACGATATTGGAGATTTGCGAGCAATTCAAGATCAAACATCATAATTCATCTCCATATTGCCCAAAAATGAATGGAGCAGTGGAGGCGGCAAATAAAAACATCAAGAAGATTGTGGCAAAGATGACAGAAACCTATAAAGATTGGCATGAAAAATTACCATTTGCCCTTCTTACTTATAGAACTTCAGTCAGAACTTCTACTGGAGCAACACCGTTCTCGCTTGTATATGGGATGGAAGTCGTTTTACCTATCGAGGTGGAGATTCCCTCTCTTCGAGTCTTGTCAGAGCTAAATTTGGACGAAGCAGAATGGATCCAAGCCAAATATGATTAGTTGAACTTGATCGAAGAAAAGAGATTAAAAGTTATCCGTCATGGTCAAATGTACCAAAAGCGAATGATGCAAGCTTACAACAAAAAGGTCTGCCCTAGAGAATTCCACGAGGGAGATCTAGTCTTAAAGAAAAAACTCTCCATACACAAAGACTCTCGAGGAAAATGGATGCCTAATTGAGAAGGGCCATATGTGGTGAAGAAAGCTTTCTCTAGAGGAGCTCTCATTTTGACTGAAATGGATGGCAAAGAGTTATACAACCCAGTAAATTTAGACTCGGTGAACAAATATTTCACCTAAAAAAAAAAGGGTCAAGGTGAAAACCCACAAAAGGGCATCTTGAAACTAATGGGGTTTTGAGCTGAAAACCCGAAAAGGGTAGCTCAAACATGAGGTAATTGTTCCTTCAAATGTGATAAGACAGAGAAACTTTACATCTTGGGGCATCAACGAAGTACTCCAAGTTTTCTAGACGTGTGTCATGTTGGAAAATGACTCTCAGACCAGAGAAACTCATATTTGATATCTAGGTATCTGATATTATTCTTTGTAATTATTTTACTCCTTGTAAATATTTGACAATTTTTTTATGACCAATAATTTTTTGAGCTTTGACTCTAATACAATCTCATTCTTTCGCCACACTGCTCAAGTATTTTCATACTAAGATAATGGATAATAGACTAATATCATAAGGTATGTAAGGATTTGCGAGTGTTATTTAGAAATTTCCTAAATGATACAGGGACCCTAAACAGGACCACCAATTAGAAGAATCAAAACTGAAAAGAATGGTTCAAATTAAGACTACTCTACCAAATCCCATCGTAGATTTGAGAAGACATAAGGAGATAATCCCAAAGCAAAAGAAATTAATTTTTGAAAAATTAAAATTAATCATGCACATTCATTTAGTTGGGAGCATTTGACTCATCTCGAGCATGGCATCCTAAACAATTTGGCCTACCTAAAGGCCCATTTAAGCATATTCTATAGGTTTCATTACCATGAAGACATGAAGGGAAAGATTTAAGCCGCAACGGCGAATCCAGTACCACAAAGATAATGGAGGGAAAGGTTTAAGTCGCAACGACGAACCTTGTACTTCAAAAGCACGAAGGGAAAGATTTAAGCCGCAATGGCGAATCCAGTACCACGAAGATGCAAAGGGAGAGGTTTAAGCCGCAATGGCGAACCTTGTACCTCAAAAATGAAGGGAAAGATTTAAGCTGCAACGGTGAATCCAATACCACGAAGATGCCAAGGGATCGGTTTAAGTCGTAACGGCAAACTTGGTATCTCAGAGACATGAAGGTAAAAATTTCACCCGCAACGGCAAATTTAGTACCATACAGACATGAAGGGAAAGATTTAAGCCGTAATGGCGAATCTAGTACCACAATGACATTGTAACCATAACGGCAAATCTTACACCCTAAAATCGAAGAAGAGCAGATTAAAGTTATAACGATGAATCTTCTACCTCGATGCAACGGTAGATCAGATCAGAATAGCAAGTCTTTATATCTCTGAAGTTGTAGTAAGAGCAAGATGAAGCTTCAACATCAAACCCTATCTTCTCGAAGTTGTAGTGAAGTTGGATTAAAACTGCAATAATGAATCTCAACCTCCTTGAAGTTATAGTGGAATAGAGGGGAACCACAGCAGAAAATTTTGCCATTTACTTAGGAACAAGATAAGGCGGCGGATACAATACAGTTGAAGTAGTCGATAATGGAGCTGAGGCTCTGCAAGATTGGATAAAATTAGTCATCCTTTTAGTATTTGCTCCATTCCTGTTACACAGCAATAAGCAAAGAGGGGCAGCTGTAGAGGCCCAATTTTAACCAGGCTTAAAATAATAAAACAAACTAAACCCAAAAACCCAATAAAAATAAAATCCAAATTCTGAAATTAAATTAATTTTAAAAGTCCATTTACAAATCCAAAAATTACAAACAGACCCGATATTAAGAGGCCCAATTTTAACCAATCCATTCATAATTACAAAACCAACCCCAAAACCTAAGTCAAAATTCGGCCCAAAACTTAAAAACTCTTAAAACCCTAATCTTTCCCTATCTGCCACCGCTCCTCACCCTTGCCATGTCAGCATCCACGTCAGCTACGTGACCCCTCAGTGGCTGACCATTGACTCCTCTGCCCAAGACTCTTCTGCTGCCCTGAGGTCGTTCCTTTGCCCGATGCACCCCGCTACCGCTTCTTGCACCAAAATGGCAAGGGCGTTCTTCCCCAACGTCGTTGACCCTGCCACCATCTCATCCTAGTGTTACCTGCAATAAGAAACGACAAAGATAATAGAGAGCAACAAATAGGAGAAAAGAACAGTGAACTATGTAATTCTCTCGGCTATAAATAAGCTCGACTATCCTCTCTGTAATTTTAGACACGAAATCAATACAAAATATATGCAAAAAAAAATAAAAAAAAATAGCAAAAAGATTAAGATTCAAAGAAATCTCAAAAGTGATATCCGCAAGGTACATTATTTCGTACATATACATATAGATATATACATATATCTATGCTAAATACATCACCATTTTTTTCAAACAAATAATAAATAATCTTGTTTTAAAAACAAAAAGGAATTAAAAGCACAATGGAAAGCTTTTCGGTATTTTCATGAATCTGGAAATATAACCAGATTCAATTTTTTTTTTAAAAAAAATGATTTTCAAATATTTTCACTTTTTAAGATTTAGGTTTAAACCTAAACCTTTTAAAAGAAAAAGGGTGTAAAAAAAAGGGGCAGATTTCAAATAAAAAAATAGAGGAGAAGAAATCAATTTTTTTAAAAGGTGTTCAAACCCAGATTGAGGTTTGTTTGAAAAAAGAACCAAAATCAAGACTTTTCGTGTTTTGGTTTCGAATTTGGTATTTTCACATCCAGATCTGAAAAAATTTCAGAAAAGAAAAGATAAAAGTAAAGTTTTTACCTTGCCACCGTGCGCGGTGGCGCGTGCGATGGCCGAAAGTGACGGAGCACGATGAAACCTCAACGCCGATGGACGGTGGCATGGAGGAATAGAGAGAAAAAGGGGGGTATCTGAGTTTTTTTTTTGAAAGAGTTTACAAAATGAAATTTTGAACTAAAAAATGGCTTTTATAGGGGCTATTACACGGCGTCGTTTTGAAGCCCTTACCCATGGCTCAAAACGGCGTTGTTCCATCCTCACCCGTGCGTGACCTGACCCGTCCGCTGAGGATCCGCGTGTTTCCAGACAAATGGGAAATCACGCGCCGCAGTCCTTCGCCTTTTTCTAAGGTTTCAATTTGATCCTTATTTTCAAGTTTTAACCCTTTAAAATTCACCCCAATAATTTTGTCCTGGTTGTGATTCAGTCTCCTGACTATGGATCCCTTCTGAGACTACCACGTGTATAAAAAGGAAAATTACTAGCAAAGCCCCTCCGCATTTTTTTAAAATGTATAATTTCACCCTTCTTATACTTTTAAATAAATTTTAAAATAGCCCTTTAATTTTATGTTCTTTTTGATTTAATCCCTTGGCAGTCTAAATTTTTAAGATGTTGCCACATGTCTCGAATTTGGGTTTATTCATCATTTGATCCTCGGACCTTTTTTATTTTTCATTTTACCCCAAATTTTATTTCTCTTTTTAATTTAATTCTCAAACCCCTTTAAACATAAATTTTTATTCAATTTTTTTTATTTTCAAATTTAGTCCTTAAATCTTTTTTTTTTATTTTTTATTTTCCTTTCAATTTCTTTAAAATTAATTCCAAATTATTTCTTTTTCTTTCGAATTGGTTGCTCACATTTTCTTAAGAACAAGTTCTTTTCATTTTTTCATAATAAACTTTAAATCCTCATTTCTTTTTTATTTTGCTTGGCATGATTTTTGTTTCTTATTTTATTATGTATTATACCGTGTTGTCACTTGGCATGCCATCATTGCATTTATTATTTAAATTACTTTATGTTTTAACCACTTTTATTTTTTAATTTTAAAATGGGGTGCATATTAATTTAAATTTTTTTTAAAAAAGAGGGAGATAGTTTAGCTAGATCTTATGTTTTGGAAGAATGAAAATTATCCTTTTCGAAATAAAGTTATTTTATTTTGGGGGATTTGGAGGGTAGTGCTCTAACGAATTGGGTAATATTTTCTTTCGAGTCTAAAATATCGAACGACTGATTTAAAATCGATAACGACTATTCCACTTGTAAATTGTATGTTTCTATCCATCTTTTACGAAATCATTTTTTTTAAAAATGTATAAGAATGAAAATGAAATGTACATCCTTTTTCAAAACTTATAAATTGTTGTAAATTAAAAAAAAAGCTCTTCTATTTAAGGGAAATTGAGAGATTGTGCCCTAACGTGTTGGGTATGACCTTCTTTTTAAACCTAGATGATCAAATATCTCGTTTTAACATCCAACTCATGAATGACATTTTTAAATTTCTACTCGATTTTTCGATTTTCAGCGATTAGGACACTAAATGATCAACTAGGTACCAAGTTTGGACGTGTGAGGGTGCTAATCCTTCTTCACATGTAACCGACTCCCGAACCCATTTTTTGGATTTTAAAGATCAAATTTTTTTATATAAAATAAATTCGAATATTTTGTGGTGATCAAATCACACCAAATAAAAAATTGATGACGACTCTATTTTTAAATTTTAAAATAATTTTCGAAATCCGTAAAAAATATTCGACAAAAGGGATAGTGGCAGTGACAACTTTTTAGCTTGTCCTATTTGTTATGACCCATTAACTTGGACCCTTGACTCCCCTTCATACGTGTGAGTTCAAGCTGGTTTTTCTTTTTACTTTTTTCAATTTCAACTACTGTTTGGTTTGATTTGATTTGATTTGAAGTTTTTAAGTGTCTCAATGGATCAAAATCTGGGTCTAATTTGCAATGAAAAACTTACGAAAAGTCTTATTTTGGTAACCAAACCCATCTTGACCTCCTTGCTTCCAGTGGGTCCAAGCAGTATATGCCGCTGGCTACTGAATTGTTCAGGTCTGTATCTGTTATCCTTTTTTATCTTTATGGTTTTGGATAGTTCAAATTGAATGGATATCAAATCCTATGCATTTGAGAGTTCAAATTGAATGGATATCAAATCCTATGCATTTGAGAGTTCAAATTGAATGGAAATATATCTACAGATCAGAGGATATTGAAAATAAGTGTTTGATTAATCCAGTGAGTCTTTGTTGGGGGCTCAAGATCTCTCTCCTCTGTCTCCTTTATTCCAAATGTAGCAAAACTGATTAAAAAAAAAAACAGAAACAAAAAGGAAATCGGCCACATTAGGATTACCTTATGGGAGATCGTCTGATATCCCAAAACTGCTCAGCAGCATTCGGACAAGTGTAGAATGTTGGGATAACCATAAAAGTTTGGGTTCCTTTCTCTGATTATACAAATTGTAGTAAGCCTGCTGTAGTGACTCTCCCAGGTGCCAACCGTATCTTTTGCAATGAAAGGTTTGTGTTGCTATAACAAAAAAGTTATAGATATGTTTTTACCATTTTCAATGTTGCTCTCATGCTTATGTATTTTCTTAATTAGTGTCTAAACAATTTTTCGAATAATATTTGAAAAAAAATAAAAATTTCAAATTTTAAAACATTGGGTTTTTAGTTAAGAACACAAAACTTTCCCCATCTTTTGTGTATACAAAAAAAAAAAATTGAGATTCTTTTAAAAGGATGATTTTTGGATAAGAATAAAATGAGTTTGGGTTTAAAAGTCAATTCTGTATAAAATTATAACACTTTTGTAACTCCAAAATTGATGTCTCATTAAAATACATTGTCCCCAATTTAAAAATTTGAGCTTTAACTTTCGATATTTAATTGAAATCCCCTTTAAATTAAAATGAACATGAATTTTATTTACATGAAATATATTTTAAAACTTGAGAATTTGCCAAATACAACATTTTATTTTTATTATAACAAAACAAAATTTTGATAAACGCATTCCAATAAGAACAATAAAATGAGATTCGGAAATAAGTTTATACACATGTTTATGTCTATGACTGTAAACTCATGCTTAATAATAACACAAAATTAAACATATTAAACGGACGTATCTTCATGATCACACACTCATATATATAAATATAACTTTCAAACCCACAACACATGTTGATACATGAATTATGCTATTTGCTAAGCGAGAAACCTTAAAAGCTTGCATGGAGACACAATATGCTTTGCATGGACATACATATAAATATCTTCATGCCACAAAGGTTTGATTTTCATGAAATGAAAGCACATGCAGGTTAATGATTTCTTTTTATAACAAAGCTTATTCTCAAAATCCTTCAAGTAGTTATCGTATTGTAAAAGAGCCAAACTTGAATTGAGACGAGAATGAACAGTAGCATGAGAAGCAAGTCGTTATCAGTACTGTGTTTGATGCAATGTCCTATGCTTGTTTTCCTATTATCTTACTTGTCTATTGTCTATTGGTCTTTTTCTTAACCAGGACTTTGGTGGTTTCATTTCTCTATGAGGAGGGTTGGCGTCAAAATTTTAAATTTGGTGGCTTTCCAGGTCCTGAGAAAGAAGTAAGATAAAATTTCTTCAGTCTTGTTCATCAGGAAGTATTATGAAGCTATTTTGGAATATTCATCAAAACATAGGTATATTTGGAGCATCATCCTCATATCCGAGGTTGAAGCTTGTAGTGCTTGTCTTAAGCTTGTCTGGATGTCCCTTGGGAATGAGGCCTGTTCATCTATAATATGTATTGTAGGAACTCTATTTGAAAATAACAATATTTGAAATGCCAACAAATATAAAAAACCAATTTCTAATCATCCTACAGTTGGCACAATATTTACAGAATAGCTTTTTCGATTCATGTTGCTGTTGTTTCATCCTCTTTGTTATCACTTTGGAGTCACTAACTACTGATTTCATGGCAGTTTGAAATGGCTAAGAGGTACCTAAAGCCAGCGCTTGGTGGAAATATTGTTGATGCTAGTTGAGGTAGTGGGTCGTTCTCCACACTTTTTGCCAAGAGTGGATTATTTTAGCAGCCTGTTGCTCTGGACTACTCAGAAAACATGCTGCGACAATGCTATGAATTCATCGAAGAGGAGGAAAACTTCCCCAAAGAGTATAAAAGTTCAGCTTTAGATTTAGTGCTTAAAAACTTTTATAATTTTAAATTTGAGATGTTATCTCTGATCTAGTTATCTTCATTCTTTATTTTTTCATAGGAAAGTGACCTTGGTCCGAGCTGATATCTCTGGACTTCCTTTCAAATCAAGTTCAGTTGATCCTTTGCATGCTGGAGCTGCTTTGCACTGTTGGCCTTCACCATCAACAGCTGTATGCTTTCATGCCTTTGACTCTAGCATATTTTGGTGGAAATGAGTGCTTTATGCTGATAGTTACACATTTTCTGGAGTAGTGGTTATAGATTTCATGAGTAAACTGGACGTGTTACAACATTAAACTATGTCGAAATGGAGATTTTCAGTATGGAGAAATCTCTAGTAAGGAAACTATATATCCTTCCAAAGTTGGTAATGTCTTGTGGACTACATATTTGTTCCATTGATAATATAGGTAAGTAAACAATCTTGAAAAGAGCAAAATTGTTTTCTGAATGATTCCTGAAGAATAATTAAAGTTGCATCAAACTTGGGTTTAATAACGTATATTATAGTATCCGATTTTGAAAATGTATAGCTTTTGCACTAAAATCTGAGATGCTGTTTCTTTCGTTCTGTTGCATCTAATACTTACTTTGTGGCATAAGATCCTGGTCTTTGTTGCATGCGTAGAATGTAGTGGGAATAGCAGGCAGTCATATCTTCCTTTCCGAACGTGAACTCGAAGATCTCTGCCAAACTTGTGGACTCGTTGGTTTTACATGTATAAGAAATTCACGTTTTGTGATGATCTCAGCTCGAAAACTGCCATTTTTTGGATAGCAGAATTTCAGATATTCCTTTATATTTGAAGGAGTTGGTACCAATTGATTTTTTTTTTAATTATGCTATGAAACAAACTACAAGTACAATGATATATAATTCTTCAAACATGATTTGAAGTTGCACATTGGTTTTCCGGTGTTGTACTTTTCTATCGAAAGCTATGTTGCAAAAAAACATGAAACCAAGTATTCTAGTAGAAAGAGAAGAAAACATGGTTTCTAATGTGATTATAATACCCCTTACTCGAGCCCGAATCTAAACTTGAGCAAGAAATGTTGCACTTCAATCCAAACACTTCACTTAAGAACTTAACATGTCATTCAAGTTCCACTCATCTTTAAGACTTATTTCAAATTATTTAAGACATTTTGAATAATTTCTAAGTTTATTCTAGATTCGATTTCAGACAGAGGTCGTTCGGGGCCCTTTTGGAGCAAAACGACCCATATTAGGCAAAACAAGACAATAGTATCGATACAACTCCCAAAGTTTCTGATACCTCTTTTTTATTGTTGTTCATTTTTGCATTTTGTTAATGTTTTATCGATACAAGTCTTTCAAGTATCAATACTTGGGTGTAGGGTAGCCTAAAATCACCTTAGAATATGCCAATACATGCCATTATCATCCCCAAACATTCTCAACTATATTTAGTCCTCATAATACCTCAAAACATCATTTAAGTCATCATGTAGCTCATCCTTGTCCAAACACTATAAAAAAATACCACAAAGTTCAATACATTTCCACTTGATCATCACACAACTTGTACCATTGCACTAGTTACTTATCACTTGAATACTTATTGAAATCCTATGTACATGCCACTTTAAGTCCATATATTAAATACATACTTCAAAATCCATACCTTGATAATGGGATGTGATAGATCAAGCTTCACTTTAACTCTTCCCACACGAATGCTTTCTTCAAAACTATGCGTTTGAGAACAACGCGTTAAGTTTCGTTGAAGCTTAGTAAGTACTCACATGAAAGTTTAATCTTATCTAAGTATTTATTATAAAATTTCATTGAAGTTCACTAGTTTATTTTATACACATTCATTCATGTTATATTTTATCTTATTCACACACTATTATATTAGAAGTTAAAATAATATGACATGTTGTAAAATATAAAATTTTCACTTATCACATATTTCACTTCTTTGACTTCATTTACTTCACATAATCCTTAGTAAACCACAAAGAACCAAGAAGGAAATGCGAAATAACATGAGCACAAAAACACTAAGATATCACGATCATGGAAGTGCTAAAAATCATGAGCACCGAAGTGCTAGAAACATGGGCACACAAGTGCTAATTATCACGCCACAAGCAGCGAAGTGCTAATCACATGAGTGTGCTAGATTTCCTATGGTATGTCAATTATATCCTACTAGTTCTACCTTGTTGACTAAGGCCTTTACACAAATCTTTGCAATTGAAAATTTCTTTTCATTTCTCATCTTATTTGCATTATATGTTCAAATGTACACAATCACACAACACTTCTTAATGTATTACACGAATAATTCACACAATCTAACACTTAACTCACTTATGAAATATTCTTTTATAAAACTTCTTATTTCGATTATCACTTTCGCTATTTTATTCATTTAAGTTTCAATTTTCACAACTTGTACACTTTATAACTTATTCATGGAATTTACTCATATTCACTTCCATTTGTGATATTCACTTATTCATACTTTAATGTCACTTAATACTTTGTCATTTCACTAGTTTAATTACTTGTTATTTAATTTACTTATCACATATTAGATATTCACTCAAGATCACTTATTTACCAATTTCACTACACACTTGAGTATTATTCAATTTAACCCCATTTTCTATTTCTTTATGTACACTTAAGTTTATTTTCCACCATCACTTTTCATGTCTCATAATATGTCAATTTGCACTCTTTAATTCTTATAATTTTAAATATCATTTTTCATTAATATCACACTAATCTTATTTTCAGTTAAATTCCCATTCACTACACTTAATTTATAACATGTTTCAATTTAATCCTTTGGAAAATAAATAGGGTTCATATGAGTACTTACCTATTTTTGGTTAAATATCACTTGCTTTACTTCACTTTCTTCTTTTCACATCTTTGTCACTTCCTTTCCTTCATCTACAACACTTCCATCAATTTCTTTTCTCTTTCCACTTCATAACCACAATATGAAAATATTTAAAATCTGCACTATAAATAACTTTCTCATGTTTCTAATTAAACTAAAGATAAATTCCATGAGAGAACACTTAAATTCTTACCTTGTAATCTTGATTTCTCACACTTCTCTTAACTTTTTCTCACTTCCAACTTCGAATATCTTGATTCCAAGATGAGATATTAAGCTCACTAAAGTCTTGATAGTACTAGAAAGATCATATGTTTTCTCCCTACTTATTGGCTAATTTGTTCACATTTAGTTGTCTTTAACACATATTTTAGCATTTTTTAGTTTAGTAAATTGAATTTTCTAAGTAAATGGTCCTTAGCCTATTTACTCTTAAATTTGTCCTGTTTTGGTACTGATGTCGTTGCATAAGTAATTTCAGATTACGTCCAAGATTGTCGCCACATCTGACAGCTATTCGGATAAGAACAAAAATGTGTGAGTTGTCCAGTCTGGTACTTGTACGGCCAGCGACAACTTGATTCTGATGAAAGGACACCAGTCATGTTTTAGTACTAATGTCGCTGCATAAGTATTTCTAGATTGCGCCCAAGACTGTCGCCGCACCCGACAGCTATCAAAGAAGCTGCCAAATGCAGATAATAACAAAACTGTGTGAGCTGTCCAGTTTGGTACAACTGTACGACCAAAGGCAGCCTAATTCTGTAGAAAGGATACCTGCATAATTTATAGGGATATGTATATTCACAAGAAAAGGAAAAATGTGTCTCTTTTAAGTCTTTTGGTGAATTTTCTTCTTCAACCTAACTTTTGAAGCTTGCAGTTATGGAGGCTTAAAGCTCTCACGGGTAAATCGACGTTGGAAGGATGTAGAATAGCTCCTGACGAGGAGTCCTAAGTGCGACACAAGAAGGATGTAGAACAGCTCCGAAAAGGAAAAAAGATCAAGTCGAGTTCTTCTAGGAATAGTATTCTCCATTTGCTTCTTTTACATTTCTTTTCTAAAACGCAGGTGATTGCTATTTATTTCATGCTTGTATGGAAGTATAAATGATTTTCTAGACTAAATGTTATTTTATTCAATCTTGCTTCTACTGTTTAATCTTTGGGTTTGAATGTTTTTACCACGAAAGTGTTATTGCAGTCACTGTCACTAGAAGGTACAACGACAGTTTAAACTAACAAGCAAGACAACGAAAGTTGCTTGGGGATTAGAGGAATTTGATCCACTTGTTCTTAACTGTGTTGCATTGCCATCATCGGAAGGTATGGTTAATGTGCATGTTTAAGTCTTAGATTGAATAGAGAGGTCAAGTTGGGTAAGATATTCATTGCACTTTATTGCAGTGACAATCACCTGTCCTGTAAAACCTTGTGAGCCGCATTTAGTATTCTGCTGAACATTCATGTTGGGGATCCCATTTTATCATTATCACATTTTGTTTTTATTTTCAAGTTATTGCTCCGATAACTATTATCATAATTTATCTTGTTTTATTTGTTCATTGCATTGACATTAATAAAAAAAAGAAAGCCATCCTCGTGGGATCGATATCCGACAGACTCAAATCTATCTACTATACTTGCATCGACAATGTACGTTTGCACATTATTATTGTGGCGTTAAACAGCCGACCAAGTTTTGGCGTCGTTGCTGGAGATGGTGTTTGTTTGATGTTTATTTTTGTTTTTGCACTTTATTTTTATTATCTAATCTTTAGTTGTTACTAACTTGTTTCCTTTTTGTTGCTATTTTTACATTTTAATTTAGGAGTTTTATGATCCGAAGTAATTCGGAGTTTATTGCTGATTTTGATCCAAAAATTGAAAGAACCATTCGAAGGAGACTTCAAGAACAAAAAAATATGGCTTTACCAAGAAATGATAAGCCATGCCTTCGATGCAGCGATAAAATCCTGTTATACCCCTGATACTGTCACAAAATGCTAATAATCCACTGCTACCGTAAGACGATCAAATACAAAACAAGACTATACGAGATTTTGTAGTACCTTTCTTGGATGATTTGCAACCGGGAGTTGTTAAGCCAGTAATGTAAGCTGAGAACTTCGAACTCAAGCCAGTAATGTTCCAAATGTTGAATTCTAATGGGCAATATGTTGGACTACCACATGAAGATACACGAAAGCATCTTAAATCATTCTTATTGATTTGTGGTTCCTTTAGTCAATAAGGCGTTCCTGATAACGCTTTGAAAATGCAGTTATTTCCTTATTCGTTGCAAGGAAGAGCTTGTACCTGGTTCTTTGGGCTACCTGCAGGCTAAATTACTTCTTGGAATGCACTCGCCACACAATTTGTTTTGTGCTTTAATCCGTTGACAATGAATGCTCGTCTCCGAAATGATATTATAACTTATCATCAGCTGGATGATGAGAATCTTCACACAACATGGGAACGTTATAAATCTTTGCTTCGAAGTTGTCCAATGCATGACATTCAACAAGAAACACAGATTAAGATTTTCTACAATGGGCTAAATTCACAAACGAGGAATCTTGTCGATGCATCAGCCATGGGCCTTTTTTGGATTGTACTTATGATGAAGCTGTTCGAATTCTTGAGAGAATTGCTCAGAATGATTATCAATATCCTATCTCTAGAGCTGTACAAGCAAATGCAGAGAATGCTTTCTATGTCAATAATATTTGTAGCAATTCTTATGGCAATTCTTATAATAATTCTGCACGCAATCAATAGTCTTGGGAACTTAGAATGCTGGACAAAATGCTACGACATTCCGATATGAAAATACATCTAATCAAGGCAATTATAACCCAAGACAAAGGAATTATAACCAACAGTAGTAGAATTACAATCAGCATACTCAGATGCATCCATAATAATACACGAGGAGTGTTCTAAGTGCGACGCAAGAGGAGCATTAAGGAAGAGTTCTAGTTGGCTAGGAATAGAATGCTTTAACTTGTTCTTTATTTCCTCTTATATGTTGATAAATTCTGATGAACTTAATTGTGTATGGAAGTACCTTTAATTTTAGATTAAAATCGATCTCTTTTCAATTCCTCATATATGTTTATCTTTGGATTTAATTGCTTAATCACGGAAGTGTTATTGCAGTTGTTGACACTAGAAGGTGCAGTGACAAGTTAAATTAACAAGCAAGACAACGAAAGTTGCTTGAGACACGAAGGAATTCTGGTCATTTATTCTTCAATGCAAAATATTGCCAGCATTGGAAGGTGTGGTTAATGTGAGTATTTGGGTCTTGGATAAACAGAGAAGTCGAAGTGAGTAAGATTTCATTAAGCTTAATTGCAGTGACAATTTATCTATCATTTATCTTGTGGTCACATTTAGTGATTACCGACTTATCAAGTCAGTGATCCCTCAATTCTATCATCATTGTTTTATTTTTTTAAATTCCTTAATTTGCATCGACAAAATATCTCAAACTTTAACTACATTTTCTTATTAAATTGTTTTGACATATTGCATCACAGACTCACGACAATTGCTTTGACAGTTTTGATTCATTCTAATTTTGTAGTATGTAATTTAATTGTGTTGACATTATTCCTTGCAATTCCTTTTATGCTAACTTTAATTGCTTCGACAATTATAGCATCAATAGCCATCTCTGTGGGATTGATATCTAATAGCTAAAACCTATCAACTATACTTGCATCGACAGTGTTCACTTGCACCAATTGCTATGACGTTCATAGTGCGATCAAGTTTTGGTGTCGTTATCGGGGATGGCATTTGTTTGATGTTTATTTTCGTAGTTGCAGTTATTCTTTGTTTCCTGATTTTTATTTGTTACTAATTTGTTTTATTTTTCTTAACTATTTTTCAATTTTTAGGTGTTTATAACCATTAGGAGAAATCTTGAAAATATTATTGGCTTAGATCTGGAAATTGAAAGAATCATTCGAAGAAGAAGACAAGAACAAAGAAACAAGACTTTACCTGGAAATGATGCTATACCACAGTTGCCACCACAAAATATTGTCCCTCTAATATAGCCACAGAATTTAAACAACCCATCGCTCCTACAAAAAGAACAAATACAAAACAGAACAATCAAAGACTTTGTTGTTCCTGTGTTAGATGACTTGCAACCAGGGGTTGTTAGACCAGCTATCCAAGCTGGGAATTTTGAGTTAAAATCGATTATGTTTCAGATGTTAAATTCAAATAGGCAATATGTTGGTTTACCTCATAAGGATGCGAGAGAGCATCTTAAATCTTTTCTACTAATCTGTGCTTCTTTTAGTCAGCATGGTGTTCCTGATAATGCCTTGAAGATGCAGCTGTTTCCTTATTCATTATAAGGAAGGGCTTATACCTGGTTTCTTCGATTATTTGTTGGATCTATTACATCGTGGAATGCACTTGCAACTCAATTTGTTTTGCGGTTTAATCCACCTATGATGAATGCTCGATTAAGGAATGATATTACTACTTACCACCAGTTAGATGATGAGAATTTTCATACCACGTGAGAGCGTTACAAAACTTTGCTTCGACGTTGTCCCATGCATGGAATCCAAAAAAAACATAGATCAAAATTTTCTATAATGGACTAAATGCGCAGACAAGAAATCTTGTTGATGCATCTACAAATGGTCATTTGTTGGATTGCACCTGTGATGAAGCTGTGCGAATTTTGGAGAGAATTGCATAGAATGTTTATCAATACCCAATTTCTCGAGCTTCTCAAGTAAAAATAAATCCTAGAGTTATTGAATTAGACGTCATATCAGCTTTTAGTGCACAGGTATCTTCATTGGCTAACATGATTAAAAACATGAAGGGGACGAGTGATGTTACTCCCATTCAAGTTGCTCAGCAATTGGATGTCCCGACATTTTGTTGTGAAATTTACGGTGACAATCATAGATACGATGATTGGCCATAGCATGCAGAAAATGCGTTCTATGTTAATAACATTAGAGGAAACTTGTTTGGTAATTCTTATAACAGTTCAACTAGAAATCAACAACCTTAAGGAAATCAAAATGCGTCCATATTTCGATATGGAAATTTCTCGAGTCAAGGGAATTTTCGGCAAGGGAATTACAATCAGCAGCAAAATTACAATCACAATTCTTAGGTGCAGGCACATCATGATCAAATGCAGTCACATGCTCGTATTCAGTCACAGCAAACTGCATTTCCAAATATGACTATGCAAGGACAACATCAACAATAACAACAACAGTCTCTCAACTACGAGCAGATCTTTTAGCTGCCCTTAAAGCTTTGATACGTGAGCATATTACAAGAACTGAAGCCACGGAAGTGTTATTGCAGTCGCTGACACTGAAAGGTGCAGTGACAAGTTAAATTAACAAGCAAGATAACGGAAGTTGATTGAGCCACGAAGGAATTCTGGTAACTTGTTCTTGAATGCAAAGCATTGCCAGCACTAAAAGGTATGGTTAATGTGAGTATCTGGGTCTTGGATAAACAGAGGAGTAGAAGTGAGTAATATTTCATTAAGCTTAATTGCAGCGACAATTTATCTATCATTTACCTTGTGGTCACATTTAGTGATTGTCAACTTATCAAGTAAGGGATCCCCCATTCTATCATCATTGTTTTATTTCTTTAAATTCCTTAATTTGCATCGATAAAATATGCCAAACTTTCACTACATTTTCTTATTCAATTGTTTTGATATATTGCATCACAGACTCACAACAATTGCTTTGACAGTTTTGATTCATTCTAATTTTGCAATCTGTGATTTAATTGTGCTAACATTATTCCTTACAATTCTTTTTATGCTAAATTTAATTGCTTCGACAATTATAGCATAAACAACCATCTCTGTGGGATCGATATCTGATAGCTAAAATCTATCAACTATACTTGCATCGACAGTGTTCGCTTGCACCAATTGCTGTGACGTTCATAGCGTGATCAGCTAAACTTACAAACGAGGAATCTTGTCGATGCATCAGACAATGGACCTTTTCTAGCTTGTACTTATGATGAAGCTGTTCGAATTCTTGAGAGAATTGCTTAGAATGATTATCAATATCCTATCTCTAGAGCTGCACAAGCAAAAGCTACTTCGGGAGTTATTGAATTGGACGCAATATCTGCACTTAGTGCTCAAGTTTCGTCTCTCACGAATATGATAAAAAAAATGAAGGGGACTATTGACGTTGCACCTATACAAGTTGTTCAACAAGTTGATGTTCCTACATTTTGTTGTGAGATTTGTGGTGATAACCATAGCTATGAAGATTGTCCACAACATGTAAAGAATCCTTTCTATGTCAATAATATCTACAGCAATTCTTATGGCAATTCTTATAATAATTCTGTACGCAATCAACTGTCTTTGGGAACTCAGAATGATAGACAAAATGCTACAACATTCCGATATAAGAATACATCTAATCAAGGCAATTATAACCCAAGATAAGGGAATTACAGCCAACAATAGCAGAATTATTATCAGCATACTCAGGTGCATCCACAACAAAGCCAAATGCAGCCACATCAGAATCAGATACAGCCATACTAGAATCGGATGCAGCCATAAAAATTTACAATGCAAAATCAGAATGTTCAAGGACATCGACAACAACAATACACGTAAGTTTCCCCGTCTGATCCGTTAGCAACACTTGAAGCTTTAATGTGGGAGCATATCGCTTGTACAGAAGCTATTGTGCAAGGAAATTCATCCTCCATTCGGGCGTTGGAGGCGCAATTAGGACAACTTGCTTCGAATTTAAATACTCGACCACCAGGCACACTACCTAAAGACATGAAAAATCCTAATCCAAAGGGGAAAGAACACTGCAAGGCTATAGCTCGACCACCAATGGCACCCTTTTGTTTCTCAATTCCTTTACCTCACGAGCTAGAATCCTAATCGGCTCTTCTGCATATGATAAATCCGACTGTATCTCAACCTCACAGAGAGTAATCACATGAGAAGGATCTGATCTCTATCGTCTCAGCATCGAAACATGAAACACGTTGTGAATCTTCTCAAGTTCTGGAGGTAAAGCCAACTTATAAGCTACTGGACCAACCCGCTTGATGATTTCATATGGTCCAATAAATCGCAGACTCAATTTTCCCTTTCTATCAAACCGCAGTACTTTCTTCCAATGTGAAACTCTCTAGAAAACCCTATCTCCCACTGCAAACTCTAAATCTTTCCTCTTAAGATCTGCGAATGTCTTTTGTCGGTCAGATGCTGCCTTTAAACAATCAAGTATTACTTGAACCTTGTCTTCAGTCTCATGTATCAAATCAGTCCCAAAATAACTTAGGATCACTCAATTCTGACTAATACAAAGTTGTTCTGGATTTCTTATCATATAATGCCTCAAATGGTGCCATTTTAATGCTGGATTGATAACTGTTATTATAAGCAAACTCTACCAACGGTAGGTATTTCTCCCAGCTACCCTCGAACTCGAGTATGCAGTATTGTAACATGTCTTCCATAATCTATATCACTCGCTCTGACTAACCATCGGTCTGCGGATGATATGTAGTGCTAAAATTCAACCTGATTCTTGATAGCATTAGAAATGATCATTAAAATCTCCTTGATTAGTGTATATTTTATCTCCTTTGTATTGCATTTAGCATTCAGTTTCACCATTTTATACTTAATATTTGTATTTTCTAAATCAGAGTTGGATGGTCTTACTTTCTTTCATTTTATTGCAATTGTGCTACTAATGTCGATGCATTCAGCATTAGTTTTGCGTCTAAGGTTGTCAGCGCAGGAAAGCATTCAAAACTGCCGCCATAAGTTTGGTGTAAAATTGAGGCCATGTCACCACATAAATACTTCTACATTTTACCAGGGACTTTACGCTGCTAACGTATCCAGAAGCACCAGCGCACGAGAATTTCATGTTGTCGCAACGAATAAAAATCATAATTTGCGTCCAAACATGTCCCGACAATCTGCCACTACTTAATGCACAAACCAGATCTGCATGAGTGCATAGCTAGTAATAACAAACTTATATAGTAGCAAAAAGAGAGTTAGATTTGAGAAGGGGGTAAACCTGTTTTTTTTAATGATTATAAATAGAGGGAAGTGAGAGAAGATCATCATCAAGCAGGTGAAGAAATTAATTCCACATTTTTTTTTCTTAAAGTGAGCTACCATGGAAGCTTAACTTCCTAGGAGGGTGATCTGGCGCAAGAAGGAAGCAACTATTTCTGACAAGAAGTGCCTAGGTGCGAAGGAAGAGGAGCACTTACGGAAGGATTCTAGTAGACTAGGAATAGCATGCTTCAATTTCTTCTTTAAGTCGTCTTGAATGTTAATGAATTCACTTGACTATTAATTGTGTATGGAAGTACATATTAATGTTAGATCTATTTTGATTTCTACTCAATTCTTCTCATCTGTTTATATTTGGATTTAACTATTTTGACCACGAAAGTGCGATTGCAATCACAGTCACTAGAAGGTGCGGTGACAAGTTAGATTAACAAGCAAGACAACGGAGTTGCTTGAGCCAAGAAGGAATTCTGGCCACTTGTTCTTGAGTACGAAGCATTGCCAGCACTAGAATGTGTGGTAATTGTGAGCATTTAGGCCTTTATTAAACAGAGAAGTCGATAGCTGTGAGATTTCATTAGAACTTAATTACGACGACAATTCATCTATCAGTTACCTTGTAGTCACATTTAGCATTGCCAACTTGTGATGTTAGGGATCCCCCCATTTCTTTACACTTGATCTACTTCTTTTAATTTTCTGAATTTACATTTACAAACATCTTTAAAAAACAATTCATTTTCTATTAATTTGCTCTGACATTTTATGTTAAATTTGCATTGATAGATTTAACTCTTTTATTAGTGCAGTCTTAACTAAATTGCAGTGACATTACTCTTAACAATTCTTTTCATAACAATTCTTTTCATATAGACTCTAATTGCTTAGACAAGTTTAAGCAAAAAGAACACCTTCCTCGTGGGATCGATATCTGACAAGCTCACATTTGTCTGCTATACTTGCATCGACAGTATCCGGTTGCACATAATTGTTGTGGCGTTCATAGGCCGATCAAATTTTGGTGCCATTTTTGGGGATGGCGTTTGTTTGATGTTTATTTTTGTAGTTGCAATCATTCTTTCTTTTCTGATTTTTTTTTGTTACTAATCTATTTTATTTATTTTGTTGATTCTTATCAATTCTTTTTAGGTGTTTTATGTCCACAAGGAGAAATCCTAACAACATTGACAGTTTCGATCCAAAAATTGAAAGAACTATTCGGAGAAAGAAACAAGAGCAAAGAAATATGGCTGGAAATAATAACAATATACCATCATTGCTACCACAAAACATTGTTCCTCCAGTGCAGCCACAACAAGCCAATAATAGCACGTTGGCACAAGAAGAGCAAATTCTAGACAGGACAATTAGAAATTTTGTTGTTCTTGTGGTCGATGATCTACAACCAGGGGTTGTTAGACCAGTAATACAAGCTGGGAATTTTGAATTGAAATCGGTGATGTTCCAAATGCTAAACTCGAATGGGCAATATGTTTGTTTGCCTCACGAAGATGCGATGGAGCATCTTAAATCTTTTCTGCTTATATGTGCTTCTTTTACTCAACATGGTGTTTTTGATGACGCCTTAAAGATGCAGTTGTTCCCTTACTCTTCGCAAGGAAGAGCACGTACATGGTTTCTTAGTTTATTGGCTGGATCTATTACTTCATGGAATGTGCTTGCAACTCAGTTTATTTTGCAATTCAATCCACCCACAATGAATGCTAGACTGCGGAATCATATCATAGCATACCATCAATTAGATGATGAGAACTTGCACACTACATGAGAACGTTACAAAACTCTACTTAGATGTTGCCCCATGCACAGAATCCAACATGAAACACAAATCGAGATCTTCTACAATGGATTAAATACGCAGACAAGAAATCTTATCGATGCATCTGCTAATGGTCCTTTGTCGGATTACACTTACAATGAAGCCGTGTAAATTTTAGAGAGAATCGCGCAAAATGACTATCAGTACCTAATTTCTCGTTCTGCTCAGGTGAAAACAAATCCTGAAGTTATTGAGTTTGATGTCATTTCAGCCCTAACTGCACAAGCATCCTCACTGGCGAACATGATCAAGAACATGAAGGGGACGAGTGAAGTTGCCCCTATTCAAGTAGCCCAGTAACTGGATGACCCGACTTTTTGTTGTGAAATTTACGATGACAACCATAGTTGTGAGGATTATCCACAGCATGCTGAAAATGCATTCTATGTCAATAATATCCGAGGGAATTCATATGGTAACTCATATAACAGTTCAAATAGGACTCAACAACCTTGAGGGAATCTAAATGCATCCACATACAGATATGGAAATTCCTCAAATCAAGGTAACTTTAGACAAGGGAGTTACAATCAGCAGTAGCAGAATTATAATCACAATCCTAAAGTGCATGCGCAGCCTGATCAATTGCAATCACATACTCAGATGCAGTCATATAATCAGATGCAATCACATGCTCGAATGCAGCCACAACAGACTGTAATACCAAATATGCAAGGACAGCATCAATAACAATAACAGTAGTATTCTCAACCAAGATCAGATCCATTAGTTGCTCTTGAAGCTTTGATGCGTGAGCATATTACCAGAATTGAAGCTATCGTCCAAGGAAATTCTTCTTTCATCCGCGCGTTGGAAGCACAACTAGGACAGCTGGCTTTTAATATGAGCACAAGGCCACCAGGTGCTTTGCCCGATGACACTGAAAGTCCAAATCAAAAGGAGAAGGAGCATTGCAAGGCTACCACATTACGGAGTGGAAAGCAAACTGCCGAACAAAGCATCAGCTCTAACAAAGTACCTGTTAACTTAAACGAACCAAAGCAATAAAGAGAAGTTGTATCTGAAGAAAACACATCAGAAGTAAATGAGGAGGAACCACCACTAGTCACACCTATGCTGACCATTCATCCTACGAAGTTGTCGACACAACTGTCCATGTCTACACAACTGGGTGTATCACAATAGCCCACTGTTAACATACCTTTGTCATTTCCACAGAGATTCAAGGAGAAAGGTTATGACAGAGATTATTAAAAGTTTGTATCTACTTTGAAACAATTACATATTAATATACCTCTAATTGATGCTCTTATGCAGATTCCTAGCTACGGGAAATTTATGAAGGAGCTATTGTCAAAGAAAAAGAAGCTATTTGATTTCGAGACGATTACGCACATAGAAGGGTGTAGCGCTGTTCTGACAAATAAGCAGCCACAAAAAATGAAAGATCCTGAAAGTTTCACAATTCCATGATCTATTGGAAACTATTATTTAGGTAAAGCCTTATGTGATTTAGGAGCTAGCATTAACCTTATGCCATTGTCAACTTTGAGGAAATTAGGAATTGGTCATATAAAACCCACTGCGGTGACATTACAACTTGCGGATAGATCTTTGGCACAACCTGAAGGACAGATTAAAGATGTTCTCGTCCATGTCAATAAGTTTGTGTTCCTAGTCGACTTCATCATACTTGATTGCAAAGCCGATGAGGAGGTGCTCATTATTTTGGGACGCCTATTTCTTGCAACACGACGCACACTTATAGATGTTTTCAAGGGCGAGTTGATCATGCGTCATAATAATGATCATGTTACCTTCAGTGTTTTCGATGCATCTCCATCCAGTAGTAAGGAACAATGTCACCACATTGATGTTCTGGATGAATTAATTATGGAGGAACTTAACGAACGTAATTCAACAGTGTCAGAGGAATATGCAGTGACATCTAAAGATAATGTCCTACCTGAATGTGACCATAAAGTTAAGGCTAATGTCTGTGAGCTTAGACATGGCTGGCAAATGGAATCTTTGGATCTGACTAATAGGATGATCCTTGTTTTCAAACCATCGATTGAATAAGCTCTAACTTTGGAGTTAAAGCCATTGCCAACGCATTTAAAATATGTTTTTCTAGGTGACAATGATACATTGCCAGTAATTGTCAGCACAAGTCTCGATGCAAGCCAAGAAAAAAAGTTAATTAGAATATTGAAGCAGCACAAAAGAGCCATCGCCTGGAGCATAGCAAACATCAGAGGCATTAGTCCCTCTTTCTGCATGCATAAAATTAGGCTGAAAGATAAAGGAAAATGGTCAATTGAACAACAACGAAGATTAAATGAGAAAATGAAGGAAGTAGTGAAGAAAGAGATCATAAAATGGCTGGATGCAGGCATTATCTACCCAATATCAGATAGTACATGGTTGAGCCCGATCCAATGTGTGCCTAAGAAGAGTGGTATCATGATGGTAAGCAACGATAAAAATGAGCTAATCCCTACTCACATTGCTACAGCTTGGCGAATGTGTATGGATTACCGTCGTTTAAATGTAGCCACAAATAAGGATTACTTTCCACTTCCATTCATTGATCATATGCTGGATAGGCTAGCTAGTAAGGCCTATTACTGTTTTCTTGATTGATACTCTAGTTACAACCTGATTGCAATCTCGTCGAAAGATCAAGCAAAGACAACATTTACTTGCCCATTTGGAACCTTTGCTTTTCGACGAATGTCATTTGGTTTGTGCAATGTACCAGCTACATTCCAAATGTGCATGATGGTCATCTTCTCTGATATGATCGAGGATTCATTAGAGGTATTTATAGACGATTTCTCTATTTATGGGCACAATTTTGATAAATACGCTAATAATTTAGCAAAAGTATTGAAGCGATGTGAGGACACCAATCTGGTGCTGAACTGGGAAAAATGCCATTTCATGGCAACTGAACGCATTGTCCTTGGCCATCATATATCTTGCCAGGGCACTGAGGTTGATAAAGCTAAGGTAAAGATCATTGAAAAGCTACCATCACCTACCAATGTAAAGGGAATAAGGAGTTTTATCGATCATGCTGGATTTTATAGACGTTTCATCCGAGACTTCTCCAAAATAGCAAAACCACTCTGCTCCTTGTTAGAGCAAAATAAAAAGTTTTTGTTCGATGATGCTTGTCTGGAAGTATTCCTTAAAATTAAACAACAGCTAGTGTAGGCATTCATTGTTGTCGCATCAGATTGGTCGTAACCGTTCGAGGTAATGTGTGATGCGAGCGACTTTGATGTGGGTGCTGTGCTTGGACAACGAAAGGATAAGGTATTTCATTCAATCTATTATGCTAGTAAAATTTTAACTGAAGCACATGTGAATTACACAACCACTTAGAAGGAGTTGCTAGCAGTAGTTTTTGCATTTTACAAGTTCCGCTCGTATCTTATCAATGTAAAACTTACAGTTTATATTGATCATTTTACCTTGAGATACCTTTTTGCTAAGAAAGATGTAAAACTCAAGCTGATTAGATGGATGCTACTATTACAAGAATTTGATGTTGAGATTAAAGATAGGAAAGGATCGGAGAACCAAGTAGCAAACCACCTCTCTCGTCTCGAATATGAAAGTAAAGATGGAAATAAGTCACAAATTATCGATGCATTTCCAGATGAGAAGTTATTCTTTATCGATGCATCTCCATGGTATGCAGATGTCGTTAATTATTTAGTTTGCGGAAAGCTACCGTTGAGTACAACAGGTCACCGGAAGGTCAGATTTCTTCGAGATACTGCGAAGTATCATTGGAATGAGCCATACCTGTTCAAGGTATGCGCTGACAACGTCATTCGTCGCTGCGTTCCTAAGGAAGAAATGCTTTCCATCCTGAAGTATTGTCACAATGCTCCTTATGGAGATCATTTTGGTGGTGTTAGGGCAACTGCAAAGGTCCTACAATCAGGATTTTTCTGGCCTACATTGTTTCGAGACGCCCACACTTTTGCTCAACAGTGTGACAAATGTCTGCGCACTAGATCAATATCTCGATGCAACGAGATGCTATAACAACCTATCATAGAGGTTGAACTTTTTGATGTTTGGGGTATTGACTTCATGAGACCATTTTCAAATTCTTTTGGAAATGTGTATATTCTGGTCATTGTTGACTATGTTTCAAAGTGGATCGAAGCAATAGCTGTTTCATAGGACGATGCTCGGATGGTGTTAAAGTTCTTTTACACATACATCCTTACATGATTCGGAATACCTCGAGCATTAATAAACGACCAAAGCACTCACTTCTATTGTAATCAAGTGGCGACAGCTTTAAAACGATATGGTGTGAAGCATCGCATGGTAACCACATATCAAATCGGCAAATTAAAGGTATTCTTGAAAAGTTGGTTAATCCATCTAGACGAGATTGGTCTTCATGGTTACATGATGCATTGTGGGCACTTTGCATTACATACGAAACACCGTTAGGAATGTCGCCATATCAGCTGGTTTTTAGTAAATCCTGTCACTTGCCTGTCGAACTTGAACTTAAGGCCATGTGGGCAATCAAGCAAGTGAACATGGACTATGATGCTGCTGGGCAGAAAAGATTGTTAGACATTTCAGAAATGGAAGAAATTTGACGCAGTACTTATGAAAATGCTGCTATTTATAAGGAAAAAATTAAGAAATGGCATGACAACATCATTTTACGGCGACAATTGTTCATAGATCAATTAGTGCTTTTATTTAACTTACGTTTAAAATTGCATCCAGAAAAATTACGCTCTAAATGGTCAGACCCTTTTGAAGTTGTCGAAGCATTTCCACATGGTGCAGTGACAATCAAGGATTTAAACAATGGGCACCAATTCAAAGTGAATGGCTAACGATTAAAGCACTACCTATGCCCAAACATTACCGAACAAAACGAGACCATTAACCTGGTCACATTTTCTTAAAATGTTGTTGTAATTTTTATTTTTTCTATTTACTTCTTATCTTTTATTTTCCTTTAATTAGTTACTTTAGTTTTCTGCAGAAATAAAAGATCTCTTTTTTGTCGACACACACGAAAGCACAACTTGTCGACACATCCAATTGATGACTCAGCGAAGTGTTTCAAAAAAGAATCACGTCGATTTTCTGCAAAAATATTCACTATCTTTCCCTTATTTAGTTATGGCAAGAAATTGTGGTGCTAAGACCCCATTAAAACCAGTGGCTGAATTGTCGGCAGCGATGGTCTGAAACGTCGACCAGCCACCACTCAAGGAGGTTGTCCTACTTTTAACGAAAGTAACGAACGACCGTTTTAATGAGGTGATGATGAAAAGAAACTGCCATCCCGAGCAAGGATTTCAGCTATCACCACTACTAACGTAGGGGAAACAAGCACCAGAACGATTTCACATCTAGGCTAGGAGCAATTCTATGATCATCCGGGAGGATACTCCCCATCTATGGTAAGAGAGTTTTATGCTAACTTGGTTGATCTAGAGCAGGAGTTCATCTTCGTCCGTCAAGGTCTGGTTCCATGGAGCGCTGACCACATCAATTCCCTCTTTCACATTACCAAGGGAGAAGATGAGCATGTCAAGTTTTTGGAAAACTTTAAAGAAGAAGGTACTGATATATTGTTGAATGACTTATACGTCGACGGTGCTGTTTGGACTGGCAACAATCCAAAAAATTATACGATGCACCCCCATTACCTTACCGTCCAAAGCAAAGTGTGGTTTCACTTCATAGACTGTCGTATCCTGCCATTTACTCACAGCACTACTGTTACACTAGACAGAATGTGCCTGCTACATTTCATAACCAATGGTCGACGAATTGATGTCGGAGAAATCCTTCATTAGGAAATCACTGAATCTGCCACCAAACAAACATGTATTTTGTCTTTCCCTTTCTGATCATGCTGTTATGTAAATAGCAGGAATTATGCCTCGCGAAGAGGAAGAATTTTTGGAGAACAAAGGCCCGATAAATTATGTTTCGGTGGAAAGAATGACAAGGGGATAAGAAATCCTTATTGTGAAGGAAGTACCACCGAAGAAGGAGAAAGAAAAAGGGAAAAAGAAGGACACCAAAATCCATGCGCCCACAGATCCTCATATTTGGAGGAAGCTTACTAAGATTGAATAGATTGTTGATCAGATGAGCATCCAACAAATCAAACTTGTTGGCGCAATGGACGAGATGGAGTATAAACAGAACCTATTTTATGCTTATACAAAGGCATGGAATACTGCTATTGTCAACGCATTAAGTAGTTTGAGCAAGAATCCCATGTCCCACTTATCATCAGAGAGGCAACACCGTCCACTAAGCACTGCGTCAAAAGGTAAAACTCAGTCTATCCATTCTTCTCAAATGGTCCACATTTCTGATGATGAGGACCAAGAAGTCCATTCGAGGGATGTGGATGACTGTTTTCGCAATATTGCCAACCTTTTTTAGGATAAATTTTCAAATAGTTTGGGGGCCAATATGGTGGAAAGAGAAGCCACTACTACTGAAGAAGAATGCACTACTATTGCCTTTACAGGTGTTGAAGAGGAAGAAGAGAAGAGAAGGAAAAAGAAAAAGATTTTGTGCCGAAAAATTTACTAGAGGAATTTATTGCTGCACTTGTCAGTGTGGGTGCATCTGTTGAAAACCTGGCACCATTTAGGGCGAGCCAGGCCGAAGCCGTCATATCCAGCAATGAGGATTATAATCCTCTAGCTATTGTGCCATATGTGGCACCACTTACTTAGATCTATCCATCGGATGTGACTGCCGATGAAGCCAACATCCAACCAACCATAGAGAAGCAATCCACTGCACTGGTTGACCTCAAGAAAAAAAAAAGACAAACGAAAGGAAAAGGTGAAGCACAAAGAGGAGCACCCTAAAAAGAAAAAGATGTCCAAAGCAGCCACATCCTCGGCTGCAACACGCTGAGTTAGTTTTTTATTTTTCAGTACATAGTTTAGTTGCATACATTTCATTTAGTTGTCTTTACATTTTGTTTATCTTTGCATTTTATTTGTTAGCACATTTGCATTATAGTTGCATTTCCATTCATATTTGTATAGTATTGTCAGTGCATTGGGGACAATGCAGACACTAAGTTTGTGGGAAAATGTGCATGGAATGGAAATGCAATTGCACCCACAAGTTTAGGAATTTATTTGTCTTTTTAGTTGAATGAAAGTATGCAAAGTTATGAAAAATTTGACCACAATTTTTCATTTGATGCTTAATTCTTGAATTATGTAAGATGATAATGTATGAATTGGATGAATGTGATTGAATGTTGTATCCTTCTGTTTTTGGATGAATAAGTGAAATTGCATTAGTAATAAATGAGTAGTATCATTATTTGAATCTTGAATTAACTTACCATTTGCAGCTATATATATATATATATATATATACACTAATAAAAGACACTCCAATGTGGGTGCATTATGACATAACAAGGGGGACACTCCACTGTAAGTTTTAGAAAAATTATCTATCCAAAGGCTATCACTGCAAAAGTGTATATCAATGCAATTACATGCTCCTTAGGGTTTTGTTGCACCACATCGTTACTGCCCAGGAATAAGAGTATAGTAATGCAATGACATCTCTCAATCACATAAAAAAAAGAGAAAGAAAAGTTGATAAAAAAAAGAAGAAAATATATGTATATGATAATAAATGTTGTATTGGTTAAGAAAATTGAAGCTTTAAAGCATGATGCTAACATTAGTGAAGTTGCAGTTTTGATTATTCATGCCTATAAATTGTCGGCGCAATGTTCTATCATATGAATGTAATTTATACATTAGGATCTCAGAGAATTTAAGTTGCTAGAATAAGTATTGCGGTGACAAGAATTTTGATACGACTTTGCTAGCTTTTATTTACTTAAGGACAAGTAAAAACTCAAGTTTGGGGGTATGATAGCATTAGAAATAACCATTAAAATCTCCCTTATTAGTTTATATTTTGTCTCCTTTGTATTACATTTAGCATTCAGTTTCAGCGTTTTATACTTAATATTTGTATTTTCTAAATCAGTGTTGTATGGCCTTACTTTCTTTCATTTTATTGCAATTGTGCTACTAATGTCGATGAATTCAGCATCAGTTTTGCGTCTAAGGTTATCAGCTCAGGAATTCACCTTAGAAGATAAGTGCAGGAAAGCATTCAGAACTGTTGCCACAAGTTTGGTGTAGAATTGCGGTCAACTATGTTACCACATAAATACTTCTACATTTTACTAGGGACTTTATGCTGTTAACATATCCAGAAGCACCAGCGCAGGAGAATGTCAAGTTGTCGCAGCGAATAAAAATCATAATTTGTGTCCAAAGATGTCGTGACAATCTGCAACTACTTAATGCACAAACCAGATCTGCGTGAATGCATAGCTGGCAATAAGAAACTTATACAGTTGTAAAAAGGGAGTTAGATCTGAGAAGGGGGTAGACCTATATTTTTCAGTGGTTATAAATAGAGGGAAGTGAGAGAAGATCATCATCAAGCGGGTGAAGAAATTAATTATACATTTTCTGATTTTCTTAAAGTGAGCTGCCATGGAAGCTTAACTTCCCAGTAGTGTGATCAGGTGCAACAAGGAAGCAACTACTTCTGACGAGAAGTGCCTAGGTATGACTCAAGAGGAACACTTACGGAGGGATTTTAGTAGATTAGGAATAGCATGCTTCAAGTTCTTCTTTGAGTCCTCTTGTATGTTGATGAATTTTGTTAACTATTAATTTTGCGTGGAAGTACCTATTAATGTTAGATCTATTTTGATTTCTACTCAATTCTTCTCATCTGTTTATATTTGGATTTAATTATTTTGACCACGGAAGTACGATTGCAGTCACAGTCACTGGAAGGTGCGACGACAAAGTTAGATTAACAAGCAAGACAACATAAGTTGCTTGATGCAAGAAGGAATTCTAGCCACTTGTTCTTGAGTGCGAAGCATTGCCAGCACTGGAAGGTGTGGTAATTGTGAGCATTTGGGTCTTTGTTAAACAGAGAAGTCGATAGCAATGAGATTTCATTAGAACTTAATTGCGACGACAATTCATCTATCAGTTACCTTGTAGTCACATTTAGCGTTGTCAACTTGTGAAGTCAAGGATCCCCCTATTTCTTTACACTTGATTTACTTCTTTTAATTTTCTGAATTTACATTTACAAACGTCTTCAACGAGCAATTCATTTTCTATTAATTTGCTCTGAAATTTTATCTTAAATTTGCATTGACAGATTTAACTCTTTTATTAATGCAGTCTTAACTAAATTGCAGTGACATTACTCTTAACAATTCTTTTCATTTAGACTCTAATTGCTTTGACAAGTTTAAGCAACAAGAACACCATCCTTGTAGGATCGATATCTGACAGACTCACATCTGTCTACTATACTTGCATCGATAGTGTTCGCTTGCACATAATTGCTGTGAGGTTCATAGGCCTATCAGTTCCCAAAGCTTCATGTAGCTTACCCTAGAGCTTCGAGGTAAATCGTGGGTCCCTATCGGATATGATAGATGCTAACACCCCGTGCAGACGTACGATTTCAAATACATATAACTCTGCTAACTTCTCTAGTGGATAATCCACTCGAATAGGAATGAAATGAGCCGACTTGGTCAATCTGTCAACTATAAACTAGATGAAATCTTTCTTCCTCGGTGTCAACGATAATCCTGTAACAAAGTCCATGGTAACCCGCTTCCATTTCCATTCTGGAATGGTAATCGACTGTAGTAATCCAGACAGTACCTGATGCTCGGCTTTTACTTGTTGACACACTAGACATCTAGTTACGAGCTTTGAGATTTCTCGTTTCATATATGGCCACCAATACATCTTCTTTAGGTCGTTATACATTTTCACACTGCCCAGATGAATGGAGTAAGTACTGTTGTGAGCCTCTAACAAAATGTCCCATCTTAAATCGGAATCATCAGGAATACACACTCTGCCTCGAAAATATAACATACCATCATTATCAACAGTAAATCCAGTAGTGGCATCATTCCACATATGTTCTCTCTTAACTGTGAGCTTGGAATCCTTTCTTTGTAACTCTCGAATCCACTGTAGGAATAGTGGTTTCGTCTTAAGTTCAATAAGACAAAACCATCACTCTCCAGTGACAAACAAGCATTCATGGCCCTCAACGCAAACAACGACTTTCGGCTTAGAGCTTCAGCAACAACAACAACATTAGCCTTCCCCGAATGATAATCAATCACACGGTCATAATCCTTCAGTAACTCTAACCATCATCGCCATCTCAAATTCAGCTCTTTTTGCATCATCAAATACTTCAAACTCTTATGATCTGTAAAGATATGACTTCTCTCGCCTTACAAATAATGTTGCCAGATCTTCAATACGAAGACAATGACTGTTAACTCCAAATCGTGAGTCGAGTAGTTCTTCTCATGCAGTTTCAGCTATTGGGAGGCATAGGTTACCACTTTCCCATGTTGTATCAACACACAACCCAACCTATTCAATGACGCATTAAAACTGAAGCCTCTGTTAGCATTTTCTTCAATCGATCAAAACTTTGCTGGCACTTTTTTGACCAAACGAACTAAACATTCTTCTGAAGCAACTTTGTCATCGACAAAGCTATAATGGAGAAATCTTTAACAAACCATTGGTAATAGCCTGCTAGTCCTAGAAAACTGCGTGCTTCAAAAACATTCTTAGGGATTTTTCAGTTAAGAACAGCAGAAACCTTACTTGAATCAACTCATATTCCTTCCGAAGATACAACATGCCTAAAAAATTTGACCTCTCTGAGCCAGAGTTCACACTTACTGAATTTTGAATACAACTACTTTTCTTGCAGAATCTGTAATGCTTCTCTCAAATGCTGTGTATGATCATTCTCCGTTTTAGAATAAATTAGTATATCATTGATAAATACTACCACATACCCTATCCAACTGAGGCTGAACGACTCTGTTCATCAGGTTCAAAAATGCTGCCGGAGCATTAGTCAACCCAAACGGCATCACCAAAAACTCGTAATGCCCATATTGAGTCCTAAACGCAGTTTTTGGCATATAGCACTCTTTAACCCGCATTTGATAATAACCTAACCTGAGGTCTATTTTGGAAAATACTGTTGCACCTTTCAACTGATCAAATAACTCATCAATACGAGGCAACGAATATTTTTAAGATTTTTTGGAGACTTCTATCGGTACTTAATGGACAAGTTCATGAAATGTGCAGATTACTACTAATACAAGTGACCGTTTTACCGATACAAGTGACAGTTTTACCGATACATGTCTTACTTCTACCGATACTAAAAACTCCAAAGAGTTAGGAAGTCCTACCTTGCAGCTTCTACCGATACAAGCATCCTAACTACCGATACAAGCATACACAGAACTACTGATACCTACTATACAACTATCGATACAACTTAAGTTAGTAAGCAACCTCTCTCCTACCCTATATTTGTATCGATACAAGCATGGGTTCTACCAAAACAAGTATACAAAATTCCAAAATTTATACAAATTCATCCACAAATTTCATTTCATAAACATTAGTTGAAATTGGACAACATAGCATATTTAAGGACAACACCTAACATTACATTTAAGTAATCGATACGTACATATAACATTTGTCAAGCATTCAAGTGTTCAACATCAACCAAAGCATTACAAGTATCATTCAATTTCGACATAAACATTCACAAAATAACATCATCCTAGTACATGCCATATAACCAAGTGATGTAAGTGCTACCGAACTAGCTCTCGAATAGTGTGATGTCTTCGAGGTAATCCGATCTTCAACCAGCCAAAACGAAATCTACAAAACAGCAACAATACACAAGTAAGCTTTCTAGTTTAGTAAGTTCGCAAATAGGATGTCATAGCTAATCATTAAGCATAGTGATGACAATTAACATAAGAGTCGTAAAACTTCCTCTTTAATTGATCTCAAACTGCACAGGTTCATGTGTCTTCGTTATAACAATCTTATGCTCTACTGAGTCATAAGTCTTCCTTTTTAACAATCTTATGCTCTATCGAGTCATAAGGCTTCCTTTTCAACCATTCTCATGCTAATTTCGAGTCATGAGTCTTCCTTTATCACATTCTCATTCTTATCTCGAGACATGAGTCTTCCTTTTAAACATCAAGAAAATTAAAATACTTTGCCAAGAGATAATATTCAGCAGTTTAAGTATAAAATATAACAAACAAACTTCCCGGACTAAATTGCAGTTTAAGTGAAACTTCAGGGACTATTCTATGATTTCCCCTTCCTACGATCTGTGGCTCAATCTTGATCTATCACAAAATAAATCAATTCTCCCATTAAATCATATAATTTAATCAATTTACAATATAAGTCCTTTTCAAAAAATTATGAAATTACCCCTAAACTTTGCATTTCTATTCAATTTAGTCCTTAGAGCCAAAACATGTAAAATAACCATTTATAAGTTTACCCATTTCCAATCGAATATTCTAGGATAAAATCTCAACTCATTCATACATCTATTTCACATCAAGGGTATGTACTTTTACCATTTTCACAATCTAGTCCTTAAACCCTAATTCATCAAAAATCACTTTTCAAACATGTTAAACCCAATCTTCAATCTTTCAAATATTCCATAAACATTTAAAGACAAGCTCATTCATCAATGGAAAAAGTTATAACATTTGACAGAATCACAAATTAGTCCTTGTATCAACTAGACTAAGCTAATATGGACTCAAAAACATAAAAATTACTAAAAACGGTTGACATTTGCTTACCCAAATCAAAGCTCAAAGTTAAGGGTTAGAAACCCTAGTTCTTCCTCTCCCTTTCCGTATGGAAGAAGATAGAAATGAGAAAATATGGTGAAATTTTCTATTTCTCTCTTTTTAATTCATTAATATAGTAATGGAATTTTTTTAAATATTTAATCTTTCATAATTAACTTAATTTAATCCATTTTAACCTTAATTAATCACACCTAATTACCATGTCAATCCACTCACATAACGACTATTGTCTAATTCCCCCTTTTGGTTCTTTTGAGTAAATAATTCTACTTTTACACTTGTTACAATTTAGTCCTTCTTACTTAATCAATTATTTAATCGATAAAATTTTCTAACCAAAATTTAATATAACTCTAATGACATCATAAATACTCACTAATTAATATTTATGACTCGACTCGTCGGAATTGTGATCCTGAAATCACTGTTTTAGATACCACTGAAAATCAGGTTGTTACATGGATCGATCTGCCATTTGAGCGAAATAGGATTAGAGAGTTGTGACAAAGAAAACATTGCCATTTAATCAAGGATTAAATAAGGATATTGCAGGAGAGAATAAATTGCCTTGAATCTGCCTCTAGATTTCTTTTGTCTTGAGGAGAAATTTCGATGACAAAATTTTCTTTTAGAGTGGAAGAGTTGTCACACTCGATTTTCATTAAGTTTAAAATTTGAGAGTTAATCACATAGAATAGTAAATCGACGGGCTCTACTAGAAAATTTAAAAAAAAATTGTGATTGATTGGTAAATACAATATAATATATTAATTGTTTTCTCCCAATGAACTAAATTTACGAAAACATTAAATAATAGTACAATTGACAATAATTATAATTATTTAAATGTTACTTACCTGATATTACTTCAACTTTTAGTTTGAGTAAATTATATTTTGATTTTTTCTACAATATTGATATGTGTTTATATAATTTAATTCTATTAACAAACCTATCAAAAAAAATATTTTACACACATTTAATAATTTATAACTTATGATAATTATATTAAATTATATTTATATAATATATTTTAGAGCAAAGTTTTGACATTAACAAGGAACCTTGTGTCAGTGGATTTGTTTAAATTTTAACAACTAATATATTTTATTGTATAACTTAATATTTCTTCTAGATTTTCTTTGTAGATGGAAAAGTTGAGCTCTAATAATTTTAAATTTTAAAAATTAATGTTTTATTGTGGAAATTTATTTGCATTAAATATCAATTAGTATGTATTAATTAAATTAGGATAAATTACACAAACAATCATACAATTTTGGTGTAGTTGACAAAATAGTTATTCTGGTTTCAGTTCAGTCACTCAACTTGCAAAAAATGACAAATCAGTTACTATTGTTACAGACGTAATAGAAAGCTGAGGTGGCTCGTTAACTTGCCATGTTGGCATCCCACATGGAAACAACAGACTCTACACCATCCCCCGTTAACTTGCAGTAGTAGAAGAAGAATAATAAAAACAAATGCAACCCATAAGAAATCCCTTTTTTGGGGAAAAAATTGAAATACGAACTCGGAAATCAACAAAGCAATCAAGCAAAGAAGAAAGAGATATGTTATTAAGAGTTTTTTTTTTCAATTTTTTTAGATCAAATACTCTCCAAAAAGAGTACGGTTCTATGTGAACAAATCCATTCCAAAAAAAAATAAGGAGAAACTTTAAATTTCTTCTTTGGTCCTTCAATTGAACTTGCAATCTACAAAAATTATGGTCAAATCTAAAGAGAATCGAAAAGATCGAAAAATATTTTTGTAAAAAAAATTTTGTTGTTGATAAATTTGACGAGAAATTTTTAGAGAATCTGAATTTGGGAATGAGTATGTACAAATTGGTTAGGTGTCGAAGGGATGAAGTGTTGGGGGAGGTTGAAATTTATCCACAACAGCAACCCAGTTAGTGCAAGTGGTGCAAGTGGAGAAAAAAAATCCTAACCCAGTTTAATGGCGGTGCAAGTGGTGGTGGCTAGAGCACTTGTCGTTAGTGCTGCTGTTACTACTGGTAATGCAAGTGAGAGGAATCTTACAGTCTCTTCTTTTTCTTCTTCTTCTTCCTTCGAAAAAAGTTAGTGGGTGATGATTTGTCACTTTTCGATAACGTTAGTAACTGATTTGTTATTTTTCAAAAATTGAGTGACTACATTGAAACCAGAGTGACTGTTTTGTCAACTGCATTAAAATTGAGTGGCTGTTGGTAAAATTTACCCGTTAAATTATTTTGAATCTTTATTTTCATACTCACATAAACAAAATATTTTAATTGAACTTGAAAAAATCATCTATTCTATCTACACATTATTTTATACTATTAATTATTTTGCGTTTAAAATTTATATTAAATTCTTTAACGGGTTGTATATTTTCATTTTTCAATAATTAAAATATTTAGTTTATTTTTTATAAAAAAATTAAATAATAGTTTGTAAATAAAGTGAAATTATAACATTTTCAATCATTATTTTATATCAAAATATAAATATAGTTTTATCTATTTGAATTTATTTATAGTATGCTGATTACTAAATTAAACGTAATTGAATAATACACAAGATGCATGGGAAAGTATAATAAAAAGCTTTAAAATTATTTCACTATTTACGTAATAACTTTATAGTTGATGGAAACTTATACCTGATAATGGATAGGGCTTCTATCCAGGTTCGAAGGCTTATTCGAAAAATGGGAGAGTTTAAATAAAAATATAAATTTGAAAAATAGGTATGGATAAAAAATAATGACCGTTTTCTAAATAGGTCGGGCCTCGGGTAAGAATTTTTTGCTCAGGCCAATCTCGACCTTGCTCGAATAAACCTAAACCCTTTTCCTATTGTTTTGCTGCTATTATGTTACTATTTTACTGTTGTTATGTTTGATGTTTTGCTACCATTTCGCTATTATATTGCTATTATTTTGTAGTTATTGTTTAGATATTGTATAGCTTTTATTTTATTGTTCATTTTGCTACTATTTTAGAGGCATTTACTTGCTAAGTTGCAACTATTTTAGTGTTATTTAAGTATAAAGACTTTTTAATGTATTTTCAATTTTTTGAGAAATTTTTTGTTTTAATGTTCTTAGTGTATTTGATAGATTATATTTTTAATTTTGTTTTTATATAAAAATATAAAAATAATTAATATTGACAGGTCGGGTTGAGTTTGGATTTAAAATTTTGGTTCAGCTCGGCCCGACCCATGATTAAGTCTAGAGAAACCTAATTAATTTCGATTTTAGTAAATTAATTTGATTTAATCAAAAGGCTTAATGATAAATTTAGTCCTCAACGTTAATATTTTTTGTCAATTTGGCTCTTATTTTTTGTTTTTTGAGCTAAATTTGACCTTTAATCTTTCAAAAAGAGTCAAATCCTTTTTTTAATGGAAATGTTGACGTTGTTGGCGTGACAATTTGTATGGCAGTCTATGTGTACATCATCCTAATATAATATCGTTTGTCTTATATGTCACATCAACAAATAATTTAAAAATTATAAAAATTAAAATTAAAATTAAATCAAAATTAAAATTAAAAAATAAAAAGTTTCATAAAATTAAAAAAAAATAACTTGGAGTACATATGGATTGTCATGCAGGTTATCGTGTTTAAAAATTTAAAATATTTTAATTAGTATTCTCGTTAAAAATATATAAGCATTAATGTCAAATTTAGCCCTTAATATTTATGTATTTTAATTAGACTTAATGTCAAATTTAACCCGCAATTGCGTATAACTATTGATAGTTTAAGGGCTGAATTTTAAATTATGTCTCATCAAAATATAGCACCCAATTGCACATAACTATTGACAGTTTAAAATCTTAATAAAATTTGGAAGTTGTTAAGACGAGATAATGTGGCTAAATTTTTAATCTTTTTTTTTGGATTTTTTATTTTTATAACTCTTAAAAAAATTTTAAATGATGATGTGCTAAAATCTCAAAATATCATATCATTACACCTTAAGGAAATCCAAATTTAAGGAATAAATTGGAAAAGTTGTCAAGTTTAGGGACTATGATGAGAAAAGTCATCATCTTTAGGGACTAAATAGTGCATTAAAAAATTCTGAGCTAGCTTTAATAGGTTTAAAACTTGAGAACATCATAACTATTGACCACTGACTTGTCCTTAACCTTTGGCATGTATTTGAAGTTTGAACGATACGAGACCAAGAATTTGTTTGTTGTCTGAGATGTATATAAAATACTCTGCACTGCATGGAAGGCCTACCGATTATGTGCTTTCAGGTTTGAATGTATTGAAATCTCAGACCCCACCATCATCAGATAATTTCAATCTTCTTTTTCTTTGTTTTCCAGGTAGCTGGACAATTCCATTCCTTCTACACCTAATCCCTGGGCTGGGCGAGTCTAAGATGGATTAGGCGGCTCAACATCATCCGCTTTCATCAATTTTATTTCAATTATAAATAGGGTTTTTTGAACTTAAAAAAAAAATGAGCAAATTAATTTCATAACATTAGATTAAAGAGTAAACGAACCCTTCTGTTAAAAATTCTATTCATCCTGATGTTAAAAATCAATCCATGTAATCAGCATGAGGTACACATAGCATGTTACATTTCATTATCTGATTATTACTTCAATCAAGCTAATTTTTAACAATACAACTAGATTTTTTTTAAAAAAAATCAATTTGTTCAATATAAAAATTTTTATGATATTTTTACGTAAATTTAAGGATGGGATCTCAATGTTTGTAATTACTTCCAAATGTAAACAAGTTTTGCTGGTGTTGGTTACAAGAAAGGACTTTTAATCTATTGTGGGCTACCTAACTGCACTATGATAGCGACCTGACTAATGACTAGGATGCCATTGCCAACCTCTTTCCCGTTTTAGCCAACACATTTTCTTCTCCTTGTTGTTCTAGTGTGGTCACTGCTCACCCCTTTTGCATTCTTAGATTTATTAATAATATATATCTTAAGGACCAGACTACATGCATTGCTCTCAGCCTCCATTTTAGCCCCTTCACTTCAAATTCTTATGACTACTCCCTCCCAACTGTTAACTCACATGCTTTCATCATCCTCTCCAAATTCTTCAGTCAACAAATCCAAATCAAGTTTCAAACTAAATGTTTTTTTTCTTCCTTTGTTAACCCCCAATGCTCTCTAATATTGCAGCATTGCCAGACTAGCCCACCAGGGGTTGTTTATTATTATTATTATTATTAACTCCCAGCCTTCAAAGATGACCGAATTGCGTCAGTTTGCTAGCTACTTTCATCACTGCTTACGTACAAAGCTCAAACACAATCCATTATGTTCGTTTGAATGGGAAAATTGGTCTCAACAGTTCGCATATGTTCTCACAAATCTACTAATCTTGTTTTTGCCCCACAAGATTATAATATTCCTAAACATCCTATATATCCTCAAAGAAAAGACTATGATAAAGTGAAAAGGTTTGTTAATTCATAGTGTAACCAACATCATTAGCTACTAGATTATAGATAAGTTTTTGTTTTAGTCACTTAATTAAAAAAAGTTACAATTTAATCACTAAATTATGAAAAATTTTTATTTAAGTCACTAAGTTGTTAAACCCAATGTTATATGGTTTTCTCTATTCACATTGCCTACACTAATTGAAATTTCTCTTTCTGCTCTTCTTCTACAATTTAGTTTTTTTTTCATAAAATAGTTTTGGGTTTCATGAATCTAAGAATCAAAATTTAAACAGTTTTTTCTTCAATCTCTAACATTGATCGTAAATTGACTTAGATCTAAGATATGTTCCATCGATAAGTATTGACCCATTGTATCGATTGTTGAATCGTCGCTTAAAGCTCGCAAAAAGAACCTTATTTCAAAAAGAAAAAAAAATTAATAATCCAATAACTTAATTAAAAAATTTCAATTAATTCAATGATCAAATTATAATTTTTTTTAATTAAGTAACTGATACGAGAACTTCCTTATGATATAATTTTTAAACCTAATGTTATGATAGCTATTTTATAAATTTAGGTTTATCATAAAAAGAAAATAAAAAACAGAGGATTTGATGCCTCTCTCACATGAGTGAGAGAGCAAGTGAGAGAGAGTGAGTGAAGGGCGGATGGATGGATGGATGGATGGATAGAGAGATCTGAAAACAATCATGATTGCTAAAAACCAGATTATTCCCTGGCATGGGCCACCACGATTCCAAAAGAGAAAAGATCACATGTCATTACCAACATCTTCCCTCTCAAAAACATATCATCTTCCTCCAACATATTGCTAACAATCATCCCCTTCCCCCTTCTGTCCATTCCTTGTTTAATTTCCAAATATTTCATCATCATTACCATGTTTTTTTTTCTTTTCACCCATCTTCCTATTTCTCATGTTTAATCATTTCCCCAAGCTTTCAAAATGATTCACAAAGATTTCTCTCTCTCTCATATGGGCTTTAGAATTAGATAAATTGAGCCCCGAACTCTATTTTTTGTTTAAATACTTTTTTGGTCCCTATTATTTTTGAAATTGGTCAAATTATGCTCCTTTTCCAATCTTTTATTTTAAATTGATGGCTTAATAATTAAATTTTAAAATTAATTGATATTTGGGGAATTGCTCATTTTTATAGGCCGAGCTTTGAGATATTTTAGATGGTATTCTTATTTTATTGAGCAAGGGTTTTAAAAGGGGTACAATTCAGATTGATAATCTCAAGGTAATCAGAGCCATACAAAAACATAGGAGGGAGGATTCAGGAATCACTGTGCTTAGAAGGGTTCAACGAATTTTGAGATCTGAAGAACAATAGTAAATTAAATATGTTCTTAGAGAAGCTAATACAGTGACTGACTGTTTAACAAAGATGAGCTTAGAGTGAAAGACAAGCTTATAGATCTTCGAGGACGCTCCTGATGAAATCTTAAAGATGTTGCAACGAGATAAAATTAGTGATGCTTTTGATTAATTGAATTTGATGTAATTTTATTTTTTATCGCCAAAAAAATCACATTTCTTCTTTGCCTATCTTCTTCAATTTGTTTTTTTGAATATAATTGCCAGGAAGAATTTGTTCTTTTTTACAAATTTGATGTTGATAAATCCACGGATCTAGAAATTCATTTTGGACACTTGAACCTTCTCAAACTGTTTCTTTTTAAGAACCAAAAAGATTTGTACAAAAATAATAGATGCCAAGAAGAACAAAAGACCTTGGACGCGTAGTGTGTCTTGAAGTACTATATCTGCATCCCCCTGACCAAATCCGCCCACATTAGGATTAATTGTTAATGGTTGATCGAGTTTGATAGATTCACCCTCTGAAACAAGAAGTTCTGGTCCTCGGGGGATAATATCAACCACTAGATGTCCATTCAAGGCATCCGTTATGGTTATTTCGTACCCTCTTTTTTCTTTTCGTATGATTTTGCTTACTATACCTGTTTTCGTAGAATTATAAACTGTATTGTTACTTTTGTTCCCATCGGGATAAATCTGGCCCCTTCCCCTGTTTCCGCCTACGTATATGGGATATTTTAAGAAATGAACATCCTTATTCCTAGCAGGGTCTGGGGAAAGAATAGGAAAGGTGATTTCACTATATTTTTTACCAGGAACAGGGTCTATCACAAGAATATTTTTCTTAGTGAGGCGGTAGTTCCGAAAAGACAGATTGCCTATTTTTTCTTTCATCTCGGGTGAAATACGATCAGGCGAGGCTAACTCAAACCCCTCTGGTAAAATAAGAACAATACCCACATTCAAAGCCCCTTTCTTACCATTAGCAAGAACTTGTTTCAGTTGCATGTCATAAGGAATTCTAACAACCGCTTCAATTACAGTATCAGGAAGTACCGCTTGTGGAACCTCAATATCCACGAGTTTATTCGCTAAATGGCAATTGGCACATACAATACGCCCAGTTGCTTCTCGTGGATTTTCATACCCCTGCCTCGCAAAAATGGGATATGCAATTGAAATGGAAGCCCCGAATATTATATAGATCATGAGCGATACGGAAATATATCGAGTAATCTCCTCCTTTATCCAAGAAAAAGTATTTCTAGTTTGCATGGTCCAATCATTGGTCCCGAAAATTTCTATAACAAAATTAGGCAAGTCACTAGTATAGTTCCCTACCCACGATTCTGCTATTTACTTTTACTAGAAAGGTAGAAACAAGACCAGATATAATTTGATCGTTTCTTTTTGGATTCCTATACGAAGCTTTTATAGATGTGTTTCTAGGTATTCTTTTATCATTTTGTCCAACAGGAAGAGTTCCTCTACGTCTATGAATTGTTCTAGAATACTCTTTTCTTGAATATCATTACATGGTAGTATCTATTCATATTTTTTTAAACCTTTGACAATGCACATACACCTTGCACACACTGGTGCTCGAACCCAGGCCTCCTAGGATGAATAGCATCCTCTTAACCACTAGAGCCACTCGTTGGGTTCTATCTTCTTCAATTTTACTTTGCTCTAATCTTCTCGCTAAGTTGATATACACTTGTGAGTTTGGATGTGCATGCTAGCATGTGACAATTGGTCTTAAACTATAAAATTATAAAATATTGTCTACGTTTTTTACCCACATATTTTTTTCATTTATAATTTCGTTAAACTTTTGACTTTAATCAATTTACTAATATATAATCTCTTATTGTTATTCGCTTTTGACCGCAACTTTAAAAAATATATAAATATTTAAATTAAGTTAAACTAATATCATCTGATGCGGGTCAATAGATGTTGTTAATCCAAATTAATCAAAACGTAAACTAATTCATACGTGGAATATACTTAGACGCTCTTGATTCCGTCTCTGCGTATATTCCCAATAAATAGCCTAAAAGATCTGGCATGTGAGGCAAAATCTGGGGCAACCAATCAAGTTAGGGAAAAAAGGATTAATGATGATAGACTTTTTGGCAGAATAGCATCAATTTGCGACTAATGTAATCCAACTCTAATTATTCCCTAAAACATAACCAATTCGCATTTGTTACTTTTTAAAATTCCAAAATTATATATAAACCCGAAGAACCCTAACTCATCAGCAGGATTTGGTGATATCTAAGACTCAGAATAGAACTCTAAACTCTTATATGAAGCAAAGACTGAGAATAGAATTCTAAAGCTGTCTCGGTTATCTCCTAAATCTGCCCTTTATAATACTTAATTAAGTATATCTTAACGTGAACGGCACCTGTTATTAATAAAACTAGTAATAATTTAAGAAAATGATTTAGGATATTTAATCAAAATTAAAATCGAAATGGAGGAGAATAAAAACAATTATTGTTGGAATAATAGGAAGCCATATTTTAACTTGTAGATTATGATTGCGGCAGGTAAGCTATGGGTTCCTTCAATCTTGCCACCAATTGCTCCGCACCATCATTTTACTTAATTCAAACACAGAATTTTCTTTTTTTCCACATAAAAGTCTTTTCATTTCATAACCTAAAAAACGTTGATTTGTTGGGATTCACGTATGAATAATTAAATTAAATATTAACTAAAAAACACAATCATATTAATTGAAAAATTACAATTAATGCTATTTAATTTGGGATTGTATTTGAACAAATATTATATTGTTACCATTATTTCGCCAATGAATAAAAGTGTTTGTATATAGCGTATCTTAAATTGAAAAATAAAAGCATAATAATAAATTTAGTTCTTAATATTTATTTATTTATTTAAGTTTTTCTTTTTATTTTTCTAGTCATTTTGATCTTCCAATCTTTAAAATTTTGTCAAATTATTTTTTTGGACGAAAAATTAATTGAATAATATTTTTTATCAGAATTGAACAATATTGATGTGGTCACTAACGTAATAGTCCACATGTAACTCATAAAAATTCAAAAAAAATAATAAAATATTTAAAAATAAAAAATTTAAAAAGGGTTCATAAAAACTTTTACAAAATTTATCGATGTTAATCGTGAAGTATAAATAATTACCACTTGAGTTACCATATCAATATTGTTAAAATTTTAACAATTTAATAAGTTTTTCATCAAAAATAAATAATTTAACTAAATTCTAAAGATTAAAAGTTAAATATAAAAAAATAAACATCACAATAATAAAATGAGAAAATAAATCTATCTTTATATAAAAAATAAAATACCCAAAGGGAAAAACTGAGTTATTGGGATTGTACATAAAATCAATTAAGCAAAACAAAATTTCTTGTCCCTATTTGTTTTCCTTGTTATAATTAGAAGTTGAATGGGTTGAAATTAAAGCCTGTGGAAAGGGCCAGGGAAGGTCCTTGGTCCTCTTTCTTTCACTTTAGTCGCATAAGATTATGCAGTTCCCAAGAGATTTTGGAGCACTTGGGGAATGGGGTAGACAGGACCACCAGGCATTGGGGTTAGGGTTAGGAGGATTTAACATTTAAGGAACGGAAAAAAGGCCTTTTTTTTTTTTATTAACACCGACCTATTTAGTTTCTCCCACTAGACAAGGTACGAGGAAAGAGGTTTCCTTGTTTCTTATCATAGATAAATGTTGCAGTTGAGTTCCCCAACCCAATATTAAAACGTATAATTTTGATTAAATTGTCCTGCTGTACATCTTATAAGTGTGTTAATCCCGACAGAGGAGGATAATATTAAGTATACTGACGGAATTAAGCATATATATAATGTGAAATTAATTATTTCTGAAATGAACAAAAGAGAAAACGAAGAGGAAAATAACCCTTCTAGTGCTGACAATATTCTGCACATTAATTAAGTTTAGTAGTGATCAATGATTTCTATTCTGCAGGACAAATCCATGAATCAAGGGTACCTTCAGTTCTTGAAGAAACGGTGTCCAATCCCTTGTCATGGTGGAAAGCTGATGAGGACGCTGAGTAGTTCATTTTGCAGCTGTTGACTCTTTGTGAATTATGATCAGTATTACCATAACTCCCATCTAAAGGCCTCAAATGCTCTTGGTTCCCATCGTTTAAGCCAACCCCATGACTTTGTAAGCCACCGACGCTTGCATTACCATGACCATGGCTCAACCCCAGTTCATCAATGGAAGGCATGGCTGAGCTTCCCTGGGACTTCACACCGAAACCAGGCAAATTAAGAGATGGGTGTAACGGAGGAGGGTCTAGAAAGGACTGGAACGATAGTATGGGGCTCTGGTTCTGCAAGTTTGACATATTATGAGGCTGCTTTAGTAAGCCTATATCACCAGGGAGTTGATAGTTACTAGAACTAGCATTCAAAGCAGTAGGATTAACGGTGGTATCGCTTGTAGTATTGGTAATATTAGCAGCATCAAGTAAAGGAGAAGATGAGGATACAAATGGAGACGTCTGAACCCTTTTAGCCGAGGGACGTAAAGGGTAGAGAGAAGCTAAAGGTTCCAAATGACTGGACCGTAAGCCAGATCCAAAAAGGTCCAGCCTTCGAGAATATGATGAACCTGAAAATGGTGGTGCAGGTATTCCAGTGAATTCTTGCACCATTGCTCTAAAATTGGTTGTGTCGGTGGTGAGAACTGTAGTTGGTGCTCTCCTTGACGCTCTTGTTCGTTTCTTGGGGTTCTTTACAACACTTGTTTTCTGATCCGACTGTGTTGAAGATCTTACACCATTCTCATGAACTGATGTTGATTGCACCGATGCTGAGCTTGGAAATGAAACTTGATTAAATCCTTGTGAACCTATGATAGACTGGCTTGATAAAGATGAGCCTGGTAGGTTATTAAAGTCAATGCGGTTGGGTTCGGATCTGATACTCATTCGAGGCCTAACACCATCAAAATTTAGCAGTGAATTTTTTGGTTGAGATTGAGAAAATTGGTTGAAATAATTCAGCGAAGGAATAGGATCAAAGAAAGTGAGTGGCTGGTTTTGGTGGTGGACGACTAGTGACGGTGGTTGATTTGACAATGGATTAAAATGGCTTGAAGCGTTCAAAAAAGCTGCGACGGACGCAGGCCTTGAGTCATACTCTTCATCACCACCACTTGAAGATTGCATACTACTACTGTTACCAGAATCCATAGCCAGAACTTCGATTATACTATCTTTGAAAGGCAATAAAAAAAATAGTTAAAGCAATTATGAAGACACTAGAAAAGTAGGCAAGAAATGAATGAAAAGAAAATACATCTTTCTAAAACAGCTTTGAGAAAGTTGCCATGTTCTTAGAGGCTAAAGCTTCCCAATTCCTCTGATATCGACCCTGATCTTCCCTTCTGATTTTCACCCAAATAAGATAACTTTCTATGATAGTTTCCAAACACAAGCAACAACGTTTCTTTTTTCTTTTTTTTCCCCTCTTCTTGTTATTGCTTCCTTACCCTATACACGATGGATGATCTGAATTAGGGTTTTTGGAGTAGGAAAAGAGAGAAAAGAAAGGAGATGAAAGGCTATTTAAGCTTTGTAATTTGATTGAAGAATAGATGGGAGACAAGGGTCTCTCATCAAACAAATGTTTTCCACTAAGAAATCTTTACAAGATAGTGCGGGGTGGGGTAGCCATCGGAGAAGAGAAAAGAGGTGGCGGTGGCTGGCAACGGGTCAAACTCAAATGAATGAGATAGAGAGAGAGAGGGGTTGGCTTAATAATATATGCTCATTGCTATATTAATGTGAATGTAAGAAAAGTATACGTGACATTAATTTTAACTTTAAACTGTATAGCAATACCCTATCTTTACCAAAAGAATATATACTAAGAAAATTAAGGTTTTTTTTTATCGAGCTTTAGCTTAATAAAAATGAGGGATGATTATATAAAACTGTAATTTCATATTATTTTTATCTCTTTTTAATAGAAAAATAATAAATTAAAATTTTTCTCTTAATTTTAAATATTTAAAAAAAATATTAAATCCAACTAAAAATAAAAATAACAATGTTATTAATTATAACAATGAAAATGACATATTTAACAACATTTAAAAACGTTTTTTCTCTTATATAAAAATTGATAAGAATTATAGATCAAAGTAAATTATTGTATAAAAATTTAATTAAAAAAACTATTTTTGTTGAAAAAAGAATTTTAAACGGTAATACTAAACTAGAATTATGAGTATTTTAGATAAATTATAAAAATGGTGATTAAATTATTATCTTCTTTTTATTTTAGTTATTAAACCATTAATTTTTTTCAATTTAGTTATTAAACTTTTGAAATAAATATTTTGGTCACTCAAAGATTTGGGCTTTTTGGTCTAATAACAAATTTAACCCTCCAATGTTTACGCATTATATCAATTTGATCCTAGATATAAAATATTTAACAAAATTAACCCTCAATGTTTACAAAATTTATCATTTTAGTTCGAATTCTAAAAAACTCAATAAATTTAGCCCTCAAAATTTACAAAATTTGTTAATTTAATTCTAATTCAAAAAAGTCAATAAATTAATTTTTTGTCCTTTACAAAAATTAATAACTTAAGCTTCTTAACCCAGAAATCTTAGCTTTAGGTATCAATTTTTTTTAATTTTATCCTACTCCAATATAATTTTTTAACATCGTCTTTGAAATAGATTGTTTTATATACCTTATTTACCAACCCAACACACAAAAAGGGAAAAAGGAATGAAAAGAACACCATATAGTAATGATATTTAAAACATTACAAATCTCTTGTAGAGGCTGTGACAACCAACAACTGGTCAGCTTATAATAAAAAAAAATCACCAAACAATAAAATTCAATAACTGAAATAGAAAAAGAAAAAGAAAAAGAAAGTGAGCTCAAGTTGCCATCTCTAGCTTCAAATCAGAAGATAAAATTATGGGAAATAGATTGTTTAGTTATAGGTAAAGTTATGTGAATTTTTTAGAATTTGATCTACAATAATAAATTTTGTAAACATTGAGAGCTAAATTTATTGAATATTTTATATTCAGGATTAAATTGATACAATGTGTAAACATTAGAGCGCTAAATTTGTTACTAGACCATTAGACCAATAAAAAACCTCAAAATAGTTTTGAGTGATCAAAATATTTGATTTTGAAAAGTTTAGTGACTAAATCGAAAAAAATAATAGTTCAAACCAAAATAGAACGATGGCAATAGTTAGTGACCATTTTTGTAGTGTACCCAAAAAATTTTAAAAAAAGGACAATCTATTAAAGAGGTTACTTTTGAATATAATTGTTGATGCAATGTACAACAAGAGAGGAGTATTGAGTGTTAAGAAATGTGGTCATTTTGTAGAAAACATGTAAATATTTTCTATGTATTTGAACGATGAATAAATAAATAAAGTAAATTTCACATTTCACTATTACGTTTTTTGCGTTTTGTCTTTCATGTTTTGCATGCATTAGAGGTGTTCATGGGTCGGGCCGGACCGAGTCTAAGCATGATATTAACATACTTTATGCTTGTCCAAGCCCGGCCTGGCCCGAAATCTGGGCTTAAAATTTTGCCCAAACCCACTCATATTTGGAGAAAAATAACCCAAGCCCATTTTAGGCCCACCCATTTTATTTTTTAAAAATATATTTATATTATATTATTTTAATATTTATTAATTTTATAAATTTTTTATTTTTTTGAAAGTTTTTATAGTATAGGTTTATTTTTTTTAAAGTGTTTTAAATTACATAATATATAAAAAAAACATAATATAAAGTATTATAAACATAAAATGGGTCAGGTCAGGCCTGGCCGTGCTCGAATGTTAAAGTTCGAGCCCGACCCATATTTTAAATGGGTCTAATTTTTTTTGCCCAAGCCTATTTTCGGGCATAACATTTTTGCCTAAATCCTCTCAAATTTCGAGTCGACCTTTGGGCTTGAGCGGGTAGCTCGACCCATGAATAGGTCTAGCATGCATACAAGCAAATATTAGCTCATTGATTGTCTAAGTTCAAATTGATGATAAGTGGCACTGTAAGAACGTTTACATTGCGAGAAAGATAACTTACTTCAGTAGATAATCTAACGAGTCCGTAATCTTGTAAAAGAATCAAAGTGAGCATTTGATTCAAATACTTAGAAGGATTATTATGTCGTCTACAATTTCAATAGAGGAGATGGCTAGTCTTGGCTATCGGAGTAATTGAGTAGAGACATAAATCTTGAGTTAATTCTTTGGAAGAATGATACATTGGACTAGACCCAAGAAGAATTAATTCTGAATCTGTTTATGAATTAATTCACTTTTGACATTCATGGTGTGATTTAACTAAATCATTACGGCGTATCGTGTTACACCCTTGATAAGATAATTTAAAGAGCTTCCTTTATGGCGGGTTTCGTATGAAATGTCATGATGTATCTTGCATGGTTGTAAGACAAAAATAGAGAAACTGGAATGCACCAAAGTATGTGGCGAATTCAAAGTATATGCTAAATGGACTTGAAGAAAAAAATCTGAGTAATGGTTACGCCTAGTAAACTAAAGAAGGTTATTTGTCTATAATTATTAAACGAAAAGGGTATTCTCCAAAAAAACAAATCGTATAATTGAAAATTGTATCTTTTATCTATGTACGAAATCATTCATGACATTCGAAGTAACGATGACTTAGAGCACGTATGTAAGAACAATAATATTTTGTCTGTATGGACCTTTGGAATATGAATGGTTAAGGAATCATGAAAGTGCAAAGTGAAGAACATGAGTAATGTTTATAGTACATCTTGTTACGGTATACATTTGATTGTATCAAAATATATGACTCACGACGTTGGGGCAATAATGATCTCAACTATGAGGATCATATACATAATTATCACTATGAGTAATTTTGTGACTATTACATAATAATCCAACAAACATACTCATGGCAGGTCAGTCCAATATGTTCTCTAACACGTACTCATGTATTGATTTTGTTAGCTCTAGTTTTTCAAGTATTTTGATATAACAAAAAGTATATTAAAAATCCCCTACTTAAATTTACAAAAATTGTTTATAAGTCCTTAAAATTATTTTCAAAGTGTTAGACAAAATAAATTTTTAAAAAGCCTTGAAATAACTTAGTTTTTGACAATTTTTTGAAGTTTGGAAGACTTCTATCGATACTTAGTGGAACAAGTATCAGTAGAACTCAAGGTAGAAAAACCTTTGGAATGCTTCAGAATTCTACCTGTAGAACTAAGACATCTACTGATACGACTCTTGATTCTACTGATACAACAAAGACTTATATCGATAGAACAAACTCCAGTGAGCAAGGAAGTTGTGGCCTAGGACTTCTACAGATACCTTGGCCAAGATTATCGAAACAACTTCTTTTCTACTGATACCTAGAAGACTTCTACCGAAACAAGTCAAATCAGTAGCCAAAGTTCAACATCCCCTGCACTTCTATCGATACTCTGATGGGTTCTACCGGTACCAAATGAAACCTTTAGAATTCTACAGATACATTGAGGGATCTATCGATACAATGACTCCAACTGTCATATTGTGCAAAGGCTTCTACCGATACAAGCGTTCTTATATCGGAACAACAAAGTTCCTGGCTGCATTAAATACTGGTTTTAATGGCTATAACGACTCTATTTTATTTCTAACGGCTACAAACGTCCACAAGGTTGTTAGAGGACTTAAATACAAGGTCAAGGCTCCCCAATAAAGTCAATAAAGACAAGAAACAAGTGCTTAACTTCAAAGAACTCATTTTTCAATCTTCTACCAAATATTTCTTGTACACACTTGTGGGTTAAGTTTTCAATCATTCTTTCAAGTGTTGTAACTTTGTGTGTGAGTGCTTAATTGTTGATCATTTACCTTTTAGAGGGGTAGTGTAACACCTAAAACCCAAAAATTATCGTCGACTAGGGTCCCGGTGTCACTTTATTTAATCACTATTCATCTTTAAATTATGTCATTTGATCTTACATTACAAAAGAAATAAACCCAACACATCATTTATTATCATTTAATTGTAATCACAATTCAACAATGGCAAAAAGGTCATTTACAAAATTTTTGGAGACTTCTACCTATACCTGTTAGGCAAGTATCAGTAGTTGTCAAGTCAGTAAACAATTCATGAAACAATGCAGACTTCTACTGATACCCTTGACACTTCTACCGATACAAGTGAGACAACTACTGATACAAGTCATGCTACTATCGATACTAAAAACTCCAAAGAGCTGAGAAGTCCTACCCTGCAACTTCTACCGATAAAAGTATTTGAACTACCAATATCTCGATGTACAGAACTACCGGTACCTATTATACAACTACTGAAACAGCTCAAGTCAGAAAACAACCTCTCTCCTACCTTGTACTTCTACCGATACAAGCATAAGTTCTACTGAAACAAGTGTATAGAATTCAAGGAATCATGCCTAAACTCAAGTTATCAACCATTCATCTTTCATAACTTAAAGACTTAACATGGAAATACATTGTACATAGATTCAACATTTCATACATCTCACATAGTATGTATATATCACATTGAACTAACATACAAACTTGTGCAACATTCAACTAAAATTCACAGCAAAAGATTCATTCATCCATACAAGTAGAATAAATCATTTCATCCCAGTACATGTCATATAACCAAGTAATGTAAATACTACCGATGAGCTCCCGGGATAGTGTGATGTCTTCAAGATGGTCCAATCTTCAAGTCACAAAATGAAATTTACAAAACAACAACAATTTCACGGGTAAGCTTCATAGCTTAATAAGTTCACAAGGTTTATCAATTTACTAAATAACATGTGTTGAACAAAACTGTAAACCAGTCGAGCCAGAACAGAATTATACTTCAGTGATCGTTATTCGTTTTACTCTTTATTGACCTCAAAGGTCATGATGCTCATTTTACTCCCTGTTGACCCAAAGGTCATTATGCTCATTTTTCTCCATGTTGACCCAAAGGTCATGCCTGTTACCAGTATATGATACTATTCTTAGCCATCGATATGGTATATATGTTCCCTACGGTACTGCTCACACTAAGCTGATGAGAGGCATACTCAGGCATAATCTTAGCCATCGTAGGGCCTATAATCCATTTTTGGATTCTATTCACTTTATAGTGACTCACGATACCGTAGAGAATTCGTAACAAAAGCAGGATCTCAGTCATCGGACCATTTAACTTTGGCACAAATAATCTTTCTTCTGTCGTTTCTATCTTTCACATCTTCAATTTGTTGTTCCAAACATCAACATCCATAAAGAAGACAGTTATAAGCAGTTACAAGTAAGAATTTAACATTACGAACTTACCAGATCAGATTGTACTTGAGGAAAGGCTTCAGAGACTAATCCGCCAATTTTCCTTTTTCGCGATCTGTAGCACGATCGTAGTCTACATCTACAAATCATTCAATTTCTTACATTAAAACACTCAATCAAATCATATAACATAATTCGGTCCTTTTGGTAAAATTAGGATTTTACCCCGAACTTTTTACTTTTATTCATTTTAGTCCATAAACACGATACATGCAAAATAACCTTTTCTCTTACACAACCAACACCAAACAGACAATCATAGGTCTCCACAAGTCCCTACACTTCAATTATTTCACACCAAATACACACAGATTTCTCTATTTATCATTTTAGTCCTTAAACCTTAATTTCATCCAAAATCACTTTACAAAAAGATTTAACCCAAACATCAAGCATTCAAATCTATCACAAGCTTTCAAGAACAAGCATATTCAACAATGACAAGTTTTATAACATTTGAAAGATTCACGAATTAGTCCTTAGGTTAGCTAGATTAAGCTAATACGGACTCAAAAACATAAAAATCACCAAAAACGATTGTCATTTGCTTACCTAAATCAAAGCTTAAAGCTTGAAAGTGTAAAAAACCTAACTTTCTCCTCTTATCCGAATGAAGAAGAAGAAGCTGAGAAATTATGATGGTTTTTTTTATCATTTTCTTAATTTAATTTCATATATATACTAATGACAAACTTGTAATTTTCATGACTTTTATAATTAACCTTAGTTAACAATTTTGTTAAACTTATTAATCATGCTATATTCACCTAATACTCATGCCATTCCACTAACCTAACACATTTGGTTTAATTGACCATTTGACCCTTTTACTTAAGCAAAGTCCACTTTCGTAACCTTTACAGTTTAATCCTTTTTGCCCAATTAATTATCCAAACAATAAAATTTCTTAACTAAAATTTAACACGATGCTAATGATATCACAAATATCTAATAATTAATATTTATGACTCGACTAGTTGGAGTTGTGGTTTTAAAACCACTGTTTCCGACTCCACTGAAAAGAGGGCTGTTACAAGTAGTGGTTTTATCTTACCTTTGAAAAGATAGAGATTTGTAAGGTTAAACCTTGCCCTTAAAGGTTTAAATATAGTGGATTTGGGAAATCCTTAGTTAAGGAAAGCTAAGGTAGTGGACGTAGGCAATTGACGCCGAACCACTATAAATTCTTGAGTCATTTGTTTTTCTCAAATTTACCAAAAATATTTTAAAACACCAATTCACCCCCTTCTCGGTGTATTTCGATCTTAACAGATTTTGACATCCCTATGTTAATAAAAATACTTGGTCATCAATCAACTACACATTAGTCTCAATGCATTATTATTGTCCAAACCTACAATAATATTTAACTAAGGACCTTTAACAATAATCATATTATTCTCAGGACTTTATTATTAATCAGTTTATTTATACACACATAAAAAGAAATTGAAATAACAATGACATTGCCTTATATAAACAAGGTAAAATGAGCATGTAATTACAACAATCTCATGATTGGTCTTTGGGCATACTCTAACATTGAGGGCATATGAATGCGAAACATCACTCATTTACTTCACTAGGGAAAGTGGGAGACTGTTGGATCTTATGCCCTAAATGTAGTATTTTCTTCTAAGTACACTTGTATTAGTAGACGAATTTAAACATGGCCTTAGTCTAATTGAAAATGAACAAACCGAATAAAAGTCTAATATGCCATCTATTAAGTCAAATTGGGGAGATGTCTTGCCTTGGGCATCAGAGTGGGTGACTCCAAGAAGATAAAGACATAGATGTGATTGACTAGACTGACAGTACATTAGATTGGACCCAAGCAGAATAGATCCTGAATCTATTTATAAACTTATTCACTTGTGACATTCATAGTGTGACACACCTAAATCCTAAATGGATGGTGGACTATCTATGCGTGACTCATACACTTTGATGTAAGTAAAATCCTGACTTCAAATAGATAAGGAACCAAAAGCTGGTGCGTTATGTGCACGACTTTTGTAGTATTTAGCGTCTTTCACAATAGTGGAATTCATAGCTCAAAACATAGGTAAATGACATCCTCTAATTGACATTATATAGTTGATGAAAAGTAAACGTGACCATAGATCGCCCATCTTTGTGATGTATGACTTGATCACTATTTGATAGTGATTGACTTTTCATGAAGGAATATGCAATGGTTACTATGAGATAAAATAGGATCATATTGGGAGAAAAGATATTATCCCAAAGAGATCAAGGATATCCTATAAAGGTAACACACTTATGACAAGGTCATTAGACGAGCATTTAGTAGTTGCTTTCGTAATGGTATGTCATTGGGGAGAGCACAATCACAATAGTATAGTGGAATGACTTCGTGACTGAATGAGTTTTTAATTAATAGGCAAAAATTCGGAACTTAATTATAAATCACTTGAGCCTTAACTGCATATGTTCAATCGATCCCTCCGCTAGCTCGTTGAAACTAGAAATGAATTGCATGTTTGAATAGAAATGGAAAAATGAATAGGAAAGAGAAATAAGAAGCATTCAGGAATGATTATGGTTTTCTTTGAAACGGAGAAATGGAATCATTTGAAAATGAATACAGGTTTCCAAAAATGGAAATGGAATTGAAAATGAAAATGGAAATGATCCATTTGCAATCCTATATGGATTACTTAAAATATTATCAAAAGAATGAGTTTATGTTTTTTGATTATTTTGAACCTTGAAAATTAAAATAAATCATTCGGTCATAGTGACCATGAGTTGTGAAATATTGAACATATTTCTTGAATTTTACAAAGGGCAAAATTGTCAAAAATTTACCAATGGTAAATTGTCAAAATTTTGCTAGGGTAAAATAAGGATGAGAAAATTGTTATATATATAAAAATTAAAGTTTATTTTGGGAAATAGAAAAACTGAATCGGGTTGGATCACATTACAGAGTACTATGTCAAAAAGGCCAATGAAGTACTCGTAAATGGATCCGATGTGAGAGAGGCCCAAAAATCCCTCATGGACATGAAGGGGGTGGCAACCCTAATAAGATTACTAGGGTGTGTTGTCCGACCTAGTCCTATTCTAAGTAGGATGTTACGTTTTTATTTGAAATAAATCAGTACAACTCAACAAGGGTTTTACCTTTTCTTCCTATAAATTAATGACACCGATAGAGTTTTTAACACAACTTTGATTGGTTGTTATTCTACCGAAAAATAGAGAGAATTTATTCTCAACTATTACATATATTTTTCCGGAATAACAATTCTATCGGTTTCTATTACGAAGAGAGATTTTTTGTTTTCAACCCAAAAGGAGAGAACTTTTTCTAGTTCTATGTTTCAATTCAATTGATTCAAACCCACACTCAAAGCAATACGTGGTATGAGAATAGCAGAAAAGACCGTTTGGTTGGAAGTAGGGAACAACGAATGTCTACTAAGTCGAAAACACAAGAACAAATTCGGTTAAGGTTTATTGTTATAAATATCATAAATCGAGTCAGTTTTTAAAATTTTAATTTTCCGTTGTGTAAGAAAACCGTTTTCAAACCAAGATTTTTCCAATAATTTTGAAATGGTATATTTACCATTTCAAACCTTAATTTGACTATCTTATAAGTCTTTAAGCAATTAAAATCTCAATGAGTTAACCTTTGCAACTTTTTTGATTTATTCCTTATACCTTGATTAGTCACTTCTTTAGTAAAGCTACCTATAAAAAATTTAATTCACCTATATAACAACTCCATAAATATTTAATAACAATATTTACGATTTCGATTTTTGGAAATAAGGTCCCGATACCTCACTTTCCAACACCACTAACCTTAGGATCAATACACTTGCGCCTTAATTAATTATCAATTCAATAAAACTTCTAAACCAAAATTCAATATAATTCAAATAGACTAGTAAATATTTAAATAATAATATTTACAAATTTACTCGTAGGAAATAGGGTTTCGAAACTACTATTTTTCGACACCACTGAAAATCGAACTGTTACGTAACCGTCGTTAGAGATTTGACATTCAGGAGCTAAAATGAAAGCACATTAAAAGTTGAGTGATGAATTTACAAACATTTCATTAAAGTGACCAAAATGAAAGCATCCAAAATTTTAGGTGACTAGATAGTTTACCCTAAAAAATTAGGAAACAACAAAATTTTCCTATTATTAGTTTCCAATGTCATAATTGTTCCAAGTAATTTTACGTCTTTAATTTTTAATTATTTTTTTAAATAATATATTTTTAATTTGGTTAAAACAATATTCATTATTCAAATTACTAAATTAATTAAAATATGTTAACTTATTCAACTATTTAAAGAATTTAAATCATAATTAAAGCACTTTTCATGTACAATGTGCAATATAATTCTATCTCATATAAATAACTAACTTTTTTACCCGTTCTGTGCAAAGCTAATCGTAGGTATTAACTCAATTATATGATATGATTGATTTTCTTTCTTTTTTTTAATTTTAAGATTTTACTAATAATATAATTACAAAATTAAAAAATAATAAGATAAAAGTTAAATTTTAAAAACATCATAATTAAAATCAATTTAAGCGAGCCGTCATATTTGATAAAAAAATATACTTAAACAAATAATTAATATTAATCCAATAAATAAAAGTGTGTATATATAATCGTACAATATAATTGAAATCTTAAAAGATAGATTAAAACAAATTAAAACAAATCATATAATAAAAAACTCTATATATGTGTATATATATTTTTGAAATAATAGTATAAAATAATAAAAGTAAACTACATTGCAAGTCATTTTAAAACAATGTTGTTTTTATTTTGATCACTTTAATTTTTTTATTAATTTAATTTTTTTTAATTAAGGTAATTGCTTGAATTAACCATTGTTTATAAAAACCCCGCTAATTTACTAGCAAATTATTGACATGACATTTTTTTTATTTTTGACTACAGCTGATGACCTCTCTATAATTAATTCAAAATATTTTATTTATTTATTTACACAATATCACTATCCATTCCATGCTCCTCTATTTTTATCGCTGCTCCCCAAACATAATTAACGATTTCATTACAATAATACGATTGACGTAACTCGAACTCAAATCACACTTGAAACAATGAACATTTTTAACCATCAAATCATCACACAATATTCACATCTTAACCACAATACCAAATCAAGTGCGTTAACCAAAGTCAAAGATCTTAGAAATTAAAATTTAGGAAAGTTGTGAACAGTGGTCCAAGCCAATGGCCGAATTGCTCCGTAGGATTTCGTCCATACCCTTAAACAACGGGGTTTTTTTTGTCTTTTTAGCAAAAATCTGAACTTTTTTTTTCTCCTTTTTCTTTTCTTGCTTCTGATGAAGTAACCACCCACCTCTTTTCTTCCTTCCATCCGTTCTCTAGCTTAGACTTCAGCAAGACCACCACAAAGAGCTGGATGTGGTTACTTGTTGTTAAGCCCTGTCTTCCACCATTGAGACCTTCAAGAAATGACTCGAAGCTCGTTAACTTTCGAAAGATTAACAATGGATGGTTTTTGGATCTGGGTTTGCTTTTGTTGACAACTTAGCACTTTTCTTTTAATTGTTGCATGGGGAATTTTAGAGTTCTCGTTCCGTTAACCGTGATGACGTGAATATAGTTAGAGTTGTGGCCTTTGTTTATTAGATTTGATTTTTAGCTTGGTAGAGGGTACTGCTCTATGAAGCATAGACACAAACACGCAATATGGATACGACATGATACAAATACGATGACATGATAATTTTAAAAAAAAGTAAGAAGACGGATATGATAATAAAAAAACATTTTTAAAATTTTTATATATATTTTATGTTAAAATAAAAATATTGATATTTTTCATTAATATATTTTTAAAAATATTTTTAATCTAATATGTACAATAACTAGACAAATATTTCATATATATATATATATAATAACTAGATCCTTTATTAAAAAAATAAACAGGCCAAAGATTTACATAATAAAATTTAAGGAAAATCAAAACAATACTAAAACAATTTGGTAATCAGGATTGCTCTCGAAGCATCATCTATTCCAACTATCATATATTCTTTTGAAAATAAAATCCGGGACTTAAATTTAATAACGGACTATGTAAAAAAATTCAAAAACTAAATTAAACCTAAGCCCATGAACTAATTGAAAATTAATCCTATGAAAAAAAGCCATAATGACTAGGTCTTAGCCTAGCCCAACTAAACAAACAAACTCCTAAAGCCCACCAGGCCCTACAACGTTACTCCTCATTATCCTTTTCCAAGGCAATTAATTACTCTAGTTCATTCCCCAAGACTTTCTCAGTGCTCTGCCCTCAGTAGTTTCCATTTTCCAGGCCCTTCGTCCCGTCGTTTCAATTTCTCCCTTTGTTAGCCTCATTTCCCGGTCCTTCCTTTCATCCAAATTGTTTATCCGACTCCTAACCTCTCCCTTTGCCATCCATGCTCTCCAGGCCTTGTTTCGTCGTCGGTCATTACCTGCTAGTTCGCATCGTTCTCCATCTCCATCAGCACTGTCATCGGAAGCCGATTGGTCAGGTTAGTACCTCTTTGACTTGTAATTGCTTCTTTTTCTGAGACATTTTTCTTCCTCATCGATGCTTTTTCTTTGACACGCGTGTCTTGACCGTGTCCAATTTTAAAAAAAATTATCGTGTCAAGGTGTGTCTGGCACGTATTCGATCGTGTTGGCGGCGTGTCCGTGTCGAATACCAGTACGACACTGGTACGAGGGAGTTTTCCCCATGTCAATGCTTCATAGGTAATGGTAAAAGGTGTGTATAATTTTTTCCAGCTTGGTAAAAGATTTTTTTTTTTTTTTTTTAATTACAAAGTAAAATATTAACAATAATGTGATTAACGTGATTGAAATCCATATCATACCTAAGTCGATGAACATTTCGATCATCAGATCAAAACACAATGTTCTTGGTAAAAGAAGAATTTGTCATTGTTCAAGCTTCATACATGCTTAAATAAAAAAAAGTAGACAATATCCCGTAAATTAACTAATTCTAATTGTCCTCAGCATGATGGCTAATTCTTCTTAATCTCAGCATGATTGTCATTTTTAGTCAATTTGCATTAAACCGTTTCTATGATTGTTGATTGTTGTTAGTATTTCTTCTCTTACATACTCAAAGCAATATGTCTTAATCCATGATTTTGAAAGAGTTACCTTTTAATATTTTGATTTTATTTTTATTTATTATAATAATATCAAGATCATTTTTTGGGTTGGGATAATTAATAGAGCTATTCATGGTTCGGGTTATCCGTTCAGGCTCAAAGGTCTGCCCGAAATTCAAGAGGGTTCGAGTAAAAAAATTAGACCCATTTAAAAGTCAAGTTCGAGCCCGACCCAATCCGTTTTAAATTTATAATACTTTATACAATGTTAATATTTTATATATGTTGTAATTTAGAATACATTAAAAAAATACTTATATTAAATATGTAATAATATTTTAATGTAAACATTAAAAAAATACTAAGATGATTATATTAAAATTTTCAATAAATAAAAAACGTATAAAATCATTAAATATTAAAATAATATAATATAAATATTAAAAAAATTAAAATAATATTGGCGAGTTTAAAATTGGATTGTGTTAATTTTTTTGCAAATATGAATGATTTTAGGTAAAATTTTAAGTCCAGATTTCGGGTCGAGCTTGAGCAAACATAAAATATAATCATATCATGCTTAAGTCCGATCCAAACATAACCCGACCCGACCCATAAATATCTCTAGGATAATATCAATAACATTAATCGCTATTTCTAATTATCCCAAAATCTTCATTAATTCTGTAGTATTCGATTTGAAACGTTTTTCTCAAGAAAAAAAAACCATCTTAACAACAATCATTTCCTTAAAACGAATTGATATAAAATAAATGGTAACTCATCGAATTCGGTATGTTGATCTGATAGTTAAAGGTTTTTATTGTCTCAGGTGTGACCTGAATTCGAGTCACGTTAGTTGCGTTATTGTTAGGATTTTGTCTTCCTTTTATAATTCACTAAAAAAATAATTACTCACCATATATGCTTAAAAAAGCCTACAATATACACCAAAAATAAAAATAAAAAGCGTACAATAAATTATTATAATTCAAATTAAATTGGATACATGTTAATCAAATAAAGAGCAATATATATATGTAGCTTGTAATATTATATATAATACAAAGCAACATTATAAAAATAATAATAACTAATAAATATAATTAACATATATTAATTATTTTGATAATACACATATAGAGTTGAAAAAAATTGTAATAATTATCAAATAATTTGTACAAACTATAAAAATGATATATTATAATAAATTGAACATAATAGTTCATAGATAATATAAAAAATATAATTATATTATAGTAGATTAGATTATATAAATATATAAATGTATTATTTATAAAATTTTGTATATGAAATATAAAATAATTTATTATATAAGTAATAAATATGTACTATTTAAAACTAAAGAAATCGAACCATGGAGTTGGTACGTGCTGGATCACACTTTTGAGCTTGAACAAGTCCAATCTTGCAACAAACGATCAGAAGTTGTAGTTCTTGCAAATCGACCCATTGAGACGTCCACAAGCCCATTTTGATGATTCATGAAAGACTTAGTTGAATATTCGGCCAAACATGTGAAAAATGACCCATTTGTAAATTATTTTAAGTTTTCGATCCAATTTGAATTAAATAAATGGATCAATTTGTTAAATTTGGCTCAAGCGCCCATTAGCATGCCTTGGCCAAATTCTCTTTCAAAATTGACACTTACGAATACTTTTTATGTTATTATTAAGTTAAGTTAGCTACAAGCTTAGGTGGCATGGGAGCTGTCAATTAGTTGGCGATTAGTTGGCATGCTTATCTTTGCCTTAGTTTTAAGCATCATGTTTATCCTTTAAAGGCTATATATAGATGGTCGACCACCCTATGTTATTCTGATACGTAACAGACATGAACAAGAGTTCGTCGGAGTGAAGGGAGAAAGAAAAGAATGACAATAAAGAGAAAAGAGGAAGAGAGCATGAGAGAAGAAAGAGATAATTTTGAGAAAACTTATCTTGTATTTTCATAAATGCTCTTGTTAATTGTCTGTGGCTAAATAGCACAAATAACAAACTCATGACAGCTGGACCATACAGCTCATACTGTTCATTTCATTGAACTGTCCTAAGGGTTGCAAAACATATCGTTTTGCAATGTGACCTTTTTTCTCAGTCCAAAATGCCCTGTTTTATTTAAATAAAATGGAAAGCGTGATTACAATTGAAAAGTGCAATTAACAGAAGTTAACAAAAATTTAAAAATGGATAAATGGTGGTGACCTCTTTTCTCAGTCTATAACAATTGCTCTCTGCTCAAATTGGATCCTTGTCTTCAAGGATCGAAGCTTGGAAATTTCATTTCAAGTTCCTATAAGTTTTCCCAAGTTGAATCTTCAGAAAAAGTATTAGCCCATTCGACTAGCACTTTTGTAGCAGCGTAATTCCCTTTATTCACCAGTCATCGATCTAAAATTCTCACGGGTTCTTTGGGTAGTGCCCCATCCGTACCAACTAAGGGAAGGGTAGGAGAAAAAGGAGCCTTACTGATGTGTTTTTTGAGTTGAGACACATGGAAGGTATGGTGAATCCGAGAGCCCTCTAACAGAGATAGTTTATAGGTAGTGAGTCCTATTTTAGCTTCCACAGCAAAAGGTCCAAAGAGATTTTGGTTCTGTAACTTCCTCACAGTGTGTTGCCTAAATGGTTGTAACTTTAGGTACACCAGGTCAGCTACTTCAAATGTTCAAGATCTTAATTTGCCCATCCGTTTGTGGGTGGTAAGCAGCTGATAAATGCACCTTAGTGCCTAGCTGTTTGAATAACTCTTGCCAAATAATATTGAAAAAAATCTTATCATGATTTGACATTATAAATTCAAGAGCCCTATGCAATTTATAAATATGATTCATGTAATCTTAAGCAAATGTCAGCATTATGAATGGGTGAGCAAAGGCCAAGAAGTGCCTGTATTTGGTTAAGCGGTCTACCACTACAAGGATCACATTTTTACCCTAGGACTTTGAAGACCTTCCACAAAATCCATGCTAATGGCCTCTCAAGCCCGATTTGGTATGGGGAGGCGTTGTAAAAGCCTTAAGGAGGCAGCTAGGTCCACCTTGCATTTTTGGCAAGTAGAGCATTCCTTAGTCCATTTCTTAAAATACTTGGACAAACCATTCCAATAGACTAGCCCTGATAATCGATGCCTCGTAGCATGTACATCTGAATGTCCCCTTGTAGGCCCATTGTGAAAATACTCAAACAACTCTTTTTGAAGATCAAAATCATTACCTATATAGCTTTCCCCTTTATTCAAAGCATTTCACCATCCCAAGAGTATTTGGGGTGGGATTGCGAATCCTGTTGAAGTTCCTAGCATATATGTCATAAAAATGGATCAGTGTTGTAGGATTCCTTACCTCGAGTTCATACATGTGACCATGAAATGCTACCTATTCACTACAAAAATTTCCCTTCATGAACCTTTCTAGATAAAGCATCAGCCACCTTATTTAAGCTACCCTTCCTATAGGATATATAATAATCGTATCATAACATTTTCACCGCCCACTTCTGTTGCAATGGTGTAATTGCTTGTTTGTCAGCCAAAACTTTTAAGCTGTGATGGTCCATCTTGATCTGGAACCTCCTATCCACCAAATATGCATGTCATTTCTTTAATGCCAACAGGACAACTAGCATCTCTTTATCATAGATGGAGAGTGCTTGAAGTTTTGTCCTCAGCCCCTTGTTAAAAAATGTTATTGGTCTCCTTTTTTGTTGTAAAATTGCTTCTACACCTTGTCCACACACATCCGTATCCACACAACATTCCTTTTTGAAATTTGAGAGTGAGAGAACTGGTGTTTTACAAATTGCTTGTTTGAGCATTTTGAATGCCTCTATTGTTGTTTCAGTCCAATTTTAGGGAACATCCTTCTTGACTAAATCAATTAATGGACATGCTAGAATCCCATAGTATTTAATAAATAATAGATAGTAGCCTAACAAACCAAGGAACCCTCTTAGCTCTCTTACTAACTTAGGCGTAGGCCAATCAATGACCCCTTCTATCTTAGTTACATATCCATAGTGACAGACCCCTCAGAAATCACATGCCCAAGGTACTCAATTTAGTAGGTGCCAAAAGTTCACTTACTTTGCTTTGCGAAGAGTTGATGAACTCTTAAGAGCTCCAGCACCTTTTTCAAATGACTAAATGATCGGACCAATTGTGAGAGTACACCAATATGTCATCAAAGAACACTAGTACCAATTTCCTCAATAGCCTCTTGAAAATTGAGTTCATCAGTACTTGAAAGCTTGAAGGGGAATTGGTTAAGCCAACGGGAATAACCAAAAATTCGTAATGCCCTTCATGTGTGCGAAAAGATATCTTAAAAATGTCAGAATCATGCATACGGATTTGATGATATCTTGATCGTAGGTCCAATTTAAAGAAAACCATGGCTTGTCCAAGCTCGTCAATTAATTCCTCTATAACAAGTATGAGAAAACGGTCCTTGATTGTGAGTTGGTTAAGTTGCGTATAGTCGACGCACAGTCCTCAAATTCCATATTTCTTTTTCACCATCACAATGAGAGATCCAAAACGGTTGCTACTATCCTAAATAACCCTTACCTGAAGCATTTCTTGTATAAGCTTCTCGATTTTTGTCTTTTGGAAGGAAGGATATCACCACTTTAATCTCGTATTGTAATGGAATTTTATGATCTTGAAGTTTGTTTTATGGTAACCCTTTGGGCACTTGGAAGACATCTTGAAATTCATCCAAGAGTTGATGCAATTCTTCCTTCATTGGCACAGATAACATATTCAAGGCCATTTGTTGACCAGAAAAGCATAACATAGAATAGGGACTGGTTGCATTCATCTGTAGGTATTTAGAAAGTTGATGGCCTGAAAGAAGTTGCAATCCTCTTGGAAAAATTCCCTAAAGACTACATTCCTTTCCTTCATATTTAAACTGCGTGATAAGGGACCCTAAATTCCACACAATTGATCCCAATGTTAATAGCCGCTAAACCCTCAAAACTATGTCACAACCTTTGACTTGTAAAATCATGAAGTTAATAGTAAACTCCTACCCTTATGCTTCCCATTTCGTTGCTCTACAAACCGTCCAGTGGTTAAGCTCTCACCATCAGCTATCATGACTTTCATCTGACAAGATTGCTCCATAGGTAACTTCAACCTCTTAACCAACCTTCTATCAATAAAGTTATGTGTACTGCTCGAATCCACTAAAATAATCACCTCCACTAGTCTCATCCTAGTTGCTATCCTAATAGTTTTATGTCCTTAAAACCCATTTAAATCATGTAAAGACAAAATGAGGGTTACGTTTTCAAGTTCATGATCTACATTCTCTAACTGTTTAGGGTAATCCTAAAATTCCTCAATTGTTAGCCCCTCGAATCCTTTAAGAGCTCAAGCTAGGGTTCCACTATGAGCTAGTAGAATTATGATTTAGCACATTTATGCCCTGGTGTATACTTTGAAGCACACCAGAAACATAGAGCCTTCCTCTTACGTTCCTCAATTTTAGACTGTGCCAAGGACTTGACAGATGATTTCTTACTATTGGAGGTTAGATTCAAATTTGAATTTGAAGTTGTTATTCAAGGAATATAAAATAAGGGTTTTGGATGATTTCCACTAAAATTTATGGCTTGAACAACTTAAGGTACTGGCCTATCTCTAATTTTAGGTTGTAAACAAATATGCTAAACGCGTAACTCTTAGGTAAATGTTGTTGGTTCAGTATACTTACAAAATGGTCATGGTAGTCATCCACGGTTCCTTGTTATTTGATGGCAACGAGCTCAGTCATCGGGTCATGTGTTGTAGTAGCGTCAAACCTTTCCTTGAGGCCCCTAGCATATGTGTCCCAAGTGATTTGGTGAATACTCCCATGTCTTTGGCAGAAATATGATGCCAATCTAGTGCATTCCCTTCCATGTGAAGCATAATAGTTCTGGCTTTGTTTTGCTCTTGTAAACCTTCAGCCTCATAAATATGTTCGAGCTTAGACTTTCACCCACGAAAATATTCACCATGAAACCTCCGGGAGTCAAACTTAATTACTTTCCCAATAGATTCCACCGAGCTAGTGTTAGAAAATACCCTAAGTGCCTACTGTCTTGAATCAGTGACATCATTAGTGATTCTTTCGGTGCAAACCCAAGAGGTGATCCTCTTAGAACTCATTTTCCTTTGTCCAGAGAGTGACTGTGGGTGTAGTTGATGTTGGCCCTATATATTGCTAAAAAAAACCTTTCATTTTGGAACACATTTCTTCTCGAAATTCCTTCAATCATAAGTCGAGTTTAACATCTACTTGTGATAAGTCTGCTTGTAACTGTGAAAGTTCCTTCTACACCACCATCATATCTTTATTCAACATGGTAGTTACACCGTTGCCAGCTATGAAGGTCGAGTGAGCTCTGATGCCTTTGATACATAACAAACGTGAAGAAGAGTTCATCGGAGGTAAGGGAGAAAGAAAAGAATGATAATGAATAGAAAAGAGAGAGAGAGAGAACAAAAGAAAAAAGAGATCAATTTGAGAAAACTTGTATTGTATTTTCATCACTGCTCCTACCAATTGTTTTTGGCTAAATAGCACAAATAATAGACTCATGACAACTAGACCATACAACTCATACTGTCTATTTCATTAAACTGTCCTAAGGGTTGCAAAACATATTGTTTTGCAATGTGGCCTTTTTCCCCAGTCCAGAACACCCCGTTTTATTTAAATACATATGGAAAGCATGATTATAGTTGAAAAGTGTTATTAATGGAAATCAACAGAAATTTAAAAATGGATAAACGATAGTGAACTCCTTTCTCGTTCCATAAAATATTCACTTTATTTTTCTTATTGATATTGAGTTTTTATCTTTAACAATTCTTCTTGTTTATTGTGGAAGTTGTTTTTAGCAATCTTTTAGATTGTGAGAACCAAATTCAACTTCAACTTCAACTTACCAATCATTTGAGATGCTTGAGGGACGACTAGAGATGCTTAAGGAGGTTGTTTATTCATTCAAGTCAAAGGTTTCTTAGGAATTCTTCATTCACGTTGCCACTATCATCTATCTTGCAACACTCAATCTTATTAATCAAGAAGATTTGCGATTATTATTGAAGTGCAAGATAGGTTTCTTTTCATTAAAGAAACCTTAATTCATCCCATCTTAGATTCTTCCATTCATCCGCCCTCTTTCTTTTTATTTCTTTGTGTTTTTCCATTATTTTTAGTGTATTCTCTAATATGTTTTCGTTTCTTATTTTAGAGTTGATTCGAGAAGCATTCTTGTTCATCAAGATACATTCTAAGGTTCATCCAAAGTCGTAAATCTTGAGATCTCTTTGCTAGCCGAATATCCTTAAGCTTTTCCTTGTTCTTTTCATTCATTCTTTATGTTTTCCTCTTCGATTATGTTTCTAATTATTTGTTTCTTCTTTGGCAACTTGTTTGACAAGAAATACATCAAGACTGAACTTACATTTCTAAACCAAATCTTGGTCATTCAAGATATATTGGATCCTTCGATTTATTAGTCCTTTCCCAACCATCTTTTGTTTTATCTATTGTCATTGAATTATTTTTCTAACTTGTGTTTTAATGTGTTTCAAGTTGAATTAAACACCAAGTTTCCTTCGATTTGTCTAGACCTTAGGTCAAATCCATAACTTGGAAAGCTTACAATTTTGTTCCATTGTTCTCCAATCATTTGATATCCATTTCTTGGTCGTTTAGGTTGTTTCTTCTGTTTTTAAAACTAGTTTCCTGGATTTTCATCAAAACAACCTCTAAAACATACTTTTTATTCAAAAAAAAATTTAGAAAAAAAAAGATGTGAGTGGTTAAATATTTTCAAAAAGGCCTGGAAATTTAGATACTATTTCTTGGCACTATTTTACATTAGAATAAAAATATTTTCCGTGAAAAGCATTGAGCAAAATTGAAAACTAAAAGAATACTAAAAAGAAAGAAAAATTCAAAAATAATTATGTGGGTTGAATTTTGTGCAGAAACTATCCAGATCAGATCTACTATATTTGAGAAGGCTTCATTTAAAGTTCGTGATTTTTGGAAATCGAGAACACCTCAAAAGTTTTTCAAGTTGCTCCATAGATTTTTGAGGTTTCAGCATTTTTATTCATTCTTAGGAATAGATTTTCATTTGTTTAGCTATTTTGTTACTCCTTTACGTTATCTAACAATTTCTTTTTACTTATGTTATTAGTTTAAAGCACGTTGCACATTCCTTCCTCCCGCAAAAAGATTCTTTATTTTCTAGCCATTCTTGGACTTCTAGTGCCACTAGGATTGCCTTGCTAGTTTCAATTCTTAATCTTTCTAATTGATTGTAGTTGAAAGAATTTATGAATTACAAGATAAATTCTTACTTAAGGGTTACATGGTTATAGATTAACAAATTGGTGGGTAGTTATGGTAAAAAAACCATCATTGAAATTAGTGGACAACAATGGACTTGTAATGGTTTAAATTTGAGTGAAACTTAAGAAGGGTAAATTAGTAATTTAGGAAATAGGTGATTTTATTACAAAACAAAATAGGAAAACATTGTTATCTTCTTTGTTTCACCCTTGTTCAACCGAAAACCCTAGAAGGAGCTAGAGAAATATTCGGCCAAGCTTTGGCTTTGTGATTAGGTAAGTAAACGTTATCCGTTTTTAGTAATTTTTATGTTTTTGAGCTCGTATTTGCTCGATTTAGCTAATGTAAGGACTAATTTGTAAAATTGTCAAATGTTATGGATTGTGCCATTGATGAGTTTGAGTTGTTCTTGAAGTTTTATGGTAGATTATTAAGCTTGGCTGTTAGATAGGATTATTTTGTAGAGTAGTTTTTGATTATTTTAATGTTTAAGGACTAAAATGTGAAAATAGTAAAATTACTTGTACTTGTTATGAATTAGCTATAAATATGGACTATAGTGAGGTCCAAAATGATTCGGCCAAGATGGGTTCTTGTTAAAATTAGTTAAATTATGAGATTGAGACTTAAAGACTAAATTACATAAAAGGTAAAATATTGGGGATGATTTTGTAAAAATGTATAAAAGGACTTATTAGCATAAAATGAGTTAATTTTTTCTGTTGGAACTGGTTAATTGTGTGAAATTATTATTTTAGATGAATAACAAGTTGATAATCGAGGAAAAGAAAAAGTTACGGAATAGTCCTTGAACTTTTGTCATTGTTGCATTTTAATCTGGTAAGTTCGTTTGGTCTAATTCTAATACATTTAATTGCATAATTGATGAAACTTAATTATTGAATATTGGTTGATATATTGATTGCATGTAAATGAGAATTGAAGTATTGAATTGATTATAGTACTATTTACTGATGGTATCTCCTTAGTCGGATGAACGTAGGATAGAGTACGATTGGCATGCCAATAAGTTATAATGCGCGCTGCACGGGTTTGGTATAAGATTAAATGATGATTCATGTATATCTCTTGTTCACTGAATATATCGAAGTCCAGAATTTGTTACAGACTATCATGTTATATTTACAATGTTTATGGCATGTTATCGGGGGCGAATATTAGCCTATGGGCTAGGCACTTAGCGCTGAGGTGTGTTGTCTGTTAGATTGACTCGTAGGAGTGTTTGGCATATTTTTGAATGGTTAACCGTGTGCTCGTATTTGTATGTCATTCATTAGGCATGTTTTGTGATATACGAATGTTATTAAAATATGGAAAGCTTAATTTCTATTCTTATTGAGTTTTAATTCACTTGTTGTGAATTGTGGTTGACATGAAGCTTTGTTTAATATTTTTGTTATTTGAAACGATATGTTTAATTTAGTAAGCTTTATCGTTTAAACGATGAACTTACTAAGTTTTATTAAAGCTTACTCATGTTATTGTTTTGTTTCCTTGTAGATACTATTTTGCGAAAATCGAGAGATCGGATGAACCTGAAGAAATCACACTATCGAGGATCTTGGTAGACTTTGAATACAAACTTTTCATACTTGGAATGTAATAAGAGGTTCTGAGTTGTTTTGTAACGGTTCATTAATGTGTATGCTGTATAATTTGTTATGCCCATGATCTTGATGTGTTATATAACCACTTGATACATGCTTGTATGATACTAAGTTAGGCACAAGTGGAAATGGTTGTGTGAGTCAAATGGTAAGCTTGTTATCTAAATAATTTGTAAACTAGAATGCTATGATAGTTCTTCACTCATTGGTTTCTTTTCCTTCTCTTGCACCTACTACCCACAACACAAGCAACTCCTTTCCACCAAAAAGTAAAAATAAAGTAAATATCCTTTAAGCACAACTTAAGCTCCAAAATGAAAAGTTGAAGAAAATGCAAATGAAATTTCCTAAAATGTAACTAAATTTACTAAAGTACAAACAATTAACTCAAATTAAAGGCATGAAATATAACTCTTTTCAAGAGTTATCACACCCTTAAACCTGAGTTATTGCTTGTCCTCAAGCAAAATATAAATGAGTGCATGAATGCAAGGATTCAATAATTGTCATAACAACATACTTACCTTTGTTTTGCCACACCATACAGAGCATATGTTATATTTCAGTTCTCAGTAATCTTCTTTTTTTAAAAACTTTGCTCAAGTTTCATAGGCTTGTTTAGCAAAAGCAGTGCAGAAAATATTGCCCTAAAAATAAAAATTTCACAAGTAAATAGGTTGTGCGAATGTGCAAGTGTACACACTGAATCACGTAATATAGTAATGAGTGAGTATCGTCTCCACAGGGATCGGATAAGTATAATTTGATCAAGTTATTAAAGTAAAGTGTGATTAATACTATGGCAAAACAGTAATAAAAATGCAGTGGTAATTGGGAAAATGATGATGTATAAAATATACAGGTAAAAATTTTGTTAAGAAGGTGATGGCAATTTGACAAGAAATGATGTGTAAAAATTGTAAAACAAACAAGTAACTAAAGTACAATGGTAAAGATCGTAGGACAAAAGTGAATGGGTTGTTGAATGACAAGGTTGGGGTTACTAGAAATCAACCTTAGAAACTAATAATGCCTTGGCAAAATCTTAATCATTTCACTACATTGAATAGATCTACCGCGATTTGCTTCTTTCAAGAGAAAACTTAAGGATACTTCACCCTAAATATTATATGTCTATATACCTAGGATGCAATTTCCAACACTAGCTTTTCTTAATTCTATATGAACACTACTCTATTTCTAGAGACTGCTATGGGCATTTCGTCAAAAACCTACTTGTACCATCCAATTTTTTATCTAACAAATCTAACCTTTTCAAAATTAGAATGCTTATGCACATGTCATACATTCGTCTATGTCTAGAAACTGAATGCATGCAATTCCAGCAAACACAAATTGAATGAAAAGTAAAAGCAATTAGATCAAAGCTTAACATTAAAAGGAAATGTAACAGCCCAATTTTAGTGGTATAGAAAATAGTGGTTTGAGACCAAACATTTCAAAAAATGAGTCAGTAAATATTATTATTTTAATATTTACAGGTGATGAGTATGGTCATATTAGATTTTAGTTGTGAAATTTAAATGCTAGATTAGTTAATTAATAAAAAGAGGTTAAATCGTAAAAGATACAAAATTTAATCCCTATTAGTGAATTATATCAATTAGTCATAAAAAGAGAGTTAAGTGAACCTAGTTGGCAACTATACCCTACCAAAAATATTAGTGGATGTTAGGTGACCAAAAATTGATATTTTGATAAGTAAATGAATATTAAATTAGTAATAGTGGGTATAGGTGTTAAAAAGAAAGGGAGAAAAAGGAAAAATTCCTTATATTTCTATTCTTCTCTAACGTGTAACCCAACCCGATGAGTTTTTAGCTCATGGGTTGTTTAACCAAATCTAAAATTATAGTATCATCCAACATTTCAACACTTAACACTCAAAGAAACAGAGTAAGAAAACCAAGGAAGAACTTCAAGATGCGTTATGTCAATCCAGCCCTTAACGTCAACGCCGCAATGTCTTGTGTAGATTGAGATGATTGCTTCTTCTTCCTCACACTCAGCTCCGTTCCCAGTCTTTACTGCTACCCTTCTCCTTTTGCTTCATCATAAGACTTGTTATAACAAAATTTTGCTAACTCCTCCTCCACTGCTGTATCGATCAGTCCAATGGCATGACATTCCTCATTTTCATCAGCACACTTCAAGGCATCATAAACATTAAAAGTAACTTGTTGATCATTAACCTTCATTGTTAACTCACCTTTTTGCAAATCAATTAAAGTTCTACTTGTGGCAAGAAAAGGTCTTCTAAGGATAATTGGCACATCCTTATCAGCTTCACTTTCTAGAATAATAAAATCATCTGGAAAAATAAATTTGTCTACTCTTACCAGTACATCCTTGATTTACCTTCCGGATTTGCATATAATCGATCAACAAGCTACAACATGACCGTGGTAGGTCTTGCCTTCATAATTCCTAGCTTCCTGAAAACAAACATCGGCATTAAATTTATACTTGCTCCTAAGTCACATAATGCCTTACCAACATAGTGATTGCCTATTGAACAAGGGATAGTAAAACTTCCTGGGTATTTCAACTTCGGAGGCAATTTGTTCATTAACATTGTTGTGCACCCTTCAGTGAGAGAAACAATTTCAAATTATCCCAATCTCCGTTTCTTCGACAAAATATCTTTCATAAACTTCACGTAGTTGGGCATATGCTCCAAAACTTCCACAAGTGGTATGTTGATGTGAAGTTGCTTTAGGACATCCAAAAATCTTTTGAACTGGAAAATCTTGCTTGGATTTTTGGAATCGCTGAAGGAAAGGTGGTGGTAGTGGTAGATTTTTACTGTGTAATAGCCCGATTTTTAGTAGTATCGAAAAATAGTGATTTCGGGATCACAACTCCGACAAGTCGAGTTAAAAATTTATTTATTTTTAATATTTATGATGTCATTAGAATTGCATTAAAATTTGGATAAGGAATTTTAATGTCTAGATAGTGAATTGAGTAGAAAGACTGAATCATAAAAGGTACCAAAGTAGAGTTGAAAAGTTAGAAGGACTAAATGGATAAATTACCTTAAAGGATTTTAGTGGGTGCTTTAACATGAGAAATATTATTAGTAAGCTTGATTAATTAAAGATTAACAAGTGATTAACTAAACTAATTATGAAAGTCACTAAAATTACAATTATGCCATTAAGTATATATATGAATTAAAAAAGAAAAAAAATCATTTCACCTAATCTTCATCTTCCCATGGCAAAGACAAAGAAAAGCTAGGGTTTCCATTATTGAGTTTGTGTGCTTGATTTGGGTAAGCAAACCTTGACCGTTTTTAGTAATTTCTATATTTTTGAGTTCGTATTAACTTAATTTAGCTAATCTAGGGACCAATTTGTGAATCTTTCAAATGTTATAAAACTTTCCATTGTTGAAATTTCTTGTTCTTGAAAGTTATGGATGAGTTTGTAAGCTTGATGAATAGATCCATTGATTTTGTAAAGTGATTTCGAATGAAATTAGAGTTTAAGGACTAAAATGCAATAGTGAAGAAATTATGTGTATTTGGTTGAAATAAATGGTTTGTAAAGGTTAGTAGTTGAATCATGAATATTCGGTTAGGATGTACCTAGAAGAAAAGGAGGACTTTGCATGCTTTGGGTAAAAAAAGGACTAGATTGAATAAATGGAAAATAATACGGGTAAAATCGTAATTTTTCCAAAAAGGACTGAATTGTGTTATATGATCTGATTAATTGTTTTAATGTGAGAAATTGAATGATTTGTGGATGTATACTACGATCGTGTCACAGATCGCGAAAAAGGGAAATTAGCGGATTAGTCCCTGAAGCCTTTCCACAACTTTAATCCAATCCGGTAAGTTCGTAATGTTAAATTCTTACTTATAACTTCTTATAATTTCCTTATTTACGGTTGTTGATGATTGGAATGACAAATTGAAGAATGAAAGATAGAAACGACAAAAGAAGAATTACTAGCCTTGTGCCAAAGCTACATGGTCCGATAACTGATGTCCTGCATTTGTTATGAATTCTCTACGGCACCGTGAGTCACTGTAAAATGAATAGAATCCAATAATGGATTACAGGCCCTACGATGGTTGAGATTTATGCCTGATTGCATATTCTTGTCAGCTTAGTGTGAGCAGCATCGTAGGGAACAAATATACCTTATCAATGGCTAAGAATAGCATCAAATACTAGTAATAGGCATGACCTTTGGGTCAACAAGGAGTAAAACGAATATTGATCGCTGAAGTATAGTCATGTGTTGTCTCAACGGACTTACAAATTTGTTTACCACATGTTATTCGGTAAATTGATTGCGAACTTATTAAGCTATGAAGTTTACCAGTGAAATTGTTGTTATTTTGTAGATTCCATTTTGTGACTTAAAGATAGGACCATCTTGAAGACATCACACTATCCCAAAGACTTGTTTGGTAGTTTTAACATCACTTTGTTTTATGGCATATACTAGGATGAAATTGTTTCGTACTTCTTGTATAAACTATTTAAGTTTCATGTTATAAACTTTAGATATATGTTGGACAAGTTTCCAAGTTAGTTCAATGTGTTATACCTACTCTATAAGATGTATGAAATGTCTTAAAACTATATTTGGGGTATCATCATGTTGAATTATGAAATTATGAGATGATGATTGGTTGATGAACTTGAGTTTATGCATGATTCTTTGAATTTTGTATACTTGTTTCGGTAGATCTCATACATGTATTGGTAGAAGTATAGGGCAAGAGAGAAGTTACATTCTGACTTGCATTGTATCGGTAGTACCCATAGATGTATCGGTAGTTCTGTTTTCTAAGGTATCGATAGTTAGGATGTTTGTATTGGTAGAAGTTGCAGGGTTAGACTTCTTAGCTCTCTATAGTTTTTAATACTGATAGAAGTAAGACTTGTATTGGTAGAAGAGTCACTTGTATCGGTAGAATTATCACTTGTATCAGTAGAAGTCTGTACTATTCTTGAACTGCATACTGACTTGACAACTACCAATACTTGTCTAATAAGTACCGGTAGGAGTCTCCAAAAATCTTGAAATGACATTTTTGCCCTTGTTGAATTATGATTATAATTAAATGATAATATATGACGTGCTAAGTGTATTTCTTTTATAATGTAAGAACAAATGACATGATTCTAAAAGATGAACAGTGATTGATGAATAAAGTGACACCGGGACCCTAGCTGGCCACGGTTTTCGGGTTTTGGGTGTTATATACCGTGTGGCCCCTGTTTGAAAATTTTTAAATTTTTCCTGAACTTTTTTTTTTGCTTCGAATTGGTCTCTAATTGTTTCTACACTATTTTTAAAGCCTCGTAAACTTGATTTAAGGCCCATAGGTGTATGTTTCACTTTAATTCAAATGACAAATGATTGTTGATGATTAAAATGTAAATTTGATGCTATTTGATACTAAACATTCTGAATTGTACTGTAATACTTCGTAATCCTACTCTGGCGACGAAGACGGGTTATGGGTGTTACAAACATGCTCATAGTGGGTCAGTCCAATATGTTATTCTCTAACACATACTCATGTATTGATTTTGACATCCCCATGTTAATGACAAAACTTTGTCATCAATCAACTATAGATTAGTCTCAATGCATTATTGTTGTCCAAGACCACAATATTACTTGACTAAGGACCTTTTAAGAATAATCATATTTTCTCAGGAATTTATTACAATTCAGTTTATTTATAAACATAGAAAAAGAAATTGAAATAATAATAGTAATGTTTTATATTAATAAACAAGGTAAAACAAGTATGTAATTACAATCATCTCATGATTAGTCTTTCGGCATACTATAACAAGATTTGTAACACCCTAAGTTTTTTTAAAAGACTTAATTGGGAATACTTGAAAATTTAAGGGCTTTGTCGTAATTTTTAGAAGTTATGAGGATTTAATTGACATTAGATTAAATTTGGGGTCAGTTTATTATTTTAGGGACTAAAATGAGGTGTGTGTAAAGGTTTGGGGTCAAACTAGAAACCCTAATATTTTTAGGGACCTCCTAGTAAATGACCCTTTTTCTTGGGGTATTTAAGCACCTTAACTCTCCTTAGCCTTTCTTATTTTCTTTTTAGTTCTGCCGTTCTTTTGCCTCAAAGCTCTCTCTCTCCCCTTTTATCTTCAAAATCGATCACCCTTCGATCAAGGCCGTTCCGTCATTCGTGCTAGTCATTGCCACCACAAACCTTTTCCTTGCACTCGTGCAAACTAAATCCCTCAAACTGAAACCACCTTCACCGTCAGTCGTTAAGAGAATCGTAAAGGGGATCTTTTGGCATTGTTCCTCTTTTTTTTCCGTTGTTACTTCGCATTTTGCATCGTGGTGATCACGACTTCGAGGCCGACAATTTACCTCATCCTCCACCTGTACAACCTGCTCCTGCACCGGTTTCGAGAGCTGCACGATCTAATCCTGTTAGACCGAGTACTCGATCAGCGCGTGGTGGACGACCTCCTCGTCGTTAGAGTTTCTGTTTGCTAGAGGTGTGTTTCTAACTGTACTTAATCTATTGTTGGGGGTGTTGTGTTATATGTGATTGCATGATGTATTGTGGTGTATTGAAATTGTGTTGTTTATGTTGTGATGAGGAAATGGTATGAATTTGATTGAGCTATGTAAAGCATGTTGATGTTATCATGCATATTTACGGAGTATGTGATTGATTAAAAATTAATACGATTATGCTACTGTGCATTGAGATTTATATATTTATATATGAGAAATATTATGAGATTGAGATTGAGATTTAATTTAGATAATTAAATAATCATAACATTGTGTGACCATGGGGTGGGATTGTACGGTGGAAGAAGTGGTTATCATTCCATTAACTGATTGATACTAAAACCACACTGCGATTGGTAAGATTGGTGGGGAAAGGGTTTTGGGGAACCTTTTCACAGTGTTGGTGTGTTGGATTTGGGTGCATTGCATTGTGTATATGTTTGTAACATGATTTGTGGTTACTTTTTGAGCTATAATTGTTGTGATAATATGTGCTAGGTTGTATGTACTTTAGAGACACACTAGGCTTTATAGCTCATATCCTTACAGTTTTCCTTTACAGATACTCGAGACTTAGGAGATTTGGTACCCGGAGGCTTGATTATAGTTAAATTATTTTATTTTATTTTATTTTATTTTTGGTTTTTATTAGACTTTGTTAATTATTATTCTTATTTGGGATGTAAGTTGATTTTTATTTGGGGATTTTGGTATTTATTTTGGAAGCTTAATTAATTTATTTTAATTAAAGATTATATATATACATGTGTATGAATGTGAATGAGAGTGAATTTTCGGAATTCGTTTGGGTATAATTACTTAAATAACCCTCTAAATCCTATCGTATACTCTGGATCGGGTAAAGGAGGTTACATTTAATGGTATTAGAGTCGAGTTCAACCCATGGACTGTGAGGCTCTTTAGACTTGGTCTTAAAAATTTTGGGGTTAAATGAGGATTTGAAACAAATTAATATGTTTAAACAATTTTTAAAATATATGTATAAAATTGTGATTTATTCTAAATATCTTGTACCAATTCTTACTTTGGTACTTTTTACTTATGTAGATAGATAGTATGCCACCACGTAAGAGTGCTAGACTTACGATTGGTCGCGACCAAGGTCGAGGTAGGGGCCGTACTACTAGGACCGTTAGTGACCCTACTCCTGTATTCGAACCTGAGGTAAATGTGGATGAGTTGCCTCATGTTGAGGAGGATGAGCTGCCCATAGGTACGGAGGGTCAGCAAGATGCTGGGGGAGACTTACTTGCTGAGGAAGCTCCTGTTGAGGATGCGCCTGACACTGGGATATTGAGACCGTAGGGTTGGATAATGCTACGATTTGTTTAAAATTATTGAGATTACTTCGAGGATCTGTTGGAGGTCAATTTGAGGGTTCGAAGAGGCTCATTTCTGCTAATTTTATAGTTGTTGGGATGAAGGTCATTGAGGGTAGGACTGGTACGGATCCTTCTGTTGCTGAGTACTGGTTGAAGGATCTTCAGAGATTATTTGTAGAGATGAACTATCCCGCTGGGCAAAATGTTAGTGCTATTGTGTCTTTGCTGAGGGTGAGGCCCAAAATTGGTTGGATACTGTGGAAGAGTCTACTCCTACTGGTCAGATCACTTGGGATTATTTTATAGAGGCCTTCCAGGATCGTTATGTGGGTGAGGAATTCCTCGATAAGTGTAGGGATGATTTCATGAACTTGAGACAGGGGGATATGTACGTTAATGACTATGAGATCGAGTTTCTAAGGTTGGTCCGTTATGCATCTGAGCTGGTGACAAATGAAAAAGAGAATGCGATTGGTTTAGGAAGGAACTTCGACTCTCACTTTAGGTTGGGGTTAACATGCATCATGATAGGGTATTCAATGACTTGGTTAGTCGAGCTAGATCTGCTTTGGAGGCTCGTACTAAGGCTCAGAAGGCTCAAGACAGGAAGCATAGTAAGAAGCCAGCAGGCACACCAGTTCAGCCTGTTTCTGGTGGTTCTTCTGTTAAGAGGCCTAGAGAGAAGGTAGTTCAACCTAGTTATCCGAGTGTGAGGCCTGTGGTTTTGGCAACTCTTATGGGTAGTGTTGGTGGTTCCATTGGTCCTCGTCCCTTGCATCTCTATTCTTATTGTAATAAAAGGCATGGAGGCGAGTGTTGGAGGAAGATCGGCGCATGTTTTAGGTGTGGTTCATAGAAGCATTTCTTTAGTGATTGTCCCCATCCTCCTACTGGTTCTTTTGTGCAGAGTCAGTCTCAGGCTTCGATTCAGACTTTTGCTAGAGGTAGAGGGCAGGTTAGATCGGTTGCTTTTGGTTTAGCTATTAGAGGTAGGCTTGTTCAGAGTGGTGGAGCATCTAGATTTGGGGCGAGACAGCTTGGGTTAGTGTATGCGACTAGGAGGCATGAGGATCGTGATAAGCTTGACGTCATAGCAGGTACTTTCTCTATTCACTCTATACTTATTTTGCTTTGGTCAATAATGGTTCGACATATTCCTATGTGGTAAGTTCTGTGTCTTGAGGTCTGAAGATTGCTACTGAAGATGTTAAGTCTGCGGTTACTTTTCAAAGTCTGGTGGGTATCTGTGTGGAAGTTAATAAGATATACCGCAACTGTCCATTAGAGATTCAAGGGGAAATTTTTCCTTCCAATTTGTTGGAGTTTGCATTCAGTGAGTTTGATCTCATACTAGGAGTGGATTGGCTTTCTAAGCACTGAGTTAACTTAGATTGTGAAAGGAAAAGGGCAACTTTAAGAACTCCTGATAATCGGCAGATAACTTCAATTGGTGAACGTAAAGGGTTTCTATCTAATGTGATCTCAGCCCTTAAAGCAGAAAAGTTGATTAGGAATGGGTCCATGGCTTATCTAACTTATATTTTAGATCCAGGGCAATCAGATTATGGGATTGAAAAGATTCGAGTAGTGAGGGATTTTCCTGATGTATTCCCAGAAGAGTTGCTTGATGTGTCTCCTAAACGTGATAAGGTTGAGTTTGGGATTGAAGTTTGTTCTGGTACGACTCCTATGTCTATGGCACCTTATCGAATAGGGCCTAAGGAGCTCAAGAAATTAAAGATACAGTTGCAAGAGCTGTTAGATAGGGGTTTTATTCGACCTAGTGTCTCACCTTGGGGAGCACCAGTTCTGTTTGTAAAGAAGATAGATGGGACACTTCGGTTGTGCATTAATTATCGGAAGCTGAATAAACTGACGATTAAGAATAAGTACCCCTTGCCTCATATTGATGACTTATTTAATCAGTTTCAAGGTACTATTGTGTTTTCTAAGATAGACTTGAGATCTGGGTATTATCAACTTAAGGTGAAAGATTATGATGTTTTCAAGATAGCTTTTCGAACTCGTCATGGGCACTATGAATTTTTGGTGATGCCCTTTGGGTTAATGAATGCTCTTGCTGCTTTCATGGACATGATGAATAGGGTGTTTCAACCCTACTTAGATCAGTTTGTAGTGGTGTTTATAGATGACATATTGGTTTATTCTAAGTCTGAGGCTAAGCATGAGGAGCATCTTGGGATTGTTCTGCAAACCTTGAGGGGTTGCTTGATTGAGTATTAAGGTAGTTGGGAGAACTTTTTATCATTGGCTGAGTTCGCTTACAATAATAGTTATCAAGCCAATATTAAGATGGCTCCTTATGAGGCTTTGTATGGACGCAAGTGTCGTACTCCTATCGATTGGATTGAGTTGACTGAGTATCAGTTGTTAAGACCAGATATTGTTCACGAGTCTGAGGAGACTATTAGATTGATTCATTAGAAGCTTAAGGCTGCTTTTGATAGGCAGAAGTCTTATGTTGATCTGAAGCATCGGGACATTGAGTTTAGTGTGGGTGATGAGGTTTTCTTGAAAGTGTTTTCGTGGAAGAAGGTGGTTAGATCTGAGCGAAAAGGTAAGCTGATTCGTTGTGTGGGACCAGTTACCTATCAGCTTGAGTTACCGCTTGAGCTTGGGCGGATTCATGATATTTTTCATGTCTCTATGTTGAGGCGTTATCATTCGGACCCATATCATGTTGTGCCTTTTGAGGAGATTGAGGTTCATCCTGATTTGAATTTTGAAGAAGAACCAATTGAAATCATTGCTCAGGATGAGATGGTTTTTAGGAGGAAGACTATTAAGATGGTTAAGGTCTTGTGGCGTAATCACGGTTATGAGGAGGCTACTTGGGAGCCCAAAGCCGTCATCAAGGCCCAGTATCCACATCTTGTTGGTCTAGGTAAATTTTAGGGACGAAATTTCTTTTAAAGGGGAGAGTTGTAACAACTTAATTTTTTATAAAGGACTTTTTCGGAACGTTTATTTTTGGGAAAACAAATCAGTCTCGAACAATATTTTAAAATTCGAAATATGGAGTCGCCACCAATATTTTTATATGGTGTGATTGGATCACCATAAAACATTTAAAATTCGTTTTGATAAATATTTTGGTCTTCGAAATCCAGAAAATGGGTTCGAGAGTCGGTTACGTATGAGGAAGGATTAACACCCTCACACGCCCAAAATTGGTACCACATTGATTATTTTAGGGTCTTGTTTGTAAAATTTTGAAAACTCGAATAAAGTTTTAAAGTACGATCCTTAAATGCATAAGTCATGTTTAAGAAAGAAATCGATTTTTGTTTGGAAGTCTCACTATTTCGAAGTGATCAAGGAAGAAAGTCACATCCGGTGAGTTAAGACATAACGTTTCGAGATCCGAAAATAATGAGCTTCCTTCGCTGTAAACTTTAAACCATGAAAAAAGGTATCCGATTATCCCGGTTTGAAGAAAAGTCACGCCTAGTAAGTTAAGGCACAAATTTTCAAAACCTGAGATAAAAGAACATTGCCTCGATTTAAGGGTATTCGATTGTCCCAGTTTGAAGAAAAATCGCACCTAGTAAGTTAAGGCACAAATTTTCAAAACCTGAGATAAAAGAACATTGCCTCGATTTAAGGGTATTCGATTATCTCGGTTTGAAGAAAAATCGCGCCTAGTAAGTTAAGGCACAAATTTTTAAAACCCGAAACAAAGGAATATTGCCTCGATTTTAAATATTTTTGAGAAAAATCAAAAAATGACTTTAATAAAAAAATAGAAATGAAAATGAGCATGCAAATTAAATACGAGCTATGCAATAAATGATAAAGTTAAATAACATAAAGAATGAACAAATGTACGAAAATAAATATGAGAAAAATAAAATACTAATTATGAATCAAAATAAATGAGAAAATACAAAATTAATTTTAAAAAAGTTTAAAAAATTATATACAAAAGCCGAAGAAAGAAAAAAATGAGGTCAAAAATGAAGTTTCGGAGAGGTTGGAGTTAAAATGTAATTTTAAAAAGTTTTAGGGGTAAAAATATCATTTTAGGAAAATTCGGGGTAAAACATGATTTTTGTAAGTTCGAGGGCAAAATATGTAATTTTTGAAAGTTCGGGGGTAGAATGTAATTTTTGGAAGTTCGAGGGTAAAAATGTAATTTTTGAGAAGTTTAGAGGTAAAAATGTAATTTTTGACAAGTTTAGGGGTCAAAATATGATTTTAAAAAAGTGTAGGGGTCAAAATATGATTTTTGGATTGTTCAAGGACCTTTTGGGTAATAAAACCAAAAAGATGGGACACGTGGCAGCTTCTCAGGTATTCTGGGGTCAAAAGACCAATTTGTAAATCTTTTAAAATTATTGGGCCAATTTAAAATAAAAAACTTAATTTAAAGACGAAACTAAAATAAATCAAAAATAGAAGGGACCATTTGCACAAATAACCCAAAAATAGACACATGCCAACCTCTCAATCTTCAAAAATGGTTAAAGGACTAAGTTGAAAATAAAGTAAAATTAATGGGTAATTTTAAAATTTATCAAAAATACAAAAAGGATGAGATTGTAAACTTGAAAAAAAGCGAAAGGACCAAATGGGTAAATAACCCATCCTTCAAAAACACGCGAATCCTGAGGGTCCACCGGGTCGAATCGAGTCGGGTTTGGAGCCTCTAGTGTGGAACGACGTCGTTTGGCACTTAGTGCTTCTCCTCAAAACACTGCAGTTTTGGAAAGCCTATAAAAGGCTAAAATTCTAAGAAAAGTTCATTTTTAAACCTGTTTCTAAAAAAAAACTCAGCCCCCCTTTTTTCTCTCTAGCCTCTCACCGTCCGACCAAGGGTCAGTCCTTGGTCCGTCGTAGCCTCCGTCGCCGTCAACAGTCGTCGATCGTCATGCGCCACCGTACACGGTGGCTCAGTAAGTAAAAACCTCCCTTTTTGCCTTCTTTGCAAAAAGTCGGTCTAGGTTCAGATTTACAAACTATTGAACCTAGATCTTGAAGAAAATTGAGAAATATTTGCTGTTTCACTTTATAAATTCAAACCTGTTGGTTATTTTATTTTATTTTTTATTTTTAAATCTTTTTTGGCTATATTTTTTTATTGCATGTTCGAATACTGGAGATTCAATTATCAGAGTCCCTCACGAACACAGGTCGGAGGGATTCCGTCCGATGACTTGCCCATGACCCTTCCGATCCAGGTGTAACTCTTCAACTCTCCTCTTATTATTTATTATTATTAATTAATAGTATATTTATTTGTTAAAACATTTAGTAACAAATAATGGCAATAAATGACAGAATATATAAATATATTAATGCATTTAAGGCAAAACGTTTCGAACTTTGAATGATGAATTAAACAAACAATAAATATACCTCCAGAACCACTATTGTTCGGCTGTTCGAATCTACTTTCTTTTCTTCGTTTGATTGACTTCCAAATGCTTCGTATTCCTATTGATTTCGAGAGTTTTTGTGTTTGTATTTGTGTTCGTTTCGAATGTTGGTATTTTATATTTATTTCGGATGTTTCCAAAAAAGGTCAGTAACCATACAAATGAAATTATTTCGGCTTTTATAGCCTTATTACAATCATTATAATTTGTTTTTTTCATCTAAATGTCGGTCTTTTCTCTTTTCAGGGCAATGGCGATGGTGGCAGATGGGTGGTGGTGTAACTTGGTGTTGACTTGCTGCTGACATGGCGAACGCTGAGTGGGCAGCAGCACAAGTGGTCTGCTAGGATTTCTTAAAAATTTCGAAACTTGGGCCATTTGGGTTAATGTGGATGTAATTGGGCTTGGGTATTGGGTTTTGTATAAATGGGTTTGGGTTTTAGATTTTGGACTTTGAATTGTATTTTGACATTATCAATTTAAATTTAGAATAATTTTAAATTTAAAAATAAATTTAAATTAAATTTAAACTTAAAATAAATTTAAATTTAAAATAAATTTAACCTTAAAATAAATTTTAAAAATGGGTTTAGTTTGGCCCAGACAAATTGGGCTTCAACAGCTGCCCCTTTTGCTCGTTGCTGTGTAACAGAAACAGAGCAAAGACCAAAAGGAGGCCTAACTTGTCAAGTCTCATCTCTTTGGCGTTCTTTCTTCGATTGGCCCACCCTTCACTTTGTTGGTCGTTTAACTTTGTTGCATCTGCCTCTACAGCTTCTAGCGTCATGGCTCCATCTTACCCTAAGGCAATTTGAAAGAACAAAATTTGCTATTGTAGCTTCCCTTAATTTGCTTACAACTTTAGGGGTCCGGTGTTGTGGCTTCATATCTTGGTCCACTTCTTTGTATTTCACCGGGAAGACGGATTTGGTTCCCTTCTCTACATCTCGTCAGGAATATGACCACTTTATTGCTTCGAATGACTACCATCTGCCCCATGATCGGAGTAAGAGACTGGCTGATGGTGATCTACCCCAAGCTCGGGGTAAGAGATTGACTGATGATGATCTGCCCTAGGCTCAAGGTAAAAGATCGAATGGTTGCAATCTACCTCAGGCTCGGGGTAAGAGATTGACTGATGGTGATCTGCCTCAAGCTCGGGGTAAGAGATCAAATAACTGTAATCTGCCCCATGATCGGGGTAAAAGATACGCTGATGGTGATCTGCCTCAAGCTTGGGGTAAGAGATCGAATGGCTATAATCTTCCCAAGCTCGGGGTAAGAGATTTGCTAATGATTATCTACCCTAGGCTCGGGGTAAGAGATCGGATGGCTGCAATCTGCCCTGCCCTAGGCTCGGGGTAAGAGATTTACTGATGATGATCTGCCCCAAGCTCGGGGTAAGAGATCGGATGGCTGCAATCTGCCCTAGGCTCGGGGTAAGAGATTTGTTGATAATGATCTGCCCCAAGCTCGAGGTAAGATATTAAATGATGGTGATCTGCCCCAGGCTCGTGGTAAAAGATCGAATGGCTGCAATCTGCCTCAAGCTCGGGTAAGAGATTAACTAATGGTGATCTGCCCCAAGATCGAGGTAAGAGATTTAATCTTCAATCTGCCCTTCTTAATTAAGGGTAAAAATGAAATGATGTAATTTGAATCCAGCTCCACTGCAATTTCAGGAAGATAGGATTTGATGTCGAAACTTTATCTTGCTCTTATGAAAACTTGGTATTGTAGTTTGATCTCGATCCACTGTAACTTCGAGGTAGAAGATTTTCTATTACGGCTTCAATATACTCCTCTTCGTTAGGGTGTCAGCTCCAATGTTTCCTTGGTTCATCTTGCCTTTTTGTGGGGATGACCAGTAAAGTATGCTTCCATAGACCTTATATATAGGCTCGAATTATCAGGATGCAATGATTAGAATGAATCAAATGCTCCTAACTATATGAATGCGTATGATGAATGTCCGTTTTTTGGGTTAACATAGACTGTCGCTTGTCCTAATTCTGTCATGGGTGCGCTGTCCTGTCTTCTTCTAGGCTCAGCCTGAACTGCTTATTTTCAAGTTTTCCAATTAGTGGTCCTGTTTCGAGCCACTATATCATTTAGGAAATTCCAAAGTAATGCTCATGGAACTTTGTATGCTTCATATTATTAGTTCATTATCCATTATTTTAAATGCAAAGTGCTGGAAAAAGATTATGAAAGAATAAGGTCAAAATTTATTGAAGACACAATTTAAAAGATCAATAGGAGGTAAATTTTTGTCAAGAAATTGCCAAGTATACAACAAAAGACAATTACATGCCTCGAATATCGCAGGATGAGCTTTTCTGAGCCGACTTGCTGAAAATCATTTTGAGCCTAAATATGTGTCTAGAAGACCTAGAGTGCTTTGTTAATGTTTCAAGTTGTAATTTTCCTCCATCTCGTTACATCTGAGAGAAACGATCACTTCGACTCGTTCTTGAATTTGAGCCGCCCTTTGCGGGTTTTCAACTCAAAATTCCTTTTGGTTTCAGGACGCCCTTTGGGGTTTTCATCTCAATTTTAGGCAAAATACTTTTTCACCGATTCTGAATTGACGAGGTTGCGCATATCTTTGCCATCCATTTCTGTTAGAATGAGAGCTCCTCCTGAGAAAGCTTTCTTTTACTATATAAGGTCCTTCCCAGTTGGGCATCCATTTCCTCCGAAAGGCTTTATGTATGGGAAGTATCTTTTTCAAAACTAGATCTCCCTCATGAAATTCTCTAGGATGAGCCTTTTTATCATAAGCTCGCATCATTCTTTTCTGGTACATCTGACCATGGCGAATAACTCTTAATCTCTTTTTCTTCAATTAAATTCAACTGATCATATCGGGCCTGAATCCATTCTGCCTCATCTAACTGTAACTCAGTCAAGACTCGGAGAGAAGGTATTTCAACCTCGATAGGTAAGACTGCTTCCATGCCATATACTAGTGAGAATGGTGTTGCCCCAGTAGAAGTTCTGACTTAAGTTCTGTAAGCAAAGAGGGCAAATGGTAGTTTTTCATACCAGTCTTTGTAGGTCTCAATCATTTTCGCAATAATCTTCTTGATGGTTTTGTTAGCTGCCTCTACAGCTCCATTCATCTTCGGGCGATAGGGAGACGAATTGTGATACTTGATTTTGAATTGCTCACAAACTTTCGCTATTGTGCTATTCTTCAAATTCAAGATATTGTTAGATATGATCCTTTCTAGTATCCCATATCGGTAAATGATCTCATTTTTCAAGAACTTACTAATCGCAAATTTCGTGACATTGGCGTAAGAAGCTGCTTCTACTCATTTGGTGAAATAATCGATAACCACGAAGATAAATCTATGACCATTAGAAGCCTTTGGAGAAATTGGCCCAATGACATCCATGCCCCACATAGAAAATGGCCAAGGAGAAGTCATGACATCAAGGTGTGATAGAGGTACATGAATCTTGTCTCCATAAATCTAGCACTTATGGCACCTTTTAGCGTAATTGATGCAATCGCCTTCCACAGTAGACCAGTAATACCCAAATCTCATTATCTGTCTGGTCATTGTGAAACCATTGGCGTGTGTCCCGCAAATGCCTTCATGAACTTCTACTAAGATCTTCCTAGCTTCAATTGCGTCAACACATCTTAGCAACACCTAATCTTTTCTTCTTTTGTACAAGATTTCCCCATCTAGAACATATTCATTATCAAGTCTTCTCAATGTCCTCTTTTCATTTTCAGAAGCTTGCTCAGGGTATTTGCGATCTCTTACATACTGAAGAATATCTTGGTACCATGGGCGGTCATCCCTTCTTCTTCTTCTTCTTCAATATCATAACAATGAGTCGGAGCTTCATAGATGCTCATCTGAATGGGTTTCATATCTTCTAATCTATTCACTTTTATCATCGAGGCCAAAGTGGCAAGAGCATCAGCCATTTGATTCTCTTCTCGTGGAAGATAGTGGAATGTGACATCATCAAACTCCTTGATTAACTCGAGAACCAATTTATGGTAATCAACTAGCTTAGAATCTCTCGTTTCCCATTCTCCTTTGAGTTGATAGATTACTAGTACGGAGTCTTCGTATATCTCTAAAACTTTGATTCCCCGTTTTATGGCCGCACGGATTCCCATGATACATGCTTCGTATTCTACCATGTTATTTGTGCAATCAAAATCGAGTTTACTTGTGAAAGGATAGTGGTCTCCTTCTGGTGATACCAAGACTGCCCCAACTCCATTACCCGTGGCATTTGAAGCTCCATCAAAATGTAATCTCCAAGGATATTCCACTGTGGTTACCTCTTCAGTGGTCGCAACATACATTAAATCCTCGTTCGGGAAGTCGAAGTTTATTGGCTTATAGTCCTCTAAAGCCCTGCTATAGCACTCCTTTTTACTACCTTTTGATTGACATAGACTATGTCGAACTCCAAAAGCAAGATCTACCACCTAGCCAATCTTTCATTCAATGCGGTCGACTCCATCATATATTTCAAAGGATCTAGTTTTTAGATTAGCCGAGTGGCGTGGTACAACATGTATTGCCTTAATCTTCGCGTGGTCAAAACTAGAGCACAAAATATAGTTTTTTAATTAGCGAGTATCGAGTCTCACAATCGGTGAATTTCTTGTTGAGATAATATATCGCCCTTTCCTTCTTTCCAGATTCATCGTGCTGGCCTAGCACGCATCTCATAGAATTTTCAAAGACTACCAAGTACAGGATCAATGGTTTATTAGGAATTAGAGGTACCAAGATGGGAGCATTGGACAAGTAATCTTTGACCTTGTTAAAAGTTTTCTAACATGCATTATCCCAAACACTTGAGTTGTGCTTCCTAAGCAAACGAAAGATAGGATCACATTTCTCAGTCAACTGTAAGATGAATCGAGCAATGTAATTTAGTCTCCTTTAAAACCCTCGAACTTCTTTTTGCGTACTAGGTGGTGGTAGCTCCTGTATGGCTTTGACTTTATCTGGATCTATTTCAATCCCTTTTTTACAAACTACAAAGCCCAATAGCTTTCCTGACGTGGCTCCGAAAGTGCACTTTTCTAGGTTTAGCTTTAGTTGATACTTTCTTAGCCTCTCAAACAACTTTTTTCAAGATCCTTACATGCTCTTCCTCTGTTTAGGATTTCGCAATCATATCGTCGACATAAACTTCAATTTCTTTATACATCATGTCATGAAACAAAGTCACCATGACCCTTTGATAAATTGCCACTGCGCGTTTTTGAGTCTAAAAGGCATTACCTTGTAACAAAATGTTTCCCACAGTATGACAAACGTGGTTTTCTCCATATCCTTAGGATCCATCCTTATCTAGTTATACCTAGAGAAACCATCCATGAATGAAAATAAGGAGTGATCTGCTGTATTGTCCACTAAGGTGTCGATATGAGGTAAAGGAAAGTTATCATTTGGGCTTGCTTTATTTAAATCCCGATAATCCACACATATACGCACTTTCCCATATTTTTTAGGAACAAGGACTATGTTACCTACCAACTCTGAGTATTTAACCATTTGGAGAAACCCAGTGTCAAATTGCTTTCTAACCTCCTCTTTTATTTTTAATAACACATCTAGTCTCATCCTTCGAAGCTTTTGCTGAACAGGTTTGCATTCTTCCTTTATGGGGAGTTTATGCACCACAATGTCAGTACTCAAGCCAGGCATGTCTTGATAAGACTATGTGAACACATCTTGGAACTCTTGAAGCAATTTGATAAGATCCTTTCTGGTTTCTAGGGAGATGCTTGTCCCAATTTTCACTTCTTTCCTTCCATCTTCGTTCCCCAAACTGATAACCTCCACAGATTTCGATTGAGGCAAGATTTATTTTTCTTCTTGTTCCATCATTCTTAACAGATCAGGAGACAAATTACAATCTTGATCATCTTCGAAGTCCTGAAGTTCTTCTAAACACATATCTTGCTCGAAACGAGGCTTATCTGGGTCACTCATGTTATTGATATTCAAGGACCTGTCAAAGGAATAAAAAGGAGGTCCAAAGAATAAAATAAATTTATAAAAGAATAGTTATATGTATGTGTATAAGTATGTTTGTCAATTTGGTCAAGAATGTATGTATTAAAGAATGATTAATTTTATTTATTGGATATGTACGAACGGTTTGTTGGATTAAGAATGAAAGAATGATTAGCGAGAGATTTGCCATGTAAGATAGAAAATGCATTTTCATTCAAAATAACTAGATAATGATCATAGGCCCTTTTACAAAAAGATCCATATTGGTTTCGAGCCTAAAGCAATAAGTATGTTCTGAATATTACTCTGAAGAAGCCCTAAAGACTACAGGGAACTCCTCTACAATCCAATTGTCGAGAGTACTTCCGAGGGTGAAAGGACGAATTTCCCATAGGTTTCTTTCTTCATTTCCTTTTTCGAATACAGCGTTGATTCTCAAAGCCTTCATTGTCCTCATTGCTTCAATTAGTCATCCCTTTCTCTCTTCTATCTTTGGCCTTGTTGATTATTCCTCCTGATATGAATGTTTTTGATATATGAGGAAAAATCATTGGCTCCCATTGGATCTCCTCTCCAGCTAATCGAGCCCTTCTTCATTCCTGCTTCTTTTTCAGCTCCTTTTTCTTCCCTTCGTGTCAGGTTTATACCCTAGGCCAAAGCGATTTGTTTCTCTTCCAATATTGGCACATTATTCTCCCTTGGAGAAACTTTCCTAGTCAATTGTCATTTTCAGGGCCATCTTTGTGATTTTTGATATTTTAGGTATAGGGATTCTGCTCTCTTCGACGATGAAGGTTGCATTGACGAATTCGAAGGATCAGAAAGAACATTCCAAACCTTCTTCATCTGCTCCGATATATGGTGCATCATTTACTATTGATGCGATTAAGTCCTCCTCAGCATTGATTGTGACTAATCGTCCTTCGATCACCAATTTCAGCTTCTGGTGTAATGATGATGGCACTGCTCTTGCTGAATGGATCCACGATTTTCCAAGCAAGCAGTTATAGCTTGGTTTGATATCCATTACTAAGAAGTCCACTTCGTATGAGTTTGGACCAATTAACAGTAGTACCTCGATCCGACCGATAACTTTCCTTTCTATTCCATCGAAGGCTCTCACTACATTATGGCATGTCTTCATATGAGAACTATCAATTGGTAACCTCTTCAATATTGTCAACGGCAGAACGTTCAAGGCTGAACTGTTGTCAATCAATACACCGAGCAGTATGTAACCTTTACAGCGGGTGGTAATATGTAACGCTTTTGTTGACCTCATACCTCGTAGGGTATTTTGTCATCATTAAAAAAGATGAAATTATCAATGCTGACATTATTGACTAAGCGGTCTAGCCTATTCACTGAAATGTCCTTGGTTACATAGGTCTCATTTAATACTTTCATCAACACGTTACGATGTGCTTCAGAGCTCTACAACAATGTTAAAATGGATATACGAGCCAGCTGCTTGTGTGATTGCTTTACCACACTATATTCGCTGTGTTTGAGGAACTTCAAGAATTTTGTAGCCTCATTTTCTGTTGCTGGCTCGTTAATTGATGACCTTAGCCCATTAGTACTCCCTCTTTTCGACTCTTCTAGGCTTTTTCCAAATGTTTCATTTTTTGTTCTTGCAAGGCTATAGTCTTTCCCACTACGTGTGACAAGACTCACATCTCGAACTTCTTCTGATTCAACCTTGGATTTTTCCCTTCTCGATACTGTTACATTACAGTTGTAATTCCAAGGTACCCTTTTTTCATCCTTGTAAGGGAAGGCTACTGGTTTTTGAATTATTATTGTGGGAGCAACTCTTGCTTTAGTTTCATCATTTCTTGGCTGTGAGATGATTATCATTGGGTTATTAACCCCAAAATCTTTCTTAACTGTGCCCTCTTCGAAGGCACATACTTCTTCCACTTTTTCTTTTTCCTCGAAAAATTCTAACTCCTTATTGTCCATCAATCCCTGTACCACAGTTTTGAATTCATCGCATTCCTGAATCTCATGCTCTTCATTATTATGAAACTCACAGTAATGTTCTTTTCTCACTGTCTTTCCCGAATCTTGAGCAATTAAGCCCGCTTTTATCATTTCGTGCCATACCCATCTCAAGGGTGATCTTACTTCCTCAATGTGAGTTTTAATCCTCATTCCTTCTCCTCCGACTATTACATTCACCCCTTGATCGGGATGTTTGGGTAACGGATTCCCTAATACATTAGGATTCGCAAGATCCTCGAATCTCAGTGCCTTGGCATCAATAAGCTGCTGTACATGCCTTTTTAGGGCTGCATAGTTCTCAATTGAATGTCCGGCTATTCCTGCGTGATATTCACATCGTGCGTTCATGTCGAACCAACTCAAGAATGGCGGTAGCAATGGCTTTACATGGATTGGCACCACGAGATGTTCCTCGTACAATCTCGGATAAAGTTCTCTATATGTCATGGGAATAGGAGTGAATTCCATTTTTGGTTTCGCACCAAACCTCTGCCTTGGATTTCTTTGATAATTTCCTTTTCAAGGTTCTGGGCGATGCTATCATCATTTGCTTTGAGTAATTTATCTTGTAAGGGTTTGTGTTGTTAACCTCATTTTCTTTTTTTCTAAGAGTTATTCTTCTGACACCTTCTCCCGTCTCAATTTTTCGCTTTGGATTGCGTTCTCGACCATCTCTTCTGACATAACCATGTCAGAGAAACTTTTGGTAGCATTTCCTAACATATGGTTAATAAAAAGGGCTTTTAGAGTCTTAACAAAAAACATAGCTATTTTCTTTTCTAATAATGGTGGTTATACCTGGGTTGCTACGCCCCTCTATCTTTGAGCGTATTGTCGGAAACTCTCATTTGACTTTTTCTCCATCCTTTACAGTGTCAGTCTATCAGGTGCCATGTCAGTTACGTGACTATATTGCTTCAAAAATGCTTTTGCCAGATCCTTCCATAAGCTTATCTTGGCACGACTCAACTGATTATACCATTTGGCTGCAGATCCTGTTAAACTATCTTGAAAACTGTGTATTAATAACTGGTCATTATGGACATGCCCTATCATCTTCCTGCAGAACATGGTAATGTGTGCTTCGGGTAACTGGTCCCGTTGTATTTGTTAAAATTCAGTGTCTTAAATTTCGGGAGGAGCACTAGGTTTGGGACAAGGCTCAGCTCTTTAACGTCAATGCCATAGAAGGTATCAGCACCTTCCATTGCATTCACTTTTTTTTAACCACTTGTATTTGTCCTCCAACTGTCTAGGGATCTCAAGCCTTACTCTTTCCGTCTCCTATACGTCATCCAATTCATGGACGACGGGAATGACCACATTATCTCCGGGGTTGGAACCGGATCCCATCTGAAAGTTTATTGCCCTGACATACCAAATGGGTGTTGTTGTGCTCTTATTGTTGCAAGTACTCCACGTGGATACATTTTCGGCGGTACTTGAGTATGCATAGAAGCATAGCTTGGGAGATATCTAGGCTCCTCACTCTCCTCCCTTGGGCTTATAACAGGACCTTTTCCTTTATCCGCCCCTGCTTTTATCAGTTGTGTTAGCTCTACTTATAATGCTTTTTTTAGATTCTATAATCTGGTCCTTCATATCTTGCTGTACTTTTGTCAAATGGTCTTGCAACTGCACTTGCACTTGCTCTTGCATTTCCTTTTGAATTTGCTCTAGCCTTTGCTCCATAGCTTTAGTTTTTTTATGAGTGTTATAGTGATGTCAGTTTTCAATGATTACTGACTTAACTGTTAAAGTTTTAATTAGTTAGAATTTTCAAGCTAAAATATGTGAAAATGCAATGTGGTGAATGCATGTATGCAAAAGAAATATATTGACTTATAATTCAATTTCCATTAGAAAACTTCACTAGATAACAAGTTCCTTTACATAAAGCAATTTACATAAACAGTTTTACCTTAAAGCTTAGAGCTTTGATTTTCTTGAGAAGTCCTACTAGCTTTTAACCCTATTCTGTCTTTATCTCATATTGTATGCTTAACTCATCTGTTTCGACTGCTAGTGTTTGTACGTAGTCAGTCACTCCCCGTATTTGATCCAATGTCTTGTCCATAACGTAATCCCTATCTCGAACTTGCTTCTGAGTCTACTAAAGGTGTCAATCATTTGTTTCCATTGTCCTCTCCAGAATCTCAATTCGTATTTCACTATTCTGAAACGAGGTTTCCAATTCTTTCACCCTCTTATTCAATCTCTCGATCTCGACTCAACTTGCCTTCAGCTCTACCACTGAATTCCAACTACAATGTCTATACAAGGATTCCTTCAATTCTTTTATTTAGGCCTTTAACTCGATCATCTCAGCTTGACTTTCTAACAGACTGCTCTTCATGGCATTTTCTTGAATCTGAGCATCTTGAAACTTGTTCTTCCATTGACTTGTTCTATTCTTTTCTTCACGGATTTCCTATTACCATTGTTCCGATGTCTTACCTAGACCGGTAGTCCTCATTGACAAGCGAAGCTTCTTATAGTCTTTCTTCAGGCTATCGAGATCTTCTTCAGCCTTATTCTTCCTTTTTCTCAATTTCTCTGCTTCTAACTTCTGGACATCAACGTCTAATCCCAAACGTACATTTTCTTCTTCCAATTTTTCTATCATCTTTTCCATTTCAGAATTCTTCCTCTCAAAATCTTGTTTAATAATTTCTAGTTCAGTCGAGACAACCTGCAAGTGCTCCTCAATTGGGCGAACGACCTCCGGGTTTGTCACAGGAATATTATAATTGATCCTTCTATTTCTCCACCAATCATATTCTACCGTTGTTATGGGATTAGCGTCGAACGCTTTCATCCTTCGAACCTGATTCCATACATTTGAGATCTCTCGAATCCTCTTCTTATTATTTACTTTTCTGTATGCGAATTCACACTAAGCTAACCCTTGAGTTGCTGGTATGAACTGTCTCGATCTGTATTGTCATGAAACCAATAAAGGTGTGTATCCTATTGTTCCCCAAATCCCAGCCAATGGGACCCAGTCGAAGTCTCCGCATCGATACAAAATTTCATCGAGAACAAACTATGGTGCTCGCCATTCTATGTCTTCGTCTGGGAGATTTGAAGTATTGTTATCCATTTTTCTTCTAAGAAGTTTTCTTGTCTTTGTATGGCTACAAACTCTTTCAAAGGAGAATAATCTTTAGATAAGTATTGATAGGAGACTTTTTCTATTTTCCAAAAGTGACTATGGAATCATACCATCAACAACAGTACGTAGCTGATAAATCGACCTTCTCCCTTCTTTCTGCATGCATTTAAAGATCTGAAAGTTTCAGCCAATATTACCGGGATCGGTGTAACCTTTTTACTCAATCGATCAAACAAGTCTGTCATCGCATCTTCTATATGTCTCAAAGCCTTAGGAAAAATGACTAACCCATATATACTTAGAGCCAGGATGTCAATCTTTTTCTTCGCATCTAGGTGGGCCAGGATTAAATCTCGCAAACTCTTCTATTTAATGCATTTGCTGTCACCTTTCACCTTAACCCGAGCTATAACCCATTGCTCACTTATGCTGGTGATGTTTATTAATCTTTTGACAAAAGTCGGAACACTAGGAGCTCTAGAATAAGGTCTATCTATCGAGATCTTCGGACAACGGAGTAAAGTGGTGTATTCCTCTATCGTCGGTGTCATGTCCACATTCCCAAAAGTGAAGTAACTATAGGCTGGATTCCAATATTGCGCTAAGGCTTAGAAGAGGTACTTATCCACCTTAACCTCGAACAAGAATGGTAAATCTTCGTACTCTTGGTAAAAGGTTTGCTTTATATCATTATCCCAACTGTCTCATATCTGTTTCAATTCTTGCACACTGTTCTGAGCTGTACTAATCCTGGTATAATCCCAAAAGTCTGACTCATATCCTTCTACTAAGCTAGCCCTTTTTTGGTGTTGATTTTCCTCTGACCACATACGTACAACCATGTTGTCCTCCACATTATCAAGGTACTTATTTTCCATGATCAATTCTCTTATCAGTAATTGAGTTTGAATCAATACCTTTCCTTGTATGATGATGAAATGTAATGCAAAAGAGACAAAATAGAACAAGTTAGCAAAACACATCAGTATCAATATACATGTATAAAGTAAAGTACCTAAGAATTTGTCTTGGATAGTTGCTAAAAGGTTCGGTATAACTCCTTCTAAGGCAAGTACTTATGGCTCATTACATGTGGTTTAGTCTCTAGAGTAAAGGGTACCCAAACCAGTAGATTCCTCGATCCTCACCTATTACAGGCTCATATAGATGAGTTTGATTTAGGGGGACACATTTCCCATATGTTTGCACGAAAGTGAAAACTTCACGAAAACATGGGTACAGATGTAATCCCGAAAGTGATCCACAATCCTGCATGGAGGTGTAAACCTCACGAAGGAATAGTTTCTCCCTTCCACTTAAAAGGTGTAGTATCATATGCAGATGAATGCAAATCTATACTAGCAGTATTGACATAATATAGCATCACACAAAATATTTAAGGATCGTATATTAAATAGAATCGAGTACTTAAAAATTTTAACAAAAAGACCCGAAAATAATCAATTTTGGCTTGACTCTCTTTTATTTTAAAAGTCCCCAGTAGAGTCACCAAGCTGTCGAAACGTTTATTTTTGGGAAAACAAACCGATCTCAAACAATATTTTAAAAATTAAAATATGGAGTTGCCATCAATCTTTTTATATGGTGTGATTGGATCACCATAAAACCTTTAAAATCCGTTTTGATAAATATTTTTGTCTTCAAAATCTAGAAAATGGGTTCGAGAGTAGGTTACGTATGAGGAAGGATTAGCACCCTCACACGCCCAAAATTGGTACCACGTTGATTATTTTAGGGTCTTGTTTGTAAAATTTTAAAAACTCGAATAAAGTTTTGAAGTACGATCCTTAAATGCATAAGTCATGTTTAAGAAAGAAATTGATTTTTGTTTCGAAGTCTCACTATTTCGAAGTGATCAAGGAAGAAAGTCACATCCAGTGAGTTAGGACATAACGTTTCGAGATCCAAAAATAACGCGCTTCCTTCGTTGTAAACTTTAAACCTTGAAAAAGGATATTCGATTATCCCGGTTTAAAGAAAAGTTGCGCCTAATAAGTTAAGGCACAAATTTTCAAAACTCGAGATAAAGGAACATTATCTCGATTTAAGGGTATTCGATTATCCCGGTTTGAAGAAAAATCGCGCCTAGTAAGTTAAGGCACAAATTTTCAAAACCCAAAATAAAGGAATATTGCCTTGATTTTAAATATTTTGGAGAAAAATCAAAAAATGACTTTAATAAAAAAATAGAGATAAAAATAAGCATGCAAATTAAATACGAACTATGCAATTAATGATAAAATTAAATAACATAAAGAATGAACAAATGTACAAAAATAAATATGAGAAAAATAAAATACAAATTATGAATCAAAATAAATGAGAAAATAAAAAATTAATTTTAAAAAAAGTTAAAAAAATTATATACGAAAGTCGAAGAAAGAAAAAAAATGTCAAAATGAAGTTTTAGAGAGTTTAGGGTTAAAATGCAATTTTGGAAAGTTTTAGGGGTAAAAATGTCATTTTAGGAAAATTCAGGGTAAAAACGTGATTTTTGGAGGTTTGGGGGCAAAAATATGATTTTTGGAAGTTCGGGGGAAAAATGTAAGTTTTGGAAGTTTAGAAATTCGAGGGCAAAATGTAATTTTTGGAAGTTCGAGGGTAAAAATATAATTTTTGAGAAGTTTGGGGCAAAAATGTAATTTTTGGATGTTTGGGGGCAAAAATGTAATTTTAGAAGTTCATGGGCAAATATGTAATTTTTTAGAATTTTAAGGGTAAAAATATAATTCTTGAGAAGTTTAAGGGTTAAAATATGATTTTTGAACAGTTCAAGGACCTTCTAGGCAATAAAACTAAAAAGATGGGACACGTGGCAGCTTCTCAGGCATTCTGGGGTCAAAAGACCAATTTGTAAATCTTTTAAAATTACTGGGCTAATTTAAAATAAAACAAAACTTGATTTAAAGATGAAATTAAAACATATCAAAAATAGAAGGGACCATTTGCATAAATAACTCAAAAATAGACACGTGCCAGCCTCTCAGGCTTCAAAAATGGTTAAAGGACTAAATTGAAAATGAAGTAAAATTAATGGGTAATTTTAAAATTTATCAAAAATAGAAAAAGGAAGAGACTATAAACTTGAAAAAAAGCGGAAGGACCAAATGGGTAAATAACCCATCCTTAAAAACACGCGGATCCTGAGGGTCCACCGGGTCGAATCGGGTCGGGTCTGGAGCCTCTAGTGTGGAACGACGCCGTTTGGCACTTAGTGCTTCCCCTCAAAATGCTGCAGTTTTGGAAAACCTATAAAAGGCTAAAATTCTAAGAAAAGTTCATTTTAAAACTTGTTTCTAAAAAAAAACTCAGCCCCCCTTTTTCTCTTTAGCCTTTCACTGTCAGACCAAGGGTCAGTCCTTGGTTCGCCGTTGTCTTCGTCGATGTCCACAGTCATTAGTCGTCACGCGCCACCGTACACGGTGTCTCAGGTAAGTAAAAACCTCTCTTTTTTGCCTTCTTTGCGAAAAACGTCGATCTAGGTTCGGATTTACAAACTATTGAACCTAGATCTTGAAGAAAATCGAAAAATGTTTGCTGTTTCACTTTATAAATTCAAATTTGTTGGTTATTTTATTTTATTTTTTATTTTTAAATCTGGTTTCGCTATATTTTTTTATTGCATGTTCGAATACTGGAGATTCAATCATCAGAGTCCCTCACGAACACAGGTTCAGAGGGATTCCGTCCGGTGACTTGCCCACGACCCTTCCGATCCAGGTATAACTCTTCAACTCTCCTCTTATTATTTATTATTATTAATTAATATTAAATTTATTTATTAAAACATTTAGTAACAATAATGGCAATAAATGACAGAATATATAAATATATTAATGCATTTAAGGCAAAACGTTTCGAACTTTGAATGATGAATTAAACAAACAATAAATATACCTCCAGAACCAATATTGTTCGGCTGTTCGAATCTGTTTTCTTTTCTTCGTTCGATTGACTTCCAAATGCTTCGTATTCCTATTGATTTCGAGAGTTTCTGTGTTTGTATTTGTGTTCGTTTCGAATGTTGGTATTTTGTATTGATTTCAGATGTTTCCAAAAAAGGTCAGTAACCATACAAATGAAATTATTTCGGCTTTTATAGCCTTATTACAATCATTATAATTTGTTTTTTCATCTAAATGCCAGTATTTTCTCTTTGCAGGTGGCAGTGATGGTGGTGGCAGATGGGCGGTGGTGCAACTTGGTGTTGACTTGCAGCTGACGTGGCGGACGTTGAGTGGGCAGAGCTTGGGTGGCAGCAGCATAAGTAGTCTGCTAGGGTTTCTGAAAAATTTCAGAACTTGGGCCATTTGGGTCAATGTGGATGTAATTGGGCTTGGGTATTGGGTTTGTAAAAATGGGTTTGGGTTTTAGATTTTGGACTTTGAATTGTATTTTGGACGTTATCAATTTAAATTTAGAACAATTTCAAATTTAAACTTAAATTAAATTTAAATTTAAAACAAATTTAAACTTAAAATAAATTTAAATTTAAAATAAATTTAACCTTAAAATAAATTTTAAAAATGGGTTTAGTTTGGGCCTGGACAAATTAGGCTTCAACAGACTTAATTGAGAATACTTGAAAATTTAGGGGCTTTGTCATAATTTTTAGAAGTTATGAGGATTTAATTGAGTATTAGATTAAATTTAGGGTCAATTTACGGTTTTAGGGACTAAAGTGAAGTGTGTGTAAAGGTTCAGGGTCAAACTAAAAACCTTAATAGTTTTAGGGACCTTCGAGTAAATGGCCCTTTTTGGGGTATTTAAGCACCTTAACTCTCCTTAGCCTTTTCTTCTTTTCTTTTTAGTTCTGACATTCTTCTCCCTCAAAGCTCTCTCTCTCTTATTTTATCTTCAAAACCGATCACCCTCCGATCAAGGCCGTTTCGCCGTCCGTGCTAGTCACCGCCACTACCAATTTTCTCCTTGTACTCATGCTAACTAAACCCCTTAAACCAAAACCACCTTCACCGTCCGTCGTTGAGAGAATCGTAAGGGGGAACTTTTGGCCTTGTTCCTCTCCTTTTTCCTTCGTTACTTCACTGTTTTGCACCGTGGTGATCACGACTACGAGGCCGACGATTTACTTCCTTCTCCATCTGTGCAACCTGCTCTTGCACCGGTTTCGAGAGCTGCACAACCTAATCCTATTAGACCGGGTACTCGATCAGTACATGGTGGACGACCTCCTCATCGTTAGAGTTTCTGTTTGCTGGAGGTGTGTTTCTAACTGTGCTTAATCTATTGTTGGGGGTGTTGTGTTATATGTGATTGCATGATTGTTTATGTTATGATGAGGAAATGGTATGAATTTGATTGAGCTGTGTAAAGCATGTTGATGTTATCATGCATATTTACGGAGTATGTGATTGATTAAAAATTAATGCGATATATGCTACTGTGCTTTGAGATTTATATATTTATATATGAGAAATATTATGAGATTGAGATTGAGATTGAGATTTAATTGAGATAATTAAATAATCATACCATTGTGTGACCATGTGGTGGGATTGTACGGTGGAAGAGGTGGTTATCATTCCATTAAGTGATTGATACTAAAACCACACTGCGATTGGTGACGATGGGTTGGGAAAGGGTTCTGGGGAACCTTTTCACTGTGTTGGTGTGTTGGAGTATGGGTGCATTGCATTGTGTATGTGTTTGTAACATGATTTGTGGTTACTTTTTGAGCTATAATTGTTGTGATAATATGTGCTAGGTTATATGTACTTTAGAGACACATTGGGCTTTATAACTCATATCCCTACAGTTTTCCCTTACAGATACTTGAGACTTAGGAGATTTGGTACCCGGAAGCTTGGTTATAGTTAAATTATTTTATTTTATTTTGTTTTTGTTTTTTATTAAACTTTGTTAATTATTATTCTTATTTGGGATGTAAGCTGATTTTCATTTTAGGGATTTGGGTATTTATTTTGGAAGTTTAATTAATTTATTTTAATTAAAGATTATATATATATATATATATATATATATATATATATATATATATATATATAAAAATGTGTATGAATGTGAATGAGAGTGAATTTTCGGAATGCGTGTGGGTATAATTACTTAAAGAACCCTCTGGATCCGGTCGTATGCTCTAGATCGGGTAAAGGGTGTTACAATATTAACATAGCCCCTAGAAAAATTAGGTGCACCACACAACCGCAGGCATCAATGGACTTCGTTACTGACCATTTTCGGAGCTAAGAAGTTGAAAAATACTTCTTGGAGCTTCAAGGAAAAACGTTTATCTAGGAACGGGGGTTCGATCCATCTTTAACTATTTGTGACGATATTTTGAAATTAGTGCGTTATAGTAATTTGACAAATTTTTGTGTGACACCGAACAAACCGACGATCGACTTGATGGTGAGAGAAAATAACAAAACACCGAATGACGAATATTCACATGTTATGATATAGGGAAAGGATGACTCCCTGAGAAATTTGTAATTTTTACAATGCACCATAATCTATTTTAGATGCCCTTGATGAAATAGATCTATTTTATTGTCAATACATAGATATGGATAACATTGTCGAATATCTTATCGAGGGGAAGGGTGTTTGGAAACGCCAACTGAGCACTAATGTCCCTTTGTCATTTAATCAAGCAATCATGTTCCCGATTGCTAAAATGTGGATGCAATTCATATGTACTCAAATATCACCTGCTCTGAATGCTTTTAATGTAAATGTATGTACTCAGATATCACCTGCTCTGAATGCTTTTAACGTAAATGCAATTCATATGTACTCGAATCCAAACCCTATTTAACTTACCCAAATAATCGATTTCACTATTTAAAAATAATAAAATATTTTTATTTAAATTTAATTATAAAAATGTATAAATATGAATATCAAATTATTATTTACATTTTTTTTAAAAAAATTATGTAGTAAAACAAATCTGATCAGATAGATCTAAAATTTAAAAACCTAAATTCAAACTCATCCCAAAGCAGGCAAGTTGACCGAGCTTGACAGACCGCTTCGCCATCAGCATCTCTAACCGGGCTATGTTCGTAGTTTTTTTATAATCAAATCATATTTTAAGAAAAATCATTATATAAAGTTGACCGTAGAACTTCTCGTGTTAGAGTGCAGAGAACAGTTGGCTTTAGAAAGGACAGACAAATTGAGAGAGAATCAGAGAGAGGTGACGATCTAGTCTCTTCTCTTCTAACTAGGAATTCCCAAGGCTGGTTGTCTTCAACCCAACTCATCACCTGTTTAGTCATGACTGGAAATTATTTAAAGAGAAATCTATTCATTCAAATCCATGCATTATTGGTCACAGGAAAGGAAAGCGAGGACAAAAGCCTCATACATCGGGGCATGCTCAATACTAACAGATGTGGCATGCTGAATACTAGTAGTACGGTAGATACTAATTAAAAGATTACCAGCTACATCATTGTAGAAATTAATCATCCAGTAAAACAACTGAGGAGGCTGATAACCGGCGTAGCAAGTCTAGGCTCGTAAGCTAAACCACGCAATTCGGCATCCTCTCTGCTGTTGGCACTGCCACTGCTGCCAAGGTAAGGGCATGCTGGAATCCATCGCCACCTCTTCCTACAGATGTCAAACAACAGTCCCTTGTCCGATCCTCGAATCATGATCACGATAAATTCTCCATGCCCAACAGGATCAAAGCCATTACCACCTTCGACTTCTGCAAATTGCATATATAGTTGCAGAGGCATTCTTTCAATTTCTACCCATGTTGTTCCACAATCTTGCAAGCCCCAAAGTCGCAAACTTTTTGGCACGTTAAGCTTGCTTTTCTCCACTGCAGCGACCAGGATCAGCTTTCCCCTACTCTCCACCAAGCCTGGTGACCGAAGGAACCTTCGCATGGGAGCTTGAATCTTGAACCACTTATTTGCTGCCATATCATAAGCTAGGACACTGAATGGACTATAATTCATGCAATAAAACTTACCATCAACATGAACCATTCGACCTGATTCAAGGCTACATAAGCGAGGTAAGGAGGAAGTGGTTCCCCATATGGAATAAAACCCACCTGCATCAATATGAAAGCTTTCGGTGGATAAATTCTTGACTGCATAAGGAGAAATCAGATCATCTCCAGCCACGGTGACGTCAATAGATGTGGGACTAACTGTTAAACCTATAGAAGGAAAGAGGCGGGGCCTTAGAGTGGGGGGCAACTGGATTAAAGAATCAACTAGAGGGTTGAATAGAATAAGATTTTTTGCTCCAGCCTCATCAGAAACCCAGCAAACCAACCCACCAGAGGAAGAAGCTGGATAGAACCCAGAAGGAACCAAGTTGAAGGAAAGGCGGTACCATGCAGCATCATAGGGATCAAAAAGGTACCCTTCACAGTTGGTTCGGTTGTCTCCGTTGCCGCCACCGCTGGTGTTGGCTCTGCAGATGTAGGTCTTCAATGTCCTGTGCTTTAAGAACAGAAACCAGTGGTGGCTTGGTGATATTTGCATATATAATTCCAGGAAGCTGCTGCAATACAAGAGTCCATACCACCTCTTACATACGGAACGAGCTCGGAAAAAGGCAGGTGGTGGAAGAAATGCAATCACTCGATCGAGCAGCCTTTCTGGTAATTTACTCCATATCCTAACGTCCATCCAAGGATTGGTGTGGGTGCTAGTATTGCAGCTACTGCTTGTGATAGTGAATGTGTAGGAGAAAGGTGACGGCATAGATGTGTTGAAGGCATCCATGAGAAACTGATTTGTATTAGGTTGGATGCAACAGCGGAAACTAATCCGTCCTTTTGTTTTCTTTTTCTCTGCAGAAATAAAAGAGAGATCAGGATTTAGATGTTTTCATGAAGAAAGGGTTTGTATTCTGTCGTTGTGCACTGCTCTTTCAACTTTCAATGGAGTTAAAAAGGAGGCTTGAGTTTTCTATTTCTAGAACAGTTAAGTAGGAAAATGAGGTTGATTTTGAGGCGAATGGAAAAGATGGGTTTCTAGGAGAAAGCAAGCAGCTGCTGTTTAAAGCTTAGTAGGGAGAGGATTGTTTACTCCATTTGAGCCTTGAAGTGTTAAAATTGGTTGGAAGACTGCAGGGGTTTATATTGAGTTTTAATAAATTCATTTATGTCTTGCTCCTGGTTTCCTTTGTTGTTGTCTTTAGCGTGAGAGTGGCAGTGATTCTGATGGTTCTATCTATCAATTCAGTCAGTGTCATGTTTTCGTGTCTATCAATTCAGTCAGTGTCATGTTTTCGTGTGAGGCCGAGGAAGGAAGGACATTACAGGAGAAACAGACAAGTGCAGCTCAGATATTCATATATCCATAATATAGTGCCAAAATGGGTGTCCTTTCCGTTCCCTTGCATTGATTATTCACAGTACGAGTTCCTTTTCAACTAATTGATCAACAGATACGGATACAGACCAGACCAGAGACCATCTCAAACTTAGAAGTTGAAATTGAAATGCAAGTTATTTGGCCATCTTTCTTTGGGGATAAATAACAAGGGCTAGTGTTTAGTGAATTAGGAAGTCATCAGATAGAAAAAAAATTTATATAGATCTTTTATAAATAATAAAATTTTAAATTAATAAAAATAAAATTATATTTTTAATTTTTAAACGTAATAAAAATTTAATTTAATTTTCTGGCTCCTACTGCAAGTCATATTATATTCTTAAATAAAAACTGTCTATTTAAATTTTAAAAATGTTCTGTTTTCAAAATTGTGCTTAAGTTCATGTTAAACTCTCGTTTAGTACTTATTCGAATCATATTAACTTTTTTTATTTTTAATATTCCATAAAAAATTAAAAATAATATTATTTAAAAAGTAATGATGAACAGATTATTTAATACATTATCGTAAAAATTTTAAATTATAAAAGAAGTAATTAAAAGTTACAAATATCTTATAAAAATAATAACATATTTAAAAATGAATATTTAGAAAATAATTACAATTTTTTAAAACTACTTATAAAATTAAAAAAATACGTAATTAAATTTAAAAGAGAATAAAAAGAAAGGGTAGAGTTGAAAAAAGACAAGGTAGCGATGATCATCTAAGGAATAAATAAATAACTTGGCAAACCGCTTTTTTAAGTTCTAAAATTTCATGGCCTGGGGTTTTACCATAATAGTATAGTTGTGTTCCCTATCATCATCATTATCTTGGATCTTGTCGTCCACATTTTCTCGTATTTATTATAATTTGTACTATCTTTAATCTAGTAGTTGTGCTATGCACTCCAAAATAAAATTAAAAAATATGAACCAATCAATTAGTTATAATTTAATATTAAAATTTCAAACGTGATAACAAATATTAAAATTTTTAATCAATATTAAAATTTTTAGTGGAAATGAGGCCAAACAGAAAATTTTTAGTGGAGATCAATATTTCTAACTAATACTAAAATTTTGAGTACAATATTAAAAATTTTAATATGATATCAATATATTGGTTAAATAAGTTAAATAGGTCAATTTTAAATTTTATTTAAGAAAATAGGTCGATTTTGAAGGAAAGTGTGTTCAGTTAGACGCTCTTTCCGGCAACGTGTTTTGAATGTTGCCGCACAATGGTAAAAAAAATTAATGTGAGCAACAGTAATTTTTTTTAACCCTATAAATACCCTTCAATTTTTCACTTTTTCTATTCACATCCTTCTCTCAACTCTTTCAAACCCTCTCAACTCTCTAGATTGGTTTGTGTTTGATATTTTTATTAAATATCTCGTATTTTTTTGTTCGAAATCGATTTTTCAATAATGATCATCTCTCTAATCCGCTTTGACGACAAGTATATCTCTGTCGCCCAACTAGAAATGGTAATACATAAATTTAAATTTCGTTAACTTCAATACTGTTAAATTTATTATTTTTTAATTTTAAATTGTTTTTATTGTGTAAATAAGCATATGATCGTGTTTTGGAGGGCTTCATTCATAATATAGGAAAGTCTTCGATCCTTGAAATTCGCGGCCACTTACAAACAGTTAGATTTTTACATGCATCTCGCATATCCGGGGGCTACAAACTCGATTTCTAGCTAATCAGCGCATTGGTGGAGATAAGGATGCTTGAAACACACACTTTCCACTTTCCATGCGGCGAGTGTACAATTACACTTGAGGACGTAGCGCTACAACTCGGTCTGCCGGTGGATGGATCAATTGTCACGAGAGCAACGATCGTTCCCGGTAAAGTGGGCCTCTACGAATCATTGTTGGGGAAGGCCCCGAACAAGTTCGAAGGTGGTCGAATCTCGATGAACTGGTTGAAGGAAATTTTCGACGAGCTCCCTGAAGACCCAACGGAGGAGGTCATAGAACAATAAGCCCGAGCATACATTATGAGGTTAATCGACGGCATTTTAATGCCTGACAATTCTCGTAATTTGGTGCACGTAAGGTGGTTACTACATCTAATGGACTTCAATGAGTGCAGAAAATTAAGTTGAGGATCTGTCGTACTGTCCATATTATACCGAAAGATGTGTCAGGCCACGATATCGAGTGCGACATCGATCAGTGGTTACTTACTCTTATCCTAGTCGTGGGCCTGGTGACGAATACTATTTCTACGTCTTAAGGTGACTGACCCATACATGTTCCCGTTGGTGATGAGGTAAACATCATTTATTAACAAATGTATAGTTTGTACAGTAAATTTTTTTATTATATGCTTTGACTAACACATCATTGTATATGTGGAACAATGGGCCAAGCTACGTAGGACTGCCGAATGATCTAGAAGATACTAGGTTGTTGCTAGATCAACACGAGGTTAGTTACTTATTGTTTCGAACTTATATTAATTACTTTATGATTCGTAAAAAAAAATCATATATAACTATATTTAAAATTTTACTTTTCAGTTTAACTTGATGCCATACGCTGACACCGATGTCATATCGTGCATCTCGCAGTAAGTGTTGGACAATCGACGGATGTGGGACGCGAAGGTGTTATTGATAGTGTACGCGATGGTGGAAATGCACGAATCGAGCCGGGTGTTGTGGTAATTCGTGTGGTTGCAACGAATTCTATCACCACTGTGAGACTTGAAACAGCTATACAAGGTGGACATACGGGGAAAACACAACAACGACTGGACGGTGTGACACCGAAAATGCATAGTGGCATGAGATCGTTGGATACAATTCTTACTCGCTCGTGAAGAATTCTTATCAACGGACACGACAAAAACCGATAATTACATGGCATGGTTTAGAGTTATTGGCAAGTTGTATCTGCTACCAACAGAGCAAAGAAGTCAACAACTTCGGGCGAAGAGGTAACATCGACCGCCACAACAGCATAAAAGATGACGTGTTCGTACGACGGGTTCGTCATCCCCTCCGATAGAAGATGTGCCGCTTGTGGCTATACAATATTTAGATCAATTCGCTCAACTTATTCTCGTTCAATTACCTAACCATATGTTTTTTCACAAGCACCACCGCACTACGGAACACTGCCACACGTGGTCGGTTCTTTTGTTCCTGTAAATACATATTTCGTGCCACTGATATCCCCTGCATACTAAACCGTCATATAGATGTTGATGTCAAACCCCGTATGGGGACAGACACCAACTTATGCATCGTCATCGATGATGATACCGGTGTAAATGTCGACCCAACAATCAATGACGACGTCGATACTCGATACATTTTCGACGTACTTGAGATTTGGGGTACCTCATGGTTACACCCCTATAGTGGCCCAAACACCACGCGCATCACTATTTTATGTTGATGGCTCATCGTCACAATAACCAGATGCGATAGTGATGGATACACGATGGCAGGCAAAGATGACGCAGCAATCGACGGATGAGGAAGATGATGACGCTTCTTAGGGGGTCGTGCTAGGGTCAAATTTAGTCAATGATGACAATGAGGAGGAAGTGTATAGGCTCGCACTTTTGGATGCACATCTGGATACTTTTCCGATCGTACCCCCAATTGCACCTTCGGACTTCCCTCCGATTGTACGATCGATTATACACAGAAATCCTCTACGCGATTGTTGTCTACCGTCTTGCGAACATATTTTTCCTGACGACCGATTGATGTATTTTTCTTATAAATATTGTGATGTAAAAAGAAATATCTCATAAATAAATAAATTAAAGTTTTTCATTCATACAAAACATTTGTCTTTATTACTATTTATCATTAGTTATACATAAGTTAACAATAAATAAAAAATCGAACCAATGAGAATATACGAATTACACTACTGAATATGGAATTTAGTAGAAAGTAATGATATCAGTGCCAAGGCCTTAACATATCCCTATACAAAGAACATGTACAAGCTCATAAAATAGTGTCACTTCTAAACCACCCGGATCGCGTAGCCGAATTGGCTCAGGTTTTGACTCTTTCCCCTCAATTGCGTCCGCACCTCTTGCTTCCCCACTTGAGTCTCTTTCCTCGCCCACCTCTTCATTGTCGCCTTCGAGCACAATGTTATACATACGCTCACCAGCCCCTATCGAAAGGAGTAAGTCATCGGTTCTCTTATAACCCATGTACCCGTCAAAATATTCAACGGTTTGATTACCGATGTTCGTCAATGATCTACCAGTATAATTGCTTTCTCCTCATAACATTGACCTAGTGTTTTAGTTAAAATCGAATGCACTAATTGAATGTTGAGCCCTAGTGTTTAGATTTGGGTTATGTTGATACCCCGATTGGTACTAACCCCCAAATTTAAATCGATGCTAGAGACCGGTAAGTGTCTGCCCATAGATGTTTCGGGAACATCGTAGTAATTGCTTTGAAGGAGGCCAGAAAACTCACCATATAACTATGTAATAGGTCTTTTTGTTATAGCTTTGGTACTCGTATTCGGTGCGATGGTGGTCGAAGATAGGCCAGATCTATCAGCATCGACGAACTCGACATATAACTCCATAATAGTATTTCCACTTTCAATGTGCGAGCTGATGACTATCTCGAGATGCATCTCGCTAATCACATCGAATAGTTCATGCTTATAGGGGTCAACGGATACAATAAATATAAATTGTAACCTCGTAATTCTTCCTCGGGTCGATTCTCCGACTTTCCTCCTGATTCTGGTCTGTAGCTTGCGCTTTTGAATGGTATTATTAAACGTAAATTCCACGAACTTCGCTTCTACAAACGTCATCCCTGAACTCTGTATTACATATTTGACTGTCGTAAAATATAACGGATTTCACTCATCGACTCATTTCAATATCGGGCACGATTTGGATGAATAAACGTAAAAAAAATAAGTAGAGAGTTGTCAAAATGAGTACACACCACCCTTTTATAAGAGAATGCAAGGTTCTTCTGTTTGATATGAACTTGATGTGAGTCTAAGTTATGAAAAATACACCCCTTTTATAAGAGAATTATGTAAGGAGAAAGAGAATATGTGTTATGAATTTCTTTTACGAATGCACATATTAATTGCATATTGTATGGTGCAAGTAATTTCCATAATGTGTTTAGGGTTTAGGTGCATATTTAGGTAAGGGAAGTGGGACAATTAAAGTACCATTTTAGTTTTCATGGGATCCTTGATGAAACAACTCGTGTTTGTGATGCGGTTTCATCATATGGTATATGGATTTCGCAGTGGTTATCATTGATACTTTCTCGACGAGCTGTTGAATAGGTTATGACCTGCAAGGTATCGATGCGGAAAGCGGGGTCTGATATCCTCAACTGGCGATGGATGGCAGTAGGGAGATTCTTTATGGTGAACTTTTATAATTACCTCTTTTCTCTCTCTTACTCCACAATAAAACGGTAGGTATATATTACTCTGGAAGGTTCGTGCGCCATAACAAGTTTGAATGTTTCATTGGCTTATTTTTTGTGATATGCTTTTAACAAATGAGGAGCAAACTAGATGGGGAATAGCATAATCCCCTTCTTGTGATCTATGTGGTGGTATTATGGAATCGGAATGTCACACCTCAAAACTAGGTTTAGAAGTTTTGAGGATATTTTAGGAATTTTAAACTATATATGTTCGAAATTTTGTAAGGTTAGTAATTAGCAATATTTTCGACAATTACTATTAGGATACTAAATTAATTTTTTTAAATGAGTTTTAAATAGCTTTAATTTTGAAAATAGGATCGATTCAAAAAAAAAGTTAAAATTGAGAGTTTTTATGAAGTAATTTGACTTAACTTTAAAAAAAATCAACTTAAAAATCACTTTTTTTCACTTATATTTTTCATGTTAAAAAAAACCCCAATAGTTTGTGTTTGTTATCCCTTGCTCTTCCATCTCTCCCAATTGATCTATACTTCTAACTCTTAATTTTCTCTGAATTCTAATAGCCCTAAAACTTTAAATGCCTATAAAAAGCGAAGGAAAACACTCAAAAACCTTCATCACCTTCATCATCTTCTCTAAACGCGGGTTTTTTCGAATTTGTATCAAAACTCGTTTTTCTTTCATCAAAGGTAACCAATCATCTTTCTATTAGTTTTAATTGATATCTAGTCTCTTAAATCGAATTTTTAGCCATTAAAATACATGTTTTAAATAAAAGCCAGAAATTGGGTTGTTAATGATGGATTTCGAGATTACGGATTAAAACTTGATTTTAAAGTGTTTTTCAACTTATTTTAATATGATTAGAAGGTTTCTAAAATTACTTTGAAGTTTCGTTATGTATTTATCAAGTTTTAATGAATTTTCATTATTATAGCCATTGTATGTAAAAAATATTCGGCATTTTAAAATGTGAAGTTTTAAATGGTTTAAAAGTTGGAAATCGATTGTGGGTAAATATGTAGATGAACAGAATTCGTTTCATGCAAAAATATTATATGTAGACCGAGATATTAGAGTTTAAAGTTTACTAGGTTAAATGTTTCAGTTTAGTGTTGTGTTTAGTAGGTGGCATAGTAATAGATTTAATGTAGAATTTATTCTCGTAGGTTCTAATCCAGTTAGATCCGGTGATAGAATTGAGCGAGGGAGACTTTCTCCACGACGTTAGAGATTCTGCCTATTTAAGGTATGTCTCTGCCTGTGCTATATATTCGTTGTGTGATATTACTCGTTGATATGTTATTTGTGTGATGTTATCTGAAAGATTATTACTCGATGTTGTGTATCGTTTGTTGATTTTCCATGCATATCTGTCAGATTGTGGATACTTTGATTATCATGTGTACGGATTTTTAAACTCTGATTTAATATCATGAGATTGTGTTGAGACTGAGATTTTTATGACAACATATCATTGTGTGTACATGGGTTGGGATTGTCCAGTGGAAGTCGTGGTAATCACCCCTTTAAACGGTTAATAGTAAAACCACTCTGATTGGTGACGATTGGATGGGGAAGGGTTCTAGGGAACCTTGCCACTGTGTTGGTGTGCTGGAGGACTGGGTGCATTGCATTTTACTTGTGATTTTATTGCATTTGTGTTGTGATAAATTGTATGCTTATTTTAAAATGTGTTATGAAATTTCTATGATATTGTGTTTGCGATCGCTTGCACTTCAGAGACACATTAGGCTTTTTAGCTCATTCCCTCTCAGCTTCCCTTTTCAGATTTATCGGACTTAGGTGACTTGGTACTCGGAGGTCTCTTCTTTTTTTAATTATTTTCATTTATTTTTTGTTATGAATTATTTTTGGGATTTGTTTCTTTTTCAAATTACATTATTAAGTTATTTAGGGATTATATTATTTTTATATTATTTTATTTTTTGAGTTTGGAATTATTCAATATTTTGGAAAATTAACTATTTTACTATGACTTAATTCATTTACAAAATTAAATTATATAACTGTTTTAAATGGTTTTTGAGGATGAAATTACGATAGTGGCCTTCTAAATTCATTAATATCTAATAGGTCAAGTTTAGGGGGTTACACAAAAATCCATGCTATTAAAGATTATGGATTTGCTAGTGTGGTGTGGAAAACTGTTGTGCCAACAAGGCCCTAGGACATTTTTTTCAACTTGCCAAGAGAGAGGTGGGTACTATGGAACATCAAGAATGAAGGTAATATGTTGTCTTCTTGAGGTGAGTGGCATGCTTTCTTTTCCATTATTTGTTGTTTTATTTGGAAGAACAAGAATGGTTTTATTTTCAGTCATTCTAGTGGGAGTAGCACTGAATTAATTAGCTCAGCCAAGGCATGGATAAAATCATTGGTGGCTAAAGAGTTCATTGTCCAATGTGTAACACCCAAATCCCGTACACCGTTACCGGTTAGGATTTCGATGTCTACTATTCATATTATACTATTCATGTTTTACACATATCCGATTGTTCACATCTTTATTCAATTCAAAAAAAATCATTTCTCACGATTTAAAATAATATCTAAACATAACATTATTTTGTCAAGGGTAAAAATGAAATTTCTAACATTTTAGGGAACTTCTACTGGTACCTGAAGGTCAAGTATCGATAGTAGTCAATTCAATGAACAATTCTAAACAGTGCAGATTTTTATCGGTACCTGTACTAGTTGTACCGATACAAGTATAATTTCTACCGATGCAAGTCATGCATCTACCGATACTAAAAACTCCAGAGAGCTAAATTTCCATCCTGTAACTTCTACCAATACAAGCATGCAAACTACCGATACTTGTATACATACAACTACCGATATTCATAATTTAACTACCGATACAACTCAAGTCAGTATACAACCTCTCTCCTACCCTGCACTTCTACCGAAACATTCATGGGTTCTATCGAAACAAGTAAGCTAAATCTCAAAAAAATTATACCCAACACAAGTTCATTGTTTCCATGTAAGCACAACTTTTAACTATGCATTCAAGACAACACCAATACAAGATTTACGTCAATACAAGGTACTTAAAACTATACCCAACATTTCATTAAACATAAAATAGTTTTTCACAACTCTTAGTAAAAAAAGAAAAGGTAACATCATCCTAGTACATGCCATATTAACCAAGTGATGTAACAGTCTACTACCGAACAACTCCGGAATAGTGTGATGCTTCGAGATGATCCAATCTTTGAACAGCAAAAGTGAATCTATAAAACAAATGCAAATACACAGGTAAGCACTTTAAGGCTTAATAAGTTCCTAAAGTTAAATAGATTTAACAAACTTCAAGAGTCGTAAAGATCTAATTAACCGAGTGGAACATTGTTTACATCTGGGGTAGGTTTCATTCGCATTTGTTACTCACGATGACACAAAGTCATCGAACCCTTGTTCCGCATTAGAACTCATTCATTTAATACTCACGATGACATATTGTTACTGGACCCCCTTGTTCCGTATAGAAATTCATATACTCACGATGACACTGAGTCATCGGACCTTTAATTCGTCATGGATTCATTTACTCATGATGATACTTAGTCATCAGACCTTTAATCCGTAGAGGATTCGTTTACTCACGATGACACTTAGTCATCGGGCCTTTAATCCGTAAAGGATTCATTTACTCACGATGACACTTAGTCATCGGACTCTTTTGTTTATAACTAGAAAAATGAGTTATTTTCTTCTTTTAATTTTACTTATATAATAATGGCACTTCTGTAAATTTTGTGACTTTTATCATTAACTTAATTAATCACTTTTAAGCCTTTAACAAATCTTTTCATTACCCTTAATTCATGACATTCCACTACCCTATTTTTTTTGGTTTATTTCCTTATTAAGTCCTTCTAATTAAACATCTATACTTTTGCACCTATTACAAATTAGTCTTTTCTATTCAATTATCTAATTAAACGATGAAATTTCATAACCAGAATTTAATACGATACGGACGACATCACAAATATTAAATAACTAATATTTACGATTTGTCTCGTTGGAATTGTAGTTTCGAAACCACTGTTTTCGACACCACTGAAAATCGGGTTGTTACACAATGGGCCTATATGTCTATGACAATAGGAAGGTGGCAACTACCTGCAGTAGGATGGGCTAAAATCAATGTTGATGGATCGGTGGCAAGTCAAATCTTGAAGGTGGCTATCGGATAGGCACTGAGAGGTCCTAGTTGTGGCTAGTTGGTAGGTTTTAAAATGATAGCTAGTTTGACTAATATTTTACAGGTAGAACCCAGAGTAGTTTTAGAATGTTTGAAATTGGCTTGGAACCGATGATTCAGGCAAGTTGATTTAAAATGTGATAATGCAATGTTGATTGAATTCATTTGGAACGGTTGGACATTAGTGAGTAATGTTGATGAAATTAAATGGATTCATAACTAGTGTTTGAAGCATTGGGAAGTTAAATTTAGACATATTCAGAGGGATGCTAATAAAGTTGCGGACTGCATTGCTAAGGCAGATGGCGACGTGATGGATCAACTGATTATTTTTTACATTCCTTCGAGTTATGCGAGGGACTTTTTGAAAAAAGATATTTGACATTTTTTATTGGTCACAAATAAAATACTCTAGTTTCTGATGTTTTCTTAGAATTTTTCTAAGTTTACTATTTACCCAAAAAAACCAAATGATAAGCAAGTAAATGATGGATCTAATTCTGTATTGCTTATTAAATTTTACTTTGCCATCTATTTCTATTTTATTCATTTAATATATGATGATTAATATTTTTCATCTATTATTTTATATTTTTAATTTTTTTATTATAAAATTTATGGAAGAAAAATAGCACTCAAGAAATCAAGATTTATTTTTCAATCCGTTGTCTTTCGGCAACTTTCATATTCAAGTTTATTTTCCACTCCTTAATATTAAAGGCTAGTTTAGTATTGCTTTTGAAAAATGTTTTTAAAAGTGTTGTAGAAAAATGCTTTTGAAAAGTTTGGTTTAAGATTTGAGTTTTAGCATTGCTGTTAAAAAATACTTTTAAGAAATAAAATGTCTATTTTAGACATGATATTATCAAGTAACAAATACGCATTTAAATAATATTCAAATTAGTTAATATTATTATATTTTAGTAAGAATATAAAAAATTATTATTACTTATTGTTAATATTTTAATATATGAAATATAAATTTTAAATATTTTTAAGCAATAAATATTAATTATTTATAAAATTTAATTAGAATATATAAACTATATTTTAAATAATTAAATATAGCCATTAAATATTTTTAATTAGATTTAAACATATTTGTTTTATTTTAAATTTTTTATTTTTTTAATTAATAATTTTAACACATTTGTAATTAAGCATCAATTAAAAAAAGAAAAAATACCATATTGTTGTAGGGGTGAAAAAGTAAGAGGAAATGCTAAAAAATTTAAGTTCTCCCTTTTAAAAATACTTTTCAAAAATGTTTTTGAAAAATAAAAAATTTCAGACAAAAACAATTTGTTTAGCACAAATTTTTTTAAAAAATACTTTTCAAATAAAATAATTTTTTTGGTGATAGCAAAAATACTTTTTTTAAATAATACTAAACAAGAACTAATACGTTTTTAAATTGTTTCCCATGTCAACGAATATCATGTTTTTTTTTTTTTTTGTAGATTACCCGATGCAACATTGATCCAACCATTTATTTTCATTTGTTTAAACCAAGATTGTAACAGTTTAATAAATATAGTTTACATATGTTTTTTTATGTTTGTCGAAACCACCATTAAAAACGAAGTTTCAAAAAATTATTTTAAAATTTGGAAAATAAGGAGTAAAAAGAGAGTCGTCATCAATCTTTTATTTGGGTGTGATTGGATCACCACAAAACGTTTAAAACGTTAAAAACGTCGGTCTACGAAATCCAAAAAAAAGGTTCGGGAGTCGGTTACGCACGAGGAAGGATTAGCACCCTCATACGCCTAGAATTGGTACCACATGATCATTTTCAGGTCTTGTTTTATGAAAACAATAAAAATTCGAGTGAAGTTTAAAATGCGATGTTCATTTTAAATGGCTTTGTGTAATTTTAAAAGAGACCTTTTTAAGAAAAACTCGTCCCCGTATTTCGATCCTCTTATGAGAACTAGAAGACGTGTCCAACACATTAGGGCACTATATTCTTGGAGTTTCAAAATTGAAGGACGTTTAGGGAACTTTTGAAGAGAGTATTCGGTCGCGTGATTTGTACGAAAATCATACCCAATACGTTAGGGCACGATTTTTCGAGGTCTTCACGCGAAAGAACATTGTCTCGTTTACTTAAGAAAAAAATTTTGGATATAGATAGGGGTCTATTTGAAAACTTTTTGAAGAGGATATTTCTTTCGCACAAATTACGAAAATCACACCTCGCACGTTAGGGCACGATTTTTGAAGTTTTCACACGAAATAATATTGCCTCGTTTTTGTCACGAAAATCATTCGTATATATTTTGAGAACTTGAAAATTTCGTATTAAGGTTAAAATGCAATCCTCGAACATATGATTTGAAGAATTTGGGAATGGGTTACCCGTTTACTTCGATTTTCACGAAGAATTAAAGTCGCGACCAACAAGTTAGGACATGATATTCTCGGAATCTCGAGGTGAACGGGCGTAAAAACCTTAAAAGGATATCCGGTTCGCTCGAATTATACGAATAAATCACACCCGACGCGTTAGGGCGTGATTTTTCGAAGTTATGCTCGAACGGAATATTGCCTCGATTTTTAAATAACTTGTAAATGAAAGCGTAAGTTTAAAAACACTAGTAGTGATTAATAAGAAAAATTAAACACGAAGCAATATAATAAGCAGATAAATAATTATATAAAATGCAGGTGTAAATACATGCAAACATCGATAAGGAAGAAGAAACGATGAAATCGGGGTTGAAATCGGGACTTTTGGATACCCGGGGGCGAAATGGTAATTTTGGTGAAATCAAGGTTAAAAATGGAATTAAGTTCGGGGATAAAATGGTAATTTTTGATGAAATCGGGGTTAAAAATAGAGTTTTAGAGAGTTTAGGGGTAAAATGGTAATTTTTGGTAAAATCGAGGTTAAAATGGAATTTTGGAGAGTTTAGGGGTAAAATGGTAATTTTTGATGAAATTAGGGTTAAAAATGGAATTTTGGAAAGTTCGGGGGTAAAATGGTAATTTTTGGTGAAATCGGGTTAAAAATGGAATTTTGGAGAGTTTAGGGGTAAAACGGTAATTTTTGATGAAATCGAGGTTAAAAATAGAATTTTGGAAAGTTTTGGGGTCAAAATATAATTTTTGAACAGTTTAGGGACCTACAGAGCAATAAAACCAAAGTGTGGGTGACACGTGGCAGCCCCACAGGCATCCAGCAATCAAAGGATTAAATTGTAAATCTTGAAAAATTCTTGGGCCAATTTTGTAATTAAGCAGAAACTGATTTGAAGATTAAATTAAAACAAATTAAAAATGACAGGGACTAAATGCATAAATAAATAAAAAAGTGGCACGTGGCGACCTCTGGTGCAGTCAAACAGTCAAAGGATTAATTTATAAATCTTGAAAAATTCTTGGGCCAATTTTGTAATTAAGCTGAAGTTGATTTGAGGATTAAATTAAAACAAATTAAAAATGACAGGGACTCAATGTATAAATAAGCCAAAAGGTGACACGTGGCAGCCTCTGGTGCAGTCAAACAGTCAAAGGATTAAATCGAAAATCAATCAAAATTACTGGGCAAAATTGTAAATAATTAAAAATACCAAAAGGACTAAATTGAAACAAATAAAAAAGCGGAAGGACCAAACTCGCAATTAGACTATTAAGCGAAAACACGCGGATCCCAGAGCGGGTCGAGTCGGTCCAAATGGGTTAGTATAAATAACATTTTAAAGTTTTTTTTTATAATTTCATTTTTTCAAATTCTCTTAAATCCTCTCTCCCTTTTTCTCTCAAATACCAAGGCCGGCCACACTCCGGCCGCCGTCTCATCCGCGCGTGGGAGCGTGTCATCGAAGCCCCGGCCACGCTCCGACCTCCTCAGCTCACTTCCGACCCTGCTCCGCCGTCGTCGGGTTTGCACGCGCCCTTCGATCGCCGTCTGTTCGCCGGTAAGTTCAACAGTCTCCTCTTTTTTTTTTAAATTTCAATGCTTTTCTTATTATTGTTTTGATTCTTATTTAAAAGTGTTTTCAAACACATTTTTTAGATCCATGCGCAAGAGGGCGCGTGCGACGGTCGAAGAGTTCTCCGGCATGGCTCCGACGGCGGACGGCGACGGCGTAGTCGGGGAACTTTGACGGACACAGATAAGCCTCCGGCTTTTCGTTTTTTATTAATAATTAAAATATTAATTATTATTAATATATATTTATTAGACTTGTTTATTACCCTTGTTTGAAAACCTTCATTATTATTATTACTGTTATTATTATTATTAAAAGCTTTTAGTATTACCGAAACCTTTATTATTATTATCAATATCAAAGTAATTGTTATTAATATCGATGCCCTTCCCCATGACTTGTTATTAATGTCGTTCATGACTTTGAAAACTTAAACAGACATATATGTCTATTAAAAACCATGATGAAATACTTAATGTATGTCATTAATGTGTACTGGAAATGGGTGAGTTACAATTTCGGATGATTAATGAGGGTAAGCATGCAGTGTATGTACCTGAGTGCTTCGAATACTTCTGACTTTGGCTTGTTTCACTGACTTTCTGGTGTGGTTATTCAAACCTTTGCTTGTTGACTGCTTTTATTCTTAATTGCTAGGACAATGATATGAAAGAGTTGTCTTTGTATTGACTCGTAAGTTTCTGATGAACTAGTATTTTTGATTTTCAAAGATTGGGTTTTTATCTCGATTCCAATAATTGGGTTCGTAACTCTTTTGTACAAGATTTAAGTTGGCTTTTATAGCCAAATTTTTTACAATCATTCTTTTTTGTTCCTTTCAATTAAATGCATTTCTAATCTCCTTTTTTTTTGCAGGTTCCATGGTAGTGGCGGTGAGAGGATGGCTGTAGCAGTGCAAATTGAAGTTGCTGGAGGTGGTGCCTTTGACTGCTGACGTGGCACATTCTCATTGGCCAGGCTGGAGGTGGCAACAGCAGAAGTGGGCAGATTTTTAGCCCTTATTGGGCTGCTGTAATTTGGGCCGAAAATGGATCAAAATGGGTGTAAATGGGCTAAGGGAATTGGGCCAATTGGGCCTTGTAAGTGGACTTTCTTTTGAACCTTTTTTTAATTTAATTTATAAATTTAAATTTATAATAAACTTAAATTTTATGTAAATTTAAATTTAAAATAAATCTAATTTAAAAATTAAATTATATCCCATTGGGCCCGGACAAATTGGGCTTCAACAGCTGCCCCTCTTTGCTCGTTGCTGTGTAACAAGAACAAAGCAAAGACCCAAAAGAATGTCCAATTTGTTGGGTCTCGTCTCTCTAACGCTCTATCTTCAATTGGTTCCCCTCTCGTTTTGCCAGTCGTCCAATCTTCGCCACATCCACCTTTCTGTATCTTTGACATGGTAGTTCCAGTGCTCTAAGGTGATCTTCAAAAAGTCAAAATTTGCTACTATGACTTCGCCCCATTCTCTCGAAATTTCAAGGAGATTGGAATTCATCATCGTAGTCTTTGAGTCTGATTTCATTGACCTGGTCTTCTTCTTTGTGTCTCATCAGGAAAATGACTTTTTTATTGCTTCGACCTGCTTCTCAGTATCTCATCAGGAAGCCCGGTTCGAAGGTTTGCTCGCGTTGAGCGTTGAGTTGGTATTCTTCTCTGTATCTCATCAGGAAGATGACCGCCTCGCTTGTTTCAAGAGGATAGGAAATGATCTTATTCTTACTTCAATTTCAGAGATGAAAACTTGTTACCCAACTCTACTTCAATTTCAAGAGGATAGGAAAAGATCTTGCTCTTACTTCAATTTCAGAGATAAAGACTTGTTATCCATCTCTACTTCAATTTCAAGAGGACAGGAAAATATGTTGCTCTTACTTCAATTTCAGAGATAAAGACGCATTATCCACTCTACTTCAATTTCAAGCGGATAGGAAATGATGTTGCCCTTACTTCAATTTCAGAGATAAAGACGTTATCCAACTCTACTTCAATTTCAAGTGGATAGGAAATGATGTTGCTCTTACTTCAATTTCAGAGATAAAGACGCGTTATCCACTCTACTTCAATTTCAAGCGGATAGGAAATGACGTTGCCCTTACTTTAATTTCAGAGATAAAGACGTGTTATCCACTCTACTTCAATTTCAAGAGGATAGGAAAAGATCTTGGTGCGGTCTGATTCACCTTGACTTCTAGGTGGGAGGTCCATCGTCGTGGATTCGACCTTTTATATTCGCAAAATGCTAGGTTATTCGTTGTGACTTGGAACTTTCCTTTCAAGTTACCATGATGCGGGATCTTCTATCGCGGTCTTAGCTTTTTCATCATGCATCCTATGGTGTTGAAACCTGCAGAAAATGCTCAAATGGTCCTCTATGTAGGCCAGGTATGTTTAGGATGTTATGCTTGGAAATGAGTTAAAATGCTCTTTAACCTAAAATGAATGTGTATGATTTAATGTTTGAATTTTCAAAAATTAATCTTTTCTATTTTGAGGCCATCTCTTGACGTTTCCTTGAATTCAATTTGGCAAATTCGACATTTGAATTGCTTCTTTCAGGTTTTAACTCTTTCAACTGGCAGTTGTTTAGGATTCCCGTGTCTTTTAGGAAATTCCTAAAATAATACTCGCGAATCCTTGTTTCCTTTTATGACCTTTTATCCATCATCTTAATATGAAAATACTTGGACAATATGGAAAAGAAATGGGATCAAATTTGGAGATTTATTGGCTATGATATTAAATATTTACAAAGAACAACAGTGATAAAAGAACAGTATTAGACTTAGATATCAGATATGAGTTTCTCTGATCCAAAGATCATCTTTTACTTGACGTGTTTCTGGAGGTCTCGGAATTACTTCGTCGATGCCCCAAGATGTAAAATATTTCCATTTTGCCACTTTTAAGGGAGCAATTGGTTGTCCTTGCATTTGAGTTGCTCTTTTTGAGTTTTCAACTCAAAACCCCTTTAGTTTCAGGATGCCCTTCCATGGGTTTTCATCCTGACCTCTCCGATTTTTTTTTATGTGTAATATTTCTTCACCGAGTCTGAATTCACCGGGTTGTATAATTCTTTGCCATCCATTTCAGTCAAAATTAAGGCTCCTCCAGAGAAGGCTTTCTTTACAACGTACGGCCCCTCCCAATTAGGCATCCATTTTCCTCGAGAGTCTTTATGTATTGGAAGTATCTTTTTCAAGACTAGATCTCCCTCATGGAATTCTCTAGGATGGACCTTCTTGTTGTAAGCACGCATCATCTGCTTTTGGTACATCTGACCATGACGGATAGCCCTTAATCTATTTTCCTCAATCAAATTTAACTGATCATATCTGGCTTGGACCCATTCCGCTTACAACAAGAAGTTCTATAAGCAAGGAGAGCAAAAGGTAATTTTTTCATGCCAATCTTTATAGGTTTCTGTCATTTTTGCAATAATCTTCTTGATGTTTTTATTGGCGCTTCCACTGCTCCGTTTCATCTTTGGACGATATGGGGACGAGTTATGATGTCTGATCTTGAATTGCTCACAGACCTCCGATATCGTGCTGTTGTTCAAGTTTAGTGCATTGTTTGATATGATCTTTTCTGGCATTCCATATCGACATATGATTTCCTTTTTCAAGAACTTGCTGACTGCAGACTTTGTAACATTAGCATAAGAGGCAGCTTCTACCCACTTGGTGAAGTAGTCAATAATCACAAAAATAAATCTATGTCCATTAGAGGCCTTTGGTGAAATTGGTCCAATAACATCCATGCCCCACATAGAAAACGGCCATGAGGATGTCATGACGTGCAGAGGTGAGGGAGGCACATGGATCTTGTCCCCGTAGATCTGGCATTTGTGGTATTTCTTGGCATAATTGATACAATCAGTCTCTATAGTCGACCAATAGTACCCAAATCTCATGATCTGCCTAGCCATTTTGAATCCATTCACGTGTGTTCCACAGATCCCTTCATGGACTTCTTCTAGGATCTTTTTAGCCTCGATTGAGTCCACACATCTCAATAACACCTGATCCTTTCTTCTCTTATACAGGACCTCTCCATCTAGGATGTACTCGTTCACGAGCCTTCTCAATGTTCTTTTGTTACTTTCAGTAGCTCCCTCGGGTATTTTCGATCTTTCACATATTGGAGAATATCCTGGTACCAGAGATGCCCCTCTTTTTCTTCTTCTTCGATGTCACAATAATGGGCTGGAGTTTCGTAGATGCTCATTCGAATAGGCTTCATATCCTCTGGCCTATTCACTTTTATCATCGAAGCTAGAGTGGCCAAAGCATCAACCATTTGGTTTTCCTCGCGTGGGAGGTATTTGAACGTGACCTCATCAAATTCTTTAATCAGTTCGAGGACCATATTTTGATATCCAATTAATTTGGAGTCCCTTGTCTCCCATTCTCCTTTAAGCTGATAGATTACCAATGCTGAATCTCCATAGATTTCTAAGACCTTGATCCCTCGATCTATGGCGGCTTGGATCCCCATGATACATGCTTCATATTCTACCATATTATTTGTGCAATCGAAGTCAAGCTTACTGGTGAAGGGATAATGGTCTCCTTCTGGTGACACTAAAACTGCACCGATCCCATTGCCCATAGCGTTTGAAGTACCATCAAAGTTTAATCGCCACGAATGTTCGGTCACTGTTTCCTCTTTGGTATTTACGACATACATCAGATCCTCATTTGGAAAGTCAAAATTTATCGGCTCATAATCCTCCAAAGCCCTACTGGCTAGAAAGTCTGCTATTGCACTTCCTTTAATTACCTTTTGGCTTACATAGACTATATCAAACTCTGACAGCAAGATTTGCCATCTAGCCATTCTTCCATTTAATGCAGTTGACTCCATCATGTATTTTAGAGGATCCAACTTCGAGATTAACCATGTCGTGTAGTATAGCATGTACTGTCGCAATCTTCGGGTAGTCCAGATCAGTGCACAGCATAGTATTTCTATTGGAGAGTATCTTGCTTCACAGTCAGTAAATTTCTTACTGAGATAGTATATGGCTCTTTCTTTTCTTCCAGTCTCGTCATGTTGTCCCAAGACACATCCCATAGAATTCTCGAAGACCGTTAAGTACAAGATTAATGGTTTGTTGGGATTTGGCGATACTAATACCGGAGCATCAGACAAATCCTACTTAACTTTATCAAAAGTTCTTTGGCACTGGTCATCCCAAACGCCTGGGTTATGCATTCTAAGAAGGCGGAATATGGGGTCACATTTCTCCGTTAATTACGAAATAAATCGAGCGATATAATTCAACCTCCCAAGAAAACCTCGAACCTCCTTTTGCGTACGAGGCGGGGGTAACTCTTGTATAGCTTTAACCTTGTCCGGGTCTATTTCGATTCCCTTCTGGCTGACCACAAAACCCAACAATTTTCCGGATGTAGCCCAAAAGTGCACTTGGCAGGGTTCAATTTTAGCTGGAACTTCCTCAACCTCATGAACAATTTTCTCAAGACATTCACATGTTCTTCCTCTGTTCGGGACTTTGCAATCATGTCGTCGACGTAGACCTCAATTTCTTTGTGCATCATATCATGAAACAATGTTACCATGGCTCTTTGATATGTTGCCCCCGTGTTTTTAAGTCCGAATGGCATCACCTTATAACAGAATGTTCCCCACATTGTGACAAAGGTAGTTTTTGCCATGTCTGTAGGGTCTATCTTTATTTGGTTATATCCGGAGAAACCATCCATGAAGGAGAAAAAGGCATGCCCCACTGTATTATCTACCAAGGTGTCGATGTGAGGCAGCGGAAAGTTATCTTTTGGGCTAGCCCTATTCAAATCTCGGTAATCTATGCACATACGTACTTTACCATCTTTTTTGGGGACAGGAACTATATTGGCAACCCATTCTAAATATTCAACCAGTCGGAGGAAGCCTGCGTCAAACTATTTTCGGACCTCTTCTTTTATTTTAAGCAGCACATCAGGTCGCATTCTACGGAGCTTTTGTTGGACGGGTTTGCATTCTTCCTTTATTGGGAGCTTGTGAACCACGATGTCGGTGTTTAGCCCCGGCATGTCTTGGTAGGACCAGGCGAAGACGTCTTTGAATTCTCTTAGCAGCTCAATGAGATCTCTTCGTGTTTCTGCTGAGATGCTGGTCTCAATTCTTACTTCTTTCTTCTCTTCCTCTCCCCTTATGCTTACTGTTTCCACTACCTCTTTGTGGGCAAGATTTGCTTTTCCTCCTGTTCCATCATTCGTAGCAATTCAGGAGATATATTACAATCCTGGTCATCTTCGGAGTCCTGAGATTCTTCAAGACACATATCTTGCTCGAAATGAGGTTCAGAGTCAGTGTTACTCATTTTACTGATATCCCAAGATCTGTAAAGAATGAGAATGGGCTAATGAACAAAATAGATTAAAGAATGACTGTATGATATGATTATGGGTGTATGTATTCAAGAATGATTTATTTTTATGTGTTACTGCAAATAATTTATTTGGAATTGAAAGGAAAAGAATAAGGTGATAGTTGTCAAAATGTATCTTCATTTAAGATAATGGATAAAAACTCAAAAGCCTTTTACAAAAGATTTCTATCATTCCCGGGCATAGAATGATAGAGGTGTAACGAGCATTACTTTGAAATGTTCCTAAAAGCTACGGGGAGCTCCTATTCTACTACCCCGTTGTCCAAACTACTCCCAGGTACATACGGACAAATTTGAAGCAAACTCCTTTCTTCAGCTTCTTCGGAAACAGCATTTATGTTCAGTTCCATCACAAGTTTTGCAACTTTTTCCTCCTCAAGCCTTAGCCCACCAGAAACGAAAGTTTTAGAAATATGAGGGAAGGTCATCGGTCTCCAACTGATTTCTTCCTCGGTTTGTCGTGCTCTTCTTGTCTCTCGTTTCGCTCTATCTCTTTCTATCTCTTTCTTCTTTTCTTTCACGTCTGACTTGTACCCTAGCCCGAAACGGTCCCACTTGCCAAATGGTAGCGACGCGCTAACTATTCATTAGAGATATTTCCCGAGCCCTTTTCCCCGGTAACGCTTCTTTTCCAATCGTTAGACGCAACCCCATCCTCGTTGTTTGCGACAATTTAGGTTCAGGAATTTTACTTCCCTCTCCAATAAATGTGGCATTGACAAATTCTAACGAACGGAAAGAACATTCTATTGCCTCTTCATCTTTGTCTATGTACGGGGCATCATTTGTTACAGTCGCAACAATATCCTCCTCGGCATTAATTGTAACCAACCTTCCGTCAGTTACTAGCTTGAGCTTTTGGTGAAGTAAGGATGGTACTGCCCCTACAGCGTGAATCCAAGGTCTTCCTAATAAGCAATTGTAGGAAGGCTTGATATCCATCACCAAGAAATCAACCTCGTAAATATTTGGGCCTATTTGTAATGGTACCTTGATCCTGCCCATCACTTTTCTTTCAGTTCCATCAAAAGCTCTAACTATGTTGTGGCATGTCCTCATACAGGAGCTATCGATGAGTAGTCTTTCGAGAGTGGCCAATGGTAGAACGTTTAAAGATGAGCCGTTGTCGATAAGCACTCCGGGTAGAGTGTACCCTTTACAGCGAGTGGTAATATGCAATGCCTTGGTCGATCCCATACCTCCAGATGGGATTTCATCGTCATTGAAGAAAATGAAATTATCAGCACTAATGTTGTTAATCAGTCGATCCAGCTTGCATACAAATATATCCTAGGTCACATAAGTCTCGTTGAGCGCCCTTATTAATGCGTTACGGTATGCCTCCGAACTTAGCAGTAACGCCAAGATAGATATGCGCGCGGGCTGCTTATGTAACTGCTCAACTACGCTATATTTGCTGTGTTTCAAGAATTTCAGGAACTCTTGTGCTTCTCTTTCTTTCACCGGCTCATTTATCGGTTCCATCTCGCTAGTCACTTTTTCGGGTTCAACTGTTACAGCTTTTCCTTTGGCAGCTGCTTTCTCTTCCAAGTTGTAAGTTTTACCGCTACATGTGACCAGGTTCACATTTTGCAGCTGCTCCTTGGGTGCCACGATGTTACATCCATAATTCCAGGGAACTCTTTGTTATCTTCATAAGGAAACGGTACAGGTTTCCATATGATAACACATGGTGTCTCTTGTCTTCTCGTGTCAGCTCCCTTGGATGTGGAGATAATTATTATCGGGCGATCAGGCTCGTGTGTCCTCTTTCCTTCGGAGGAGCAAATGTCTCTCACCTCTTCTCCCTCTTCGAAGAACTCCAATTCCTTGTGGTCCATCAAATCCTGTACTAGAACCTTGAACTCCGCACAATGCTGAATTTCATGACCTTCAGCGTTGTGTAAGTCGCAATAGTTTCTCGCCATTACCATCTTTTCGCCGTTCTGTACAATTATTCCTCTAGCCACCAACTGACGCCATACCCATCTCATAAGAGATCTGACCTCTTCAATGTGAGCTTTAATCTTTTTCTCTCCTACACTCGTAATCGCATTTACTCCTTGATCAGATGGACGGGCAAAGGGTTTCCGGCTACATTGGGTCTCGATGGCTCATCAAATCTTATTTTCTTCATCTTAATTAATTTTTCTACCAATTTCTTGAAAGTGAAACAATTTTCGATGGAGTGCCCAATCACTCCTCCATGAAATTCACATTGGACGTTGGCGTCATACCACTTTGGAAATGGTGGAGGTACAGGCTTCGTGATATATGGGGCTACCACGTGTTGATCATATAACTGCTGGTAGAGGTCTTTGTACGTAACAGGAATTGAGGTGAACTGAATCTTCTCAGTATTCTTCTTCCAGTTTGATTCTGATCTTGGTAAACTTTGATAATTGTCAGAATGAGGTTTTGATTGCGTCATCGTAATTGACTTGGCATAGTTCGGTCTGTATGTGCTTACATTATTCACCCCGGTTTCCTTCCTCTTTGGGGCTGCCCTTTTTCTACTGTCTCCTGCGTCGATTTTTCCGCTTTTAATCGCGCTCTCAATCATTTCTCCTAACATCACTACATCCGAAAAACTTCTTGTAGCATTACCCACCAAGCGATCGAGATACGGTGTCTTTAGTGTGTGGACGAAAAGCATCGTTGTCTCTTTTTCTGTTAAGGGCGGTTGCACCTAGGTAGCTACGTCCCTCCAACGTTGAGCATATTGTCGAAAGCTTTCACTTGGTTTCTTCTCCATGTTTTGCAAGGTAATTCTGTCTAGAGCAATATCAGTAACATGGCGGTATTGCTTCATAAAAGCTTGGGCCAAGTCCTTCCAGGAATTGATCTTTGTGCGGCTTAGTTGGTTGTACCATTTTGCAGCGGATCCAACCAAACTATCTTGGAAACAGTTAATTAATAATTTTTCATTGTGGACATATCCTGTCATCTTCCGATAGAATATTGTAATGTGTGCTTCTGGGCAGCTTGTCCCGTTGTATTTTTCAAATTCGGGCATCTTGAACTTCGAGGGTAGCACTAGGTCTGGAACCAGACTTAGTTCTTTGGCATCGATTCCACTATAAGCGTCAATCCCCTCCATTGCCCTAACCTTTTCTTCCAACCATTTGTACCTTTCTTCTATTTGTTTGGATACTTCTATTTTCGTTCTTTCTGCCTCCATCGTATCATCGAGGTCGGGGTTGATGGGATTCGCAGCGGTTTCACCCGGGTTCGATCCTGATCCGACCAGGTAATTAGTTTGGCCTGATGCGCCACTGGGCTATGGTTGCGCCCGAATGAAGATGGGTGTTTCTCGCGGGTTTATTTCTGACGGGGTCTGATGGTGTGTGGGTGTAAAGCCGGGAGGATATGGAGGATCATCATTTTCCTCTCTCGAGCCTTCAGCGGGACCTTTTCCTTTGTCTGAATCTCGCAATAGCTGGGTTAACTGATTAATTATATTGCTTTGAGATTCGATTATTTGGTCTCTCATATCCCTTTGTACTCTCTCTAGCTGGTCTTGTAACTGAGCTTGCATCTGCTCCTGTATTTCTTTTTGCATTTGCCCTAGCCTTTCTATTCTCTGATCCATAGCTTTGGCCTTCTTACGCATATAATAACAATGTGGATTTTCTATGTTTACTGTTGTTAACTGTTTAAATTAACTTTAATTAGGTAGGAGATGTTATGTCAATAATATGCAAGATATGATGCAAAATGTATGCAAATGCGAGAAAAGGCATTGATTCTAAAGTCTATTTTCATTTAGAGCAACTTCTCGAGAAGAAAAACTTCTTTACATAAAATAAAGTTTATACAAATGGTTTGGCCTTTCGGCACAGATCCTTGATCTTTCCTAGCAATCCTGCTAACTTCTTTCCTCGTTCCGACCTCGACTCGTACTGAAGGCTCAAAACGTCAGCTTCAGCGGCCAGCTCTTGCATGTGATCGGCTGCTTCTCTCATTTGAGTTAGTGCCTTGCTCATGATATGATCTCGTTCCCCGACCTCTCTCTAGGCTTGACAGGTGTGCCATTCACTGGTTTCTAAATTTCTTTCCATGATCTCGAGTCGAATTTTATTATTATGGAGTGTAGCCTCCAGTTCTTGCACTCTTTCTCTTAGTTCTTGTCTTTCGGCCATGCACGTCTTCAGCTCCGATACTGTGTTTCGATTTCGGTGCCTCCATAATGACTCCTCTAACTCCTTTATCCTCGCTTCTAGACTGTCCATCTGAGCTTTCAACTCGGTCTCCTCGACTCGTTTTTCTAGTAGCTCTCCCTTCAAGGCCTTCTCTCGGGCTTGACCATCTTAGAACTTTCTTTGCTAATGCTCCGTTTGTTCCTTTTGTTCCTGAATTTCCTAACGCCATTGCTCAGAAGTTTTCCCTAACCCCGCAGTCCTCATGGATTGACAAAGCTTTTTGTAGTGTTTCTTCAAATCTTCAAAGTCTTCTTCAGCCTTATTTTTTCCCTTTTCTCAATTTCTCGGCCTCTAACTTGTGAAAATCCACATCTAGTCCTAGTTGCATCTTATCTTCCTCCAGTACTTCTATCCTCTTTCCGAACTCTGAGCTTTTCCTTTCGAAGTCATGCTTAAGGATGTCTATCTCCGTTGGGACCTCTTGTAAATATTCCTCCAAAGGGCGAACGTTTTTCGGATTCGATTCAGGGATGTTGTCATTCACTCTCCTACTCCTTCCCACCAGTCATAATTCGAGGTTGTCAATGGATTTGCACTGAACTTCTTCATTCTTTGCACCCTTTTCCATGAATTCGCTATTTCCCGAACTTTCTTCTTATAGTCGTTCCTTTATAAGAAAATTCGCAATGTGCCAGGCCATGTGTAGTAGGGATAATTGTCTTGTCTTATCTCAAAACAAGCAGCGGAGCATATCCAGTAGCACCCCAAACTCCGAGTAACGGGACCCAATCGAAATCACCACATCGGTTAGAATCTCATCTGGGAAGAACCAAGGTGCACACCATTCAATATTTTCATCTCGAAGATTCTGGAGAACAGCTGCCCATTTTTTTCGGATATATTTTGTTCACGCTGCGCGGCCACAAAGTCCTTTAAAGGCGAGAAATTTGTTGAAAATACCTTACAAGAGAGTTTCCCACTTTCCAAAAGTGACTGTGAAACCAGACCGTTAGAAGCTGAGCACACCCAATGAATCTTCCTTCTCCTTCTCTTCGGCATGCACTCAACGAGCGAAATGTTTCTGCCAAGATAGCAGGGACCGGGGTGATTCCCCTACTAAGTCGATCAAACGATGCTACTACCATACCTACGCATCCTCGACGTGTCCCAACTTTCGGGAATAAGACTAACCCGTATATACCGAGGGCGAAGACATCAACACGTTTTCTCATATCTAGATGTGTTGTAATTAGTTCTTGCAGACTCTTCCAATTAATACATTTGTTATCTCCTTTTGACTTAATTCGAGAAGCGACCCATTGCTCACTCATCCCTGTAACACTCATCAACTTTTCAGAAAGGTAGGAACACTTGCGTCTTTTGAATATGCTTTATCGGCTTGGACTCTAGGACAACGAATTAAAGCAGTGTATTCTTCTATTGTTGGTACCAAGTCCAGATGTCCGAGGGTGAAGCAGCTATAGGCAGGATTCCAATGTTGAGAAAGGGCTCGAAACATGTATTTGTCAATTTTTACTTCGAGTCGAGTAGTAAGATATATCTCCATAATCTCGGTAAAAAATCTGCCATTTCATCATCCCAATGTCCCCAAATCTCTTTAAACCCTTGCAAGTTGTTCTGAGTTACATTAATACGAGTGTAGTCCCAAATTCTGACAGTGTCCGTCTTTCAGGCTGTCACCCTTTTCACGTTGTTGTTCTTTCTTCGGACCATAGGTGTGCCACCATATTGTCCTTTACTTGTCTAGAAATCCTTCTTCCATGATGAAACTGCCTAGTTTGTAAACGGACTTAAACCAAACCTTTTCGTTTATAATGATGCAAATGTAAGTAAATAAATAAAAAAAGAACAAAACAAACACGGTTAGTAGCACGTAAATATTCAAATATATACAACACAGAACCTAAAAAAATGCTTCGGGATATGCTAACAGGGCTCGGCCTAACTCCACTTAGGTGAGTACTTACGGTTCACTATATGTAGTTTAGGTTCTAAAGGTGAAGGGTACCCAAACCAGCAGATTCCTCAGTCCTCACCCATCACAGGCTCATACGGACGAGTTCGGTTTAGGGGGACGCATTTCCCACATGTTTGCACGAAAGTGAAACTTCACGAAAATAAGGGTACTTTGTAATCCCGAAAGCGATCCACTATCCTGCACGGAGGTGAAAACCTCATGAAGGAGTAGTTTCCTACTTTCACTTAAAAGGGTAATAACGCGATGCACATGATGCCAAATTATACTAGAAATATCACAGAGCATAATATTACACAAAAGATGTCGAGGATCGCATGTTAAACAAAATCAAAGCTGGAAAAGTTCTCAAAAGAGACCCGAAAATAATCAATTTGGCTTGACTCTCGTTTATTTAAAAAGTCCCCAGTGGAGTTGCCAAGCTGTCGAAACCACCATTAAAAACGAAGTTTGGAAAAATTATTTTAAAATTTGAAAAATAAGGAGTAAAAGGGAGTCGCCACCAATCTTTTATTTGGGTGTGATTGGATCACCACAAAACGTTTAAAATGTTAAAAACGTCGGTCTACGAAATCCAGAAAAAAGGTTCGGGAGTTGGTTACGCACGAGGAAGGATTAGCACCCTCGTATGCCCAGAATTGGTACCACATGATCATTTTCAGGTCTTGTTTTATGAAACAATAAAAATTCGAGTGAAGTTTAAAATGCGATGTTCATTTTAAATGGCTTTGTGTAATTTTAAAGGAGACCTTTTTAAGAAAAACTCATCCCCGTATTTCGATCCTCTTATGAGAACTAGAAGACGTGTCCAACACATTAGGGCACTTTATTCTCGGAGTTTCAAAATTGAAGGACGTTTAGGGAACTTTTGAAGAGAGTATTCGATCGCGTGATTTGTACGAAAATCATACCCAGCACGTTAGGGCACGATTTTTCGAGGTCTTCACGCGAAAGAACATTGTCTCGTTTACTTAAGAAAAAAAATTTGGATATAGATAAGGGTGTGTTTGAAAATTTTTTGAAGAGGATATTTCTTTCGCATAAATTACGAAAATCACACCCCGCACGTTAGGGCACGATTTTTGAAGTTTTCACACGAAATAATATTGCCTCGTTTTTGTCACAAAAATCATTCGTATATATTTTGAGAACTTGAAAATTTCGTATTAAGGTTAAAATGCAATCCTCGAACATATGATTTGAAGAATTTGGGAATGGGTTACCCGTTTACTTTGATTTTCACGAAGAATTAAAGTCGCGACCAACATGTTAGGACACGACATTCTCGGAATCTCAAGGTGAACGGGCGTAAAAACCTTAAAAGGATATCCGGTTCGCGTGAATTATACGAATAAATCACACCCGACGCGTTAGGGCGTGATTTTTCGAAGTTACGCTCGAACGAAATATTGCCTCGATTTTTAAATAACTTGTAAATGAAAGCGTAAGTTTAAAAACACGAGTAATGATTAATAAGAGAAATTAAACACGAAGCAATATAATAAGCAGATAAATAATTATATAAAATGCAGGTGTAAATACATACAAACATCGATAAGGAAGAAGAAACGATGAAATTGGGGTTGAAATCGGGACTTTTGGATACTCGGGGGTGAAATGGTAATTTTGGTGAAATCGAGGTTAAAAATGGAGTTTTGGAGAGTTTAAGGGTAAAATGGTAATTTTTGATGAAATTGGGGTTAAAAATGGAATTTTTGAAAGTTTGGGGGTAAAATGGTAATTTTTTGTGAAATTAGGGTTAAAAATAGAATTTTGGAGAGTTTAGGGGTAAAATGGTAATTTTTGATGAAATCAGGGTTAAAATGGAATTTTAGAGAGTTTAGGGGTAAAATGTTAATTTTTGATGAAATCGAGGTTAAAAATGGAATTTTGGAAAGTTTTGGGGTCAAAATATAATTTTTGAACAGTTTAGGGACCTACAGAGCAATAAAACCAAAGTGTGGGTGACACATGGCAGCCCCACAGGCATCCAGCAGTCAAAGGACTAAATTGTAAATCTTAAAAAATTCTTGAGCCAATTTTGTAATTAAGCAGAAGCTGATTTGAAGATTAAATTAAAACAAATTAAAAATGACAGGGACTAAATGCATAAATAAACCAAAAAGTGGCACGTGACGGCCTCTGGTGCAGTCAAACAGTCAAAGGATTAATTTATAAATCTTGAAAAATTCTTGGGCCAATTTTGTAATTAAGTTGAAGTTGATTTGAGGATTAAATTAATACAAATTAAAAATGACGGGGACTAAATGCATAAATAAGCCAAAAGGTGACACGTGGCAGCCTCTGGTGCAGTCAAACAGTCAAAGGATTAAATCGAAAATCAATCAAAATTACTGGGCAAAATTGCAAATAATTAAAAATACCAAAAGGACGAAATTGAAACAAATAAAAAAGCGGAAGGACCAAACTTGTAATTAGACCATTAAGCGAAAACACGCGAATACCAGAGCGGGTCGGGTCGGATCCGGGTCGGTCCAAATGGGTTAGTATAAATAACATTTTAAGGTTTTTTTTTATAATTTCATTTCATTTTTTCAAATTCTCTTAAATCCTCTCTCCTTTTTTCTCTCAAATACCAAGGTCGGCCACACTCCGGCCAAGCTCCGGTCGCCGTCTCGTCCGCGCGTGGGAGCGCGTCATCGAAGCCCCGGCCACGCTCCGACCTCTTCGGCTCACTTCCGACCCTGCTCCGCCGTCGTCGGGTTTGCACGCGCCCTTCGATCGCCGTCCGTTCGCCGGTAAGTTCAACAGTCTCCTCTTTTTTTTAAAATTTCAATGCTTTTCTTATTATTGTTTTGATTCTTATTTAAAAGTGTTTTCAAACACATTTTTTAGATCCATGCGCAAGAGGGCGCGTGCGACGGTCGAAGAGTTCTCCGGCATGGCTCCTACGGCGGACGGCGACGGCATAATCGGGGAACTCTGACGGACACAGATAAGCCTTCGGCTTTTCGTTTTTTATTAATAATTAAAATATTAATTATTATTAATATATATTTATTAGACTTGTTTATTACCCTTGTTTGAAAACCTTCACTATTATTATTACTGTTATTATTATTATTATTAAAAGCTTTTAGTATTACCGAAACCTTTATTATTATTATCAATATCAAAGTAATTGTTATTAATATCGATGCCCTTCCCCATGACTTGTTATTAATGCCGTTCATGACTTTGAAAACTTAAACAGACAAATATGTCTATTAAAAACCATGATGAAATACTTAATGTATGTCATTAATGTGTACTGGAAATGGGTGAGTTACAATTTCGGATGATTATTAATGAGGGTAAGCATGCAGTGTATGTACCTGAGTGCTTCGAATACTTCTGACTTTGGCTTGTTTCACTGACTTTCTGGTGTGGTTATTCAAACCTTTGCTTGTTGACTGCTTTTATTCTTAATTGCTAGGACAATGATATGAAAGAGTTGTCTTTGTATTGACTCGTAAGTTTCTGATGAGCTAGTGTTTTTGATTTTCAAAGATTGGGTTTTTATCTCGATTCCAAGAATTGGGTTCGTAACCCTTTTGTACAAGATTTAAGTTGGTTTTTATAGCCAAATTTTTTACAATCATTCTTTTTTGTTCCTTTCAATTAAATGCATTTCTAATCTCCTTTTTTTTTTGTAGGTTCCATGGCAGTGGCGGTGAGAGGATGGCTGTAGCAGTGCAAGTTGAAGCTGCTGGAGGTGGTGCCTTTGACTACTGACGTGGCACATTCTCATTGGCTAGGCTGGAGGTGGCAACAGCAGAAGTGGGCAGATTTTTAGCCCTTATTGGGCTGCTGTAATTTGGGCCAAAAATGGATCAAAATGGGTGTAAATGGGCTAAGGGAATTTGGCCAATTGGGCCTTGTAAGTGGACTTTCTTTTGGACCTTTTTTTAATTTAATTTATAAATTTAAATTTATAATAAACTTAAATTTTATGTAAATTTAAATTTAAAATAAATCTAATTTAAAAATTAAATTATATCCCATTGGGCCCGGACAAATTGGGCTTCAACAATGTTCATATTTTATTAACTTTTTGACAATGTAATATATTTGTGTATATACAAATGCTTGAATTCGAGCCTTTTAAGACGAACATCATCTGTTTTTTTTGCTGGAAGTATTCGTTAAGTTATTAATTTGATTAAATTGTTATTACTAAATTTATAATAAAATTGCTTTAATTACTCTTCATATTTACTTAGAGTATTATTTTAAGTGCAAATACTTTTTAGATATATATATATATATATATATATAACACGTGTGAAATCAATGACATATATTTTTACCTTATTATTTTAATCAACATAATATTAGAAGAAATCGATAACGTATTTACTATTTTTCCCCTCGAAATGAAAGAAAAGAAAATAAGAGACTATTTATAAGGTTTATTATCAATAAAAACCTTTTTTTATTTTATTTACAAGAATGGATTAAATTAAAAATTATTTATTGAAATGAGTCATTTTTAGAAAAACGTCCCTAAGTGGACGTCATGTCAAAAGGAATTCAAGTAAAGCGCATCCCAATGGAAGTGCTTTTCTTTGTGTTTTTGAAAGAGGAAATTTTACAATTTTGACCCTCTAATTTTAAGTAGTTTTCAACATTTTTTTAGTGAAAAAATTGCTATTTTGGGTCTTAAGGTTTAAGGTATTTTTGTTTTTATTTAGTTTTAGGGTTTTTTTAAATTAGGATTTTTTAATTTAGGGTTTAAAATTAAAAAATTAAAGATTTCAAAATTTTATATAAAAATTAAAGAAGTATTTGAATTTTAAAAAATATTATATGCAAGAAAGTTTATCATAAATTTTATTTTTTTCAAAAATTTAAAGTTTAAAATTTCAAAAATAACATAGCTAAATTTCTAAAAATTCAAAACAATATATTTAAATTTTGCTACTTTGACCCTTAGGGATTAGGGGTTTTTTGTTTTTTTTAGTTTTAGGGTTTTTTAAATTAGGGTTTTGATATTTTAAATAAGGGTTTAGATAATTTAAATTAATGGCTATAAAAAATATTTAATTTTTTTTTATAATTTAATTATTTTTAATAATATATTAATTAATTTGTCGATAATAAAATCGAAGTTCATTTGAATATTTTTGTACACATTAGTTTTGACATATTGTTTCATTTTATTGAGAACTAAATCAGAAAGTTCGAGAATTTTATTATTACTATATGAGTTGTTACAACCACCTCATTGATTTCGATGTGGACATTTTGACATTGAATGACCTGGGTTCCTACACCACCCGCATAATTTCTGTTGGCTCGTTCTTTCCCGGATATTCATATTATCGCGTATTAGAGTCGATAACGGTCAACCTCTTGGTTTGCGATGCAATTCTCTATCCGGCAACAACTTAAATGGAGCAAGCGATACAGACAGCCACTTAAAGTTTGAGAATTTTATTATTACTATATTATTGTACTTTTGTTGACACAGCATCCTGCTTGGAGCGTTTTTCCCTACAAATTTCAACCCCCACACTATCAGATATCATATTCTCAGGAATCCTGAGTTATTTTTCCAGAACCATCTTCTCAATTTTTTTAGAAATCATCAGTACGAAAAAAGCGTCCAGCTAGAAGCTTTTTCTGTACTACCTCCAACATGGCATCCTACATAGAGCGTTTAAAAAAACAAAATTCATCTCGTCAAAATAATTTTTTCAGAACTCATCTTCTCAAATCTCAAAATTATTTTTTCAGAACCCATCTTCTCAAAATTATTTTTTCAAAACACATCATGTCAATTATTTAGATATATTGACCAAATAATCAAAATATAAGTTTGGCCAAATAATCAAAATAACATATAAAATTTTATAGAAAATAAAAAAGTATTTAAAATTTAACAAAATTACAAAATTTAGATATATTGTTTTGAATTTTTAGATATTTAGATATGTTAGTTTTGAAAATTTAGACTTTAAATTTTTGAAAAAAAATTTATGACAAATTTTCCTGAATATAACATTCTTTAAAAATCAAATACTTCTTTAATTTTTATATAATATTTTGAAATTTTTAATTTTTTTAACTCTAAACCCTAATTTAAATCAAACAACCTAATTTTAAAAAACTTTAAAACTAAATAAAAAAAAAATACCCTAAAACCTAAGGCCCAAAATAGCAAATTTTTCACTAAAAAAATGTTGAAAACTACTTAAAATCAGAGGGTCAAAATTGCAAAATTCTCTCTTTCAAAAACATGGAAAAAAGCGCTTTCACATGGAAGCTATTTTGGGGAAAAAAGCTCTTACGTGTAAGCGTTTTTCCTAAACACAAGGAAAAACACTTCCACGTGGACACGCTTTACTTGAATTTCCCCTGGCATGGCGTCCACGTAGGTGCGTTTTTTCCAAAAGTGGCTCATTCCAGTAAATAATTTTCAATTTGATCCATTTGCATAAATAAAATAAAAAGGGCTTTTATTTGGTAATAAACCCTATTTATAGTTAAAGCAGATGGGGTAATTGCTACATAAACCCCTTTGCTATTTTGAGTTATTCTTATAAGGTCTTCCATCTTTCTGTTTTACTATGTTGGTCTTCCTTATTTTATTCCAACTATAATTTGACATAAATTAAAGTGTCAAATTTGCATTGACACCCCCATAGTATTTAATATAATTTAAAAATGTGCAATTTAATATCTTAAATATTAAAAATATAATATCCACATTCCTAATCTTTTAATCTTTTTTTTTCTTTCAAGTCTTATTCTCATAAACAATTAAATTAACATATTTTTGTTGATATATTGCTATTATTATAATTTTTTTAAAATTTATACACTATTCATATATTAATTTTTAAAAATTTATAATATACAATATTAGAATACAATTATTTACAATATATGTAAAAATATTATTTAAAAATAAAAAATTGTAACAATCCGGTTTTAAGTGGTGTCGAAAATAGTGATTTTGGGATCACAACTCCGACGAGTCGAGTCGTAAATTTATTTATTTTGATGTTGTGATGTTATTAGTAGTCGTATTTAAAATTTGGTTATGAGATTTTAATGTTTAAATAATTAATTGAGTAATAAGGATTAAATTGAAAAAGGTGAAAAAGTAGATTTTTGCTTGAATAGAAGGACAAAATGGGTAAATTGGCCAATAAAGTTTAAGATAGTGGAATGTCATGGCATTTAAGTGTTAATGAAAGCTACAAAAATTACAAAATTGTCATTACTATATAAATTAAATTAAAAGAAAAGAAATAACAATTTCATCATAATTTTTCCTATTCTCTTCTTCTTCTTCACGGCTAAGGTGGAAAAACTAGGGTTTTTCATTGTCAATCTTTGAGTTTTGATTTGGGTAAGTATATCTTGACCGTTTTTAGTAATTTTTTGTGTTATTAAGTCCGTATTAACTTAATCTAGCTATTCTAAGGACCAATTTGTGAATCTATCAAATGTTATAAATCTTACGATTGCTGAATAAGCTTGTTCTTGAAATATTTTGAAATATTTGAATGCTTGATGATTGGGTTGGACCTTTTTGTAAAGTGATTTTTTATGAAATTAGGATTTAAGGACTAAAATGCTAACTTCATGAGATTTCATGTATTTGGTATGAAATAATTGCTTGTAGGGTGTGAACATATACCCATTGATGTTTGAATAGTGTAGGTTTAAAAATAAAATGGTTATTTTGCATGTTTTGTGCTTAAGGACTAAATTGAATAAAAGTAAAATGGTAGGGGTAATTTCGTAAATTTTCCAAAAAGGATCCAATTGTGTTAAATGATATAATCGTGTGCTTTAATGTGAAATTTTGGATAATTTGTTGAATTAGATTACGGTCGTGCCACGGATCGCGGTAAAGGAAAATTAGCGGATTAGTCCCTAGAGCTCATCCATAACTATAATCTAGTCTGGTAAGTTTGTAATGTTAAATTCTTACTTGTAACTGCTTATAATTGCCTTCTTTATGATTGTTGAAAAAGGGGAAACGACAATTGAAGACGTGAAAGATGGAAACGACGAAAGGAGAATTACCCGACCTTGTGCCAAAGATTGAAAATGGTCTGATGGCTGAGATCCTGTATTTGTTGCGGATTCTCTAAAGCATTGTGAGTCACTTTAAAGTGAAATGAATCCAATATTGGATTACAGGCCCTACAATGGCTGAGATTTATGCTCGTTTGCATATTCTCGTCAGATTAGTGTGAGCAACATTGTAGGGAATAATTATACCGTATCGATGGTTGAGGTACCACATGTGATGTGAGTCCTTGTCAGCTTAATGTGAGCAGCATCGTATAATGGTAAAAGAAATGACCTTTAGGTCAATAGGGATGAAATCGGATTATGGATTACCAAAGTACAGTTCTGTTATGGCTTGATTGAATTTCAGATTGTACCATACACATTATTTGGTAAATTTATGAACCTTGCAAACTTGCTAAGCTATGAAAGCTTATCAGTGAATTTGTTGTTGTTTTGTATATTCTATTTTGCTGCTTGAAGATCGGACCATCTCGAAGAAATCATACTATCTCGAGAGCTCGTTCGGTAGTATTTACATCACTTGGTTGTATGACATGTACTAGGATGATGTTATTTTGTAAATGCATGAATCAGGGTTAATTTATACTTTGTAAGACTTGATTGAATGTTGAACTCTTTGAATGGTTGCTTAATGTTGAAAGTAGGCATTTAGTACTAGAATGAAATGTCATGTTGATTTTGATCACTTGTATTGTTTACTCAAACCTTAAGTTTATGAAATGAATGTTTAGTTGATGAATTTGTGTAAATAATTAAAATCTACATACTTGTTTCGGTGGAACTCCTGCATATATCGATAGAATTATAGAGTAGGAGAGAGATTGTATTCTGACTTGCATTGTATCGGTAGTACTAAAAGAAGTATTGATAGTTCTGGTCATAATAGTATCGGTAGTTTATATGCTTGTATCGGTAGAAGTTGCAGGGTGAGACTTCTTAGCTCTCTGGAGTTTTTAGTATCGGTAGAAGTTGTAGGGTGAGACTGCTTAGCTCTCTGGAGTTTTAGTATCGATAGAAGCATGACTTGTTTCGGTAGAAGTCACACTTATATCGGTAGAACTATCATGAGTATTGATAGAAACCTACACTGTTTCTGAATTGCTTTCTGACTTGACTACTACCGATACTTGTCCAATAGGTACAGGTGGAAGTCTCCAAAAATCGTGAAAATGATATTTTGGCCCTTAATAAATTGTGAATATACTTAATTAATTATTTATGCGATAGATAATTGGAAAGACACCGAGACCCTATCCGACGACGGTTTCGGGTTTTGGGTGTTACAAAAATAAAAATAAAAAACATTTTAATGAAATAATATGTTTAAATTTATTTCACATTATTAATTAAATTTCAAAAAATACTAAATGATTTAATGTTTTTTATTGATATATATAACTAGCTCGTGCGTCGCACATGTAAAAAAATAGTTATAATATAATTGCATATTCATTTAATCTAACTGTGTATTGAATCTGAATTATATTAGAACCATTGAGGGTATAATATTCGATGTATGGATTTGTTTGTTTCCATGCACATATCTAAACATGTTTTGTTAGATTAAAGACCTCGGATAGCATCCAAATCTCAATGACTCGGCTCAAACCAAGTTTGTGCTCTTTTGTCTATATTTAGTCTAAGGCATGTACCTAGGTTGGGTTATGTAATTATATGTTATTTTGGCTATTTTGTTTTTTTGGTTTGGTTATGGCCTAAGGTTGAATTTGGTTATCTAGATTCTATGTCTATATGCATGTGTTTACTTGTTTGATAATTGGTCTAATTATGCTAAGTAATGGTGCATGAAATGGTATGATACCATCTTGTTTGCATGTGTTATGACATGATAAATGAGTATGCATTGACAGTGTATAGTTTTGGTTTATGTTAAGCGAGTTTTAAGTTAGAATTCATGTTGAAATGTTGCGTAGTATAAGAAAATGACCATTTGATCTCAAGACATTAAGAGCATGTCTCGAGACATTAAAAATAAAAATGACCAAATTATGCATTTTCGGTTTTAGATCTCGAGAAATGTTGAGCATATGCCTCGATACAAGCAATACATTATCTCGAGACAAGTAAAAATCGAAGTTAAATTAGTAAATTAGGGGAATTGTGTCTCCAAAATAGTCTCAAGACATGAGAGACCTAGTCTCGAGACATATCATCATTGAAGCAAAAATACTAAAATAAGGAAAATTCTGTCTCAAGACATAAACTTGAAGTCTCGAGACACATTATTGAATTTTGATAACAAAGTTTGGATTTGAGTCCTAACTCCGAATTTGACCTCGTATAACCCTGTGGCTTGTTGATTAAGGACCTTCAACATTATTAATGTATGTATATGTATATGATTGATGATTAAAATGATATGAATGATAATTACTGTTAAATATTATGCAAAAATGTATTAAGATAGCTTGAGTTGCTTCAACAACGTAATGTGACATTACACATTCGGATACAATAATTGGATCGAGTGTCGGATGTTATAATTTCACTCAATATCTTTCAAACATAGAACATGCTATTTTATCCAACAAGCACAATCACATACAAATCTCCTCCGCAACAATGCCAATAACTTGATCGTTGGTGTGCGAATGCCAATATATATATATATATATATATATAAGAAATGAAGTGTGATGTGTTTGCAAGTGTAATAGGTCAAATTGTAATTATTTATTTTACAACGAAACATCGAAAGTATACAGAGCATTCAACCTAAAGGAGATTGAGCAATATAAATGCCAAGGATAAAAATAACACGCAAGGGAAAGGCTATCAAATTACTAATGCAAATAATTATTACGACAATAAAAAATAGATGTTTTTCTAAAAATTCATAAAAAAGAAATTAAACATGCAAATTTCAATTAATGAAAAACAATATTGGAAACAATGGTGATTAGTTGATTTTCATGGTAGAAGTGAATTTACCCTTAAGCGACTTAATTGACAATTTCCTAATTTAACAAAATTTTACCTCCCGGTCTCAATTTAATGGAATAAATAAATTTAATTGAATTATCCTCTTGACCTCACTCAATTAAATTGAACAAAATCAATTTTTAGTCAATAGATTCTCCTTTCAGTCTCGTTTATCTAAATTTTCAGTTAAAGTTGTCAATTCTAAGTTATACCATTTATCCAATTTAGTCCAAATTTTTAATTGAGTACTTAAACATAAAATTCACATACTACCAATCCAACTAACCAATCACCCAAGTAATTTAGCACATACCCATAATGCAATTAAACAAATAATTCAATTTTATACAATAAAAACAAATTATAAGGATGAAATTGCAAAAGTTGAGAAATGCTTAGGAATAGTGTAAAAAAACTCTTGATTCCACGATAAAAAAATTCAATCCATGAAATTGTTGAATGCCCAATTGATAATTTCATTAATTGAAAAGAGAAAGACAAGGTATTTAAAGACATGTTGTAGAAAATAAATTAACTTAAAAATAACCCTTGTACTAATTTAACCTAAAAATACCAGTAGCTTTATGAAAAATAATCTAACTTAAAACTATACTAACCTTCTAACTCTCCTTAAATGGTTGATTGAAGTAGTATTTATAGGCAAAGCAACATTGAACCTTCAATTACAATTATGTCACAATTATTAAACTTATATAAGGCATTGACCCATAATTTCTTCAAGTAGCCCTCTTGATTTTGGTTGTGTCAAACTCAACGCGACATTACAAGACCAATGTCTCAACATTGACATTAGAGGGGTCTAAGTTGTTGTAACAGCCTGATTTTCAGTGGTGTTGAAAATAATAGTTTCGGGACCACAACTTCGACGAGTCAAATCATAAATATTAGTTATTTAATATTTGTGATGTCATCAGCATTGTATTAAATTTTGGTTATGAAATTTCATTGTTTAATTAGATAATTGAATAGAAAAGACTAATTTGTAATAGGTGCAAAAGTATAGATGTTTAATTAGAAGGACTTAATTTACAAAATTGCTATTATTATATAAGTAAAATAAAAGAAGAAAATAACTCATTTTTCTTCTTATTTCATCTCTTTCATTCGGCCAAAGAAGGGAAAACCTAGGGTTCCATTGTTGAGTTTTAAGCTTTGATTTGCGTAAGCAAACCTTGATCGTTTTTAGTAATTTTTATGTTTTTGAGTCCGTATCAGCTTAATCTAGCTTATGCAAGGACTAATTTGTGAATCTGTCAAATGTTAGAAAACTTGCCATTGTTGAAATTGCTTGTTCTTGAAAGCTTTTGATATATTTAAGTATTCGATACTTGGGTTAAATCTTTTTGTAAAGTGATATTTGATGAAATTAAGGTTTAAGGATTAAAATGTTAAAATGGTAATATTGTTGTACTTGTTGTGAAATAAATGGATTTGCTTGGATGTATAAGGAGACTATGACTATTCGGCTAGTATAGGTTGAAGAGGAAATGGGTATTTTGCATGTTTTGTGTTGAAAGGACTAAATTGAATGAAAAGAAAAAGTTAGGGGCAAAATCATAATTTTACCAAAAAGGGGTTGATTGTGTTAAATGAATTTATTGTGTGATTTAATATAAGAAATTGAATAATTTGTGAATGTAGACTATGACCGTGCCAACAATCGTGGAAAGGGAAAATTAGCAGAATAGTCCCTAGGATCTATTCACAACTGCAATCCAGTCTGGTAAGTTCGTATGGTTAAATTTTAACTTAAATTGCTTATTCTTGTAATATGACTATTGCAGTGAGATAAAATGATAATCGAAATTGTGGAAGACAAGTGTGAATGAAATACGGAAGATAAACGGGTTCGAGCTATAAATGAAAGAGTTTGATGACTAAGTGTTATCGTGAGTAAATGAATCCTTTACGGATTAAAGGTCCGATGACCAAGTGTCATCGTGAGTAAACGAATCCTCTATGGATTAAAGGTCTGATGACTAAGTATCATCGTGAGTAAATGAATTCATGACGAATTAAAGGTCCGATGACTCAATGTCATCGTGAGTATATGAACTTCTATACGGAACAAGGGGGTTCGGTGACAATATGTCATTGTGAGTATTGAATGAATGAGTTATAATGCGGAACAAGGGTTCGATGACTTTGTGTCATCGTGAGTAACAAATGCGAATGAAACCTACCTTGGATGTAAACAATGTTCCACTCGGTTAATTAGATTTTTACGACTCTTAAAGTTTGTTAAATCTATTTAACTTTAGGAACTTATTAAGCCTTAAAGTGCTTAACTGTGTATTTGCATTTGTTTTGTATATTCACTTTTGCTGTTCGAAGATCGGATCATCTCGAAGCCTCACACTATTCCAGAGTTGTTCGGTAGACTTTTACATCACTTGGTTAATATGGCATGTACTAGGATGATGTTACCTTTTCTTTTTTACTAAGAGTTGTGAAAAACTATTTTATGTTTAATAAAATGTTGGGTGTAGTTTTAAGTACCTTGTGTTGACGTAAATCTTGTATTGGTGTTGTCTTGGATGCATAGTTAAAAGTTGTGCTTACATGGAAACAATGAACTTGTGTTGGGTATAATTTTTTTGAGATTTAACTTACTTGTTTCGGTAGAACCCATGAATGTTTCAGTAGAAGTGCAGGGTAGGAGAGAGGTTGTATACTGACTTGAGTTGTATCAGTAGTTAAATTATGAGTATCGGTAATTGTATGTATAGAAGTATTGGTAGTTTGCATGCTTGTATCGGTAGAAGTTATAGGATGGAAATTTAGCTCTCTAGAGTTTTTAGTATCGGTAGATGCATGACTTGTATCAGTAGAAATTATACTTGTATCGGTAGAACTAGTACAGGTACCGATAAAAATCTGCACTGTTTAGAATTGTTCATTGAATTGACTACTACCGATACTTGACCTTCAGGTACTGGTAGAAGTCCCCTAAAATGTTGAAAATTCCATTTTTACCCTTGACAAAATAATGTTATGTTTAGATATTATTTTAAATCGTGAGAAATGATTTTTGAATTGAATAAAAATGTGAACAATCAGATATGTGTAAAAGATGAATAATGTAATATGAATAGTAGACATCGAAATCCTAATCGGCGACGGTGTATAGGATTGGGTGTTATATTTAGTGGTATTAAAGCTTACGGTTTAGTCGTTTCTTGGATTGTATTGGTCGTATTTGATAAACATGCCATATGAACCTATAATAGTGTGATACGTATGAATCCGATCTAATTAAGATTTTTGCAGATAAACACAGGATGTCTGACTCTGAAAAAGATGAAACTAATGAGGTAAACATCAATGCTCCGACTAATGACTCTGGGGCCAGTCATAGTGCATCAATATTACTGATGGCAGAAAATGAAGCGAAGAATATTTTCTTCGGTTTGATGGGACAGTGGTTCACGAAATTCATGAGGAATAATCCGATGACATCACCCCTTATGCTTCTTGTCGCACAACCAGGTGCCCAACTGGTAGTAACCCTAGAAAGACCTCCCTCACCTTCAGTGGTAGAATCGAGGCATCGCATCCTTACAAATAGAGTTAAAAAATATGAAGCTGAAGACTTTCGAGGCAGTGTAGAAGATGATCCTTCTAGAGCTGAATACTGGTTGGAAAATACGCAGAGAGTCTTGAATGAGATGGCTTGTCCTGTTGAAGATTAGGTAAGGTGTGTTGCGTCATTGTTGAAGGACGAGGCTTATCACTGGTGGGCTATGATCGTAGCGATGATGCCTAAAAATGAAGTTACTTGGGATTTCTTCCAAATAGAATTTAAGAAAAAATATGTCAGTAAACGGTACCTGGATAAGAAGAAGAAAGAATTTTTAGAACTAAGACAGGGAAATAAAATGGTGGCAGATTACGAACGAGAGTTTGTGCAACTGAGCAAGTATGCTAGATAAGTGGTACCAACTGATGAAGCTATGTGTGTCCATTTCGAAGAGGGGCTAAATGACGAGATAAGAATGATGGTAGGTGGTTCTGAAATTCGATCACTAGTAGTGTTAGTGGACAGAGCTCAAAAGATGGAAGAAATTTACAATAGCAAGAAATAGAGAGAAAAGAGGTTTCAAGAATCTAGAAAGAAAAACATTGCTAGGGCTTTCTCTATGCCACCGCCAAAAAGATTCAAAGAAGAGGCTAGTCGGGGACCAGTTTCTTCGGGATTTCTAAGTAAGAGTAAGTCGGGAGCACCAGAATCTAAATTTCAGAACAGACCCATAGATAGTGTGGCTAGCATTCGTAATATACCTAGTCTGATATGTGGGTATTGTAAGAGGAGCCATGTAGGTGAGTGTCGCAAGATGAAAGGGACATGTTATCGATGTGGAAGTGCAGATCACTTTCTGAGAAACTGTCCAATGAGATCTGAATCAAAGGAGGAACATAGTGTTAAACCTCCTACTACACCACAAAAGAGTAGACGTTCGGGCAGAGTAGTGGTACAGGTAGACACCGTGAAGATAATAAAAGTACTATAGCCAGATCTAAGGCTCGAGCACTTGCACAGACTTATGCTATTCGAGCTCGAGAAGAGGCTACCGCTCCTGATATTGTGACCGGTATATTCTATCTATTTAATGATATTGTGTGTGCATTGATTGACCCGGGATCAACTTATTCATATATTTTTACTGCATTAGCTACTGAAAAGAAATTACCTATTGCGTCGACTGAGTTTGATGTACAAGTCACAAACCCATTGGGTCATAGTGTCATTGTTAATTTGATATGTCATAGATGTCCACTAAGAATTTGAGACTGTAAGTTCCCTGCTGATTTGATGTTATTACCATTTACTGAGTTCGATGTAATTTTGGGAATGGACTAGTTAACTAAGCATGATGCAGTGGTTAATTGTAAACGAAGATAGATCGATTTGAAACGGTCGACAGGAGAAGTAATCACAGTTGAGTCAGAGAAGTTAAGCAGTAGTACCAGAATAATCTGTTCGTTATCAGCACAGAAGATGGTTTGTAAAAGTTGTAAAGCATTTTTGGCCTATATACTTGATACTCGAAGTACCAAAACAGAGTTAGAATAGGTGTCGATTATCAAGGAATTTACAAATGTGTTTCTAGAGGAGTTACCGAGTTTACCGCCAGTCAAAGAAGTAGAATTCGGTATTGACTTAGTACCTAGAACTGCACCGATCTCGATTCCACCGTACAGGATGGCACCCACTGAATTGAAAGAGTTGAAGGCACAATTAAAGGAGTTGTTGGACAGGGGCTTTGTCCGACCGAGCATATCACCTTGGGGCGCACCAGTTTTGTTTGTAAAGAAGGATGGATCGATGAGAATGTGCATAGACTACAGACAGGTGAACAAGGTAACAATCAAGAATAAATATCCATTACCTCGTATTGATGAGTTGTTTGATCAGTTGAGAGGTGCGACCGTCTTTTCTAAAATAGATCTCCAATCAGGTTATTATCAGATTCGAGTAAAAGATAGTGATGTGCAAAAAACCGCATTCAAAACCCGATACGGACACTATGAGTTTTTAATAATGCTAATCGGATTAACTAATGCTCCGACAGTGTTTATGGATTTGATGAACCGAGTTTTTAAACCTCAGCTGGATAGATTTGTATTGGTGTTCATTGATGATATATTGATTTATTCCAAGTCAGAGACAGAACATGTTCAACATCTGAGGGAAGTTTTGCAAATAATGCGAGAAAAATAGCTGTATGCTAAGTTCAGCAAGTGCGAATTCTGGCTCCGAAAAGTGATATTTCTAGGTATCATCGAAAGGAATTCCGGTTGATCCAAGTAAAGTGTCGGCTATTCTCAATTGGAAGATACCTAAGAATGTTTTTGAGGTACGTAGTTTTCTGGGATTAGTAGGCTATTATCGTCGATTCATGAAAAATTTCTCTATCGTAGCCTTGCCGATGACGAAATTGCTATAGAAGAATAGTCAGTTTGTGTGGTCAGAAAGGTGTTAGCAGAGTTTTGATCAGCTGAAAAAATTATTAACAGAAGCTCCGGTATTGACACAACCTGAAACGGGTAAAGAGTTTGTTGTATATAGTGATGTATCTTTAAATGGCATGGGTTGTGTATTGATGCAAACAGGATAGGTAATAGCTTATGCCTCGCGATAATTAAAACCGCATGAACGGAACTATCCGACCCACGACTTAGAGTTGGCTGCCATTGTGTTTGCTTTAAAGATCTGGCGACATTATTTATACAGGAAGAAGTACCATATATTCACAGATCATAAAAGTTTAAGCTATCTGATGACTCAGAAGGAACTAAATTTGAGGCAAATGCGGTGATTAGAATTATTGAAAGACTATGATTTGGTAATTGAATACCATCCAGGAAAAGCTAATTTTGTTGCTGATGCTTTGAGCCAAAAATCATTATTTTCTTTGAGAGCAATGAATGCTCATTTGTCACTTGAAGGTGATGGTTTTGTTACAACAGAACTTCAAACAAAATCGTTATTCTTACAGTGGATACGAGAGTTACAAGAGGATGACTCGAAGCTTAAGGCTAGAAAAAAATTGATGCAGAATGATGCAACAACTGAATTTACTTCAGATAATGATGGTATGTTGTACTTCCGGGGCAGAGTATGCATTGCTAATAATTCTGACTTAAGATAGGATATTTCGTCAAAGGCTCACAGCAGTACTTACTCCATTCATCCAGGCAGCGTGAAAATGTATAACGACCTGAAGAAGATGTATTGGTGGCCGGGTATGAAACGAGAAGTCTCGGAGTTTGTGACTAGATGTTTGGTGTGTCAGTAAGTAAAGGCTGAACACCAGGTACTATCTGGATTGTTGCAACCTATTACTATTCCTAAGTGGAAATGGGAATGAGTCACTATGGATTTCGTTACAGGATTACCGATAATACCGAGGAAGAAAGACTCGATCTGGGTCATAGTAGATAGATTGACGAAATCAGCTCACTTTATCCTTATCCGAATGGATTTTCCACTAGAGAAATTGGCTGAGTTGCACGTATCTGAGATAGTACAACTGTATGGGGTACTGACATCCATTATCTTTGACAGTGATCCCCGTTTTACTTTGAGGTTTTGGGGTAAGTTGCTTGAAGCTTTGGGCACCCGATTAAATTTCAGCACTGCATATCATCCGTAGACGGATGGTTAGTCGAAAAGAGTGAAACAGATACTTGAAGATATGTTAAGGTGTTGTATACTTGAATTTGAGGGTAGTTGGGAAAGATATTTGCCATTGGTGGAATTTGCATACAACAACAGCTATCAGACTAGTATCAAAATGGCTCCATTCGAAGCATTATACGGTAAGAAATGTAAAACACCCTTATATTGGTCAGAGTTGAGTGAAAACAAGTTAGTTGGAGCCGACCTGATTCACGAGATCGAAGACAAGGTACGAGTAATCCGCGACTATTTGAAAGCAGCATCCGACCGACAAAAGTCTTTTGCAGATCTTAAAAGGAAAGATATAGAATTTGCAATGGGAGATCGAGTTTTCTTGCGAGTCTCACCTTGGAAGAAATTGCTAAGGTTTGGAAGAAAAAGGAAGCTAAGGCCCTGATTTATTGGGTCGTATGAAATTATTGAACGAGTTGGTCCTGTGGCATACAAGTTAACTTTACCGCCAGAATTAGAGAAGATCCATAATGTGTTTCACGTTTTAATGCTGAGACGGTACAGGTCAGATCCTTCACATGTGATTTCGCCCTGTGAGGCTGAATACTACCAGATTTGTCGTATTCTGGATAACCAATTAAGATTCTAGCTCGTGAAGTAAAAGAACTGCGAAATAAAAGAGTATCATTGGTAAAAGTTTTGTGGAATCGACACGGACTTGAAGAAGCTACTTGGGAAATAGAGGCTTCAATGAAATCATAATACCCTACTTTGTTTATTGGTAAGAAATTTCGGGACAAAATTTCCCTAAGGGGGGAGAGTTGTAACAGCCTAATTTTTAGTGGTGTCGAAAACAATGGTTTCGGGACCACAAATCAGACGAGTCAAGTTGTAAATATTAGTTATTTAATATTTGTGATGTCATCAGTATCGTATTAAATTCTTGTTATGAAATTTCATCGTTTAATTAGATAATTGAATAGAAAAGACTAATTTGTAATAGGTGAAAAGTATAGATGTTTAATTAGAAGGACTTAATAAGTAAATAAACCAAAAGAAATAGGATAGTGGAATGTCATGAATTAAGGGTAATGAAAAGATTTGTTAAAGGCTTAAAAATGATTAATTAAGTTAATGATAAAAGTCACAAAGTTTACAAAATTACCATTATTATATAAGTAAAATTAAAAGAAGAAAATAACTCATTTTTCTTCTTATTTCATCTCTTTCATTCGGCCAAAGAATGGAAAACCTAGGGTTCCATTGTTGAGTTTTAAGATTTGATTTGCGTAAGCAAACCTTGATCGTTTTTAGTAATTTTTATGTTTTTGAGTCCGTATCAGCTTAATCTAGCTTATGCAAGGACTAATTTGTGAATCTGTCAAATGTTAGAAAACTTGCCATTATTGAAATTGCTTGTTCTTGAAAGCTTTTGATATATTTAAGTGTTCGATACTTGGGTTAAATCTTTTTGTGAAGTGATTTTTGATGAAATTAAGGTTTAAGGATTAAAATGTTAAAATGGTAATATTATTGTACTTGTTGTGAAATAAATGGATTTTCTAGGATGTATAAGGAGACTATGAGTATTCAACTAGTATGGATTGAAGAGGAAATGGGTATTTTGCATGTTTTGTGTTGAAAAGACTAAATTGAATAAAAAGAAAAAGTTAGGGGCAAAATCGTAATTTTACCAAAAAGGGGTTGATTGTGTTAAATGAATTGATTGTGTGATTTAATATAAGAAATTGAATAATTTGTGAATGTAGACTACGACCGTACCAACGATCGTGGAAAGGGAAAATTAGTAGAATAGTCTTTCGCATCCATTCACAATTGTAATCCTGTCTGGTAAGTTTGTATGGTTAAATTTTAACTTAAATTGCTTATTCTTGTAATATGACTATTGCAGTGAGATGAAACGATAATCGAAACTGTGGAAGACAAGTGTGAATGAAATACTGAAGATAAACGGGTTCGAGATATAAACGAAAGAGTTCGATGACTAAGTGTCATCGTGAGTAAATGAATCCTTTTCGGATTAAAGGTCCGATGACTAAGTGTCATCGTGAGTAAACGAATCCTCTATGGATTAAAGGTCCGATGACTAAGTATCATCGTGAGTAAATGAATCCATGACGAATTAAAGGTCCGATGACTCAGTGTCATCGTGAGTATATGAATTTCTATTCGGAACAAGGGGGTCCGGTGACAATATGTCATTGTGAGTATTAAATGAATGAGTTTTAATACGGAATAAGGGTTCGATGACTTTGTGTCATCGTGAGTAATAAATGCGAATGAAACCTACCCTAGATGTAAACAATGTTCCACTCGGTTAATTAGATTTTTACGACTCTTGAAGTTTGTTAAATCTATTTAACTTTAGGAACTTATTAAGCCTTAAAGTGCTTAACTGTGTATTTGCATTTGTTTTGTAGATTCACTTTTGCTTTTCGGAGATCAGATCATCTCGAAGCATCACACTATTTCGGAGTTGTTCGGTAGACTTTTACATCACTTGGTTTATATGACATGTATTAGGATGATGTTACCTTTTCTTTTTTTACTAAGAGTTGTGAAAAACTATTTTATGTTTAATAAAATATTGGGTTATAGTTTTAAGTACATTGTATTGACGTAAATCTTGTATTGGTGTTGTCTTGAATGCATAGTTAAAAGTTGTGCTTACATGGAAACAATGAACTTGTGTTGGGTATAATTTTTTTGAGAATTAGCTTACTTGTTTCGGTAGAACCCATGAATGTTTCAGTAGAAGTGCAGGCTAGGAGAGAGGTTGTATACTGACTTGAGTTGTATCGGTAGTTAAATTATGAGTATCGGTAGTTGTATGTATAAAAGCTTCGGTAGTTTGCATGCTTGTATCGGTAGAAGTTACAGGATGGAAATTTAGTTCTCTGGAGTTTTTAGTATCGGTAGATGCATGACTTGCATCAGTAAAAATTATACTTGTATCGATAGAACTAGTATAAGTACCAGTAGAAATCTGCACTGTTTAGAATTGTTCATTGAATTGACTACTACCGATACGTAACCTTTAGGTACCGGTAGAAGTCCCCTAAAATGTTAGAAATTCCATTTTTACCCTTGACAAAATAATGTTATGTTTAGATATTGTTTTAAATCGTGAGAAATGATTTTTGAATTGAATAAAGATGTGAACAATCGGATATGTGTAAAAGATGAATAGTATAATATGAATAGTAGACATCGGAATCCTAACCAGCGACGGTGTATGGGATTTGGGTGTTATAGTTGTGACATTTAGAAATGGAGGCCGGGACCGTGCTTGGTTTTTCAATCCAAGTTTAGGGTAATGTCGCAATATTACAAGACTAGTGTCACGACCTTAACATGAGAGAACTCTATGTTGTGACATTAAGAAGTTGTCTTCTTTAGCTAAGAGAATCATGCAATGTCGAGACATGCAAAAGTGATGTCGTGACCTTGGGGTTAGAGAACTCCAAGTTGCGACATTAATCTCCTAAGGTTGCAACATTGCAGCTATTTAATTGCTTGCCGCCTTATTATCTTTCGTTAAGTCCTTAAAAATGTCTTAACCACTATTAAGCTCTTATAGACATGTAGTTGAAAATTTTATTCTAAAAGACATAAATAAACTATAATTTTCAATTAAAATATATTCTAACCTAAGTATGGAAAAATGATAAAAAAAAACTCAAACCATTGTTCGAAACAAGCTCTTTAAGTGCATAAAGAGCTTGATTTCTTATATCAAAATACAACATATCAATCCTAATGTGGCTAGGGTCCTCTTGACATAGCGGATCAATTAAGATAGACTTAGAGGTAATGTTTGTGAAGAAGTAAATTCGGATAGTGAACATCGAAGGACTTCTCTTTGGGGTAAACTCTGATGTTGAAGTCAATGATTGAGTGAAAAATAGAGTAAAAGGAAGTTTTAAGATAAAGGGGTAGATGATACTTCTTTGTTGTAAGGTGATTGGTTTGTCTAGTTTGGGTTAAGTGGGTTACCTTTAAATGGTAGAATGGTCCTTCTTCTATAGCCAATGATAAGACAATGTGTCATGTGTCTTTCTTGTGTTGGTTGGCATGGAGATGCTTGTAGAGGTACAATGAATCTCTTTACAAGTTATGCCGACAAGGAATAGTGATCTTTTTATCTTGGGCTTCCTCAAAAGCTTAACTTAGTCATTTACGAGTTCCCTTAGGTCCAATTATTGTTGTGTACTTTTGGACCTCGTGTCAAATGTCATTGTCATTCGAAATCTTCTACCATTTATTTTCATCCAAAGCTTTATTAAAAAAAAGTTAGTTCATCGATGAAAGAGTGCATGCCGAATAAATTTGTTGAAAAAATCTCGTTATGCTATTATGTTAAGATCGAAATACACCAAGAGGGGGTGAATTGGTGTTTTAAAAAGTTTTCAAAAAATTTGAGAAAAGCAAAATACTCAAGAATTTATAGTGGTTCGGCCTCAATTGCCTACGTCCACTACCTTAGCTTTCTTCAACTAAGGATTTCCCAAATCCATTAGATTTGAACCTTTAAGGGCAAGGTTTAACTTTATAAATCTCTATCTTTTCAGAGGTAAGATAGAACCAGTACCCCTTAAAGTTTTCTACCCCAAACCTTAAGTAATACCTCACAAAATGAGAGAAAATAAGAATGAATGAGAATATACATCTAAAAGGTAAATGATCAACAATTAAGCACTCTCACACAAAGTTACAACACTTGAAAGAATGATTGAAAACTTAACCCACAAGTGTGTACAAAAAATATTTGGTAGAAGATTGATGAAAGATTGAAAAATGAGTTCTTTGAAGTTAAGCACTTGTTTCTTATCTTTGTTAACTTCAATGAGGAGCCTTGACCTTGTATTTAAGTCCTCTAACAACCTTGTGGACGTTTGTAGCCGTTAGAAATAAAATAGTCGTTGCAGCCATTAAAATCAACATTTAATGCAGAAGCAGTTCGTTGTTTAGGTAAAAGGATACTTGTATAGGTAGAAGCCTTTGCACAACATGAGTGTTGGAGTCGTTGTTTCAGTAGATCTCTCCTTGTATCAGTAGAACTCTGAGGGTATCATTTGGTATCGATAGAACCCATCAGAGTATTGGTAGAAGTGTAGGGAATGCTGAACTTTGGCTACTAACTTGACTTATTTCGATAGAAGCCTTCCAGGCATCGGTAGAACAGAAGTTGTTTCGGTAGTCTTGGCCAAGGTATCGATAAAAGTCCCAAGCCACAACTTCCTTGCTCATTAGAGTTTGTTCTACTGATAGAAGTCCAGGTTGTATCGGTAGTTGTCCTTGTTTTACCGGTAGAAGTTTGAAGCATTCCAAAAGTTTTTCTACCTAGTGTTTTACCGATACTTGTTCCACTAAGTATCGATAAAAGTTTTCTAGACTTTAAAAATTTGTCAAAAACTAAGTCATTTCAAGGCTTTTTAAAAATTTATTTTGTCCAACACTTTGAAAATAATTTTAAGGACTTATAAACAATTTTTGTAAATTTAAGTAGGGGATTTTTAATATACATTTTGTTATATCAAAATACTTAAAAAAACTAGGGCTAACAATCTCCCCCTTTTTGATATAACAAAACATTTTGAAAAATTTGCTGACTCCCCTTATCTTAAACATTATTTTCAAAATAAGCTCCCATTAGAAAAAAAAACATTTTAGATGTTATTTCATTTAAATTTCCAACTTGAAGAACTTTATTTTAAGAGTTAAGTTGAAAATTAATTTAAGCAAAATTTACATTTTCTCCCCCTTTTTGTAATATAAAAAAGAATATAAGATTGAAAAACTAGGGGAATTAATGCACAATACTTGAACCAAAAGAATAATAAAAAAAACAAGTAAAAAAGAATTATGCATAAACAATTAGATAACATAACATAAAATGGTAGTACATTTGAACAAAAAACATTCAAACATAATGAAAGTAAGAACATCGCAAAGTAACCAACTATACAATCGATAAAAAAGAAAGTAAATATCCTAAGAAAAAACAACTAAACAACCCAAAATCATAATGTAATCCAACAAAAAAAATGTAGAACTCAACCAAGAAATGAAGTTCTAATCGTTCGATGGGGGAAATCGAGAGGCCAACTCATTTAAACGCTCGTCTAATTGATTATATAGCGATCATTGATGTGGACAGTCAATGCATTAAATAGTGTATTGACTTGCAGTGATAATCCATTGATCGCCTCGAGTAAGCATACGGTGCGTGGAGACAATAGAGGGAGGAGAGTTGGATGTTCCTCATGTGAAGACGGAGGAGCATCAGAAGATGGTAGAGCTATCGGTGGAACCGTCGATCCTTGAGCTACCGAGGATTGGCGATCGAACTTTCGAACCCAATTTCCCTAATCATCTAGCTTCCAATCGTAACTATGTGCGGTCGAGATATCGATGAAGGAATTAATGGCACAATCGGGCTCTACACTTACGTTTATGCGAATGGTACGAAAAATATGAAAAAGGAAAGTACCGTAACGTAAGGTTTTGTTGCTAGACATCGATAATCTTAAGATATCGAAAACATTTAGAAAAATAAGGGAAACTATGTTTAGGGGATTGTCGGTTCTAAAGTAATGCCACATCTAATAATCGGTGTGATGGAAGCCGAAATGCTTGTTGGTTGGGGAAATCATACAAGTGAAAATAAGATGAAGGATACAGTCATGAAGGTCCATGTCGTTGCCTACATAATCATTTGACCTAACTAATGAGGGGTCATATGGGCTGGTATGATGATCATCACCCTCATTGGTGATAGAAAGGTAAGTAGAGAGGGTGTCAACCGAAATGGTAATCTCTTGGCCCATGATTAAAGATGTGATAGAGTTAACTAAGTGAGTGTTTGGGTTGTATTTAAGTTTAACGTTAGAGTAAAATGCCAGAACAATGTTGTCGTAGTAAGGACCCCTAAGTTGGAGACAATCGTGGAGTTGATCGAGGTATTTGAATTTAAGGGTATTTGCTAAGAAGTTGAGATCAACAAGACGAGATATTTGAACCGGACGGATTGCAAAATAGGTGTTGAAGTTTTTGAGAGCATTTTTGTCCTCAAAACATTCAATTATCGAAGGATGATCTAATGGAACGGAAGAGGATCGCCATTTATTTTCATCCAAAACTTCATTAAAAAAATTATCTTTACTAAAAAATTTAGTCATGACCAATAAATTTGTTGACAAAATCTAGTTATACTATTACTACTTCATTGTGAAAATATCCACTTACCTACCAACTATGCCACTATTTTCGATTTTGTACAAATAAATAATTTAAAAGAAGGTTAAATATGTCTTTGTACAAAATTTAAAAGAAATGAGATTTTTTTTCCCACGAAATCAGAATCATTTAAAAGTTTCCTTAATTTTAAATCGCAACTTAAAAAAAAATGCAAAATCAAAATGTTTCGTGAACGGATAAAATATCAGTAATAAATAAGAAAAAAAAGAAATTGTTTATTGTTTTCTTCTAACTTCTTTCTCCCCATCCTTCCTTTTATTCGGTGCATGTTTGAAGCCCGTCCGGCTGTCTCTTCCATCCCATATTCGCTTCGACTTCCGAATTTCCTATTTTATTTTAATTAGTTGAATTGACCATCTTGCCTTCAACCTTCCCATATAGATCCCATTTCCCTTCTATCCGATCGTTTTTCTTTGATCCGCAAAGGGAATCGATCACTTCGATTTCTCTCAGCATAGAAAAGAAATCGGAAGGAAATTTTAGTTATGTTGGGGACAGGATTGGGGTTTAGGAGAGTTCGTGGAGAAGATAGGTTTTACAATCCGGCCAAGGCGAGAAGGTCGTACCAGAAACAGCAAACCGATCAACAACGGAGGGCTCAAAGCGATTATACGGTCAGTCAATCGAATGTGACCCGGGAGTCAGAGAAGGGGCTTGGTTCAACTGACCATCGTAAGCCAGTTTTGGTTCCCGTTTCAGATCCGGTTGTCTCTCCATTGAGTAATTTAGAGCGGTTTTTGGACTCGGTCATGCCTTCCGTCCCCGCACTTTACCTCTCTAAGGTTTGTTCAATCTCTAAATGATAATACCCCTTTTGTATTCTTTAATTTTTTTTTTTCGTTTGTTTGGGTTTAAACTAGTTCCCGTTGTAGATTTCGAGTTTGTTGTAATTTGAAGTAAGATAAAGTAATGTTTAATTTGTTTGTTTATCGAGTAGTGAAACTGGAATTCGCATAAAAATCGTGTAAATAATTTATTTTTGGTGTAGTTTAGGAAACTTTCTGGAGATTGAATATATATTTTTAAAAAATAGATTGATATTTGAAAATGGGTGTGGCAGAGGACGATGAGAGGGTGGCGGACTTGTGACGGAGAATTTCAGCCATATTTCGTGTTGGGCGATTTATGGGAGTCATTCAAAGAATGGAGTGCTTATGGAGCAGGAGTCCCACTGATTTTGAATGACTGTGATTCTGTTGTTCAATATTATGTGCCTTATTTGTCCGGTATTCAAATATACGTGGATTCCATGAAATTGTCTGCCAAGTCCAGGTAAATAATACATTGCTTGCATTGAATTTATTTCCTTGCACTTTAAATTTGTAGCATATTATCATTATTTAGCTCTACATAATTTGTTTACTTCCTGATTTTCGCTCTCTTTAGTTAGCTGGTTATGTGATATTATTTGCTTAATTTATGATTTTATTCTGTCAATTTTTATTTAGTCTCTTGTTTCTTGAGTGGTTCTTAATGCTTGAATGATTGCTATATTCCTATGTCGAGGGCTTCCTTCTTTTTTTGAACCAAAATATCTCCAATCAGATCTATTTAGTTAAAGCTTTATCTCTTATTTGAACGTAATTAAGCATAATCTATAACTGTGAAAGAGTTTGATTCTTGTAGTTACATTGTCTCAAGCTTCCTATGTTGCATGACTTGGATTTAGTTGTTCTTTTTGTTCATGTCTTCTTTATCTAGTAAGGATTATGGGGAATTCTTTTTTCATTTTATAGTAGTAGCTTAGAAGGTGAAAGAGGTAACATGCAAGTGCTAAGTACTAGAAATGTCACAAGCCAAATTTATTCAAAGAGCATAACTGCATTTAAATTCATTCAAAACTAGAAAGCAAAGCTAAGTAAACTTTAACAATATCTAATTACAACAAAATTATCTATTTCAATAGCATAATGAGATAGTTGAACTTAGAATGACAACTCTTCTTTTTTACTTTATTGAGATCAATGATCTCACTAGATAAACACGATAATTTGCTAGCCTAGAGCGCTAATTTGTTTGCAAGTATCCTTTAAATTGTTGTAGACATGTTAATCAATCCTCTCCTATAACTATTGAATTAAAAGATCAACAATTAGGATCAAGCTCTAATAAGGCTAGTCAAGGTTTGGTATATTCCTATCCTAAATGCTAATCAACTTCCTCCTCATACAATCAAAGATCTCTTCTTTTCTCCCCTTTTCAAGTTGCATATAATGAAACCAATAATGTAATCAAGCAATTGAAGGATAATGTCTCTGTGGCTCAAACTTGCCAAAATGGGAGCCACACTCATGCAATTTGATGTATAAGGGTATGGGATGTGTCTTGATTCTTTGGACATTGCTTCTTGTGATTAGCTTTTGAAAAAAAAAGAAGTGGTGGTGGCTATGAAAGTAGAAGAGAGGAAGAAGAAAAGCAACAATTGTGATAAAAAAAGAGAAGAAAAAGAAAGCCGCGATATAAAAGGAGAAGGAAAAAAAGCCACTATATAATAGAAAAGAAGAAGAGAGCAGCGGCTGGGCAAAGAAGAAAAGAAGGTAGTGGTTGGAAAGAGATTACAGAAAGAAAAAAAGGGCACAAGTGGCATGGACAAAATGGTGGAAATGGTTTATGGGCTTTAAAAGATGTTGGCCTAAAAGATTTTTATATCAAACCAACCTTGATGGCCAAAAATGGAAGGATTGATCCGAAAAATATTTTAGTTGATAATAATTAAAAATAAATTCGATAAATAAAATATCTAAAATAAAAAATTTCTTTTAAAAGAGCAAAAATTGTTATATACAAAATAAAGGTATATTATATATTATAATATTTAATATGATTTACTTCTGAAATTAAATTCATATATTGGATTTATTATAATATTTTAGAACTCTTATCTATAATCTTATAAGATAAAATTGTATGAAGGATTCATGCACCCAGGTCCTTTTCTCGAAGCCATTTTAGTATGTCAAAGATTTAGATGCTTGGCCTGTCTTATAGTTAGATACATACTCATGTTTGACACTTGTATCTGAGTTCAAGCAAAGTAGATTTAAGTAGAGAATTGCAAGCAAATTAGGCATTTTTAGAGAGAAATAGGAATCACAACCAAGAATCTAGAGAGATTTTGGTAGTGTTTATTATTGTTGTTAAAAAGTACTTTTGAGAAGATGAAATAATTATTTTGGACATGATTTTGTAAAGTAGAAGATTTAATAGGGGATAGAAAAGTAATTTGATTAAGAAGCATTTTTCCAAAAGCCAAAAACTAAAAATTGTCTTGGGTTAAAATCCAATTTCAAATCAAAATTTGATTTGAAAAGCTGCTTGGTTACTAATTTTTTTTGTATGAAATCATGGTTTGGGTTAAAAGTGTTTTTCAACCTCGGTGGTAAAAAAGGCCTGAGTCGTTTTGGACAAATGAAGTGATCTCATTTCTCAACTTTGTTGTCTTGGAAGATCCTCCTAAGAAGCCTCAAATAAAGTGAAAAAGTTTAAATTTCATGGTATCATTAGAAATGCCAACATGTTTGAAAGTGTCGCAAACCTCCAACAAATCCACATATTGTATATTGGGATGATTACTAGGAAGGCCAATTAAATTGTAATGCCATTTGAGTCAGTTGGATTTTTGTGAGCCATTGTATATACTATGGGTTGAATTTAGGATTCCCCCTTTTCTTACCTTTGATTCACAACTCATGATCTATAAAGAAAAAATGGAGAAGGAAAACATTGAATGAAAAAGAAATAGAAGAAAACAAGACGTTTGAATTAGAGTTAACTTGCTTAATTTTGATATTAGCATGTCTCGTTTTGAGTAATCAAATAAAAAGTATTATTTCGACGTTGAGTATTTTGCATGGTTAACTAAGTACTTGGAATGCCGCAAGTTAACTTATTCAAAGCATCCAATTGTCATTTGAATTCTAAGCTAGAGAGCGAAATTAACTTTAACACTATCAAAACAAAAACCAAGTATTTCAAGAGCATGAAAATGTATTTGATTTTAGAATTACAACTCTTTCTCTCTTAACCAAGGTAAATGATGTCTCTTGATCGTGACACCATAATATTAATGATGCATTTGTTGGTCAAGTCTACAAGGGATGACATAGCAAAAAAATTGCCAAAATCTGTGGAATAGTTGTAAAAGAAAAACTTACACCAAGAATCAAGGGATTAAGAAGGATTTAACAAAGCTTATTCTATGCAAATTTGAATTTATCTTGTTAGCAATTTATTGCCTATAATTCTATAATGTTGTCAATTTTTTTTTTAATGATGTAATTCCTATTATTTTATAAAGGACATCAAGAAGGGGAATGGAATATGAAAAAAGAACCTAATCTAATGTTTGTTTGAGGTATGAAGGTTCTCTTTACAGAACCTAAATTAGCTTTTTATTTTAAATCGTAGGTTCCTCCAAGAAGAGATGTATTGCTAGCAAAGGCTAAATCCATCCTTTTAGGGGAAGGATGTAATGTTTCATCTCGCATTAACTCTATCTTATTCTTAATGAAATGCATACCCAAGTTGAGCATGAGGGCCTTGATACTCATTGGACCATTAGAAGGGTTGATCATGTGCTAAATATCCTTTACCCACTTGTATTTTTGTTACTACGATGATATTAACTTTGCACAGTGGCACACATGAAAGGGTGCAAAGAAGTCTCCAAAGAATTCATTGAAAAGGAATAAGGTGAATATTCAAGATTGTGTCATCTTGTGTCACTTGTCAGATGAACAAAGTAGAGCATTTACATCTAGTTAGTCTTTTATAATCACTACAAGTTCCTACCCACATTTGGACCAATGTCTCCACTGATCAAGTAGTCTATAGTCATGATCCTCCTCACTATCTTACATTCTTAGGTCTTCAAGGGTGGATAGGATTGACCAGGCCTTAATTAATAGAGAAGATATTGATCGTAATTCAACATTGCTTATTGCAAGCATAGAATCGCCTCAAGACCAGTTATGACTTAGGTCATCTTAATCTTCAATTTTCTACTGGAGAATGGATTTGGTTGCACACACAACCCTATCAACATACTTCATTGATAGATCGAGCTTACTCAAAAACTTACACCTGATTTTATGGACACTTCCAAATTGCATGACAAGTTGGCTTGTGGTCTATCAGTTGGATCTTTTGCCTAGTAGCAAGACTAATAACGTGTTTCATGTCTCTTGAAAGTTTTTAAAGGAGATCTTGACTTCCACTACTAGCTTGCCGTCTATTGTATGGCAAAATAATTCCCCAACCTTAACATGTTCTGCAATCATGCCTCAATTATGGAACATGGGAAATTCTACTGAAGAGGCAAGGCATGACCACTGTTGATGCTACATGGGAAGTTATTTCGAAACTACAGAATGCTTCCTTCAATTCAAGCTTGAGGACAACTCTTTCACCAAAAAAGGGAGTAATGTCAAGGATGCATTTGTTGGTCAATTCTACAATAGAAGACAAATAGCAAAAAAATTGCCAAAATGAGTTATTTATTTTGGTAGTTATAATCTGGGACCGAGAATCAAGGGTTTATTAAGGATTTGACCAAGTCTAATTTATTCAAATTTGAATTGATTTTGCTAGCAATTTATTTCTTATAATTTTGCAACTTATTAATGTTTTCTGTTTTTAAATGATGTAATGTTTGCTATGTAAGGGCAATCAAGAAGGGGAATATAATAAGTAGAAAAGTCTATTTCTAATGTTTTTTTGAGGGTCACCTATAAAAAGTTTTCATCAGCTTTTTATTTTTCAATATAAGTTTCTCCTAAGGAATGCAACACTAATAAGGGTAAACCCCTGCTAATAAGCAGAAATAAGATTGAAGTTGTATATTTTCATGGTAAGATGCATGTGAAAGATTATTTGGATTAGGAAGCTAGTTTGGAGAATTATTTTGAGTGGAAGTCTATGGGAGAGGTTAGGAAAGTGTTGTTAGTGAAACTAAAATTGAAGGGCACTGCACTTTAATGGTGAAAGAGAGTCGAAGAGGTAATGTGCATGTCAAGGTAAGCTCAAAATTAGCACATGGGAACACAAAATCGAAATTGCGCAAGCAGTTCCTTCTAGTTGATTATGTAATGAATTTGTATGAGAAGCTACATTCATTGAGGCAGGGAGGATTAACGATGGAGTATACTTCTAAATTCAATAATCTTTTTATTCAAGTTGAGTTAAATGAGAGCAATGATCAAATGACATCTCGTTAACTAACACGGTTAAATCAATCTATAAACAATGAGATGGGAGTGGTTTGGTTATTCAACCTTCAAGATGCACGACAACATGCTTTAATGGTTGAAAAGTGTTTTTGGTGTTATGGTGTGAGAAAAGCAATTGTTAGACAGATTGATGGTGCAACAAAAGGAAGGTGTTAAAATTGAACAAGCGACCTTAAAAAAAATACTCGTGAGACTTCTTTTAGGAATCACAATGGTGGAGCAAATAGGGAAAACCTTTAGGGGAAAAAAGGGAAGTCTTTTGTGAGATTTGGGGTTGAAAACAAAGTTGGATAGAACATTTCCAAAGTTGGCAGTAGTGCTCAAATTCATTTTAATTCTTATTTCTTGTCCTGAACGAAGAGTGAACTTAACAAAGATGGAAGAACAAGAGGAAATAATGTTAAACCATGTTAATGATGACTATGATGAAGAGAACGAAGAAAGTGATGCATATCTAGTTCAAGGAATCTCTAATTAGTCGTAGAGTGTTGGCAACACGAACTGAAGGCGAAGAAGAGAATTAAGGCAACATAGCATTTTTCGAACAAAGGTTGTGACTAATGTCACGTCCCTAAAACTTGAATCTTGGAGCGTGCGTACTTAGACGCTTTTCGAACACACAACGCCTAAGTAAGCCTGAAACTTGATCAAAGTTAAAGTGCTTAGATCCTTGCGAAAGCAAAGGAACTCTGAAAGAAAAGGCAAAACAAAAAGACAAGGAAGAAATTTGAGTGAAAGCTCTGTATGTTCTTCAAAAGTGAAGTGTGTAAAATGAGGTGGGGGTAAACTTCTATTTATGGTTGAAGCCCCTTACATCCAACGGTTAAGATTAGAGTACATCGACGGTCTAGATAAAATGACATCTATAATATCCCTTAATCTAAGGAATTCAAATCAAACATTCCTAAGATAAGAGATTACAAAGGATATGGAAATAATCAAAAGGGAATATGCTAAATTATGTGCTACTTGCCATATTTACTTTGCAAGGCTCTTCAATCCCAAGTGTTGGGCTAAGTGGTGATAGGTCCAAAATGCTGCGGTGTGCTTATTGGGCAGCTTGATGCAAGCTGGTCTCGGGCCTCGATGCGCGGTCCGTGACATTCTCCCTTAATTTGGTGACGCCCTCGTCACTCGATTAGCATGGTATCTGTCCACTTGGTCCTTGAATTGCCACAGGCCCTCGGCTAGTTCCCAACTCCCCTCACTGTCGGGAAGTCCCTTCCACTGCACAAAATATTCGTGCCTCGATCGGTACCCTGGTTGTCGAATAACTCTCTCGGCTTGGATCTCTCGAACCTCATCTTTATAGGAGATCTTCACTCCTACTGGTGCTCGATGTGATTTGCCTCGATCCAGATCTGACTCATCTTGATGGTAAGGCTTAAGTAAGCTAACATGGAATACTGGATGAGCTCGGATGGTCAGTGGCAACTCCAATCGATAGCCCATGGTGCTTATCCGCTTCACAACTCGGAATGGATCCTCGTATCTTCGCACAAGCCCTTTGTGCACGGTTGGATTGCGCAAGATTCCTGTCAATTTGGCAAGGACTAGATCAACCTGGAAATTCACGTCCTACGCTTTCGATCCGCCCACTTCTTGGTCCACTTCCCTGCCTTGTGTAAACAAGTTCGGGCTAAGTCGTGATGCTCTTGCCACTCCGTGGTAAACTTGTGTGCTGCTGGATTCGGCCCCTCATACTTGGTAACAACCGTGTTGGGTGTAAGCGGTTGTTGCCCGGTCACGATCTTGAATGAACGGGCTTTGGTTTGTGGCCTCACTCCGTTGCAAGTTGTAAGAAAACTGAGCCACATCTAACAGTTTTGGCTAGTCGCGTTGCGTTGCACTCACATAGTGCCTCAAATAGATCTCCAAGAGTGCATTCACTCGCTCAGTTTGCCCGTTGGTTTGGGGATGGACACTTGTTGAAAAGTTCAAGCTTGATCCCATTAGCTTGAATAACTCGGTCCAAAATCTCCCCGTGAATCGTGTGTCCCGATCACTGATTATCGTCTTTGGCACTCCCCAATACTTGACCACGTGCTTGAGGAAAAAACGGGCTTCCTCTTTGGCTGGACACACCTTAGACGCTGGAATGAACGCCTCATACTTCGAAAACCTGTCAACAACAATCATAATACTCGACAGGTTGTCAGTGTTAGGTAAACCGATAATAAAGTCCATGGAAACGCTTTCCCATGGTCGCTCGGGAATGGGCAATGGCTGTAACAGTCCCGTCGGCTTCATCTCTATCTTGTCCTGTTGGCACACAAGACAAGTCTTCACATAGGCTTCAACATCTGTGCCCATGTGCGGCCAGTAATAGCTCTCTGCAATAAGTGCCAATGTCCGGTTCATCCCCGGATGTCCCGCCCACTTGGAATCATGGCATTCCCTCATGAACCCCTTGCGCAATTCTCCAAACGGAGGCACATAGAGGCGATGTCCCTCGAGCATATAACAAGTCCCCCTCGAGCCAAAACTTTCTGATTCTCCCTTCTTTGGCATAATCAATAAGCATCTTGATTGTTGGGTCATGTGACAACCCCTCTTTGATGCGCTCCAATAGTTGTCCCTGCGGCAAGCTAACAAACTCCATGTCATATCTTCGGCTTAAAGCATCGGCAACGGAATTCACCTTTCCTGGCTTGTACTCCATGGAAAAGTCAAATTCTGCAAGGAATTCCTGCCATCGAACCTGCTTTGGGGACAACTTCTTTTCGGTTAGAAAATAACTATTGGCAACATTGTTTGTGTATACCACAAACCTGGACCCAAGTATGTGGTGTCGCCAAGTGCGCAAGCAGTGCACCACTGCAATCATTTCCTTCTCATGGACTGTGTACCTCCTCTCGGTCTCATTGAGCTTTCGGCTTTCAAAGGCAATCGGATGTCCTTGCATAAGTACCCCACCAATGGCAACATCGGACGCATCGGTGTAAATCTCAAAAGGCTTGGTGTAATCTGACAACACCAACACTGGTTCGCTCACCATGGCCTTCTTCAATTCTGCAAAGGCTTGTTGGCACTCAATGCTTCAATCCCACGCCTTGTCCTTCTTTAGTAACTCGGTCAAAGGTGTGGCTATTTTGGAGTAGCCTTTGACGAACCTTCGGTAGTAATTGGCTAGCCCCAAGACGGATCTTAATTTTGGCATCTTGGTTGGCGGCTCTCAATCTTCAATCGCTTGAATTTTGGCCCCATCCATTCGGATTTTGCCACCTCTCACAATGTGGCCTAGAAAAGGGACCTATTGTTGGGCAAACGAGCACTTCTCTTCTTTGACGTAGAGCTCGTTCTCTCGCAAGACTTTGAACACCTTCTCAAATGTTCCAAATGCTCCTCAAGTGTCTTGCTATAGATCACAATATCGTCAAGGTAGACAACAATAAATTGATCAAGAAAGGGTTATAATACTTTGTTCATGAGGTGCAAAAAGTGGCCGGAGCGCTCGTGAGACCGAAGGGCATCACTAAGAACTCATACGAACCATAGCGCGTCACACAAGCAGTCTTTGGTTCATCTCCTTCGGCTATTCGAACCTGATAATATCCGGACCTCAAATCCAACTTGGTGAACCATCTTGCACCACCAAGTTGATCGAACAAGTAGGCAATGAGCGGGATCGGGTAATTGTTCTTCACAGTGAGCTTGTTCAAAGCTCGATAGTCGATACACTTTCGAAGCGTCCCATCATGCTTCTTCTGAAATAGTACTGGTGCACCAAAGGGTGCCTTGGATGGTCGGATGTAACCCACATCTAGGAGTTCCTTCAATTGTCTGCGCAACTCCTCTAACTCGGGTAGAGCCATTCGATAAGGGGCTCTAGCGGGTGGCTCTGCATTCGGCACGAGTTCAATTTTGTGATCCACCTCTCTCTTTGGTGGCAAGCTTTTGGGCAATTCGGCAGGCATCACATCACGGAATTCTGCCAATACTTGTCCCACCTCTTTTGGGACCTCGACGGACTTGGTAGGTTGCTCATCAACCAACGCAGCTAAGTAAGTTGGTTCCTCCTTGCACACTCCCTTGCTAAACTGGATGACTGATATTATTTTGGCTCCAACTCCGGCCTCTCGGGTTGCCGGCACAATGCATTGATGTTTCGGATCCAAAATGCACAAGCAATCGGCAAAGAGAACAGGAAACGCATTAACCCGATCAAGGAAATTAAGTTTAATTACGAAATCAAAGTCATCAAGAGGGATTCCCTTGATGTTTTCCTTACCGGTCCAACCTTCAAGGTCTATCATAACTCCTTTTTTCACTCCCGCAATCGGAGCCTCTTTGGAATTGACGATTTTAATAAACCCACTTGCCTTCTTAACACGAAGGTCAAGTCTCTTGGCAGCCCGCTCGGACACAAACAATTCTGAGGCACCTGTGTCCACTAGAGCGCTCATTTTTTGGCCTGCCACGGTGATGTCAACGAACATCAGTCCCTTCTTCTTATGGCCCTTCTTAACCTTCATGGAGCTAATGATGGAGTTAACTTTAAGAGCCTCCTTCTCTTCGGCATCCTTCCCTGGATGGCAGCGGCTTTTTGAGGGCAGTTCTTAGCCAAGTGCTTGCCTCCAAAAGTGTAGCACTTGAAAGACTCATTGTTCTTTTCCCAAGGCTTGTGAAACTTGAAATTACCACCTGTTGGCTTCTCGGACCCCTTCTTGGCTGGTTTTTCCTTGTCTCCCCCACCATTGCCTTTGGATTTTGGCTTTGGTTTGGTAGACTCGGACCTTTTGATCTCGAACTCAGCAATGGACTCAGCTGCAGACAAAGCTTTGGAAAGCTCTTGGACCCTCATTTGCTTCAACTCCATTTGGCCCATCGTTGAAGTCCATCCATGAAGGTAAAGAATCCTTCTTCTTCGGCCAATTTTGGGATCTGAAGCTTGAGCTCGGTGAATTCCTTGACATAGTTTTGAATCGAGCTTGTATGCTTGAGTTGTCGCAACTTTGCTCGGGCTTCTAGTTGCGCATTTTGGGATAGAACTGTTCCTTGAACTCGGATTGGAACTCGCTCCATGTTGTAATGAGAATTTCTCCATTCTCCTTTTCGGAGCACCTATGTCGCCACCATAAAAGCGCGATATCAGTCAAATAGACAGAAGCAGTGTTTACCTTTGTTGCTTCGTCCCTGATCCCCATGGCTTGGAAGTGCTGCTCTATGGCCCAAATGAAATTCTCAACATCTTGGGCTGATTGTGTCCCTGTATACATCTTCGGCTTTGGGACATCGATCCTTGGTGTGGGTGATGCTGTTTCTGTCATCACGCCATTCTTCATGGCTCTCTTGTAAATGACTAGCTTACTTTTGAGATCCTCGATCTCCTCTACCAACTCGGCTTTGGTAGCCTCCCCTGCTACTTCAAGGGAATTGTCCCGTTGGTCTAACTTCTCATATGTCATTGAGAAGTCCTTGAATCGCAACCATCACTTCTTCTTTAAGAGAGTGAAACGGTTCTGTCTCGTCTTAGGCTTCCTTGACTTCCTTCATGGAATCTTCAACTCTAGCGACCCTTCTTTCCAAGGCTGAAATGATGTCCCTGGAACTCTCTCTCTTCTTCTCAGCAGCAGCACGAGTCTCTCGTTCAGTTGCTGGAACTTCGCTTACGTTTTGTGGTGCCATCTCTCTCACTCGAACAGGCTCGGATACCACTTGTCACGTCCCTAAAACTTGAATCTTGGAGCGTGCGGCTTTAGACGCTTTTCGGACACACAACGCCTAAGTAAGTCTGAAACTTGATCAAAGCTAAAGTGCTTAGATCCTTGCGGAAGCAAAAGAATTTTGAAAAAAAAGGCAAAACAAAAAGACAAGGAAGAAATTTGAGTGAATGCTCTGTATATTCCTCAAAAGTGAAGTGTGTAAAATGAGGTGGGGGTAAGCTTCTATTTATAGTTGAAGCCCCTTACATCCAACGGTCAAGATTAGAGTAAATCGACGGTCTAGATACAATGACATCTATAATATCCCTTAATCTAAGGAATTCAAATCAAACATTCCTAAGATAAGAGATTACAAAGGATATGGAAAGAATCAAAAGGGAATATGCTAGATTATGTGCTACTTGCCATATCTACTTTGCAAGGCTCTTCAATCCCAAGTGTTGGGCTAAGTGGTGATAGGCCCAAAATGCTGCGGAGTGCTTCTTGCGCAGCTTGATGTGAGCTGGTCTCGGGCCTCGATGCGCGGTCCGTGACACTAACGACAAGGTTAGAGAGTTTTACAAACAAGCACCAGAAATTCATCAATTATTGAGTGAATTTGTTGATTTAGGGCATTTTAGCATTGCTTATCACATGCACTTTTGGGATAAAAAGCATTTTTGAGATAAAAGCATTGCTAAACCTATGCCAGAGGTTCCATGGACTCATTGAAGCATGGATTTTGTCTTGGGATTACCAAAGACAACAAAAGGCTATGATTCAATCTTTGTCATGGGCCATTTTTCGAAAATGACACATTTCATTCTTTGTCTGAAAACTTTTCTCATATTGTTGAATTGTTTTTCAAGGATGTGGTAAGGTTACATGGTGTTCCTGCATTTATAGTTTCCAATAGAGATGTCAAATTTGTAAGACACTTTTGGAGGACTTTGTGGAAGAAAATGAGAATTCAATTGAAATTTTCTAGCTCTTGTCATCCAGAAATAAGTGGTCTAATAGAGGTTGTTAATCAATTTGGGAACTATGCTTAGGTGTCTTGTTGGGTACCATGTGAAGAGTTGGGATTTGGTTATTCCTCAAGCCGAGTTCGCATACAACAATTCTATGAATAGAACAATTAAGAAACCTTTCAAAGTTGCTTGGAGTCAAACCTCAATATGTTCTTGATTTAGTTCCTTTGTCACTCAAAACTAGGGTTAGTGATGATAGAATCTTTTGTTGATCATATAAGGCAAGTTCATCAAGATGTGATGGTTGCCGTGAAAGCAAGCAATGAAGGCTATGCTAATGAAGCTAATCTACATTGTTTGATTAAGGAGTTTGAAAAGGGAGAATTAGTTCTCGTACATTTGCTGTGAGAAAGGTTTCTAAAAGATATTTATCATAAGCTGAAGTCAAAGAAGTTTTGGCTATGTAAGGTGTTGAAGAAAATAAGTTCTAATGCTTATGTGATCGAGTTGCCTATAGATTTCCATATTAGCCCAATTTTTAATGTTTTTGACTTGGTACTCTTTTTGGGTTTTGATGGGAATGTTGAAATTTCAGACAAAGTGCAGCAACTTCCTAAGGTTAAGTTTGAGGTTATTGAAGATGTGTTGGATGTTAAAGAAGTGAGGCCTAAAAGGGGTAATATATGGTCTAAATAGGGAAAAAAATAAAGGCCTAGAATTAAGCTTAAGAATCTATATCACTTCCTCTAAAGTTGAAGCATAGTTATTAATCATACCCAGCTTGTTACATTTGTTGTCTTCGTGAACAAATCAACCAGTTTTTCTGTTTTCACATAACTCGTGGAGATTGAATTTTTCAAAATTTTCTCCTGAATAAAGTGAGAATCAATTTTGATTTGTTTGATTTTTTCATTATAAATTAGATTTGAGGTAATATAAAGAACTGCTTAATTGTCACACAAGAGCTTTGCCGGTGACCAATACTTTAATCCAATTTCAGTTAACAGATGCCGTATCCACATAATTTCACATGTGGATTGTGCCTTAGCCCTATATTCCAACTTTGTGCTAGATTGAGATACAACACTCTGCTTCTTACTTCGTTTTACTAAGTTTCCACCAATAAAAAATAAAGTACCCAATAGTAGACCTTTTATGTATCGTAGATCCGGTTTAATCAACATCTGTAAGACATTCAATATGGGTATGTCTATGATTATTGTATAATATGCCACCTCCAAGAGCTCCTTTCAAGTAACATAGGATATGTTTTAGGGCTGTCCAATATTTGACTGTGGCGCAGACATAAATTGGCTAACAATACTACGACTGATGTGGTATTTGGATGATTTATAGTGAGTTAATCATAATTATCTTTTGTAAGATGCACATTGAGAACTATTGGAGTACAAGTTTTAGCTGTCAATTTTCCAATTTTTGCTAGCAGATCAATATCATACTTTCTGTGAGACAAAAGAATTCCCTTTTTGTCACTTCTATCCCCCAAAAATACAACTGGCCCAAGTCTTTCATGTAGAACTTGGTATGCAAAAATTGCTTGAGAGGAGAGATTCTTACATCATTTCTTGTAATAACAATATCAACATGTACTACAAGAATAACTCCAACCTCAAATTGTTTATAGAACACTAAATGATTACAATCACTTTTTTTAGTTCCAAATTGTTGAACTATTTCACTGAACTTTCCAAACCAGGCACGAGTGCTTTGTTTCAATCTATGAAGATATTTTTTAGATGACAAACCTTTCCATGATACCCTTGAGCAACAAACTCAGGTGGTTGCTCTATGTAAACTTTTTCTTAAAGATCCCCATGAAGAAAGTCATTCTTGATATTTAATTGGTGTAAAGGCCAGGTATGAGAAGAGACTAGTGAAAGCGAGAATACCTAAGAAATCCACACTTTAGGGATTTTGAATCCAACTTAGAAACAAGTGTACTTGAAAATTCTAAGTTCCACCGCACATAATGGTTTGGATGGAAATTGAACATTGTGTGGGTTATTATCATTAAGTATGGAGGAAGACATGATTGATCAGAAAGCAAGACGTTGAAACAACATTAACTTAAAATTGTTTAGGAACTTTTGTTTGAAATAAAAGAGCTCTAGTTGTCTCAAGGAGATGTTATTCCATTTGGCTACTCTATTTTGAGATGGCGTGTCAACATAAGAGGATTGATGAAGAATCCCATTTTGGGTCATAAAGGCCTTCTAAAAGTTGGAAAAGTATTCTCTAGCATTATCTCTTTGCAAAAGCTGAATAGATGCACCAAATTGAGTTCTTTTCTCGGCATAAAAAAAAGGAAAATGAGAAAGCACATTTGATCAATTTTTTCATAAAATATATCTATGTCATTCGAGAATAATTATCCACAAACATAAAATCTTTAAATCCAAATTTATACTATCGAACATGGTCTCTAAGAATTAAACTAGCTCGTTTGTTATGTTTTAGTCTCGAATGGCTCCATGCTTCACCAAGTGGAATGCTTCACCCAACGAAGGTAGGTCTTAAAATTGTGGACTAAACTTCTTCGACAAAGAAAGAGAAGGATGTCCAAATCATCATTGTGCTTCTATCGGAGAGAAAACAGTAGGACAAGCCATGGACTGAGGAGCCCACGAGTTGAAAATATAAAGACAAATCAAATAAGTCATTTACCAATAGTGTGTTTTGTCATAAGAACCTGTAAAATATAATGATTGGTAAAAAAAAGATTGAGAAATTTAGGTCACGGGTAGGTTTACTAACAGAGTTTAAATTAAATGCGAGGTTAGGTAAATTTAATATTGATGATAAGGTGATAGATGTAGTTAGATTAATATCCGCAGAACCAACTACTTTATAGGTGGATCCATCAGTAATAGGAAAAGTAAAGGTGAATTATGTGACGAAAGGTAGAAAATAAGGTTGGGATTACTTATTATATGATCTGTAGCTCTCGAATCGATGACTCATGATATGACGAGAAGTAGCAAATCCTGCAAAAAGAAAACTACGAACAGTCCAAAATAGTACCCAAATAGTGTTGAAACAGTACCTAGACAACACCCAACGTGAACAGTACCAAATAGTGATAAATCTCTAAAAATAAACAAGCGACCTATTAAACCTCCTCCGATCAAGCAACTGACCATTGCGCTAGGGTCGGACAAGAGAGTTGATGGGGATGGAAGCTGGTGATGACGCTCCATGTTCCCACACGTGCCAGCGCGTGAAGCAGGGCTGTGGACCTTTAGGTGGTGCGTGAGCCTCATGCGCAAGGTCTCTAATTGCTGGAAACTGTAGATTGTCAATGGAGACGGTGGCAGACCTCCCTGTGCTGGTAATTTATCCAAAAAACAACTTTAAAAAAATAACCCACAAAATACCAAACAATGAAAATCAAACTCACTAAATTAAGCCAAGTGGTTTTGATACCATGTTAATGGAAAGCAAAGAAAAGAATAGACTGATGAAAATTCATATATTTCGGCTTTAGAGTTGGCGTATTTATATACAAGTCTATATAGTCTAAATAAGGACAAAATAAAATAAAATCCTAAAATCAAGCCTAAGTATATGTAACAACCTAGCTCAAGCTTAATAGCTCTTGCAAGTCTGTTAGGAATTGTTACTGTTTGGAACTTGTATCAAGTAATATAATCCAATGTATTTTGTGTTATATCTTTTCCCCCTTTAGCTTCCACTCTTTATTCTGTTTTGAGAAATATATTTGGTGTAAACAAATGATTTCGATGTTGCTTCCATTTGTTTTTGGCTCAGTAGTTTGTTAAGAGTTGTCATTGTTAGACACTTGCATCAAGTAGTACAAACTACAAATTATCTTGTGTTATATTAATGATTATTGTTTCTCTTTATGATATAGGCAACCAATTCAGGATAGTGATAGCGACTTTAGGGACTCAAGCAGTGATGGTAGTAGTGATTGTGAACCTGAAAGAGGATCAAATGTTTTGAGGGAAACAAGAAATCACTACATGGCAAGTGAGATGTCTCTTAGGATGGATAGACTATCCATGAGAGATCAACCGATACTTCAAGAAGACTTGTCTAGCGATGAGGGTGAATTTGTCAATTCTCAAAGTTGTTTGATTTTTGAGTATTTTGAACGGGACCCTCCTTATAGCCGAGAACCTTTAGCTGACAAGGTTAATATGTGTTACGCTTTTTCTCTCCTCTTTCCCTTTACAGTAGGATCAATGCTTGTCTCCTAAACTTAATATGTGCCAACAGATTGCAGATCTGGCCTTCCAGTTCCCTGAATTGAAGACACTAAAAAGCTGTGATTTGCTATCTTCCAGCTGGATTTCTGTTGCTTGGTATTATTATCTACTTTTTTGACAATACATTTGTTTCCAGACATGAGTTTGTACTTGACTGATATTATATACTGAAATCCTTGTAGGTATCCAATTTACAGAATACCTACTGGACCTACATTAAAAGATCTAGATGCTTGCTTTCTGACTTACCATCATCTTCATACACCCATAGGAGGTAATATAGAATATTTTAAATTTTTTCATTTTCAATGAGTGTGAACTAGGGAGTGATTCTAGGTTTTCTTGTTAAGTGATCTTTTCTGGCTTTCGTTTGTACTTGTGAATCATTTACATTTCTATCAAATACTTTGTCAAATGGTGCTAGAGGGTCTTTCGTAATGTGTCTATTATTCAAGTACTGGAAAAATAATAAAGCAATTCTTTATTAGTCATATCTTCTAATTTTCATCATTTTTCCTCAAAAGTTTTACCTTGTTTGACATCAAAGTAGTTGCTCTGAATCTTGCTTTATTTTACCTAAGTCCGACTTTTAGTTCATTTGTTAAAATTTTTGGTGGATAAAAATGTCTTCTGTAGTGACATTTTGTAGCTGATTGCATAACCTAGTTTTTACAGACTTGCCATTAATCAGTGGCTTGCATAACTTTTGGTAGCATATCTCCTATTGTTGAAGATTTATCATCTGTTGCTTTTATGTAACCTGTCATATTTCAGGTGGAGAAAGTGCTCAGGCACCTTTTATTACTTGTCCCAATGACATGGATGATGTTCCAAAGATGTCATTGCCTGTCTTTGGTCTTGCGTCATACAAGTTCAAGGGCTCCTTGTGGACACCTAATGGAACAACTGATTGTCACTTGGCAAACCACCTCTTTCAGGCTGCTGACAATTGGTTGAGACGTCATCATGTCAATCAACCAGATTTCACATTTTTCTGCCGCAGGTGATAGATAGATATCTCAGTAATGGTAGTTCTAATCATTATTTGTCAAAATTTTTCCTACAAAAACTATATTACTTCAGTTTTGGAGGTCAAGGCCAAAAGCTCAGTGTGGGGTGTTTGTCTTTTTTAATAATTTATAAAAGAACTTGCAAAAAGAAAAAAAGAAAAGAAAAGAAGACTGACTGAGAATGCTGCTGGCTGAAAGTGAAGAAGTGAAGCATTTGCAATAAATAGAGGGAGAAAATTTAGACTCGGAGCTGATGGAGAGTTGAGCTCAAGCCAGTGTGAAGGTGGTTTCTGCTCGGTATCTGCATGTTAGTTTCTTCTTGCTTTTCTTTTTCCATGTTTTGAAGTTTAAATTATGGAAAATTAAGCAAAACCAGGCCCTTTTTTGTCCTGATGATCCACATATAGGATTTTATATTTTACCAGACATTGTAGAGGGGATTGTGGTAGGGTGGTTGTATAAGTGCGACCTTTGAGCTATCCCTGTTATTGTATTGTAATGCTAATAATGTTCATTAAATTTAATCTCTTATGAATGGTATGTTAAGAGAATCAGTTTTAATGAAGGGAAAGGGATATTGTTTCAATAGGTAATTGGAGTTTCTGGTCCCTTGGCAATATACTATGCTCTTATTAGCTTTTGCTCTACATTTTGGTTTCGCTGTTGTAATAGCAGATGTTACGGAAATGTCATCTATAGCAATGACATATGATCTGCCATGGAGGGTGATCAATGTACAAGGCATTGGCTCTGCTTCTTGAGCGGTTTTGTCACTGAATTATTATCAGTTACATGTTATGTTATTACTGCCACTGAGCATTGGACATGGGGCTGGCCAGACTTATGGATCCGACTGGACTTATACCAGACTGAAGTTTATGCTGGTGGGTACATAGTTTAATTTCATTATGGTTGTCAACCAAACTTTGTATTTTTCCTGAAATTTTTGTATCTGATGACATAAAAAGTCAACTATGGTAATACACTATTCATAGGGGATGGACATGGAGCTTTGAGTCCAGTGCCTCGGAGCGTATTTCGGACATCATTTTGTAGAGAGAAATCCAATTCAGTTAGTTGCTATATTGACACCTTCTCCAAGCTTTTTGTCTTTTCTTGTAACACCTTTTAACCCTAAATCGTCGTCGAAACAGGGTTATAGGATATTACCAGACATATCGAACAATTTATAAATAATAAACAATTAATTAATGAACATACTATAAAATAATCATAAAATTTTTTAACTGAACCCTCGAGGCTTAAAACACGTATTAGAAGGGAATCGGGACTTGTTTTGGTGCTTCGTAAATTTTTTCGTAATTTTTTTTTCAAACGCGATATAACTCTTTTATAAACATCTAACATTCCTTGCAATTTCAACCTGCAATCAAAATAATTTATACTCAAATTCACCCAAATCATAATCATTCCAATAATATATTAATTCAATAATTAAATATTCTTAATATTATTTAAAATTTACTAATAACTTTATTTATTTTTCATTCAAACATAATGTCAAATTTTATAATATACTCTTTACCATTTTATTCAACTAATATCAAAAAATATTTTTTTTTTTACAATCAACATTACAAGCATACACATGTAACCTATACAACACTTAGTACATGCCACTTTTACCAAAAGAGGAGAATTACATCACCGAATTTATATTGAGGTCGGGATCGATCTGGATGTTGAATCAGGACCTTAATTTCTACTAGCCTGCGCATGGAAACAACCGTACGCTGAGTATTTCATACTCAATAGTATTACTATAATTCAAATTATAAATAACCAAATAATTTTCACATAATCAATCATATAATACATGAACACATATTATCTTAATTTATACACCACTTTCCATTCCATATCAATATCAAATCAATTTAACCATTTCATTCTAATTTCTCAATTTCATCATATATCACTTTATATGCCTCAATTTTTCATTTCTATTCAATTTTTCTTTTTCACATTGTTTACCCCTATTAACAAGACTCGGACCTTAGCGGTTACACGGATCCAACCAAACATACCAGAATGGCACCCAATGCCTCATCGGATAGTTCGAAGCAATAAAGTGACACCCAGTGTCTCACCGACCAAGCCGAAGTAAAGTGGTATCCAGTACCTCATCGAATCTATCCGAAGTAAAATAATGACACCCAATGTCTCATCGACTCAAGGTCGAAGTATCCCTGAACTCTTCCAATCCTATGGCATGCCAACTATGTCCGACTCAGCCCGACTAGTTAATAGGGACTTTCAATTTATAATTCATATCACTTTCAATTTCAATTTCACTATTAAATATAAATATCGAAATAAACATTAAATAATGAATAATTTATATTATAGTAATACAAACCCGGATTTCGCGATTACTCCTCGATAACTTTGTCCTTTCCTTTTTGTGCCGATGCTTCGGGTTCTTTGCTAGCTACAAAAATAATAATAATAATTTGCACTATTAATTACAGCACTAATTTATAATAATAATTGAATTTCTATCCAATTTATACCTTAATTCCAATTTAATCCTAATTAACTTATTTTTTTAAACTCAATTCATACTTTATTTTTATTCAATTTCCTTCCATATTCTACTTAACTATCTAATGTTCATAATAAAACCCTAATTTAAAATTTCTTTCAATTTAATCCCTCTATCACAAAACTTATAGCTTCTTTTACAATTTAATCCCTTTATCAATTCTAACTTGAAATTCATTCAATTAAATCCCTAATTCACTATTTTGTTCAACATGAACTATGTTCAAAAACCTTAAAACTTCCAAGAACTCAACTTAATTTCATCAAAACTTTGTTCTAAAGCTTCTAAAACATATAATTTAAGAGAAAAGGGCTTAATTGACTTACCAATTAAAGATTAAAGCTTCAAAATCCTAGTTTTTCCTTTTTTTTTTCCTTCCCTTTTCTTTGTTTCGTGAGCTTCTGTTTTGTTCTTCTTTTGTTTTTTTTTTCCTTTCTTTATTCTTTTATATCATATATATATATATTAGTTAATAATAATAAAATAATACCAATTAAATAATAATTTATATTATTATATTTTAATATTAATTAATAATAAATTAAAATCAAGAAAAATCTTTAGATTTTTTCTCTGTTTGCCGCCTCAATTTATGCAATAGGCATAATTGCCATTTTAGTTCCTCTTTCTTTCTTTTAATCTATAATTAAACTTTCACCCTTTATTCAATTTAATCATTTTTATTAATTACTCTAAATTAAACTAAATTCACCTAATCAAAGCCTAATTAAACACACTACTAAACTCATAATTACTCCTAATAATTATTTACGAACTTGGTTTACTAAGACGGAGGCCCTATAACTCACTTTTTTCGGTGCCCGTGAATTTAGGTCATTACATTTCTCCCCCCTTCATAAATTTCGTCCTCGAAATTTACCTGAAAATAAATGAGGGTACTGTGCTCTCATAGTTTCTTCTGGTTCCGAAGTCGCTTCTTCCATACTATGACTTCTCCATAAGACTTTTACTAGGGAAATTCAAAAAAAAGATCATTTAAATCAACATCTGATAAATCACCATGAGAAAAGGTAGAGTGAAAAGTAGCACAACATTCTCTCAATTCCTTTTTATCCAATGACTTTAACTTATTTGAATCAAACAAAAACCCAAAAATACTTCCAAATATTTTAGTTTCTCAAATATGCTCTTCAAAGAAGTAATTGTCATGTCTACAATAACTAAAAAATAATCAACTCTAAATAATTCATCAGCCGACCGAATTTCTTCATCCTCTTGCTTATTCTCATGAAATTGTTTTTTTCTAATAACATGACGCTTTGTTGGAAAAGTAGGCTCTACATTCATATCAAGTGCAATATTTTTAACAATATTCGTACTAGAAGTAAAGCATTCATCTCTATACTTTTCAAAATATCACAATACACCTTTTAATTGCTTTATGGTAGTGTCAATGCACATAGACTTAGATTGCAATTTCTTACTCACCATATTTATAGCAAATAAAATTTCATACCAAATTACCATGCCAAGCAAAAACTCAAAACTCTCAAGTGCATTGACCAAACTCTCCGCTTCACTCTTTGACTTTGCATCATAACAAGATTCATATAATTTCGACAAAGCCAATCTTATTTGGGGAGTTTGAAATCTAATAGCTTTAACACTTTTAATTTGACTCTCCCAGCTAGTATTAGATAAAAATTTCACAGTTAATTCAAGGACATTGTCAAGCAAAATTTTCCATCTTTTTGTAAAACTCGAAAATAATGAATATATGCATTGAACAATTCCAAAAAATAAAATAGCTTTAATGCAAGAATGTGTCGTATCACTAAGAGTAAAATTCAAATTATGACAAGCGCAAGGCATTTATAATGCTCTCGTGTTTATTTCAAAAAGTCGCTTTTGAACACCTTGGTGTTTCCCTTTCATATTGGAACCATTATCATAACCTTGACCCTTACATCATCAACAATGAGATCAAGAGACTTCAAAACATCTTGTAATTCATTAAAAAGTCTCAATTCAGATGTATCATCCACCTTCAAAAACTCTAAAAAGTACTCCTCAATTTTTATTTTATTAGTTGACATATTCACACATCGTACTATTAGAGTCATTTGTTCTTGAAAACCAATATCAGGGGTACAATCAAGAATTATAGAAAAAATATTTCACCTCCTTGATAGTCTTAATTATAGAACTTTTAACACTATCAGCCAAAAGAGAAATCAATTTATTTTGAATTTTATGCCCAAGATAATGATAATGAATTTCATAGTTTTGAATGTGTCTAACATGATCTTGCATTATCACATCAAATTCCGCAATCATTTCAATCAATCCCAAGAAATTACCATTGCTATCTTAGTAGAGTTTTTCATTGGATCCTCGAAAAGTCAAATTATGAGTAGCAATACATTTCACAGCTGAAAATATTCTAAGTAAAACTTACCTCCATCGCTCTTTCTCTTTCATAATTTGTTCTTGCAAGCTTTTATCAATTGTTTCATTTTTTCCAACCTTACTCTCATTTCATTCCAAGTATTCATATTAGTCATATGCTCTGCAATATTTTCATGTTGTTTGAGCCTCTCACTAATATGCCTCCAATCATTTAAACTCTCATTTGCTAACAAACTTTTATTACTAATTGATTTGAACAACTTACAGCAAAAACAAAATACTTTGTCAACATGTTTGGAATAAACCAACCATTTTCTATTGCTAATCTTACCATTGCTTAACTTCTTAGAAAAATAAGCATATGAAAAATGCCTATTATTATTATCGAGAGGAAAATTAAGATTCATTTCTCTTATAGGTCCCTTTTCAACTAAAATGCCTCTTGTTTTATTATCAAGATTAGCCCAACTTCTAGGATCATAAATATCCAATGAAGGAATTATTTGTTCTTCATCAATGCCAATATCAAGAGGAATTGTTTGTTCTTTATTAATATCAAGATTTTTAATATTGGATACATTTGGCACATCATTAGTGTCATTTAGATCATTGATTTCATCATTTTTATGTACATCATTATGCAAACTTTCATTTGATTGATCCAAATTTTCATTAAAATTTATTTTTTTTAAAATAAATTTATTAATAGAACCTTGTTGTGCTTTTTTTAACTCTTCAGCATGTTTTCTCTTTTTTTTCTTTTTTACTTCCAAATAAATGTTTCTTAGACAATATAATATATAAAATATAAATCAAATACTTAAGTAACACAAGAAAATAAAACAATAGCACCTGATAGAAGAATTCCAAGTTGAATATTTGCTTTCACATTTGCTAGTTCCAAAAGTCAAATTGAGTTATTGGAGTTCTGCAAATATAATTATAATAATCAATTACAAATAAACATTGTAACTAACTAAAAAATTAAATGAGTAACAAAAACATAGCTTCAAATAAAAAATTAAATGAACATAGCATCAAGGAAACTTTTTTAATAAGATAATGATATAAACTATATTGATTTAATTCAGACCTAATACAAAATCCTTAAACTCTTAATGCACTACCAAGTGGCTTCAAGGTATGAGCAACAGCCCAAAGTCAAGTTTGAGTGAACAAATATGACAAATTGTTGATAAAAAAATAAAACATGAAATTGAAAACTATGTAGCTGTTCTCAATTCTCTTTATTATAATATCAAAAAAAGTTAAAAAAAAAAAAAAAAAAACCAAACTCAAAGGTAAAAGGTTGTTCCTTCTCCAATAATACTAAAAGCTTAAAATATAAAACAACATAAAATCAAAATTTGTATAACATTAGGAAGAAAAAGACAAAAACAAATGGCTATTTGCCATACTATTATTTTATTTACAAGAAACAAAACTCACATTATATGATTTGATCTAGTTGAACAGATTAAAATCAACCAAACAACATATGGTTCTCCAAGAATACTAAAAGCTTAAAATGTAAAAATATGATCCAAAATTCATTACCTCTTTATTTGCCGATTCTTTTTTATCTTGTTTCTAATGCAAGTGATTAGAATTTGGAATGAGATGTAAGGGAGAATTGGAGAAGACAAAAGGTTAGAGATGAAAATGGAAGAAATGAAAGTATTTTTATTTTCTACTTTTTTTTTCTTTTTTATTATGAAACTTAAAAAATGTAAGTTAATTTTTTTTTCTTTTTTTAAATAATAAAATTGGACATTTTAATTTAAAAAATAGAAAGCCTAAAGTCAAACAAATATTAGCAGCCCAAAGTAGAAAAAGAAAAAGAAAAAGAAAAAAAATTCAAAAGGAAGTTTCATAATAAAATAAAATAAAGCAACAAAAACAATAAAACAAATAGAAAAAGGTCATTTCCAATCAAATTAAAACTTGCAACTTCTCTTCCCCATGACCATTAAAGTTGACGCATGATAGTTGCACGGCCTAGAGAAACTGAAAAAAAAATCAAAAATAATGGGCCCCTTTCTATTTTGGGCCCTGGGCGGTAGCACTCTTGGACACCCTCAGGGTCAGGCCTCTGTGTGTGTGCAGGTAATTCAAAAGAAGCAATGAAAATGTATTTTATGAAATTAATGAAGGACGAGGAATGGAACGGACCTACAAGTCCACAAACTTATTCTTCCGAACAGTTTGTCGGGAGACGATTAGATCCCTCGAAAGAATCATTGAAATATCTGAAGTTGTCGATTCCATAACAAAAAATTGTGCCACCTTCTGGCCAAGATACACTCAAATTGTGGGTATGAAGAAACAAAAAAAGCGAAGCAAATTTGTTTCTTCCGAAATCAATAGGTGAAAAGGGCAATAGAGGTTGGTACTGCGAATTCGCACATGTAAATCTAATGCAACATGTTGGTTTTAACAAACGTATGGTTTGCACGTTAACGTTATGTTAGCTTTCAATGGCCACTTTTTTTTGAATTAAAAGAGATTACAAAATCCTAATAACAACGTGGCTGGTGCGACTTAAACCCAGACCACACCTGAGATAATAAACATCATTGACCATCATTCAATAGCCCACTTTAAAGATACTTTATTTTTGGTTTCTTGTCTATCAATACAATAGTCTTTGATCCACCTTTGGATTAATTGGTTGGGATGTTATTTTTAACTAGGCATCATTTTTTTTTTGTTATATGTCTGGGTTGCATATTTTTATTGGTTTTTTTTTATAAAATAAAAGAATAAAGTATTATAGAATAGTATGATTTAATTTAATTACGAGATGATAATTTTTTAATTTCTCCAATTAAGTTGGTGTCCGACTGACTCGTGACATAAATTTAATAAGGGGTTTAACTAATAGTAAATATATATATATAGTTGATGGAGGTAATAAAGTTTGCACAATAAAATTGAAATGTATATAAAGGTTAAAATAAAGCTTTAATTGAGTGGTAAATTTAAAGTTTTACCAATGATACCAGTATGGGTTCAAATCCTACAATATGTATATTTTTAAAAGTAAAATGATTAAAGTATAATTGAATAATATAACTCATTTTAATCATGAAATGGTATTTCCGTAATTTTTCTAACCGAATTGGTTCCAGTTGACTGTCACACCAACTCAGTCAAGAGCCTAAATAACGAGTTCGTAATAAAATTAAAATGTATAAAAATATTAGAATGAAACTTTAGTTGAGTGGTAAATTAAAAGTTTTACTAGTGGAATTGGTGTGCATTCAAATCCTACCAAATGCTTCATTCTTGTTTTTTAAATAAAATGACTAAATACACTCGAATAATATAACTTATTTTAATTACATAAGGACATTTCTATAACTTCTCTAATTGAGTTGGTGCTTGGTTGACTCGTGAGATCAACTCAATTATGAGCTTAAACAATAGTATATATATACAATTGATGGGGTTATAAAATATGTATAATAAATTGAAAGTTAAAAAAAAACATTAAATTTTAGGTTTTACTAATGTAATTAATACATGTTCAAATTCCATTGTATGCATATTTTTATTCATTTTTTATAAAATAAAAAGGTTAAAATATCATCAAATAATATAACTTAATTTAATTAGAGAAGGACATTTCCTTAATTACCCTATCCGAGTTTGTGTCTGGTTCACTTGTGACACTTGCTTAGTAAAGGGTTTAAATAATAGTAAATATAGATTTATAATTTATGTAGGTAATATTAGATTTATAATTTATGTAGGTAATATATTGTGCATAACAAAATTGAAATGTATGTAAAGATTAAAAAAACTTTAGTTAAGTGGTAATTTTAAGTTTTTACCATTGATATTAGTGTGGGTTCAAATCTCATAATATGTATAATTTTTTATTTTTTAAAATAAAAATATTAAATTACCTTCAATTAATATAATTTATTTTAATTACCAAAGGACATTTTCATAATTTTCCTAACCGAGTTGGTGCTCGTTGACTCGTGATACCAATTTAGTTGGGAGCTAAAATAATAGTATAAATATACAATTGGAAGTAATGAATTGTCCATAATAAATTGAAAAGTATAAAAAAAACACTAAAATGAAGTTTTGGCTAAGTGATAAATTTAATATTTTACTAATGTAATTGGCATAAGTTCAAATTTTATTATATGCATTTTTATTTTTTTATAAAATAAAAAAACTAAAGTACCCATGAATGATATAATTTAATTTAATTTAATTGTGGAATGATATTTTGTAATTTTCTTAATCGAGTTGGTGTCTGATTAACTTGTGATACCAACCCAATAAGAGGTTTAAATAATTGTATAGATGAAACCATCATTATTCTTATTCCAAAATTTGGGGATCCGACTCGTAAGACACACTTTCAGCCAATAGTCTTATGTAATGTTACTTATAAATGTGTTTTGAAGGTCTTAGCTAATAGGTTGAAGTTAGCACTGCCTTCCTGCATCGGTCGTTCTCAATCTACTTTTGTTCTAGGTAGAATTATCCACGATAATGGTATTGTGGCTCATAAGCTTATACATTATCTGCAGAGTTTAAAGAATGAGATGAATAAGACGTGTGCCTTGAAACTGGATATGAACAAGACATATGATCGAGTGGAATGAGAATTTTTATAGGAATTGATGCAATAACTTGGATTTTGTAATGCATGCGTAGACAAAGTCATGCATTGTGTTACTATTTAGTGAGATACATAGTCAAATTTAATGAGAGATTACTAGATTTTTGTGCTCGATCAAGGTTTAAGACAAAGAGATCCATTGTCTCATTATCTATTTCTATTATACAAGGAGGATTGTCTAACACTTCTTAATAATGCTCAATTGGAGGGTTCTTTAAAGGGGATTCGGGCTAGTCCGAGTTGGCCCAAAGTGAATCACTTGTTTTTTTAGAATGATATAACTTATTATTTGTAAGGAATAAGGAGGCAAGAAAGGTGTGAGACTTGCTAGTGACATATGAGAGTAGCTTTGGCTAGCATGTGAAGCTAGAAAAATCTCTTCTTTATTTCAATTCAAATACTATTGAGAGTAGTCGTTGTTTAATAAGTAATATTTTGGGGGAGTGAAATGGTAGCTAATCTAAAGTTGTCCTTGGGTTTCCCTATTGTGGGAAGAAATAGGATTAGTGCATTTTTGAAGAATTATCGATGGGTTACATTAGAAAAAATCGTCTGTTGGAAAATATGAATATCACATATATAATAAGAATAATTATATGTTATTATTTACTATCATAATAGGTTAGTCCAAATTAAAAGTTATCTAATTTAGTTAAGATTTATTGGGTTTTAATTATTAAATAAAGTATAGGTCAAATATGTGTATATACTCTAGTAACTAATTTCTAATTGATGATGGGTTGATTAGAAATTAGGATTAATGTGCCAAAGTTATATATTAGGGTTATGATTCTCAAATCACACATGAATAACTTTTTTAATTTCCCATCTTTGGAAAAGAAAGAGCCAATTACTTGTGTGCTAATTTAGAAGATCAAAATCCCAATATTTGTAAATTTCAATAAATCAATAAATTCAAGTACGTTTTCACATTTAATTTTGTTTTTTATTTATTCTTGATGATTTGACATAATAAATCTTAATTTTATAATTTATTAAATTTTATTTCAGATTTACATTACGATTTTAACATTCTACTCATGACCTAGAAGTTTACAACGCTAAAAGTCAAGAAAATTTCCACAAAACAATTTTCATACTCAAGTTCCTTCTCCACTGAATCTACCCCCAATTGAAGAGTATCCCCCTCCGCATCCTCCAACGACAGATCCGCAACTGCTCTCTCCATCCAAACCCCCAAAAACCCCGGTAGCATACAAGCCAATTAACTAAACCGCCAAAAGAAAATCGTGCAAAAATGCAGAGAACATGCTAAAAAGCAGAGAAATACGTGCCAAGCGGCAGAGTGCAGATAGAAAAAAAAAGACAGAAACGTTAAGCCCAATGTTCTCAAAGATTACACATATTTTCATATATGTTATGATTTTATTGTGTAATGTTTATTTAACTTACATTCATTGTTTAGAGTAGCGTAAAGATAAATATAATATTATAAAAAATCGAATATTAACAATTTTAATATTAAAATAAATTAATTTAATAATAATATAAAATAAATAAGTTATAAAATCATTAATAATATTATTTAAATTATAATAAATTAATGTTAATATTTAAACCACGATAGTTTTTTTATTGCTTTAATGTTAAATATTTTAAAGATTAAATAACATTAATAATTAAAATATTTTGACAGTACTTTTTCAATTTTTCGAAAAAAAATTATTAATGATGTTAAGCAAAAACTATTGTTATAATGTAAATTTTTATAAAGATAATATATATAATTGATTCGTGCATTGCACAAAAATGCAAACTAATTTCCATATAGTTTATTCATATGCCACATGGTAGAATTTTAAGTTCCACGTATGATAATTTCTTTTTATATAGAGGCTTTGGTTTTAAATATTATGGAATTTTTATTTTTTTTTTCTGAATTCTTTTAAATTTTGAATAACTGTTGTGTATTTTTTTATAAAAAAAATTATGATTTCTTAAAAATTGTATGTATTTTTATAAATTATTTGAATATTAATATATAATTTTGAATATTTTAGAATTTGAATCAATTTAATAAAAATATATAAATGTTAAAGATTATTTGTTAAATCTTTCAGAATCAAAATTAAATTGATACTTTGTACAAAAATTGAAAACTGAAATTTATAATGATGCCAATAAAAACACCACATTGACATTCCATTGATGAGTCAACAATGGAGTGATAAAAATTCAATACGACAATTTTAAATTTTGAAATTGAACAATGAAAATAAAAACACGCTAATACTTGAAAAACCAATAATGTAGTTTTTTTTTTTATTAAAACTGAATATAATCTAATAGTTAAAATAAAAACACATTAAGGGTGTGTTTGTTTAGTTGTAAAAGATTTTCTAGAAAAGTTTTTCAGCCTTTTCCAATGTTTGATTGGCTGAAAATAATTTCCCCATGTAAAAGATTTTACAAAAAAGGGGAAAACATGCTTGATTTTACTGAAAATGTCTTACTCTTTTATTTTCCATAAGACATTTTCAGATCTATTTTGAGTTTTCACATCTCAACATTTTCAGTCTTCAAATCCCTCTCTTTCCCCTCTCGTTGCATATCCAGTCCATCACTCCTCCTGCTTTCATCTGCTTCAAGGTTGCAGATCTGTAAGGTTGCTTTCATCTGCTTTTATTTTTGTCTTTGATTATTATTCTTTGGGCCTGCTCCTTCTCCTTTGTTTATATTCATGGAGAAACTTGCATTTCCACCTTGTTCTATGCCACTTGCCTGTTTTTGCAAGATTCCTTTGGACCCATTCATTGTTTGCTTGTCAGGTTGGTGAGAATTGTCTTCTTGCTCCTAAAAATTCTTTTGCACCCATTCATTCTTGCTAATTTTTGTCTTTGATTATTTTTCAACCTTTTACTGTAAATTTTGTTCCCCAGTTAAGAGAAATACTTTGAAGGTATCTAAATTATTACTTTGAGATATTATTCCATTAACTTAAATTTGAGATTTGGGTTTTGTTTCTTAATAATTATGTGTCTGTTTCCTTGGTTAAGCTCTAGCAGTGAACTACAATTCATTGCTTCATACTAGTGAACTGCCTATTGATGCTATCTGCATACCGAGAATTGTCCGAATGAAGAAAATTGAGTAGCCATTCAAATTGATGGTTGGATATACGGTTTTTCTTTTCTGTATTTATAATTTAACGGAAAGTTTGGAATTTCTATTAATCTTACAATAATTAGAGTAAGAATTAGTTCCCTAAAGTATAATTGAAGTTTCTGGAGTTGGAAAAATGCGATTTTTAATCATTTGAGTTAGAAATTAATTTCAAGTTGGATACCGGAGAAATACAGTATCAACTTGTTTTTGTTTATCTGCTGTTGATTTTTGGAGTCAATTAGTTAAGAAATAACCATAGAAGTTACGGATGTCAGTAGTTTTCATCTAATTTTTGTTGGTAATGGGATTAATTTGGTTATTTTATGAGGTACGATCAAAAGGGTCAATCAGATTGAAGCTATGTTCAATTTGATTATGTTTGTTTGAATTGATACATGGGAAAACTTATTAGGGAGTAGAAAAGGAAATGAGCCTATCAAAGATAGTTTTTTAGTTAGTAAACCATGAACTCTTAACTGGATTTGTTTTGCATATTTTATTGAACCATGATTAAATTATTTGCTATTTGTTGGAAAACTTACATGTTGCATATAGATTTGGGTTGAGAAAGGTTATGTTTTATTGTTCTAGTTGGAGATTTAACTTCTAAAATTATTATGCTGTCTGAGTAAATTTTTTTTTCTTAAATGTCTGCTAGTATTTGTATTAAAGATGAAATTGTGTGTGCAATATGCATTAATAAGCGATTTTTTTACTGCTCTCTGAGATGACGTAATAATTAAGGGAACTTGTGTAAGGAACTGAATTTGTTGAACTAAATAAAATATTTTATATGTGAAAACCGAGTTTTTGCTGGAGTATCTGTTTGCTTGACATGCGTTTGAGGCATGTGTATAGAATTAGAAAACCCGAAGGAATCTAAGGATACTTCTTCAGCTCGTTTTTTTGTGTTTAAGGCTATGAGATTGTGTATCTTACAAATTAGCAACCAAGGGAGTCCTGATTGACTCCTAAATTAAACAATCATTCCATTGCTTTCTTCTTTGTAAAGCCTTTTCCTCTGGTATTTATAGTACCTGCGTCGCTTTACTGCTTTTGCTTTCCTCTGTTTAAAGTCTTTTGGGTTCTTTCACTTTTGTTTCTTTACTGCTTTTGATTAGTTTCTACGTAGCTTTACAGAAGGATTGTGAGGGAGGATTTAGCCCATCTAAGCTTTGGGTTTATTTATAATTATATGTATAATTACATAACTTAATCAACCATATAATTCTATTCCATTATAATTCAAAGATACATCAAGTAAAACAACTAAATAAATTAGTTCTATATTTCTATTCGAATTAAAATTTTAATACTACAATTAATATTTCATTTTTATTTAATCATAAAATATGTAAATTTTAGTTCAAGTGTGGATTCACATCAATGTAATTTGTATAAACCCTTCCTTGACAAATGCCTTTTCTCTATATTAGGAAGATAGTCTTCGAAGAAGCAATGCTAAAAATAAATAGTATAAATAGAGTATTAATTTATTTGTTTGGTTTTTTATTTTTATTTTGTTTGGATATAAATAGAGTATCCTAGTAATATCTGAGTTTATGGTTAAGTTGTTATTTTTGTTGTTTAATTCTCATTTTTTATTTTTTGTAATGATTGACAATGACAATTATTAATGTAGAATGAGTAATAGCAACAAAGAAGGGACAACCAAGCAATTCAGGTGGACAAAACCAATAGAACATCTTTTTTAGAAATTCTAGCAGAGGAGGCCCAAAAAGGAAATAAGCCTTCTAATACTTTCAAATCAGCTGCTATTAATCGAGTTGTTGCAGTTATTTCTGAAAAATTCCAAGTTCAATGTGATTCTAAGCATGTGGAAAATCATTTGAGGACTGTAAAAAATCAATGGCAAATTATATGCAGAATCCGGGCCGAAAGTGGTTTTGGATGGGATGATAACATGAAAATGATCACATGTGATAGATCGACATATGATGCGGCAATGATGGTAATATATATTTATATATATGTTAAATATATTTCAACATTATATTCTTTACTTATTATTCTAATTGTGTATAATATCCAACAGGCATACAAGAAGTATGAACCATTTTTGAACAAAAGCATTGATCATTATGATGAAATGACTTTAGTTGTTGGAAAAGCTATGCCAACAGGGAGTTTTGCTAGAACATTTGCTGACATAGACTTGGATGATGGTAACCAAAATTCAGTGTCTGTAGAATGCGACAATGAAGAGGTTGAGATAAGAACAAATGTATCTTCATTTGGCACATATAAACGTAAAAGAAAAAGTGTTCAAGAAAATGTCGTTGATGAAGAAATTAAATTTGTGGGTGAACAACTTGGCAAGATTGCAAATGCATTGGAACGGTTTACTGCGGATAAGACACCACATCTTTACGAAGAAGTGATGTCGATGCAGGTGGAAGGATTTGATGACGACTTCCTTTGTAGCGTGTTTGATCATCTTATGAATCATGATTCCGAGACCAAAGCTTTTTTAATAAAAAATACGAAGCATAGAAAAATTTGACTTTAAAAATTTTCTCAAGGTTGAAGATATATATGCTTTAATGTTCTGTAGTACTAATTATATGATGTAATACTAGTTATGCACTTTGACAATATTTTAGTTATAATGTTGTGTACTACTAATTATGTACTTGGATAATATTATTTGTAGTTATCATGTGGTGTACTAGTAATTTATAATATTAACTGTGGTTTGAAAGCTAGTTTATTATTATTCAATCTTTGTTTTTTTTATAACACAATTAAGAATCATCTATTCGCTTTGGCAATTTTCAATTTATGATTATTAATGTATTTAATTTGATTTATTTATTTATAAATAAATTATTGTAATATATGTAAAAATAATATAAAATATAAATTTAATAGATATAAAATAAACTCAATTAAACAATGAAATAATAATAAATTTTCAAATGTATGTTTATTTCATTTAAAACAGGTTTCTTGAAATATTTTCAAAAAATCTACCAAACAACAGAAAATATTTTACACATATTTATCCAAACCCCAAAAAATATTAACTTTTCCAGAAAAGTAATTCATTTTTTAAAAATAATTTTTCGAAAACTATTTTCAGTCAAACAAACAGAACCTAATACTTGAATGGCCATAAAGTGTGATGGTTACTTACCTTATTTCTTAATCATGTTACTAAAATTCGATCCGTTTACTTTTTTAAAACACCCGTGACAAAAACTAATTGCTACTACCGACGATGGATACCCTGGTTATGACCAAAAATAGATAATAGGTGAGAGCTTATAGAGAACATGTTCCTTTTTCTGCTGTTCTTGACTATAGTTGTTTATTCCTTACAAATATGTCTGTCTCTGCGATTGATTCGGTATTTAAAACAAACAAACAATCATAATTTGATCAAAAACCATTATCTGCATTCATCATCTACTTACTATCTGCTCAATAATAAACCTTACAACAATACTCATTTCACTGACATTTTTACTCACTCATGGCATTTTCCTCTTTGCTTTAATGCCAATAACATTACATCCCTTCAACGCCATGATTATTATTTTCAAAGCTCTCAAGTGAGTCATCCATCTCTGCCACATCTATCAATGACATGTCGATTTGTTGATTTCAAGCTTGGCAACCCAGTAGTCAAGTTGATCGGCAACACATGCAAAACCAGTTGAACCGTATGAACTGAATTTCTTCACTGCATTTTCTACCCCAAGAAACTCATACACATCATTATCAAATACAGGACTTAGGCTTCTCATGTCCTCTAGACTCAGGTCTTGAAGTTGGCAGTTCTTAGACACACATAGTGCAACCGATCGTCCCACTATATCATGAGAAGTTCTGAAAGGAATCCCCTGCAGAGGTTAAAAAAAAAAAGGGGTCATAGATTTTACTGTTTTCAAGGAGATAAAATCTTAAAGAAAACAGAAAAATTGAGGAATACAAGATATCTTGCCTTTTTAACTAGATAATCAGCAAGTGTTGTGGCATCAAGATAACCTGCAGGCAAAGCCTTCTGTATTCTTTCATCATTGAAGGTAATATTCTGAGCAAACTCTGCCGATACTTCAAGCATGCCTATGATGGTCTTGACGCTGTCAAACGTGGGTTCCTTATCTTCCTATTTCAACAGGAAAAGAATTGACTCGGTAAGATATAAAAATACGAGAAGACAGCTCAAAAAGATGCCTTTAGTACCCTTACAAGATTAAATTAAACAACATAAAACCATAACATCAACGAATGGTCAAGTGTCCATGAGCCCATGAAATGGATAAACCAAAATGGGCCACCAGATTAGATGAATAAAATATAAGTTTCTACCTGTAAATCACGATTATAAGCAAGAGGAAGTCCTTTGCACAATGTGAGAAGGGTAACCAAGTCTCCAATAACTCTAGCAGACTTTCCTCGAACAAGTTCCATTGGATCTGGATTTTTCTTTTGAGGCATTATGCTACTTCCAGTGGAAACAGAATCACTTGGTGTGATGAATCCAAACTCCTCCGAAGCCCACAATACCCATTCTTCACCAATCCGAGATAGATGAACGGCAATGATTGAATTAGCAGAAAGAAACTCTAGGACAAAATCTCGATCTGAAACTGCATCAATACTGTTTAAAAATAGCGAAATGCAACTATGTTAGCAGATAAGCCTGATACCCATATCTAATGAAACATTATAATTAAGATGGAGATCTAGGCTCAACTCGACAAAATCCTATGGAAAGGTAACAACCCTCCATGCTACAAGTCATACAATGGTCATGTGTGACATTCCAGAATCTGAAATATGATGGCTTTTTCACCCATACCTGTTCCTCATGGGAGCAGTGAATCCCAGAGCTTCAGAAGTCATAAACCTATCAATTGGTAAGCCAGTCCCAGCTAGTGCACATGCACCTAGAGGGCAGAAATTCAACCTAGCTCTACAATCTAGTAAACGGCCAGCATCACGGTCAAGCTACAACCAAAAAGGTTGAGTTAGTGATCCTAGAGGCAAATAATAAAACACATCATCATGAAAATATTAGAAATCAGAATTAACCATCTGCAATTTTTTTCTCAACTATTATATATAAGAACAACTTTTTTTTTCTTTTAAGAAAAAAACACATGGCCTTCTCAGTTTCAGGGATATAACAATTATTAATTTGTTCATAAGTTGATGAATACACCACATCATGTGGATTCCAATATTCAAAGACTTCAGATATTATGTTGACTTGATCATAACCACTATCAATTTATAATCACAATTGTAGGTTTACACAGGTTCCTTTATTTCCTACTTTTATTTACCTTTAGGGAGTAAGCTGCCCACCATGAATGTGTTATGCTTTCAAACTTAGTCCTTTTTCTATTAGAAATATTAATCAAATAAGCTTCTTTCTAAGTTCTAAAAATTCAAGAACAAAGTTTTCCACTTAACCAATAAAGCAACCGCTTTATTTTGACATATATAGGAGACTCGTGACGGTTTTTTAACCCCACTTGTGGAGTTGAAAAACTCACTGCTAGTTCACTGGATAATAATCGCATATATAACACACATGGATGTTCGGTTTGATCTAGAATAGCTTATGAATGAAATGATTCAAACCTGCTCCACATATGCCAGAAGAAGATGTTGAAGTAAAACAGGTTGTGCCCTCTGTAAATGTGTATAACCAGGAATGATGAGACCCTCATTATTTAGAGCCAACTTCACCAAAGCAACTTGGAGATGTCTAATGCTACTAATAATCCTCTCCATAGCATCACGACACCACAGGCGGAAATCAGTCAAAACTTGATCATTTCGGCTTCGAGCAGTGTGGAGTTTCTTTGCAGGCTCACCAACCATATCTGTCAGTGCAGCTTCAATGTTCATGTGGACATCTTCCCTGTCAGTCCTCCACACAAATTTACCAGCTTCAATGCGTCTCTCTATTTCATCTAGACCTTTCAAAATGCTATCCCTATCACTAAAGCTAATCAAACCCTGCAAGCAAAAATGAGAAAAAACCCACATGCATTTGAATTAGCTGGAGTAAATTAGCAAAATACCATTATACAAGACAAATTATCTGAAATTGGGTTTTGCAATTCTACAAAGTACAATATTAACCAAATTCTGACAAGCCATAAACTCATCAAAAACACTCTAAAAACAATAAATGCAAGAGGAGGGAAAAAAAAGAACCTGTTCAGCAAGCATAGAAGCATGGGCTTTACTTCCCATAATATCATGCTTATACAACTGTTTATCAAACGAGATAGACTCAGTAAACTTCTCAACGATATCAGTCACACTCTCTTCGAATCTCCCACCCCAAAGCTTTGTCTCCTTTGGTATTGCTTCTGTTTCAGATGAGTGACTCATGGTACACCGCAATGGCTCGAACCTTGACTTGGCTCGATGCAGCAATGGGGATATGGTTCTTGGGTTAGACACGGATTTGTTGGAGAGGACAGTCGATTGGGAGGAAAAAGATGGTGTTTGCAAAGAAGAAGAAAGTAAAGATTCCATTAAAGAAGGGGAAGATAAAAAGAGAGATTCTCGTGCACCTTCCTTGCTTTTACCTTTTCCACTTGGTTAGCACAAGCAAGGAAGGAGGGTTTAAGGTATGTTCTTTTCTGCAACTGTGTTGGGCCTGTCGGGTCGAACTGTAATATGTCGGGTCTTGCTTTTGGGCTAATGGACAACAGCTCAAGCTTTGTTGATCTAATCCTCCTACTTAATAGTTTCTAGTAAATAAATTGATAATTAATTTTTAAATTTCACAATTAAATATAAAAATATTAAAGGTTATTTAATTGTAATTTTAAGAATTTTACATATTTATCTATAAAAATGAACTCAAACCTATAAAATAAGTTTTTATAAAAAATCCACGGAATACAAATTCTAATAAGTTAAAAACTCGTATGAGATTTATAATTGAGAACATCACTCCATCTAAAAGATGTGCAAATAGAAGATCTGCACAATCAACCCTAACACCTAAACAACTCTAAAATCAACTATAATTTGGATTGACCTCAAGTATAACCTCTTCTTCCTTGTTTACCTCATATCAAACTCTTTTCTAAGAATAAAATGGAATCTTGAAGCATCAACTTTAGAGCCTTTTTAGTTTATTTTAGTTTTACAAGTTTTCTCATCGAAGAGTTCAATTTGTTATCAAAGGGTCCATGATCTTCTTTAAAATGGTAAATTTTTAATCTAGACTATCAGTGAGGTATCAACAACTGGCGGCATCTATGGGAATCAATCCAAAAAGCCATGGACTTCCCTTCGACTAAGCTTAATATTGCTACCGATAAAATCCCCATTCAAGAATCAAGTTTTCCTACTCCTAAAACAACATTTGATACTCAAAATTTTAGTAGGAAACCACTTAACCCATCGCTGAAAATAAGCCCAACAACAAGAAGTTCCCTTGCGAAAGTTTTCAATTTGGTCGAAAACTTACCCTTATCTCACAAATATGTTTATCTAAAATACCACCACTAACATCCTTTACTTATTGGTTACCATATCTAAGACTACATGAATTTGGCAAATCACCTAAACCACGTTGGGTCTTTCTTTAACCTCTGAAATATGCATGGTTCGGTCCAATGGAGAATATTCCATACAACTCCAAAAGGCTTGTTGGGAACTTGGTGGTACCCATCCCTCTCATATCTATTGTAAACATTAACCAATTAAGTAGAAACCTTCTTGTGCATTTTGAGAGTTGCAGAGTAGCAACTAGGATTTTCATTAGCTTGATATCCATAAAGCAAAATCTATAAGAAGCCTTTAAAGAATTTAGAAAATGTTTTCACTCAACAACAACAACCATTGAAGCCAAGGAACTACATAATCAATGGGCCATAAAGGCTTTTGTCTTAGGAGTCAAGCACAAACCTTTGCAATATGTGTTGATAGATGTACCAAAACAGTCGGTCCTTCATCAATTCCGATTGTATTAGTTGGTGTGCATTGTTTCAATTTTAAACTGGAACAACCAACTCTCTTTTTTACACTAGTAAAAATTTTAAGATCATGTTGGCTTATTCCATTCAATTTTAATTGCATCGGTCGGAACATTGTACACCAATTCATTGCAACAAAAATAGGGTTATAGTAGCTTTTTTTAGTCGATAGCGACATTTATAAATGCCACTAAAAACAGAGCGGCGAAGAAAAGGCGTCGCAAACTTAATGGTGTTTTTACTTAAAAACGCCACAAAAGAAATGGATATACAATAGTGCTTTACATACATACACCGCAAAAGAATTGGACATATAGTGGCGCTTTACATACAAACGTCATAAAATCACCTAGAATTCAACAAATCTTGTACGTGTAAATGTCGCAAAATGTTGTACTTTTAGCGATGCTATTATACAAAAGCGTCGTTAAATATGATACCTATAGTGGCTTTTGAAGAATGAAACGTCGTTAGTTGTTGTAGCGGCATTTTTTACACAATTGCCACTATGTTTTTGTATATTTTGTGGCCCTTTTTTCAAACCTCGTGATATGCTCACATCAAAATTTGTCATTATATTTTTAGAAAAAGTTAGATTTATATTGGTTTAAATGACTTAGAGGTCCCTATATTATAAGGATCAGATCAAATTAGTTCCTTTATTATTAAATGAATTAATTTAGCCTCTATATTATTAAAAGAATAAATAAGTACAAATTGTAACAAAGTTAACATTTCCTATATAAAAAATATCTTGAAAATTATTTTTTTTCAATTGCAGTTCAATCCAAAGAAAAAAAATCATTTATAGAACCATCAAAATTTTAAAAATATTAACTCTGTTAAGCGATAAATGAAATAGTGAATGTTAATTTTATTCCAATTTGACATTATTTGATTTTTTTTAATAGTACAGAGATTAAATTAATTCATTAATCCATTTAATAGAAAAGGGACTAATTTAATCAAATCCCTATAATAAAAGTTATATATTAAAAGTTTTCATATATTTAATTAAATAAAAATAATGCGTTAACATATTAATTTTTAATACCTTGTAAATTAATTTATTATTACTTAATACAATAAAATATTTGGAATAAAATTTTACTTGTTAAATTTTGTTTTCAAATTATCAAAATCAACATTCACGGGTAAATTTCAATTAAAAAAATCAAATTTGATGGCAAAATTCAATAAAATTTATCGTGTAGTGACAATTTTTTGTTTGAATATAACTCCATTAATCGAAAAACAAGATACAAAGTATTGCTAAACAATCAAAGAAACTAAAAATAAACATGGCCAAACAAAAAGTAGAGAAAATCAAATTATATATACTAGCATGATGAACAACACACCCTCGCATAGAGGCTCGCTTTTCATATCTCGAGCGATAAATATAATCAGAAATTATAATATTTTTAAAATATAATAACAAACATTAATTAAAATAAAATATAACGAAAAATTTCAACATTCACATATATTATAGTAATAAATTTAACACTTTGTTTTTAAAGTTAATAGGCATGTACAATTTATCAAACAACACTTAAGCCCTATGATAAAATTAAGTCAAGAGTGCTCTCTCTAGTTTCTCAGAAAAAAGTAACAAAAGTTGTGGTTGGGGTTTGAGCGGGGTGGTAACTTTTGACGTATTTTTTAATGGCGACTACAGAGAGGGATGAGTTTTCTCTTTTAGAAGAAGAATTGTTGCAATTAATTGTGAAGAGCTCCATGGTGGTTCATCCAGGGAAACCTACATTATTATGTTTAGTTTGGTCGAAGAAGTCTTATAATTCAAATAGTTTTCGAGCACAACTGAAGAGTATATGGAAGGCACAAAAGAAATTCGAAATAAAAGTAGCTGGGCTGAATCTTTTCATGGTTATTTTTGAAGAAGAAAACGATTTGGAGTTGATCTTGGAAGGGCACACTTGGTTTTTTTAAAGACAGCTTATTATTTTTGAAAAACTTCTACATTCGATTGAAAGGAAGAAGGTCAAGTGCTCTTATCGCCGTTTTGGATTAAAATCGATCCTTGTCCACTGGAGTTTGATAGGAAAGACCTTATTAATGCAGTAAGGTCTACTTTTGAGGATTTTGCGTTCTAAAGATAAAGGTGATTTATGTTGAGTTTATGTTATTTTAAACATGCGCAAACCTTTAAGGAGAGGGGTGTTTATTAAAGGTGATTCGAATGAGAAGCCTTGGCTACCGTTTAAGTATGAAAATCTTCCAAGTTTTTGTTTTGGTTGTGGTTGGATGGGTCATAGTCTAAAAGAATGTGATTCGGTTGCTGAAGAGGTCAAGAATTTATCTAAAGATGACTTACCTTATTCGGTTGCTCTTAAAGCTGAATATACTATTCTTGGCAAGGTGAATCTGAAATTAGGCAGTAAAGGGAAAAGTTTAAGAAATTACTATTTTTTATTTTGGGGATTATGTTGATAGTGTGCATTTGTGTGATCTAAGGGGAGATAATAATCCTGGTTCGGGAACTATGGCTTCCATTCTAGATGAAGTTGGGCACGAAGGTGTGAAAAGATTGGTCAACGTTGGAAGCTCAGGGACAAGCAATATTTTGGACTTTTTTACCCCTCAAAAAGTTGAGTCTTTCAAATTTGGTTGCATTGAGGCGTGAAAGTGAGGTGGTTATTCCTGCTACAGATTCTTTTGGCGTGGATTTAGATGTAAGGGGAAGAGTTTGAGTTGAATAAGTCTTCTAAAGTGAATTAATAATGGAAGTTTAAAGGTGATTCTACTGGTTGTCTTTTGGAGGAGGAAGAGGGGCGAGTAAATTTGACTACTGTACAATCTTATCCTAAAGTATGCGTTTCTTCTATGGACTCTGTGTGTGGAGACCGCGTAAGAGATAAAAATTCTATAGGTAACAGAGGGTTTTCAATTACCCCTACTTTAGTTTGTGATGATATAGAGCATGATGGAAGAGGGCCCTGCTATTATTTTGGGTGAGGCCCAATCGATTCTATCTAAAAAATTGAGGGTTGGTTCCAGACAAAATTTTAAGAAGTGGAAGAGGTTGGCACATGATAAATGTACAAGCACATTTAGTCAGGTGTTGGACAATGGGAAAAAGAAGAGCTCTTGTTTAGTTTTTAATAGGAGTGAACCTAACGATTTGGTTTTTTCAAATGAAAAATGATTTAAACTAATAGGTGTAGTAGATGTTAAGATGGATGGTGGAATTCAAAATTACGCCTTGGAGCAAGCTTTAGTTCCAAATCAATTAAGATCGACGGTTGCCTAACAAGCAGCCGACCGAGCACAATGAAAATCCTAAGCCGGAATGCTCGTGGATTGAGGGTCCATGAGTAGTTCATAGACTTCGACATTTACTAAGGTTACACAAACCCCTAATGGTCTTCTTGCTGGAGACTAAAGTTAATGATAAAAGAAAGGAATCGATTCGTAGGAAACTAGGCTATGTGCATGACATTGATGTAGGTAAAAGAATGGAATCGATTCGTAGGAAACTAGGCTACATGCATGGCATTGATATAGGTGCTAACGGTAATAAAGAAGGCCTTTGCTTGACTTGGAAGGAAGAAGTAATTGTTTTGGTTAAAAAGCTTTTCTCTCAATTATATTGATACTTTTATTCAGTTTTCTACTAAGGATAAAGGTTGGAGATTCACTGGATTTTATGGTTCTCCATATGCAAACACTAGAAAGGATACATGGAAGGCCTTTGGCAGTTGGGGTAGAATAATATGGTTCCTTAGTGTGTGTGTGTGGAGACTTCAATGAAATTATGTATGTTTCTGAAAAATAAGGTGGTCTACTTAGAGAGGAGAAAAGGATGGAACTCTTTCGTGAGGTTCATCATGAGTGTTGTCTATTTGATATTGGTATGTTGGCTCATGGTTCACTCGAGAAAGAGGTAATCTCTCGGGTAACAATATTCGTGAAAGATTAGATCGAGGGGTAGCTAATAAAAAATGGTTATCCAAATTCTCTTCTGCTAAAGTCAAACATTTAACGTTTGCCACTTCAAATCATTTCCCTTTATTATTATAGGTAAAAGACAGTATTAACAGAAGTAGCATTCGTAATTTTAAATTGAAGCCTGATGGGTTCTAGAAGAATCTTTTGAAGTGGATGTGAGAAGATTATGGGATTTGCCCGATGGTAATATTTTTGTAAGACTTGCTGGTTTGTGGGGCTATCTGTCTCTTTGGGATAAAACTATTCGAGCAAAACGCAAAGGATTAAATGAGTTTAACCAAGAGATTAGACATTCTTTTGAATGTTGATCATGATGATGATACGTAAAAAAATTACAGAAACGAAACTTTAATTGAATTGGGAAATTGAGAAGGAGAAAGTGTTTTAGGAGCAAAAGGCTCAAGCAAATTGGCTTAGAGTTGAGGATAAAAATACAAAATTCTTTCATAAACACGCCTCTCAAAGAAAGCATATGAATACGGTTGAGTTTCTAGAAATGGTGATGGACACTAGTAATCCAAGGGAGATGGAGGGAATCGCTACGAATTTTTTTGAGAATCTATTTCTGCTCAATTTGGCTCTTATGATCTACGTCACATTCTCTCTGGTATTGACTTGTGTATTTCGAAAGATGACAATATTACCCTAAAGAACCCTTATAGTGAAGAGGAAATTATTAACGCTTTAAAAAGTATAGGTCCTTTAAAAGCCCCTGGCATTGATAGGTTTTCTACTCTATTTTTTCAAAGATATTGGCACATTATTGGTAGTGAGGTCAGTAGATATATTCTTGGTGTTCTAAATGAAGTACTAATTTGGAACCTATGAATGTTACTAATATTGTCCTTATTCCTAAACTTCGAAACCTTTCTAATATGGCAAATTTCAAACCCATCAGCCTCTGTAATGTTATTTGCAAAATTATGGCCAAAGTAATGCTAACAGATTTCAGAGGGTTCTCAATAATTGAATCGATCATTCTCAAAGTGCCTTTATGTCGGGCAAGTTAATTATAGATAATGTTTTGCTGGCTTATGAGCTATTACAGACGTTTAGTCAACAATAAGGTGGTAAGAAAGGTCATGTGGCTCTTAAGCTAGATATAAGCAAGGTCTACGATAAGGTTGAATGGTCTTCTTTAGAAGCTATTATGAGAAAAATGAGATTTTCTTCCGGATGGATTGAATTGATATTAAAATATGTTACATCGATATCCTACTTAGTTAGCATTAATGGTAGAAGGGGTGACTTTTTTTGTCCTAGCAAAGGTTTGAGACAAGAAGATCCTTTAAGGCCTTTTCTTTTCCTTCTTTGTAGTGAGGGGTTATCATCATTGATGCATCTTGTGGTTCAAGAAGGAAAGATAGCAAGAACCAGAGCAAGTAGGACTAATCCTTTAATCTCTCATCTATTATTCGTTGACGATTGTATCATTTTTGGAAAAGCTACTTTAGAAGGTGCAAGGGCGCTGAAGGGTATTTTGCAAGAGTATGAAAACTACTCAAGACAGTGTGTCAATTTCAAAAAATCATTGGTTTTTCTTTAGCAGAAAAGCGGAGGAGTCTATCTGTTTGCTTATTTTTAGGGAGTTGGGGGTCAAACATTCAACTAATCTTGAAAAGTACTTAAGCTTGCCTAATATTGTTGGTCGGAGGAAGAAATTGTCTTTTCAAACATTCAAAGATCGAATGAAGATGAGAATAGATGGTTGGGCAACTAGATATTTTTCTCAAGGAGGAAAAGAAGTTTTTATTCAAGCAATTTTGCAAGCTTTTCCCACGTATTCCATGGCTTCTTTTTATTACCTAAATCTCTATGTGTAGAGATGGATAGTCTGATTTCCAAGTTTTGGTGACAAAAGTTGCACGGAAAACAAGGGATTCATTAGCGTTCATGGAATAAACTATGTGACTGTAATAACCCAATTTTCGGTAGTGTCAAGAGCAATGGTGTCGAAAACAGTGATTTCGAGCCCACAACTCCAACGAATCAGTCATAAATATTTAATATTTAATGTTTGTGATGTCATTAGTAGCATATTAAATTTTGGTTAGGAGATTTTATCATTTAAATAATTAATTGTGTAGAAATGATTAAATTGAAAGGTGCAAAAGTTGGGCTAATTAATTAAAAAGACCAAATGAACAAATTAACCAAATGTATATCAGTGGGTGGATTATCTTGGGAAATATTAATAATAAATAGGATTAATTAAAGGTTAATTAAGTGATTAATAAAGCTAATTAGGAAAGTTTAAATATTTACAAAAATACCATTGAATATAAAAGTGAAATTAAAGAAGAAAAGTACATATTTTCTTCTATTTTCTTCATCTTCTTTGGCAAGAACAAAGGGGAAAGCTCGAGTTTTCATTCTAAGCTTTGAGCATTGATTTGAGTAAATTTTTATTACCTGTTTTTAGTAATTTTTATTTTTTTAAGTCCGTATTAACTTAATCTAGCTCATACAAAAGTCAATTTGTAAATATGTCAAATGTTATAAAACTTACCATTGTTGAAATACTTGTTCTTGAAAGTTTTTAATATATTTGTATGCTTGGGAATAAATTCATTAATTTTGTAAAGTGATTTTGGATGAAATTAGAGTTTAAAGACTGAAATGTTAAAATGATGAAATTGTATGCATTTTGAGTGAAACAATGAATGGTCGGGACTTGTGGCGATACATGGTTATATCGGTTGGTATTGATCTTATAAGAGAAAGGTTATTTTGTATGTTTTATGCTTAGGAACTAAATTAAATAAAGGTAAAAGGTTAGGAGTAAAATAGTAAATTTCTCAAAAAGATTACATTATGTTAAATGATCTAATTGTGTGATTTAATATGAGAAATTGAATGATTGTGAATGTAGATCATGCCACCGATTGCGAAAAAGGAAAATTGGCAAAATAATCACTGAAATATAACCACAACTGCAATCTAATCCAATAAGTTCGTAATGTTAAATTCTTACTTGTAACTGGTTATAACTACCTTCTTTATGATTGTTGATGATTGGAACGACAAATTGAAGATGTGAAAGATAAAAATGACAAAAGAAGAATTACCCAACCTTATACCAAAGTTAAAAAGTCTGATTACTGAGATCCTGCATTTGTTGCAGATTCTCTACAGCATCGTGAGTCATTTTAAAGTGAATAGAATCCACGAATGGATTACAAACACTACAATGACTGAGATTTATGTCTGATTGCATTTTCTCGTCAGCTTAATGTGAGCAACATCGTAAAGAACAAATATATCGTATCGATGGCTAAGAATAGCATCGTATACTAATAACGAGCATGACCTTCAGGTCAACAAGGAGTAAAATGAACATGACCTTCGAGTCAACAGGGAGTAAAACAAATAAAGAGCATTGTACAGTTCTATTCTGGCTTAACGGATTTACAAATTCGTTTATCACATGTTATTCGATAAATTAATAAATCTTGTGAACTTATTAAGCTATGAAGTTTACCAATAAAATTATTGTTGTCTTTTAGATTCTATTTTTACGACTTGAAGATCAAATCATCTTGAACACATCACACTATCCTAAGAACTCGTTCGATAGTAATTACATCACTCGTTTATATATGTACTAGAATGAATTGACTTGTATTACTTGTATGGATGAATGAATCTTTTTTTGTGAATTCTAGATAAATGTTGAACAAGTTGATATGTTAGTTAAATGTGATATATCATTCTATATGAAAGGTATGCAAGGTCTTGTAACCATGTACAATGCTTTGATATAATGCACTCAAGGTTATGAAGTGATGAATGTTCGATAAACTTGTAGTTGTGTACTTATTTCGATAGAATTCATCATGTATCAATATAAGTACAGAATAAGAAAAGTTATTTTTTGACTTGAATTGTATCGATATTTGAATAGTAGGTATCGATATTTCTATGTATGCTTGTATCGATAGTTAATATACTCATCGATAAAAATTGCAAGGTAAGACTTATTAACTCTCTAAAATTTTTAGTATTGATAAAAATTACACTTATATCGGTAAAACTTTCTCAAGTATCAATAAAAATATACACTATTTCTAAATTGCTTACTAACTTTACTACAAATACTTGTTAAATAAGTATCGATAAAAATCTTCAAAAATCATGAAAATGACATTTTTAACTTCTTCGAATTATGTTGACATTCAATTATTGATTCATGTTGTGTAATTTGTATTACCCTATTAAATTATGATTAAACAAACAAGAATGTGAGAATAAATACAAATAAAGATCAAAATGAACATCAAAATCCTAATCGACGATGATTTTAAATTTTGAGTGTTATAGTGACTAAAGAAAATAAGGGTTTGGGGTTTCAAAATTTGACTAGGTTCAATGTGGCTTTACTTACAAAGCATGGCTGACATCTTATTTCTAATCCCGATTCTTTGTTAGCGCAAGTTTTAAAAGAAAAATATTTCCCGAATGGCAATTTCTTAAATTCAACTTTAAAATCAAGCGTTTCTTACACTTTTAAAAGCATTTGGGCTTCAAAAAATGTTAAAAGATGAATTATGTTGGCGTGTGGGAACAAGTTCTAATATTTCTATTTTTAGTGATCCTTGAATTATTGGTTCTCTTAATTATCGTGTATCAAATTCAAGTATCGATAGTAATTTGGAAACCATTAATAAGTTGATTGATCATCAAAGCAGGGAATGGAAAAAGGAGTTAGTAATGAATATACCTTTGAGCTTGTGGATGTTGAGAGAATCTTGTGGATCTTGTTGACAAAATTCCCCATGGGGATGTAATGGCTTGGAGTGGCGAAGCGTCGGGTATCTTTTCGGTAAGAAATGCCTATAAACTATTACAAAGAGGTAATCCTAATGTTATACAAACCACTTCTATGTATTATTACAAGAAACTTTGGAATATGGACATCCCAGCTAAAATAAAATTACTATTTAGTGGATAACAAATGAATTCATCCCTACTAGATCTAATCTGTTTAAACAAAGGATAGTTCATGATGCTATCTGTCCCCTTTGTGGCAATGGGACTGAGGATCTGGTCCATGTCTTCTGTTTGTGTCCTATTTCACAAGAAGTATGGGAGTTAGTAGGTATGAGATAGATTAATCAGAATAATACACATAATTGGGTTGGATGGCTTATTTGGGCTTCAGCACTGTTTCGACTCCTTAAGCCCGCATTTTCTGTTCTACACTTCGGACCATCTAGAATGAGAGAAATATACGCATGCATAAGAGAAAATTTAGATTGACTAAGGAACTGGTTAGTTTTATTTTTTAATACATAAAAGAGATCGTTAAGTCCAAGGAACGAAGACTTACCAGGACTAGCAGTATGGTTCGATGGCAGCACCCTCTAGAGAACATGGTCAAAATGAATTTTGACACGACATTTGACGCCCAAAGTCACAGATTTGGAACAGGTATCGTAGCAAGAGGTAGATCAAGAGCAGTCCTAGCTTCCAAAGTAGTCGTCCATGAACAAGTTGCCTCAAGTTTTGCAATAGATGCCCTAGCATGCTTCGAAACAGTTAAATTATGAGTAGATCTGGGTTATCAACGAGTTATTTTTTAGGGCGATTCACTTTCTATAATAAAAAATGCAACATGAAAAACTTGGACAAATCAGAAGTTTTGGCTCACGTCAGTAACATAAAAGTTTTCTTAGATCGTTTTTCTTGGTTTTCTTTTAAACACGTTAAAAGGGAAGGAAACAAGTTGGCAGATTGTATAGCAGCAGAGTGTTTGAAGAAATAAGAGTTTTTACCTGGACAAAGGAGTTCCGAGAGCAGCGTGGGAAATCTTGGAGGACAATTGGCTTTAAGAACCAGACTAGAACGATGGAATGGTTAGCTTTCTTCCTCATCCTCTCGCCATTCTGATTCGAAAACCAGCAGGTTTCTCTGGTCTTTTGGAAAACAGATCTAAGATGGGGGAGGTTTCTTGAGAAAATGATTTTGGAAAAGGTACTATCTGGGCGTATTGATTATTCTGCATTGGGATGGGCATTCTCTTCTCCCAAAGGACATGGGTTGTCTTTTCTTAGGTTAGCATAGGTCTGCAGAGTTTTTCTTTTGGTTGCAGTCGTTTTACTTTCCTTTTTCTTTTGTGGTACGGTTTGCATTAGGCTTACATTTTACTTTCATTTTGTTCGCTTTAGATTTAGTTTATCAATGCTTTTCAAAAGTTTTTTTAAAAAGTGATGTGGAAAAGTGATTTTGAAAAATATTTTTAAAAAATTTGATTTAAGATTTGAGTGTTTAGTATTACTGTCAAAAAATGCTTTTAAGAAATAAAATGTCCATTTTAGAGATGGTGTTATAAAGTAATAAATATGCATTTAAATAATGTTCAAATTAGTTAATATTATGATATCTTAGTAAGAATATAAAAATAATTTATTATAATTTATTGTTAATATTTTAATATATGAAATATAAATTTTAAATATTTTAAGCAATTAACTAAAGAAGAGGAAGTACCATGTGTTGGAAGGTGTGAAAACGTAGTTGAGCTGTCAAAAATACTTTTGGGATGAAAAGCTAAAAATTTTAACTTTTCCATTTGCGGAAAAGTACTTTTGAAAAGTCAAAAATTGTTTGTTTAGCATTTCTTTTGTTTCAAAAGTGTTTTTCATGCCAAAAGTGTTTTTCATCTCAAAAATGCTTCTAAAAAGTACTACTAAACAAAAGTACTTTTAAGCCAAAAAACACTTTTGAGAAAAAGCTAAAATTTTCTCCATCTCATTTTGGCCAAAAAAGTGCTTTTCCAAAATATTTTTGGTGCCAAAAGCACTTTGTTTAGTAATGCTTTTATTTCAAAAGTATTTTTTATCCCAAAAGTATTTTTAAGACGCAATGTTGAACAAATGGAAAGCCTTAGTTTCATTTTCATTTTGGTTTTTTTTAGTTTTTATTTGGGCCTTCTTCATCATACAACTTCTAGTAGGCCGGATACTTTTGTATTTTAATTGTTAGTTTTAGGATTAGTTTAGCATTGTTTTTGAAAAAAACTTTTAAAAAGTGCGGTAAAAAAAGACTTTTGAGAAGTGTTTTTGTTTAAGATTTGAGTGTTTAGTATTACTGTGAAAAAGTATTTTTGAGAAATAAAATGTCCATTTTAGATATGATGTTATAAAATAACAAATATGTATTTTAAATAATGTTCAAATTAATTTTTTTTGAAATAATGTTCAAATTAGTTAATATTATGATATTTTAGCAAAAATATAAAAAATAATTTATTATAACTTATTATTAATATTTTAATATAGAAAATATTAATTTTAAATATTTCTAAGTAAATAATATTTATTTATAAAATTTAATTAGAATATATAAATTATATTTTAAATATTTAAATATAATCATTAAATATTTGTAATTAGATACTAAAACGGTTGTATTATTTTAATTTTTAATTTTTAATTAATGATTTTAACACTATTATATTATTTTATTTTAAAATGTAATTTGACTATATAATCCATATTAGATATTAACATAACATAAAAAAACATAAACTTAACAAATTAAAATATTACATGCATATGGATTAAATTTTACAACATAAATCAATATAACATATACATATAGTTGAAAGAGAAATTTGATTTATTTGTGGGAATTATATCTGTTTTAATCACACCAAACTTTCTCACTACGTTGATTGCTAAATTGGGTTTCTTCACATAATTCCATATTCTAAACCAAAACAATTTCTATCAACACACCATTTGTAGAAAAAGAATGAAAATTACATCAATATTTTTTCACTTCAGCCTTCCATTCATCTTTGATAAACAATTTCAATGAGTCACAATCTGCAACAGCTACCAAATTGACTTTCCTCTGCTCACTAAAAAACCCAAATGTTTTACCGTAAATATACCGAAGCCCCTATAAATCCACCATAGCATGGAAGCATGGAATAAACATTTAATATCACGAACAAATTACTACCTATGCTCCTTGAAAAGCATATACAGGAGCAATTACCAATGAAAGAGCATATAACAATATCATATTAGAAAATATATATATATACTAGTTTATCACTTACAGTAAATCCACATTCAGATATACAGAATGGAATTTATAACAATGACATTTAAGGCTATCACATACATTTGTTAAGCATCTTTAAGACCCTCAGAAGCAAAAGCAACTTGATCGAGGTTGAACGGCTGATTGTAAAGCATATTACGTTGCCCTTCATACCTATCAAAACCGATTAATATCAAATATAATGAAGTAGAAACACAACTCATTTTGTAAGTTTTCAAGCTCAAGAAATCAATATGTATTGTAAGTTTTCAAACTCAAGAAATTAGTATGTATTTGAAATTTTCAAACTGAAGAATTAGTATGTAAAAATGACACTAGATATAATAAATCAAATATCCCCCTTAATAGTACCACCAAAGCACATATCAGGCTATACCAATCCTTGCACATTTAAGTTCAATGATGTTATATTCCACAGAGGTAAAGACTGTGCAAAGGGCAGATGTTAACAAGTTTATTTAAGTGAATTAAAAAGAAAAGTCTGATCGTCTAAGCACAACATTTTGCTCAGTCATAAGCTTACAAAGTAAGGCCTTGAAAATTCAAGCCAAACCAGGACCAAAACAGAGCTGCATATTACAGCAAGCTCTTGAGCCAAAGAGCTCAAACCGTTGAGTACAACCTAAAGAAAAAAACATACTCCCAGCTCTAGTCTGAAACACAAACTAATAAAAACAGCAATACACCCAGCAATCAACAATGACAGCTTTCACCCTACGAAACATCAAATCACCAAGAAGAACCAACAGTTTTGAACCATACCAGACCAGAAACCAAGCAGTCCTGCAACAGCATCAGGAACATGCCAGAAACCAAAACAAAAAGCAGGAAACGCCATCCAGAAATAGCACCCATAAACCAAGCCAGGCCCGAAAGACAAACCACCAGGACACATCCTAAATAACATAAAAATACAAACACAAAAAGAAAAGAAGCAACGACAGCGAATCAATCATTAAAGACCTATCATTACATAGCAAAAACCTCTATCGATCCCAAGCAGTACACCACTTGCAAGCAGAGCAATTCACATGCATCAGTGCACCCTAAGCAGGTTACATTCAAACAGCAGAATGCCTTACCAGTAAGCTCGAAAAATGGAGTTCCTTGACATACCAGCGAATCAAACATACCAGTAAGCACAACATAATTGTAACTGAGAATCTTTTCATCTGCAACAGATTTTCCCATGCTCTAGACACTAATCTGTATTTTCGAAAACTAAACTTCCAAACGAGGAAAAAATTGGTTTAATTTACTAAAAAAATAACTAATAGCTAATAATATACTAAAAGAATGGTTTAATTCTACTTTCTTGCAATATAACAGTTTTAAAATAAACCGTAAGTGATGACAAAATAAACCATAAAAACATTTCAAAATAAATGGAATCAAAATCAGTCCAAAACCATCCATTGACACTACAAAACTATTGGACGCGTTTATGACCGAGCATTCACACAAATTCTTTCAATTGCAGAATATTTGATTCACACAATAATTCAAACAGTTTGTGTTCCCACCACAGCCAATGGTAGGCTGAGCAGTGTGTAGACGACGATGGTGAAACAATGATCAATTTGATATGGATATTTTTAAGTCAAATAAACTCGTAAAACAATTCCCCAAAATACAATTAAACTATACAATCATCACTATGATTACATAAAAGTCAGATGGCTTCTTTCTTACCACTTCTACAGACACAACATCGTTTGTTTCCCACTCAGCATTATTTGGGCTTCCCTTTGTATCTTCTGAACATCTTCCTTGGGAAACTGAAGCCATTTTCTTCCCAGATTCTTCCCTATCTGTTAGGTTCTCATCTACCATTTCGGTGTCTGATCCTTCAGATTTGATTTTACCATTTCTAAGAAAGCAAGAGAGAACGTTGCTTTAATTGAGAAAGTAATTTGGTTTTAGGAAGCAGAATCGTGAGAGTGAAAGCAGAGGGAAAGACAAAAGAGAGATTCACCAGCCAAAAGGACTTTTAGAGAGAAAAAGTCAAAAATTTTAGCTTTTCTAACGTTAGAAAAACTCGTTGAAAAAAAGAAAAAAACCAACCCACTGCAGGTTGTTCAGCAGTGTGTTTTTTACCAAAAAGAACTTTTTCAATGAAAAGCTCGTTCAAAAAGCCTATGCTAAACGGGGCCTTAATAATCAACGTCCATTTTGCTTAAAAAAATAGGCATATACAATTTTGAATGAGCCTCTTTTTCAAACATACTAAATATTACAAGATTTAAAAAAAAAAAAAATTGAAGTATACTATTTTATAATTATCACCAATACTGCATTTGATTAGAGTATTATTTTTTCCATGTGTTTTTACTCATTATTAGCTATAAACTAATTACAATCGATAATTTTTAGTTACTAATATGATTTGTTTGTGATAAAGAAATGAAAACTTTTAGTTTATTTTAAAGAGTTCTTATTTTTTACAAAAAAAATTTTACTAATCTTTTTAATTACATGTTTAATATTTTTTCCTAATTATTTTTTATTTTATGTCTAACAATTTAAAAATATATATTAAATAAAGTTTTTACTCATATTATTACATTAATAATGATTGATTTGTTTAATAGCAAGGAGAAGGCATAGTAATTTTGAGGCTTTAATTTAATCATGATTTATTTAAATATATTTTGGTTTATCTGTTATTTAGTATGATTGTTATTAAATTAAAATAATAATAAAATAATTTTTTCAATAAAAAATAATAATAAAATAATACAAAATTATAATTGTTATAATCAATGTCGATAATAGCAGTAGAATGATCGTAAAATAATAAGAAAAAAAAAAAAACGCATAGATTTTACGTGAAAAATTTTTATCGAGAAAAGTCACGAGTAGATGAAGAAAAATTCATTATATTGAAAAGACACACGATACAAAAGAAATTCGACTACATCTATTTAAGGGTTAAACAACTATGTTATAATCAATGTCTAATAGAAAAAGTATAATCAACATCGACCCTTTATCCCTACAGATTCCCTATTTTATCTTTCTATTTTATTTAACAAATAATAAAATTCATGTCACACAATTTAAATCATAAGTGTAGTTATAATAAACATTATTTAGTATAAAATTAATTTTTTTTAAAACTATTAACAAATGAGAAAACACCTATCTAAATAACAATTACATTTTTATATAAAAAGAACGCACAATTATCCTTGGAAAGAAATAGATCAAAGAGGATCAAAGAGAATAATCTGAAATTGAAAATAAGGATTGTGGAACATGCTAGAAATTAAAATTGATTCCGATAAGGATCAAAAGCTGAGTTTAGATGAATATTTATTTCATAATTGCACGACACATTTGCTTTGTGTCACAACCCAGAAATATCTTACAAGTGTTAACTTTTGATTGGCTTTTGACTCTGCACCAAACCATACTTCCCTTCCCAGCAATAAGAGTGTGTCAGGGAAATAATTAATGGAAAATGTTAGAAATTTAAAAAGAAAAATTGCATCACCCTTTTTTTTGTCAATGTCCATGTGCAACCATTGGTTGGTTGACAATGACCGAAACTTGATAGCTGCTGCTTCAAATCTGCTTGATGGGCCTTTTCAATTGTGGACGATTTTCATTGTTTTCTGGTCGAAGATTGAGATGAGAAATTGTCTTTATCCTTGGGTTTCTATGGCCGAGTGATAAAGGTAGTAAGGGGAGGTTAGTTGGTTTATTAAGGGTTAATATACCATTTAGTACTTACGATTAACTTTGATTTTCAATTTAGTACTTAAGCTTTATTTGTCCCAATTTAGTTTTTGAGGTTGGTTTTAATGTTTAATTTGGTACTTGAACCGAATGGCATCATGTGATCATGTGATCTAATGAATGTTTGACACATGTGCTTTTTGTGAAAAATATAAATACTTAATTAAGACAAAAAAAAACTGAAATATTAAATTGAAAAATCCCATACACTAAACAACTCAAGGGCCAAATAATATATTAATCATTTATTTAATTTTTTTCATACAACTTACATACCATTAATAGGAACAAATCATTACCGCACACACCCCACTAACAAGCAAGTCCTTCAATTCGATCCCACGATGTAGGTTTAAGGGTGAACACCCTTGACCAATAAGTGTCACATCTATAATTTGTAATATATATGAATTTAGATAAACTTTTGAACATACGAAAATACATTTTATTCTTTATCATATTACTAAATTGATATTTAAAAATTATTATTATATTTAATTTAGAATTATTAGTTAAAAATTTTGACTTAAAATATAATTATACATTTAAAAGTAATTATAATTTAATAGAAATTGTGATAATTACACATTTAAAAATAACAATTATAATTTAATTTATAATTATTAGTTAAAAAGTTATGTTAATTTAAAAATATAATTATCACTTAAATAAAACGCTAAACATTTGTACTTATCACTTAATTAATGCTAAAGTTATATACCAATCTAAATTTAGCTTTATAAATTTTGAAAAATAGTTTTATAAATAGCATTCAATTAGACATATTCAATCAAGTAGCATCTATAAAAATTTTCTAGTAAAAAAAAATTGAGATAGTCAACATTAATAAGTTAGCATTAAGGGTGAGTAAAACTCGATTCGAAACGAAAAAATCGAAAAAAAATTCAAACTTCGAATTATTCGAATCGATTTATTCGAGTTATTTGAGTTAAATGAATCGAGTTGAATTTTTTTCGAATTTCGAGTTCGAATCAAGCGAATTCGAATAACTCGAATAATTTAAATAAACAGAATAAAACTATATTATTTTTAATTTTAAATTTATATTACTCAGATCCAATTTACTTTATTCCATTTTCCCCAAAGCCTAAACATTTTATCTTACCCAATTTTTCTCTTAAAGGTTAAAACCCATTCACTAAACCCAAATATTTTTAATTTTTTTACCTTTTACTTTACTCAAATATAATTTCGTTCTTAAAAAAATTCATAAACTAAACCCAAAATTAATTTTCTCTTCTTAAAAAAAATTCTAAATTAAATAAAAATATTTTTTTAAAATTATATAAATTAAACAACACCCAATTAATTTTTTTAATTTAACTTGAATAAATATATTCGATTCGAATTCTATCTCACTCGACTCGATTCATAAAAATTTCAAATCGAGTTAGGATAATGAAATAAGATTCGAAAACTCGATTAACTCGAAATTTTTTCACTCAATTTGATCTAATGCTAACCCCTAGTTAGAATCAGAATGAAGTCTTAAAGCAATGGTTATTTTTTTAGATAAAAAGCTAGTCACTTTATTAGGGTTCATTAAAAGGCAAATACATGAGCAAAAAAAAAGGATAAACTTCAAAAATAATCACTTTTGTTTGCTTCAGGTTACATTTTAGTCATTTATGTTTGAAATGTTACGTTTTAATCACTTATGTAAGTATTTTGTTACAAAGTGATCACTGTGCCGTTAAGTTCCGTTATCTCCCTAACGGTAATCCTATGTGGCAGTCCAACTAGATTTTAAATACCAACTTGAATTTCCAAATGGAATGAAAATAAATTTTTAATTAAATAAACTTAACTAATTAAAATTTTTAAACTCTAAACCTTAACTGAAAAATCTTAAACCCATTTCTACACACCTCTCTTCTTCATCTTCATCTTTATCTCATTCTTTTTTTATTCCAATATCTTTAGTTACAAATCTGTCTCAAAACTTGAATCTTTAAAACCCATTAACCCAAAGATTCAAAGATTCAATATCTTCTTCCCATTAAGTTTTTTGGGTTAATGGATATCAAATATTCAAGTTTTGAGACAGATTTGTAATTAAAGATGTTGGAATCAAAAGGGAAGAAGATGAAGATGAATAAGACAAGTGTGTGGAAATAGGTTTAGAGTTTTTTCAGCTAAGATTTAGGTTTAAAAATTTTAATTAATTAAATTTATTTAATTAAAAATCTATTCTCATCCCATTTGGAAATCCAAGTTGGCACTTAAAATTTAGTTAGACTGCCATGTAGGATTACCGTTAGGGAGATAACGGAACTTAACGACAGAGTGATCACTTCGTAACAAAATAATAACATAAGTGACTAAAACGTAACATTTCAAACATAAGTGACTAAAATGTAATCTGAGGCAAACAAAAGTGACTATTTTTATAGTTTGCCCAAAAAAAAACCAAACGGGAAAGAGAAACCAACAGTCACCATTATACACAAACTGAAAACTCAATCGAAAATAAGAACCCAAAAGCAAAGAGAAAAACCCTGATCGACGCTAACCCACTCTTCAGATCTGAAAGCAACAGTAAAACATTAGTACGCAACAAAGAAAATTTGAGGGACAGAATCCAAAGAATCTCCTTCATCTAGAACAAAACCACAAAAGGGCCTACGATGGATCTAATCGTCGTCGATCTTCTGCAGCAGCAATACGAACTCTATCTGATGCATCCTCAACCCAATAGCGATCCATACCCCTGTCCATTCCATCTTGGGCCATTACATGTGTCGTCTTATTACTCGATTTGTTCATAAATTAAAACCGAAAGCTTTGAAAAGTCTTAGGCAACTCCCTTGCCTCCTAGATAAGTGCACTTACCTCCGAAAGGTCCTCATTAACATTATTTATCTTCTTAATGATCGATCTGGAGTCCCTTCTAAAATCATCAGATGAAAACCCATCTCAGATACGAATAATAAGTTGTGAACAACAGTAAGCGCTTCAGCCACAAATACGGATTTCACAGATCAGGTAAATCTACTACATGCACCCAAAATATCACCATATTTTTCCCTAATACCGCTCCTAAACTTGCTTTGTTCTGTGCGACATGAAAATTGGCATCAACATTAATCTTAGCAACTGTCGGAGGAGGAGGGGACCAAGCAACATTTAAAGCTGGAACCAAACGGGCGTTCATTGTACCCAAATTTGCAAGTTCCCCACAGTAGCTTCAAATGAATGAAACAAGTTCCCTCACCCACTGGTTTGTTCCTTCATGCACTAGCTTATTTCTGGCAAACCAAATTGCCCACAATGTAATTTCAATTTCTATTTGCTTTGGTCCATGATGCATGTCAAATAACCATGATAACCATTAGTGGAAGCCTATTTAGACCCCTTGTATTGAGGCGATAAACCCTAAGGCCACCCAAATATCATTTGCAAATGCACAAAAACGAAAAACATGACTCACATCTTTCATATTAAATTGACATTTAAGGCAGCTCGAATCATGTGCAATGCGTTTATAGAAAAAGATTGATTTAGTTGGCAAATAGAACTTGCAAAATTTTCCAGATAATAATACAGATTTTTGGGGACTATTAATAGCCCATATTTGTTTAAAATAATTTACTCTCCATCGATGCAATATTAGGCGTAGGAAGTAACAAACGATAACCACTTTGAATAGTAAACACACTCAAATGCTCTCCCCCCAAACTAGATAATCTTTTTGAGGGTGAGATAACAACAGTATACTTTTAAATAGCCTGGCTTCATCCGCCTGAAACACCGAATCAATCATGCCTTCGTCCCACAACATCCTATCAAGTAATATAAAATTAGAAACTTGAACAATGAAACCCACCCTAGGAGAAACAATTCTTCCTTATCCCGGGCTTGGAAGCCACCTATCATCCCAAACATTAATCAACCTACTCGAGCCCACCTTCCATCTGAGGCCCATTTCCAACACTCCAAATGCTTCTACAAATAAGAGAAGGGTTTAAACCTAGCTGTGCACCAAGGAAATTTGATTGTAGGAAATATTTAGCTTTTAGGAGACGTCCTACCAAAGATGTCGGATTCATAAGCATTCTCCTCCCCTGTTTTGCTAGTAACACAATGTTGGACTTAGCCACAAAAACGTGGACCACTCTCACCAGTGTAAACCCCTTATGATACTCGATTTTTGCCACAAAAACGATTTATAAGGGCTTCGATATCCTTACAAAGTGTTTTAGGAAGGAGAAAGAACATCATCACAAAAGTGGGCACTGCTTGAAGAACGAATTTAATAATGACCTCTCTGTCCCCAATCGACAGCATGCAAGTACTCCAAGATGATATTCGACTTCCAATTTTATCTCATAAACTAGCAAAAGCCCTTTTCTTGTTTCTTCCCACTATATATGGGAGCCCCAAATATTTTCCAAATTGTTAGCACAAGTAACACCAAGGATTCGCCCAACATTCGATCGAGTGTAGCTATTAACATTTGAGCTGAAAAAACACTGGATTTCTCAAAATTAATAAGTTGACCCGAGCAGGTAGCATATAATCTTAACACACTCATCAAATTCGAGGCACCCATAGTCGTGGCATCTCTGAAAATAAGACTGTCATTTACGAATAAGAAATGAGTGACTCGTGGAGCACTACAGACAATTCTTGCCCCCAAAACCTTCCCATTTCGTTCTACCACTTGCAACAGAACCGAGAGACCCTCTCCACAAATAAAGAACAAATATGGGTTTAACGGGTCTCCTTGAGCCTTTGAGATGGAAAAAATCTTTCCCGTACCATCTCGTTCACTATAACAGAGTAGCTAACTGAATTGACAAATCTCATAACACGATCAACCCACAATGTAGAGAACCCCATTTTAACGAGCATAGCTTCAATAAATCCCTATTCAACTCAATCATAAGCTTTGCTTATGTCGAGTTTAAGCGCAAACGACCCATTCTTCCTCACTCTCCTATTCTTCAAAGAGTGCAGAATTTCATAAGCAGCCACAATGTTATCTGTGATTAAACGACCCGAGACAAAAGCACTCTGAGCCTCGTCAATACATAAGTGGATCACTTCTTGTAATCTATTAACCACCACTATCGAGGCCACTTTATAGATAACATTACAAAGGCTTATAAGGCGAAAATGTGTTATGTTTCGAGGCTTTTTAACTTTAGGGATCAATATAATATGTGTATGATTTACAGACAAGAGGTGTCACCTCGAATAAGTCTGAGACAATAATGCACAACATCCTCACCTAAGATGTGCCAAAACCGTTGGTAAAAAACCACACCCAAGCCATCTTCCCTAGATGCCTTCAGAGGGCTCATTGACTTTACAACTGCTAAAACATCATCAATGGAAAAGGTCTATCTAACCGAACATTCATATCATCGGATATGCATCTGTCAACACCATTTAAGACCTCATCCATATTTAGAATCCCCTGCGTAGCAAATAAAGATTCAAAGTATTCACAAGCAACCCTACTCACCTCGATCTCCCCTTCAATAGTCCTCCCCACATTATCCTCTATACACTTTATTCCATTCAACCGCTTTCTCTGTGTGGAAAATCGATATCTATATTTTTTTTAGTCTAATGTGGTATATGTATTTGACAAAAGTTATATGTGTTGGTACTTGGAGGTAACGATATTAATTTTCTAGTGTTTAATTCGGATTTTAGAGTTGGTTTGATGAAAATTTATAATTAGGTAAATATTAACAATTATATTTCATCAAATCAATCCTAAAACCTGAATTAAATCAAATCCATCGAACTGTATTTGGCAAATTAAACAAATTCAAAATTAATACTAAATTTGTTTTATTAGCAAAATCATAAAAAATTGAAACCTATTAATATTAGAAGGTAACTTTCATCAAATTAATCCTAACACCGCAATTGAACATTAAAAAATTAGCACCATCACTTTTAGATACCAAAATATATAATTTTTTTCAAATCTAAATACCGCATTGAATAAAAAATAACACAAATACTACATTAGGAAAAAAAGTAACGAACTTGAGTGTCAAATGATATATTAAATCAATATCATTTTATTAAAAAATAATTTAATTTACATAATAAATGATTTTTATTTTATTTTTTATCAAAGCAAACCCTTACCTTATTTTAATTTCATCACTAATGTGTTTGACATTTGATATTTTGGCCTTGTGATGTCGCCTTTTCTTTATTGGCATAATAATTTTATGGTTAAAATATGCCATAAGTTCATGTACCTTTCAAAAATTAGGAGTTTAGTCTATATACTTTTATTTCATGGAATTTAATCCATTTACTTTTTAAATTTCAAAGTTTAAGTCCAACGGTTAACATTTTAAATTTTTTCGTTAAATTTATTGTTGTGACATTTTTTAAAATAAAAAACTCACTTGATAGCCATGTAATTAAAAAATGACTTTGTAATTAACTTGAATTTAACAAAAAAAAATAACAGTGTTAATAGTTAGATCTAAATTTTGAAATATAAAAAGTAAAGGGACTAAATTTCATGAAATAAATGTACAGGGACTAAATTCTCAATTTTTAAAAAGTACAAGGACTGTAGCAGCATATTTTAACCAAATTTTATATTTTTTTATTTTTATGTATTTTTAATTTTTAAATATATATTTGAATTTTTTTATTCAAGACCATATTGATAGAAAGTGTAAATGTTAAGGGCTAAATTTATTATTTTACCAAAAAAACCTAGTTAGCATTCTGCTAACAATTTAATGGAGAAGTGAGAAAAATATCAAATCCCAAAAATGTTAATGATCAAATTGAAAGTTTTTGTAATTAAGTGATCAAAATAAAAAAAAAATTAATAGTTGGATGACTAAGAATGGAATTTACCATTCTTTTAAGACAGAATCCACAAAATAATAAGATTTATATAATAAGTCTGGTATTGAAAAATAAAAGGATAAATATATTTTCTGGATAAATTACACTCAAGGTCACTAAATTATTAATAAGTTTACGTTTAGATTATTCAATTTCAAAAAAATTACAAAATGGTAATTGAACTATTCGAAAGTTTTCATTTAAGTCACTAGCCTATTAAAATTGTTGTTGTATGGCTTTTCTATTCACACCACATGCACTACTTGAAAGCTCTCATTTTTCTTCTCTTCTACAGTTCATTTTTTTATGAAACAATTTTAAATATCACGAATTTACGAACTAAAATTCAAACCACTTTCTTCTCAGATCTCCAACACTAATTGTCAGATCGATTTAGATCTAAGGTATGTTCTTCTACTCATCGACGAGTATTGATTCACCTTACTGATCATCGAATTGTCACTTGGAACTCGCTAATCAGATTTTTTTGAAAAAAAAACTTAACAATCCAATGGCTTAAATAAAAACTTTCAAATAGTTTAATGATTATTTTATAACATTTTGAAGTCGAATGACCAAAATGTAAGCTTACTAATAGTTTAATGACATTGAGTGCAGTTTATTCATATATTTTAGTATAATAGTTTGTCTTCAATGTTTAAAATTGATATATATATTTATTTGTTCAGATTGGTACCCAAAATTGACTTCCCACACTTATTTTAGTCCACGTTAATAATTTCATTAAAATCGAATGACATGGATTAATCTGATTTAAACATATAATATAAATGTCTCATAATCATTTGACGTATAACAATTTGATTGATCCACTTCATTTAATTTTACCGGAGTTACAAAAATGACCTAAAATATATGAGAGAAATCAAATTTGAATATGAATCTAATAAAAAAGAAAGGGTTTGAATTTGAATATGGAAGCGTAGCCCAAATTATATACAATGAAAAGAGGGCATAGGGGCGAAAAGCAGTGGGAAATTCCGAGAAGTGGGTGCGAGGGTTACTTGAACAACCATCACACGTTTTTCTTTTCTCTGTTTCTGGTCAAATCCAGCGCCACGTCACCCCTTTCAACCGCACCTCAAATCTGACCTGGCAACCAAATTCCGCCTCAGTTGCCGTTAATCCTCTACGCCCCATCTCACTTGAATCAACTAAATTCCCCCAATCATACCCCCTTCTCTTGAAATCCCTTCCCTGACCCTGCTTAATTATTTAATTTTTTTTTTAATAATATTGATGATGGATCATTCGCTGTAAAAAGTATAATAATGATCCTTGTATTCGTAATGGACTCTCCTTCTCTTTAAAACAAAACTGATTCTTGGAAGTGAAGTGAAGGGATAAAACAAATTTTTTAAATATATATATATATATTAATAATAATAAAAAATCTGTGGGCTTGCAATTTCATCACCCCTTTTATCTGATTGTCGTGCAGAATATCTGAAAATCTGGGTGTCTTTTCTTTTTGCGTTGGAAAGCTTTTAAGGTACTTTGTTTGTTGATTTTATTCTTTTCTTATATTCGAATATTGAAATACAAGGAAGGAACTTTTGGTTTTGTTTTGCATCCATCAAAGAAGGAAGCTTTAGCTTCAACGTATCCACCGTTTTTGAGGGTGCTTAATTGGTTTATTTTGAGATTCTGTTTGTACTTGAATTCAGGAAAATGTAAATGGAGTTTGAAAAAGTAAATGGGAAAAGAGTTTTTAGTTTTATTGTTAGTTTGCGAAATCTATTTTTAGCAGGAAAAGGAAAGATGTGTTCTTTATCCCTTTTTCTCCATTTTTGATGGGACCTGTTTATCACTTAGCATCTTTTGTTCTTCTGGATTATGTCTAAATTTATGGTGTTCAGAGTAAATATTGTCTAAGACTGTATGTTTTGTTGCCTCTAATGAATTAAAAAAAAAGTATTCTTTTGTTTTAACACAGAGATGAACACATTGTGAGATGAAGCCAAGGATAATATAAGATTTCATAAGTTCAATTTAATGGTTTGTTTTGCTGCATCTAATTCCTTGGGTTGACTGCAGTTTGTTAATAAGTATGTGATTTGTTTTAAATGCAGAAAGTGCTGATTCAGATTAGCTCTTTTTGTGCCAAGTGATTGGAACCGCACCCTGCTTTGGTTAATTTTTCATATGGCTTTGGCTTTTACTCATCTTTCATGGTGGTTATGGAGTGGGAAACATCAAGAGCCTAGAACTCCTAATGGATCATCTTTAAGTTCTTCACCTGATACAGGTTTATGGGAATCAGATAATCTGAAGTTTCCTCGGATTAAGAGGGCTAATATGGCTTCTTCGTCGAGAAGAGTTAAGAGGAAATGGCATAGCCGGGAGGAAAGAAAGATCGATAGGGAATATGATGTAGTTCTAGTGCCATCTGATGGAGGGTGTGTTTCAGGGTCTGAGTCTGATGGTTCTGATTACTCCATTGGATGGTTGGAGCCTCATGGACCTGGCTTCCATAGTGATGATGATTTGGATAACAGTTTCGCAGTGTTGGTTCCGTGTTATGGGCATGGTGAGGATAATATGGTGGTGGATTCAAAAAATAAGATTCTGGGTGCCATTGTCAACATTCCTGACGATTATTCTGCTGGTAACAACCCTTTCTTATCCGTATTTTAATATTAAGAATTTGAATTAATTTTCAATTCTGTCATCTTTGTTGCTTAACATATTGGTTCTAAGATTGAGTTACAAGTCTTTGATAAGATGCTGCATGGCATTTAGCAGGTCATTGGCCAGCTGCTAACACTAAATTTAGCTTGATGCACTTATTTCCCTTTTCGAACTTGTCCGTATATATTATTGAATTGCTTGAATTGTTCAAAGTGTTGATGAAATGTTTAAGATTGCATTAGTAGAAGTTGGTGCAGACTAGTAATGCTCTTCGTTTTTGACATTTTAATTGTTATAACCCATTTCTTGGATGCTGTAACAGTGATCTTAAAACAAGGAGATAAGTGATTTTAGTTAGTTAGGTTTGTACATTGAACTGTGAGAAGTTTCATTGAAATTCTTGTATGGATGAGCTCTCTTCCCGCTAAATGAACTCTTATTAATATTCTGCCTTCCTCATCTTTTGATTGGCATGTTGCTCTCGCAAGTTCTCATTCCCTGCATCCTGAGTGCACTGAATTCGGAGTAGAGACCTATTGGATTGTATTGAAGATAAACACTTGATGTATCTTTTTAATTTATGAATGGACAATCCCGGGCCTCGAGCTATAAGGATTCTCAGCATAAAGTTCATTTTACTTTCGCTATAAGGCTGAAATGTTTGATATTTCAAACTTGTATGCTGCTATTCAGTTGTTGTCTATTAGTTTGTTATTTTACTGACTACTGCTCTTTGTTCAACCCTTTTAAAATCGAATCTCGGATTTATATGTAGGTCATACTGAAGTCCATTGAATTAACTCATCCATGTTATCATTACTTGTCTTCTGCTAGGCCATCATTGGAACGTTCTATAAGCTCTACGGCATATGCATTGTTCTAAATTTGTCTTTGTGTTCTTTTGATTTGCAGAAAGCAAAAAATACGTGGAACAGTGGCTTTCTTCTTTGCAGGCTAATTGATATCATGCACTGTTGAAGATTGCATATGAAGCCATATTCTGTTGCCGACCTGCTGGAAGAACATGGTCTAGTGTTCTAACATTGATAGAAATATTGTATAAAGATATTGTAGATAGTGTTGAAATTTTAAAAAGATGGCTTGCTTCATTGATTTGTTGTCTCTAGTAGAAGAGAATCTGAGCTGGTATCAACCGATGAGCAGCAGAAACAGCAGTGAAGAGGCCTAAATAGTGTGAATATTGGACTGGATATGTCCTTTTCGTTCGAGACCCGAGCCGAGAGTATGTCTTGTGTGCTGTTCAGATGAAGTAGATCAATGTTCATATGTGTGTGTTAGATTTGGCTAGAAGATAAATGGAGAAAGCTGTGTGTATTCAATTCTTTGTTGTAAATATCAATCAATGTACATACTAAAAACTGAAGCAGATTAATGTATTGGTTGTATTAGTGTAAATAATATATGAATAATTGCAGGTATTGTGTAAATGACAAGAAGTCTTTCTTTCTCCAAACATTATCCATGGAACACAGTTGGATGGGTTGTTGTTGTTTTTCCTAGTGTTTCATTTTATGATTAAAGACAAGGAGCTGGAAGTGCCAAAATGAAATCAAAATGGCAGCCCTCAGGCATGTTGTTCGAGGACATAAAACCTGCAACAAACCAGTAATGGTTGTTTGTGTTTTACAGAAATTAACTTTCAGAACATGTACTGCTTTAGGTGATGTTGTTTATCAGTTAAAAAGGAAGATTAGATGAACAGAAGGTGAATGAATCAATGACTAAAAGCATCTTTTTATTCATTAATGTCTCTCTCTTCTGTTTGTATATATATATTACTTTGTGATACACGGGTTAATTATATGTATTAATTAAAATACACTTAATTATTTTTACGAATCTATTTAATTTTTTAATGTTTCATTAATAATTTGATTACGAAATTAAAATCATACCAATATCAGAATGCTATGTGACGAATGTCTTAGAAGTGGTTTAGAACTAATTATTATTAAAATTATTCTGAAACCCTATTTTATGATATGATATATGTATGTATGTTATCATATATATATATAAAATAAACAAAAAAAAATATGATTACTTCTTTTTCCCTTTCTTGTCCGATGAATTCTATAAAAAATAAATGTTATATTTATTTTTGATTCCTAAATAAATTTAAGTTAAATTATTATATGATGTAATTAATAATGAAATATATAATATGATAATTAAATTAAATTAATTATTATGTAATTTGATTAAATTAAAATGTTATATAATATAATTAAATTAAATTAATAGTGAATCCCATAATTATAGGCTAATAATTAAGAAAATATTTTGGAATTCAAAGAACCATTCCAAAATTCAATATCTTCATATACTTTCATACCTTCTTTTATATAATATATATATAACATATCATATGATTTTTTATGTTTTTTTTCTAATAATGCATAACGGTGTAAATGAATAGAATGTTCGATGAACTGTTCGTGAACCGTTTATTAAATTAAATAAATGAATATGAACAAAAATTTTATGTTTGTTTAATAAATGAACGAGCACGAACAGATGTGTGTTTGGCTAGTTTATGTTCACGAATAAGTTCGTTTAAAAGCTCGTTTATTTATTATTAATGATATTTTTTATAAAAATATTAAAATAATATATGTATATGTATTTATTATTTTTTTGTTTGTTTATTATTCATTAATATTATTCATGAACATGTTCAATCATATGTTCATGAACATGTTCGCTTAATGTTTGTGAACATTAAACAAACGAATACGAACACACATAATTTTAAATAAATGAACATGAACAAAAAATTTGAAATTCTTAACGAATACGAAATAAATATGAACAACTTAAAAAATAAACAAACGAACATGAACATAAATTTGTTCGTTCCAGCTCAGTTCATATACCGCCCGTAAGTGAAAATCACATACTTTATTAATAATATTCAAATAACTATAATTTATTATATTTATAAAAAGTGAATGTAAAAGTTTTTTAAAAATCATAAAGATTAAAACAATTATTTAATTACATAAAAGCATGATATTAGAAATTTAAAAAGGAAATTAATTGTTTAAAGTTGTTTATTATTGAAAACTTCATTCATAAGAAAATGATATTTAAACTTAATTTAAAAATGAGACACTCTTTAAATATAATTAAAAAAATGTTTTGGAACTTAAAAATTAACTCAAAACTCAAAAATTTTTATATTTGCTTCTGTATATTTTTTATATATATTTATTTGTAATTGAATACACATAAAAATATTTTGGTAAAAGTATCATAAAGGTTGCTGTATTAAAAATCGGATTATATTTTATTTTTCTACTAAAAAATAGGGAAATTAACCTCTGTATGTTAGATCAAAAAGTAAATCAATCATTTATGTTAAAAACTTCATCCATTTGTACTGTTAAAAAATACGTGGTTGACAGAATAATCAAATAGTGACGTTTGACGTACCACATGTATATTATGCTAAAGTAAGGAACCAGTTTTTAATAGTAAAAAATGATAAAATTTTTAACAAAAAAACCAATTTGCTCTTTGATCTAATATACAGAGATTAATTTGTCCATTTTTATAATAGAGGGGCCAAAATACAATCCGACTCTTAGCACAGAGACCTCCATGATACTTTTACCAAATATATTTTTTAAAATTTTGATTTTCAGTAACATACCTTTTAGAGAGAAAAAAAAGTTATGTTTTCCCTTTTAAGATTATTCACTTTTTATTCCTTGGTATACAAATTTGAATAAATAAAAGTTATTTGACATTGCTCATTGTACACTTTTTGACAATTTAGCACTTAAAAAAGTTCACATTTGAACTTTATTTGTGTAAACAAATTAACCCAATGAACTAGTATGGTTATATCTAAATGTGCACATGTTAGGTTAATTTCACATTAAGATGGTTAGTTTGCTTATTATAGGAAACCCCAAACTTGGCAAAATGAAGAACAGTTTGACACTGACATTTGGACATTGTTACTCCCCTAATTTTCAGCTTTGTCAAAAAGATTCAACACATAATCCGGGTCATCATCTCTAATCCCCCCCCCCCCCCCTCCCATTTGCTGCAAAAATTCACTTTGTCAATGGGATCATGTTGCAGAGAGCTGCAAGCAATGCATATTCATGGTGGTGGGCAAGCCACATCAGGACAAAGCAATCTAAATGGCTTGAACAACACCTTCAAGGTAAACTGGTTTTTTTCAACACATTCAATTTTTGGTTTCAAGGATTTCCTTTTCTTTATTTTCTTTTCATGCAAATATCATAAACAGACTGATTTTTGTGGTTGTTTATGCATGTTCCAAAACATAGATTATGTAATAGTAGTTAATGGCCATGAGATGTTCATGTTCCAAAAAAATTTGAACATGCTTGGTTTTGGACATAGAGAGTGACAGTTAAACATTGATACTTGGAAAATTACAGATGCGGAGGAGATGGTCACTAGTATGCTGGAAATCATTGATAATGATGGAGACTCCTTTGCACAGAGGGTAGAAATGTATTATAGCAAGAGAGCAGAACTCATAAGCACCCTTGAAGAAATTTTTCGATCTTACCGCTCGTTAGCCGAAAAGTTCGATCATTTATCAAAAGACCTGCAAAGTGCCAATCACACCATTGCTTCGGTATTCCCTGATCGAGTTCCATATGCCATGGAAGACGAAGATGATGACAATTTCAACCAAACATCAGCTTCTTCCATCCATCCCGACAAACCACGCCTCCCAAAAGTTCAAACTCTAAAGAAAGATTTCAGGAACCGGTCTATGTTCTTGTCGAGGGAGGGACAACTGAAGAAAGCTGTCAGGTCCCAAACTTCAGGGCTGAACAAAGATGAGGCATTGGAGGAAATAGATAAGCTTCAGAAGGAAATGTTAGCATTGCAAACTGAAAGGGAGTTTATGAAGAGTTCATATGAGTATGGATATAAAAAGTTTAAGGAAATCGAAGACCAGATAACTGAAAAGCAAAAGCGAGTGTGTGATTTACAGGATGAGTTTCGAATTGGGCCTGTTATTGACAACAGTGAAGGTCGGAGTCTAATGGCAAATCAAGCCCTTAAATCGTGCCAGGAGTCCTTGAATACGTTGAAAGAAGAACATGAGCTGTCATCAAAAGTGGCAAGAGCAGAATCCAGAAGGATTAAGCACGTAAATGACAAGTTCGAAGCTCTCAGGAATAAGTTTAACTCCCCACAAACCGATCAGCAAGGGAAGCATAAGCGTGTGAGTTCAACTGCAGAGCTCGATAATATGGCCTACGATATCGACAATGAAGCAAGCCAGAGAGAAGATGCTGAAGCATCAGATCAGCAAGAGAAGCATAAGCACATTAGCTCAACTACGGAGCTTGACAGCATGGCCCACAAGATCGACAATGAAGAAAACGAGAGCCAAGATATGGAAGCACTGCAAAAGGAGATCGAAGAAAAATTGCAAGTAGACTTGAATGAATCTCTTACGATGCCAGAGCTTGTAAAGAAAATTGATGACCTTGTAAAAAGAGTTATTCATTTGGAAGCTGCCGTCTTTTCCGAAAAAGCTTTGGTAAAGAGGTTGAAATCAGAAGCAGATGAACTCCAGGAACAGGTTAAGACCCTGGAAGAAGACAAGGAAGCACTGATAGAAGTTTCGGACGCCATGAAAAAGAGGATAGACAAGTTGGAAGCAGAACTAAGTAGAGTTAAAGACCTCGTAAAAACTGTTTTAGACCAAAATAACAGCCTCAAAACTCATTTCACTGAAGCAATCTGTAATGTTAATCATTTATCAGTTAAGCTGCATGAGGTCGAGGTCGAGGCCATCAGATTGGATGCCAAAGATGACAGGGGAACCAAAGAACATGAAATTCTGCCAGCTCCTGATCATAGTTTACCATTAAAAGACACAGGAACTAAATTGGAAGAGGACAAAAATGTTTCAGCAGAAGGAGAAAACAATGTTGATGAACCAAGCTATAATAAGGTTGATGGTGATTCGGAAAAGGGTCCGGAACTGGAGGGTAAAAACAAAGCTGAGAAGGAATACTTGCCCGAGACGGAGAGCAATGTCCCTGATACTGAGCTGGAGGAACTCGAGAGTGATGAAGAAGAGCAACCAAACTGGAGGCAACTATACTTGAAAGGACTGGATGACAGAGAAAAGATTTTACTAGACGAGTACTCATCTGTTCTTAAGAATTATAAGGAGGTAAGAAAGAAGCTTAATGAGGTAGATAAGAAAAACCGTGACGGTTTCTTTCAAATGGCATTGCAGATAAAGGAACTCAAGTATGCAGTCGCCTTGAGAGATCAAGAGATTCAATCATTACGTCAAAGATTATGTTCTGTTGACGAATATAATAAGGATGGGGAGTCGGTAGAACATGAAGGAACTCAGAGAAGCACAAGCCCGGAATCTAACCTAACAGAGTTCATTCATCCATCACCAATAGATGAAAAAACCGATGAAACAGTAGTTGAACAAACTGCACAAGGAAGATTCAAAGAATCTGCAAAGAAAATGGGAGAACAGGTAAAATCCGGTGATGTTTCAGAAATAGAAGATAAAATCAGATCAGATATCGATGACTTGTTGGAGGAAAACCTGGAGTTCTGGTTGAGATTCAGCACATCAATTCATCAGATACAGAAATATCAAACTTCAGTCAAGGACTTGAAAGCAGAGTTATCAAAGTTGAGACAAAAGATTCATCAAGAAGGAAGCAGAGGAAAGATGAAATCGGAAGCACGCCCCATCTATTCTCACTTGAGAGAAATAAAAACTGAATTAACTTTATGGTTGGAAAACAATGAATTGTTGAAAGACGAAGTCCAAGATAGACATTCCTCGTTGTGCAACATCCTAGATGAGATAGCAAGAGTTACCAATGCCACCAACCTTGGTAGAGAAACTGGGATCAATGTATATCAGGCTGCCAAGTTTCAAGGTGAGGTTCTCAACATGAAACAGGAAATCAAAAAAGTTGGTGATGAACTGGATGCAGGCTTCACTCGTGCGGGGCAACTCAAGCAGGAAATCGAGAAAATAACGGAAGATTTGGAGAAAGAACTCAGCTCCTCAACATCTTCACAATTCCAGTCAAAATCCTGGCGGCCTCGAATTCCTCTGCAATCTTTCTTATTCGGAATAAAGATAAAGAAAAGAAGGAAGACAAAGAAACCGTTGCAGAAACAGATCAGTTACATAATAGAACCTAAAAAACCTTCAGGATAGACTCTCGCCTCTTGCAGCTACTTCTCACTACAATTCGTTTAGGTTGATTACTTTCTAGTCTAGTCCTTCATGTTTCTAGTGTAAGAGTAACAGATGTTTCTAAGATTTACCTAATCATTATCCACAAAATTGTATGAAAGCGATGAGGCAAAGGATTGTTATATCTTCAACTAGTTTAATCCAAATGTTGAAGAAGTCTTGAATTGAATCCCGCTTATGAATGATTTGTGACAAAAAGAGTACACAACTATCTTCTACAACAACTACCAAAGGAGTTACACTGGTGTCGAATGCAATTCTTTCTTTTTCACGAGATTCATTTTCCAAATAAATCTACAATATAGATTTTCTAAAATGGCAGGATAAAAAACCTTAATCGATAAATGTATGACTATAAACAAGATGCCATCTCTCGCTATGTAGCTCGGCCAGTTTTCTGCTGTGCTCAAAACTTCAAGATTCTTCGCGCATCCATCACTTAAAGAGCCGGCTTTAGCTGGTGTCTCAGTCATGCTATGATTCCTGCAACTCTCTTCAGCTGTAGGCTGAGTTGTGCTTTTCTTAACCAATAAGCAATCCTTACTATCACTGGCATTTACACTCTCTTCGACCAGGTTTGCTTTGACACCTACTTGATCACCCTCAACCCTTAATTTCTCGTTAGGACATTCAACTACAGCCTTGATACATTTCAACTCAGATCCTGGGTTTGTCAAGGCTTCTTTATGTTCTTTAACTTCCTCACCCCGTTCATTTTTGAAACATATGCTCTATTTTCCCGTACCTGCTCTTTGGGCAAACTGTCTGACACAGAACCCTTGATCTCTAGATCTTCCTTTGGGGAACCTTCAACAGCTGTACCAGATGTAACAGCATTACACTGCTGCATTGGTGCATTTATTGACAAAGAAACAGATGAAGTATGCTCAACTCTCTGCGTTGCAGGTTTTACTGAACCAGGATGCAAGGTAGAAGATGTAACAGGAGAAGAGTGTGCTTCAGCTGTCAAGCCAGTACAAACATATTGGGAAGAGGTTCCACTTGGTATGACAGGTTTAACAGAAGAGCCACCAGTAGTCATAATATGAATAGCATTTTTGGATTGAGCAGCCTTCAGCAGTGATGCAGCAGCCTCTGGGCTACCAATGCGGGCCCCAGCAGCAACTGCAGTGGCATCTAGTATCGAACCTGTAGTGGAAAAAGGTTTTGCTGGGGCCTTTTTCAAGGTAACCCGAGATTTCAAAGTAGAACCAGATGATCCCCTGGGGGAGGTTTTTGTAGGCATGGAACCTTGTTGAGACTGATTTGGGACTTGGACTGAAGCAACAGGACCTTGCTGGGATGGATTTTGGGGAGATGCAGAAGTAATAGGACCCTCTTGAGGTCGATTACGGGATGAGACAGAAGCGATAGGGCCTTGTTGAGACTGATTTTGGGCTTCAACAGAAGCAAGGGGACCTTGTTGGACCTGGCTTTGGGCTCGAACAGAAGCTTCACCACCAGCAGTTGGAGCAGAGCTAGACATGATCTTCAAACCTGGTCCAGTAGCCAAGAGTCAGTTTATTAGAAAGAGAATGACCTTCCATTTCAAAGAAAGCTGGTGGGAGAAAAGAAGGTTCTCATAAGTTCATCACTTCACAATTTTCACTCGCTGAAAAGAATGTTGCCACATCAAACACTTCGAAAAACTGAAAATAGCATTAGATGGAGAAAATTACCAGGGTTATTTGTACAAGCCGCAGTTAAATTTTTATCTGGCATATCAAGGGCTAAGGACAAGGCACTACGAGTTGCCAACTGTGCCTCAGAAAGCTGGGGAATTGCTGAGTTTCCTTCCACATTTAAGTTGCCACATCGCTTCTTAATAACAGTCCACCTCTGCAAATATTAGAACAAAATTGCCACAATTAGCTTGTGGAGAAGTAGAGAAACAACCATTCTTTTTGCGGAGCCTTAATCTGCACGACCAACTTTTACCCATCTAATCAAAGATTCACAGATTTGATCCTTTTCAAAAGAAGTTATAAAATACATAATTGAAAAAAATTCCGTTGCCGGGATTTGAACCCGGAAAAGCTGGGCAAACCCAGACATCATGACCGGAATAGATTAACAACGGATTGTTATTCTACAATAACTAGATAATATTAACCAAAGCAGAAGCTAATTGTTCGTAAAATATAGAAAAACAAATGCCAAAAATAAATTACATCCGTCAGTTTTTACCAATTTCCAGAATATGCTTTAAATTCTGCATTGGCAAAGCATCTAAGTTGTTCACTATCCAGGGGAAAGGGGCTACTCTATGATATTTCAAATTCAAAAGTTGCAAACATCCCCAAGAACCATTCGTCTTGGACCAGATCTAGTACTATCCTCAATGGTTTGTGTAGCCATAAATCTATTTTTGTATTCAATGAGATCTTTTGACTGTATATATTATTCTGTTGTAAATAAACAATCTTACTGTAGTGACATTGTGATAAAAAAATTCAAATAGAATAAAATACAAATGACAAGAAAAACAACTTTCTAACTCGAGAAATGAATATTAGTTCCAAAATAAGTTATCAAGATAAATTTTTAGAATCATAATTTTTTTTGGCAAAAACTAACAGAAGAATCTTCAAATTTCCCATAAATTCTTTTTTTGTTTTTAATAAAATTTATTTGAAGAGATATACATATAAATTGTTCTATATATCATGAATATTCAAGGACCAAAACGAAAGTTTTTCTTGGGTCAAAAGAAAAATGATAGAGAGGAGAAAGCATCATACCAAACTTAAGTGAGGAGAAAAATACACATATATTGTTCTATATATCATTAATGCTACAAGAACCAACACAGCCACACAAGCAAAGCACAATACAAAACTTAAGAGAGAAAAAACATATGTACTAAAAATGAAAGCAATTAAGTTTTTCTATCACATACTCCATACATACTTACACAATCAACCAAAACATAACTTTCACATCCTAAGCAGATCCAATTTAGCATAAAACAACAGAAGTGCTCAGTGAGTCTACTACCTTCACATCTACTAGATGCTTTAATTGAATGCTAATAACTCCCCAGCCCTCAAGCAACACATACATAACTAGACTATATTATACCTTCAGTGAATTTAATTTCAGCTGTACACAAAAGGACCAGTGCATTTGCATCTATATAATGCATAAATAGCAGGATTGATGAGATTGAAGGACACATATAAAATAAACAAGTCAGTTAGTTAAACCTGAGCCAACTGTGAAGCAGTCCTATCTCCCTTGAAGTCTCCTCGTAAGATGTTTGCCCAGTTCCCAACACCGCATTTCTGCACAGCAGCAATAAGTTCCAAATCTTCTGCTTCTGACCAAGGTTTTCTTTTCCTGCGAGCAGGCAGGTTTGCACCAGCTGGTCCATTTCCTTCCAATGTTTCAGCCAATGTCACTGAAGGCAGAATTTTTTTCTGAACAGAAACTGGAACAGTAATGTTCGTCCCTGGCATTGAGCAAGTGGGCTGCAAATTTTCTGAAGACACTCTAAATGACCTCGCATTAGGTATATTTATTGTTAATGGAGCATCCACCATTGAGCTATTTGCAATACTTGAGTCATTTGGCAAACCAGAAGCAATCAGTACCTGACAAGATTAACCATCTGATTTGACTTGCATGGAAATGAAATGAGCAACAAGATAAAACCAGTTTGGAAAACTGGAAGAGAAGGTAGTCAGACAGCCAAAACTATTTATCTTTCATTGAGATTACAGGCTACCTATTAACCAGATTTCGTCAAAAGTATCTTCTACTAATATCACTTAGTCAATCCATACAGTTTAAGTATTTGCTTTCCTAATATTCCAACCATTAGATGCAGAACCAACTATGTAACTGGCCAACCAAAATTGGCTTTGGTATTAACTTTCTAACATGTCATCTATGGTTTCTAAACTACCATTACCTTTTTCCATCCTAAAAAGTAAAACAATAGTTTTATGGGAATAACAAATAATTTACTTACCTTCACACATGCTGCAGCCTCTGCCGAAGTTTCACTACTAACAGAAGGGCAAGGTTCCAATTCATATTCTAAGTCGCTGTCATCATCCTGCAAAATAAGAAGTTGAATAACCGGACAAGAGCCATAAAAACTATCAAGAACACTTGTCCTTCAACCAAAGGACTAATTTATAATTAGCAACCACGAGTTTAGCCCTTGGATCAGTGGACAAAATTTTATAAAATCTCCCAAATCCAAAGTCGAACCAAGACTATAGCAAATTGTCAGGCTAGAAGTTAGAAATCTGGAAGGATATACACACTCAATTAAGGAAAAGTATTCCAATACACAGAAAATATTTACATCATATTGAAATAGTATATTAATGTAAGGATGTGTTTTCTTTTAACAGAAATTGCCAAACTACATTTCAACAAGCATCACATAAGGCAGTAGCTAAACAACTTCAACAAATCTTTTAAATTAGACACTGCAAAAAGATAGCAACATATTATACCAAAGAAAAACACAAAACTAGAAAACTAACCAAGGGATCAGCCCCATCTTCCAATTTTTCAAGCAAAACGTCTCTGTAGGCCAAATGGCGCCACAACATCTGGTACTCTCTCGCATTCGAGATGCCAGTAGAAGTCTTCTTGACTAAAGCATTCCAATCCAACTTTACACCAGGAAATTGCGCCACTTCTTGCAACAGTGCCAAAACAGTAGTTGCTGTATACCTGCCCACACACCAAAAATAACATAAACAAAAAAAAGAACCCTAATATTAGCAAAACAGAAATAAGTCAAGATAAAAAGTAATGAAAATAAAGGTAAAACGAATAAAAGCAGGCGGGACCTTTGTAAAAGAGTAGAGATATCTTCCTCACTAATTGAACACTTTTTCTGTTTCTTGGTATTTTGAATCATAGTTGCCGATTGGTGGAAAATTGCAGGGTGATTAAAGGAAAAAGAGAGTTGAATTGGGAGTTTGTCAAAACCCTAGGTAGGGTTTAAGAAAAAGGGAAAGCACCTTCTAAAACCCTTTGAAAGCAGAAAGAGAGAGAGAGAGAGGGGAAGAAGAAAGAAGAAGAAGAAGAAGAAGAAGAAGAAGAAGAAGAAAAGGATAGGCGTGAATAGAAGTGATTGAAGCCGTTGAAGAGCGTGGAGAGGACGCGCCTTACAAGGTTCTTGCGCAGAAAGAAACGGAAATCTCTTCGGGAGAGGGATCTTTGTTTTCTTCAGTTTAATTTAAATCTCCATGAAATACAAACTAAAAAGAGAATGCGGTATTTTGGGAATAATGCCATCAATGCCCTTCCTTAAACTACGAACGGTGGCTGGGCTTGAGTTTTTTCTGACGAAAATGCCCTCTACTATCTAGACTTATTCAAATTACTCCCCTCCTATTTTTTTAATTACTTTAGTTTTTCTATCCATCAAAATATCCTAATAAACCAAATAAAGATTTCAATCCAAAAATAATTATTTTAAAATGATTAGTTGAAAAGTGCAAATAAAAAATAATATAAACCGTGAAACATATATGAATAACATCAAAATAAAAAATAAAAAATAAGCTTTTCAAACTAAACCATGTTTTTAAATATGGATTTTAACTTAAAAGCTTAATAATCTAATTTTTTTTAACTTTTGTTTTTTACATGTGCTTTTGATTAAATTATTTTCTCACTCTTATCAATATATCTTTTATTTTATAATATAATGTTTAAAATAGATATTTTATTTTCACAAAAACAATTTTTAATAAAAAATAAACACTATCAAATTTTTCAAAAGCGACATTTTTCAACTTTAATGGAAAGGCAAATTTAGAGGGGTTGATAGTAGAAGGACTCATGGGCCAGGTCAAGTCGGCTTCAGGTTAATCTTAAACATGATATTAACATACTATATGTTTGTTCAAGCCTGACTCGGCCCAAAATACTAGTCTAAAATTTTATCCAAACCTGTCCATACTTGTAAAAGACTAACCCAAGTCTATTTTAGACCCGTCCATATTATTTTTTAATTTTTTAAATATTTATATTATATTATTTTAATATTTAATAATTTTATACATTTTTTATTTATTGAAATTTTTATAAAATCATCTTAACATTATTTTATTGTTTACATTAAAGTAGGATTATATATTTAGTATAGATTTATTTTTTAATGTGCTCTAAATTAATATATAAAAATAGCATAATACAAAGTATTATAAATTTAAAAATGGGTCGGGTCGAGCCAAGCTCGAACCTTGAATGTTCAAGCTCGAGCCTAACCCATATTTTAAACGAGCCTAATTTTTTTTATCCAAGCCCACTTTTTGGGCCTAATATTTTTGCCTAAACCCTCTCAAATTTCAGGCAGGCCTTTGGGCTTGGGTGGATAGCTCGATTCATAAACAGGTCTAGTTAACAGGGCTTTGACCCCCAACTTTGGAAAATTTCTTTTTAGGCCCTTTTACATTTAAGTTTTTTTTTTCATATTATAATTAGTGTTTAAGAAAGGATAAATTTGTGTTTGCCCCCCAAAGTTTTTAAAGTTTTTATAATTTGACTTCTTTTATAGAATTTATAATTTTTATAATGATAAGTTTAGTAACATTTTAGTTTAATTTGGTAAATTAATACAAAGTAGCATCTTGTTAAATAAAGCCTTATTAGATAATATATTTTGATACAACAAATTAAAGTGTTTTTGAATAAAATTAAAGTTGAATAAATTGATAAAATCAAGTTGAAATGGTATCGATATTTTCAAACAAGTTAGAATTGCTCCAGGATAAAAAGTATCGATATTTTATGAGATATCGATACTCCTCTGATAATCGATACCCTCTGATATTTTCAAACAAGTTAGAATTGCTTCAGGACAAAAAGTATCGGTACTTTTTGTCTAAGTATCAATATTTTATAAGATATCGATACCCCTCTGATAATCGAGACCAAATTGATATTATGTTTTCATGATTTTTCAAACAATGACAAAAAGTATCGATACCTTTTCAAAAAGTATCGATACTTTTTATTAGGTATCTATACCGCAGCTTCAACAGTCACTGAATATGCATTTATTACAAAATTATCGATACCCTTTTAGCAAGTATCGATACTTGAAGTTGCAGGTGACATAAATGCTCTAGTTTTTCATCCCCAATGGCTACAATTATTACACCAACAACCAAAAGGGTTAGAAATCAATTTGGGGGTATAAATATCATCTTCCAAAGGTCTAGCAACAAGAAGAGCAATGTGCAAAGTTTAAAGATCAATAAAAACTCTTAGAACTTAATTCTTTCATACCTTTTCTTGTAAATAGTGGTGAGCTTTCATTGTATTCGTTTAGCTCAAGTATTCTTTTTTGTATTTCTGCTTAATTGGCAAACATCCTAATCTTGTAAGGATTGTTTCTTTGTTTGCTTGTTTGTTTCTCTTCGAGAGAGGGTTGATACTTAAGGTTTGGGTAGAAACCTTAAGGGAGTTCTATCTTAAGATTTTGGAGTATAAGTCTTAAGAGAGATTGTAAGGTTAAACCTTATCCTCAAAGTTTATACAAATCTAGTGGATTTGGGAAAATCCTTAGTTATGGAAAGCTAAGGTAGTGGAGTAGGCATTTGGGGCCGAACCACTATAAATCATTGTGTTCTTTGTTGTAAATTTTTATTGCTTCTACCACAACATCTCAAAGCCTATTCAACCTCCTTTACCGGTATTCTCGAGTTGGTCCTATCAAGCTAACAATTGGTATTAGAGTTAGTCTCTAAAGATGGTTTAACAACCAAGAGAAGATCCTCGGAGAAGCTCAAATGATCAACAAGTCATCCAACAACAATGACGTCTACTTTCGGGTCAACGTTCATGGGAGAAGAGCATTCCACCGTAAGGCCTCCTCTTTTCAATGGCACCAACTACTCATATTAGAGAATAAAAATGAAGTTATTTATCCAAGCCAATGATTATGGAGTGTGGAGGATAATCACAAACGGGTCATTCATTCTAATGAAGATAGTTTAAGGTATTAGTGTTCCAAAAGAGGAAAATGAATGGGATGCTAATGACATCAAGAAGGTGCAACTTAATGCAAAAGCTATACACACTCTATTTTGTGCTATTGGTGAATATGAGTACAATAGAGTCTCCTCGTGCAATGATGCCAAAGAAATATGAGACAAGCTTGAGGTCACCCATGAAGGAACAAGTAAAGTCAAGGAATCAAAGATAAGTCTTCTCACCCTTGACTATGAGTTATTTAAAGCAAAACTGAAGGAAGGAATCAAAGAGATGTCCGATCGATTCACCAACATCATTAATGATCTCAAGCCCTTGGGAAGGTTTATCCCAACAAGGAGATGGTGAAAAAGATGTTGAATAGTCTGCCAACATCTTGGGAACCAAAAGTGACTACTATAGAAGAATCAAAGGATCTTAACTCACTCTCCCTTGATGAACTTATTGGTTCTTTGCTTACATATGAGATGAAGCTTAACAAAGGGGGTAAAGAAGAAAGACTTATGAAAAAGAATGTTGGTAGAGCTCTTAAATCACCACCACCATTGAAGAGAGTGAATAAAGAGAAGAGGTGGATGAAGACAAAGAATGAAAGAGAGGATTGCTAGAAGATTCAAGAGATTTATGAAGTCCAACAAAGGAAGAGAATTTCGAAAGAAGGAAGGACTCAAGCTTGAATCAACCAAGGAGAAAGTTCTTATTATTTGCTATGAGTGCAAGAAATTGGGATACATCAAGTATGATTCTCTTATATTTAAAAAGAAGGGGTCTAGCAAACAAAGGGCTTATGTTGATTGGAATGATGAAGACTCATCCAATAATGAAGAAGCCAAATTATGCCTTATGGTTATTGATGATTCTAATGTAACTTCTAACTCATCTACTTTAAATGATTATTCTTTTGATGAGTTGCAAGAGGCCTATGATGAATTAATTTTGGAATTAAAAGTCATGATGTCAAAAACACAAGAAAAGTGTTTTAAAATTGAAAAATGAAAATGACTTACTTTCCAAAATCAATCATGAACTTGAAGAGAAAGTAAACAAAATGCAAGAAATCATTAATGATTTTGAAAAGAAAATTTTAGACTTGCATAATTTACTTTCAAAAGTTCATGAGGATCATCAAAAGCAACTTGAGTTGCTTAAGAGTGAAAAAGCTCACTCTAACAAAGTTTTTGAAAAAAGGAGAAAGTTCAAAACAAAACTTTCTTAAAATAGCTTTAATTTATATAACCATAGAGGTCCCTCAAGATTTTACAAGGAAAAACTTGTTAAGAGTGTATGGGTCCCTAAAGGACTTAGTGCTACTCAAGACAAGGAAACTCTTTCCAAAATGGATACCTAAAGGGACTGGGATTTTGAAAACTAATGATTATGGATCCAACAGACATTGGGTACCAAAAACTTAATTTTATATTTGTAGGTAAGGTGCATTGCTTCAAGGTGAACAAATTAAAATTCTATATGATTGCACCATAATGTTGATTGGTATGATAGTTCATTATTTTTTATTTTTAATATCTATCTTTGAACTAACCACTTTCTTTTTCTCCTGAAAGCTTTATTGTTTATTTTTTATATAAAAAAAGGGAGAAGAGAAAGGTAAATTTTATAGTTGATTGATTGCTTATTATTAGTGACAATTTTTTTTCAAATAAAAATGAAAGTTAAATTTGAGCTTATTGAAAATTTATATTCTAAATCTTTATTCCTTAAATTGAAAATTATTTTTTATATAGGGGGAGCTTAAATTCAAAATGTCTTTTATTAAGGGGAGCAATCTATTCAAACACAAATTTACAAAATGTTTTGTTATATCAAAAAGAGGGAGATTATTAAATAAAGCCTTATTGGATAACATATTTTGATATAACAAATTAAAGTGTTTTTGAATAAAAGTACAGTTGAATAAATTGATAAAATCAAGTTGAAATGGTTTCAATTGAGTCAAACATTTTCAAATATGTTTTAACCATTTTCAAACAAATTAGAATTGCTCTAGGACAAAAAGTATCGATACTTTTTATTTAAATATCAATATTTTATGAGATATCGATACCCCTTTGATAATCGAGACCAAATTGACATTTTGTTTTCATGATTTTTCAAATAATGACAAAAAGTATCGATACCTTTTATCAGATATTTATATCGCAACTCAAACAGTCACTAAATCTGCATTTATTACAAAAATTATCGATACCCTTTTAGCAGGTATCGATACTCGAAGTTGAAGGTGACATAAATGCTCTAGTTTTTCATCCCCAATGGCTACAATTATTACACCAACAACTACAAAAGTTAGAAATCATTTTGGGGGATAAATATCATCTTCCAAAGGTCTAGCAACAAGAAGAACAATGTGCAAAGTTTAAACATCAATCAAAACAACCTAGAGCTTAATTCTTTCATACCTTTTCTTGTAAACACTTGTGAGCTTTCATTGTATTCATTTAGTTGAAGTGTTCTTCTTTGTATTTGTGCTTAATTGGCAAATATATTAATCTTGTAAGGATTATTTTTTTTTATTTGCTTGTTTGTTTCTCTTTGAGAGAGGTTTGATACTTAAGGTTTGGATAGAAACATTAAGGGAGTCCTATCTTAAGATTTTGGGGTATAAGGTTTAAGAGAGATTGTAAGGTTAAAGCTTGTCCTCAAAGGTTATACAAATCTAGTGGATTTGGAAAAATCCTTAGTTATGGAAAGCTAAGGTAGTGGAGTAAGCATTTGGGGCCGAACCACTATAAATCATTGTGTTCTTTGTTGCAAATTTTTATTGCTTCCACCACAACATCTCAAAGGTCTATTCAACCTCCCTTACCGATATTCTTGAGTTGATCATATCGAGCTAACACATTTAATTATTAATTTGGTAAAAATAAAGTTTAATAATTGCAATATATAAGTATGAATAGAATCTAAATATGAATTAGGTGAAATAAATAAATTTAAATAACCATAATATCTACTACAAATTGAGAATTTATACAAATTGAGAATTTAACTTATTTTATTTTTCCTAAATTTTAGTGATTAAGATTATCCTGAATTTAAAAATACATTGTTGAATACAGGTTAAGCCTACTTTCAACATGTATACTTTATATAAATATCTCGACCCCCTCGTCAACAATTCTGGTTTCGCTGTTACTTAATAGTAAATTATCCTAACTATGATTGATTTATTATTATTATTATTATTATTATTATTTATTATTATTATTTTAAGAATAAAACAAGGAAAGCTACAAAAGATTATACGCCATGCAGCCTATTAGGAGGTTCATTTACTCTCCAAGCCAAGAATATGCTACAACTCAGTCAATGGGTTCTCCAGCCAACTAAAGCCAATTGGTGCACGTTTCATAGCATTTGCCAAGATATCAACAACCAATTGGTTACTTAATTTTATCAGGTGATTGATTTTTGAACCCTAAACTTTAGCTCAATTATTATTATTATTATTATTATTATTATTATTATTATTATTATTTTGTGGATTTGTTTATTTTCTTAATATGCAAGTTGTTTGGTTGATGCATTGTGCTGCATAGGTCTAGCTAGCTTAGTTGATATTTGGTTTGGTTTAAATTATCCATGTGAGTTTTATTGTTTTGTATTTGCAAACGCATCATGAATTTGTTAAATGGAACTGCCCTTTGAGACATCAATACACTATATATTATCTATACCTATAATCAAAAAAATCCCCTAATTGTAGCACTCTTCATCCATCTTGATGCATAGTGTGAATGAGAGATGCTATCGAAGCACTTTTAGATTGTGACCAACAATTTAATTTAATAAAATAATTATTGGGTAAAATGTTAATATCCTTTAAAACATTTTTGAAAGATTTAATTATGATTATAAAATATTTCAGATCTTTTAAAACATGTAGAAACATTTCTAATTCATAAAACTAGTGTTTGAAGTTGCTCAACTTAAAATAAGGTCACTCTAATTAAGGAAATTAGGATTAAAACTCCATAAAGTTCAAGAAATAGTATAAAAACATTTTGAAGGCTTTAAAATCATTTAGAAAGGGTTTGGAAGCAAATGAGGTATCCAAACCCAAAACAGACCTAAAAAGACTAAAGTAGCTCAAAATAGTGTAGAGGCCATACCTTGCATTGTGGTATCGTTACAAGTGGGGAGAATTATCGATACTTCTCCTTGGAATTGTAGATTTTTGCATTCTATTTGACTTGTTGCAATACCATTGAGGCTAGGTATTGATACCAAGGCCTTTGGAGCTAAAAATTAGTCCAAAAACCACTTTAAATAATCCCTAAACATTGCCATATCATTTCCATATATTCCAAGGCATTAAAAATCTATTCAAAACATATTTAAAATCAAAATACAAGGCATAAACACATTCAAGTCAAATAATAGAATAAAGCTTAATTAATAACATTAAAATGACTTGAATTTCAACTCAAATTTTAATAAATACCATATTCAAATTAAGTCCTTATGTACATTCCATAACTATCAAAATCTAATACAATACCATAAGATAAACTTCTATCCCTTGAATGGTTGTACAACCCTCGAGTCACTAATTCAATCTTCTCAAACAAGCTTCACCTATACGTTTAAACAACTAACTCTAAGCTATAAAGCTTAGTAAGTAGCAAGGATCATCCTAGCTTGCCATTACTCATTTATAGCTTAAGTCTTTTATATACTGTATTCATTTTCGTTTTAGCCTTATGTTTCGAAAGTTTTCCCTTCTATCTCTTATTATCACATTGTCACTACTCAAGCCTTACAAGCCTAATTCATTTCCAAAACACAGCTATGTTGGTTGTCTGTAACACCCAATACTCGACCCGATCGTTGGATCCAAGCTACGAGATGTCATATTCGTTTCTGAAGCAACTACGATTAATTACAATTCAATTTTAACAATAGTACATATTGATAAGTTCAAAACATCATTACGACATGATTTACAATCATATACGAGCCTTATACGAGCTTAAAAAAGCTCTTCAATAACCTGAGGTCGAATAAGGACCAAATTGTAAAGTTTTCAAACTATCGAGTTAACACTAGAAACTTCGAGGGTTTTAGGTCGCGACGCCACTCACTGACTATTCCTCATCGTGAGGTTAAGGTCTGACATCGCGATGTGATTGACTATTTTCATGAGCCCATATGATATCAATTCAAAATAGCCGAGCAAGATGGTCAATTTCATACTTAGCTCATTTGGGCATAAAAGAACCCTTTCAAACATTTAATATGCTACCATGGATGTATCATAATTGTTCATTTCATCAATTTAACCATTCAAAACTCTACACCAATCATAATATACAAGATAATTTCTACCTTTGAACCATTTAAGCATGCATATAATAATTTAACAATTCATGAGCATAACCTCAAATGGCATTTGTCAATTCAAAGATCCAAAAGCCAATATACATTACAAAACTGAATCGAATATAGGTACATGCCATTTATTAAGACAAAAGAAACTATACAAATATTGTTGAGTCAAGAGTTGAAGATTGGATGTTGAATCACTTCTCAGAACTTAGAGATCCACCTATACCTGCGCATGAAATAAACAAACTGTATGTTGAGCGATAAAGCTCAATGGTGCTTTCATGATTTAAGTCAATAACATTAGCATTAATATAAACTAATACAATTCAATATATAATTAGTCATAACCATTTCATTTCCACCTATTCATGTCATATGCTTAAATTCATACATTGCCACAATTAGCAAATCTAAATAAACATATCTACCTACCTTCAATAATGCATACATTTCTATTTCAATTCAATATAACATTTGACTATATCAATATCTCATTTTTGCATTGAATCTATTGATTTGTTTTGTTTCCATGTAGGCCCTTCAAGATCGTGTAGACTAGCTTGTATAATCTTTCATATGCTATCATTTTCCACATTTCACACATATACAAAGTATACCAAATTCAATCTCATTTCATTTAAATTATCGTATAAATAATTCATGTTTTATAAACCCTATTAACCACGCCCAGACTCATGACGGACACACGAATCTATTACTTTGTCATCTCGGGATGCCTGACAACAATGACTACTAGAACATGTACATTTACCTGTTGGATCCAGTGCCCTAAGTGTAGTATATTCATTTGAATACTTGTAATTTTTTCAAACATATTGGTTTAATAAAATTATTCATGAATTACATTAATACCCTTTGTATATTATCCTCAATATTTTTGCACGCAAACAAAAATGAAAGCAAATATTAGCTCACTAGTTATTTAATGTTCAACACATAATAAATGTATTATGTGGTCGGATTGTAATACAGAAAGACAACTTATATTAGTAGATAAACCTAAACACATCCTTAGTCTAATCGAAAATGAGCAAACAGATTGAAAGACTAATATCACGTCTATCAAGTCCAAATGGGGAGATGCTTTGTCTTAAGTTTCGGAGCAGATGACTCCTAAAAGATAGAGACATAGATGTAATTAACTAGATTGACAGTACATCGGACATGATCTAAGTAGAATATATTCTGAATTCATTTATGGATTTATTCACTTGTGACGTTCATAGTATGATATAACTTAATCCTGAGTGGATGATGGACTACGTATGCATGACTTGTAGACTTTGATGTAAGTAAAAGATTGAGTTTGAATAGATAAGAAACTGAAAGCTAGTGCGTTTGGTATACGACTTCTACAATATGTAGCATCATTTAAAATAGTGGAATTCACAGCCCAAAACATGGGTAAATGATATCTTCTCATTCGCATTACATGATAGATGAAAAGTAAACGTGTCCACGGGTCGTTTGTCTTTGTGATGAATGTTTGAATTACTATATAGTATTTGACTTTGTAACAACCCGATTTTCAGTGGTGTCAAAAATAGTGGTTTTGGGACCACAAATCCGACAAGTAAGTTCGTATAATTAGTGTTTAAATTATATGAGTCAATAATAATTTTTATATTGAGTTTCAAATTGATGAATTTTAACTAAAAAAAAGTTAGTATAAGTGGTTTGGTTCAAAAGTCAAGTGGTTTTGGAAAATGAGGTATCGGGACCTCATTTTCGTAATTTATGGCCGTAAATATTTTTATTAAATATTTACAGAGTCGTAGTATAAGTGAATTGAAGTTTGGTCTGGTAATTTTGATGATTGATTACTTAATTGTGGTAAAATGATTAAATTGTAAAAGAGGTAAAAGTTAATTGCTATAGATTTAAAATACTAAAGGGACCAAAATGATTATTATACCATGTTCAAAAAGTCCAAGCAGTGGTGACATGATTAAATCCACTAACTTTTAGGTTATTTATTCATTAAGTCCTAATTAGTTTAAGGTTAAATTGAAATAAAGTTTGTTTAGTTGGAATTTTATATAATTGAAGGACTAATTGTGTAATTGGACCCTCCTTAAATGGCCTAATAATAGAAATGATGTGGAATTCTTTGGATTGCGGTAAATTGCAATTAAATCCTAATAAAATAAAGATTTACTAATTAATTTGTTTCTAGTATGAGCAGAAATGATGGTTTTGAGACCACAACTCTGATGTCTTAGGCCTTAAATGTTAATTGTTTAATATTTATGAGGTCATTAATTTCTTATTAGATTTTGGTTATGAAATTTTATCGTTTAGATAATTATTTAAGTAAAAAAGACTACATCGTAAAAGTTGTAAAAGTTGAGTTCTATAGGTTAAAGGCACCAAATGATAATGGAAATGTAAGGCAAGGCACTTATGTGGTAAATATACCATCAGAAGGGATAATGGACGGTTCTAGAGTCCAAATTTATTGAAATTGAATGTTTTAATTAAGGGCATAAAGGTAAATTAGTAATTAAGTAATGTTTTAATAAAACAATTTGATGAAATCAAGTTTCATCATCTTCTTGTCTTCACTTCATAGCCGAAAAGAAAACCTAGGGAGAAATAAGAACCATTCAACCATCTTTGAATCCTCAATGGCCAAGTGAAACTTCATCTGTTTTTAGTCATTTTTTATGTTTTTGAGTTTATATTAGCTCGATCTAACTAACCCAAGAATTAATTTGTAAAACTATCAAATATTTTGGATTATGCCATTAATGAGTTTGAGTGGTTTTTTAAATTTAATGATAAGTTATTAAGCTTGGTTGTTCTATAAGACTATTTTGTAAAGTATTTTTTAGTAATTTTAATGTTAAAGAACTAAAATATGAAAGTAGTGAAAGTAGGACTTGACATTAAATAAAAGCAAACAGGGTCTGTAGAGAGACCAAAACAATTGGGCCGAAATTAGTTTTAAAGAAAAATTGTTAATTTGCATGTTTAGGGCTTAAGGATTAAATTGAATAAAAGTAAAAAGTTAAGGAAATTTTCTTAAAAATGTCAAAAAGGACTTAATTTCATAAAATGATTTAATTTTGTTGTTGATTTAGTTAATTGAACGAAATTATTACATATATAGATCAAGAAATGAATTAATAGATAGATAAATAGAGGAAAAGGAAAAATTGTTGATTAGTCCACGGAGTTGTGTTTGGTGCAGAATTGGTTTAGGTAAGTTCATACAGTAAAGTAGTTGATTTAGTTGTTGTTTTGTTAATTATTTAATAATTTAGTTATGTTGTATTTAATTTGCTTTCATAGTACATATTAAATTGTGGAATTGAATCAAAATGAAATGAAATTATAATTGAGGGGCATGATTGGGAGTAAGGAAAGCAAATAATTGTATCATGTGATAAAGAAACACTTAAATGATTATATGATGTGTTAGTTATTATTTATGTTACAAATGAATTAAATTGATTGATATATGACAATTAGTAAATTGAATCAAACTGATTGATATATGATAATTAGTTAATTCGATGTTATGTCTGATAAATGAAAATTATATGGATGTGTACTCGTAATGGTATAATGTGAAGGAAGATAATTGGAATGGACATGGTATATGACCCATATGAACCTCGTGAATACTTAAGACACAAAGGACATGTTATTAAGGGTAATATAGTTTCAGGAGCTGGTCTTGGATGTTCTACTGATAGATAGTCCCTGTACTTGAGCCGTCATTGCAAATTAGTCTTGTAAGTTCATTTATATAAGTATGTTTAGATAATTTTCTAAATACTTGTTTGCGTATGTAATGGTAGTGATTCATGATTATTGAACATTTGATTTAACGGATATCAATAGTGAAACTGAAGTGTACTGAGCGTAATGACTCGGGCCTTGTGCCAAGCAGGCTTTATGCTGGTGAACTGTATCATATTGAGCCTTGTTCCTAGCAGGCTTCGTGCCGGTTTAACAGATTATACTGGATATTGGTGACTTGAGAACTCGTTAAATGATGATTTGGAAAATGAATTGAAACTTCTATACTGTAATACTCCTAATGATTCTTATATTCTATGTTAATATAATTTTATTAAATGTTATATTGTACAATAGTATAATCTTGAAACGAAAAGTGGAATACTAATTCTACTGAACATTTTCTCAAACGAGCGAATCCACTAATCATACTGAATGTTTGCTCAAACAAGTGAATCCATTGATTATACTGAATGTTTGCTTAAATGTGCGAATCCACTGATTTTATTGAATGTTTGCTCAAACGAGTGATAACTACTGGTTATATTGAATGCTTGCTTAAACGAGCATTATCCACTGATTATACTGAATAAGATTTTCGTACTGATGATTGGACACGAACACTCAAATAATGCTCCGAGTATTATTCATTGATAGAAGTTGCATCTAGTAAGAATTTGGTTATTTGAATTGTGTAATTGATCTGTTATATTTAATTTGGTAAGATTATCATTTAATTTAACGAACTTACTAAGCTTCAACTAAGCTTACTCCTTGATAAAGAATAAAGCTATGAATGCGGAAGCTGGATCGTAAGTTTGTCAAAAGTCACGGATTTGACTTAGGGCTTTAGACACGCGAAAAGAAAGATGAAGTTTGAAACAACCTAAAATATCAACGAATATAAATTAGATCTAAGAATTTAAAAATTTAAAGGAAGCAAATAAAATAAATAGAAATAAATTAAAAGAACGTGGTATGTAAATGTCCTAAGAAGCCTTGGAAACATGAAGAATCCACAACCCCCTTCAAGCGGCTCTAATTTCCCCTTCAATAAAGAAAACTTAGAAAGAAAAAGTTTGAAGATGATCCCCACAATCTAAAAGATTGTTAAAACTCTTGTAACAGAAAACTTAAGAACAATTCTTGAAAATAAAAACTCAAAGAGAATTTGAATAATAATCAATTGTGTGTTTGTGTACAATACCAAGCCCTATATATGGGCTAGCTAAATAAATCTAAATAAAACTCTTAAGTAAACTAGAACTCTAATTAATCTAAACAAGAAGTAGTTTTAGACTAAACAAGAAGTAGTTGTAGACTAAACTTTCTTGTTGATAACTCCTAAATAACTTAAAAAACTTAATAATTATAGAAAATTCGGAATAATAAAATGATAAATTAATAAAGACTAATAAATACAATATTGGGCTCATATTTAATAAAAATTAAGCCTAAAATCTGAGCCTAATATGAAACGCTTAAGCTTATGGGATTGATTAAGGTTCTTGAAGGGAAACGCTTAAGCTTGTTAACATTGTCCACATGAGCTTGTCATCATATATTGAGATTTTATGCCCACAAATAAAATTAGTCCATTTTATTTCATCATTGCTCCAAAATCCATCGTCGTGAAGTTTCAACTCTTCTTCTTGAATCTATTTTGTGACAAAGTCTTAAATGAATAAATTGAGTTTCAACTTTAGTTGGTTGGATTTGGATCTAGTGATTGGTCCTTGAGGAAACCTAAGCCCATCGTTATTAGGACCATTGAATTGAACCGAGCTGCTCGTATCACTCCTGTTCTATCCTCTATTTTGTAAATTACGTTTTGTGGCCAGGAGATCGAATCAAACTCAAAGAAATCACACTATCTCAAGGACTTTTGGTAGATTTTGAAACATTTTGGCTTATATGGCATGTAATAGGGCTATGGTTGCTGTGCTATGCTTTCAAGGCTATGTATGCTTGTTTGGGTACTTAGAGGTTAATTGATAGCCTTGTAGTATGCTAAATGGTGTTGATGTTTTGTATGACTATGAAATGGTATGATTGTTATGATTATTAAGAGTTAAGTTTTAGTAAATGACTATGAAATGGTATGTGACATATTAGTTGGTATGAAAAGTTGAAGTGACATATTTTGGTTACTGTTGAAGGTGCTTAATGTATGGTTGAGTTGTTGTATAGATTGGTTTTAGCCCCTCAACAAATAAGTGATGATTAAGCTTGATTTTGGTCACTTTTGGACACACACGACCTAGGACACGGGCTGTCACATGATCGTGTAATGAACACGGGTAGCCTATACGGGCATGTGCCCTGGGCGTGTTAGGTGTAGGGTTCACACGGGCCAACACAGAGGCGGAGACACGGGCGTGTGGCCCAAGTTAGCGAGTTACACGGGTAAACACATGGTTGGACACATGGGCGTGTAGTGGGCCACACGCCCATGTGGAAGAGCCACACGGTCGTGTAACCCCTATAGGTGAAAATTTTACAATTTTACCTGAAATGTTCTGATTTGTTCCTATTTAGTCTTTGATTGTTCGTAAACTGTTTTTAGGGCCTTGGGGGCTCGATTTAAAGCCGATAAATGTATGTTTAGTTCATTTTGAATTTTGTTCGTACTAAATGATTTTTCTTTAATTCTGAACGTTAATTAATATGAAAAGTGTCGATATGTACTGTAACCCTTCATAACCCTATTTCGGCGACAAAAATGGGATATGGGTGTTACATATTTTTCATGAAGAAAGATGTAATGGTTACTATGAGATAAAATAGGATCACATTGGGAGAATAGATTTATCCCAAAAAGATTAAGAATATATTGGATCTGGTGCCCTAAGTGTAATATTTTCATCCATGTACACTTATAATTTTTTCAAACAGATAGATTAATAAAATTATTCATGAATTACATTAATACCCTTTGTATTATTTCCTCATGTGGTTTTTGCATGTAAAGCAAAATAGAAGCAAATATTAGCTCATTAGTTGCCTAATGTTTAACTAAACTTAAACGGTATTACATGGTGGGATCATAATATGAAAATACAACTTATATTAGTAGACAAATCTAAACATGTCCTTAGTCTAATCAAGATTGAACAAACCGATTGAAAGGCTAATATGTTGCCTATCAAGTCCAATTGGGGAGATGCTTTGTCTGGGCATTGGAGCGAATGACTTTTAGAAGATAGAGACATAAATGTAATTGATTAGACTGACAGTACATCAGACAAGACCCAAGTAGAATAGATCCTTAATCTGTTTATGGATTTATTCACTTGTGACGTTCATAGTGTGACATACTTTAATTCTGAGTGGATGATGGACTATGTATGCATGACTTGTGTACTTTGATGTAAGTAAAAGCCCGAGTTCGAATAGATAAGAAATTGAAAGTTGTTGCGTTAGGTCTACAATTTTTGCAATATGTAGCATCATTCAAAATAATGGAATTTATAGCTCAAAACATGGGTAAAAGATATTCTCTCATTCATATTATATGATAGATGAAAAGTAAACGTACCCACTTGTCGTATGTTTTTGTGATGAATGACTGAATTACTATTTGATAATAATTGAATTTTTTATGAAGAAAGATGTAATGATTATCATAAGATAAAAATAGGATTAGATTGGGTGAATGAATTTATCCCAAAAGATTAAAGATATGTTAGATATGATGCCTTATTGTAGTATTTTCGTCTATCTACACTTGTAATTTTTTCGAACAGATTGGTTAATAAAATTATTCATGAATTACATTAATACCCTTTGTATATTTCTATCACATTGTATAAATGATACATGCGGTTGAAATCGTTAATTAGAGTCAGATTCTTTTACTTCACAAAGTTACCGACAGGTTAAATCGTGGAAGTGTCCTTCTGTAACACCCGAAATTATTTCTAAGGATTAAATTGATAATTTTAAGAATTTTAAGGCTTAAATGGTAAATTTTGTATGTTAGAGGACTTAATTGAATTGCGTTTAAACTTTAATGGGTTAATTCAGGAATTTCGAGATCAAATTGCAAGTCTAGTAAAGTTGTGGGTCAATTTGTAAACCCTAAAGCTGTGTAAGGGTTTCCGAGAAATTTACCATTTCTTTGAGTACTTAAACCCATTATGAGCCTTCTTCTCCTATTTTTCTATTCCCTTCAACCGAAACCTCATCTTTCCCTCTCTCCCTTTTCTTTTTTGAAAAAGCACCATTCAAAACCTTATCGTCGTTCGTGTTGTGCATCGCTCCCATCAATCCCTTTCTTGTGCTTGTACGAACAAAACCCCACATCTTAAACCTTCCTAGCCATAATCATTTGTGAGAATCGAGGATAAAACCTTTCGATTTTGCGTCACCATCCTTTACTTCGTCTTGCTGGTGATCGTTCTTGCTTTTGGTGAGTTGTAGGCTTGTGTTGGGGATTATTTTATGATTTTGTTATGGTGTTGCTGTCGTGCATGCGTCTTTTTGTCATTTACAGTCCAAACTACAAAGTTTCAAAGCCCATTTTACAAACCCAAATACTGTTTCACCCATTACAAAATAACCCAATTTCTAGCCCAACACTTAAAGCCTAAAAAGAATTTACCCTAATTCCCTAACCCTTGTGCTACCGCCTCCTTCCTTTGCAACTTGCCCTTGCCACTTGCATCTGACACCACCATCGACCACCACATGATTACCTGCAAAATAAAAAAGAAGACAAGATAGAAATAGGGCAAAAACAAAGAACACATTGTAATCTTTTGGCTATAAAAAGCCATCCGATTTGTAACAAAAAGCCCCCCTCTTTTTGGATTTTTCTTCACACAAAATTCACAAAAAAGATCAATAGAATCAAGGAATTTTTAAGGTATCTTCTTTTGTTTTGTTGCAATCTACATATATAACTTGTATGTTTGTTTTATTTATTTATTTTTATTTCGAATATATTAAAAAATAAAAAAACCTAAAAAGGAAAATATAACAGATTCAAAAAGATAAAAAAAAAACTAAAACTTAAATAAAAGCACATTTTCTTCCCTTTTTCGAAAAAAGGCTAGATCTATGTTTTAGACCAAAAAAAAATAAAAAAAGAAAGGATTTTTTACCTTTGGCCGTCGTGTGCGGTGGCCGACGACGATTGCCGACAGACGACGAGGGGTGGCCGATGGAGGAGATTTACCAAAAAAAAGGAGAAAAAAAGAAAAAAGGGAGAAGAGAGTTTTTTTGGTGTTTTTTGACGAAATGAGTGAAAAAATGAAGAAAAGAGGGGTTAAAGGGGGTTATATCGGTTCCCAAAACGACGTAATTTTGAGAGTGACTTAAAACACACCAAAACTATGTCGTTTTGATGTTACATCCTTGAGTTTTTTTTCCAAAAATGGGTAATTTTTGCTTTGGTCCTTCCTCATTTTTATTTGTTTCAATTTAGTCCTTAATGCTATTTTGAATTTATTTTAAATTTTCCCAATAGTTTTAAATACTTTACAAATTAATCTTTTGACTTTTGGCAGTATGATAAGTTACCACGTGTCCCAATTTTGGGTTATCTGCACATTGAGCCCCTATTTTCTTCAAAAATTTCATTTTAACCCTCAAATTTTTCTAAATTTACATTTTAACCCTTAAACTTTTAAAATTATATTTTAACCCTAAAATTTTCTAAAATTATATTTTAACCCTTAAACTTTTCCAAAATCACATTTTGACCCTAAACTTTTCCAAAATTGCATTTTGACTAAACTTTTCAAAAATTGCATTTTAACCCTTAAACTTTTCCAAAATTATATTTTAACCCCTAAACTTTTCCAAAAATTATGTTTTGACCCTATATTCTCTGAAACTTCATTTTCGACTCCTTTTTTCCTTTTTTCTTCAATTTTTGTACATAAAATTTTATTATTTTCTTTACTGTTTTAATTAATCCTGTTTCTTGATTTTGTTTCGCGTTTTTTATTCCGTACTTTTTATATTATTAATCCTATGTTTATTTTTGCATCTATTTATCTGCTTAATTGTTTCGTCTTCGTATCATTTAATTTTTCCAATAAATTACATATTCGTGTTTAAGTTACGCACTAATTTTTAATTAAAATTGTTTTCTATTCAAAAGATGCAAATGATTTAAAATCGAGACAATATCCTTTCGTGTGAAAACTTTGAAAAACCATGCCCTAACGTGCTGGTTGTTATTTTCATATAACTCGCACAATCGAATATCCTCTCTAAGACTTTTCAAAATGTCCTTTAAATTCGAAATTCTAAGAATGTCGTGCCCTAACATGTTGGACACGACTTCAATTCTCCGAAAAATTCGAAACACACGGGCATTTTTCTTCAAATTCTATTTTTGAATATCATGCGAAATAAGTTACGTGCAAAAGGATCGTATTTTAAACTTCACTCGAGATATCAAATTTTTAATAAACAAGACCGAAAAATAGTCGACGTGGTACCAATTTTGGGCGTGTAAGGGTGTTAATCCCTCCTCACATGTAACCGACTGTCGATCCCATTTTTCTGGATTTTGAAGACCAAAATATTTTTCAAAACGGATTTTAAACGTTTTGTAGTGATCCAATCACACCAAATAAAAAGATTAGTGGCGACTCCATTTTTCAATTTAAAAATATTTTCGAGACTCTTTTTTCTTTTTCGAAAAAACGTTTCGATAGTTTGGCGACTCCACTGGGGACATTTTTTAAAATAAAAGAGAGTCAAGCCAAAAATCAATTATTTTCGAGTTTTTTTGTTAAAATTTTTAAACACTTAATTTTGTTTAATATATGATCCTTTGCATTTTTGTGTGATGCTATATTATGTCAATATTGCTAGTTAAGTTTACATTCATATGCATTTTTTACTGTTCCTTTAAGTGGAAGTGGGAACCTACTCCTTCGTGAGGTTTTCACCTCCGTGCAAGATAGTGAATCGCTTACGGGATTTACATCCGTACCCATGTTTTCGTGAAGTTTTCACTTCCATGCAAATATGTGAGAAATGTGTCCCCCTAAATCGAACTCATCCGTATGAGCCTATAATGGGTGAGGATCGAGGAATCTGCCGGTTTGGCTACCCTTTACTCTAGAGCCTAAACCACATATAATGAACCATAAGTACTTAGAAGGAGTTATACCGAACCTTTTAGCAACTATCCAAGACAATTTCTTAGGTTCTTTGTTCTATACCTGTATACTGATATCGATGGTTTTGCTAACTTGTTCTATTTTGTCTCTTTTGCTTGCATTTCATCATCATTCTCAAGAAAAGGTATTGATTTAAGTTCGATTACCAAATATGCAGTTTTGTCTGGGAAGACGGATTTCTTAATAAAGTGGAAGACAATATGGTTGTGTGTATATGGTCAAAGAAAGATGATAGCCTACTAGAGGTACATAAGTCAAAATCTTGGAGTTTCACATAGATAAGCATGATTCAGAATAATTCGCACGAGCTAAAGAATGAGATCGATGAGATAATGAGACAATGCAGATATTCTACCAAATATGGTGATTTGCTTTACTTGCTCAAGATTAAGAAGCTGATAAGCATAACCGGGGAGCGAGCATTAAGTCACATCTGAGATGAAGAAAAGGGATAATAAGTGCATTACCTGGAAGAGTTCGTAAAACTTAAATTTGTTGTACCTTGACACAAGGAAAAGGTCGACATATTCGTATTAAGAGTTAGGGATCGATCATCTTCCCCAAGACATCAGTGCATATAGAGGATGTGGTCTCGGATTTGTGACTAAGTTGAAAGGCAAGACAAGCTAAGAATGAAGAGTTCAAAGGTAGAAGAACTTGAGGTCTCATTGTGAAGTTGTGAACTACGAGTTAAGCTTCTCAATGAAATTGTAGAAACAAACAATGAACAACTTCAACACTTTCACGGGCAGGACAAAGATAAAGATTATATTAGAAATGAAGCTTAGCTCCCAAAGGTGAAGAAGTGACTAACCACTTGCAGACCTTAGTCATTCAAGATTGATGTTTTGAGCTTGAAATTAGAGTTAAATTGAATAAATTTAGCTTGGAAGATTAAGACTTTGAGCATCAAGGCACGACCATATATGTATCTGCCATATGTAAAGAATTTTGTCTTCTAGAGAAGTTGTTCTAATGGGATTGAATTCAAAATCAATGTCTTTTCTTATATTGCATAGATGCATTCATTCGCATTGCATTTTCACATATTCTGACTAATTAAAACTTTAACAGTTATACTAGTAACCATTGAAAATCCACACCATTATAACACTCGCAAAAAAACCAAAGCCATGGAATAGAGTTTAGAAAAACTTGAGCAAATCCAAAGAGAGATGCGAGAACAAATGCAAGAACAGTTATAGGAACAAATAACAATGATGTATAGGGAGATGAAAGATCAATTCATTGAAGCCCAAAGAAATTTGATGAATGAATTAGCCCAAATGAGGCAAAGCGAGGCCGACAAAGGAAAAGATCATGCGATAAACCCAACCGAGGAAGAAGAAGATCCTATTAATCCCCTAGGATATACACCCCCTCTTAACCAAGCTCCACATGAGACCCTCACACGAGAACCAACTGTTACTATAAGGGCCCAGCAACATGCCACTGGTACATCAAGACAAGTTAATTATCCAGTAGGATCGAGATCTAACCTTGAAGATAATATTGTAAACCTTAGAGTCCCTGATTTTGATGAAATAATGAAGGTGGATCTTCCCAGACAAATGGAGGAAAAGCACAAGTAATTAGAGGAAAAGATTGAAGTAATGTAAGGACCTGAAAATTTTTACGAGATAAACTCTAAGGAATTGAGTCTAGTCCCAGATTTGGTACTCCCTCCCAAATTCAAGGTTCCAGAATTTGAGAAGTATAATGGAACGAGTTGTCCAAAGGCCCACATTACCATGTTTTGCAGCCCAATGTGATTTTCACGCAGGAATAACAGGGCATTCGATCGAGAATTGTTTTACTTTTAAGAAGATGGTTGAAAGACTCATTAAAAGGGGAGTCGTGAGGTTCGATGACTTAGTAAGGTCCAACATAGAGAAGAATCCATTATCCAATCATCCGAATCAAGAGGCAAAATGAGAGTGTTAATGCTATTGTCGAAGAAAAGAATGGATATGAAAATCATTCGTGAATTCATTTTTATGCTCTTGGAAGTATTCTGAGTATTTGGACTATAAAGGAGCTCCCTATAGCTTTTAGGACATCTTTGGAGTAATACTCAAAATACACCTATTGCTCTAAGCCCGAGAGCAATAAGGACCTTTTTGTAAGGGGCATGTAATCCTTATCTTTTATTTTAATGAGAATAATGCATTTTCTGTCTCATTTGACAAATATTGTAAATACATTGGACAAACATTCTTTCCACGCCTTACAAATAATCATCCTAAAACTCATTTGTTCTCATCTGATTTGACAGATGTTTTCATGCATACTCATACCGTGCAATCATTCTCAAAATTCATTTGTTTCTTTGGATCTCTATTGGTTCCTTTAACAGGTTGTTTGATATCAATGATATGAGCGACACTGCTACTGACTCAGATCCTTTTGAGAAGGACGTGTTGTCTGGAAAATTATCAAGGATGTAACTTGTCTCCCGATCTGCTACAGATGTTTGAGCAAGATAGGAAACGAACATCACCTCGAAAAATTGTGATTTAAATAAGAATTGAGGAATGTGTCTTTGCGAAAACAAGGTAAGATGCTTCGAGAATCCAAAGGTTTTTGCACGGTCCTATTAAAGCTTGCTGAGTTTAAGGAACTGATGTCGTAACAATACAATCCAATTCCCTGAAACTCCGAAGAATGAGGCTTGACTTGTGACGAAAAAGAGGTAAAAAAAAAGGTCGAGATAAAAACCCGCCAAAGGCATCTTGAAACCCAAATGGCATTTTGAAAACCTATGTATCTACTTCATCTCTTCACGTCATGGCCTTTTTTCTAAGTGGGGGCATGGACGTCACCGAGCAAATTTTTCCAAAAGCTTCCAATGAGTATCGATTCATTACTTCACCGAATGGGTAGAAGCCAATTCCTATGCCAATCGACGGTTAAGCAAATTTTTGAAAAAAAGAAAGATTATATGTCGATGTGGAAGGGAAAAAACGATCATATCCGATAACGATTTGAATTTGAACAATAGCACGATGGCGGAAGGTTTCAGCTAATTCAAGATCAAGTATCACGATTCAATAACCACGTCGCCAAAGGTAGATAGGGCAGTGGAGGCAACAAATAAAGATACCGAAGGATCAATTGGAAGATAGCAGAAACCTACAATGGTTCGACATGAGAAATCACCATTTGCCCTTAATGCTTATCGAGCTTCTATCAAAACATCTACCACGACAACACCTTTTTCACTAGAATGAAAGTCGTCCTACCCGTTGGAGTCAAGTTTCTTTCCCTCCAGATTTTGTTAGAATTAATAAAGCAGAATGAATTAATCTAGATACGATCAACTAAACTTGATCAAAGAAAATATGCTTACCCAAAAAAAAGGAGAGGTCGAGGTGAAAATCCGTAAAGGGCATCTCGAAACCTAAGGAGATTTGAGTTGAAAACCTGAAAGGGCAGCTCAATTTGAATAAAAAGAAGAGGCATGAAGTGATCTTCTCTCTCTCAAAAGTAACAAGGTGGAGAAAATTTACACCTTAAGGCATTAACGAAGTACTCCAAGTTTCATGGACACATGTTAGGCTCAGAATGGTTCTCATCAAGTTTGCTCAACGAAGTTCATACTTTCATATCTGGGGCACCTGATTTCATTCTTTTTTCATCTTATGTGTCATAATTTTTTGCCATTTCTTTATATTTCTTTCATTCGAGCTTTGTTTCCAATAAAATCCAACTTTATCCCTCTTATGACCTTGTTCAAGCATTGTTGCATTAAATTAACAGATAATGGATTAATGTGAAAATATTTTGTGTATCACTTTAGAAGCTTCCTAAAAGGTACAGAGACCTGAAACAGGACCACCCGTTGGAAAGAAACACGCTTGAGGATTAGAAAGTTCCCCGGAGCAAGTAGTTCAGATTATGATTCCGAAATTGATTTTAATTTTAAGGATACCGGTGATAAGACTTAGACAAACGACGAACAACGTCGACTAAGGACCAAAATAAAATCATTTCTGCATTCATCATGCACACTCATTTAGTTAGGAGCATTTGACTCATCCTGATCATGACATCCTAATAATCTGGCCTACATAGAGCCCCATTAAAGCATATTCTACAGGTTTCATTACCGCGAAATGGCGAAATGAATCAAGGAAACATGAAGATGTGATAGGAAATGTTGAGGTCGCAACGAAAAACCGGTACCATGAAGATTTGAAGGGAAAGGTTGAGGTTGCAATGGCAAACCTGGTACCTCAAAAGATATGATGGGAAAGGTTGAGGCCACAACAGTGAACTCGGTACCGTGAAGATTTGAAGGGAAAGGTTGAGGCTATGATGGTGAACCTATTACCTTAGAAATATGATGAAGAAATTGAAGCCGAGACGGCAGATCTTATGCCCAAAAGATCGCGACGGTGAATCTTCTACCTTGAAGTTACAGCGAATCAGATCAAAACTGCAAATGCAAGTCTTGATCTCTTTGAAGTTATAGTAAGAGCAAGATAAAACTTCGACATCAAAACCTATCTACCCGAAGTTGCAGTGGAGTTGAATTCAAACCACAGTAACAGATCTCAATCTCCCTGAAGTTAAGTGGAATAAAGTGAAGCTACATCATTCCAATTTTTTACCCCTAATTAAGAGGGGCAGATTGAAGATTCCAATCTTTTACCCCTAACCAAGAAGGGCAGATTGAATATTCCAATCCTTTACCCCTAACCAAGAGGGGAAGATGAAGTTGCAAGTGAAGTAAGTGAAGTTACAGTAGCAAATTTTTTCTTTTTGAAACAGCCTTAAGGCAAGATGAAGTCACAACGCTAAATTCCATCTTCTAGAGTCGTGAAGAAGTGGATGCAATGAAGATTGAAAGACCAATGAAGCAAAGAATGGGCTACTTGAAGAAAGAATATCAAAGAAATGGGACCGGACAAATTTGGTCCTCCTTTTGGTCTTTGCTCCATTCTCGTCCTACGATAACGAGCAAAGAGGGGCAGTTGTAGAAGACCCAATTTGACCGGGCCCATTCCATTCAAAACCATCCAAATAAAATAAAATAAAGAACTGAAATTTATTTTCAATTTAAAGTCCAAACTACAAAGTTTCAAAGCCCATTTTACAAACCCAAATACCAATTCACCCATTACAAAATAACCCAATTTCCAACACTTAAAGCCTAAAAAGAATTTACCCTAACTCCCTAACCCTTGTGCTGCCGCTTCTTTCCTTTGCAACTTGCCCTTGCCACTTGCATCTGACACCACCACCGACCACCACATGATTACCTGCAAAATCAAAAAGAAGACAAGACAGAAATGGGGCAAAAGCAAAGAACACATTGTAATCTTTAGACTATAAAAAGCCATCCGATTTGTAACAAAAAGCCCTCCTCTTTTTTGGATTTTTCTTCACACAAAATTAAAAAAAAAATCAATTGAATCAAAGAATTTTCAAGGTATCTTCTTTTGTTTTGTTGCAATCTACATATATAACTTGTATGTTCGTTTTATTTATTTATTTTTATTTCGAATATATTAAAAAATAAAAAAACCTAAAAAGGAAAATATAACAGATTCAAAAAGATAAAAAAACTAAAACTTAAATAAAAACCACATTTTTCTCCCCTTTTTCGAAAAAAAGGCTAGATCTATGTTTTAGACCAAAAAAATAAAAAAGAAAGGATTTTTTACCTTTGGCCGCCGTGAACTGCGGTGGTCGACGGACGGTGAGGGGTGGCCGGCGGAGGAGACTTACCAGAAAAAAGAGAGAGAAGAGATAATTTTTTTGTGGTTTTGGAAGAAATCGGTGAAAAAATAAAGAAAAGAGGGGTTACAAGGGGGTTATATAGGTTCCCAAAACGACGTAATTTTGGGAGTGACTTAAAACACACCAAAAGTACGTTGTTTTGATGCTACATGCCTGAGTTTTTTTTCAAAAATGGGAAATTTACCCCTTTGGTCCTTTCTTATTTTTATTTGTTTCAATTTAGTCCTTAATGCTATTTTCAATTTATTTTAATTTTACTCAACAGTTTTAAATACTTTACAAATTAATCTTTTGACTTTTCGGAGCTTGAGAAGCTGCCACATATCCTAATTTTTGGGTTATTTGCATATTGAGCCCTTGTTATCTTTAAAATTTTATTTTGACCCCAAACTTTTTTAAAATTTCATTTAACCCTTAAACTTTTCTAAAAGTGCATTTTAACCCTTAAACTTTTCTACAATTACATTTCAACCCCTAAACTTTTTTAAAATTACATTTTAACCCTTAAACTTTTCCAAAATCACATTTTTGAACCTAAACTTCTCTAAAATTGCATTTTAACTCCTAAATTTCTCCAAAATAATATTTTGAGCCCCAAACTTTTCCAAAAATTATGTTTTGACCTCGTATTCTCTAAAACTTAATTTTTGACTTCGTTTTTTTTCCTTTTTCTTCGATTTTTGTACCTAAAATTAATTATTTTTCTTTTCCTTTTTAATTAATCCTGTTTCTGATTTTGTTTCGCGTTTTTTATTCCGTACTTCTTATATTATTAATCATGTGTTTTTTTTTGCATCTATTTATCTGCTTAATTGTTTCGTCTTCATATTATTTAATTTTGCCAATAAATTGCATATTCGTGTTTAATTTACGCACTAATTTTTAAATTAAAATTGTTTTCTATTCAAAAGATGCAAATGATTTTAAAATCGAGGCAATATCCTTTCATGTGAAAACTTCAAAAAACCATGCCCTAACGTGCTAGGTGTGATTTTCATATAATTCGCAGAATCAAATATCCTCTTTAAGACTTTTCAAAATGTTTTTTAATTTCAAAATTCCGAGAATGTCGTGCCATAACGTGTTGGACACGACTTCAATTCTTCGAGAAATTCGAAACACACGGGCATTTTTCTTCAAATTCTATTTTTGAAAATCATGCAAAATAAGTTACATGCAAAAGGATCGTATTTTAAACTTCACTCGAGATTTTAAATTTTTAGTAATCAAGACCAAAAAATAGTCGACATGGTACCAATTTGGGCGTGTACGGGTGCTAATCCGTCTTCACATGTAATCGACTCCTGATCCCATTTTTTTGGATATCGAAGACCAAAATATTTTTCAAAATGGATTTTAAACGTTTTGTGTGTGATCCAATCACACCAAATAAAAAGATTGGTGGCGACTCCATTTTTCAATTTAAAAATATTTTTCGAGACTCTTTTTTTTTTTCGAAAAAAATGTTTCGACAATTATAAATTTTGAGATTATGCGAGGGTGAAATTATATTAGTGACCCTTTCGATCTGATCATATCTACTAGGCCGGGTAAAGGGGGTTACACCTTCGAAGTTATTCATTCGATAAGGGCTAATCATTGGGTGGTTCTTATGTTTAATTTACTATTATTAAGGAAGAATTGGTGATTGAGGCATCTTCAATCACAATAACTGGCTTACTAATGAGTGAGAAGACATCTATAGTTCGTGATCAATTTTGAGATCGAGACTGACGTCACATTCGAGGTTGGAAATTTCATTAATTGGGTTTATTTGATTTTATTTTGAAATCAATTTTTATTTACTATGTTATTGTCCTTCGATTTTTATTTATTTAATTTTGTATTACTTTAATCCCCTTTATTTTTTTATGCAGGACTACAAGAGTCATGGGCACAAAACTGCCTACTAAACGCCCTGGTTGTAAGAAATTCAAACACTATTAGATCAATCCTCGTGGGATCAACCCTACTCTCTATATTATGAATTTTATATTATGTTTTTAGGCATATTATTTATTTTTGGTGGATTCAACACCCATCAAATTTTTGCGCCATTATCAGAGGTTGGCAATAATAACTTTTTTTTCCTTTATGATCAAGTCAGATACAAGAGAACCACCTTGTGACTATTGCCCAAGCATTATGAAAAGAAACCATACAACACAGTAAACTACCAGATGGGTCTAAAGTTGCAAACAATGAAACCAGAGAAGGAAGTATAGTAGTGACAGAGATCGTCGACGAACTACCTTGTGATATAAGAGTTGATCTGCCGTAATTTGATATGTCAAATTAGGCTTTTTAGAACGCTTGATGAGTTTGTTCGCAAGTAATTTATGAGTATTTTCTATGTTTTTCATTGATTTTTAATTTTAGTATTGATGGTCGTTTTTATTTAGTTTTAGTCCTTTTGAGGCCCAAATTAGCATATTGGTACCATTGAAAGTCTAATGGTGTGTTTGACTTTGTGTAGGGAGGCGACGATAGCCAAACCCTAAGGAGAACTGCACCTGATGTGGGTGTTGCGACACTAATGCGAGGATGTCCTGACACTATGCCTTCATCACCTCATAGGAGCAAGACTTCAATGAGAAACCAACTTAGAGCAATTTGTTGAGGATGTTGCGACATTGAGCCCAAAGTCGCGACACCAAGTCTCCAAGGTCGCGATATCATTGCTGCTTGTTGACATTCTTTCATTAGGGACCTTATACTTTCTATCTATAGCATAATTTCATGACAATTTTTAATTTATTCAATTAGTCCATAATGTTACAAAGTTATCTAGCAAGCTTAATTAGATTTCCAATTTTGATCCTTATCATAATCTAAGCTTATTAATTATCAATTTCTTCAAATCAAGCTCAAAATCATCAATTTCTCTATAATGGCAACTTGCTAAAAACTTAACAATTGAACAAATTGATACATGGGCTAACTAAATCAAGCTCCCATTATTCAAATTTAATGAAATCAAAGAAAACTAGCTTAGGGACCTTACTTGATTAATGGTCAATTGCTTGAACGAAATGGAGTTTTCTTTTTTTTTTTCTCTATCTCTTTAATGGACGATTGGTGCTTTGGGAAAGAAGATGATATTTTATCATCTTCCACTATTTTAATTATATATAGCTAGATTAAGAATATATTAAGATTAGTTAATCATGTTTATGTTATTAATTAACCCTATTTATTTTCTTTAATTATAACTATATTAATTTAATGGCTATCATCATCATTCTCCACTATCTACCATTTAAAATTGGTTAATTAACCATTTTGGTCCTTTGGATAAAAATTATCTAGGTCCCCAAACATTTTTTAAATTAAACTCAATAGCGATTGGATTTTTTTAATTTAGACCCTAAACTTTAATTAACTATTTTCTCAGTTAAATTATTTAATTGATCTTCAATATATTTTCTTAATATCTTCATTAATATTTGTATTTCGTCCTTATGGAATTTATTTATGAAAATAGGATTTCAAAACTGTATTTTTCAACACTACATAAAATCAGATCGTTACAAACAATGTGCAAATATTTTCTCGTTTAAAAATCTAAATCTTTTTTTTTATAATAATTGTAGGTATCAACTATTGTGAATTGTGGTTTCTTCTCTTTGTGGGAGTTATGATTTCTATACCATCCTTAGTTTGGTAAATAATCAAATATTTACATCAATTTTTTTAATATACTGGTGTGATTACATGGTAGTATCTGTTCATACTTTCTTAACCCTTTGACAACATACACACAGAGTAGTGATTAGGGTGCGTGCGTGAATGAATCAAATTTTTTATTGGAGGATAATATGCTTTTTACACAAGTCCTAAAATTACCCATAGCTCCTCCTTAACTCATAAATTGGAGGATAATATGCTTCAGCTCTCTCGAACTCACGCCCTATTGTATTGACAACAATACTTATATCAATCGAACTAAGACTCAATTGAAAAATTGAGAAGTTATTTAAATGAATTAGGAGTTAATGAAATCTATTTCAACTGCAAAATAAGAGTTGATGCAAGCATTGAAACATTTGTTTGTTCTTTGTTTTGTTCATAGATGATTGGTGTACACTTGGCATTGAGTATTTATTTTTGCATGTCCATACATATTACATTGTACTATTTATTTAAATGTATTATTATTGTAATTTTGAAAATCTAAACATACTTGATATTTGAATTTAATAATTATTTTTATTTAGTTTTAAATTTTATTGGATATTTTTATATTTTCTAATTTAGATTAGTCTTTGAGAAATGTTGTAAAAAATTTTAAATGTGCCAAACTTTTAGTGATGGGAAGGAATAGAATTGATGGGAGGTAAATTGTGATGGAAATTTGTGACAAAATTTATAATAATATGGTTAAATTTCAAGTTAAAAAATATTAATACCATATATATTTATGAACTCTTTTAAAGATTAGAATGATAAACTTATTTTTTTTTAAGCCTCAAATTTATCATTTTGGAATTCTTTTAAAAAATATATAATTTAGCATTGTTATATTATTTTCAATATATTTTTAGTAATTTTATATAATTTTAAATATTTGAATAACATATTCATAAAAAATTGGAAAAAATATATATTTTATAATTGTTTTGAATGTTTTGTAATTTCGTAAGAGTGACCAGTTTGCACATTTTCGAAACTATCAAAGACTTAAGAGGTATTTACATCAATTTTTTATTCAAGTCATTCAAATTATTTGAATTATTCGAGCTATAAATTCCAACTCAACTCAAATTCGAAAAACCAAATTACTTCTCCAAATTGATTCAAAATACCAAATAACTCGACTCAATCAACACAAAATTTAAAAAAATGATTTTTTTTTCAAATCGAATCGAGGTTTACTCGTCCCTAAGGAAAAAAAACCTACATTTGCATTTATGAAAATTCAAATTCTCAGGTTTTATTATTATTTTTGGTTATATGTATAACATCATAGCATTTATTATAATTATATTAATTGCTGACTATAGAAGGCTAATACTTACATTTCTGACAACTAAAATCAGATCTTACATTCAAGTAACCAACTTCAATTAGTTTTCCATTACACACCCTTGATTATATGGAGAATTTTCCAACAATTTGTTATCTCTTCCTCGCAGTATATTAACTGAAATGTACACATCGTAATCCATAAAGCTACAGTTTTGTTAATTTTATATTGAGTTATCCTTCATTAACAAAGTAAATCCACAATGAAGCACAAGCATCTTTTGTTCTAATTTTTCTGTTCACGACCAAGCCTTAGAATAAGAGACAATGAATGAAATATAACCATGTATGTAAATAGAGCAAAACACCCACAACTTTAATTCACAACTTCTTTTATTTATTTATTATTTTCACTACAAGCACTATGACTATGACTATGACCATGAACATCCCAAATAACCTAAAAACAGCTTTCACTATGTCATGGCATCCCTATTTCGATTCTTGATGATGGAGGATGTCTACAAACAAATTATCCTTCTATTCCTAGGATTATTTGAGATTACAAAAACTGAGGCCAACCAACATCTACAAACTACTTTTACTACCGGGCACAATAGAGCTAGAAAATATAAACCAAATCCACCACCATATTTAGCATGGATGTTCTAAAGAACTGCTGGAAATGAAAACAGCCACCATCACCACACATCTCTAAGATATCGTCCTTCCACTTGGAGTTTCTTCACCATAGACTCCGCCTTTGACGACTCCATGTTCCCCTAAAATTCATACTCAAGTTTAAAAATTAATGTTACTACTAATCAAGAAGTGGTTCTTGAGTAGAGGACTCCTCTCAGACAATCATCAATACCTGCTGCTGAACGATGGTGTGCAAGCTGCGAAGAACATCTCTTGCCATACCCTTGGCATCACTACATACGTAAAGATATCCTCCCTTACTTATTAGGCTCCATATATATGTTGCCTGTACTCCGAAAACAAAAGATGTTATAACGATTCTTTTACATATCATGAAGTGCAATATCTATGCTTCCTACTACTTACCTTATCCATCATCTTATGTTGAATATACTCCTTTTTTGGGCCCTCTCGTGAGAATGAAACGAAGAGCTCAGATAGAGCACCTTGTTTCGCAAAACTATTGAGCTCGTCTCTGTAAATGAAATCCTAGAAAAGTCGCCAGAAAAGTAAATAAATAAAATCCTACATTGGTTGAAAATTACAATGAGACATCCTCATTATTTTGCTTAAAGACCATTAGTATCAAAATCAGATCCAAACCATTTTTCGATTCCTACATCCAAAAAAGAGTAGAGATGGACCAAGTTCTGCACCATCTTCTTTAAGGACCACTCTTTCCTATAAATAACAGTTAGTTATAAGTTATTTTCTTCTCGTTTTTTTTTTGCAAAATGAAAGAATATGTAAAACAAAGAGTAATTAACTTGTAGAAAACCTCGAAAAGGTGTTAATCTAGTCCCAGGTCCAACCATGATGATCGGAATAGAAGGATCTGCTGGTAACTTAAAATTAGATTGCCTAATAAAAATAAAAGCCCCGCTACAATCACTGCTTTTCTCTAGAGAAACTGCATTCTAAATTTTTTTCAATGCAATTAGATGTCAGATGCCACTACAGCCCAAGTAATGTCTACTGGGTACATGAACTCTACGGGCATATAAGAAAGTAAAAAATGCAGAAGAGCAACCAAAGAAATTACAGTCACTACCTTCATCTAGGTCGAATGCACTCCCCGATTAATTCTTCCGGTTGGAGTTAGACCATAGACTAAAGCACAAGTTACATGAATTCTACCAGATACAAACCTGCTTAAACCAACCCACAATTCTTATTAATTTGAAGTATAAGGTAATACTGCATTGATAATGTCAAAAGGAAAAATCTAATCACCTAGGAGAGGATGAGATAGAATAATAACGCGGTTGTAGTCGAGGCGCTATAGCAGCAAAAAATACACCGATGGGAGGTTTCGCAAATGGGAACTGACCCATAACCTCGGGAAGACTTCTTTGACTTCCAACAACCCATTGTGAGTACTCATCTTGGGCAAAAGGAATAAGAGCACATAATCAAGAGGAAAATTTTATAACCACCACGAACACATGAGAAGATAAAGACAAAAGCAACACTAAGTATTTCATCAACCTTCCCCTGTGATGATGACAATAACTTGAGTCTTTCCGCTTCACTGGGTTCAGTGGCATGAGCAGCCAACGCAACCAAAGTAGCCTGACAAAATAATAGTTTGTATAAAAAGAAAAACGTTATTTAAGCAACAAAATAACGGTTTCTGGGTGGTGGAGGGGAGTTACCTTCCGCGGAGGGTTCAAGAGATCTGCATATCGTGCCAAGGCTGCTTTCAGTGTACATGGACTACTGAAAGGAGGTGGTAATCAGCTTTCGATAGGCATGCCATCCTCGTTATCGGTGTGTATAGAAAACAACAAATCCATAGGTTGACCCAACAATCCGGTTCCTTCCTCGACAGTCTCAATGCTATTATCAGCATAAACACCAACATGATCACCAGTTTCATATCTGAAACAGTTCAACTTATTAATTGCATAAGATTATAAAATCATAAAGCGATGTTATCTATCTTTTTAAACCAAATTTGTGGGGAAAAAGCACATAAAAACAATAACATATTAATACTATGATCACAGATGATTTATTTTAGAAGACCAATTTTGTAAAGTAGCAAACATTTCAAAACAGTGAACTTACGTTACAGAAGTCCCTAATATGTCGAACTCCAGATGTATGCAACAGCGATCAGATTCTGGTTTGTGGAGCTCTCTCTGGATGGCGACATTAACTCTTTGTGCAAATTATTTAACAGTGATCTCAAAAAGGATTATTTGAGATTACAAAAACTAAGGCCAAAAAACATCTACAAACTACCCTTGCTATCGGGCACACTAGAGCTAGAAAATATAAACCAAATCCACCACCATATTTGGAATGGATGTTTTGAAGACCTACTGACGAAATGAAAAAAGCCACCATCACCACAAATCTCTAAGATTTTATCCTTCTATCTGGAGTTTCTTCACCATAAACTCCGTCTTTGACGACTCCATGTTCCCCTGAAATTCATACACAAGTTTCAAATATTAATGTTACTACTAATCAAGAAGTGGTTCTTGAGTAAAGGACTCCTCTCAGACAATCATCAATACTTGCTGCTGAACGATGGTGTGCAAGCTGCGAAGAACATCTCTTGCCATACCCTTGGCATCACCACATACGTAAAGATATCCTCCCTTACTTATTAGGCTTCATATATGTGCTGCCTGTACTTCGAAAATAATAAACGTTATAACGGTGCTTTTTAATATCATAAAGTGCAATATTTGTTGCTTCCTACTACTTACCTTATCCATCATCTTATGTTGAACATACTCCTTTTTTGGGCCCTCTCGTGAGAATGAAACGAAGAGCTCAGATAGAGCACCTTGTTCCACAAAACTATTAAGCTCGTCTTCGTAAATGAAATCCTAAAAAAGTCGTCAGAAAAGTAAATAAATAAAATCCTACATTGGTTGAAAATTACAATGAGACATGCTCTTGATGTTGCTTAAAGACCATTAGTATCAAAATCAGATCCAAACCATTCTTCGATTCCTACATCCAAAAACGAGTAGAGATGGACCAAGTTCTGCACCATCTTCTTTAAGGACCACTCTTTCCTGTAAATAACAGTTAGTTATAAGTTTTTTTCTTCTCGTTTTTTTTTGTAAAATGAAAGAATATGTGAAACAAAGAGTAATTAACCTGTAGAAAACCTCGGAAACGTGCTAATCCAGTCCATGTAAATGCAACATTAGGTATAAATAATAGGATTCATTAACTCGACTCGACTTAATTCGAATTTTTTTGACTCGATTCAATTCGAAAAAAATTTCAAATTGAACTCGGTTGCAAAAGCAGGATTTGTCAACTCGACTAACTCAAAATTTTTTGACTCGATTCGACCTGACTGGATCGAATACTCACCCGTAGTACAAAGTCTAATTTGAATGTTCTTTCGAGGTAGCCACCAACCTCAGTAAACCATTTGTAAAATCTAGAAGAGTTATCGGTTGGCTCCCCTTCTCCATAACTACAATGTCATGCTCAACTATGATAAAATACCCTATACTTTACGTAACGCAGAAACAAATACACAACCAAGAATAACTTCAGTAGAATTGAGAATCTATCTTACGTGGCCACCATGAAAAAAGCCAAAGTCTCCTTTTTAAGCTTCTCTTCATACTCTTCATCATCAACAACATAGTCATCCTGATATAAAACACACAATGTGATGAATGTAATCGTAAATACCAAGAGACAAAAAATTCTCAGTACAAAACAAGGTAACAAGTAATTCCCTATACATACCAGGTCAACAGCTTTGACTGCTACTTTCTCATATCTTGCCTTGAACTCTTCAGCCAAAGCCTACAACAGGAAATCCACAAATCAACACGTGAGCTGTTAACTAAAACAAGACATCTTTTCCAAACATACGTGCTAAGCACATATCGATTGCGACAAGTATAACGACAAGTAACAGTGGAAAAACAACTCCGCACGTAGCTAAATTATCCGCTATTAACGACAAAACAACTAATAACAAAGATTTACTAACAAGAATTATATCCGCCATGTTTCCAACTATAGTTATGTCCTTGTTTCTTTGAGCTCGGAATGACGAAAGCAATGGACATAACGACTTAACAAATTATATCCACCACGTTTCCATCTATAGTTACGCCCTGGTTTTTTGAGCTCAGAATGACGAAAGCAACGGACATATCGACTTAGCATCGAATAAAACAATTTATTACAACTAAATCTACAGCTAAATCATCCAAATCTTGGAAAGCATATGAATGGTATAGTGAACTTCAAATAGTCCTTAAAACACTAAATATTCATGAAATATGACTTCAAAAAGAGCAGTTCATTCATCTCCTTGCAACTTCATAATCTTGATCTGCATCATGCAATGATTATAGGAGCAACTCAAATTTGCCGCAACAAACTAGTGATTAAAAAAGAACAGTGCATTCATCTCCTTGCAACTTCATAATCTTGATCTGCATCATGCACTGATTATAGGAGTACTCAAAGTTACCACATCAGACCAGTGATTAAAAAAGAATAAGCTTGATAAGCAACTTTAACATAAATTTTCATCTTAATAATATCAGTAAAAAAGGTTTCATTTCAGTCAAGTAGTCAACATTCAAATCATCCTATTCAGCAATCAAAATCAAAACTTGAAAAATTTTATCTACTACCTTAGAAAATCCCTCAGCGGTTCCCGTCTGGGTGCCGTAAAAAATGGTGACTTTCTTTCTATCGGAAGCGACAAGGGCATCATCGTCATCAACCTTGAGTGAAACAGGCTTAGAAGCAACCAAAAGCTTAACATCAAGGCCTCGTTGAGAGGCTAAATTTTTCCAAAGAAAAATCAAGAACCCTAGAATCACCACCAACGACGTCGTTGCTACCATTAGCATAGAATCCGTCAACGAACCCCTCAATGACACTCCAAATACAGACTCCACAAAACTCACCAAACCCAAGCTGGAACTCATCTTCAACACTAAAAAAAAAAAAAAAAAAAGAGAACAATTTAAAATGAAAATCAAAGTAAAAGGCAAAAGAGGGTTGATCAAAGGTAGGGAAGAAGGGTGAGTTCAGTGAGTATTTGTAGTGGGAGAGTAACCCAAAACAATAAAGGCTTGACCACCTATACTAGAGGGGATAGAAAAAAAGAGTGTTCGTCCGTTATATTTTTTTGGTTAAAATATGTAGTTAGTCCCTGTACTTTTATAGTATTTGAGATTTAGTCTGTATACTTTTAATGCCTTGTTTGGTTATTAGTGTAATAACATAAGGAAAAAGTTTATTTATTATTTATATATTGAAATAGTTAGACATAAATAAAAAATAATTAATTTAAACTCAAAATTAGAAAAATGAGTAAAAACTCTGGTATAAAATAAATCTTGAAAATAAGCAAAAAAAAAAAATTCTTGCTAAAAATTATTCATGGGAGCAACTAAATAATACCAGTTGAATCAGTTTATTGTTTTACTCATATATTAAAAAATAATTCTTCAACCAAACGTAGGAAGTGAAATATTTAATCCTCCTGCTTTTTTAATTTAAAAATTTTAGTCCAATTATTATCGTCATTGATAATTTATGTCAAAATTTATCAACTTATCAAGCTTATTTTCTATTAACCATATGGCACATCATACGAGATATTCTAATCAAAATTCCAAGTTGACAAATTTTACCAAAAAATACTAACGATTTTAATGGTTAGATTGAAACTTTTAAACAAAAGGTAAACGAACTAAATCGTAAATTCTATACAGGTATAGGGACTATCAGCATATTTTAACCTATTTATTTCTTTTAATTTATACTACAGTATTCGCAGGGAGAGAGGGAGGAAACGGAAGAAAAGGATTTCAAAAACTAATGTAATAATATTTTTTAATAATCGAATTTTAAATTAATTTTAAATTTTTATTTCTTCTTTTTCTACTATCTCCCATTTTCTCATCTTTTTCTCCTAATACAAAATGGAACGCATGGGTTGAAATAAGCGGAGAAAAAAGAACAAATTAAAAGGTTGTCTTTTTCTTGGTTTTTCTTTTTATTTTCCTCTGTTGTTTTCCGCTTTTTATTGCTTTCATTTTTTCCTTTTTTTTCCTTTTTAATATTAATTTTTTTCTAAAAAAATAACATAAATACATAATTATGTGGGTTAACAATATTTATAGAATATAAATCTGAAATTTTTAAAAATGATAATGAGAATTTTATTCATATATAATAAAATTATCCAAATAAACATACACAATGCACTTATTATTAGCTTACAGACATGACAACCCATGCATGAAATGAAATGAGAAAATATTTAAATTAAATAACAATATTCCAATCAATTTGAAGTATATTATTAAACTTTTTTTTCCTAATTTGATACCTAAACTTTTTTTTAGATTCAATTTATTACTTAAATTTATTAAATATTTACGCAAAATAATAACGATGTTGAATTTTTTTTTGTTATGCCATAAAAATATTGTCAGATTTAGATAAAAATAGATATTGAAATATACTTAACGAATTAATATTAAAAAAATTATATACCAAACTAGAAAAAAGAGTCCAGTTCATGTACTAAATTGAACCCCAAAAAATTTAAATATCAACTTAAAAATATTAAATTCAAGTACCAAATTAAATAAAAAATTAGATACTAAATTAATAAAAAGTATCAAGTTTAGATACCAAGTAAGAAAAATTTATTAGTGAACAAGAGAGTCAAATCTACAAAATTTCGAAGGAAGGGGCAAAATTGGAAATGCGCTCTATTTTTGTTGTTAAACAAATTGATAAATGCATACTTATCCATCACTTTCTCGAATACTCTATTTATTGGGCAACGCAGAAAGAATCACACTTTTCCATTTACTGTTTTTCATCTCAACAAAACTGTAGACATCAGCCTTCTGGACGGATTTGCCACAACGTCCGTTACAAAATAACCGTTTCGGATTCTTCTTTTACCATTTTTTCCCTCTTTTTAGACTTTTTTTTGTAAAATGTAATTAATGCAATGAATTTGGTTTTGAGAGAGTTCACACTTGAGAAGTTGTAACTTTAAATAAAGTTGGATGAGAATGAGATTATTTTAAGAAAAATATACTTTATATTTAACACATTGTTTTTATTTATTTAGTTTTTTTCTATAAACAGCCTTTTTGATATACTATTCAAAATTTTTATTCATTTAATTTTGGGTAAACTACGAAATTAGTCATGTTTGTTTGTCTCAAATTATATTTTAGTAATTTATGCTTGAAATGTTATATTTTAGTCACCTACGTTATTGTGTTGTAAAATTTTAGACACTGAGCCGTTAATTTTCGTTAACAATGTAACAGTAAGATGATGTGGCACGTTAAATCATCATTTTAAACGAATATTTTAGGTTAAATTATACAATTGATCTTTATATTTTGAAAATGTAAACATACTTGATATTTGAATTTAATAATTATTTTTATTTAGTTTTAAATTTTATTGGATATTTTTATATTTTCTAATTTAAATTATTCTTTGAGAAATGTTGAAAAAAATTTAAAATGTGCTAAACTTTTAGTGACGGGAAGGAATAGAATTGGATGGGAGGTAAATTGTTACGAAAATTTGTGACAATTTATAATAATATGATTAAATTTCAAGTTAAAAAATATTAATACCATATATAGTTATGAACTCTTTTAAAAATTAGAATGATAAACTTATTTTTTTAAGTCTCAAATTTATCATTTTGGAATTCTTTTAAAAATATATAATTTAGAGTTGTTATATTATTTTCAAGATATTTTTAGTAATTTTATATAATTTTAAATATTTGAATAATATATTCATAAAAAATTGGAAAAAAATATATTTTATAATTATTTTGAATGTTTTGTAATTTCGTAAGAGTGACCAGTTTGCACATTTTCGAAACTATCAAAGACTTAAGAGATATTTACATCAATTTTTTATTCAAGTCATTCAAATTATTTGAATTATTCGAGCTGCAAAATCCAACTTAACTCAAACTCGAAAAACCAAATTACTTCTCCAAGTTGATTCAAAAATACCAAATAACTCGACTCAATCAACTCAAAATTTAAAAAAATGATTTTTTTTCAAATCAAATCGAAGTTTACTCGTCCCTAAGGAAAAAAAACCTACATTTGCATTTATGGAAATTCAAATTCTCAATTTTTATTATTTCTTTTGGCTATATGTATAAATTCATGGCATTTATTATAATTATATTAATTGTTGATTATAGAAGGCTAATACTTACATTTCTGACAACTAAAATCAGATCTTACATTCAAGTAACCAACTTCAATTAGTTTTCCATTATACACCCTTGATTATACGGAGAAGTTTCCAACAATTTGTTATCTCTTCTTCACAATATATTAACTGAAATGTACACATCATAATCCATAAGCTACAATTTTGTTAATTTTATATTGAATTATCCTTCATTAACAAAGTAGATCCACAATGAAGCACAAGCATCTTTTGTTCTATTTTTTCTATTCACAACCAATCCTTAGAATAAGAGACAATGCATGAAAAATAACCATGTATGTAAATAAAGCAAAACACCCACAGCTTTAATTCACAACTTCTTTTATTTATTTATTATTTTCACTACAAGCACTATGACTATGACTATGACCATGATCATGACCATGACCATCCCAAATAACCTAGAAACAACTTTCACTATATCATGGCATTCCTATTTCGATTCTGGATGATGGGGGATGTCTACAAACAAATTATCCTTCTATTCCTAGGATTAATTGAGATTACAAAAACTAAGGCCAACCAACATCTACAAACTACTCTTACTACTGAGCACACTAAAGCTAGAAAATATAAACCAAATCCACCACCATATTTGGCATGGATGTTTTGAAGAACTACTAACGAAATGAAAACGGCCACCATCACCACACATCTCTAAGATATCGCCCTTCCATCTGGAGTTTCTTCACCATAGACTCCGCCTTTGACGACTCCATGTTCCCCTGAAATTCATACACAAGTTTCAAATATTAATGTTACTACTAATCAAGAAGTGGTTCTTGAGTAGAGGACTCCTCTCAGACAATCATCAATACCTGTTGCTGAACGATGGTGTGCAAGCTGCGAAGAACATCTCTTGCCATACCCTTGGCATCACCACATACGTAAAGATATCCTCCCTTACTTATTAGGCTCCATATATGTGCTGCCTGTACTCCGAAAACAACAGATGTTATAACGGTTCTTTTACATATCATGAAGTGCAATACCTGTTACTTCCTACTACTTACCTGATCCATCATCTTATGTTGAACATACTCCTTTTTTGGGCCCTCTCGTGAGAATGAAACGAAGAGCTCAGATAGAGCACCTTGTTCCACAAAACTATTGAGCTCGTCTTCGTAAATGAAATCCTAGAAAAGTCACCAAAAAGTAAATAAATAAAATCCTACATTGGTTGAAAATTACAATAAGACATGCTCATGATGTTGCTTAAAGACCATTAGTATCAAAATCAGATCCAAACCATTTTTCGATTCCTACATCCAAAAAAGAGTAGAGATGGACCAAGTTCTGCACCATCTTCTTTAAGGACCACTCTTTCCTATAAATAACAGTTATTTATAAGTTATTTTCTTCTCATTTTTTTTTGCAAAAAGAAAGAATATGTAAAACAAAGAGTAATTAACCTGTAGAAAACCTCGAAAAGGTGCTAATCCAGTCCCTGGTCCAACCATGATGATCGGAATTGAAGGATCTGCTGGCAGCTTAAAATTAGATTGCCTGATAAAAATAGGAGCCCCGCTACAACCACTGCTTTTCTCCAGAGAAACTGCATTCTGAATTTTTTTCAATGCAATTAGATGTCAGATGCCACTACAGCCCAGGTAATGTCTGCTGGGTACATGAACTCTACGGGCATATAAGAAAGTAAAAAATGCAGAGACCAACCAAAGAAATTACAATCATTACCTTCATCCAGGTCGAACACACTCCCCGATGAATTCTTCCGGTTGGAGTTGGACCATAGACTAAAGCACAAGTTACATGAATTCTACTAGAGACAAACCTACTCAAATCGACCCACAATTCTTATTAATTTGAAGTATAAGTTAATATTGCATTGATAATGTCGAAAGGAAAAATCTAATCACCTAGGGGAGGATGAGATAGAATAATAACGCGGCTGTAGTCGAGGGGCTATAGCAGCAAAAAATACACCGATGGGAGGTTTTGTAGATGGGAATTGAGCCATAATCTCGAGAAGACTTCTTTGACTTCCAACAACCCATTGTGAGTACTCATCCTAAGCAAAAGGAAGAAGAGCACATAATCAAGAGGAAAATTTATAACCACCACGAACACATGAGAGGATAAAAACAAAAGCAACACTAAGTATTTCATCAACCTTCCCCTGCGGTGATGACAAGAACTTGAGTCTTTCCGCTTCGCTGGGTTCAGTGGCATGAGCAGCCAACGCAACCAAAGCAGCCTGACAAAATAATAGTTTGTATAAAAAGAAAAAGGTTATTTAAGCAACAAAATAATAGTTTCTAGGTGGTGGAGGGGAGTTACCTTTCGCGGAGGGTTCAAGAGATCTGCATATCGTGCCAAGGCTGTTTTAAGTGTACATGGGCTACTGAAATGAGGTGGCAATAAGCTTCCGACAGGCATGCCATCCTCGTTGTCGGTGTGTATAGAAAACAACAAATCCATAGGTTGACCCAACAATCCGGCTGCTTCCTCGACAGTCTCAATGCTATTATCAGCATAAACACCAACATGATCGCCAGTTTCATATCTGGAACAGTTCAACTTATTAATTGCATAAGATCATAAAACCATAAAGCGATGTTATCTATCTTTTTAAAACCAAATCTGTGGGTCAAAAGCGCATAAAAACAGTAAAATATTAATACTATGATCACAGATGATTTATTTTAGAAGACCAATTTTGTAAAGTAACAAACATTACAAAACTGTGAACTTACGTTATAGAAGTCCCTGATATGTCAAACTCCAGATGTATGCAAGAGTGATCAGATTCTGGCTTGTGGAGCTCTTTCTGGACGGCGACATTAACTCTGTGTGCAAATTATTTAACAGTGATCTCAAAAAGGAAAGTAAAAGAGGGATAATGTAAGAAAACCAACCCAACGTACGTCCCTTATTACCTGCATGGATGGTGGATGTCATGTGAAGCATTCCCATTTGTCATATTTGAGTGATTATCCTCAATGAGAATTATAGAGGGATCATGAATCACTACTCTATATTCAGGAATAGCAGCTGTATATGGGGTAGAGGCGGTATTTTCATCATCTTCATCTCTAAGAAGTTGATCTAACTCTGGCCATAGCAATTCTCTCCTAAGGAAGTAACAACAAATTAAAAATGAAAAAGATTTATAGTAAAGCTACCAGAGCAAAAATTGAAGTCTTTGCCCAAGAAAAGCTCCAAAATCACCAAGTTAAGACGTGATACTTTCAGCTTCAATAAGAAAAAACAAACAAACAGAATCACAGGTACAACTGAAAGAGGATTATATACCATGCAGTGAAATCATCTTCAATACATTGATCATCATCACCAACACCAACATCGATAAGACGTTTAGCACCTTTCACGCAATGAAAAAGTCATACACTTAGTCCAGACATGAACATTAATTTTGATCCCACATTTGTATTTAAAACTTCATCAATTAGATAAGAGGGGTGGAATCAGAAAATAAGTAAAATAGAAAAATACCTTGTTCTGAAAGTTTCTCATCAAGCACCTTTGCTATCTATTTACAAAAAAAATATCATAAAATCAGATTACACAATTGCAAAAGAGAAAAACAAGAAAGTAAGAAAAATAGTAATCTTTGTGCCAATGCTACCTTGTTAAAATGTTCATATTGACGGTTACCCAGACCAAAAACACCATATGTGAGACGTTGAAGCCAGGGTTGCCTTTCATTCCCCTAAATTCAAATAAAACAATATAATAGCAAGTGTTAATTAACAAAAAAAAGTTGAATGCTGGAACAATACAAAGTCTAATTTGAATGTTCTTTCGAGGTAGCCACCAACCTCAGTAAACCATTTGTAAAATCTAGCAGAGTTATCGGTTGGATCCCCGTCTCCATAACTACAATGTCATGCTCAACTATGTTAAAATACCCCATACTTTACATGATGTGGAAACAAATACACAACCAAGAATAGCTTCATTAGAACTGAGAATCTATCTTACGTGGCCACCATGAAAAAAGCCAAAGTCTCCTTTTTAAGCTTCTCTTCATACTCTTCATCATCAACAGCATAGTCATCCTTATATAAAACACACAATGTGATGAATGTAATCGTAAATACCAAGAGAAAAAAATTCTCAGTACAAAAACAAGGTAACAAGTAATTCCCTATACATACCAGGTCAACAGCTTTGACTGTTGCTTTCTCATATCTTACCTTGATCTCTTCAGCCAAAGCCTACAACAGGAAATCCGCAAATCAACACGTGAACTGTAACTAAAACAAGACATCTTTTCCAAACATACGTGCTAAGCACATATCGATTGCGACAAGTATAACGACAAGTAACAGTGGAAAAACAACTCCGCACGTAGCTAAATTATCCGCTATTAACGACAAAACAACTAATAACAAAGATTTACTAACAAGAATTATATCCGCCATGTTTCCAACTATAGTTATGTCCTTGTTTCTTTGAGCTCGGAATGACGAAAGCAATGGACATAACGACTTAACAAATTATATCCACCACGTTTCCATCTATAGTTACGCCCTGGTTTGTTTGAGCTCAGAATGACGAAAGCAACGGACATATCGACTTAGCATCGAATAAAACAATTTATTACAACTAAATCTACAGCTAAATCATCCAAATCTTGGAAAGCATATGAATGGTATAGTGAACTTCAAATAGTCCTTAAAACACTAAATATTCATGAAATATGACTTCAAAAAGAGCAGTTCATTCATCTCCTTGCAACTTCATAATCTTGATCTGCATCATGCAATGATTATAGGAGCAACTCAAATTTGCCGCAACAAACTAGTGATTAAAAAAGAACAGTGCATTCATCTCCTTGCAACTTCATAATCTTGATCTGCATCATGCACTGATTATAGGAGTACTCAAAGTTACCACATCAGACCAGTGATTAAAAAAGAATAAGCTTGATAAGCAACTTTAACATAAATTTTCATCTTAATAATATCAGTAAAAAAGGTTTCATTTCAGTCAAGTAGTCAACATTCAAATCATCCTATTCAGCAATCAAAATCAAAACTTGAAAAATTTTATCTACTACCTTAGAAAATCCCTCAGCGGTTCCCGTCTGGGTGCCGTAAAAAATGGTGACTTTCTTTCTATCGGAAGCGACAAGGGCATCATCGTCATCAACCTTGAGTGAAACAGGCTTAGAAGCAACCAAAAGCTTAACATCAAGGCCTCGTTGAGAGGCTAAATTTTTCCAAAGAAAAATCAAGAACCCTAGAATCACCACCAACGACGTCGTTGCTACCATTAGCATAGAATCCGTCAACGAACCCCTCAATGACACTCCAAATACAGACTCCACAAAACTCACCAAACCCAAGCTGGAACTCATCTTCAACACTAAAAAAAAAAAAAAAAAAAGAGAACAATTAAAATGAAAATCAAAGTAAAAGGCAAAAGAGGGTTGATCAAAGGTAGGGAAGAAGGGTGAGTTCAGTGAGTATTTGTAGTGGGAGAGTAACCCAAAACAATAAAGGCTTGACCACCTATACTAGAGGGGATAGAAAAAAAGAGTGTTCGTCCGTTATATTTTTTTGGTTAAAATATGTAGTTAGTCCCTGTACTTTTATAGTATTTGAGATTTAGTCTGTATACTTTTAATGCCTTGTTTGGTTATTAGTGTAATAACATAAGGAAAAAGTTTATTTATTATTTATATATTGAAATAGTTAGACATAAAATAAAATAATTAATTTAAACTCAAAATTAGAAAAATGAGTAAAAACTCTGGTATAAAATAAATCTTGAAAATAAGCAAAAAAAAAAATTCTTGCTAAAAATTATTCATGGGAGCAACTAAATAATACCAGTTGAATCAGTTTATTGTTTACTCATATATTAAAAAATAATTCTTCAACCAAACGTAGGAAGTGAAATATTTAATCCTCCTGCTTTTTTAATTTAAAAATTTTAGTCCAATTATTATCGTCATTGATAATTTATGTCAAAATTTATCAACTTATCAAGCTTATTTTCTATTAACCATATGGCACATCATACGAGATATTCTAATCAAAATTCCAAGTTGACAAATTTTACCAAAAAATACTAACGATTTTAATGGTTAGATTGAAACTTTTAAACAAAAGGTAAACGAACTAAATCGTAAATTTATACAGGTATAGGGACTATCAGCATATTTTAACCTATTTATTTCTTTTAATTTATACTACAGTATTCGCAGGGAGAGAGGGAGGAAACGGAAGAAAAGGATTTCAAAAACTAATGTAATAATATTTTTTAATAATCGAATTTTAAATTAATTTTAAATTTTTATTTCTTCTTCTACTATCTCCCATTTTCTCATCTTTTTCTCCTAATACAAAATGGAACGCATGGGTTGAAATAAGCGGAGAAAAAAGAACAAATTAAAAGGTTGTCTTTTTCTTGGTTTTTCTTTTATTTTCCTCTGTTGTTTTCCGCTTTTTATTGCTTTCATTTTTTTCCTTTTTTTTCCTTTTTAATATTAATTTTTTTCTAAAAAAATAACATAAATACATAATTATGTGGGTTAACAATATTTATAGAATATAAATCTGAAATTTTTAAAAATGATAATGAGAATTTTATTCATATATAATAAAATTATCCAAATAAACATACACAATGCACTTATTATTAGCTTACAGACATGACAACCCATGCATGAAATGAAATGAGAAAATATTTAAATTAAATAACAATATTCCAATCAATTTGAAGTATATTATTAAACTTTTTTTTCCTAATTTGATACCTAAACTTTTTTTTTAGATTCAATTTATTACTTAAATTTATTAAATATTTACGCAAAATAATAACGATGTTGAATTTTTTTTTGTTATGCCATAAAAATATTGTCAGATTTAGATAAAAATAGATATTGAAATATACTTAACGAATTAATATTAAAAAAATTATATACCAAACTAGAAAAAAGAGTCCAGTTCATGTACTAAATTGAACCCCAAAAAATTTAAATATCAACTTAAAAATATTAAATTCAAGTACCAAATTAAATAAAAAATTAGATACTAAATTAATAAAAAGTATCAAGTTTAGATACCAAGTAAGAAAAATTTATTAGTGAACAAGAGAGTCAAATCTACAAAATTTCGAAGGAAGGGGCAAAATTGGAAATGCGCTCTATTTTTGTTGTTAAACAAATTGATAAATGCATACTTATCCATCACTTTCTCGAATACTCTATTTATTGGGCAACGCAGAAAGAATCACACTTTTCCATTTACTGTTTTTCATCTCAACAAAACTGTAGACATCAGCCTTCTGGACGGATTTGCCACAACGTCCGTTACAAAATAACCGTTTCGGATTCTTCTTTTACCATTTTTTCCCTCTTTTTAGACTTTTTTTTTGTAAAATGTAATTAATGCAATGAATTTGGTTTTGAGAGAGTTCACACTTGAGAAGTTGTAACTTTAAATAAAGTTGGATGAGAATGAGATTATTTTAAGAAAAATATACTTTATATTTAACACATTGTTTTTATTTATTTAGTTTTTTTCTATAAACAGCCTTTTTGATATACTATTCAAAATTTTTATTCATTTAATTTTGGGTAAACTACGAAATTAGTCATGTTTGTTTGTCTCAAATTATATTTTAGTAATTTATGCTTGAAATGTTATATTTTTAGTCACCTACGTTATTGTGTTGTAAAATTTTAGACACTGAGCCGTTAATTTTCGTTAACAATGTAACAGTAAGATGATGTGGCACGTTAAATCATCATTTTAAACGAATATTTTAGGTTAAATTATACAATTGATCTTTATATTTTGAAAATGTAAACATACTTGATATTTGAATTTAATAATTATTTTTATTTAGTTTTAAATTTTATTGGATATTTTATATTTTCTAATTTAAATTATTCTTTGAGAAATGTTGAAAAAAATTTAAAATGTGCTAAACTTTTAGTGACGGGAAGGAATAGAATTGGATGGGAGGTAAATTGTTACGAAAATTTGTGACAATTATAATAATATGATTAAATTTCAAGTTAAAAAATATTAATACCATATATAGTTATGAACTCTTTTAAAAATTAGAATGATAAACTTATTTTTTTTTAAGTCTCAAATTTATCATTTTGGATTCTTTTAAAAAATATATAATTTAGAGTTGTTATATTATTTTCAAGATATTTTTAGTAATTTTATATAATTTTAAATATTTGAATAATATATTCATAAAAAATTGGAAAAAAATATATTTTATAATTATTTTTGAATGTTTTGTAATTTCGTAAGAGTGACCAGTTTGCACATTTTCGAAACTATCAAAGACTTAAGAGATATTTACATCATTTTTTATTCAAGTCATTCAAATTATTTGAATTATTCGAGCTGCAAAATCCAACTTAACTCAAACTCGAAAACCAAATACTTCTCCAAGTTGATTCAAAAATACCAAATAATTCGACTCAATCAACTCAAAATTTTAAAAAAATGATTTTTTTTCAAATCAAATCGAAGTTTACTCGTCCCTAAGGAAAAAAAACCTACATTTGCATTTATGGAAATTCAAATTCTCAATTTTTATTATTTCTTTTGGCTATATGTATAAATTCATGGCATTTATTATAATTATATTAATTGTTGATTATAGAAGGCTAATACTTACATTTCCGACAACTAAAATCAGATCTTACATTCAAGTAACCAACTTCAATTAGTTTTCCATTATACACCCTTGATTATACGGAGAAGTTTCCAACAATTTGTTATCTCTTCTTCACAATATATTAACTGAAATGTACACATCATAATCCATAAGCTACAATTTTGTTAATTTTATATTGAATTATCCTTCATTAACAAAGTAGATCCACAATGAAGCACAAGCATCTTTTGTTCTATTTTTTCTATTCACAACCAATCCTTAGAATAAGAGACAATGCATGAAAAATAACCATGTATGTAAATAAAGCAAAACACCCACAGCTTTAATTCACAACTTCTTTTATTTATTTATTATTTTCACTACAAGCACTATGACTATGACTATGACCATGATCATGACCATGACCATCCCAAATAACCTTGAAACAACTTTCACTATATCATGGCATTCCTATTTCGATTCTGGATGATGGGGGATGTCTACAAACAAATTATCCTTCTATTCCTAGGATTAATTGAGATTACAAAAACTAAGGCCAACCAACATCTACAAACTACTCTTACTACCGAGCACACTAAAGCTAGAAAATATAAACCAAATCCACCACCATATTTGGCATGGATGTTTTGAAGAACTGCTAACGAAATGAAAACGGCCACCATCACCATACATCTCTAACATATCATCCTTCCATCTGGAGTTTCTTCACCATAGACTCCGCCTTTGACGACTCCATGTTCCCCTGAAATTCATAAACAAGTTTCAAATATTAATGTTACTACTAATCAAGAAGTGGTTCTTGAGTAGAGGACACCTCTCAAACAATCATCAATACCTGCTCCTGAACGATGGTATGCAAGCTGCGAAGAACATCTCTTGCCATACCCTTGGCATCACTGCATACGTAAAGATATCCTCCCTTACTTATTAGGCTCCATATATATGTTGCCTGTACTCCGAAAACAACAGATGTTATAACGGTTCTTTTACATATCATGAAGTGCAATATCTGTTGCTTCCTACTTCTTACCTTATCCATCATCTTATGTTGAACATACTCCTTTTTTGGGCCCTCTCGTGAGAATGCAACGAAGAGCTCAGATAGAACACCTTGTTCCACAAAATATTGAGCTCGTCTTCGTAAATGAAATTCTAGAAATGTCGCCAGAAAAGTAAATAAATAAAATCCTACACTGGTTGAAAATTACAATGAGACATGCTCATGATGTTGCTTAAAGACCATTAGTATCGAAATCAAATCCAAACTATTTTCTGATTCTTACATCCAAAAAAGAGTAGAGATGGACCAAGTTCTGCACATCTTCTTTATGGACCAATCTTTCTTGTAAATAACAGTTAGTTATAAGTTATTTTCTTCTCCTTTTTTTTTTCAAAATGAAAGAATATGTAAAACAAAGAGTAATTAACCTGTAGAAAACCTCAGAAAGGTGCTAATCCAGTCCCAGGTCCAACCATGATGATCGAAATTGAAGGATCTGCTGGCAGCTTAAAATTAGATTGCCTAATAAAAATAGGAGCCCCGTTACAGTCACTATTTTTCTCCGGAGAAACTGCATTCTGAATTTTTTTTCAATGCAATTAGATGTCAGATGCCACTACAGCCCAAGTAATGTCTACTGGGTACATGAACTTTACGGGCATATAAGAAAGTAAAAAATGCATAAGAGCAACCAAAGAAATTACAGTCACTACCTTCATCCAGGTCGAACACACACACCTCGATGAATTCTTCCGGTTGGAGTTGGACCATAGACTAAAGCACAAGTTACATGAATTTTACCAGATACAAACTTGCTCAAATCGACCCACAATTCTTATTAATCTGAAGTATAAGGTAATACTGCTTTGATAATATCGAAAGGAAAAATCTAATCACCTAGGGGAGGATGAGATAAAATAATAACGCGGCTGTAGTCGAGGGGCTATAGCAGTAAAAAATACACCAATAGGAGGTTTTACAAATGGGAACTGAGCCATAACCACGAGAAGACTTCTTTTACTTCCAACAACCCATTATGAATACTCATCCTAGGCAAAAGGAAGAAGAGCACATAATCAAGAGGAAAATTTATAACCACCACGAACACATGAGAGGATAAAAACAAAAGCAACACTAAGTATTTCATCAACCTTCCCCTGTGGTGATGACAAGAACTTGAGTCTTTTCGCTTCACTGGGTTCAGTGGCATGAGCAGCCAACGCAACCAAAGCATCCTGACAAAATAATAGTTTGTATAAAAAGAAAAAGGTTATTTAAGCAACAAAATAACAATTTCTGGGTGGTGGAGGGGAGTTACCTTTCGTGGAGGGTTCAAGAGATCTGTATATCGTACCAAGGTTGTTTTAAGTGTACATGGACTGCTGAAAGGAGGTGGTAATGAGCTTCCGACGGGCATGCCATCCTCGTTGTTGATGTGTATAGAAAACAACAAATCCATAGGTTGACCCAACAATCTGGCTGCTTCCTCGACAGTCTCAAAGCTATTATCAACATAAACACCGACATGATCGCCAGTTTCATATCTGGAACAGTTCAACTTATTAATTGCATAAGATCATAAAATCATAAAGCGACGTTATCTATCTTTTTAAATCCAAATCTGTGGGTCAAAAGCACTTAAAACAGAAAAATATTAATACTATGATCACAGATGATTTATTCCAGAAGACCAATTTTGTAAAGTAACAAACATTACAAAACTGTGAATTTACGTTATAGAAGTCCCTGATACGTTGAACTCCAGATGTATGCAAGAGCGATCAGATTTTGGCTTGTGGAGCTCTCTCTGGACGGCAACATTAACTTTGTGTGCATATTATTTAACAGTGATCTCAAAAAGGAAAGTAAAAGGGAGACAATGTGAGAAAACCAACCCAACGCATGTCTCTTATTACCTGCATGGATGGTGGATGTCATGTGAAGCATTCCCATTTGCCGTATTTGAGTGATTATCCTCAATGAGAACCATAGAGGGATCATGAATCACTACTCCATATTCAGGAATAGCAGCTATATATGGGGTAGAGGCAGTATTTTCATCATCTTCATATCTAAGAAGTTTATATATTGAAATAGTTAGACATAAAATAAAAAATTAATTAGTTTAAACTCAAAATCAGAAAAATGAGTAAAAACTCTTGTATAAAATAAATCTTCAAAATAAGCAAAAAAAAAATTCTTGCTAAAAATTAGTCATGGGAGCAACAAAATATTATCAATTGAATCAGTTTATTGTTAACTCATATATTAAAAAATAATTCTTCAACCAAACGTAGGAAGTGAAATATTTAATCCTCCTACTTTTTCAATTTAAAAATTTTAGTCCAATCATTATCATCATTGATAATTTCTTTCAAAATTTATCAACTAATCATTTTTATTTTCTATTAACCATATGGCATATCATATGAGATATTCTAATCAAAATTCCAAATTGACAAATTTTACCAGAAAATGCTAACGATTTTAATGGTTAGACCAAAACTTTTAAACAAAAAGTAAAGGAATTAAATCGTAAATTCTATACAAGTATAGGGACTATCAGCATACTTTAACCTATTTATTTCTTTTAATTTATACTACAGTATTCGCAGGGAGAGAGGGAGGAAACGAAAGAAAAGGTTTTCAAAAACTAATGTAATAATATTTTTTAATAATCGAATTTTAAATTAATTTTAAATTTTTATTTCTTTTTTTTCTGCCTCCCATTTTCTCATCTTTTTCTCCTAATACAAAATGTAACGCATGGGTTGACATAAGCGGAGAAAAAAGAACAAATCAAAAGGTTGTCTTTTTCTCGGTTTTTCTTTTTATTTTCTTCTGCTGTTTTCCGCTTTTTAATGCTTTCATTTATTTCCTTTTTTCCTTTTTAATATTAATTTTTTTCTAAAAAAATAACATAAATACATAATTATGTGGGTTAACAATATCTGAAATTTTTAAAAATGATAATGAAAATATTATTCATATATAATAAAATTATCCAAATAAACAGACACAATGCACTCATTATTCTTTCATAGACATGACAACCCATGCATGATATGGAATGAGAAAATATTTAAATTAAATAACAATATTCCAATCAATTTGAAGTATATTGTTAAGCTTTAGCAATAGCTGTTGAGGCAAGGTGATGGTGGCCATCTTCCCATCCTTTTCATTACTAGGAAGAACCACCACTGTTCCTTCATCACCAACTCCATTCATCATATAGTTCACAAACACTGGTTTCAATCCCTTCATTTCTAATCCATACACATCCACTCCTTCCAAGTTTATAAATGTCAAATTTGCTCCGTACACTATAAAATCCGATCTCACTTCATCCCCCTTTATCAACTCTTCAATCGATCCGTTCTCGTCCATCTTCTTTTCAGCTATCAACTCTGCTAACTCCCCTATTTCCACCTTCGAAACACAAAAATCCGCTTCCACCGTGCTCAACGTCATGCCATTACTTGGCAACATTGCCATTTTATCGCCAGAATCGTTCGAACAAATTGTAACGATGTTCGGACCCGAATCCACTCTAGCTTTCGATAATGCTTGCCATATCATAGCCGAAATGATTTCGAAATCGGAGACTTTCTTCAGGTCATGAATACAACATGTTGTGATGTAATAATGAAGTTGTTTGGCAGTGATGTGAAAGGAGTGAGTTGCCATTTGGAGTTATTGGGAGTTAACCAGTGGTCTCCAACGGGGTCAACTTTTTTCAAGGAAAATGGTTTCCTGGAAATGAAAGTTGGGAATTGAGATGTGGTGCGATCAGGATTGTTAAGGCGCAACGGAAGTTGTTTCCCGCCATGATTTGTGCCCATGAATTAAGGAAATTTGAGGCTGAGAATGCATCTCCCAATACATGAGCCCAGCTGAGTCCTACCGATATGCCCCCACATTTGAACCATGTGAACTGAAACAAATATTTTTATTTTGATAAAACTTTACTTAATAAATCTACATTAGATTAATAACTTAATTATTATTAAAATTCAACATAAAGTACAATTCAAGTCAATGAATGTGGTCAACTTATTTAATTTTAATTTCTTAATAGCTTTTTTTTTTTCTATTTTTACTTTTTTTTAATAAACATAATAAAATTATGACTTAATATAACATTTGATAGTTGAATTTTACACTGTTTCCTAATTTGGTACTTAATTTTTTTTATCTAATTTGATATCTAAACTTTTTTTTGACCTAATTTGGTACCTAAACTTGATATTTTTTTTTAATTTGGCACCTATATTTATTAAATGTTATAAAAATTACGTAAAACAATAAAGATATTAAAATTTTTTTTGTTATGCTACAAAAATATTGTTAGTTTTAGAAAAAAATTCATGTTAAATATAAGTATTAAACTATGTTTAACGAATTAATATTAAAAAAGATTAGAAACCAAATTAAGAAAAAGAGTTAAATTCAAATACCAAATTGAACCCCAAAAAATTTAAATACCAACTCAAAAAAATATTAAATTTAAATACCAAATTAAAAAAATATATCAAATTTGAATATCAAATTAGACAAAAAAAAATTTAAATATCAAATATTATATTAAGCCTAAAATTATAATTCTATCAAAACAAAAAGCGGGTCACTCAACCATGATTTTTTTTAATGTATTATTTTTATTAAATGTGAAAGTAATTAGTATTGATGAATGAAGTGATGGAAAAGGGGATGGGATGGGATTAGTGCAAAAATTTATTAGTAGCAGTTATTGTTGTGAAAATGAACAAAATTTCGAAGGAAGGGGCAAAATTGGAAATGCACACTGTTTTGTTGTTAAACAAATTGATAAATGTGTATTTATCCATTACTTTCTTCAAGATTTTATTGATTGGGCAACGCAGAAAAAATCATACTTTTCTATTTACTGTTTTACATCTCAACAAAACTGAAGATATCAGCCTTTTGGACGGATTTGTCACATCGTCCGTTACAAAATAACCGTTTCGGATTCTTCTTTTACCATTTTTTCCTCTTTTTAGACTTCTTTTTGTAAAATGTAATTAATGCAATGAACATGGTTTCGAGAGCGTTCACACTTGAAAAATTGTAACTTTAAATAAAGTTGGATAAAAATGAGATTGTTTTTTTTTTTAGTTTTTTTCTATAAACAGCCTTTTTGATATACTATTCAAAATTTTCATTCATTTAATTTTGAGTAAACTACGAAATTAGTCACGTTTATTTGTTTCAAATTATATTTTAGTCATTTATGCTTGAAATGTTATATTTTAGTCACCTACGTTATTGTGTTGTAACATTTTAGACACTTGAGCTGTTAATTTTCGTTAACAATTTAACAGTAAGATGATGTGGCACGTTAAATCATCATTTTAAACGAATATTTTAGGTTAAATTATACAATTGATCTTTATATTTTTCGTTTTTGAGCAATTTAATTTTTTATGTTTTTAACTTTTTTCTTTATTTCTCATTCTCGTTTGTTTCTCCCTCTATTTTCTCCCTTCTCCATTTCTTTTAACATAATTTTTTTTATATTTTCCATTTGTTAAAACTAGTCTCTGTACTTTTTATTTTTTTGAACAAAATTTTTTATTTCTTTATTTGTTAAAGCCAAATATAGGGACTAGTTTTAACAAATAGAAAACATAGAAAAACTACGTTAAAAGAAATGGAGAAGGGAGGAAAACAGAAGGAGAAGCAGAAGAGAATGAAAAAAAAGAAAGTTAAAAGAACATAAAAAAAGAATTAAATTACTTAAAACGAAAAAATATAAGAACCAATTGTAAAATTTAACCTAAATTTTTCATTTGAAATGATGATTTAACATGCCACATCAGCTTACTATTACATTGTTAACGGTAATTAACGTCTCGGTGACTAAAATATTACAACACGATAACGTAAATGATTAAAACGTAACATTTTGAACATAAATGAATAAAATGAAACTTGAAGCAAACAAAAATGACTATTTTCATAATTTATCCTTTAATTTTTTAAAATATGTTTGGTAATCTTATTATTTTTAATAAATACAAAAAATTCAACAAAAAAAGTATTAGAATAAGATAATTAGATAGCTATTTATCATTTAATGTTAAAAATGTTAAGTTGATTTTATTTTAAAATAAATTATTTTTTGTTAAAAAGTAATATATCCAAATTATTATATATAATTTTTTTAAAAAGTATACAAAATAAAATAAAATATTAATATTAATAAGATTAAATTTAAGAAATAATTTTATTTAAAAACAACATTACTTTTTATCAAATAACATAATAACATTCAATTTTTAAATTTTATTAATATGCCAAATAACTTTCTAATATAAATTAACTGCTTATAAAATTCAATTATGAAATTTCAATACTTAATTTTTCATTTTATCAAGCAATACTTAAATAATTCTTAATGTTATATCTCTATTATATTTAAGTTTTTAACTGAGTTAGCATCGCAAGTCAACAATACACCAACTAAACTAGAAAATGATTAAAGAACTATTCTATTTAAAAATAATAAATATTATTACGAGGATATTTTTATTTTTTATATAAAATTTATAAAAAAAAATTGGATTTGAATCTAACACATAAAAATCCCCTAACTTTAATTTTATTTCATTTGTTTTTTATATAAATTTTGTGTAAATATATTATTACATAAAAAGAATTTATCCATATAATTGATGTGTAATAATCTAATTTTCAACAAATTATGAGAAACAAAGGAGAAAAGAGAAAGAAGATTTAAAATATCTTATTTAATTTCCTTTTTATTGAATTTAATAAAAATTATGTATAAATTTTAAAAAAGATAAGATATTGGATCGGGCCCAGTTACAAAAAAAATTTCAAGCTCAAGCCAATTTTTAGCTTCACCCATCCAAAGAGCCCATTCCACTATTCAAAACTTAATAATATTAATATGTTTATATTTTATAATTAAATTAATTTTTAAAAATATTTTTATTATTTAACTTGAATTTAACTGACTCGACTCAATCCAAGATATAAAAACTTTTTCCAAGCTCAGCCCAAGTTGAGCTTAACCTACTAAGCCGGATGGACTGCCCAATTCATAAACATGTTTAGCTTAAATCTCATCGTATTTAATTTTTTATTGATTTAAATAAATATAAAAGATAAAAACACCCTTACTTTATAAAAAAAATGTGTTTTTAACATTTTTTCAATTAAATTGGAACCTAGTTAATTAATAAAACCAACTCAATCAAGAATTTTATTACAGTAGATATTTCTTCTTATTATTATGGCACATCTATGCGGGCAAATGAAAATTAAAAATTATATTAAAATAAAACTCAATCTTTGATTAAAGTGATAAAGTTGAAGTTTTATACATTCGTATGACATGGGTTGAAACCTCATTACACGTGAGTTTTTTTTAATTAAATTTATAGAAAAATATAAAAAGACAAAAGTATTCTCATATTAATATGACTTATTTTATATATATAAAAGTCATTTTAGTTATTTTTCCAACCAAATTGATGTTTAGTTAACTCGTAACATTTACTCAATTAGAGTTTTAAAGTTAGTAGATATACAACTATTAAATAATCTTAGAGAATACTTACTCCCAAGTATAAAATATATTAAAAAATAATCAATGCATATAAACATTAGTTAAGCAAATTCTTTAGTATTTCATATCTGTGTTTATGAGTTAAGACGAGTCAATTTTGGGTTAAACATATGCATGGTATCAACAACATATATAGTTGTCTAAACTCAACACGACATAAATATGAGCATTAAATTTCTTACAAACTTATCTATATTTACAAATAATTAATCCAAACTCATTTAAGCTCACCTATATATATAAAATATAATTAATTTTCATTTAAATTTAGCAATTATATATGTTTGCTACCATTATATTTCTTATTAAATTTCTAAACATAATCAACTTAACATTTTTTTTAAATATTTACACTGTTATATAGCATATTTAATTTAATATGATATAAATTACATAATATATTAAAGAAAAAAAAATTATGTAATAAATTTAAAAATAGGCGAAATCAAATCGAATTCTGACTTTGAATATTGAAATCTGAGCTTAGCACATATTTTAAGCTTACTTAGATTTTTTCAAGTCTATTTTTCGACTTAATGTTTTTGATGAAATCCAATCATAAAACTTTGAACGAATTCCTCGACCCTGAAGCTGGAGCAGTATTATAATTTTTATTTTTATTTTTTCAGAAGTCGTGATTTATTGAGGATCAGTTATGGTCCAACAAGAAAAAAGAGGAGAGTGTAGTCTTTATCAATTAACGAAAGGTTCATTGGACTGGGCCCTAAGCCTAACCAAATTAAATGTGCCCTTTGCTGCCCACAAAATCAAATTATATTTTTCACACCATCTTTAAAATAAATTGATTCATACCAATTATCAAAGGAACCGTATCTAAATTCAGTTTCTTATAATAAAGATTTTAAATATAAGAAAGACCATCATCTGAATTTTTTTTCCATTTGGTCAATTTATATAGTTACTATTTTTGGTTTTATAATTATTTTTTCACGAAAAATTATAAACAATAATAATACCAATAAAATAAAAGTAATAAAAAAAGGGTGTTTTTCTATAAACAACAATTGAAACCAGTTTATCAGTATTTAGAGCGAGCAAAATTTAATTTGATTCAAAAAATAAATAAATAATTTTGAATTAATTAAGTCGAGTTGTTCGAATTATTTAAATTAATTTGAATAAGTAATTTAAATTTTGAGTTCAAGTCAAATTGAATTTTACAATTTCAATAATTCAAATAATTTGAATAATAGATTTGGTTTAAATATCTTTTTGATCCCTTTTAATTTTGAAAATGAATAAATTGATCTCTCTGAACAAAAATTACAAAAAAATTTAAAATAATTTTTAAAATTTAAAATATTTATAAAAGTTCTAAAATTTATATTATTTTAAAAAATTATAAAAAAATTTAAAAAGATTAAAAGAATATATAAAAAAAGTTAAAAATTAAAAAATTCTAAAATAATAATTTTAGAGACCTAATTAAATTAATTAATAATTCAAGTTTATTATACTAAAGTATTTTATTATTTTGCTTTGAAAAAGTTTTCAAATATATATGTTTTTCAATTTATGTGCTCTAAGGTGGAATTAATTATAGTGTAACAAGATTTTAATTTGACATATTTAATTTTTTAATTTAACTCGAACAATTTTACTCTATTCGATTCGGTTCGACTCGACTCAAATTTCATTTTACTCGACTCAATTTGAAATTTTTATTTAAATTAAATCAAAATAATAAAATAAGATTCATTAACTCAAAATTTTTTCACTCAATTCAATTAAATACTCAACGTGATCAATATCATTGAAATTTAATAGAAAAACTATAGAGAGAGTAGAGACACGCCAAAATTCACAGAGCGGACAATTGAAAAAATTGTTTGAATCATAAAAAAAAAAATGTTTCCATTTTCCTAAAATTTAGTATTTTTTTTTCTTCTAAAAAGTTAGGGGAAATAATTAATTTCTACACCTCCTTATATAATCAAATAAGAATTTAAACACTCCACTTTTTATATTTTAAATTTTAAATTTAATTATTAACATTGTTAAAATTTTCTGTTAAATTTGTTAGTATAGTATTTTGAAATAAAAAAAAATACTTCATAACAATATAACTAAAAATAATAATGTTGTAATTAACTTAAATTTGATAAAATAATTTTAATAATAAGTAAACATAAATTTTAAAATTTAAAAAATAAAGATTAAATTTAAAATTTATGAATAAATACGAAGAGTTAAAAAAATTAGTTGATAGCAATATAATTTTTTTGTTTTCTATTAAACAAGCTAACTGGTGACTAAAGAAGCTAATTAAATAGTATGACTATTTTGTAATTTTTTTATAGTTAATGTAAAATGATCCTTTTATAATTTTTTATAATTGGGTGATAAAAATATTTACTAATCATTTTATAATTTTTTATAGTTGGAAGTAGAAACAAAATTACTAATAATTGAATAATTACTTAGATAAACATGAGAATAGAAAGGGAGTAATACCTGGACAAAAACCAAAGGCGAGAAACCCAGATCAGGGCCTAGAACTTGATCATGGGCGAGCATATGATCATTGTTTCTGGCCATAGCCAGCCATTCATCAACACTCTTATCACACTGAGTTTCAACGATTCGGACGCCACCGTCGTTGCATTTGATAAAGGGCCTGCCACTTTCCGATCTCCGAATCCTCCCTGAGGCAGTGAAGTAATGTTCCAGACACTGAAACATGGGCGCTTTCAAATCATGAACCGACAAACCTTGAGCCGCTTCAGGTTGGAAGAAATACACGGCTTTGACATAATGGAGTTTCATTGCTAAATCCATGCTTTTTAGCTCCAAATCCTTGTTTCCGCCGGTTGCTTTGGCGGGAACCACCGATGACAGCCTTTGCCCCCTAACAGGGCTGTCCAACGAACCCGACACCATTGTGATTAAAATAAAAGTGAAAAACAAAGGAAGCTTGGGAAAGTAGAATGAAGTGAATTATTTTTCTGGAAAACGCAAGTTCTATATTTATAGTGCTGCAAAAGAGGAAGGAAGGATGGGAATGTGACAGAAGCCATTGTGGCGACTTTTAAGAAGCTATGGTCGAGGGAAGGTGGCGAACTTAATACCACTAATTAATGACATTATTCATTTCTATAGAGTTCTATTAAACATTGTACAAATATCCAGAATCAACAAAATATAGAAGAAAATTACTTTTTTTTTTATCATTCGCATTTAAAAATATATAGAGAGATTTGAACCCAACGAATGGTTTCAGTAGTAAAGAGGATATTGTTCATTTTAAGAGACCCAAGTTCGAATACCTGTGTATACAAAGTGTATAAGCCTTATCAAAAGATTAAAAAAATATAAATAGATACTACCATATAATCACACCAGTATATTAAAATATATAGAGAGAGACGTATCAAAATTAGCTGATCTTTCAATAAGAATGGCTCCAAATTTGTTTCTTCTTAAATAATGATGATAATGATGTTTCCATTTACCTGAAGTTTTGTTATTTTCTTCTAGGGTTAATAGTATTTTTGGCCATTGAATTTTTTTTTAAAAAAATCAACTAAATTTCTTTGAAATTTATTGGTAAAATAAAAAGCTAATGACAATGATGAAGTGACCGTTAATAAATATCATGTCAATACTGTTTAATGATGTGTTAGTGCCACACCATCACTAATCGTTAATGTGTTAGTTCTACGTCATCACCTGTTGCAAACTTGACACTCATCAATAAATGTAACAAAAAATTAAAATTAATTTTAAATACTACATAGTGAATATAGACAAATGATTATTTAGATTCATTTGAATCTGAATATCATTTATTTAAATTTATTCTAAAATTATAAAAAAAATACAAAAACTTATAAAATTTATAAAAGATCATTAACATTCATAATAATGATTAGAAATAAATTAAAAATCATAAAATTTTATTAAAAATAAATTAAATATTTTATATCATTTATTTTTATCATAAAAGCATTAGCCCTTGATCATTAGTTAAAAAAATCCATTGATCATTAGCAGAGCTCAAGATTTTAGAAGAACTTTCAATAGTTTGCATGAAAAAAAAAAGATTTGAATGTTTGAAATACTAAAAAATAAGTATATTAGTCAAATAATTTAATAAAAATGAGAAAAAAAATTATAAAACTTTATAAAAATATTTTTTTTTTATAAAATTTCATGGTTTTTAATTTATTTCTAACAATTTTATAAATGGTTTTTTCTGTTATAAACAATAATAATAGATAAAGAATGGATATGAGAATAAGAGAATTTGTATTGCATTCTATATCTTCCTCTAATTTACAAGTAGCATACTCCTCTCTATATATAGGGAGATTCAACTCTTCATATTCTAATACATAAATAGGAAAAAGTAGTTACAATAATATTAAAGGTTAAAGAAGATGGAAGGTTAAAGGTCATGGGAGATGAAAGGTTGAACATCCATTTAATAATATTCATAACACTCCACCTTTGATGTTCATTATATAAAGAATATGCCTCATTAAAAACCTTATTAAGAAAAACCCTATGGGACAAAAACCTAGTGAAGGAAAAAGAGTACATAATCCTTTGATACATAGTATATCACAACCATATATATATATAGTGTGTGAATTTACTCCCCCTCATGTAACCATCACTTAAGATCTTTGAAACAACGAAATCCAATGTTAAAAATTAATTTCTCAAATGTAGCAGTAATTGTTTGTTTCATAAAGCGCTAAGAAATTGCAGTACCACCATATGTGAAAACATAACCAGTTTATGATCGAGCATTGTGAGGATCAGATAAGTACCCTACATCTGCAAAATCAACTAATTCTGTTTTGGGTAGGTTAGGGAAAAATAACTCATATCTCTTGTACCTTGAAGATAACAAAAAACATGCTTAACCCCATTCCAATGTCTTCGGGTTGGACAAGAGCTAAATCTTGCTAATAAGTTGACAGCAAATGATATATCAAGTCGTGTATGACTAGAAAGATACGTCAATGCACCAATAGCACTTAAATATGGTACTTCAAGACCAAAAAAATCTTCATCATTTTCCCGAGGATAGAAAAGGGTCTTTATTTACTTCAAGTGACCTAACAACCATTGGAGTACTCAACAGATGTGCGGTATGCATGTAAAATCTTCTTAGCACTTTTTCTATATATGTTGTTTGATGCATAAGGATTTCATTCTTTAGGTGCTCAATTTGTAATCCTAACCCTAGACAAAATCTTGTCTTTCCAAGGTCTTTCATTTCAAATTCTTTCTTTAAGCACTCCATTATCACTAAATTCTCTTCAAGAGTCTCAATGATATTTAAATCATCAACATACACAATAATTATAACAAATCCTAATCCAAACATCTTTATAAAAATGCATGGAGAAATGGGATCATTCTTATAGTCGTCCCTCAATAAGTATTCACTAAGACGATTATACCACATGCACCCAGATTGTTTCAATCCATAAAAGGATATGTTTAATTTTATTGTGTAATGTTCTCGAGAACCTGAATTAGCTGCTTTGGTAGATTAAAACCTTTTGAGAGTTTCATGTAAATGTTATTATCAAGTGGCCATATAAATAGGCTGTAACTACATCTATTAGGCGTAAATCAAGCCATTCTCTTGTTACCAGACTAATCAAGAACCTAAATGTAGTTGTATCCACCACAGGAGAGTATGTCTCTTCATAATCAATATCAGGTGTCTTGTGAACGTTCTTGTTACAAGTCAATTCTATATATTATGATTTGTATTTTTTTCCGTTATTATGCTAACATGTACTCCTCTTGGCTTTACACCTTCCGGGTGTTTGGACTTCTTGTCCGAGATACATTTCATAAGTTATAATAGAAACACTTATTTATTTTTGATGACTTGTTCTCATCTCAATGCTTTCAAGTATATTTTCATTCAAGATCCTCACTTTTCCATAATATTGAAGTGTTCTACGTATATTATCGTTGTCGACAACAATTTCATTTTTTTTTCAACTCCATCATATTTAGCTATGACATAACTAATTGAAATATCTCATTATATTCATAATTTCAAGTACCTGAATCTCTTTTAGGGTTTTATCAAAAGTTATGCCTTAGACCTCTTCAGGAGTACTCGCCTCCTTTTAGCATGTGACCATCTTCATTTCTTTCTCATTTCTTTCAATGATTTTTTGTTTTATGGAGTCGACTAGCTTGTCATGCTTCTAGCATGCTCAAGAATTATTTTTTATCACATTGTCCTTCTGGGACATGTAATTATTTGGAGCATTTTAGCTGGTATATGTATCAGGTAGTATATGGAATCTCTAAATGTCATCACTAAACATATTTAGCAAAAAAATTTTATCCTTCAAACTTTGTACATATAATATTAGTGAGGATCACAAAAGAAAAATGATGACATAATTATTTAACTAATTTGTCTCCCCTTAATGTCGAGAAAATTTGCAACATGACAATACTTTTTTTTTCAAAATTATAAGTATATCACCCTTCAATGTCTAATGAAAATTCTAAAATTTTTCAACTTCATATTAGATGATCCATCTTAGTGCATTATAGCGGAATATGAAATAGATATTGCACATTCATATTTTCTTAGATGGAATCCATCGACTTATAAATGAAAGTCAATTCTCACGAGACAAATATTTCTTACATGTTGGCTTGATGCAAATAAAATTACATGCTTATTGTAAAGTAATTCTTATATTAATGGTTAAGGAACTAAATGGAGGCATAGTTTTGCTAACCAAATAATATAGACAATAGACAACTTAAAATTATCCCAACTAAAACTACGAAAATCATGCTAGGGATATAATGCACCAGCGTTGTTAGCATAAATTGCATTCTATAGAGATTGTGCACAATCAAATTAATTCAAGAAATAAAATCGCAAACTTCGGGTTGCACACATGTGATACATGAGCTCATATATTATTTGGTTATCATTGAAAAATGCAACCGACCTCTAACTTTAGCTGGTACTAGATCAATATGTTGTCCAAATAACTAGTATGATAAAAATTATTAAAATATAACTTCTAATTCTTCAATAAACTCATATAAAATTTTATCAAATTATTTTGCATCAACATTGACTCGGGATGGTCTAACCAGTCATACCAACACTATGAACTTCTTTTTACTATCTCATATGTCATTCATATAAGTGTAATTTATTCCTTCTGGGAATATTTATGATACAAAACATGAGTATCTCGTGTCATTTCTATCCATGATTTTGTAAAATATAGAAAATTTTCCATCAACATATATCGTCTTGATCGAAAAAATAATCTTATGTTTTACAAAATTTTGTATCTGAATGAGGTAAAATATTAGCTCTTCAAGAGCTTTTTACAGTTTGATTCAATATTAGCTCTTCAGGAGTATGCAATCATTTTATTATATATCCTTAATGAATACTTAATTTATTCATATAAAAATAAAATGAATAGGTATAAATAAAACATATATTAAACATAATAAATAATAAATTCTTGTTACTAATAAATCACTATGGTTAGATAATATATATTTTTATATATATCATAACACAACAAAATGCAAAATATTATAATGTCATATTAAAGTAACTTTACAACTATAAAGGTTTAAACATAAACATTTTCTAATCTTCACCTTAATTATGAAACTATCCAAACAAAGTGAATATCTCAAAATTCATGACAAGTACTTTTACTCCTATTCCACAATAATCATATATCTTAATCAAAATCAAAATTAAACCAATCAATTCTATTTACAATGAACTAATAAAAATAAAAACATTTATCTCCACATAAAAATCCCAATAACTAAATACGTGAAGAGATTTAAAAATTCATAGAATTATGGATAGAGAATTATATAAATTAAACTTCTTAATAAAAATCAAATCAAATTTCAAAAGAAGTTTATTATACTAACTTAGGTTACCATGGATGAGAAGTAGTGATTATAAGCATCCTTTGTAATGAAGAGAAAGAGATTATCCCCAAGCAAATATCAAATAGACATTGATTCTAATGATTCTTAAATCAAACAATTAAATTTCAATACTTGGATCTCAATAAAATATTAACACAAACTAAAAACGTATTAATCATCATTGTATGCATGGCCAACTTCAGCATCATATTGAAAATTTTCATCTTTTTTCAAAAAAATTATCCTCCATTTCATCATTTTGGACAAAATTTATCTCAATATTGTTTCCCTTTTTTTAATTGATGCTTTGATAAAATTTTACTAGATGCTTAAACATACAACATGTATGTGACCAATGCATTTTCATACAACATTGGTAGCATGAATTTTCAATAACCTTCGAATATTTTAACGTCCATTTCCTTGATTTTCCTTATTATTCTTTTTCTAGTGGTTAGAAGTACCACTATTATAACCACCATGATAACAATTATTAGTATGTCTCCAACCACATCCTCAATTACAACGACAACCACGATTTCTATATTCTGATTTTTCATAGTTGTTATGTGTTGTAACATTCACTTCAGGGAATGAAGTCTTTTTCACTAAAAGGCATGAGATCGCTCCAAAATACTTTTTAAAGCCTTTTTCACAATATTGTTGCTACAGGAGCACGTAAGATATTTCAATTATAGCAAGATTTAGAGAGTATTATTGTTTTCTAATAGTGAAATCATTCTTTCAAATTATTACATCATTCAAGAATCAAGAGGATCTTTCACAGTTAGATGTTTCACACTTTTAATTCTTCATGTAGATGATAATCATTGAACTTTCACAATGGTAACTTTCTCATAATTATTCGTGTCAAATTATATATTCTAAGCTAACAACTAAAGCTAGAAAGTACTATCATTCATGTCTATTCAAATTTAAGTATAGAAATATGATCATTTAGATCTATTAAAATCTTATGATAACTAAGGTTAACCTTACAATTTAATCAACATAACAATAGAATACTCCAAAAAATGTTTTATGGAATATTAGTTAGAGACATCACATTATTTTATTTACTATAATCAAGGTTTCCATAGAAAATTTCATCCGCAAAGAAACAAATAGCCATAAGCTATGTCATATGCATTTGGATATATATTCAGTACAAGTATATTTAACTTTTTTTCTAAGTTTTTCATACGACATATCCAAATATTAAACATGAGCTTCTAGTGTCAAAAATAATAATCTAATAGGCAACGTAGTACAGTTGGTAATGTCACCAAATAAAATAATTTTTTTTAAAATGATTACTTTATTTTTAATCATGTCAATGACATGTTATGAAAGATATACATATTTAACTAAAAAAATATTCAAGTTGTTGATACGTCAATCTTATTCAAAGTCTTAGATCATAAACAAGCATATCATGGAATATATAAAACATAAATTCATATTTAAATACGAGAAAAAAAAGAGCATCATTTTAACTTTTTTTCGTTAAGAATATTGAAATCTCAAAATCTTTCAAGCACACGGAGAAATTCACATACCTTAACCTTGTTGCTTCAACAAGAACATTGTACGTCTAGATTACTTGTTCTCCAAAAAAATATTGAATACTATTGAGCAAGCTTGTGCTGATAACGTGTTATAAACAAAAATAATAGATAAAGGATAGATATGAGAATATGAGAATTTGTATTGCATTCTATATCTTCCTCTAATTTACAAGTAGCATACTCCTCTATATATATAGGGAGATTCAACTCTTCATATTCTAATACATAAATAGGAAAAAATAGTTACAAGAATATGAAATGTTAAAGAGGATGGAAGGTTAAAAGTCAAGGGAGATGAAAGGTTGAACATCCATTTAATAATGTTCATAACATTTTCTAAATTTTTTTATGGCTTTTAATAAATTTTATGGTTTTTTAATAAATTTCTAATAATTATTACAAATTTTAATAAGTTTTAATGATTTTTTTATAATTTTTCTATAACTCTAGAATGAATCTAGACAAATGGATGTCTAGATAGATTCAAATGAACCTGGACAATAATTTGTCCAAATTCATTGGATAGTATTAAAAAATAAATTTATATTTTTTGAATTTTTTTTATTTTTGTTAACGTAGCATTGTCACATCAGCCTTCAGTGATGACATGGAATTTCCATATCAACGATAATGCCACATCAACAAATGATGTTGACATAGCGTCTATTAATGGCCACATCATGTTACAATAAACTACTAACCATTAACGTTAGACAAAGGGCCTATTTGGCCAATTTTGTTAGTTTAGGAACTCAATTGGGTGCAAAAAGTTTGAAAGGAATAATTGATTTTTTTTTAAGTTTGAGGGCTAAAATACCATTAAGCCTTTTCTTCTACACCTCATTACATAATCATTAAATAATTATGCTCCCAACATATACACATTTACTAGGCTACATGAAACATCCAAATAGTTTTTAAATGACACTTGATTTCACAATTCAAAATTCTTACAAATTCTTAAATTAACCTAAGCTTTTATGTACATGCCAAATTACAAATAACAAAAACAAACCACTACTTATACCAACTTTTAATCTCATTGATGATGCAATCTTCCCACAAATGAATTCAAGCCTCCTGAAAAAGCCTTTGATAATTCAATTCAATTTATCAAAAAAAAACATTTTATATCATCTCGTATTATGCATGAACTAGTTTAATTTCATTTTTTAAATATTCTTGAAGTTTTACATTTGATTCAATTTAGTTCCTAAAGCCAAAATTGTTATAACTTTCAATTTTGAGCTTCGATTTCAAAATCGATCTCAATTACATCCTTTTAGGACCCTCTACTATCAATGATTTTAGAAATTTCACATCCAATGGTCAATTTTACACTTTGGTCCTTTTAGACAAAACTAATAATTTAAACTTTACAATCTAGTCCTTTTTTATATCTAAACTTAAAATCTATCAATTTAAAACCAATATATTTAAGAACTCATCAATGGAAACTTTTAGAAACTTTAACAATTTTATAAATTGGTACATGGGTTAAGTAAATCAAGCTCCCATGACCTTAAAAACATAAAAATTACAAGAAAATGACTTAATTGAACATATCATTCAAGGGTCAAAAGTTTGAAACTTTAATAATGCCTTCTCTAGGTTTTCTTTTGTTTTCATTCGGTGGAGAAGAAAAGAAACAAAAGATGACAACATAAATTCCTTTCTATACTTTAATTTATTCTTAATTAATCAACATCAACTTAATTAAAGTTTAATTAATTAAACTATAATTGGGTTGTTACATAAACATCCATTTTTTTTAATTATATGACTAAAGATGGATAATTATGCTTAATTAAGGAAATTAAACATGATTATTAGATTAATTACTAATTAATTGACTATAAATATCAAATTTTGGTGGAAAGAAAGAGAAGATTGTCATCTTCTTCTCCACCTTAAACCGTCTACCATAAAAAGAAAACAAATAAAGCTTTCAAAGCCCTTGTACATTCGGTCACTTTATTTGGTGAGTAATTTAAGTCCTCTTATTGAATTTTTTATAGATTTGAGATCATGGGAGCTTGATTTAGCTAGCCCATGTACCAATTTGTAAACCTGTTAATGTTTTAGGAAGTTTCCCTTGTTAATTTCTTGAAGAATTAGGTGTGAAATTGATAGAAATTGAGACTAGTTTATTTAAAAGACTAAATTGTAAAGTTTAATTATTGATTTCATACATTAGGGACTAAATTGAATAAAATGAAGAAAAAGTATTATGAAATTTCAGTAGGAATAAAAAGTATAGGGTCTCTAATGAATCTATATGAAATCTAATTTTAATCTGAGGCTAGAAATCGATAGATATACTTGTTCCGAGTTTAGGGACTAAATTGAATAAATTGAAAAATATGCATGAATTGGTAATTGGCTGTGAGTTGAATGGAAATTTATATACATATTTACTTTATGATTATACGTAGCTAACATTGATGCTGGATCATCGAAAGGGAAAGCAAAAGTGAGAATTGTCGACGAGTGACACAAGCTCTCTAGTTTGTATTTCTATGATTTGAGAACTGTTTATTTTTTGCATGTTCATTTCATTTTGTATTATATGGTGACAAGGTGAGTTATCGATCACTATTTGAGTTGAATTGTTATGGTTGAGATTGAATATCGAGATAGGGACTAAATTGAATAGAATAGAAACTATTTCAAGCATAAGTTCACAAGGACTAGTATTAAATCAGAGTCTGCAAGGATTGTTACCAAGCATGAGTCTGCAAGATTTCTTATCAAGAACGAATCCGCATGTATGCTTCTCCAAGCATGAATCTGTGTATATAAGACCGCATAACTTATCCTTAAGTTACAAGTTAAGACAGTCCACATGACATTTTCTTTATAGCATGTGTCTACAGAGACCATCTCTCGAGCATGTGTACAAGTATGTGCCTACAATGACCGCCTTCAAGCATGTGTTCATAGGGTATGAATATGCATTTCTAAGTCCACCAAAACATGGTCCCACATGTCTAAGTTTGTAAGGCATGGAGTCACACGTAAAAGTCCATCAATCAAGAATTCATGAAAATTATCTTCCAAGATTGAGTCCATTGGGATTAATCCTTACGTATAAATCCACAACGAAATATGTCAAGACCCCCCATATGACTTATCCGCAAGATGTGATTAAAAGAAATCTTTAAGTGTGAAAGTGCCAATCCGCAAGACATGTCAACTTGTAAGCTGAGATAGCGCACATATGATGTCAATGAAAGCTTTACGTTAAGGCACAACTTGCCTATGCTAGTGATGATAAGCATTTAATCTGGCTAGTCCAGTAGAAATTTACCAAACTTAATATCATGATGGAGTAGTTGTCATTCAAAAACTCACTAAGTTCACTTGAATTTACCTTGTTTCCCTGCTTTTGTTTCTTTTAGGTATATCGAGTTAGATGACACTCAAAAAAGGGTTAAAGCCAAGATCCTTACAGCTAATGTGAGCTTAATTCCCTTGATGATAACATGCGTTCATTTGGGGCGAATGGTAGGATTTAAGGTCAGGGTCATAATTGGTTATGTAATTGAACTATAACACATGGTGTGGGTATAATGCTACAAGAATGACGTATTATATTGATTAGCATATTGTCAATTTGCTCATGAATATGAAATTCTTTTAAATCACCCTTATGGATATGTGGATTGTGCATTTTAGCTTACAAGCAAGTAGAAATCACACAATAACATATTAAGTTGATTTCAGTCTATGAGTAGCAACCTCGTTTGGTTGATCGATTGGCTAAATGATTGAGGTGTTACATAATATGTTTTGATTTGAATGTTAAATGTATGTAGTTGCTCTGGCAACAGATGTGGCATCTTGTAACTCGCACTTGCCGATTGGATCGGGCAAGGGATGTTACAATATAAAACTTTCACAATTTTCCCTCACTCAAATTAGTCTATAAGCTTTTAAATCTTTTAATTTCACTTTCTTTCAAGTCAATCCTTGGTCCAAATTAATACTCAATAATTACTAAGTCTAAAAATATTTTTTTCCAGTATTAATTTTGCTTTATGAAATTAATTCTCAATAAACTTTGCAATATTTTACCAAAATTTTGCAAAACCCGACATCGAAAATTTCAAGGCATTACAAATTATCCCATAACAAGCCTTCATAAACAAGTATCCCAACAGTTTCAAATACTCTAAAAGATAAAGATAAAGATGAGTTTTCATAAAAATTCAAACTTCTTTCCTCCCTTGAAGGCTAATTGAATGGATGGTGATCATATTCTAATTTACCACGAAATTCCCTAATTATTTGTTGTTCAATAATATTAAATCATAATCCATTAAAAGCCAAATATGCCAACACCCAAAACTTTGAATGCTCTGAACAACTTGTTCTAACTTAAAATGGGACAATGCAGTCTATGTTTCCAGCAACATCTATTATCTTTCATTTATAAAGTTTTTGATATAACAACATTTAAGATAATTTTTACATATTATTCCTTAAAGTTATTTATATTGGAAAACAAAATAAATATCTTAAAAAATATTTTCAAGTTCAAAACAATATCAATAACACTTGTTTAAAATTATTTTACTCATATATTATATTTTGGAGTTAATCAAATACCTTTGAACATGTTTTAAATTCATTTTAAGCAATTTGGTGCAGAAGGATCGATCCCCCTTTGAAAGGATTGATCCCTCAATCCCCCAATCTAATGGTTATATTGTATTTGAATTGAAGGATCGATCCACTAATGTGCAAGGCTAAAAAATATTGCATAATTAATGCTTTCAATAGTCATTTTTCATCCCCAACGACTACAATCGGTCATAAACTTATTCACTGGTATAAATGGATCTTAAAAATAGTCCAGGAGACAAGAGATATATATTCAAGCATCAAAGTCATGAGAAAAGTTTCAAATTCTTCATTTCTCATTTTTCTCTTATACATAGTCTTTGTACTTATTGTAAAATGTTTTCTTACTCACATTTTATTCATTTTAATGAGCCAAATTAACTTTGTAAACACATACCTTCCTAGAGTTCATATTTTTTTATTTAATCTTTATACCATTTTGTATTGGGGGTTACAAGTTGAGCCACAAAAACTAAAAAGTTTTATGTAAACCATAAAAACTATGGGGAAAGTTCTATCTAAGCTTTTGAAAAGATTATAATCAATTCTAGTAATAGAAGAAAGCTAGGATAGATAATTAGGATCGAACCATTATAAATTCAAATGTCTAAACTATTCTTCTTGGTCTTTTAATTTAGAATAGTTTATAAGAAATTTTAAAAAATCTCAATTCACCACCTCTCTTGGTATTTGTAGACCTAACAATGTCCACCATAAATTTGAAACCAAAAACTTCAAAAAAAAAAATGAAAAATATTTATCTAATATTCCTCTTAAGAGCTAATTGCATTAATCATCTTAAACTACAACGCAAATTCTAAATTAGTTATTAAACTTCAAATTGTTATTAAGATCACAAAGCATCGATGTGATTTCAATCGATCCTTTTTTTCATGTCGTAACTTTCTTTTTATTAGGTATGAGTTGATGTCATGTCTCACAACACAAATAATTTATGTTATGATTAAAATAATTTAAATTTATAATTAACTATAATATTATTTAATTTCATAAAAAACTTTTAATTTTATATAGATAATAATTTACATTATAATTTAAAATAATATTTTATTGAAATTACTTATAAAATATTGAACTAATTTATAATTTAATAATAGTTTTTCTTTCTTTCACTTTTTTTTTTTGACAATTTTTTCCTTCTTTAAACGACAAATAAAAACAAACTAGTTTTATTGGTTTATAAAAGTACTTAGTTAAAAACATTATGAAATAAAAATATGAATGTTAAAGTACTTAGTTTTATTGGTTTACAAAATCATTATGATTTAACTATTTAATCAAATAAGTTAATATGTTAAAATATTTATTAAAAATATAAAAATTTTAAAACAAAATGAAATAAAAAATATAAATGTAAGCGGGAGAAGAATTGAATCTAAAGACTTAAAAAGGATAAAACTATTAACATTTAACCATTTGATCAAAATAATATATTATTTTAAAAAAATCAAAAAATATAACTTAAATGAAAAGCACGCTTTCTTACTCTCTGCCCAAAATGGTCGATTTTCTTAAATTTTTAAAAAATCAACCCAAATACTTAATTAATAAAAAACGACCTTTACTCCTAATTTAACCGTAAATTAGTATAGAAATTATTGTTTCTTAACTCTTTAATAACACATACATACTTTATATATACAGGTGCTCGAACTCGGATCACCTAAAATGAACATCACATTCTTTTCCATTGGAACATCTCGTTGGGTTCAAAATGATATTGACATTTTAAATCTTAGATATCAATTTAATATTTAATCCATAGTTGGACTGCATCTAATTCAACTAACCCTTCTAATTATATCCACAATACCAAATAATAAATGTATAAGCATGGGATTTCAAATATTATTTTTAATTAATAGAAAGAAATTAAGTTTAAATTAAATTTTATTAAATAATAGTTACTTTTATTTGCAAAATGTAATAAGAACAAGTTTTGTTTGATAAATAAGAAAAGCCAAAGGGTCCTAAGTCCCCATTATAATACAAATATATCTCTCATTCAGTCACTCAAAAGTTTGGCCGAAAATGGATAAACTTTTAAGATGGTTACTAATAAATTATTTTCAAACTAACACGTAATTTGCCCTTTATTATTATTATTATTATCTTTCCTCTCACGCCCCCAACCGAAAACAGTAATGATAGTAATGAAAGAGAAACAGGGGAGTAGTAGGTGCTGGTAGGGCTCGATAAATTATTTTTTTAAATTTTTAAAAATGTTAAATTAGTAAAAAAGAAAATTACATTTTAGTTTCTTTAAACATAATAAAAAATTAATTTAATCCATTAAAATTATAAAAATATCGGCTATTCAAATGGTAAAATTATAATTTTACTATCATAAAATTAAATTTTAATTTTAGTCCTTCCTAAATTTTCTTTTTTGCCTTCGCCTCTGCACATGTTACTCAAAAATGATTATTTTCTTTAAAAGGCATATGTATGCTATTGGGGATAAACCATGTAAGCAACGAATAAAGAAAATAGTAAAAAAGTTAAAAAGATCGAACACACAAATTTTATGTGAAAAAATCTCTCTAAAGAAGATAAAAATCTATAGGTAAATATAATTTTACTAAATCGGCAAAAATAAAGAGTACAAAGATGGAGATAAAAACAAAACCTCAAAATTCGAAAATAAAAATCCTCAAAATTTATGAAAGCTTGTAAAAGTTAATATTTAAATGTGTTATGAGTTAATCTTTTTAGGGTAGAAAATGATTGATTTATAGACTAAATTTGTGGGTCAAATAATCTACACTAATAAAAGTTCGATTGAGATAAATAATCAAAATTTGACTGGATGAAGAAAACCGAGAAAATTGCACGACATGTCACGACGTCCCCTATCATGTCATCGCGACGTCGTTCATGATTCTCCCCTGTTTTGCCGTGGTGACGTCGCATGGCTCCTCGTCGCAACGTCACTCTCTGTTTGCGTCTTAATTTGATTGAAATACGAGGTATACTCTACACATGCTATAAGTTGCTACAAAATAATTTTAATATTTTTATAATTAAATTTAAGTAAAATAATTTATTATAAATAATAATAAAGAGTAATAATCAATCTAATTTAAATAAGTTTGATGATTCATAAATAAAAACCAAATGATATAATTTTTATTAAAAAAGTGTAAAAAATTATAAATAGATAAGGAATTACTTATCACTCAGGTTACGTTAGATAGAAATATTATTTTCTAAGCATATTTTAGTATATGAGTTAACAATAAACTAATTCATTTAGTAATATTTAGCTATTTCCATTACTTGTTTTTAATAAAGAGAATGGAAGTTTTTCATTTATTTTAAAAAATTTGTATACTTACAAGAACTATTACTCATATTTCTAATTTAAAATTTAAAATTATACTAACTATTATATATTTTATATTTAACTATAATACATATATAATAAATAAATTTTTTTCTCGTATTATTACATTAGTAATCAAACGAGCCTAATGTAAAATTTTTATAAAACAAAAAATAGGGATGTCAATTGAGTTGGGATGGGTGTGGGGGGAGCCAAAAATTTTCATCTCCATCCCCTCCCCGCGACCCATTGTGGGTACAAAACCCAAACCATCTCTGTCCCATAACTCGCAAAACTAAAACCATCTCTACCCCACCACCCATGTGGGTCTCTAGACCCACCTAATCCCTGTTATATGCATCTCGAGACCCATTTCATATAATATATTTATAAGTATTAGTTAAATAAATATAAACCAATTTTTTTGATTGCTTCGATCGAGTAGCCTTTCTCCATTATACTCTAGCTCATGTTTGTCGAGTGTGGGCTCACTTCGAATTAAATAAATTTTCACAAAAATTACCAGTGGAGTAATTTCGCAATTTCTCTCAACTTTTGAGCCAAATTCTAAATAAGAAAAATATTTTTAAAATTTTTCTGAAATAATCTATTTAGAGAATTTTCTCTTTACAACTTTTTCTTAAATTCAAATATGTGAAATAATGACTCAAGGCTCTCTTTATATAGGGAAAGTTTAGAGAGTTCAACCATTATGAAACTTAATTTCTTTAATATTAAATTAATATAGATAAATACTATATTAAATTTAATATTAAATCTTATTAAATTAATAGAATATTTATATTCAAAATAAATATTAAATTTAATATTAAGATAATCGCTTTAATATTAAATTAATAAAAGATTATTAAGATAATTATTAAATTAAAATTTTATACATGTTTATTTTATAAATATATTTATTATATTATGCGAGGAGAGCGGAGATAATATAGGACGGGTGGGGATGATGTGGGGTGGGCGGGGATTAGTCGGGTACAAAATCATACCCACGCCTACTTCACCACCCACGACGAATCTAATTTTTGTTCTCATTCTCACCCCATCACCCGTAAAACTTGTACTCATCCCTATATTAACGCGAAGTAAAGTGAGACCCCGCAAAACCCGCCCTACTTATATCTCTATAAAAAAAAACATCATTCTTTTTATATATTTCTTTTGTGGTGGAAATATAAGGTGAGATGTCTAGGAGGGCACTTAACCATCGAACACGTATGTCTTGTTTTCCAAGCCTACACGTAAGTAATAATATAGTAAGATGCCTCATGCCTTATATGTATATTCAATAACGTGACAACTAACTTTGAATTTTAGTTGGTGTTGATGTTCCGATTCTGTCGACCGACATTAATGTTATTACAGTTAATTTTGTATATAATTATTTTATTTTTAAAATTATAATATATTAAAATATCATTAATTAGTGATATTTAGATTATATTTTTAATGAAATTTACAGATGTGATTTTATTTATTGAAGATTATTTGCATTTAATAAATTATGATATATTTTTACATAAAATTTTAAATATTTTATTGAAATAATATTTTAAATAAAATTTATTATATTTATTTTACTTGGGAATAAAACTAATTTTACTAAGATAATAGAGTGTTATCGAGAATTAATTTAATAAAAAATGTACTTCATATTTTATGATTGTTGCTTTTACATATGAAAATTTGTTATAAGGAATAAAAATAAAATATAAAAAATTGATTCTACAAAAAAAAATGTCTGTTATAATGAATTGTTGTTATAAAAAGTAATTGTTATAAAAAAGATTGACTATACAATATTTTAAGAGACATGAGTTGGAGCCAACTATAAGTAGTTCGGTTGGTATTGATATTGACATTTAGGGGTGAGTATTTGAACGAATCGAGCTGAATCGAGTGAAAAAATTTCGAGTTGATGAGTCTCATTTTATCATCATAACTTGATTTGAATTTTTTTCGAATTAAGTCGAGTAAAATGAAATTTGAGTTGAGTTAAATCGAATAGAATTGTTCAAGTTAAATGAAAAAAAATAATTAAACATGTCAAACTAAAATCTTGTTACAGCAAAACTAATTCTATGTTAGAGCACATAAATTTGAAATTATATATTTTTGAAAACTTTTTAAAAGCAAAATAAGAGAAAAAATATATAGTTTATTATGATAAACTTGAATTATTTTTATAATATATTCTATAGACTTTTTAATATTTTTATAATATTTTAAAAAAATATTTCAATTTTTATATATATTCTGAAATTTGAATTATTTTTTTTTTGTAATTGTTGTTGAGAGAGATCAATTTGCTTATTTTCAAAATTGATAATGATCAAAGGTGTATTTACGCCAATATGTTATTTGAATTATTCGAGTTATTTGAATTATTCGAATTGTAAAATTTAACTTGACTTGAACTCGAAACTCGATTTATTTATTTAAATTTATTCGAAAAAATCAAATAACACGATTCGATTAACTCAAAATTTAAAAATTTTTCAAATATTTAAATTGAATTATGTGTCAGTTATATACATCAAAATAAGTGTATAAATAGCTGGACTTAATATGGGAAAAGTCCAAGGGGGCACTCATGAATAAAATTAAAGATTCAAAGTATAGTTGTAGAGTTTGAGAACATTAAAAATGGTGGTTGGAGGTTGCTAGTTTACGTCACATTACTTGCGTGAATGATTATTACGTGTACCCATAAACTACAGGTTATCAACAACAAACTATTAATTTGTTTAGTTAGGAAAAATGGAAGTAAGTTTGTTCATAGCTAACAAATTTTAAATTATTATTTTTTTAAAAAAAATAGTTATAAATGAACTTAAAATTAGCTTTATGAAGAAAAACTACCCCACCAATAATAACTAACCCATGAGAAAATAATTAAAAAATAGTATTTTATTTAACTATTCAATAAAAAATATGAATTTTATATATATTGAAAATCAATAAATTAAATACGTATCATATTAAAAATACATCACTGAATTTCACGTGAAATAATTTAATTAGGGAAATGAATTGATTTTTGACATATTTAGAGAAATAGGTTGATTTTAAAGAGGGAAATTAAAAGAGCATTCCATTGGATGTGTTTTTGTCTTCTTTCTTCTCGTTTTTTTACGGTTTAATTTTTTTTATTTTTTAAGGTTTAGGACTATTTTTAGAGGTTTTCTTTTTTAAAAGTTTAGGGTTTAAGGTTAAAAATTTATGGAGAAAGATTTATTTGTATTTGTGTTTGAGGTAGACATTGTGAAAGTTTAAAGGTATATTTCAGTTGATGGTGACGTGATAGCGCTCGGAGACCCACATATTTTATTTTCTGTGTTGGGATGAAACCATTACCTTAGAAGCCCATCGCATTGCAACTCAGGCCCCGAGTTCACGGTGCTTATATGGTCACGGGTTGATGTATAAGTAGGGGTCCTAATTGACGTGGTTATGCGATTATTGGTTGGAGTATAACTCGGGAGCCTAGTTGATAGTGGTTATGCGATCACGGGTTCAAGTTTTATGATACCAGATGCTTTATAAACTCGATACATAAGTTTGAAAGTATAATCATAGGAAAAGAAACAAAAGGGGTTTCCAGTATAATCAACTTATTCATTTTCTCCATCTCCACGAAAAGCAGTATCCTAAACCTAGTTGTCCGAAACCTGTGACATAATTGGATGCAAGATGACTTTCAAACGGGGAGTGACTATGTTTGTGGAGAGAAGCTAAAACTCGAGTCAGAGCGGCAATAATTATAGTTATTAATGAGTTTTTTTAATCATAACAACCACTGAAGCCTCGAAAGGACCTTAAGCTTTTCTCCAGCACCATAGTCACTCCTCCACTGAAAGTTCTCTTACCCCCAACTCCGTCACACATTTCAACCAGGGAGGTTAAGGATACCGCTTCAGTGGAGATGGAAAAAAAAAAAGAAAAAGTTGATTATACTGGAAAGCCGCTTAGTTTTTTTCCTATGATTATGATCTTAAACTTATGTATGAGGTTTATAAAGAATCCTCTTCTGGTATCATGAAACTTGAACTAATGAACATATAATCATTGTCAACTGGGACCCCTACTTATACTTCAACTCATGACCATATAACCACTGTGAATTGGAGGCCGAGTTGCAATGCGATAGGCTTCTAAGATGATGGTTCGATCCTCACACCGTAAATGAAATGTGGGGGTCTCCAAGCACCATTACATCATCGTGAACTCAAATACATCTTAAAACTATCACACTGTCTTCTTCAAACACAAATAAGTCTTTTTGTCCAAGAATTTCAACACTCAACAAAAAATAATTTAAGAGAGAATTGTTTAGGGTTTAAGGATGGTGTTCGAGAGAGGTAATGTATTAGGGGGAGCAAACCCCCCTTTATATAGAATCCGAGGGGGAAAGAATTGAGAAAAAAACAAACAATGTATTAGTTGGGATGTCTAAAAATTATCTTGAGATTCTTGAATTTTGAAAATTTTTCACGGGTTAAGGTGTGGGTTGAAAATGGGAGGGAAAAAAGTGCCATGTTGGACGCATTTTCTACTGATGTATCTGAAAGTACACCTATTTCCCTAAATATCCAAAAAAACCAGCCCATTTGCCTAATTTTATTTTTAAATTGGGCCTTTTCTTCGAATTTAGCCCTTATAAGAGTCTTATTTTATTTTTCTTTTTTTAATAAAAAATTATAATCATTATCTATTTTTCTTTAGTATACATAAATGGAAGGGATATGGTATTCCACTATTTTTTTATAGGCTAATATACTAAAAGAGCACTTGAACAGGATCAAGCCAGAAATTTTTTTTAAATGATTGAAATTAATTTGTATATTTTTATGAGGGTGATGCAATCTTATCATTTTAATAATTAATAAATTTATAATTTTAAGGGATTAAATCAATTTTTTATCATTTGGGAGGTCAAAATGTAATTTTACCATTTAGTAATTTAAAATTATAGACATTTAAAGGGCTAAAAATTGAATTTCACATTTTAAGGGGGTTTGAGACCTGCCAACCTCCTCCCACCACCCCTACCCTTAAACTATTACATTTTGTTTAAACAAACCCTTAAATTATTTTTTATACTTAAAGAAGCCCCTTATCTTATGACTTTTACCTGTAAAAACCTTTGATTTTAATATTAAAATAAATTATTTTGAATTTTAGGTTCTTAATTTCTTGTTAATGCAATAGAAATTCTATATACTATTAACATCAACATAAACTTTAAAAGAGTAATCAAAATGTTCAAAAAAAACGATTAAGTGTGTTATGTATATTAAGCACTTTCAAGAAATTTTAAAATATTATTTTGTTTTACTTTCAAAAAATATTACTATTTATTTATTAAACTATTCTCATCAAATTTACATCAATATAAAATTAGAACTAATTTAAAATTTCAAAAATATTTTTTAAAATTAAAATCAAGAGATTTCATGGGAAAAGAAATTATAGGTTAAGGGTTTAATTAGAGATGCTCATGGACTGAGTCGTCCCGGGTCGGATTTAAGCATGATATATTATAAAATAATTTTTATAGTTCATCCCTGTGAACTCAGCAAGTTAAACCACAGCATAACTCGTTTTACTAACAATTATCCACTCTAAGAAAAGTTTTTTAACTTGAATAAGATAACTGCTAAAAATTCTCAATACAAAAAATCTATACAAGTCTATCCCTTAAATAAATTTATATCCGAGACTTGCTAATATAGAATATCTATAACAATCTCATTAAAACAGTAATACAACAAACTATTTACAATATAATAATAGAGGATAAAACAAACATAGTTTCTTGACAACTTATCGTATATAGTTTCAATCCAATCTAAATGTCTATGTTGCAAGAGATTGACTTGGGTGATTTAATTCGATCTAATATTTAATTTGAGATTCTCAAGTAATATGACTTTCATTATTGGGTTAATTATCTTCCAAATAATCAGCACAAGCCATTCAAATAAATTGCTAATATTCAAATATGAAAACAATCACTTAACGACTCCGGTGCCAAGAAAGTGGACACTTTTTTAACATCAGTTTCATACCTTTCATAAATAGCTAAAAAAATTACATAAATTATAGTTAGACGTTTGAAAGGAAGATTTAGTTTTCTATTTTTTTTTTACAATCTCATTATAAATTCTGATCATATTTATTTATTTTCATACTAATGCATAGTTTCCGTATGTAACTTAAATTATACCCCAAACGTGGAATTCTAGCTTAAATTCTAGTTTTCATATATTTAAAATAATTATTTATGGTAAGCATTTTTTATCAATTATTTAATAATATATTTTTTTTCTTTACAAATAATTGATTTTTAAGGTGCTAAATGGAACTCATTTAATTTTGATACATAATATTTTTTCCAAAATTGCAATGGTAAATTGCTTTGGTGTATATAGATATACACTATTTATAAAATTATTTAAAAAGTAATTAAATAGTGTTAATTACACAATTTATTTTTTTAAAAATATAAACACTATTTAAAGTAAATAATTATACTAACCAATATTTATATATTATTTTACTTTTTCATTAATCATTGTTTTTAATTTAATAATATATTTTTTTACTAAAGGGGTATATAAGCCCTTGAACTTTGACGGAAAAAATTAATTAAATCCCTCCACAAAAAACATAATTTTTCCTCAAACTCTTGAATTGCATAGATAAAGCCGTTTGATAGGTGTCTTTTGTCTTTTCCCGTTACACCGAGGACGTGGTTATTAATTATGCTAACTTGACCGTCCACGTTAGTGGCATTCGTTTACATGGAACTGTCACGTCAACAAATTTAAAAATTAAAAAAAAATATTTTAACGTTTTATGTCTAGAATGAACCTAAACAATTGTTTATCTAGGTTAATTCCAGATTTAATTTTTAAATTACAAAAAATATTTTTAAATTTTTTTATAAATTTGTAAAACATTATCAAAATTTATAAAATTGTTAAATAAAATTCAAAAATATTAAAATGTAAAAATAAAATTATTAAAAATTATTAAAATGTTTCGATTCAAAATGAACATGGATATATGGTTATCTAGATTCGAACTAAGGCTCTGTTTGTTTCCTTGTAAAATATTTTACGGAAAAGCTTTTCAGCCTTTTCTCATGTTTGTTTGGCTGAAAATGATTTCCCACAAGAAAATCTATTACAAAACACGGGAAAAGAATGATTTATTTTAGGAAAATGTCTTACCCTTTTTATTTCGGTAAGACATTTTTTGGAAAAGAAGCCTCTTTCCTCCCCCTTCCCCTTTCCCCCATCATTGCCACCTTGATCTACTGCTTGCCGTCAGCCAGTAACGATTCTCAACACCAGTCGTCGGCGTTCATCTTTGATTTTCCCCATCTTTGTCTTTCATTGTCAAAATTTGTACTACACCACCAATCGACGACAGTGTTCATCTTCCTCTCTCGAAGGTAAGAACGAAAAAAAAGACATGTGATTGTTGTTGTTTATTTTTATACTTATTGGGGAAGGGCTGTGATTTGCTTATTGTGGAATCGACTCCAACCTTGTTACTTACTTAACTGGGCATCTAAATTAGTCTACCGCCACTACAACCGTCAATGTCAAAGCTTGGTCTGGTATGGCCGTGCTTCTGCCACTGTTGGGGGCTTTCATTGCTGATTCTTTTCTTGGCCGATACCACACCATTGTTGTTGCTTCTCTTATTTACATTTTGGTAACATAAGTGAAATTCTTTTCTTTACATGATTCTAAATTTCCAATCAAATATTATAGGATGAAAATAATTATGCATCATTCTCATACTGGTGGCAACTTCGAATAGATCATATACCAATTCTGTTTGACCATTGGGAAGTGAGAACTTATTCAAGTATCCACATGAATAAGCAAGGGAAAAGGTTGTTTGGTGTAAACATGAGCATGATCTTGAACCACATTTCTGAGGTTAGGATATGTTGCATAAAGCTGTAGTTTTCAGTAACTTGTTAAACATTGGGACAACTATGTTGCAATAGGTGATCAATCATTCAACCATGCTAAATGAGCGTTTTTAAGTGAATTATTATTAATTTTTTCTCAGAATGCTGAGAATTACAACCTCTGGTTGAAAAGAACATACAATTCTTTCACACCTTGGCTAACAAAAAACTAGCCTTGATAATATTTTGTTTTCTATCAAAATTTATGTAGCATCTTGTGTACACAATTTGTTCTATCAGAATATTTCTGCTTCTGTTTTTAACAAGGTTTGATTCAGTGCCCACATATTGTTAGCAAGTATATAGTATATGGAACTTGTACTTAAGCAACTTGTTGCTTGAGAGGATAGATAGTTTTGAAAAATTCAAAACTCTTTAAATGCGCTTGAGCTTCATTTATTTATATTGTTAACGTGTTGACTACTTGCTGAGGTGTTTTCTTTTCCCTTTTTGACTTGATTTTTAAATAATTTACAGGACCTAGAGGAGTCCAAAGCTAAGAGTTCCTTCTTTAATTGGTGGTATTTTGGCTTATGTTTTGGCACCTTAATTTCATTTTTGGTTTTAAACTATATCCAAGACAACCTTAGTTGGGTTCTTGGGTTTAGGATCCCTTGTATTATCATGGTTGTTGCACTGATTGTTTTCTTGTGTGGAACAACTACTTATCGTTATAGTGTTAAAGGGTATGAAAAAAATCCATTTGTAAGAATTGGTCAGGTGTTTGTTTTAGCAGTTAGGAATTGGTAGTAGCTACCCAGAAAGAAGCTCATGGGACTTTGCCATCAGCAAGCTCCAAGCAATACAAGTTAGTTAAACGTTTTCTACATATAAAAAGAAAAATTAGGATCATAAATGGTAGAACTTAAATATGATAAATCAGGTCCTTCCCTATTGACTTAAGCTTTTGGGATTGATCAGCCAACATGTATATCTTTATATGTATAAAGGAAAGAGCTTTTGGGATTGAATGCTCGCAAGGCAAGGTTGGCTAATTTTGTTTGGGATTTGGAAACAAAATCTTGGTGATAGGGGGAGAGGTGCTTGGAATTTTGGAAAAAATGGGGAGAGATGCAAATGCTTGATGCTTTGATGTTTGGTTGTTTATGCTTGCTGATGGTTGTTGCTATTGATTGTTGTTGGTTGGTTGCTTTTCTTAGTTTAGTTTTTTTTTCGACTTATTCTAGTTGTTTTTTTTTTCATTTCTTGTTTAGGATAACTCATTTTATTTCTTGAGTCATTGCTATTGTTATTGGATTAATAAATAAATTCCAATTTTGTTTTGCAGGTATATCACAGATTATGCTAGAGGCCTAGAAATATGGGTGATTTACTAATGAATCCGATTCTAGAGTCCATGAAAAACCCAACAAGTAGGCGATTTCAAGGAGATTTTTTTAGGGTTTATGATGGGAAAATCCCCCCAGTTATTATTAGCTTGTTGTGTTACTAGGAATATGTTACTCCATTGGTAATTAATAATTTACTAGGATAGGATGTTTAAAAGAATGGTCTAAAAGTTGGGATGTTTTAATTTGTAGAGTTTAGTTACTGCAAATATTACAAATATGATGCTGTGATTTTAAAATTTTGAGTATTGTTGTATGAAAAATGAAATTTATTTGTTTCTTTTGAAAAACTTCAATTGTATATGAACTTGTTTTTTGCAATTCACTCTGTTTATTTAATACTAATTTTGAAATTTTGATTATTTTGCAATAATTAAATACTGTCGAAACCACCTCGAAAACGAAGGTTTCAGAAAATATTTTAAGTTTTGGAAAATGGGAATAAAAAGGGAGTCGCCACCAATCTTTTATTTGGGTGTGATTGGATCACCACAAAACGCTTAAAAAACGTTAAAACGTCGGTCTACGAAATCCAGAAGAAAAGGTTCGGGAGTCGGTTACGCACGAGGAAGGATTAGCACCCTCGTACGCCCAGAATTGGTACCACATGATCATTTTCGGGTCTTATTTTATGAAAACAATGAAAGCTCGAGTAAAGTTTAAAATACGGTATTCATTTTGAAAGGCTCTGTGTAATTTTAAAGGAGACCTTTTAAGAAGAATTTGTCCCCGTATTTCATTCCTCTTATGAGAATTAGAAAACGTATCCAACACATTAGGACACTGCATTCTCGGAGTATCGAAATCGAAGGATGTTTAGGGAACTTTTGAAGAGAGCATTCGATCGCGTGATTTGTACGAAAATCATACCTATCACGTTAAGGCACGATTCTTCGAGGTTTCCACGTGAAGGAACATTATCTCGTTACTTAAAATTTGGGATATGGATAGGGGTGTGTTAAAAACTTTTAAGGGGAATATTTCTTTCGTACGAATTACGGAAATCATACCCCGCACGTTAGGGCACGATTTTCGAAGTTTTCACACGAAATAATATTGTCTTGTTTTCGTCATGAAAGTCCTTTGTATATATTTTGAGAACTTGAAAATTTCGTATGAAGGTTAAAATGCAATCCTCGAACACATGATTTGAAGAATTAAAAGGAATACTCGTTTACTTCGATTTTCACGAAGATTTGAAGTCGCGACCAGCACGTTAGGACACGACATTCTCGGAGCCTCAAAGTGAACGAGCGTAAGAAAAAACTTGAAAAGGATATTCGGTTCGCACGAATTATACGAATAAATCGCACCCGACACGTTAGGGCGTGATTTTCCGAAGTTACGCTCGAACCGAACATTGCCTCGATTTTTGAAGTAATTTGTAAATGAAAGTGTAAGTTTTAAAAACACGAGTAGCAATTGATAATAGAAATTAGATACGAAGTAATATAATAAGTAGATAAATAATGTGCGAAAATATAAAATGTAGGGGCAAACAAATGCAAATATTGATAAATGATGAAATCGGGGTGAAAAATGGGACTTATGGATACCCGGAGGCCAAAATGGTAATTTTGGTAAAATCGGGGTTAAAAATGGATTTTTATAAGCTTCGGGGTAAAATGGTAAATTTTGGTGAAATCGGGGTTAAAAATGGGATTTAGGAAAGTTTTGGGGTCAAAATGCAATTTTGGAAAAGTTTTGGGGTCAAAATGTAATTTTGGAAAAGCTTTGGGGTCAAAATGTAATTTTGGAAAAGTTTTAGGGTTAAAATATAATTTTGGAAAAGTTTTGGGGTCAAAATATAATTTTGGAAAAGTTTTAGGGTCAAAATGTAATTTTGGAAAAGTTTTAGGGTCAAAATATAATTTTGGAAAAGTTTTGGGGTCAAAATGCAATTTCTGGATTGTTTGGGGACCTATAAGCAATAATACCAAAGAGTGGGTGACACATGGCAGCCCCACAGGTATCAAGCAGTCAAGGGACCAATTTGAAAATCTTGAAAAATTTTTGGACCAATTTTGTAATTAAATAAAAGTTGATTTAAGGATTAAATTAAAACAAATTAAAAATAAAAAGGACTAAATGCATAAATAATCCAAAAAATAACACGTGGCAGTCTCTGGTACAGTCAAACAGTCAAATGACTAAATTACAAACCAATTAAAATCACAGGGCAAATTTGCTAACAATTAAAAAGACGCAAAAAGGACTAAATTGAAGCAAATAAAAAATGCGGAAGGACTACTTGCATAAATAGACCATTTTCCAAAAACACGCGGATCCTGAGGCGGGTCGGGCCGGATCGGGTCGGGTCAAATGGGTTGTATATATATTAATTTCCAGATATTTTTTTATCATTTTTTCCTCATTTTTTAAACCCCCCTTTTTCATTTTTTTCTCTCAAAAGCTCCCCCCCTTTCTCCTCCGGCCATGGCCGATCACCGACCGTCCGGCGAAGGTGCGCCACACGCGCCGACCCAGCAGGCCCCCCTTCGTCACGCCGTCCTCGCCATCCCTCTCACGCGCCCGTGCGCCGTCGTCCGGCCACCGGAGCCACGAAGGTACGATCTCTCTTTTTCTTCTTTCTTTTTCTTCCTTTTTTGTGTTTCCATAATCACCTTTATTTTTTCTATTTTATTTATTTTAAACAACAAACCAGATCTGGATTTTTCCAGATCTGGGATTAAAATATTTTTTTTTTATTTCTCTTTTTATGTTTCCATTTTGGTTTGAAACCCTTAACTTTTATTTTTGATATTATTAGTGCAAGGTCCGAATAGCATCGGCGGTGACGGCTTCGGCGGTGGCAACAGCGGTGGATGATGGTCCGACAGAAACAGATAAGTTTCTGCCTTTTCGATTTCCTTTTTTTTTATTTAAAAAATATTAATTAATATTAATATTTAATACCATTAATGTCTCTTTTATTTAAAGCAGTATATTACTTTTATTAATAATAAATAGGGGTGATAATATGGACGGTGTATTTAATGAATTTGACCGTTTCAAATACATGCATGTGTGTAGCATTTAAGAGAAATATATGAATGCATATGAATGTACCTGACAATGCTCAAGGGATTAATTGCTTGAATATCTGTTTTGCTTTCACACTTCTCTTATTGTTCGAATACTATTGTTGGGATTGTTGCTTCGGTTATGTACTGGGAAAATGTTTTGATTTCTGATTTTTGAGAATAGGGTCTCCTCTCTTTTTTTACAGCAAATTAACTCTGGCTTTATAGCCATTTACATTATGATGATACTTTGTTTCTTTGTAATTTAATGCCTGTCTTATTGCTTGTTGCAGACTCCCTCCAGTCAGTGGTGGCAGGGCATGGTGGAGCTGGTGGTGGATGGAGCTGGTAGGCAGCAGCACGTGGAGGACCAGACTTCAAAGTTTTGACTTTGAATGCTGCTGGTGCAAAGGGGCTTCTTAGCCCTTATTGGGCTGCCGTAATTGGGTCAAATGGGCCGAAAAAGGGAGTAAACGGGCTAAGGGGATTTGGGCCTTGGTTTGGTTATTGAATTTGGGCTAATCAATTTTGGCCCAATCGGGCTTTGTATAATGGACTTTGGATATTTATTTTGGACCTTTAATTCATCAATTTTAATATTATTTTTAAATTTGATTAACCATGTCGTGTGGTATAGCAAGTATTGTCGCAACCTTCGGGTAATCCAAACCAGTGCACAGCATAGTTTTTCTATTGGAGAGTATCTTATTTCACAGTCAGTAAATTTCTTACTGAGATAATATATGGCCCTTTCTTTCCTTCCCGTCTCGTCGCGTTGGCCCAAGACACATCCCATAGAATTCTCGAAAACCGTTAAGTACAAAATTAATGGTTTGTTGGGATTTGGTGGTACTAGTACCGGAGCGTCGGATAAATACTGCTTAACTTCATCAAAAGTTCGTTGGCACTGATCATCCCAAACGCCTGGGTTATGCTTTCTAAGAAGGCGAAATATTGGGTCACACTTCTCTGTTAACTGCGAAATAAACCGAGCGATATAATTCAATCTCCCAAGAAAACCTCGAACTTCTTTTGCGTACGAGGCGGGGGTAATTCTTGTATGGCTTTAACTTTGTCTGGGTCTATCTCGATCCCCTTTTGGTTGACCACAAAACCCAACAATTTTTCGGACGTAGCCCCAAAAGTGCACTTGGCAGGGTTCAATTTTAGCTGGAACTTCCTCAACCTCATGAACAGTTTCCTCAAGACATTCACATGTTCCTCCTCCGTTCGGGACTTTGCAATCATGTCGTCGACGTAAACCTCAATTTCTTTGTGCATCATGTCATGAAATAACGTCACCATGGCTCTTTGATATGTTGCCCCAGCATTTTTAAGTCCGAACGGCATCACTTTATAACAAAATGTTCCCCACATTGTGACAAAGTTGGTTTTCGCCATGTCTTCAGGGTCCATCTTTATTTGGTTATATCTGGAGAAACCATCCATGAAGGAGAAAAAAGCATGTCCCGCTGTATTATCTACTAGAGTGTCGATGTGTGGCAGCGAAAAGTTATCTTTTGGGCTGGCCCTATTCAAATCCCGGTAGTCTACGCACATACGTACTTTACCATCTTTCTTGGGGACAGGCACTATATTGGCGACCCATTCCGAATATTCAACTACTCGGAGAAAACCTGCGTCGAACTGTTTTCGGACCTCTTCTTTTATTTTAAGCAACACATCAGGTCGCATTCTGCGAAGTTTTGTTGGACGGGTTTGCATTCTTCCTTTATTGGGAGCTTGTGAACCACGATGTCGGTGCTTAGCCCCGGCATGTCCTGGTAGGACCAGGCGAAGACGTCCTTGAATTCCCTTAGCAGCTCAATAAGATCTCCTCGTGTCTTTACTGAGATGCTGGTCCCGATTCTTATTTCTTTCTTTTCATCCTCATCCTCATCCCCTATGCTTACTGTTTCCACTACCTATTTGTGGGCAAGATTTGCTTTTCCTCTTGTTCCATCATTCGTTGCAATTCAGGAAATATATTACAATCCTGGTCATCTTCAAAGTCCTGCGATTCCTCAAGGCACATATCTTGCTCGAAATGAGGTTCGGAGTCAGTATCACTCATATTACTGATATCCCAAGATCTGTAAAGAATGAGAATGGGCTAATGAACAAAATAAATTAAAGAATGGTTGTATGACATGATTATGGGTGTATATATTCAAGAATGATTTATTTATTTATATGTGTGAGTGTAATTAATTTATTTTGGGATTTGAAAGGAAAAGAATAAAGAGATAGTTGTCAAAATGTATCTTCATTTAAGATAATGGATAAAAACTCAAAAGCCCTTTTACAAAAGATTTATATCATTCCTGGGCATAGAATGACAAAGGTGCAACGAGTATTACTTTGGAATGTTCCTAAAAGCTACGGGGAGCTCCTCTTCCGTCCAATTGTCCAAATTACTCCCAGGTGCATACGGACATATTTGAAGCGAACTTCTTTCTTCAGCTTCTTCGGAAACGGCATTTATGCTTAATTCCATTACCAGTCTCGCAACTCTTTCTTCCTCAAGCCTTAGCCCGCCAGAAATGAAAGTTTTTGAAATATGAGGGAAGGTCATCGGTCTCCAACTGATTTCTTCCCCGGCTTGTCGAGCTCTTCTTATCTCTCGTTTCCGCTCTATCTCTTTCTTTTTCTTTCACATTCACATCCGGTTTGTACCCTAGCCCGAAACGGTCCCACTTTCCAAATAGCGACGGTGCGTAGATTACTCCTTGGAGGTGTTTCTCGAGCCATTTTCCCGGTAATGCTCCTTTTCCAATCGTCAAACGCAATCCCATCTTCGTCGTTTGCGATAATTTAGGTTCAGGAATTTTACTTCCCTCTCCAATGAATGTGGCATTGACAAATTCCAACGAGCGAAAAAAGCATTCTATTGCCTCTTCATCCTTGTCTATGTACGGGGCATCATTTGTTACAGACGCAACAATATCCTCTTCAGCATTGATTGTAACCAACCTTCCGTCAGTTACCAGCTTGAGCTTTTGGTGAAGTGAGGACGGTACTGCCCCTGCTGCGTGAATCCAAGGTCTTCCTAATAAGCAATTATAGGAAGGCTTGATATCCATCACTAGGAAGTCAACCTCGTAAATATTTGGGCCTATTTGCAATGGTACCTCAATCCTACCCATCACTTTTCTTTCGGTTCCATCAAACGCTCTGACTATGTTGTGGCACGTCCTCATGTGGGAGCTATCGATGGGTAGTCTTTCGAGAGTGGCTAACGGTAGAACATTTAAAGCCGAGCCGTTGTCGATAAGTACCCCGGGTAGAGTATACCCTTTACAGCGAGTGGTAATATGCAATGCTTTGGTCGATCCCATACCTCTAGATGGGATTTCATCATCATTGAAGAAAATGAAATTATCAGCACTGATGTTGTTAATCAGTCGATCCAGCTTGCATACCGATATATCCTGGGTCACGTAGGTTTCGTTGAGTGCCCTCATTAATGCGTTACGGTGTGCCTCTGAACTCAGCAGTAACGCCAAGATAGATATACGTGCGGCTGCTTATGTAATTGTTCAATTACGCTGTACTCGCTATGTTTCAAGAATTTCAGGAACTCTTGTGCTTCTCTTTTTGCCACCGGCTCGTTTATTGGTTCTAACTTGTCAGTCACCTTTTCGGGTTCAGCCGTTATACCTTTCCCTTTGGTAGCTGCTCTCTCCTCCACGTTGTAAGTTTTACCGCTGCGTGTGACTAGGTTCACGTTTTGCAGCTGCTCATCCTTGAGTGCCACAATGTCGCACCCTTAATTCCAGGGAACTCTTTTACTGTCTTCATAAGGAAACGGTGCGGGTTTCCGTATGATAACACATGGTGTCTCTTGTTTTCTCGTCTCAGCTCCCTGGATATGGAGATGATTATTATCGGGCGATCATGTTATGTTTCACTTTTCCTTCGGAGGAGCAAATGTCCCTTATCTCTTCCCCTTCTTCGAAGAACTCTAATTCCTTGCGGTCCATCAGGTCTTGTATTAGGACCTTGAACTCCGTGCAATGCTGAATCTCATGACCTTCAGCGTTGTGGAAGTCGTAATAGTTCTTTGCTTTTACCATCCTTTCGCCGTCTTGTCCGATTATTCCTCTAGCCGCCAGCTGACGCCATACCCATCTCATGGGGGATCTGACCTCTTCAATGTGAGCTTTAACCCTTTTTCCGTCTATTCCCGTAATTGCATTTACCCCTTGATCAGAGTGGACGGGTAAAGGGTTTCCGGCCACATTAGGTCTTGATGGCTCATCGAATCTTATTTTCTTCATCTTGATTAGTTTTCCCATCAATTTCTTGAAGGTGAAACAATTTTTAATGGAATGGCCAATCACTCCTCCATGAAATTCACATTAGGCGTTGGCATCGTACCACTTTGGAAATGGTGGTGGTACGGGCTCCGTGATATATGGGGCTACCACGTGTTGGTCATACAGCTGCTGATAGAGGTCTTTGTATGTAACGGGAATTGGAGTGAATTGAATCTTCTCGGTATTCTTTTTCCAGTTTGACTCTGTTCTTGGTAAATTCTGATAATTGTCAGAGGGAGGTTTTGACTGCGTCATCGTGATTGGTATCGAATAGGTTGGCCTGTATGTGCTTACATTATTCACCCCGGTTTCTTTCCTCTTTGGGCTACCCTCTTTCCATTGTCTCCTGCATCGATTTTTCCGCTTTTTAATCGCACTCTCAATCATTTCTCCTGACATTACTATGTCCGAGAAACTCCTTGTAGCATTACCCACCAAGCGATCGAGATACGATGCCTTTAGTGTGTGGACAAAAAGCATCGTTGTCTCCTTTTCGGTTAAGGGTGGTTGTACCTGGGTGGCTAAATCCCTCCAACGTTGAGCATACTGTCGAAAGCTTTCACTTGTTTTTTTCTCCATATTTTGTAGGGTAATTCTGTCTGGCGCAATATCAGTAACGTGGCCATATTGCTTCATAAAAGCTTGGGCCAAGTCTTTCTAGGAATTAATCTTTGCGCGGCTTAGTTGGTTGTACAATTTGGCAGCGGATCCAACCAAGCTATCTTGGAAACAATGAATTAATAATTTTTCATTGTGGACGTACCCTGTCATCTTCCGACAGAACATCGTAATGTGCGCTTCTGGGCAGCTGGTCCCGTTGTATTTTTCAAATTCGGGCATCTTGAATTTTGGGGGTAGCACTAGGTCTGGGACCAGACTTAGTTCTTTGGCATCAATTCCACTGTAAGTGTCAATCCCCTCTATTGCTCTAACCCTGTCTTCCAGCCACTTGTACTTTTCTTCTATCTGTTTAGATACTTCTATTTTGTTCTTTCCGCCTCCATTGTATCATCGAGGTCGGGGTTGATGGGATTCGCAGCGGTTTCTCCTGGGTTCGATCCTGACCAGACTAGGTAATTCGCTTGGCCTGATGCGCCAATGGGCTGAGGTTGCGCTCGAATCAAGACAGGTGTTTTCTCGCGGGTTTATTTCTGGCGGGGTCTGATGATGTACGGGTGTGAAGCCAGGAGGATATTGGGGATCCTCGTTTTCCTCTCTTGGGTCTTCAGCGGGACCTTTTCCCTTATCTGAATCTCGCAACAACTGGGTTAGCTGATTAATTATATTGCTTTGGGATTCAATTATTTGTCTCTCATGTCCCTTTGAACTCTCTCTAACTGGTCCTGCAACTGAGCTTGCATCTGTTCTTGGATTTCTTTTTGCATTTGTTCTAGCCTCTCTATTCTTTGATCCATCGTTTTTGCCTTCTTACGCGTGTAATAACGATGTGGGTTTCAATGTTTACTGATGTTAACTGTTATAATTAATTTTAATTAGTTTGGAGATGTTATGTCAATAATGTGCAAGATATGATGCAAAATGCATGTATGCAAATGTGAGAAAAGGCATTGATTCTAAAGTCCATTTTCATTTAGAGCAACTTCTCGAGAAGAAAAACTTCTTTACATAAGAGAGTTTATACAAATGGTTTGGCCTTTCGACCAAAATCCTTAATCTTTCCTAGCAATCCAGCTAATTTCCTTCCTTGTTTCGATCTTGACTTGTACTGAAGGCTCAAGACGTCGGCTTCAGCGGCTAGCTCCTGCATGTGATCGGTTGCTTCTCTCATTTGAGTTAGTGCTTTGCCCATGACATGATCTCGTTCCTCGACCTCTCTCTGGCTTGACGGGTGTGCCATTCACTGGTTTCTAAATTTCTTTCCATGATCTCAAATCGATTTCATTATTATGTAGTGTAGCCTCCAGTTCTTGCACTTTTTCTTTTAATTCTTGCTTCTCGGCCATGCATGCTTTCAGCTCCGATACTGTGTTTCGATTTCGGTGCCTCCATAATGATTCCTCTAACTCCTTTATTCTTGCCTCTAGACTGGCTATTTGAGCTTTCAACTCACCTCCTCGACCCGTTTTTCTAGTAGCTCTCCTTTCAAGGCGTTTTCTCGGACTTGACCATCTTGGAACTTTCTTTGCCAATGCTCCGTTTGGTCTTTTTGTTCCTGAATTTCCTGACGCCATTGCTCAGAAGTTTTCCCTAACCCTACAGTCCTCATGGATTGCCGAAGCTTCTTGTAGTGTTTCTTCAAGTCTTCAAGGTCTTCTTCGGCCTTATTTTCCCTTTTCTCAACTTTTCGGCTTCTAATCTGTGAAAATCCATGTCTAATCCTAGCTGTATCTTATCTTCCTCCAGTACTTCTATTCTCTTTCCGAACTCTGAGCTCTTACTTTCAAAGTCATGCTTGAGGATATCTATCTCTGTCGGGACCTCTTGTAAATATTCCTCCAGAGGGCGAACATTTTCTGGATTTGGAGCAGGGATGTTGTCATTTACTCTCTTGCTCCTCCACCAGTCATAATTCGGGGTTGTCAATGGTTTAGCATTAAACTTCTTTATTCTTTGTACCTTTTTTCACGAATTTGTTACTTCCCGAACCTTCTTCTTATAATCGTTCCCTTTATAAGAAAATTCGCGATGTGCCAGGCCGTGTGTAGCAGGGATAAACTGCCTTGTCTTATATTGTCTTAAAACAAGCAACGGAGCATATCCAGTAGCACCCCAGACTTCGAGTAACGGGACCCAATCGAAATCACCACACCGATAGAGAATCTCGTCTGGGAGGAACCAAGGCGTACACCATTCAATATTTTCATCTTGAAGATTCTGGAGAACGGCTGCCCATTTTTCTTCGGATATATTTTGCTCACGTTGCGTGGCCACAAAGTCCTTTAGGGGCGAGAAATCTGTTGAAAATACTTTATAAGAGAATTTCTCCACTTTCTAGAAGTGACTGTGAAACCAGACCATTAATAGCTGAGCACAACCAATGAATCTCCTTTCTCCTTCCCTCCGGCAAGCACTTAGCGAGCGAAAGGTTTCTGCCAAAATAGCAGGGACGGGTGTAATTCCCCTACTTAGTCGGTCAAACAATGCTACTACCGCGTCCTCGATGTGTCCCAACGCCTTTGGAAATAAGACCAACCCATATATGCCGAGGGCGAAGATATCAACACGTTTTCTCATATCTGGATGTGTTGCAATTATTTCCTGCAGACTTTTCCAGTTAATACATTTGTTATCTCCTTTCACCTTAATTCGGGAAACAACCCATTGCTCACTCATCAATCTTTTTAGAAATGTCGGAACACTTGCATCTTTTGAAAATGCTTTATCGGCTCGGATTCTAGGACAACGGATTAAGGCGGTGTATTCCTCTATTGTCGGTGTCAAGTCTAAATGACCAAAGGTGAAGCAGCTATAGGCAGGATTCCAATGTTGGGAGAGGGCTCGAAACAGGTGTTTGTCAATTTTTACTTCGAGTAGGTAAGACAGATCTCCATAATCTCGGTAAAAACATCTGCCTCATTTCATCATCCCATTGCCCCCAAATCTCTCTCAACCCTTGTAAGTCGTTCTGAGTTATATTAATACGAGTGTAGTCCCATAATTCTGACAGATGCCCGTCTTTCAAGCTGTCACCCTTTTCACGCTGTTGCTCCTCGGACCATAGGCGTGCCACCATATTGTCCTCTACTTTATCTAAAAATCCTTCTTCCATGATAAAACTGCCTAATTTGTAAACGGACTTCAATCAAACCATTTCGTTCATAACGATGCAAATGCAAGTAGAAAGAGACAAAACAAACGCAGTTAGTAACATGCAATAGCAGAAAAGCATTCAAATATACATAACACAGAACCTAAAAATACTTCGGGTATATGCTAACGTGGCTTGACCTAACTCCATCTAAGGTGAGTACTTATGGTTCACTATATGTAGTTTTAAGTTCTAAAAGGTGGAGGGTACCCAAACCAGCAGATTCCTCGGTCCTCACCCATTACAAGCTCATACGGACGAGTTCGGTTTAGGGGGACGCATTTCCTGCATGTTTGCACGGAAGTGAAAATTTCACGAAAATAAGGGTACTTTGTAATCCCGAAAGCGATTTACTATCCTGCACGGAGGTGAAGACCTCACGAAGGAGTAGTTTCTCACTTTCACTTAAAAGGGTAATATCGCGATGCACATGATGCCAAATTATGCTAGAAATATCACAGAGCACAATATTAGCAAAAAGATGTCGAGGATTGCATGTTAAACAAAATCAAAGTTTAAAAGTTCTCAAAAAAAAAAGACCCGAAAATCATCAATTTTGGCTTGACTCTCGTTTATTTTGAAAAATTTCCCCAGTGGAGTCGCTAAGCTGTCGAAACCACCTCGAAAACGAAGGTTTCGGAAAATATTTTAAGTTTTGGAAAATGGGAATAAAAAGGGAGTCGCCACCAATCTTTTATTTGGGTGTGATTGGATCACCACAAAACGCTTAAAAAACGTTAAAACGTCGGTCTACGAAATCCAGAAGAAAAAGTTCGGGAGTCGGTTACGCACGAGGAAGGATTAGCACCGTCGTACGCCCAGAATTGGTACCACATGATCATTTTCGGGTCTTATTTTATGAAAACAATGAAAGCTCGAGTAAAGTTTAAAATACGGTATTCATTTTGAAAGGCTCTGTGTAATTTTAAAGGAGACCTTTTAAGAAGAATTCGTCCCCGTATTTCATTCCTCTTATGAGAATTAGAAAACGTATCCAACACATTAGGACACTGCATTCTCGGAGTATCGAAATCGAAGGATGTTTAGGGAACTTTTGAAGAGAGCATTCGATCGCGTGATTTGTACGAAAATCATACCTATCACGTTAAGGCACGATTCTTCGAGGTTTCCACGTGAAGGAACATTATCTCGTTACTTAAAATTTGGGATATGGATAGGGGTGTGTTAAAAACTTTTAAGGGGATATTTCTTTCGTACGAATTACGGAAATCATACCCGCACGTTAGGGCACGATTTTGAAGTTTTCACACGAAATAATATTATCTTGTTTTCGTCATGAAAGTCCTTTGTATATATATTTTGAGAACTTGAAAATTTCGTATGAAGGTTAAAATGCAATCCTCGAACACATGATTTGAAGAATTAAAAGGAATACTCGTTTACTTCGATTTTCACGAAGATTTGAAGTCGCGACCAGCATGTTAGGACACGACATTCTCGGAGCCTCAAAGTGAACGAGCGTAAGAAAAAACTTGAAAAGGATATTCGGTTTGCACGAATTATACGAATAAATCGCACCCGACACGTTAGGGCGTGATTTTTCGAAGTTACGCTCGAACCGAACATTGCCTCGATTTTTGAAGTAATTTGTAAATGAAAGTGTAAGTTTTAAAAACACGAGTAGCAATTGATAATAGAAATTAGATACGAAGTAATATAATAAGTAGATAAATAATGTGCGAAAATATAAAATGTAGGGGCAAACAAATGCAAATATTGATAAATGATGAAATCGGGGTGAAAAACGGGACTTATGGATACCCGGGGCCAAAATGGTAATTTTGGTGAAATCGGGTTAAAAATGGATTTTTAGAAGCTTCGGGGGTAAAATGGTAAATTTTGGTGAAATCGGGGTTAAAAATGGGATTTAGGAAAGTTTTTGGGTTAAAATGTAATTTAGGAAAGTTTTGAGGTCAAAATGTAATTTTAGAAAAGTTTTGGGGTCAAAATGTAATTTTGGAAAAGTTTTAGGGTTAAAATATAATTTTGGAAAAGTTTTAGGGTCAAAATGCAATTTCTGGATTGTTTGGGGACCTATAAGCAATAATACCAAAGAGTGGGTGACACGTGGCAGCCCCACAGGTATCCAGTAGTCAAGGGACCAATTTGAAAATCTTGAAAAATTTTTGGACCAATTTTGTAATTAAATAAAAGTTGATTTAAGGATTAAATTAAAACAAATTAAAAATAAAAAGGACTAAATGCATAAATAATCCAAAAAATAACACGTGGTAGTCTCTGGTACAGTCAAACAGTCAAAGGACTAAATTACAAACCAATTAAAATCACAGGGCAAATTTGCTAACAATTAAAAAGACGCAAAAAGGACTAAATTGAAGCAAATAAAAAATGCGAAAGGACTACTTGCATAAATAGACCTTTTTCCAAAAACACGCGGATCCTGAGGAGGGTCGGGCCGGATCGGGTCGGGTCAAATGGGTTGCATATATATTAATTTCCAGATATTTTTTTATCATTTTTTCCTCATTTTTTAAACCCCCCCCCTTTTTCATTTTTTTTCTCTCAAAAGCTCTCCCCTTTTCTCCTCCGGCCATGGCCGATCACCGGCCGTCCGGCGAAGGTGCGCCACACGCGCCGGCCCAGCAGGCCCCCCTTCGTCACGCCGTCCTCGCCATCCCTCTCACGCGCCCGTGCGCCGCCGTCCGGCCACCGGAGCCACGAAGGTACGATCTCTCTTTTTCTTCTTTCTTTTTCTTCCTTTTTGTGTTTCCATAATCACCTTTATTTTTTCTATTTTATTTATTTTAAACAACAAACCAGATCTGGATTTTTCCAGATCTGGGATTAAAATGTTTTTTTTTATTTCTCTTTTTATGTTTCCATTTTGGTTTGAAACCCTTACTTAACTTTTATTTTTGATATTATTAGTGCAAGGTCCGAATAGCATCGGCGGTGACGGCTTCGGCGGTGGCAACGGCGGTGGATGATGGTCCGACAGAAACAGATAAGTTTCTGCCTTTTCGATTTCCTTTTTTTTATTTAAAAAATATTAATTAATATTAATATTTAATACCATTAATGTCTCTTTTATTTAAAGCAGTATATTACTTTTATTAATAATAAATAGGGGTGATAATATGGACGGTGTATTTAATGAATTTGACCGTTTCAAATACATGCATGTGTGTAGCATTTAAGAGAAATATATGAATGCATATGAATGTACCTGACAATGCTCAAGGGATTAATTGCTTGAATATCTGTTTTGCTTTCACACTTCTCTTATTGTTCGAATACTATTGCTGGGATTGTTGCTTCGGTTATGTATTGGGAAAATGTTTTGATTTCTGATTTTTGAGAATAGGGTCTCCTCTCTCTTTTTTTACAGCAAATTAACTCTGGCTTTATAGCCATTTACATTATGATGATACTTTGTTTCTTTGTAATTTAATGCCTGTCTTATTGCTTGTTGCAGACTCCCTCCAGTCAGTGGTGGCAGGGCATGGTGGAGCTGGTGGTGGATGGAGCTGGTGGGCAGCAGCACGTGGAGGACCAGACTTCAAAGTTTTGACTTTGAATGCTGCTGGTGCAAAGGGGCTTCTTAGCCCTTATTGGGCTGTCGTAATTGGGTCAAATGGGCCGAAAAAGGGTGTAAGCGGGCTAAGGGGATTTGGGCCTTGGTTTGGTTATTGAATTTGGGCTAATCAATTTTGGCCCAATCGGGCTTTGTATAATGGACTTTGGATATTTATTTTGGACCTTTATTCATCAATTTTAATATTATTTTTAAATTTGATTAAATTTAAATTTAAAATAAATTTAAATAAATTTAAACTTAAAATAAATTTAAATTTAAATAAAATTTAAAATTAATCTTAAGATAAACGAAATCCAATGCCCGGTCAAAATTGGGCTCCAACAAATACTATTATATATTGAGTACTATTTTGAGATTTTGGTCATCTAATTCTAGCTTAATAATTGAGTACTATTATATATTTAATTTGATGTATTTATTTATAAATAAATCATTGTAATATATGTAAAAACAATGTAAAATATAAATTTAATAGATATAAAATAAAATCAATTAAACAATAAAAACTAATAAATTCTCGAATGTATGTTTGTTTCATTTAAAATAGCTTTTATGAATTATTTTCAGGAAATCTGTCAAATAATAGAAAATATTTTACACAGATTTATCCAAACACTAGAAAATATTAACTTTTCCAGAAAAGTAAATCATTTTCCGAAAACCATTTTCAGGCAAACATACGGACCCTAAATCTGGACGATAATATGTCCAGCTTCATTAAAGATTATTTTTTAAAATTATATGAAGTTTAAAAAATATATATTTTTCTTCAAAACATATCAATATTTTAATTCTAAAATACCTTTTAGGCTATATAAAAATAAATAAATAAATAAAATATATAATTTTTTAATTTTATTAATCATACTTGTAAAGTTTATTAAAAGTGTGAAAACAGGTAAACGTTGATGGCTCAATTTCAATGAAAGGGTGGCAGCCCCTAGCCATTGGTTGGGTCAAGATAAACGTTGATGGCTTAATTTCAAGGAATAGATCGAGGGCAGCAATAGGTGGTGTACTGAGAGGGCCAAATGATGGCTGGATTGTCAGGTTCAGAATGCAAACAAGTATGGTCGACATCCTCTCTATTGAAGTTAAGGCCGTGTTAGTAGGAATGAAAATTGCTTGGGACAGAAGTTAGGCGGAAGTTGAATGTGACAATGCAATGTTAATGGAGAGTGCGCAATGGCTTAGCTGCAGTGAGCAATATGGACGAAGTCCGAAGGATACATGATTGGTGCACTAAGGCTTGGCAAATTCGATTCCGTCATATTCCTCGGGATAACAATAAAGTTGATGAGATCGTTAAGACTGATGAAGACAGAATTAGTTGCTTGGAGATCCTTGACAACCCTCTTATGTCGATTAGGAAGCTGCTAGAATAGGACATCTACGAGGCAAAAATTCGAGATAGGCGTCGTGATTAAGTTTATTTTTTTAGTCTTGTAATAATTTTCTTTCTTATACCAAAAATAAAAAAATAAAAAAAAAGTGTGAATGTATCCTAATTAAAAAAATCTATAAATTATTATTTTTACATGTGTAGCGTAAAAAGTCTATCCATTGTTTTCTTTTATGTATAACTTAACAGGTTTAAATAATGGAGATATATTCACGTTTTTAAACCTTACACGTATGATTAATAGAATTTTTTTTAAAATTATATATTTTTCTAAATTATTTTTTATATAGCCTAAAAGATATCAATATAACTAAAAATTGATACACATATCATTTTAAATAAAAATATTCTTTAATATTTTTAACCTTCGCGTAATTTACAAAAATTATTTTGAATGAATTTGAATATATAGTTGTCCAGATATAATTTGGACATAAACTTTTAAATTATTTTTAATAATTTTTATTTTTTAAAATTTTGAAATTTATTTAACGTAGCAAAACGTTTCTTTATAAATTCTAATAATATTTTACAGATTTATAAAATTTAAAAAAAATTATTTTTATAATTTAAAAAATTAAGTTTGGAATGAATCTGGACAAATAGTTGTCGACTAGGCTTATTCCAAACAAAAAAAACTTTAAATATTTTTTTAGCTTTGAGGTTTTTTTTTATTTTTGTTGACATGACAATGTGACATTAACAACTGTCGCTAATGTGGGCCGTCATGTCAACGTCGTTAATGACTATGTTAGCAACTTAATGGTAGAAGATGGAAAATGTTGATGAAAGAACTTAATTGATGCAATTTGAGAGTTTGAAAACTTAATTGAGTGCATTTTTTTCAGAAGACTTCATTGATTTTTTCACCAAATTTCAAGAGTCTGACTCTTTAGATTATATTTTTGTAACAGTGTTTAATATTTAAAGAGAATATCTCAATAATCATATAAAATATCATTAAATAAAAAATTTAACTATTTCTATAATTAAATAATGTTAAATAGAACCTAACAAGTGACTTCAGTGGAAAGAAGATGTTAAATAGAACCATGTAATCACATTAATATATTAAAAAAAATAATGTTAAATAGTAATTACTCAAAAGGCTTTTAATTTGCTTATGTTTTAATATTTTCATTTTTAAATCTGTTGTTAAACCTTGTAAATACTTTAATGGTATTCTAATTTTAAAATGAATTATAATTAATTGTGTAAAATATATTTAACAAAATTTTAAAATAATATTTTTTGTTAAAAAGTTATATTAAAAAAAGTACATTTATAAGAATCTCATGTGATGGTCTGAGATGTTAATCATTTCAAGTGTGACCTGAATTTGAGTCGTGTTAGTCACATTAATTATTCGAATTTTACATTGATTATTACAATTTACCAAAAAATAAAAAGTTTATACAATAGAAAAAGAGGCTTCAAAACAGGACCCATCTTACACGGCCCATGGAGATAATGTTGAGTTTATTGGGCTATTTTGTCATGCTTCTGTCTCCCCAGCACCAGCCCTAGAAATAATCCGCCTTCTTCACTCTGCCCTTCATTTCTATCCACACGCGGCAGCTATTTTTCCTTCCAGGTAAACAATCTTTATTGGCAGAGAAATCAAGATCAAATCAATCTTGGTTGTTTGGAAGGACGGATGAACTGGGTTTTTTAGGGAACCCGAGGGATGTTCCGTTTCAATCCATTTCCTTCCCCTTTGGGCTTTCTTATTTACGTTCAAAATTGGTAATAATAAGTTTGCAGGCCAGATATTTGATGGAATGCTTATGAAAGTTTAATTCTCAACTTGGTCGTTGAGTTCCTATTTGTCAGTTCTCGATCGTATCGTCAGATTGAAACATATGAAGTAATGCAGGCTATAAATGGGATGATTCGTGTTCTTCATAAAAACCCATTAGCTAGATCACTCTGGGCTCGCAATTCTTCCTCCCAATTATTTGTTGGAGGTCTCAAAATTCTTTTACTCTTTCTTTTTCCTTTGTATCTAACCTGCGATTTTTTTTGAGTCTATGTTGAGAACTATCGCAAGAAATTAGCTTATTTTACCATTATATAATTGATTTGCGATAAGTTTATTAATTGCAGGGCTTTCATATGATACCAATGAGACTGTTTTGATGAATGCTTTTGAAAAATATGGTGAAATCATTGGAGGTAAATTTCTTGGATACTTGTTGATTTTGACAAGAATTTGTGCTTTACGGTATTAAGAACATGTTGGGGGCTTTAGCAGTTCGAGTCATCGCTCATCACGTGAGTGGGAAATCGAAAGGGTATGGATTTGTGCGATTCACTTCCGAAGCTTCAGCCAAGGTAGCTTTTAAGGAGATGCATTCCAAGGTGTGTTTCAAGTAATTAATTCATTAACTCTAGGTTCAATTCTGCTATTAGTCACTCTACTTTCTGAAAGCTATGGATTTAGTCCCTATACTTTTCAAAATTTGAAAATTTAATCTTGAACCAAATAATAACATTTAAATTTGTTTGGTTAAATTCAACTATTAGTCCTGTACTATTCATACAATTGTAGATTTAGTCTGTTTTCTCCAATTGAATCATTTTAAGTCCCTGTATTTTTTAAATTTCAAAGTTTAAAAATTCGGTCTTTAATGGAAATGAGTGTCATTAATCCATTAACTAAATTTTTAGTGAGTATACATAAAAATAATAAACTGACATGATATTACACATATGATAATATGTTTAGTATATCATATTTTGAAAATAGTGGAACTTAGGTGAGAACCTAAATTTTAAAATTTAGAAAGTACATGGACAAAAAAAATCCAAAAAAGTACAGGGATTAAATCCACAACTTTTACTAAGTACGGGGGTTAATAGCAAAATTTAACCATTAGCTCTATTATAACTATTACCTCGTATATTTGTAATAAAGGAGCAATTGGGTTTTGATGTTATTTTACGTATCATGGTTGTGTTTAGGTATTGGATGGTAGAAATATTCGAGTTGAATTCGCACGCAAGAACAGTTGATGTTTCTCATTAGAGGTTTGATTTCTTCCGTGTCGAATGATAGTTATTGGTTTTCATTTGTATTTTATACTTAAGATCCTTGTAACTCTCTCCACCAATTAGTTAATGCTTGAATGATCTAACTGCATTGTGATGTTCTAGACATTGCTCATGTATTGTTTTAGTGAGTGAATGCCGGTTTGTGTAGGCAATGGCCGGTGACTGTCGTTCTGCTCTGCTACATCTCGGACCTGACAGCAAACGCAAGTGCATATGCCACCACTGAGCTTGTCCAATTCTTGTCCGGCACCGACGAACCGGCAACAATTGCGGCCTTCCCACATTCCAACGACTTTGAACCAGAGTTCCAACCTCCACCAGCTCTCATGTTCATGATGCCTCCTGTGTTTTGGAAACTATTTTACTTGACGAGAATAAATAACAGATTCGTATCTCCAAACTTCCCTCAAATAGATTCAATCACAAGATTAATCAAGACCTGCTGATGCTTTTTCTTTCTTTAAAATAAATGGAGCTTCAACTCAAGCAAAAAGAAAAGAAGCTGGAACGTTGATGATGAAATTAATGAGAGTTTTCTTTTCCCTTTTTCGAAGTCGAAATGAACAAGAACAAAATTAAGTTCTTTTTTCTTTTCAATTGAAAGAAAACAAAAGAGATGGGGATTCAAGAAAAATAGAACGAAAGTGGAAATCAACGTAAAAAAGAAGAAGGGAGAAATAAAGCAGAAATCAAAGGGGAAAAAACCAAACGAAAGAGCAGCTTCGGATATTTGCTGACGAGAGAAAAATATGTAGAAAATGGTTGCAATGGGGAATTGTAAACGAAGATGAGAAGATGAGAAGATGAAGAGCTAAGAAACAATGTATACCGGAAACTTAAATGCTAATTCTTATACCCACTTTGATAAGGGCACATGGCACAACAAGAGTCGACTTGATGAGGATCCTCCAATGGGGATGGCTTGTGTAAGTAACCTTACATCGAGTATGCCTTATAATGACCTTTCGACTATAACCATTCGTGATTGACCTTTCGAGAATCTTACTTTTAACTACCTAAAAATTGATCCGTTATAGATCCTTTATGGAGACCTTTGAGGAATCATTGAGGCACAATAATCTCGTATAACCTCAGTTAGCAAAATGTTAGAGCAGAACCTTATAGTACTAGATATGGCGACAACTGACCTGTAATGGCCCTGCCACCTGGTCGATCACACGAGCATGTTTACCTCTTATATTGCCAGCTACGTGGCACAACAAGACAAGAGCACAATCCCTATATATACCCCAAGGATCAAAAGATAAAGGATCTTCTCATCTCCCCTTTCAGCCTCTTACTCCAGCTCTCCACCTATCATAGGTAAACTGTCTCTGTAACAGCCCAATTTTCAGTGATTTCGGGATCACAACTTCGACGAATCGAGTCACAAATATTGAATATTTAATGTTTTTGATGTCATTAGTAGCATATTAAATTTTGATTAGGAGATTTTATTATTTAAATAGTTAATTGTGTAGAAAGGATTAAATTGAAAAAGGTGCAAAAGTTGAGTTGATTAATTAGAAGGACCAAATGAACAAATTAACCAAATGTATATTAGTGGGTGGATTATCTTGGGAAATAGTAATAATAAATAGGATTAATTAAAGGTTAATTAAGTGATTAATAAAGTTAATTAGGAAAGTCTAAATATTTACAAAAATGCCATTGGATATAAAAGTGAAATTAAAGAAGAAAAAAATACATATTTTCTTCTATTTTCTTCATCTTCTTCGGTAAGAATAAAGGGAAATTGGCGGAATAGTCCTTGGAGTATAACCACAATTGCAATCTAGTCCGGTAAGTTCGTAATGTTAAATTCTTACTTGTAACTGGTTATAACTGTCTTTTTTATGGTTGTTGATGATTGGAACGACAAATTGAAGATGTAAAAGATAGAAATGATAGAAGAAGAATTACCCGACGTTGTGCAAAAGTTAAATGGTCCGATGACTAAGATCCTGCATTTGTTGCGGATTCTCTATAGCATCGTGAGTCACTGTAAAGTGAATAGAATCCAAGACTGGATTACAGACCCTATGATGGCTGAGATTTATGTCTGATTGCATTTTCTCGTTAGCTTAGTCTGAGCAGCATCGTAAGGAAAAACTATATTGTATTGATGGCTGATGTACCGCATGTGATGCGAGTCCTTGTCAGCTTAGTGTGAGCAGCATCGTATATTGGTAACAGGCATGACCTTCGGGTCAACAGGGAGTAAATGAGCAACATGACCTTCGGGTTAACAGGGAGTAAAACAAATAAGGAGCATAAAAGTACAGTTCTGTTCTGGCTTGATGGATTTACAGACTCATTTATCACATGTTATTCGGTAAATTAATAAACCTTCCGAACTTATTAAGCTATGAGACTTACCAGTGAAATTGTTATTGTTTTGTAGATTCCATTTTTGCGACTCGAAGATCGGATCATCTTAAAGACATCACACTATCCTAAGAGCTCGTTCGGCAGTAATTACATCACTCAATTATATGGCTTGTACTAGGATGAATTGACTTGTACTACTTGTATGTATGAATGAATATTTTGTTATGAACTCTAGATAAATGTTGAACAAGTTAGTATGTTAGTTAAATGTGATATTAATTCTATATGAGAGGTATGCAAGGTCTTGTAACCATGTACAATGCTTTGGTATAATACATTTGAGGTTATGAAGTAATGAATGTTTGATAAACTTGTAGCTATGTGTGAATTACTGATTCTGTGTACTTGTTTCGGTAGAACTCATGCATGTATCGATAGAAGCATAGGGTAGGAGAGAGGTTGTTTTCTAACTTGGGTTGTATTGGTAGTTGAATAGTAGGTATCGGTAGTTCTGTGTATGCTTGTATTGGTAGTTAGGATGCTTGTATCGGTAGAAGTTGCAGGGTAGGACTTCTTAGCTCTTGGTGTTTTTAGTATCGGTAAAAGTATGACTTGTTTCGGTAGAAGTTACACTTGTATCTGTAGAACTTTCCCAAGTATCGGTAGAAGTCTGCACTGTTTCTAAATTGTTTACTGATTTGACGACTACCGATACTTGTCCAACAAGTATCGGTAGAAGTCTCCAAAAATTATAGAAATGACATTTTTACCCTCTTCGAGTTATGTTGACATTCAATTATTGATTCATGTTGTGTAATTTGTATTACTCTATTAAAATATGATTAAACGAAATAGTAATGTGAGAATAAATGCAATATAAGATCGGATGGACATTAGGACCCTAACCGACGATGATTTTCGGGTTTTGGGTGTCATAGTCCCTCCTATCTCCATGACCTTCTCTTTATCTCCTCCCTTATTGAAACTTTGTATCAAAATTAGTGCGATAAGCATGGACCAAACCACAATGGCTCATTCTTCCACTGTTGTCCCTAAAAACATTGCAAACCAAAACCTAAAGCTCCTTTTGACCCAAACACAAACTCATCAACCTGCACAAGTCACTCAATAACAACCTCTCAACCCCGACCAATAATAAAACACCCAACAACAATATCAACCTTCACTAGGTACCTCTTCCATTCTCTCCTGTGATACTCACACTTATCCACCATATTACCAATTCCCAACTTCGTATTGGTGGTACACTTAACCTCCCCATGGTAATACTAACACTCCTCATTGTTTTTTCTATTTTTATCTCATGTTATCTGTTGTTTTTGCTGCTATGAGTTTACTGTTGCTGCTGCCTTACTGATTTATTTTTTTAAGTTTATCCTATCCCTTTTCATGCCCAATGTTTTTCCGATCAGTATGATTCTTGTTTGCTGAGTTCATTGTGATTTTACTGTGATTAAATTTGTCTCCACTGTTTTATTTCTATTAGGTTGACATGATTATGATTCAATGAAGTTAGTCTTATCTTGCTTGTGGTAAAATTGATTGAGTCTAAGTATAAGAGAACAATTAATTATGATGCATGCTAAATTATTTTTCGTGATTGTTAGTTAGTTGTTAAACTTATTTTTGATATTTGTTTGTTTTTCCTAGTCCTCCTAAGTTAAAGTTCTTTGCCCAAAAAAATAAAATAAAATTTCGCGGTTATGAGCATAGCTTAAAACGTGACTAATTGAGTAACCGGGGTAGGGTGCTTGGGTTATCATCTTACTTCGCGTAAAAGATTGTGTGACGTGATAAGTAAAACTCCACTAAACGGAAAAAAAAAAAAAAAAAGAAATAAATAAATAAATTCAGAGTGTGTTAGACTGAGTAACCGGGGTGAAGTGCTTGGTTGTCATTTCATTTCACGTCAAAAGGGCAAACACATTCTAAACAAAATGGGAAAAAATGATTGGGAGTATGTTGGGCTGAGTAACCGGGATGGAGTGCTTGGGTGTCATTTCATTTCGCGTAAAAAGGTCCAATATATTCTTAAGGAAAAAAAATCAAAGGAAGAGAACTAAAATTAGAGAACTAAGGGTGAACAAATAGGTGTCTTGGTAAGTTTGATAAATTACCTAACTTTCACGAAATAATTCAAGACGGTTTAATTGTTGTGTGTTTTAATTGGGTTACTTTTTCGATTTTACCTACAGCAAGCTTAAGGTTCTCTTTTTTTCATAAGCATTAAGCCTAATTGTTTGTAGAACTTTGGAGAGTTATTTTTCCATGGTGGAATTTTAATTACTTAGTGGATTATGAGCCATATTTGAGGGCAAGCATGAGTTAAGTAGGGGGAATATGATAATGCTTAAATATGACATACTTTTGGATATTAATTATATATATTTTAAGAGTATGATCCTATTAATTGGGCTATTTATTATCTTCTTATTTTGTAGGGACTCAAGTGGTGATAAAAGATAAATTGGAGACAAAAAGCATGGTTTTGGAGGAGAATTAAAAGTTGTGTGGAGATGGAATGCTAAAAGAGAGAGTTTATAGGACGAAAAGACTGGGTTTTATTTTATTTTATTTTAAGATATATTTTTATTAGGATTTAATATTTAAGATATTGTTTATTTGTATTTAATTTATGTCTATCTTTTTTATATTTATTTTAGAGTTTAAATTGGATCCAATTAGGGAATTAATGTTTAATTATCTTTTTAGAATTTTGATTGGATTTAACTAGGAATTTATTTGTACTATAAATAGGGGATGAAGTGATTGAATTATTCATTCCCCATTGATTGAAAAATCCTCCATCTCCCAAAATCCTAGTTCAATAAAAAACTCTATTCTTTTTATTTTGTGTTCTTCCCCAAAATCATGAGTAACTAAAAAACCCTTCTAGCCAAAGGTTATCAAATATTCCTCCAAGGTTCAAGAGGCTTAGAATTCGAGCTTAATTCTTTTCAACCCGGGTATTCATTAATTCTCTGTAATACGGGATTGACGCTTCCGTCCAAAATCCCTACAAAAGTAATATTTTCATCTTATGCAAAGCCGGCCACTTTGTGTGTTTTGAGAAAGTTGCACAGTCGGTTCGCTAACTTATTGCGTCTGAGGTTGCTGAGCCAAAAAGACAAAACGGCGTGGCATTCGTCGTTGGGAAAAGATGATTTAGTGTAAGACAGTCCTATTGGAGCGACGATTGGCTAGAGTCAGGTTCCTCTAAAAACTATATTCGGAGCTGGTGGTCGTAGGCATCCTTTTCCACTATAACTAGCTTATTCGGGCACGAGAAGAACCATCTAAAGTCTATGATTGAACCAAGGAAGAATCAAGATAATGGGAGACTGGATCTTTGAATACTAATAAAACTCTTCTTCTTTCAACTTGTTTATTTTATGCTATTTATTTTACTTTGACTTCCCTATTTTCTATTTTTTAATTATATTTTCTTTTAATTTTAATTATGTTTCTTTTATTTTTCCTCATATTGCGGTGCTTTTTTTGGGCACGGTTTGATCCACAATCTCAACAGAAAAGACTTTTTACGACTCTCCAGTCCCTAAGGATTAGACCCTACTTCCCTTTTACTGTTATTTACTTTAATTTTCAAAATAGGTTATATTTGGTGTTTCCGATGACACATCAAGAAGATGAGTCTCTTTGAAGCCCAACTTTCAGAGCAACAATGAATTTACTGAAAAAATAGGAATGTCAACACTTGTTGGATAAAAAATGCAACGAATTAATAGCTCATCGAAGAGCTTAGGGTTGGTAAAAACCCTATTGGAGCCAACCAATCAGGGAAAGAGGAAGAAACTGCCTAGTCCTTCCTCCAGAGGCAATGAAACCAGAGACCACCAAATAACCCCCAACACTAACCTCAAGATAACACCTATCCAACAGACTCCCAAGATAAGGGTCTTCATGACCAAAATGCTTCTTTGGAGATACAAATGAAGGTACTAAAAAGAAAGTTACTACAAAAATTTCAAAGTGCTAAACTTGATGAGACTTCATGGAACTAAGCCAACGAACCCTTGTCAACAACAATTTTGGCACATAACCTTCCCTCTTCAAATTTCCCAAGGTATCTTATGGGGGTTAGGGAAACCCTAAGGATCATTTAACTCATGACAACAATGACATGAATATATTGAGTGCCTCAAATTAAGTCAAGTGTAGGACATTCTCCATGACCTTAACCCATACAGCTTACATATGGTACTTCTCATTGTCGAAATGTTCTATTCACACATTTGACAGTTGGCCAACATGTTCATGAGTAAATTCTTGGCTAATAAAACTCTTCAGTAATCCCTCAATAATCCTCTGGAATTTCATTCGAAGATTCAACATTGCCACCATGATTAAAATGGGCTTAAGTCTCGAGACAGGATGAACAAATTTGTACCTAGGGGAAATTTTGGGTACATGTCTTGAGACATACCATGGGTGTCTGGAGACGTATAGGGACAAGTCTCAAGACATGGCCCTAATGTCTTGAGACATGAAAGTCAGTAGCCAAAACTTGGTTTTAAGGGTCTCAAATCTCGAGACATGGATCCCATGTCTTGAGACAACTTGCCTTGTTTTGATATTTTAGCTCAAGATTTGTAACCTAGCCTTGTATTTGATCATATTTAACCTTGGAACATCGTATGTGGGTTCATTTGAGTTCAATTTTCATTGTGTTATTATGTAAGCCTTCAATGCATCGATTAGCATGTTTTGACTTTCAAATTTTGTGAGATATGATTGTTTGAACATTCAGTTGCGTTGCTCCAGCAACGAATGTGATGCTTTACATTTGTTCGTCTTTCGAGCCGATGTAGGGTGTTACAGTCCTACTACCAAAATTGTTATTATTCCAAAAAAATTCACTCTATTTTAAATGAAGCATTATCTTCTGATTCACTGGTAATGTATAAAGTTATAAAGGTTAAAATATGTTGTTAGTCCCTGTACTTAGACAAAATTTGAAATTCAATCCATGTACTAAACAAGTTAAAAATTAAGTCCTCTTACTTATCTAATTTAAAAATCTCAGTCCAATCGTTATTAATATTTTCTGTTAAAATTTTCCAAGTTAACATGTTGATTAGATTGCCCTCATATGACATTGCATATGATTGACAAAAAACAAACATGTTAAGTTGACAAATTTGACAAAAACTACAAACAACAATAATGATTAGACTAGAATTTTTTAAATTAAAAAAGCAAAAGAATTGGAATTTTTACTTTTAAAGTATATAGACTAAATCTCATATTTTGAATAATTATGATGACTAATAGTATATTTGGACCAATTATGAAAATTGTGTGCATCAAATATTTATTGTTTTGAAAATGTTACCATTTTCATCGTCCATCACCACTAGAAGTGTTTATAAGTTGGTCTGGATTTAAGCATGATATTAACAAATTTTATGTTCGCTTAATCTTAACCTGAAATATGATTTTAAAATTTTGCCTAAACTCGCTTATATTTGTAAACTACAATGTAAGTCACCCAACTATTACTCATTTTCTTTTTTATCACCCAACTATCAAATTTTTTTGTCACTAAAGTATTGCCCCTTTTCTTTTTTGGTAACCTAACTACAATTTTTTTTTTTAATTTGATCACCCAAATAATCAATATTATTTTTTTTGTTCATTTTCGTTAAGTGCTATTAAATCTCTAATGAGAGGGTGACGTGACAATTAAAAACTCAATATAATAACAAATTTAGTCTTCAACTTCTACATATTATAACAATTTAGTCATAATTTTAAAAAATTAACCCTCAAAATTTACAGATGATCTCAATTAGAACCTCAAAATTTACTTTCCTCTTCCGCTTCCCCCACCGCCACTACCATTGTTGCCCCCACCTTTATCCAAAAAAAACTTCTTCTTTTTTCTTCTTTCTTTTTGAGCCTAATTTATCGTTAAATAATAGAACATATATTCTTACCGATCAATATATAATTTTATAAAAAAAAATGTATTTTTCTAAAATATATCTAGCAGTTCTCACCTCTACAGAAAGATGCAACTCAATCAATGCTTCTCGAACCCTTATGCAAAAGCGGCATATTTTGTTTAACAAAATTTAAATACTAAATAAAGTTATAACCTTCAAGTTTAGAATATATGAATTGAAATAAGCAATTTATTCAAACTTTGATCCCAAAAGTAATGATAATTTTTTACCACAAGATGTAAGTGTAACGGGTCGTGGAACAAAATTCTTGACACGCAAAGAGTATCTCATGGAAGTCAATCAATTAATTGGGGCTCATTCAACTCACTTTAACTGACTCGTTCGTGGAACATAAAGTGTAAGTGTAACGGGTGGCAGATCAAAATCCTTGACACGCAAAGAGTATCTCATGGAGGTCAATCAATTAGATGTGGCTCATTCAACTCACTTGAATTGACCCGTTCGTGGAACACATGGAAAAATCCATCTACTTGAAGCTTTGATAGCCCAGTGAAACACTCTAGTAGAACTAGAGTTACTAGGGTTAATATTGTAAATCATAAGGGATAAAATTGTTTAGAGTTTAAATCTCTTGGGACTCTCATATTGTAGATAGGTATTAATCTCAACTGTTGATATAATTCAATCTTTACTGTTGGATCTGGGAGAGCTCAGCTATAAATAGAGGCCTTCCCTCTCGTTTGTAATAATTTCATTCATAGTTTTGAATATATTTTGAGAGCATTTACTCAAACACTTGTTGTATGCTATTTTTCTATTCGTTCATGGTTTATTTCTCTTTTGAGTTTACTTTCGCTTTGTTTTTGGTGTCTTAGAGAATTTTTACGAGAATTCTCTTTTTTTGAAAGTAAGATTGACTGAGGTGAATTTGAACTCAAGAAATCGTCTAAGGCCACATGTTTGCCAAATTGAAGTTCTAGCCCCGTGACATAAGAACTTGGTTATCACAGCATGCTAATTTACTTGTTTTTCGGAATTCTAATGATATAAATGCAAGAATTAATCTTTTAAACTGAGGAACGATGGTAGTGGCGGTGGAGGAAGCAGAAGAGGAAGGAAAATTTTGAGGATCAAATTGAGATCATTTGTAAATTTTGAGGGTTAATTTTTTTAAAAATTATGACTAAATCGAACCAATATGTAAAAGTTGAGGGATAAATTTATTATTATATCAAATTTTAATTACCACCTCACTTTCCTGTCGAATATTTAATTGAGTGGCCAAATTAAAAAAAAATATGATTGTTGAGTGACCAAAAAGGAGAAGGGGCAATAGTTGGGCCACCTTTGGTGTAGTTTACATATTTTTACTCAAAAAATTCAGATGGTGCTTGTATGTTGGACGGATACAAAGCCTATATAAAGTTCATAGTACCCCACTTTATCCCCAAACCAACTTATCCTTAACATCAGCAAATTCATCCACCCCTTTCTATTCTTTTTTCTTATATCCCAATCTGTATTTATCTTCTTTCTATAATATGAATTTCCAAAATTGAGTTTGTCCAAGGCAACACGACTTCACTCTCGCCCCTGCAAATCTTAGGTTAGGGTTTATATAATTAAAGAACAGATAATAAAGGCCAATTTTAGTGACTGCACGCATCTCATGGCTCTTCAATGAAACACTTCATAGTCGTTACTTCAGGGCTTCCATTTTCGGAAGAGTTGGAACCCTGCGGCCTTTCGTTGTTTATATATGGCGGCTGCGAATCCACAGCCGCTTCAGGTTCGTCCGTTTGAGGTGCACGCGCGAGGGACGATGCAGATCGACGACGACGATGGAGACTATGAAGATGACGTGGAGGATACGAATATCAACTCCGTCAATGTGGCGGAGCATGGAATGGGACTAATAGACGGCGTTATTGGTGGCGGTGGCGTTGTTAGGGCGTTGAGAACTAGCGAGCTTACTCTCTCCTTTGAAGGAGAAGTTTACGTGTTCCCTGCTGTCACACCTGAAAAGGTTCTTATACTTTTTCCAAAAAAAAAAAGAAGAAAAGAATTGTGTCTTTGGTAATATATCTGGCAATAAAATAATTTCTTTTCCTGCTATCCATTCTGTATATTGCAAAGTAAATTTGAAATTCGGCCTTTAGATTTCTATTCTCGTATTTTAAAGTACTGTTTTAACGTCTGACATCAAACCAAGTTAGCTGAAAAGAGTAAAAACAAATTTAGAGTTCCATGTTCCTAAAATTTATTGAATATGAAGAATAATATGGAGAGGCCAAATTTAGTAAAAGTATTAGAGGCTTTGATTAGAAGTTGATTGAATTTTGTTTTTTTACTTATTAAATGGATAAAGTTTAAGGTGCGATTTTATCTGTTAAAAATTTTATGTTTTTATATAGTAATTAAGGGAATAATTAAATAGTGATATATGGTACATTATGATGATGTACAAGGATTAATTTTTAATAAAAAAATAAATAATTTTTTTAATTAAAAAGATTAATTTACTCTTTACTTTAACATAAAAGACTAATTTATCTTTTTTTTAGTAGATAAGCCTAATACACGTGCTTTTATGGTACTTTTACAGGTCAAGTTCATGTCTTAGGATGCATGACTTAATTAATGAGTTATTTTATAGTGTAGGAGGATGTGAGTTTAAGCATATTGAAATGTGTTTATCCTATTATTTAAAGATTGAAAAGAGAAGGAATTATGAATAATTTTAAGTATTTATATAAAAGAAAAGTAACCCTGATTGATAGATAAGGTATTTCATGTCATAGAGAAGGGTTATTTCAGGACAAATGAAGAGTTGGAAGCATTAGTGAAACTATTAACCATTTACTGTTTTTCTATAGTTAATCTAGTGAACTTTGTGCATTAGAGTTTTAACCACTCTTTTCTTTTCGAGCAAGTAATAAGTAGTTTCTATTATTTTCTTTAAATGGATTGAATAGTTTAGATTTTCTTCTCAAATTCCCCCCTCTAAGTAAGCACATGTGTATGCAACAGGTGCAAGCTGTGCAGTTACTCCTGGGGGGTCGTGATATCCCCACTGGTGTTCCTACAATTGAAGTACCGTTTGATCAAAATAACATGGTGTGCTGATGTTGAAATAATCATGTGTAATTATATTCCACTGTTGGTCTTTTGTTTTTGGTTTCACATACTATACTGTGCAGCGTGTAGCTGATGTCTCAAAGCGATCAAATCTTTCAAGACGAATAGCATCCTTGGTTAGGTTCCGTGAGAAAAGGAAAGAGAGATGCTTTGAAAAGAAAATTAGGTATACAATACGAAAGGAGGTTGCACAAAGGTATGATTCTTTTGGACTTGTTTTGTTTAGAGCTACAGTTAACATTTTTCTGATGCATATATACAAATGGCGGTGTAATCTTCTCGTATTATACTTGTAGAATGCATCGCAAAAATGGGCAGTTTGCATCTGTAAAGGAAAGTACAAGTTCTTCAAGCTGGGATTCTTCTCAAATTGGCTTTCAAGATGGTACTCGTCCAGAAACCGCGTGAGTTCCATGTATTGTTACCTGATTAGTGGAAAATATTTATCATGATGAACCTTTTGAAGAATTCTGTCTTCAATGTGTTTTAGTGTCCGGAGCTGTCAACATTGTGGTGTTAACGAAAATAATACTCCAGCAATGCGTCGTGGCCCAGCTGGTCCAAGGACTTTGTGTAATGCTTGCGGGCTTATGTGGGCAAATAAGGTTTGTTTTACTCAGTTTTCAGTAAGAAGGATGCTTGCTTTCACTAGTATTTTCTACCTATCTTGTCAAATGAAAAGTTGATAGTGCATGCTTTTCTACATCATCTTATGTAGGTATCCAATCAGAGTAGTCATTGGAATGTTGCTAATATTGGTGATAGTTTTCAACTATCCGTTTTTCCTTTTCTATGATTTATCATTTTCCATTACTGTTTTGTTGAATGTACAGGGAACACTTAGAGATCTTATTAAAGGAAAAAGGAATATTTCCCTGGAGCAAAGTGAGCCTGTAAGTTTCACGGGAAATTTTCAACTTTACAAATGTTTTATATTTAGTACTTGTTACTTTGGTCAAGATTGGTTGAATGAATTATAAAATGTACACAGGAAACACCGACTGAGGTCAAGCCTTCAATTGTAGAAGGGGACTTGTCTGCTAACCGGGATGAAAATGTACATACGTACTCTTCTCCTGTATTATGATCAACCCTTTTTCAGATGGTCGCTTGTTTCTTCCTTCTAACATGGTACGAAGTATATGCAGGGAAATCCTTCAAAGGATTTAACCACCGGATCGAATAATGCTTCTGTCAACCCAGACGAAGAAGTATGTTTTCAGACCCTAACTCATCTTGAATTTACATGTTTTTATATTGACATGAACTACATGTCTTTCTTTTTTCAGGACTTAAAAGGGAATTCTTTGAACTTAATATGCTTTAAGATAAAAGAGTATGAATCTCTCTTGTAGTAACTGAAAAATCCCCAGAATTGAAATAAACTATTGATCCAGTCTTGAAAGGTGATAAATTCTTTTTCTTAGTAACTTGAATTTCCACATGGTGCAGGATTTGCATGAAAGTGCAGAAGATGTTACGAACTCTTTGTCTACGGGGATTGTTCATCCTGCTGAAGATGATGAGCAGGTATATAGTTACTTCGCAAGGTTCATAATATTTAGTGTTCACTGCCCAACAACTTCTGTCTGAAGAAATAGTTTAAAAAATCTATACAATTCCTACAGCACTACGTACTTGTTTAGGCACAGTTCTGCCTTTAGAAGTTTGGTCCGAAATTGGAACATATTGGTATGTTAGAGGTTGATATACAAGATCTCATAATTTTGTTTTGTGAACCACAGGAACCTCCTGTTGAGCTTACTAATCCTTCGGATACTGAAATCGACATTCCTCCTAGTTTTGATTAGAAAGTTGCAGTTGGCTTTGCTCAAGTAATTTAAAGAGATGTGGAGCATTAGATTCCCTTTACCGGCTCAGTTTGGCTCATGTCATCGAGCTGAATACAGGTAAAAGTTTATGATGTTTATACGCAGATTGTGAGCTACCATAGTCAGGAAACCAAATTGACATTAAAATCCCAAGTACAGTAATCAGCTGCTAACTGACTGGGAAAAGACAGGCCACTGCTTTCAGGATGACATTAGAAACTGGGAATGACCTGTTGATTTTAAGTTTCCTGCTTGAAATGCCTTTTACCTGTTTTTGTTTATTAGGAATAGTTAATTTGGTAGGAATAATTTTTTTATGCATGTTTTAGTATATGGGTTAGCAATAAACTTGATTGATAATATTTAGTTATTTTCATGACTTATTTTTAGTAAAGAGAAGAAAATTTTCACTTATTTTTTATAAAAATTATTACTTATTTTTTAATTTTAAATTTAAATTTGTACTAACTATTTATTTTATTTCTAATATTGTAATATATACATAATAAATTAGATTTTTTCTCGTGTTTTTACTCTACTAATCAATCGAGGCATTAGTGGAATTGGAATCCCCTCTCCTTTGCCATGAAATTGATTAATCCCCTATTACATATAAAATAGATATGGTGAATTATTAGTGGATAAATGCATGTTTAAGATTTAGCAATATACAAAGTGGGGTGGAATTTTGTGTTGGTATGGAAGTAAGGCAATCAGTTGGGAATAAGGTGATTTAAATACCATCTTTTCACCACAAAAGAATGTCAAATTCAACAAAAGAGAAGCTTAAATTATATCCAACGCCTAACATTATTAAGGCATCTCAAAGAGAGAGCGGAAGTTTCACATTTATTTCTATTCCAAGAGTATCTATATTGATAATCTTGAGGTCATTAAAGTTCTTTCTGAAAAATGGACAGAAGATTCAGGTATAATAGTTTTTCGACGAATTCGACGACTGCTACATACGGAGGGGCACTAGAGACTTAGACACATACCCAGAGAATATAATCTGATTGTGGATCGCTTAGCCAAATTGGATCTTACTTGAAAATCAAGTCTCCAAATTTTTTATGGTATTCTTGATAGATGTATAGAATTACTCCAACTTGATAAAAGGAAGAATGTTTTTAGTTAGTGGACTGTTGTAATTTCTTTTACTCACCAAAATATATATATATATACACTATAGAAGTATTATCAACAGTGTTATGACAGATATTAACTCACTTGAGAAAAGTATAAAAAAATTGAACAAATGGATTTTTTTATAAAATAATTCGAATTTTTTATTAATTATAAAAACAATCTACTTTTTTTATTATGTATGTAGATAACCCAAATAAATAGTGAAAATCGATGGAGCCAAATAAATTGGCGTGACCTATTTACCATGTCTGTCAATCATTGGTTGCTAAAATTAAAAAAAATAATTTTTTGGATGGAGCCAATCTATTTGGCGTTACTTGTAAAAATACAACCTCCAATACTAATGTTTTTGTGCATTTCATGGGGCAAAAAATAAATTGGGGGAGGAGTCAATCTATTTGGCGTGACCAATGTAGAATAGTGGTGGAGTTAATCTACCTGAGTCGTAAACTATCTAGGAATGTAATATTCATGATAATTTTTTAAATCTATGGATTTCCATGTTAGAATTTGAGATCTTTAAAATATATGTAGATTTGACAAATCCATGTTTTTATATTTTTCGAATTATATTAGATTCAACCTCAATTAATTTGACTATAATATCGTAATAATTGAAATTGATCGGTATTCCTGTCAGGAGTGCTCTTAGTCTGATGGGATTTTGATGTTTTACATCAATCAACTACAGAAATACGTTTTAATCAATATGAAACAGGATATACTTCTTTCACAGAAACTTGTTCAAACCTGTTTCTAGCTTCAATTTTGTGGAAAAATTTTAAGGTTTCTTGTTTCCATTAGAAGATGCAGGGCCTTCTAATCGAATATAGTCATACATAATTCCTTGGAAAGGGCTGGTGCTTTTCGGTTGAGTTAGAAAAATGGTGTTATCTCCTTCAAGAAGCAGATTCCCCGGAATACCGACATGGTAAAACCGGTAAAGCCCATGGATGCCATGTCTGGCTATTGTGTTGTCTTTACCAATTTGTCCACTTGAAAATAGAGGAGACTTTCCATCATCATTGACCCTTACCTTCAAAAAACAAAGAAATCAATTTAATGTGCAAAGCTTAATCATCTAAAGTTAAAACTGTTAACAATGAAATCCTATACCTGTAGTTCAGCAGCATGTGCAGTAGCCAATGCCAATCGTAGTTTGTATGTTTCGGTTTCGTTTGCAGCACAGTCTAGTTTGAATTTGATTTGCCATGTAGTTCCTTGATATGTGTTGTCATCATTCTTTCTGCAATCCAAAACAAAGATACCTAAGGATTCTAAACCTGGAAATGTTATTGAGAAATCTGAGGGGAATGTATACCTGGTGACCTGAGCAAAAAACCAGTCTTTTGTGTAGTCACTAACCCCAACTGTGTAAACCAAATCTCTATCAGGATATAGATCTGCATATCTTTCCCATAACCCATACTGCCTAAATCTGCAAATATTTGTAAACTTAAAAAGAAAATATCTTACTACATGATGAATCTGTAAAATGGCAGGAAAAGAAGCCAACCTGTCAGGATGGTTAACATATAACTTGTTGACAAACATCGGACTCGGATCAGGAACGTAGAATTCTGCAGCAGTGCGATCCGGGACTCCGATTTCCCACAATGTAGGGCCATCTCTTGGCGGCTCATATACAAGATCACCCATGTATATATCATACCCTGCAATTTCACGTTATAGAATATCAAAACAACAACTTAGGAGGTTGCAGTAGAAAAATTTGAAGTAAAAGACCTGCGCTAGGGGTGATGATAACATCATATTTATAATCACCAATGAAACCAGGAACCCATGCATATAGATTATAGTCACCGGTCCGAATATTGTTTATGCAGAAATAGCCATCTTCATCAGCTCTACTCCAGAATTGATAGCCCTGACACATGTGATGTTGAATTTTGATAAGGAATGTTCTTATATCTGAATCTGCTTCGGATTTACAGAAAAATTGTCGACTATCCGAAATTACCTTGACTTCACTCTGCCAAGATCCAACATCTCCAGGGGGTGCTAACCCCACATAGGCACCATTGGCAGGTATGTTGTCTTTGCAAACATATCTGAAGATCAATTTGAGAAAACCAAAAAAGAAACAAAGTGACACCAAGAAAAGATTCAATTGTTCACAAATTAAATGATTAAAAAGTAAATGAGATAAATTACCTGTCTTTCACTAGTAATCTACCGCTGACATTGCCCCTTTGATGGGACTGTGGAAAGTCTTGTGAAGCAGGGAAAGTATAAGGCCAGTCTTGAACTTCAATCCTCATCTAAAGTAGAAGTTCCAACTTCAGTCTTAACATCTTGATTATTCATTTTTCTATGAAAAACTTGGAGTACCATAAAGAAGAAAATAAGAACCTGCTGTTTAGCATCTTCCCAAAGCGAAAGTGGGTTACCTCCAGCATCCGACAAAGAATTAAGATAAATAAAAATGGGGCCAAAAACTTTCTTCCAAGCTTCATTACTTCCAAATTTCAATATCAAATCCTCTCCTGAATAATGAACACTGTGCATAACCTGATCAATTTGGTCGTGTAAGATTGGAATTAAAAGCTAACGTTATGGTGGAAAAAGAAGGTAAGGTTTTGCTTACAGCAAGGGTGGTCGGGCCGACATGAGAGGTAAGGTTTTGCTTGAGAGGCCCCGCTGATCGAAACTCATCACTAGGAGTTATTTGCCAGAACCCCACCGGCGGGTCATTGCAAATCCAACCATGGACCCTGTTGTCCTTGTTCTCGCATGAATACTGGTACTTGTCATCAACCTCTCCTGTAAACTCAGTTTCCAGTGGATCAACCAGTAGGACAGCCTCTGGATAAGCCAAGGTTTGGCTTCTGTAAGGTAAACGGTCATCAGGCAAGGGCATGTATCTTTGTCTGTTGTCTGCCATTGCCATGTAATGAAACCTGTGCATTTGAAATTACTCAATGCTTGTTCATTTCTTTTAACACTTGTCATTGAGTTTTTCTAAATTCATTTTTCAATATATATATATATGCATACTTGTCTTTCCTCAACTTGAATGCAACCCTGAATCTGTCAAGGTTGAAAGCAGGCCATTCCTTCAAGTGCTCGTAAATTGCATAGGTGTAGAATCCTGAGGAATTACGAAGCATTATAAACCTGTAAAACATGCTCAAAACAGGATTTTGCTTTTGTTACAATCTCCCCTGAAATCATAAGTTATGTTGCTGGCATCTCTAGACATGAGTTCAATAATATGATGCTCCCCGGTAAAAGTATCATGGAGGCTTCTATAGTAGTAGTTGGATTGCATTTTGGCCCATCTACTCAAAAAAAAAGGACAATTTAATCATTGTATGTTATATAAAAAAGCAAGTTGGTCATTTTGTTAAAAATTTCATCCATTTTTATTATAAAAAACCAGTCCCTTTACATCAATATGAGGTACATGTGACATGCCACATGTTACTGTCTGGTTATTCCGCCAGTCACGTAAGTTTTTAATAGCAAAAATGAATGGAATTTTTAACGTAAAAGACTAATTTGCTCTTTGATATAACGTACAAGGATTAATTCGCCTATTTTTTAAGTAAAGAGCTCAAAATGCAATCTCACTCTTAATACAAAAAGCCTTTATGATACTTTTATCGATCCCCCTCCAAAACACCCTCTACATACATGAAAACAACTGAAAATATGTATTTCATATATATATAACACTCACACTTGAATTCAAGTATCATAATTTATAAATACCTCTTCTCGATGTTCAAGGGAACGACTTTGCCTTCAAGGGAAGGATCCCATGTTCTAGTAAATGAGAGCTCTACTTGATCCTCATTTTCCACTATTACTTCAAACCTTGCTGATTCAATCCTGCATATGTTACTTCCATTTTCATTTCTTTTTCCAACATTCATGTTCCACACACATTTCGATTAGTATAAGATATGATTTTTCGAATACATGAAAAAAGAAGAAGCATACCTGTCAAATTTACCCTTTGTTCCTTTGCTTCCTGCTAGATTCCAGACGAGGTCCCAATACCTTTTGATTCCAAGAAAATGGAGTCAACAAAGAGTTAAATTTTACTATCAGTTTCTATGATTTATTCCATGTACTGAATTTGATAAATTTTTCCTACATTTAGAATTTTAAAATTTTAGTCTAAATCCAAACAGTAGTAATTAGATTCGTTTGATTAAATTCAATTACTAGTCCAGTAGATTTAATCCATATTCTCCAAATGACAATTTTTGATTCATTAATTGAATTTTTAGCAAGTAATATGTGAAATTAATAAATTTACATGGTATTATACATATGATAATATATTTATCACATCAAATTTTGGAAATAACTTAATTTAACTTAATGAACTCAACCGTTATCATTTGGTGATAGAGAGATTAAGAATAACTAAATTAAAATATAAGGATTAAATTCACAACTTTCGCAAAATATAAAGACTAATAGCAAGCAAATAGATAGAAATAAGTGAACAGAGGAAAGAGAAGAGGTCCATTATAAAATTTATCCAATAGTGAAAAAAGAGAGAGCATAGGAATAATATTTACCCTCTATCAGATTCCTGGTTTTCAACAGCAAGCAAATTGTCAATGCCATTATATTGAATAGCAGTGACAATGCCATCTGGATTTGATATTGCGACCTGGAGTATACCATTATCCATGACCACCTGCAAATGACAAAAACCAGAAAATGTAGTAAATACAAAGAAAGAAATGAAGAGAGGAAAACAAAGAGTGAATACATGTTTATCTTGGACATATAGCTTCACTCCCTGAGATGGCATTTTGAAGCTCTCTGCTGCAACGCTGGATAATGGAGGTGAAGGGTGAAATTATGGGGACAACAAATGAGAAGAAGAAAAAGGTGTCAAGCCCGTGACAATATGAGTGGAGAATGTAGACATGTGAAGAGATGATTGGCCAACTGCAGCATTGCATTTCCTTTTTAGCTATATGATTATATATTCTGTGAACGTGACTTGACTTTGTCGTCACTGTTAGTTTGGTGCATTAAAAGGCGTGCTAAAGGTAGGAGGAAACCAATGGCTTGAAGGGTTGGTTGGATTTATTGCATAACATGTCAAGTTTTAAAGGAGACCAAGAATCTGTGACAGTGAGCCAATTATATGTTTGTTTTCTATAAGAGCAAGCTAATTTCCATGGAGCCTTCAAGAAGTTATGGGTGATGATATTTTTGAACAAATAAAGAAGATTCAGAAGCAAAGCCTGTCGGATATGGACAAGGAAATACCGTCAATTGTTTCCTTGTTTATGGTACTCAGAAAAAATCAAAGTAAATTTCCTTTCCATGATTTCTCTTTGCTTCCATTTCCAATTTTCTAACTTTTTTTATTCATACCCACATAATAAATATTGTTACTAGATGACTATTCATACAACGTGCACACTTGACGAATTCTTCGAAAATGACGAATTCACAACACAAGGCAAATATATGGAGGATTAAACTTAACGAATTCTCTCGTATTGACGAACTCACATAAAGTGACAAACTCATTACTTTGACGAACTAAAAATACAAACTGAATTTGAAGAGTTTGGTGTGCAAGTTATATTTACATATTATGTTTTCTTCCTAAAAGATTTAATATTTATTAGCATAATATATTTAATATTTATTAATATAAAATCTTTATTATTTCTTTTTAAATTTTTTTCAAGTTATAAATATCTCTATTACATTGTTGACAATCGAGTGTGAAATATATTAAACTTTAACAAAAAATTTTGTCGCTAAAATTTTCATTTCTTCTCTACAATTTTTTCTTTCTTTAGTATCGAAATTTCAACAAATATTTTCCTTATATACAAAGACATAAACCCAAATCTAGAAAATACCGTCACCAATAATATTAGTTAACGGCAAATATTGTCATAATTTTGTTGTTGGAGCCTACCCAGTTAGTAAACCTGTCCACAACGTGGGCTACTCCTTCGGCTCATCTCTCATACAGCTCGAGTCTTCTGCTTTTAAATTAAAATAAATAATAAATCATATTTAAATTTAATTAATTGAATCTTTCATATATTTGTATCTTGTTTGTCTATTTTTTATATGTCTTATATAGTTCCACCTGAATAAAAACACGTAACAAGTCGAAAGATTATCTGAACAATAATTACCAATTGAAAGATCATCTTAAGTTTCACCTCCATCCTAATCATTCGGACAAGCGGGAACCATCTACTACTCTAGGCCCTCGACCTTCTGTTAGGAACATGGCCTCTTTGGCCACTAAATTCATGTTTGTTCAATTGCTTTGTACCTCAAATTAGAATAAATGACAAGATATGTCCTATCGAAGATATCTGCCCCACACGTTCCATAATAATAATTAGATAATAAGTTCAGCACGTTAACACCATCTTACACAAGATTGTCGCCTATAAATACCTCCAAGTACGATGAGGACAAGATCAACTCCTAACATATACTAACTTACACTCTATTTAGTTCTCCCAGCATATACTCTCCAAAGCTTGGCTTTTTCTTATTTATAAAAGTAACCCAATTTCTTTTATTAATTATAAAAATGATCCAATTTAAAAATTATATACGTAAATGACTTGATTTCTACAGTGTTTGTCAGTGCCATCAGACACACCGACGGCACCGACCCCCATCATTGGCCAATGATTGCATTTTAAAAAAAATATTTTTTTAGTGGTGCCACCGGACAAATTGATGGCACCGATCAAAGTGTAATTATATAAAACGTTTAAGAACTTGATGAAGCAATTACTTTTTTTAAATTGGTTAAAATGGGTGCCACTTGTGAGCATGGCAACACCAAATTAAATGTTTTTCAACTTTTGATCTATTTGCATGTTAGATCGTTTCACTTTTCAAATTAAATTTAAACAACCTTTAAAAAAACTAAGAATAACAAAACTCTTCTCATTTTTTAAAAAAAATAATAAACTTAAAAAAATATAAATTTATTATTTAAATTACCCAAATATATCCCTCAAAAAATTTTCTCAAGTTTATCTAAATTCAAACATTTTCAATTTATTCAGTAGATATTTAAATTTAGATAAACTTGAGGAAATTGTTTGAGCGATATATTTGGGTCATTTAAATAATAATTTTATATAATTTTTTTAAGTTTATTGTTAAAAAAAAGAGAATTTACTTTTGTTATTCTTATAATTTTTAAGGACTATTTAAGTTTAATTTCAAAAGGGTACAGACTTAATATGCAAATAGATCAAAAGTTGAAAAATATTTTAATTTGATGTCATCAGGATGACAAGCGACACCCCTTTTTCAGCCAATCTAAAAACGGTAATTGTTTCATCAAGTCCTTAAACGTTTTATATAATCACACTTCAATCTGATATTGTCAATTTATCAGGTAGCATCACTAATTTTTTTAAAAAGCAATCATTGGCCGATGATGGGAGTCGGTGTCGTCGGTGTGTCTAACAGCGCTGGGAAACACTGTAAAAATCAAGTCATTTACATACATGATTTTTAAGTTGGGTTGTTTTCTTAATTAAGAAAAAATGGGTTACTTTTAAAAAAAGCCCCAAAGCTTACTCTGCCTTCATTTTTTGTAACTTGGCCTCCAATAGCACAACTATTCTCTTCTCTATATCTCCTCCTTATTGTATCATTGTATCAACAATATTTATCTTATTTTATACTTTAGTGAAACCATTATTTATGTCATGGCATCTTTCTTTTTTTTTTTTGTGATAAAATAACATTTCCTACCTAATTACATAAAAATATTCTGAGAAGAAAAAACACCCTTTGTCTTATCTATTACAAGAAAATCTAATATCGCTGTCGAAAAAGATTGAAAATATGTAATTCTTCTTTTTTAACCAAAGTTAGTTTGACTAAACAATCCGCAACTTGATTTCGCTCTCTAGGGATGTAACGCAAGGTCCACTGATCTTCTTGTGACAAAATATTCTGGATTCGTCTAATCAAGACTGAATTCGAAGTGGTGGATATGCTTCCTTGAATTGCTTTAACAACCTCCAAGTTGTCAAATTGAATTACAATCCTATCACCGCCTAGACGTTGGCTAAGCTTGAGTCCCTCTAAAATGCCCCAAAGTTCGACATAAAAAATCGAGCACTTTCCTAGGTATTTGTTGTACCTAGAGACCCAATCTCCATTCTCATCATGGATAACTCCCCTAGAAGCTGCATTCTCGGACTCCAATTGCACTGCACCATCAGTGTTGAGGAAGAGTCGCTTTCCAAGTAACCGTTCTTCATAGGACGAAACTTGGTAACCAATCATTTCCGCATTAAAGGCCGAGACGAATTGTATGGCTCAACTATACGAAATTTTGACTATCTCACTTGGCCTCCAAAATTTTCCTTGGAAGATAAAAAAAAATTACGATTCTTCTATAAGTGCCAAGTAAGAATTTCGAAAAGGCATGCTCAATTAGCTCCTCCCTCATGAGTCGTAGTATTATCTTGCACATCAGAAAGAATGCAATTGTGAAGATTAGTAGAGAAAAAATTCATTGGATAATTACCTATAATGACCTGGTTCCAGGCGTCTTTAGCAGTCGTGCAATCTCTAAGGATATGCAAAGTGTTTTTCGATTCATAACCACAAATAAGACAAGAGGAATCAATCGTTAAGCCTCGTTTGACTCTTTCCACATTTTACTAAGAAGACGTTGCTTTAGGATCGTCCAGATAAAGAAGGAAACTCTTTGTGGACCTAGAAGTTTCCACGCACTTTTCCATTTTTCATCTCTAGAATTCCAATCACCCTCCTTCAAAACCTTGTAAGCACTTTTAACCAAGAAAGCTCTGGTCGAAGTGTGACACCAAGAGATTTTGTCAGGCCCTTCAGACGGACGTGGTAGAGGGATGGCCTTAATACGTTGAATCACATCATTTGAAATCCAAACCTGTATCAATTCAAGATTCCACGATCCATCTTTTGAGACCATATCATTGAGACAACAATCATAATTTATATTAGCACTAGAGGAAGTATGCATAATAAGTGATCCTACACATGGAATCTAATTATCTCCCCAAAATCAAATTTTATCACCATTACCAATAGATCAGATTAAGTTCTCTTGTAATAGCAGCCAAACTTTGGATAGCGATCTCCAAAGGAAAAAGCTTCTATCTTGGGCAATACAATTTGGCAAATCATCAGTCATTTGATAATTCTCCTTGAGAACACAAACCCATAAAGCCTCCTTATCTGTGATGATGTTAAAACCCAATATCAAAAGAAAAAAAGTATTCTGATAAAGTAGTTTCCTCATCCCAAGTCCACCACACCATTTAGGTTGACAAATAAAATCCCACCTTATAAAAGACATGTTCTTGTTATTATCTGACGAGCCCTAAATAAAGTGTTTAACCAAGCTTTCGATCTCATCACAGATTTTCCTAGGTATCATCATGGATTACATGAAGTAACTAGGAATGGAAAGGACTGACTGTGCAAGAGTCACTTGTCCTGCAAAGGGGAGTTGTCTAGCATCCCAACTCTGTAACTTTCTACGCACCTTTTCAACCACAAAGTACAAAGTGCTCGTCGTAACCCTCTAATGGAAAAGGGGAAATCCTAAGTAGTGCTCAAGATCTTACACTTTTTTAAAACCAAATAGGTTACTAGCTATATCAGCCATGGAATTGTCCACCCCTTTAGAGAAGAAAATGTTGGTCTTCCTAGCATTGATTTTATGTCCAGATAACTCGTAAAAATTTTCCAAAATTTCTTTGAGTACCTTACCATGCTTCAAATCTGTCTTACTGAATAAAACTAAATCATCAGCAAAAAATAAGTGTGAGAGAATCGATCTTGACAGAGAAAGGCGTATAGAATTCCATTTGCCAATAGAAACAGTCGATTGAATAGAATGAGCAAGCCGCTCCATACGCAGAACAAAGAGGTAATGAGACAACGGGCACCCCTATCGAATTCCCTTAGCAGGTTTGAATTTCGAAAGTGAGACTCCATTCCACATAACCTGCATAGTAGAATTAAAGATAGATGACATAATAACGTTTTCGAGATAATCAGGGATACCTGTTGCCTTAAGAGAAGTGCTGATGAAGTCTCATCTCACTATGTCATAGGCTTTCTCCAAGTCTATTTTAATCGTCAACCATTTTCTTTTGTTATGGCTTCTTATAGAATGAATTACCTCTTGTGCAATAACAATGATATCAGTTATGTTCTTACCTGCAATGAAATTGGTCTGTTCTTGCGCAATAATTTTAGGAAAAATCTATTTAAACTGATTGGCTATTACCTTCATTACTAGCTTGTACAACACAAAGCATAAGCTTATTGGACGAAATTGAGCAAAGCTCTCTGGATTCAACACATTGGGAATAAGAACAATCAATGTATTGTTTAATTCAGGATCAATAATACCTCCATTAAAAACCTTTTAAACTCAATCACAAATAACTCCCCCAATTGAATCCCACTTGTTTAGGAAGAAGAGGGCATGAAAACCATCGCTTTTCGGTGCTTTAAGTTGTGCCATGTCAAATAGAGCATCCTTAATTTCATCATTCGTGGCTTGTTTTCCCAAAAAATCAATGTCAGTAGGATCAAGATGAGGAAAATTACTTGGAGGTAAACTCCTTATAGGCCCAAGATCCTCCCCATATATCTTTTGAAAGAAATCATTCGCCTCAACCTCAATGAACTCGGGATCATAAATCTAATCTCTTCTAGAGTTATGAATAGTAGTAACACGATTGTTTTTCCTTCTTTAGAGAGTTCGGGTGTGGAAAAACTTTGTGTTATGATTTCCAAATTTTAACCAGTCGCATATCGCTTTTTGTTTCCAGAGTAGTTCTTCATGATGAATCACATTCTCCAACTCTTAACACCCTCAATTCTTCCTGAGCTAGACGATTCGAGCTAAAAAGATCCATTCTCTTTTTAATGTCTATCAATTTCTTAATCAGGTATCTCTTAAGAGTAGTAATGTGCCTATACACTGATTTATTCTACATCATAAGGTTATCAATGAGTTTGGCTAAAGTGTCAGACATATTCCCGTTAAACTTCTAGTTATCACCCATAAAATTCCCAAATCAGGATGTTTAACCCACCCAACAAAAAAATGAAATGGATGACCTCTAGGCAAGGAAAACTCCAGGCAAAAAGAGAAGAGAAGGGATCTATGATCAGACTTGAATTTTGAAAGGTGAGTAATCAAGCTATTTGGAAAATTATGGATATAAGCTTCATTTCCAAAAGCACGATATAACCTCTCAAAAAGACCACCCCTATGTCAAGTAAAAGGAAGACCCCTGAAACCTAAATCATGAAGTTTAACCATATCCACAAAAATTTCCAAAATGGAGACATCTGCTTCTTACTATCATTGTATAGTATCCAAACCCAACACCGTCGTCGGTTAGAATTTCGAGATCACATGCATTCGTGCCTCAAATCATTACCTATTCAAATATTATTTTAATCTCTCTTGATTTAATAAAATATATACATTTATAATTGGTTATTCTTACTTTGTTTATTAACTTATTAATGGTAGAAATGTCGTTACCACAATTATGGGAGACTTTTACCGGTTCTTGTTGGACAGGTATCGGTAGTTGCCAAGTCAGTAAACAATTTAGGAAGTAGTGCAGACTTCTACTGAAACAAATCATGCTTCTATTGGTATTAAAAACTCCAAAGACCTAATATGTCCTACCTTACAGCTTCTATCGATACAAGTACATAAACTACCGATACTCCCATAGGCAAAACTACCGGTACTTATTATGCAACTACCGATACAACTCAAGTCAGTGAATAACCTCTCTCATGCCCTATACTTCTACCGATACATGTAAGGGTTCTACTGAAACAAGTATACAGAATTTGTTTAATCACACAAGTCCTCAAGTTTATCAATAATCACTCAATACAAGACTCTTATTCAAATTCTCATCTTGCAAAATCTATACATTATTATACTTGTTTCTTCATATAACAAAAAATACAATCAATCAACATGGATTCTTAAATTCACATTTCAACTCATTACTAAACATATTTGCTTAATTAGAACATCAAGCAAGCATGCAAGTTTAGTTCAACAAAGAAATTAACAATAAAAAATCAAGCATTTCAAGGGTAACATCATCCTAGTACATGCCATATAACCAAGTGATGAAAGACTACCAAATAGGCTCTGCGATAGTGTGACTTCGTGAAGATGATCCGATCTTCAAGCAGCAAGAAATCTACAAACAACAATAACATCTTTGGTAAGTTTCATTGCTTAGTAAGTTCAAAGAGTCTAAAGAATTACCAATCATATGCATGAAGCAGTTATAACTCAACCGAGCTAGGATGAACTGTTTCTTCCTCAAGCCATATTTGGTGTTCCAACTTTTCTATTACCAGTACTCGATGCTGCTCACATGAGATATCGAGGACTCGCAACGTATGCGGTACCCCAGCCATCGATACGGTACCTGTCTGCACTATAAATTGTTCCCTAACGATGCTGCTCATAAGAGCTGTCGAGAGTATGCATAAAGCATAGTCCCAGCTATCGTAGGGCATATAATCAATTTAGGATCCATATTTATTTTCCGAGTCACAATGCTGCTCACATGAGCTGTCGAGAACTCGCAACACATGCGGTACCTCAACTATCGTGTCGATTTCAAATCATTGGCTCAAAGCCTAATATCTCTTTCATTCATTAGTTTTTCATCTTTCTCAATTTCACGTACCATAACCTATTCTGCAACAATTATAAAGAATAAAATAATGTACTATTTAAATGAAATTTTAACATTACGAACTTACTAGACAAAATTGCAGTTACAGTAAACTCTAGGGGCAAATCTGTAATTTTCTTTTTTCCACAATCGGGACACGATCTTGATCTATTATAATAATTTCATTTAATTATTTAAATAAACATGAAATTTCTAATCATTTTATGCAAATAAGCCTTTTTGGTATTTTTACAAAATTGCCCTTAACTTTTCATTTTTATTTAATTTAATCCTTAAGCCTTAAACTTGGAAATTAACCATTTTTATTCAAATTTCAGCTTTTCCGAATGTTCTTGAGTCTTTTAACAGCCCAATTTTTCCATTATTTCACCTCAAGTCCTTGCAAATTTATTCCTTTAACATTTTAGTCCTTAAATATAAAAATTACTAAAAATTACTTTACAAAATCATCAAATCTAACAACCAAGCTTATAAATTTTCATAAACTTTCAAGAGCAAGCTTATTAATTAATGGAAAATTTTATAACATTTTACAAAATCACAAATTGGTCCTTAGGTTAGCTAGATTAAGCTAAAACGAATTCAAAAAACATAAAAATCATTAAAAACGGATGAAGTTTGCTCACCAAATCAAAGACACAAGCTCTTGTACAATGTTTTCTTCTTCCTCTCTTAGGGTTTCGGCTTTTACAAGAAAATTTAAGAAGAAGATAACTTTTTCTTCTTTTAATTTAGCTTAAAAATCATTTATTTTCAAATTTACTAATTTACCCTTTATTCACACTTAAATTTTTACTAAATTCAAGTCATAATTGTCCATCCAAATTACTAATGGTTATATTACCATTTAAGGACCTTAACTTGTCCTCAAATTGACATGTAATGTCTTTCATCTATGGAATTCAACTTTTACGACTTTTACGATTCAGTCCATTTTACTTAATTAACTATCTAGACAATCAAATTTCATGTCCGAATTTTAAAACAATACTAATGACCTCATAAATATTAAATAATTAATATTTACGGTCTGAAATATCAAATTTGTGGCCTCAAAACCACTAATTTTGACCACACTAAAAATAGACTAATTAGTAAATCCTCATTTTATTAGGATTTAATTGTAATTTATAAAAATCTAAAGAGTTTCACATTATTTCTATTTTTAGGCCAATTAAAAAGGGTCTAATTTCATTATTGGTCATTCAATTATATTAAATTTCAATTAAACAAACTTGTTTACAATTTAGCCTTAAACTAAAAAGGACTAAATGAAAAATAACCCAAAGTGGAAGGTAATCATATCCTCCACCACTTGGACTTTTTGACATGGTGTAATTACCACTTTACTCCCTTTTATTTTTAATCAATAGTAATTAACTTTTACCCCTTTTTCAATTTACTCCTTTTTTCTTTAATTAAGCAATTAATCATCAAAATTACCCAACCGAACTTTAATTCATATATAATAAGACTCTGTAAATATTTAATAAAAATATTTATGGCACTTAATTTCAAATTTGAGGTCTCAATACCTCATTTTTTAAAACCACTTGACTTTTAAACCAAACCACTTATACTAAATTTTAATTCAATAATTAAAATTCTTTAATTCAAAATTCCATATAAAATTATTATTGATTTATTTAATTTAAACACTCATTATAAAAATTTTTCGTCATGTTTGTGGTCCCAAAATCACTGTTTTCAACACTACAAAAAAACGGGCTGTTACAGTAAAATTCATAGATTAATAATTAAGAGGAAAATATAGAAACCATACTCTTACTGTCGTGAGATAATAGATCTTTCCACAATCGAATGTTTGCTTTTGGAGCATCCACCGCTGTTTCATTAGAGACTTGGGCCGACAAGAGTTTCACTACTGCCTCCATGGATTCTGCTAAGAGAACCTCGGGTATTCTCGTAAGGTTTGAAACAATTCTTGCGACCCTGCAGTACATTTGACGATTTTCTACCACACGCCCACTGCTCTCTTTGCCTCCAATTTTTTTTTATCTTTGAGCCTGAAGAACTAACACTCGTGATCTCCATATTTTCTTTGAATGAAAAAACTTTTTGGTTTGAGTGGGAATTATCTTTCAACATTACCGTCGAATGCTTCCCGGGGTCTAGGACACCCTCGATAATCTAGACCTTTGTTCCCTCAGAAACTTCAAATGTTGAATTTAAGCTAGCATTAATACCTTTAAAATTTTCAATTGGCATGGATGCCTTATTCCTCATATCGAAATTACTTGAAAAAAACAATAGGGTTAAAGGTATTGGAAATTATAGGGGTATTAGATCGAACCTGGGTGTTGTCAGCTACAGTCCCATTGTCCACATTGACCATATGCATCGATTGGTTATCTTGTTGTTCTGTTAAAATTGAAACCAACCACTACTTGGGTCTATGCTCGAATGGGTGTTTATTACATTATCCTCAACCCAAGCTGTCTGATTCTTTAAATTCATTGGCCCATTTTGCGTGGAACCCAAACTAGCTTTAATCGGCTTAGACTGGTCCAAAACCTCCTTTAAATTGGTCACATCATTACCGTTTAAAGAGGTCCCATTGGCAGTACCCTTTCAAGACGAAATGTACTATCCCACACCTTCCAAACTAGGCCCAATATTTTCCACCAGAATTAGCATGACCCAAATTCCCTTTGTTTCCTTTTTCGATTTCAGGCCTATGTGCGTCTTTAATCCCCCTAATTTGGGGAGTTTTTCCTTTATTTTTGAGGAAAGGTCCCTTCAAGAAGATAACCTCCAAAGATGTCTCGTCCACAACTACTAATTCAGGTGTTATTTCTCCAACAAAAATCAAAGCCCCAAAACGGGAACCTTCCCCCATTACAGCCGAATTATTTGTGATTTGTCTCTGATTTGCCCTTAAATTTCGCCATGATTTTTTCTCAACTAGCATCCATGGGTCAAAAGATTTCGATGCCTTCTCTGACACCTTTTTTGATATGCTCATCGATGATGAAGAAACTGTCACTCCATCAACGACTCCAAAACCAACAACCAAACAACCATCTTGTGCATGTTCGAATCTGCCACATGAAAAACAAACAGTTGGTAGCGATTCAAACTCAACTTTTTGTAACTTACCATCCACAATAATCTTAGAGACGAGAGGTTTTTCCACGTTGATGAATACAGCTAATCTAGCAAATTTCCCTCTCGCACAACTCTTGGTCTGGAAATAAAGTTTGACAACTTTGTCAATCAATTCGCCAATTTCCTCTAGAATTTTTCGTTTGTAAAAAAGACCCGGCAGACCAAGAAGTCTAACCCAAACCATAATGTTTCTCGAGAATTGTTGGAGAGGATTAAACTCTGGTGTCCACGGATGAACCGTGAGGTAATGCCCTTGAACAATCTATGGTCCTTGAGTAATAACCCTCTTGTAATCATCCCGACATTAGAATTGAACCAAGAAATAGTCGATCTCGACATGCATGATATTAAACTTCTGTGAGGGTTTCCAAAGGCTAGAGATCCGGTTATGGACAAGCGTATACGACACATTTCTACCCAATAATTTAACCACTACAGTGTTCACCATCTCTTGCACCAAATATTTTAGATCCTTTCGGAGAAGGTGATCACAGGTACCCCAATGACAATAGATTTCAAAATATCACCATCTAAAAACTCTATATCTTAATCTTGTCCAGTAACAGAAGAGCCACACCCCACCACTTTGTCCTTCTAAGACACCACTGGTACTAGAGGGGGATCAACAATCATACCACCACTTGAGTCTATAAATTCTTCACTATTCATATCCACATCCATCCCTTTGAATCTAACTTTTTTGGTAGTGCGATCCCCATTCGGGGAAACGCCACCATCCTCATCAAACACGTTTGATATCATTTGCCGGAGAGAATTATTCTATGTCATGGCATCTTTGTATACGTATTTAGTATATTTTTTCTATGATGATATCGTATTCAACATTACCGAACTATTATTGAAGTAAAAGTCATTTAAAGATTAATTTAACAATTAAAAAACACTTCTTAATTTAATTCCAAAAGTACTTTCTAAAAATGTTTTTTAGAAACTTTCTAAAAATGTTTTAAATTACTTTTGTTATCAACACTTAAAAATAATACTAAATCGAACCTCGTGTTGGCCTGATGGTCAAGGGTGTTGATTGTCTCAGGTGTAGTTTAAGTTCGAGTCGTGCCAATCGCATTGCTGTTAAGGCTTTGCCCTTCCCTTGTAATTCACCAAAAAAAATACTAAACCCACTCTTATTTGTTTTGGTTGTTTTCAATTTATGACTGTTAATATTCTAGCTTAATAATTGAGCAATATTATATATTTAATTTTATGTATTTCTTTATAAATAATCATTGCAACATATGTAAAAATAATGTAAATTATAAAATTATAAAAGATAAGAAAATCTCAAATGTACGATTGTTTCATTGAAAACAAATTTTATGAAATATTTTTAGGAAATCTTACAAACAATAGAAAATATTTTACATAAATTCATTCAAGCACCAGAAAATATTAGTTTTTTCAAAAATTATTTTTCGAAAATTATTTTCAGTGAAACAAACGAAGTCTAATTTTAACAAATTTCCTTTCAATAATTTGGGCCTCTTTAACCAAAAAATTCATGGGTCAAATTTTATGCTTCTCACTCTGCCACCACTCATGAGGGAGTTTGCTTAACCATACCTGGGCTTAACATCTAATCATAAGTCGGAACAAGGATCTTAGCCATTAGTCGATAGTTAAATTGGCCTCAACTATTGTCCACTCAACAAGTTCTTTGCTGTGATGGTTTTTTTAGTCGGTAACTGATCATTTATTTTCATTTGTTTTACTGTTTATTGAAAGTTTTGTATTTCATCGTTATCACTGTTCTATTAACTTAAAAGAGAATCTTTTTTTTCATCCACAATAATTTACTCAAAGAAATGAATGTATCAACATATTGTTATTGGGAGAGCAATTTAGAGATAGAACTTAAGGATATGGGCTGAAAAAAGGGGGAAAATGAAAGGTTAACTCAACAGTGCTTTTGTGGGGTTAACCCAACACCACAAGCTCGTGAGAAAAGTATATAGAACCAACTAAAGTGTAAGAATGGTTAAAGGGCCCATAGAGAAAGTTGCCTTGGTCTCACCTTACCTGCTGGCAAAATTTCCACTGCCCCAGCAACAACACAAATCCCAACCAATTTGATTTTAGTTTTGTCCTCACCAAAGAAATGGCTATCTAATGGGATTGGCAATTTGGCTTTGCTCTCTATGAAATTCAATTTGACGAATTAACTCTTCCAAATATGAAATTGAAAGGGTTTGCCAAAACAAAAAAGAAAAAAGTGAAAGGCCAAATATCCAATATGCCAATATCCCACTCATACCAATTTCATATCTGGTAACGAAAATTGAAATACATGGAACCTGTGAGGGAGATGAGTTTTGCAATTATTGGGTTTCTACCAAAATATTATAAAAAAATAATAATAATCAAAATGGTACCCCAAATTATTATTTACCAAAATGGTATGTTTAGTTAGGTGGAGGGACTCTACATGGCAACACTATAGGGTTTTTCTGACACGAATTTTTTTTATATTTATATATTTAAAAATAAAAAAATATTATTTTATTAGTTGAGGGTTTTGAAGTGGCGGCACTAGGGGGGTTTTTTGTACACGAGAAAAATACAAAAAAAATACTTGACACCCTAATGGAGGGACACAATGTGGCGGCTCCTAAGGCGGAACTTGAAGTGGAGGCACTAAAGGGTGTTTTGCCACTTGGCAGCACCCCTTTGTGCCATGTGTGTGTGTTAATTTTATTTGTGTGTGTTAATTTTATTTTGATTGTAAAAGTAAAAAACGGTGGTTGGGGGTTTAGGGTTAGGTTTATAATTTGTTATAAAATAGGAAAGGAGGAGCAAATAAACGAGAAAGAAAGAAAGAAAAGAAAGAAAGAAAGAAAGAAAGAAGAATGAGAGGAAAGAAAGAAGAAGGAGAGAAATGTAATGTGTTTATTTTTAAATTTATTTCAGTATGATATATTTTTAAATTCGTATTTTATTTATTGAAATTTTATTTAATTTTTAACAGATTTATTGAAGATGGATAATCAATTTTTTGTATGCATTTATTTTGATGGAATAATTTTGAGAACATTTGTTGGATGTATATTTGATTGTCGGCAACAAATAGGAATGAGGTTTCGTCGAAATATCTCGGTTGATGATATGAAAGCAAGGATTAGTGCAAAAATTTTTAGACGTTGTGGGAGAAGGATCTCGAAACTTTTCTACAAGTTTCCAATTTCGACAGATCCCATCAAATTCACTGAGATAAAACTTGTAGACGATGAAGACGTGGAGACAATGATCGCTCTTTATTGTTCGAATCAAAGTGACCCAAATGCATCGGTTCAATTGTTTGCCGAGTTAGTTGATGTGGAACCTGTACAAAATGAAGATCCAACTCCATTAGAAAATGAAGATCCAACTCCGTGTATGGTGGTTCCAGTATCGTACATTGAAAGTCAATCAATCGTACGCGGGCTAGACATCGATCTTAATACTGTTGCACCCGAGAATGATGCAGATGAAGATGCTGGATATGATAGTAGTATTCCTTCTGATAATGAAGTCGATATTGATAGTGATCCGGATGTGGATGAGGTCTTGGATGACACTGACGATGAAGGGGCGAATGACGATGAAAATCCAGTTGAAAATCCAGTTACACATATTGTGATGCACAATAATCCTCCTGTGGCACACATGTCGCTTATACACCCTGATGCGACACATGCCGAGTTCACGGAGAACCCTGAAATACTACCTGCTCATCGATTGGCCGTAGCAGCAGCTTGTGAAGAGTTTTTTGTGGTCTAAAAATTTGAATCCAAGGAAATGTGCATATTTGCTATTAAGCGGTATAGCATGAATGTGTCGATAGACTACAAAGTCGTAGTGTCTAAACCGACATTGTATATCGGGGAGTGCTGGAAGTCGACGGAAGGTTGCAAGTGGCGAGTGCGAGCTGTATTTATCTAGAAGTCGCAAATGTGGGAGATAAGAAAAATTGATGGGCCTCACACATGCTGTTCAACACGTTTGTCAAAAGATCACCGGAAACTTGATTCCAGAATCATCTGCACACATATCATGCTAATGGTTAAGGACGATCCGACCATCAAGGTTTCTACACTGATTGTGGACATGCAATCATGATTCCATTATCGGGTTTCATATCGAAAAGCATGGATTGTGAAACAGATGGCAATGGAATAGTTATTCGGTGATTGGGATGCATCAAACAATGAGCTGCAAGGATGGATAGCCGCAATGCTACAGTACGTGTCAGAGACTGCGATTGAGTTGGTGACACGGCCTTATTATGGCTCAGATAATAACATGCAATCGGGAAGAAGAATTTTTCATTATATATTTTGGATGTTTGAACCCTGCGTTCGAGCTTTTCTTCACTGCAAGCCATTTGTCTAGGTAGATGGGACGTGGCTATACGAGAAATATATGCAGATTCTACTAATTGCGGTGGCTTAAGACAGGAATTAAAATGTGCTCCCGATAGCATTCGCTATTGTGGACAAAGAAGACATGGAATCTTGGGAATTCTTCTTAACAAACCTACGGAGGTATGTGATTCATAACGATAATAATTGCATCATCTCCGATAGAGGGAAGGGTATTATTGCGGCCATTAGGCGTACTAGTGTACTATGGAAATCGGTTTACTGTAGCCGGCACATTACGGCTAACTTCCAACGAGAATATAAGAATGTAAACTGGCGGAGACGACTTGTGAAAATGGGTAAAAAAATTAAGTTTCAAATTATATTTTTAATGTTTTAATTTTAGACTGTAACTTATGTTTTCTTAATATTCCTACAGTGTACGAGCTAGAGCCACACCGATTCCGACAAAGAATGACCAGACTTGAGCATGACATGGAAGGTCAAACGAACAAGCCTCTACGCGAGTGGTTGGGTACCATGGACCCGTGGCAATGGTCTCAAAGTTTTGATGATGGGTATCGATATGGTCAAATGACGACCAACCTGGCAGAGTCGATTAACGGCGTGTTCAAGAGAATACGACATCTTTCGATTTCATCAGTGTTCTCCGCTACGTTCTATAGGATGGCTACCTTGATGCCAGTAATGGGGACGCGACAAATCGATCAGATGAACACCGGACACGTGTTTGTCGAAGTTGTTGGGAATGCAATGGACGCAAACCGTCAGAGTGCAAGGACAATGAACATTGAAATATATTCAATACAGTTTCAATGATTTCAAGTTACTGAGACCATTGGGCGTCGACTTGGTATCCCACCTAGGTCATACGGGGTTGATCTCCAAAACAGACACTACGATTACAGGAGGTTTGATACACTTCGTTATCCCTATGTGCATGTCGTTGCAACTTGTGCTAAAGTGTCGCTCAATGTTGAATAGTTCATCGACCCCGTTTACACTGTCCAGCGTACGTTACGTATTTGGGAAAACGAGTTTCCCATCCTACCTGACTTGTCCATATGGGAGGTGCCTCTAACGACTTTCGAGCTTATCCCGAACAAAGGATTGCATAGGAATCTGAAAGGTCGTCCCCATATCACCAGGATCCGCAACGAAATGGACATTATGGAGAAAACAGACGGCGGCAAGCTGTGTGGACTGTGTAGGTTAGCTGGTCATACTTGGCGCAATTGCCCCCAACGAACCTACCATATTGATCAATCCTCCGGATCTAGTAGGGCTTAAGCTATTTGTATTGGACATTTTTCATTTAGAATTAATTAAGTTTATGAATGAATTTAAAATTAATTATTTCAATATTTGTATTTAATTAATAATTTTTATATTTGTACTTTGGTTTTGAAATTAGGGTTAAGGGTTTTTAATTTAAGGTTTTGGAAAAAGAAAGGATTTGTAACAATCTGTTTTTCAGTGGTGTTGGAAACAGTGATTACGGGATCACAAAATTCGACAAGAAATTTTTTATAAATGAGTGATTAAATTAAATTAGTCAAAAATAATTTTATTTGGAATTTTGAATTGAAGGATTTTAATTATTAAATTAAAATTATTATAAGTGGTTTGGTTCAAAGGTTAAGTGGCTTTAGAAAATGAGGTATCGGAACCTTGTTATGTTTGATGAAATGTTGAGAGTAGACTTTAGGTACCTTGTATCGACATAAAAATCATGTATTATGTTAACTTAAATGCTTAAATAAAGATATGTATGTATGAAGTTCTTGAACTTGTGTTTGGTATAAATCTTGAGATCTTACATACTTGTTTCGATAGAACTCATGTATGTTTCGGTAGAAGTACAGGATAAGAGAGAAGTTGCTCATTGACTTGCGTTGTATCGATAGTTGATTTGTGAGTACCGGTAGTTATATGTTTAGAAGTACCGGTAGTTCGCATACTTGTGTCGGTAGAAGTTCCAGGGTGAGAATCATAGCTCTCTAGAGTTTTTAGTATCGGTAGAAGTATGAATTATTTCGGTAGTTGTATTACATGTATCAGTAGAATCATCTCGAGTATCGGTAGAACTCTGTAATATTTTGAACTGTTTTCTGACTTGACAACTACCAATACTTGTTCTTCAGGTACCGGTAAAAATATCCAAAAATCATGGAAATGATCTTTTTGCACTTGTTGAGTTGTGATTATAATCGATTGATGATTTATGATGTGTTGGGTGCATATCTTTATTAAATAAGATTGAATGAAAAAAATGAACAGTGGTATATGAACAGTAAGACACCGGAATCCTGACTAATGACGGTTTCGAGTTTTGAGTGTTACAGGATTCCATTATTTTTCCATCGAGTTTCTTCTCGATTTCTTCTTTTCATGTGGATTTTTAATCGATTTTTAACTTAATTCAATCTGTTCGTATCCGTTTACGAATAAACTGTAGCTTGGAATTTTATTCGTTTAGGGTATCAAATTTAGGGTTTATGATTTACGGTTAGGGTTTAGTGTTTTAAAATTTAAGGTTTAAGATTATGAAATTTAAATAAATGATCAAATAGGTTCAAATATATGTACTTTATGGAGGAAAAAAGTCATCATTATGACTCATCAATAGTCAAATATGCACAATTAAACACTATTAGATACAACCTTAGTATCCATGATTGGATGATGTGGTTCTCGGGGTATATCTTCGTGGTGGCTGACGTCTACGTCGAGGTTGCTCGTCAAGCTCATCGTCATCATTAGGGTTCATCTGCCTCGGAGGAGTAGAGTATTGCCTGGGAGGAGTAGAGTATTGCGGTGGCTCGTAAAACTGAGTCTGATATCCTTGGCTTGAGTATTACGGTAGCTCGTCAAACTGAGCATATCCTTGGCTTGAGTATTACGGTGGCTCGTTAAACTGAGGTTGATATCCTTGGCTTGATGAGCTAGGGATATGTGACGATCCCGTAAAATCAGGACGATAAGAATCATCGTCATCCAATGCCTCTTCTTCCTCCTCTTCCTTTTGCTCTGACACTGGCTGTGGCTCTAGGACAGAGCTACATGATAAAGGCGATCTTGTCGAGACATGTGTGGGGGAATTATCGTCGATTGTGCACCAAGTAAATATGGTTTCCCAACCTCAATGAACCACTGCATGTACTGTACCGATGGCTACAAATCCGGAGTGTACTCCATCAAAGGTATTCGCATCATTTGGTTGTCTCACACATAAGCATATTGTCCATGCACACTCCCCAATCACAATTTGGTTTCCCCTTCTTATCTATCCCATGCATAGACCCTCATTCGAATGGTAGTTGCGGGATAAGCTGTTTACAACCAAACTGCCGGAGTACTCGATCCCCAGCATACCACCCCACTGTTTGAAAATTGATTATCGGTGCGTCAATGCACCATTAGTTTGAGTGGAGGAATGTCGAGGCGAGAATAACAGCGGTGATTTCTGGCTATATATATGGGGTTCAGATAAACTGCACAATTAATAACATGTCAAGATATTAATAAAAGTAAAGTAATATAATTTAGTAACATGTAACCATATTAACACAAGTCAAGTAATATAATTTAACATGTTAATGAATAACATACCCCTTTCCCGACATATTGCTCGAGCATCTAACGATATATGGGAACTGTGTGCTACCTCCTGATCTCCGATTTTGTTTTTCATCTAAGAAAACAGAAAACAACTTGTTAGAATAATATAATTAATAAAATATGTCAAATAATTGAAATTTTGGGTATATGGTAATCACCTATTAACGAGTGGGAAAACAAATGTTTGGTGCCTAACGGATGCCAGGAATGGCATCCGATAAAGTGCCCAAGATTGCAATAGCAGTAGGCATCCACCCATATCCTGGGAAGAAGGATTTGTGGCGGGACAAAGTTCTCGATACAACATGGAAAGTACTGCAGATCCCCAACTATATTCATGAATTTTTCGCAAATCTCTTAGTAGAGGCAAATACATCAAGTGGATCTTATTGTTATTCGCGTCCGGCATGAGTATGCCCCCTATCATTAGCAAAATATAGGCTCGAACGGCCCAAGAAACCTCCATTTTAGTTGCGTTTTCGGGCAAGTACTCAAAATTGGTCTTCAACCATGTAAATAACAACGACGTAAAATCATTGTTATTATTAGGTGAGCGACCTAGTAATTGGATGCACATCGTTGCCGGCTCTTGAAATGAACTAACGCCGGTGATCGATACACCATTGATTGGGAGCCCGAGTTGGAGCGCAACATCCTCCAACGTCACAGTGCACTCCCTATAAGGTAGATGAAATGTGTGGATCTCCGGGCGCCAACACTCCACCAATGCACTGATTAAATCATATCGTAACTCAAACTTTTGGATCAATATCGCTGATCCAAATCCGGCATCCTGCAAGTACGGAAGCAGATGTTCATGAGGGGAAATTTGAGGCCCTGTGCACGACCCCTCAATGAACGGTACGCGAGCTCTTCCTATTAATTTACAGAAATAGTTAGTATAACCTAAATTAATTTTGTAAACAAATAATAATATCGTAAATGACATAAGGAATGAATAATAATTTTATTACATTCATATTGGCTTGGTGTGTTTCCGCATTTCATCGATTTGGCTATGTAAGGACGTTTCGAGTTAATTAATGAAGTCATTCTACAACCTGAAAAAAAAATTATCAATTAGTTCAATACATAAGTTTACAATTATTATTATTATTTACCAATATAATACAAAAGTAATAATTAAATACCAAAATGGGTTATTTACTAAAATGGTACAAAATATATATTTATATACCAAAATGGTATCCACACACCATTATTTATTAAGATGGTACAAAATAAATATTTATTTTGTACCATTTTGGTAAATAATGTTATTGAAGCCCAATTTATCCGGGCCCAACAAAGTTTAAATTTATTTTAAAATTAAGTTTATTTTAAATTTAAATTGAAAAATTTAAATTTATTATAAATTTGAATTTAAGATATGTTTAATAAATGTCCATCTACAGAAGAAAAGTCCAAATTACAAGTCTAGGTTTACAAGCCCAATCGGACTAAATTTGGCTAGCCCAAATCCAAATACAAACAGCCCAAATAGAAGCCCGAATAACCCAAGTCAAATATGCTGAGCAGTTTGAACCTGCCACCTCCATTCAGCCTCTTAAAATGCACCACGTCAGCTCCAACAGTATCACAGCTCCAACTTGCTCTGCAGAGCTGACTGCCATAGCCACCATGACAAGTTGGAACCTGCAAAAAAGAAGGAGATTAGACATACATTTAGTGATGTAAAATAAATTAACATGATTGTATTATTGGCTATAAAAGCCAAATTAAATTCGGTGTAAGGGGTTACGAACTCTGTTCTTGAAAAATCAATATACGAACCCTCTTTTAAAAATAACCAATACAGAAGCAGACGCTTAAGGTGTTGTGAATCAAAAACAAAAACGGCCAACAACAGTGGGTACTCGAATAGACATCAAGCAGCAAAATACACTTAAAAGTGAAAGCACTAAGTTGTCCAAGTAATTTTAACTTATATTTATTGCTATTTATAACTCAATGCTAACTATTCAGTTAATGAAATATGTGTTCATGCATGTATTAAAACCCCATTGTCCTCATTTATTACTTTTAATTACTTCCAAGTATAACAGATGCGTATTAAAGTTCTCTGAAGACATTAATAACAAGGAAAATGTTTAAAGCATTAAATACGTTTTGTAATAGGTATTAATGGTATTAATAATTTTAATAAGTTTTTAATAATAATAATAAATGCAACATAAATAATAATATTATTATTATTATAATAAAAAAAGAAAACTAAAGGTCGGAAGCTTTTCTTGGTTGCTGTTGTCGTCCACAACCGCAAAACCACCACCGGAGTCGGAATCCCCCCGCCGTCAGTCGCACGTACCACCCTATCCTGGAATCTGCCAAAGAAAACAATGAACAGGTTAACAATACGTTTTTTAAAGAAAAAAAATCAGAATAAAGTGAAGAACAAAATCATAAAGACTCGAAGATCATCACATGGGTTTTAAACGGACTAATGATTCAAACAATTTTATAGAAATCAAATAGAAGTTTTCAAAATCCTCTTAAAATGAAAAGTCTTTAAATCAGAGATGAGATTTGCTTTGAAAACAAGAAAAAAAGACTGAAAAATGGGTTTTTAAAGATAAAAAGAAAAAGAAAGAAAAGAAAAGGGTTTTTCGGTTTACCTGACCGGCGCGTGGGCGCGTGGTAGTGATGGACGGTGATCGGGGATGGCATCGGATGGCGGCGCTTGGAGGATGCGCGACGGATGGCACCGATCGGAGCTTGGCCGGCCCTTAGGTTTTTGAGAGAAAGGAGAGGGTGAGAGAGAGTTGTGATTTTTTTTAGAGGAATGAAAAAAATGAAAACAAAAGGCTTTAAAATGCCTTTTATAGACCCTCAAAACGGCGTTGTTTTGAGGGCTGAGCTTAAGCCCTAAAACAGCGTCGTTTTGAGCTCAGACCCATGGCCGACTCGAGACCCGACCCGACCTAAGATCCGCGTATTTTTTATAAATGGTATATTTATGCGATCGATTCTTTCACATTTTTTAGTTGTTTCAATTTAGTCCTTTTTGTACTTTCAATTATTTTTAATTTGGCCCAGTAATTTTAATTGCTTTTCAATTTAATCCCATGACTTTTGAATACACCAGAGGCTGTCACGTGTCACTATTTTGGTTTATTTCAGTAATAAGTCCCTCTTATTTTTAATTTCTTTTAATTTAATCCCAAAATCAAGTTCTGTTTAACTACAAAATTGGCCCAAAATTTTTTCATGATTTTCAAATTAGTCCTTTAACTTCAAGATGCCTGTGGGACTGCCACGTGTCACCTATTTTTGGTTTTATTACCCTAGAGGTCCCTAAATTATCCAAAAATTGTATTTTGACCCCCGAACTTCTCCAAAATTATATTTTGACCTCAAAAACTTACAAAAATTATATTTTTACCCCAAACTTTCAAAAATTCCATTTTGAGCCTTAAACTTCCAAAAATTACATTTTTCCCCCAAACTTCTAAAAATTCTATATTTAACCCCGAAGTTCCAAAAATTTCATTTTTGACCTTAAAACTTTCAAAATTACCATTTTACCCCCGAATGTCCAAAAATCCCGTTTTTGATCCTGATTTTTCTAAAAATTACCCGTTTTAAATACCGCTAAATATCTAAAATGTCATTTTTAACACCAAATTTTCCCTAAAATTACCATTTTACCCCCCAAAAGTCCAAAATTACCATTTTACCCCCGGGTATCCAAAAAGTCTCGTTTTCAATCCCAATTGCACCGTTCTTCTTCCTTGCCGATATTTACATTTAGTTTTAATTATCATGCACTCGTATTTTATATTTTTGATTTTTGCTTACCATTTTATCTGCTTAATCATTTTTATTCGTGTTATCTAACATTCGTCATTAGTTGCTTATTCATATTAAACTCGCATATTCGTTTTCAAAATTGTTTTCATAAAAACTTTAAAATCGAGGCAATATTCTTTTATTTCGAATTTCAAAATTTTGCACCTTAACTTACTAGGTGCGATTTTTCTTCAAATCGAAATAATTGAATATCCTTAATCGAGGCAATGTTTCCTTATCTTCGATTATGAAAATTTGCGCCTTAACTCACTAGGTGCAACCTTTCTTCAAATCGAGATAATCAAATATCCTTCTTCAAAATTTAAAAAAGTTTTACAAAGGAAAGCTCGTTATTTCTGGATCTCGAAATGTTGTGTCCTAACTCACTGGACGTAACTTTCTTCCCCGATCACTTTGAAATAGCGAGACTTGCAAACAAAATTGATTTCTCTAAATAGAACTCATGCATTCAAGGATCATATCTTTAAACTTTATTCGAGCTTTCAAGGTTTACAAATTAAGACCCAAAGATAATCAATATGGTACCAATTTTGGGCGTATGAGGGTGTTAATCTTTCCTCATACGTAACCGACTCCCGAACCTATTTTTCTGGACTTCGTAGACCAACATTTTAAAACATATTTTAAACGTTTTGTGGTGATCCAATCACACCCAAATAAAAGATTGGTGGCGACTCCTATTTTTTTCAATTTTTAAAATAATTTTTGAAACTCCGTTTTCAAGGTGGTTTCGACAAATGTGATGGGGATATTATTTTGGTAATTAATTATTTTTTATATTATATTTTGGTAATTAATTAGCTAGGTTTAACTTTTTGTGAATTTATTAAAAATCTCTTTGTTGAAGCCCAATTTATCCGGACCCAATGAATTTAGTTTTAAAATTTAGATTTATTTTAAATTTAAATTTGTATAAAATTTAAATTTTAAATTAAATGTCCAATTACAAATGTCCAAATTACAAAGGCCCAATTGAACCCAAAACCTGAGCCCAAATACACCCAAACACAAAATAGACCTTTGACCCAATTCCCAAACCAAATTACAATGGCCCAAATAGGCCCAATGCCTAGGTCTAACCTAAATCTGGCAATCTGCCTACTTGACCAGCCACCTCAACCCCAACCAATTGGAAGGCGCCATGTCAGCTACCAACTGGCACTTCTGCAATCTTCAGCATCAACTTGCATTGCCATAGCCACCACTGCTGCATAGCCGAACCTGCAAAAGAAGGAATAGACATTAGTTTTAAATGGCAAACGACAAAGCAACATGATTGTATTTTGGCTATAAAAAGCCGAATTAATTTGATTGTAAGGTTACAATTTCTGGGGGGGAGAAATATCAAGACAAAAAAAATAAACACTCTGAAATCAAAAGAGGAGCAGTTAATAGCAAGCAGAGTATAGATCAAAGCCAAAGCCAAAACATTCAAATATTAAAACCGAACAGGTACTAATCAGTGCATGTATTCTGCCGATTAAGTTTCACATTTTCAAATCCATCAGTTTCATAATGCATTAATGCATGTGTTTAATGTCTCTGGTCAAACTTTTTCTTACCATATTAATGAGTTCCTTTAATATTATTATTAATTAAAATATTATTTATAATAATAATAATATAATAATGATATTATTATTAAATAAGGGTATTAAATAGTATCATTAATATTAATATTAGTAATAAATAAAAAAGGAGAAAGATGAAAGGACGGAAGCCTTCCCTGATGCCGCCGTCGTCGGAGGAAGCCACCGGAGCCACGTCGACCCTCGCCCGAACGCCACCGGTGTCCATTCCTACACAGATCCACATAGGGACAAAAAACAAAGGTTAAATCTAAAAAAAAATAAATGAAATACTAAAAATGAAAGAAACATGCTTAAAAATGGGTTTAAAACTAAAAAAGAGAAAATGAAAAGGGTTTAGTTTTAAAAGAAAGAAAATTAAAAGATGGAATAAAAAGAGGAAAGGAGATGGGTTTTTTTTTACCTGCGTTGATCGGCGCGTGGAAGGCAACCGGTGGCACGAGAAACTTCAGCTTGGTGGGAGGTGAGCTGGGAGCGATTGGACGCGGCGGTTGGTGAGGCGCGTGCGGCAGTCGAAGCTCAGCCGGACATGGATCCTCAGTGGCCGGCATGAGTGAAGGAGAAGAAAAGAGAAGGGGTTGTGAGAGAGAAGAGAGAAAAAAGGGGGATAAAATTTCAGAAAAAATAAAAGAAATAATTAAAAAAACCTAAAAATGTTATTTATAGAGACCCATGGATTGACCCGATCCGACCCGACCCACCTCTGGATCCGCATGTTTTTGATTAATGGGTTATTTGCGCTTTTGGTCCTTTCGCATTTTTAATTATTTTAATTTAGTCATTTTCATACTTTTAATTATTTTTATTTTGGCCCGATAATTTTATTCACTTTTCAATTTAGTCCTCTGACATTTTGAATGTACCAGAGGCTGCCACGTGTCACTGTTATGGCTTATTTTTGCATTTGATCCTTTTTATTTTTAATTTGTTTTAATTTGGTCCTTAAATCAATTTCTGTTTAATTACATAATTGGCCCAAGAATTTTTCGAGATTTAACCAAAAATTATCGTTTTATCTCAAACTTTCCAAAATCCTATTTTTAACCCTAGTTTCACCAAAATTACCATTTTACCCCTAAACTTTCCAAAATTCCATTTTTAACCCCAATTCCATCAAAAATTACATTTTTAACCCTGAAAGTCAAAAATTACCATTTCACCCCCGAGCATCCAAAGGTCCCGTTTTCAATCCCGATCGCGTCGTTTTTCCTCCTCATTAAATACTTGCATTTATTTTAATCATTATGCACTTGCATTTTATATTTTTTTTGCATTCTATTTATCTGCTTATTATCTTGCTTCGTATTTAATTTCTTTTATTAATTGCTATTCGATATTTTAAACTTATATGCTCATTTTTAAAGTATTTTTTTAGACGGGCAATGTTCCTCTCGTGTGAAAGCTTCGAGAAATCATGCCCTAACGTGTCGGGTGTGATTTTTCGTATAACTCACATGCATCGAATATCCTCTTTTAAGATTTTTATACCTGTTAACTCCGAGATTTCGAGAATATCATGTCCTAACGTGTTGGTCACGATTTTAATTTTCTGCGAAAATCGAAGTAAACGGGCATTCCATATTTGAATCTTTTAAACTATGTGTCCGAGGATTACATTTTAAATTTAATACGAAATTTTCAAATTCTCAAAACATATATCTATATTACAAATAATTTTAAAGCGAGGAAATGTCCTGTCGTGTGAAAACTTCGAAGAATCGCGCTTTAACGAGTTAAGTGTGATTTTCGTAATTTATGCAAATCGGATATCCTTTTCGAAAGTTTTCAAAACACACTTCAACCTTATAATTATATATGAAGTGATTCTAAGACCAAAGGAAGAAACAATATCCTTTCGTGTGAAGATCTCGAAACATCATGCCCTAACGTGCTGGGTGTGATTTTCGTATGATTCACGTGATAGAACACTCTCTTTAAAATGTCTCGAAACGTCCTTCAATTTTGAAACTCCGAGAATATAGTGTCCTAATGTGTTGGACACGACTTCTAATTCTCATAGAGGATCGAAACACGAGGACGAATTTTCCTTAAAAGTTTTCCTTTGAAATTATACAAAGCCGTCTAAAATAAACATCGTATTTTAAACTTTACTTGAGTTTTCATTGTTTTCATAAAATAAGACCCGAAAATAATCATGTTTCTCTGGATTTCGAAGACCTACTTTCTAAAATGTTTTAAAAACGTTTATGGTGATCCAATCACACCTAATAAAAGATTGGTGGCGACTCCTATTTCCCTTTTTTATTCCAAAATTAATAAAAATAATTTTTTGAAGCCCCATTCTCGAGGTGGTTTCGACAGCTGATGACTCCACTAGGGACTTTTTCAAAGTAAACGAGAGTCAAGCCAAAATTGATAATTTTTGGGTCTTTTTTGAGAACTTTTAAACTTCGAATTTATTTTACATGTGATCCTCGACATTTTTGCGTGGCATTATACTCTGTGATATGGCTAGTATAATTTTGCATCCATATGCATTGTACTATTACCCTTTTAAGTGAAAGCGGGAAACTACTCCTTCGTGAGGTCTTCACCTCCGTGCAGGATGGTAGATCGCTTTCGGGATTACAAAGTACCCTTGTTTTCGTGAAGTTTTCACTTCCGTGCAAACATGCGGGAAATGCATCCCCCTAAACCGAACTCGTCCGTATGAGCCTGTAATGGGTGAGGATAAAGGAATCTGCTGGTTTGGGTACCCTTTACTTTAGAACCTAAACTACATATAGTGGGCCGTAAGCACTCACCCTAGATGGAGTTAGGCCGAGCCTTGTTAGTATACCCGAAATAATTTTTTAGGTTCTGTGTTATATATTTGTATGCTGATCTTTTCTTTACTAACCATGTTTGTTTTGCCTCTTTCACCTGCATTTGCATCCTCATGAATGAAAAGGTGTTGATTTGAATCCGTTTTACCGACTAGGCAGTTTCATCATGTAGGAAGGATTTCTAGATAAAGTAGAGGATAATATGGTGACACGCCTGTGGTCTGAGGAGCAGCAACACGAAAAAGGTGACAGCCTGAAGGAGGTGCATTTGTCAAAATTTTGGGACTATGCTCGTATCAATGTGACTCAGAACAACTTGCAGGAGTTGAAAGAGATTTGGGGACAGTGGGATAATGAGATGAAACAGATGTTTTATCAAGACTATAAATATCTACCTTACTTGCTGGAAGTAAAGATCAACAAGCACCTTTTCCGAGCCCTTACTCAACATTGGAACCCCGGATATAGTTACTTCACCTTTGGACACTTGGACTTGACACCTACCATAGAAGAATATACTGCTTTGATTTGATGTCCAAGGATCCAAGTCGATAAGACATATTCTAAAGACGCGAGTGTTCTAACACTTGGACCTGATTGTGACACACCCAGATATGAGGAGACGCATTGACATCTTCGCCCTCAGTATATACGGGTTGGTCTTGTTCCCGAAAGCATTGGGGCACGTGAAAGATGCAGTAGTAGTATTGTTCGATCGGCTCAATAGAGGAATCACGCCCGTCACTACTATCCTGGCAGAAACTTTCTACTCGTTGAGTGCTTGTCGGAGAGAAGGAGAAGGAAGATTTATCGACTGCGCACAACTTTTGATGATTTGGTTTCACAGCCATTTCTGAAAAGTGGAGAAATTTTCTTGTGAGGTTTTCTCGACTGACTTCTCACCTTTGAAGAATTTATGGCTTCGCAACGAGAACTAAAAGTATCTGAAGAAAAGTGGGCGGCTGTTCTCCAAAATCTATGAGACGAGGACATTGAATGGTGCGCTCCTTGGTTTCTTCCCGATGAGGTCCTTTACCGCTGTGGCGACTTTGATTGGATCCCGTTACTCGGAGTTTGGAGTGCCACTGGGTATGCTCCTCTGCTCGTCTTGAGGCAATACAAGACAAGACAGTTTATCCCTGCAACTCATGGTCTAGCGCATTGCGAGTTTTCATATAAAGGGAATGATTATAAGAAAAAGGTCCGAGAAGTGGCAAATACGTGGAAGAAGGTGCAAAGAATGAAGAAGTTCAGTACGAACCCTTTAACAACCTCGAACTACGATTGGTGGAGGATTAAGAGGGTTAATGATAACGTTCCTGTGCCAACCCTGAAAATGTTCGCCCAGTAGAAGAATATCTGCAAGAAGCCCCTTCAGAGTTAGACATTCTCAAACATGATTTCGAAAGGAAAAACTCAGAGTTTGGTAAGAGGATAGAGGTATTGGAGGAAGATAAGATGAAGCTGGGGCTAGATGTAGATTTTCACAAATTAGAGACTGAGAAGCAAAGAAAAGGAAAAAACAAAGCCGAAGAGGACCTTGAGGATTTAAAAAAGCATTACAAGAAGCTTCGACAGTCTATAAAGATTGCAGGGCTGGGTAAGACATCCTAGCAATGGCGCCAGGAGATTCAGATACAGAAGGACCAAGCGGAACAATAGCAAAGAAGGTTCCAAGATGGTCAGGCCCATGAGAACTCATTAAAGGGGAATTGCTAGAAAAACAGGTCGAGAAGGCCGAGATGAGAGCTAAGGTGACCAGCCTGGAAGCAAGGATAGAAGAATTGAAAGAGTCATTACGGAGGCACCGCAATCGGAATACCATACTGGAGCTCAAAGCCTGCATGGCTGAAAAATAAGAGTTAAGAGAAAGAGTGCAAGAATTAGAAGCCACACTCCATAACAATGAAATTCGACTCGAGATTATGGAAAGAAATTTGGAAACTAGTGAGTGGCACGCTCGTCAAGCCTAGAGGGAAGTCGAGGAAAGAGATCACGTAATGGGAAAAGCATTGACTCAAATGAGAGAAGCTGCTGATCACGTACAGGAGTTGGCTGCTGAAGCTGATGTTTTGAGTCTTCAATACGAATCCAAATCGGAGCGAGGAAAGAAGTTAGCTAGACTTCTAGAAAAAGTTAAAGCTCTAGGACAAAAGGCCAAACCATTTGTGTAACTTCTGTTTTACGTATAGATTTTTCTCTCTCGAGAAGTTGCTCTAATGGAAAGTGGATTTTGGAATCAATGCCTTTTCTTGCATTGCATGCATGCATTTCATTTGCATTATAATTTGCATATTCTTGCATAATAATACCAATTAATTAAAATTAAAAACTAGTTAACGCCAGTCATCATTGAAAATACGCATCATTATTATACCCGCAAGAAAATAAAAGCCATGGAACAACGGCTTGAGCAAATCCAGAAAGAACTACAAGATCAGATGCAAAAGCAAATGGCAGCAATGTGTAGGGAAATGAAGAACCAATTCTCGGAGGTACAAAAGAGTTTGATGACAAAATTAGCGCAAGTTAAACAAAGCATGGCTGACAAAGGAAAAAGCCCTGCTATTGAGGATGACGAAGACCCGAGTGTTCCTTCGGGCTTTACACCAGTACACAACCCATCCTTACAAGAAATACCGACCAGAGAAGCCCACGTCACCATTAGGCCACAACAGCAGACCACAGGCACGTCAGGACCTGCTATCTATGTAGTCAGATCTGGATCAAATCCAGAAGATAACGCTGCAAACCTGGGAGTCCCAATTTTGAGAAGATGATAAAGGAGGATCTCCCTAGGCAAATGGAGGAAAAGTATAGGTTATTGGAGGAGAAAATTCATGCCATACAAGGAATTGAAAATTCTTACAGAGTGTATGCTAAAGAATTGAGTCTGGTTTCAGACTTGGTTCTCCCTCCCAAGTTTAAAGTTCCTGAATTCGAAAAATATCACGGAACGAGCTGCCTAGAAACACATCTGACCATGTTCTGTAGAAAGATGACGGGACATGTTCACAATAATCAATTGTTGATTCACTGTTTTCAAGATAGTTTGGCCGGATCGACGGTCAGATGGTATAACCAACTGAGCCGAGCGAAAGTTCGTTCATGGAAAGATTTGGCACAAGCTTTCTTGAAATAATACGGTCATGTGATCGAGATAGCCCCCGATCGAATCATGTTATGAAACATAGAAGAGGTCAAACGAAAGTTTTAGACAGTACGCAAAGCGGTAGAGAGAAATGGCAACACAAGTACAGCCACCGTTGATAGATAAAGAGACCACAATGCTGCTTATCAATACCCTTAAAGCCCCCTATCTTAATCATTTACTAGGAAACGCTACCAAAAGCTTCGCCGACATGGTCATCTCAGGAGAGATGATTGAGAAAACGCTAGAAGACCTGCCCCTAGAAGAAGAGATAATGAGGTCAACAATACAAGTGTATATCGACCTGGTGGTGCCAAACCCTTCATAACAGGTCAGCCAAGGGCACCAGAAGTTAATCATCAAAATGCCCCGAGGCAAGAATCGAGTGTTAGGCCAAATAGAGCAAGAATTCAATACACTCCACTACCGGTGTCGTACAAAGAATCTACAAGATGCTGTATGACGCCCATGAGGTAGCTCCTCAAAGGGTGAAACCGTACGAACCACCTTCCCAGCCTGGTACGATGCGAATGCTCATTGTGAGTATCACGCAGATGCGGAAGGTCACTCAATTGAAAAATGTCCGGCTTTCAAAAGGTGAGTCGAGGATTTGATAAGATTCGGGGTCGTGAAATTGAAAGACCCAGCTAGGCCCAATGTAGCTAGGAACCCTCTGCCGAACCATTCCAACCAAGGGTCAATGTCGTGCTGGAGGAAAAGGCACGAAAAGTCAAAAGAAGAGTGGAAGACATTAGGTCTCCGATACGATGGGAATGGTAGTAAATGGTCAAAATCGAAATGATTATGAGGGATAAAGAGTGTATGATAATGGAGACTGACTGCGAGTTTCATGCTATCAAGGGGCATGAAATCCAAGATTGTGACGAGTTCAAAGCCCTGCTGCAAACATTAATGGACAATCAGGAGTTGGAATTCTTCGAAGAAGAAGAAGAAGAAGTCAATGATATCTATGCTTCTGAAGAGGGGTCGATCAACCACCCAAAAGTGATCATTTGCAAACCACCAAAAAGCGTAGCCAGAGGACAGACGACGCCTCGTATTACCATTCAAAGACCTGTAACTTTCCCTTACCATGACAGCAAAAAGGTTCCATGGAATTACAACTGCAATGTGACCATACCCAGATAAGAGGAGCCTAAGAAGGATGTAAGCTTGATTACCCGGAGTGGAAAAATTTATGACTCAGCCAAAAAACAAAAGAGATCAATAAAGGGAAAGCGGTAATAAGCGAGCCTGAAGAAGAGATAGCCACTAGAGTTGAGGGATCCACTAATGAGCCAGTATCTGAAAGGGAGGCGAAAGGGTTTTTGAAATTCTTAAGGCACAGTGAATACAGTGTGGTGGAAAAGCTCCATAAACAACCTGCACGAATATCAATTTTATCTTTGCTCCTAAGCTCGGAAGCACATCGTGATACATTAATGAAGGTGCTCAACGAGACTTACGTGACCAATGATATATCGGTATGTAAGTTGGACCGCTTAGTTAATAATATTAGTGCAGATAATTTCATCTTTTTAGCGATGATGAGATCCCGTCCGGGGGATGGGATCGACCAAAGCCCTCCATATCACAACCTATTGTAAAGGGTACACGCTACTAGGACTACTCATAGATAACGGGTCAGCATTGAATGTATTACCACTGGCTACACTCCAAAGATTACCAATCGATAGCTCTCATTTGAAGGGTGCAACAACATAGTAAGAGCATTCGACGGGACAGAAAGGAAGGTAACAGGAAAAAATTGAAGTACCCTTACAGATTGGGCCAAACACGTACGAAATAGATTTTCCTAGTGATGGATATTAGGCCTACCTACAACTGCCTATTGGGGAGACCATGGATCCACTCGGCTAGGGCAATACCTTACTCTCTACATCAGAAGCTAAAGCTAGTGAATGAGGGAGGCTAATTACCATTAACGTGAGGAAGAAATAATTGCCTCTGTAACAAGCGAGTCACCTTATGTGTGGGAATGGACGAAGAGGCTATAAAATGCTCATTTCGTTCACTGGAATTTGTAATTGCGACCTTCATTTCGGAAGGAAGTAAGGTGCATCTGCCGGTAATATCATCGATTACTAGAATGGGTCTGCGGATGATGCTTGGGAAAAGAGCTGTCTCTGAAATAGACTCGGGAAGTACCTCCAAGGGAGAACCAACGTGTGACCCTGATAGAAAAGCGGGATCGCTACGGCTTAGGGTATAAGCTGGACACGAAACAGAAAAGGAAAGAGATTGATTGAAAAGAGAAAGAGAGGAGGAGGGCCAAACTATTTGGAAAGGAACTCTCGTAGGAACCCATGATCTTCCCACCCATTTACGAGACTTTTGTTTTAGGAGAAATAATTAACCAGAATGAAGAGCAAGGGAAAAAAACGAGTAACCATTGGTACTGGGGGGAGCATTATGAGGGACGTGAGCATCAATGCCATATCAGAAGAAGATAAGGAAGGGAGTCTATCAAAGATTGGTCCGTGTGCACTTGAAAGTACCCTGATAATTGGATCGTGGAGGAAACTTCCTGTAATCTTTAAAATTTCCTCAGAGTAATGCTCGAAATCACCTATTGCTTTAGGCCTGAAAGCAATATGGATCTTTTGTAAAGGACTCATGTTCATTATTCAGTTATTTTAAATGAAAGTGCATTTCTTATCCTAAAATTATTTGTTTATTTTAATTCAGCTTAATAAATCACTCGTACATAAACAATAAATACAACTGATCATCCTTTCAATACATACATACTCACATACATACCACAGGATCATTCTTTCATAAATTTATTTTGTTCTTTGGACTTTCTTTTTATCCCTCAACAAGTCCTCAAATATCAATAACATGAGTAACTCTGACGTTAACTTAGAACCTCACTTTGAGCAAGACATGTGTCTAGAAGAGCTTCAGAGCTTTGAAGAAAATCAGGATTATGATCTCTCCCTGATCTGCTTAGGATGATAGGACATGAAGAAAAACAAATCCTGCCTCATTCGGACCCTGTAGAAATGATTAATTGGGGAGCGAAGATGAAAAGAAAGAAGTAAAGATTGGGACATGCATCTCTGCAGAAACTAGAAGGAACCTTATCGAGTTGCTCAAAGAGTTTCAAGACATCTTTGCATGGTCGTACCAAGATATGCCCGGTTTGAGCACTGACATTGTGGTACACAAACTCCCTATAAAAGAAGGATGCAGACCCGTACAGCAAAAGCTCCGAAGAATGAGACCGGAATGTGCTGTTGAAAATAAAAAAAAGAAGTCAAGAAGAAACAATTTGACGCGGGTTTCCTCCAGGTCGTTAAATACTCTGAATGGGTAGTTAATATAGTCTCTGTTCCTAAAAAGGATGGAAAGGTACGAATGTGCGTGGATTATCGAGACTTAAACAAAGCTAGCCCAAAAGACAATTTCCCCTTACCTCACATAGATACTTTGGTCGACAACACAACGGGACATTCTTTGTTCTCCTTCATGAATGGTTTCTCGGATCTAATCAGATCAGAATGGACCCTGAGGACATGATCAAAACCACATTCATCACGCTATGGGGAACATTTTACCTAAGGTGATGCCCTTTGGACTTAAAAATGCAGAGGCAACTTATCAGAGAACTATGGTAACCCTGTTCCATGACATGATGCACAAGGAAATCGAAGTTTATGTTGATGACATGATAGTTAAATCCAAACAGAGGAAGAGCACGTGAGAATCCTAGGAAGTTGTTTACAAGGTTAAGGAAATATCAACTAAAGCTGAACCCGGTTAAATGCACTTTTGGGGTACATCAGAAGGAAATTGTTAGGCTTTGTGGTCAGCAGAATAGGAATTGAAATCGACCCAGACAAAGTCAAAGCCATACAGGTGCCACCACCACCTAGCACGCAAAAAGAAGTGAGGGGATTTTTAGGAAGATTAAATTACATTGCTCGGTTCATCTCACAATTGACCGAAAAGTGTGACCCTATCTTTCGCTTGCTTAGAAAGCGTAACCCGGCGTATGGATGCTGCGAGTGCCAGGAAACTTTCGATAAGGTCAAAGATTACCTGTCCAAAGCTCCTATCTTAGTTCCTCCAATTCCTAACAAGCCTTTGATACTGTACCTAACAGTCTTTGAGAATTCCATGGGATGTGTGTTAGGCTTGCATGATGAATCCGAAAGAAAGGAGAGGGCGATATATTATCTGAGCAAGAAATTTACCGATTGTGAGACTCGGTATTCGCCTATTGAGAAATTATGTTGTGCACTAGTCTGGACTACACGCAGACTAAGACAATACATGCTCTACCATACTACTTGGTGATCTCGAAATTAGATCCTTTGAAGTACCTAATGGAGTCAGCTGCACTAAATGGAAGGTTAGCTCGATCGCAAATCTTGCTCTCAGAATTTGACATCGTCTATGTCAATCAGAAGGCAGTAAAAGGGAGTGCGATAGCAGACTTCCTAGCCAGCAGGGCTTTAGAGGATTATGAGCCGATAAACTTCGATTTCCGAATGAAGATTTAATGTATGTTGCAACAGCTGAAGAGGTAACCACGAGGAGCCAAACGTGGATTTTAAATTTTGACGGAGCTTCAAACGCCATTGGTAACGGGGTCGGAGCAGTCTTGGTATCACCGGAGGGAGACCATTACCCTTTACCAGTAAACTTGATTTTGACTGCACTAACATTATGGCTGAATATGAAGCATGCATCTTGGGAATCCGTGCAGCCATAGAACGGGGAATTAAAATCCTGGAGATTTATGGAGACTCTGCATTGGTAATTTATCAACTTAAAGGAGAGTGGGAAACGAGAGATGCTAAGCTAAGGGATTACCGCAAGCTAGTTCTCGAATTAATTACGAAGTTTGATGACGTCACATTTCATTATCTCCCTCGAGAGGAAAATCAAATGGTTGATGCCCTCACTACTTTGGCCTCGATGATCAAAGTGAGTAGACCAGAAGATGTGAAGCCCATTCAGATGAGTATCTATGAAACCCTCACTCATTGTTGTGATATCGAGGTAGAGGAAGAAGTAGAAAAAGACGATCACACATGGTACCAGGACATCCTTCAATTCGTAAGAGATCGAAATACCCCAAGCAAGCCTCAGATAACGAAAAGAGAACATTAAGAAGACTTGCTAGTGAATATGTCTTAGACGGGGAAATCTTGTACAAAAAAAGGAAAGACCAGGTATTATTGAGATGTGTTGATGCAGTGGAAGCCAAGAGGATTTTAGAGGAAGTTCATGAAGGAATTTGTGGGACGCCTGCCAACGGTTTCACGATGGCCCGACAAATAATGAGATTCGGGTATTACTGGTCTACCATGGAGAGTGATTGCATCAGCTATGCCAAAAAATGCCACAAATGCCAGATATACGGAGATAAGATTAATGTACCTCCATCAAACCTCCATGTCATGACTTTCCCTTGGCCTTTCTCTATGTGGGGCATGGATGTCATTGGACCAATTTCTCTGAAAGCTTCCAATGGGCATAGATTCATCTTTGTGGTGATCGACTATTTCACCAAATGGGTAGAGGCAGCTTCGTATGCCAACGTTACCAAGTCTGCAGTCAGTAGATTCCTGAAAAAGTAGATCATATGTCAGTATGAAATGCCAGAGAGGATTATATCCGACAATGCCTTAAACTTGAACAATAGCACGATTGCAGAAGTTTGCGAACAATTCAAAATCAAGCATCATAATTCCTCTCCCTACCGCCAAAAATGAACGGGGCCGTAGAGGTAGCCAATAAAAATATCAAGAAAATCGTGGTAAAGATGACCGAGACTTACAGAGATTGGCATGAAAAACTACCCTTCGCCCTCTTCGCCTACAGAACTTCGGTCAGAACTTCTACTGGGGCAATACCGTTCTCATTGGCATACGGTATGGAGGCAGTCTTACCCATTGAGGTTGATACCTTCACTCCGAGTCTTAACTGTGCTCCAATTAGATGAGGCTAAATGGATCCAATTTCAATATGATCAGTTGAATTTGATCGAGGAAAAGAGATTAAAAGCCATCCACTACGTCCAAATGTACCAAAAAAGGATGATGCGAGCTTATGATAAAAAGGTTCGTCCTAGGGAGTTCCATGAGGGAGACCTGGTTTTGACAAAGATACTCCCATACATAAAGATTTTCGTGGAAAATGATGCCTAATTGGAAGGACCTTATGTAGTAAAGAAAGCTTTCTCAGGAGGAGCTCTCATCTTAACAGAAATGGACGGCAAGGAACTATATAACCCCGTCAATTCGGACTCAGTAAAAAAATACTTCGCCTAAAAAAAAAGAAAAAAAAAGTTTGAGATGAAAACCCACAAAGGGCGTTTCGATTCAAAAAAAAAGGTAAGAGTCCACGATGAAAACCCGCAAAGGGCATCCTGAAACCAAGAGAATTTTCGGTTGAAAACCCGCAAAGGGCGGCTCAAACCCAAAAGCAGATCAAGGAAATAGAGAAAGGTTACAACTTAAAGCATTAACAAAGCACTCCAGGTCTTCTAGATACACGTCCGGGCTAAGGGTGATTCTCAGCAAGTCGATGCAAGAGTGACTCACTTTTAGCGATATTCAGGACAATTAAATTTCCCCTTTCTTGTACTTAGCCATCTTCGATTAATGTTGTTTCCTTTGTTTCCCTTGTTAATACAATTTTCAAATACAACTTTGTTTCCACACAATTTTGTACAAGCATTTCGCATTTAAATAACGAGTAATGAACTGATAAATCATACAAAGATTCATGAGCATTACCCTAGAAATTTTCAAAAATTATAGGGGTCTGAAACAGAATTGCCAGTGGGAAAACAAACTTGAAAATGAGCAATTCAAGATCAGCATAGAAGAAGATGGATTGACACATCAAGGACAGAATCTGGATGGGCAATAAACCATACTGGCCTGACTAAAAACTAATAAAATATTAATCATGCACACATATAGTTAGGAGCATTTCAATTCATTCTGAGCATGACATCCTAAACAAACTGGCCTAGTCACAGGCCCATTTGAGCATATTTACAGGTCTCGACATCCTGAAGCAAGACGAGAAATAACAAGTTCATAACGGGTCCCGTAAAGTTATAAGGAACACCATTTTTCGGATAGATTGCAGTTATTTGATCCTTTACCCCAAGTATAGGGCAGATCACCATCAATTGACCTTACTCCAATCACGGAGCAGTCCAACAAAACATTGATTGAGGCGGTCATCTTCCTGATGAGATACAGAGAAGAATACCAATTCAACGCTCAACACGAGCCAATCTTCGAACCCAGCTTCCTGATGAGACACTGAGAAGCAAGTCGAAGCAATAAAATGGTTAGCTTCCTGATGAGATACAGAGAAGTGGACCAGATTCGTCTTCCTGAGGAGATCCAGAGAAGCGAATCAAAACAAGCGAGGCGGTCATCTTCCTGATGAGATATAGAAGAATACCAATTCAACGCTCAACACGAGCTAATCTTCGAACCCAGCTTCCTGATGAGACACTGAGAAGCAGGTCGAAGCAATAAATGGTTAGCTTCCTGATGAGATACAGAGAAGTGGACCAGATTCGTCTTCCTGAGGAGATCAGAGAGAAGCGAATCGAAACAAGCGAGGCGATTATCTTCCTGATAATATACAGAGAAGAATACCAACTCAACGCTCAAAGCGAGCAAATCTTCGTACCCAGCTTCCTGATGAGACACTGAGAAGCTGGTCGAAGCAATAAAAAGCAGGACGGAAAACCACCACACCAAAGAAGTGGAAGACGTATGTAGAGGAGATTGAATGATGACAAAACGAAAGGCAGACCAATGAAGAAGAAAGAGCGTCAAAGAAATGGGACCCAACAAATTGGGCATCCTTTTGGGTCTTGCTCTGTTCCTGTTACACAGCAACGAGCAAAGAGGGGCAGCTGTTGTTGAAGCCCAATTTATCCGGGCCAATGAATTTAGTTTAAAATTTAGATTTATTTTGAATTTAAATTTGTATAAAAATTTAAATTTATTATAAATTTAAATTTTAAAATTTAAATGTCCAATTACAAATGTCCAAATTACAAAGGCCCAATTGGACCCAAAACCTGAGCCCAAAATACTCAAACACAAAACAGACTTTGACCAATTCCTAAACCAAATTACAATGGCCCAAATAGGCCCAATGCCTAGGTCTAACCTAAATCTGGCAATCTGCCCACTTGACCAGCCACCTCAACCCCAACCAATTGGAAGGCGCCACGTCAGCTACCAACTGGCACTTTTGCCATCTTCAGCATCAACTTGCACTGCCATAGCCACCACTACTGCATAGCCGACCTGCAAAAGAAGGAATAGACATTAGTTTGAAATGGCAAAACGACAAAGCAACATGATTGTATTTTGGCTATAAAAAGCCGAATTAATTTGATTGTAAGGTTACAATTTCTGGGGGGGAGAAATATCAGACAAAAAAAATAAAACACTCTGAAATCAAAAGAGAGCAGAGTTGTTAATAGCAAGCAGAGTAATAGATCAAAGCCAAAGCCAAAACATTCGAATATTAAAAACCGAACAGGTACTAATCAGTGCATGTATTCTACGATTAAGTTTCACATTTTCAAATCCATCAGTTTCATAATGCATTAATGCATGTGTTTAATGTCTCTGGTCACACTTTTTTTTACCATATTAATGAGTTCCTTTAATATTATTATTAATTAAAATATTATTTATAATAATAATATTAATATAATGATATTATTATTAAATAAGGGTATTAAATAGTATCATTAATATTAATATTAGTAATAAATAAAAAGAGGACAGAGATGAAAGGACGGAAGCCTTCCTTAATGCCGCCATCGCCGGAGAGAAAGCCACCGGAGCCACGTCGACCCTCGCCCGAACGCCACCGGTGTCCATTCCTACACAGATCCACATAGGACGAAAAACAAAGGTTAAATCTAAAAAAAATAATAAATCAAATACTAAAAATGAAAAGAAACATGCTTAAAAATGGGTTTAAAACTAAAAAAAGGTTTTGAATTTTTCCAGATCTGGATTTTCCCAGATCTGGGTTTGGTTTAAAACTAAAAAGAGAAAATGAAAAGGGTTTAGTTTTAAAAAAGAAAGAAAATGAAAAGATGGAATAAAAAGAGGAAGGGAGAGATTTGGTTTTTTTACCTGCGTTGATCGGCGCGTGGAAGGCAACGGTGGCACGTGAGACCGGAGCTTGGCCGAAGGTGAGCTGGGAGCGACTGGACGCGGCGGTTGGTGAGGGCGTGCGACAGTCGGAGCTCGGCTGGACATGGATCCTCAGTGGTCGGCATGGGTGAAGGAGAAGAAATGAGAAGGGGTTGTGAGAGAGAAGAGAGAAAAAAAGGAGGATAAAATTTTAGAAAAAATAAAAGAAATAATAAAAAAAAACCTAAAAATGTTATTTATAGGAGACCCATAGACTGACCCGATCCGACCAAACCCACCTCTGGATCCGCATGCTTTTGATTAATGGGTTATTTGCGCTTTTGGTCTTTCTGCATTTTTATTATTTTAATTTAGACCTTTTCATACTTTTAATTATTTTTAATTGGCTCGATAATTTTATTCACTTTTCAATTTAGTCCTCTGACATTTTGAATGTACCAGAGGCTGCCACGTGTCACTGTTATGGCTTATTTATGCATTTGATCCTTTTTATTTTTAATTTCTTTTAATTTGGTCCTTAAATCAATTTTGTTTAATTACACAATTGGCCCAAGAATTTTTTTGAGATTTCTAAATTAGTCCTTTGACTTCTAGATGCCTGTGGGGCTGCCACGTGGCACCCATTCTTTGGTTTTATTGCTTATAGGACCCTGAATTGTTCATAAATTATACTTTGACCCCTAAACTTTCAAAATTCCATTTTTGACCCCAGTTTCACCAAAAATTACCGTTTTACCCCAAAACTCTCCAAAATTCCATTTTTATCCCTGATTTTACCAAAAATTACCATTTTACCCCGAACTTTTCAAAATCCCATTTTTAACCCGATTCCACCAAAAATTACCATTTTACCCCCAAAACTCTTTAAAATTCCATTTTTAACCCTAATTTCACCAAAAATTACCATTTTGCCCTCGAACTTTCAAAATCCCATTTTTAACCCCAATTCACCAAAATTACCATTTTGTCCCCAAACTTTACAAAATCCCATTTCAACCTCGATTTCACCAAAAATACCATTTTATCCCTAAACTTCCAAAATTCTATTTTTAACCCCGATTTCATCCAAAAGTACATTTTTACCCTCGAAAGTCAAAAATTACCATTTTATCCCCGGGCATCCAAAGGTCCCGTTTTCAATCTCGATCGCGTCGTTTTTCCTCCTCACTAAATACTTGCATTTATTTTAATCATATGCACTTGCATTTTATATTTTTTGCATTCTATTATCTGCTTATTATCTTGCTTCGTATTTAATTTCTCTTATTAATTGCTATTCGATATTTTAAACTTATATGCTCATTTTTAAAGTATTTTTTTAGACGAGGTAATGTTCCTCTCGTGTGAAAGCTTCGAGAAATCATGCCCTAACGTGTCGGGTGTGATTTTTCGTATAACTCACATGCGTCGAATATCCTTTTTAAGATTTTTATTCCTGTTAACTCTGAGATTCCGAGAATATCATGTCCTAACGTGTTGTCACGATTTTAATTCTTTGTGAAAATCGAAGAAAACGGGTATTCCATATTTGAATCTTTTAAACTATGTGTCCGAGGATTACATTTAAATTCAATACGAAATTTTCAAATTCTTAAAACATATATCTATATTACAAATAATTTTAAAAGACGAGGCAATGTCCTGTCGTGTGAAAACTTCGAAGAATCGCGCTTTAACGAGTTAAGTGTGATTTTCGTAAATATGCAAATCGGATATCCTTTTCGAAAGTTTTCAAAACACACTTCAACCTTATAATTATATATGAAGTGATTCTAAGACCAAAAAGAAGAAACAATGTCCTTTCGTGTGAAGATCTCGAAACATCATGCCCTAACGTGCTGGGTGTGACTTTCGTAGATTCACGTGATAGAACAACTCTCTTTAAAATGTCTCGAAACGTCCTTCAATTTTGAAACTCCGAGAATATAGTGCCCTAATGTGTTGGACACGACTTTTAATTCTCATAGAGGATCGAAACACAAGGACGAATTTTCCTTAAAAGTTTTCCTTTGAAATTATACAAAGCCGTCTAAAATAAACATCGTATTTTAAACTTACTCGAGTTTTCATTGTTTTCATCAAATAAGACCCGAAAATAATCATGTGGTACCAATTTTTGGGCGTATGAGGGTGCTAATCTTCCTCATGCGTAACCGACTCCCGAACCTGTTTCTCTGGATTTCGAAGACCCACTTTCTTAAAACGTTTTAAATATTTATGGTAACCAATCACAACTAATAAAAGATTGGTGGCGACTCCCATTTCCCTTTTTTATTCCAAAATTAATAAAAATGATTTTTAGAAGCCCCGTTCTCGAGGTGGTTTCGACACTCTTATTTATAAAATAATAAATTTATTTTAGAGTATTTTTATCTTTTATATTTTATATAAATTTAAAACATACATATATTCACATGAGATCCAAATTAAAAATATTAATTTTACCATTTAAATAAAAAAATATTTTAAATTTATAGTAATTTTTATAAATTTATTATATAACTAATTTTTCCCGTATTATATAACTATTTTATAAATATATTCTAATTTTATTTCAATTAAATTTTTAATTTCATACTTGCAACTAATTTTAATTATAGCTTAAAAATGGATTATTATTTATTTTATTAAACACTTGTAATAGTTTTCTTTCTCATTTTATTAAACAATCTTACGACTTGTATAATGAAGTTTAGCATGGTAAAAAAAATTATTCTCTCTTATAGTAAATCAATTTGCAAGCATATGACTAATTTAACCAAAAAATTTATGTAATTTTTGGGTATATATTTTTGTCTGCCAATAATCATATATAATATTCTTTTCTATATCCTAAGACAATACAGGTCGAGACAATTCATACCAGTAACTCAAGGATTAGCCCAGTGTAAATTCGCATATAAAGGAGAGAATAATAAGAAGAGAATTCGAGAGATTTTGAATGCATGGAACCAAGTTCGGAGAATGAAAGTGTTCAGCGCCAATCCCATGACAACTACAGAATATGATTGGTGGAGGAATAGAAGGATCAATGACAACATTCCTCTACCAAACCCAGAAGTTGTTTGTCCAATTGAGGAGTACTTGCAGGTTGTCCCGACAAAATTGGAAATTATCAAACAAGATTTTGAGAGAAAGAATTCTGAAATGGAAAAAATGATAGAAAAATTGGAAGAAGAAAAGGTACTTTTGGGATTAAATGTTGATGTTCAGAAATTAGAAGCAGAAAAATTGTGAAAATGGAAGAACAAGGTTGAAGAGGATCTCGATAGCGTGAAGAAACACTACAAGAAACTTCATTTGTTGATTGCTGGTTTGGGAAAAAATCAGAGCAATGGTAACGGGAAATCCGTGAAGAAATGATTAGATCGAATCAGTGGAAGAACAAGTTTCAAGATTCCCAAGTTTAGGAAAATGCCATGAAAAGTAACTTGTTGGAAAGTCAAGCTGAGATAACTAGGTTAAAAGCCCGAATAAGAGAGTTAGAGGAATCCTTGTATAGATATCGTAGTCAAAACTCGATGGTAGAACTGAAAGCAAGTCGAGTTGAGATCGAGAGGTTGAATAAGAGGGTGGAAGAACTGGAAGCCTCGTTGCAGAATAGCGAGATACGAACCGAGATTCTTCAAAAGACAATAGAAACAAATGAATGGCATCTTCAGCATACTCGGAGACAAGTTCAAGACAGGGATTATATTATGGGCGAAGCTCTGAATCAAATGCGAAAAGTAGCTGACCATTTGCAAACACTAGCAATCGAAGCCAATATGTTAAGTGTGCAGTATGAGACAAAGTCAGATCGGGGTCAAAAATTAGCTGGACTTCTTGAGAAAATCGAAACTCTGAGCATTAGGGCGAAATCGTTTATGTAAATTTACTTTTTGTAAAGAAACTTGTTATCTAGTGAAGTTTTCTAATGGAGATTGAATTATAAGTCAATACATTTCTTTTGCATACATGTATTCATAAGCATTGCATTTTATCAACATGTATCCCTAATTAATTAAAATCTTAAACAGTTAAATCAGAAACCATAGAAAAACCACATCGCTACAGCACTCGAAAAGTAATGGATCAAAGAATCGAATGTTTAGAACAAATCCAGAAGGAAATGCAAGAGCAAGTGCAAGTACAAGTTCAGCTACAAGACCATTTGGCAAAGGTACAGCAAGATATAAAGGACCAGATTATAGAATCTCAAAGGAGCATGATAAGTGAGCTAACACAACTGATAAGAGAAGGGGCGGATAAGGAAAATGTAACAGCTCGATTTTCAGTGGTGTCTGAAATAGTGGTTTCGGGACCCCAACTACGACGAGTCAAGTAATAAAATTTTTCATTTTAAATATTTTTGGTGATATATGCATCGTATGAATTATGATTCGGAAATATCATTGATTAGATAGTTAATTGAATAGAAAGGACTAAATTGTAAAAATGATAAAAGTATAGATGTTTAATTAGAAGGACCAAATGAATAAATTAACCAAGGGAATATTAGTTAGTGGATTGTTATGGTTTATATTAAGTATAAATAGATTTAATTAAGGTTAAAAAATGGTTAATTAAAGCTTAATGATGAAAGTCTTAATATTTACAAAATTGCTATTAACTATATTTATGAATTAAAATAGAAAAAAAAAAGGAAGAAATTCCTTATTTCCTCATCTTTTCCATGGAAAAGAAGGAAAAACTAGGGTTTATACATTCAATTTTTGAGCTTTGATTTGAGTAAGTAAACCATGATCGTTTTTAGTAATTTTTATGTTTTTGAGTCCATATCAGCTTAATCTAGCTTATGCAGGGACTAATTTGTGAATCTGTCAAATGATAGAAAACTTGCCATTGTTGAAATTGCTTGTTCTTGAAAGCTTTTGGTGTATTTGAATGTTTGATACTTGGTTTAAATCTTTTTGTAAAGTTATTTTGATGAAATTAGGGTTTAAGGACAAAAATGTTAAAATGGTGAAATTGTTGTCCTTGGTGTGAAATAAATAGATTTGTATGGACTTGTATGAGGGCTATGAATGTTCGGCTGGTATGGTTTGAGGAAGGAATGGTATTTTGCATGTTTTATGCTGAAAGGACTAGATTGATTAAAAGGACACTATTTGGGATAAAATTTTAATTTTCTTAAATAGGACTAAATGGTGCTGAATGGCTAAATTATGTAATCTAATATGAGAATTGAATGATTTGTGAATCTAGACTACGACCGAGCCACTGATCGTGAAAAAGGAAAATTAACGGAGTAGTCCCTAAAATCTATCCACAACTGCAACACAGTCCGGTAAGTTCGTATGGTTAAATTTTAACTTAAATTGCTTATTCTTGTAATATGACTATTGCAGTGAGATGAAATGATAATCAAAATTATGGAAGACAAGTGTGAATGAAATAAGAAAGATAAACGGGATTGAGCTATAAACGAAAGAGTCCGGTGACTAAGTGTCATCGTGAGTAAATGAATCCTTTACGGATTAAAGGTTCGATGACTAAGTGTCATCGTGAGTAAATGAATCCTTTACGGATTAAAGGTTCGATGACTAAGTGTCATCGTGAGTAAATGAATCCTTTAAGGATTAAAGGTCTGATGACTAAGTGTTATCGTGAGTAAATGAATTCTTTACGGATTAAAGGTCCGATGACTAAGTGTCATCGTGAGTAAATGAATCCATGACGAATTAAAGGTCCGATGATAATATGTCATTGTGAGTATCAAATGAAATGAGTTCTAATGTGGAACAAGGGTCCGATGACTTTGTGTCATCGTGAGAAATAAATGCGGGTGAAACCTACCACAGAAGTAAACAGTGTTCCATTTGGTTAATTAGATATTTTTTTTACAACTCTTGAAGTTTGATTAAATCTATTTAACTTTATGTACTTACTAAGCCCTAAATTGCTTACCTATGGATTTGCATTTGTTATGTAGATCACTTTTGCTGTTTGGAGATCGGATCATCTTGAAGCATCACACTATCCCGGAGTTATTCGGTAGATTTTTACATCACTTGGTTAATGTGGCATGTACTAGGATGATGTTACCTTTTCTTTATACAATGAGTTTGTGAAAAACCTTGTAATGTTTGTTGAAATGTTGGATATAGTTCTAAGTACCTTGTATTGATATAAATCTTGTATTTGTGTTGTCTTGAATGCATAGATAAAAGTTGTGCTCATATGGAAACAATGAACTTGTGTTTGGTATAATTCTGGTGATTTAGCTTACTTATTTCGGTAGAACCCATGTGTGTTTTGGTAGAAGTACAGGGTAGGGGAGAGGTTGTATACTGACTTGAGTTGTATCGGTAATTAAATTATGAGTATCGGTATTTGTATGTATAAAAGTATCGGCAGTTTGCTTGCTTGTATCGGTAGAAGTTACAAGATGGAAATTTAGCTCTCTGGAGTTTTTAGTATCGGTAGATGCATGACTTGTATCGGTAGAACTAGTGCAAGTACCGGTAGAAATCTGCACTGTTTAAAATTGTTCATTGAATTGACTACTACCGATACTTGACCTTCAGGTACCGGTAGAAGTCCTCTGAAATGTTGGAAATTCATTTTTACCCTTAACTAAATAATGTTATGTTTAAATATTATTTTAAATCATGAGAAATGATTTTTTTTGAATTGAATAAAGATGTGAACAATCGGATATGTGTAAAAGAGGAATAGTATAATATGAATAGATGACATCGGAATCCTAACCGACGATAATACTCGGGATTTTAGGTGTTACAGAAAAGGTCCTCCTATAAGCCCAGGGTAAGAGAATGAGGAGCCTAGATATCTTAGGCTATGCTTCTGTGCATACTCAAGCATCACCAGAAACGTACCTACGTGGGGTACCTGCAACAATAAGAGCACAATAACACCCTGGCAGCATGTTAGGGCCAACAAATTTTCAAATGGGATTTGATTCCAACCCCAGAGATAATGTAGCCATTCCCGTTGTCCATGACTTGGATGATGTAGAGGAGACGGAAAGAGTAAAGCCTGAGATCCCTAGACAGCTAGATGACATATACAAATGCTTGGAAGAAAAAGTGAAAGCAATGGAAGGCGCTGATACCTTCTATCGCATAGCTGAGCCTTGTCCCAAACCTAGTGCTCCCCCCGAAATTCAAAACACTTGATTTTGACAAATACAGAGAGACCAGCTACCCCGAGGCATACATTACCATGTTTTACAGAAAGACGAGTAGACATGTCAATAATGACCAGTTATTAATACACTATTTCCAAGATAGTCTAGCAGGGCCTGCGGTGAAATGGTATAATCAGTTGAGTCGTGCCAAGATAAGCTCATGCAAGAATATGACATAAGCATTTATGAAGCAATACAGTCATGTAACTAACATGGTACCTGATAGACTGACCCTGTAAAGAATAGAGAAAAAGTCAAATAAGAGTTTCCGACAATACGCTCAAAGATGGAGAGACATAGCAACCCAAGTACAACCACCATTGTTGGAAAAGGAAACAACTATGTTGTTCGTTAATACTCTGAAGGCCTCTTTCATTAACCATATGTTGGGAAGAGTTACCAAAAGTTTCTCTAACATGGTTATGTCAAGGGAGATGGTTAAGAACGCGATCCGAAACGAGAGGATCGAGGTGAGGGAGGGTGTCAAAAGAACAGCTCTCAGAAAAAAGGAAAATGAGGTCAACAATGCAGACTCTTACAAAGCAAATTACTCAAATCCAATGGTGATGGCATCACTCAGGACCACGGAAGGAAACTATCAAATAAATCCAAGGCAAAGGTTTGGTTCGAGGCCAAGAATGGAATTCACTCCTATTCCCATGACATACAGAGAAATTTATCCGAAATTGTATGATGAACGTCTTGTGTCGCCAATCCATGTAAAGCCATTGCTACCACCATTCCCAAGTTGGTATGATGCGAACGCACGATGTGAACATCACGTAGGAATAGCTGGACATTCAATTGAGAACTGCGCGACCCTAAAAAGGCACGTGCAATAGCTCATCGATGCCAAGGTACTGAGATTTGAGAACCCTGCGAATCCCAATGTATCAGGGAATCTGCTACCCAAACATCCCGATCAAGGGGTGAATGCAATAGCCGGATGAGAGGGAAGGAAGATCAAGACTCGCATTGAGGAGGTAAGATCACCATTGAGATGGGTATGGCACGAAATGGTAAAAGTGGGTTTAATTGCCCAAGATTTGGGAAAAGCTGTGAGAAAAGGACACTACTGTGAGTTCCACAATAATGAAGGGCATGAGATTCAGGAATGCGACGAGTTCAAAACTGTGGTACAAGGATTGATAGACAATAAGGAATTAGAATTTTTTGAGGAAAAAGAAGAAATAGAAGAAGTGTATGCCTTTGAAGAGGACACAGCTAAGAAAACTTTTGGGGTTAATAATCCAATGATAATCATATCACAACCAAGGAATGACGAAACTGAAGCAAGAGTTGGTCCCGCAATAATAATCCAAAAACCCGTAACCTTCCCCTACAAGGATGACAAAAGCGTACCTTGGAATTACAATTGTAATGTAATTGTATCAAGAAGGGAAAATTCCAAGGTTGAATCAAAAGGAGCTCAGGACATGAGTCTTGTCACGCGTAGTGGGAAGGACTATGGCCTTGCAAGAACAGAAAATGAAACAGTTGGAAAAAACCTAGAAGAGCCGAAAAGAGGAAGTATTAGTAGACTAAAGTCACCAATTAATGAGCCAATGACAGAAAAAGAGGCTAAGGAATTCTTGAAGTTCCTCAAGCACAACGAATATAGCGTGGTGGAGCAATTACACAAGCAGTCGGCTCGTATATCCATTCTAACGCTATTATTAAGCTTGGAAGAACATCGCAACGCGCTAATGAAAGTATTAAATGAGACTTATGTAGCCGATGACATTTCAATGAACAAATTAGACCGCTTGGTCAATAATGTCAACACCGCTAATTTCATCTTTTTTAATGATGACGAAATACCCCAAGAGGTATGGGGTCAACAAAAGCGCTACATATCACCACCAGCTGTAAAGGTTATACACTATCCAGTGTATTGATTGACAACGGTTCAGCCTTGAACGTTCTGCCATTGAAAACATTAAAGAGGTTACCGATTGATAGTTCTCATATGAAGACATACCACAATGTAGTGAGAGCGTTCGATGGAACAAAAAGGAAAGTTATGGGTCGAATTGAGATACCATTGTTAATCCGTCCAAACTCATATGAAGTAGACTTCTTAGTAATGGATATCAAACCAAGCTATAGCTGCTTGCTCAGAAGATCGTGGATCCATTCGACAAGGGTAGTGCCGTCATAATTACACCAGAAGCTAAAATTGGTGACTAAAGGATGATTAGTCACAATTAATGCTGAGGAGGACTTAATTGCGTCAATAGCGAACGATGCACCATACATTAGAGCAGATGAAGAAGCCTTGGAATGTTCTTTCCGATCCTTGGAGTTCGTTAATGCAACCTTCATCGTCGAAGGATGCAGAATCCCTGTACTCAAAATATCAAAGATTACAAAGATGGCCCTACAAATGACAATTGGTAAAGGAGCCCTAACAGGAAAAGGATTAGGAAGGTTTCTCCCGTGGAGAATCAATGTGCTAATATTGGTAGAGAAACGAGATCACTTTGGCCTAAGGTATAAGCCAGATGCGAAGGGAAAGAGAAAGGAGCTGGAAAAGAAGTAGGAACAAAGAAGAGCTCGATTAGCCGGAGAGGAGATCTAATGGGAGCCAATGATTTTTCCTCATATATCAAAAACGTTCATATCAGGAGGAATAATCAATTCAAGGCCAAAGGTAGAAGAGAGAGAGGGGAGACTAATTGAAGCAATAGGAACAATGAAGGGTTTGAGCATCAACGATGTATCCGAGGAAGGAAATGAAGAAAAAAACCTATGGGAAATTCGTCCTTTCACCTCCGGGAGTACTCTCGACAACTGGACTGAAGAGGAACTCCTTGTAGTCTTTAGGGCTTCTTCAAAGTAATGCTTAGAACACACCTATTGCTTTAGGCTCGAAAGCAATATGGATCTTTTTTGTAAAAGGGCTCATGATCATTATCTGATTATTTTGAATGAAAATGCATCTTCTATCTTACATGGCAAATCTTTCGCTAATTATTCTTTCATTCTTAATCCAACTCAACAAACCGTTCGTACATATCCAATAAACAAAATTAATCATTCTTTAATACATACATTCTTGTCCAATTTGATAAACATACTCATACCATATAATCATTCTTTCGTAAATTTATTTTGCTCTTTGGACTTCCTTTTTATTCCTTTGACAGGACCTTGAATATCAATAATACGAGTGACCCTGATACTAACTTAGAGCCTCGTTTCGAGCAAGATATGTGTTTAGAAGAACTTAGGACTTCGAAGATAATCAAGATTGTAATTTGTCTTCTGATCTGTTAAGAATGATGGAGCAAGAAGAAAAACAAATCTTGCCTCATTCGAAAACGGTGAAAGTTATAAGCCTAAGGAACGAAGATGAAAAGAGAGAAGCAAAAATTGGGAAAAGCATCTCCCTAGAAACCAGAAAAGATCTTATCAAGTTGCTTCAAGAGTTCTAGGATGTCTTCGCATGGTCCTACCAAGACATGTCTGGCCTGAGTACTGACATTGTGAAAAATAAACTCCCCATAAAGGAAGAATACAAGCCTGTTCAGCAAAAGCTTCGAAGGATGAGATCTGATGTGTTATTGAAAATAAAAGAGGAGGTCAGAAAGCAATTTGACGCTGGGTTTCTCCAAATAGTTAAATACTCAGAATGGGTAGCCAACATAGTCCATATTCCTAAAAAATATGGGAAAGTGCGTATGTGTGTGGATTATCTGGATTTAAATAAAGCTAGCCCAAAGGATAACTTTCCATTACCTCACATCGACACCTTAGTAGATAACACAGCAGGTTACTCTTTATTTTCATTCATGGACGATTTCTCCGGTTATAACCAAATAAGGATGGATCCTAAAGATATGGAGAAAACCACGTTTGTCACGCTGTGAGGAACATTCTATTACAAGGTGATGCCTTTTGGACTCAAAAACGCAGTGGCAACTTATCAAAGGGCCATGATGACTTTGTTTCATGACATGATGCATAAAGAAATTGAAGTTTATGTCGATGATATGATTGCGAAATCTCAAACAAAGGAAGAGCATGTAAAGATCTTGAGAAAGTTGTTTGAGAGGCTAAGAAAGTATCAACTAAAGCTAAACCCAGCAAAGTGCACTTTCGGAGCCACTTTGAGAAAGCTGTTAGGGTTTATGGTTAGCAAAAATGGGATTGAAATTGATCCAAATAAAGTCAAAGCTATACAAGAGCTACCACCACCCAGTACGCAAAGAGAAGTTCGAGGGTTCTTAGGGAGATTAAATTACATTGCTCATTTCGTCTCACAGCTGACTGAGAAATGTGATCCTATTTTCCGTTTGCTTATAAAGTACAACCTAGGTGTATGGGATGATGAATGTCAGGAAACTTTTAACAAGGTCAAAGATTATTTGTCCAATGCTCCCATCTTGGTGCCTCCAATTCCTAATAAACAATTGATCATGTACTTGGCAGTCTTTGAAAATTCTATAGGATGTGTACTAGGCCAGCACGATAAGTCTGGAAAGAAGGAAAGGGCAATATATTATCTCAGCAAGAAATTCACTGATTGTGAGACTCGATACTCGCCAATTGAAAAACTATGTTGTGCTCTGGTTTGGACCATGCGAAGATTAAGGCAATACATGTTGTACCACACTACTTGGTTAATCTCAAAACTAGACCCTCTAAAATACATGATGAAGTCGGCTGCATTGAATGGAAGATTGGCTAAGTGACAGATCTTGCTTTCTGAATTCGACATAGTCTATGTCAATCAAAAGGCAGTAAAAGGGAGGGCGATAGCAGACTTCTTAGCTAGCAGGGCTTTAGAGGACTATGAGCCAATGAACTTCGACTTCTCGAATGAGGATTTAATGTATGTTGCAACCACTAAAGATGAAATTACAGTAAAACATCCTTGGAGATTAAATTTTGATGGAGCTTCAAACGCCACAGGTAATAGAGTTGGGGCAGTCTTGGTATCACCAGAATGAGACCACTATCCTTTCACCAGTAAACTCGATTTTGATTGCACAAATAACATGGTAGAATATGAAGCATGTATCATGGGAATCCATGAAGCCATGGAACGGGAAATCAAAGTTTTGGAGATATTTGGAGACTCTACACTAGTAATTTATCAACTCAAAGGAGAATGGGAAACGAGAGATTCTAAGCTAATTGATTACCGAAAATTGGTTCTCGAGTTAACTAAAGAGTTTGATGATGTCACATTCCATTATCTCCCATGAGAAGAAAATCAGATGGTTGGTACTCTTGCCACTTTGGCCTCTAAAGTAAATAGACCAGAAGATATGAAACCCATTCAAATGAGCATCTATGAGGCTCCAGCTCATTGTTATGATATTGAAGAAGAAAAAAGAGATAACCGTCCATGGCACCAAGATATTCTTCAGTATGTAAGAGATTACAAGTACCCTGAGCAAGCTTCTAAGAATGATAAGAAGACATTGAGAAGGCTTCCAAATGAAAATGTCCTGGACGGGGAAATCTTGTACAAAAGAAGAAAAGATCAGGTATTGCTAAGATGTGTCGACGCAATTGAAGCTAGAAAGATCTTAGAAGAAGTTCATGAAGGCATTTGTGGGACACACACCAATGGTTTCACAATGGTCAGGCAGATAATGAGATTTGGGTATTATTGATCTACCATGGAAGGGGATTGCATCAATTATGCTGAGAGGTGCCATAAGTGTCATATCTATGGAGACAAGATTCATGTACCTCCATCACACCTTCATGTCATGACTTTCCTTGGCCATTTTCTATGTGGGGCATGGATGTCATTGGGCCAATTTCTCCAAAGGCTTCTAATGGTCATAGATTTATCTTCGTGGTTATCGACTACTTCACCAAATGGGTAGAGGCAGCTTCTTAAGGTAACGTCACAAAATCTACGGTTCGTAAGTTCTTAAAAAAGGAGATCATTTACCGATATGGGATGTAGAGAGGATCATATCCGACAATGCCTTAAATTTAAACAATAGCACAATAGCAAAAGTTTGTGAGCAATTCAAAATCAAACATCACAATTCATCTCCCTATCGCTCAAAGATGAATGGAGCTGTGGAGGCAGCTAATAAAAACATCAAGAATATCGTTGCAAAAATGACTAAGACCTATAAAGACTGGCATGAAAACCTACCATTTGCCCTCTTTACTTATAGAACTTCAATCAGAACTTCTACTTGGGCAACACCATTCTCACTAGCATATGGTATGAAAGCAGTCTTACCTATCGAGGTCAAATACCTTCTCTCCGAGTCTTGATAGAGTTACAATTAGATGAGGCAGAATGGATCCAAGCCAGATATGATCAGTTGAATTTAATCGAAAAAAAGAGGTTAAGAGCTATCCACCATAGTCAGATGTACCAAAAAACAATGATGTGAGCTTATGACAAAAAGGTTCATCCTAGAGAATTTCATGAGGGAGATCTAGTTTTGAAAAAGATACTTCTCATGCATAAAGACTTTCGAGGGAAATGGATGCCCAATTGGGAAGGGCCTTATGTGGTAAAAAAAGTTTTCTCAAGAGGAGCTCTTATTCTAACAGAAATGGACAGTAAAGATCTGCATAACCCCATCAACTTGGACTTGGTGAAAAAATACTTCGCCTAAAAAAAGGGATCGAGATGAAAACCGGCAAAAGGCGTCTTGAAACCAAAGGAATTTTGAGTTGAAAACCCGCAAAGGGCAACTCAAATTCAAGAACGAGTTCAAAGTGATCGTTTTCTCTCAATTGTAACAAGATGGAAGAAAATTACAGTTTGAAGCATTAACAAAGCACTTCAAGTCTTTTAGACACATATTTGAGCACAGAATGATTCTCAACGAGTCGGCTCAGAGAAGCTCATTCTGCGATATCTAGGGCATCTAATTGTCTTTTGTTGTATACTTGGCAATTTCTTAACTAAAATTTGCCTTCTATTGATCTTTTCTTTTGAATTGTATCTTCAATAGATTTTGAATTTATTCTTTCATAATCTCGTTCGAGCATTTTGCATTTAAAATAACGGATAATGAACTAATAATAGGAATCATACAAAGATCCATGAGCATTACTCTGGAATTTCCTAAATAGTACAGGGGCTCGAAACAGGACTAACAATTGGAAAACAAACTTGAAAATAAGCAGTTCAAACTAAGTCTAAAAGAAGACAGGGTGGTACGCTAGTGATAGAATTGCAACGAGTGACAGACTATACCACTCTAGAGACGAAAATAGAAAAAGAATTAATCTGACATCGATCATGCATAATCATTTAGTTAGGGGCATGTAATTCATTCTGATTAAAGCATCCTACTAATCTGGCCTACATGGAGGCCTATTAAAGCATATTATACAGGTTTCAATACCATAAAATGATGAAATGAACCGCGGTACCGTAAAGATTTGAAGGGAAAGGTTGAGGTCGCAATGGCGAACCCGGTACCTTAGAAGATGTGATGGGAAAGGTTGAGGCAACAACAACGAACCTGGTACCTTAAAAACATGACGGGAAAGATTGAGGTCGCAACGACGAGTCTTATACCCTAAAGACGAAGAGAAGAAGATTGAAGTCGTAACAGTGAATCTTCTACCACGAAGTTGCAGTGGAGTTGGATTCAAACTACATCATTCCAGTTTTACCCTTAATCAAGAAGGGCAGATTGAAGATTTTGATCTCTTACCCCGATCATGGGGTAGATCACATTCATCCGATCGTTTACCCCAAGCTTGAGGTAAATCACTATCAACCAATCTCTTACTCCGAACCTAGGACAGATTGCAGCCATTCGATCTTTTACCCCGAGGCTGGGGCAGATCACCATCAACCAATCTCTTACCTCGAGCCTGGGGCAGATTATAGCCATCTTATCTTTTACCCCGAGCTTGAGGCAGATCACTATCAGCCAATCTTTTACCCTGAGCTTGGGGTAGATTGCAGCCATCCGATCTTTTACCCCGAGTTTGGGGCAGATCACCATCAGTCAATCTCTTACCCCGAGCTTGAAGCAGATTGCAGTCATCTGATCTTTTACCCCGAGCTTGGGGCAGATCACTATTAGCCAATCTCTTACCCTGAGCTTGGGGCAAATTGCAGCCATCCGATCTTTTACCCCAAGCTTGGGCAAGTCACCATTAGCCAATCTCTTACCCTGAGCCTGGGGCAAATTGCAGCCATCCGATCTTTTACCCCGAGCTTAGAGCAGATAACTATCAGCCAATCTCTTACCCCGACCCTAGGACAGATTGCAGCCATCCGATCTTTTACCCCGAGCTTGGGGCAGATCACCATTAGCCAATCTCTTACCCCGAGCTTGGGGCAAATTGCAGTCATTCAATCTTTTACCCCGAGCCTGAGGCAGATCACCATCAAGTAATCTCTTACCCCGCGACAGGGGCAGATTGCAATCATCCAATCTTTTACAAAAAAATTCTCCTACCCCAGTCATGAGGTAGATTAAAACCATAAATCTCATCTTTTACCCTCAAGTCAAGAAGGCAGCTTCAAGCTACCATCTCACAAAAGCGAATATCAATTCTCTGAAGTTGCAGTGGAGTGGAATGGAACTTCAAATCCCATCTTCCTGGTAAAATACAAAAAAGTGGACCAAGAGATGAAGCCACAACACCAAACACCTGAAATGATAGTGGATTGAATTAAAGACTACAATGACAAACCTCAATCTCCTTGAATTTGCAAGTAAATTGAGTGAAGTCACAGTAGCAAATTTTGTATTTTTCCTTAGAGCAAGAAGGAATCACAACACCGAAGATGTAAAAATGAGGATGAAGTGAAGTTGAACGACTGATAAAGCGAGGGGTGGGCCAGTTGAAGAAAGAGCGTCGAAGAAATGAGACATGGCAAAATTAGGCCTCCTTTTGGTCTTTGTTGTTCCTGTTACACAACAACGATCAAAGAGGGACAGCTATTGGAGCCCAATTTTCACCGGGCCTAACTCAAAACCTAAATGAACCCAAATAAAAAAATAAACAAATAAATCTTAAATTTAAATTTATTTTAAATTTAAAATGTCCAAATGTCCATATTACACCCAAAATACAAGCCCAATTGTCTAAATTCTAGCCCAATTACATGACCCAAACCATGGCCCAATACACCCAAACCTAAAGTCAAACCCTAATCCCTTACCACTTACACTAGCCACCGTTACCCCTACCAACCAGGAGCCACCACGTCAGCACCACCAGCAGCTCACTAGCAACTTGCACCACCGTCACTGCAAGCCGAACCTGCAAAGAAGAAAAGACAAGAGTTTAATGGCAAGAAGATAAGATAAAATGATTGTAATGAAGGCTTTAAAAAGCTGATTCAAAACAGATTGTAGGGACCTTTTTCTCTGCTAGCATTCGAAATCAATACAAAACAGTGATACAAAATACACAGAGCAAGATACTCAAGAGTCAGAGGATTCAAAGCATTCAATTTTTTATCAAGGTATAACATTTGAATACATACATATTAATTGTCATTTACTATCCTAATCTTGAAACTTCTCATTTTCAAAAATATATATTACATATCATTTATTTCAAAACTTTTAATAAACATTAAATATAATAAATAAAAAAAGTGGGCAAGCCAAGAGACGTACTTGCCCTTGTCGAAGCACCGCTGTCGATCGCGACGGAGTCTCTCCGAGTTCGTTCATACTTGTGAGGGACTCCAACACTCACAGATCTGTAAAAAAAATCATTCGACAAAATACAAAATAGATTAAAAAACAAAAAAGGAAAAACAAGAGAAATCAGAAACTTTTTCAAAAGATCTGAATCTTAATCCAGATCTGAGTTTTTTTTTAAAAAAAAGAAAAACAAAAAAGGTTAATCAAAACAGATTTAAAATAAAAAAAAGGAATAAAAAGAACAAAGATTTTAAAAAATAAGGAAGATCATTTTTGAATTTTTTTAAGAAATTTGGGTTAGATTTGATTAGATCTGAACCCAGATCAATGGTTTTTCAAAAAAGAAATAAAAAAGGAGAAGTTTTGCTTACCTGAGCCACTGCGGACGTCGGCGCATGACGACACGCGTGTGACGGAGCCACGACGGGGTCACAGTCGGCCGGTGGGGCGACAAACAATCGGAGGGAGCATGGATGGAGGAAATTTGAGAGAAAATCAAAGTTTTTTTTAGAACAGACTACCAAATGAAAATTTTTCAAAAATTTTAGCCTTTTATAGGCTCTGAGAACGACATCGTTTAGAAGGGGGCTTAAAATGCTCAAAACGGCACCGTTTAGACATACCCGACACACCTGTGTATTCGAACCTTGAGGATCCACGTGTTTTCATTTAAAGGGCAATTTATTGCCCTAGTCCTTTCGCATTTTTCAAATCTTACAATTTAATCCTTTTTATATTTTTAATTTATTTTAAATTTGCCCAAGAATTTTAATTATTTTTCAATTTAATCCTTTGATTCTCTAGAAGCCTGAGAAGTTGCCACATGTCTCTTTTTGGGTTATTTCTACAATTGGTCCTTTCTATTTTTCATTTGCTTCAATTTCATCCTTAAATTAAGTTCTACTTCATTATAAATTTGCCCAGTAATTTTAAATTATTTTCAATTTGGTCCTTTCACTTCTGGAAGCCTGAGAAGCTGCCATATGTCCATTTTTTGGTTTTATTGCCCAGTAGGTCCCTTGACTTTCAAGAAATCATATTTTGACCCTTAAGCTTCCCTAACATAACATTTTGACGGCCAAACTTTTCCAAAATTACATTTTAACCCTTATTTTTTTCCAAAATTACATTTTGACCCCTAAACTTTCCCAAAATTACATTGTGACCCTAAATTTGTCTAAAATTACATTTTGACCCCAAACTTCTCCAAAATAACTTTTTAACTCCAAACTTCTCCAAAATTGCATTTCAACCCCTAAACCTTCCCAAAATCACATTTTGACCTCTAAACTTTCCCAAATCACATTTTGACCCCAAATTCTTTGAAATTTCATTTTTCAGCCTCGTTTTTCTTTCTCTTCGATTTTCGTACATAAAATTTAATTATTACTCTTCGTATTTTTTTATTAATCCTTTTTTTGATTTTGATTCGCTTTTTATCATTCTTATGCTTATTTTCGTATATTTATTCATTCGTATAATTATTTGTTCTTTGCGTTATTTAGCTTTATCATTAATTGCATAACTCGTATTTAATTTGCATGCTCATTTTTATCTCTATGTTTTAATTAAAGTCACTTTTTGATTTTCTCCAAAAATACAAATATTTTAAATCGAGGCAATATTTCTTTATTTCGGATTTTGAAAATTTGTGCCTTAACTTACTAGGCGCGATTTTTCTTCAAATCGGAATAATCGAATATCTTTTTTTTAAAGTTTGAAATTGGCAAAGAAAGAAGGCTCGTTATTTTCGGATCTCGAAACGTTATGTCCTAACTCACTGGACGTGACTTCTTTCTCTATCATTTCGAAATAAAGAGACTTCCTCACGAAATTAGATTTTCCTTCTTAAACGTGTACATCAAATAAATCATGCATTTAAGGATTGTATTTTAAACTTCACTCGAGGTTTCAAATTTTTAAATTAAGACCGAATAATAATCGATGTGATACCAATTTTGGACATGTGAGGGTGCTAATCCTTCTTCTCACGTAACCGACTCCCGAACCCGTTTTCTGGATTTCGAAGACCAAAACATCTTTCAAAACGGATTTTAAATATTTTGTGATGATCCAATCACACCAAATAAAAAAATTGGTGACGACTCCTATTTTTCGATTTTTAAAATATTTTTCGAGATCTTTTTGTTTTCCAAAAATAAAAGTTTCAACAGTGACAAGATAAGGTTTCTGCTTCAAATTTTTACCATAAGTAAATTGTTGAAAATGTAATTTTTATGAAAAATATATATTAATATTAATTAAATTAAATTTAGGATAGAATTAATTAAAAACCAAGATTAATTTTATCAAACAATTATATTCAACACTTAATTTTATTAAAAACTCGATACTATTAAAAACTCAACACTTAATTATTCGATACTTAATTTTTCAATTTATCAAACTAAACCTAAATTTATTCTTTTTAAATTTTACTAGAATCAAAATATAATTTAATTTATAGCAATTAAATTTTATTATTTTTTTAATCAATAAATAGAGAGAAATGAATAAAATTAAGTAAAATTACATGATTAATGATTGCTAATAAATAAAGATAAAATTATTGTTTATTTAAAAACTTACTTGGTAAATAAACCTTAAAAGGTTTATGTTCTCTTTCTTTCAATCAAATCTGAAGTTAAATGTATTTTCAAACGTCAGCAATACGGTATTCATTTTAGATAGAAGGGTTAATATATAATTTAACTTCTAAAATTGTCTAAAAATACCTATTTGATATATTCATTTTAGATAAAAGGGTTAATATATAATTTAACTTCTAAAATTGTCTAAAACTACCTATTTGATATCTTTATTTTATACCTAATTGGCACTTGAACATGTATATCGATAATTTGTGCTAACTTGAAATATAAATTTAAAAATTAATTTTTTTTTAAAAATATATAAATTCATTAAAAAATATATAATTTTTTTGAACAACTAAATACTTTTGGATAAGTTTAAATAGCAAACTATATGTTAACCTTAAAATATTAAGCTATTAACAAATTGGAACAATACGTGTGACGGACAAGTTCAGATTCCAACTAGGTATTTTGGACAAATTCATTTGAGTAAACTACTTATTAACCCAATTAACCCTAGATAAAAAAAGTTATCAAAAATTTATCCGTACATTAGCATAATTAAATATTATTGTGTTATAATTTGGAATAAAATGCAGTACAATGAGTTTTGAATGCCAGCATTAATAGTATATGATCTTAGAGGACAATTTGGTGATACACAAATGGAATATGTACCTCTCTACCTCATTTACATAAACAACTAATGTACCTGGCTGCTATCTGTCTTCTTCTGGAAAAAAAGTGATCCTAAAAGAACAGCGATGCCGGTTATTGCAATCGTGAATAGAATTCGTCTCCATGAATATTCCGATGCCTGCCTTCTTGGACGAGCTTGTTCCCTTTCCGCTGCCCTCACATCCCTAAACATATTAATTAAAACTAATTATAATCGGAGCAGAATTCTGATACGGTTTTCAGTTATGTCAACAGTTAAAACAGCAAAACAATAGGTATAATCAACGTTAGGTGCACAACAAAATCAAAATAAAAGGCTTTAACCATCGATCTTAGTGAAGATAGAGGTAAATCCCTTATACAACCGGTTGACACAATCTAGATAGATTTTGCCATATTTCCCGACTTACAAGATAAAGGGAGGGGAAAATGGACAATAATCAGTAAAAGTACCAAAGAGGCTCTTATACTAAATGTCAGATTACATTTTATCCCCTTTGCTCAAAATATGGATAAATTAGTTATTGTAGGTTAGATCAAAAAGCAAATTAATCATTTCTATTAAAAGTTTCATCCATTTGTACTTTTAAAAACAGACATGATTGACAAAATAACTAGATAGTGACACATGACGTGCCTTGCATATCTCATACCAACATACAGGGACCATTTTTCAATAGTGGAAATGGATGGAATTTTTAACAAAATAACCAGTTTGCTCTTTGATCTAATGTAAAGGCCTATTTTCTTAGTAGAAGGGGAAATGCAATCTAACTCCTATTATAGGCCTCCATGATACTTTTACCGACAATAATCACATGGATTATGAAAACATTGATTACATATCATGGCTAAACTCCAGACTGAAATGAATAATTTCCAACATAACTCCTCACTGGGAACAAAAAGCTCCCATTTTTGAGAATGAAATTAATAATGAGTACAAAAAGCTATCGTATACCATCAAGTTACCAACTCTTCGGTTCTATATTCAAGTCCAGATCGCAAGGCATCAATAACAAGGTTATAAAAAGAAATATAATTTATGGAAAAGCAGTAACTAATAAAATATCTACCCAAACATTCCAATCTGGAATTATATTATAGCATAAATACCTGGAAGATCCCACGTTGTTTTCTGCAATACCAGTACACCTACTTTCGTGGTTATATCTTTCTCTCAGTCTAACGTATCTGTTACACAGATGACACAGTTCTGTCCGGTTCCCACATACTTCCTAAAATCGCAAAGCAATGGCAACATTGTAACAAGTTCACCTAACAAGTACTACCATTGGATCCTTTCATATGTAAATTAATACAGATTTAGTACCTGATGCTCAGCCAGATCAATGGCGGGCAATGGAAACTCACAAAAATCACAAGTAACAATCCTCTGGGGGCAATTTTCACCTTTATGAATAGCTAGAATTTCACGTTCCATTGTCTCACTGCACAGTGAACACGCCACCTACTCGAACAGATACGGTGTCAACAGTATCACAAATGTTACGAACCGCATCATGTTCGAAAAGAATTGATTCATTTAAAAGGAAATAGAAAAGACCTACCGGAGCATGGGTGTTTAAGAAATGTTCCTCAGCGTGCTTTTGGGAATCATATCACCACAAACTTTACATCTTTCTAAATTACGGGAGCAATGAGCATAATGCAAATCAATGTTAGAAGAAGGTATGGCCCTGTCACTGAACCATTACGAAGGAAAAGTACTCGTTAAAGGTCAATACAGCAATAATCTAGAATTTTAGGTCTTATTCAACTAAATTCACTCCCTTCCCAGCTTAATTCGTCCAAAACATAAATTACTAATCATTTCTTTATGCATCAATTAATCTCATACTACATAAACTCTAGACAAATTAAGCAACAAATCAAAGCTCAAAAAAACAAAACAAAAACAAAAACAAAATCCCAGCTGATAAAGGAACATATAAACAAAAAGAACGGGGATCGAGAAGAAAATTTAAGGAATTGAAATTAAATTCTAAAAAATGATCATAAAATTACACTAAAAAAATACCAGTGATTGCATATGCGGGTGGTTTCTTCCGAAGCAATTGCCATAGCGATCCGTTTCAAAATCTTTGGCCAACAAAAAAAAGGAATCAACAAAAAAGTATGAATGGAGAGGTAAAATTAAATAAGGGGAAATTAAAAATAGTGATCAAGATTAGTAAATTAACCTGCAAAAAGCCGAGGATTTTCTTTAAAACTCTCCTCCTTCCTCTGTATTTGTTTTTTATAAAAGACTTAAGGAAATTAGAGTAAAGAGGCTAAGAGAGTTTTTCTGATTACTACTTGGGTTGAGCAAACAACTTTAGATGAATAATGACTTTGGAGTTTGGAAAGTCCACCGTTCAGCATTTTCTCCACGCGCATTCCGAGGGAGGTGAGTTACACGTTTATTTGCAATTTGGGCCTACATCAATGATTGGGTTGGAGTGTGGAAGGAGGTAAAGGTGAAATTGCCTTAACCCACCCAACCAATCATGTGCCATTGGGGTTGTAACTTGTAATTGAAGTTAGCGGCCTCCCACACAACAACAGGTGTGTTGCATGCTTTTCACCATGCCATTGGAACCACGTCAATTTATAAATAGTCGCTGTGCTTTTATTTTGGTTAATCAGATTTAAATTTTTATCATTAATGCTATGAAAATTTAATATTTTGGTGACTAGTCCTTTAAATCATTAATGGAGTATTGACTTGATCATTTTTATTGGCATAATCACAAATATAGTCCTTCAATTTTTATAAATTCTATCAATTTGATCTTAATTCTAAAAAATTTAATCCTCATCTTTACACATTACATCAATTTAATCTTGATTTTTAAAATTTAAAAATTAAAAATTAAAAAAAACTTGAAATTTTATTTAAATGTGCATTTTTTGAAATATATACATGTATAAGATTTTAATAAAAAAATACATACAAAATTATGGAAAATATTTTTAAATAAATGAATGAATATTTATTTGTCTCATTTTCTAACATGACATAATTTATTAAAACAATAGTTTTATAAATAAAAAAATTTAAGGAAAAAAAAACCCTGAAAAAAGCTTATGTAGATTCAACTTTTCTTTTCTTTTCTTTCAACGACCATGTTTAGTGGGTCAAAAATTATAACTTAAGGTAAAAAGTGGTAAGAATCGATGTCTTAAAGTTATTACCTAGAGCGAGTTTATTGAGTTTAAGGTTGTGCTTAAGAGCAAACATGATTGGGGATATATAAGTGAGGATGACAAGAACTCCACAACCTATTTCTAGTTTGATGGTACGATAATGAAGGATCTAGAAATCGATAAGTTTAGAATAAGGGTTGTTAGTGCCTGTGATTGTAGGTGAAGGCGATGCCCAATGCTTGACAACTTTGATGAAGATTAAGGAACAAGGCAAAACATATAATAAATAAGCTATTTCACGTTAGAAAAAGAGAAAATGGATATTCATTTATTTCTAATGTTATATGTATTTCTATAATCCTATATGTATTTTTATTGAAAATTTAACTTTTAAATATTTTTATTTTTGAACCTTTTTAAAATTTTGAATTTGTTAAATTTTAATAATCAAGACTAAATTAACATAATATAAAAAGTTAAGGGTTAAATTCGTAGAATTTTTTAGAAATAAGATCAAATTGATAAAATTTATAAAAATTGGAGCGTTAAATTTACTATTATTTCAATGAAAAACGACCATTTCAACATTCCATCAATGATTTAATGTACGAATAATCAAAATATTAAATTTCGATAACATTAATGATTAAAATAAAAAATTTTAAATTTAAATGATCAAAACAAAAACACGGGAGTAACTAGTGAGGCATTTGTTTTAGACGGCAGTTTCCATCATTTTAGCTAATAATGATTGATGACCAAAATGTTTTCAAATTCTTTGGGATTAAATTTGTTATGTTTCAGGCTATTTTCTCAACTCTAATGAATCATTTTAATAGATAATCCTCTTAGTTTTCTTTTTTTTTTTTATGATTTTTCATGTGGTGGCTAAAAGTAGGGGGTAAATGAAGAAGAAAAAAGAAGAATGGTGGAAGCAAGGGTGGCATGGAGGAAAAAACAGGTTAAGGAAGAAGAAGATGAATAGTGGTGGAAAAAACTAAAAAAGTAAAAAATGATGATATGGTGTGCACAATTAATTGTGTTGGAGACTTGGGTAACTAAAATGAAAAGCGTAATGAAATTGAAAAAAAAAATTTGGTAATCGAAATGAAAAGCATCCAAACTTACCCTAAACCTAAAATAGTAAATAACCGGACAAGAAGAATGTAACAATTTATTTTTTAGTGGTTTCAGGATCAAAATTTCGATGAGTGAGTTCGTTTTGATGAGAGATCAAAAGACTGACAATCTATATGTTCTTTAAGGTTCAACCATGACTGGTGTAGTAGCAATTTTCTCGTCAATTACGGAGTCGGAGTTGACTCGATGTTAGTTTAAGAAATATGACTATTTCATATTAGGTAGTGGATCTGCAATTAAGAGTCTTTCAGTTTTCAAGTTCAAACGCCGATTTGGACATGATGAGTATCCTGCAAAGTTTTAGATAGGCCTGCCATGGGCTCGAAAAAAGAGGTATGATAAAATACAAGTCAAGATGAAAATTTGTGGAATATACCTCATATTTACGAGCCGATGTCTCGATGAGGAAGAGTCGACATCGTGACGAGACGACCACGATGTTCGATGAGAAGATTGGCCACGCCCCAACGATGCGAAGAATGACGTCCCGATGAGGAACATGTGACGTTGCGATGTGATGACATGCTCCCCAATTCAACCGAGTTTTTTTCTCCTAATTAAACTTTACTATTGTTTTCCGTTAAACTTTGATTAGTCTAGATTATTTTAGTCATATTTAATATATGAATTTAGACTATAAAAAGGGTTGATGTAACCTAGAATAAAAACCTCGATCATCCTAAAGATTGAGAGAGTTTTGTTAGTTTTAGAAAAGTTTGGGTTTTAGCTAGAATGCTTTGTTCTTTTGGGATTTAAGATTATTTATTAAGATTATCTCCATCTAGTACTCTTTTTGTTTTTATTCATTTTGTGAAGTTTCTTTTGCCCATATTTTTTTTGTCATTTTCTTTAAAAAAAAATCAAATAAATATTTGTGTATTTAATTTTCTATACTTTTACTTTTATTTTCCCGTTGCACCCAATAATAGTATTTATTACTAAAATTTATTCATTGTGAAAATATTAGCAAACGACGTTAAGTTGGAAGGAAGGAAAAGGGTAATTAAGCAGATTCATGATGGTGGGTCTTCATGTCAGCCTTAATAGCATCAGCCAATTGATCATAAGCTTCACCCCAAGCATTCTTCATCTCTTCATTCCATTTCTCTTCTCCAATTGCTTCTTCAATTGTCCTTAAAAGTGCCTCTTTCACCACCTGCATTCTCATTATTCCTCCATTTTTTTAATTAACCCACTCCACCCTAATCTATTTTTAAAATAAAAACTGTATATACCTCAAAATGGGGGTCTTCCACACCACTCTCGACATGGACAGTGCCCAAATACTTCAAAGTAGCATCAGCCACTACCACTTCCCCTTTCTCTCTTCAACAACAATTGTTTAAGTATTTTAATTTAGAATTATATAGGTAGGAAAATGAATAAAATATAAAGGACTGACTGACCATCTTGAAAACCTTGACAGCATGAGCTTTGAGCTTTGGATTATTTTGAGGAATCTCCTCTGAGTCCCTCAAGAAACTGATTTCCCAATTTGCAAATCTCCAACCACTAATTAATTAAACATTCCTTTTGATTCGTCAATAATTAATATTATGAGAAAGGATTGTTTATACCATATCAGTAATTTTATCTCGAATTTCAAAATTTTTATTTGGATAAATGACGTGACATCATTGTTACATACAATCCTCCGAATAAAAATCTGATTTATCATTCTTCTATTGAAAAAAGATAAAAATGACATGGAATCACAGTTTCATACAAATCTTTTCTCGTAGTCCACGTCATCCCTATCCCTTAGAATGACAAATTAAACTTTTCTTTCAGAAAAAAATCTAATTTGTCATTTTCCTATTGGAAAGGAAAAAGACGATATAAAATCACAATTTCATACAATCTCTTGTAGTTCATGCGCACGTAACATTATTTTGTTTTATATTTCACGTCAACAAATAATTTAAAAATAAAAAAATCAAATCAAAATTAAAAATATAAAAAATCATAATTTAAAAAAAACAGCATAAAATAAAAGTAGACTATCGTGCAGGTTATCGTGTTTAAAAAATTAACATTTTTATTAATATTTTTATTAAAAACCGCTTCAACATTTTTTTTCAAAAGATTGATGGTTATATTTGACTATTTTTAAAAGTTTAATGACTTAGATTTAATTAAAAAAAATCAAATTGATAAAAAATATAAACATCAAATTGACAAAAAACATAAACATTAAAAATTAAATTTGAGGATATAATATAACTAATAAGAAGAAGAAAACTCTCAAGTACAACCCTAACCTGATGTAGGAATTTATGTTTCTATTTTATAAAGAATTGATAACCAACAAATAACTGCCACTATGATCTCAGTCATCTGGCATACTTGAAGAATTTGGACTTTGCTTGATAGAGTGACAAGAAAATTGAAAAAGTAAAAAAATTAAAAAATAGAGAAATAAAAATATGAAAAATATGATTTTTCAGATGAAAAAAATAAAAAATAAAACATTTAAAAAATACATAATTTTAACTAGCATACATTGCTCTAACATTTTCTCTCCTAATTAATTTTTATACATTAAAATAAAAAATATCACCTTACCTATTTTTATTCCTCTTCACTATTTTTCCAGATTTTATTTTCTTTCCACTTTTCCCTCCTCCAATCCTCTACTTTTCTGTCCAAGTATTCACACTCTTAAAGTTTGCCCCTACATATTATGTTACCTGGACTCCAGAGTATTAAATACTGGGTATGTGTCCACTACAAATATGCTTAATTATCTCCAAGTTTTTTCATATATGTCTTTCCACTACAAAGTATGCTTAATCATCTCTAAGTTTTTTCATATATATATAGAGGATTATACTACCTTACTCATATCCAATCAAATCTCGAGCATGAATACTTTCAAAACTTGAAAGTCCAAGCAACATAACCTACATACAGTCTTTGTGAGGTAACAATTATGACAAAAATTTCCAGAAGGATCATACTATGGATATCAAACTCAGATTCCGGCTTCATCATCTCTACGGATTAATAGCTACTTGCCTTCTCCATCATTTGAGAGCTTCTCATCAGCAACATCACTGGGAAGATCAAGCCCACTAGGGATTTTTCCAGGATAGTTTGTTGTTGCAGGATCTGATCCCATCATACTGCAACAAACACAAAGAAAAAAGGTTTCCGACAATTGTACAGGATTAAGCAAATGGCTTCAACTTCAAGGTTTTATAATGTCATACTTACCTTCTATCAACAATAACTACCGATCGAAGCTCGCAATTTGCAAAGCTGCAACGGATCATACCGAATTTTCTTATTAGTCCGCATAAATCTATGTTTTTAAATCAACTCTACTGGAAAGCTCAGATTCATACTAGTTAACAGAGAAAATCTGCCCATAAACTATGCTATTTGGTCCAGGAGAAATGTGATCCATTATATAGAGGCACAAGATTCCGGATTATGAGTAATTTCAACTTTCAAAGATAACTAGATTGATCTATCAAGAAACATTTTCATCTGACTTGTTATGAAAAGATTAACAGAATATAGACAAAACTATCAAATTAACAGTTGTTCATAGCGGTTAATTAACAACTGAAATTTTGCGGAACTCACTGTGTGCATATTTCATTCTTCATAGATGGGTGACAATCATTGCCAAAAACACTTAAGGTATGGTACAAGAAGCCACTGTGAGTAACAATGGCAATTTCCCTCTCTTCTCTTGTCCACAACCTGTAGCAAATATAAATGGATAAAGGAAAAAAACAATGGTTGGAGTATATGTTCTATTAATTGGACAGTGCAACCCTAGTCCGAAAACAATCTAGCCATCTATGTTACCCAGATTCAGAAATGTGTCAAATGTATGCATCTGATAAGGGTATACTCATTTTTTCTGAAGTTATATATCTATGTATATATATTTGGAGGATCATACTCTTATATCTGTCTCTAAACATGTGTGAGACATCAGTATTTTAGGGGAAGTAAAGAGTTCGGGTAACATAATCACCCATTTCCAGGATTGTATAGTTATGCTGATCAGAATAAAAGTGAAGTTTATAAAGCAGATACAAATAGGTCACTTACCAGTTCAAAAATTTCATTCCTCTGACTGCTACTTCTTCATTCTTTTCTCTACTGTCAGCTTCCCACAAATTATCATCATCACTTGCTATCTAAAGGACAAAATGAAACAATAATTCTACCAATTAAATTATATTGGATTTGCAATTATAACAAATTTCGATATTTAGGCAAAGTGAATGAGAATCATTAAGTTCATAAGACAAACTACTTGCCAGAGAAAAATCAATCGCAGGAAAGACAGGCCGATACTCGCTGATGCTTTTTCTTCTATCACATGGATGGACTCCCTGTGGTTCAATGGGGAAAAACAAATGAAACAAGACAAGGCATAGTATGAGAAAATCAACAAGAACAATGAAGAAAATCAAGGCAAGCAATATTAGCTACAAATTCTACCCAATAAACAGACTCTTAAGTGCACAAATATTTACCAACTTATAGTTATCTATTACGTTAAACGCACTAGCTTCTGCCATGTCCATTCTTCTTCAAATTCAGAATTTCTTAGGTTAAAGTGGCAGTTGCCGTGGAAGCAATTAAAACAGACGACAGATATTTACCGGTGAACTGAAAATTGCTGGGGTTGCCAAGTCCCCAAAACATGAAGGGGGTTGGAACCTAGGTGTTAAAACCATTCAATTTCCAGAATTTATACTGATACGCCTAAACCGTTAAATATTGTACTCTATCGTAATCTTAAAGAGTTGTGTTGCTCAACTCTTCAATTTTCTCTAAGTACTCATGTTCGGTATATATTCAAACATTGGAATGGGGATATATGCCTTTAAGAACCATTCAGTGCATGAAAAACTTGGATAAAAATTGAACATACCCATGTTGAACATATACCCGAATCAAATACTTACACCCAAGTAATTTATTTCCCATCTTGACATATATGTTGAGTCTGACAAATACTAAGCACATCCTAATGCATATGAAATAGGAAATTTTGGGAGTAGATAACTGATAGGAAATAGGAAATTCTATAGAATACAAACAAAAAAAGTGAACATTGGGATGATCCAAAATCCAAATTGAAAAGGAGAAAAAGGAAATTTAGTTGAATCCAGTACAAAATCCACACTAGATAATTTGAATGCATCAATTATTCCAAAAGCAAAGGTTTGGGGTTTGATCAAGAATATTGGTGGCTGTTGAATATCAATGTTAATATTAAAAACCAAAAATTATTAGCATTGCAAGCTTTTATATCAGACAAAAAGGGAGGAATCTCCACACACTGAAAATGAGATTTGCATATTCATTATAGCAACCAATTGGGATCTGTTCATTTCCAGGCCATGTGTGCATGAATTTGACTATCTATAGTCATTGTACACCAGAAAACATATTCAGTTTTAAATAAAATCTTTCATATGATTGCTATCATATATCACCAGATTTGATTTCGTTGTTTTTGTTATAAATAAATGAAAGTCCAAAAGATCCATAACGAGATTTAGTTAGTTATATTAGAAGTTCAAGGACATACCAAATGTTCTCGACAAAGTTCAACAGCTACAAATGGCGGGCAATTCAAACTTGAAATTGCAGGACGGTTACTTTCACCTGCATTTTCCACCATCAAGGGAGGTACATCTATCCCATCTTTATAACCTTCACCACCAAAGACTCCCACTGCAGTTTGCATAGTCCTATAATGCAAAAGTTTCTAAAATCCATAATTCCCCAACAGCTATAGCATGAGAACTTTTATAAAAACTAAAATTTAAAAGCAAAGTATCCATTCATTCATAAAATCAGCATGGATGTTTCCATTTTCCTGGCAAAGAACATTCAGAACTAAACATATTAACTATGATTCCTAAATGGATTTAATTCGTTGTTTTCAGTTTCCTATGGATAAGTGCTGCTTTTCTCTCTTTTGTTCTGTGAAGTTGTGCACATAATCCTAGTCAATTCAGGCATAAAATTTAAGGGTGTGCTTGGTTGAACGAAAAAGTAAATGGAAAGAGGAAACTGTAAAAGTGGATAGGAAGAAGCAAGCTAGGCAAACACCACTATACATAAATATATATACATATATGATCCAGGGCTTAGCATAATTGGTTCATGTAGCTTAGCCTTAGAGATGGTATCAAGCAGGTTAAGGATTCAAATCCTAGCATCTGCAACCACTCACCAATCTTAGGTTACAGTCTCTTTTGTAAAAGATAAAAAAGAAATAAAACCACTATATATGGCAAACTTAGCAAAAAAAAAATGATGCCAAAAAGTTTTTTTTCTAAAAGTAATACTAGTAAAATAAAATATAAAAAATAAAAGGAAAGGAGATGAAATGAAAAGGTGTTGAAAACAAAATAAAAATGGTGAGATACAAACAAATTGAAAAGTTATATACCTGAGCAAAGGGGAAACAATGACCAGCTCGATTTTCTTAGAAAGCCCAGTTTCATGAACATGCTTGCGCAGATTATCAACCTGTTACATTATTTGTACAAATACGATGAAACATAATCATAATTCAGCACACCGGCCACAACAGTATTACCAAAGAAACAAACACAAATTCAGATTTTCTAGTAAATACCAAATAAACCCAATTGCTAGATTTTGTATACATTTTAGTTGACAAATCCAATGATTTTCCATTGGCATTCATACAAACCTGTTGCCAACCAAGAGGTGTGAGATGGGCATCGAAAAGGCTTTCAGATAAATAAGCGGCGGGATCCTTTTCCCCTTCTACATTATGAACCCCTTGAGCATGCCTCACCTGAATTAAAAAAGAAACAGAATCCTTCGTTAAAACCCAGATCGGCCTATCATTTTAAAATCCAAATATTAGCAAAGATCATTGACAAACCAGATGCAGAGTTTTGCAACGGTGCAAAGGGTATAATCCAGGACTGCTTATTACATCCATATCTGCAATAACCCAAATAAAGAGCAAACAAATCTTATAACTCACACCATTCATGCAACAAGATCTCAACAATTGAAACAAGAAGGCATACCCGAGAGAGAAGCAGAGGTACGAGAAAGAGAAAGTTGTATTGATTTTTTGGGATTTGGAAAGGGAATAGAGGAGGAGGCAATGGTTAAGAAGCAAGAAGATGAACAAGAAAAGGAAGAAAGGGAAGCTGAGGAGGGGGATGGAATGTTATTAAATATTGAAACGGTCATTTTAAAAAATTGTTAATATATTTTAAGGTAAGTGAGAAACACACACTCTCTCTCTCTCTCTGCCTGCTGCCTGCCCTGCTGGGTTTGATTCGGTCCCAGAAATACGTGAGGATGGGCAACACCATTGTTTTGGAATTTGGAGTCTGAGGCTCAGATTCTTCGCCCAACTTTGGCATATTCCCTATTCCTCCCTTGCGTTGCGTCATTAACTTTTGCTTCTTCTTTCGGTTTTTACTTTTACGTAGCGGAAGGCAGAAGGCCCTCATTACTGTGCTGTGAGTCACAAGTTTCTTGACATTCGGATGCGGTTTGAAAGAGACTGTGACGTGGAGCAACCAAATTCTGCTACGTCACAAGGTCATATAAATTTTATAATCAGCTTAATAAGGAGGGTGTTAAACAGTTAACCAAATCATATTATTATCAATCGAATCAATTTTTTTAAAAAGTAAACGAATAGAAATATTTTAATTAATCCAATCGGTTAATCGAATTAATCAAAATTTACATGTTCTATAAAAAAAATTGATGATACTCATTTAATCGAATTAACCGAATTAGTAATAGCCTAATACATATAATATATAATATTATTTATTAAGTTTGGTTAATTACCCGATTTCGAACCGAATTAACCATTAACTGAAATTCCAAAAAAAAACCTTTAACTGACTTTCGATCGAACTCGATCGATTAATCGAATTAGATCGATTCGATCAATTAATTCAATTTTAAATGAAGTTTGAACACCCCTATGAATAAGTATGTTATATAAACTTGAATTTATTAGTTATTTGTGTTAAATTAAGGAATACAAATTTGAAAGCTAAAATATATTTTAACCTTACTTTTATTTTCAAAATTTTAAATCATCAATTTTTAGGATTTAAAAATTAAATCAAATTGTTATTATCATTAAAATCTTTCTACTAAATACCTTAGTATAACATTTTGAAATTAAAAATTTCATTTGGTAGTCATGTAACAATAAAAATAATATTGAATATGTTTATATGATTTTTTTTCTTAAAAATATTCATTTGAACTCGTCATAATAAAATATTTTTTATTTAAATAGTATTCTTAAGAAAAATTAACGTCAACATTTTTATTAAAATAGTTAACAATATTAAATATTTAGACAATTAATAACATTATAAAAATAGAATGATCAAATTATATCAAAAATAAGATTTATAGATTAAATCTCATGTTTCAACATAGTATAAGGGTTAAAATTGAAGTTTGATTATTGTTATATATATATAGCAGAAGGCAAACTTAAAAAAAAGCCACATATTCGTCTCTGAAACCCTTAAGTTATTTAAATTATTTTAATAATGTAATCTCTTAATTGAAAATTTAATGATAGCAACTATTTCACTAATTAATAACATATACAAGGACCAAATTACATTAAAAATTAAAGTGTAGTGTTTAAATATCAAATTTAAACATAATAGAGGGATCAAAACTGAAATTAATTATTTTTCTAATACTACCAAAAAAGTCAGCAGTGACGTAAACATAAAAGAAGGAAGTCACATTTTAGTGTCTATGACTCTTAATGTATTCAAATTTTATATAATCACGTAATGTTTTAATCGAAAAGTTGATGATATTAACTATTTGGACTAATTAATAATATTATAAAAATATAGAGAACAAATTATATAAAAAAATAAAACATGTAGATTAAATCTCAAATTTGAACATATTAGAGAAACCAAAGATGAAATTTAACCACTTTTGTAAAATGAAAAAAAAAAATCACAATGAATGTCCAAATTGATTTTATATATGGTTATATAGATATACTAGTTTTCTTACCTCAACGGTGCATGGGTTTTGTTGTATTTTATAAATAAAAACCTGATTGAAATTTTAAATTTTGTATAAGTTAAAATGTATAAATATAATAAATACTAGAAATTTTATCGCACACGTATGTGTGTAGAAACCACAGATTTCGAACATAGATATACAATTGATGGATGCAATAAATCTTTACATATCTCATTAGTCTGTCTGTTCATGAAAGATTTGACATGCGTCTAATGGTTGTTATTACAACCTTTTATATGAATCATCATATAGTAAAGTTTATATTAAAATCCTTGAAAGATTTAGAACGCTGAAAACATATAAAAATTTTCGAGAAATTATTCAATATATTTCCCCAAAATTCTTCCTCACTCGTATATTCAAAAGAATGATGATATAAATATTTAACAAATTAGTTCAAGCGACCATTTGAAAAGCTAGTATCCGAGATTGTAATACAAAGAATTTGAGATATCATGTGATGTTGTTATGAGGGGAATAAATATGTGTTGTACTCTTTTTCCCTTCTGTTGGGTTTTCTTAATAAGGTTTTTAATGAGACAACATGTTATGCTTATTATTCGATATGTGTACTATTTTGTCTTCACTAATTTTTTTTTTCTCACAGGGTTTTTATCTCAGTAAAATTTAATGAGACATATTATCTAAATTAAGATAAATTTGATGTACTTAGGACTCTAATGTGCGTTAGAAGTAAAATTTTATATCATATATACTTTTTATATCTATAAATATAAACTTTGAAAAAGCTTTGTAAACATTCATGTTGATTAATAAAAATCCGTTCTCTTTTATTCTCCTATTTCTTATTATTTTACTTTCACTTTTATTTATTTCATAACAGCTGAAACTTTATTTTTCTATTACGATAGAACCTTTATTTAATTAGTTAATTTAATTAAACTAAAAAAAAAACTAAAGGTTAGTATTTTTAGATATAATGATAAATTTAACTCTCAAACATTTATATATTTTATCACTTTGTCACTTATTTTTTTAACAAAATTTGATCATTAACCTTTAAACAGTATTGGCATGACAACCCGCATGACAGTTTATGTGTCCTTTATACTAACATTTCACTATTTATCTTCTATGTCACGTCAACAAATAATTTAACAATTATAAAAATATTTCAAAAGAATTAAAAATTAAAAAAAATAGCATGAAGTACATGTGGATTTTCATGCAGACTGCTATGTTTAAAAATTTATTGTTTGAGCTAGTATTTTTATTAAAAAACAACATTTCAATTTTTTTTAAAAGATTAATGATCAAATTCGATATTTTTTAAAAGATTAAAATTTAAATTTAATTAAAAATCAAATTAATAAAAAATATAAACTTGAAATCTAGTTTTATCATTTTGTTTTTTTAATCATTCTTTTGTAAAGAGGTGTTAAATTTTTTAAAAAAAATTATTAAATCTCATATGATGATCTAATAGTCAAAAAATTTTATCACTTTAGATATAATCTAAATTATATCTAAAAAAAATTATTGTTAGGAGATGCAATGGAGGAGGAATAGGATTGAGTGGACTGTTAGGTAGGTGCGTTTCGTTCATCGGGAGATCCCATTCCCGATCGGTTGGTTAAACGTGGGCATACGACACACGTGTCACTATTACAAGTTCACGTGATGAAACTATAGAGGGGTTCACCATTCAACCCTTCCTTTTGGCTACAACCAAAATCGTATTATTACTCCTTGCTTTTCGTTTTTTTTATTTGAAAAATTTGGTATTAAAAAAATTGGTATTTCATCCGCTGATAAATTTTTTTGAATGAATTGAAAATATTTTATTATTTTAAATATGTGATTTTCACACATATACATATTGATATCGTAATTAATTACCAACTAAATTAACTAATATTTCATCAAACATTTGCAGCATATATGAATTTTCATGATTTTTATAGAGATTTTATTTTTTAATCTTCACCAAAAAGGAGATTTTCTTTGGCTATCAAATGTTATGTCTTTTTTTATTAGTTAAAGCAATTTAGCAATTTACCTCGTTAAATGGTTTTGAGAAAATTAGAAATTTTTTTGCTAACTTGGCATACCACTTAAGTATTCCTTCAGTCATGTGTATCATTAATGATCAAATTCATCAATTAACGATTTTTATTAATGAAAAGTCTAATTTATTTTTGTCATTATGGGTTGTGAATTTTTTAAGATAAAAATCTTTATATAAATCATACTCATCACGTAAATCGTATTACCGTTTATTAATTGAAATCATATCTTAATATTTTTTAAAATGAGATAAATATAAATATTTGATTGATCATGTTAAATATTTTTTTTGTTAGCAAGAAAACAGTATTAAGTGGTTACAAATAGAAAAGCATAATTAGCAAGAAATAAATCCCTTGCGATCATCATCCAACAAGCGAAGAACCGACAAACTTCTCATTCACGATGCAAAATTTGATGTACTAGTCGCACTTCAATTAAGCTACTATTAATGCCTCCACCTGATATAACTAAGTCGACCAACAAAGCGTTGTCACATTCAGCTTCAACTTTCCTGAATCTCTTATTCCATGCAAGAAACAAACCTTCAAGAAGTGCTCTCGCTTCAACTTTAAAGACCGATTCAGAACCAAATTTCAAATTATACTCCCATTGCCAATCAACATTAGAATCCCTTAGCACCCCTCCAATGGAAGCCCCATCAAAAGAAACAGCACCATCCGAATTGAGTTTAATCCAATCTGGTTTTGGAGGATTCCACTTCGAGAGATTGTGATTAGAAGTAGCGAGATTCAGTTTTACAGGCAGATCATCATGATAGCTTCGAGTCCATGTATCAATTACAATAGGGAACTCCTATGGTTATTCGAAAAGATGACTTCATTTATAATGTTAAAAAATGAAGGCAAGTGAGGGTGAGAATTATAGACTCAACTTATGGATTTATAACAGTCATAAATTTGGTATAATACAAAACAAACAAAAAATGGTGAGATAGGTCTATTGTGCTAAAGAAAAAGACAAAATCACCCTTACCACCTCATACAAAAAAGAAAAAAGCAGATTCCAGGCTAATTACATGTAACATGGTTTCATACTATATGAATAGTATTTTGTTTTCCCACTTTAATCATAATTGCACCTATAAATTCTTCAACTTGGTCACACTTTCTTTCTCTCAAGGCAAACCAAAGAGATGGAGATTAATGGAGAGGAATTATTAGGTGTGAATTGGGACACACACATGAGTGGGATCTTCTCTAATGGCAGCTGGAACTTTGATGATCACAAACCTTCATCAACCTTTCTTCCATTGCCATTTCACCATGATTATACTTACAGCTTCAATCAAATCTACTCTCCCTTTGTTGATGAATTCTCTTCACAAAGCAACACATTTGATACACCCTCATTCCCACTCCAACAACAACATGATGAGGAAGAATCAAGGTTCCTTGTACATAAACTTCACAAGTTGGATGTTAAAGCTACTTGCAAAACTGAGCCTATTCAATCCCCTCACCCCACCAATCCAGCTAAAAAGTTGGAAAGGCAGCCTTCAAAGAATCTGATGGCTGAAAGAAGGAGAAGAAAAAGGCTAAACGATCGCCTTTTGATGTTAAGATCCATTGTGCCCAAGATAAGCAAGGTAACTTACTGCAAAAATTCAGATTTCAAGCCTCTTTATTACTGCTTTTATCTCCCAATTTTTTTGTCTCTTCAACAGATGGACCGAACATCCATACTTGGAGATACCATAGATTATACCAAAGAGCTCTTGGAGAGGATCAAAAGTTTGCAGCAAGAAGTTGAAGCAGGTTCAAACATGGATCACATTTTCAAGGGTGAAAAACCAAATGAGATGTTGGTGAGAAATACACCCAAGGTAATATTGGAAATTTCTTACGCAAAAGTTTTCAAGTACCCTATGTTGAAAACATGCTTTGTTGCAGTTTGAGGTTGAAAGAAGAACTGGGGATACAAGGATTGAGATTTGTTGCAGAGGGGATCCAGGATTGTTGCTATCAACCGTAGCAACAATGGAAGCATTGGGGCTTGAGATTCAACAATGTGTCATTAGCTGTTTCACTGATTTTGTAATGCATGCTTCTTGCTCTGAGGTAACACAATTGTTTGGGTTTTTTGTTTTAATTTCGTTGAAAATCATTACATATATTTTGATATTTATTTCAGGATTTGGAAGAGAAGACATTAAGGAGGTGTGAAGATATGAAGAAGGCATTATTTAGAAATGCTGGGTATGGTGGAAGATGTGTTTAGGAGCAACTTTCTGCTGAATTTTTCATTTTCTTCCATAAATTCTCAATGGGATTTTGAAAAGCATTCAGTGAAGTTGCCTTCACAAATTCCATTTAAGGGCATTATAATTATTTTCTTGAAATAAATTACCATTTGTAATCATTTCAGCAAGAAATAGTATGTTCCGCATTGTTCTTTGCACTTTATTTTCTTTTTTTGAGGTATTCATGTTAAATATATTTTTAGATAATTCAACTATATGAAAAAAAAAATAAACATACTTATATGAAAAACATCTGGATTTAATATTCATATTTTAATTTAAAAATGTTTATTTTTTCCTTTGGTTAAAGTAAGATTGTATTTTGTTCGCTCTATTAAAAAAATAGATAAATTAATTAATTTATATTGTATTTTGTTCGCTCTATTAAAAAAATAGATAAATTAATTAATTTATATTAGATCAAAGAATAAGTTGATCCTCCTGTTAACAATTTCATTTATTTTTATTGTTACAAATTGGTCCTACACGTCAAAATGAGAGATACACGAGATACGTTACATGTAATTGTTTAGTTATTCTCGTAGCTATGTCAATTTTTGTCAGTAAAAATGAGTAGAATTTTTAATAAAAAAAAAACTTATCTTTTGAATAAAGAGAACAAATGTAATTTGATTACTAATACGAAGTCGTTTTTATATTTTTCTCCATTGACTATTATTGGGGAGGACTTTTTGACTTTTTATCTCACTAGTATTTGGTAGGACAAAATTGGTGGAATCTTTAAGGGATTTTTTTTTTCCCAATCAAAATATTTAAAGCATGGAACAAAAGGTAAGACACCATTGTTGACAAAGCAGGAACAAAAATATTGAAAATTGGTATGACTCTTCAAACTTATTAAGAAAAGAAATTGAAAAACAAAATTGAACATGTATCCCTATTTTATATTCCCAAATATGGAGAGAAAAGATCCAAAAATGGAGAAGATTGAGGTGAATGGGAGCAGATTTTTGGGGATCCTGCAACCAATTCTGTCTGGGAATGTGAGCATAGACAAGGTGACAAAAATGCAATGAAAACTATATAAAAGAGAAAGAGTTAAAATTTACTGTTGTTCTCCCCAGCAAATGGTTGAATAAATCAGGTTGTCTTCTCTGACTATTGGTGAAAACCCTTTTGATATGACACCAAATGATGACTAATCTTATGGAAAAGCAACAGGAAGGAAGGTGCTGAGATATTTCCCAGGCACTCCAATTCCAGTTTAAATTTGTTGTTTTCAACTTTTCCTTTTTACAGCAGCCTAACACAGTAAGTACCTCTTCTTAATGTCATTCTAAATTATTATTAAGTCCTCTACTTTCGGATCATCTTTATGAATTACTTTAGCAAACTGGGCAGCCTATTGAGTAGAGCCCAGTTGTCCTATGCTCGCAACCTACTCGAGTTTCACTTGTAAAATAAATATATTTTTTAGTTAATAAAAAAAATCCAAGTTCTTAATGAAAATGATCACTTTTGACCATCGGACTATTACATGGGGTTCATTAAACTCAAATTTTAATTGAAAATTTTGATTTAATTCAAACTATGGTTTGAGTTGAGCATCAATTTGTGATGAGTTAATTTGAGCTCAGTTCAATTACAATCCTAATCTTAACTAATATAAAATTAGAAGGAAACACTTTCCAAGTATGTGGAAATATTATTAATAAAAGCATAAGGGAGGTTATTTTATTAGGAGTGAGATTGTATTTTGTCCATTTGTTAAAAATAAGTAAATTAATTTTTATATGTTAAATCAAAAAGTAAATCAATTGAACCTCATGTATTGGTTTGGTGGTCAAGGGTTTTTATTGCCCTAAGTGTGGCTTGGGTTCAAGTCAAGCTAGTCACCTTGTTATTATGATTTTACCCTCCCTTTATAATTCACCAAAAAAAAAGAGTAAACCGATCTTTTTGGTTAAAAATTGACATACATAGACTAGCTTTAACAGTAAAAATTGATAAAATTTTTAACGAAATGATCAATTTGCTTTTTAATTTAATATATAGGGATGAATTTGCCAACTTTATTCTAGTAAAAGGGACTAAATGCAATTCAACTCTTAATAAAAGTGCCTTCATGGTACTTTTATCAAATAGTATCCAACACGACAGAAGCTCATGAAGTAAATATACATGGTCAAGAAGAGGCATGATTCCATAAAGAACTTCATATTTGAATGAATTACTGAATTTACTATCACAAACAAATTTAAGAAAACGAAATAAATACATTTGCAGAAAATTCCAGCACCATAAAATAAGTAGTAAATTAATTACAATGATTAATATTGTTCCCCTTGATATCAATAAAATTCTACTTATGAATCCACACAGGGTTCAAGCTTACCTCATGCTGCAATCTAAATAGCCGAAAAACCACTAAAAACAATTGTAGAAATGGTAAAGCCAAATCAGGGTCAAGCAATGGTGTTTTACACCAATTAATGAATTGAAAGATGCCCCCACAAGGACCTCAAATTGATTAGCTACTACGTTACAACTGACCACTTATTCGATTGCAAGGAAGTGTAGCTGATTGTAGGGTGAGAGATTCTGTATTCAGTGCCTACTTTTGGCTTTGTTCTACCTTGGCTCTAATTTTCTGTTCAACAAGTGATAAATCTGACTCCAGCCCAAACATTCTGTTAAGCGCATTCATGTTTTCAAGGGTCTCGTTAAGGGTTCGACTATCATTACCATCGCATCTCAGGTGCTGCATTGGACCGTGGAGAAGTTTATTCACGATACCACGGCTGAGATCGTCGACTGCCTTCCTTGTTTTCTTTGGGATATCTTCACCCATCTTTGATAAGCATTTCTCTAACTCTGCAAGTCTAATTCTATCGGCATATGCTCTCAACTTCTTTATTGTAGGAACAGTTTCCAGTGAATCCCGCCATGCTTCAAACTGTTTCAATTCATCGGAAATAATTGCCTGAGCTTCCATTGCTTTCCGAAGCCGGTCCTCTTTATTAGCAGCTACAACCTCCTTCAGGTCATCAACATTGTATACTCGTGCACCTTCAACATCTGTGACACAGGATCCCACGTTTCGTGGAACAGAGATATCGATGAAGAGCCTCAGACCACCGATTTCAGAACTAACTGGGGGAAGATCCTTCACATGCTCTTTCAAAAACAGAGGCGTTTCAGATGCAGTACTAGTGAAGATCACATCAGCTTCTGCTGAACAAGCAAGCATGTCCGTAAAGGGTCTGTAAATAATCTCAACACCTTTCATCTCTTCACGAATTGCTGTAACTTTCTCTTCACTTCGGTTAACGACAACCATCTTGGTGCAACCTTTTGCCACCAAGTGCTTGATCACAAGCTTTCCCATCTTTCCGGCTCCAACAACCAACATTCGAGCAGTAGTGTGTGATGATTCAGGAAGCTTCATGAAAGCCAGTTCAACAGCAGCGGAGCTCACAGAAACAGCTCCGGCAGCAATACTAGTCTCGGTTCTAACACGCTTCCCCACAGTAATTGCATGCTTGAACAACCCACTAATGTTCCTTCCGAAGCCAAGAATACCTTCTCCAGCTTTGACAACTTGTCTAACTTGTGCAAGAATTTGACCCTCTCCAAGAACAAGAGAATCAAGACCAGCCGAAACTTCAAAGAGGTGCTGGGTAGCATCCTTATTGTACAACAAAAATCGATGCTCACAAATCTCAGAGACTGGGATGCCACTAGTCTGCAAACCAAATTGTAGTTAGCTAAAACTTATGCCTTGAAATTTTCACATAAAATTGATTAATGAAACTTAGGTAAATATGACAGAACTACAAAGGCCAATGAGTAATGTACCTTTGACATCCATTCCGTAACTTCTTTGACTCCACGATGTTGGGAAAGAGCCACAACATATATTTCCATCCTGTTGCAGGTGCTAAGAACAGCAGCCTCTTCTATATGATTCAAACCACATAACTCTCCGATGGCTCGTGGCAATTCTGCTTCTGGGATGGCAAGTTTCTCACGCATCTCCACGGGTGCAGTGTGAACACTGAGCCCTATGACAACAATGCTGCTCCTTTCCTTTGTATATCCTGGCATGGACCAAAAGCAAGATTTTCGGTAAAACAGTCATAAAATGAAAATTATCTAATGGCATGTGTATGCTTTTGCAAAAAGGATCATCCATCGCAATTTTGACTAAAATTCATAGAACGCCTTAAATATTTTGAATTCTATACTAAAGATGGACATCATATGCAACTGTTGGTTGCTTAAAATCTTGTAGTTCTCAGACATTAAAGGCATAAAATTATGCCAATTAGCCATGTCCATGGAGACTCTTTCCTTCCTCATCTTCAAAACCAAAACTCATGGAACTAGCAAGCAATTCAAATGTACATATTAAGGATTAGGCTCTACATTCAAGGCATAGCTCAAAAGGTTTTGACTCTTTTTTTTCTTCCATTAAACCATATAAATACACCAAATAGGAGAATCTAATGATTTATTTTGGAGAAGTTTCTTAATCTCAATTAACTAGACGTTCCTTGTAAATTATTCCTCTAATATCTAAAAATTAATTAACAAGTCAAACATGTCTGCTTCATAAAAAAATTGAAACTTTTCAGTGAAATCAAATTAAACAACAATCTGATCAAATAACAATTGACAATTAACAAAAAAAGAGTAGCAGAAATTAAAGATAAACGTACTGTCAGCTGCAGATGTCTTGAGTTGTTGAAGAGCTGAGAGTGCAGAAGCCTTAGAAGGATCGATTTTTTGGAGTTCCAAAGCGGCGTTGGATTCAGCAGCTTCACATCTAACTCCCCCATTCCTCGAAACCATACCTTTATTTCCACGATTAGGCCTGGGAAAGACCTTCATTTGCTGTTGATACGGAAAATAAGCCCCAGAAAAAGAAGCCGAAGACGATGAACAATAATTCATCAACGAACTATCCAATTTAGCAGCGGAAAAAGTCGAAGAAATCGCCATGGGTTTTGAGAAACTGAAAAAAAGCACACGATCTAAACCCCCCTAAAAGATTAAAACCCAAAAACCCAAATTAAAGGGAGAAATAGAGGGTGAGCTTGAATGGGTTCTCCCTTTCTAAACAAAGGGTAAGGGAGGCGTGTGGTTTGATTAGGTATGGCCTCTGGTTGACAAAAAGAAAGGGGGTGGGTTGAGTCGGTATGAAAATCAAACAACGACGGGTCAATTCAAGCATTTGGGATTGGGGAAAAACAGGAAAAAGAATGTGAGGAAAAATTGGATTTAATTATAAATTGGGGTTCTGATTGGTTGATGGAACACACGTTTTGTCCACACTCCTTTCTTCTGACTTTAGTTTGTTTGGTGGGCGATAATTTAATTTATTTACGGTTTAATATATTATAAAATTAATAATAAACATATGGAAGAACAGAGAAATGCATGTATTTCGTTTATCATTAACAATATTTCCGATATTTCTATAAATTTTATATTTACTGAGATATACAAGGGTTAAGTTTTACATATATGCTAAAAAAAACTTTTAAGAGAGTAGGCTGAAAATTTTAGAATTTATTGATCTATGTTCTTTTTAGAGAGAGAAAGAAAAACGGTTTTTATAAGATGTGTTGTCAAACGCGTTCTATAGGACATATTTTCTTTAGTATTCCAAACTTTTTCAATGTTATTTACAATATAAGAAACAAATCTATTAAATTAGTTTTCTTTGTATCATATCATATTGTGAGTTTAAAATTTATAATTATTTTTGTTACTTATCCATTTAAGTTTTTCTCTGTTCATTTGTTAAGTATAATATTTTGACAAAGCAAAGAATTTCTCAAAATGTTCGAAAAAAAGATTAAAACTTAGACTTGCGTATTGTAGTATATCTTACTTCAAGAATTAATATTAACTTACACTTTACAGAAAAACTTAACGAATAAATGAATAAGTTAGCGTTTTCACTAAATGGGCTAGTGTTTTAATTAGCTCTTCTCCTTTATGCTCCCAGGTTGTGTGGACATGTTGGCTTCGTATGCCCTGGGTTCTTACAGTATGTGCATAACCTCAATGTGTCTCTCCACTCCTAAATATCCATATTTTCTCGTATTTGAGTTGCGTTCCCTCGAACTTTCGGCTTGCTCCGCGAGTTCTTACCGATACCAACTTGAAAGGAGCGTGCGAGGTAAGGAACCACATGCTTTCATCCAGGACATGTGGGAATTCAGATTTCCAAACATTGTACGTGCGTTCAAGTTTTTAAACTTCATCAACGTAGGTCATGCAATCTATATGTTCCGAGGCACATGCCGTAATTGCATGTGTGCATGGATAATGAAGTGCTTGAAATCTCTTACAGTCGCAGGTCATTTGTTTGAGGTCTACGCAATACGCTCCACTAATAACTCCATGGTCGAGTCTATGGTGTTGCTTAACCCAAAATACTAGATTTGGTCATGAGTGAAATGCTGAAGTAATTGAGTTCGCGATTTTTACATTTTTCCCAATATCTTTCAACACCGACTAGCACCAAACGTGATTGCCCTTTATCTATCCCGCGTATGCCTCGACCCACTTTGGAAACAAGACTGTTAATCAAAAATACTTTTCCTTGACCATCGAGGTTATTGGAAAATGATGCATCCACTTCAGTACGAAATTAATGCATTCCCTTAAGTTCCAGGTCATGTGCCCGTATATTAGTCCTGCATTATACGACTGCGTCCACTGCTCTTTTGGTATCCCATCGAGGTACTCCATATCAAGTCGATTTACAGCACGTAGTCTCTCCAACATTTTATGGAATCGATGTTGGACGAGTTCGTACCTTATCGATGACAATCAACAATGCATTCAAGAAAAGCGACCCAAAACCTATATGTTAAATTATTTTACAAGAAACCAATTATATGCACAACGTACCCATGTTAATGACATGTCATCGCTCCGCATCCTTATGGTGTCGACCTATGTAGTTAAACCTATGTGGCACAAATAATACCTATGGTGTGCACCATCCCAGAGGCTTGAACGTTGATCAAATGCAACTTGTATTTCGGTGTCCCTGTTGGAAATGATGCACACATCGAGTTATGGCACAACATGTATTCTCAGGTTAGTTAAGAAGAAATTCCAATCATCACTGGATTCTTCCAAAGTTATAGCAAAAGTTATTGGCAGGATTCTTTAGTTACCATTTTGTGCAACAACTAATAACAACTTATGTTCGTATCTCTCGTATAGGAATATATAGTCAATTTGGACAAGTGGCTTACAGTACCGAATGCAGTTATACATTGCTTGAAAGTCCGAAAAAAATGGTGGAAAACTCTTTTTCCAGCAACCAAGTGATCGGTAATAGCTCAATTACGAAACTTGGTACGTACCATTCCAGTATATAACACTATTGCCATAATTCATTATAAGATTTCTCCCACCCACTATGCATATTCTCCAATGCCTTCAACTTTCCAAATCATGCCTTGTGGTAAGACACAGTGTAATCGAACTCGCTACGGATGTGTGCGATCAAAATAGAGATCGAAATCTTGGGACTCGCTTTGACCATGGGTAATATAAAGTCAGATATCATATCTGAATCCAATTTCGGATGATTGTTCAACATGCTTGAAAAATAATAAATTAGGTCACCATACGTAATAGAATGTTCGAAAAAAGGTCAGAATTTGAGTGTATGTTGTTAACCATGATACATACCAGTTACAAGACATGTATGTGATGCGGTAAACTTCCTAATCGTCTAGAATGATGACTTCTTCCTTACAGATGCCATGATTTTCCATGGTTATCCTGTTCCACGCATTACGCAATTTGCCTCATATTTCTGAGATCGGGAGCATGTAACGGTGAAGTTGATGCCAAACTGTAAGTTATACCACTTGACAACGACTATAAAGCATCTTTGGAGTCAAACTCCATCCCAACCTCTAAATGGCCAAAATCTATCGATAAAGATGCATGCCCCAATCTTCTATGAGGGAGGTCTAGGAATTCTAAACCTCTTTCAACAGCAAGATCGAGAGTTCGCATGTGGGGTCGAGGTTGGTACACTGTGAAACCCAGGTCATCCCATCGAGCAATGTTCGAAGCTTCACCGTCATATCCTCCATCTTCTGATTCAGTAGGAATGAGATGAAGTTTTGAAATTACTGTGATTTCTGCCTTCTTTATTGAGTAATTATTTGTTTCTTCGTCCTCTTTGATCTCTTCATTATCAATCCCGATTGCAAGTCTAAGGTTCAATGCGCCCTCGCCGGTTGAGTTTAACTAGCCAACATGAGGAGATTTACAAAAAAAATCTAGCTATAAGTTTAGTTATGACTTTAGCACCATGTTTAGTAAAAGTATTACACTTTTAACACACCTCTTAATACATCAATTTAAAATAACCAATTGTTTGGTTTTAAAAAAAAATAACAGTCCCATAACTTTTTTGCGCTAACTTGAGTAAAAAAAACTCACCTCTTTTAGGTGGGGTTTATTTTTGTGTGTTTTTCGGCTTTTTTATTAGAATAACCTAAAAAATTGATTAATTACGTAAATAATTCATTTTTTTATAAAATACGAAAATAACTTAAAATCTACAGTGAAAGTTGGTAGAGCCAAATAATATGGCGCCACCAACATGCCACGTCAGCAATGCAGATAAGAATATCAATTTTTTGGTGAAGCCATGTAGAATGGCATCATCTGTATAAATACCATAAAAATACTGACATATCTGAAAAATAAAAAGACTTTAAAATAATTTTCCTTTTTTTGGTGGAGCAATATTAAATGGTGCCACCACTTACCAAGAAATGTCAGCCTTTTTTTAATTATTTATTTTTATTATTATGTTTTACAATAAATAAAACAAAATTATATATTTTTTAAAACTCTAAACTTTTTCTTTTTGGCTCGAATAAGAACCCTAACACCACGTTTGGTTCGCTGTAATGGAATAGAGCTGTAATGTAATAGAACTCTAATAGAATAGGGCTGTAATCAGTATTTTAATTGTTTGATTGAATGGAATGTAATAAAACTGTAATAATATTTTTATGTTTGGTTGAATGGAATGGAATAGAACTGTAATAATATTCTTGTGTTTGATTAAATGAAATGATGTTATAATATTATAAGGAAAAAAACTTAAATTATTGTTATTAAATTTTAATAAGATTATTATTAAATATAATTTAATAAAAAAAATAAACATTTTAATCATATTTTAACTTGATTATTATTAAATACAATTTAATAAAATAGTATATAATTTAATAACATTCTTAAAATAATTATTATTAAAATATGAATTAATAAAAATTATAATATATAATATAAGAAAATAATAAATAACCTACTTTATTAATTTTAAACTGTAATACATATTTAATGTGCTTAAATATCATTAGCGAAATAAATAATTTAATTATCTTCTAAACTAAAAAATAAAAGATTAGAAGTATAAATAGCTTGAGAATTATATTTTTCATTCAAACAAATTCTATATATCATAATCTATATGTTAAATTTTATAACATCAAAAAGTTACAATAGTCTGCGACATTCTATTAATGGCATCTTACTATCCAAATATTACATATACAAAAAGTTAACAAAACACCACCAACACAACCATGATTTTTAATGGTCAGAAAGAAATCTTCTCATCCATTCCAACTGCACAGAAGAAGGTAAACTAAACAAAACGATCATTTGCGTTGGATGGTCTGGGATTTTGCTCAACGCACAAAATCGCTCATCCTCAGTTAATCCTTCTACTTCACATAAGGTAGGATATAATTTTTGAGCACTTTCTTGAATCACTTTCTCGGAGGCAATACTCCTACTTAATTCAATTTCAACAGTTTGTATATTTTCCCCAAAAAATATGGCAGCATCAGTAATTGAAGTAGAAATTTGTTCACTTCCATCAGAAGTCTTTTTTTTCTTTTTCGAAGATGTGGAACCATCTTGGTTTGGCTTCGACGTTTGCGGTTGTGTAGCCGAGACATCCATCTCATCCAAGGAAACATCATATTCGCATTCATAGTAATTGTTTTCTTTTTCAAGGTTATTTGTAGTAGTTACATCCTCAGCATCTATTTCTTCAATAATATCTGCAGCTGTTTGAGCATCATTCCCAGTGGCTCGATCTTTTGCATATATGGAAGTAAGCTGCTCATAATAAGGGAAACTACGATGTCTGAATTGACCGGCTGCTTTATGACTCTATAAAAAAATAAAGAATCCACATTAGATATAAGTTTGGTCAAAACATGATAATAAAAGATAGGAAATAATTCTTACACTTATATATGAGTTCCACACAGCATCTTCAGCAACAACCATTTGCTTATGTTCGTCCCAACCAAAGTCGCTATTGTTTCTTCCACTAAGCATGTCGTAAACAGTTGTCCAATCGCTTTTCAATGTCTTAATCCTCGATTCAAGATTAGGTTTAGCCTTCAACATAGCATGAGGTAAAACCTTTTCTATCATTCTTTCCAGCTCATTTAAATAACCGGCCTTAAATCTCGTATCTGCATTAAAGGTACCAATATTATGCAAGTCGACCATACAGGCAACTAACGCAGCATCTTCTTTAGGTACCCATTTCCTTTTGACTCCTCGAGAATTTTGAGAAGAAGCAATTGATTGTGAAACGCCAGACATAACTATCTTAAAAAAGGCAAATTAAAATTAAGTTAGATATCTTCAAATCACATTATAAATTAATTTTAAAACATAATTTTATTTATAATTGAAAGCCTAAACCCAAAACAAACTTGGTTGAAAGGGATTACTCTATTTCATTCTTTCTTTGCAAAAGCACATGTATCTTAAGTGAAAAAAAAACTCACTGTGGAAAAAGCAAAACCCAAGCTTTGTGTTGTTTATGAATTTGAGAATTTTGACTACACTTTATTGTCCTTGTTCTTCTTCTCTTTGTCACCTTCTTTGGTTGTAACATAAGGTGTAGACTGTAGAGATAAGAGAAGATGGTACAATGCAAGTGAAGTTTATTTCCAAAGTTAATGGCGATATTTATATAATACGTGTTGCAATTGTAAAACAGGCTCTTCTTAGTCTGAGATCCTAAATTTGTTGCTTCCATTTGCAGCAAATAATGAAACACTTATAGAGAATGTTTATCAAAGCACATACAAATATAACCATTAAAATAACTTAAGGGAGTTTCATTCTAAATCATATATATATAATTATTATGACTTTAAAACCTAAAAGAGGCTAAACTTGGGCAGTTCCTAGGTAATCTCAGTTCCATAAACTTTGAAATGTTGGTACTTTAGTACCTGACTGTAGTAGTATCCAAGACACCACAACATCACATACCTGGCTATGAAGTTACAATATAAAAAAATGCAATAAGAATCTCAATGTAAAATTAGGAATCACTTCTTGTGAGTTTATATAAAAATGAAATGGATATGACCCAAATCAAGTCACTGCCAAAAATCAATAATTGAGCTTAAAATCAAATTCAAAGTCCAAAAAGTAAAATAAGGCTCATTATCAAAATCAAAATTCAAGGGCTAGGATCGATTTGAAATATATATACACAAATTTGAATCCTAACCTTAAACAATATATTATCTATATTAAAATATCTAAAATGAAATTAATTTAACAATCAAACACCTTCAAAGACCCACAACTTGGAAACAAATATTTTTCTTGGGATTTTGAGCTATTCCAAATTTTCTTATAAGAACAAAATCATGGCAAAACATCATGCTATATCATGAGATAGTTCAACTGAATGAGATCCTTTCATATTGGTGTCAAAAGATCATCTCATCATTTGAATAAAGATAAGGAAAAAATAACAACCATAAACAAAAGAAGCAACTTCATAAACAATGCCCTACCTTGAGGCTTTTGTTAAAATTTCACGGGTTTTACTATTGCTGACAAGCCAATCCCTTCGCATGCCATTCTTTCTTGATGCACTGACCCAAGTGTCTACTTGAACAACATCACCCCTATATGACATATACATAGGTATAATGTTCATTAGTATCAAATTGGCAAAATCAAGCCAAATTACATGCCTCAATGACATTACATTGTGCATTGTATCAGTATGCTTTCTTGATGATACACATAAAACTACAACTACACAGATAAGACCAAGGTGGCTTATCATGTGTATATTTTGTCACTAAAGGAGTAAACCATGAACACAAAAGTATGATTTACCAAGTTGGATAATGATCAACCATAACTTGCATCCGAGTGACTACCCATATTAGGTTTTTCTTGCAATAAGAATATCAAACACTACAACATCACATACTTGGCTATGAAGTTACAATGTAAAAAAATGCAATAAGAATCTCAAAGCAAGTTCAGCTGATTGTTGAATATCAAATAACAAGTCAGTATTCTTCAACTTGTTCCACTCACATTTCAGCTCTTTCTTTCACAAAACAAGACAACTTTTCTTTCAAGAAAAAAAACCCAGTATGATTATACCAACAATAGTTATCAAACAATATAATCCTGTATGAGTTATTCACCTTGAATGAGGAAACCAAATATTCATTACCCATCTATCACATATGGCTAAATGGTTGTTTTCTATACCATAATTCTAAAAGGGAGGAAGTGAGGATTGGTAGTATAATTCAGGGACTAGGCTCGTGATCAAATGGCAGTTATCAATCAATTGCAAAGCATTTGAAAAATGGAGCACCTTTTCTCTATAAATTCATGCAAAATAGCTCTACTTCAAGATCAGACAAAACAAAACCAGCATTATATACAATGTTCAACTTTATTATAAACAATTAGATTAAACCAATGAAGCAATAGACAATAAACACAAAATAAGTTTACCACTTAATGAGCCATCCAAAGAGGAAATGTTGCATAATAAGAACCTTTTCAAGCACTTCAGCTTTATACATTTTAAGCATCCCAGTATTCACCTTATTCCAATGGGTTAATAAACTAGGGTTTTTTTTTCCTTTCAAAACTTTAAAATGGGAAACTCTAATTCGTAAGCAGAGAAGCAAAGAGATGAAATTGTAACAATGAAAGTGAGATTGAGGGGAATAATAACCTTACTAGGATCAACTTTTGGGAAGCTTCGAGGATAAACTCGGTCAATTACTTTGGGGAAGCTATGGAGTAAAACGTGTACAATGCCTTTTTAGAGTAGATATTCAGGAAAATGGGAAGGAAAAATAACAAAAATCTAGCAAAAAGAAAGATGAACTGAAAGCAGTAATAGAAATCAATGGCCTGGAGTAAAGGTAAGAAAAGTAAACAAATGGATAGAAAGGGCGATAACTAGGTGCAAGCAAGACGACCAAGAAGAGAAATAAATTAGAAAGAAAGCAAGCCTGAAAGAGATGAAGATGAAAGAAACAAAAAAGAGAAGTCTGAAAGAGAGAGTGAGGGTAAAATTGGAAAGGCTAAACGAATAGAGATTCTGTGGAGAGGGAAGGGAATAGAAATGGGTGTTTTTTCTGCATAAAGTTGTAATGGAATACACCCATGATGGGTATTCCATTCAACCAAACAAAGGATATTTGGTGGGCCCATTGAATTGTGGTGTAATGAAATGGCTATCACAGCCAACCAAACAGAGTGTAAATGTTTTTTCTTTTTTGCTCCAAGTTTCCTAACCTTAAGTTCGAGGGGCAACGACGATTAGGGGAGTTTCTTTTTGTTTTCTCGAAGACAAGTGACATCGACACTATTGCTGAGGTTAGTTTTTTCTTATTTTTTATTGAATCTGCTCGAATTTTCTCGTCTATTATTCTGTCTTGGTATGATTTGGGGAGATCATTTAGAATATTATTGTTTATGCTTTGATGAAGTTATTTTATTTGATGAATTTTTGGTTGAGTTACTACATGGAATTTGGTTTAGGAGAGGCCATTTAGTTCTTGTTGTTTATGTTAAATATATTATTCAATCTAATTTAAAACGACTTCACCAAAAATAAAATATACATTTAAATTAAATTATATATTTAAATATTATATAATAAATAATAAAAAAATAATTGGATGACACCATTTAAAATGGATCCACCAAAAAAAGAAATTTAAAATTTTACCATTTAATATGGCTCTACCAAAAAAAGAAAATTGTTTTAAAGTCCTTTTATTTTTTAGATATTTTAGTATTTTCATGGTATTTATACAAGTGACGTCATTCTACAAGGTTCCACCAAAAATTTATTTTTTAATCTGAGATGCTGACGTGGCATGTTAGTGGCTCCATATTATTTGGCTCCATCAACTTTCACTATAAACTTTAGATCATTTACGTATTTAATCAAAAAAAATTAGATTAATTTTATAAAAAAGCCATGTTTTTCCTTTACAATTTTCCTAGCGTGAGGTTTATAAAATAACCAAATGATTTGAGAATTTTTTGCTTTCACTCTCATTACCGTTTGAGTTATTGAATCCATGTATGTGGTTTCCTGATTTTTTCTTTCCTGTACATTTTAGGGTTTTTTTTCTTTTAACTTTTTTTTTCCTATTTTGTAGACAATATAATCTTAGTTTCTTGAAAAATTACATCTTAAGAGGTCAACAGTCTCCTCTCTTATTTCGGGTTCTTTCTCCTTCTCCTCTGTTATTTATCAATTTGTTTCTAGTAAATGATTATTGAATTTAAACGTTAATTGACTCATAGTTTGATCTTTAAAAATTATGTTTGATCTAAACATTTTTAAAGTAATCGAGAAATATATTGATAGTCAAATTAAAAATAGATAGATAAACAGAAACCAAATTTATGATGTACCCAATCATTTTTATGCCGGTAATTGAATTCTTGAATTAAGATTTAGTATACAGTTCATTTTTTACATTGTAATTTTTTAAACAAATGATGAATTTATGGGCAAAATTAATATTTTATAGAATAACACGTGTTTAACATTTTAATCAAACAAAATAATATATATTTATTATATGATTAATAATCTACCTAACAAATAATAGACTATTTTAATTATCATATTAATACACTATTTTTTTCGCTTATTAAAACATATGTATTAAATGAAATTTTATGGTTGTAATGAAACGAAGCGTAAGTTTATTAATAGAAAATTAATATATTATGGTTAACAAATATCACCACACAATTAATTTGCATATGAAACATGTGGAAAATCATTATTGAGAAGTTTTTGCCTAAATTTATTAATCATCATCATTTTATAAATGCAAATATGACTTAACATCATCGGAGAGAATCCAACAGCTTTTATCAAAAGTTTTTTATTGGAATATTCAACATATCCCTCGAGATGAGAATAAATTTGCAGATAGATTAATTAAGACGGTTCGCTATAAAAGAATAGGATTACGGTTTTTGGAAAATCACTACTTAAGGGACTAGTTTAATTTCTTTTGTTTCATAAAAAAAACGTAAAAATATATTTATAAAAATCAAATAAGGATTTGATTAAAATGACTAAGAGTTTAAAAATTATAGTGTCTTAAATTATGTGCAAATATTTACATAAAAAATAAAATACTCATAAATTAATATATTTTTTTATAAAAGAATTTTTTAATTAAATGTTTGATTAATTTGTAATATAATTTAATTAACTATTTTAAATATGATATGGATTAATGATTTATAGTTTTAGTTAGTTGGTGCTTGAAATTTCCCAATCTTAAAGAAAACAAAGTTAAATAATGGGTTGTTCCTTTGATCCTGTAATTTGTCTACGTTAAGAATGATTCAATCAGGGAGAAAATCAAAATAAATCCATAATAAAGAATATAACTTGAATGGGTCCATTGAAATGAAAAATCTAGTGGGTTTGAACATTGAAGCAAACTAAAGTTCAACCGCGTGTCACATACAGATTTAATTATGGGCCGGGTTTGGTTCGTCTGTATTAAAATTTATTTATATATAATACATCAAATACATTAAAAATATTAAAATAAATATTTTCCAACAAATTGGAAATACATTAAAAAAGAAAGTTTTTATACTTAAATAAATGATAGCTGCAACTTAATAAGCAAATGTCTTTAAAATAGTAGCAAAATTGATAATAAAATAAGAGTCATACAATATTCAAACAATAACAACAAAATAGTAGTAATATAATAGCAAAATGACAACAAAACAACATCAAAATGATAGCAAACTGTAGCAAAACAACAATAAACAATAGGGAATTTTTTTAAACAAATCCAAGTCGGGCCAAAGTAAAAAAATCTTACTCAAACTCTAATCCATTTAAAAAACGGATCTTATTTTTTGTCCAAACCTATTTTTCAAAAATATATATTTTTTCAAACCTTCCCACTCGATCCCACCTCTATAGCAAAAGGAAATTAAAGAATATGTAAAAGCATATAATGCCATTCCAAACAAGAGACAATAAATGCTTGATTGAATTAAATGAAGGCATCCAAGTCTCTCGTGTGACTCTTTCACCCGAAATTGGAACAACACCAAATCAAGGCTACTAGTAATGCAAGGAAACATTCATAAATTCATAGAATTAAAATGGAATATGCTGAATTACCATCTTATGCATTCAATTCGCCTTGTTCCATCATCAATGTCTGAGGACCTTGAGTTTTTGTTGATCACCATGCCAACCACAACAATAACTTGAACCAGCAAAGCACCCAAAAGTAAGAAGATTGAGTTAATCAAATATCTCTATGAGGTATGAGGAATTTCTTCAAATATGCTACAAAGATTTGTAACCATGGATGCCAAATTTTAACACTACAACCAGTGGCGGAGTCAAGGGGAGGCTGGCAAGGCCTCGATCTTCCCTAAAATAATTTTTTTTCATTTCGATCCTTTATAATTTATAAAATTTTAAATTAGTAATGGTAAAATTGCACTTTACTCCCAAAAATAATAAAAATTTGATTTAATCCTTTAAAATTATAAAGATGTAGACTATTAAGATAATGAAATTACATTTTTACTATCGTAAAAATATACAATTTAAGTCTGGGCTCCCTTAAAAAATTTTATGACTCCGCCATTGACTACAACTCTTTTCCTGCGAAGCAAAAAAATTTAAGAAAAGGTACATTGGCAACATCAACACCATCAATTATGAAGTTGAATTTCTCATCACCAGATTAAGATGCTTCACTTATCTTGTAATAATTCGACTTCAGTCGATGTTGGACAATGTGATTTCGGAGCCGGATTTCATAAATTGAATTAGTGAAATTATTAATCAAAGAATTTACATATCTAGTGCTAGATTTTAATATTGAATTTTTGAGTAATTAATCGAGAAAATTGTTAATTATAGTACATGGTTTCAATTGCGAAAGTGTCTTCACAATTGAGATTTGAATAAAGAAATGTTTGAGGCCTTATAAGGCAAATGAAACAAGGATCTAATGGTTATTTAACCATCATTATCACATGGTTAGTGGAATGGAATGATCTCTTCCATCCATTTCCAGTTAGTTGATTAATGATAGACCATGGCCATCCATTATAAGTTAACGAGGCTTAATTAATCAACTAATCATCCATATTTGTAACACTCAAAACTCGAAACCGTTGCCGATTAAGGTCTTGGCATCCTATTGTTCATCTATCACTGTTCGTCTTTTATTTTCATTTCAATCAGTCTTATTTTAATAAAAATGTGCACTTAACATATCATAAATCATCAATCGATTAAAAATCACAACTCAATAAGGGCAAAAAGGTCATTTGCATTATTTTTGGACACTTCTACCGGTACATGATGAACATTTACCGGTAGTTGTCAAGTTAGAAAATAGTTCAGAAATATTGCAGAGTTCTACCGATACTCGAGATGATTCTACCGATACATATGACACAACTACCGAAACAATTCATGCAACTACCGATACCAAAAACTCCAGAGAGCAAAAATCTTTATCCTACAACTTCTACCGATACAATCATTCTTACTACCGATACATCAATACCATAAACTACCAATACTTGTATCTTAACTACCAATACAACCTAGGTCAAAGAACAACCTTTCTCCTACCCTACACTTCTACCAATACATGCATAAGTTCTACCGAAACAAGTATGCAGGATCTCAAGAGTAATGCCAAGATACAAGTTTAATATCTCAAACACAACCAGTATAAGTTATGCATTAAACTATCACATAACATACATAACTTTTAAGTCTTACAAGCATTATAAGCCTAAGCATCTAAGTCATACTTCATGCCATTTACACAATCGAAATAGAAGGATTTCAACATCTTTTAGTTCAATCTCAAGTTAATATCATCCCAGTACATGCCATATAACCAAGTGATGAAATAACTACCGAACAACTCCGGGATAGTGTGATGCTCCATGTTGATCTGATCCCCGAACAGCAAAATTGAATCTACAAAACAACAGCAATTTCACAGGTAAGCACTTCATAGCTTAGTAAGTTCATAAAGTTAAATAGATTTACCAAACTTCAAGAGTTGAAAAATCTAATCAACTGCATTGATTAAATTGTATACATTCGGGTAAGTTTCGATTCACATTTGATACTCATGATAACACAGAGTCATCGGATCTTTAATCCGCAATGGATTTCATTTCATTCATATACTCACGATGACACATAGCCACCGGACCTCATAATCCGTAAAGGATTCATATACTCACGATGACACATAGCCATCGCACCTCATAATCCGTAAAGGATTCATATACTCATGATGACACATAGCCACCAGACCTTATAATCCGTAAAGGATTCATATACTCACGATGACACATAGCCATCGGACCTCATAATCGATAAAAGATTCATATACTCACGATGAAACATAGTCATCGGATCTCATAATCCGTAAAGGATTCATATTCTCACGATGACACATAACCATCGGACCTCATAATCCGTAAAGGATTCATATACGCACGATGACACGTAGTCATCGGACCCTTTTTTCATTTACGGCTCAAAGTCCGTTGCCTTTCGTTTTCTTTATTCTCGTTTTCCATCTCTCCATCACCATTTCAATTCATTACAATGGTTTACAATACAAAATATGAAATTCAAACTAGAATTTAACCATACGAACTTACCGGATTGATTTATAGTATCGGCTCAAGTACAAGAACTATCCGCTAATAAAATATCCAAGTCTAGCTCCCGAAATTGTATAGCCCCTAATGACATATCCTTTGTGTCCCAAATATTCATGAAGTTCATATGTGTCATATACCATGTCTAATTCAATTAACTTTCATCGCATTATACCTTTTCCAGCAAACATCCGTATAATCCTTATTTATTAGACAAGATATCGAATTAACTAACCATGTCATTTAGTTCAATTTCTATTTGTCATATATCAACCAAATTAATTCATTCGTAACATGAATAACAACAAACACAACACATAATTATTTAAGCGTTTCGTTGTCACCTGATTTCAACTATATCATTTTATTACTTTTAATCATACTCCTCAATACAATTTCATTTCAATTTAATTCAATATCTCAATTTAATATTTACTAAACAAATAAATTTAAATACAACATACTTAAATAATTTCAATAATTTACAAACAGAAGTTGAATCAATTATTTATTGTACGAACTTACCTGACGAAATTACAGTTAAAGTAAACTTCAGGGGTAAATTCGTAATTTTCCTTTTTCCATGATCAAGACACGATCTTGATCTATTACAATAATTTCATTAAATTATTTAAATCAACATGAATTTTTAATCATTTGATGCAATTAAGTATTTTTGGTATTTTTATAAAATTACCCTTAACTTTTTATTTTTATTCAATTTAGTCCTTTAGCTCAAACTTGCAAATTTAACCATTTTTAAACAGAATCAAGTTCACCTGAATACTATTGTACTTCAATACAGCCCAATTTTACAATTATTTCACCTTAAGTCCTTGTAAATTTATCACTTTAACATTTTAGTCCTTAAACAATAAAATCATCAAAAACTACTTTACAAAATAATCAAATCTAACAATCAAGCTTATAAATCTCACATAAACTTTCAAGAACAGGCTTATTCATCAATGGCAAAATTTATAACATTTGAAAAATCATAAATTAGTCCTTGGGTTAGCTTGATCAAGCTAATACGAACTCAAAAACATAAAAATTACTAAAAACGGGTGAGATTCCACTCACCAAATTGGAGCTCAAAACTAGCCGAATGTGCTTGGTGTTCTCCAAGGTTTTCTTTCGACCAAAGATTGAAGAAGAAGAAGAAGAAGAAAAATAAGGATTTTCTCACCTTTCTTTAGTTTAATTACTTAAATTTTATAGTTTACTCTTTTACCCTTAATTATATCATTGAATTTCAACATTTCCAACTCCAAAACCGTCCACTACTTTCATTGGTGGTCTAATTACCATTTAGGTGCTTCAACTAAACCTCCAATTGACACCTAATACTTTTAATTAAACTTTTGCACCTTTTACGATTTAATCCATTTCATTTAATTAACTATTTAAACGATTAAATTTTATAACCAAATTCTAATACAATACTAATGACCTCATAAATATTAATATTTACGGCCTGACATATCAAATTCGTGACCTCAAAATCATCATTCCTGATCATATAGGAAAAATAAACTAATTAGTAAATCCTTATTTAATTAGGATTTAATAGCAATTTACCAAAATCTAAAGAATTACAATTCATTTCTATTATTAAGCCATTTAAGGAGGGTCAAATTTCATAATTGGTCCTTCAATTGTATTAAATTTTGATTAAACAAACTTATTTACAATTTAGCCTTAAACTAAAAAGGACTAAAAAGGACTAAATGAAGAAATAACCCAAAAGTTAGTAAAAGGTAATCATATCCTTCACCTCTTTGACTTTTTGACCATAGTGTAATTACCACTTTGGTCCCTTTTATTTTTAATCAATAGCAATTAACTTTAACCCTTTTCAATTTAATCCTTTTTCATTAATTAAGCAAGTAATCATCAAAATTACCCCACCGAACTTCAATTCACATATAATAAGACTTTTTAAATATTTAATAAAATATTTACGGCCCTTAATTTCAGAGATGGGGTCTCGATACCTCATTTTTTAAAAACCACTTGACTTTTGAACCAAACCACTTATACAAACTTTTAATTTAATAATTAAAATTCCCCAATTTAAAATTCTATATAAAATTAATATTGACTTATTTAATTTAATTACTCATTATAAAAAAAAATTCGGCGGGTTTGTGGTCCCGAAACTATTATTTTTGACACCATTGAAAAACGGACTGTTACAATATTTAAGCCAAGTGAGTGGGAGAGAGGGAGAGGGAAACCAAATATCATCTCCTTCATCTAAGTGTAGTCGTCCATGCTTAAGGAAAGGAAAGAAAATTCTTTTAAGTACTTGCCATTTTCGTTCCTTTAATTAGCAAATTGGTAAGTTTTCCTTTGAAATTTTTATGGATTTTTCTTGTAAAGACCTTGCTGCAGCCAGCCTATCCATTAGTTTTTGTTATTGTGTGAGCCACCAAGAAGTGCTCAATGAAGTTGTATGCGAGAAGCAAACCTCATGAGAGGGAATTCCACTTCTAGAATAAGGATTATGTTCAGGGGACAAGATATCTGTCAAGACTATTCCTCTTTGCGGAAAGTCTATGGTGGGTACATTGCCATAATGATAGTCGTAGAGAGGAAACAAGCAAGTAGAATTGCAAGCTCATATAGCCATATGGACGATAACTTGTTGGTCCAGCAAGTCAGACCAACCTTCATGTATGAGATAAGCGAGTCCCCTAGTAAAGGTTAGAATGAAATGAGGATTATTAGAAGTAATCCCATATTGTTAACAATAAGGTGGATTAAGGATGGGTTCGCCAAAGTGGCGAGTCATGCTAGAGGTCAACATGGTAAGGAAATGTCAATAAGTCATTCGGGACTAGTGTAAGGGAAGAGGGAGTTCAACAAGGAAGAGACTGATCATGAAAGACCGCCTAGAAAGGTATGTCCTAAGAACCCGCGGGTTGAAAGACGAGGAAGCTAGTATAGAGGACAACGAACATCCCGAGCAAGGAAAAAGAGCAAGGAAATTCTAGAAGTAAGGATAAGACTCACTTATAAGGCAAAGTATTTGGGATACGGATGAGTGGAGAGTCTGACCAGTGAAAGGTTAAAAGTGAGTTGAGTAGCTCAAAATATCAGGTGAAATCTACCACCCTGGTAAAGAACACTCGCCTTGAGCGAGCAGGGAATGTTTATGTTTAGTATATTTTACGTTGTTTACCGTCGTGTGATAAGGTTTGAATATGATGTAACGAAGGAACTCACTAAGTTCATTCGAACTTACAGAGTTGAATGATGTTCGTAGGACTTGTGAGGATGATCAAGGACTCCGAGGAGGGACTAAGCCAAATGGATTGGAGATCGGGGATCACAGGCAGTTAGAGTCGTACACATAGGAAGAGGGTACTGTTGGAGGCTTCACCTTAGGAACAATAACAACGAAACCAAATAACATCCCTAGAATATGGACTTTTAGGACAGATAGTCCCTAGCTAAAATTGAAGAGCTATTTTGTAAACAAATAGTTTGGTTAGAAATAAAAATTGTGAGGTTCTAAACATTCAGTGGCTTAAGACCTTAGTTGTAAGAATTATTATCGATTTTATTTTTAGATAGTTTTATCTTAGTCTATTTTATAGCAGTTAAGTTAGCAAAAATTTAGAATAGGTGAACTCGATCCAATTGTAACACTCCATACTCAATTCTGAAGGACGAGTCGAGCGTGGGGTGTTACATATATAGCCTTAACTTGTTACAACCACTCACCGAATTAACCTCAATTACTACAGTTTAATACTCTCCAATAAAACCTATGAAAAGCAATGCAAAATACAAGTAAAAACCAACAGAAAAGATATTAGAAAATGCAACAAAACATTCCCAGAAGATGCCTTTTCATATGTGAGTAAATTGCCTATTTATAAGCATAATATTACAACTTCCATTTGTATATTTTGTGGAGATAAAATCATCAATTTAGTGCATAGATAAAATCATCAATTTAATGCATAATAATTGTAATAGATCGGTTTTCAGTAGTGTCAAAAATAGTGATTTTGGGATCACAATTTCGATGAGTAGAGTCGTTAATTTATTTATTTGAATATTTATGACTTCGCTAGCATCATATTAAAAGTTGGTGAGGAAATTTTAAGGTTTAAATAGTGAATTAAGTAAAAAGGATTAAATCGTAAAAGGTACAATAGTTGAAACTCATAGATTTAATATTAATTGAAGGATAGGTTAAAGTCCTAAAAAGGTAAATAGATCATTTATAGAAATAGTGGATGGTTTTGACTAAAATAAAAAAAAATTGTGTAATTTAAATAAGGGTAAAATGGAAAATTAAGTATAAAAGGGTTTAAGTAAAAATAAGATGAAAATTAACATAATTTCATCTTCTTCTTCATCAAACAAAATAAAAAACCTTAGAAACATAGAAGGAAGGTTTGCCCAAGCTTTGTGCCACAATAGGTGATTGATTTCTCACCCGTTTTTAGTGAATTTTATGCTTTCGAGTCCGTATTAACTTAATCTAGTTAATCCACGGACTAATTTGTGAATCTGTCAAATGTTATGAAACTTGCCATTGTTGAAAATGCTTGTTCTTGAAAGCTTGTGATGGTTTTGTGTGTTTGATGCTTGTATTAGATCTTTTTGTAAAGAGTTTTTTATGAAATTAGGGTTAAGGACTAAAATGTAAAAATGATGAAAGTACATGCATGGTTGTGAAAATAAATGTGTGAAAGGGTTGGATAAACATCCTAGAGAATTCGACTAAGGTTGGTTGTGTAAGAGAATGGTTATTTTGCATGTTTTGTGTTGAAAGGACTAGATTGAATAAAAGGAAAATATTAAGGGTAAAACTATAATTTTTCCAAAAGGACTAAATTGTGTTGAGTGACCTGATTGCGTGATTTAATGTAAGAATTGGATGATTTGTGGATGTAGACTATGATCGTGTCTCAGATCGAGGAAAAGGGAAATTAACGGTAATCCTTGAAGTCAAACCGTAATTGGAATTTAGTCCGGTAAGTTCGTAATGTAAATTTTACTTAATATTTCTTGTATGCATATTGTCATTGTTCATCAATTGGAAGCACTTGGATTTGAAGAGATCGTGGAAAAGAAACGAAAGAGATAGTAAGCTTATGCAGTTGAAAAAGTATTGACGCAATGGTTGGGGTACCGCATATGTTGTAAGTTCTCGACAACTCGTGTGAGCAGCATCGTGATTTGAAAAAGAGATATGAATCCTAAATGGATTATAGGCCCTTCGATAGCTGGGACTTATGCTTTATGCGTACTCCCGACAGCTCGTGTGAATAATATCATTAGGGAACAGTTTACAGACAGACACTATACCGATGGCTGGGGTACCGCATATGTTATGAGTCCTCGGCAGCTCGTGTGAGCAGCATTGAGCACTGGTAAAAAAGTTATAGAAAAGAAAGTGAAAGTTATAATTGACTCGAGAAAGCAATGGATTATCCTGACTCGGTTGAGCTATAACTGCTTTATACAAATGTTTGGTAACTCTTTAAACTATTGAACTTACTAAGCTATGAAGGTTACCAAAGATGTTGTTGTTTTGTATATTGTTTTGCTAATTGAAGATCGGATCATCATCATCTCTTCGAAGTCACATTATCGCGGAGCTTGTTGGTAGTTTTTGCATCACTCTGTCTTTTGGCATGTACTAGGATGATATTATCTCTTGCTTTATGTACTTGGGATTTGACAACCTTGTTATGTTGATGAATGTAGTAAATGCATGTTGTGCAAGTTGGAGCATAGTTTTAAAAGTACTATGTTATGACTTGGAATATATGTATTTCGTGTTGACTTAGTGCATATTGATGTCATGACTATTTTGTGTTGATAAAGTTGTGTTTTGGCATGATTCTTGTGATTTTGCATACTTGTTTCGGTAGAACCCATGCATGTATCGGTAGAAGTACAAGGTAAGAGAGAGGTTGCTCACTGACTTGGGTTGTATCAGTAGATGAATAACAAGTATCGGTAGTTTGCATACTTGTATAGGCAGTTTGCATACTTGTATCGGTAGAAGTAGCAGGGTAAGATTTTTAGCTCTCTGGAGTTTTTAGTAGCGGTAAAAGTAAGACTTGTATTGGTAGAAGAGTCACTTGTATCGATAGAACTGTTGCTTGTATTGTTAGAAGTCTACACTATTCTTGAACGGTTTACTGACTTGACAACTATCGATACTTGTCCAACAAGTATCGGTAGAAGTCTCCAAAAATATCGAAAATGACCTTTTTGCCCTTATTGAATTGTGTTTATAATCAAATGATGATATATAACGTGAGGAATGCAATTCTGTAATAAAAATAAGTTTGATTAACATTATGTTAAAGATGAATGATGATAAATGAATAGTAGGACATCAGAACCCTAACCGACAATGGTTTATGGGTTTTAGGTGTTACAATAATCTTTGATAATATCCTTTAATATATATCCTAATATAAATCCTTATTAGCCAAGAAAAATCAACAAATTAATTACTGATAATAGTTTAAAGGATAAGGATAAGCCTTATTAGATAAGGCAATTGATCTCCAATATTTTTCAATCACCCAAATTCAATCACCATTTATAAATAAATATTATCCAAGATAAATCATAATGATTTTCTGGTAAATTCTTCAAGTCCAAGTAAAATAACTAGCTTGGTCTTAAGCAAAAGGATAAAGATAAGGATAATGATACAAGTAAGCTTTTGAAATAAGGCATGATGGTTCATCTTTTCTTCTTTACTCGAATTCAACCAGCATCATTTAGGAGAAGATAAAACATGTTTTGAGCATCTTTTACTTATAGAGAAAACAATTAAGGAGGTCATAGTAAAAATGCCAACATTTAACTCAACTGGAGTTGTCTTAAAGTCATGTCCATACCGCTGGCCAAAGGTCTATCTTGACATCTAGTTAAACATGGGAGTGAACAATCCGATCAACATGTCGTCAACAATAAGATAACTAAAGTGCCAATAGTTATTAACAATACAAAGTGTTTAAAACATAAACATATGCTTTTAATTACATTCTAGCAAGAGGAAATTTGAGATTCTCAAAGGGATATGTGTTATCTATGAAAGTCAATATTATCCCCACGGTTGTAAAATCACAAGGTAATAATTTGAATGATCCAATAATTTGGAAATTAGATAACAATAAGAGATACATGCTATGAACTTTATAGTCATAATATTTTATCATCTACTCACCTCCAATCAATTAGATAATGTAAGCTCTACCATGACATTGAATATATTCGAGTGTTGGATTCTATGGGAGATGCTTGAAGTGACTCTTCAACCATGTTAACTTAATATGAAGTCGATCAAAATCAAACTTAGGGCTAGTTTAGCATTGCTTTTGAAAAGTACTTTTAAAAAGTGTGGTAGAAAAGTGCTTTTGAGAAGCACTTTTGAAAAGTTTGGTTGTTTAACTTTACTATCAAAAAGTACTTTTGAGAAATAAAATGTCCATTTTAGACATGATATTATAAAGTAATAAATATACATTTAAATAATGTTCAAATTAGTTAATATTATGATATTTTAACAAGAATATAAAAAATAATTTATTATAACTTATTGTTAATATTTTAATATATGAAATATTAATTTTAAATATTTCTAAGTAATTAATATTAATTATTTAAAAAATTAATTAGATTATATAAACTATATTTTAAATATTCAAATATTTAAAGAGTGAAAAATTGCTTAAAAATAGAAGAAGGGAAGAAAATGGAAGGGGAGAAAGAAGGGAAAAAAAAGCAGAAAAATTATGGAAGAAAAAAGAAGAATAAATTAATGTCATATTGAGGTTAAAAAAGTAATTAAATTTGCTAAAAGCCCATTTGAGCAACCACAGCTGAATTTTCAATTTTCTTGTTGGATCTAAAAGAACTTTTCAAAAGTAAAAAAGTATCAAAATGATGATTGTTCATTAATCCTTAAAATAAAAAAGACTTATTTAGTAAAAAGTCATTTTCAAAAAGGTTGTTGAACGGGCCCTTAGAGTTGATACTTATTCCCAATGTTGGAACAAGGATCTTTGCCAAATTGTACTTAAAAATTCTCGTTACTGGATACCCATCCATAAGAAGGCCCATTAATAAGGCTACATCTTTCAATGTTATTGTCCCTTCGTCACATAAGAGATGAAATATATGGATCTCGGGTCATCATCGTTCAATACAAAAGGAAATGAATGTCGACATGAAAGTAAATGTCCCAAATTGGCTAACGTGATAGAAACAAACATTTCTTAAGTAGAAACGATTCTATCGTCAAACGTATCTATCTTAATATCATTTTAATATTTTAAAAATTTGAACAATAATTCTAATTTTTTCAAAAATCTTAATAAATGAATAATATTAATATTTATATAAAGAAAAGGAAAGAAACCTTAAAATTTCGTTACAAGAAAAGTAAAATGAATAAATATAATTAGAGCTGGGAAGTACCCAAATGAATCAATCTTTAAATAAATAAAAGAAAGAAAACCATAGTATATCAAAGTGGTAAACTCTTATAATTCCCATCTAATCTCAGTGGATTCTCCAATCGATTTTAGAACCCAGATCAACGACTCTGAAAAATAAAACCCACAATGATTTCAAAAAGAAACCCAAAATTTAGAGCTTCTCTCATGGGATCTGAATCACTTTAAACTGGTTTTTTTAATAGAAAATCGAAATTTTCTCCAGCAGTAACTAAACATTGCTAAAAGGACGAGATTTCTAAAGGTTTTCCTTTTTTGTTCTGGGTTTTCAGAAAGTTGAGAAACGGTCAAGAAATGAAGAGATAATTAAAAAATAAAAACCAAAGAGTGAAAAGGGGATTATAGAAAAATAAACAAAGATTGACAGGATGGATAAAACAAAGGCTTAATATAACATTTGGTACTTAAACTTGACACTTTTTCTTAATTTGGTACTTAAACTTTTTTTTTGGTCCAATTTGGTATCCAAACTTGACATTTTTTCCTAATTTGATACCTAAACTTGACTTTTTTTTAAAAGTTGGTACTTAAACTTTTTGGAATCCAATTTGGTATCTGAACTTGACTCTTTTTCCTAATTTAGTACCTAATTTTTTTAATATTAATTCATTAAGCATAGCTTAATATCTATTTTTAACATGAATTTTCTCTAATACTGACAATTTTTTGTAGCATAACAAAAACTTTTTCAACACCATTATTGTTTTGCGTAATTTTTATAATATTTAATAAATTTAGATATCAAATTGAATCTAAAAAAAGCTTAGTTACCAAATTAGAAAAAAAAAATACCAAATTTAGGTATCAAATTGAGTCCAAAAAAAATTTAGGTATCAAATTAGGAAAAGATATCAAGTACCAAATATTATATTAAGCCTAAAACGAATATATATGGGGTATTATGTGTATAAAAAAGGAAAATTTCTGATATGAGTGTAGGAAAAAAATATGATATTTATCACACTAATCTAAGGAATTTCCACAATGTATTAAATATTTACTCAAAAATAAACATTAGATTTTGTGAGACCCATAAATATGGGTGAAAGAAAATAATTTATTTCAAAAAATATATTTATAAAACTATTTCAATAAATATTTATTGGTGGGTCAATTTTTTTTTTTAATATATTGGTGGGTTAAATTAGTTATTAATATTTTGAATTAGCATGCCACATTATTCTCTTAAAAGAAGTTAATGAAAATGCTAGTGACTGTCATGTAATTTTTGAAACTTGGTAATTGAAACGTGATTTTAAATAAAGCTTAAGGACTGTTGCTGTAGTTTATCCAAACTAATAATTATAAAATAAAAAAAATAGTTTTTTTTATCTCCTCTCTCCGACCTCATAAAATTTCATAGGCTCCGCTCTCCACTTCCTAAGCCCTTACCCCTCAAAACCCTAACTCTATCCCCTTTTCTTACAATTCCGACCCAATAATCGAACAAAAATCTCGTGGGGGGAGCCGATAGCCATGAACGTTGCAGATGCTAGGGACCAAGCACTTTCTCTGCTCACTGCCGCGCTCAACCACTCTGATTTGGCGGTGAAGCTTTCGTCTCTTAAACAGGCCAAGGACATTCTTTCCTCTCTCAATTCTTCTTCCGCCGCCGAACTCTTCCCCTATCTTTCTGACCTCCAGCGTTCTCCTCATAGCCTCGTTAGGGGATTTCTTGTCGAGTGAGTTTCAAACCCTAATTCTTTCCAAGTTTGTATGTTTATGTTATTTTATATGCTGCTGCTGCTGCATGCTTAACTGCTTCGCTTCTTAGTTCTGATATTTGTGTGATTAATGAACTGCATTTTTGGGAAATATTTCGTGTTGCGTTTATAAAATTTACTGATCTATTGCTTTTTATTAGTTTTCTCTTCGTATGTTGCTAGGTTCCTAATATTGTAGCTGGACTTTCATTTTACTTTTCTTTTTTGTTTTCTGTCAATGGTTGGCAGGATAATTGAAGATATTGGATTAAAAACCATAGAGCATTCGACTGTACTTGTACCCGTTTTAGTAACGTTTTTGAGGGATGTTGACTCCAATGTTGTGAAACAATCCATTGTTAGTGGCATAAATTTCTTCTGCAGTGTTTTGGAAGAACTGACATTACAGGTTAGCTTCTACCTTTTTAAGTAATGATTTAGTTCAAATGTACATGTTTTTTTGCTGATTCTTGTCCTATTTGTAAATGATGTTTTATGCCTCCATGTGCAATTGGAGCACAATGCCTTTAGATTTTGAACAAATGTGCTTTGTAGCATTGAATATTGCTGTTGTCTCTTAGTTACTGTTTTCTGATTGAGTGCATATAATATGTTAATCACTTAACGATGGTGTCTGTGCATTAGTTATTCTGAAAACTCTAAATTGATGATTTGGTCCCTTTGCCTTTTTTTTAAATGTCAAAATATTTGGTTTTCTTACCTATGCATAAATTTTTTCCTGGAAATTATAGTTTCAGCAGCATGGTAAAGTTGATCAGTGGCTTCAAGAACTATGGATGTGGATGATTAGATTCAAGGAAGGTGTTTTTTCCATTGCATTGCAGGTATGACATATTTTACTTTGGCTTTCCTAACACTAAACTCATATGGGTTAAGTTTCAATGCTTGACTATTTTGACCAAGTTATTTAACGTTGTATAAATTGAAATATTAACTGCTGACTATTCAGTGTTGAAATAATTCTAGGAAAAGTATTTGGTTTGTGGTTGAAAATGTATAATACTAAATAGATTTTCCTAAAAAGAAAGATATATCTTTTAATAGAGATTTTACATCTAACAAGAACTACAAAAAATGGCTTAAAGAACAATTTAGCTAAAACGCATGGCAATGTCATAGAATGATACTTTTTAAAAAAAAATATTGATAGAACAATTAAAGTAGGTTTTAACTACATCTAATGAGAATTACAGTAAATGGCGTAAGTATAATTTAGCTAAAACACATGGCAATATAATAAAGTGATACTTCTTTTTGAACATCTTGATAGAACCATTAAGTAGGTTTTAACTAGTTAACATGTTTGGTGAGTTTCATGTAGAATTTGAGGGATTGATGCTGTGGATGAATGACGAAACCTAGTTGGATTCTTAAATGATTTCCTACTAATTGAAAATTGTTATTGATTTATCAAGCAGCACTTGTGTTCTGGCGGCCTTCATTAATTTAATAATATTGGATGAGTCTCTCTCTTTCTCTCTTCCTTTCTCTCAAAGAAAGACAGTACAAAGGTGGACATGAAAAAAAGAGTAGCTTTTGAGTGAGTGGTTTCTTAATGTAATCAAATAACAGTAAGAAACAGTTACTGGACATTAGGTTTCGTTTATGTCCTTGTTCACAAGAGAAACTGTGTTAGAAAGCTTTCTATTTCTATGTAATATGTGATAAAAAAGACAGAGCATAAGTTTGGGTATTTTTTCCTTAACAATTATCAAATGAGAGTTAAATAAATAATTCAATGTTTTATCTTGAGGTAGTGAAGGATCCTAGAGAGAAGTTGTGTGCTAAAATACATATCCTGAGGCATCCTTTATGCACCTAACAATCAGCAAGAGATGCATAAGGCTCTTAACTTTATTCCTTGATGTGAGCAATTGGCTCTGAGAATTTTTGTAGGAGATTGTGCTTTTGAGACATGGCTGAAAGGTGAAAAAACTGCTATTTCCATCCCTTATTTTATTTTTCACCCTTGGGGATTCCTGCCCCCCGGGGGGGGGTTGGTTTTGTGCTGGTCTAAATGTTGTTGAGTAGTGATATATGTTTCGTAGTTGTATATTTATTTATGTTCATTTGTTTTCCCTACCTTTTGCTACTCTTATAATAAATTATTTAGTTGTCTTTTGAGAATTATTTAATTTTATAGTCACTTGATATTTCCAACTTGCTAATCATGTGCAATCGATGTTTCTTTGATTTAATTTTGTAGCCTGGTCCAGTTGGGATAAAGTTGCTGGCTCTGAAATTTTTGGAGATGCATGTCTTACTTTTTACATCTGACAACTCTAATTCTGAAAAATACGTTGAAGGTATTGCATTTCAATTGTTAAGGGCTCCACTAGGCCATGATTTGGTTTAACGCTCATACAGCCATGTTTGGTAGATTGACTTTTTGGGTTAGCATAGGACTTTCCGTTTTGTATGTTATTCATAGTAACTCTGTATTTATATGTTCTATAGTTATTGGCATCTCCGGAGACTTATTTCTTTTAATGTTTCTCCAGCTACCAGAGGAAGTAGACGGACTTTTAATATATCATGGCTAAGTGGTGGTCATCCTATTTTGGATCCAGTTGTTCTAACATCAGATGCAAACAGGACACTCTACATTTTACTTGACATGTTGCAATCAGCCAGTAGTCTCCCTGGGTCCATAACAATCACTATTGTCAATTGGTGAGTTTCTTCACCAGTAGTCAGTTGTTTTTATTCTGAACTAATGGTTTTCTATGTTTTATGATCCTTTTTTTTTTTTTCTGAATTTATGGTTCTTTTTCTTTTCTCCTCTTTCTTGTGTCATTATTTTGGATACTTACCGTTTCCTAGTGTTTTATAAAATCTGGACATCTAGAGTTTAAAATTGTTGGGGTGTTATATAGCTTGTACATATTTGCTACCACCTTTTTTTATTTAGTTCCATATAATTAGGATATATAATTGTTTGAGTGGAGGTGAAAAAAGTTCTCTCCCTCCCCCTTGATTTTGTGGTTGATAAGTATTGGCATCAATTCTCAGTTCAAGAATGTTACAGATTTCCCTTTGCTTTTTCTCTTATGTGAGCTTTATTTTCATTTTCGTCTATTTCAGTATTTTATCTTTTTATTCCAAGAAAGAATTATATCCTGTCATAACTGGATATCTCTTAATTTCAGAGCTAGAAGGTGCCATTGTTTTCTAATGGTACTTTTCTGTATGCAAACTTGTCGGTTCCAATTTACTGTCCGTATCTGATAAATGAATATTAAATTTTATAATTTGGGGCTGCACTGTGTTTAGAATTTGCCCTCTGTTTTACCATCTTTAAAACTTTTGGAGAGATTGATGAAGCTTGGTAGCAGGTTGTAGTACAAGTTCAACTGCTTGTTTGTGATACCATTGCAGCATGCTGTCAAGCTCTCTTTTGAGGAGTTAATGGCCTTGGATACTGGTGCATTGCTTGTTCAGATATTGGGAGTTACAGGGCTAGATAATGTTCACATTAATGTGTACTATGGAGCACCATTGGCCAATGATAGGAATGGTTAAGCAATGGAAATTATCATCAGTCAACTCGCGCTGAGAAACTTGGTGATCAAGCATTGCAGTAAAGTATTAGGGGGATCCTATTATTATTTGGGATTCTGCTGTATTTTTTTACAGCTGAAAATATGCAAGCTACCTTAAAATGTATTGGTTATTTGACAACAGTTGATGCACATTAAATATTTTAATAATCGAAATTCTTTTTGACTGGGGATTATCCTGCTAATCTGCCATGTTTCGATTTTGTGGATTCTTATATTTTTTTACCTATTTTTGTGATGCTGCATTCCTTACATATTGCTGTGTATGTTGGTTTCTGGTCAACAGTAAGACTTGTGACTATGTTCTCTGCCGGCTCTTCAGCTCTTAGGATGGTGGCCCAAATGCCTTTTTTCTTGAAATTACTTTTCTTGACAGATAATTGATTTGCCGTCTTTTGACCCTGTTCTTTGAATTATGTTGTACTGCATGGCTCTGAAGTAGTCTGATGCAAAAGTTGGATGTGATCTTTGATTACTACGAGTATCACTTACTGTTATGTCTCATCTGGTTTCTTTCTGCATGAAGGCAAGCATTTTGTTCTGTGTAATGGTTTTTGCTTGAGGCAAGTGATCATAAACTATTATCATAGAGTGGTATTTTAAATATTTGTTTAAACAAACAAGTTACTCAGATTTCTTCTCTTTTGGTTTCAAATGTACACTTTTGAAAAAACTCCAGAGAAGGCTGCATCATTATAAATTTTGTACCATTGTCGTCAAAACTTCTTAGTTTCCTCTGAGCTTTTATGTTAGCAACATTTTCTTATATCATTTTGATCACCAACCTTGATCATATAGGTCTAAAATGTGTTATGTTTATTACAACTTACTGAAAGAGGAAGTTTTTATTGGCCAGAAACAAAGACAACAATTAAGAGTTTTCGAATGTGGAAGATAATCCCCAATCTTTTACTTGCAAGCATGCTTTTAAAATTGTTCAAAACTTTTGTTTGATGAGATGGTGTGTACTTCCAGCTTGTTCATTGGTTAACTGCTAATAATGTACAATTTATTTTTGTTGGATGTAAATACTTGTATTGCAAGAACCAACAGCAGTTAGTTTGCAGGTTGCACCATTTTTTGAATGTTTAGCAGGTTTGCATACATGGTCAGTGGTTATGCAAGAAATACATTCACTGTTTTGTTTTCTTAAAGGATAGTGATGGAGGAGCATTCCTTACAAGATAGCAGCCTCATTGATATTAAGATCTTAAATGTTTACACTCTGGGATACCTAGTAGCATAGAAAGATGGGTGGTATTGTCTTATATTTTGGATCTGGGACTAAACTGTCCTGAATGATCAAGAATAAACTGACTTTGGAGTGGTCAAAGCATCTTGTTTGCAATTTTAAAGCCTTTATTAGTGTAAACATCATCGCTTATAAGTAGTCAAATATCAAGCTTAAAATGTTAACAAGTATCATCTCTGTCTAATTTGTGGGACTGTTCCCTGCATGTATGTGCTTAAGTTCCATAACATTAGGCATGACCGCATGAACTTTAAAAATTCATAAGGCATTTTATTTTTGTTTTCATATGGAAATAGTTTTAGAATTTTGAAGTTGATTTGAATCGTGAGGAACTTTGAGTAATGCTTTTGAAATAAGTTTTTCAAAAGATACTTATTTATGGGATGTCTGTTGGCTGGTCTTTGTATGTGTTGAAGTCTATCGTGTAGTGATTGGATATAAACATGTGTTTTGCTGATTGACATGCATAATGTCTAAATGGGCATGGGTTCGGAAGCTAATTTTTTTCCGGGGTTTCAATGGTTGCATCCATTGACGCGCCTTTTCTAATAAATGGAATAGTAAAACATAAGATTGTCTGTTTTCTTGGCAATGCATTTTTTATCTGACCCCTTGGGGCAGTAGATGTAAGGGTCGGCTGCATGCTTGCTGATGTTGTGATGAATGACTAGATACCTGCTTTTGTTGCATTGCTGATTAATTTCTCTTTTTATGAGTTATTTGCATCAGTGTTGCTATTAGAATATATTGTTTCCCTTACTCCCCTCCCAAATATTTACTCTCATCTGCTGGTTTACTTTTAGGGTAACAATGACATTTTTATTTTCCATAATACCTTATTTTTATGTTTCTGACCTGACATCATTTAGTTTACTTTTATTTTAGTTAATATATATACCAACTTGAGTGCATATTTATGTAGCTTACAATGATCATGAAGTCATAATTCAAGATCTGAAATTGCTTGAGTCACTGATGTTTTAAATGGCATTTCATCTAAGTATTTCTTTTTGGGAAGCGATTTTTACTATTTGGCACATGTAATTAAAAGAGTGAATATACATTTAGGTGTAGCTTGTTGAATATGTTGGACTAATCTCTATAGCATGATATTAGAAGTCAATCCCTTAGTTATTAAGGGAACATTCATATTGTATTACTTTTACTGCTGATTAGGGTTTAGTTGTTTAAGGATTCCCTAATTTCTCACTTTAGGTCTGCTTGAAGTACTTCCTTCCAACATTTTTGGATCATTTTGGGTTCAATTACCTGTAAATTAGAGGGATGCTCCTTTTTTTTTTCCAATTCATATTCTGTTTGTTCTCCTTGAGTGGGCATTCTCTACCAGTTTGTTAACAACTATGGAGGAGTAAAGAAGGCATAAGGAAGAAGCACCTCCCTCCTCTCTCGCCCTTTATATATGATGTTCTATTTTGAGCATATGTTGGGCAGACTTTATTCATAGTTTTATGTTGGCCTACTTAGTTAGAGCTTGTTCAATATGAATTATTGGTTGACATCTCTAGATTAGAAACTTGAATTTAATTCTCTATATGTACAGAGAAAAAACTGAATGGCTTATTTCTTTTGAATCCATTGTTTTTGGAATTTGTAAGTAAAATGGTGCCTTGTGTTGACATCTCTAGATGAGAAACTTGAATTTAATTCTCTATGTGTGTAGAGAAAAAACTGAATGGCTTATTTCTTTTGCATCCATTGTTTTTGGAATTTGTAATTAAAATGGTGCCTTGTCTGGAAACATTTAGGTTGCTGCATTTTTTTTGCTGGTGATACCGTTGAGGGTGGGAATTGCATTCTTATGGATGTTATTTATTTGTAGTCTGTAACATGTGTGTACCTTGGGTCCTGCAATAGTTTCAAGAGACCTGGAATTTTGGATTTTGAATTGACTAATTTTGATGAGTCGTGAGATATGATTGAGTTCTAAGATTTGTTTTATGTTTGAAACCAAAAGTAGTTGAAAAGTGGTGGTTTTTTTTTTATAGTATTAACATCTGGTAATTGTTACTTAAGTATTATATGTTGCTATCTGTGCTTTGTTGGTAACAACACCAGAGTTGGATTTTTGCTTTCCCTGGCTTTCTATGCTTTATCTCTGTCTATTATTCCTGGGTATCCTGCTGAAGAGTTTAGAATTTGTTGCTAAGTACCGGTTCATTGGTGACAATTAAAAACTTAAAATAAGATACTAAAGACATGTGTAGCTTAAGTTTAGAATGTGTTGCTAGTGATTGAACGGACTTCTGTCAATAATGGATGATTAACCAAGGGCTTTTCTCTTCTTTTCTTTGAAGGTCTTCGCATACTTGTTCTGGAGTTATACTGTGTAGCTTAAGTTTTCTAGTGTGCTCATGGTATGCAATTGCTTTTCTGGTTTCCTTTAGGCTTTGGTTCATCTGATTACATGCTGCTTAAAAGCTCTATCGGTGATAGAGAAAGGGCAGGTGTTTTGGCTAAGTTATGGTTCTATCATAGTGAGGCTCTTAGGAGGAGGGAATCAGAAATATCTTTTAATTGCTCCATTGTGCTACTCTATCCTCGAGATTTGTATGGAAAGCTAACCTTGATCTGAACTTGTGACTGATTGTGACAACTAACAAGATGTCTAAAAAATTGATCCTGTCTTTTTATTTTGTTTAGAAATAGCTTTAGGTCTCAGTTGTTGTTTTTCATTCTTGTAGTTGTTTGGTTGTGTGGATTTTAAATTCTTTTCCCAATGCTAGAGCTATTTTGTTAGTATTTTTTTGTAACTAAAGCCCTTTTTTGTTTGACAGTCTTGCTGCCATAGGAAGAAGGAGACCCCTCCACTATGGCACTGTTCTTTCTGCACTGCTCGATTTTAATCCAAACTTTGACACGGTGAGGGAATGCCATAAAGCTAGTATTCAATACTCCTTGAGAACTGCCTTTTTGGGATTCCTGAGGTGTACTAATCCAGCTATTGTAGAGGTAACTTCCTTTTTTTTTTTGGATAATTCAGATGCCAATTACTGAATTAAATGATTTTTTAACTAATATGTATACAAATCAGTTGAATTTGGCTGCTGAATATCAGTGCCTTCTAATAACTTAGATTTTATAATTACCTCTTTATTATCCTCTCTCTAAATGACTTATTGCTATCTTGGTGGAATTATTATTCAAAGGCCGAAAGGTTAATGGATATATGTATCACAAATGCTTTGTTGTGAACTCCTGGTTTGTTAATTATAGAAATGAAACTTCAGCCTGTATGGTCTGTAATTATGACTTTAGGGGCTATTCAGTGCTCTTGCACCTGACAAGTTGGGTATTATTTTGGATGACCAGTCTAGGGACAGATTGCTTAGAGCTCTACGAGCAATGAATGCAGGGGATGCTGCCGATCAAGTCATCAGACAGGTTGAGAAGATGATAAAAAATAGTGAGAGGGCTTCAAGGGAAATTCAGTCCTTCAGGGTAATATTTTTATTTTAAAATATGTTTTTTATCAGGTAACAAAAATAATAAGTTTCAGTGATAAAAGTTAGTGCTTGGTAGTTTTTTATGAGTTTCTCATGGTAAATAAAATGTGTTTTCAGGATGATCAAGCATCAAGCCAAGCATATGTTTTAGGGGATGTGTCAAAGAAAAGATCTATGCCTCAGGATAATGAAGAACCAACACATAATTTTGAGATGGCCTCAAAGCGTATTCGCTCTGGACCCAATTCCCACTCAATGCCACCCACTCAAATAAATGATTCTGGGCAGGATTTTTCTACTGTCAATGGAGGATCTCCCAGTTTTCCTCTTTCAGATGATAATTTAACTCCTGTTGAGCAAATGATAGCAATGATTGGTGCTTTACTTGCTGAAGGAGAAAGAGGTGCTGAATCTCTTGAAATTCTTATTTCAAAAATTCATCCTGATCTGCTGGCGGATATTGTCATCACAAATATGAGGCACTTGCCTAAAAGTCCTCCTTCATTAACAAAGGTTGGGACATTGTCTACAACTCAGCAAGCTGTACATGTAAATAGTCGGGCTCAAGTTCTGCCGCCTCCTGCTTCAACAAATTCTTTGCACACTCCCGTTCCAACACTGCAGTTGCCCTTTACTTCAGCTGCTACAATCAGTTCATCAATATCAGATACATCTGCTGTCAACAATTTTGCTGCAGATTCCAAACGCGACCCAAGAAGGGTAACTTCCTTTTTCTATCATCATATATTGCTTTTCAAAAGGTTTTAGCCTTTTCCAGATTTAGGATCTTTATAACTCCTGTTGAGAAAATGGAAGTTAACGCTACCCTTTTCAGGATCCTCGTCGCCTAGATCCACGACGGGCTGCTGTTTCTGTTGGAATGTCATCCCCACCTGCTCTGGAGGACACTGGTGCTGCAGTGCCTGACTTTGATGGTTCTATTTCTAATAAGCCTCTTTCAGTTCCAGCTGTTGAGAACCCTTCTGTGCGTCCGATGTCTTACATTCAAAGCAATGATAACACAATAGAAGGTCCATCAATTACTAGTGGTGAGCAACCAACTCCTGAAGGGGATGTTATGGGTGGTGCGGCAGACATTGTTCACATTCTAGAAGTCAAGACTTCCTCCAATCGTGCAATTTCTCCTTGCGTGGTTGATGTAGATTCAGCTGAAATGAAGGCAGATGCTGAAATTAAACATGAGACTGAAGAATCATCTTTTCCAGATTCTGATCAGAATTTCCAGGCTTCTATTACCATATCTTCTTTAGATGAGATTGGTCGGGATTTACCTGTGCCACCTCTATATGTTGAGCTAACTGAGGAGCAGGAAAGAAGTGTGATAAAATCAGCAGTTCAACAGATCGCTGAGTCATACCTGCATCTTCATTGGTCAGATTGTAACGAAATGCGCATGGCACTACTTGCTCGGCTGGTTGGTCAGGTGACATTCTACATTCTGATTTGTTATGTTCTCTGAATGTCTGCTTCTTTTTGTCTTTCCTGTCTTAATGTTGGACTATTTTTAATCTTGGAGTTTGTTATCATGCAAAGCTGATTGAATTGAAGAGTAATGCATACTTAGCATTTTACATGGATGCATAAAGTTCGTTACAAGCATCACCTGTTAGTTATGTGCCTTAAACCTCTTCTATCTCCATCTAAAATTACTTGAGAACAGAGACACCCCACCTTTTTTGGAGCATTAAGGATTCAAACATTGATAATAGTGTGCCAGTGGTTCTTTAGAACAGTATGCTTCAAAGGCTAATAATATGCTTATCACAGATTTATAATATAAGATTTTCTATTATTTTTAAGGCTTAATGCATTATTTGGTACCTGAGTTTGACACTTTTTTCTATTGTGGTACTCGTGTTATTTTTTTGTCCAATTTGGTACTTGTATTTGACAAAAGCTGTACGTTTTTGTACCTGAAGATAACATTGTTAATGTTTTAGTGTTTAATTCGGGTTTTAGAGATGATTTGATGAAATTTCATAATTAGCTAATAATGTTAGCAATTAACTTTAATCAAACCAACCCTAAAACCGGAATTAAATCACATCTGTTGGACTGTATTTGACAAATTAAACGCAAACTTAAACAAATTCACAATTAACACTAAATTTATTCTATTAACAAAAACATGAAAAATTCAAACCTAATAGTATTAGCAATTAATTTGCATCAAATCAGCCTAAAACCAAATTAAACACTAAAAAGTTAACACCATTACCTTTGGGAACCAAACTATATAACTTTTGTCAAATACAGGTACCAAATTGGACCAAAAAATAGGTACCAAATTGGACCAAAAAATAACACAAGTACCACATTAGAAAAAAGTGTCAAACTCGGGTACTAAATGATATATTAAGCCTATTTTTAATGAACTTCTGTTGAAGTGCTTTGCAAATATGCTCTGCATTGAGTATTGTACAATGGGCAGGTTTAGGGAAAATCTACCTTACTATTTCTGGGACAAACTACCTGTGCATTTTATGAATAGATTTGAGAAAATATGGTTCTGGATAAAATGGGTTTGATTTGATCTACTTATGATGGGAAAAAGGCAGACAGAAGTTTTGTGAAACAAATTAGTTTCATGGATCTAAAATCTTCTAAGAAGGTATGGCTTTCCGAAACTGAAAGTCAAGAGTTTACTGTTAAGGGATACCCTGAAGTAATATTCTCTTCCTTTTCTGAATGTGCTAAAATCCTCTTTTTTTTCCCCTTGTATACTCTAAGACTTGTCTATTTTCCAAAATGGTTCCATCTTGTACAAGTTGTGCTCTTGAAAACCTACTAAAGTGCGTACTTGAATAAATTCTAGAATTATGTTGGATGATTTCACAAATTTCAGGCCCTTAGACTAATATTATTCAATTCTATGTTTTATTAAGTTCCTATGCCTGATGATGTATGCAAAATCACATGTGGTTATATTTCCTTTCAGATTGATGCTGATGATGACATTGTTGTCATGTTGGGAAAACAAATTGTTGTGGATTACCGACAACAAAAGGTACTCAAGTTGTGGTTTGTTACTTCTTTCCTGCTTTTGATTTTTGACACTCTTCATTTTGTTTTGTTCTACCATTTTGAAGTTTTCTTAGTTGGTTCTCTCTCTCACTCATGCAGAGAGGTATACACTAAGCCTGGTGCTTCTGTTTATCTCATGATTTACATTTTGTTTGATCAACTCTATAATTATTCTTTTTGGTGCCTGTGACCCAGTATTTATTTATTTGGATGATTGATTTTTATTTCTACGTCAAAAGAAGCAAGAAAGTTTGCTACAAGCAAACTAGAGCGACTTTTAACGTACATGTTAGGGCGGTATACCCCACTTAACAAAAATCTGCCTATTTACAACTGTCCTACAAATCGTTGTGCAACTATGGAATCACAATGTTCTCTTCCTACTAAGCTGTTCTGGTCTGGTGGTTGTGTCTTATTGATTGTTTGATTGGGATACAATCTTTGTTTTCTACATTATGGTTGAATTTTGGTCTTTGACTCTTCATTACTTCCATTTGATTGTTTTTCTTGTTTATTTGGCAAGAAGGAAAGTGTGAAACCAATATTCTTGCTTATCCAATTTATTTCCTTGAAGGATCTCAGTACCTACTGTACTAGATGTTATTGGTGTTCAGTGTCGACTTTCATGGATCATTGCTTTGACTCAAATATATTAGATCTAGGATGTTTGTCTTGGTCATATGAGCTTATGGAGTTCAATCAATCCCAAAACTGTACAAACTTTCCGCTTTTTTGCATGTTGAATCCTCTTTTTTTAACTTTTATAATGTTGTGTTATATTGGTCAGGGTCACGACATTGTATTGCAAGTTCTCTACCATCTATATTCTCTCACAGTTTCAGATTCAGTTGACAACTCTTCATATTCTGCTGTTCTTTATGAAAAATTCCTCCTGGCAGTGGTAAGCTCTTACTTAAGTGAAGCAACTTCGTAATTGTTTTTCCCCTAAAAGTAATGGATTTATCTTAGTTGTTTTGCTGCAGTCCAAATCTTTGCTGGACACTTTTCCAGCCTCAGACAAGTCATTTAGTAGGCTTCTTGGTGAAGTTCCATTTCTACCTGACTCAGCCTTGAAACTTTTAGATGATCTCTGCTCTTCTGATGTGTTTGATGTTACTGGGAAAGAGGTTCGTGACGCTGAGCGTGTGACACAGGGCCTTGGTGTGGTGTGGAGTTTAATTTTGGGACGCCCAAATAATCGGCAAGCCTGCTTAGGTATAGCATTGAAGGTAAGTTGTCCAAGACAATTTTAGTAATGAATTGTTTGTTGGTCACATGAGGTAATCTGTATTTGTTGAATTCTTGTCTTATAATTCTCCCCTATTATTGTTGATGTTTAGTTTACCTGTAATAGAGCCATACTTATGTGACAAATATCATTCAGATTTCCTAGGCTATAATTTTTATCAGAGTGGAGAAGCATCATAGAATGCTTTTAGTCCCATTCTAGTTTTGTTTGCGCATGATTCTTTCTTTTTTTTTATTTTCCTTTTACTGGTTTCTTATTTTTATTACTTGTCTCTGATGGCAGTGTGCTGTTCATTCTCAAGATGACATTCGTGGGAAAGCTATCCGGCTGGTAAGTGAACTTACTCCTTTATAACATCTTGTGTCTGTTATCAGTCTTTAAATGTTATGACTTTCTGTTGCAAAGTCTTTTCTCAATTTCCTGTGTTTATATTACACAGGTAGCAAACAAACTTTATCAGCTGAACTACATTTCAAGGGAAATTGAGCAATTTGCAACAAGTATGTTGCTGTCTGCTGTGGATCAGAGAATGGCAGGTGCAGAGACTTTGAAGTCTGTGTCTATTGATGAAAGAGGCGACAAGGAGGTTAGGATATTTTCTAAAGGCCCCTGCTTGTTTGCTTTTCCAAGTTTGTCAAACTTCAATTTCATTTGATGCCTAATATGGATTTAACAACCTGTATGGAGTATTTCTGATATAAGTTAGATTAATATATTTGAGGTGTTATTTGTTATTTGTATTAGGATTGAAGAAAACTCGATTTAACTTGAAAAATCGAACTTTTTTTTTTTCAAATTGTGTTAATTGAATCGAGTTCTTCGGTTTTTCGAATTAACTTGAATAAGTAATTTGGTTTTTCAAGTTCGAGTGCAGTTGAATTTTACAACTCGAATAACAAATTGGCGTAAATACTCTTTAGTTCCGTATTAATTTTGAAAATGAGTAAATTGATTCCTCTACAAAAAAAAAAAATCAAAATAATCTTCAAAAATTCAAAATATTTATAAAAAAATTAAAAACTAAAAAATTATATAAGAATATTAAATTATAAAAATTGTAAATTTTTTCCAAATGGTAAATTTGAGCCTTAAATAAGTAAATTACCTATCAAGTTGTACTAAATTATCTTGTTTTTCTCTTATTTTGCTTTGAAAGAGTTCTCAAATGTATATGGTCTCAAATTTATCTGCTCTAGCTTGGAATTTAGCCATATTGTCGACAAGATTTTAATTTGACATGTTTAACTTTTTAAATTTAACTTGAACAAATTTATTTGACTTGACTTGAATCTCGTTTCACTTGACTCAATTAAAAAGTTTTCAAATTGAGTTAAGATGATAAGATAAAAATCAACTCGACTAACTCAAAATTTTTTCACTTGATTCAATCGAATGTTCACTCCTAATTTGTACATGCTTGGAAACTGCATTCATTGTATTGTTGTTTTGCTGTCATGTTTTATTTTGTGAGTTCTCTTGCATCCTTGCCCTGAGAACCTGAGCCATTTTCAGCATATATCACCTTTTGTCAGTCTAGACTCTAGTACAGGTAGTTAACGCCTGCATTTCAGCATGTCCCGAATGATAATAGTGTAGACTGTTGCCATTCTTCAGGTTGGAAGTGGGGACACATCTACTAGTGGTTCTCTACTTTCAGAGCCCCGAACTTCTGGAATTGACTCCTCCAATACAGAATCAACAAGTAATAGTGCTTCAGTAGTGTCATTTCCTGAAGCCCAAAGACTTATTTCTCTGTTTTTTGCCTTATGCACTAAGGTTTGCTTCTGTTAGCTGCTCTTTCCATCTTTTTATTTGTATTTGTGGTGTTTCTGTGTACTAATCATTTTTTTTCTTCAGAAGCCTAGTCTTCTTCAACTCTCATTTGATATTTATGAGCGAGCACCAAAAATTGTAAAGCAGGTATTTCTTGTTTGTTTCTGACTCTGTTTGTTCATTGTTTAATTATTAGGAACAGATTAGACTTGGCTGCCTGTCCTTGTAACTTGTTTTCTGATGCATGGGAGGTTGATGTGACTTCACCGAAATATTGCATAATATATAGTTTTAATAATTTACCTAGCCTGTGAATGCCTAAAGCCACCTTTTGTCTGGCATTTATAATGTCAGGTCTTTCCAAAGCTGGCTGCAGTTAGGTTGATTTGAAAGTTAGAATTCGATCTTCATGCATGTGTCATACAAGTATAAAAATTAATGTTTTGTACGTAAGATCAACATATAAAGCTAAAGGGTTTCTCATTCAAAGTAAACCACAGATTTTGATCGTTCTGTTATCTATTAAGTGTTTTGATTAGGTTGGCTCTTTGGTTTTGAGTCAAGGCTAAGTTTAATTTTGGTCAAACTATGATTAAGTTCAATCTTGTTTGTGGCCCTTGGCTGATGCCAGTTTTACCTCCTTGTTAAACATCAGCCTAACTGAGTAAAATTGCACGCTGCAGTATGGAATTCTCTTTTTTTCACGTGTAGCTATGGAAAAATTTGTGAGAATCAGCAACTGCCTCTACATTGGAAGTGTAAACCATAGATACTTGCTAATCCATATTTGCAGTTACATAAGAAAACTTGAGAGATTCTGCCAGATGCTGTCTAGATTGGCCACTTTGTCTTTTTAAACCTTCATGGATATAGGATCCTTTCTTGACTTAGGAACTTCTTCGATAATTGAACTTCCATTTCCACAATTGTTGTTACTTTATATAAACCATAAATGTATCTGTTAGTAGTACCTTCATTTGTACAATTTATTTGTTGTGGATGCAGGCTTTTCATCGCCATATACCTATTGTAATAAGAGCCTTAGGTCAGTCTGATTCTCAGTTGCTTCAAATAATATCCAACCCACCCCCAGGAAGTGAAAATCTTTTGACGCTGGTAGGCTCTATTTCCATTTCCATTTTGCAAATATGGTTCAGAACTGGAACTCCTTTCTTCTGTTTATTTGTTGAATGGCACTGATAGTGGTTTGTTTTCTGTCAAGGTGCTGCAAATACTGACCCAAGAGACAACTCCTTCTCCTGATTTAGTTGCCACTGTGAAGCATTTATATGAGACTAAGCTGAAGGTTTCTTTTTCAATATTCAAAGCTCCTATGGTTTCTGCCTCTTACATTTCTTCCTATGATTATGTTTCTTTTCTTATGAACCATTATGACTGTTTACTTGCAGGATGCTACCATCCTTATTCCAATGTTATCTTCACTTTCCAAGAATGAGGTTTGTTCTGAATTTCCCTTTTTGTTCAATAACTTAGCATGACTATGTGCTTTCATTGCATTTAAAAAAAAAATAAAGTTAAGGTGAATTATTAGTGGCATTGATTTGATTTCATATGCTCAGCTAAATAACTTATAGTTGAAAATGTGGCATTAATCATGTTTGGGTATACCTGTCAACTTTTTTCAGGTGTTACCTATTTTCCCTCGGCTTATTGACCTTCCACTGGAAAAGTTCCAGCTTGCGCTTGCTCACATATTGCAGGTACATGTGAAATTATTTCTTTTTCTATTGAAAGAAAAAGAGCTAGTAAAAGTAGGCTAGTTTTCTTAGAGTTAAAATGTTGATTCATAGGTAGACATTTCAATTCAAAAGTTTTTTTCTTTGGTTCTTGGTTCTTACAGGGTTCAGCTCACACTGGTCCTGCCTTGACCCCTGCCGAAGTGTTGGTAGCCATCCATGACATCGTTCCTGATAAAGGCGGTCCTCCACTGAAAAAGGTGAGGTGTTCATATAACTGAATCTTATGGTTTTGTTGATCAGAGAAACTTATTCCATCCTGTTTTACCAGTGTACTCCATTTTTTTCACAAAGAGATTAATTTAATACTTAACCAGATAGGATGTAGCCAAACTTTGAACCACCTTTTTCTTTTTGCTAAGAATACTTTGGACCTTTACATTCTGCAAAGCAATGTTTGTTTTGAGAAGTTCATAGATGGTCGTACTTTCTTCTACATTGTTCCTGTAGCTGATATTTCTTTGTGCTTTATAAAATTTATCCAGATAACAGATGCTTGCTCAGCTTGTTTTGAGCAGCGCACGGTTTTCACTCAGCAGGTCTTAGCAAAGGCCTTGAATCAGATGGTATGTTAAGCACTATTTTATTTTGGGTTAATGCTGTTCTTTCATACACATAGTAATGTTTTCCTTATCAATTCAGGTTGATCAGGTCCCTCTGCCGTTACTTTTCATGAGAACAGTTATTCAGGCAATTGATGCTTTTCCTACCCTGGTAAGTTTTAATTTTATTCAATTTATTTGTATTTGGGTTCTAAATCATGTTCCCTTCCTGGTAAAAAACTTGTCTGGAGTTTTCAATTTGTTTTTGGATGTTTTTGCAAGTTTGACCTTCTGGGTCTGACCGAAAACCACATTTTAATGTTGTCATTTGTTGATCTTATCATTTGTAACAAACTTCTGGCTGACTCTACAACTCTCAAACCGAGAATGACTGCGCGATCAAGTTATTTATGTTGATTTAGTTAGCATATCTTTTCATTTCTTATTCCTATGTGTTAAGATTTAAGGGTTTGTTATAAGAGGTCTTTTTTACATCACCAACCATTGGCAAATGGCAATATGTGCTTGGATTTAGCTATGGGCATGAATTAAATCACATAATAACACAAAGATTGATCCAGTGATTTTCTTAGCTGTATTTTCTGTTGTATCCAGGTTGATTTTGTCATGGAAATCTTATCCAAACTTGTGAGTAAACAGGTCAGTGACTCGAACCTATCTAACCAAGAACTTGCCCATGTGCCCTTTTGGACGAACTGGTTAACCTTAATTTTTAATTGGCATGCCAGGCGGAAAACTGATAATGCTATTTCTCTTTGTTGAGCGTAGATCTGGAGAATGCCGAAGTTGTGGGTTGGATTCTTGAAGTGTGTGGTTCAGACACAACCTCATTCCTTTCCTGTTTTATTACAGGTGAAATAGAATCTACTTCAGATGAACTCCCCTTCTCCCTAGTGCATATGAAAGAACTTGTGGCTTTTCGATAATAATGTTTGGACTTACACCTTTCTTTTCGTTTTTTGGTGATTGCAGTTGCCTCCGCCACAACTTGAAAGTACACTGAGTAAATATGGTAGTCTCAGAAGTTCCCTTGCTGCTTATGCAAGCCAACCAACTATAAAAGGTTCACTGCCTAGGTATAGTTCTCTGGATTCTAATCGAGAACCTTCCCTGTGCCGATGGAAAAAGAAGAAAAGAAAATATTGGCTGCTATTCTTTTTTATTCAAGATCTCTAGTTCAATTACTGTTAGCACAGCATCGTGAACAAAATGCTAGGGTCAATTTTAAAACAATTTTGCAAGCATTTCAAAGGTTGAGGCTTTTATTAAAGTCTCTTTTGCTTAACATAGTATAAGTCCATATGCCTTTGTATGCTGGCTTGCCGTGTTGATTTATAAGTGCTAATAAATACATCTTGGCAGAGCAACGCTTGCGGTTTTCGGTCTTGCAAATGAGTCGCATATGCAACAGCAACAGCAGCAGCAACAGCAACCACATATGTCAAACTTGCATTCTTCGGACACTTCTTCAGTTCAGGGGGCGACACCGACGTAAGAATTCAAAGGCGGTTGTAACGCTTGTAGAAATTGAGCAGCAGCTGGATGGCAAGAGTGTCACCATGCAAGGGATTTGGTACACTTGAGGGAGGATCGAAAGAATGAAGGTTGCATGTCAATGGAGTATGAGAAGGTGGTGGTGAAATAAGTAATTGTAGAAGGGTGAGGAATGAAGAGGAAGGGTCCGTTCCCTCCAGATTGTACCATAACACCACCCTAGTTGCCTTCACAATTTTCCCCTTTTGAGAGTAGCTTTAAATTTTTTGGCATATGTAAATTTAATGTGTATTATTATTATTATAATATGTATCAAGGGTTCCCTTGTTTTGCCCTAGGGATCCACACTATTTCAATGTGGACTTTAAAGGGAAATGCAAATTGAATGTCAGCCTCAGAATATCCGCTACTGCTTTTAAATCTCCCCAAATTAATAAAATTTTACTCACTCGCTACCTATTAAAGCATTTCCTTCTCATTAATTTTCCCCTTCTTGCATTATTTGAAACAAATCCAATCACCACCTGTCCCAGTCCATGTTTCATCAATCAATCCATGGTCAGTTTATGAATTTCTGTAACTATAGATAAAAGTTTGGAAAAGGTTTTTCTTTTTTTCCTTGTTGTAAAATTTAGTTAGTTAAAAGTTCTGGAAATTTGATCTCAAAAGATGGAGGTGAGCACTCAATAGATGAATGTTAGGTCTTTAAAAATTAAACGGCATTTCTACGTAATTTAGTAGTAATATAGAATTGAGGGTAGCCAACAAATTGATCTGTTGAGAGTATCTTAAGAGTTATATAAGAGGAAAGATTGAGATGTGCTCGGTATATTATTGTAAGGCATTATTTATTGTCATAAAAGATAAAAAATTCAATTTTCAGGTGCCAACAAGAAAAGATGTCCAGAATTATCGGATCTAATGAAATGTCAACGTACAAAACCTGTTGTGAAGGATGGTAGAAAACAACAAAAGAAGATGGAACTTACCACAAGAATGAGGTAAAAGAAAAATGCCGGGATCAGCAATAAATCGTAATCACTTTTGATAAACGCTTACATACAGTGTATAATAACCACTATGGATCCACTGCCCATTTTGTGCAGTAGTTTGGGGGAGAAATTTTTTTGGGGGGGGGGGGGAGGGGAAGAGTGTTTAAGTGCTCCTAAAATTTAACAAATTAAATCCCCCCAAAAAATGCCAGAACACTGAAACTCAACAACTTGTTCTGTAAGAATATTTCATGTTACAAAATTCTATGAACAAAGAAAAATCATAAATCTTTTTGTTTCCTTGTCATAACTCTGCAGCACTACGCTGTATATGGTGATGATTGTAGCCAATTGGTCTGAAAAGTTGAGCAGCACAAAGCACCGGTATAACTGTGAAATAGATCCAATCAGAAACTTTCAGCACAATATAGATTTTTTTATATACAATGTCTAAAACTACTCATAACCCATTCTCACCATTAATAGGAGGATAAACACGCTCCAGCGCGCTTGAATCCACGTCCTCCTACTCTGGCAACAATGCCGATGTCAACCAAGCTAAAACTCAGTCAGCACAAAATAGATTATTTAGGTATCTGTACTAAAATCACGTCCATTCTCTCTAACTGTTTGCCATCTCATTCATATATCATGTGTGTTCTGTTTCCCTAGTTCACGACCAGGCCAGTATTTCCTATAACAAGAAGTCAAAAACACTGAAAGGGAATTTCAGAATTTGAATCTCTTACCCATGTATCCCCTCCTTAGCATTAAAACCTTATGGAGCTGAGCTTTCATCGCTTAATAGGCAGGGTAACCTCTAGGTTCTTCTCAAGTAGCCAGCCTTTGGGATAAAAAGCATTGCCTGTATCTAAATGGAGATGCCAGTTCATAACCTTTGAACAACCAGGTGGTATACCTTCCATTTGACTTTCATCCTCCACTACTTGCTCGATGAATGTCGTTTCCTGCATAGAAGAAACAGTGAGAGAAGCTAAGAATCGAAAATACACATCGGCTTCAATGAAATAGTACAAAAAGCAACACAGTATGATCCATACTTGGAAACCCTCCTTCACTGTGTCCAATTGTCGAATCGGGTTTGAGAAGGGGCGTCCCCATCGCTTTCGGTCCCACAAGATGGTGCTGTTAAAAGCAAAACCCGACATATCAACATGAAACCTACGAAGTCTTTTGCTTTTCTCATTTGTGTGCCATCCAATTACTCGACTCACATTGCATACTGGACCTTCCACAATTGCCTTGTTTTTGCTTTGTTCAAGCAACGCAACAGGCCAAGTTCCAAAACGGCTACAACACAATAAGATATATGTTATGAATTTGTGTATGATAGCATGTCATAGTAATCAGTGCACAGTTACACCATTGGGATAGCCGTCTCCATTCTAACATACTGATGAACAACACAAACTCGGAATTCAATTTATTGCAATCAACATCTGACAATTCATATCATTCCAAGCAAAGAATTAACTACAATAGTTATTGAGATATTCATTAACCTTCTTGACAAAAGGGGAAAAGTTTTAATTAGCAGATAAACGATTTTAAGTTAATTCCTCATTCAAAAATCTCAAGACGAACCGGTAAAATGACATTATATAATCTCGTTGAGGTGAGCGTCAGATATTGGTATAAGTTCAACAGAAATTGAAATTTGAGGATCATCTGTACGCATGTCTGAACATGGGTCGGATACGAGTAGTTGGGGAAAAACAATCCGGGTAACCTGGTCCAAGATTACAACAAAACAGATAATAAAGGAAGGATAGCCAGGCTAAAGAAGTGTGAATGTTACATGAAAATGAAACTAGATCCAGTTACTGGAGTGATTAAGAGCTAAAAAGGATGAATTTTTTAAAGCGGGGTTCTCCAGAGATCCAATCTGAACTTGTTTCAACGGAAATTCTTCACACCAGGGGCTTGGTTCTAATCAAGATGATTTAATCCTAAAATGGAACTGCAATTATTAGGTAATGACAATAAATTTCAGATAGTGAATCACCAAAATCTCTAACTTTCTGCCATCAAAACAGGATGTTAATAAAAACAATTCAACAGTATTCCTTACCCAACCCGACCTTTTTACCCAATTTTGTTTTCTTCTAAAAAAATAAGATTCCCTCAAAATTACCTAATACTTCTCAAGCTCTCAAACAACTCCAGGGTGTAGACGTTGTCGTCGTCGGCGAAAAACACGATCCCGTCAAGCTTGTGCTGTTCGATATGTTCCAAAGCGGCGTTTCTTTGATGAACCCCTCTGTCCTTCACGTCACTAGAATTGCGTGTGGACACAACGTGCCGATACATAACCCCGGTTTTCCTCAAAATCTGGGCCGTCTCCAATGACACCGTGTTCTCCACCACTATCCAAACCAACGGCGGCTTCACTAACCGCAGAACTTGGCTTAACCTATTCAAGAAATAGGCTTGGAATCCCCGATTGTAAGTTGGCGTAACGACGATTAACTGCTTTAACGGCTCGATTGAATCCGCAACTTCATTGTGTTGTTCCAATTGCGTATTAACGCCCAATGCAACATAAGAAACAATGGGATCGTCCGATTGGAGGTGGACATGCGGCGGTCTGAGGTCGGGAGAATCGAAATCCTTGGGACGGATATCGGTATCCATTTGTCCAAACGGAGTAATTCCGAAAAGCAACCCTATTAGAAAAAAGAAGAGACAGCGGCCATAAAACCGGCGCCATCCTCGGCGGTAAACTAAATTGAGCAGCGTTGAGAAAGCAGAAGAGGGGAAATGTTTATGTAAAAGCTTATTAGAGGGAGATGAGGAGAACCCGGCAGCACCGTTCTGGGTGGAACGGCCGTGAAATGCCGGTGAGAGAGTCCGACGGATGGAAGCCATGTAATAGGATGAGAAATAAATAAATAAATAAATAAATGGGGGGATGTTTAAGGGCTTCAGCTGAGATCTACTGTGTGTATGAAGTAAAATAATTTGTTTCTGCTACCACTTCCACCTCCACCTCCACCTCCACCTCCATCTCCACCTTCCCTTTTTTTTTTTTAAGGTTTAAACAATAACTTTTTTTTAGGTCAGAAATGATACCTAAACTATACTACTTTTCTCAAATTGGTACCTAAATTATTAAACCGTTACTCATTTTACCTCAACTGTTAGTCCTGTTAGAAAAAATATCAGCCAATCATAACTTACCACGTAGACTTATATTTATTTTACCAATTTTCTTAAATTTCTTCCATAAAATAATTTTACCAAATTTTCTTACATTTTTTTATCAACCAAACACCTAAAAAGCTCTCATCAATTTATCATTTTCTCATCAATCAAACACCCAAAATGAAACCAGTACCTCTTCCTCCTCAACTTTAACTTTGGTTGAAGAAAAACTCAAATGTAAACTAGTAAAATTTAGAGTGAAGATGGTAGTAAGAGTTGAAGCTTGAAAATAATAAAATGGTGAGAGTTTTTTTGGATTTTTGGTTAATGAAAAAAAGTAAAAAATTTTGAAAATTTGCTTGATGAGAAGAAAATATAAGAAAATGGTTAAAATAAATTTGTTTGGTTTTGATGAGAAAATGTAAAAATATAGTAAAAATTGTTTGATGGAAAGAAAATATAAGAAAATGGGTTCTCATCTTCATGGTAGAAATTTTTTGGATGTTTGGTTGATAAGAAAATGTAAGAAAATATTATAAAATTATTTGATGAGAAAAAAAATATAAAAAAATGGGTAAAATAAATAAAGATATACGTGGCAAGTTATGATTGGTTGAATTTTTTTTTAACGGGACTAACGGTTTGGGTAAAATGGGTAACGGTTTAATAATTTAGGTACCAGTTTTGACCAAAAAATTTAGGTACCAATTTGAGAAAAATATTATATTTAGGTACCATTTTATTGTTTAAGCCTTTTTTTAATCATGCCAGATGGTACTCTATCTATTTTGAGCGATCTTTTTACTCTTTTTTATAAACTAAATATTTAAGGTCAAACTACAAAAATAGTAATTTTTTTGCTTTAGATTACATTTTAGTCACTTATGTTTGAAATGTTACGTTTTAATCACTTACGTTTTCGTTTTGTTATGAAGTAGTCACTCTGTTGTTAGGCTTTGTTATCTCCCTAACAGTAATCCTACGTGGCAGTTCAAATAGACTTTAAATGCCAACTTGGATGAGAATAATTTTTTCAATCAAAATGAAAAAGAAAACTAAAAAAAGGGAGACGAACGATTTTTTTTTCCAGTTCAAAGTGTAATTAATTTAAAATTTTCAATTAATTAAAAATCTATTCTCGTCCCAGTTCGACATCCAAGTTGACATTTAAAACTCATTTGGATTGCTACTTAGGATTGTCGTTAGAGAGGTAACGAAGCTTAACGGGTAGAGTGACCACTTCGTAACAAAACGATAGCATAAGTGATTAAAATGTAACATTTCAAACATAAACGACTAAAATGTAATCTGAGGTAAATAAAAGTGATTGTTTTTGAATTTACCCAATATTAATTATTTTTATTCTATTTATATTAATATTTAAACCTTTAATTGGTTTCAGTTAACATGGAAATTATGAAAATAGCTTTTCATGTATAAATAAATTAGGCAGAATGATGAAGTTAGAATTTAATATTGATGTCTTTTGTCAATTTAACCTTTATTTTTTTTAGTTAAGTTTGAGTGAAATGAAATTTTTTTTAGTGAAAATATTATTTAAAACATTAATTTTTTTTGATTTCTCAATATATTTACTGGAACGAGCTTAGTAATTAAATCTCCATATTCTATAAGCTCATTAAAGGTGTGGATGCTGGCCACGAGTTAAAATATTAATAATAATGTTGGTGTAACAACTCACATAGTTGTCAATGTATATTTATTATTAACATCACATTATTTGTCTTATATATTATATCAACAAATAATTTAAAAATTATAAAATATTAAAAATAAAAATAAAATATAAAAAAAACTCATAAGCATTAAAAAAAAGGTTATCATGAAATATACGTGAATTATCATATAAATTGTCATATTTAAAATTTTAACGTTTGAATAATGTTACTAACATCTATAAAATCTTTTTACCATTTCAACCAAAACTATATTTTCAAACTTGTATACATTTCAATTTTATTACACAAATTATTTCATTCACATTATTTGTCTATTTGATAATATCGTTTATTTAATTTGTGCAACAAATCAACTCGATATTGACTCAAGAAAAATTAATTCTAGTGTATTTAATATTCTTAATATAATATATTTAACTATTTAAATTCTTTTACTCACAATTTAAATTATTTTTATTTTAATTCTGTACATATTATATGTTTTTTATTAGTTTAAAACATTACATTTCATTATTCATTATATATTATTGTTTTAGTGGAATTATATATTATTTTTAAATACACATTTATTCTAAATAATTTCTCAAACTTTTTATATTTTGCAAATAAGTTGTTTTTGGGATATTTTGATACCTATGGATGATAGTTTAGTAGAATGTCAAATCCTTATAAAATTTATCCCTCATGAGAAAAATACAATTCATGGATTTCAAGGTCAATTTAGTCAATATTGATTAAATATTTATTTCATCTAAATTATTTAAAAAAAAAAAATTACTCTTTCGATTTATCCAAATCCACTAAAAATAAACCTTAAAACTCTCACCTAGGTTAGAAAAAAAAAACTATAAGGTTTCAGAAACAATATGTAGCTTACTGTGTCGTAAATATGGTAAAATTACTTAATCCATTTTTATATTTTATTTCATTATTATAAAACTTTATTTATCAAACTTTTTAAATTTTAGTACATTAAATATTGCTTTTTTTGCATAATGTTTTGAATAGTAAAGAGATTAAATTGTTTGTGTTTAACATAATTTAAGATTTTCGAAGCCAAATGGATTTATCTGAAAATACTTAAGGAGTGTTAGTTTATTAACTTCATCTACGATAATCAAATTTGAAATGCTACGTAGTTGTTTCCATCTTATTGAAAAGATAAAGCTTGAAAACACATATATTTTATTTTTTATGTGGGAAAGCAAATATGACACTAGAAGATACTACTTTAATAATTGATCTTTCAATCGATGAGAAAGTGATAGTCGCAGATAGTAACATCGACATATTGTTTATGTTTAGGGGTGTTCAAATTTCGATTAAAACTGAATTAATTGATCAAACTGATCTAATTCGATTAAAAATTAATTAATAATTTTTTTAAAAATCGATTATCGATTAATTTAATTCGTAATCTAATTCAATTATAACTGTGACATCGTACTATCAAGAAATGAAAGACAAATAGCTTCAAAAATAGATTTTGGGTTTTAGGTTCTGCAATGGAAGATCAAAGTCTAACGGTAAATCAAGATGCATCTAAATAGATTTGAAAATTCAAAATTTACCTCATTTTTCTATATTTTTTTAAAATCAAATGCTCTGCACTTTTTTTCAAGGAAGAAGAATAAATATTTATTCGAATATTTATTTAATATATATATATATATATTTAACGTGGTGTTTTTTTTTTTTTATAAAATAAGTAGTTAGAATTTTTTAATTCATTTAATATGACGGTTAAATAGTTAAAATATATTTTTATATAATACTTAAAATTATTTATAATCCCACCTCATCTAATAAATAAGAGGATAAAATGTGTTTAAACATATTCAAATTCATGTTTTATTGCACTGTAACAATACTATTATCAATCAATTAAGACTCAATCGACTAACATATTAATCGTATAAAAAATTATGAAATAAATCACACATGTATTATATAAAACATATAATATGATATGCTTGAAGCACACACGAGAGTTAAAACAAAATCTAAAGCTAGGACTAATAGCAAGAAGAAGGAAGGCGTGGAGTAATGAGAAGATGAAGTGGAGTGGCTTTCGAGTTTCAGTCCTATGGCTTCACTCATATCCACTGCTTCTTCTAATGGAGTCTTCAACTCAAACCCCTGCACCACACATGCCAGTACCAGTTCCACTACTTGAATCCCAAATGAAACTCCAGGGCACATTCTTCGCCCACTTCCAAACGGAATCAGCTCGAAATTCTTCCCTCTAACGTCCATATCTTTGTGGGTTGTTAGGAACCTTGGGGCCGAAATTCACAAGGATCTGACCACACTCGCGGGTCGCGCTGAAGTTTATAAAGATTTATAAACTGTCGGGTCCCTGCAGGCGTGGTTGTAACTCAAGTACTCCATGGCAAGCGTGGATGGACGACTGGCAAAGGCTTTGTCGTTTATGGTTAAAACACTCTTTAGCAGTTTCGTGATCGCTGACAATCAAAGCTCTATAAACACCCGTCTTGATGGTGAAGATAGGACCGTATTTCTCAGCCATGTCGCTTAGGAATATGTGGTGTGGTTTGGGTCCTCCTAGGAGATGAAGATGGCCGATTACAGGCCAATGAATTTCCAGCTTCTGGTGCCTCTCTCCTTTGGGTTATGCTCTTTAAACTAGTTTTGAATATCCGTACAAGTGCGTAAAGAAAGATGGGCAAAGCAAAAATGGTGGAAAATGAATGAAAAAGATCCATTTGTGACGACTCCTCAGAAGACTGTTACGTGCAGGTTGGTATGCATAGAACAGGCACCGGAGAGGAATTAATTTAACTACCGAATTTATTAAATCCGTACCTCCGTTATACGAAAATAGTCTCATAAATTGACAACTGTCTTGACTTAAGCGGTGATGTTGAAAGGTTTTAAGCTTGAGATATAACACCTGTGGAAGAATGACTTAATGTGTGTCCCTTGCCATCGTGACACCTCGAAGAACAAATAAAAGTCTTCCATCTGCATGAGGGAGAGAGATGAGATGATTCGAAATTTTGATTTCAACGTTATTTTTATCCTTTTTTAATAAAAAAAAGTCAAATCAAAATTAAGAAAAAAAATTTAACTGATTATGTTTTTATTGAAAAAAAAATAGGAACAGTAATAATATTAAAAGGTTGACAAAAGCCTCAGCCACCTAAAATAAATTTTTTTTATATTATTTTTTTTAAATTTTAAATTAGTAAAAATAAAATTACATTTTATTCTCTAAAAATTTAATCAAACTATTAAACCGATTGATTTTTTATTCGATCAATTTATCTAATTTAATTTCAACAACCATGACTTTAAATACTTAGATAATAAAATATAAAAAGGTAACTATAACAAGAATGAATATTACATACAAATGTCTAAAATTATATGCATAATACGAATTATGAATAATAATCTATGGTACACTTGCAATATAGAGGGAAACTAATAAATTTATGCAAAAGTTTATAAACCATTCATATAAGAAACTAATAAGATTTTAATTGAAATCTCACCATGTGGGAGATTTTTAATAGATTTATCCTTAATTTAATTAATTTTTATAGATTTCATATAAAAACATCATAATATTTTTTATAATAAAAAACATTTTTAAATTTTTTTAATTAAATTAATGTCTAATTAATTTATCACATCAATTCTGCAAAGTAATTATTTTATTTGGAATAAAAACACCACAAACACAACTTAATTTTTTCTATGGGCTTTTTTATTTCATTGATAATATATAAAATAATTGGTAAGGTATAGAATAATATATTAAAATTGATATAAATATAAAATAATTGGTAAGAACATGGCGAAGCTTACCTTTACGAAAATTGAGTAATAACTAACAAGATGATTAGAGAGCTCCTTCCTTTGCCCTTTGCATGGAAACCAACACCTTACTTCACAATGATTTCATTACCAATATTTTACATGTAAATAAACAGACTTTTAATCTAAAATTAAAAGTTTAGTATCTTCGATGGTAGATTGTAAAAATATCAAAGTCCGTTGTAATATTTATATTTCAAATTTTTTTTATAAAATTAATCTAAAAAAATTAATTAATTATAAAAATAATTCATTTTTTTATTAAACACATAAATATTTTAAAATTTACAATAAAATTTGATGGAACCAAATAATATGATATCACCAACATGTCATATCAACAATCGGAATAAAAAAAAAATAATTTTTTTATGGAATCATGTAGAATGATGTCATTTGTATAAATATTAAAAAATACTATAATTTCTGAAAAAATGAGAGCTTTTAAATTTTTTTTTTCTCTGAGCAATCCTAAATGTCACCACCAGTTTCCACAATTTAAAGAGGATAACTGGTTAAACCAAAAGCCGCCATTAAAGCAACCCATTTCTTCTTCTTCTGGGTAAATTCCAAACCCTTTAAAGCCATTGCAGCTCCAAAAGTTTCTAAGACAAAACTCTTCGAAACAAGCCAGGAAAACTCACCTCAATCTCAAATAAAGTCTTGCTCTTCCTTCAAACGAAGTCTTCTAGCCCACATGTATAAAAGAAAATGAGCAAAGCTTTTTTTTCAATCTAAGGTAAATGGTTATTAGAAGTAGAAAGAACATGAAATGGAAGAGCGAAAAACAGAAAAAGGATCAAACTTAAACTAATTTGTAGAAGGCAATGACGTCAAAGCAGTTGCAGAATAATAGAGCCGTCTCGTGCAGGGATAATATTTGATTTGCATTATAATATTTATTTACTTGTTTATGTATGCAAAAAAGAAAGAGAGGAATGATGAGCAAATTCAAGCATTCATTTTCAGAATTTTGAAGTTGTTTAAGTTTTAACGAATACCAGAAAAATTTTAGTAATGTCACCAAAATAAAATAAAAAAAACAAATATTACAAAGTTTTAAAAGCAAAACAAATATTATAAAACAAATAATAATAATAATAAGACATAAATTGTGTGATTGGAAATTGGTCGCGCCATTGTAGTATTTAGAATGGTTCCATTAGGGAAAAAATAAAAATTTTTGAAGCTCCCATTTTTCAGAAATTATAGTATTTTCGTAATATTTATGTAGGTGACATCATTCTATATAGTTTCACCAAAAATTTAATTTTTTATTCATGTTGCTGATCATATTATTTAACTCCACCAAATTTTACTGTTGATTTTAAGTCATTTACTTGTTTAATAATAAAAGTAAATCATTTTTGTAATTAATTAATTTTTTTAGGTTAGTTTTATTTTTTTTTTTTAAAAAGCCTCATATTTCAACACCAATTTTAGTGTACAAGATCAACCCTGCAAAGTCCTGGAAATTCCCACTTGATTTCGTGTTGCATTGATGAAATCATTCCGAAGTTTTCATTTTTGTTCTTTGCGAATAAGGGAAAAGAAGATAAAAGATGATAACTTGGGAACCTAAAATTATAGCTCTAAACTGATTTGACTGCCGAATTCATTCCAGTGCTACTTCGGCATGTTTACAGACATAAACATGATGATTCTGTGTGATGGGAAAAAATCGAGTCATTTGCTAAAACCCAAAACAACAAAACTATCCTACTGGATTTTTTTACATTGTAAAAAGCTTGGTCATTCTAACTCCTGAGCCAACAAAAACTCCGTCGCAATGGCAAAAATTAAAACATACATACACAACCTTCCAACATTAAGCATCTTCGATGTCATAATTTACAGCTGCTACCATCTCCCAATGCATCCGCCCATTGTGCAAGAATGCGGCTGCTACACACACCCACTAGAACCAGAATTGCAGTGAATCTTGCTCTTTTCTGATGCTTGACAACTTAAAAACATTGATCACGGGCTCTGCAATTCTCTGGATACCCTGCTTGAGAAGGTGGATCGATTTCAGGCTCCCCAAATGTAGTTATTTAAATAGTTCTGGAAATGACCACATTATGAACCGAGCAAAAATATCTGACTCCAAAAACTCTATATGAGCAGCTCGTCCAATGAAAGTATTCAAGTTTTTGCCATAGGTAGTCGTGTCAAAGTTGACGTCACAACGGATAAACACCCGGTTCTCAGAGGTAGGAGCCCGTATCTGGTCTAAGCAGTCATTCAACATCTCCAGAAATGCTTTTCCCTTTTTGGAGTAGTCTGTTGACGCTGCTCGGCATGACTCAATTCTTGCAGAGTGATATGGAACATAACCATCCTGTGTAACGAGTCATCTGTTAATTACCTTATGAGTAGAACAGAAAACACTTAAAAAAGTATACAGTTACTGTACTATCTCTTGAAACCACAAAGTAGAACTGCTCGGTTTTTTGCCAAACTCAGAAACAGCCCGAAGACAGTAACAAGTTCAAAGAGGCAAGGAATACCTGGGGTGACGAAAGGAGGACTATATTCTTGAAATTTTCCAGAGTTTTTTGCTGAAAAAAGAAAATGGACCATTTAAGAAATTCAGTGCCATGTAAATGCTCAACCATAACAATAGCGAGTAATTGAAAGGAAGAATGACCACAAAACTCAAACCATGATACGACATTGTTCGCAATACCTTACAAAGTTGGTAGAAGAAAGTGTTACGGATATCTGGGTCATCTGTGAAAGTTAGCTGATGAATGCACTGCGTCCCTTGAGCTTCTTCAAAAGCCACAACCCGGAATTGAATAAAGAATTTGAACTGTATAGATATCCCAAATGTGGACCAGACAGAGAAACATATGTATGGAGGAATCTCAGGTAAGGTTCCATAATACTCTCTGCATACAGAAAAGCCCATATCAAGCAGACATTTCAAAAATAGGAAATAAAGCTTTGGACAAGAATAACTACCTGCTAATGCTGTTCTTATTATAATGTTCCCGATAGAGTGCCCGACAAAACTAAGTTTGATATTTCGTAAGTCACCAGATCTTGAAGCTTTGTCCATTTTCTTTTTGACATATGCAATCACTTCGTGTGCCAGCCTTAGTCCCATATCTCTGAAGTCTCCCGATGTTTTCTCTTCATTTGCCTCTGACATTAGGAAATGTATCTTGGAATCTATCAAAAGCCATTGGTTTCTAACAAGTCGCAGATCCAGATGATGCCCCTATATATTCAAGTCAGGATTAGATGAAAAGAAGCTGCATGTGCATAAAAATTACTTCAGGTGCTCATTAAAACATACTCTGGGTCAAAAAAATCATCAGAATAGATAGTATCAAATTAATGCAACAAAACTTCAACCAAAGAAACAAGTGTGGGAGACCATAATTTGCCTGAAAACCATGCACAAAGATAACGATCTTCAAGTCACGCCCACTCCATGCAGCACTTGTACTTGATTGGCTCTTCCCAGCTTCAAGAACAGTGCTTGTGGTAGCTAAATTCATTATGTCAAAATTCCTCAAGAATGATATATCACTAACAGTTCGACGAGGTACACTTATTACACGTTCCATAATTACAATAGGAACTCCTGAAGGATATCCAAATATTTGCATGTCTTGGATCGATCGATTGTTAATCTGTGTGCAAGCAATTTTGCCGGTAAACTAAGGTAAACAGCAATAAAGATGATAAGAAGCATAAACACAAGAATACCCTCATTTGTGCAATACTTCGTCGATGAAGCTCAGCCCGCATGGTTGCTAACTCTGCAGGCTGCATTGCACAATATCAATTTTCCAAATTAGAAACTAACTAGTGAAAGAACTATTGTCTCTCATAACTGGATATGTAAGTCAATACAACAAAAACATAAAAGGAGTATTTACATCATCAGTTAACTTCAGCAAACTTGAACCCCTCTTATGCACAATATGGTGGGAAGGCTCATCAAAACCACCATTTATATAATGATGAGGCATTTCAACCTTAGAGTAAACCATCCATATTGACCATTCAGCTCTCCGATCCTTAGCCCATGCATCATGAAGGAATTGCACTATCTGTGTTTTATTCTCCCTGGAAAAAATGCAATTTTAACACCTAAAATAAGCACAGATATTACGAATTAAGGGACTCAACTCATCTTTTCTGTTGATTAGTAGTTAGGGATGCAATGGTTAATATTTAGAGGTCCAAGTAAATATTTGAAGATAAATAAAGTCAAGGACATTGTTCCACCCGATTATCTGCAAAAAGTTACTTCTGAGTTTAAACAAACCTCAATACACTTCGTATTCTTACAAGACATGTAAGTAAAAATGTATAATCAGACCTGTGGAAATTGAGAAACGTGTTCCACAGATACGACACTTGTTCACCCCATAGATTAAACAATTCAATTTTATCATCCTTGGATAAGTTCTGGAGCAATCTAACATCTAATCTACCACCGACTCCCTGTTAAAGAGAGGAAGGTATTGTAGTTTCAATCAATAAAAAAAACATATAAAATCATTAAAAAAAAAGGAGAAGCAAATAGGAAAGTATATGCTGCTTGATAAAATAAAGCAAGGACCTCAAGACCATTTTGTGGCTTGCCTTGTCCGGAAACTTCAGCATGAGCAGTAACCGGATTTACTTGCAGAACGGAATAAGATAGTTTTGCTTCGTTCATTGTGGATGTAAATTCAGTCAAATCAATTACTTGGTTAATACCATTGCCAATTCTTTGTAGCTCCGCAAGCAGTGTGTCACGAGCATCAAATAAAGCCTTAACAAGCATGGCATGTTTCAAGTCAGTACATGCCACTTTATCTAGTGCCTGGTCAATCACATAATTGAATTATCAGTACATAGAATCCTGACTATCAACGATAATAAGAAGCTAGATATAAGATGATTTACACTATTGCTCAAGTAAATCCACAAGAAATTCTAATTATTTTATACCCCCCGCGCAAAAGAAAAGAAAAAAAAACATTATTAAACCCTTAAAACTAAAAATCGCTATTTTGAACTTTCTTATCTTAAATAATAAAGCCTCATAATATTCATAAATTCATATCACCCTATTACACTCACAATTTCCACCATTCAAACAAATAACTAAACCATCAGAGATGTGTTACTGTTTATTAATATCCTATGTTTAGGACAAACCTGACTAGATCTGTCGATAGTCTCACCAGCAACAGCATTGCGGGCACTATAAGGAACGCTGAAATAATTCAACAGGTCAAATTACTACAACATATCAACATAGAACAATTTACTTTATAACCAAGACCGCCCCTCCCTTTCTCTTTCATTCCACCAAGAAATACCCCACCCCGAAAGAAGGCTCAAAAGGGGTGATGAAAGGAATATGAGTCCTGTTAAGTTAGCATTGCTGTTTCTAGAATCCGTGACAAACCTGGGTGCTTTCTTTGCGCCCTTGCGAGAACCAACTTTTAGGAGACAGACGTGAACACTTACATCCACAAGAACAGCATGAAATGAATCAAAATAAACAGGGCAATAGGAATGCAGTCCTAAAAGAGCTTTAGGAGGGATACGAAATTCATGAACAGCAGCAGGGCAACCATCTGGAGAAGGCTGAAACTCAGAACTGAATGCAGTAATTTTCAGTTAATTATGAGCACTTTTAAATTGAAAATAAAAAAATGTAGAGGTGAGTGAAATGCACATATAAAAATGAAAACAGGATTTATCAACTTACCCTTTCTCCAATACAGGAGAATAGAGAAGCTCAAACTTCAATATGACAGCTGATGATAAAGGGCCTGTTAGACATTGCTACATTAGCACCATAATAGGTTATAAGAGAATATATATATATTGACCTTCAATGGCTCAGCAATAGCCAAACCAATCGTGGTAGGAAAGATTCTTCACATGTCCTCCATGAATACCAAAATCAATTGAAGAAAACAATGGTAAGAGTCAACTTTCGGGAACATCCAATGTCATTTCCATTCAACATATGGTTGGAGTTACAGATTTGAGCATCTTTTGATATCAGAAGTGTAAAGCATCAAACCTATGATAGACTGACATTAAGCCATATATTTACTAATGAAAATATGTGAATCAGTGGTACAGGCAGGTTAAGAGCTCTGTAAGTTCTAGCAACATATGTGGTTGAATCAACTGCTAAAAAGGTGAGTTGTGTGCAAATGTGAGTATGTGCAGGAAAATAAAGAGAGATTTCCTGCCTCGTTCTCAGTAAGGGGTAGATGAAATGCAACCAAGATAGATAGAAGAACATCCTGTTTCGCATATTTGATTCGAAAAGGCCGTGTTGCGAAACTGTTGTCAGTGTCATCAATCCTCCACACTCCACATACATCATCAGAACCAACATTTGGAGCTGCAACATTTTTCTAGTCTTCTTAAGAAAAAAAGAATGCTGTCTAAAGACAAAAATCAATGTTGGGTTTTAATTAAGCATATAACTGACATCAGATGTATTTGCTTCAACTGCATAGAAAATATTTTGATCAATTAATTGGGAACCATAGCACATTTTTCTATTATGAAGTGGCACTTCCCAATAGAGTACACTGCAATTTTCCAGTTTAGGTCCCTAGAGCGATCGGTTTCAATACAAAATGACTGAATATAGCAACACTGGAAACATTTTACAAGTTAACGAGATAATGTTCTAGACTATAATTACAAATAGAAACTTTCTAACTTTAAGAAAATTGTTATGTATATATATATTTTCTTCTTATAAAGGAATGGAGGCAAATAGGTAACAAACGTTAGAAAGAAAAAAAGCAACTAAAATTTTAACAATTTACCTTCATATTGCATGACTCTTGAAGGCGCTCCTATAGAAGTTCGCTGTTCATTTTCCCATCTCATAGTAATCTTAAGTTGATACCATCTAAACAAATACAAAACATAAGGATAATACGCACAAATCATAGTAAACCAAATATAAAAGATGCTCCATACCCTTGCTGGAAAAGATCAAGGTTATGAAACCTATGGATGTAAATTGCAATCTCTTGGATAGTATCCAACATGACAGCCGGCTGTACTTTAGCCGGTTGTGGTTTTGCATCGGATAACTTCTTCGCTTGTTCAGCTTTATTATTGAAACCAATTAACCACGCAAGACGACGGAACATATGTAATCAAATCAAGTATCCACAAATATTGCATCCCTCTTTATTTTTTCACTCTGAAGTACCAAAATTGAGGGTCCTCCTCAAAACCACATACCCTTGACTGTCATACAATCATCAAAGATCAATGCACCCTCTCATAAAAAACCAAGACTAACAACTCTCTCTATACGATCCACTATCTTTATTTCTCCTTGTACAATACAAATGCTAAATAGCTGCAAAAGGAGGAACCAAAAACAAAAAATCAAAATGTTGAAAAAGAAAATCATCATTCCAAAAATCAGTAACAGCATAAATTTTCAAGGAATTGCATTAAAGGCTGCTATATAATGACAACATTGCAATTCAAAAGAACCAAATAAGAACATTTGGAGATTATTAACAGAATCGAACTAACAGTGTTGAGAATAAAATTAATCAAGTTTATTAACAATCTTAAAAATAAAATAAAATAAATCCAAATAAAAATGATAAGCAACCAAAAAAGAGTAGGAAAAACAAAAACAAAAAAACAAAAACCTGGGCTCAGATCTACAAATTGAGACTAGGGTTTGCAGGCTTTGTGGTGTTATAGCTACAGATGAATGGGGAGGATCATTAAGAAAGAAAATAAAATATAAAAAATACTAAAAGAAATGGAAAAGAAATACAGAGATCTCGTGGAATACGGTGATCTTTATTTTCGTTTCGTTATTTAAGAAAAAATGAAGTTACTATTTTAATTTAATTTAATTTTGTTTTTACTTCATAATCTGTCGGCACTAGACAGTTAATTCTTTTAATTAATTTAGTTATTTACTGCATTCAAATGTTTAAATTTAAATTTTAAAATCTTATAATTTATCAAATAAATTTATATTTTTATAAGTTATCAAATATTCAAATTTAAGTACTTTACCTACCTTGTTGTCCTTTTTTAGTATTTTTAAATTTAAAAATAAATAAAATTAAACATGCAATTCAAATAAATTCAATAACCAAACATTATTCGAACAATTATAAAAAGCAATTTTAAATATTAAATTGATTTAATCCAAAACAATTGCATATCTAATTATCTATACTTAATTAAATTATCAGATTGACATCAATATTATTGTCAGGAGTACGGGTTTCGAGCATGCTGAAGCACTTTTATTTTTATTTTTAAAGGTTATGAATAGTGCTAAACATTGTATAAAAAAAACTTAATTGGAAAAAAGATTAATCTAGCATCTCTTTTAAATTAGGTTAATAAGTCCATATACTCTTCATAAATTTGAAATTTAATCTCTGTACTTATATTTTTAGGAAATTTGTTCCTCTACTTTTTACTTTTAAAATTCCAGTCCAACTATTAATGATATTAAAATTATTTTGTTAAATTTAGTTTCATTACAATGTCATTTTTTAATTATATTTTTACCAAGTGAGTTTTTTTTAATTACAAAATATCACACTAACAAATTTAACAAAAAAATAAAAAGTGTTAACAATTGGACCTAAATTTTAAAATCTAAAATTTTGAAGAACTAAATTTTTAAAAATAACTGTACATGAAGTAAATTTCAAATATTTATATTATAATGGTACTTTTGTCTTTTCACATATAATTTTTATATAAAATAACTAAAATTTATATATCCAAATATCAAACCAAGGGTGAAGCCTGGAGTTGATAGCCCCAACCCCCTAAAATGAAAATTTATATTTTTAATTCTTTTATAATTTATAAAATTTTTAATTAATAATAGTAACTTTGTAATTTGATCATGTAAAATGATAAAATTTTGATTTAATCATTTAAAAATTATAAAAAAATAGACTATTAAAATGATGAAATTTCATTTTTACTATCACAAAAATATACAACTTAATTTTGAAACCCTCAAAACAAAATTTCTCATCTTCGTCCCTGGATCAAACATGTATTTATAGTAAGATTTATGTATAAGCTATTTATCACTCCACTTCTAATCATTATTGATTAGATTTTAAAATTTTGTTTTTATAATTTTACTTTATACATAATTGATACACTTCATGGGCTACTTCTTAGCTTTTTTTTTTCCTCGCAAATTTACTATTTTGTACGAAAAATAGAGAAATTATTTTATATATTCTTTTTTACCACATCATCAATGGTTTTTATCAATGAAAAATAAACACATCATTTTTTTTCACATCATATGTACAATTGGTAAAGAAAGATCATTGGTGATGTAGAAAAAAAATATGTTTATTTTTAATTGGTAGAGACCATGATAACGTGTTAAGGAGGATTTATAAAATAATTTTTCATTAAAAATATGTAATGTTTTAAATAATTATTTTCTGCATCTGGTTGATGATATCATTCAACTGATAGTAAGTATTCCTCTTCCTTACCCTTCTTTGGGTCCAAATAGGATTGTTTGGAAACGCACGTTATCAAGATCCTTTTCAGTTCGCAATGCCTTTTGATCTGTGAAGGATAATTCTTGAAATCTCAAGAATCCGTTCTAGAAGAACAATTGGAAGTATCAAGGATAGCAGAGAGTTAAAATTTTATTTTGTTTAGCGTCTAAGCAAAAGCTGTTAACTAATGCAAAGCATACTCAGCAATGAATTGGGCATAATAACTCTTGCCCTCTTTGTGGTCATAAACAGAGGATATCCTTCATGTACTTAGGGATTGCTTGGCAGCAAAGGAAGTTTGGAAGCATGTTATTCCAACTGATCAACAATATAAGTTTTTCTCTCGGTCTCTTCATGACTGGTTCACCTCTAATCTTGATTGTCATGTGAGGTTGCCCGGAAGAGGAGTGATTTGGTCTTTCCTTTTTTGTCTTATTGCTTGACGAATCTGGAAAAAAATAGGAAATTGTTTATATTCCAGGGCATAATTTGGATGGCCCTTAAGATTGTCAAGGTTTCTTGTAATTGGGCATAGCATAATGAGTCAAATCATTATGGGTATCAACGCACTCTCCATTCTTTTGGGTCTCATGCAACCTTTGAAGGAACGTGTTTGAGAATGAATTATGGGGCATTTTAGATGATTTTTTCGTTCAGCTTAGCAAATATTTTAGAAGGATCACAATTCAGACAGATAATCTAGAGGTGATCATAGTTTTACAAGACAATGTGATGGTGAACTCGAGAACCACAATGCTTAGAAAGATCCAACAGATTATAAGATCTAAAGGACAGTGGCGGATTAGATATGTTCCTAGAAAAGACAATCTAGTTGTTGACTGTTTGGCTAAGCTGGGTTTAGTACGAGGGTCAAGCCTACAGTTTTTTATGATGCACTAAATGAAATTTTGGGGTTCTCTAACAGGGTAGTTAATGGTGTTTTTGTTCAATTTAATTCGATGTAATTATTGCTTTTTGTTTATCACAAAAATATGGTTTCAATATAAAAAATGATATTTTAAATAAAATATCTATTTTAAAATATTAAAAAATATATTATCATTTGTTACATGATCACTATAATTTTTTTATTTAATTTATGGCGTCAATTCAATTAAAATATTTAATTTTAGATTAAATTTAAAATAAAAACATAATATATGGTTATACAGACATTATTTGATTGATCTAAGTGAAAAAAATTAATATATTTTTTTATCTTTTTATGAAAGAGCTTAAATTATAATGAGTAAATAAAAATTAAAATTGAACTTTACGAATAATGGAAGATAAATCCTGAAATGGAGGAAGAAAATAAAAGAAGAGCAACCGACAGCCCGTTCAGTTCTCCCCTCTATCCACTGTCTAATTCTCATAACTTATAATTAAGGTGTTAATTAATTATTACTTATTTATAATTATGTTTTTCTTTTTGAAAGCATAGAGTATAATTATGTTTGAAAACTTACTATGCGTATGAGTAAAAAATTAAGAAAATACTATGTATTTCTTTTTTTAACTTTTAAATCTAAATCTAAATCTAAATTAGTTTAATTTAATTTATTTTTAAACTAGATTGAATATCCCGTGAGATATATGTGATTTATAAAAATGTAAATATTTAAATTAAATATGGATTATTAATAGACATTTGAAATTGTCGAATAATCAAATTTTGTTTTTAAAAAATACAAAAAAGAGGAAATAAGGAAAGTATTATTATGTTTTATAGAAAGGAAATTTTTTTATTCATAAAAAGGTATATGCGAGTAATGCGGAAAAAATAAAAATATTGGGGGAAAGTGGTGCAATTTTAGAATTTCGAATTAATACTCAATTTGCACAAATGTAAGAACATTAGGGACCAATAATGTAATTGCTACATGCAAAAGTCCTTAGATAAGTATAATAAAGACAGGGCATTGTGATTATAAAAAATTTAATAAACTATCATAATTACGTTCAATAATCGTTTAATTGAAAATAAAAAAGAATTTAAGTTATTATAATTTTATGAAAATTTTAAAATTAAAAAAAGTTGAACTTATAAAAACAAAAATTCGATATGAAAAACAATTTAGTAAAATTTACTTTTACGTAATTATACATTTTGCCAACCAAACAATGAATATTATATCCCAACAAAATAAATCAAATAAATAATTTTATATTTTATGTATAATATTACATTTCCTAAAGCTTAGTACAAAATTTGAGAAATCAAATCATATATGGAGAAATTGAGGGGATCGATGATGAGGTGTGAGGTAGAATTGTTGTTTGTGATAATTGAGTCCCAAGGGAGAAAATCAAGGCATTAAATTCGAGCATGATTGAAGGAAATCAAAGAAATTTCACAATGAGGCTGCCTAGCTATCCTTGGGGGACATTTCCACGTGCTATTGTCAAAACAAGTTATCTTTGGATCAATCATGGTCAACCACAATATTCTAATTATTATTTTTGAATTACAATAATAGATAAAGTTCGAACAATAAATACGATTAGTGCAACTCGAATTTAAATTATATCTGGGACGATAAACATCTTTAATCATCAAATCATGAGATTTAAATTCTAATTATTTTAATTTCATAATCTTAGATTAAATCAAATCATAGAGATTTGTGCTATTAATAATTAATAACAAACAATTATCTATACAAACAACTATATATAAAAGGCTTATTACATGACACAAGTCAAATGTGTCTTTTTCCTTTTTACATCGTTAAATTTCAACTCTAATCCGTCTAATTTTTTATGATTAAATTTCAGTTTTGATATTTATATTTCACTTAAATTTATATCTATAAGGCCTTCCTTACATGACACGTGTTTAATGTTTTCAATTTTTTTTACATGACAAGATAATGGCTAAATTTCAATTCTAACCACTCTATAATTTTATGGTTAAATTTCTATTTTGATCCCTATATTTCACTCAAATTTGAAATTTAATATCTATATTTTAATTTTAACATAATTTGGTACTTCAAATTTTATAATAGCATTAATTAGTCTAAATACTTTATTCTGATTGAACGACTTATGTGAATTTTAAAAACTATTAACCCTATTAAAATTCTCTATTAAATTCAAATCAATTACAATGTCATTTATTTTATTACATGGATACTAAGTGAGTAATTTTATTTTTTCTAATTTCAAAAATATCACATCAACAAAGTTAACAGAAGAATTTTAGCAATATCTACAAATGAACCTAAAATTTTAAATTTGAAAAATAAAGGGATTAAATTCTTGAAAATAAAAATATGAAGAGTACAAGAATTTTGAGCATATTATAACATTTAAAATTTTACTCTATAATTTAGCAAAATAATAAATAATTAATACAAAGCGAAGCATGGGTGGAAACCAAACTAATATACATTTAACAATTAACATTTTATCAATGGATTAGTATTTGATATATTGGCAATGTATTTTTTTTATTCCACAACTAGCCTTATAAAATTGTCATGTGACTTTGTTTTTCTAAATATTTATTATTTTTTAATAATTTATTATACATTTATAAGACACTTATCAACCCTTAACCATATTTGTGGAGTCTTTCCACTAACAATGTACCAAATAATTTTACTATTATCAAACTTTTGTATATTATTATGTGATATAAGATTAATTATTTAATTTTATATAATTCACATATAATATCAATTAAATCATTTTAAATCTATTTTAAAATTTAATTAATAGTTAGAAAACTACTTATAAATTATAGTTATAATTAGACATGTTCATGGACCGGGCTACTCATCTAGGCTTGAAGGCTCGACCAAAATTTAGAAGGGTTTGGGCAAAAATATTAAGCTTGATAAATGGATTTGAGCAAAAAAATTAGGTCCGTTTAAAATATGGATTGGGTTCAAGCTTGAACATTCAAGGCCCAAACCCAACCCGACTTATTTTTAAGTTTATAATACTCTATATTATGTAATTTAAAACACTTTAAAAAAAACCTATACTAAATATATAGTACTACTCTAATCTAAACATTAAAATAATGTTAAGATGACTATATAAAAATTTTCAAAAAATAAAAATTATATAAAATTATTAAATATTAAAATAAAATAAAATAATTTTTAAAAAGAATGATATGGACAGACTTAAAATGGACTTCGGTTAATCTTTTGTAAATATGAGTAAATTTGGACAACATTTTAAACCCATATTTCAGATCGGACCGGACTTAAACAAACATAATGTATATTAATATTATGTTTAATCCCGACCTGTTCTATGAGCACATCTAATTATAATTTTTAGCATTGTTTATTTTGAAATACTTTCTGTAATTTTTTATCAATATTTTTAAATTTAAAAATAAAAATTTGAATTAAAGGGTGAATAAATAAAGGAAATTATAATGATACATGTAAGTGGCAATTCGGCAGAGTTAGAGTCAGGTTAAGATTGTTGTGCCTTTTGTTTTTGCAAATTGGGAAATCATGGATCCTCGGTTAGGATGGTTAATGGTTGATTATTAACCTTTGTATTCATGAGATTTGCATGTCACTAGATAGGTTAAAGTAATAAGCAACTTCTGTATTTAGGGTGGATTTAGATTTATTTTTATTGAAAAAAGAGAAAATTAATTTTTATACATTTCAAAACATGCAAATTAATTTCTCTGCTAAATTTTATATGTTAAATGATGACGTGGCATGTTAACTTAAATAGTTAATTGTTAATTTGATCCTTGAACTATAGTGAAAATATCATTTTACTTTTTTTTAAAAATTCTTAACAATAATTCTAATTTTTTTTAAAAAAATCTTAAAAATAAATATCAATTATTAACAATTATGTAAAAATATTTTTAAAAATAAAATTATAAATAAAAAATCTAAATATTCAATATATATATATATATATATATATATATATGTAAAAAAATCTAAAAAATTTACAAAAAAATCTTAAAAATTGTTATCAAGCTTTCGAGTCGAAACCTGAAACTTTTTACAAGACTTTCTTTCCTGTTTTACAAAAACCAAATAAATAAAAAAGATTTTTCATGCTTGATTAAAGTCATAAACAAATAAATAAATAAAAACTTGATTGAAGCAAAAAAAAAAAAACTAAAAATTTTGATAATTCACTTTCAAATTTCTCATGCTTGTTAATGTTTAGTTTTATTTTAATCACCCATGCTTCCAACTAAAATGTGCATAAAAAATTATTTATCGTTTATTTTCTTCTACTTTAGTGAATATTCATTTTTGCATCTCCCATGCTTTTGTATCTCCTGATGGTGGTGTAATCACCATTATAAAATTCCGATTACTCATTTTCACATCTTATTAGCTATTTCAAACTTTCACATTTGAAGATCTTATTTAATACCCTAAGAAGCTTTGATTTTAAGTTATTGGATTTAACAATTTTGAGTTTTGAATTTTTAATTTTTAATTTAAATTTATGGATTTTGAAATTTTAAAAAATAATGTTTTAAATTTATGAAAAGAAATAATGAAACACCCGTAACCTATAACCGTCATCGATTTTGGGTCTCGAAGTATTACTAAATATTATAAGATCATTAAGTCATTTCAAACAAACATCCAAATTAACCAAAGAAATCTCACATTACATGTAAATCATTCATTGAACATGTAATATATTTCAATTTAATCATACATACCATGTACTAACATGTGCGTTCTTACAAATAACAAGTACATCTAACCAATTAAGCTACTAGACATGACATTAACAAATGCTGAAACTAACACATACTTTATGCAAATGCACACGTTAAACTACCAATTAGAAGTATGATGCACCTCATTCTAAACATACAAGACATAGAAGCAACAAGAGACTCATTCCCAATACAAACTAAATCAACACAACTAACCAATCTCAATACACCATTCAATTCACCAATTCACTAGTACTATATATATAACCATAAAGAAATTTCATTACAAACAACCAAGATATAAATATATCATCATTCTCAACAAAAGTTAACATGTCGTTCATATTCACATACTCAAACTTACATACTAGCTATACTTAGAAGTTGCCCAAGTGTTAGAAAACTTAAACACCTATAACTTTTCTAGGTACATGCCCAAAAGACAAAAAGGAATTATTACTAACTAGGAGTACAGGATGTCTGCTGTGATGCCAATTTTGTAATCTACTAACTTCTAACCTGAAAACATAAAAATTTAATTACATTAGTTCATCATTATCCATGTTTATGTAATCACATACACATGACCCATTTCTCAACTAAAAGTACTATTTCATAATTTAACCTTAGTTGAAATAATTGTCATTTCCTCTTTTTAAAACTTATACCTTAATCCATTTCGTTCAATAACCCATCATCTTTACCATCAACCAAATCCGTCAATTTATGACACCCGGTGTCTAGCGGATAAACCGCAATAAGTGAGCCCAGCTCTAGTTGGATTAATCAACGAATTCCATCAATTCATGGCACCAAGTGCCTAGTGGATAAATCGCGATAAATGAGTCCAGCTCTAGTTGGATTAACCAACGGTTTGGGCCTAGCGCTAATCGGATAAACCGATGATCTTGGCACCTAGTGCCTAGCGGATAAACCGCGATAAATGAGCCTAGCTCTAGTTGGATTAACCAACGGTTTGCGCCCAACGCTAATCTGATAAACCGATGATCTTGGCACCCAGTGCTTAGCGGATTTAAATCGCAAAAGTGAGCCAAGCTCTAGTTGGATTAACTAACGAATAATCCGTCAAATCCTGACACCCAGTGCCTAACGGTTAAACCGCGAAAGTGAGCCCAACTTTGGTTGGTTTAACCAACAACCATTGTACAATTCAATCACCATTTAATCAATTCACAATCAACTACAATGATTCAATACTACTCTTTCAACAACACAAGATACAATGCCAATTCATCAAGACTCATAGATACACTTTACATGAGTCAATTCTTTCTATATCAACTAAATATAAATAAAATGTAATTCATAGATAAACATAAATAATAAGTTCAAGTATACGAACTTACTATAGTATAGAAGCTGTCAAAGTTGCAAACGATCACTCGTCGACCTTCTCCTTTCCTTGACTTTCAGCCGGTCCTTTTATTTTACGATCTATAAATAACAATGGAATTTCTTTAATTCAATTCATCTCTTAAAATACTCAAATTGTTCTTTTAATCATAATTCATCCTTTCACATTTAGCATAACTAGTTGATAATTTTCAATCTTATTTTCCAATAACTTGTTTCATTGCACTTATACTCTATTTATTAAAAAAAAACTATTTTTTTCTCCATAACCAGCTCATTCGAACAGTCCCCATTTGATCTCAACCATTTAATTTCTCAACATTAACAAATATTTTTATTAATCATACCATTTGCCCCAATTTAAGCTTTTAATTTATTATATTCAAAACTACCATGTCTTTGTTCATTTCTCATTTTCAACACTCCATTCCCATTCATAACAGCCCACATTCGATTCCCTATGTTCAATTTCTCAAGATTTTTATGAACACTTAAACTACTTAAAATCAACCTCCTTATAAGTGTTTTAACTATTCATAATTTCATTTACTAACTACATCAAATCTATCGACACTCTCCAATCTCAAAATAACATCACATTAGCTTCCAGAACTAGAAAGGTTTTATCTTGATGAGCATAAAAACATCGTTTTATAGCAAAAATACTAAGGGAACACTTACATGCAATCCCTTCTTTGTCGAAATCCTCAAGCGGAGTTCCTTCCTTCTAATTTCTTTTTTTTTTCTTTTTAGTGGAAAAATCCCAGTAAAGGAGAAGACCTCATATTTTATTAGTTTAGACATTCTTTTATTTAATTACTAATTTGTCCTTAGAAGTAAGCTTGTCTTTAATTAAATTCTAGCCTAGAGTTGTCCACTTAAAAAATATTATAGTCTAATTACCATATGAACTCCCCTTTATTAATGCCTTGACTATATATATATATATATTATGGTCTAATTCTATAGAACTCCAAGTTTGAATTCTTTATAACTTAACCTACCAACTTTAAATTAACACCTTAAAAATTCATTTCTCTTAACCAACTCATTTGTTACTCTACCTTAATTAATCAAACATATTTAACTAAAGTTTTATGAATTCATAATTAAATTTCTATAGCCCTGAATTATCATTTTTCCATATTACTAATTACGGGTCGTTACAAATAAAAGATAAAAAAGTGAAATTTTAATTTAGAATAAAACCCCAAAGCCATCAACAATCTCCAAAGGTGGATAAGTAGCTAAAGGAGCTCACTATCTTCATCTTTTTCTATGTTGACAAAGAGAGATGTAAAATCAAAAGATTTTGTTTATTGTAAATGTGTTGTTTCTCTAGTTTGATAGTATTTCAACAGTAATAAAACTATGATTTTATTGAAATGTGTACTTTTAGAATTGTATTAGAGAGCGTTGTAAGGTTAGTGTTTCGTTGCATTAGATAATTCTCAATTTGTTGAGTTTTTTTATTGAAAATGAAAACATTTCTCCATTATTGTAAGAGAGCTCAATTTTTAAAAGATAAAAATAAAAATAAAAACACCATGATTGTAACACCCTTAACTCGTCTTTGTCGTGGGATTTGGATTATGAAGTATTACTGATTAATGCAAACATCTAAGCGCAAAATATCTTATAATAAATCAACTTAACATACATCTACATATTTCATATCATACATATACATTTGAGCCTTAAATCGAGCTTTCGAGACCCTAAAAATAATTTAAGATCAAATCAAGATTAATTTAAAACAATTCTGAAAGTTTAAGAAAAAATTAAAAAATGTGAGAAATAGGGGCACACGACCGTGTCTTAGCCCGTGTGGTTACTCGAAAAGGGGGCACACGGTCGTGTGCCAAACCGTGCGTGTTCGAAATTGGGTCACACGGTCATGTCGCAAGCCGTGTGCCAGACCGTGTAACTCACTGACTTGAGACACATGACTGTGTTTCAAACCATGTGAATCTTGCACCTAACACACCTAGGGCACACACCCGTGTGCCTCACACAACCGTGTGAGTCAAAAAATGACCAAAAACATACTTGCTGTTCATCCAAACCATTAAGAAATTAAGTCAATTTATACCACATCCTTTCCAACACCTTAAAGCACTTTAAAGACTATTAAAACATACCAAAATAATCAACCTATGATCACTATCCAATATACCATGCGTAGGCACCACAATTTATAACTCTTCAAAGTAACTTTTCTCTTAGTAGGCTATCATGCATTCCAAATTCACAAATTCATTCATTTCACTCCATTTAACATTTCAAAATTCAACCATATTAACTATAACACTTGACACCATAAGATGATAAAAATACCATTTCAAAATGACCATTTACATGCATTACTAAAGTCAACTTTAAACCCAAAGATATTTACCACCAAAATACCAAAACATTCACAATCCTAACCAAAACAACATCTTATATACATGCCATTATAACGAAGCCAAAGCTAACAGTTAATTACCTAATAGGATGCTAGATAGTGTGATCTCCAACGACTTTCGATCAACAGCAAAAGTCTAACAACCTACAAGGAAAAAAAAATCAAATAAAGTAAGTTTTGATATAACTTAGTAAGTTCATAAAACAATCTCACTTACTCTTATTACTCAGTTATAAATTACACCCCACATGAAACTAACAATTTTCTTTTTTGCTAATAAGTTCTCGTTTCAACTTTCCGAAACTTACTAGACCTATATAATTCATTTCATAGATTACCATATAACAAATAATCACAAATCAAGTCACCAATAAAATAACATCACATTTCGGATAATCAAAAAATAACATCCATTTGAGTTGATTTTAAAACTTAAATCGACTCGCGATGCTACTCACATAAGCTTCAGAGTATCCACAACACATGCAAGATCTCAAGTCATCGTTACAGTCTAATTCACTGGTACATCGTACCTGCTAAATATTCACCGGCTCGAAGCCTGCTAAATAATCATCAACTCGAAGCCTGCTAAATAATCACTGGCTCGAAGCCTGTTAAATAATCACTGGCTCGAAGCCTGTTAAATCATCACCGGCTTGAAGTCTGCTAAATAATCACTTCACATTTTCGCTTTACTCATTTATTATTTCTAATCACCCAACAGATAAATGCAACATTAAATTTAATTACACTAAGCATATAATAAATAAAAATAATTATATACACGGGAAATAATAGTACGAACTTACCTGTGCAATGTCAACTGATACTTAACAATCATTACTCGACCACTTTTTCCTTCCCACGTTTATCAATTGAAGCACTCGTTTCTTGGTCTAATAAATAATAATTTAATTCAATCAATTTAATCAACACATTAAACCATCTTATTAACATAAAATTTAATAATAACTTATTAAACGTTATAATCTCTTAATTAAAATTTAATACGACTTTATACTATCTCCATAAACTCTAAATAAGTAAAATATTGACTCGTTTAATGAAAACATAATCTGAAAATTACTGTTTCCAACAACACTAAAAACGAGTTATTACAATGATTCACCAAAAGAGGTGTATTAATCCAACAAAATTCATAGATGTACATAGGAATGGGAGAATTGGGTATTTGGAAAAGAATGGGGGGCTGAGGTCCATTTAGACGCATAGAGGCCATTCTTTTTCAGTCCCCATACTTGGATATCATGGGCTTGCATTGCCAAGTAGATGTGTATGTGATAAATAATTTAGGCACGATGTGCAGTGTACAAAGAAAATTAAAGCAAGAAAGCAACTAAATAATTTGGTTTTCATGTTATTCCCACAGTAATCAAAGTGATTAATTAAATTAAGCAAAAGATTATTCGTAATCCTTTAGTGCTTTAGTCTAAAGGAACCTGGCATCGGAATTTATTCTTCTACCAGCACTCCTTTACTTTCCAGTCACACTTCTTCCATCTTCAAACTTTAGTCCAAGGATCCTGCAGGCATCCGAATTTTCCTTCACCTTTGCACATTACTTTACATGAGAATAAAATCCCAACAAAGCTCAAATCAGCTCTTCATCATTACACCCACAAGTGGTTTTGATTTGGTGGAATCCTTCTAGCCAGGTGAGGAAATGAATCCTCCTTATAATTGAAATTCGAGTTTTCGAGTTTGTGTCAAGTTGAATTTAACAATTCGAATTGATGTAAATATCTTTTGGGTCTTGACAATTTTAAAAATGTGTAAATTGATCCCTTTCAAAAAATTACAAAAAAATATTTTTCCAATATTTTATGAATATATAAAAATTCAAAAAAATTATTAAAAAATATATAAAAACTCTAAATTATAATATTTAACAAAAAAATCCAAAATGATAAATTTGATGCCTTAAACAAGTAAATCATCAAATCAAATTTATCATACTAATTATCTTGTTTTTCTCTTATTTGTTTGAAAGGATTTTTCAAATATATATAGTATTTATGTTCTTTAACTTTGAATTTAATCATATTGTCAACAAGATTTCAATATGGCCAGTTTATTTTTTTCCCTTAATTTAGCAAATTTATTTTATTCAACTCAACTCAATTTTAATATCATTTCACTCGATTCAATGAGAAACGATTTCAAATCAAGTTAGGCTGATTAATTAGAATTCATCACGTCGACTAACTTAAAAATTTTCGTCCGATTCAACTCAATTCAATCAAACGTTTACCCCTATGTGAAACTACTCTTATATGATGTTTGGATAGATTAGTTATAAAGGGAGAAAAAAAAAGTAGAAGGAAAGGAAATATAATTGAGGAACGGAAGTATATTTAGTTTTTGGCTTGGATGGTTAAAATTAATAAAGTAAAATAAAGTAAATGTTATGAATATCTTATTAAATGGATGTCCATTAACATTAAGATAAAGATCAAGATCAAGATCAAGATAAGGTTTGGTATACCTTGAACTCTAATAGTTATTAGAAATAGATCTCTACTTCATTTATACTTCTTATGTCTATAAATAGAGACTTTGGAAAAGCATTGTATTCACTTCGATTGATCAATAAAAATACGTTCTCTCATTCTCTTATTCTCTTTGTTATTTACTCTTTGCTCTTTATTTTATAACACGTTATCAGCACAATTCTCAATTTATTTGCTCTAACTTAGCATTTCAGATTGGTTGCTTGGTTACCCCAACATTGACGAAAAAGGGGTTTCAAATTGAGGAATCAAATTTAGTTTCTTTTCAATTCAAGGTAATTTTAAAATTTTCTATCGTAATTTGCTTTATACTATTTTATTTTTTCCCCAATACATTATTATTTCACTAATTTTTTTAAGTTTTTTTTAGTGATTATAATGTCAAATCTTGCAAAACTTGAATTTGCCGCCTTGGACATTTCAGGCAAGAATTATTTGCCATGGGTGTTAGATGCTGAAATTCATCTAGATGCTAAAGGGCTAGGGAATACTATATTAACAAATAAAGAAGCATCTAACCAAGAAAAGGCACAAGCAATGATTTTCATCCGTCATCATTTACATGAAGGATTAAAAGTGGAATATCTTACTGTGAAAGACCCTCTTGAGTTATGGACAAATCTGAAAGAAAGATTTGATCATCAGAAAACGGTGATCCTCCCTAAAGCTCGTTATGATTAGATGCACTTACAGTTGCAAGATTTTAAGACTGTAAGTGAATATAATTTAGAACTATTTAAAATTAGTTCCCAACTGAAGTTATGCGGGGAGAACATAACAGATGCAGACTTGTTAGAGAAAACCTTTTCAACTTTTCATGCTACAAATGTGCTCTTGCAGCAACAATACCGTGAAAAAGGTTTCAAAAAATATCTTGAGTTAATTTCATGCCTTTTGGTGGCTGAACAAAATAATGAATTGTTGATGAAAACCACGGAATTCGTCCCACGGGTACTACACCACTCCTTGAAGTGAATGTTGCAGTACACTATAGATATGGAAATGAAAAATATAGAGGTCGCGATCGTGGACATGGTTATAGTCGTGGACATGGTATAAGACGTGGTCGAGGATCTACTAGTAACCGTTATCATGGTGTTTATAATAGTGGTACTTCTAACCACCAAAAAAGGAGTAGAAATGAAGACAAGAAAGAGGTGGTCAAAATAATCCTTCAAACGTTATTGAGAGTTTATGTCACCGATGTGGTATGAAAGGACATTGGGCACGTCTCTGTCGTACCCCTGAACATTTAATGAAATATTATCAAGCATCCTTTAAACGGAAGAAAAATATTGAGACAAATTTTATATCTCAAAAGGATGCTATGGAGGCAAAAGGTGAGGGTGATGTAATTCATGGCCTTAAAGATGGAACTCGCCTCGATGTGGCAGATTTCTTTGGGAATCATTAGAAAATTTGGTGTTATTTCAGCATTTTATGTTGCTTTTAATTATGTTTCATTTTTTAAGAGAATATGATATTATTTAGGTTTTTTTTTAAGTATGTTCATTTTCTTGCCTAAAGAATAAGTTATACATATTCAATAAACATTTGCAATGCTTCTAATGTTATTTTTTTTTCTCTTTTATGAAGAATATGAATGATTAACAAAATCCTGTTGAATCCAAAATCAATGGAGACATGTGTCTTGCTGATAGTGCTACAACACATACGATACTCAAAGATAAAAAATATTTTTCTCATTTGACAATAAGTGATGCTCAAATTAATACAATATCGGGTAGTTCAAAACTTATTGAAGGCTCCGGAAGAGCTATTATATTGTTACCTAAAGGTACAAAATTGGTCATTGGTGATGCTTTATTTTTCAACAAGTCTCAAAGAAATTTATTGAGTTTTAAAGATATTCGTATCAATGGATACCATATTGAGACTATGAATGAGAAAGATATTGAATATCTATATATTACAAAATTTGAATGTGGAAAGAAATATGTGTTGGGAAGATTTCTTGCCTTTTCATCAAGATTATATTATACACATATTAGTGCAATTGAGGCACATGTTACTACAAACCAGAAGTTTGTAGAACCACATACTTTTACTATTTGGCGTGATCGGTTAGGCCATCCCAGATCTATTATGATGCGAAAAAAATTAAGAATTCAATTGGGCACCCATTGAAAAACCATAAGATTCTTGAATTCAAAGATTTTTCTTGTGATGCTTGTTCTCAAGGTAAGCTTATTATTAGGCCATCACCAACTAAAGTTGGGATTGAATCTCTCACATTTTTGAGCGTATTCAAGGTGATATATGTGGGCCTATTCATCCACCATGTGGACCATTTAGATATTTTATGGTATTGATAGATGCATCTAGTAGATGGTCACATGTATCTTTATTATTGACTCGCAATCTGGCATTTGCGAGACTATTTGCTCAAATGATTCGCTTAAGAGCACAATTTCCAGATTATGCAATAAAAACTATCCGTTTTGATAATGCTGGTGAGTTTACATCCCAAGTTTTCATTGATTATTGTTTGTCAATTGGGATAAAAGTTGAACATCCTGTGGCCCATGTTCACACACAAAATGGTTTAGTCGAATCGTTTATCAAACGTCTCCAACTAATAGCTAGACCATTGCTTATGAGAACAAAGCTCCCTGTTACAGCTTGGGGATATGCTATTTTAAATGCAGCAGCACTTGTGCGTATTAGACCAACAAGTTATAATAAATACTCCCCATTACAATTGGCTTATGATCAGGAGCCAAATATTTCCCATCTTAGAATTTTTGGATGTGCAGTATATGTTCCAATTGCTCCACCACAATGAACAAAGATGGGTCCTCAAAGGAGGTTGGGAATATATGTTGGTTATGAAGCTCCCTCTATAATTAAGTATGTGGAACCTTTAATGGGAGATCTATTTACTGCACGGTTTGTTGATTGCCATTTTAATGAAACAATATTCCCAACATTAGGGGGAGATAAAATACAACTGATAAAAGAAATTATATGGAATGAATCATCATTATCTCAATTAGATCCTCGTACGAGTCAATGTAACAAGAAGTTCAAAAGATCATATATTTGCAAAACATCGCCAATCAACTTCCAAATTCATTTACTGACCCAAAGAGAATTACAAAATCTCACATACCAACTGAAAATGCTCCAGTACGAATTGATATCCCAAAAGGGCAAATTTTTAATGCAAACGAAAGTAATCCACGCTTGAAACGTGGAAGACCTGTTGGTTCCAAAGATAAAAATTCTTGTAAAAGAAAAGGAGCAAATACTCAAGGTGATTATATTATGGAAACAAATCCCCAAGAAGAGGCTAATGATATAACTAATCATAATCATGAAATCCTAGAAGGGATTCAGGTACCTGAAAATGATGATAATGAGGAGATCTCAATAAGTTATGTTACTTCGGGGAAAAGATGGAAGCAAAAAAATATAGTTGTCGACAATAATTTTGCATATAATGTTGCTATTGAAGTAGAAAAAGAAAATGATGATCTTGAGCCTAAATCTATTGAGGAATGTAGAAATAGAAAAGATTAGCCAAAATGGAAAGATGCAATTCAAGCAGAATTAAATTCGCTTTCAAAACATAAGGTTTTTGGACCTGTAGTCCAAACACCTAAAGTTGTAAAGTCGGTTGGATATAAATGGGTATTTGTGCAAAAACGGAATAAAAAAAATGAAGTCGTAAGATATAAAGCACGACTTGTAGCACAAGGATTTTCGCAAAGGCCCGGCATTGATTATGAAGAGACATATTCTCCTGTGGTGGATGCAATCACATTTAGATATCTTATTAGTCTGGTAGTGCGTGAAAAACTTGAACTGTATCTAATGGATGTTGTTACAGCATATCTATATGGTACACTTAATAGTGAAATTTATATGAAAATCCCTGAAGGGTTTAAAATCCTAGAAGGATATAGAGTTTCTCGAGAAAATTGCTCAATCAGATTAAAGAAAAGTCTATATGGATTAAAACAATCTGGGCGTATGTGGTACAATCGTCTTAGTGAATACTTGTTAAAGGAACGTTACAAAAATGATCCAGTTTGTCCATGTGTATTTATAAAAAGGTTTGGATCAAATTTTGTGATAATTGCTGTTTATGTTGATGATCTAAATATTATTAGAACTCCTGAAGATCTCCAAAATACAGTAAATTGTTTAAAGAAGGAATTTGAGATGAAAGATCTTGGAAAAACAAAGTTTTGTCTTGGCTTACAGATTGAGCATTTAAAAGATGGAATTCATGTTCATCAATCAACTTATACGAAAAAGATTTTAAAGAAATTTTACATGGACAAAGCACACCCATTGAGTACCCCGATGGTTGTACGATCGTTAGATGTGGATAAAGATTAATTTCGTCCATGTAAAAATGATAAAGAGTTTCTTGGTCCTGAAGTGCCATATCTAAGTGCCATAGGGGCATTAATGTATCTTGCAAACAACACAAGACCTGATATAGCTTTCGCTGTAAACTTGTTAGCAAGATTTAGTTCTTCTCCAGCACGTAGACATTGGAATGGAATTAAAAATGTATTTAGATATCTCAGAGGGACCATTGATATGAGATTATTTTATTCAAGTGATTCAAAATCCCTATTAACCGGTTATGCTGATGCTGGATACCTATCAGATCCACATAAAGGTCGATCCCAAACAGGATATTTATTTACATGTGGGGGTACTGGCATATCATGGCGTTCAACAAAGCAAACATTAGCTGCCACTTCTTCAAATCATGCAGAAATAATTGCAATGCATGAGGCGAGTCGAGAATGTGTTTGGCTAAGATTATTGACCTAACATATCCAGAAGATATGAAATTTGCCTTTACAGGAAAAAAATGCCAACTATCTTAAACGAAGATAATGCAGCATGTATAGCTCAATTGAAGGGTGGTTACATCAAAGGTGACAGAACAAAACATATTTCACCAAAATTATTCTTCACTCATGATCTTGAGAAAAAAGGTGATATAAATGTTCAACAAATTCGTTCTAGTGACAATTTAGCAATCTTTTCACTAAAGCATTGCCCACTTCAACATTTAAAAGACTACTACACAAGATTGGAATGCGTCGACTCAAAGATGTAATGTAATGTTACCATTAGGGGGAGTCTAAAACAAGTTGTACTCTTTTCCTTTAACCGAGGTTTTGTCCATTGGGTTTTCCTGGTAAAGGTTTTTAACGAGGCAGCTTGTAATAGAAGATTGTGTACTCTTTTTCCTTCATTAGGTTTTTATCCCATAGGATTTTTCCTAATAAGGTTCTAACGAGGCACATTATCTACAAATGGACATCCAAGGAGGAGTATTATGAATATCGTATTAAATGGATGTCCATCAACATCAAGATAAAGATCAAGATCAAGATAAGGTTTGGTATACCTTGAACTCTAATAGTTATTAGAAATAGATCTCTACTTCATTTATACTTCTTATGTCTATAAATAGAGACTTTGGAAAAGCATTGTATTCACTTCGATTGATCAATAAAAAAACACTCTCTCATTCTCTTATTCTCTTTGTTATTTACTTTCTACTCTTTATTTTATAACAGTAAAACAATTTTCATAACATTTGTTTGGTTAAACAATAGAAAGTAAAGAAAATGATCTATTATAAATACTTTTAACTTTTTATAAATAATTTATGTAAAAAATTATCAAGATAAAATGGTGTTTCTCATGTTACAAAAATTACATTCGTTTCCCTCTCTCTCTCTATATATTTCCAAATTGAGGTAAATAAGAGTTAAGGGTGCGTTGGTAGATTAAGTCTTAATTCAATTTGTATTAATATTGTTGTCAATGTAAGAGGGTGTGAGTTCGAGCATTATGAAGCACATTATCTTCCTATTTATTGGTTGGGAAGGGACTATGAGTATTTCTAGATATTGTGTAAAAAAAAATATGATCAGAACCATCTATAATGAGATTATTCAAAAAAAAAAAAAAACCAAAAGTAATTACAAAGAATTACAATAAGTTTTACTTATACTATGACTTGACAAACATGCTTGAATCTATCAAGCCTTTCTAGGCTTGCAAATATTTTAAGCTCCATATATAATTTTATTTCTTCCTAATTCTATTTTGGAATTAAATTTTGTTTAATTACGAGTCACATATCAAAATGACTCTAGGTGACAATTTTCCAAAAAATGAACCCACACAACTCAACTCGTGTGGCTCACGCAACCTAACACACATAATTATTCTCATTTGCTCATGCAGGGATTCAAACATGCACAAGACCAAACGACAAGCTGACACCTTACCATTAAACCTACAACAAGCTCATTCTTGTCATCAATTGAGTGAAAATAATATAAAAACTAAACACTCAATGATCGGGGTTAGAACAAAAATAACAAAAATTTAATGGAAAGGATTCAAACCCAAAACCTCACACACAAAAACACAACTCTTAACTACTGAATCAAATTAATCCACTTGATAAAAATTTTCACAACCTTAATTCAAAAACAAGACGTGACCACTCTTGGCTTCACTAACTCAATTCCTACTAATCCAAATTTTGAGATGTGCCAATTCATGTCATTAAATTCCATATCATCTACCATATGTCAATCATACGTTAGTTATTTTTATCCACTCATAAAAAAAAGCACCATTAGTGATTTTAAATAACTTGTATAGTATTTGAGAATTTTAAGTACCAAGTTGAACTAGAAAAAAACTCCCTTTTATTAATAAAATGAAACACGAGTCATTGACAAAATGCAATGGAACATTTAAGCATCATGTCAATGATGCAGTAGACAAGTGGTGCAAAGTGCTGGAAAAGATTTCATGCATGTGCAGACTTTTCTTGGCACGCCGAGTGTTTGGTGCATATAAAAGGAAAGTTTGAATTTTGAGTTTTTCAATGGATTCTTGTTTCGAGAAGTTGTGCAAAGAGATCGCATTTTGTGTTGAGTTACACCTTTCTTCTTCTTCTAAGACATCATCAAAGGGACCATGATAACGTAAGCCTGCCGTTGCATAAAAGAAAGCGAGGAAGGACATCACATTGTAATGAATAATGTAAAACCAAACCAGACCACCATCTTTAATGATTATGAAATGTAAAAGTCGGCCATTAGCAAAGGACAACCCATATAATTTTATATACATATCGAGCCCCCATTATAAGCACGGTTCGCGTGTTGTGATAAAGGTTGCCAAATTCCATGGCCAATGTGAGTGATTGCTTCACTACCTATAGCATATAGCATATTTGGAAAAGAGAGTTATGGTATTAAATGATATTGGATCCAATATGTATGAAAAGGAACACTTCCTTTACGCCCTCCAACACCGGGGCCGACACTTCAACCATAATCATCATCATAATAATAATGTAGCAACCACTAAGAATCTCCTGTCTTACTCCATAGATTTAGCTTTCTTTTTTTTTTGGTTGGTGTAAAAAGGAGTCAATTTTGATTAAGAGATCGACATTTGAGATTTGAGTGTAATTATTGGAATCATTTAAATTTAAAATTTGTTATACCTATACCTATACCGTAAAGCTTAATACGTGTCCTCCGTGAAATTCAACATGTGTTTTCCAGCTGAGTCGACCCTTCAGTGAACTACACGCATCCATCTCGCTAAGATGCGGATTTTAATTAGGCGAACCTCATGTAATACACATCTCCGCTGAGCATATACGAGGTGCACGTGGGGAGGTTTAGAGTCATTGTTATCAATTATCTTAAGACGTCATGTTACTGCCACTGCTAAGAAGTAAGATTAGATCTCATTGTCAATAGCCCTTAAACGTGTATCAAAACTTGTTCCCCACATAAAAAGGATGTATGCAATAATAGCTCACAACAACTTAACGTCTTCTACCTCAGAAAAACACCCCATTCTTGTGGTTCTTTTCTAATCACAGGAGAACCACCATTCCATCCACCACCATCTCCTCCTGTTAATCTCACCTATTAACAAAATTGTCGTCGGTGGTTAATCTTGAGGCGAGCTAAATCTTTTAGTAGAAGAAGACTTTGACTTGTAAAGTATATATGAAATGACAACAAAAGTGACCAAAAATAGATATGGAAAATTTATAAATCTAATAGTTAAATTACAAAGTAGGAAAGTGATCATGTAAAAGTATTCGGGAGATCCCTGTATTAGGAGTCGGTTATATTTTGTTTTCTCTACTCAAAAAATAGATAAATTAATCATCATATATTAGATTAAAGAGAAAATTGATCCTTTCTGTTAATTTTTTTTTTATCTATTTATACTATTAAAAATTGGTGTGGTTATTGGAATAATCAAACAATGACATATGACGTGTCACATGTACCTCATGCTAACGTACATGAACCAAATTTTAACAATAGAAATGGATAAAAATTTTAACAGAAGAATCAATTTGCTCTTCGATCTAATGTACAATGACTAATTTGCCATTTTCTGAGTAGAAGGGATAAAATCCAATCTGACTCCAAGTACAGAGGCCTCCATAATATTTTTACCTAAATATTAACTGTTGAATTAACAAATTTTCCATTTTTATTGCTTGGTACTAAGCAACTATAGTGATTACTTGTTGGTTTGTTTTGGAGAGCCAAAGTGTAGGACCATCCAAAAGGAATAGTGTGTGGTTAATCCTAGTTTTGACAAGCATAATAACATTCTCCTTAAAACAAGCTAATGTAGAGGAAGACATTGATTCAGTACAAGTATTCTAAAACCAATTAGTAGAGTGAAATGTAAAACAAAAGCTTACCATAATTATCATTACCAAATTACTTGGAAGTGAAGGGTGAGGTTTGATTCACCTAAAACCCTAATCAAAGAATCCATAAGGACCATTACTTTGAGCACTTAAAAAGGCTATAATAAAGGAATTGATGTTTGCTTGCATCTGATACTCCACCAATATCGCATGTGGAGGGGTCTTTCCATAAATTTTTAATATTACGTACCACGAAGCCAAAACTCAGGGAACCGACTTAACCAACAAAGTGCCTTAGTCAAACCTTCATTTATTATTATATTAATTAAACTATCCTATGTGACCCAAAAAGTTATAAAAAAATATTCACTCAATTATTAATAATTTTTTTTGTTAAAAGATACAAAATAATCACTGAACTGTTCAATTTTATTTTTATTGGTCCATAAAAATGGAAACATCCAAAACCAAGATAATTAAATTTTTATAACTTTTGATAATTGAATGATAAATTAGATAGTCTATTATTTATGCTGATGTTGCCGTGGAGGTGAAGAATGTTGGGTTATGTATACTATGATAGGTATTGATATTCGATTTCAAGATTGTCTCGACTATTTTTATCTTTTAAGAGCTCAATTTTGGACTAATTGATGTGTGAAAATTTTTTTTATTTGTGTTTTTGCTTAATTAGGATTATCATATGTTAGATTCTCATAGATAATACTATTAATGTTAATATCTGTATTTTGATAAAATTTGAGATTTAATTATTATTTTTAGAAAGTTAAAAAAATAAATATTTTTATTTTTTTATTTGACATCTCAATTAAGTATGTTTTGTCAAAATTTATCAAATTTGAATTTTGATTAGATTATCCTCAAAAACTATCAAGAACGACAATAATTAAACTAAAATATAAGGGGACTAAAATTTTAACTTTTAAAGTATATAAACTAAATCTCAAATCTTACACAAGCGTCATTAATGCAAATATTATAGGAGGAATTTAAGAAATTAAAGATTATTGTTTAAGCTTTTATCATTAAAGAAAATGAAGAGTCCATAAGGAAAAAAACAGGATGTATATTTTATAAAATGAGTAGAATCATTTGGGGTCTTAGACTATATAAGATTCTTCCAATTGTCTACTTTGAGATATCACAATGGATGGTTCCCATGCAATAGCCTAGTTCTCAAAAGAAAGTGGGGACCGCCTGTATGAGAAGACCCCATATGCAGAAACGAGGACCATCGATTGTGCCCAAAACCCTGTTAATTCCACTCCCCTAAGCTCCAACCCACCCTTTATATTCGTCGCGTTCTCTCTGAACTCTTCATCCTCTCATCCCAGTTTTATTTTCTCTTTCTTGTCCTCTGGATACGATCCTTAGTGCTCCATTTACTTCCTACCAAGCTCCACGACATTGACATTTGCCACAACCCAAAATCTTTGACCTTTGCTTCTACATATTTATCTTAAAGTTGACAAAAAGACAGGCATAGATCGATGGCTAAACAGATGCAGAAGACTAGCATGTTCATTGAGCAAAGCCCTGGAGATTATGAGACTGGTGATATCCAAAAGAACTTGGATGATGATGGTCGACCCAAAAGAACCGGTAAAATAATAATAAGAATTACTTTTTTGCATGTTTTATATATGAAAATTTGATTTATTAATTAATTTATTTATTTTGATTTGAAAGGGACTTGGGTTACTGCAAGTGCTCATATTATCACTGCTGTGATTGGATCTGGAGTGCTATCTCTTGCATGGGCTATTGCACAGTTGGGATGGGTGGCTGGACCAGCAGTTCTCATGGCTTTCTCCTTCATCACCTACTTCACTTCCACCCTTCTTGCTGACTGCTATAGGGCTCCTGATCCTGTCCATGGAAAGAGAAACTATACCTACATGGAAGTTGTTAGAGCTTACTTAGGTATATTATTTAATATATTATATCACCACTTCATCTTCATATTAACATACATACACAAAAATGATTTATGACTTACCATGTTTAATATAATTTGTACTGCTACCTCTTTAACCTGTTTTACAGTTCCAAGAAAGAAAATTACTTTTTCCACCTGTACATACTTCAATTCAATCCCGAAATCCAACTGGGTTTTTTGTCAAGATGATTAATGAAACATCAAACCCAATGCTTCTTTATTGTGTGTGTATATAAAAAAATTGTCTTTTTTTCTTCTCCAGGAGGAAGAAAAGTTCAGCTTTGTGGATTGGCTCAATATGCAAATCTTGTTGGAATAACCATTGGTTACACTATCACAGCATCAATTAGTATGGTGTAAGTACATAGTCTAGAGAAAATGGATATTGTGACTTTGAAGTTTGAAATATAAAATACTAGAAATGTATCATAAAGACCCTTGTACTAGGAGTTGGAGTGCATTTTACTCCCTTTACTCAAAAAATGAGCAAATTAGTCTCTGTACATTAGATCAAAGAAAATTGACCCTTTTGTTAAAAATTTCATCCATTTTTCCGGTTAAAAATTGATCCCTCTATGTCAATATGAGGTACATGTGACACGCTATGTGTAATTATCAGGTTATTCTACTAACCATGCCTATTTTTAAACAGTAGAATTGGATGAAAATTTGAACCTAAAAAATCAATTTACTTTTTGATTTAATATATAGAAATTATTTACTCATTTTTTTAGTAAAAAGAGAAAACTTTTACGGTAAAATACTTTTTTTTTTACTTAAGCATTGAAGATTTATAGTGACAATAACTTGCTTATAGGTACCAGTTAATTATTTCTTTTTTCTTAAAACAATACTAAATCATCTTTAATTTTCTTACTTCTGTTGTAATCAGGGCTGTCAAAAGGTCCAATTGCTTCCACAAGCATGGACATCATGTGAAGTGCCAAACATCAAATTACCCATTCATGATCATCTTTGCTTGTATCCAACTCGTTCTAAGCCAAATCCCAAACTTCGACAAGCTTTCATGGCTCTCCATTGTTGCCGCCATCATGTCTTTCGCTTATTCTTCCATTGGTCTAGGACTCTCCATAGCCAAAGTTGCAGGTAAAATCATATATATCCACATATATAAAATAACAAAAACAAAGTTCATTAAAATGAACTTGCTTTTCAGTGTCTTAAATTCCATCTAAAAATCTTAAGTAATTGTTGTTTGCCATGAATTGTGACATCAAGGTGGGGAACATGTAAGGACATCCTTAACTGGTGTAACAGTAGGGGTTGATGTGTCGGGATCCGAAAAGGTTTGGAGGACCTTCCAAGCTATCGGTGACATTGCCTTTGCCTATGCTTACTCCACTGTCCTCATTGAGATTCAGGCAAGTATATTTCCAACTTTACATATACGTACAAATACATGTGTACTACGTAGATACACAAACATGTACATGATAACATGTCGGCATGCGATAGTGGTAACTAGTTCTCAAAAATAACTTCATGGGTTCTCTTTCATTGTAAAAAAGGTTTTTAAATCATTAATCCTTAGGTATTATGATTTAGATTTTGTAAATCTACCCAACAATGGTAAAAATATCATGAAGGCTCTTGTATTAAAAGTCAGATTACATGTTGCCCCTTCAATTTAAAAAATGAGCAAACTAGTTCTTGTACATTCGATTTAAGAGTAAATTGGTCTTTTCTGCTAAGATTTTCATTCATTTGTACTGTTAAAAATTAGTGTGACTAACAGAATAACTAGACAGTAGCACATTTTGTGCCACATGTATCACATGTTAACATATAAGGACCAATTTTTATCAATAAAAATTGATGAAATTTTTAACAGAATGATCAGTTCATTCTTTGTTCTAACGTGGAATGATTAATACAATTTGACTCTTAATATAAATTCTTCATGATATTCTATCTCTCAAGGAAAACATAACAAAAAATACATAAAAAAAACACTTGAAAATTGTTAGTGTTAGTGGAATTACCAAGATTCCTAAGGACCATAAATCTGGTGGACTAGAATACTTCAGGACCATCTATTTCTTTTTCTAATGTGTTGTCAATTATCATGAATTTATTACCGACGGATTGTGACGTCCAATCTGGTTGGTGTTTTAACATCCAATTGTTTTTGTCCCATCTCTAAAAGAAAGAATCACTTTGCAAAGTGCAGCCTTAGGAATAATGGTCGCCATAGATAGTAAATATTTTTCTTTTATAAAAAAAAAGAAAAAAGAAAAAGCACAGTTGGTGATTAAGACAGATTAATCGTAGCAAAAGCCATGTTTTTGTTCCTAAGAAATATCAACTCTATGATTTCAGGACACGATCAAATCGAGCCCACCAGAGAACAAATCTATGAAAAGAGCAAGTAGCATTGGTGTTTCGACAACCACTTTATTTTATGTACTTTGCGGTCTTATTGGATATGCAGCATTTGGCAACGATGCACCAGGGAATTTTCTTACAGGGTTTGGTTTCTATGAACCCTTTTGGCTGGTTGACTTCGCCAACATCTGCATTGCCATCCATCTCATTGGTGCATACCAGTTTTTGCACAACCCTTATTCGGGTTCGTGGAGGGTTGGTGTTCCAGGAACTGGCCCGATAACAAGTTCATTACAAGTGAACATGCTGTTGATGTTCCATTCTGTGGTGTTTACTACCTCAACTTCTTCAGGTTAGTATGGAGGACGGCATACGTTATCATAACAGCCGTGGTAGCCATGATCTTTCCTTTCTTCAATGATTTCTTGGGTCTCATTGGAGCCGGCTCGTTTTGGCCGTTAACAGTCTACTTTCCGATCGAGATGCACATCGCGCAATCGAAAACGCCCAAATTCTCATTCAGATGGATATGGCTAAAAATACTTAGCTGGGTTTGCTTGGTGGTTTCACTCATTGCTGCTGCTGGATCTGTTCAAGGACTGATTCAAAGCCTCAAGACGTATAAACCCTTTCAAACTCAGGAATGAATGATCCTCTTTGCCTACACTTTACTTCTCTGAAAAAATATGAAACCTTGCTCAATAAGTAAGAATTTGTAGAAGCTGTAATTTGTTACCTTTCCTCGGTATTTGAAACTCCAATTTGCTTGTAGCGTGTTACCTTGTGAATGACAATGTTAGACAAAGTTTCTGCATTAACAGTTTCTTAAAAAATGATCGAAAACGGGGACAATGCCGTCGTTACTTGATTTAGTGACAATGCTGAAATTTTGGGTAGACTACAAAATAATTATCCAATTATGTCTTTACTTTTATTTTGGTCTTTTAGTTCTTAATTGTTTTTGATTTAGCCTATTCTATTTTTCAAAACTAAATATCTTAATCATTCTCTCGTTAGTTACCGTTAGACGTGTGACGAAAAGCTGGCATGAACCTTTTTTTTATTAGCCTATAACAAATTTAGCTCCTCAATGTTTACATAATATTCTATTGATTTGATCCTACATCTAAAAAAAATTCAACAAATTTCACTCTCAATGTTTATAAAATTTATAATTTTAGTTCGAATTCTAAAAATTAAATAAATTAGCCCTCAACATTTACAAAACTTATCAATTTAGTAGTAATTCTAAAAAAATTAAAAAAAAAGGAAAATTAGGGGACCAATGCTGAAATTTTAATGCAAGTATGGTTTAAATTGATTTATTAATTTCCAGGAAGGGTCAAAATACAAAATTTTGATTTAACAAAAGGCTGGAAGAGATTCAATTAGAGGAACAAAAGTTGGAATTGGAGCATCGCCGAGGTGATGCTTTTATAATGGTCGGATAAGTTGGAAGTCAAACTTCAATTAGTTTACCCTCCAAAAACCATAAAATTCTGTCAATCCTTAGAAAACAAATACATGAACTGAAAAATATGAAATAAAATTGTCAGATTTTATTTGTAAGTATCCTACTTTACAATTTCTTTCTCTGCAAATTTTTTTGGTCGAAATTAAATTATATATTTTTATGATAATAAAATGTAATTTTATCATTTTAATAGTTTATATCTTTATAATTTTTAAATGATTAAATTAAAATTTTATTATTTTAGAGCCAAAATATAATTTTACAATTATTAATTTAAAATTTTATAAATTAAAAAAGATTTAAATTAAAATTTTATCATTTTAAAAAGATCATGTCTTAATCTCTATTTCGTTCCGCCACTGATCATATGATACAATTAAAGTAAACCACAAACAGATGTCATTCAAAGAGAAGAAAGGCTCATGTTGTTTAGCTGTATTTGTATGAAAAATTTTGCCCAATAATATCACCTGAGCCCCCATGGTTTTGTTTGAGATATATGAGGAAGGATACATGTTTATTCTTATATACATTAAAGCAAGGTTAAAACCATCTTTTTTATGCTCACACATGTCACATTTCTAGCTTAATTTCTTATACTTTAATTTCTAACATAATTTGATCTCTATATTTTTATAATGTAATTAATTAGTTAAAATAGTTAATACCGTTAACTTTTCAATCAAAAATTACGTGGTTATATATAATTTGAAAGTAGATTTATAAATTCATAAAATTAAGGGATTAAATTCTTGAAAATAAAAGCAGGAGAACTAAATTCTAAATGAACATACTGTGGAGACTTAGAGTCATGGTTGTTTGAACCATACTGGACTCGTCAAGGTATCGATCTGGTCCAAAGAGAAGCATCAGACCAATTGGCTTGCAAACCAGTACAAACTGGTTGAACAAAGCTAAAAACACGATTGAATTGGTTTTTTTTTTTTCTTATATTTTTTTCAATCAAACCATAAAAATCATTGACCTAACCAATTTGGCCATCAATCTAAATCTATAAATCTTACTTAATGTATATTTTAATTTTCCAAATTTTACTTTATAATATAATATAGTAATTGGGTATAAAATGAGGATGGTAATGGGTATGAAATTGAAAACCAGCCTCTATCTGAAGGTGAAATGGACCTAATCAATGCTTGAGGTTAAAATTGGTTGTGAAGGGAATTGAGGTACCAATATCAGTCTCCTCATATATTTCTTTATAATGATGCCACCTTTGTCAATAGATAGGTGGACTTTAGACAACTTTTTAATTTTCATTTAATCCAATTTATCTTGTATTTCAAAAGACATATAGAAGTCAAGAAATTTGAATAGTGAGTCAATTTTAAAAAAAAATTAAAATGTTTATAAAAGTGATATAAATTAATACATATTTTTTTTTTTTTTATTGTTCTTTCTCTACTTTAGTAGATTTTCTTTTAAAATATTTCTTATTACTGTTAAACAATAAGAACAAATAAATTTAAGCCTTAAACACATACAAGGTTTTCATGAAGTCAACATATCACTAGTAATTTTCTTTCACGAAAATAAACATCACTTGAGTGCTTTTTGGTGTCATAAAAATGCAATATATCAACTTGTCAAAACACAAGATTCACTATAATCACAATAGCAACAACAATGTCCAAGTAAAAATGTTAAATTTCTAATTAATACTAATTTTTTCAAGGATTTGTATTAAGCAACCTCTAAAAATTATAACTCAATCATGATGTTAGAAGTCTCATACAAAATCAATAATCTTTGTTAGCTCAAAAGGATCAACTCGAGATTGCTAATAGGGAAGTTGAATCAATCTTTGAGATGTTGTGTGATGCAGTCGAAACTAACTAAAAATATGATTAAGGCAAGTGCACCTATCAATTAATAGTATAGTTACGGTGAGCACAGATATCATTTCCACGAAGACTAAAAGTACTAGTAATAGCTGTCTTTCTATTATCTAACCGATCGAATAAAGTGATTGTTTAAACTAATTTAACTAAATTAATAAATTAAAAGTGCGACAAAGATTAAAATAAGAAATAATAAGTATTTTTATACCAAGAAGCAAACAATACCTAGGAAAGACTCCACCTAGATTTTATCTGTCATTATCATTTTGAATTAATTCACTTATTATTTTGTTCCGTAGAAATCTCTAAATTATGCTAATACCTCTATTCAAGCATAAAAGCAACTGACTCTAGGTTGATTAATTGAAATTTCTTTCTAATTAAAACCCCTATTGTCGCATTAATTCGATCTATGGATTCCCCTATTAGATTTGACTCTAATCCGGTAGATTTATGTCGTCCTATTTCTAGGATTGCATGCAACTCCACTCAATTATGCTAGATCTACTCTTAAACAGGGTCTATTCCTCCTCTGATTTAAGCACATCAAATAAGAATTGATATATCAAGAATACTAAATTAAGAATTAAGCACACATAATTGAGAACAAAATCTAAGTATTTATTGCGTAAAATCAGAAATCAAATGACAGAATTCATCTTAAGGTTCATCTCCCCTAGGTATTTAGGAATTTAGTTCATGCTAATAAATGGAAACATCTCAAAGACAATATAACTACAAGATAAAAAAAACTCATAATAAAATCAAAAGGATTTAGAAAGAGGTTTTCAATCTTTGTGGAGATCTGCTTCAAAGACGGCTTCTGTGGTGTTTCTTCAATTGTTTCCTTCAATAATCTCTGACGGCTAGGGTTTGGTGAATGGAGGATTTTATAGAAAATTGGAAGTGTCTTCTCATATCACTCTATCCCCTATTTATAATACTTAAAAAAAAAACTCTAGTTGGATCCAAATTAAATTCTAAAAAGATAATTTGAATTAAATCTAAATAATAATTCCCTAATTGGATCCAAATTAAACTCTAAATTATAAAGCCTAAAAGATAAATATAAATAATATAATAATAATCCTAAATATTAATCCTAAAAAATAAATTTTAAATTTAAATAAAGTTTATGTCCAATAAATCTCTTCCTAACTCTTCCACATTCACACTTTTGCCCCAAAATTTCCTTTTTATCTTCGATTTAGTCCATGGTCATGTGTCCAGCTCATGTTGCTCCTAAAATCTGCTCTTTTTGTCCGATTTTCGCTTGTTTTTGGCTCATTTCGCTCCCAAATGCTTTCCTAAGTATAGAAACATGAATTTAAAGGATTATGAACATAAAATTCATTATTTTAAATAGATTAATCATCCAAAAATGCATTAAGAATGAGGCTAAAACATGTTACTTTTGGCATTTATCATTGTGGTGGAAGCAATAAAAATTGTGCAATAAAGAACACAAGGATTTATAATGGTTCGGCCCCAATTGCCTACTCCACTATCTTATCTTTCCGCAACTAAGAATTTATCCAAATCTACTAGATTTGTAGAACCTTTGAGAACATGATTTAACCTTACAATCTCTCTTAAAGCTAATACTCCAAAATCTTAAGATACAACTCTTTTAAGGTTTTTACCCAAACCTTAAGTATAAACCATCTCTCAAAGAGATACATATAAGCAAATAAAGAAACAATCCTTACAAGAGCAGGATATTTGCCAATTAAGCACAAATACAAAAAAGAACACTTGAGCTAAATGAACAAAATGAAAGCTCACAAGTGTTTACAAGAAAAGGTTTGAAAGAATTAAGCTCTAGGTTGTTTTGATTGATCTTTAAGCTTTGCACATTGCTTTTCTTATTACTAGACTTTTGAAAGATGGTATTTATACCCTCTAATTGATTTCCAGCCGTTGTGGTTGTTGGGAAAGTAAATATAACCGTTGGGGATGAAATACCAACTCATTAACTTCACTTGCAGCAATAAGTATCGATACCTACTAAAAGGGTCGATATTTTTTGTAATTAATGTAGATTCAGTGACCGTTGGAGCAATTGTATTGATACTTGATAAAAGGTATCAATACTTTCTGCCTTTATTTGAAAAATCATGAAAACAGAATGTCAATTTGGTATCGACCTTAGAATGAGTATCGATACTTAGACAAAAAGTATTGAGCAATTCTAACTTGTTTGAAAATGGTTAAAACATATTTGAAAATGTTTGACTCAATTTAAACCATTTCAAATTGATTTTATCAAATTGCTCAACTTAACTTTGATTCAAAAACACTTTAATTTGTTATATCAAAACTTATTATCCAATAGGGCTTAGTTTAACAATCTCCCCTTTTCGATATAACAAAACATTTTGCAAATTTGTTTTTTGAATAGATTGCTCCCCCTTAATAAAAGACATTTTCAATTTAAGCCCCCCTATATAAAAATCATTTTCAATTTAAGGCATAAATATTTGAAGTATAAAAATTTGAAATAAGCTCAAATTTGACATTCATTTTGATTTTGCTTTGAAAATTTGGTCACTAATCTTGGTATATAAGCAATCAATCAACCATAAAATTTACCTTTCTCTATACCTTCCCGTTTTTGTCATATAAAAAATAAACAATAAAGCTCTCAAGAGGAAAAGAAAGTAGTTAGTTCAAAAATAGATATTAAACATAAAAAGACCAATGAACTACCATACCAATCAACACTAAAGTGCAATCACATAAAAATTGCATTTGTTCACCTAAAAGCAATGCACTTTACCTACAAATATAGAATTAAGCTTTTGGTACCAATGTCTTTTGGGTCCATAATCATTAGTTTTCAAAATCATAGTCCCTTTAGGTATCCATTTTGAAAGAGCTTCCTTGTCTTGAGTGACACTAAGTCCTTTAGGAACCCATACACTCTTAACAAGTTTTCCTTTGTGAAATCTTGAGGGACCTCTATGTTTATAGAAATTAAAGTTATTTTAACAAAGTTTTGTTTTGAACTTTCTTCTTTTTCAAAAACTTTGTTAAAACGAGCTTTTTCACTCTTAAGCAACTCAAGTTGCTTTTGATGATCCTCATGAACTTTTGAGAGTAAATTATGCAAGTCTAAATTTTTCTTTTCAAAATCATTAATAATTTCTTGCATTTTATTTGCTTTCTCTTCAAGTCCATTATTGATTTTGGAAAATAAGTCATTTTCATTTCTCAATTTTGAAACATTTTTCTTGTCTTTTGATATCATGACTTCCAATTCCAAAACCAACTCATCATAAGCACCTTGCAACTCATCAAAAAAATAATCATTTAAAGTAGATGACTTAGAAGTTACCTTACATCATCGATAGCCATAAGACATAAGTTGACTACTTCATCTTCGAATGAATCTTCATCACTCCAAGCAGTAACATAAGCCTTTTGTTTGCTAGACCCCTTCTTTTTAAGTTTAGGACAATCATACTTGATGTGTCTCGGTTTCTTGCACTCATAGCAAATAATGAGATCTTTCTCCTTGGTTTATTCAAGTTTGAGTCCTTCCTTCTTTCGAAATTCTCTTCCTTTGTTGAATTTCATAATTCTCTTGAATCTTCTAGCAAGCATCTCCATCTCTTTGTCTTCATCCACATCTTCACTTGATTCACCCTCGTTAATGGTTGTGGATTTAAGAGCTTTACTAACATTCTTCTTCATAAGTCTTTCTTCTTCACTCCCTTTGTTAAACTACATCTTATATGGAAGCAAAGAACCAATGAGCTCATCAAGGGAGAGAAAGATGAGTTTGATTCTTCTATTGCTGTCACCTTTGGTTCCCAAGATGTTGGGAGACTATTCAACATCTTCTTCACTATTTCTTTGTTGGGATAGACCTTCCCAAGGGCTTTAAGACCATTGATGATGTCGGTGAAGCGATCGGACATCTCATTGATTCGTTCCTCCGGTTTTACCTTAAATAATTCATAATAAAGGATGATAAGACTTATATTTGACTCCTTGACTCTATTTGTTCCTTCATGGGTGACCTCAAGCTTTTCCCATATTTCTTTGACATTGTTGCACAAGGAGACTCTATTGTACTCATTAGCACCAAGAACACAAAATAGAGTGTGCATAGCTTTTGCATTTAGTTGCACCTTCTTGATATCATTAGCATCCCATTCACTCTCTTCCTTTGGAACATTAACACCTTCGACCCTCTTTATTGGAATGAATGACCCATTTGTGATTATCCTCCATACTTGATAATCGTTAACTTGGATAAATGCTTCATTATTGGTCTCCGATATGAGTAGTTGGTGTCATTGAATAGAGGATTCCTTACGGTGGAATGTCTTTCTCCCAAGAAAGTTGACACGAAAGTAGACGCCATTGTTGTAAGATGACTTTATGATCGTTTGAGCTTCTTCGATGATCTTCTCTTGGTTGTTAAACCATCTTTAGAGACTAGCTGTAATACCAATTGTTAGTTCAAAATGATCAACTCGAGATTACCAATAGGGAAGTTGAATCAACCTTTGAGATGTTGTGGTGGAAGCAATAAAAATTGTGCAACAAAGAACACAAGTATTTTTAGTGGTTCGGCCCCAATTGCCTACTCCACTACCTTAGTTTTTCACAACTAAGGATTTTCCGAAATCTACTAGATTTGTAGAACCTTTGAGGAAAAGGTTTAACCTTGCAATCTCTCTTAAGACTTATACTCCAAAATCTTAAGATACAACTCCCTTAAGGTTTCTACCCAAACCTTAAGTATAAACCCTCTCTCAAAGAGATACAAATAGTAACAATCCTTACAAGATCAGGATGTTTCCCAATTAAGCACAAATACAAAGAAGAACACTTGAGCTAAATGAACACAATGAAAGCTCGCAAATGTTTACAAGAAAATGTATGAAAGAATTAAGCTCTAGGTTGTTTTGATATATCTTTAAGCTTTGCACATTGCTTTTCTCATTGCAAAATATTTGGAAGATGGTATTTATACCCTCTAATTAATTTCCAACCGTTGTGGTTATTGGGAAAGTAAATATAACCGTTGGGGATGAAATAACAACTCATTAACTTCACCTGCAGCAACAAGTATCGATACCTACTAAAAGAGTATCAATATTTTTTTGTAATTAATACAGATTCAGTGTTGGAGCAACGATATTGATACCTGATAAAAGGTATTGATACTTTTTGTCATTGTTTAAAAGATCATGAAAACAGAATGTCAATTTGGTATTAATTTTAGAATGGGTGTCGATATCATGAAAGGTATTGATACTTGGACAAAAAGTATCGATACTTTTTTGTCTTGAAGCAATTCTAATTTGTTTGAAAATGATTAAAACATATTTGAAAATGTTTGACTCAATTTAAACCATTTCAACTCGATTTTATCAAATTGCTTAACTTTTATTCAAAAACACTTTAATTTTTTTATATCAAAACATATTATCTAATATGGTTTAGGGTTTAAGATTTAAAGTTTTTAAAAGAAAAAGATAGTTGTTACCAAATTGAGAGACTAATATGAATTGAAAGATTTAACACCTATCTTGAAAATTTCTCGAGAATAAAAAAATTAAAAAGTGATGAGTGTCCAAAAAAATAATAAAGGAATTTGGGATTTTTGAGTTTTAGTGATAGGGGAAAAATTCATTTATTTTTATATAAAACAATTTATTTTATAAAATAAATCTTCTGCAAAAATTTGTGAGAGTCCTTTTTAAATTTTTACGAGATCAAAATTTTTTTATGAATTAATACATCAATTATATAAAAAAATTATAAGTAAATTTTATTTTTCGTGGCCTTCAGCATGACTCCACCATTGCTAGCCTATTCAGAGAAGGCTTAGGCCACCTACTTTGCATCAATCAATGAAGTAATTATTTCATACTTTGAAAAGTGTTGTTATTTTTTCTAAGTAAGAGGAATTCTTTACTTGATTTTACGGTTTGAGTTCTTTCAAGTTAGATGTGGATAATTGCCAAATTTCCAACCAATCTAGAAAATGAGGGATATTGTGATGAAAGAGACCTTCTAGTGTCACGAGTTAGAATAATTGCGGCCCATGACATTAGGATATGATTATTCGAACAAGGGTTGAGATAACATTTTATTCCGAAGCTAATCTTAATGTTATTAAAGAGATATATTGTGTTACAGAAGAGATTTGTTTATGGTAGTGAACATATACTTCGTGATGAAAAGAAAGTAATTAACTGTAATTCTGTTTATAAGAATGCTCTAACCATAATTCATATTTGTCTAGTGATGTTTCTTTGATTCGAGATTTTGTGGATCTATGGTGGAGTGCTCGATTACATTACTCCACTTATAACAGAAGGTTGCTTGTTAAAGCAAGTCCAAGATTCGAGCACAAATCTTTTTGAATAAGGAGAGAATGATAGAAGCATGTGTAGGGACGATTTTCAAGCTCTCCCATCCCCCTTGCAGCCCCACTTTTGGCTTCTAGCAACAAAGCCACGTTGGAATATACCTAAATAAATTGTTGTCTAAATTCAAATGAGCCTGGACATTTGTTTATCCAAATCCATTTCAAACATGTTTTTTAGTTGATTTATATATTATTAATTTTTCCTAAAACATCATATTTTAAGATTAAAGATATAAAAATTTATAAAAATCAAGACCATTCAAATTAAAGATAATTTAAATAAGATAAAATAATTAAAGATAATTTAAATAAAAAAAATAATTAAAGATAATTTAAAAATATATAAATTTGTAAATATATGAAAATTAAGACCATCGAAATTGTCGAAACGTTTTTGAAATGCGTCCCAACATTTAATTTTTAAAATCGAAAGATGTAGTCGCCACCAATCATTTTTATTTGGTGTGATTGGAGCACCTTTAAAACATTTTAATTTGTAAAAACAAATAGGTCTTCGAAATCCAGAAAATGAGTTCGGGAGTCGGTTACAAGTGAGGAAGGATTAGCACCCTCACACGCCCAAGATTGGTACCTAGTCGATTATTTTCCGGTCTTGATTTTAAAAGTTTGAAAACTCGAGTGAAATTTAAAATACGATCCTTAAGTGCATGATTGTCGAATTTTAAAATTATTTTGTAAAAGGTCGAAGTTTTTGAAGAAAGCTTGTTATTTTGAAAAATCGAAAAAAGCAATTATGGCCAGTAAGTTAGGGCACAATACCTCAAATTTTCGAACAAATTATGAGCATTCTTACTTTAAAAAAAAAATTTGCGCATTATTATTTTATGAAAGAACAGAGTATTTGATTATTTCGATTCAACTAAAAGTCACACCTAATAAGTTAAGATGTGTCTTTCAAGTCACGAAACAACAAATATTATTTTGATTTATTTTACCGAAACACAAGAATATATATATATATACTTTAAGAATGAATACAAATGAAAACGAAGTGATAATAGTATGGTGCCAAAAAAAAAATGAATACATGATAACATTCAATAACAATGAGGCAAATTTAACAACACCAAGTAAATAAAACAAATGAATGAATGTGCTATTTGAAAATATTTTTAAAATGGGTAAACAGGAAAATTTTGGTCAAAGAACTATTTTTAAAAAAAATAAAAATTAGACTTCTAAAACTTAAAGAAATGAATTAATGGAAAAAGGTAAAAAAATATAAAAATTGAGAATATAAAAAAATTTAACTTGCTAATTTAAAAAATTTAAGCCCAAAAATAGGACAAAACGAACATATTTTAAAATAAAAAAAATGGAAGGGTTTAAACTACAAAATTTCCTTTTATTTTAAAACAAGGTTAAAGGATCAATTTAAAAAAAACTAAAATCATTTTACCAATTTTAAAAAAAAAATTTAAAGAAAGCGAATGGGCAAATAAAAAAATGGAAGAAGGGAGGGACTTAATTAAGAAATCCCCCCTTTATTTTCCAATTCTGTTGTCTAAATGACAGCGTTTTAATGCCATAAAGATTCAACTTGAAACGACATCGTACAGGAGTATACTCATGTCAATTAAGGATTAAATCAAAAGAAAAATAAAATAAAATGGTAATTTTAAAATAAATTAAACAAAACAAAAAGGGATGAAATTGTAAGGCTTAAGAAAGGCGGAAGGGCTGCATGGGTAAATAACCCATTAATAGAAAACACGTGGATCCCAGAGGATCCGCATGGGTCGGGTCGATTGGGCATAAACGAAACGACACCATTTGGTCACTAAATCTTCACACCAAAATGACGTGGTGCAAAGGGGAGTATTTAAGTCAGATTTTTTTTTCTGAAATTTCATTTTCTTTCATTCTTCTTCTAAAAATTCTTTTGTTCTCCTTTTTTCTCGTAACTAGTCCCATCATCGATCCAAGGGTCGACCTCGTGCCCGCCGTCGCCTCGTCGTGGCTCCGTCGTCTCCGACCGTCGCAAACCACCACGTACGACGATTTAGGTAAGAAAACTATCTCCTTTCTTATACTCTTTTGTAAAACTTTATCGGAACTTTAAGAACTCCGAAAAAACAAAAATCGAAAGATTTATTCTTAGATTTTTTTTGAAACTTTTAGATCTAAGTTTAATTTTCAGATTTGCAAAAAAAAAAAAGTTTGGATCTTTGTTTCTTTAATAAACCTTAGATCTGGGTTTTTTAAAACTAAATTTTAATTTTAATTTTTCTTTTTTCTTTTTTTCAAATCTGTTTTATATTTTGTTTTTTATTTATGAAATATTGGTTTCGAAATAACCAAAAAAAATAAAACAATAGGTGTAATAGTATAAAAAATAAATAAATATACGAACATATATCAATCGAAACAATATACCTTTAACAAAAATTCGTCAATTTGTTATTCGAATATGTTGCTTTCTGATTTTTTTGGTGTTTTTCGTAAAAACCAAAGAGAGAAGAAGAAGTTACAATCAGTTTTCATGGCTTTATAGCCAAATACATATGATTTTGTTTTTTTCTATTTGTTTCTTGCTCTTTGTCTCTGTTTTGCAGGTGCTTCTGACGATGGAAGGGCATGGGCGATGGTGACAGAGGAGTGGTGTTCGGCATGAGCGTGGTGGCAGTGTCAGGTGCGTGTTGATGGTGGCCTCGGAACGTGCACTAACGTGGCATGAGTATGAGGGACAGCGGTCGCTAGGGTTTGCTTAGGAAATTAGGGTTTGTTTGGGCTTTTGGGCTGTTTGGGCTGACATTGATTTGGGCTAGGGTGTTTAGTGGGTAGTTTAGTTTTGGGTTTGTAATTTTGGATTTTTAATGTAAAATGGACATTTTAAATTAAATTAAAATTTAATTTAAAATTTATTTGGGTTTTATTTTCAAGCTCGGATAAAATTGGGCCTTTACAGTTGCCCCTTTTGCTCGTTGTCGTGCAACGAGAATGGAGCAAAGACTAAAAGGAGGACTAATTTTGTTCGATCCCACTGAATTTGGCTTCTTTGGCGCTTCTTCTTTCAAGAAGCCCGCTCTTTGCTTCACCGGTCATTCAACTTTACTGTATTCGCTTTTCTTTGATTCAATCTTCTGACTCTTCAGGGATTTGGTGTCGTAGCTTCATATTTTGATCTACTTCTTTGTATCTCACCAGGAAGATGATCGCTTTGTTGTTTTGCCCACTTCTCTGTATCTCACCAGGAAGATGGGGTTTGAAGTTTCACTCACATTTGAGCTTCACCTCATTATTTTGGTACACGTCTCTGTATCTCACCAGGAAGATGACCACTTCATTGTTTGACTTACTTCTCTCTACCTCACCAGGAAGATGGGGTCTAAAGTTTCACTCACATTTGAGCTTCACCTCATTATTTTGGTACACTTCTCTGTATCTCACTAGGAAGATGACCACTTCATTGTTTGACCTACTTCTCTGTACCTTACCAGGAAGACGGGGTCTGAAGTTTCACTCACATTTGAGCTTCACCTCATTATTTGGTACACTTCTCTGTATCTCATCAGGAAGATGACCACTTCATTGTTTGACCTACTTCTCTGTATCTCACCAAGAATGTGGGATTTGATGTTGAAGCTTCATCTTGCTCTTATTGCAACTTCAAAGAGATAAAGACTTTCCATTGTAATTTTGATCTGATCCACTATAACTTCGAGGTAGAAGATTCACCGTTACGACTTTTATTTGCTCCTCTTCAGCTTTGGGGTATAAGATTTATCGTTGTGACTTCAATCTTTCCCGTCATGCTTCTAAGGTACTAGGTTTGTCGTTACGGCCTCAACCTTTCCTTTTATATATTCATGGTACCGGATTCATCGTTACGGCCTCAATCCTTCCCATCACATCTTCTAAGGTACCGAGTTTGTCGTTGTGGCCTCAACCTTTCCCATCATATCTTCTAAGGTACCAGGTTCGCCGTTACAGTCTCAACCTTTCCCTTATTATCTTCATGGTACCGGGTTCACCGTTGCGGCCTCAACCTTTCCCTTAATATCTTCTAAGGTACTGGATTCTTCGTTGCGGCCTCAATCCTTCCCATTACATCTTCTAAGGTACCGAGTTCGCCGCTACGGCCTCAACCTTTCCCTTCTCATCTTCTAAGGTACCGGGTTCGCCATTGCAGTCTCAACCTTTCCCTTCAAATTTTCATAGTACCGGGTTCGTCGTTGCGACCTCAACCTTTCCCATCACATTTCATGGTACCGAATTCACCGTTGTGGCCTTAATCCTTCTCATCACATCTTTTAAGGTACCGGGTTCGCCATTGCGACCTCAACCTTTCCCTTCATATCTTCATGTTTCCTTGGTTCATTTCGCCATTTTGTGGTAATGAAACTTGTAGGATATGTTTTAATGGGCCTCTGTGTAGACTAGATTATGAGGATGCCATGATCAGGATGAATCAAATGCTCCTAAACAGGTGGGTATGAATGATGAATGCAAAAACGTCCTCTTTGAGAATTGATTTTATTTTGGTCCTTAGTCAACATTGTTCGTCGTTTGTCTAAGTCTTCTTTGATGTGGTATCATGCTTTGTGTATGTATATCTTTGTCGTGAAACCTAATGAGGTAGTCGTAATTTGACTATTTGTTTCAAGACCCTTCTAACTCTCAGGTTTGGTTATTTCCAACTAGTGGTCCTGTTTCAAGTCCCTGTATCATTTAGAAATTTTCCAAAATGATATGCAGAAATCCTTTTATTCCTTATGTCGTTAAACCACTAACCTTTATTTCAAATGAAAAAATGCTTGAATCCAGGTTGTAAAGTGGATGAAATTGAATTTGATTGAACGCAAAGCTCGCATGAATAAAAAGATCATTGGTTCATTAACAGTTATTTTGATGCAGAAATGCTCGAACATGGGCGTAAGGCAAATAAAATTGGATTTTTGGAGGCGAAGCTCACATGAATGAAAAATATTAAAAATGACTCATGTTGGTCAAAGTTGCCAAACATAATGTGAACAAAGAATGGAGTTAGGTGCCCCGGATATCAAATTATGAGCTTCACTGAGCAAACTTGATGAGGATCATTTTGAGCTTGACATGTGTTCATGAAACTTAGAGTACTTCGTCGATGCTTCAAGGTGTAAAGTTTCTCCACCTTGCTACTTTTGAGAGAGAAGACCATTTCATGCCCTTTTTCTTGAAAATTAGTCGCCCTTGCAGGTTTTCAATTCAAACCTCCTTAGGTTTCGAGATGCCCTTTACAGGTTTTCATCTCGACCTCTCTTTTTTTATTTTTTTGTCTTTTCTTTTTCTTCTTTTCAGGTGAAATCTTTTCTCACCGAGTTTGAGTTCATGTGATTGGGCAGGTCTTTGCCTTCCATCTCGGTCAAAATCATAGCTTCTCTCAATAGGTTTTTTTTTCTTCACCTCATGAGGCCTTTCCAAATTCGGCATCCATTTTCCTTGGAAGCCTTTTGTAAGCAAGATTTTTTCAAAACCACGGCTTCCCTATAGAATTCTCTTAAGTGGATCCTTCCTTGTTATCAGTATATCTGATCATGATAGACGGCTTTTAGCATTTTCAATCAAGTTTAACTGACCGCATCTGGATTAAACCAACTCTGCTTTATCTAGTCTAACAAAATTTGGAGGGATAGAAACTCGACTCCAATGGGCGAGAATGCTTCTATTTCGTAAATCATCGGGAAAGGTGTTGCCCTAGTAAAGTCTTGATTGATGTTCAATAGGCGTAGAGAGAAAATGATAACTTCTCATGCCAATCTTTGTAGGTCTCTGCTGTGAATCCTTCTGATGTTCTTATTGATCACCTCCAATGCCCCATTCATTTTTTAGCGATGTGGTGCTGAGTTGTGATACTTGTTCTTGAATTGGCTGTGGATTTTGCTATTGTGCTGTTGCTCAAATTCAAGTCGTTGTTGGATATGATCCTTTCTTGGCATTCCATACCAGCATATAATCTCTTTTTTCATGAATCTACATAACCGCCGATTGGCATAAGAAGTAGTAATCAATGATCATAAGGACGAATTGATGCTTATTAGAAACTCTTTTGCAAAGTTGGCTCGATGATGTCCATGCTTCAAATAGAAAAAGGCCACAACATGAGAAGATGAAAGAGTAATAAATTTTCAAGGTGCCCTTTGCGGGTTTTCATCTTGATTTTTTTTTCTTTTTTTTTCTTCCCTTTTTTTATATATGTTGGGTTTTAAAATGCCCTTTGTGGATTTTTCAACCCTTTTTTCCTTTATTTTTCTTTATTTTTCTATTTTTCCTATTTTCTTTTTGATAACACATCGAGCCTCAATTTTTGAAGTTTTTATTGAATTGGATTGCATTCTTCCTTTATGGGAGCCTATGTGTCACAATATCAATTCCTTAAACCCTGCATGGTTTGATAGGACCATGCAAAGACCTTTGGATTCTTGAAGCAGCTTGTCTTGTTTCTGCAAAGACATATGCCTCAAATCTTTCTTGAAATCACAACTCTTTGAGGTGATATTCGCTTCATGTCTTGCTCAACCATCCGTAACAGATCGGGAGACAAGTTACATTCTTGATCATTTTCAAAGTCTTGAAGTTTTTCTGGACACATGTCCTTCTCAAAAGGATCTAAGTTGACCGCAGTATCGCTCGTGTCCATGATATCAAGGGATCTAACATATGGGTAAGAAAAACTTCAAAGAATAAATGAATTTAAGAATGATTAACCATATGGTATGAGTATCGCTGAAAAGGAAAAGCAATATGTTTGCCAACTGAGACACAAAAATGCATCATTTTCATCGAAATAAAAGATAGTGGTCATGTGCCCTTTATAAAAGAATCCCTATTACTCTCAGGCTTAGAGTGATAAGTGTGTTCTGAATATTTTTCTGGAAAAGTCCTAAAAAACTATAAGAAACTCCTCCACAGTCTAGTTGTCCAAAACACTTCCAAGGGTGTAGGATGAACTCTCGATGGGTTCCATTCTTCGTTCTCTTATTCGGATATGACTTTTCGCTCAATATTTTTTTAACATTCCCTCATTATCTTGATTTATCATGTTTCCTCTCAATTTTCATTAAGGATTGATGACTCTCTCTCATACGAATGTTTTAGATATGTGGGATTTTATTGAAATTTAATGCATGAAGTGCAATGCAAATGAATGGTAAAATGCATGCAAAAAAAGATGTTGATTCTTAGTTCAATTCCATTAGAACAACTTGACTAGAAAACAAATTTCTGTACATAAGGCAGATACATGTATGGTCGTACCTTAATGCTCAAAGTCCTAATCTTCCAAGCTAATTTTTCTTCGGTTTGACCTTGATTTCAAATTCAAAGTGTCGATATTAAATGGCTAAAGTCTACAAGTGGTTAGTCATTTCTCGCATTTGATCAAATCCTAGCTTGCGACATGGTCCCTATCTTAGACTTGCCCGTAAGAGTGTTGGAGCCATTCCTCGTTTATTTCCAATTTCTTTGGCGAAATCTTCTTGTCTTTGGATAGCCATAAATTCCTTCGATGGAAAGTAGTCCACAGAGAAAACTCGATAAGAGACCTTTTTGACTTTCCAACAATGGCTACGAAACCAAACTAGCAAAAGTTGTGCACCAATACACCTTCTTTTACCCTTTCTTCGACAGGTGCTTAATGGCTAAGATTTCTAGAAAAAGAGTGATTCTCTTGTCAATTCGATCAAACAAATCTACAATCGCGTCCTCTACGTGCCCCCATTTTAAGGAAGACAACTAGCTCCTATGTGTTTGATGTGTAAATTCTTTCTTAGACCTGAGTGTACTATGTTTGGCAGGTTTTTCAAAATAACACACTTGTTATCCCATTTTCCTAGATCAGGGCTGCAACCCTATGCTCGCTCATCTAGCATAGACCTTATATTTTGAATCCTTGAGCAATGGAGCGATGTTGCGTATCCTTCTACCTTATCCTCATGTTTCTAAAAGTGAAGCAACTAAGCTAAATCCCGATACTGTGTTAGGGTTTAAAAAAGTGTGTATCTACTTTAACCTTACGTAGATAAGGTAGACTCATCATATTCAAATTAGAACATCTGTCTCTTTTGTCTTCCATATTTCTTTCAGTTCTTGCAAACTGTTATGGGTTTCATTTATTTGGGTGTAATCCCAAAACTCTGATATGTACCCCTTTGACAGGTTATCACCTTTTCGTTGTTGTTTTTCTTTGACCACATATGCACGGCCACGTTTACTTCTACCGTATCAAAGAATCCGTTTTCTTATGACCAGTTCTTTATTTAGCAATAGAACAGAAGTAAATACCTTTTGATGAGAATGCAATGCAAACAGAGTCAAAATAAGTGAGTATGGTTAATACAGAAATAAAACTTGAAAATAAATTACAATTAAAAGCAAAGGAACAAGAATATAACAGTGTCTCTTACTCTGTTCGGGTAACCACTGAAGGTTTGGCACGGTTCTACTTAAGATAAATTCTCATGAAATTATATACAGGTTAATAAAATGTGCTGTAACAGCCCGATTTTCAATGGTGTCAGAAACAGTGGTTTCGGGACTACAACTTCAACGAGTCGAGTCGTAAAATTATTCATTTTAAATATTTTTGGTGATATATGCATCGTATGAATTATGATTCGAAAATATCATTGATTAGATAGTTAATTGAATAGAATGACTAAATTATAAAAAGGATAAAAGTATAGTTGTTAAATTAGAAGGACTTAATAAGTTAATTAACCAAGGAATATAAGTTAGTGGATATTTATGGGTTAAATTAAGAGTAAATAGATTTAATTAAGGTTAAAAAATGGTTAATTAAAGCTTAATGAAGAAAGTCTTAATATTTACAAAACTACCATTGACTATATATATAAATTAAAATAGAGAAAAATGAAGAAATTCACTATTTCTTCATCTTCTCCATGGTAAAGAAGGAAGAAAACTAGGGTTTTCACATTCAATCTTTGAGCTTTGATTTGAGTAAGTAAACCTTGATCGTTTTTAGTAATTTTTATGTTTTTGAGTCCGTATTAACTTGATCTAGCTTATACAAGGACTAATTTGTGAATTTGTCAAATGTTAGAAAATTTGTCATTGTTGAAATTTCTTGTTTTTGAAAGCTTTTTATATATTTGAATGTTTGATACTTGGGTTAAACCCTTTTTAAAGTGATTTTTGATGAAATTAGGGTTAAAGGACTAAAAAAGTGAAATTCGTGAAATTATATATATTGTTGTGAAAATAGATATGTAAATGGGTTGGATAGGTACCCAAGAGAATCCGGCTATGGTTAGTTGTGTGAGAGAATAAGTATTTTGCATGTTTTGTGTTGAAAGGACTAGATTGAATAAAAGGAAATTATTAGGGGTAAAATTATAATTTTTCCCAAAAGGACTAAATTGTGTTGAATGACTAAATTATGTAATTTAATGTGAGAATTGAATGATTTGTGAATGTAGACTAGAACCGTGCCATCGATCGTGAAAAAGGAAAATTAGCAGAATAGTCCCTGAAATCCATTCACAATCACAATCCAGTCCGGTAAGTTCGTATGGTTAAATTTTAACTTAAATTGCTTATTCTTGTAATATGACTATTACAGTGAGATGAAATGATAATCGAAATTGTGGAAGACAAGTGTGAATGAAATACGGAAGATAAACGGGTTCGAGCTATAAACGAAAAAGTCCAATGACTAAGTGTCATCATGAGTAAATGAATCCTTTATGGATTAAAGGTCTGATGACTAAGTGTCATCGTGAATAAATGAATCCTTTATGGATTAAAGGTCCGATGACTAATTGTCATCGTGAGTAAATGAATCCATGATGAATTAAAGGTCCGATGACTCAGTGTCATCGTGAGTAAATGAATCCATGATCAATTAAAGGTCCGATGACTCAGTGTCATCGTGAGTATATGAATTTCTATACGGAACAAGGGGTCCGATGACTATATGTCATCGTGAGTGTTAAATGAAATGAGTTCCAATGCGGAATAAGGGTCTGATGACTTTGTGTCATCGTGAGTAACAAATGCGAGTGAGACCTACCCCAGATGTAAACAATGTTCCACTTGGTTAATTAGATTTTTACAACTCTTGAAGTTTTTTAAATCTATTTAACTTTATGAACTTACTAAGCCTTAAAGTGCTTACCTGTGTATTTGCATTTGTTTTGTATATTCACTTTTGCTGTTCGGAGATCGGATCATCTTGAAGCATCACACTATCCCGGAGTTGTTCGGTAGACTTTTACATCACTTCGTTAATATGGCATGTACTAGGATGATGTTACCTTTCTTTATACAATGAGTTTGTGAAAAACCTTGTTACGTTTAATGAAATGTTGGATGGAGTTCTAAGTACCTTGCATTGACATAAATCTTGTATTTGTCTGTCTTGAATGTATACTTAAAAGTTGTGCTTCTATGAAATCAATGAACTTGCGTTTGGTATAATTTTTGAGATTTAGCATACTTGTTTCGGTAGAACTCATGTATGTTTTGGTAGAAGTGCAGGGTAGGAGAGAGGTTATTCTCTGACTTGGATTGTATCGGTAGTTAAATTGCAAGTTTCGATAGTTCATGTTACTGATGTATCGGTAGTATGTAAGCTTGTATCAGTAGAAGTTGCAGAGTGTGGACTTTTGCTCTCTGGAGTTTTTGGTATCGGTAGTTGCATGACTTGTATAGGTAGAAATTATACTTGTATCGGTAGAATTAGTAAAGGTATCGGTAGAAATCTGCACAGTTCTAAATTGTTCATTGAATTGACTACTACCGATACTTGACTATCAGGTACCGGTAGAAGTCCCCTAAAATGTTAGAAATACCATTTTTACCCTTGATAAACTTGTGTTATGTTTAGATATTGTTTTAAATTGTGAGAATTGATAGTTGTCTTGACTAAAGATGCAAATAGTTGGATATTTGTAAAAGACGAACGGTAAAATGAATAGTAGACATCGGAATCCAAATCGGCTACGGTGTACGGGATTTGGGTGTTACATGTGCTGCTTATGCATGCATAAGAAAGGCATTGACTCATAGCTAAATCCCAAAACTTGACATAAGGCAGATTCGCATATGATCGTGTCATAGTGTTCAAAAGCCTTAATCTTCGTAGGAAATCATCCAATTTTGCCCTGGTTCATCATTTTTGTCCAAAATGTCAGCTTGAATGGTTAAGTGATCAGTCACTTCTCGTAGTTGGATCAAAGTTTAGTTCGTTGTGCAGTCTTCACTTCCGTCTTTCTCGTCTGACAAATCATCAACTTTTCATCTTTCTTTTGACCATATGCGCGTGACTACCTTATCAAGAAACTCATTTTCTTATGACTAGTTTTCTATTTAGTAATTGAGCTTAAATCCACACCTTTCCTTGTATAAAGATGTAATGTAAGAAACAATCAAAAAAGCGATAGAAAACACAAGGCAGTACGATAACAAAATATAGATATAAACAAATAACCTAGGCCTGGAGAACTGCTAACAATTCGGTGTAGTTCTATCCTAAGGTAAGCAACTAGAATTCACTACATGTGGTTCAAGTTCTAGAGTTAAGGTACCTAAACCAACAGATTCTTCGATCCTCACCCATTACAAACTCATACGGACGAGTTCAGTTTAGGGGGACACATTTCTCATATGTTTGCACTGAAGTGAAAATTTCACGAAAACATAGGTACAAATGAAATCCCGAAAGCAATTCACTATCCTACACGGAGATGAAAACCTCACGAAGAAATAGTTTCTCACTTTCACTTAAAAGGTGTAGTAACAGATGCAAATGAATGCAAACTTATACTAGCAATAATATTATAATTGTATTTCATAGAAAATGCAAAGGATCATATATCAATTTAAATAGAGTTTTTGAAATTTTTAACAAAAAGGACCTGAAAATAATCGACTTTTGGCTTGATTCTCTTATTGGTTCCCAACGGAGCCGCCAAGCTGTCGAAACGTTTTTGAAACACGTCCCGACTTTTAATTTTTAAAATTGAAAAATGGAGTCGCCACCAATCATTTTTATTTGGTGTGATTGGAACACCTTTAAAACATTTTAATTTGTAAAAACAAATAAGTCTTCGAAATCCAGAAAATGAGTCTGAGAGTTGGTTACGTGTGAGGAAGAATTAACACCCTCACACGCCCAAGATTGGTACCTAGTCGATGATTTTCCGATTTTGATTTTAAAAGTTTGAAAACTCGAGTGGAATTTAAAATACGATCCTTAAGTGCATGATTGTCGAATTTTGAAACTATTTTGTAAAAGGTCGAATTTTTTGAAGAAAGCTCGTTATTTTGAAAAATAGAAAAGAGCAATTATGACCAATAAATTAGGACACAATGCCTCAAATTTTCGAACAAATTACGAGCATCTTACTTTAAAAAAAAACCTTGCGCATTATTATTTTATGAAAGAAAAGAGTATTCGATTATTTCGATTCAACTAAAAGTCACACCTAGTAAATTAAGGTGTGTCTTTCGAGTCACGAAACAACAAATATTATCTTGATTTATTTTACCGGAACACAAGAATATATATATATATACTTTAAGAATGAATACAAATGAAAAAAATGTGATAATAGTATGGTGCAAAAAAAAATGAATACACGATAACATTCAATAAAAATGAGGCAAATTTAACAACACCAAGTAAATAAAATAATGTTAAACAAATGTATGCATCAACTTTAAAAAGGGTTTAAAAAAAAAAACAAAACAAGTGAATGAATGTGCTATTTGAAAATATTTTTAAAACGGGTAAACAGAAAAATTTTGGTCAAAGACTTATTTTTTAAAAAAAAAATAAAAATTAGACTTCTAAAACTTAAAGAAATGAATTAAGGGCAAAAGGAAAAAAATATAAAAATCGAGAATATAAAAAATTTATCTTGCTAATTTAAAAAATTTAAGCCCAAAAATAGGACAAAACAGATATATTTTAAAAATAAAAAAAAATGGGAAGGGTTTAAACTACAAAGTTTCCTTTTATTTTAAGACAAAGGTTAAAGGACCAATTTAAAAAAAAACCAAAATCATATTACCAATTTTAAAAAAAAAGATTTAAAGAAAGCAAATGGGCAAATCAAAAAAATGGAAGAAAGGAGGGACTTAATTAAGAAATCCCCCCTTTATTTTGCAAATCTGTCGTCTAAACGACAACATTTTAATGCCATAAAGATTCAACTTGAAATGGCATCGTACAGGACTCATGTCAATTAAGGATTAAATCAAAAGAAAAATAAAATTAAATGGGAATTTTAAAATAAATTAAACAACACAAAAAAGGGACGAAATTGTAAGGCTTAAAAAAGGTGGAAGGGCTGCGTGGGTAAATAACCCATTAATAGAAAACACACGGATCCCAAAGGGATCCACATGGGTCGGGTCGGCTAGGCATAAACGAAACGACGTCGTTTGGTCACTGAATCTTCACACCAAAACAACGTTGTGCAAAGGGGAGTATTTAAGTCAGATTTTTTTTTCTGAAATATCATTTTCTTTCATTCTTTTTCTAAAAAATTCCTTTGTTCTTCTTTTTTCTCTCAACTAGTCCCATCACTGATCCAAGGGTCGGCCTTGTGCCCGCCGTCGCCTCGCCGTGGCACCGTCATCTTCGACCGTCGCAAACCATCACGTACGGTTGCCTAGGTAAGAAAACTATCTCCTTTCTTATACTCTTTTGTAAAACTTTAGATCGGAGCTTTAAGAATTTCAAAAAAACAAAAAATCAAAAGTTTTATTCTTAGATATTTTTTGAAACTTTTAGATATGAGTTTGATTTTCAGATCTGCAAAAAAAAAAAGTTTGGATCTTTGTTTCTTTAATAAAACCTTAGATCTGGGTTTTTTTTAAACTAAATTTTAATTTTTCTTTTTTCTTTTTTTTCAAATCTGTTTTATATTTTGTTTTTTATTTATGAAATATTAGTTTCAAAATAACCAAAAAAAAAATAAAACAATAGGTGTAACAGTATAAAAATAAATAAATAAATATACAAACTGTTGAAGCCCAATTTTAATCGGGCTTGGACTTTTGGTTTTAATTAAGAGTTTAAATTAATTTTAAATTTAAATTTAATCAAATTTAAAGTAATATTAAACTTAATATTAAAATTAAAAGTCCATTCACATGTCCAATTCTTAAAGGTCCGTTGACAAAATTAACCCAAATCAGGGGCCCAATTACAAAAAGAAAACCAAGAGAAAGCCTGATCTGATGCAAGTTGCAAAGCCACCTCCACCTTCAGCCAACCACGACGCGCCATGTCATCATCATCAGCCACTGCTTCAACTTGCTTCTGGCACTGCAACGCCGACTGTCATAGCCACCACTGCCATTGTACCTGCAGGAACAAGACTAGCATTTAAGTGGAAAAAATAATTTGAAATCATTGTAAAAATGGCTATAAAAGCCAAATTAAACCACTGTAAATGGGGAGGACCCTTTTGGAAAAATTGAATACAATTACGAGCCTTGTTCTTAAAAAAAAAATCAATACACTAGTTACGAATTCATTTTGAAGCATCCAAAAGAAATCAGCATACAACTTTTCAGTTTCCAAATGAGGATGATTCTTAATCAATAGAGAACAGACAGTGAGCAAAAGGAAAGATCGAATCCAATATCAGGTTACTCAAGTATTAAAGACACTCAGGTATTATTAATGTATGTTTATTGTCATTCATGTTTCAAATTCTTAAAAAACTCATTAGATTCTGAGCATGCATTGATATGTGTCTTTAATTCTTCTGTTGGCATTTATTATTTAGTGTTTTACGTGATATTGCTAGTGTAAATTTGCATATATTCGCATATGATATTACCCTTTTAAGTGGAAGCCGAAAACTACTCCCTTCGTGAGGTCTTCACCTCCGTGCAGGATAGTGGATCGCTTTCGGGATTACAAAGTACCCTTGTTTTCGTGAAGTTTTCACTTACGTGCAAACATGTGGGAAATGAGTCCCCCTAAACCGAACTCGTCCGTATGAGCCTGTAATGGGTGAGGATCAAGGAATCTGCTGGTTTGGGTACCTCAACTCTAGGACTTGAACTACATGTAGTGAACCCTAGTTGCTTACCTTAGGATAGAACTATACCAAGCTGTTTAGTAGTCTCCCAAGTCTAGGTTCTCTGTTTTATATCTATACTTTGTTATCATACCTGTGCTTTTTTTAATTATTGCTTGCATTGCATCTTCATGCAAAGGAAAATGTGGATTTAAGCCCAATTACTGAGTAGAAATTTGGTCATAAGAAAACGAGTTCCTTGATAAGATGGAAAATAATACGATCGCACGCATACGCTCAAAAAAAAGAAAAAAAGACGAAAAGCCAATGATTAGCAAGTCGAGTAAGTCGAAAACAAAGACCGCACAACAAACCAAACTTTGACCCAACTATGAAAAAGTGATCAAGGACTTAAGTTGACATTTTGGGATCGAAAAAATCAAAGGATGAACGAAGGCGAAATTGGAAGATGTCCTACGAAGATTAAAGGCTTTTGAATACTAAGGCGCGATCATATGCGTATCTGTCTTATGTAAAGGAATTTGTTTTCTAGTAAAATTTTCTAATAGAATTGAGCTATGAGTCAATGTTTTCTCATGCATGCATGCATTCATAAGCTGCACATTTTATTAATCTGCACATAATTCCTTGAGAGCCTACCTTAAGTAGAATTGCGTCAAGCATTCAGTGGTTGCACGAAGAAGGTAAGAAACACAGCTACATTCTTGCTTCTTTGCTTTTAACTGCAATTTATTCCTAGTTTTATTCCTGTATTGATCACACTAACTTGTGCATTTCGAATCTATTTGCATTACATCCTCGTATAAAGAGAGGTATAGTTCTAAGCTCAATTACTAAATAGAAAAGTTGGTCATAAGAAAATAGATACCTTGATAAAATAGAAAATGATATGGTCGGGTTTACATGGAAAAGAAAGAAAAAGAACAAAAATCGATGATCTACCAAATGAGCAAGACGAAGACAAAGATCATGTAATCATACGAGTTTTGGCCCAAGTACGAGAAGTGACTGACCACTCAACATTTTTCAAAATGATATCGTGGACCCAAAGTCAGAGATGAGTCAAGACTATTTGAATGACTTCCTGCGAAGATTAAGTCTTTTGGAATACCGCGACACGACCATATACGTATCTATTTCATGTAAAGGAATTTGATTTCTAACAAGGTTTTTCTAATAGAATTTAGCTATAAGTCAATATCTTTCTTATGCATTCATGCATTCATAAGCAGCGCATTTTATTAGCTTGTGTAATTCTATACGAGCCTACCTTGAGTAAGATTGTGTCAAACCTTCAGTGGTTACCCGAGCGAGGTAAGAAACATGGTTATATTTTTGCTCTGTTTGCATTGTATTTTCATAAAAAGGTGTTGATTCATGTTCTATTATCAAATAGAGAATTGGTCATAAGAAAGCGGATTCCTTGATGAGGTAGAAGTCAACGTGGTCGTACATATATGGTCAAAGATAAAGGTGACGACCTGTCAAAGGAATGCATGTCAAGAATTCAAGGTTACACCCAAGTACATGAAAGAGTTGAATGAAGTATGGAAGATAAAACAAGGCAGATATCCAATCACGAATATGATGACATTAATGACTTCACATTTGGAAAGGAGGACATGATGTCTATGATAGAAGAGTATATCATTCTACCTTGATGACCAAGGATTCTGAATAATAAAGCATGCTTTAAACATTATGAACATCCTTGCTTGCTTAAGGTTAAAGTAGAGATGTACCTTTTCCGAGTCCTAACACGGATCGGGATTCAACTTAGTCGCGTCACCTTCAGAAACATTGACATACTATAGAAGAATACATTATATTGCTCTATTACCCAAGAACTCAAGTTGATAAGGTCTACCCTAGACAAATGAGCATTAGGTCGCAACCCTGATCAAGGGAAAAGAAGAGAACAAGTACTTTGCTTTGGAAAACTTACAAGACATAGCACTTAGATGGAAAATGTTCACCTCAAACGTACATAAATTGATAGTCTTCCCTTGAGTATTGGGGCACGTAAGAGGATGTTTACTAGACCTGACAAACGAATCATGTTCTAGCTACTAAGCACCTATCAAAGAAGGGGCAAAGGAGGGTGTATTGATTCACGACTTTTGTTAGTATGGTCCCGTGGCTGTTTGAAAAGTTGAAAAAGTCTTATCGAGGATTCTTTGAAAACTACTCCTGTTGACGGGATTTGTGATGGTTCAAAGACAAGATGACATTGCCAAAGACAATGGGAATAAACGAGAAATGATTTAACACGCTTAGGGGCAAGTCTGAGATAGGGGCCATATTGCAAGCAAAAACTTGACCCACATGCGAGAAATGGCTAGATACATAGCCATCCAAGACTGATGCTTTGAACTTGAAATCAGGGGCAAACCAGAGCAAAGATTAGGATTTTGAGCATTAAAGCATGACCATACATGCTTCTGCCTATTGTAAAAGAATTTGCTTTCTAGTAAAGTTATCTGATGGAATGGAACCAAGAATCAACGCCTTGTTGCATGCATCATTTCATGTGCATTTGCATTTCATGCATTAATTTGTTAATAAGAGTCCACATATTTGAAACACTCGTGTGTGAGAGAGTCATTTACCCTAAATGAAACCCGAGAGGAAACATGATAAATTAAGAAGGGGGTTTTTTAAAAAAATCGAGAAAGAGTCAGGTGAAGAATGAAACCTATTGAGAGTTCGTCCCCGTACCCTTGGAAATGATTTGGACAACTAGACTGTGGAGGAGCTTTCTATAGTTTTTAGGACTTTTCCAGGAAAATATTCAGAATACACTTATCACTCTAAGCTCGAGAGTAATAGGGATCCTTTTATGAAGGGCAAATGACCAATATCTTTTATTTCAACAAAAATGATGCATTGTTTTGTCCTAATTGGCAAATAGCTTACCAATTCTTTCGTTCATACCACAATTAATCATTCTTTAGTTCAATTATTTTTTTGGACCCTTTTTTTGTCTTTGTGCTGGGGCTCTTGATATCAAGGATATGAGCAACATTGCTGTTGACTTAAACCCTTTTGAGTGAGACATGTGTTCGGAAAAACTCTAAGGCGTTGGAAATGATCAAGAATGTAACTTGACTCCCGGTCTGCTATGGATGTTTGAGCAAGACGCGAAGCAGACATCATCTTGAAGAGTCGTGATTTTAAGTGAGAATCAAGATATGAGTCTTTGTAAAAACAAGGCAAGCTACCTCGAGAATTCAAAGGTCTTTGCATGACCCTATCAAGGCATGCCGGATTCAACAAACCGATGTCATGACATATAGTCTCTCATAAAGGAAGAATGTAATCCAATTCAACAAAAACTTGAAAAATTAAGGCTCGACGTGTTATCAAAAAAGAGAGAGAAAGAAAAAGAAAAAGAAAAAAGAGAGAAGGAAAAGGTTCAAAAAATCCGCAAAGGGCATTTTAAAATAAAAAGAAAAAAGAAAGAAAAAGTCAAGATGAAAACCCGCAAAGGGCGTCTTGAAAATTTATTGTCCATCATCTTTCCATGTGAAGCACGGACACCATCGAGCCAACGTTGCAAAAGAGTTTCTAAAGAGTATCAATTCATCCTCATAATCATTGATTACTACTTCCTAGGCCAATTGGCGGTCAAGCAAATTATTGAAAATGAGAGATTATATGCCGGTATGGAATGCCAAGAAAGGATCATACTCGACGATGACTTGAATCTGAGCAACAGCACGAGAGCAAAGTCTACAGCCAATTTAAGAACAAATATCACGACCCAGCACCACATCAAAAAAACAGATGAATGAGGCACTCGAGTTGACCAATGAGAACATCAAAAGGATTCATGGTAGAGACCTACAAAGCTTCGACATGAGAAATAACCATTTGCCTTTGAAGTTATCGGGCTAACCACTGAGGCGACACCTTTTGAACTAGAATAAAAGTCGTCCTACCCATTGGAATCAAATTTCCTTCCCTCCAAATTTTGTTAGAGCTGATGAAGCAGAATGGATCCAATCCAAATGTAGTTAGCTAAATTTGAGTGAAGAGAAGATACTAAAAGTCATTCGTCATGATTCAAATGACAAGGGTTTACGACAAAGGAGGATCCGCTCTATAGAACTCCACGAGAAAGCTCCAATTTTGAAAAGGACCTTGATTATGAAAGACTGGGAAAGGCCCCATGAGATGAAGAAATACCTTTTGGAGAAGCTTTGATTGTGATCAAAATGAATGGCAAAGACATGCCCAATTTTGTGAACTCGGATTCAATGAATAAAAGAAAAGAAAAGAAGAAGAAAAAAGAGAAGAAAAAGAAAAAGATAAAAGAAAAGAAAAAAGAAAAACAAAATTAGAAAAAGGGAGAGGTCTAGGTGAAAACTCGTAAAGAGCACCTCGAAACCTAAGGAGATTTGAGTTGAAAACCTGAAAAGGCGACTCAAATTCGAATAAGAGAAAAAGGGCATGAAGTGGCTCTCTCTCATAAAAGTAGCAAGGTGGAGGAACCTTACACCTTGAGCCATTGACGAAGTACTTCGAGTTTCATGGACACATGTCAAGCTCAGAATGGTCCTCATTAAGTTTGCTCATTGAAGCTCATACTTTGATATCTGGGGCACCTAACCCTATTCTTTTCTCACTTTGTGTTTGGCAATTCTTGGACCAATATGAGTCACTTTTCATATTTCATTCATACAAGCTTTGCCTCCAACAAAATTCATCCACCAACCTCTATTCTTTGCTCACTCTATATTTAGCATCCTTTGACCAATATGGGTCACTTTGCCTTCAATAAAATTTCATTCGCCTTGCAAACATGTCCAAGCAAATTCTGCACCAAAATTGTGATTAATGAATCAACGATCTTTTCATTCATGCAACCTTTGTCTTCAATCAAATTCGAATTCATCCACCTTATAACCCTATGCAAGCATTTTTGCATTGAAATAATGGTTAGTGGTCTAAACGATATAAGGAATAGAAGGATTTCTGCATATTGTCTGGAAAATTTCTAAATAGTACAGGGACCCGAAACAGGATCACTAGTTGGAAATGACCAAACCCAAGGGTTAGAAAGGTCTCAAAACAAATAGTCCAAATTATGACTACCTCTTTAGGTTTCACAACAAAGATACACATACATAAAACATGATAACTCACCAGTGAGAGGACTTAGACAAACGACGAACAATGTCGACCTAACGACTAAAATAAAGTCATTTCTCAAAGATGACATTTTGCATTCATCATTCATAAGCATTTGACTCATCCTGATCATGGCATCCTAAACGATCTGGCCTACCTAGAGGCCCATTTGAGCATATTTCTATAGGTCTCAGCACCATGAAACACGACGGGAAAGATCTAAGACCGTAACGGCGGATCCAATACCGTGAAGATACAAAAAGGAAAGGTCTAAGTCGCAACGACAGACCGTGTACCTCAAAAGACACGATCAAAAAGATCTAAGACCGCAATGGCAGATCCAGTACCATGAACACATGAAGGGAATGATTTAAGCCATAACGGCGGATCCAGTACCACGAAGACATGAAGAGAAAGATCTAAGCCGCAACGGCGGATCCAGTACCATGAAGACATCAAAGGAAAGATCTAAGTCGTAACGGTGGATCCAGTACCACGAAGATTTGAAGGGAAAGGTTTAAGTCCCAATAACAAACCCGGTACCTTAGAAACATGACAAGAAAGGTCGAATCCACGACGATACAACTTCCACCTTGAAGTCATAGTGGATCAGACTAAAATTACAATAGCAAGTCTTTATCTCTCTGAAGTTACAGAAAGAGCAAGATGAGGCTTCGACATCAAATCCTATCTTCATGAAGATGCAATGGAGATGGATTCAAATTACATTTTTACCCTTAGATTCAAGAAGGGCAAAATAAAGATCTCTTACCCCAAATTCGAGACAGATTACAGTCATTTAATCTTTTACCCCAAGTCGGGGCAGATCACCATCAATCAACCTTACTCCAATCACGGAGTAGTTTGCGATTATATAGAGAAGTATACCAAATCAACGCTCAAATACGAGCAAATCTTCGAACCCCAGCTCCCTGATGAGACACTGAGAAGCAGGTCGAAGCAATAAATGGTTAGCTTCCTGATGAGACACTGAGAAGTGGACCAAATTCATCTTCTTGAGGAGATCTAGAGAAGCGAATTAAAACAAGTGATGTGGTCATCTTCCTGATGAGACACTAAGAAGAAGACCAAATCAAACCCAGGCTCAATGCGAGCAAATCTTCGAACCCCAGCTTCTTGATGAGACACTAAGAAGCAGGTCGAAGCAATAAAATGGTTAGCTTCCTGATGAGACACTGAGAAGTGGACCAAATTCATCTTCTTGAGGAGATCCAGAGAAGCGAATTAAAACAAGTGATGTGGTCAGCTTCCTGATGAGACACTGAGAAGTGGACCAAATTCGTCTTCCTAAGGAGATCCAAAGAAGCGAATTAAAACAAGTGATGTGGTCATCCTCCTGATGAGACACTGAGAAGAAGACCAAATCAAACCCAAGCTTAATGCGAGCAAATCTTCGAACCCCAGCTTCCTGATGAGACACTGAGAAGCAGGTCGAAGCAATAAATGGTTAGCTTCCTGATGAGACACTGAGAAGTGGACCAAATTCATCTTCTTGAGGAGATCCAGAGAAGCGAATTAAAACAAGTGATGTGGTCATCTTCCTGATGAGACACTAAGAAGAAGACCAAATCAAACCCAGGCTCAATGCGAGCAAATCTTCGAACCCCAGCTTCTTGATGAGACACTAAGAAGCAGGTCGAAGCAATAAAATGGTTAGCTTCCTGATGAGACACTGAGAAGAAGACCAAACCAAACCAATGCTCAAATGCGAGCAAATCTTCGAACCCAGCTTCCTAATGAGTCACTGAGAAGCAGGTCGAAGTCAACGAAATTAATGGAATTGGACTTAAAGACTACGATGATGAATTCCAACCTCCTTGAAATTTCGAGAGAATGGGGTGAAGTCACAGTAGCAAATTTTGACTATTTGAAATTGCCTAAAAGCAGAATGGAATCGCGACGTCAAAGATATAGAAAGGTGGATGTGGTGAAAAACAGACGTTCAACAAAGTAAAAGGCAGATCATTTGGAAGAAAAAGCATCAAAGAAAGAGAGCTTGACAAAATTGGGCCTCATTCTAGTCTTTGCTCCATTCCTGTTACACAGGAATGAGCAAAGATGGGCAGCTGTTGAAGCCCAATTTTAACCGGGCTTGGACTTTTGGTTTTAATTAAGAGTTTAAATTTATTTTAAATTTAAATTTACCTATTTAAATTTACTTTAAATTTAAATTTAATCAAATTTAAAGTAATATTAAACTTAATATTAAAATTAGAAGTCCATTTACATGTCCAATTCTTAAAGGCCTGTTTACAAAATTAACCCAAATCAGGGGCCCAATTACAAAAAGAAAACCAAGAGAAAGCCTAATCTGATGCAAGTTGCAAAGCCACCTCCACCTTCAGCCAACCACAACGTGCCACGTCATCATCATCAGCCACTGCTTCAACTTGCTTCTGGCATTGCAACGCCGACTGCCATAGCCATCACTGCCATTGTACCTGCAAGAACAAGACTAGCATTTAAGTGGGAAAAACAATTTGAAATCATTGTAAAAATGGCTATAAAAGCCGAATTAAACCACTATAAATGGGGAGGACCCTTTTGGAAAAATTGAATACAATTACGAGCCCTGTTCTTAAAAAAAAATCAATACACTAGTTACGAATTCATTTTGAAGCATCCAAAAGAAATCAGCATCCAACTTTTCAGTTTCCAAATGAGGATGATTCTTAATCAATAGAGAACAGACAGTGAGCAAAAGGAAAGATCGAATCCAATATCAGGTTACTCAAGTATTAAAGACAATCAGGTATTATTAATGTATGTTTATTGTCATTCATGTTTCAAATTCCTAAAAACCTCATTAGATTCTGAGCATGCATTGACATGTGTCTTTAATTCTTCTGTTGGCATTTATTATTTAGTGTTTTAAAACGTATTATTAAATATATTAAACAACGTTTTAATATTAATAGTAATAGTAATATTACTAATCACTAATAACCTACACCAATAATAAGTAGCATTAATGAGCATTAATAAAGAATAAATATTTCTTATTTATTTTTTTAATAAAAAAAAGAATTTGAAAGGGCGTATCTGTGTCCATTGATATTGCCATCACCGGACTAGCCACCAGGGTCCACCATCGTCGTCGATGATACTTTTCGAAACCACGACCTACGAATTTTTCTCTCTTTCAAAACAGATCCAAAGAGAAATCGAAGAATGGAATAAGAACAAGAATAAATTTTAAAGTAAAAAGGGAGTTTTAAAAATGAAAATGAAACAGATCAAACTTGTCTTAAAAAAGGGGATTCATTTTTTAAAATCTGTAAGTCTAGAATGAAGGTTTCAAACTTTTAAAAAAAAAATGAAAAGGGAAGAAAAAGAAAGTAAAAAAAGCCAAAAAAAAGAGAAAAGGATGAAGTTTTTACCTTCGCCGACGACCACGTGTGGAGGCGCGTGGATCGAAGACTGCTCGGAGGACGACCGACGGTGGATGGCGTTGACGTGGGGTGACCGTACGATGTGCGCGTGATGGCCAACGTGCGAGATGAGAACCGACGATCATCGGTCGAATAGAAGGTGAGAGAGAGAGGAGAAGGAGAGAGCTTGAAATTTTTTTTGAAAAAAACAAAGAAAGAAATGAAATTTTTGAAGGGAAATGGGGTTTTATAGCAGCCCTTAAATGGCAGCGTTTTGGTGGGCTGCTTAAAGAGCCAAAACTACGCCGTTTTGGTTATACCCGTCCATACCCGACCCGAATCCGACCCATGGACCTTTGGGATCCGCGTGTTTTTGAAAGATGGTCTATTTTCAAGTTTAGTCCTTTCGCATTTTCAATTGTTTCAATTTGGTCTTTTTCATACTTTTAATTATTTTTAATTTAGCCAATAATTTTCATTGATTTTCAATTTTGTCCTTTCAAGTTTTGAAAGCACCAGAGGCTGCCACATGTCACCATTTTGGCTTATTTATGCAATTGGTCCATTTTATTTTTAATTTGTTTTAATTTATTCCCAAAATTAGGTTCTGTTTAATTACCAAAGTGACCCAGTAATTTTTTATGATTTTCAAATTAGTCCTTAGACTTTAGGATGTTTGTGGGGTTGCCACGTGTCATCCATTCTTTGGTTTTATTGCTCTTTAGGTCCCTAAATTATCCAAAAATTACATTTTGACCCAAAAACTTCCTAAAATTACATTTTTACCCCTGAACTTTCCAAAATTCCATTTTTGACCCTAATTTCACCAAAAATTACATTTTTGCTCTCGAACTTTCCAAAATTCCATTTTTGACCCCGATTTCACCAAAATTACCATTTTACCCCTAAACTTTTCAAAACTCCATTTTTGACCTCGATTTTACCCAAAATTATCATTTTACCCCTAAACTTTCCAAAATTCTATTTTTGACCTCAATTTTTCCAAAATTACCATTTTACCCTCGAACTTTCTAAAATTCCATTTTAAACCCTGATTTTACCAAAAATAACCATTTTGCCCCTGAAAGTCCAAAATTACTATTTTGCCCTCGGGTATCCAAAAAGTCCCATTTTTCAATCCCGATTGCATCATTTTTTTCCGTATTAATATTTGCATTTAACTTTAAGTATTATGCACTCGTATATCGTGTTCATTTCGTTTCTTGCTTATCGTTTTATTTGCTTAGTTATTTTACTTCGTGTTATTTTATATCCGCCAATAATTGCTCATTAAACTTGCATAAACATTTTCAAAATTGTTTTTCATAAAAAAATTTAAAATCGAGGCAATATTCTTTTATTTCGAGTTTTGAAATTTTGCGCATTAACTTACTAGGTGTGATTTTTCTTCAAACCGAAATAATCGAATACCCTTAATCGAGGCAATATTTCCTTATCTTCGGTTATGAAAAGATGCACCTTAACTCGCTGGGTGCAACCTTTCTTCAAATCAAGATAATTAAATATCCTTCTTCAAAATTTAAAACGTTTTACAAAGGAAGGCTAGTTATTTCTGGGTCTTGAAATGTTGTGTCCTAACTCACTGGACGTAACTTTCTTCCCCGATCACTTTGAAATAGCGGGATTTCCAAACAAAATCGATTTCTTTTAAAAATAACTCATGCATTCGAGGATCGTATTTTAAATTTCATTCGAGCTTTCAAAGTTTACAAACAAGACCGAAAGTAATCAATGTGGTACCAATTTTAGGCGTATGAGGGTGTTAATCCTTCCTCATGCGTAACCGACTCCCGAACCTATTTTTCTGGATTTCGAAGACCAACATTTTAAACGTATTTTAAATGTTTTGTGGTGATTCAATCACACCCAAATAAAAGATTGGTGGCGACTCCCATTTTCCTAAATTTAAAATTATTTTTTCGAAACTCCATTTTCGAGGTGGTTTCAACACAAACATATATACATCAAAACAAATATACCTTCAACAAAAATTCGTCAATTTGTTATTCGAATATGTTGCTTTCTATTTTTTTGTGTTTTTTTTTTGTAAAAATCGAAGAGAGAAAAAGAAATTACAATCGATTTTCATGGATTTATAGCCAAATACATATCATTTTGTTTTTTTCTATTTGTTTCTTGCTCTTTGTCTCTGTTTTGTAGGTGCTTCTGACGATGGCAGGGCGTGGGCGATGGTGATAGAGGAGTGGTGTTTGGCATGGGCGTGGTGGTGGTGTCAGGCGCATGCTTATGGTGGCCTCGAAAATGTGCACTAACGTGGCATGAGCATGAGGGACAGCGACGACTAGGGTTTGCTTAGGAAATTAGGGTTTTCTAATTTCCTTAAGCTTTTGGGTTGACATGGATTTGAGCTAGGGTGTTTAGTGGGCAGTTTAGTTTTGGGTTTGTAATTTTAGATTTTTGATGTAAAATGGATATTTTAAATTAAATTAAATTTGAGTTTTATTTTCAAGCTCGAATAAAATTGGGTCTCTACAGAAATAAGATAACTTTAATTAAAGATAAGCTCATTTAAATTAAGACCATTTACTCCCTAGAAAGGTAAATAATATTTTTATTATGTTTTAGATAAGAGGAAATTTATCTTTAATTTGAATGGTTTTAATTTTCATGCTTTTTTTATGAAGATATATATATAATTTATATATTTTTAATTCTAAAATAATAATATAAAAATATGATATTTTATGAAAAAGTTAATAATAAATAAAATTATTAAAAAAAACATGTCTAGAATGAATCTAGACAATTAATTGAATAGATTCATATGAATCTTGATAGCTATTTTTCCAGATTCATTATGATGTAAATTAAAATAGATTTTATATATTTTAGTTCTAAAATAATAATATAAAAATATGATATCTTATGAAAAAGCTAATAATATATAAAAAGGTAAACTCAAAAATAGTCACTTTTGTTTGTCTCGGATTACATTTTAGTCACTTATGTTTGAAATATTACGTTTTAGTCACTTACGTTATCGTTTTGTTACGAAGTAGTCACTTTGCTGTTAAGCTCCGTTACCTCCTTAATAACAATCCTACGTGGCAATCCAAATGGATTTTAAATGCTAATTTGAATGTCCAGCTGGGATGAGAATAAGTTTTTAATTAAATAAATTTAATTAATTGAAAATTTTAAATTAATTACAACTGAAAAAGAAAAACTCATTTGGACTGCCACGTAAGATAGCCATTAGGGAGGTAACGGAGCTTAACGGCAGAGTGATCACTTCGTAAAAAAACGATAACGCAAGTGATTAAAACGTAACATTTCAAACAAAAATAATTAAAATGTAATCTGAGGCAAACAAAAATGACTATTTTTATAGTTTACCTTATATAAAATTATTACTAAAAAAACATGTCTAGAATGATTCTAGACAATTAATTTTCATGCCTTAAGTAAAGGAAGAAGATCGGTGCAATTACGATATAAATTACAGCGCATTAATCTGTCGAATAAGAAATAATTCTCCATTTCTCTATGCCTAATTTCAAATGAATCAAAATCAATAAGAGTACTAATTAATGGGTTAAATTTTATTTTGTAAAATTTATGAATTTAATTTTTGTATTTTTATTTCATCATTTTTAGTTGCTGTATTTTTTAAATTTTAAAATTTCAATCTTCACCAAATAGGATCCGTTAAAATTTATTGATTAAAGTTTTGCTATTTTTAAAATTTGATGCGTCAAACATATTATCATATGTGTAATGTCATTTCAGCTTATTATTTTTACATATTGCTCACTAAAAATTTAGTTAATAGATTAACAACGATCATTTGCGTCTAGATTGAAATTTCAAAATTCGAAAAGTATAAGGATTCACAATAATCCAATTGGTAGACTAAATCTATAATTTATGCATAGTACATGACTAATAATTGAATTTAACCAAACAAATTAAATTGCTATTGTTTGGGTTAGGACTAAAATTTCAAAATTTGAAAGTATAGGGACTAAAAGTGAACAATTCGAAAAGCATAGACTAAAATTGATCAAATAAAGTATGGGACTAAATTTACAAGTTTCACAAAGTACAGGGACTAGTAACTGAATTTATCCTAATTACTTAACTAAATTTTCAGAGAGCTTGAGAGATGATGAGAAGAACAAAACTTTCTCAGATTTTGCTAACTATATATACTAATATTTAATTTATATATGCATCCATACATAATTACATACATGCATGTTTATATATATAAACATGAAACGATATACAATTGACACATAAGCCATGAATAGAAGAGGTAGCAGTGTTAATTTTCATGGCTAGCAGGCTGCTGAAGGGTGAGATAAGGAATTGATGAAGTGAGATTTGGGTCCGATTGTGAAAGGGATGGACGTCTTCGTGGCCGGAGGGTCGTCGCCGCCGTTGGCAACTCTCTCACAGGAAGGGCACATGGTGAGGGTGGCTGCTGCAGGCAGCTGCATGCAATACGATGCTGTTAGTTTCCATGATTTAAGCTCTTGTAATTCCTTCTGCAACCTCTTGTTCTCTTCTGTTAGCGTTTCACAACATTTCTTCAGTAATTCACAATCTACTTCAGTCTGTTTCAGCTTTGTCCGGGCTCTCCTATTCTGGAACCATACTTCAATTTGCCTTGGCCTTAGATTCAACTTAGCTGCTAAAGCTTGCTTCTGTTTCTGTTTAATTCAGTAAGTAAATACCAAATAAGAGTATTGAATATTTGAGTAACAAGTGTGTAAACAATGGAGATAAAGATATACATACAGGACAGAGAGTGGTGTGCTCATTGAAGCTATCTTCTAAGATTGCAGATTGGTGTTTGGTAAGCCGAAGTTTCTTTCTATGGCAACCTTCATCATCTTCATCACCAACCCTTGAAGAAACCCTCTCGAATTCCACATCTCCCTCTTTCTTGACACTGGAGTAGGAAAACGAAGACAGTGCAGTGACAGAAGAGGCTTGCTGGTCGTCGCCATGTGATTTACGAGCATCATCATCTGATGATGGACCTAACGTCAGAGATGGGAAAAAATGCTCATCTCTCACCAACAATTTCTTCTTCTTTCGTTGATGATCCGATTGTGAAAAGTTTTCTTGCTTAAAATTCCAACCTAGACCAAGACCAAGACCAAGACCACTGCTGCAGATATCATCAAATCCCATTGAGTTGCTCAAAAGCTGCTAAGGAGGCCAAGAAAAAAAGGGTTTTCTTCAAAGAGAAATGGAGAAGATGAAGTGTTGATTTTAGGGGACTATGGAATGAATTATATTACTAATCAAAAGAAAAAGAGTAGAGTACTAACGAATCTGGGCTATGAATGATGTCCTCATAGGTTGACCATTCATAACAAAAACTCCCTAATTTCTCTCCCTCTTTTTTATTATCAAAATTACATTATCATAATCAATAAAAACAACTAAAAAAAACCAGAAATAGCAAGATAAAACCCATCCATCCCACCAACAGCCAAGAATACACTGCAAAAGGTTCATAAAATGGATTACGTACGTGGAATCGCATGGAAAGTGGGGGATTACATAGGAGAATATAAAAGAGAATAAAAATTCAACTCTTTTCTCTTCTTTTTTATTAAATTTCAGAACTTTTCTTCTGGTTTTCCTTTAAATCCACACCTTTTTGACACTGACTATAAAGCAAAACTAACTTAAAATCATTGAGTATAAATCATCATAATCAATCACTTTGTTCTCAATGTTAAAACACCAAAAGGGTGGTGATTAATTAAAGGGAGAGGGGGCATGATCAGATGACTAAGAACTTATTGTGAATTAGAGGCAATAGAAAATCAAAGGAGACAATATTTTCATAATAATAGTAATTAAGATAAAGACCCATCATCAGATGTGTGTTTGTTTATGTTTACCTAGTCGCAGGCCACCCAATATGTCCCCCACTATTTCATGCCTTGCTTCACTAACAAGATTATAAGACACCCTTCTAAACTTTACCCAAATTCCAAATATTCTTCCTTATATGTGCCAAGTGTCGAGTTAAGTTGTGATCCGGAAATTATTTATTTATTTCTTGTTTAGAGGAGTCTTAATATGATTTCAAGTCCAACCTTATGGGTGAATTGTTTGTAAGGGGTCTGTAACTTTTTAGGATGGGTGAATATTGCTGTTGTGCAGTATTTTTGTATGGGGTTGAATGCCCTGTACCTTTCTTGTTGAATTCTCTGGTTGAGCAAAAAAAAAAAGTCCAACCTTATTCAAAACTCGACTCATTTGAACCAACCCTCCGTTAAGAATACTTAATAATAATTGCTATATAACTATTAGGTATAATAACTCGAAAATGTAAGTAGATTTATATCATACCCTAGATTCATTTAGTCATACTTCAAGTTTCTCTTAATCTCTTCCAAGTTTCACAATATAAATCGGTTGTTCAATGAATACAGTTAAATGATACACTAATGATATTCTATTTTCCTCGATTCTTTCTATTTCAATTCATTAACTTTTTAGATATTTCTCGTTAAATCAAATTACACATGATCATTGGTAACACCTAAGATAGCTAACATCGAACTGAATTTTTAAGAAATAGTCAAAAGTTGTAAGTACACTAAATTGAGATCTCTAGTTATTCTCATGGATTAACTAAGAAGCAGAGATCAAATCTTTTGTTACACACATATTGGTCGAAAAATGCACATATGGTATGAATCACATGCTATGATATTACACTCCCTTTTCCCTTGGATCGTATGTTTGTCTCCCTTCTCCCTTTGAGTCCACAGCTCTACTTTCTTATTAAATTCGACCTTGCATAAAAGACAGATAAAAAGAATTGTGGAATCTTAATTAATTTTTAATTATAATTTCACTCCTATACAATTTTATCTTGATTTGTTATTAAGGTGATTCAATTTTAAACTTAGGTCCCATTAAAACACTTAGTTTAAAAGTTTAAAACAAATCTAATCTCTAGAACTAAACCATTAAGGCGAATACTTATGTAAAAGGGCCAATCATCTATCCAGTCTTATATATGTACTTAACATATGTGTATGCTTCCATGAAACAAAGTACTAAACTTTAGTATGCATTAATCGTTGTCATAGTAACAAAAATAGGAATGTGGTATATCATTCAACTTGAACACTTTAGAATACACAATAGGTTTTATGCAATCTTAGATATTAAACATGTCTTTTAAATAATCTCTAGGAATCGATTTCATAAACTAATCTGCAATCATCTTATGCACAACATGTTGACGCCCCTATACACGATCGTGAGAGAAACGAACGGCAACAACACACGGTCTAGTTGAACTCACATGGCCAGTGGTACACACGGCCTGAGCACATGGGCGTGTCTCAAGCCGTGTGAACACTGAAGCATTTTTTTAAAAAAAATTCATGAGATACACAGTCGTAGAGAGATACACGACCATGTGGATCTTAAAGCTAGGATTTTATTTTTTTTATTTTGTTTTTTCTTCTTTTTTTGTTCCCTTCCTACCCCAACCAAACCCTACTCTCCATCTCCCCCCTCCTAACTGCCGTTCAAGCATACCCGCCGTCGTTTATTTATATATATTTTATTTTTGTACTTTTATTTTTATTGTTATTTTTTATTTTATTTTTCAAACTTATATGTTTTATTTTATTTTATTATGCATTTTACTTTTATTGTTTTGTCAGCTGTTTTTCTATTTAGTTATCTTTTTCTGTTATTTTATTTTTGTCTATCTTCTTATTAGTGTGCTCGGAAACATATACTTTATTTAGAATCTCCTACGATTCCGAATTTCACTAATGTACATCTTAAGTGTGGGAAGAATTATATATGTTTATGCGATATATTCCTTGAATTGTTGTTTGTGTTTAAGTAATTTTCTCACACCTACCATTAAAGTTAATTTTTTAATTTAGAGTTTTTATTGATTCTATTTGGGATTAATTTGTGGATTTTTTTGTATTGTTCTATTTATACTTAAGACACAAGACAGTCAAGCATCATAAGTTGTTCTTCATAAATTATTATTTTAAGTTGTCTCCCTAAACTAAAGTATTGTATTGAAATTTTAAATTTGCAAATTTAACATCAAAACCATAATTTTTTGTGAGCTTTTGAGCCTATAGAGCATATATTTTTCGTGCTCATTTTATTTTTGGTTATGAGTATGTCAACTTGAGTTTTTATTCTAGAATTTGCTTCGGTTATACATATCCAAACCACATTATTGATTTGATATATTAAGATGATAGAGACACTTAAAATTTAACCCGCCTAACCTTTAAACAACTTACATGTTGTGTTATCCCTTAGTAAACTCCATTGATCCTAAAACATTTTGTTTTACTTAACCATTGTTCATGTTAACCCAAAAACCCACATTAATGTTGTAAAATTTTCTTTTTATTCTTTTTTTTTTCAAGATTAGATTTGGTTAGTTGTCTCATCTATACTTTATTTTTTATATTGTTGAATTTTATTTTGTTAAAAAAATAAAAAAAGACAAAAATGAATGAAAAAAATATAAAAAAATTTGATTGAGCTTGAATCGTTAGTCTCATATTTGGTATAAAAACTTACATCCACTCTTTATTTCTTGCTAATGTAAATTCTTCCAATTCAGCAACTGATTTTTTTTGGTTTGATAACTTATCAAATCGACTCTAACTTTTCTCACATTTTCCATACCCTTAACCTAAGCCCTATTACAACCTTATAAAAACCCTCTTAATTGGTGCGTCATCTCATTTCTTTAGTGATGGAGATTTGAATTTCAAGCAAGTCTATGGTAATAGCATTTCTTATTCGACTTTTGAGTGCATATTACTTGAACCTTAAAAACTTTGAGAGCTTTGAGTGAACCTTAGAGAGGGTGTTGATTCTTGTTGAGTTTGAATTTCATGTAATTATTGAGATAGGGGAAACACCTATGTTTTTATGCTTTAAAAATCGTTGTTTGGATTGCTTGTGTTCTTTAGTGTCATTTTAGTTTGAATTTTCAATTAATGATTATCTGTAAATTGTCTTAAGGCATTGTCGGTGAAAATAATGAATTAAGGAAGTTAACTTCAATGCGGGTTGAGAATTTTGCTTGAGGACAAGCGAACACTTAATTGTGGGGATATTTGATAAATGATAAAATTAACATGTTTTAACCTTATCCTTAATGCATTTTTGGGTGATTATTCGATGTTAATTGCGAATTCTATGCTTCTAGTCTTTTTAAATTCATATTTTATTGCTTAATAGAGCATTTGGGAGTGAAAGGAGCGAAAAACGTGAGAAAATCGGAGCTTCAGAGCAAGTTGCAGGAGCCACACGGGAGTATGGTAGGTCGTGTCGGCTTCACGAAATTGCACTCTAAATTGTGTAAAATCATGATTTTTAGGTTTTTCGCATTCTAAGACATATATATGAAAAAATAAGAAGATAGGAGTGACTTGTCATAAAATATTCAAGAAAACAACTCGAAAAAAACCGTTGAAGCCGACTTTGAAATAGATTTTCGTCAAGATTGAAGATTGATTTCTTAGGAAGCCATCATGAGTTTCTTTAGTTCTTTTGATTATATTGTATTTTGGATGTCTTTATTTTCAAGTATTGACTAATTTTCTAAATACTTAGGGTGATGAATCCCATGATGGATTCTGTCGTTTGATTTTTATTTTACGCGATAAAAATTTAGTTTATTGTTCTCAATTATCTGTGTTTAATTCTTGGTTTAATATTTCTAGAGTGTCGATCCATGTTTGAAGTGCTTAAATCGGTGATTGAATAGACTTTGTTTAAGAGTAGATCTTGCGTAATTGAGTGGAGTTGCATGCAATCCTAGAAATAGGACGACATAGATCAACTAATAAACCTAGAGTCAGTTATATTAGAGTCAAATCTAATATGGGAATCCATAGCAGAAGTTAATGCGATAATAGGGGTTTTAATTAGAAAGAAATCTCAACTAATCAACCTAAAGTCAGTTGCTCTTATAATCGAAAGAGATATTTGCATAATTTAAAGATTTTTACGGATCAGGTTACTAAGTAAAGAAATTGCGTAATTTAGATTGGTAGTGATAGATGAAATCTAGGTGAATTCTTTTCTAAGTATTAGTTCGCTTCTTGGTTGTTAATCGATTAATTCGTGATTTGTTCTTTGTCGTGTTTGTTAGTAATTAAATTATTTAATTTTAGTTTTTAATCAATCACTCAAATTATTCAGTTAAATAAAAGAAAAACGATAATTACTAGTACTTTTAGTCTTCGTAAGAACGATATTTTAACTCACCGTAACTATACTATTAGTTGATATATGTACTTGCCTTAGTCGAATTTTTAGTTAGTTTTGTGACCCATCAATCGATCGAGTCAAATTTAAGATTTAAATATTAGAACTCAAACTTGACCCATATTTTAAACGAATATTTTTTTTACCTAAATTTATTTTTCATACCTAATATATAATCAGAGGACACGAGAAAGGCATAAATAAGTAGAAATGAATGAGAATTCAGAATATAATCAGACAGCTTAACAAATATAAATAATAAGACTTTGGACCTATACATGATAAATATAAACTCGAATTTGAATTCTTAACAACCCAACCAAATACATGTCGGCAGAGAATGACAGACATAAAGCAAAAATAAGGGTAACTTGAGGGCACACTACCATCAAATCATTGAGCACTTGGTAAACATGGATTGATCACATATTTAGGATTCCATATCATAAATTTCAAAGGTGACATAGTAGTATTGGAATATAATTCCTTAGCACAAACTTGGCATTGAGTACCCAATCAATTCATGCAATTTTCCAACTTCTTTATCATTTTTCAAAAGTCCAAGATTATGTTAAGTTGTATTATAGTATTTAAAATTTATGGTGGTTCACGAATTTTAATATTATTATTCCATCCTTTTGGATTCGAGATGAAACTTTACTTTCTCAAATGTGAAAGGAAGAAACCAGCAGCGATTCCGAGAGGCAGAAGATGCATGGATTAGCAGGGAATATCATCAAAATTCTAATGCAATTTGGTGCTTAGCCCTTTTTTATAGTTCAGGATTCCAACTTTTGAAGATAGTTGTTCAACTCTAAATTAATTGAATGGGGAAATTTAGTTTAAAATTTGGATTATATAATAAAATAATATTTTAATTTTAATTTCAGCTATTTAAAAAAAGGGTTAGGCCTAAGTTATTTAGGGTTTTCACCAACCCCATTAACGTTAGAGGTGTTCATAGCCGGGTCGGGTCAGATTCAGGTCAAGCTGAACAAAAAATTTAGTCACATTTGCTATGCTCGAGCCCGGCACTTCCCAAAAAAATGGATCTAAAATTTTGTCCAAGTCCGACCCAGATGAAAATGCTAAAACTCGAGCCTAACCCGGCCCACCCATATTAATTTTTTAATATTATTTTTATATAATTTTTAAATATATAATACATTAAAAATGCTAAGAACATTAAAATAAATATTTTCTAACAAATTAAAAAATAAATTTTAATAAATAAACATTAAAATAAATACTAATATAGTTACATGGTAGTATCTGTTCATACTTTCTTAACCTTTTTACAAGACACACACACCTTGCACACATAGGTGCTTGAACCTAAATTTTTTAGGATGAACATCATTCTCTTTACCACTAAAACCACTCGTTGAGTTCATATAAAAAAAACTAAAATTGAAAATTAATCACTTCTATAAAATAAAATAAAAATCATGTGAACCTGTGCTATGTATCAAGACGAAGAAGATCCTTTCCGCCTTATTTCAATATAAATATTTGTACATTGACTTTGATGTAATTATTTATTTTGAGTCCAATTTGGAATAATCAATCTAATTAGGAATAAGAAATTATTACTTTTTAATCAAAGAATTAGCTAATTAAAAGGACAAAGTAAAAAAGGATAAAGAATAGTTTAAAAAACAAAGGATGCTTAGCATATATAGCATTACTTGTTTGCTAGGTTCACACATGACACAATAACACAAATAGGACTTATTCTTTTATTTCTGTTTGAGGGAAATACATGTATCAAGAGGAGAGGAATGGCATGTAGGTGTTGGAAATTTAAATTTAATAATTAATTTATTTAAATTTTTCGATGGCTTAATTTACAGTTTGACTTTTGATGTATATATATCTTTTTATTTTAATATTTAAATTTTTTTTATCTCAATTTAAAATTTAAAGTATCATTCTCGAACGGGAATTTAGAGCCTATGGAATATGAAAATCAAAACTCAAATAAAATGAGTTTTCTTCTTTGTGTTGATTTTTCCCTTTTTGGTTTATGTTTCAACAAGAGGGTGTTAGCTAGGGTTTGACAAAAATAAAGCATATGAAATATTGGATTATACTCTCTTCTTCAAACAAAAACCACCTTCTTCAAAGTGTAACCTATATAGAATTAAAAACAGTTAAATATTCAATGGAATTAGTGGGTTTTTATCTTTTGGTGTTAGGATGAAGGAGAAAGATTTCATATTGAAAAATTACCCAAATGAAGATGAAGAATTTATCAAATGAAATGAATTTTGATGTTAAAGAAGAAGATAAAGGATCAAGAATTGCGCAGATGATTCTTGATTTTTTGTTAAAAACATTTAATTATTTTTTATAATTATTATCAAGGTTTTTTTATATACTTATATATATATATATTTAAATGTTTATACATATTTAATAAAAAATTATATATTTTATAAAAGAAATACATGTGGCGTGATTTGATTGGCCACCAATTTATTTTTAATCGTATGTTAGTGAAATGGACTACAAATTATAACAGCATGATACTTTAGGTACTAAATTGGGACAAAAAAAATATTTAATGCCAAAATAAAAAACCAATATAATTCAAAAGCCAAATAATGAATTAAGCCTTTTTCGAATAATGAGTTATTATATATTAATATATATAATTTTGATGAATTTAGTATCTCGCGACAAATATATCAACTCTGTTAAGTAAATTATCAAAATAAATCAAGATTACAATAAAAAAATAAGAAAAAATATTTAAAATTTTTAAATTTTAATAAATAACCATTATTAAAATAAAATAAAATTTACTATATTTTTAATTTATTTGGTTGGTCGAAATTAGGATATCCACCACTACTAGCAGTGACTAATATTTTTGTTGCGAGAACTCTTTGATAAGATAAATAGTTGATCAAAAAATGTGTTCTATTTCCATGAATAAAAATCAAACCTCTAATTACATAATTAAAAGAGCTTCAACCTAAAAACATTGAGTTTTTAGCCAAGAGTAGTTTAATCGATTGAACCTATTTTTAGTTAAGTCCAAATTCATTGAACCATTTCAAACTATTTTTAGCTAATTCAATTCACTTAACGTTGCTATTTTTGACACTTATACATATTTCTTCTCTAATCCATAAATAAAAAAATAATGCGTTTCAGTGCACTTAAATCCATACACTCATACATTGACAACAATGCTCATACTAATCGAATTAAAACTCATATAACATATTTGCCAACACATATAACCTAAGCTCTAATACTATATCAGACATTGAACCTAAAATCAATTAATAACATACAAAGAGACCCATGATGACAAAATTCAACCAATTTAAAATAGCATTTCTTTAAGAATTTACAGGTGCAAAAGTATAATTAATGAGGGGGTAGAAATTGAGATTGAGGAAGAGAAATAAACAAGATGGACCCACAAATGATATGGTAAGATAAGAGCATTTGATTCTAAAAGAATATGATGATTGTGGGAGCAAAAAGAAGTGTATTTTAGGCAAATGATAGGAGGGGTGGTGGTGGAGATAAGGTTTCAGATGTGTTCCCTCCTGCCTTTTCTCTGCATTCCTACTTCCCTCTGATTGCTACTAATCTATTCTCTTTCTATTTGGTGTCTGACTAAATGTAATTTCCTTTTTCTTTTTTATATTTTTAAAGGATTATATTTGTACTTATTATATGCATCTATACTCTTAGAATAATTGATCTTTTGTTGCTACACTTTAAGCACTATTACAAGCATCTATACCCTTTGATCAATTTTATATTTAAAATAACAGAACAAGATTAATCATTGATGTCTGTCAGCTTCTCTAAATTAGAACAGCATTGATTCAAAGGACTGTTGCATCCTAAAAGCAAAGTTGAGACAATATTAAGGAATAAAATAATAGATAATTTGGATGTTGTAATACGTAAACCTTTATTCGTTGGTGTTAATTTACTATTGGGCACGCAATTCTCACTCGTGAAATCATTTTCTCTACCATTAAATAATGATACAATATTAACTTGTATATATTCGAGGAGCTTATATATATGGGGTAAATTATATAGTCGTTTAATTATTAAAAAAAAATTATTTTAAGCTTTTATATTATATAGCTTATTCATTTTTTCTGTTAAAAATTTTAACGAAAATTTAATATGATATTTTTTTGAAATATGGACCAATCATTGGATGTTACTTGACATAATTTATCATGTTGCTCGATGTTAATTGTCGAAATTTTTTTTTGAAGTCTCGACTTTTATTTTAAAAAATAAAAATGGAGTTATCATCAATCCTTTTTAATTAGGTGTGATTGGATCACCTCGAATTTCAATCATTTTTAAAAATGATGATTTTTTCTTTTTGGTCTACAAAATAAAAAAAAAAGGGTTCGAGAGTCAGTTATGCATGAGGAAGGATTAACACCCTCATAACAACCAAAATTGGTACCTTGTTGACTACTTAGTGTCTAAGTGTTGAAAATCGAGAATTCAAGGAGAATTTAAAATGCGACCATCAAATACGAGTAAATGGTGTTATTTGATGATATTACAAAAAATTTACTAAATTAAATTTTAGGAAGAAATGCTCTTTAATTTCAAATCAATCGAGAAGAAAAGTCATGTCCAGAACATTAAGGCACAACATTTTGAATCTTCGAGAATGAAGAACATTTTTCAATTTTAAATAGGATATTCAATTACATAGGTTTAAGGAAAAAACCATATCTAGTACGTTAGAGCACAATTTCTCGAGTCCCCTAAATAAAAAAATATTGTTTCAATTTTGAAAATTGCTTATACATTATGCGAAAATCGAATACAACAGTTTAATATGACATGCGATTGATTTAATCGAGTATTGCATAAGGATAAATGAATGTACAGAAGCATAATATACAATGTGATGATGGCAAAAATAAATGGCATAACAACAAAATTAGCCCCTAACGTTTGGGTGTTTAGTCACTTTGGCCCTTAAGGTTTTTTAAAAATTTTTTAAAATTTTTTTTAAATATTTTTAAAATTTTTTTAAAATAATTTTTAAATATAAAATTATTAAAATTATTAAATAATTTTAATTTTCAATTTCATCTTCTTTCCCATTATTTCTTCCCCAATTTCATCTTTTCCCCCATTTTTCCATCTAACACCACTTCTTCTCACCATTTTTTCATCTAACACCACTTCTTCTTCTCATCATCCAAGTAACCCATGGCCAAACAATGGGTAGTTTTTAAATGATTGGGATTTACCTTGTGATAGTTTTGGATTTGATACTCATAAACTTGATCGAAATTTGATGGAAAATTTTGGGTTTCTGTAGAATTTTGAAAATCTCTTATTCATTGCTTCCATTGCTTCTTTCTTGTTTTCTCATGTTCTTTTTATGGATTATTTGCTTATTTCGATTGTTTAATCGTGTCTGGATAGATCTCTTAATGTGTCTTAAATCTTGTTTATTCGATTCTATAACTATTTTCTCTTGCTTTGGACAGTAAAATATAATGGTTTTCTTTTTCTGTTTTTCTAATGTGCTTATTGTTTTTGGGTTTTATGCTTATTTCTATTTAAGCAAGAAGAAATCAATGACATCATGAATGACTTTGCTGAACCCGTATAGTTCTAGTTCAACCTTTTAATATGATAAAATGAAAATAAAATCCATTAAACACTAAACTTCATTGCTGGTTTTTCACACTAAACTTAAGAGGAAGGGATCCAAAAAAACCCATAAATAATTTTATATTTTAAAAATAATTTTAAAATAATTTTAATAATTTTATATTTTTAAAAAATAATTTAATTAATTTTAAAATCATTTGTTGATGTGGCATATAAAACAAAATAGTGTCACGTCAACAACTGCATGCGTGGACTTGCATAAATGAAAAAAAATTACCACATCAGCACCATTAGTCAACTAACGGCCATGTCAACAGAACCGTTAAAAAATGACCAATTTGACCAAAAAAAGATTCTGTATGAAAGTGAGCGCAAAAAAATCTTAAGGGCCAAAGTGACCAAACACCCAAACGTTAGGAACTAATTTTGTCATTATGTGTAAATTAAATGCATGGATAAAATAATAATAATAATAATAATAATAATAATAATAATAATAATACAATTAGTAGCATAAATAAAATAAAATAAATTAATAATGATGATAACATTAATAATAATAATGATAATAATGACACTAGTGATAATGACAAAAATGATAAAGTGGCATGTTAATAAAATAACACATAAAATAAGAATGCAAAAATAAATGCAACATATAAAGGATTAAGATATAAAATACAAAATATAAATAACAAATTAAATGTGTTGGAAAATCAATAAAAATAAAAATAAAATAAAATAAATAATAAAACATAAAAGTAAAGGACTAAATTGGAAGACAAAACAAAATTAAGGTGAAAATTTACAAAAAAAAACACGAAAGGACTAAAATGAAACCTAAATAAAATTTAGATCAGAAATCAAAAAACATAAAAAAATAAAATAAGGGTCAAATCAGACCTCGTGAAAATTCTTAGGGATCAAAAGGGAAAATATCTCAACTCTTGTACATGTGTCATTCCCTAAATGGGTCACTGTGAGTCAAGGGATTAAATTGCAAAGAAAATAAAATAAAATGGTAAAATTAAAATAAATTAAAAATTGAAAAGGACGAAATTAAAAATAAGGCAAAAAGCGAAAGGGTTAAATTGGCAAATAGACTCTCTCCTTTGAAAACACACGGATCCTAAGAGATCCGGATCGAGTCCTTGGGTCAGATGAAAAAACGATGTCGTTTTGGGGCTATTGAAGCAGAGCCAAATCTACGTCGTTTTATAAGCTTATATAAATAAAAAAAAACCTAAAAAAAACTCATTTTGTCCTTGTTTACAAAACAAAAACCTCTTTTCTCATTTTTTTTGTCTCAAATGTCCTCTCCCGTATCGACCCTGGGGCGGTGGGTATCCGCTGTGGCCGTCAATCATCGGTGACAAAGATCGTCGTCTCCGCTGGCCGAAAAAATTAAAAAAATATTTTTTTTTGCTTTTTAAACTCCCTTGAACCCAAATTTAAGCCTAAAAATCCCAAATTTTCAATCGAACTTGAAGAAAAAAAACCTTTTGTTTAAAAAAAAATCTTTGCACCCTCCTTTTCGACGAAGGCACGATGAACCTTAAGGGGTTCAAGTGCTTCTCATGCTAGAAAGAAGTTTGTTTGTGGTGGCGGAGTCGTTACGACGAAAGTAAAAAATTTACAATAAACCCTTGTTTTTAGTTTTTTTTAAAGAAATTTAAAAAATAAAAGCTCGAAATATCTTCCAATTTTTTGTTTCTTTTCTATTCAATCCATCTCTCCGTAAAAACATTATAATGGTTGTTCGGGCTTTATAGCCGAATTACAATATTTGTTTTTCTTTTCTTTTCTTTGCTTCTGTCTCTTCTCTCTGTTTTTGTAGGTATGGTCGTGGCAAGGGCTTTCGGTCAACGACGATGGGGAGTCGTGCCCCTTGTCATTTCGGTGTAACAATGGCAGAGGGCGTTAGATCTAGCTTCGGATGGTGTGTGTTGAAACATTTTTTTCGAAAGTCCCTACTTTTATTTAAAAAAATCGAAAATGGAGTCGCCACCAATCATTTTTAAATAGGTGCTTTTGGATCACTTTGAAATATATTTAAAATTATTAAAATAACGTTTTGGTCTTCGAAATCGAAAGAAAATAGGTTCGAGAGTCGGTTACATATGAGGAAGGATTAACACCCGCATACGCCCAAAATTGGTACTTAGTCGATTAATTAATGTCTTAGAGTTGAAAATCGAGAATTGGAGGAAAAGTTCAAATGCGATCCTTAAACATGTGAACGGTATGATTCGATGTTATTTGCAAATTAAATTTCACGAGAAACGATCTTTTATTTCGAGTTAATTGAGAATAAAGTCATATCCTGTGAGTTAAGAATACAACATCTCGGGTCCTCGAAAATAAAAAAAATATTTATCGTTTAATTAAGCTTTTGCACGTTTTAATTTTAAATAGAATATTCAATTACATAGGTTTGAAGATAAAACCGCACCCCATAAATTGGAGTACAATTTTGTTGAGTCCTCGAGTAAAAAATTTGCCTTGGTTTTAAATTTGCTCTTACATTACATGAAAAATCAAACACCATATTTTATTGCGTCATGCAATTTATTTATTCAAATGTGATATAAAGTGAATAAGTGTATCTAAATAAGATGTACAACATGATAAACGGAAAAATTAAATAAACATATAAATGATATGAAGTAATTATCAAAGAAGAAAATGAAGAAAACATCAATAAATGATAATAATAATAATAATAATAATAATAATAATAATAATAATAATAATAATAATAATAATCCTAAAGCTCGGATATGGATTGGATTCGGGTATTCATCAAAACGACGTCATTTTGAAGCCATTGGGTTAAGACCTAAAACAACGTTGTATAGCTATGTTATATAAACCAAATTTTAACCCTAAAACTTCATTTCCACACCTATTTTAAAAAAAACTCTAAGCCTCTTTTTTTCTCTCTAGTAGCTCTCACATTCGGCCCCGAGCTCCGTTTTCGTTCGCCATGACCATTGATCATCGGCGACGGCGATCGCAGCCTCCGGTGGTCGAAAAACTCCAAGAGTCACTTTTTTAAAATTTTTCAAACCTCGAACCCAAATTTGGGGTTAAATCCCTCAGATCTGGCTTTGAAACTCCGAAAAAGAGCAAAAGACCCTCCGTTTTTTAGGGTTCTCAAAGGAGAACTTTGTTTTTTTTTTCTGTTTATTGAAGTCTCATACGAATATGGGGTATTCAAAGGGCCATCGATTAAGAGATGACCACCCTTCATCGGGGGTGGTGGCCTCAACCGTCCATGGTGGCGGCTATCGAAACCATTTTTTTTGAAAAAAGGTCTCGAATTTTATTTTAAAATTGAAAATGGAGTCACCACCGATCGTTTATTTGGTGTGATTGGATCACCATAAAATATTTAAATTTATTTAAACAAAAATTTTGGTCTTCGAAATTCAGAAAATAGGTTTAGGAGTCTGTTACGTGTGAGGAAGGATTAGCACCCTCACACGCCCAAAATTGGAACCTTATCGATTATTTAATGTCTTGATCATTGAAAATTTGAAAACTCGATTAAAATTTAAAATGCGATTCCTAAATGTATAAATGAATGTGATATTTTAGTGCCATTTAAAAAACGAATTTTTGTGAAGAAATGCCCTTTCATTTCGAATCAATAGAGAAAAATCAGGTCCAGTGAGTTATGGCACAATATTTTCGAATCTTCGAAAGACAAAGGATATTTATCGATTTAAAATAGGATATTCAATTACTTAGGTTAAAAAAATCATACCCAGTACGTTTGAGCATAATTTCTCGAGTTCCCTAAAATAAAAGAACATTGAATATTTATCGATTTTAAATAGAATATTTAATTATTTAAGGTCATCGAAAAATCATACCCAACACGTTAGGGCACAATTTCTCGAGTTCCCTAAGTAAATAAACATTGCCTTGGTTTTTTTTAAACAAAAATAAAAATAAATAAGTGTTATGCAATTTATTTATTAAAATATTTTACAAAGTATGAATGATGATGCACATAATTTAATTTAATAATGACAAAATAAAACATGCATATATGAATTAAATAAAGAGATAAAAATGCAATTAAATATAATTAATAATAAATAAATAAAATAATAGAAAATAAAATGACAACATAATTGAATAAATGATGATAACAATAACGACACAATAATGATAAAATTGCATGAAAAAATAGTAATATGTTATAAACAAAAATAATAGATAAAGGATGGATATGAGAATATGAGAATTTGTATTGCATTCTATATATTCATCTCATTTACAAGTAGCATACTCCTCTCTTTATATATATAGGGAGATTCAACTCTTCATATTCTAATATATAAATAGGAAAAAGTAGTTACAAGAATATGAAATGTTAAAGAAGATAAAAGGTTAAAGATCATGGGAGATGAAAGGTTGAACATCCATTTAATAATATTCATAATACTCCCCTTGGATGTTCATTGTATAAAGGATATGCCTCGTTAAAAACCTTACTAGGAAAAACCCTGTTGGACAAAAACCTAGTGAAGAAAAAAAGAGTACATAATCCTTTGATACATAGTATATCACAGTCATATATATATAGTGTGTGTGTGAATTTACTCCCCCTCATGTAAGCATCACCTAAGATCTTTGAAACAACGAAATCCAATGTTGAAAATTAATTTATCAAATGTAGCAGTAATTGTTTGTTTCATAGAGCGCTAGGAAATTGCAATACCGCCATATGTGAAAACATAACCAGTTTGTGATTGAGCATTGTGAGGATCTGATAAGTACCCTGCATCTGCAAAACCAACTAATTCTGTTTTGGGTAGGTTAGGAAAAAATAAACTCATATCTCTTGTATCTTGAAGATAACAAAAAACATGCTTAACTCCATTCCAATGTCTTCGGGTTGGACAAGAGTTAAATCTTGCTAATAAGTTGACAGCAAATGATATATCAGGTCGTGTATGACTAGCAAGATACATCAATGCACCAATAGCACTTAAATATGGTACTTTAGGACCAAAAAAATCTTCATCATTTTCCTGAGGATAGAAAAGGGTCTTTATTTACTTCAAGTGACCTAACAACCATTGGGGTGCTCAACGGATGTACGGTATGCATGTAAAATCTTCTTAGCACTTTTTCTATATATGTTGTTTGATGCATAAGGATTTCATTCTTTAGGTGCTCAATTTGTAATCCTCTTTAGGTGCTCAATTTGTAATCCTAACCCTAGACAAAATCTTATCTTTCCAAGGTCTTTCATTTCAAATTCTTTCTTTAAGCACTCCATTATCACTAAATTCTCTTCAGGAGTCTCAATGATATTTAAATCATCAACATACACAGTAATTATAACAAATCCTAATCCAAACATCTTTATAAAAATGCATGGAGAAATGGGATCATTCTTATAGTCATTCCTTAATAGGTATTCACTAAGGCGATCACACCACATGCGCCTAGATTGTTTCAATCCATAAAGGGATCTGTTTAACTTGATTGAGTAATGTTCTCGAGAACCTAAATTAGCTGCTTCTGGCAGATTAAAACCTTCTGGGAGTTTCATGTAAATGTTATTATCAAGTGGACATATAAATAGGTTATAACTACATCCATTAGGCGTAAATCAAGCCCTTCTCTTATTGCCAAACTAATCAAGAACCTAAAAGTAATTGCATCCACCACAAGAGAGTATGTCTATTCATAATCAATATCAGGTGTCTTGTGAACGTTCTTGTTACAAGTTAATTTTATATATTATGATTTCTATTTTTTTTCCGCTATTATGCTAACATGTACTCCTCTTGGCTTTACACCTTCCGGCTGTTTGGACTTCTTGTCAAAGATACATTTCATAAGTTATAATAGAAACACTTATTTATTTTTGATGACTTGTTCTCATCTCAATACTTTCAAGTATATTTTCATTCAAGATCCTCACTTTTCCATAATATTGAAGTGTTCTACGTATAGTATCGTTGTCGACAACAATTTTTTTTCAACTCTATCATATTTAGTTATGACATAACTAATTGAGATATCTCATTATATTCATAATTTCAGGTACTTGAACCTCTTCTAGGGTTTTATCAAAAGTTATGCCTTGGCCTCTTCAGGAGTACTCGCCTCCTTTTAGTATGTGGCCATCTTCATTTCTTTCTCCTTTCTTTCAATGATTTTTTGTTTTATGGAGTCGACTAGCTTGTCATGCTTCTAGCATGCTCAAGACTTATTTTTTATCACATTGTCCTTCTGGGACATATAATTATTTGGAGCATTTTAGCTGGTATATGTATTAGCTAGTATATGGAATCTCTAAATGTCATCACTAAACATATCTAGCAAATAATTGTTATCCTTCAAACTTTGTGCACATAATACTAGTGAGGATCACAAAAGAAAAATGATGACATAATTATTTAACTAATTTGTCTGCCCTTAATGTCGAGAAAATTTGCAACATGACAATACTTTTTTTTTCAAAATTATAAATATATCTCCCTTCAATATCTAATGAAAATTCTAAAATTTCTCAACTTCATATTAGATGATCCATCTTAGTGCATTATGGCGGAATATGAAATAGATATTGCACATCCATATATTCTTAGATGGAATCCATTGACTTATAAATGAAAGTCAATTCTCACGAGACAAATATTTCTTACATGTTGGCTTGATGTAAATAAAATTACATACTTATTGTAAAGCAATTCTTATATTAATGGTTAAGAAACTAAATGGAGGCATAGTTTTGCTAACCATCATATATAGGCAATAGACAACTTAAAATTATTTCAGCTAAAACTACGAAAATCATGCTAAGGATATAATGCACCAGCGTTGTTAGCACAAATTGTATTCTATAGAGATTGTGCACAATCAAATTATTTCAAAAAATAGTATCACAAACTTCGGGTTGCACACATGTGATACATGAGCTCATATATTATTTGGTTATCATTGAAAAATGCAACCGACCTCTAACTTTAGCTGGTGTTAGATCAATATGTTGTCCAAATAACTAGTATGATGAAAATTATTAAAACATAACTTCTAATTCTTCAATAAACTCATATAAAATTTCATCAAATTATTTTGCATCAACATTGACTCGGGATGGTCTAACTGGTCATTCCAACACTATGAACTTCTTTTCACTATCTCATATGTCATTCATATAAGTGTAATGTATTCCTTCTAGGAATATTTATAATACAAAAACATGAGTATCTCATGTCATTTCTATCCATGATTTTAATATAAAACACATAAAAAATTCCTTCAACATATATCTTCTTGATCTGAAAAATAATCTTATGTTTTACAAAATTTTGCATCTCAAGGAGGTAAAATATTAGCTCTTCAAAAACTTTTTATAGTTTGATGCAATATTAACTCTTCAGGAGCATGCAATCATTTTATTATATATATCCTCATTGAATACTTAATTTATTCATATAAAATAAAATGAATAGGTATAAATAAAACATATATTAAACATAATAAATAATAAATTCATGTTACTAATAAATCACTATGGTTAGATAATATATATTTTATATATATATCATAACACAACAAAATGCAAAATATTATAATGTCATATTAAAGTAACTTTACAACTATAAAGGTTTAAACATAAACATTTTCTAATCTTCACCTCAATTATGAAACTATCCAAACAAGGTGAATATCTCAAAATTCATGACAAGTACTTCCACTCCCAATAATCATATATCTTAATCAAATTCAAAATTAAACCAATCATTTCTATTTAAAATGAACCAATAAAAATAAAAATATTTATCTCCACATAAAAATCTCAATAACTAAATACGTGAAGAGATTTAAAAATTCATAGAATTATGGATAGAGAATTATATAAATTAAACTTCTTAGTAAAAATCAAATCACATTTCAAAAGAAGTTTATTAGACTAACTTAGGTTACCATGGATGAGAAGTAGTGATTATAAGCATCTTTTGTAATGAAGAGAAAGAGATTATCCCCAAGCAAATATCAAATAGACATTGATTCTAATGATTCTTAAATCAAACAATTAAATTTCAATGCTTAGATCTCAACAAAATTTTGACACAAACTAGAAACATATTAATCATCCTTGTATGCATGGCCAACTTTAGCATCATATTGAAAATTTTCATCTTTTTCCGAAAAAATTATCCTCCATTTCATCATTTTGGACAAAATTTGTCTCAATATTGTTTTCCTTTTTTTTAATGGATGTTTTGATAAAATTTTACTAGATGCTTAAACATTCGACAAGTATGTGGCCAATGCATTTTCATACAACATTGGTAGCATGAATTTTCAATAACCTTCGAATATTTTTAACCTCCATTTCCTTGATTTTCCTCATTATTCTTTTTCTAGTGGTTAGAAGTACCACTATTATAACCACCATGATAATAATTATTAGTATGTCTCCAACCACATCCTCAATTACAATGACAACCACGATTTCTATATTCTGATTTTTCATAGTTGTTATGTGTTGTAACATTCACTTCAGGGAATGAAGTCTTTTTCACTAAAAGGCATGAGATCGTTCCAAAATACTTTTTAAAGCTTTTTTCACAATATTGCTGCTGCAGGAGCACATAAGATATTTCAATCATAGCAAGCTTTAGAGAGTATTATCGTTTTCTAATGGTAAAATCATTCTTTCAAATTATTACATCATTTAAGAATCAAGAGGATCTTTCACAGTTAGATGTTTCACACTTTTAATTCTTTATGTAGATGATAATCATTAAACTTTCACATTGGTAATTTTCTCATAATTATTCGTGTCAAGTTATATATTCTAAGTTAACAACTAAAGCCATAAAGCACTATTATTCATGTCTATTCAAATTTAAGTATAGAATATGATCATCTGGATCTATTAAAATATTATGATAACTAAGGTCAACCTTACAATTTAATCAACATAAAAATAGAATACTCCAAAAAATGTTTTATGGAATATTAGCTAGAGATATCACATTTTTATTTACTATAATCAAGGATTCCATAGAAAATTTCATCCGCAAAGAAACAAATAGCCATAAGTTATATCATATGCATTTGGATATATATTCAGTATAAGTATATTTAACTTTTTTTTCTAAGTTTTTCGTACGACATATCCAAATATTAAACATGAGCTTCTAGTGTCAAAAATAATAATCTAATAGGCAACGTAGTACATTTGGTAAAGGTCACCAAATAAAATAATTTTTTTTTAAAAATGATTACTTCATTTTAATCATATCAATGACATATGTTATGAAAGATATACATATTTAAGTAAAAAAATATTCAAGTTGTTGATACTTCAATCTTATTCAAAGTCTTAGTTTATAAACAAGCATATCATGAAATATATAAAACATAAATTCATATATAAATATGGAAAAAAATGAGCATCATTTTAACTTTTTTTCATTAAGAAAGTTGAAATCTCAAAATCTTTCAAGCACACAAAGAAATTCACATACCTTAACCTTGTTGCTTCAACAAGAACATTGTACGTCTAGATTACTTGTTCTCCAAAAAAACATTGAATACTATCGAGCAAGCTCGTGCTGATAATGTGCTATAAATAAAAATAATAGATAAATAATGGATATGAGAATATGAGAATTTGTATTGCATTCTATATCTTCATCTCATTTACAAGTAGCATACTCCTCTCTCTATATATATAGGGAGATTCAACTCTTCATATTCTAATATATAAATAGGAAAAAGTAGTTACAAGAATATGAAATGTTAAAGAAGATAAAAGGTTAAAAGTCAAGGGAGATGAAAGGTTGAACATCCATTTAATAATATTCATAATATAATAATCAATAAACTACAAGATGAAGTAAAGCTAAAATATAAATTATGAATTTTAAACATCTGGTTGAATAAATAAATAAAGACGTATAAATGAAAAAAATAAATAAATAAGATAAATGATTAAATTGAAAGTAAAATGAAACAAGAGGGTGAAATAATAATAAATGAAATGAAAAGATTAAATTAAAAGTAAAATGAAAATGATTACAATTTTAAAAAATATTAGAAGGGTTAAATTGTTGACAAGATAAAATCTAAAGTCAAAATTGACAGAAATCAAGAAGAAAAATGAGTGAAGGATGAAATCAGGGCATATGAAAACATACAGGGACCAAAGGGGATATTATCCTTGTCCTTGGGACACGTGTCATCCTCCGGTGCTTCATGGTTAAGAGATTAAAATGTAAACAAAATAAAATTAAAGGGGCAAATTTGAAAACAATTGAAAATAAGTAAAAGGATTAGATTAAAACAAATGGAGCGGAAGGACTAAGGGCATAAATAGCCCATTAAATGAAAACACGCGAACCCTCAAGGTTCGAATAAGCAAACGGGTCAGGTCATCAAATGACGTCGAACGACGTCAGTTAGGGGTATTATTTAAACCAAAATTTTCCCCAAAAATTCCATTTCAACATCCTTTTAAAAAAAAAACTTTCAGAATTTTTCTTTTTCTCTCTAAAATTCCCCAAGGCTGGCACTAGGGTTCTGCCTTCCTCTGTCGCGACCATCGATCACCGATCACAGTCGACGGTGACCACCATCCCCGATGGCCAGAGTTTCAAAAAAATGTTATTTTTGACCCCTATAGGCCCTAAATCTCAAATCTAGGGTTAGATTTTTTAAGAAAACAATTTTTGGTTCGAAGAGAACAAAGACTCTTCGACTTTCACCCAAAAGACACCCTCACGACTTGCTCCGATGACGCCCAGATGAACCACAGTAGTAGAGCCGAGACTTCGAAAGATAAGAAAAAAACCTTGCTTCTCTTTATTTTTTTTTAGTATTAACTTTCGAAAAAAAATATTAAGTAAAATATAAAATAAAATATATGTATTGAGAAACAACTAGATTCGAAATTTTTTTTCTGTTTATTACTGCCTATTTGTTTTTTGTAAAATTGAAGAGAGCCCTTACAAAGGTTAAATGAAGGCTCTTTATAGCCGATTACATTTTGTTTTTTTGTTTTTTTCATTTGTCTTTTGCTCTTGTCGTCTTCTGCATTTTCTCTATTTCTTGCAGGTCTAAACGACGGTGGTGGCTGAGGAGTCTGAGCGTCTCGAGTTGTGGGTGCCTTAGTGTGTGTGCCTGCTGACGTGGCATGAGGAGCGGCGGTAGAAGATGGCTAGGGTTTCTGTTTAGGCAAAAAAAATTTAGTGTTTGGGCTTGATAGACTTGTATTCGGTTAGGGTTTTTATTTTGAGTTGTAATTTGGACTAGTTAAATGGATTTTGGTTTTTTGGTTTTTATGGGTCGGTCAAAATTGGGCTTCTACAGCTGCTCCTCTTTGCTCATTTTCGTGTAACAAGAATGGAGCAAAGACTAAAGGAGGACCAATTTTATCCGGTCCTGTTAAACCTTGACCTCTTCTTCACGTAACCCACTCTTTCAAAACATCGGTCACTCTAATACACTGCATCTGATTCGCTACAATTTTAGGAAGATAGGATTTAGCGTCGTAACTTCATCTTGCCCAAGGTAACTTCGAAGAGATAAAATTGTTATTATAGCTTCACTCTATTCCACTGCAACTTCAGAGAGATTGAGATTCAGTGTCATAATCTTTGATTGGATCCACTGACACTTCAGGGATTTGGTGTTATAACTTCATCTTGCTCTACTGTAACTTTAGGGAGATAAATATTCGCTTCTGTGATATGGTAGCTTCTTTCTGCCCCTCTTAATTAGGGGTAAAATGTTAGATGGTGGTTTCAATTTGCCCCTCTTGATTAGGGGTAAAAGATTGGATGGTGGCTTCAATCTGCCTCTATTGACTTAAGGTAAAGATTGGATGGTTGATGTAACTTCAGTTCATTCCACTGTAACCTTAGGGACATTGAGATCTGTTACCTATTTTGATCCACTTCACTTTAACCTCAAGAAGATAAGATTTGAAGTTTCACTCCACTCCACTGTAACCTTAAGGAAGTTGAGATCTGCTTCATTGTTTTAATCTGACCCACTGCAACTCAAGGGTATTGTAACATCTCTCCATTCCACTGCAACCTTAGGGACATAGAGATTTGTTACTCATTTTGATTCGATCCACTGTAAATTCAAGGATATAAGATCTGGTGCTTCACTCTACTTCACTGTAACCTTAGGGACGTTGAGATCTACTTCATTGCTTATTTCTGTAATTTTGAGGTATAAGATTTACCGTTACGGCTTCAATCTGCTCCTCTTCAGCTTTAGGGACTTAAGATTCACCTTTGCAGCTTTAATATAGCCCTTTACAGCTTTGAGGTATCCGTTGTGGCTTCAACCTTTCCCTCTATACTCTAGGGTACAAGATTCATCGTTGCAGCTTCAGCCTTTCCCTCCACATATCTAGGGTATAAGATTATCCATTGCGGCTTCAATCTTTCCTATCACATCTCTAAGGTATAGGGTTCACCGTTGCGGCTTTAACCCTTTCCTCCACATCTCTAAGGTATAAGGTTCATCGTTGCGGCTTCAACATTTCCCTCCACATCTTTAGGGTATAAGATTTGTCGTTGTTGCTTCCATCTTTCCCATCACATCTCTAAGGTACAAGATTTCGTTGTGGCTTCAATATTTCCCTTCATGTCTTCTAGGGTATATGATTAAATGTTTCCTCGATTCATCTCACCATTTTGTGAGAATGAAACTTGTAGAATATGCTTCTATGGACCTCTATGTAGGCCAAATTATTAGGATGCCATGATCGGAATGAATCAAATGCTCTTAACTAAATGAGTGTGTATGATTTTGGCATGAATGTCAGATTCAAAAATGATTTTCTTTTTCTTTAGATTGACATGATTTGTCATTTGTTAAAGCTCTATCACTGGTGTGTCACCATTTTTCCCTTTCTGGTTTGGTGCTTTTGATATGAAATCCGAAAAGGTAGTCATAAACTGAACTATTTATTTCAGAACCCCTCTGGCCCTTGGGTTTGGTTATTTCCAACTAGTGGTGTAACACTCTAAAAATTATAAGGTTTTAAGTGTGTTGGTTGTAAAATTTTAAGGACTTGTTAGGTAAATATTTGTTAGTTGAGGAGTTTGGACTTAATTGTGAAGAGTGTGAAAGTGTAGGGTCATAGTAAAAACCCTATGTTTGTCTAGGGACTCTCACATAAATATCCTAATTTTATTGGGTATAAAACCCACCTTTTTCTCCCTGGCCATTTCTTTCCTTCCCTTTTGTTTAGTTCTGCCGTTGGTGCCCCAAACCTTTTTCTTTCTTTTTTCTTTTTCTTTCTTTTTTCCTTGCCTTACATATCTTTTTGTTTCACCATCTTCAACCTTGCAATCGTTGGTTCTTATGAGCAAAATCACGCCCTCAAACTTCCCTCTTGTTGCTGTCGATTGTGTGAAATATTTTGAGGAGACGATCGGTTTTTGTGGGTTGCTTTGCTTTGTGTTTTGTTGATTTTTGGTGTAGGTGATCACGAGTCCGAGGCAGACGATTTACCTCCTCCTACTGTTCAACCCGTTCCTGCATCGGTTTCGAGAGCTACTCGATCTAATTCCGTTAGACCGGGAACTCGTACTGTGCGTGGTGGACGACCTCCTCGTCGCTAGAGTTTTAATTGCTCGAGGTGTGTTTCTAATTGTAATTTACTCTAGTGTTTGTGATGATACTGAGGTTATATGATTTTATGCTGATTGAGATGATTGTGCTGTGATAAAAATAATTAATGGTATGATTAATTAAGTTGTGCTAGTGTCATGCATACAGTTATAATTTTACATTGAGCATGTGACGGATAATTAATGTACTATGCTTACAGGGGTTGTGATATGTGCAATATTAATTGAGCTTGAGATTGGGAAAAATATGAATATCTGATAAGCATGTAAACATACCTTTGTGTGTTCATGGGGTGGGATTGTAAGGTGGAAGAAGTGGTTATCATTCCTTTTAAGGTTGATACTAAAACCACACTGCGATTGGTGACGTTGGCTGGGAAAGGGTTCTGGGGAACCTTTTCATTGTGTTGGTGTGATGGAGTATGGGTGCATTGCATTGTGCTTGTGTGTGCAATATGATTTGTGGTTACTCTTTCGTGTTTAAAATTGATATGTTGATGTATTCTAGCATTAGGTTGTATTTACTTTAGAGACACACTGGGCTTTATAGCTCATACCTCCACAGTTTCATTTCAGGTTTTCGGATATTAGGTGACTTGGTACCCGGAGGCTTAATTACAAAATTTAGAATATTCTATTCTATTTTATTATTATTATTATTATTATTATTATTATTATTATTATTATTTTGGGATATAAATATAATTTGTTTTGGGAATTTTTGGTATTTTGTTCTTTGAGGTTTAATTAATTTATTTTATTATTAATTATAGATTTAAAGTTTTATTTATGAATATTTATATGTATTTCTGAGGATGAGTTTGAGTTGTCAAGTCAAAGTGTGGGTAAATTACTTAAATAATCCTCTAGATCTGATCGTATCTTTTGGGCCGGGTTTAGGGGGTTACAAGTGGTCTTGTTTCAGGTCCTTGTACTATTTAGAAATTTTCCAGAGTGATATGTAGAAATCCTTTTATTCCTTTTATTGTTAGACCACTTACTACTATTTCAATGCAAAAATGCTTGCTCAGGATTGTAAGGTGGATAAAATTGAGTTTCATTGGAGGCAAAGCTCGCATAAATGAAAAGATTAATAGTCATTGGTCCACCAACCGTTATTTCGATGCAAAAATGCTTGAACAAGGTTGTAAGGTGGATAAATTTGAATTTTATTAGAGGCAAAGCTTGCATGAATGAAAAGATTAAAAAATGACCCATACTGGTTAAAAGTTGTCAAACATAATGTGAGCAAAAAATAGAGTTAGGTGTCCCAGATATCAAAGTATGAGCTTCGTTGAGCAAACTTGATGAGGACCATTCTGAGCTTGATATGTGTCCATGAAACTTAGAGTACTTCGTCGATGCCTAAAGGTGTAAAGTTTCTCCACCTTGTTACTTTTGAAAGAGAATACCATTTCATATCTCTTCTTTGATTTAAATTTGAGCTGCCCTTTTGAGTTTTCAACTCAAATCACCTTAGGTTTTGAGATGCCCTTTATGGGTTTTGACCTCGACCTCTCATTTTTCTTTCTCATTTTTTCTTTTTTCTTTTCTTCTCTTTTTATTCTACACCGAATCCGAGTTCACATGGTTGAGTAGATCTTATCTGTCCATCTCAGTCAAAATTATAGCTATTCTAGAAAAGGCTTTCTTTACTTCATGGGGACCTTCCCAATTCGACATCCATTTTCTTCGGAAGTCTTTTTATATAGGAAGGATCCTTTTCAAAACCAGAGCTTCCTCATGAAATTATCTAGGGCAGACCTTGTTGTCATAAGCCCGCATCATTCGTTCTTAGTACATCAAACCATGTCGGATAGCTTTCAGCCTCCTTTCCTCGATCAAGTGTAACTAATCATATCTGGATTGGCTTCATTATGTTTCATCAATTCTAACAAAATTTGGAGGGAAGGAAACTCGACTCAATGGGTAGGACTGCTTCCATTCCAAAAATCAATGAGAAATGTGTTGCCCTAGCAAAGTCTTGATAAATGTTCAATAAGCGTAGAGAGCAAATGATAACTTCTCATGCTAATCTTTGTAGGTTTCTGTCATTTTCCAATGATCTTCTTGACGTTCTCATTAACTGCCTTCATTACCCAATTCACTTTTGGACAATATGGTACTAGATTGTGATACTTGATCTTGAACTAATTGTAGACTTTTGCCATCGTGCTTTTGTTCAACTTTAGTGTGTTGTCAAATATGATCCCTTCTGGCTTTCCATATCGACATATAATCTCTTTCTTTTTGACTTTGTGACATTAGCACAAGAAGGAGCTTTTACCCCTTCGGTGAAATAATCATTGATCACGAAGATGAATTTATGCCATTGGAAACCTTTGGCAAAATTGGCCCGATGACATCCATGCCCCATATAAGAAAGGCCATGACATGAATAGGTGAAGGAGATGCCCTTGACTTTTCTTTCTTATTCTTCCTTTTATCTTTTGGGTTCCAAGATCTCCTTTGTGGATTTTCATCTTGACCTTTTTTTTACCTCTCTTTTTTTTCATGTCATGACTCATTTTTCGAAGTTTCTATTGAACTAGATTACATTCTTTCTTTATAGGAGCCTATGTGTCAAACATCAATTCCTTAAACCAAACATGCTTTGATAGGACCATTCGAAGATTTTTCGAATTCTTGAAGTAACTTTATGAGATTTCTCGTTGTTTTTGCAGAGGTATATGTCTCAATTTTAACTTTTTCTTTTCATTTTTCCCTTAAGCTTACAGTTTCTACTAACCCTTTTGTGAAGTGATATTTGTTCTTCGTCTTGCTCAACCATCCGTAGCAAATTGAGAGACAAGTTACAGTCTTAATCATCTTTAAAAATTTGATTTCATTTTTCTAAACACATGTCTTTCTCAAAATGGGCTTCCAAGTCAACAGCAACGTCGCTCATATGCTTAATATCAAGGGACCCAAGATAGAGACAAAAAGGGATCCAAAGAATAATTGAATCAAATAATGGTTAATTGTGGTATGATCGAATAAGAAGAATTGTAAGATGTTTTCCAAATTGGATAAAAACAGTGCATCATATTATTGAAATAAAAGACAGTGGTCATGTGCCCTTTACAAAAGGATCCCTATTACTCTTGGGCTTTAAGTGATAAGTGTGTCCTGAATATTACTCTGAAAAAGTCCTAAAACTACAAGGAGCTCCTCCATAGTTTAGTTGTTTAGAACACTTCTAAGGGTGTAGGGATGAATTATTGATAGGTTCCCCTCTTTATTTTTTTAAAACATTCCCACAGTCTTGATTGTCTTGCTTTCTCTCAATTTCTGTTTAGGGTTGATGACTCTCTCTGACACGAATGTTTTAGATATGTGGATTTTTTCTGAAATTTAATGTATAAAGTGCAATGCAAATGAATGGTAAAATGCATGCAATAGGCGTTAATTCTAGTTCAATTCCATTAGAACAACTTTATTAGAAAACAAATTTCTTTACATAAGGTAGATACATATATGGTTGTGTCTTAATGCTCAAAGCCTTAATCTTCCAAGTTAATTTTTGCTCTAGTTTGATTCCGATTTTAAGCTCAAAACGTCGGTCTTGAATGGCTAAGGTCTGTAAGTGGTTAGTTACTTCTCGTCTTTGGAACAAAGCTTTGTTCACAACATAGTCCCTATCTTTGACCTGCCCGTGAAAGCGTTGGAGTTAGTTTTCAATATTCACTATTTGTTTCTACAGTTTCTTCGAGAAGCTCAGCTCGTAGTTCACAACTGCATGGTGAGACCTCAAGTTTTTTTGCCTTTTCACTCCTCATTCTTGGTCTGGCTTGCCTTTCATCTCAGTCACAAATTTGAGACCACATCCTTTATATGCACTGATGCTTTGGGGAATATGACTAATCCATAAACACTTAAGGTGAATATGTCGACCTTTTCCTTGCTTCAGGGTGTACCAAAATTAAGTCTTGCAGACTCTTCCAGGTGATTCACTTATTATCCTTTTTCTTTAATCTGGGTTGTAACTTAATGCTCGCTCCTCGGCTGTACTCATTAGCTTCTTTAAGAAATTTGAGATATTGGCGGCTCTATAGTAGGCTTTATCGACCTCAATCCTCGGACAATGGGGCAACATAATGTATTCTTCTATCATTGGTACTATCTACTTTTCAAAAAGTGAATCAATCGTAAGCGGGATTCCAATATTTCATTAGGGCTCGAAATAAGTGCTTATCCACCTTGACATTAAGTAATCCAAAAACTCTTATATATACCCCTTTAGCAAGTTGTCACCTTTCTCTAGTTACCTTTTCTTTGACCATATACACACGACCACATTATCTTCCACTTTATCAAAATACTCATTTTCCATGTTAAGTTCTCTATTTGGTAATCAAGTATGAATTAACACCTTTTCTAAGATGAAAATGCAATGCGAAAAGAAAAACAAAGACGAAATAAAACAAGTCAGTATAATAAACACAAAAATAAAATCTAACAAAAAAATTGCCATTAAAAGCAAAAATCAAAGCATAAAAACGTGTCTCTCCTATATTTGGGTGACCACTAAAGGTTCAGTGTGATGCTTCTTAGGGTAGGCTCCTAGGATCGACTACATGCGATTTAAGTTCTAAAGTAAGGGTACTTGAACCGACAAATTCCTCGATTCTCACCCATTATAAGCTCATACGGACAAGTTCAGTTCAGGGGGATACATTTCCCATATGTTTGCACGAAAGTGAAAACTTCACGAAAACATAGGTACAAATGTATTCCTGAAAGTGATCCACTATCCTGCACGGAGGTGAAGACCTCATGAAGGAGTAGTTTCTCACTTCCAGTTAAAAGGTGTAATAGAACAGTTATGCAATTCATGTGAAAAATAATCCTATGTTCTAGCAATATTAACACAAACATTATTAACAAACTAACACATGAAGGATGAAATGCAAAGGATTGCAAATTAATTTAAACCGAGTTTTAAATCTTTAACAAAAAGACCAGAAAATAATCGACTTGTGGCTTAACTCTCTTATTGGTCCCCAGCGGAGTCGCCAAGCTATTGAAACCATTTTTTTAAAAAGGGTCTCGAATTTTATTTTAAAATCGAAAATGGAGTCGCCACCAATCTTTTATTTGGGATGATTGGATCACCATAAACCAGTTAAGTTTATTTAAACAAAAATTTTGGTCTTCGAAATTCAAAAAATAGGTTTGGGAGTCGGTTACGTGTGAGGAAGGATTAGCACCCTCACACGCCCAAAATTGGTTCCTAGTCAATTATTTATTATCTTGATCGTTGAAAATTTGAAAACTCGATTAAAATTTAAAATGCGATTCCTAAATGTATAAATGAAAGTGATATTTTAGTGCCATTTAAAAAACGAATTTTTTTGAAGAAATGCCCTAAAATATTTAGGGCACAATATTTTTTAATCTTCGAAAGACAAAGGACATTTATTGATTTAAAATAAGATATTCGATTATTTAGGTTCGAAAAAAATCATACCCAATACATTTGAGTACAATTTCTCGAGTTCCTTAAAATAAAATAACATTGAATATTTATCGATTTTAAATAGAATATTTAATTATTTAAGGTCAACAAAAAAATCATACCCAACACGTTAAGGCACAATTTCTCGAGTTCCCTAAATAAATAAACATTGCCTTGGTTTTTTTTTAAAAAAAAATAAGTGCTATGCAATTCGTTTATTGAAATATTTTACAAAGTATGAATGATGATTCACATAATTTAATTTAATAATAACGAAATAAAACATGCATACATGAATTAGATAAAGAAATAAAATATAATTAATAATAAATAAATAAAATAATAGCAAATAAAATGACAACATAATTGAATAAATGATGATAACAATAAAGGCACAATAACGATAAAATTGCATGACAAAATAGTAATAATCAATAAACTACAAGATGAAGTAAAGCTAAAATATAAATTATGAATTTTAAACATGTGGTTGAATAAATAAATAAAGACGTATAAATGAAAAAAAAAAATAAGGTAAATGATTAAATTGAAAGTAAAATGAAACAAGAGGGCAAAATAATAATAAATGAAAGGAAAAGATTAAATTAAAAGTAAAATAAAAATAATTACCAATTTTAAAAAATATTAGAAGGGTTAAATTGTAGAAAGATAAAATCTAAAGTCTAAATTGATAGAAATCAAGAAGAAAAATGAGTGAAGGACGAAATCAGGGGATATGAAAACATACAGGGACCAAAAGGGATATTATCGTTGTCCTTGGGACACGTGTCATCCTTCGAGACTTCATGGTTGAGGGATTAAAATGTAAACAAAATAAAATTAAAGGGGCAAATTCGAAAACAACTGAAAATAAGTAAAAGGACTAGATAAAAACAAATGGAAAGTGCGAAAGGACTAAGGGCATAAATAGCCTATTAAACGAAAACACGCGAACCCTCAAGATCCGAATAAACGAATGGGTCGTGTCATCAAAACGACGTCATTTTAGGACCACTGAATCAGGCCCTAAACGACATCATTTAGGGGTGTTATTTAAACTAAAAATTTCCCTAAAAATTCCATTTCAACTTCTTTTTTTAAAAAAAAACTTTCAGAACTTTTCTTTTTCTCTCTAAAATTCCCCAAGGCTGACACTAGGGTTCTGTCTTCCTCCGTTGTGGACACCGGTCACCGTCCCTAGTGGCCAGAGTTTCAAAAAAATGTTGTTTTTGACCCCTTCAAGCCCCAAATCTCAGATCTAGGGTTAGATTTTTTTAAAAATGATTTTTGGTTCGAAGAGAACCAAAGACTCTTCGACTTTCACCCAAAAGACACCCTCACAACTTGCTCCGACAACGCCCAGACGAACCACAGTGGTGGAGTCGAGACTTCGAAAGGTAAGAAAAAAAACCTTATTTCTCTTTTATTTTTTATCTAGTATTAACTTTTGAAAAAAATAATGAACAAAATATAAAATATATGTATTGAGAAACAACTAGATTTGAAATTTCCTTTTTTTCTATTTATTGCTACCTATTCGTTTTTTTTGTAAAATCGAAGACATCCCTCACAAAGGTTAAATGAAGGCTCTTTATAGCCGATTACATTTTGGTTTTTTGTTTTTTTTTTCATTTGTCTTTTGCTCTTGTCCTCTTCTGCTTTTTCTCTGATTCTTGCAGGTGTGAACGACGATGGTGGCAGAGGAGTCTGAGCATCTCAGGTTGTGGGTGCCCTGGTGTGTGTGCCTCCTGACGTGGCATGAGGAGCGGCGGCAGAAGATGGCTAGTGTTTTTTGTTTAGGCAAAAAAAATTTAATGTTTGGTCTTGATGGGCTTGTATTAGGTTGAGGTTTTAATTTTGGGTTGTAATTTGGACTATTTAAATGGATTTTTGTTTTTTTTAAATTTATTTCGATTTTTTCGGTTTTTTTTGTTTTTTATGGGCCGATTGGGCCTCTACAACGGCGATTAGGTAAGTCCCTGCCCTTTTTTCTTTTTTATTTTTTTTACTTTTGAAATTAAATAAAAAATAATACAAGAAAATACCTTCGAAATTTCTTTGATTTCTCTCTTGTGTGTAAGCAGTCACATCGATGGGTTGTTGCGGCTTTTATAGCCGCATTAAATTACAGTGTTATATTTATATATATTTTTTGCTTCTGATTTCTTCGTCTTTTTAGATCTAGTAACGTGGTGGTGGCAAGGCGTCTTCGGGGTCAACGACGATGACCTTGCCATTTCGGAGCAACATGGCAGCAGAGAATTCAAGCCTCTAGGCTTGGGTGCTTCGATTTGTGCGCCTACTGACGTGGTAGCAAGCAGCATCAAAAGGGGACCTAGGGTTTTCGTTAGAAAAGGAAATTTTAGGGTAGTGGGCCTTGTGTGTTTAGGCTCTAAATTTGGTTTAGTAGACCTGTTAGAGTTTGGACTTGGGTTATGTTTGGGTAGTTTGGGGTTTAATAAATGTGTAACACCCAGAACCTGAAAATCTTCGTCGGTTAGGGTCTCGGTGTATAAGCGATCATTTATCATTGTTCATCTCTTAATATCATTTCATTAAATCTTATTTTAATAAAGATATGCACTCAATACGTCATAAATCATCAATCAATTATAATCACATTTTAACAAGAGAAAAAAGTCATTTTCATGGTTTTTTGAGACTTCTACTGGTACCTATTGGACAAGTATCAGTAGTTGTCAAGTCAGAAACAATTTATAAACAGTGTAGAGTTCTATCAATACTCGAGATGGTTCGACAGATAAATGTGACACAACTACCGAAACAAGTTATGCTTCTACCGATACTAAAAACTTTAGAGAGCTAAGAAGTTCTACCCTGCAACTTCTACCGATACAAGTTCACAGACTTCCGATACTTTTATGAGTAGAAATACTTATCATGCATCTACTGATACAACTCAAATCATTGAACAACCTCTCTCCTACCCTGCACTTCTACTGATACAACCAAGGGTTCTATCGAAACAAATATGCAGAATTCAAATATTCACACAAATTCTCATGCTCAGCCAACAATTCTCATTTCAAAAACATAAGGTACAAAAGATAATTATTCTTAAAGTTCAAAACACATTTGATAATACATTTCATTTCATTGTAAGCCTACTTTCACCCATAGTAACATGCAAAATATGAAAACTATCTAACCAAGGTTCCAACAATGAATCATCAACCAAAATCAAGAGTTATACAAAATAACATCATCCTAGTACATGCCATAAAACCAAATGATGTAAAAACTACCAAATGAGCTCCGCGATAGTGTGATTTCTTTGAGATTATCCGATCTTTAAGCAATAAAATAATTTACAAAACAACAATAACATCTTTGGTAAGCTTCATAGCTTTGTAAGTTCAAAGAGTTTAAAGAGTTACCAATCATATGCATAAAGCTGTTATATCTCAACCGAGCTTAGGTGAATTGTTGCTTCCTCAAACCATCTTTAGTATTTAAACTTTCCTGTTTAGAACCTTTCTGTTACTAGTACCCGAGGCTGCTCACACAAGCTGTAGAGGACTCACAAAATATGCAGTACCCCAACCATCAGTACGATATCTGTCTGTGAACTGTCCCCTAACAATGCTGCTCACACGAGCTGTCGAGAATATGCATTCAAGCATAAATCCCAGCCATCGTAGGGCTTGTAATCCATTTTAGGATTTCACATCTCTTTTTTAACTCATGATACTGCTCACACAAGCTATCAAGGACTTGCAACAAATGTGGTACCTCAACCATCGATACAGTATATGTGCATATAACTGTCTTCTAACGATGTTGCTCACACGAGTTGTCGAGAATATGCACTTATGCATAAATCTCAGTCATCGTAGGGCTTGTAATCCGGTCTTGGATTCATTTCTCATCTTCTCGATTCACGATGCTGCTCACACGAGCTGTCGAGGACTTATAACATATGCGGTACTCCAGCCATCGCATCGGTTTCAAATCACCGCCTCAAAGCCTGATATCTCTTTCATTCATTTTTTTTTCATCTTTCTCAATTTCATGTACCATAACTTGTTCTACAACAACTATAAAGAATACAATAATGTACTATTTAAATGCAAATTTAACATTACGAACTTACCGAACGAAATTGCAGTTAAAGTGAACTTCAAGGGTAAATCTGTAATTTTCTCTTTTCCACGATCGAGACACGATGTTGATCTATCACAATAGTTTCATTCAATTATTTAAATCAACATGAATTTTTAATCATTTTATGCAAATAAGCCTTTTGTTATTTTTACAAAATTATCCTTAACTTTTCACTTTTATTCAATTTAGTCCTTTAGCTCAAAACTTGCAAATTAACCATTTTTAAACAAAATCAAGTTCAGCCGAATCCTATAGTACTTCAAAACAGCCGATATTTGTTTTTCTTTAACCTCAAGTCCTTGTACTTTCACTATTTTCACATTTTAGTCCATAAACGTTAAAATCATCAAAAACTACTTTACAAAATAATCAAATCCAACAACCAAGCTTAATAAACTTCCATAAACTTTCAAGAAACCACTCATTCATCAATGGCAAGTTTTATAACATTTGACAGATTCACAAATTAGTCCTCAAGTTAGCTAGATTGAGCTAATACGAACTCAAAAACATAAAAATTACTAAAAACGAGTGAGATTTACCTACTCAATTGGAGAACCCTAATTGACCGAAAGCTTGCTTCTCCTTAGCTATGGAGTTTCGGCTTTTTCAAACAAAAATAAAGAAAGAAAGATGATGATATTATTTTATCATCCTTTTTTTAACTTAATATTTTACTCTTTTTTTCAATTTACAAAATTAACCTTTAATTATAAGGTATAAAATCACTTAAACATATCCATATTTGTTATAAAAATATGGTATAATTACCATCTAGGTCCATTAATTCACCCTTTTAACTAATAAAACCATCTTTTTCAACCTTTAGTATTTAGTCCTTTTTAATTAATTAACAATCTAAACAATAAAATTTTATAACCAAATTTTAATACGATACTAATGACCTCGTAAATATTAAATAATTAATATTTACGGTCTGACAAATCGAAGTTGTGGCCTCAAAACCACCATTCTCGATCACACTAAAAAATAGACTAATTAGTAAATCCTTATTTGATTAGGATTTAATTGCAATTTACCAAAACCTAAAAAACTTCACATCATTTCTATTATTAAGTCATTTAAGGAGGGTCTAATTACACAATTGGTCCTTCAATTATTTTAAATTCCAACTAAATATACTTTATTTCAATTTAACCTTAAACTACATAGGACTAAATGAATAAATATTCCAAAAGTTAGTGGAAGGTAATCATATCCTCCACCGCTTGGACTTTTTGACCATGATTTAATTACCATTTTGGTCCCTTTACTATTGTTTAATCAATAGAAATTAACTTTTACCTCTTTTACAATTTTCTCATTTTTCATTAATTAAGCAATTAATCATCAAAATTACCCAACCGAACTTCAATTCACATATAATAAGACTCTGTAAATATTTAATAAAATATTTACGACCCTTAATTTCATAAACAAGGTCCTAATACCTCATTTTCTAAAACCACTTGACTTTTAAACCAAATCACTTATACTAACTTTTAATTCAATAATTAAATTTTTTCAATTCAAGCACTCATTATAAAAAATTTATCGTCGGGTTTGTAATCCTGAAATCACTGTTTCTGACACCACTGAAAATGGGCTGTTACAAAATGGGTCTTTGGATTTCTTTGGGCTCATGTATCAGAGTCAAATTTGTTTTGGACTTTGATTATTTAATGGACTTTCAAAAGGTTTTTGTATTTTTATTTGTTTTGTTGTTTTTTGGTTTATTTGGTTTATTTTGTATTGGGTTGGATAAAATTGGGCCTGTATAGTGTGCTTGCTGACGTGACGAGGGCGACGGTTGAAGGGATTAGGGTTTTTTAGGGTTTCAAAAAAAAAATTAAGGTAGTAGGCTAGGTTAGGTTTGGGTTGTCGGTATTAGGTTTAGTTTTAAGGTTTGTAAATGGGTCTGGCTTGTAATTAATGGACTTTTAAAGGTTTTTGTATTTTTGTGTTTGGTTTGTTTTATTTTGGACCGGAACAAATTGGGCCCTTACAGCTGCCCCTCTTTGCTTATTATCGTGTAACGGGAAGGGAGCAAAGACTCCAAGGAGAACCAATTTCATCCGGTCCTGCTGAATCTCGACTTCTTTTCTTCACGTAACCCACTATTTCAATTCATCGGTTACTCTACTGCACTTCATTCGCTTCGCTACAATTTTAGGAAGACAAGATTTAGTGTCACAGCTTCGTCTTGCCCCATTGCGACATTAAGGATATAAGATTCGTTGTTGTAGCTTCAACTCATTCCACTGCAACTTCAAGGAGATTGAGATTCGCTATCGTAGCTTCAATTCAATCCACTGCAACTTCAGTGATATAAGATTTGCTAATGTAATTTTAATCTGACCCACTATAACTTCAAGGGTATAAGATCTAATGTCGTAGCTCTATCTTGCTCCACTGCAACTTTAAGGAGATTAGATTTGCTTCTATAACTTCAATCCGACCCACTGCAACTTTAGGGGTATAGGATCTGATATTGTAGCCACATCTTACTCACTGCAATGTCAGATAGATCAAGATTTGCTATTGTAGTTTTAATCTGATCCCTGCAACTTCATGGATATAGGATTTTATGTCGTTGTTTCATCTTACTCCATTGTAACTTCAAGGAGATAAATATTTACTATCATAATTTTGATTCGATCCACTGCAACTTCAAAGATATAGGATTTGATGACGTAACTTTATCTTGTTCCACTGCATCTTCAACAAGATAAAATTTTCTACTGTGGCTTTTTTCCATTCCACTGCAACTTCAGGGATATAGGAGTTATTGTTTTACTGATCTATCACACCATTCTTTGTGGAATAAGACATGTAGAATTTGTTTTGTGGGCCTTTATCTAGGCCAAGCAATTAGGATGCCATAATCGGAATGAACCAAATGCTCCTAACTAGATGAGTATGCATGGTATTAATAGCTTCATCTTTTAGAATTATTTTTTTAGTGCTTAGGTCGACATTGTTCGTCATTTGTTTAAGTTCTATCACTGGTGTATTATCATGCATTCCTCTTAGGCCTAGTATGAAACTCGAGGAGGTAGTCACAGCCTAAATTATTTGTTTCAGGACCCCTCCAACCTTTAGGTTTGATCATTTCCAACTAGTGGTCCTATTTCAAGTCCCCTATACTATTTAGAAATTTCTCAGAGCAATATGCAAGTATCCTTTTATGTCTTATAACATTTTTAGTCCACTAATTTTTATTTCAATGCAAAAATGCTTGAACAGGGTCGTAACATGGATAAGATTGAATTTTATTGGAGACAAAGCTCGGATGAAGGAAATGAATGAAAATGTTAAAAATGACAAACATTGTCCAAAAATTGCTAAACACAAAGTGAGCAAAAATGAAAGTAGGTGCTTTAGATATCAAAGTATGAGCTTCTTTGAGCAAACTTGATGAGGACCATTCTAAGCCTGATATGTGTTTAAGAAACCTGAAGTGCTTTGTCGATGCCCCGAGATGTAAAGTCCTTCCACCATTCTTTGCTCCAAATTTGAGTCACCTTTTTCAGGTTTTTAACTTAAAACTCCTTAGGTTTCAAAACACCCTTTACGGGTTTTTACCTCAACCTCTCTTTTTTTTTGGTGAAGTACTTCTTCACTAAATCCGAGTTGGCTTTAAGATGCCCTTTGCGCGTTTTCATCGTGACCACTCCCTCTTTTTTGTGAAGTACTTCTTCACTGAATTTGAGTTCACATGGTTAGGCAGATCTTTTCCGTCCATCTTAGTCAAAATTAAAGCTCCTCTAGAAAAGGTTTTTTTCACCATATAGGCCATTCCCAATTCTGCATCCATTTTCCTCGAAAGTCTTTTTGTATGGGAAGGATCTTTTCAACACCAGATCTCCCTAATGAAATTCTCTAGGGAGGACCTCTTTGTAATAAGCTTGCCTTATTTGTTTTTGATATATCTGACCATGATGGATTACTTTTAGCCTCTTTTCTTCGATCAAGTTTGGTTGATCATATTGGATTGGATCCATTCTGCTTCATCTAATTTTAGTTCTGACAAAACTCAGAGGGAAGAAATCTCAACTTTAATGGGTAAAACTGCTTCAACCAATGAAAAAGGTGTTACCCTAGTAGAGGTCCTAACAGACGTTCAATAAGCATAAAGGGCATATGCTTATTTCTCATGCCAATCCTTATAGGTCTTTGTCATTTTCCTAACAATCTTCTTGATGTTCTTATTAGCTGATTCCACTGCCCTATTCATTTTTGGGTGATATGGTGCTGAGTTGTGATGTTTGATCTTGAATTGACTGCAAACCTTAGCTATGGTGCTGTTTTTCAAATTCAATGTGTTGTCAGATATGACCCTTTTTGTAATTCCATATCAACATATAATCTCTTTCTTCAAAAATTTGCTCACTACTGACTTTATGAAATTGGCATAGGAAGCAGTCTCCACCTACTTAGTGAAGTAATCGATAACCACAAAGATGAATTGATATCTATTAGAAGCCTTTGGCGAAATTGACTCATTGACATCCATGCCCCACATAGAAAAAGGCTATGGAGAAGTCATGACATGAAGAGGTGAAGGAGGTACATGAATTTTATCTTCATGGATTTGGAATTTATGATATCTCTTGGCATAACTGATGTAATCTCCTTCCTTGGTGGACCAATAATATCTGAATCTCATAATTTTTCTGGCCATTGTAAGACTATTCATGAAGAAGAATAGAGAATGACCTACCGTGTTATCCACTAGGATATTGATGTGAGGCAACAGGAAATTGTCCTTCAGGTTGGCCTTATTCAAATCTCGATTATATACACAAATTCGTACTTTCTAACTTTCTTAGGGATAGGGACTGTATTAGCTACCCACTCCGAATATTGACCACTTGGAGGAAACCAACGTCAAATTCTCCCTTTTTCTTCTTCTTCTTCTTCTTCTTCTTCTTCTTCTTCTTCTTCTTCTTCCTCTTTTATTTTTAATAGCATGTCAGACCTCATTCTTCGAAGTTTCTACTGAAATGACTTGCATTCTTTCTTTATAAAGAGCTTGTGTATTGGGACATCAGTACTTAACCCTAGCATGACTTGATAGCACTATGCGAAGACATCTTTGAATTCTCAAATCAGCTCTATAAGATCTCGCCTTGTTTCTACAAAGATACATGTCCCAATTTTCACCTCTTAGACTCACAATTTCGCTAACTCTTTATGATGTAATATTTCTTTCTCATCTTGCTAGACCATCTTTAGCAGGTCGGGAGACAAGTTACATTCTTGGTCATCTTCAAAGTCCTGAGGTTCTTCTAGACACATATCTTGCTCAAAAGGAGGCTCCGGGTCAGCAGTATTATCACTCATATCATTGATATAAAGGGACCTTGCATAGGGATAATAGGAGATCCAAAGAACAAATGAATTTAAGAATGATTAACTGTACGGTATGAGTTTGACTGGAAAAGAATTACCGAAATGGGACACAAAAATGCATCGTTTTCATTGAAATAAAGGTAGTGGCCATGTGCCCTCTTCAGAAAAGGATTCCTATTGCTCTCAAGCTTAGAGCAATAAGTATGTTCTGAACATTACTCTAAAATAGTCCTAAAAAACTACAAGAAGCTTTTTCACAGTCCAGTTATTCAGAACACTTCCCGGGATGTAAAGACAAACCCTTGATAGGTTCTCCTCTCCATTCCTTTCCTTAGATATGACGTTAACGCTCAAATTTTTCGACATTCCCACAGTCTTGATTGTCTTGTTTTCTCTAAATTTTTGTTCACGATTGATGATTCCTCTTGACACGAATGTTTTAGATATGGGAGGAAATATTTTTTTTTTAAATTTAATGCATGTAATGAAATGCTATGCTAATGAATGGTAAAATACATGCAAAAAGGCATTGATTCTAGTTCAATTCCATTAGAACAGCTTCACTAAAACAAGTTTCTTTACATAAGGTGGATACATATATGGTTGTGCCTTACGGTTCAAAGACTTAATCTTCTTAAGAAACCAAGCTAGCTTTTCGCCCCAATTCAACTTTGATTCATATTTCAAGCTCAACACATCATCTTGGATGACTACGGACTGCAAATGGTTAACCACTTCTCGTATTTGGGTCAAAGCTTTGCCCATAACATGCTCCCTTTTTTTGACCTGTTCTTGAGAGCCTTGGAGTGGTCTCTCTTTTGATTTCATTCTTCTTCGGAGATGTTTTCTCATCTTTTGGTAGCCATATATTCCTTCAACGGAAAGTAGTCCTCACATACACCCAATAAGATACCTTTTCCACTTTTCAAAAGTGACTATAGAACCAAACTAGCAAGAGTTGTGCAAGAGTTGTGCACAGCCTATGAATCTCCCTTGGCCCTCTCTTCGACATGCATTCAAAGATCTGAAAGTTTTGGTTAAGATTGTAGGAATGAGCGTGACCCTTTTGTCAAGTCGATCGAACAAATCCATGATCGAACCTTCTATATGCCCTAATTCCTTAGAGAAAACGATTAACCTATAAAAGCTTAAGGGGAAGACATCGACATCTTTTCTTGTGCCAAGGTGTACCAAAATTAAGTCTCGTATACTCTTTCAAGTGATGCACTTATTATCCCATTTTACCTTAATCCGAGCTGTAACCTATTGCTCGCTCATCCCGGTTATGTTCATCACCCTCTTTAAGAAAGTTGAGACGTTAACGGCTCTTGAGTAGGCTTTATCAACTGAATCCTCGAGCATCGGAGCAAAATGGTGTACTCTTCTATCGTGGGTACCATGTCTATCTTCCTAAAAGTGAAGCAACTATGAGCAAGATTCAAATACTGCGCGAGAGCTCGAAATAGATGCTTATCCACCTTAACATCGATTAAGTAAGACAAATCACCATATTCGTGATAGAATATCTACCTTGTTTCGTCATCTCACTGATCTCATATTTCCTTCAGCTCTTGCAGATTATTCTGAGTCACGTTTATTCAGGTGAAATCCCAAAACTCTTATATATGCCCCACTGATAGGCTGTCACCTTTTTCTCTTATTGTCTTTCTTTAACCATATTCGCATGGCCACATTATCTTCCACTTTATCAAGAAACTCATCTTCCATTACAAGTTTTCTATTTAGTAATCGAGCACGAATCAACACTTTTTCTAAGATGAAAATGCAATGCAAAAAGAAAAACAAAGACAAAATGAAGCAAGTCAGTACAATCGATACAGAAATGAAACTTGAAAATAAATTGTAATTAAAAGAAAAGAACAAAGCATATAAGTGTCTCTCTTTTACACTGTATTTGGGTAACCACTAAATGCTCGACATGATTCAACTTAGGGTAGGCTCTTAGGCTTCATTACATGCGGCTTGGGCTCTAAAGTAAAGGTACCTGAACTAACAGATTCCTCAATCTTCACCCATTATAGGCTCATATGGATTAAGTTCAGTTCAGGGGGATACATTTCCCATATGTTTGCACAGAAGTGAAAACTTCACGAAAACATAGGTATGGATATATCTCGAAAGCGATCCACTATCCTGCATAGAGGTGAAGACTTTACGAAGGAATAGTTTCTCACTTCCACTTAAAAGGATGGAGTAGAACGATCATGCAATGCGTGAAAAACCCTCACCTTCGACTCAAAAAATAAATGCACAAGCAAATTAATTTTAATCCAAAACAAACAAATGAATGAAAAAATACAAGAACGGGATCGCAAATTAATGTGAACCGAATTCTCAATTTCCAACAAAAAAAAATCAAAAAAGTAATCATCTCACAGCTTGACTCTCTTATTTTCCCCAACGGAGTCACCAAGCTGTCGAAACCTTTTTGTTGAAGTCCCGACTTTTATTTTAAAAATGAAAATGGAGTCGCCACCAATCCTTTTTAATTAAGTGTGATTGGATCACCTTGAATTTCAATCATTTTTAAAATGATAATTTTTTTTCTTAATAAAAAAAAGGGTTCGGGAGTCGTTACGCCTGAGGAAAATTTAGCACCCACATAATGCCTAAAATTGGTACCTTATTGATTACTTAGTGTCATAGTGTTGAAAGTCGAGAATTCAAGGAGAATTTAAAATGTGATCCCTAAATACGAGTAAATGATGTTATTTGATGATATGACAAAAAATTTACTAAATTAAATTTTACAAAGAAATGCTCTTTAATTTTGAATCAATCAAGAAGAAAAGTCATAGGTCCAATTTTAAATAGGATATTCAATTACACAGGTTCAAGGAAAACATCATACCCAGTACGTTAGGGCCCAATTTCTCGAGTTCCCTAAATAAAGAACATTGCCTCGATTTGAAAATTGCTTATACATTACGCGAAAATCGAATACAACATTTTAATGTGACATGAGATTAATTTAATCGAGTATTGCATAAGGATAAATGAATGTACACAAGCATAAAATACAATGTGATGATGGCAAAAATAAATTAAATGCATGGATAATTAAATAATAATAATAACAATAATAATAATAATAATAATGACACTAGTGATAATGACAAAAATGATAAAGTGGCAAGGTAATAAAATAAAATAAGAATGCAAAAATAAATGCAACATATAAAGGATTAAGATATAAATTACAAACTATAAATAATAAATTAAATGAGCTGGAAAATAAATAAAAATAAAATAAAATAAATAATAAAACATAAAGATAAAGGACTAAATTGGAAGACAAAACAAAATTAAAGTGCAAATTTACAAAAAAAATGGAAGGATTAAAATGAAACCTAACTAAAATTTAGAGCAAAAATCAAAAAACACAAAAAAAAAACAAAACAATGGTCAAATCAGACCTCGTGAAAATTCCTAGGGACCAAAAGGGAAAATATCTCAGCCCTTGTACACGTGACATTCCCCAAAGAGGTCACTGTGAGTCAAGGGACTAAATTGAAAATAAAATGGTAAGATTAAAATAAATTAAAAATTGAAAAAGAAGAAATTAGAAATATGGCAAAAAGCAGAAAGGCTAAAGCAGCAAATAAATCCTCCTCTTTAAAAACACGCGAATCCTAGGTGATCCGGGTCGAGTCCTCGAGTCAGATGGCAAAATGACGTCATTTGGGGCTATTGAAGCAGAGCCAAAACAATGTTGTTTTACAAGCCTATATAAAGAAAAAACCTAAAAAAATCATTTTTTTCTTGTTTACAAAAAAAACCTCTTCTCATTTTTTTCTCTCAAATGTCCTCTCCTCTGTCGGTCGCGGGCTGTGGGTCTTCATCGTGGCTGCTAATCACCAACGACGGAGATCATTGCCTTCGATGGTTAAAAAATTAAAAAAAATTGATTTTTAAGCCCCCTTAAACCTAGATCTAAACCTAAAAATCCCAGTGGAACTTGAAGAAAAAAAGAAAAACCTTTCGTTTTTAAAAAAAAAGACATCTTTCCACCCTCCTTTTCGACGAAGGCACGATGAACCCTAAGGGGTTCGAGTGCTTCTCATGCCATAAAAAAGTTCGTTCGTGATGGCGGAGTCGAAACAACGAAGGTAAAAAATTTACAATAAACCTTATTTTTAGTTTTTTTAGAAATTTAAAAAATAATAGCTTGAAATATCTTCCAATTTTTTGTTTCTTTTCTATTCAATCCATCTCTCCGTAAAAACATTACAAAGGTTGTTCGGGCTTTATAGCCAAATTACAATATTTGTTTTTTTTCTTTTATTTGCTTCTGTCTCTTCTCTTTGTTTTTGCAGGTATGGTGGTGGCAAGGGCTTTCAGTAATAGCAATGAGAAGTCGCGCCCCTTGCCATTTTGGCGTAACAATGGCAAATGATGTTTGATCTGGCTTTGGATGGTGTGCCTGTTGACATGGTGAGGGCGACAACTGAAGGGATTAGGGTTTCTTAGGATTTCAAAAAAAAATTAAGGTAGTGGGTTGGGTTAGGTTTGGGCTTGTTTGGGTTGTGGGTATTAGGTTTAGTTTTAAGGTTTACAATTGGGTCTGGTTTATAATTAATGGACTTTTAAAGGTTTCTATATTTTTTTGTTTGGTTTGTTTTATTCTAGGGCGAACCGAATTGGGCCCTTACACTAATGATAAACCAAAATAAAATATTTTATTATTTTTTGGGTTTGGGTTCCAACCCACACAACTAGTTGCCGACCAAGCACCGTACAAAGTTATCTCCTCCCAAATCGACTTAATCGTTGCTTTATTGCTCTGCTCAACCGTTCAAAACAGCAAACAACCTCCCCTAGGCCGAAAACCAATTTTAGCTCCAAACTCTGAATCTCTCTTCAGAACCAATCACCGTCTAAGTTATTTATGATGTAAAGAGATGTAACATCCTATTTTTATCGAAAACAGTAGTTTTGAGACCATAATTTATACGATTCAGGTTGTAAATATTAATTATTTAATATTTATTATGTCATTAGGGTCGTATTAAGTTTTAGTTAAAAAAATTTTAACGTTTGGATAATTAATTAAGTAAAATGATTAAATCATATAAGTTGCGAAAGTTGAATTCTACTAATGAAAGTTATCAAATAGAAATATAATTATGGGATGGTGGACTAAAGGAATAATTAGACCATCAATAAGGGAAGTGGACGGTTTAGGGCTTTTAGTTGGTGAAAATTTAATTAACTCATTAAGGGTAAATTGGTAATTTTCAAATAAATAAGTTAAAATGAAAGAAAAGGAAATTTAAGAGATTTTTCTATCATCTTCTTCCATAAGAAAACCTAAAGAACCCTAAGAATAGAAGAGAAATATTTGGCCTAGCTTGAATCTTCAATTTGAGTAAGTAAATTTTGCTCGTTTTTAGTAATTTTTATGTTCTTGAGTTTGTGTTAACTTAATCTAGCTAGCCCAAGGACTAATTTTTGAATCTATTAAATGTAATCAAATTTTCCATTGATGAATGAATTATTTCTTGAAAACTTATGGAAGTTTTACAAGCTTGGTTGTTAGAATTGATGATTTTGTATAGTGGATTTTGATATTTTTAGGGTTTAAGGACTAGATTGTTAAAACGATAAAAATACATGTACTTGATGTGAAATAATTGTATGTAACGGCTATAGAGAGACCCTTGAATGTTCGACTAGGATGGGTTTGAAAGAAAAATTTTCATTTTGCATGTTTGAGGCTTAGGAACTAAATTGAATAAAAGTAAAATATTGAGGGTAATTTTAGAAAATAAAAAGGGCTTAATTGCATAAAATAATTTGAAATTCTTGTTGATTTAGATAATGGAATGAATTTATTGTAATAGATCAAGAACGTGGTATGGATCGCGAAAAAGGAAAGATTGCGAAACAGACCCTGAAATTAAGTCTTAGCTGTAATTTAATCCGGTAAGTTCGTACTATTACTTTTAAATTTTGATGTTTTTAATTATATTTATCTTGGATTATTCTTGGACAATTTGAACAAAGTGGTAAGCTTTAGAGCGATATTCTGTATTCTGGCTCGAAAGAGAGTTACTCTGTATTCTGGCTCGAAAGAGCGTTACTCTGTATTCTAGCTCGAAAGAGCATTACTCTATATTCTGACTCAAAAGACTTTTATTCTGTATCTGGCTCGAAAGAGCATTACTCTAGGTTTGGCGAATAAGCTATTTTTTAAATCTGGCTCGAGTGTGAGCGATAATCTATTCTAGGCTCGCATGAGTTATATCTCTGTAACGGCTCGAGTAAGCATATCCAGTTACGGTTGAATCAGGATAACATAGATTCATGGTAGTGTTTATTGATGATATACTAATCTATTCCATGATGGAGTCAGAGCATACTCAACATTTGAGAGAGAAGTTGCTGATTTTTCGAGAAAAAGCAACTGTATGCAAATTTAGTACATGTGAGTTCTGGCTTCGAGAGTTTGGGTTTTTCGATCATGTGGTTTCATCAAAAGGAATACGGGTTGATTTGGGAAAGTCTCTACTATTCTTAACTGGAACATTTCGAAGAATGTCTCTGAGGTACGCATTTTTCTGGGTTTGGCAAGTTATTATTCTTCGTTTTATTAAAGATTTTTCTATAATAGCTCTACTAATGACCAAGTTACTTTAGAAGAATGTTTAGTTTGTCTAATTAGAAGCTCCAATAATGACACAGCCGGAGACTGGAAAAGAATTTTTGGTTTATAGTGATGTGTCGCTGAATGGGTTGGGATGTGTACTGATGCAAGCCGTAAAAGTAAATAGCTTATGCTTCCCGTCATTTAAAGAAGCATGAGAAGAATTATCCGACTCATGACTTAGAATTAGCTGCCATCATCTTTGCATTGAAGATTGGCAACACTATCTTTATGGTGAAAAATGTCACATATTTACAGATCATAAGAGTTTAAAGTATTTGATGACTCAAAAAGAACTGAACTTGAGGCAACATCGATGGTTGGAACTACTGAAAGACTATGATCTCATGATTGATTATCATCCGGAGAAGGCTAATGTAGTTGTAGATGCTCTAAGTCGGAAATCATTATTTGCATTGAGGGTGTTAAATGTATAATTATCTGTGGAAAGTGATGGTTCTGTTACGGTTGAGCTCAGGATAAGACCATTATTTCTATAGAGGATTCGAAAACTACAGGAAAATGACCCGAAGCTTTTAACCAAGAAAAAGCAGATTCAGAATGATTACACAATGGGGTTCACTATACATGTTGAAGGTATGATGTACTTTTGAAACAAGGTATGTGTTCCTAATGATCTGGATTTAAAACGGGATATTTTGTCAAAAGCTCATAGTAGTACCTATTCCATTCATCCAGGAAGTACGAAAATATTTAATGATCTGAAGAAAATGTACTGGTGGGCAGGTATGAAACGTGAAATTTTTTAATATGTAACAAAGTGTCTGGTGTGTCAGCAGGTAAAGGTTGAGCATCAAGTACCGTCAAGGTTATTACAGCCTTTTACCATTTCGGAATGAAAGCGGGAACGAGCTACTATGGATTTTATTATAGGATTGTCGGTAACACCGAGAAAGAAGGATTCAATCTGGGTTATAATTGATAGACTGGTTAAATCAGCTCACTTCATTCCTATTTGTGTGGATTTCACATTTGAGAAGTTAGCAGAAGTATATGTGTCAGAGATTGTGCGGTTGCATGGGGTGCCAGTATCTATTATTTTTTTATAGGGATTTGCGGTTTACTTCGAGATTTTGGGGTAAACTTCATGAAGCTTTTGGGACTAGATTGAATTTCAGTATTACATATCATCAGCAGACAGATGGACAGTCCGAATGGGTAAACAGATATTGGAAGATATGTTGCGATGTTGTGTACTTGAGTTTGAGGGCAACTGGGAGAGATACCTACTATTAGTAGAATTTGCGTATAATAACAACTATCAATCCAACATTAAAATGGTACCATTTGAGGCTCTATACGGTAGAAAGTGCAGAACACCACTGTACTGGTCAGAGCTGAGTGAATCTAAACTGGTTGGTACTGATTTGATACATGAGACAGAAGATAAGGTTCGGATAGTCCGTGATTGCTTAAAGGCAGCGTCTGATCATCAGAAATCATATGCAGATCTCAAGGGAAAGGATATAAAGTTTGTTGTAAGAGAACGAGATTTCCTAAAAGTTTCACTCTAAAGGAAAGTACTATGTTTTTGCAGTAAGGGAAAACTGAGTCTAAGGTTTATTAGGCCATATGATATTACAGAGAGAGTGGGTCTCGTAGCCTATAAGTTAGATTTACCCCGAAACTTGAGAAGATTCATAATGTCTTTCATGTTTCGATGCTGAGGCGGTATAGATCAAATCCTTCCCATGTGATTATTCCATGTGAGGTTGAGATATAACCAGAGTTGTCGTATTCAGAGGAACTAATTAGGATTCTGGCTCTGAGGTGAAAGAGCGGAAGGCTTTAGAGCGATATTCTGTATTATGGCTCAAAAGAGCGTTCTTTGTATTCTGGCTCGAAAGAGTGTTACTTTGTATTCTGGCTCGAAAGAATGTTACTCTTTATTCTAGCTCGAAAGAGCATTATTCTGTATTTGGCTCGAAACAGCATTACTCTAGGTTTGGCGAATAAGCCATTTTCTGAATCTTGTTCGAGTGTGAGCGATAATCTGACCTGGGATCAAATGAGCTATATATATGTAACAGCTCGAGTAAGCATATCTAGTTACGGTTGAATCGGGATAAGATAGATATTCCTTTGTATTTTATTTTAAAATTGCATATGTTATTTTGGTATGTTAACTATTCCTACGAACTTATTAAGCTTCGTAAGCTTACCCGTGAATTTTTCTGTTATTTTTTGTAGGTTTCATTTTGTTATTAGAAGATCGGATCATCTTGAAGAATCACACTATCCCAGGAACATCTTCAGTAGTTTTTGTATCACTTGACTTATTTGGCATGTACTAAGAGGAATACTGTTTGAATTACTCATGTGTGTATTAAGTTATTTAGGACATGAAAGGTAAAGAATGTTGGAGCACTTTTGGATGACTAATGCATGACTGTGACTTGGATACTGGTATGTTTTGAAATGGTAAAGATGTTTGTTTAGATATTAGAAAGATTTGAATGGTAGGTTATATATATATATATATATGTATGTATATTGGTTGTATGAATTGTGTTTGTATAACAATAGGAATAAATGGTTGAGAGATGTATGTATGCCTTAACTAGTAAGGAAAATTTTATACAAATCTTAGGTCATTCGAAGGTACACACGGCCTGTACACGAGCTACCACACAGGCATGTGCCCTAAACATCATGAGCAGGTCTTACACGGACAACACACAGGCTAGGACACGGTCGTGTGGCCCCATTTCATATATTCACACAATCCAGCACACAGTTTCACACACGAGTATGTAGGGTAATTTTGCATACTCACACGACCTGTCACGTGGTTTGTGACACGGTCATGTGCTTGTAATTCGAGCATACGCATGGTTTGGCACGCGGCTTGAGGCACGGGCGTGTACAACATAACACACAAGCGTGTGTTTGAGACACACGGCCGTGTGACCTCTGTTGAGGAGAAATTTTGTTTCCGTTTAAAGGTTTTAATGCAATTCAATTAGATCCTTGATAGATTGAAATGATGTAAATGAGTTTATAGTACTCAGTTGAGCTAATAATCTGGTTTAATGATTGCGTTGAATGAAATTGTGTTTACCTTGTATAAGTTAAGTTGATCAAAAGAATGGAAAACCTCGATACCTTAAATCGATGATGGTTACGGGTTTTGGGTGTTACAAGAGATCTGAGTATTGTTCTCGGAAGTTATAGAGAAAACTTGTTCCCTCGTTTTCTTTTTGTTAACAGTTCCATTATTAATGGATGAATCACAAATACCATTTTCTTTTCTTTTTGGTTAATTATAAGAGGAGGGCAAAGCCCTAACAATAACGCGACTCGAATCTAGATCACACTTGAAACAACAAACATTCTATCCATCATGCCAACACACGGGGTCACAAATACCATTTTTGTCAAGATTGGAACACCATGTTATCAATCTTCAAATGCCATTCTTCTAATCTCTTTTCTTTATTGCAAAGCTGATTGGGTTTTGTATTGAAGTGGTGATGAGCCAATTTCCTATTTCTATTTAATTTCAAATGGCTAAATGCTATTATTCAATTTTCAATGGCTTTTACGCCATTAATGCTTAAAATGGCTATTGTCTTTCTTGGTGGCATTAAGCCATTTTCCATAGGAAAATAGATTCCATACTTTTTTGGGGAAGTTAAACTTCCTTATTTTTCACCTTTGGCAGTTTTAATCTCTTGAAGTTATTATATGTAAAAAAATATGTGCCCTTATACTTAAAAATATTGGTAAATTACCATTTTCATTTTTTCCGTTTTCTCATTAAATTTTAACCGGAGCTCATGGAAAGTTGTTCGTAAAAAGCGCACTTTAGAATTAACACATTATATTTTTATGGAGAAGACTTGGATGTGAATTTTAAAAATAATATTTCTGAAAAGGATAATCATAAATATTAAATATAAATCGTAAAAATAAATAAATATATAAGAGCAACTATATTTGTAGATTTTAAAGGTTGAACTGAAGATTAAACAAATAGCTTAAATAACCAAATCAACTTCAATCCACAAAACTAAACTCAATCGTTTTTTATTTATTCGCTTCATTGATTTTTTTTTAAGTTTATTTCACTTTGAGGTCTAAGATTTTTTGTTTTTATATTATGAAAAATTTAAAATTGTTGTACATCTATTAATGTGAATGTTTTTTTTAAAAGGGTAATACTCCTTCAATTTTTCTTGATTTCTCTCTCTTTAAAAAACTCAATTTTTTTTCTGAATCCAACAAGTGACTCCAATAAAAAAGAGGATATTGTTCATCTTAGGGGTCCTGGGTTCGAGTGCTTGTGTGTGCAAGGTGTGTGTGCCTTGTCAAAGGGTTAAGAAAGTATGAACAGATACTACCATGTAATCACACTAGTATACTAAAAAAAATCTATTTTTTCCATCAATTTTTGTTTTAGCTTTAAATAAAAAGAAAAAGGAAACCCATGAAATTTTTTCAATTGAAGTTTTAGGTTCTCTCCAACATATTTTTGTAGAACATTCGAATTCAATTCCTTAAACCCATTTTTTTCCTCCAACAACAAATGTTTAAATAAACAAAGCAAAAAAGAAAAAAAACTCAAAGTTTCGTTTGGGGAATCAAAGGGATTAAGGATTGAAACTTTATTGAAAATGAGAGATGGATTTTGAAAGAAATATGGATACAGAATTTGAGTTTAACGAAGAGGAGTTCAAGAACAGGGAAGAAATAGGGAAAGGGAAGAACTAGGATGTTGTTTTAAAAAAAGGAATCAATCTTTTTGCAAACAAAAAAAAAATGACACTTTGATTTGTGTAATCAACCAACTATATATTGATAGCTAAATTGTCTTTGTATATATTAACTATTTTAAAAATTAAAAATTAATTTTTTTTAAATGTTGAGCGCAAGATAAATTTGTTAAATTTTTTATATTTAGAATTAAATTGATAGAATATATAAATATTATAAAATTAATTTTATTATTAGACTAATAAAAAAAGCTCACACCAGCACTTCCGTTAATATTCAAACGACTATTAACATTCGGCGACGAAAATATTTGATTTCGTATAATTCAGTGATTAAAATAAAAAAATTTAAAATTCAATGAGTAAAATAGAATGGAGATAATACTTTAGTGACCATTTCTCCAATTTACCCTAAATTTAATTTCTTCACTATGTGAACTAAAAATCTAATGGAATTCCATAAAAAATAAAACCAAAAATTATAATTAAACCGGACGGCCCTACTCAGTGCCATTCGGCCCATCATTTTCACTCTTGGCGAAAGGACTTATAGTTTAGCTTTCATGGAGATTCAACCTTGCCCCCAAAAACTTAGCTCATGACTAAGCCCAAATTTAACACAGGCTTTACATGGATCTAATTGTTGATGGGTTAGGCAGGCAGGCGCACACAACAAGGAACGATAATCTCTGCATAATCCATTCCTGGGAATCATCGATTTCATCACTTTCATTGCATCACAAGAAAAGAAAAGTCGTCGGCTTTGTCGTACTCAGTTCTATTTAAAGTAGAGGGCAAGAAGGCAAAAATCAAGCAAAGATGTGCTACGAGGTGAAGTGCTCAACATGCGGGAAGACAACATGGGGAGGTTGTGGAAGACATGTTCCATCTGTCTACAATCGCCTGCCTGAAACCCAACGCTGCAACTGCAAGGAATGGCCTGGGGTCAACGCTCCTCAACCTTCCACTTCTTGTACCATTTTGTAATAAAATTCCCTTTTTTGTTCTTTCCTACTTCTGGTTTAGTATTTCGTTTTGTTCTTGTTCTATTATTATTGATATGAGAGGTTGATGTAATTCTTGATGCCTTTTTGTGTTAATTTTTAGTTCACCCAAATCTTGTTTAATCAATCCTTGTTATTCCAACTCAATTTTGATACTTCATTAACAGCCTCCTTCATGAACCATCATCATTTAGTCTCATTTGTATTTTGTTCTTTTTATTTAAAAAATGAATAAATTAATTTCTTTAAGTTAAATTAAAAAAACAAACTGTTTTTTTTTTTTAACAATTTTAAATGGATAAAATTTATAATAGAATTACTAATTTACTTTTGATTAAAATGCAATATTCATCTTTATCAACTTTTTTCTCCTCTTTTTCTACGAAAAAAAAAAAAAAACTTTTTCCTCCTCAGTCCCATCGAAGGGTCAAAGCCATTCGTACATATTATATTCTTTTTGCACTTGTTTCCTCTCCATCTCCTGTGAAGGGTTTGTGTTTCAGCATTAGTTGGGTTACAAAGAAATGGCAATGGCTGTAAATCTGCAATAGGCACGAAAGAGCCCAATCCTTTAACGTCAAGATGTTCATCGTGTTTGTAAACTAGAAGTGAGTATTTTTAAAGAAGTTGAAATCATTGCATTTATTGAATTGCCAAACCATTTATTTATACAGTAAGTTTTTGAGTTTAAAACGCAAAAAAATTGTTACTAAATCATAATTTAAATTGTTTTTTATTACTTTATTTGATTAAAAATAAGGGCTGATATTTGCCTAAAGATAGGATAAATTATAACTAATGCAGCTTCAAAAATCATAAAACACTCCTTGATGTTAGAGCCGCAAACTTTAAACTTGTCTTAATAACTTGAATATGACTTTAGTCAATGCTTTTGTGAAAATATCGACATATTGATTTTTTGTATTTTAATATAATTTTATTTTGAAGTGTTTAGCATTTCCATGGAATATCGGTTTATTAGCTATTGATGTTGCAGTTTGGTTGTTCACAAATATTTGTGTTTTCCTCTTGCTCCATATGAAAATTTGTCAAAAGTTTTCTGATTCAAAGTGCTTGATTTGTTGTGAATTTTGCAACAATTTCTTGTTTCTTCGAACATCAAGACAAAATTCTAGAACCAAGACTAAAACAATAACCGAAGGTGCTACGTATATTATCAGCAGATCGAACCCAATAATTATCTGAATAATCATAAAAATTTAAATTTTCAACTTGACTGAACTTTATACTATAACCAATTGTGTCTTTTACATATCTCAAAATTCTTTTTGCTGCTTGAAAATGAATTTCAGTAGCACAATTCATATACCGCTTGTGTGTTTTGAATTGTTAATTGCGTATTTTGCATGTTTTACAATTTGATCCTATTTTTATGCTTGTTACTTAGGAATCATTCTATCATCAAATTCTCTTGAGTTCGATCTTTGAAAAATACTTGAGTGTTCCATTGTAACACTATAAATATTACAACTTGACCTTTCACACTTGCAATATACCACTAGATATTTAGAGATAATTATATTGATTCATAACCTCGATACACACACGTCGGAGCATGATTAGCCTTAACAATTGTCAAAATTACATAGCTCAGAGAGGTGGTTGGAAACCCGTCACAATTATTTAAAGCTCCCAATGAATCAATTCTGTTTAGTTCTAAATTGGCAACAATTTGGACGTTTGTTAATATTTTATTGATGATTTTATTTATGGGATTGGCATATATGCATACCAGGACGAACTGAAGGTACTTGGAGCTATAATTGATTTTTTTTCAAGAGTCATTTCTGTAGTTAGAGGTTTTAAACAGCAAATCAGAGCCTATCTTATCACCCAGGACAGTGCAATCTCATTGCTAGACTACTCAAGTCTTTAAGCAGGAGCAAATCAGATTCTATTTATGGGATTGACATATGTGCATGTGTTTGTCGATTTCCTTAACAACTTAAGCAGGAGCAAATGGTTGAAGACAAAATTCGGATCCAGAAATCCCGAGCAGTGCATTTTATTTGATCCAACTTGGGAAGGTCTACAGAGGACTGACGTACTTTGTATCGATGAAAGGGACTACGGTACTGATTTTTCAGTATACAAAGATCAGTTGAGAGACCTTGGTGTGAAGGTGGATCATGGGGATTTTTGTTCTCTTCTTCTTGGGCTTCTTTCATAAAAAACAGAAACTTCTTGTATAGAAAGGATATATAGTTTCCTAAGTTTCACTTGAATCAAGAAGTACCAGATAATACCAAGTCTCTCATCTGGATTCCTAGTCGAAATGGTGTAGCCCCTGAAGGGAAATGGGTAAGTTCTCTCCTTTGGTGCTTTATGACAAGGCTTGTATGTTCTTGAAGATCATTACAACAAGGAGCTGTTACCCATGTTTACTTCGATATTTAATTTGCAAAGTCTCCTTCCATCAATGATTACTTGCAGTTGTGGAATGATTTGGTTTCTCAAAGTAACAGCCAAGTGACAGCTCTGGAATGCTTCTCCATCTTTGGTTATGTTGTTGACAATTGGAATCCTTTTACCATGAAGACTCCGAAGGAGAATATGAAAAAATTGCCTGCCACAAACACTAGTGATGGGGAAATTTATTTGGTGAACAAAGAAGAGGTGTTTCTACCCGATGACATGCAACCGAAAAGGATATTTGAAAATGTCGAAGTTCCTTTGTTCGCATGGCTCCTAAGGCAGTTGAGTGCAACGTGGAACATGTTCTTCTGAATCATCAATCAAAGATGCCTGTTGATGCTAAAAATGGATTGTTTGAGAAGGGTCTGAATAAAATTATATTGGCTTTTCTTGCTGGTCCAATGATGAGCATGAAAGCCAAAGAGAGACAAAAGGCTGCCAAGTCTCTGCTAGACCTCTCCGTATTCGAGGCAGATAAATCGATTCAAGTCAATTATCAACTTCTTCTTTGTCGAAGAAGTTGAACGCTGGAAGCAGTAAAGAAAAAGATGGTTCTCTGGGATCAAAATTCTCAAAAACTAATTAAGGATAGATCAGGCTTCGAGGATCGAAAAACCAACATCGAGTTCGTTTCTGCTTTTGCTGAGGAAATTGCGGAGGGAATGTCATCTCCAGGACAAGTCGATGTTATAGACAGGTTGAGCAAACTTTTGCAAATTGGGTTCATGTTTGAGTACAAGGAGGATGCAGTGGAATTCTGCTGGTTAAAAAAAACTTGGAACTACATGATGAAGACACTGAGTTCCTTAGTGCTGCATTCGGAAAGCAAAAACATCCGAGGACGGAGCAATTGGGGCCTCTCAAACCAATGGCTTGTTATAAGAAAGCAATTTCCAAAGATAAGAGAACAAATTAGGAAGATAGTACTGAGCTTTTTCAAACAGAAGGGAACGTAGCTCAGATGGTAGAGCGCTGGCTTAGAATATGAGAGGTACGGGGATCGATACCCCGCATCTCCATCTCTCCATTTTTAATTTTTTAATCAAATCCAGAGATTTCTGGGTTCAGAGAGATTCAGCCCATAAGGATCCAAAACCCATCCCTTCAATCAATCGTCGTCTCTTCTAAGCTAAGCTAAACCCTAGACTGCACACAAAAGAAACCTCTCTGTCTGGTGGTTCCTTCAACGATGGCGCTTTTGGCCTCCTCCCTATTGCCTTCATCTCTAAATATCAAGGTACTCCTTCCTTCCAACTTATTTTCTATGCTTTTCTGTAATTAAAATTAACTTCAGATATGTAAATAAAACTCGGAATTAACACAATGGCTGAGCTTGTTTCTTTGATCAAAGCTTCTTAATCATTGGAATCTTCATACAGGTTAAGCAATATGAACACCAGCCTTATTGTTCTCAGCTCCATAATTTTCATCGACTCTCTCCAAAATGTCACTTGAAAATAACAATGTCGCAGTTTTGGGGGCCAAATAAGATGAAGGAACAACTCAATACCATCAAGGAGAGACTATGGGAAAACAGCCCCGACTCTGTAAAAGCATTTCCTTGGAAAAAAGCTGAGAATTTGCTGCTGGACAAACTACTTGTTGCGGGAAACAAGGCATTGAAGTTGTCTATTGTTACAGTTTTTGCATTCAGCTGTCTGTCGGATTTCATATATTCTATATCAAGAAACCAAGAATTGATGATACCCTTTGGTCTAATTGTTGGATTGTTGATGTCTGATTTCCTAAAACAGACATCCCAAGAAACATTTCGAAGCTCCGAGGTAATATATACTCTGTTCTTTAAGTAGTTTGTGTGTGTGGGTGTGTTGTAAATTTTGGGGTTTTTGTATGTTTAAACAGGGGAAGGACTTGGAAATGAAATGGCAGGTGTTGTGGATGGGTGGGTTGTTTGTTGTCATCAAGTTGGTATGTGCATGGTTTGGAATAGGAACAAGGGTGTTCCTTTTGCATGTTGCGAATGGTGGGTTGATGCAAGTTTTGTGGCAATGGAGAAGTTGGCTGGCAGAAAATGGATCCATGGAAGATGGATCTTCACCTTCATCAGCAGAAAGTTGAGTTTATTTGGGGGGTGATTAGCTTTGTAAAAATCACGTCACTCACACATTGTTCTACTTGTGTTGTGGCAGTTAATTGAGCAAAGAAATTAGTAGATGAAATATGTTCACCTTGTTACGGATTCAAATATTCTTAGTATTCTGTAACGTAAATGGGTAAGAAATTGGTTTGAAGTGCCATCTTCGTCTTTCTTTCTCTTTCGTATTTTAAGCATGTTTATGATAAGTCATTTATTCATTTATGTCTTGTTTGAGTCGTATTTTATTTAGTTTCGAGTTTCGTATTTCTTTATGTAAGATTGAGCATTCGTTCGAACCGAATGAAATGAAAAAATTTCAAGTTAATCGAGTTGCCGAATCTTATTTGTAAAAAGAAAAATACAATTGTCAAACTTATTATCTATATCTCCATAAGCAAAATGTTTGTTTAATGAAAAATCTCACCGAAACTAATCTAATTTGATCATCTTCTATCCACTTAGTTAAATATTTTGAATTTAATGTATTGACGATTTTTTTTATTGTTAAATCCAATTTATTTGAACCGGGTGAAATTGTATAACAATGTGAATTTTCAAGCATGCACATCAAACAGGATATAAACACTTTCCTTTTAAACTATACAATGTTGAAGTATGTATACATATCAAAGGTCTGAATTAAAATGCCAAAGTAAATAAATTTGTATAGTTTTTGTGGAGCAAAAACAGTCACCTTGTGTATTATTCCCTATATCCCACTGCCACCATTCACAGAGCCTTAAACCGATGTTTCTATGAACCAATTCGGTTCATATACTATGACTTTCCCTTGCAATGAACCGCCCACTATTCATTTTAACTTCACAATTTGATTTCGTTCAAATCTACAAGTACAGATTCAAGCAGTTACTAAGTGATTGTAGATGGAAAGAATCAGCAGCTAGCACTAGAACCACCATACCTGGATTACGTAACTCCTGATCTTTTGAACTACCCTCATCTTTGTTCTGCCCGCTGTTTCCAGCCGTTGACAACTCCTGAGAAGTTGACAAGTCCAGTGACAGTAATGGGAACTGGCAATATGCTGTACGTAACAGCTTATAAATCTCCTCTGCCCTACCCCAATTCTCATCTTGTTTATCCATCTCTATAAGAACCTGTACTACAACCAAGTCATCACAATAAAAAATGGTTATCTGAGTTTGAGACAGGGAGAAAATGAGAATTTTTTTTATTTTTACCTGTGCAGGACTCCTCTTAAAAACGGGGGAAAACCTCTGCCTACAGTACTCATTGAACAGAAGAGTTAAAAATATTAGAGGAATAGTGAAACCAGAAGCAACTGGAGATCTTTTTATACCAAAGACCCCGAGAGCGATAACTTGTGTCAACACTAAAGAGAAGATTGTTGTGTTGTGAACAACAGGCCAAAACTGTCCCCCGCTTTCATATTTTGGTACATATACATTGAGAATCTGGGGAAAAAGAACAAGCATAATCAAAGAACAGTTAGAAATTGATTTATTCTGAATCTGTCTTGCGCTTGACTCAATTGCTTAATATAATCATGCAGCACTCTGGATACCTTGTACCATATATGTGAAAATCATACATTCACTGTTTTAAGTATAAAAGAAGATATTGTACAATATTGAGGACATGGAAGCTTGGAATGTAATTCCATAAAGAAGCTTAAGTAACTGCTAAACAACTGTTGCATAAACAAGATTGACAAGTAGGTTCTGAAGCTTGGTACTTTCAAGAATCGACTTTCACAGTTAAGAGATTCTTTGCAGTTCAGTCCACAGTACTCGGTACCATTTCACTGCTCAAATTTCCTTTTACCTTCAATAATATTCCTTTTAACATTTTATTTTTTTTTAATAGGGGTTACTTTAGTGGTGTGTACAGAAACATTATAAAAGATAATAGTCCTCCCATGGATACTCCAGCAACAGCTAAAATTAAAAACACTTCAATATCCCAGATCTAAATTTGTTTAGCAAATTGTAATCTAGAAGTCCTATTCTCTTATCATTTTGGGTTAATTAGTGTGAATGAACAAGGTAGACTCAATAAAGCAAAGACGATACATCAAGGAAAAGCGTAGGAATAAACTGAGCAGTTACGAAAAATTCTCAGTATTATTTGATTAGCAAAAAGGAAACGGATATAAAATTGATAAGAAAAAAACACACCTGGTTCCGATAGACAAGGAAAGCAAGAAAGAAGTAAACCAGCAAGAAGGGCAATATTAATGGTGCCATGACAGAACAAGTGAAGCCAAGCAGTCCAAACACAAGAAGTCGAGGGATTTCAGTATGGTGAGGGAAGGTTAGAGCCTGATTACTACAGGGCTCTTCCTGCCTTCTTAGGATGAATCTTCTGAACCCATTGCAAAGAAGAGGAAAAAGTTGTATTACTTCACAGGACAAGCTTGCCCAGCCCGATGTTAAAACATAAGTCGTAAAGAAGGTAGCCTGCATTTACTCAAGAAGATAAAAAACACAGTTACTTCCAAAGATTCTACTGAGCTGACGTGTAAAGAAAAAAAAAATGAAGCAATCTTTGTCCTAAGTGAATGTGGTGAAAAAAGAGAGCATAAAAAGTACACTTCCATTTTTAGCACTTACGCAGTAAGATATTGCCATGCAAGACTTGTTAAAACCAGAAGTTGCCTATCACAGCTTTAAAATTCATTGAAGACAATCATTTTAAAAGTATAGTTTCAGTCCATAGGAAAAAAGCATATCATGCATCCCCAATAGACCAACATAAAATCTAAATGCATCTGGAACTCTGCCATGAAGTTGGAAGAAATGAAGCTCTATTAAACCAGATAATGTGGAGTGGCATAGAAAATTACCTGGGTTGGCACTGCTTTGGCAAGTTGTGTAGGTGTGTCTCTAACACTTGAGAAAACACTCAATTGTCTAATTATGGATCCAGAAAGAACATTAACAAAGAAAACATTCCAGATTGTGAAGTACAAAACTTTAATGCCGGCACTTTTTTTCCTTTCACTATGTGAAACATTTCCCTCAATTGTGGAAAACAGCATCATGGTTGGTGGAACAGCATACATAAATAACATTAGAATTACACTTGGTAGGTAACCTGTTACAAGCTGGTTCATGAACTTCCTGCACATAAGAACAAAAACCCTGGCTCAGAATTAAGTCAAAGCTATTCTCCACTAATAACAATGAGAGAGAAAATTATGATATATTAAAAGGCTAAAACAAAATACTTCTCTAAGTTGGGTCATTTATGCATTTATACATATATCGATTGCCAAAGAAAATATTGTAGCAGATTAAACAAAGAACACAGAAAATATGGACCTGAAGGTCAAGGTATATTAGTATTTATCCTTCCATTTACACGTATCTTTTTATTTATATATTGCAGATTTGTCTTGTCAGAGCCTTCACTCTAGGTCTGTTCTCAGTATATGCCACATCTTCAAAATTTAAGCATTGTACTCCTATCATATCAGTGCACATGAAATTCCAACCATTTATTTTCCATATTATTTCCAAAAAGAAGAGAACTAATTGCAGCACTTATTCCAGGATTCTGATTTCCTTAAGGATGTCAATATAAAGTACAAATAAATGATCACATAAAAGCTTAGAATAGTAGCTATAGCAATACAAAAGGGTTTCAAGAGCATGATTCTTTCCATGCATTATTTCTGTGGTTCATTTCATGCATTATTTCTGTATAAATTCATATATTCTAACATGCTGCAAATTCCATAACCTAATTTGTAGCATCAGACATCAGTCACGACTGCAATTTGTATTGATTGCAACATAATAGAGACTAAAAACCTAACACTGGTTTAGCAATAGAGTTTGCAGAATGATACTCACTGTTTCAAGATTCCTTTAAGAAATGGAAATGTTTGTCTTAACTGGTCTAGTTGAGACAAGCCTTGCACAAATGTAACTGGAGCAAGGAACACGAACATAAAAACAATAGCACCCAGAAGAGTTGCTATTTTACGGAGCCAAACTTGCTTGTAGGGTATGGAGAGGTTTGACCAATAAACATCATTAGGCTCTGGGGCTAGTTGTGTCACCCATAACATGGGGTTTGATGATTGAAGAACTTGTGCAGCAACAGTAGCTGCATAACGAGTCCTGAAGAAAACAAAAGCAGCTGGACGTTCCTGTATCAAAGGCCAAAATAACATAGGATATCACATGGACATTTCCATCAAAGAATTAAAAGTTAGTGATCAATATTCAATTCAAACATCATCCACAACCTGGTGGAAACAGGAAATGATAAGATTGAACCACATAGGGAGAGAGTCTCCACAAAGAAATCAAGAAAATGACCATGCTGTAGGGAAGACAATAACAGTTTAAGAAACAAGTGTTCAGATAATTTACAAGGACGCTACTTTATCCAATATACTTAAAATAGTTAGAATACTTCAATTCAATAATACAACTTACCATCAAGCATCATGTTTATAAAGAAAAGGAGGTAACCATACCTAACATTAAGCTAAAATATCCATCCCAGCAAAGATTCAGAACGTGATTAACAACGTGTAAACCATCAAAAAGAGGTGTAAAATGCTTTTTAGCATCAAACGTCAGCATTGCTAGAGTGGCAAAGATCAGATCTATATACACTAGGGTTCCTGTGATCAGAGGAAAACTAGATCACAGTGTATTGATGATGTTTATAGCACACTAAAATAATCCAGAGGTAGAAAAGTAAAATGACTTTGACAACCGAGCAGTTACTTTAACAAGTATATTTGTGGCAACAAACAACCAAAACAGAATATACAAATTATACACAACTACTATAACCCTCAAATCAAAATTATTAGACTACTTATTCGAAGATTTTCAACCTTGTCTGTTTGACTTGGCTGCGACCTATCACTGCTGGTTTTGCACTCAACACTTTTGTTTTCCTTTTTAAGAATTTTAAAGTACTGCATAATTCCACCACAAAGACAACCTGGCCTAGAACTCTCTTTATTTTGTGTCTCAATGGTTTTTAGCCTTTTGTAAATCTTCTCCACATCCTTCTGCAAAGACACATTGTTAGAGAATATACATAGAACTTGTTACATATTATAAAACAAACAGAACATTGTGTGGCGCAGTGGAATGAATAAGAACAGTAAAGGAGAAATACAAGCTTATTATCAAATTACTCAACTCAGTTCAACTAATAATAATAATAATAATAATAATAATAATAACAACAACAACAACAACAACAATAATAATTGGAAACAAAAGGAAAATGAGAAATTTGAAAATTCAACTAAAATGCAATATAACAGCTTCAGCACACTAAGTCCTATCTTACTTTCTAAAATAAGTAAAGAATAATTGTATAGCAAGTAGTAACAAGTCACTACTGTATAATAACACTAAATAAAGTTAATGATATAAAGATTTAAAAACATGGTCCCAAAATCATGTCTTGTGTTGTGAATTCTATTAAAGAAACCACTTTATATGCAATATTTACTTCAGACATCAACAACCACATGATGATAACCGGGAATAAGAAGATTGAAACCACATAGGGGAAGCCTCCATAATCAACTCAAGAAAATTACCATGTAGTTGGGAAGGCAATAACAGTTTAGAAAAAAATTTCCACATAACCTCAAAGAATGCTGCTACTATATCTCATATTCTTATAATAGTTGAAACTATCAGTTACAGTAAATGCTGCCATCTAGCAAACCAGGAGGAAACTAGTTGCACAAATTCAATGATACAACTTGCTTCCGTGCATCATAAGTATCTAGAAAAGGAGGTACCAGATCTAACATTATGCTAAAACATCCATCCCAGCAAATGTTGTGGTCTAGGGTTATAGCTTTTCAGCATCAAATGATGGCTATTGCTAGGGTGGCAAAAAGCAGGTCTACATCCAGTAGGATTCTTTGTTGTCCGAGAAGAAACTAGACCACAGAGAACCTATCATGCCTACAGCACATTAAGTTAATCCAGAGGAGATATAAAAGCAAAACGACTTTGATGACTGAACAATATCTAAGACAAGTTAAATTTTGGCAACAAACCACTAGAAAGGAATACATAAACTGTATAACATTACTATAACCCAGAAATCAATATTATAAGACTATACTTGTTCCAAAATTTTCAACCTTTTCTCTTTGACTTGGTTGCAACTCATCACTGCTGGTTTTAATCTCAACAATTTCTGCATCATTGTTAAGTGCCTCAAAGGAATGTGTACTTCTACCACAAAGACAACATGGCATATATCTCTTTTTACTCTGCGACTCAATGGTTTTTAGCATTCTGTAGATTTTTTCTGCATCCTTCTGCAAAGGCAGCATTGTTAGAGAATATACATAAAACTCGTTAAAGATCATAAAACAAACAGAACATTGCATGTGCATGGAAGAGTAGAATGAGCATAGAAAGGAGAAATACACATTTAAATTTTTTAAATTTCTCAACTCGTTTTTTTTATAAAAAAAACAATAACAAAAAGACCTAATTAGGACAACCAAATAAAAATGAGAAATTGGAAAGTTCAACTTAAATGCAATGCAATGCATCAGCACCAGCATTAGGATAGTACTTCCTATTTTATATTCTAAAATAAGTAAAGAATAATTGTTGGTGAGTAGTATCAAGTCATAACTGCATAATAACACTAAATAAAGTCAACGATGTAAAGATTTAAAACATGGTCTCAAAATCAAATTTGAGAAAATCATGATTACCTATTAGAGGTAGTATGCAATGGATCCATTTTCTTTTACTTCTCTTTAAGGTTTGAGTTGTGAATTCCAAAAAGAAACCACTTTATTTATTTGATAAACTGGAGAGGGATTGTGCTGTCCAAATTCAAACCCTAGACCTAATGTTAACCAAGACTTCAAATCAATGGAAGTCTTTTGCCACTAAATCAATGGCTTGGTTAAGAAACCACTTTATTTGGTCTATAGAACAAAATGATAATAAAAAAGCTAACATTTTCTGTTTGTCAGCACTAATAACATCCACCCTAGATGAACACCAAATTCATTCATCAGATGAAAGTAGTGAATAACTGCACTAAAGCAAAACCAGTTAAGTCTTCTCTTCTTTCCCCTGAAATGGGATAGTAAATTTTTTTAAATAAAAATTAAAGCCTTTTCAAATAAAAAATTCATATAAATTTACATCCCTAATATAGTCACTCAAGATTGATGCGTACCATTAACTTGTCAACTCTACCAGCCCGATATACCATCTGGTGGGACACATAGCTTGCTGGATAATAAGTTGAAAAGAAGTCTTCTACCGACTTGCTGTATGAATGATTCTCAGAACATGGGATGCTACGGACTAGAACTGTGAAATGACTTGGATTCACAGGAGAGCCAGTAATATGTGCTAACCTCATTTTAGTGATATTTTTGTACTCCTACATCAAAGTGATAACCTTTAAATGAATGCTAGAGGATGTTTACAAACGTATCAATAAAATTCAAACCATATATGAATAAGAAATGCTTTATGGTATGCACATCCTTACAAAGTGAAGCAGAACACAAGCTGAGCAGGATATGACATATAATGCAAGACAGTGGGTCCAAAACCTGGAATATTTTTAAAACAAAATGAAAAGCAATCAATAAATAGCGGATTTTATCCAATCTATTTGACCACAAAACCACTATGTTGGAGCTGCATCTCAATATCTTGGCCTGAAGAAGAAACAGTTAGTGGACCAGAAGACTTTAAAAAATCATTGCTTTTCAGTATTTAAATTCAATTCTTGATTAGATCTCTCCCAGGAATCTTTTAGAATTATAAAGGATAATAAATAAAAGACTTGGATTCATCCTTTTGGTTGCATACAAAAACATGGCATCACGAGTCCACATTTCATTTCTGGTCATGACATTCAAGGTTCAAGATGGCAGCATCCAAATAACAACTCATTGTAAAAAGGAACTACAGCAACTATCCATAAATAATAATGGGTTCAATTAACATACCATTTTGATCCCTCTTTTACATTTCCAATGGTAAATACTTCCAGTGATTCTGAATGGATTTGCTTGTGCTGCATTTCTTGTCCATAATAATTTACTGGAAGCAATAGAAAAACGCAAATCATAGCAGCAATGATGAATACCCGAATACTGTAAAGAACAGGAGGAAAATAGCAGTGCTGTTAGTAAACCAGGAGAAGAAAAAATAGACACTGACCATCCATAATTGAATTATGAAAGCACTTCAAAAGATGTTTGGATATAATTGCAAGCATAGACTTTTGGAGAAACTTAGTAGCAAAATTTTCCCTCAGAAAATTGGAAGACTTCAAAATTTTCCATCTGGAGAAACTTAATCACCTGAAAACAACTATTCTCAAGAAAACTAGAGCATCCACACCACCAGCAGCCAATATTTCTTCATTGGTCGCTTGCCAGGCCCTCACGATCCAGCTAGCAGAGGGAACAAGTCTCTCAAAGCGGAAAGGATCACTATGCTTTATTGGTTCTGAAATAAGCCTCCGCATGAAATACACACTAACATTGCTCGGTTGTTTCCTAAGTATGGAATACAAAGACAACAGCACAACACATACAGCAATATTGATCCCGGCAGAAGTTAAAAGAGCTTCAATGTCCATCTCAGTCCCCTCTAACCTTTTATTCAAGCTTTAGAAATTTAATAACTAAAGCACTGAACCGAGAAAGGACATGTCAATATTACTTTCAATTTGCTCAAAACAGAGTTCTTTTGATGACAACTAATGCAGAAAGTAGTTTGGCATCTGACACAGATTCAAGTGCTGCAAAATGGACCTGGGAATTTCATAGTTCAGAAACCAAAATTTAAAACCATTCTCATAGATCAAATCTCAAAAAAATAAAAACTTCAATAAAATTTCAAGTAAGAAAAACAATGCATAAACTAAACGCAGACGAAAAACATCAAACTTTAAAAAAATTAATAAAACCCCCAAATAAAAGTTGTTTTTAACTCTAATTTCCTTTCTAATTGAGCTACAGAAATTTTTAAACTATCTTTTTCCTACCTGATTAAATTTCCAAACAATTTCTTTTTTTTTTCTTTCAATGAATTTCTACAGTTCCAAGACAAAAGATTATACAAAAATTCAAGTAACAAAAAATGCTCCTAACAATTAGTTCAAGAAGGAAACTCAAGCAAAATTAAATCAATTTAGTTAAACAACCGATGGAAAACATAAAGATTAAATAAACTAAAAGTACCTGGGCAAATATCAGAGACCAAAAAAGCGTAAGAACTTTGAAAAGGTTACCAACGCAATGAGATTCCGAAGCAAAATGATTCGCTTAAAAAAGAAGGGAACTAAATACGTTTGAAAATTTTGAGTTATCACTTGTACGCCAAATGCTATGCTTTTCCTTCAACTTCAAATAAAAACAAAAATAAAATAAAATGGAAATAAAATTCGACCAATTTCCTGACAGATAAAGAAATCAAGAGCCCTAATTCAGAAATAAATTTTTAAAAAAGATTGTATTATCTTCCAAGGAATTTCATTTATTGAAAAAAAAAATTAGTTCATACACACGCAAAAATGTTTATAGTTTTGGTATTAGAGAAGAAGATTCCAGCGAATGCCACGTGTAAAGAGTCAAATTATTAGTAATTACTTATATTATTTAATAAAAATAATGACAAATATGTAAAAAATTAAAAAATAAAAATAAAAGAAAGAGCAATGATTTTCTTACCACGACAGCGACGGAAGCGCCACGTGGCGAAAAATAAGGTAACGGTACAAAATCTGAGATCCTACTACTCCATGTACAACCGCCATATCTGCTACAGTTTTTTTTGGTTGGCTGGCTTCACGCCAGTTTGTAGATTTTATTATCGTGCTTCCCGACCTATTTTTTTTGAAGTGGAATCGAGATCGTTGACCAATGACAGTCGTTGACTTTTTCACATTTGGTAATCAATTAGATGGATATGGGGAATAAATTTTGGGAAGTCTGGTAAAATTTTCAAAAATTTGAGGTCCTAATTAAAAAAATTTTAAAGTTTCAAGAGAGAAATAAAATTTTACAAAAATTTTGAGAACCTAATTAAAATTTTCTAAAAATTTCAGAAAAAAATTCATAATTTCCCATTTTGGGGAACACCCCTTTAGACCCTTTAAACGGTCCGCCTATATATCTATACTTATTGTCAATAATTGTAAAGGAAAATTATAAAAATAGTCACTTTTATTTGCTTCAGGTTATATTTTAGTCACTTATGTTTGAAATGTTACGTTTTAGTCACTTATGTTATTATTTTGTTACGAAGTGATCACTTTATCGTTAAATTCCGTTATCTTCCTAATGGTAATCCTACGTGCTAGTCCAACTAGATTTTAAGTACCAACTTGGACTTTCAAATGGAATGAAAATAAATATTTAATTAAATAAATTTAATTAATTAAAATTTTTAAACCCTAAACCCTTAACTAAAAAACCTTAAACATATTTTCACATACCTCTCTTCTTCATCTTCTTCCTCTGTTCTCCATCTTCTTCTTCTTCCCTTTTAATTCCAATATCTTTAGTTACAAATCTGTTTCAAAACTTGAATCTTTAAAATCCATTAACCAAAAAATTCAATATATTTGGTTTCAATATCTTCTTCCCGTTAAGTTTTTTTTATTTCAATATCTTTAGTTACAAATCTGTCTCAAAACTTGAATCTTTAAAACCCATTAACCAAAAGATTCAATATCTTTGGTTCCAATATCTTCTTTCCATTAAGTTTCTTTGGGTTAATGGGTTTCAAATATTCAAACTTTGAGACAGATTTATAATTAAAAATGTTGGAATCAAAAGAGAAGAAGATGAAGATGAAGATGAGAGGTGTGTGGAAATGGGTTTAGAGTTTTTTCAGCTAAGATTTAGGTTTAAAAATTTTAATTAATTAAAAATTTATTCTCATCTCATTTGGAAATCCAAGTTGGCACTTAAAATCTAGTTGACCTGCCACGTAGGATTACCGTTAGGGAGATAACGAAACTTAACGGCAGAGTGATCACTTCGTAACAAAATAATAACATAAGTGACTGAAACGTAACATTTCCAACATAAGTGACTAAAATGTAACCTGAGGCAAACAAAAGTGACTATTTTTGGAATTTACCCTATTTGTAATTGTATTAAATTCTTTATTAAATTGGTATTATGAGTTAATTAAATATAATTTAATTAAGAAATTATTTTTTTTGAATATACTGGTGTGATTACATGGTACTATCTGTTCATACTTTCTTAACCTTTTGACAACGCACACACACCTTACACACACAGGCGCTCGAACCTGGGATCCGTAAGATGAATAACATCCTAATAGTCACCCAATTATTAAAATTCAAAGCATCAAATCAATTGACATTTTGTTAAAATGTTTTTTTATATACAAATTAATAAATATTAATATGAACGTGTTTGTCTTTTTCATTTTGAGTAAAGTACACAAATAGTCACTCAATTATTAAAAAATATCATTTTAAGCATCTAAAAAAAAGTTTATAATTTAAGTACGTTACATAGTTCGGTCATATTGGTCACTCCCGTTAAAATTACAAACGGGAAGTTGATGTGATAATAAAAAAAGGTATAATAACAAATTTAGTCCCCAACTTTTATGTATCACATCAATTTACTCATAATTTTGAGAGTTAATTTTTTAAAATTATGACTAAATCGAATAATATGTAAAAGTTGAAGGTTAGATTTAATATTATACTGAATTTTTTAACTGTCGTGTCAACTTTTCATTTGTGATTTTAACGTGAGTGACGAATTATATAACGTGATTGTTCAAATTACAAACTTTTTATTGTGGGTGTCTAAAATTGTTTTTTTTTAATAATTAAATGAATATCTATATAGTTTACTCTTTAATTTTTTTTAAAATAAAATCATATTAAGGTAGAGTTTGTATGCATCAAAGCATAATTTGATATTTATTTCAATTTTTAATAAAAAATTTGTTTTATATTTTATTTGTACGAGTTTTCCGGATCTGCTATAATAGAAACTTAATTATGCCTAACATGTATATACATATATATTATTTTTAAAATTTCAGAAATTATTTTATAAAAGAAAATTAGTAGATTTTTTTGAGGGTATAGTGAGGAATTGGTAGAGATTCCGACCTCATTAAAATAATAATTTTTATTTAAATTTTTTAAAATTTTAAATTAATAAAAGTAAATTTACACTTTGATACTTTCTAAAAATAATACAAATTTAATTTAATCTTTTAAAAATTATAAAAATATAAGTTATTCAAATGATAAAATTATATTTTTATTATTGTAAAAATTAAAATTTAACTTCAATTTTCCTGAAAAAAATTCTACCTTTGCCCTGGTATAGTGTTGGAGTTGGTGAGAAAAAGTAAAGTAAATTTTGATTAGTTAAGAAAAGGAATTACGTCCCCATATATGGTAGGCAAATGTAAGTATAGAATAAAACCGCCTAACTAACTTCAAATCTACTAATTCCAGCTAACTAAACTAACAATACACATAACTAAAATAACTGCTTCCCCCACTCAAGATGGAACCTTCAGAATCTAAAGAAGGCCTTAAGCCTTCCTCACACCCTGTTACTTTTCTGGCTAAATTATCTGGCTGCTCATCCAACTTTTTGGTAGCTTTTATTTTGGTCACCCAACTTCAAAAGCTTTCAATTTCGTCATCTACATTTTCAAAATTTAAAATTTTAGTCTCCCAGGTGGTCCTTTTTTCATTGGGCTAATAACAAATTTAGTCCTCCAATGTTTACATATTTTATCAATTTGAATCTAAATTTAAAAATTTAACAAATTTAACTCTAAACATTTACAAAATTTGTCAATTTAAAAAAAAGAAAAGAAAAATAGTTAAAATATTTTCGTTCTCCTTCTGTAACCTTGCAATTCAGGTCACCCTGAACCAAGCGGTTCAAGCTCATCGGCTCGTCTCTACCATGGACTTGAAACAACAATGGTGAAACCATGTGTTAAAATCCGAACAATGTAAAACCAGAAAGAAACGACAGAAGAGAAAGAAGAAAAAAACAAAGTTTTTTGGACTAATTATAGAGAAGTCCCTATCTTTAGCCAAAAGTTAAAAAAAGAGGCCACATGTCAATCACTTAATCAATTAATGTGCCATGTCAGAAATCCTTTAATGGATTAATGAAATTTTTAATGGCATGACTAATTCAAATAATTATCTTAATTAAAATGATTAAATTGAAAAATAAAATAAAATTATTAAAATAGGACAAATCCTATTGTAAAGTGACAATAAATATAGTTTACCCTATTTTTTATTTGCATGGAAAAAATTGAATAATTGAGTTGAGTCTAAAATGAAAATTAAATTAAATGGTTCTTATAATTAATTTTATTTAGAATTGAAACAATTGCTAATTAAATAAATTTGTACATAAATTCTAAAACGGTAAATTGACATATTTTTAATGGAAATAGAATTTGATTGTATTAGTTACTTGATTATAGTTAATTTTAATTTATTATATTATTAGCGATGAAATTTGTTCTCTTTTTTGTGTGTCTGCAAGAATTTATAGTAGGTGTGAATTTTTTCAATTTATGTATCCTATCATACAATCCGTTATATAAATGTGCAAATACTCTTTTCTATTATGGATAGCGATAGTATAACAAATAATTATGGATATAATAATAAATGTCCTAAACCGAGTTTTTTTTTTTTTTCACTTTTGAATTAAGCTTTTACATTGAATTCCCCTATATTATGCAAATGTATCGATATATGAAAACAAATAAATGGCCACAAGAATTGCCTTACATTTTACTCTGATACACGATACTAATTTAATGACATAAATATCGACAAAATGAATTAACAAAACCTCTTATTTATTGATTAATTTTATTTAAAAAATTATAAAATTTATAACAGACTTAAAATCATTGTATATATCAAAATGATTGGTATTATTATTGATGAATAAAATTCAAGTGTAATTATAATTTATACTAATAAATATAACATAAGAAATTAAAATATAATTATACATTGGCAGAATTAGAATTTTTAATAATTGCAAATGAAAATAAAAACCGCTCTAATAATTGTAATTTCACTTAATTACTCTGTAATGTACGAACATACATTAAAATATATACTACAATAAATACAAATAAAGGTACAATAACCTAACGATGTTGTTCATCACATTCAGATGAAGATAATTTGTGAACCCAATTGCTGAGCAATTTCCTTCTTAAACTCGACGTGTTTTGCAGCTGACTACTGATCTTATTGCCAATCCTACCACCACAGCTTGAATGTTCAGCAAAATCACGGATTCGTCTGATCGCAATCTGCAGCGTCGCTTGGGACATATTAGCAAAGCAGACTCTGAACCACCCTGGTTCACTGCAATGGCAAGACTCACCCGCCGTTATATTCAACCCAACTTTGCATAGAATCGTCTTCCACAGCTTTGTCTCAGCTTCGAATGTGTTGGAAGATAAGAGATGTCTCATGTCCACCCAACAAAACAAGCCTGCATTGCTTTTTAAGCATTCCATTCCTGATGTTCTAAGACCTGAAACCAGCATTTCTCTTTTCCTTTTAAGCCTCTTTTGGTTCTCCTTCATGTATTTGCTGGTGAATTTCTTGTTTGCTAACATGTTGGAGAGTAGGAACTGCGTTTGCGATGAAACCAGGCCGAAACTCGACATCCTAGTGGCTGCACTCACCACTGTTTCATTGTTTGAATAAATCATTCCGACACGAAATCCTGGTAAGCCTAGATCCTTGGAAAGGCTGTAAACAATGTGAATGCGGTTCCATAAATTCGGGTTTTCATTTTCAAGGCTCTGATCCATTGCGGCTTCCATAATGCTTATGAAACCTGGAGAGTCAAAGACTGTTCCAGCAAAAACTTCGTCGCTCATGATATGAATGTTTTTGGCAATGGCAAATGTAATGAGATGGTTAAGCTCCTCCCTAGTCATTGTTGTGCCGAGTGGATTCGATGGATTGGTTATTAAAACCCCTTTTACCTTGAGGTTCAGTGTTTGAGCGCTCTGGTAAGCATCTTCAAGTGCAGACATTGTGATTCTGAACCCATTTGAGCTCCAACAATGTACTGGAACAATTTCTACCCCAGTCCTCCATTTAAGATCCCTATCGAACCTACAACAAAACATTGTTATGATCCATGGAGATTGTACAATAAGAATAGGGAGTTTAAAACATACCCAGCGTAGTATGGTGTGGGAAGAAGGATAGCTTGACCAGGATCAACAAGGCAAAAGATCAAAGTCTCATTAGCTGAAGTTGCACCAGCGGCAAGCACCAGGTTGTTGGGATCAAATTTAACCTTGTTCCCTCTGATTTTCGCCATGTACTCCACCAGTTCCTGCACAAATGAGGTGATTTAATTTACAATATATATATAGCGAGAGAGAGAGGGAGAGAGAGAGGGGGGTACGTTTTTGAAAGCAGGTAAACCGTGATAGTCCTGGAAGAGAGCCAGTTCCCTGAATACAGATTCTCCATCCTTCTTCAATCCCATGGCGTCCGGGTTTTTCCGTAGCCATGATTCTACCAGGTCGAAAGATACCTGACACAAATACGCATTATATCTATTGATTTAGCATGGATTGCCATTTTTCCAATAAATTTCATGGACTTATAATTCGGTTTACTGTTAATTAAATAATATTATTTGGCTTATATTCCTGGATAGATTAAGGGTAGTTTACCGTTGAAATTGAAAAGTGTTCTAAATTTTTTTAAAAAAAGTGTTTTTTAAAATTTTTGGGGTTTACTATTATTGTCAAAAGTTACCGTTGAGAAAACAAAATTATAATTTTAAACATAATGTTATAAAATAGAAATCTTAATGAGAAGATAAAAAGGTAACTTTAAAATCTCTATTTAAAATCAATATTTAATTTGAAAATTTGCTTGTTTACTAAAATTTTTTGTTTAAAATCGAAGTGTGGATTGAAAAAATGCTTTTTAACTTCAATGCTAAACAAAGCCTAAATCTACTTTTTCTAGAAAAAAATTAGTTTGATTAGACCAATTAATTAGTTGGTTTTTAATCGCATTATTTTGGGTTCAAATTATTTTTGGTTTGAATTGTTTTAAGTTTGTATCATTCAAATTTACTAGTCGAGCCATTTCAATCTTTATCATTTAAGTTTGTGGCTCGACTTAACTTGATTAGCATAGATATTATTGCTAATCTAGGAGGACGTTGGTTTGAGTGCCCTGAAGTACTTATCTTCCTATTTATGGGTTTGGGAGAGGCTATAAGTAATTCTAAGCATTGTGTCAAAAAGAACAGATATAATCAGAACCTATAATAAGATTGTTTAAAAAAATTTATGACTCGAGTTCAAATTAGTTGTTTGAATTACTTCAAATTTAAGTTATTTTATTTCAAATTTGATACTAAAAATTGACATATCTAAAAAATGCTTCATCAATTGAGATTAAAAGAAAGTAGATTACATGGCACCTATACTTTGTGGTAAAGGAGAAAATATTAGACTAAAAATATAAAAACATCAAAGAATTAGTGAATCTTTCTACTTTACTACTTAAACATTTTGAGATTTTCTTTAAATTTGTAGTATACCAATTTAATTTAAAAATTTATAAAATATATCAATTTTTTTTTCAATCTTTTTTCAAGTAAGTTGGTGTTCGGTAATTTATGACACCAACTAAATTAGAAACTTTATAGAATAATATAAATATAGATAAAAAAATTCAATTAATATAAAGTATATAAACCCAAAATTTAAATTTACAATGGCATTATGGTTTAAGAAAAAGATAGGAAAAGAGATATGGTGTTTTCTGAATGATAGTAAATAAGAAAAGCAGTGGTAAAAACCTGATTCTCAGCAAGCCCCATCTGAATAATCCCAGTGGGATTAAGAAGTTCATGAAAAGGATTATTGTCATAAAGTTGCCAGCCCAGGAAATATGATGAGTCTTCTCCATGACTATTGCAACTAGCCTTGCTTGACAACATCCCCCTTATTCCTTTCCCACTGCTTCTCAGCTTGGTGGGTTTTGTTTATAGGCTCTTCAGGGAATTATGGCTATTTATACTCTCATACTCCCCACCCACACTTATATATATATGTGTGTATGCATGTGAATTGACCATTTTCGACCTCAAATTCTATTGATTGGATTGATGGTCGAATAAGTTAATCATTGTTAAATAGATTGAATTGTTTGTTCAAGAATAATAAATAAAAATTAAGAAATAAAATATTTTGAACCAATTGAAATGCCTTTTTATTATTTTTTATTTGTACTGGTTTGCTCTATTTTCAACTATATATTACAGGTCGAATTAATTCAATAATCAATTTTTAGCTCAATCAGTTCTACTAATAAGTTGGATCTAGTGTTGATCATGTTATTGGTTAGGCAGTTGTGGTGAACTTGTTTAAAGAGTTTTTAATGATTTTATTAAGTAATCAATTTTATCGTCCATTTTTCTCTTTTTATATTTTTTTATTCACTCTATGTACCTTTTCTCTTTTCAATTTACAAATTTATTTTGTAAGTATCTTTGTTGTATTTACAAATTGTAATGGGCATATGATGGTGTCTGTCGTCGTTGAAATTCTACCGATCATTAGCACTTTCTCTTGGAAAGTAAGTGGCTCTTCATCGATTTCTTAATCTATTTATGTTTTGAGAATATTTCAAAATAATAAATAATTTTACAAGTTAGTTTGGACTCATGTTGTCTTAAGTTTTATATTTTTTTTTGTTTTTTTTCATTGTTTAATAAGTCTTCACTGTAGAAATTTTTGTTTGATCTTGTAACACGTTTTTTAGTATTACTTATGAATGTAGTCTTGCTTTTGCAAGTGATTTTAAGAATGGTTTTATCGTCGTCCTCTCCAGTTTGGTGGATGATCAGATCTTTTGTCGATTTTTGTCTGTTGCTTTGGACCATCCAGGATTGATTTTCTTATCGTATTAAGTGTTGACAACCACTCCAGATATGTCATATTTCAATTGTGACAGTATCAATTGTCAACGTGCCATAACGTTCTATTGATATCCCCCAAATTGTATAGTTTCATTCATGGGATGAACTAATGAAATTCCATTTAAAAAAATGTTTAACCTAAATAAATGTTCCACGGAAGAAGCTTCACAGAAGTCAACATTGTATTGCAATTAATAATAATAATAATAATAATAGTAAATTATATGGATTAATATTTGATACATTAGCATGTACTTTTTTATTACACAAACAATTTTAAAAATTTGTCATGTGTTTTTTTAAAAAAAAATATTACTATACCACACTTAATCTCTTTATTTTGTTTATAGAGTCTAAAAATTAGAATGCACAAAATTTTTCCAATCCGTATTCCTATATATAAAAGGAAGGTCCAAATGTCTTTCTCATGCCGACATTTGATACACACTCACCATGCTTTCTTTTTTTTCATTGTATAAAATAACGGTTAATTTTTAGTTTTGGTCTTAAATTTGATATTTAATCAATATATTTTAATTTCTAACATAATTTTATTTTTATATTTTTATAATGTTATTAATTAGTTCAAACAGTTAATATTATTAACTTTTCAATTAAAATATCACGTGGTTATATATAATTTAAAAGCAGATTTTTTAATCTAAAAAGTAAAGAGATTAAATTCTTAAAAATAAAAGTTGAAGGATTAAATTTCAAATGTATAAAGTATAGGATTGTTTGAATTGAAGTAGAATAGCCGGTTGGATAGGGAATTGATCGAGGTATTGGTCAGAAGAGGTATAAGACTAATTGACCCGCAAACTGATTGAATTAATTTTTGATAATTTTTTTTAATAATTTTTTTAATCAATTTATATAATATGACTAGTTCAACCACTAATTCGATTCTGAAAACTTTACTTCAAAATATATTTAAATTTAAATTTTCATTATATAAACAAAGAAATGAGAAATTAGTAATAATGAAAAGAAAGGTTAATGGTTGAAGGGAGGCAGAAATGAGAGAAATGTGGCCCATACATCACCTGACTGCCAACGTTGGGAAATAATATCCACTTACAAACAAAGTGCCCCTTCCCTTCCCTTCCCTTCCCTTCCCTTCCTCCAATTTCATGTCGGCCATCATCTGCTTTGTCTCATCACATTTGTATTTCCAACCAATCACATGCTCCCAATAATGTGGCTGTCTTTGCAGGATTTTTCTAAACCCTATTGTCTGTCAATAATATATTTATTTTTTATAAAAAATTATATTAATATTTTTAATTATAAGACGTTATTACTGTAATATTTGAACTTAAGACACCATAAATCTAATGTTTTAACTTACTAATAAAAATTTTATCATGTGTATGCGTGTGGAAACCATAAATTTGAAATATAAGTATGTGTTTAAAAATAACATACGAGAAATAATAAAACATATGACTTGAAACTAATGAATAATAATTACACATGAAATATGTATAATATTAATTTAAAAAAATAACTTTAATGGTATGAGGTATGAATGGAGGCCCAAATTAAGATAACATCCATATCCTCAATCTGAACACCCTTAACAAAACTTTTGGGAAGGGGTCTCTGAGTTGAACACTTAGGTTTTGTTTAACATTGCTTCTTAAAAGCACTTTTGAGATAAAAGTATTATTAAACAAAACACTTTTAAGTTTTTTAAAAGTGCTTTTGGCATCAAAAATACTTTGAAAAAACACTTTTTGGTAAAAGGAAATAGAGAAAATTTTAACTTTTTCTCAAAAACACTTTTAAAAAACACCGCTAAACTAACCCCGCATGGGATAACTTTTGGAACACAAACTCCAACCTCCTTATAACTTGCCTTCATCTTGCAAGAAACCGACAGCATCCGAGTTTATCTCAAAACCCGATCAACTCAAAATGAATGAAACAATTATAAAAATATATAGTGTAACCATGCACTTTGGAATAGTTATTTCTACATCATTTCAGCCTTTACTTCGAGTTAATTTGTTTGAAGATGTAGTGCAGTTATGTCAGAAGATGTAAATGGGTAAAACAGCTAGGCTTTTGCACCAAACACCCACTTATATGAGCTGAAAGTCCTCCAATACATAGGTATGAAAACTATGGATAAATACAGCACTTCCACTTATCTACAATTCCATTTTGGGGACTCTTGTCTTTTCATAGTTCCATCACCTTTATCTTTCTCATCACCATCATGTCCTATGCCCCCCATTGTTAGATTACAAAATGCCACATGTTTTTCCAACACAAGTTATTTTGAGTTTGGTTTTGTCCGGAGAAACATTATCTATTGCACTACTTACATGGGATTTATTATATTTCTCCTTATAGGGAAGAGTAACAGGAGAAACTTCATTTACCATTGCAACTCATTGCCTCTTTTACATGAGCTTTTGCTTGCATATAATTGGAACGAAACACCTGTCTTTGTAGTGGAAGAAGGTTTATTTGTTGCTGTCGCCCTAATATTGGTGACAGTCAACATGCACTCCATTAGGTCTTGTCTCATTTATTCACATACCCATTCACCCTTTCTAAAACCCTACCTTTCTTACAATTCATACATTTATATTATATTTATATATTCTTTTTTTCATATTATATATTGTGCATATCAATATATCATGTTAGTCTTTGGCCATAGAATATAGAGCAGGTTGGGTTGGTTTCTAATTGAGTCCATCTGTGTTGGATATATTATTTTACATTTTGAATTTTTTGTTTCATGGATCGAGACATTAAGTTTAAATCATTTCAATTTTATATTCAAATTATTAATAGATATAGAATGATTTCGATTCAATTTAAGAGACATGCAAGCTTTGAGAATGATTATACTAGAAAAACTTGTAAAATGTTGCTCGCAAATCTTTAGAAATTTTGAGCACAAATAATAGGTCCTGGATTAAAAAAAAAAAAAAGTTAACTTTTACCACTAATCTTTGTAGTTTGTGAAAGTTGCAGATTTAATTCATATATTTTAATTTGATAATTTTTAGTTCTTATATTTTTCAAATTTTAAATTTTTTTTAATATACTGACGTGATTACATGGTAGTATCTACTCATACTTTCTTAACTCTTTAACAACGCACACACGCCTCGCACACACAGGTACTCGAACTCGAGACCCCTAGGATAAACAACATCCTCTTTTCCACTGGAGCTACTTGTCGGGTTCTCAAATTTTAAAATTTTAATCCTCACGTTAAATTCATTCATTTAAGTTCTAATATTTCCCAAATACGATGTAGGAGACATATTACATATGTGTAATGTCATGTCAACTTATTATTTTCAAATATAACTTGGATTAATGACAGTCTTTTTCATCAAGATTGAAATTTTTAAATTCGATAAGTATAGGAACTTATAATGATCCCATTAGAGAATATGGATTAAATCTATAATCCTACACATAGTATAGAACTGATAATTGAATCTAACCAAAGAAAATTAATTATTACTATTTGGGTCAAGACTAAAATTTCAAAATTCGAAAAGCACGTGAACTAAAATTATCCAATTCAAAAAATACATAAACTAAATATGATCAAATTAAAATACAGGAATTAAATTCAAAAGTTCTGCAAAATACGTAGACTAATAGCCGAATTTAACTAAAAAGATTATAATTAAAGTTGAATTGTTGTCATAAAACATTGTAAAGGAAGATTGTTAGTTAATTTCCCTCTATGCTAAATTAGGAAGTCGACATGCATGGTTGTCTGTGAAGAGGTTGGAGAAAACATGTCCAAAAGTGGAAAATGGTGGGGGGTTAGTACATAGGAGGAAATGAATGAGGGAAAAAAGATTGATCCATTAAATTTGGTGAAGACACGTGGAACAAGAAGGATCCATGGACTACTGCTGCCGTGTTGCCTTGCCTCAATTCTCCTCATGGTTTCCACTTTGGTCCGCAAATCCGGTTGTAGTCAACTCATACAATCAAACCACAACAACAAATAATATTGTAACTAGAACCGTTTATTTATTTATGATTGAAGGTCCGTTCGATATTTAAGAGGATTTTACTAAAAATATTAAGTTCGAAAAATATGTTTGGATAAAAAATTAGATCCGTTTAAAATATAGGTCGAGCTCGGGCTTAAACATTCAAGGATTGAGTCTGGCTCGGCTTAACCCTTTTTAAGTTTATAATATTTTATATTATGTTATTTTTATATATTATGTTATTTAGAACACATTAAAAAATTAAACTTATACTAAATATATAATACTACTCTAATGTAAATATTATAAAAAAATTTAATAAATAAAAAATATATAAATATATTAAATCTTAAATAAAACAATATAAATATTTTTAAAAAAATTAAAAAAATAATATGGGCGGGCCAAAAATGGGCTTGAGTTAATCTTTTACAAACATGGATAGGTTTAAGCAAAATTTTAAACCCAAATTTTGAATCAAGCCAGATTTGAATAAACATAAAGTATGTCAATATTATACTTAAACCCGACGCAATCCATGAACACCTCTAACCGTAACTAACGCATAACAGATGGCTTTATCATGCGCACAATCAACAAATCATATAATACTTATTAAGGAATCAAATTCCGTAAATCCAATTCTATATTTATAATTTAAAATTTTGTCATCAGTGAATATTAAAATATGTTAATATACTTTATTTTTATTGATATTTGTCATTATACTTTAAAAATATGATTAAATTTATCACTTAAACAAAATTTTATCACTAAACTTTAAATTTTACCAATAATTTTAGTTTTTTAATTAAAATTTATCACTTAATATGGTTTAACTTAAATTTTTGTCAAATAAAAGAAAGAATTCAAAATAAAAATAAAATATTAAATTTTCTTTTTATGGTTAATTGTTCATACTATATGAATTTATTATTTTTAAGTGTTAAAATAAATATTAAAATTTATAATTAAATTCTGGCTTCAAATTATTTTAAATGAAAAATGAATAGTAAAATAAATAAATTTTAGTGACAAAATTCAAGTATTAAATTTATCATTAAACATATGAATAAAAATAAATATAATAACTTGAATCTATAAGACAGTGGTAAACAAAAAAGTAATAAATGTGCAAATAAATTAAAAATTGTGGATGTGGTAATTTCAGGCCATTGAACAAACACAACTTTAGTGGTTTGAGTGAGTTAAGAGGGAGACAAAGTGTTTCAGATGCAGGCATGCTTTGTTCACCCAGTGTTCCATTTGGAGGTGGAAGTTCCAATTATTTTGGGTTTTGTTTTTAATATAATTTACTCTAATTTTTAAATACTTTTTGAATAGTTGAAATAAATAATAACATTTTGAAAATTTCACTTGAAAATGTAAACCTAAATACTAATTTTTACACCCGAGTAAAAACTGTTTTTTTTGTGAATAACAGAGAAGGACAAAATCCTAACAGCAATGCAATTAGTGCGATTTGAACTCAAACCACACTTAGGACGGTGAAAAACTGCTTTAAGCTATGTGTTTGGCAATGCTTTTGCTGCCAATAAATGCTTTTAGCACTCCAATAACATTTATGAACTTACTTGCATCAAACACTAAATTCATTGACATTCAAATCTTTTTACTTAGCATCTCATAGAAGTCGGATTACCCTTACATTTTAAGTTTCCCTATGTCTTTAATATTGAAATCAAAGACTCCAAACCTTCAAAATAATACAATTTTCTATGGTTTTTAATATTTTTATAACTTTTTATAAATTTTTTTATCATTTTAATATTTTTTATAATTTTCTATAGCCTTTAATTATTTTTCTATCATTTCTAAAACATTTATACTATTTTATACTTATTTCACCTTTTTAATAATACATTAATAGTATTATATAATATTTAATAATTTATAATTTTCCTAAAATTTCTAATTATTATAATATTTTCATATTTTTCATAATATACTAATAGTATTTTATAATATTCAACCATTTTTAATAATATTTATAATATTTTATATTTTTCAAAATTTTATATAATATATTAATATTTTAATTAGATTTTTTTTATGAGTTTTATAATTTTATAAACTTGTTATAATATTGTAGTAATTTTTGGACTTTGAAAAATTAATTAAGCCCTCCATTAACATTTTTTTTTTATGTCAAAAGCCACATTAGCGGCCATGTATTTATTTTTTCATGTCAATTGTTATATCATCATTTAAAGGATGGTCAAGCATTTTGACGAAATATTATATTTAAAAAGTGTAAATGATTGCTAAATTTCGGTTAAAAGCTGAATCAATTGTAATTTTTAATTAAAGTCTTAGTTGATTTTTTTTAATTATTTTATAGGAGCATTTCTAACCCTTAAGCATAATTGGTTTTTCACTTAAATTATTTTAGGCTAAAGGGTGTTTAAAGGCCTTGAACATTTTTAAAAAAAAAATCATTCAAGCTTTTATATTTTTTTTACTTAATTTAGCCATTAAATGTTAATGATTAATCATTACAGAATAATGTTACCTGTTTTTTTTTTTTGAATTATTTTCACCACCTGACATGTCAAGATTGTGTCATAAAATTTCAATCAATTAAGACATTTTAACCGTTAAAGTAAGATCAATAGATTGACAAGTGTCCTATAGCGATATAGTAAAATATTAAAAAAATATATTTTAAAAAAAAGTACCCTGTCAGTGTACCAAATACTCATCCTTTTTGGAATTTCATATTATTTTTTTTGCTCTTTTCTATATTTTATAATATTTATAATAATTTTTATTTTTAAATATTTTGAATATTTATAATATATTTTTTATTTAAATAATTTTTATAATTCATTTTTTTTGCATTTATATATATATATATATATATATATATATATATATATATATATATATATATATATAATTTTTTTATGATTTACTATAATTCTATTTTTTATGATTTTTAATTTTTTTAAGTTAGAATCTTCTACCTTAACTTTTAAGGATATCCACTCATATTCTCTTTTGATAAATCAAAATAAAAATTGTTTTTGAAAAAGAAAAAAAAATTATTAAAACCCAAATCTGTTCAGAAGGCCAAGTAGATTTGTTCGTAAAAATCCAATTGGGTTTATTTTAAAGCCGAATTAAAATTTTTAAATTTCGAAATGCTAATCATCCAAGGCCCAATTCATTTTTAAGCCCAAATTATTTTCTTTAAATCAAGTTTAAAGCCCAATTCGAACTCTTATAGCAGGGATAGGAAAATTGCAATCCAGTCCCTTGTGTTTTTAAATATTTTTAAAATCCCTCCACCTTTTTTTATTTGGGCAGGGTCCCTCTGTGTTTCTGAGTTAGTTTCGAGGGACCTTCGCCTTTTAAAATTGCACAATTGATCCTTGGACTTTTTAACTTGATTCTAATTTTACAATTGATCCTTGCACAATTGATCGTTTAGAATTTAGGTTTTGAGTTTCAAGTTTTAATGTGTTCAAATCCCATTAGATTTCTAAGCTTAAGATTGATTTTAGATCCTTAATTTTAAGTTTAATTTCTTTTTTTGGTGATAATTTTAAGTTTAATTTCTAGTTTGGCTTAAGAGGTTATAAAAAAAATTAAGTAAGCATTCAATTAAGTTTTAAATTTCAATTTACATCAATTAAATCTTTTGACCAACAGATTTCGTCTTTGATTGTTACTATCGTTGGCGAACGTGACACTTATTTAGTGCAAATTGTTTATTTTTTAATATAAAAAACTGTTTAACTTACATCAATTAATTTATCATGTTATTCGTCACATCATCAACTAATCATAATAAAGCTAACAACATCACGAGCTTTTAGGCAAACATAATTTCGAGAGTTGAATTGATTGGTTATTTTTAATTAAGAATTCAGTTAGATATTATTTTCGATTATGACTCAATTAATTATCAAATTATTTTATAAAAGTTTTTTATTATATTAAATTATTTCATGTTAGATAATATAATTATTTATATATAAATAAATATAAAATTAAATTATATATATAGTGAAAAACGATTCAAAATCAAAATTTTAATAGTAGGAAATCAAAAGTAGCAAGGGATAATGCTATAAAATTAGGTTCAAAATGCTACAATATTTTTGCAGGCATCATGCAATTTTTTTTACAACTACAATGAAAACTCTTAAAATGAAATCATAAAAATCAAAATATTTTTAATTTTTAGATTAAATTGAATCTTTCGAACCCATAGATTTATTATTTAATCTAGCCCATTAAACATATATTTTAGTGCATATATCTTTTTGCACATATATTTTGGTTGCCAGATTTTAAGTGCATCTCAATTGATTAATAGTATTCAGAATTAATTGAAAGTGAAATCTGGGATGTAGGACATTTTTCACCTTTTACTTATTATATAGTAAAAAAAAAAAAAAGGAGAGAAATGTTGAATTTTATGTTTTTTATTTTAGTGAAATAAATTAAATCATAAATCTATGACTTAAGAATTTAATTTAATCCAAAGCTTAAAAACATTTTAGATTTAATATTCTAATTTTGAGAGTTATCAGTATAATTATCTTAAATTTTATTAGGGAAAGTTGATATTTGATGAAAGAAAACCAATATTTAATCTGAATTAATCTTTAAGTCAAATTTTAATATATTCAAAAAAAAAGTTTTGATCCTGTGTGTTGGTCTAATGATTAAAAATATTTATTGTTTCAAATTTGATTTGAATTTGAATCGTATTAATCATATTGTTATTAAAATTTTATCTTCTCCTTATAATTAAAAAAAAAAGTTCGATCACTACTTTACTTTGCTCTAGTTTCATTGATTTTTTTTTTTGGCTAAAATTATTTGATGATTATTACCGTACTCTTTTTTTTCAAAACAGTGGTCTTCAAATTTCAATTCACATAGAATTTATATTGCCAAAATTTCATATATGATTTAAGCGATGAAACTCCAAATTTTAAAAAAAAAAAAGAAATTATTTATTATTTATCTCTTAGGTTATTATCTCTTAAGCTAATATATTTTCATGTATTAAAACAGTGGTCATTTTAAAAATCACTCCCATCCACGGTTGGGAGGGGCCCGGTCTTTTAAAATAGAAACTTTTTCATTAAAGTTTTTTAATTTTTTTAAATTTTAAATTAATAAAAATAATTTTACATTTTAACCCTTTAAAAATAATTAAATTTTGATTTAATTCTTTAAAAATTATATTTTTACTATCGTAAAAAGTACCATTTAATTCCAGCTCCCGTTAAAAAAAATTTCATCCCCACCCAGCTACTTTATTTTAATTTAATTTTTATTATTTCTCTTTAATATTTTCAATTTTTTTAAAATTAAGTAAAAATTTGAACATAATTCTTAAAAAATATTTAAATATATAATGTATGAATTCTTAAAAAACATTTAAATATATAATGTATGAATTTTTTTCTATATTATGTTATTACATTTTTACTCTTTTAATACTTTATATATATAATAATAAAATAATAATTTTAGATAGTAGAGTGGCTCGGGATGAGACAAGTAATTACTATAACCATTCTATATCTACAATCCAAAAGAAAAAAAATGCACCCCACTCCGCCCCTCGCATCTACTTTTCAAAAAAAAAAATCAACTCCATTTGAAACGGATCGATTCAAAATCCATCGAGCGATTCAAATTTTATCATCTCCAACGATTAGTGAAATAAAAAAAAAACTTCACAAACGAGATTAAAATGTATACATATTTATATTTTTTATTTCTAAAATATAAGAACACATAACTAACATTCTTATGATTTTTTTATTTATTATCGGTAGAGGGAATAATAATCTAAAAATAATTAATTAATTAATTAACAGAAACACAGACAAGTGCTTGAAAAGATAAAATAAACATATCAACGTCAAAAACAGTAATGTTGTTACTCATACAAGGTTCATCCACCATTTTTGGGAAACATGATTTACTTATGAAAAGCCTAAAGAATTAAGTTACAAACCAGTTTGTGGTGGTCATTTGGTAAATTCTTCCCTCATTTTACAGGTGGAGGAGCTCTATAATATGCAGGCACTGTCGCCGGAAAAAACATTTGCCTAACTCCTTCTGCTTTGATAATGGGAAAGATGATACCTGATGCTCCCTATAACACACAATAGATAACACAGACGCGATAGCTAAGTAAATAAAAAATATTCATCCATATTGCTGAAACACGAAATTAAAGAAAATGGATCAAGATCCACACCGATATCAATCTAGCTCCAATCCAGATTCGCTTAGGTGAAGGGAATGGCAATAGTAAACGACCAACACCGTATATTGCCACTGCAAAAAAATGTAGAACCAAGCTCAAGGGGCGAGGGTTTAAACCAGACAGCAAGGAGATAGGTCCTGTTGAGAGTACACCACCAAGACTTAGATAATCGAAGCAAGCTTGTCGCATTTCCTTCCTTGCTTGATCAGGGGAAGCGCAGAATACCTTGTACAAGGCGCCTGCTAAGGTGTTGATGGTTGATGCCACGGGCTGCACAACATGACATCACCTATTTATTAACTAGTTCTTTTACCTTTGGAAATGTTGAATGTTTAGTTAAATTTTGAGTTCAAGATTTTGACAATTTGATTATGATTCACCTTCCGCAATGTGTAAAATGATTCAAGATATTTGCAGAGGATAGGAGCATCATTGAGGTCATGTAGAGGCCTTAATAAATCACGGAGGACAACAATATCGGATAAAGCAACAGTCATTCCTCCACCGGTTAATGGATGTCGCATGTTGAATGCATCTCCCATTAATAGGGCTCCAGGGGTAGGATGAGGAGCAGCCGGCATGCTTCTGTTCGGCATTGTCCTAATATTTCCCTTATCAACAGCTGCTACAAATGAATCGTAGATTTCTGGGGGAACCTGTTAGATATGCAGCAAATTGACATTCCAAGACTATTCAGAGCTTATTTGTAAAAGCACAACTTCAAGAAAAACAAATACAGCCATATGGAGATTAAATGTGTAGACGTGAGAGCAGTTAAATACCTGGGGAGCCACGACGGTCTTTAGATAATTTTCCATCTCACCATTTGCAAGAGAAGGAACCTTCTGACCAGGTACATCAACCATACAGCGAGTCTCTGTGCTGCTGATCGGATAGAACAAAATGGGGGAAGGATCAGCTAGTATAACATGCCCATGATTTGAGTATGGAAGATGATAATTCTCCAGGACCAATCCCACAAAACAAGAAGGTATATCTATCTGCAGATTGTAATTGAGGCCATCTTAATTTCTGAAGTTACTAGTTTATTTTAAAAACTAAAAAGGGAATAAGAAGAGAAATATGAGCAAAACAAAGTTGATATCTTGACTCACCTTAGGGTTGCAAAGGGAGCGACGCAAGTTCGAAAAACAGCCATCACATACAATGGTCAGAGATGCAAATGCAGTCAATTCTCGACCATCTTTAGTTTTGTACTGCACTCCTCTGATTATCCCTTTTTCTTCAAGTAGAGAAGTAACTGTCCCTTGCTCTAAATGTACACTGGGAAACCAATGGGGGAGATTTGTTACCATAATGCTACATTAGGCTGTTGAATACTGTCATAATATACAGGCCACTGTTTCTAAAGAGCCAAAACTTTGAGAAAAATATGATAAACATAAATCATAAACAACTGATTAATAATATCTAAAGAGGAAATGATATATTTGGGAAGGGAAGCTGATTTCTCCCGCATCCGCTGAATGAAACGTCCATTGTGAAAGCTCCTACCAGATACATCAGAGTGGAACTTCTCTAATGGGTAAGAAAGTCGAGTATGCTTCCCATCCTTGAAAAGAGCATAACCAAATACTTGCTGAGCATCAATTTCCTCTACACAATCTGCACTCAGAAAATATAGAAGGCTCATCAAACTAACTCCATTATGCTAAAAGTAATCAAAGAAATTAATAAGTAAGTCTCAAACACCTACCTTCAAGTCCCAACTCGATTAACTTGAGATAGCCCCCTGGTTGTAGCAATTCCCCAACAATACGGTCAGGTTCACTCAAGTCTCTTTCAATCACTTGCACTCGACGTCCATCCTGCATATTGTACCACATAATCAATATACTGCTGAAATAACTTTGGGTTAAATAATGATTTGGCCTCTATATTATATACTAGCTCTGTGGTTAATATTCTTCCTCCTTCCTTCACTTAGCTAGGATATAATCTAGAAAAAGGGGACATCAGAACAAAAAAGGGGCATAGAGAATGCAGAGTTCAAATTTTTCCTGCAATAAACGTGTTTGACACTATTCAAACACGGATATAAGGATATAACCAAGGGTTCTCTAAACACATGAAAAATTTAGAAAAAAAATTGAACAAACTCTTATCGAGCACATATCCGTATCTGATGATTGCACCCGAGTTCAAGTAACAGAAATTAATCAACATCCGATCAAGTATGGGGAAGGAAGTTGGAACAGACAAAGAAACATAAAGCATTAGTTATTAAAGCAACAAAAAGTCTCTACTTGCCCTAGGCAGTCCTCCGTGACAGCTCGTATACAAGATGTTTTAAATTGGCAGTTACTAATTATGAAGAAATTGAGGTCTGCAATATTGCTAATAGCAACAGACGGTTCATTTTCTTCAAGTTCATTTCGGTATAAGCTTCCAATTATAATTGCTAAATGGTAAAAAAGAGAAGTCAATGATACGAACCATTATTAAAATGCTAAAAATGGTAGATATCGATTTATAATTATAATGCTAAAAAATTAATCCCAGAACCCATGGCAGCTAAAGTCTTTACTTTTTTTTTTTTTTAAATACTGATGCACATTTGAGAAGCCACAACACATTCGAAAAGTAAAGAAAATACATAACGAACTGTATAAAGAAAAATAAATAAAAGAAAAAGAAAAAGATGCATGGCGTTTTAAACAGCAAAAGATCCGAGAAAGTGCGAGCATGACATAAAGGATAGAGAGGACTTTAAACTTGTTCAAGAACGAAAGGAATAAAAGAAGTAGCGAAACAAAGAAATGTTTTGCTTGTTCCCTGATTGGTTACTAAGAAAATGCAAAGAAACAAAAGAAAATACCTTGCCGAGAGTGTGAGCGAGGGCGGAACCAGCAACGCCAGCTCCGACGATGATGACATCAGCGTGGCTGACGTCAGCAGATCCGCATTCTCCGTTACTCGTTAGGACGGTCTTCACGGACTCAGTTCTGGTCATGGAAATCCCTTTCCATTTCTGCCTTCTCGAAACGACACCGCATAGTGCAACCAGGGCCATCACGGAACACAAGATCCATCCCAGCACGTATGAATCCGCCATTTCCTCCGTCGCCAAAAAACTAAACCAGAAAGAAAGAAAGAGAGAAAGAAAGCTAAGCGTATACAAGGACGTCGAAAATCTCTCTGTCTGATTTTATGGAGTTTTGAATTCGATGGCTGCAACTGCTGTACTTGGCTTCGCTGGCTGTCGTTAAATTTGTTTTAGAAACACGGGCGAATAGTAAGTAATAAAGGAAGGGACAAACGGGGGCCTTTTTATACTCCACGCATACTCACACCTCTCACCACCTACCTCTTAGGTTAAATTCTGCCCGAAGTCCCTGTAATATTCAAAAGTTTTGAATTTAGTCTCTATACTTTTAAATTTCAAAATTCAGGCCCGATTGTTAACCTTGTCTTTTTTGTTAATTTATTTTAATCCTTATACTTTTCAAATTGGTCAGTTTTAGTCTTTTTATTTAGTCTCGACTCAAATAGTAACAATTAAATCTGTTTGGTTAAATTCAATTACTAGCTTTGTACTATTTATGCAATTGAGATTTAGTCCATTTTCTTCAATTGGTTCATTCTAAGTCCATATACTTTTCAATTTTTGAAATTTTAATTTTAATGCAAATGACCGTCATTAATCCATTAACTGAATTGTTTTGTGAGTAATATGTTGAAACAATCAACTAACATGATTGTATACATATGATAATATGTTTGACGCATTAAATTTTGAAAATAGCATAACTCTACTTGAATTTCATAATTATTGTTCGACGAGGATTGAAATTTTAAATTTTGAAAAGTACAGAGACTAAAAATGACCAAATAAAAATATAGTGATTAAATCCATAATTTTTTAAGTATAGGGACTAATAGCATAATTTAGCTTTTTCAATTTAATTGATTGAATTGGAAAATTTAAAATAAATTTAAAGAAATCGAAAAAATCTAAAAATTAAAAAAGGTTATATTTGCCAAATATATAATGAAGAAATTAAACATTTTCTTTAAAAATAATCAAAATTAAAAAAAATCAATTTTCATTTTTTTTTATAGATTTTCTTTATTCTTGATTTTCAATTTTTATTAAGTTGGATTTTTGATGTTAAACTTTTTATTATTAGTAGAACTAATTAAATCGATCTAATTTTGATAATATTGAACTATACATTTCCTGTTTTACTCAAAAAAAAAAAAAAAACTGTACACTTCCTTGTTTTTTCTTAATTATTTTTTAAATTGGTATGGAACATGTCATGAGATCAAGCTAGTTATTACTTTTAGTGGGTTCAAATTTCAGTTGAAATTGAATTAACTGATCAAATCGATTTAATTCGGTTAATTGCTCAGTTATTGATCTAGTTTAGTCGGAGGTCGATTAAATTTTTTTTGAAATTTCGGTTAATAGTTAATTCGGTTTGAAATTGAGTAATTAACAGAATTAACCGAACTTAGTAAATAATATTATATATTATATGTATTGGACTATTACTAATTCGATTAATTTGGTCAAATAAACATTATCAGTTTATTTTTATATATGATTTATACTTATTTTAACAAAAAAAAAACAAAACATATAAATTTCTATTAATTCTGTTAATAGACCGAATTAACTGAAATATTTCGGTTCGATTAATTTTTTTTGAAAAAATTTCGATTCGGTTAACGGTTAAAAGAATTAAAAAATTCGGTTAATACTAGTTCGGTTCGGTTAATCAATCAGTTAACTGTTTGAACACCCCTATCTATCCCAAATGGGCTTAAATTTGAATGAATCTTATTTGGAGTTATATTTTAATAAAAAAATAAAATATTATTTAAATTTAATTATAAAAATATTAATATAAAAATAGTTTTAATTAAAAATACCATTGAGGCCTCTGTATTTGGTGTCAGATTTCATTTTGGCCCCTTTACTAAAAAAAGGGGCAAGTTAGTCCCTTCACATTAGATCATAGAGTAAATTGGTCATTTTTTATTAAAAATTCTATTCATTTCTATTGTTAAAAATCGATACGATTAACAAAATAACCAAATAATGACATATGACATGCCATATGTATCTCATGCTAACGTACAATGATCAATTTTTAACACTAGAAATGAATAATTCTTTTAACGGAAAGACCAATTTACTCTCCTTTTTTTGTGAATTATAAGGGGAGGGCAAAACCCTAACAACAATGCGACTAGCGTAACTCGAACCCAGGCCACACTTAAGGCAATGAACACCCTTGACCATCAGGCCAATGCACGGGGTTTAGGACCAATTTACTCTTTGATTTAATGTGTAGAGATTAATTTGTCAATTTTTTAGCAAAGAAGATTGTCAAAACGTTTATTTTTGGAAAATAAACAGGTCTCGAAAAATTTTAAAAAATCAAAATATGGAAAAAGTAGGAGTCGCCGCCAATCTTTTTATTTGGTGTGATTGGATCACCACAAAACGTTTAAAATCTATTTTGAAAAATATTTTGGTCTTCGAAATCTAGAAAACGGGTTCGAGAGTCGATTACGTGTGAGGAAGGATTAGCACCCTCACACGCCCAGAATTGGTACCACATCGATTATTTTCGGGTCTTGATTTAAAAATTTAAAAACTCGAGAAAAATTAAAATACGATCCTTAAATGCATGATTTGTTTGATGTACACGTTTAAGAAGGAAAATCGAATATCGTGAGGAAGTCTCGTTATTTCAAAATGATCGAGGAAAGAAGTCACGTCCAATGAGTTAGGACATAACATCTCGAGATCTGAAAATAACGAGCATTCCTTCGTTGCAGGTTTCGAACCTTTAAAAGGGTATTCAATTATTCCGGTTTGAAGGAAAAATCACGACTAGTAAGTTAAGGCACAATTTTACAAAATCCAAAATAAAGGAACATTGTCTCGATTTTAAAACATTCGTATATTTAGAGAAAATCAGAAATCAAATTTAATTTTAAATATGATTGCGCAAAATTAAATAGAACAATTAAGTAGATAAGCAAATGTAGAAATTAAACATAAGATAAAATACGAAATATGATAGAATCGAGAAAAAAATAAAAAAATATGATTAATTAAAAATACGAAGAAAAATAATTAAATTTTGTATAAAAATTGAAGAAAAAGGAAAAACAGGGTCGAAAATAAAGTTTCGAAGAGTTTAGGGTTAAAATATAATTTTGAGAAAGTTTAGGGGTAAAAGTTTAATTTTGGGAAAGTTTGGGGTCAAAAGGCTATTTTGGAGAAATTAGGGTCAAAATGTGATTTCAAGAAGTTTAGTGGTCAAAATGTGATTTTGGAGAAGTTTGAGAGTGAAAATACGATTTTGGAAATGTTGGGGATCAAAATGTGATTTTAGAAAAGTTTTAAGGTTAAAATGTGATTTTAGAAAGGTTTAGGGGTTAAAATATGATTTTTGGGAAGTTAAGGGTTAAAATGTGATTCTTGGAAAGTTTAAGGGTTAAAATGTAATTTTTGGGAAGTTTGGGGTTAAAATGTGATTTTAGAAAGTTTAAGGGTCAAAATGTGATTTTTAAGAAATTCAGGGACCTCTTGAGTAATAAACCCAAAAAAGAGTAACACGTGGCAACTTCTCCGGCTTTCAGAAGTGAAAGGACCAATTTGAAAATCATTTAAAATTACTGGGAAAAATTTATAAAAATAAAACTTAATTTAAGGATGAAATTGAAATAAAGGAAAAATAGAAAGGACCAAATGCAAAAATAACCCAAAAAGGAACACGTGGCAGCTTCTCAGGCTTCCAGAGAGTCAGAGAACTAATTGTAAAGTAATCAAAATTTCTGGGTAAATTTAAAATAAATTAAAAATGGCATTAAGGACTAAATTAAAATAACTGAAAAATACGAAAGGATTGCGAGCATAAATAGACCATTAAATGAAAATACGCAGATCTTGAGTTGGATTGGAGTGGGTCAGATCGGATTGGTCAAAATGGCACCATTTTGAAGGGCTATAAATACCAAAAACTTCAAAAAAAATCATTTTTATACCCCCTTTCAAAAAAAAAACCTGCTTCTCTCAAAAACACATCTCAGGCATGAAAGCCTTTGCCTTGGCCGGACTTTCTTCAGCTGTCAAAACACTGTTCGCCTGCTGCCAGCCGCCGGCCATCGCCATCCACGATGGTGCCAAGGTAAAAACTTCTTCTTTTCCTTTTTTTTTAAAATAAATTGATCGGGGTTTAGATCTAAACAGATCTAACCCAGATCCTCGTAAAAAAGGGATCGATTCTGCCCTTTTTTTTTTTTTCAAATCTATTTTCATTTTTTTACCATTATTTATTTATTTTATTATTCTAACATGTGTTTTGGACAGAAACTTGAGCCTCGAAATCCTCCACGAACAGAGGAACTCCGTTCACAATCTCGTTGGCGACAATTTGGATCCAGGTGCGCCCGTCAATCGTCTTCCTTTTTTTCTTATTAAAATTATTTATTATATATTTAATGTACTTATCTATTGCATCTTGGAGTGAGTGCTAATAATGACAGTTAATAAGATAATAAATTATGTTAATATATATAATTAAAACAAAATATTTCGAATTTCAATAAACAAATACACAATGATTAAATATACCTTGCTAACAGTAGGATGCGTTGAATCTGCTTTGCTCTGGTCAATGTATTTTCTATTGCTCTTGTTTGCAATTTTCGAATGCACTATCTGTATTGAAAGTGAGTTTTGAAACTGTTTGTATGTATTTTAAATGCTCCTAGATCGTAAAAAGAAAAAAGAAAAAAAAGACCCCATACAAATTTACATTTTTTGCTCTATATAGCTATTTTTTACAATCATTATAATTTGTCCTTTGTTATTGAAACTACTGACTTCTTTTCTTCAACTTGTTCTGCAAATGGCAATGGCGGTGATGGTGACTTGGTGGTGGTGGTGTCGACGTGGCAAGCTCTGAGTGGAAGAGATGGAGGCAACAGAAGCTGAATGGATGGGTAGGGCGGCAGCAAGTGGCTTAGCAGATTAGGGTTTTTGGTTTGGGCCTTTTGGGCCCCAAGTGTTTGGGTTATGTAATTTAGATCTGTTTGATTTAGGTGGCCAATTGGTCATGGGTTTGTTTGTAATTTGGATTTCACAATTTGTATTTGAACATTCTTTTTAAATTCAAATAAATTTAAATTTAAAATAAATAATTTAAAATTTAAACTTAAGATTAGGTTCAATTTGGTTTAAATGTTGGACCTGGATAAATTGGACTCCAACAAAGATAAAATATAATTTATCTCTTAATACAAAGATTTTCATAATATTTTTACCATTGAACTTAAATAAAATGTCTAACCATCATGAGCATGTCTAATTATGAGATTGTTTAATTTGACTTAATGGTTAGCTTGTGCAGCTTTAGTTCTAAGTTATAAGTTTATTTATTTGTGTTTTATATTGATTTGATTTGATTTTATTGTTGCTCGAATATGTATTTATATTTATGAACTATCATAACTCTTTATATTTACATTACACGTTTAAACGCATTCAAATTCATTTTTTTAAATTATTGTAATAACAATGATACCGACTCAACTAAAAATTTATTACATTTTAATGACTAATTAAAAATAAATTCTCTTCTTTAATAAAATTAACCTAGTGCTATTTTTAATAATCAAAGATTAGGGTAAATGATGGTACGATATAATCAAGGATTATAAAAAAGACATTTAAATTAAGATTTATCATGGTAGAGACGAAGTTAAAAAAAATTTTGAGGGTGGGACAGAATTAAATTGTATATTTTTACAAAAAAAATGAAATTTCACCATTTTAAAAACATTAAATCTTTTTTTTTTCATTTTTGAAAAAGTTAAAGTGTAGTTTTATCCTATACTAATTTAAAATTTTTAAAATAAAAATAAATAAAGGTAACAATTTTCATTTTAGAGAGGACCGCGGCCCAATCAACCCCCTTGGCTCCGACGCTATCCATGAGTATATAATAATATAATATTAGGTTTAATATAATATTTGGTACCTGAATTTGACATTTTTTCTTAATTTGGTATCTAATTTTTTTGACCCAATTTGGTACCTGAACTTGATACTTTTTCCTAATTTGGTACCTAAAGTTTTTTTAATCCAATTTGGTACCTGAACTTGGCATTTTTTTTTCTAATTTGGTACCTAAGCTTTTTTTTAGATTCAATTTGGTACTTAAATTTATTAAATATTATAAAAATTACACAAAATAATAACAATGTTGAAAATTTTTGTTATGCTACAAAAATATTGTCAGAGTTAGAGAAAATTCATATTAAAAATAATTATTGAGCTATGCTTAACGAATTAATATTTAAAAAAAGATTAGGTACCAAATTAGGAAAAAAGAGTCAAGTTCAGATACCAAATTGGACCTCAAAAAGTTTAAGTACCAATTTAAAAAAAAATGTCAAGTTTAGATACCAAATTAAGAAAAAAATGTCGAGTTTGAATACCAAATTGGACAAAAAAAAATTTAGATATTAAATTAGAAAAAAAATGTCAAATTCAAGTACCAAATAAGCCTAATATTTATTATGTGAATTTAGAGTTACCCACTATCTACATTTTCAAAAGTGTGCTACACATTTACTTGGCTTTTTAGACTTCACCATATCCTTTAAAGTTGCTAAATGCTTTAGTTGACAAAATCTAGACTTAATTTTTTTGGTCATTCTTTGAATGCACTCATTTTCTTCGGAGCTAGATATATTCAAGTTTCAAGTGGACTTGCCCACTCACTTTCTTTGGAGACTAGATAAAATAAAGTTTCAAGTGGACTTTGACATGCATAATAGGAAACCAATTTTAGATATATGACACATGACAAATATGTCAAAAAAATATAAATAATTATAAGCAATTATTGGGTGTAGCGGTAATGTATATTGCAGTCCTGTTATCTCTTTTAATTGGAAATACGTGACGACACGAAAAATTATCTGAGAAACATTCTCCACTCTTTGCAAACCGGATGGTCATTAGAAGCTTCATCTCTTAACTCAACCACTCGACCAGGCGGGAGGTATTTAAGGAAGATAGCCACTCGTTCTCTTCGAGAGGATACCACTACTCGTTCCTTTGAGCACTCAGCTTTTTATTAAGAATATGTTCATTTTGGTCAATAAATCTCACGTGGGTTTGACTATTCTGTACCAGGAATTAAAAGGAATGACAGAATACATCTTATCAAATGAACACCCTCGTCCCACCATAGACATCCGTCTCACACATCCCCAATGATGATCTGATAGCGAATCTACCGTTAAACCACCTAACACGAGGCCTTACCTATAAATAGTTCCCAAGATGATAGAGAAAAAATCAACTCCCAGCCTTCACCTCATTACTTCCACTCTCTGGCTTTTCGCCCAAACAAAGTGAACCGACCTCCGTCAGTTCCACCAAATATTCTTTGTTGATTTCACACATCAAGAATTCTCAAAGGGGAACACTTTTTTGAATTTTTAAGATAACATTGTTGGGAAAAACAACAATAAACTTCAAATATAGATAGTAAAACGAGCATGAAAAATATAAAAATATAAAAAATTAATAATTTAAATATAATTGTGACATAAAAATTCATAATATAAAATTATGAATTATTATATTTTTAATAAGTGTGTGTTAAAATCTTCACAATGTGAATTCAAAGTCAACCCTCAATACTTTTTTCCTCCTTGTTATCATTTCAATCCTCGTGAATTGCGAGGGTACTGAACTTTCTCTTAGCTTCACAATTATTTTAATTAAGCAAAAACAAATACATTCTTAATCAAAAATTTATTTTGTGAAAAATTTAAAACTATAATCATAACAGAAGGATAAATGTATTCTACACATCGTTCAAAAATAAAACTTAAACAAATCTGAAGATGTTTTTTTAATCCTATTTTTCAAAAAAGAAAAAAAATGAATTTCCTTTTTAAAAAAAGAAAAGAAAGAAGGACGAATGACTATTCATTTGATATACCGAATCATCATTCGGTGAAGGGGGTTAAGAATAGTCAATTCAACAACGAACGTAATAGAAAAATTTTCTTCCCAGACAATTTTACCTTGTATTTGTTCACCCATAGATTCCGTCAACTTCATCGTTGTTGTAGGTGCCTCTCTCGATTCTGTCCTTAAGAACCGTCGATTCATCTCTGACCCGTACCCTGCCTCCGCAAAGCTGCCTCCTTTCCTTTGTGAGAACCTTGTAAGTTCCCTTTTTCTTCCCCTTCTTGTTTTATAATTTCAACTGTTTTATAATTTTTTGTCCCTTTGTGAGAACCGTCGATTCATCGTTGTTGTAGGTGCCTCCTTGAATTCTGTTATTGGTTTCGTTTTTTCTCTTTCCTTTCGAAATTTTTTTCAATTATCATTGTTTAATAATGACCCAAAAGAATATTGAAAAATCTAGTTCACAAATTATTTTTCCATTATTTTTCAATTATTTTTCCCTCAATACTATATCACATTTGAAGTCTTACATCACGTTTGGTTCGTTATAATGGAATAGAGCTGTAATGGAATAGAGCTGTAATATAATACAGCTGTAATGGAATAGGGTTGTAATCAGTATTTCAGTTGTTTGGTTGAATGGAATGAAATAAAACTAAAATAATATTCTTGTGTTTGGTTGAATGGAATAATACTGTAATAGCATAAGGAAAAAATCTTAAATGACTAGAATACCCTTAGCAGAGTTTTTTAGTTAGATGATTATTGTTATTGTTGTTAAATTTTAATAAGATTATTATTAAATATAATTTAATAAAAAATAATTATTTTAATTATATTTTAACTTGATTATTATTAAATACAATTTAATAAAATAGTATATAATTTAATAACATTCTTAATATAATTATTATTAAAATATGAATTAATAAAAATCATAATATATAATATTAGAAAAATAATATATAATTTACTTTATTAATTTTAAACTATAATGCATATTTAATGTGCTTAAATATCATTAGCAAAATAAATAATTTAATTATCTTCTAAACTAAAAAATAAAATATTAGAAGTATAAATAGCTTGAGAATTACATTTTACATCCAAACAAAATCTATATGTCATAATCTATATATTAAATTTTATAACATCAAAAAGTTAGAAAACATTTCTCTCTCTCCCTCTCTTTAATTTTTTTGATGAAAATATAATATGTTTTAATTCCTAAAATAATTACAATCGATTTTATTCTAATTTTTTTATAATTAGGTGAATAATACGATCAAAATGAGGGTTCAATTAAACCAGAAAACAAGATTGTGCCAATACAGATAACAAAGTCTTTCAACATTGAATCTCAAGATTTTATTACATAGCACACACATGATCCAAGCTGCATCAACAGGACAACCAACTAGTGTGTTGGTGTATACATGGACGTAATTCATGAAGCTCTAGTACAGACCTCCTCATCACAGACCCAACCTTCTTTTGCATCAGCTTTTGTTTATTTCTCTAGGGCACATTTGGGATGTAGATCAAAGTCACATTCTTCACAGTAGAATGACCAGACTTCTCCCTTTTCGTCGCATGCATCACATACATAATTATTGCGACGAGTGAGCACCAGCTCATGCTCCTCATGCCCCAATATGATCAAGCACACTAAAAAGACCTACCAAGCCTGCGTATAATGCTTTAGAAACATAACAATTATATAAGATTATCCAAAAGAAACTCCCAAAATACACAAAATCTCTTTCCAACCCAACAATTCATAATCGAAAATACCCTAAACAAAACACTACAACATAATTGCTGAACTACAAAAAGATGCCATCTTAACAAGACCAATTCGATTCAAAATGAAAAAGGAATTTCTCAGTAGAAGAACTCCTGTACTTTCCCACCAACATTCTTTCTTCTGGCTTCTTCATGGTCCATAATTCCAGCTGATGTTGTCAGCACAATATAACCATGATTTACACCACCACTCACCTCCTACTTGTAAAAGAGAAATGTTCTAAACATGAGCCATAAGTTGTAAACAAATTATATACAAAATATTAACACACCAAAGCACAGCAAAACCTTCAGAAAGTGTAGTAGAAGAAATTTTGATTAAGAAGAGCAAAGGGATTATATAGCCAACCACTAGAAAAGGCACGCATCTTCTATTTTATTTTGCAAATAAATCCAAGAAAAGAATGAAAAACAATATAACCTTTTTCAAGCCACCATGATAAATAACACCCGCACAAAGAGAAGGGTGTTGCAATCTAAACATGAGCTATTTGTTAAACAAAATATTTACCATACCACAACACAACAAAGCATAGCCAAAACCTCTAAAGAGAATAGCAGAAGAAATTTTGATTACGAAGAGCAAAAAGATTCATATCACCAACCACTAGTTAAATGGAAATTTAATTAAGATAAACCGAAAATGAATTCCAGGCTTTCTCTTTTACATCTTTAAATTGTATGGCACTCCTATCATGGAGTTATGTGGCGAAGTTTTATTATGCAAAGTTGAAATAGATATGCATATAAGGGCAATGAAGACAACTATTTACCAGAAAACCCAATCAGCAAGCATAGATTAAGTATAAGGACAAAAAATAACATTTCAATAAATAGCCCAGAAATGGTTGCTGACAACATCATTCAATGTACATTTCTGAGATGAATCTACAAAATGTATATCCTAGGAAAGGTAGAATTTCATTTCTCACCAGCTTATTTAAACACCAGGTTTAGAGAGCTCCACTTTCTCCATAAAACAATCCCAATAAACAACACCATGAACATAGAATGCCACCATAACAATATCCAGGTTATAAATGAAATAAAATTATAATGACCATTTCTTGGGAAATTGTATTCAGCTTGATCTTTTCCCAAAATATTAGTTAACTGAACAATCAATTTTATAAGAACATGAACATACAATCATAGCCCCATAAGAACTTATTGAGAGGCTTAAGACCAAAACTTCACTAAAACTACCACTCCTAACAATAATGCTTAGAAGAAGACAACTACCTATTTTCTTAACTGAGGCACAAGAACAGATCATACAAACATGTTGATATTACCAAGTGAAAAGTTCATAACAAAACATCTACTCTTTTTTCTTTTTTGCTCAATCATAATATAACAGAGTTAAAGGCAAAGGAAGACCTTGCCAAACCAGAAACAAAAATAGGGCTGCCTGCAACAGCACCCTCTTTAAACCAACAAAGCTCACAATAACAGAAAAAAACATCCCTAAAGAATGAAAATTACACCCAGCAACAAACTCGACAGCCAAGCTACAGAACCAACAAAACAACCAAGCAAAAATACTATAATCACCTTGCAATGAAAACCTCAAAAACCAGATTACCAATGAGCTTTAAAAAAATTATTTGTGGATAGACCACAAAGCATCTACTCTTTACTTACTTGTCCTATAGCACTTAAACTATCCCTTACATGCTAGATTCTAATTCACAGCAGAAATATCATAGAACTTTCACATCTTCATGGCTCTAATCACCAAATTTTTCAAAATCAACAATGATTTTTACACCTCCAAGACTTCAAACATGATATAGTATTGAGGGAAAAATAATTGAAAAATAATGGAAAAATAATTTTGTGAACTAGATTTCTCAATATTCTTCTGGGTCATTCTTATAACAATGATAATTGAAAAAAATTTCGAAAGGAAAGAGGAAAATGAAACCAATAACAGAATTAAGGGAGGCACCTACAACAACGATGAATCGACGGTTCTCATAAAGGGGAAGAAAAATTATAAAATAGTTGAAATTATAAAACAAGAATGGGAAGAAAAAAAGGGAATTTGCAGAGGTTCTCACAAAGGAAAGGAGGTAGCTTTGCGGAGGCGAGGTACGGGTCGGAGATGAATCGACGATTCTCAAGGACAGAATTGAGGGAGGCACCTACAACAATGATGAAATTGACAGAATCTATAGGTGAATAAATACAGGGTAAAATTGTCTGGGAGGAAAATTTTGCTATTACGTTCGTTGTTGAATAGGCTATTCTTAACCCTCTTCACCGAATGATGATTCGGTAAATCAAACAAATAGGAAAGGAATAGTCATTCGTGTAATGAAGAAAACGGTGAACCAAACTATGGCTTAACTGTTTATCTAAGAATAAGGAAGTAATGGCTATTCCATTCCCTCCAACCAAACGTGGTGTTGGAGATGTAAACATCATTGTTGATTTGGAAAAGTTTGGTGATTAGAGCCATGAAAATGTGAAAGTTCTATTATTTTTCTGCTGTGAATTAGAATCTAGCATGTAAGGGATAGTTTAAGTGCTATAAGACAAGTAAATAGTAGATGCTTTGTGGTCTATCCAAAAATAGTTTTTTTAAAGCTCATTGGTAATCTGGTTTTTGAGTTTTTCATTGCAAGGTGATTGCAATATTTTTGCTTAGTTGTTTTGTTGGTTCTGTAGCTTGGCTGTCTAGTTTATTGCAGGGTGTAATTTTCATTCTTTAGGGTTTTTTTCTGTTATTGTGAGCTTTGTTGGTTTAAAAAGGGTGTGTTGTTGCAGGCAGCCCTATTTTTGTTTCTGGTTTGGCAAGGTCTTCCTTTGCCTTTAACTCTGTTATATTATGATTGAGCAAAAAAAAAAAAGAGTAGATGCTTTGTTATGAACTTATCACTTGGTAATATCAACATGTTTGTATGATCTGTTCTTGTGCCTGAGTTAAGAAAATAGGTAGTTGTCTTCTTCTAAGCATTATTGTAAGGAGTGGTAGTTTTAGTGAAGTTTTGGAATTAAGCCTCTCAATAAGTTCTTATGGGGCTATGATTGTATGTTCGTGTTCTTATAAAATTGATTGTTCAGTTAACTAACATTTTGGGAAAAGATCAAGTTGAATACAATTTCCCAAGAAATGGTCATTATAATTTTATTTTATTTATAACCTGGATATTGTTATGGTGGCATTCTATGTTCATGGTGTTGTTTATTGGGATTGTTTTATGGAGAAAGTGGAGCTCTCTAAACCTGGTGTTTAAATAAGCTGGTGAGAAATGAAATTCTACCTTTCCTAGGATGTACATTATGTAAATTCATCTCAAAAATGTCCATTGAATGATGTTGTCAGCAGCCATTTCTGGGCTATTTATTGGAATACTGTTTTTTGTCCTTATACTTAATCTGTGCTTGTTGATTGGGTTCTCTGGTAAATAGTTGCCTTCATTGCCCTTATATGCATATCTATTTCAACTTTGCATAATAAAACTTTGCCACATAGCTCCATGATAGGAGTGCCATACAATTTAAAGATATAGAAGAGAAAGCCTGGAATTCATTTTCGGTTTATCTTAATTAAATTTCCATTCAACTAGTGGTTGGTGATATGAATCTTTTTGCTCTTTGTAATCAAAATTTCTTCTGCTATTCTCTTTAGAGGTTTTGGCTATGCTTTGTTGTGTTGTGGTGTGGTAAATATTTTGTTTAACAAATAGCTCATGTTTAGATTGCAACACCCTTCTCTTTGTGCGGGTGTTGTTTATCATGGTGGCTTGAAAAGTAAGGTTATATTGTTTTTCATTCTTTTCTTGGATTTATTTGCAAAATAAAATAGAAATGCGTGCCTTTTCTAGTGGTTAGCTATATAATCCCTTTGCTCTTCTTAATCAAAATTTCTTCTACTACACTTTCTGAAGGATTTGGCTGTGCTTGTGCTTTGGTGTGTTAATATTTTGTATAAATTTGTTTACAACTTATGGCTCATGTTTAGAACATTTCTCTTTTACAAGTGGGAGGTGAGTGGTGGTGTAAATCATGGTTATATTGTGCTGACAACATAAGCTGGAATTATGGCCATGAAGAAGCCAGAAGAAAGAATGTTGGTGGGAAAGTACTGGGGTTCTTCTACTGAGAAATTCCCTTTTCATTTTGAATCGAACTGGTATTGTTAAGATGGCATCTTTTTGTAGTTCAGCAATTATGTTGTAGTGTTCTGTTTAGGGTATTTTCGATTATGAATTGTTGGGTTGGAAAGAGATTTTGTGTATTTTGGGAGTTTCTTTTGGATAATGTTATATGATTGTTATGTTTCTAAAGCATTATACGCAGGCTTGGTGGGTCTTTTTAGTGTGCTTGATCATATTGGGGCATGAGGAGCATAAGCTGGTGCTCACTCATCGCAGTAATTATGTTTGTGATGCATGCGACGAAAAGGGAGAAGTCTAGTCATTCTACTGTGAAGAATGTGACTCTGATCTACATCCCAAATGTGCCCTGGAGAAAGAAACAAAAGCTTATGCAAAAGAAGGTTGGGTCTGTGAGGGGGAGGTCTGCACTAGAGCTTCATGAATTACGTCCATGTATACACCAACACACTAGTTGGTTGTCCTGTTGATGTAGCTTGGATCATGTGTGTGCTATGTAATAAAATCTTGAGATTCAGTGTTGAAAGACTTTGTTATCTGTATTGGCACAATCCTGTTTTCTAGTTTAATTGAACCCTCATTTTGATCGTATTATTCACCTAACTATCAAAAAAAATTAGAATAAAATCGATTGTAATTATTTTAGGAATTAAAACATATTATATTTTCATCAAAAATAAATAAAAGAGAGGGAGAGAGAGAAATGTTTTCTAACTTTTTGATGTTATAAATTTTAATATATAAATTATGACATATAGATTTTGTTTGAATGTAAAATGTAAATCGCAAGCTATTTATATTTCTAATATTTTATTTTTAGTTTAGAAGATAATTAAATTATTTATTTTGCTAATGATATTTAAGCACATTAAATATGCATTATAGTTTAAAATTAATAAAGTAAGTTATATATTATTTTTCTAATATTATATATTATATATTATGATTTTTATTAATTCATATTTTAATAATAATTATATTAAGAATGTTATTAAATTATATACTATTTTATTAAATTGTATTTAATAATAATCAAGTTAAAATATGATTAAAAAATTATTTTTTATTAAATTATATTTAATAATAATCTTATTAAAATTTAACAACAATAACAATAATCATCTACTTAAAAAAAACTCTGCTAAAGATATTCTAGTCATTTAAGCTTTTTTCCTTATGTTATTACAACATCATTCCATTCAACCAAACACAAGAATACTATTACAGCTCTATTCCATTCCATTCAACCAAATAACTGAAATACTGATTACAGTTCTATTCTATTACAGCGAACCAAATGTGATGTAGAAAAGATGAAAAAAAACATTGCACCCCCTTTTGGAAAGTTTAAAAGTTAATATTAAAGTTGAGAAATAAAAAAAAGTAATTAAAAAACTCGAAAATTTTCAACAGACAAACAAGTCGTGTTAAGAAAAGGAGATTTTTTTAAGAATTAAGATGAATTTGAATGGACGGTGAGATGCAATACAATTAGCTTGCTTTTTATCCTACATTACAATTTATAAAAATAAATTGTACGAGATTTTTTTTTTAATTTCATCGCCAACCCACCTTTAGATTGTATGGTATTTTGCTTTTAGAGAAATTTATGAAAATAATATATAAAAAATTTATTTGTGAAAATGGTATATTTTTTAGGTTACACCTGACACTATTCTCACACCCCTAATAAAAATAAAATTCAAAAAGTAGAATAATTTCTGTGACCCTCCAATTTTAAAAAATATAAATGAAATGTTGAAATAAGTTTTTTTATTAAGTTGAAGTTATGCAAAATCAAAATAATGATTTCAAAACAATTTCCAACTCATCGTTGCATTTGTTTATCAAATTTTTTTTCAAATGGGGAAGAAAAACAAACTTGCATTCTGCTTGAGGCAGTGAAAGAGACCCCCCTTTGTAGAAGGAAATTTTTTCCATTGAAATAAAAAATCTAAACAAAGATGTCTGATTCTATTACTATGGCAGAGCAATAAATGTCCAGTACAAAACTGCAGGGTTCAACAACTAAAATTTAAAAACAAACACAAACGTTTCTTATTTGTGGACATTGCAGTCATAAATTGCACAACACTCTCCCCCTTAGAGAGCAAGTTGAACCCATTTAAGGCAAAAATGAAACTGCATCAATGCTTGAAGTGCCTCACATTTGTGAAAAGCAATGAAACTCCATACTTGTTACAACAGTCCACAGCATCCCCATCTCTAATGCTCCCTCCAGGCTCGGCAATCGCTCCAATACCACTTTCACAAGCTTCTTCCACTGCATCTTTCCAAGCTGTTAATTCAAGAACACATCTTTGTTACCAAACAGGTTTATATTAGACCAAGGAATCATTGCTACATTGCATGCCTGCATACATGTCCATTACTTAACAACATTAAGGAGCAGAGAACTTTTCAAATTACCAAATGGGAAAAATGCATCACTAGCCAAAGCAGCTCCCTTGACCTCATCTCCTGCTTTCCTCAAAGCTATTCTGAAGCTCTCCAAACGGTTTGGCTGCCCGCTTCCCATTCCCAACATACGGTTGTCCTGATGAGTAATGTCAACGGGTCATCAATCTTGTGATAGTAAGCTTTTCTTTTCATGGCAGTTTTATGCCAACTTTTATTAGAAGAGGACGCAGATATGTTTATCATAAGGATCTCCAGGCCAAGTAGCTTATTAAGCACCATTTTAACCAGTATTGAATATCCTAACAAAATAATAAGTACAAACCTTTGCTATTACAATAGCATTGCTCTTGACATGCTTAACACACAGCCATGCAAATTCTGCATCACAAAGCTCATTATCTTGTGGCTTCTTCTCGGATACCACATTGAACTGGATATCCTCGGGGGTCAAATCATCTGAATCCTGGGCTAACCAACCACCACCAACCTGTCGTAGTGAGAGCTTCCCTTTCTCATTCTTCTTTGCTTCAAGGATCCTCAATGTTTTTGATTTTCCACGGAGTATCTCAAGTCCCTTCTCTGTATACTTAGGAGCGACAACAATCTCATAAAACATTCGAGTTACACCATCTGTTGGGCTTCGAAACTCTCGAATTTCCTTAGCAAGAGCCTAAAAGCCAAAAGTGAGCAACCAAAACGTCTAAAAGGATGCTCTATCTTGAAGTTGAAGGTCGCAAGCAGATAAGATGATGGTCAATATGTGATACATAGACAACACAATTGCATATAAGGATTCCAAAAAGCTAATTAACTTACCTCATCTACTTCTATGTTGAAGGCTACAATTCCTCCAAATGCACTTACTGGATCAGCTTTCACAGCGAGCCTGTAAGCCTCAAGGATGTCATCACGAGAAGCTACTCCACATGGATTTGTGTGCTTTACAACCACACATGTAGGGTTCCTAAACTCAGAGACACAATTCCAAGCAGCATCGGCATCTAAATAATTATTATATGACATTTCCTGCACCAAGATAAGTAACCAAGGTTATGCCATGGAACTAAATTGGACAAAAAATAGAATCATAGTATTCCAATTTGTTAAGGATTTTATGTCCTCAACCACCATAGTAAAAGGAACAGCAACAAACCAGCCACCCTTCAAACTCAGCAACAATAAAAATTCTATCTGCATTTGCATGATAGAAACTAATTGAAGAGGAAAAGGTATGATGTGACTGACAGTCTCAAATCCCAAAATTATAAACTAAATTAATCACCTTCCCATGGTGTTGAATCGCAGTTGCAATACCACCAGCATTGACCTCAGACAGACTCTTGTCAACATAAAATGCAGCCTTCTGATGAGGATTTTCACCATAGCGAAGTGAACTTTTGAGGGATAATGGCACCGTCAAGCTGGGAGGGAATTTATCTTCCAACAGATAAAAGAATTCTGTCAGTCTAAATTTGTAACATTTGTAGGTAGCACTTGATAAAAAAGTTTAATGAGTATATTGCAATGATTGTTTTAAAGAAAAGCATTTTCTTTTTATGTAACAAGTATATTTTGTTAGGTGGGGCCTCAGCTTACGGAATGGAAAGTTTCTTTCGTTTCATCCAAACATCATTAAATAACTAGAGACCATTTCAACTACAATGATCAGATTCAACTTAACACATAAGAGCACACCTCCCACAGTCTGTTTCCAGAGCCACTCTGAAACTGCAGAATCATAAGAAGCAACATGCTCAAAAGCCTTCCAAGCAAGCTTTCTCTGGAACTGTTGGTCATCCTGACTGCCTTTAAGGAATTCAAGGAGTGCAGGATAGTCTTGTGAGTCAACAACAACCAGGACATCCTTGTGATTCTGTATAAATAAATGTGTCATTTTGCAAAAGAAAACGATTAAAACAAAGAATGCCCTATTTAACTTGTATGTTAAGGAATGATTAATTCCTCTACCTCTAGCATTGCACTTATGGATCAGATGAGCAGAAGCTAGTACTGATTCAAGACTATAACCAAACATGTTTTTATAGCCCCAAAATCAACAAGTTGAAAATGCCCTTTATTACCAAGGTGGTTTAATTACCTATTGGCTTTGTTTTTTGTTTTGTGTTGATCTTTTTTTATTTTTTTAAACATGCTTGCATTTAAGATTATCTATTGGAACGCGAAGCCACTGAACAATGATTCCAGCCAATACACAACTTGGGTCAATGAATATACTAATCAAATAGGATTTCATTGCTAACTCATCAACAATTACCTTTGCTGCAGCTCTAATCATTGCAGGGCCACCAATATCAATATTCTCGATGCCATCGTCAAAGGCGATTCCTCCCGCGGAAGTAACTTTATCATAAAAGGGGTACAAGTTCACAACCACTACATCAAATGTACCTGAATAGAAACAACTTTAGCTAAAAGACCAAAAAAATAGGGAAGTCTGATAAAATACCTGGAAAAAAAGCCCTCAGGGATAAAGAAGTTAGAACTCACCAATGCCATGCTTATTAAGAGCTTCCATATGATGTTTTTGGTCTCTTCTAGCAAGAATACCACCATGTATGTTGGGATGTAGTGTTTTCACACGACCGTCAAGCTGTAAAAGATAGCTAAGTCAATCTCCAAACTCAATGAATTTTAAAGCTGACAGCATAACAGTTTTAGCATCATATTATTAGTAGTGACCAACAACTAATAAAAACCATGATATGTAAGCTTTGACTTCAATGTCACATTTTTCAGGTGATCAGAGGTGGCCGGGGTCAAGTACGAGCCTCAGAGGGCTCAAAACGGCCAAAACAGTGCAGTGGCCTTGTTCAGGTGCCTATGTATTGGTACCTAGGTCCCTGTTCTATAGATTTTGGCATTCTGCCAAGTTGGGGTGCGATACCCTTGCAGAGGTACCGGACCCTGAGCCCCTCAAGCTGAAAACCAGTCCAAAAACGCCTCATTTTCCTATCAAAATTATTAGTGTAGTAGTAAAAATCAAGCTCAAGCTGCAAAAGGTTATCCCCTTAAATTATTAGTAAGGATGCATTTAAAAAGCAAAGAAAAGATTTAACCACCATTTCGGGGAAACAAGTAAGTTGCTCCACTTTGGTTACAGATACACCAGCGTTTTCTAAGGCAGATGCAGTTCCTCCAGTTGAAACAATAGTATACCTATAGTTTCCAAAGAAGCAAGTTTAAACCAAATAGGCTTCCAAACAGCTGCTTTACATTTTGATAACATAGACCCTACCAACTCCAATAAAAATACAGAATTGAATACGTGAATGATGCCATACTGATGTTAGTTTGTTCACCAATCATTCCTCTAGTACTCTTCAACAGTCAAGCTTAACGGTTATTATTATTATTTTTGTTTATAAAGAAGAAGAAAGAACAAGCAAGACAAGTCCATAATAAAAGGTGAAATAAAATATGAAATCCTCCAAAGTAAAAAGAGGGTGTCATTTAATTTACCCCAGTTCTTGAAGGCCATTGCCAAGCAAAGCCAGGTCTTTCTTGTCAGACAAAGATATTAGTGCTTGCTTATTGCCTGACAGAGAACAGAAAAGCAATCAAAATGCATCTTTTTGGTTTGTATTTCCAGGAAAAAGAGACGATCATTGTGAATAAATTATTAGAAAAGGGAAAGAACATTACCAGCGGCAGAGGATTGAGGGTGAGGAGCATCGAGGGTTTGAGGGTGAGACATGGCTTTGGTGGAAACAGCGGTGACAGAGCGTAGCGAGAGGCAACGAAAGCGAGCGCAGAGAATAGAGTGATGAGAAGAAAAGAGAGAATTGAAAGGATTAGAGTGAAAGGCGCGGCGTATGGTGTTGGCGGCGTGAGCGGTAGTGGTAGGGATGGTGGCTGCAGAAGCGGCTGTCCCCAACATATCTCTGTTTTTGCTTTCTCTTTTTTTTTTTTGGTTGTCTCTGCTTAATACATTTGATAGTGTTTTAGGTTCTTAATAACTGCTGATGCTCTCATCACTACTTTACCACTCCCCTTTTTTCTTTTTCTTCTTTTGTCGCGATTGGTCTTTTCTTTTAAAAAATAAAAAAAAACTGGATTCTTTCATTATAATATAATAATAAATTTATACTTACTACTATTTAAAGATTTAATTAAGTTAATATTACGAATCGATGAGACATCAATTCAATTTAAAAATTATTAAATTATCTTTTTTTGTAAATTACAATAAACAACGATTATCGTGGTTCGAATCCAATTCAAACTTAAAACGATAATCACTTTCAACTATTAAATCAATACACATTGTTCAATATATTTACCTATTTAAATTTTATTTTATTTATAATTTAAATTAATTTTTACATATGTGTTATTATTAATTTTAAGCCTTATATTTCATTACCTATTTAAATGGACATCTATGGTCTAAATACAAATTTTCACAAACATATAAATGTTGTAGAATATAGAACTATTAACAAGCAACATGTGGCTACAAGACGAGACTTTAGGCGGTAGTTTCGCCGAGAAAGACACGTAGAAGATATATTAGGTATCAACTAATTTGCAAAATGTAAAAAGAGAATAGTTAAAATATGTGATGTACTATTTGGAATTTAGTTAATGTAAAAAGAGAATAGTTAAAATGTATTAGGTATCTACTCTTCATATTTCAAAATTTAAATTTAATTATTAACACTATTAATTTTTTGTAATTTATTCAATTTAATTTTTAAAATCAGGAGTAACTTAACTTTCTATTTAAAGCTTCAAATTGAAATTCGATTTCACTGTAATTCATTAGAGACCTCCTATTTACTATTCCTATTGCCAATTTTACAATTTATTTAGTTTGTTACCTAATGTATATCAATCAGACTTTACAATTTAGTTTTTTTTTCACATCTAAGTTTAAAATCTATCAATTTAACACCTAAAACTTTCAGTATCCAATAATAGCATCTTTAAAAAATTTAACAGTTTCACAAATTGGTACATGGACTAGCTAAATCAAGCTCTCATGACCTTAAAAACATAAAAATTACAAGAAAAAAACTTAATTGCACCAACCAATTTGTTGATTAAAAGCTTGAATATTCGGCCATGAAGTTTCTTCTTCAGATTTTCTCTCAATTAGGTGGAGAAGATGGATTCTTCTCTCTCTTCCCCCGAATGCTAATATATGTAATGTAATTAGTTTAGTTAATTAGATAATTAACCTTGGTTTAATATATAATACTTAGCTTAATTAATTTAATGATCACATGCTTATACCATCCACTTACTAATGTTTAAACATGGTCTAATTGTTGTTTTGGACCTTTTTTTTAATTGTAATTTAAGTCCCTAATTCATTTTCTAATTAAAAATCTATTGCGATTGAATTTTACAATTTAGTCCCTAGATCTTAATTAAACACAATTTCGTCTAAATTGACTATCCAAAATTTCAATTAACTTATATAATAATTTTGTAAATATTTCTATTTATTATTTATAGACTCAGTTTATGAATACGGAGTCTCGAAACCGTATTTTTTAACACCACTGGAAACCAGGTAATTACAATTTAAGTCCCAAGTCTTAATCTAATTAAAAGTCTATAGTGATTAGACTTTTACAATTTAATCTCTGAGTCATAATTACTCACAATTTCAATTAAATCATTCAACCAAATTTCAATTCATCAATATAATGACTTTGCAAATATTTCTATTAAATATTTACAGACTTGATTTATGGAAATGGGATCCCGAAACTACCTTTTTCGACACTATTGGAAATCAGGTCTTTACATCTAACATTGTTTAACTGGGCATGATCATTATTATCACCATTATAATAAGATTCAACATTATACCAATATCTAAATATAATATATATAAATTTGTATCAAACATATAATTTAACTACTAGCTAACTCTATTTTTTAATTTCGTATTTGATTCATAACTTTCTCATTTTAATTTTTTCGGACGACTTAATTGAACAATTCAAGCTTAACACTATTGTCGAAACGTTTATTTTTGGGAAAACAAATAGGTCTCAAAAATATTTTTAAATTGAAAAATGGACAAAATGGGAGTCGCCACCAACCTTTTATTTAGTGTTATTGGATCACCACAAAATATTTAAAGTCCGTTTTGAAAAACATTTTGATCCTCGAAATCCAGAAAATGGGTCCAGGAGTTGGTTACGTGAGAGGAAGATTAGCACTCTCACACGCCCAAAATTGGTACCACATTGAATATTTTAAGGTCTTGTTTGTAAAATTTTGAAAACTCGAATAAAGTTTAAAAGTACTATCCTTAAGTGCATAAGTCATGTTTAACAAAGAAATCTATTTTTGTTTGGAAGTCTCGCTATTTCGAAGTGATCGAGGAAGAAAGTCACGTCCAGTGAGTTAAGACATAACGTTTCGAGATCCGAAAATAACGAGCTTTCCTTCGTTGTAAACTTTAAACCTTGAAAAAGGGTATTCGATTATCCCGGTTTGAAGAAAAATCGCGCCTAGTAAGTTAAGGCACAAATTTTCAAAAGCCAAGATAAAAGAATATTGTCTCAATTTTAAATATTTATATTTAGAGATAAATAAAAAATGACTTTAATTAAAAAAATAGGGATAAAAAATGAGCATGCAAATTAAATACGAATTATGTAATTAATGACAAAGTTAAAAAACATAAAGTACAAACTATTATACGAATGAATAAAGATACGAAAATAAATATAAGAAAAATGAAATATGAATCGTGAATCTAAATAAATGAGAAAATATAAGATTAATTTTAAAAAAGGTTAAAAATTTATATACGAAAGTCGAAGAAAGGAAAAGAAATGTGGTTGAAAATGAAGTTTCGGAGAGTTTGGGGTTAAAAAGCAATTTTGGAAAGTTTAAGGTCGAAAATGTGACTTTTGGAAATTTGGGAGCAAAATGGTAACTTTTGGATGTCCAAGGGCAAAATGGTAATTTTGGATGTTCGGGGCAAAATGGTAATTTTGGAAATTTGGGGGTAAAAATGTGATTTTTGGAAGTTTGAGGGCAAAAATGTAATTTTTGAGAAGTTTGGGGGCAAAATGTGAATTTTGGAAGTTTGGGGATAAAAATGTAATTTTTAAGAAATTTAGGGTAAAAATGCTATTTTTGGATGTTCGAGGGCAAAAATATAATTTTAGAGAAGTTCGAGGGTCAAAATTGATTTTTAGATAATTTAGGGACCTTTTGGGCAATAAAACTAAAAAGATGGGACACGTGGTAGCTTTTCAAGGATTTTGGGGTCAAAAGACCAATTTATAAATCTTTTAAAATTACTGAGCTAATTTAAAATAAAACAAAACTTGGTTTAAGGACGGAATTAAAACAAATCAAAAATAGAAAGGACCATTTGCACAAATAACCTAGAAATAGACACGTGGCAGCTTCTCAAGCTTTAAAAAAAGGTTAAAGGACTAAATTGAAAATCATTTAAAATTTTTGGGTAAATTTAAAAAGAATAAAAAGGGGTGAAAAGACCTGATTAAGAATTTAAAAAAAATTGGAAGGACCAACTAGATAAATAAACTAATTTTCAAAACACGCGGATCTCAGGGGGATCCGCACGAGTCGGGTCGGGGCTCCTAGAATGGTGTTGTTTTGGCACTTAGTACCTTCCCCTTAAAGGACGCCATTCCAAAGGCTTTATAAAAGCCAAATTTTCTAAAAAAAAATCATTTTTGCTTCTTTTAAAAAAAAACCAGATTTTATAACTCTCTTTTCTCTGTTTTCCCTCCTCTCTGCTCCCCTGAGCTTTTGTCCCTCTGGTCGTTGGTCCATCGAGCTCTGTCGTCGTCCGTCGTCATGCTCCACCATCCGCAATCGTGCATGGTGGCCCAAGTACAAAAAATCCATTTTTTTGTTTAAAAACTAGATCTAGATCTAAATAGATCTAGAGCAGATCTTTAAAGAAACCAAAGTAAGATTTTTTTTATAAAAAAATTAATCGAATTTGACTTGATTTTAAAAAAAAAACACTAGATCTGAGTTTTGTGAACTAGCCCTTAAAAAAAGAGGTTTTGATTCTTACTTCCTTTTTTAATCTGTTTTCATTTAGTTTTTAAATCTATTCTTGTTTTCTTATTAGTATTTGACAAATCCTTGTGTACAGGAGCCATCGTGAGATAGACGAGTTTCAAGCCTCTGTTCGCGGCATCGTTGGCGACGGTTCGGGGTTCAGGTGCGTCTCTTCGAATTTCTTTTTGTTTTATTAATATTATTTAATATTATTAATATTATATTTATTATGTACTTATTTAATGCGCTTTTAATTTCAAAAATTTTACTAAATGAGTAATTAATAGGGGTATTAATAAATAATAAATAAATACATTAATATACTTAAACAAACAGCCTCAAAATAGTAAACAAACAATAAATATATTAATGTATATTTATTAGGTACCTTTGAGAACAAATATTGAGATGTTGAGAATCTACCTTTGAATTATAATTTGTTGTGAATACTGATGTCAAATGCTCTATTTTTGGTATTAATCTCGAAGTTGTGTTTGTTTTTATTCATTTTGAATGTTCAACCAAAGGTCAATAGTCTTACAACTGATTTCAATTCTGGTTTTATAACAAAAAATAAAATGATGTTTTGTTCTTTGCCATTAAAATGTTGTCATTTCTTCCTTGCAGGAGCAGATTCGGCAGTGGTGCAAGTTGCTGATGATGGTGGCAGACGATGGGTAGCCTTGGCTGACGTGACGGCTCCTAGTTGGACAAGGTAGGGGTGGCAGCAGATGCACTTGTAAATTAGGGTTTTTGATTTTTTAGGTTGGGCCCTTTGGCCTTGGTTTAGGTGTGTAATGAGTTTGTAATTGGGCTTGGGTCATTGGGTTTTTTTTTGTAATTTGGACTTTCATAATTTGTAAAAGGGACACTTAAATTTAAATGATTTTAAACTTAAGTTTAAAATAAATTTAAATTTAAAAATAAATTTAAGTTTCATTTGGGTCCAATTTGGTTTAAATTTAGACCCGTATAAATTGGGCTTTAACAGCTGCCCCTCTTTACTCGTTGCTGTGTAACAGGGACGGAGCAAAGATCAAAAGTAGGCCTAATTTTGTCAGGTCCCGTCTCTTTTGACGCTCCTTCTTCATTTGACTCGCCCTTCACTTTATTAGTTGTTCAGCTTTACTGCATCCATTTCTCTATGTCTTTGGGGTTGTGATTCCATCTTGCCTTGAGGCAATTTCAAAAAGACAAAATTTGCTACTGTGACTTTACTCGATTCACTTGCAACTTTAAAGAGATTGAGGTTTGTCATCGTAATCTTTGATTCAATCCACTGACACTTCAAGTGTTTGGTGTTGTGGCTTAATCTCTTGATCTATTTCTTTGTATTTCACTAGAAAGACGGATTCGGTTCCCTTATCTGCATCTCGTTAGTAAGATGACCACTTTATTGCTTCGAATGAATGCCATTTGCCCTATGATCGGAGTAAAAGACTGGCTGATGGTGATCTACCCCAAGCTCAGGGTAAAAGATCGAATAGCTACAATCTGCCCCAGACTCGGAGTAAGAGATTTGCTTATGGTGATTTGCCTCAAGCTCGAGGTAAAAGATCCAATGACTGCAATCTGCCTCATGATCGGGGTAAGAGATTTGTTGATGGTGATCTGCCCCAAGCTTGGGGTAAAAGATCAAATAATTGTAATCTGCCCCAAGCTCGGGGTAACAGATTTGCTGATAATGATTTGCTCTAGGCTAGGGGTAAGAGATCGAATGGCTACAATCTGCCCCATGATCGGGATAAGAGATTTGCTGATGGTGATTTACCCCAAGCTTGGGATAAAAGACCGAATGGTTGTAATCTACCCCAGGCTCGGGGTAATAGATTTACTGATGATGATCTGCCCCAAGCTAGGGGTAAAAGATCGAATGGTTGCAATCTGCCCCATGATCGGGGTAAGAGATTTACTGATGGTGATCTACCCTAAGCTTGGGGTAAAAGATCGAATGGTTACAATTTGTCCCAGGCTCGAGGTAAGAGATTTGTTGATGATGATCTCCCCTAAGCTCGGGGTAAGAGATCGAATGGTTGTAATCTGCCCCATGATCGGGGTAAGAGATTTGCTGATAGTGATCTGTCCCAGGCTTGGGGTAAAGGATCGAATGGTTACAATCTACCCCAAGCTCGAGGTAAGAGATTTACTAATTATCTACCCTAAGCTCGGGGTAAGAGATTAAATTGCTGCAATATGCCCCAGGCTCGAGATAAAAGATTTGCTGATAGTGATCTGCTCCAAGCATGGGATAAAAGATCGAATGGTTGCAATCTACCCCAGGCTCGGGGTAAGAGATTTGGTGATGATGATCTACCGCAGGCTCGGGGTAAGAGATCAAATGGCTGCAATCTGCCCCATGATCGGGGTAAAAGATTTACTGATGGTGATTTGCCCTAGGCTTGGGGTAAAAGATCGAATGGCTACAATTTGCCCCTAGCTCGGCGTAAGAGATCGAATGGCTACAATCTGTCCTATGATCGGGGTAAGAGATTTGCTGATGGTGATCTGCCCCAGGCTTGGGGTAAAAGATCGAATCTTCAATCTTCTCTTCTTGATTAAGGGTAAAAAATGAAATGATGTAATTTGAATCCGACTCTACTGCAATTTTAGGAAGATAGGATTTGATTTTGAAACTTCATCTTGCTCTTATGAAAACTTGGTACTGTAGCTTGATCTCAATCTACTGTAACTCCGAGGTAGAAGATTTACTGTTACGGCTTCAATCTACCCTTCTTCATCTTCAGGGTATCAACTCCAATATTTCATTGGTTTCTTTCGCCATTTCGCGAAGATGTGACCTGTAAAGTATGCTTCTATAGACCTCATATGTAGGCCCGAATTATCAGGATGCAATGATTAGAATGAATCAAATGCTCCTAACTACATGAATGTGTATGATGAATGCCTTTTTTGGGGGGTTAACATAGCCTGTCACTTGTCCCAATTCTGTCATGGATGTACTGTCCCGTCTCCTTCTAGGCTCAGCTTGAACTGTTTATTTTCAAGTTTTCTAATTGGTGGTCCTGTTTCAGGCCGTTGTACCATTTAGGAAATTAGAGAGTAGTGCTCATGGATTTTTGTATGATTCATATTATTAGTTCATTATCTGTTATTAAAAATGCAAAATGCTTGAACGAGATTATAAAAGAATAAGATCGAAAATTTATTGGAGATACAATTCAAAAGATCAATAGGAGGTAAATTTTTGTCAAGAAATTTCCAAGTATGCAACAAAAGACAATTAGATGCCTCGAATATCGCAGGATGAGCTTCTCTTAGTCGACTTGCTGAGAATCATTCTGAGCCAAATATGTGTCTAAAAGACCTGGAGTGCTTTATTGATGCATCGAGTTGTAATTTTCCTCCATCTTGTTACATTTGAGAGAAACGATAACTTTGACCTGTTCTTTGAATTTAAGTCGCCCTTTACGGGTTTTCAACTCAAAATTCCTTTTGGTTTCAGGACGCCCTTTGTGGGTTTTCATCCTGAACTTTTTTTTTGGAGACGCTCTTTACGGGTTTTCATCTCAATTTTAGGCAAAATATTTTTTCATCGAGTTTGAATTGACGAGATTGTGCAAATCTTTACTGTCCATTTCAATTAGAATGAGACCTCCTCCTAATAAAGCTTTATTTACCATGTAAGGTCCTTCCCAATTGGGCATCCATTTCCCGCGAAAGTCTTTATGTATGGGAAATTCTTTCTTAAAACTAGATCTCCCTCGTGAAATTCTCTAGGATGAACCTTTTTGTCATAAGCTCGCATCATTCTTTTCTGGTACATCTAACAATGGCGAATAGCTTTTAACCTCTTTTCTTCGATTAAATTCAACTGATCATATTGAGCTTGGATCCATTCTGCCTCATCTAATTGTAGCTAAGTCAATACTCGGAGAGAAGGTATTTCAACCTCGATAGGTAAGACTGCTTTCATACCATATGCTAGTGAGAATGGTGTTGCCCCAGTAGAAGTTCTGATTGAAGTTCTGTAAGCAAAGAGGGCAAATGGTTATTTTTCGTGCCAGTCTTTGTAGGTCTCAGTCATTTTCGTAACGATCTTTTTAATGTTTTTGTTAGTTGCCTCTATAGCTCCATTCATCTTCGGACGATTAGGAGACAAATTGTGATGTCTGTTTTTGAATTGCTCATAAACTTCCACTATTATGCTATTGTTCAAATTCAAGGCATTATCGGATGTGATCCTCTCTGGCATCGCATATCGGGAAATGATCTCCTTTTTCAAAAACTTACTAACCTCAAATTTCGTGACGTTGGTGTAAGAAGCTGCCTCTACCCATTTGGTGAAGTAATCAATAACCACGAAGATAAATATATGACCATTAGAAGCCTTTAGAGAAATTGGCCTAATGACATCCATGCGCCACATAGAAAATGGCCAAGGAGAAGTTATGACATGAAGGTGTGATGGAGGTACATGAATCTTGTCTCCATAAATCTGGCACTTATTTCACCTCTTAGCATAATTAATGCAATCCCCTTCCATGATAGACCAGTAATACTCAAATCTCATTATCTGCTTGGCCATTGTGAAATTATTGGCGTGTGTCCCACAAATGCCTTCATGAACTTCTTCTAAGATCTTTCTAGCTTCAACTGCGTCAACATATCTTAGCAACACTTGATCTTTTCTCCTTTTGTACAAGATTTCCCCATCTAAGACATATTCATTGGCAAGTCTTTTTAATGTCCTTTTTTCATTTTCAGAAGCTTGCTCGGGTATTTGCGATCTCTTACATACTAGAGAATATCTTGGTACCATGGGCGGTCATCCCTTTCTTTTTCTTCTTCTTCAATATCATAATAATGAGCCGAAGCCTCATAGATGCTCAGTTGGACAGGTTTCACATCCTCTGGTCTACTTCCTTTAATCATCGAGGCCAAAGTGGCAAGAGCATCAGCCATCTGATTTTCTTCTTGTGGAAGATAATGGAATGTGACATCATCAAACTCCTTGATTAACTCGAGAACCAATTTTTGGTAATCAATTAGCTTAGAATCCCTTATTTTCCATTCTCCTTTGAGTTGATAGATTACTAGTATGAAATCTTCATATATCTCCAAAACTTTGATTCCCCGTTCTATAGTTGCTCGGATTCCCATGATACATGCTTCATATTCTACCATGTTATTTGTGCAATCAAAATCAAGTTTACTGGTGAAAGGATTGTGGTCTCTTTCTGGTGATACCAAGACTGCTTCAACTCCATTACCCGTGGCATTTGAAGCTCCATCAGAGTTCAATCTCCAAGGATGTTCCCCTAAGGTTCCCTCTTCAGTGGTTGCAACATACATTAACTCCTCATTCGGGAAGTCGAAGTTCATTGGCTCATAGTCCTCTAAAGCCCTGCTAGCTAGGAAGTCTGCTATCACACTTCCTTTTACTGCTTTTTGAATGACATAGGCTATGTCGAACTCCGAAAGCAAGATCTGCCACCTAGCCAATCTTTCATTCAATGCGGCCGACTCCATCATGTACTTCAGAGGATCTAGTTTTGAGATTAACTAAGTGGTGTGGTACAACATGTATTGCCTTAATCTTCGCGTGATCTAACCTAGAGCACAATATAATTTTTCAATTGGCGAGTATTAAGTCTCACAATCAGTGAATTTCTTGCTGAGGTAATATATCGCCCGTTCTTTCTTTCCAGACTTATCGTGCTGGCCTAATACGCATCCCATAGAATTTTCAAAAACTGCTAAGTACAGGATTAACGGTTTATTAGGAATTAGAGGTACCAAGATGAGAGCATTGGACAAGTAATCTTTGACCTTCTTCAAAGTTTCCTGACATGCATCATTCCATACACCTAGCTTGCGCTTCCTAAGAAAACGAAAGATAGGATCACATTTCTCAGTTAATTGTGAGATGAACCGAGCAATGTAATTTAGTCTCCCTAAAAACCCTCGAACTTCTTTTTGCGTACTAGATGGTGGTAGCTCCTGTATGGCTTTGACTTTATCTGAATCATTTTCAATCCCTTTTTTGCTGACTATAAAGCCCAACAGCTTTCCTGACGTGGCTCCGAAAGTGTACTTTGTTGGGTTTAGCTTTAATTGATACTTTCTTAGCCTCCTAAATAGCTTTCTCAAGATTCTTACATGCTCTTCCTCTGTTCGGGATTTCGCAATCATGTCGTCGACATAAACTTCAATTTCTTTATGCATCATGTCATTAAACAAAGTCACCATGGCCCTTTGATAAGTTGCCCCTACTTTTTTGAGTCCAAAAGGCATCACTTGTAACAGAATGTTCCTCACATCGTGACAAACGTCGTTTTCTCCATATCTTCAAGATCCATCCTTATCTGGTTATATCCAGAGAAACCGTCCATGAATGAAAATAAGGAGTGACTTGCTATATTATCTACTAAGGTATCGATGTGGGGTAATGGAAAGTTATCTTTTGGGCTAGCTTTATTTAAATCCCGATAATCCACACACATGCGTACTTTTTCATCTTTTTTAGGAACAGAGACTATGTTGGCTACCCATTCTGAGTATTTAACTACTTGGAGAAACCCAGCGTCAAATTACTTTCTGACCTCCTCTTTTATTTTCAATAACACATCAGGTCTCATCCTTCGGAGCTTTTGCTGATCAGGCCTACATTCTTCCTTTATGGGGAGTTAATGTACCATGATATCAGTACTCAAGCCAGACATGTCTTCGTAAGACCATACGAAGACATCTTGGAACTCTTGAAGCAATTTGATAAGATCTTTTCTGGTTTCTAGGGAGATGTTAGTCCCAATTTTCACTTCTTTCTTTTCATCTTCATTTCCCAAACTAATAACCTCCACCAATTTCGAATGAGGCAAGATTTGTTTTTCTTCTTCCTCCATCATCCTTAACAGATCAGGAGACAAATTACAATCTTGATCATCTTCTAAGTCCTAAAGTTCTTCTAAATACATATCTTGCTCGAAACGAGGCTCTAAGTTAACTTCAGGGTCACTCATACTATTGATATTCAAGGACCTGTCAAAGGAATCAAAGAGGTCCAAAGAACAAAATAAATTTATGAAAGAGTGATTATATGATATGAGTATGAGTATGTTTGTCAAATTGGACAAGAATGTATGTATAAAAGAGTGATTAATTCTATTTATTGGGTATGTACAAATGGTTTGTTAAGTTAAAAATGAAAGAATAATTAGAAAAAGATTGACCATATAAGATTTTCATTCAAAATAACTAGATAATGATCATGGGCCCGTTTACAAAAAGATCCATATTGCTTTCGAGCCTATTGCAATAGATGTGTTCTGAGCATTACTCTGAAGAAGCCCTAAAGACTACAAGAAGTTCCTCTATAGTCCAGTTGTCGAGAGTACTTCCAAGGGCGAAAGGACAAATTTCTCATGGGTTTCTTCCTTCATTTCCTTCCTCTGATACAAAGTTGATGCTCAAACCCTTCATTGTCCCCATTGCTTCAATTAATCTTCCTTCTCTCTCTTCTACCCTCGGTCTTGAATTGATTATTCCTCCTGATATGAATGTTTTTTATGTGCCAGTGGCCTGCTGTTGCGCCCTTATAGTAACGGTTGCCTCCTTGTTTATGCCTCATGTGGAGCTTGGATATGGAGGGGTGTAAAACCTAGAAGAATAATAGGATCCTCGTCTTCCTCAATTGCAGGACCTTTTCCTTTATCGGCCACACTTTGCTTCATTTGTGCCAATTCATTCATCAAACTCTTTTGCACTTCCATGAACTGATTTTTCATTTCCATACACATTATCGTCATTTGTTCCTGCAACTGCTCTTGCATTTGATCCTGTATCTCTTTTTGAATTTGCTCTAGCATTTGTTCCATTGCTTTGGTTTTTTTACGAATGTTATAGTGATGTGGGTTTTTAATGATTACTGATGTAACTGTTAAAGTTTTAACTAGTTAGAATTATCGTGCTAAAAATATGTGAAAATGTAATGTGGATAAATGCATGTATGCAAAAGAAATGTATTGACTTATAATTCAATTTCTATTAGAAAACTTCACTAGATAACAAGTTCCTTTACAGAAAGCAAATTACATAAACGATTTTGCCTTAATGCTCAGAGTTTTGATTTTCTTGAGAAGTCTTGCTAGCTTTTGACCTTGTTCTATCTTTGTCTCATATTGTATGCTTAACTCATTTGCTTCGACTGTTAGTGTTTGCACGTGGTCAGCTACTCTCCGTATTTGATTCAGAGCCTCGCCCATAACATAATCCCTGTCTCGAATTTGCTTTTGAGTTTACTGAATATGCCAATCATTTGTTTGTCCTCTCCAGAATCTCGGTACGTATTTTACTATTTTGCAACGAGGCTTCCAATTCTTCCATCCTTTTATTCAATCTCTCGATCTCAACTCGACTTGCCTTTAGCTCTATCACTGAATTTTAACTACGATGTCTATATAAGGACTCTTCTAATTCCTTTATTCGGGCCTTTAACTCAGTCATCTCAGCTTGACTTTCCAACAAGTTGCTCTTCATGGCATTTTTTGAATCTGGGCATCTTAAAACTTGTTCTTTCACTGGCTTATTCTATTCTTCTCTTCACGGATTTCTCGTTGCCATTGTTTCGACGTCTTACCTAAACCAGCAGTCCTCATTGACAAGTGAAGCTTCTTATAGTCTTTCTTCAGGCTATCAAGATCTTCTTCAGCCTTATTCTTCCTTTTTTCTTGATTTCTCTGCCTCTAACTTTTGGACATAAACGTCTAATCCAAATAGCACCTTTTCTTCTTCCAATTTTTCTATCATCTTTTCCATTTCAGTATTCTTCCTCTCAAAATCTTGTTTAATAATTTCTAGTTCAATCGGGACAACCTGCAACTGCTCCTCAATTGGGCAAACAACCTCCGGGTTTGGCACAGGAATGTTGTCATTGATCCTTTTATTTCTCCACCAATCATATTCTACAGTTGTCATGGGATTGGCGCCAAACACTTTCATCCTTCGAACTTGGTTTCATGCATTCGGGATCTCTCGAATCCTTTTCTTATTGTTTTCTCCTCTATATACGAATTCATAGTAAGCTAACCATTGAGTTGCTGGTATGAACTCTCTAGATCTGTATTGTCTTGAAACCAATAAAGGTGCGTATCCTATTGCCCCCCAAATTTTGACCAATGGGACCCAGTCGAAGTCTCTGCATCGATACAAAATTTCATCAGGAACAAACCATGGTACTCGTCATTCTATGTCTTTGTCTCGGAGACTTTGAAGTATTGCCATCCATTTTTTTTGAGAAGTTTTCTTGTCTTTGCGTGGCTACAAACTCTTTCAAAGGAGAATAATCTTTAGATAAGTACTGATAGAAGACTTTTTCTGTTTTCTAAAAGTGACTATGGAACCATACCATCAACAACAGTGTGCAGCCGATAAACCGACCTTCTTCCTCTTTTCTGCACGCATTTAAAGATCTGAAAGTTTTAGCCAATATTGTCGGGATCGATGTAGCCTTTTTATTCAATTGGTCAAACAAGTCTGTCATCGCATCTTCTATATGTCCCAAAGTCTTGGGAAAAAATGACTAACCCGTATATACCTAGAGCCAGGATGTCGATCTTTTTCTTCGCATCTGGCAGGCCAGGATCAAATCTCGCAAACTCTTCCACGTAATGCATCTGTTGTCACCTTTCACTTTAACCCGAGCTGTAACCCATCGCTCACTTATCCCGATGATGTTTATTAATCTCATGACAAAAGTCGAGACACTAAAAGCTCTAGAATAGGCTCTATCTACCGAGATCTTCAGACAACAGAGTAAAATGGTGTATTCTTCTATCGTTGATGTCATGTCCACATTCCCAAAAGTGAAGCAACTATAAGCTGGGTTCCAATACTGCGCTAAGGCTCGGAAGAGGTACTTATTTACCTTAACCTCGAACAAGTATGGTAAATCTCCGTACTCTTGGTAAAAAGTTTGCTTCATGTCATTATCCCAACTGTCCCATATCTCTTTCAACTCTTGCACACTGTTCTGAGCTGTACTAATCTTGGTATAATCCCAAAAGTCTGACTCATATCCTTCTACTAAGCTATCCCCCTTTTGGCATTGATTTTCCTCTGATCACATACGCACCACCATGTTGTCCTCTACCTTATCAAGGTACTTGTTTTCCATGATCGATTCTCTTATCAGTAATTGAGTTTGAATAAATACCTTTTCTTGTATGATGATGCAATGCAACACAAAAGAAACAAAATAGAACAAGTTAGAAAAACACATCAATATCAATATACAAGTATAAAACAAAGAACCTAAGAATTTATCTTGGATAGTTGCAAAAGGTTTGGTATAACTCCTTCTAAGGCAAGTACTTATGGCTATAGTCTCTAGAGTAAAGGGTACCCAAACCAGCAGATTCCTCGATCCTCACCCATTACAGGCTCATACGGATGAGTTCGGTTTAGGAGGATACATTTCCCACATGTTTGCACAGAAGTGAAAACTTCAAGAAAACATGGGTACTGAAATTGATCCATTATCCTGCACGGAGGTGAAAACCCCACGAAAGAGTAGTTTCCCACTTCCACTTAAAAGGTGTAGTATCACATGCAAATGAATGCAAATCTATACTAGCAGTATCAACATAATATAGCATCACAGAAAATGTTCGAGAATCGTATATTAAACAAATTCGAGTACTGAAAGTTTTAACAAAAAGGCTCGAAAATAATCAATTTTGGCTTGACTCTTTTTTGTTTGAAATATCCCCAGTAGAGTCGCCAAGCTGTCGAAACATTTATTTTTGGGAAAACAAATAGGTCTCGAAAATATTTTTAAATTAAAAATGGAAAAATGAGAGTCGCCACCAACCTTTTATTTGGTGTGATTGGATCACCACAAAACGTTTAAAGTCCATTTTGAAAAACATTTTAGTCCTCGAAATCCAGAAAATGGGTCCAGGAGTCGATTACATGAGAGGAAGGATTAGCACCCTCACACGCCCAAAATTGGTACCACATTGATTATTTTAGGGCCTTTTTTGTAAAATTTTGAAAACTCGAATAAAGTTTAAAAGTACGATCCTTAAGTGCATGAGTCATGTTTAACAAAGAAATCTATTTTTGTTTGGAAGTCTCGCTATTTCGAAGTGATCGAGGAAGAAAGTCACGTCCAGTGAGTTAAGACATAACGTTTCGAGATCCGAAAATAACGAGCTTTCCTTCGTTGTAAACTTTAAACCTTGAAAAAGGGAATTCGATTATCTCGGTTTGAAGAAAAATCGCGCCTAGTAAGTTAAGGCACAAATTTTCAAAACCCAAGATAAATGAATATTGCCTAGATTTTAAATATTTATATTTTGGAGAAAAATAAAAAAATGACTTTAATTTAAAATAGGGATAAAAAATGAGCATGCAAATTAAATACGAATTATGTAATTAATGACAAAGTTAAATAACATAACGCACAAACAATTATACGAATGAATACATATACGAAAATAAATATAAGAAAAATGAAATACGAATCGTGAATCTAAATAAATGAGAAAATACAAGATTAATTTTAAAAAAGGTTAAAAATTTATATACGAAAGTCAAAGAAAGGAAAAAACGGGGTTGAAAATGAAATTTCGGAGAGATTAGGGTTAAAATGTAATTTTGGAAAGTTTGAGGTCGAAAATGTGACTTTTGGAAATTTGGGAGCAAAATGGTAACTTTTGGATGTCCGAAGACAAAATGGTAATTTTGGATGCTCGAGGCAAAATGGTAATTTTGGAAATTCGGGGGCCAAAATGTAATTTTTAAAAGTTCGGGGGCAAAAATGTAATTTTTGAGAAGTTCAGAGGGATAACGTGATTGTAGAAGTTCAGGGGTAAAAATGTAATTTTTGAGAAGTTTGAGGTAAAATGCGATTTTTGGAAGTTTAGGGGCAAAAATGTTATTTTAAAGACGTTCTAGGGTCAAAATATGTTTTTTGGACAGTTCAGGGACCTTCTAGGCAATAAAACTAAAAAGATGAGACACGTGGCAGCTTCTCAGGGATTTTAGGGTCAAAAGACCAATTTATAAATCTTTTAAAACTACTGAGCTAATTTAAAATAAAACAAAACTTGGTTTAAGGACGAAATTAAAACAAATCAAAAATAGAAAGGACCATTTGCACAAATAACCTAGAAATAGACACGTGGCAGCTTCTCGGGCTTCAGAAAAATGTTAAAGGAGTAAATTGAAATAAAATTTTTGGGTAAATTTAAAAATAAGGAAAAGGGGTGAATGGACCTGATTAAGAATTTAAAAAAATCGGAAGGACCAATTGGAGAAATAAACCAATTTTCAAAACACGAGGATCCTAGGGGGGATCCGCACGGTTCGGGTTGGGGCTCCTAGAACGGTGTCGTTTTGGCACTTAGCGCCTTCCCCTTAAACGACGTTGTTCCAATGGCTTTATAAAAACCAAATTTTTTTAAAAAAATTCATTTTTGCTTCTTTTAAAAAACATATTTTATAACTCTCTTTTCTCTGTTTTCCGTCCTTTCTGCTCCCCTAAGCTTTCATCCCTTCGATCGTCGGTCTATCGAGCTCCTTCACCATCAGTCGTCACGCGCCGCCATTCACAGCCGTGCACGGTGGCCCAGGTACAAAAAATCCATTTTTTGTTTAAAAACTAAATCTAGATCTAAATAGATCTAGACCAAATCTTTAAAGAAACCAAAGTAAGATTTTCTTTTTATAAAAAAATTGATCGAAACTGACTTGATTTTAAAAAAAAACACTAGATCTGAGTTTTGTGAACCAACCCTTCAAAAAAGAGGTTTTGATTCTTACTTCCTTTTTTAATCTGTTTTCATATAGTTTTTAAATCTAAACTTGTTTTCTTGTTAGTATTCAGGTATATTTTTGACAAATCCTTGTGCACATGAGCCATCGTGAGCATAGACGAGTTCCGAGCCTCTGTTTGCGGCATCATCAGCGACGGTTCGAGGTTCAGATGCATCTCTTCGAATTTCTTTTTGTTTTATTAATATTATTTAATATTATTAATATTATATTTATTATGTACTTATTTAATGCGCTTTTAGTTTCGAAAATTTTACTAAATTAGTAATTAATAGGGGTATTAATAAATAATAAATAAACACATTAATATACTTAAACAAACAGCCTCAAAATAGTAAACAAACAATAAATATATTAATGTATATTTATTAGGTACCTTTGAGAAAAGATATTAAGATGCTGAGAATCTGCCTTTGAATTATAATTTGCTGCGAATACTAATGTCGAATGCTCTATTTTTGGTATTAATCTCGAAGTTGTGTCTGTTTTTATTGATTTTAAATGTTCAACCAAAGGTCAATAGTCTTACAACTGATTTCAATTTTGGTTTTATAACAAAAAATACAATGATGATATTTTGTTACCATTAAAATACTATCATTTCTTCCTTGCAGGTGCAGATTCGATAGTGGTGCAAGTTGCTGGTGACGGTGGCAGACGGTGGGTGGCCTTGACTGATGTGGCATCTTCTGGTTGGACAAGCAGGGGTGGCAGTAGACCCACTTGTAATTTAGGGTTTTTTGATTTTTTTAGGTTGGGCCCTTTGGGCTTCGTTTAGGTGGGTAATGAGTTTGTAATTAGGCTTGGGTCATTGGGTTTTGTTGTAATTTGGACTTTCATAATTTGTAAGAGGGACACTTAAATTTAAATGATTTTAAACTTAAGTTTAAAATAAATTTAAGTTTCATTTGGGTCCAATTCGGTTTAAATTTAAGCCCAAATAAATTGGGCTCCAACAACTATCTTTTTTGGCACTAACAAAAATTGGGTCGTTAATTGGAATGCTCCAATTATATGCAATTCAATGGGAGTCACTAATTATATTTGTTACCCAAACATGCCACTTTTGTGTTATTAGAAACAATTACACCTAAATTCAATTACTAGGTGACTTTCCAAGGCTAATCTTTGAACAGGAAAAAGAGTGGATCCGTAGGATCCTAAATGAATTGACTTATTCGAAAAAAGCATAGTTCTTTGGAAGATCTATCTTATACCTAGTACTGCATGGTTCTACTCTACAAAAACGCTGAATCATTCTCTTGAAGCTCATCCTTTTCATCATAAATGATCCGCTTGCCCTGAAATAACCCGACCCAATAGGGAAATCTCAATTAATCTTGGAAAGTCACCTAGTAATTGGATTTGGGTGTAATTGTTTGTAATTACACAAAAGTGGCTTGTTTGGGTAACCAATGTAATTAGTGAGTCCCACTGAATTGGATATAATTGGAGTATTCCAATTACACTTTCCAATTATTAGCGATAGGTTGAGAATTGAAGTAATTACGCAAGTAATTACACCAAAATCCAATTACCCTATGACTTGAAATCCACAATGTCCATCAGTGCCGCTTAACACACCAACAGCACTACGCCCCAATGATAAGCAAATGATCGATTTTTTTAAAAAAAAATTGATACCACCATTGTGTCAGGCGAAACTAGTATGCATTTTTGTAATGCTCGTGAAAGATACGGGTTTTCACGGTAAAAAAGACAAAATATATTTTAATGGGTGTTGTCGATCTATCAGGCGACATCAAGAAATTTTCAAAAAAAATATTTTTGGTATCGCCGATATGTCAAACGACATCCGTTAAATATTTTTTAAAAAACATTGCAAAAAGAGTAGTTTGAAGCTTTGATCACTTTTTAAGAGATTTGGAGCCAAGTATTGGGAGATATGAACCATAAAAGTCAACGAGGAAAAAGAACTCTTTTTTTGTGTTGAAATCGGCACAAAAGATCACCATAAATAGCGACATTAATGACTATTAAGTACGACGATTAGGATTTTCAATTGAGAAGAAGAAAAAGAAAAAAAAAGGACAACAAGAAATGAAAAAAGAACCCAAGGAGTAACTCCAGTAGAAAAAAGGATAATGTTCATCCTAGAAGACCCGGGTTCTAGCACTTGTGTGTGCAATGTGTGTATACCTTATCAAAAGGTTAAGAAAATAAGAACATATACTACCATTTTAAAATTCTCATTAAATATTTTTTTCACTTGGCTTTCCTTTCTGTTAATCTTTTATTTATTTCTTTCTATTTTTCACCTTGTCCTTTTTGTTTTTATTTTATTTATTTTATATTTCTTTTTCTTCTCAACTGAAAATCTTTTTCATTATACTTAATAACCACTGATGTCGTTGTTTACGATGGTCTTTCGTGCCAATTTTGGCACCAAAGAAGAGATTTTCTCCTTCTCGTTGACTGTACGGTTCAAATCTTCCAATAATTGACTCTATATCTTCTAAAACAATAACCAAAGATTCGAACTACTCTTTCTATAGTGATTTTTTTTAAAATATCACTGATATCGCCTAACACGATGGCGGCACCTAAAAAAAATATTTTTAAAAATTTTAACGGGTTTCGCTTGACATACTGGTGACATCCAACTTTTTTTAAAAAAATATTTCACAGTGGCGCTTGGCAGACAATTTTTTCTCTATCGTGAATACCCATATTTTTCACGAGTATTACGAAAAATACATACTAGTGCCTCTTGACACAATGACGGTACCCAAAAACTTCTTTTTTAAAAAGAAGCCAACATTTGCTCATCATTGGGGGCGGTGTCGTCGGTGTGTCAAGCAACACCTACCGACACTGTGAATTTCAAGTCATTTTTGTATATAATTTTTCACTTGGATTATATTCGTAAATAATTAATTAAATTGGATTATTTTTAAAAACCTAAAAAATCATATTATTTATAAGAAGTGTTATGAAAATTATTAAACACTATAAATTTTTTTTATAAAGGTTATATATTATAAATTTTATATTAATCTTTTAACCTAATTTACATATTATAAAAAAAGGTTATAACCTAGAATAAGGATTTCTCCAAATTACGTTTATTTAAGTTTTTATAATTAAAGCTATAAATGATTTACATTATGAACTTCAATATTATTTGGTTGATGCTAGTTATTCGAATTCAAAAAGGTCTCTTACACTATATCGTAGGGTAAGATACCATTTGAGAGAACGGAGCCAGACACAAACACAAAAAACAACTTCCGAACTCTTTAATTTGTGATAATCAAATCTTCGAATTGTGTTAAGAGGACATTTGTTTCTTATATTAACAACATCATCTCAGTATAGCATAAAAAACAAGGTTCAGTCATGCTAACATATTGCATACTTTTTTTTACATAATCTCTTTATAGGTTTTTATTATTTTATATAACGCCTAGAATTACCCATAGCAACTCCCAATCCTTAAACAGAAGGATAATGCACTTCAGTACACTCAAATCCATGTCCTCTTGCACTGACAAGAATGTCGATATCAATCGAGTTAGGACTAATTGGCACATATTACATACTTCTTATCTTCATCTGTAGGTGGAATTAGGATGATACATACTTTGAAGGGTATATGAAAGAAAAAGATATTGATAATATTAATTATAAGAAGTATATGTTATGCTAAATATTAAAAAGGGAATAGCCCAACAAATATAAAATGCTAGAACATTTAGATAAAATTGCATATGATGCTTATTTTCTTATTATTTTTATTAGTAATCATATTATCAACTACTTTATTAGATCAATGTATTACATATGATAATTTGATTTTAATTTTTGTTACTCATTTAGAAACAGGGGCGAATCCTAGGGAGCTGGCAGGAGCCCTGACCCCCCTAAAATGAAAAATTTTCGATTTAGGCCTTTGAAATTTTAAAAAAAATTTAAATTAATAAAAATAAAACTGCACTTTTCCCTCTAAAAATGATAAAATTTTGATTTAATCATTTAAAAATTACATTTTTACTATCATAAAAATTTCAATTTAACTTCAACCCCTCCTAAAAAATTTTCTAGCATTGTCCCTATTTAAAAATATTTTTATTGTACTAATAATATAGTAATTAATTTTTTTAATATAAATTATGTAATTGTGTAATTAAAATTTGTAATTACAGTTTGTACTATAAAACATAACATGTAAAATTATGATATAATTACACTTTATCAACAAAACACGTCTAAGGAATTGCAATTTTTTATATTACAAGAGAGTGCAATTACTATCTAGTAATTATATTTTCATCTAATTACTCTATGCAGACCAAACAAACCTTATATTTAGGTAAATAATTGTAAAAAGAAAAGAAAAGAAAATGAAAATGAAAGTAAAGAAAAATGATGGAACGTTAAGAAAATGAAATTATATATGTTTACTTTGCTTGGGTAGTTGAAATTAATTAAGGAAAGGAAAGCGAATGGGTTTTCACTATCTTTGTTTGGTTAAACTCTGAAAAGTTAAAAAATGATTATTTATAATAGATTTAAAAGTGTAAAAAGTTCTCAACTTTTTTAAAAAAGCAATTAAGCTCCTTTTTTTTACTTTAATTGAGTACTTAAACTTTTAAAATGCATCAAAAATACTTTCAAATTTTTTTAAAAAAACAATTAAGCCCCTGCTCTTATTAAAAATTAGAAAAAATTATAAATAATAATAAATAATAAATTTTAGAAAAAATATTAAATTTAATAAAAATATAAAAAAGTTAAAATTTATTAAAAATTGGAATTTTTTTTATAAAAATCGTAAAAAATAAAAAAATTATAAAATTTTATAGAAATCATAAAAAATTATAAAATGTATAAAAAGTCCCTTTAACAATAAACTTTAACGATCCCTAGTTTTTTTCAATTAAACTCATCAAGTGTAGCAACACAACGTGATATGTGGCGAAATATAATACAAAATAATAAAAGTTATAGAAAAATTATAAAATGCATCTTATTGTACAATAATTTTTATAATTTTTTAGGAAATTTATATTTCTTTACATTTTGTATAATTTTCTTACGACTTTATAAAATTTTATAATTTTTTATATTTCTATATATTTTATATATTTTTTACGATTTTTATAAAATTTTACAATTTTTTATATATTTTCTTTCTAATTTTTAATATTTGATTTTTTATTAAAATTTAATAATATTTATAGCTTTTATTGATTTTAATTTTTTTATAATTTTTAATAAAAGTAAGGACTTAATTGTTTTTTTTTAAATTTGAGGGGTTTTTTGATACATTTTAAAAGTTCAAGTACCCAAATGAGTGCAAAAAAAAGTAGGGGTTTAATTGCTTTTTTTGAAAAGATTTAAGGGTATTTTTAATGAATTTTAAAAATTCAAGTGCCCAAATAAACGCAAAAAAATAGAAACTTAATTGCTTGTTTTGAAAAAAAAAAATTAAGGACTTTTTGCTGCCTTAAATCTTTATAATAAGATTTTTAGAGTAGAGGTACGGGCGATACTTGAAGGATTAAAACTTGCATGGTCTCTGGGTTATAAGCAGTTGCTTTTGGAATGCGATAATGTTTTAGCAATCGAAACTATTCTAGTTGGAGGGGTTGATCCTTCTATGTTGGTCGAGCTTCGCTTGATTAAGCAGTTATTGCTTTGGGACTGGTCGGTTCGTCTCCGCTACATTCCTAGATTGCATAATAAAGCAGCTAACTGGATGGCTAAGCTTAGACAAGACGACTATGATGATTTACACATTTTCAAGGAGTGTCCAAGGCACCTGTAAGACATTATTATGGCAGACATACAACTTTCAACTTCCTTTACTAGTTAATTTATTTATGTTATTGCTGTTTTAGCTGTTCCTTATTACCCAAAAAAAAGGGTTAATATGATAAAAATGATATTTTGCATTTTAAAGGAAACATCACTTCTTTTCCTTAGCTTTTCTCTCAAGATGAGGTAATTAAAAACAGAATAACTCAACTCCTTTTACTTTCCGTCGTTCAAATAAAATAATTATCCAAACAAGGGAAGGGTATTGCTTTCCCTTACTTTCCTTTCTTTTTTCTCTTGTTATTATTCAATCCAAACATAGGGTAAAGACTTACTTTTAAGTTTTGTGTTAACTCACTATTTGGGGTTTAATTTTGGCAACTTTTTCCAAATTGGGATTTGGATTTTTTTCTTTGCATCTAAGTTAGGTTTGAATTTAATAATTATTCAGCCTGAATTAGATAATTATTTTCACATTGGGACCTGAATTAGGTAATTGTTCCGACATTGGGGATTGTAATTTTTTATTATTATCTAAATTAGTCCTTGAACTTAGCAATTATTCTTATCTGGGATTCGAACTTGACAATTGTTCTCATATTGATGTCAAAATTCTAAGGTTTTCAAGGAGTAACTTGGAAAAAGAAGTTCAAGGCCCAATGTTGGAACAATTGTTAAGTTCAAAGCTTAACTTGGATAAAAAAAATACAGGCTCTAATGTGGAAACAGTTACCAACTTCAAGACCTAATTTGGATTAAAAAAAATGAAAATTAACAACAAAATTTATGTGGAGATCCTTGAATTTATTAAATAAAAAAAAGTTGACAAACTTAAGTGGCTTCATACAATTGATCTATATGTCAAATCATTTCATATTTGTTTTGGTGATAAATCATTTCATATTTTAACACCATTAAAAAGAAGAACTATATTAATTAACGAAATTAACATTGAAATATTAAAATCAACATTTTAAATGTATAAATACCGTATTGATAAAAATATAAAATCCATTTATACCATTCTGCATAATAAAAGTTGCTGTGATTTTATCTTCTCCAAACGATTGCCATTTAGCCTCATCTACATGAACAACACAACTCTCAATTGCATCAAAGGAGGCTTCCATAATTCAGTTTTTCCATTCCAACAATATATATGACATCTAATAAGAGAAGAAAGAAAAAGGCAAAACTTACAAGAATCTCAACATGTCAAACTTCGGCAATAGTGGTGGTGGTGATCCACACTTCGACGGTGATCGAAACACTAAGAAAGTGCGTTTCAAAGACAGTCTCGATGAGGAAGGGACGTCTATGGCTGTAGATCTTGATCCTCAACCAAAGATTTCGTGGAAGGATAGACTTTTGGGTGGAGTACCCGTGGTGTCTGATCTAGACAGTTTTGGTCCATCCTTGGATCTTGGAAACGAAGTCGAACTACTGGACGGTGATGTGGATACGTTTGTCATCGACGGTGTCCCAAATATTGCTTTCTCAAATCGTATAAGAGAAATTTTGTTCAAAGACATGGAGTCGACGGTTGTCCTAAAGCCCTTAGGACGCAATATCGGATATAATGCTCTTTATAACTGCATTCTTAACCTTTGGAAACCATCTAAACCTATCCACCTTATGGATATTGCTAATGGTTACTTCTTTGTCAAATTTCAAGTTATGGACCATTATAACAAGGCATTGACCCAAGATCCTTGGACGATTTATGGACAATATCTTACCGTGCAATCATGGACTAAGGAGTTTAATCCAATGCAGGCTTTTCCCAGTTCGGTGATGGCTTGTATTCGGTTGCCGAATCTCCTGAGATATTTGTATAAAAAACAGATTTTTAGGCTATTGGGAGGCTGATTGGGAAAGTTGTAAAACTTGATATCCAGACAGATAATGGCACCAGAGGGTGTTTTCTCATCTTGCAATTTTTGTCAATCTCGATTAACCACTAGTCCCTCAGATTGTGGTTGACGGCATACCTCAAAGGGTTGAGTATGAGGCACTACCTTCGGTGGGAAGTATGAGTACACCAAAGAACTATGTTCGACGATGATGGAAGTTAAACCTCCTTCTAATTTCAAGAGTGTTTTGGAACTTGGCTGTAGAGATGCTGTCGATGCTACGGCGATTGGTGACAGTGAACAGGTAAAGCAACCTAAAATTAGGTTGTGGATGTTGCTGGAATGGAGGCCTAAGCGTAATACACGGGCACCTCCTGCCAAAACAGCAACGAAATCTAAAGTTTTCCCGTTGGGCTCTCGCTTCTCGGCACTCTCTAAGGACGGTAATTTTACCAGTGATGATGGATTGGAGAAGGAAAGTCTTCACGTTAAGGATATGCGAGTCAAATGCCTAAAGACTCTGAAGGGAGATTTTTTCGGGATTTTCTTAAAGATAATCAAAGAATTCTGTTGGTGGCTAATCATAAAGGTGGGGTAGAAGGAGGCTTGAAGTTGAAGCCCGATTCGTATTTGGTGGGTCATGGTTTTGGGGCAACTGCTGGTCTGTAAATGAAGGCTGGAAATAATATGATGACGGGTAGCATGGTGGTCATGGATTTGGATCGCAATATTTGGGGGCTGGTTTGAGTGGTCTTAATAAATGGGCTGATAATAGTCTATAAGACAGGGATTTATTGGATAAGGCTTTGGGTAAAAGGCCTATGGAGGGGGCTACTAATCTTCAACCCAATGGAAAATTTTGTAATAATTTATCTAGTTCTAATTTAATTCCTTCTCTTCTTCCTCAAAGTTTGGCGTAAGATTCGGCATCTATTTTGGAGATGCAAGCCCATTATAATCCAACTTTTGAAGGGCTCGAAGGAGTTATAGTCCAAATTTTGGAGGGTGTCTTAATCCTAATAAACACTCTACGGTAATTTTTAAAAAGAATTTGCCGAATAAGCAGCCTATTAATCCAAACAATCTGTTAGAGGTTCCTCCGGGTTTAGGTTTGCGATCGAGTTATTCGACTCCTAAAGATAGGAGGAGCGGAGTTAGAGATGTTAGTGGTCAAGGATATTGGAAAATTACAGTTGCGCTTCGAGAGGACGTTTCAAATCTACAGGAAGGTCGCGAGTTTCATTATCCGAATCCATGGAAGATCGATGCTCACATGCGTTATGTATGGAGGCTCTGGTTCTCAAAAGTAACGTTTGGTTTTCTAATCTCTGTGTTTTTTCATGAATATTACAATTTTTTCTTAAAATTGCCAAGGTGTGTGTAATAGACTGTTTTTCAGTGGTGTTGGAAACAGTGTTTTTGGGACCACAAACCCGACGGGAAAATTTTTATATTGAGTGATTAAATTAAATAAGTCAATATTAATTTTATATGGAATTTTGAATTGAGAAATTTTAATTATTGAATTAAAAGTTAGTATAAGCGGTCTGGTTTAAAAGTCAAGTGATTTTAGAAAACGAGGTATCGGGACCTCGTTTCTAAAATTTATAGCCGTAAATATTTTTATTAAATATTTACAGAGTCTTATTATATGTGAATTAAAGTTTGGTTGAGTAATTTTGATAATTAATTGCTTAATTAAGTAAAAATGAGTAAATTGTAAAAGAGGTAAAAGTTAATTGTTATAGATTAAAAATAGTAAAAGGGCCAAAATGGTAGTTAAACCATGGTAAAAGAGTCCAAGTGGTGGTGGATATGATTGATTCCATTAACTTTTGGGTTATTTATTAATTTAATCCTAATTAGTTTAGGACTAAATTGAAAATAAGTTTGTTTAATCGAAATTTAATATAATTGAAGGACCAATTATGAAATTGGAGTCCCTCTTTAAATGGCCTAATAATATAAATGATATGAAATTCTTTAGATTTTGATAAATTGCAATTAAATCCTAATAAAATGAGGATTTACTAATTAGTTTAATTTAATGTGATCGGGAATGGTGGTTTTGAGGACACAACTTCGTTGTGTAAGATCGTAAATATTAAATAATTAATATTTACGAGGTCATTAGTATTGTAATAAAATTTGGTTATGTAATTTTACTGTTTAGATAGTTAATTAAGCAAAGAGAACTAAATCGTAAAAGCTGCAAAATGTAGAAATAATTGATTAAATATGTTAAATTGTAAAGGGATGGCCTAGAAAAGCCCTTAAAGGGTAATTATACCCTTAAGGGGTGTAGTGGACGGTTTTGGGCACTTATTAAGCCAAATTGAAAGTGAAATTTAAAGGATAAAATTGTAATTCCTTTAAAAGGTTATATTAAATTAAAACAAAGATGAAATAAAATCTTCTTCTTCTTCCTTTCTTCATAGTCGAACCCTAGGAGGTTGAGAGAAAACATTCGACCAACTTTGGCTTGGAGATTAGGTGAGCAAACCTTGTCCTTTTTTGGTAATTTTTATGTTTTTGAGTCCGTATTAGCTTGATCTAGTTAACCCAAGGACTAATTTGTGATTTTGTCAAATGTTATAAATTTTTCCATTGATGAATAAGATTTTTCTTGAAAGTTTATGTAAGATTTATAAGCTTAGTTGTTAGATTTGATTATTTTGTAAAATAGTTTTTGATGATTTTAATGTTTATGGACTAAAATGTTAAAGAAATAAATTTGCAAGGACTTAAGGTGAAATAATTGAAAAATTGGACAGTATTGAAGTACTATAGTATTCGGCTGAACTTGATTTTATTTAAAAATGGTTAAATTTGCAAGTTTGAGCTAAAGGACTATATTGAATAAAAGTGAAAAGTTAAAGGCAATTTTGTAAAAATACCAAAAATGCTTAATTGCATCAAATGATTAAAAATTAATTTTAATTTAAATAATTTAATGAAATTATTGTAATAGATCAAGATCGTGGAAAAAGGAAAATTACAGATTTACCCTTGGAGTTCACTTTAACTACAATTTTGTTTGGTAAGTTCGTAATGTTAAATTATTATTAATAAATGCTTATAACTACCTTTCTAATGATTGTTGGAAATGAGAAACGATGATTGAAAATGTGAAAGATAGAAACGACAAGATGAGAATTTCCCGGCCTTGTGCCAAAGATGGAAAATGGTCCGATGGCTGAGATCCTGCATTTGTTGCGGATTCTTTACAGCATCGTAAGTCACCGTAAGGTGAATAGAATCCAAGAAAGGATTATAGGCCCTACGATGGCTGAGATTTATGCTTGTTTGCATATTCTCATCAGCTTAGTGTGAGCATCATCGTAGGGAACAGATATACCGTATCAATGGCTAAGACTAACATCGTATATTGGTAACAGGCATGACCTTTGGGTCAACAGGGAGTAAATCGGATATCAATCACCGAAGTACAGTTCTAACTTGGCTCGACTGATTTACGAATTTGTTAAACACATGTTATTCGATAAATTGATAAACCTTGTGAACTTATTAAGCTATGAAAGCTTACCAGTGAATTGTTACTGTTTTGTAGATTCTATTTTGCTTCTTGAAGATCGGATCACCTTGAAGAAATCACACTATCTTGGGAGCTCGTTCGGTAGTATTTACATCACTCGGTTATATGACATGTACTAGGATGATGTTACCCTTGAAATGCTTGATTTTTGATTGTTGGTTTCTTTGTTGAACTAAACTTGCTTGCTTGCTTGATGTTGTAATTAAGCAAATATGTTTGGTAATGAATTGACAAGTGAATTTAAGAATCCTTGTGATCGTTAGTTGTATTTTGTGATATATGATGAAACAAGTATTGTCATGTATAGATTTTGCAGGATGAGAATTTGAATAAGAGTCTTGTGTTGAATGGTGGTTGATAAACTTGAGGACTTATGTGAATAATCGAATTCTGTATACTTGTTTTGGTAGAATTCTTACATGTATCGGTTGAAGTACAGAGTAGAGGAGAGGTTGGTTACTGACTTACATTGTATCGGTAGTAACATACGAAATATTGATAGTTCTTTTCATAGTAGTATCGATAGTCTGAATATTTGTATCGGTAGAAGTTGTAGGGAAAAACTTCTTAGCTCTTTGGAGTTTTTAGTATCGGTAAAAGTATGACATGTTTTGATAGAAGTCATACTTGTATCGGTAGTATTGTCTTAAGTACCGATAGAAGTCTGCACTATTCTTGAACTATTTACTGACTTGACAACTACCGATATTTGTCCAACAAGTATAGGTAGAAGTATCCAAAAATCATGGAAATGACTTTTTCCCCTTATTGAGTTATGATTATATTTAATTGATTGCTTATACATAATATTAAAATATGAATAGTGATAAATGAATAGAAAGACACTGGGACCTTAATCGGCGACGGTTTTCAGGTCTTGGGTGTTACAGATATGAAAAATAGATGTCATGATATGTGATATGAATATTGATTCTTGATTGATTGAAATGTTGTAAATGAATATGTAAAATTAAATGGAGTTAGTATTCTGAGTTGCAAGTTTGTTATTAAATAAATTGTGATTGATTTGTATGTAAAAAAAATCAAAAAGTTCTGTGAACCCCTAAGACCTTAAACTGGCGATGGTTATGGGTTTTGGGTGTTATTGTGTGCCAGTGTCAAATTTCCTAGGATTTTTTGTGAATATAATTTGGAACACAAACCAGATATTGTTAGTTTGCTGGACTCGAGAGTCAGTGGGGTTAAGGCGGACAATATTATTACTAAGCTTGGTTTTCAGTTCTCACAACGTGTGGAGGTGATTGGTTTTTCGGGAGGTATTAGGCTTGGATGGAGAGATTTGATTCAGCTTGAGGTGGTTTGTAGTCATTCTTAATTTCTCCTAACTCGCATTTAGCATTCATCCTGTTCCCAATCGCTTTTCATATCCTTTGTGCATGGAAGTCCCAACCCAAGAATATGTAAAGATCTTTGGAAAGACTTAAGTGTTTCTATTACTCCGGGGTTTTTTTCGTGGGCCGCTATTGGTGATTTCAACGCTATCCTCTACTCTTCTGAGAAATTTAGTGGTCTTTCTAGAGGTAAGAGGTGTCTTTTGTTTGGGAATTCTGTGGAATCAACTGACCTTCATGATTTAGGATTCAGAAGACGCCTTTTACCTGGCATAGAGGTACTCTCTTCAAAAGATTTGATCGGGCTGTTGGTAACAAAACTTAGATGTGTTATTTCCCTAATTATACGGTTACTCACCTTTCAAAAATTAATTCTGATCATCTGCCTTTCCTTCTAACGCTTAGTTCACATCTTAATTTACCTTGGGAGAGGCCTTTTAGGTTCTTGGTTGGTTGGGTCGAACAACCTACTTTTAATGACTTCTTGAGTAGTAAGTAGAGCTTCTCTGGTAATATGTTCGAATCTCTAGTTAATCTCACTGACAGTCTTAAGAAGTGGAATAAACAGGTTTCTAGTCACATTTCCACCCGTAAACGGGGCATTATTAATAAGCTGGTGGAGGTTCAGAGGATGATGGATTTTCTTATTCTAATCAGTTTGCGGAGGAGAATCTAAGACTTAGGCAAGAGTTAGACATCGTTCTACACCATGAAGAGATCCTTTGGAAACAGAAAGCACGTTATGACTAGTTGAAACTGAGGATAGGAATACTAAGTTTTTCCATACTCGTACCTTGCAACGACGGACGAGTAATCACATATCAGCTATTCGTAATTCTGACAGCAATTGGATTTATGATTCAGAGGTCATTGAGTCTGAGGCTAATTTGTTCTTTCAAAATCTCTATGAGGAACATTTGGGACCTTGTGGTACTCTTCCTCAAAGTCGGTTCCCTCTGTTTGAGCCTAAAGACCTCAATTTTTGGGTAAACTAGTGTCCAATATTAAAATTAAGGCAGCTTTTTTTGATATGGTACTTCTAAAAGCCTTAGGAAGTGATGGTTTTCATGTGCTTTTTTTCTAGAGGCAATGAGACGCAGTCGGGAATGCAGTTTGTGACTGGGTTAAGAAGGTCTTTGTTGAGAACCCAAGTGATTGTGATCTGAATAACACCATAAAGAGCTCTTTTGGAAATAGAAAGCACGTTATGACTGGTTCAAACTAGGGATAGGAATACTAAGTTTTTTCATACTCGTACCGTGCAACGACGGAAGAGTAATCGCATATCAGCTATTTGCAATTCTGATGGCAATTGGATTTATGATTCAGAGGCCATTGAGTTTGAGGCTAATTTGTTCTTTCAAAATCTCTATAGGGAATATTTGGGACCTTGTGGTACTCTTCCTCGAAGTTGGTTCCCTCAGCTTGAGCCTGAAAACCTTAATTTTTTAGGTAAACTAGTGTCCAATATTGAAATTAAGGCAGTTTTTTTTGATATGGCACTTCTAAAAGCCTTAGAAAGTGATGGTTTTCATGTGCTTTTTTTTCTAGAGGCAATGGGACACAGTCAGGGATGCAGTTTGTGACTAGGTTAAGCAGGTCTTTGCTGGGAACCTAATTGATCGTGATCTGAATAACACCATAAAGAGCTCATTTGGAAACAAAAAGCACGTTATGACTGGTTGAAACTAGGGGATAGGAATGCTAAGTTTTTCCATACTCGTACCTTGTAACGACAGAAGAGTAATTGCATATCAGCTATTCACAATTCTGACGGCAATTGGATTTATGATTCAGAGGCCATTGAGTCTGAGGCTAATTTATTCTTTCAAAATCTTTATGGGGAATATCTGGGACCTTGTGGTAGTCTTCCTAGAAGTCGGTTTCCTCAGCTTGAGGTTGAAGACCTCAGTTTTTTGGGTAAACTAGTATCCAATATTGAAACTAAGGCAGCCCTTTTTGATATGGCACTTCTAAAAGCCTTAGGAAGTGATGGTTTCCATGTGCTTTTTTTTCTAGAGGTAGTGGGACGCAGTCGAGGATTCAGTTTGCGACTGGTTAAGCAGGTCTTTGCTGGGAACCCAATTGATCGTGATTTGAATAACACGTTGATTGTCCTTATTCCTAAGGTCTAAAACTTGAGAGTTTTGCCCAATTCCAACCAATAGGTCTTTGCTCCATCCTTTATAAGCTTGTTATGAAGGTAACCGCTAACAATTTTAAGCATATTTTTCCTAAGATTATTGTGCAGGAACAGGCGAGCTTTATTGCAGTTAGGAACATCACCAATAACGTTATCATTGCCCAAGAGGTTATTCATTCCATGCGGAGTTAGAAAAAATGAAAGTGGATGACAATTAAAATTGATCTAGATAAAACTTATGACAGAGTGAGATGGAATTTTATTAGTGCGTCTCTCCGTGCTACAAGTATCCCTAAGTATCTCACTAAAGTTATTATCTCTTCTATATCTAGCTCTACCATGCAGGTTATGTGGAACGAAGTTCCTTTGTGCCTGTTAGAGGTATTCGTTAGGGCTGTTCCCTTTCGCCTTACTTGTTCAAGTTGTGTATGGAATGACTTGGCCATTTATTCCATTTCGCTATTTTCGAAAGGCAGTGGTATCCAATTCGTTTATCTCGTTCTATGTTAGCCATTTCGCATTTATTTTTTGTTGACGACTTAATCATTTTCAATAATGCAGATATGGAGCACAACACGGTTATAAAAGACATATTGGATGATTTCTGTAGTTTTTCTATGCATAAAATCAATGCTAGGAAGACTAACATTTTTTCCCAATGGGTGGAGGCTTTCATGGTCGATATGATTAGTTCTCTCTTCGGTTTTCAAAAGGTCGAGAATTTTGGACATTGCCTTGGGGTCTTTCTTTCCCACAAAAGGGTTACGAACAGTACTCTACAATTCATGGTGGAGAAAGTTCGAGGGAAACTCTAGAGCTGGAGAGCTAGAAGGCTCTCTATTACTGGGCGTATCACTTTAGCTCAATTCGTTCTATTGGCCATTCTTAGCTACTTTATGCAATCTATGTTGGTTCCTAGAAACATCACCGATGAGATTGAGAGTTTGGTTAAACAATTTATTTGGGGCTTTTCGAATGGGAAGAAAAAGATGTTTCTAGTTGGTTGGGAATCCATTTGTCAGCGGAAAGAGTGTGGTGGTCTTGGGTTACGAAAACTTCGTGATCAAAATATATCCTTTCTGCTGAAATTGGGTTTTTACATCTTGTTTGATACGGATGCCTTATGGGTTCAGGTGCTTCTGGTTAAATACCAAGTTAATGATCCCTTACTTGATTCTATTTCTCGTGATAGAAGTTCCTTTTTATGAAAATTTCTTTCAAAAATTTGACCTCTTCTCCAAGAGATTTTGCACTGATCTTTGGGAGCAGGTAATATAATTTGTTGCTGGTAGGATAATTGGATTCCTAATGTTTGACCTTTAGCTCGTCTTTTCCCTGATACTGACAATATGGATTTAAGTTGTTTTATTAATAAAATGAGCAAAGAAGATGGGTTGTGGAACTTGGATTTATTTTGTATTTGGTTGACAAAGGATGTGGTTCAATTTATTAAGGGTATTTCTCCTCCCCACCCTTCTGAAGGCTTGGATAGAATCTCTTGGAACCATACTTCGACTGGCACTTTCTTCGTTAAATCTGTTTATAGGGTGATCAAAGAAGGAGTTTGGAACCAGAGAGATGAGAAATGGAAGATCCCTTGTCCACAAAGGGTCCGTGTTTTTATCTAGACTAGTTTACAAGGAAGGATTCTCAATAATATGAAAAGAGTCGGAAGAGGGTTAACGGTTGATCCATCTTATCCTATCTGTGGTTATCACTCTGAAGATATCTTACATATTCTGCGAGATTGCACTACTACAAAGGACGTATAGGCACAAGTTGTTTTAGGTAATCATCTCCTCAATTTCTTTTCTACTAAATTTTAGGATTGACTTCTTGTTAATGTACAGGATCATAGTAAAAATCATGGAAGAGATACTAGTTGGGCATGCCTTTTTGGGTTGCTCATTTGGCGATTATGGAAGAATCACAACCTTTTCATCTCTCAAGGAAAATCCTAGACCTCGAGAGATATTATCCAAGTATCGTATATTTGGGTGAATAACTACTTCTCATCAGCCAGGAGGTTCAATTTGATGCCTCGACTCATCCTCTCTTAGAGCAAATCGATAGAGAATGGGTTCTTCTTAATATTGATGGTGCAGTTCATTTGGACACCGAGTTCTCTGCTGCTAGTAGAATAATTCGAGATAAACATGGGGATTGGATCCTTGGATATTATCGGCATCTTGGCAAATGTTCGGTGTTCAATGGTTAGCTATGGGGAATCTTTGAAGGTCTCAAGCTTCTACAACGTAGAGGTCGCAGTCAAGTTATCATTCATTTGGATAGTTTGGAAGTTATCAATGCTCTCCGTGGAAGCTCATTTAGTGTTTCAAGTTCAGCTTTGATCAGACGCATCCGGAGTATCCTAGCTCAAGCAGATCAGTGGATTTTGATATATATCCCAAGAGAATATAATCAAGTTGTGGATTGTTTGGCTAAACAAGCCTCAATAGGGGAAGATGAGTTGAAGGTCTTTGAAGCTCCCTCTATGGTGGTTTGACTTGCTTTTGAGTTAGATAAAGCTAAGGACTTTTTTCCTTTTCAATTTGATACTATGTAACTAGTATGGTCTTATGTTTTCTATCACCAAAAAAAAGTTACTGTGATTTTCCAATTACATGAAAGCATGTCCCACATCAAATATTAGCTTGTTTATAATTGATTGATTGATTTATTTTCTTTGTGTTAAATAAAGAAACAAAATTACATCAGATTAATTATTTAAAAGTGTCACTTGTTTTGTCTTGTTGTACAACTTCTAAAAATTCATTAGAATCCACATAAAAAACCTGTAAACTTGACTTCCACACAAAATTAATTTTAGGTAACTGATCTACAATTATGTTACATTCTCTAGGCACATATCTAATCCACCACTATCCTTCAGAGCTTATAACCCTTCTAAGCACAGTTATACTTGAATCTTCCAACTCATTATCAATCAAGACTTGGACCACATATAAATTATCTGTTTGGATTGTGACCCGTTTATAACCTTTATTTAACTGAACAAGAAGCCCATCTAAAATACCCCATATTTCAGCCTTAAAAGATGCACATCTATCCATGTATTGATTAAATAAGGGATAATGTCATTTTCACCTCTGTACTTTGACACTTGTTTTAATATGGTACTTAAAGTTTCAAAATATCCAATGTGGTACCTGAAGTTTAATTCTGTTATACAATGTGGCACCTGTCGGTAACAGTGTTAATTTCTAACTGATTTTGACACTTGGACCAATTATACGTCGACACGTAGCAGTGGTAGGTTGAAGGGGTAGCTGCACGGGCAAATTAGAGAAGGGCTGTTTTGCAATTTGCCCTTCCCTCGAATAGAAAGCTTTTTCAGTCCACCACGACCACTGGTTCCAACAGCAACTGCAGCAAGCCTCACGTCAGTTGCTTTCTTCCCTTCCAAGAACCTTGTAAGATACCCACCATTTTCATTAGATGAGATTATCTCAAAGGCATAAGAAACAGAATCAATATTCTCCTTGACCACCTTTGATGACCCGTATTCACCCTTGCAATGCTACTCAAAATTTTAAGCCACCGTTTTGAGATGCAAGCACACAAGCTCCTTTCTCTACCACTAGGAAGTCGCTTGAAGATCTCAAAAATACATTCATCGGGAAGGTCATTGACTGATGGTTGCTTGTTCTACTCAAAATCAATTTCCCGAAAGAGAAATGGGGCACTAATACGAGCTCTTTTATGAGGAGACCAAAACACATCTGCTTGGGAATTGATTGAACACAATCTACCCAACTTAATGGTGTTTTTTCTAATAAAAAATCATCACCATCTGAAATTCCAGTAGACCTACAATAAGTGGTTTCCATATAAAGCATAAATTTTAAACAATTTAATCAATCTCAGAATTATAAATAGATATAATAGATTCAAGAAGAAAACAAATAAAAGAATAGCTTACCACTGTAATTAACAAGAGTAGGCATGGTTGAATCTCAAAGAAGGCACCTTTGTGAGAAGTCTCTAATCCCAAACCGGAGCACTCCACAAGGGAAGACATTAATAAACAGACCGAGTATAACCCTTGAAAGCTTGAATGCATTAGAACTTGTTTAAAACAATGAGCTTAGAAACCCCAATAAGTAGGGGAAAAAGATGGAAAGAAAGAAGAAGAAGAAAAAGAATTAGGCTTTTTGAAAAAGTGGGGGAAAAGCAATTTGCAAAACAACTCTTCCCTAACCTGGTCGTGCAACTACCCTTTTAACCTGCCACTGCCACGTGTCGACACATAATTAGTTCATGTGTCAAAATCAGTCAGAAATTAATACCATTACTGACAGATACCAGATTGTATAACGGAATTAAACTTCAAGTACCACATTAGACATTTTAAAACTTTAGATACCACATTAGACATTTTAAAATTTTAGATACCACATTAAAACAAATGTCAAAGTACAAGGATGAAAAATAACATTATCCCATTAAATAATTGATTTACTTAAAAAACTAAAAACATCTAAATTAACATCATCCAATTTTAAAAATTAACCAATTTAGTGAAGATGACATGCTTGGAAAGATATGTTAAGATGCATTGAAGAGGGAATATGAGGTGTTTATAACAATGTAAAAGGAAGAAAGCCATACATATGAAGTTGAGCATGGGAATCTCGGACAAGGGTAGGTAGGTAAGACACTCAAATGGAAACAACATACCATTTTAACTAATTAGGTAAACAAACCTAACTTTTTATTAATATTGATGGGATGGGACCCTCAACAAAGAATTTTTTTTATTAATATTTATATATTATATACATAAATAATTATATTATCCGATATAAAAGTAAATTATTGCATTTATTTATATAATAGAATTAAAATTAAAATTTATATATACATTTAATCTACGATCAAATTTTTTTTTATATATATATATATATAATTATATTAAATTAAAGTTAAAATATTAAATTGTAAATTGAAATAAATTTATGTTTGATTTTGAGATTTATTTCTTAATATAAATAAATGAAAAAGAAAGTCAACCATAGAGAAAAAATATTTGTTTTTGTGATAATGATTTATAATATATTTGATTTTAAATTATTTAAATAAATTTTCATAATAATTACATTTAAAAATATATTATAATTGTGCATTTAAGTAAAGTTTTGTACCCTTGTTAATTATTTAGACCCGGATCCAACGAATTAGAAAGGGTTTAAAATATAGTATTATTTAATTAATTATTTTATTTAATGTTAAATGACATATTTAAAGGATTCATTTTAATTTCTTATACTAATTTGATTTAAGATTCCAAATTGAATTTCTTTAAAAACAACTATTAGGATTTAAATGAGTTTTCTTTTAAGAAAAAAAAAAGTTAATTCATAGATCCTTTCATGTTGTTTTTTATGCCGAATATCATATTTTAAATTTTTTCATAATTTTTTTATCTTAATCTATTATATATTTATACAAATTATCATGATTATTGGAGTGCAATATAGAGATTAAATTTTTTAAGAATTAAAATACAATAATTAAATTTCGAATTTAGGGACAGTATAGAGGATTAAAGCATATTTTAATCTATTTAAAATATTGAATATTTAAAAAATCTTTTATTTATTTATTCCCGGGCATGGCAGGGAGTGAAAGCTAGTGGTTATAAATTTTCTTAGCAAGATTTCCAACCCCTTTATCGAAGTGGAAGATTAAAAAAAAAAAAAAAAAAAAGCAGGTAGCTTTGCGGCCTGCATATTAAGTGCGATCTAGCATTCGGAAACAAGTATTTTTTTAGTGTGAAATTAGGGAGAGAAGTATGGGGAAAATGGGGAGTGAAATGTTGATTTATGTTTTGCTGCTAATGGCGGGGGTGCTAGCGAGTGGCCAGAGTAGTAAGGTGAAGATATGGCCAATGCCGGCGTCGGTGAGTTACGGCCATACTCACCTTTACTTGACCAACGATTTCGGGTTCTCCTCTAACTATGGGTCTGAAATACTCAAAGACGCATTCGACCGGATGCTTGCTCTCATCAAACTGGATCACGTTATTGATGCCAATTTCTCTGCCTTCAATCCTTCATCTTTGCTCCAGGGTCTGGATATCTTTATTTCCTCTTCAAACAGCCAGGTCCTCCTTTACTCTTCTTTAATTTTATTATTATTAATAAAAAAACAAACAGAAAATTAAAGATTTGAGATTGAGATATTAAAGAAAAACATCGTTGTCTGAGAATATGGAGGGTTGAAATATATATATTTTTGTTCGTTTTTAAATTCATTTTAAAAAAGCTGATAGCGAAGCTAGAAGTAACCGAAACGTTGTGGGAGTGTTTGATTTTGATGTGATTTTGATTGCAGCTACAATACGGCGTTGATGAATCGTACAAATTAATAGTCCCATCACCGGAAAAACCGGCTTACGCCCATCTTGAGGTGCAGACAACTAATCCTTTATCGTCCCTCTATGCTTCTTATTTTGTTTGGGCAAACTACTTTTCGTTTTGGTCAACTAAAAAAAATTTTAATTCAACTATTCAAAATTTTTTTATTTAATTTACTGGATTGTGAAGTGTTTTTTTTGAAAAAAGAAATCTGCTAGCGAGCTCCCTGTAACGTTTTGATTATTGGTATAAATCAATACTCATCAACAAGTAAAAAAATTTACTTTTAGTGTTGGAGATAGAAAAAAAAATTGTTTGAATTTTAACTTGTAAAATTGTGACATAGAAAAGAAAAGAAAAGGAAAGAAAACTTTCGATTGGTGCAGCCAATGCAAATAAAAAAAATCATATAACATTGATTTTAATAGTCTAGCGATTTAATTGAAAATTTTTAAATAATTTAATGATTAAATTGTAATTTTTTTAGTTAAATCACCAAGACAAAATTTACCTATAATTTAGTGACAAATATTGTAGTTTACCCTTTTTATTTGTATTTTGTATATACATTTTTTATGGTAGGATAGGATTGTTTTCTTCTTAGGTTGACCAATATACATTAAAATTAGTCTATTCTTGAAATTTAACTACAATATAAAATAATTTAATTAAGAAAGGTCAACTTTTGACCTTAGATTTATTCGGGTTTTAACTGTTAATTTTATAATAAACTCATGCAGGCAAAGACAGTTTATGGCGCTTTACAAGGGCTTCAGGTTAGTACCAGTATAATCTTAGTTGCCAAGATTATTTGTAAATCGTAAAATTCTTAGAATATACAGCTTGTTGTACAATGGTGCAGACATTCAGCCAGTTATGTTATTTTAGCGTTACAAGCAGGGTCCTTCAAATTGACATGTCACCGTGGACTATTATTGATCAGCCAAGATTTTCTTATCGAGGCCTCTTGATTGGTGAGATACTTTCTTTTCTTCTAAGAAATGTTAAAAGTGATTTTAATGGTATTGGTTTCCAATGAAAATACAGTATCTGGTGATCAATCTTTTACTTGCATTGAAAATTAGGGACTTCATTTTGCTAAAAATAAATTGTTTTCTTGCCCATTTTGGCTGTTCTACATTCTCAGCAACCAACATGAAGGGTGGATGGCAGTTAAACTGCCAATCTTCATAGGTCGGAGAACATTATATGATGATAGAATAATATCTTAACTCTGTTTTCTGTATTCTGTCTCCAAGTAATAATAGAGTTTTTGATTCAACTGGTGTAGATACATCTCGTCACTATTTACCAGTGCCAGTTATTAAGAAGGTTATTGATGCTATGTCTTATGCAAAGTTGGTAAGATTTACGACAAATTTCAGTTGGAATAATTTTTTTCTCCTCATTGTTTTGACCTTGTGGATTGATTTGTTTAATAACACCAGAATAATTAGCCTATAAGTGGTAACTCTTTCTTGCTTTCATACAGAATGTAATGCATTGGCACATTGTTGATACACAATCTTTCCCCTTGGAGATACCATCATATCCTAAACTGTGGGATGGCGCTTATTCACCCTCAGAGCGATATACAGTTGCTGATGCTGCTGATGTTGTGAGGCATGTCTTTTCTTTTCTTTTCTTTTCTTTTATTTTCTGATAGACCTCCGATTAGGTATCCAGAAATTAGAGGAGGAGATTGAGAGAAAGAGAGAGAACGAGAGAGAAGAAAGAGAGGGTATATTTCATTCACAACCAAAAACATGCCTTGCTGTGTATAGGCTTGGTACCCTTAAAGGACAACAAAGAAAACTTACAAAATAACGGTTCTTAAGTTCGTTATTACAAAACACTAACTCAGTATTAAAACGCTCCGTTTGACTAATATCCTTACTACCTCAATACGCTCCGTTTCACTTAAGCTAAAACGCATCGTTTCAGTCCACTCAAACTTTTAACTCATAACTACTCCTCCCCTGAAAACATGTTGTCCTCAAGGATCAAATTGAGGAAACTTAGCCTTGAATTGCTCGAAGGATTCCCATGTGGCATCCTCAGGGAAAGTGTTGATCCATTTGACTAGGACCTCTGTCACTACCTTGTTACCTTTTCATCAAGGGCGGATCTAGGGGGGTGGCAGGGGCCCTGGCCCACCTAAAATGGAAAAATTGTCATTTAGGCCCTTAAAAATTTTTAAAATTTTAAATTAGTAAAAGTAATTACAATTTAATTTTGCCCCCCCTAAAATTTTTTTCTTTGCCCTTGTTTTTTGTACCATTCCTCGATCTAAAATCTTAGCAGGTTCCTTGATCTAAGCTCCCTCAGCATCAACAATAGGTAGTACATTTTGAACAGGAGTTGCCTCCACATGTTTCTTAAGCTGTGACACATAAAATGTAACATTCTTTGAAACTCCCCTTGCATCTATCTTCCCATCCAGTTGGAAAAACTCCTCTTGCATCTTTTGAAACTCTTGTTGTAAGGCAGTAACATCCTTTTGTAACCTTGTTGTAACGCCAACTTTGACCATGAGAATGGTGGCTCTGATACCTTTGATAGACATTTGATTAGGGATCTAGAAATTAGAGGAAGAGATTGAGAGAAGAGAGAACGAGATAGAAGAAAGAGAGGGTATATTTCATTCACAACCAAAAACATGCCCTGTTGTGTACAGGTATGGTACCCTTTAAAGGACAACAAAGAAAAACAACAAAATAACGGTTCTTAAGTTCGTTATTACAAAACACTGACTCAGCATTAAAACGCTCCGTTTGACTAATATCCTTACTACCTCAATACACTCCGTTTCACTTAAGCTAAAACGCACCGTTTCAGTTCACTCAGACTTTTAACTCATAACCGTTCCGTTCCTCCCCTCCCCTCCCCTCCCTTACCTTACCTTATTGTTTTGAGTACTCTTTTTGATCTATTTATTTTTAATCTATGCAGTTATGCTAAAAAAAGAGGAATAAATGTATTGGCTGAAATTGATGTTCCAGGACATGCTCTCTCATGGTATCATATGCTTTCTCCATTCTTATAGTAGATTTTTTTTGTTAGTAACATTCTTTCTTTTGCAAATAAGCAATATTTTACGGATGAAGATGCTAAATTTTTGCCTGTCATAATGGTTATCTGGAAATTGCAGCTATAGCTCTTTAAAGTAATGATGGAAATTTCTGATTGTATTTTTATATTTAGTGAATGAATGTTGTAAGAAGTAAAATTAAGCTTTCTGATAATTAATCACCTTTAGGCCGGTACTTTTAACAATGATTATCTCAATATAAGAGTGAAGAATTTCTGGAGGACGAATTGACAGAATCCTTGGCAATAGCTAAATTACATAATTTATTCTCTAGAAGAAATAAGAATAGTGTCAAATTCTCTTTATAAGTTGTGGTGCTACCTTAACATTGAAGGAAATTCTAAGACCAGGACTAGCTGTATGAGAGAGTTGCGTGCTATTCCAACTATTTGTGTGCTTTACATGACCCAAACTATCATAAATAGTTGCTCTTGCATACTTAACATATACTAAAATGCTTATGATTGAGTACACACAACAAGCACATATAATATTGCAAACTTGATGTTAGGATGCGTCTAAAAAATTTATATGCACGCCTTGTCCTAAAACGTTTTTAGTTGCTGTGTTTAATTCTTTAGGACAAATGGTTGTCCTTCTTTATGGTCATTAAAGGACCATTTGTCTGCAACTATCTATGTGATTTGCGTGACCCAAATTATCATAAATTGCCGGTCTTGCATATTTAATATACACACAACAAATGGAGATAGATATTGTGGAATTGAACTAAGATGCATGCCCAAAAATTATATTATGCTTTTGACCTTGTCCTAAATGTTTTGCGTAACTGTGGTTTAATTTTCTTAAGGGGGACTGGTTATCCTTCTTTATGGCCCTCCAAGGACTGTCAACAGCCGCTTGATGTCAGCAATGAATTTACATTTAAAGTAATAGACGGAATTCTTTCAGGTGATCTCCTTACTTACCCCTCGATGTCATTATTTCTATAATGAAATCACTCTTCAATTTTTTCCTTTCCTTTATATACACAAATGAAAATGAAATTCTTGTTTCAGATTTCAGCAAGATCTTTAATTTTAAATTTGTTCACTTGGGAGGTGATGAAGTTAATACAAGTAAGTTAAAATCATACTATCTTATATACTTGTATATTATTATAGATATATCGTGCAAATTATAATTTTTGGTTTTGAGGCTTCTTTTTGGATAAAACTATCATCTTACAAAAAATTCTGTGGTAGATACGGGCAGCCTTTTCATAGCAGTCCTTACATTTCCTTGGATGGTCATGATTTATTACGTTTGCTTACACCAGACCCTAGTCTTTCAAGCATTTCTTGAGCTTGTTTCTTTCTATTACTAGAAATCAACTCATTTTGATTGCTTTTATTGTCCAACCACGGAGAAGGTATTTTGGTCAAGATTATATTAAAATTCTAAATCACATTCTGTGACCTTCAGCTGCTGAGAATCCATGCATCCAAAAATCTCTGATAATATGACATCTGGAATTTCTTTCTTAAGCTCTATCTGGTAACCCGCCCCCAATAGAGAAAAAAGTGAAGGAGATGAGAAACAAATAAAGAGCGTTTTATTCTGGATGTTATGGGTTTTTGTATCTCAGCAATATTTTCTAAGTGAACTTTCTAAAGAACCTAACTTCTTTTGTGTAGGTTGATAGATGTTGACTTAGTAGACCTTTACTGTTTAACTTGAAAATTAATTGAAATTCTGAACTTTCTGTAGACTTCACTCTAAAGCTGTCTCCTAAGAGGTAAAATAGTTTCCAGGGCTTCTTATCTTTGTAGATCTCTGAGTCATCGTATTAAATATGAAACAAGTTGTCTCTAGAACATAGTTTATGAAAGATGGCGAGGGCTACATGTATCATTAGACTTATTCAATATTTCTTTAAATAATATTCTTCAGGGTATGGTTTTGTATAGTTTGAAGTGCACATTTACATCTTTTCAATTCGAGGTTAATACTTTATTGATCCAGCCTCTTTCTCTTCTAATTCAGGTTGTTGGATAACAACTCCTCGTATACGAAATTGGTAAGAAGTTTAGGATTTTACATGTTAATTTGCTAAACCACAGAATGAAAATAAATATCTATTTGGTTTATCAGTTTTATTCCTTGTTTGAAACTTGATGGAAATGTGACTGTTGTTCTTTTCCAAAGATCTATCCTGCATTTTGTTATTCTGAGTAACATCCGTGTCCTATTCTTCCTATTATTTCTTCATAGGCAAGTGAAAAGCATTAGCTTGTCACCTAGCAAAATTTTGATGCCATTGACTGGTTGAAAGAGAAGCTTCTATGATCCCATGTTTTTAGTTATTTTTGATGTAACATTATCTTATTTGCCCTCGGCTAGTGGGGAGAATTCTAGTTTTCTGTCGATATAATTTATTTATTTCATCAATTTACTTTATTGTTGTTCCATTATTTCATGTGTATAGTACAAGAACATCATACTTCTAAACTGATCTTATTTAATTACTGATTCAAGATGGAATTGATATTATTGTGTTATCTACAGCACCTCTTACTTTCTTGCTACGGGTTTCAGGTTAAAAAAGCGTGGTATGAATGAATCTCAAGCATATCAGTATTTTGTCTTGCGAGCACAAAATATAGCTTTATCTCATGGATATGAAATTATTAACTGGTATTCATCTTTTACAAGCTATTTAGCCAAACAACAATAATATACATCCTATTCACATATAGAATATCACAGGGAGGAGACCTTCAACGACTTTGGCAATAAATTGAGCCGGAAGACTGTCGTTCACAACTGGTATCTCCTATCTTTATCACTCAAATCTAGAGAATGTATGCATTATGTTCTTACGTAGACAGACATGATTCTGCTTCCTTTTGCAAATTGAAGAGAAAATGCTGCCCCTTTTTTCAGTTGCAGAGAGTCAATCTATAATTCTACACTTTATATACTAAAGTAGTTTAGGGCTGAGAAGATTTTGAAGACAAAATACCCTCCTAAAATTCAAATATATTCTAATTGAATCAATCACATTATAATTCATACTTTAGAATAACAAGGATTCTTAATACTAAAGGATGTGAAAAAGTTAAATTGATTAAATCATTTAGATAGTTGATTAGTATGAACCCTTACAACCTGTTTCAAGTAGATTCCTCAGCTTTTTAAAGAACAAGGCTTGATAGAAAAAAACGTTACTTGAATGTAATATCACAGCGCTTGAACTTGGCATGTTACTTTTCGTGGCTTGAGCTTGAGTCCAGATTGACAATGAACAAGTCATATTCGAGTGTTCACGAGTGAAGCATACTACTAGAAAACTTGAATCTTAGTTCTGCTTGTGCATTTTCTTCTATGATTTTTCCTGAAAGCCTTAGTGCATGGTCAGAAATCCAGTTCAAATTTGAAGGGTTTTCAGAACCGGACCGATGGTTGACCAGTCAGGCCACCGGTTTGATTAAATAAATTATTAAAAAATATTAAAAATCTGGTTCAACCGGTCCATACCGGTTCCTGGGTCAACTGCTCAATGCCCTTCTCCGGACTGATATCCCAGCTGGTTCGCAGTCCGACCAGTCTGACTGACCGGTCCAATTCAAACAACCTTGGGAATTTGTATAAACTGATCAAATTAGTGAACTGGTTTCAATTTTATAAAACAAAATATGAACTACCTTTTTACTTTCAAAACCTTTCTGGAAGTTGGAGGTATGAACTAGAACAATTAAATCTTGAGCCATACACACTATTATTGTTAGCTTTTGACATACTAGTACCTACATTGGCTTGTTTGCAAGGACAGGTTCCTACTTGCAAACTTGATCTTTAGTTGTGATCCCAATCCCCATCTCTTGACATTAAAAGGCGCAGCCATTCTTAGACAGCCACTGTTTAAAAAGATGGATAGCATAGGATAAGCCAGTTCTATTACAGATTTATCAACGTCTGTCAAATGTTTTTCTAGGCTCTATCATTTGATTTACTAAAATCGAATTTAAATTATTTTATATTAAAAGGTTTTTGCAAGTTGCTAGATTTGAATTCTCTAAACTTTTAAACAAATAAACATTGAACTAGTGACCATTATTGTCAACTTGGATCTAGAAATGTTGTTGCAAGTTGCTTGATTCAAGAGTTCATGTGGGTTGAAGTTTTGCTTGAGATTTGTTTGGCAGGCTTGGTGGTGGTGTTGCTCAACGAGTGGTTGCATCTGGGTTAAGGTGTATTGTAAGCAACCAGGACAAATGGTACTTGGACCACTTGGACACTCCATGGCAGGAATTCTATGCAAATGAGCCGCTTACAAATATTACAAACTTAAACCAACAGAAATTAGTTATTGGAGGAGAGGTATGCATGTGGGGTGAAACAGTTGATGGTTCAGATATTGAACAAACCATATGGCCACGTGCAGCTGCAGCTGCAGGTACTTAATATTAGATTACATGCATATTATGGTGTTCTTTACTATATGCATAATAATAAAATGTTTAGAGGTTGGAATTATTAGGTAAGAACCTGGGAGCTCCCATATATAATACAAAATATTATGAGTTTTTTGATTGTAAAAGAAAAGGCTTAAGGGGTAAAAAAAGCCCCCGAACTTTGTAAAAAAATTAATTACGTCCCTTCTGTGAAAAACACACTCAATTAAGCTCTCAATCGTTAAAAATTAATCAATTAAACTCTTTAACCGGTGCCTTCCGTGCTAACCGTTAATTTGCTGATGTGATCATTAACTGTTGTTAGTCAGTCATTATTTGCTGACATGACTGTCCAAGTCAGTAAAATAAAAAAAGATTATTTTATATTATTTATACATTTTAATCATTAGACTTAAAATGTTTAAATAATTTAAAATATTTTTTATTGTTGCTGATGTGGAAGTGGACCACCATGTCAGCAATATAATTTCTAGCTCAGCAGCCATTAATGGCCACATCAACAAATTAGACGAAAACTGTTGATTAAAGGACTTAATTTATTAATTATTAACGTTTGAGGTTTAATATGAGTAGCTATTATCCTAGGCTACAAGTGTTAAGAGATAATCCGAGCAGCAAAATTTTTTTATATGCATTTCCATCTGGTTTGAACTCAAGTGGTACTGATATTAATCTACATATAGACAGAAGCATAAGCACAAGAAGACATGGTGAGGTTAACAAGGATAAGCATGCATCTAAATGCTGCTGGGGTGACCCTTATAAATTTTAATTTTGATTTAACATGGAAGAATTCTTATTGTCTTGGTACTGTGTTTTCATCACATTCTTCATTCTCCCTCATGTCTGAAACTAAATTGCAGAGCGATTATGGACACCCTTTGACAAATTGGCAAAGACTCCAATAGAAGTAACTGGAAGGTTAGCACATTTTAGGTGTTTACTGAATGAAAGAGGAGTTGCAGCTGCTCCACTAGCTGGACTAGGCCGCGGAGCCCCTGAAGGTCCAGGTTCTTGCTATAGGCAATAATAATTTGTGGAGCCACTTTTGAATGATATTACCAATTGTTGAATAAGTCATTTCACACATTTTTATATATCAGTCATAATGATTAATACAGACATCTAATAAAAGGCTAGATAATTTCATCAATTGATTGGAAAGCAAATTTTATTTTCTTATGGAACTAGTGACAATAGTTTTCAACAAATTTTTGGGGTAAACATAAATATAATATCCTTGGTTGTATTAGTCTGAAATGTTATATATAAATTGTATGCAATTTTATCCATGAAATTTTAATTTAATTTAATTTTTATAAATTATTAACATTATTGATGTAATATTAGGGGTGAATTTAGGGGTCCTAAAATGTAAAAATTTTCATTTATATCCTTAAATTTTTTAAAATTTTAAATTAATAAAGATAAAATTACACTTTGGTCCTCCTAAAAGTGATAAAATTTTGATTTAATCTTTTAAAAATTACAGTTTTATTATCGTAAAAATTGCAATTTAATTTCGGCCCCTAAAAAAATTTTCTGACTTCGGCTATGTGTAACATCATTTTACATTTATATATTGCATACAAATAATTATATTAATCTAATAAGAAAAATATGGATGCATTTATTTTTTGGTGTATATAATTGAATCAAAATTAAAGTTTCATGTGTATGATTGTACTAAATTAAAATTTATATATAAAATTATATATTAAACTAAAATTTATGTATTTAATTTTACATATTTAAAAAATTAAGATAATTGTTTGTGTGTATTGAAATATTTTTTAAAAATTATAATTTTTTAATAATTACAAGTGAAAGGTTATCAAATTAAAAGTTATAACTAGTAAATTGAAAGTGACAAGTTATATTTAATGTTAGAATTTTATCTGTCATAAAGACAAGGTATATTATAACATGCTTTTTGTCTATTATTTTTGTCTGAGCTTAAATAATTTTAATATATGAGTTGGCTTTATTTATTTATTTATTTCAAGTTTGTTGGTTATTTTTTACTTGTAATATATTTATGAAGTGAAGTTTATTATGCAGCAAAACAAGAGTTTAGTAAGGAAATTGTGATACTTTTTGATATATATACTGTTTTTTTTCATGTGTATTTTTTTTTTTGTAAATTTTGTTATTAGTTACTTTTCAAATTATTTTTATATTTAATTATTTTATTTCTATTCGATCATTTTTAGTTTTTATACTTTTCAAATTTTAAAATTTTCGTCCTCATCAAATAATAACGGTTAAATTCATTAAGTAAAATTTTGTTATTTCTAAAATTTGATATGCCAAACATATTATCATATGTACAATGTCATATCAACTTATTATTTTCATATAGATTAAGATTGAAATTTCAAAATTTTAAAAGTATAGGGACTTAGAATGACCCACTTGAAGAATATGGACTAAAACTACAATTGTATACATAGTACAAAACTAGTAATTGAATTTAATCAAACGGATTTAATTGTTACTATTTGGATAAAGATTAAAATTTCAAATTTTAAAAAGTGCAAAAATTAGAAATGACCAATTTGAAAAATACAAGACTAAAAGTGATCAAATAAAAATACAAAAGTTAAATCCACAATGTTTATAAACTACAAGGACTAATAACATAATGTAAGTAATTTTATTATTATTATTTACAAGGAATAGTGGGTTAGTTAAGGTTTGATTTGAAAAATTACAATTGGAGACTTTGCAGATGAAATACTTGGATATGTCTAGAAGTTTGATCATTTGTTTTAGGCCATTTGAATACTTGGTTTCAAAGGTTTATATGCTTTATTTGGTATAAATTGGTATAAAATGATGTCTTGTTGAATTGGAAGAAAGACATATATAGGTATAAATGCTTTTGGTATGAAGTATAAAATGTGTTTCAAAGTGTTTTTTTTTGTCAAAATAGGGGTAATGTCGCGACAACAAGTTGCATATGTAGCGACTTAAATCGACAATGAGTGGTGTCGCAACGTATAAGACCCGAAAATGATTTTACAACATATCGAGAATGTAATTATACTTGTAAGCATGTTAGAATGATTAAATTGTATTGAAATTAGTTGTAGTTGCTCACGAATGTGACATCCTATAGTTAAAAATCAAACTATAGGATATATCGATTGTTGAAATCAAACTAGATCAATTGGTCGAATAGAAAATTGGTCGATATATCAATTTAGAGTAAGACAAAAATTGATCTGTGAATTGGTATAAGCTGCAGCCAAATCCTAAATTTTTTATTGAATAAACCAGTTAAAAATCGATTCAACCGATAAGAAAAAATGGAAAAAGAAACTGGTTTCATTTTCATTCTAAAGCCCTTGAAGCTGGCCGTCTCTATTAAAACCTGCGCATCTCTCCTTTTTCCTTTGTTTTTTTTCTGCTAAAAGACCAAGCTTCATGACGTACAGGGTGGTTAGATTTGAATCGGTGGGTATCAACAACTATAAATCCAAACCATCGAAGGAGAAACAGATGCATTGAATCCTTAAGGCGATTTGTATATGTTTTTTGAATTATAATAACAGGAGAAAGTCCGAATAATAAATATGATTAGCGCGACTTGAACTCATACCACACTTAAAGCGGTGAACACTTTTAACCATCAGACTATCAGATGGGGTTCAACGTCGATTTGTATATTTATACCATGTTTATGCATTTTTTTTTATATTTATATAATTAATTGTGTTATAAAAATTATTATATATTCCTATATTCATATCATGATAATTTATATTAGCTAATACGTCTCGATAACTTGATGTTTGATTGGTTCAATCATCGATCCAATTTTAAAATTTTTATGTGTTACAATCGCTCCAATGTAATTTGGACTGTTTTGGTGTATGGTTTCAAGTTTACCAATATTTTTATCTTTACATATATAAATATATTATATACATTAGTTTAATTTTTAATTTCTTTATAAATTATATGTTGTACATACATGTAAATATATCCCAATCATATACATATAAGTATATTTTTATGAAACACTAAAAAAAAATTATATTTTTATGAAAACATAAATTTAAATTTATTAATTAGATTTATTAACTTAATTTAATAATTATATATCAAGTTCAAAATGTATTTTTTAAAATATTTAAGATTAAAATAAAAAAGTTAACTTTAAATATTAAAATTTCCACCGACTGAATCAATGACGAAATTTCTTAAAAATGCCGAAAAAAAGAATTATCAGATTAAACCATTTTTTGAAAAATTACGAGATTAGATCGATATAACAAAAATACTTTCAATTGAAAGCATTTTCAATGTATTGACAAAAAAATGCTTCCAGTTGAAGGCATTTTCTGCCACATAAGATTTTTTTTATGTCACCTCTTGTGAAAATAAAACCTATAAAATAAGTTTTTATATAGACCCAAGCCTCATTTTTCTTGTCTTTTTAAGCAATGTGAAATATAAGTTCATATAGACTCATAATCTATTTTCAATTTATTCCTAGATAATATGAGATTGCTTACTCTTTTAACTAACAACATAAAATTAAAGGTTACACTTAATTTTTAAAATTTAAAGACAAAAAATTATAGTAACACACAATATTTTATATATAGATATTAAAGTGTAAAAATTAACCAAGATAATATAGTGACGCATATTTTTGTTTTTATTTTTGAATATGTAAAATACAGATATTATTTTTCAATAACTATAGATATTATTGTATTAACCGGATATGTTTATTTTTACATTTCTTTATATTTTTAAAAGTAAAAAACACATTAGTTAATAAATAATTTGGTGACAAAGAATTTGTATTATTATTTAATCTTCTATTAACACATAACTTTAGATTCAAACATGAAACAACTTTACTTCTCTTCTTATAAAAAAATAAAATAAAAAAATAACGTAAATTTAGTGTCGAGTAAGAAAATTACTTAAATGAATTTACATATTTACAAAAAAATATTTTATTATGAGAATATTTTTTATCTTTTCTCATTTGTAAAAAAAGAAGAGTAATTTGCAAATGTAAATATAAATTAATACATAATTATAAAACGAAAAAATAACACAATATATAAAATTTTCATGATAAAAAAAAGAAAACAAAAAAATATAAAATAAATACCATGAATTATTTACCCGAATTACCCCAAATAATAATTAAAGTAATAATTTAAAGATAATAATTAATTGTCTAAAGCCGACCTCCTCAAATTATAATCTAAACAATCTCAAACAAAAAGATGACATTTAAAGATAACAACATATATTTTATTAAAGTTTTATTAAGTGTAACCTTTAATTTTGTAAATTTTATTTTCATAAAAGATGGCGCAAAAAAAAAAAAAAACTGTGACAAAAAATGCTTCCAACCAATGTGTTTTTTTGGCAAAATATGCTTCGAAAGCGTTTTTCTGCAAATCAACTGAAAACACTTCCAACTGAAAGCGTTTTTGTTATTTCGCCCTATTTCCATAATTTTTTGAAAAAATAGCCTAATCTAGTAATTTTTTTAAAAATAAACAGCATTTTTTAGTAATTTAGTCTGAATCAACCGGTATTGACTGAAACGGACCCAGAAAATTATAAATCCTCTATCTGTATTAAGAAGTAAAGGAAAATTTCTAGAAAAGATGCAAAAGGAGAACAAATCATAAATCCTCAATCTTTATCAACGCGAACGCATACGCACAATTTATAAGCTCAATCCCTTAAATAAGCAAACAAATAAATGCTAGAATCTATATCCACCAGAAAGCAAAGAATATGGTTCAGTCCAAGGCCCATCTTCCAGACATGTATTAACTTCTCATCACAGTTGAGTATTCAAAGACCAGAAGTCTATAATGTCAAAGAACATGTGTGATGGAAAATCTAAACAGTGCAAACACAAGAGAAAAATAACCAAATTTAGAAGAATTTTAATGATTAGGCATGCAAAACTTTTTTTTTTCCCCATGATAAAGCATAGTCTGCTAGGGGGACTTAGATTTCAACTTCTTGGTGCGTTTGACTACAGGATGCATGCCCTTTACTACTTTCCGAACCTTTTTCACAGATTTAGCTTTCTTTACCTTCTTTGTCATAAGAGGCATTTCCCTTATAGGACCTGGAGGCAAACCTTTCTTAAGAGCACTTCCTCTAGGAGTGACAGAGGGTGGTATTCTCAAGCTTAGTGGAGGTAAAGGGCTGTGGGGCTTCCAAACTATGTTGTTTTTCATTGAAAATCTCACCCTCTTTGTGCTGTTCTCGCAAGATTTTGCAGTTGCATCAATTTCATCCTCCCCTTGATTGGTTTCCTCCCCATTCTGAGATTTTTTGCCATCCATATGCTTTCCTCTCTTTCTCTTCTTGGAGACAGTACCATTGACTTTAGGCAAATCACAGGCACTTGCAACATCACTATTCAAGCCTACTTCTTCAGCAACCTTCTCAAACTGGAGCTGAAGGTTCGAAATCACTGATTCAGTAAATGTTATTGAATCGCCTTCACCATTCTTCTCAATACTAGAACTGGCACTTTCCGCTGGTACCATAACATCGTTCTCCTCATCTGCAGCTGTACATTTAGCATTGTTGTTTTTCTTGGTCTTTTTATCAGTGTCCCCAGTTGCTTTTTTCGCCTTCTTGCTCTTCTTTGATGCCTTTCTGAATGAACCATTGCCATTAACTTCAACAGGCTCTGAAGCACCATTAGAGATATTCAATTCCATCTCACTAGCAATAGGTACCAATTCAGGCACCTCATCTTCTTCATCCCCTTCGTTACACTCAGGGATCGAAATATCAATACCCAATGATGTTAAATCCTTCTCTAACTTCAAGAATTCTTCATTTACTCCTAAAAGAATCTTTCTATTACCCTGACAGCAATCCACTGAAGAACCCAATTCATAAATTTTTGAGAGAATCCCATCACCAAACTGATAGTCCCCAACACAACCACATCATCACCTTGATCAACCTCCTCCATGGAGGTCTTAAGTTCTAACAATCTCCTTCCCATTTTAACAAACTCACCAAACACATTACTTCTAATCTTCCCAACCAAAATTTTATCACTCACTTTCCCCATTATTCCAACAAATGGTTCCAATAAGATCTCAAGAGCCTCTTTTTTAACCGGAAGAAAAGGCCTGAGTTCCTCGAGAAAAACCGAAGCAATGTGATAATTAACGCCATTCCCTTGAAACTTATCATCAGCTAAAAAGGTTCCATCAACTAAAACCCTAATCGAACGACGCGTAAAGTCCAAGTCCCACGACCATCTCTTCAACATAGCGAAAAAGTAATGCAAGAACCTTCGAATTAAGAGGTAAAACTTATCTAACCTTAGCTTGTCAATTCCAGTCCACTCGCGACGCATCGTAAGAAGAAAAACAGAGAAATATTGGAGAGATAGAGGCGGTTCGAGCTTTGTGACAACGGAAGAAAGCTTTTCGATGAGGTCAGACTGAGCGGGTAGCTTATCGGCGTGCCAAACGCAGAAGAAGAGACCTTTCCAGAGCCTCTTCATCTCTTCATCAGAGAGTTGGGTTTGTGAAGGAAGCCAAGTGTTGATGAGAGAGCGTACGGCTTTGTCTCGGGTCGACTTGTCGCAAGCCGCTAGTTGCTTTATGAGGCTCGGGCCTTCTCCAGTCATGTTAAGCAATTGAAAATAGTTGGATTTCGATTGGAAAATAACTTGCTTGAAATTATTAGGAGAGAGAACAAAAGATCGTCGGAATCGGAAGTTTCTTTCTGTTTTGCTGCTAAAAAAGAATGAGCTCCAAAATGAAACCCTAAGGGTAGTTTTGAAAATAAAAACGCCAAACGGGCGCGGCTAAACGGGGGAAAATTAAAATTAAAATTAAAATTAAAATATGAAAAGAGGATGAAAAACGGTGGACTGGACGTACAGCTGGCCCACATCCTTTACATTGCTCGTTCCTAAGCCACTGGCCCACTGCTTTAAGTAATAAAAATGGGCAAATACACATTTTAGTATCTGAACTTGGTTTCTTGGTTCAAATTAGTACATGAACTTAGTTTTTTACTCCAAATTAATACATACAGTAAATGACTTTTTTTGAACCAATTTAAACTATGAATCCAAGTTCGAGTAACAATTTGAACCAAAAAATTAAGCTTAGGTACCTAATTGGGCAAAAAAAAAAGCGTAATTACTAAATTAAACTTTGAAGATAAGTTTAGTTACAAAATTATGTATTTACCCTTTTTAAAATTATTATTACCTACATTTATTATAAAGGTTTTTTAACTGAATTAAAAAAATATCACAATTTTTATATTATATTTATGAAAATGAAAGTTAAATAATTAAGACATTTGACCATTTCTTTTTTAAAATTCTACTTCTGAATTAGAAAACCTCCGCAACTAATGTATGAAATAATAGTTTGTTTATTGAAGTAATTTTTTTTTGAATATAATGGTATGATTACATAGTAGTATCTATTTATATTTTTTTATCTTTTTGATAAGACACACACTTTGCACACATAAGTGCTCGAACCCGAATCTCCTAAGATGAACATCATTCTCTTTTTCATTGGAGCCACTCGTCAGATTCTAAACTTTGTATATTTTTAGGTGAAAAATAATCTTCCTAAATTAGCCAAATACTAAGATAATGTCACTAATAATTGCTATTTGATACTATGTGGGCTGCTAATATCATCATTTAAATATCACTAATGCTTTTGGTATCTTAGGATCATCAACTTTCTCCATTTTTGTTGTATGTAAGCAACCAATTTCATTTTGGGTGTAGTATACCTATTTAAAAATATTACTTAAAATTTACACTAAAATAAGATATTTCAATTTTCACTTTTCTCCATTCATTATTTTTCTTTAATTAAAATAATTTTAAATTTTACAACAAAATTTTTATTAATAATTCGGGTTTTTAGACTCCAATAATAAAGTTAAGGGTTGACAAGTGTCTTATAAAAGTATAGTAAAATATTTAAAAAATAAATATTTAAAAAAAAGACACAACAAATTTTAAATTTATTTGTTGAATAAAAAATATACCTCCTCGATTTATCAAATACTAACTCAATTTTGATTTTTAAATAAATTGGATAATTACTTTGCTACGTAGAAATTTTTTTAATTACACAAAGTTAAAAAATCATAAAGTGTCCTTAATTTATATTTAAAAAATAAAAGATAAATAAACCAGAGATATAATAATTTTTTAACCGCAATTAAAGAATTACACTATTGACTTAGAAGTTTAATTAATAGTTGATAATATTTTGACGACACATGTTCGTAAAAAAAAACAAAAACAAAGGTCAAATGTAATATTTTTTAATGAAAAATTGGTATAGTTGCTTGCAGCAACTTAATTTAACTTAAAATGCTTTAATGAATAGAAAGGTAATGGAAAGGGCAAACAAAATATTCCTTCAACCCAAGTAAAAAGAACTCAAAACTGGCAAGTAAGCCAAAACGTGCATGTATTCCAACCTTTTACTTTTATCACAATTATTTCAATTAAATAATACCAATTTATTTCTCTCCTCTAATATTATAATATAATTACACAAATCCAATCTCCACATCTAACAGTATCTTGCTCTATTCAACCACATTTGCGTGTCGACAAGACAGAGAGAGATGGTGTTAAGATTGTTTAATTTAGTTACTGTCATTTCTCAAAATGGATGCAACATCCCCTCCAAAAATATATTTTTTATTAACAAGACTCCACCTCTTAATGCATAGAATTAGGGATATCAATTGAACAGGCAGCTGCGGGTGCTCCTTCGTATTCATTTTCGTAAAGAATTTTTATCTTCATTCTCGTCTTATGATTCACAAAATTAAAATTATCTCCGTTTCATTTAATCTTTATTATATTTATCTCGCGACTTATTTCATATAGTATATTTATAAGTATCAATTAAATAAATATAAATTAAATTTTTTATGAAAAAAATATGAAATACCTGCCCTTAGACTTCCACACATATGTGACATTGTTCCAACTGGAAGAGTGAGGTGTGTTAAAATTGGGTGAGAAACAATGGAGTGCTCCCCTTTTTTTAAAAAAAAAAACTGTGAATATGAGTTGAGTACTGTTATAACAATTAAATTTTTATATTTTTTTATTTTAAATATGCTTATTATATTATGTTGGGCGAGTGGGGATGAGACGGGTACAAGGTCATACCCACGCTTGCTTCACCATCCACGATAGGTCTAATTTTTGTCCCCATCCCCACCCCAGCACTTGTGAAATCTATACCCATCCTCGCCTAATTGAGTTCAAAGTGAGGCGAGACCTCACGAAACCCGCCCCATTGACATCCCTATATGGAACAAAGGTTAACCACATAGGCATAAGATAATCGTCAACTCACAGTATATATTAGAAGATATAATGATTTAATTTGATTTTCTAATTTTTTTTAAAAATATTTTAATTTTTATTTAATTTTTTTATTCTTTTAATATTTAAATTTATATTATTTGTCAATTTTTTTAAAATGAATAAAAAATAACATATTGTTGGTATGGATGTCACTTCAATAATTAATTTTTTAAAATTTAAAAAGTATAAAATCCTAAAGAAATATATTTTTAAAAAATTAATTAATTTTTATGTAGCATTCACATGGATTGTCACGGGATGCCACATCAATAAAGTTAACAAACATTAACTTTTTTATCTATTTAGGAGTGATTTGACAAATAATTCATAATAATTAAAAAACATGAAAAATTAAATGGTGGACTAAAATGATGTTTTTGTAAAATTGAAGGGTTAAATAAGTCATCATGTCTATATAATATAATATAATATAATATTTCATGGAGTGGGTCCAATCCAGAAATGTTCAATAAGATCTTTCTGTTGGTTCCCATATACAGCCAATTAAACTGCATACCAAGAATGGTTAAGCCCGAAGTGGCAGTGTTAGAGGGGATGTTACTGTCAAATGAACGTCGGTTTAAAAGCTAACACTCTTTCTAAGAAACATCAGTAGTTGAAAGGCTTTAATGCACCTTTCATGGGAGCAGCCCCAAGAAAATGAGTAACAACGAGTTTTACTCCCAAGTAAATGTACCCTTTTCATGGGAGCTCAAACCAGGAGTTTCAAAGGTGACAAGTGAAGATAGCAGCATTGATATAAGCCATGTCACACTGAAATTACCCCCTCCTCCTCGTCTTTCGAAGAGTGATCGACTTTGTGTCAATAATTCGCAGGGCGTTCTTAATGTTCCCCCGTGCCAACTTCGGCCTAAGCCGACGAGAAGTTCAGCAAAGAAAGGTAATGTCAACAACCAGGATGATCCTTTTGTAGCAGCTTATCGGAAGTGCACAAAGCACTCTGCGGATGATAGTACCGGTGACGAAAATGATGCCAGCAGTGGCACGACAATGAGGACTGGGAAGAACATATGCACTCTCTCATGTAAGTATTCATGCACTGTTAGTGGTAATAATGTGGTACGAGTGTCTCAGTGCTGGAAAGAAAATGCAAAGGAAGACTGTGACTATGTTTAAGGCAAATGTCAGACGATTTATGGAAGGGTAAACTACATAAGTTTTACATGCGAGTGTTAAAGATTAACAAAAACTCCTCTGTATTCTTTTCTGCATTAAATTTCAACTTTTACAATCTGTACCTATAATTGCGCAAAAAGGGGGCAAGGAATTTTGATAAATCAGTAACTAAAAATGTCTTTACATAAATCACAGTCAATCTTTCTGAGTTTTGACTGATATTAAAGCACTCACAACGAACTAATATCGCATGATATGATGTGTCGAAAAGGTGTTAGCTTGAACCAAATAAGTTAAAACTTCTATGATGTAGACACATAAGACTTGGTCCCCATTGCTTTTCCTTGTTTAAAAGGCTAATCCTAACCTTCTTCCATGCTTGTATAATATGCCAAGCTATGTAATCATTACATTTCTACAAGAAAAGTCGAAAACCCTTTGCTATAAATACCCTAACCAATTCATTTCATGCCCTGATATAGCATTTTATACCAAGCGAAAACGAAAATGAAGCAAGGCAACGTCCCTTTCTCATGGGAAAACAAGCCAGGTGTTTGCAAAGAAACGAGCCAACATCAACATTATTTTCTCCAAAAGCTACCACCACCTCCATCGACATCCATCCACGGCACTAAAATCCCTCCCCCTCCTCCTTTTGCTCCTTCAGGATCTTATTCAAGAAGAGGATTCAAGAAATCCAATGACCCCTTTTTGGCAGCTTACATGGAATGCACCAAAAGCAGTAGCAATGTCAAGTTGGGTAAAAAACATGGCGGCGGTTCGGGTTTGAAGAAGGGTTTGTTTAATTTCTCTTGCAAACAAGCTTGTAGTGTTAGAAATGACAGCTTAGTTAGGATTTCGAAGTTTGTTCTTATGGAAGACTGATCTGACAAGGAACTATGTTTGTTTCTTTGTTGTATCGATGTTTGCAAAAATAAAAAAAAAAGTATGGTTTATACAAGTTTCAGCTTCTTCTTCCATCTGACAATGAACTTCGGTTTCTTTTGCTGGATTATAATATCGGATTCAATCAAGATAGGGATAGACAGAGCTAGCCTGATCTTATTATTTCATTTTTACAGTTCTAGCTCTGTAAGCTACGAGGAGCGATGTTGAATCTGGGTGTCGAATCTTGATTTAGTTAGAGCATATAAATAAAATAAATTATTAAAAAATTTATAAAAATAATAAATAACTAAAAATTAAAAATTATAAAATCCGATTGAACTAATGTCAATTAATTATTTTTTTACCTTTCTTGAAATCAATATCCTATCAATTTTGAATCTAATCTAATTCTGAAAATATTAAAATAAGGAGATTAAATGCGTTCGGTTTTTAAAAGTATTTTCTATTTTTATTTTTAAATTATTTATTTTTTAAAATTAAAAATTAAATTTGATAGATAAAAATAAAAATATTTTCAATAAAAAAATATAAAAATACATCTCATAACTATTTTTTAATATTTATATGGATTCACGTGTGGATTTAAACCAATGTCAAATCATCAAAGCGAAAAATCTTTATTTTCCTTAATATAGTGTTTTCCGTTTTCCATGAAAACAAAAATGAAAGTGAACTCGTCTCCTAAAACCAAATGAAGTCTAATTTTCTTTTTAATCTATACTAATGGGTGAAAATAAATTAGGTGAAGAATATATTTATAAAAAATTTATATTGAAATCCCTTAAGCTTTTAATTGAAATAGCTAAATTAAAAGTTTAAAGTTTATGTGTGTTCAAATTTTATAATAAAATTATTAATAAGTGATTGTGTGTAATAATAAGATACATTTTTTTTTAAGAGAAAATTTAGGTTCGAATCTTGGAGACGATATTGTTGGCAGGGACAACCATGAACCTCGAACATGAATCGTAAAATAGACATGCATAATATAAAAAAATTTATTATAGTATTATTTTAATATATTAAATAATTTAGAACATATTAAAAAAATAAATTTATACTAAATATATAATATTATTCTAATATAAAAATTTTAAAAATGTTAAGATGATTATATAAAAATTTTCAATAAATAAAAATTGTATAAAATTATTAAATATTAAAATATAAATATAAATATTTTTTAAAAAAATAAAAAAATAATATAGACCGACCTAAAATGGGTTTAGGTTAATTTTTTTACAAATATGGACAAGCATAAAATATATTAATATTTTATATGTTGAATCAGAGGGTTGACAAATATCTTATTTGTGTCTAGTAAAATATTAAAAAAATGAGACTGCATAGGAATTTTTTAAAGCTGCTTGTGAAATAAAAAAAATACACTGTTAATGTACCAAATACTAATCCTAAGATTTAATCGCTTAATAAGGATTGTTTGATACATAAAAATAAGGGATAATATAATTTTTGGCCCATGATAACTCGATTCATTTTTCATTAAACTTGAAAATATAAAAATTTGATGAAGTGTCACTTTGAGATTGAGCCACATCATCACTTGAAAATTAAAAAAAAATATTATGCAAAATTTCAAGTTATGATGTGGTATAATATTAGAGTGTCACATACAGTATTCTAATAATTGGACTAGTGGTTGAATTGGTTAAACCATTGATTTTCGATTTAATCAATTTGATCGGTTCAACTACTAAGCTAACAATAAATAAATGATTAAAATTCATAATTTTTTAAAAAATGAAAAATTTATTAAATCGATTCAATTACTGGTTTTGTTCAATTTTTTATTTTTGTCATTTTCGAGCAATTTTCGATTCAATCAATTCATTTCTTTTGTTTGGATTAATATACTGGTCAATTCTCGGTTCAGTCAATCTGACCGACTAAATCAATCACGTTCCAAGAATATTGATCATATTATTAAATTTTAATGAAATTTAAGTTAAAAGACCGAAATGGATATAATTACTAAGTACCCAAATGAAATACAAAAATACAAATACCAAAATAACTTGATTATCCAGTTAAGAGCCAAAAACTATATTTTCTGATTAACAAGTTTGATTAGGAGCTCGGTTATTTTTGGGCTGTCTTTGTCAGTACTCCAATTGGCTACTTTATGGTAGTTTAGTTGTCAACATCCATCGATCCATCAAATTTAATTAACCCCCCAGGTCTGTGTTCGATCATTAAACAAACAACAGAGTGCTTTAAACAAATTTATGTAAATTCCCAATAAAGCCAAAGAGAAGATAAAGTTGTTGCTATCTTCAATTTGGAAAATAGAAAATGATTTCTTACATGTATTACTATCATGGACATCAATCTGAACTGGACAGCAACAGCCGACATATGGAAACAAGCAAATTACATGTTGTTAGCTATATATTAATATCATGTCCATTACAACTTGAGTTGTGATCTCCTCTGCTATGGCGTCTCCAATCACTAGTCCTATCTCCTTCTTCTGTTCTTCATAAACTTTCCATTCCTTGGTTGAATCCATTCCATCCAACTCCAACAATTTCCTTCTGCTCCATAATAAGGGAACCTTGGATGTTGGTTGAAAAACCCTTTTCGATATTGAAAATGGTGAAGAACTAGACCCATCAGGCTCTGCTAACTCTCTTAATCCTGGTTTGCTTTGAACAAGTAAGTTCCAGACTGAAGCTGACAATATTATCAGCTTACACAAGAACAAGCTTTTCTGCCTTGTCATGTAAAACTGAGGGCTGTCTTCCATGCAACCGCACTGAAACTTTGAATCTGCAGCATCCTGTTAGCTTTATATCAAATCTCTTTCTTTATGCAGTAACAGAAAATGATAGATAAATTATAAAAGCTTTTTCTACCTTCTTTTCCCTTTCATTGTTGAGTTTCAACATAGGCGGCTCATCTATGTCAGTATCTGAGCATGAATTATACACTGTTGTGGCGCTAGCGGTGGAAAATGTATCTGCAGAATTCTTGGCTTTTGACCCTTTAATTGCAAACAGCTTGTTACATACTACAACTTTAAGTAGTTTAGGGAAGTTGGGAATACCCTTCTTGTTGATCCTTAAAAACTTGCCTGAATTTCCATGGCAGCCAATGGACTTGTTGGTTCTCAAACACCCTCTTTCAGAAAGGTAAATCTCTAAGATGAAAGGTTCTTGTTGCTGTTGAAGGAGTTCCCCAAGTTGTGTTCCTGCTGGCTTGGATGGTGATGGTGATGGTGATGATGATGATGCAGTCCTAGTCGCCATTAGAATAACCTCAAGGGTCTGATGGAGTGCATGTGATGAAGGGCTAACTAGGTTATTAAATGGGAAAGACAAGACATATCTGTCAGTTTGGGACTGAAGAATACCAGAAACACAAAGGAAGATTGGGTTTTTAAAGCTATCAAAGGGAAAGAAAATTGTGAATCACAATGTCAAGGTTATAAAGCTTTAATTCTAAGGCACCACCCACAGTTTTTCTTTTGCCTGCTTATATAATTTTTGAGTCTAGCATCTTCCGTTCCAGTGTGGTGCTCATTTATCTGTCTGTAATACTATCTATGCAGGGTAAAAATAGGATAACAGAAATTATATGAAGTAATTCAAATATTTACAACGTCGGATTCCATCTTGGAGGCTTGCTCGGATCTATCTCTTATTTTATATGCATTCCAATTTATTTTTTTGGTGCTGGTAATTAATAATAATAATATGGTCCCAAAAGCAGTTGTCGTTTTCTGAATGGTGTCCAAACTAGTCTACACTGCTGATGGGAGCACACGCAAATTCAATGCTGAAATTAGGCGCCTCAAATTATTACGTAATAATTTAATAAAAGGTGAATATCACAAAATTTATATCATAGAAATTAAGGGTGTCGTTATACATGAATTGTTACATCTAATTGAAATCGGGTGTAGTTATTTACTTATAAGCCTATTAAGGTGCTCAATTCTTTCTTTCATACAAGTTATTGAAACGAAGGTATCGTATTTGAATGTCTGTTTTCAGTTTTAATCTCAAATTTTGAGGAAAGAAAAAGGAGTTCACAAAATTTAAGAAGCATTTAGCCACCAAGGAAATATTTAGCATTTGATTTTGATGGGGTTCGAACGCATGCTTTTATATGATATTGGTAAATAATGATACTAGACAAGTGGCAGTGTTTTTACCCACTAAGATCCTTTTAATGACATGAGTTCGAACCCCACGAAAGTTTTTTACTAAACATTTCTTTGATGATGGCGAAACATGCTTCCTAAACTTTGTGAAGTCTTTTGGCTTTTTTTTTTTTTTTAATTTGAGAGGCAAAATTTAAGATTAAAATCGAGCATAAACCTCCATTCAAAAATCTAATCGATTACTCAACATATGATATTTCAAAAACTTCTCTCAAAAAGATAATTGATCTCTCAACAAAACCTAATCTCAATTTACATTTTGTTATCTGTTTATGTGAACATGAAATTAGCCGGTATTCATTTCATTGCCCATGATAATATAATATTCAACTGTGCAATTAATTTTAAATCCCAAAAAAATAAAAATTAAAGAGTAATCAAGGTTTTCTTTAAAGATTGGATGCTGTTATTAATTCATTATTTATAATATAATTCATGATAAAATTTTTAATCAATATTGGTTCACGTATATTGATATTATTTTCAAATTCGATGTTTAAATAATTTTTATTTTCTATAAAAAATCAACCTCACATATTCTATATTAAACGAAAAATAAAATGGTTTATAACAAAGTTTTATGATATTAAGGGCTATATATCCAAAAAAGAGTGAACGATTTTATGAATAAATATATTATCATCCGTAACTCTTAGGGCTTCTTTTTGCTTTCTTTTTTCCTTTTTCCTTTGTTTGTGCATATAAATGATGTCGGTTTCTTTATTGTTGATGACATGGGAGGTCCTATTCATACCATGATTTCTGTTTATAAAGTAAATTAAAAAACTTGGGAGCATCTTTTGATTGATGGTTTCGTGTTTTTTTTATGAATTTTAATAGCACGTAATTCAGATTTAGATAACACTTGAAATTGTGAACATTTTTAATCATCAAATCATCATTTAAAGTTTCATAGTTTAACTTTGCTTTTCTTCTAAAAACACATTAACAGTTTATCTCATAATTAATTTTTGTGATTACTTTAAAAATTCTGTAATTACTTGGATAACAAGTCTATGTCAAGCAACTTCAGACGTAGTTTTTCAAAGAAAAAAAATCGAATCGAGTGAAAAAAATTCAAGTTAGTTAAGTTGATGAATCTCATTTTATCATCCTAATTTGATTTGAATATTTTTTTGAATCGAGTTGAGTCGAATAGAGTGAAATTATTTGAGCTAAATTCAAAAACTAAAAATATCATAATAAAATCTTGTTACAGTATAATTAATTTTATGTTAAAGCACATTAATTTAAAACCATATATTTTAAAAACTCAAACTTGAATTTGTAAGTTACTTGTTTAGATCCTCAAAATTATTATTTTGATTTTTGTTAAATTTTAAACATTTTTATATATTTTTACATTTTTATATATTTTAATTTTTAAAATATTTAAAAAAAATTGAAAATTTTATAAATATTTTGAATTTTTGAAAATAACTTTAGATTTTTCTTGTATTTTTCTTTATTGAGAGAGATTAATTTGCTCAATTTCGAAATTGACAGAGACTAAAGAGGTATTTATACCAGTTACTTGATTTGTTGGAATTACTCAAGTCATTCGAATTGTAAAATTCAACTCAACTCGAACTTGAAAAATCAAATAACTTATTTGAGTTGACTCGAAAAATCTCGATTCAATTAACTCAAAATTCGAAAAAAAATAATTTTTTTAAGTCAAATCGAATTTTGCTCACCCCTATTTATATAAGGTTGTAAACTAATTGAGCTTGAACGAATGAATATATGTCTATGCTCATTTATCTATTTTTAAGTTGATTTGTGTTTGATTCGTATTCATTAAAAAATTTAAAATTGTATACATGTTTGTTTATTTGAAATTATAAATGCTTGTGTTTGTTTGTTTAAACTAAATAAAATAAATTGTGAATATTAAATAAATATTTTTTAAAACATATCCATGAACATATAATTTTACATGTTTGTAAAAATAAAAATAAAATTAATTATGAATAAAAGAATATACTTCTTATTTTTTAGATATAAAATAATAAAAGTAAATTTTAATAATTATATTATAAATCATTACAATAAACACACAAGTAATAATAATATTATTAATTATATAATAATCAAATTATAATTGAGTTTTAAACAAATATAAACAAATTTATTTCATGAACATAAATTAACTGAATATGTCTTGTTCGTGTTCGGTTCATTTAATAAATAAACATTAAAATTTTGCTTATATTTATTTATTTAACTTGGTAAAATAACATAAACTAATTATTGAACACTCTGTTTATTTACACTCATACGCCTATGCAAGAATTCTTTTTTTTTTTCTATTATGATTTCTAAATTTGAATATTATTTTGGATGAACATATATATTTTTTTGAATCGAGTTCAATTTAAAATTTAGTTTTTCTAATTGAAGATTCAATCACATGGAATAGAGTTTAAAAATAATAATTTTAAACTAAACTCTACTATATGATTTTCGAAAAGAGTTATGAATCATAAATTGACTAGTATTAAAATCCATCTTGATATATAAATTTACATTATACAAAATTTATTTTGTAAATAAAATAATGAAATTCAATAAATCAAATGATCAATATTTTGCAAGTTGAAGTGAAATGAACATTTGATATTGTTAAAAAAATAAATAAATGAATTCTTGTATATTTGATTAAAAAGTAAATTAATTTTTTTGTTAAAAAATTTATTTATTTATACTGTTAAAAATCAACGTGGTTGACGGAATAATAAGATAGTGATATGTGACGATCGCATGTATCTCACGCCGATGTAGAGTGACTAATTTCTAATAGTAGAAACGGATGAAAATTTTAACAAAAAGATCAGTTTGCTTTTTGATCGAACATGCATAGATTAGTTTACTCATTTTTTAATAAAAGAGAAAAAATACAATCAAACTCTTGATATAAAGATCTCTATAGTACTTTTACCGTTATATATATTAAAGTTGGATTAAACAATTTAGTGTGGAGCCATGAGACTACATCTTGGCTTTGGGGGAAATTGTGAAAATCACAATGGAAGTAGAATCCAAATTTATTTGAAAGAACCCCTCAGCTGCCAAATTTTGTACTATGATGGCCATGGTATTGTCGCGTCTCGTAATCTGCTCCCTCATATTTTTGTTCATTCTCCAGTCATCAAACCTTGTTTCTGTGATATTACAAAATGTGGGTATCCAATTATCCATCCATACTTTTGAGAGAAACCATCATGGATGTGGATAGGACATGGGACCATTGTCTCCTTCCTTCACTATAATGAATAGGGCAAAGGCAAGGGCGACCTTTTCATCTTTGGGCTTATGCATCATATACTTTTTTTATTATTATACATCGATACGAAATTAAGTACATTTTATTTTTTTATATCTATACTCACAATGCAGTTGCTGATCACATGATTAAGGTTATGGCGATAAGATTCATTGAGATTCAAGTATTTGAAGATTTACCTTATTCTGTGCGAGATTTAGTACAAGCAAATTATATTAGCATTACACAAGCTAATGCGTTATCTTAATAGTGTCGCGTAAATTATTTATTTTACCAAAAAATAAGTAAAATATTTGGATACCGTAATTCATAAGTACTAGAAAGGGGTTTTTTTTTTTTTTTTGATCAATCAACATGTAAAAAAGTGTTCAATTCAATGGTGTGAGATTCTGGTTTGAAGCAAGAAAAAGAACACCATGGGAACTGCTATCGTCTCTAAAGTTTTCATTCTTTTTACTTACAGCCGAGTTTCACTAACTAAAGATTAAACTTGAATAGTGTTCAGAGATCTTAGTTAGGCTTACTGATCAAATCTAGAATCTTTGGGCAAAGTGGATTGAGAAAAACTGATCTAATGTTTGAATTTGATTCTAGTATTATTTAAAGGAGTACAATATTTTCAGCTCACACAAGTTCCAGAGCGAATTTGCACCTTATTTTAGTCATTGAGATTAGGCAAAATCCAAAAGGGATAATGCCATTTTTTATCCTTGACACTTTTTTTAATGTGGTATCTGAAGTTTCAAAATGTTTAATGTGACACTTGAAGTTTAATTCTGTTACATAATGAAGTACCTTTTGGTAACGGTGTTAATTTCTGACTAATTTTGACACGTGGACCAATTATGTGTCGACACGTGGTAGTGACAGTGGCAGGTTGAAGGGGTAGCTGCACGGTCAAACTAGTGAAGTGTTGTTTTGCAATTTGCCCTTCATCCACTTTTTCATTATTTTTTAATTGTTTTTGACCGGATGAAGTATATTATTTTAAGATTTTAAACACCCATTATAAAAACCCGTCTTTCTCCTTATGCCTGGTTGTGTTTTTCTTAATATACCATTTTCTCTTTTCATTAGTTTTAGGGTTTTGAAATGGATGGAAGAAGGGACGTAGGGTGGTTTTTTTTAGTTTCAAAACCTTGAGTATGGAGCTCACATTCAAGGTCAAAGATTCAGTCAAGCTTAAATAATCACTCCAATGAAGTTAGATGTTTTTGTGGTTTAAGGGACGAGATTCAAATGTCAAGAACACCTAAAAATCTGAGGATGTTCTTTGGCTGCGTGAAGTATGAAGAGGTAATGGGTAGGATTATTTGAGAATTTAAAAATTTGATCCTTTACCCGTTTTAGTTTGTTATTTAACTTGTTAAAGTGTTTTTTGTAGGGATTGGGTTGCAATTTTTTTCAATGGGTTGATTTCATTGGTAACTCAGTTAGTGAATTTGAAAGAAAGCATGAAAATATGGTGAAGAAGATAGATGTTGGTGGGTGAGAATAGGGAATTTGAATATGAAAATGGTGTCTTGAAGGAACTGTTAAGGGAGATTAGAAGGCTAGAAAATGAGAGGAAGAAGTATAAGGAAATGGTTTCAAAAAAAATAGTGTTATTAAAATATATAATTTTGGTTTACTGGTGTTGTTGTTATGTTTTTTTGTACAATTCATAATGTAAGCTGTTAAGAATTGTTTTGTTTTGTTTATCTTAGTATTGTTATTTAATTGTTTGTTGAGAAAGCAATATGGAATATTGTTGAATGGAAAGAACAGCCACTATAAGAAGTGTGACAAAGTTTTATACACAAGAAGAAAATTCCCAACTTGTTAAACTAAGCTTTATTTGATAAAATATTTTGATATAACAAATTAAAACATTTTTTAATATAAGTTAAAATTGACAAAAAATATTTATCAATTTTAAAATCTAAGAGGTAAAATTTAAACTCATATCTTGAACTCTTAGAAAAGTTTAAAACAATTTTCAAATCAAGTCAATTTTAAACTCCTATCTTGAACTCTTAGAAAAGTTTAAACAATTTTTAAATCAAGTTAAAATGATTTTAAACAAGTTATACTAAGTCAAAAATTATTTTAATACTTACAAATGTTTTTCAAATAAGTCAAAATAGCTCCAAGACAAAAAGTATCGCTACTTTTTGGTTAAGTATCAATAATTTCTAAAATATCGATACCCCTTGTAAAATCGAGATCAAACTTGCATTCTGTTTTTGACACCTTTGAAAAAATATGGATACCAAATTATAGGTATCGATAATTTCTAAAATGCATCGATACCATGGCCTAAAAACGATGCCAAAAGAACATTTTGTTTTTCACAAACCCTAGAAGGTATCAATCCGGTATCGATAGCTTTTGAAAAGGTACCGATAATTTTGTTGAGGTATCTGTTTTTCATGGTACCAACAGTCACTAGCTTTGCATTAAATGCAAAAAATATCGATACTTTTTTGTACGGTATCGATACTCGTAGTTGCAGGTCACTTAAATGCTCTGGTTTTTCATCCCCAATGGCTCTATTTATGACACCAATAATCACAATAGTTAGAAATTAATTAGAGGGCTTAAATACCATCTTCCAAGGACCTACAACAACTAACAAAGCAATTACAAGCAAATATCTTCAATCGAACATCCCAAGAGCTTACATTTTCATATTTTTTTCATACACTTGTGAGCCTTACTTTCATTTGTTTACTCAAGTGTATTTTCTTTGTATTGTCAGATTAATTTGCAAACAATTTGATCTTGTTATGATTGTCTCTTGTTTGCTAATTTGTATTTCTTTGAGGGAGTTTGAGACTTAAGATTTAGGTAGAAATCTTAAGTGATTGTAAGGTTAAACTTTGTCCTCAAAAGTTTTACAAATCTAGTGGATTTGGGAAAATCTTTAGTGGTGGAAAGCTAAGGTAGTGGAGTAGGCATTTGGGGATGAACTACTCTAAATTCTTGTGTCAAATTGTTTAAATTTTCTCTACTCTCTTCCAACAATTTTAAAAGGCCAATTCACCCACCTTTTGGCAATTTCGGTTCAATCCATCAAGTTAACAATTGGCATCAAAGCTAGATTTTTAAAGACAGTATTACAACCAAGAGACAAGATCCCAACGTTATCTAAGATGGAGATTACAAGTCAAGAGGTGTGCTTCATAGCATCGAAGAAAAATTTCATCATGGTGGTAGAAGGACACTCTACCATTAGGCCTCCTCTATTCAACAGCACTAACTACTCTTATTGGAGAACAAAAATGAAGTTATTCGTCCAAGCCAATGACTATGAAGTTTAGAGAATAATCACAAATGGGCCATCCATTCCAATGAAGAGGGTTGAAGGTGTTGTTATTCCAAAAGAAGAGAATGAATGGGATGATCACAATATCAAGTTGGTGCAATTGAATGCAAAGGCTATGCACACTCTATTTTATGCTCTTAGTTCAAATGAGTACAATAAAGTCTTCTTGTGCAACAATAACAAAGAAATATGGGACAAGCTTGAGGTTACCCATGAAGGAACAAGTAGAGTCAAGGAATCAAAGATAAGTCTTCTCACCCTTGATTATGAATTATTTAAGGCAAAATCGAAGGAAGGAATCAAGGAGATGTCCAATTGCTTCACTAACATTATCAATGGTCTCAAAGCCTTTGGGAAGATCTATCCCAACAATGAGATGGTGAAAAAGATGTTGAATAGTCTTCCAACATCTTGAGAGCCAAAAGTGACGGTAATAGAAAAGTCAAAAGATCTTAATGTACTCTCCCTTGATGAGCTCATTGATTCCTTGTTGACATACGATATGAAAATCAACCACTATGCAAAAGTAACCAAGGAAGTGCCAAAGAAAGTAGGAGTTGCTTTCAAATTGACATCTAGTGAGAAGGATGAAGATTCAAACAATGATGATGATGATGATGAAGAAATGGCTATGTTGGCAAGAAAATTCAAAAGATTCATGAAATTCAACAAAGCAAAAGATTTCCAAGAAAAGACATCATCAAGGGTGAACCAAACAAAAAGGAAAATGATCCAATCATTTGTTATGAGTGCAAAAAGTCGGGTAACATCAAATTTGACTGCCAACAATTGAAGAAGAAAGGGGCATCAAAACAAAAGAAGAAAGCTATGATGGAGACTTGAACTGATAGTGATTCATTTGGTGATGATGAAGACAATGAAGTTGCCCAACTATGTCTTATGGCTATTAAAGAGCAAAAGGTAAATTTAAACTCTAGTATATTAAATGAATATACATTTGAAGAGTTACAAGATGCATTTGATGAATTAACTATAGATTTTGAGACTATGAACTCCAAACATAAGAAAATGATTTCAAAACTAAAGGAGGAAAATAAGTCTCTAATCTTAGTTAAGGAGGAAATGGAAAAAAAATTTAGTGATATGCAAGCTTAAATCGATGATTTAATTTTAAAGAATGAAAACTTGCATAACTCCTTTTCCATGTTTCAAATGAGGCAACAAAAGTTAAATGATATGCTTGAATCTCAAAGAGCCTTCTTTGACAAGAGTGGCTTAGGTTTTGTACATTTACAAAAAGAAAGCAAATTTAAAATTTTCTTTGAGAAACCAATCTACATTTGTGATGCCTCATTCATATGCACTCATTGTCATAAAAAAGGGGATAATAGACAAGTTTGTTCTTTAAGGAAGGTCACATCTAGAAGCAAACTCACTAAGAGTGTGTGGATCCTAAAAGGATTAAACACACCTAAAAATGAGGAAGCTTTAAAGAAGTGGATTCCTAAGGGAACAAAGATTGCTAGAACTAATGCTAATGGACCCAAGAAAGTTTGGGTATCAAAATCCAAGATTTAACTTTGTGTTTGTAGGATGAAGAGCATTTCTTCAAGGCAAGCAACTCTAAGAAGAACTCATGGTACCTTGATAGTGGATGCTCTAGACTCATGACCAGTGACAAAAGCTATTTTAAAGAACTAATACCAAAGTATGGAGGAGAAGTCTCATTTGATGATAACTCCAAAGGGCTTATTGAAGGTATTGGTTCTATAAGTATAAATTCTTCCACTCTTATTAAAATGTGCTTTATGTCAATGGTCTTAAGCATAACCTCCTTAGCATAGTCAACTTTGTGACAAAGGATTCAAAGTAATATTTGAGTCTAATGGCTGTAAAGTTGTAGATATTGTAAATAATAGAATTCTTTTGGTAGGACATAGGGTAGGTAATATTTTTATGGTAAATTTTGATGATATATCTTCTAATATTTGTTTTGTGGCTAATAATGAAAATATGTGTTGGTTATGGCATATAAGATTAGGACATGCAAGAATGAGTGTTATTTCAAAGCTTATTAAAAAGGAACTTGTTGTTGGCATGCCTAAGTTCTCTATTGATGTTAATAAAGTATGTGATGCATGTGCTAAAGGTAAACTTATTCATATTGACCTTTTTGGACCCACTAGAACTATGAGTTTAGGAGGTAAACAATATGGTTTTGTGATTATTGATGACTATTCTAGGTATACATGAGTTTTCTTTTTGTTTTCAAAAGATGAAACTTTAGAAAAATTTATTACCTTTTGTAAAATGATTCAAAATCAAGTGGGATATACTATTTCTACTGTAAGAAGTGACCATGGAAAATAATTTGAAAACCTTGGTTTTAATAATTTTTGTAATGAACATGGCATTAGTCACAACTTTTCGGCACCTAGAACCCCTCAACAAAATGGAGTTGTTGAGAGGAAAAATAGGACATTAGAGGAAATGGTTAGAACCATGTTATGTGAAAATAATTTACCAAGATATTTGGGCGGAAGCCATAAATACTTCTTGCTATATTATAAATAGAGCTATGGTTAGGCCTATTTTGAAGAAAACTTCATATGAACTTTTTAAAGGAAGAAAGCCTAACATAATCCATTTTCATCCTTTTGGTTGCAAATGTTTTATTTTAAATAATGGAAAAGAAAATTTAAGAAAATTTGATGCCAAAAGTGATGAAGGTATTTTTCTTGGATATTCCACTAATTCTAAATCTTATAGAATCTTTAACAAAAGAACCCTTGTTATGGAAGAATCTATACATGTCATTTTTTATGAATCTAACTTTCATTCTAGAAAGGAATCTATTGATTTTGATGATGTAGAAATATATGAACTTGAGCAAAATCAAGCATCACATGAAGATCAAGGCATTAGTGAATTGGTTCAAGAACTCAAAATTGATGAACTTCAAGAACCAACTCATGTTGAAAGAGAATCTAGCCACCCAAGAAAGCTTTCATATGTCAAGGATGGACAAATCATTGGTGATCCATCAAAAGGGGTAATTATTAGATCTTCTCTTAGAAATACTTGTAATTATGTTGTATTTATCTCATGCATTGAGCCAAAAAAATCAAAAAAGCATTAAATGATAAATATTGGATGTTGGCCATGCAAGAAGAGTTAAATCAATTTCAGAGAAGTAAAGTATGAACCCTAGTGATAAATCCACCATAGGAACAAAATGGGTATTTAGAAATAAGCTATATGAGAGTGGTAACAGAATGAGAAACAAGGCTAGACTTGTTGCTCAAGGTTACACTCAAGAAGAAGGAATTGACTATGATGAAACTTATGCTTCCGTAGCTAGGATGGAAGCCATTAGAATGCTTTTAGCTTTTGCATGCTTTCATAATTTCAAATTATATAAAATTGATGTAAAAAGTGCCTTTTTAAATGGTTTTATAAATGAAGAAGTGTGTGTTGAACAGCCACCCAGTTTTGAAGATCCAAAATTTTCAAACCATGTTTTCAAGCTTTCAAAAGCTTTATATGGTTTGAAACAAACTCCTAGAGCTTGGTATGAAAGATTATCTAATTTTTTTATTGAAAAAGGTTTTTTTAAAGGGAAGGTTGACACAAAACTATTTATTAAAAGAAAAGATCATGATTTATTAGTAGTTCAAATCTATATGAATGATATAATTTTTGGTTCTACTAATGATCTTCTTTGTCAAGAATTTTCTAAGCTAATGCAAGGTGAATTTGAGATGAGCATGATGGGAGAACTAAATTTCTTTTTGGGACTCCAAATCAAGCAAAGGAAAGATGATATCTTCATCAATCAAGCAAGTACTCAAAGGAAATGCTCAAGAAGTTTAGGATGAATAATCTCAAACCACAAGCTACTTCAATGAGCCCTTCTGCAAAGCTTGATAAAGATGAGGAAGGTAAATGTGTTGATTTAAAATTATATAGGTCAATGATTGGTTCGTTGCTTTATCTTACCGAAAGTAGACCCGACATTATGTTTAGTGTCTGCTTGTGTGTTGGATATCAATCTTGTCCTAAGGAATCACATTTACAAGCTGTTAAGAGAATTTTTAGATACCTTAAAGACACTTCAAACTTAGGCCTTTGGTATTCTAGGGATTCATACTTTTGCTAGCATGCTTACTCGGATGCGGATTTTGGAGGTTGCAAATTAGATAAGAAAAGCACCTCCGATACTTGTCAATTCTTAGGTAACATGCTAATTTCATGGTCTTCAAATAAAAAAAATAGTGTTACTTTGTCCACCATCGAAGTGAAATATATTTCTACTGATAGTTGTTGTGCTCAAATTTTGTGGATGAAACAACAACTTAAGGACTATGGAATTAATGTAGCTACCATTCCTATTATGTGTGACAATACTAGTGCTATTTGTCTCACTAAAAATCCCATCCACCATTCTAGAACTAAACATATTGAGATTAGACATCATTTCATTAGAGATCATGTCGAAAAAGGAGATATAGTTCTAGAGTATATTGACACCTTACATCAACTAGCTGACATTTTCACAAAACCATTAGATAAAGAAAGTTTTTGGACACTTAGGAGAGAACTATGTCTAGCCACCTTACCTTGACTATGTGTTAAAATGTTTTTGGTGCAAAAGCATGATAAACATGATTTTCTTGGCTTTCATATGCAAAAAGATAGGGGGAGCTTGATATGATTGGTTATCTATTCCTTCTAGTATGCCTTCAATTTTTTTTGTTGCTCTCACAAATATATATTAACAATTAACCACCTTTGACTTTACTTAAATTATTTATTTGTTTTCATTGATCTCATACATTTACATGCATCGTAGTCCTATCAACCATTCTAAGTCATTAGGAATAGTTTTAGAGCCATTTTAGGAACCTTAGAAAATAATAGGGCTTAAAAATCTCATTTTTATGACTTCACTGCACTTGGAAAACAGAACTGCAATTTGGTATCGATACTTTTATAAAAATGTCGCTACTCATGGAAAAATATCAATACCACAAGGCTTATAAGGGCACCTATTACAGATTTTCAAAACAGTTTAACCTAAAACCCCCTCAAAACCCCTCTTTTCTCTGAAAAAAACATAACACCATACCAAAATCCTTTAAAACTTTTGTATTTTCTCAACAAATCTTGGCTTTTAAACACTTTCAAACCTATTTCCATCAAGATTTGCTCAGCCTTCCTTAGGATTTTGGGCTATTTCAACACATTTGAGGTAAATACCCTAAATTTTAAACTTGTTGATTTTAAACAATGTAGGTTGGAATAATGTGTTTTCATGGATTATTGGGTTGATTCGGACTATATGTATGTTGTTTTATTGCAGGAGGTTATTAATCTTTAAGGATTTTTCTTAAAAATTTTACCCAAAACCCTGGTCTACCAAGTGTTTGACAAAATTCCTCATACAATTTTTAGCCTTATTGTTACTTAGGTTCCTATATAGCATTATGGCTCCTAAGAAACGTTTTAGGACTACTACCTCTACCTTTAGTGATGTCGAGCCATCTTTTAATGAATGTTTTCGAACTCCAAATTTTCTTGAACGCTTTAACATTCACTTTGCCTCTAAACGTGTTTGGGAGGCTAGGAAAATTGACATGCCAATGTTAGATGCCATTAGCTCTTCTTATCTTCCCATCCTACAAAATTAGGATTGGATGGAACTTTTTAATATTTCTTAATCGCTTTTTGTAAACCTTGTTCGAGCTTTCTTTTTCAATACCACGCTCGAACATGACGAGTCTGAAGAAACCATTATTGCCATCTCCTCTTATCTCATGGTTTCACCTATTCGCATAACTCTTGAAGAGTTTGGTGACTATCTTCACTTACCTTTCGGAGGTCTCTCCGATGAGTAGGGACGTTACGATCCCTCACTTTTTCTAAAACTTGTTCGAGCTTTTTTTTCAATACCACACTCGAACATGACGAGTCTGAAGAAACCATTATTGCTATATTCTCTTATCTCATGGTTACACCCATTCGCATAACTCTTGAAGAGTCTGGTGACTATCTTCACTTACCTTTTGGAGGTCTATCCGATGAGAAGGGACGTTACGATCCCTCACTTTTTGTACCTTTCAGTTCGGTATCCGAACTTAACATTCATGATCGTGTCCTCCACCTAATCCTCACTTGGAACCTAAGACCTATTAAAAAACACGTCAAGATTCAAAACACACGACTATTGAAGGATCGATTGTTTTAGAACTAATAGGCATCCCGATCTTGCACTCATCCTTTTTAATAACATTAAAAAAGCTATTGGGCGGGGACTTAATACAAATGTCACTCTTCCCCATGGCATGTATTTGTCATACATTTTTACGAGGTTAGGTATTAGTACTCGTGTTGACACCCCCATTTCCTCCGCTCAACCTATTGGTTATGGGGCTCTCCACCATGCAAGTTATCTCCTCGATGAGGACGACGATATTGGAGTGGACTTTGATGATATTTCGACCTCCGAGCATGCTCCACCTCCGACCTCATCTTCTCATGCTCCACCGTCATCGGAGGTGACCACCGTCTTTGAATAAAAGTTTATTTGATAAAATATTTTGATATAACAAATTAAAACGTTTTTCAATATAAGTTAAAATTGAAAAAATTATTTACCAATTTTAAAATCTAAGAGGTAAAATTTAAACTCCTATCTTGAACTCTTAAAAATGTTTTTCAAACAAGTCAAAATAGCTCCAGGCCAAAAAGTATCGATACTTTTTGGTTAAGTATTGATAATTTCTAAAATATCAATACCCTTTGTAAAATCGAGACCAAACTTGCATTCTGTTTTTGACACCTTTGAAAAAATATCGATACCAAAATATAGGTATCGATAGTTTCTGAAAAGCATCGATACCATGGCTCAAAAACGATACCAAAAGAGCATTATGTTTTTCACAAACCCTAGAAGGTATCGATCCGGTATCAATACCTTTTTAAAAGTTACCGATAATTTTATTGAGGTATCGATTTTTGATGGTACCAACGATCACTGACTTTGCATTAAATGCAAAAAATATCGATACCCTTTTGTACGGGTTCGATACTCGTAGTTGCAGGTCATTTAAACGCTCTGATTTTTCATCCCCAACGGCTCTATTTATGACACCAACAACCATAACGGCTAGAAATCAATTAGAGGGCTTAAATACCATCTTCCAAGGACCTACAACAACTAACAAAGCAATTACAAGCAAATATCTTCAATCAAGCATCCCAAGAGCTTACATTTTCATATCTTTCTTTCATACACTTGTGAGCCTTACTTTCATTTCTTTACTCAAGTGTATTTTGTTTGTATTGTGAGCTTAATTTGCAAAAAATTTGGTCTTGTTATGATTGTCTTTTGTTTGCTAATTTTTATTTCTTTAAGAGAGTTTGAGACTTAAGATTTAGGTAGAAATCTTAAGTGATTGTAAGGTTAAACCTTGTCCTCAAAGGTTCTACAAATCTAGTGGATTTGGGAAAATCCTTAGTGGTGGAAATCTAAGGTAGTGGAGTCGGCATTTGGGGCTGAACCACTTTAAATTCTTGTGTCAAATTGTTTCAATTTTCTCTATTCTCTTCTAACAATTTTAAAAGGCCAATTCATCCCCTCTTGGAAATTTTGGTTTAATCCATCAAGTTAACACAATTGAAGGTGTTTAAGTACAAAATGTAACAACTGTGGCAAAGTTTTAGTTTATTCCAACAATTTAAATAAGAAAGTTTAAATACAAAATGAAACCATCATAAGTTCCCAACTAAAGGTGTTTAAGTACAAAATGTTACAAAATGGAACCATCAGATTAAGTTTAATCGAACTGTATAAATAAGACATGGGAAAAACAAAATGGAACTAACAAAAGTTCCCAACTGATTGTTCTTTGAATACAAAATGTAACAGATCATGGCCTTCATATTTTCTGGTGTTTTGATGTGGATTTGGGGGCTGACTTGGCTTTCTTCTGCCTCTTTCTCCCACTGGTACTTTCTTGAGTGCTGAGGAGAACATCATCATCTGAGTTGCTTTTTGTTTACCTAAGTTGAGCAAGTAATCCCTTAGTTGTTGTAATGCAAGCAATACAAAGTTAAATAAATCGGTTTGAGAAAATAATGTAACAACCTTAATGGGTTTCAAAATTTTGTTAAATATTTACCTGAGTATATTCTGTTGATCCTCCTATTTGTACTGGTACAGTGGCAACTTCTTTAGTTGTATTCTTACTGGCAATAAGCTTGGAGAGTTTAACTTGGCTCTTCATACTAGACTGTTAGGACAAATGGAACATAGTGTTACATTATATCATAACATTAAACATATATTATAAATTAATAACAATATGAAAGGTTGTATTGGACTTACATTTAAAATAGTGGCACCTATCTTCTCATTGAAGTATACCCTCATACCCTCCATCCTTGACTTTGACCTTGTTCGTGGGGCAATAGAAGTATCAAACTGCTTCTCTTTACCCTTCCTTTTTGGTACTAGTGGTGGCTTCGAAAGAGGGCTATAGGGTCTTCAATTGGAGTGGCAGTTGGAGTGGCTACAGTTGTGGATGTTGCAATAGGATGTGTTGCACATGGAGGAGAAGCTGTTTGTATTGTTGTAGAAGAAGTTGGTGCAGCTGGAGGAACTATCCTTTGAAGAATACTTACCGCAGTGGGTGCAGGTGTTCTATTATTGACCCCAAACAAGCAGTATGACCCTTGATGAAGTGGAACATCACCAATTATGTCCTAAAAACAATAAGTGTTAAAAATTCATTATAAACATTAAGAAATGGTATAGCATTTAATTGTTAAATTACCTCGAATTGTGAATGTTCAGGACCTTGAGAGTTTACTGGGATTGTATTGGAGTTGCATTCAACATGTTAAACGATTTAAGGAGTCAGATTCAGTTATTACACTAGCTGCAATGTAAAGAGAAAAAACAAACAGATAAGTTAACTTACACTTGTAGATTTTTTTTGTTAGACAGTTCCTTGAGTTGTGTCCCAACTTGAAACACAGTTTACATCTCATTCTCCTACCCTTCCTAGATAGGTGTGTCCCATCTCCTTCCTCTTCTTCTTTGATCCTCTTCTTTTTTGGCCTTCTTGGGAGCTTCCTTAGCAGTGGTGGATCGATATTCCCCAAATTTGTTTGGGGCCAAAACTTTTCACCCTCAAGTGGTGGGATTCGAAATTGGTATAGTTTCTCAAATACTTGTTTCTTATAGACAACATCAATATAATCATCAACATTGTGTTTTTTCCATCGAATTACATATATTGCATGCCCACATGGTACACCAGTTAGATCCCAAACTCTACATGTACACTTATATCCTTCTAGGTCAACAAAAAAAGTATTACCATGACATTCGACCTCAAACACCTCAGGTCCTTTCCACAAGACTTCATAGTAACCACTAAGGTCTAAAAAATCCTTAATTTTTTCACAAATTTTTTGACAGATAGGTTTAGACCATTTGATGCATGCAGTAAGGTTATTTACATTCTGTTGCATTATATAATGCCTAATATTTTCATATTTTTATACATTTTTTTACATATTTTTCATATTTTCATATTTTATGCATATTTTTAGCATATTTCAAAATTTTTTAAACCTTCTCTTAATTCTTCTTTTTTTTGGAAACCCTAAACAGTAGCTACTTTATTCCTAAATTTTATAGATTTCAAGTTCTTCCAGTCATATGTTGTATATTGTTTTCAAGTATTAAATAAGTCAACAAGTCTATTTCTGTTTTCTTTTTACAGAAGTTAACAACATATCGCAATCAACAACATACAACATTTTTAGAAGTCATACTTTCAAAATCGAAAACCATAACAAAATAAAAACAGTCATGAACCATAAAAAATATAACTCCAACACTCAACTCCATGTCCATCCAAATAGTCATGAGCCATATCACTTAAACAAAAACAGACATGAACAACAGCAAATATAACTCCAACAGTCAACTCCATGTCTATCCAAACAGTCATCAACCATATAATATCAACATATTCAGGAAAGACAAAGGAACTGATGACTTACCTTTGATGATTAAATAATAGATTAGTCTAGAAAACGAACCGTCAACTGAACTTGCAAACAAAAATAATCATACGGTTAGAAATAATCAAATATACTCACATTTTACCCCTACCCACTAGGTTTTAGACTACAACTATGAAAATTTATTTTTCAAAAACGATTCCTAAATCAAGAAACTCCAAAATTTCGAAACTAATAAAAATCCTTATCTTTTTAAAACCCTAATAATTCGAAACAAACACAAATCCATTTCTTGTTAAAACCCTTATAAAAAACCTTTCTTTCACCATTAAAAAAAACCACAAGACAAATATAAAATAAACCCTAATCATTCAAAAATCTGAAAGTGGGTATGGTTATCGGCTATGAGCTGAAGACGATATGATACGATCAATGACAAATGAAACGTGTTCGAATTAAATACCCAGATGAAAGAAGCAGAGTGGGGAGAAAATAAGAAGAAGGATTCGAAGGAAAAACAAAAAAAAAACGATGACAAATCAACCAGACAAGAGAATCAAACACAAATGAAACCTCTACAAACGAAAGACCTAGATGAAAAAAGCAGATTGGGGAGAGAATAAGAAAACTTTTTTTAAGGTAAAACAATGAACAATCGAAGCAGACAAAGAACAAAATAAAAGGTTGTCTAGTTTTGGGTTGAGAGAACATGAACAGTTTAGGTTGAAGGAGAGAGATGATTTGTATTTTTTTCCTAAGTTTGAAACACATCAAATCCTCCTTAATGGTTGCATTGAAATTTTAAATTAATTTATTATTTATTTCAAATCTAGATGAAAAAGTGGGGGAAGGGAAAATTACAAAACAGCCCTTCCCTAATCTACCCGTACAGTTACCCCCTTCAACCTGCCACTACCACGTGTCGACACATAATTGGTTCCCATGTCAAAATCAGTCAAAAATTAACACCGTTACTGACAGGTACCAGATTATAAAATGGAATTAAACTTCAGGTACCACACTGAACATTTTGAAACTTCAGGTACCACATTAAAACAAGTGTCAAAGTACAGGGGTGAAAAATGACATTATCCCAATCCAAAATTGATTGTCAATTGCAGCTAATTGAATCAGATCCCCACCAATGCTTTAACAAATTGTCTTCATAATTTACCAATGCAAAATAAAAAAAAAAGATTAGGCAAAATCCAAAATAGATTGTCTTTAACAAATAGTATTTTACCAATGTAAAACTGGGCAGTTGGAGCGAGTAAATGCAACAAGTAAGGTACATCTCAAATAGTTATTTAGTGGTTTTCATTTTGACTTACCGTTGGCTTGGTAAAGATACAGGGACCCTTTTAGAGTTCTGAAGTGGGTAAGCTAAGGGGTTTACAAACCAAAGTTGACAAGAATACTCAAGCTTAACCCGATGTTTAATGTGGGCACGCTAAAGCCTTTTTGTGAGGATCAAGGAGATCCTAATGAAGGCAAATTACAATGTGGGCAAGTAAGAGTGGTAGGCTCTTGTGAACAAGATGTACCAAAGAGGGGAGAAATGGTTCTAGTTAGGAGACGAAAAAAGCCGAGGTAAGTGTTTCGAGGGGTGGGACTACCAGACAGATAGGCTAGTTAGGAATCGGCTGAGGCATCGAGAAAGTTTTGAGGCAAGTCAAATTGGTGCCATTTCGAGGATTCAACGAGGGCGTTGTGAGAATGAATGAGGGAGAATATCATGGGTCATGAATCAAAGTCCGTGACGAATGAACAAAGAGCATCCCATAGAGGTCAATCGATGAAATGAGACTCGTTTGACCCATTTGAATTGGTCCCGTTTGTGGAACATGTAGAGAAACTCGTCTACTTGAACCTTGGTGGCTTAGTGAAGCACTTATGAAAAATTTGGGCTCCCTTAGTAAATATGAAAAGTAATCCTAGAATATTTGTAATCTAATAAGATTTGATTTTGTAATCTTAAAGGATTGAGTCAATCCCTTAAGAATCTCAATTGTAGATAGATTTTAATATCGGCTGTCGATGTAACTCAATTTGTACCGTTAGTTTTGGGAGAGCTTAATTATAAATAGAGGTTTTTCCCTCATTTGTGATCATTCCAGGATACTCAGTTGTAATCCTTCAAAGTAATTGAGATACTTTGAAAGCATTTACTCCAACACTTGATGTGCTTTTATTTTCTTGTGACAATTTTTTTTCTTTTGTTGCTTTTTCGTTTTGAGTTGTTTTCGCTTTATTTTCGGTGTCTTGGAGAATTTCTATTGAGAATTCTCATTTTGCAAGAGTTATTTTGACTTTGGCGGATTTGAAACCAAAAAATCGCCTAAAGCCGTACGGATTGCGAGACTAAAATTTTAGCCCATGACACATGCAACATTAGCAAAGGTAACAAACATTAACTTTTTCATCCATTTTGCGGTAATTTGACAAAAAAAATAAAAGTTTAAAAACGAAACGAGAAAAAAAATTAAATGGAGGATTAAAATTCTTTTCTTTTTTATAAATCTTGAAGAAATACCCACAAACCTAAATTTCAATTAGAGAAGCTGTGGAGTTTGATTTAAATCAAGAAAATTAAGGAAATAAAGAAATAATACAAACAAAATAAGTAAATGAGTAGAATTTTTTATTACAATGAAGTGCAAATTAAATAACTTAATCACATGTGATAAACTATAACTTTTATCTTATTTGGTAAAAAATCACATGTTTGAATTGGTTAAATTATTTTATTAGTTTCTATTTTTTTACAAGTTGTAGATTTAATCTCTTAATTTGATCAATTTAAGTCTCTCTACTTTTTTTTTAAAATTTTGAAACTTTCGTCTGGACTAAAAAGGTAACAGTTAAATCTATTTGGTTAAATTTAATTATTAGTCTTATTTTATGCATACAGTTGTAGATTTAATCCATATTCTTCAATTCGATCATTTTAAGTCTCTACGCGTTTTATTTTGAAATTTTAAACATAAACGATAGTCGTTAATTCATTAATTAGATTTTTAGTGAGTAATATGTGGAAATAATAAGTCGACATGACATTACAAATATGATAATATGTTTGTCGTATCAAATTTCGAAAATAACAGAACTTAATTTAATAAATTTAATAGCTATATTTGGGTGAGGACTAAAATTTTAAAATTTGAAAAGTAGAAGGACTAAAATGGTCAAATTAACGTATAAAGACTAAATCCATAAAATTCTTAAAGTACAAGGACTAATGGAGAAATTTAACCGTTTCAATTTCTTTATAGGAAGATATTTGAAGCGGGCCATACTTGGGACTAGTAGGCCCAATATGCACCTTGTAAATGGGCTTCAGTGATGCGCAGAATTCCTCGGATTAGTCCTCTAAAATGTCCAGCAAAGGCCAGCATAAATTTAACACAAAAGTAGTCCGATACTGGACATTAAAACTAGCTAAATCCGTATCTTAGCTTAGTAAAAATTCGAAAAATAATTCAAATTTTAAATTAAATAGTTCAAGTTATTTGAGTTAATTAAGTTATTCGGATCAACTCGAATAAAAAATTAATTTTTTACGTTTAACTCGAATATGAATTACACAATTCGATTTATCAGAAAATCCGAATAAAAAAAGGACAAAACTACGTCGTTTTGATAAATATTTCCTTATTAAGTTAAAAGGCAAAATCATTATATTGTTTATATGTTGCACTTCATCTACTAGTTAAATAATCGGTATATGTAAACACAACATTGAGTATAAATAATAGGATTCGTTAACTCGACACAATTTGACTCGAATTTTTTTACTCGATTCGTCAACTCGACTAACTCAAAATTTTTTGACTCGATTCGACTCTACTCAATTGAATACTCACCCCTACATACGATTCCATTCTGAAATTATCAGCCTATTAAAATTACCATGTCTTAAAATATACAAAAAAAATATTATAAAGAAACAAACGTAAACGAGAAACAATTAAAGGTGGGTTTGGATGGATAGTGCGATTATCTGCGGTTAGTGTAAGAACAATGATAGGGTGAGATAAGATATTATAACGGTTCTATAGTATCGGGCAAAAAATAAACTAAACGTACTGCACTGTAGTGCCCACCATATCCACCCTAAAAATACTAAAAATATTAATTTTGGCAACTTCTCAAATTTTAAACTAGTACTTTAAAAAAAATGAAAGAAGTCTATGGGGCTCGAAAATGAGTTTTTGACAAAAAAAGAAAAAAAAAAGTTGGTTTTCATCATTTTAAAAATGTTACTACAAGAAATGTCTTCAAAAAAATAAGAAACGTTTCCAAAATATAAAAATACTAAAATGACAAATGTAAAAGATAAAAAATCCAAAAATAGAAGTTTGTTGAAATAGAAAGTTTCGTTAAAAAAGGTTTTTCAATAATTTTCAAATTCGTTTAACGAACTTCTTTCATTTCTTGACCTCATGTAGTTGCGGAGGTATTAGAGATATAGGGAGCTATTACCCTCTTAAAATGATAAAATTTTAATTCAAGTTTTTTATAATTTATACAATTTTAAATTGGTAATAATAAAATTACACTTTGACCTCTAAAAAATAATAAAAAATTGATTTAACCCTTTAAAAATTTTAAAGATATAAACTATTAAAATGACGAAATTGTACTTTTACTATCGTAAAAATATACAATTTAATTTCGACTCCAAAAAAATTTCAAGCTCCGCCATAGATTTCATAGATGTTATGAGTCAACATAATATGGTTTGAAATGAATTCTTTAATGAAATGATTGAGTTTTGATTTCAATTGACATGCCTTACTTCTAGTTATTGGACCACTTGGTAAAATGAAACCCTAGGAGTCTCTCTATCATTCTAGTTAGTGGGAGACAAAATGATTGTCGATGGATGGTTACATGGGGCCTTGAATCGTGCGAAAGAAGGACTATATTTGTGTGAGAGAGGAGGATTATTATAATGGCAGAATTCTCCTCATTTATGTTTTGTTTCCTTTCCTTTTTCACCATCTTCTTCAGTTTATCTGAAGAAGAGAAAGACGAGGAAAATGTTACATGAGGTAGTGATTGTGAGGGTTGAGGTTGGGAAGTAGAGAATTAGAGGAATTGGCAAGCCTTTTAATCTCTCTGTATCTGTGGATTTGAGTAAGGGGGAGTAAGGATTTCTGAAATCTCTAGGAAGTTTCTATTTAATGAAGGATTCTGGATTTTAAGGTTTCTACACCTTTGGTTTAACGAACATATACGGTTGCCATGCTTAACTTCTAGGACGATGGAGGCTCTAGCGTTTTGACAAGCTAAGCTGACGAGGATGAGGGTTGTAAGGTGAGTTTCTATACTCTACCTATGGGTGGTTGTTGATGATGTATTGCTTGTGTGATTTGCGTTTGTGTCTGTTCTGAGGTTGTTATGATTCATGGTCATGCATGAAATGGTGAATGAGTTTGTTATGAATGCATAACCTTGAGAAAGTATGTGTACACTTGTAAGTATGATTAATGGATGTCAAAGGGTTGTGAATTAACGTGTTGTATTATGGTAATAAATACCTTCATTTGCATGTAATGCCTGTCTATAGTATATGCGGAGTATGGAGAGAGTTACCTTGACGGGGTAGACGAAGATAGGAAAATTTGGTGGAATGGAGGAATGGGCAGACTAATAAAGGTGTATAAAGGAGTTTGGCGGTATCATGGAATGGTTATCTATTGGGTCACTAGAGCGCAATCGTGACGACGGTATATCGACTATATGGAGCAACACCGTGACGACGATTATCGACTGGTCCTTCGGGGCGATACTGTGTAAACGGTATATAGGTCCTTTGAGGTGAGACAATGTAAACGATCTATAGGTCCTTTAGGGTGACAGATCGAAAGAGGTTTAATGATTCTTCGAAATCAAAAGATCATGGGTAGCCATGGCATGATTCAGTGGTGAAGAGGAATAATATATGGTGAAATGGAGTTCGCCAAGATAGTGAATGGGGAAGCCTGATAGGGCATAAAAAAGGGAAGACATTGTATGACTCACACGACGAGCAGTCTTACATGATGATCTTGGCACATCCGAAGACGTGGAAAAGTATGATAACATGATGAATTGCTAGAATGAGAAGGTAAGAGAAATTGATAGAAGTATGGAAACGCCGTAGATGTAAAGGGAAGGGTATTTCCTTCAAAGTATATAAGTGTCTATCATCATGAGTTTGCCAGTGTTTAGTGAGCAAACCAGCATTAGGGGTGACAAAGCGAGATGATGAAGTAGATTTTCGATCCTAATAATTCGTTGCCAAGAAGTTGCTAGGAATAGGAAAGTTTGCCAAGGACCCTCTTTTGAGAGGTGTCCGCTAAAGACTATTTTGGGTGGAGAGGTTGGGGATTTACAATGAGAGAGGATGCTTTAGGACTATCTAGTGCGGTGAAAATCCACATGGGACTATCAATCATGGTATTGAGAAAGACACTTAGGAATCGGAGGAGCCGATCCGTTAACAGTATCCTCATATTTTTTAGTTAGGTAAATTTCGAGACTGAAATTTTTTTAAGGAGAGCAGAGTTATAACACCCTAACTTTCTTAAGTTTGAAATGCTAAAATTGCGTCAAATAATTTTATTTGGTCTGATGGTTAAGTGCTTTAAATATTTTCTTTAGGTCATGAGTTCTATTCCCTTATGTTTTTGGAATTTTCCCATTACTTTTTAATTATGTCAGACTTGATTCGTAAGGCTTATATTTTGATTTCATGAGTTGGCTGATAGAATGAGTTTATTGGTCCAATGGTAAGGCTTCAACTTACTCGGGGGTTTTGAGTTTGAAACTTTTTATGCTCAAAAGCGAATTTTTTTTTATTTCTCTGCCATTTGTTAGTAGTTAAGTTAAATTCGAACTCTAAATAATCTGGTGGGTTAAGATATTATCAGTTTATCTTGATTATTTTCCTCCCCCACTTACCGTCCAAATTTCCCTCTTTTGGCATACGTTCTTTAACTTATCCTTCTTCTTTTGCTTTCTTCTTTTCTCTTCTATTTTGTTTATTTTTTGTTGAATTTTTCTTTCCTTCATATTTTAACTTTCTTTATCTTTCCTACTTTGTTCTTCCGGTCTTCTTTTCTTCCATTGTTGTTAGTACTGCCTTTTTCTTTTGTGATTGTTGCATGGTGTTCGTTTGTTTGATCGTAATCCAAGCATAGTGTAAGTATCGTCGAATCATTTTATGATATTATGTTTTAATTTGTTCTTTGAGCAAGGTAGATGTTGTGAATGGTGTTTAATTCTCGCTCTTTGTCGTTTAGAACATTTCTGTGATCTTTGATTAGCGAAGGGTACAAGATTTGTGATCCTTATGTGGTTTAGTTGCTATTTGGCCACTGTTTTTACTAGTAGGTATTCGAATATTAGTTTTGGGGTCTGATTTTAGTAAAGAGAAATTATTGAAGTTGAGTGCCGGTTTAATTTTTTATTGTTAATTGGTGTTGTCGAAACATTTATTTTTGGAAAACAAACAGGTCTCGAACAATATTTTAAAAATTGAAAAACGAAAAAAAAATGGGAGTCGCCACCAATCTTTTTATTTGGTGTGATTGGATCACCACAAAATATTTGAAATCCGTTTTGAAAAAATATTTTAGTCTTCGAAAATCCAAAAAATGGATTTGGGAGTCGGTTACATGTGAGGAAGGATTAGCACCCTTTTACGCCCAAAATTGGTACCACATCGACTATTTTCGGGTCTTTGGTTGTTAAAACTTTTCAATCTCGAGCGAATTTTAAAATGCGATCTTTGTACCCATAAATAACTTCTCATGGTTTTCAATAATCATATTTGAGAAAAACGTCCGTGTGTTTCGACTCTCTCAGAGAATTGAAGTCGTGTCCAACACGTTAGGGCATTATGTTCTCGGAATTTCGAAATTGAAGGACATTTTAAAAGATTTTCAAAGAGGATATTTGATCGCACGAATTATACGAAAGATCATACCCAGCATGTTAGGGCATAATTTTTCTAAACTTTCATATGAAAGGATATTGCCTCGTTTTTTTGTTTAAAATTATTTGTATATTTTTTGAGAACTTGAAGTTTCGAATTAAGTTTAAAATACGATCCACGAACACATAACTTATTTCACGTGATTTTCAAAAAATTAAATTTGAATAAAATGCCTGTATGTTTCGAATTTCTCGGAGAATTGAAGTTGTATCCAACACATTAGGGCATGACGTTCTTGGAATTTTGAAATTAAAGGGCATTTGAAAAGTTTGAAAAAGGATATTCGATTCGTGCAGATTATATTAAAAATCACACGCAACACGTTAGGGCATGATTTTTCGAGATTTCCACACGAAAAGGATATTTCTCGGTTTTAAAGGTTTATTTGTATGTAAAATAATTTTGAAAACGAACGTATAAATAAAATATGAATAGGCAGTTAACAGAAAAGATTAAATAACACGAACAAAATAATCAAGCAGATAAATAAATGCACAAAATTTAAACATAAAATTAACAGAATACAAAAAAAGAATAATAATTAAATTCTATGTATGAACATCAAAGAGAAAAAAAAAAGAAAAACAAAACAAACAGGGTTAAAAAGGAGCTTCGAAGAATTTGGGATGAAAACATAATTTTTGAGGAATTTGGGGTCAAAATTTAAATTTTTGTAAAAAATTTGGGATTAGAATCGAACTTTTGGAAAATTTGAGGTCGAAAATGTGACTTTTAGAAATTTGGGAGGGGATATAGTAATTTTTGGATGTTCGGGGGTAAAATGGTAATTTTGGATGAGTTTGGAGTCAAAATGTAATTTTAGGAAAGTTTGGGAGTCAAAAATGCAATTTTGGAAAGTTCTAGGTTAAAATGTAATTTTTGCTAAGTTCGAGGGTTAAAATGTAATTTTTTTGAAGTTTAGGGGTCAAAATGTAATTTTTGTGAAGTTCGAGAGTCAAAATGTGATTTTTGGAAAGTTCGGGGGTTGAAATGTAATTTTTAAACAAAACAGGAGCTTTATGTGCAATAAACCCAAAAATTGAGACACGTGGCAGCTTCTCACGCATTCTGAAGTTAAAGGACTAAATTGAAAAGGAAATAAAATTATTAGACAAATTTAAAAAGAGATAAAAAGAAGTGCAAGGACCTGATTGTAAATTTTAAAAAAAGAGGAAAGATTGAATGGGTAAATAACCCATTAATTGAAAACACGCAGATATTGAAACGGGTCAGGTCGAAATCAGGTCGGAGGCACAAAACGACATCGTTTTAGGGCTGAAACCCAACCCTCAAAATGACGCTGTTTCTAAGGCTATAAAAGGCTAAATTTTCAGGAAAAAAATCATTCTTTCATTTTGTTTTTAAAAAAAAAACTTTCTTTTTCTCTTTCTTTCTCTCAACCCTCTTCTCACCCTCTCCATTCGTCTCTTTACCGATCGTAGGGATCCGTCGTTGCTCCACCGCTTCCGATTGTCACGCGCCATTGTCCATGATGGTCCAGGAGGTAAAAACCCTTCTTTTTTCGTTTCTATCTTTTTCTTTTATTCTAGTTTCTCTTTTTTTTTAAAAAAAAATAGATTTGGATCGAAATCCCGTTCTTTAAAATGGGTTTTGATTTCGGTTGTTTTCCTTTTGTTTAAATCTGTTTTAATACTCATTATTGACATTTGTTTGTTGTTTCTTGCAAGTTTGGATCCTGAAAGCTCGCTCATCAGAGTCCCTCACGACCTTGGGTTCGGAGGGATTCCGGTCGGTGAGCCGCCCATGACCGTCCCGATTCAGGTATAACCCTTGATTTCCCCTTCTCATCATTTATTACATATTTATTATTTAATGAAAAGTTTTGAAATAGTAAATAATAAATGATAATTGTAATATAATAATTACGTATATTAAAACGTTTAGTATTTCTAATAACAGATAAACAAGCAATAAATGAACATTTAAATCTATATTTTGAAATCTGAATGCCTTGTTTTCGTATGGATGTCTGATATCAACTGCCTTGTCTTTATTTGGCTTTGAATGCTACTCTCGTGTTTCTAATGTGTATTAGTTTGGAATGTTTTCTTTTTTTCTATTGATTTCAAAGATCTATACCCCCTACAACTGTTTTCAAATTTGATTTTTATAATAAAAAATACAATGATGGTATTTTGTTCTTTTCTGACTAAATGCTCGTCTCTTCTTTGCAGGTTTGGCAGTGGCGGTGATGGGAGTCTTCAGTGGTGGCAAATGGTGGGCAGCCTTGAGTGACGTGGCAACTCCTGAATGGGCAAGGCAGGGTGGCTGGCAGCACAAGTTGCTGATTAGGGCTTTTTTGGTTTGGGCCTTTTGGGCCTTTAAGTGTTTGGGTTTGTAAAAATGGGTCTTGTAAATTGTGTTTAGGTTTAGGTGGGTAATTGGGTCTGTTTGGTTTGGATTTGTTTGTAAAAGGACTTTTAAATTTAAATAAATTTAAAATTTGTCTTATTTTGGGTTTGGTTTAAAAGTTGGGCCCACTCTGCTTTTTGCTTGCAAATGCTTCTGCTTTTTGTATTGATTTTGAATGTTCAACAAAAAGGTCAGTAACCATACACGTGAAATTATTTCGGCTCTTATAGCCTTATTACAATGATTATATTTTGTTACTTGCAATTGAAATGCTGTCTTTTCTCCTTGCTTGTTGCAGGTATAGCGGCGATAATGATGGCAGTAGCAGATGGGCGGTGGTGCAACTTGGTGCTGTCGTGGCAGCATTTGAGTGGTTGGTAGCAACTTGCTACAATGCTTAGGTTTAGAGTTCGGATCATTTGGGCTTGTTTGCAATTGGGTCAAGGGTTGTAACCATAAATTTGGGTTTGTGATTTTGGACTTTTAATTAAATTTTAGATTTAAATTCAAAATAAATTTAAACTCAAAATAAGTTTAAATTTAAAATAAATTTAAAATTTAAAATTAGGTTCAATTTGGTTTAAATGTTGGGCCCGGTCAAAATTGAGTTCCAACAGTTGCCCCTCTTTGCTCGTTGCTATGTAACAGGAATAGAGAAAAGACCAAAATGAGGCCCAATGTTATCAAGTTTCATTTCTTTAACCCTCTTTCTTTAATCAGCCCACCCTTCACTTTATCAGTCGTTCAGCTTCATTCCACCCGCTTCTCTATATCCTCGGGGTTGTGATTCCATCTTACCTTGAGGCAATTTCCAAAAAGACAAAATTTGTTACTGTAGATTCACTCAATTCGCTTCCAACTTCAGGGGTTTGGTGTCATTATTTCGTATCTTGATCCACTTCTTTGTATTTCACTAGGACGATGGGACTTGAAATTCCACTCTACTCCACTGTAACTTCAGAGAAATTGATATTCTGCCTTCGTAACTTGAGTGTAAAAGATAAGATTTTTTTTTAGGTAAGATATTGGATGGTTGCAATCTGCCCCTGGCTCGGGGTAAGAGATTGGCTGATGGTGATCTGCCCCAAGGTTGGGGTAAAAGGTCGAATGACTGCAATCTGCCCAGGTTGGGGGTAAGAGATTGACTGATGGTTATTTGCCCCAAGCTCGAGGTAAGAGATCGACTGATGATGATCTACCTCAGGCTCGGGGTAAGAGATCGAATAGTTGCAATCTGCCCTAAGCTCGGGGTAAGAGATTGGTTGATGGTGATCTGCCCTAAGCTTGGGGTAAGAGATTGGCTGATGGTGATCTGCCTCAAGCTCGGGATAAAAGATCGGATGGTTCAATCTGCCCAAGCTCGGGGTAAGAGATTGTTTGATGGTGATTTGCCCTAGGTTCAGGGTAAAAGATCGTATGGCTGTAATCTGTCTCAGGCTCTGGGTAAGAGATTGGCTTATGTTGGTCTATCCAGGCTCGAGGTAAAAGATCAACTGACTACAATCTACCCCAAGCTCGGGGTAAGAGATTGGCTGATGGTGATCTGCCTCAGGCTCGAGGTAAGAGATCGAATTGCTGTAATCTGCCCCGAACTCGGGGTAAGAGATTGGCTTATGATGATCTGCCTTAGGCTCGGGGTAAAAGATCAGATGACTGTGATTTGCCCCTTGATTGGGGTAAGAGATCGGAATCTTCAATCTGTCTTTCTTGTTTAAGGGTAAAACTGAAATGATGTAGTTTGAATCCAACTCCATTGTAACTTCAGAAAGATAGGTTTTGACGTCGAACTTCATCTTGCTCCTACTGCAACTTCAGAGAGATAAAGACTTGGTATTGTAGTTTGATCCACTATAACTTCGAGGTAGAAGATTTACTGTTACGGTTTTAATCTACTCCTCTTCGTCTTTAGGGTATAAGACTCGCCTTTGTGGTCTCAGTCTTTTCCTTTCATGCTCTAGGGTATCAGCTCTAATGTTTCCGTGGTTCATCTCGCCATTTTACGGGGATATGACATGTATAATATGCTTCTATAGACCTCATATGTAGGCCCGAATTATTAAGATGTCATGACCAGGGTGAATCAAATGCTCCTAATTACATGAATGCGCATGATGAATGTTAGATTCATTTATTATTTTTTGGGCTAGCATGGTCTATTGCCAATCCAAATTCTATCTTGGGTGCGCTGTCTTGTCTCCCTCTAAGCTTAGCTTGAACTGCTTGTTTTCAAGTTTGTTTTCCAATTGGTAGTCCTGTTTTGGGCCCTTGTACTATTTAGGAAATTCTAGAGTAATGCTCATGGATCCTTGTATGATTTATATTATTAGTTCATTATCCGTTATTTTAAATGCAAAATGCTTGAAAGAGATTATGAAAGAATAAGGTCGAAATTTATTGAAGACACAATTCAAAATATCAAAAGGAGGCAAATTTTAGTCAAGAAATTGTCAAGTAAACAACAAAAGACAATTAGATGCCCCGAATATCGCAGGATGAGCTTCTCTGAGCCGACGCGCTGAGAATTATTCTGAGCCCAAATATGTGTCTAGAAGACCTAGAGTGCTTTTGTTGATGCTTCAAGTTGTAATTTTCCTTCGTCTTTGTTACATTTGAGAGAAATGATCACTTCGAACCTGCTCTTGAATTTGAGTCGCCCTTTGCGGGTTTTCAACTCAAAATTCCTTTTGGTTTCAAGACGCCCTTTGCGGGTTTTCATCTTGAACCCTTTTTTTTAGATGAAGTATTTTTCACCGAATCCGAGTTGACGGGATTGTGTAGATCTTTACCGTCCATTTCTATTAGAATGAGAGCTCCTTCTGAGAAAGCTTTCTTTACCACATAAGGCTCTTCCCAATTGAGCATCTATTTCCCTTGAAAGTCTTTATGTATGGGAAGTATCTTTTTCAAGACTAGATCTCCCTCATGGAATTCTCTAGGATGAACCTTTTTTTCATAAGGTCGCATCATTCTTTTCTGGTACATTTGACCATGGCGGATAACTCTTAACCTCTTTTCTTCGATTAAATTCAACTGATCATATCGGGCCTGGATCTATTCTGCCTCATCTAGTTGTAACTCTGTCAAGACTCGGGAGAAGGTATTTCAACCTCAATAGGTAAGACTGCTTCCACACCATATGCTAGTAAGAATGGTGTTGCCCCGGTAGAAGTTTTGATTGAAGATTTGTAAGCAAAGAGGGCAAATGGTAGTTTTTCGTGGTAGTCTTTGTAGGTCTCGGTCATTTTTACAACTATCTTTTTGATGTTTTTGTTAGTTGCCTCTACAACTCCATTCATTTTTGGGCGATAGGGAGATGAAATGTGATGCTTGATTTTGAATTGCTTGCAAACTTCCTCTATTATGCTATTGTTCAAATTCAAGGCATTGTCGGATATGATCCTCTCTGGAATCCCATATCGGCAGATGATCTCTTTTTTCAAGAACTTGCTAACCGTAGACTTCATGACGTTGGCATAAGTAGCTGCTTCTACCCATTTGGTGAAATAGTTGATAACCACGAAGATAAATCTATGACCATTAGAAGCCTTTGGAGAAATTGGCCCAATGACATCCATGCCCCACATAGAAACTGGCCAAAGAGAAATCATGACATGAAGGTGTGATGGAGGTACATGAATCTTGTCTCCATAGATTTGACACTTATGGCATCTCTTGGTATAATTGATGCAATCGCCTTTCATGGTAGACTGTAATACCCAAATCTCATTATTTGCCTGACCATTGTGAAACCATTGGTGTGTGTCCTAGAAATGCTTTCGTGAACTTCTTCTAAGATCTTCCTAGCTTCAACTGCGTTGACACATCTTAGCAACACCTGATCTTTTCTCCTTTTGTACATGATTTCCCCATCTAGGACATATTCATTGGCAAGTCTTCTCAATGCCCTCTTTTCATTTTCAGAAGCTTGCTCAGGGTATTTGCGATCTCTTACATACTGAAGAATATCTTGGTACCATGGGCGATCATCCCTTTCTTCTTCTTCTTCTTCTTCAATATCATAACAATAAGCCGGAGCCTCATAGATGCTCATTTGAATAGGTTTCATATCTTTTGGTCTATTTACTTTAATCATCGAGGCCAAAGTGGTAAGAGCATCAGCCATCTGATTTCCTCTAGTGGGAGATAATAGAATATGACATCATCAAACTCCTTGGTTAACTCGAGAACCAATTTTCGGTAATCAATTAGCTTAGAATTCCTTATTTCTCATTCTCCTTTGAGTTGATAGATTACTAGTACGGAGTCTTTATATATCTCCAAAACTTTGATTCCCCGTTCTATGACTGCACGGATTCTCATGATACATACTTCGTATTCTGTCATGTTATTTGTACAATCAAAATCGAGTTTACTAGTGAAAGGATAGTGGTCTCCTTCTGGTGATACCAAGACTGCCCCAACTCCATTACTCGTGGCATTTAAGGCTCCATCAAAACTTAATCTCTAAGGATGTTCTACTGTGGTTCCATCTTCCGTGGTTACAACATACATTAAATCCTTATTCGGGAAGTCGAAGTTCATTAGCTCATAGTCCTCTAAAGCCCTGCTAGCTAGGAAGTCTACTATCGCACTCCTTTTACTGCCTTTTGATTGACAAAGACTACAATCTTCCATGCAATGCGGCTGACTCCATCATGTATTTTAGAGGGTCTAGTTTTGAGATTAACCAAGTGGTGTGGTACAACATGTATTGCCTTAATCTTCGCGTTGTCCAAACTAGAGCACAACATAGTTTTTCAATTGGCGAGTATCGAGTATCACAATCGGTGAATTTCTTGCTGAGATAATATATTGCCATTTCCTTCTTTTCAGACTCATCGTGCTGGCCTAGTACGCATCACATAGAATTTTCAAATACTGCCAAGTACAGGATCAATGGTTTATTAGGAATTGAAAGCACTAATATGCGAGCATTGGACAAATAATCTTTGACCTTGTTAAAAGTTTCTTGACATTCATCATCTCATACACCTGTGTTACGCTTCCTAAGCAAACAGAAAATAGGATCACATTTCTCAGTTAGCTGTGAGATGAAACGAGCAATTTAATTTAGTCTCCTTAAGAACCCTCGAATTCTTTTTGCATACTGGATGGTGGTAGCTCTTGTATGGCTTTGACTTTATTTGGATCAATTTCAATCCTTTTTTTACTGACCACAAAGCCTAACAACTTTTCCGAAGTGGCTCCGAAAGTACACTTTACTGGGTTTAGCTTTAGTTGATACTTTCTTAACCTCTCAAACAGCTTTCTCATGATCCTTACATGCTTTTCCTCTGTTCGAGATTTTGCTATCATATCATTGACATAAACTTCAATTTCTTTATGCATCATGTCATGAAACAAAGTCACCATGGCCTTTTGATAAGTTGCCCCTGCGTTTTTGAGTCCAAAATGCACCACCTTGTAACAGAATGTTCCCCACAGCGTGACAAATGTGGTTTTTTCCATATCTTCAAGATCCATCCTTATCTGGTTATACTTAGAGAAACTGTCCATGAATGAAAATATGGAGTGACCTGCTATCTACTAAGGAATCGATGTGAGGTAATGAAAAGTTATCCTTTGGGCTAGCTTTATTTAAATCCCGATAATCAACACACATACGCACTTTCCCATCTCTTTTAGGAACAAAGACTATGTTGGCTACCCATTTTGAGTATTTAACTACTTGGAGAAACCCAACGTCAAATTACTTTTTGACCTCCTCTTTTATTTTCAATAACATATCAGGTCTCATCCTTCAGAGCTTTTGCTGAACAGGCTTGCATTCTTCCTTTATGGGGTACCACAATGTCAGTACTTAGGCCAGGCATGTCTTGGTAGGACCATGCGAACACATCTTGGAACCCTTGAAGCAACTTGATAAGATCTTTTCTGGTTTCTAGAGAGATGCTTGTCCCAATTTTTACTTCTCTCTTTTCATCTTTGTTCCCTAGGCTTGTAACTTCCACTGTTTCCGTATGAGGTAAGATTTGTTTCTCTTCTTGCTCCATCATTTTTAATAGATTAGGAGACAAATTACAATCTTGATTACTTTCGAAGTCCTGAAGTTCTTCTAAACACATATCTTGCTCGAAACGAGGCTCTAAGTTAACATTAGGGTCACTCATATTATTGATATTCAAGGACCTGTCAAAGGAATAAAAAGGAGGTCTAAAGAAAAAAAATAAATTTACGAAAGAATAATTATATGGTATGAGTATGAGTATGTTTGTCAAATTGGACAAGAATGTATATATTAAAGAATGATTAATTTTGTTTATTGGATATGTACGAACGGTTTGTTGAGTTGGATTAAGAATGAAAGAATAATTAGCGCAAGATTTGCCATATAAGATAGAAGATGCATTTTAATTCAAAATAACCAGATAATGATCATGGGCCCTTTTACAAAAAGATCCAGATTACTTTCGAGCCTAAAGCAACAAGTGTGTTTTAAGCATTACTCTAAAGAACCCTAAAGACTATAGGGAGTTCCTCTACAATGCAGTTGTCGAGAGTACTCCCGGGGGTGAAAGGACGAATTTTCCATAGGTTTCTTCCTTCATTTCCTTCCTCGGATACAACGTTGATGCTCAAACCCTTCGTTATCCCCATTGCTTCAATTAGTCTTTCCTCTCTCTTTTCTACCTTTGGCCTTGGATTGATTATTCCTCCTGATATGAACGTTTTTCATATATGGGGAAAAATTATTGGCTCCCACTAGATCTCCTCTCTAGCTAATCGAGCCCTTCTTCGTTCCTGCTTCTTTTTCAGCTTCCTTTTCTTTCCCTTCGCGTCTAGTTTATACCTTTCCCACTTGATCTCGTTTCTTTTCCAACATTGGCACATTGATTCTCCCCTAGAGAAACCTTCCTAATCCTTTTCCAGTTAGGGCTCCTTTACCAACTGTCATTTTTAGGGTCATCTTTGTGATTTTTGATATTTTGGGTACAGGGATTCTGCTTCCTTTGGTAATTGCTATTAATGCAATTAAGTCCTCCTCAACATTGATTGTGACTAATCGTCCTTCAGTCACCAATTTCAACTTCTGGTGTAATGATGACGACACTGCTCTTATTGAATGGATCCACGGTTTTCTAAGCAAGCAGTTGTAGCTTGGTTTGATTTCTATTACTAAAAAGTCTACTTTGTATGAGTTTGGACCGATTAACAATGGTATCTCGATTCGACCCATAACTTTCCTTTCTGTTTCATCGAACGCTCTCACTACATTGTGGCATGTCTTCATATGAGAACTATCGATCGGTAACCTCTTTAATGTTGTTAATGGCAGAACATTGAAGGCTGAACCATTGTTTACCAATACATCAAGCAGTGTGTAACCTTTACAGCTGGTGGTGATATGTAGCGCTTTTGTTGACCCCATACCTTTACAGCAGTGTGTAACCAATACATCAAGCGGTCTAGTTTGTTCACTGAAATGTCCTCGGTTATATAAGTCTCATTTAATACTTTCATTAACGCGTTACGATATGCTTTCGAGCTTTGTAACAATGTTAAAATGGATATACGAGCCGACTGCTTGTGTAATTGCTCCACCATGCTGTATTCGTTGTGCTTGAAGAACTTTAAGAATTCCTTACCCTCCTTTTCTGTCACTGGCTCGTTAATTGGTGACTTTAGTCCACTAGTAGTTCCTCTTTTCGGCTCTTCTAGGTTTTTTTCCAAATGTTTCATTTTCTGTTCTTGCAGGGCCATAGTCTTCCCTATTACGCGTGACAAGACTCACGTCTTGAGCTCCTTCTGATTCAACCTTGGAATTTTTTCCTCTTGATACCATTACATTACAATTGTAATTCCAAGATACCCTTTTGTCATCCTTGTAGGGGAAGGCTACGGGTTTTTGAATTATTATTGTGGGAGCAACTCTTGCTTTAGTTTCATCGCTCTTGGGCCGTGAAATTATTATCATTGGATTATTAACCCCAAAAGTTTTCTTAGCTGTGCCCTCCTTAGAGGCACATACTTCTTCCACTTCTTTTTCCTCAAAAAATTCCAACTCTTTATTGTTCATCAATCCCTGTACCATAATTTTGAACTCGTCGCATTCCTGAATCTCATGCCTTTCATTATTGTGAAACTCACAGTAGCTTCCTTTTCTCACTGTTTTTCCTTAATATTGGGCAATTAAGCCCGTTTTTACCATTTCGTGCCATACCCATCTCAATGGTGATCTTACCTCCTCAATGCGAGTCTTTATCTTCCTTCCCTCTCCTCCGGCTATTGCATTCACCTCTTGATCGGGATGTTTGGGTAACGGATTTCATGATACATTTGGATTCGTAGGATCCTCGAATCTCAGTACCTTGGCATCGATGAGCTGTTGTACGTGCTTTTTTAGGGTCACGCAATTCTCAATTGAATGTCCGGTTATCCCTGCGTGATATTCGTATCGTGCGTTCGCATCATACCAACTCGGCAATAGCGGTAGCAATGGCTTTACATGGATTGGCGACATGAGACGATCATCGTACAATTTCGGATAAAGTTCTCTATATGTTATAGGAATAAGAGTGAATTCCATTTTTGGTCTCGAACCAAACCTCTGCTTTGGATTTCTTTGATAGTTTCCTTCCGTGGTCCTAGGTGACGCCATCACCATTGGCTTTGAGTAATTTGTCTTGTAAGAGTCTACGTTGTTGATCTCATTTTCCTTTTTCTTAGGAGCTGTTCTTCTGACACCCTCCTCCGCCTCGATCTTTTCACTTCAGATCGCGTTCTCGATCGTCTCCCTTGACATAACCATGTCAGAGAAACTTTTGGTAGCATTTCCCAACATATGGTTAATGAAAGGGGCATTTAGAGTATTAACAAACAACACAGTTGTTTCCTTTTCCAACAACGATCGTCTCCATTCTCTGCAGGGGTAGTCTATTAGATGCCATGTTAGTTACTTGACTGTATTGCTTCATAAATGCTTGTGTCAGATCCTTCCATGAGCTTATCTTGGCACGATTCAACTGATTATACCATTTTACCGCAAATCCTGTTAGACTATCTTGAAAATAGTGTATTAATAACTGGTTATTATTGATATGCCAGTCATCTTTTTACAGAACATGGTAATGTGTGCCTCGAGGTAGCTGGTCCCGCTGTATTTGTCAAAATTCGATGTTTTGAATTTCGGGGGGAGCACTAGGTTTAGGACCAAGCTTAACTCTTTAACGTCTATCTCGTATGAGCTTTTAGTTCCTTGCATCGCCTCAATCTTCTTCTCTAATTGTTTATATTTTTCTTCCATCTGTCGAGGAAGATCTACTCTCATCATCTCGTCAAAATCCGGGACATCCAGATTTGCAACATTATCTTTAGGATTTGATCCATATCCTACTAGGAAATTAACTAGTCTTGATTTACTAGTAGCATGTTGAGCTCTTATAGTAATAGTTGCTTCCCGCGTTTGCGCCTCATGTGGAGCTTGGTTATGAGGGGGCGTAAAACCTGGAGGATGAATAGGATCTTCGTCTTCCTCAATTGGGTTTATTGTAGGACCTTTTCCCTTATCAGCCCCACTTTACCTCATTTGAGCCAATTCATTCATCAAACGCTTTTGCACTTCCATGAACTAATTTTTCATCTTCCTATACATCATCGTCATTTGTTCCTGCAACTGCTCTTGCATTTGATCCTGCATCTCTTTTTGAATTTGCTCTAGCCTTTGGTTTTTTTATGAGTGTTATGGTGATGTGGATTTTCAATGATTACTGATGCAATTGTTAAAGTTTTAATTAGTTAGAATTATCATACTAAAATATGTGAAGATACAATGCGAATGAATGCATGTATGTAAGGTTAGAAAAGGCATTGACTTTGAATTCAATTCCATTAGAATTAGAACAACTTCTCTAGAAGAAAAATTTCTTTACATAAAGCGAAATTACACAAATGGCTTTGCCTTATTGCCTAAAGTTTTGATATTCCTAAGAAGCCCAGCTAATTTCTGTCCTTATCCTGATTTTGGTTCATATTGGATGCTCAAAATATCAGCTTCGACAGCTAACTCTTGCATATGATCAACGGCTTCTCTCATTTGGGTCAGTGCTTTTCCCATCACATAATTTCTTTCTTAGACCTGTCTCTAAGTTTGTCGGAAGTGTCATTCATTGGTTTCTAGATTCCTTTCAAGGATCTCAATTCGAATCTCATTGTTGTGGAGTGCAGCCTCCAATTCCTACTCCCTTTCCCTTAATTCCTTACTCTCGGTCATACTCGCCTTAAGTTCCAGGACGGAGTTCCGGTTACGGTGTCTACGTAGTGACTCTTCTAACTCCATTATTCTAGCTTCTAACCCAGCTATTTGGGCTTTCAGCTCGGCCTTCTCGACTTGTTTTTCTAGCAGTTCTCCTTTCATGGCGTTCTCTCGAGCTTGACCGTTTTGGAATTTCCTTTGTCACTGTTCTGTTTGATCTTTTTGTTTTTATATTTCCTGTCGCCATTGTTCCGACGTCTTGCCTAATCCCGCGGTTCTCATGGACAAACGAAGCTTCTTATAAACCTTCTTCAAGTCTTCTAAGTTTTCTTCAACTTTATTTTTTCCTTTCCTTAATCTTTCAGCCTCTAACCTATGTATATCCACGTCCAATCCCAACTTCATCTTTTCTTCTTCCAAAACCTCTATCCTCTTTCCGAATTCTACGATCTTCTTCTCAAAGTCTTGTTTCATGATGTTTATCTCTGATGGGACCTCCTGCAAATATTCCTCTATTAGCCGAACATTTTCGAGATTCAGTGCTGGAATGTTATCATTAACTCTTTTACTTCTCCACCAATCATAATTCGAGGTCGTCAATGGGTTTACACTAAACTTCTTCATCCTATGTACTTCTTTCCATACATTTGCTACCTCTCGGACCTTTTCTTGTAATCATTCCCTTTGTAGGTGAACTCGTACTGAGCTAGGCCATGTGTCGCAGGGATAAATTGTCTAGTTTTGTATTGCCTCAACACGAGCAGAGGGGCATATCTTACAGCACTCCATACCCCGAGTAAAGGGACCTAATCAAAGCTGCCACAATGATAAAGGATCTCATCGGGGATAAACCAAGGTGCGCACCGTTCGACGTCCTCATCCTGAAGGTTCTGAAGGATAGCCATCAATTTTTCCTCGGATATATTTTGTTCCCTTTGTATGGCAACAAATTCCCTCAAAGGCGAGAAATCGATCGAGAACACTTTGCATGAAAATTTCTCTACCTTCTAGAAATGACTTTGAAACCAAACCATTAGAAGTGGTGCACAACCAATGAACCTTCCTTCCCCTTCTCTTCGACAGGCGTTTAATAATCTAAAAGTCTCGGGAGAGTTGCTAGGACGGGCGTGACTCCTTTACTAAGCCAATCAAACAGAACTGCAACTACATCTTCCACATGCCCTAATACTTTTGGGAAAAGGGACTAACCTATATATGCCAAGAGAAAAATGTCAACGCGTTTCTTCATATCTGGGTGTGCCAGTATTAGATCTCGTAGACTTTTTCAATTGATACACTTATTGTCTCCTTTTACTTTGATCCGAGACGTAACCCACTATTCACTCATCCCGGTTACGTTCATTAATCTTTTCAGAAAGGTTGAGACACATGCATCTTTCGAGTATGCTTTGTCAACTTGAATTCTGGGACAACGAATCAATGCGATATACTCTTCCACTGTAGGCATTGTTGAAGCCCAATTTTGACCAGGCCCAACATTTCTTTCAAAACCCAATTTTAAATTTTAAATTATTTTTAGTTTAAATTTATTTTAAATTTAAACTTATTTTGAGTTTAAATTTATTTTGGATTTAAATTTAAAAATTTAATTAAATGACCAAAATATCCCAAAATTACAAAGTCTAAAACCCATTTTTACAAACCCAATTGGGGCCCAATTTCAATTAACCCATTACACCCAAATCTGGTAGCCTAACTGTTGCCACCCCACTTGTGCTGTTGCCACCTTCCTTCACCCAATCAGGAGTCGCCACGTCACCACCGCCTGTCTGCCACAACCACCAACCGCCACCAGCAAGTTGCACCACTGCAAAGCTGAACCTACAACAAGCAAGGAGAAAAGACCAGCATTTAAATGAAAAAACAAATTGTAATGATGGTAAACCAGGCTATAAGAGCCGAATTCAAACAATTGCAAAGATAACAGATTTTTGAGGAAGAAATTAATACAAACAAACAAATTGACCTTCCAGTATTCTGTAATCAACATACAGTCATTGGGGACACAGATAATCGAAACATTCAAAGCCTTCTGATCCAAGTACTTGTTCTCACAAACATTTATTTATTGTTCATGCACCATTCAAAGTTCAAAACATTTCAAGTGCATTAAAACACACATTTACTACCTATTTTTTTCCTTCAAAGTTCAAGGTATTTAATTCATAATAATATATTTATTTATTATTTAGTATATATTAATATATTAACTAATTACTCATTTATTATTAGTAATAAATTCATTAAATAACTAATAATAAAATAATGAAATAAATAAAAAAAATTGAAAGGGCATATCTGTTCCAGCCGAACCACCGTCACTGAAGTCGTAAATGATGTCCCACCGAGCTATCCACGGTCTCAAATGGCTTGTCTTTATTTGAACACTCGCAAGATAATATACCAGTAATGAGAGGCCGATTTTTTAATTTTTTTAAAATGGAAGAATAATAACCAAAGATACTGTTTTTAAAAATAAAGAAAACTTCAAAATGTTTTTAGATCCGAAAGGATCTAAGTAAACCTAGTTTTGTAGAACGAGTTTTTTTTTTAAAAAAGAAAGTATAATAATAAAAAAAGGAGACTAATTTTACCTTAACGCCGTCGTGGACAGCGGTCGGACGAAGATAGAAAGCAGCGCGTGACGGCGATTGACCGTAACAGGGACGCGACGGTGATTGACGGAGCCACGGAGGCTGAACGGGTTGAGGATGGTCGGACATGGAGGTTTTGAGAGGGAAAAAAAAAGAAAAGCAAAGGTTTTTTTTTTGTAATAGAATGGCTGAAATGATTTTTAAAAGCAAAAATTAACTTAAATACCCTATAAGAAATGACGCCATTTTGAGGGTTGAGTTTCAGCCCCAAAACGACACCGTTTTAAGCTTGTCCGTTTTCAGACCCGACCCAACCAGAGGATCCACGTGTTTTTAAGTGTTAGGATATTTATGCTCCTGGTTCTTCTGCTTTTTTAAAATTTACAATCAGGTCCTTTTTATACTTTTAATTAACTATAAATTCGCCCATTAATTTTATTTCATTTTCAATTTAATCCTTTAACCTTTTTGAAAGTCTAGGAAGCTGCCACGTGTTAATTTTTGGTTTATTTGTGCAAATGGTCCTTTCTATTTTTGATTTGTTTTAATTTCGTCATTAAATCAAGTTTCATTTTATTTTAAATTAGCCTAATAATTTTTAAAACTTTGCAAATTCGTCTTTTGACCCCAGAATGCCTAAAAAGCCGCCACGTATCCCATGTTTTTGGTTTTATTATCCCGGAGATCCCTAAACTATCCAAAAATCATATTTTGACCTCTGTACTTCGTAAAAATCACATTTTTACCCTCGAACTTCCAAAAATCACTTTTTTCCCTCAAACTTCCAAAAATTATATTTTTACCCTCGAACTTTCAAAGATCACATTTTTGCCCCTGAACTTTCAAAAATCATGTTTTTACCTTGAATTTTCCTAAAAGGACATTTTTACCCCTAAAACTTTCCAAAATTGCATTTTAACCCCAAACTCTTCGAAATTTTATTTTCGACCTTGTTTTTCTCTTTCTTCGACTTTTGTACATAAGTCTTTAACCTTTTTTTTTTATTAATTTTGTATTTTCTTATTTTTTATTTTGATTCACAATTAGTATTTTATTTTTCTCATAGTTATTTTCGTTTATTTGTTCATTCTTTATGTTATTTAACTTTATCATTATTTTCATAGCTCGTGTTTAATTTGCATGGTCTTTTTTATCTCGATTTTTTTAATTAAAGTCATTTTTTTTATTTTTCTCCAAGATATTTAAAATCGAGGCAATATTCCTTTATTTCGGGTTATGAAAATTTGTGCCTTAACTTACTATGCGTGATTTTTCTCCAAACCAGAATAATTGAGTACCCTTAAATCGAGGTAATATTCATTTATTTTGAGTTTTGAAAATTTGTGTCTTAACTTACTAGGCGCGACTTTTTTTAAACCGAGATAATCGAATACCCTTTTTCAAGGTTTAAAAGTTTACAACAAAAGAAAGCTCGTTATTCCCGAATCTCGAAACGTTATATCCTAACTCACTGGACGTGACTTTCTTTCTCGATCACCTCGAAATAGCGAAACTTCCAAACAAAAATCGATTTCTTTCTTAAATATGACTTATGCATTTAAGGATCGTACTTTAAATCTTTATTCGAGTTTTTAAAATTTTACAAACAAGACCCTAAAATAATCAATGTGGTACTAATTTTGGGTGTGTGAGGGTGCTAATCCTTCCTCTCACGTAACTGACTCCCGAACCCATTTTCTGGATTTCGAAGACCAAAACGTTTTCCAAACGGATCTTAAATGTTTTATGGTGATCCAATCACACCGAATAAAAGATTGGTGACGACTCCCATTTTTTTCCAATTTTTGATATTTTTAAAATATTGTTCGAGACCTATTTGTTTTCCCAAAAATAAACGTTTCGACAGGCGTCATGTTGAATTTTCCAAAGGTGAAATAGCTCTATGCAGGATTCCAGTACTGGGTGAGAGCTTGAAAGAGATGTTTGTCTATCTTCACTTTGAGTAAGTAGGGTAAGTCTCCATATTCCCGAATGAACCTTTGTTTCATCTCGTTATCCCACTGACCGCAAATGTCTCTCAATTCTTGTAAATTATTTTGAGTTACCTTAATCCGAGTATAATCCCAAAATTCTGATAAATGCCCTTCTTTCAAATTGTCTCCTTTCTCACACTGTCGTTCCTCTGACCATAAGCGCGCAACCATGTTATCTTCCACTCTATCAAGAAATCCGTCTTCCATGATGAAACTCTCTATTTGTTAATTGAACTTAAATCAACACATTTTCTTTTATGATGATGCAATGCAAGAAAAAGAGATAAAACAGAACATGTTAGCATAACACATTAATATAAGGTATAAAACAAAGAACCTAAGATATTGTCTTGGATAATTGCTAAAAGGTTCGGTATAACTCTTTATAAGGCAAGTACTTACGGCTCATTACATGTGGTTTAGGCTCTAGAGTAATGGGTACCCAAACCAGCAGATTCCTCGATCCTCACCCATTATAGGCTCATACGGATGAGTTCAGTTTAGGGGGACACATTTCCAACATGTTTGCATGGAAGTGAAAACTTCACGAAAACATGGGTACGAATGTGATCCCGAAAGCGATTCACTATCCTGCATAGATGTGAAAACCTCACGAAGGAGTAGTTTTTGTGCTTACAGTTAAGAAGGTAGTAATAAAATGCATATGAATGAAAACTTATACTAGCAATATCAACATAATATAGCATCACACAAAAATGCAAAGGATCGTATATTAAACAAAATCGAAGGTTTAAAAATTTTCAACAAAAGACTCGAAAATAATCAACTTTTGGTTTGACTCTCTTTTATTTAAAAAAAAATCTCCCCAACGGGGTCGCCAAGCTGTCGAAACGTTTATTTTTGGAAAACAAACAGGTCTCGAATAATATTTTAAAAATTAAAAAATAAAAAAATGGAAGGTGCCACTAATCTTTTTATTTGGTGTAATTGGATCACCATAAAACGTTTGAAATCCGTTTTGAAAAAATATTTTGGTCTTCGAAAATTCATAAAATGAGTTCCGGAGTCGATTACGTGTAAGGAAGGATTAGCATACTCATATGCCCAAAATTGGTAACACATCGACTATTTTTGGGTCTTTAGTTGTTAAAACTTTGCAATCTCAAGCGAATTTTAAAATGCGATCTTTGTACCCATAAATAACTTCGCATGGTTTTCAATAATCATATTTAAGAAAAACGTCCATGCATTTCGACTCTCTCGGAGAATTGAAGTCGTGTCTAACACGTTAGGGCACTACATTCTCGGAACTTCGAAATTGAAGGACATTTTGAAAGATTTTCAATGAGGATATTTGATCGCACAAATTATACGAAAGATCATACCCAGCACGTTGGGCATAATTTTTCGAAACTTTCATACGAAAGGATATTACCTCGTTTTTTTGTTTAAAATTATTTGTATATTTTTTGAGAACTTGAAGTTTCGAATTAAGTTTAAATACGATCCTCGGACACATAACTTATTTCACGTGATTTTCAAAAAATTAGATTTGAAGAAAAATGCCCATATGTTTCAAATTTCTCGGAGAATTGAAGTTCGTGTCCAACACGTTAGGGAACGACGTTCTCGGAATCTCGAAATTAAAGGGCATTTGACAAGTTTGGAAAAGGATATTCGATTCGTGCAAATTATACGAAAAATCACACCCATCACGTTAAGGCATGATTTTTCGAGATTTCCACACGAAAAAGATATTACCTCAGTTTTAAAGGTTTATTTGTATGTAAAAATAATTTTGCAAACGGACGTATAAATTAAATATAAATGGGCAGTTAATAGCTAAGATTAAATAACGCGAACAAAATAATTAAGCAAATAAATAAATGCACAAAATTTAAACATAAAAATAATAGAATACAAAAAAGAATAATAATTAAATTCTATGTATGAACATCAAAGAGAAAAAAAATAAAAACAAAACAAACAGGGTAAAAAATGGAGCTTCAGAGAATTCGGGATGAAAACATAATTTTTAAGGAATTTGGGGTCAAAATGTGACTTTTGGAAATGTGGGAGGGGAAATAGTAATTTTTAGATGTTCGGTGGTAAAATGGTAATTTTGGATGAGTTTGGAGTCAAAATGTAATTTTGGGGAAGTTTGGGAGTCAAAAATGCAATTTTGGAAAAGTTCGAGGTTAAAATGTAATTTTTAATAAGTTCGAGGGTTAAAATGTAATTTTTACAAAGTTTAGGGGTTAAAATGTATTTTTTGTGAAGTTTAGGTTAGAATGTAATTTTTGCAAAGTTTAATGGTCAAAATGTAATTTTTACGAAGTTCGAGGGTCAAAATATAATTTTCAAGAAGTTCGGGGGATAAAATATAATTTTTATGAAGTTCAAGGGTCAAAATGTGATTTTTGGAAGTTCTGGGGTCAAATGTGATTTTTAGACAAAATAACGACTTTATGTGCAATAAACCCAAAAATTAAGACACGTGGCAGCTTCTCACACATTCTAAAGTCAAAGGACTAAATTGAAAAAGAAATAAAATCACTGGACAAATTTAAAAAGAGATAAAAAGGGATGCAAGGACCTGATTGTAAATTTTAAAAAAGTAGAAGGACTGAATGGGTAAATAACTCATTAATTGAAAACACGCGGATCTTGGAACGATTTGGATCGAAATCGGGTCGAAGGCACCAAACGACGTCATTTTGGGGCTGAAACGCAGCCTTCAAACGTCGTCGTTTCTAAGGCATATAAAAGGCTAAATTTTCAGAAAAAAAATCATTCTTTCATTTTGTTTTAAAAAAAACTTTCTTTTTCTCTTTTTCTCTCTCAACCTTCTTCTCACCCCCTCCGTTCGTCTCTTCGCCGGTCGTAGGGATCCGCCGTTACTCCATCGCTTTCGATCGTCACGTGCCACCGTCCACGGTGGTCCAGGAGGTAAAAACCCTTCTTTTTTCGTTTCTTTTTCTTTTATTCTACTTTCTCTTTTTTTTAAAAAAAAATTGATTTGGATCAAAATCTCGTTCTTTGAAATGGGTTTTGATTTCGGTTGTTTTCCTTTTATTTAAATTTGTTTTAATACTCATTATTGACATTTTTTTGTTGTTTCTTGCAAGTTTGGATCCTGAAAACTCGCTCATCAGAGTCCCTCACGACCCTTGGTTCGGAGGGATTCCGGCCGGTGAGCTGCCCATTACCGTCCCGATTCAGGTATAACACTTGATTTCCCTTTCTCATCATTTATTACATATTTATTATTTAATGAAACGTTTTGAAATAGTAAATAATAAATGATAATTGTAATATAATAATTACGTATATTAAAAAGTTTAGTATTTCTAATAACAGATAAACAAGCAATAAATGAACGTTTAAATCTATACCTTGAAATCTGAATGCTTTGTTTTCGTATGGATGTCTGATATCAATTGCCTCGTCTTTATTTGGCTTCGAATACTGCTCTTGTGTTTCTAATGTGTATTAGTTTGGAATGTTTTTTTTTTGTATTGATTTCAAAGATCTGTACCCCTTACAACTGTTTTCAAATTTGGTTTTTATAACCAAAAATACAATGATGGTATTTTGTTCTTTTCTAACTAAATGCCCGTCTCTTTTTTGCAGGTTTGGCAATGGCGGTGATGGGAGTCTTCGGCAGTGGCAGATGGTGGGTAGCACTGGGTGACGTGGCAACTCCTGAATGAGCAAGGCAGGGTGGTTGGCAGCACAAGTTGCTGATTAGGGTTTTTGGTTTGGGCCTTTTGGGCCTTTAAGTGTTTGGGTTTGTAAAAATGAGTCTTGTAAATTGGGTTTAGGTTTAGGTAGGTAATTGAGTCTGTTTGGTTTGGATTTGTTTGTAAATGGACTTTTAAATTTAAATAAATTTAAAATTAAAATGTATTGGACATTTTAAAATTTAAAGTAAATTTAAATTTAAAATTTGTCTTATTTTGGGTTTGGTTGAAAAGTTGGGCCCGGTCAAAATTGGGCTCCAACAAGTACTATTTAATGTTGTATGTAGGATTCAAGAGTACTTTGTTGTCTGGTTTATCAGGAAAATCATCAGGTGTGTGTTTCTAACCTAAAAGCATCATTTAAAACTCAGGAAATTTGGAAATCAAGTTGTTTTTGAACTGTAGTTTGTGTCACATGATCGTGTGACAAGCCGTTTGCACAGTGTGGAGCACACGGGCGTGTACGATTACACGGGCAAATCAGGTAAGGCATATGGGCCACACGGGTTGGCATTATGTGGGCCCATTTTGAGCCGAGAATAAGATTTTGAAATCAGATCTTTAGATACTTTGCAAGTATTTAAAACTATAATTTTGTGTAATTGTATGTTAGCAAGCATGGTTATGGTTAGTAACTTTGCTTAAGTTTGTGTTAAATCTGTATTAGTGACACTGATGAACATGTCATATTTCTATTATGGTAAGAATATATCTTGCATAAGATATTAGTATGATAATGCATGTGCATTGAGTCGGGATATATATATATTGAAAGAAGTGTGATTCTAGTAGTATTACTACATTTCTATTGGTATCTCCGCAATATTTGTCTGGAAGTTTAGCTGCAAACTTTCTAAGTGGCATACGACCACATTATGGTGTGATGGATGAATGGGCTCTTGTAGTCCTTTTTGGTGTGATTGGTTGGACGGAGATGATGTGTAGTGGATGAGGGTAGAATTCATATGTTTTGATCTGTTATATGATTATGAGTATGTGGGTTTTCTGATCTGTTATTCTGATAAGTGCATATAAGCATGTTCTAATGTAAATTCTATTTGTGGGCCAATGCACACACTGGACTTCTAGCTCACTTTGTTGTTTTATCGTGTTTCATGTAATCCTCAAACTTTAATTTTCATCTATTCCTATAGGATTGACCAAGTAAAATCGAAAAACTAATAAACGACTTGAACCGAGTTGTTTAGATAGTTTATGGAATGCAAGTTTAAATACCGTAGTTAATTGAAATTGAATAGAGTTTTATTTTTATTTAACTTATAATTAATTCAATTATTTATGATATAAAAATAAATATATTAATTTTGAAATAGCGAAAATAACTTAAAAATTCTTGAAATTTTATTTCCTTTTAAAAATATTTATGAAAAAAATTGAAAATTTTCCATAAAACAAAACTTATTTTCTCAAAATAAGTCTAAAAATTAAAAAAAAAATAAAAATTAATATGGAAAAATAAAAAACCGAAACAAATTTAACCATAGACAATTCAAAAATCCAAAAAAAAAAACGATTGAACTGAAATGATATCGTCCCTATTCTTCTGATCATATAAAACCTCATTAATGCTTTTTAACTTATTTCTTCATCATTGGGCAATTTCCACTTTAAGTCCTCATACTTATAAAAATTTTATAAGTTAGTTCCCGAAGTGACTTCCACCATATCAATACTCATTATAGGTCATCCCCATGTCCAACCATCATTATCAACTCTTATTTCCTCAATTGGATTATATTCAATTTAAATCCTTCAATTCTTTGAAAATTACGATTTGACCCCTTATACCAAAATCCCCATGTCCAACTGGGGTTGAGGTTCTAATAACATTACCCATATTCTAATGGGGTTGGAAGAATCTAGCGGTGCAATATACATAATAAAACTAGACATTTTGTATCCTTCCAAAAAAATTCAATTTTTTTTTAAATATAGCTATTTTAATACATAATTAATTATTTTACTCCATTCAAATGAAAAACCTATCGCATCAACAAAAAGAAAACCATTTTTTTTTTAGAAAAGAAATAAAGAGGAAAATCGTAAAGCCTATAACGAAAGCTTACTTCATTAGTGCACCATAAATCCATTTTTTAAGAAAAGAAATAAAGAGGAAAACTTTAAAGCATTTCAGACCAATAGAGAAAAAGAGAAAAAAAAATTACAAATCATAGCAGTACGATGATATCAGATATCGTGCCATTTTCATTGTAACTTTGAAATTATTAAATATAGCTACTAAAATTAAATATTGAATTTTCTTATGTTTTCCATTTAAAAAAAATATTAGAGACTAATTTACCTAAATAGTCTATTTTCCAAAAAAATTACAAAAATAGGCTATTTTGCCTGATATTTACTAGAATGACCTGTATTTATAAAAACACATTAAGCTGATGTCATTTTTAAAAGAAAAAAAAAAACGCGTCCAACTATTTTCAAGAGAAATCGAAAAAAAGGCTTCTAGCTTACCATATCAGCACTAAAAATAGCATAACCAATTTTTTTTCATGTCACCTATTAATGTGAAAATAAAATTTACAAAACAAGCTTTTATATAGACCCAAAATCTTATTTTTTTTATTTTCTTAAGCAATGTGAGATATAAGATATGTGTATATATAGACTCATGAATAAGTTTGCAACTTGTTCTTAGAAAATGTGGAATTGTTTCTTCTTTTAACTAATAACATAAGATTAAAACACTACACTATATTTTATAATTTTTTACTTATAGAATTTAAAAATTTTATTGATAATGTAACAAATGTTTTCCTATTATGTTTTAGTTTTTTATAGAAAATTTTTACATGTTGATAGTTGTATTTATTTTCTGTATAATTTGTTATTGTGGTTTATTTTGAATAAAATTTTGTTTAAAGTGATGTGTTGAAATTCATTACAATTTTATTCATGACGTCAATTCATACTATTATTTTTTATTCGTTCAGAGTATTATAACTTATTATATATTCTACACATTAATAATTCATTTATATATGAATTTTATTCATGGTTTGTTCTACACATTGCTTAAGAAAACAAGTGAAATGAGACTTTAGGCCTATATAAAGGCTTATTTTGTAAATTTTGTTTCCACATTAATAGGTGGCACCAAAAATAAAAAAAAATTGGTGCTGCTATTTTTAGTGCTGATGTGGCAAAAATGCTTCCCGTTGGAAGCGTTTTTCTAGGTTTCCCTTAGAAATGCTTCCAGCTGGAAGCGTTTTACAGGTTAGAGGGGAAAAATGCTTTCACTTGGACGTGCTTTTCTAATTTTTTCTTGAAAACGATATAAACTCAGCGTGTTTTTGTAAAAACAAGTCATTCCCATAAATATCAGGCAAAACAACACATTTCTGTAATTCTTTTTGAAAATAGGTCTTTTTAAGTAAATTAGCCCATATTAGCTTTGTTTAATATTTTAATATTCTTTACCTATTTTTTAACAAGCTTTGAGAACTTTCAAATTAAGAAACAAACAAAGAAAAAGAAATATTTTCAGCAAACTTTGTATGATGATCATAATCAGCAAAATCAAATGGTAAAGGTATCATCAAAGTTTTTGTATTAAAAGTTAAATTATATTTTATTTTTTATTAAAAAATAAGTAAATTATTCTTTGTTAGTTAAATTAAAGAGTAAATCGATTTTTTATTAAAAATTTCATCCTTTTTTACTATTAAAAATTTCATCCTTTTTTACTATTAAAAATTATCGTGACCGACGAAATAACCAAACAATAACACATAACATTTCACATATACCTCATGCTGATATAAAATTTTTAACAAAAAAATCGACTCTTAATACAAAAACTTTTATAATACTTTTATCTCGTTTACCCTTTCATTCACGCCAACGTTTAAGCCAATATTATGGGTTTATTGGAAAAAACATTGGCTCCTGATTAAAAAAAAAAAGTTAATTCTTTATTTTGGTGGTTGAATCATCAAATCTCTCTTTCATTTTGTGTTGTGTTATTCAATTTTTGTTGGATAATTAAATTTCTCTTTCATTTTATGTCGTGTTATTCAATTTTTGTTGAATTGATGGATGCTAAAGATCCAAATAATTGAAATACATTCCATTTCCCTGCACCTCGATAAAAAAGCACTAATCATCTCTTAAGATCTGTTTAGCATTTCTTTTAAAAAATACTTTTAAGATAAAAATATTTTTAAATAAACTATTTTTTTAGAGAAAAAATGTTTCTTTCAAATTAAAAATTGGGCCCAAAGTATCTTTATTCAAAAGCTAAAAATTTTAGTTTTTCTTAAAAGTACTTTTAAGAAACATTCTTAAACTAGACAGTTTCATCCATTTTATTAAAAGCTTAATTAAATAAATTTATCAAAAGTTTAATTAATTGTTTTAAATAAATAAAAACCTAATACTTGTTGTACATGGTCTAACTTGTACGTGTAGGGACATTAGTTATAATTTTTTCAAGTTCATTGTAGTAATATAAAAGGTAAGGCTAGTCGTGTTAACATCATGATCCATACAAAATCTCACTAACAAAAAGGAAAATTAAAAACGAAAAAGACAAAAGAAAAAAAGCAAGGTTGGGTTTCCTTTGCTTTTTGACTCCAATGCATTCGGTTGGTTGGTTTAAAGTTCCAAATTTGGATAAAAACCATTAGGTAAATAATTTGTATTTTATTATTTTTATATATTGATAGTATTATTATTATTATTATTGAATTTATATCACAAGTTAACTCCACGTCAACTCAAAATTGATGATAACATTATGTTAAATAATTGTAGTGTATTTAATATTTTTAATTTTATGTATTTACGTGTTTAAATTTCGTTTTTCTCTCAGTTTAATCTATTTTTTACATTTTAATATCGTAAGTATTGCGTGTGTTACTATTAATTAGTTCCAAATTATACATTTGATTTCTATATACAAGGTTTCCACATTTAAACATGTGTAATAGAATTTCTAATAAAAATAATTAAAAATGTGACATGAATATATCAAAAATATCAAAATTTAAAAAATATGATGACTTATTTGGTCCTCTAATTTTACGAAAAAAGTCATTTTAATCCTTTATTTAATTTTTTGCCTCGTTTAGCCTTTAAATTTGTGTTATTTGTTAAATCACTCTAGAATGGTTGGAAATGTTAACGCTTGTTAACTTTATTGATGTGGCATATACATGCATTGCCACGTGAACGCCACATCAACAATTAATTAATTTTTTAAAATTTAAAAAGTATAAAAGTTATGAAAAATATTTTTAATATTCAAAAAATTAATTAATTGCTTACATGACAAATACATGAATTGCCATGTGGATCTCACGTTAGTAAAATTAACTGTCGTTAATTTATTTATCAAATTTTTTTTATCTATTTAAAGGTGATTTGATAAATAAATTTAAATTGAAAATCTAAAAAATAAAAATAATTGTTTTTTTATTATTGAAGGCCTAAATACATCGTTATACCAATTTAAAATAACGTGGAGATGATGATAATCCGGTGGATGGAAAAGTTGTGATTAGGTGGGGTATTGAGCTACGAACTTTATTGAGTGTAAACTTTGAACAACTGGAATATTCGATACATAGCAATCATATTTGATGAGGAGACAACCAAAGTTTGTGATAATCTCACCAATACTTTGGATTTTAAAAAGACGTGGAGACATAATCTCCTATAGGAAGATTGAGGTAATCTCCAAGAATCACATAGCTAAAATTAGTTTTTAAAATTAAATATTGTTATATATTAATAATCACTAATCGAAATTTGGAAAGGATCCAAATTTTCGATTATAATTTAGATAGGTCTCATCAGAAGATTAAGTATAAAGCGAATCACGAAAGGACAGCAAAGCGGGTTCGCGAACCCAGTTCGTAGAGGAGAGTTTGTGAACCCAGCTCGCAAGATAAGGCTACGATCTCAATTCGCGTACACCCAAAGAACTTGCAGAAGGGACAGCGTGTCCCGTAGACTACCTAGACACGTGTCCAGCAGATACGAAATCCACCCAGAATGTCAGTTCTAGAAACAAAAAGGATCGCGTACTCCGTAGATACGTGCCCAACAAACCTGAAGCTCGCAGAGAATGTCAGCATTAAGGACAGAGAAAGTTAATATTAGAGAGGCAACGGAGTCAAGACAAAATAGTGAACCCTATTGTGAGCTGTAATAATACCTGTAATAACATGTATAAGTATCCCAATATTTCTATCAATAAAACACGAAAAAATATTACTCAACAAATATAAAATTCAAATTTGTTAGTATATAAAAATATATTAATTTTTGGTTCTTTAACATTTATTTTATTAATTTTTCTTTTAGGGCGGGGAAATAGCACATGATTTGTTTTGGAAATTATGAGAGGTGACATCGGCTTTTCGCCTGGACCCTAGTGAAAGTGTCCGTTTGCACGCATGCTTCAAGATTTGTGAAGAGATAAAAAAGAAATTTTATTAATTTTGTTATTGGATTTTCATGGGTCCAAATTTTATGCTAAATTTGGAAGGTCGGTATTATGCTAATAAACCTTTTTTGAGTTTAGAAAACTATACTCAAAGTTGAATCCTAAGACAAATCTACATATAAGCATTCAATCTACCATAACATTTTAAAGTTACACTTCATATTATTATTTTGCCCGAAAATAGTGAGAATTTGTTTTTAAGTATAAATTTTATTTTTCGAGAATAATAATTTTCAAAATTTTATTTTTTTGTTGTGCAAAAAAATCGTTTTTAAAATTGTATTTTTTCCAATAGTTAAGAATATTATCACATTCATACTATGCAAATTATTCATTTCTGAGTACCACACGAGCTTGTGAAAGCTTTTATCCTAACCTGAAGTTGAATTAAGATCAAATTGTAAAATTTTAAAAACGTTGGGTGGACATCGTGAGTATGCAACTCAATGAAGTACGTTGCGACCTCAAGCATCTCTACATCGAGACACCACTTAATGTTGGACTAAGTTGCGACGTTGGGAACTCATGATCGTGATGTTGCCCCTGTTTTTAAAACTTGGCACTTGGGTATCAATCCAAGTATGTAATCACCTAAACTAACCATTCAACCTTAGACACATCAATCATTCAAATATAACGCATATTCAAATCCAATCTAACTATCTATATCGAAAACACATAATTTACCAACTTAAACATGCCATATTTGTACAACTTAGACGCTTATCAATTTAAGTCCTCAAGCTTTCTAAACTCAAGCTTTTAATCAATTAAAAATCTATAGCAATTAGATTTTACAATTTAGTCTATGAGCCTTAATTAACTATTAATTCAACAAAATTACTAGACCAACCTTTAATATATTTCTATAATAACTCCATAAATATTCTTATTTAATATTTAGGGGCTCGATTTACAGAAATGGAGTTCTGAAACTGTATTTTTCGGTACCATTAAAAATTTATATAAATATATATAATATGATAAAAAAAAAAACCTCCATAAACATAACACAAATGTCATGAAATTTATATAATATGAATTATTATTAATGTATATAAATTCAAATTAAAATATCACTCTACACGAATACGCAAATTATATACAAAAATTCTTTACCCGTTAACCGTAACCAGGTAGAAATGTGCAAAACCTAATAGCTAAAAGAACTACATTTTTTACAAGATATAAAGGTGGGGTTTTATCAAAACCACCAACTTTTGATGACCTAATATTATGCAGAAAAAGAAAAGAGAAAGAAAGCTCTAATTCCTTGTGTTCGTGCATCTTCATGTTTTCAATAGTTCAATTCATTTTGTTAGCTTAGTTTAAATTAAAACATGGTAAAGAATGTGGACTATTATTATGACTGCATTGCATGCGGGCTAAAGTCCGGTATAAATCCAACAGTTTGGCGCAAAGAGCAAAGGATTCGGATCTTAACTGTTCATTTTCACCCCATACAACGTGACACTGATTAATAACTACATGTAGCCGGTTCTTAAGCCGCCGGTTCTCTATGTTCAACCAATTCACTTGGTCCGTAAGGTTCTCCAACTGCCTCTTTTTCCTCCAACGAGACCGCTTGGCCGACTCCCTGTTTGATATCTTGCGTCTTTGCTGTCTTTCGTACGGTGAATATATCGCCCGGCTTAAATTTTCCGAACTGGAGTTTGAACTAACCGCTTCATTTGATTCGAAAAATGATAATAACTCATTGAGTTCTTCCGCTGAGAACATTGGGTTAGACTCAATCAAATGCAAAAGAAGAAGAAGAAGAAGAAGAAGAAAAGTAGACCAACCAAATTGATACTAAGAAGTAAGATATGAGGGGAAAAGGGAAGGATGGAAGAGAAAGGGATGGGTATTTAAAGAGGGAGGGAAGGACATGTAGGGTCCTTATTGAACAAATTACACATTTTTGGAACAACAATGGATACTTTTCTAAAACTAAAGAAGGAAAACGTCATCATTTCAAAGCAATGTCTTTCTTATTTTTATTTGGAAATACAAGTATAATCACATTTTCAAATATAAAAAATAAATATTTGAATAATTATCATCAAAATTAATTGATAAGAGGATAGTGCCCACACAATCTCAAAAGTTGTAAGATATGATTCGAAATTTTTTCAAAAGAGAAGACTCAATTTTACTCAAGAAGCTTTAGACTGATCCCTACGGTTTCGATAGCAAGTAATGACATTTTAAGCCTGAAAATAACAAAGAAAAAGTCGACTTAAAAATATCTGAATCCCATTAAAAAATGATCGCAAATCAATTGATTGTCTAAACTTGAAAATTGAGAACTTCAGTTAATTGAATTTAATCAATTTCATCCTATTCATACATGTATCATTTAACTACTATAAATCATGATTGGATTAATATACCACCGTAAATTCAAATAAGATTCACAAAGAAACTTGAACCAATTTTAAAATTTAAACTATGAGGCCTAACATGCCAAATTCTCCCCGAGCCTCAATGTTGGTATTAAGCGAAAGCTTTATAATTCAAAGCAAATGCATATATTTTTTAAAATTATCCTTAGTTTAAAGGTAGTGGGGGTCAATTTTTTTGTCAAGAATTGGTGGGTCACTGAGAAGATTAAGTTTAGCTTAATCACGAAGAATCAAACAAAAACAGATAAAAGAAAATTTGCTTGAAAAAGTGACAAGTTTATTAGAGAGAGCCATAGAAATAAGTCATAGGGTAGAAAGGTGGTAGCCTACTACTGTCTTTAAACATAATAATATAAATTATTTTCTAACTTTTGTGAAACTTATGTTTATTGAATGTAAAATATTTTTCGTGAAATGATAATTCAGTCATTCTCAATCGATAATATTCGAAAGAAAAAATATTTGAAGGTAGAGAATATAGATGTCAAGATAGAGAGTACAGGGGCTGTATTGTGCCTGGGAATTCTTCTTCCTTAATCCTTACTCAATACTCATCTTGTCGGTGTGTGGTTGGTAACATGAAGCAAATGCAATGGGAAATATATACAAATGTTAAAAATGGTTAGAAGTAGACCGGTTCATGGGTCAGGTTGTTTGCTCAGACTCGAAAGTCTGTTCGAAATTCGAAAAGGTTAGAGTAAAAATATCAGACCCGAATAATGGGTTTAGGCAAAAAAATTAGACCAGTTGAAAATATGGGTTGGGCTCGGGCTTGAACATTTAAGGCTCAATCCGACCCGTTTTAAAATTATAATATTTTATATTAAGATTAAAAAAATGTTAAGATGACTATATAAAATATTTTAGTAAATTAAAAATGTACAAAATTATTAAATATTAAAATAAAACAATATAAAAAAAATTGATACAAATTGCAATTTAATACATAGGCTTTGATTTGGTGCAATTATAAACATGAAACTTTGATTATGGTTTAAAGTTATACATAAAATTTTGATTTTGATTTAATTGTACACATTTAAATAAATACATCAAATTATTTTTATACTCGATAAATATAATTGTAGAAGCCCAATTTTAACCAAGCTTAGAAAACAAATTTCAAAAATAAAAACAAAAATAAAATTCTCAAATTTAATTCATGAAAGTCCATTTACAAAAATAAACAATTACAAGCCCAATTTTAACCCCAAACCCTAAGTCCAAACCAGGCCCAACAAATCCAAAACAACAGAAACCCTAATTTTTCTATTCAACCGTCGTTACCACGTCAGCATCGTCACGTCAGCATCCACGTTAATGCCATGTCATCGCCACGTCAGCCACGTGACCCTTCATCTGACCATTGACTCCTCGACTCCCGTAACTGCTCGGCTCCCGAAATGTCTCTGCCTGATGCAGTCCCTCTACCCGAAATCACCCCTGCCGCTGTTGCACCAAAATGGCCATGGCACAGCCCCCATGGCCGGCGTTAACCACAGAAGGCCACTTCTCTGGTGATACCTGCAAACAGAAGCAAAGAACAACAGAGGGCAGTAAGATAAAGACAATAGAGAATAATATACAAGGAAAAAGAACAGTGATTTTGTAATTTTTCTTGGCTATAAAAGCCGATCTAAGATTTGTAACGTTTTTTTGAAGAAGAAATAGAGAAAAAAAAATGAAAATTAATACAAAAAAAATCAAATACAAGTAAATTCGAGTAGCAAGGGAAACCAAGAGGCAACCAATAAAATCTCGAAGGTAGTGTTTTTTCTTACTTATCGTCAATTTATTTCAAAGCATAGAAACGAATAAAGAAATAAATAAAAAGGGGTTAAAAGGGCATACCTCGTTCCGAAACGCCGCCTCTGGAGCCACTGACAAAATCCCCTGAACCCGACCATGTTCGTGAGGGATTCTTTCTTTCGAACACTTATCAAAAAACAAAATACAAAAGATTACATAAAAAAGGTCTTTCCCCTTTTAAATGTTTTTTTTTTAAATTCTAAATTCAAACCTAGGTTCATTTTTTTAAGAAATGATAATAAATAAAAATAGATCCTTTTTTAAAAAAGAAAATACAAAACCTTTCAGATCTAAAAAAGAAATTGTTTCGAAACAAAAAAAACAAAATAATAACAAGAAATAATGATAGAAACAGAAATTGTATCCTAACATGCTAGGTATAATTTTTCGTGAAGTTCGCACAATCGCATATCCTCCTTTAAATTATTCAAAATATCTTTTAATTTTGAAATTTTGGGAACATTACGTCCAAACGTGTTAATGTGTTGGACGTGATCCTCGATTAATTCTAAATGAATGGATATTTTTCCCATCAAATTCATTTTTTTAAAAAAAAGAAAAAAGAAAAAAGCTATGCATGTCTTATTCACATTTATAGGTCACATCTTAAATTTTTACTCGAGTTTTTTAATTTTCGATAATTAAGACCATCGAATAATCTACTAGGTACCAATTTTGGGCATGTGAGGATGCTAACCCTTCCTTGCACGTAATCGACTTCCGAACCCCTTTGTTGGATTTCGAAGACCACAACTTTTGTTAAAACAAATTTAAACACTTTAAGGTGCTCCAATCACAGCAAATAAAAATGATTGGTGGCGACTCCCAATTTCAATTTTTAAAATAATTTTTGAAACATGTTTAAAAAAAATGGTTTTGACAGCTTGGCGACTCCACTGGAGATAATAAGAGAGTCAACCCGTGGGTCGATTATTTTTGGTCTTTTGATTGAAAATAAAAATTCGAGTTGAATTTAATTTGTGATCCTTGCATTCACATGTTTGTTTTTTAGTTTAATTTGTTCAAGGGCTTCATGCGTATGCATTGATCGGTTACTTCACCTCTTAAGTGGAAGTGTGAAACTATGCCTTCGTGAGGTCTTCACCTCCGTGCAGGATAGTGGAGCGCTTTCGGGAATACATCCGTACCTATGTTTTCGTGAAGTTTTCACTTCCGTGTAAACATATGAGAAATGTATCCCCCTGAATCGAACTCGTCCGCATGAGCCTATAATGGGTAAGGATAGAAGAATTGGCTGGTTCAGGTACCCGTACTTTAGAACTCAAATCGCATGTAGTTGACTTTAGAAGACTACTCGAATATCGCGACAAACCTTAGTGGTCACCTAAATAGGAGAAACGTGTTATTAATTCTGCTTTTAGTTATAATTTCATGATTATACCTTTGTGATTAATATACTGACATGCCTTATTTTATCTTTGTTTTATTTTGTACATTGCATTTTCATTATAAGAAAGGTGTTGGTTCATACTCGATTACCAAATAGAGAGCTTTGACATGGAAAACAGGTTTCTTGATAGAGTGGAAGATAACATGGCCGTGCGTTTATGGTCCGAAGGGAGACAACGCGAGAATGGAGACAATTTGATAAAAGGCCATTTATTAGAATTTTTGGATCACACTCGAGTAAACGTGACCCAAAACAGTGTGCAAAAACTAAGGGATTTGGGGTCAATGGAATGATGAAATGAAGCAAGTGTTTTATAGAGAGTATAAAGATTTAACCTACCTGCTCGAGGTAAAAATAGACAAGCACCATTTTCGGGCTCTTACTCAGCATTGGAATCCCGCGTATAGTTGCTTTTCTTTTGAGAGTTTCGACATGACGCCCACCGTAGAGGAATACACCGCGCTAATCCATTGCCCTAAGATTCAAGTTGACAAGGTTTACTCAAGAGCTGCGAGTGTCCCGACCCTTCTGAAGAGGTTGATAAATATAACCGGGATGAGTGAACAATGGGTGGCATCTAGAATCAAGGTAAAAGGGGACAATAAATGCATCACTTGGAAGAGTCTGAAGGATCTGATATTATCACATCCGGATATGAAGAAACGTATTGACCTTTTCGCTTTGAGTATTTATGGGCTGATTATCTTCCTGAAAGTATTAGGGCACATAGAGGATGCAGTTGTGGATCTCTTCTACCGCCTTAGTAGGAGTGTCACACCCGTACCGGTAATCCTTTCAAAGACCTTCAGATCACTAACTGCTTGTCGAAAAGAAGGCGAATAAAGGTTCATTGGCTGTGCACTGCTTTTGATGGTTTGGTTTTATAGCCATTTTTGGAAGAAGGAAAGGATTTCGTATAAGGCACACTCAGTGGACTACTCGCCTTTGAAGGAATTTGTAGCGACGCAAAAAGAATTGAATATATCTGGGGAAAATGGATGGCAGTTCTTCAAAATCTCCGAGAAGAGGACATAGAGTGGAAGACATCGTGGCTTATCATCGACGAGATCCTTTATCGCTGTGGTAATTTTGATTGGGTTCCCTTACTTGGAGTATGAGGAGCCATAGGATATGCCCCTCTACTCGTGTTAAGGCAATACAAGTCGAGGCAGTTCATACCAGCAACACATGGTTTGGTCCAGTGGAAGTTCACCTACAAAGAGGATAACTACAAGAAGAGGGTCAAGGAGATAACAAATGCATGGAGGCAAGCGCATAGGATGAAGGTACTCGCTATAAGCCTGATAAGGATGCCGGAGTATGATTGGTGGAGGAGTAAAATGGTCAATGATAATATTCCAGCATCGAACCCCAATGATGCCAAATCGTTAGAAGAATGCTTGCAAGTAATTCCATCAAAGTTGGACATCGTAAAGCAGGATTTTGAAAGAAAGAGCTTGGAATTTAGGAAAAGGATAGAAGTCTTAGAAGAAGACAAGATGAAGTTAGGGTTGGATGTAGACATTCACAAGTTAGAGGCTGAAAAGTTGAGGAAAGGAAAGAATAAAGCCAAGGAAGACTTGGAAGATTTGAAGAAACACTATAAGAAGCTTCGTTAATCCATGAAGAATGCTGGGCTTGGTAAAACCTCTGAGCAATGGCAACAAAAGATTCGAGAACAAGAGGATCGAACAGAGCAATGGAAGAGGAATTTTCAAGACGGTCAAGCTCGGGAAAATGCTATAAAGGGAGAATTGTTAGAAAGCCAAGTTGAAAAAACTGAATTAAAAGCCCAAATAACCGAGTGGAAGCTAGAATCGTTAAATTGGAGGAATCTCTACATAGACACCGTAGTCGAAATTTTGTCATAGAATTCAAGGCAAGTCAAGCCGAAAATAGAGAATTGAGTAAAAGAGTACAAGAGCTCGAAACTTCACTCCAAAACAACGAAATAAGGATTAAGATTCTTGAAAGGAACTTAGAGACAAGCGAATGACACACTCAACAAGCTCAAAAATAAGTTGCAGAGAGAGACTATGTCATAAGTGAAGCACATGCACGAATGTGAGAAGCGGCTGATCACGTGCAGATATTAGCCATGGAAGCTGATGAGATAATCCTACAGTATGAGTCGAAGTCAACACGAGGACAAAAATTGGCCGAACTTCTTAGGAAAATTAGGGCTTTAGGCACTAAGGCAAAGCCATTTATGTAACTTGTTCTATGTAAAGAAATTTGTCTTCTAGTGAAGTTTATCTAATGATATTGAATTCAGAATCAACATCTTCTCTTGCATTGCATATATGCATTCATTTGCATTTCATTCTCACATTTTAACGTAACAACTCTAACTAAATAAAATTTGAAACAGTTTAACACGAAAACATAAAGAACTTACATCCTTACGGTACTCGAAGAGCGATGGACCAAAGAATAAAAAGGTTGGAGCAGTTACAAAAAGAGATGCAAGAACAAATGCAAGCACAATTGCAAGACTAGTTGGCGAGGGTCCAATAGGATATGAGAGAACAAATTATTGAGTCTCAGGGGAATATAATCAACCGATTGACTCAACGTTTACAAGAAGCAGAGAAAGGAAAAAACCCTGTAGCAAGCCCAAGGGAGGAGAATGAAGACCCCCGATACCCTCCTGGCTTTACTCCCGTGCACAATTAAGTTTCGCCAGAAACAAACTCGCAAGGGGCTCCCATCTTCATTAGAGCACAACAGCATCCCATTGGTACCTCAGGCCAAACCAATTATTCGACTGGATCAGGGTCTAATCTAAGGGAGAATGCTGTAAACCCTATCAACCCTGATTTTAACGAAATCATGAAGATAGAGAGAACAAAACTAGAAGATTCCAAGCAGATAGAGGAGTGTTACAAGTGGTTAGAAGATAAGGTCAAAGCAATGGAATGGGCTGACATCTGCTGTGGGATGGATGCTAAAAAACTAAGTCTAGTCCTAGACTTAGTACTGCCCCCAAAAGTCAAAGCTCCAGAGTTCAAGAAGTGCGAGGATCAGTTCATAGAAGGACTTGGCCCAAGCCTTCATGAAGCAATACGGTCATGTTACTGACATAGCTCTTGATAGGATCACCTTGCAAAATATGGAGAAAAGGCCGAGTGAGAGTTTCAGGTAATACGCTCAATGATGGAGGGATATGGCCACTCAAGTACAGCCACCATTAACCGAGAAAGAGACGACTATGCTTTTTGTCCACACGTTGAAGGTACCATATCTCAACCATTTATTAAGAAATGCTACAAGAAGTTTCTCAGACATAGTTATGTCTGGAGAAATGATTGAAAGCGCAATCAAGAGTGATAAGATTGACGCTGGGGAAAGTGGAAAGAGAGCAGCCCCTAGAAGAAAAGAGCTGAGATAAACAATGTAGGCATGTATAGGCCAAATTATGCGAAATCCATCATGATGACACAATCTAAAACCCCTGCAAGCAATTACCAAAATCCTCTGAAGTCATAATCGAGCTCAAGAAAAAATACCGAAAGAATTCAGTTCACCTCTATTTCGGTGACGTATAAAAAGCTTTACCAGTAATTATATGATCAACATGTAGTAGCCCCGTACTACACGGATCCAGTACAACCACCTTTTCCAAAATGGTATGACTCCAATGCTCAGTGCGAATACCATGGAGGAGTAGTCGGATACTCTATAGAAAACTGTTTCGCCTTCAAAAAGATAATGGAGAGATTGATTAAGACGAAACAGATAAGATTTGATGAACCATTTAGGCCTAACGTGGCTGGGAACCCTCTATCTGCTCATCCCGATCAGGGGATAAATGCGATCATAGGAGCAAAAGGCAAAAGAGTTAATACCAATATCGGTGACGTCACATCTTTCTTAAAGTGGGTGTGGCACCAAATGATTGACAGAGGGATAATCACACGAAACGATGGAGAAACAATGACGACAACCGAGAACTATTGTGATTTTCATGACGTTGAAGGATATGAGATTCAACATTGCACGGAGTTCAAGGCTTTGGTACAGGATCTGATGGTCAAAAAAGAACTAGAATTTTTCAAAGAAGAAGAAGAGGTGAAGGATATTTGTGCCTCCGAAAAAAAGGGACGAACAAGCTTGATCACCCTATAATAATTATCTCTGCATCCAAAGTTCCCGAAATAAGAAAGTTAATGGCACCTCGTGTCATCATACAAAAAACTGCACCATTCCCTTCTAGGGATAGCAGAAGAGTCCCTTAGAATTACGGGTGTAACATATTAACGCCTAAAGAAGAGCAATCCAAAGAAGATATAAGCCTTATAACCCATAGTGGAAAATTCTATGATCTGAAGGAAGAAAAGAAAGAAGCTGCAATAGGAAAGGCCTTGGCAATTGAACCAGAAGAGAAAGAGACCAATAAACTTGAGCTAGTAAATGAGCCGATGGTAGAGAACGAGGCAAAAGAATTCTTGAAATTTTTGAAATTTTTGAAACACAGCGAGTATAGTGTGGTTGAGTAGTTGTACAAACAACCAGCACGTATATCAATCTTAGCCCTGTTGCTAAGTTCAGAAGCCCACCGAAATGCATTGATGAGGGTACTCAATGAAACATTTGTGGCTAACGATATATCTGTTTGCAAGCTAGATCGCCTAATTAATAACGTCAGCGTCGATAATTTTATTTTCTTTAGCGACGACGAGATCCCATCTAGGGGAATAGGATCAACAAAGGCTTTGCAAATCACCACTCGTTGCAAAGGGTATACTCTACTTGGTGTACTCATCGATAACGGCTCAGCTTTAAATGTATTACCACTAGCCACCCTGGAACGATTACCAGTCGACAGGTCCTACATGAAAACATACCACAATGTAGTCAAAGCTTTCGACGGGATGGAAAAAAGAGTGATGGGCCGAATTCAAATACCGTTACAGATTGGCCCAAATACCTATGAGGTAGATTTCTTGGTAATGGACATTAAGCCCCCGTATAATTGTTTATTGGGAAGACCTTGGATCCATTTAGCAGGGGTAGTACCATCCTCACTTCATCAAAAGCTCAAATTGGTAACCGAAGGAAGATTGGTTACAATAAATACAGAAGAGGATATTATCGCATCCGTGACAAGTGACGCCCCGTATGTAGAGGGAAACGAAGAAGCCGTGGAATGCTCCTTTCGGTCATTAGAATTCGTTAATGCAATGTTCGTTGCAGAAGGAAGCAAAATTCCCGACCCAAAATTGTCACGGACTACGAAGATAGGTCTACAACTAATAGTTGGAAAAGGGGCACTGCTAGGAAAAGGGCTTGGAAAACATTTACAAGAGACAATCAATGCACCGGTACCACAAGGAAAATGTGATCGTTTTGGTCTGGGGTACAAGCCAGATATGAAATAAAAAAAAGAGATTGAAAGGAAGCGAGAAACGAGAAAAGCACGACTGACAGGGGAAAAGATTAAGTGGGAGCTAATGATCTTTCCCCACATATCAAAGACTTTCGTTTCTGGTGGGATGAGAATTGAAGAAGAGAAGAAGACTGGAAGAGTTGCGACAAACTTGAACATTAACGCCATCTCTGAAAAAGGCTAAGGAATGAGCTTATCACAAATTTGCCCATACGCACCAAGAAGCATTCTAAACAACTGGACTAAGGAGGAGCTTCCTATAGCCTTTAGGATCTTTTCAGAGTAATACTCGACACATATCTATCGCTCTATGCTCAAGAGTGATAGAGATCTTTCGTAAAGGGCATTTGACTATTATCCATTATTTTAATGAAAATGCACTTTATCCCATTCAGCAAATATCTCTTTATATTCTTTCATTCTATTCAAACAATTTGTACAATTAATCATTCTTGAATTCTATATACATATACTCATACTCATACCATACAATCATTCTTAAATTTACTTTGTTCTTTGGACCTCTCTCATTTTTTATAGATCCTTGGATATCAATGATATGAGCAACGTTGTTACTGACTCTGAGCCTCATTTTGAGCAAGATATGTGTCTCGAGGAACCTCAAGGTTTTGAAGATGACCAAGCTAGTAACTTATCTCCTGATTTGCTGCGAATGATAGAACAAGAGGAAAAACAGATCTTGCCCCATAAAGAGGTAATCGAAACTGTGAGCATAGGAGAGGAAGATGAAAAGAAAGAGGTGAAAATTGGAACCAGTATTTAGGCAGAAACACGAAAAGATCTTATTGAGTTACTCCGAGAATTCAAGGATGTCTTCGCATGGTCCTACCAAGACATGCCTGGGTTGAACATCGACATTGTAATTCATAAGCTCCCAATAAAAGAGGAATACAAGCCTGTCCAGCAAAAGCTACAAAGGATGCGATCGGATGTGTTGCTAAAGATAAAAGAAGAGGTTTAAAAGTAGTTTGACGCGAGTTTTCTCCAAGTGGTCAAATATTCTAAATGGGTCGCCAACATAGTCCCCGTTCCTAAGAAGGATGGAAAAATACGTATATGTGTGTGGATTATCGAGACTTGAACAAAGCCAACCCAAAAGATAACTTCTCACTACCTCACATTGATACCCTGGTAGATAACACGGTAGGTCATTCACTATTCTCTTTCATGGATGGTTTTTCTGGGTATAACCAAATAAAAATGGACCCTGAAGATATGGCGAAAATTACATTCGTTACAAGGTGATGCCATTCGAACTTAAAAACGCAGGGGCAACATATCAAAGAGCCATGGTGACATTGTTTCATGATATGATGCATAAGGAAATCGAGGTCTATGTCGATGACATGATCGCAAAGTCTCGAACTGGGGAAGAACATGTAAAGGTCTTGAGAAAGTTATTCTTCAGGTTAAGAAAGTTTCAGTTAAAGTTGAATCCCGGTAAATGTACTTTTAGAGCTACTTTAGGCAAATTGTTAGGCTTCGTGGTCAGCTAAAGAGGAATTGAGATCAATCCAGACAAAGTTAAGGCCATACAAGAATTACCACCACCCCGTACGCAAAAGGAAGTTTGAGGTTTCCTTGAAAGATTAAATTATATCGCTCGGTTTATCTCACAACTAACTGAGAAATGTGATCCCATCTTTCACCTTCTTAGAAAACACAATTCAAGTGTGTAGGATGATGAGTGCCAAAGAACTTTCAACAAGGTTAAGCAGTATTTGTCAGACGCTCCAATCTTAGTACCATCAAGTCTTGACAAGCCATTGATCTTGTACTTAACAATTTTTGAAAATTCTATGGGATGTGTATTGGGTTAACATGACAAAACTGAAAAGAAGGAAAGAGCCATATACTACCTCAGTAAAAAGTTTACCGATTGTGAAGCGAGGTATTCATCGATAGAAAAGTTATGCTGTGCGTTGGTTTGGACTACTCGAAGATTACAATAGTACATGTTGTACCACATAACCTGGTTAATCTCGAAATTAGATCCCCTTAAATACATGATGGAGTCAACCGCGTTAAATGGAAGAATGGTTAGGTGACAAATCCTACTTTCAGAGTTTACATAGTCTATGTAAACCAAAATGCAGTAAAAGGGAGTGCGATAGCAGATTTCCTAGCCAGCAAAGCTCTAGAGGATTATGAGCCAATAAATTTTGACTTCCCAACTGAGAATCTAATGTATATTGCAACCGCCGAAGAGGGGACCGCGTCAGAACATCCTTGGCGATTGAATTTTGATGGTGCTTCAAATGCCATAGGCAACGGAATCGGGGCAGTCTTAGTATCACCAGAAGGAGACCATTATCCCTTCACTAGTAAACTCGACTTCGATTGCACAAACAACATGGCAGAATACGAGGCATGCATTATGGGCATTCAAGCAGCCATTGAACGAGGAATCAAGGTCTTGGAGATATACAGAGATTCAGCATTGGTGATCTACTAGCTCAAGGGTGAATAGGAGACGAGAGATTCCAAGTTAATCGATTACCGAAAGGTGATCCTCGAGTTGATCAAGAAATTCGATGAGGTTACGTTCCAGTACCTCCCACGTGAGGAAAACCAAATGGCTGATGCTTTGGCTACTCTAGCCTCAATGATAAAAGTAAACAGGCCAGAGGATATGAAGCTCATCCAAATGAGCATTTACAAGGTTTCAGCTCATTACTACGAAATTGAAGAGGAAGAAAAAGATGATCATCCTTGGTATCAAGACATCCTCCAATATATGACAAACCGTAAATACCCCAAAGAAGCTATTGAAAATGATAAAAGGACATTGAGAAGGCTCGCAAACGAGTACGTCCTAGATGGGGAAATTTTGTATAAAAGGAGAAAGGATCAAGTGTTGCTAAGATGTGTTGATGCAATCGAGACCAAGAAAATCCTAGAAGAAGTCCATGAAGGTATTTGCGGAACACACGCCAATGGATTTAAAATGGCTAGGCAGATCATGAGATTTGGATATTACTGGTCAACCATGGAGAGTGATTGTATCAACTATGCTAAGAAATGTCACAAATGCCAAATCTATGGAGATAAAATTCACGTACCTCCGTCACATCTACATGTCATGACTTCTCCATGGCCTTTTTCTATGTAGGGCATGGATGTTATTGGGTTGATTTCTCCGAAGGCTTCTAAAGGGCATAGATTCATCTTTGTCGTTATCGACTATTTCACCAAGTGGATGGAAGCTGCCTCTTACGCCAACGTTACAAAATCTATAGTTAGCAAATTCTTAAAAAAGGAAATCATATGCCGATATGAGATGCAAGAAAGGATTATATCGGACAATGCATTGAACTTGAATAACAGCACGATATCGGAAATTTGCGAGCAATTCAAGACCAAACATCATAATTCATATCCATATCGCCCAAAGATGAATAGAGGAGTAGAGGCAGCTAATAAAAACATCAAGAAGATCATGGCAAAGATGACAGAAACTTATAAAGATTGGCATGAAAAATTACCATTTGCCCTCCTAGCTTATAGAACTTTTATCAGAACTTCTACTAGGGCAACACCGTTCTCACTTGTATACGGGATGGAAACCGTTTTACCTATCGAGGTGGAGATTCCCTCTCTTCGAGTCTTGTCAGAGCTAAATTTGGATGAAGCAGATTGGATCCAAGCCAGATATGATCAGCTGAACTTGATCAAAGAAAAGAGATTAAGAGCTATCTGTCATGGTCAGATGTACCAAAAGCGAATGATGTGAGCTTACAACAAAAAGGTCCGCCCTAGAGAATTCCACGAGGGAGATCTAGTCTTGAAGAAAATACTTACTATACACAAAGACTCTCGAGGAAAATGGACGCCTAATTGGGAAGGGCCATATGTAGTAAAGAAAGCTTTCTTTGGAGGAGCTCTCATTTTGTCTGAAATGGATGGTAAAGAGCTATACAACCTAGTAAATTCAGACTCAGTGAAGAAATATTTCACCTAAAAAAAACGGAGAGGTCAAGGTGAAAACTCGCAAAGAGGCATCTTGAAACCCAAGGTGGTTTGAGTTGAAAACCCGAAAAGGGCAGCTCAAACGTGAAGTGAAAGCGATCAATTGTTCCTTCAAAGGTGACAAGACGGAAACTTTACATCTTAGGGCATCAACAAAGTACTTTGAGTTTTCTAGACGCGTATCAAGCAGAAAAATGACCCTCAGATCAGGAAAACTCATATCATGATATCTAGGCATCTGATATTATTCCTTGTAATTATTTTGTTCCTTGTAAATATTTGGCAATTTCTCTATGGCCAATGATTCTTCGAGCTTCAACTCTAATACAATCTCATTCTTTTCCGCATTGCCCAAGTGTTTTCATACCAAGATAATGGATAATAGACTAATATCACACGAAAATGCAAAGATCTGCGAGTATTATTTTAGAAATTTCTTAAATAATACAGGGATCCTAAACAGGACTACCAACTAGAAGCATCAAACCTGAAAAGAGTGGTCCAAATTAAGAACATTCTGTCAAATCCCGTCGTAGATTTGAGAAGACATAAGGAGATAATCCCAAAGCAAAAGAAATTAATTTTTGAAAATTAACATTAATCATGCACATTCATCTAGTTAGGAGCATTTGACTCATCCTGATTAAGACATCCTAAGCAATCTGGCCTACCTAAAGGCTCATCTGATCACATTCTACAGGTTTCATTACACAAAGGGAAAGATTTAAGCCGCAACGGTGAATCCAGTACCACAAAGATAACAAAGGGAAAGGTTTAAGTCGTAAAGGCTTATACCTTAGAAGCATGAAGGGAAAGATTTAAGCCGCAACGGTGAATCCAGTATTACGAAGATACAAAGGAAAGGTTTAAGTCGCAATGGAGAACCTTATAACTCAGAAGCATAAAGGGAAAGATTTAAGCCACAACGGCGAATTCAACACCACGAAGATGTCAAGGGAAAGGTTTAAGCCGCAACGACGAACCTTGTACCTCAGAAAATGAAAGGAGGGATTTAAGCCACGACGGCGAATCCAATACCACGAAGATACAAAGGGAAAGGTTTAAGTCACAACGGCGAACCTTGTACCTCAAAAGCGCAAATAGAAAGATTCAAGCCTCGATGGTGAATCTAGTAACGCGAAGACATAAAAGGAAAGATTGAAGCCACAATGGCAAGTCTTAGACCCCAAAATCAAAAAAAAGTAAATTAAAGCTAACAACAGTGGACATTTTACCTCAAAGTAGATCAGATCAAAATAGCGAGTCTTTATCTCTCTGAAGTTGTAGTAAGAGCAAGATGAAGCTTCGATTTTAAATCCTATTTCCCTGAAATTACAACGAAGTAGGATAACGAATCTCTCTCCCTAAAATCACGATGGAGTGAAATGGAACTACAAGTAATAAATATCGTCATTTTGAGGCAATCAAGTGTCGGGCCATGTTTCAACAGGATTGGACAAAATTGGTCTTCTTATTAATCTTTGCTCCATTCTCGTTACACGACAACGAGCAAAGAGGGACAGCTGTAGAAGCCCAATTTTAACCAGGCTTAGAAAACAAATTTCAAAAATAAAAACAAAAATAAAATTCTCAAATTTAATTCATGAAAGTCCATTTACAAAAATAAACAATTACAAGCCTAATTTTAACCCCAAACCCTAAGTCCAAACCAGGCCCAACAAATCCAAAACAACACAAACCTTAATTTTCCTACTCAACCATCATTGCCATGTTAGCACCGCCACTTCAACATCCACGTTAGTGCCACGTCATCACCATGTTAGCCACGTGACCCTTCATCTGACCATTGACTCCTCGACTCCCGTAATTGTCGGCTCCCGAAATGTCTCTGCCCGATGCAGTCCCTCTGCCCGAAACTACCCCTATCGTCGTTGCACCAAAATGGCCATGGCATAGCCCTCATGGCCGGTGTTGACCACAGAAGGCCACTTCTCTGGTGATACCTGCAAACAGAAGAAAAGAACAATAGAGGGCAACAAGACAAAGACAATAACATACAAGGAAAAAGAACAGTGATTTTGTAATTTTTCTTGTCTATAAAAATCGATCTAAGATCTGTAACTTTTTTCTGAAGAAGAAATAGAGAAAAAAAACGAAAATTAATACAAAAAAATCAAATACAAGCAAATTCGAGTAGCAAGGGAAACCAAGAGGCAACCAATCAAATCTCGAAGGTAGTTTTTTTTTCTTACTTATCGTCAATTTATTTCAAAGCATAGAAACAAATAAATAAAAAGGGGTTAAAAGGGCATGCCTCGTTCCGAAACGCCGTCGCTGGAGCCATTAACAAAATCCCCCGAACCCGACCATGTTCGTGAGGGATTCTTTCTTTCGAACACTTATCAAAAAACAAAATACAAAAGATTACATAAAAAAGGTCTTTCCCCTTTTAAATTTTTTTTAAAAAAAAATCTAAATTCAAACCTAGGTTCATTTTTTTAAGAAATGATAATAAATAAAAATAGATCTTTTTTTAAAAAGAAAATACAAAACCTTTCAGATCTAAAAAAAATCGTTTCGAAACAAAAAAAATAATAACAAGAAATAACGACAGAAACAGAATGAATATTTTAAAAAAAAAAATCAAACCCTGTCTTCAAAATATTCAAAACCGAATCCAAAGTTTTAGACAAAGGGAAGATTTAAAAATAAAATCTTTGCTTTCCAAGTCAGGTTTGAGATTTTTTACACTTTGAACCGTTTTCAAAAGAAAAGAAAATGGAAAAGTTTTTACCTAGCCACTGTACATGGTTGCGCGAGCGGCGGAGGAACGGTAAAGTTACGACTGAGCAAAAGGGTGACAAGGGTCAGAGAGGGATAGAGTTTCAGAGAGAAAAAGAAATGATAAACTGCTGTTTTGAAAAAAAGAAAATAAGGTTTTCAAAAGATTTTTTTAAGGTTAAATATTGTTGTAAAAATGTCGTCGTTTTTGAATGGGGGTTTGAAGGCAAAACACTGCAGTTTCACCCTTGCCCAAATCAAACCCGACCCGGCCATAAAGGGATCCGCGTGTTTTTATATCTTGATAGATTTACCGTCGCAATTCTTCATATTTTTCTAATTTTTCAATCTGGTCCCTGCATTCAAGTTTTAATCTTTTAAGATCCACCTCAATAATTTTGTTTTGGTTGCAATTCAGCCTCCTGATTATGGGCCTCTTCTGAAATGCCACGTGTATAAAAAATGAAAATTTTGCATTTAATCCCCTCATCCTCTCGATTATTCGAAATTTGTCCTCATGCCTTTCAAGTTTTTTCTTTCAAAATTTAAAATTCAAAATTTTCTATTTGATTCCGTACTATTTTTGAGATAATTTCACAAGTATGAAAATTTTTCTTTAATTTTAATTTTTTAAATCTTAAATTTCCTTTTGTATCCTTAATATCTTAAATATTATTAATTTACCTTAAAACTCTTTCAATTTTAAATCGTCAGAGTTGACCTTCCTTTCTTATTTCGTTCCATCTTTTAAATTCATTTTCTCTCGTTTTCACCATTAATTTCATCCCCCATTCTAGTAGCTTTTACATGTTCAATTATTTATTAGTATATCAATTTTTTTAAATATGTATGTTGCCATTTTGTTTCATTATATTTGTGAGTATTTATGCCATAACATGTCTAGTTGGGCATGCGTTTACTATCTTGCCCTTTTTATTATGGACTAATCACTCTATTTTTTTTGTTGTAACATAAAATATACTTAAGGAAAATAAATCGTACATTGTTTTATCATATGAATTATTTTCAAAACCGAGACAATATCATTTTATGCGAAAATCTCGAAGAATTGTATCTTAACGTGCTGTGTATAATTTTTCATGAAGTTCGTACAATCGCATATCCTCCTTTAAGGTATTCAAAATATCTTTTAATTTCGAAACTTTGGGAACATTACGTCCTAACGTGTTGGACATGATCCTTGATTAATTCGAAATGAATGGATATTTTTCCCATCAAATTCATTTTTTTTTAAAAAAGAAAAAAGAAAAATCTATGCATGTCTTATTCACATTTATGGGTCACATATTAAATTTTTACTTGAGTTTTTTAATTTTCGACAATTAAGACCATCGAATAATCTACTAGGTACCAATTTTGGGCGTGTGAGGGTTCTAACCCTTCCTTACACGTAATCGACTCCCGAACCCCTCTTTTGGATTTCGAAGACCACAACTTTTGTTAAAACAAATTTAAACGCTTTAAGGTGCTCCAATCACAGCAAATAAAAATGATTAGTGGCGACTCCCATTTCCAATTTTTAAAATAATTTTTGAAACACGTTTAAAAAAATAGTTTCGACAATAATTATTCGTGTATACAATATATAGATATAAAATGATGTTATATCAATAATATTGTTAGTTGTTTGTGAAAATTAAACAAAATCAACATTCAATATATAAAATCGTACAAAATCAAAATTCATATATAACATTGCATATTAGACCAAAATTCATTTGTAGTCTTGAACTTTATCTTTTTATCAATTAATAGTTAAATACTACTGTACATTTAGATACTGTAATTATTTAACTTTATTTTTAATCATATTAATATTTAGATACTATTTTGTATTAATTTATCAAATTAAACTAAAATTTCTACCAAATTTATTATAAAAAAATTATAAATCCTATAAAAAATCAAAGCTTAAAAACTCTTGAGAACTTTTGGGGGTTAAACACAAATTATCATATTTTTTAAACATTAATTATAAGATTAAAATAATTTTTCGAGAAACCTCAAAGGGTTAATTTGAAATTCTTTAAAATTTAGGGGGCTGGGCCTTACCAGCCCCCTGTCTTAACCAATAAAAATCCACTAAATACCTGGGTGATGTGTTTCGACCAATAAAGAGAGAGTATTAATGTAAATCTTACATAGAAAATAAGTGTTTAAATTGAATAAAATCTCTTCTACGGATGAGTTTTGAAGAATCTCTCATAAACCTTCATTTTCTGTTATTACTTCAACGAAAATTCTTGCTTTCTTCATGGCTAAGAAAGCTTCACGTCTTAAGGAGGCCAAATTTGGCTTGAAATGTGGGTTCCCAAGCTGCCCCATATGATTTAAATATTGATCTAAAGTCATCAACTCAAAAAAAACCTCGTATTAAACTCGTCTAGAAAAATTTTTGTTCGTTCAGTCATTATTAAAATATCATAATTTAAGTTCTCAACCTTGAATTGACATGTTTCAAAATGCGTTGTGAACTTAAGAAATAAATTTTCGATTTGTAAAAAGATAACTCAACCCAAAAATACTCGGATTCCATCCAAAAGTGAGTTACCAGTTAACTAATGTTTCAAACTTGAAAAACAATTTTAACAATTTTAATTTAATAATTTTCACCCCATCCATGCATGCATCACTCTTAAAACTCAAATAAATTTACTTATTTTGGGTTCGTATCAATATCAGATTAGGAGTTAAAGCGGTTGAATCTCTAATTCTCAAGTTCACTAATTGGATGGTAAGATTGAATGATATATTTTTATATTTTTAATCAGTTGATTCTCAGTTTAGTCGGTTAGAGCAAAAGATTTGATGATACTTTTTGGGATAAAGTAACATTTGGTCCCTAAACTTGATAATTATTTTAATTTGACCCCTATTTTTTTGTCTACATTAGTCCCAAAACTTGGTAAATTTTCCTAATTTGGTCCCTATTTTTTTTGTTTACATTAGTTCCAAAACTTGGTAGATTTTCTAAATTTGGTCCCTAACTTGGATTCCATTGAGGTATGGTCACATGCCTAAAAATTTAAAATCTATATAACCTAAAAATTAAAAGAAAATTGAATTATGACATGGTACAATCTCTAAGTGACACATCATCATACCTTAATGAAATCCATGTTAAGGGACCAAATTGGGAAAAGCTTTCAATTTCCTAAATTAATGTGGACCAAAAAAAATTCAAGGATTTAGGTGAGAACAGTTATTTATTTGATCGAATAAATGTTACTTTATCCTATTTTTTTCAATATTTAAACATTAATTTAATGTAAGATAAATATTCAATATAATTAATAATTAGTAAAAATGTATTTAACTTAATGATATTGTACTTAATATAAAGTTAAAAAATCAAAGGTTCTACTATATTTATTTATAGGCATAATGGCAAAATTAGCTCCTAACGTTTGGATGTTTGGTCACTTTGACCCTTAAGGTTTTTTAGGCTCACTTTCATACATAATCTTTGTTTTTTTATCAAATTGATCATTTTTTAAGAGTCTTGCTGACGTGACCGTTAGTTGATTAACGACGCTGACATAGCAATTTTTTTTTCCACCTAGACAAGTCCACGTATGTAGCTACTGACATGACATATAAGACAAAAACGTTGACGTGACACTATTTTGTCTTATATGCCACATCAGCAAATGATTTTAAAATTATTTTTTAAAAAATTAAAATTATTTTTTTAAAATAATAAAATTATTAAATAATTTTAATTTCTAATTTCTAATTTCTAAATCTTCTTCCTCATTTCCTTCCATCATCATCTCCCATCTTAAATCATCATCATCTCCATTGTTTCTTTCCTTCCTTCATCATCTCCATTGTTTCTTTCCTTCCTTCATCATCTCCTATCTCTCAGCATGTCTGTTCCTTCAACTTTGTTTTTTCCCATTGTTTTTTCCTTAAAATCCTTTAATCACCAAATGAAATCTGGATTTTTGAAATCTGAAAATTTTTAAAAATCAAACTTAAAAATATGGGTTTTTGAAACCTATTCTTTATCCCCCAAATAAAATAAAAAACCCTAAATCTTTGCCCTAATCGACACATTCTTGACATTTTCAACAATTATTTATTTGAATTTTGATTCATCATTTCAATCCTCACAAATAAAAAGACTTTAAAACTACCTAGAAAAATCAACAACTAAAATCTTAAGCAAATTGAAGAATCAAGTATCTAAAGAGGGAGCTTTGATCAACAAAATTCCATTAATGGCGAAGGTTTCTTTGAAGTGTGGGGACTATGGGACTCTGTTGAAATTGATGGAGGAACCCAAGCCCCGTCAAAGACAAAAATGTCGCCTTTTGCATCTACCCTTCCTATCACGATCTAACAATCATCACTGATAAAAAAAAACTTCAGTGAACAAATTACAAATACCACAACCCAAACAACCTGCTTCTTTAGCCTATAACAACACCAAACAGTCAAAAACCACAAGAAATGAAGGCAATGGCTACCAACGATAACAGTGTTGCATCCACTTTGCCCTTTTATTCCACCGAAAAGAAGGAATGTGAAGATATCAAAGGACCCTAAAAGTATTTGTCTGGATTAGGAGCAAAGATTTAGGGTTTTTTTTATTTTATTTTGGGCAAAGAACATGTTTAAAAACCCAGATTTTTAAGTTTGATTTTTAAAAATTTCATATTTCTAAAACTCAAATTTCATTTGGTGGATTAAGGCATTTTAGGGAAAAAACAATGGGGAAGAAGAAGAAATTGAAAATTAAAGTTATTTAATAATTTTATTATTTCAAAAAAATAATTTTAATAATTTTATATTTTAAAAAAATAATTTTAATAATTTTAAAATCATTTGCTGGCGTGTTATATAAGACAAAAGAGTGCCACGTCAATATTTAAATACATTTGAACCATCACGTCAGCGATTTATGTTGACCGTTAGTTAACTAACGGCCAAGTCAACAAGACCGTTAAAAAATGACCAATTTGACGAAAAAAATAAAGATTATGTATGAAAGTGAGCTCAAAAAACCCTTAAGGGTCAAAGTGACCAAATACTCAAACGTTAGGGACTAATTTTGTCATTATGCCTTATTTATATTATTGATGCAAGGATGGGTAAATGGAGAAGATGGGTAGTTCCCTATTTAAGATAGGGCAAAAAGTTGTCGACTAAGGTGGTCGGATTGGTAGGAAGGAGGAAGGAAAGAGTAAGGCTAGAGATAGGCTGGAGAAGAGGGAATGTTAGTTACTTGGTTTTCTCTTTAAGATCCTAGACATGTTAGTTACTTGGAGAAGATGGGTAGTTCCCATGTCCTATGGTGCCACGTGTCAAGATCCTATTTGCAGTCAAGGGTAAGTGGTAGGATGTCATAAGATCCTATTTGCAGTCAAGGGTAAGTGGTAGGATGTCATAAGCTTAGGTAGACTAGTGCTATGATGTGCCTTTGGTTATCTCATATAGAACATGGTAGTTGAGACCTAATAGGGCAATTAATAAGTGGGCTCACTTGTAATAAAAATTGCAAGCCGAGGGGTTCTTACGATAGATCCCATCGGGGGGTCTATTTGTATTGCTCTGTGACTTGACAGTCTAGGTGATCATAGTGGGGTGTAAAACTTGCTCACCTGGTCGAGGGGGAGGTCATGCAATGACCTTTTTCGAGGCACATTTGGGCTTTGTTGGATGCAGATGTGATTCCAAAAGGTGTGGTGAATTATCAAGAGGTAACTAAAATGTGCTTCCAAGGACTAGAGCATGTGTTTCTAAAGAGTCAAGGTAGACGTGTTTTTAGGAGGTTTAGGAAACATGTTTTCAAGGGGTGTAGCATGCGTTCTTGAGGAGTCAAGGAAGACGTCCTTTAGAGAGGTTGACGAAACATGTTTCAGATAGGAATATATTTAAAATTGTTGCGTAGGGTTTTGAAGTTGGAAAGATAAGTTCTTGCACGTGAGAGATACGTATAGATATCATTTTTTCAAACATCACAGGTTGTTAGTACGTGTATTTAGAACTGTACATTGCAGTACGTCATTGGAAAACTATGGCGCCCCAAACCCGACTGGAGCGAATCAACTCGAATTCGGAACGTCACATTAACCACTCACCTGACTCTCCTTACCGGTCATCCAAACACACCATAAAACCAACCATCACACCATCAAACCATGCTTAATCAAGTACTTCTAATCATGTAAGCCTAAATCATGTTTCAACTAACACCAAATAGCAATTTAAGAACAAGTGTAAAATTGTCATTTTACACATCAAAAGCGAAGACTCGTAATTTATGAAATATAGTTCCACTAGCGTCCTGGGCATTTCATTTTAAACCATTTGTGAAAAATTCAACTTAAAACGACACTTAAAACTCATTTAATTTCAAAACGAAGTTTAAGGACTAAAGCGTAAAATTTACAAAATATCAAAATAAAAATCTTAATAAATTAAAGTTACCATACTGAAATTTAACGTATAAAACCAAGACATGTAAATTTTCACAACATTTTGTGTTGTTTAAGACCTCAAATTTTATTGTGTAAAAATCAAGACTTATTTACAACAGTTTCAAAGTTTACCCAAAACACTCCGAAAATCTCGTTGCGACCACGCGATTTTCATGTCACGACATTGATTCTTGTTGCGACATCCTATATGGCACGTCTCGACATCGACTGGAAAAATTATAAAAAAATTTCAAGAGATACATATATCACTTTGTTACTCAAATGCACATACGAATTCATGATTTCATGTCATTTTCCCTATTCTAACGAGTCATATAGCATACATAATACACATAAATCATGCTCAAACACAAAAGATCATACATTACCATGCTTTGGCATCCAAATCAATTACCTAAGTGTCATGCTTTTTTAAAGTCTAAAATCAGATTACTCAACATACCAAATTTGCATATAAGACAATTTGAAGTGCAATAGAGGTACATACCTTGTCATTTGATCATTTTGCATCTGTCCAAGCCTTCAACACATCATTTTATCCATTTTAACCACAAATTAATAAATCACATTCATGCTACTCAACAATTAAACTAAGCATTCATCTAACATATTTCATGCAATCATCCAAGCAATTAAAACATCCACAAAACAGTTATAAAAGCCCTTAAATAGTCTATGGAAAGCCCATTTACAAACCAAAACAAATCCAAAGTCTAATGCCTCAATATAAACCCACATTGTCATCCCTTATTACCCAAAACTATCTCACATGAACAACCAAGATGTCTTTGCCTTTGGATCACAATCTTGCCCACTTCACCACTCCACACAAGCTATTTCTCTGCAAAAATAGACACAAAAGAGTGTGTGTTTAACCAAACTCTATGAGTACTCAAGATGCTACAATAAATCTCAAGCAAAAGAGTTAAAACAAGCATGTTAAACACACTTATCACATAACATCATCAAATATCATATCAATTGATACATTGACAACTTGTGAGGATGAAAATGCATATCAAAGGCTCTCATTGGATAAACGGATCTCCATTACACCATGACTCAAAAGAGTCTACATGTCCCAAGTAAGTGTAGCATGAAGCTAACGCTCTCCAACACACCAACATGTCTAATGAATGGAGCAATGCTCTACATTCCCTTATCCCTCCACATGTCACAAGACAAAAGCATATAAGCGAGTACTAGAATCCTCTGACATATCAACTATATCCAGTATTTTCAAAGGTTCATAAGGCCAATATATCCATAACACACATACATTTTATGGTTTATGCACGCTCACACTTATCATGCTTTACCATGGCCAAATACTTACACATGTTCACATATTGCACTACAAGTGCTAACACTTTGCTAATTGAGCCAAACTTACTTTCATATCAAAGGTGTGCATAATACCAGCTATCCACAAGGCATATTCAGTCATATATCCAATCACATATATGCACATCACACACTTTGGCACATTAAAACATAAGTAAGCTTGTTTATAGACTAACAAAGCTTAAGTTGAAACACTTACTTCAAGGACTTAGATTAGATTATTTGTTCACCTAAACCCCATTTAACTCATTGTTTTGTGCTTTAACTATAGCAAACAACATCACTCACCTTAGCAATTTGCTTCCACAACAAAGCTCAAGTAAGTTTTTATTTGCCTTTGTCCTTACTTGTTGAGGCTCCCCAATGAGTTGGCATTTTACATACACATCAAACACATTACAAAGGCATTACATATAACAGAAAAGAATATTAATTCATTCTAAAATCACAGATCACAGTCTCTAGATCTCTATATCGAAAACATAGCTAGTTTTCCTGTAATAACAATTTCACCTCTCAAATCTCGTTTCTAAACCTTAATTTTAATTCCAAACATCCTAAATATCATCTAATTGCATATTTAAACCTTCAATTTAGTCAATTTTTTTGGATATCATTTTTCCGGAAAATTAAGCCAAAAGAGCTTTAATGTGAAGAGATCATTCAAATCTTTCAAAATTACTTAAAGATTTGTTAAATTAGGATAAAAAACTTCTAATAGGATCAAAACAAGTTGAAAATATTTTTGTAACAATACTTTAACTTAATAAAACGAGATTCATTATTTTCAAGCTTAAAATCAGCGTAAAATCATAGGATCCATTGAAATCATGATTTAATCAATTAAAACTCAATTTGAAATGTTAACACACTTAATTTAATCAAGAAAAGCCAGAATGTTACCTTAATTTTGCAAAATTTACGAGCTATAGAGCTAATTCGAGTTTGAACATGTGAAGAACTATGGAGAAATTGAGGATGAAATCATAAGTATTCTTTGAAATTGAAAGGAGAATTTGTGTTTGGAGAGCTTAGAAATAAAAAAAAATGAAGTAATTTGGGGGAGAAAAACAAGAATTTGTGTTTGGCAATTTTTTTTTTTTTTTGAAGAAATGAAGAATGGAGAGAATAAACGTGAGTGGTTTTAAATAGTCAACTAGATTTAAAAAATTGGGCATTTGCCCCTTTGACCACCTACAGTTTTCTTCCTTTTCCAAATTGGTCTTTAGCTTTAAATTAAAGCCAATTTTAAAATTACTTTCAAATCAAGTCTTGTTTTAAAAATCTTTTTTAACCAAAGTAATTCCCGAGCATTTAATTTTAATTTCTTAATCTCAAAAAATTAATTCTAATTATTTTAATATATTATTTAATTATTCTTAATTATTTTATTATCTAACCTAATTACAGTTTTTGATTCTCTAACCTCCGATTTACTAACCCGATTCCACTAATCAGATTTTTGGGATGTGACAAAAACAACACAAATGATTTACCTATCATTAGACTTTTGAGATCACCAACAATTTTGTTTTGATTAGTGGATGAAGGTTTGCCTCTGGTGGCTTCCCCCGGACACCTTCTGGCTAAAAAGTTTATAAATATTTGGGGATTTCTACCCTTATTCTTCACCAAAGTTTGAAAATATTTTGTAAAAATTCCAATTTGTTCGTATAGTGCTCTATGTTATTCATTTTTCTTGTATTATTACCTCATTTTCTGTTTTTCTTTTTCGATTCCATCATCTTTGTTCCATCATATGCTTGGTTTAGGAGGATCTCTATCAACATCGAAGTATCTTTTTTTGGTAAGCTTTGGGTTTTTAATCGTTTATCCTTCAATTTTTTTGTTCTTTTTATTCTGTTGGAAATGGCTAGAAGGGATTGTGAGGTAAAGTTAGGACCAATGTTGCGATTGGTGGTCATCGAAAGTAGAAGATGGAGAGAACGGAAAGGGTAGTGGTTGGTGGTGGTTTATCTGAGTGCACAACTAGAAAAAATGAAATGCGGAGGTTGCTGCAATGTTGAGGTTGTTACCTAACAATTATGAGTTAGAATTTGGCATCCCCCGTGATGAGCACGAGTTGAGCATAGTCAATGGGATAAAGTATGATGGTGGGAAGCCCGAATTTTACCTACCACTATGTTTTAGAGGCTAAATTCCACTTGTCATTGCATGAGTTCATCTATTGTCAGAAAAAATCTGGTTCAAAAATAATTTTTTTACACAACGAAAAATTAAAATATTTGAAAATCGATCTGGTGTGTGATATTTATAGTAATAAACTCTAAATTAAATGTGCACCTGTGTTTTCAGATAGACGAATCATTATCGTTCCCGATATTCAACGAAACAACCTTCTCCGCTATTATTGTACCACGATATGCTTTGAGTGTGGAGTCGAACGATTCAAATCAAAACACAGAACTAGAAATAGTTTCTTTGTTTAAGTGTGAAAATAAAAAAAAAATATTTTCTCAAATAGAAACCGGTAAAATTGTTATTCTAGAAAATAAATTTAATAGTTGAAAAGTAATTCTTTCTATTTTCGGACAGAGTAGCAATATCTTAAAGTTTTATAAATAGTCCTATCGGAGTCCTCTATATAGGGAGAGGAGATAGAACTCTTATTGTATTGTAGAAGTTTATTTCAACTAGAAGAACTAACTCCTAGTTTATCTAAGAGTATAGGTGGTGGCAACCCTAATTAATAATACTATAATTTGTCATCCCACCTTTTATGGTGAGGGGCTTTTGGGCCTCTATTATATTGGGTCAATTACAATTTCTCCCTACGCTTTTAATTTAATATTTTATAATTTGATTCAACTCGATATTTATTTATTTTTATTTCCAAAAATAAACATCTAAATATATTTTCAATTAAATAATCTTGTCAACCTCATTCTAATTTCGTTAAAATCATGACTACTTTACCATAAAAGAATCTATGAGAATATATATTTAATGTTTCTATATTCAACAGTTCACTATGACAAAATGATTTATTTCTATTTTCGAACTTCATTTAATTCGAAAAGCATAATTTCATTTCTATGTCTTTTTCATTTTTCATTTTCATTTTGGATAAAACCACATTCATTTCAAATGATTCTAGTTCTCCATTCTCATTTTCATTTTGGAAAAAATCATAATCATTTCCAAATGTTTCTCATTTATCTATTTCACCATTCTATTTGTTTTTGTTCATTTGTTTCAACAAGCAACTCATGTTTTATTTCAATGAGTTAGTGGAGGGACAGATTGCACATATGCAATTGAGGCTCAAATGATTTATAATTAAGTTCCAACTTTTTATCTATTAATTATAAACTCATTTAATCACGAAGTCATTCTACTATAGTATCGTAACTAAGCTCTCTCCAATGACATAATATTATGAAAGCTACTTTATCAGTGCTCGTCCAATGACCTTGTTATAAGTGTGTTACCCTCATAGGATATACTTAATCTCTTTGGGATAATATTCGTTCTCCTAATATGATCCTATTTTATCTCATGGTAACCATTACATCTTCCTTCATGAAAAGTTAATTACTATCAAATAGTAATTAAGTCATTCATCACAAAGACGAATGACTTGTGGCCGCATTTACTTTTCATCAACCATGTAAGGCCAATGAGAGGATATCATTTACCCATGTCTCGAGCTATGAACTCCACTATTGTGAATGATGCTACATACTGTAGAAGGTATAGCCAACGTATTAGCTTTTGATTCCATAACTATTTGAACTCAAATGTTTACTTATATTAAAATATGTGAGTCACACATACATAGTCCATCGTTCACTCAGGATTTAGGTATGTCACACTATGAAAGCCACAAATGAATAAATCCATAAACAGATTCAGGATCTATTCTTCTTGGGTCCAGTCCGATGTACGGTCAGTCCAGTCAGTCACATCTATGTGTCTATATTCTGTAAATCATATACTTTGATACCCAAGACAAAGCATCTCCCAAATTGGACTTGATAGACGACATATTAGCCTTTCAATCGATTTGATCATTTTAGATCAGACTAAAGACAAGCTTAGGTTCTTCTACTAATATAAGTTTTCTTTGTGTATTACGATCCGACCACTTAATACTACTTAGTATTAGTTTAAACATTAGACAACCAGTAAGCAACATTTGCTTCTATTTTGCTTTGCGTGCAAAAATCATATGAGAACAATTATACAAATTATATTAATATAATCCATAAATTTATTTTATTAACCAATCCATTCAAAAAAATTACAAGTATACAAAGACGAAAGTGTTATACTTAGGACACCAAATCTAACATCAATAAGGTGTTAAACTCTACGGGGTTATACAAATTAAGTGTAGATTAAACACATTTAAATTATATACTTGGACGTTTAATTAGTAACAAATAATTCAAGTGAAGTAACTTTGGCAAATTAAAATGAAAGGAATAACATTTTTATTATTCATATTTGTATGTTTACTATTAAGGTTGAAAAGTGTTGTGATAAAGTGTTTTTTAAAAGTTTAATAATATTTATTTTTATTATCAAAAAAATTTTGAAAAATAAAATGTTCATTTTAAACACGAGTTGTAAAATAAAAAATATGTTGGACTTCATTAATGAAAATAGGAAAGTAATTTCGATCAAAAGCTAAAAATTTTGTTGTTTTGGCTGGGGTTAAAATCATAGTTTAAAAATATGATTTGGTTTGAAAAGTTACTTGTTTAATATAAGTTTTAGTTTGAGATTATGGTAATGATTGAAAAACACTTTTTAACTTCAATGATAAACGAAGCCTTAGTCTAAACACCTCTACATGTTTTCTATTTTAAATATGTTAAAGGTGTTTGTACTCTTTTGAAATTTAAAATTTAATATTTATACTTTAATCTTGAGATATTCAGTTCCTCTATATTTTTTATTTAAAAATATTAGTTCCTCTGCCTAATTTTGATGTTAAAGTTAATGATGTCAAAGGTAAAATAATTTTTTTAGCTTTCAACATTTATTTTCTTTTGTTAATTTCGTTATTGTCCTTTAAAAGTACATAAAAAAATTTAAAAATTAATTTTTTTTCTTATTTTAAATGAAAAGCATAGAAATTTAAATAATTAAAATTATGAAAATATAAAAAAATTCAAATTCAAAATATAAAAAATAAAAAATAGAATGATTTTAAAAATATAAAATATTTCAATAGTCAATGTTATCTAAACTAGATCAAATCGACTAGATCAGGAACTGGGTATTGATCTAGTGAGGTAAAAACATCGATTAACTGTGAACATGGAATGGTTAGAGCTAAAAAAAAACTTGTTGAACTGGAAGTTGAACAATTTTAAACTTGTTTGACCAATTGGTTTCAAACTAATTCAAAACAAATAAATTATTTAAAAAATAAAAAATAAAAAATATTATAGAACTTATAAAATACGATTTAACTACTAGTTCATTTAGTTTTTTAGTCTAGTTCAACCGACCTGTACCAGATCCCGAGCCAATAGGTTTTTTTACCTCTCACCAGATCTATACCCTAGCAAGTTCTTGATCCAACTGGTCTAGTCCGATTTAGATTACATTGAATTTTTGAATTTTTATATTTTTAAAATATTAAAAAAATATTTTTTGAATTTTTGAATTTTAAGAAGTTTTTTTCATTTTTTTTAAATAAATTACTTTAATTTTTATGTTTTTGTTTAAATTATGAAAAAAGTTAAAATTTTTTAACAATTTATGTACTTTTAAAGGGTATGGACCAAATTGACAAAAAATTATAAATGTTAAGAGCTAAAAAAGTTATTTTACTTTTTTTTATAACAGCCATTTCATTAACTTTAATGACAAATTTAGACGAAGAGACCAATATTTTTAAATAAAAAAAGTACATGGTCTATCTCAAAATTAAAGCATAGAGCCTAAATTTAAAATTTCAAAAGAGTATTAGAAACTTTAACATATTTAAACCTTATTTTTCCCTCTCAATGCACTATTAATCAATTTGAACATTTTTGGTTAAATTTTTAGCCCTATATTTTTTGAAAATTATAGATTTAATCATTCTACTTAATTTTATCAATGAATCCTGTACTTTTTGAAATGATCAATTTCAACTCATATACTTTTTGAATTTTAAAATTTTAAACCTGACCTAAATAATAGCAATTAAATTTTTTTGTTAAATTCAATTACTAGTTCTATACTATTCATACAATCGTAAATTTAGTCTATATTCTTCAATTAGATCATTTTAAGTCCTTATACTTTTTTAATTTGAAATGTGGACTAAAACATTAAATTTTAACACATAACATCATTTGTTAAAATATATCAAAAAAATTTAAAATATATACAAATGTCATAAAATTCAAAAAAGTTAAAATACAATACACGTCGATTGTTATACAAGTTACCATGTTAAAAATTTAACATTTTAATTAATATTCCCGTTAAAAAAATCATTTCGACTATTTCAAAAGATTGATTGTCGAATTTAACTCTTTTTAAAAATTAAAAAAAATGAAAAGATTGATTTCGAGATAATGACAAAAAAAAAAAGTAAAGTAAAAGCTCTTCTATCACCAATACTCAATTGGCATGCGTCACAACACCAGACCAGAAAATCAAGCCTTTTGCCATTTTTAGGGATTTACTTCAGCTACAGGCAAACCGAGTTGGAGCCTCTCCCTCCCATGTCATGTTTACCCTAAACTACACTGTACCCAAAAGCTGAAATCTTCGAGAATCCACGTTACCCTTTTGCTTCGCCAACACTGGTACTTGAGTTCTCAAAAGTTCACATTCAGTCAATAGAAAATAAAAAAGCTAGGAGGTCCTACAATTAACAAAAAGTTTCTGCTTTTCATGAAATCCTGCAATGTTATTAGAAATGATAAAGAACAATGGAGCGACATTATAACCAAGATAAGGATGCAAATCTTTGACAAAAAAAGTAACTTTGGTCCTTGCACATGCTGAACAATCTTCATGCTCCGACTTCTTAGCTCACTGTTTTAAAAATGGGTTGCAAGGGCAAGGCAGTAAAGTTAAAACTAGCCATGATGAAACCCTGAAGTTCTTCTATGGAAATTAATATCAAAGTTTACTTATGTGGAAATTTCATGTGCATTTATGCAACTCTATGATCATAAACACACAGATGAACAACTTTTTCTAGTCCAGATGAAAATTTACTTGGCTGAGAGATGCATAGACAGTGTTCACAACCTGCAGGATGGCAGAATGAAAACTCCTCAATTATGTAAAGCAGCATCATAATATCGGCATCGACATTTTGGAATCCTTGCAAGAGATTAATTTCATTAGGTACATTAAAGTAGGAGTTAACTTGTAGATAGCAAACAATTCTGAATCTTGCTCTGCTTGACGATTTCTTTGGACAAGACAACTGGAAAAGGGGGGAAAAGAACTTGTACTTCAAGTGTAATGGTGATATAACATGCTGAAACTATCAATAAAGAAAAAGAAAACCTTTAGTAGCAAATAATCATCTCTTTTCTTTCTTAAGCTACAGCATTCAAATTCAGAGACAAAAAGATAGTTCACCATAGGGTAATGGCGGAGGAAACGAATAGACAGTGTTAGTAACAAGAAACAAAATAAAGCATTTAACTTTAGGAAAGAATTAAACTTTAGATGGTAACAACATGAAGCTGATATACAGAAAGTAATTAAAATATGCATCTGTTATGAGCTAAAATGCTTAGTTAAAACGGTGCGTAGCAATGTTATTCAAAACAGTATTTTAAGGTTTAGTTATACGGTGAGTTTTGGTATTTTATTTTGATAAGAGACAGCTGGCTTTGCCACGTAGGAGTAACTGTTTATTTTGTTTTCTTTTAAGGAAACAACTGCAATGAGCAGAGGGATCTTAATGAAATCAGAATATTTCCTTCTCCCCTGCTATCTCTATTCTCTCTAAAAATTCCCTCTTCCTTCCTTCATCTAATCTTCTTCCTCTTCTTAAACCTACTTTCTATTTCCGCCGTTAACAGCATCACATTGCACACAGCACAAGGAAGTGAAGAAGTTACCACGAAGCTATGGCAATAGACAGGAAAAATAACTCGTGGTTCATGTGTAATCATAATCTAACACACTGAAACTCAACAAAGAAAAAGCACACCTTAAGCAGCAAATAAATCTCTGTTTTCTTTCTTAAGCTACAGCATTTGAATTCAAAGAAAAAGCCAGTTCACCAATGGGCAAGAGGGGAGGAAACATATAAACATTGTTTGTAATAAGAAACAAATATAGCATTTAACTTTAGGAAACCATTAACCTTTTAGATGGTAATAACAACAAGCTGATACGCAGATAATAATCAAAACATGCATCACATTGCATAGATAAGACACAGCAAAAGTGAAGAAGTTACCTGTACCAAGCAACGACAACTGGCAGGCAGAGGGTCAAACACAGCTATGCAATTTGATACCGTTCAACACCATCAGTGAGACGAATCAGATAAAATTTTGTTTCGGTTAGAATCTCCTCTCAGAACGATTTTAGGAATATACTCCTTTCATCAACTTGGTGCATTTAGGATTTTATTTCTGAATACCAAAGATCAAAACTTGGTAGAACAAAAATGGTTTTTCTTACCAACTAAACTATCCCATCTGGGTTCATTCTTAGGCTTTTATTAAAATATAAATCTTAACAGGTCGAATAAAAGATACAAAAATAAGTTCTTATTATAATCAAGGATTGTAGTTTATACTAAGATCAGTTATAGGGAAGAAACTGTTTTACATTTTACTTGGAGATGAATGGGAGACTAAAGATGAAAGTACAGATCAAGCCAGGAAGTCCAAAACAAAGATCATGTCATTGGTTTACCTCAGAAGTCACTTTCATTTTCATAAGTCTCAACATTTGAAATTTGAATGGACAGAATAAACAATCATTACTACTTTTGAAGGATGCATTTGCTTCTCATAATCAGATATATGGATGATTGTCCCTATAAACTTGAGAAAAATAATATTACTAGTAGAACATTAGATCATATGAGCCACAGACAGATCCTGGGTAGTAATTTATTGTCTCTGAGAGCATGGGATTACATACGAAATACTACTTACTCACTCTCTAGCAGATTCCCACTTATATGCACAGACATATATCCACAAGTAGAGACTGAAGGGTAGTGCATAAGTCCCCTTCAATCATTCCGTGATTGCTCTTCTTCTAACATTCTGTGGTTAATATTGATCAATCTCTTGATCTTTTACATAAAATTGATTACTATCTCTATCATAATCCAGTCACTGTGTAGAATAATACCGAGGTATCAGATAAAGTTTCCTTAGCAGAACAGAGTCTCCTAAGGATAGATGTCTACTAAGGAATCAACCAGTGTAGAAATCCCCTCCTATTTAGAATAAATCTTTGTCCGTAAAGCATATGATATGATGATGAATGATACAAGCTGTTATTAACAACGACCATTGACACAAATATTGAAATTCTTGAACCTAAAGCAAATTTTCGTTTCTAAAACAATAAAAGGATTTGATATTTTTGGAACAAATACCACTAGTGGCATACAGCAGTGAGAACTGAGATTATTGAGTATACATTCAAATAAATTTGAAGGAAGCTGAGTATTTCCTAATGCTATAAACATTTTCAAGGAGAGAAATATACATACAAGGCCTTCTGATACAAGCAACTTCAGTAAGATTTCATTATATTTCCTCGAAAAAGTCGGACTGAAAATGCATTCAAGCAGGCATCAGAACCCTACTACCACCCGTGATATGTAAATACAGAGCAAGACAAACGGTGACTATAATGGAAGACTTAGCACCAACATATCGGATAACATCCAGTCCCCTTTCCACAACTTCCTCATGGACAATATGAACGCTTCTTTTCAGACCCTCTGAAAGCTTCCATAATATAAACAATACTAGAGACCTTAATGTTTCAAAGGTTACTCTCCCAGTCACATCAAGCACAAACTTCCTATTGCTGGGAACTGCCCATGTGGATGAGACCTTATCAACCCACCCATTATTCTGAATCCCATCAAATGAGCTCCCCTTTTCACTCCTTTTAATGACACTTCCTTCTCGAAACCATCTCTCATTCCACCAGCACCTGCACTCTGATCATGAATCGAACATGTTGAAGCCGAATTCAATTTTGAACTTGTCAACACTTGATGAGATGTTCTCACCAGTGTTTCCACAGCCCCATTACAAACAGAAACCAGAATGTCTCTAACATGTTTTTGATGCTTGGGATTGGTCATACCAGCAAAAATTTCATCATAAGTATTAATGTCCATTGTCTTGTCAAGATAAACTGCAACAGCTGTGCTTACAAATCTTTGAATGCAATCAGCAATTAGCTCTTTAGACTTATCATCATAAAGCACATTAACCCATTTGGGCACATCAGATGACCCATTATTCCCACTCAAACCCTCCACTTCTGCGCCACTTGAGTAAAACCCCAAAACCAGATTCCTAGCAAAGCTACCAACAACAACAGATGCAAAACCAGTCCCAGCATTAGAAAAAACCCTATCCAACACCCTATCAGTAATGCTGGAATTGTCGGAACCCGCTGCGAATTCATTCTCATTCGCTGATTCTAACCTATACCCTTTCAAAACTCCAACTGTTAAAGCCTCAGTAACCGAAATTAAAGATTGGGAAAATTCCTCTGATCTCACAATTTTTGAAATTTGCTTCAAACTATTCGGAGCTTGATCAGAATCGGATTGCAAAAACTCCTTCAACTCCTTGGAGACAACATTGATGGTCTCGGCGGATTCGGAGACCAACTCAGCTAACGAAATCAGAGCTCCGAAGAGCTTGAAAAGCCTCTTCCTTTTCTTCACCACAGAGGGTAAATTATACACCTTATAGACCCCATAACCAGAGACTCCACATATAGCTAACAATATAAGCAATTGTTTCTTCCTTCGTGAAAAAGTCAACGCATTGTTCACCAATTGCAAATCCATTAACCAAAACAAAAACCCTAGAGATACAAGAATTGGATCCGGGGCTTTTGAAATAGTAACAAGAAAGAAGCTATTAACCCAGAGATTTATGGTTTTTGGATAAGGATTCACAGGTCGAGAAATCTAGGGTTTCCTTTCATTTTATTTCCTGAAGTAAAAGGGTTTCGCTTTCAAATTAGATGTAGATGGGGTTTTCGTTTTCCCTTTATCCAACATAGATAAGAGAATTAAAGAGCAGCATTCACAGAGGATAAATAAACTAATTTTCTTTTGTCGGAAAGAGAATTAGATATAATTAATTTGGTTTAAATCTGTCAAAGCTACCCATACTCTTTTACAATTTAAAATTTATATCTTATGCTTTAATTTTGAGACATTGAGTGTTTATATATTTTTATTTAAGAATCTTGGCCCTTTCACTAATTTTTTTGTTAAAGTTAATAATATTAAAAGTAAAATAATTTTTTTAGCACTCAATTTTTTTAATTTTTTGTCAATTTGATCTTTACCTTTTAAAAGTATAATACAACAATTTTAAAAATTATTTTTATATTTTAAATAAAAAAAATAAAATTTTAAAATTATATATTTTTTAAAGTAAAACTTATGGAAAAAATCTTCAAAATTCAAAAAATCAAAATAATTTTTAAAATAAAAAAAAAACTCAAAATCCAATGTTATTTAAACCAAACTAGTTGGATTAGGAACTAGCTAGGGCATCGATTTGGTGAGAGGTAAAAGAACAAACTGACCTGCAATTCAGTATAGATTAGTTGAACCGAGTTAAAAATCAGTTGAATCGGTTGAAAAAAATAATTTATAAGACATTTTTTATACAATAAATGTTAACTCTATTACAATTTGGACTTATTTGATTCTTTTTAATAGTATAAGGTCTAAATTGTTCCATTTAATAATAGAGGGACTAATTTAATCTAGTCCCTTCAATACAAGAACCTCTCAAATACTTTAACCGATAATAATACTGGAATCATGATGATCATGACGATCCGATTGTGGATGAAGCGAGGATAGCAGTTGACCAAAGTGCGAAATTCACTGTTTCATGGAAGGATAAGTTATTAGGCATCTCGGGTGATATGGGGTCATCACAAGAGGAGGAAGATTTTGATCTAAACGAAGATGATGCCATGAAATAAGTGGTTGATGGGGTACATTCGATTAATTTCTTTGAATGGGTTCATGAGTTTATTGCGAAGCGAATGTCCAAAATTGTGATTGTGAAATTGCTTGGTCGGAAGATTTCGCACCATGCCATGTCAAATAAACTCCAAGCAATATGGAAAACTAAGCAATCGGTACAGATACTTGATTTGGAGAATGATTATTTTTTGGTTTGGTTTCTAGAAGAAAATGAATATCTCGAGGCGATTTCGAGAGGATCGTAGACAATCTTTGGAAATTACCTTATGGTGAGACTATGGACACAAAGTTTCTCTAGTAATCAAGCACAACCCAATAGTTTGTTGGTTTAGGTTCGTTTACCTAGGTTGTCGGAAGAAATGTACAACGCGAGTTTGTTGAAATTCATTGGTGAAGTGATAGGTTCGGTTGCCAAGATTGATCGGAATATGGATAACAAAGTGAGAGAACAATTTGTTAGACTCGCGATTTTTGTTGATTTAGGAAAACCATGATATCGAAAATCATGATTGATGGTCGAATCCAACGAGTAGAGTATGAATCATTACTGGTGGTTAGGGGTGAGCAAAACTTGATTCAACTCGAAAAAAATTTGAATTTCGAGTTAAACGATTCTAGTTGTTCGGGTTATTCAAGTTATTCGAGTTAACTCGAATTTTTTTTCGAATTTCGAGTTGAGTTTTTGAAATCAAATAATTTGAATAAATTGAATATCAAACTATAATATTTTACAGTTTTACCCCAAATATTTTTACTTTCCCCCAAAAACTTTTACTCATCTCTCATCCTACCCCAAATTTACCCCAAACTCATTTCTCCTAATTTTTTTTAATATTTTCCCTCCAAAATTTTACTCTCCCCATTTACATTTCCTAAAAACTCTCAAAACTTTTATTCCCTCCTACTTTCCCTTAAAACTTTTACTCCTCTGTCATCACACCTCTCATTCCCCCAACCTATTCCCCCCTTAAATTTTTTTTTGAATATTTTCCCTCCAAAAGGTTACTTTCTTATTTACTTTCCCTCAAAATTTTACTCTCTAAAACCCCAAAATTTTTTATTTTTCTCCTAAACTTTTACTTCTCACTCTTCATCCCAAATAAAAAAGATCAAAATCATCTAAAAAATCCCTAAATCTAAATAGTAATAATTTTATTTATATCTACTATTTATATTATTAAATTAAAATTCACATTTTTACTATTAATATTATTGAATTATTTAATCATATAAAATATTTATATTAAAATTGAATTATTAATGATGTCATAAGATATTCGTGTTAAATTTTTATATTGGTATCAATTTCATATTTTATCTTTAAAATAATTTTTATTAAAAAATCATATTTTTACATTTAATATATTTTTAATTTAAAAATATATATTGGCAAGAATTAGAAAATAATTGAAGCAACTAAGCAAGAAAAGAAGCTAACTGTATATAAAATATTAATAAATAAATTATAAGATGATGAAAGTTAATAACAAATTTGATTAAGATGAATAAATTTGATTATGGTGGATGACAGTGGTTACAATGACCTAAAGTTTTTTTTAAAAATTTAACTCGAACAAATATATTCGATTCGATTCGATTTGAATTCCATCACACTCGATTCGATTCGAGAAAGTTTCAAATTGAGTTAGGATGATAAAATAGGGTTCGTCAACTCGATTAACTCAAAATTTTTTCATTTGATTCGATCGAACGCTCACCCCTACCGGTGGTATGTTTTGACTGTGGGAGGTATGGGCACAATCAAGATTATTGCTCGTACAAATCAAATCAGGGGGCTAAGTTAGCAACGGAAGTAAACCAAGGTCCAAAAGAAATGACTGGTAATCCGATAGGGATTGAAGAAGAGAGGTATGGTCCTTGGATGCTGGTAGAAAGGCAACAATGGAGGGGGACTAAATTGACATTGGTAAAATCAAGTGGTGGAACGATGGTCGGCAAAAGGACTGGATCTATATTTAAATCTTTGAGCGAAGATTTGGGCAATAATCCTGGTGATTTGGATCATGGAGTAAATGAGGAAATCATGAATAGGATTTTACCAACGCAATTAGTGGAGAAAGTGAAGGGAGTTATGATGAAGCAGCAAGCTGCTGGAACAACTAAGAATAGGAAAAAGATAAGGGGTAAATCAATTAATAAGGGGAAGGGGATTTTAATAGAGAGTGAGCCTTAAGTGGGTCGCAAGATTTTAAAACCATCCAATATTATTGGTGGACCTTTTCTGGGTCAGACCTATAACCCTTTTGATGATGGATCCAAAATAGGTCAAATTTTATTGGGGAGAAATTAAGGAATATTTGTTTCCAAAAAATTGGCCCAAAGCTTGATAGGGAAAAACATATGGCGATAAATTGTCTTTCCAGCAAGGGGGAAGACACGACAAAGAAAACTGATCAAAATTCTCTTGCTTCTAATCTAGATTGTCAAATGGGAGAACTTTCTGGGTTTCGACTGGATGATTTGATTGGAGGAAAAGTGAGGGAAAATTTTGGACAAAGACTCAACTCTTACTCTATACATAAAGACTCATCCATAGATGTGACGACAATGATGAAAGGAATCATTCAGGGGTTTGAGTTGTCATAATGGTGAAAGCTCTAAGATAATGGATGAAGAGGCAGTAAAAGACGACTTAGGTGATGAATCATTAGCGGATGCTAGAAAGTTTGAATCAAAGCACGATTCTCCTTATTTTATCTTTTTCCTATTTGTAATGGGATCAGATTTCAGATTTTTGTTTTGGAATTGCCAAGGTTGTGGGTATTAGCGGTTTCATAAGATTCTAAATGAGTATAATAAATAATTTGGATTAGATGTCGTGGCTTTTTTTGAAACTAGAATTAGTGGTTCAAGGGCTGAGATAGTGATTGCTAAGTTGGGATTTGATTATTCTTTTAGGGTAGAAGTTGTGGGGTTTGTTGGGGATATTTGGCTTTTGTGGAGAGAGGGGACGAGTGAGGATTATGAAGGTACATTCACAATTTCTTCATGTACGAATTCGAGACCTAAGATGTCGAATGCCTTTTCTTTGCATAACGGTATATGCGAGTCCACATCGCAGCTTAAGAAGACATGTACGAGATCAGCTTGGTCAGTTAGTTTTTGAAACTAATGAACCTTGGATCCTAGTATGTGACTTCAATGTGATAATGAATTTTGAAAAATAACAAGGTAAGGCTAAAGTATCACAAGTTGGATGTAATTTGTTCAAGTCCTTCTTTCACCATCATAGTTTCATTGATTTGGGTTATCAAGAGCCGAAAATCACTTGGAGTAGGGGTCGTTTATTTCAAAGACTTGATCAGTCATTTTGCAAAAGTAGTGGCAAAGATTTGCGTCGAATACAATTGTTATACATCTATATAAATTAAAGTCGAATTACCGTTTGCTTTGGTATCAACTATCTATTTGAAGAATCAATGGGGTGCCCGTCCTTTTCGTTTCCTAGCAAGTTGGCTGCAATATTTAGAATTTCAAGATGTGTTGTTGAATGAGTGGAATGATGGAGGTGATATTATGTAGAATATTGACAATTTTTTGAAGGCATGTTTGGAACAAAACTTGCTTTGGATATTTTGATAGGAAACAAGTTAAGCTAAGAGAATTAAACTGTGTGCAAAAAGCCTTAGAAAGGAGCTCAGTACGAGGCTTAATGAGAGAGAATTAGAAATTAAGCTTGAATTGGAGCAAATTTTGAATCAAGAAGAGTTGTATCAGTTTCAAAAATCTCGAAGTGAGTGGTTGTTGAATGAAGATAGGAGCATTGCGTTTTTTCATAGTTGAACATTGAAGCAGAGAAGGTAAAATAAAATCGAAGCTTTACTGGTCGAAAGGATTGGTTGGTGTTTTGATAAGGATGTTTTGAGAAGACATGCGATTGACTATTTTCAACACTTTACACAGTTGATAATTATTCTCCAATGAGGTTTCCTGTAAATGGACATTTTTCACAACTTGAGGAAAATATTCTTACCGAGTTAGTGGCAAATGTTACCTTAGAAGAAGTTTGTTGAGTTGTCTTCAAAATGAGTCCGCTTAAGAAGCTTAGGTGGATGGACTTTGTTGGAGCCCAATTTTGACCGGCTTGGACTTTTTGTTTTAATTTGGAGTTAAATTGATTTTAAATTTATTTAAATTTAAATTTATCTTAAATTTAAATTTAATTATTTAAATTTACTTTAAATTTAAATTTAAATTTAAATTAAAATACTAAACATTAAAAATTAAAAGCCCAATGTCCAATTACATTTGACCCACTTCCTTTAACCCATTTACACCCATTTTCAAGCCCAGATTACAGTAGCCCAAATCAGACCCAAAATTTGATCCCATTTTGCACAAGCTACCAGCCACCTCCATCTCAGCCAATGGGAAGTCGCGACATCAGCACCAGCAGCAGCAACTTGCACCTCCACTGCTACCAGTCACCCTCGCGACCGACCTACAAAAAAAAAAGGAAAAGAAGGATTAGACAAGCATTGAATTGTAACAAACAAATAGAATTATAGCGTAATTGGTTATAAAAGCCAATTCAAAGTTCATTGTAGGGACTACAAAATTCTATCCTAAAATCAAGAAGAAAGGGGTCCCAATTTGAAAATCAATACTCAATAGATCCTGTTTGAAAATCAAGAAAACAATCCTCAAACATTACCAACACAGAAGCAGAGTATCTAGGCACATCGCAAACCAGAACACGACATTCAACAACAGTGAATACCCAAGCATCAGAATAATCAGGTATCATCAATGCACACTTACTTTCATTTATGATGAAATTTCCAAACTTATCAGATTCTGAGGATATGTATTAATGCATGCTTTAATAGCCCTTTAGCATTCATTGCACCGTTTTAAATGCATTAATAAACATTAATAATCGGCATTAATGAGCAACAATATTGTAAATAATATAATATTACTAAGGGTATTAAATGTTTCAGTAAATATTAATAATATGTTATTAATAATAATAATGGCTTAAATAAAATATTTATTATTAAATAATAATAATAAAAAAGGAAACCTAAGAGACAGGGACTTATCTGCTCCCACCGGACCACCGTTTGACACCTACCACCGCCGTTGCCACCGCCAGAGCTCCTGGACCGCCATCGCCTCCACCCCACGACGTTCGAACACCCGAACCAACACCAAAAACAACAGTTTTTTTTTTTAAATAAAAAATAAAAAAGGCTTGAAAAATATTAATAGGAATAGGGAAATATTTCCAGATCTGGGTTTCGAAAAAAACCGAACAAAAAATAGAAGGAAAAGAAAAATAAAGGAATAAAGAAGAAAAAAGGGATTTTCGGTTACCTCGGACGGCGGCCGGACCATGGTCGGAGGCGACTGGTGACGGAGACAGCTGAGCAAAACCGGAGATGGATGGGCATGGCAGGAGGAGCATCGGTCACGCGCCCCCACGCGCGGCCCAAGCGGTCGTCGGAGCTTGGCCGGAAGGGGGGCCGGACTTAAAGGAGGGGGGATTTGAGAGAGAAAGGGAGAGAAAAGGTTGGTTTTTTTAACAAAATGAAAAAATAATGAAAAAAAAAACTAAAGAATAAAATATATACTAAACCCATGGACCGGCCTGAATTCTACCCGACCCGAACGGAGGATCCACGCGTTTTCAACTATTGATCTATTTGTGCAATTGACCCTTCCGCATTTTTATTTGCTTCAATTTAGTCCTTTTTGTATTTTTTAATTATTTGCACTTTTGCCCTGTAATTTTAAGTAGTTTTCAATTTAATCCTTTGACTGTTTGACTGCACCAGAGGCAGCTACATGTCATTTTTGACTTATTTATTCATTTAGTCCCCGACATTTTTAATTTGTTTTAATTTAATCCCTAAATCAACTTTTATTTAATTACAAAATTGGCCCAACAATTTTTCAAGGTTTATAAATTAGTCCTTTGACTGTTTGACTGCACCAGGGGTTGCCACGTGTCACTTTTTGGCTTATTTATCCATTTAGTCCCTGACATTTTTAATTTGTTTTAATTTAATCCCCAAATCAACTCTTATTTAATTATAAATGGCCCAAGAATTTTTCAAGATTTACAATTTAATCCATTGACTGCTGGATGCTTGTGGGGCTGCCACGTGTCACCCACTCTTTGTATTATTATTTATAGGTCCCCAAAACTTCTAAAATTACCATTTTACCTTAAACTTTCCAAAATTCCATTTTTAACCCCGATTTTAACCAAAAAATTACCATTTTACACCCCGAACTCCAAAATTTCCATTTTTAACCCCAATTTCAACCAAAATTACCATTTTACCCCTAAATATTCCAAAATTCCATTTTTAACCCCGATTTCACTGAAAATTCCCATTTTACCCCTAAAGTCTCAAAAATTCCATTTTAAACCTCGATTTTACCAAAATTACCATTTTACCCTCGGTATCCAAAAGTCCCATTTTCAACCTCGATTTTATCGTTTCTTATTCCTTATCAATAGTTGCATTTGTTTGCACTTGCATTTTATATTTTCATATTACTTACCTGCTATTATATTGCTTCGTATTTAATTTTCTCTTATTAATCGCTACTCATTTTTTAAACTTATGCTTTCATTTACGAATTACTTTAAAAATCGAGGCAATGTTCGGTTCGAGCGTAACTTCGAAAAATCACGCCCTAACGTGTCGGGTGTGATTTATTCGTATAATTCGCGCGAACCGAATATCCTTTTCAAGTTTTTCTTACGCTCGTTCACTTCGAGGTTTCGAGAATGTCTTGTCCTAACGTGTTGGTCGCGACTTTAATTCTTCGTGAAAATCGAAGTAAACGAGTATTCCTTTTAATCCTTCAAATCATGTGTTCGAGGATTGCATTTTAACCTTCATACGAAATTTTCAAGTTCTCAAAATATATATACGAAGGATTTTCGTAACAAAAACGAGGCAATATTATTTCGTGTGAAAACTTCAAAAATCGTGCCCTAACGTGCGGGGTGTGATTTTCGTAATTCGTGCGAAAGAAATATCCTCTTCAAAAGTTTTTTTAAACATACCCCTATCCATATCCAAATTTTTAAGTAAACGAGACAATGTTCCTTCACACGTCGAAGCCTCGAAAAATCGTGCCTTAACGTGCTGGGTATGATTTTCGTACAAATCACGCGAACAAATACTCTCTTCAAAAGCTCCCTAAACGTCCTTCAATCTTGAAACTCCGAGAATATAGTGCCCTAACGTGTTGGACACGTCTTCTAGTTCTCTTAAGAGGATCAAAATGCGGGACGAGTTTTCCTAAAAAGGTCTCCTTTAAAATCACACAGAGCCTTTCAAAATAAACATCACATTTAAACTTAACTCGAGCTTTTATTGTTTTCATGAAACAAGACCTGAAAATGATCATGTGGTACCGATTCTGGGCGTACGAGGGTGCTAATCCTTCCTCGTGCGTAACCGACTCTGAACCTATTTTTCTGGATTTTGTGGACCGACGTTTTAACGTTTTAAATGTTTTGTGGTGATCCAATCGTACCCAAATAAAAGATTGGTGGTGACTCCTTTTTTTACTCTTATTTGACCAAAACTTTAAAATAATTTTCCAAAACCTTCGTTTTCGAGGTGGTTTCGACAGCTTGGCGACTCCACTGGGGACCGGCTTTTCAAAATAAACGAGAGTCAAGCCAAAATTGATAATTTTCGGGTCTTTTTTGAGAACTTTTCTAGCTTCGATTTCGTTTAACATGCAATCCTCGACATCTTTGTGTAATTTGGCATCATGTACATCGCGTTATTACCCTTTTAAGTGAAAGTGAAAAACTACTCCTTCGTGACGTCTTCACCTTCGTGCAGGATAGTGAATCGCTTTCGGGATTACAAAGTACCCTTGTTTTCGTGAAGTTTTCACTTCCGTGCAAACATGCGGGAAATGCATCCCCCTAAACTGAACTCGTCCATATGAGCCTGTAATAGGTGAGGATCGAGGAATCTGCTGGTTTGGGTACCCTTCACCTTTTAGAGCCTAAAACTACATATAGTGAACCGTAAGTACTCACCTTAGATGGAGTTAGGTCGAGCCCCGTTAGCATATACCCGAAGTATTTTTAGGTTCTGTGTTATGTATATTTGAATGCTTTTCTGATATTACATGCTACTAACTGTGTTTGTTTTGTCTCTTTCTACTTGCATTTGCATCATTATAAATGAAAAGGTTTGATTTAAGTTCGTTAACAAATTAGGCAGTTTCATCATGGAAGAAGGATTTTTGGATAAAGTAGAAGATAATATGATGGCACGCCTATGATCCGAAGAGCAACAGCGCGAAAAGGGTGATAGCCTGAAAGAAGGGCATCTGTCAGAATTCTGGGACTACACTCGTATTAATGTAACCCAGAACAACTTGCAAGGGTTGCGAGAGATTTGGGGGCAATAGGATGATGAAATGAGACAGACATTTTATCGAGATTACGGAGATCTACCTTACTTGCTCGAGGTAAAGATCGACAAGCACTTGTTTCGAGCCCTCTTCCAACATTGGAATCCTGTCTATAGCTGCTTCACCTTCGGTCATCTAGACTTGGTACCAACAATAGAAGAATATACTGCTTTAATTCGTTGTCCTAGAGTCTAAGCCGATAAAGAATATTCAAAAGACGCAAGTGTTCCGACATTTCTGAAAAGGTTGATGGGTGTCACAAGGATGAGTGAGCAATGGGTTGCCTCTCGAATTAAGGCGAAAGGAGATAACAAATGTATTAATTGGAAGAGTCTGCAAGAGCTGATTGCAACACATCCAGATATGAGAAAACGTGTTGATATCTTCGCCCTTGCCATATACGGTTTGGTCTTATTCCCGAAGGCGCTGGGACACATCGAGGATGCGGTAGTAGCATTGTTTGATTGACTTAATAGAGGAATTACACGTCTTGGTTCCTCCCAGACGAGATTCTCTACCGATGCGGTGATTTCGATTGGGTCCCGCTACTTGGAGTCTGGGGTGTTACTGGATATGCTCCACTGCTTGTCTTAAGACAATATAAGACAAAGCAGTTTATCCCTGCTACACATGGCCTGGCACATTACAAATTTTCTTATAAAGGGAGCGACTATAAGAAGAAAGTTCGGGAAATAGCAAATTCATGGAAAAAGGTGCAAAGAATAAAGAAGTTCAGTGCCAAACCATTGACAACCCCGAATTATGACTGGTGAAAGAGCAAGAGAGTAAATAACAACATCCCTGCTCCAAATCCAGAAAATGTTCGCCCTCTGGAGGAATATTTGCAAGAAGTCCCGACAGAGATAGACATCTTCAAGCATGACTTTCGAAAGGAAAAGCTCAGAGTTCGGAAAGAGGATAGAAGCACTGGAGGAAGACAAGATGCAGCTAGGGCTAGATGTGGATTTTCACAGGTTAGAGGTCGAGAAATTGAGAAAAGGGAAAAATAAGGCTGAAGAAGACCTTGAAGATTTGAAAAAACACTACAAAAAGCTTCAGCAATCCATGAGGACTGCGGGGTTAGGGAAAACTTCTGAGCAATGGCGTCTGGCAATTCAGGAACAAAAGGACCAAACGGAACATTGGCGAAAAAAATTCCAATATGGTCAAGCCTGAGAAAACGCCTTGAAGGGAGAGCTACTAGAAAAACGGGTTGAGGAGACTGAGTTGAAAGCTCAGATGGCCAGTCTAGAAGCAAGGATAAAGCAGTTAGAGGAATCGTTATAGAGGCACCGAAATCGAAACACAGTATTGGAGCTAAAAGCGTGCATGGCCGAAAGACAAGAATTAAAAGAAAAAGTGCAAGAACTGGAGGCCACACTCCATAATAATAAAATCCAATTCGAGATCATGGAAAGAGATTTAGAAACCAGTGAATGGCACACCCGTCAAGCCCAGAAAGAGGTCGGGGAACGAGATCATGTCATGAGCAAGGCACTAACTCAGATGAGAGAAGCGGCCGATAACATGTAGGAGTTGGCTGTTGAAGCTGACATTTTGAGCCTTTAGTACGAGTCAAGGTCGGAACGAGGAAGGAAGTTAGCAGGATTGCTAGGAAAGATTAAGGATCTGGGCCGAAAGGCCAAGCCATTTGTATAAATTTTGTTTTATGTAAAGAAATCTTTCTTCTCGAGAAGTTACTCTAAATGAAAATGGACTTTAGAATCAATACCTTTTCTCACATTTGCATACATGCATTTTGCATCATATCTTGCATATTATTGACATAACATCTCCTAACTAATTAAAGTTAATCAGCCAGTTAACATCAGTAAACATTGAAAACCCACATCGTTATTACACGCGTAAGAAGGCAAAAGCTATGGATCAGAGAATAGAGAGGCTAGAGCAAATGCAAAAAGAAATCCAAGAACAGATGCAAGCTCAGTTACAGGACCAGCTAGAGAAAGTACAAAGAGATATGAGAGACCAAATAATTGAATCCCAAAGCAATATAATTAATCAGCTAACCCAGCTGTTACGAGATTCAGATAAGGGAAAAGGTCCCGCTGAAGACCCAAGAGAGGAAAACAAGGATCCCCAATATCCTCCTGGCTTTACACCCGTACACCATCAGGCCCCGCCAGAAACAAACCTGCGAGAAACACCTGTCTTTATTCGGGCGCAACCTCAGCCCATTGGCGCATCAGGCCAAGCGAATTACCTGGTCGGATCAGGATCGAACCCGGGTAAAACCGCTGTAAATCCCATCAACCCCAACCTCGATGATACGATGGAGGCGGAAAGAACCAAAATAGAGGTATCCAAACAGATGAAAGAAAGGTACAAATGGCTGGAAGATAGAGTTAGAGCAATGGAGGGGATTGACGCCTATAGTGGAATTGATGCCAAAGAACTAAGTCTGGTTCCAGACCTAGTCCTACCCCCAAAATTCAAAATGCCCGAATTCAAAAAATACAACGGGACAAGCTGCCCAGAAGCATACATTACGATGTTCTGCCGGAAGATGACCGGATATGTCCACGATGAAAAATTATTAATTCACTGTTTCCAAGATAGCTTGGTTGGATCTGTTGCAAAATGGTATAACCAACTAAGCCGCACAAAGATTAATTCTTGGAAGGACTTGGCCCAAGCTTTTATGAAGCAATACGGCCATGTTTCTGATATTGCTCCAGACAGAATTACCTTACAGAACATGGAGAAGAAACAAGTGAAAACTTTCGACAATATGCTCAACGCTGGAGGGATGTAGCTACCCAGGTACAACCACCCTTAACCGAAAAAGAAACAACGATGCTTTTTGCCCACACACTAAAGGCACCGTATCTCGATCGCTTGGTGGGTAATGCTACAAGGAGTTTCTCGGACGTAGTGATATCGGGAAAATGATTGAGAGCGCGATTAAAAGTAGAAAAATCGATGCAGGAGACAGTGGAAAAAGGGCAGCCCCAAAGAGGAAAGAAATCGGGGTGAATAATGTGAGCACATACAGGCCAACTTATTCGAAATCAATCATGATGACGCAATCAAAACCTCATTCTGACAATTATCAGAGTTCACCAAGAACGGAATCAAATTAGAAGAAGAATACCGAGAAGATTCAATTCACTCCAATTCCTGTTACGTACAAAGACCTCTACCAGCAGTTATATGATCAACACGTGGTAGCCCCATACATCACAGAGCCCGTATCACCGCCATTTCCGAAATGGTATGATGCCAATGCCCAATGTGAATTCCATGGAGGAGTGATTGGGCATTCCATCGAAAATTGCTTCACCTTCAAGAAATTGGTAGAAAAATTAATTAAGATGAAGAAAATAAGATTTGATGAGCCATCGAGACCTAATGTGGCTGGAAACTCTTTACCCGTCCATTCTGATCAAGGGGTAAATGCGATTACGAGTGTTGAAAGGAAAAAGGTTAATGGTCACATTGAAGAGGTCAGATCTCCTATGAGATGGGTATGGCGTCAGCTGGTGGCTAGAGGAGTGATCGTACAGAACGGTGAAAAGATGGTAATGGCCAAGAACCATTGTGATTTCCACAACGCTGAAGGTCATGAGATTCAGCATTGTATGGAGTTCAAGGCTCTAGTACAAGATTTGATGGACCGCAAGGAATTGGAGTTCTTTGAAGTGGGAGAAGAGATGGGGACATTTGCTCCTCCGAAGGAAAGAAGACACATGAGCATGATCGCCCGATAATAATCATCTTCACATCCAAGGGAGCTGAGACGAGAAGACAAGAGACACCATGTGTTATCATACGGAAACCCGCACCGTTTCCTTATGAAGACAGTAAAAGAGTTCCCTGGAATTACGGGTGCAACATTGTGACACCCAAGGATGAGCAGCTGCAAAATGTGAACCTAGTCACACGCAGTGGTAAAACTTACAACGTGGAGGAGAAAGCAGCTACCAAAGGGAAAGCTATAGCGGTTGAACCCGAAAATGTGACTGACAAGTTGGAACCGATAAACGAGCCGATGGCAGAAAGAGAAGCACAAGAGTTCTTGAAATTCTTGAAACACAGCGAATATAGCGTAGTTGAACAATTACATAAGCAGCCCGTACGCATATTTATCTTGACGTTACTGCTGAGTTTAGAGGCACACCATAACGCATTGATGAGGGCGCTCAACGAGACTTATGTGACCCAAGATATATCAGTATGCAAGCTGGATCGATTGATTAATAACATTAGCGCTGATAATTTTATTTTCTTCAATGATGATGAAATCCCCTCTGGAGGTATGGGATTGACTAAAGCACTGCATATTACCACTCGCTGTAAAGGGTACACACTACCCGGAGTGCTTATCGATAACGACTCAGCTTTAAACGTTCTACCACTGGTCACTCTTGAAAGACTACCCATCGATAGCTCCTATATGAGGACGTGCCACAACATAGTCAGAGCTTTTGATGAAACTGAAAGAATAGTAATTGGTAGGATTGAGGTACCATTGCAAATAGGCCCAAATACTTACGAGGTTGACTTCCTGGTGATGGATATCAAGCCTTCCTATAATTGCTTATTAGGAAGACCTTGGATTCACACAGCAAGGGTAGTACCGTCCTCACTTCACCAAAAGCTCAAGCTGGTAACCGACGGAAGGTTGGTTACAATCAATGCCGAGGAGGATATTGTTGCGTCTGTAACAAATGATGCCTCATACATAGACAAGGATGAAGAGGCAATAGAATGCTCTTTCCGTTTGTTGGAATTCGTCAATGCCACATTTATCGAAGAGGGAAGTAAAATTCCTGAACCTAAATTATCGCGAACAACGAAGATGGGGTTACGATTAACGATTAGAAAAGGAGCATTGCCAGGAAAAGGGCTTGGGAAATATCTTTAGGGAATAGTTAGCGCGCCGCCGCCATTTGGAAAATGGGACCGTTTCGGGCTGGGGTATAAGCCAGACATGAAAGAAAGGAAGAAAGAAATAGAAAGAAAAAAGAGACAAGAAGAGCACGATAAGCCGGGGAAGAAATCAGTTGGAAACCGATGACTTTCCCTCATATTTCTAAAACTTTCGTTTCTGGTGGGCTAAGGCTTGAGAAGGAAAAAGTTGCCAAACTTGTGATGGAACTGAACATAAATGTTGTTTCTGAAGAAGCTGAAAAAAGAGTTCGCTTCGAATCTGTCCGTATGCACCTGGGAGTAATTTGGACAACTGGGTAGAAGAGGAGCTCCCCGTAGCTTTTAGGAACATTTCAAAGTAATACTCGTTACACCTCTATCATTCTATGCCCGAGAATGATAGAAATCTTTTGTAAAAGGGCTTTTGAGTTTTTATTCATTATCTTAAATGAAGATACATTTTGACAACTATCTCTTTATTCTTTTCCTTTCAAATCCCAAAATAAATTACTTACAGTAACACATAAAAATAAATAAATCATTCTTGAGTACATACACCCATAATCATATCATACAGTCATTCTTTAATTTATTTTGTTCATTAGCCCATTCTCATTCTTTACAAATCTTGGGATATCAGTAATATGAGTGACACTGACTCCGAACCTCATTTCGAGCAAGATATGTGTCTTGAAGAATCTCAGGACTTCGAAGATGACCAGGATTGTAATATATTTCCTGAATTGCAACGAATGATGGAAAAGGAGGAAAAGCAAATCTTGCCCCACAAAGAGGTAGTGGAAACAGTAAGCATAGGGGATGAGGAAGAGAAGAAAGAAGTAAGAATTGGGACCAGCATCTCAGCAAAAACACGAAGAGATCTTATTGAGCTGCTAAGAGAATTTAAGGACATCTTCGCCTGGTCCTACCAAGACATACCGGGGCTAAGCACCGACATCGTGGTTCACAAGCTCTCAATAAAGGAAGAATGCAAACCCGTCCAACAAAAGCTTCGTAGATTGCGACCTGATGTGTTGCTTAAAATAAAAGAAGAGGTCCGAAAACAGTTCGATGCGAGTTTCTTCCGAGTGGTTGAATATTCGAAATGGGTCGCCAATATAGTTCCTATCCCCAAGAAAGATGGTAAAGTGCGTATGTGCGTAGATTATTGAGATTTGAATAGGGCCAGCCCAAAAGATAATTTCTCGCTGCCACACATCGACACCCTGGTAGATAATACAGCGGGGCATGCCTTTTTCTCCTTTATGGATGGTTTCTCCGGGTATAACCAAATAAAGATGGACCTGTAAACATGGCAAAAACTACCTTTGTCACGATGTGGGGAACATTCTGTTATAAGGTGATACCGTTCTGACTTAAAAATACTGGGGCAACATATCAAAGAGCCATGGTGACATTGTTTCATGATATGATGCACAAAGAAGTTGAGGTCTACATCGACGACATGATTGCAAAGTCTCAAACAGAAGAAGAACATGAGAATGTCTTGAGGAAACTGTTCATGAGATTGAGGAAGTTCCAGCTAAAATTGAACCCTGTCAAGTGCACTTTTGGAGCTACATCGGGAAAACTGTTGGGTTTTGTGGTCAGCCAAAAGGGAATCGAGATAGACCCAAACAAGGTTAAAGCCATACAAGAGTTATCCTCGCCTCGTACGCAAAAGAGGTTCGAGGTTTTCTTGGGAGATTGAATTACATCGCTCGGTTTATCTCGCAGTTAACAGAGAAATGTGACCCCATATTTCGCCTTCTCAGAAAGCATAACCCAGGCGTTTGGGATGACCAATGCCAAAGAACTTTCGATAAAGTTAAGCGGTATTTGTCTGATGCTCCGGTATTAGTACCACCAAATCCCAACAAACCATTAATCTTGTACCTAACGGTTTTCGAGAATTCTATGGGATGTGTCTTGGGCCAACACGACGAGACGGGAAGGAAAGAAAGAGCCATATACTATCTCAATAAGAAATTTACTGATTATGAAACAAGATACTCTCCAATAGAAAAACTATGCTGTGCACTGGTTTGGACTACCTGAAGGTTGCGACAATACTTGCTATACCACACGACATGGTTAATCTCAAAGTTGGATCCTCTAAAGTACATGATGGAATCAACCGCGCTAAATGGGAGAATGGCTAGATGGCAGATCTTATTTTCGAAATTTGATATTGTCTATGTAAGCCAAAAAGCGATTAAAGGAAGTGCAATCGCAGACTTCCTAGCCAGCAGGGCTTTGGAGGATTATGAGCCGATAAATTTTGACTTTCCAAATGAGGATCTGATGTATGTTGCAACTACCGAAGAGGAGACAATAACTGAACATTCATGGCGATTGAACTTCGATGGCACTTCAAACGCTGTGGGAAACGGGATCGGTGCAGTTTTAGTGTCACCAGAAGGAGACCATTATCCCTTCACCAGTAAGCTTGACTTTGATTACACAAATAACATGGTAGAATATGAAGCATGTATCATGGGCATCCAAGCGGCCATAGATCGAGGGATCAAGATATTGGAAATCTATGGAGATTCAGCATTGGTAATCTACCAGCTCAAAGGAGAATGGGAGACAAGAGACTCCAAATTAATTGAATATCGAAATATGATCCTCGAACTGATCAAAGAATTTGACGAGTTCACGTTCAGATACCTCCCACGGGAGGAAAACCAAATGGCAGATGCTTTGGCCACTTTAGCTTCGATGATAAAAGTAAATAGGCCAGAAGATATGAGGCCCATTCAAATGAGCATTTACGAAACTCCAGCCCATTGCTGTGACATCGAAGAAGAAGGAAAAGAGGGGCATCCCTGATACCAGGACATTCTCTAATATGTGAAGGATCGAAAATACCCCGAAAGAGTAACAGAAAATGACAAAAAGACATTGAGAAGGCTCGCGAACGAGTATATCCTAGATGGAGAGGTCCTGTATAAGAGAAGAAAGGATCAGGTGTTATTGAGATGTGTAGACTCAATCGAGGCTAAAAAGATCCTAGAAGAAGTCTATTAGGGGATTTGTGGAACACATGCGAATGGATTCAAGATGGCTAGGCAGATCATGAGATTTGGGTACTACTGGTCGACTATGGAGACTGATTGTATCAATTATGCTAAGAAATGCCACAAATGCCAGATCTATGGAGACAAGATCCATGTACCTCCCTCACCCCTACACGTCATGACATCCCCGTGGCCTTTTTCTATGTGGGGCATGGATGTTATTGGACCAATTTCACCAAAGGCCTCTAATGGACATAGATTCATTTTTGTGGTTATCGACTACTTCACCAAGTGGGTAGAAGCTGCCTCTTATGCTAATGTTACAAAGTCTGCGGTTAGCAAGTTCTTGAAAAAGGAGATCATATGTCGATATGGGATGCCTGAAAAGATCATATCAGACAATGCATTAAACTTAAACAACAGCACGATATCGGAGGTCTATGAGCAATTCAAGATCAGACACCATAATTCGTCCCCATATCGCCCAAAGATGAATAGAGCAGTAGAAGCAGCAAATAAAAACATCAAGAAGATTGTCGCAAAAATGACAGAAACCTATAGAGATTGGCATGAAAAACTACCCTTTGCCCTTCTTGCTTATAGGACTTCCGTCAGAACGTCTACTGGGGCAACACCGTTCTCACTTGTATATGGAATGGAGGCTGTTTTACCCATTGAGGTGAAGATCCCTTCCCTCCGAGTCTTGTCAGAGATGAATTTGGATGAAGCGAAATGGGTTCAAGCCAGATATGATCAGTTAAATTTGATTAAGGAAAAGAGATTAAAGGCTATCCGTCATGGTCAAATGTACCAAAAACGGATGATGCGTGCTTACAACAAGAAGGTTCGTCCTAGAGAATTCCATGAGGGAGACCTAGTCTTGAAGAAGATACTCCCGATACACAAAGACTCTCGAGGAAAATGGATGCCCAATTGGGAGGGGCCGTACGTGGTAAGGAAAGCCTTCTCTGGAGGAGCCTTAATTTTGACTGAAATGGATGGAAAAGAGCTATACAACCCGGTGAATTCAGACTCGGTGAAGAAAAATTACACATAAAAAAAAATGGAGAGGTCAGGATGAAAACCCGTGGAAAGGCATCCCGAAACCAAAGGGGTTTGAGTTGAAAACTCGAAAAGAGCAACTCAAATACAAAACAAGGATAACCAATTGCTCCCTCAAAAGTGGCAAAATGGAAATATTTTTACATCCAGGGGCATCGACGAAGTAATCCCAGGACCTCTAGAAACATAGCAAGCGAAAAACGATCTTTGGATCAGGGAAACTCATATCTGATATCTAGGCCTAATACTGTGCTTTTATCATTGTTTGCTCTTTGTAAATATTTGATATCATGGTCAATAAATCTCCAAATTTGATCCCATTTCTTTTCCATATTGTCTAAGTATTTTCATATTAAGATGATGGATAAAAGGTCATAAAAGGAAACAAAGATTCGCGAGTATTATTTTAGGAATTTCCTAAAAGACACGGGAATCCTAAACAACTGCCAGTTGAAGGAGTTAAAACCTGAAAAAAGCAATTTAAATGTCGAGTTTGCCAAGTTGAATTCAAGGAAATGTCAGGAGATGGCTTCAAAATAGAAAAGACTAATCTTTGAGAAATTCAAACATTAGATCATACGCATTCATTCTAGGTTAAGAGCATTTTAACTCATTTCCAAGCATAACATCCCAAACATACCTGGCCTACATGGAGGACCATTTGAGCATTTTCTACAAGTCTCAGCGTCATAGGATGCATGATGAAAAAGCCAAGACCGCGATAGAAGATCCCGCATCACGGTGACTTGAAAAGAAAGTTCCAAGTCACGACGAATAAACTAGTATTTTAAACATGAAGGGACGAATCCACGACGATGGATATTTCACCTAGAAGACAAGGTGGATCAGACCATAGCAAATTTTTTCCTATCCGCTTGAAATTGAAGTAAAGTTGGATAACACGTCTTTATCTCTGAAATTGAAGTAAGAGCAACGTCATCCTTTTGAAATTGAAGTAGAGTTGGATAACACGTCTTTATCTCTGAAATTGAAGTAAGAGCAAGATCTTTTCCTATTTTCTTGAAATTGAAGTAGAGTTGGACAACAAGTCTTTATCTTTGAAATTGAAGTAAGAGCAAGATCTTTTCCTATCCTCTTGAAATTGAAGTAGAGTTGGACAACAAGTCGTTATCTCTGAAAATTGAAGTAAGAGCCAGATCTTTCCTATCCGCTTGAAATTGAAGTAGAGTTGGATAACACGTCTTTATCTCTGAAATTGAAGTAAGAGCAAGATCTTTTCCTATCCTCTTAAAATTGAAGTAAAGCTGGATATCAAGTCTTTATCTCTGAAATTGAAGTAAGAGCAAGATCTTTTCCTATCCTCTTGAAATTGAAGTAAAGCTGGATATCAAGTCTTTATCTCTGAAATTGAAGTAAGAGCAAGATCTTTTCCTATCCTCTTGAAATTAAAGTAAAGTTGGATAGCAAGTCTTTATCTCTCTAAAGAGCAAGATAAAACCTCGACATCAAACCCTACTTTTAAGGATACAGCAAGTCAGGTAGCAGATCCCATTTTCCCCGCAGTCACAGTGGATTGGAATAGAGCTGCAAATCAAGTGCTGTCAATATGAAGTAGTCAACGATGGAGCCGAGATTTAGCGAAACTTGACAAAATTGGGCCTCCTTTTAATCTTTGCTCCGTTCCCGTTACATACCAACAAGCAAAGAGGGGCAGCTGTTGGAGCCCAATTTTGACCGGGCTTTGGACTTTTTGTTTTAATTTGGAGTTAAATTGATTTTAAATTTATTTAAATTTAAATTTATCTTAAATTTAAATTTATCTTAAATTTAAATTTAATTATTTAAATTTACTTTAAATTTAAATTTAAATTTAAATTAAAATACTAAACATTAAAAATTAAAAGTCCAATGTCCAATTACATTTGGCCCAATTTGGCCCACTTCCCTTAACCCATTTACACCCATTTTCAAGCCCAGATTACAGTAGCCCAAATCAGACCCAAAATCTGATCCCCATTTTGCACCAGCTACCAGCCACCTCTATCTCAGCCAATGGGAAGCTGCCACATCAACACCAGCAGCTTCAACTTGCACCGCCACTGCTACCAGTCACCCTCCCCGACCTGCAAAAAAAAAAGGAAAAGAAGGATTAGACAAGCATTGAATTGTAACAAACAAAATAGAATTATGGCGTAATTGGTTATAAAAGCAAATTCAAAGTTCATTGTAAGGGACTACAAAAATTCTATCCTAAAAATCGAAGAAAGGGTCCCAATTTTGAAAATCAATACTCAATAGATCCTGTTTTGAAAATCAAGAAAACAATCCTCAAACATTACCAACACAGAAGCAGAGTATCTAGGCACATCGCAAACCAGAACACGGCATTCAACAACAGTGAATACCCAAGCATCAGAATAATCAGGTATCATCAATGCACACTTACTTTCATTTATGATGAAATTTCCAAACTTATCAGATTCTGAGGATATGTATTAATGCATGCTTTAATAGCCCTTTAGCATTCATTGCACCGTTTTAAATGCATTAATAAACATTAATAATCGGCATTAATGAGCAACAATAATATTGTAAATAATATAATATTACCAAGGGTATTAAATGTTTCAGTAAATATTAATAATATTTTATTATTAATAATAATGGTTTAAATAAAATATTTATTATTAAATAATAATAATAAAAAAGGAAACCTAAGAGACAAGGACTTATCTGCTCCCACCGGACCACCGTTCAAAGCCGCTACCACCGCCGTTGCCACTACCGGAGCTCCTGGGCCGCCATCACCTCCACCCCACGACGTTCGAACACCCGAACCAACACCAAAAACAACAGTTTTTTTTAAAAAAAATAAAAAAGGCTTGAAAAAAATATTAAATAGGAATAGGGAAAATATTTCTAGATCTGGGTTTTCCCAGATCTGGGTTTCGAAAAAACCGAACAAAAAATAGAAAGGAAAAGAAAAATAAAGGAATAAAAAAAAAAAGGGATTTTCGGTTACCTCGACCGGCGGCCGGACCATGGTCGGAGGTGACTGGTGACCGGAGACGGCTGAGCAAAACCGGATATGGATGGGCATGGCAGGAGCATCGGTCACGCGCCCCCACGCGCGGCACAGGCAGTAGCCGGAGCTTGGCCGGAAGGGGGGTCGGACTCAAAAGAGGGGGGATTTGAGAGAGAAAGGGAGAGAAAAGGTTGGTTTTTTAACAAAATGAAAAAATAATGAAAAAAAAAACTAAAGAATAAAATATATACTAAACCCATGGACCGACCTGAATTCTACCCGACCCGAAGGGAGGATCCACGCATTTTCAACTATTGATCTATTTGTGCAATTGGCCCTTCCGCATTTTTTATTTGCTTCAATTTAGTCCTTTTTGCATTTTTTTAATTATTTGCACTTTTGCCCTGTAATTTTAAGTAGTTTTCAATTTAATCCTTTGACTGTTTGACTGCACCAGAGGCAACTACATGTCATTTTTTGACTTATTTATTCATTTAGTCCCCGATATTTTTAATTTGTTTTAATTTAATCCCTAAATCAACTTTTATTTAATTACAAAATTGGCCCAACAATTTTTCAAGGTTTATAAATTAGTCATTTGACTGTTTGACTGCACCAGGGGTTGCCACGTGTCACTTTTTGGCTTATTTATCCATTTAGTCCCTGACATTTTTAATTTGTTTTAATTTAATCCCCAAATCAACTCTTATTTAATTATAAAATTGGCCCAAGAGTTTTTCAAGGTTTACAATCTAATCCCTTAACTGCTGGATGCTTGTGGGGCTGCCACGTGTCACCCACTCTTTGGTATTATTATTTATATGTCCCCGAAACTTCCAAAAATTACCATTTTACCCCCGAACTTCCAAAATTCCATTTCAACCCCGATTTCACCAAAAATTCCCATTTTACCCTCGAACTCTCAAAAATTCCATTTTTAACCTTGATTTCACCAAAATTACCATTTTGCCCTCGGGTATCCAAAAGTCTCGTTTTCAACCTCGATTTCATCGTTTCTTATTCCTTACCAATATTTGCATTTGTTTGCACTTGCATTTTATATTTTCATATTACTTACCTGCTTATTATATTGCTTCGTATTTAATTTCTCTTATTAATCGCTACTCATGTTTTTTAACTTACGCTTTCATTTACGAATTACTTTAAAAATCGAGGCAATATTCGGTTCGAGCGTAACTTTGAAAAATCACGCCCTAACGTATCGGGTGTGATTTATTCGTATAATTCGCACGAACCGAATATCCTTTTCAAGTTTTTCTTACGCCAGTTCACTTCGAGGTTTCGAGAATGTCGTGTCCTAACGTGTTGGTCGCGACTTTAATTCTTCGTGAAAATCAAAGTAAACGAGTATTCCTTTTAATCCTTCAAATCATGTGTTCGAGGATTGCATTTTAACCTTCATACAAAATTTTCAAGTTCTCAAAATATATATACGAAGGATTTTCGTGATAAAAACGAGGCAATATTATTTCGTGTGAAAACTTCAAAAATCGTGCCCTAACGTGCGGGGTGTGATTTTCGTAATTCGTGCGAAAGAAATATCCTCTTCAAAAGTTTTTTTAAACATACCCCTATCCATATCCAAATTTTTAAGTAAACGAGACAATGTTCCTTCACGAGGAAGCCTCAAAAAATCATGCCTTAACGTGCTGGGTATGATTTTCGTACAAATCACGCGAACGAATACTCTCTTCAAAAGCTCCCTAAACGTCCTTCAATCTTGAAACTCCGAGAATATAGTGCCCTAACGTGTTGGACACGTCTTCTAGTTCTCTTAAGAGGATCAAAATGCGGGGACGAGTTTTCCTAAAAAGGTCTCCTTTAAAATCACACAGAGCCTTTCAAAATAAACATCGCATTTTAAACTTAACTCGAGCTTTTGTTGTTTTCATGAAACAAGACCTGAAAATGATCATGTGGTACCGATTTTGGGCGTACGAGGGTGCTAATCCTTTCTCGTGCGTAATCGACTCCCGAACCTATTTTTTTGGATTTCGTGAACCGACGTTTTAACATTTTTAAACGTTTTGTGGTGATCCAATCGCACCCAAATAAAAGATTGGTGGCGACTCCCTTTTTACTCCTATTTGACCAAAACTTTAAAATAATTTTCCAAAACCTTCGTTTTTGAGGTGGTTTCGATAGACTTCACGCCAAATTTTATTAAGCAAATTAGGATGTGGTGGGGATCAGCTTCATGAATTTAGTTAAGCGTGTGTTGTCGGGAGAATGCTTGGATCCGAGGCTTAACAAGACTCTTTTTGTACTTATACCCAAAGTTAATGGTACGAAAACTATTAATCAGTTTCGACCCATTAGCTTGTGTAATGTCTTGTATAAAATACTTACCAAAACAATCGTAATTCGGCTTCGACAAGCTATGCAATCATTAATTAAGCAAAATCAATCCAATTTCATCGCTCTGAGGAATATTTCGAATAATATAATTCTTGTCCAGGAGGATATCCATACTATGAAAACTATAAAGAGTAAAAAAGGGTGGATGGTGATTAAAGTAGATCTTGAGAAAGCTTACGACAGGATTCGTTAGGATTTTCTACGAGATAGATAGGTTGGTGTTGGTTTACCTGGATCTCTTATTTACACTATCATGCAGTGTGTTTCATCATCTCAAATACAGTCGTTGTGGAATGGGAATTTTTTGGAGGTTTTTGAGCCTTCTACAGGAGTGAGACAGAGAGGATCCTTTATCTCCATATCTATTTATTTTTAGGATGGAAAAACTTGGACACTTAATTGAGGCATCGATCAAAGAGGGGTCTTGAGAATCACTTATTCTTTCTCGACGAGGGTCAGAGCTATCTCATCTAGTTTTTTTTTTGCTGATGACCTCTTGTTATTTGAGAGAGCAACTGAGAAAGGAGCTAGTTGTCTTAAATAGGTCTCGAATATGTTTTATTGGTTTTTTGGACACAAAGTAAATAGGCAAAAGACACAAATATTTTTCTCAAGTAACGTGACGGATGAGGTGGTTACCGACTTGTGCGTAAAATTGGGGTCCCATCGAGTTGATGATTTGGAGAAATATCTTAGCATGGCATTTTTTCACTAAAGAGTTGGGAGGAATACTTTCTCCTTCGTGTTGGATAAGGTGCGCGACCATTTAAATGGATGAGATGCTCACAAATTGTCTTCTACAGGAAGACTCACGTTAGTAAAGTCAATACTTATGTCCAGTCCAAATTATTTTATGAAAACATAAAAAATCCCAATTACGATTTGCAAGGAGATTGACAAGTTGGCTCGAGGTTTCTTATGAGGGGTCGTCTAATGGAAGAAAAAAGGTGTCTTTAGTAGGTTAGGTAGACGCATGTAAACTTTTGGATAAAAGTGGGCTTGGTGTTAAGAGGTTATAGGATCAGAATTTTTTATTCCTCTTAAAGTTGGGGTTTAAACTTATGATTGATACGGATGTGTTGTGGGTACAGGTTCTTAGGAATAAATATAATATTCATGGAATTATTCCTCAGACTTTACATCGCAGTAATTGCTCCTATGTTTGGAGGTCTGTTACAGGTGTTTGGAATGAGGTAAAAAAGGGACTTATTTGGATAATTCGAAATGGCCAATTGATTAACTTTTGGAATGATGTTTGGTTGAGTGAGTTGGGTCCTTTAAAATCATACTATAGTGGTCATGATGTTCTTGATGAGTCCATTTGTGTATGTGATGTGGTTAATGAGGCTGGGGACTGGAATCTTACTTGGCTTCGAAATGTGCTCCTTAAAAGTGTGGTGGACGAGCTTTTAATCCTCTTTTACGGGAGTTAGGGACAAATAAACTAGCTTGGAAATGGATGATTGCCAGGAATTTTTCATTGTGTAAATCTTATAACTACCTTTGTTGTACAGATTCCTCCTCTCAAATTGGTGTGGATAGAATCCTTAGGAAGCTGCAAACTCCATAACGAATACAAGCTTTCTTGTGGATGCTCCTTAGTAATAAGATTTTGAAAAATGTAGAATGTACACGATGAGGTATGTCTTCTTTTCCTTTTTATGAATAGTATGGTATTTCGATTGAATAAGCCATACATGCTGTGCGGGATTGTGAGTTTGCTCGATTAGTATGGAGATATCTCTTGCCTAAGTGTGTTTGGAGTCGTTTTTTTACACTCAGTTAGAGGATTGGGTCTAACGGAATGTTAGAAATGTAAGGATGATAAATGTTGATGGTAGAGAATGGTAAACTATTTTCTCGATAACATCATGGTTCCTTTGGAAACATCGTAATGCTTTTATCTTCAATAATATCAGCAATAACAGTCATGAGCTCATTGCATTGGCTTTTTCCGGGGCGAAAGCTTACATATGTAGGGACAAGATAACTTCTTTGGACTATTTTTCTCAAACCAAAAAAGGGTGGCAACCCCCTGAATTAAGTTGGGTTAAACTTAATGTTGATGATTCAGTTTCAACAATGAATACTAGAGTAGCGATCAGAGGGGTTTTAAGGGATACTAATAGGATGTGGCTATCAGGTTTTACTATGGTAATAGAAACGTCCAAGATTTTTCAAGTGGAAGCAAGAGCTGTAGTAAAAGGGATGAAGCTGGCTTGGTTAAAAGGGTATAAACAAGTTAAGATCAATTGTGATTATGCGTTACTTTTTTACACGATTTTGCAATGGTTTCGCACCGCTTAGCAACATCCTTGAAGTGGGACCAATACATGAATGGTACAACAATGATTGAAAGGTGAAGTTCCAACATGTTTTGTGAGAAGGTAACAAAGAAGTGAATTACTTGGCGAAGTCAGCAATGGGGGAATTAAATGAATTAACCATCCTTGAAGGTCCACCGGAGTATGAAAACAATTACTCGATGAGGACGCCCATAATTCTATGCTTGAACATGATGTTGTTTTGAATCAATCCTAGGATATAGGGTGTTTATCTTTTAATTACCAAAAAAATTATAAATATTATACTTTTTATTTAAAAATCTTGGACCCTTTATCTAATTCTGCAGTTAAGTTAATGATTTTAAACTTTTTTTAGCCCTCAACATATACGAGTTTTTTTTGTCAATTTGATTCTTACCTTTTAAAAGTATATAAAAAATTAAAAAATTTCATTATTTAAACAAAAATTAAATATTTTAAAAAATATATTTTCTTAAAAAAATTATGAAAAATAAATAAAAACTCTTTAAAATTCAAAAAAATTAATAAATGATTTTTTTAAATATTTTAAAATATAAAAAAGATTCAAAATTCGATGTTAGCTTAATCAAACTAGACTGGTTGGACCAAGAACCGATAGGAGTATTAATCTAGTGAGAGGTAAAATATCGATTGATCCACGAATTGGTAAAGATTGGATGAACCGAACTAAAAAAAACCAATTTAATTGACACTTGAATTGATTTTTATAATTTTATAATTTTGATGTTTTATAATTATTTGCTTTGGGCCGATCGAACCAGTCATTCTAAGAACCAATTGGTCAGACTTGTTCAAAATCGACTTACTTGAAATCCAATTCCAAACAAAAGATTTCATCTACAGAACCATAAAAACTTTAAAAATATTAACTTTGTGACACAGTAAATGACATTTTTTAAACGGTAAAATTAACTATATTCCAATTTGGCCTTATTTAATTCTTAATAAAGAGGGACTAAATTAATCCATTTAATAGTAAAGGGACTAATTTGATTAGGTCTCTATAATAGAGGGATCTCTTAAGTATAGTTACCCTTTCTTTTATTTTCTCTTTCCCTTTTGATCCCTCCTTTCCTTTGGCTTGGTGACCTCCTTTTCACCAACATCGTCGCCGCCCTATGGGTGTCGGCGAGATGGGAGTGAGTGGCTCCTTTTCGGAAGAATAATGCATTCTTTTGTCTACGACGCCTCTAGCCCTCCTTTACCGTGGGGCTCTAGGAAGCACGGACACGACTCATCCCTCCTCATATCGATGTCGTACGTGTGCTCGACACGAACACTCGTCAGACGCGTACGAGACACACTGGAATATGTTAAAAAAAGAGGTCGGACATGGTCCCGACACAAGTGTCTAAAAACGGACATGTGACAGACGCAGAAAGAGTATATGGTGGTTGACGGACGGACGACGACTGAAATTTTAGCTTTCAATAATAGCAGATGAAGAGAGAATGGTCAAGCTGAGGGAAGAAAGAGAGTTACTGCTAGGTTTTCCTTGTTTTTGCCCATTAGTTTTTGTTTAGGGTTTATGGGCGTGTTTCTGGGTCTCCTTTGCTTGGGCTTTACTTTCGCTTTATTTTGTTTGTTGTACCTACTGGTTTTCTTTTCTGTATGCTTGTTTCTTGTTTATTTGTACTGACTCTTTTTGCTTATTATTATATAAAGACCCAGTTTTCTCAAAAAGAAAAAAAGTATATTTTTATTTGTATCTTGACTTTAGTATTGGTTAATGGGTTATGAGGCCGAGACTTGATAGCTGTGAAACAGTAATGACACTTTTTTTTTCTTGATTCTTTGAATGAAAATATTAATCAGTTTTAAAAAAATAAATATATATTCATTTATATTTAACATAAAAAATATAAAAATATTAAAAATAATTTTTTTATTGTCATATCCTGTTGTATCCATATTCTCATTTTGAGGATGTCGCCATGGAAGGTTTTGATTCTCATTTGTGGATTGTTGTCTTTTGGGGATACCGAGTTTGCTATTTCTCATGAGCTATCCACCCCTATTGTCTCAGGTCAATGAAAGGCATACCCACCGTATATGATTTTTAAAAAAAGAAGAAGAAGAAGAAGAAATTTTTGGCCACCGTATATGGCGGCTCCACCACCGGAGTTGGAGAACTGTTGGGTTTTCCGATGGTGGAGCCATGGCCAACATTAAAGGAAGAAGATAAAGAGGAAGAGTTTTTTTTTTTTAAATGATATTGAAAATGAGAGAAAAAAATAGATTTTCCCTATTTATAAGTGTTAAAATGGGTAATTTATTCTAACCTCCAAACTTTTTAAATTTATGGAAAATACCCTTATTTTTGCAGTGATGCCCTCACTCTTTGGCATATTTACACTCATATCTTTTTTGTTTAATAAAACCTTCGATTTAATCCGAAATTTTAAAATTAAAAGCAAATTAATTGCTACATCAGTCCTTTGATCTTCACATTATTTATTTTTGATCTCAAAATCAAGCTATGTCATTTTGTTTTCATTTTAATAAGTTATTTATACTTATATTTTCTTTTATTTGCATTTATTCTTTATATATTTAATGTCAATTATGCATTTTAGTTTAATGTTTTATATTTATTCACACTTGCATAATTTTTATTTATTCTTATTTCATATTGTTTACTTTCATGTCTATTTATATTTATGTTTTTTTTTTACATTTGAATTTATGTTAGTTTTTAAGAACTTATCTATCATTTACCCTAGAAAAATTATAAATAATATGTAGGATTTTTTTATTAAGATTTTAAACTAATTTTAAATATCATATAAGATAATTAATATGTAAATATTCTTTAAGACTTCGCTTAAGATTAAAACTAAGGATTTTTGTAGGTGAATTGTAAATCATTAGTAGGCCTTTTAAGTATTTTATTTTAGATACTCTTTAAGATAGCTAATAAATGTCATCTAAGATATATTATTTTAAAATTTTGACAAATTTAAAATTTAGATCAAGAATTTTAAAGTAAGATAAATCATAAACCCGACATAGGATACTTTCATAAGATTTTGATAGGTTCAATGTTATTAATTAAATCTTTTAAAATCATAATAATGTTAAAAGATCGAATAAGTTGTAGATGAATTTTAATACTTCTCTTAATTCATTAGTAACTTTTAGGGTTTTTTTTTAGAATTTTAAAATAAAATTAATTTTAAGAATTGAAGGTATTTTACTAGAATTATCTAGGTATCCTTTAGTGTTCTTATTAGGAGTAAAAATCTCTAATTTAAGTTTTAAATTAGATAAGTTTGGTGAACACGTTTTAGTCAAGTTACAAGTAAATCAGAGTAATAATAAAAGATCGAATAAGTTGTAGATGAATTTTAATATTTCTCTTAATTCATTAGTAAATTTCTTTTAGGTTTTTTTAAGATTCTAAAATAGAATTAATTTTAAGAATTGAAAGTATTTTACTAGAATTATTTAGGTATTCTTTAGGGTTCTTATTAGGAGTAAAAATCTTTAATTTAAATTTTAAATTAGATTAGTTTGATGAGTATGTCTTAATCAAGTTACAAGTAAATTAGAGCCTTTTTTTAGAGTTTTTATTTAAGATTTACATAAGATTTTAGCCTAAATTAATATATTAATATGCTTAAATAAAAAAACTAGTTCCCAATACCCCCGTAAGACTATCTCCGGATAGGCGTTGTGGGGGTACTATAACCTTTCCCACACGTAACCGTACTCTCGAACCCGAAATTTGGTGATGAAATCAAGTTTAGACTTTCAGGATTTTTCATAGTATTAATTCTAGAATTTTAGACGATAGGTAGCTAACCAACCTAATCCAAATTAGTTAGTGGCGGCTCTACATTAATTTAGGTCATTCGTGTCTAACTTTGCTTACTAGGCCCTCGTACTCTTATGTAGACAACGTTATGACAATATATATATTTTCATTTATATTCAATATAAAAAAATATAAAATATTAAAAATATTTTTTATTGTCATATCCTGTCGTATTCATATTCTCATTTTTTATAAATTACCGTATCGTCATGTCTATATCATGTCGTATCCGTATTACATATCCGTGTCTATGCTTCATAGGTGGGCTTTTGTTTTTCTTGGCGTATGCATCATCTCAAGGTTTTCGCATTTTGAGGATGCTTCCATGGAAGGTTTTGATTCTCATTTGTGTGGGCATACCGGGTTTGCTATTTCTCATGAGCTATCCACACCTATTGTCTCAGGTCAATGAAAGGCATGCCGATTGCGGCAGGGGCTCTATGCATCGTGGTGGCTATTCACCCTGATGATTGAACACCGACATACAAGTGAGGGTTTTCGCTTTTGCTCCTCTTTAATGGCAATGGTAGCCTGATTCAAGTGGAGTTTGCTCTTTCCCCGGATATGGGTTTCAAGCTTTTTGAATCTTGTCTCTGTTTTTTTTTGTATGGTTTGTCTCGAAGTTATTGATTCTTCTGTTTTAATTTGTCCTGTACCAATTGTACACTGTACGTGACTTAGTTCTCTAGTGCTCATAATCTTTTTCTTAGAATGAAATGTTTTGACAAAAAAAATATGAATAATAGGTTACATAATTTCAGCAACACTTTAAATTATTGGGGAAATGTAAATGTGAAAAAGCTGGGTTTGCTTTGGATTCAAAATTTGAGAAATAGTATTAAATATTGGACAATTCTATTCCTCTAGTATTAGTCAAACAAGATTATAAAATTGTTTTATTTTTATATATGATAAGTAAGCCTGGACTTTTCTTGAAAAGTAATTGTGTAAGACATGGGTTGCTTGATTTTCCATGAAAATAGTTGGGTCAGTCATACATAACTTGTCACTATTGTAGTAGTTTTTCATGGAAAATCAATTTTTAAACTTCTTTATTTGATGGATAAGAGTTTAGAGAATAAACCCCATTTTTAACTGCATGTTGAGACCTACCTTACATCATATATTCTTGACCATTTCGTTTTTCTTATTAAAATAATTATAATTAAATATCCATTTATGTTTCCCACGTGATTTTTTATGATGTCATCATTATATTAAGTAAATTACGTATATATTCATTCAAGTTTTTTTTTTTTTGGGTAAATTACAAACAATTATTACCGTTACTCAATGCATGTTATATATGAGTACTTAAAAAACATGCCATAATAAATAATTAATGGTTTAATATATTATTTGGTATTCAAGTTTGATACGTTTTTCTAACATGATTCCTGTGTTATTTTTGGTCCAATTTGATATATATATTTGACAAAAGTTATATATTTTAACACCCAAAAGTAATGATGTTAATTTTTTAGTGTTTAATTTATGTTTCAAGGTTGATTTGATGAAAGTTAATTGATAATAATATTAAATTTAAAATTTTCATGATTTCTAAAAGAATAAATTGTGTTAATTGAGAATTTGTTTAATGTTATGCTTAATTTGTCAAATACAGTTCTATGAATGTGATTTAATCCTAATTGTAGGGTTAATTTGATGAAAGTTAATTGTTAATATTATCAACTGAGTATGAATTTTCATCAAAATCAACTCTAGAACTTGAATTAAATACAAAAAAAATTAACACGATTATATTTACTACAAAAATATAAAACTCTTGTCAATTATATGTACCATATTAGATCAAAAAATAACATAAATACCATATTAAAATATATTAAATTTACCCTATTATGAATATATATCAAACCAACAATAATTTACTCATTGTAACCAAAATATCAATATTTTAATAAATATATTTATTACATAATTTCATACACGTAATATAAATTTAGTTTATCTTAATGAGAAGAGAAAGTGAATTTCTGAAATTAAGAAAAAATATATTTTTAATGATTATTGTCTTTTAATTTTAAAAAGATAAATTATTATAAATTTGAACACCAAATTAAAGCGTAAAAAGAGAAGGAACCAGGTTTAGAAGCGTTGAAAATGAAGCAGCCTCGTCATTCTGTTGTAGATAAATTTAATTTCTTAACTGATTTTCTCTTTTAGGGTTTAGTAACGACTCAAATATCGTCATTGTGAAGAAAATACATGTTTTTATGGGGGAAATTAGAAAATGATTTTTTTTATAATATCGAATACTACACAATAATGTTGACGGAATTACATTTTTAACTCATAAAAACTATAATTTGATATATATATTATATATTAGGAGTATTTTTATAAATATCTTTGAGTAGTACGGGTAGATTTATCTCAAATTCGACTCCAATTTAATTTGATTATTTTTAATTTCACCATACTTGACTTGAATCGACTTTAAAAAAAAATCCAACCCTAATTGATCGGGTTGAGTCAAAATCCATTGGTTCGGGTTTTTTTTTGTCATCCCTAAATCCAACCAATAGAGAACTTTTTTTTTATTTCCTTTGAATATTGTTATTTATCCATAAATTTTTTATTCTTTTTTTAGAATTTAGTTCATGTATTTTTATTTTTAAGAATTTAGTCTTTTTACTTATCATATTTCAAATTTGAGGTTTTATTATTAATATTGTTATACTTATTTTGTTAAATTTAAGTTCATTGTCATTTTTAAGTTAAATGGATATTAAGTGGGTAATTTTTTAAATTTCAAAATGCAACATCAATAAGCTTAACAAATTTTTTTTACAATATTGAATAATTAGACTTGAATTTTAAAATTTAAAAAGTAAAAGGGTTAAATTTATAAGAATAAAAATATAAGGACTAACTTCTAAATTGTGAAGAACAAAGGAGTCGTGGCATATTTTAACCTTTTATTTATTTATTTTGTATTTGGTTTCCATTTTCTTGTCAAAGGCGTTGTGGCTTAGAATGGACGGTACTCAATAAAAGCAATTTAATTGTTTTGACATCTGGAACTTTTCTATGGATCGATGCCGGTATGGTTCGAAACTCCGCTTTTCCCTTAATTTTAACGGCTTTTTGTTTTTTCTTGTTTTTTTACACATGTTAAAAAGTTATGAGTATAATTTATAAATAATTATAATTCAAATAAATACATGAAAATTAAATTAAATTAAAATTAAAGAAAATAAATATTTGATTTATATAAAATGAAATTTAAATCTAAAATTTTAAAATTTTTCATTTCAATTTTATCATTAAACCTCCCGGACTTGTAGTTGAATTTATTATACTTATCATGTATAATTTGTATTTAAATTTATTTTGATTTAAGTTCGAAAATATTCAGTCCATTATATTTTATATTGAATTATTTTTAATTTTAATTCATCGTACACATATTATTTATAAATTTACTTATAATTATACTTATGAATCGTTGGATTAGGGAATTAATCTCTAGGAGCTTAGAGGCCAATCCTAAACTTATTCATTTGTTATTAAATTTTATAATTTATGTATTTATATTATATCATTTTAAAGATAATTGTATAAAATCATTTTCGTATTTATATGCAATTTATATACATTTTTTTGAAATAATATAATAGTATCGTATTTAAAATATTAAATTCTAATATTCAAAAAAAAAAAAAGTCTCCACTTTCATATTAAAATAATAAATAAGGTCCTCTAAAGAGGGCAGGCTAGGTACAGGCCGTTGAAAATTAGGCAATGAGTTGGAATTGGGAAAGGATTAAGAACGGTAACGTGCACCGTTTGGCAATTCAAAGTCAAACTGTCTGATCCTTTTTGCCAGTCAAATGAACTTGTTCTATCAACGGCCGTCCTTTTTTCCTTTATTTTTCTAACCATCAAATACAAATTTGACGAAATCTGACACGATATTATAAACAATAATTTATATTTAATGTAACAATCGTGTCTGATTTATGTATTATTAGTGAATAGATTATACACATCAGAAATAATTTTAAAATTAAATTCACCAAACTTCATTTTGAATATTGTGATTATATTATTTATTAATATTACATAAAATTATATTAAATTATGGTGTATTCATGATGTGAGTTATACATAATATATTTAATTCAAATTTCATTATATATAAAATTTTATTAAGTTACAAATATATAAAAAGATAAAAAAGAAACTTTCATAACTTTGTAATAAAAATGAGTTTTTGGTAATTTCATTAAGTGAATTGACACGTGATTAATGAGTGGTATCAATTCAATCAATTTTTATTATGATAAAGATAAGAATAGGTAAAAATATTATAGAAGTTCTTGTACTAGAAATTGAATTGCATTTTGCTTTTTTTACTAAAAAATGGACAAATTAGTTTATGTACTTTAAATCAAAGAACAAATTGATCTTTCTGTCAAAAAAAATCTTTAAAATCTATTGTTAAAAATCAATACGTGTATGTCAACATAAAGTACACATGGCACATCACATATCATTGTTTGGTCATTCTATTAGCCATGTTGGTTTTTAATAGTAGGTGGATGGAATTTTTAAGAGAAAGAACCAATTTACTTTTTGGTCAAATGTATAAAAATTAATTTACCTATTTTTTAATAAAAAGAGCAAAATACAATCGAACATCAAATACAAGGATCTCTATAATATTTTTACCAATAAAGACAGCTGATAATACATCAAATATTAACTTATTGGTGTTTGATAAACTGAAAAAAATTAAGTATTAAAAATTTAATTAATTTATAAAATTGTTTGATAAAACACATAATAAAAGAAAACATGCTAACAGAACATAAATATAAAATATCTTCTTTTTTTTTTTAAATATCTATGGTTATATAAAGGTGGGATTTGGGAAGGCATACTCGTTCTTATCTGATTGTTTTGATTGTCTAAACCAGTGTGCTTGGGAATCGGTCAAAATCCAACAAAGCATCCGACTCCTTCCATTTAAAGAAGTTTCAGTGTCACTCAACCACCTTATAAAGCCTTCCAACTATACCTTCATTCAACTCTACCTCTCTCTTACCTAACTCTCCAAATTTCTTTGTTTTTCATTGCTTTTAATCAAACCCCCAAAAATCATTGCATATCTAGAACTTACAGAATGAGCAGAAAAGGGCACTCTCATAACAAGTTGGTGAGATTCATCACAATTCCTTTCAGAGCCTTGGGCAAAGCTAGGGATCTTTATGTTAAAAGCATGACACGATGTGCTTCAAGGGTCAGCTTTGGGCAAGGCTGTGGTGATTACTCAGGCCAATATTCAGGCTTGCCTAGGAGCTTTAGTGCAAGCTCTGCCACATCTAGCCGTGATAATGAAGATCTTAGAGACCTTATTAGGGCTGCATCGGTTAGAAGTTTAGGACATAGGAATGAAATAGAGATGTTCATGCAAGAACAATTGAAGCAGATGAGATCGTCGAAAGGGTTGCCAAAGAGTAGCAGTGTGGGGATGGGAGAATTGATGAAGATAAGCCTTGTGATGATTTTGAAGAAAAAAATGATGATCCTGTTGATAACAAGAAACAAGATTCTTCGTTTAAAAGAAGTAAAACCTGTGCTTCTGTCACGAAAAGTACTAGTGTTGCCTTTGATTCTTATTGATTTCTGTAACCTTTTTTCTTCTTTTTTGCATGTAAAGGGAAGCAAAAAGAATCTCTCTTTTTTCTGTTCTCTTTTTTTTAGCAATTTTTGTTGTTTAGAGATGGTTTCATTAGAAAGATTATGGATTACAGAATTTATATGCAAATGGAATGAATCTTCTCATGTTTGCAGTGGGAAGAAACACAATTCTGTCCAAAGTTAGAAGCAGAGACTGAAATTTTCATTATCAATGCAACGCAAGTGCCTAACAATGATAAAATGCGCAGTATTTAAAGTCGTTCACGGAAACCATTAATGCCTAATTTGGAGCCCTTAGCCTTTGTTAGCTCGGAAGAATTAACTCAAGATCGTCGATAGGGAAGTTGAATTGACTTTCGAAATGTTTTGGTTGAAACAATTAAAATTATGCAATAAAGAATACAATGATTTATAGTGTTTCAGTCCCAATTATTTACTTCACTATCTTAGTTTTTCACAATTAAGGATTTTCTCAAATTCACTAATTTGATAATCTTTGAGGATAAAGTTTAACCTTACAACTTCATTTATTTAAATTGCACTCCCTCAAGGTTTCTATCCAAATCTTAAGTGACTCTCTCAAAGAGAATCAAATAAACAAACATAGAAACAATTCTTAAAAGATTAGGATGTTTACCAATTAAACACAAATACAAAGACAATACTTGAGCTAAATGAATACAATGAAAGCTCACAAGTATTTACAAGAAAATGTGTGAAAGAATTAAGCTCTAGGTTTTTTGATTGATTTTTAACCTTTGCACATCTCTTCTTGTTGTAGGACTTTTGAAAAATAGTATTTATACCCTCTAATTGATTTTCAATTGTTGTGGTTGTTGTGAGAGTGAATATAATCATTGGGGATGAAATACCAAGTCATTAACTTCACCTACAGTAACGAGTATCGATGCCTAATAAAAGAGTATCGATAATTTTTGTAACTAATACAGATTTTAATGATCGTTGGAGTAGGAATATCGATATTTGAGGGAATTTATCGATACTTCATGAAAAGTATTGATACCAAATCAATACCTAGCTGAGGTTAAAAAAACAGAATATCAATTTGGTATTGATTTAAAAAGGGCTTATCGATATCTTGTAAAATATCGATTTGAAAATGTTTAACTCAATTGAAATCATTTTAAAGTGATTTTATCAGATTACTCAATTTAACTTTTATTCAAAAACACTTTAATTTGTTATATAAAAATATATTATCAAATAAGATTTAATTATTCAACTAGTAAAAATTAAAATTGAGAAAAGGCGAAAGGAAAAACATATTTTGTGGTATAGTATATTCCTTAAGATTTAATGAATTTTTCATTATAAAACGTGAGCATGAATCAATAATAGATTATAACAAAATTGAAAATATTCAACAATTTAAAAACGACAGAGAGACTGAGTGAGAAGAAAAAGATAGAGTTTGTACACGTATGTTTAGAGTGAAAGTGAGTCATAATATATATGACTTTTAGTGACTAAAAATAACAAAGGTAAGTGGATTTAACTTCGCCAAAAATAGTTCAATGAATCTTGGCCTGGCTAAAATATAGGTGTTATTACCACGTGGATTTACACTACACTAACCATTCAACCCTAATTCTTAAGCACGCGAGTTTCCACTTTTAACTATGTTCTTACTAACCTAATGAAGTATCTAATTTATAAATAAGGGTAGCAATATTTTTTTAAGGAATGCGGGATTTGGTTCTTTTGAAATATTTTATTTTTTTCAATAATCCTTCATATATTTCAAAAGAACCAGAGATAAAGAATGAGACATAATTTACAGAATAATTGGTGAAACATAAAGTTTCTATTAACTAAGAATTATTTGCTTAAATTAAAATTCTCACCAATCACATTATCCTTAAGTATTGTTGTTCGACGCTGTTGTGTACTTATAAGCTATACACATGCTTATAAAGAATATGAATTTGATAAAGAATGAGGCTCTGCTATCAACCTCATAGAATTGGCCGCACTTCACACTCATATAAATCAATCCATCAAATGTCTTCTGCAGATTAATACACACCAACCATTAAAGTATATGGATTTGATTTAAAATTTTTACTCATTCTCTTTTTTTTTTTTTTTTTTTGTAGTTTTAGCATTATTTACACTATAGGAAGAACATGATTTTATAATACTTAATGAATCAACTAATGACTTCGTTATTACCCATATCAACCTAATTCATGGGATCTCTAATCACATAACTTGAGTTTCCATCATTGTTGATATCACCATTTGACATTAATCTCATTCTCTTCATTTACCAGTTTCTTCCTTAGGGGATGTTAGTAAGAGAATTAACCAAATTCACTTTTGATTACATAATCAATTGATATAGCTTTATCTTTTTCTGCAACAACTTAATCACATTACATCTTAGACGAATATGTTTATTTTTGCCCTGAAAATTTTATTATTTGCTATGGTTATTGTCGATTAGCAATCAAAAAACATGAGACCAGAAGTTTGTCGGCTTTGTGCCCAATGAAATACTTGTTAAGAAAGTTTCCAACCACTTAGCATCATTACCAGCCAATTCCAGAATAATAAACTTTGACTTCATGATAGATTTAACTATAATAGTTTACTTGGTTGATCTCAACAAGATTGCACCATCACCAAAGGTGAATATATAATCACTAGTGAATTTGTCTTCTCTAAATCTGAAATCCAGTTAACATCATCGTCTCCTTCTAATACAGCGAAATATCCACTAATAAGATAGCATAATTCATGGTACTCTTTAAATATTTCATAAGCTTGACTATAGCAACCCAAGGTTGACGGTTTAGGTTATGTCACTGCAACAAATTTATGTATTAGTGCAATCAATTGAGCCTTTAATTAACAGGTAGTAGTCAATTGAGCTCCTGTGATATGATTTTCTTTTGAAGCCCTTGACGAGCCATTAAATGCTGACGTGACGAATGACATGAAAAAATAATGATGTGACAATTAACTATGCATTTGATGTAAAAAAATGTTAAACGGAGAGCTTAATCAATTTTTAATTACTTTACGAGAACTCGATTGATTTTTTTTAATTATTTTAAGAGGGCTTAATTGATTTTTAGAGATTATATACAAACTCTAAAAATATATGAAAAAGATAAAAATTACTTAAAATGTATAAAATTTATAAATGGAGCAACAATTTTTAAAATTTTATAATATTTAATATTTAATAACTTATACAATTTTTTATATTTCCTTTTTACAATTTACTAATTTTTTATAACATTTTAATAAATTCTAATAATTTTTAAGTTTTAATAAATATTATTGCTCATTTTTATTTTCCCTCACATAATGTCATCATTATCAACTTTGCTCGCATCACTCATCTAAACCAAAACCATTATTCATCACTCATTTTAAACCACCAAACACTAAATTCATTATCCCTCAACTTTTTACTCAACATTTCATACAAGTCTCATTACCATCACATTCCAAGACCCCAATGAAAACCAAATCCAGACCTTCCAAATAACAAAATTATTCTTTAGTTTTTTTCTATATATTTATAACTTTTTAATACTTTTAATAAAATTTTATAACTTTTTAAATTATTTTTTTAGGTTTTTTCTAAAATTTTTGATTTTCTATATTTTTAATTTTTCTATAATTTCTATATTTTTATAATATTTTAATATTTTTCATAATATATTAACAATATTTTATATTTTATCTAGTTTTTTATAGTATTCAATAATATTTATAAATTTTAATAATTTTTAGACTGTTATAAAATAATTAAATAAAAAGAACACTTCAAGTAAGCAATAGATCAAATCAACAAAAATTTTTCTCTTATTTTACTTTCATTTCAAGAGGCTTTATTTATAAGCCCATTTGTATTCAATGAAGTACATGTAAATGAAACCTCTTTAGTTTCTTAACTGAAACATCTAATTTAGTCTCATGGTCATAAATGAACCAAAGAGTTTTATCTCATTATTTTAATGAGGGTTTAAAGGGGTTAGACATCCATTTAATGTATTTATAACACTCCCCTTGAATGTCTTTTAAATAAAAATGTGCCTCATTAAAACATTTATTAGGAAAACTCCTATGGGATAAAAACTTAATGAAGGAAAAAGAGTATATAATTTATCATTACAAGCTGCCTCATTAAAAACCTTTATTAGGAAAATCTTGGTTAAAGGAAAAGAGTACGTGTTTTTTACTCCCCGTAATGACAATATCACATTATATCTTTCAGTTGATGCATTCCAATATTGTGTAGTAGTCTTTCAATAGTTGAAGTCGGCAATGCCTTAGTAAAAAGAACTACTAAATTATCATTAGAACGAATTTGTTGAACTTCTATATCACCTTTCTTCTCAACATCATGAGTGAAGAATAGTTTTGGTGAAATATGTTTCGTTCTGTCACGTTTGATGTAATTACCCTTCAATTGAGCTATACATGTTGCATGTTGGCATCTTTTAATTTACTATAAAGGTAAATTATATATCTTCTGGATATGTTAGGTTAATAACCTTAGCCAAGCACACACGCGACTTGCCTCATCCATTGCAATTATTTAAGCATGATTTGAAGAGGCAACAACTAATATCTGCTTTGTTGAACACCATGATATGACAGTACCTCCACATGTAAATAAATATTTCGTTCGAGATTGACTTGTGGATTCGATAAATATCCAGCATAAGCATAGCCGATTAATAGGGATTTTGAATCATTTGAATAAAATAACCTTATATAAATGATCCCAATATGTCTAAATGCATGTTTAATTACATTCCAATGTTTATGTGTTTGAGAATAACTAAATCTTGCTAACAAGTTTACAACAAAAGCTATATCAGGTCTTGTGTTGTTTGCAAGATACATCAATGCTCCCTATGACACTTAGATATGGTACTTCAAGACCAAGAAACTCTTCATTATTCTCGCAAGGAGGAAATTGATCTTTATTTACATCTAACGATCGTACAACCATCAGTGTACTCAATGAATGTGCTTTATCCATGTAAAATTTCTTTAAGATCTTTTCCATATTAATTGACTAATGGACATGAATTCCATCTTTTAAATGCTCGATTTGCAGATCAAGACAAAATTTTGTTTTTCCAAGATCTTTCATCTCAAATTCTTTCTTTAAATAATTTATTGTATTTTAAAGCTCTTCAGGAGTTCCAGTAATATTTAGATCATCAATATAAATAGCAATTATTAAAAATTCTGATTCGAACCTTTTTATAAAAACATATGGATAGATTGGATCATTTTTATAACATTCTTTTAACAAATATTCACCAAGACAATTGTACCACATATGTTCAAATTGTTTTAATCCATATGAACTTTTCTTTAATCTAATCGAGCAATTTTCTCGATAAATTTTATATCCTTTTGGGATTTTAAATCTTTTAGGGATTTTCATATAAATTTCATTATCAAGTGTACCATACAAATAGGTTGTAATAACATCCATTAGACGCATGTCAATTTTTTCACGTACTGCTAGATTAATAAGGTATATAAACGTGACTGCATTCACCAGAAGAGAATATGTCTCTTCGTAATCAATGTTAGGCTTTTGCAAAAATCCTTGTGCCACAAGTCGTGCTTTATATATTACATCTTCATTTTTTTCATTTCATTTTCACACAAATACTCATTTATATTCTATCGGTTTTACATCTTTATGTGTTTGGACTACATGTATAAAAATCTCATGCTTAGAAAGTGAATTAAATTCTGCTTGAATTGTGTCTTTCCATTTTGCCCAATCTTTTCTATTTCTAGATTACTCAATAGATTTAGGCTCAAGATCCTCATTTTCTTTTGCTATTTCAATAACAATAGTATAAGCAAAATTATTGTCAACAACTATATTTTTTCGATTCTACTTTTTTCTCGTATTGACATAACTTATCGAGATCTCTTTATTTTCATTATTTTCATTTTCACTTTCAAGTACTTGAATCTCTTCTTGAGTTTTATAATTAATTATTTCATGGATCTCTTCAGGAACTCTTGCCTCCGCTATATGACTATATTGAATGTTTGCTCATTTTCTTTTACGAGGATTTTTATCTTTGGAACTGATGGATCTTCCAAGCTTCAAGCATGTATATTTTTTTTTTTTGTACTAACAGTTTGTCCAATTAGGACATTAATTCGTATTGGAGCATTTTCAGTTGGTATGTGAGATTTTAATGAATTTGGCAGTTGATTTGTAAAATGAATTATATGTTGAACTTCTAGTTCACATTGCTTTGTACGAGGATCTTAGACATTGATAATTCATTCCAATTATTAATCCAGCTTTTTATTCTCCCCCCTAATGTTAGAAAACTGACAATTCATGTCATAACTAAATATCAAATTAATAGCTTAAAAATATTTAATAATATAAGAAGACTCATATCAATATACATTTTCAATCTCTTATGATGACCCATCTTTGTGCGTTGTGATGGAGTAGTTAGGACATACATCGAACATCAAAAAATTTTAAGGTGGGAAATATTTGACTATTGACCAAAAATCTATTGTAATGAAGAGTATTTATAATTTATTGGCTTGATGCATTCAACATATAAATCAATACAACCTCAAACTAAAATAAGAAATTTTCTCATAACTAATGATTTAACTATTATTTAGAGTCATTTAATAAACAATTCGATTAAACCGTTTTATGTGTGAACGAAAGCTACAGAATGTTTAACTTTGATCCCATTTGACACATAATAATTATGAGGTCATCTAATTATATGTAAAAGCTTCAACGATAGAACATATTCTACATGTTCAATTCATTATTAATTCTATTAAAGAATCATTATTAATTGATTATATTTTCCACGAGTATCTATCTTGATTTTTTATAATAGGAAGCGAAATTCCGCTACCTAGTTAACGGGAAAAGCTTTCAAAAAGATCGGACGGGGCGTCAGCCTATTGGTGTGTGGTGGGGCGAACTAAGTAAGCGAAACCGCAATCTATTAAAAAAGGGGGCAACAGAAATCAGACCCCAAAGGGGACAGAAACAAAAATGGGTTGTTTCGCTTGCTTCGATGGCGGAAATCGAGAACAGCGAAAGGAGCAAGACAGATTGGCCTCCGCCGAAGCTCGTGCCAAAGCCGCCGAGGCTGCTCAGAGGAGGTATTTTATGTTATATTTATTAGCATGTGAAAAAGAAACTAAAATTATGGTTTTATAACTATTATTTTTTTTCCCGCCTGCTAGGCTTTCGTTGCAATCTAAGATTGATCCTTTTATCGATGAAAATTGTTTAGTTGTAGAGTTTTGAATCGGAACAAAGAAATGGTTTGCAAAGTTTGTTATGGAGATTAAAGATTAGATATTTCAAATTTTGGTCTGTAATTTGGGAGAAAGGCTTCTTTAGTTGTAACAAGTTTGAAAGAACCTGGATTATTCTTCTGGTTTGATGTTAAATGGAAGGAAGCATGCTCAGAGAATTGACAATTGGGTTGCTTTTATAACAGTTAATTTACTTTTGACTTTTACACATTTGAATCACCGATGAAAATTGCAGGCAAGAGCAGTTCGAAAAGTCGGCTGCGGGAAGAGCTGCTCGTGCACAGATACAAGCTGCTGCTAAGCAATCCACGAATCCTAATAAAGGCGAACCTGCTTTGAAGGTTTTGTTTACTAACGTGCTCATGTTCTTTTTAACTATAATGGTTTTTCAACTTTTATGGTTATTAAAATTAAAATAAATTCTGCTTCATAAAATGATGAAGGTAGAGGGGGTGGAAAGGGGGTGTGGTGTGGATTGGAAGTTTCGCTCTATCTTATTGTGTTAGGTAAAAGTACTATGGTGTCTCTTGTATCAAGGATTCAAATTATATTTTGCTCCCTTTATAGAAAAAAAAGTAACTTAGTCCATATACATTAGATCAAAGAGCTAACTAGTCATTTTTGTTAAAAATTTCATCCATTTCTACTGTTAAAAACTGGTGTGGCTGACAGACTAATTAGAAAGTTACATGTGGCATTATTCTGACATACTGGACCAGTTTTTAACAGTAAAAACGGATGGAATTTTTTAACAGAATGACCAAGCTAGTTTGTTCTTTGATCTAATGGACAAAGACTAATTTGTTTAAACTTTTAGTAGAGAGGGTAAAATGCAATCCGGCTCTTAGTACAAGGGCCTCCATAATACATTTACCTATTGTATCATGTTCTTTTCTCTATATGTTATTTGGTGTGAGATGTGAGTGTTTGATTCATGTATTTGTTCATCATGTGTATGTTAAATGTTTTCCAAGTTTTTCATGCATTTGGAGTGTTAAATCATTATACATGCCCAAATATATGACAAATACAGGTATTTCGGAGAAAGGAAGAAGAAAAAGAAGAGTTTGAACAATATAATTTCCTATACTGTTGCCCTTTGTCCTACAATTTCATGCCTTCCAGCCCTATTAAATAATTTCATTTCCTTTGTGGATCATTTGTAACAGTACAAATTTGACCCTTTTGTTTGCAGTGGCAGATGGGTTGAAGTTGAAGCTTTGTTAGCCTTTGTTGAGCAGAAACTGGTCATCTATTTATTGGTAAAGTTCTCTAGTGATGTCTAAGGTTTCTTCACGCTATTAGAGATAGATGTTGTATCAGAAACCAGCCATTGTGTCTTTATGAATGACAGTCTTGGGAATTCTACCATGAGCTCTAAAAAGTGCAACAAAATTTCTAACCCATACCAATACTTAAATTTCTAACAAAAGCATTAGAAATTTTGGTGCTAGCTTGGAGCTCAGAGTAGAACTTTCCCTATCTGAGACCACTTGGTTTCGACAGTGGGTGAACTTAATTCTTTTTTGTGTTGTGCAGAAATAGAATAAGATTCTGGTGTGGTTTTCATGTTGTGACAAAGCAGGTGGTGAATACTACAAATGCATCCACAATCAATTTTTTGTTTCTGCTTTTCTTTCAATTGTAATGTATAAAATTGAAACAATAATCTTAATTTTTCTGCAAAACCTCAGCCCTGATATTTCCTAATTTCTTGATTTCCTGTACAGATGCTGCTCTTTCTTTCTTTTCTGATTACGAGAAAAAATAATTTAAAAATTACTCGAATATTCACATTTTATGTAATTTCTATATGATGGTTTAAATATAACTATAATATGTAAAATATAGCAGGACTACCCTACAAATATAGATATTATCGGGTCTCATAGACATGTAAAAGCGTGCAGGTTAAGGTGATATTAAATATTTTTAATTGACTTTAGTGTTAAGAATGGACTGATTTTAATTCAATCAATAAAAATTTTAAAATACATTTACAGTAATAAAATATAAAATAAAGTCAAACTATAAATAGTAATTTTATTTTATTAAAAAAACAATTATAAAAAGAATCACCTTTTAAGAAAAAAGATGGCTTAAAAGTACATTTTAATCTTTAATATATATTATTTTTCTCATTTGATCTTTAAAATTCTTTTTCCACTTCAATTTTAACATTATCAACATTTTCAGCTGAATACTTTGGACATTAAAAAAAAACTAGTTAAGATATCCAATCAATTATAAATTGACATGCGTTTTATGTAGTTGTCACAATGACTTCATCATCCATAAAAAAACTTTAAAATCTTTAAAATTTACAAAAAATATATAAATAAAATTATATAATATTATGTCATTTTTATTTTTTTAAAAATATGTTAGAAATTTTTTAAAAAAAATTATGAAAACAATAATGAAAATTTATAAAAAAATACCAAAATTATAAAAATTATTAGAAATTGTAAATTATTGTAAAAATTAGTAAAAAAATGTATCTTGGAATAAAATATGCCTTCACTAATCACATTTAAAATTTGATATAAAAATTGTATTTTAAAAATATTTTATGATAAAATAAATCAATTTCTAAATAATTTTTTAATGAGTAAACTACACTAGTAGTCACCCAACTATTTGTAAATTTCTTAAGGGGGAGAGTTGTAATGATTCGATTTTCAGTGGTATTGAAAAATATGATTCCAAAACTCTATTTCCATAAATTGAGCTTGTAATTATTAAATATTAATATTTATGAGGATGCTATAATAGCAAATATAAGTTAGGTCTAGTAATTGTGTCGAATTATTAGTTAATTTAGGTCTAAGGACTAAATTGTAAAAGTCCAATCGCTATAGAGTTTTAATTGCTTAAAAGCTTGAGGACATAAATGGAAATTAACCAAAGGTTTAAAATGGTAAATAAACCATTTTCATGAAGTGGTAGTGGACGGTAAAGTTAAAATTTATAAGCTTGATTAACATTAACTTAGGTAATTAATTAGTTAAACTAAACCTTAATATAACTATAAATATATGGATGGTGAATGAAAGGGAACAAAATTCTCTTCTTCTTCATCAAATGACCGTTCACCATAAGTGAAGGAAAGAAGAAAGCGCCTAAGGCTTTCCGACTTTTGACCATTATTTAGGTATTGTAGTCAAATCCTTTTCTTGTAAACTTTATAAATATGATGTCAAGGGAGCTTGATTTAGTTAGCACATGGATCAATTTATAAAATCGTTAAAGTTTTTTTGAAAGTTTAATTCATTGTTGATTTCTTGAAGAAATAGTCTTAAAAATGATAGATTTTAAGCTTAGAATATGAAACAGACTAGATTGTAAAATTAATCTAGCTTATTGTTAACTTTGTTACATTAGGGACCAAATTGAATAATTGTAATTTTTTATGAAATTATGTTAGAAATAAAAAGTTTAAGGTCTCTAATGAGAATATTTAAAATCAAATTTTAATCCGGGCTAAGAATTGAAAATTATAACTATTTCGAGTTCCTAAATTGAATAAACTACAAAATTTTAAGGATGTTGAAAGATCAAATTATATAGGTTCATACATATTGTCGAAACATTTTTTGAAAAAGTCTGGAACTTTTATTTTTTAAAAAATCAAAAACGGAGTCGCCACCAACCTTTTTTATTCGGTGTGATTAGAGCACCTTAAAACATTTTAATTATTAAAAAAATTTGGTTTTGAAATCCAAAAAATGGGTTTGAGAGTCAGTTACGTGTGAGGAAGGGTTAGCACCCTCACACACCCAAAATTGGTACCTAGTCGATGTTTAAAAGGTCTTAATTATTAAAATTAAAAAATTCGAGTAGAAATTAAAATGAGATCCCTAAATGCATGATTAACAAGCTTAATATTATTTTATTATTTATTATTATTATTAAAATCGAACCTTGCGAGGAAGGCTCGTTACTTCAAAATAATCGAGAAGGAAGTCATGTCCAGTAAGTTAGGGCACAACACCTCGAATTCTCCAAAATAACGAGCATTCTTTTTTATTCTAAATCTCACGTTTTTATTTTCTAAAAAAGAAGGGTATTTGATTATTTCGGTTCGAAAAAAACTTGCACCTAATAAGTTAAAACACGACTTTTTAAATCACGAAATAATGAACATTATCTTAATTTTGAAATCATTTATTTTATCAAAACACAAGTATATTTTAATGTGGATGAACATAATAGATGAGCATAATAGACAATTTAATAATGATAAAACATATGACATAACATGACATGGCGTAAAAAGGGACAAGTAAATATACAATTAAATAAACGCAATAATTGATGCAAATCTAAGAATACAAAACACATTCAATAATACTAAAACAATTTTCAAAAAAGAAAATAATAATAATATACTAAAACAAATATATGAAAACAAATAAAAATTAAAAGGCATTAAATAATAGACAAGTAAGTAATGAAATAAGACAATGATATATGAACACTTAATACGTAAAAAAAATACAATAATATTAATAAATATATATATATATATAAATAGAAGGGATTTAATTGAAAATCAAAACAAAAACAGTGGTCAAATTTTGAAAATATTAAAAGATAAAATTAAACCATATTGAAACAATTTTAAAAAAGGGCAGGGATTAAATGGAAAAATTTCCCATGTTTACAAAACAAATTTTAAAATAGTGGTCAAAGGACCTGTTTAAAAAAAATAAAATTGGATTGCTAATTTCGAAAAAAATGACTTAAGGGCAAAAAGGATGAATTTTAAATAAATGGAAGGTGGAGGGACTTGATGAATGATTTCCCTTTTTATTTTTAAAGTCTGTCGCCAAAACGACAATGTTTCAAGGTCATTGAGATCAGACCTAAAACGACCCTGTACGGAGCATGGATTGCATAAAAAAAAAGTACCCAATTGAAGGTCCTGAAAATGGCGAGGGATTGCGGGGATAAATTCTCCATTCTGCAAAAACATGTGGACCCCATTTGGGTCTGAAGTGGGTCGAGCATGGAGTAGCAAAATGACGCCGTTTTGGTCACTGATGTTTCACACCAAAACGACGTAGTTCTCCCATTGTATTTAAGTCAAGTTTTTTTAAAACTTCATTTGTTTCATACTTTCTAAAAAAAGCTCTCCCCCCTTTTACTTTCCTCAAAGGGGTTGGAGTCCGGTCATCGGTCTCTGGTCGTCTGCTATAGATAATCGTTCATCGACATCGACAACCGCCGTCCACGGTGGTTGGGTTTTCAAAAATTCCTTTTTAGCTTGTTTTTTCTAATAAAAAATCTAGATTTAGGCTCAGATCTACTAAGATTGAGCCCGAATCTTTAAGAAAAGACCGAAAGTTTCGTTTTTTTTATAAGTTTTTAAATCAAATCAGTTTTTTCCTTTTTTAGTTTTCAAAGCTTTTGTTTTTTTTTAAATAAACAGCCCTTCATCGGAGCCCCCTATGAACACGGATGAGTTCGGAGGGACTCTGTTCGTGACTACGACGGCGACAGCATGAGACCAGGTACGAAACTCTAACCCTTCTATTTTTTAATTTAAATTTATTTACTTTATTTAGTTTCTAAAAAAATATATAAAATAAAAGGAATATAAAATAAATATAAACTATATTATATGTATAAAAATAGTAATACTTTCAGAGAAGAAAAATGCTCTTAATTCTTTTGTATTTTGTCTTGATATTGTGGGTAAAAAAATTATAAAAAAGAAAATGTGGCTTTTATAGCCATTGTTACAATCATTTCTATCTACCCTCTCTTTTGCAGGTAGCACGACGGTGATAGGGTTGCTTTTGACAACCTAATGGCGAGGCTCGATGTCAGAAGCATGATAGTGGCATTGGGAACAAAGAGATGACATGGCGTGGAGGCTTGCGGCGTCGAGGGTGAGCTCCTTATGCTAGGGTTTCTGATAGTTTTGGTGTATTGGGCTATTTATTCTTGTTGGGTTGTATTGGTTTAGGGTGTAATTTTGGGTCATGGGTTGTAAAAAAGACTTTTAAATTAAAATGAATTTTAATTTTAAATTTTATTATTTTTGGTGTATTTTGATTTTGGACATGGGATTTGTGCCGGACAAATTGGGCTCCAACACATATCATAGCATGGAATAGAAATATTTGATATTTATTGATGATATAAATAATTGTTTAGATCAAGAATTGGATTGAAGTGGAATTGATCGGAGAAAAGCTAAAAGAGCATATTAGACCCTGCAGTATCAACTTTACGAATTTTGAACAGTTAAGTTCATATGGAACTTAGTATCTTTTTTATGCTATGCTTGAATCATGTTTTATTTCATTTACATATTATATTGAAGTAGATTTAGTGAATTTGACATATGTGGCTTAAAATGAATTGAATTGAAAATCAGGTGAATATTGGCTATTACAAAAAGGTATGGAGTGCAAATATGAATGTTGAATATTTACAAGACTTGAAATGAAATATGTAAACTGATACAAGGTTTGATAATGGTATAGATATGACAACGGTGCCCGTGTGAGCTTAGTAAAAGGTTAGGATACGTGTCGAAACCACCTCGAAAACGAATAGGTTTCGGATAATATTTAGGTTTTGGAAAATGGGAGTAAAAAGGGAGTCGCCACCAATCTTTTATTTGGGTGCGATTGGATCACCACGAAACGCTTAAAAAAAACGTTAAAACGTCGGTCTACGAAATCCAGAAGAAAAGGTTCGGGAGTCGGTTGCGCACGAGGAAGGATTAGCACCCCCGTACGCCCAGAATTGGTACCACATGATCATTTTCGGGTCTTATTTTATGAAAACAATGAAAGCTCGAGTAAAGTTTAAAATACGATATTCATTTTGAAAGGCTCTGTGTAATTTTAAAGGAGACCTTTTAAGAAGAACTCGTCCCCGTATTTCGTTCCCCTTATGAGAATTAGAGAACGTGCCCAACACATTAGGCCACTACATTCTCGAAGTATCGAAATCGAAGGACGTTTAGGGAACTTTTGAAGAGAGCATTCGATCGCGTGATTTGTACGAAAATCATACCTATCACGTTAAGGCACGATTTTTCGAGGTTTCCGCGTGAAGGAACATCATCTCGTTACTTAAAAATTTGGATATGGATAGGGGTGTGTTAAAAACTTTTTAAGGGGGATATTTCTTTCGTACGAATTACGAAAATCATACCCCGCACGTTAAGGCATGATTTTCGAAGTTTTCACATGAAACAATATTGCCTTATTTTCGTCATGAAAGTCCTTTGTATATATATTTTGAGAACTTGAAAATTTCGTATGAAGGTTAAAATGCAATCCTCGAACACATGATTTGAAAAATTAAAAGGAATACTCGTTTACTTTGATTTTCACGGAGATTTGAAGTCGCGACCAGCACGTTAGGACACGACATTCTCGGAGCCTCGAAGTGAACGAGCGTAAGAAAAGCTTGAAAAGGATATTCGGTTCGCACGAATTATACGAATAAATCGCACCCGACACGTTAGGGCGTGATTTTCTGAAGTTGCGCTCGAACCGAACATTGCCTCGATTTTTGAAGTGTATATTTTAAAAACACGAGTAGCAATTGATAATAGAAATTAGATACGAAGTAGTATAATAAGTAGATAAATAATGTGCAAAAATATAAAATGTAGGTGCAAACAAATGCAAATATTGATAAATGATGAAATCGGGGTAAAAAATGGGACTTATGGATACCCGGGGGCAAAATGGTAATTTTGGTGTAATCGGGGTTAAAAATGGAATTTTAGAAAATTTAGGGGTAAAATGGTAATTTTGGTGAAATCAGGGTTAAAAATGGGATTTAGGGAAGTTTGGGGTAAAATGATAATTTTTGAAAGTTTTTGAGGTCAAAATGTAATTTTGGAAAAGTTTTGGGGTCAAAATATAATTTTGGAAAAGTTTTGGGGTTAAAATGTAATTTTGGAAAAGCTTTGGGGTCAAAATGTAATTTTGGAGAAGTTTTGGGGTCAAAATATAATTTTGGAAAAGTTTTAGGGTCAAAATGTAATTTTGGAAAAGTTTTGGGGTCAAAATATAATTTTGGAAAAGTTTTGGGGTCAAAATGTAATTTTAGAAAAGTTTTAGGGTCAAAATATAATTTTGGAAAAGTTTTAGTGTCGAAATGTAATTTTTGGATAATTTAGGGGCTTACAAAAGCAATAAAACCAAAAATAGGTGACACGTGGCAGCCCCACACCAGGCATCCAGAAGTTAAGGGATTGATTTGAAAATCTGAAAAATTTTTGGGCCAATTTCGTAATTTAATAAAAGTTGATTTAAGGACTAAATTAAAATAAATTAAAAATAGAAAGGACTATATGCATAAATAATCCAAAACATGACACGTGGCAACCTCTGGTACAGTCAAACAGTCAAAGGACTAAATTATAAACCAATTAAAATTACAGGGTAAATTTGTAAATAATTAAAAAGATGCAAAAAGGATTAAATTGAAGCAAATAAAAATGCAGGAGGACCAATTGCATAAATAATCTATTTTTTGAAAACACGCGGATCCTGATGTGGGTCGGATCGGGTCGGTTAGTGGGTTAGTATAAATATTATTTTTTAGTTAAAAAAATTTCCATTTCTTTTTAATTGCTTAAAGACCAACCTGAAACACCCCCCCATTTCCATTTTTCTCTCAACTCTCCCCTTCAAACACCATGGCCGGTCATACGCCGGCCAAGCTCCAGCTCCGACGTCTGCCACACGCGCCAGCCCCGAGGGTGCTTCGTCGCCGCGATGTCCAGCCCCCGTCGCCCACGCGCGTGCTCCGGCCACGCGCCCCCTCGCCGGTAAGTTTCCCCTTTTATTATTTTTCATTTTTGTTCTTTATTTCTTTTTCTTCTTGGATTTCCTTTTGCTCCTCTCTTTTTAAAGGATTTGTTTCCTTTTAATTTAAAAAAAACATTTTTTGCTTGAAATCAAAACCTAGATTTGGATCCAGATCTGGGATTTTCAAAACATTCCCTTTTTATTTTTATTTTTTAAAAACAAACCCTTTTTATTATTATCCTTTTTTAATCTTTTGATTGTTTAAAAAAGACTTTTGATTTTTCCTCCTTATTTGAAAGCTTCATATTTGCTTTGCAGGTTCCGGCGTTGGGAAGGGTAACAGCGTCGGTGATGGATTTCGGCTCCGACAACGGCGGCGCGCAGCGAGATCCGACGATAACCGGAAACGAACAATCAGGGAAGTATTTCGGGCTTTTCAAATTTCCCCTTTTTTTATATACATATATTCTTTAAAAAAAATTAATATTAACCATAAATATTTGATATTAATTACAGCTGTCATTATTATTGTTGACTATTGCCAATTAATGAATGTTAATTAAAAGACGTTACTATTATCAACAAAGGGATATTTATTTACAAATTTATTACTGTTATTAATGCTTCCAACCAATCTTAATGCCCATCTGTTGTTCTTGGCAACAATAAGCAATAAATGGGTACAGACATTTTAGTGCATGTACTAACACATATTCTGGTGATTGAATAGTCAATGTTAGATTATAAGTAGTAATAAATGTAAGTTAAAAGTACCTGGATGCCTCAATGCTTCTGACTTTTTGAATATCTCCTGCTTGTAAAATGTCTGTATTTACTGTTTTCAAATGTTCTTTTCTTCGAAAGTCCGAGAAGAGAAAAAGAAAAAAGTAAAAGATCCCCTTCAAAAATTTAGATCCTGACTTTATAGCCAGTTTTTTACATTATGTTATTTTGTTGTTTGCTCTTAAATGCCTGCCTAATTTTTTTGCTTGTTGCAGGTTCTTCTAGGCAATTGTGGTGCCAGGGCATGGTGGAGCAGGTGGTCAGCAGATGGAGCTGGTGGTCAGCAGATGGAGCTGGTGGCCAGCAGCATAGGCACGTGGGGGGGGGGAGGCTCAGTCTTTGACCTTTGGTACTGCTGAGTCGGGCTGTAAAGAGGGTTTTGGTTTAGGCTGTAAATTTGGGTCAAATTGGGTTAAATAAAAAGATTTGGATTAGCCAATCTTAGCCCGATTGGGCTTGTAAATTTGGACTTATGAGTTGGGCCCAATTGGGTCAAAATGTAATTGGACTTTTCTAATTAAATTTATAATAACCTTGAATTTAAATTAAATTCAAATTTAAATTGAATTTAAAATAAATTTAAGATTAAAATAAATTTAATTTTCAAATGGTTTGGGCCCGGTCAAAATTGGGCTCCAACAATATGTATGGCATGTCATCAAGGTTATACGTGTGCTTGGTTAGGGATTTTACAAATTGTAATGAGGTCTAGAATTCGTTGCAGACTCTTGGATTATGTTTCGTAGGTCTAGCCCAAATGGATTACCTCGATATAATGTTAACTTGTGTGAGCCATTTTGTTATAATGTCATCCTGTGTAAGCAACCATGATATATGTCAACTTGTGTGAGAAAACTATTCTCATGTACCCAAGTCCGTTTTACTATAGTTCTCTCGGATAAAATTTTAATTTGATGGAAATGGAAACTTGAAATGATTTAGAAATGGATTGTATATGCATTCAACTTGATATGTGTTACATGAAATTCTTTTAATGTTATTGATATGTAAATTTGACTAACCTATTTAGTTGTATATGTGGATATGTATTTAGTTGTATCAATATATGTCAAGGAAAGCCATACTGAATGCTAAAATGATTGTTAATTTAGCTTGCTTGAATTGATTAAGTAATGTAAATTTCATATAAATTTACTAAGCATTCTTAATACTTACTCTGGTTGTTTTCCTTTTCTGTAGATTTTTCACCTTGCGAAATTGTCGAGCTAGATCAGCGTAGAAGCGCACACACTATCCTGAGACAGTAGTTATAAGTTCATTTTTGAATATAGACTATGTGGCATGCAATTAAGGTTTCTATTATGCAAAAGATCATTATGAGGTTTGGTAACCTTATGTTGATGGTAGTGATGATTGATCTTGAATATAACCCTTGGTATGAAATTTGTTGATGCATGTTTTTGCTCAAGCTTGATGTTCTAGGGATGATGACATTTCTTTTGATTAGTTGGTATGGCAAAACTACCTTATAGGCTATATGAATTGGTCAATTTGAATTAAGGCTTATGAAAATGGTATGTTATATGTGTTAAGTGTGTGTTTAATAGACTTGTGTATGCTTAAAGCAATGCATGACTATTCCTTTAAGTGGTAAGTTACAATTATCACGATAAACATATTGTGGTTGTATGAAAACATTTTTAAGCATGGATAAGCATTTGAACATGATTGAACGTTGAGTGATTACATACTTGAATTGTTTGCAATGATGTTGGTTGATGGTTACATTCTTGTGTAAGGTTGAATGAAAGACATTGGGAATGGATTAAAGTTCATTGAATTAGGTACCAAATGTGGATTTGCTAAAAATAGGGGTAACGTCGCGATGAGGGATCTTTGATGTTGCAACTTGGTTTGACAGTGAGTGACGTCACGACGTGGGTATACATGTTGTCGCAACATAACTCTTTGAGATGAAGTTGCTGCGACGAGGAGGACGTCAGACTGGGACTTTTAAAACTATTCATTTTGATCCTAATTCATACTCGGGTTAGCAAAAGAGCTTTCGTAAGCTCGTGTGTGAATAAAAAATGATTGTGTTACATGTTGTGAGTGTGTTTAATGTTTATTTATATATTTAAATGATTAAGAAGTGTATGATTACAAGTAATTTTTACCCAAATTATTTATATATTTAAATGTTTATTTATATTTTATAACTCTATTGAAGTTATATTTGGTGTCTTGATATACGAATTAGCAAATAAATTAAATTTACTTGTTAATTTTTTAACTATTTACATTATTTATTTTGAACAAGGTTTGAAGAATTCTAATTTTCACTACAATTTTACCCATCTTAATTATTATGTAATAATTAAGGTTTCCTTGTATTAACGCATTAGATAATCAAATACCATGTAAGATTCCTTTCGGAGGTGACTATAAATTATTTGCAAGTATCATCAAGGAAAAAAATACAAATATTTAAAAAAATTGCATTAATAAAAAAAGTACAAATATATAATATTACTCGGACAAATATCGAAAACATGTAAATGCATTTGTTTAAATATAAATATAAGATCTGAATTTTAATTTAATTGATATTTATATTGTTATCAATGTAAAAATAAGTAGGTTTGAAATTATATATAAGAAAAATACATGCTTATATTCTATGTCAAGAGTTTTTGGCAAAGGATAGTTCCCTGGAAACCTAGTAAGCTATACTGTAAAAGATTTGATGTTTCATCCTTTTCCATGCGAGTAAACCCAAAGTAGTTAACCCACGTATCCACTGTGGTAGGCAGTGCAGGCAAAATCAGCTTCTCCACCCCTAATTTCACTAGATTCTTTTCAACTTGATCTACCAAAAGTCGACACATTACGCGGCGGCGGTGTCTGAACCTGGTGGCGACAAGGGGCATTTCAGCCACCTTGTTACCGTACACCCTTTGAGTGGCCATTGCAACCACATCCTCCTTTTCCTCCACAATCACATAATAGAATCCTTTGAAATTCAATCGTTTCAGCTTTGAGACTCGGCTGAAAACCACATCTTCGACCACATCTCTTTCCGTCTCATCATTTTTGGTTGGTTCGAAACACTCATGTATCACTTCTAGCGCAACCCTTAACTTACTGTGATTTTGTGCACCATGGTGATCAGATTTCAATAATTTCATGTCAGATTGTTTCCCACTGGTATTGGCTTCCCTGTAATGTTGTGCAGGCCATAAAAGACCGTTTCACACTTCTGGCTACATAAAAATACCGTGTTTTCATAACTCTTCAAGCTCAAGCAATCAATATGGAACTTAAGCTCACATTGATGACAAGTAAGAAAACTTTTCTCCCGTAAATACCCAAAGCCACAGATACGACAGCAGCAGGATGGGCAAAACCAATTGCCATCGGGAACTTCGTTTAAGCCAAGGCAATTCATATGGAAAGCTGAAAGGCAATACTCACAGCAAATTAACTCTCCCCCTTAGCAACAAACGGAGCACGCTTCATCATTCTCATGTTCAATTGAATTGACCTTCACAGTTGTGTCTACATTAGAAGGACTCGTTGAATGACGAACTTGTATTTGACAATAGGAAAGTGACCTGTCAGTACCATCGTCCAAGATTATGTTAGTAGCTGGCCTCCGATTGGTACTCCCAGCTTGAACTTCAAAGGCGGTGAGAGCGAAGACCTTGGAACAACAAAGACATTGAATCCCATCACGAGTTATCCGACCTTTCATCAATGGAGTCCCGGTCTTACTCCGGTAATACACCTTTTCCAGCATCGAAACAGCCTTGTTATCTATCAGCCAAGAGAAATCAGTTCGAGGCTTACGATCAGAAACTCGATTTTCTTGTTTCTTCACCATTTTGCTTCTTTTCGGTGATAGCGGTTGATTCTTCAGACCCAAACACTTTCGTTTTTGAGGTTGCTTGGGTTCCCTGTTTCCCATTGTTCCATCGTGGATGAAGCTTTTGCAAGCCGTTTTCAATGAACAATAAATTTTTCCGTTGGTGGATTGATATCGCAGTTCTTGATTTCCATTTTCGTGGGCATACCTAAAACCCGTCCCTTAGCCGAATGATGGCTTTTGGCTTTGGAGTTCTTCGATCGACCTGAACATCCTTTTTCGCAAACAGCTCCTTCACATACTTCACCTTCACCTGCAGACATGGCAGTTCAAGCCGACTTGAAGAAGAAGAAAACCCCAAGAGAACTGAAAAAACCGAAAAAAAAAAAAGGGAAATGAAGAAATAAATGTTAAGGACGATTATATAGTAGTAGTATTACACTCCTTTCCAATGTGGGGAAGGATTACGATACAATTAAGTAGAAACCTCGTTGATATTTATCAACTAAATTGTGTTAATGTTTCTAATTAGTTTTGAACCGTCATTACAATAAAATTTATATTTATCAACTAAATTTTATTAAGTAATATAAAAATATATTTTATTTATATATTACAACCTTGTTTATGTATTTCTTAAAAAAATTATCATACGTATTTTATTTTTATAAATGAAAAATTAAGCAAAACATTATGTGTAGTAGTTTTTTTATTGTTGTAAGGTCAATTAATTTAAGTTCCTTCTTTTTCTTTTTTAATTTTCTTTATGGATTCTAAATATATGGAGTAACATTAAAAAATAAAGTTACATATAAAACTAGATTATTTAAAAATAAAAATAAAATAATTAATAATATATTTTTAGTACAATTCTGTAAACATATACTTAATTGGCATGTAAGATTGTTGTGGAAGTACATAAAATTAAAAAGAAATATCATATCCATATATTAATCTAGAATAAATTTATGAACGAAAGTTGTTCAAATTTTCATATCACTATCTTCTCGATTCAAAATAAAAAAAAAATCTTAAAATTTTATATACTTAAATTTTCTTCTCAAGAATTTAAAAGGAACATTACCTTTATTTTCTTTTGCTTTTTTAGGAGAGAGCAAGAGTAAGGGTAGGTTTGAATGAACGGTGTGTACCTGTGATTAGTGTAAAATAACAGTGACGGTGAGATTAGATACTGTGGCGTGAGACAAAAAATAAATTAAATTATATGCACCACACCACACCCCACCGTCAATCCAAATCCACCCTAATAATCTGAAGAGAAAATTGTCTGTCAAAAGTAGTAGTAAAAAAACACAAGGCTTTTGTTAATTACCTTAAAAGGGAAGTAGTGTTATAATGGATTGGACTCCATTATGGACTTTCCATTCCTACATTTTTAATTCTCACGTAATAGGCACAATACTCTCGAGCTTAAACATTAGAAGATAGTTATCTTTTCTCTCTCTCTCTCTCTTAGTTTCATATGAGGAAGTAGGTCGTGCGACCAACATATATTATCCTTGAGAGCTAGCTACTATATAATTGTTAGGTATATATAGCAACTCATAAAGATGAGTAAAATTAATATGCCTTACCTTCAAATGTATTTAGTCGCATTTCAAGTTTTTCATGATCTCTTTTGTTATAAATGATATAATGAACTATTGTATTCACAATTATGTTCACAACTTTAAGCATAATTGATTGACTTGTAAATACAATTGAATGAGACACCATAATAATCTTTCATTTTCTTTGAATCCCCCTATTCAATTTAGCTACTCTTTAGATATCTCCCGACAGATCGAATCATACATGATCATTGGTAACATACTAAAGTAGCTAACATTAAACTAAAACATCAAAAGGCAATCAAAAGTTCTAACGGTATTTAATAAAGATCTCTAATTGATCTCATGGGTCTCACACAACTTAGAAATGGAGATTAAAACTTCTATTACCCATATTATTCATATAATGAATATGGGGTTCCTTAAAAAATTATTATGGGGTATGAAACACATGCTACAGTATTACTCTTCCTTTTCCCTCAAAATCATGTCTTCTATAAAAAAAAATTCAATCAAGTATAGGAGATAGTTTAGATACACTTGGTTTAGATACACTTGGTATCTAACTGAGTCCTCAACACTGCCTTATTGATGAACTTATCTACAGGACTTCGACCTAGCACTACAAAAAAGTGAATTGTTAGAGCTATTATTCACTTTTGATCGTAATTTTATCATTGCCCGACCTTATCTTGATCTTTTATCAAGGAAGCTTCGTTTTAAGTTTGAGCTCTCATTAAAACTTCCAAGTTTGAATCTTAAAACTAATCTCATCTCCACCTATCACCAAGCCAAATAGGTGATTGTATGTGTGAGAAGGTCGAACATCTGCCCAACATACTTTTAATCTTATATATGTTTTTAACATGCATAAACACTTGTGTATGCACTTATGCAATAAAGTATTAAACTTAGTAGGCATTATGCTTGGAAAACTATTCATGATACTCAATGCAACTAGTACATCAAATTCTACGCAATCTTTAGAGATCTAGCATGCTCACTAAATACATCTCTAGCAATTGTTTTCGTAAATGGGTCTACAACAATATTTTTTGTGTGTGTATATATATATATATTATATGTTGACTTCTTTATGTGCAACCATGTCTTGTACGAAATTGTACTTTATATCTATGTGTTTGGTTCTTGAATAGTATTTGAGACCTTTAGTGAATGCAACTGCAGATTGACTATTACAATTCACTACCACTCTTGATGCATTTTTACTGAATCCTAAATGAGTCAAGAGTCATTTAAGCCAAACAACCTCTTGCACTACAAATAAAATTGCCACAAACTCAGCTTCCATTATGGATAATGCAATACAAGTTTGTTTTTTGCTAGCCTAGGAGATTACACCAGTGTTTAATAAGAAAACATATCTAGATGTTGATTTTCTTTCATCTAAATCTCCTCCCAATCAGTGTTTTTATGTTTTATTAGATTGAAGTCACATTCTTGATAACATAAAGAATAATTTATGGTTCCTTTCATATCCCTAATAATAAATTGTAATGCCTTTCATATACCTTAATATCCTTTTCGTTGCCTTCCAATAGGGTTTATCTAGATTATATTGATATATGCTTACTAGTCTAACAACATACCAAATACTAGGCCTTGTACACATTTCTGCATATATAAAGCTTCTAACTACATTAGAGTAAGGGAATTTCTCCATTTGATTCATTTCTTGTGGAGTTTTGGTGCGAATCCTTTTTCTCAAGCTTTCGCCTCTTAGAACAAGAGTATCATTTGACTTACAATCTTGCATTCTAAATCATTCCAAGATTTTCTTAACGTATGACTCCTTTGGAAGAGCTACTAGCCTCTTAAAAAAGATCTCAAGTAATATTTACTCCAAGAATGTAAGTCCCTTCACCCATGTCTTTCATTTCAAAAATGAAGGACAACCAACTTTTTACCATTACTATGTACTCCTTGTTGTTTCTAGCCAATAGTATGTCATCCATATAAAGTGATAAGATTTGAAACTTATCATTGTCTCTTTTGACACACACATAGTTAGGGGTGAGCAAAACTTGATTCAATTCGAAATAAAATTGAATTTTGAGTTAATCGAATCGAATTATTCGAGTCAACTCGTTTTCCCGCAAAGTACATGTGCTTTGAGCAAGACGGATCCTAGACGTTCTTGATTTTCAACCTAACGGTCTTCTCCATTATTCTCGTACCACAATTTTCTTCGAGTGTGGGCTCTAATTATCACGAACCAAACACAACCAAAAACTATTTATGCTTTTAGTAGGAAAGTAATTCACTCTCAATAGTAACTAGAAGAATTGTTATTCCTAGAAAAAGAATTTATACTTAGAAAATAAATTTTCTCTACTTTTTGGAAAAGTAACAATATCTCAAAGTTATGTGAAACTTATGTAAAACTTATTGTGTGAATAGCTCAACTAGTACTATCTATTCATAGGGTGAGATAGGAGAATCTTGATTGAATTAGTAAAACACAAATAATATTTATTTAATAGAAAAACCAACCTTCTGGTTAAACTAGAAGAGTGGGCGGCAAATTGTAATTATATACACTAAGGTTGTCGCCCCTCATATATAATATGAAGGGTGTCACATCCCAAAATTGAGCCTAGGAGTTTTGAGAGTATTTTAGGAATTTTAGTCTATATGTGTTCAGAATTTTGTAAGGTTGGTAATTGGTAATGTTTTTGACAATGGCTATTAGAATATTAAATCAATTTTTGAAAATGAGATTTAAATAGCTTTAATTTTAAAAATAGGACTGATTTGTAAAATAGTTAAAATTAAGAATTTTTATGAAGCAATTTGACACAATATCCAAAATCAACTTAAAAATCTCCCTTTTTTCAATTCAATTTAATGTCAACTTCTTCTCTCAATAATTTGTTTCATCTTTTGCTCTCCTAATCTCTTTCAATTTCTTTTAAACACTAACTCTTAATTTTCTTTGAATTCTAATAATCCTAAAATCATAAATACCTATAAAAACTAAGAGAAACACCTCAAAACCTTCATCACATTCATCTTCTTCATAAACGTGAGTTTTTTGATTCATGTCAAAGCTCATTTTTCTTTAAGAAAAGGTAACCAATCGTTTTCCTATGAGTTTTAAATGATATCTAGTCCTTAAAACTAAGATTTTAGCCATTAAAATGCAAGTTTTGAATAAAAGCCAAAAATGGGATCTTTAATGGTGAAATTCGGGTTTGTGTATAAAAACTTGATATTAAAGTGTTTTTCAACTTGTTTTAACATGACTAGAAGGTTTCTAAAGTTACTTTAAAGTTTCGTTTAGTATTTCTCGAGTTTTAATGAATTTTCGTCATTATAACCATTGTATGTCGAAAATATTTGGTATTTGTAGTTTTGTATGGTATAAAAGTTGGGAATCAGCCGTGGGTAAATATGTAGATGAATAAAATTCGTTTCATGCGAAAATATTAAGTGTAGACCGAGATATTAGAGTTTAAAGTTTTCTAGGTTAAAGGTTTCGATTTAAGAGAACATAGCTTAGGCTATTGTTTATGACTGTATGATATGTGTGGATGACTAAATTTTGCTTGTGTATTTGTGTGATATGTGTGGTTGAAGTATCGGAATTTACAAGACCTTCAACTAGTAAAAATAAAGGCAAAGGAAAACTTGTCTAAACTTTCGGGTTTTTAAAGAAAACGTATATTTGATGAGTGGTTTGGAATCACTGCTCGTAGATGATTCATTATGTATTTTGAAATTTAGAGATAGCCTAAAGTTCTACTTTAAATTCTGAGTGTAAGTGTTCTTATATCTACGCTTAAATATTAATGTGATTTGTGCTTAAATATTAATATAATTTATGATTAAATATTAATGTGACTTATGCTTAAGTATTAATGTGATTTATGCTTAAATATTAATATGATTTGTGCTCAAATATTAAGGTGATTTATGCTTAAATATTAATGTGGCTTGTGCTTAAATATTAATGTGATTTGTGCTCAAATATTAATATGATTTATGCTTAAATATTAATGTGGTTTGTGCTTAAACATTATGATTTATGATTAAATATTAATGTAATTTGTGCTTTATTAAGATGTGATATTGTGAACAAGCATTAGATGTTGTGACATATGCTATAAGCTTCTGATGATTGTTGTGAAAGTGAATATGTGGTAATGTTCTTCATGCCATGTGACAGAAAATATGTGGGCATGTTCTTCATGCCATGTGACTAATTATATTGTGATAATAAAGTGAATATGTAGTGAATATATGATAAAAATATGTAAAAATAATGTGGTTATTTTGGCTTTGTGATCTTATGAGACCTTTGGATATAGTTGGCATACCAAAGGATTCTTAGTACTCACGTTTGTGTTATATGTGGGGCGTTGAGGCCTAGAAACATGTTGGAGAGATAAGGAAATGTGAGCTATGCTCCATTCAACGGGATATGTTTGGTGTGTTGGAGATTGTTAGCTATATGCTTCACTTATGGGATATGTTTCGACTCTATGAGTCTAGTGTTGGTGTGTTGGAGATTCATGTATCCAATGTGTGTTGTTAGAGCTCACTATATGTTTCATAGTCTCGACAGCCAAGTTATCATAAACTGTGTTTGATTGTGATTATATGTATATATAATTGAATACACTTGGTTTGAGAATAGAGTATGCTGAAAACTACGTAAAGAATGTGTAAATAAATACAAGTGAAATGATATGAATGTAATGCATGATTGTTTATGTAGTGGTTATTTTAGGCACTCACTGAGCTTGTTAAGCTCACCCACTCTTTTTTAACCATTGCAGATATTTAGTACCAGTGTGAGTGGTGTGGTCTAGAGGGTGATCCAAGCCAAGTTGACCTTTGTACTTTTATTAGTAGGTTTATAAGTTATTTATGTTTTAGGGACCTAAGGCAATGTGTTAGGCAATATGATGGATTTATATTGATTTTTGTTATGTTCCTTTAGCTATTTGCATGCCATTATAGATTTAAAAGTAAGATATTTGAGACATGTTGAGGTTTGTTTTATATGATAAACGTTTGATAGTTGATAAATCGAGGTAAGATTGAATTATTTAACATTAAATTGATTTTTCGATAACTGTGAGAAGTGTGGTAATGAGAAGGTGCATGTCTAGGATTAGCTCTAACTAGGAAAGACTTAGTTATTAAGCGGTCAAATTTGACTCACCTCTTTTTCTTGGGACTCTACCCGGTGCACGGTTCACATTTACTTCTTTAATTTTTCCCTTAAAAGAAAAATTTGCGTGTGAAATAAAACGCGTAAATGAGGTAAGCATGATGTGAGACGGTGGTGTGACGTCTTAATATTCAGGCTCGATAACTAGGTCGGGTATAAGATGTTACATTTGGTGGTATCAGAGCTTAGGTTCAATAACACTCGGACCTAGGTGATTGTTGTATGTAGTGGAGTTTTGAAAACCCAAGTGATTAAAATTATTTTGATTTCTTGAAATGCATGAGATATCTCTTGTTTGAGTTGTTGATATATGTTAGATTGCTATGCATGTGGGGAAGAAACGGGAACGCATTGCCTTTAATCCTAAAGTTTTCTTGCATGAGCATGACTTGGATCATTTCCCCTGCCACTCACACCTTTGTTGTTTGTGTATGATTTAAACTATATTTGATATGCCTCCTAGACGTGTTATTGTGAGTGCACTTGTATATTGTATTTTTGCTTGAATTGCAAGATCCAGGATGTCAAAATAAGGCTTACGAACCCCTTTATGGTATGCAAACTTGCTTTTCCTTGTGCAAATTGTTAAAGTCTTGCTTGAATTTTTGGATATATTTTTAAAGTAAAAGTTAAAAAGAATAGTAATCAAAATGCGCAACGACAATGTGATGGTTAGTTTAAGGACGAAATTCTTTTTAGAGGGGGAGAATTGTCACATCCCAAAATTTGGCCTAGAAATTTTGAGAGTATTTTAGGAATTTTAGCCTATATGTGTTTGGAATTTTCTAAGATTGGTAATCGACAATGTTTTCAACAATGGCTATTAGGATATTAAATCAATTTTTGAAAATGAGTTTTAAATAGCTTTAATGTTGAAAATAGGACTGATTTGTAAAAGAGTCAAAATTAAGAGTTTTTATAAAGCAATTTGACCAAATATCTAAAATATATTTAAAATCCCATTTTTTAAATTCAATTTAACGTCAACTTCTCCCCATAATTTGTGCCATCTTTTGCTCTCTTAATCTTTTCCAATTTCTTTTAAACATCAATTCCTAATTTTCTTTGAATTCTAATAACCCTAAAACCTTAAATACCTATAAAAATAAAGAGAAACACCCCAAAACCTTCATCTTCATCATCATCTTCTTCAAACATGGATTTTTTTGGATTCGTGTCAAAGCTCAATTTTTTTTCAAGCAAAGGTAACCAATTGTTTTCCTATGAGTTTTAAATGATATCTAGTCCTTTAAACTAAGCTTTTAGCTATTAAAACGCAAGTTTTGAATAAAAGTTGAAAATAGAGTCTTTAATGGTGAAATTCATGTTTGTGTATAAAAACTTGATATTAAAGTGTTTTTTAACTTGTTTTAACATGATTAGAAGGTTTCTAAAGTTACTTTGAAGTTTCATTAAGTATGTCTCGAGTTTTAATGAATTTTCGTCATTATAACCATTGTATGTCAAAAATATTCGTTATTTTAAAACGTGTAGTTTTGTGTGGTTTAAAGGTTGAGAATCAGTCGTGGGTAAATATGTAGTTGAACGAAATTCGTTTCATGCGAAAAGATTAAGTGTAGACCAAAATATTATAGTTTAAAGTTTACTAGGTTAAAAGTTTCGGTTTAAGGGAACATAGCTTAGGCTATTATTTATGAATGTATGAGATATGTGGATGATTGATTTTTGCTTGTGTATTTGTGTGATACGTGTGGTTGAAGTGTCGGAATTGATAGGACCTTCAACAAGCAAAAATAAAGGCAAAGGAAAGATTGTCTAAACTTTCGAGTTTTTAAAGAAAGCGTATATTTGGTAAGTGTTTTGAAATCACTGCTCGTAAATGATTCATTGTGTATTTGGGAATTTAGAGATAGCCTAAACCCCTACTCTAAATTTCAAGTGTAAGTTTTCTTATATATACGCTAAAAAATTAATGTTTAAGAATATTAATGTGATTTGTGCTTAAACATTAATATGATTTATGACTAAATATTAATGTGACTTATGCTTAAGTATTAATGTGATTTATGCTTAAATATTAATACTATTTGTGCTCAAATATTAATGTGATTTGTGCTTAAATATTAATATGATTTGTGCTCAAAATATTAATGTGATTTATGCTTAATTATTAATGTGACTTGTGCTTAAATATTAATGTGATTTGTGCTTAAAGAATTAATATGTGATATTGTGAACAAACATGAGATGTTGTGAGATATGCTATAAGCTTATGATGACTATTATGAAAGTGAATATGTGGGTATGTTCTTCATGCTATGTGACAGAAAATATGTGGGTATGTTTTTCATGACATGTGACTGATTATATTGTGATAATAAAGTGAATATGTAGTGAATATATAATAAAAATATGTAATAATAATGTGGTTATTTTGGCTTTGTGATCTTATAAGACCTTTGGATATAGTTGGCATGCCAAATGATTCTTAGTACTCACATTTGTATTATATGTGAGGCGTTGAGGCCGAGGGACATGTTGGAGAGATAAGGAAATGTGAGCTATGCTCCATTCAATGGGATATGTTTGGTATGTTGGAGGCTATTAGCTATATGCTTCACTTATGGGATGTGTTTCGACTCTATGAGTCTAGTGTTGATGTGTTGGAGATCCGCGTATCCAATGTGTGAGGATAGAGCTCACTATATGTTTCATAATCTCAACAGCCAAATTATCATAAATTGTGTTTAAATGTGATTATATATATGCATGACTTAATATGCTTGTATGTGAATCTAGTGTGTTGAAATTATGTAATTAATGTGTAAATAAATCTAAGAGAAATTATGTGCATATGTTGTATGATTGTTAGTTCATGCATGATGATTGTTTATGTAGTGATTATTCTAGGCAGTCATTGAGCTTGTTAAGCTCACCTACTCCTTTTTAACCATTGCAAATACTTAGTACCGGTGGGTATGGTCTCGAGGATGATCTAAGTCAAGTCGACCTTTTTACTTTTATTAGTAGGTCTATAAGTTATTTATGTTTTGGGAACCTAAGACAATGTGTTAGGCAATATGATGGACTTATATTGGTTTTTGTTATGTTCTTTTAGCTATTTGCATGCCATTATAGACATGAAAATAAGATATTTGAGACATTTTGAGGTTTGTTTTATATGATAAATGTTTGATAGTTGATAAATCGATGTAAGATTGAATTATTTAAAATTAAATTGATTTTTCGATAATTGTGAGAAGTGTGGTAAAGAGATGGTGCATGTCTAGGATTGGCTCTAGCTAGGAAAGACTTAGTTTTTAAGCAGTCAAATTTGACTCACCTCCCTTTCTTGGGACCTTACCTGGTGCACGGTTTACATTCACTTCATCAGTTTTTCCCTTAAAAGAAAAATTTACATGTGAAATAAAACGTGTAAACGAGGTAAGCATGATGTGAGCCGGTGGTGTGACATCCTAGTATTCGGGCTCGGTATAGGGTGTTACAAGGAAAATTAGGTCTCTCATATATTGGGTCCATTTATATATGCTTCTTAGACTTTTAATGCAATACTTTATAATTTAATCTAACTCAATACATGTTTTTTATTTCCCTAAATGAATAAATATTATTGAATTTAATTTAGTTAATTTAAATTAAATAATTTTTTTAACCCAATTCTAATTCCATTAATATCATGATAAGTTTACCATAAAAGAATCAATTATGAAATATATTTAATTTACATGTTCAATGGATCCACAATAACTAATTAATTTTATTTTATTTTTAAACTTCAATTATTTAATTAACAATAATTTGAAAAACTTAAATTAATTATCAAGTCATTTCTATGCTTAGTGAGAAAACACATTCATTTGCAAATGTGACCCGTTTCTCTAACTTAATACCAAGGAGACGAGAAACCACAAGGGGACGAAACATATTAATAGAAAGTATCACATCATAAGGGAGACAGTTGCAAACAAAATTGTGGATGTAATCAAGGTTGCATCCGACGACAACCTTTCAAACCTGTTTACCAAGCCTCTCCTAGATAGGAGTTTTGAGAACATGTGGAGAGCATAAAAATGCAGAATATGACTCATCTACTTCACTATGGCAAGTGAGAGATTGTTGGATATGGTACCCTAAGTGTTGTATATTCATTTATAAACTTGTAATTTTTTCGAATAGATTTGTTAATAAAATAATTCACGAATTACATTAATATACTTTGTATAATGTCGTCATGTGGTTTTTGCATGCAAAGCAAAATAGAAGTAAATAATGACTCTCTGGTTATTTAATGTTTAAGATAATACTAAGCGGTATTACGTGGTTGGATCGTAAAAGACAACATGTATTAGTAGAAGAACCTAAACATTTCCTTAGTCTAATCGGAACTGAGCAAACTGATTCAAGGACTAATATATCATCTATCAAGTTCAAGTGGGGAGATGCCTTGTTTTGTGTATCGAAGCGGATGACTCTAAAAAAATAGAGACATAGATGTGACTGACTAAACTGACATTAAATCAGATTGGACCCAAGAAGAATATATCCTAAATCCGTTTATAGATTTATTCATAAAATAAATCTACTTTGTATATTCATTTATAAACTTGTAATTTTTTCGAATAGATTTGTTAATAAAATAATTCACGAATTACATTAATATACTTTGTATAATGTCATCATGTGGTTTTTGCATGCAAAGCAAAATAGAAGTAAATATTGACTCACTGGTTATTTAATGTTTAAGATAATACTAAGCGGTATTACGTGGTTGGATCGTAATACAGAAAGACAACATGTATTAGTAGAAGAACCTAAACATGTCCTTAGTCTAATCGGAACTGAGCAAACTGATTGAAGGACTAATATGTCATCTATCAAGTTCAAGTAGGGAGATGCCTTGTCTTGTGTATCAAAGCGGATTACTCTCAAAAAATAGAGACATAGATGTGACTGACTAAACTAACATTAAATCAGATTGGACCCAAGAAGAATAGATCCTGAATCTGTTTATAGATTTATTCATTTGTGAAGTTCAAAGTGTGTCATACCTTAATCTTGAGTAGATAATGGACTATGTATATGTGACTCGTATACTTTGATGTAAGTAAAAACCTGAGTTCAAATAAATAAGGAACCAAAATCCTGTGGGTTGGGTATATGACTTTTGTAGTATGTGATATCATTCACAATAGAGGAATTCATAGCCCAAGACATGGGTAAATGGTATCCTCTCATTGGCATTTTATGATAGATGAAAATTAAATATGACCATGGGTCGTTCGTCTTTGTGATGAAAGAGTTTATTACTATTTGATAGTTATTCACATTTCATGAAGGAATAGTATTGATTATCATGAGATAAAATAGGATCATATTGAGAGAATGAATTTAACCCAAAGCAAGTAAGGATAAGTTGGATTTGGTGCCCTAAGTGTAGTATATTCGTTCTTAAACTTGTAAGTCTTTTTTGAACAGATTGATTAATAAAACAAATTCATTGATTACATTAATATACTTTTTATGATTGTCCTCAAATGGTTTTTACATGCAAAGCAAAATGGAAGAAAATGTTGCTCACTGGTTGTCTAATGTTTAATTAGTACTAAGCGATGTTACATGGTTAGATCGTAATACAGAAAGACAACTTATATTAGTAGACGAACCAAAAAAATATCCTTATTGTAATTAGAAACAAACAAATCGATTGAAGGACTAATATGCCATTTATCAAGTCCAATTGAGGAGATGCTTTGTCTTGGGTATTAGAGTGGATGACTACCAGAAGATAATGACATATTTGTGATTGAATAGACTGATAGTACATCAGACTAGACCCAAGAAGAATAGATCCTAGATCCGTTTATGGATTTATTCACTTGTAACGTTCATAGTGTGGCATACCTAAATCTTGAGTGGGTGACAGACTATGTATGTGTGACTTATACACTTTGATGTCAATAAAAGTCTGAGTTCGAACAGATAAGGAACCTAAAGCTGGTGCGTTGGGTGTATGACTTTTACAGTATGTAGCGTCATTCACAATAGTGGAATTCATATTCCAAAACATGGGTAAGTGATATCCTCTTATTGGCATTACATAGTTGATAAAAGTAAACGTGGCCACGGGTTGTTCGCCTTTGTAATGGACGACTTAGTTACTATTTGATAGTAATTGAATTTTCATGAAGGAAGATGTAATGATTACTATGAGATAAAATAGAATCATATTCAGAGAGAAAATATTATTTAACATAATAAATTGAAGTTTATTTTGGGAAGTAGAAAAATAAAATCGGGTTTGATCAAATTAGAAAGTATTGAGTCAAAAAATCTGGTAAGTACTCATAATTGGACATGATGTGAGAGAGACTCAAAATCCCGTCATGGAACATGTAGGGGGTGAAAACCCTAGTAGGAATACTAGGAGATTTCTTCTACCCTTGATACATGCATGTGAGTGTCTGATGAAAAATTGATTGGAACAAAATCCAAGTCATCCATGACAATACCAATTGGGTTGAAAGATGAGGAGAATTCAGGAGAAAATCCAATTGAAATTCCCATTAGGCCTATGACTTGGGCCAGATCCAAGAAGCTCAAAGAGCCACTGTTAGGGTTGATACGGCAAGTCTCGAGCATGAGAAGTCCAATTTCTATTGTACTCAAGACAATGATCCAATTCCCTGCAACTTGTTGCATATGACAGTTTGTTTAGTTTGAATAAACTCTTTAGTTTTAAATTATGTGCTAAATGCATCTTTGTTTAATAATATGCATCATTAAATATTTCTTTTGTTAAATGAATCTTTGTTTAATAATCTACATCATTAAATGTTTTGTTTGTTAAATGCATCTTTAAAGATCTGCATTATGTGTTTTTATATTAAATAAGTCATGCATTAAATCATCTCATTTGTTAAAGTATGGTTTAAGTTTCATGTTCAATTAATTCGTATGCATGAGTGTTATTAAATATGTTATTTTTATGAGTGTTTTAAGTTATTGTTTAATGCTTAAATATCTATTTTGCAGGTGACTTTTTCATATGACTAAAGGCTTTTCAAGTTGGAATGTTTCAAAGATTTTTAAAGAACATTCTGGAGGTTATTTAATGGACCATAGGAGACTCTTTAAGTCTGAACGTTTTTGGAGTCTTTAACCTTTATCAAGATGCCATTTAAGAGGATGTTACACAAGCTAATACAAATCGGTTTCAAGGGAGCTAAATGGGCAACCAATAAACACATTAAGGATACAATAAGTCTTCATTAAGGAGAAATGTCATGCCTTTTTAGCTACATCAGATCCTAATGAAGAGACACAGGTTAAGGATACAATAATTCTTCATAAGGAGAAATGTCATGCCTTTTCAACTACATCAGATCCTAATGAAGAGACATGACTCATTGACTTCCCTACAAGAGTTAAAAACGAAATTAGTGCTTGTATTAACTTTGGTTAATGGCCGAATATGAAAGGTTTCACATAGGCATTTGAATAGTCACAGAAGTGTCTATAAATAACCTGTAAGTAGAACCTTGTTGGCTAATGAATATTTCTGAGTTTATGCGAGAATTCTATCTCTTTGTTCTTGATCTAACTTACTTGGACTTATCAAGGAATTTCTTGTGGCATCAACCCCTTTTCATTTAAACTTATCACTTCCTTTCTTCTTTCTAAAGTGTGGCGTCCTAATATATCGTTGGTTCCTATTTTGCTAAATAGTGGGTCATAATTTACCTTTTCTTTTCTTCTTGATTTGTTTGTTATTTCGTTGAATAGAAATCGAGTCACGATCATTCATATCGTTGGTTCATTTATAAGTGTTTGATTCGTGTAAGTCATCCATCCAATATCCTTTTCATCATTGTCATCAACCAAGCTTCCATTATTCATAATTTCACCTTGAATATCAAATCGAGACGATACGGAATTAGATGATCGACAAATCCAGCGTATTGTAATCAAATCCACAAATACGATCACACATCAACCCTAATCCTACTATAAGTAGGAAGTTATTTTTCTATATGAGATAAACCTCTCTAATTCAACATGGGTTCTACTTTCTTTCCCTATAAGTAGATGACACTATTAGACTATTTAACATAACTTTAAGATATTGTTATTATACCAAAAAATAGAGAGAAATTATTCTAAACTATGAAATATATTTTTTCAGGAATAACAATTCTTTCGGTTTCTATTTTGAACAGAGTTTTTTCCTTTTTCACTTCAAAAGAAAAGAAAACTCTTTCTAGTTTTGTGTTTTGATTCAATTGGTTCGAGCCCACATTCAAAGCAGTTTGTGGTACGAGAATAGCAAGTAAGATCATTTGGTTGAAAATTGAAAAACATCAAGGATCCGCTTATTCGAAAACACAATTATGATTACGGTCTAAGGTTTATTACTATAAATATTACAAACCGGGTCAATTTTCAAAATTTTAATTTTCCGTTGTGCAAGAATTTTTTTTTCAAACCAAATTTTTTACAATAAGATATCCTATGAGAGTAACACACTTATGACAAGGCCATTAGACAAACACTGTTTGAGTTGCTTTCGTAATGGTATGTCATTAGGGAGAGCTCAGTCACGATATTATAATGGAGGGAGAGTGTAAGACAATTGATTTAGAGTTGAGGGAGATGAAGGCTTTGAGGTGTAATGGTGGGTTTCAGTTGAGAGAGGAAGCTAGGAGGGACGGAGAAAGATTGTGGGCCTTTCTTTCTTTTCTTTTTTGTTTTAAGGATGGTGGCATGTGAAAGATATAAGGGTCGATGGTGTAGGATGGCTGATAGGGGTTGTCAGCAGGGTGTGGTGGCGACAATGTAGGCAATTAGGAGGAAGGTTGATGGGATTTGCTGATAGGGGTGATGGGTAGTACTATAAGGGTCAAATTGTAAAGTTTAGAAACTTTAAGGTTTTGATTGTAAAATTTGAAAACTTGAAGGGGTCATGGCCTCAATGGTTAAATACTGCTGATGGTCATAGTGATCCTCATGGGTTAAATGAGACAATGGTGTTGATGGTCAAATAGGGTTAGAGAGGAGAGGGGGGCAAAATAAGAAAGTAGTCATGATGTTAATGGGGCACATAGGGTAGAGACAGACTTAGAAGAGAGATTTGAATATTACTCTGTCTTGGATGATGAGGATGAAGAGATAGGTAGCATATTTAAGAAGTTTGAAACATTTAGGGAGAAAGAGAAGAACAAGCTGTTGGGGTAGATGATCTATTGCTTGGGGTCATTCAAGGGGGAAATATGACAAATAGGAATATTTCAATGTTTCAAAATTTATATAAAAACTAATCATCAATATGTTCAACTTTATATAAATAGTAAAATATCTTAAATGACAAAATATACCAACACTAGATAAGTATACAAATCACCATGCGGGGCAACTATTCTCCGAAATCTGAATCAACCTCCATGAAAAGATGGAATTCGATAGGTAAACAAAATTTATCCAAAGTGAAGGGGTGAACTTACATGTAGATTTTGTATTCTCAACTGCCTGCGTAAAATGCAACTCAAAAGGAAAGTACTTACAATTCTTGAAATAGATTTTAAGGAAAGTTGTGTATGAAATAAGGGGCCCTTTATATAGGAAAGGGTATCTCTTTCTCATATGTGTCTAAAAACCAGTCAATCCAGAGAAATGCTTATTCATGGCCCTATCCTTCCTGTAATTATTATGTCTTCCACCACCCCTTCTTCCCCTGCCCCTATGATTTCCTACATTCCCTCTCTCTTCAGCTTCAGTGTTGTCGGGCGGGTTATCTTGCTCCGCTTGCGGCTCTCTTTGTCTTCCTCCTCCCCTTCTTCCTCTGCCCCTAGGGTTCCTTGTATGTTCCCTCCCTCCCGTTTCAGAAACATCAGGCTGGTTGGTTTGCTCCTCATGCTCCACCAGCTTCTTAACTGCACCAAGGGGAAGGTTGCCACCGCGTCCGAGGCCATGTATTAATTCCTCCTGAGCTTGGGTTACTAGTGAAGCTTCATTGGCATTTGCAACTGCAACTGAACCTGCAACCTTATAACTATAATTCTTACCATCCTTGACATAGTATTGGGGTTTCTTTCTTGAGCCCCACTTTGAACTAGGCATAGTTTGACCAGAACTTTCAGGTTGAATCTTTCCAAAGTTCGAGCTGAGTTTGTCACTTAATATTTCAGTTTCCTCCACCCCTGACTCTGCAACACTTAGACCTAGGTCATCGAAAGAGTCATCATACTCATCTTCGTACTCGTACTGAGAAATCAAAGCAACTTTTCTTAATGAATCGTTTTCGTCTCTGCTATCAAGAGTAGCAGAATCGGGCGAGTCATCTTTAGACTTCCTAATAAACCTCCCAACTGTAGATGAGGATGAAACAGATGGACCTTCAATTGGTTGTCTGTTAACTACCGCTACAGTTGTGGTTGAGGATACTGCTATGGTGTCAACCAGTTTCCCTTTCCCTTTATCAGCATAAACCATTTTACCTTTCCCTTTATCAGCATCAACCATTTTCCCTTTCCCTTTATCATTCCTGCTCAGGGTTGAAGCAGACTTGGGCACTGGCATTGTCTCCAGGGAAGTGTCCAAGGCCAGCAGATCTTCATGAAGTGTCCCCTCAAGAATCCTCTGAATAACCTCTTCCGGATTCTGGTTATAAACTTCAAGGCATGCAGCTATAAACCCTTTGCCATAATCAGGAAAGAGATCTTTAACTTGGCTGATTTTTGATTGCATAATTGCTGCATCTTCATCCATCTGTACCTTGCTGCTTGCCACAGAGGCTGACATGGGGGGTTTAGGGGTTTGCTCTTCAGCAATGCCCTTTGTTGAAAACATCATAATCCCAGATAGATACTGAAACTGTTCATCATCCATGAATATCCACCCTGCACAAAAGTTGTCGAATACAAATTACTGTATAGAAGTGCAAGCACATTTCTGAAAGAACGAGAATAATGAAGGATTGGTGAACATCCTCCAATGCAGAAGTTTAATGATTAGATGACTTCAGAAAAGAAAAAGGCCCAGTTCACAACTATTACAGCAATACATAATCGCTCTCCACCATGTATTAAGATAATGATTGTCCTTCTAATCAAATAACAATAGAAATACGCAATTCCACCTAGAGTGCAAAATTTATAACTGCAATGAGAAACAAAATAAATAACTCTCTAATATGATTAGCATATTCATAGACTTAAAAAAGGAAATATATGTGGCTAATTCACCAAATGGGCATTAAGGCTGACATCTAAGCAGTTTTCAGTAATGTTGTTACCAGCCATATGGGGAGAGGCACCTAAGTCTATTTTAAGTTCCTTCTTCTCTCTTCCCCAATATTCCTCCCATTTTTGTATATAGACAAATTCAATATGAAATAGAAATTGATTATAAAGGAAGTATCTCAATTTTAAGTAAAGGAATGATTTTAATTAATGCACTGACCAGTATTCTGCAAATTCTCAAGTTTGCTCATTATATTGCAATTCTTTTCAACACTCTTAAGGAAAGTATCTTGTTTCTCATTCTCCAGACTTTGCAATGAAACTCCATTTATCTCCCTTAGAGTTTGAACTAAAATATCGGCTCTTATAAATGGATCTTCCACTGTGGCTGGAAACATCTTTGATGCAGTTGGAATGGGATGTCCATCCAAAAACACTTCATCACTAAGATAGCAAATATCTAATAGTTTCCAACCAAGTTTGACTATTCTCGAAGATAACATCTTCAAACTTATAGCAATATCTGTTAGCATTGTGAATTCTCCTGATTTAGTACTGCTTTGAAAACCTCGCTGCAAAGATGGAAGTAAATTGTCATGCAGACGTGAAAGAGCTGTGAGCAATTCTTCATTTCCATAACTGCATAGATAGAGAAGTTTTATATTAAATTGCATCAGAGCATAACTTCCTGTATAATTTGCAAGGAAAAAGATGGGACACATCCACAAAGAAATTCCCCACATAAATAATAAAAGAAAATGATTAAGACAATAACAACATAAAGTAGTTATGATCCACAATCAGTTAGGTTAAGCCCAGTGCAAATATCTACTCACAACCATAAAATTTCATACAACATCCACGGTTCTTACTGCATGAATAACAAGTGTGTACTTCATATAGAATAGAAATTCCAGTAATAAAAGAGGTACCTCATTTCAACAGGGCTAGAGAAAAAAACAGCTGCCGGTCTGTACGCGATAATAAAAGCATCCATAGATACAATGGCATCATTAATAAAGTCCATCACCTGTCGCAAGACGTGATCAAATAATTTTAAAGCTTCACAAGACGCAGAGAAAATCAACTTGAGATAGGAATAAGCCAATGATTCAGGAGGTCATCCTCTAATACTACAACTTCCTGTTTTGGCAAGTCCTCCACCCCTTCTTGACACAGGTCTGTGATGCTCTGTATTTATATATGTTCATTGATTCATATTGAGATAAAATGAAAATTATTTTGTTCAAAATATACATACTGGGCATCTTTTTTGTTTTTTTCCGGTGAAAATCATCCCCAAAAATAAAATACAATGCCATAATATCTTCCAACTGTGAGTTCAGAGAATGATAAAAGCAATAACAACAACAAACCTCCAAAAAGTCAGTATGAAGACGATCAAATCCATGATCTCCATGATTTCCAGAAGAGAGAAGGACCTATCCAGTATTAGCAACACATAAGAAAGCAATTGTAAGTGTCATGACTAAGCAAAGCTACAGATAAAGGGAGAAACTAAGAGAAATGTACAAACTGTCAAACATATCACTCAGATAAGGAAAAAAATGTTCCAGACTCAAAGCAGATTACAAAGTACCTCCAAAGATGTGCTGCAGCGTTCATGCATTGTGTGAACAATACTCAAGAAATGAGACAATACCCCAGTCAGATTATCATGGATTGTAGGCTGAGCTTTCAGAGCATTTGCAACCTGAAAATAAATCAAGTGTGAGAAAGACAGGGAGAGAGAGAGGAAGGACCTGAAAAAGAGCAGGAAGGGGACTCGCTTGAGGCATACGAGGATATCTCCTACCTTGCACAACTAGGAGATACAGAAGACTAATTTGAAATAAAAGGATATAGACATGCAGCACTTGATACATCCCAGAAGAATGAATTTAAGGTGGAAAAGTCCATGGCCAATTTACAATTTAGCTACTTAATATGATTACTTAAATTAGAAACCATAGGAAGTAATTTTTATCTAAACCATCTTGATATGCCTCGTTTGACTCTGAAAGGTTTCACTGCAATTTGAAATTTCTAGGTGACAGCTAGAGGCATCTCCAGGATCAATAAATTAAAACATCTCCTTTTGACAATAATGGATTTGAAGATTATCAAGCATAAATCTAACTGTAATGAAAAGGAAGCAGTAAATCCTTTGAAAAGGAAGCAGTAAATCCTTAGTTAAGAAGAGTTACTTGCAGCGGGAATTAAAACAGATTGCCTTCAAAACACTAGCTCAAATATAAGCCTTAAAATGGTTTAAAATATGAGAGAAAAGAAATCAAGTCTTCAATCACTTGTACAAAAGAAGGCTTACCAGCAATTTAGTCAGATCATCATTTTCATGACCATATATAGCGCATATGTCCAACAACTTAGGCAAGTCCAGCAATTTCTTCTCCTGCAAGATGACTACAGGAAGAATTAGTGAAAAAAATGTGCATATAAAATACTCTATACATTGAAATTTAACAACAATTTTGGGGATAAATTAGATTGAGCAGCACATGTGACCAAAGTAAAATACATTCATCCTCCAACAAGAAGACACGGAAAAGAGACAACCTACCTGCATGGTCGTTGGAACTAAGGCTATCGGCGGCTCTAGCACCAGGGTCCCGATTTGAAGATCTAAAATAGCAAGAAGGTCCATTGCAATTTACCAGATAAAAGGGTGAAAATGTAAGAAAGAGTTATAAGACTTCAAACTTACATTCGATACAACACCATGAAGACACGGCGGCTTAGTTCAAACTCTCCAACAATAACCCCTGCAACGATCCCTTTCACACCGCGATGAGGAAAATCATACCACCTGCTTCTAAACTGCAAGAAGCTGTCCAAAAATTCATGCAAAGAAGTGTCGCCAGCCACTGGCAAACAAGCACAATAAATAAGACTTCGAGAGAAAACAAAAACCGTAAATGCATTTAAAAAGAATAAAAACACGATCAAATATCAGTTAAAATACCTTGCTTCCAGAATTCTCTGGGACTGAGCTTGAGCAAGCAAGACAACTCTCTGTTTAAGAGGTCAACAACTCTCTGTGATTCCACTGGATCCAATCCTCCTTCCTCCGCGCTGAGGCCCGCCGCCACGGCTTCATCTTGGGGTAAGTAATTTACGAAATTCCCATTAGAGAGACTGGATGGAGTTGCTTTGTTTGGCACCCAATCCCCATTCTCTCCCATCCGAAGACGGCTGCTGGAAGGCGGAGCATCGTGCTGTTTGGGTAGGGATTGCCTGATAGAATTAGAGAGGGAGGTGGGATTAGGGTTTGGGTTAGGATTTGGATTTTGATTTTTGGGGATGAATTTCTTCTGGGATTTTTGGAAATTATGCCTGTTGTCGCCGTCTTGCCTATTGCCGTGAGTATACCTATTAGACATGGCTTTGGGTTTTCCTTTAAAAAAATTTGATTACTTCTCTTGTGCTTTTGCTGAGATATATTCTCAGTGTTAAAAAAGAAGAAAGATTGAAACACTTCAGAGAGTTTTTCAATTTATAGTTGTCGCTGTCATGGGTTATAATTTTTCAGTTTCCCTACCGTAATTTGGAAATCTCTGAAATGATCTTCCTTTTGCTAAATAGAATTTTGTAAGAAATTTTAATAATTTTAAAATTTGTAAAATATTTAATATTATTTTATTATAAATAATTTTATAAAAAATCAATTATTTACAAGATTCAATAATTTATTAAAAACATTATAATATTATAATAAAATCAATCATTTTAATTAGCTCACCATAAAACTCCCTTTAATTTTTCTAATATTCATATTTATAATAAAAAAATTAGATAAAATCATTTATTATTTACTAGAAATTATGTCATACATAAATTCTCTCCACTAAAAGCGTTACATTTTTCATTATCGTTTTTTGACAACGTTAATAAACAATTTTTTTGGCTCAATTCTTGAACATCCCTTCTTTTTATTGAATTATTCATTTTCCTTATTTCCATTGGTTGGTTCGTATCTTAGCAATCGTGACAGAGAGGTTTGCTTTTCTCTCCTTTTTGCAATCAACAATCTTGTTCTTATCTTTTCTTTTTCGAATTCTTTTTATTTTTTTGTTTAAGTTACCGTCAGTTGATTTGTTCTTTCATTACGTCTTGTTTATTTTTTTTTATTTCTCGTCTTTTTTTCTTCCCTTTCTAACCAATTCATTTCCCTTGTTTATGTTCATTTTTTCCCTTTCTCGTTCTTTGTTCTTTTTCCTTCTCCCAATTCTGACTCTTCTTCTATCTCATCATGACGAGATCCCGTCTATTTGAAATCCTTATTGATTTCAACCCTATTTATAAGAAGATTAAACTCCTTTCCCTTGATAAATCCCTTATCAAGCCTATGTTATGGGAGGAGTTAGTTTGTTAAGTTAGTTGTTGCTACGTTGCGTTTTAGCGAATGTTAGTAAATAAAACGATGTGTTTTAGTTAGTTTTTATGTTTAATTGAAACGGTGAGTTTTGCTGTTGGTGGTTACAGTTGTTGAATAACAATTTTCGTAACCAACTTTGTAACAACTGCTTCTTTCCATTTCAAGTAGAGAAGGAAAATGCAATTCTATCAATGAAAAAACAACTTCTTATTCGATAATTCTCTTCTCCTTTCTTCATTCTTTTCTCATTTCTAAAACTAACTTAACAAAGGTATTAGAGAAAGTCTATCCTCCATGATCGGTGATGGAGTTACCACCCATCTTCAAAAAGAGGTTGGACATCTTCAACATGAACTTGCCTAACTTCAGATCGAGTTATCCCATTAGGACGCCAAGCTCGACACTTGTTTGAAGGAGCTCAGAGATGAAGACCATTATGAATTCTTAGTTATGCCTTTCAGCATCAAGGTCTAATGAATGATGTGTTTAAGTCATTCTAAGGAAATTTGTCTCGATGGTCTTTGAGGATAAACTAGTTTTCTCGGTTACCTGGTCTGACCACTTATTACATCTTAAGGAGGTCCTTCATTTGTTAAGGACTCATCGATTTTATGCAAAAAGGAGCAAATACAGTTTACGAACTTTAGAAATCAAATACTTGGGCCATGTTATTTCAAATGGCTCAGTAGCTATGTACATTTCCAAAGTAGAGTGCGTGGTTCAATGGCCAGTGCCAACTTCAGTGAAGAAGTTAAGGGGTTTTTGGGCTCTCTGGCAATTATCGTAGATTCATCGAAAACTATGGTGCTTTAGCCAAACCAATTACTATGTTACTTAAGAAAGATGTGGTGTGGGAATGGATTAGTCCTTCCAATGAGGCCTTCCAACAGCTGAAGCAGGCCATATGCAATTATCTTGTCCTTGCTTTCACTAATTTTCAATTTGAGTTTTGCATAGACACAGATGCTTGTGGTCATGGAATTGAGGTTGTTCTACAACAAAAAGGGATGACCTATTGCTTTTTTTAGTAATGGTCTTGGGGTCAAACATCAAGCACTCCTCATACATGATAAAGAGATGCTATGTGTTCTCCCCGCAATCAAGAAGTGGCATCTATATTTGGTTGGCATGTGCTTTCAAATTCGCACTGACCACTAAATTCTTCGATTTTAGCTGATAAATATGCTATCATACCTTTTCAACAAAAGTGGATGGTGAAAATGTTGGGGTATGACTATGTGGTTACTTATCGAAAGGGGGTTCAAAATGTAGTGGCTCATGCACTTTCAAGAAAATCTCAGGTTCAAGTTGGATAATTCCTTTAGTACAGTGGTAGCATCACTGTATCTGACTTGTTGATAAGAGCCCAAGATTTTTGGTAGCCTGATCCTAAGCTCAACAAGCTTTGCCTAGAGGTTCAACAACAACCTACCTTGCATCCCAAGTATTCATGGGACGGTAACGTTTTAAGAAGGATGTGTAAAGTGGTTGTTGGGAACAATGGTGACCTTAGAAAGGAGATGTTTTTACACTTCCATAAGGGAGTTACAGGAATCCATTCTAGAGTCCATGCCACTCAACACATGCTTTCAAGTCTCTTATATTGAAAAAAGATGTCTAAAGATATCAAAATATGGGTGTGAGAATGTGAAGTCTGTTAGAGATGTAAGAGTGATAACTTTGCTCACCCAGGACAACTTCAACCTTTGCCTACTCCTAATAGAGCATAGGCAGCTGTGAGCATAGATTTTATTGAAGGGCTACCCAACTCGAGAGGGAAGGACACCATATTGATAGTGGTTGATATACTCAGTAAGTATGGAATTTTATGGCTTTATCTCACTCTTTCACTGCTTTGACAATGGCTCGGGAATATTTGAATCAGGTTTACAAGTTGCATAGGGTTTCAGAATCCATTGTGTCAGACTGTTACCAGGTTTTCATTAGTCAATTCTGGAAAAAGTTGTTCAAGAGGCTTGGTACTAGATTACACCTTTCCACTGCTTACCATTTGAAGATTGATGGGCAAACAAAGGTGCTCAACAAATGCTTGAAGTGATATCTGAGATGTAGAACTGGTGAAAGACCAAGAGATTGGTTGCTATGGTTACCTTTAGTAGAGTGGTGGTACAACTCTACCTTCCTCTTGGCAATCTAGTCTACATATGAGGCTCTATATGGTCAAGGACCTCCTCATCATTTACCTTATTTGGTTGGACTGTCACCTATAGACATTGTTGATAGGAGTCTTCAACAAAAGGATGCAGCAAGGAAACTACTCAAGTTTCTTTTAAAAGAGCTCAAGATAGGATGAAACATATAGTAGATCGTAGGATAAGTGATAAAAAATTTCAAGTGGGTGATTATGTTTATCTCAAGTTGCAATACTACAGGCAACATACTGTGAGGAAAGTCCAAAACCAAAAACTATATCCTAAGTTTTCTGGGCCCTTTACTGTAGAGCTAGAGTAGTAAAGGTGGCATACAGGTTGCAGCTACTACATTCTCAGGTTCACCCCACTTTTCATGTTTCTAAACTTAAGAATTATATGGGGAAGACAGTTGTTCAGTCTGTTCTACTAGTAGTTGGTGTTGATGGTACCATGCTCAAATAACTTATTCACATAGTGGATCGGTGTATGGTCAAGAGGGGAAATCAAGTTGCCGTTGAGGTATTAGTGGAAAGGACAAATACGTTTCCTGAGGATTCTACATGGGAACCTCTGTAGAAGCTGCAACAAAGATTTCCTTCATTCGATCTTTGAGGACAAGGATCTTTCAAGGAGGGAGTACTTGTTATGGGAGGAATAAATTTGTTAAGTTAGTTGCTGCTACGCTACGTTGTAGTGAATGTTAGTAAATAAGACAATGCATTTTAGTTAGTTTTTATGTTTAATTGAAACTGTAAGTTTTGTTGTTAGTGGTTACAATTGTTGGATAACAGCTTCCATAACCAACTTTAAAATATGAGTTTGATGTATTTATTGTAGTAGAACTTGTGTGTAAATTAGAATCATATTATCATCCCTCTACTAGCTTTCCAATGCCTGGGTAATTTTATGCATGTTGAATATTTCAAGAATCATCTGTGATATGATCAGATGCATCGATGTCGAGGAGCCATGATGATGTTAGGGCACCTTGTCTGGATGCAAAGTTAGCCCTTACTTCTTGACTGTTATGAGATATAGATTTGCAAACCTGCGCAATGTGACCATAGTGGTCATATTGGTTGAGACATTTGAATTTATTGGGTTAGCCATAGTTCAGTTAGAGGTATTGTCTGCATTAATGAAGCTTGAACGTAGGAGAAAAAAATAGGTTTGAAGCTAAGTATTTTATATTATCCTATGAACTAAACCAATAACAATTAATGAACATGAAACATAAAGGACATTTTACCAAACCAAGCATCAAACCCTTACAAAATTCAAGAGACATTTAAGAAATAAATATTCTAGGACAATGTGATTATGAATATGATGGTTTATAGGTATAAAAAGCTCTTAAGAAAAAATAAAAAGAAATTAATTAAGCCCCTTGACTTAATTCATATATAATTGAGCTTTTATTGTTAACAAATAATAATAATGATAATTAGGTTCCTCCATTAATTGTTTTGGTTATTAAATTCTTTGGTCGTTAAAATTAACTAACAAATTAACCTATCATAAAGTGACACGTGATAACTGTAAATATAATCATTTATTTTTCTAGTAAATACATATAAATTTTGAAGAACTTACAAATAATTATGAAAGCTATTAAAAATTATAACAAATTATTAAAAACTATAGAATTATAAATGAATATAAAATTATTTAAAATTATAAAAAATATTGTTATGTTAGCATGTAACATTGTCCTGACATACAATGCAAATGGGAGATGTCACTTGAACACATATATAACAAAAATCTTGGAGTTATTTAAAATTTTTGAATCTTAAAACATTTTTACAAAACAATTGAATCAAGTTTAAGATAATTTGGGGACTTTAGAAACAAATAAAAATCATTTGGAAAAGGTTTAGAAGTGATTGGGGTGTCCAAGATTAGAAACAAGCCATCAAAAACCAAAACGAGTCAGAATAGTGTGGTGGCCCACATTTAGGGTAGTTGTATCGGTATCTCTAGTGTAATGTATCGATACATCTACCACAAGTTACCCATTTTGGCCCTTTGACTCAATTGTTCTAAAACAACTAAGCAAAATACCGATGCTTAGATCCTTGGAGTTAAAAATTAATTCAAAAACACTATAAACCATCCTCAAACACTACCAAAATATATCAAAATATTTCAAAAATTATAACACAATTTCTAAAACTCATTAAACCTCAAAATACAAGAAATACATTTACAAAATTTGAATAACATAATAATGCTTCATTAAGAAAACACAAAGAGATTTGAATTACAAATCAAATTTATAAATACAACTTCAATCTAAGTTTTTATGCACATGCCAAAATCTTAATACAAATGATAACTATCATAGATGCTCACCTTGCTCTTGGTTCTCTTTGCTGTTAGACTTACTTTTTTTCTTGCTTCTTCTTGGCCCAGTAAAACTTTTCAGTATGTCCAGACTTTTTGCAAAAAAATACAAAATTTAGATTTGTCTTTTCCCTTGAATCAACAATCCTTTTCAGCATGATTTTTTCTCTTACAAATAGGACATGTTGGAAACTTTCCATTCTGACCACTAGTGGAAGAAACAACAACATTGTCCTTGTTTGAGCTTTCAAATTTCTTCCCGGAGTTGTTGAACTTTACTCCTCTGTGAGCAACAAGAAAAACACCTTGTTGAGTTTTGACAGCTCTCAAGGGAGCAACAAAGAAATCAGCAAATGAAAGAATAAAAATAGAACCAAAAACTCTCAAAGTTGAGAAGAAAATCTAAGTTTTTCATTGATTAAAATCTGATATAAAACAACATTACATAAGTAGTAAACAATAACATGAAGAAAAAAGACATTGCTTGTACAAGTGAACAAGCTGTTACATCACAATAATCATTCCTAAATTCTGCTAATTACAGCTATCATAGTTGACTTAACCTTAAAAGCAACAAAATAGACATGACTAAAGTTGACTTGTTACAAACTAAGTGAACAAGGTCACATTACAACTAAACAAACCAAAAACAAACTGGACCAAATCTACCTGCTGCAATTTTTCTGTTGCATGAACCATGTCTGGTATTGCTCAATGCTTCTTGACGATGCTCGTTGCATGTTGTTGCAGCTGGTTGTGTTGCTGCATGGTTGCCACACTTCAACTCTCCTCCTTGGCTACCATGCTGCAAACTCCTATGCTTCTTTTAAAAAACTTAAACCTTGAATAAGCAAGAGGTTTGCTCAAAATGTCAGCTAACTGAACTTCTGAGCTACAATGCTTCAATTCAATTTCCTTAGAAAGTTCAGCTTCTCTAATAAAATGGTACTTGATCTTGAAGTGCTTAGTCTTGCCATGGAACACAGGGTTCTTGGCAATAGCAACTGCTGATTGGTTATCAACCCTTATCTCTGTTGCTTCTAACTGAATTGCATTCAGATCACTCAACAACTTCCTAAGCCATATGGCTTGATTCACAACAATGTCAGCTGCAATGTATTCAACTTCTTCAGTTGATTGTGCCACTATCTGTTGCTTCTTTGAGCTCCAACAAAAAACACCTAAGCCTAAGGTGAAGAAGTAGCCTGAGGTGCTCTTCATGTCATCTACACACCCTGCCCAATCACTTTCTGAAAATCCAAGCAGTTTCCAATCTTCAATGCTTTCAAATCTTACCCTAAGATCAAGACTTCCTTTCACATATCTAAGCATTCTTTTTGCATCCTTAAGATGAACCACATTGCTGCAATGCATGAATCTGGATAGGAGACCTACAACAAACATCAAATCTAGTCTTGTTGCTGTCAGATATAACAAGCAACCTACAAAGCTTCTATAGCTCCTCTCATCAACCCTCTCATGCTCATCTTTACTTGATAGCTTCTCACCTTGTGCCACCAGAGTGCTTGCAGGCTTGCAGTTAGTCATGCAAAACTTGCTCAAAACCTTTTTAGCAAATGCTTTTTGACTTATGAAGATCCCTCCTTCATTCTGGTCCACTTTCATACCAAAGAAGTAACTCATTAGGCCTAAGTCTGTCATTTCAAAAACATCATGCATTTGCATGTTGAATTCATCAATTAGCTCATTTTTGCCCCTTGTGATAAGCAAGTCATCCACATACAAGGATACAATCAATAGGGTCTCATTTTCAGCCTTCTTCACATAAAGTGTTGGCTCACTTATGCTTTTGTCAAATTCCAATTTTGACAGGTAGGAGTCAATTCTATCATACCAGGCTCTTGGAGCCTGTTTAAGGCCATACAAGGCCTTCTTGAGCATGTACACTTTGTTCTCTTCACCAGCAACTTTGAATCCTTCAGGTTGCTCAATGAAAATCTCCTCCTTGAGATAGCCATTCAAAAAGGCAGACTTGACATCCAACTGGTGCACCTTCCATTGATTTTGAGCAGCTAAGGTAAATAAGAGCCTTATGGTGTCCAACCTTGTAACTGGTGCAAAGGTTTCAGTGAAGTCTATCCCATACTGCTGGCTGTACCCCTTCACAACTAACCTGGCCTTGTGTTTGTTCAAGGAACCATCAACATTGTGCTTGGTTCTGAATACCCATTTCACCCCTATCACCTTTCTTTGCTCTGGTCTGTCCACCAGCTCCCAAATGTCATTTTTTTGAATCATTTCCATCTCTTCCTTCATTGCTTCTAACAAGTAATCTTCATTTTCAACTTCTTCAAATATGGTGGGTTCCACAATGGTCAATCACACCTTTGATAAATATCAATGATAGACCTTGTATCTTTAACTGGTATATCATCATAATCCTCTTCATTTTCAGAATCAACCTCAAACTGTTGAGGCTCAACATCTTCCTGATCTTGCTTATTTAAACTTGCATCTGTCCCATTCCATTTCCAAAATCTGTCTTCTTTGAAGCTCACATCCTTGCTCACCACAATCTTCTTGGTTGAAGGCTCATACACCCTATATCCCTTCTTGGTATTGCTATAGCCAACAAAGATCCCAAGTATGGACCTTTTCTCAAGTTTAGTTCTTTTCTCAGCAGGGATCAGTGCATAACAGGTGCAACCAAAGACCTTCAGGTGGGAAACTGATGGTTTGTGCCCATACCAAGCTTCAAAAGGTATCTTACCCTTGATTGTATTTGTTGGCAGTCTGTTGAGCAGGTACACTGAGGTGTTGACTGCCTCAGCCCAAAAGGAATTGGGAAGTTTGCTCTCTGATAGAAAACATCTTGTCATGTCCAATACTGTTCTGGTTTTTCTCTCACACATACTATTTTGTTAAAGTGTGTAAATGGTAGTGAGTTGATACTGAATTCCAACTTCATCACAGATTGCTTGAAACTTCTGAGACATAAATTCTGTTCCATTGTCTGATCTGAGTGCCTTCTTCTTGCAGTCTGCCTAATTCTCAATCAAAGCCTTCAGCTTGGCAAATGCTTTAGCAACATCTGACTTCTGTTTTAGAAAACACACCCAACAAAATCTTGAAAAATAATCAATGAACAAAACAAAGTACTTTCTTCTACTTAAAGAAGGAGTCTTCATAGTTCCACAGATGTCAGTGTGAACCAGTTGTAGTTTGCCTTGTGCTCTCCAAGCTTGGTTCACAGGAACAGGCAACCTGGTTTGCTTCTCGAGCTGGAAGACTTCACAAACTTCCTTCTTAACTTCAACACTGGTCATATCTTTAACCAAACTCATTTTATGCAGCAAGCTAAGTGACTTGTAGTTTACATGTCCTAGCCTTTTATGCCACATACTAGAAACATCAGTTGAGCAGGTATAAGCACAAGCATCTAGCTTGTTCACATCCAGGACAAATGATCTGCCAACTATTGAGGCAGTGACTAACTCCAGACCATTTTGGTCTTTGATCACACATACATATTTTTCAAACATAAGGGAGTAGCCCTTCTCAAGTAGTTGACCAACACTTAACAGATTTTGATCTAAGTTTGGCACAAAAAGAATATCTAAAATCACTTTGTTACCTGACAAGGTCTGAATCACTGCCTCCCCTTTGCCCTTGGCTTCAATAAACTCTCCATTGCCTATTCTGACTTGAGTTTTATAGTTAGTATCCAACTCTTTGAACAACTTTTGATCTGAAGCCATGTGGTGTGTACATCCATTATCAATCAGCCAGTTCTTCCTCATTTTGTCTGAGCTTGCAAAGCAAGAGACTGTGAAGACATGCTCCTCTTGAGCTTGTACATCCTCAGCAACCTGTGCTTGATTTTGTTGCTGCACAGATGCCTTGCCTCTGTTCTTGCAAACTTTTTCAATGTGACCAAACTGTTTACAGGTCCTGCACTAAACATCTAGCTTGTACCAACAATACTTCTCCAAGTGAGAAGTTCTTTTGCAATGGATGCATGGTGGGAACTTCTTTCTGCTTGCATCCCTTTTTGACTTTTCCTTCTTTTTTGTCTAGGGCTTTTTGCCCTTGTAACCTGAACTTGTGCCTGAACTGCCCCTTGTTCTGACTTGAAAAGCTGAGTCTGAGTGCTCTTCAATCCTGTTAGCCCTCATTTGCTTCTAAGCATAGAGAGTATTGGTTAGCTTTGTCAAGGAAATGGTTGTTAAGTCCCTTGAATCTTCTAATGAGGAGATTTTGGACTCATACTTTTCAAGAAGTGTTGTGATTACTTTTTCAACAACTCTCCTGTCACTAAACTCATCTCCCATCAGCCTTATGTTGTTGACTATGGACATTATCCTTTCAGCATACACCTTGATGGACTTAGACTCCTTCATTTTTAGGGTCTCAAAGTCTCTTCTCAGATTAATCAATTGTTGCTGCCTAGTCTTCTCTGACCATTGAAACTCCTCCTTCAGCTTGTCCCATGCTTGTTTAGGAGAGTTGCATGCCATTATCCTTATAAAAATTGTATCCGAGACTCCATGTTGCAAACAGGACATGGCCTTATACTTCTTGGCACAGTCCTCATTGTGTTGCCTGATTTGAGCCAAGGTCGGATTAGCCCTCAAGAGTGGTGGCACAGTGTCAGCTTGGACCACACTCTAGAGGTCATGTGCCTGCAGGTAGGTCCTCATCTTCACTGACCAAATGTTGTAGTTTTCACCAGTGAAAACAAGTGGTGGTAAAGGTGAAAAACTCATGATTTCAGCAACAAGAGATTACAAAGTGGTTTTTGTGTTTTTCCTTTCAAATGCTCAGTAGAAACAGATAACAACAACAAAGAAGGCCCTCAAAGAATTAGGCTCTTGATACCATTTGTTGAGTTTTAACAGCTCTCAAGGGAGCAATAAAGAAATCAACAAATGAAAGAATAAAAACAGAACCAAAAACTCTCAAATTTGAGAAGAAAATCTAAGTTTTTCATTGATTAAAATCTGATATAAAACAACATTACATAAGTAGTAAAAAATAACATGAAGAAAAAAGACATTGCTTGTACAAGTGAACAAACTGTTACATCACAATAATCATTCCTAAATTCTGCTAATTAAAACTATCATAGCTAACTTAACCTTAAAAGCAACAAAATAGACATGAATAAAGTTGACTTGTTACAAACTAAGTGAACAAGGTCACATTACAACTAAACAAACCAAAAACAAACTGGACCAAATCTGCCTGCTGCAATCTGTCTGTTGCATGAACCATGTCTGGTTTTGCTCGATGCTTCCTGATGATGCTCGATGCATGCTGTTGTAGCTGGTTGTGTTGCTACATGGTTGCCACACTTCAACACACCTTCACTTGCCTCATGGGCTCACATAGAAACCCTTTGTTCTTGTGCTTCTAGCTTGCTAACAATATCAGCAATAGTTAGACTCATCATGTCACAAAATTCCTTAATAGCTGAAATTTTGGCTTCAAATCTTTGAGGAACACTAATCATGACTTTTTCAACCAACTTTTCATCAGGTAGCTCTTCTCCATAAAGTCTGATTTGGTTTCTAATAACCATCAACCTGGTTGAATAATCTTTAATCAGCTCATCCTCCTATATCTGCAGCATCATAAACTCTCCTTTTAGAGTTAAAAGCTTCGTTTTCTTCACTCTATTACCTCCCTCATAAGTTTCCTTGAGTTTATCCCAAATAACTATTGGTGTTTCAAGATCCATAATGATTGTGAAAATGTGATCTACTAACCTGACGTGAATACATGTTAAAGATTTATCCTTTTTCAAGATTTTTTCATCATAAGCTTTGAGCTATGCAATGGTGGGATTTTGTCTCTGTACTCGTGGATCTTTATCAGTTTTTACAAGCTTCCACAAGCTGAGAGATCTCAAATAAACTTTCATCTTAACTGCCCAAACATGATAATGAGTTCCTGTGAAAATAGGAACAGATGTTGAAAGAGCATTAAAAGTAATCATTAAAATCACTCAACCATAACAATAGAACCTCACAACCCTCAAGAAGAAGCTATGATCCACTGTTGGTGTAATTTTGTTACAAAGAGAGGAAGAGAAGAAGAAAAACAAATTTAGAAAATAATGGAGAAGGCTATCGCTTCACCTTCACACACACACACAACCTATTTATATATATAAAAAAAGTTTTGAAAATACAAATTAACCTAAATGATACAACTGTCTAACATTAAAATAAAAAAAAAACATATATCTGATTTTCAAATATTGAACTAAAAATACATCAACATATTTCACAAGCAAGTTTGAACAATTGAGTGTTGCATCAAGTATCGACAAACACATATACACATCACAAGTTCAATAGACATGTCTATTCTTTAAAGAATACAGGTCTAACAGGTTAATTGACATGAATCCTTTCCCTCTCTTAACACTCATAAAGAAGGTCAATGGACCTCTCTCTATCCTTGTTTTTGTAATACAAACAATTATTTATATATGCAAGCGATGGAAGGTTTAATCAACAAATGTTGATCTCATTCTTCACATACTTATGGCTCCATCTTCCTCTGAGACTAACTTTTGTAAACGTTGTATTAATATATCGAAATCATCTTGGCTTCGGACCAGGCTGAGTCGAACATAGTTATCTTCTGAACCAAACACATTTCCTTTACGACCAATGATATTAGCTGCCTTCAGAACTGCATAACAGTCCTCATCTTCTTCTCTCTCGCATTTTACCCATGCATAAGCTGCCATAATAATCATAAGGTTAAACACATTCTGTATGGCTGCATAGCAATGGTAAGAATGAGCAATTAAGGTCGAGAGACGTACCTGGAGAAGACTCTCTGACTTTATTGTAAAAAAAGCAGTATTGAGGATTAGTTTTCTGAAGAGAGAAGCGGTTCGACAAGGATAAGGTGGTGGTCAATCTTTCCCATCTGCTCTTCATTGTCTGGTATGCGAAGTCAAATATTTGACTTCCCTCTTCTAGGATTGCTTTCAAAAGCTTAAATGCTCTTAACTGAGAATCTTTTGAAACACCTATGGAATTGACTTGCATGTGTAATACCATTTTGTTAAACACAGTTTCATCCTTTACCACTGCCCACCTGTGTAAAAAAAAAAAAGTTGGTAAGCATAATTAACGACCATGAACATGAAAGTTTTGCCATTTTAGTTAATATTTACCCAAATCTGCTACCAGCATGACCAGTAAGTTTGGAGAGTGTAAACACCATGAGATCTTCATCAGCAGGAGCTGGAATTGGTGTAAAATGAGGCCAATAATAAGCACGGTCATAAATTGTTTTGACATTAGGGCCATGAAGAACAGCTTTGTTTAACAGTCCATCAGGATTGTTTGGTGAGGTTACAAACTCAATCACATTTGTACTAGCATCTGACTCTGATCTATTCCTCCATGTATGAGCATCTCCTTCATACTTGAACTTTTCGGAATTAAAATATTCAACTTGTTGTTTGTAGAGCTGTCAAAGTTGAGTTTGGATACAAATTAACAATCATGAACGAAAAGTAGAATTAATGAACGTAGGTGGTGGGTGGGTGCGGAACAAACCGCGTAGTAAGGGACTGAAGCAACAACTCGTGTAGGTGAGTGGGAGGAGCTTGAATTTGCAAGAGACAATGCGTAAGCTGCAGCACTAAGAACTTGGGTTGAACCAGCACCGAAAACGATATATCTATCTTGTGTGACTGCATTCTCTACGAATGTGTGTAGTTTGCGGATGAGGCTTTCCAGATGTTGTGAGATGAGAGTGTTATCATTAAAGCTATAGCTCATTCGATGCCACCCTGAAACTACCAGTGCACTACTAGTTGAATGTTGCATCCAAAAGGGTTCCAGAAACAATGGATCTCCACTACATATGGTTCATCATAAACGAGAACGTAAATTACGAGAATCAGCCGATCAAGTAACACAAGAGGAGTTGCAATGGCGAGCAATGCACACACACAATGTTGTGAAAATTTGTTCCAACTCTCACTAGTATTACTGAATTTAAGCAATAAATAGAAATAACATAGACAAGATAACCTTAATATGCTAAAAAGTGTCCCTAAGAGTAGGATTACATTTTATCCCTCCTTAAAAAATGAACAAATTAGCTATTGCATGTTAGATAAAAAAATAAATTAATCTTTCTATTAAAATTTTCATCAATTTTTTTTTTAAAAACTAATCTTCGTACATCAGCATGAGGCACACATAACACGTCATGTGCTATTATTTGATTATTATGCCAATCACCTAAATTTTCAATAATACAAATAGATGAAAATTTTAACAGAAATGACTAATTTGCTGTTTGATTTAACAAACAGAGTCTAATTTACTCATTTTTAAATAGAGGAAACAAATGCAAGAGTCTCCATGATACTTTCATCTTTAATATATCAAGTCTAAACTAGAATTTTTTTTTTGAAATTCTTATTTTCTTGAAATAAATTTAAAAAACGAAAAAAATAAAAAAATTCTTAATTTTTAAAATCAGAAAAATATATAAAATTATAATTTTATTTTATTTTAAAATACATGAAATGAAAAAGAAAGAAAGAAATACAAATAAAATTAGAAAAATCTTAAAAAAAATTTAACAAATCAGAAAAAAAAGAAATGGAAAGTTTAAAAATGAGCCTAGTGGGCTGGTAACTCGGCCTGTTTGCTATGAGTATGACAGCTTTAAAAAGGAAATGGAAATTTTTATTTGGCAGACACCTACATGTAAGATACCTGCTGATAGTTTAGTGGGGCAAAGGTACTGTTAGTGCCACAACTTGGGCAGAATATGAATATTCAGTCATGTTAATCCAAAGTGGATAGCCGAAGGTAAAGTATTTGTGAGGTTTAGTAAGTGGAATCCACTTGGTTCAAGTGGATAGAAACTTCCAAACCAAAAAAAAAAAAAAAAGCCTTTACTTAAAACGAGTTTTTTTTAATTAAAATAATATAAAAAAACAAATTAAATGGTATAAAATATAGATTAATTACAAAAATAGGTTGTTTTCTACACTGTTATTGAGTGCTGCCAACTCGTCAGACGATACCACCTTAAATTTCACACTCATTTGCCATCATTATCGGAGAAAAAAATATTTTTAAGTGGTGTCACCAATGTGTCAGGCAGCTTTTAAAAATATACGAATATTCTCTTTAAAAACAAAATAAATACTATACAAGAAGAAAAAAATCATTTTTTAAGATGGTGCCGTCAATGTGTCAGACAACATTGATTTAAATTTTTTTTTATTTCAAAAAAAAAATTAGCGATGCTGTTTTTATACTATATTTAAGAGGAAAAACGGATATTTATAAACAAAACCCTATTTTCGTAAATAATATAATCTAATATTATTTTCATAATTAATTATTTTTTATATTATTTTGACAAAGAACTCACTTAAAATAGATTCTTTAACCTTAACTTTTTTTTTGTGAATTACAAGAGGAAGGCAAAGTCTTAATAACAACATACTTAACGTAACTCGAACCCATATCATACATGAAATGGTAAAACAAAACAATCATATTTTTTTCTTGTTTCGTCCATAAACTATGGCCGAGAGAAATTTGATCTAATTTTATCACTTTTTTCTGAAATAATTAAGAAGAATTAATTGGCAGGATTAAAGTTAGACGTGATCTGATCAGAATATGAAGCATAAATAAAAAGATTAAAACTTGACCAGAGAGCAGGAAAAAGAGTTTGTGGTCATATCATGGGTTGCTAAGTGATACCTATCAGCATCCGCTGTGCAGTGAGGTATGAAGTAAGAGCAGTTAGGGCCTGTAAAACATGTGTTGCATTCACAAACTGGTTCATTTCCATCACCAACTAAGCCATCCAGGTAAGCTCTTCCATGCCCTGAGCAGGTTATTTCTGCCACTGCTTCAGCTTCAGCTGCAGCTTTTGAGCTCCAACTCAGGCTCCATTCACCACCCACATATATATTGATCATAAACAACAGATTGACAACTATAGAGGAAACCAGACATGCCACATACACACTCTTAACCATTTGTCTGGTTTCTTTATCTTCTTCCCTATAGGAGACTTTTAGGAGGTGAAGGAAACAAAGTGATTAGTTTTAATTGTACAATGTTGTTGGTGTTTATATATGGCGGAGTTTCTGTTTATTGTCTAATGCTAGTGGTGTTTATATAATGACTTTTCCAATGGTTTAATTGGCTACCTCTTGAAAATCAAACAAAGTGATCCTTACCTTCTGATTCACAACATGAAATTCTTTGGTGTCGTTATTAATGTCCCCCTAGCTTGTGGAAAAGTAAAATTATGGTATAATAATTTATTTAACCTTTCAATTAAAAAATAATAATAATAATTTAGCCCTTTTTTTAATTTCTTTTATTTTTTAATCTTTGAACTTGCATTATTTGTCAAATTACTTCAAAATAGATGAAAAATTCAACGTTTATTAACTTTGCTGATGTGGCATCCACATATTATCACGTGGATATCCAAGTTGGCGTTTAAAATTCATTTGGACTGTCACGTAGGATTGCTGTTAAAGAGGTAATGAAGTTTAACGACAGAGTGACCACTTTATAACAAACCGAAAACGTAAGTGACTAAAACATAATATTTTAAACATAAGTGACTAAAATGTAATATGAGACAAACAAAAATAACTATTTTTGTAGTTTACTCAAATTATTATATATATTTCTTTTTTTTCTTTTTTTTTTTATGAGAAAAGAGGCATCGCAGTGCCTTTATTATATATAACTAAATACATGTAAGCTATAAATCCCTTTCCAGTCCCGGTACGTTTCTGCAAGTGAGCAAAATAGTCCATCTATAAATTTTGGAGTAAATTTTTGTTTAAAATTTTATTTTTAATTTATTTCATTAAATTTAAAAATTATCATAAAATATGTATTGTTTAATTTAAATTTGAGATAATTATATAAATAAAATTATTAATTTTTAAAATTTTTAAAAACTTCACAACTATTGTATAAAATTATTTTAATAATAATATTTCAATTTCTCCATTTCTAAAATATCTTTTTCTGTAATCTTAGTTTCAAGTATTTTTCTGTGTGATCAATTTTTTTTTTAAAATTTTTAATACTAAATTAAAAATAAATTTTATTTTAATTAACACGAAATAATTTATTTTAAATAGTTATTTTAAAAGTTACCAATACAAAATTAGGAAAGGCAGAATTGTAACAGTAAAAAGCGAGAATTTATTTGTTAAAAGTAAAAGAGATTATCTAATTAGATATAATTTTTCAAAAAGAAAGGTTTAAGTTAACACGTAATCAATGTTCAGCATCAAGTGATAACATTCAACGCTTTTTAGTTCGAAATTCTATTAGAAAAAATTAATATAAGTTATCAAGTATCCCTATTAAGAAAATTAAACGTAAAAGGAAAACTTATAAGAACATCTAATCAAAGTCTGCTACTCTCTAGCACCTTTTTGTCTGCTACTTTAGCACGTTTTTTTTTGAAATCTCTAGAGTTTTGTTTTTTAATAAAAGGTTTTCGAATTCGAGGGGTCTGTTGTAAAAAAGTATGGAGGAAGATTTGGCAAACTTGAACATCTCGGAAGAAGAAGAAGATCCGTTTTGGGGGCAAGACAATGTGGATGCAGTGGAGGAAGATTTTTGGTTTTGTTTGGTGGGGAAAGTACTTACGAACAACGTGGTGAATTTTCCATCGTTACGTAACACTCTTGCAGATTTATGGCGTCCGTTGAGAGGGGTGACTATTTTGGATATTGGTGATAAGTGGATTCTATTTAGATTTTTTTGTGAAATGGATCTGAAAAGGGTTTGTGACGGTATGCCATGGACTTTCAATAGGCATCTGACAATTTTTCACAAGATGGGACAAGGGGAGGATCCGCTAGAAGTTCCTTTGATTTATTCGGCTTTTTGGGTCCAAATACATAATCTTCCATTAGGGTTCATGTTAGAAGGCATGACACGTCAATTCGGTAATTTCATTGGTACTTTTTTGGAGTATGATGCATAATTGATTGCGAGGGGAGTTAGTAGGTTTATGCGAATAAGGGTAAGGATCGATGTTTGACTACTGTCGAAGTGTAAGAAAAGAATTGTTTTGGATCAGGAGCATTGGTGAATGCTCTTTTTCAGTACGAGAAACTGACATTATTTTGCTTCTTGTATGGTAAACTAGGCTACGATGAGGGTTTTTGTCTGATTCGAGTCACGTTGGGAACATAAGTGTTGGAGTTTGGTTAGGATAATTCTATAAGAGCTGCACCAAGATGGGGGTCTATAGTAGTTAGTAGGTGGTTAAGGAAGAAAATACATGGGGGAATTTTAATGGGAGGTTTTGAGAAGGGAGCTAGTAAGGTTCGGGAGGGAGTAAATCGTCATGATGGGGCAAACATTCGACAAGCGTATAATGGTAAGGGTTCATGGGAGAAAGGGTGGATAGATTTGGGTTTCGATATGAAAGATAATTCGGTGGAGTTGGTTGATGGTAAGAAAAGGCAACGCACCTAGGAGGGGAAATTGAATGTTTCTGTTGCTATGGAGTCGAAAGACTTGGGTTCTTCAAATGATAGATCGATGGTCGCTAGCAAGTCGGTCGATTGAGAACAATGAAAATCCACAGTTGGAATGTCCGTGGATTGGGGTAGCCACGAATAGTGAGATGTCTCAAGAATAGGTTGAAACAAATAAGGCCCGGACTTTTGTTTCTTATAGAAATGAAATTAAGTGCGAGACGTATGCAATGAGTTTAAGAAAAGTGTGGTTTTCAAAATGGAATTGAAGTTGATGTGGATGATTCTAAAGGTGGGTTATCAGTGGGATGGACTGGTGAGTGCATAGTACAATTAATTTTTTTTCCAAATTACATATTGATATTGAAATTGAGGGAGGTGAAGGATTATCGATATGAAGATTTACTAGGTTTTATGGGTCACCGAATGAGAGAGGAAGGAAAAGCTCGTGAAACCTTTTGAAACAATTAGGAAGGGATTGTTCCTTGCCATGGTTAGTAATGGGCGATAAATAATGTATTCATTTGGGAAAATGACGGGGACGGGTATGCGATGAACAGAGGATGTAAAATTTTCGTGATGTATTGGAAGAATACGATCTTAGTGATTTGAGTTTCTTCATCCAGTGGTTTACTTGGGAACGGGGGCAATTGCCAGAAAATAATGTGTGTGAGTGACTAGATAGGGGGTGGCTAGTTCGGTTTGGTGGGAGCTATTTCCTAATTATTTGTAAAGCATCTTTCACATGCTTTTTTTATCATTGTTCGGTACTGATTGACATAGTAGGTAAAAGGCGCATTAGGAAGGCAAGGGATGATTTCCAATTTAGATTTAACGTGAACTGGATCTTTGAAGAATCTTGTAAAAGGTGTATTAAAGACTTTTGGGATTCATCATGAATGAGTCTGTCGATGAAATTAGAAGGGCTAGGCTTGGAGTTGAATAAATGGGCAAAGGAAAATTAGAGATGTAAGAAACAGAGGGTGGATGAGTTGAATTCAAGATCGGAAGAATTGATTTTAGTTGACCCTAATGAGGATAATTTGATGGAGTTGATGGAAGTAAAGATTGCTTTAAATATAGAGGTCGACAAAGAAGAGTTGTTTTGAGAACCAAGAGCGAGAGTCCATTGGCTTAAATTTAGAGATCATAATATGTTTTTTTTCCCACAAATTTGCTTCTAGTCGCAGGAAAAAGAATAAAATAAAGGGTTTGCAAAACAAGGATGGAGCATGGGTGTCAAAAGAAAGAGGAATGGCTGAGGTTGTTGTTGATTCTTTCAAATAGTTGTTCATGGCTTCTTCGATAATAAATTGTGAACACGTGCCGTCAGGGATTACACTTAGCATTTCAAGAAGTATGAATGATGAGTTGTCTACTGTCTTCATAGAGAATGAGGTGTGGGAAGTAGTTAAAGACATGAAACCACTAAAAGCTTCAGGTATGGATGGTTTTCTAGCTTTATTTTTTTTAGAAATACTGGTACGTTATGAGAAATGAGATATTCTAGTTTTGTATTTAGGTGTTTGATAGCATTAGAAATGGCCATTAAAATCTCCCTGATTAGTGTATACTTTGTCTCCTTTGTATTACATTTAGCATTCATTTTTAGCATTTTATACTTGATATTTGTATTTTCTAAATTAGTGTTGTATGGTCTTACTTTCTTTCATTTTATCTTAATTGTGCTACTAATGTCGATGCATTCAGCATCAGTTTTGCGTCTAAGGTTGTCAACATAATAATTCACCTTAGAAGATCAGCGCAAGAAGGCATTCAGAACTGTCGCCACAAGTTTGATGTAGAATTGCGGCCAAATATGTCACCACATGAATACTTCTACATTTTACCATGAACTTCACGCTGCCAACATGAGGAGAATGTCAAATTGTAGCAGCGAATAAAAATCATAATTTGCGTTCAAAGATGTCGCGACAATCTGCAACTACCTAACGCACAAACCAGATATACGTGAGTGCACAGTTGGCAATAACAAATTTGTACAGCTGCAAAAAGGGAAGTTAGATCTAAGAAGAGGGGTAAACCTGTGCTGTGGAATGATTATAAATAGAGGGAAGTGAGAGAAGATCATCATTAAGATAGTGAAGAAATTAATTCATATTTCTCGATTTTCTTAAAGTGAGCTATCATGGAAGCTTAACTTCCCGGGAGGGTGATCTGGCACAACAAAGAGGCCAGTACTTCTGATGAGAAGTGCCTAGGTGTGACGCAAGAGGATTACTTACGGAAGGATTCTAGTAGACTAGGAATAACATGCTTCAATTTCTTCTTTAAGTCCTCTTGAATGTTGATGAATTCTGTTGACTATTAATTGTGTATGAAAGTACCTATTAATGTTAGATCTATTTTGATTTCTACTCAATTCTTCTTATCTGTTTATATTTGGATTTAACTGTTTTGACCACGGAAGTGCGATTGTAGTCACAGTCACTGACAGGTGCGGTGACAAAGTTAGATTAACAAGCAAGACAACGGAAGTTGCTTGAGGCAAGAAGGAATTCTAGTCACTTATTCTTGAGTGCGAAGCATTACCAGCACTAGAAGGTGTGATAATTGTGAACACTTGGGTTTTTGTTAAATAGAGAAGTCGATAACAGTGAGATTTCATTAGAACTTAATTGCGGCGACAATTCATCTATCAGTTACCTTTTAGTCACATTTAGCATTGCCAATTTGTGGAGTCAGGGATCCCCCCATTTCTTTACACTTGATCTACTTCTTTTAACTTTTTGAATTCACATTTACACACATCTTTAACAAACAATTCATTTTCTATTAATTTGTTCTGACATTTTATGTTATATTTGCAATGACAGATTTAACTCTTTTATTTGTGCAGTCTTAACTAAATTGCAGTGACATTACTCTTAATAATTCTTTTCACTGAAACTCTAATTACTTCGACAAATTAAAATAACAAAAGCACCATCCTCGTAGGATCGATATCCGACAGACTTACATCTGTCTACTATACTTGCATCGACCATGTTCGCTTGTACATAATTGCTGTGACGTTATAGACTGATCAAGTTTTGGAGCCATTGCCGAGGATGACGTTTGTTTGATGTTTATTTTTTGTAGTTGCAATTATTCTTTCTTATCTAACGTTTATTTGTTACTAATATGTTTTATTTCTTTTGTTTATTCTTTTTTCGATTCTTTTAAGATGTTTTATATCCACAAGGAGAAATCCTAACAACATTGTCAGTTTCGATCCAGAAATTGAAAGAACTATTCGAAGAAAAAGACAAGAGCAAAGAAAAATGGCTGGGAATAATAATGATATACCATCATTGCTACCACAAAATCTTGTTCCTCCAATGCAGCCATAAGGAGTCAACAATATACCGCTGCCACAAGAAGAGCAAATTCCAAACAGGACAATTAGAGACTTCGTTGTTCCTGTGCTTGATGATCTACAACCAGGGATTGTTAGACTAGTAATACAAGCTGGGAATTTTGAATTAAAATCGATGATGTTCCAAATGCTAAACTCGAATGGGCAATATGCTGGTTTGCCTCACGAAGATGCGAGAGAGCATCTCAAATCTTTTCTGCTTATATGTGCTTCCTTCAGTCAACATGGTGTTCTTGATAACGCCTTAAAGATGCAGTTGTTCCCTTAATCTTTACAAGGAAGGGCACGTACATGGTTTCTTGGTTTACCGGCTGGATCTATTACTTCATGGAATGCGCTAGCAACTCAATTTGTTTTACGATTCAATCCACCCACAATGAATGCTAAACTGCGAAATGATATCACGACATACCATCAATTGGATGATGAGAACTTGCACACAACGTGGGAACGTTACAAAACTCTAGTTAGATGTTGTCCCATGCACGGAATCCAATAGGAGACACAAATCGAGATCTTTTACAATGGATTAAATGTGTAGACAAGAAATCTTGTCGATGCATCTGCTAATGGTTCTTTGTTGGATTGCACTTACAATGAAACCGTGCGAATCTTAGAGAGAATCGCCCAAAATGATTATCCGTGCCCAATTTCTCATTCTGCTCAAGTGAAAAAAAATCCTGGAGTTATTGAGTTAAATACCACTTCAGTGCTAAGTGCACAAGTATCCTCACTGGCGAACATGATCAAGAACATGTAGGGGACGAATGAAGTTACTCCTATTCAAGTAGCTCAGCAATTGGATGTCCTGACATTTTGTTGTGAAATTTGTTGTGACAACCATAACTATGAGGATTTTCCACAGCATGCTGAGAATGAATTTTATGTCAATAATATTCGAGATAATTCATATGATAACTCATATAACAGTTCAAATAGGATTCAACAACCTTGAGGGAATCAGAGTGCGTCCACATACAGATATGAAAATTCCTCAAATCAAGGTAACTTTAAGCAAGGGAGTTATAGTCAGCAGTAGCAAAATTATAACAGAAGCTATTGTACAAGGAAATTTATCTTTCATCCAAGCGTTGGAAGCACAACTAGGACAGTTGGCTTCTAACATGAACACAAGGCCACCAGGTGCTTTGCCCAGTGACACTGAAAATCCAAATTAGAAGGGGAAGGAGCATTGCAAGGCTATTACGTTGCGGAGTGGAAAGTAAACTGCCGAACAAGGTAGCAGCTCCAACCAAGCACCTATCGACGCAAACGAACCAAAGCAACAAGGAGAGGTTACATCTGATGAAGATACAACAGAAGTAAATGAGGAGGAACTACCAGTAGTCACACCAATGTCGACCATTCGTCCTACAAAGTTATCGACGAAACTACCCATGTCAACACAACCGGGTGTATCACAACAACCTATTGTGAACATACCTTTGCCATTCCCACAGCTATTCCGGGAGAAAGAACATGATAGATATTATCAAAAATTTGTATCTACCTTGAAACAATTACATATTAACATACCTCTAGTTGATGCTCTTGTGCAGATTCCCAACTATGGGAAATTTATGAATGAACTATTGTCAAAGAAGAATAAGTTATCCGATATTGAGACGTTTGAGCTCAAAGAAGGGTGTAGCGCTGTTCTGACAAATAAGCTGCCACAAAAATAAAAGATCCTGGTAGTTTCACAATTACATGCTCCAATGGAAACCATTATTTAGGTAAAGCCTTATGTGATCTAGGAGCTAGCATTAACCTTATGCCATTGTCAACTTTCAAGAAATTAGGAATTGGTCATATGAAGCTCACTGCTATGACATTACAACTTGTGGACAAATCTTTGGCACAACCTAAAGGACAGATGAAAGATGTTCTCGTCCATGTCGATAAGTTTATGTTCCTAGCTGACTTCATCATACCTAATTGTGAAGCCGATAAGGAGGTACTCATTATTTTGGGACACCCATTTCTTGCAACAAGACGCACACTTATAGATGTTTTCAAGGGTGAGTTGATCATGCGTCATAACAATGAACATGTTACCTTTAGTGTTTTCGAAGCATCTCCATCACGAAGTAAGGAACAATGTCACCACATTGATGTTCTGGATAAGTTAATTACAGAGGAATTTAATGAACGAAGTTCAGTAGTGCTAGAGGAATATGCGGTGACATCTAAAGATAATGCCCTACCTGAATGTGACCATAAAGTTGAGGCTAATGTTTATGATCTTAGACATGGCTGGCAATTGGAATCTTTAGATCTGACTAATAGGACGATCCCTATTTTTAAGCCATTGCCAACATATTTGAAATATGTTTTCCTGGGTAACAATGATACATTGCCAGTAATTGTCAGCGCAAGTCTCAACGAGAGCCAAAAAGAAAAATTAATCAGAATATTGAAGCAGCATGAAAGAGCCATCACTTGGAGCATAGTAGACACCAGAGGCATTAGTCTCTCTTTTTGTATGCATAAAATTAGGATGAAAGATGAAGGAAAACAGTCAATTGAGCAACAACGAAGATTAAATGAGAAAATGAAGGAAGTAGTAAAGAAAAAGATCATCAAATGGCTGGACGCATGCATAATCTACCTAATTTCGGATAGTACATGGGTAAGCTCGGTCTAATGTGTGCCTAAGAAGAGCGGCATCACGGTGGTAAGTAACGATAAAAATGAGCTAATCCCTACTCGTATTGCTACATGTTGGTGAGTATGTATAGATTACCGTCGTCTAAATGCGGTCACAAAAAAGGATCACTTTCGACTCCCATTCATTAATCAAATGTTGGATAGACTAGTTGGTAAGACCTATTACTGTTTCCTTGATGGATATTCTGAATACAACCAAATCGCAATTGCACCGGAAGATCAAGCAAAGACAACATTTACTTACCCATTTGGAATATTTGCTTTCTGATGAATGCCATTTGGTTTGTGCAATGCCATAGCTATATTCCAACGATGCATGATAACCATTTTCTCAAATATGATTGAGGATTCATTAGATGTATTTATGGACGATTTCTCTGTTTGTGGGCACAATTTTGATAAATGCGCTGAGAATTTGGCAAAAGTATTGAAGTGATGTGAGGACACCAATCTAGTACTGAATTGGGAAAAATGACACTTCATGGCAACTGAAGGCATTATCCTTGGCCATCGTATATCTTGTCAAGGCATTGAGGTTGATAAAGTAAAGGTAGGGATCATTGAAACGCTAACACCACCTACCAATGTAAAGGGAATAAGGAGTTTTTTTGGTCATGTCAGATTTTATAGATGTTTCATCCGAGACTTCTCAAAAATAGCAAAACCATTATGCTCCTTGTTGGAGCAAAATAAAAAGTTTTTGTTCGATGATGCTTGTTTGGAAGCATTCATTAAAATTAAACAGCAGCTAGTGTAAGCACCCATTATCGTCGCACTAGATTGGTCGTAACCGTTCGAGGTAATGTGTGATGCGAGTGACTTTGCTGTGGGTGCTATGCTTGGCCAACGAAAGGATAAGGTATTTCATTCAATCTATTATGCTAGTAAGACTTTAACTGAAGCGCAGGTGAATTACACAACCACTGAGAAGGAGCTGCTGGCAGTAATTTTTGCATTTGACAAGTTTCGCTCGTATCTTATCGGCGTAAAAATTAAAGTTTGTACTGATCATTCTGCTTTGAGATACCTTTTTGCTATGAAAGATGCAAAACTCAGGCTGATCAGATGGATCTTACTATTACAAGAATTTGATATTGAGATTAGAGACAGAAAAGGATCGGAAAACCAAGTGCAGACCACCTTTCTCGTTTGGAATCTGAAAGTGAAGATAGAAATAAGTCACAAATTGTCGATGCATTCCTAAATGAGAAGTTATTCCTTGTTAGCGCATCTCCATGGTATGTAGATGTAGTCAATTATCTAGTTTGTGGTAAGCTACCATTGAGTGGAACAGGTCATCGGAAGGTCAGATTTCTTCGGGATGCTGCGAAGTATCATTGAAATGAGCCATACCTATTCAAGGTATGCACTGACAACATCATTCGTTGTTGCGTTCCTGAGGAAGAAACGTTTTCTATTCTGAAGCATTGCCACGATGCTCCTTATGAAAACCATTTTGGTGGTGTTAGGACTGCTGCAAAGGTCCTACAATAAGGATTTTTCTGGCCTACATTGTTTCGAGATGCCCACACTTTTGCTCAATAGTGTGACAAATGTCAGCACACTAGATCAATATCTCGATGTAACGAAATGCTACAACAGCCTATCATGGAGGTTAAGCTCTTCGATGTTTGAGGTAAAGACTTTATAGGACCATTTCCAAATTCTTTTGGAAATGTTTATATTTTAGTCGCTGTTGACTATGTCTCAAAATGGATCGAAGCAATAGCTGTTCCAAAGGACGATGATCAGACGGCGTTAAAGTTCTTTCACACATATATCCTCACACGATTCGGAACACCTCGAGCGTTAATAAGTGACCAAGGCACTCACTTCCATTGTAACCAAGTGGCGACAGCTTTGAAATGATATGGTATGAAGCATCGCATGAAACCACATATCATTTGCAAACTAATGGTCAAACGAAAGTATCTAATCGACAAATAAAAGGTATTCTTGAAAATGTGGTCAATCCATCTAAACGTGATTGGTCTTCACGATTAAATAATGCATTGTGGGCTCTTCACACTGCATACAAAACACCGTTAGGAATGTTGCCATATCAGCTGGTGTTTGGTAAATCCTATCACTTGCTCGTCGAACTTGAACTTAAAGCCATGTGGGCAATCAAGCAAGTGAACATGGACTATGATGCTACTGAGCAGAAAAGATTGTTGGACATTTCAAAACTGGAAGATATTCGACGCAATGCTTATGAAAATGTTCCCATCTACAAGAAAAAAACTAAGAAATGGCATGACAACATTATTTTGTGACGACAATTTTACACTGGTCAATTAGTGCTTTTATTTAACTTACGTATAAAATTGCATCCAGGAAAATTGTGCTCAAGATGGTCAGACCCTTTTGAAGTTGTCGAAGCATTTCCACATGGTGCAGTGACAATTAAATATTTGAACGATAGACACCAATTCAAAGTGAATGACCAACGATTAAAGCACTACCTAAGCCCAGACATTACCGAACAAAACGAGACCATTAATCTGGTCACATTTTCTTAAAATGTCGTTGCAATTTTTTTTCTATTTACTTCTTGTCTTTTATTTTCTTTAACTAGTTGCTTTAGTTTTATGCAGGAATAAAAGATATTCTTTTTGTCGACGCAGACAAAAGCACAACTTGTCGATGCATCCAATTGATGACTCAGCAAAGCATTTCGGGAAAGAATCACGCCAATTGATTCTCTCTGATACCCAACCATTGGATCAATCCAAAAAAGTACAATCTGTGACCTGGCATTTATTGGCTGCAGGCACAATGTACTCTCACGACAGCAATAATCATCACTCCTCTTCACCTCCATCTTCTATAAAATACCCCACTTCTCTCCTTTAATCATGGCAAGAACTCATGGTGCTAAAACCCCATCGAAACCAGTGGCTGAATCGTCAACAGCGATGGTCCGAAACATCGACCAGTCACCATCAAAGGAACCTGTCCTATTTTTAACAAAAATGACGAATGACTGTTTTCATGAGGTGATGGTGAAAAGAAATTACCATCCCGAGCAGGGATTTCAACTATCCCCACTATTGGTGTTGAGGAAATAAGTCGCTAGAACGATTTCACGTTTAGGTTGGGAGCAATTCTGCGATCATCCAAGAGGTTACTCCCCATTTATGCTATGAGAGTTTTATGCTAACTTGGTTGATATAGAGTAGAAGTTCATTTTCGTTCGAGAAGGTCTGGTGCTATGGAGTGCTGACCACATCAATGCCCTCTTCCACATTGTTGAGGGAGAAGACGAGCATGTCGAGTTTTTGGAAAACTTGACAGAAGAAGGTGCTGATATATTGTTGTATGAATTATGCGTCGACAATACTATTTGGATTGCAACAATCCAAGATTCTTCTTTTATTTCATTATTTCAACAATAATATTACATGCAAAACCATTGTCGACCACTTTTATTATCGATTCCACATTTTCTCGAATTGACGCAACTTATCGAGATTTCTTTGTTTTCACTATTTTAATCTACAACTTTAGATACTTTAATCTCTTCTAAAGTTTTAGTTATTAGTTATGTCTTGGGTCCCTTCTGGAGCACCTGCCCCCATTATATAACCATCCAGAAGAATTTTCATCTTTGGAATCGATCAATCTATCATTTATTCTAATTGATTGTCTTGTTGAGACTTTGAATCAAATTAAAATATTAGATGGTATATAACACTTGGTTATTCTCATTAAGTTTGTAAATATATTTGACAATTAACTTGTAATAAAGTGAGTTATCTTTTTTGAACTTCTAGTTCAAATTACTCTCTGTAAGGATCTAGATAATTATAATATTACAAGCAATGATGTCATTCAGATATTATTTCTCTCTCCCTAATGTCAGGAAAACTATCAAATTAAAATAGTAATCACAATCTCCAATACATTCAAAACATCTAATAATACAAGGAGACTCATAATTAATATATATTTCCAACTTTCTTTGCGAACTCACTCATTTTTATGCATTGTGGTGGAGTAATTGAAACACATATGCACATACAAAAATTCAAAGATGGGAAATATTTAACTCTTAACCATAAACCAATTATAATGGAGAGTATTTATAATTCATTGGCTTGACACATACAACACGTAAATCAACATAATTTCTTTAAACCATTATGCACATAAATAACAAGCTTTTACAAAGGTTTTTCAAACTCATATACGACAATCAATAAAAGACTGAGATATAAACTCATCAGCATTAGTAAGATGAACTGTCTTAATTGTATAATCTGAAATTAATTATTTAAACATGCAATCTTACAAACGACAAGTTGCAAGTTGATAACACATATGTGATTATTTTGTAGATGTATCTACCAGAATTATATAAGATCAAAACCACCCAAATGGTGGATGAATGAGCCCATATTCATTTAAAAAAAGCAATACATTAAATCTCAACTTTAGCTAGTTAGTTTCTAATAATCAATATTCATTGAGAACAAGCAACAAAATGAGAATTCTTTAATGAAAGAATCCTTTGGTTCTTTAATGAATGCCTATATGAATTCTTAATTAATTTTCGCATCATATATGATCTAGGATGATCTAACTCATCACGCCAAGTAGTAAATGTATTTGTGTCAGTAAACTTTAGGTTTACTTTAACATGCATTTCAATTGTACTAATAATGCCAATATAAATTGTGATAAATTGATAATTTTACTGTCATTCCTTTTACTTTGTATCCACTTATAAGTAGTATTGTGGCATTTACAACTGAAAATGTCTAAATCAATGTGAAGTCTATAATGCTACAAAGTCAACAAAATAAATATATTCAATCAAAGATATGCAATATTCGCTTTAGGCAATATGCCAAAATCTTCAAATGCCCAAATTAACTTTAATAATAAAAATGATTATAAAATTTATTATATTTATTACACAATAATGTAAGCATATATCATATTTCTTACCAATAAGATTATATATATATCATCTACTTCAAGGAATGATAAATTAGTATAAATCATTGAGCATTCTGTACTAAGAATAAACATTTGGAAATATTTTGAATCATCCATATTCTTCTTATATATTTGTCAATAATGATAATAAGTTAAAATTTTATAATTGTTATGTATTGCTACATTCACTTCGGGGAATGGAGCAGAACTAGTAAAATGAACTACCAAGAATAACTAGCTAGGTCATGTATAGAAACAAGCCTAAATTAAATATATGAATATAAGTCACATAACATAAAAATATGACATAATGAAAAACTAGAAATTTTTTTCATAATCATCATCGTAAACATGCATGAAATTTAATTCAAAATCCAGCCCTTCATGCTCATAGTCTTTTCATTTACAATTGCTCATTATTAACACATCAATAACAACTCCCAATATCTAGCAACAACAGTTGATTTATTTAAGAGTTTTTTTTAATTCAAATAAGTTTGATTTAATTTGAAGACAGTTGTTTAGATAATTCTCCATCTATATAGGAGAATTTTTTATTCACCTCTTGTATTTAAACCATGATTCCTTCTCAATAATACATTAAAGCCTTTTTCATCACTTTCCATCAGTTGTCTTATATGGTGTCAAAGCTACTCTAATCTCTTACGAGAAATTGATCCTTTTTTTCTCCACTTCTTTCCGTTCCTCCTACATCATTCTTCTATTTCCTTTAAATGGAAAATTTAACCCCAACCATGGCTAACCTATCTGATTTCACTGTGTCCGTGGAAAACACTAATCATCTGGTTCAGTTTAACCTAAGATCCCAATTGCCTTTGAAACTTACTAGTCCAATGAACTTTGTAACCTGGAAAGCTCAAGTCGAATCCCTTATGTTTGGCCATGATCTCTACCCCTATCTAGACGACACCATGATTGTTCCCCGAGGTCCATCACCATTGACAATATCCAAACCTCAAATCCAAGGTATAAAATATGGTTTCAACAAGATCAATTGATTCATAATGCCTTAATGTCATCGATTGATCTGACTATCACCTTTGCAATTGCCAAAACAACCACCTCAAAGGAAGCTTGGGATACGCTGCACACTTTGTATGCGAATAAGTCTTACACAAGAGTCTTCAATTTAAAAAAGTCTTTAGCCTCAATCACCAAAGAATCTCGAAGCATTGCAGATTATCTACAAGACATCAAGAATGTGGCAAATGAACTTGCCAATGCAGGTGCTCCTATGTTGGATACTGAACTTGCCGTTAAAATACTCGATGGCCTAGGACCTGAGTATGATTCTATATCAGCTGTCATTCAGGCTCGTGACTCCCCCAATCTCATATGATGAACTTTATGACAAACTCATCAACAAAGAACTTCTTCTTACACATAGAGAACAAACTAAATCTTCCCATCCTATCACTGTTGCAGTTGCTCATCACACCCCATCAAGCAACAACGCTCCCCGAAGCAATAGAAAAGGACAATCGTCTAATTCTCACTGGAGATCCCAAAATCCTAGGCCACAATACATGTAATCATGCCAACCTGTCAATACAGAACGCAATCGTGTAGTTTGTCAACTTTGTGGTCGTCATGACCACACGGCCAATGTTTGTCACACATGCTCTCACAACCACCTGGAAGCTTAAGTCAATTATACATCTATGCCTTGGATAGTTGACTTAGGAGCATCTCATAATGTCACAACTAATGCTGATAATATTTAACATCCACAAGACTACACAGGAATAGATGAAATCACAATGGGTAACGATAACAAGATTCCCATTTCTTTTACTGGTTCAATTCATCTAAAGGCATCAAACAAAAAGTTTCAACTTTCTTATACTTTGTGTGCTCCTAACATTAAACGTAATCTTATCTCTATTTCAAAATTATGTCACGACAATCTAACCTCAATTGAGTTTTTTCCATATGTGATTCATGTTAAGAATCTGCGCACGGGGGCGTTGTTGGCATCGACCAGAATAAGCAAGGATTATATGAGTGACCCTCTAAGAGTCATTTATGCAAATAGAGCCACCACTCTTATTACATTAATAAGGATGAATCTCAATTTTTATGGCATCGAAAATTACGACACCCAAATAAAAAAAGTAATTCAAACAGTTTTTCAAACATTGTCAATTCCTTTTTCAGCTTCAACAAGTTCTAATCATTGTAATTCACGTGCTTCAAATAAAAGCTATCAGCAACCCTTTTCTTAAAACACTTCAGTAAGCAAAAAACCATTTCAACTTATTTACATTGATTTATGGGGTCCTTCACCAGTTTTATCAATTGATAAAAAATTATATTATGTAATTTTTGTTTATCAATTTACCATATACACATGGCTTTATACGCTTCAACCGAAAAATGAGGTTCAATCAATTCTTTCAAAATTTAAATTTCTTATTGAAAACTATTTTCAAACAAAAATAATTTCATTTTACACTAATGGTGGCGGTTAGTTTGAAGGTCTAAAATCCTTTCTTCAAATTAATGGCATTGAACATCTTGTTTCACCACCATACGCACCTCAACGAGTTGCCTTGGTTGAACATAAACATCGTCACATAATTGAAACAACCAAATTTTTTTACATCAAGCTTCCTTGCATTCTTCCTTTTGGTCATTTTCTTATCACCAAGCCACTTACTTGATAAACAGGCTTCCAACTAAAACTTTAGATGATTATTCTCCGTATAAAAATTATTCAGTGAAACACCAAGTTACAAAAATATTTATACCTTTGGATGCCTTTGTTATCCCTGGTTGAGATCATATGCCAAACATAAATTAGAACCTTAATCTACACCATGTGTTTACTTAGGCTACTCTCATACTCATCATAGTCATCAGTGCTTTGATCCTATATCTCAAAAGATTTTTATATCAAGAAATGTTATTTTTTATGAAAATTGGTTTCCTTTTTCTGACATATTTTCTCATTTATAACATAAAAAAATTTCACATTTAAATTGGGATCATATTGTACATGCGCCCAACAGTTCGAATAATTGTACCATGCCACCGAGTTTTGATAAGGTTCCTCCAATAATTAAGGTTGCTCCTCAATTGCAAGAACCTCTCATTACATGTCCATCTTCTAATCCAACACAAGTGGTTACATTGCAGCCCTATCAACATCGAATTCTTCAACACCAACAAACTCAAACTATTGCTAATCCTTCACCCTCACCCTTATCACCACCATCCTTATCACCTCTCCACCTCACTTCCCACTTCACTTCCTGTCAATTTTATCCATCAGCCAACCCAAGTTCATCGACCAGTTACTCATTCACAAAATAATATCACTAAACCAAAACCTATATTTGACTATCTAGTCCATGCTATACCCATCTCACTTCCTTCCACATACAAACAAGCCCAAAAAAATGCACAATGGCGAGAAGCTATAAAACTTGAGTTTGATGCTTTAATGAACAATAATACTTGGGAACTAGTTCTGCCATCTTCTGCACAGAATATTATAGACTGCAAATGATAAAAACCAAGTTTGATGGTAGCATTAACCAATACAAAGCTCGTCTTGCAGCCAAAGGGTTCACACTACTCCCCGATATTGACTATCATTCAACTTTTAGTCTTGTAATCAAGCCCGTGACTGTACGATTCATTCTTTCTCTTGCTACATAATTTGTCTTTGTATTAATTGGATGTCAACAATACCTTTATTCAAGGCAACCTTGCTGAAACAATATACATGAGACAACCCTTTGGGTATGAGCATCTTGACTTTCCTTCATATGTGTGTAAATTAAACAAGGCCATTTACAGTATTAAACAAGCACCACATGCTTGGTACTCTGAACTGAAGAACTATCTTGTTCACATTGGTTTTCGGACATCTAACTCTGATTATATTCGTTGAGGTCAAATGATTTACATTCTAGTATATGTGGATAACATCATTATCATTAGGTCATACTCCTCTTTGATTCAAGATATTGTCAAGTCTCTTAGTGGTCGATTCTCATTAAAAGATCTTGTTCGACTCACTTATTTTTTAGGTGTTGAAGTCATTCCCACGTCTGATGGGCTTATACTTTCTCAAGAAAAATATATCTATGATCTCCTTATTGCGTTTCACATGGAAGATTGTAAACCAGTTCAGACACCGATGAGTTCTAATGCAACTCTCACTATTGGAGATGGTAGTTCTTCCACTGTTGCCACTTTATATCGCCAAGTTCTGGGCAAACTACAGTACCTATCATTTACTCGACCAGATCTTAGTTTTGCTGTCAATAAACTTTCTCAGTTTATGCATGCTCCAACGGTTACTCATTGGTCCTTCGTTAAGAGGATTCTTCGATATCTATAACACACAACATCTTATGGTTTGAAGATCACTTCCTTGACTACTTTAGCTCTTACTATGTACTCCGATGCTGATTGGGCTGGCAATGTCAATGATTGAACCTCTACCTCTAGTTATATACTCTATTTTGGTCAAAATCCCATTAGTTGGTCTTCTAAAAAGTAGCGTTCAGTAGCACGATCATCTACGGAGGCTGAATATAAAGCAGTTGCATTTGCTCTTGTTAAAGTTAATCGGGTTCAAAAGTTACTCACTGAACTTTGTGTTGATCTTCTGGACACACCCACAATTTATTGTGACAATGTGGATGCTACTTATCTTTGCCAAAATCCTATTCTTCGCACCAGAATGAAGCATATCGAAGTTGATTTTCACTGTGTTCGTGAACAAGTCCAAAGCAAACAAGTGTCTGTTGAACATTTGCATGCAACAAATCAGCTCGCTGATACTCTTACGAAGCCTCTACCTCGGCCAACATTTCATCATCATCTTGCCAAGTTGAAAGTTGTTCCATTACCATCAGCTTGAGGGGGCATATTAACACGTCAACAATAGTTCCCAATATCTAGCAGCAGCAACAATTGCTTTATTTAAGAGTTTGTTTCTAATTCAAATAAGTTTGATTTCATTTGAATAAGGTTTTTTAGATAATTCTCCATCTATATAGGAGAATTTGTTATTCACCTCTTGTATTTAAACCATGCTTCCCACTCAATAATACATTGAAGCCTTTTTCATCACTTTCCATCAGTGATCTTTTACTCATGTCATTTCTCTAAATAATTAACAAATAAAATAATATAAAACGTATGAACTACTAGCTTTAACAATTCTTTAAACTAAATCAAATCCGAATAATCATAAAATCCATTGATTTATTAACACCAAGTTACATAATAGATATGTTTTAGTCAAATATATTATTTAATTATAAAACCTACTATAGATACATAAATAAATAAGTTAACATTCATTTTCATGAAAAAATAAGATCCTTAAAACAATATGTAACCCATGTAATCAAAACTTAAAAAAAGACCATATAAAATATTTAAACCATATATCAAGTCGATTTAATATTTAAAGATGTACATTTTCAGTTTTGCGTTGAGTCTTGACGATTTTATCAAGAAGTAAGCAAATTAAACTCCAGTAGTAGACTTTGAATCCAATCAAAATTTATTAATAATAAACTTTGAGAGTGGATCTTATTTTTCAGTTGTACAACAAATATATAGCCAATGACTTTTCATACATAAGTTGTCTCTCTCCTTTATATCGAGAACACTTATTGTTTTATTATTTATCTCTATCTTTTCACTTCTAGTGGCGAAAAGAAATATTACTAATAAGATATCCAAGAATCAAGTAATGAGTGTCACAATTCACAAAAAGGATGCAACTCATACTAGAGATTCCATCTTTAACAAAATACATATAATCCTAAAAAATTGATCATAAGATTGCATATAAATATCTAAATCAAATCATTGACTTAAAGTTTTGTAATGAATATCAATAGAAAGAAATTCGAGTAACAAATTCTTCAATATGAATTATAAAAATCCTAAAATTGACATGCTAATATTTAAAATGATCACCATAATAATGACAATGTTAGTACCCCTTTATTGTTTAGATTCATCACAATCATCAATCTGGCAAACCAAATTTGATTCAACATCATTCTTATTATTCAATTTTGCATTGTCTCCTTTCCGTTTGATACAAATATGATAGAGTTTAACTAAACGTTTAGGTGTACGACTGGTATGCAACTAATGACTTTCCATACCATATTGATAACATAAGTTATCTCCACTCCTTAAAGAGTTTTGTGAATTCTTGTTCTTTTCTTGCTTTCTTCATTTTTTTCACTTTTGGTGCTGAGAAAATTTATTACGATCATCCCCTTTAACTATTATTATAGTCCAACTTACTACATCCATATCCAAGATTATGTCTTTCGAACCTATTACAAATTGTTACATTCTCTTCAGGGAATGATTAGGTTTCGTGATTAAAAACTTTTGTTCAATCATAAGTAAACATGATATTGACTCTTGAAAATTCTTTTCATTATAAGAGCACATTTGAAGCATGAAAAGTTGAATAAGTTTTCTCTTGTAAGTTCTGATCAGTAATATTTTTTCCACGCAATTTTAATTGAGAACTTAGTCTGAATACTGTAGAATTATACTCACAATTTTAAAAACTTGCAATTTTAGGTGCATCCAACCATAATGAGCTTCAGATAAAAGATTTTTCAAGTGCATCCAATCATAAAATTATCAATTATAATTTAAGCAGGGCTTAATACGAGCTTAGGATTCAAATCCAAACTCATTACCAATTTTTAATATGATGTCTGGAAACAAAGATCTTCATATCTCGAGATAGATATTTTATTTTAATATTTTTACTTTGATGTATTCATATCTTAAGACATTAAAATCTTATCTCGATTGTTAAGGGATAAAAAACTATCGAATTAAATTTAAGACTTTCAAATCTTTTACCATTCTACTAATAATTAATTAATAAAAATAATATTCTCAATATCAACTCACCTTTTATATGGTGTACATAACCTTAAGTCACACAAATCTCTATATATAAACATATATAAAATTAAAAAATAAAAATAAAAAGACAAAAGCATTTTGATAGATGTTTATTCTTTAAAATAAAGACACAAAGTTACTTGCACTAAATGTTTCTAAACTATCACTCAATAAATACTAATTTATTCTTTAAAATTAAAAAAAATGTTTTTAACTTTTTTCTAGTAACTTATTTAAAATGAATGATTTCATGTATGTGCTAATTTATTATTTATATATAATTCTAAATAGTTATAATATATTTAAATTTTATAATTAATAAATTACAATACATTAATATTATTATGCTTTAAAAATAAAATTTAAATAAATAAAATTACTTGATAAAATATAATTTAAAACTAATTTTTTTATATAAAGCAATAAAAATTTTATTAAAATAAATTGAAAATTCCCGGCATTACTTTAGTTTGGGGTAAGCAAAACTCGATTCGAATCGAAAAATTCGAATTTCGAATTTTTCGAATTGAGTTATTCGAGTTAAACGAATCGAGTTAAATTTTTTTCGAATTTTAAGTTCGAATCGAGTTAAATTTTAGAATTCGGATAACTCGAATAATTCGAATAAACCAAATAAAACTATATTATTTTTAATTTTAAATTTATATTACTCAGGTCCAATTTATTTTATCACATTTTCTCCCAAAGCCCAAACCTTTTATCTTACCCACTTTTTCCCTTAACGGTTAAAACACATTCATAAACTAAATCCAAATATTTTTTATTTTTTACATTTTATCTTACCCAAATATAATTTCGTTCTTAAAAAAAACTCATAAACTAAATCCAAAATTAATTTTCTCTTCTTAAAAAAAACTCTAAATTAAATAAAAATATTTTTTAAAAATTATATAAAATTAAACAATACCAAATTAATTTTTTTAATTTAACTCGAACAAATATATTCGACTCGATTCGATTTGAATTCTATCTCATTTGACTCGATTCATAAAAATTTCAAATCAAATTATAATGATGAAATAAGATTCAAAGATCCGATTAACTCAAAAAAATTTTATTCAATTTAATTTAATTTAATTCGATAAAATATTCACCACTAATTCTAGTTGCTTGAATTGAAAACAACGATGATATAGACAGACAGAGAGGTTAAAGAGCTTATGTGAGCCATGACGTTTAATTAAACGATATGAGAAGGAGATTTTGGCCGGTAAGCCCATCGTGTTTTCAATCACAATCATGGTATCAATTTGTAGTAGGAGTTTTTCCCAAACCAGAAATTTCAGCCACTGCTCCTCCAGGTGAGAGGTTACTATAAACTCCCGTTTACAGCTAACCAAAAAATTGAAAGAGAAATTATATTTGAATTTTGCTTTAATTTTTAAATGATAAATCTTAAAATTATACATCAATTTGATTCAATGTGTAATTGTATACATAGACTTTAATTTGGTGCAATTATACACGTGAAACTTTAATTGTGGTTCAAATGTATACTTGAAACTTTATTTTTGATTTAATCATACACATTTAAAAAAATGCATCAATTTATTTTTATATTGGATAAATATAATAAATATAAAATGATGTTATATCAATAATTGTCTTAATAATTTACAAGAATTGGATCAAATCAAAATTTAATGTATAAAATTACACAAAATCAAAATTTATATATACAATTACACATTAAACTATAGTTCATGTATAATTTTAATATTTATCCCATTTTTAAATTTGTAGTTATGTTCCATTTTGGTACAAATTGATAATCTAATTTAATTTATGTGATTTATTTAGATTTATGTCATATATTTTGATATTATTAAAGTAGTTTAGCATTACTTATCAAAAACGTTTTTTGATTTATAAGCAATATAAACAAATAACTTTTGAAATCATAAATGTTTTTGAAAAGCATTTTTGAACCCAAAAACAAAAGCAACTTTTTTAGTTTCTGCTTTTGAGAAAAACGCTTTTAAGAACAAAAGAAAATTTCAATCCTTATAAAGTATTTTATATATTATTTATATTGAGTATGTACTTACTTTCCTATTAAAAATTATTTCAAATATGTAATATCATATATTTAAAATTTTATTGGTTATATTTTAATATTTAAAATATAATTTATATATTCTAATAAAATTTTATAAATAATTTATATTAATTGCTTAAGAAATATTTAAAATTTATATTTCATATATTAAAATATTAATAACAAATTATAATATATTATTTTTTATATTCTTACTAAAATGTCATAACATCAACGAATTTGAATATTATTTAAATGCATATTTGTTACTTTATAACACCATGTCTAAAATAAATATTTTATTTCTCAAAAGCACTTTTTGACAGAAATACTAAAAACTTAAGTATTCAACCAAACTTTTTAAAAGTATTTCTCAAAATCACTTTTCCACAACACTTTTTAAAAGCACTTCTCAAATGCAATGCTAAACTAGCCCTAAATTAAATTCATCAAAGCTATCAATTTTCAAGTATGGACAATCAGTTGACTTGCATGCATTTTTTTATGAAATCCATATATGTAACATCTCGTTTTTCAGTGGCGCCAGAAACAGTGATTTCAGGACTACAAATCCGACGAGTAAGTCAATTTTATTATTTATTATTTACGAGCCAATTATAGTATTATATTGAATTTTGGGTTGATATTTTTTATTAATCGAATGGATAGATAAATATAAGTGGTTTAATTCAGAAGTCAAGTGACTTATGAAAATGAGGTATTGGGACCTCGTTTCTGTAATTTAAGGCCGTAAATATTTTTATTAAATATTTACAAAGTCATATTATAACTGAATTGAAGTTTAGTCCGGTAATTTTGACGATTGATGGATTAATTAAGGTAAAAAGATTAAATTGTAAAAGAGGTAAAAGTTACCCATTATAGATTTTAAATACTAAAGGGATCAAAATGGTGATTAAACCATTGTCAAAAGTCGAAGCGATGATGGATATGATTAGATCCATTAGCTTTTGGGCTATTTTTCTATTAAGTCGTAATTAGTTTAGGTTAAATAGAAATAAAGTTTGTTTAATTGGAGTTTAATAAAATTGAAGGATCAATTGTATAATTGGACCTTCTTTAAATGGCCAAACAGTAGGAATGATGAGGAATTTTTTAGATTGTGGATAATTGTAATTAGATCCTAATTAATTAAAAAGAACTAAATTGTAAAAGTTAAAAAAATGGTTTCATGTAGTTTAAAGGGTAAATCAATAGACTTGGGTGGTAATTATACCACATATATTTATAATGGACCATTATGGTATGCTTTAGTAATTGTATAAGTTAAGATTAAAGGTTAATTTTGTAAATAGGTAAAAAGGTAAATTAAATTAAAAGATGAAAAACTAAAATTATCATCTTCCTTTCTTTGTTTTTTTATTCAAACCAAAAAAAATTAAGCCAAGCTAGGGATCTTGATTTGGTAGGTAAATCTTGCCCGCTTATAGTAATTTTTATGTTTTGGAGCTCGTATTAACTTGATCTAACTAATTGAGGGAAAGAGAATTTTTCAAAGTAATCCTTATACCTTTGTCATCGTTGCAGTTTAGTCTGCTAAATTCATTCAGTTTAATTTTAATACATTTTTAAATGAGCATGTTTTGGGTCATTTTTTGGCACACATGGCTTGAGACATGGGTTGCCACACGACCATGTGTCACAGAGGGGAAATTCATACGGGCGTGTGCCCTGAACATGTTAGGTGCAGGGTTCACGCGGGCTGAGACACGAGTGTGTGACCCAAGTCAGTGAGTTACATAGGTGGACACACGAGTAAGCACACGTGCGTGTGGAGTAGCCACATGGTCATGTTGGAGCCACATGGTCTGGGCTTTATCACACACCTGTACACACGGTCGTATGACCCATGTTTTGAAAATTTTCAATTTTTCCCTAAACTTTCAATTTTGCTTTTAATCGGTCCCTGATTGTTTATCATTGTAAGCTCGATTTAAGGTCCGTAAGTGTATGTTTTACTTCATTCTAAATCATATATGAATTTGTTAAATTAATTTTATAACTGGATGCTATTTGTTATGAAATGATTTGAATTTTACGGTAATGCTTCGTAACCCTATTTCGTTGATTGAAACGGGTTATGGGTGTTACAAGATATTTTTGACTCGAGATGTTTATTGATTGATGAAAGAGTTCTCTTATTTCCAAAACACATTTTGAATAGCCTTATTTTGAGTTCGAAAGCTAAAATTATTACCGTTTTAGTAAAGATTGCACGAGTATAATTTCTGGACGAGATTATTATGAGAAATTACGAATTTCAGACTTTAATTCGAGTTTAAATCATATTGGGTTTGATTTTAAGATTTAATTTTAATTTTATATGAGCTCAATATTGTATTTATTAGGTTTTATATTTTTATCATTTATTAATTCTAAATTTTATAATATTTTTAAGTTGTTTAAAAATTTTATGTTTATTAGTCAACAAGAAAATTTAATTCAACTACAAATACTTCTTGATCAGATTAACTAGAATTTCGTTATATTTAGAAGTTTTATTTAATGTAATTTGCTAGCCTGTATAAAGACATATTCATTTTTTATGACATTTGATTATTTGATTTAATAAAAACACTCTTTGGAGTATTTTTTTTTATAAGATTCAATTCTTGTTATTTTCAGAAGGTTTTTTTTTTACTTAATCTTGTTCAAGATTTTGGGAAAGTTCTTCAAACTCCGAGTCGCCAAGAAATCTTTTTTGAAGGATCGATTAAAGTTATTGATTGAGTTTGTTGGAAAATCTTTTCCGAAGAATTCAGTTAAACACTTATCCATTTATCCATTGTTCCATCGATTTATCTATTTCATCTTCCATCTTTAATTTTCATGTTCTTTATTTTTTGTTGCTTTCTTTTGAACATCTAATTATTTTTTGTTTTGGTAATTTCTTTGTTGTGCAAGAATTCTATTTCTCAATTCTACTCTTATCATTTGGTATCAAATTTTGGATCTCTCGTTATCTGTAAACTCATGCTTTATTAGTATTCTTGCTGAATTTTTTTTCGAGTGCCTCAAACTATTTTTGCTCAGAAAATTTACATTGTTTAATTCGATAGAGTGGGTAAACGACCTTATTTTGACCTAAAATTTTAACCCTATACTTTTGACACTAGATTATAGTGAAAAGAAAATATTTCCAGCCAAAAAAAGAAAAGGGAAAAAATTAAAAATATCAAAAAAATAAAACAATAAAAATATTATGTGTTTGGAATTTAGTGTCCCGAATTTTCAGATATTAAACTCATTAAGAGCTAAAATTTCAAGTCGTTTCGTAAATTTTTGAAGTTTTGGATAAATTTGAATTTTTCTTATTTTGTAGCCTTTTTTTGTTTTTTTTTATTCTTTTACACTAACTAACACATTCTCTTTCCTTGTGCTAGTAAGAACGAAGAAGTTGCACTTTTCAACCATCGCATGACTCAATTTGATTGGTGTCAAGCTCTCGGGTTCTTAGAGCTTAGAATCTCTTTTGCTAGCCAACAACCTCCCTTAATTTTGGATATATTTTGAGTAAAAATGGAACTTTAAGAATTAACAAATTTTATATTCTTATTATTTCTCTTTGATCCTTAGAGTGCTAACCCATATTAGAGTTCTAACGGTGAGGATTTCTATTATATCACTTTGCTTGTGAGTGTTATGACTTTCAAGATTATCAATGACGAAGCATAGATGTCGTATTTGTTCCAAACCCGCACGGAGATCTCATTCAAAATGCCAATCAATTTTCTGTTATTCATGGCTTTGTCAAGAAAGACATTGGAACAATGGTCATAGTGAGATACACGAGCTTCAACGACTTATGGAGGGGTTTAGAGAACATAGAACCAAGTGCATGTTTTGTGGTGAGAAGGAGCACCAAAACTCTAAATGTTCACTATTTTCTTGCATCTGCTGTGCTGAGAGGATCACCAAAGCTCTAAATGTCCACAAGTATCTTCTGCTCTTTGCAAATAAAGAAAAGTACGTACAATACCGAGCCTTTTGAGGAGCTTCTTCTTGTGCTACAATCAAACATGAATATGTGTGTGAACAAGAAACTTCTAGTGATGCCTATTGTTGAGTTTTCTTCTAGTGAAAGAAAAAGTTGTGATGGTGAATAATATGACTGAGAAGATATTAATAGTGAGGAAAGTTCACAAGAACTTGTGAACTCAAAAGAGCTCAAAATTTCATGTCCTCCTAAAGAATTGTAGTGTGATGAATTACTTAGTCATAATTTTTGTGAGGAGGATATGAGAAGTAAGGAATATTCATGTTGAGAGTCCGAGAGAAAAGAAACATTGAGCGATGAAAGTTTACTTGATGGTCCAATTTTAGTGAGTGAAAATCTATATGAGGTAAAATTTGAGAGTTGAATTCAAATTGAAAAAAGAATGAAAAGAAAACAAAGAGGCTATACAAAGAAGAGGAGTGATTATGTTTTCACTAACCTTAACTTGAATTTGTTTGGTTTAAAGGTGTAAAAAATCCTTGAACTTCTCAAAAAAAAAATTAAGCCCCTACCTTTCTTTTTTTTTTTTACATTTAATTGAGTACTTGAACTACTAAAATGCATCGAAAAGATTCTTTGACCGTTAATTTTAACGGTTGACTGTTAAAGTTAACAACATTCATTTTTTTTCTTTTTTCAATTATTTTCGTTACGTGTCACGTCATGGTTGTGAAATATAGCAAAAAATGATTAAAAAAATTAAAATCAATAAAAATTATAAAAAATTATTTTAATTTCTATAAAATAGAAAGTTTTTAAAATTTAGAAAAAAATTAGAAAATATAGAAAATTATTAAAAAATATAGAAAAAATAAAAATCATTAAAATTTATAAAAAAAATAATATAGAAAAATATTTAAAATTTATAAAAAATATTAAAAATAAAAAAATAAAAAAAATATTATGAAATAAATAATAAAGAAAGTAAAGTAACAAGAAATAGGAGAATATAAAGAATGCATAATTTTTATTTATCAATAGGGATGTTTACAATGCTTCTCCAAAATTTATATTTATAGACATAAGGAGTATAAATGAAATAAAATTCTACTTCTAATGATATTAGAGTTCTAAAGTTTATATTTATAGACATCCACTTAATAGTAAACTATTTATAACACTCCCCTTGGATGTCTATTGGTAGATAATATGTTGACTGTCGCCAAACGTGCGAGTGTTTGACTAAAAAATAATAGATCAAAAATATAAGAAATAAAGCAACGGTGTCCGCAAGTATACGAGTCAAATTGTAATATAGTAAAATGTATAACAAAACACTAGAAAGTATTCCGAAGATCATATCCAATGGGATGAATTAAATCTATTGAAAACACTTTTTCAATAACAAGTCTAAATAGTAATAATTGAATACTTGAATACTTATTACGACAACCAACAAACATAGATAATATCATAAAATAAATAACAGAAAATAAAACACAAACAACTAAATCAATTAAACCAATCAGGAAGATTAACTCGTTTCAATGGTTTTAATTAACTTCAGATTCGAGTTTTAAGGTGAATTAGCAAACAACTAAACAATTATTATCTTCCGACATTTAATTGATTAATTAATTGATGGATACTCATTTATCTCCCGACCTCACTTTCTTAACCAAAAAAATTACTATTTACTCGACAAGTTTATCTCCTAACCTCGTTCAACCTTGATTACTTCCTAGGGTTGTAAAGCCTTGGGTTTAAGAACGGTTAATTTATACCAAATAATTCTATAGGAAACCCTTACTCCTTCGTTAATCACTCTCACATCCACTCGTTAATTTCCCTAAGGGAATTACTCATGATATTCAAATCTCAATCTCAATTGAAATAAACATGTAAATAAACACAATTAAATCTAAAGACAAAAGAGAAAGAATATCTTGATTTGTATCGATTAAGAGTGGAATAACGAATCTCTTAATTGGGAAAATGAATCTCGTCGCTTGCAAAGGAAAATAAACTGAATAACTTCGATTAAATAAAAGAAATCTTGGATTCAAATTTATTCCAAGAGAAAAGAACAAAGCATTCAAGAAATTAAAAGATAACTAAATCTAAATATTACTCCTAAACTACAAAGGTTTTTGGATGCGTCTAAGATGACTCTATTATATCAAACCCCTAAGTTCTTATTTATAGAAGTGCTAGCAGCTCGAATTAGGTCTTCAACATGTCCTAGGTCTTCATATAAGTTTGATTGTGCGAACAAAATTAACCCTTAAGGACTTGGGCTCCATGTTAGACCTATGTCGCACCATAGACATTGCATGGCGTGACATAACATACTTCCTATGGGCTATTGGGTTTGTTTCACCTTTTAACGACTCAGGAAGCTTGTGCAACACTCGTTCCTTGATCCTACATCCATTAGGCTTGAAATTTAGCATCATGCACACTTAAATTAACAAATTAGAACTACAATTAACAGGTTATCTGCCTCGTTAAAATCTTACTAAGATAAAAACCATGTGGAAAAGAAAAATCTTAGTGAAGGAAAAAGATTACACTTATGTCATAATACACATAATAAGATGCCTATTTAAAAACCTTACTAGGAAAATCCAGTGGGATAAAACCTCGGTTAAGGGAAAAAGAGTACAACGTGTATTATCTCCCCCTCATGACAACACCACATGACATCTCAAATTCTAAGTATTCAATCTTGAATGCTAGCTTTTCAAATGATCACTTGAACATATTTGTTAAACATGTATATCACCATTATTTTGAAAGTTGTGACTAAGGGAAAAAATTGAAGAAATATATTTTGATCTCTTCAAGAGTTTCAACAATAAGCATAGAGAACTTTGCTCATAATCATTCTATAAATATACAAATAGGTATTTTATATCATTTTATAATCTTCCTTCAACTACTATTCACTAAGTTGATCTAACCACACATTCAAATTTTTTCAGTTCATATAAAAATTTATGCAAACATTGTAATGCCCCAAAATTTTTAACATTCCTATATGGGTTGTGTCATTGAAACTGTCTCTGCTTATGTTGTTAAATGCTTTAACTATATATCTGAGATCTAGGGTTCGAGTGACAACTCGAGCGTTTTGCATTTCCTTTTTCTGAACCATAGAGATTGAGGTTGTGGCATAAATCGATTTCTTCGCACTTAGTTTCAACAATAAGCCTAGTGGTTCAATGGCTGTCATCTAGTTGTGGGTTTGAATCATTGCCCGTACGTGTGCGAGTATTTATTTTTGCACTTTTTCGGCAAACTGAATTTTAAAACAAATTAAGAACCTCTTTCTGGTTGGTTTTTCTTTAGTTATCATTTTTATTTTTGGTTGCTTTCTTGTTCTTAGTTTTGAGAATTTCGATCAAATTATCTCTCTAAGTCTTTGAATCCTTCCATTTTTCGTGCCGAAACGTAAGTGAAGTGACTGTTGACCAATTTGGAACGTTTAATCGTAAGTTTTAGAGTAATCCTTAAGTTTTTATTTAAACTTTGATAATGATGGTTAATTACGAATTCGATGGAATTGTTATTTAAATGCTTCTTGGTTTGTTAGGCGCAGATCATGACAATAATCTTCCCGTAACATTGTAGTTTGGGATTGTGGATTCGTGCAAAGATGAGAGTTTCTGTGTTGAGTTATGAAGAGGTCGATGACTCTGAGTGTCGATCGATTGTGTTTTGCGAGTTAATTGATGAATTGGTTGTTTGAATATTGATTTAGGCTTTGGAACAACATTTGGGAACTTCGATCCAATCATACTATAGGTAGCGTGTCAAAATCCCTAAACATCTCCTACAAATTTTCTGCATTTTTCCTAATTTTGTTGTTGTTCGAGGGCACACGAGCTGGCACACAGGCGTGTTTCCAAGCCATGTGCCTTATAAACAGGTTACAGGAGACACACGGGCTATGCCCACGATCGTGTGCCAAACTATGGGTACATACTGTTTTGTACCACACGGGCGTGTGTTAGACTGTGTGTACATACTGTTTTGAGAAATAACGTATAGAGGATACACGGGCAGATCTTCCTTTGTAAGCAAGATCCTTTTCAAAACCAGAGTTCTCTCGTAGAATTCTCTAAAGTATATCTTCCTTTATCGTAAGCCCTTATCATCTGATCATGACAGATGAGTTTATTATCTTTTCTTCAGTCAATTTTATCTGACTGTACCTGGATTGGATCTAACCTACTTCATCAGATCTAACAAAATCTGGAAGGAAAGAAACTCGACTCCAATGGGCGAGAATGCTTCTATTTCATAAATCATCGGGAAAGGTGTTACCCCAGTAAAATCTTGATTGATGTTCAAGAGAACAAATGATAATTTTTCATGGCCATCTTTGTAGGTCTTTGCTATTTCACAATAAATTTTTTGATGTTCTTATTGGTCACCTCCAATGCTCCATTCTTTTTGGCGATGTGGTGCTGAGTCGTACTACTTGTTCTTGAATTGGCTGTAGACTTTTACTATCGTGCTGTCGCTCAAATTCAAGTCATCGTTAGATACGATCCTTTTTGGCATTCCAAATAGACATATAATCTCTCTTTTTCAAGAATCTACTTAAACGTTGATTGGCATAAAAAGCAACTTTTACCCATTTGGTGAAGTAATGAATCGATGCCCATCGGAAGCTTTTGATGAATTTGGCTTGGTGACGACTATGCCCCAAATAAAAAGAAGCCATGACGTGAAGAGGTGAAGGAGATATATAGATTTTTCAAGATGCCCTTTGCGGGTTTTCATCTTGACCTTTTCTTTCTTTTCTTTTCTTCTTCTTCTCTTTTTTTTATCTCCTCTTTTAATAGTGTGTTAGACCTTATTCTTTGAGGTTTCCATTGAACTGGAGTGCGTTCTTCTTTTATAGGGGCCTGTGTGTCACGATGTCATTTTTTTTAAACCTGACATGCTTTGATAGGACCATGCAAAGACCTTTGGATTCTCGAAGCAACTTGCCTTGTTTCTGCAAAGATACATGCCTCAATTCTCACTTAAAACCACAACTCTTCAATGTGATATTCATTTCTTGTCTTGCTCAACCATCCCTAATATATTGAGAGACAAGTTACATTCTTTATCGCTTTTAAAGTCTTGAGGTTTTTCTAAAAACATGTCCTTCTCAAAATGAGGCTCCAAGTTAACAGCAACGTCGCTCATATGCTTGATGTTAAGGGACACAACATAGAAACAAAATGGGATCTAAAGAATAATTGAATCAAAGAATGATTAATTGTGGTATGAACAAATGAGAAGAATGGTAAGGTGTTTGTCAAATGGGATAAAAACAATGCTTCATTTTTATTGAAATAACAGATAGTGATCATGTGCCCTTTACAAAAGGATTCCTATTACTCTCGGACTTAGAGTAATAAGTGTATTCTAAATATTACCTTGGAAAAGTCCTAAAAACTATAGGAAGCTCCTCCACAGCCTAGTTGTCCAAAACACTTCCAAAGGCTTAAGGACGAACTCTCGATAGGTTCCACTCTCAGTATGGCTTTTGCTCAAAATTCCTAAATTATCTTGATTTATCATGTTTCCTTTTAGTTTTCATTTAGGGTCGATGACTCTCACACACACAAATGTTTCGGATATGTGGAATCTTATTAAAATTTAATGAATGATATAATGCATGCAAAAAAACGTTGATTCTTGGTTCAATTCCATTAGAACAACTTTACTAGAAAACAAATTTCTGTACATAAGGCAGATACATATATGGTCGTGTCTTAATACTCAAAGTCCTAATCTTCCAAGCTAATTTTTACTCCAATTTGACACTGATTTCAAATTCAAAGTGTTGGTCTTGAATGGCTAAAGTCTACAAGTGGTTATTCATTTCTCGCACTTGGGTCACATCCTTACTTGCGACATGGCTTCTATCTCAGACTTGCCCCTAAATGCGTTGGAGTCATTTTTCATTTATTTTCATTTGTCTTTTGCGATATCGTCTTGTCTTTGATAGCCATAAATTCCTTCAACGGAGAGTATTCCTCAGAGAATGCTCGATAACAGACTTTTTCGACTTTCCAAATGGTCATGGAACCAGGCTAACAAAAGTCGTGAACCAATACACCTTCTTTTGCCCCTTCTTCGACAGGTGCTTAGTGGTTGAGTTTGTTAGAACATGAGTGATTCTCTTGTCAAATCGGCCAAGCAAATCTGTAATCACGTCCTCTATGTGCCCCAACACTTTAGGGAAGATGACTAAATCATTCGTGTTTTGAAACGAAGATGTCGACATTCTTTCTTATGTTTGAGTGTACTATATCTTGCGGGGTTTTCAAAGCAATACACTTGTTATCCCCTTTCTCCTTGATCAAAGCTGCAACCTAATGCTCGCTCCTCTAGAGTCCGCCTTATCAACTTGAGTTCTTGGGTAATGGAGCAATGTAGTGTATTCTTCTACAGTATGTCCATGTTTCTGTAGGTAAAGCAACTAAGTTGAATCCTAATACCGTGTTAGAACTCGGAAAAGGTGCATCCCTACTTTAACCTTAAGTAGGTAAGGACAATTACCATATTCAAAGTAAACTTTTTTTATTTTTAATCCTCGGGCAACAGGATAGAGTGATGTACTCTTTCATCGCAGGTATCATGTCTTCCTTTCCAAATGTGAAGTCATTAGAAATTAATGCCTATTTCTTTTAACATCGAGTAAGTCAACATATTCGTAATTGGACATCTGCCTCGTTTTGTCTTCCATATTTCTCTCAGCTCTTGCAAACTGTTATGGATTACATTTATTTGGGTGTAAACTCAAAACTTTGATATGTGCCCCTTTAACAGGCCATTACCTTTTTGTTGTTTTTCTTTGACCACATACACACGACCATGTTGACTTCTACCTTAATAAGGAATACGTTTTCTTATGACCAGCTCTCTATGAGTCAACACCTTTTTTAATGCAATGTAAACGGATTCAAAGTATATTGCAATTAAAAGCAAAAATATAACTGTCTTTTACCTTATTTGAGTAACCACTAAAGGTTTGGCACAGTTCCACCTAAGGTAGGCTCTCATGAAGTTAAAAAACAAATGTATTGCTTATGAATGCATGTATGCATAAGAAAAGTATTTACTCATAGCTCAATTCTATTAGAAAACTTTACTAGAAAACAAATACGCATATGATCGTGCCTTAATGTTCAAAAGCTTTTAATTTTTGTAGGACATCATCCAATTTCGCCCTGGTTCGTCCTTGATTTCTGGTCCAAAATGTCAGCTTGAATGATTAAGTGATTGGTCACTTTTTGTAGTTGAGTCAAAGTTTGATTCGTTGTGCGGTCTTTGTTTTCGTCTTAGTCATCTACAAATCATTGGCTCTTTCTTTTTGGCCATATTCGCGCTACCATATCGTTTTCCACCTTATTAAGAAACTCATTTTCTTATGACCAATTTTCCATTTAGTAATTGAGCTTAAATCCACACTTTTCCTTGTATGAAGATGTAATGCAAGCAATAATTAAAAAAGCAAAAGAACACAAGTATGATAACAAAGTATGGATATAAAACAGAGAACCTAGACTTGGGACTGCTAACAGTTTGGTTTAGTTCTATCCTAAGGTAAGCAACTAGGATTTACTACATGTGGCTCAAGTTCTAGAGTTGAGGTACCCAAACCAGCAGATTCCTCGATCCTCACCCATTATAGGCTCACATGGACGAGTTCGGTTTAGAGGGACACATTTCTCATATGTTTGCACGGAAGTGAAAACTTCACGAAAACATAGGTACATATGTAATCCGAAAGTGATTCGCTATCCTGTACGGAGGTGAATACCTCACGGAGGAGTAGTTTCTCACTTTCACTTAAAATGTGTAGCAACAGATGCAAATGAATGCAAACTTATACTAGCAATAATATTATCACAGTATTTCATAAAAAATGCAAAGGATCATATATCAACTTAAACCGAGTTTTTTGAAATTTTTAACAAAAAGGACCCGAAAATAATCTACTTTTGGCTTGACTCTCTTATTTTTCCCCAGTGGAGTCGCCAAGCTGTCGAAACGTTTTTGAAACGCGTCCCGACGTTTAAATTTTAAAATCGAAAAAATGGGAGTCGCCACCAATCATTTTTATTTGGCGTGATTGGAGCACCTTAAAACGTTCAAATTTGTTTTAACAAAAGTTTTGGTCTTCGAAATCTAGAAAAACAGGTTCGGGAGTCGGTTACGTGTGAGGAAGGATTAGCACCCTCACACGCCCAAAATTGGTACCATGTCAATTATTTCTAGTCTTGGCTGTTGAAAAGTCGAAAACTCGAATGAAATTTAAAATACGATCCTTGAATACATAATTTATTTCATGCAAAATTTTTAAAATTTGAATTTGATGAGAAAAATGTCCATTTATTTCGAATTAACCGAGAATTGAAATCACGTCCAACACGTTAGGGCACGATGTTCTCGAAACTTCGAAATTACAGGACATTTGAAAAAATCTAAGGGAGCATACTCGATTGTACAAATTCTACAAAAATCACACCCAACACGTTAGGGCACAATTCTTCGAAGTTTTCACACAAAAGGGTATTGCTTCGATTTTGAAAATAATTTAAGGGATGATAATCGATGGTGCAAATTCTACAAAAAATCACACCCAACACGTTAGGGCACAATTCTTTGAAATTTTCACACAAAATGATATTGCCTCGATTTAAAAAAAGCTTTCCTTTTTTATGTGAAAGCCAAATACGAATTATATTTTTGACACGCGATTGATTTAATCAAATGTTGTACGAGATGAACGAATGGATGCAAAACAATTTACAAAGCAAATACAAGAATAGTAGCAATAATAGTTAGGGCAAGTATTAAAGAATAAAATAACACATTAGTGACATAAAATGACAAAGAATATACAAAAGCTAAAACAAACACACACTATAAAAATACTAAAATATGAATTTTTAATAATAAAAAGGGCCTAACATAAAGCAAATATGATATATATATAAAATAGAATAAATAATAAAGTTTGAAGTCAATAAAATATTAATATAATAAAAATAAATAAAATGATTTAAATGAAGATAAAAGGAGTTTTAGATTTTTATTTTAACGAAAGCATGTATTTTCTTTTTTTCTAAAAAATAGATAAAACAATTAAATAAAATATTTTTTAAAAAAATAAAAGAATCATTACTCTTTTTTAAAAATGGGATTTAATTAAAACCAAAAGAAAGTTTTAGGTAACATTTAAAAAAGAAAAAAAGAACGGGGTTAAAATCGTGAAGTAAAAAAACTCAGGGACCTTATGAGCAAATTTCCCAAATTTTGACACGTGTCAGTTCTTCAAGGGTTGCTATTCCATGGACCAGATTGAAAACAAAATGAAGATATAGAGACAAATTTGAAATAAATTAGAACTGGTCAGTAGGGACGAAATTGAAAACTCAAAAAAAGGGAAGGATTGGGGAAATAAATCTGCCACTTCACAAAAACAAGCGGACCCTATTCGGGTCCGGTGCGAGTCAGACGTGGGGCTCTGAAACGGTGCCATTTTGGCATCAAAATTTTCCCTTCTAAACGGCGCCGTTCTAGAACTAGTATTTAAGTTAAAAAACTTCTAAAAACTCATTTTTCAATCCATTTTTTAAAAAAAAATTCAATCTTCTTCATTTTTCTCTGAAAACCCTCCCCCTCTCCAATCATTTATCCGTCTGTGGTCCGTCTTAGCACCGTCATCTTCGACGTCTTCCGTCCGCCATGCGTCGCCGTCTACGGCGACTAGGTAAACAAAAAGCTTCTCTTTTTCCATTTCTTTAGATCTAGATCCAGGTTTAGATCTGATTAGATCTAATCTGGATTTCTTTAAAACGAGAAAATTTTTTTTTTTAACTTTGAAAAACCGGATCTGCGTCATTTTTTACTGTTCTTCCTTTTTTATTTTTTGTTTTTTGAAATTTATTTTCGAAAAAAATAGGTAGAAATTAAATATACATATGTATATATATCTGCTTTCGAAAGTATGAAAATAAATAAATAAATGTATATGCAATATACGATGATACCTTAGAAGATAGATAAACTCTTCATTTGTTGTATTCAAATTTGTGAATTTTATTTCTATTTTGTGCTTGATGCTTTGTGAATGCGTTTTTTTTTTTACAAATCCGGTGTTAGGCTTTTAAAATCAAAAATATTACACAAAACACTATTCTTTTGCCCTATTTCCCTATTCCCTGTTGTCTCTGTTTCTATGTTTGCAAGTAACACCGGAGTGGTAAGCCTCCCACGGTCAAGAACATCGTCGGGAGTCGAGCCTTACCATTTCGGCGCAAGGAACAAACAAGAGTGCTCCGGGCAGAGGGACGGTTTCGGACAAAGGAAAGGTCTCGGGCAGAAGAAAGGTCTTGGGAGCAAACGAGGGGCCATGTGGCTGAGGTGGCACTAATGAGGTATTGACGTGGCACGTGCTGACGTGGCATGAAGCGGTTGGAAGACCCTTAGCATCTTTTAGGGTTTTTGATGATTTTTGAATTTGGGCTTGGGTCAAATTTGTAATTGGGTTTTAGGGTTTGTTTAGGAATTGGGCTTAGTGTTTGGGTTATTTAGTTGTAAAATGGACTTGGACATTTAAATTAAAAATGGGTTTTAATTTAAATTTGTTTATTTTATTTTTTTGGGTTTTTTCTTTGGGCCCAGATGAAAATGGGCTTCTACAAGGGGGATCCATAGATCGAGTTAATGCGATAATAGAGTTTTAATTAAAAAGAAATTTCAATTAATCAACCTAGAGTCAGTTGCTTTCATGCTTGAATAGAGGTATTAGCATAATTTAGGGATTTATACAGATCAAGATACTAAGTGAGTAAATTGTTTAATTCATATTGATAATCATAGATGAAAGCTATGTGGTTTCTTTCCTTGGTACTGCGTTGCTTCTTGGTTATTATTCGCTTGCTTTCTTGCTTTGTTTTTTTTCGTATTCTTTAGTTTATTAATTTAATTAATTTTAATTTTTAAACAATCATTTCAATTTGTCGGTTAAATAATAGGAAGACAGTAATTACTAGTACGTTTAGTTCTCATGGGAACAATATCTGTGCTCACCGTAACTATATTATTAATTGATAGGTGCACTTGTCTTAGTCATATTTTTAGTTAGTTTCAACTGCATCAATTCGATAATCAGATTTGAATTCACTAAAAATGTTATAGTATGACATAAATAAACTTTGGATAATTCCTCCTAACTGGCTCAACACTAATAATGGGATATGATAAGTTGGCTTATACTTGTATATTTATGAAGCTTTTCGAGCTCATGCGTTAGTTATTTAAAACACGTAGGTTGAGGACATGCAAGAAGATAGTGATTTTCGGCTTTGGAGCATCACATCACCATTCAAATACTAAGGTTGTAAACCATTTGTTTTTGGATGTCATTGGTATTAGAACTTGACATGTACATAAAGACTTAGTTTGGATTTTGTATTTGTAAAATTTGATTTGTAATTCAATTTATCTTTGGTGCACTTAATCAATCTTTGTTATGTTATTTAGCTTGAATGTGTTTATGTCTTTTATTTTGAGTTTAAATGAGTTAAGAAATTTGTTTATAATGATTTGAAACTTGTTGATATGTTTTTGCTTAGTTGTATCAAAACAACTAAGTCAAAGAGCAAAAATAGGCATTCTAGAGTAGTGGTACCAATACAACTACCCTAGGCTTGGGCTACTGCATAATTTTGGTTTGTTTTGACCTACGGGGGCTTGTTTTAGGTCCCCGAACAACCTCAATCGCTTTTGAACCATTTGTAAATGATTATAAATTGATTCTAAAGTCACCAAAACATCTCAAATTTAATTTATATGATTTAATAAATATTTATAAGGTTCGAAATTTTACAGATCTTTGAGATTTTTTGTTCCATTTGTACTTCAATAGCACCTCTCATTAGTACCGCACGTTAGGACAGGTGAAAGGTGTTACAAGTATTTAAATTATACTTGAAATTAATTCTTGAAAATCTTGGGTAGTCTCGATTTCTTCTTCATTTTGAATAGTGACTATATTCTAAGAGCCCTCTCTTTAAACTATGTCTAATGTGTTGATTAAGGGTTGAAAGGTTTCGTTAATGGCTAAGTAGGAAATCCTTGTTGACTTGCTGATAAGACACCAATTGGAACCCTTGATTCTGATTTTGGAGACTGATTAACTCTTTGAGTATTTGTTGTAGTTGTTAGTGGAACTTCATAAGAGATTTCCAAGGGTTCTAAAACTTTATCCCCTTTCCTAGTTCGACGACTTCTCATATTCCCACTTCTAGTTCTTGCTATGTTTATTTATCAATGAATATATTATTTTACAACAAAGCAAGACAAAGATAATTGAATTTTTTTAATTAACAGAAGTTTTAATTGTGGCAAATAAAAAAACTTGTTCCTAAAAATAAGGAAAGAAGTTTTAATAACACAAACTCTCTTTTTTTTAATTAACAGAGATTAAAAAATAACCTTCCAAATTTAAAAATCTATAAAGGTAAACAATTAAGGAAAAATAAAAAGGATAATTTTTCCTTAGTTAATTTGATGTCGATAAGAATTTTTATTTTAAAAAATGAGCCCACATGCTTTGAACTTTTTTTATTTTACCGCGCCCCCATTCTTCATCACAAATTTAAACTTTGCATAAGCCAAGCGAGTTCTCAAATTCTTCAAATGTCTTGGTATTAAGTCTCTTCGTGAATATTTCTACAAGTTTATTTTGAGTTGAGACAAAACCAAAAACCATTAGCTTTGACTCCATAAGCTCTCGGCTGAATTGATTTCTCATATCTATGTGCTTTGTATGAGAATTGTTGAGTATGACTCATATTTCAGTGAAACTTGAGAAATAATCTTCTAATTAAACTTTGTTTATTTGTTTCAGTTAAACTCTGATTAGTCTAGACTATTTTATTATTATTTGACCTACAAATTTAGTCTATAAATAGGTTCTTTTACAACTTTAAAAAATACACTTATTAAATATTAGAACTCATAACACTTTTGGAGAATTTTGTGTTTACGTTTTGAGGGTTTTTTGTTTTCGGGTTTCGAGGTTTAGTTTTTATCTATATCTTTTGTACTCTTTATTCTTTTGTCATTATAGTAAAATTATCTTTGCTCATAATTTTTTATCCTCTTTGGAGGAGTTTTTCACGTTAAATTTGTATGTTCAATTTCTCAATTTATTTCGCTATTTTTACTTGTTCGTTGCTTAACTGAGTCGATCCCCAATAAGTGATATCAGAGCTAATTCAATTTTCATAGGTCAACCCGTTCAGAGATGGTAACAACAAGGTTCGACATTGAGAAGTTCATTGATGTCACAAATTTCAATTTGTGGCAAGTTTGGATGATAGCAATTCTAGTTCTGACTAGCCTGAAAAAGGTCGTTACTAGGAAACAGATCAAGAATCTAGATCAGTCATAATGAAAAGAGCTTGATGAAAAAGCCCTATCTGCAATCCAGTTGTGCATTACGAATAGGGTATTACTAGAGGTATTGATGGAGAAGACCTTATCCGCCTTGTAGAAAAGGTTATAAACTATTTATGATACTAAGTCTCTGGCTAACCATTTAATGTTGAAACAACGTCTATTTATGTTTCGCATGAACGAATGTGAGCTTCTTGGAGATCACATCAATCAATTCGTTACTCTTTTAAATGATTTAAATAACGAACTTTCAGGGCTTTACCTAGGGGCGTACCCATAGACTTACAGTTTATTAAATAAATCCAAACTTGATTTATTCAGAACTCATTTCAGAAATTTTTACATCCAAAACAACACCTAAATACTAAGACTTCACCGAGCAGGATGTTACAGACAATATTTCTCTTTCTTTTCATGTTTTCATTTTTATTAACTTTTATTATTAATCATTTTCAACATAAAATTAACATTATTTTTAGTATTTTTAATCTTTTAACAATCCACGCTATTCTAAGTTTGCTTAATTTCCATTTTAAGCCTTGTTCAATTACTAAATAAGCCCTTTAGTAATTAAAAATCTATAGCAAATAATTTTTATCATTTTTACGATTTAATCCTTGTACCACAATTAACTATCGATTAAATAAAATTAATCTATCAAAATTCAATATAATACTAGAATAGACTCTTAAATATTAAATAATAATATTTACTAACTCGATCATCAGAAAACGGGATTTTAAAACCATCATTTCTGGTACCACTGAAAAACGGACTGTTATACATCATTATTGAAATATATTTAAGCCAAAAAATTGCTACTACTAGTATTTAATAGTGTTCAAAAGTGAAAATAAACTTCCCAAGTCAAAAACTCTTTGAGTATATGTTCACGACTCTTATCTCATGAGCCTTGGAATAGAACATTTACAAAATCTCTTAAATATTAAACCAACCACAATAATAGCCAATTTCAAATAACCATTAACACCTTAAATTATCAATAAAAAACTATCAAATAATAAAAAAAATGAAAGAAAAGCAATCCAAACATCTTCTTAATTCTTCTTTGTTATTTTTTTTTTTATGTTATTTATGTCTGTTTTACGATTCATGCTCAATATGCGTGGCTGGCTCTCCCAACAATGTCGTCTCCAAGGTTATAACCTAGATCTTTTCCTTGGGAGTGCAATGTGCCTTACCATTGCACCCAACCACTTGTTGATTTTTTTTGTTAATTTTTAGTTCCTAAAGAAAAAAATCAATTCCAACTAACCATTAACACATTAAATTCTTAATCACAACATAAATCAAATAAAAATTTGAAAGAAAAATAATTCTCATGTACATATATGGTGAGAACTAGAATCAATAAATAACATCCAAAATAACTGTCAAGTAAGTAAAATCAAAGACTGATATAAAACCAATAAATAATGCAAAATTAGAAGATGACTTAGATGATGAAGGCAAAGATAAACTTCAAAACATGTATTAAGAACGAAACAAGCGTATCAAAAACAAGTTAAAAGGTTTAAACATATAGGTTTGAAAAACAAAAGAAATAGAAAAAAAATAAACAAAGAAAAAAGTTACTTTGAAATTTGGTGGAAATAATCCATAAAAGATTGGTTTCAAATAAATCATGAAAAAAAATGTTTTCTTACATAGAAAAAATAGGGTTTTTAAGGATATTTAGAATCTAAGCAATGAAAATAAAGAAATGGTTTTGGGCGACGCAACTTTAACTCCAAGTTGATGGCGGAATTTGAAGATTTAATTTTTGGAGATTGAGAGGAGAAGAGAAGCAAAGAAAAATGGTTTATTCAAATGCATGGGAATTAAAGGGGTTTATTTTTTAATGTTCTTGATTTTTTTTATTTATTAGTTGATCCTTGACTCTTTGCTAACTTGAAAAATATATCAAATTTTAATTCAAAAAGAAAATAAAGGGTCAAAAACCTAATTTCAAAATGCAGAAGATCATTTTAACCATTCTATTGAAAAAATGCATAGGTGATTTGGATATGGCGATATAAAAGGTATCATTATTTCGTTTATGGGAAGAAAGTACATTTAGCATAATTCGAGATTCATGAAAGATCATACTGGATTTTGCTAATGATAAAATACACTACCAAGCATTGAATAATGGTGAATCATGTTGCCATAGCTAGCAAAAAAATTAGATTATTTTCTTTATTTATTTGACACTTGGATTTGTTTACCTAAAATGTATATGCTTTAGTATTCTTTGATATCCAAATTAATTAGCCTTGAAACTTTATATTTTCCCTTGAACACACTCACTATATAAACGTCACATTGGCCTCATTTTTCAAGCAATCCAATTCTCCTCTTCATCCTCTATTAGAAATAGATTGAGAGCAAAAGAGTGTTACATACAAAGCAACTATAAATAGTTAAGTTTGCAAAACTGACGATAACAATGGCAAGAAAGAAAGTTAAGCTTGCTTGGATAGAAAATAATCGTACTCGAAAAGCTAGCCTAAAGAAAAAGAGGTTAGGTTTGGTGAAGAAAGTGGAGTCAACCACTCTATCATCTAGTGGTGATGGTAGCACAAGTCATGCACCTCACCTTGGGGTGCAAGGTCCCTCGTTTAGTGGTAGCTCAAGTGCTTCACCCGACCATGGACTGCCCCCTTTCAAGACTTTTAACTAGGGTCAATTTTAACTATCATATTCGTATCTTGCCTTGATATACACCCAATTCATTTGAAGTGATTTAGAAAGGGGAAGAAGTGCCATATTTCATGTTAGATCATGCAAACAAGGCGAGAGACAACCAAAATCATGTAAATCAAATATATATGTTCGAACTTCTTCATGTTCAGTAGCTAAGAAAAAACCTAAATGACAAAGCACAACTCACAACTACGATCAACTCATACATATTCCAGCATCTTACAGCACAAACCATATTTCCTCACGGATTTTATTCTTTCAAATGGGTGTAATATTTAAAGTTTTTATTTTTCAATAATTTTCGACCATATATATATACTCAATGTTGTCGTGAATTGATAAAAAAAATTGAAATTAACCATTAAAATTTTGGGTGCCACTGCCAATCATTTTTACTAAGATTTATGCTATTCTCAAATCTAAACACATGACAGGAAATATTCCCATTGGAATTAATTAGTGCTACAATTGGTAGTGTGTTGTTGCAAGTTGATTCATGAGTGAGAAGAATTAGTGCTTCCAATTATATTAAATTATTGACTACTTAATGCAAATCAAATCATTTTAATTTTTTTTTCTTCAGTTTGCTCATATCAGAATTTTGTTTTGTTGAGCTCTCATGTTGCCATGTGCTTCCACATTGCTTTTACCTTGTAATTTATTATATGCATGCAATTGAAATTGGTTAAGACCAAACCCTTGTAATTTAATTAAAGCTTAATGATAAATTTGGCCACTAATGTTTGTATGTTTTGTTAAAATGATCTTAATTGTATTTTTAAATTTGTTTGCCATCAACTCTTTTTTTTCAATCTGTTTTTTCTAACATATTTAATGAATAAATATGATAGTTTATTATAGCTCAATGAATATGATAGTTTTTTCTTTGTTTCACTTTTGGGCAAATTTACCTTATTATCATACTTTATTTTGATTAATTTTTATAACTTTATTTGCATCAACATGATTTTTGTCATTATCAGAAAACATGGTTTGGGGTTGAATTTCTTAAATCGAGATAATCCAAGTATTAAACTGAGAAATTTATAAATTAATTATAAAAGTTAGTAATGACATTCATAAGGTAATATTTGATTAATTGAATAAAAATAGTATAAGGATTAAATTGTGTAATAGTTAAAAACTACTTGAAATTGATTTGGATTTGAGTAGGGACTTAAATAGTAATTAAACCAAGGATTATGGTGCAATATAACCATGTTTCCATAGTGGGATGAGTTGATCTCATCCATCCATTTCTACCATCTTATTTTTAGGTGGAGAATAGCTATAGGATTAAATGTTAATACTAAATAAGCTTAATTATATATATGAAAGTTAGTGGAAAAAATATATCATCTTCTCCAACCAAACCCAAGAGGAAGAAATTAGGTTATTTCTCCACCATGACAGACCATTAAAAAATGGTAAGCAAGTGATTTTCCTTAGCAATTTTTATAAAAATCTCAAGTATGAAACATTGTGTATTGAATCCATTATATAATTTTTTTCCCATTATTAATCTTAGCTTAAATTGCCATTAGAGGGGTGTTTTGATAATTGAGCTTAGAAACATGAAATTCATGGTAGTGTAAGCTTGATTATGTGAAGATCATGATAAAAATGAAGTGGATTAGTTTGGTGTGTCACTACAACAGTTAATATTTTTAATGACAATAAAGTTGTGATAATAAAAAATTTCGTCAAAAATAGTCAATTATTTGTGACAAATTTTACATGTAACACTAATAAAATAAGTAATTGTGATTCACTGATATTTTGTCATTATTATGATTAACGTTATGACAGTTTAAATCAAAACACATGTAATTTTCATAAAAAAAATAACATCACATGTAAATTGCCCCTATAAGCGTTAATTGTTACCAAATCTATTGACCACCACCAATTCATCACTATTGAAACGCTAAAAAATGGCATCAAGTTTTATTTTCTTGGAAATCTTATGATAGTGACAACATATCTATCATTAACCATTTTTGTGACGATGCAATTTTTATCACTATAAATTTTGCTTTTTATAATGATGGAATTGTGGCCGTTTAAATTGCATCACAAGTAAATCATCATTATAAGTGTAGAATTGTCACCAAATCCATTCACCCCTACCAATTAGACACTAATGAAATGTTAAAAGTTGGCACCAAGTTCTCTTTCCCATGAAATGATGTATTAGTGACCAACTTATCTAGTACCTACTTTCATTAACCACTATTGTAATTGTAATTTTTTTGCCACTATAATTTTTACTTTTTTCTAATGATGTAATTGTGACGGTTAAAATACATTACAGGTAAATTGTTACAGTAAGTTTATAATAATGGCAAAATCCATTTGTAACTAGTGAGGTGCCTAAATTGTCACCAAGTTCTTTTTTTCAGGAAATGTAATAGTGGCTACTTAACAAGTACCCACTATTAATAATTATCAGTTTCACCTTACAATTATTTAAGTGGATTTATGTATTAATAAAAATAGATTTAAAAATTAGGCTCGAAAAATAAGTTTGTGTAAAAAAAATTAGGCCCGTTTAAAATATCAAGCTCTAGCTCGGCCCGTTTTAAGTTTATATTACTTTATATTATGTTATTTTTATATATTATATAATTTAGAACAGATTAGAAAATAAACATATACTAAATATATAATATTACTATAATGTAAACATTAAAATAATATTAATATAACTATATTTTTTAATATATTGGGTGTGAATACATGATAGTATATGTTCATATTTTTTTGAGCTTTTGACAACGCACACACAAGTTCTCAAACTCGAGTCTCCTAGGATGAACATCATCATCTTTACTACTTGAGTCACTCGTTGGGTTCAACTATATAAAATATGTATAAAATTATTGAATATTAAATTAAACTAATATGTAAAAAAAAATTAAAAATAATATAGATGAGCCTAAAATGGGTTTGGTTACTCTTTTGCAAATATGATCGGGTTTGAGCAAAATTTTAAGCTCAAATTTTGAGTTGGACCGAATTTAGACAAATATAAAATATATTAATATCATGATTAGATCTGATTTGAACTCAATCCAATTAAACCCATAAACACCTCTATCTCAACATCCCATGGAAACTCAATAAATTATTATCACTTGAAAATTTAAATTTTATTATCACTTGAAAAAGTTGTTTTAATCTTTCTAAAAAATAAATTTAAAAACTTCTAGTAAATATTCCAATTTTTATTTTTGGGAGTTTATTAGAAATTTATGCCTCGATAATTTATTATCAGTTGAAAATGTTACCTTATTTTAAAAAAATATATTCAAAAAATTCTAGTAAATTTCCCAATTTTTATTTTTCGGAGTTTAATAGAGTTTGTTTTTTCATTTTCTCTTCCTTCTATTATTTCCTTCCCTTTTATCTTTTGCTTTTCTCTATTCTCCCTTTCTTCTTCTTCTTCTTGAACTCCGACTTGGCCTTCTTCACCGTCGGAGAGACCTTGACATTGGACCACTGCCTCCTTTCATCTTGATGAGCCTTGCCACCATTCGTATCTCAGAATGGAGGTTAAAACCTGTCCAACGTTGCAAGCTTCAAGGCACTATCCCTTCTTCTTTCTTTTTTTCTTTTTTTGGTTCAACACTCTTATTTTCTATTTTGTAGGTTGTGTTTGGCCTTATGGAATTTTTTTTTGTTTGTTGTGCTAGTATTAGAGTTTAGGAAGGATGAAGAATGTGTTATTGATGGTGGGGTTGTTTGATGGCTGCTAGTTTGAAGGCTTGAGTATGATGGGGTTTTGGAGGAGAAAGGGAGTTTTATGTGGAGCATGGTTGATGGATGGTGGTTGATAGGTAGGGCTGGCCCTTGGTAGTGGTGGTTGGATAACTCTAACCTGACCAAAAAGTGTAAGGTCCTAAGGACCAACTTGTAGTATTTGTAAATTTGTGAGAGTTTTGTAATTTTTACATTTTACTTTATTTTGGGTTTTGTAATTTTTTATTTTATTTTTGAAATTTGTAATTAGTAAAATGTAGTAATATATTGTCAAAATTATAACTTTAAAACTAATGGATTCTTTAGCTCACCTTTCTTTACCAAAATTTGATCAAGTTCAATCAATCAATAAATTTTTGGACTTTGAAAATTATTTTTGGATCAGGCTTTGTTCAACCACAATTCCTTGTGGCATATTAGGTTTTTCCCAACACTAAGTTTTTTTTTCAAGTAATTTTGTATTGTTTTATTTGATTTTCCGTTTTAGTATTTTGTTAGTGAAAGTTAATAAAATAAGTATTTTTATGTGTTTTGATGACATGTTAGGCCAATCCGAATCTAAGGGATGATTAATGGTTCAAGTGAGTGTGCAGAACATCAATTCAGGCTGATGAATCCAAAGAACGACCACAGTGTTGCGACACCCATTGGTGGTGTCCCAACCACCAACTTCAAAGAAAGAATTAGAGCATAAATGTGTCGATGTTGCGACACCAGCATTCAATTTTGTGATACTCAACTTCAAAGCCAAAGAAGTTTTTGTCCATGCAATAATATTTAACTTGTTAATCAGATGTTACTTGACCTAATTAGATCATAATACATATAATCTATAAATAGTAACTCAAAACAACATAATAAGGGAGGCTTTTTAGTTAGTTTTTTTATTCCTTTTATTTTAGTTTTCCTTTCGCTTTTAGTTTTCCTTTATGTTTGCTTAATCAAAAGATCCTATTCCGAAGTTAGACTATTGCGGGCGAAGATTGCTCCGAACCCGTGTTGTTTCATCGATTAATCCATGAGCATTCTTTACCTCTTTTATTATTCTGTTATTTATATTTCTTTCATTAACTTTGCTAATTGAATGCTTGTGTAAATATTAGAATAACTTTTGCTTTATACTTATCTTGCATGATTTAATTGTTTAACTTGATTAATTGATTGAGTAGCTAATAACCTAAAATTAAGTATACTAATTTATTTATTCAAAGGACTTAGTATACAAGGATTGACGACCCTAGTAGAATTTCTAGACATATGAGATCGAAAGGGTATCATGTTCAGTAAAATTTGTACCAAGCGGTGAGACTGAAAAGGTATCTTAAGTGGTAATCCTTAGTGAAGATGAGACCGAAATGATATTCCTAGCTAAGGGTGGTAAGTACTTTAATTAAAGATAATTATCGACTTAGTTAATAATTATGGTTTAAAATAATTTTAGGCTAAGTCGAAACTAGCAATAGGAGAAACCAATAACTTAACTTAAGATAGTTTAGGTTAAATTAATTTAATTAGATTTATTATTGCAATGTCGATTCAACACTACTAATTTGTAAATCGATTAGATTAGTAATTATTTTCGGTAATTAATTTAATAGAAATTTTTTCCAAATTGTAATCATTTGGGTACGATCCTTGAAATTCTTCCCAAATGTTTCGTTGTAAACAAAAATATATTACAACCTGATCCGTATACTTGAGGACATCGCCTAATTTATATCTTTTGTTGTAGTATTTCCAACTTCGACATTTGCACATCGAGGCGGCCGGTCAAGCTTATCATAAAATATTGATTTAGTTTTTGATAAAATGTGGCTATTACACAACTCACTAGACATTATTTCAATATACACTAATGGAAAGACATTTGAAATAAAATGAGTGACAATAATTTTTTATAACTATTGTTAATATTCTCTTCTCAAGAAAATTAGTTATTTAGACAACTTATTTTTGTTAGAAATTTATTTTCAATGTAAAAATAAATGTCACTATAGAAAGAATATATTGAGAACTTTTAAGTTTGTAAGAATTGTGTATGATTTTAGTGATGAGAATCTTATCATAAAAAAAATTGAATACATGTGACTATTTATTATTGTCAAAATTGTTTATAATTTTAGTGTCAAAAATTTGGTGACAAAAAATTGAATACTTGTGACAATTTATTACTATCACAATTTCTTATAATTTTAGTGTTCAACAATTTGGTCGCAAAAATTTAAATGCCTGTGACCTATTTTTTTTGGCACAGTTGCTTAAAATTTTAGTGAAAACAATCTGGTAACAAAAAAAAAATTGAATAATTGTGATGACTTCATAATAGTTGTCACAAATACAAACAAATAAAATAGCAATGGAGATATTTGTGACGACAACTGATGACTTTAAATCTAGTTATTATAAATTATAATGACTAGTTTTTATAGTTTTTAGTGACTATTTTTGTTCCACTAAAAATGATTTTTTTTTGTAATTTATGTTGTTGAGCTTAAATATTATACTTGGATTAGTAAATATTTATGTTTAAGGAATGAAAATTTTAGGGATTATTGGTATATAATGATAGTTTAAGGTCCATAGAGAATAATTACGAAATTTGATTTGGTTTAGATTAAGTAGATTGTAAAATATAGAGTTTTCGAACATTATAGTTATAAGGGACCTAATTGAAAGATTTATAAAATGAGTTTATTTTGAATGTATTAAGATGAGAATTTAATATATTTTTTATATCCGACTTATTGAATGAGATTGAAAATGAAGCCATAAAATCGAGAGGCAATAGAAAGACAAGAACGAAAAATGAATAACAAACCCGGTTTGTGCTAATAACTTACCTTAACACGTAATTTTATTAAGTGCTCAAGCTTTAGAATGGTTAATTCTTCAATGTTGACCTTATGAAATATAAGAGATGTTATGAATTAATGGGAATGTTAAATGAGATATGTATAAACATATGCTTGTAAAATAATATGTATAATTAATTAATCTCATTGAGATAAAATGTGATTTGTTAATAACGAAGCAAGTGTATAAAAAAAGCTAAAAATGTTTAAACGTACAAAAACTAAGGTTTAAAAAAAAAAGAAATAGAGAAAAAATAAACAAAGGAAAAATTTACTTTGTAATTTGTTGGAAATAATCCATAAAAGACTGGTTTTAAAAAAATTAGGGTGTTTTTAAGGAGACTTAGAATATAAGCAATGAAAATAAAGAAGAAGAATGGTTTTGGGTGCCGCAATATTAACTCCAAGTTGGAGGAATTTGAAGATTAAATTTCGGGAGAGTGAGAGGAGAATAGAATCACGAAAAAGGGGTTTATTCAAATGGATGGGAATTAAAGGGGTTTATTTTTTTATGTTCCTAATATTTTTTTATTTACTAGTTGATCCTTGATTCTCTGCCAACTTGAAAAATATATCAAATTTTAATTCAAAATGAAAATCGAGGGTCATAAATCTAAATTCAAAATGTAGGTAACCTTTTAACAAATCTATTGAAAAAAAAAATGTATAGGTAATTTAGCTATGGTGATAGAAAAGGTATAATTATTTCATTTATGGAAAGAAGTACATTTTAGCATAATTCAATATTCATGACAAATAATATTGGATTTTGCTAATGATAATATGCTACGAAGCATTGAGTAATGGTGAATCATGTTGCCAAAGCTAGCAAAAAATTGAATTATCCTACCTACTATCTTTAGTTATTTGAAAATTGGAATTTTTTACCTGAAATGTATATGCTTTAGTATTCTTTGATATCCAAATTAGTTAGCCTTGACACTTTTTTTCCCTTCAACACACTCACTATATAAAGGTCACGTTGGCCTCATTTTTCAAGCAATCCAATTCTCTTCTTCACCCTCTATTAGATATAGATTGAGAGCAAAAGAGAGTGTTACCTGCCAAGCAATTATAAATAGTTAAGTTTGCAAAATTGGCAATAACAATGGCAAGAAAGAAAGTTAAGCTTGCTTGGATAGAAAATAACAGTGCTCGAAAAGCTAGCTTGAAGAAAAAAGGTTAGGTTTGGTGAAGAAAGTGGAGTCAACAACTCTTTCATTAGGTGAAGATGGTAGCTCAAGTGTTGCACCCAACCATGGACTATCCCTATTTAAGACTTTTAGCGAGGGTCAATTTGAAGGTGAAAATTTTGGGCCTTTCGGCAATCAAGATATGGGATTGAAACATTACTTGTTAGGACCAATAAGAAATAGTTCCCCTGCAATTGGGTTTGGGGAGAACCCTTTTGTGTTTTTTGATAGTGAAACTAGCAAAAATGGCGCTGCATCCATTTGTGAAATGGGATCGTTCGATGACAAAAAATTCCCACAAAATTCCCACCATGAAGTTTAGTGTCCTTTCTATCTTGTTGGTTCTGCAATAGGTCACCATATTCACAAATATTTATATCACTGGATATGGCTTAAATTTTTAGTTTCTTTTCCTTTTTTTTCATTTGTGGCCTAATCATTAAAATTTTGTTGCTAAGTTTCAAGTTCGATAAAATAAAATTGGTAACCATGTAATAAAATATTAAAGTTGAGTTATATGACTCAATGAATATAATAGTGTTTTCTTTGTTACACTTTTAGGCAAATTTACTATGGTGCAACCTGGAACGTCACATTAGCCACTTACATGACTTCCTTATCGACAACCAAAACACACCATAGAAACCACCATTCACACAATACAAAACATACATAATATTCAATTCATCTAGAAATATAACGCAAAAAATCCTAAAACATGCTTCGTTTATCACAATACAGCAAATAACAAGGTAAAAACGTCATTAAACAATTATTGTACAAAACAATTATAAATCATCCAATTAAACCTACCTATACTCGAAACACCTTATTGAATACTATATTTGAAAATTTTAGTTCAAAATGATATGTAAGACTCGTTTAATTTTAAAAAGAAGTTTAAAGGACTAAATTGTAAGATTTAAAAAATATTTGGAAAAACCATTATACAAAATTAAGAGTACAATTGTGAAATTTACCTTATATGACTTAATCACGCAAATTTTCAAGTCGTTTTAACATGTTTAAGGACTTAAATTTCATAATACAAAAATTCGAGACTAAATTACAAAAGTAACAAAGTAGGCCGAAACACTTAAACGACCATGTCATGACCATGCGATTTTGGGCATCCTGGCGATAATCCCTACTCATGGCATCATCTATAATGTCTACAAAAAAAAACCAAAACTTGCATATGACACTTTGAAATTCAATTAAACGTACCATTTCATGTTCTCATGCTCATCCCTCTATTCTAACATATCACATGGCATTTTCTCAAAAAAAAATATCACATGGCATACATACATCAGACAAATCAAGATCATTTACACTAGATCATACACTAACATACCTTGGAATTCAATCCAATTGTCTATGCTAGCATGCATTTCTAAAATTCCAATTTAATCTACTCAACATACCAAATTTGCATGTAAGGCATTTTTAAGTGCATTATAGGTCCATACATTACCATTTGGTCATTGTGCATTTTTACAAGCATTCAACAAGTCATTTAAGCATCTATAACCACAATTCACTAAGTCACATGCCTTCTAATCAATATATAACCTAACCATTTGTCTAGCTTCATTCATGGAACAATCTAAAAAATAAAAGCATCCAAAAACCAATTATAAAAGTCCTTAAACAGCCCATGGAATGTCCATTCACAAATCGAAACAAAAAAAAAATCTAATCCCTCAAAATTATTCCAAATTGATATCCTTTATTCTTCAAGAAAACCATTTCACATACATAATCAAGTTGTTTTTCCTTAGGATCACAAGCTTGCTCACTTTACCACTCCACACAAGTTATTTCTCTACAAAAAAAAAAAATAAACACAAGAGAGTGTGAGCTTAGGCAAGCTCAGTGAATGCTTAAGATTCTACAATAAACCCTAATATCAAGGGTTAAATGCAAGTCTAGAGAGCACATAACACTTATCACCATTAATCATTTAATCATGTTGATATATTGACATCTTGTGATTATGAAATATGTATCAAAATACAGCTCATCAGATACTTGGATCTCCGTCACACCAACGACTTATAGAGTCTAACATGTCCCAAGTAAGTGTAGCATTAAACTAACACTCTCCAACACACCAAACATGTCCCACTAAATAGAGATTAGCTCTACATTCCCTTATCCCTCCAACATGTACCAATATCAAAACACATATGTGAGTACTCAAATCCTATGACATGCCAACTATATCCAATGATTTTAAGAGATAACAAGGCTAATGTATCCATATTACACATTCATTTTCAAGTTTATGCACAATTACACTTATCATTTGTATCATGATGTGTGCATTAACATACCACACCCATTCATATCAGATGTGTGCATTAAACAAACAAATCAATTGGCATATTCTGTCATATTCACACCCATTTCATTAACCTATCACACACACATCTCATCACAATTCATCATCATTTGCAAAATATTATAGATCAAGGAAGAACACTTACTCTTGGAACATAGGATAGGTGTTTAGGTTACCTAAGTTCCCCTTTAACACATTAATTTGTGCATTAACTACAACATGTTGAACAACTCACCTTAATCAAGCTTTGCATCAAAGCTAAAGCTCTAATAAGCTTTTTCTTGCATTTATCCTTGCTTGCAGAAGGTCCTGGTTGATTTGAAACTTTCCATACAAATTAAAGACATTACAAAGATATCATGAACAACCACAAATTAATTCAAATAGAAGTAAAATCATAGATCTAAGATTCTCATTCACAATACCAAAAATTAACTAGATTTATCGAAATAAGAGGTTTCATTACTTGATTTTTGTTTCTAATCCTTAAATAAGTTTTTATACATCCTAAATATCATTCAATTATAGATCTAAACCATCAATTTCATCTAATTACATGGATCTAACGTTTCCGGAAAAATCAAGCTTATAAGAATTCATAAAAGAGGAAAATGTCCAATTCATTAAAATTTTTTGAGGATTTGTTAAATTAAGTTTAAAAACATTTTAATTAGATCACGATGAGTTGAAAATCACTTTAAAACAATAACTTAACTTAGAATTATGAGATCTACCATTTTCAAGCCAAAAATCGGTTTAAAATCATTAGATTTATTGAAATCATGATTAAATCAATTAGAAATTGAATTGAATTAACAACATAATTTAATCATAAAAATTTAGAATTTTACTTCAATTTGAAGTAATCTACAAGTTTAGGATAAAATTCAACCAAAAACGTGTTGAAGAACAATGATGAGATTGAAGGAAAAAATATGAATTTTCTTTAAAATTGAAAGAGGAATTTGTGTTTGGAATGCTAGAAATTCTAAAAGGATGAATCAATTTTGAGAGAAAAGCTTTAATATGGTGTTTGGGAAAGTTTTGAATGAGGTGAAAAAAGGTGAAAGAAGAGACGGTGTGGGTTGTTAAATAGGCAACTAATTTTTAAAAATTACGTAATTTCCCTTTTAACCACCTTCAATTTATTCTCTTTTTCAAATCTCGTTTTTAAAAATCTGTTTTAAGCAAATTAATTCTCGAAAACCTAATTTTAATTTATTAACCTAAATTCTTTAATTATAATTATTTTAATATTTTATTTTAATATTCCTATTTATTTTAACAATCTAACCTAATTTCAATTTCTAGTTCACTAATCCTCGATTTACTAACCCAGTTTTTAGGATGGGACAACTCGTCCCCTCTAAAAAGAATTTCATCCTCGAAATTACCTAAACTGAACAAATAAACATATGGACATCTCATTATATCCTCGACTTCCCAAGTAGCCTTTTCAGTTTTTTTATTACACCACAAAACCTTAACCAAAGGTACGTTCTTATTCTGCAACACCTTCGTCTCATGAGCCAGAATCTCAATCAGTTCCTTCTCATATGTCAAATTAGATCACACCTTAATCTCCTCAACTGAAATTACGTGTGATGAATCAGATCGATATTTTCGTAACATAGACACAAGGAACACGTCATGGATACGCTCAAGTTCAGTCAGCAATTTAAGTCGATAAGCTACTAGTCCAATCCTCTCGATGACCTCATAAGGTCCAATGAAACTTGGACTTAGCTTACCTTTATGTCCAAACCTCAACACAATCTTCCAATGCAAAACCTTCAGAAACACTCGATCTTCGACTTGAAACTCGATATCACGACATTTAAAATCCGCATATGAATTCTGCCAATCTGAAGCGACCTTCAATCGCTAACAAATCAATTTTACCTTCTCTTCTATCTCACTAATCAAATCTGAACCAACAACTCGTCTCTCATCCAATTCTTCCTAACCTAGAGGAGTTCGACACTTCATACCATACAATGCCTAAAACGGTGTCATTTGAATACTTATCTGAAAATAGTTGTCATATGCGAACTCAGCTAAAGGAAGATAATGCTCCCAAGAACCATTGAACTCGATGACACAACTACGTAACATGTCCTTGAGTATCTGAATCACCCTCTCTGACTGAGCATCGGTCTGAGGATGATAAGTTGTACTAAAACAAAGATTCGACCCCAAATTTTCTTGTTGACTCCTCTAAACCCTTGAAGTAAAGTGAGGATCTCTATCAAAAATGATGAAAATCGACAACCATGAAGTCCAACGATCTCTGCTATGTACAACTTTTCCAACTTCTGCATCGACTAATTCGTACGCACATCAAGGAAATGCGTACTCTTCGAAAATCAATCTACGATTACCCACACAAAATCTTTCTTTGTCGGGGTTAAAGGCAAACTCGAGACAAACTCCATCGTGACTCTCCCATTCCCAATCTAGAATCTTAATCATTTGAAGCAATCATGATGGATGTTATGCTCCACCTTAACCCCCTAACAAACCAAAAATTTGATACAAAGTCTATCACATCACGCTTCAAACTATGCCACCAATACAACTATCGATTATCCTTATACATCTTATTACTACTAGGACTCATAGCATATAAGCTACTAGGTGCCTCGGTAAGAATCGTATGCCTAAGCTTCAAATCAATAGGCACACAAAGTCTTCATCATATACTCAAAATACCATCATAACTCAGCTTGAAGTCTCCACCACTACCTTCCTCAACTTGTCGGATCTTCTTCCCCAAACTATCATCAACCAATTGTCTCTCCTTGATCTATTGCGAAAGATTTGGCTTTACGTGACGTTTGGCCAACGGACCACCATCACTTATCTCATTAAGCCGTGCAAACATTGCTCGTATCTCAACCATCGATCTTTGGCTCAAATCATCAGTAAAAACATTCACTTTATCGGGATGATACTGATCGCCTCTAGACGTACTAAAGTCTAGAGTGAGAAACCTGTACACAGATATGAAATAGGCGATGTCCGCAAGTATACAATTCAGGTTGTAATATAGTTACAACGGGGTATGTGAGCACTCCGAGGATCGTACCCAAGGGAGGCAAGCACTAAGTTAATTTTAACATAAAAACAAATAAATCTAATTAGCACTCAAAATAGGTTATATTACAAAGAAATAAAGAATAGGGATTTTTAGGGTTTTTATAAGACTAAAAAAATTATGAAAAGTAAATAAATATCAGGAAACCAAATAGAGGAATGTATCAAATCTGATTATAGGTGATTAGCTCGTTTTGGTAGTCATGACCGACTGTTGCTTCGGGCTCATTGTTTAATCAACTAGTTGATACCCTACTAGGATATTTCGATACGTCCACTAGAATAACGAGTCGACAAGGACTACTTATCTTTCGACCTTACAGTTTAGACCAGTTCAGGGTTAAGGTGTTCATGGATAGGTCATATCAATTTTGAGTTAATTCCCACCTTAATAACTTGCTAGGGTCGTCAAGCCTAAGGTTTAAGTTGTTCCTTTCTCAAACAGTTGATCCATTAAATAACCCTACAAAATAATTAATCAATCATACTTCCACTCGCTAATCCCCCATAGAAGGACTAGTTCCTTATGGTTTTTATAAACAATATAAAAACGATATAAATATGAGACATGATGAGTAGATTGAGATTATAAAGTTTAAAAAAAGCTTGATTTGTATTAAGAATAAAATCAAATCAATAGAGTTTGATGGCATCCAAATCAAATCTCCCAATAGAAAACAAAGAACGAAATTGAAATAAACCTAAAACCTAAGAAAAGAGAAAAAGTAAAACTAAAATTAAAAGGGAAAAACTAAACTAAGCAAAAAGTTGTCTTTAACATGTGTTAGCTGAGCCTATTTATAGACTTCGAGTGGTTGTCGTCCTCAACCCTAGATCAGCTAACACTCCCGAGCTTAAAGTTTGATTTTGCGAACCAAAACGCCCTTGGCTCATATTAATTTCCCATGCAAAGGTTGATGTCGCGACACATCAGGGCCTGTGTCGCGACATTGAAGGCAGTCTCAAAATTCTTCTATTCTACTCACTATGTTGCGACATCGAACCCTCCGTGTTGCAACATAGTGACCGATATCGAGTTAGTACACCTTCTAGTGGTCTCTTGCACACTCATAAAGTATATTAGCTCACCTTTAAGACTTATTCAACCTCAAAGGTCAATAAAAGACTCAAACAACACCATTTATTAAATCTAAACAAAGGTCAATAAAGTATATCGAGTTAGTACACCTTCTAGTGGTCTCTTGCACACTCATAAAGTATATTAGCTCAACTTTAAGACTTATTCAACCTCAAAGGTCAATAAAAGACTCAAACAACACCATTTATTAAATCTAAACAAATATAAGAAAACATAATCAAATCCTAACTAAAATACTCATATTCAAGCTCCTCAAGTGCGAAAACTAGTTTAATCTGCTATACCAAATTACGACAGATCGAACTCCCCCACACTTAAGTTATTGCTTGTCTCCAAGCAAGGCAAACAAAAGCAAGAAATAGAAATGATGACCCTTGAGCAAATATGATACAGGTATTGACTTTGGAGCACATTACTAGGCATTTCATCTTTACATATAATCTTTACATGATGAATAGTTGATTTACCACCTTTGACATCAAACATCTAAGTTCAGTGTATTACAAAGTATAATTAAGGGTCTCAAATGTAGGAATCCATCAACAAATCATACAAGTAATTTAATTATCCTAGAAAAATGCAAATAGTTGTACATGTGATTGTTTAACATAAGGTCCACTTATGCATAAGGACACCTAAATCACATAAGGATTTTCAACTTATAACATTCTGAAGCTTATGACAAGTATAACGATCAAGAATAGTAAGCATTAAAAGGGTTTCAAGCACAAAAATAGTTTGGCACATCATATTGTTCTCGATTCTTCCACTTAGTGACCCTTTCCCGCTCACTGCCTTATTTTTCCTTCTCTCACCTCCCTTATTTCTCCTTATAGAAAATCACAGTTTCATATAGTAACTACGGCTAGCTCACGAGTTTTTGTGCACTAATAAACAAGTTTTTTTTTGTTTGATTTTGTAACTTTTCTTTCTTTTTCAAGGTTCCTCACTTACAAATGTTTTGTCATTCATATACTTTTCTACTCGTATTGATTTTCTTTCTTGATTTTTCTTTTATTTTTTTACTTTTATGTTAACCTCTAATTACTATACTACACTGATCTTTCCTATCACTCTATTTTTCTTTTTACAAAACCATTATGATGTATCTATTTAACCCTCAATATGTATGGCCAGACATCTATAATCATGCAATTCAGGACCAAAGAAAAGGGTAAGTACAAATAATCCTTTTTCAATTTGAGTTTTGCATAAAGGTTCATCAAGAAGTGTTTTTAGGCTTAAAAGAGGTACTAAGGATGAACAAATACAGGTTAACTTTTTTACTCTAGATGTAGTCCAAACAATGACTTAAGTCATCTCTAGGTATCTCAATATGTACAAATTTTAATTAACCAAACAAACACACATTCAACTATTTATCATTCATACTAGCATGCTCGTTTCTTGTATTTTCATTTGGTACAATTGATTCCTTAATGCCTATTTTTATATAGAACTCAGTAATCTAATTGTCAAAAATTTAAAATCACCTATCATCATGTCAATTTTACTGTAAACATAACCAACCTATGTACATACCATTCAGTTTAGTCCTCTATTTCGATAATCAATCTCATTCAAAGAAATTCGATTCCATAATCATTGTCAACTCACCTGAATGTCATATTATGTGAAATATCACAAATATGCAACAATTAAATCATTTTAGAATCATAGAAATACAAATTGAACGCTGGCACCACTCGTCATCAGCTTTTGCATTTCCTTTTCTTCTCGACGACCCTGTGTCATCTTTACCTATGAATAATAATTCAAAAATGAAAAAATATCAAATTCCATATAAAATTACATTCAATTACAAAACCAAATATATTTTGCAATTTTTTCAATTTCGTCCGTTAACCTAGGACTAGCTTAATTTTTGATCTAGAGCTTCGGATTAAAATTTGATTTTGCATATATTCATTAGGGACCTCTTGCTTTCTATTCCAACTGAAATTTCATAACAATTTTGCATTTTTTCAATTTGGTACATAATGTACGAAGCTAAAAATTAAGCTTTACAATTGAGTCCTTTTCATAAACTAAGCTTAATTTCTATCATATTCACACCAAATTCATCCATTTCTCAATAATGGAATCTTTAAAAAAATTAACAATTTTACAAATTGGTACATTATCTAGCTAAATCAAGCTCCCATGATTCAATTTCCTTAAAAATTAAAGAAAAATGGCTAGGGACTTACTTGAAATTGGATGGCCGAATGTTTGAAACCTAAAACCTTATTATTATTCTTCTTTTTCTTTGGCTTTCACTGCTTGGGGAAGAAGATTGTAACACCTTTCATTAAGCTTTGGCTTTTATATTATGATTATTTCATTAATTAATTTTAATTAGTTTAATTGATCTAGTTTAATCAAATTTATTCACGTTTAAGTTAAGTTAATGACATCCTACATCATATTCTAGTATCAACTACTCAAAAGTGGCTTATTAGCCATTTTGGTCCTTTGGATAATTTTTATTTAAGTCCTCAAGCCTTTTCCTAATTAAAAATCTATATCAATCAAACTTTTACAAGTTAGTACCTAGGCCTAAATTAACTATAGTTTTGGCTACATTACTTATCCAAATTTCAATTCAACTATATACTAACTTTGTAAATATCTTTATTTGATATTTACAGACTCGGTTTACGAAAATAAGATTTCGAAACCACATTTTTTGAGACCACTAGAAACCAATTCTTTACTTACACTATGTTAGACACCTTTCATCATGGCTAGTTCTCCTAGACACAGTCAAATTAAACATCGCATTTATAATGAATTTTCTAGAATGGGTATGACAACTTTTCATTTTTCCCAGCAAAGAGAAGTGTTTCTCCATTCTTAGACATTTGAATAAGAAGTCACATAGAAGGCTACTTTGTAACCTGTCATTCAACTTAGTAAGGTAGTTATATCCCTCTACTACTAAGACACGTGCCAGCATCACAGGCAACATTGGCCTCTTGTTGACCTTGCTTGAGAAAATTTCTTACCAAGATCACCTGTCATAATCAAGAGAGAACCAACCACCCTCTCTCCCCATAAAGGCAGACACCTACTTTTAGGTGTGACTACTCTTCAAGTGTGAACACATCCTCAAGGCATAGGCATAACAACCTTGTACAGATCGAATGAATAATAGAATTGGGCCTACCATGAATATCCTTAATGTTCATAAATATCCTTTATGGACTTGGTGGGGCTAGACACCTATCCTGCCATGTCATGTTAGTGGACAAAAAGACCTCTTCTATAAATACCTTCCCAGCAATGAAGAAGAGATCAACATTTTCAACCCTAAAATTACTTTGAGTAAATATCTCCTCTTCCAACAGTCAACCTGTCCTTTTGTTCCTTTTCATTCTCCACCTATTTAGGTGAATTGGCTTCCACAACACCACCACCACTTACTCCTCCTTATCTTCTCCTTACTCTCCTCCCTTATTGCACTTTGTATTAAAAAATTATATTCTTTTCATTAAAGTGATCATTTATATTCTTTCTTTGTTAAAAAATATTTTGCATACTCATATAAAATTTTTGTTTTCCTTTGTTAATTTTTAATAATATAGTTATTCTAGGGGCATCTCAAGGTAAAGCAAGTAAAGCCCTTGCTTTAGCCACCCGAAAAATATAAGACTCGTATATATATGTGTGTGTAAGTCATAACTAGAAGTGTTCATGGGCCGACCTAGGTCAGGTTTGGGTCGGGCTCAATAAAAAATTTAGGTCCATTTGCTAGGCCCAAGCTCGACCCAAAAAATGGGCCTAAAATTTTGTCCAAACTCGATCCAGATAAAAATACTAAAACCCGAGCCCAGCCCGATCCGCCCATATTAATTTTTTATATTATTTTTATATAATTTTTAAATATATATAATGCATTAAAAATACTAAAAACATTAAAATACCTAACAAATTGAAAATAAATTTTAAAAAATATATACTTAAATAACACTAATATAGATGCAACTTAACAAACAAATGTCTCTAAAATAGTAACAAAATTAACAAATGCCTCTAAAATAATAACAAAATTAACAATAAAATAAGTTTTATACAATATCCAAACAATAACAACAAAATAGTAGCAACATAATAGTGAAATTGTAGCAAAATAGGGAGAAAACAACAAGAAAATAGCATTAAAAAAAAGCATATTTTTTGTCCTTTTTTGAAATCGGGTAGGATCGGACTCAGGCCAGAAATGCCTTACTCGAGACCAGTCCTTTTTTTAAACGGGCCTTATTTTTTTGCCCAAACCCATTTTTCGGGTCTATATTTTTACTCAAATCCTCCTATTTTTCGGATGGACTTTCGAGCCGCGCCATGCACAGGTCTAGTCATAACTACCTATTAAATAGAAGCTTAAACGTTTTTTATTGAAAGTTGAACCAAACTTATGTACATTTGTTTATATCTTTCATATCATCAAAAGGGGAAAAATTATTTGTTACTGCTTTACAATTTTCATGTATACCCGTTAAAATTTAACAATTCTTGTAAACATTAAAACCTAACATATCTAGGCCTAACAGCAACAAAGTATTAGAAGCCAAAAAGCCAACATTAAAAGAAGGAAACTTTTTGGTCGATAATGAGGCTTTGGAAAGTGATTTTTTATGGACTCCTAATTAAAAGTTATCTACCACAATTAAACCAATCAAACAACATATTTTCCTTTTGCACCCAGTTTTTTAATTCTTTCGTTCTCATAAAAATTCTTAGCTTTGTCCAGGATCAAGATTGAAGAATATCTCTTTGAATTTATTTAGTTATCATTAGCTATCAACTTCTAACTAGGTTATATTATTTTAACTTTAAAAGTTATATTACTAGTTTATATTTTACCTAACTTGGATTATTGGTCTTTTTTTTTTTTTGAATTTTTTTATATAATCAATATTATTGTTTATATTAGCCCTTTAATAGTTATTGAGAGTAGGTGTCTTGTAAAAAGAATTAAAAAGATGTCAACCAAAAAATATGAATCTGGTCATTCAAAACCTAAAAAAAGAAAAAAAGTTGAAGCATTAATAAAATCACAAAAGGTAGCTCTTGATATATTTGTAGCAACCTCTAAAAAAATAGATCAGAAAGTTTAGGTGATTGTTCTATTAATGAACAAGTTAATAATGTAGATATATATATAATAATAAGATTTTAGAAGAAGAACAATGAACAAGACAAAAAGAAGTATGTTGATTTTGAAGCTCATTAAGAAGACAATCAAGTTCAACTGTTAAAGAATCATTATTTTCTTCTTCAATGAAAAGATAAAAAAAATTCTACAAAATCATATACCGAGTCTAACTGTTAAAGAATTATTGTTACAAACAAGTTGGGGAAGTCGTAACTATAAGATTTCAAGCTTCACCAATAAATAAAATCTATCACAATCTCTGTAAAAAACAACCACATTATAAGTTGAATACATATAATAATGATGAATAAGGTAAAAATGGACTATTGGTAGCTAAGAATACATCATTCCAATCCAATCTAATGTTCATGATCTAAGGGATTACATAAGGATGATCCGATCTGATTCAGTCTTCCAAATATGTTTTTCCAAGTGATATGATCTTCATTGATAGGTTAGATACATTCCACATAATCAACACAACCGATAAATTTGATTCAATAAATTGTCAATAACACTAATATGGAAATAGTCTTAACTGTCCCAATTGGCTAGGGAGTGAAAACTCTCTTAGGCACTCATTCCTCCTTTCCATTTTTTTCAATAGATTTCACAATGCTATGATGTGTGCTAAAATATAGCTATTGAGGAATAGAACCTAAATTTCATGAAAAACGTATTATTCATAAAAATAAACGATTTGATGAAAATGTTAATAATGAAACAATAAAATTTCTTCAAGAATATTTTAGAATTTATTATTTTTTATACATAGTAGATGAAGCGATTTTTTCTCTACAAAATAGATTTGAACAATTTAAAATATATGAAGATAATTTTGGTTTTTTATTGAATGTAGAAAAAATAAAGTCACCAAATTATGAAAATTTGAAACTAAATTGTCTTGATCTTGAAAACTCTAGAAATGTTTTTAATGCTGCTTGTTTGTTTCTGATTTGGTTTGGGCTCATTCTGGGCTTTTTGCATTTTGATTATTTGGTTTTTTTTTATTGTACTATTATGTGGTTTCTCATATAAATAAAGCCCAATCTGTTTATCAAAAAAAATGTTGAGACACATTAGGTAAACATACTAACAATTTAATTACCTTAGGTGCAGTGTACCTTAAAATTATTGATTGTTAATAAAATTTGATAAAAAAAATTAAACACGGTTAGACTTAATTTAGTATTGCTTCTCAAGAGTGATTTTGGAGTCAAAAGCATTTTTGAAGTCATAAGCAATACTAAACAGATAACTGTTGGAGTTAGAATTGCTTTTGAAAAATACTTTTAAATCCAAAAGCAAAAACATTTTATTTTTTAGCTTTAGTTTTTGATAAAAGCGCTTTCAATAACAAATGATAATTTTAATCCTTATAATGTAATTTATTTCATATTTTTATAATGTAATTAATTTCCTATTGAAATTTATTTTAAATATATAATATTACATATTTAAATTTTTATCAGTTTTATTTTAATATTTAAAATATAGTTTATATGTTTGAATTAAATTTTATAAATAATTAATATTAATTACTTAAAAAATATTTAAAAATTATATTTCATATATTAAAATATTAACAATAAAGTATAATAAATTATTTTTATATTTTTATTAAAATATCATAATATTAACTAATTTACACATTGTTTAAATAAATATCTGTTACTTTATAGCACCATATCTAAAATGCATATTTTATTTTTCAAAAGCATTTTTTGAGAGCAATACTAAACATTTAAATATTAAACCAAACCTTTTAAAAGTACTTTTTAAAATCACTTATCACAATAATTTTTAAAAACACCTCTCAAAAACAGTGTTAAACTAACAATTAGACCTGTTCATGGATAAGGTTACCTACCTAGGTCCGAAGGCCCACTAGAAATTCGGGAAGGTTTGGGCAAAAATATTAAGCCCGAAAATGGGCTTGGGCAAAAAATAGATTCATTTAAAATTTGGGTCGAGTTCAAGCTTGAATATTCAAGGCTCGAGTTCGGCCCGATCCGACCCATTTTAAGTTTATAATGATTTATATTATGTTATTTTTTATATATTATGTAATTTAGAGCATATTAAAAAAATTAATTTATACTAAATATATAATATTACTCTAATACAAACATTAAAAAAATATTAAGATGACTATATAAAAATTTTCAATAAATAAAATATGTATAAAATTATTAAATATTAAAATAAAATAATATATATATTTTTTAAAAAATTAAAAAACAATATGAACGGACTTAAAATAAACTTGAATTAATCTTTTACAATATGGGCGAGCTTTAATAAAATTTTAAACCCAAATTCTAGGTCAAACTGAACTTAAATAAACATGAACTATATTAATATTATATTTAAACTTGACCTAATCCCGACCCGACCTATAAATATATCTACTATCCATTAGTTGACCTAACAAAAAAAACTTAAGAAGGCACCTTTAGAAAAAAAAAAAGAAAAACGGCGGCGTTTGGTTTTCAAGTCTTGAAGGGATAATATTTGACTTGGTAGCCGTCTTCCTTCTGGTATCAAAAAGAAAAGTCTGGCTCGCTTAAAAGGAAGAAAGGTCCACTCTATACTACTTCAAACTCCGAAGGCTATTGTTTTGACCGACGCCACCAAGTAGACCAAACCCACTCGCTGTTTTCACCCTCGTGCGGAATATAGCTAACCCAACTACTTGTCTCATTTTATTTTAATAAATCAACTAAAAGCTTTACTTTCACATTTCTCATCAATTCACACTAGCCACGCAACTTCCCTTCCCTTATAAAATCCCCTTCACTCTCACTCACTCTTCAACTCTCAATTTCTTCTTTGCTTTTGGAAAACCTTGGCTCATTTCCAGTCCTTCAATCACATGGCTTTAGAAGCTCTTAACTCCCCAACAAACGCTGCTGCTTCTTTTCACTTCCAAGACACCAATTTACACTGCCTCGATTCCTTCACCAAGCGTAAGCGTTCCAAGCGACCACGCTTCGACGATGACCATGTTCCCACCGAGGAAGAATACCTCGCTCTCTGCCTTATTATGTTAGCACGCGGCGGTGCTCCTCGAACCACCTCCACTACCTTGACTCACCAAAAACTTGGCACCTACAAGTGCAGCGTTTGCAACAAGGCCTTTAATTCTTACCAGGCTTTGGGTGGCCACAAAGCCAGCCACCGTAAACTTTCAGGAGTCAACGATGACCACTCAAAGCCAACAACCACATCAGCCGCTGGATCAAACCCAAGCGGTAGGTCCCACGAGTGTTCAATCTGTCACAAAAGTTTCCCTACTGGCCAGGCCTTGGGAGGCCATAAGCGACGCCACTATGAAGGTGGGGCTGCGAATACCGGCAGCATTACATCTGAAGGAGTGAGTTCAACCTCAACCAATACCACCCACCGGGACTTTGATCTGAATATACCGGCTAATATCTTTGTTTTCGGCGGTGATGATGAAGTTGAAAGCCCACACCCCAGTAAGAAACCATGTCTCTTGATGCAGAGGCCACCCAAAATGGAAGTCAACTAAATTTTACGCCAGATTCCATGTATTTTTTTTCTTTTATTTTTGTACATAGCACATGGACCATTCATCGGTCTCAATGGCAGCAAGTTTTTTTTAAAATTAATTACTCAATTCAATTGTATCAAATTCAATTACTTTAATTCCTCTTACCATTTATTTTCATACGGTTTGCAAACGTGCGCACCAACATAAAAAAGGCTCATAACAGCCCATAGAGATGAGGTGCATGTTGCATGTGTTATTGTTTGGTTGTCCTAATTAATAAGTCATTTAGGGTGTGGATAGGAAGATAGGCATGAAGTAGGGGGTGTACGTGATGGGGCGGCTACTAAGTTGATTTGTGATTAATTTCTTTCTGCATATACATGCCGTTTTCGTGTGGAAAGTGATTAGGGTTAGTGGTGGCTTTTGATCTGGTACTTGCTTCTTCTTCTTCATCACTTCCGTATTGATTCAATCAATGCTACTACAATACATATTTGGATTCAACAAGTCACGAGTTTTTTATTGGTTAAATTCTGCTACTTTGTGTAAGTTGTAGATTTAGAACTTGTATTTTAATTTGATTAATTTTAGTCTACGAATTTTGAAATTTGAGTCCTAACCAAATTATAAGAGTTAAATCTGTTTGGTTAATTTATACTATTAATTTTGTATTATGCCTAAAGTTATAGATTTAGTTCATGTTTTCCAACTAGATCATTCTTAATCACTGTATTTTTTTAATTTCAAAATTTTAGTCTTAATACAGATGACAGTCGATTAATCTATTAATTGATTTTTTTTAAGTAATATGTGATATGAAGTCAAGACAATTGCTTGTTTTGTTATGTTCCACTTGTGACTAATCACTAAATAGTTAGGTATTGGTTTTATGTATGTAATTTAAAATTCAAACTGGATTAAAAATCTTTTGACGAACATTTTGACAAAGCTTCATCTCCAACTTCTTAGCATTTTGGTGATAGGACTTGGAGAAAACGTCGGCGTTCTTGTTTGGTGGCGGAAACCAATTAAAAGGGAATAAATAAAAAAGGTAACGTGTATGTTGAGTTTGACTCGATTTTATGCACTATTCGGTTTGAAATTTCTATAAACTAATTTCATTTCAGAATTAGCTTCAGGCTTGATTTTATAGTATAGAACCATTGTAGGCCTTGCTTGTTGTTGGTGTTGTGAGTGGAATTAGCGGGATTGGGAGCATTGAGTTTGCTGACATGCCAACCCAACTGCTTGTGTTTTGATATGGGAATTGGAATAACAAGTGTTGGGTATAAATGGTAATACACATCGCATTTTTAAGGAGAGATACAGATTCAAACTTTGGAGATCATATTGTTGGGAGAGGTAACCACAAACTCTTAACATGGACCGTAAAACAAACATGAAGAATACCAAAAAATATAATCATAAATTGGATCATACATGCCTTCCATGTTCACCATTAAAATAATAATGTTGATAAATGGTATCAACGTAAGTGGAGAAAAATGGAGAGGTTGTGTCGAGGAAGGTCAATTCACTCATTCTAGGGTCGAGTCGAAAAAGTAAAGAGACGCAGGATGAATTCTTAGTATATTAGGGTTTTTACTGGAGAGGAGTCCCCCTAAAATGTTGATACTTTTGGGTATTTGTAGGTGAGGGTTCTTACCTAATTGTGCTACTTAATAGGCCTTGGGTGGCCCAATGGAGGGTCTAACTAGATTCAAGTTAAGGTAGGGATATAATAATAATCTCCCCCTAATCAAGAGGTAAATTATAAAGTGACTATGCCTCGAGACCATCCACAGACAATAGTTGTTGCAAAAAAGTGATAAGTGGTAAGTTGTAGAAAACCTACCCAAAAATTTCATTTTGTAGTTTGACAAAGGGAACAATTATTGGCTCGACAATCGAGAATATATGATGCCTTGAAAATCTATTAAAATTCATGTGTACCCTTTTCAATAATGTATGTACATGGTGTTTCTATTCGTAGTTGATTTGTAGAAATTTAGCTTTGTGATTTAGTGGGTGGAATGCTCATTGGCTTGACAATTCGGAAATGTATAATGTATACTTGAGTGATGTAGTTGTAAATTAGAGGATCAATATTTATACAATGGAGACATTTTGTATGTATACCGTGAATGCGATTATTGAAAATATAAAATAAAAGAGGTTCAAGTCATCCATTGGCAATATAAAATGTAAGAGATGCGACTCATTCGTTGGTAATATGAGATATAAAAAGATGCATACTACTATTGGCGATATTAAACATAAGCCTTGTGTACTATTCGTTGGGAATATAAAATGTATGAAATGCATTATGCCTGTTAAATGTGAACGGAAGGTATGAAGATAATATGTCCTACCTCCGTTAAGAGCTCGAAGGGTTCACAGAGGGGTACAAATTTTAAAGATATGCCTCACCTCCACCAAGAGCCCAAAATGTTCATAGAGGGATCTAAATGTTGAAGATATGTCTCACCTCTGTTGAGAGCCTAAAGGGCTCACAAAGGGGCTTGAATGTAGTTCGATCGTACTAGCGTAGGCTCTTATAGCTCAGAATCACATGAAGACTAACAAATGTTCTGCTCTAAAAAACATGGGGAAGGCTAACAGTAAGTAGTAAGTGGCCTTGCTCCTAAACACATGGACAGAGGCTTGTAAAAGATATTAAAGTGACCTTGCTCTCAGGTGCATGAGGGGAGGCTTATAGAAGGTATTAAAGTTACCTTACTCCTAGGTGCATGGCGAAAGGCCTAGTCCGTGGAATTGGCTTTCAATCATACCATTCAATTGCGTAAGCTACGAACTAGAATTAGGAGGAAAGTTGAGAGTTCGAGGCGAAAAAGAATTTTGAGCTTGCAATGTAGACATCTGACATCAATTGACCCTTTTAAGTATAAGCTATTTGATGTGAAAAGCGAGCTCGAGATGGAGGCGTTCATATCATCGCACCGCTTAAGCGAAAACGCTATAATGGAGTTATATGTCGAGTTTGTCGAAGCTTATGGAGCTGGTCCATCTTCGACTATTATTGCGGCTAATACGGGAACTGAAGCTGAAGTAGAAAGTTCTACTACATGTTTATGTGGTGGGTTCATTGGTTTGTTACGAAACTCCTATTAAATGTCCCTAAAGCATCAATAGGTAGACGTTCTTTTGTTTCAAGCACCAATTTCAACTTCGACGACCAATATCAATTAAGGTATGAGTATAACTCGAACCTCGGCACTCGGGTATGCATTCAGTCAGTATGTTCGATTTCAACTTTGGTGGTTCGATGTCTTAGAGCGAAAGCACTTATACCGTGGGGTAATCAACCTACACCAGTTGGCAATCTGGTGTAGATTTTGTCGAGCACATAGGGTATAGAAGAATTGATAACTTACTCCTTACGATCGAGTCCAGCAATGGTATATCGAACTCTTTGGTTAAAGATGATAATAAAGACGCAGCTGAGGAAGAAGATGCAGCCGAGGAAGAAGGGGCAACGGATGTTGTTGACAAATCAAAGTCAAACCTCGATCCAATTCGACAATTTGGTCCGAATGGTTCAAAAGTAGCATTTTTTCTGAACTAAAGCATGTTCTAATTAAGCCAGAACCTTGCGATTCTGGCGATGATGGTTCGAGCAATGCTTCAATTCCCGATCCGCGATTCAGGGCATATGAACCTCCGCCCTACATGACCAACATCGACCTCTCCGTCGAGGGTGGTTTAAAGTTCCAGCAACTACCGCATAAAACATTTGGTTATTAAAGTTCATGATCAAATGTCCAGGTATTGGAAGTTGGCATGGAGTACCTTAGCAAAGATTTTTTCTTGTTGCACTAAAGCGGTACAACTTCAAGAACGGCGTGAACTATCACGTCATAAAATCTCGTTCGAAAAAATTCGAGGGAAAATGTGCAATGCATAAGAGAGATGCAAATGGAAAATCATGGCATCTTTTCAGAAGAAGATAAGCTTTTGGACGATAAAAAGGTATTTCAATCCACAAACTTGTGTTGCAACAGGTGCACGATGCGATCACCTGATTTTCTGACATAATGTTACCTGATCGGGGTCTTTTTTTTTCTAAAAGCGTAACTTTAACTCGTAATTTGCAAGTGTAAGTCAAGATCATTCGAGACTAGACTCTAACATGATATTTGAAATAATTCTACCTATGGTGAAAGCGAGTCCCAAGATTCATGTCCCGGTATTGATTGCCAACATCTGTAGTCAGTACAATCACACGCCATCGTACTACAAGGCATGGGTTGTAAAAAAAGGCTATGGATAAGTTGCATCACGACTGGGCAAGTTGTACAACTATTTGTGACAATGGTGTCAGGTATTGGATTGGTACGTACCAAGTTCCGTAATCGATCTGGAATCGCACCCAACATACTATGGCAATCGTTTGGTCCCTGGGAAAAGACTATTCCACCAATTCATTTGGACCTTTGATCAATGTACGGAAGCTTTCTGGCACTACAAGCCTTTTGTGAATATTGAAGGCACCTGGCTGTACGAGAGGTATGAGCATCGATTGTTAATGGCTATTGCCTAGGATGGTAATCGAAGAGGATTTTATCGATAGCATTTGCAATAACTCCCTCCAAAAAGGCAAATGGGTTGGAGTCAGGGATGTTCTCGTCACGGCACCTCCTTTGACCTTACGTTGGTAAGGCGATCGTTGTGGCCTCTTTTGATGAGGTTACCTATTTCTCACCTCCACCAACAGTAGATATGTCTTGTCGACAAGTCTAAACCAAGGCATGTACTCCAAACAGGCCACCGTGTCTGATAGGAAAAGAGGTTCACAGATGGGTAAGAATTCCATCCTATGATCCCAAATATTGACGAAATTCTTCTGGTAATCTCGTCAATTTTCGTCTCTCTTCCCTCGTAGATCAAGCTTGTACAGTGCTTCCATGTCTCGCGATGGCGACCAAACTTTTTACCTCCACTAGAACTGTCGCATCACTCAATCTGATTCGTGCATCTCCATTATCGCGTACAATATCAATGGCACCTTCGCGTCACACATACTCTGAATGGCCAAAAATTCGGGCAAGACACATTCTATGATATATGGATTAATGTTTGGCATCCATTCAAACTACAGTGCACAATTATAAATTTTTTTTACTTACGGAATTTTAAATTTCAAATCATTGCATAATTATTATAGGTTTGAAAAATCAATAACTAACATCGGTTTTGAACATTGATCTAACCAAAGCCGGATATCTTCGAGTTGTTTCGATAGTCCCACATAACTCAATCCATGGCTCTACCTATTCAAGTGATATGTTAATTCAAACATATAATAAATAACATTTAATATATTAACTACATATTATTATCAAATGATTTTTACCTTGTAACCAATGGGAATGAATAAGGGTTGTTCACTTGAGGACATAGAAATGGTAGCCGCCACTATGCCCATGACTACAGCAGGAGCAAACAACCGTCGATTGATATCTTATCTGATTTCGTCGCTCGACACAACTCTTGATACAACGTGGCCAACACAGTTGATACCCAATCCAGACGTCCGCATTCTTTGAAGTCGACTAGGTGTAGTAGCCACCTTTTGTGTACCAAATTTTAAGATTTATCGGGCATTAGAATGTCCCGAATTAACCTCAATATGAATGTTCGGGCGTATTATTTTTTGACAACGTCGAGCGCATCCTTAGTAAGATCTTTGAAATTATTCTCCAACCACTTCATATCTATCTAGCCACCTTGAAACTTGTTTGACACCTTCCCCGAAAATGCCTCGCAAAGGTCCTCTTTACTAGGAACGACCGTTGACCTCGTAACGACTAGCCCATCCACTAGTAAATCGAGTTGTAAAGCTACGTCCTCGAGTGTGATTGTACACTCACCGCCTGGAAGATTGAAAGTGTGTGTCTCGAACCTCCATCTTTCCACCAACGCGCTGATGAGTGTAGGATCAAGTTTGCAGCTCTTGAGCATACGAGACGCATACAAGAATTCTACATCTTGCAAGTAACCATGAATTTCAATGTCTTGGCTCTTTGACAAATTATGTACAAAACCACTCCAAAACATGATAATCTGCCTATTTATATCAACAAAATAAAATCATTTAAAATATTTTAAAAATTAAAAAACTTTAAATTTGACTTAATCGAAAATAATAAAATTTAAAATTTCTCCTTACCATTATTGCTTGAGCGGCGGAAATATACTTATCGTCGAAACGAATCAGAGAACTTGTCATTCGTAAAAAATTAATCGAAATGAATATACGGAATAATTAAATAAAACTATAGTATTTAAAAAATTTTACCGTTGCCAACGTTTAAAAAAAACCCTATTTCTTTAATTTAAAAAACCCTGAAAGATCAATTAAAATTGAAATATTTTGCTTATTTAGCCCTTGTTAACCTGATAAATACAAATTTTTAATTAAAAAAAATCAAGAGTGCATATTAGGTCTGATTTTGGCAAATGCCAAACTTTACTCTTTTAAAAATGATTTTATTAACGATTTTACTCTCAAAATAAACCGGTAAGCTTTTCAATTTTTGGGTAAATTATGGGCAGTTACCTAACTTCAACAACTTTCAATTTTATCATTAACGTTTTTAAAATTTAAAATTTTAGTCACGTTAAATACTTAACAGGAAACTGATGTGAGGTTTTTTAATTGATCTAATAATAAATTTAATCCTTCACTATTTACACATTTTATCATTTTGATTAGAAATCTAAAATTCAACAAGTTTACAAAAATTTTCATTTAATTTTAATTTTAAAAAATTCAATAAATGTAACCCTGAAAATTTACAAAATTGTTAATATAATCATAATTCTAAAAGTTCAAAAAAAGAAAAAATAGTTAAAATATTTTGGTCACCAAATTTTAAAAACTCTCAATTTCGCTATCAACATTTTCAAATTTTAAAATTCTAGTCACCAAAGAAAGTTGAGGTGATTTTTTTTTTCATTGGTCTAATAATAAATTTAATCTTTCAATATTTACAAATTTTATCAATTTGATAATAAATTTAAAAATTAAACAAAGTTAACTCTGAACATTTACAAAATTTATCAATTTAATTCTATTTATAAAAGTTTTAAAAAAATAATTAAAATATTTTGGTTTTCTAACTATTCTGGTTCTCCTTTTGTAACGTTGCAATTCAGGACACCCTGAACCAAGCAGTTCAAACTCATCGATGCATTCGTTTAATTTCTTTTTAACACAGGTAATTTTTTAAAAAAAATAACTACAAGTCGATTGAATCAAAATTCGATTAGCATAAACATGATTGTCAATACGGGAGGACATGAATTTAAGTACGTTAAAACACATTATATTACTATTGATAAGTCGGGAAAAAACTATAAATAATTCTAATCATTACGTCAAAAAGAACAGATATAATAACATTTGTAAATCAAAGATATAAGAACATGGAGAGGAGGGCTGGAGGCCCAGTTAGCATTTGCTTAAGCAGTTAAGCTTCAACTGAGGAAACTGCTTAGGTCCGGTATATGAATCAAAGGTAGAATTTGGTCCTTTTCCATATTTATTAATGGGCTTTGGTCAACAGTTGATCCGGAAGTTAGCTTCTTCCTTTCTCTTTATGAAGCACATTTCCTGTTTTCTCGATCCACTGCAAAACAATACTCCCTCTCTTTTTGAATTTTTCCATTTTAAATTTCCATCCTTTGCTTCTCTTTTTTCTTTTTTGATTTGTAATAATATTTTCAAGAATTCAATTCTTGTACATATATTTTTTGACCCTGTAAACTATAGGATTCCTACTCACCTGCCGTTTGAGGGAAAAATTCATTAGTAATGGACCCTTCCATAGTAAAGTTCTTTGAAGAAGATGAGGTTTCTCTCTATCTTTTTTCCCCCTTTGTTTTTGATATTTCTTGCTTGCATTATTTATGGAATTTGTAATAAGTTTAAGATTATTCGTTATATTTTCTGTATTTAAAAAAAAAACTGATAATAGGACGAGTCCATGCATTCGGGAGCTGACGTTGAGGCGTTTAAGGCCGCCTTGAATCGAGATATTGAAGGCGATGCATCCACTTCTCAGCCACCTGATTCGGATACCGGTATCACATTTTTAATTGCTTGGTTTTCTTTTTCTTGTTTTCTTTTTGCTGAAATTTGGTTACCAATTTGGAGGATTTGGTTTAGAAAAAAGTGATATTCGAATTAAATTCAGTAATCACGGAGATGGTTAGAAAACCAATATTCGGCCGTCTAATTGAGGGTGTCGTTGTCTTTCCTTTTATGTTAGCTCCGATTGTTATGAATTTTTTTCAACTGGGATATTCACGGATGATTTTTAAAGTAGAACAGTTTTGTCTCAAGGAAGCAATCGAGTTTCTAGTCAGTCACTTTCACAATGGCCAACCATGGGGCAAGATGGGAACGCTAATTTTCAACATCAACAACCTGTTCAAAGTGCACAGCAGCGATCATCCGAAATGGAGCAAAAGCAACAGGGAGTTCTTGTTATGGGGAGTCTACAACAGCCAAATGATGTTCCGCAAGGAGTTAATCGTTTACCACCACAACAAAAGCAACCCCAGGACGATCATCAACAAGGAGTAGCTGAACAGGTTTCTGCTCAGGTTCCTCTAATGGCTGGGATGACTACTGAACGAAGTCCAATCCCACGTGAACCGGAGAGAACCAATATTCAAGACAGCGAATCACAATATGCAAAATTACAGAAGATGAGTAATCAACAGGTCGGTGGCACAGAGCAGCCAAATAATCAAGTAAATCGAGGAAAACAAGTTCCATTTGCTGTGCTGTTGCCGTCCTTACTGCCCCAACTTGATAAAGACAGAGCAATGCAGCTTCACACTCTTTACGGTAAACTAAAGGTCGATCTCTAACCTCAATCCGTTTGCTATAATTATACTGTTTCTTGAGTAATGGATGTAATAGGCAGGATGGGTTGTGCCTCGTCTCTTCTGATTTTCTGTTGTCTTCAACTGTTAGAAAAACGAAATTGCAAAAGATGGATTTGTCAGGCACATGAGAGATATTGTAGGAGACCAGATGTTGAGGTTGGCCGTTAATAAGTTACAAGTGCAGGTGAGCACAAATGTTTTATGTGATTAAATTAAAAAACTAATGCTTTATTTGATTGTATGTTAATTTTGATAACAAGCTAAAATTCATACTCATACTTCCAGATGAGTTCCAACCAAGTCTCCCTACAGTCCCAGGTTGCAGCAAGACCTAATACTCCACGAATGCCATCAGTTGGTGGTGCCACACAGTATGGTGGTCCACATACATTGGCTCAGCTGCACCAAAAAGGCCCTAATTCTCCTGCCAATTCATCTCATCCTTCTCCTCCAGCAGTCCTCATGCAGACTAATTCAAGTTATTTATCCATTGAAAACAAGGTTCAGAAGTCTCAAGAGATGGATCGTCAACCGGATTCTCACTTTGGAGTACTAGGAAGTCAAAATCCTTCAGCCAGTTCAACCACTGTGAATCAAGAAAGAGATCGTGCTTCAATTCCGGTACAAGGAATTAACATGCAGCAGCAGCATCTGAATTTCGCACAAACTTCTTTTGGCATGTACGGGAGTAGTAATTATCACACATACTCTGGATCAAATGTTAGTAATTCAGGTTCTTGTCTAACGCCGCAACCTCATGAGTCACAAATTAGACAAATTCCACATCATCAAAGCATGGGATCAAACCCTGTAGGGGGACCAACCCAGACAATGAACATGATGGGTGGGCCTAAGCTTGAGAGGCAAAACTCAACTAATGACCCAAATAGATTGCAGGGTGGATCTATTTCTCACTTTTCAAGCAATTCTGTTTCCTGGCAAGCCTCATCAAGTAAGGAGCTGAATCCTGGCCCTCTGTCATCTATGACATATGTGAAACAGGAATCTGTTGATCAAGTTGCAGAGCAGCAGCATGGACTTTATTTGTCTACAACCCATGGATCATCTACTGCTATACTTGAAGAGGGAAATGCAGTTACAGCTACTCCTAAGGATGAGTTTTTAGAGAAGCAGTCTTCTAGAGTTGGCTTCTCAACACCTACTAGTATGGCACCTCCTAACTTGCTTTCTCCTTCCATCACAACACAAATGGATTCTAATCTCCCGGTAATCTCATCTTAGTCTATATTTTCTTCTTGTGATATCTTGATATATGATTGTGGATGCTTTTGCTTATGCCTATTAGAGCAACCACTTCGTTTAAAAGGCTGCATGAAAATTTATGCATTAAATATTTTCCATCTTGGAATGATACTTTCTTTAGTGATGCAGTTGTATGTGCTTGAGTTGCTAGGCATATCCTATATTTGAGTCGTGTGCCTGGTACTTGTTCCAACTCTACAGTATTCAAACTTCCCAAAATCTGTCCTGCATCACAGGCTGTTTGTGACATGCAGTTCTATATTATACGATATTATTCTTGAATTTATTTCTCTTCTGTTCACATATTTGAAATCTTAATCATCAAAATGAAATTTATATAATTTATTGTTTTCCTAAGTGAAGTGCATGTTTATGTCTCCTTGCTTTGTTTTATCAAATTTCCACGTTCTTTCTATATTTATCATCTGGGTTCTCAGAATCCATCTGTGCCTGCCACGGCTGGGGTCAATGGAAAAGCACCTCAAAAAAAGCCCTGCTCTGGCCAGAAAAAGCCGCTTGAAGCACTTGGTTCTTCACCACCACTGTCAAGGTTAATATGTTGCATTATAACCTTGAATGATTATCAAGGTCGATTAACAATCAGTTGATTCCTTTTATGCATAATTTTTTACTCGTATTCAATGGGATTTCCAACAGTAAGAAGCTAAAGGTATCTGGAGGCTTTTCAGATCAGAGCATTGAACAACTGAATGATGTAACTGCTGTTAGTGGAGTGAATCTCAGGGTACGATACTTTTTGGTATCTCTTCCTAAGTTTAATTATTAAGTAGTTATGTAAGCAAACATAAGCCCTAAAGTATAAGTCACATCCTTTTGACATTCTGCTATCAAATAGGAAGAGGAGGAGCAACTATTTTCCGCCCCCAAGGATGAGAGTCGAGTTTCAGAAGCATCAAGAAGGATTGTTCAAGAGGAAGAAGAAAGAGTTATTTTGCAGAAAATCCCTTTGCAGAAGAAACTGGCTGAAATTAGTTAATAAATTTTTTCTTCCTTTTTTTAACTTCATAAATTTACACTCGATTTTTCATTATGAGCACACTATTTCACTATTTCATGTCTGTTTTTCCGTGTCTTCATGCAGTGGCTAAACGTGGTTTGAAGAATATAAGCAACGATGTTGAACGATGCGTGTCCCTGGTGAGAAGCTAGCTTCTTACCCCTTTTTCTTTATAATGCATTTATATAAGTCCTCTTGTATCTGAATCTCTAGTGTGTGGAGGAAAGAATGCATGGGCTCGTATGCAACTTAATCAGATTATCAAAACAGGTCAGGCTCCATTCCTCTCAATTAACATGAATTTTCTTTTATATCTTTCTAATTTGGAATGAGTCTCTTGTAGCGGGTTGATGTTGAGAAGCCTAGGCATCGGACACACATCACCTCAGATGTTCGACAGCATATTATGATGATGAATCGGAATGCTAGGGAAGAATGGGAGAAAAAACAAGCTGAGGCAGAGAAGCTGCGGAAACTTAATGATGTGGGTACTGTTTCTCTTTAGGGATATGATTATCTGTAATGTGTAAAAAAAAGTACAGAGAGACTAATAATACGAAAGAATGCAGACGTAAGATTGGGGCATGCTATATCATTTATGCTTAACATTGTATTTGTCAAATATATTTATGTGGATGCAGCCTGAGGCTGAGACTACAGTTGATGGTGACAAGGAGAAGGATGACGGTCGAGTAAAAGTAGTAAAGGTATTATCAATGAGTAATCTTCCTGAGCATTATTTGCTCCTCAGTCATCCAAATAATGAGAGTAGGTAACGTCCAGGCAAACAAGGAGGAGGATGACAAGATGAGGGCCACTGCTGCAAATGTTGCTGCACGGGCTGCTGTTGGAGGAGATGACATGCTGTCAAAATGGCAACTTATGGCCGAACAAGCTCGCCAGAAACGCGAGGGGGGAACGGATTCGCTGTCTGGTTTTCAAGCAGGTAAAGATGTGAACTGCAGGTCTCTATCTGCATCTGGGAAAAATGCAAGGGACTATCAAGAATCAGAGAACAGAGGCTCACTAAGTCCTCCTGCATCTGGTAAGCTTGGTTCATTGCTAGATCTCTTGATTCATGGTTAATATGGTTGTAAGGTTTATCATGCATGCCATGCCATTGCATTAGATGGCACTGTCATGGATGCTTGTGTACAACCGAGCAATTTGGAAACAATTCCCATTATGTTTAATCATATCGATTGGTAGTTAGCAGGTTATGTGATCTGGACTCCTCTCCTTGCAACCAGGGGAGGATGGTTTCTGTTGTGTCCGCTCTATTTGCTTTGTTTCTTTCAATAGGGTCAAGTAGGAAATCTGGGCGCAACCAAGGTGTCTCAACCCATACTAGAGTGGCTCGTAGTATTTCTGTTAAGGATGTGATTGCAGTTCTGGAAAGAGAACCCCAAATGTCTAAGTCTACACTTGTCTATCGCCTGTATGAAAAAACCCGTTCCGAGGCAGCAGCTGAGAGATTATGATACACCTTTATACTATGGTATGATGTTTCAATGTTTTGCACAAGCAATCTGATTACAGAGTGTGGAATTTGAGACGTTCATGGCTTGATCTTCAGCTTAATTGTATAGAATCTCAGGAGAAAACTGGATAACTGGAATTTCGTGAAATAGGATTAGAAAATTAAAGATACTTTCATCCTAGGAAATATGAAAATCAATGTGTATTTACAAATTGAAAGCGACATTATCCAATAACAAAAAATTCTTACAGACAAGTACAATTTCGACTTTAGCTTGTAGTTAGTTAGTTAAGTAAAAGTGTTACATGTAGTCAAAGTTGTATGGAATTTGCCAAAAAAGCCCTCTTCTTTTAAAAAATTTCATCCTCCCAGATAAAATGGTGTCATGAGCTTTTATCTAGTTTACCAACTTTGGGTCGATATGGAGCAGTAGCCAAACTAGTTTTTAGGGTTGGACCCTGAGAGAATTCACGGGCTTCACCCATTGAAGCTAATCTTATTTCATCAGGAGGTATGAAGCAGTCCGCTGACAGACCTGGAACATTGAATGCCACTTCTTCAATTGCCCACGCTTCTTCCATCCTGGTCCGAGTGTGGCTCATTGCAGTATCTCCAAAACGGAAAAGGGTCACCACGGAGCGTCCCGAGTGAGCAATCATTATTCCCTCAACAAGCCTGTAATCCTCGAGAGATGAATCTATTGTAGTCTCCCAGTACACAGCGTCTCCCCCGTTGTTTTGAATTTGGGTTAAATGTGAGTCTTCCAAGTGCACAAGAAGGCCTGTTTTCTGGCTGAAGTAGCCGAATAAAACATGTCTAACGATCTCAGCAGGTCCTTCGCTCCTGGCCTTCAACGTTGCGGGATCGGCACAAAGCTTGAGTATAAAACAATCCTCCCCATTGATCTGCTTTTCACCACTACATCTTGCATTTGTAAACATGCTTGCTGTTGTTCTCGGATCAAGACCCTGAACAAGAATACCAGTTTTGGTACCATAGCCAGAAATAAATTTACAAGGAACAAACAGTAAAGAAGCGAAGAGATGGAAGTTAACCTGGAGTGCACGGCGAAGGGGGCGAACAGGGCCTCTAGTAGCATGTGCACCGAGCCAAGGAGTGTGCCTCCACACAAGCTTCCCGTTGCAGCCAGCATGAACCTTGCTAGCGCCAAGTGCGAGCTCCACGTACCACATGTCGGGATTCATTTGCCACAACACAAACCCACCAGATTCGGCAACTTTGGTAGAACTCCGATTCTTGGTGACCTTGTTAGCCGTCTGGAACTCGGAAGCTATCATTCTCACCCTACCCATAGCATAAGCATTGTGGATGGAGTTTTGAAGCTTTTGCCCACCTGAAGCAGCAGTATACTGCTGTAATATGTATTGAGCAGATGATGATTCCTGAAAAATTTTACAACAGATTAGAGTCAGAGATTGTTCCCTCCATGAGCCCCCAAACCAGTAGTGCTAATCAAATTCTTCTTCCATTTAGCTTTATGTCTCCCAAAACAAGCAGATCCAGATTAAGAAAAACAATTCTTATCTCTCTATTAAGCAACCCAACTATAATCCATCAAAATCCCATTGTCATCAAGTGAAAGGAAAAGCCAAACCCAACATCAAAAATCTCAGCACAAGACTTACTCTCTGAACAAAAATAAATAAATGCAGCATCAGGGAAGAAAGAAAGAGAGAGAAGAAAGGGCGTGGTTGGGGGCTCACAATTGGGGTGTCTTTAATGGTGAGGTGAGGAAAAGAGTCCAAAGCGCTAACGTGCACTGGCGCGAGCGGTGCACCCAAGACTCCAAGCAACAACCTCAGATCGGAGCGTTTACAGGTTGAGGTGGAAACGGAGGGGCCTCCTCGTGCCAGCTGACCTTTCATCCACTGAGCCCACCTACCTTCTATCCTGGAATTTTCAGCGTCCGTTCCATCGGGATCAGGACCTTCTTTCAACGGCGACAAAGCTTCGGCCGGCCTGAGGCCCCCAGACCTAAAGAAAAAAGGCTCGGGATGGTGGCTGTAATTCTTCCTCCGACGGCGCAGTAAGTTGGACATTGGTGATGCAGTCCTGGCGGGACTTTTAGCCCGCGACCGACTCTCCTGCTTTCTTTCCATTTCAACCGAAAACCCACAAGCCTTCTCCCTTTTCTGCTCTTAAGAGACACTCAGAAAGTGTAAAAGAGAAGAAGAAACAGACACAATGGTACACTGAGAAAAGTAGCTTAAGACACTGAAGAAGAAGAAGAAGAGCAAATAGTTTCTTGAAAAACATGAAAATAAGAGAATAAGAAGGGAAATTAATTAATTTGATTATTATACTGTATCCCACTTAGGTAAGGTAGGTACCAATATAGGTATAATTCTGTATCTTGTTTCAATTTTATACATGGCTCACATCATTATTAATTTATACAAGTAACTTTTTTTTATAAATATTAAGGCTAAATAAATTTTAAATATAAATATGTTCATCAATACACATCACAAATATAATCCAAACATTAAATAATAACATTGGTATAAGTATTATAGATATTTTTGTATTAAAAATTAGATTATATTTTATTCCTTTCACTTAAAAAATGAATAAATTGAACTCAATAAGTGGCTCCAGTGAAAAAGAGGATATTGTTCATCCCAAAAGTCCCGAGTTCGAGCGTCTGTGTGTGCAAGGTGTGTGTGCGTTGTCAAAAAGTTAAGAAAGTATGAACAGATATTACAATATAATCAAAAAAATGAATAAATTAATTCTTATATGTTATAAAAAGTAAATTGATCCTTTTAGTTAATTTTTCAATAATCTGTATCGTTAAAAATTGATGTGATAATGAGATAATAACATGTGACGTGTCACGTGTACTTTGTGCTAACTTACAAAAACCAGTTTTTAATTGTAAAAATGAAGATTTTTTTATGGAATAATCATTTTACTTTTTAATCTGATTTATAATTGCTATTTTAATTATTGTTTAAATAAAAAATATAAAATGCAATCTTATTCTTAATGAAAAAATCTTTTTGATAATTTTATTCAACAACATATTACATAAATCATTTCAATAATTCCTTTTACTTATTAAAACACAATAAATTATTAGTTTTTCTAATTAACAATTTAAGTTGATGGAATTGAATCAGCCTAAATTTACTTAAAATAATATATTTTTTTACAAAAATGTATTTATTTTGTCTTGACTAATACGAAACACACCGGTATAACAAATATAAATGGAAATTTGCACCAAAATGAAAAAAAATAGTTTAGTTACTGTTTGGACAACACAGAATAATTGAATAAATGTGTAATTATACTCTTTTATAATTACAAAGAATTGTAAGTTTTTAGACGTATTTGGTTGACAAAGTGTAATTACATTGTAATTCCCTACATCATGTTTGGTAATACAAATTGTAATTATATAATTACATAATTTATGTTTTTTAAAATATTAATTTCTATACAAAAATTATTAGTATGATAAAAATGATTTTTAAACAAGTAATAAAAATTAAAATTAAAATTAAATCAGCATATTTATTATGTTATTATAAAAAAATAGTTGATAATACTGTTACTAATAAAATTAATAAAAAAAAGTATTTGCAATTTTATCTAATTGCTCTAGTGTATATTTGTTGGGTTATACCCTCTTTAATATTTAACATATGTTCTTTGTCATCATCGGTTGTTTTATTATTATTATTATTAAGTTCATCATCATCTGAACTATTAGGATTAGTAAGATCAACTTCTTTCAAGTACTTTTCAAAGTATGAATAATCTCAATTCCACCTATAGTTGAAGTTATGAAATATGAAACATGTTAGTGCGATCCAACATTGTATTTTTATGCTATACTAAGATGATGTTAATATGGGAAAAAGTTTAGAAGAACAAATGCCTTCCCAATCATCTTAAAACCTTAAATGTCTTAAATTAAAAAGTTCACAACTTACCTATGATGCTTGTGTCTGGCATCATTCTCTCAAATGGCATTATACCCCATAATATGATGTAAGAAATTTTTTTTTTTGTATTTGTATAATTAACATCGACCTTATAATGGGTTCATAATCCAAATAATCTGTAGTTTTAATTATAAAAACTTATATAAACTTAATTTGAAGAAAAAAATTATACTAATGTTATGTCTCTTTTTATAATACGTAAACTAATTAAAAATAATATAAAATTTATAATATATAACTTTTATAAATTGTTCAATAACTTTCATAACACTTCTTATAAATAATATAATTTTTTGTTAAAATTTTAAAAAGTTATTCTTTATAAATAGATCTATAAATTGACAAAAGAGAAATGAAGAGAAAAAAAAGATAGAATTGGTGGGAGAAAAAAAAAAGCAAGCGATAACTAACTTGAAAATTGATATCATCATTAGGCAAAATAAAGGAGAAAATTTTTAAGGGTTTGGTAATTCAATTTCAAAATTTAATAGTTATAGATATTTAAATCAAGGCATAACAACAAAATAAACCCTAATATTCATATATTTTATCATTTTAGTGACATTCTTTTTAAATATTTTAACTCTCGACCATCCATTTTGAGTCGAAATATTATTTTTTTTAAATTGAAAATGTTAATTGGACCGTTCAAAATTCAAGGATGAGGATGTGGTATGATAAGATGGAAAAATTATAAAATAAATTAAATATATTATTTTTGTATTTATAATTGAGGCGTGGGATATGTATGAATTTTGGTGTGAAAATGAAGGATTTGTGTGGTCTAATGAGGGTGTTTTGTTTGCAACGGTCAAACAATGATTAAAGACTTTGTTTTTTCTTTTCGGAAAAAGGGGTAGTGGGATTAATAATAATGGAATGTGAGCATGCTAAGCGTGTGAGGTTGGAGTGTTCATAATGTTGGAATAGCTTGTAATTACTCCACTTTTCTTTTCCTTTCCTATTATTATTTCGCTAAATCGGTTAAATTATAATTTTATTTTATTAATTTAAAATTTTAAAAATTTAAAGGATTTAAACGAATTTTTTTTTATTTTAGGAAGGTCAAGACCCTTACCAATCTCCCTGAATTCACCCTTACATCTTGAGATTATTTAAACCATGAATTAACCATTGATTTTTGAATCTAATCCGGATCAGGTTATTATATATTTCATTATAATTATATAACAATTTATCTCTCACCAAGCAAAATATATAAAGTATTAACATGTATGAATACAAAATATTTCAAATTAAGATTTTTTTTATTAATTATTGAGCTTTTATCAATATCTCAACATTTGTATGATTTGATTTAGATTTGAATCATTATTTTTTATTTAAAAAGTTACAAGTGCAATTATAAATATATTTATTATTATAATTAATATAATTTAAATAATCAAAGCTAAAATCAACATTATTAAGTAAGATTTAACTCATAATTAAAATATATCTAAAGCTAGATCAAGATAAATTTAATAATAAAAACTCACATATGATTTTACACGAGATAAAACTTATAATCTCAAAATTTCAAAAAGCTTAACTTTAATATTGTTATACATCGATGATCACCAACTCAAAATCCAGATAGGATCCGGGTCGCCTACCCATGTTCTGGACAGGTCCCACTAGATAGATGAGTACAAAGTGAACAACGAGAGGACAGCAAGGGGAGTTCATAGCATCAACTCGCACGAGCCAAGGAGAATTTGCGATCTTTTTTTGCATATAACTGATGAGTGCGCATATAGGGAGCCACGAGGTTTAGCGGGCGACCTAGAGCTTACACGTGTCCAACATGCCCAAGCCTTACTCAAAATGTTAGCCCTAGGAATAGCGGGGTTAGGTCACAAACAGTGAAATCATGTCATGAGCAATGATAATATATATAAATACCCGAATGTATCCATTAATGAGACATACAGAAAATTACTCAACAAACATTAAACCAATACCTAATGCCATACTTGAGTTAATATTAAATGTTTTAGGGAAAAACAAAAATAACTATAAATAAACTGAATTATATTTTTATTAGGTTTTATATAACTCTTAAAATTATTTAAAACTACGAATAAACATTTAAAAAATTATTTTTATGAGAAAAAAAGAATAGAATGGAGATTTTTTTTTGAATATATTGTTGTGATTACTTGGTAGTATTTTTTTTATACTTTTTAATCCTTTTGACAATGCACACACATCTTTCACACATAGATGCTCGATCCCGAGACTTTTAAAATGAACAATATCCTCTTTTTCACTGAAACCATTTGTTAGGTTCAAATGGAGATATTCTAAAATAGGGGAAAATGATGAAGAGACATGAATTAATGATAATTTAGAGGCCAAATGTTGAATATGATTTGGGTAAAGACCACTTAATAAGCATACTTGATACACATGCAATCATGTTATATTCTTCTCATTTATTTTATATTTAATGCACTCCTTTACCATATATACCACCATTTCCTTCCCATTTTTACTTCTTGCTCAATATCTTTCAAGTAGAACGATAATATCAACTTCAAATAATAGTTAGTTTAGGATCCATGTGTTGGCCTCTTAATTAGGGTGTTCACCGTCTTAAATGTGACTTATGTTTAAGTCGTGTTATTTGGACTTTGTCTTGTTATTGTAATTCACCAGGAAAAAAAATAGCTAGTTTAGTTGGCATTATTGTTATTGCAGTAATGAAAAGCTCATGGATTTGAATGTACTTAACCATATTTTTACTTGAATTAAAAACTCGAGTGAATTATAAGTAGAAATAGACATTATATCAAAACAAATAAGTTCAACAATTTTTAAAAAGAAAAAAGTAAAATAAAGTAATTCATCTATATTTAAAAAAAAATGAGTAAGAAGACTTCTCTAGTCTTTTTTTTATTTTGATATTGAGCAAATTAGTCTCTTTAAAAAAATCAAAGCAATTTAATCCCTGTCTATTTTGAAAATGAGCAACTAGGATAATTTATTATGGTATTAATTCTTTTATAAATTGTACATTGTGTTTGTTGGTATAATAATAAATGTAGTCCTCGATGTTTATATATATATTTTTAAATTTAATCTTGATTCTTAAAAATTCAACAAATTTAATCATATAATTTACATATTTACACAAATATTATGAATTAAATTTATTAAATCACAATCAATTTGATAAAATATGTAAAACTTTGATATTGATAATTCTAAAAAAAAATTTAAATCATACTACAATTACAAATAATAAACTAATAGATATTGATAAGCAATCTTCCTTACATTTATCAAGCATCGAAAAAAAAAAAAAAAAAAGAGTTATTATCAGGCGATGACGTTTTAGCTGCCTAAAAGAACAATCCAGAAGCAAAGCAAAGCAAATTGGAAAACAGCTAATGAAATCATTGGTAAGCAAAAGAAAAATAAATAATTTTTATATTACCAGTTTACGTAACATGCTACTATGATTTTAATTGTTTTCAACAATAATTTATGGTAAGGATTGATTTAAAAAAAATTAACGGTGCTTAATTTCATTAATTAATAGGAATGATGAACAAAAAAATATATTAATAGGAAACATAAATAATATAATACATAGTACAATGATAAATAAATTATTATAAATTAATGTATAATATCATGTTTGTAAAATAATTTCAAAAAAAAATGAATAATTGATAATAATTACAACGCTAGAACAATTCAGAAACAAACAAAAAATGCATTAACTTGATCAAATAGCATAAATTTGCATTTTAGCCTTGTCATAATCAAATCAACTTGACGATTAATATCGATCAATCAAGAAAAACTATTAAAAATCCCAAAAAACCCACCACATCAGTGATGCACAAAAAGCGAACTCTCAGATAGCATATAATCTTGCTCATCATCTGGAATCTATCACCATAATTTTGATTTATCATGATAAAATCTTTCAAAAACAGTTCCTAATAGACTTGGCAGTACCTTTATTTGGCAAGTCTCACATATACGCTAGAACATGACTAAAAATTAAAAGTAGAATAAAATTACATAAGCTTTTAAAGAAAACAAACTAGACAAAATAAAAACCATGAAAAACGTGAACAAAATAAAACCACAAAACTATAAATAAAATCGTAATAATGTGGATTGAAATTAAAAACAAAATAAAATTATCTACCAACAACCAACCTAAAAGTTTAATTATATCAAAATAAATTAGGTAATTTAATTTTTATATTATTTAAAGTTATTTTTTTTCAATTGACAACTAGCCAGGTAAAAAAAATGCTACTGTAAAAATAAGACTATATGAAAATTTTTAAAAATTAAAAAAAAATAACATTTATATAATATTCACAAAATTATAACATATTCTACAAAATTATTAAAATATTTATATAAAATTACACGTGTATAAGTGTGAGAATCATGTATTTAAAATATATTTGTGTTTAAAAATAACATACAATAAATAATGAAACATAAGGTTTGAAACTAATAATAATAACAATACATATGCAAATATGTATGAAACTAAAATTAAAAAAAAATAGCTTAACTTCTGAATAAAAGAAAATTGAAATAGATAAATATATCATATTAAAAATATTAAATATACTCCAATTGATTATCAAGATAGCATGTCAAAAAGTTATCAAATTAGTGGAAAAAACTTTAAATAATTTTTAAAAATTAATATATTTTGTTATTTCACCCATCTATTTGTTTAATAGTATAAACATAGTAGTTTATCAAAGGAAATAATGAAGCAATCGTCTTTTTCAACTTTCTAAGAGTAGAAGGATTAGATTGGTGGGTTGAGTTGGAGTTGAAGTAGAAGTAGAAGTAGAAGTAGATGACTCCCAATCCCAAGATGCTTTGAACTCTTACCTTTTCTTTACAACATAGAAATGTGGTGTGGTCATACAACAGTCTTATCTTTGGGTGTGAATAATGCCACCAAACTACGACTGCCAACTACCAAGTAAGGAATGCATAACTTTGAAGACTAATCGAAACCTAATTGTAGGTGTCCTCTCGATTTCCACAATTCCCAGAATTTGGTACTAATGCTGAGCTTGGAACCAACGCCTTTCACAACGTAAGGAAGGCCATCCGTCTAGCTTTAGTTATGGTACAAGATCATTGGAGGAATTTCGGGAATCAAAAATGATGGAGGTGGATTAGGAGATCATACAATCTCAAACTCATTATCTCTGCCATGGCAGCTGTTTGACGATTGCCGCCCATTTCTCAGAGAAATCCAACCAAATCCCCATTTCACCCATTCAATGTATCTGACTCAAATTCAAGTTGATGTCACGTATTTAAATCAGCACTTAAACTTTTTAAAGAATAAATACTAGTTTAATTTGTTGCAAACACGTTCGAGTAGTTTTTGTATGTAATATTTCCTCGAATCACTACACAATCTAAGGAATTAAGAAATGTAGGCACAAGTTTTTAATAAATTTTGCATAGAATTCTCCCTTCTGATAACTACACATATATAAACTATAATTAAATACAATAAACGATAATGTTATGCAAATATAGGAACCTGTTAAAAATATTTCTAAATTTAATATATTTTAAACGAAATTATATATAAAAGACGAGACAAAGAAATAGCAAATCTACATTACACTCATTGTGTAATATCTCGTAGCCACGAAATCTCATTGGATGGATCACTTGACATTAAGGGTAAGCATTTAATTCGAGTTGAATCAAGTAAAAAAATTTCAAGTTAGTCGAGTTGACGAATCCTATTTTATCATCCAAACTGAATTTGAATTTTTTTTGAATCGAATCGAGTTAAAAATTTCGAGTCAAGTTGAATTAACAAATCATATTATTTATACTTAATGTTACGTTTACATGAAATTAGTAGACGAAATTCAAAATTATTTAACTACATAAACAATATAATAGTTTTTAGGTAAATATTTATTAACACGATGTAGTTTCACCTTTTAATTTAATGATTTTGACCTTTTAACTTTAAAAAAGATAAACATTTATCAAAACGATGTAATTTTATCTTTTTTTATTTGGATTTTTGAATAACTCAAATTGTGTAATTCATATTCGAGTTAAACTGAAAAATTTTAATTTTTTATTTGAATTGATCCGAATAACTCAACTATTTAATACAAAATTTAAAATGTTTTATCGAATTTTAAATCAAATCTAATATTATTGTTTTTATCGAATTTTTAAATCAAATCTAATATTATTCACTCGGGTAATTTATCCAAATGACCCAAAAATTTTCATTATTTACGAAAATGACTCAAGTTAAAAAATATACACCAAAATGACCTAAATGCATTGGCTGACACCACCTTTTTATCAGATAAAAATATTTTTTTTGATGTTAGCCATTACTTGGACTACACCACCATTTTTATTTGACAAAAAATTCAAATTTTTTTAGTATTGGCCATGCATTGGCAGACACCAATATTTTTTATTAGATAAAATTTTTTTTGGTGTTGGCCATTGTTTGGCCGACACCACCTTTTTTATCTGATAAAAAATTTAAATTTTTTTGTGTTAGCGGTTGGCCGACACCAACATTTTTTATCAAATAAAAAATATTTTTTTGGTGTTGACCATTGCTTGGCCGACACCATCTTTTTTATCAAATAAAAAAAAAAAAAATTTGATGTCGACCATGCATTGACCGACACCAATTTTCCATCCTTTCTCTATATATAGGGTTTACGTTTTGATTTTGAAATTGTAAGTAATAATATTTTTCTTAAAATAACAACAAAATGAGAGTTTTTTTTTATTTATCACTAGATGAGTGTTCTGTTTTGGAGGAAAATTGTGACGTGTACAATTGAATTTCGGGGTTGAATTATATACTGTCATGTATTGCCAGAGTTGAATTATAGACTGTCATATGAAGCGGTAAAGATATGCCTTCAGGGGTAAGAAGATTTTCTGCGCCATTGAAGACTATCCGAGCAATGGCCAACACAAAAAAATTTGAATTTTTTGTTAGATAAAAAAAGTGGTGTCGGCCAAGCAATGACTAACACCCAAAAAAATATTTTTTATCTGATAAAAAAGTAGTGTCGGCCAAAAAAAATCATTTTTTATCAGATAAAAAAGGTGGTGTCGACCAATGTATGACCAACATCAAAATTTTTTTTGATAAAAAATACTGGTGTCGACCAATGAAAGACCAACACCAAAATTCTTTTGTCTGACAAAAAAAGTGGTGTCGACCATGCATTGGCCAACACCAATTTTTTTTTTTAAAATCTTGTATTTTCATATATCAATATAATACCAGATTAAAAAAATATAATAATCGACACCAAAAAATACCATTTTTTTTGTCTAACACCAATTGTTGGATGAAATCTGAAGAGATGTTGCCCATTGAATGATCATTTAAAATCTTTACTTATTTTAAATCATTTTAATATATATTTTTAAACTTGAGTAATTCTTGTAAATAATAAAAAAATTTAAATCATTTGGATAAATTACCCTATTCACTCCTACTTTAACATGTCACAATTCATATGATGGCAAAGTACAGAAGGGGTGGCCATTGTAGCTATGATGGGCACCGAAATCATGGAAAGTGGTACCAAAGTTATCGCTCATTCTTTTTTACTTCTCTCTCTTCCGACAACCCCAAAAAGGTAAATTGTGAAAGAAAGAAAATAAATTGGGGGAAATATAGAAGGTGTTCTAACTGTCAGTTTAGACAAATCACCAGATTTGTCTTTTGTCCATTTTCCCAACATTATGAAGTTAATGAAGAAACAAAAAGCACTCAAGCATTAATGCCCTGCCCTTGTTAATTATATGGGCAAGAAGCTCGTCTGCTATGTGACACTAAAGCCTAAAAGGTTTCTATTAAGCTATATATGTGTGTTTTGTCCTTGAAATATGTATACTTGTATCGAAATAAAAGTATCCATATCCGAAGCCAAGATCACATAAGATCCTCACCTTGCACTCAAGCAGCGGCTGAGGAAGCATGAGCGATGATAAAAACTGCAAAGTTTCCAGCATTCTGAAGGGAATAGTAATGGATCTTGTATTACTTGATGTGAGATAGTGACATACATCACAGTGAAAAGAATACATTTATGTTGTATGTATGATCATCTTGTCAAATCATCTATTCGCTATATTTGGTTGCTTTTTTTTTTTCTTTTAAGAATACCAGAAGATAACAAATATTTTACAACAGAGGTTAAATATTTCATCACCTCGTATCCATCAGTGGCTGGAATGCACAACCATCCTCCTCTCAACTCCAAAATCATGTATTCTATGCAAGATGTAGTAGTATACAAGACAACTATGAAGCAAATGTTTCTGCTTTAAGTTTGAAGTGGCTGAAGCTCTTGCTCTGGAATAGGAGATGCAACGGGCTCATAAGCAGTGACTGATTGTCGTCTGTGTCGAATAACCAACCATATCCCGATAGCTGACAAACTAAGAGTTATTATACATCCAAGTACCACAGCCAGAAGGTGATGTCGCCACCAAGACCTGTGAAGCTCCAGTAAGAACTGAATGTTATTTCTGAAGCTATACCAGTTTAAGAAGATGGAAACGAAAAATATATACAGTCAAGGAAACAATGTACAACAACAAAGAGAAGGGAAAGCTCAGGCTGTGTACTTCTTTAAATCCATACAGAATTACATTTTGATCCAGGTTGTGTAACTTATGAACCCACATGAACACGATTCTTGAGACCCTATTTTATGACCCATGTGCTACACACCCATCTGAGTTTAGGTAAAGAAGAACTGGACCCTTGACCAAGAGCAAAAGAACCCTAACTTGTAGACAGGTAATAGATACTACTGCTAATATCATGGTCTACTACAATGGTTTAAACCAAGGGGTACATAGCTGCATCATGCACCCCTCACAACCCTCCTAATTATTCCATCCAGGGATGCAAAAATAGTGCTAAATAATAGCCTTTCCCCAGTAGAACCATCCCAATACAACTGTAATGCCAAACCCATTTTGGTATCCTAGTCCTACCCTTCAACTATGACCTAACTTCATGGTCCCAAATGCTCCAAAGATTCGTTCATCACAATAAAATAGTAGCGAATTCAGTCCTCACTGTTAAGCATAAAAGGAACGATAAAAGTGGAACAGAGAAAGAAAACATACGACTTCCTTTGAGGTTCAGCATTCCATTCAACCAACTTATAATTTCCAAATCTCTCAGGAAACTGCAAACGGTGATCCCTTAAGCGCAGAATGATGCTCTGCAAATATTAAAGGAAAACAAGGCTTCAGATTAATGCTGTGGTAAATATATAGAAAAAAATGAAGTTGAACTTGGCAAATATTAGTATCTCTGGATTGGTAATACCAATGCAGTGGAATTAGAAATATAACAAGCTGATGAAGTGGGAAAAATGCCCCATCTAACAAGGTAATCATTCCCCTTGGAAGTGACATTCAGCAGGCGAACCTGAAAATCAAATCAATCACATAAATGGAACAAGATAAAAGCTAATTGACAATTGTCAAACACTAGTTACATTGATGTATAGACCTAAATTTCTAAAATCACATTATGGGAGGTTATTTTGGGCTAAGGCTAATTGCATAGAGTGGGTCACTATATGCCCACTCCCCAGTATCCACAAGAAAACCAAACATAATCATAGGGCAAGCAAGACTAATTCCAAATTTTAAGTTAAATACTAGAGGTGTCCATGGCCAGACTGTTAGGCTCAAGGTGAGTTTTATACATAAAATCTAGAGCTCAGGCCAGAAAGAAATCTTCGTCTGGGCTCAGATGGTCTTTATAACAGGCCTAACTTCTTTGTCTAAGCCCAGCCCAACCAAATTTTGGGTTGGCTAGAAGGCTACCTGATGGGTGACTACATCTACTTAAATCTGCATGTTACATGTTTTGACAAAACAATAAAATTTCAAATGATTCAATATATATGACACCATGTCTTGGACTACGATTTAAAATGCATTGCACTGATAACTTGATATGTCCCCTCAAATCTAATTCCAACAAGGCCTAAAAAGACTTGGTTAATGTCAAGGCACTGCGGCTGCACCTGTGAATTATCGACTTCCAGTTCCTTGGAAATTAATTGTCCAAGCTCCTTAAAGTTGAGCTTCAATTTGGAGTTGTTTGTGCTAATTGACATATCAAATGTTATAAATCCAATATGAAATGAACCTGGTTATCATGTTTGGGAGACAATATCATCAGAGGAAATATACAGTTTACAAGATCAATTTGTACAAGTGCTTGCATCACTAACTCTAAAACTACTAAGCTTATGTCAAATAACAAACAAGCATTGCATGGTGCAAACACTATAATTCTAAAGCAATCAACAAGCCATTCTGCTAGAACAAAATGATGATCACAGACTAAAAAAAATTATAACAGAAAAGATGTGATTTGAAATTAGGCCATCTCAATTATAATAAGGTTTAAATGCACATTAGTTGTATCTGACTAGACCTGGATTATATACAAGGAATATATATTTTGGATATAAGGTTTCGCCTTTGATACACTCACAATAGAGATTTTTAACACACTAAAAGTGGGGTTAAAAGGCTGCCACATTCTCCTTTTTAATTTTATTTTGGCTATATCCTAAGCTTAAGGGGTATATCATCCTTCTAACCTTATTTGTGGAGTCTTAAAACTAGGGATGGCAGAATAACCTGATTCTAATGAGATCCAACTCGATTAAACCCTATAAGGGCAGATTTTTTTTAAATCAGATTTGAGGGCAGAGAGGGATTTCAATCAAATTTTTGGGGTTGGGTTAACCCAGACTGCCCCACTTCAAAAAAAATACCAAAATACCCCTCTTTCATATTGTATCTAATTTTATATTTTTTAATTAATCTTTTTTGAACTTTTATAAGATTTTTTAAACTTTTTTTTATATTTTAGTTAGATATTTTTAATTTTGTAAGAATTTATAATAGGTATTTTAGTTAGTATTGTAAATATTAATAAAATATAAAAATTATTTAATATTTCGAGGCAGGTTTGGTGGGATTCGGGGATTTTTTTTCTTTTTTAGGGTTTGGTTCGGGTATTTAAAGTTTTCAATAAAATTGGATTCGGGTCAGGGTTGGGGGAGGGGGATGTATAAAAATCAGATTGGGGTTGGGGCAAGCAAAAATCCGCCCTGCCCCTCCCCATTACCATCCCTACTAAATACTCCATTTGAACTTGGAAGTGTATTAAATAATGTCATATACAATAATATCCTTGGGGTTGCATGTATATTATTTTTCAGGAATTATAAGCCATTTTAATCTACAAGACACTTGGATGCTTATTAGGACAACAATATAACTTCAAGGGAGATACCATCTTTCTACGAATAACAAATTTTATCAAAACTACAAAGTAAATGAGTTATCAGCCTCCTTACAAATGGAAACTTAATTTTCAAAAACATAAATATCATGAAAAGAAAAAGTTACTAAAATTAAAAGAAAGAGAACTCCAGATTCAACTATCACCAAGGTGACTAGGAAAAGCAGGTGGGTCTGATTAGCATTTAAAGTTGACAAACTTCTTGGAAGTCTATTGTAACTATGGTGTAGTTATACCAACCATATCCTTCTTTTATGTTTCTAATTTCCATCAATGTTCTGCACCACCAGAAGTTAAGCCAAGTACAGCATCTCTGTTTATATTTGTAACTTTCATCTGCCTTAATTATTTTATTAATGAGAAAAAAACTATAAATCTATATATAAGAAAGTCCTTAAATTGAGATCACGATATATCAATTCACAGAACAGTACAAGGGAAGAAACCAAGGAACACAGGAAACATTGCAAGAATGCAAGTAATATGCCATGCACCTGGAAGAACATTTGCTGGCGATCCACGTGGGGCAGATGCAGGAGGAATTTTCAGGTTAGTATCATTGCTTTGGGAGACTGAAGGAGATGGTGCAGGTGCACCAGATATCTTCACTCTCCTCCATAATTCAGAACAATTAGTTTTCAAAAAGCCGATCCTGTCATTATCACGATCATATGTAACTAAGGTGTTCCGAACAACAATTCCTGCCAAAAATAAAAAATAAAAAGATAGGGATTATTACCACAGTCATGCAAACAAACAGGATATATTGAGTTGAACAAGCGTAAGGTCCAGACAGGCCCATGTATACAGCAAGAACTTAAGGCTTTTAAAAACTATATGATATCCTATGCTATGGACATGCATAAAGAGTTGCACATATGTAGAGGGAAAGAGGGCTTTGTGTTTCGTGAATTAAGTAACATACCTCCAAAAAGAGTAGTCGATTCTGTATTAGCAAAAATTCCCAAGCAATATGCACCAATGAGCTTTGTGTGCTACAAAGCATGCCATTAAGAAACAGAAACAGAAAAGATACGTGTTAGATGGTAGTTTGAGAAGCTAGCACAAAAACTAGATGATGCAAGAATGTCTTATAACCATTTAAATTAGCTTTTCCACCAACAAGGGACTCATTTTGGTCTTCAAGTTAAAAAAATAATAATAGCAATAAAAATTATAATAATTACCCGGAACAGGTAGTTCTCAGGAGACAGTAATAACTTATTTCCGTTGTTAAATACCATCTCAACCTCTGGGAAACTTTTTGATAGTTGGGAAACATCCCTGTATTACATTTCAGGAAAAAAAGTTATAATGGATGGAACACTAGAAATTCCAGCATTTCATATAAAATGAAAAAGTTATTGGCAACACCTTCCAGCACCAGAAAAACATATATCATCATAATTAGGGTCAGGACCACGGACCCTTTTGAGAGAATGAACTTCCCTTAGGATCTGCATTAACATAGCCAAATAATCATGAAGAACAGGTCTGAACATTACCATGCAGGTGTGCAAATATGATTTCTATGTTAATGAAGGTTAAACCTAAGGAACTTAAGACAGCTACAAGTAAGCTAAGATAATACTTTGAGTTGTAGCAAGTACAAAACAGATTAATCACCATTGCTGCCATAATTTTCAAGATGGAAGCAACTGACCAAACGGTTCATGGAATGCTAAATCCCAAATGGCTAGACCCCAATCAATTCCCAACAATAATAGAACACGTTAATTTTATTCAAGGCTTCCACAATAACTTAACAAATGCAAATAACTGCGAGTCAATATTTTACTAGTACTTTATTTCTCCTTGAAAAAGTGCCATGACCATTTTTCCAATAATAATTATAAAAATGGACCATATGTGTCTAAGGATAGTAATCATGCAGAATAGACATGTTTCAAACTTCTGAAGTGAACAGGACCTGAAAATGATAAGTTCCAGAAGCTGGACAATCATGCAGATCGTACCAACATGAAAGTAGCATCTCCAAGTGCTTGGAAAGTAAAAAGCAGTTGTCATAAGGAATGGCTAGTTTATATCACTGTAACCCAGACATCTAGTTTATATGACATTGTAACCCAGATATATTACTATGTATCTGTACTCAGTTTCTCCACAGATCGCTTGTCATATATTAATAAATGACACAATGAGTAATCATTCATCTATTAGGGAACATGTAAATGCAACAAAACCCCGTGCTTTTAAACCTCCAACCAAAACCAAAAACTTCTTCTAAGCCTCAGACACTAATTCTGGAACCGCAAAGAAATACTAACCATAGAATAGAAATGAGAACTTGACTAGCAAACAAACTCAATTTAGCATGAAGCTCAAAGCTATTAGATCTTACAGCATCCCTAAATGCAACAAAAGCATCTTTTTGGAAGTAAGCATATGTGGTGCCACTGTCCAAAACTGTTCCATGCCTTCCGTCAAAGACCCCAGTGGGTAGCTTCAATCGCTTTCCAGCAACATGCATTTCCTTAAGCTCAATGTTATAGTAAGGGCTGTAGACACTCAAAAACTACAGTGAATGCGTAACAAGAACCAGATAAATTCTTATGAAAAATGCATTAACAAATACAATATTGTAAAAGAAGTATACCTGCGGAAAGGGTCTGAATGGGAGAACACCATTTCAGGGGGAGGAGTGATTTTTCCAAGAACCATTGCACCTCCACCAACATCCATCCCACCATAACACAAAGAAAATGAATCACCAATAACACTCTTATCAACAAGTTGATCCACAATACTAAGCTGTCCCCGACCCAAACCCATTATACCATCAGCTCGTTGGCTGTAAAGGCCACCTGTTTCCCTATTTTCACACCCAAAAACAGCACGCTGTGGCACAAGTTCACTTTCATTCCCAAAAGAAACAATATCCTCCCCAAGCACACCACTGCTGGAACTCATCTCGGCATACCGTCTATCATAAGTGCATTGCTTTTGGTCATCATCACAATTACAACTTGGATTGCATTTTACAGGTTGATAAGTGCTAGACAAATCTGGTTGGAACCTTGGATCCTGGATTGCAACAAGAGATCAATATTACCATAAAATCACCAGTTCCCCAAATTAATCTCTAACAGATTCGTAAATCAAGAAATTAGACAAAGATTCTAAAAATAGCAGCGAAGAGTAACTCACTTCACTTTCTCATCCGAACGATAAAAATTTAAGACTCAAAATTCTCCATTTAACTTCAATAAAAATCTACTAAACTAATAACTCGCTAGTTTCAAATTGATCAAGTTAATAATCTCAATCTCAATCAAACAAAGGCATCAATTTTCAAACTTAATTAATTATAATTAAGAACTGGGAAAGTTGAAGTGCACGAACTTGATAAGACACAACCGAACCTGATGCTTGCCGCAATGCGCACAACTGGAGCAAGGAACGTAAGTTACAGTACTTCGGTGTCGACGATAAGAGCGAATTCCTGAGGTGGCGTTCCAATCCATAACCGAGTAGTATAATAACTGGAAATTCAAAAAAAAAAGAACTCAATATTCGGAAAATCAAAAAGAGGAAAAAAACTAAACAATTTTTTTATAGGAGAGAGACCCGTTGGAGAGGAGATCATCATAAAGTCTCATGCGAGCGTTTGGAGTGGAAGGAGAGAGTCCCGATTGCTGGAGATGACGGCGGATATTGTCCAAGTGGCGCTGCTGGGAATGATTGCGTGAGGTCAGTTGCAGAGGAAGGAGCATCGGCCGTGGATGATGATCTTTTGCGTCGACGGTGAAGAAATTGAAGCAGATCAGGGCACAGACAATAATGGAGGAAGTTAGGTGAAGCCAAGTTCCAGCCATGGCGCGTTACTTTGGCTACAGATTGCGGTCAACGACGACAGACCACTGCAGACAAAGAACCCGATAGATTACAGTCCCTCTAGAAATGGAAATGGGCTCTTTTATTAGATTTAGCAATGGGGGGGCGGACCGGGTACTTTTTTACCCGCCCCGATATTCTTCTGTCTTATCCCTCTATTTGCAGCATAAACCCAATCACATGTAAGTTTAATTTAAATTTAAGGTTTTTTACTAATTTAATATAAAAAATTATTTATTTATCAAAATAATATCTCTATCCCATTAATTTTCAAAATGGTATATTTTGTGGGGGTGAAAGAAACTAAAATGGCGACACCAAGATATTTTCTGACACGATTTTTTTATTTTTTAATTATATTTATATATTAAAAAAGAATAATAATAATAATATATTGATGGAGGGTTTGAAAATGATGGCTTCAAAGGGTAAATTATACGAATAAAATTTACGAAAAAAATACTTGACACTGGGTGGAGGAACACAGAATGGCGACACCAAAGGAGAGGGATTGAATTACAGTACCAAAGGGTGTTTTCGTCATGTGTTAATCCCCTATGTGCCGGTGTGTGTGGGGGCTTTAAGAGGCAAATTTATGTTGGGGGTTGAGAGAAATTAATGTAAGGTAAAATTTGTTTGTTAGGACTTTTTACTAAAATAATATAAAAAATTATTTATTTATCAAAATAAAATTAAATATAGATCATAAAATTAAATACGAGGATGGGATACAATACTTGACAGTGGGTGGAGGGGAAGCAAGTGGTGACACCGAAGGAGGATTTTAGGATGGCGGCACTAGGGGATTTTCAAATTTTTTTATATTTTATATTTTATTTAAATATTATTAAAAAATTAAAAAAATAATAATAGTGGTGCTAACTTAAGTGACGGCACCAAATACCTATAAAACGGGGGATTAGGGTTTTGGGATGTTTAAAATTTGTTTAAGTTTGTGAAAAAAAATAGAAGAAAAACAAGAAGAAGAACATAAGAGAAAAGGAGAAGAAGAGGAAAATTAAAAATATAATTATTTTGTTATTTTTATACAGTTTAGTTTAGGCAATTAATGTTTAGTTTGATATTAATTTGTTATAAATTTATTTTAGTAGAGTATATTTTTAAATTTTTATTTATTGAAATTTTATTTATTTTTTAACAGATTTATTGAAGATGAATAATCAATTTTTTGTATGCATTTATTTCAATGGAGTAATTTTGAGAACATCAGTTGGATGTATATTTGAGTGTCGGGAATAAATAGGAATGAGATTTCGTCAAAATATCTAGGTTGATGATATGAAAGCAAGGATCAGTGCAAAAATTTTTAGACGTTGTGGGAGAAGGATCTCGAAACTTTTCTACAAGTTTTTAGTTTCGATAGATCCCATCAAATTCACCGAGATGGAACTTGTAGACGATTAAAGGCTCGTCCATCAAATGTGATCAGACTTTTAAGTTTCCTTTTTTGTTTCCATTTTGTGGATTTTTTACGTTTCATGATTTAGGGTTTATGACTATTTAAGGTTTAAGGTATTATGGTTTATGATCTAGGTTTTAGGGTTTAAAATATAGGATTTTGGGTTTAGGATTTAATTTATGCAATGGCAATGAAGGCATGATCCCTTTTGAATTTATGGGTTGGGTCGTTTAGGTAGAAAATCAAAGACAAACCTTTCTTAATTATTAGGTTAAACTATATGTGAAATTTAAGTCGGTATATAAGTATGAAATTTAAATAAATGATCAAATAGGTTAAAATATATGTAAAATTAAAGTAAAAAGCCATCATTACAACTCATCAATAGTCAAATATACATAATTAAACACTAATAGATACAACCCTAATATCCATGATTTGATGGTGTGATTCTCGGGGTATATCATCGCGGTGGTCGGTGTGCATGGAAAGGTTGCTCGTCAAGATCATCGTCATCATTAGCAACCATTTGCCCGAGAGGAGTAGAGTATTACGATGATAATGATGGGCCGGAAGGAGCATAGTACTGTTGTGGCTCGTCAAACTAAGGCTGATATCCTTGGCTTGATGATCCCACAAAGTTTGGACGATAAGAATCATCATCATCCAATGCCTCTTCCTTTTCCTCTTCCTCTTGCTCTGGCTTTGGCTCTAGGGTAGCAGGCAGATGATAGTGGTGACCATGTCGAGTCAGAGGGGATTATCATCAATTGTGCACCAAGTAAATATGCTTTCCCGCCTGAATGAACCATTGCATGTACTGTACCAATGGCTGCAAATCGGGAGTATACTCCATTAAAGGTACTCGCATCATCCGGTTGTTCCACACATGAATATATTGGACATGCACATTCCCTCAGTCAACATATTGTTTTCTTCTCTTATTTATCCCATGGATAAGGCCTAATTGCATTGGCGGTGACGGGATAGGCTGTTTACAACCAAACTACCAGAGTACTCGATCCCCATCATACCACTCCACTATTTGGAAATTGATAATCGATGCGTTAATGCACCATTGGTCTGAGTGGAGGAAGGCCGAAGAGGGAACAACAGCAGCGATTTCTAGCCGCATATATGGCGTCCAGATGAACTGCACAATTAATAACATTCACGATATTAATAAGAGTCCAGTAATATAATTTAGTAATATGCCACCATATTAACACAAGTTAAGTAATATAATTTAATAACATGTTAATGAATAACATACCCCTTTCCCGGCATGTTGCTCGAGCATCAAACGATATAAGGGAACGGTGAGTTACCTCTCGATTCTCGATTTTGTTTTCCATCTAAGAAAACAAAAAAACTTGTTATAATAATATAATTAAAAAAATATGTCAAATAATTGCAGTATTAGGTATATGGTAATCACCTATTAACGAGTGGGAAAACATATGTTTGGTGCTTAACAGATGCCAGGAATGACATCCGATAAAGTGCCTAAGACTGCAATAGTATTAGGCAACCACTTATATCGCTACAAGAAGGGTCTGTGGTGCGACAAAGTTCTCGATACAACATTGCAAGCACCGTAGATACCCAACTATATGACTGAATATTTTGCAGATCAGTCAATAGGGGCAAGTACATCATGTGGACCTTATTGTTGTTCACATCTGACATGAGTATGCCCCCTATGATTTGCAAAATATAGGCTCGAACGGCCCACATAATCTCTATTTCAGTTGCATTTTCGGGCAACTCAGCAAAATTGGCCCTCAACCATGTAAAGTTCAACGACGTAATATCGTTGTTATTACTAGGTGAGCGACCTAGTAAGTTGTTGCAAATCCTTGACGGCTCTTCAATCGTACTAACGTCGGTGACCGCTAAACTATTGATTGGAAGCCCGAGTTACAGTGCAACATCCTCCAAGTTCTTGGTGCACTCCTCACACGCTAGATGAAATGTGTGGGTCTCCAAGCACCAACACTTCACCAATGCGTTTATTAAATCATACCGCAAGTCAAACTTTTGGAGCAATGCCCTTGATCCAAATTCGACTGTCCGCAAGTATGGAAGCAGACGTGCATGAGGACGATATTTGAGGCCGTTCGCATGACCTCTCAATGCACGGTACTCAAGATCTCCCTATTAATTTACAGAAATAGTTAGTATAACCTAATTTAATTTCGTAAATAAATAATAATTTCGTAAATGACATAAGGAACAAATAATAATTTTATTACATTGAGATTGACTAGGTGTGTTTCTTTATTCACCGACTTTGCTATGTGAGGACGTTTGTTGTTAATTAAAGAATCCATTCTGCAACTTGAAAAAAATTATCAATTAGTTCGATACATAAATAATTTATACTTGATTAAATATTAACCGATAATGATAATAATGGATATATGTTTAATGTGAGAGAAAAAAGCTTAACAAATATAAAATATTAAAATAATTAATTAAATTTGTGTATAATAATATTTATTTTTCTAGTTAATATCATTAACATATTACATTATACGATGTTTTTATTTTAAGTTTTTAAAATTAGATCTTTGATTATTATTATTATTATTATTATTATTATTATTTTGTTTAATTTTTTAAATATTATTTTAATTAAAATCTTTTAATTTAAACAATTAAAACCTCTCATCCACCGTCCATTATAATTTATAATGGTTTAAATGTCATTCCAAGCCTTGAAGAAATATTTTTTAGCTTGATTAATCAATATTAATTAATAGTAATTAAATGTACGATTTTTATGATTTTTTATTAATATAATACAAAAATAATAATTAAATATCAAAATGAATTATTTATCAAAATGGTACAAAATAAATATTTATATACCAAAATGGTATCCCCACCCCATTAATTACGACAATGTGGTGGAGATACCAATTTAGTATATAAATAGTTATTTTGTACCATTCTGGTGAATAACTCATTTTGGTATTTAATTTTTAAATTAATTTGTATTACTTACTTTCTTACTACTATTAACAAAATAAAATTACTTACTAACAAAATAAAATAAAATAAAATAAATTTAAATTAAATTAAAATAACCAAACTTACATTTCTTTCTCTCCTCTTAATTTACTCAACTAAATAAAAATAAATAAATAACAAATCAAATAAAAATTAAATTAAACAAAACAAATAATTTAAAATAATAATTACTAAACAAAATATAACATTTAATTACCAATAAAATATTTACATTTACTTTTCTTTTAATCTTTTTCTCTTTTAATCAACCTACTAAACAAATAAAATTATAATAACAAATCAATCATATTAAACAATAAAATTAAAAACTAAATAATTACTACTACTAACTAACAATTAAATAATTTTAAAAATAAATTTAACAATAAACACAAAAAGTAAATTTATTTTTTTTTCCTTCTTCTTTCTTTCCTCTCCTTCTTTCTTTCTTTCTTCTCTCTGCCGTTTGGTCCTCCCTTACCCTATTTTATAACCAAAATTTTTACCCTACATTAATTTCCCCCAACCCCCAACATAAATTTGCCTCCCAAAGCCCCCTACACACACAGGCATATGAGGGATTGGCACGTGACAAAAACACCACTTGGTGCCGCCATTCTGTGTTTCTCCACCTAGTGTCAAGTATTTTTTCTTCATGTATTTTGTATGTATAATTTACCTCTTGGTGCTGCCATTTTCAAACCATTCACTAATATTTTATTATTATTATTTAATATATAAAAATAATTAAAAATAAAAAAAATTCGTGTGAGAAATTACCTTTGGTGCCGCCATTTTAATCTCCTTCACCCCATTAAATATACCATTTTGGTAATTAATTGGATGGAGATATTATTTTGATAAATAAATAATTTTTTTATATTAAATTAGTAAAAAACCTTAAAATTTAACTTACTTCAGTTTTATTAACTAATATATATTAAAAAACTATTTTTTTTGAATAAAACTTTCGGATTGGCTTTTATTAATCATAAAGTAAAATATAATGTTTTTGGCATGGCCCAAAGCTTACCATCTCAAAGTTTAGTTCGGTCAAGCAATAGGGGCAGACCCAAAACCAATAAAAACAAGGGGAATTAAAAGGAAACGAATGAAAACAAAAGAATAAATGAAGACACCCCATTCGAAAAAGAACCTAACCTTAGACTCTAACTTCCAAGAAGTTTAATTCTCCATTCTTGTTCAAGGGCTTTTGACTTTGCTCCATAGTGCTTCTAGTGAAAACCTAGGTAAACTAATCCCACAAATCTTCGTGTTGACCCATCAATACCCATTGGAGTTCTAATTTATGTCATGCTTCACATGTCATAGGACAAACATGGAATACATGGAAGATGGTCTCTTCCTCCATTCTATAGCGAGGGCACGCAGTTTGTACTCCCAATCGTCTCATTCGTAGATTCACAAGTGTGGGTAAAAAAGCCCCAAGATAATCTCCACATGAAGATTTTCTGTTTGGCATTAATTTTGAGGGCCCATAGATTTTTGTAGAAAAGTTTGGTATTTTTGTTGTAAATTAATGTTAGCATCTTCATTAACTGCTTTGAGTAAATTTTGTAACCGCTCCTGACTGAGAACACTCCCGTTACTTCGCCACGCCAGACCAAAAGATCTTCATGCTCTGCTCTAGATAGAGGGATTCACAATATTCTCCTTGCATCAATATCACTGAAGGTAGAATGAACTAAATCACTTTCCCAAGTAGATTCCCGATTGATAAATTTGCTGACTCGTAATTCAGTATTAGAAATAGGCTCACTAATCATACAATTCATGTTCCCAAGAATTCAAGCTACTGTTGCAGCTATAATACTACACCTATTGCCTACCCACCAACACAAACCTTTTTCGTAGTAGACCTTGTGAGGCCCAAATGCTTTACTAAGTGTATAAAGGTAGATTTCCCTAACCTTGAACTTAAAAAGTCACAATTGGGATAATACCTGGCTTTTAAAACCTGAGCTAATAAAGAATCCAGATATTGAATAAGACACCAACTTTGTTTTGCTAATAATGCCAGATTGAATTTCGTTAAACTTCGGAAACCCAAGCCACCATTCTCCTTCAATTCACACACACACACACACTTTTATTTACACCAGTGGATGCCTCTCCTCCCTTTATTTTTGCCTCACCAAAATTTTGCTATAATCTGCTCCAATTCCCCATAAAAAGATTTGGGGAGTAAAAAACACATCATTGAGTAAGTGGGAATAGCTTGTAAAACAGCTTTTATAAAAACTTCCTTTCCACCTTGAGACAACACATCTTCGTACTCCAAGTATCAATTCTTTGTAGGAAACAATCTTTAATAGTTTGAAAAGCAAGCTTTTTCTTTCGGCCCACAACATTTGGCAAACCCAAGTACCTCTCTATGTCGTTTGAGGGACGCATTACTAAGAAACCCGTCATCGAATCTCTGTCTTGTGCACATGTGTTTTTACTAAAGAAGATAGTAGATTTTTCATAGTTAATACTCTGCCCATAACAAACCTCGTATTCACTGAGAATCTGTCACAAAGTGCCCGTCCCTTCAATAGTAGCTTCAGTGAACAACACACAATCATCAACGAATAAAAGATGAGTAATTGTGGCCCTTTTCTACTGACCCGAGCACCTCTTAAAATCTCCTCTTGGATTGCCAATTTTATAAGTGTTGATAATCCCTCACTGCAGATTAAAAATAAAAATAGGCTTAAAAGGTCTCCCGGATGTAACCCTCTACTTGGCTGGAATTTTTCTCTTATTCTACCATTAATAAGTACCGAATACGATACTGATGTTACACAATGCATTACCAAACTTACCCATTCTGTCGCAAAGCCTATGTGAATCATCATCTGTTTTAAAAAACCTTATTCAACACGATCGTAGGCTTTGCTCATGTCCAGTTTAATAGCCATCAAACTTTTCTTTCCAACTCATCTCTGTCTAAAAGAGTGAAGGATTTCGTAAGCCAACAGAATATTATCCAAAATTAAATGCCCCGGTACGAAGGCACTCTGTGCTTGATCAATGCATTCCTCTAACAAATATTGGAACTGATTTGCAATTACTTTGACAATTATCTTGTATATCACATTACATAGACTAATAGGGCGAAAATTCACAAGATTTACTAGATTGTGGACTTTTGGGATGAGGGCCACAAGAGTATGATTTAGAGGTGAGACATCTCCTCTATTATTCAATATTTCTAAAAGAAAAAACATACCTCTTCCCCCTCAATATGCGAAAACTTTTGAAAAAAAGAGCAGGAAAACCATCCTTACTGGGGGCTTTCGTTGGGCCCATACTTTTTAAAGTCGAAAGGATTTCTCCTTCCATATATCGCTCCAAAAGCATGTAATTTGACCTGTCAGAGATACATTTAGCCACCCTATTCAACAAATGTTCTGTAATGTTAATTCCAGTTGTTGAGAAGAGTTGCCGAAAATAATCCCATGCAATATTATCTATACCTGATTCCTCCACCATCATCTTGCCATTTTCCATTTATAATCCCCTAATTTTATTTAATACATTTATAATCACACAAAAATAATTAAGTATTATTATAAAGCATTTATAATCCATAAATCAATAATGATATGTTGGGCGCGCTGTGGTAACATAAACCGTCACTTTGTTGGCCTGATGGCGAGTTAAAGTATCGGTACATACTAGCGTTAAAGCATCTGCTTGTTGGTATTGTCTAAGGAATTAGTCACAGGATGTTTTCAAGTGAAGAAGGACTTTGCAAAAGAAAATGCGCACTAATGAATGAGTGCCCCCTGGAGTTTTGTTTGAGCACTAAGTATCTGTCAAGTGTATGAGGAAACTGTAGGAGACTTAATTGTTTTGTAAGAGACCACACCAAACGTGAGTCACTACCAAGATATAATACGTCTAATTAGCATAAGTACTGCTCAATTGAATCTTGTATCGAGTTGGTTGGGAGTTGTTAGGATTCTGCAATAATAGAATGTTAAGGCAAGGTGATCTTCTGCAATCCATTGCAGTATATTAAACCATTTTTCATACTTTTGGAGATTGTATAAAAGCAATTTTGTTATATTTTACTTAGTTTTCATTTGTAGTTAGTAAATAATAATAAAAAAGTGTGATTTAAGCTATTTATATGATCTTAGAAGCCAAAATAGGCTTAAAGGAAGGCTAACGTATTTGGTGAGTGTGTAGGATATCATTTGGAGGCACGGATACACAAGACTGATCGCAATGCTACAACACAAAGGGTCGATGTCGCAACATAGTGAGCAAAGTAGCAAAAGAGCAAAGTTACCTTCAGTGTCGCGAGATAGCAAGAAGGTGTCAAGACACAACCCTGAAGATAAGCTTGAACTTGTAAACTACCACCAATTTTGCAACATAGGCTAGTGAATGTCGCAACACCACCTTGACGTGGAGAATTAATGAGCCAAGGGCGTTTTGGTCCGCACAACAAACTTTAACGTAAAAATGTCAATCGAATTAGGTCAATGGATGACGATCAACCTTAAAGCTATAAATAGACTTCTCTGAACACTAAAAAAAGAGAATGGTATTCTAGCTTTAGGTTATAGCTTTCATTTAGTTTTCAGTTTTCAGTTTATTTTGTACTTAGGCTACTTCTACTTGTAATTTCGTTCTATTTTCATTCTTGTTCTTCGGAGATTTGATTTCTGGATTCAACAACTCTTTGTGGATTTCTATGCTTACAATTAATACAAATCATGATTTCTCTTAAACTTTTATTCTTGATTTACTTTTCATGTTCATCTTTTTAATCATGTTTATGTTGGTTACGAGATCCATGAGGAATTAATCCTCTTATAGGGGGTTAGTGAGTGGATGTGAGAGTAATTAATCTCTATGTAGGATTTTTTTGCAGATCAGTCGATTGGAAATAGGAAGAACTCCAAACCCTAAGCCTAACAACCCTAGAAATTCATTTAGGTGGGAATGAACCCAAAATTGGTATTGTTTATCCGTGAACACTTTACCTCAATCTGGTCTGGACTGTGAGGTTGAGAGATAAGTAGTTCTTGCCAACTCATTAGTTTAGTTGAAGATCAAGAGATCCTGTTATGTTAACAACTAGTTAATTGAGTAGAACTCGAAATAGGAATTAGTGTCGACCACCGAAGCGAGTTAGTCTTCCATTCTTAGAATTGATTAAGCCCGCAAATTAGTTTTCCATTTTTACTTTTATGCAATTTATTTATTTTTCATATAATATAATTTTCCTTCAATTTTTAGTTGATCGTAATATAATTTAGGTAAAGTACTAATTAGATCTATTAACGTTGAAGTTAAAATTAATTTAATTTCGCTTCCCTTTGGTACAATTCTAGGAATACTTTCACACTTCGTTATATAAACTATATTACAATCTGACCAGTATATTTGCGAAAATCACCTAAAGATGTATGAAAGATTTCTTATATACTAAAACAAGCCAACTAAACAAATCATCACAAGTAATATGGTTGATCATTTCTCAACAAGAGTATGGATTAATTTGAACCTCCTTATGACTAGTCAATAGTAAGATTAACCTTCACTAGATTTTCTTTTACCTACCTTAGATTTGGTAGGGAGATCAGGGGGTCCGAGAGTATATTTATAAGAGGGGGACCATTTCAGATGGTTTTTCTTTCTACTTAATGTTCAGGTTCTTCTTTCTACCCTCAACACTTTATTCTTCTTCTTCTTCATTAAGATCAAAATAAGATCTATTTTAATCAATGGATGAATTCAACCTTCTAGCAAGTATTACAGCTTTATTCATTATGATTATAGAATGGAAAGGTGTCACAGGATGGCCATGTATGGGGGTCACATGTAGCTGAAGTGTTAGTAAAATGTATGTGTTAGGGATTCTAATGGGAATCTTGTAATCTTTTAAGTAGTTGCTGTTGCTAGTTTGAGACAAACATTTGAAACGAAGCTCCAAGTTGAAGTTAAGGTGAGTCTCTAAATCCATCTCCTCGCATTATAATACCGTGATCCTTTGTATGATTGTCGTACACTTAGATAAGGATTTATTCTTGAGAAACCATATTATTTATTTTTGTTCGTGTGATTATTTGTGAAGCATCTATACGTATGTAGAGACGTTTATGTCATGTTGCATGGTAATGATGGTGTGTGGTAAGTGTGAATTGGAATTTGTAAATGATTGCGAGCATGAATAAAATCTATGTGAGTGTGCCCTTATGCTATTTGACTGATGCATGAAATGTATGATTGGTGTTATAGGGGTTCGGGCGGAGTGTCGGGAAAATATGTGATACGATATTAGACCATGAGGTGGCGCTTTGATGTCGTCTATCGAGACAGTAAACATGATGGCTAGTATGGCATAATGTAATCTCCTGGGACAGTAAAAACAAAGGCCAGTGTGGCAATTATATGAAGAACCATGACCATGACATATTCTGGAAATGGCGTATGAGTCGTGTTTGTCTGATAGGGTTGTTGCGTATCCTTAGGTGATGATAGGCAAATCTTAAGTGGTGTTGAGTTTAGGGAAATCAATATAGACAAATATGACAAGTTACGCAGAAAGCCTTTGTGGCTAATCTTATGGTAAAACTTTTGTGGCTAATCTTGTGAAAAAGCCTTTGTGGTATGTTATTTGGGAAACTGTTGTGGCCAATTTGGTGGAGAGCCTGTGTGGCTTATCTGGTGGAAAACCTTTATGGTGCACAACTTGGAAAATCTGTAGAGTGTATTATGTAGTGACCAAGTAGTGAGATGTTAGTTTGCCTTATGCGAGATCTGGGTATGCCTATGAGGCATTTTCTGAAAGAACTCTCAACAGAGTAATCAATTAATGAACCTATCTTAGTGACCTTCCATGATAGAGAACCTTACGTATTGGAATATGGGCTAGTGTAGGTAACCGTCAAACGTGAAATATTCTCGGGTTATGTAAAGGAATCTGCCAAGAATAGTATCTACACAAGCCCAATTTCGTCCGGGCCTCGAAACCTAATTTCATTTTTTTTATTTTTTTTATTTATTATTTTATGAATATAAATAAATAAATATAAAACAATATTAATTTTATTTTATTATTTATTTATTATTTATGAATATAAATAAATAAATAAATAATAAACCCAAATTACAAGCTCAAATATACCAAAATACAAACTCAAAAACAAAAAAACCCTAAAAGCCCAAATAGCCTAAAACCTTAACTCAAACACAAAAAACCCTAACCCTCTTTATTACTTCAGTTGCTGTCACCATCGCCATCAACCATGTTTACACCGCCACTGCCGCCGTCGACGCCATAGCCCCCGGATTCGGACTCCACAATCCGTACGTTGCTCGATTCACATCGAAAAATCCGAAAAAACGTTGTAAAAAAGTGGCACAATAAAAATCATGTGTTTTACACATGAAATCTGTACGAAAAATCAGAAAAAAAAAATCAATAGAAGTATAGCAACATTTTGAGCAACAGAGCATATTAGCACAAATCAACCAAACAAGGTATTTTTTTCGTAGTTTACATATTTTTGGCACTAGTATTTTCCTATTTTTTTACATATTCGAAAATATAAAAGAAATATAAAGGGTTTAAAACTTTTTACCCGACTCCGTTTGCTTTCCCCGTTGACATGAGTACCCATTAGAGATCTCATCGGGAAAACGAGAACTAAAACTGAAAGGTTTGCTCCTTTTTGAGACTTGTGGGACACAATTTTGGTAAGAAAAGACTCAGATCCGGGCTCGGGGAAGCCGAACGCGTAGAAAGGTGAGTTTTTGAACTTTCGACCACTGCGTACAGTGGTTGTCACTGGCGACGTACGACGGAGCATGGTCAGTCGATTGCTTTATTTGAGAGAGGGAGAGAGGATTTTTTGTTGGTTTTTTTTAGAAGAAAGTGAATAATGAAAAATTGGTTTTATAACCTTGGTGAAACGACGCAGTTTAAAGGGGAGGATATTTGTTTTTTCTAAAATTGGGCTAATTACCCATTGGGTCCCCCATTTTTTAATTGTTTCAATCAGGACCTTTTGCCTTTTTTTCGTTATTTTCAATTCGGCCCTACAATTTCACTTGGTCTTCAATTTGGTCCTTGACCCAAAAGTGTCTCTAGGGATGCCACATGTCAAGATTTTTAGGTTTATTGCCTAAAGAGTCCCCTGCTTTATTTTAAAATTATGTTTTTACCCCTAAATTTTCAAAAAATTCAAATTTGACCTCGAACTTTCCAAAAATTTGAATTTTACCCTCAAATTTTCTAAAAATTCTAATTTAACCCCTAAACTTTCTAAAAATTCAAATTTAACCCTTGAACTTTCTTAAAATTCAAATTTGACCCTATTTTAATGTTATTTTTTTTATTTTATCCCATATGTATATATTACATGCTTTTAATTTTTCTTGTTTATTTTGTTTTTTTATTAATCCCTTTATGCAAATGTATATTATTTTGTTTGTATGTTTATTTATTTATTCATTCATTCAGTTATTTATTTATTCAATTTATAATCCTATTGTATTTTATGTATATATTGTTTTCTTATTATTTATACCTATAAATCATGTACATAGTTTTTGCATAACATGGTATTTTTTTCTAAAAGATACATTAATTGTTTTAATAAATCAAGGCAATGTTTTTTTTTTTTTTCGGGAATTTGAAAGAATCATGCCTTAACTCATTAGGTGTCATTTTTTTCTTTGAACCGGGATAATTGAATATCCTTTTAAAATTTAAATATGAGATCTTTTGAAAAGCTCATTATTTTTGAATATTCAAATTGTTATGTCGTAACTTGCTGGATGTGACTTTTTTCTCGATTAATTCGAAATAACGAGCTTTATTCGGAAACAAAATTTATTTTCAAAATAAAATAAATATGTCATTCATGCATTTAAGGATTGTGATTTAAATTTTTCTCGAATTTTTAATTTTCAACAAATAAGATTTTGAATAATCGATTAGGTGCCAATTTTGGGCGGGTAAGGGTGCTAATCCTTCATTATGCATAACCGACACCGAACTCGTTTTATGGTTTCAAAGACCAAAATTATTTTAATGATTTTTAAAAAAAAATATCGACAGGTGATCCAATTACACTTGTTTTAAAAAAATTATTGCTGGCGACTCCATTTTTATTTCCCTAAGTAGAAATCGAGACTTGTTTTAGTTTTTTTCAAAAAATGGTTTCGACAGCTTGGCGACTCTGCTGGGGACCAATAAGTGAGTCAAGCCGTAAGTTGATTATTTTTTGTCTTTTTTGTTGAAAATTTCAAATTCGATTTAATTTAATTTGTGATCCTATACATTTTTTTGTGTTTTATATGTTTGTTGTGATAATAGCATGTTAATATTATATGTCTATGTTTTTGCATACATGCATTTGTTATTACACCGCTTAAGTGGAAGTAAGAAGCTACTCTTTTGTGAGGTTTTCACCTCCGTGCAGGATAGTGAATAGTTTTCGGGATACATCCGTACCTATGTTTTCGTGAAGTTTTCACTTACGTGCAATCATACGGGAAATGTGTCCCCCTGAATCGAACTCGTCTGTATGAGCCTATAATGGGTGAGGACTGAGGAATCTACTGGTTTGGGTACAATTACTCTAGAACTCGAAACCGCATATAATGAGCCCTAAGTGCACACCCTAGGTAGAACTATATCGAACCTTTAGAAACCACCTAATAGATGCGTAGGTTATTTGTTGTATATTTGTTGATACATTTTATAATTGTTGGTACTAACTTGTTTTTTTTTCCTTATTGTGCATTGTATCATCATATTAAGAAAGGTATTGACTTGAGTTCGGTTACTAGTAGAGAGCTGGTCATGGAAAAAGGGTATCTTGATGATGTAGAAGATAATGTGGCCGTGCGTACGTGGTTTGAGGATAGACAACGTGAGAAGGGTGATAGACTAGCTGAAGGCCATCTATCAGACTACAGGGATTTTACTAGGATCAGTGTGACTTAGAATAACTTACATCAAAGAAATCTGGATCAATGGGATGATGGAATGAAGCAAATTTTCTACAAAGAGTATGAGGATCTACCGTACTTGCTAGAAGTTAAGGTGGACAAGCATCTCTTCCGAGCCCTTGCACAGCACTGGAACCGAGCTTATAGTTGTTTCACCTTTGGGGACATGGATATGGTGCCCACGATTAAGAAATATACCGCTTTATTTCGTTGCCTTAAAATTCAGGTAAATAAAGCCTATTCGAGAGTCGAGAATGTGCCAACTTTCCTCAAGAAGTTGATGAACATTACGGGAATGAGTGAGCAATGGGTCACAACTCGAATTAAGGTGAAGTGCGATAACAAATGTATTACTTGGAAAAGCTTGAGAGATTTGATCTTAGCTCATGATGCAATGAAAAAAGTTGATATATTTGCTCTCAGTTTGTACGGACTGATTATATTTCCAAGGCGTTGGGACATATAAATGAGGTGGTCACTGATTTATTCGATCGGCTTGACAAGGGGGTTACACGTATTCCAGTAATTCTAGCCGAAACTTTTAGGTTATAAAATGCTTGTCGAAGAGAGGGGGAAGGGAGATTTATTGGTTGCGTACCACTACTGATTATATGGTTTCATAGCCACTTTTGGAAAGTGGAAAAGGTTTTTTGCTGAGTGTTTTCTGTGAGTTATTCTCCTTTGAGGGAATTTGTTACTACACAAAGACGAGAGGATATTTTTGAGGAAAAGTGGATAGCAATACTCCATAGCTTTCGAGATGAAGACATCGAATGGCGAGCATCGTGGTTCATTCTCGACGAAATTATTTATCGTTGCGGTGATTTCGATTGGGTTCTATTACTAAGGATATGGGGAGCTATAGGGTATGCTCCTTTGTTAGTAATGAGATAGTATTGGTCAAAACAGTTCATCCCAGTAACTCAGGGTTTGGCTCAGTGTGAGTTTGTATACAAAGTCGAGAATAATAAGAAAGAGTTTGGGAGATATCAAATTCTTGGAATCAAGTCTGTAAAATGAAGCCATTTGCTGCAAATCCCATGAAAACCCAAGAGTATGATGAATGGAGGGGTAGGAGAGTCAATGATAACATCCTTGTGCCAAATCTCGACAATGTCCGCCCAGTTGAGGAGCATTTGCAAGTAGTCCCATTGGAATTAGAGCTTATCAAGCAAGACTTTGAAAAGAAAAGTTCTGAATTGGGGAAAAAGATAGAAGCATTAGAAGAGGAAAAGATGCAGTTGAGTTTGGATGTTAATGTCCAAAAGTTAGAAGCCGAAAAGCTAAGGAAAGGGAAGAGAAAGGGTGAGAAAGACTTGGATGGCTTGAAGGAGGACTATAAGAAGCTCCGCCAATTAATGAGAACTGTTGGTTTGTGTAAGACGTCAGAATAGTGACAACGAGAAGTCCAAGAGGAAAGGACTCGAGTGGATCAGTGGAAAAGAAAATTCAAATATGCTCAAGTCCAAGGGGATGCCAAAAACGTGAGCTGCTAGAAAGCCAAGTCGAGAAAGATGAGTTGAAAGCCCGGGTAGTCGAGTTAGAGGAGTCATTGCAAAGGCACTGTAGTCATAACTCTGCGATGGAATTAAGGACAAGCCAGGCTGAGAATGAAGGATTAAAGATAAGGATTGGAGAACTTGAAGCTTGATTACAGAACTATGAGATTTCAATCGAGTTCCTCGAAAGAACTTTGGAGACAAGTAGTAGGTAACTTCAACACTCTCAAAGGCAAGTCAGAGACCAAGACAATGTCATGGGTGAAGCATTAACACGAGTGAGAGAAGTGGCAGAATACTTGCAGAAGTTAGCTGTCCAAGCAGATGCTTTGAGCATAGAGTATGAGTCGGTGTCTGATAAAGGCCAAAAGTTAGCATGTCTCCTTCAAAAGATTAATACTTTGAGCATTAGGGCAAGACTTTATTTGTAATTATATTATATAAAGACATTCATTTTCTAGTAAGGTTATTCTATCAGAATTCGATTGAGAGTTAATACCTTTCTTGCTTATGAATTCATGTGTTCATAAAGTTTCGCATTGCATTTTCATGCATTAAAATTTCAAGAAAGACGTTTCTAATTGATTAAAATTTTCTTTTAAAAGTTAATCTGGAAAAACCACATCGTTACTACACTCGTGCTAAGACAAGAGAAATGGATCAACGATTGGAAAAGTTAGAGAAGACGAAAAAAGAAATGCAGAATCAGATGCATGAACAGTTAGCAAAAGTGCAGCAAGATATGAAGGACCAGATTATTGAGTCCCAAAAAAACATTATCAATCAGTTAACTCAATTACTGGTTGGGAAAACTAATAAGGGAAAGGGTATTGTAATTGACCCAAAGGAAGGGAGCGATGGTCTTCTGTGTCCTTCAAATGTTACCCCAACGTCGGCCCAGGTTCCACAAGAAACGTGTGCTCGAGGAGCATCTGTCACTATTAACCCTCAATCGTGCTTGTTTGGCACACCAAAACTAATAAATTACCAAACGGGTTCTAGTTCTAACCTAGGAAATAACCCTGTTGACTTTAGCATACCAGATTTAAATGAAGTGATAGAGCTAAAAAAAAGAGTCGAACTTCCTAACCAGTTGCTAATCTAATGTTTCTACAACAGCTTGACGGGATCAACTGCAAGGTGGTATACTCAATTAAGTCATGATAAGATCAGTTCTTGGAAGGATTTGGCACAGGCTTTCATGAGGTAATACGGTCATGTCAACAACATAGCTCCTGACAGGATCACGTTGCAAAATGCTGAGAAAAGGTCGAGTGAAAGCTTCAGGAAATATGCTCAAAGGTGAAAAGGTATGACCACCCAAGTACAACCGCTACTGTTTGAGAAGGAGACAATCATTCTCTTTGTCAGTACTTTGAAGGCACCGTATATCAAACATCTGCTAGGAAACACTACTAAAAGTTTCTCCAATATTGTCATGTCAAGAGAAATGATTGAAAATGCAATTCGAAGCGAAAAAATTGATGTTGGAGAAAGTACCAAAAGGTTTGCTCTTAGAAGAAAGGACAGTGAGGTGAATAATATAAGCTTATATTGATCAAATGTTACAAAATCGATTATGGTGACACAATCTAAAGCCCCGATAATTGGTTATCAAAGTAGATCAAGATAAGAATCGGGCTCGAGGCTGAACACTAAAAAAATTCAATTCACTCCCATCCCGATGACCTACAATGAGCTTTACAAGAGTTTATACGATACCCGAGTGGTGTCCCCCTATTATTTGAAGCCAATACAACCCCCGTTCCTAGAATGGTATGACATAAATGCTTAATGTGATTACCATGCAGGAATAACGGGTCACTCCATCGAGAATTGCACTGCTTTCAAGAAGTTGATTGAAATATTTATTAAGGTGGGGATCATAAGGTTTGATAAATCAGCAGGACCTAACGTGACTGGAAATCCTTTGCCAAATCATCCCGATTAGGGGGTGAATGTAATAACGAAAGAGAGGAGCAAGAGGATTAAGAATAATGTGGGGGAGGTCAAGTCTCCATTGAAATGGGTTTGGCAACAGATGGTCAACAGGGGTTTGATCGTGTAAGAGAGAAAGGACACGGTAACAATATTTGAAAATTACAGCGAGTTTCAAGCCATGGGAGGCATAAAATCCAAAGGTGTGTTAATTTCGAACCTTGGTACAAAAGTTGATGGATAATAAAGAACTTGAGTTCTTTGAGGAGAGGAAAGATGAAGGGACAAATGATATTTGTGCTTCTGAGGATGGGGCACCGAGAAAGGCTTATAAGGCCAACCTACTAGTTGTAATTATATTCAGGCCAAGGGGTGAGGTTGGAGGTCGAATGACACCACGGGTCATCATTCAGTAACCCGTGGCATTTTCTTATAAACACAATATAAGGGTATCGTGGAGCTATGACTGCAGCATAACGGTACCGAATGAGGAAGGATTGTGTGAAAATGCAAATCTTATAGATGCAAAGAATGAGGTTAATAAGAAAGCCTTGATGGTTGGGCTTGAGAAGAGAGAAAACAGAAAATTCGGGTTGCCAGTGAATGAGCCAGTAACTGAGGAGAAGGTCGAGGAATTTTTGAAATTCTTAAAGCACAGTGAGTACAACGTGGTGGAACAGTTACATAAGAAACCAGATCGAGTATCATTTTTAGCCCTACTATCAAGTTCAAAAGCCCACCATAACGCGCTATTAAAAGTGTTGAACGAAACGTATGTGGTGGAGGATATCTCAGTAAACAAGTTAGACCGGCTAGTTAATAACTTAAGTGCAGATAATTTCATTTTCTTTAATGATGATGAAATACCTCTAAGGGGCATGGGCTCAACGAAAGCCTTTCACATTACGACTCGATGCAAAGGGTACACTTTACTGGGTGTATTGATAGATAATGGCTTAGCCTTGAATGTGCTACCTCTAAAAATAAATTATCGATAGATAGCTCTAACATGAAGGCATGTCACAGCGTAGTAAGGGTCTTTGATGGAACGAAGAGACGAGTGATGGGCAGAATTGAGATTCCACTCCTAATTTGTCCGAACATGTATGAGATAGACATTAGGCCCACTTACAATTGCTTGTTAGGAAGACCATGGATCCATTCGGCAAGGACAATACTGTCATCCCTGTGTCAACAGTTAAAATTGGTGATGGAGGGTTGATTAATCATCATTAATGCTGAGAAGGACATCATTGCATCAGTGACTATCGATGTACCTTACATAAGTACAGATGAGAAGGCCATTCAGTGTTCCTTTATATTTTTTGGAGTTTGTGAATGCTACCTTTGTGGCTGAAGAAGATAAGATCCTCACACCAAAGTTATCGGCGACCAACAGAATAGGGCTGAAAATGATGATTGGAAAAAGAGCTTCACTTGGAAGAGGATTGGAGAGATATCTCCAAGGAAGGATTATAGTGCTAGTATTGGCAGAGAAACGTGATCAGTTTAGCTTAGGGTTCAAGATAAATATGAAACAGAGAAATGAAGAGGTACAAAACAAAACAAGAAAGGAGAAGGGCACAAATAAGTGGAGGAAGAGATCAAAAGCAAGCCAATCTCTTAAAGTCATTCGTGTCGAGAGGTATTATTAACTCCGAGCGAAAGCCAACAGAAGATAGGTTGGCAGGAATAATTGAGAATCTGAACAGCGCTATTTTCGAAAGGACGAGTGAACAAAAGAATTTGTCAAGAATTCACCTTACGCCCTCGGAAGCGTTCTAGACAATTGAACTGTGGAAGAGCTCCCTATAACTTTTAAGTCTTTTCCAGAGTAATGTTTAGAACTCCCTTGTTGCTCTAAGCCCGAGAGTAATTTGGATCTTTTTGTAAAGAGCACATGTTCATTGGCTTTTTATTTTCAATAAAAAAGATGCACTTTCTTTCACCCAAATTGGCAAAAATTCTCATTATTCTTTTAATTCATCTCAAACAGCAATAAACATTCTTAAATTCATTTATCTTTCGGATCTTTTGGTTCATATGACAGGTCCTTTGATATCAATAATATGAGTAACATTGTTGTCGACTTAGAGCCTCATTTTGAGTAGGATGTATGTTCAGAGGAATTTCAGGATTTTGAAGAAGCCCAAGATTGTAAGCCCAAGATTGTAGTTTATCTCCTGATTTATTATGGTTGGTTGAGCAAGACGAGAAACAGATCCTACATCATAAAGAATTAATAGAAGTTGTAAGTTTAAGGGATGAAGCTGACAAAAGGGAAGTGAAGATTGGAACCTGTATCTCTGCAGAAACGAGACGAGATCTCATTGATCTGCCTCAAGAGCTCAAGAATGTGTTTGCATGGTCGTATCAGGATATGCCTGGTCTAATCACTGATATCGTGGTGCACAAGCTCCCTTTAAGAGAAGAATGTAAACCAGTCTAACAGAAGCTTCAAAGAATGAGACCAGATGTAATCCTAAAGATAAAAGAAGAGGTCCGAAAACAGTTTGATGTCGGCTTCTTACGAGTGGTAGAATACTTAGAATGGGTGGCCAACATAGTGCTAGTTCCTAAAAAGGACGGGAAAGTATGAATGTGCGTAGACTATCGGGACTTAAGCAAGGCTAGTCTAAAAGATAATTTCCTACTACCTCATATCGACACTTTGGTAGACAATACAACAGGTCATTTCTTATTCTCTTTCATGGATGGTTTTTCTAGGTACAACCAAATAAAGATGCATCTTGAGGATATGGATAAAACTACATTCGTCACCGTGTGGAAAACCTTTTGCTACAAAGTTATGTCATTTGGACTGAAGAATGCAGGGGCAATATATCAAAAGGCTATGGTGACTCTGTTCCATGACATGATACACAAGGAGATTGAGGTCTATGTCGATGATATGTACTTTCGAGGCTACTTCAGGTAAGTTATTAGGCTTTGTGGTCAGCAGAAACGAAATTGAAATCGATCCCGATAAAGTCAAAGCTATACAGGAGTTACCACCACCACGTACCCAAAAGGAAGTTAGAGGGTTCCTAGGGAGATTGAATTACATCGCTCGTTTCATCTCACAACTAACCGAGAAGTGTGATTCTATCTTTCATCTTTTCAACAAGCATAACCCGAGAGTTTGGGATGATGAATGCCAAAAGACTTTTGACAAAGTCAAACATTATTTGTCCAATGCTCCAGTTTTGATGCTACCGAATCCGGACAAACCTTTGATCCTGTACTTGGCCGTATTCGAAAACTCTATGGGATGTGTACTAGGCCAGCACGATGAGTCAAGAAAGAAAGAAAGAGCAATCTATTATCTCAACAAGAAATTCACTAAATGCGAGATAAGATATTCGCCGATCGAGAAACTATGTTGTGCTTTGGTTTGGGTTACCTGAAGGTTGAGGCAATACATGTTATATCATACGACTTGGTTGATTTCAAAATTGGATACTCTCAAGTTTATGATGGGGTCAGCTACATTGAAAGAAAGGATGACCAGATGGCAAATGTTACTTTCTGAGTTTTACATAGTCTATGTGAATCAGAAGGCAATAAAAGAGAGTGCAATAACAGATTTTCTGGCTAGCAGAGCTCTCGAGGATTATGAACCATTAGATTTTGATTTCCCAAATGAAGATCTAATGTATGTTACAACCACAACAGTAGAAGCTTTAAAAGAGCAACTATGGAAAATGCATTTTGACGGTGCTTCAAATGCTACTGGCAAAGTGATTGGGGCAGTTCTGGTATCCTCGAAAGGAGATCATTATCCCTTCGTAAGCAAGCTTGACTTCGATTGTAAAACAACACGGAAAAATATGAAGCATGTGTCATGGGTATTCAGGCTGCTATAGAACGCAAGATTAAGATTCTAGAAGTGTATGGGGATTCTACATTGGTAATTTATTAACTAAAGGGCGAATGGGAAACAAAAGATTCTAAGTTGATGGATTATAGAAAGTTAGTTCTCGAGTTAATTAAAGAATTCGAGGACATCACCTTCCATTACTTCCCGTGAAAGGAAAATCAGATGGCCGATGCTTTGGCTACTCTTGCCTCCATGATCATGGACAATAAGCAGGAAGATATGAAACCTATTCAGATAAGTATCTACGAGGTTCCAGCTCATTGCTATAGCATTGAAGGGGAAGAAAAGGATAATCATCCTTGGTACCAGGAAATTTTGCAATATGTAAAAGACCGTAAGTACCCTGAGCAAGCCACCGAGAATGACAAAAGAACATTGAGAAGGCTCGCAATTGACTATGTCCTTGACGGGGATATTCTGTACAAAAAGAGAAAAGATCAAGTCCTATTAAGGTGTGTTGATTCTGTTGAGGCTAAGAAAATCTTAGAAGAAGTTCATGAGGGTGTTTGTGGAACACATGCCAATGGTTTCACGACGACTAGATAGATTATGAGATTCGGGTATTACTAGTCAACCATGGAAGGAGATTGCATTAAATACGCTAAAAAATGTCACAAGCGTCAAATTTACGGAGATAAAATTCATGTACTTCCTTCATCTCTCCATATTATGACTTCCCCATGGCCTTTTTCTATGTGGGGCATGGACGCCATTGGACCAATCTGACCAAAAGCTTCTAATGGGCATAGATTCATTTTTGTGGTCATCAATTACTTCACTAAGTGGGTGGAAGCTGCTTCCTACGCTACTGTTACAAGATCAACGGTCAGCAAATTCTTGAAGAAAGAAATTATATGTCAGTATGGAATGCCAGAAAAGATCATATCCGACAATGCTTTGAACCTGAACAATAACACAATAGCAAAAGTCTGCAGTCAGTTCAAGATCAAGCATCACAATTCAACACCGTATAGCCCTAAAAATGAACGGGGCAGTGGAGGCAGCTAATAAGAACATTAAGAAAATCGTTGGGAAAATGACAAAGACTTACAAAGATTGGCATGAGAACTTACCATTTGCTCTCTATGCTTATCGAACGTCGGTCAGAATTTCTACCGGGGTAACACCTTTCTCATTAGTATATGGAATGGAGGCAGTCTTACTTATTGAAGTCGAGATTTCTTCCCTCCGAGTCTTATCAAAAGTAAAGTTAGATGAGGTAAAATGGATCTAGTCAATATATGACCAGCTAAACCTAATTGACGAGAAGACGCTGAAGGCTATCCAACATGGCCAAATGTACCAAAAACAGATGATGTAGGCCTATGATATAAAGGTTCTCCCTAGAGAATTCCACGAGGGAGATCTAGTTTTGAAAAAAGATCCTTCTTGTGCAAAAAGACTTTTGGGGCAAATGGATGCCAAATTGGGAAGGCCCATATGTTATAAAGAAAGTCTTCTCTGGAGGAGCTTTGATCTAGATGAGATGGACGGCAAAGATTTGTCAAACCCCGTGAACTCAGATTCAGTGAAGAAATACTTCGCCTAAAAAAAGAAAACAAAAATGTGGGGCCGAGATGAAGACCCGCAAAAGGCGTCTAGAAGCCTAAGGAGATTTGAGTCGAAATCTCGAAGGGGCGGTATAGATTTGGATTAAGGATTGGGCATGAAATAAGTTTCTTTCTCAAAAGTAACAAGATGGAGAGATATGGCATCTTAGGCATCGACAGAGTGCAATAGCTTCCATGGGTACACATCAGGATTAAAGTGGTCCTTATCAAGTTTGGTCGAAGAAGTTCATATGTTGATATATAGGGCATTCAATTTTATTTCTTTTGCTAACTATTTGACTAACATTGACTATTTTGGTTAATGTTTTGATTAATATTTGATGTCTTCTCATTTATCTCCATTCAAGCGTTATTATCAATAAATTCAATTTTATTCATTTTCGTAACCCTGCTCAAAGCATTCTTTGCATTGAAATAACGGTTAATGAACTTCATGATATAAGGTATGAAAAGATTTCTGCATATTACTTTGGGAAATTCTAAATAGTACAGGGACTTAAAACATGACCATTAGTCAGAAATAACTGAATCCGAGGGTTAAAGGGATCCTGAAACGAATAAGTTCAGCTTATGATTACCTCTTCGGATTTCGTATCAAGAATACCGGACTTGAAGGAAAGGCATGGTGACACATCAATGTTAGAATTTAGGCAAAAGACGACCAATGACAACCTAAGGACTAAAACAATAAAAAAACCATTTTAAAATGACATCTTTGCATGCATATCAGCATCATTCATGCCCATTTAGATAGGAGTATTTGATTCATTCAAATCATGGCATCCTAGTTACATGGCCTAGATAGAGGCCCATAAAACAGGTTATACAGGTCATATCCTCAAAGAATGGCTATAGAACATCAAATCCTATACCCCTAAAACTGTAGAGGAACAGATTAAAGTCGCAATGGCAAATCTCATACACCTAAAGCTGTAGAGGGGCAGATTAAAGCCACAATGGCGAATCTCATCTAAAGCTGTAGAGGGGCAGATTAAAGCTGCAAGAGCGAATCTTATACTCCTGAAGCTGAAAAAGGGTAAATTGAAGCTACAAGAGCAGATCTTATAACGCTCAAGTTATGGAGGGGCGAATTAAAACTCATAGTAGCAAACCTCAATCTCCACTAAAGTTGTAGTGGAATAGAGTGAAGCCAAATCAATCTCCCTGAAGTTGCAATGGAATGGAGCGAAGTCACCACATCTAATCTCTTACTTCGACCATGAGGTAGATTGAAGACCATCCAATCTTTTACCCTAATCAGAGAACAGATTGAAGACCATCCAATCTTTTACCCCAACCATGGGGCAGATTGAAGCAATCCAATCTTTTACCCTGATCATGGGGCAGATTGAAGACCATCCAATCTTTTACCCCGATCATGGGGTAGATTGAAGCAATCTAGTCTTTTACCCTGACCATGGGGTACATTGAAGACCATCCAATCTTTTACCTTAATCAGAGGGCAGATTAAAGACCATCAAATCTTTTACCCCTAAAGCTATAGAGGGGCAAATAAAAGAAGCAAATCCTATATCTCTAAAGTTGTAGAGGGGCAGATTAAAACTCATAGTATTAGACCTCGATCTTTACTAAAGTTGCAAAGAAATGGAGTGAAGCTACGAAAGCGAATCCTTATCTATTTGAAGTTGTAGTAAAGTAGGATGAAGCTACAAGAACAAATCCTATACTCCTGAAGTTACAGTTGGTCGGATTAAAGTCATGAAAGCAAATCTTTATCTCTCTAAAGTTGCAGTGGAGCAAGATGAAGCTACAACATCAAATTCTATATCCAGTAGATTGGATGGAGACTACATTAGCAAATCCTATCTCCCTAAAAATAGAGTGGAGCAGAATAAGGCTACAACATTAAATCATATCTTCTTGAGGTTGTAGTGAAGCGAATACGATGGAATAGAACAGCTAATAAAGTGAAAGGACGAATCTGGTCTTCTTTTTCTTTGCTCCATTCTCGTTAAATGACAACGAGCAAAGAGGGGTAGCTATACAAGCCCAATTTCGTCTGAGCCTCTTAACCCAATTCCATTTTTCTTATTATTTTATTTTATTTTATGAATATAAATAAATATAAAATAATATTAATTTTATTTTATTATTTATTTATTATTGTATGAATATAAATAAATAAATATAAAATAATATTAATTTTTTTATTATTTTATGAATATAGATAAATAAATAAATAATAAACCCAAATTACAAGCTCAAATATACTAAAATACAAACCCAAAAACAAAAAGAAAACCCTAAAAGCCCAAAACCTTAACTCAAACACAAAAAACCCTAGCCCTCTTTGTTACTTCAGTCGCTGACGCCGCCAGCCATGCCCACGTTGCCATCGCTGCCGTTAACGCCATCGCCCTCGGATCCGGACTCCATGATTCGCACGTTGCTCGATTCACACCGAAAAATCCGAAAAATATTGTAAAAAAAGTGTTTTAAAAGGCACAATAAAAATCATGTGTTTTACACAAGAAATTTGTACGAAAAATTATGAAAAAAATCAATAGAAGTATATCAATATTTTGAGCAACAGAGCATATTAGCACAAATCAACCAAACAAGGTATTTTTTTTCATAGTTTACATATTTTCGGCACTAGTATTTTTTTTACATATTCGAAAATATAAAAGAAATATAAAGGGTTTAAAAGTTTTACCTGACTTCATTTGCTTTCCCCATCGACGTGAGTACCCATCAGAGACCTCATCAGGAAAACGAGATCTAAAACTGAAAGGTTTGCTCCTCTTTTGGGACTTGTGGGGTACAATTTTGGTAAGAAAAGACCCAGATCTGGGCTCAGGGAAGCTGAATGAGTAGAAAGGTGAGTTTTTAGACTTTCAACCACTGCGTACGGTGGTCATCAGTGGCGACGTATGGCGGAGCATGGTTGGCCGATTGTTTTATTTGAGAGAGAGAGAGAGGATTTTTTGTTGGTTTTTTAGAAGAATGTGAATAATGAAATTTTAGATGAAAAATTGGTTTTTATAACTTTGGTGACACGGCGTAGTTTAAAGGGGAGAATATTTGTTTTTTTTCTAAAATTGGGCTAATTCCCCATTGGGTTTCCCTATTTTTTAATTGTTTCAATCAGGACCTTTTTCCATTTTTCGTTATTTTCAATTCGGCCCTACAATTTTACTTAGTCTTCAATTTGGTCCTTGACCCAAAAGTGTCCCTGAGGTTGCCATGTGTTAGGACTTTTAGGGTTTATTGCTCGAAGAGCCCTCTACTTTATTTTAAAATTATGTTTTTACCCTCAAATATTCCAAATATTCAAATTTAGCCCCCAAACTTTCCAAAAATTTGAATTTGACCCTAAAATTTTTAAAAAAGCTAAATTTAACCCTCAAACTTTCCAAAAATTTGAATTTAACCCTCAAACTTTCTAAAAATTTGAATTTAACCCCTCGAACTTTCTAAAAATTCAAATTTAACCCGATTTTTAATGTAATTTTTTTTATTTTATCCTATATGTATATATTATATGCTTTTAAATTTTCTTGTTTATCTTGTTTTTATTAATCCCTTTTATAAACATATGTATATTATTTTGTTTGTTTGTTTCTTTATTTATTCATTCATTCAGTTATTTATTTACTCGATTTATAATCTTATTGTATTTTATGTATATATTGTTTTCTTAATATTTATACCTGTAAATTATATACATAGTTTTTGCATAATATGGCAATATTTTCTAAAAGATACATAAATTGTTTTAATAAATCAAGACAATGTTTTTTTGTTTCGGGAATTTGAAAGAATCATGCCCTAATTCACTTGGTGTCGTTTTTTTTCTTTGAACCGGGATAATTTTATATCCTTTTAAAATTTAAATACGAGATCTTTTGAAAAACTCGTTATTTTTTTGAATATTCGAATTGTTATGTCCTAACTTATTGGATGTGACTTTTTTCTCTATTAATTCGAAATAACGAGCTTTCTTCTGAAAGAAAATTCATTTTCAAAATAGAATAAATATGACATTCATGCATTTAAGGATAGCGATTTAAATTTTTCTTGAATTTTTAATTTTCAACAAATAAGATTTTGAATAATCGATTAGGTACCAATTTTAGGGGTATAAGGGTGCTAATCATTCCTTATGCGTAATCGATTCCCGAACTCGTTTTATGGTTTCAAAGACCAAAATTATTTTAATGATTTTTTTTAAAATCTCGAAAGGTAACCCTTTAACCCCTAAAATCCGACCTAAAAGATATGACCGGACCTAGAGGATCACTATTGTAATTGTTGGAGCCCAATTTTGACGGGGCCCAACATTTAAACCAAATTGAACCCAATTTTAAATTTTAAATTATTTTAAGTTTAAATTTATTTTAAATTTAAACTTATTTTTGAGTTTAAATTTATTTTAAATTTAAATTTAAAATTTAATTAAAAGTCCAAAAATTACAAGTCCAAAATCACAAACCCAAATTTATTTTACAACCCTTAACCCAATTACAAACAGGCCCAAATGGACCAAACCTTAAACCTAAGTCAAAGCATTGTAGCAAGTTGCTACCAACAACCTCCATCCCAGCCACTCATGTGCTGCCACGTCAGCACCAGCACTGGCACCACCCTTCAACTTGGATTGCCACCACCGCCACTGTACCTACAAAGAAGAAAAGACAGTTTTTAATGGCAAAAAGACAGAATAGAATCATTGTAAAATAGACTATAAAGCCTCATTCGAAAACAGATTGTAAGTTTTTATAGACCTTCTTCATTTTGAAATCAATACAAAAAAGACAGACATTTTGAAATCAATACAAAAGAAACAAAAATTACGAAGCAATTCATATTAGAAATCAAACAGAGAGTAGACTACCAGGCATTCTCATATTCGATATTAGCAAGTATTTATTTTAAAGCATTTAATAAATGGTAATAAATAAATAATAATTATTTTAATAAATAAATAATTAATAATACATATTAATAAATAAAAAGGGAAGAGTAAAGGGCGTATCTCGATTTGACTTAACGCCGACGGGGCTGTGGACAAAGCTCCTCCGTTCGTCGGGGTTTAGATGATCATATTCTTGTTCGAACATACAAAAAAAAATGGAATAAAGAACGTTAAAAAAAGGGGAAATAACGACAAAACTAAAAAAAAGAATATGAAATAGATTTGAAAATCAAAAGGCAAATTTGTTTTTTTTTTAATAAAAAGAGGGTCTTTTTTCGAAGATCTGGGTTAGATCTGTCTAGATCTAAACCCAGATCTGCTTAAAACACAAAGAATAATAAAAAATGAAGATTTGTTTTACCTCAAACCACCGTGGACGCGGTGCGTGGCGACAGACGTAACGGACAACGACGATTGGTGACTGGAGTTCGGCAAGCCATGGGGAGGTGAAGAGAGAGAACAAAGAAAATGTTTGTTTTGAAAATCATTTTTTTGAAAAAGAAAGCGTGAATGAAAATTTTTAGGCAAAACTGGCTTATATACACACATCAAAACGACGTCGTTTTGGTGTCAAAACTTTGAGGCCAAAACGACATCATTGCACTTGACTCGTTTTTCGACCCGACCCAAAAGGAGGATCCGCGTGTTTTTTGCAATTGGGCTATTTACCCTTTTAGTCCTTCCGCATTTTTTTGATTATTTCAATTTAATCCTTTTTCATACTTTTAATTATTTTAAATTTGTCCAACAATTTTAATTTCTTTTCAATTTAGTCCCCTGATTCTCCGAAGCTTGAGAAGCTGCCATGTGTCATTTTTTGGGTTATTTATGCAATTGATCCTTCCCTTTTTATTTTGTTTCAATTTCATCCCTAAATCAAGTTTTATTTTATTTTAAAATAGCCCAGTAATTTTAAAAGCTTTACAAATTGGTCTTTTGACCCCAAAATGCCTGAAAAACTGCCACATGTCCCTTTTTTTCGTTTTATTACCTAAAAGGTCCCTGAACTTTCCAAAAATCATATTTTGACCCTCAAACTTTTCCAAATTACATTTTTACCACCAAACTTTTCAAAAATTACATTTTACCCCGAACTTCCAAAAATCACATTTTTACCCTCGAACTTTCAAAAATCACATTTTTACCCTCGAACTTCTCAAAAATTACATTTTTCCCTTTAACTTCCAAAAATCACATTTTTACCCTTGAACTTCTACAAATCACATTTTTACCCCCGAACTTTCAAAAATCACATTTTTACCCTGATCTTCCAAAAATCTCATTTTTACCCTAAACTTCCAAAAATTACATTTTTGCTCCTAAACTTCCAAAAATCACATTTTTATCCCAAACTTCTCAAAAATCACATTTTTTCGCGAACTCTCCTAAAATGACATTTTTACCCCTAAAATTTTCTAAAATTACGTTTTAACCTCGAACTCTCCAAAACTTTATTTTTAACCCCTTTTTTTCTTCGACTTTCGCATATAAAATTTTAACCTTTTTATTTGTTTTTTAATTAATCTTGTATTTTCTCATTTATTTATTATTTATTATTCGCATTTTATTTTTCTTATATTTATTTTCATATATTTATTCATTTGTATGATTATTCATTCTTTGTGTTATTTAACTTTATAATTAATTGCGTAGCTCGTATTTAATTTGCATGCTTATTTTTATCTCTATATTTTAATTAAAGACATTTTTTCGAGGCAATATTCCTTTATCTCGTGTTTCAAAAATTGTGCCTTAACTTACTAGACGCGATTTTTCTTCAAACCGGGATAATCGAATACCCTTTCAAGGTGTAAAAAACTGCTACGAAGGAAAGCTCGTTGTTTTCGGATCTAGAAACGTAATGTCCTAACTCACTAGATGTGACTTTCTTCCTCGATCACTTCGAAATAGCGAAACTTCTAAATGAAAATGGATTTCTTTCTTAAACATGTACATCAAAATAACTTATGCATTTAGGGATCGTATTTTAAATTTTACTCGAGTTTTCAATTTTTTAACAAATCAAGACCCAAAAATAATCGATGTGGTACCAATTTTAGGCGTGTGAGGGTGCTAATCCTTCCTCACACGTAACCGACTCCCGAACCCCTTTTTTGGATTTCGAAGACCAAAATATTTTTCAAAACGGATTTCAAACGTTTTATGGTGATCCAATCACACCAAATAAAAAGATTGGTGGAGACTCCCATTTTTTCGAATTTTGATTTTTTAAAATATTTTTCTAGATCTGTTTGTTTTTCCCAAAAAATAAACGTTTCGACAGCTTGGTGACTCTACTGGGGAATTTTTAAAATAAAAGAGAGTCAAGCCAAAAGCCGATTATTTTCGGGTCTTTTGTTAAAATTTTTAAACACTCGATTTTGTTTAAAATACGATCCTTTAAATTACGTGTGATGCTTTATTATGTCGACACCTGCTAGTATAAGTTTGCATTCATATGCATCTGTTACTGTCCCTTTAAGTGGAAGGAAGAAACTACTCCTTCGTGAGGTTTTCACCTCTGTGCAAGATAGCGGATCGCTTTCGGGATTACATCCGTACCCATGTTTTCGTGAAGTTTTCACTTTCGTGCAAACATGTGGGAAATGTGTCCCTCTAAACCGAACTCATCCGTATGAGCCTGTAATAGGTAAGGATCGAGGAACCTGCTGGTTTATGTACCCCTACTCTAGAACTTGAACGGCATATAATAATCCTTAAATGCCTGCCTTAGGATAGAATTACACCAAGTTGTTAGCAGTCTCCCAAGACTAGAATCTTTATTTTATATCCGTATTTTGTTATTATATTGACTTGTGTTCTCTTTTTCCTTTTTTATTATTTTTGCTTGCATTACATTCCCATACAAAGAAAGGTATAGTTCTAAGGTCAATTACTAAATAGAAATGCTGGTAATAAGAAAACGGGTACCTTGATGAAATAGAAGACAATATGGTCAGGCTTACATGGCAAAGAAAGAAAGAGAACGGAAATCGATGATCTGCCAGATGAGCAAGACGTAAACAAAGATCGTGTAACCATTCGAGCTTTGGCCTAAGTACGAGAATTGACTGATCACTCAACTTTTTCAAGATGATATTGTGGATCGAAAGTCAGAGACGAGACAGGACTATTTGAATGACTTCCTACGGAGATTAAGTCTTTTAAACACCGCGACACGACCATATACGTATCTGTTTTATGTAAAGGAATTTGATTTCTAGTAAGGTTTTTCTAATAGAATTGAGCTATAAGTCAATACCTTTCTTATAAATTCATGCATTCATAAGCATTCATGCATTCATAAGCATTCATGCATTCTATACAAGCCTACCTTGAGTGAGATTGTGCCAAACCTTCAGTGGTTACTCGAGCAAAATAAGAGACACGGTTATAATCTTGTTTCTTTGCTTTTAATTGTGAATTTTATTCTTGTATTAATTGTACTAACTTATTTTGAATCTGTTTGCATTGCATTTTCATAAAAAAAGGGTGTTGATTCATGTTCTATTTCCAAATAGAGAACTGATCATAAGAAAACGAATTCCTTGATAAGGTAGAAGTCAACGTGGTCGTGCATATATAGTCAAAGATAAAGGTGATGACCTGTCAAAGGGGTACATATCAGGGATTCAAGGTTACACCTAAATAAATGAAATACATATCAGTTTGCAAGAGCTAAAAGAAGCATGGAAGACAAATGAAGTAGATGTCTAATTCAAATTTGATGATCTGCCTTACTTACTCAAGCTAGATTGCTTCATTTTCAGAAACGTGAACAATACGATATGTCCCTCCACTACCCGAGGGCTCAGAATAATAAAGCTTATTCTAGACAAGCGAGCATTGATTTGCAACCTTAATTAAGGAAAAAGAAGAGAACGAGAACATTGCTTTGAAAAACTTGTAAGACATAGTACACTCGGATACAAGAGAGAATGTTGACATCTTCGTATGAAGTAGTCGTCTTCCCTAAAATATTAGGGCATGTAGAGGACGCGGTTGCATATTTGTTCGACCGACTTGACAAAAGAATCACCCATGTTCTGGCAATCTTAGCCACAAAACACCTGTCAAAGAAAGGGCAAAAGAAGGTGTATTGGTGCACAGTTTTTATTAAGAACGATTTCGGGGTCATTTTTGGAAAGTAGAAAAGATCTCTTGTCGAATATTCTCTGAGGACTACTTTTCATCGAAGGAATTTAGGGCTATTCAAAGACAAGAGGACTTCGCCAAAGGAATTGGAATAAATAAGGAATGACTCTAACGCTCTTAGGGGCAAGTCTGAGATAGGGACCATGTCGCAAGCAATGACTCCACCAAGTGCAAGAAATGACTAACCATTTGCAGACTTTAGCCATTCAAGACCAGTACCTTGGACTGGAAATCAGGATCAAATCGGAGCAAATTAGCTTGGAAGATTAGAACTTTGAGCATTAAGGCACGGCCATACATGTATCTGCTTTATGTACAGGAATTTGTTTTCTAGTAAAGTTGTTCTAAACGGAATTGAACTAGAATCAATGCCTTTTTGCATGCATTTTACCATTCATTTGTATTGCACTTCATGCATTAAATTTCAATGAAATCCCCCATATTCGAAACACTCGTGTGTGTGAGAGTCATCAACCGTAAATGAAAGTTGAGAGGAAACATGATAAATCAAGATGGGGAATGATAAAAATTTGAGAAAAAGTCATGTGGAGAGTGGAACCTGTTGAGAGTTCGTCCCTACACCCTCGGAAGTGTTTTGGACAACTAGACTGTGGAGGAGCTTATTGTAGTTTTAGGACTTTTCTAGAAAAATATTCAGAACACACTTATCACTCTTAGTCCGAGAGTAATAGGGATCCTTTTGTAAAAGGGCACATGACCACTGTCTTTTATTTCGATGAAAATGATGCATTTCTTGTGTCTCACTTGGCAAACATCTTGTATTTCTTTTTTAGCCAAATAGTTGTTCATTCTTAAATTCATTCTCTTACCCATATTTTGGATCTCTTGATATCAAAGACACGAGCGACACTGCTGTTGACTTAAACCCTTTTGAGTAAGACATGTGTCTAGAAAAACTTTGAGGCTTTGAAAATGATCAAGAATGTAACTTGTCTCCCGATCTGCTACGGTTGGTTGAGCAAGACACGAAACAAACATCACCTTGAAGAGTTGTGAGTTTAAGTGAGAATCGAGACATGTGTCTTTGTAGAAACAAAGCAAGCTGCCTCGAGAATCCAAAGGTCTTTGCATGATCCTATCAAAGCATGCCAGGTTTAAGGAACCACAGGCTCCCATAAAAGGAATAATGCAATCAAATTCAACAGAAACTAAAAATTGAGGCTCGACGAGTAAAGAAAAGAGAAAAAAAGAAAAACAAAACAAATAAAAAAAAAGAGGGTCAAGATAAAAACCCGCCAAGGATATCTTGAAACCCAAGGCAAAAAAGAAAGAAAGGAAAGTCAAGACAAAAACCCGTAAAGGGCATCTTGAAAATTTATTCTCCTTCATTTTTGCACGTCGTGACCTCTTTCTATGAAGCATGGACATTACCAAGCCAACTTTGTAAAAAGGTTTCTAATGAAGCATCAATTCGTCCTCATTATCATTGATTACTACTTCCTATGTCAATTGATGGTTAAGCAAATTATTGAAAATTATATATCGATATGGGATGCCAAAAAGGATCTTATCCAACGATGCCTTGAATTTGAGCAACAGCATGATAGCGAAAGTCTACAACCAATTCAAGAACAAGTATCACGACTCAATACCACATCACAAAAAAAGCGAACGGGGCATTGGAGGTGACCAATAAGAACATCAAAAGAATTCATAGCAGAGACCTACAAAGGCTCGGCATGAGAAATCACCATTTGCCTTTGAGACTTATCAAGCTTCTATCAGAACATCCACCGGGGCAACACCTTTCTCATAGAATGAAAGTCGTCCTACCTATTGAAGTCAAGTTTCTTTCCCTCCAGATTTTGTTAGAGCTGATAAAGCAGAATGGATCCAATCCAGATGTAGTCAGTTAAACTTGATTGAAGAAAAGATACTAAAAATCATCCGTCATGATTCAAATGATAAGGGTTTGTGACAAAGAAGGATCCGCTCTAGAGAATTTCATGAGAGAGCACTGATTTTAAAAAGGATCTTGCTTACAAAAGTTTTCTAAGGAAAATGGATGTTGAATTGGGAAAGGCCCCATGAGGTGAAGAAAGTTTTTTTGAGAAGCTTTGATTTTGATCGAAATGGACGGCAAAGACCTGCCCAACTTCGTGAACTCGAATTCAATGAAGAAAAAAGAAAGAAAAAAGGAAAAGAAAAGAAAAGAAAAAAGGAAAAATAAAATAGAAAAAACGAGAAAAAGAAAAGGAGAGGTCGAGGTGAAAACTCGTAAAGGGCATCTCGAAACCTAAGGGGACATGAGTTGAAAACCTAAAAGGGAGGCTCAATTTTGAGAAAAGGAGCATGAAATGGTCCTCTCTCTTAAAAGTAGCAAGGTGGAGAAACTTTACACCTTGAAGCATTGACGAAGTACTCCAAGTTTCATGAACACATGTCAAGCTTAGAATAGTCCTCATCAAGTTTGCTTAGTGAAGCTCATACTTTGATATCTGGGGCACCTAACCCTATTCTTGGCCCACTTTATGTTTGGTAAATTTTTGACCAATATGGGTCATTTTTTAATCTTTTCATTCATGTGAGCTTCACCTCCAATAAAATTTTATTCGCCTTGCGACCATGTTCAAGCAATTCTGCATCAAAATAGCGGTTAATAAGCCAACAACCTTTTCATTCATGCGACCTTTGTTTGGAATCAAATTCAATTTCATCCACCTTATAACCTTGATTCAAGCATTTTTGCATTTGAAATAACGGTTAGTGGTCAACAATATAAGGAATAGAAGGATTTTTGCATATCAGTCTCGAAATTTTCTAAATAGTATGAAGACTTGAAACAAGACCACTAGTTGGAAATAACTAGACCCGAGGGTTAGAAGGGTCTTGAAACAAATAATTCAAATTACGACTACCTCTTTAGGTTTCACAACAGAGATACTATACCAAAAGAAGAACATAATAGCACATCAATGATAAGACTTAGACAAACGACGATGGATGTCAGCTAAGGACTAAAAATAAAATCTTTTCTTAAAAATGACATTTTTACATTCATCATTTATACTCACCTACTTAGGAGCATTTGATTCATCCTGATCATGGCATCCTAACAATCTGGTCTACATAGAGACCCATTAAAGCATATTCTACAGGTTTCATTATCGCGAAATGAAAAAATGAGCTGAGACAAACATGAAGATGTGAAGGGAAAGGCTCAGGCCGCAACGGTGGACCTGGTACCTTAGAAGATGTGACGGAAAAGGTTGAGGTCGTAACGGCGAACTCGGTACCATGAAGATTTAAAGGGAAAGGTTGATGCCGTAACGGCGAACCTAGTACCTTAAAAATGTGATGGGAAAGATTGAGGCCACAACGGCGAATCCGATACCATGAAATATGATGGGAAAGGTTGAGGCCGCAATGGTGAACCCGGTACCATGAAGATTTTAAGGGAAAGGTTGAGGCCGTAACGACGAACCTGGTACCTTAGAAGATATGAAGGGAAAGGTTGAGATCGGAACGACGAACCCGGTACCTTAGAAAACAAGATGAAAAATATTGAAGCCGCAATGGCGAATCTTATACCAAAAAGTCAAAGAGGAGCAAATTGAAGTTGCAATGGCGAATCTTCTACCTTGAAGTTACAGTGAAGCATATCAAAACTGCAAATGCAAGTCTTTATCTCTCTGAAGTTATAGTAAGAGCAAGATAAAGCTTCGACATTAAAACCTATCTCCTTGAAATTTTAGTGGAATAGAGTGAAGTTACATCATCATTCAGTCTTTTACCCTTAATCAAGAAGGGCAGAATGAAGATTCTGATCTTTTACCCCGAGCTTGGGGTAGATCACAGTCAGCCAATCTCTTACCCCGAGCTTGGGACAGACTATAGACATCTGATCTTTACCCCGAGCCTAGGGCAAATCACCATCAGCCAATCTATTACCCCGAGTCTATGGCAGATTACAGCCATTCGATCTTTTACCCCAAGCTTGAGGTAGATCACCATCAGCCAATCTCTTACCCCGAGCTTGGGGCAGATTGCAGCCATTCGATCTTTTACCTCGAGCATGGGGCAGATCACCATCAGCCAATCTCTTACCCAGAGCTTGGGGCAGATTACAGTCATTCGATCTTTTACCTCGAGCATGGGGCAGATCACTATCAGCCAATCTCTTACCCCGAGCTTGGGATAAATTACAGCCATTTGATCTTTTACCTCGAGCATAAGACAGATCACCATTAGCCAATCTCTTACCCCGAGCTTGAGGCAGATCACCATCAGCCAATCTCTTACCTCGAGCCTAGGGTAGATTGCAGCCATTCGATCTTTTACCTCGAGCATGGGGCAGATCACCATCAGCCAATCTCTTACCCTGAGCCTGGGGCAAATTACAGCCATTCGATCTTTTACCTCGAGCATGAGGTAGATCACCATCAACCAATCTCTTATCCCGAGCTTAAGACAGATTACAGCCATTCGATCTTTTACCTTGAGCATGGAGCAGATCACCATTAGCCAATCTCTTACTTCGAGCCCGAGATAGATTGCAGCCATTCGATCTCTTAACCTAAGCTTAGGGCAGATTACAGTCAGCCAATCTCTTACCCCGAGCTTGGGGCAGATTGCAGACATCCAATCTCTTACCCCGAGCCTAGAGCAGATCATTATCAGCCAATCTCTTACCTCGTGCCTAGGGCAGATTATAGCCATCCGATCTCTTACCCCGAGCTTGAGGCAAATCACCATCAGCCAATCTCTTACCCCGAGCCTAGGGAAGATTGCAGCTATCCGATCTCTTACCCCGAGCTTGGGGCAGATCACCATCAGCCAATCTCTTACCCCGAGCCTGGGGCAGATTGTAGCCATTCGATCTTTTACCTCGAGCATGAGGCAGATCACCATCAGCCAATCTCTTACCCCGAGCCTGGGGTAAATTACAGTCATTCGATCTTTTACCTCGAGCATGAGGCACATCACCATCAGTCAATTTCTTACTCCGAGCCCGGGACAGATTGCAGCCATTCGATCTTTTACCTTAAGCATGAGGCAGATCATCATCAGCCAATTTTTTACCCCGAGCCTGGGGAAGATTGTAGCCATTCGATATTTTACCCCGAGCCTGGGGCAGATCACCATCAGCCAATCTCTTACCCCGAGCCTAGGCAGATTGCAACCATCCAATATCTTACCTAAAAAAAATCCTATCTTTTACCCTTAAGTCAAGGCAAAATATCAATTTCTCTGAAGTTGCAATGGAGTAGAGTGGAATTTCAAGCCCCATATTTCAGGAGAAATACAAAGAAGTGGGCCAAGTGATAAAGCTACAACACCAAACCCTTAAAGGTGCGAGCAAATTGAGTGAAGTTACAGTAGCAAATTTTGTCTTTTTGAAATTACCTTAGGGCAAAATGGATTCACAACACCGAAGATGTAGAAGCGGATGCAGCAAAGTGGAACGACTGACGAAGCGAAGGGTGGGCTAGTTGAAGAAAGAGCATCGAAGAAGTAAGACATGGCAAAATTGGACCTCCTTTTGATCTTTGCTCCGTTCTTGTTACACAGTAAAGAGTAAAGAGGGGCAGCTGTTGGAGCCCAATTTTGACTAGGACCAACATTTAAACCAAATTGAACCTAATTTTAGATTTTAAATTTTAAATTTTAAATTATTTTGAGTTTAAATTTATTTTAAATTTAAATTTATTTTAAATTTAAATTTAAATTTAATTAAAAGTCAAAAAATTACAAGTCCAAAATCACAAACCCAAATTTATTTTACAACTCTTGACCCAATTACAAACAAGCCCAAATGGCCCAAACCCTAAACCTAAGTCAATGCATTATAGCAAGTTGCTACCAGCAACCTCTATCCCAGCCACTCACGTGTTGCCACGTCAGCACCAACACCGATACCACCCTTCAACTTGGACTGCCACCACCACCATTGTGCCTGCAAAGGAGAAAAGGCAGTTTTTAATGGCAAAAAGACAAAATAGAATCGTTGTAAAATAGGCTATAAAGCCTCATTCGAAAACGGATTGTAAGTTTTTACAGACCTTCTTCATTTTGAAATCAATACAAAAAAAAATAGTCATCTTGAAATCAATACAAAAGAAACAAAAATTACGAAGCAATTCATATTAGAAATCAAACAGAGAGCAGACTACCAGACATTCTCATATTCGATATTAGCAAGTATTTATTTTAAAGCATTTAATAAATGGTAATAAATAAATAATAAGTATTTTAATAAATAAATAATTAATAATACATATTAATAAATAAAAAGGGAAGAGTAAAGGGCGTATCTCGGTCTGACTCGACGCCGACGGGGCTGTGGATAGAGATCCTCTATTTTTTGGGGTTTAGACGATCGTATTCCTGTCGAACATACAAAAAAATGGAATAAAAAACGTTAAAAAAGGGGGAAATAACAACAAAACTAAAAAAAAATATGAAGCAGATTTGAAAATCGAAAGGCAGATTTATTTTTTTTAATAAAAAAAGAGGTTTTTTTTCGAAGATATGGGTTAGATATGTCTAGATCTAAACCCAGATCTGTTTAAAACACAAAGAATAATAAAAAAATGAAGATTACCTCAAACCACCATGGACGGTGACGCGTTGTGGTGGGTGGTGACAAACGCGACGGAAAGTGACGACCAATGACCGGAGTTCGGCTGACCATGGGGGTGAAGAGAGAGAACAGAGAAAATGTTTTTTTTTGAAAATCATTTTTTGAAAAAGAAAGGGGGAATGAAAATTTTTTAGGAAAAATTGGCTTATATACACACATCAAAACGACGCCGTTTTGGTGTCAAAACTTTGAGGCCAAAACGACGTCGTTTCACTTGACCCGTTTTTCGACCCGACCCAAAAAGAGGATCTGCTTTTTTTGCAATTAGGCTATTTACCCTTTTAGTCCTTTCGTATTTTTTGATTATTTCAATTTAATCCATTTTCATACTTTTAATTATTTTTAAATTTGCCCAATAATTTTAATTGCTTTTCAATTTAGTCCTCTGATTCTCTAGAAACCTGAGAAGCTACCACGTGTTTATTTTTGGGTTATTTATACAATTGATCCTTCTCTTTTTATTTTGTTTCAATTTCATCCCTAAATCAAGTTTTATTTTATTTTAAATTAGCCCATGCCTGAAAAGCTACCACATGTCCCATCTTTTTGGTTTTATTACCCAGAAGGTCTCTGAACTTTTCAAAAATTGTATTTTAACCTTTAAAACTTTTCCAAAATTACATTTTTACCCCAAACTTTTCAAAAATTACATTTTTGCCCTTGAACTTCAAAAATCATATTTTTACCCTCGAACTTTTCAAAAATTACATTTTGCCCCCCTAACTTCCAAAAATTACATTTTTGCCCCCGAACCTCCAAAAATCACATTTTTACCCTCGAACTTCAAAAAATTACATTTTTACCTTGATCTTCCAAAAATTACATTTTACCCCCAAACTTTCAAAAATCACATTTTTGCCTCGAACTTCTCAAAAATCACATTTTACCCCGAACTCTCTCAAAATGACATTTTTACCCCTAAAATTTTCCAAATTATGTTTTAACCTCGAACTCTCCAAAACTTCATTTTTAACCCTTTTTTTCTTCAACTTTCGTATATAAAATTTTAACCTTTTTATTTATTTTTTTAATTAATCTTATATTTTCTCATTTATTTTTGATTCATGATTCGTATTTTATTTTTCTCATATTTATTTTCGTATATTTATTCATTCGTATGATTGTTCATTCTTTGTGTTATTTAACTTTATAATTAATTGCGTAGCTCGTAATTAATTTGCATGCTTATTTTTATCTCTATATTTTAATTAAAGATATTTTTCCAAAAAATAAATATTTAAAATCGAGACAATATTCCTTTATCTCGTGTTTCGAAAATTGTGCCTTAACTTACTAGGCGCAATTTTTCTTCAAACCGGGATAATTGTACCCTTTTCAAGGTGTAAAAAACTGCTACGAAGGAAAGCTCGTTTTTTCGGATCTCGAAACATTATGTCCTAACTCACTGGACGTGACTTTCTCCTCGATCACTTCGAAATAACGAGATTTCTAAATGCAAATCGATTTCTTTCTTAAACATGTACATCAAAATAACTTATGCATTTAGGGATCATATTTTAAATTTTACTTGAGTTTTCAATTTTTTAACAAATCAAGACCCAAATATAATCGATGTGGTACCAATTTTGGGTGTGTGAGGGTGCTAATCCTTCCTCACACGTAACCGACTCCCGAACCCGTTTTCTGGATTCCAAAGATCAAAATATTTTTCAAAACGGATTTTAAATGTTTTATGGTGATCTAATCACACCAAATAAAGAGATTGGTGGCGACTCCCATTTTTTTCGATTTTCGATTTATTTAAAATATTTTTCGAGACCTGTTTGTTATTCCCAAAAATAAACGTTTCGACAGAAATTTTGCCCTCAAGAAACCATTTAAAACCTATATAAATACTTTAATTTGTAAATAAATTAAGTGATTGTAAAATAATTAATTTTGAATAATTATAAACTTAAAAATTATTAGTTAAACACTTTAAATAAATATCCAAAATCCCAAATTAAAAATTAACATTACAATCTCAAAATAATTTAATAATTTAATAAACCGAATGATAAAATAGAAACAAAAATATAAAAAAAAGTGAGATCCTCTGAATACCAAGTCGCCTAAGTCCATTGTATTTGAAAGAGAAACTATTAGGGAGTAAGCTAAAGATCCAGTGTGTCTCTAAAGTGTATACATCCACAGTCACAATATCGCAGTCTTTCAGAGCATTAAAAGTAACCACACAATATTTAATAGATAAATGCAATGAAAACTCAAGCATAATGCAATGCACCTATTGTCCAGCACACTAACACAGTGGAGAGTTCCCTAGAACCCCACCCCAACCAATCATCACCAATCGTAGTGTGGTTTTATATCAGTCATTTGAAGGGGTGATTACCACGTCTTCTACCATACAGTCCCAACCCATGAACACACAATTGCATGATGTCACATTTATCAAAGTCTCAATCTCAGGCTCATGATACAATATATGTATCCAAAGTACACAATATTTTTTTTATTCACAGTATTTAAGCATTCCACAAACTGATAAGTATGCATGCAATATTATCATACGATCACATAATACATCACAAGATCATGTCATTATACATCTCAGATTAATATCACCCAATGAATTCAACACAAACAATATCACACAAAGAGATGTAACACAGATAGAAACACACCTCAAGCGGCAAAGGCTCTAACGACAAGAAGAACGTCTCCCACGCTCAGATTTATTACCAGGTTTAGCTGAATCAGAACCTACGAGAGTAAATTTTAAATTAAATCTATCACTATGCCACGTACTAAACACAACACAAAATCGAAACCAAAACTCACGTGTCACTATCGAAACTTGTGCAGGGACAGTCCGCACAGGTGGAGAAGGTAACTCGTCGTTCTCAAAATTGTAATCACCTACGCACAAAATATCCCAAGTCAAATCCCTTATCCATTTTTCTTAGAAAATTTTATTGAGTATAATAACTTATGAATAAATAAAATGAGGATTTCGAGTTTGAATTTGACAAAATGGACAGCGGATTCGGAATCAGCGTCAAAAAATGACGGGATAAGATTGGTCACAAGAAGTCAACGGGTAAGTCAACAGGTCTGGTCAACGAGTCAGTCAACAAGTCTAGTCAAATCGAATTGGGTTTAGGGTTTGGGTGATTTGGTTTTAGGGTATTAGGTTTGGTCTTCATGGTTTTGGGTTATAGGGTTAAGGGTTATTGGGTCTCTTCATTGGGTTGCCTTAAACTTAGGCTCACACATGAGTCATTTTTTGAGCATTGGTTGGGTCACTCATTTGTGTCATGGCTTGGGCTTGATCAAGTGGCCCAATTTCACATCTTGTTTGCAACATAAATTAGGGTTTCCTTAACCCCTTTGACGGGGCCGATAGGAGCCATGACGGACGACGGATTGCTCGTCGAAAAGGCATTAAAAAAAGACCAAAACAAGGCCCCTAACATAATGCACAACTCACATATGCTTAGGATGGCGAGGAATCGATGGAGTGACGACGGAGATATGCGAAAAGACAAAAACCCGAATAGTTTTCAACATCGTTCTCTCAAATGACGACGGCAAGGGAGAAAGGGAGAGTGAGGTTGGGTTTGCACGATGACAAGAAGCATTTTGATGGTTGCGGTGTAACACACGACCAACGGCAAGGTGATCATCGGAGGTTGATTTGGAAAGGCAAAAGGAGATGGGGTTGAGAGGAAAAAAAGAAAATTAAAATGATGATATGGGAGGCTAAAAGTCAAACAAAAAGAAAAAGAGGTTTAAATACCACCCAAAATGGGTAAACTTCACAAAATGACTCAAAATTTCTAGGGTTTTTAAAAATATCTCCAAACTTTACCCACTAAACAATTTAATCCCAAAATTCTCAATTTAGCCACAAAATTTTAATTAATGCTCAATTTAGTTCTCTAATGTCACTAAAATTCAAAATTAGTCCCTAAAATTCACAAGAATTCCTTTATAGTCCTTGAAAATACTAAATTCATAATTTAATCCCAAAATTAAAAAAAATTGGGTTGTTACAATTCTCCCTCACTTAAAAGAAATTTCGTCCTCGAAATTTCCTTGGTTCTTCTGACCATGCACTTCATTACCTCTATATTATTTCTATTTTCCTTTTGAATCAACTTCCTTCACAATCCCACTTATCGTACTCTTCTATCGACATATTATATCGTGCTTTCCCTTAACTTTTACCCTCATCTATCCAATTCCCATTCCATTTAAAAACATTTCCAATCCCTCTATCGTTTTGCATTTCTTATGCAATGGTACTCTTCTTTTAAAACACTCTCATTTCCATAAGAATCGAAGACATTTAATCGATCATCTTTGGAATTTATTGTTATAATCCTATATTCCCTTTTTGCTCACTAGACTCCTATTTCGTTTCTTTTCACTTAACCAGAAGTCTTAACTTAATTTAGTTTTTCTAAAATCATCTATATGATTTTATAATTCCTTTCTTACACATTCACATAGCTTATCATTTATATTCATTCTCTATTCTTTCATATATATATTTCATCATAACTATCTCATAATAATCACAACATTGTGCCTTTAACATTCTTTTAGACTCTATTTTCTTATACCCTTGAATTCTTATCTTCGTTTTCATATAATTGCTTCACTTTCTTTTTCCTTTCGCTTTTCAAGGCAAATAATGATTATCCCAGTTACGGATCAAAGTTAATACTCTTATTTCAAACCTCTTAGAATTTTATTGGCTCGATCGCTGTCAATAGTTTCCTCGAGGTAATCGTTCCTACCAAAGTTTGCCCTTTATTTATTAATAATATTATTTTTACACAATTTACAACTTTCCTATATAAATATATATAAATATATTTTTTTTCACACTTCGGATCACTTTTAATCACTAATTCTTAAAATCATTTCACTACCTCTTGTGCTTTCTAGAGTACTTACACTATTTTCATAGTCAATTTTTTTTATCTTTTATAATCTATTTCGTAATTTAAAATTTCTTTTTCCATCACAAGTATTTCTTTATATTTGCATTCATATCATATATCATAAATTTTAAATTTTATCCTTTTTTTCTATTTCTGAAGTTACCAATTTTCTTTCAAATCTTATACTAGGCTAGTTAGTAACCCACAAGTTTTATTATTATTATTATTATTATTATTATATTTTTTCCACTACTTAACCGGACATAAATCTTATCATTATTTCATGACTTTAGCTTCCTAAAGAACACTCTTTATACTCTTAATGTATCTTCTCATTCTTATCTATAAAGATTACAAATCGTCTTTTAAATCTCCATACAAGACTAAATAACATTTATTTTCACTCTTATCTTATACTCCAACTTATTTTATGTTAATATTTTCACAACTTGTAACCTATTTTCTTTTATACTCATTTACCATTAGATTTTAATATCTTTCCTTAATCTTCTAACTCTTCACTCTTTTATTCCTTATAAATCTTTTTCTCTCTTCAAACATTAACATCACTTCGTCTATTCTTATTTTCCCAATAATATGTTTCTTATTACTACTCACTTATACTTTTTTTCCTAATTTAATTAACTTTTAATTAATTTTTTTAATCGCCATTCTTCTTTTTTTCAAAGTATAATTATTCCACAAATTTTTCTCTCTACAATTTACTCTCTCATTAATACTCCTTACTGGCTATTCTTTGCTTTTCTTAATAATTTCTAGAAAATCCTTTATTTAATATCTCTTAGAGCCATACTTAAAAGTTTTTTTTTTTAAAAAATATCCAATATTCACCACAATAGGTGTAACACCCCTATACTCGATCCAACAGTCGAGTCAGGATATAAAAATGTTACATTTGTTGCCAGAGCAACAACGATCATATTCTAATAAGCTTAACCTCTTATAGAGAATGTTTTGATATTACTAACATAACATTTTGTAACATTTCAATGTTGACTAAAATTTGTTAAAATTATTAACGAAATTTTGTTTTAACAACAGAGTATAAAATAGGACAAAAGTAGTAGTAATATTCTATAGGTATCAGTATCTTAACCTTAAGTATCAACACCCCTGTCCTAATATCAATACTAATTTGAATTTCAAAGTTCAGAAATAAGAAATTTCGAATTTTGGGACAATTTGTAATTTACACCCTAAACATCTCATAATTATTTCTAAATAACCCAATATGTTCAATTATAAAAATCTATCAGCTAAGATCAATTTTCCAACAACTCTTTTCATGAACACATGATTTTTTTTTACTTAAGTGAACCTTATGCACTTGCTATTCATATAAAAATTTACATAAAAATCAAAATTTTACTATAACCATTTAGAAGATCTGCACTTTTAAAATATAGTTTACGCTAGACTCATATCACATCAATTTGCCAACATTTAATATTTTCAACTATTTTCTATGAATCCCAAATTAATCCATAACCAAATAAATTTATTTATCTCTTTTTATTTTATATAAATGTTTAATTTCCAATATAACAATTCTATTTCCCTAATTACATTAACTATTATTGTAAATTTTCAATATTATTGCCTATAATCAAACCATGGAAACTTTATTCCTTTTGACAATAGTTTTTCAATTACTTTTTCACTTGACTTTCTATTTTATTTATATTTCCAATACTGTACAAATTTTCTATTTTGTATTTCTATTCCATTAACCATTATTAATCAAATTTTTATTAAATAATTTTAAACCAAACCACTTATTATTTATTAATTTAAAAATTCTCTAATATATATTTATTTTTTCTAATTTTAATCTTATACTTCTCAAAATTATTCAAATAGTCCAATTTCCACATTTTTATAGATGAGTCCTCAAGCCCTTTTTATTTTACAATTCAATCCCTAAGATACCAAATCTTTTCTTTTTGATTTATTTAAGGTGAAATTTAGTTAAAATATCACATATATAGTCCTAAAAAATTCGAAATTTATAAAATAGTCCACTATTTCAAAATATTTCAGTCTAATTAATTTAGTCCTTATGATTAATTACTCATTATTTTAACTAATCAGTTTCTCAATTCAGTTTTTACTATCATTATTATTGACCAGAAACTTCCAGAATCCTTAAAAAAATCATAAATTTCCAAATTCTATTTTTTTTATTTAATCATGGTTCAATTGCAATTTGGTATTTTTTCCAAAATGACACAACTACATTTTAATCTCCATATTTCTCATATTGATTCAATTTACTCCATATATGTTCCATTCCTCTTACTCATCTCAAGTAATTTATTATTACACCACATTTTCTACCTATTATAAATTTGTTCATTGATTATTTTAATTTTTAATTTTCTCCTTCTTTCTTTTTTTTTATTATTATTGACATCTAAATTTTTGGGGTTACAATAGGATTATTTTCACAAGATTGAATAGGTCTTTATCCTTAAACCTTCCATACTTGCCTCAAAAATAATGAGATCCTATTTATCTTTCTCCTCAATATTAGACATCTCATTCAGATTTTCCTATAATTTCACTAGAGGCACAAAATCGCTGACAACCTTAACAATACAACCTCGGTCGCGACTAATCGTAAACCTAGAACTCATACGTGATGGCATAGTAAACTATCTACAGAGAGTAATAATCACTAAAATACGATCTGGTACTTGAGTCTCTGATTAAATCTCAACTTAGAATTTTCAAAGTACGAAAATAATTTATAAAATAATATATTTATTAAAAATCCCTAATTACCCCCAAAACCTTTGAAATCTTTTGAAATCAATTGTTTTGAGCCTCACAGTCCGAGAGTTGAACTCAACTCTGATACCACTAATTGTAACCCCCAAAATCTTTCCTAAAAGATATGATCGGACCTAAAGGGTCACTATTGTAATTTTGCCCTCAAGAAACCATTTAAAACCTATATAAATACTTTAATTTGTAAATAAATTAAGTTATTGTAAAATAATTAATTCCTCATAATTTTGAATAATTCTAAACTTAAAAATTATTAGTTAAACACTTTAAACAAATATCCAAAATCCCAAATTAAAAATTAACATTACAATCTCAAAATAATTTAATAATATAATAAATCGAATGATGAAATAGAAACAAAAAAATAAAAAAAAGTGAGATCCTCGGAGTACCAAGTCGCCTAAGTCCACTGTAACTAAAAGAGAAACTATTGGGGGGTAAGCTAAAGAGCCTAGTGTGTCTCTAAAGTGTATACATTCATAATCATAATATCACAGCCATTCATAGCATTAAAAGTAACCACACAACATTTAATAGATAAATGCAATGAAAACTCAAGCATAATGTAATGCACGCATTGTCCAGCACACCAACATAGTGGAGAGGTTCCTCAAAACCTCTCCCCAACCAATCGTCACAAATCGCAATGTGGTTTTATATCAGCCATTTGAAGGGGTGATTACCACGTCTTCCACTGTACAATCCCAACCCATGAACACACAATTGCATGATGTCACATTTATCACAGTCTCAATCTCAAGCTCATGATACAATATATGTATCTAGAGTACACTATTTTTTTTAGTCACAGTATTTAAGCATTCCACAAACTGATAAGTATGCATGCAATATCATCATGCGATCACATAATACATCACAAGATCATGCCATTATACATCTCAGATTAATATCACCTAATAAATTCAACACAAATAATATCACACAAAGAGATGTAACACAGATAGAAACACACCTCAAGCGGTAAAGGCTCTAACGACAAGAAGAACGTCTCCCACGCTCAGATCTATCACCGGGTCTAGCTGATTCAGAACTTACGAGAGTAAATTTTAAATTAAATCTATCACTATGCCACCCACTAAACACAACACAAAATCGAAACCAAAACTTACATGTCACTATCGAAACTTGTGCAGGGACAGTCCGCACAGGTGGAGAAGGTAACTCGTCGTTCTCAAAATTGTAATCACCTACGCACAAAATATCCCAAGTCAAATCTCTTATCCATTTTTCTTAGAAAATTTTACTGAGTACAATAACTTGTGAATAGCTAAAACGAGGCTTTCAAGTTTGAATATGAAAAAACGGACAACAGATTCGGAATCAGGATGTAGAAAAATGGCATGATAGGATTGGTAAAAAAAAGTCAACAGTCAAAGTCAACGGGTTGGTCAACGGGTCAGTCAATAGGTCTGGTCAAATCGAATTGGGTTTAGGGTTTAGGTGATTTGGTTTTAGGGTATTAGGTTTGGGCTTCATGGTTTTAGGTTATAGGGTTAAGGGTTATTGGGTCTCTTCATTGGGTTGCCTTAGACTTGGGCTCACACGTGGGTCATTTTTTGAGCATTAATTGGGTTACTCATTTGGGTCATGGCTTGGGCTTGATCAAGTGGCCCAATTTCACATCTTGTTTGCAACATAAAAATAGGGTTTCCTTAACCCCTTTGACGGTGCTGATTGGAGCCACGATGGACGATGGATTGCTCGTCGAAAAGGCACTAAAAAAAGAGACCAAAACAAGGCCCCCCAACACGATGCACAACTCACATATGCTTCGGATGGCGAGGAATCGACGGAGTTACAACGGAGATGATGCGAAAAGACAAAACCCGAATGATTTCTAACATCGTTCTCTCAAACGGCGACAACGAGGGAGAAAGGGAGAGTGAGGTTGGGTTCACACGATGACGAGGAGCATTTTGGTGGTGGCGGTGTAACACACGACCAACGACAAGGGGATCGTTGGAGGTTGATCGAAAAAGGCAAAAATAGATGGGGGTTGAGAGGATTTGAGTTGACAGAAAAAAGAAAGAAAATTAAAATGATGATATGGGAGGCTAAAAGTCAAACAAGGAGAAAAAGAGGTTTAAATACCACCCAAAATGGGTAAACTTCACAAAAGGACTCAAAATATCTAGGGTTTTCAAAAATATCCCCAAACTTTACCCACTAAACAATTTAATCCCAAAATTCCCAATTTAGCCACAAAATTTTAATTAATGCTCAATTTAGTCCTCGAATGTCACTAAAATTCAAAATTAGTCCCTAAAATTCACAAGAATTCCTTTATAGTCCTTGAAAATACTAAATTCATAATTTAATCCCAAAATTAAAAAAAATTGGGTTGTTACAATTCTCCCTCACTTAAAAGAAATTTCGTCCTCGAAATTTCCTTGGTTCTTCTGACCATGCACTTCATTACCTCTATATTATTTCTATTTTCCTTTTGAATCAACTTCCTTCACAATCCCACTTATCGTACTCTTCTATCGACATATTATATCGTGCTTTCCCTTAACTTTTACCCTCATCTATCCAATTCCCATTCCATTTAAAAACATTTCCAATCCCTCTATCGTTTTGCATTTCTTATGCAATGGTACTCTTCTTTTAAAACACTCTCATTTCCATAAGAATCGAAGACATTTAATCGATCATCTTTGGAATTTATTGTTATAATCCCATATTTCCCTTTTTGCTCACTAGACTCCTATTTCGTTTCTTTTCACTTAACCAGAAGTCTTAACTTAATTTAGTTTTTCTGAAATCATCTATATGATTTTATAATTCCTTTCTTACACATTCACATAGCTTATCATTTATATTCATTCTCTATTCTTTCATATATATATTTTCATCATAACTATCTCATAATAATCACAACATTGTGCCTTTAACATTCTTTTAGACTCTATTTCTTATACCCTTGAATTCTTATCTTCGTTTTCATATAATTGCTTCACTTTCTTTTTTCCTTTCGCTTTTCAAGGCAAATAATGATTATCCCAGTTACGGATCAAAGTTAATACTCTTATTTCAAACCTCTTAGAATTTTATTGGCTCGATCGCTGTCAATAGTTTCCTCGAGGTAATCGTTCCTACCAAAGTTTGCCCTTTATTTATTAATAATTATTATTTTTACACAATTTACAACTTTCCTATATAAATATATATAAATATATTTTTTTTTCACACTTCGGATCACTTTTTAATCACTAATTCTTAAAATCATTTCACTACCTTCTTGTGCTTTCTAGAGTACTTACACTATTTTCATAGTCAATTTTTTTTATCTTTTATAATCTATTTCGTAATTTAAAATTTCTTTTTCCATCACAAGTATTTCTTTATATTTGCATTCATATCATATATCATAAATTTTAAATTTTATCCTTTTTTTCTATTTCTGAAGTTACCAATTTTCTTTCAAATCTTATACTAGGCTAGTTAGTAACCCACAAGTTTTATTATTATTATTATTATTATTATTATATTTTTCCACTACTTAACCGGACATAAATCTTATCATTATTTCATGACTTTAGCTTCCTAAAGAACACTCTTTATACTCTTAATGTATCTTCTCATTCTTATCTATAAAGATTACAAATCGTCTTTTAAATCTCCATACAAGACTAAATAACATTTATTTTCACTCTTATCTTATACTCCAACTTATTTTATGTTAATATTTTCACAACTTGTAACCTATTTTCTTTTATACTCATTTACCATTAGATTTTAATATCTTTCCTTAATCTTCTAACTCTTCACTCTTTTTATTCCTTATAAATCTTTTTCTCTCTTCAAACATTAACATCACTTCGTCTATTCTTATTTTCCCAATAATATGTTTTCTTATTACTACTCACTTATACTTTTTTTCCTAATTTAATTAACTTTTAATTAATTTTTTTAATCGTCATTCTTCTTTTTTCAAAGTATAATTATTCCACAAATTTTTCTCTCTACAATTTACTCTCTCATTAATACTCCTTACTGGCTATTCTTTGCTTTTCTTAATAATTTCTAGAAAATCCTTTATTTAATATCTCTTAGAGCCATACTTAAAAGTTTTTTTTTAAAAAATATCCAATATTCACCACAATAGGTGTAACACCCCTATACTCGATCCAACAGTCGAGTCAGGATATAAAAATGTTACATTTGTTGCCAGAGCAACAACGATCATATTCTAATAAGCTTAACCTCTTATAGAGAATGTTTTGATATTACTAACATAACATTTTGTAACATTTCAATGTTGACTAAAATTTGTTAAAATTATTAACGAAATTTTGTTTTAACAACAGAGTATAAAATAGGACAAAAGTAGTAGTAATATTCTATAGGTATCAGTATCTTAACCTTAAGTATCAACACCCCTGTCCTAATATCAATACTAATTTGAATTTCAAAGTTCAGAAATAAGAAATTTCGAATTTTGGGACAATTTGTAATTTTACACCCTAAACATCTCATAATTATTTCTAAATAACCCAATATGTTCAATTATAAAAATCTATCAGCTAAGATCAATTTTCCAACAACTCTTTTCATGAACACATGATTTTTTTTACTTAAGTGAACCTTATGCACTTGCTATTCATATAAAAATTTACATAAAAATCAAAATTTTACTATAACCATTTAGAAGATCTGCACTTTTAAAATATAGTTTACGCTAGACTCATATCACATCAATTTGCCAACATTTAATATTTTCAACTATTTTCTATGAATCCCAAATTAATCCATAACCAAATAAATTTATTTATCTCTTTCTTATTTTATATAAATGTTTAATTTCCAATATAACAATTCTATTTCCCTAATTACATTAACTATTATTGTAAATTTTCAATATTATTGCCTATAATCAAACCATGGAAACTTTATTCCTTTTGACAATAGTTTTTCAATTACTTTTTCACTTGACTTTCTATTTTATTTATATTTCCAATACTGTACAAATTTTCTATTTTGTATTTCTATTCCATTAACCATTATTAATCAAATTTTTATTAAATAATTTTAAACCAAACCACTTATTATTTATTAATTTAAAAATTCTCTAATATATATTTATTTTATTCTAATTTTAATCTTATACTTCTCAAAATTATTCAAATAGTCCAATTTCCACATTTTTATAGATGAGTCCTCAAGCCCTTTTTATTTTACAATTCAATCCCTAAGATACCAAATCTTTTCTTTTTGATTTATTTAAGGTGAAATTTAGTTAAAATATCACATATATAGTCCTAAAAAATTCGAAATTTATAAAATAGTCCACTATTTCAAAATATTTCAGTCTAATCAATTTAGTCCTTATGATTAATTACTCATTATTTTAACTAATCAGTTTCTCAATTCAGTTTTTACTATCATTATTATTGACCAGAAACTTCCAGAATCCTTAAAAAAATCATAAATTTCCAAATTCTATTTTTTTATTTAATCATGGTTCAATTGCAATTTGGTATTTTTTCCAAAATGACACAACTACATTTTAATCTCCATATTTCTCATATTGATTCAATTTACTCCATATATGTTCCATTCCTCTTACTCATCTCAAGTAATTTATTATTACACCACATTTTCTACCTATTATAAATTTGTTCATTGATTATTTTAATTTTAATTTTCTCCTTCTTTCTTTTTTTTCTATTATTATTGACATCTAAATTTTTGGGGGTTACAATAGGATTATTTTCACAAGATTGAATAGGTCTTTATCCTTAAACCTTCCATACTTGCCTCAAAAATAACATGAGATCCTATTTATCTTTCTCCTCAATATTAGACATCTCATTCAGATTTTCCTATAATTTCACTAGAGGCACAAAATCGCTGACAACCTTAACAATACAACCTCGGTCGCGACTAATCGTAAACCTAGAACTCATACGTGATGGCATAGTAAACTATCTACAGAGAGTAATAATCACTAAAATACGATCTGGTACTTGAGTCTCTGATTAAATCTCAACTTAGAATTTTCAAAGTACGAAAATAATTTATAAAATAATATATTTATTAAAAATCCCTAATTACCCCCAAAACCTTTGAAATCTTTTGAAATCAATTGTTTTGAGCCTCACAGTCCGAGAGTTGAACTCAACTCTGATACCACTAATTGTAACCCCCAAAATCTTTCCTAAAAGATATGATCGGACCTAAAGGGTCACTATTGTAATTTTGCCCTCAAGAAACCATTTAAAACCTATATAAATACTTTAATTTGTAAATAAATTAAGTTATTGTAAAATAATTAATTCCTCATAATTTTGAATAATTCTAAACTTAAAAATTATTAGTTAAACACTTTAAACAAATATCCAAAATCCCAAATTAAAAATTAACATTACAATCTCAAAATAATTTAATAATATAATAAATCGAATGATGAAATAGAAACAAAAAAAAAAAAAAAGTGAGATCCTCGGAGTACCAAGTCGCCTAAGTCCACTGTAACTAAAAGAGAAACTATTGGGGGGTAAGCTAAAGAGCCTAGTGTGTCTCTAAAGTGTATACATTCATAATCATAATATCACAGCCATTCATAGCATTAAAAGTAACCACACAACATTTAATAGATAAATGCAATGAAAACTCAAGCATAATGTAATGCACGCATTGTCCAGCACACCAACATAGTGGAGAGGTTCCTCAAAACCCCTCCCCAACCAATCGTCACAAATCGCAATGTGGTTTTATATCAGCCATTTGAAGGGGTGATTACCACGTCTTCCACTGTACAATCCCAACCCATGAACACACAATTGCATGATGTCACATTTATCACAGTCTCAATCTCAAGCTCATGATACAATATATGTATCTAGAGTACACTATTTTTTTAGTCACAGTATTTAAGCATTCCACAAACTGATAAGTATGCATGCAATATCATCATGCGATCACATAATACATCACAAGATCATGCCATTATACATCTCAGATTAATATCACCTAATAAATTCAACACAAATAATATCACACAAAGAGATGTAACACAGATAGAAACACACCTCAAGCGGTAAAGGCTCTAACGACAAGAAGAACGTCTCCCACGCTCAGATCTATCACCGGGTCTAGCTGATTCAGAACTTACGAGAGTAAATTTTAAATTAAATCTATCACTATGCCACCCACTAAACACAACACAAAATCGAAACCAAAACTTACATGTCACTATCGAAACTTGTGCAGGGACAGTCCGCACAGGTGGAGAAGGTAACTCGTCGTTCTCAAAATTGTAATCACCTACGCACAAAATATCCCAAGTCAAATCTCTTATCCATTTTTCTTAGAAAATTTTACTGAGTACAATAACTTGTGAATAGCTAAAACGAGGCTTTCAAGTTTGAATATGAAAAAACGGACAACAGATTCGGAATCAGGATGTAGAAAAATGGCATGATAGGATTGGTTAAAAAAAGTCAACAGTCAAAGTCAACGGGTTGGTCAACGGGTCAGTCAATAGGTCTGGTCAAATCGAATTGGGTTTAGGGTTTAGGTGATTTGGTTTTAGGGTATTAGGTTTGGGCTTCATGGTTTTAGGTTATAGGGTTAAGGGTTATTGGGTCTCTTCATTGGGTTGCCTTAGACTTGGGCTCACACGTGGGTCATTTTTTGAGCATTAATTGGGTTACTCATTTGGGTCATGGCTTGGGCTTGATCAAGTGGCCCAATTTCACATCTTGTTTGCAACATAAAAATAGGGTTTCCTTAACCCCTTTGACGGTGCTGATTGGAGCCACGATGGACGATGGATTGCTCGTCGAAAAGGCACTAAAAAAAGAGACCAAAACAAGGCCCCCCAACACGATGCACAACTCACATATGCTTCGGATGGCGAGGAATCGACGGAGTTACAACGGAGATGATGCGAAAAGACAAAACCCGAATGATTTCTAACATCGTTCTCTCAAACGGCGACAACGAGGGAGAAAGGGAGAGTGAGGTTGGGTTCACACGATGACGAGGAGCATTTTGATGGTGGCGGTGTAACACACGACCAACGACAAGGGGATCGTTGGAGGTTGATCGAAAAAGGCAAAAATAGATGGGGGTTGAGAGGATTTGAGTTGACAGAAAAAAGAAAGAAAATTAAAATGATGATATGGGAGGCTAAAAGTCAAACAAGGAGAAAAAGAGGTTTAAATACCACCCAAAATGGGTAAACTTCACAAAAGGACTCAAAATATCTAGGGTTTTCAAAAATATCCCCAAACTTTACCCACTAAACAATTTAATCCCAAAATTCCCAATTTAGCCACAAAATTTAATTAATGCTCAATTTAGTCCTCGAATGTCACTAAAATTCAAAATTAGTCCCTAAAATTCACAAGAATTCCTTTATAGTCCTTGAAAATACTAAATTCATAATTTAATCCCAAAATTAAAAAAAATTGGGTGTTACAATTCTCCCTCACTTAAAAGAAATTTCGTCCTCGAAATTTCCTTGGTTCTTCTGACCATGCACTTCATTACCTCTATATTATTTCTATTTTCCTTTGAATCAACTTCCTTCACAATCCCACTTATCGTACTCTTCTATCGACATAATATATCGTGCTTTCCCTTAACTTTTACCCTCATCTATCCAATTCCCATTCCATTTAAAAACATTTCCAATCCCTCTATCGTTTTGCATTTCTTATGCAATGGTACTCTTCTTTTAAAACACTCTCATTTCCATAAGAATCGAAGACATTTAATCGATCATCTTTGGAATTTATTGTTATAATCCCATATTTCCCTTTTTGCTCACTAGACTCCTATTTCGTTTCTTTTCACTTAACCAGAAGTCTTAACTTAATTTAGTTTTTCTGAAATCATCTATATGATTTTATAATTCCTTTCTTACACATTCACATAGCTTATCATTTATATTCATTCTCTATTCTTTCATATATATATTTTCATCATAACTATCTCATAATAATCACAACATTGTGCCTTAACATTCTTTTAGACTCTATTTCTTATACCCTTGAATTCTTATCTTCGTTTTCATATAATTGCTTCACTTTCTTTTTCCTTTCGCTTTTCAAGGCAAATAATGATTATCCCAGTTACGGATCAAAGTTAATACTCTTATTTCAAACCTCTTAGAATTTTATTGGCTCGATCGCTGTCAATAGTTTCCTCGAGGTAATCGTTCCTACCAAAGTTTGCCCTTTATTTATTAATAATTATTATTTTACACAATTTACAACTTTCCTATATAAATATATATAAATATATTTTTTTTTCACACTTCGGATCACTTTTTAATCACTAATTCTTAAAATCATTTCACTACCTTCTTGTGCTTTCTAGAGTACTTACACTATTTTCATAGTCAATTTTTTTTATCTTTTATAATCTATTTCGTAATTTAAAATTTCTTTTTCCATCACAAGTATTTCTTTATATTTGCATTCATATCATATATCATAAATTTTAATTTTATCCTTTTTTCTATTTCTGAAGTTACCAATTTTCTTTCAAATCTTATACTAGGCTAGTTAGTAACCCACAAGTTTTATATTATTATTATTATTATTATTATATTTTTTCCACTACTTAACCGGACATAAATCTTATCATTATTTCATGACTTTAGCTTCCTAAAGAACACTCTTTATACTCTTAATGTATCTTCTCATTCTTATCTATAAAGATTACAAATCGTCTTTTAATCTCCATACAAGACTAAATAACATTTATTTTCACTCTTATCTTATACTCCAACTTATTTTATGTTAATATTTTCACAACTTGTAACCTATTTTCTTTTATACTCATTTACCATTAGATTTTAATATCTTTCCTTAATCTTCTAACTCTTCACTCTTTTTATTCCTTATAAATCTTTTTCTCTCTTCAAACATTAACATCACTTCGTCTATTCTTATTTTCCCAATAATATGTTTTCTTATTACTACTCACTTATACTTTTTCCTAATTAATTAACTTTTAATTAATTTTTTTAATCGTCATTCTTCTTTTTTTCAAAGTATAATTATTCCACAAATTTTTCTCTCTACAATTTACTCTCTCATTAATACTCCTTACTGGCTATTCTTTGCTTTTCTTAATAATTTCTAGAAAATCCTTTATTTAATATCTCTTAGAGCCATACTTAAAAGTTTTTTTTTTAAAAAATATCCAATATTCACCACAATAGGTGTAACACCCCTATACTCGATCCAACAGTCGAGTCAGGATATAAAAATGTTACATTTGTTGCCAGAGCAACAACGATCATATTCTAATAAGCTTAACCTCTTATAGAGAATGTTTTGATATTACTAACATAACATTTTGTAACATTTCAATGTTGACTAAAATTTGTTAAAATTATTAACGAAATTTTGTTTTAACAACAGAGTATAAAATAGGACAAAAGTAGTAGTAATATTCTATAGGTATCAGTATCTTAACCTTAAGTATCAACACCCCTGTCCTAATATCAATACTAATTTGAATTTCAAAGTTCAGAAATAAGAAATTTCGAATTTTGGGACAATTTGTAATTTTACACCCTAAACATCTCATAATTATTTCTAAATAACCCAATATGTTCAATTATAAAAATCTATCAGCTAAGATCAATTTTCCAACAACTCTTTTCATGAACACATGATTTTTTTTTACTTAAGTGAACCTTATGCACTTGCTATTCATATAAAAATTTACATAAAAATCAAAATTTTACTATAACCATTTAGAAGATCTGCACTTTTAAAATATAGTTTACGCTAGACTCATATCACATCAATTTGCCAACATTTAATATTTTCAACTATTTTCTATGAATCCCAAATTAATCCATAACCAAATAAATTTATTTATCTCTTTCTTATTTTATATAAATGTTTAATTTCCAATATAACAATTCTATTTCCCTAATTACATTAACTATTATTGTAAATTTTCAATATTATTGCCTATAATCAAACCATGGAAACTTTATTCCTTTTGACAATAGTTTTTCAATTACTTTTTCACTTGACTTTCTATTTTATTTATATTTCCAATACTGTACAAATTTTCTATTTTGTATTTCTATTCCATTAACCATTATTAATCAAATTTTTATTAAATAATTTTAAACCAAACCACTTATTATTTATTAATTTAAAAATTCTCTAATATATATTTATTTTATTCTAATTTTAATCTTATACTTCTCAAAATTATTCAAATAGTCCAATTTCCACATTTTTATAGATGAGTCCTCAAGCCCTTTTTATTTTACAATTCAATCCCTAAGATACCAAATCTTTTCTTTTTGATTTATTTAAGGTGAAATTTAGTTAAAATATCACATATATAGTCCTAAAAAATTCGAAATTTATAAAATAGTCCACTATTTCAAAATATTTCAGTCTAATCAATTTAGTCCTTATGATTAATTACTCATTATTTTAACTAATCAGTTTCTCAATTCAGTTTTTACTATCATTATTATTGACCAGAAACTTCCAGAATCCTTAAAAAAATCATAAATTTCCAAATTCTATTTTTTTTATTTAATCATGGTTCAATTGCAATTTGGTATTTTTTCCAAAATGACACAACTACATTTTAATCTCCATATTTCTCATATTGATTCAATTTACTCCATATATGTTCCATTCCTCTTACTCATCTCAAGTAATTTATTATTACACCACATTTTCTACCTATTATAAATTTGTTCATTGATTATTTTAATTTTTAATTTTCTCCTTCTTTCTTTTTTTTCTATTATTATTGACATCTAAATTTTTTGGGGGTTACAATAGGATTATTTTCACAAGATTGAATAGGTCTTTATCCTTAAACCTTCCATACTTGCCTCAAAAATAACATGAGATCCTATTTATCTTTCTCCTCAATATTAGACATCTCATTCAGATTTTCCTATAATTTCACTAGAGGCACAAAATCGCTGACAACCTTAACAATACAACCTCGGTCGCGACTAATCGTAAACCTAGAACTCATACGTGATGGCATAGTAAACTATCTACAGAGAGTAATAATCACTAAAATACGATCTGGTACTTGAGTCTCTGATTAAATCTCAACTTAGAATTTTCAAAGTACGAAAATAATTTATAAAATAATATATTTATTAAAAATCCCTAATTACCCCCAAAACCTTTGAAATCTTTTGAAATCAATTGTTTTGAGCCTCACAGTCCGAGAGTTGAACTCAACTCTGATACCACTAATTGTAACCCCCAAAATCTTTCCTAAAAGATATGATCGGACCTAAAGGGTCACTATTGTAATTTTGCCCTCAAGAAACCATTTAAAACCTATATAAATACTTTAATTTGTAAATAAATTAAGTTATTGTAAAATAATTAATTCCTCATAATTTTGAATAATTCTAAACTTAAAAATTATTAGTTAAACACTTTAAACAAATATCCAAAATCCCAAATTAAAAATTAACATTACAATCTCAAAATAATTTAATAATATAATAAATCGAATGATGAAATAGAAACAAAAAAATAAAAAAAAGTGAGATCCTCGGAGTACCAAGTCGCCTAAGTCCACTGTAACTAAAAGAGAAACTATTGGGGGGTAAGCTAAAGAGCCCAGTGTGTCTCTAAAGTGTATACATTCATAATCATAATATCACAGCCATTCATAGCATTAAAAGTAACCACACAACATTTAATAGATAAATGCAATGAAAACTCAAGCATAATGTAATGCACTCATTGTCCAGCACACCAACATAGTGGAGAGGTTCCTCAAAACCCCTCCCCAACCAATCGTCACAAATCGCAATGTGGTTTTATATCAGCCATTTGAAGGGGTGATTACCACGTCTTCCACTGTACAATCCCAACCCATGAACACACAATTGCATGATGTCACATTTATCACAGTCTCAATCTCAAGCTCATGATACAATATATGTATCTAGAGTACACAATATTTTTTTTAGTCACAGTATTTAAGCATTCCACAAACTGATAAGTATGCATGCAATATCATCATGCGATCACATAATACATCACAAGATCATGCCATTATACATCTCAGATTAATATCACCTAATAAATTCAACACAAATAATATCACACAAAGAGATGTAACACAGATAGAAACACACCTCAAGCGGTAAAGGCTCTAACGACAAGAAGAACGTCTCCCACGCTCAGATCTATCACCGGGTCTAGCTGATTCAGAACTTACGAGAGTAAATTTTAAATTAAATCTATCACTATGCCACCCACTAAACACAACACAAAATCGAAACCAAAACTTACATGTCACTATCGAAACTTGTGCAGGGACAGTCCGCACAGGTGGAGAAGGTAACTCGTCGTTCTCAAAATTGTAATCACCTACGCACAAAATATCCCAAGTCAAATCTCTTATCCATTTTTCTTAGAAAATTTTACTGAGTACAATAACTTGTGAATAGCTAAAACGAGGCTTTCAAGTTTGAATATGAAAAAACGGACAACAGATTCGGAATCAGGATGTAGAAAAATGGCATGATAGGATTGGTTAAAAAAAGTCAACAGTCAAAGTCAACGGGTTGGTCAACGGGTCAGTCAATAGGTCTAGTCAAATCGAATTGGGTTTAGGGTTTAGGTGATTTGGTTTTAGGGTATTAGGTTTGGGCTTCATGGTTTTGGGTTATAGGGTTAAGGGTTATTGGGTCTCTTCATTGGGTTGCCTTAGACTTGGGCTCACACGTGGGTCATTTTTTGAGCATTAATTGGGTTACTCATTTGGGTCATGGCTTGGGCTTGATCAAGTGGCCCAATTTCACATCTTGTTTGCAACATAAAAATAGGGTTTCCTTAACCCCTTTGACGGTGCTGATTGGAGCCACGATGGACGATGGATTGCTCGTCGAAAAGGCACTAAAAAAAGAGACCAAAACAAGGCCCCCCAACACGATGCACAACTCACATATGCTTCGGATGGCGAGGAATCGACGGAGTTACAACGGAGATGATGCGAAAAGACAAAACCCGAATGATTTCTAACATCGTTCTCTCAAACGGCGACAACGAGGGAGAAAGGGAGAGTGAGGTTGGGTTCACACGATGACGAGGAGCATTTTGATGGTGGCGGTGTAACACACGACCAACGACAAGGGGATCGTTGGAGGTTGATCGAAAAAGGCAAAAATAGATGGGGGTTGAGAGGATTTGAGTTGACAGAAAAAAGAAAGAAAATTAAAATGATGATATGGGAGGCTAAAAGTCAAACAAGGAGAAAAAGAGGTTTAAATACCACCCAAAATGGGTAAACTTCACAAAAGGACTCAAAATATCTAGGGTTTTCAAAAATATCCCCAAACTTTACCCACTAAACAATTTAATCCCAAAATTCCCAATTTAGCCACAAAATTTTAATTAATGCTCAATTTAGTCCTCGAATGTCACTAAAATTCAAAATTAGTCCCTAAAATTCACAAGAATTCCTTTATAGTCCTTGAAAATACTAAATTCATAATTTAATCCCAAAATTAAAAAAAATTGGGTTGTTACAGACCCAATTACACCTATTTAAAAAAATTATTGGTGGTGACTCTATTTTCATTTTCCCAAGTAGAAATCGAGACTTTTTTTTTTCAAAAAATGGTTTCGACAGAATCCATTAGGTATCGTTTCAAGAAACATATCTAATTACAAACTGCAAAGGAATTGTGTAATGGAATTCAAAATTATGGTTTAAAGTCTGAGATCTGCTAATCGAGTGAAAGAAGCATAAGATAGTTAAGTGAAGATATTAACGTATGGTTATTCGCCAACCAAGAACTAGAAAGTACCCGCTAAGGTCTAAGAAGGGATCTAAACCCTTGAGTTGAAAGATTCTACGACCCCCGTAAAAAGGTAATTGTGAGGAGTGAACCAATGTGTATTTTGATGTGTAGGTCTGTGAATTGAACCAATGTGTCAAGAGTGACCAAGCTAGGGATGCGTCATGGCGATAAATTGAGAGTAATGCTATGCATACAAAGGGACATTATAGAAACATGTTTTTCAAACGAAAAATAGTAATACCGCTACAAATATGTTTGTTTCCTTAAAAAATTTGTTGTAAGGTTTTATTTGATCTTTGCAAGTTTTGTGACAAACGATAAATGTATTATTCAAACTTATTATCTTAGAAATGATTTTAAACAAACAAGAAGTACTTTCGGTATAGTTTTTCGCAAATTAAAAATTTTAATATTATGGTGCACTCCACACATGACAAATGAAATGTGTGGGTTTTCGAGCACTATCGTTCAACCAAGGTCGATATCAAGTCAACCCTAATCTCAAATGTTCTAATTAATGTCGTCATTCCAAATATTGCGGCATTCAAATAAGAGAAACTACGATCGTCCGATCGGTAGAACAGAGCGTGGACAGGCGCTCTCAAGATGTGAAACTTACTCTGTCCAAACCAATTACCATATTAGTTTAAAAAGTCAATTAAAATTTTAATGACATGCAATTTTATAAATTAACCGTGAATAGAAGATAGTACATGTTTTTACCTGCACATTAATCGTCATTGCAGTGTAATCGATTGTTCTAATCAACAAAATCATTTCAATATATTTACACAAATAAAATTAAATAAATATATCATAATTAAAACAATATAACGCTTCCAAACATAAAGCAAATTTTTCAAAAACAAGTAATTTAATTATTTTAATACAATAAAAAAGCATAATGATATCAATCACAAACAAAAAAAACTCAACGTACTAAATCATAATCTAACTACGGAAGTAAACAAATATTAAAACAATTATCTATAATAAAAATAAATAATAATAACATTCTATTAAATAATTTTTTCTACGTAATTTTAGTAAATAATTTTTTCTCTAATATATAAATCTTAAACCCTAAATTGTAACAACATTCTCGTTGATAAATTTTAGAACAACCTATTTTTCGTAAATAATTTCATTTTAGTATTATTTAAATAAAATATTCGCATAATGATATTAATCACCAACTAAATTGAAAAAAAATAAAACAAATTACTTTAACCCAAATGTTTGAAACTAATTTTTTTATTCTACACAAACAACTAAATAATTATAAAAACATAAAGTATATTTATTACAAAGTATAATATAAACATAATAATATATAAATTCTACACATAAAATTAACAAATTCTACACATACATAATAAATAAATAAACTACGAAGATAACATCAACACTTACCTATCTATTAAGATAACAAGTATTATTAAAATAAATAAAAATAACAAGTATTATTCAAATAAAAATCCACATAACCATATTAGCACCAACTAAATAAAAAAACTCAAAAATTAATTATCTTATCTGAATATTTTCAACTGAAAGTTTCTATTAATCTAGATAAATAAAAATAAAAGCATAACATTATTATATGTATTAAAAAATATACAATTTCTACACAAATAAAAAAATTACAAAGAAGCACTAACGTATCTCTTCTACAAACTATCCAAAACTCAGTGGAGCCACGTTGAGGCTTAGAGAGTCATGGTCCCTTCAAAATTTAAAATTTTCAAGTTAATCTTTTGTAAATATACACTATAGTCCTCCCAAAAATATAAGTAGGCTCTCTCAATGTTTATTTTGTAATTTTTTTTTTGTATATATATTATAGCACCTTTAAAACGGTAAAATTTTAATTTAGACATTTTATAATTTATAAAATTTTAAATTAATAATGATAAAATTATACTTTGATCTCTTCAAAAATAATAAAAAATTAATTTAACCTTTTAAAAATAATAAAAAAATAAACTATTAAAATAATAAAATTACATTTATACTATCATAAAAATATATAATTTAATTTTCACCCCATAAAATTTTTTTCTAACTTTATCAATGCCAAAACTCAAACATCAACTTATTTTTCCCTTACCGTTTCCAAGGTGGGGACACCAACTATTTTTTTCCTTGGGGGCAGAGGAAAGAAAATAGTTTTTCTGGTTAGACTCGTGATCGACCTTTTAGGAACGGGTCTTACGCTTGACCTGCTCCATTGTGACTACTTAGTCACAACAATTGATCCCTACACAGTTTTTTCTTCTTTAATTTTAATGTGTTAAGCGACATCAATATTTTTATTCTTATTTCTTCTATAATTCATCAATATTATGTGTATTACGATTAAAAAATTCGATGTTGTTATCTTATACGACGATATTATTGAAAATTATTTTTTTTAACTCGAATGATTTATTTATAATTAGTGTATTATTAGGGTTTGTCACCTAACAATGTAGCATGGCTGATTTTTATGGTTCAAAACATAATATTTTCATAAATAATTTGTAATTAATTCATTTTTGCAATTAAAATTTTTATATTATTTATATAAAAAAAATCCCAAGTAATTTTAAAGTTGAGGAAGATTTCAATACTGTAGGAATAAATCTACCTTCACCATGACTAATAACAGGCAAAGTAGAATATGTGTGATGAGGATGAATTTGAAATTTTCAATATGACTTTTATGTGTTGAACTGTGTGGACGAGAGACCAGAGTTGATTGTAATGGCCAGCAAAAACATAGAATATGTCTTTTGCCCTAAATGCACGAATCAAGCCATTTATTAGCGGTAGCATTAGAGGTGCGCAAATTTCAAGTAAAATCAAATTAATTCGGTTAATCGATCAGTTAATCGAATCATTAAAAATTTGTTTCAATTATATAATTATTATTTTAATAAATGATTAGTTTTTTGGGTAAAAATAAATTATTAGTTTTAATAAGTATTGAAAATACATGGAAACTATAACTTAAGTTATAAAATGATTTTTTTAATATATTGGTGTGATTATATAGTAGTATATGTTCATACTTTCTTAACCTTTTGATAATGCGCACACATTTGCACACACAGATACTCAAACTTGGATCTCCTAGGATGAATAACATCCTCTTTACTGCTGGAGCCACTAGTTGGGTTCTAAGTTATAATATGTTAAATTGTGAATTTTTGTTAAAAAATTTTTTGAGTCTAATTTATAATTAATACAGAACAATTTTGAAAAATAAAAGTAGAAATATATGAAAATAAATGAAAGATTTCCATAAACACTTCAAAGCATTTTTTATTTTTCCTTTTTATGTTTAAAAAACTATAAAAAAAAGTTAAATGTTTTTAACACAGACAATGTTATTTTAGGAAAAACAATTCTGTAGTTTGTTAAATTAATAAATTTAAGTACTGAATATAATTAATGAAAACAATTAACTGCGTAGGTCTGTTCTTTGTAGCCACCACAGCAAAACAGGTCATTAGCGGCACTTTTCGCGGCGTTTGGAAAAAAAAGCGCCGCAAAAGGTAAAACATTAGCTGCCCTTTTCTTAATGCGCCGCAAAAGGTAAAGCATTAGCGGTGCTTAACAAAAGCGCCGCTAAAGGTGGGGTCATTAGCGGCGCTTTACCCACAAGCGCCGCTAAAGGTGGGGTCATTAGCGGCGCTTTATCACAAGCGCCGCTAAAGTTCAAGTCATTAGCGGCACTTTCTCTAATGCGCCGCTAAAGGTAGGGTAATTAGCGGCGCTTTCCCTCAAGCGCCGCTAAAGGCCAGGTAATTAACGGCGCTTTAACTCAAGCGCCGCTAAAGGTATGATCATTAGCGGCGCTTTCCCTGAAGCGCCACGAAAAGGTCGGGTCATTAGCGGCGCTTTCCCTCAAGCACCGCTAAAGGTAGGATCATTTAGCGGCGCTTTCATTCAAGCGCCGCTAAAAGGTCGGGTCATTAGCGGCGCTTTCCCATAAGCGCCGCTAATTTATTTAAATTTTATATATCTTAAAATTAAATTAAATTTATAGTGGTGTGATTACTTATGGTAGTATCTACTCATACTTTCTTATCCTTTGACAATGCACACACAGGCACTCGAATCCGAGACCCCAAGGATGAACAATATCCTCTTTCCAATATATTTATACTTATGTGTAGGACCTTCCTGGACCTAATATATCAAACACTTGAGATTTCTATCACCTGCTTTTGGTTATACTTTGGATTTTCAGCCATTCTTAGATTATATCATTAACATTATATGTGGGTTCGGTCTTGCCCTATTCCATTATCATCCCTAACCTGTCATCATTGTCAAGCTCAAACTTTGGACCTTTGCTGGATCATTTGAATTAAGTTGATCCAGGAAGGGTTTTGAAAAGGAAAAGCTAGCCGAGCACACCATCACAAATGAAAAAAAGAAAAAAGCACGTGTATATATCATGGCCTATTTATATACCCACACGTGCACATGTTCCATGCATGGATTGCCCAGCAGCAACTAGGGATAGGGATTTTGTTTAAAGATTACATATAGCCATATAGACCAAATATAAGATAGATTTTTAGTAATGCTTCATCTCAAAAAGGGATAAATTATTGCGTGTGTTTGTTTGTTAAAATTTCGAATGTTATAAAAAATAAATTTCAATTAAAAAATTATAATATATTAGTAATAGAATTATTTGACATTTACCTCATATCTTTAGTAAATTTTATAATATAATTCTGTTTATTAAATATTATTTTAATTTAATAAAATATCATTAATAATTTTTTTAAAAAATTAAACATAATATTTAATTAAACTTTATTATATTTATTTCATTTTTGTAATAAGAATATAAAATGTGATAAAGTATTGGAGCCCATCGGAGAAGCTTTGATGGAAAACTAGGTCTAAGGGCTTTGCACAAGCTCTTAGCCCATGCCTATATGTTCTTTTTTTTTTCCTTTTCCTTTAAACTTGTAATAATTTTAATTTTTTTTTGGAAAGATATAAATTATAAAAATTAAAAATTAATATGTTTATTATTTGTAATTTAATCAACCAATTCAGATAAGTTACTTGTCGTTAAAATGATTTGGATTTTTTTTTAACAATTTTATTATAAATTTTGATTATATTTGTTTTTTTGATATAATATCTATAATTATATATAACCTCTTCCCAACCCATAAATAGAAAATAATGCACTTCAGTGCACCCACGTCCTCCTATATTGACAACAATATCCATACCGATTAAACCAAAATTCGATCGAAAAAATGGTATTGATAGTTGATATATATAATTATTAATAAATTAAGCCCATAATAGAAACCCAAATTCCAATAAAATGAAATGGGTTTATACCAATAACTCAATTAAACCTAACCCAATAAATTAACCCAAATTAATCTAAATATTAAAATATCTATAACTAAACCCAAATTATTATCTACTAAAAAATGCTATACGAAAATCCCTTCCCCTAAAACCACCACGATCAGTAGTTCGGAGTCTCTTTCTAGTTCGTTCTCACTGTCAAAGCAAGCGGTGGCACTGGCACCGGCACCGACACCGGCGACTCATTCACCTCAGTTCTCATCGCTCAGATTCTTTCTAGTCTCCCCGTTCATTCTCCTTTCGATCTTACCGTTCTGCCTCCCTCTTTCAGATTCACTAAGGTATTCTTCGATTTAGGCTTCAACCTCCTTGGATTTTTTGGGTTTAGGGTTAATTTTTATGGGTATTGATTTTTATTTGTGTTCTTTAGAATTACTACTTAATTTTGTGTGTTTTTATTAAATATATATACTGATTGGAGACCACTTGTTTTACATTTATTTCTCTTTATTGCATAATACTATAGTTTGCATGACGCCTTCAGTTTTAGGTAATTAACCAAAGCTTCGTTACATCTATGCTGGTTTAATTTCACTTTTATGAATGTTAGGACTGGAAAATTTTAAACCCTTGTTCTGCTCTTACTGCTATAGTTGATTGAATTTTAAACCCTTGTTCTGCTCTTACTGCTATAGTCGGTTATGGCAAATTAAGTCAGTCAATTTGGTTATTATAGATTAGTGTCTGTTAAATTAAAATAACAGACTGAACCAACCGAGATAACTAAATGCTCATCCCTAGAATAGCAGGCCGTTATAGCTGCTATTGATGTGAAATTTTTTCACACTTCTATTGAGGTCTTTACCAGTGGATGACAGTCCCACAACTGCAAAATAGTGGATGCAACACCACTATGCCACCCCTATTTTCAACCATTGTTCTGCTCTTACTGCTATAGTTGATTGAATTTATCAAATCCTTTTATATTTCTATCTAATGCTATGATTTAATTTGTTTATAGGATTACTCAAAAATGTATAGTAATGAAAATGTTATGATCATTGAGGACAAGAGTAAATGGTATGCTTGGTTAACGAATGCCTTAGAATATATCAAAACCAGCTTGTCTTTGATCTGATTTCCAAGGTTTGTTTGGAATATACCAAGCCCTGGAAATTCACCTAAACGCAGGGGTTTATCATGCAATACAAAAATGACAAACTTTGAAATTTAGAATGATACAGATTCCTGTATATGTCTATTACATAAATAGCTCTCCCTAGTAAAAAAAAAAAGCACCACACTAGTACTCTACATCTCCTTTCAGACAGGGATGATAAAAAGCTCATATAGAAAGAAAATCATAAATGCATAAACTGCAGGCCAAAGACTTAATCAAGAATATAGAGATCCCCACAAGGGGAAAAATAATATATGGTTTAATCTTCTCCTGAAAGTAAAAAAAGTTAATCAAGGTTATCCCTGCTCCCAATGATTTGCTAACCCAAATAGTTGAATCAATAGCTTCACATCTTGAAAACCAAATTCTAAGCCCCTGTTCACGTTTCACCTGAATAGCCTGCATAAAATAAGTGCAGATGCTTCAGGGACCAACAACTGAATCCAAACAAGATGGTCTGGCTTCAACAATTTCACATTTTGTTCTCAACTAATTATATTTATTCAATGTTGAATCAATGGAAGTACATGATTCTCACTCAGTGCACACAGCATGTAGATCACAGAAGCAACATCCGATCATTAGACTGAAAAAACCATTCATAACTTACCAATTTACCTACAAAACGACTCCTGGTTAAATGTTTTGGTCACATTAATTTTATAATCTCATCCCAACTAGCCTCAAAAGCAGATCTGGTTAAATGGTTTAATCAAAGCTCTCTTGGATAAGTTTTTTTTCCAAATGGCTAAACTATTTTTCGGCTAAGTTTGCTCAAGGTGACATTACAGCTTTTATCATATAGGGATCACATCCCAAACCCATAGATAACATTTATAAATTTTTTAAGATTAGAATAATGATATTCTACAACTAAAAACTTGTATGGAACACATGTTATGGTGCACTTGTTAATCCATCTCCCTTATGAAGCAAAAGTTGGTGGACCGGTTTCTATCGGTGGATGTATCCTATAGAGAGGTGCTAATTAATTTGCAAAGCTTTCATTCATTGATTAATATATCTTTAGTTACACTTTTTGATAATGTTGGATATCGTGTTTAGGTTTCTATGCAAATTGAAGTCTTATTGCCGTAATAAGCGTTATCCAGAAGGATCAATTGCTGAAGGTTACTTAGCTGAGGAGTGTATGACTTTCTGCTCTAGATATTTAGAAGATGTTGAAACAAGATTGAATAGACCAAGTAGAAATGCTGGGCTCAATAATGATCATAGCTTAGCTGAAACTTATCTATTTCAAACTTGTGGACAACCAATCGGGAAAGTTGAAATCGCACACTTAGATGATATATCTTGGGTACAAGCACATCGATATGTTCTTTTTCACCACGATTCAATTGAACCATTACGCAAGTAAGTTTTAGAATTTCATAAATATTCATCCTTTTCATCTGTTTATTTTTTTTGCTAACTAATTTATTAACTTTTTAACATAGTGAGTATAAACAACTCTTGAGATCTCGTTCACGCTCCCGAAGATTACAACATCGAGAGATTCATAAGTTATTCACAGAATCTTTTCATGAATGGTTAGAGCAGATGGTATGCAACTGAAGCTTTCAATGATAAATAATAATGTTTTCGTATAACATTATAATTAATCAATTTACTTTCAATTCGATAGGTTTGGAGTGGGAAGGACGTCAGTGAAGAAGTTAAATGGCTTTCCCAAGGTCCTAATAGAGTAGTAAAAAGATATAATGCCTTCTTGATTAATGGATTCAGGTTTCATACAAAATCTCACGAAAGATTAAGGAGAACTCAAAATTCTGGAATAGTTGTTAATTCTTCAATTACAAGCTATGCTAGTGCTAAGGACAATAATCCTATTGAAGGAAATGTGGAGTATTACGGACTTCTTTCGGACATTATTGAGTTGGATTACTATGGAAAATGGAAGGTTGTTTTATTTCGATGTGATTGGGCTGATGTTAATACTGCTCGAGGAATTAGAAAAGATCAATTTGGTTTTACAATGGTGAACTTCTCTCGATTAATTCACACTGGGCAACAATTGATGGACGAGCCGTATGTATTTTCTTCTCAAGTCAAACAAGTTTTTTACTCAAGAGATCCAACTGATGAGGGTTGGTACGTTGTACTTCGTAACACCCCTAGAGACTTGTTTGACATGGGCAGTGGGAGTAGAGATGACATGGACGAAAGATCAGAAACTTTGCCTTTTCCAGAACAAGACTTAAATGAAACTATTCTTAGTACTAGTGCACAATCTCAATGGGTTCGCCAGGATGTGGATGAAGATATTTACGAATCATAATGTAGTAAGATTTTACGTTTTTTAATAATATGTATATTATAATTTAAATCTTGATCTTGTTAAATATATCCATTACTATTATTGTTGTAATTAGTTACTAATATTCTAACTATTTTATGCGTATTGCAGATAATATGCCTAGAAGAAAATTTCGAGAGCTAAGTATTATCCAAAATTCTCCAAATTCGGAAGGAACAAATAGTGAACAACAGACTGGCATTGGATCTTCGAATGCTCCAGAAACTGTAGAAATTGAAGGTATGTTAGGTATAATTTTCATGCATGTTTACTTTTCTTTTTTTATTTTCGTTTCAAATTCTAATATTAACATATACAATTTTTTTAGTTGAATATTCTGAGGGGCGCAGAACTCGAGGACGTACCGTATTAAAGGATTTATATAGCCTAAATCCTGAGGAGCGTGTCAAAGTATCTGCAAATAGTCATGGTCAGCCTGTTGGATCAGAAGCTCGACTTCTGGGAGGATACTTGGGCATAGTAGCACGAAATGGCAGTTTGTTGCCAATCAACTACAAGTCATGGCATCATATGCCTGATAGTAATAAAAATCAAGCTCTCGATAATATTAAGGTAATAAAGTGAATATAATTTATAATACTTTGATTTATTTTAATTTATATTTACTTTCTAAACTTGTGTTATTTGCAGGAAAGATTTGTTTTAGAGCTCTCAGACAATTATATAAAGAAATCATTAGGAAAGAAATGGAGAGACCATAAAAGTTCTATAAAGAAAAATTATTTTAAGAATAATATGAGTCTCGAAGATAAATTGAAAAATGTTCCGCCGGGAATGCTGAGGTACCAATGGGAAGAACAAGTTAGATTTTGGAGCTCAAAGAAAGGAGAGGTATTATGTACTACAAAACGCTTATAATTATTTCGGTTTATAGTATTTATTATATATGTAATAATAATTAATGTAGGATCGTGAGCGTGTTGGAAATACAAGTAGCCAAAAACAAAAATTCACGCACACAGCTGGATCGAAAAGTTTTGCTTGTATAGCTGCTGATAAGGTATTTTGAGTTTATTTATTGTGTCAAATATTAATTACTTTCTACTAATTAATATTTTTCCTACTATAATGTAGGAACAATTGTCAGGTCAAAAAATTGGACGACTTCAGCTTTTTGACATTACACATAGAAAAAAAGATGGATCTCCTATGACTTCTGAAGCTGCAGAAATTATGGTATATTAACTTAATAAAATTTGAATTATTTTAAATATTTATCATATTTAATTATAATAGTTTAATTTGTCGTTTATAATACAAATAATGTCAAGTTATGTTGCATTTGTTTGATTATATATTTCGTTTCTAACTTTTTGATTGACTTATTAGGATAAATTAAAAGATAAGAAGGCGGAGTATGAAGCGATGGCTTCAAGTGATAGTTCGGTTAATCTAGAGGACATTGATAACGGAGTTATTACTGAAGTTTTGGGTCCTAAAAAGTATGGTCGGGTTCAATTTCAAGGATCTTTTGTTAGCCCATCCCGATATTTGGATCCAACTCGCAGAGATACATGCCTTCGAGGAGTCAAGATCAAGCTGAAGTTCAGAGGTTAAAAGATCAATTGGCTCAGGTACAAGCGAGCACAGTTGAGCAAATTGCTCAACTTAAAAAGGAGGCTGCAACGAGAGAAGTAGAGGCTCAAAAAAAATATGATGAACTCCATCTAAAACTTAAAGAGGAGGTTGCAGTGAGAGAAGCAGAGTCTCAAAAAAAATATGAAGAACTCCACATACAACTTAAAGTGGAGGCAGCAGCGAGGCAAGCGAAGGAAGCAGAGGCTACAAGAAAGTATGACGAATTGCAGCTACAGCTTCAAAATATGATGAAAATGTTTCAGCAGATTTCAGCAGAATCCGTCCTCTTAGACTTTTGTTTTTTTATTTGAAAAGAATATACTACATTTGAAATTTATTTTTCATTGATTTATTAATTTAAATCATATATATATTTCTATCATTTATCATTTACCTTTAAGATTTGAAGTTATTTGTTGGATTTGCATTGGTTGGATTTTATATTTACAGGAAAAATGCTGAAATTCGGGTTCTATGTGAATTAAAAAGGGCTGTCAAAATCTGTTATATTAGCGACGCTTTTGGATAAAGCGTCGCTAAAGAACATGACCTTCAGTGGCGCTTGTGGAAAAAGCGCCGCTAAAAAACATGGCCTTCAGCGGCGCTTGTGGAGAAAGCGCCGCTAAAGAACATGGCCTTCAGCGGCGCTTTTTCGCATAAACGCCGCTATTTTTTGCGGCGTTATCTTTAGCGGCATTTTTTACGGCGATTTAGAAAGCGCCGCTAAAAAAATGTTTTCCTGTAGTGAGCACGAATTTTTTCTGCTCTATGTAGCATGTCTTTGTCTTTTGCTTATGTCTTTTGGAAGCAAATTTCTTTTCTTTTGTTTTTCTCTGGTTTTGTTGTTCTACCTTTGCTACAGTCTTGTGTTCATGCTATTGTTTGGATTAGTCATGGAGAAGGAGATGGCGGGTTTGTTGAAATAAATATCTAGCTGCCAAAACAAAGTCGGTGATATTCTTGGATTATGTAGATAATGGTTGTCCTATTCCTTAAGAGATTAGTTGATTTATTTACTCAAATTTTGTTATGCATATTTTGTGTATTTTTTGTTATATTCCAACCTATATAATGGCTTTATAAGTTATGAATAATAGTGTATTAACATTTTTTCTTATCTTGTGTTTACAAGTTAACACTGATATCAAAGCTAGGTTAAAAGAGCAGCAACTTATTGGAGAGAAAAAGTTAAGAGAGAGTTAAAAAAGAGGAGTGTATTAATTAATTTTTGAAGCAGCAAAACTAATACTCTATAACAATGGCATCCAAAACTTTTGTTCAACCAGCGATTCCTCGCTTTAATGGTTACTATGACCATTGGAGCATGCTAATTAAAAATTTTCTTCGGTCTAAGGAGTATTGGCAGGTTGTCTCTAAAAGAATCTTAGGACCAGTAGCTGGTACGATGACAGATGCGCAGAAGACAGAGTTCGAAGAGCTACAGTTGAAAGATCTCAAAGCAAAGAATTATGTTTTCCAAACAATTGATCGCACAATCTTGAAAACTATTCTTTGCAAAGATACTTCCAAACAAATATGGGATTCCATGAAGAAGAAATATGACAGTTCAAACAAGACTAAAAGGCAGTTGCTACAAGCTCTACGATCTTAATTTGAAACATTGCGAATGAAATCAAGAGAATCCCTTTCTGATTTTTTTCTCAAGAACAATGTCGATTGTCAACAAGATGCGGATTCATGGTGAGAAGATGGAGGATGTGATTGTTGTTGAGAAGATTCTTCGGTCAATGGCACCAAAATTCAACTACGTGGTCTGTTCAATTGAAGAATCAAAGGATATAGATATTCTATAACTTGACGAACTGCAAGCCTCTTTACAGTTCATGAGCAGAAAATAATTCAACAAGACAAAGAGGAGCAAGCATTACTGGTCTCATCCAATTTTCATAAAAAAGGAGGTCGAGGACGAGACAGAGGTAAAGAGAAAAATGAAGGGAGAGGCTCACAGGATCAACAATCTCAAGTTGATCGCAATTTCACATTTCGAGGAAGAGGAAAAGGCAGAGGAAGAGGACGTGGAGGCTACCGATCAACAACTGAATATTCAAAGTCAGTTGACAAGTCGAATGTGGAGTGCTATCGTTGTCATAAGTATGGGTACTATCAGAACGAATGCAGAACTAACATGCCAAAGGATAGTGGAGAAATATCGAATTTTGCAAAAATAGAAGAGGAGATATCTTTGTTGATGGTTTGTAACACCAAGGAAGACAGGAACAAGCAATTATCGTACCTAGACACCGGTTACATCAACCATATATGTGGTGACAAAGAAATATTTTCAAATTTGGATGAGTCATATAGAGACAACATGAAGTTTGGCAACAATACCAAAATTTCTATTATGAGAAAAGGCCGAGTAATAATCAGAACAAAAGGGAATAATTTTCAAATAATTTCTTATGTTCTTTTTGTTCCAGATTTGAAGACCAACTTGTTAAGCATTGGCCAATTGCAAGAGAAGGGCTATGAGATTATAGTAAAAAATGGTATTTGTCACATTCTTGATGACAAGTTAAGCTTGATTGCTCAAACTAAAATGACAATAAACAAAATGTTCCCTCTCTATTTGGATAATGTTTCCCAAACTGTTTTTCAACAAGGCTTAATGATGATGCTTGGTTATGGCACTTTCGCTATGGTCATCTGAATTTCAATGGATTAAATACACTACAGTAGAAGAAAATTGTGGTTGGCCTTCCAATATTTTCTACTCCAAACGAGATATGTGAAAGATTTATTGTCAGCAAGCAACATAGAAGTCCATTTCTGAAAGGAAAAACACAAAAAGCAACAGAGCTGTTGGAGATTGTGCACTCTGACCTCTGCGGACCAATCAATCCTACTTCCAATAGAGGTAAACGATATATAATCATATTTATTTATGATTTGAGTCACAAAACATTGGCTTATTTTTTTACAAGAAAATCTGAAGCCTTAACAACTTTCAAAGCTTTTAAGGTAATTAGTGAGAAAAGAAACAAAATGTCCAATTCAGGTGCAACGCACGAATCTTGGTGAAGAGTATAACTCACATAAATTTACAGATTTTTGTAACACACATAGAATTAATTGACAACTAACTGCAGCCTATACTCCACAACAAAATGAGGTATGTGACAGAAAGAACTGCACAATCATGAATATGGTAAGAAGCCTTTTGGCGATGAGTAAGGTGCCAAAGAGTTTTTGGCCTGAAGCTGTCAATTGGAGTCTTCACATCTTGAATAGAAGTCCAACAATAGTTGTTCAGAACATGACATTGAAGGAGGCAAGGAATGATCGCCAATCAGTAGCTGATTACTTCAGAATTTTTGGATGCATAGCTTATGCTCATTTTCCAGATGTATAGAGGAAGAAGCTTGATGACAAAGGCGAAAATTGTACTTTTCTTGGTGTGAGTGATAATTCGAAAGCTTACAAGCTATACAATCCTCACACTAAGAGGATTATTATAAGGCGTGATGTGATTTTCGATGAAGACAATTTTTGGGAATGGAATGAAAAAGGTATTAAGAAAATTGTACTAGCAGATCTTGAAGATGGTGAAGAGTAACTAGTCAGAAATACAAAGCAAGAGTATATGACTCAAGATGAGCCAGCGAGTGATTCAGCTACAGCCTTAAATCAACATCCACAATGGGTCAAAAGAAGACCTGCATGGATGGCTGACTATGAGATAATTGGGATTAATCAATCTGATGATGACCCACTTGTAAATTTAGCTTTTTTTTCAGATTGTGATCCTTTAATCTTTGATGAAACTGTCTAACATTCAAAATAGAGAAAGGCTATGGCCAATGAAATTGCATCCATAGAAAGAAACAATATGCGAGAGCTAACTGGACTTCCTAAAGGACAGAAAACCATTGGCGTAAAGTGGGTGTATAAAAAAATTTGAACGAGAAAGGCGAAGTTGATAGACATAAGGCGTGGCTGGTTACAAAGGGATACAAGCAAGAGTTTGGAATTGATTACAAAAAGGTTTTCACTTTGATTGTAAGGCAGGATACTATCAGACTTGTGGTTGCATTGGCAACTCAAAATTCATGGTCGATCTTTTAGTTAGATGTCAAATCAACTTTCTTACATGGCGAATTGGAAGAGTAGATATTTGTTGATCAACCTTTGGGATATATTAAAGTAGGCAATGGGCATAAGGTGTATAAATTAAAAAAGGCTCTTTACGGTCTAAAACAAGCCTCACGAGCATGGTATAGTTGTATTGAAGAATGAGTCTGTTGGTTCAGTGGCAAGGTCTTAGCTTCTCCTTAGATCCTAGGTTCAAAACCCATTACGCACATTTCAACCAAAATATTTTATTTTCTTATTTTTACCCCATAAAAGTGAAAAATTTTCAAACTAGCCCAACCCAAACTATTTTTTAAATTTAGTCCTTAATTAAAATAATCTTAATTCTACATGAATTCCTAAATCCTATTTCAATTAGGAAAATAATTTTATAAATAGCTAATCTTTTCAAACCCTAAAGAATATATCTAAAGAATTTTTCAAGAAAAACTCTCAAAGATCTTTCTTTTCTCCTCCATTGCCAAATCAATTTTCAACCAAAATATTTCGAGGTATTCAAAATCATCCCTCTCCTCCCAAGAGTTCGTCGATCTCCTTATCCAAATTAAGGTTTTTATGTCTTGAAAATAGGTGTGGGATCTAAACTTAAATAATTGTGTATGATTAATTGAAGTATTAGAAAGTAAGTAATTTGAATAGGCGAACCTCCTGTATGTGAACCCTTATAGGTGAACACATTGGAAGAAATCTTGGTTTGAAAAAGGTTTTCTTGCACAGCAAAAAATAAAAATTTTGAAAATCGACTAGATTTGTGATATTTATAGTAACAAACCTTAATTGAATACGTACATGTGTTTTTGGATTAGCAGATCCTTGATATTTTTTGGCTTTCAACTAAATGATCTCCTTTTCTATTCTCATACCACAAACTGCTTCGAGTGTGGGCTCTAACCAATTAAACCAAAATAGAGAACTAGAAAAAGTTTTCTTTTAGGGGTGAAAATGAAAATTCGCTCTTTTTAATAGAAACCAGTAAAATTGTTATTCTGAAAAAATATATTTAAAAGTTGAGAATAAATTCTCTCTATTTTTCGGCAGAATAACAATCACTCAAAAGATATGTAAATAGCTCTACCGGTGCCATCTATTTATAGAAAGAGAATGTAAATAGCTCTATCAAATTTATTTTAAATAGAAAAATAACATCCTACTTAGAGGAGGAGAGGAGTGAACGTCCCACCTTTGTATTCTATTAGGGTTTCCACCCCCTTCATATTATATGAGAAGTTTTGGGCCTCTTTCACATCGTGTCCAATTACGAATACTTCTTGGGCCTTTTTTATCCAGTACTCTATATTATGACCCAACCTGATTTAGTTTTTCTATTTTCTCGAAATAAAATTTAATATTTACATATTAAATAATTTTCTCATCTCAATTTTAACCCCAATAAAATTTTGATGATTTTACCCTATGTAAAATTTTGATGATTTTACCCTTGTTAAACTTCAAAAAATTCGTTCAATATGTCACAACTCAACATATTCATTATGACCGAACGGTTTATCTTCATTTTCGGGCTTCAAAACAATCCAAAAACATAAACTCATTCTTCCATCATATTTTAAGTAATCCTATATATGATTGCAAATTTCCATTTCCATTTTGGAAATCTACATTAATTTCCAAATGATTCCATTTCCTCATTTCAAAGAAAACAATCATTCTTGAATGCTTCTCATTTCTTTCTTTCTATTCATTTTGTTCATTTATATTCAAACACACAATTCATTTTTGGTTTCAGTGAGCTAGCGGAGGCACCGATTGGAAATTGGTAGTTGAGGCTCTAATAATTTAAAATTAAGTTTCAGATTTTCTCTTATTAATTATAAACTCATTTAGTAACAAAGTCAATCCAGTATAGTATCATGACTGAGCTCTCCCCAACGACATACCATTAAGAAAGCAACTACTCAGTGCTCTTCCAATGACCTTGTCATAACTGTAAAACCCTCATAGGATATCCTTGATCTCTTTGGGATAATATTTGCTCTCCCAAAATGATCTTATTTTATCTTATGATAATTATTACATCACCCTTCATGAAATGTCAATTACTATAAAATAGTGATCAAGTCATTCATCAGAAAAACGGACGACCCATGGCCACATTTACTTATCATCAACCATGTAAGGCCAATGAGAGGATATAATATACCCATGTTTTGGGCTATGAATTCTATTATTGTGAATGACACTACATACTAAAGAAGTCGTACACCTAACACACTAGCTTTCAATTACTTATCTATTTGAACTCAGGCTTTTACATATATCAGAGTGTATGAGTCACGCATTCATAATCTGCCATCCACTCAGGATTTAGGTATGTCACACTGTGAACGTCACAAGTGAATCAATCCATAAACAGATTCAAAATCTATTCTGCTTGGGTCATGTCCGATGTACTATCAATCCAGTCAGTCACATCTATGTCTCTATCTTTTGGGAGTCATTCGCTCTGATACCCAAGATAAGGCATCTCCCTAATTAGACTTGATAAACGACATATTGATCTTTCAATCAATTTTCTCTTTTCCAATTAGAATAAGGACATGTTTAGGTTCGTCTACTAATACAAGTTATCTTTCTGTACTACGATTCGACCATGTAATATCGCTTAGTATTAGTTAAATATTAGACAACCAATGAGTAACATTTGCTTCCATTTTGCTTTGCATGCAAAAACCATGTGAGGACAATTATACTAAATATATTAATGTAATCAATGAATTTGTTTCATTAATCAATGAAGAAAATACTACACTTAGGGCACCAGATCCAACAAAACTCCTGTATATGAACCTCTATAACGAACCCTTTATACGAAACCCCCATACATGCAAACCCATATGCAAAACCTTATATAATTTAGTATGCAAGCTCTTATTACGTTTATGTAAACCCTAGAAGGAATATAAATGCGAACTCTAATTGTTTTTCCATGCAAACTCTATCTATTTTTCATGTAAACTCTATCTTTTTAAACATTCGAACCCTATCTGTTTAAACATACGAACCCTACATGTGTTAATATGCGACCCTTATATGTTATTTATGTGAACCCTACATATACTAATATGTGAGCCCTATCTGGTTATTATGATAACTTTAAATGGAATCCCTAATATGTGCGAACCCTAATGTATACAAATCCTGAGGTATACGAACCTTTATTGCTCACTCCTTGTGAATTAGTATGTGAATCCTATAGGTGCAAACCCTACATGTGCAAACCTTATATGAGTGAACCTTACATGTGCAAACCTTACTTGTGAATCCGTATGTATGTGTTAGCCGAACGAGGCATATTAACTCGCATTAAGATATTGTATATGTGAAATTATTTTTAGATCGTATAAAATAAAATGTATATGTGAAATTGATATGAATTATTTGAATAAACACATGTCCATGATTGTCAGATTGAAAATCCATACATTGTATTGAAAGGTAGAATGTGCTTGTTAAGCATAGTAATTTATTATTGATTGATAGCATGACAAACTAAGTTTATGTGCATAATTACATGAAATTGGGAATGGAGGATGAAAGAGTTCCGTTGGAGAAAGTGGCAAATTAAGTCCACATTGAAAGTCATTACTGGACGAAGTAAGCTACAATATTAACATAACTAGATAAATTAGGATGATAGTTTAAAAAGTCATCAAAATCGAGCAACCGGGGTGGTAAGTTATTATAGTAAAAGTCATCATCACAAATGACAAGTGAATGGCCATCTTCACCGGAAAATCTAGGATGGTCAGTTACTGATATGTGTTTGGAGTGTCAAACAATGCTCAAGAGCAAATAGGATGGACGGGTGGGAATTAAAACAAGAATGCATTGCATCATGAATATAAAACTATATATGCATTGATTTACTATATGCTCCTTATATTATGCTACAAACTAAATGCTTTACTATTTAAATGATTATATATAATGGTTTAAAAATTAGACTCACACTGAGCCATCTTAAGCTCATTTCCCCTTTTACTTTACGTCTCAGGTAACACAGAGAACTAGGAATTAGAATGGCATCAGAGGAATCTTGGATTAGCAGCTTTTTATTATTATTTGAAACTTTCATTGAAAGTTTCCTTAAATCGCTTTATTTTTAGATTGTAATTGTTGATTCTTTCTTCTTCTTTTTTATCTTAGGTTTGAGATTGTTTAGCTTATTTATTTTAAGCATGATACTTAGTTAATACTTTGATTTTTGCAAGCTATATGGTTTAGAAGTTCATTATATGTAACAAATATTTTCCACTACTTTACAAAATACTTAAAGTTTTAATAAGGCTTTTCTTAAAAACTTTAAATCGTTTTCCAAAACTTCAAAATAATAAAATTGTAATTGAAATAAAAAAAAATAAAAAAAACTTCCATAGAAATCAATTTAAGCAAAAAAAAAAACAACTTTACAAGATCATTTTGGTAATCGAATGTAACGCCTTTAACTTAGTCGAAACTACTAGGCTGAGTAGGAGATGTTACATTAGGTGGCATCAGAGCTAGATTTTCTAAACATCATTTAAACTTTTAAAGGAGTATGCATGCATAGGAATAAATTATTTTGGAAAACTAGTTCGAGGAATCCAATGCGAGGTACTGTAGAAAACTTCCGAAGTAGTAAGAAAACCATAGGTAGAAACGTAGTATAGAATGAAAACTTAAACTAAGTACTAATTGCTTGAAATTATCTAATTCCATAAAGTATCATTATGAACACTCAATGCAAACGTGGTAGGAGTATTGCGTATGGTTGTACCCGTTGAACCGCCCATGGCACAAGAAGAAAACCCAACTCAGGAATATGAAGAAAATTCTATCGTCAATGATGGTAGAGGTTATGAGAATAGAGATTTGGGAATGAGAAATCAGAATGATCGAATCGTTGGAGACGATGCTGTGGCTCAAGCTATGTTGAGAGCTTTCCAAAGGATCGCCAGATTTGGTAATGGTAATGGAAAGACGACCGCAAAAAAACTCAAATTTAATGGGGTCAAATTGTTCAAAGGAGTCTTCAGAACAACTCCAACTGTAGTGGAATACTAGATGGAAACGATAGAAAGAATTCTTAAGGACCTAGCTTGCACTCCGAAAAAAATTAAAAGGAGACGTGTCACTATTAAGAGACAAAGCCTATAAATGGTGGCAAGTTGTTGTTAGGGGAATGCTTACGAAGCGAAAAAACTTGGAATTATTTTCAGGATGCTTTTCATGAAAAGCATATGGGTCCTCGCTATGTTTAAGCTCGTAGACGTGAATTCATCAAACTAAAGTAGGGAGATATGTTAGTTTCAGAGTACGAAGTTGAACTTCTAATATTGAGTTGCTATACTCCCGGATTAATAGAAATGGAGGAAGATAAAAGCGCAAGGTTAGAAGAGGGGTTAAGATATGACTTGAAAGTAGAAGTGGCACTCATTTAGGAAAGAAATTTTGAAAATTTGGTTGAAAAGACCAAAATCTTAGAGGAAATAAAATGTACAAAACGAGAAAAAAGACAAAAGGTTCCAAATAAGAGAGATTTAGGATCAAACAGTTCGAACCATTGCCCAACAAAAAGGGCTAGGCCACAACCCAAGTGCACTGACGAGCGTACTCCAATGTATTAGTATTGTGAGAAACATCACACAAGAGAATGTTGGAAAAAGATTGGTGCATGTCTTAAGTGTGGGTTAAAGGATCGTCAAATAAAAGATTGTCCTCGTTGGAACAAACCCACTCAATCGTAAAGTCAGGGCCAAAATCAGACCCAAAGACAAGGAAATCGTGGTCCCAATCGAAACAATGGAAACCAAGGCCAGAAAGAGTCAGCACAAAGTGCAAACCATGTATAAGCAAGGCAACCAACCTTAGTTTATGCGACAAGTGGACAGGAGGATAAGGATGTCGTCGATGTCATCATAGGTACATTCCTTATCCATTTTATGCCCTCCTTTGCTTTAATTGATGTTGGATATACTTATTTGTATGTAGTGTTGAATATGGTTGAAAATGTAACACCCCTATACTCGGTTTATACGTATAAATTCAATATAGAAGCATTACATTACAATACGATACAGAAAGTAGAGTAACAGAAAATTTTCTTTAAAAACTGATATCTTTTAAGACCATTCGAGTCAAAATATTGTATACTAATCATTTCATTTCATAATTTATAACGTTCGAGATAATATTTTTCCCACTCATTAGGGACTCATACAAGTACTATTGTACATGCCATTTCCTTTAAAATAAATACCTATATTTGGAGTCCTCCAAAAGATGATGTGATGTGATGAGAGGTCCCTGAACTCAACTTTACTCCTTGTAACTTTGTACCTACGCGTTAAAATAAACGCGTTAAGCCGGTGAAGGCTTAGTAAGTACTACAAGTGTCATTAATCATTCTTCTTTTAATCACTCATTTCAAACTTATTCATGTAAAATATATAGCTTTTATGTATACAACATTTAACTTACATTAGTGTTATGAATTCACATATTCTTCCTCGTTTTACATTTTAGCCATTCTAATCTCTTAGCTTACTTAGTTTTATCATTCTTTGATTTCTTATACATATATTACACTTACCTTTCATGCGATTATCATTTCACTTACTTCGATGTCATAATTTGCACATTCCTTCTTTTTCACATTATTTACCCTATTAACAAGACTCGGACCTTGACGGATACACGGATCCAACCAAACACTCCAGAATGGCATCCAGTGCCTCATCGGATAGTTCGAAGCAATAAAGTGACACCCAATGTCTCATCGGCCTAGCCGAAGTAAAGTGGTACCCAGTACCTCATCGAATCTATCCGAAGTAAAATAATGACACCCAGTGTCTCATCGACTCAAGGTCGAAGTATCCCTGAACTCTTCCAATCTTATGGCATGCCAACTATATCTGACTCAGCCCGACTAGTTAATAGGGATTTTCAACTTACAATTCATATCACTTTCAATTCCAATTTCACTTTCACTTTCAATTTTGATCACAAATTATTCACAACTTATACATCATATATACATAATCACATATTTCTCACATATATTTCCTCAATGGCTTTCACAGTATCACCATTTTATCATATAATCAATATTTATAATTAAACACATTATATTTCACATATACATTGTTCATCACATATATAACATCATATACCTCTTTACTCTTATTTTCACATTAATTTTCAAAACTGTCAATTTGAGTCATAGTCACTAAATTATTTATATCTTGAGCTAAAAAATTCGAAATTAATATCCGCTTGATGTTCTTGAAACTAGACTCAAATATATTTTTACCATAAAAATTCCAGAATTTTTAATTTGGTTATTTTGTACAGTAAATTCTTTCAATTTAGCCCTTCTCTGCTTCCTAACAGTTTCGACCTTTCTTTACTAAAAATTATTTATCTTTTAGTACAGAGATCCAATAATGTTCTCGTCTATTTATTTTGAAAATAGACTCATTAAGGATTAAACCATATAAATTTAAGTCTCTAATAATTTTTATACATTTTTCTATGATTTTTCAAAGTCAGAACAGGGGAACCCGAATCCACTCTGACCTTGTTACACTAAAACTAGTATATCTCAGAATGTAATTTTCCTTTTCTTTCACTATTTCTTCCATATGAAACTACATTTAATAATATTTAATTAAATATTTAATTCAATCTCTAACTCTTTTTATACAATTTTTGGTGAATTTTCAAAGTTAATACTCTGTTCTATCCAAACTGTTTTAATGGACATGCTTCCTTTTTCATGTCTCTTTACACTAAATTTCATTTAATCACACATAATCAACACTTATAATTAAACATATCATTTTTATCATAATTAATCATATATGTTAAAATTATAAACACTTTAATTTAATTAATTCTAAACCTTTTAATACTTGTAGTACTTACAACTCTTGTAGAAAGCTTCCTTTCTCTCTTTGATCTTCTCTTTTCCTTTCTCTTCAATTGAGTCCTTCTCCTTCTTTTCTTTCTCTTCAATTTCATACAAAACACATATATTCACATGTAAGATAAAAATTCTAGCAACTAATATTTTCATGCCAAAACATAAATTAAACATGTATGACATGCTAATCTCTCCATTACTTACCTTGACACTTGAAAATTCCAAATTACCAACTTGAGCTCTTGCTCCTTAACACTTCAATTATGGATTTTCTCATGAAATTCAGGTAGTTAATAGCTTAATCTAATGATTTTCTTAAAGAAATTCCAAAGAAAAATGGAAGATTGAAGCTTGGATGCCTTAGAAATTTAAGAAGAAATGATGAAGAAAATGAAAAGAAGAAATAGGTGGAGATGGGGTAGTTACGGCAAAGGCAAAGAGGAAATGGATGATATAAAATCATCCCTTCTTTAATTCTCCAGACATTTCTAATAGAGTATCTAAACTTACCAAAAAATGGTCTAATTCTCCTTAGGTCCTTAGACCTTTCATCACTTCTACACTTAAGTCCTTTCTTCAATCATTACTCATTCTAAAAATATCCAATATTCTAAATTACCATTTTACCCATCTCTCAAATTCTTTAGAATTTTCCCTTAAAATATCTCACTTAATAAAATGGTAAAATTGCACTTTTAGTCCCTGGACATTCCAACTTTACACTTTGGCCCAATTCTTTGTCTCCAAAAATATCTTCCACCAAATTACCCTTTTGCCCCTCCTTAATCAATCTAATTCCCATGATGACTCAAAATTTAATTTGGATAATTCGCTATTTAGTCCCCTATATTTTCTCTCTTTTACTATTTAATCCTTAAATTTTTCTAACCTTCATCACTTCAACTAAACATTTCTAATTCTCAATTTTATCACTGTTCCAAATCCGGTTCAAGCACGCGGATGTTACAGAAAAACTAAACGAAAAAGTAGAAAAAAACAAGTAATGTTATGACAGTAATAAGCCTAATATGACAAACAGTCAGGGTAGATAGAATTTACAAAAAATGTTTGTTGGAGTTTGATAACTCTAATTTATATAGACTTTTAGAGCACCTTTAAACTAAGAATTTATGCAAATTTTGATTATTTTGATAGTGAATTATGTGTTTTTAGTTCATATTGAGAAATTGGGCACAATTAAAGTGAGATTTGTAATTTTTAAGTAATTAGGTGTTAATTTTACATAATTTTACCTTATATTGTTGCATGTTTAAAATTTCATAATTTCTGCTAAAATTCTTGCATCTTGGTACATTGATTTGTTCAATGTTTGAAGCTAGTATGGATGACATATGCACATATGCTAAATAACAATCAGCATGGGATGACAAAGCCAAGGAACTGGACTCAAAGAATTCATTTTAACCCAGCTTGGAAGTGGGTTGCTGAAAAGGACAAGTATGCCTTCAAATTGGAGCCCAAACCGTCCATTAAGGGGGAAAGAAGCTCAAATTTGACAATGAGCAACCTAACCAGCTTTAGAACAATTAAATTAGGGTCCTTATATGCGTAAAATAATCACAAATCAACCCCAACAAGTTCCCATGATTGTTTTCCAACCCATGCCCTTAACTCGAGAAAAAAATCAAGCTAGAATCATGATCAAATCAACCCCTCTTTCCACAAAATATGGCCGACCATGATTGAGAGATATCCAAGGGATGTTCATGCTATTTTTAGAAAACTCTCAAGCCTTCCCTCATGTATAAATACCACCTCTCATTTATCCGTCGTCACTCAACATTCATTCACTTTTCTCTTCTCTCTTCCACGCCTAAACCCTCTACACTCTTCATTTTTCCATCCTCTCTTCAAGAGTTTCCCTAGTAAGTAGTTCTTGAAAGAAAAAGCTCTCTTGGTTGACCACCTTGAGGAGTAATTTTAAAATGACCAACAACAAAAATCAAAGGAAGCCACCACGTATAGTTCTCGGGAAATCGTCGAATTCATCTTAGAGTTTCTTCTTCCTTTCTCTTCAAATTGTTCTTTGCTTTAAACATGTTTACAAGTTATTTGATTGCTTTTTAATTAATAATAATGACTTAAATTGTTTCAACTAGAATGGTTGTAATGCTTTGATTCGATTCATTCAATTCATGTTTATATTGTTTTGTTCCTCAATTGTTTATGCTTCCAATTAAAATCATTCATGTTGTTCATGCATTAAGATATGTTTGAATGCATTAGAATTAACTGCTTAATCCGAGTAAGATGATAATTAATGGACTCAATAATTGGAAGGTGCATGCTTAATTTATACTCGAACAAGAATAAATTAAAGGTTAGTAATGACTCCAAAAAAATACTATTACTTTGAATAACTTTAGATTTATGTGATTAAATTGTTTCAAACCTAATCTGATCCTGTTTCTTCGCATAAATTTTAAGGAATCCATAGTTAAATGGTGAAATAAAAATATGAACATTTCCTAAGTATAATACTTCGAAAGAACTTATAATAGATTCCAAGTTAATAAATGATCAAGTTGCCATGGAATTTTTCCAGAACATTTGTGAATCATGGTAACAAATGAAATAAATCAAGAGTTCTAATTTTTCTAGTTTGTTCATGTTATTGTTGTTAAAGCTTGTGAATTGCTGCTAATAATTCATTATATAATTTATTTCATCTCATTTTAGTTTTTAATTTAATTAGGACATCCATCACCTACACATATTTTATTTCCTTAACCAATTTGTAAATTCTTAATTTTACAATTATTGATTAACAGATACAATTCCTGTGAAGACGATACTCTTTTACTTATTCATTACTTAATAACAATTGTGTACACTTGCACATTCTATCGCGAACCAAAGTTGTAAGAGGAAGTTTTTCCCACTGATCTCATGGTATTGCCATTCGAGGAATTCGATCTAATTCTAGGGATGGACTGGTTAGTGGAGCACCAAGTAAATTTGGATTGAGCTTTGAAAAGGGAAACTTTGAGAACCAAAGACGACAAAAAAATTATCATGGTGAGAAACAAGTTACTTGTCAAAAGTGATCTCAGCCATGGTCACCAAAAAGTTGGTTCGTAAAGACTACAAATCATTCCTAGCCTAGGTCAAGGATGTTAAAATCACCAAACCCAAAGCAAACGACATTTGAATAATTAGTGAGTTTCCCGATGTTATTCCTGAAGAATTGTTAGGGTTACCTCCAAACTGCGAGGTGGAGTTCAAAATTTAGGTGATGTTAAGAACCGCATCGATGTTAATAGCTCCTTATCGTATGGCACCAAAGGAGTTAAAAAAATTAAAAATCCAAATTCAGGAGTTGTTAGATCATGCATTCATTAGACCCAGTATTTCTCCTTGGGGTGCATCAGTACTATTAGTGAAAAAGAAGGATGGATCACTTAGACTTTGCATTGATTACCGTAAACTAAATAAGCTAACTGTGAAAAAAAATACCCTTTTCCAAGGATATATGACTTATTTGATCAATTTCGAGGTGTCACTATGTTCTCCAAAATAGATTTAAGGTTGGAGTATTACCAACTAAAGGTTAAAGAGGAAGATGTACCCAAAACAACCTTTAGAACTTGTTATGGTCACTACGAGTTTTTAGTCATGTCATTCAAATTAACAAACGCATCAGCAACATTCATGGATCTTATGAACCGCGTGTTTCAACCTTTCTTTGACCAATTTGTCGTAGTCTTTATTGATGACATTTTGGTGTACTCAAAAATCAAAATAGAGCATGACGAACACTTGAGGACCGTGTTACAAATCCTACAAGAAAAGAGACTTTTCGCAAAACTTAGCAAGTGCGAATTTTGGCTTAAGTAAACTCACATGACACTCACCTACAATAGCTTAACTTCAAATCCAAACATCCACCATGAAAACAGCAGTAACCACTACTTACAGAACATAGAAACAATCATTATAAACTCATTTATATATAAATTTCCATCATCTCGAGCATTTATATCCCCCATGCAAAGCCTTATGTTTACATCATTTAGTTCGTACATTCCTTACAGACTTAATTCTTCATAATCTAACATGCAAAATTGTAGTACTTACCCGAAGATAAAATAATCACTGATTAAACCAAGAATCTCAACTTCTAGCTTAAGGAGAAAGAATAGAATCAGTTTCAAAAAGAATCAAAGAGTAACAATGAAAGAAGAAAGAAGAAAGAAGAAAATTTTCTTTCTCTAACCAATCAACATGTGTCACTTAAATATTAGATCAGTCTAGAATGAACATTATTTTCTTTTTCACCTTCTAGTCGAGCTTTTTGGACTGTCATTATACCTCAAGAAGTAGAAAGAATTACAAACCCATCCCACCTAAAATTTTAGGAATTTATTAGAACCACTTGTTAAGTTGAATGATTATTAAATAATTAAATATTATTTTAATTGATATATATAATTAATCCGTATGAATATAATAATTATGATACTTAGAAGTAGAATAGAAATAGTAATCTTTAGCCACCAATATTTCCTTTTACTCTTCCTTTTCTTTCCCATGCCGATCAAGTTTGAGTTTTTTTCCAAATTCTTCTACGATCTTCCACGCCAGCTACATCGTTTTCATTAGCCGTTGAAATTGTCACTCCATTTTGATCTCACACTTGCTATCAATTAAAAATAATTTATACAAATTAAAAAAATCAAGATTTAAAATGAAATTATTTATATTTATTTCTGCAAAAACTTTTGTTGAAATTGGTAATAGTTACACATATTAATGAATTAAAATTTCACTTCAAATTTAAGAGGATTTAGTTAAAAATATTAAATCTGAAAAATGAATATGAAAAAAAATTAAGTCTTTTTAAAATATGAGCTGACGAATCAATTATTTTTTAAGTTTGTAATATTTTATATTATGTAATTTTTATATATTATGTAATTTATAACACATAAAAATTAAATTTTATAATGTAAACATTAAAATATTTTAAGATGACTATATATAAAATTATTAAATATTAAATTAAAAATAATATAAATATATTTTTAAAATTTATTTAAAAATAATATGAATAAATCTAAATTTGACTTAGTAATTTATAAATATGGATCTAAACAAATATAAAATATATTAATAATATATGATGTGGTCTACCATTGGAATTCTATAAATACCATGCATCAAAGTTATTGAACTTCATCTCCTTTCCATACTTGTACACACAAATTGCTGTGACAAAAACATGCCTTCGTCTTCTTCCCAGCAATTTGCATTTCTGCTTTTCATTTTATATGTCAAATGCTTATTTCTTTCCATTGAATCAAACACCAGCCTTGTTACGGACAAGGAAGCCTTGCTCTCATTCAAGTCACAAATAAAAACTTCGGGGTTTCCCAATCCTCTTTCACAATGGGACCCAAACTCATCTCCATGTAACTGGACTGGAGTTGTCTGCAACAAACACAGCAGCAGAGTGGTTGAACTCAACCTCACTGGGCTTCATCTTGAAGGCTCCATAAGCGCTCACGTTGGGAACCTTTCGTTCCTTCGTTCCCTTCAACTTCAAGATAATCAACTCTCGGGTGAACTGCCATATCAAATGTGGAATCTTTTTCGCTTGAGAGATTTAAATTTGAGCCAAAACAGCTTATATGGTGTGATTCCATCGAATATAAGCAAATTGACTGAGCTCAGATCTCTCGATTTTATGTCGAATAAGATTACTGGAGCTGTTCCCGAAGATCTTGACCAGCTTGTCCATCTTCAAGTTTTGAACTTAGGACGAAACCGTTTCACAGGTACTATTCCAGCTTCTATAGCAAACATTTCGTCACTCCAGACTTTGAATTTGGGCACCAATAATCTTAATGGAGCCATTCCCACTGAGTTGAGCCTTCTTCGAAAATTGAAGGAACTTGACCTCACCATCAATAATCTAACAGGGACTGTTCCTTCTTCCATCTACAACATGTCTTCCCTAGTTGTTTTGGCCTTAGCTTCCAACCATCTTTGGGGCAGGCTTCCCTATGATGTTGGGGTTACTCTCCCTAATCTTTTGGTTTTCAACTTTTGCTTCAATGAATTCACCGGTGGAATCCCAGGCTCTTTGCACAATCTCACCAATATAAAAATCATTCGTATGGCACACAATCTTCTTCAAGGAACAGTGCCACCGGGTTTGGGAAATCTGCCGTTTCTAGAAATGTATAACATTGGGTTTAATAAGATTGTTACCACAGGTGACGATGGTCTTGCATTCGTCCTCACTTCTTTGACCAACAGTTCTCGTCTAAAGTTTCTTGCTTTAGACGGTAATCTTTGGGAGGGTGAAATTCCAGAATCCATCGGCAATCTTTCCAAGGTGCTCTCGAAATTGTACATGGGAGGCAACCGTATTTCTGGCAACATACCGCCGTCGATTGCCCAACTTACTGGCTTGACTTTGCTTAATTTGAGCTACAATGCCATCTCTGGCGAAATCCCACCTGAGATGGGTAAATTGGTGGAACTGCAAATGCTGGGTTTGGCTGGAAATCAGATTTCTGGTCGGATTCCAACCAGTCTTGGTGATCTACGAAAGTTAAACCAAATCGATTTATCTGGAAATCAACTGGTGGGTCAAATACCTTCTAGTTTTCGGAATTTTCAGAAACTGCTTTCCATGGATTTGTCCAACAACAGGCTCAATGGAAGCATACCCAAAGAAATTCTCAATATCCCTAGTTTGAGTACTGTGTTGAACTTTTCCAGGAATTCTCTCAATGGAACTTTACCAGAAGAAATAGGGCTTCTGGAAAGTGTTGTTGCAATTGACCTGTCTATCAACCATCTCTCTGGTAATATTCCCAGCTCCATTGAAGGTTGCAAGAGCTTGGAGAAATTGTTCATGGCTGAGAATATGCTATCAGGCCCATTCCAGGAGCGATTGGGGAACTGAAAGGCTTGGAAACGTTAGATCTCTCATCAAACCAACTTTCAGGCTCCATTCCTACGGATCTTCAGAAACTACAAGTTCTTGAATCATTGAACCTCTCTTTCAATGACTTGGAAGGAAGCTTACCTAGCTGTGGGATTTTCAAGAATCTTTCAAGCGTCCATTTGGAAGGCAACAGAAAGCTTTGCTTGCCCTTGGCTTGTAAAAACAAGCGTGGCCGCCATGGAAGTTTAGTCAAGATTTATGTTAGTATAGCTGTAATTACAACTTTTGCTCTATGTTTCATCATGGCATGGTTGTTCCACGTAAAAAAGGGCAAACCAAAAGCCACAAGAACTTCTGAACAACTGAAGGAGCAACATCAGATGATCTCTTACCATGAGATTCGCAGAGCAACAGGGAATTTCAACCCTGGATACTTGATTGGAAAAGGGAGCTTTGGCTCAGTTTATAAGGGGTGTCTTAATGGCGTTCATGTCGCAATCAAGGTCCTTGATGTAGCGATAACCGGATCCTGGAAGAGCTTCCGAGCCGAATGCGAAGCTCTGAGAAACGTAAGGCACCGCAATCTCGTCAAGCTAATCACTTCATGCTCCAGTGTGGACATAATGAACGTGGAATTCCTGGCCCTGGTGTATGAGTTCCTCGCCAATGGAAGCGTCCAAGACTGGCTTAAAGGAAACAAAAGGAATGCAGATGGGGATGGGTTAAATGTTATGGAAAGATTGAATGTGGCCATTGATGTAGCTTCTGCATTAGATTATCTACACCATGACTGTGAAGTTCCAGTGGTGCACTGTGATTTAAAGCCCAGCAACATTCTTTTGGACCAAGACATGACTGCCAAGGTCGGAGATTTCGGGTTGGCAAGGTTGCTGATGAAGAAATCAAGCAGTCAACCTTCCATTAGCTCCACGAATGCCCTCAAGGGTTCTATAGGTTACATACCTCCAGGTTAGTGCCACAAATGACCTAAATTTCTTTTTTTCTCTCTCTTTCAATTCAACTAATGAATGGGTGGGTTGTGCTACAGAGTATGGAGTTGGAAAGAAGCCATCAACAGCAGGGGATGTTTACAGCTATGGAGTGATGTTGCTTGAGTTATTTACAGGAAAGAGTCCGACCCACGAGAGCTTTGTGGGAGAACTTAATCTAATTAAATGGACACAATCGGCTTTCCCTTCCAAAGTGCAGCAAATTCTGGATCCTGAACTGCTATTGTTGCTGCAGAATTTGCAGTACGATAGGCAGCCGATAAACGCAGAGACACACCATGATTGTTTAACAACAATCATTGGAGTGGGACTCTCTTGTACCTCGGCTTCTCCTGATGGACGGATCACCATGAGAGACGCCCTTCGCAAGCTTAAAACGGTGAAGAACACTCTCACCAACCCTTCACCTCCCGCAAAAAACAGAGCATGAATCACATATATAAAAATCTGTAAAGGTTAAACCATGCTTTCATAAATAAAAATACTAAGCGAAGATCATGTTTGGACCCATTATGGTGCTGCCGTTGTAGCTTGTAACTTAATTTGCCACTTAGTAAGTCAATAAAATGTTGCAAAGCTTGTGACCAAAACAAAAGCTCTGACTGTTTGTTTCCAGTTTTGCTCCTCATTTAAAAAAAAAGCTCTTAACATTTTAAAATAGCTAGAATTAAATTTTCTTAACATTTATACCATTAGAGGTTCATTAAAGTTTTTCCATTAATTTTAATTTTTAAATAATTCATTAAAGTTTTTTAAAAAATAAATAAACTATTGAATTCAATGAGCGGTTTCAGTAAAAAAAAGATGTTCACATAAAAAAATCTGGGTTCAAGCATTTATGTGTGAATTGTTAAATAATTAAAAAAATATGAACAAATATTACAATATAATTATACCAGTATGTTCAAAAAACTAAATAAACTATTAGATAATTTTTACTAATAAAAAACATATTTAAATTTTTAAAAATATATTTATTTATTCATTTTCAAAATTTTAATTTGAAATCTTATCTACTTTAACGTTTAAATATTTTCAATTAGTTTTCTTTATTAGTGCAATACATGGGTTGATTGTATCTATTAACTAAATTACATTTAATTATTTTAAAAAAATTCATTCATTTTGTAATGTTTCATATATGGTTTTTGATTAAATTTTAATTATTAATTAGTGAATTTATATTTCTAATTAAATTTAAATATTATGATCACTAAATAATTTGTTGTAACATTATTTATATTTTTAAATATCTATTTCAATTTTAATAGTATATTTAAATTGTAAAAATAGTGATAAATTTAAAAAGACTTGTTTAACACAATTTTAAAATTTGCAGTGACTTATTATGTGAAATTGTAAATTTAATTATTGCATATAAAAAAATTGGAAGGACTTATTATAAAAATATAGTTTGCAAAATACCATTAAGTCATATAAAAATGTGGAGGGGTTTATGTTGCAAATTTCCCCTCCATTAATCGTTACTTTCTTTTCTTGTCATTTGTCAAATTTTTATGGTGTGAACAGTTAAAACTTAAGAACCTTATAATATATATTAGTTTTTTTTTTTTTTTTGAATTACAAAAGGAGAGCAAAATCCTAATAGCAACACGACTAACGCGATTCGAACTTAAGTCGCACTTGGGTGAACACATTAACTATCAAACTAACACACAGAGTTCAGTATATACTAATTTTCTTTAACTTGCAATGCATAAAGTGATTGTATGTATTAATTAAATTACATATCAATTACGGGCTAAATAAGCCAAATATGCTATTTTTTTAAAAAAAAATAGGTTTTTATGCTAATTTTAAAAATAATAGGGAAATAGGCCACTTTTGTGGAAAGCTCGCCCAACTGAACGTGCATTCCGCATTCCACATTCTAAGATTTTTAGGATTCGATTAATATTACAAGTTTATTTATTTATTTAGGGTTTTTAGGGTTTATTTATTTATAAAATGTTTTTTTTACATCTCAAAATTTATTAAAAAAATATATCAATCGGGTCGTTGAGGAGAATGTATGCCACAAAACGATGGACGACAATCGCGTGGAAGATTTCTGCATACCACGGACCATACAATCGCATGGTAATCCAAAGGTAGAACCAGAGGTGCATCTGAAGGTGTATCCGGAAGTGCGAGCTTGTAGACTTCCTTCTCCTCCTCATCATCAACTGAATACGACCTTAGCAGGATTCCCTGAGCAGCAGCATCATCTTTCTCGTTTGTCAATTGTTGTGTCGTCCTCGCTTGCCATCTTGTATTCGCCACTCCCTCGTCTGGCCATTTTAACGACGATCCACCAGCGTAAAACAGTTATGTAGGCGATGTTTGACTCATTATAAGGTTGTGACCATGAGGTACCCCAACCTCCAAGTACGTCGGAAAGGTACAGAGCATCGACATCGTCATCGACTACTGGTAGGCATCTGCATGAGTATCGTCGTCTATAACAATGCATACGCTAACCTTTGTCCCGATAGCGGGTTCAGCATTGGCATCAACATCGGCATACGGGTGTAGTATGCGAGGGACATCGGTGGCACAAAATATGTACCTGCATGAATTGAAGAACCAACCACGTGCGGTGGTGCTCCATAGTGCGATGGTGCTTGTGAAAAAAACATGACGTCAAGTAATTGAACGAGAATAAGTGGAGCACACTGATCCAGATATTGGGTGGACACAGACGGCGCATCTTCTGCCGGAGCGAATAATGAACCCATTGTGTGACCACATCCCTTCCTACGTTGTTATGGCGATCGACGTTGCCTCTTCTGTCGAAGTTGTCAACTCCTCTACTTCAATGTTATGTTATACGGCTTACCGACGGATCTGAACCATGGCATGTACTCATCAATTGTCGTCCTGTTCGTTGAGTAGAAATCTTTACGTGATGGTAAGGATTACATCCTACGATCCCACGTATCGATGTATTCCTGGTGTCGCACTGAGCAATCGATGTTGTCCTTCCCCCGCATGTCAACCTTGTGTAACTCATGCAGGTCTTGCGATGGTGGCAGAATTCATTGCTTCCACCCGAACTGTCGCAACACCCGATCCGATTCGTGCATTTCTATTGTCGCGTATACTACTGACGATACCTTCACATCCCACATCCGCGAATTGGCCAACACTTCCAGTGGTATGCAGGATATGACATCGATGTCGACGTACGACATTCACTCAAATTGAAAAGCAAATTTATAAATATCGTTATGTATGAATTTTTTTAACCAATCATAAAGTAATCAATATAAGTTCGAAGGAATAACTAATCTCGTGTTTCAAGCGTTGATCTAACAACAGCTTAATATCTTCTAACTCATCGAGCACTCCCACGTAGCTCAGCCCATGGTTCCACTTGTACAAGGGATGTGTTAGTCAAAGCGTGTAATAAAAAAAATTATTGCACAAACTACGTATTGTTAAGAAATGATGTTTACCTCCTTACCAATGAAAAAATGTATGAGTCATTCACCCTAGGACGTTGGAACGGTAGTCGCCACCAGGCCCACGACTATAGCAGTAGCAGGCAACCACCGACCGACGCAGCACTCGGTTACATGGATCGACACATCTCCCGGTATAACGTCGCCAGAACGACAAATCCCAAACTAAATGTGTCACTATCGTTGAAGTCCACTAGATGTAGAAGCCACCTTACATACACCAAATTATGAGATTTGTCATGAATTAAAATGCCCCCAATCAACCTCATAATATACACGCAGTTGTATTCTTGTATGACCTCATCTGTTGGATTTTTAGGGAGCTCGTTGAAATTTACCTTCAACTAGTTCATTAAGATCCGACCACCTTCGAACTAGTCCGGGACCTTCCCCAACAATGTCTCTTAGAGCGTCACTTTATTGACAACGATCAATGCGCTCGTGACGATTGACCTGTCCACTGGAAGACCGAGCTATAGCGTTACGTCCTCGAGTGTAATTGTACACTTACCGTATGGAAAGTGGAAAGTGTGTGTTTCAGGCCTCGATCTCTCCACCAATACGTTGATTAGTTGGAAATAGAGTTTGTAGCGCCTGACCATGTGAGACACATTTAAGAATCAGTCGATTACAAGTAACCGTGAATTTTAAGGATCAGAAGCTTGCCTATATTATGAATGAAGCCCTCCAAAACACAATCATCGACTTATTTACAAAAAAAATATTTAAATTAATAAAATTTGTAACACCCTATACTCGGCCCGATTGTCGAGCCCGAATACTAGGATGCCACACTACCATCTCACATCATGGTTACCTCATTTTAACGTTTTATTTCACATGCAAATTTTTCTTTTTAATTATCTTACTGTAGTGTTCATATATTCACAAATTCATGCTCATTATATCTCATACATAATCAGATTAATGTTTAAATTATACCATCATACACCAATTTATCATCTATCAAATATTTATCATGCATTACGACCGTTTAGCAAATTTTCCCAAAGCTGCTACGTAAGTATCGGTACTTTGAAGAAGGTACCAATAGTTTCATGTGGGGGGTATCGATATTGTTTGGAAAATCGATCCAAAATAGCTTACTATTTTAGAATTAAAAAACTAATTATCGAAAAATATCTGTACTTTAATACAGGTATCGGTAATTTCCCCATAATTATCGATACTCCTACCAAGGTATCGATACCAGCAAGCAAAACTAACTTCCTTATTTCAAAAATTTCAGAGGTATTGTTTTTAAAACACGATAATCAATACCTCTGTTCCAAACTTGAAAAATACATCATATAATAGCATATAAGTCATTCTAAAGAATCCCTAAACAACATGCAACATTTAACTCATAAAATAAACCTCAAAACATCTCAAAAATCATATTTTAAAGTCCATAATTTATCAAACTTAATGGCATGCAAATAACTAAAAAGAAACATAGATAAAATCAATAAAAATCTGTCATAAAACCTATCACATTTCCTTAAGTTCTCAAACATATATAACTTATAAAACCTACAAATAGAAAATTAAAGTGTTAAGTTTAGCTTGGATCACCGTCGAGACCACACCGCTCACACCAACACTAAGAATCTACAATGTTTAAAAAAGGAGTGGGTGAGTTTAACAAGCTTAGTGAGTGCCTAAAATAACCATTACATAAACATTCATCATGCATCGACCCAACAATCATACAACATATTCATATCATCTCTCTTAGATTTATTTACACATTAATTACATAATTTCAACACACTGTATTCACATACAAGCGTATTCAGTCATATGTATATAATCACATTTAAACACTTTAAATTATGATAATTTAGCTATTGAGATTATAAAACATATAGTAAGCTCTATCATCACATATTGGATACGCGGATCTCCAAACACACCAAATATGACTCATACAGTCGAACTTATCTCATAAGTGAAGCATATAGCTAACACTCTCCAAACACACCATACATACATATCCAATTGAATGGAGCGTTGCTCACATTCCCTTATCTCTCCAAAATTTGTCCCTGGCCTCAACATCCCATATATCACAATACAAATGTGAGTACTCATAATACTATGGCATGCCAACTATATCCACCAAATATAACACCCTATATCCGGCCCGATTATCGAGCCCGAATACTAGGATGCCACACCATCGTCTCACATCATACTTACCTCATTTTAACATTTTATTTCATATGTAAATTTTTCTTTTTAATTATCTTATTGTAGTATTCATATATTCACAAATTCATGCTCATTATATGTCATACAAAATCAGATTAATGTTTAAATCATACCATCATACATCGATTTATCATCTATCAAATATTTATCATGCATTAAGACCGTTTAGCAATTTTCCCAAAACTGCTACGTAGGTATCGGTATTTTGAAGAAGGTATCGATAATTTCATGTGAGGGTATCGATACTATTTGGAAAATTGATACCAAAATAGCTTACTATTTTCGAATTACAAACCTTGGTACTTCAATACAGGTATCGATAATTTCCCCTCAAATATTGATACTCATATCAAGATATCAATACAGACAAATAGAATTGACTTCCTATATTTCAAAAATTTCAGAGGTATCGTTTTTTAAAAACCCGATTATCGATACCTCTACTCCAGACTTGAAAAATATAACATATCTTAGCATATAAATCATTCTAATAAATCCCTAAACAACATGCAACATTTGTCTCATAAAATAAACCTCAAAAAATCTTAAAAATCATATTTTAAAGTCCACAATCCATCAACCTTAGTGGCATGCAAATAACTAAGAAGGTCATTAAGAATCTACAATGATTAAGAAGGGAGTGGGTGAGCTTAACAAGCTCAGTGAGTGTCTAGAATAATCATTACATAAACAATCATCATGCATGAACCAACAATCATACAACATATTTATATCATCTCTCTTAGATTTATTTACACATTAATTACATGATTTCAACACACTATATTAACATACAAACATATTTAGTCATGCATATATATAAACACAATTTATGATAATTTGGCTCTTGAGATTATGAAACATAAAGTGGACTCTATCACCACACATAAAAACTATCCTTGGGCCTCAACGCCTCATATATCACAACAGAAATGTGAATACTTATGATCCTATGACATTCTAACTATATCCAACAGTCTCATAAGGTCATAATGTAACACACAAAATCCAAACAGCGTCACCAGTTAGGATTTCCAGTGTTTTATTGTTCATTTATTACTGATCATCTTATCGCGATATTATACAACTTTATTTATTAAAATATTTCATTTCACATGTTACACATCATCATTTAAACATAAACACAAATCAATAAGGGTAAAAATGTCATTTTCAATATTTTGGGAGGCTTCTACCGATACCTGATGGGGTACCTGATGGTCAAGTATCGGTAGTAGCCCTATCATAAAACAATTCCAAAATGGTACAAATTTCTACCGATACCTGTACTAGTTCTACCAATACAAGTATAATTTCTATCGATACATGTCATGCATCTACCGATAATAAAAACTCCAAAGAGCTATAATTCCCACCCTGCAACTTCTATCGATACAAGTATACAATCTACCGATACATCTATACATACAACTACCGATACTCACAATTCAACTACCGATACAACTCAAGTCAATGTACAACCTCTCTCCTACCCTGTACTTCTACCGAAACATACATGGGTTTTATTAAAACAAGTATATAAAATCTCAAGAGCTATACCAAACACAAGTTCATTAATTTCATACATACACAACTTTTAATTATGCATTTAAGTCAACACAAATATATGATTTATGTCAATACAAGGTACTTAAAGTCTACTTTCAACATTTCATCATAACATAACAAAGTTTTTCACAGATTCATTGTATAAAAGCAAAGGGTAACATCATCCTAGTACATGCCATATTAACCAAGTGATGTAAAAGTCTACCGATTAACTCCGGGATAGTGTGATGCTCCAAGATGATCCGATCTCCGAATAGCAAAATTAAATCTACAAACAAATGAAAATTCATAGGTAAGCACTTCTTAGCTTAGTAAGTTCATTAAGTTAAATAGATTCACCAGCTTCAAGAGTTTGTAAATCAAATCAATTGAATTGATTAAACTGTATACATTAAGGTAAGTTCCAATTCGTATTTGATACTCACGATGACACAAAGTCATTGGACCTTTAAGCCACAATGGATTTCACTTCATTCATATACTTACGATGACACATAACCATCGGAGCTTATAATCCACGAGGGATTCGTATACTCACGATGACACAGAGTTATCAAACCTCTTAATCCGTAAAGGATTCATATGCACACAATGACACTTAGTCATCAGACCTTTAAATCAATAAAGGATTTCATATACTCACAATGACACTTAGTCAACGGACCTCATAATCCGTAAAGGATTCATTTACTCACGATGGCACTTAGTCATCGGACCCTTTTTCATTTACGGCTCAAAGCCCGTTGCTTTTCTTTTTCTTTATTCTCGTCTTCCATCTTTCGATCATCATTTCAATTCACTATAATGGTTTACAATACAAGAGTATGAAATTCAAACTAGAATTTAACCATACGAACTTATCGGACTAGATTACAGTTGTGAATGGATCCCAAGGACTATTTTGCTAATTTTTCCTTTCTACAATCGGTGGCACGATCGTAGTATACATTCACAAATCATTCAATGTCTCATATTACATCACACAATCAATTCATTTAACACAATCAAACCCTTTTTGGTAAAATTATGATTTTACCCCTAACATTTTCTTTTTATTCAATTTAGTTCTTTCAACACAAAACATGCAAAATACTCATTTTCTCCTCAACCATACCAGCCGAACACTCATAGTCCTCATACAATTCCAAGCAAATCCATTATTTCACAACAAGTACAACAATATTACCATTTTAATATTTGAATACTTAAACCCTAATTTCATCAAAAATCACTTTACAAAAATATCTAACCCAAGCATCAAACATTCAAACATATCAAAAGCTTTCAAGAAAAAGCATTTTTAACAATGGCAATTTTCATAACATTTGACAGATTCACAAATTAGTCCTTTCATAAGCTAGAATAAGTGATATGAACTCAAAAACATCAGAATTTCTAAAAACGATCAAGGTTTGCTTACCCAAATTAAAGATCAAAGGTTGGAAGAGCAAACCCTAATTTTTCTCTAGCTTAACCGTGAAGAAGAAGAAGAAGGATGAAAATATCATCTTTTCTTTCTTTAATTTAATTTATATACCAATGGCATTTTTGTAATTTCTTGTACTTTATTAACTTAATTAATCATATTTTTTAATCTTAATAATTCCTATTATTAATCAATATTTGTCATGATAATAAACTAAATAAAAATCCCTTGGTTAAATTACTCATTTGGTCCTTCTAATTAATCATTTATACTTTTATACCTATTACAAATTAATTATTTCTACTCAATTAACTATCTTAACATCAAATTTCATAACCCAAATTTTAATATGATGTTAACGAAGTTATAAATATTTAAAACAATAAAATTTACGAATCTACTTGTCGGATTTGTGATCCTAAAATCACTATTTTTGACACCACTAAAAGATCGGACTGTTACACACAAGGCCAAAATATCCATATTATTATAACACATTAACTTAGCGATTTTTCGTGCATCAACACTGCATATTCACATCATTAGCACAATATATTCACCGTCACATGACATAAATAACATATCCACATATTTATTGTCACATGGCATGAATAACATATCAACATATTTACTGTCATATGGCATAAATAACATACCCACATATTTATTGTCTCAATAGTCATCACAACATATGCATTTAACATCACATCTTAGTTCTCTTTATCACAATTACACAAGCACATTTATCACATATTAAGCATACTATGAGAACACTTACACTCAAAATTTAGAGTATGGATTTATGCTACTTCTAAATTCCTAATTAACACAATGAATCATCTACAAGCAGCTATTCGAAAACACTCACAAAATATATACTCTCTTTAAAAACCTGAATGCTTAAACAAATTTTCCTTTGCCTTTTTCTTTGCTTGTTGAAGGTCCTACCAATTCTGACGCTTCAACCACACATATAATACAAATACACAAGCAAAAATCAGTCATCCACACATCTCATACAGTCATAAACAATAGCCTGCTATGTTCTTCTTAAATCGAAACCTTTAACCTAGTAATCTTTGAACTCTAATATCTTGGTCTACACTTAACTTTTTTGCATGAATGAATTCTGCTCATCTACATACCTAAGACTGATTTCCAACCTTTAAACCACCAAAAATTACATGTTTTAAGATACCGAATATTTTCGACATATAATGGCTTTAATAACGAAAATTCATTAAAACTCGAGAAATACTTAACAAAACTTAAAATTAACTTTAGAAACCTTCTAATCATGTTAAAACAAGTTGAAAAACACTTTAATATCAAGTTTTCATACACAAACTTGCATTTCACCATTAAAGACCTTATTTTCGACTTTTATTCAAAACTTGCGTTTTAATAGCTAAAAACTTAGTTTAAAGGACTAAATATCATTTAAAACTCATAAAAAGTTGATTGGTTACCTTTTCTTAACGAAAAACGAGCTTTGACACGGATCCAAAAAACCCATGTTTGGAGAAGATAATGAAGTTTTTGGGTCTTTTTTAATTTTAATGGGTATTTAAAATTCAAGGGTTAATAGAAATTAAAAAGGATTAGGAATTTGTGATCAAAAGAATTTGGAAAGGATTGGGAGAGCAAAGGATGGCACAAAATATGGGGAGGAGGAGTTGACGTGAAATTCAATTGAAAAAGGGGATTTTAAGTTTATTTTTGACATTTGGTCAAATTCTTAATAAAAACTCTTAATTTTGACTCTTTTATAAATCAATCCTTTTTTCCAAATTAAAGCTATTTAAAACTCATTTTCAGAAATTGATTTAATTTTCTAATAGCCATTGTCGAAAATATTGTCAGTTACCAAACTCATGAAATTTCGAACACATCTAGGCCCAAAATTCCTATTTAATCCTCGAAACTTTTAGGCCCAATTTTGGGGTGTGACAAAATTAAATTTAATAGTATTCAAATTAACAAAATTTAAATTTTTGTATTACCATTGATAATTGGGCAGCGAAAATATGCTCGTTGTTGCATCGGATTAGAGAAGCGACCATTTTTAAAAAATCGAGTTAAAAATCGAGATATTTAATAAAAATATTATTTTTAAATGAAAATATTGAAAACAAATAAAATGAGTATGTTTAAAGGCTTTAAAGGATTTGAGAGAGATTGAGAGAGTTGAGAGAAGTATTTGAGTGAAAAAATGAAAAATGGGAGGGGTTATAGGGTTTAGGGTTTTTTTTACCATTGGGGCAACGGTTCAAAAAGCCGTTGGATTTTTACCATTGTTGGAAAGCACGTCCAACTAGATCAAAAAGAGGCGGGTACTCATGAAGAGACTTAAGACATAACTGTTGATAAAATCCAGAACAGGTTCAAGTACTTGAAATTATGAATATGATGAGATATCTCAATTTGTTATGTCATAACTAAATATGATGGAGTTGACAAAATGAAATTGTTGTCGACAATGGTAATATACGTTGAACACTTCAATATTAAGGAAAAGTGAGGATCTTGAATGAAAATATACTTGAAAGTACTGAGATGAGAACAAATCATCAAAATAAATAAACGTTTCTATTATAACTTATGAAATGTATCTCGGACAAGAAGTCAGAACACCCGAAAGGTGTAAAGCCAAGGGGAGTACATGTTAGCATAATAGCGAAAAAAAATAAGTCATAATATATAGAATTGATTTGTAACAAGAACGTTCACAAGACACTTTGTTTTGGTTATGAAAAATGATTAATTTCTGGTGGATGCAAACACCAAAAAAAAGTTATTTATTTACGTTTAGTGAATTTGTATTCAGCTAATATAAATTATTTGATTATATTGATGCCTGAAGCATAAAACTCGAGTTTCATGAGAAAATCATTAAATGTAAATATGATTTTGTTCAAAAAATTTTATTAGTTAATGTATTTATACATATAGGTTATTATCATCATTGTTGATATTAATGTATCAAATACCATTGAAGTTCCTGAAGAATCAAGAGCAATAATTATTCGGTAGACAAACATTATAATAAAACTGAATCTAAAAATTAAATTTTATCTTGACCTAAAGATTGAGTGTTCAATAAGAACAAATGGTCATACAATAATGTTATAACACGATTGTCCTGAAGTACAATTTTTTTTATGTGCCCAATGCACTCATTGTATTGGTAATAGTGAATGATACAATACATCATGCTTTATAAAGTTGTTGGTGACATCTAAAGGATGAGAATGCAACTGAATTTTATTGCTATATTGATACGCATCAATAAAATTTATTGTTTACATTGATGATTTATTATTGATAAATAATATTGAAAGTCTAAATATTAAGTTATAAAATGATGTTCAAATAAGGGGGAGCAAAATATGGATTGTTGTAACACCCCTCACCCGATGCGAAGAATAATCGAGAATTCAATTAGGCACTCCCTACTGCTACATTTTGAGAAGTTAATTTTCAACATTGGATTGCGTCGTGTCAAAGATATTAGGTGATGCTTACATGAGGGGGAGTAAATTAGCACTATATTTTTCTTTTAAAGTTGTGATATATTATGTATCAAAGGATTATGTACTCTTTTTTCCTTCACTAAATTTTTGTCCCACAAGGTTTTTCCTAGTAAGATTTTTTATGAGGCATATCCTTTATACAATGAACATCCAAGGGGGAGGGTTATGAATGTTATTAAGTGGATGCTCAGCCTTTCAGCTTTCATCTACCTTGACCTTCCACCTTTCATTTTCTTTAACATTTAACCTTCCATCTTCCTTAAACCTTTCATCTCCTTGTAACCCATTTTTCTTATTTATGCATTAGAATATGAAAAGTCTAATCCCTATATATATATATATATCCTTATATATATATATATATAGTGGAGTATACTACTTGTTAGGATGATGAAAAATATAGAATGTAATAAAAATCCTCATATTCTCATATCTATCTTTTATTTTTGTTTATAACAAATAAATAATTTATATTGATCTTTTAGATTTCAAAACAATAAAAGATTATATTATAGAAAGTATGGATATGCAACATATTACTATTTTAAATATTATACAAAAATAATTAGATATTTTAGTTATCTTTAATAATGATTACCTATATTAATTATGTAAATTTAAAATAATTAAATAAATACTTCAAAATAATTTAAAGGCTAGAGCATTTAGATTTTGGGTAAACTGCAAAATAGTCACTTTTGTTTGTTTCATGTTACATTTTAGTCACTTATATTTGAAATGTTACGTTTTAATCACTTATGTTATTATTTCTTTTACGAAATGATCACTCTGCCGTTAAATTCCGTTGTCTCCCTAACGGTAATCCTACATTGCAGTCTAATTAGATTTTAAGTGCCAACTTAGATTTTCAAATGGGATTAGAATAGATTTTTAATTAAATAAATTTAATTAATTAAAATTTTTAAACCTAAATCTTAACTGAAAAAACCCTAAACCCATTTTCACACACTTATCTTCTTCATCTTCATCTTCATCTTCATCTTCTTCCCTTTTGATTCCAACATCTTTAATTACAAATTTGTCTCAAAACTTGAATTTTTGAAACACATTAACCCAAAGAAACTTAATGGGAAGAAGATATTGAATCTTTGAATCTTTGGGTTAATGAGTTTTAAAGATTCAAGCTTTGATACAAATTTGTAACTAAAGATATTGAAATAAAAAAGGAAGAAGATGAAGATAAAGATGAAGAAGAGAGGTGTGTGAAAATGGGTTTAAGATATTTTCAGTTAAGGTTTAGGGTTTAAAAATTTTAATTAATTAAATTTATTTAATTAAAGATTTATTCTCATTCCATTTGAAAATTTAAGTTGACACTTAAAATCTAGTTGGACTGCCACGTAGGATTATCATTAGAAAGATAACGGAACTTAACGGCACAGTGACCACTTCGTAACAAAATAATAACATAAGTGACTAAAACGTAACATTTCTAACATAAGTGACTAAAATGTAACCTGAGGTAAACAAAAGTGACTATTTTTATAATTTATCCCTATATTTTAGATATAAATGAGGGAAGTTGCTCGGTCCATATTCAATTCCCTTTCTTATATACTAATTACTAATTTTTGTTATAATTTTTTTTATTGGCTTAAAAGAACTTCCCCTCGCAAACTCGAAATCCCCCTCCCCCCCCCCCCCCCCTTACTCTCCGGTCACTGTCCAAAAATTCCAAACCAAAAGAAATGGCCGAAACTGAATCCACCACCACTGCTCAAGACTCAGCCACCGCAGAAACGGAGTCCCACCAGACCAGGCCCAATCGCAAATAGATGAAACCGCGGCCAGGCTCAATAACCTTACTCTCCGAATTTGGCCCCCACTCAACGAACCCGCGATGCCGTTATCAACCGTCTAGTCGAGACGCTCTCTTCCCAATCTGTACTTTCCAAACGCTACGGCACCATCCCCGAGGACGAGGCCTCCTCCCTGGCCAAATCCATCGAGGAGGAGGCTTTCTCAGTCGCCGGTGCGGCCTTCTCCCCCAACGATGATGGCATCGAGATCCTTCAGATGTATTCCAAGGAGATCAGCAAGCGTATGCTCGATACTGTTAAATCTCGCGCTGCTGCTGCTGCCGCTGCCGCCGCCGATGCTCCATCAGCCACGGAAGCAGCGAATGGTGAGGAGGTTTCATCTTCGTCCGTGAAGGCGGAGGCTTGAGTTTGAGGATCCTCGTTTCTCTCTTTCACTCTCTTTAGGGCTTTTCTCTAGATTGATGATCGGTCTTGCTAGGGTTTTTAACGATCTGTTTGCTTGGCTCTGGATTTTTCGAGATGCTTAATTGCCTATATACGACGATAATAAAATCTGTAACTGTAATACCATTTCTTTATCTCTTCTTTTTTTGAGGTTTTCTGTATTCTTGTGGAAATGTGCTTGATCTTTATGAGTTTCTTGGTTTTTGTTGCTTTATTCATTGATACAGTGCAAAATGCAGCTTAAAGGGTGCTAGAAATTTTCTTCATTAATGATTTTTCCCAGCCAACTCATCAGCATTCTGTACCTTTATTCACTTAGTGTTCCTCCTTGATCTGTTCAAGAAACCAGAGCAATCAAGTTGAAACTTGAAAGTGTTGTTCGAGTTGATGTGTAGATAGGGTTCTATGAAATAGAGGTTTCTGTATTTTATATAGATCTGATATATGGTCTTAAATCGTAATATTTCTTCAATTTGCTTTTATTGTAATCCATTTTTAGAAAAAAAAAGTTATTGTTGATTCAAAATCTTAATGTGTTAGGAAAGATTCTTAGGTATACTAGAGCCATCAAGATGTGAAAGTTAAAAGAGATATCTGCTGTGCGCAAGAATCTAACTTCAAAGGGATAGCATAAGTGCTAAAGAACAACTATGAGTAGATCTTCACTGAAACTGCATGTTCTTATGAACTGGTACATATAGTCTCTCGGTCATCTAAGCATACAGTTGATATGAATTGAATGTAGACACATGCTTTAGCAAAGCCTTCGTGCTTTTAGTTCTCAAGCTATTTTCAGGTTTCGTAATTATGTAACATATGTTTACACTTCACAGTATGTTTCATTGGGTGATTTGAATGTCATTTTCTTTTACTGAATGGTGAATTTCTTTTCTTGCTGCATTTCAATATTGAGTTGCTTCATACTTTTCTTCTTATGGTTGCTAGCAATCATCAATCTGCCTTTCTTGCATTTATTGAACATGTAGAAAAGCATATCAATGTAAATGTGTAGGATCTTGTTGCCATCACAATGCAGTCAAATTTCTGTCAGGCTTTCTTGATCCAATACCTACAGCTACCATCTTGATTGAAGTAATATAAAGCCCCAATTTCTCTTTTCATGTCTATAGTTTAGGTGGATGGCCATTCCAATTGTTCATTTTTGTAGGTAAATGAGATCATCTATCTTTAAGTTTTTTATATCATGCACCTCCTACCTGGAGATTTCTTCACATTTGATACAGTACATCTTACCATATAAGCAAGGTTTTTGGCAATTAAGATTTCTGTAAGCTACTCTTCTTGAAAAGCCTATGTTACATTCGTATTCTTTCAGTCCTTTTCTTGTATTTGCATATATAGTTCTGTAGGAAAGGTGGAAATCTATATGATTCCTTTGAACCATGACTGCTTTGGACAGGTCATGACTTTCCATATTACTGTGTGTGATCCTTGGCATGCGGTACACATTGTTTATACCAGGGCTGTGACACTTGCTCATGGATTCTTATGATTAATCATACATTACGAGTTGGTGGCTCAAGTTTGGTGCAGTGAATTTTTAATATGCATTATGTCTAGTGTTGATCATATTCTCAACACCTATTACATGTGTTTCTGCTGCAACGTATATTCATGAATATATATGTATTCACTAAGAATCATGAAAGACAGCAGTTGAGTCTAGGGAGAGGTTAATTTTCAAATGTATGCCACTGTTTCCATGTCAACTCCTGGCTGCGATATTATATTTCCACTTCCGAATTTCTTTCATCAAGTTTATGGTGATTGTATAGTTCACCATTGCAAATTTAATCATTATAAATCATTTATATTTCAATTTTGATAATAAAAAGAAATATAAAAAATTATATTTCAATTACAAGAGTATCTATAATATTATCATGGGGATCATTGTATCAGTAGTTATATTGCATTTTGCCCCTTTTAGAAAAAAAAAACAAATTAATTTTTGTACACTAGATTAAAAAGCAAATTAGTTCTTTTCTATTAAAATTTACATTTATTTTCACTATTAAAAATTGATGTAGTTGATAAAATAACCAAATAGGTACATTCTATTAAACTTTACATCCATTTTTACTATTAAAAGTTGGTGTGGTTGATAGAATAACTAGACAAATATATGTGGCTCGTCATGTGTATCTCATGTTGACGTACAATGTCTAATTTTTAACAATACAAGTGGATAAAATATTTAACAGAAAGAGAAGTTTGCTTTTTGATTTAACATACATTGACTAATTTACTCGTTCTTTGAGTAAAAGAGATAAAATGTAATTTGACTCTTAATATAAAGTTCTCTATGATAATTTTATTGTAAATACATTGATTTGAATTCCATTTGCCCACGTGGATGACTCTCTCTCCTATCGTTTTGTCCAAAAATGTCCAATTATATTTTAAGACAACTGACAAACAATTTTGTTTCTCTACTTGCCCTGCTTGTTCAGTTTTACATTTTGGTCTTCTCTTTAATGATTACATTTCGTAATAGGATTAGGAGAATATAATATCACGAGTAGAATGTGAGATTGCCTTATCTGTTTCATTTGATTGGAATATAAGATTTAGGTGTTCGGTTGACGAAATGTAAGACTATCTAGAAGCACATTTTACTCAAATGTAATTGTTATAGAATTTGTTTTTCTTTAACAAATTTAGTTCGTTTAATATTTTTAGTCTCAATTTCCCTAAAATTATGATACATTATTACAATTTTTACTTTTTATTACAATTTATATATTAATAATTAACTATATGATGTTGAAATAAATTTATAAATCATAATTATAATAATTCATGAAAAGTGTTTGCAACACCAACCATAATTATAATTATGACCATAAATAATATATTCATATATAATTTATTAAATAAAATCTAATAATTATAAGGGTAAATTATACCAACAGTCACTCAACTTTCATTTTTCGAAACAAATAGTCACCTGGTTTATATTTCAGTCCCTCAACTTTGAAAATGTGACAAAACAGTCTCTCAACTTTTGAAAATATGACAAAACAGTCCTTTTCCGCCACAGATGTCACGGAACAATGATGTGGCATGTGACGGCGTTGGAGGCGTGTGGGAGATGTCCAACTCGCCGATTACGTTTAACAAAACAGTCACTCAACTTTGGAAATGTGACAAAACAGTTACTAAAGTTATCGAAAATTGACAAAATAGTCCTCTAGTTGTCATCCACATCAGCATCACCTTTCATCTAAATAATATATTTAGAGTCATCACCTATTGATATACAATCATCACTTGAAGTAATGAACAAATATATGGAAAGTATAATGAAATGAAACCAGCAAAGAAAGAAAGAAGCAGACAAACTAAATTGAATGGTTGTATTATGGATAGAGACATTGGTGGAACGTTGGATGTGAATGCCATCAGTGTTGGGGCTGTTTCCCGAAGCTTCGATTCTAAGTTGAGTGGCATGAATCAAAGTAGAGTTTTCGAATGCAATGTGCATTTGTGGACTGTCTTCAAAGCTTAAACCTTTGATGTCTACATTCTTAGCGTGTCCTATCATAAAACCCTACCAACACAACCAAAGGAAGTCTTATGCAATAAAACTGTGTGCATTTCACGTCAAAATATTTCTGCCGTAGCAACTAAAAGCCTCAAATACTTACTGTTGGTTTTTGAAGTTGAGAGGCCTGTTAGCAAAGAGCAATTAACATTTATATATCAGAGAAGTTTTACTAGAAAATTATGTAAAAATCTTATGGATTTGTGATACAATATAAATAATTACCTTTTGGTTATCTTTGTAAGAAAGTTTCCACCAATTATCTCCTTGCCCATTGATGGTACTAGATCCTTGAATGTGGAGGCTATCGAAATTCTGAAAGCCAATCCAATGGTGACAATCTGTATTGCATTCCCATGCAGATGGGTTGGTTAGGGCTCTTATTCTCCCATCAATCTACATCCTTAATAATGATTATAATTTTTTTATTGGCATTATTTTTGAATAATCAAATAATTTATACATGTTAACCATGTTATTAGTTGTTATTTCGAAAAATATTACTTAATATAATTAATTGAAGTAAAACTATGTTATATATTGAATATGAAAAAGTTACTATAATTATTTTTTAAATTTCTTATTTATAATATTTGAATTGTTAAATAGGTTAGTATTTTTTTAATTATGTTCAAAGGGCCAAATACCGCGACAAATAAATTATAGGAAATAAAATTATATTATTTTTAAAAAATTAAACGTAAAAAATAATGTGTACCACATTAGACATTATAAACTAAGTAATATATACGATAGGTAGGGGATCAATATTTTTTGAACTTTAATACAAATCAAGTTTAAATATATTTTTTAAAATTTTAAATTTTAAATATAAATAAAAATATAAATAATTTGATAAAATTCTGAACAAAACGCATGGATTTGCATATAAAACTTAATATTAAGTAATCCAAAAAAGGTGATGCTGATGTGGACATAACAAGAGGACTATTTTGTCACTTTTCAATAACTTTAGTGATTGTTTTGTCACATTTTCAAAGTTGAGTGACTGTTTTGTTACACGTAGCTGACTAGCTGGACAGCTAACCCACACGCCTTCGACGTCGTCACATGCCACATCACTGTTCCGTGACGTCTGTGACGGAAAACGTAAAAAATGACCGTTTTGTCACATTTTCAAAGTTGAGGGACTAAAATGTAAATCAGGTGACTGTTTGTTTCGAAAAATGAAAGTTGGGTGGTTGTTGGTGTAATTTACCCTAATTATAATTGTAATGTATGACATCCTCTAGTTTATTATTTAAGAAAAAAAATCCTAAGTTGATTAAAATAATAAAAACAAAGGGCGAACAAAGGGTAAATTGGTCCAAAATTTAAGATTACACCCGTAATCTAAGATAACCTAAGGAATAAGCTGTAATGAGATTAGACTCGATATTACGTCATCTTGACACTATTTCATTATGTGAGTTTACATGATGATTGGAATGTTGAGAATCTAAACATCGTAATCTCATTTGGAAATGTAACAGTACAGGTATGATCCAAATGCTCCATTACATATTAAGTAAATGTATTGTTTCTTTAGTATAAGTAGGATATGTATTGTTTTGAAAATATCCTCATTTTGGGAAGTAAATTGTATTACTTTTAGAGTTTTTTTTTTCATTTTATATGTTATATAGAAAAATAGAAAAATATACATACAAAAATTAAACATAAGCTATTGAATACAAGGTCTAAAAAGGGAGGAGAGTAAGGAGGAGATAAAGAGGAGAAATGGGTGGTTCTGCGGAGGCCAATTCACTTAAAGAGGTGGAGAGCTAGAAAGGAACAAGAGGATAGGTTGATTGAGAGGGAGGAGTAATTTGCTCAAAGTAATTTTAGGGTTTTTCAGAATCGATCCTTTCTTCATCATTGGAAGGGTATTTATAGGAGAGGTTTTTTTGTCTATAAATATGGTGTGGTTGGATAAATATTCAATCCCACCAAATACGTAAAGGATATTCACGGGTGTGAAGGACATGCATTATGGGACCTATTATATTATGCATTCAATCAGTACGAGGTTGTTACGCATAAATGGGCCCTTTATTGTATTAAGAGCATGTTAACATTTGAGGAGTGTTTACACCTAAAAACGAGTGCCTTAGAAGCAGGTGGTCATCTCATTATTGAGGAGTGGGAGGACTTGCCTGGAGTGTTTGTCTTGCAAATGGTCCTGATAATGGAAGGGTATTGTTCCTCCAGTCTGGTCGAGCGATCAACTAGGACATAACATCAGGTGGAATCAAAGGAGAAGTCAACACCATCTATTCAGCTGACATGTGTTGAGGTAGCGAAGGGATATAACATAAGCCATTTTAGTGTTTTACATTTGTACTTTATCACTAAAATAAAGCCTATTTTGTTGTTAATATCAATTTTTATAAATATATTTCTGATTTTGTTTTTCACATACATTGCGGGTTTGCCATAATCTAGTATTAAGTGATTGATTGAGTTGATGTCATCTATCAATCGGGTTTTAACTCAATGTCTTTCTATATTTTCTATTTTCATATAAAATCTAGAAAATATATACATGATGGAATTTGAACCCAAAATACTATTGTCTTTGATATTTTAATTTTTCATTTCAACCAAAACTTCATTTGTTTTCAATGTAAATTTTTTATAAATATTTGTTATATAAAAATTTTTCACCAGCATCGTAAGTGTACCATAATCTATAACAAATAAAAATACATATGCCACTTGAACATTTTTTTGTTCCCCAAACTTCCTTCTTGTGTCAAGGACCTCGTAATATCCCTCATTTATTTTTCACCTCTAACATACTATCAAATCATCATCTTTCATCAAATTATCATTTACACCTCTTTTTTTAGTAGAAAATGAACAACATTAAGCCAAAACGATAAACTTAGACATTAATATTTAGAAAATGGTTATCTAATTGTAGAATCTCCTTGACATAATTTGGAGAGACTTCAAACAGCTTCAAACCCAAAGAATTGTCATAAACACATTTCGCCATTCGATCAACGGCCATATTCTAAGCTCGGGATATGCCAAATTCTTATAATTCACACCCCTCTTTAATTCCATTCTATTAAAGATTAAAACCAAAACCCTTTCATTACAAACTCGACCTTATTTTCAGATTCTCTTTCATTCTCCTCCCCAGGAGGCAACCCAACAAAATAAGGACACAATTTCTCATTTCCATCTTCTTCCACCACAACCCCTTTAGCAAGACAACACCCTTACATCCTCATTCCCCTTTTTTTCCTCCATTTTCTACCCCAAAAATCTGTTCCTGCCTACTAACATGTTTTAATAAATTTTATAATTTTTGAAAATTTTAATATATTTTTTTGTATTTTGACACAATTTTTAAATAATTTTAATAATTTTTTAAATTAAATAAAATAATTAATTACTGACGCAACATACACGTATACTGTCATGTGGATTTCATGTCAACAAAGTTAACGAATATTAATTTTTTCGTTCCTTTGAACTAATTTGACAAAAAAACATAAATTTAATGGTTAAAAGAGGTAAAATATTAAATTGAGGATTAAAATGAATTTTTTTTTTAAAGTTTGAGAGGGCCTGATTGGTGACATGTGGTAGAAAAGAACTAATCCAAAATTGAAACTTGCCCAAAATGCTTTTGTTCGTTGTTTTATATCATAGTAGTTTCTTTTTACCCGCACAATGCACGGATTTAGTTGTATATAACAATTAAAATATATTAAAATCATTTTATACTTTTGTCTAAATTTTATAATTAATATATCAGTTTACATCCCTTGCGATGCACATATTTATTATATTTAACATAATATATATATTTAACAAATTCATATTTTTTATATTAAATAAATTTATAGCTAATATAATTTTGAAATTTAAAAACAATTGACAACTAAGATTTAAAAAATAAATAAATTCATAAAAATGATATTTAAATTGTTTTTTATCTGTACGTTAAACAATTGGTGAATGTATATGGGAAGTCCTTGTATTTTATATCAAATTAGTCACTCAAATATTAAATGGATCAATTTAGTCCATATACTATTAAAAAGAATCAAATAAAGTTAAATTAGAATAGAGTTAACGTTTACTGTATAAAATATGTCATTAACTGTTTAACAGAGTTATTAAAGTATTTATGGTTTTGTAAATGAAATTTTTTATTCGGAATTGAATTGCAAATGGAAAAAAAAATAATTTTCAAAACATTTTTATATGGTAAATGTTAATTCCATTATAATTTGGACTTATGTGATTTTTTTTAACAGGATGAGAACTAAATTGTTTCATTTAATAATAGAGAGATTAATTTAATACAGTTGTTATAATACAGAGACTTTTCAAGCACTTTAACCTTAAAAAAGTATAGTTAATATATTTGTAGTAATCACTACAAAGAATCAACCTAAAATCATGGAAATAGTTAGTAGAAATTAAGGAACAATTTCTAAATTTCTAAATTTGCTCATGGAACTTCTTTTATATATATTATATGATATATGATTAGTAGTAAATTACAATTCAGAAAAGAGGATTGCGGATCAATAATGTAAATACAATTGAGAAGTTATTTAGAATGTTTAATAATTTGGATTTTGTAATTAATGTAATAACAAATTGTTAATGATAAAAAAATTATATTTAAAACTTAATTTTAAATACTGAACCCACTTTAAATAAAATTTAAAAAAAGAAATGTTTTTAAAACTCAAAGAATTAATTTAGAACTCAAAATTTTCATATATACTTTCCTACCATCTTTTATATTATATATATGATATATGATAACATCGTAAAATATGTTTATGTAAATATAATTTTTTAAAATTATTAATTATGTTAAATAAATTAATTTTATTGTTATATTTTATTATATATATATATATAAAAGTACGAGCTCGGTAATTTTTTTGAATTGTCGAAATATCTTCAATTTTTTATATTACGAAATTTATATTTAAAAATAATTATAATTTAATTTATAAATATTATTTAAAAATTATGTTGATTTTAAAATAGAGTTATTATTTGAATAGAACTATAAGCATAAAATATTTAAAAAAATTATGATATAATCACAATTATTAGTTAAAAATTTAGACAAAAAAAAGATGCTAATTTATTGATGTAAAATAAATTTAATACTTGAATAGAATTCTAAACATATTAATTATCATTTAATTAATATTAGAGTTAATTATATTAGTTAGTTATTATTTAAAATAATGTTATTTTGTATTAATTACCTAAAATAAAACTGTATGGTATGTTGAATATGTTAAAAATGTTTTAATTATAATATAAAAATTTTGTATTATAATATTTGAATTGATAAATTAATATATTTTAATTATATTCAATAATTTAAATAAAAAATATTATTTTACGTTAATGACTACACAATATTTAAAACAATTGATTGAGATACAAATACTAAAATTAATTTAAAATTTGGAAATTATATAAATCGAGATTGGTGCAGTAGCGAGCGCTGTTGGAAGGTAGAGGAGAGGAGTTTGGGGGGCTTTGGGCGCTGCGAAAGTGGATTTGTCGGTAGCTTTCACACACTTTCTCATTAATCAATGGAACTTTGAAAAATCAAGGTGTTAAAAGAAAAAAACAAGTAGAGGATAAAATATTTTAGAAGATTTGACCCTTTTGTTGTTAGTTTGCTATGATTTTTTGTGAATGTTTTTGGACTGAGAAAATTGTTAGTTCAACAACGTTTTCAACTTTCAACCTGTCCAGTTTTAGGTTTGGGAGGGTCAAAGTATTCTTAAAAATTCCATAATCGAGTATTCAATGTGGAGAAGAATTCTTTACAAGTATATGCTTTCTGTTCTTTCATTTCATCATGAAAACGTACAAAGATTATCCCATTTCTATTCAAAAGTAACATCTCTTTCAAATGAATAAAAAAAAAATCCCCCTATTATCCTGGATGAAGAAGGTTAAAGAGAGGGGAAAAAATGGCAAGCTTAATCTAAACAATGGAGTATTGAATGTTAATGTCCAGGACCTCTTCTGCTTGGTCCGGAGGCTAATCTAAAACCCAAGCTTCTAAACGAATTACGACTGTTGCTGGAATTGTTTTCTGCTGATAATACACCAAATGATGATACCCCCACCCTTTCCCCTTGTTCTTCGCATCCTCCCACAACCACGCTCTCCTCCATCGTTGTTGAGCGCAGGGTTCGGCCATGGACAGCGATGGCCAACTCTGTTGAAACCAACAATGCCAATACACCCATCATAAAAGCAAGACGCTGCATTGATGTCGAGCTGTTCTTAGTCATCCTCACAACAAAAGCTTTTGCCAAATGTTTTAAATTGGGTAGTCGTTGAAATATTGCTATGGATTTGCTAGCTATGGCTGTATAATTATATATATAAGCGTGGAACTGGGTTGATGAGACGGTGGTAAGGTTTGTGAAAGTGGGACCTTTAACAGGATTGATTGACTCAGCCTCATCCTTTACAAGCATTGCTAAATACTATATTTTAGGCTTACTTTTCTATGGGTAGCTAAGGCAAATATTTACTTTAAGACTTGCTTTTTATTCTTTGAGTTGGACTTCAAACATATGTATACAGATTTATTAATAATATTTAGGGTAAATTATAAAAATAATCATTTTTGTTTGTCTTAAATTACATTTTAGTCATTTATGTTTGAAATGTTACGCGTTAGTCACTTACGTTATCGTTTTGTTACGAAGTGGTCACTCTACCGTTAAGCTCCGTTACTTCCCTAATGGCAGTCCTATGTAGCAACCCAAATGAGTTTTAAATGCCAACTTTTAGATGTCCAACTGATATGTGAATAAATTTTTAATTAAATAAATTTTGGAAAAAGGTAAATAGAAGTAGACTTTCTCATCCCAGTTGGCATTTAAAACCCTTTTGGATTGCCACATAGGATTGCCGTTAGGGAGGTAACGGAGCTTAATGGAAAAATGATCATTTCGTAACAAAACAACAACATAAGTGACTAAAACATAACATTTCAAACATAAATAACTAAAATATAATTTGAGGCAAACAAAAGTGACTATTTTTATAATTTATCCTAATATTTATATACCACCTCACTAATAAAATTTAAAAATATACGATGAAATAAGTAAATCATAAATTTAATTTTAATACTTTGATTGTTTGATTTATTAGTAATATATAAAATCATATGTATCAAAGTAAAATAATAGTACTGGATTTACTACATTCTGCGTATTAAAAATTGCACGAAAATTTAAACCTTTTAATTGTCTATTCATTTATTTTTGGTATAATAATTTATTTCACCTCTCAATTTTATAAAAAAAAAATTATTTTAGTTTTTTATTTAATTTTTATTTTTTTAATATTTAAACTTGTATTTTTTTGTCAAACCACTCAAAAATGAATGAAAAATTAACATTTTTTTAACATTGTTGACGTTGCATACACATGGATTGCCATGTAGATGATACGTCAATATTTTATTAAATTTTTAAAAATTTAAAATCATTAAAATATTCAAAAAATAATAATTTTAATTTTTTTTAAATTTTAAAAAAAATAATGAAATGATGATGTGTCCTTTACATGTCACATTGTTAAAATTAACAAACATTAACTTTTTCATTCATTTTAGAGTGATTTGATAAAGATTTTAGTTTAAAAGTCAAAAGAGAGAAAACAAAATAAATGAAAAGTTAAAATGATTTTTTTTAAAGTCGGAAGGCCAAAAAAATTATTAATCCTTTATTATCTGGATGGCCACGTTGAACCCATAATACTTGCACACGTTTTTGCCAACATGAGACGCGTGTGGTACCATCTGGTACGCGGTCTTTAGACTTCGTTGTAGGTTAACACATTATTAAATCCGTTTATGAAAAGGAAAGATTCAATACTAAAAATCAAAGGGGGTGAGAGTTTTGAATGCATCCCTTTTCTTACTTTTGTGATGGGCTTCGTTGAACTGTCAGTTTCCTTTAGTACAAGGACGGTGCAGACAAACATGAACACAAGTTTACACTACTAGTTTTTCACAAGTCTCCATTTCCATTTCCATTTTAATCAATTTGTTTATTTACCTACTCCCCAAATTAAAGAATACCCCAATTTATGTTGTTCACTTAATAAAAAAACATAATTAATTCTTTTTTAATTACAATAATAGAATAAAATCTTAAAAACGAGCATGATTCTAACTCAGATCACATCTGTGACAGTAAACATTCTTAATCATCAAACCATCACATTAATGGTGGTTCGGAGAATGAAATGTTTTGAGGGAATTCATTAGATTATTGGAGCAAAAGTGGTGTCTTGAAGTCTTTCCATGATGGAAACGACTTATATAGATGGAAAACTTGATGTGGGTTCCCTACACTTTCATTGGGTTGGTTATGGTGTTATTGATAAGTATCGAATTCACTAGAAATAAATTTTTATATTTAAATTGAAAATAAAATAAATTTACAGTATATAGAGTAGAGTTGATCTCATAAAGATTGGATTAACTAATTTTACAATTTCTAATAATTAAGATTAGACAAATCTGTAAAAATAAAATAAAAGAGGATTAAGTCTAATATAAAACAAATAATAGAAATTAAATCTAAATAAAACAAATGAATGAAAACTCTAGTCTTGGGCGTGATTTTGACTTTGGCTTCAACTTGATCCCGTACAATGAATTTTCTCCTCCAATCGATAAGTTTATTATAGAAATCGAGAAATAACCTCAAACCTCAATTCAATCACCACAATCCCCAGTTCAATCAAACAAATAGACATTAGTAAAATTTAGATCCTACAATCATATTCATAATTCGGTTAAGTACAAAAATTTTAAAATAATTTCATAATTAGACTCCATAAATCAATTCATCCTAAATTATCAAGACACCAAAATTAACAAAAATTTGCAACCATAAACAACAAATTGTCTCAACTATTGTGTCATTTTTTTCTTTCTCTTTTCTTTTTATTTCCTAATTAAAAAGCTTATCTAGAGTGTCACTAAATCCTTTTATGCGAAGAAGGAAGAAATGTAATGACCCGATTTTCAATTGTGTCGAAAAATGTAATTTCGAGACCTCATTTCCGCAAACTGAGTCCGTAAATATTAGATAAAAATACTTACAAAATTATTAAATAGATGAATTGAAATTTGGATAGTCAATTTAGCCGAAATTATGATTAATTAGGGCATAAGAACTAAACTGTAAAGTCCAAAGGCTATAGATTTTTAATTGGTAAATAGCTTGGGGAATTAAATAGAAATTAACAAAAGGTTCAAAATAACAATTAGATCATGTTCAGGGTGTGTTAGTGGATGGTAAGATGAAATGGGCATTAACTTAAATAAATTAATATTTTTATTAAATTAAGGTTAATTAGCTTAATTTACAAAGTAATCCCGCTATATAAGTGGGATTTCAGTGGGAAGAGAGATAAACTCATCGTCTCCAACTAAATAGAAGAAAAGAAGAAGAAAAACTCCATTAAAGGGTTTTCAAGCTTTTAGCTTCAACTTCAAATAAGTCCCTAGCCATTTTTCTTTGATTTTTATAGATTTTCTTTTATCTTGGAAGCTTGATTAAGCTAATTCAAGGATCAATTTGATCAATTAGTGAAGTTTTGATGAGATTCCATTGTTGAGAATTGAATGTTTTAGGTGTTAAATTGATAGAAATTAAGTTTTGATTAAGAAAACGATTAAATTGTAAAGCGTAATTGTTAGTTTCGTACATTAGGGACCAAATTGAATAAAATATAAAATTGATATGAAATTTCAATAGAAATAAGAAATAGGAAGTCCCTAATGAGTAATTTTGCAATCGAACTTCAATCTGAAGCTCTGTATTGAAAGTTACATTTGTATCGGGTTTAAGGACTAAATAGAATAAATTGTAAAATATGTTTGATATTGTGATTGGTTTTGATTTGAATGGAATTTGATAATATTATATATTTTATGATTTTATTTAGCTAACATTGACTCGAAATCGTCGAGAGGGAAAGAGAAATCGAAAGTGGACGACGAATAACCCAAAAATTTGATTTGAATCACTAAAACTGTTGCATGATTATACTTTTTTGCATAGTATGATATTGAGGTAAGTTGAAATTTATTATTTGAATTGAATTGTTATGATTGAGATTAGTTATTGGAATAGAGGACTAAATTAAATAGAATAAAAAAGAAGTGCAAATTAATGAAAATATGAAATTGACTTTGAATTGAGCTTAAATATGTTATGTTATGTGATAAATTGATCAATTGGATTATGAATTGGAAATGATGAAAAGTAAATTGTGTTATATAATGAATTGGAGAATCAGTAACCTTATTAAATGTTCGAGCAGAATCGGATATAGTTGGCATGTCATACGATAGATTGAGTATGAGTTATTTCAGCTATATATTGATAAGCGTTGGGTGCATTTTCCTTCGAATGCTTTGATGAGCGCTGGGCAAAACTTTTATTTTGGGTGTTGGAGCCCAATTTCGTCCGGGCCCAACTCAAAACCAAAACCCAAAATAAATAAATAAATTTAAATTAAATTTATTTAATCTAAATGTCTCTTTTACAACCCATTTACACAAATTACCCAAACCAACCTTAGCCCAATGACCCAACACAAACCCAAATTTAACCTAAAACTCAAATTTAAACCAAGCCCAATAAGCCCAACACTAAACACATTTTGGAAACCCTAGTTGCTAGGGTTTCCAACTGTCGCTCCTGCCATGTGTTGCCACCCACGCCTCCACGAGGCTTCTAATCTCTCCTCTGCCACCAGACTTGCACCAAAACGGCAAAGGGCACACCTCTCATCGTCAGAGTTAACCCCAAACCTTGTCATTCCGATGATACCTGCAAAAAGAAAGAGAAACAAGACAAAGAAAAAGAAAAAGACTTTTTTTTATGTATTTTCATTTGGCTATAAAGCCATCAACAACTTCTCTGTAATTTTTACAGATTCAATCAATAGAAAAACCCAAAAAATTACGAAGAAATCAAACGAACATCCACAATCAATATTCGAAATAGAGAGAAATCAAATACAAAAAAGGCAAAATAAGATTCAAATAAAAGAAATTCAATGGTTCATGGTGCAAGGTATTGGCCTATACATATTTATTTTATTTTTTATTTCTACCTTAATTTCGTAAATAATTTATGTGTAATATATATGTGTATGTATTCTTACATTTTTTATAGTTTGAAAATAAGATAAAAAAAATAAAAAAAAAATTGAAAAACAAAAAAGGTTTAAAACCCAAAAAAATAAAAAATAGATTTCGAAAATTAATTATTAAAAAAAAATTTAGGGACCTTTTTGAAATTTAAGGGCTAGATCTATCAAGATTTAACCTTGATCTACATTTTGGAAGCAAAAAAAAAAAAAAAAGAATTTTTTTTTACCTTGGACAGCCGTGTATGGCGACGAACGACGACGGTAGGTGACGACCGGAGACAACGAGTGGTCAGGCCGACGGTGGTGCCCATTGGAGAAGATGATTGGCCCCTTTTGGTCTTTGAGAGGAAAAAAAGGAAAAAGAGAGGGTTTTTTTTTTTAGAAATGGGGATAAAAATGATTTTTTTGGCAAAAAGGGGGTTTTTATAGGCACCAAAACAACGCTGTTTTGGCTTAGGTGTCAAAATACCAAAATGACGTCGTTTTGGCCTTAATTTAGTTCTTTTGGTCCTTTTGGTCCTTCCACATTTTTATTTGTTTTAATTTAGTTCTTTTGTGTTATTTTTAATTTATTTCAAATTTTCCTAATAATTTTAAATTTTTTTCAATTTGGTCCTTCACTCAAAAATGACCCTGAGGCTGCCACATGTCAAATGTTTAGGTTTATTTCCCATGAAGCCACTATTTTATTTATAGATTCAGATTTGATCCTTAACTTTCCAAAAATTAAGTTTTGACCCCTAAACTTTTCAAAAATTTGAATTTGACCCCAAACTTCCCAAAAATTCAAATTTGACCCAGAGCTTTTCAAATATTTGAATTTAACTCCTAAACTTTCCAAAATTTTGTTTTTGACCCCTAAACTTTCCAAACTTTCATTTTTAACCCTATTTTTCCGTATTTCCATATTTTTACCCCAAAATTTTCTTTTTTATTTTAAATTAATTCTTTATTTCTTTTTTTTTTCTAAAATTAATCCAATGTTTTTTATTTTTTGATATTTTGATTTGAATTTTCTTTCGCATTGCTTATTTTATTTATTTTATTTTTATATATTTGTTTTGTGTATTTATTACTCGTAAAATTGCACTTTCTTCATATTGCTCAATTTTGTCATTAATTGCACACCTCGTATTTAATTTACATGCTCATTTTTTTAAAAAAAATAATAAAAAATATTTTAATCAATTTTTTATATTTTCTTCAAAAAAGATATAAATATTTTCAAAATCGAGGCAATATTTTTTTTATTTAGGGAACTCAAGAAATTATGCTTAAACGTACTGATTACAATTTTTTCTTCGAACCTAAGTAATTGAATATCCTATTCAAAAAGGCAGTATTCTTTTATTTTAGGGAAGTCGAGGAATTGTGCCCTAACGTATTGGGTATGATTTTTCTTTGAACCTAAATAATTGAATATCCTATTCGAAGCCAATTAATGCTCAATATTCTGTTATTTTAGGGGATTCAAAAAATTGTGCCCTAACGTGTTGGGTATGATTTTGCCTTGAACCTAAGTAATCGAATATTTCGTTTAAACATCTCATTCGTGTATTTATGGATCGCATTTTAACTTTTATTCAAGTTTTTCAATTTTTTAACAAATAACACTTTTAAAAAATCGACTAGGTGCCAATTTTAGGCATGTGAGAGTGTTAATCCATCCTCACACGTAACCGACTCCCTAACCCGTTTTCTGGATTTCAAAGACCAAAATGTTTGTTAAAACAGATTCAAAACGTTTTACGATGATCCAATCACACCAAATAAAAAAGATTGGTGGCGACTCCATATTTCGATTTTAAAAATATTTTCGAGACTTTTATAAAAAAAAACGTTTCGACATTGGGTATATGGATAAACGCTGAGCGCAATCTATTTACTTCCAACATTTCGATAAGGCACCAAGTGTCAAATTGGTGTGTCAGTTGGGATCTGTGTATCCGTTCGAATCCGAGTTGGGTTAATAAGGTATATAATGCGTGAATTTGTTGATTAGTATTGGAAATAATTAAATGTTACAAAGTTGTAATACAAGTACTATTTATGATATTTGAATATTGATAGCATGTGAAAGATCAAGCAAACCGATTAAACAAGCTTGGGGGCCAACACAGAACGATAATGGTTGAATAGTTTGATACGAAAATGATATGCAGACTTAAATGAACATAAATGTGTACATTAAAGATTTTGGTATGATATGTTCAATTAGCTTGTTAATTGAGTAAATTGTTTAGTTGATTCATTTGGTATAGTTAATGTATCTTGTGGCATATGCAAATTGTTATATGAATTGTATATAAATTGGTTGATATTTGAATTTGAAATTGATTTTATGCATTTGATTTGGAATTTGCATTTTATTGATTTGAACTATAAAAATACCATTGAGCTTTATCACTCAACGTACGATTTGTTTTCCGTGTGCATGTTAGGTTCATATCGAGGTCTTGAGCATCAACTTCAACATCTGGACAAATGTTCCAGACTCAACAACGTTTGTATAGTTTCTTTTGTTAGTTGTATGGCATGTACTTAGGTTGAGTCGGAATTAGTATTTTCATTTGGTTATTTGCTAAAGTACATGAAACTGTGAATGTTAGAACTATAACTAGACATGATTTGTGGTATGATGATCGATTTTTTGTTCATATACACTTTTTATAAGTGCTAATTAGTTAAATGAAAGATTTGAGTATATTCAATTGAATTTTTGAAATGGATGATAGTATGCTTGTATAATTGATTCATTAGAATAATCCTAGCTTTCCCTAATTTTGGGTCAATAATAGTAATCGAGTGTTACATGTTGAAATGTCATTTTGGGTCTTAAGACCAATTCTGTCTTGTTATATGCTAAGTTGTAACCAAAGGGAATTGGGATTGTTGTATCCTGCCTATGGAGTCACAACCTTACCCTATGGATGTCGTGGCACCAGTCATTATCGTCGCAACGTCGCCTGTTGATGTCATGATGCCAACTTGAAGGAGTTTTAGAAACTTTACATTTTAGTCCTCAAAATTTTAAAGCTAGCCTACTGTCTTCAAGGTCTCAACACTGTACTAAGGGAGTCATGACTCTTGTTGAAAAGTTTTTAAACCTTTCAATTTAGTTCTTCATTGGTCTTGGGTTGTAAGAACAACTTCCATAAGCTCAAATAAACCCGAAACCAAATTATGTAACATAACTTGAAGATGAAAGATCATGTTAGTGAATATATAGTATTGAACTGATAGAAATTGTAACTGTAGTTGCTTCGACACGAATATGGTATCCTATAGCTCAGACCTGGCGATCGTGTTAGGTATAGGGTGTTACAAATTTAGGGTAATTTGTTTGACGGAATTAAAACACAAGTACCAAATTGAAGAAAAAAACCATAGGTACCATACTAAGGAATGAGGTATATTTCAAGGGGACAAATCACCATCTAATTCTTTTTTATTTGACTTCAATTTGAAATCGCCACATATCATAAATGGTATAATAACAATAAAACAATGTCAATCTATAACTAATATTTTTTTATAATCATTTCTTCACTTAATAATAAGGCTTAAAGGGGTAAAAAGGCCCTAAGCTTTGACAAAAATATCAATTAAGCCCTTCTGTGAAACACATACTCAATTAAGCCCTCAAATGTTAAAAATTAACCAATTAAGCCACTCGATCGAAGGTTTTCATTGTTGACCGTTAATTTGTTGACGTGGTTGTTAACAACATGTCTGCAGCCGTTAATGTCATGTCAATTCCACATGAGCAAAAATAAAAAAAACATTATATTTAAATTATTTAAAAATTAAAATAAAAAATTAACATGGACAACTTGTTAGGTCCTTTTTTATGTACTTTTAAAATTATAAAAAAATATTTTACAAAATAAATTTGTAAAACAATGTAAAAACTATAAAAATGTTAAATAAAATTAAAAAAAATCAAAAAATAGTTAAAAATTTAATTCCAAAATGAATTTGGACTTATGTTGTCTATAGTCATTTGTATTTGGATAACCTTTTGTCCATGTTCAATTTCGACTTAAAATTTTAATTATAAAAGTTTTAAAAATATTAAAATTTTGATAATTTTTAAATTATTCATTCTTCTATCTTATTTATTTTATATATCTTATATTTGATATAAAATATAAAAAAATTATATTTGTTAAATGGGTGAGTACTTGGTACATTGGGAGCGTACTTTTTTTATTCCACAAGTAATATTAAAAAATTGACATGTGTTTTTTTTTAATATTTTAGTATACTCCTAAAAATTATTTGTTAATATTGATATGTGTCTTTTTTTTATTCCAAATAATTTCTCTTCTTAAAATTATTAAAAAAAATTAAACATTAAATTTTTTTTCTTTTTCTTGTTCTTGTTCTTTTTCATTTTTTTCATTTTATAATTGTTCTTTTCATTTTATTGTTAATGAGGGTCGTTGACGAGACGGACAATTATTTAGGCTTACCATTGGTGGTTGGTAGATATAAGACAAAAGCTTTTAAATATCTTGTTAATAAATTTACCAATCGCATTAACAGGTGGTCTAAAAGACTACTGTCTTTTGGTGGTAAGGATGTCTTTTCTAAATCTATATTACAATTTATCCCCTCTCACACTTTCTCTGTTTATTTGGTTCCTAGGGGTGTTGTTGAGGTCTTGACTGCAAGCATGCGAAGATTTTGGTGGGAAAACAAGCGGAGAGGTCGTGCATGGGCCATGCTTAGGTGGGATACGGTTTGCTCTCCAAAAGGCATGGGTGGGCTCGGGTTTAAAGACCTTCACCTTTTCAATATTGCGTTACTTGGTCGACAAATTTGGAGTCTCGTTAATCACAAGGAAACTCTATGCTACAAGGTGTTGTCCTCGAAATATTTTTCGAGTGGTGATATCTTTCATCCAAAGAAGGTTGACAAGCCCTCGTATGCTTGGTCTAATATTTGTTTAATACTCTTGGTGATGGTTTCGGATGGCAGATTGACGATGGGAAGGGGGTGGATATTAAAGAAGATCGGTGGTGTTTTGAAGGTCTTATCAACCCTCCTAATGATCGGAAATACTATGTGCGTGACTTATGGGTTGAAAACGATTGTCGGTGGGATAGAGAAAAAATTCTTGAAATGTATGGTGAATATTGGTATGAGAGAATTTCTGAAATTCCTGTGTTAAGTAATGGTCCTACTGACAGAATTTCTTGGTTCCATGCGAACAACGATGCTTACTCGACCAAGTCAGGATATAATTGGCTTATTCTTAAAAAGGTGGGATTTGGTCCTCATAGGTTCTTCTGGAAAGCTATATGGAAGCTTCGTATTCCTCCAAAAGCCCGTGTCTTCGCCTGGCGTGTTGGGCATGAGCTTCTCCCTACAAAAAAAAAGATTGCCATCATTGTCCAGTCCACAGGGAGTTCTTGTTCAAGGTGTGGCAGGGATGATGAAACATTAATCCATGCTCTTAGAGACTGCTCGAAGGCAAGGGCGGTGTTGATGCATGGTGGAATTGACAATCGACTTCTGAATATGGACTGCCAGAGTGGAATTGACAGGCTGGAAGGGGCTATGCGAATGATGGATTGTAGAGCCTTTGAATGTATGGTCATGCTTCTATGGAATGTGTGGAACAGCAGGAATAATTAGGTGTTTAAAGGGTTGTACGATGATCCTAAGTTGGTGTGGGAGAAAGCTATGATTTTTTGCAACGATTTTCGAATACATAATTTTTCACCTGTGGCTGTGTTACCTAAGCCAACTAGAAATGATAGATGGACAAAAACCTTCTCCTGGAGTTATTAAACTGAATGTGGATGCTGAATGAGAAAATAATGCAGTGGGCACTGGAATTGTGGCATGTGATAGTGATGGCTTTGTTGTGGGTGGCAGAACGTGTTATAAAAACTGGTGTGCCATGTGTTGCTTGGGCTGAAACGGATGCTATTAGTGAGGGCATTGATTGGGCGGTCAATAATTCCGTGAATAATATTATTATAGAAAGTGATTGTGCAGCTGTCATCAATAGGTTGAATAAAGTACATGAAGATGTCAGGATTATGGGTTTTATTCTTAGCAAGATTATGACTCAAACTGCTCATTTTTCCTACTGCAATTTTACATGGTGCCGTCGTAGCGCCAATAAGGTAGCTAATAGATTAAGTAAAATAGCTTATGTTGAGCAGTGTAACATGTCTTTTGATATGGATTACCCTAGAAGTATCCATGAGGATATAATTTTTTATTGTTGCTGAGTAATGAAGTTGTGACCCTCGGGTCCTTTCTTTTGTCAAAATAAAAAAAAATTAGACACTAGTATTAGTCAGTATAAAACACTTGAAGCCGACATATTCCAATATAATTTTATGTCTCATTAACAGTTATGAATTTAAATTTAATCAAATATATACTTTTTATATTCTTAAATATATTTAAAAATTTTAATCAAATTACCTAGACGAATGAATAATTTTAAATTATTAAAATTTCTGTATTTTAATTTTTTAAATATTTTTATAATTTCAAAAGTCATTCAAAATAAATTTAGATATACGGTTGTCCAAATGCGAATGAATTGGACAGCAATATGTCTAGATTCATTGTAGACTTAAAATTTTAAATATTTGAAAATTTTCATATGATGTATATCATTAATCATTAAATGTGATGTTTATTTATTTTCATCATGTTTGTATTATATTCAATGACGTAATTTTTTTTGTAAATTACAAAGAGAAGGTAAAGCCCTAATAACAACGCGACTGACGTGACTTAAACTTAGACTACACTTGAGATAATGAACATTCTTAACCATCAGGCCAACACATGAAATTTTCAATGACGTTATTTTAAATATCACTAAAAAAATTCATCAGTTTCTAGTAGTTTATGCAACAAATAAATAACTCATGATGTTATATAAAGTTAAACAGTTAGGTGAGAATTGAGTTGTGATTAATAATAAACTTTTAGTGACATAAGTGCTTGTCACTATATTTTCTTCATTGTAGTGACAAATCAAAAGTGTCATTGATAAAATCTATTTATGATAATGTTTCCCATATTTTTTTATATTTTTTGCATTTCTTGGAGTCAAACATTAAGTGACATAATTCCATGATGTTTTTTAAAATCGTTATATAAAATATAAGAGACATAAAAAAGAGTGACAAATTATTATGTTCGTCACGTTAAACCTAATTTTTTATAAAAAAAAAATAATATGTCTCCTTTTTTATGTATTATAAATATTACGAATCAAATGACTACAAATAAAACTTATTAATAATTAGTAACATAAAGATAAAAACATTTTCTAAAATAAAAATTATAATATTTTGTAATTAAAAATTACATTAGTGACAATGAAAAGCGTTACAATATATACCTGCGCGACAATTAGTTATTTTCATCACACTTATATTACATTCTATGATGTTATTTTAAGTGTCACATTAAAAAAATTATCACTAATTGATAAATTTGTTGTAATGAGAGAGAGTTTGTTTGGAATCTTTTTTCCTTTATAAAGTTTAGGTTTAGTACTTGTGTTCATGTTTGGAATGTTGCCAATAGTTGTTCGATCTGTGAGTTAGAGAATAATGGAAAAGATTCGATCTATTAAAAGCAAGGATTGAAGTTATATGAAAATCCCAAGCTAATCTCAAGATTCCATAAGATCAACTTCAACCGGACTTTTTGGGATGTTTCAATTAGCTTTTGCATGATATTTGTATCTAAATTGTAGAGCTTCGAGTTATCTTCGAAACAATTTTTGAACCATCTAATTTCGAGGTATGTAGTCTGAAATATAATCATTTTCGTAAAGTAGTACAATTTATTACGTGAAGATCAAGATTATTCACATGATTTCATAAGGTTATTTCAAAAAAATTTCAGAGACCTTTTGATCACCTTTTTGTTTAGCTATACAAATAAAATTTTAATTTAATGTAAATATTTAGCATGGCCCTAGTGAGTAGTGATTGGTTGATTTTGGAAGCAATATTTAATGATTTGGAGGCAGTAAACTGTGAACCCCTAATGGCTAATCCTTGAATTAGCTAAAAATCTACCCATGTCCCTTTCATTCTGACTGTATAATGGGACTATTGTCATTTACATATAGTCTGTATTTAATCATAAAGGTAAATCTCATAACACCCTTTGCCCTACACAAGAAGAAGAACCCTATGCCTACTGCCCCAAATTAAGACCATTGTAATTTGTAATCAGGGATTTAATCATAAATTTTTTAAAAGGATCAAAATTAAATTAAATTTGGTACAATGTGGTACTTGTATTTAACAAAAGTTATACATTTTGGTACATGAAGTTAACAATGTTAACTTTTTAGTGTTTAGTTTAGGTTTTAGAGTTGATTTGATAAAAATTCATAGTTAGCTAATAATATTAGCAATTAACTTTTATCAAATCAATCTTAAAACCCAAATTAAATCAAATCCATTGAACTATATTTGACAAATTAAACACAAAATTAAAAAAAATTCACACTTAACATTAAATTTATTCTATTAACAAAATCATGAAAATTTCGAACCTAATAACATTAGCAATTAACTTTCATCAAATCAACCTTCAAATCTGAATTAAACACTAAAAAGTTAACACGATTACCTTTGGATACCAAAATTTAACTTTTGTCAAATATAGGCAAAAAATAACACAAGTACAACTTTAGGAAAAAATGTCAAACTTAAATACCAAAATGATATATTAAGCGAAAAGAAACTAAAAATCTTATAACTCCTTATGAGAAATTATTCCATGGACCCTTCCTATTGGAAATAATTACTACTGTAAAACGAAATAGTTAGCACTGATTGGTAAAAAATAATAAAAATAAGCAGAACAGAAATTGATTGTGTCGTGGAAGAACCACTACCTTAGAAGCGAAATCGTCATGATTGGTGTAATCCTCAAAATTGGACGTTGCCCCATGAGGTTAACACAATCCTTTAGAATTTTGTACACCCAAAAAATATGAAGTGGATATCGGCGGTACTGCTCTTCTGGGAACAAATTCGAAAGGGAAAAAGTATTTTCTATTGAACGAAACAAGCTTTGTAAATAGAGAGAAGAGAAAAGCTAGAGAGAAAAGTTAAATGTTTTCAGTGTATTTTGCAAATGAGAAATCCCTCTCTATTTATAGGCTTGAGGTTGAGGCTAAACATGTCTAGAAAACAACCGAATTTATGATATTAAATTCGTTGTCTCCAATCAATCTTTAATAGGTTGCAGAATATGGAATAATGTATTTAATTTAAAATCAATCAGAATAATTTATTCAATCAATTAGAATAATTTTAAGGATTGATAGTCTTAATATTCTGAAAAGATCCAAGCATCAGCCTATAAATACTGTCACTATTTGTTTCTTTGCATTTCTAACATTCCCCCACAAATGCACAAGAATTTTTTATTGAAAACCAAGAAGAAGTCTTTTGAAAATTTGAGAAGAGAAATAGTGAAGTTAGCCGCTTAAGTATTAATGAACGTATCTGGAACTAATACATAGTGAAATGAGAGATTCTTCTCTTAAACAAGTGAATGAATCTGAAACTTGTTTAAGATAGGAGTAAACTCATGACACACAACTAACTCCATTATCTACTGAAATCCACATAAATCAACAATATGGCCAATATTTCTTAGGATACTAGTAAGTGCTCTAGATAGACAACCAAACATCTCCTCATAGAAGGTGGATAATTTCAGACTTAAGTAGGTGACTTCATCAAGTCTATCTCAACATAGACCACCCTAATTAGGGATATGAAATCATTAAGAGCATTTCTATAAGCTCATCCTCTCATAAAAATTAAGATGAATTTATCAAGTCCTTTGAAAGAATCACCCAACCTTTGGGATATAAATTCATTAAGAAAAAAAAACTCAACCTTTAAGTTCATCAAGTCCTTCTCAAATAGAACCACTTTATACAATCTGGGATATGAACCTTTAAAAAAATTCAATGAATTCATCAAGTCCTTTTCATTAGGACCACCCATACAATTTTGGGATATGAATTCATTAAGAGAAATTATTCATCCTTTTAAGTCGGTGAACTCATCAAGTCCTTCTCACTAGGACCACCCAAAATTTGGGTTATGAATTCATTAAGAGTGTGGACTCAACCTTTGCATGTACATTATTCACTGTAGGGATGGGTAGGAATGTACACTATGAGTCTTTCCATAGCTTCATTGACCCATGGAACTTAGTAAACTAAGTTGAGTATCTACTATGAATTCCTCAACCAATGGGTATAAGACCCATCCTTCTTGACGAATCTAGAACCAATTTCCTACTTAACCTCTTAGTAAGTGGATCAATTAGGTTCCTTTTTGACCTCAAATATTCCAATGAGAATACTCTGTTCCTTATCTACTATGAATTCCTCAACCAATGGGTATAAGACCCATCCCTCTTGACGAATCTAGAACCAATTTCCTACTTAACCTCTTAGTAAGTGGATCAACTAGGTTCCTTTCTGACCTCAAATATTCCAATGAGAATACTCTGTCCCTTATTAGATGTCTCATAAACTCATGCCTTATACATGTGTCTTTTCTTTCCATTATGTACTTGACTATAAGCTACACAAATAGTTGTTTGTTAGTCATATAATAATGACATCGGAGGAGTCGATTTTCCCAACAAAAGAATTTCTACAAGAAAATTCCTAAGCCACTCAGCTTCTTACCCAGCTAGGTCAAGAGCAATAAATTCTGACTCCATGGTGGAACGAACAATACATATCTGCTTAACAGGCTTCCATGAGATAGTTGTTTCGCCTAAAGTAAATACATACCCACTAGTAAAGCTTACTTCATTATTGTTAGTTACCCAATTTGCATTGCAATATCCCTTAAGGATTGCAGGGTATCAAACAAATTCTAAATTTCAATCAATATTACCTTTAAGTTATTTATGCCAGTTATGAAAGAAGTAATAAAATTTGATCCAACACTAGTGGCAACTCTTTCTCTTTTACTCATTCTAGGTTTTAAGTCTTCATCTAGACTTCCTCTAACAGGTACACTAGAAGAAGTAGATCCATGATTATCAAGTTGTATATCAATTCTTATGCTAGATTTCTTTAATGGAAAGACATCTTCAAAGAAACATCATCTCTAGATTCATAGATAGAATAATCATGCAAAGACATAAAACGATGAACAACACTATTAACAGCATATCCAATAAATATGACATCAACAGTTTTAGGTCCGATAATAGTCTTCTTAAAAGAAGGCAAACCCACTTTTTCTAGACACCCCCACACTTTCAAGTATTTAAGATTAGGTGCATGGTCTTTCCATAATTCATAAGGGCTACAGTCTAATTTCTTATGAGGTACTCTGTTTAAAATATGTTTTGCAGAAAGAATGCCTTCTCTCTCACATGTTATTAGCTAAACCAGAATTTATTAATAAAGCATTCATCATTTCTTCTAAGGTTTTCTTTTTTCATTCAGTAATATCATTTTATTGAGGAAAATAAGGAGCGGATGTTTAATGTATTATGCCATTCTTTTTACATACCTCTTTAAGAAAGTTAGAACCAGATTTAAGCCGTTTTAATCTCCTAATGAGTTGATTTTCTACTTCTGCTTTATAAATTAAAAAGAAGTTTTCAGCTTCATCTTTAGTCTTTAGAAGATAAACCTTTTTGTATCTAGAGCAATCATCTACAAAGGTTATGTAATAGTGTTTTCCCCCTTTATTCTTTAGGTTTTTGAAATCTGGATCAATATAAATTAACTCTAACAATTCAGTTTTTCTATCAGTTAATAATTTTAAAGCATGCCTAGAGTGTTTAGCTTCTACACAAATCTCACATTTATTAAAGCTATATAATCTAGATTAGGGAGTAAATTCATTTTAATAAGCTTTTTAAGAGAATGAATGTTCACGTGCCCTAGTTTAACATGCCACATATCAAACGATTCAACAATGTAAGCAGAAGTAGTGGCTGTATTTTCATTAAACATAATTTAAATCACAAATAAACCTCTACTCAAGTAACCTTTCCCCACATATTCCCTATTTCGGGAAAGTACAAGTTTATTGGATTCAAATACTAGTTTAATGCCTGCCTTGTTCAACAAACCACCAGTGATTAAATTCTACATAAGGCAGGTACATAAAGAACATTATTTAATGCTAAGGAATTGCCAGAAGTGAGTTTAAGAAAAACCTTTTGTTTACCTAGCACTTCTGAGCTACTTGAGTTCCCCATGTACACTTGATCACCTTTCTCAAGATTTTTGAATTCGATGAACAGCTCTTGGTTTGCGCATAAATGCTTGGAGGTACCAGTGTTAACGATCCACTCGATATGGTTCTCAACTAGATTCATCTTTGACACCACAACAACAATTACCTCATCAACATTTCCAGCAATGTGGGCTTGGACTTGGGCTTGTGGTTTATTCTCATTTTGGCGATTTAATCGTTGATAACACTGGTATGCCTTATGTCTAGCTTTGCCGCAGACATAGTAGTTGATCGGGCAAGCAAGCTTTCCTTATTGTCTATTCTTTCTAGGCTTTTTGAAGTTCATCTTCTTGTTCTAGGATTTAAGCTTCCTCTTTAGGCCCTCACTATTTCTAACCCTATTAGTTCCAGAACCAAAACAGTAACAACCCGATTTTCAATGGTGTTAGAAATAGTGGTTTTGAAACCATAATTCTGATGAGTCGAGCTAAAAATTTAATTATTTTCATATTTATGATTTCATTAGCATTTCATTAAAGTTTGGATAAAAAATTTTAATGTCTAGATAGTGAATTGAGTAGAAATGATTGAATTGTAAAGGGTACAAAAATAGAGTTGATAAGTTAGAAGGACTAAATGGTTAAATTACCCTAAATGATTTTAGTGGGTGATTTATCATGAGAAATATTGGAAATAAATATGATTAATTAAAGCTAAACAAGTGATTAACAAATTTAATTAAGAAAGTCTTAAAATTTACCATTTTACCATTAAGTATTTAAGTGAAAATTAAGAAGAAAAGATGAAATTCTCACATTTTTCATCTTCTTCTTCCATGACAAGAACAAGAAAACTAGGGTTTGGAATTCAAACCTTTGAGCCTTAGTTTGGGTAAGCAAACGATGCCTGTTTTTAGTAATTTTTATGTTTTTAAGTCCATGTTAGCTTAATCTAGTTAATCTAAGGACTAATTTGCGAATCTGTCAAATGTTATAAAACTTGACATTGATGAAAATGCTTGTTCTTGGAAGTTATGAAAAGATTTGTTTGCTTGATGAATATATTCATTGATTTTGTAAAGTTATTTTTGATGAAATTAGGGTTTAAGGACTAGATTGTAAAAATAATGAAAATACATATCCTTGTTATGATATAGTTGAATGGAGATGTTGGGTGAACATCCATGGATATTCGACTGTTATAGGATTGTACGAAAAATGATTATTTTGCATGTTTGGACCTTAAGGACTAAATGAATAGAAGTAAAAGATTAAGGGTAAAATTGTAATTTTCCCAAAAGAACTAAATTCTGTTGAAAAACCTGATTGTGTGATTTAATGTGAGAATTGGATGATTTGTGGATGTAGACTATGATCGTGCCTCAGATCGCAGAAAAGGGAAATTAGCAGAGTAGTTCTTGAAGTCTAATCGTAACTGCAATTTAGTTCGGTAAGTTCGTAATGTAAATTTTTACTTACCATTTCTTGTTTGTACATTATCATTGTTTAACAATTGGAAGCACTTGGAATTGAAGAGATCGAAGAAAGAAATGAAAGAGATAGTAGGCTTTAAGCCGTTGAAAAGGTACCAACGCGATGGTTGGGGTACTGCATATGTTGCGAGTCCTCGACAGCTTGTGTGATCAGCATCATGATTCGAAAAAGAGATATGAATCCTAAATGGATATAGGCCCTCCAATGGTTGGGACTTATGTTGTATACATACTCTCGACAACTCGTGTGAGCAGCATTGCTAGGGAACAGTTTACAGATAGACACTGTGTCGATGGTTGAGGTACTGCATACATTGTGAGTCCTCAATAGCTAGTGTGAGCAACATCAGGTACTTGTAACAGAAAAGTTATAGATAGGAAAGTGTGGCCATTGTCTGGTGTAGTTGTTTCGGTGTTCAGCTCCTGCTTATACAGAATGATTATGGTTAAAGGATACGGAGGGGGAAAGATGGCTGATGTTTCATAAGTTGATGGTTCTGTCTTGAGTTATGGTGATTGGTAGTGGAGTAATTGAATACAGTTGTGAGGGTCGTTTCCTATAGGAAGCTGTGTTTGTTTTTTTTGTCTAGTGTTTTGCTGTCTAGTATAGCAGGATTTCAGGCTGAAGCAGACATTGTGAGATGCTGTTGTGGTCTTTTTCATGTTTTGATTTAGCGATTTGTTTGCTGATGTTAGTTTGAGAGGTTTCCTTTGATGGCATTTTTTATTTTCTTTACAGAGCTTGGTTCTCCAATACTCTTTGTAATGTTCTAATTGAGCTAAAAAAAAGTACAACTTCCTTGAGTGTTAGCTTTAAAAGAAGTTTGGGGAAGCCTATTTTATCATAACATTTATCAGCACTAACATTGCAGTTGTGTCATCCATTTTTTAGGTAATGAGGAGTGGAGTCCCCAACTTTTGTGTAGTTGCTTTGGCACTTAATGACTTGGGGTATGTCTAAGGCTTATAGATATGATAGTTCATTTTCTTATAAGAACAGTTTGTTGCATGCTCTAAACTGGGTTAAAAGACTTTCTGTTGTTCCTATTTGGTACTTTGCATGTACTTATATTCAGTTCAGTAATTTGTTATCATCTTTCCAATGGTTTTTAAAGGCAAATTTATGTTCACAAGCTGATTAATTGTATTAGTAGCATTCTTAGTTTGAACTGAAAATGAATTAATGTATGATTAAATCTTCATATTTCATATGGCTATACTTAATATATTTAATTTGATCTATTTATTTATAAATAAATTATTGCAATATATGTAAAAATAATGTAAAATATAAATTTAATAGATATAAAATAAACTTAATTAAACAATGAAAAAATAATAAATTCTCAAATGTATGTTTCTTTCATTTAAAACAGTTTTCCTGAAATATTTTCAGGAAATCTGCCAAACAACAAAAATTATTTTACATATATTCATCCAAACACCAGAAAATATTAACTTTTTCCGAAAAGTAATTTATTTCTCAGAAATCATTTTTCGGAAACCATTTTCAGTTAAACATACGGAGCCTTAGTTAAATGTTAAATACATTTATTGATACTTTTAAAGTATAAAAAAAGAGTTTTTTTTACATAAAGAATACAAACAAAATAATTATCTATCAAAATAATACACTGCCCCCATTATTTACCAAAATGATACACTTGAGAGAGTGGTGCCTCCTAGATAGACGGTACCACTTTAAAATTCTGACAATTTTTTTTATTTAATAAAACATTGAGGGACTTGATATGCAAATTTTTCACTTTGAGTGGCTGTTGAAAAAAAGTGAAACGGTGCTGCCTGACAATGTGGCAGCACCAAATTTTAAAATGGGGTTAATTGCCTTGTAAGCCCTTCTTATTTACTATTTTCTTTTATTCTCCTTCAATATAAAAAATAGAGAGACTTATTACCAATTAGTCCAAAAAATTTTCTATCAAAAAATGCTTTTGTAAAAAATTCTATTCCAATCGAATAGGTCTCTCTATTTTCGGTTGGAATTGAATTTTTTACAAAAATATTTTTTGATAGAATTTTTTTGACTAATTAATAATAAGTCTCTCTATTTTTTGTGTTGAAGAAGAATAAAAGAAAATAGTAAATAAGAAATACTTACAAGGCAATTAATCACATTTTGAAATTTGGTGCCGCCACACTGTCAGGCGGCACCCTTTCACTTTTTTTTTCAACAGTCACTCAAAGTGAAAAATTTGTATATCAAGTCCCTCAATATTTTATTAAATAATAAAAAAAAGTTGTCAGAATCTTAAAGTGATGATGCTTATTTAGGAGGTACCATCCTCTAAGTGTACCATTTTAGTAAATAATAGGGAGAGTGTATTATTTTTGTAGATAATTATTTTTTTGTATTATTTATGTAAAAAAAACCCCTAAAAAAAGACTTAATATAAAAATTAGAGTGCTTTAACATTAAATGTAAAATGATGAGTTATGATTAAAAAGTTAAAAAGATGATTTTACTATTAATTTCCAAGAGTTGGTTTTATATATTGTATAGATATGCAAAATACTTGTGAGAAAAATAATTTGTACATAAATTTTGTGTATTGATCTGATGGTTAAGAATATTTATCGTCTCAAATGTAATTTAATTTTGAATCGTATTAATCGTTGTTTGTAATTCACCAAAAAAAATTAATTTATACATGAAGCTCACAAAGATGGGAAAAGAAAAATATAAAAGGGTTGATGAAATTTGAACCATTGCAGATGGAAAAATAATAGACGTCGCGAATGGACCATATGTACGGGGCCTGGCCAAATGGATTCGCTAGAAATATTATAGATTTGTCTCACCATGTATTTACTTTTGTCCCTCGTGAGTAAAAGTATTACGGAGATTTTTATGTTAAAAATTAAATTATATTTTATTTTTTATTAAAAAATAAGTTAATTGGTCTTTGTACATTATATTAAAGAGAAAATTAGTTTTTCAATTAAAAATTTCACTCATTTTACAATTAAAATTTGACTTTATATATCAGTTTAATATACATGTGGTATGTCATGTGTCATTGTTTAGTTATTCTATCAGTCATATCAGCTTTTAAACGTAAAAATGGATGGATTTTTTTTAAAAAAAAAGACCCGTTTACTTTTTAATTTAATATACAAAAACTAATTTATCTATTTTTTTAATAAAGAGATAAAATACAATCTAACAACTAGAGGTGTTAGGTCGGATCGGGCTTAAGCATGATATTAACATATTTTATGCTTGCCCAAACCCGGTCCGACCCGAAATCTAAGTTTAAAATTTTGCTCAAACCCGTCCATATTTGCAAAAGATGAACCCAAACCCATTTTAGACATGTCCATATTATTTTTTAAAATTTTTTTAAAAATATTTATATGATTTTATTTTAATATTTAATAAATTTATATATTTTTTATTTATTAAATTTTTTTATATATTTTTAATGTATTTTAAATTACATAATATATAAAAATAATATAATATAAAATATTATAAATTTAAAATGGGTTAGGTCGAGCTGGTCTTAGGCCTTTAATATTCAAACCCAAGTCTGACCCATATTTTAAACGATCTAATTTTTTGCCCAAATCCACTTTTCGAACATAATATTTTTGTCTAAACTATTTTAAATTTTAGAGAAACTTTCAAGCCTAAAACGAATAAATCTACTCATAAACAGGTCTAGGGACTACAAGAGTAGTGTGTTTTTACCGGGGTGTAGCAGTAGCAGTAGCAGTAGCAGCAGCACAGATAATTAATAAACAATATAGAATAAAAAGACCCTAAATGCATTGCTGTCATTTAGTGATCAGAGATTGATGAATAATAAGTTTGGCATTACCTGAAGATGATGACCCCTACAAACCAGACGCCCCCACACCACATTGGATACTCTTCTTCTGGTGTGCCCCATTGCCATTATCACCTTTCTTTCAGTATTTCTTGCCCTTGCCCTGCCATTCCAGCTTCGCCATGCTACAAACTCTCATATCATCATATCTCATGCACCTTTCACAATTATACCACTCACGCATGGAATGTGTATCCCCTCAACCCCAACCCTCCTAAATTCTATTTATATTCCTTCTACAGTGGCCCCCCTTCCTATCTTCACCCTAGCCCTAGGGTCCCCTCATTTATATCTCTATATTTCCTTTTCTTTGTTGGGTTTCTAAATCAGGTTATAACTTGTACAAAAATATATACATACACATGTATGTATATATATAGATTTCCATGATATTCAAACATTGCCTCATTATTGATACAAATTGTTGGTAAAATTATTATGGAGGTCCTTGTATTAGGAGTTAAATTGCATTTTGTCCTTCCACTAAAAAAATGAGTCAATTAATCTTTGTTCTTTAGTTCAAAAAAAATATTGATTCTCTTTATTAAAAATCAGCATGGTTAACATAACAACTAGACGGTGATACATGGCTTGCCATGTATACATCATGCCAACGTATAATAATTATTTTTTAACAATAGAAATGGATGAAATTTTGAACAGAAAAACTAATTTGCTCATATTTTTAATAGAAAGGGCAAAATGTAATTCGACTCTTAGTACAAGACCCTCCATGGTACTTTTATCCAAATTTTTTGATTATTTTAGAATCCTGTGTATAGCAGCTTCAGTATGGTAATATTTTAACATTAAGCTTTGGCACCAGTGTGGCTAATGTGACCATTACTTTATCTTTTGTCCACTTTAGAGTTTTTGGTCCAGGACTTTGGCTTGATTCTTCTATAGTTTTGGCTAAGATTTTGAGGTCCCCCAATCAAAACTTATGTGTAAAAGGGAAAATAATATGGCCTTCTTTTAAGGGACTGATAAGCAAGAAATATTCAAATAAATATAAGATATTAAACATGACTGTTTTAAATAAAAACAAAATTTCAATAACATTCATCCTAACTTTGACAATCTTGACTTAAAATTCACAAAATATGTAAAGGTATGAAAATAGAAATTTTTTGGGGGACTGAACAGAGAACAAATAAATGGGTGTGCAGGGTTAGCCCCACTGTTACTAACATGCATGGCCACAATATTTCAAAGCAAGGCCAGGCAATGGGCAAAAGAGAGAGGTGATGCTTGATGAAATGGGATGTTGTGTTTAGCTAACATGGAAGTGAAGCTTCTTTTGCAGTGAATTATCCCAAGCTGCGGTCCTTTTTTTACCATAAACTACAAACTCATTAATGTTAATAGGTCAAAATGGATGAGATTGAACTTTGAGATGTTTAGTAGTATCAGCTTTTTCTTTTTTCTTTCATGTTCGTTTTACAGTATGATTTTTTTAATAATTTCATTTTTAAAATTTAAATATGTATTTTCTCTTGTTATTTTTTTCTCAAAAATCCTTAAAATACAATCTAATTCCTACTACATTCTACCTACCAAAAGCTAAGGACAAAGCAAAAATAAATCAACAAAGACATAACAACCAAAATCAAAAGATATTGTCCCCCCAGCTTTCACCTTTCTGTCCCCATTTTATTTTATTGTGTATTTGGTGGAATTATGGGTGTATTTAAAGTATTATAGAGACATGTAATAGGAGTTGAATTACATTTTATTTTCTATTTAAAAAATGAGTAAATTAGTCATTATATGTTAGATTAAAGAGCAAATTGATCATTCTGTTAAAAATTTTATCTATTTCTACTGTTAAAAACCAATCTCTATAGGTCAACATGATGTACATGTGGAATGCCACGTGTTACTATCTGGTTATTCCATCAACGATGTAAGTTTTTTTAATAGTACAAATGGATGAAAATTTTAACATAAATGATTATTTTGTTCTTTGATCTAATGTACAGAGACTAATTTACCCATTTTTGAATAGCGAGATAAAATGTAATCTAACTCCTATTACAGAGACAGTGGCGGAGCCAAAAAAGTTTTTTTTGGGCGGAATTAAACTATATATTTTTATGATAATAAAAATGCAATTTCATCATTTCAATAGCCTATATCTTTATAATTTTTAAATGATTAAATTAAGTTTTTATTATTTTTGAGATTAAAGTACAATTTTATCATTACTAATTTAAAATTTTAAAAATGATAAAGAGCCTAAATTAAAAATTTACCATTGTAAGGAGACCATAATCTCTTGAATCTCCATTACGCTTCGTCCTTTATAGTATGTTTATGAATATATTAGTATAAGTCAATCTTAGGACAATAAGAAAATTCAGTACCAAAAATCTAGAATATTATATAATAATAAGTTCGAGAATAAAGTCAAGTCTTTATTCCCTAACTTTAGTTGAAAGTGGTAGAAAGCACATGGAAGATGTTGTTGCTGGTGTCCTATCTTCAACAAATCTGAACTTGGATCGATTTTGGTAGTAGCAGAAACAAGAGTTTGGGTGGGAAAACTCTTAAACTAATGGAAAGGCTCTAATTGTAGTATTTTACAAAGTTATATAGTTTTACTTCACAAAATTACAGTTTAATCTTTGGTAATGGGGGCATGGCTTTCATTGTCAACAATGGGGCAGCACTCGTTGACTTTGCATTGGAGGGTTTGGCATCCCCAAAATTATAGTCACAAAATCTGCCAGTGGCCGACAGGACAAAAATGTTTCTTCCATGCCATGCAAACCAACAAATACTTACAAAAGTATAATATACACACTTCCATCTGTATTTGCACTCATCTGCACATTCTTAGCATTATTATGAAGATTAAAACATTAATGTAAAGGACTCTGCATTGCCTACATTCATATATTTCTGTGTTACCATTGTTCCCATTAAAATGCAAACCATCTCTGCTTGCCAGCCACACATTTCAGTTTCAGAAAATAAGCAGAGATGGGAAGCAATTTAACTTGCATCTTGTAATTAAAAAGAAGAAAGAAAGAGAAGCGGGAAATTTAGTGAAGGAGCTGAGTTTTGATCTTCTTGGAAACAGGGTCTGGTGATGAAACTCCCCATGAATAGTTGGATTCATCAGAAATGAACATCAAATCTATTACGCCATTTGGGCTTTCAGGAATCCACTTGAATCTACGCTTCTTTGATTGGCTGCCTTCCTCTCTTGTTTTTGTCATTTCTATTATCAATTTACAGGATTCATCTACCTTGTCCTGTTTCAAACATGAACCCATGATGAACATTGGGGAAAAAAATAGTTAAATTTAATACAAAACAGTACCTTATTAATTCCCAGGTTGTCTAAAAGCTGGTTTTGGAATTCTACTCTAAGATTAGGTTCAAGTTCAACGCTATCCATAACTTGCAGCATTATAGCAGTGGCCATTATTGAAGGAAGGTAGCACAAAAACCTTGAATCTGTCAATGAATTTAACAGGATTTTAGATCCAATTTATAATTTTGATAAACAAAGAAAGGGTTTCCTTTTTGGGGGGGGGTGTAAACCTGAAATGACAGAGAGCAAAATTTGGTCACATCTCCTGAGAAACTCCCAACAAACATGGCCCTTCAATCCAAGCCTCCTTGCAATGTAATCAAGAAATGAAATTGGGGTTATAGGGTTCATTTTCCATTGAAGTGTGGAGAGTACCAAAATCTCCATTCTTTGGATTGTTTTTGCCTCAAAATAATATCTGCTCTCCCCCACCTAAACAGATGAGCAAAAACCCAACATTGATAAGCTGAATGAAATGAGAAAAAGAAAATCAAGGAAAACTTGAAGCACAAACTTGTAAGTCCAGTAGGAGAGGCACTTGGGTTTCTTCCACTTTGGCTGCTAGAGAAAGACAAGCAACAGCAACTAGTTGAGTCATCCATGGTTTGTCAGTTTGGAAAGGGAAGCTAAACAAGAACCTATCGAGATAATTGACAGCAAGAACAGCAGTGAGAGCAGAGAAGGAATGGTGAGCAGTGACTTTCAACATCCAATCCACAGCATTAAAGCGAGCCACAGCTAGATTCCCATCGGTTTGAAGGCTATTGTACATTTGACTTTGCTCTTCCTTTGAGAGTAAGGAGGAAAGTTCATCATCTTCCCACAACAAGTCCTGCTCTAACAAGATTGGAAATGGGTTTGATTTATTGAAACAACTTTCTTCAACAAAGTAATCTTCTCCTGTTACTTCTGAACAATAAAGAGAATCGATAACAAATGGAGAGTCGAAAGCCATTTTTCATCCACCCAAGGAAGATGTTGGTTTCATTTATAAAACAAGAGAGAAGATAAAAGAAAGAGTGAGGGAAGTCAGCAGTAAGGCGAAGGACATAGTTTTCTTCTTCAGTGGGTTGGCTCAACTCATTTAAATAAGGTATTCATGATCAGAATAATGAAGAAAATCAATGTCAAAATGCGTTTATTACCATGATTTAGACATTAACACCTGATTCATTTCTCATACCATTTCGCATTAACTTCAATATCACCACTCTCATTCTACTCTATTTCAGGAATAAATGTATGTACGCTATTTAAATTTTTAATATATTTATAAATTAATTATTTTTTTTATCCCTTTAATATTAATATATTTAACATATATCACTTAAATTTATATTCATTTATTCCATATATATATATATATTTTTTTTTAAAAATCATTACATTTTAAGGATAGGAATTAGTAATAATTACAGTGCAGGCCGATAATGCTGCAATAGCATTTGATAAGTTGGTTTTTTCCTCCTTCTAGCATAAAAAGAAATTTGCACTTACACACAAAAAAAATTGGTTATTCAATCCTCGAGTTAACGAATGTTATTATTTATGTTTAATATTACGTTTATATCGATTATTTAATTAGTAGACGAAGTACAAGATTATTTAATTATATAAATAATACAATGGTTTTGCCTTTAATTTAATGGGTAAATATTTATCAAAACAATATAATTTTATTTTTTATTCAAATTTTTAAATAACTCGGATTGTGTAATCTATATTTTTAAAAAATACACTATTAACTCATTTTTAATAAAAAGAGTTGTATGTTTTGAGTTTATTAATTTTTTTAAAATGGAAAAGAAAAAAGCTAAAATTAGATCAAAGTTTTAAAGTTTATCATGTTTTTATCAAATTTTGTTAAAAACATTTCTTATAATTTTAAAGCATATTCTAATAAATATATAGCTAGGTTTGGTTAAAATTAATAAAATTATTATTTTAAATACATATAATTTTTTGTAATAAAAATAGTAGTATTTTAAATAAATACAACCATGTTGTAATAAAAATTGAATAGGTCCTTGGTGGGTTGGCTCAACTTCGTAATTAGAGGTGATCATAGTTTGAACTTTACTAGAAATATAGGTTCAGATTCGGTTCAGTTTGAAAAATAAGTTTAAAATTGTTTTCAAGTTCAACCCGAATAAAAATGTTAAAATCCGAGTTTGATTCGGCCAGTCCGTATTAATTTTTTTATGACATTATTTTTATATAAAAATAAATTAAAAATATAATACATCAAATATACTAAAACATTAAAATAAATGTTTCCCAACAAATTAAAAAATATATTTATACTTAAATAACACTAAAATAGGTGTAACTTAACAAGCAAAATGTCTCTAAAATAATAGTAAAATTAACAATAAACTAATCATTATACAATATCCAAACAACAACAAAATAGTAATAATATAATAGTGAAATGACAACAAAATAACCTTTTCTTTTTGCAAATTCGGACCTGGTCAAGGCCAAAAAAGCTTATCCAATGTCCGGTCCATTTAGAAAATGAACCTCAAATTTTGCTCAAACCCATTTTTAAGTCTATATTTTTTTTTCTAAACTCTCTCATTTTTTAAACGGACCTAAGTTTATCCGTAACTAACGAATCATTAAAATAGCGCATTCATTATCTTAACTTATATGAAACAGCGATTAAACTTCTTATTAAACATCGATTTGACATGAATTTGAATTGTATTACTCTCATCCTCACTCCTAATATTATATAAAATTATGAGAATAATGAATAAAAATCATGTGAAAATACATTTATTACTATGATTTAAATCTTTGAAAATTAGTAACACATACCAACACAATTACTTCAACACGTGACATTCATTAGCTTGAATATCACCACTCTTATTTTACTCTAATTCGGGTATAAATGTATTCCATATCTATATGTCTAGAGATGATATGCGTCCCTTAAAATATATTTAAAAATATAACATATTAATTAATTAATTTTTTTTATCTCGTGAAATGAACGGATTTATTCTATTTTTAAATTTTTGTTTAATAGTAATACATTTGACATAGGGAAAAAATAAAGATATATTAATAATAAAAGTTTAAAGATGTTTATTATTTTGATTTTATATTCACCTATTCAGTAAACATATTTCAAAAATAATTATAAATTTTAAGAATAGAAATTAGTAATAATTGCAGTGCAGGCCGATGATGGTAGCAGGGCGAATCTAGGGGTTAGAAATTTTTTATTTAGTTGTTTAAAATTTTTTAAATTTTAAATTAATAAAAATAAAATTATCTTTTAGCTCTTTAAAAATGATAAAATTTTGATTTAATTCTTTAAAAACTGTATTTTTACTATAGTAAAAAATATAATTTAATTTCGGTTTTTAAAAATTCAACACTGGTTGGTAACATAGCATGTGATGAGGTGGTGTTTTATCTAATCTGGATGATAAAATTAGAGTAACTTGAATCCAGATAACAGCTGAGATGATGAATACCTTAAATCATCAAGTCATCACATGAGATTTGACTCAATTAAATAACGTATCCACTATTATAATAATAAATAAACACCACGTCAAAACACGTTTATTACCATGGTTTAAAAAAAAAAAAAAAACTTTCACAATTAATAACACCTTATTCATGACTCATACCCACATTAATTTATACTTATTAGTGCTTTTAAATTTATATTTATATAAATTATTAGACATTAATTCTTTTTAAAAGAATTCGCAAGAGAAATTAAAAAATTGATATGTACAGTTAGATTGTATTTTTTTAAATAAATAAATAAATGAGATGTGATAATATTTTAAAATGTTAATCATTAAGTAGAAATCTTATCACATGTGTATATGTATTGGCCTGATAGTTAAAGGTGTTCATCATCTTAAGTGTGATATGGGTTTTGAGTCGTATTAATCGTGTTGCTGTTAGTATTTTGCCCTACTCTTATAATTCATCAAAAAAAATTGTGAGTAATCACTAGAGAAAGGATTGTATGAAACAGGGATATTATCCATTTCCAATAGTTTTATGACACATCAACAATGTCATTCTAAATTTCAGAATTTTAATTGTAATTTGATTTTTTTTCAGGATGAAAATGTTGAAATTAAGAATGAAAATACTGATGTGGCATAAAACTATTGGAAAGGGGATACAAATGACGTGATGTCACTATTTCATTCGATCATTTTCCGTAATCACTAAAGTTCATTAGATTAAAAATACAATTGTTTATTTTTATTTTGTCATCAATCTTGAGTTGTCATCGAGTTCATCTGGAACACTAACTCAATCAACAAGATTATTAATATTATTAATATGCACAAATATATAAACATGTATGTAGGTGTACCATGAAACCATGATAATGAAGGGCAGGATCGCCTTCATCCTGCTGTGCAGTGGTAGTGGACATCAACTCCCACTTCTCCGGGGTCTGTGTCTCAGTCTAATAATCATGCTTGTCCATTGATACCATCCAACGCCAAAGAGTAACAAGGAAACCACAAAACAAACAAGTTAGCAACTAGCAAGCAGCAGGTGATTAACTGATTGATGTGTTCTTATCAGCGTAAAAACCTGCAGCCATGATTAGGCTATTACCACTGATGCATGTTGACTGCTACTATGGTGTTGTGAATAAACAAGTAGGTTGAAGCCATTGGATGAAACCACATCAGAAACTCGAAAACTGTGTTGATAACCTTGAACCTGTTCAACCGGTTAGCAAAGAGATAGTTATGTCTTCTCTTCCAATTTTCGCTGATTCTTTTAAGTAGATACAATGATTTTTTATCTACTTCGATCTGAAAATTTTTATTGGATTATAGTCAAACTAGAAGTGTTCAAGACTTGTTCTGGTGCTTGAAAAAGATGAGTGACAAATAGCTGAAGTTTCCTCCTCCAAAAATCACTTGCTAAATAAAAACCTCCATCTTCTTGCTCTCAGCATTGTTCGTAAAATCCTTCCTTTTTATTTTTTAATTTGCGGACTGTAAATCTCTCTCTATCTCTCTCTCTCTCACTAGATGTGTTCAACGGGATTAGAAAATCCGTCTAAGTATTGTAACATCTTAAGATTTTTTATTAGACACGTGACACTATCCTTATAACGAATATAGTAAATTTTCAAGAAATTGGAGAAAATTTGTTAGATAAAGAAATTCTTATGATGATAAAGCTATCTTGGATATAAAAATTAGTGTAAAGAATTTTAGAGGTGAAAAGATGATGAAAGGATGAAATCACAAATTTTAAAAAGTCTGAGGATTAAAAGTGCAGTTTGACCAAAAATGTGAAAAGTGAGACAATATTGATTAATGGAAATGAGGATAAATTGAAATAAGTATCATAGGATGAAAATAGCTTTTGAGACCAAATTAGAAAGATTTGATAATACAAAAATTAAATTGCAATTTTACCAATTTTATCAAGAAAAAAAGGTAAAAGTATAACTCTTAGTACCCAAGGTTGTGAATTAAGTATTAAATGAGATTTATGGAGTTTGGGTTGATTAATAACTATTTTTTGTGAAGAAATTATGCGGTATATTTTTTTACGTATTTTATGCTGAAAATATTAATTTAATGATATAATTAATTTATGGAACTATTATGGATCATTGGGTCAATGAAATAAGAAATTGGATCATAAAATTTTAAGACTTGGGCTTGTATGTGGACTTGGGCCTTATGACCCACTTCGGGTGTTTAAGAAAAAGAAGAGGGGGGAGAAAAGAAACCCCCCATTCAGCCATTACCAGCTGGTCAGCCCTCACATGGAGGTTCCCTCCTCCCCTTTTCGTTTTCTTTTTCCTTGCCTTTTTGTTAAAATTTCTTGCAGAATCTCACCAAAAGCTACTAGAAAACTCTTCCATGAGCCGGATTTCATCTCCAATCTCCATTTTGTTCGCTGATGTTGTGTTTTGGGATTTGAGGAATCAAATACAAGCAGGAATAGGATGGATTAATAAACTTTCTGAAAGTCATTGCTAAATGATGACATGATATACAGAAATTGGAAATGTTCTATCCATTTCCCAAATACAACCATGGGTAATAAATAGGGATACCATATACATAATTGTCACCATCCATCTACTGATATGAAAGCTATGAGAGATTTGCAGTATGATTAAACCCGAGGAGATTGTTAAGCACTGTCAAGCTTTCATCTTCTCCATTGTAAGCCTTCATCTACTGCATTACAATCCCAGGCTTCAATGTGCCCAGAACGGTTTTGCCGGAGTGCGCTTCAGTGCCTTCACTCCCAAAGGATTGCCCTTGCTCTGCCAAACAAACAACAACTGTTAAAACACTTCAATTGAAACAAATAGAATGAAAGGATTGATGAGTTTGAACTCAAGCGTACAATCAAGCAGGTGCCTTGATCTATGTTACAGACAGGGTAGTCATGAGGGCAGCAGCTGTAGCGATCTTCGCAGCAAGTGGCAGCCTCGAGTGGGCAGCATCCCCAAGCAAAGCAGTAGTTATAGTACTCGTACATGCAGCAGCAGGTATTGCTCTCGGGACAGGAATAATAATTATCGCACACGGTCGGAGGCTTTATAGGAGATGGTGGAGACGGACCGGGATTGGGGGGATTTTCACCTGTTTTGATCGGATAAGAGGCTTCCATTGCGATTCCACATTTTCCAGTTACGGTATTGGCCACATTCCTTGCCATCCTGATATAGCCTGCTTCTCCCCAGCTGCCTCCCCATGAGTTCTTCACAATCCAATAGTCTTGAGCTTTCTCTGTGCCATATCCAACAGCAGTGACACCGTGGTCTAGTTGTGTTCCACATTTTCCATCAAATATACCCTGGAAAAAACCGTAAAAATGTCATTTATCGGACAGTGTTCGGACTTTGATAAGCCAGTTGTGGTCTTGCAGAAACTAGTAATTTTGATGGATGCAGAATCTCACTGATTGATATAACTGGAAACCCCTTCCTCCTGCCTCAATGGCAACGCTAACCGGTTGATTCGCGACTGCCTTTTTCAATGCGTTCTCATCATTTACCGGAACATCCTCATAATCATTGATCGAAACAACTTTAGCATTTTTCTGCAAGGTGATTAAAAACACCAAGATTCAGCAAGGAAAATGAAATTCTATCTTTGTTCCTTTCCCAACTAGAAAAATATGAAACCTACCCGGTAAGGGTCACATGTACCGTCACGAGCGGTGTAAGGGTAATCTTCTTCGGTGTCAATGCCACCATTTTTGATGATGAATTCAAAGGCATAATCCATGAGACCCCCATTGCAACCTTCATTGTAAGATGTATCACAATCCACCAACTCCTGCTCAGATAGTGAAAGGAGTTCGCCTGTAACAATCTGGTTTATCCCTTCCACTGCAGCAACAGTTGAGAAAGCCCAGCAACTCCCTGTATTTAACATTAAATTCTCAGTAAAATCATCTTATTACAAACATGTAATAACTATTTAATATATAATATAAAAACATTGGAATCTATCAATTCATTAAGCAGTCTATATCTTATATGGTTCAATTTTTACAGTGGAGTAAGCCCCTGAACTTTCGTGCAAGGAACCTTACTCCTTCCCCCACCGAAAGCAGCCACCTCAAGCACTGACACTTCCACTAACCGCAGGGCTGCGGAAGCGTCCTTATATCCGACACAATACTACCATATGTCATAGTTCATGGGTCGGGTCAAACTTTCTTCGAACCGTTGCATCTGTTCAAAATGCTCCCACTCTATAAATCCATCAAAATTTCGGACAAAATGGGACGATAAAATTGGACTTCCGCATACATTAGATTAAAGAATAAATTGATCCTTTTTATTAAACATTTTATCCATTTGTATTGTTAAAAACTAACTGACTGGAAGAATAATCCGAAGATAAGTAACATGTCGTCTCATGTTAAGGTATAAGGCCAGCTTTAACTAAAGATATTGACAAAATTTTTAACAAAAATATTAATTGATTTACTCTTTGATCAAAAGTTAAGTAACTAATTTACATCGTCTAAAATACAATCTAACTCTTACGTCCATACTTTTACCTTATATCGAATACTCCACCTCAAATCTGAATAACCAAACAGAACCCGCACAAGTAAAGATTTCTAAGATAAGGACAGAGACAGGAACCTTCCCTGAAACATCGGAACTAAGTTATTTGTTTAATTTTTTTTTTTTTGTTCTTTCTCTCCAGTTTTTACAGTTGGCTGAAAATAATTAGTCCATCTGGCGACAGAAGACATAGATTCATTTGACAGAAACAAAACAAAGAGAAAATCATCTGAAAATATGAGTTAAAATGCTAGTTTTCAGACAGACATGAGAAGCATCCATAAAAGGAAATTGAGAGAGAAACTTACCGCAACTTCCTTGATCTTTGACTTCAGCGACAGCCCCTTTTTCCCTCCAATCAACGGAATCGGGCAAATTTTCGCCGAGAAGCGGGGCGTATCGGTCACTGGCCTTGGAAACTTTCCGGTTGGGTTTCTTGATTCCCAAGTAGATGGCTCGGTACTCCTCGTTGGTAAGATCAGCAAAGCGGTTCAAACCAACCTTAAAACTCTGACTCTCATCAGCGTTATGTTCATCGATGAACCTAAGGTTATCCTTAAAAATCTGGAACCTCCTCTCTTTCTCACCCAAACCGTTGTATGTTTTGCCATGCTTTACAAGCCACTCCTCGTACATGGCCATCACTTCGTCGTCTGTTCTCCAACTAAGAGTTGACTTGTCGGGATGGGTTTCATCGTAGGATATAATGGACATGTCGGAAGCTGACGATAAAGTGAACATCATCAGCAAAAGCATCGCCGTAACCGATCCCTGAGAACCCATCTTGTCTGAGAAAAAGAAAAGGAGAAAAGGAATAGGATTTTGAATGTGTGGGGGAGAAGAAAGGCGAGAGACAGTAGGTTTATAAAGAAAAAAGGGAAGATCAATAGTAACCCAATGTGAAACTTGGTCAATTCAGTGTATTCCCCTAGTTGGAAAATTAAATTAATAAATAATCAAAAAACGATAAAAAGGGGGTGATAACAGTAGAGCGGAGAAGCATGTGGATGCGATGTGATAGGTAGAGGAAAGGGAAAGAGAAAGAGCAGCCCAGCCCACGAAGATAGGAGCTTTTGTAATAATTCAGACTGTTGCTCAACCATGTTTTTTAGCCACGTTATTTGTTTTTTTTTAATAATTTAATCTCACATTAATATTTTTATCTTAAATTTTAATATTTTTATTTTAAAATTTTAAATTTAAATAAAAATTCTAAAATTGTATATAAAAATATTGATCTAATTTTAAATTATTGAAAATTGATAATATCACCATTTCGTATAATTTTTTTTTTCTGTGATTGAGTTGGCATGTTAAACTTGACATTGATTGCCAAACTTTGGGTGATTTTGGATTGCCCACGTAGCTTAACTTTCAACCCTATAAACTCCAACCCTCATTTAAAATTTGATACCTCAATCTGTACTATTAATAAAATTTGTGATTGGGATCTTGTTATAAATTTTATGAGTCGAATTAATAATTTTCAATGTGTGAGGGTTTTGGATAATTTTTGGAAAATAGAGGGGAAAAAAGGGTTTCGTAGCCTTGAGAAAAACTTTGAATACCACAAAAGATATTTTTTGAGAGTAAAAATACAAAGGATATTTAACAATATATGGAAAAATATGAGTGATCGGTGGCGGGGTTCAGTTTGCAAGTGTAGGGCCCAATTGAAGTTGGGAATATATATTGCATCAATCATTTCACTTTCGATATTAGATGATAGGATAGGCGCCCCATTTGTTGAGTTATTCACGGCTTCTCTTTTTCTTTATGTATTAAAATACTTCCATCCAAATATCTTTACAAAATATTTGTTTACTTATATTTTGTTCGTGTTTTATTAATAGGAATGTTGAAATATTTATATGTATTGTTATTAATATTATTACAGTTCATGATGAGATTTCATTATTTTATCTCGATTTCATTGTCTCTAATACTGATATTTTCTGCAAGCTTCAGGTCTATTAGGCACGTGTCTACGAAACATGCGGTCTTTTTTGTTCTTGGGGTTGGCATTCTGAACGGCCTTCGTACCTGCTAGACACATGCCTGGGTGGCTTGTGGAACGCGCGATCCTTTCTGTGAGCTCCTTGGATGTATGCGAACTGAGGACATGACTTCTTCAAGATCCATGCAAGCAAGATCTGTGATCTCGCTTTGCGAGTAGGACCCACGAACTTACCTTTCATCCAATTTTCTGGTGGGATTTATTCGGGTCTTGAGTCGAAGAATCATATCCTTTCTAGAACTCAAGTTAATGGTTTACTAATTGTATAACAATATTGTTGCTCTTTATCTTACTAATTAAATTTTTTTATAGTTTCAGTAATAATCATGTTTATGTGTCATGTTTTAATATAATAAATTTTATTTTATATTTTTATGATGGTTAAGCCATCAAAGGCATGTTAGAGAAAAGGGTATTTGAAAAGTAAAATAAAATGGTGACATTGACCCCAAAAGTGATATGGGCCGTAGGATGTAATAATTTTATGAATGTTGTTGTACCCATATAATTGATTAGGACGGAGACAAGCAAGTTAAATTCGGACCTGTTCCCTGCATAACTTTTTGACAATAAATATATTCATTTATGTTTTATATCATTCAGTAGCTGCATTATCAAATATGATAAAACCAAAGACCAACATTATCAAAGAATCCAACCAATTTGCTTATTATCATATCAACGATTTCCTTAAATTATGCTCTTTTATCCATATATCCTAAAGTACAAAAATATTCATTAAATTATGGTTAAATTTTTTATTTTTCCCGTCCAACTATAAAATGTTATATTATAGTCATCTATTAATTTAATCATTAAATTATACGTCAGATATTATGTTGAATAATTTAAAATCAAGTTTTTAAAGCAAAAATTGATGTTGCAAAATATTGATTACGAGGTTTTCGAAGCTTTTACAAAAGTTTTATCTTTCACTCTCTCTTTTTTTTAACCCAACGAGTGGTTCCAGTGAAAAAGAAGATGATGTTCATCTTAAGAGACCCGAGTTCGAGCACCTGTGTGTGCACGGTGTGTGTGCCTTATCAAAGGGTTATGAAAGTATGAACAAATACTACCTTATAATCACACCAGTATATTAAAAAAATAACTTTTTTTAGTTTTTACTTTTAAAAGTATTGGAAAATATTAAGAACCTAGAACAATTGGCCATAAATGAACTCATTGGTTCCTTACAAACCTTTGAGATGAATTTTGACGAAGCAAAATGTAGCAAGGGAATGGCTAACAAAAGCATTACTTTTCAAGTCAACGAGGAAATGCCCAATTCCTAGAATGCTACCATAGAAGACCTTTACGAGCAATAGCCTTATTGAAAGCCTTACTCAAAATTTCAATAAGGCTTTTAAAAAAAAACAAGCATGAAGATTTAAAAAGTTTAAAGCTAGTGCTAATGCTCCTAAGAACAACTCAAAGGGAAATGTGATTAAAGAGAAACCTAAGAAGGACAAGAAGAAGGGTGCGCAATGCTATGAATGTCAAAGTTATGGTCACATCAAATTAGAATGTGCCAATACACTGAAGAGAAAGAAAAAGCCACTTTGTGTAACTTGGAGTGATGAGGACTTTTCCAATAGATCTAACTCAAAAAAAGGTCATCAAAATTTAAAGGGATCGTTGATGTCAATATTCATTAAGAGAGGGGTTCGCCCAAAAGAAAACCATGATCTCGCCATAGGAGTGGTCACTTGTAGAGTGTTTGCCTAGTAGAGAAGTTCGCTAGATTGGTTTAGTTCACCTACATGTAATGTTTGCCACCAAGTTGTGTGAGTCGAAACCATGTGTTTGCTAAGGTAGGTTAGCATATCAAGGTTCATAAGTTTGCCGAGAGAGTAAGTTCGCCAAAAAAAAGTTAGTTCGCCAACTAGAGGGGTTCATGAGTGTGTTATCCACTTGAGTAGTCCGTTAAAATTAAAAGGGAGATGTGAGTTTAGATCGCTTGTGACAAGGATTCTTAGGGCCAGAAGCGAGCTGGGTGTAGCGAATAGGTTGCGAGCTGGTGCTCACCAGATGTCTACGAGCTGCTTGAGGGTTCTAGATAGGGGTCGTCGTGAGGTGGGTTCGTAGGGATCTAAAGCTTGAAATTAATGTGCTTAGTTTTTTATTATGTGTTTAAAGAAGCATGTTTCTAGGATTATTTTTATAATGATTTACATTGCAAATGTGTGGTGCGCATGGTTGGTCGGTGTGTTTCGTGATGTTTTAACAAAGAGTCACTTTACTAGTTGATGTGACATTTGAAATTCGGGTCGAACTGTTCTGGTCGGGTTTGAGGCGTCACACTCATCATTCTTACCTTAATCACTTATAATCAAACCCTAATTCTTATTTTCTGTCTATTCGAAGATAACTATTGATGCTCTTTTCATGAAATCAATGTGGCTAACAAGCTTCTCTAATGATTTTACTAAAGATTCATGAAAGAAATTGGAGGAATTAAGTTTGGAAAGGCTTGAAATTGGTGGAAAGGACCTATTTGTAATAAAAGTGAAAGTTGAAAAGGTGGAGAAATGGATGGTGGTGTGGGAGGTCGGGGAAAGATGAATAAATTCCTCATCTTTCTAAACTTTTCTATTAAAATATCTAATTAATTTAATAATTAAAATGATAATTATCAAAATTGTTCACCAATCACATTTTTACACAAGTTGGTCCTTAATTACATTTTCCATAATTATCTAATTTGAATAATTACCCTTTAATCCTTCATCTTTCTCTATAATGCCATCCATGAATCATACTTTATTTTGGTAAAATTTCACTTCTAACCTTTCCTCATTTTCCTTCAATTCAATGCAATCGCTTTAAATTTTTAATTTTCTTATTTTTGCCCAATGGTTTTTATTCTCTTACAATTTAGTCAATGACCCGAATTTATTTCTCTTATTTTAAGAGTATTTTTAATTTCCTATCGGCTCTAACTATTTTCTGTACCTATTTTATCTATTTATAAATTCTCAAGTATACTTGACCTGATTTTGAACCGCTCCTAACTCATTAGTAAATTAAGGATATTACATATAGCTCTCAATCCTTAAATAAGTCTTAACAAAACATTATCATTTTCACATCAATATAGGATATCTTTAGGGTTTATGGTTGTTATAGTATGGGTTTGGATAGATGATAGGGTGCAATGCGTTTAGTTTACTTTTTATCTCACGTTACAGTCTCGTTACCAATATTTAGTCTCACTGCTACCGCTACTTTTACACTAACCGTCCATCTAAATTCACTCTTAATCTTTGAAGAAATAGTTGAAAAGGATATAATTTAAGCGTGTGAGAATGAAGCCACATGTGTTAAGGAGTTAGGTAGGCGGAATCCAAGTAGTGATTGTATACGACAGGGAATCCCGATTTTAGTCATAACATAGAATCTCTTTCTTCACTTTATATAAATTGTCCTTGTTTATTAAGGAAACTAAAATATCATTTCTCATTCTCCCAATCAATCCATTTCCATTACGTCTTTCGCATTCATTCCTCACCATTTATTTTATATAATTTCTCTCTTATCTTTTTCTTATTCCCAACACTCTCTTTTTCGAATTAATATATTTATATAATATTTTAAATATTTATATCATTTTGTATAATAATATTTAGTTAAATTTAAAATACATAAGAATTGTTACACACATTATCATGTCAATACTATTACAATTTTAATGATTCAATCAACTTTTTCATTAAAATAGTATTTTAACTAAAACTTAAAAGTTGAGAATTAAAATAATAATAATAATAATAATAATAATAATAATTAGAGAGAAATTGATGTAGACGTTAATTATTATTTTTTTTTCAAATGAAAATAACAAGGATAGAATAGATCTGTTCATGGGTCGAGCTACTCGTTTAGGCTCGAAAGTCCATCCGAAATTTAGAAGGGTTTGGGTAAAATATTTGGTCCGAAAAATTGACATGGGTAAAAAATTAGACCTGTTTAAAACATGGGCAAAATGTTCAAGCCTGAACCAACCCAACCCGTTTTAATTTTATAATAATTTATATTATATTATTTTTATATATTATATAATTTAGGATACATTAAAAAATAAAAATGTACTAAATATATAATACTATTCTAATGTAAACATTAAAATAATATTAAGATGACTATATAAACAGTTTCAATAAATAAAAAAATATACAATTATTGAATATTAAAATAAAATAAAATAATTTTTAAAAAAATTAAAAATAATATTGGCGGTCTCCTAAAATAGGCTTGGGTTAGTCTTTTGAAAATATGGATGGATTTGGGTAAAATTTTAGGTTGGGTTGGACTTAGGCAAATATAAAATATGTTAATATCATGCTTAAATTAGAATCAAACCCAACGCGACTCGACCATGAACACCTCTAGGATAGAAGGATTCATTTGTCCAAAGGAGTTTAACAAAACAAGTGCCTTTGTTTTTATGCTGAAATTTGTTGGATGTATATGTTAATAATAATCACAGCTACCACTTAACAATGAAGGATTGTTGTTTTTGTTATTTCTTGAAGCAATTTGGCAACTCAAATTGTTGAACCTAACCCACCAATTGATACTGAAAAAAATCCAAACAAGCCATATAAGAAGACAATGAAGATTTGATTTGTATGCCACCATGCCCATTTGCCTTTACTAATTTTACCCAATATGTCAATAAGTGGTCTTAGTACTGTTTCACTATTAATCCAGAATTTTCTATTTTGTTTACAGAAAATTTTGTGCTGTTTAGAGAAAAACTGGATGGTAAAGGATCACTTTGGTAGTCTCAAATTTGGGCTGCCTTGTTCGGTTTTAATGTTTTCCATTGATCATTTGGGGACCCAAAACTAAATGCCCAAACCAGTTTGTTTTCAAAATATTTATGCTCAAGTTGAGCAAGTGTTTCAACAGCCTTACGTCCTTGATCCTTTCTATATTCCAACGGGTTTCAAAAACGTTAATATATATTAACGTATCTGATCTTGATAAATTATAACTAATTCTTTTGACTTGATAACTGAACTTGAAAGCCGTAAATTGTTATGATATTTTTTAAGTATGATTAATATTGTTAAAATATACTGACGTGGTATTAATAATTAATAAATTGATGTCACATTACAACTTTACATTTTAACACATGGCAAAAAGAAAAATATTTAAATTTTAGTACGCCATGTGTTAAAATGTGAGGTTGCCTCGTGTCATTAATTTATTAATTTATTGACTTTTTTTTTTTTTAGCTTAAATCAGATTGGGCTTATTCTTTATTTAAACAGGAAAGAGAAGAGTTGTACAATGCTGTAATAACCCGTTTTTTAGTGGTGTCAAAAACAGTGATTTTGGGAATCACAAACCCGACGGAAAATTTTTTATAATGAGTGTTTAAATTAAATAAGTCAATAATAATTTTATATGGAATTTTGAATTGATGAATTTTAATTATTGAATTAAAAGTTAGTGAGTGGTTTGGTTCAAAAGTCAAGTGATTTTAGAAAATGAGGTATCGGGATCTCGTTTATGAAATTAAAGGCCGTAAATAAAAATATTTACAAAGTCTTATTATATGTGAATTGAAGTTTGGTTGGGTAATTTTGATGATTAATTGCTTAATTAAAGAAAAATGATTAAATTATAAAAGAGGTAAAAGTTAATTGCTTTTGATTAAAAATAGTAAAGGGGCCAAAATGATAATTAAACCATCGTAAAAAAGTCTAAGCAGTGGTGGATATGATTGAGTCCATTAACTTTTGGGTTATTTTTCATTTAGTCCTAATTAGTTTAGGACTAAATTGAAAACAAGTTTGTTTAATCTAAACTTAATATAATTAAATGACCAAATATGAAATTGGACTCTCTTTAAATGGCCTAATAATAGAAATGATATGAAACTCATTAGATTTTGGTAAATTGCAATTAAATCCTAATAAAATAAGGATTTACTAATTAGTTTAATTTAGTATGCTCGGGAATGGTGGTTTTGAGACCACAAATTTGATGTGTTAGACCATAAATATTAATTATTTAGTATTTACTAGGTCATTAGTATAGTATTAAATTTGGTTAAGAAATTCTATCGTTTAGGTAGTTAATTAAGTAAAAAGAATTAAATCGTAAAAGGTACAAAAATTAAATTCTATTAATTGAAAGGTAAGTCAAGGTACTTAAATGGTAAGTAACTTGAGTGGACAAACTTGGCTTAAATTTTGGTTCAAATTAGGTGTGAACAAAGGGTAAATTGGTTAACTTATAAACAAATGAATTTAAGATAAAATTAAAAGAATGAAAAGTCGTCTTCTTCCTTTCTTTTGGCTTGTAAAGTCGAAACTCTAAGTTGGAGTAGAGAAAGTCATCGTCCAAACTTTTTGTCTTCGATTGAGTGAGTAAACTTTGTCCGTTTTTAGTAATTTTTATGTTTTTAAGTTTGTATTAGCTTAATCTAGCTAGCTCAAGGACTAATTTGTGATTCTGTCAAATGTTATAAAATTTTCCATTAATGAATAAGCTTGTTCTTGAAATATTATGGGAGATTTATATGCTTAGTTGTTAGATTTGATTATTTTGTAAAGTAGTTTTTGATGATTTTAATGTTTAAGGACTAAAATGTTAAAGTGATAAATTTGCAAGGACTTAAGGTGAAATAATTGAAAAAGTGGGTTGTATTGAAGTACTATAGTATTCGGCTGAACTTGGTTTTGTTTAAAATGGTTAATTTGCAAGTTTTGAGCTAAGGGACTAAATTGAATAAAAGTGAAAAGTTAAGGGTAATTTTGTAAAATGTTAAAAAGGACTTAATTGCATAAAATAAGTTTATTTTACTGCTGAATTAGTTAATTGAATGAAATTATTATTATAGATCAAGATTGGGCTGAAAATCGAAGCAAGGAGAAAATTATGGAATAGTCGTTGTACTTTGACGATTACTGCAAATTAGTCCTGTAAGTTCATATTGTTAGTTTATATGTTGTTATAATCCCTTTTATTTTCAGTTATTATTGTAGCAAATTAAATATGCCGGATACTTTGAGAAATTTGAGACAGGAATGAAGAAATGAGACGTTAGACCTTGGGCCAGTGATCTATATCAACGCGATGGCTGAGATCTGCATATGTTGCAGTTTCCTGACAGCTTGTGTGAGCAACATCATGAGTCGATAGATTCATGATGAATACTGAATACTGATTATATGGACCTCTACGATGGTTGAGTTTCTACATACATTATGGATTCTCATCAGCTTGTGTGAGCAGCATCGTAAGTGGGTAATTCTGGACCGTATCGATGGTTGAGTTTCTGCATATGTTGCGGATTCTCATCAGTTTGTGTGAGTAGCATCGTATGCTAGTTAAACTTTGTCTGGGCTCGAATGAGCTAACTTATCTAGGCTCGTAAGAGCTAACCCATTTGGGCTCGTATGAACTAATTTTGTCTGGGCTCGTATGAGCTAAATTTTTGGAAGACTCAATAAGACCAACTCGATGCTAATGCCACGGGATAACGAAGATATTTTATTACTCTTTCTATAACCGAATATGTTATTCTGTAAGTTAATTGTTCTTACGATAAGCTTTGTAAGTTTACCTGTGTTTTTGTTTACTGTTTTGTAGATTCATCTACTGTTGAAGATTGGATCCTCAAGAAAACTCACACTATCTCGGGAGCTCGTTCTGTAGTTTTTATATCACTTGGCTTATATGGCATGTATTAGGATTGTGTTACTTGAGTTGTTTTGGTGTAATGGTTAAATAGCATGGTAACATTTTGATGAATGTTTTGATATGTATTCTTAGTTGTTATGTGAAGAATTAAATACCAATATGAAATGTCTATGTAAGTATGATTTTGAGAAATTGGTAAATGTTGTAGACTATTGTGCAAACTTAAAAATTTATGTATATATTTGAAATCTGCATACTTGTTTCGATAGTATTCTTGCTTGTATCGGTAGAAGTACAGAGGAAGTGAGACGTAGGTTACTGACTTATGTTGTTTCGGTAGATGCAAGATAAGTATAGGTAGTTCTACTCATAGAAGTATCGATAGTTTGTGAACTTTTATTGGTAGAAGTTGTAGGGTAGAACTTCTTAACTCTCTAGAGTTTTTAGTATCGGTAGAAACATGATTTGTTTCAGTAGTTTGTCACTGTATCGATAGAACCATCTCGAGTATCGGTAGAACTCTACACTGTTTTTGAACTATTTTCTGACTTGACAACTACTGATACTTGTTCAACAAGTACCGGTAGAAGTCTTCAAAAATCATGAAAATGATCTTTTTGCCCTTGTTGAGTTGTGATTATAATCGATTGATGATTTATGATGTATTGGGTGCACATCTTTATTAAAATAAGATTAAATGAAATGATAATAAAAGATGAACAGTGATAGATAAACAGTAAAGCAACGAGATCCTAACCAATGACGGTTTCGAGTTTTAAGTGTTACAAAAACCCTATAACCTAAACTTTAAAACCCAAGATAAAGACCCAAAGGCCTTTCGGAGGGTGTTAAGAACAAATGACAGCCTAATTCCTAAGCAGAAAAGAGAAGAAAAAAAAATAAACAGACTAAAAGGAATTAAATAAACCAAAAAAAGCACCGCACTAAATGCCCAATCAGATATTTCATAAATCCGTCCCCCAGGAGAATAAAAGTGAAGCTAAAATAAAGGAAAGAGGTGGGGCACAAATATTGGAGAAAACCCTTAAGAGAATAGAAGTGAATGAATGTTGATGGGCTCCTTTCATCTAAAATTGACAGTCTACTAACCCCATTTCTGAATCCAATGTTGTGCTTCTTTTATGTAGTACTCTAATAATTTAATATCTAATTAGTTGATCTGGATTTGTTAATCCATCATTTATTAAATATAATATTTGATAAACTATAGAAAAACTCAGAAATTTCGACCCTAATTTGATATATAAAATATAAACTCAGATAATAATGTTAATTAAATGAAGGTTTAGTTGAGTAGTAAATTTAAAATTTACTACTTCAATTAACGCGAATTTAAATATCATCATTTTGTTGGTTTTTATTAAAAACGAAAGATTAAAATTAAAATATCTTCAAATAATATAACTTACTTTAAATGCATAATGTTATTTTTTGTAATTTTCTTAGTCGGTTGGTGTCCTATTGACTCGTGACAACAACTCAATTAGGGATTTTATTAATAGTATAGATATTTATATTATTTTAATTTGATATTTAATAATTGTTTATATTTTTTATTTATTAAAATTTTATATATAGTTATTTCAACATTTTTATTGTTTACATTATAATAGTATTTAAATTTTAAATTTTATATGTTATAAATTACATAATATATAAAAATTATATAACATATATAAAACATTATAAATTTAAAAAAGAGCCCAAGTTAAACTCGGACATTGAATGTTCAAGTTTGAGTTCGATCTATATTTTAAATAGACTTAATTTTTTTATTTAAACTCATTTTTCGAACTTAATATTTTTACTTCAACTTTTTTAAATTTCGGACGAACTTTTAAACTTAAACAAAACCCAATGTAGAACGTGATAATTTAAATGGTATGGGTTGGTTTCACCACATGAAGGCTGTGGACCATGCGAATGAACCATGTCTATAGAGAGGCTAATTGTGTAGCCCACTCTATATGCCCAATATGGTTGTGGAGGTAAAGTCTAGTCTAAAATGTTTTTATACATGTTAGAATTTATTTTCTTAAAAGGGATTCTTAGGCTAACAATCTTCTCTTGTACTATTAAAATTAATTAATATGTTGTATTCATGCTTCACTCTAAGTTGATTATTTGTTAATATTAATTTAGAGAATAAAATTTTGAAAACTAAAATATACTCTAAGTAAGATTTTCAGAATTAAATTGGTGATCGAATTGGTTAGATTATTGGTTCGGATGGTTCGACTGAATAAATCATTGAAAAATATTTAATAATAAAAAAGTAGTTCAATAATTTCTTTAGCTTAGTTCAATCGGTTCGTACTGATTTGCAGGTTAATTGATCTGATGCATCTCTCCAAACCAATACCCTGACCGATTCAAGCTGTCATGACTCCAATTCTCTATACTTCGTACATTTGAAATTTAGTCCTCCTACTTTTATTTTCAAGAATTTAATCTCTTTACTTTTTAGATTTATAAATTTACTTTCAAATTATATATAATCACGTAACATTTTAATTGAAAAGTTAATGATATTAACTATTTAAACTAATTAATTACATAATAAAAAAACCCTTATTTAAAAAAATTCTTTCAACATTCATCATTTTTTCTTCAAAATTCTCTTATTCTCTCACATATACTTTTCATAATTTTTACAAAATAAGTAATTAACCTTTTAATATTTTTAAATGGGTTTCATATATTGTATACAATAAAAAATTTATTTTCATATATTGGGATTAGAATCGATACGTGATTGTAAAAAATAAAAATTAATTATTTAAAAAACCAATTCTTAAAAAAATCAAACTTTATATCTCACTTTGGTATGTTCCATTATAAAAAAAAAAAGGTATATTTGATTAGTTACTATATTTATTTATGAATTTTTTTTATTGTAAATAGATAATCACTTGATTTTAGGCATAGTATAAGATATTACATAAATAGTGTTTTGCCATTAATGTCGGTAACAATGCGAGAAGGTGTGGTGTAATGAGAGACAGTCGAGTTTTACATGTTAGATGTTCGCCACCTAGTGCGGGCTGGATGAAAATTAATACAAATGGATCGGCTAGTAATAATGGTTCGACAGTTGGTGGTGTCGTTCAAGATTCATATGGAAATTAGGTACATGGTTTTAGAAGATTCATTCGAGGGGATTTGCAATTAATTTTGATTTGTGGGCTATTTTACATGGGATAGAAGTAGCACGATCCAAGAGATATAATAAAGTAATTATTGAGAATGACTGCTTGCATATGTTGGAGATGATTAAGGAGAAATTAGAGAATATTTCACTACTAACACTTGTTCGGAAGGTACAAAAAGTATGTGGTTCTTTTTAGCTTGTGAAATTCCAACATGTTTCAAGGGAAGGTAAAAAAGTGGCCGATTGGTTGGCGCGATCTTGCTCCTATTCAAATTCGAAATTAGATAACATTGAATTTCCTAATTTACAAGTTAAGAGATTGTTACTGAAAAATAAATTAAGTACTTCATATGTACGAATAAATTGAGTTAAGGCATTTGCAACTTTCTTTTGTTTATAAAAAAAATCACAATTACTCATTGATGAATGATAAATTTACGTTTTAAATTTTGTTAAATTGTATATTTTTCATGTTAAAAGCATTTGACTTCTTAAAGTATTAAAATTACCACTATAAAAATAATGTATTATACATATAATACATAATTATTTTGGAAATGTTTTATATGGTAAATTGAAAATATATTAACTTTAACAACTACAGTTAATAACTTTCATATAATATAGACAGGGGCGAAATCAAAAAAAGCAAAATAAAATTATAATTTTTCGATAGTAAAAAATGTAATTTTTAAATCATTTTAAGAGGTCAAAGTATAATGTTACTTTTACTAATTTAAAATTTTAAAAATTTTAAAAATTTAAATGAAAATTTTTCTATTTTAAAAGAATCGAAACCCTTACCAATCCCTAAATTCGCTCTTGCATATAAAAATCATATGACTATAAATACCAAACTTGCAAGAAGAAGAAACCAAAAGTTAGGCATTGGTAATAATAAAAAGTAAAAAAGGGTAAGTTTACCCTATTTTTAATCTATCTTATGCTCTCTCTTTTTCAAGCTTCTAATTTCATACCACCTCTTGTAATTCTAATATTTGAACATAATTGTTTTATAATAAGCTTTCATTGAAATAGATTTGAAGGACACATTTCTTTTTACTATTTTTACTTTTTGAATTTGTATGTTGCTTTACTTATAGGTTTTAGTCAAGAAGTACACAACTCTAGAAAAATGGGTAAGGCAAATGACAAACCAATCTAACAAGTGTTTCCTTTAATAATTTAGTCTAAATTAATTAATTATATATATTCTCCATCTATCACTTATTTATTTACATATTCCATGTATTATATAATAACTTCGATCATAAATATTAAAAAATACATTTTCATATAATATTTCATTAAAATTATACACTCAGTGAATTGTACGGAAATACAAACTAATTTAATTATCATTTTAATAGTTTTATAATAATTTTGTATTTCACTGATTTATCAAATGTTAATGTTATACATTGATTTATATGACTTTTCAAACATTTTAGTTTTTCAAATTTTAACTCTACACTCAAAATTTTCTCATTCCATGAATATTACAAACTTGTAAAATTAATGTATTAACTATGACAAATTTAATGTAAATGAATGTTGGATTTTTTTGGGCTCATTAACTCTATATATTCACTTTCCTACTTGAATTTTTTGTCCAATATTACTATCTTACTTATCTTTCATAGGTTTCAGTATAAAAGTTAATGGTAGGTTAATTAACATATTCCATAACTTTATCACTTTTTTATAAATTTAAATTTTAGTTTTTGTATTTTTATTTTCAAATTTTTTTTAAGATTTAAATTTTTTTATTCAATTGTTAACACTGTTTATTTTATTTTAAATTTATTGATGTAATATTTTTAAATTAAAAAAACACTCGCTTATCATATAATTAAAAATAATAATATTGTAATAAATCTAAATTTAATAAAAAAAATTAACAGTATTAACAATTAACTGTTTTTGCATGTCATTGATGATGTGGTTATTCAACCACGATATCATCAAAGATAATGTAAAAAATTGTCAAGTAGTTCATGCTCTTGCTTATTTTATAAAACACTATTAACTTTTGGACTAAATTATGATGGAGAAATATTTTAAGTACTAAAATAATAATAAAAATGATATGAGCATTTTTCTTTTTCCTTTTATCTTTTTTTTATACAACAATCTGACGTAACTGATGCTTTCGTAATATAAAACATTGTCTAAAAATATTTAAAAAAAAAGGGAAAAATGAGGAAAGCCAATAATGTGAAGACATAGCTCTTTCCGACATAATATTCAGAATTCAGCACTGTGGATTTGGTTTTATTGTAATTTGGAAAAGTTTTCCTACACTCGATGGGCGAAGAAGAAAAGGATCTGCCTCTCTCAACTAAAGTTATTGCAATAATGACCTTCAAATAAATATTTGTTTGGGGAGTTAATACATGTTAAGATTTAGGGTGGATTTGGATGAACAATACGTTTACTTGTGATTAATATAAAAATAGTGGTGACAATGAAATTAAATATTATAACGTAAGACAAAAAATAAATTAAACACACAATACTGCATTTCACGACCCATCTAAACCCACTCTTAATATGAGATATGGATTGCAAGATCTAACAATAGTTGAAGTTTTGATTGAAACCCATGAAGAAATTATTGATAACATTGTAGTTATCGAAGAAATAAGGATTAGGCGAAGGTTTTGGAGTATTTTTTTTCTTTATTATTATTATCCTCTCAAGTATTTTTTATTGTATGACAACATCCAAATTACTAATACTACGTTTTGGTAAAAGTATTATTATTATTTTTATAAATTATTATGTATGATGTGCATGAAAATATTTTTATATGACTAATAATCAATTTGATGCGAGTTTAATAAATATTGAAGTCCTTCATTGACTATAATAAATAGATGAAAGAGTCAAGAACCAGAAGACTTTTTTGTAATTTAAAAGAAAAGGGTGGAAGAATAAAGGGAATTAGCTAGAGTGGCTCCCATTATCTCTTCCTTTTGTCCAAAGAAGTGGCCCTAATTCCTCGAGTGCGATGCCCCTTTTTGAGAAAGGACTTTATTGGCATACCTCCCTCTATTCATTGTTTCACTCCTGACTCTACTTTTTAATATATCTCTTAATATAGTCAGTTCATCACAACTTGGACCATCTAGACATTGGATGATTTAATAACGAGGGGATCGTCTCTTTTAAGAATACGAAGCCTACACTTTGTAGATAGTTCTCAGTCTTTACATTTTCTTCACCTCCAATCTTCATAATCTTCGGCTCTCAACCTAGATTGGGTGAATTGTCCTTCATAGCAACTACCCTACTCTCTTCTATATTCTTCTCTTATTGTATATTGCATCAACAAAATTATTGTATTATGCTTCTTTTTTATACAATCAATCATTTAAAAAAAGTTTTCAAACCTAAATTATCATCATTTAATCATCTGACCAAAAAAATTAATTGTATTAAAAAAGTAAAAAAATGTAACTTAAAGGAAAAACGCATCCAGTTATGCGAACTTTCCTTAAAAATCGACCTATTTCCCTAAATATTTTTAAAACCGATATAAAATGTTAAATATTTTTAAAAATCGGCATATTTAACTTATTTATCCCTTTTTCTTATCTTCAAAATGTCTATTATTACCATAAAAAATAAATCTATTATTTCTTTTTGGTCATTTCTTTAAATTGAAAGGGGAATAACGATACATAATAAATTATAAAATTATCAATAAATATTGATTACATTGATAATGTAAAAAAATAATCACGAATCCAAAAGGATTAATCTTCATAAATGATAAAACGAATATAAAAAAATACATTGATGATAAAAAAAATTATATAATTAAAATAGGTGAACAAAAGATTTGAGTATAGTGTCGGTGGGAAGTTTTCAATTTCCTAAGGTTTGCCGACTACTTAGGGCCCAACTGCCCATGGCTCCACTAACCTTGGCCACAACGTTATTCTCATTCTTTCCTTTCCTAAATAAATTAATCTTTGTGCTCTCTTTTCTCTTCTTGTTTTGTTCCCAATATTTGCTTTTCTCACCTTTCTTTTTGGAAAGTTATCTCTGCTTTTATGCATTATTTGTACGTAAAGATTAATTTAAGTATCCAAAATGGTTTACTAAAATTAAATTATTTTTTATTTAATATTATTGAGTATTTTTATCTATCTTTTTTAAATGATAAGATTGTATATTTATATGATGTGGATACTGTTCATTGATGTGATATGCTAGGTAGGTTCTATATATGTCAACACATATTCCATTTTTAATTTAATACGTGTTTATACGATTCCATAAACGATCCCACATGTGACTTCGCAAAAAAACATAAGTATATTTCCTACAAACACTTAATATCATGAGAATTCATTATGGATTCGACTTAGACCTATTTAAGTTGTAAGTTGGTAATAGCAGATATCTTAACAAATATAAATGCTATTTGAAAATATTTTTTTCATCTCTTACCTTTGACGAAAGAGCAGGACTTAAAAAAAAAAGAAAAAGGAAAAGCTATCACAAACAATAATTGGTGGATAAAGTTGGAATAATCATATTATAAGGACGAAAGCAAAATTGATCGATCGATAAACAAGTGTTACCTTCGTGGAAGAAGAGCAAGAATCACGTGACAGAGTATTGTGTAACTGAGGTTTTGGTATTTTTCGGATTCCAATATATTCTAGTTTTATTTGACATTATTCTATCAAATATTCATTTTAATAAATTATTAATGTTTTATCAATCAAGTCATTTTAGTATTGAAACCGTTAATTTAATTATTAAGTGATACGTAATATATATAATTTAAAATGAAATTAAAAAAAAAAAGAGTAAAATGTTATTTCATGACTTTCAAAATTAAAAATTAAATATAATGTCAAACTGAAAAAATAGAGAGATTGAATGATAATTGTGTAAAAGTTTCAAAAACTTCGAAACCAAAGTTTTTATAGTATTTATTTTCTTTAATTTTTTACATAAGACTTGAAGTCTTATTTAACAGTTAAATTAACAATTTTATTAATGAAAAAACTTTACTAATATAACATCGATAGTTTAAGGATGTAATTAGAATGTTTTAAGGTTTGATGACCAATTTAAAATGAAAATCATAGTTTAAGAATGTTTAGTGCAATTAACTCGATATATTTTGGTATTTAATCTGATTATGCTTTGTAATGCTTATATATATTTTTAAAATTTAATTATAACTAATTAAAATTATATTATTTATTTATAATTATACTCACGCCTCCTTAAAGAAATGTTATGAAATTCTTCAATGTAGAAAAGGATTTAATTCTCACTAAATTTGGACATTTCCCCATAAAATATTCACAAAATCCAAAATGTACAGATTAAAAGTGTTTGCTTACATAAATGAATCCAAACAGGCAGAGATAACATTGCATACCGTATGATTTCGTAATATTTAAATGGGTTAATATATTAAACAATTTACTGCAAAATGTGTCTTCTTGAATATAAAAAGAAAGGAAATGGATCATGAAATTCAAATTCTATATTGGTTAAATATCACACTTTAACAATAAAAAAAACCCCACAATTTAATACAACTACATTAGGTATTCAACGGTCGACTAATGTCAATTTTAGGCCGGTTAAATGTCACAAATCACGGGTCAACAAAAGTAAATTTTAGTGAGTAGTTTCTAGCTATTTTCTTTAAGATTTTATGTAAAATTATGAAATACCCATCTCTTTCAAAATTATAATTAATATCATTATGGTGTCATTTTTGTCTTTTCATATTTTTATATCATATTTAAAAATAATTAAAAATTATAAATCTAGTCGATTGAGTCTTAACTTGATTAACATGCGTATTATTGTCAATACAGGAGGACGTGTGTTCAAGTGAGTTGAAACATATTATCCTTTTATTTAAGGGTTGGGGAGAGACTATGAATAATTCTAAGCATTGTCTTAAAAAAAAATAGATATGATCAATTTCTTATAAGACAACAAATATAATTTTGAGGATGTTTTCATGTATTTGAAAGAACATTTTATAATTTTTTTACCTTTTTAATATTAATTTAATAGATTTATTAGTATTATAATGTAATCTATTTTTTATTGAGATAAAGGTGTGAGATAATTATTTTTGTGAAACATGTTGTCTTGGATTCTGAAATTGACCCACAAGAATTGACTAAAGGTTGAAGATCAAAGGCTACAATATAAGTTGTCAGCAGCCCGTTTGGTTTCTTGCCACAATCCCAACACCATCCTCCTCATCTGCAACCAAATCATGGTTCCAAAGCTACTGTTTTCCACTTTCATTATCCTAATTACATGTTTCTTCGGTTTTGGAATTGCCCAACCTTGCCCTCGTCCTCGACCATGCCCTTCAATCTCGCCCCCACCACGCCCTACGAGAACCGTCTCTTATGTTCGACCCCGTCCGCCACTCTACAATCCTTCCCTTCGTCTCTTACCTCGCCAGCCAAACAACAATCCAGGTCCCTTAGCCAATAGAGCCAGGATTCTCGCCATTACCCAAGAACTCAAACGAAACATTACCTTTGACCCTCAAAACTACACCGCTACTTGGGTTGGCAACAACTACTGCCTCTTCAAAGGCTTCATTTGCGACACTGTACCAGACCTCAACATAACTGGACTCGCAGGCATTGATTTTAATGGCGCAAGGTTTGGTGGTAACTTGAATTTTTATCGTTTCATTCTAAACTTGCCTGATATTGCTATCTTCCATGCCAATTCAAACAACTTCAGTGGTGTTATCAACCAAGGTCTTAGTGGCTTGCGTTACTTTTATGAAATCGATTTGAGTAACAACAAGTTCGTCGGAGGGTTCCCCTCCAACGTTCTTAGTGCTAAGAACTTAACCTTCGTTGATCTTCGTTTCAACAATTATCTTGGAACAATCCCTGGTAGTTTGTTCAACTTCGACACGGATGTTCTTTTTATTAACAACAATGTGTTTGCTCAAGGAATCCCTAGAAACCTCGGCAACACACCAGCACTTTATGTAACCCTGGCTAACAACAACTTCAATGGTACTATCCCTCGAAGCATAGGGGCTGCTTGGGAAACCATGACTGAGGTTTGTTCCTAGGTAACAAGCTGTCCGGTTGTCTGCCATTCGAAATCGGCTACTTAAACCGAACCACAGTGTTCGACGTCGGATCCAACAGGCTGACCGGTCCCATCCCTCAGTCGTTGGGTTGTATGACCAAGTTACAGCTGCTTAACATGGCTCACAACCGCTTCTACGGTGCAGTACCGGAGGTTCTATGCCGGCTTCGCAATGCATTCAATTTCACACTGTCCAACAATTATTTCACTCAAGTAGGCCCACAATGCCGGAGACTAATCACGTTAAGAAGGCTCAACGTAAACAGAAACTGTATAATGGGTCTTCCATTTCAAAGATCGGCTACTGATTGTGCAAATTTCTTTTCAAAACCTCGGAGCTGTGCACGGGAAAGCACGTTCAGTATCATCCCATGTCGGCTGCCGGCGGCATCGTTGAGAACCCGAACTGTTTTCCAAGAAGATGAAGTGGCACCATCTCCGAAAACCTACAATGCGCTTGAAAAGCCCCCACATTAAACAATTGGGAAGGGTCTAAAATTCACATGGTGGACTGCATTGTGCATGATTCGAATAAGATATAATAATGCAGGTCTTTTTTATTTTTATTTGCAACATGTTTGTACCTTATATATAGTTAATTAATTGCTGGTTTGTGCTTGTTTTTAGTGATGATTGGATAGAGAGATGAAATTAGATGGGATTCTATATGATTGTAAGGGACCCATGTTCGCTGTCCTTTTTTCTCTTTTCCCCCTTCTTGTACAATTTTATCTTTTTAATAATCAATTTATGCGGTGGAAAGTCATTCTACTTCTATCCCACTTAAAAATGATTCAATAAAAAACTTTAACCAATTATATAAATTTATCCTACTAGAGATAATTCCAATTTTATTTTATTTTCTATTTAATTTTTAAAAACAATTTATTTTAGAATCGTAAAACAAAATCTTGATACAAAACTTAATAAAATCAAGATCTGTCATGTCAGATCATCAAGAACAAATCAAAAACAAGACTATATGCGAAAGCGTGCCTGAAACCATTGTTGGATATTGCTGCTGGTTTTGATCTTCCAAGAAAATAGTTTTTCTCCTAGTATAGCTCTCTGATGGGGATGAAAAATATATACGAGATAACCCTATTTCTTGGGGACCATTACCTCTTTAAATAACTGATTATTGAATCAATTTTGGGTATTTATAATTTGGCCCCTTATCAAATTATAAATACGACTTATGGTATCTACACATTATTTCCATAACACTTCAATAATACTTATATAAATACAACTTATGGTATTTACAAATTATTTTCATAACACTTCAATAATACTTATAACATAATTGATCACTTAATTTTGTATCACACTTTATAAAAGCATTATACATTATACATAAGTGCCCATTGTAATACCCCTAATTTCCCCTAGCCTAATAAATAAAACCAAAAACAAACAAAACAAATGAAACCCAAAATATAAAAGTCCATTTACAAAAATTAAAACTCAAACACCCTAAATAATACCTAATACCCAAAACCCAAACCCACTAAGCCCAATTTACAAGGAGTCCACAAAGCTCAAAATGTTTGCAAAATCAAAAACCCTAGTTGCAAGGAAACCTCTTGGTACCGCCCACCCCATTGCCACGCCTACGCCACGTCAACCATGTGACCTCTTTTCTCCCTTTTCACTGAAACAGCAATTTTCGAAATCCACCACTGTAATAGTCTGGTTTTCAATGGTGTCGAAAACAGTGATTTCGAGATCACAACTCTGATGAGTCGAGTTGTAAATTTAATTATTTAAATATTTATGATGTCATCACATCGTATTAAGTTTTAGTTATGGAATTTTGACGTTTAGATGGTTAATCGAATAAGAAGGATTAAATTGTAAAATATGCAAAAGTTGAGTTGTCCAACTAAAGGGATCAAATGAGTAAATTAACCAAAAGTATTTTAGTGGGTGTTTTTTAATGAGATGAATTAGATATAAGTAGGATTAATTAAAGTTAAACAAATGATTAATTAGGTTAATTGAGAAAGTCTAATTATTTACAAAATTTTCATTAGTATATATATTAAATTAAAAGGAAAATTAAGATGAAATTTACCATTTTCTTTCATCTTCTTCACCTAAACGGCTAACAGAGGAGAAAGTTAGGGTTTTGCTTTTTCAACCTTTGAGCTTTGATTTGGATAAGTAAATGATAACTGTTTTTAGTAATTTTTATGTTTTTGAGTCCGTAGCAGCTTAATCTAGCTAATCTAAGGACTAATTTGTGAATCTGTCAAAAGTTATGAAACTTGCCATTGTTGAAAATGCTTGTTCTTGGAAGCTTGTGATGGTTTTGTATGTTGATGATAGGATTGAATCTTTTTGTAAAGTGATTCTTGTTGAAATTAGGGTTTAAGGACTAAAATATGAAAATGATGAAAATACATGTATTGTTATGAAATAATTGTGTGCAGGGGTTGGGTAAACACTCTAAGGATTTCGGCTATGGTTGGTTGTGTAAGGGAAAGGTTATTTGCATGTTTTATGATTTAAAGGACTAGATTGAATAAAAGGAAAATATTAGGTGTAAAATTATAATTTTCCCAAAAGGACTAAATTGTGTTGAATAACCTAATTGTGTGCTTTAATGTGAGAATTGGATGATTTGTGGATGTAGAATATGATCGTGTCTCAGATCGAAGAAAAGGGAAATTAGTGGAGTAGTCTCTAAAGCCTAACTGTAACTGCAATTTAGTCCGGTAAGTTCGTAATGTAAATTTTACTTAATATTCTTGTATGTATATTGTTAATATTCAGCAAATCGAAAGCACTTAGCATTGAAGAGATCGAGGAAATGAAATGAAAGAGATAGTAGGCTTTATGCCTTTGAAAAAGTACTGACGCGATGGTTGGGGTACCGCATATGTTGCGAGTCCTCGACAGCTTGTGTGAGCAGCATCGTGATTCGGAAAGTGATATGAATCCTAAATGGATTATAAGCCCTTCGATGACTGGGACTTATGCTTTATGCATACTCTCGACAGCTCGTGTGAGCAGTATTGTTAGGGGACAGTTTACAGACAAACACTGTACCGATGGCTGAGGTATCGCATATGTTATGAGTCCTCAACAGCTCGTGTGAGCAGCATCGAGTACTGGTAACAAAAAGTTATAGACAGGAAAATGAAAGTTGTATTTAACTCAAGAAACAATGAGATTATCCTGGCTCGGTTGAGCTATAGTTGCTTATTACAAATATTTGGTAACTCCTTAAACCATCGAACTTATTAAGCTATGAAGCTTACCAAAGATGTTGTTTTGTCGATCGTTTGCTGATTGAAGATCGGATCATTATCTTCTCTTCGAAGTCACACTATCGCAGAGCTCGTTGGTAGTTTTTGCATCACTCAGTCTTATGACATGTATTAGGATGATGTTTTCTTTCGCTTTATATACTTGGGATTGTGACAATCTTGTTATGTTGATGAATGTATCAAATGCATATTGATGTCATGAATGTTTTGAGTTGATAAACTTTTGTTTTGGCATGGTTTGTGTGATTCTGCATACTTGTTTCGGTAGAACCCATGCATGTTTCAATAGAAGTACAAGGTAGGAGAGAGGTTGCTCACTGACTTGGATTGTATCAGTAGATGGATAACAAGTATCGGTAGTTTACATACTTGTGTCGGTAGAAGTAGCAGGGTAAGATTCTTAGCTTTTTGGAGTTTTTAATATCGGTAGAAGAGTCACTTGTATCTGTAGAAGAGTCACTTGTATAGGTACAAATCTGCACTATTCTTGAACTGTTTACTGAGTTGACAATTATCGATACTTGTCCAACAAGTACCGATAGAAGTCTCTAAAAATGTCGAAAGTGACCTTTTTGCCCTTATTGATTTGTGCTTGTAATCAAATAATGATTTTTCACGTGTGGAATGTAATCCTTTAATAGAAATAAAGTCGAAATAATATTATGTAAAAATGAACAGTGATAAATGAATAGTAAGACACCAAAATCCTAACCGACGATGGTTTTCGGGATTTTGGTGTTACAACCACCGTTGTTGGCCCTGGAGCTTTGCCACCATAGTGATACTTGCAAAAAGAGGAAGAAAATGGACAGAACAGAAAAGAAAAATGAATAAAAATGTATTAAACGTGGTTATAAAAGCCTGTAACCACCACTTGTAATTTTTTACGGAGGAAATTGAAAAGAAATAACAAATCAAAAGCTTTAAGGTAGTTTAATTTTCTATTTATTTTGTATTTTATTTTCATTTTCAAATACAAAAAAAGTAATAATAAAAAGGGGAAAGAATTTTAGGGTTTACCTTTTTTCTCTCGACGCGCAACCATCGTCCGTTACCGAGGCCACTACCTCTATTGAAAGATGGTCGTTGTCCTTTTGAACAATCAATGTTCATGGAAAGGGATCTCAAAGAAGAACAAAAAAGGATTTTTCTCTTAAAAAAACCCTAGAAGTCAAGTAGACATAAAAGGATTTTGGGGTTTTAGATTAAAATTTAAGGAGATTTAAACCCAAATTTGACCTTGAGGCAAAAAAGGATGATGGAGGACCCTCCTTTTGTATTCTCGGCCACTGTAGACGACGATCATCGCCTCCGATGATGGTGGCCCACGATAGAGGTGCAATGAACCTTTAGGTCCGACCATAAAAGCTTGAGAGAGAAAAAAGAAAGGCTTTTAGGTTTTTTTTAGAAAGAATGGAAGAAATGAGGTTTTTTTTTTAAAAAATGGTTTAAATAATATGAGCATACGACATTGTTTTGGAGGGGAAGCTTAATATCCAAAATGACATCGTTTTGATGGTCAGCCCGCAAACCTGACTTGACCACAAGGGGATCCGCGTGTTTTCATTTAATGAGCTATTTATGCCCTTAGTCCCTTCGCTTTTATAGTCTATTGCAATTTCGTTCTCTATTCCATTTTAAATCTATTTTAAATTTGGCCCTACGATTTTATTCCGTTTTCAGTCTGGTCCTCTGACTAGTGACCCTTGGAGGTTGACATGTGTTAGGATTTGGGAAAATTTCACAAGCAATCCTTGTTTTTTTAAAATATTCGGGTTTGACCTCTTTTTTCTATTTTTTTATCCTTTTTGCTTTAAATTTTGTTTTGATTGGAATTTAATCCTTTTATTGTTTTTTCTCTTTTAAATTTTACCCATTTATTCATTTTTTTAAGACTAAATCCTTTTATTTTTATTTTTTTTAAAATTTAACCCTTTTATTTTTATTTCTTTTAAAATTACCCTTTTATTCCTTTTTTAGTTTTTAATCCTTTTGTATCTTTTTTAATTAAATCCTTTTTAAATCTAATCCTTTTATCACTTTATTTGTTTTTACCTCGATTTGCATTTATTTAATCATTTTATGTTGTTTATTTATTTGTTTATTATTTTTGTCATTTTTTTTATTTCAAATGCTTTTTTATCCATTTTTTGAAAAATATTTTAATAGATTATACGCCATTTTTTTTTACCTAAATTGCTTTAAAAATCAAGGTAGTGTTCTTTTATTGTAGGGAATTCGAAAAATTGTGCCCTAACGTGTTGGATATGATTTTTTCTTTGAACCTAAATAATTAAGTATCCTATTTAAAATCAATAAATGCTCAATGTTCTGTTATTTTAGGGGACTCGAAAAATTATGCCCTAACATGCCCTATTTAAAATCGATGAATGTTCTTTGTTTCCGAAGAATCGATTTTTAAATTTTACTCGATAGAATTCAATTTTTTAAATGACATTTAAACATCTCATTCGTGTATTTATGGATCGTATTTTAAATTTTACTCGAGTTCTCCAATTTTCAACAATTAAGACATTAAATAATCGACTAGATATCAATTTTGGGCATGTGGGGGTGCTAATCCTTCCTCACATGTAACTGACTCTCGGACCTATTTTTTGGATTTCAAAGACCAAAACTTTTTTTCAATTTTTTTTTTAAATATTTTAAGGTGATTCAATCACACCTACTAAAAAGATTGGTGGCGACTCTATCTTCGGTTTTAAAATAAAATTCGGGACGTTTTCAAAAAAATTGTTTTGACACCCATAATTGAGGATTTTAATCCAACAATCTCCCACTTGGGTAACATGTTTCCTGAAAAATGTACAACCTTATGAGCTCAAAATTTGCTATCATATAAAAGGCATTTTATAATAATCTCGTCCATCAACTATATCCATATAGGTTCAACGTAGGCTTTGTCATATCAATTATGACTAAACTCATCAATGGTCACATATTCAAATATAGTCAAATGACATGCATCAATCATGGTTGCGTAACATGGAAATTACATGCAATGTGAACCAAAACGTGTCTATTTTCAACTTAAACAATCCAAGAATACCCCAAGATCGATCTCGATGTATCTAAATTCCTTAAGTAAAAGAGGCGTCCCTAAGATCTTTCATCTCAAAATGCTTAGATAAAAATCTCTTGGTTTCATGCAGTAAGCTTATATCATTAGCAACAAGCAAAATGTCATCAACATATAGAACTAGAAATATGTACTTACTCCCACTGAATTTGTGATACATACAATCATCAACAATATTCATCTCAAAATCGGATAAAATAATTACTTGATGAAAATTGTGGTACTATTGATGGGAAACTTGTTTGAGTCCATAGATGGATTTTGTCAATTTGCAAACCATATTCTTTGGGTCTACCGACTCAAAGTTTTTTGGTTTCACTATATAAATTGTTTCTTGAATGTCGCCATTAAGAAAGGGAAGCTTAACATCCATCTGATGTAACTCAAGATCAAAATGAGCAACAAGCACCGTGATTATCCTGAAAGTGTCTTTCAATGAAACTGTAGAGAAAGTCTCTGTAAAATCAACGCCTTCTTCCTGAGTACATCCTTTAATTATAAGACACACCTTATACCTCTTTACATTACCATTTGTATCCCTCTTAGTTTTAAATATCCATTTACAACTAATTGATTTTGCACCTTCAAGCAATGGGACAAATTCCCAAACTTTATTGTCTTGCATAGACTTCTACTCTTCATTCATGACATCAATCAACTTTTGAAAATTAGAACATTTCATGGCTTGATGAAAGTTGATTGGATCATCTTCCATCATTCCATTATCATCCTCATGTGTTTGGAGAAATACAAGATAATCATTTGGAATAACATTTCTCCTTTCTCTTATGGGCCTCCTTAATGACACTTATTCTTGAGGCCGTTGAGTTTGATCTTCTAAAACAATTAACTCATCTTGAATAGGGAGTTGTTAAACATTGTCTTGTTGAGGTTCCTAATTCACTTCTTTATCAATGATAGATATGAGAACCTAAAAATCGTCAAAAGTGATAGTAAGAACTAAGATAGAATTCAATTCCCCCTCAAAAGCAATGTCTCTAACATTATTTCTCCCCCCAACTCAACATCCTAAAAAAATGTTGCAATTTTCATCTAAAAAATATTCTTAATTATAGGATCATAAAATTATAGCCTCTAAATCGCTCAAAATAACCAAGAAAGTAGTTCCTCACTATTTTGGAGTCCAATTTCTTTTCATGTGGCCTATAAGGCCTTACCTCAACTGGACATCTCTAAATGTGAAAGTGCTTTACATTAACCTTTTGACTTGCCCAATGCTCATAAGGTATTTTTGCAGCTGCTTTAGTGGGTACTCTATTCAAAATGTAAGCTGATATCTTTAATGCTTCTTCCCAAATGGACTGAGGTAAGGTGGAATGAGCAATCATGCTCCTTACCATAGCCTTAAGAGTCCTATATCTTCTTTCAGCTACACCATTCATACTAGGTGATCTTGACATGGTGTACTGCGGGACAATACCACATTCCTCTAGGAATTTCACAAATGGTCCTAGACATTATTCATTTGAGCCGTCATATCTACCATAGTACTCACCACCATGATCAGATCTGACGTTCTTAATCATTTTGTTGAGTTGATTCTCAACTTCAGCTTTATAAGCTTTGAACACGTCCAGAGACTGAGATTTCTCATGAATGAGATATAGGTACCCATGACCTGAGTAATCGTCTATGAATGTTACGAAATATTGTTGACCATTCTAGGATGCCGTAGGGAATGGTCCACAAATATTAGTATGAATTAATTCTAAGATGTCTGAAGATTTTTTGGCATCCAATCTCTTGGTTTTCGTTTATTTTTCCTTAATGCAATCGATACAGACATCAAAGTCTGTGAAGTCAAGGGACTCTAAAATACCATCAGACACAAGGTGTTTAATTCTACCTTTTGAGATATGACCTAAGCGCTTATGCCATAATGATGCTGAATTTTCCTTTTTTAATTTGCGTTTAATACCACGTGATTCCACATGCAAGGTTTAATTATAAGATGCAACTTCTTCTTGCAAATAAAGGTTGTCATAAATATTTAAATAACTAGTTCCAACAATATTCGAATTTAGAGACAAACTAAATTGATTGTTTCCTAATGAACAATAATATCCAAATTTTTCCAATGAATAAACAAAAACTAAATTTCATCTAAACTACGATACAATAAAAGTGTCTTTTAAATCCAAATAAAAACCAATTCCTAATAACAACCTAAAATGCCCAATTGCTTCCACTTCTACCAATTTTCCATTGCCCATGAATATGTGTCTTTCACCATCACTTGTCTTTCGGTAGCTCAGGCAACCCTGCATAGAAACACTATGTCAGTAGTAGCACAAAATCTATCCACCAAGTTTTTCTAAGTATTGAAGCCAAATTAGTCTCAGAACAGACCAAATTAAGAATTATACCTTTCTTTGCACGCCAGGTATGATATTTGACACATTCTTTCTTCAAGTGTCCAGACTTGTTACAAAAGAAACAACTCTCTATGGCTTGATGTTGTTTGTTTTGAGCTAGACCCTTAGCAGCTTCATTTTGATATATTTTTTTCTTGCCCTTGTCTTTACAAGCATTGGCCAAATGAGCACTTTCAGACTTATCATGCGTCAACCTTTATTCCTCTTGCACACAATTAGAAATGAGTTTATTTAGAGTCCATTTCTCTTTTTGACAGATATAACTAATTTTAAACTGATTGAACCATGCAGGAAGTGATACCAAAATCACAAGAACAAACAATTCCTTAAAAGCTCGATTGTAAGTGCCTTAAGTCTTGAAGCAACATGGAACATCTCGATAATGTACTCTCTCAAGTTCCTTAACCCTTATACTTCATAGACATCAAAGAAGTCAAAAGCGATGTCATCTTAACCTTATCGTTTTTAGTAAAATGTTTTTTAATTTTATCAAGGAAACCTTGGCTTGAGTAATCTCTTCAAATTTTGTGCCCTTAAAGGCTTCTGAAATGTTGTGTTTCATGATCATTAGACTCATGTGATTTGAATGATCTCACATCTTAAAATCTCTTTTAACATCAGGGGTGTTTTCCGTAATGGGAGGTGCGGGTTGTTCTTCCCTTAGTGCAAGGTTTATGTCCATACAAGCAAACACTATAAGTAAGTGTCTTTTCCATTCCTTAAAATTAGTCCCATTAAGCATGAATATAGAATTTATATTAGCATATATTGTGGCAGCAGAAGATGAACTAGCTGAATATAGAACATAAATAAATAAATAAAAAGCTCACATTAATATTCATAAGTAAACAATAAATTTAAGATAATGGCTAATCCAATCTCAAGATACCACACACAACATTAATATAAAGTCTTTAGACAATAATATTAACAGTAAGCGATACTCTTATTATAGTAATCAAACATTGATAATAAATTATATCAAACAATTAATCAATTTTTGGATTAACTTATTACTCACATAAAATGCCTTATAATTGTCATACATTTATCACCACAGATTTCGTCGAAATTTTGTCAAATATTAATTTACCTTTAAGTCAATTAATAAACACATGGATCACAAATACATATAATCATCTTGATATTTTAAATAAACTAATCTACGCAAAAAAGTCACTTTGATGGCATTTTTTTCAACTAATCTATTTAAAATATTAGACATCCTCAATTAAAACCCAAAGTCAAAATCTAAATTTATTTATTTTAAAATATATTTATTAATCTAATCTTTCAATTAAATTAAAAGATATATATATATTAAACATGCATCTCATACATTGAATCAATCAAAACATGCATATATTATATACTTATATTTAACGGATAATGGAAACATATATATGAATTAAGCACCCATCTTATACATTTTTTAATTAAACTGCAGTATAGAAATTGAAACACAGGATGGATGTACGAAGAACCAATTTCAACCTAAAATTCTTAGAATTAACTTGGTCCTTCCGTAACAAATATAATACAAATATTCTAAACCCTAAAAATTTTAAAAATTTTAATATATATACAAGATAATCAAGATTAAAAAAACTTTAATCTAAACCTTCAAACATCAATAAATAAATAAATAAATATATATATATTCAAAATATTAAACCCATGAAATTTCATTAATCAATCATTCAAAAAAAAAATCTTAATCAATTCTCAATGATTCGACATGACGAGGCTCGGATACCACTTGTAAGAACCGTAAAACAAAATCTTGATGCAAAACTTAATAAAACCAAGATTTATCATGTTAGATCATCAAGAACAAATCAAGAACAAGACTATATGCGAAAGCGTACTTGAATCTATTTTTGGAGATTGCCCAAAAGGTTTTGATCTTTCAAGAAAATAGTTTTTCTCCTAGTATAACTCTCTCATAGGAATGGAAAAGATATAAAAGATAATCTTATTTCTTGGGGACCACTACTTTTTAAATAACTGACTATTGAATCAGTTTTGGGTATTTATAATTTGACCTCTCATCAAATTATAAATACAATTTATGGTATCTACACACTATTTTCATAACACTTTAATACCTATGATACTTATAACTTAATTTTGTATCACACTACATTATACATATGTGCCCATAATTGAGGATTTTAATCCAACAATTTATTGAATATGTTCTTTTTCTTCTTCCTTTCCTTTTTATTCCTTTTATGAATTACATAATTATTTAAAAATTAAATTATACTGTCAAATGTATTTTTATTTTAAAATTTTTAATTAAATTAGTGCAAGTAAAATTATATTGAGTATGTAATGTAATCATATTGATTCCTGTTTTTGCTCATGCCATGGTTCATTATTGTTGTACATTATGATGTTAACTCGAATGGAAACAATGAATTCATATTGATTGTAGATATTTGAAGTATTTTTTCCATTAGAGTAAATCAGTACCTTCACATAATTTGCTTTATGAAAATGCATTGAATTTGCTTGATGATAATCTCTAATAAGCATTTAACACAATCTCCACTCCGCTAACATGTCATAGGTGGCTGGTTGTGCTAAATAGAAAGTGATGATGGATTATAAAAGTGATCATGTTAATAAAGAGGGAGGAAATGAACCAAAAGAAATGGCTTGCAATGAAAATCCTCTCCACCATACCACAACTTGTAGTCGAAATGGATGACCATGCACAAGTTGGACATGTCTTGTATTTTGATCTTAAAGAGATGTTATGAATCTCACCTTCTTCAACTTTCAAAATGGTTTTATGAACAATATCGCAAAGTCCAATGAATCAAAGTCAACAATTCATTGCATGTTAGTATTAATGTGGATGTTATAGGTACATGTGAAAAAATTGAGAACTTGATAAATGAGTGACCTATTATAACAAGTTTTTAGTTTCATGTTGCCGAAACGTTTATTTTTGGGAAAAACAAACAAGTCTCGAACAATATTTAAAAATAAAAAATGGGTATTTTAAATGATCAAAAAAATGGGAGTCGCCACCAACCTTTTTATATAGTGTGATTGGATCACCACAAAACGTTTAAAATCCGTTTTGAGAAATATTTTGGTCTTCGAAATCCAGAAAATAGGTTCGGGAGTCGATTACGCATGAGGAAGGGTTAGCACCCTCATACGCCCAAAATTGGTACCACATTGATTATTTTCGAGCCTTGGTTTGTTAACAGTTTGGAAACTTGAGTAAAACTTAAAATACGATCTTTGTCTTTCGAAACCTTTGCATGATTTTCAAGAATCCTATTTGAGGAAAATCGTCCGTGTCCTTCAAATTTTCAAGAGAACTGGAAGTCGTGTCCAACACGTTAGGGCACTATGTTCTCGATCTTTCGAAATTGAAGGACAGTTTGAAAGACTTTAAAAAGGATATTCGATCACATGAATTGTACAAAATCACACCCAGCACGTTAGAGCATGGTTTTTCGAAGTTCTCACATGAAAGGATATTACCTCGTTTTTTGTTTAAAACTTATGTGTATATTTTTCGAGAACTTGAAATTTCAAGTTAAGTTTAAAATACGATCCTCAGACACATAACTTGATTTTCAAAAATTAAATTTGAAGAAAAGTGCCTGTATGTTTCGAATTTCTCAAAGAATTGAAATCATGACCAACACGTTAGGGCACGACGTTCTCGAAATCTCGAAATTAAAAGGCATTTGGAAAGTTTGGAAGAGGATATTCGATTCATGTCGATTATACGAAAAATTACACCCTGCACGTTAGGGAATAATTTTTTGAGATTTTCACACGAAAAGGACATTGCCTCGATTTTAAGTTATTTGTACGTAAAAGTAATTTTGAAAACGAACATGCGAATTAAGCATAAATGGACAATTAATAACGAAGATCAAATAACATGAACCAAAATAGTTAAGCAGATAAATACTTACACAAAATAAAAAATAATAGAATATAAAATACGAAAGAATAATGATTAAAACCTAAGTATGAACATTGAAGAGAAAAAAAAGCAAAACAAATGGAGTCAAAAATGTAATTTTTGGATGCTAGGGGTAAAACAATAATTTTGGACACCCGAGGGTAAAACGATAATTTTTGAACACTTGGGAGTAAAATGATAAATTTTGGACACTCGGGGGTAAAATGGTAATTTTTGGATGTTCGGGGGTAAAATAGTAATTTTTAGAAAGTTTGGGATTAAAAAAGAAATTTTTAGACATTCGGGGGTAAAATGAGAATTTTGGATGTTCGGGGGTAAAGATGCAATTTTGAATTCTCTGGGGCAAAATGGTAATTTTGGAAAGCTCGAGATCAAAAAATGGTAATTTTGGATGTTCGAGGATAAAATGGTAATTTTTGAAAAGTTTGTGATAAAAAATATAATTTTCAGACATCCGAGGGTAAAAGGGTAATTTTTGGATGTTAGGGGGTAAAATGATAATTTTTGGAAAGTTCGAGGTTAAAAATATAATTTTAGGAAATTCAAGGGTAAAAATGTAATTTTAAAAAGTTTCGAGGGTAAAAATATAATTTTGGAAAAGTTTGGGGGTCAAAATATGATTTTTGGAGAGTTCAGGGATCTATTAGGCAATAAAACCAAAAAGATGGGACACGTTGCAGCCTCTTATGCATTCTGAAGTCAAAGAACTAATTTGAAAATCATTTAAAAGTTCTGGGCAAATTTAAAAACAAAACAAAACTTGATTTAAGGATAAAATTAAAATAAATCAAAAATAAGAGGGACCATTTGCATAAATAAACCAAAAGTAAGACACGTGGCAACTTCTTAGGTTTCCAGAGAGTTGAAGGACCAAATTGAATAAGAAATGAAATTAATGGGAAAATTTATAATTAATTAAAAGTATGAAAAATGATTAAATTGAAAAAATCAAAAAATGCAGAAGGACCAAATGGGAAAATTACCCATTTTTCAAAAAATCTGATTCTCATAACCTAGGCCAAAACTACATCGTTTTGGAAGGCTATATAAATCTCATTTACAACCTTTTTTTTTTCATTTTCCTCATTCTCTTCTTCAAAAAAACCAAAAACAGCTCAACTCTTTCTCCCTTCTCTCTTTGTTTTTTTTATGAGCCTCTCTCCAGCCGCCGGCCACTGTCCGTCAATCACCTTCGTCGTCATCGTCGTGCACGGCAGCCCAAGGTAATTTTTTTTTATTTTCATTCCTTTTTGTTTCTAAATCATAGATTGGGCTCCGATCTGATAAGATTAAGCCTTATTTTTTTTTAAAAAAAAGGTTAACAAAAATTCTTTTTTAGAGTTTATTTTCATTTTTTGAATCTGACCTTTATGTTTTTTTTTATTTTCATTTGTTATTTTTTTTTGTAAAAACCTAGATCTACAAATCGATGAAAAGAACAGTGTTTTAGTGTTTGATGTTTTTCTTTTTCGTTCAGATCTACCCTCTGGAGCACCCTCACGATCGTAGACGAGATCGGAGGGGCTTAGTTCGACTCCGGCGACGACGACTATAAGTCAGGTACGTCCCTTCATCTTTTTTTTTTTTTTATTTAATATTATTTATTTAAAATCGTTTCGAATTTTGTAAGAAATAAATAATTAATAAGTATATTAATATATAATAAATAATATGTAACATCCAAAATCCCGATTATTGTCGTCGGTTAGGATTCCGGTGTCATCTATTCTTCATATTATACTGTTCATCTTTTACACATATCCGATTGTTCACATCTTTATTTAATTTGAAAATCATTTTTCACGATTTAAAAAATATCTAAACATAACATTATTTTTGTCAAGGGTAAAAAAAATAGAATTTCCAACATTTTAGGGGACTTCTACCGGTACCTAAAGGTTAAGTATCGGTAGTAGTCAATTCAATGATCAATTCTAAACAGTGCAGATTTCTACTGGTACCTGTATTAGTTCTACCGATACAAGTGAAATTTTTACCAGTACAAGTCATGCATCTACCGATACTAGAAACTCCAGAGAGCTAAATTTCCATCTTGTAACTTCTATCGATACAAGCATGCAAACTGCCAAAACTTTTATACATACAACTACCGATACTAACAATTTAACTACCGATACAACTCAAGTCAGTATACAACCTCTCTCCTACCCTGCCCTTCTATCGAAACACACATGGATTCTACCGAAACAAGTAAGCTAAATCTCTAGAGTTTGTACCAAACACAAGTTCATTGTTTCCATATAAGCACAACTTTTATCTATGCATTCAAGACAACACAAATACAAGATTTATATCAATACAAGGTACTTAGAACTACATCCAACATTTCATCAAACAAACAAGGTTTTTCACAAACTCATTGTATAAAGAAAAAGTAACATCATCCTAGTACATGTCACATTAACCAAGTGACGTAAAAATCTACCGAAAAACACCGGGATAGTGTGATGCTTCAAGATGATCCGATCTCCAAACAACAAAAGTGAATCTACAAAACAAATGCAAATCCACAGGTATGCAATTTAGGGCTTAGTAAGTACATAAAGTTAAATAGATTTAACAAACTTCAAGAGTTGCAAAAATCTAATTAACCTAATAGAACATTGTTTACATCTGGGATAAGTTTTACTCGCGTTCATTTACTCACGATGACACTTAGTCATCGAACCTTTAATCCGTAAAGGATTCATTTACTCACGATGACACTCAATTAACAGACTCTTTCGTTTATAGCTCGAACCCGTTTATCTTCCGTATTTCATTCACACTTGTCTTCTACAGTTTTGATTATCACTTCATCTCACTGCAATAGTCATATTACAAGAATAAGCAATTTAAGTTAAAATTTAACCATACAAACTTATCGGAATGGATTGCAATTGTGAATGGATCCTAGGGACTATTTTGCTAATTTTCCCTTTTCACGATCGGTGGCACGATCGTAGTCTACATTCACTAATTATTCAATTTCTCATATTAATCACAAAATCAATTCATTTAACACAATCAAACCCCTTTTTGGTAAAATTATAATTTTACCCCTAACCTTTTCTTTTTATTCAATTTAGTCTTTACGACACAAAACATGCAAAATATCCATTTCCTCTTCAACCCATACTAGCAGAATACTCATAGTCTCCTTTTACATCCAAGCAAATCCATTTATTTCCCAACAAGTACGATAATATTATGATTTTAACACTTTAGTCCTTAAACCCTAATTTCATCAAAAATCACTTTACAAAAAGATTTAACCCAAGTATCAAACACTCAAATATATCAAAAGATTTCAAGAACAAGCAATTTCAACAATGGCAAGTTTTCTAAATTTTGACAGATCCACAAATTAGTCCTCGCAATAGCTAGATTAAGCTAATACGAACTCAAAAACATAAAAATTACTAAAAACGATGAAAGTTTGCTTACCCAAATCAAAGCTCAAGGTTTGAATGAAAACCCTAACTTTCTTCCTCTTGGCCGTGTGAAGAAGATGAAAAAGGAAAGAAAAATGATTTGTTTTCTTCTTTTAATTTCATATATATTTATATATATTAATGACAAACTTGTAAATATTAAGTCTTTCATAATTTACTTAATTAAACCATTTTAACTTTAATTAATCCTAGTTAAAAGTCATAACAATCCAGTACTTAACTCTCAATGGTTTATTTGCTCATTTTATCCTTCTACTTAGACATCTATACTTTTATCCTTTTTACGAATTAGTCCTTTCTATTCAATTAACTATCTAATTAATGTTATTTTCGAATCATAATTTATATGATGCATATATCACCAGAATATTTAAAATAACTAAATTTATGACTCGACTCGTCGGAGCTGTGGTCCCAAAACCACTATTTCCGACATCATTGAAAAATCGAACTGTTACAACTCTCTCTCCTTAGGGAAATTTCGTCCCGAAATTTTTTACCAGTAAACAAGTTAGGGTATTACGATCTCATTGAAGCCTCTGTCTCCCAAGTAGCTTCCTCTATTCAGTGACGATTCCACATTACTTTCCCTAATGGTACCGTCTTGTTTCTTAATTATTTTACTTCGCTAGTCAGTATTCTAATTGGTTCCTCTGAATACGACAAGTCCGGCTGAATCTCAACTTTCATGGGTGTAATCACATAAAAGGGATTTGATCTATACCGTCTCAACATTGAAACATGCAAAACATTATGAATCTTATCTAGTTCTAGTGGTAAAGCCAACTTATATGCCAAAAGACCAACCCGTTCAATAATCTCATACGCCCCAATAAATCGGGGGCTTAGCTTCCCTTTTCTTCCAAACCTTAGTACTTTCTTCCAAGGTGACACTCACAAGAAAACTCGGTCTCCCACTGCAAACTCTATATCTTTCCTTTTAAGATCTGTATAAGACTTCTGCCGGTCGGATGCTGCTTTCAAGCAGTTACGGATTACAAGTATCTTGTCTTCAGTCTCATGAATCAAGTAGGCTCCAACTAACTTGTTATCACTTAACTCTGACCAATACAAGGGCGTTCTGCATTTCCTACCGTATAATGCTTCGAACGGGGCCATTTTGTTACTAGTCTGATAGCTGTTGTTATATGCAAACTCCGCCAATGGCAAGTATCTTTCCCAACTACCCTCCAATTCAAGTATACTACACCGTAGCATATCTTCAAGTATCTGTATCACTCTTTCTGACTGACCATCTGTCTGCGAATGGTATGCAGTACTGAAATTTAATCGGGTGCCCAAGGCTTCATGCAATTTACCCTAAAACCTCGAAGTAAAACGGGGATCTCTGTTAGAGATAATAGATGCCAGTACTCCATGTAATCGTACTATCTCAGATACATACAATTCCGCCAAACTTCTCTAGCGGAAAGTCCACTCGAATAGGAATAAAGTGAGCCGATTTTGTCAATCTGTCCACTATAACCCAAATCGAGTCTTTCTTCCTCGGTGTTGTCGATAAACCTGTAACGAAATCAATGGTGACCCGTTCCCATTTCCACTCAGTAATAGTAATAGGTTGCAACAGTCCAGACGGTACCTGGTGTTCAGCCTTTACCTGCTGACACACCAAACATCTAGTCACGAATTCTGAGACTTCTCATTTCATACCTGGCCACCAATACATCTTCTTCAAGTCGTTATTCATTTTTACACTGCCCGAATGAATGGAGTAAGTACTGCTGTGAGCCTCTGACAGAATATCATGTCTTAAGTCAGAATTATCAGGAATGCATATTCTACCTCGGAAGTACAACATACCATCATTATCTGTAATGAATTCAGTTGTTACATCATTTTGCATCAGTTCTTTTCTAACCTTCAGCTTCAAGTCATCCTCTTGCAACTCTCGTATCCGCTGTAAGAATAACGGTTTCATCCAAAGTTCTGCTGTAACAGAACTATCACCTTCAAGTGACAAATGAGCATTCATTACTCTCAAAGCAAATAGTGATTTTCGGATCAAAGCATCAACAACAACATTAGCTTTTCTTTGATGGTATTCAATTACTAAATCATAGTCTTTTAATAATTCTAACCATCGGCGTTGCCTCAAATTTAGTTCCTTATGAGCCATCAAATAGCTTAAACTTTTATGATCTGTGAATATGTGACACTTCTTCCCATATAAATAATGTCGTCAGATCTTCAAAGCAAACATAATGGCAGCCAACTCTAAGTCGTGGATCAGATAGTTCCGTTCGTGTGATCTTAATTGTCGGGAGGCATAAGCTATTACCTGTCCTGTTTGCATCAATACACAATCGAGGCCATTTAGAGATGCATCACTATATACAACAAACTCTTTACCCGATTCAGGTTGTGTCAATACCGGAGCTTCTGTCAACAATTTCTTCAGCTGATCAAAACTCTGCTGAGACCTTTCTGACCACACAAACTGAATATTCCTCTGTAGCAATTTCGTCATTGGCAAGGCTACGATAGAGAAATTTTTCATGAATCGACGATAATAGCCTGCTTATCCCAGAAAACTACGTACTTCAGAAACATTCTTACGTATCTTCTAATCGAGAATAGTCGACACTTTATTCAAATCAACCCGAATTCCTTTTGATGATACCACATGGGTTAGAAATCCAACTTTCCAGAGCCAGAATTCGCACTTGCTGAACTTAGCATACAACTATTTCTCTCGCATTATTTGTAAAACTTCCCTCAGATGTTGAGCATGTTCTGTCTCGGACTTGGAATAAATCAATATATCATCAATGAACACCATTACAAATCTATCCAGCTGAGGTTTAAAAACTCAGTTCATCAAATCCATGAACGCTGTCGGAGCATTAGTTAATCCGAATGGCATTACTTGAAATTCTTAGTGTCCGTATCGAGCTCTGAATGCGGTTTTTTGCACATCACTATCCTTTATTCGCATCTGATAATAACTAGATCGGAGATCTATTTTAGAAAAGATGGTCGCACCTATCAATTAATCAAACAACTCATCAATACGAGGTAACAAATATTTATTCTTGATTGTTACCTTGTGTAGCTGTCTATAGTCTATACACATTCTCATCGATCCATCTTTCTTCTTTACAAATGAAACTGGTGTGCCCCAAGGCGATATGTTTGGTCGGACAAAGCCCCTGTCCAACAACTCTTGTAATTGTGCCTTCAACTCTTTCAATTCGATGGGTGCTATCCTGTACGGTGGAATCGAGATCGGTCCAGTTCCAGGTAATAAGTCAATGCTAAATTCTACTTCTCTGACTGACGGTAAACCCGATAACTCCTCTGGAAACACATTTGTAAATTCCTTGATAACCGACACCTGTTCTAACTCTGTTTCGGTACTCCGAGTATCAAGTATATAAGCTAAAAATGCTTTACGACCTTTACGAACCATCTTCTGTGCTGATAACGATGAGATTATTCTGGTGCCACTGCTTAACTTCCCAGACTCAACTGTGATTACTTCTCTCGTTGACCGTTTCAAATTGATCTGTCTTCGTTTACAATTAACCACTGCATCATGCTCAGTTAACCAGTCCATTCCCAAAATTACATCGAACTCAGTAAATGGTAACAACATCAAATCAGCAGGGAACTTACAGTCCCGAATTCTTAGTACACATCTACGACATATCAAATTAACGGTGACACTATGACCCAATGGGTTTGTGACTTGTACATCAAACTCAGTCGACTTAACAAACAATTTCTTTTCAGTAGCTAATGCAGTACAAATATATGAATGAGTCAATCCTAGGTCAATTAATGCACACACAATATTATTAAAGAGATAGAATATACCAGTCACAACATCAGGAGTGGTAGCCTCTTCTCGAGTTCGGATAGCATAAGTCCGTGCAGGCGCTCGAGCCTCAGATCTGGTTATAGTATTTTTGTTATCTTCACGGTTTTCACCTGTACCGCTACTCTGCCCTGAGCTTCTATTCTTTTGTGGTGTAGTAGTAGGTTTTACACTCTGTTCCTCCTTTACTTCAGATCTCATCGGACAGTTCCTTAGAAAGTGATCTGCACTTCTAAATCGATAACATGTCCTTTTCATCTTGCGACACTCACTTGCATGGTTCCTCTTACAATACCCATATATCAAACTAGGTATATTACGAACACTAGCCACACTGTCTGTGGGTCTATTCTGAAATTTAGATTTTGGTGGTCCCGACTTACTTCTACTCATAAATCCCGATGATACTAGGGCTCGACTAGCCTCTTCTCTAAATCTCTTCAGTGGTGGCATAGAGAAGGTCCTGACAATGTTTTTCCTTCTAGATTCTTGAAATCTCTTCTCTCTGTCTCTTACTGTTATAGATTTCTTTCATCTTTTGAGCTCTGTCAGCTAACACTACTAATGGTCGAATTTCAGAACCACCCACCATCATTTTTATCTTGTCATTTAGCCCTTCTTCAAAACGGACGCACAAAGCTTCATCAGTTAGTACCACTCTCTCTGGCATACTTGCTCAACTGCACAAACTCTCGTTCGTATTCTGCCACCGTTTTATTTCTCTGCCTCAATTCTAAAAATTCTTTCTTCTTTTTATCTAGATACCGTTTGATGACATATTTCTTCTTAAACTCTGTTTGGAAAAAGTCCCAAGTAACTTTGTTTTTCGGCATCATTGTCGCTACCATAGCCCACCAGTGATAAGCCTCGTCCTTTAGTAGTGACGCAACACACCTTACATGGTCTTCAATAAGACAAGCCATTTCATTCAAGACTCTCAGCAGTTTTTCCAACCAGCATTCATCTCTGAAAGGATCGTCTTCCACACTGCCTCAAAAGTCTTCAGCTCTGTATTTCCTAACCCTATTTGTAGAGATTCGACGTCTCGGGCACCTGGCTGTGTGATAGGAGGTGTAAGGGATGGTGCCATCAGATTATTTCTCATGAATTCCGTGAACCACTACCCCATTAAATCGAGGAACATATTCTTTGCTTCATTACCGTCATCTGTAATATTGATGCACTATGGCTAGCTCTAGAATCATTAGTCGGAGCATTGCTGTTTACCTCATTAGTTTCCTCAGAGTTAGGCATCTTGTATTTTTCTACAAAAATCTTAGTTAGATCGGATTCATCTATATCACACTATCACAGGTTCAATATGGCATGTACTTCTAAATCATCAAACATGACCATTCAGTCCAAGAAACGGCTAAATCGAAAGCTTTGATACCACAAATGTAACACCCAAAATCTTGAGTATTATCGTCGGTTAGGATTTCGGTATCATCTATTCATATTATACTATTCATCTTTTACACATATCTGATTGTTCACATCTTTATTCAATTTCAAAATCATTTCTCACGATTTAAAAAATATCTAAACATAACATTATTTCTGTTAAGGGTAAAAAAAAATAGAATTTTCAACATTTTAGGGGACTTTTACCGGTACCTAAAGGTTAAGTATCGGTAGTAGTCAATTCAATGATCAATTCTAAACAGTGCAGATTTCTACCGATACCTGTACTAGTTCTACTACGATACAAGTGAAATTTCTACCGGTACAAGTCATGCATTTATCGATATTAAAAACTCCAGAGAGCTAAATTTCCATCATGTAACTTCTACCGATACAAGCATGCAAACTACCGATACTTTTATACATATAACTACTGATACTCAAAATTTAACTACCGATACAACTCAAGTCAATATACAACCTCTCTCCTACCTTACGCTTCTATCGAAACACACATGGGTTCTATCGAAACAAGTAAGCTAAATCTCTAGAGTTTGTACCAAACACAAGTTCATTGTTTCCATGTAAGCACAACTTTTATCTGTGCATTCAAGACAATACAAAAACAAGATTTATATCAATACAAGGTACTTAGAACTACATCCAACATTTCATCAAACAAACAAGGTTTTCACAAATTCATTGTATAAGAAAAAGTAACATCATCCTAGTACATGCCACATTAACCAAGTGATGTAAAAATCTACCGAACAACTCCGGGATAGAGTAATGCTTCAAGATGATCCGATCTCCGAACAACAAAAGTGAATCTACAAAACAAATGCAAATCCACAGGTAAGAACTTTAGGGCTTTGTAAGCACATAAAGTTAAATAGATTTAACAAACTTTAAGAGTTGCAAAAATCTAATTAATCCAATGGAACACTGTTTACATCTGGGATAAGTTTCACTCGCATTTATTTCTCACTATGACACAAAGTCATCGGACCCTTGTTCCGCATAGGAACTCGTTTCATTTAATACTCACGATGACATATTGTCATCGGACCTTTAATTCGTCATGGATTCATTTACTCACGATGACATTTAGTCATCGGACTTTTAATCCGTAAAGAATTCATTTACTCACGATGACACTTAGTCATTGAACCTTTAATCCGTAAAGGATTCATTTACTCACGATGACACTTAGTCATCGGACCTTTAATCCGTAAAGGATTCATTTACTGACGAAGACATTTAGTAAGAAATAAATAATTAATAAGTATAATTTCGTAAGAAATAAATAAATAAATAATAAGTATATTAATATATAATAAATAATAAATTGGTGTATTAACATAAAAAAAGGCTTCGAAAATCAAAGGAAAATAATAAATGCACAATAAAATAAATGTATTAATATATATTTAAATATATATACCTCAAGAACGAAAACTGGAATGCTTGAAAATCTGCTTAGTATTGCTTTGAATGCTGGTATTTGTATTAACTTTTGGATCACTGGTTTCTCTGTATTGATCTTTGAAAATTTTGTAACTTATCTGTAATGATTTAAAAACACTAAAATAATTCCCCTGTTACAAATTTTCATACGGCTTTTATAGCCGAGTTACAACTTGCATTTTTCTATCTTGTCTTTTTTGTTTTTTTGCAGGTATCTTCACATGGTGGGTGGTGCTTTCGGCGATGTCAGATGGTGGCAGAGGCAAGTGGGGCGATCAACAGTATCGGCTTTAAACTATAGTAATTTAGGGTTTCAATTTTGGTTCAGGATTTGGGCCATTTGGGCCTTTGTACATTGTTGGGCTATTTTGTTATTTTGGACATTGTAATTTGGACTTTATTGAATATTTTAAATTAAATAAATTTAATTTAAAATTCCAATTTCTCTTAAATGCCAAGCCTGGTCAAAATTGGGTTCCAACAGCTGCCCCTCTTTGCTCGTTGCCATGTAACGAGAATAGAGTAAAGACTAAAAGGAAGCCCAATTTCGTCAAGTCTCATTTCTTTGACGCTCTTTTCTTCAATTGGCCCACCCTTCGCTTCATCGGTCGTTCAACTCTGTTGTATCTGCTTTTCTACCTTTTCGATATTACGATTCCATCTTGCCTCAAGGCAATTTTAAGATGACAAAATTTGCTACTGTAGCTTCACTTCCTTTCAGTGCAACTTCAGGGATTTGGTGTTGTAGTTTCATGTCTTGGTCTACTTCTTTGAATCTCACTAAGAAGACGGATTTGGTTCACTTCTCTGCATCTCGTCAGAAAGATTACCACTTTATTGCTTCGACTTACTTCTCTATATCTCATCAAGAAGATGACCGCCTCGCTTGTCTCAATTCGCTTCTTTGTATCTTATCAGGAAGACGAATTTGGTCCACTTCTCAGTATCTCATCAGGAAGCTGACCATTTTATTGCTTCGACTTGCTTCTCCGTACCTCATCAAGAAGCTGAGGTTCGAAGTTTCGCTCACATCGAGCTTGGTTTCATTAATTTGGTCTACTTCTCAATGTCTCATCAAGAAGATGACCACCTCATTATTTTGATCCACTTCTCAATGTCTCATCAAGAAGATGACCACCTCATTATTTTGATCCACTTCTCTACATCTCATCAAGAAGACGAATCTAGTTCACTTCTCTATATCTAATGAGGAAAGTAACTGCTTTATTGCTTCGACCTGCTTCTCAATATCTCATCAGAAAGTTGGGGTTTGAAGATTCGCTCACTTTGAGCTTGATTTCATTGATTTGGTCTACTTTTCAGTATCTCATCAGGAAGATGACCGTCTCATTGTTTTGATCCACTTCTTTGTATCTCATCAGGAAGACGGATCTGGTTTACTTCTCTGTATCTCATCAAGAAGGTAACCGCTTTATTACTTCGACCTGCTTCTCAGTATCTCATCAGGAAGTTGGGGTTCTAAGATTTGCTGACTTTGAACCTGGTTTCATTGATTTAATCTACTTCTCAGTACCTCATCAAGAAGATGGCCGCATCACTATTTCAATCCACTTCTCTGTACCTCATCAAAAAGACAGATTTGGTTCACTTCTCTGTATCTTATCAGGAAGGTGACTATTTTATTATTTTGGATAACTGCAATCTGCCCCATGATCGGGTAAGAGATTGGATGACTGTGATCTGCCTCATGGTTGGGGTAAAAGATCGAATGACTGTAATCTACCCCAAGCTCGGGTAAGAGATTGGCTAATGGTGATCTGCTCTAGGCTCGGGGCAAGAGATCGGAATCCTTAATCTGCCCTTCTTGATTAAGGGTAAAAATGGAATGATGTAGTTTGAATCCAACTCCATTGCAATTTCAGGAAGATAGGATTTGATTTTGCTCTTACTGTAACTTCAGAGAGATAAAGACTTGGTATTGTGGTTTGATCTGATCCACTATAACTTCGAGGTAGAAGATTCACTGTTATGACTTCAATCTACTCCTCTTCGACTTTGTGGTATAAGATTCGCAATTGCGGCATCAATCTTGTTTCTTAAGGACTGGGTTCGCCGTTACAGCCTCAACCTTTCCTGTCACATCTTTTAAGGTACCGGATTCTCCGTCGCGACCTCAATCTTTCCCTTCATCTTTTTATGGTACCAATTTCACCGTTGCGGCCTCAACCTTTCCCATCACATCTTCTTAGGTACCAGGTTTACCGTTGCGATCTCAACCTTTCCTTTCGTATCTTCGTGGTACCAGGTTTGCCGTTGCGATCTCAACCTTTCCCTGTCAAACCTGTAAAATATACTTTCATGGACCTCTATGTAGGCCAAATTATTAGGATGTCATGATTAAAATGAGTCAAATGCTCTTAACCACCTTGGTATGAATGATGGATGCAAAAATGTCATCTCTGAGAATGCAAAAATGTCATGATTAAAATGAGTCGACATTGTTCGTTGTTTGTTTAAGTTTTATCACTGATGTGTTATCATGTTCTTTTTTGGTATGGTATCTTTTTCATGGAACCTAAAGAAGTAGTCGTAATTTGAATTATTTGTTTCAAGACCCTTTTAACCCTCAGGTTTGGTTATTTCTAACTAGTGACCCTGTTTCAAGTCCCTGTACTATTTAGAAAATTTCCAGAATGATATGCAGAAATCCTTCTATTCCTTCTATTGTTGACCACTAACCGTTATTTCAAATGCAAAGATGCTTGAATCAAGGCAATAAGGTGAATGAAATTGAATTTGATTGCAAACAAAGGTCGCATGAATGAAAAGATCGTTAGTTCATTAATCACAATGTTGGTGCAGAATTTGCTTGAGCATGGTCGCAAGGCGAATGAAATTCTATTGGAGGCAAAGCTCACATGAATGAAAAGATTAAAAATGACCCATATTGGTCAAAGGATGCCAAACATAAAGTGAGCAAAGAATAGAGTTAGGTGCCCCCAGATATCAAAGTATGAGCTTCATTGAGCAAACTTGATGAGGACCATTCTGAGCTTGACATGTGTTCATGAAACTTGGAGTACTTCGTCAATGCTTCAAGGTGTAAAGTTTCTCCACCTTGTTGCTTTTGAGAGAGAAGACCATTTCACGCTCTTTTCTTCAAAATTGAGTCGCCCTTTCAAGGTTTCAACTCAAGTCTCCTTAGGTTTCGAGATGCCCTTTACGAGTTTTCATCTTGACCTCTCCTTTTCTTTTTCTCATTTTCTATTTTCTTTTTCCTTTTTTTCTTTTTCTTTTTTCTTTTTTCTTTTTTTTTATTTTTTATTTTTTCTTCATTGAAACCAAGTTAACGAAGTTGGGTAGGTCTTTGCTATCCATTTCGATCAAAATCAAAGCTTCTCCAAAAAAGACTTTCTTTACCTCATAGGGCTTTTCCAATTCGACATCTATTTTCCTTGGAAGTCTTTTGTAAGCAAGATCCTTTTCAAAACCAGAACTCTCTTGTGGAATTCTCTAGAGCGGATCCTTCTTTATCGAAAACCCTTGTCATCTGAATCATGACGGATGTCTTTTAGTATCTTTTCTTCCATCAAGTTTAGCTGACTACATCTGGATTGGATCCGTTCTGCTCCATCAATTCTAACAAAATCTGGAGGGAAAGAAAATCGACTTCAATGGATAGGACGACTTTCATTCTAGTGAGAAGGTGTTACCCCGGTGGTTGTTTTGATAGAAGCTTGATAAGCCTCGAAGACAAATGGTGATTTCTTTTGTCGAGCCTTTGTAGGCCTCTGTTATGAATCCTTTTGATGTTCTTATTGGTCACCTCCAATGCCCCATTCACTTTTTTTTGCGATATGTTATTGAGTCGTAATACTTATTCTTGAATTGACTGTAGACTTTCGCTATCATACTGTTGCTCAAATTCAAGTCATTGTCAAATGATCCTTTTTGGCATCTTATATCGATATATAATCTCATTTTCAATAATCTGCTTAATAGTCGATTGGCATAGGAAGTAGTAATCAGTGATCATGAGGACGAATTGATGCTCATTAGAATTTTTTTTTTACAAAGTTGGCTTGGTAATGTCCATGCTTCATAGAAAGAGATCACGACTTGCAAAAATGAAGGAGAATAGATTTTCAAGATGCCCTTTGCGGGTTTTTTGTCTTGAGTTTCCTTTTTTTTAACACGTTGAGCCTCAATTTTTGAAGTTTCTATTGAATTTGATTGCATTCTTCCTTTTATGGGAGCCTATGTGTCACGACATTGGCATGCTTTGATAGGATCATACAAAGACCTTTGGACTTTCGAGGTAGCTTGCCTTGTTTTCACAAAGACACATTTCTCGATTCTCACTTAAAATCACAACTCTTCAAGGTGATGTTTGTTTCTTGTCTTGCTCAACCATCCGTAGCAGATCGAGAGACAAGTTACATTCTTGATCATTTTCAAAGCCTCAAAGTTTTTCTGGACACATGTCTTACTCAAAAGGATCTAAGTCAACAGCAGTGTCGCTTGTGTCTTTGATATCAATGGATCCAACATATAGGTAAGAGAATGAATTTAAGAATGAACAACTATTTGGCTGAAAAAGAAATACAAGATGTTTGCCAAGTGAGACACAAGAAATGCATCATTTTCATCGAAATAAAAGACAGTGGTAAGGTGACCTTTTATAAAAGGATCCCTATTACTCTCGGATTTAAAGTGATAAGTGTGTTCTGAATATTTTCCTGGAAAAGTCCTAAAACTACAGGAAATTCCTCCACAATCTAGTTGTCCAAAACACTTCTGAGGGTATAGGGACAAACTCTCAATAGGTTCCACTCTCCACATGACTTTTTCTCAAATTTTTATCATTCTCAATCTTGATTTATCATGTTTCCTCTCAGCTTTCATTTAGGGTTGATAACTCTCTCTCACACGAGTGTTTCAAATATTAGGGATTTCATTGAAATTTAATGTATGAAGTGCAATGCAAATGAATGGTAAAATGCATGCAAAAAAGGCGTTGATTCTAGTTCAATTCCATTTAGAACAACTTTACTAGAAAACAAATTGTTGTACATAAGACAGATACATGTATGGTCGTTCCTTAATGCTCAAAGTCCTAATCTTTCAAGCTAATTAAAAATATATTGCAATTAAAGAAAAAATATAACCGTGTCTCTTACCTTATTTAGGTAACCACACAATTCCATTTAAGGTAGGCTCTCATGGGATTAAATGCAAGTTAAAAAGTGCAGCTTATGAATGCATGTATGCATAAGAAAAGACATTTATTTTGAATTCAATCCCATTAGAACAACTTCTCTAGCAGACAAAATTCTCCACATAAAACGGATTACATACGGCTTTGCCTTATGGCCTAGAGCTTTGATCTTCCTAGAAGTCTGACTAATTTTCGTCCTCGTTCCGATCTTGATTCATATTGTATGCTCAACATATTAGCTTCGATGACTAATGCTCGCATGTGATCAGTCGCTTTTTCATCATTTGCATAATCTTTATCTCGAACATGTTTCTGAGCTTATGAAAAGTCTCCCTCACTTGCTTCTTGATTCCTTTCAAGGATCTTGATCTTGAATTTGTGTAATCTTCCTTCATGTCTTCTTAAATCTTCTTTGACTTTGTGCTTTCCTTCGACCATAAGCGCAAAGCCATGTTATCTTCCACTTTATTAAGAAATTCGTCCCCCATAATGAAATTGCCTATTTGGTAATCGAACTTAAATCAACACCTTTTCTTTTATGATGATGCAATGCAAGCAAAAAAGACAAAACAGAACAGTTAGCAAATCATAATAATATCAACATACAAGTATACAACAAAGAACTTGTCTTCTAATGCAAGTACTTATGGCTCACTATATATGGTTTTAGGCACTAGAGTAAAAGGTACCCAAACCAGTAGATTCCTCGATCCTTACCCATTACAGGCTCATACGGATGAGTTCGGTTCAGGGGGACACATTTCCCACATGTTTGCACGAAAGTGAAAACTTATACTAAAGAGTAGTTTCCCACTTCCACTTAAAAGGGTAGCACCAAATGCATATGAATGCAAACTTATACTAACAATATCAACATAATATAGCATCACACAAAAATGCCAAGGATCGTATATTAAACAAAACCGAAGGTTTAAAAGTTTTCAAAAAAGACCCGAAAATAATCAACTTTGGCTTGACTCTCTTTTATTTAGAAAATGTCCCCAGTGGAGTCGCCAAGCTGTCAAAACGTTTATTTTTGGGGAAAACAAACAAGTCTCGAACAATATTTAAAAATAAAAAAATGGGTATTTTGAATGATAAAAAAAATGGGAGTCGTCACCAACCTTTTTATATGGTGTGATTGGATCACCACAAAACGTTTAAAATCCGTTTTGAGAAATATTTTGGTCTTCAAGATCCAGAAAATAGGTTCGGGAGTCGATTACGCATGAGGAAGGATTAGCACCCTCATATGCTCAAATTGGTACCACATTGATTATTTTCGAGCCGTGGTTTGTTAACAGTTTGAAAACTCGAGTAAAACTTAAAATATGATCTTTGTTTTTCGAAAACTTTGCATGATTTTCAAGAATCCTATTTAAGGAAAATCGTCTGCGTGCTTCGAATTTCCAAGAGAACTAGAAGTCGTGTCCAACACATTAGGGCACTATGTTCTCGATCTTTCGAAATTGAAGGACAGTTTGAAAGATTTTAAAAAGGATTTTCGATCACGTGAATTGTACTAAAATCACACCCAGCAAGTTAGGGCATGGTTTTTTGAAGTTTTCATATGAAAGGATATTGCCTCGTTTTTTGTTTAAAACTTATTTGTATATTTTTTGAGAACTTGAAATTTCGAGTGAAGTTTAAAATACGATCATCGAACACATAACTTGATTTTCAAAAATTAAATTTGAAGAAAAGTGCCCGTATGTTTCGAATTTCTCGGAGAATAGAAATCGTGACGAACACGTTAGGGCACGACGTTCTCAAAATCTCGAAATTAAAAGGCATTTGGAAAGTTTGGAAGAGGATATTCGATTCATGTAGATTATATAAAAAATTACACCCCGCACGTTAGGGCATGATTTTTCGAGATTTTCACGCGAAAAGGACATTGCCTCGGTTTTAAGTTATTTGTACGTAAAAGTAATTTTGAAAACGAACATGCGAATTAAGCATAAATGAAAAATTAATAACGAAGATCAAATAACACGAACCAAAATAGTTAAGTAGATAAATACATATACAAAAATAAAAAAAATAGAATATAAAATACGAAAGAATAATGATTAAAACCTAAGTATGAACATTGAAGAGAAAGAAAAGCAAAACAAATGGAGTCAAAAATGTAATTTTTGGATGTCAGGGGCAAAATGGTATTTTTGGATGTTCGGGGTAAAACGGTAATTTTTGGACACTCGGGGGTAAAATCGTAAATTTTGGATGTTCGGGGGTAAATGGTAATTTTTGAAAAGTTTAAGGTCAAAAAAGTAATTTTTGAACATTCGAGGGTAAAATGGGAATTTTGGATGTTCAGGGGGCAAAGATGTAATTTTGAATGCTCGAGTGTAAAATGGTAATTTTGGAAAGCTTGGGGTCAAAAAATGGTAATTTTGGATGTTCGAGGATAAAATGGTAATTTTTGGATATTCAGATTTTTGGAAAGTTCGTGGTCAAAAATGTAATTTTGGGACATTCGAGGGTAAAATGGTAATTTTTGGAAAGTTTAAGGTCAAAAATGTAATTTTGGGAAAATTGAAGGTAAAAATGTAATTTTGGAAAGTTTTGAGGGTAAAAATATAATTTTAAAAAAGTTTGGGGTCAAAATATGATTTCTAGAGAGTTTAAGGACCTTTTAGGCAATAAAACCAAAAGGATGGGACACGTGGTAGCCTCTTATGCATTTTGAAGTCAAAGGACTAATTTGAAAATCATTTAAAAGTTTTGGGAAAACTTAAAAACAAAACAAAACTTGATTTAAGGATGAAATTAAAACAAATAAAAAATAGAAGGGACCATTTGCAAAACAAACCAAAAGTAAGACATGCGGCAGCCTCTCAGGCTTTCAGAGAGTTGAAGGACCAAATTGAATAAGAAATAAAATTAATGGGTGATTATAATTAATTAAAAGTATGAAAAAGGATTAAATTGAAACAATCAGAAAATGCGGAAGGACCGAAAGGGAAAATTATCCATTTTTCAAAAAATCTGATTCTCATAACCTAGGCCCAAACGACGTAGTTTTGGGTTCTCCCAAAACTACGTCGTTTTGGGAGGCTATATAAACCCCCTTTACAACCTTTTTTTTCATTTTCCTCATTCTCTTTCTTCAAAAAAACCAAAAACCTCTCAACTCTCTCTCCCTTCTCTCTTTGTTTTTTTTATGAGTCTCTCTCCAGCCACCGGTCACCGTCGTCACCACCGCCGTCGGTCAACGGTAGTAATTTTTTTTTTTTTCATTCCTTTTTGTTTCTAAATCATAGATCGGGCTCTGATCTGATAAGATCGAGCCTTATTTTTTTAAAAAAGGTTAACAAAAATTCTTTTTTAAGAGTTTATTTTCATTTTTTGAATTTGACCTTTATATATTTTTTATTTTCATTTGTTATTTTTTTTTGTAGAAACCTAGATCTACAAATCGATGAAAAGAATAGTGTTTCAGTGTTTGATGTTTTTCTTTTTCGTTCAGATCTACCCTTTGGAGCACCCTCACGATCGTAGACGAGATCGAAGGGGCTCAGTTCGACTCCGACGATGGCGACTACAAGTCACGTACGCCCCTTCATATTTTTTTATTTATTTAATATTATTTATTTAAAACCGTTTCAAGTTTCGTAAGAAATAAATAATTAATAAGTATATTAATATATAATAAATAATAAATTAGTGTATTAATGTAAAAAACGCTTCGAAAATCAAAGGAAAATAATGAATGCACAATAAAATAAATGTATTAATATATATTTAAATTATATACCTCAAGAACGAAAATTGGAATGCCTGAAAATCTGCTTAGTATTGCTTTGAATGCTGGTATTTGTATTAACTTTTGGGTCACTGGTTTCTGTGTATTGATCTTTGAAAATTTTGTAACTTATCTGTATTGATTTCAAAACGCTTAAAAAAGGTCCCCTGTTACAATTTTTCATAAGCCTTTTACAGCCGAGTTACAACTTTCATTTTTTTTGTCTTGTCTTTGTTTTTTTGCAGGTATCTTCACATGGTAGGTGGTGCTTTTGACGGTGTCAGATGGTGGCAGAGGCAAGTGGGGCGATCAACAGTAGCAGCTTCAAACCATAGCAATTTAGGGTTTCAATTTTGGTTTAGGATTTGGGCCACTTGGGCCTTTGTACACTGTTGGGCTATTTTGTAATTTTGGGCATTGTAATTTGGATTTTATTGAATATTTTAAATTAAATAAATTTAATTTAAAATTCTAATTTCTCTTAAATGCCAAGCCTGATCAAAATTGGGTTCCAACACATGTCTTAAAAAAGATAATGCTAGTTGAGGCAATTTACCCAATTGCCCACTAATATATATATGATTATCAGTTTCTCATATCTTTAATCCACTTGAATACTCTTTCTTAAGAAACGAAGGAGGGGAAATGGATTATGATTTTATTTCACTAGGCAAGTTACCAAGATGTTGATAACACATAAGCTTTGCTTTCTATATGTGGAATAGAAGTGAGAAAAAGTTGGGATTTCTAGTGGGAGCAAACAAAAGTATACCAATACTAATGGATACAAAAGCTTTGTTCAAATTGCCAGGGAAAATGTATGCTTTTTGTATTTAATAATGAATATTTACTTTTCCTGAAATGATATGTTTGAGTTGGGTTACTTGAACATGGTGTTAATGAATCAATTTACTTTTAAGATATGTTTACTATTAACAATATTTTACAAGAGATGTTGGAGCTTGTATTTGATATTGATTACTAAGGATTGTCGTTGGAGATGGTATTTAAATATGGATTACTTATAATTGATCTAGGAATTTGTGATAAGTGTCAAAAGTAATATGTTTTAGCCTCATTTTTAATGCGTTTTTTATGATTTTTCGACTTAAAATGGTGAATTTTATGTTCCTAATCCATTAAATTCATGTTTCTATACTTAGGAGAGCATTTGGAAGCAAAAAGAGCGAAAATCGGAGAAAGTTTCAAGAGCCATATAGGCTAGACCATTCCACATCGACTGGACACACGACCGTGCGAGCCACATGGGAAAACGCATTTTTTAGGTTTTTCGAGCATTTTATGACCTATATATGACAGAAATAAGAAGATGGAGTGAATCGTCTTAGAATACTTAATAAAACAACTCAAAAAACACCATTGGAGCCAATTTTCATCAAAATTGAAGATCTCATTTTGATTTCTTTGAAATTTATTATGAGTTTCTTTGTGTCTTATGGTTATACTGTCTTTGGGATGTTTTTATTTGCTATCATGAACTAATTTTTCAAATACCTAAAGAGATGAACCCTAGGATAGATTCTGTTATTTGATTTATATTTTTACGCAATAAATACTTGGATCTTGTTCTCAATTATGTATGCTTAATTCTTGGTTTAATATTTCTAGGCTATTAATCCATGTTTGATGTGCTTAAATCACAGGAGGAATATGCCTTATTTAAGAGTAGATCTAGCATAATTGAATGGAGTTGAATGCAATCTTAAAAATAGGACGACATAAATCTATCGAATTATAGTCAAATCTAATAGTGGGATCCATAGATCGAGTTAATGTGATAATATGAGTTTTAATTAGAAAGAAATTTTAATTAATCAACCTAGAGCCAGTTGTTCTTATTCTTGAAGAGAGATATTAGTATAATTTAGGGATTTCTACGGATCAAGATACTAAGTGAAGTAATTTCATAATTTAGATTGATAATGACAGATGAAATCTAGGCGAATTCTTTCTTGGGTGTTGTTTTGCTTCTTGGTTGTTTACTCGATTATTTTCCTAATTTTTTTTGTCGTGTTCTTTAGTTAATTAATTTAGTTTTAATCAATCACTCCAATTTATCAGTTAAATAATAGAAAGATAATAATTATTAGTACTTTTAGTCCTCGTGGGAACGATATCTTTGCTCACCGTGGCTATACTATTAATTGATAGGTGCACTTGCCTTTGTCGAAATTTTAGTTAGTTTACAACTACATCAAGTTTTTGGAGCCATTGCTGGGGGATAAAATATCAGGAAAACTTTATTTCTATTACTTTAGTCATTTTTATTTTAATATTTTTATTTTTAATTTAATTGTTACATTTTAATTTTTCTTTTGTTTGATTCTTACAGGGGCCCTTAAAGCAATGTCATGGTGTGCATTTAAAGATGACGAACTAATTCAAAGTTGGAGACAAAGTGCTGCTGGACAATTTAGATCCATGAATGTTCTCTATGAGCTTGAGTTAAGATGGTCGAATCCATTTGTGGTACAAAACATATTCCCATACAGAACCATTGAGGTAACACACTCTGATTAAGACACATTCAAGGTAAGCGGTCATCAACTCAAACTTTACCATCTCCTTTAAAGCTAGATTTTTTTTTCTTTTCTTTTTTGTTACCTTCCTACCCCAACCAAAGCGATTTCATTTAGATTTATGTTTTATTTTTATTGTTAGTTGTTTTTATTTTGATTTTATTTTCTTATGCACTTTACTTTTATTGTTTTATCGGTTGTTTTTTTTAATTTTATCATCTCCTTATCTTATTTATTTTTGTCTATATTTTTACTAATGTGCTTGAAAATATGTACTTCATTTAGAATCATCTACGCTTTCGATTTTCACTATTTCGACGAATTAATCCAAATTAAGGGCAATTTCAGTTCTCTTCCTCCTTTAGGATATTGTGCTTATTTTGTTTATATTTGTTTGTAAATTGAGGGCAATGCACATCTTAAGTGTGAGGAGAATTTTATATGCTTATGCGATGTAGTCTTTGAATTGTTGTTTGTGTTTAAGTAATTTTCTCAAACCTATCACTAAAGTTATTTTTTTTTAATTTGGAGTTTTTAGTGATTCTGTTTGGAATTAATTTTTGGATTTTATGCATTGTGTGATTTATACTTTAAAACACGAGAGAGTCAAGCATGATAAGTTATTTTTCAAAAATTAATATTTTTTATTGTCTCCCTAAATTGAAGAATTATTTTGAAATTTTAAATTTGCAAGTTTGACATCAAAACCATAATTTTTTGAGCTTTTGAGCCTATATAGCATATATTTTTTCGTGCTCATTTTATTTTAGTTGTGAGTATGTCAACTTGATTTGGTATTCTAGAATTTGCTTCGATTATGCATGTCAACACCACACTATTGATTTGATATACTGAGATGATACTTAGGGTAATAATTCTTGAACATATTCCATAATATCAATCAAATATAAACAAATAAATTTCATCCAACCATTTACAAGCTTTTCAATTAGTTAAGGAATTAAATCGAGATTACAGAACATTTAAAATAAATCGGGATCAATTTCGGGTTAAAATGAAATTTCTATGAAATTTTGAATAAAAAGTGTAAACAGGGGTCACATGACCGTATGAAAGAGGCCAGGCCGTGTGGCTACCCCACACGTCCTTGTTCTTAAACCGTGTAACTAACTGTGCTAGTGTAAAAGGTCACACGATCGTGTCGTTGACCATGTGCCAGACTATGTTCAGCTTGAAGTAGGGTCACATGGTCGTGTCTTTAGGCCGTGTAACTCTTTGTGACCGTGAGAACAATCCTACACCTAAAATCAACCAGACACACTGTCGTGTGAGGAAGCTGTGTGTGGCACACAACCGTGTGTGGCACAAGATCGTGTGGCAGCCCGTGTCTCAAGCTGTCTGCAGCCAAATGGCTTCATTTTCAAGCCAAAACAATCACCATTGCTTATACACCAAGCCATACTATTAACAACAAAATTTACCTATACAAAACACTTAAAAACACACCTAAAAACAACTAAATCATACAACCAATGTGCCCTTATTGGCACACAATTTATACATAAACAACAAGCAATTCAATTAAAACATTAACCTTTCAAACATTCAAGACATTCATTTAAATTTCAACAAGTTCCACATTCTTTACCATACACATACTAAATCATTCAAACTTAACCAACTTCATCATATTAATAGACATCAACTAAGTGTTAAGCATATATTACATTCAAAAGTCTTCTAGTTTCATTCATAGCCTAAGACCAAAACATATACTTTAACTAGCAACAAAGGAACCTATGTACATGCCACAATTACCCAACTAACAAGCTTCAAAATTCTCTTGACCCAAATAACGGTAGATGTGAACTCCTTGTTGATCCAATCGACATGTCGCAAACGTTCAAAATTTACAAAGAATAAATATAAGAATAAGTATATCAAATACTTAATAAGTTCATACTAATAACATTTCACTTACCAAAAATTCTTAACATATACGAAAGATACTTGAAATACAGCTTAACCTATCAGTAATATAACCAAAATTGTTAGTATAAATGGTATGCTTGGCTCAACCATCAAACATCCATATGTACTTTCATTTTCAAATGAAATAACTATAGTCTCAAGTACCGAATTTATGAAAGTTATAAATTCCATTCCACAAGAACGTCTCCAAACTTCAATATAATTATTTTCGATGAAAATTCGTAAATTATCCCACTATACACGATAAATTGTCTGGCCAGGGCTTATTATTTTGTATTCTCCAGTCCGCAACATATGCAAGAACTAGGAACCTAAATCCATGTTCTCCAGTTTGCAACATATGCAAGAGCTGGGAACCTAAATTCGTATTCTTCAGTCCGCAACATATGCAGGAGCTAGGAACTTAATTCCATATTCTCCAGTCTGCAACATATGCAAGAGCTGGGAACCTAAATTCGTATTCTCCAGTCCGCAACATATGCAGGAGCTGGGAACTTGAACAATAATCACTAATATGTATACGATCATTTACTAATTTCATCATATCACACTGAGATATAATATAAATACATACTAACTATAATAATTATTAACAATCCAATTACAACAATAAAATAAAGAATAACTTCATTACATACGAACTTACCTATCAAGATTTGACTATATGGACTAATTGATGATTTTCCCTTTCTACGTACATCCTCCACACGTTTAGATTTTTTTATCTAGAGTACAAATTAGTTTAATTAATTCACTCAAACCTCATAAATAATCAATTTACACACTTAAGTCCTTTTAACCACTTTTACACTTTTACCCTTAAACTTTATCTTTTATACGATTTAGTCCTTAATTTGAAAAATATCGAATTGAACATAATTATGCATAAATCAAGCTAGACGAATTTCCAATAATCCTATTGCAGCCAACAATTTTCTCAATTTCATAATAATTCCATGAGCTTTTACTAATTTAATATTTAAATCCTCAATCATCAAAATCACCAAAACTACTTAACAAAATAACATTATTTAAATATCAAGCTTACCAAACCATCACAAAACTTCAAAAATATCATAAATTCAACAATGGCACAAGTCAAAACATTCAACAGTTTTGCGAAATAAAACCCGAATTAGCTGGACCTAGTTGCAATGATTTCAAAAACATAAAAATCAAATGAGAAAATGACTTACATGCAAAAGATTCACAATTACCGAACCTTCAAAGCCTTTCAATGGTGTTTTCTTTCTATTTTCGACGGAAGAAAAATATTGAGGAAGATGATGACTCCTTTATTTTCTTTAATTTATGATTTTATTAACCTAATTACAAATTTACCCTCAATGTTTTCATTCAAATAAAAAAAATTCTAACCTTTAACCGTCCACTACAATTTAAAAAGTCCAAATAATCACATAAGGCCTTCCGACCTTGGGTTGACAATTATTAAGAACTTAAAAACTAATAACGTTTAACTTTTATAGCTTTCATAATTTAGTCCTTTTTCTTTAGTTAACTATCTAAACGGTAAAATTACTTAACCAAATTTTAATACGACATTATAGAAACTTTATAAATATTAAATAAATAACAAAATACTTACTTACTAGTTAGGATTGTGGCTCATAAACAACCCACCCACATACTAAGTACCACTGAATACCTTCTAGCGATTTATAATGGCGAACCCTTATGCGGTCCTCGGATAAATTTCTTTTGTTGGCCTAGACACCAAGTACTATTGGCACTTCTTTTTCCTTTATATGGATCGTGTTGGGTTACCTCTCAAGAGTCCTGCAACTTTTTTGATTACTGATTTGGTGGATTATCCCCATTTCTACTCCTTTTACCTTGTTTGACGGATTCCTCAGAATCTATTTTTTAATTATATTTCGTTAACACTTGGTTTTTTACCTCTGCTCCTTTTTTCTTATTTGTGAATCTTCCATACTTACCGCCTTAACAATCTATCTCGTTTTAACGTTCTAACGGGCTATCTTATATCTATAGTTTTGACAGTTATCATGTATCACCTTAGCCGAGTTATGGTCTTACTCAACACATCTTCATATTTATCATCTTGACGGGCTTTCTACTCCATCATGGTTGAGCTAGGGTCTTACATATTTTGAATCCATGTTACACGTCTTAATGGACTCCCCCGTATTTATTATCCAGGCGAATTGCACAGGCTGCCATAACCGAAATATGGTATTACAGCATATAACCCCATGTTTCTTATCTTGGCAAGCATTACCGTGAATATGAAGTCGTGGCTCTTCGAAGCGATATGTGGATCAAAAGCTAACATAAGGAAGTGATCTATGAACAGTCCGTGCAAAGCATGCAAGGGTTACGTAAAAGTTAATACACATGAATAATGCTTAAATGAATGAGTATCCGTGTGATATGTTCTTAACAGTAGAGAGTGTCTCATGTGAACTAACTTCGATTGGGGTGAAATTATCTGTGTTGTGATTAGGCATAACAAATACTTGCATGAAAATTGAAGTTAATGGTGATTGCGTTTAGCGGTGAATAGTATCTGTAATACCCATATCTCGTTTCTATCACCAGAATAGGCATACGATGAGTTACTGTACATATCAAAACATTTTCATAACATACAGTATTTAAATATAAATTTAATTTCCTTTAATTCAGATATAATTCGAAATAGTATTAATCATATATTTACGAGCTTTAAATTGGGTCCTCGAAGCCCTAAAAATAGCTTATGAAAAACCATTAGACAAAACTAAAAATTTTACCTTATAGGGGTCACATAACCGTGTGGCTCTTCCACACGCCCTTGTGTCTCACACACTCATGTCTCAACCTATGAGCCAGACCGTGTAACTCACTAACTTGGGCCACACGCCAGTGTCTCAGTACATGTGAAACCTGCCCCTAACACACTCAGGGCACACGCCCGTGTGAAGGCCGTGTATGCCCAAAAGTGACCAAAATCATGCTCAATCTTCACCTATTAGTTTAAGGACCTAAACCAATCCTTACAACAACTTTACCATACCTTAAAACACACTCAGAAACATCCAAAACATGACACATTCAACCATTTAAGTCCATAGTCAATCACCTATATGAAGCCACGTTATAATGGACATACCAAACAACTAAGATTTACTCAATTAAGGCTTCATAACTAAAATTGCAAAAGATCATCTTAGGATATTAATGCATACACTTGATTAGAGTACAGATAGTATACAAAACAATAGCATAACATAATTATACTTCAACAAATAAATAACCTAGATACATGCCAAAATTAACCAAAAGTCAAGACATCAAAATCAACTGAAGAGGGATGTAGGATGATGTGTATACTCTGATGATCCAAGCCATGTGATCTCAAAAGTTCAAAATCTACAAAAGAAAATAACATCAAAAGTAAGTATAAGAAATACTTAGTAAGCTTCCATGTAAATGGAATGCTACTTATGCGTAAGTCCAATACGTGTGAAGCTCGTAAGAGCTAATCAGATTCAGAAAGATTATGTTAGATTTTCCCTTCAGATTAAACCAATGATCGCACATATGAGCTAGCTTGGCTAGAGCTAGGTAAACGTATGAAACGACAACGGATAGCTTCTCATTGCTAAATTCGAGTCACATGTTAACTCGAGTTCGCAACACATGTAGGAGCTTGGCCAGAACAGATGTTTGGCAATAACTCTCATGTTTTTAAACTTCTATTCGATTCTTCAAAAGAAATCGACTCCATATGATTCATCCCTAATATCTCGTAATTCAATTACTTATTATATACATGTTCAATATAAAAATATATGAAGGCATAAATTAACATCATAAATATCATTATAAAACAACTTATAGCTAGAAACTTACATGTTGCATGATTTAACCAGCTGAGACTATTAAGCAACTTTCCCTTTGTCTCGTATGTCCTCCCCACATTGCGATTCTTGATCTAACGTATAATTTAATTCAATTAATTGTAACTCAAATACCATAACTATCAAATTAAACATATTAACTCAACTTATGCCGATCGAATTTCATAGATTCCCAAAAACAGCCCATATAAGCATCTAATTACAATAAATTTTCCTTGTATAATATCATCTAATCATCTAACCATTTAGTCCTTAACATTTAAAATCATCAAAAGTCACCTAAAAAAATACATATATATAACTATAAACTTCCATAATCCACCCATTTCAACCAAAAACATCTCTAAATCATTAATGGCAAAACCCTAAACTTTTAACAGTTTTACAAATAAACCCCGGATTAGTTAGATCAAGCTAAAATAAATTTAGAAACATGAAAATCATTAAATACAAATATATTCACATTGAAGAAAAAAGAATAGCTTGGCCAAACTCTAAGGCTTCAAAAAACCCCCAGTTAGTTAGATCAAGCTAAAATAAGTTTAAAAACATGAGAATCATTAAAAACGTATATATTCACATTAGATATATTTAATCAAAGAAAAATAGCTTGGCCAAACTCTAGAGCTTCAAAGAAGAGCTCTCACGTTGGAGAAGAAAGAAAGTGATGAAAATCTAATTTTTCTTCTTTCTTTTCTATTTTATTTCTTTTACTTTTATTTTAAATACTAATTTTCACCTAAAATATCTAAATTTGGTCACCTAACCCACCACTCAAATTCTAAATAGGGTATAATTGCCATTTAGATTCCTTTAACTCTTCTCCCATGTCAACTTGATATATTCCACTAATAGCACCTAACTTTGAAATTTTTACGATTTAATCCTCTTTTCAAATTTTAACAAATATATCATCCAAATTTCATAATTAAAAAATTAATATGACCCCACTCATCACTCGTAAATATTAAAATAATAATATTTACTGACTCGTTTAGCGAGATGTGTGATCTCAAATTACTGTTTCCGACACCACTGAAATTGGGTTGTTACGGTATCCGCTAGCGAACCCTAAGAGTTTGGTGTTATGAATCTGTTAATAGATCGTACACAACCATACTGGTGTATCTTTGTGTAAACTGTTGGTATTATTAAGTGTTGTAAAAGCTTACTATTTCTCCTTGGAACTCACTAAGTTCGTTATGAACTTACATAGTTTTCCCCTACCATTTTTAGATTTGTTGAGGAAGTGGATTTTGAAGGGACTCAGTCAGACAATAAACTCATTTGTGAGTCATTCTTGTAATTGAATATTGTAAAAGCGAATTTTGAGTTTCTTTGTTATAATGATTTGTATATATAATGAAGAGAAAGGATTGGATGAAACAGTTACGCCACATCATCCGTATACCTTTCCAATCATTTAATGACATGTGGATTAATTTTTACATATCATCCACACATCATTTAAATTATTTTTTAATCATAAATCCCTAAATTCCCTACAATTTCCCCTTTCCCCTGCCATCTCCTCCTCTCCTTTTTTTTTAGTCTCAAAGAAACTTCGATCCCTTTGTATTCTCCGCTCATACCCCAAATCCCCATACCTCTTCTGTAAGCTCTCGATCCCCTTTTCCTTCATCTTTGCTTATATGATTTGTTTTTCTGCTTTTGAAATATGGTTTTCTTCCTTTTTTTCCTTGTTTGATCTTTTACAAACTTTGGGTGCAGAAGAAAATAAAAGAACAAACATTTTTTTTATCTTTGGGGTTTGATTAATTAATCAAATTTTATCATTATCAGTCAATTTATTTATTGTTTTATGTTAGTGAAGGGTGCAGAAGTTTTTGTATTGATTCACTAATCATTCATTTTGTATTTATTTTGTCTGTGACTTGTTTGCCTATGGGGGTTGATGAAATTGTAGCCTTGTTTGATGAGTTTAAGGTCTGTTTTAACACGGATTTTGACTAAATGTTGGATACAAGTACATGTTCATGTCAGATAGATATTAAGAAACCTCTACTTTGGTTTGCTTATGATGCATTTCAGCTTCTTAATTGGTTTTAATTGTTCTATTATGTTGCTCAGGCTCGGGTATAAAACACATGATTCACACCTCTTGACATCTTGGAATGTTTATAGTTCTTAGAGATTTTGAAACCCAATCTTATACATAGCTTCATTGCTTTATCTAAAATAAAGCTACAATCCCAAGTTCCCTTGAAAGTTGAATTAAAAAATAAAAGTAAAACAAAAGTGTCTGTATATACCCACTTTTTTCACTCAAAAGCATAATCTCAACTGTATTATAGTGCGTCATCTATCCTATAAATTAAAAATATTTTTAAGAATTATTACAATAATAATTTTATTTTTCACTATTTTTATATAAAATATTTGAATCCGTAATATTTTTAAAAAATTAATTACATATATCTAAGTTTTTACTATTTATTGTATGAAATTTGATTGGTACGTAGTTGACAATATGGGCTTTAGTAGCAACACAATGTTATTATAATCTTAAGAACAAATGATGCAATGAAAACTTTTAGTAGCAATGCGTATCTTTCTTTCGAATCTAGTTTGAGTACTGCTGTTGGCATTGTAGGAAGAGCTGCAGAAGCTAATTTCATATCAATCGGATCATGAATATAGATTTAGGGAATGGAACCATAAATGGTGAGGAAGCCAAGGATCATGAAAATTCAGGTAATTGATTAATCACTTTCTTGGTTGACCTTTTTTTGGTTGTTTATTCCCATATTAAGTTTTTGTTAATTGATTTTTTTATATAAATAAATATTTTCTTTTATATATTACAAAAGATTGAATGAGGTTTTAGTAGTAATCATAGTTCAATTTCAAATTTCAATTTCTATTCTACGGGAGTGGATCGTGTGAGGCTAAAACTTTTGTTATGATCTTGTTTGATTAAATAGTTTGATAATTGGTGTTTGATGTATTGTCTATAAATCCATTCATGAGTTAGATTAATTACTCAAACTTGTAGGTCCGTCCAAATTAAAATATAAAAAAATTTGGATAAAAATACATAACCCAAAAAATAAACTTAAGTAAAAACCCGATTTAGACTTTAACTTTCTCAAACATAGCCCAACCCATTTTAAACTTTTGTACATTTTTATTTTATTTTTATATATTATTTAAACATAAAAAAATATTGTCTAAATATAAATTTTAATAAAAGAAAATTTATTAGAAACATTAAATATTAAATTAAAAAATATATATATTTAAAAATTGCAGGTTTAAAATAGACTTACATAAGTCATTTATAAATATAAGTGCACATGGCAAAATATGTTCACCTAAATTTTAAGCTCATTTTGAACCGATTAAACAAACATAAAAATGTACTATTATCCTATATAAACTCAGTTAGAACCCAAATGTGCCATAAACACTATAAACGGGAAAGGAAAGGGAAGATCATATGTGATAAACTAAAGGAGGAACCAACACGAATCCATATGTGATAAACTCTACATCGTCCCTACAACAATAAATTATTATTTTTATACCTTAACTTTCTTTAACATATACACTCTGTTAATTAATTTAACACATGTTCAGCTTTTTTTGGTGTAGAACAGAAATTACTTGAAGAGAACAAAAAATAATTCCATTGAAGAAATAAAAGTGGGATTAAAAGTGCATTCTGAAGAAGAGGCTTATAATCTTTATAATCAGTTTGCTTTGAGTAAAGGGTTTAGTATTCGAAAAGGAAATAAAAGACGAAGTATGACTGAACCTATAAGACAACGTGAATTTTTATGCTCGAAGTCTGGGTTTCATGAACACGAAGATGTTGGCAAAGTGAATAAATTTAATCGTCTAGAGACATGGATAGGTTGTCAAGCTAAAATCCGTTTTACAGTAGAACAAGGTGTTGGGGTTGTTTCTTACTTTAATGATTATCATAATCACCACTTAGCAACTTTAGAAGAAAGAATTAATTTGAGATCAGGAAGAAAAATTTTGGAAGGACATGGAGATGTTATTCGTTCAATGGTTGCTGTAGGAATCAAACAAACAAGTACATATTCGTTTTTGAAGAAGGAGATTGGGTTTGAAAATATTATATTTACCAAACGAGATTGTCATAATTTCTTGCGAATTGAAAGAGAGAAAATGATTGAAGTAGGGGATGCACAGAGCATTATCAATTTTTTCAAATATAAGCAAGCTGAAGACCCTATGTTTTTCTATTCAATGCAAGTGGACCAGAATAACCGACTAGCTAATTTTTTTGGAGAGATGGAAGATCAAAATTGGATTACGATTGTTTTGGAGATGTTCTTGTGTTCGATACCACGTATAGAACTAATAAGTATAATTTGGTTTGTGCTCCATTTGTTAGGATCAACAGTCACTGGAATACTGTTTTGTTCGGTTGTGCTTTTTTATCAGATGAAACCAGTGAGTCATTTACTTGGTTATTTGAAACATTTTTAGAAGCCATGGGCCACCGGCAACTGAAGAGTATTTTTACTGATCAAGATCAAGCGATGCTGAAAGCAATAGAGATTGTCCTCCCAGAATCTTCTCATAGATCATGCATGTGGCACATTTCAAATAATGCTAAACAACATCTTGCTAGTCGTTTTGCCAATGCTGAGTTCAAAGCACAATTTAATAAATGTTTTTATTGATGTGAAAGTGAAATAGAGTTTGAATTAAGTTGGGCTACCATGATTGAAAATTTTGAACTGCAAGATCATGCTTGGCTTAAGAGACTATATGAGCTTCGCGTAAAATGGTGTCCTACCTTTAGCAAAGATATTTTTTCGGCTCGGATTAGATCCACTCAAAGAAGTGAGAGTATGAACAACATATTACATCAGATTATGAATTGCTCTTTATCTCTTATTCAGGTTATACAACATTATGAGGAAAAGGCAAAAGAATTTCGCCAGATGGAGTTAAATCAAGATTTTCGATGTAAAAATGGAGCACCAAACAAAGTTAATGGACGTGGGATTTTGAAGCATGCATCCGATGTTTACGCTCTTGCTATGTTTAAAAGGTTTGAAGAGGAGTTAATGGATTGCATAGGCTTGAATTGTGTTGAAGCTAGTACATCGAAAATCTTTGTTTATTATCATGTGACTGGAGATGGACGTGAAAGAATTTACTGTGTAGAGCTTGACGTTTCAAATAGTATTGTCTCATGTAGTTGTGCTTTACGAGTTCTTCTTATGAATAACATTAAAGAGATACCCAAAAAGTATATACTAAAGAGATGGACAAAAAAAAGCAAAATCGTTGTTGGCAAGTGATTTTAGAGCCTCATCAACACATGAAGAAAAATCTAGTTGTTTATTGCACCTTAGTGAGTTGAATCATATCGGTTACAACCTTTTTGACAAAGGTTCATTGACTCCTAAGTGTACTCAAGTTGTTAAAGAGAAACTATTTGAGGCACTGCAGTTAGTTGAAAAAGAGATGACAACTATGCAAGAAGCTAAAGATTTGGAAATTTCAAAGCATATATCTTTTGAAGATGCTATCAATGATGACAATGGGAGATCAAGTGAAAAATTAATGTTTGATCCTACATGTGTCAAAACAAAGGGTTCAAGAAATTCTCGAATGAGAAACCAATTTGAGAAAAATCAAAAGAAACAAACAAAGAAGGCAATGAACTCTCAAGTTACAAAAGATAAGGAAAAAATATCAAGTGAGTATGTTTTCCTTTAGTATTATATTTGCATCTATTTGTTATGTTATTTAATTAATTTATGTTTTGAAATTGACAAATAATTGTTATTTTGATCAAGGGAAACAAAACAAATCACTTACACATGAAGGTTCTCCACTAGTGTCTCTCCCAATGAAGTCTCAAACTCATGTTTATCATTCCTAAAATCAAATTCCAATGTTAATGACTCCAAACTACCAAAATCACTTTTTTCATCCTTTACAGGTATTGATTAAATGCATTATTCTTTTTAAATGTCAAAATTCTTAAATATTTTAATACATGTATTGTGAAAATATTTTATGTAGGATTTTTCTTCAAATTGGAGGTTCAGTTCTTCATCTAACATGAGTTATACGAAATTGCTGGAAGAGAATGATCCATCACTATTCAAGACTCAAGTAATATATTTTTACTTATATTGTCACAAATTATTATATGTATAATTCAAAGGGTTATCTAACAGTATAATATTTTTAATACAGGAACATTTCTCAAATGGTTTAGAATCTCAAAAAAACTGATGATAATTCATGATAAAGATTTCAATTTTATTATTATTTGTAATTATATAATATTTTGAGAATAATATTATTATATGATTTTTATAGTGTTATCTTGTATTTTATTTTAGTTATTATTTAATATGAAATAAGTTCAATCAATATTGATGTAAGTATATGATTTAATATTGTTATTTAATATGGAATAAGTTCAATCAATATTATTTTTATAATGTTATTTTGTATTTTATTTTGAGATCATGAGTTTAGCATTCGGTTTATGGTCTACTATATAAGTTTCCATTAAAGTTTTGTGATTGGAGGAACATTTCAAGCCAAAAGATTTAGAGATGTTCTTAAAAGATCCAAGAGATGTCGAGGCCTTGACAATGGCACTTGTGAATCGTTTCGGTATTGAAGCTTGAACGATACTAGAGGAGGTAACCTGCACAGTTGCCATCTTAGCTGTTGAACCTTAATAACAATGGTCAATTTATCAAGTGGTTGACATATACAAGCATATAGTCGAAACCACTTTGAAAACGGGGTTTCAAAAATCATTTTAAAAATTAGAAAAATGGGAGTCGCCACCAATCTTTTATTTAGGTGTGATTGGATCACCACAAAACGTTTAAAAACGTTTTAAAAAGTTGGTCTTCGAAATCCAGAAAAACAAGTTCAAGAGTCGGTTACGCATGAGGAAGGATTAGCACCCTTATACGCCCAAAATTGGTACCACATGATTACTTTCGGGTCTTATTTTGTTAAAACTTTAAAAACTCAAGTAAAGTTTAAAATACGATGTTCATTTTAGAAGGCTTTGTATAATTTCAAAAGAAATTCTTTTAAGAAAATTCATCCCCGTGTTTCGAATCTCTATAAGAATTGAAGATCGTGTCCAACACGTTAGGGCACTATATTCTCGGAGTTTCAAAATTGAAAGACGTTTCGAGAAATTTTGAAGAGAATATCCTATCGCGTGAATTATACGAAAATCACACCCAGCACATTAGGGCATGGTGTTTCGAGGTCTTCGCACGAAAGGACATTGTCTCATTTTGTTTTAAAATCCTTTGTATATAGATATATAAAATTGAAGGATGTTTTGAAAACTTTTGAAGAGGATATCCGATTTGCATGAATTACGAAAATCACACTCAGCACGTTAGAGCACGATTCTTCGAGGTTTTCACATAAAAGGACATTGCCTCGTTTTTGTTTTAAAATCATTTGTGATATATAGATATATATTTTGAGAACTTGAAAATTTCGTATTGAATTTAAAATGGAATCCTTGGACACATGACTTAAAGGATTTAAAAAAGGAATACCCGTTTATTTCGATTTTCGCGAAGAATTAATGTCGTGACCAACACTCTAGGACACGACATTCTCGGAATCTCGAAGTTAACAGGCATAAAAAACTCGAAAGAGGATTTTTGACTCGTGCGAGTTATACGAAAAATCACACCCGACACGTTAGGGCATGATTTCTCGAAGTTTCCACACGAAAAGAACATTGCCTCGGTTTTAAAACAACTTTGAAAACGAACGTGTAAGTTTAAAATATCAAAATAGCAATTAATAAGAGAAATTAAATACGAAGCGAGATAATAAGCAGATAAATAGTATGCAAAAATATAAAATGCGGGTGCATAATAAATGCAAATATTGATGAGGAGGGAAAATGATGCAATCGGGATTGAAAACGAGACTTTTTGGATACTCGGGGGTAAAATGATAATTTTGGACTCTCAAGGGCAAAATGGTAATTTATGAAAAATTTAGAGTTAAAAATGACTTTTCGGACATCCGAGGGTAAAATGATAATTTTTGGAAAAATCAGAATCAAAAACGGGATTTTGAAATATTCGAGGGTAAAATGGTAATTTTGGAAGTATCGGGGTCAAAAATGGAATTTTTGAAAGTTCAAGGGTAAAAAATAGAATTTTTAGAAGTTTAGGGGTAAATATGTAATTTTTGGGAGTTCGGGGGTAAAATTGTAATTTTCAAAAGTTTCGGGATCAAAAATTGAATTTTTGAAAGTTTAGGGGTAAAAATGTAATTTTTGGAAGTTTGAGGGTCAAAATGTAATTTTTGGAAGTTTTGGGGGTCAAAATACAATTTTTGGATAGTTTAAGGACTTTTAGGGTAATAAAACCAAAAAAGGTGACACGTGGCAGCCCTACAGGCATCCTGAAGTCAAACGACTAATTTGAAAATCATGAAAAATTCTTGGGCCAATTTTGTAATTAAACAGAACTTAATTTTGGGATTAAATTAAAATAAATTAAAAATAAGAGGGACCAATTGCATAAATAAACCAAAATTGTGACACGTGGCAGCTTCTGGTGCATTCAAAAAGTCAAGGGATTAAATTGAAAAGCAATTAAAATTATTGGGCCAAATTAAAATTAATTAAAAGTACAAAAGGACTAAATTGAAATAATTAAAAATACGGAAGGACCGATTGCATAAATAACCTATTTTTCAAAAACACGCGGACCCTAGGAACGGGTCGGGTCGGATCGACCTTGGGTCAAATAGGACAAAACACCGTCGTTTTGGCTCTTTGAACCCATGCTCAAAACGACGCCGTTTAATGCAAGCTATAAAACCCATTTTTTTAAGTTAAAATTTCATTTCCTTCTTTCTTTTTTAAAAAAAGTTTGAAAACTCTCTCTCACCCCCTCCCCTCTCTCATCATGGTCGGCCACCTCCGATCAACGTCCGCCCGCCATCTAACACGCGCGTGAGCGCGCGTCATCGATGCCTCCGACCACGCACGCCTGTCCTCGAATGCATGAGTTATTTTTCTAAAAGAAGTCGATTTTGTTTGGAAATCCTGCTATTTCAAAGTGATCGGGAAAGAAAGTTACGTCTAGTGAGTTAGGGCACAACATTTCAAGACCTAGAAATAACGAGCCTTCCTTTGTAAAACGTTTTAAATTTTGAAGAAGGATATTTAATTATCTTGATTTGAAGAAAGGTTGCACCTAGTGAGTTAAGGCGCAAATTTTCAGAATCGAAGATAAGAAACATCGCTTTGATTAAGGTATTCGATTATTTCGGTTTGAAGAAAAATCGCACCTAGTAAGTTAAGGTGCAAGATTTCGAAACTCGAAATAAAAAAATATTGCCTCGATTTTAAAGTTTTTATGAAAGCAATTTTTGAAAACGTCTATGCGAGTTTAATATGAATGAGCAATTAATGACGGATATTTAATAACACGAAATAAAATGACTAAGCAGATAAATGGTAAGCAAAAGTAAAAAAAATGCAAGTGCATAATGAGTAAAATAAATGCAAATATTGATGAGGAAGAAAATCGACGTGATCGGGATTAAAACGGGAGTTTTTGGATACCCGGAGGTAAAATGGTAATTTTGGACTCTCGAGAGCAAAATGATAATTTTGAAAAAAATTGGGGTTAAAATGACATTTTAGACACTTGAGGGTAAAACGGTAATTTTTAAAAAAATTGGATCAAAAATGGGTTTTTTGGACATCCAAAAGGGTAAAATGGTAATTTTAGGAGTTTCGGGGTCAAAAATGAAATTTTTGAAAGTTCAGGGTCAAAAACGTAATTTTTAGAAGTTTCGGGGTTAAAAATGTAATTTTTGGAAGTTTTAAGGTTAAAAATGTAATTTTTAGAAGTTTCGGGGTCAAAATATAATTTCTAAACAGTGACACGTGGCAGCCCCACAAGCATCTTAAAGTCCAAGGACTAATTTAAAAATCATGAAAAATTCTTGGGATAATTTTGTAATTAAACAGAAGTTGATTTAAAGATTAAATTAAAATAAATTAAAAATAAGAGGGGCTAATTATAGAAATAATCCAAATTAGTGACACGTGGCAGCCTCTAGTGCATTCAAATAGTCAAGGGATTAAATTGAAAATCAATGAAAATTAATGGGCCAAATTAAAAATAATTAAAAGTACAAAAAGGACTAAATTAAAATAATTTAAAATACGAAAGGACCAATTGCACAAATATACCACTTTTTGAAAACACGCGGATCCTCAGAGCGGGTCGGGTCAAATCGGGTCAAACCATGGGTATTAAGCAAAACGGTGTCGTGTTGGGTCTGGAAATCAGCCCCCAAAACGACATCATTTTGGAGGCTTATAAATGGGCTCCTTTTGATTTTTTTCATTTTAAAACCTTTCTTTTAAAAAAAAAAACATGAAATGCTCTCATCTCTCTCACTCTTCTCTCCTTGGCCGGCCACCAATCGTCGGCCGTCGCCGGGCTTCGAGTGACACGCACCATCTCCGATCGTTGCCCAAGCCGTCGCCGTCCACTGGTCATCGTGCGTGCATCCGATCACCGTCCAAACTCGCCCATGCGCTGTCGACTGAAGGTAAAACTCCTCCTTTTCACTTCTTTTCTTTTCCTTTGTTTTTCTTTTTGTTTCATTTTTATTTAAAAAAAACCTTCTTTACAAAACCCAGATCTGGATTTTCCAGATCTGGGATTAAAACCACTTTTTTCTTTCTCTTTTTAGTTTTTTTAAAAAAACCCTTTTGATCCTTTTTTTATTTCTTTTTCTTTTTTTCAGATTTTGGTGTTCTTTCCTTTTCGTGTTTTCTTTTAAGATCCGAGTAATACGGGTTGCAGGCAACGTTCGAAGGCGACCACAACGCGACTCCAACGATGGCGAGGCTTCGGGGACCATCGGCGACTCTGACAGAGGCTGGACCAGGGAGTTTTCTGTCCTTTCAATTTCCTTATTATTTTTATTTGTTAATAATAGAATAATATATTTGTTAAAACCATTTATTATCCTTATTTATTAAAACGTTCATTATTATTATTATTATTATTATTATTAAAGACAGTTATTAATCTCATTAATATTATCAACATCATATTTATTACTAATATTGATACTGTTAATATTATTAGGATTATTATTAATACTATTTATTAAGGAAATGTTTGAATTCAATGATGAAAATAAAACTGACCGAATATAGTGAATGAACATAAATGCATGTTGGTAACTGAAAGGGGTTGAATGCTGATTTATGTATAACAGTGATTATGCATTAAATGGTACCTAATTGGGTTGATGCTTGAGTACTCTGTTAGTCGGTTCTTGATCAAATACTGACCGATTCTACTTGATCTACAAAATTGCTTTAGAAGTTTGTTTCTGTATTGAAAAAAAATGTCGTAGTTGTATTGATTTTAAAGAGGCTTTCTATTGATTTTTTTAGACAAAGGGTCCCCCTTCATTACATCCTTGAGTCTGGTTTTATAACCAGTTTCATAATCATACTATTTTGTTTTACATCACTAAATGTCTGTCTTTTCTTCCCTTTTTGCAGGTTCGGCGAGGGTGGCTGTAGCAGGTGGAAGCCGGCGGTGGCAGGAGCAAGTTGCCTGTGATGGTGCTGCTAGTTGCTGACGTGGCGCTCTTTGGTTGGCTGGGATGGAAGGCAGGTAGTGCAAGTGGGAGCTGATTCTAGCCCAATTTTGATCACATAGCATTTTGGGCCATTTGTATAGGGTTTAAGTTTGGGCCTATTTGGACTTATAAGCTTTGGATATTCAATTTGGACATGTAATTGGACATTCTTATTATTTAATTTAAAAATAAATTTAATTTTAAGATAAATTCAAACTTAAAATGAATTTGAATTTAAAATAAACTCAAATTTATTTAAAAATTAAAATTTTGAATCCAATTAAGTGTTAGGCCCGGTTAAAATTGACTTCAACAATTAACATTAATGAAAAATATTTAATATCTAATCTATATTTAATGCGTTTGAAAATAACTTAATATGGTAATAAATAATAACCTTAATGCATTTTAATGTGTATTGTAAGTTCAAAGAATGTGAAAACGATTATAAATGATAATAAATATATGTTGGAATACCTGGGTACTTTACACCTGAATGCTGTGAATTTGATTCGCTTCTAATCCTGTGGTTTTGTACCTTGTGCTTATTCAAATATTTTTTCTTGTTAACTACTTTTTTTTGTTTATATGGGTTTGTAAAAGAAATCTGTCTTCTGGTATTGATGCTTAGAAAAGGGTTCGTATATTGATTCTCAAGAACAGGGTTCGTGTATTGGTTTTTCCAAAGAAGGGTTCGTAACCCCTTACACCGAATTCAATTTGGCTTTTATAGCCAATAATATAATCATGTTAATTTGTTTTTTTACAATTTAATGCTAGTCTTATTTCTTCCTTTTTACAGGTTTCGCGCAGTGGTGGCTGTAGCAATTGGTTGAAGCTGGTGGTGGGAGAGACAGGTTGAAGAAGATGCACTCTAGGTTGACGTGGCAGCGTACGATTGGCTGAAGTGGAGGCTATCAGTGCAAGTGGCTAATTGGGCTTCTGTAATTTGGGGCACTTAGGCCAGCAAATTGGTTTATTGTATTTGGATTTGGGCTAGCCAATTTTAGTCCAATTGGTCTTGTAATTTGGACTTTATAATTTAAGTTTAATATTATTTTCAATTTAATTAAATTTTTTAAATAGGTAAATTTAAATTTAAAATAAATTTAAAATCGATTTAAACTCTTAATTAAAACCAAAGGCCCAAGCCCGGTTAAAATTGGGCTTCAACACATATAACACACATACAAACATATATGCATACATACATATGTATATATACAAACATCCATGCACGCATGCATACCTACTTACATACAAATGCATATATACATATAAGGCAAGCAAAGTATGAGACAATGACTAATGAACACACACACAAACACATACATACATACACACAAAACACACAGACACACACACATACATACAAGCTAAGCAAATAGCAATAATTAAAAGAAAAACTGGGACGGGTGAGCTAATATTCAGGCTCCAAAATTATGAGACAATTGCTAATGAACTAAGATCACTTACCAGCAATGTTGATATGCTGCTACTTTAAAATATCACAAGCAACATAATGGCATATTGACTTATACGATATCGGGTTTCAACATTTCAAAGAAGCATAACTATTCCAAGATGTCAAAAGGTGTGAATAGTGTGTTCTATACCCGAGTCCAAGCAACATAATAAGCTAATACTCAGGCTCCAAGTTGTGAAACAATGACTAATGAATTAAGATCATTTATCAGCAACTGTGATATGTTGTTAAGTCTTAAAACTAGCAACATAATGGCATTTAGCAAATGGTTAAGAAGCTATGTATAAGATTGGGTTTCGAAATCTCTAAGAATTATAAACATTCCAAGATGCCAAGAGGTGTGAATCATGTGTTTTATACCTGAGCCCGAGCAACATAATAGAACAATTACAACTAGTTAAGAAGCTGAAATGCATAATAAGCAAACCAAAGTTGAGGTTTTTTAATATCTATCCGACATGAACATGTACTTGTATCTAACACTTAGTCGAAATCTGTGTTAAAACAGACCTTAAACTCATCAAACAAGGCTACAATTTCATCAACCCCCATAGGCAAACAAGTCACAGACAAAATAAATACAAAATGAATGGTTAGTGAATCAAAACAAAAACTTCTGCACCCTTCACTAACATAAAACAATAAATAAATTGACTGATAATGATGAAAATTGATCAATTAATCAAACCCCAAAGATAAAAAAATGTGTTCTTTTATTTCCTTCTGCACCCAAAGTTTGTAAAAGATCAAACAAGGAAATAAAGGAAGAAAATTAGATTTCAAAAGCAAAAAAACAGATCATATAAGCAAAGATGAAGGAAAATGGGATAGAGAGCTTACAGAAGGGGTATGGGGATTTGGGGTATGAGAGGAGAATACAAAGGGATTGAAGTTTCTTTGAGACTGAAAAAAAAAGGAGAGAAGGAGATGGCAGGGGAAAGATGACAGGGTAAAGGGGAAAGGGAAAAGGGGAAATTTTAGGAAATTTAGAGATTTGTGATTAAAAATAATTTAAATGATGAATAGAAGACATGTAAAAATTAATTCATTAAATTATTAAGAAGGTATATGAATGGCGTGACGTAATTGTTTTATTTAATCCTTTCACATATAATGAATGATGGCACTTCGCTAATTTTTTAACTTCTATTTTATGTGAATTTAGGTTTACTATTATTTTCCTTTGATTTATGCCTTAATTCTTTTAAACCGTCAAGTGACATTTTGGAACTTATACCTTTAATTTCTTTGGGTTTTGTTTAAAAATACTACTTCTCCGAATGCCATCTTAAGACTGTTTTATTAAAATTGTACTGATTGACTTAACCACCAAAACAAACATTTTTGTCTTTACAAAATGATTTTTCAGCAACATCGATGTTCGCCAGTCAGACAATAGAATTAAGGTGTTATATATTCACTCTGATTTAGGTAATGTTTGATCTTACTAAGTTTAAGGAGGATCAGTTGAAAATAAATATGTTTAAATCACATTACATGTAATTTTCATGCTACACATCTATACTTTATTTATGTAATTTGATTGTATTAATATATTTAATTATAGATGAATTTAATTATGATCATAATGAAAATGATTCTATGTTATAATTAATGAACGAGATTGTTCAAAATATTTTTTTTATTATGATAATAAATTTTTGTGCTCATAAAATTACAATGACCTACAATTATAAGGTGATAAGCGCGCACACACATATATATATATATATATATATATATATATATATATATATATATATATATATATATATATATATATATATTACGAAGGGAGATTGTTAAAATTATGGATGCGACAATATATAATAAGTAATAATTTTGTGTTATTCATTGTCATGAAAGATTTGTTAAAATGAAAATAGTTTAATAAGATTAAGGTTAATTGGGTTCAATTTAAATAATTTATAGATTAAATATGTATAGATATTTAATTAACTAATTTATAATTGATAATTAGCTAATTAAAAGTTAAATTTATCGTATAAAAGTTACATATTAAATTATAACTCAAATAAATTCACACTTAAAACAATAAATATTTTTGATCATCATATCATTACATAAATTCATCGGAATTCATTTTAAAAATGCTACAGTGAGCACCAAGCATACTGTAAAAGAAATCTACTGAGTGATGAAGCTAGCTGGAGCCAATATTATGGCAGCTGTCAAAACAAAGATTTCCATTGGAATCCACTACTTGCCTAAGCAGCTTTGAATAATATTTGTTAACACCATGGCCAATGATAAAAATACTTCTATCATTTTCAGGGGGCATGAAGTTCAATTTTAATACACGAATTGACAATTTAAGATTAATGATTTCACAATTTAACGAGTGATTTAAGTGAAAAAAAGAATGATGTTGATTTTAGGAGATCTGGATTCGAGAAATTATGTGTGCAAGATGTATATGCGCGTTATCAAAAAATTAAAAAATATGAACAAATATTATCATATAATTACACTAATATATTAAAAAAAATAATGATTTCACTAGATTTCGAAATTATTCACTTTCTATAATAAACACTTAAAACACAGCCATTCCACCAATATTTTTGTTGCTAATCTTTTCTAGGTAAAATTTTCTTTCAAAGAAATCTAGGCCATTTTTACTGAGGAAACCCAAACAAACAAGGTCAAAGATATAGTAGAAAGCTTTTCTTCTTATAAAAAAAAAAGCAGGAAAAAAAAATTTCCCACTTTGTGGTTGGTATCAAGAAATGCACTTTAAGTGGATGGAAAAGAGCACTAGCTAGAAAATAAAAATAGTCTTTAGAATAGTTCCAGATGATTCTTAATGCTGCAATCTCTTCTTCTGTACTATAGTTTCTCATTTCTCTCTTGTTATTTTCAGCAAATTCAAATTAGTTCCCCACTTTCTTTCTCTCATTGTTTCATTTCCATCACATAACAAGTAACATAAAGGTTTAAACATAGTAAAACAATGAGCATCATTATTTCTTACATGCTCTTGGTTTGTCTCATTTCCTGCACTACAGCTCGAGATTCCAGCAGAGAAGCTCTGCAAGTTACAATTGGTATTGGCAATGGCAACAAAGATGGCAACTTAAGCAAGGGCTGTAATGATAAACACCATAATCTTCCATTCAAACTCAATTGTAAGCTGCCAACAACCCTCTTAGTGAATGAAGTATTGAAGTTTGCTGATCAAAGACTGGCTTTAGTGCATCCCATAATCCAAAAGTTTAAGTCTTTAATCACTTCAGATCCTCTTGGAATCACCCAAACTTGGGTGGGTTCAGATATTTGTAGTTACAAGGGATTCTACTGTGATAATCCACCAGATAACAAGTCAGCCATTGCTGTTGCTTCAATTGATTTCAATGGATTTCAGTTGTCGGCACCTTCACTCGATGGTTTCTTGGATCAGCTTCCAGATATTGCGCTCTTCCATGCCAACTCCAACAATTTTAGTGGCTCTCTTTCGCCAAACATCGCCAAGCTTCGGTATCTGTATGAGCTTGATATAAGCAACAATCGGTTTTCAGGGCCATTTCCAGACGCTGTTCTAAACATGCCTAGTTTAACATTCTTGGATATTCGTTTCAACTTCTTCACTGGGTCAGTTCCTTCTCAAATCTTTACTCAAAATATCGACGCCCTTTTTTATCAACAACAACGAGTTCATGATCCATCTGCCTGATAATATTATCAACACCCATATTTTTTATCTCACTTTGGCCAACAACAAATTCAATGGTCCACTTCCAAGAACCATTTTCAAAGCTTTCTCTACATTAGCTGAGGTTCTTCTTTTAAACGACCAGCTTACCGGTTGTATACCCTATGAGATTGGTTTGCTTAAGGAAGCTGTCGTTTTTGATGCCGGGAACAACCAGTTGACTGGTCATTTACCTTTCTCATTAGCTTGTATGGAGAATTTGGAACAGCTGAACTTCGCTGGTAATCTTCTGTTTGGAGCAGTCCCTGAGGTGGTTTGCGAGCTTGGGAAACTGATGAATTTATCATTGTCTGACAACTATTTCATACATGTTGGCCCCATGTGTCGGATTTTGATTGAGAGAGGAGTGTTGGATGTTAGAAACAACTGCATTCCCGATCTTCCATTTCAGAGATCTGTAGAGGAGTGTGCAAAATTCTTTGCTCATCCAAGATTCTGCCCTCGCATGTGGTCTTACAATTACATCCCATGCTACCATTTTCCTTATACTTCTTCAATCCCTGAAATGGCTCCTTCACCTTAATCTTCTTAATGGGGTTTTGTTCTTGTTTTTGATAAACTATTCTTTCACTTCTATGTAATCATAATATAACTTTGTCTACCATGAAAACCTGAAGAACGCTATTATCGTTTGTGTTTGACAGGTTCTTCTTTTTCTCTTCTAAATGAACAAATGATTATATCAATAAATTTAAGCTAAATGCTAAAATTGCCTTGAGTAAAATGTTTTCGAAAGTGCTGAAATAAAAGTTTTTCGAATGCTGAATATCAACTATCAAATTATATTTTTATTATTTTCTTTTCTTTTCAAGTAATATTTGATTCATTTATCATTTATTTTATTCTAAAAATATTAACATTCACCTCTTTTGTACTTAAATCAATTCTAAGTGTATGAAAAGTCTTATTTGAACACTTTTATAAAGGTTAGACCTTTATATGATAAATTTTACAAGTTTGATCTTTCCGTAAACAACCCTTAAAAAGTTAAGTTTAATTTGAACATTTAATCTTAAATAGAAACTATGTAAGCTTAATTTGTATGATTTAAGACTTAGAACTCCAAAATCTTTTTACATTTTAATCTTTTAATCACAAGAAATATTACATCAAATCTGAAATCGAATTGGGTCGGATCTTGTTAGGAATCAATTTTTTTACCATTTCACTTGCAAACTAGGAAAGATGTAAAGAGAAAAGTTTTAACTATTTTTATGCAATTACTAAGAAACCAGCTACTCTGCAAAAATACACTAGAAATAGTATTACATTATCCCTCCAAATTAGTGTGTACTATGACTCTTTTCAAAGAAAAACAGCACATGACACAACGGAGGAGTTTAAAGGTGCTTTTGGAGAGAGCAATGGTCCCATTTAAGCATGGGAATATGGCATCTCTGCCGACTCGATGTATAGCTTGCCACTGTAAACTCACGTTTGTCTTCACAAAGTGGCTCACCTACACACCCAAGGTTTTTCAAGTCTCAACTAACCCACAAAATCACAAGCTCCTAACTCAAACTATGTGGTCCAGCTCAAAAAGATACCCCATTAGAGACTAGAACATGATTAAAAAAAGATGCATCATGAAGAGCAAGCAGCTTTCTCACTGGTCGCCGCCTTTGATTTTTTTATTTAAATGTATTTCAAATTGTTATAATGGAGAACTACTGACACTTGAGTGGGAGTTTTCTTTGGTATTTCATGATTATAATTAAGAATCATTCTTTGGGGAACCACTTCTTTTTTAAGCTTATGTTTTTTCATAGGCTTATATCCTTTATCATACGTTATGGGTGACATATATCCAGATCATTGCCCACTTTGCATCCACTTTTATTGGACTTTGATCAAATTACATTATCTTCATTAGGTTCTTCTTTAAAATATGATCAAATTACATTGTTTTTGAAAAAGAGAAATTGTTCAATATAACTCTTATGATTCGAGTAAAAGCTACATAAGTTTCACTATAACATTTAATATTGGCAAAAACATTGAGAGTTTTTTTTGTGGTTGAATTGAGTAAGTGCTTGAATTGACAAGTTAAAAATAATATGATCAGAGGACTTTAAAATTATTTCAAAGTGTCATATGATACTTAAATCAGTATCTAAGTATTCTTTATATCTGGGGGTTTAATTTAAAAAGATATTTTGAGCTTTTGATATATGATTCATTGTATCATAGTGCTGTTTTTGTTTACCAAAAAAAGTAAGGAAATAGCATGGGATTGCAATCTTTAGACTTTGCTTCTTTTGAATTAGATTTTATTTTAGCTATTTATATGAGATAATAGGCTTTGTTGTAGGAATGATAGTGGGTGTTGTCAAAACTACTATCACTCTATAGTTGATACGTTTTGTTTTAGTGTTCGTTTTTTTTAATGTATCTGTAATTTTAAAAATTAATATCACTTTCTGTCTCGTTATAATATTTAATTTTTATTAATTATTTCTAATATTTGAAATTTTTTAAATATAATACTCCAAAAAATTTAAAACAAAATCTTGATAACTTAGGATAAAACACTCAAGTTAAAAAAAAAGGATTTACGTTTCAAAGCAAAAACTTCCAATTTCTCTTAACTATTTTATGTTAAAAACTAAAGAACGGAAATAAAAAAAAAACCAATAAATTGATGTTAAATCTTAATTTAGTGATTTTGTTTTTAAGGATAGAATGATAACTTTATATATTGGAGTGAGATGGAGGGACAAGCTATTACGCTAATTACTTCATATTCCATATAAAAGAAATTTGCTTGTCATGCATTTCATCCACTTTTCAAAAAAAAAAATTCTATTCGAAGTGGAATGGTTCAAAGTCCATTAGGTGATTTGGATTTTGTTGTCCCTAGTTTGTTGGGAGCTTTGGGCTTGATAGGTTTAGACTAAGGTTAAGTCTAGAATGATTGGACCAGAGATGATGATAGAGAGGGATAGACAAGAACTTTGGACTTGCATCAAACACTTTGGGGGGTGTATAGTGCTTTATGATGTTTGAATTCTAATGAAATATTGTTGAAAAATATGAAATTGACCTTTAGGTGTAAGAGGAGTGCCTATTTCCTTAGCATTTGAGCTGTTGACTGATAGTTTTCATATTTGAGTATTGTCAATTTATTGAACGGCTTGAAAGGGTTGTACTGATTATTTGGAGGAACAACTTGAATGGGTTGTATGATTAATTGGAGGATATTTAGCCCAACAATGAAGGTTATGTTACTTGAGAAACTCATATTGAAGATCAGATCGAATTTCACCCGAGGCAATCCCTTACAACATACACATTTGAACTGGATTGAAACACTACGAAATTAGCTACCAAAAATCCATGTTTAGTTTATTCACTATTATTATATTATAAATAGGTTATTCTATGTTTGAAAGTCTCAAACATAAATCTATTTAAGGAAGAGACTTGTATAGATTTTTATACTGAGAGTTTTTAGCACTTATCTTGTTCAAGTTAAGGAACATTTCTTAGAGTGCAAATTGTCAGTAAAATCGTTTGTGTTATGGTTTTACTTGCTAAGTTCACAAGAGTGAACTTAGTGGTGAGAGTATTGTTTTTCAAGATTCGAAAGTGAAGAGAATCACGAGGTGTGTAATAAGTTGGGTTCACTTATTGTAAATATTGAAGGGAGTTAATATTTCTCACTGAGCTAGGCTCTGCAGACGTAGGAAAACTAAACTGCGTAAACAATTCCTTTGTGTTCTTTAGGTTGTTCTTTGGGTTTTCAATTTCATGATTCAATCTCAAAAAAGTGCTCACTGCCCTGCCACTCTTTTCAAGCAGTTAGTTTATTCACTAGCAACTGTTTAATAATTTAAATTGGTATCAAAACTTGCCACTTAATGTAACTAGTGAAGATCCTAAAGGTTCCTAGGTTTAAGTCATGGAAGGTTCTTCTATATCTCATCCTCCTATGCTTGAAGTTGGAAACTATGCTTACTGGTAAGCATAGATGAAGATATAAAATGGGTCCATTGATAAAAAGGCATGGCGTGTTGTCGACAAGTTAGGAACCCCCTAAGATAGACACTGAACATGGGGGACTAGTCAAGCCTAAAGTTAATTAGAGCACTTAGGAAGAAAAACTAGGCAATGCTAATAACAAAGCGTTATATGCTATTTTTCTGTGGAATTGACCTTCAAGAATTTGAAAGAATTTTCAAATGTTTTGTGGAAAAATTAGGATGAGATATTGATATAATCGAAGCTAACTAAAAAATATGACTAAGGCAACTGCACCTATCAATTAATAGTATAGTTACAGAGAGCACAGATATCGTTCCCACGATGACTAAAAGTACTAGTAATAGTTGTCTTCCTATTATTTAACCGATCGAATAAAGTGATTATTTAAAACTAAATTTAACTAAATTAATAAACTAAAAGTGCAACAAAGAATAAATCAAGAGATAACAAATATTTTAATACTAAGAAGCGAGCCAATACTCAGGAAAGAATTCACCTAGATTTCATCTGCCATTATCATTCTGAATTAAGCAATTTATTCACTTAATATTTTGATCCGTAAAAATCCCTAAATTATGCTAATACCTCTGTTCAAGCATAAAAGCAATTGACTCTAGGTTGATTAATTGAAATTTCTTTCTAATTAAAACTCCTATTGTCGCATTAATACGATCTATGGATTCTTTTATTAGATTTGACCTTTCTAATTAAAACCTCTATTATCGCATTAATACGATCTATGGATTCCCTTATTAGATTTGACTCTAATCCGATAGATTTATGTTATCCTATTTCTAGGATTGCATGCAACTCCACTCAATTATGCTAAATCTACTCTTAAATAGGGTCTATTCCTCCTTTGATTTAAGCACATCAAACAAGAATTAATATCCCAGAAATACTAAATCAAGAATTAAGCCCACACAATTGAAAACAAAATCTAAGTATTTATTGCGTAAAAACATAAATCAAATGACAGAATTCATCATAAGGTTCATCTCCCTTAGGTATTTAGAAAATTAGTTCATGCTAACGAATAAAAACATCTCAAAGACAATATAATGGCAAGATGAAGAAAAACTCATAATAAAATCAAAAGAAATTAAAAAGAAGTCTTCAATCTTCGTGAAAATCTACTTCAAAGACGGCTTCAATGGTGTTTCTTTAGTTGCTTTCTTGAATAATCTTTGACGGCTAGGGTTTGAGGAATAGAGAATTTTACAGAAAATTGAAAGTGCCTAATTCATATCACTCCATCCCCTATTTATAATACATGAAAATTTCTAGTTGGATCCAAATTAAATTCTAAAAAGATAATTAGAATTAAATCTAATCAATAATTCCCTAATTGAATCCAAATTAAACTCTAAATTATAAAACCTAAAAGATAAATTAAAATTAAATATAAACAATATAATAATAATAATCCTAAAAAATAGAGTTTAAATTTAAATAAAGTCTTATGTCCAATAAATCTCTTCCTAACTCTTCCACATTCACGCTTTTTGCCTCAAATTTTTCTTTTTGTCTTCAATTTAGTCCATGACCATGTATCCAGCCCGTGTGACTCCTAAAATTTGCTCTTTTTGCCTGATTTTCGCTTGTTTTTCGCTCCTTTCGCTCCCAAATGCTTTCCTAAGTATAGAAACATGAATTTAAAAGATTATGAACATAAAATTCATTATTTTAAATCGATTAATCATCCAAAAACATATTAAAAATAAGGCTAAAACATGTTACTTTTGACACTTATCAGATATATTGGGCACTGCCCATGAAGGCACTACAATTGTCAAACAATTGAAGATGCAAATGTTAACATCAAAATCTAAAGTCTTAGAATGCAAGAATTAGAAACAATTGGTGAATTCTATACAAAGTTGTGTAATCTTTCAAATCAAGCATTTGCATTGGGAGAGGAGTATTCTAATACTAATCCGGTTAGAAATTTTCTAAGATCTCTACCTGAAAGGTTCTTGATAAAGGTTATTTCTATTGAAATGGCTAAGGATCTGGATAGGTTAGCCTTTGATGAACTTAATGGTTTATTACAGACTTTTGAAATGAATTTTATGTTGGAAAAAAAATTCATTTTGAAAATATTTTTCTTGCACAGCGAAAAATTAAAATTTTGAAAATCGAGCCGACTTGTGATATTTATCGCAATAAACCATTTACTAAAATTGCACATATATTTTCGACTAGACGGATTCTTATCATTCCCAAGTTTCAATCAAACGATATTCTTCACTATTCTCATACCATGAATTGCTTCGAGTATGGACTCAAACGAATTTGAATCAAACATAGATTCAAAAATATTTTCTTTACTTTCAATGGTAAAGCAAAATTCTCTCTTTAATAGAAACTGATAGAATTGTTATTTCGGAAAATAGAATTTATACTTTAAAAAAAACAAATTCTCATTATTTTAGGACAGAACTAAAATTTTAAAATTCGAAAAATATATGAATTAAAAATAATCAAATTGAAAAACATGGATTAAATCAATAACTTACAAGCTTAATAGTGGAATTCGGCCTTATAAATTTACATGATATGGGTTTGAGATATGATTTAAAATTCAAAAATTAAAAAGTATACAGAGTAATTTTGATCAAATTAAAATACAAATATTAAATCCACACAAAAAAAAATTAATCTTTTTTATTCATGGCATCATGGCATCATGGATGACCAGTTGGGCAGTTTCAATGGTAGTCGACAAATGCAATTCTATCTTGTAATTCAGAACCACCATGAGAAGATTGTAAAAAGAAAAAGAAACCATTATTTGATGTACTGTGATAGAAAGTGTTGTAGCTCCCAAAATAAAGCAAACTAGTGGGTTTGAAATTTGAGAGCCAAGAGTGGAACTGTGGGTGGCCACCATACAAGCTTTTCACTGGGTATTGATGAATAATCTCTTTTTTTTTTCTCTCTAAAATTTACCTTTTAAGTTATTATTCGGAGTAATTTTATATTTATATAAAAATTAATTTGAATCAAACTTAATATTATTATTATATTAATAATAAATTTATTTTTGTTTTAATTTAATTTTAATTTTTAAAATATTAAAATTAAAATTACAATTTCAATATTATTAAATAAAGATATTTAATTATTTTTATTTAATAGTATAAATAATCATCAATATCATTAATATAATTTATTATTTTAACAAATTATTTAATATTACAATTTTATTTTAATAATAAATTTTACAAATTATAATTTTAAATTTTAAATAATATTCTTTATAAATTATTGAAAAATACTTATACTAATGTTTTAATAATAAATGTTTCATAGTATAAAGGTTAAAATTTGTTATAAGTCCATAAACTCTTAGAAAATTTTAAATTTAGTCCCTTTACATTTTCGATTTCAAAATTCAAATCTAATTGTTAACATTATTTTATTATTTTTAAGTATTTGTTTAAATCATGCTTAGCTTCATTTATTCCATCCAACACTCAAGTGTCTGTGACACCCCACAGCCGACTCAATCGTCATATCCGAATGCATAACGTCACATTCCATTGCCGAAGCAACTCGGACTAATTCCATGTAAATACATTAAGTTTACTATATAAGTATCATACATTCCAAGTCAATCATCATTCATAATCATATATGATCATTATAAATGTTTATTGATCAACTTTAACAAGTCTCGAGGTTCCTCGAGGTAAAAAACGGAGTTAGGACACAAATTCAAACTCAATTTATCAAAGTAACACTATGTGTCTCAAGAGGTTAGGGTTCATGTCCTAAAACGTACTTCCCTATTTCAAACCCCTAACTTCAATATTTGGCGTCTCGAGACATTGATGTACATGTCTTGAGACGTTGAGCTATATATCTCAAGATTGGTCTTTGAGACATTGCTCCCCTGTTTTGCACCTTTACATTCAATATTTACCTCTCTTGAGACCAAGGGGTACTTGACTCAAAACAATTAATTGTCAAGTAAAATGCAATATTTGTTCATTTTTGTGTCTCGAGACAAGTAAAAATACACCCAGAATTACCTGAAATGGTCATTTTTGTTCATAGTACCTCGAGACATGACTATTGTATCTTGAGACCAGCATACCAAATGGTCCAAAATGCAATATTTCAAGCAAAGAAATGGTGTCTAAATGCCACCTAATTCAAACCAATGTTGTACCATGCCAATGCACTCATTTGACATGTAAAAACACATTCAAACATCTTAAAATCATGGCATTCAATGCATCACATCTTAATATAAATAAATAGATAATAAGATAAGCTAAAACATACCTTTATCTATCTAAACTAAGCATCAAAATCACCAAAACACCCACACATGCACCATTATAATATTTACAATTCAAAATAGAATAAGGACTTCAAAATACTTCCTAATGACCTAGGTATATGTCATATATAACTTAACATTATAAGAATATTACAACTATTAGCTGAGCTAAGAGTTGATCTCTTGGATGTTGTCGGATTCACGATCAAGTTGATTACCTAATTAAGACCTGTGCACGAAAACAAATAAATCTATACGCTGAACATAGTATATTCAAAGGTTCAAATTATAATTTGAAATCAAAACAATAAACATTAAACATGTAAAAAGGAACTTATTCCTTAACTTTGTATACACATACATATGCATACATGTTCTTTATCACCATTGTATCAAGATCCAACATGAATATCAATGAATGTAACTCATCATATCATAATGCCAATCCGTCCATGAGTAATTTATTCAATATAATCCATGATCTCGTATATAAGCAACATGTTTCTTTCTCAATTGACATTTAATATATATATCAATGTGATTCTCATGAATCATAATATCAATTCTTTTCATTTTATAAAGATTAGTCTTTATTAACTGAATGTGGACTAAAAAATAAAAACTCAAGTTAAACCTCAAACCCTCCAAAATACACATATTAGTGTTGAACGGGCCTAAAGACTCTGTTATCCCCTAACATTTCACTGAATGTAATGCATCGAATTACCAGAATATTCCTCCAACAATAACCAATCTTATGCCATGCCAATTATACTCAAACTTTATTCCACAACATTTAATAGGACTTATACATTAATAATCAATATTATAACATAATGATAAAAGTTTCTTAACATGATTTCAATGTCACTACTAGTATCCAATAATTTCCACATGTAATCACATAGTAATCATCAAAGGTCATTACTTGACAATGACTAGCAATTCAATCAACAACTTACCTTAATTCGTTTAATACTTACCCTTTTAGACATAGTCCATCACAACGTACATAACTAGTCAATTCAAGCCACCCTTTTTTATTTAATAATTAAATGTAGAGAAGACAAATTATGTTTGCACAAATCAATATTGCTATTCCTCGATGACTTTCACTTTCCCCTTATCTTTCATTGCATTAGTTTTGTCTTTAACTACGTTCAATAAACTCAATTATAGAAACTTTATTAATTTCGTATACTAAATATAGAAGCATATAGATCAAATATGAAATATAATCTATTCAATTTGGTCCCTCAAAATTCTAAAGTTCGAAAACATCGTATCTTTTGGTTTTCTTGATCAAATCTAAATTTGACTTTGTAAATATACTCCCCCGAACTTCCGACTATCAATATTCATTTTTTTTATTCAAAGGTCTTAACTTTTTTCTCTCTAACCTTAACTTCTATCCATGATATATAACTAGAGCTGATCGTGGGTCGGGTCAGGTTGGGTTCAAATTGAGTTTCAACAAAATTTTAGGCCCAATTTTTAGGTTCGGGCTCGACCCGATCCAAAAAATGGGCTTAAAATTTTGTCCAAGCCCGACCCGAATTATAGAAGCCAAACTCGAGCCTGATCCGGCCCGACCCATATTAATTTTTAAGATTATTTTATTATATACAACAAATTTAAAAAATATATAATATATCAAATACACTTAAAAACATTTAAAAAAATTAAAATACATTTAAAATTCTTTATATTAAGTTAGTTGCAAATAAAATAGTAGAAAAATTAACAATAAAATATAAGTTTTACAATATTCAAATAATATTAAAAAAGACAGCAACAATAGTAAAAACGCATAAAAATAACATCCAAATAACAAAACAACAACAAAAGTAGCACCAAAACAGTAAAAACAACAACAAAACATCATAAAACAACACCAAAACAACAACCAATATAGCAAAAAAAACCAAAAACAGTAAAAAACAGTAATATAATGTTTTATTAAAAATGGTTAATTTATTCGGGTTAAGCCAGACTCGGGCCAAAAAATCTTATCCGAGATCTGGCCCGTTTAGAAAACGGACCTCATTTTTTTGTCCAAATCCATTTTTTGGGCTTATATTTTTATTCAAACCCTCCCATTTTTTGGGCTGGTCTTCGGGTCGGGTAATAGTTTGTTGGATATATAATTATTTTCTTCTGAAATTTATATATATCATTAAATATTTGAGGGGTAAACTACATTAATTGTCTCTAATTTTGTTTAAAATTACATTTCGATCACTCAACTTTTAAAAGTTACATAATAGTCACTAACTTTATCAAATTGTTACATTTTTATCATTTGGCTGCTAACTTCCATTAAAAAAAGCAATGTTGCACTTTAATTCAAAGGGTTAATAATTAATTTGGTCCTGAGCTAGAAAAAAAAATTATTTGATATTTTTAAAATTTTCTTAAAAATAATTGTAAAAAGGTAAAAATAAATAAAAAAATTCATATAAAAAATAATTGCAAGAAGGAAAAGCCAATAATTTTGCAATTAATTTTTCCATATCCAATCTCATAAAAAATCTTAGTCTTTGGACTTTCACAAAAAAAAAAAAAATACTCGTTCACTTTGATCCTACTCGTTTTTTCATTTGCTTTGTTGTTTTAGGCTCTCTTCATTTTCTTTTCTTTTTTTGCACTTTTTTTTCTTTTTTCTTGCAAATCGACATCAGTTCCACTATTTCCATATCATTAAAAATCTGATTGTCTCGAAGCTGTTAGCACAATCCAAGAAGGATCCTCTAATAATTCTATTTCCACCCTAATTAGAAGAATCCATTAGCTCCTGCTAAGATTAGATCAATGGAAGATTCAACACATCCCTCAAGTGAAAAATGTTATTGCGGATAGTCTTGTCAAGTTGGTACGCAACAAAAGAACAGGTCTTAGACCGTTTGAAGACCCTCCTTTGGAGGAGTTAGCCTAATCTAGTTTCCTGTATTTTTTTCACCAAAAAATATATTTTTTTATTTATAGTTGAAAGTAAAATTTTGGCTTGAAATTTGAGAAAAGAAATTGTGAGTTTAGAGAAGAAGAAGAGCACTTTGTATTATAATTTTAAAAAATAAATTTTAAAATTAAAAGTTAATCAAAAATCCAATTAATCTAGTAACCAGGGTTACAAAAAAATGACGGGTTTAGAAAGGAGATAGAGTACTTTGTATTATAAAATAAAATGAAAAATCTCAAAAAAAATTGAAAGTTGCCAAAAAAATCTAGACATATAATAGAACATTTCGCTCTTTTCTCTTCTCTTCTTTCTTAAATTTTTTTTTCCATAATTATCAAGAAAAACCTACAAATAGGCTTTTGATGGTAAAAGTTTTTACGATTCTCAAGAATGAAAAAAATTTTGCAAGCCTAGATTTTGTTTCTTGAAAACTCGAGCAGCAATAATCAATTTAATAGTAGAATCTGAATCTTGTATTAAGTTGTATTTTGCTAGGATTTTTAGGAATTTGATAAAAAAATAAAAGCAAAATAAAATTTAGAAAGCAATTTTTGGGTAAAACAACATGAAATTATTGATGTGATTGAAGGTGTTCATCAATGGTGAAAAACAAATGAAATTTAGTTAGAAAATTTTTAAGATTTTTTATATAATAAAAATTGACAAGAAATGTTAGTTTAAAAAAATAGTTTTAATTTTAAGAATTATTTAAATTTATAAATATTTAAATATTTTAAAAATGTTATTTTTTCAAATTATTTTTATAGATTTTTTCACTATATTTAGTCAATATATATGGGAATTGGAATTTGGATTTCAAAATTTTAGCTTTGAAATTTATTATTTATGATTTCATTATTTCTAAATCTTTTGTTTGGAAATTAATATTTGAAATTCAAGATTTTGAATTAGTCTAAATTCATTGTTAGGATAACTAAAATTTAAATTTGGATTTCAATTAATTCTAAGTCTTAAAAATAATATTTTTAATTTAATTATTTAGTAGGATTTTGAACATTGTTATTTGAATCATACTAGACCGGTCAGTTGGACAGAGAATCAATCTGAAGAAAGGTTTTAGACCGGTTGACGTGAGAATTGATACGGACCGATTGATTGGGTGGTTTAACCATTTTTTTTATTTTTTATGTTTTATTTAATAGAACTGGATAAAACTGTCAAATCGATTGGACCAACCAACCAATGGCCTAATCAATTTGGCCAACAATTCGATTCTAAAACCCAAATCGAACCAGTTGGTTAGACCAATTGCCGGAATAAAGGATCAGATTGGTTGACTTATTAATCGATTCAATCAGTCGTGTCAATTGAATCAACGATCGAACTGGTTGAATTGGTTTTATCTATTTTTAAATATTTTTTATTATTAATAATTTATTTAATTAAACTGATTGGATCAATCAAATTAGGAATCGATGGTCTAAACGATTCGCCTATTAGTCCAATTCTGAAAACCTTAAGCTTTGTTAATGATATATTATAAGTAAAATTATTTATTTATTGTTTGAGTTTTGAGGAAAGTGTGAAAGAATAGAGAACAAAAAAAGTTCTTGTCTTTTAATCAATTAAGATTTTGAAAATTTTAAGTTTTAAAATGTATTTTGAAATTCAAATTTTAACTCTTATGAAATTGGACTTGGGTTTGCCCAAGTTCAAATACAGCTTGACTTTGGATTTTCAAATCCAAATCCAAATTTTTTGACCCAAATCATGGTTTTCAAATAGGTCATTAAGAAAATTTAAAAATTATCAAAATGATTTGTTAACTATAGTTTAGGGATCAAATTAAGTATTAACCCTTTATATTATTTTGATTTTGTTTAATTTTATAATGAATTTTTTTTATTCAGATTTCACATTTGCATAGATGTTATCCGATAAAATTTAAATGACGACAATAAATAAATATCGCAAAGAAAACGAAAAGAAAGAACATACAGATTTTACGTGGAAACCCTTTCGGGAAAAAAACCACGGGCAGAGGAGAAGAAGGTTCACTAATGTCGAAAATTGAGTCCATACAAGAGGAGATAACTACGGTTATTTATAGGTTGAAAAACATTATTCCAATCAACAACTAATAGAAGTAACGTAGTAAGGTTGAAACACCTTATTCTAATTAAAATAAAATAAAAGAAGTCTAGTTTATTTGGACTTTACTTTTATTTTATTTTACCACTGTATTTTATTTTAACAAGAATTCTAGTCACCTAATTCTAACAATCTCCACCTTGACAAGAATTCTCTACGAACAAGAACTCTTAACGAACAAGTTCTCCATCTCTTCCACTAAACCCCTTGAGGGGTATTCTTCAACAATGAACACTAACCAAGTCCATGCAATACTCAAACTTGGTTATGGGAAGTGACTTAGTCATCATATTTGCAGGATTTTCATGAGTATTAACTTTGTTCACAACAACATCTCCACGAGCAATAATATCATGCACAAAATGATACCGAACATCAATGTGCTTTGATCTCTCATGAAACATTTGATCTTTTGTAAGAAAAATGGCACTTTGACTGTTACAAAGTATTGTACCAATATCTTCAACCACGTTTAAAGCATAAGCCACTAGATCAGCCTCGGCATACCTCTTCGGAGGTTTAATTTCTCTTCTAGGTCTATTTTTGGCAATAGAATATTGCGGTGATGAAGTAACTCTATTCTGAACTTCTGTACTAACTTGAGAATTTGACTCTGTTACAGATACTGAATCAATCTGAAACTCCACTTGCTTTTGTTGTTCTTTATTGGAAGAGTCTTTAAGAGATAAGTTAGGTAATATAGCAGTTTCATCAAAAACAACATCTCTGCTAATCACAACTTTTCTATTTTCAGGACACCATAACTTATATCCTTTTACACCAGCTTTAAGACCAAGAAAAACACATTTAATGGATCTTGGTTCCAATTTTCCATTATCAACATGAGCATAAGCAGGACACCCAAAAATCTTTATATCAGAATAATCAGTAGGCTTACCAGACCATATCTCTTGTGGAGTCTTTTTCTCAATGGCAATGGATGGAGATCGGTTGATCAAAAAACATGCAGTAGAGGCTGCTTCAGCCCAAAACGACTTTGGTAAATTAGCAGTCGACAACATACATCGAACCTTCTCCATGATTGTTCTGTTCATTTGTTCTGCAACGCCGTTTTGCTGTGGAGTATGACGAACTGTCAAATGTCTCATGATCCCTTCTGATTTGCACAATTCATTAAACTCATCAGAACAGAACTCCAAGTCATTATCTGTGCGAAGGTGTTTTATCTGTTTTCCTGTCTATTTTTCAACCATAATTTTTCAAGATTTGAATGCAGAAAACACATCGCTTTTCTACTTCATAAAGAATGCCCAAACTTTTCTAGAAAAATCATCAATAAGAGTTAGCATATAATTAGCTCCACCTCTCGAAGGCACTCTAGATGGTCCCCAAAGATCAAAATGAATATAATCTAATATTCCCTTCGTGTTATGGATTCCTCTGGTGAATCGAACTCTCTTTTGCTTCCCAAAAACGTAATGCTCACAGAACTTCAGTTTGCTAATGCCTTGCCCATCAAGAAATCCTCTTTTACTCAATTCTGCCATGCCGTTTTCACTCATATGCCCTAGACGCATATGCCAAAGTCTAGTAATATCATCATCTGACAAGGAAGAGGAAGCAACTGCAACATCACCAGTAATAGTTGAACCTTGCAAAAAATATAATTTGGAAGTCTCTCTCTGCCCTTTCATCACAACGAGGGAACTCTTACTAATCTTTAGAACCTCATTTTCAGCTGTGCACCTGTGTCCTTTTAAATCAAGAGTATTAACGAAATCAAATTCCTTTTCAATTCTGGTACATGTCGCACACCACTAAGAGTTCTAACGACCTCATCAAACATCTTTATTTTGATTGTGCCAACACCTACGATTTTACATGAAGCTTTATTTCCCATCAAAACAACACCTTTAGACACAGCTTCACATGTTGTAAACCAATCCCGATTGGGACTCATATGGAAGGTGCAACCAGAATCGAGGATCCACTCCTCGCTCACTTTAGAATTGTCGATAGAAGCAAGTAGGAGTTCACCATCACTATAGTCTTCTACTACATCAGCTTCACCGGATAATTCTGGTTGTTTTCCCTTTTGATTTTCTACCTCCCTTTTGATCTTATTTTGTAACTTGTAGCACTCTTTCTTAATGTGTCCTTTCTTCTTGCAGAAGTTACAAGTTTTACCTCTATTTGAAGATCTCGATCTACCTTGAAATTTACTGCGGGAATTTCGTTCTTGTGTCCTCCCACGATTATCATCACTGTTACGATCTTGTCTTCCACGAACAATGAGACCCTCTCCCTAAGAGTCAGATCTAGCCACAAGATGGTTCATCTTGTCATACGAGGCTAAGGAAGCATAGACTTTATCAACTGTGAGAGATTCACGGCTATACAAAATTGTATCTCTGAAGGTTGAATACGACGGTGGTAACGAACAAAGAAGAATTAACCCTAAATCCTCTTTATCATCTGAACCTCCATGGCCTCCAAATCCGAGACAATTTCTTTAAACACATTTAAGTGTTCATGCACAGACGCATCTTCTTCCAAACGATGAGAATACAGACGCTGTTTCATATGCAATTTACTGGTTAGGGTTTTCGACATACATAACTGCTGTAATTTTACCCATAATACAGCAATAGTCTTCTCCTTTAACACATATTGTAGAATTTCATTCGACAAATGCAGCTGTAATTGCGTCAAAGCCTTCCGATCTTTACGCTTCTTTTTTTCATCTGTCAAATTCGAAGGCATCTTATCTAACCCTAACAGGGCATCCTCCAAATCCATCTGCGCAAGAACTGCTTGCATCTTTACCTGCCACAACGCGAATCTGGTGTTGCGATCTAACAACGGAATATCATACTTCAATGTCGCCATTATCGTGATCGAGACTACTAACCCGAAAAAGCTCTGATATCAATTTGATAAGGTTTAAATGACGACAATGAATAAATATCGTAAAGAAAACGAAAAGAAAGAACACACAGATTTTACGTGGAAACCCTTTCGAGAAAAAAACCACGGGCAGAGGAGAAGAAGATTCACTAATATCGAAAATTGAGTCCATACAAGAGGAGATAACTACGCCTATTTATAGGTGGAAAAACCTTATTCCAATCAACAACTAATAGAAGTAACGTAGTAAGGTTGAAACACCTTATTCTAATTAAAATAAAATAGATAATTATTCTAATTAAAATAAAATAAAATAAATCTAGTTTATTTGAACTTTACTTTTATTTTATTTTATCACTGTATTTTATTTTAACAAGAATTCTAGTCACCCAATTCTAACATTATCAAATTGGGTTCCTATAGGTTCTACCAACACTTATGGATCCGATTGAGTGTCAATTAGTTAAAGTGAAAATCAACCAAGCTAAGTTCAAAATACGATGATTAGGTAATGAATGTATCCTCTTCTTAATTAAAATGATCAATTCATGCCTGCACATGATGCCCACAAAATCAAACATATGTCAGGAACAAGTTGTAACAGTTGACGATCTAACAAATGACATGAACTGGACCTATTCTGCGCACGTAAAATAAACCGTACGCTGAACAAGTTACCAATCATTTCATAACATGAAGTCAATCAAATATCATGTTTTACACATTAAAATAAGCTCAATCTCATGTATCATTTCAACCATTTTTGAATTTATAAACTCGATCTTATTCAAGTAGCCTTTGGGCTCATTTTTAACTTAATTCATATGGCATCATATTCCATATTTTGATTTCATTTTGTTTCATAACCATTTAACCAATTCATTTATTTTTAACCCTATTAACCATTTCAGATCATCTTGGTGAATACATTTATCATCTTGCAACTACATGATTCTTTTCGATAACTTATTCGATTAATTCACAGATCTTACTCGACCCTTGACCTTGAGCATAGTAATACTTTACCTAAGCTATAGTTGTCACAAAAACTATTTGACTTATTTATAACTTACTAGAAATACAGGTATGTAAATCTTACCAGACATTCATGATAGATCACACCATTCGGGCCAAGCAAAACATATCATCATTTCATATACTGCCATGGGTTATGACCTCATAATCTCATGTATCATGATCTTCCATTTCGATTCTCATGTCGAAGGCTATGCCATGAATCATTCCTATCATATCATTTCATTTTCTTTGCTGCTATGGGACTCAGCCTCATGGACTTGCACACACATCATGTATCCCGATCAGCCAATTCAATCATTAATTTGTTGAAGGCTACACCATGAATGTTTTCTTGTCATGGAATGCCATGGGTCAAATCACATGGTCTTTCGTTTCATTAATGTTGTGACTTGCCAGTCTAGTTAGCAATAACTGCCCTACTAGAGGCTCCACATGGAGAACTTAACCATAGTGTTCACTTACCCAAACTCGTTCATATGCCAGATCACACCATTAATATGAACAATATGCATACAAGAGTCATAGTAAATACTCACCTAAGAACTCACTTTCAGCAGCTTGAGCGTCAGATCCAAACACCTGACTTGCAATCAACAACAATATCTGCTCAAAGAAAACAGAAACATCATCAAAACCCATTCACATACATTTTACCATCTTCTTCTCAAACATTGATAACCTCATACAAAACCCTCATTTCCTTTAATATTATTGTTCACCAAAGTTAACAAACTTACTCTTCGGGATTCCTTATGCATAACTGAAATAATCACCCAAGATATCATGACATATCCTACTTCAGACCTGATCTTCAATTCCAGCTCAAAGGTAGCAAATTGTATTCAACTTCCAGAGGAAGCTTACAGTAACATCTAATTGAGAGGAAGAAGGAAAAACTCCCTCAAACCCATTTAACCTATATATACAGAGAGAGATAAGACCCATGTTCCCTTAGTGAAACTTGACATGTGTCGCACTCTTTCAAAATATCTTCATTAATGATCTACAGTTGTAAATATAAATATAAATAAGAATCCAATATAAACAATATCCGGTTACCCTAACTAGAGGGTCCCTAATTATCACTTACAATGCAACCAGCACAGCCACCCTAATAACATGGTGCACTACGCCCTGGATGTTGTCTCATTTCAACCTACATAATGATCTATCATTAAACCACCCTTGACTTAAACACTGTTAAGAATACGCTCATTTTGTATGCCTAGAGAAAACTCTTAGGCATATATTACTCAGCCAAATAGACTATTTTAGGTTTACACCCAAAACCTTTCACACACCAGAACTGGGAAAAATAAAGGATCTTTTTCAAGGCAAGAAAGGGTGGTTCTTTTTATGGGATGAAAGGGAGGTTTTATGAAGTTCAGAGGTTTTTATATAGTGGTTGGGGGGAAGGGTTTTGGCCAATCAAAAGGGAACCATTGGGATGTCTAATAGACAACAAATAGGATTGACCTCCAAACCCAAACACTAACTAGTGCAAAAACAAAACAACACCATAAAAAATGATGATTTAGTGTCAAATTCAGGAAACACTATTTATTTCGTTATATTTTGGTAAATAATTCAAAAACATACTATTTTGGTGATTTCTTCATTTTTGTATTACTTATCAAAAAAATACTATTTAAATATTAAAAAATACAGTGCTAATTATGCCTTGTCAGATGAAGGCTTTACATCCTTAAATATTTATGTTTAAGTTCTATTATTTGCTATTACAGTCTTTAATCTAAAACTTAAAAAATAAAGAGAGTTGTGAATAGACTTGTTCATGCATCGGGTTATTAGTTCAGGTTTGAAGGTCCGTTCAAAATTTGGAGGGTTTAGATAAAAATTTTAGGCCTGAAAATGGATTTGGACAAAAAAATTAGACTCGTTTAAAATATGGGTTCGACTCGGGCTTGAACATTCAAGGCTCGAGCTCAGCCCGGCCCGACCCGTTTTGAATTTATAATATTCTATATTATGTTATTTTTATATATTATGTAATTTAAAACATATAAAAGATAAACTTATACTAAATATATAATACTACTCTAATATAAACATTAAAATAATGTTAAGATCACTATATAAAAAATTTCAATAAATAAAAAATGTATAAAATTATTAAATATTAAAATAAAATAAATATTTTTAAAAAGAATTAAAAAAATAATATAGACAAATCTAAAATGAGTTTGGATTAATAAGTTGTAAATATAGACGAATTTGAGTAAAATTTTATATTCAAATTTAAAACTAAATCGAATTTAAACAAATATAAAATATATTAATATTATATTTAAACCCGAATCAGATCCAATCCAACCCGATTCATAAGCACCTTAGTTGTGAATGTGACCCATGGCTGCTTGAAAAGGTTAAACCAATTAATGAATACGGGTATATCGTTAAATTAGGCTCTCAAAATTCAGGATTGGGCCATCAAGATAGTACTAAACATGACGTGGTTTGGTCAAAAGATACTTGTAAATTCTAAAACCAGAGCGGATTTTGAATCAAAGTATCAGCCATCTTTCTTACTTCCATAAAACTGCCTCAGGAGAAAGAATTGTATGAAACAGTGATATTATCCCTTTCCAATAATTTTATGACACATCAACAATTTCATCCTAAATTTCAGGATTTTAATTGTAATTTGATTTTTTTCAAAATGAAAATGTTAAAATTAAGAATAAAAATACTGATGTAACATAAAACTATTAAAAAAGGAACACAAATAATGTGATGTCCCTGTTTCATTTAATCCTTTTCCTTACCCCAGTATCTATAATAAAAACTAGCATGCCCTCAATCCAAGATTTTATCTTCTTACTATCTTAAAAGGGCTTCGGGAACAAGCTAATAAAATAAAAGACACTAGTTTACTATAAATCCTACAGAAATAGATTTCTAAGACCCACAAATTATTGTCGCCCTAGCTTACCTTTTTCAGCTCATTATCCACTGTTATTTCCCTCGCCTTCACGTGATTCTCAGCTTTCAGTCCGACACCCTGCTCCCCCGCAGCTATTACATGCTTTTGTCACCTACTGCCCCTGCTTTCTTCCACAAGCGTATTGCTTTTCTTCAATTCAAAGAAGTAGTTCTCCAAGCAATAATGTCCATGCTGAACAGAAGACAACAACCACCCCCTCTTCTTCAAACCTTCTCCATTTTCTTTCTCTTATCATGTAGTTTACTTGTTTATCCTGAAGCTTCCAAACTGCATTTGGCTTCCCCTGAAGCTAAAGCTCTTCTGGGTTTTCAGTCTAAAGCTGATTTGAGAAACCACCTTGGGTTCTCTCAAAATGCAACCCTTCACTTTTGTGAATGGAAAGGAGTTACTTGTTACCAGCAAACAGTGGTGCGTCTCATTATAGAAGATCTCCATCTCGGTGGCATTTTTGCTCCCGATACATTGTCTCACCTTGACCAGCTCCGAGTCTTGAGTCTCCAAAACAACTCCCTCTCTGGTCCAATCCCTGATCTCTCTTCTCTCATCAACCTTAAAGCCCTCTTCCTTGATCATAACTTCTTCACAGGTTCTTTTCCTTCTTCAATCCTTTCCTTTCACAGAATTAGAACCCTTGATTTATCTTATAACAATCTCACTGGCTCTATACCAACCTCTTTAGCTTCTCTAGATCGGTTATACTATCTACGACTGGATTGGAACCGCTTTAATGGAACCATTCCTCCATTCAACCAGTCTTCCCTTAAAACCTTTAACATTTCAGGCAACAATCTTACTGGTGCCATCCCAGCGACCCCAACCTTGTTACGATTTGGTTTCTCTTCTTTTTCATGGAACCCTGGTCTCTGTGGAGAGATTATTCACAAAGAATGTCATCCAAGGCCCCCCTTATTTGCGCCGCCGCCTACTGTGACTCTTGGTCAAAGTGCACAAGTTCATGGGATGGAGTTGGCTGAACCCAGTTCAAAGAAGCACAAGAGAACTGCGGTGATAATAGGGTTTTCTATTGGGTTCTTTGTTCTCGTCGGTTCACTACTCTGTTTTGTGATGGCAGTACGGAAGCAGAAAGATGAAAAGCAATCAACGGCGGTGATTGAGTGTGATGATGCGGCTGCTGCGGCGGCGATTCAAATGGAGCAAGAGAATGAGTTAGAAGAGAAAGTGAAGAGAGTGCAAGGAATGCAAGTTGGGAAGAGTGGGAACTTGGCATTCTGTGCGGGTGAGGCGCAGTTGTATACACTGGACCAGCTGATGAGAGCGTCGGCGGAGTTGCTTGGGAGGGGAACCATGGGGTCAACGTATAAAGCAGTGCTTGACAATCGTCTGATCGTGACGGTCAAGCGGCTTGATTATGTGAAATTAGCAGGCGCAACCAACGAAGAAGCATTTGAGCAACACATGGAATCAGTTGGTGGGTTAAGGCATCCCAATTTGGTGCCTTTGAGGGCTTATTTCCAAGCCAGAGAAGAAAGACTTCTTATCTATGATTATCAACCCAATGGCAGTCTTTTCTCCCTCATTCACGGTAATCCCTCCTGTTACAAACTGAGTTAAGCTGCGATTTGAACTCGGTGTTAACTCGGGTTGCACATTGATTCCTTGGGTTTGCAGCAAAGCATATGATATATTAATTAGTTGTTAATATAGTTTAATTATAAAGCACTTTCTTTAATGCATTTGCATGTGCAGGATCGAAATCAACAAGGGCTAAGCCACTCCACTGGACCTCGTGCTTGAAAATAGCAGAGGACGTTGCACAAGGTCTCGCCTACATCCACCAAGCATGGAGACTGGTCCATGGCAATCTCAAGTCCTCTAACGTTCTACTCGGCCCTGATTTCGAGGCCTGTTTAGCTGACTACTCTCTGGCAGCCCTAGTCACATCCACACACGATGAAGACCCTGACTCAATGGCGTGTAAGCCGCCCGAAACACGGCATTCAACTCACCAGGCGACATCGAAATCCGACGTGTATGCATTTGGGGTATTGTTGTTAGAGCTTCTGACAGGGAAACCTCCTTCAAAGCACCCCGTAGTGGCACCAAATGAGATGATGCAATGGCTTAGATCTTGTAGGGAAGGCGATGGAGGGGAGGGTGAGAGACTAGGGATGCTTCTTGAAGTGGCCATGGCTTGTTGTTCGAGTTGTAGTGAACAAAGGCCCACAATGTGGCAAGTTCTGAAGATGTTACAGGAGATTAAAGAAGCTGTAGTTAAGGAGGATGGTGAATTGGACCCACATTCTGGGATGTCTTAATTATTTCATGATGGTACCATTTGATCGTTAGAACGTTTGTTTGAGTAATATCTCATGTATAGGAAAAAATAAATTTATACTTAAGATGTGACAATGCAATGGCTGCTGTTTACGTACCTTTTGCCTTTATTTCCCGACATTATTATTTATGTTGTTTCATGTACTAGGCCCTACAAATACTTTCTGTGCGTCCATATATCTATTTAGAACGCGTCCCTATTTATAATATTTATTAAATATAAAGGAATTCATGAGTCGAATCAAGTCGATTTTGGGTTAGATTTAAGTATGATATTAATATTTTTTATATTTTTCAAGTTTGGTTAGATTTGAAATCTGAACTTAAATTTTTATTTAAATTCGTTCATATTTACAAAAAATTAACCTAAATTTATTAGGCCCGTCCGTATTATTTTTAATTTTTTTTAAAAAAATTATATTGTTTTATTTTAATATTTAATAATTTTATATATTTTTATTTATTGAAAATTTTTATAGTTATCTTAATTTTTTTAGGCTTAATATAACATTTGGTGTCTAAATTTGACATTTTTTTCTTAATTTGGTATTTAAATTTTTTTTGTCTAATTTGGTACTCAAACTTGACACTTTTCTAATTTGGTACCTAAACTTAACACTTTTTTTTTAAATTAGTACTTAAACTTTTTAAGATCCAATTTGGTGCCTGAACTTCACTCTTTTTCCTAATTTGGTATCTAATTTTTTTTAATATCAATTAGTTAAGCATAGCTTAATACCTATTTTTAACATGAATTTTTTCTAAAACTAATAATATTTTTGTAACATAGCAAAAAAAATTCAACACCGTTATTGTTTTGCGTAATTGTTATAATATTTAATAAATTTAAGTACCAATTTGAATCTAAAAAAAAGCTTAGGTACCAAATTAGGGAAAAAATGTCAAGTTCAGTACCAAATTGGATCCGAAAAAAGTTTAGGTACCAAATTAAAAAAATATATCAAATTTAGGTATCAAATTGGGTAAAAAAAAGTTTTAAGTACCAAATTAGGAAAAAGTGTCAAGTTCAAGTACCAAATGTTATATTAAGCCTTTTTTCTAATATTTACATTAGAGTAATATTATATATTTAGTATAAGTTAATCCTTTTAATGTGTTCTAAATTACATAATATATAAAAATAACATAATATAAAGTATTATAAACTTAAAACGGGTCGAAATCGGGTTTTGAATGTTCAAACCCAAACCCGATCTATATTTTTAAATGGGCCTAATTTTTTGCCCAAGCCCATTTTTTGGGCCTAAGATTTTTACCCAAACCCTCCCGAATTTCAAGCGGGAATTCAAGCTTGGACAGATAGTCCGATCCATGAACAGGTCTAAATTCAAACACATCAATAGGGTTTCGATTTTTTTAGAGAATTATTGAAGAACTATTTTATTTGTTAAGCAAATTATATAATTATGTAAGTGTTTTTATTTTTTTATATTTTTATAAATGAAAAAAATTGTCCACAATAAGATTTACACTAAAATACCATTAATATAAAAAAAAAATTCATTTACCATTTGAACTAAAATAATTTCTTGTTTTTATATGAAGCTTTAATAAGTACATCTGTTCTATACATTTTTTATATTTATGTGTGTCATGAGTCAAGCGGATATCAACTCGATTAGAAAAATTATAAAAATAACTTTTCATATTTAAAATAAGATATATTGTTACACTTTAATCTTTTAAAATATATATAGAGAGAGAAATTTGAATTCATGTCAATTGCGTTGGTAAAGAGAATGTTGTTCATCTTAGCGATCTCGAGTTCGAGCACCTGTGTGTGCAAGGTGTGTGTGTGCGCGTTGTTCAAAGGTACTAAGAAAGTATGAACAGATACTACCATGTAATCACACCAGTATCATTGATATTTATTCCGTATTCTTAATATGATGTATTCATGTATTTGAATTTCATTTTACTTATAATTTAATTTAATTTTTTATTTTAATATCGTACATATATCATGTGTTTTTATTAATCAATTTTAAACCATACATTTTTTATTTATTATATATTATTTTAAATACATAATTTTTATACCCATGTACCTGTGATGATGAAGTATACCAAAGCCTACGATTAGGTACTTTTTACTACTAATTAAAGAAGGAAGACTCAAATATCAATCAGGGTCGAGAAGCAGTCGCAGAGCAAAAAAAAAATTTTGAGAGTCGGAATTAAATTGAATATTTTTACGATAGTATAAATATAATTTCATCATTTTGGATGCATTCTCCGATGGAACCAGCAGAATGCAAATCGTCTTGGATGCATTCTCCGATGGAAGCAGAGCACTGCGGATACCAGTGTGGCTATATGTGATTTCGGTACAAAACACTACGAATGCATGATCATGAGACCCTTACTTCCTCCCATCACTCTTTACCTGAACTGTTTATATGTCCACAAATGTTACTGGTCAACTGCTGACAATAGATGGAAACACACTTGTATTTGACAGTTATATGACACTTATCATATCTAGTAACTTTAATCTTAAGAGTTCAGGCTTTGGTACACTGAACCACAATCCAGAAAGAGGAAGAGCTTAAAAATTTCCTTGCATAATGACTGAAAATGTTACAATGTCCAACAATAACAAGCTTACACACTGTGAAACGTACGTATGAACTAAGAAAAAAACAAACTTCAGTGAAAAATGAAATGCAGAAACAGAAGAAATACAATTAGATTGCACCTTTAATAAAATTTATGTGACGGGAACAATTTCTTCCCTCAAAGTGTGTTATTGATGGAAATTACAGCACAACCTTGGAGACACCTCGTGCTGAGACCCGAACATACTTTTGCTAAAGCATCACCACTGAAACCATCTCATGCTAATGTCTTCAATGTATTGGCATGCCATCCACGGCATTGCCACTTCTTTACAAGATGCTCTCCAACACAGTAACCAGAGAAAATATTTGAAGATTAAAAACCTATACTTTCTGATATTTTCGATATCAAACTAAACCGACGCAGCATAGGGAGGTTTCAACAGCCAGTTCCAGAAGACTGCATCAACTAAGAAAAAGGATAATATAAGGTTCATTGATGTAGGTCAAAGAAGGATTAGCCTAGTCAATTTCATTGTCAAAAAAATATGGCTCGACCAAGTCCATGAAGGGCATTGTGTCAGAATAGCCAACTCGGTAGGCAAGCAGTTAATTCTGAGTTCATGTCCTTTTACAATTTTTCCAAGACAAGATTTACAAATCCAAAATGCAGTCATTGTTTCTCAAATAATTAATGTCCTCAAACATTAAGAAATCATGCTAATATAAGGAAAACAAAATAGGTGATGTCAACATGAAATACTAGGGCAGAAAAAATTACCTGCACTCTTGTCTAGGCTCAACCGCACACCTTTGGCTAGGAACATGCATATAATCAAAGATTAACATGGCCAACGTAATCCAGTGACCATCAAATATCAGACTCTATGTGTCAGAACTTGTGAACGAGGCCTTGCCCTTATTATCGTTTCATCACTGTGTCTAATCCATTCCGAAAGTCTCCATGGCTTCTGCCATTTCCATTTGAACTGTACGAGCCATTGGTGATGGCTTCTTTTCCACCTCCACAGTTTGCCATTGCCAGCTTGTCCAATAGCTACTAACTTTTTCATTGGTAATTGTCCGAGCAGTATCATCTACACAAGCAGCGAATCGAACTCTCTTAGCCAAGCATGAAAGCAGATTGAAACATTATGATTGAAGTTGGACAGTGAATTTACCTTCCGTGTTTGACCTATGAATGCTGCTGACTCTCTGGCTGGACCATTAACAATACCTGGGCTATATTTCAGCTGTTTCTGCGCTGGCACAGACATTGGAGATAATGAACCTTTCACATCATCAGCTATGTGTTTCAATGAAATAGGCGAGCTCCCCTGCTCATTGACACTTTTGTCAAAACCGATGATAGGAGCAGCAATGATGTTGATAAGGAAAATACACTTGACGGCCAAAAGAATTATAACAGTGGCTACAACTAGATGATCCTATACAAATGACCATACAATTCTATTTATCTTGCCAAAGAAAAACCTATTTTAGATGGAATTCTTTTCTAGAGATTCCTCGATAAATTACAGGTTGCATCACTCAGCTGAAAAGAGGTTTAAAAGGTTACGAGGATAAGAAGCGTGAATTCAACTGTAACCAAGGTAAGTGAGATCACTAAGAGAAGACTAGCAGAGAAAAGTTTTGTCGTTCAGCAAACAGTAAGAGATTCTCTATCCAGCTGTTGATGGACTTTGGGTCAAACAAGAAAAATGCTGATGTAGCCAATGCAAAAACAGCTTTAGAATCATGAGTTGATTACTCGAATACTCAATAAGTTTAGACTGATAGAGTATGTCTTAGATGAAAACCTAAATAAAGCCACATATGTTTAAGGCCTTAATAGAGTTTACATAAAACTAACCGTAGCTGATGTAGCCAATGCAATGGCTACAGCTTGCTCTCTTAATTTTAGCTCATTCTCCACTTCTTTCCTTTGTAACTCGCTCTGCCGCAACAGAGCTACAAGTTCTTTAAGTTGTTCTTTCATTTCCCTGATTTCCATGTCTTTTTCCCATAACTGGCACCTGTTGATAACATATAAGCATCATTTCAAGAACCTTTGAACCATAATTATTTGAGCTTGCTTTTTTTTTTTTCTAGTTAAACTTCAGCACCAGGCTGTGTTTTATTTTGACACAAGCATCTGTACATATATCACTAGCTGAGAGAAAACACCTTGAGTCTCCAAGAGAATTGAACATATATTGAAGCAAGTTCTTTGCATCTCCCATGGAGCGCAACTGATTCCAACGTCCACGGTTAGTGAAGGCACGCTCCCGCTCTTCTGCCTCTGAAAGTTGTGAAGCCATTGCTACAAGTGAATTAGATGATATGCCAAGCATATACTCAAGTGAAGATATTCGAGACACTCTTGCATTTGGTGACAAGGAGGATCCCCTGTAGTGTAGTAAATACAGCAACGGATGTTAGAGATGTTGGAGCACTTCTAAGGAGGAAAAAAGTACCATATCTGCAGCAGCATGCTATGTTACTCAGACTCAGGTGCAAGTGTCAAATAAGGATATATATCCAACACAGGTATGGTTAGACTTTTCTAAAGTTTTCAATGTAATTGGAAAATCTTTGGAGATCATATCGCCATATCCATATGTCGGACACGAGCATCAGACACCAATACTTCAAGAAAAATTGAAGAGTCCTAGCAAACATAGGCAACATGTAACTAATCTCTCAAACTCATTTTGGATCTGACCATGGATGATCCATCTCATGTAGGAGAGGAAAAAGGCTACAAACATGCACACAAATATTGGCTACTTGCTAAATTTGCTTTCTTATATCTACTTCACCGATTCTGGAGCATATAAACCGTATAATGGAAGGGTAAGAAAGTAGAATGCTTTCAGAAAATTGATACCTAGCACATCCATTCTTTCCTCTTGAAGGGCTCAGCCCCTTTGAATCTAACTCATCTACTTGTTTCAAGACGGCCAACTCTTCAGCCAATGCAGCTCTCCTGGAGATTTTGCATATTTAGCGAACTGGATATTAGAATAGTTTATATCATCCAGCATCTGTTTTATTATACAAAGAAGATTTGTTACATACACTTGGCTTTGCTTCTCATATTCAAAGCGAACTTCATGCACATTCACCATGACTTCTAACTCGTGATCTAGCCAACGTTGTAATCCTTTCTCATTGGTCTACATAAGGACTTAATTAATATTAAAATATACCATCTGGATATTGAAATGACAAAGAAATTAAAAACAGAGATCATTACCTGCCCATTTATTCCATTCCCATTGGCAACAGCTGGAATATACCAAAACATTAGAAAATTGGACAAACAAAAGGGCATAGACATGGATTGTCTGGAAACAGCAACCTAAAAAGAAAAGCATACCCAAGTTATCACGAGCAGCAGATTTACGAGCTTCAAGCAACTCTTTTAGCCTCTTGGTGGCCATTGCAGCCTCCTCTGTTTTTCTTTGGAGAACCTGAAATCAAGAATAACTCCAAATTATTTCCCAACAAACAAAGCAGTTGTAAGCCCTCATCTCCAATGAGAAAGAAAAATCTGCTTACCAGCTTCTGGCGTTGATTTAACGCTTGCAACTTATGCTTTTCGTACTCATTTCTCCGACCCTCTTTCCGTAACTGATTGTGCACACAGAACATGCGATAGATGCAAATGCAAGTGATTATCTTTGTTCCCATGTAATATGTAATACAAGAGCATAATAGTTCATAATATGACAAGCTATCATAAAAAGCTCAAGGCACCTGCAACAGTTCCTTTTCTCGAGAGGCTTTCCACTGACGGAACAGTTCTGCCTCTTGTTTTATCTGATGTTGCAACTGAACCTACAACCATGGAATAGGCAAGGGAAGAGAAGATAGCAGGGGGGTATTGAAGTGAGAAGTTTTAGCAAAGAATACAATAGAATTGATAAGAAAGAAATGAAAGATATAAAGATCAAAATAAGATTTAACCTTTTGTGCCTTTATGTATTGAATTTCATCTTGTAATCGTTTTGCCGCTTCATCACTCTTCTGTTTCTGTTTTAAAAGTTGAACCTGGTTCTCTTGTTTTTTCTTAAGATCCATAATCTAGTGCAAAAAAGTTTTTTTTTAATATATTAACCAAAATCATCAACTCATCAGCCATTTTCTTCAATATAATGATAAATGCAATTTCAGCTAAAACTTTTTGTCACCTGTGCTTCAAGGGATTTTAGTTTCTGAGAATGAATGTCGTGCACTTTCAGTGCTTGTCCTTCAGAACCGGCAGAAAGATTTTCAATTTCAGCCAATAACCGATCCCTCTCTTGCTGCACCAAAAAAAGAAAAGGCTAAAAGATGTTAACAGGCACAACTTTTCCTTGAGAAAAACTGAGAGAATTTCAAAAAAAAAAAGGGGGGGGGGAGTGTTTTTACACCTGCACAGCTCTTTTCTCTTCCTCTAATTCCTGAATTTTCTTCCCAAAATGCTGCTTGAGTGCAACTGTGTGGCCCCCAAAAACTTTCATCTTGGACTGATCATACATAAAATATGAACATACACAACAAATATAAGAATTAGCTAGTGTCAGAAACTCTGTGATGGCCATACTATTTAATTACAAGGAAATAGACCCGTATGAATACAGATTCTGAATAAACAACTAATGAATAATATTGCAAAGCATTGAAGACAAAAAACTATACCTCTTTCTCCTCTAACTGTCTATTTAACTCATGCAACTCTTTGTCCATAGTATTTTGTAGAAGCATGTGCTCCCACTCTCTAGCTGCTCCTTCATTAATTTCTCTGGAATCACCTTCTAAAATGACCATTATATTCAAGCCGAGAAAACACCATGAGAAGAACTTAAATATAGAATGGATATTACTAATAAAGAAGAATGTCAAGCATCTTGCAAACATCAGGTATGTTGGTACCTATCATGGTTTCAACCATTTGATAGTCCCCCGATTCTCTGCTGCGCAAGCTCCTTTTCAGCCCATCACTTTTGACAGAACACGGACTGCCATCCTGAAATAATAAGAGTTTTGCACTCATATACATTTGAAGCCACAATATCCATGATAAAAACTTGGATGTAAATCAACTGAGAAATTTCAAAGTTCAGATGAACTCAATAAGGGTTTCCTTAACATACTTGAGCATCCATTTCATGTTGCTCGACAATGGTGCATCTGCTACGGTACTCGTAAAGTTCTCGGCACAGATCTTCATTGGCAGCTTCAAGCCAAGCAATTCTTTCTTTGAGAACCTACAAAATAAGTCTATTAAAAAACTTGTGGGACACTAATCCTGTATAATAAGTTATCTCCAAGAAAAAGTCCAGGAATAAATGAGATATTAAAGAGTTAAGGCATGTATAACATGTGTTACAAACTTAAGATCTCAATATTCCCGACAGTTATAAAGTTTAGTAAAGTGGTTAAGAGTACCATGATACCTGTACTTCACCAGAACCTCCCCGGGCACAAAGTTCTGCTTGCAGATACTCTAATTGTTGGCGCATCTTTAGCATCTCATTGGACATAGGATCTCGGTTAACCTATATGAAAGTCGAAGCAAGAATAAAATAATGTATAGAAACAATATTGAATTTTGCCTATATCTGACTAGGCAAAGGGAAGAAAAGAAAGAGGAAACTTTTGAAGTAAGGAAAATTATTCTCTCGAACTTACAACTGGCTTGTTCCGAATATTGCGAGCACGATTTGCGTACTTTAAAGTATTCAGGGTTTCCTCAGCATTGATGTCAGCAGGACTAATGCAGGCTGCTTGAAAGGAAATGATCAAAGCAAATTCAAAATTGACATTTAAAGAGCAAGGTAGGGACTAGGACATGAATGTATCAAATTATAAAAATCAAACAGCTTATTTAGAAATGGCATTACCTATCATGACAGTTCTACTGTTGCCACCAAGTGAATCCTGCCAAAAGAAATGGTCATGTTTCCATCACTTTATAAACAACAAAGTTAGAGAAAATAAAGATATTGAAATTCGAAAAAAGATGATTTATAATTTCTGAAGCCATTTATAATCTTCTTAACAAACCTCCTAAACTAGTCATACCTGCAAAAGCCGAGTAAGTTTACTATCTCGATATGGAACATGGACACCTTCTTTGCGTTTTTTTTCATCACCAAGTGCACTGATGACATTACCAAGTGCAAGTAGGCCCTTATTGATATGAACTCCTGTTTAGATGATGAATACGACAATTACAATGTTTGGGTGGGGAAGATGACTTTAATGAAACAAAATAAAATGATAACTAACCTTCTTTAAATCGCATCCCATCGGAACCTGTTCTTTTTGCTCGCTCTGATCCAGCAAGATCTACTAAATGTAACTTGGCACAAAGATATTCTTCACTCATAGCATCATTAGGATTTCCATCTCCAGAAATAGGGTTGAGTTTACGCATTTGCTCTAAGGTGATGGTGAAGATTGCATGTGAGCGACTATACAACCACACAAGGAAAGCCAAAAAAAATTGTCATTATAGAAAATTATTACTGTGGCATATGACCTGAAATTTTGATATATAAAAAAGTTATCAAAATTTGCATTTAGCAGATCATATAAAACCAAGAAAAAGGTAAAACTAAAAGAAGTAATTACTAAATAATACTTAATTTAACAAGAACCGAGAATGAATTAACCTTGACTGATTGTTCATGTTTGTACTCCCTGTAGCTCTACTCAAAGATCCCTGTTCTAAGCACGCACCCATTTCTTTTAACGTACTGACACCAACTTCAGTAGATCCTGCCAGTGTAATAACACCATTTGATGATTCACGAATCTGTATTGGCGGTTTTCCAGGGACATTTACTTTCCCAGTATTCGCACTTGCAGTATCTGATTTGTTCACAAATGTAGGATCCAACAAATCTCGCACTTCTTCTTTCAAGATCTTTACATCAAAATTAGATAAAAATTATGCATGTCAGGTCTACAAAGTAGGAAGAGCCAGTCAAGCCAGGTTTGATACTTATAATGATGCAAACGAGAGTTCTAGATCACATAAACCAGAAGATATATTCATAAAATGGATATCTGATAAACGAAGGGCGAAGCTTTTACAACAACAGGTATTACAGCAAAGTAGAACAAAAAAATGAAATGCTTGGTTCTTTAACAAACCTCAATGAAGGACACATGCAATTGAAATTCGATTTGATGTTTTAGATTTTCAATCTTGCTGAACAAAGCATTCATTACTTGAGGAATGATTCCTGCATGAGAGCCATCTTTGAAGCCTGTGCCCATAGTATATGTTTTACCTGATCCAGTCTGAAATATTTTTCAAACTTCAATTGGAAGGAAAATAAAAACAGCAATATTTAGGTGTGTGTGGTGAGAGATTCAGCTGTACCTGACCATAAGCAAGAACAGTAGCATTATATCCTTGGAATAAGCCATCAACAAGTGGCACAATGCATTCCTCAAACATCCAAGAAAGAGAACTGGTGCTCCCATACACATGATCAAATGTAAAGGAATGTGTCCCAATTTGTACCTGCAGCATAGCAAAATATTCATTAGTTAATTCTGATTGATCAATCATTCAAGCATCCAAAAGATCCAGATCTTCAAATACTTCAAATTAACCCAAAAATCATCCATTTGAAAACACTTAAAAGAGTTAAGTTCTGCATTCTAATAAGTGACAGTACCTGAGGCTTTCCTGGGATGACAGTAACGCAGTCTTTACAACCTTGAACCTTCTCATCCCCGATAAGTGGTCTTACATGAACCGCAACCTTAACACAACATTCCTCTGAACCTCCACCAACTTCCATACGAAGCAGCTAAAAGAAAATTCCACAAAGAGAGAGAAGAATAAAACCCCAAAAAGTCAAATATTTTATTTTCTTCTTTTCCTTGTAAAAAAAAAAAACCCTTCTCGTGGACAATGGGTTGCTGCTGTTGTTCTTGGGAAATGTAAGAAAAAATAAAGAAGAAACTGTAAAAGAGGGAAGGGTAGTTGAGGAATTAGAGGGAGTGTGATAGCATAACCATAGAAGAATACAAAGCAGTAAGTTTAACTGCAGTGATAACAACAACTACTGTCATTTTCCTTAGCCTTCACATAAAAAAATCGTCATGTAAAAGAAAGAGGAAAAGAACTTTCGTAACACTCTTTCCCTTTTTACCCTACTTTTTTGCTGACTGCAAATCTCAGTTTCCCATGTTCCTCTGTTTCTTATTATCACCTTCATGGAGTTTCGTTTTTGTCCTCATCTTTACAGTTCTACCCTTTTTAGCTCCATTTTTTCTGGGTTTTGGTTAAAAATTAAAATTAAAAAAAAAAAAAAAAGGTGATAGATAAGTGCTCCTAAAACCACGTATTATGAGGTTGAAAATTTCATGATCGTGCTCAGGATATGGTCGATAAAAGGGGATGACCACGCCATCATCCTCTGTGGTAAGACTATTATTTTATAAAGTAATTCCGCTCCCCCACCACCATTTATCAAGAAGAAAAAACCACAGAACATAAGCCGCGTGATTTGGAATCATATACCATTTCTAAAAGTAAAAATCATGCTATTCTCTGTACATATTCAAGTTTTATATTTTTTTATTCCATTATTTTTAATTTTTAATTTTTTAAATTTTAAAATTTCAGTTCTCCTTAAATAATAGTTATAAAATTTATTAAGTAAAATTCTGTTATTTTCAAATTATGATACACCAAACATATTATTATATATGATGTCATATCAACTTATTATTTTCACATATTACTCATTAAACATCTAATTAATGGATTATCAACGATCATCTATTTTAAAACTGAAATTTTAAAATTCGAAAAACATAAAAATTTAAAATGATCTAATTGCAAAAAAATAGACTAAATCTACACATTTACGCATAATATAAGATTAATAAACAAATTTAATTACTATTGTTTGAGTCAAAATCAAAATTTTAAATTTTAAAAAGTATAACTTACCTTTTTCTTACTATTTTTTTTTTGCTTTTTTCGTTCAACCTCACTAAAAAAAATTATATAGTGCTTGTTTTCCCATAATTTTAATTTTTAAAAGATCATGTTCTAATATTACTTCTCCAATAGTTTATAAACTGTATATGAAATCAAACAGGTTGTGAACAAAAACAAAATCAATAAAAAAAAAAAGCAATATATATTCATTTGTCACCACAGACCTCTATTATATGTCGTAATAAATTAAAGAAATAAAATTGACCATGAAAAATAAAACCAAAACCTAACCCAGGAAAGAAAAAGAAATGTCAAAAATGAAGAAAAAGAACCCGGAAAATAGACATAGCCAGCTGGGGGTTTCCCGCTCTCACATGGCCCCTTTCTGTATAATAATAACCCATTTGAGACCCCATTTTTATGTTGGTCAGACTTATTTTCGTCCCATTTTTCAGTAAAACCAGTTAATTAAACTCCTGACTAAATTAGTCATATGAGTTGTTTTTTAAATTGGTGAAATAGGTTCTGTTTTTAAAATTTAAGAAAATAGGTCGATTTTAAAGGGAGAGTTTAAAAAGCGCGTTTAATTGGACGCGTTTTCTATACGGTTGACAGAAAAGCTCGTCCAATTGGGTGAGTTTTCCACACAGTTGTCAGGAAAGTTTGTCCAGCTGGACAAGTTTTTGTTGACATGTCAGGAAAAATGCGTCCAATTGGATGCGTATTCTTTGGAATTTTCAAAAAACACTATCAACTGAACACATTTTATTGACATGCCAATAAAATCTCGTCCAACTAGACACACTTTTACATTTTACTTTCAAAGTCAACATATTTTTTTAAATCTTAAAAAAAGGACTTTTTAATCAATTAAAAAAATGACATAAATCTTAAAAAAAAAACTTTTTAGTCAATTAAAAAATGACATAAGACTAAATTAGCCTAAATTCCTCTTTTTGGGTTTCCTTTTAAAAGGATTTAGATTTTGTTGTTGTTTTTTTTTTAATTAAATTATGGTTTGATTTTCTTTATGTAATTAATTAAATTCAATATTTGGAGCCACTAAATTGCACGATCAATAAGTTACAGACTTAATCACATTAAATATTTTGCGATTTAATGATAAAATCGATGCTTCCATCACTCTTCACACATTTAAGTAAAAAATGAAATTTCAAGAAAACACACTTCTTTTATTTTATTATTTTTATGGTTAATATTTAATAAATTGATAATGTATCTTTTATTACATATATATAAAATAATTATTTTTTAATATTTTAGTATACACTTATAAAATACTTATATTAAATATTTTCATAAAATTCATACAATCAAACTTATGTTATATTTAGACATGTCTTTTCATGAATTCCGAGTTTCATTTCTCTTATATAAAATGAAATGAGTGTTTAGCTATCTTTATATGCATTTAATTTAAATAAATTATGTGCATCACAAGTAACTTCAAATTAAAAGTCAAATTGTGAGTTGTGAACTCTTGCTTTCTTGGTACCTAACTATGGATCCTTTTTTCTTTGTTGTGTTTATTGAGTTTTTTTTTTCTTAACCTTGTTTAAAATATATGATATGAGATCAACATGGAGTAACGAATGATTTGTTTTCAAACCTCCGATTTTTATTCGTTTTAGGTTGGATCGTAGTCAGTATTGTGTTGATGAATATTTTTTATTGATATTGATATATATTGTTTTTTTTATTTAAATTTATTGTTTTTTTAATATTTAATATATGTATATAAAAATTACAAGCAAATAAATGAGTTTAAAAGATTTTCAAATATAAAAAAATTATCGATTAAGTATACACATGTGAAGGATTAGTTACTGGACTCATTCCAGTAAATACCTTGAAAAATAAAAATTTTCATTGAAAATTTAGTTAAAAAGTTCGTAGAAAATTTATTTAAATATTTTTTATAAAAATAATCAAGGATTGAAAATGATTAGATAGTTTTTTTCAACTCCAAGATTCTTTTCAAGAAGATCGAATTCAAAATTCAAAAATTTCAAGAAATTTTTTTTTCATTCAGAAAAATTTAAATAAAAACAATTATAAAAATAAGGATTTCTGTTTGTAAAATTTTTGAAAAATGTAACTTAATTCGTAGGAAGGGACAAATTATCGTAATTTGTTTTAACCCAAAACATGAACAAAGACAATGATAATCTATCTATTCAAAGATTAATAGTATTTATTTTAATATTTATATTATTTAATTTAAAATTAAAATAACTAGATAAATTTATTTATCTATGTTAAATTTGAAAAGCAATAAATAACTTTAAACAGATAGATTTAATATGTTTAAACATATTTCATTAGTCCATGTAAATATTATCTAATTCAATAGAAAATTTTAAAATTATTTGATTAAAATTTAAAATACGTTTATTAATAATATATTTAGACATATATGTACATTTGTTTAGAATTTTATTTTTAATTATTTGACTAAATTTAAAAAAGATGTCATAAAGATATATTTTATTCATCTTAATTGTGACACTCCAAACATGGCAGGTTCTGAGTTGGGGCATATAGGTCAAGAAAATTAGTTTGGCGTGATCCTACTCGCCCAATTGGCATTTTGGCACATTAGTAGGGTGCAAAAGTCATGGTAGAATTCAAAGGCTAGTCCACGCCCAATGTGTGTGGCATGGAAGGAATTGGCGATCATGTCAAGGGATTCTCGGGTTGTAAGGGTTATCGCCCAATTAGGATATGCTCAGCTTGTTTGGATGAGATATAAGTTAGTGCTAACCAGATAATTAAGTCTAAATGGTGAGTCAAATCACTGATATGAAAGGATATTGGCTTCTGTATACGTTCCCTACAACTGTAAGTCATTAGCAAAAGTAGCCTTAAAATACTTGACACGTGTCAAAGCCTTATGGTTTAAGCAAAGATTTTTATCAAATGATACTTTCGATGGAAGGAAAGTCATCCTTCCTCTTTTATTTAAAGACACTCTTTTATCCTCATATAAAGGCTGATTAGGGATTCTTTTACTACGTTAAGGCTAAGAATGGAGTTTACATACAGGGTTGTTTCTCACCAGGGTAATTATTTTGATTTTTCATGTGAATTTTGGGAAGGAATAAGTTTGTTTGGTTGCATGAAGCTAGGACCCTGCATGATGTTATCTAGGTTTGAAATGAAAGTAAAAAGGGGTAATCGAATAGATTGTTAATAGTAGTATTCTCTTTTATATAAGCAGTGGTCGTTGTGATATTTGGGAAGATCCTACATCCAAAGCATATGTTGTTGTTCGAAGGTTTCAAGTGAGTCTCTAACTAACCCTTACATGTATATTTGTATGTTCATATTTTCTATGCTAAATGGCTATATATGTTACGAAACGTGAACTATGCAAGTGTGATATGTTAATTTTGTGACGAATGTATGTTTGATAAGCTTGCATGTGTTGATTGATCTATGTCTCTGATATGAAATAAGTATATGCATGATGAATGCGTAAAGAAAGCATATGTTTGATGAATGTGTACAAAAACATGATATGTATGGTTTGACATGAGTAAGTCTCTACATGAAAAGAGTCTACGTGCGATGGTAAAAGTGTGTCACATGTTTGGTGTGATAAACTCTAAAAGAGTAAGTTTGTCAAGCATGAGTCTGCATGATGAGTCTGTGTCTATTTAAAGGTTCCGTCGGGATAATAAACACAAAACTTTGATATGGAAAGCCCATGGCCATGGCAATCAAAGACCATATAGTTTAAGACCTAGTCTAGTGGCTATGGCATCATGTAGAAGAAGATGAAAAGGACGGTTTGTTGAGTACTAGGCAATGAGGGGCAAACCTCACGACGTTAATTTTAGGCAAATCCCTATCGTTGAAAACACCATTAACTCAAAAAGAGCTTTTGTGACTGATTCTATTAAAAAGCCTTTGTGATTGATTTGTTAAAGAGCCTTTATGGTTGATTCCGTGATATGTGAGCTTTTGTGGCTAACTCTGTTATAATCCTTTGTGACTAACTCTGTTATATGTGAACCTTCGTGGCTGAATCTGTTATGAAAGAACATTTATGGTTACTTCTGTTACAATACACCTTTCTGGTGGAACAAAAAGGAAATTCCTTTGTGGTAATCTGTAAAGTACGCATTTGTGGCGTAGTTATTGGATGCCTTCATGGCTATCTTATGAATGAACGCCTTCATAACTATCTTCTAAATGGATGCCTCCGTGATTATCTTTGACGGAGAACACTTTCATGGTGAAATCTAAAGAACTACATGGTAACAATCTCCGAAGGAAAGAACGCCTTTGTGGCGCAGTCTGTGATATGGCTTTTATGGCAACCATCAATAGATGACTCCTTTGGACATATTATGAAGAAATGTGTTAACAAAGGAAAGACCAATCATGAATGATATGGCGAAGCCCTCGCAACAGCCAAGTCAGGGAAAATGAGCGAAGGTAGCTAAGAAAAAACTCCGAAAAGTGGAATAAGAAAATAGGGTAATTTCTCTCACTATGTTCTATCGAACTTATCACTCTGTGTTTTATGTTTCAAGTGTAGATGCATATCTGGAGCGATGACGTTAGGGTTATGCCGAGGAAATGGTGAATGGGCACTTACGCATACAGAGCTAGTCTGTTCGGACGTGTTTGAGTCTTAAAGTCATGCAAATAATTTAGGAGAATTTATTTTGTAAGTCCACGTAACATATATAGAACGGGTAGGTCATGCAATGATAACAAACACCAAGCATTTATGGCAAATTTAAGTAGAGTTATAATGGTAAGCTTTCTAACCATTTGTAAGACCTCGCTGTCTATAAGAGCATGTCTAATGATTGTAAATACATGAGGTTTTATTTGGACTTAAGTTATTAGTATAAACAAAAAGATGTATTATTCAATTAAAAGAAGTTTAAGTATGAATATGTTTCAAGTTTGAATTTGAGTAGTAACCCCAAGATTCAAATCCGGTCAAGCGGGTTGGGTCAAGGGTCTCGAGCCAACAGGCTTTTATGTCGATGTACTGTATTGAGCCTTGCGCATAGCAGGCTTTATGCCGATGTATTTATAGAGCTTAATGCCAAGTAGGTCTCATGCTAATGTAACCTTTCGTAATGGTTACTGGTGACTTAAAGTCTTACTAGACGATGAATTAAAATATGAATTGAACTAATATACTGTATAATACTCACTTGTTATGAGTTGTGTGTGACAGGAACTTAGTTAGTTAATCGTATCATTTAATCTGTTATGTTTAGATTTGATAAGACTATCGTTTGGTTTAACGAACTTACTAAGCTTCATGTAAGCTTACTACTATTTTGTCCTCTGTTTTGTAGATTATGTTTTGTAGTTGGGAGATCGGATCAAACTCGAAGAATCACACTATCTCGAGGACTATTGTTAGATTTTGTCAACATTTTAGCTTATATGACATGTAATAGGGCAATGGTTATTATGTTATATTTCTTGGTTATGTATGATTGTTGGGAACTTGGGATAAAATGGTAGTCTTTGAGGTATGGTATTTGGTTGATGTTTTGAATGTGAATTTTAATTGGTATACTTGATAGGAATTAAGCTGAACTTGTGTGAATGATCATGAATGGTATGTGTCATAATAACTTGGTATGAAAGGTTGAAATGACTTGTTATGTTCATGTTGGGACTTGTCAATGATATTTTGCTTGATGATTTGGTATGAGCATTACAAGGTGTCTTTATATAGGTACTTGCATGTGATATTAATGGTTAAATGTGGCATGTTTTGGATGCTTTTGAATGTGATATTAAGTGGTTGATGATTTGGTTTGAGCATTACAAGGTGTCTTTATATAGGGACCGTTAATAGAAAATGCTATCATCTTTCTCCCTTTTTGTCATTCACCATAAATGAGGTTGAAGAAAACTTCAAAACCCTCATAGCATTCGAACATAATTTAGTAAGTAAATTCAAGCCTTTTTCTTGTATTTTTTTTATAGATTTAAGGCCATGAGAGCTTGATTTAGATAGCCCATGTACCAAATTGATAATTTATTAAAGTTTTAAAAAGTTTTTGTTGCTGATTTCTTGAAGAATTAGGCTTGAATTGATAAATTTTAAGCTTAGATTATGAAAAGGACTAGATTGTAAAGTTAATTTAGCTTGTTTGTTAACTTAGTTACATTAAGGATCAAATTGAATCAATGTAAAACTTATCCTAAAATTATATTAGAAATGGAATATATAAGGTCCATAATGAGAATATATTAAATCAAATTTTAAACCAAATCTAAGAATTGAAAGTTATGCATATCTCGAGTTTAGGGACTAAATTGAATAAAATGTAAAATATGGAGAAAATTTAAAAATAAAATTATATAGGATCATGCATGTCATTTTTTGATCCAGTTCCCTAAGTGTAGTTTACATAGACTATTTGCCATAGTTTTAATGGTTCTTCACTAAAATTATTTTCTAATATTTTAAATAACCAATGATTTGTTTCAATTTGATTTATTTGTTCTTCTTTTCTTGGTTGTGAGAAATTTTTATCACACACAAATTAATGATTTTCTACTAATGGTATTTCTATAGAAGTTTTTTCTATAGATAACATAATTATATTTTTATTAATAGCAAATGGTAAATGCTGATATATAAAATTATTTTCTAATAATATATCTTCATGTATTGCTGGAAAACAAAATAATTTGGTATTACAAATCTTATATTATTTATATAGACTGGAATATTCTTAACTTTGTATTGAATTATGGTTTCATTACCATCAATTCCTATAGCTCTAATTGGATGTTTCATGGGTTCCCATTTATCTACAGGTATTGCATTTTTTCTGCAACTACTGGTGGTAGCTCAAGTATCAAGTAAAGCATGTAAAGAATATTTTATATTCTCTAAATTGAAATGTAACTTCAATATGCGTATAATATTTTCTGGATTAAAAATTTGAGAATGTAATAACATCACTTTTTCCAATTTTCATCTGTTGAAGTATTATTGAAGATTATATTTCTTTCATTCTAGTGTTTCTAGAATTATCAGAATTTCTGCTTGGTTCAGTAAAAAATATAGGAATATGAACTATTTTCATTCCTATAGGTGTTGAAGATATAGAACTTAAATTTTCTTCCTCATCCTCTGTTTGAGCATTTGAGGGTAAAATTAAATTATTATTGGTGTCAGTAATTGTATTATTTTTAAAATATAATTTATCTCCATATGATATATTCTATAGTACATACTGGTTTAGATGTACTTGGACTATTAATTCTTCCTATCATCCAATATCTTGCAACTGATAAATCACTTAAATGTAACAATTTTGGTTGTATTTCTATAGTAAATTTATTTGGTTCAAAAAGTTCGATAATTTTATTATTAACTTCTTTTATTTCTACTTCTGCTGTATTAGTATATTCGTTAATAGAAGTCCAACTTATTGCTAGATCTTCTGCCAAATCATTAATTTCAGAATTTTTTGTCTGAATTCTAAGACATAAACATTCTTCTATCAAAGGATCTGAAATGGAAATAAAGTAATTTGGTTTAACTTTAAATCCTATTATTCCATTATGTAAATTTGATTGAATTCCTCCAATAAGTGCTTTTATTGGATTTTCAAATCTTTTATCTAATAATACTGTTATTATTGGTACATCATGACCTTTTCTAAATAATGCTCTTATAGTTATCATTATAATTCCTAGATGTATATATCTAACTTGATGATATTTTTTTAATCCTCTTAATTTTTTTTTTAGAGAATAATGAGATTTTTGTTAATCCTCCTATTGTGTCTTTAACAACTGCATTACCACTTATCTTTTTTATATATCTTTGAGTCCAAATTTTAAATTTTGATATTTTATATATTTCTTCTTTAGAAATATGATTTTTATTTATTTTTCTATCATTTCATTAGAAAAGTCTTTTTCTTCTCCGATTAGATTTCCTAATTTTATATCATGTTGTTCATTTTTAAGAATTTCTTTTAATTGATTATTAGAACTACTTCCTATATTAATCATAAATATGTATTCTTCATCTTCTGTATCTGGTTCTATTTATGATATTAATTCATATAATATTTCTTTAGGATTTATTTCATTTTCAAAGCATACTTCTAATTCTTTTTTTTTTAGTGTTTTAATCATTTTCCCAGCACTTTTTCCTTTGTTAAGACAATTTGATGCTATATGCCCTTCTTCATCACATATAAAATATTTACATATATTTTTTTAATATTTTTAGGATTCTTTTTCCTAACAAATTTCTTTTCTTTTTAAAGTTTTTCTTATTTTATTCCATGGTTTCCATTTAATAAACTTATATTTTTTATTATTTATTTTATATCTTCTATAATTATTAGGACGTACTAGTTACATCTGAATTCCCATTCATTTTCTAATATTTTTGTACAATGTTGACTACTTAATTTATACTTAACTTATTTAGCAGCTTTAGTTTGTAAACGATGTGTAGTTATTCTTTCTTTTGCAAAATTTATTCTATTTTCTATAGAATTTATAGTCTCAGCGTCAATTCCTGAGAGCTTACTATGTTTTTCTAAATAAGAATCGTATTTCTTTATACAAATCTTATCCCATGGAGGCGGTAATTTATGAAAATATTGGTTTTCCAAAATTCTATATTTTTATTTTTTAATTTTTGATATTCATGAAAAAAAATTAGAAAAATTTTCTAAATATCTAATATCACACAATTTAATTTTTGACAATACATAACTAGATATACTATTCTGATCTTTTTTATCACATAGCCACAAAATTCTATTTTTAGAATTTGAGTTAAACCTTTTAATACATCTTTGGGAGTTTGAATCTGATTGATTAACTGTCCTTTTTGTTCTTTACCTTTTACTGATTCTTCCCATCTTCTTAAAAATTGTAAAACATCTCTTTAAAATGTTCCAACAAAATAATTTAAAATTTTTCTTTTGTCCAATTGTTGTTGTTTACAACAATAGTCATTGATTGTGCCCAATCATCTATAGTTTTTTCATAGTCTGATATGAGAATATTTGTAATATCTAAATATATTCCTCCTTGAGCAACATTTCTTTTATTAAGATCATCTATTCGATGTGGTATAGGTTGATTAGATTATTCTCCTTAATTTTTTGTTTTTATATCTGTAGTAACAATATTTTCAGTTTGATTGCCAAAAATTCTTATAATATTATCTTGTTGTTCATGTTGTTTATTATAAGATATTAAAAAATCATCATTAAAAGATCTGAATCTATTTTTCTTTTTCCTTTAGGATCTTGATCTGTTTGATCAGTTTTCATAGGTTCAGGGATATCTATATTTTCATCTTCCTCCGTAGAAGTGTTTTCTTCTTCAGATTGATCACTTGTTACTTTTATATCTTCTAGATTTATACTATTACTAGAATTATTAGAACTACTACTTAACATGTGTCATATACTGTCAAAATAATTATCCTTAATATCAAAAGAAATAATTAAATAGCGTAGTAAAGAGAAGAAGGGTTGATCCACAGGGACTTAGGAAATTCTGATGTAGAAGGCTTTCGGTTCTTGATTTAGGCAAAATGGGATAAAAATAGGGGGTTTTGATCGAAAGAGTTTAATTAAAGTAAAATGAAAAAATGAAAATTTAAATCTAAGAATTTAACGAAAGTAAATTTAAGAAGAAACTCAGTTTAAGTATCAGCCTCAGGCTTCGCTTTGACTCATTTCCAACCGATCATCGAATAAGATTTTACTCAGAATAAATGCCGGTTATAGTCTACAAGGCCCAACCCTTGTAACTTGTTTTTCTCTCCGGTAAATCGAAAATCCAAAATCAATTTTTGAATTTCAGTTTTCTGACTAGACTAACCACGACTATCGCCGGTAGAATAAAACAGTTTAAAATCTAGAAAAACTCGACTCAAACTATGTTGTCTCAATGAGAATCGAATCCGATCTCAATTTCCCTTAGCAGACTGCCGCTAAGTGTGTTCACAAGAAGTCGAATGTGCTACTAGCCGATCCTTCCTCCCAATTATAAATCGAAACAACCTTCAAACCAAACGGTCCTTTTTGAATTTGAAAGTGTAAGAATTTTAGAAGGAAAGGTCGATTGTCAATCCAAGTTTGCAAAAAATTGAGAAATATATCCGAATGTATAAAGTGCTTTTCAATTCTCACAATCGAAATTGAGTCGTTGTTTCAACCTTTGGCTTTTTGAAAAATTAGCTGAGCATGATTATGGAAGAAATCATACTCAACATTTTTTTAAGAAAATAAAAACTTAAAAATGAAACGTAGAGAAAAAGAGAATTTTTGTAGAACTTAGAAAACAAGAACAAAACTAATAATGAGATTTCTTTCTAGCTTACCCCAATGAGGTATTTATAGTTCTCTAAAACTCTAAAAATAACCTAAAAATAATAAAAGATAATTCTTGAAAATATTTAAATTAAATCATAAAAAAAAAAGATAATTTCTAATTTTGAATTTAAGATGCAGCTGATCCGCTCGTCCATCCTTGCTGACTAGACCTTTTGGAAGCTGCTGACTGGACGCTACGTCAGACTCTCATGCCCAAAGTCATGCCCACTAGCCCAGCCTTGATTCCAGAAAATAAAACTGCAAAATATTGCCTTTTAAGTGCAAATTTCAGAATTGAAGTCCTGCATAGAAAACGCACAAAAACGTCCAGATCAGCAACATGAGCTAATTATTAAGGAGTAATTAAGGGTAAAATAGTAATCAAATGAAACACTTATCAAATTCCCCCTCACTTATTCAATGCTTGTCCTCAAGCATTTCTCAACTAATACATCAAAACTCAAGTTCCATCCTTCATTTCACAATGCATCTAAGATAACCAAATGACCCAAGATCGAAACAATTATTGAAATCAAGAGACAATCAAGTAAAGGCATAACTAGGAACAATTTTAAACAAAGCAAGACATCCCAATAGCCTGTCAATTTTAATGAAGCCAAACTTAATACCCTTACAAGGATTCACTCACTCCTCTCAAAGTGTTTGGGTTAAAGAATCGCTCAAGCCAGAACTAATCAAAACATTACCATAAGCTTGTAACTAAATCCAATCTCCACTACTAAAAATCAAACATGATGTAAAAATCAAGGGGTCTTTAAATAGGGTTGTAACGGGGCTTAGGTAGGATAGGGCAAAGGCAAAAAATGTGTGGTAAAATGCCAAGACAAAAGATGCAAAATGTTGAAGTTCAAGCCATGAATCGAATCAATATAATGAGACAAGCAAAGAAATTTAAGCAACCATGTTTTTTTAGAAGTTTAAGCAACCATTTTTTTCTTTTTCTCCTTCTTTCTCTTTTTTTTTCCTTTATTCAAACTCCTTTCTTTGCTCTCTTTCTTTCTTATTTTTTCGTGGAACAAATTTTCTTTTGTCTCAACAAGGGTATGAAAAAGAGGGATGAGAATAGGAAAAGGCTTGGGTTTTGTAAATGTGGTGAAAACAAAGAATGGAATAGGCTTAAAAGTGGCTAACTAGGGGAAATGAGTGGGAAGGTAATTTTGACTGGAGAAGTGATTAATCCTAAGTGCCCCTATCATATTAAAGCATCATATTCAAGCATGTAGTTTCGACAAGTATTACACTACAAGTACTAGAATATTAAGAATTAGTTCGGCACACTCAATGAAATAAAGAGCAAGAATGAAAGTATATGCTCGTAAGGCTCAAAAACTCATGAAAAGCTAGAACGTGTTCTAAGTCAAGCAACATGGCAATTAACAAATATATGGAATGTCAAGTAAAATTTTATTGAAAATCACTAGTCATGCCTATTATCTATCATGCATCTTAAATTCAAACAAAAGCAAGATCAAAAGCCATAAGGAAATCAAAGAGATAAAGTGAAACATAGGAGAAGTAATAAGAAATTCTAACATATTACAATTAAGAAAAACTCAGTTTCAACCAATCGAATAAGAAAGATAAAAAATTTGATGCAAATTCTACCCCCTCACTTAAATTATATTGTCCCAATATGTAAATGAAAGCACAAGAGAGGGAATAGAGATACTCCCCGTGTTTAGTGACAACTGCGACCGCGACCATGTCGGGATATGTTTGGGCGAAGGTAAGACAGAATCTCGGCAAGTTTGGTTTCGATGGAGTCGAGTCGACCGTGCACTTCGTGGATCTCGTCATGAGCGTCCGATTGTGGGTTCTCTGTCGGTGCCGATTGAGGCGCTATCCTCCGAAGGAATACACGCTCATTATGAGGTGTAATGGTACTGGGCGGAATGATATAGGCGTCAGGGGTGCCGAAAGCGAATCTGAATCGTTGGGGAGAAGCACGAATGCCAGCACAAATCGTCTCTGGCCGGCGAGGTTGATTGGAGCTTGTGGAAGACGGCGGGCTTGGTCTCGAGTTTTGAAAATTGAAATGTTAGATTAGATGGGATCCACGTGCAAGAAAAAAAATAGAAGGGACTGGGGGAAGGTGCGGCTGTTGGAATGGGGGAATAAAAAGGTAGGGTCAGTTTTACTATTGTGCGCCGACTCCCATTGTGTTGCTTCTCTGCGTGCAGCATCTATTTGAATCTGAATATATCGGATCTATTGGTATTTATTCGATGAAAAATTTTCGTGTACCTAAAATACCAAAAATAAAAATAAATAAAAATAATATAATATAAATAATTGAAATAAATTAATGATAAAAATAAAATAAAATAAATAAAAACAATGGGTTGCCTCCCATTAAGCGCTTTATTTAACGTCGTTTAACTCGACAACCTGATTCAGACTACAGGTTCTTTCAAATCGAGTTCTTCGATTAAACCAACTGGAGTGTTTTCATAATACGGTTTCAACCTTTGACCATAAACTTTAAACTGTGCCCCTGTGTTATCTTCAATTTCAATCACACCATGAGGAAATACTTCGGTTACCGTAAAAGGTTCGAGCCACTTCGATCTAAGTTTTCCTGCAAAAAGTTTAAACATAGAATTAAATAGTAGAATCTTTTGACCGACAGAAAAAGATTTAAAAGAAATGTTACGATCATGGAATTCTTTTGTTTTTTCTTTAAATATCTGAGTGCTATCGTAAGCGTTTCTATGGATCTCCTCAAGTTATTGAATATGCAATTTGCGCGCTTCACCGATTGTATCCATCTCGATGTTACATTGCTTGATCGCCCAATATACGCGATGTTCCAATTCAATCGGCAAATGGCACGACTTACCGAAGATAAAGCGGTATGGAGACATTCGGCCTTTATACGCGGTTCGGTATGCCCACAATGCATCAGTTAACTTGATACTCCAATATTTACGGTTTGGTTTGACGATTATTTCAAGTATTGTCTTAATTTCGTGGTTCGAGACTTCCGCTTGCCCATTTGTTTGCGGATGGTAGGTCGTGACGACTCTTTGAGTTACTTCAAATTTCTTTATAAGGGCTTTAACTATTCGATTGACAAAATGAGTTCCTTTATCGCTTATTATTGCCCGCGGTGTGCCAAACTTGGAAAAAATAAAATTTGTAGAAATTTACCCGTGGTTTTAGCATCGTTATTTTGGGTAGCCTTAGCTTCTACCTATTTAGATACACAATCTACAGCAAGAATTATATAAGTATTTCCAAATGAAGAAATAATGGGACCCATATAGTCAATTCCCCAAACATCGAAAATTTCACAGATATGAACTGGAATGAACGGCATTTCGTTCCTTCGACTGAGGTTCCCTATGCGTTGACATCTTTCACAAGTTTTACAAAATAAATAAGAGTCACGAAAGATGTTAGGTCAAAAGAAACCACATTCAATAATTTTATGAGCAGTTCGCTTTGGTCTAAAATGATCACCACAAAAGTAAGAATGACAAAATTTAGAATTGAATTTACCTTATTTTCGGTGATGCATCGCTGAATTACCTGATCCGAGCAGTGTTTCCAAAGGTACGGATCATCCCAAATATAAAATCAGGATTCTCGCTTTATTCGGTTAACTTCAACTCTCGGCAAGTCTAAAGGTAATTTACCTATAGCCAAATAATTGACCATATCTGTGAACCATGGGGTAATTTTTCGCGCCACCATCAAGCTTTCCTCAGGGAATTTTTCTTGAATCGGCGGGTCAGACGTGGAGAGGGGAATACGACTCAAGTGATTGGCTATTAGATTTTCGCATCTCCTTTTATCTTTAATCTCCAAATTGAATTCTTGAAGAAGTAGAATCCATCAGATAAGTCTCGGCTTCACCTCCTTTTTACTCATTAAATATCTCAAGGCTGTATGATAAAAAAAAAAGTTATTTTAATACCAAGCAGATAAGATATAAATTTTTCTAAAGCAAAAATTATAGCAAATAATTCTTTTTTCGTCGTAGAATAGTTTTTCTGAGTCGAATCCAAGGTATGAGACGTATAGGCTATGACATGGGGCTCTTTGCCGATTTTCTGACCAACGACGGCTCCAACGCTTGTGTCCAATGCATCACACATAAGCTCGAAAAGGTAGTCCCAATTTGGCGGTTGAACAATCGGAGCCGGTACAAGCTTTTCTTGTAGCGTGTAGAATAATTCTTTGCACTTTAGATTGAAATCAAAAGCTTGATCTTTCTTAAGCAAGTTGCACAATGGCTGTGCTACCTTGGAGAAATCCTTAATGAACCTGCGGTAAAATCCTGCATGACCAAGAAAGGAGCGGACTTCCCTCACAGTTGTAAGGTAAGGTAGTGAGCGTATAATATCTGATTTTGCTTTATTAACCGCAATTCCATTAACAGAAACAATATGGCCTAGAATTAACCCTTTATTAACCGTAAAATGGCATTTTTCGTAATTTAATACGAGGTTGAATTCTAGACATCGTCTTAGTACATTAGTTAAATTTAAAAGGCACACGTTAAATGAATTATTGTACACAGTAAAGTCGTCCATGAAGACTTCGATCCCTTTCTCGACATAGCCTGAGAAGATGCTAAGCATGCATCTCTGGAAAGTGACAGACGCATTACAAAGGCCGAAGGGCATCCGTCGATAGGCGAAAGTGCCAAAAGGACATGTAAATGTTGTTTTTTCTTAATCTTCTGGTGCCATTGGGATCTGGAAGAAACCTGAAAATTTATCAAGATAACAATAATGAGATTTACCGGCTAATCTTTCTATCATTTGATCTATAAAATGAATGGGCAAATGATATTTTCGAGTTAACGAATTTAACTTCCTGTAGTTGATGTAGACTCTTCATTCATTCTGTACTCGTGTCGAACTAACTCACCTTCCGAGTTTTTAATTACCGTAACTCTGATTTTTTTGGGACCACATGGACTGGACTTACCTAATTACTATCTAAGATCGGGTAAATAACATCTGCATCAAGGAGTTTTTGTATCTCCTTTTTAACGACTTCCATTATCGGTGGGTTTAACCGGTATTGACCTTCTCGTGATGGTTTCGCTCCTTCTTCGATCTTTATTTTGTGCATACAAGTCGAGGGATTAAGTCCCTTAATATAGGCAATAGTCCAACCAAATACTTCTTTATGCGCGCGCAACACCGTCACCAAGTCATCTTCCTCTTTTTTTGACAACTTATTTGAGATAATTACCGGCAAAGTTTTGTTTTCTCCCAAAAACACGTATTTCAAGTGTTTCAGCAATTGCTTCAAGTCGATTTGAGGGGCCTGCAAAATGGAAGGTAAAATTTTAGAGTTTGAGGGAATAAGGCATGAATCAGAATCAATTGAATTTTTTTCTCAAACTCCCTGATTTCCTCTTCAAAGTCCTCCAATTCCCTGCACAAATTATTAACAAAGTTAGATTCTATAAACTCTTCAACGGCAGGCTCAATAGTATCAATAAAATTTATACTAGCGACATTATTTGGATATCGCATTGCTTTGTAAACATCAAATTTAACAACCTCACCGTTGAATTCCATTGTAAGAATTCCGCTTCTTACATCTATTTTTGTATGTGTTGTACTAAGGAAGGGACGACCGATAAGGATTTCTGAACAAGTGTTTGATCGATCATTTTCCATGTCGATGACATAAAAATCCGTCGGAGAAATAAGTTCGTTTACCTTTACTAAAATGTTCTCGAGGAGTCCTTCTAGGTATATCACGGACCGATCAGCTAGCTGTACTGTCACTTTTGTATCCTTCAATGGCTCAGCAGAGAGTAAGTTGTACAAAGAAAGAAGCATAACATTTATAGAAGCGCCTAAATCACACATTGCACGTTTAATTCCAATCTTACCGATTTTGCAAGGAATAGCAAACATACCTTGGTCCTTCAACTTCGGTGGAAGCTTTTTTTGGAAAACGGCCGAGACGTGCTCTCCCAAATTCACTTTCTCTATTCCGGTAAGTCGTCTTTTATTTGTGTATAGATCTTTTAGGAACTTGGCATACCTTGGTACCTTTTTGATTACTTCAAGAAGTGGCATATTAATTTCCACTTTCCAGAATATATCTAAAATTTTCCTCTCTTCGACTTGCTTATCTCATTTTACCAACCTAGATGAAAAGGGAGACGAAACGGCATAAGGAGAGGGAGTGGAAGATGATGTGAGCGTACCTTGTACGGTGGGAGACGGTGCTTTCTTTTTATCTTTCTTTTGGGTGGCTTCCTCTGTGGTCTTAGGTGTAACATCGGTACCATTTCGAAGAGTCATGGCACTAACATTTTCTCTCGGATTTGACTCCGTTTGAGAAGGCAATTTCTCTTGGGACTTGAGTCGTCCTACTGTCTGAGCCAATTGGCTCATTTGCTTATCTAATTCTTGTAAGCGAACCTCAGTTCTATTCTGGAACTTTTCTTGGGACAAAGCTAACCTTTCAACAATGGATTCCAAGGAAGATTTCGGCGGTTGATATGGCTAAGGATGAGAAGGCCTCGGATGATAGGCTTGATTCGGTCTTTGATTTAGTATCATATTTTACACAATTTAATTTACCAAGCTAGTTATGTAGAAGTGATTCAAAAAGCAGAAAAATTTTGTATAAAAGAAAATTTGTTGAAAACACAACAAATGAGTGAGGTAAAAAAATTTTATAATCTAGGTTTACCACCAGAAATATACAATATTATTAATGAAATATAGAAAACCCATATTACTGAACAAAGAGTGAATTTCAGGAGAGCTCTTACTAAACTTTCGTAATTTTTAGTTGAAAAAACAACTAAAGAGCAAGAATGCCATGATTTATTATTAAAATCTGTTTTATATCGTGGATGAGATGATTTTGAAATAGGATACTTAGACCTTAAGGAGATAAACAATCTTCTTGATACAGTTCAATATTTTAAAAATATGGAAACTAATAACCTAATTCACAATAAATTATTTAGATTATGTCTTTATAATAAAGCTAAATATATTTTACTAATAGAAATATTTTCAAAAATTAATAAATGCATCTGCAAACAGTAAGATGTATTTAAGAAATCATTTTCTGAATATTTTTAGCAATCTTTTGTTTTTACAAACATTTTGGGAGAAAAATTCCCTGCTATAAAATTTAGACTTGATCATGAATCATTTGATATAAGTAGTATTGAATGGGGTTTTGTTAAAGAACTCACAGTTCAAATTTTTTTTTCATTTAATAAAAGATTTTTCAGCATTTATTAAATCTATGATAATACGTAGAGCACATAAAGATGACTATTTAAAATATTATCATATTGATATTAGTAGCCTAATTGGTATAACTGAAAAAGAAAAATTTTATCAGCCATATCAAATATGGAGTTTTAAAGTTGTGCTTGAAGGACCCTTACTCTCAGGAGTAAATGAAGAAGACAAGGAGTGCTTGAAAAAATACATTGACAAGTGTTATAATAATCCTACTTATTATCAAATCCAAGCCGGGATTAATCTGATGGTCAAAGCTAATGACCTTTAGACGAAAACAATATATCGTTTTTGGACCGATGGAAAAAGAATTTTTGCATATGATTATGGCTTTGTCAATACGCAAGACGAGCCAGATGAGTAAGTTATTCAGCTCTTAAAAAAGATAGCTAATATAGAAATTGATGATTTTCCATCAAATGTTACTGAAGATATCAAGAACAAATGGGAAAATTAGAATTCACCTCGAATATCCAATGATTCATTAAATCTGGATGAAATTGAAGAAATGAATCTTAATAATATTCAAGGAGATTAGATGGACATGTGAAAACCACCGCATTTATAAAAGACAAAAAATAATGTCAGATGGAAAGCATCCATAAAGGCGTTAATTTTAAGGAAGAAATTAGGCAAAAAGCATTAATTTCAAGGAAGATATTTAGCAACAAAGATGGGACGTGAAGCTTATCTGAAGAAGCGGACTTCAAAATTTATGAGATATTGTTAAGAAATTACCCTATAAAAAGGGGAATGGATTGCCTAACTAGGGCATTCAAAATCTAGATTCAAAATCTAGTATTCAAGTTTTCTATGTAATATTTCTTTCTAGAGTTCTCACCTACTATCTTTTGTAAATTTCTTTGTAGCATCGTCTTCCGCTTTCCTATTCCTATAATCCCTTGTAATTATATTGTAACATAAAGATGACTATGTAAAATATTATCATATTGATATTAGTAGCCTAATTGGTATCTGAGCTACAGTGTTTCGTTTTCTGGAGGAATAATATCATAGTTTTATTGTAAATTCTATCATTTATACTCAACTCTAGTTACTTTCATGATTATTTATCTTAAAACTCATATATCTGTTATTCTGTCTTATTGTTGCCTTGTTATCTCTATGTTGAGACTATTGGTATTTTAGGTAAGAGAATATAAAGATAACAGACAGTTTTAGGTACCTAAGATAAAATCCATTGAAGAAACTGACTGTTTATATAAGGATAAAACTTGTAATCATACTATGCATATAGATTCCAAAGAAGAAAATAATATTTCATCTATTAGTAAAGGTTTTAATAGTTTAATAGATATTACTTCTATATATTTCCATAAGTTGTATAATAAAGTCAATAAAATTGAATAGCAAGTAAATAATCTAGGTATAGTAACTGAGTTAGATTTGAATAATGAATCTAAAAATATGTTAGTAGAAATAAATAATAAGTTGGAACAAGTGATAGAAGACAAAAAAATGGAACAAGATGTAGATTTAGATCCTTTATATTATGGTAACAGTAATATAATATCAACTTTATCGGAGAAAAAAGAAACTTTTTCTGAAGAATCATCTTCAAAAAATGAAAAACCTAAGAAGAAATATACATATCAACAAAGATATGATTTTCAATCTTATAAACAACTTATAGAACATTGGAAAGAAAGATTTTCCAAAACTTCTGATAAAAATGAAAGAATTAAATATTTAAAACTTATTGAACAACTTTATGAACAACATAAAGACTTATTTGTATTATTTAATTATCATTATATATTAAATTATAACTCAACAGATAGTAGTAGTTCTAATAATTCTAGTAATAGTATAAATCTAGAAGATATAAAAGTAACAAGTGATAAATCTGAAAAAGAAAACACTTATACAAAGGAAGATGAAAATATAGATATTCCTGAACCTATGAAAACTGATCAAACAGATCAAGATCCTAAAAGAAAAAGAAAAATAGATTCAGATATTTTAAACGATTATTTTTTAAGACTTATAATAAACAACATGAACAACTAGATAATACTATAAGAATTTTCGGTAATCAAATTGAAAATATTGCTACTACAGATATAAAAACAGAAAATTAAGGAGAATCATCTAATCAACCTATACCTTATCGAATAGATGATCTTAATAAAAGAAATGTTGCTCAATAAGAGATATATTTAGATTTTACAAATATTCCCATATCAGACTATGAAAAAAGTATAGATGATTAGGCACAATCAATAACTATTATTGTAAACAACAACAATTGGACAAAATAAAATTTTTTAAATTATTTTGTTGGAACATTTCAAGGAGATGTTTTGCAATTTTTAAGAGGATGAGAAGAATCAGAAAAGGTAAAGAACAAAAAGGACAGTTAATCAATCAGATTCAAACTCCCAAAGATGTATTAAAAGGTTTAACTCAAATTCTAGAAATAGAATTTTGTGGCTATGTTGATAAAAAAGATCAGAATAGTATATCTAGTTATGTATTGTCAAAAATTAAATTGTGTGATATTAGATATTTAGAAAATTTTCTAAAAAATTTCTTCATGAATATCAAAAATTAAAAAATGAAAATATAGAATTTTGGAAAAACCAATATTTTCATAAATTAACACCTCCATGGGATGAGATTTGTATAAAGAAATACGATTGTTATTTAGAAAAACATAGTAAGCTCTCAGGAATTGACGCTGATACTATAGATTCTATAAGAAATAGAATAAATTTTGCAAAATAAAGAATAACTACACATCGTTTACAAACTAAAGCTACTAAACAAGTTAAGCATAAATTAAGTAGTCAACATTGTACAAAAATATTAGAAAATGAATGGGAATTCGGATATAAACCAGTGCGTCCTAATAATTATAGAAGATATAAAAGAAAGAATAAAAAATATAAGTTTATTAAATGGAAACCATGGAATAAAAACAAGAAAAACTTTAAAAAGAAAAGAAAATTTGTTAGGAAAAAGAATCCTAAAAATACTAAAAAACAAATATGTAAATGTTTTATATGTGATGAAGAAGAGCATATAGCACCAAATTGTCCTAACAAAGGAAAAAGTGCTAGGAAAATGATTAAAACACTAGAAGAAGAAGAATTAGAAGTATGATTTGAAGAGGAAATAAATCCTGAAAAAATATTATATGAATTAATATCAGAAATAGAATCTGATACAGAAGAAGAAGAATACATATTTATGATTAATACAGGAAGTAGTTCTAATAATCAATTAGAAGAAATTCCTAAAAATAAACAACAGGATATAAAATTATGAAATCTAATCGGAGAAGAAAAAGACTTTTCTGATGAAATGATAGAAAAAATAAATAAAAATCATATTTCTAAAGAAGAAATATATAAAATATCAAAATTTAAAATTTGGACTCATATAGAAAAGATAAATGGTAATACAGTTGCTAAAGATACAAGAGGAGGATTAACAGAAATCCCATTATTCTCTAAAGAGAAAATTAAGAGGATTAAAAAGAAATACCCTCAAGTTAGATATATACATTTAAGAATTATAACGATAACTATAAGAGCATTATTTAAAAAAGGTCATGATGTACCAATAATAACAGTATTATTAGATAAAAGATTTGAAAATCCAATAAAAGTACTTATTGGAGTAATTCAATCAAATTTACATAATTGAGTAATAGGATTTAAAGTTAAACCAATTTACTTTATTTCCATTACAGATCCTTTGATAGAAGAATCTTTATGTCTTAGAATTCAGACAAAAAATTCTGAAATTAATGATTTGGTAGAAGATCTAGCAATAAGTTGGACTTCTATTAACAAATATACTAATACAGCAGAAGTAGAAATAAAAGAAGTTAATAAAAAAATTATCGAACTTTTTAAACCAAATAAATTTACTACAGAAATACAACCAAAATTGTTACATTTAAGTGATTTATCAGTTACAAGAGGTTAGATGATAGGAAGAATTAATAGTCCAAGTACATCTAAACCAGTATGTACTATAGAATATATATCATTTGGAGATAAATTATATTTTAAAAATAATACAATTACTGACACCAATAATAATTTAATTTTACCCTTAAATGCTCAAACAGAGGATGAGGAAGAAAATTTAGGTTCTATATCTTCAACACCTATAAGAATGAAAATAGTTCATATTCCTATATTTTCTACTGAACCAAGCAGAAATTCTGATAATTCTAGAAACACTAGAATTGAAGAAATACAATTTTCAATAATACTTCAACAGATGAAAATTGGAAAAAGTGATGTTATTACATTCTCAAATTTTAATCCAGAAAATATTATACGTATATTGAAGTTACATTTCAATTTAGAGAATATAAAATATATTCTTTATATGCTTTACTTGATACTGGAGCTACCACCAATAGTTGCAGAAAAAATGCAATACTTGTAGATAAATGGAAACCTATGAAACATCCATTTAGAGCTATAAAAATTAATGGTAATGAAACCATAATTCAATTCAAAGCTAAGAATATTTCAGTCTATATAAATAATGTAAGATTTATAATAACAAAATTATTATGTTTTCTAGCAATGCATGGAGATATATTATTAGGAAATAATTTTATATATCAGCAATTACCATTTGCTATTGATAAAAATATAATTATGTTATCTATAGAAAAAACTTTTATAGAAATACCATTAGTAGAAAATCATAAATTTATATGTGATAAAAATTTCTCACCACCAAGAAAAAAAGAACAAATAAACCAAATTGAAACAAATCATTGGTTATTTAAAATATTAAAAAATAATTTTAGTGAAGAACCATTAAAACTATGGCAAAATAGTTTTGATGATCAAATTAAAGAATTATTAGACAAATGATTAATAGAATAAACTAATAGTCCACATTTCAGTCTAACTTTTATGGTTAGAAACCATGCACAAATAAAAAGAGGGGAAGCTAGGATGGTAATTAATTATAAAAGATTAAATAAAAATATTATTTTTGATGGATATTTTATTTTAAGAAAGAATGTTTTAATTAATCAGGCAAAACATGTCAAATATTTTAGTAAGTTTGACTGTAAATCCGGTTTTTGGCAAATCATTCTAATCGAAGAATCTAAACCATTAACAACTTTTAGTGCACCTAATGGACACTACTAATGGAAGGTAATGCCATTTGGATTATGTAATGCACCACAAATATTTTAGAGATTGATGTATTCTATTTTTAATAAATATAAGAAATTTTGTATTGTATATATAAATGATATTTTAATATTTTCAGAAACATTAGAGTTATATAGAAAAAACTTAAATATTATTTCTCAAGAATTCATAAAACATGGAATTATATTAAGTCTTAAGAAAATAGAGTTAGAAAAAACAGAACAGAAATAGAATTTTTAGGATTAAAGTTATCTACAGATGGTCCTCAACTACAAGATCATATTATAGTCAAAATAAAAGAATTTCCTGAAATAATTGAAGATAAAAAACAGCTTCAATAATTTTTTGCAACAATAAATTATGGTAAAAATTTCTTTCCAAACCTATTAAAAAAGATAGGAATGTTATATGAAAAATTAAAAAAGGACAAACCTTTTAGTTGGTCTAAAAAAGATTCAAAAATTATAAGAAAGTTAAAATCTGAAATAAATCAGATTTCTAAAATTTATTTACCTAAACAAGGTGATAAATTGATTTTAGAAACAGATGCTTCACAAAATCATTTGGATGTATTTTAAAAGCTAAAACTAAGAATAATGAAGAATTAGTATGCGGATATAGTTAAGGAAAATTTAAGCAAAATGAAATTAATTATGTTATATTTGAAAAAGAATTATTAGCTATAAAGAAATGAATAATTTTTTTTTATATATTTAGCACCTAAAAAATTTATCATAAAAATTGATAATTAGGCTGTTAAACAGTTTCTTACTAATTAAAATTTAGAAACAGTACCAAGAAGAATTAGATGGCATAATGAATTATGTACTTTTAATTTTGAAGTTTTATATGTTAAAGGTACTGACAATGTTATTGCTGATTATCTTAGTAGGTCTTATGGACAAAAGTAAACAACTTTTAGAAAAAGTTAGTGAATGGACAACTGTTTGTAAAAAGCGAAATGATTTCAATCTAAGAAATCATTGTCCTAGTTTTATAAGAATACCTTCTCAAGCACCATTTTATCCTAATCAAGGATATTATGTTCCATAACCATTGGCATGACAACCAGTCCCAACTTAGACTTTTATGCCACAGGTAAATTATTTACCTTGGTCACAAGATTCAAATTTTGTATACCAAGCTAATTATGCAGAAGTGATTTAAAAAGAAGAAAAATTTTGTGTAAAAGAAAATTTGTTGAAAACACAACAAATGAGTGAGGTAAAAGATTTTTATATTTCAGGTTTACCATTAGAAATATACAATATTATTAATGGAATATGGAAAATTCATATTACTGAACAAAGAGTGAATTTCAGGAGAACTTTTACTAAACTTTCGCAATTTTTAGTTGAAAAAACAACTAAAGAGCAAGAATGTCATGATTTATTATTAAAATCTATTTTTATCGTAAATAGGATGATTTTGAAATAGGATACTTAGACCTTAAGGAGATAAATAATATTCTTGATACAGTTCAATATTTTAAAAATATGGAAACTAATAACCCAATTCACAATAAATTATTTAGATTATGTTTTTATAATAAAGCTAAATATATTTTACCAATAGAAATATTTTCAAAAATTAATAAATGCATCTGCAAATAATAAGATGTATTTCAGAAATCCTTTTCTGAATATTTTTATCAATCTTTTGTTTTTACAAACATTTTGGGAGAAAAATTTCCTGCTATAAAATTTAGACTTGATCATGAACCATTTAATACAAGCGGTATTGAATGGGGTTTTGTTAAAGAATTCACAGTTCAAAATTTTTCTTTTCATTTAATAAATTTTTTTTCAGCATTTATTAAATCTATGATAATACGTAGAGCACATAAAGATGATTATGTAAAATATTATCATATTGATATTAGTAGCCTAATTGGTATAGCTGAAAAAAAATTCTATCAGCCATATCAAATATGGAATTTTAAAGTTGTGCTTGAAGGACCCTTACTCTCAACAGCAAATGAAGAAGACAAAGAGTGCTTGAAAAAATACATTGACAAGTGCTATAATAATCCTACTTATTATCAAATCCAAGCCGGAATTGATCTGATGGTCAAAGCTAATGACATTTTGACGAAAACAACATATCGTTTTTGAACCGACGGAAAAAGAATTTTTGCATATGATTATGGTTTTGACAATACGCAAAACGAGCTAGATGAGCATGTTATTCAGCTATTAAAAAGATAGCTAATATGAAAATTGCTAATTTTCCATCAAATGTTACTGAAGATATCAAGAACAAATGGAAAAATTGGAATTCACCTCGAATATCCAATGATTCATTAAATCTGGATGAAATTAAAGAAATAAATCTTGATAATGTTCAAGAAGATTAGATGAACATGTGGAAACCACCGCATTCATAAAAGACAAAAAATAATGTCAGATGGAAAGCATCCATAAAGGCATTAATTTTAAGGAAGAAATTAGGTAAAAAGCATTAATTTCAAGAAAGATATTTAGCAATAAATATGGGACGTGAAGCTTATATGAAGAATTGTTAAAAAATTACCTTATAAAATGGGGAATGGATTATCTAACTAGGGCATTCAAAATCTAGATTCAAAATCTAGTATTCAAATCTTCTATGTAATATTTTTTTTTAGAGTTCTCAACTACTATTTTCTGTAAATTTCTTTGTAGCATCGTCTTTAAATTAGAAGCCAAGTAGAAGGTGTACTGCCAACTCCCTTTTGCAGAATTTTCTTCAGTTTGGACCCAAACCATCCTAATACTTTGTCTTCTAATGGAAATTACACCAATTTATATTTACACGTAAACAATTCTAAAGTTATAATTAGATTCACATTTTGACACTCAAAAAGAAAAACTCAAGGTTGAAGTTTGAACCAATAAAGGAATATTAAAAATAAATCCCATATGATGATATGATAATTATGGGTATTCATCATCTCAATTATAGTTTGAATTCAATTTATGTTAATTGAATCTATTGTTCGGATTTTATGTTATTATTATAATCCATAAAAAAATATTAAAAATAATAAAGAAATAAATAATCAATTTTCTATTTCCACTACAAGAGAAGGGAAGGGCTTGTTACTATAATCCACCAAAAAAATATTAAAAATAATAGAAATAAATAATCAATTTTCTATTTCCATTACAAGAGAAGGGAAGGGATTGATGTTCATTGCGTGGACGAAATGTCAAATTCTTAATCCCATTCCCCACCGACATCCCTTCTAACTATACAAACATAATTATATTAATATTAATAGATAATGCAAGCAGGGGCGAAGATAAACAAATTTTTATTTAGATTTTTAAAAATATTTTAAAATTTTAAATTAGTAAAAGTAAAATTATATTTTGGTCTCTTTAAAAATGATAAAATTTTAATATAATTTTTTAAAAATTATATTTTTATTATCGTAAAAATTACAATTTAATTTCGACCCTTTAAAAAAATTTATTCTATTTGATTTTTCATCTTTTTTGTTACATCACTCAAAATCGATAAAAAAATTAATGTTTTTATTTTATTGACGTGACATATGAATGACACTTCAACTTTTAATTAATTTTTTTAAAATTTTAAAAAGTCAACAAATTTATAAAAATCATTGAAGGAGTATAAAAATTATAAAAAAATTATTTTTTAAAATTTTTTAAAATTTTATAAAGTTAGTTAAATATGTGAATCTGAAGGAGGCATGGAGGGTCTTGGCCCAGGGGCGAAGCTATAATTTTTTTTAGGGCGAAATTAAATTGTAATTTTTACAATAGTAAAAATGTAATTTCACAATTTGAAAAGTCTATATTTTGTATAATTTTTAAAGGATTAAATCATTTTTTATCATTTTTATGAAGTCAAAGTGCAATTTTATCTTTATTAATTTAAAACTTTAAAAATTTTAAAGGACTTACATGAAAAAATTTTCATTTTAGGGGGAGCTAAGGCCCTTCCAACCCCTTAGATACACCCCTGCTTGGTCGCCCAAAAAATAAAAAATTTTCAATTCAATCCTCTTATAAATAAAGAAACTATAAATTAACATATATAGTAAAATTGCACTTTAGCCATGTGAAAATGAAATATTTTTTATTTAGTCCCTTTAAAAAAATGAAATTATAAATTAATATATAATAAACTTATATTTTGATCTATGAAAGAACTATAATTAAATTAAAAAAAATTCTGGATTCGCCCTTACTAATATTTCATCCATATGGTAATCTATGTGTATGACATGTCAGTAAAGTTAAATATTAGCTTTTCCATTCATGTTGGAGTGATTTGATAAAAAATGTAAGTTTAAAGACTAAAGAAGCCGACACTTTATGGAAGGCTAGAATGACTTTTTTGTAAAGTTGAAGAACCAAAATGTCATTATCCCTATTAATTAAAAGTTTATAAAAATAACAAATTGAATATTTAGTTTTAATGGTAAATTGAAAGTTTAAATTATGTACTCAAGTTCAATTTTTATTAATTTAATATAAAAATCTAAAAAATAAAAATATCATCACAATAAATTCATTTAACTTTATAAAATACGCGATTTTTTAATCATTTTACAACTGATTTGGGATCTAGTTAATGGTAATATCAATTTAGTTAAATGCTTAAATATAGTATTAGATTATGGTACACCTACGATATTTGTGAAAGTTTTATGTAACAAATTAAAAAAAAAATCGATAGAATAATCAAATATGACTTCGATTGAAATGATAAAATTGAGTTAATAAAATTCATCCCATCATGTGTAAATATTTCTTTTAAAATTCATGTGTAAATATTAATTTTAGATTATTTTATGTGAAAAGAACATTTTTTTGAGTGATCAAAATGAAAGTAATTTAAAAGTTGGAAGATCAAAAAGATCATAAATTAAAATTATTTGTATATTACAAAGATTTAAATTGAGATGATTTTCGAATTATTTTTATCATCATAAATTAAATATTAAATTAAATTATAAAACATGTTTGATATATTTCTTAAAATTAAGTATGAAATATAATTAAAATGTTTAATAAATGTAATTTTTAGAAATTTAAAGTTAAAGCATTAAATGGTAATACTATAAAATAAAATAAAATAAATTGAAAAAAAATTCTATATAAATAGATAGCTTTTTATCTACTTATCATTTCATACTTTTTATTGAATTTTTTTATAACTTATTTTTTTATAGAATTATCAAATGTGTTGAAAATTATTTCCAATTAATTTAATTTTTCCATACATCATCAAACAAAAGTTTTATATATTAAGACTCCATACTTAAAATTCCATAATCTCAATCTTGTCAAACACAAACAAGAACTCGTGGTCTGATCATAGTACACTACTACTTTTCCTACAATATTTTTATTTAACTCTCGTTTTTAGTGTAGGCTTTAGAGAAAAAGGTGAAGGAGGTGATGGATTTTGTCGGCCAAATTTGGATTTATCTTTAAGGAAGATCAACGTGGCGGCCGTCCCTCTGCAGCCAAGTGGGAAACTAATGCTTCTTGCTTCTGCAGTCTCCCCTCTCCCTCCCTCTTAATTATATATATGTATCGTTTTCCATTATTGCTTTCGAAGCAAAGGGTACTCTTTGATTGAACCAAACTAGTCTCCTGCTTCTTTTGTTCTTTTTAAATTGTTATGGCTTTCAAGTTATAATCTTTAGAAACAAAATTGAGAACCCATAATAAAAAGAAGGGTTTATTTTAGTTTAGGGTTTAGGGTTTAGGGTATTTCAATGAAAGGAGATTATTGTTCAAGTTCAACAAGTGGAGAGAAGCGAAAGATGCAACACCACCAACAACCGTTCAGAGGGATAAGGATGAGAAAGTGGGGGAAATGGGTCGCTGAAATCCGAGAGCCAAACAAGAGGTCTAGGATTTGGTTGGGTTCTTACTCCACACCCATAGCCGCTGCTCGTGCCTACGACACCGCTGTCTTCTACTTGCGTGGACCTTCCGCTAGGCTCAACTTCCCTGACCTTATATTACAAGAGGACGATGAACTTAGAGACATCTCACCCGCTTCCATACGAAAGAAAGCCATCGAGGTAGGTGCTAAAGTCGACGCTCTACACACCACCTCCCTTCATCATCATCATGCTTCTAATTCATCGGAATCATCAAACCCTCCTCGAGTTTTCTCCAAACCCGATTTGAACAAGTACCCTGAAACTTCTGATGAAGATTCTGTCTGATAAGTTTAGGTTTTAATTTGGATTGTAACTTGTGAGATGAATAATATAGAATGACTACTGGCTTAGCTATTCACGTTCGAATAGGACGTGGCTCGCATCTTCATGCATCAGGTTACACCACGAGCACAAGCATTTTCTTTCCAAAAGCGGAACCCCATCTCTCATTGTTGGAGCACACAGAGTTGAAATCACCTGCAACGCACCAACTACAAGAGTTGTTGTTCATATAATTTAGAATCTCGCACCACAATTACTTCCTTTTAGAAGCACCGCACTAGGCGTAGACATTGCAAATGGCAGTATTGAACTCATGTTCCTTCCAACATCCTTCAACAACCAGATAGTTTTGAAGCTAAATTAATCTCTATTCCACAAATCAATAAGCCCCTAACTTGCCTATCGAATCAACCCATCTTCCTTCACAATGAGAAATTCTCCAAATCGACATCATTAACCTCCTCCAGTTTTGTTTCTTGTAGGAGTACCTTATCCAATTTGCACTGATTCACAATTCTTCTCAGCATACCCTTTTTTTTTGATGAATAAAGGAAGCAAAACTTAGCTAAACCCTAAAGGTTGTCTAAACCTCCATTGTGATGGCTTCCTGGAAGACCATTGGAACTTGTGGAGCTGATCACCCTCCTTTCTCGTGCTTGTGTACTACAAAACTGATTCGCCCATGCTACAGAAATTTTAATTTTTTCCATGAAGTCCGAGGAGATGCCTTGAAACACTAAAGTGTTACGATTCTTCCACAATCTCCAGATAAGGATTCCAAACAGTGTAGACCATGAGGTGTTGCTACTTTCTAAGTGTCCATTACTAGACAGGTTAGATTCGAGCAACTGTTCCAGCGAGCTTGAGAAGAAAGCTAACCATTTACCCTTGGGATGAAGAAGTTCCATACGATCTCGGCTTCTTTACAGTCTCTTAAGACATGCAGCGTTTCCTCAATGGCTTGATGACAGATCGGGCATGACGGGTCTTGTGCAATGGATCGTCGGACTCTTTCCTGGTTTGTTAGTAACTTTTGCTTGAGTGTTAACCAGAGGAAGAGACGCACTTGGTAGGGACCAAAATACTTCCAAACTAACTTCCATTTCCCATCTCGATCATGCCAAGAGCTTTCCTTAACCATACGATAGGCGGATTTGAGCGAGAAGTTGCCATCTTTTGATGATGCCCAGCGCACTCTGTCCATGCCAGCTGTAGTATGTGGCGGAGGGATATTAAGAATTTTGTGAATAATGCTTTCAGGAAGATGCTCCTGAAGAACCGAGAAATCCCACGCTCTATTTTCGTCCACCATATTTTTTAAAGAACAATCGGAAGAGGTTGATCAGGAGCAGCGACTTAAGTGCTTTAGAGGGCCAATATTTGGGACCCTGGGATCATTCCAACATCGGATAACTTCCCCTGATCCAATTGCCCAGTATAGATTCTTTTTAAGCTCAGGCCATACCTTCGCAAGCCCTTGCCAAATGGGCGAGCAATTCCTCCGATCAATACTATCCAGGGTTTTAGTATCCATCTTATATTTTGAGCGCAAAACTTGCACCCATAACGCGTCATCTTTCGTTATGAGATTGCACCCATACCTTTTTTCACATTTGTTCCCAAACCACCAACGTTCCATGACAATATGTTTAACCCATACGCCTAGAAAGTTACCTTTATCTCTTTAAGGACCCATCCTCTGTAGGCCCATAAAAAATAAAGTTTGTGCCTTTATCTTCTTCATAGTCTGCACCAACTTTTATGGGCTCATTTTTCTCAAGTATGCCCATTTCATCGCTCCTTCATTAACCAAATCCACTGTCTGCCTATTCTTTAATTCTCCCACCATTATTCCATCTGAGTTATTCCCCCAATCGACAGCTTTATCGTCCCTATTAATGCTATGGGTCACGTCGTGTTGAAACTCTTTTTCCAACACATTCTTCATATTCGACAGTCATCATTTGATTTGGTTATCAACTCATCATTATCATGATGGAAAATATAGACCTCATATATATGGATACCCTTAAAAAAAAATTCAAAATTTGCCTCAAACTATCAAGCTAGCAACGCAATCTCAAAGCTTACCCAAATCTCGCCACAAAGGTTTAACAAAATACGCCACAAAAGCATCACAAAATTCACAACAAAAGCTTTTCAAAAAATTTCGTGTTTATTGTCCCGACGAACCTTTTCTCAAAGTGCCATGAGATTTCTCTCACATGATCTTTTATATATCTTCATATTGTGTTCTACTAGTTTAATTTACATCTAACTGGAGGCTACACCATGAGTATTCTCATTATTAGGTCTGACCTTTGGATCGTCTGGAAGTGCAGCCGCCCAAAACCCAAAGTTGAAAGGGATCCAAAATATTATTTTCCAGTTTTTATGGAGCCAATTTTTTTTAACTTTTAAAAGCCAAAAAATTTTGTTTTTCAGTTTTTAAGGGCCCAATTATTTTTTTTAGCTTTTAAGGTCTCAAAAATATTTTTTTACCAACTTTTAAGGGACATAAAATTTTTTTCTCCAACTTTTAAGGAACCTAAAACCCCATTTATTGTTTTGCCTAGAACTCCAAAAATATCAAAAACAGGTCCGCTCATTATCATACAATGTCATAGGTCTCTACTACATGGCTTTACACATATCTTCATGTTGTGATCTGCCAGTCCGATTAGCATTATAATTGCCCTGCCGGAGGCAACACAAATAGATCACTTTCTCACCTTTTTACATATCTTAAATTTGTCAGGTATTGAAATCATTTAACGAGATTGTATTAGGCAATGACTACATACAAGACAACAACAACATCTTATTCATGCAATACATTATATACCTCATTTGTAAACATGAAGAAACCTTACAATACTTCACATGAGAAAGGATTGTATGAAACAGGGATATTATCCCTTTCCAATAGTTTTATGACACATTAACAATTTCATCCTAAATTTCAGGATTTTAATTGTAATTTGATTTTTTTCAGGATGAAAATGTTGAAATTAAGAATGAAAATACTGATGTGGTATAAAACTATTGGAAAAGGGACACAAATGACGTGGTGTCACTGTTTCATTCAATCCTTTTGCACTTCACACACACATACACTCATCAATTATTTGAGAAGATGCCAACATGCGAATAACCATTGTAAATTAACATCCATAAGTCAGGTTAAAGACTCATTTGAAACTCACTTTCACTTCAACTCAGAGTTTCTGCTCCAATGATCCTACCCGAACCACCAGCAACAACTGCTCAAAAGATTATGGAACTTCTATTAAATTCCCATTTTAAACAGTTTACTAACATCCCAATTACAGATGACCCCCATGCAAGTTCTCCTATTTACACCCTACCATTTTTATGCTTCTTAACATCCTTACTCATTCAAAATCATAACATGCAAAGCCATCAGACTTACCAAGAGGTTGAAACATCCACCAATTAACCCAAAAACCTTAGCTTTCAGTTCAAAAAAGAAGTGAATATTTAGGTTTAAGAAGAAGAACCAAAGAGTAGAACAAAAGAAAAACTATCTGAATGTTCACTTTTTATCGTATTTATACTCAGTTCTCTTTTAGTGGATCTTGACAAGTGTCAAATGTTTTCAGAAATTGTCTCTTAAATACCCTACCAAAACAAAAAATATATATAAAAAGGAAATTTGGATGCAGATACTATTTGACTAGTCAAGTCCATTTAGTTGACTCTTAACCAATCCCATTCAGGACCCACTTGCATAGTGTTCGAGCAAATCGGGTGTACCATACCGTTTTTCAAAATTCCATATTAATAATATTATAATTCTAAGTTAAAGTCGGTTTAAATTAATGAAAGTTTTTCTTATAACAAACCAATGCAAGCAAAGGAAGGGCTTTACAAAATTACTTCGATGATCGAATGTAATGCCTTTGATTTAACCGAAACTCCTAAATCAGGTCGGGGATGTTACACATTTGTGATAGAATTTCTAGTTATACATAAAATGTTGATTGAGTTGGTGTCACGAATAAACTCGACACCAACTCAACTGTGAATTTACTAAAACTACCTTTACTTTAAAAGGTAATTAATATTATTATAAAGATATTTCTTTCTTTCCATATTTTTATTTTATCTTCAAATAAAACAATGAAAAAATATTATTTGAGAATAGAATATAATACCAACAAATTCACATAAAAAATTATTATCACTCCACTAATAATCATTTGTTAATATAATTTTATAAATTTTTTAATAACAAAATATTTTCGTTCACCCATATAATGAGTGTGATAAAAATCCGACATTTATAAAGTAATTAATATTATTTTGAGAATAGTATTATCTTTTAATATTTTTATATAAAACAAAACATATGCATAATCTATATATTTAAGTATTTTGTTGAGTTATTATCACCTACTAAGGGTTTTTAACTCAATTGTTGGGCATCTGTTCATCATTAAATTGTATGTATTAGTCTATTACTAACGGCTAACGCTTTCTGGGTTTTTTTTTTCGTTCTCCCCCCACAACCTTTTGATGATGAACTAAATATGTCCACTTCTTTAAATTGATTTATAGCTTTTCTTTTTAATGTTATTGACTTCCATCGTCAACTGAACTTCAGAGCTTTACATTTTCAAAGAACAGAAAACAAAACCCTTTTTTTTTAAAAAAAATGGATCACAAACTCCCAATCTCCACCAGCAGACAAAGAAATCCAATATCCACAAAGAGCAAAAAGGAAAAAAGGTTGACAAATTGTGACTTGAAAAATGGAGTCTCTCTTTTTGGAGGGAAAATGGGATCAATGGCTGTGAATGTGAAGTTCATGGGGCCATTCTCAGGTAGGTTTCAGACAAGAAATGAGTCGTGGGACACGGATTTTTGTCTTTTGGCACTTAAACCAATGGTAATATCGGTGGTAGAGAATGGCTTTAAAGTTTAAAGTTTAAACACTACAGAAAGAATAATGCAATAAGTTAGAAGAATGAAGGTAGACACGGGAAACAGACATTTAAACTTTTAAGGAGTGTGAGAGGTCAAGATTTTTAACTTTTTCTTTTGAGTTTGTGGGAACTCCACAAAGAGGTTAAAACAAATATACAGTAGAAGAAGAAAAAAGGGGTTTGGGATAGGAAGGAAAAGCAAAGAAAGAGTGAAAGGGGAAAAGTTTGTATAGTGAGGATGTTTCAGTGCCATCAATTCCAACTCTGCTTCGACTGTCATCCATTTGATATTAGCTTCGGAATTCAATCCCTCTTTTCCCTGCACATTTGCACCTCCTTTCCTTTACACGACATGACCATTTTCTCACCCGTGCCATCATGTTCTTCATTTCCCTACTATCTTTCTCGATATCAAGAACGGATTTTGTATAGTTAATTGCATGACATAATCACCCATCTAAATCTCTAGTTGCTGATATATTTCAATCTGAACAATGGCTGCATGCCCACATTTTTGCTTTTATTTTATCATGGTTTAAAGCAGTAAAACAAACTGTTTCTCCCTCCATCCTCTTCTATCAACTTCCCAAGCTGAAAAGATTTCCAAGCAAGACGATATTCTAAGAGCTTAGAAATGAGAAGTCTTTTGGCTAAAGTGGGAGGAGATGACCCTTTTCATTATTATAATATTTTGAATATCAAACCAATATATTATCTACGAATTATTATAGTTATATTTATATTTAAATAAAAAAATTGATGAGTAGGGTAGAGAGTAAATTTACAATATGTCAAAAAATCTTCCACAATGAAAATACATTAAAATGATTAAGAAATATTTTATTATTTATAATATTTTGAATATCAAACTAATTGATATGTTTTAATTATGCATATTAATTATTATTTTGAATAATGTTATTTTTCATTAGTTACTTAAAATTAAAATTATTTTGTTTAAATTATAAAATTTAAATATATAAAATCACATGCAATATATGTGTCAATGTGATCATAAATTAGGTTAGACTATTCTAAGATTCGATTCTAAAAGAAATTTTAAGATTGAGCTCGAGCTCGGCCAAACCAACCCACCTAATAGTCTATTTTATTATTTAAGAAATATGTTTTAAATATCTTCCAACTCACTTATTGTGGGATCAAGTCATGAGATTAATTGAATGGGAAGTAAATAGTATGCTAGTTGAATTTAGTAGAAATTAAAATAGAGAAATATTACAAACGGAATTAAAATGTAGCAGAAATATAACAAAATAAAGGGAATTAAAAAAATTAGAAAACGAAACATCAAACCAGCAAAACAGGTCCAGTGGGCCGCAACAACAGGGATGAAATGAAACATTGGAGAAAGGAAGCAATAAACAAAACTTCTTGTCTCTATCCACCTATACGCTTAATGATCAAAGTAGGAGTGGTGAACGAAACTAATAATATTGCAGGCTGCTTCGCAAAACAGATCTGATTGCATCGGTAAACGAACCACAAAAAGAGATCAAACTATTGAAAGACCACCGATAACCCAAATCAGATCCGAGCGTTATGAGAAAACTATCCACGAATGCAAATCTACCACAAAGGTAGACGAATACGTGCCATAAGACAGAAGCGAGCCACAAGGCAGAGGAAAAGCGTGCCACAAAGACAAATAAAAATTAGAAGAAAACCAAAATATAAAAGAAAATAAGAACTGAATACAAAAAGTTAATGGGTCAACTTGAAAAATAACTATTGGAATGGGCCAATTTTACAAAAATGCGCGTACGTGGCATCGTTTTCAGAGTTTTTTTTCGTAAAAGCGCTTCCACGTGGAAGCTTTTTTTCATTGTGTCAACAAAAAACGCACTGACGTAGAAGTGTTTTACAATAAAGCTTTCACGTGGGAGCGCTTTTGCCCGTATTTTCCCCAGTTGGTTATTTGCAACTTAGGGTCGGTGTTACAAAAAAGCTTCCATGTGGATGCTTCTTTGAAAAACGCTTCTACGTTAGCATATTTTTTATTGACATAAAAATTTTTTTACACGTGAAAGCACTTTTCTGAAAAATCCTTAAAACAACGTAACATAAGCATGTTTTTGTAAAAGCATATTCTAATAATTATTTTCAAGTTGATCTATTTTCATAAATAATTTTGAAAATAAATTTTTAATGGTACATGACCCGGTAGTTAGGGTTTGGAACGCTAACAGTATGTTTTACTTTTAGTTAAATAAAGTAAAATGAGTTATGATATAACTTTACTTTCTTTCTTTTTTTATTTATGATGATGGAATGTGGTCCATAGACACGTGCAAATGATGCCTTTCTCTTTCTAATCATGCCTTCCCACCGTTTCTTCCACTCTCTGGGATCCACTCCTCTTATCATCTACATCCGACTATACCTTTCATCTACATACACATTCGTTATTCATTTTTAATTATAATATCTTAATTATTTAATATATATATATATATATATAGATATAATATCTTAATAAATGCTTTTTTAAATTCAAAATGTTTTTTTATAATAATCACAATTTTCCTTATCCAGTTTAAAATTTAAATCAACTCTATTCAAATCGAAAGTAATATTCAAATAAATAGTATATATTGTTGTTGTTTGTGATATCAAAAATCTCATTTCATGAATTTCTAGAACGAAAACAAAACAAAACAAAATTGATACAAACCCTTATTTTTCATTAGATAAGGAAGAAAGAAGTTTGTAATTATGAGAAACATTCCACCCATTTGATAAATTTTGACTGTCCATTCAAGTGTCCTAAAACGATAAGTATTTGCATAAAATTTTATTTTTTAAAAAGATATTCATGAACATACATGCATGTAATTTAATGATTGGGTCAATCCAGCACTTATTCTCTGAAAGTGGAAAAAGACAATGGGATTTTAAGTTCAGTTTTGATGAGCTGCAATTTTTCTGCCCTTTGTTCGGTGGTTTTTGGTCCAATTCTAGGACACCTCATTCGTTGCTGCTTTTGTTGAATCATTGCTCAGCTTTTGTTTTTCTCACCATTAATAAAAAAATATAAGTAATTTAATTCATGTAGCAAATAGATTTTTTTGTTAAAATTTTCTTTTTTTATTATTATTATAAATTGATATGATTAGAAAAGTAATAAAATAATAACGTTATGTGTGTCATGTGTATCTTATAATATATTTCATTTTCATTATATTTCATGATCGGAGATTAAACTCTTAATCTTATAGTAAAAAAAATAAGGTGAATAACAATCACATAATACCTTGTAGTTTAAAAATAAATATTCAATATTTAGTTTATTAATAATTAATTACAGCATCACTTTATTAATTAAACAAATAAGAACTTTTTATGGGTAAATTAAAATGTTTAATAGGCTTAAACATAAATACAAATAATTCATTTAAGATTAAAGATAAAATTTTAAAAATTAATATTTTAGTTATAAATGTATAAATTATGAGGTAGTAAATATTAACACCTCAAAGAAAGAAAACAGAAAGAACTCAAGTGAACCTCATGTAATTATCTTATGGTCAAAAGTGTTCTTCATCTCAAGTGTGATTTAGATTCAAGTCGTGTTAATTACGTTGATTGTTCGTATTTTACTCTGTTATTGTAATTCATAAAAAAAAAAAATCACTCAATTTCCCAGTTGGTATGTGCTTCCCCTAGTACTTAGAGGAAAATCTGGATTTGCCCATAAAGAAAGAAAGAAGAAACTAAAAGTAAAGTAATAATCAGCCTTACATGTGATATGTATTGAAAAGGAAAATAAGATTAGGAGCATAATCATGTCTGCCTATGTAAAGATTGGGGGAGGATTTAACGTGGGAAAAATGTTATTTCTTTTTAGTTTTTGTCGTGATTGGAGGGGATTTTATTTTTTTTATGTATCCTAAATTATCATATAGTCACAATAAAATTATCTCACGATTTTGAGAATATGATAAACATCTTTGATCATAGTTAAATGTTAAAATTTCGAGGGAAATTCGATAATATAAATGCAATCCGAAAAATTAGTATTTGTATAATGTCTAATTAATTTTTTTATAAGATTGTTGAGTTTGGTATTATAAATAAATTCAATGTTGAAAAGAAGACAAAGTTATTACTATGTAGTACTGCAGTGGCATTGTAGGTGAAAAATAGTATTATATATAAAATTTATTTTAAAAAATAATGATATTTAATAAAAGAGTGGATCATTTTCTAATGATGAGATGTTAAATGAATAATAATGGATAATTTAATTAACAACTTATTTTTAGTGAAAGAACTATTAAATTTAAAAATAAAAGACTATTTAGAATGAAAAGAAAAAGAAAAAAAAGTAATAAATTTTTTTAGCTTCCATATTGTTGATTAAAGTAGTGATAAGGGAGGTTAGAGGTGATTCACATAAAGTATGATCATAGCGTCCATATTAATGAAGTAACATGTAATCTGTCACACTTCAAAATTGGTGAATCCGAGAGAAAGGAGAATAGATGTGATGGTTATTTGTTTCAGCGCACTATTGGAGTATAATCTGCCACTTCTCAGAATTTTGGCAAGTTAAACCCTGACGCATAATGTATGCGCTCACATAGAATCGGAGGTTTTCATCTTGAGATGTTTCCTATTTGAAGGAGAGCACACCTCAGGATATGATCGAGAATTACGCTCATATCAAATATATGAGAAAATGTTGGGAGATTAGATCATCTTGAAGAGCATGCCTTATTAGAGTTACCGCCAAAGGTGTGGTACGTCCGGTTTGCTCGAACTCTGTACAAGGTGGGTTCCATAACGTGATTGGTTAGGAGTCAAGCAAATGGATTGACTGGTCATACAACATCTAGACCAGATTATCTTTTATATTTTTCTCGGTTTTTGTAGGGCATTTAAGGGACAATTTCTATATGAATTTGATTCTTGTCAAGATCCACTGAGAGAGAACTGAGTATATATATGGTAAGAAGGGAACATTTAGATAGTTTTCTTCTGTTCTACGCTTTGGTTCTTGTAACACCCGATCTCAGTTGAATTGGTTTAACCCGAATCTAGTGAGCTACATTAGCCATTAGAATGACTCTCCATTAACTCCCAAGCTAACCTCCAACACACCACGTATATACATCCTATATTGTTCTAAGTTATAACACAACAGCGGAATAAAATCATACATAGAATGTAAAACATTTGAGCTTATCGAACAAATAGAGGAAAGGGTTTGCATGTCACCTAAACAGTAAAATTTAAAGGTTCGCATATCAAACAGGCTTCGCAACAAAAGGCGTTCATGCAAGGGTTCTCACACTTTTAGAGGGTTCGCTAAATAGTAAGGTTATCACTACTAAGGGTTCGCATGCATATTGGGAGTTGCAAACATACAAGGGTCGTATGAAATGGTTTTTTTTTTTTGTAGTATAACTGACTCACATGTGGGATTAAGACGTTCTTTGACAAGATTAAAAGAATACAACATGACACGCATGCAAAGAGGAATAAGGAAACATCAAACTTTATTTATACCGAGAATAAAAGGTTAGCAACAAGAGTTTATTCCAAAGGTTTTGCAGAATAAATAAATTAAATTTAAGGAAATTGTTTCAATAACAATAGCAAACTTTAATAAAACTAAACCCCACACAAATAACCCCATTGCCTTTTTGCCAAATTCGCAGATATTTGTTCAAGGAGTAGCCTTGCCCAAGTCATCTACCTCGTCATTGCCATTCGCGACCTACTTTCCTGTGAGGTAAAAGAGGAGTGAGTGAGTTCATTAAGAACTCAGTGAAAATACAAGAGACATCAACGCGTGCCTTAAGAAAATACGGAGTTTAAAACATAAGCTTTATTCCAAAAACTATTTTGCGAGCGTAAGGGTGTGAGACCTAGTTCGCAGTTACTTGCTTGTCAGAAAAACATATAAGTTTGAAAACGGATTCGCATGTACTTTGTTGAAATCATGCTTAAAACCTTAGTTTGTTCTTGAAAGGAAAGCTTAAAAAAGATAAACATGTAATTGTGCTTGTTCTTGTTCTTATTCTTATACTTGTATTGTTAATAACAGTTTCATATTAAAAACTTGTTCATAATCACTTGCCATTGTCTTTTGTTAGATAAGAGAATTTCCTTATAGCGCCTCACTTATGACTCAGAGAGTCCTTAACATGTCCCATATGTGTAGCAATAAGCTAAACACTCTCCTATACACCAACATGTCCTTGTGAATGGTGCATAGCTCAACATTCCCTTATCCCTCATATGTCCGAGGGCCTTAATGCCCAAATCACAAAGCTTATAGGTGAGTACTCACAATCCTATGGCATGCCATTATATCCAACATATAAGCTCACATAAAAGCACTTATTCATATAGAGCTCGCACAAAAAGCCCTTAAAACACAGTTTATAAAATCGTATTTTAAAACATAGGCTCACATAGGAGCATGCATAAAACATAACTTGAAAACAGATTCTTAGAACTTAAAAATAGAGTTTTATAGAAAAACATACTCTTGGAAATTAGTTTAAAAACCCAAATTTCTTGGAAAACAAAATAGTTCGCACACAGTAATGAACCCTAAACACTCACCGAAAAGTTCAAAATTTTAAACGAGTTTTTCTTTGCCTTTATCCTTGTTAGTAGATAGTCTGGTTGGTTCACAACATACATACATGAATATACACAAATTACTAAACAAACAGAGCATACACAAACATATGTACGAACCTAGCTTTTTGGACAATCAAACCTAACAGGATAGAAACTTACCCTAGTTGCTAGGAACTTGATTCTGAATAGAGACTTGACAACAGAATAATCGATGAGAGAATTTTCACGGGATAAGAGTTGTATTTATAATCATTGAGTGTCTTAGTAATATTAAGATACCTTAATCGACTTAGGAAAGGAGTTACATCTACAAAAAGTATCCTAGATACATAATATCTTATTTTTATAATTTAAGTCTAGCTCAACTTTTAATTGGCGAACCCCTTATTACATCTTTTGGCGTACATTGCTTTGTCGTATCTCTGGCGAACTCCTTACAGATATACTTTTGGCAAACCCCTAAATTGCTGAAACATTGGCGAACCTTCACTTGTAAGGCCAAAACTTCCAGGTCGTATCTCGGGATGTTACAATTCTTCTAAAAACTAAATATTATCTTCTTCTTTTTTAACCTGGAAGCTAAGGTCTTTGGGTTAGTCAGTAGATGTTTCAACCTCCTGGTAAGTCTAATAGCTCTACATGTTATGATTTTGGAAGAGTAAGTATGTTAAGAGGCATAAAAACAGTAAGTTATGAATAGGAGTTATTGCATGGGGGTCGTCTATAATTAAGATGTTAGTAAACTGCCTGTAAATGGGATTTTAATGGAAGTTCCATAATCTTTTAAGCAGTTGCTGCTGATTTGGGTAAGATCATCAGAACATGAACTTTGAGATGAAGTGAATGTGAGTTTCAGGTAAGTCTTTTAAGCAATTATGGGGCATATGGGATGATTTACTTTTACTACAAAAAAGGGACATGATGGGCTTTGATTCAAACAGATTGCTTAGAGGTGGTCAAAGTTATCCAAGAAGGTTACTCTGCGTCTTTGAATTCGGCTTTGCTTCGACGAATTCAACAGATGCTACAAAGCAAAAACCATTGGGTTATAAGGCATGTGCCTAAGGAGTGTAATCAAGTTGCTGATCTTATAGCCAAAATATCTTCTATTGGGAAAGTAGGCATGCAAGTGGTCAAAAATTTGCCTAGGGAGCTAATTGACACTCTTGAACAAGACAACGCTTTAGGTGTTTTTGTTTACTTTAATTTGATATAGTATTGTTATGTTATTATCCAAAAAAAAAAAAAACAACTCCTGTAACAACTTACCTTATTAGACTTTTTCACATATAATTAAGAGATAAATATTAGAATTAATAATAAATTTTGGTCTAACATACAATGTGATATAAATTTTACATTTTATATAATTATACAAATACAACTATATAAAATTAAATTTTTTTATTGGCCAACAATCTAAAAGAGCAAACTCTTAAAAGTTTTGTATTGGAACATCAATGTCTATGATTCGAGTCCCGAACATTACATCACTCCCCCAATTTATAAGGTTGTAATAAAAAAAAATCCTATTGCATCATATTTGATTTTAAAATTTATTCCTATAATTAATAAAAAAAGGTAAGAAAAAGAGAAAGAGTTATGATAAAGTAAAGGTGAAGAGGGAAAAAGAAGAAATTGGAGATAAACTCATAATTAATCTTAAGATGTCAACACTGATATGATGATTATATTTGTCGTGAAGCGAAGAAATGAGGAGTTGGGCAGTATAAATATCGAGTTTAACCTCGAAATTAATCACCTTTTCCAAGTAATCTTTCTCTTTCAAAGAAATTGGCACAGATACAAAGGTTGGTTTTTCACCATCATCATTTCATTTCACACCTTATAATATCCTTTACTATAAGCTTTTTTTCAACCTACCCATGACCATGACAAAACATTTCTTTAGTATTTTATCTAATCAAAAGTTGTTGAAAATTATAAAAGATTTTCTTTCATGGATTCCAAATTAATATTGGGTTTTGTTCCATAGTTTATCAATGCATTTTGATTAAAAATTTAGTTCAGAATAAATTGGCAATCTGAATATACAATTATTGAAAAGCTAACAGTTACTCAATATACTCACTAATATGGATTGGAAATGGACTTATTTTTTAAACATTTTCTGAAATTTAAAATTTAAAATTATTATTACGAAAATTTTACTTGAATATCATTTTTATTTAAATAAAAATTATTTTCTATCTCTTAAAATTGTAAATCAGTAGCGAGAATTATTATTGGGAGAATTTCATCTCGTAGAATTTTGAAATTTTCATCATATACTTTATTTTTTTATTTAAACTCCCTTAAAATTTTTGAAAATGTTTATTAATCTTATAAAAAATTTAAAAATTTTAACTAAATTCTCCAAATATTAAAAAGAAATTCACATTAAACTCTTAAAATGTTTAAAATTTTTATTAACTCCAAAAAATTGGTCTCAAGGTATCAATATGTATTCCAACTTTTGATATTCTTATATATATATATATATATATATATATATATATAAGTGAAAAAACCCATTCGAAGAGCCTAGAATGAGCTGTTTTGCAAAGAAACCGAACATATTGAGAAACAGGTGGTAGGTAAATTTGTCAATTTTAGGTTCTTGTTCAGAGCGCATGACAACACGACCTTGTTTAAATATGAGAAGAGAAAGAGTAAAGGTCACATCAGTTGCCTGCAACAAAATTTTAATTACTTAAATATTTTTATTGGGTTCTATTAAAATTAACATTGATAATGATGATAAAACGATTGCAAAGCAATAAAAAAATAAAAACACTCAAATTTACACGGAGCGGAAGAAAAAAAATTACTAATATTGAAAAATAAATAATACCAAAGAGGTTTTGATTATATCTATTTAAAGGTTAAAAAATCTTATTTTAATCAATATCAAACAGAAAAAGTGTAGCTCTATACGGATTCAACTTGTGCGGCATGGTCTGTACCGTGGGGGCAGTTGCAACTCCAATCTAGTTTTGTGCTTAATTGGGATCTGTGGTGGGCTATGGTGTCAAGCCTTCGAGCCTTCGCTCCACGAATCTACTTATTTTGTCACTATATTTTATTTTTTTTGACAAATGACGAAATTCGAGTCACACAACTCTAACAAGTTTCATGAATTTTTTAATGATTCATATAATTAATATTTATTTTGCATTTTATTCAGGAATAAAATTGGATCTCAAAAGTATAATTAGCTACAAACATAAATTACTCAATTTAAATAATTATTGTATTTTTTTTCTAATGGAAAGACTATAGTTGATTATATCTTTAATGATGCCTTTATTAATTACATAAAATTTAAATATAAAATAATTAACAAGTCTGTATTCCTAGATATTCACAATGATTTAGGTGAAAAGTTTGCAAAAATAAGCAATTTTTATATGGTGTTGAATGATAAATTTGAAACAAAATGAAATTAAAGAAGCATACTAAGGAAATTTAAGGGCTTGTTTGGTTGGCTATAATAGCCATTCTGTTACAGCCTTATTCAGCAGGCTTACTTATGCAGGTGTTTGGTTCAATGGAATACCTGATTACAGGCTTATTCCATTCCCTTCATATTCAACAAAATCTCCCAAATTCTATTCCCTTCCAAAACCACCGATTACATCCTTCATACAGCACCTCCCCACTTTACCCTCTAACACCGACAGCGTCTTCCTTCGACTTCGGCCGTAGCAGTCTTCACCGTCGCCGTAGCGTCCTTCAGGTAAGCAGCTCTCCCTCCGTTCTTTTCATTTCAGTCTCCCCCAATTTCCCTACCTTTTTCTTTCTGTTTTGATACTCTCTGTTTTGGCCATTTAAAGATGGAGCATATATTTTGGGAAAATCTTCTTTGATGTTCATAATTTGTAAATCTTGTTTTATCATCATATCAATCCAACGTTTCTCAGTCTCTGGTTTTTGAAAGTTTCTGATTGCAATAGTTTTGAACATTGGCTAAAATTTTGCTGCTTTAGTAGAAAGGCCTGCAACCAGCAGCTAACATATCAACAATCAAATTCACTGCTTGCTAACTTTGGTTAATAATATAATAACTAATGATTCTAGCCTTTAGGATACTCGAACAAAAATGAATGAACTCAATTCTTTGAATAATGAAAATATTTCCTGCTTATTGTATGGAAAGTTGGCCAAAATTTTAATTTACCCCCTTTCTTCTAAAGGTCTGTTCTGGATTTCATTTATGTCGCTAACTTCTGCTTCTATTGTTAAAATTGTCCACTACTGATATTACACGTGTGTTATGGTTAGCAGGCTCCCTTATAATTTTCTATTTTAATTTTTTTATCCATTTCTGGTGTCATGTTGATATTGTTCTTGTTTGAAGCTATTTCCAAATGAAGATTCCAGAATTTTGTTTAATGGTTGCTTTTTGCGACTTTTTAACTTGGTAGAATCCATTAGTCAAGGATAATGGATTCTCTTTTTTGTTTGCGTTAGGTCAAGTGTATGATGTGTTTCTGAATTCTGCAGCATGCATTTCCAACCAACGTTGCTGTAGTTAAGTGTCAATGAAATTAATTGACCTGTATGATTGCTGTTCAAGTTAATGAACTTATGGAGTTGAGTGTTAAACCGTGTATATAAAGCAGGCAATAAGATCCAGATGTAAAGGATAGGCCTAAGATCCAGATATAGTTAATGGTTTGATGCTCATTGCAGGAAGATGCATTCTAGTTCATGTTATATTTAGGTTTAATTATGGTAATGCATGGAATACATTCCTTGTCTTTGACTTGCATTTTTACTATCAATCCTTTTTCATCTTTTTATTTTCTTTAAATTTACGTTCTTTCCCTTATTTCTTTTAACATTGGATTATTCTTTCCCTTTTCTCTTTGAGCTTGGGATTGACTTTCATTTCTTCCCCTCAGATCCCTGAATCCTCTTACAATTGACCAACTAAATAAAAGGGAATGCTTCCTCCAATCTTACTGAAAACTTGTTTGTTGTCTTGCTTTTCGAAGATCTTCTGTGTTTGGGGATGAAGGCTGATCTCCACAGTTGTTTTTAATCCTATTGAGTAGATATGGTGCCATTTATCGACATGTCTTTAACAATGCAAGCACATGCCAACTAATTTGTTCTCTCTGTCTCTATTGTCTTCTTATTAAGACGACAGAGGCTCCTCTATTTTGATGATAGGTAGATGTATCATAAGCAGTACTTGAGAGAAAACTAACATTACTACCTTGGGTATTGGTTGAAGAAATGGTAAGAGTGGTGGGTTGGTTTAAAAGAAGAAATAAAAGCCTGGGAAATTACAAGGAAACTTGGTTGCACTGCAAGCCAGCCATGTAACAAATTTCTTCTACTTCATTTCTTGAGGCTGCCACATTATTAGGGAAAAATATACAGACTGTCGGCCTTGAAATAAGTAGAAGCATTGCCTCCGAAGTGCTAATTCAACAAAAGTCAGAAATGATCATTCAAGAAAGTGCTCAGAAATTATATCTGGCTTTATGCGAAGTGGAAGGATTAACGGAGGATAAACGATATTCTGCGTTGAGCAAAATCCCGGACAATCCAACACAAATGATCGTTTTCTTTAGTCTGCCTTCTTCTGTACGTCTGGAATGGGTGAGAAGATTTCTTTCAGACCATTAAAAATCATGGTTGTGTTGGTGTTGTTTTGTTAACTTTTTGTATATGTAATATTTGGATCGTAAGATGGTATTAATAGAATATCGCAAACTGTTGTAACTTTTTGATGTTATAAAATTTAACATATAGATTATGATGTGTAGATTATGTTTGAATGTAAAATATAATTATCAAGCTATTTATATTTCTAATCTTTTATTTTTTAGTTTAGAAGATAATTAAATTATTTATTAATGATATTTAAGCTTAGTATATATGCATCATAATTTAAAACTAAAAAATAGGTTATATATTATTTTTCTAAAATTATATATTATAATTTTTACTAATTCATATTTTAATAATAATTATATTAAAAATATTATTAAATTACATATTATTTTATTAAATTGTATTTAATAATAATTATGTTAAAATATAATTAAATAAATTAATATTTTTATTAAATTATATTTAATAATAATCATTAAAATTTAATAACAATAATCATCTAACTAAAAAAATTCTGTTAAGGGTACTTTAGTCCTTTAAGTATTTTTTCTTATGCTATTACAGCATCATTCCATTCAACCAAATACAAGAATATTATTATAGCTCTATTCCATTCCAATCAACCAAACAATTGAATTACTGATTACAGCTCTATTCCATTACAGTTCTATTCCATTACACCTCTATTCCATTACAGCGAACCAAACGTATTGTAAGTATTTTGATAACTGACTTTGCATAATTGGCCTTAATTGGGCACGAAATTACAAGCAAAATTTATTGTGAAAAGCATGCATGACAATGACTACCAACTATTATTTAAGTAAATGTTTAAAATATAGAGAAAAATCTCAAAATAATATATAAATTTTGATATACTGATATTAATTTTGATTTTGTGTGAAATTTTAATTTTAATTTCTGTAAACTATTAATATTATTTATAAAAATAATTGAATTTATTTACTTATAAAATATTTATAATAAATAATATTAAATCACATTACATATTAAATTAAATTTTATGTATAATTTTAAAATTTATCTTAAAAATATCACTTCTTGAAATATTTGTAAACCATTTGTGGAATTAAGAAAAAGCTTCACTGTTATAATAAAATGGAAATGGAATTTAATGTGTGGGTATATAATTGAATGGCACACGTGTAGTTTGGGAGAGATGTTGAGAGTCACACGTGCTGCATCCAATCAATTGGTTCCAAAGTATCATGCGATAGTGGTCATAAAATCAAAGTTCTATATTCAAACCTCATCATACAAAGTGAAACATGCAATTATGATTTACCCACACTCAATGTCTTCATTTTGAATTCTTTTATTTATATATGCTTGCATTGCATTGCATGGCAAATCCTATTAAATAAAAATATTGCCAAAATTCAGACCCAAAAAGGCCGTGACTATTGTTGGTGTTTCAACATTAGAATATAAAATCTGGGAAACCCGGAGCTACAGTTCCCAAGTAGAGGAGGTAGAGACTATATGTTTATCATGCAATAAAAAAAAAAGAAAATTTTTGATTGGTGTAGATAATGAGAACAAAGAAAATTGCATAACGTTGATTTTAATAATCGAGTAATTTAAATAAAAATTTATTCATAATTTAATGATTAATGATATAGTTTACTCTTTTATATATTATATAATAAAAATGATTAACAAATAAAAAGAATATCTATAAATATAAATAAAAAATGAATAGACATAATTAGTAGGTGTAAGCTCTCTTTTAGTGAGTGTCTGTTTCATCATATTCCGTATCTTGGAAAGCAGAGGAAGGAGTTCCATTTTCAAGTATTGGGATTGGAGGAATCCTTTTCAATTCCTCTCCCACATTCACTTTATGGGAGAGAGAAAGGAGTGGAAAGGAACAAAAACAGAGGCCACCGAAAAGCAATTACACCTTATCATCATAGCTGTGAAATTGGAACACCCAACCCACACGGATTTAATAATAAAACCAATTGTTTCTGCATGTATGCAATTATTTAATTAATATGTGTATAATTATTTTGATTTTTAAGGCATAATTAAATCAAATCTCTTCTCTTACTTCAACACTTGTCTTTTTGTATTGTTGGTTTTTAAAATATGGGAAATCACAAGTCAACCTCACCTCATCATTTGGTCTCCGTTCTTCAAAGCACCACCTCACATCCCACTTTCATTCTTTTGTTTTTTCTTTAAAGTTTGCTTTCTTTCCCCCTCAATCTGCTATATATTTCACTACTCTCCATCGTTCACACCTTCACCATGGGAAACATGAAGATGCACCAGCTGGCTTGTGGATTTTGGGAGCAAGAACCATTGCTCTCTCTTGGCTGTAAGCGTTTACGCCCTCTTGCTCCAAAGCTACACTCCAACTCTACTGATACTACTGTCTCCTCTTTCGACCTTAAGAGCTTCATTAGGCCCGATAGCGGCCCTCGGAAAATCGGCAATGGCCCCTCTGAAGACAACAACCGACATTCTCCTGCGGTACACTCCACCATTCCACCACCCCCCATTCCCTCTATTACTTGTCTATACTTGCATACAATTATTTATATCATTTCATGTACCCCCCCTAGTAGTTTGGTTTCAGTCGGAAGATCTACAGCATAAACATAAGATTTAAGGCTTTAAATTAATGAAGTAAAGATGATTAATAGTGTTTGAAGAAGTCTAACGTGAAAGTTAAACGACATGTAGGTGGAAACGCACCCAGGGCCAGGAGGTACGCGGTGGAATCCAACGCAAGAGCAGATAGGGATTTTGGAGATGTTGTATCGGGGTGGGATGCGAACTCCAAACGCACAACAAATAGAACAAATCACCGAGCAGCTAGGGAAGTACGGCAAGATCGAAGGCAAAAACGTGTTCTACTGGTTCCAAAACCACAAAGCACGGGAGAGACAAAAGCAGAAGCGAAACAGCCTTGGACTCACCCATTGTCCCAGAACCTCTGCTCTCATTACTCCAATAACTTTGGATACTAGGGTACGTAAAAGTTAAAGCTAAAACCTCCCTCCCTTTTATTTAATTATATTAGCTTTATGAAGCTTATCAAATTATCATGCATGTATTATAGGTGGAAACAATGGGAAGAGAGGAGGATAGTCCATGTAAGAGGAAGTGCAGAAGCTGGTCATTTGAGGAAGAAGATAGCAGATCGTCAAGAAAAGAAGATGAAAACAGAACTCTGGAGCTCTTCCCATTGCACCCGGAAAGCAGATGAATGATGATGACGGTGGTGATTGTGTACCTTTTTTCTTTTCTATCCCTATCTTCTTTTGTTGCAGGGAAGAAGAAAGATACAAAGTTGTCTCCATGTACTCTAATGCCTTATTTATTCCTGACTTGAGAACCAAATCTATTACTCTCTTTATTATTTCTCTGATCATCAGCTGGTGAAATGAGTTGTTTTGGGTGAGTCATCCATCCTTGCTGATTATGGGATGAGCATAATAAACTTGTTGAAAGCAGTGTTGTGATCCTTGGACAATGAAGTCACGCTCCTACTTCTTCCCTTGCCATTGACTATTGCCTAGGCTCCTTTGAATCTGGATGGGATAGTAATTTTTTTTACCAAAATTGAAAAAGATCCCTCGATGGCAGCCACCAACAAAAGTAGGTGGGTCGGGGTGTTCCTCGAAATAATTAAAGTTAAATGCATGATCTATCTTTGTTATGATTCTCATTCCATTGCTTAGAAGACTTGTATAAAGTTGCAATTATATCTATTTTTATTTACATACATTAACTTATTAATAATTTTTATTAACATGTCAATTATATCTCGAATTATCCTGATCACATTTACTAGAATCAGTACACATTTTCTTATCAACTTATATTAATTACTCATTCATATTCACAATGCCTTCAAAACATCTTAATGTATGTATGCAAGCTCAATTTCATGTCAATTCACTTTATAAGCACACAAGCTTTCTCAATTCATGCATATATCAATATGTATCAAATCACATCTCTAACAATTTATTCTTTATTAACAAATATAAGACCACATTTTATTTAAATCATGCCTTTTTTCCTTCCCTTTTAATCAAACCATGCCAATAGGCATTCCCAAGCAATTTATTTAACCGAATTAACCATTATCAATTCTTTTAGCATTACAAAACCTTTATACATCCATTTTAATTGATGCAATTTCCCCATACTAGGATGTTTGGAAAATTGCTTGATGGGAATGATTGTCTTGATTGGTTCAAGTTGGGGTGAAAACCGCAACCCGAAACACTTGAATGTTTTAAGAAACTAGAGTTATATTCGAACTCGACCTGCTTAAATTTGTCAAATACTCAAACTTTGGTATAATGAAGTCGCCACACTTAGAATTTATATATATATATATATACAAGTATCATGCAATAAAACACAACAATGTAAAATGAACAGCACACCACACACATTCGTACATATGCTGATATTCATCAACTTAGCAATTTAGACGCAAAAGACATAAAACGTGCATGATAAAATCTATGAAGTTAAATTAAAAATGCAAACTTATTAAAATAATAAAAGTTTTTAAAATTTGTATGATTAAATCAATCGAACCCTTTAAAAAAGTTGTTCAAAATTTAAATGATTTGGAGCCCAACTTTGCCATAACTAGTTTGGGCATGATAAGTTTGAGCTTGATTCCAACGTTTTTGCATAAGCCCACCAAAACCTATCGCGCAACTTGATATTGGGATCACATCATTAACCATTTAACATTTATTTATTATGCCAAGTAAGAGCTTGACACCAGCACTTACAAAAATCAAATCTTGACAAAAATGGAGCTTTTCTTTTTCTTCCTTGCTCTATAGCATTTTCCTTTTTCTTTGTTGCACTCACCTTTGTAACTTTTTTTTTTTCAAATAACTCATTTAATAGCATAATCAAACATATATTCACAATAACTCAAATATAACAATATATACTTTAATGAAATATAAAATGCAAAATAACCCCTAAAATTCCTCACATTTCACCTTTAATCTTCTTATACGTTCTAAACTTTCTCTACACCTCCTCCTTCTTCTTCAAATCCATGGATTTTAAGGTTGAAAATAAGTTCATAAAAATCTAGAATGTAAGATTTCTCATGAGATGAAAAATAGTGAAAAAAAAAGATTTTTCTTCTTGTTGTAGTGCTCTTGAATATTTCAAGAGAAATGAGTGAAATATTCAATATTTTTTCAATCATGTTTCATTTAAAACACAACATCCCAAAAGTTTTTATAAGACATGTTACACTATTCAGAATCTGATATAGTAAATTATGAAAAAGGTTGGGATGAGTCAGATAAAGAATTTCTTTATGAAATAAAAATTTGTATTGGAGATAAGAATCAAATAAAAGATTTTTAGAAATGACAATATAGCATAAAGGATTCAATTATAAATTTTAGAAAGTTGGAGGACTAAAAAGAAAATTAACAAAAAAGAGAACTAATAATTTTTTTTGACTGTTTGGCATGTGAATAAATTGGATTATGTATTGAGATGATGAAAATAACTTTTGGGGATCCAAGTTGAAAGATTTGAAAGTATAGAGACAAAATTGTAAATTTTTATATATTTTTCTAAAAATAGGGTAAAAGTATAATTTTTATTACCCAAGGATGTAATAAAGAATGAGATATGAATTATGGAATTTTGAGTTGATTTATAACCATTTATTGTGAAGAAATTGTGTTTAGAGGCATAAAAGGGCAAAAAGGTGATTTGACCCTATAAGGGTATTTTGGTTATTTACTGAGAATTTTTTGATTGAAATATTATTTGGATACAACTTTTGATATGTGGAATTTATTTTTTAATATATGCTTGTGCGATTACATGGTGGTATATGTTCATACATTCTTAACTTTTTCACAATGCACACACAGGTGCTCGAACCCGAATCTCCTATGATGAACATCATCCTCTTAATCACTGAGCCACTGGATCATAAATTAGGGAAGTGAACCACAAATTTTAAAACTTTTGACTTAGATGGGTGGACTTCGACCTTTGGTCCGCTTGAATAATTTTTAAGAGAAAATTTAAGGAGGATTCAGTTCCCATCGACCTTGTTGCACTCGGACATTTCTTCCGATGGAGTTTGCTTCTTCTTCTTTTTCTCTCATTTCCCCTTCTTTTATTGAAATTTCTTAAAAACCCAACACCCGAACTTTGAGATTTTGCTAAACTCACTTGGAAAACAACCTCTTAAACTCATTTCCACATTTGATCACTCAAATTTAAGCCTATGGATTCTTTAGAAAGAAAATGAAGCTAGAGAGAGAAAGCTTTATAAATGTAAGAAATGGTGATTTCCACCTCCCCTAACTTAATATTTGAGTTTAGTTGTTTTGAGAAAGCTTGAGAAGCTTAGATGTTGAGTGATAGATTTTCAAGCTTATTAGAGGTTGAATTCAAGTATTTGGAAGCTTAGAATTAAGTAAAAGTGCATCCAAAAGGTAAGTACCTTTAGATACTCGTGCTTCTCTTATGTTAATTTGTTTAGGAGATTGATAAAATTTTGTGATAAAATGTGAAATTGGTTATATTTTAAAAAAATATTATGATATGATAATGTGTGAAGTTCCATGGCTTATAAATGTGGAAATAAGTAATTGGGTAAACATTGACTATAAAGTCAACTATCAAATGGTAATGTACTATAGAAATTAGTTGCCATGCAACAATTAATGAATATGTTTTGTAATATGTGAATAAATATGAAAATGATTATGTAAAAGAATGTGTGTAAGTTTTCATGCATTGAAGTGTTGGAAATAAGAGATTAATTGTGTAGTTTATATGAAAAACTTGTTAATATGTCACCATGGTAAAATTTGGATTAATATGTCATTATAGGTCATTTTGTTTAATAAAACAATTAGTTTGTGATAATATGTGCAAGTAACCATAAATGAAGTTTTGCTTTAAGTATACATTTGAGGTCATAATGACCTCTCTTTAATTTGGTAAAAGCATGATGTCAATAAATAAATGAACATGTCATAAGACCTAAATTTGAATATGGATTTGAACATGTATGTGAAAGCACTTAAAGTGCCTTTATATGTGATTAGACAATGTGTTGTCTAATAAATCTTCGAACCTCAAAAATCTGAATATTTCTCTATTTGATTAATAAATGTGCTAATGACCTTGATTGATATATGCTACTTGTGACCTTAAGTACCCAAATAAACCTAGTGAAATAGTTAGGATACAATTGACATGCCAATAGGGATTGATGTGAACCTAGAGTTTTGTATTTGGAGTTCTGTTGCCTTCAGGCTTTGTGTATCACTCCTAACTCGTCTTCGTCGTCGGATTAAGGTTACGGAGTATTAAAATACAATTCAAGACATTTAACATCAAGTAAAATCAATTATACCAATTACATAGTAACATTTACAATTCATTCTTAAATCAACGTAAAATATGCACTTACGAGCCTTAAATCGAGTTTACGAGGCCTTAAAAATAGTTTAGAAACAATCAGGGACCAATTCAAGACAAATCAAAAAGTTTGGTGAAAATCTAAAACTTTTCAAAACAGGGGTCACACGCTCGTGTGTCCAAGCCGTGTGGCTCAAAACATGGTCGGGTGGCTATTCCACATGCCCGTGCTCTTAGGTTGTGTAGCTCACTAACTTGGATCACACAGGCGTGTCCCAACCCGTGTGTTCTCCCGTGTAACTCATTGACTTGGGTCATACGACCGTGTCGTAAGCCGTGTGTACCCTGCACCTAAACAAATAATGACACACGGTGTTAGAGCATGCCAAAATACCAATCATAAGATGATTGTAATAACATACTTGTTTTACCTCGTTTGTTAATATAAGACATTGCCATTATTATTTCAGTTTCTTTTTCGTGTATATAAATAAAATGTTTTATAATAATATCTTGAGAATAATATGATTATTCTTAAAAGGTCCTTAGTTGAGTATTATTCTGGGCTTGGACAACAATAATGCATTAAGACTAACATGTAGTTTATTGATGACAAAATGTTGTCATTGACATAGAATGTTAAAATCAGTATGTAATAGCCCGTTTTTCAGTGGTATCGAAAACAGTGATTTCAGGACCACAAACTCGACGAGAAAACTTTTATAATGAGCGTTTAAATTAAATAAGTCAATAACAATTTTATATGGAATTTTGAATTGAAGAATTTTAATTATTGAATTAAAAGTTAGTATAAGTGATTTGGTTCAAAAGTCAAGTGGTTTTAAAAAATGAGGTATTGGGACCTCGTTTCTGAAATTAAGGGTCGTAAATATTTTTATTAAATATTTACAGTCTTATTATATGTGAATTGAAGTTTGGTTGGGTAATTTTGATGATTAATTGCTTAATTAAAGAAAAAGGAGTAAATTGTAAAAGGGGTAAAAGTTAATTGCTATTGATTAAAAATAAAAGGGACCAAAGTGGTAATTACACCATGGTTAAAAAGTCCAAGCGGTGGAGGATATTATTACCTTCTACTAACTTTTGGAATATTTATTCATTTAGTCCTAAGTAGTTTAAGGTTAAATTAAAATAAAGTTTATTTAGTTGGAATTTAAAATAATTGAAGGAACAATTGTGTAATTGGACCCTCTTTAAATGGCTTAATAATAGAAATGAAGTGGAATTCTTTACATTTAGGTAAATTGCAATTAAATTCTAATTAAATAAGGATTTACTTATTAGTCTATTTTTTAGTATGATCGGAATTGGTGACTTTGAGGTCGCAACTTCGATGTGTTAGACCATAAATATTAATTATTTAATATTTACAAGGCCATTAGTATTTTATTAAAATTTGGTTATGAAATTTTACTGTTTAGATAGTTACTTAAGTAAAAAGGACTAAATTGTAAAATGTGCCAAAGTTGAATGTTATTGATTTAAAGGTATAAATTGATAATTGAAAGTTTAGTTAGGGCACCTAAATGGAAAATAGGCCATTTAAGGAATAAATGGATGGTTATGAATAATATAAAATAGAAATTTATGAGATATTATAAAGGGTGAAAGAGTAAATTATAAAATTTAAGTAATTAAACTAAAGAAAGGTGAGAAAATCCTTATTTTTTTTCTTCTTCAATCTTTGGCCGAAAGAAAACCTAGGAGAAAACCAAGCACATTTGGCTAGCTTTGAGCTCTAATTTAGTGAGTGAAATCTCGCCCGTTTTTAGTGATTTTTATGTTTTTGAGTCCATATTAGCTTAATTTAGCTAACCCAATGACCAATTTGTGATTTTGTCAAATGTTATAAAATTTTCAATTTGTGAATAAGCTTATTCTTGAAAGTTTATGGAAGATTTATAAGGTTGGTTGTTAGATTTGATGATTTTGTAAAGTAATATTTAGAAATTTTTATGTTAAAGGACTAAAATGTTAAAGGAATAAATTTGTAAGGACTTGGGGTGAAATATTGCAAAAATTGGGCTGCAGAAATGCTCTTAAACATTTGAAAAATATGGAATTTAAAATAAACTGGTTAATTTGCAAGTTTGAGCTAAAGGACTGAATTGAATAAAAGTGAAAAGTTAAGGGTAATTTTGTAAAAATACCAAAAAGGCTTATTTGCATAAATTGATTAAAAATTCATGTTGATTTAAATAATTGAACGAAATTATTGTAATATATCAAGATCGTGTCTCGATCGTGGAAAAGAGAAAATTACGGATTTGCCATTGAAGTTCACTTTAATTGTAATTTCGTCCGGTAAGTTCGTAACGTTAAATTTTCATTTTATTAATACATTATTGTGTTCTTTATAATCGTTGCGGAACAGGTTATGGTACGTGAAATTGAGAAAGTTGAAAAAGGAATGAATGAAAGAGATATCAAGCTTGAGTCGGTGTTTTAAAACCGACGCGATGGTTGAGGTATCGCATATGTTGTGAGTCCTCGACAGCTCGTGTGAGCAGCATCGTGAGTCGAAAAAGAGATATGAATCCCAAATGGATTATAGGCTCTACGATGGCTGGGATTTATGCTTAAATGCATATTCTCTATAGCTCGTGTGAGCAGTATCATTATGGGACAGTTTACAGACAGACACCGTATTGATGGTTGGGGTACCGCATACGTTACAAGTCCTCGACAGCTCATGTGAACAGTATAGGGTACTGGTAACAGAAAAGTTATAGACAGGAGAGTTGGAATACCGATATGGCTCGAGGAAATAACAGTTCATCCTAGCTCGATTGAGTTATAACTGCTTAAAGCATATGTTTGGTAACTCTTTAAACTCATCAAACTTACTAAGCTATGAAGCTTACCAAAGATGTTATTGTTGTTTTGTAGATTTCTTTGCTGCTTGAAGATCGGGTCATCTCCACGAAGTTACACTATCGCGGAGCCAGTTTGGTAGTCCTTCATTACTTGGTTATATGGCTTGAACTAGGATGATGTTAACTTTTGTTTACTTGTTCGAGATTTTGATGATCTTGTTATACTTTAGTGAAATATTGAATGTAGTAATGTATGCATGTTCAAGATAGAATATAGTCTTGGAAGTACAATGCAATGACTTGGGAAACTATGAATTATGTAATGGTCTAATGCATTTTGATGTTATGAATGATATGTGTTGATAAACTTATGTTTTGGTATGATTCTAGAGATTCTGCATGCTTGTTTCGGTAGAATTCATGCATGTATCGGTAGAAGTACAGAGTAGGAGAGAGGTTGTTCGATGGCTTAAGTTGTATCAGTAGTTGCATCATAGGTATCGGTAGTTCTACTCACAGAAGAATTGGTAGCTCGTATGCTTGTACCGGTAGAAGTTGCAGGGTAAGATTTCTTAACTCTTTGTAGTTTTTAGTACCGGTAGAAGCATGACATGTTTCGATAGAAGTCATACTTGTATCGGTAGTATTGTCCCAAGTATCGGTAGATGTTTGCACTGTTCTTGAACTGTTTACTGACTTGATAATTACCGATACTTGTCTAACAAGTATCGGTAGAAGTCTCCAAAAATCATGAAAATGACCTTTTTGCCCTGTTGAGTTGTGATTATAATCAATTGATAATTTATGACGTGTTGGATACACATCTTTATTAAAATATGATTAAATGAGATGAAAATAAAAGATGAACAGTAAGACACCAAGACTCTAACCGGTGACTATAATGACCCAAATTCACGGGCACCGAAAAAGTGAGTGATAGGGCCTCCGTCTTAGTAAACCGAGTCCATAAATAATTCTTAGGAGTAATTATGAGTTTAGAAGTGTGTTTAATTAAGCTTTAATTAGGTGAATTTAATTTAATTTAGAGTAATTAATAAAAAGGACTAAATTGAATAAATGGTGAAAGTCTAATTATAGATTAAAAGAAAGAAAGAGGGACTCAAGTGGCAATTATGCCTATTGTCTAAATTGAGGCGGCAAAACAGAGAAAAATCTAGATTTTTCTTGATTTTTTTTTATTAATTAATATTATAATATAATAATATAAATTATTATTTAATTAGTATTACATTATTATTATTAACTAATATATATATGTATATAAAATAAAAGAATAAAGAAGAAAGAAACAAAAGAAATAAAAGAAGGAAGAACAGAGAGCTAAACGAAACAGGGGAAGGAGAACAGGGAAGGAAAAAGAAAAGGGGAAAACTAGGATTTTGAAGCTTTAATCTTTAAGTGGTAAGTCAATTAAGTCATTTTCTCTTAATTTAGATGTTTTAGAAGCTTTAGAACAAAGTTTTGATGAAATTAAGTTGAGTTCTTGGAAGTTTTAAGGTCTTTGAACATAGTTCATGTTGAACAAAATAGTGAATTAGGGATTAAATTGAATGAATTTCAAGTTAGAATTGATAAAGGGATTAAATTGTAAAAGAAGCTATAAGTTTTGTGATAGAAGGATTGAATTCAAAGAAATTTTAAATTAGGGTTTTATTATGAACATTTGATAGTTAAGTAGAATATGGAAGGAAATTGAATAAAAATAAGGTATGAATTAAGTTAGAAACATAAATGAGTTAATTAGAATTAAATTGGAATTAAGGTATAAATTGGATAGAAATTCAATTATTATTATTAATTAGTGTTGTAATTAATAGTGTCAATTATTATTATAAATTTTGTAGCTAGCAAAGAACCCGAAGCATCGGCACAAAAAGGAAAGGAGAAAGTTAGCGAGGAATAATCGCGAAATCCGAGTTTGTATTACTATAATTTAAATTATTCATTATTTAATGTTTATTTAGATATTTATATTTAATAAGTGAAATTGAAATTGAATGTGATATGAATTGTAAATTGAAAGTCCCTATTAACTAGTCGGGCTAAGTCGGATATAGTTGGCATGCCATAGGATTGGAAGAGTTCAGGGATACTTCGACCTCGAGTCGATGAGACACTGGGTGTCATTATTTTCCTTCGGATAGATTCGATGAGGTACTGGGTACCACTTTACTTCGGCTAGGCCGATGAGACACTGGGTGTCACTTTATTGCTTCGAACTATCCGATGAGGCACTGGATGCCATTCTGGTGTGTTTGGTTGGATCCGTGTATCCGCTAAGGTCCGAGTCTCGTTAATAGGGGTAAACAATGCGAAAAAGGAAAATTGAATAGAAATGAAAATTGAGACATATAAAGTGATATGTGACGAAATCGAGAAATGGGAATGAAATGATTAAATTGATTGATATTGATTCGAAATGAAAGTGATGTATAAATTAAGATATTATGTGTTCATGTATTATATGATCGATTATGTGAGATTATTATATTATTTATAATTTGAATTATAGTAATACCACTGAGTATGAAATACTCAGCGTACGGTTGTTTCCGTGCGTAGGATTGTAGAAATTAAGGTCCTGGTTCAGCATTCAGATCGATCCCGACTTCAGTATAAACTCGGTGATGTAATTCTCGTCTTTTTGTAAAAGTGGCATGTACTAGGTGTTGTATAAGTTACATGTATATGTTTGAAATGTTGGTTACAAATATATGTATATACTATATTTTGATATTAATTTAGTAAAATGATAAATAGTATATTATGAAATTTGGCATTTTGTTTGAATGAAAAATGTATAAAATTATGAGTAAATATTGAATAATATGTAATGGAATGATTTTGATTTAGGTGAATTTGAGTATAAATTGCTTTGGTTGCTAGTTGAAATTGCAGAGAAGGTTAGATGTCTATAAAAGGGGTTATATCGCGTTTGAAATAAAAATTTACTAAAAATCTGTGGAACATCAGAATAAGTCCTAATGTCCTTTTAATACATATTTTAAGTCTCGAGGGTCCATTTAAGGTAATTTTATGATTATTTTATAGTATGATCATTAATTATCTATTTATTATTTGTAAGATTATCCGATATATCTAGTAATACCCTGTAACCCTGTTTCGATGACGGTTTAGGGTTAAGGGGTGTTACAGTGACAGTTTCGGGTTTTTAGGTGTTACATAGTACATGAGTGTGTGTGTTAGAGAACAACATACTGGAATGACCCGCTATGAGTATGTTTCTTGGATTATTATGTAATAGTCACAACATTACTCATAGTGATTACTATGTATACGATCCTCAAACTTGAGATCATCATTATCCCAACATCGTGAGTCGTATATTTTGGTACAGTCAAACGTCTACAGTAATTGGTTGTTCTATAAAGGCTGATGTTAGATATACCACAATCTATGTAGTGCAATGTTGTTAATCAATATAGGATGTCATTCCTGCATAATAGGATAAATATCTTAGGCCATTTGATTGAGTGAGACTAGAAATGCATGATCATGCTCGAATAAGTTGACATGAGATATCATACTTATTTGTTTATCATAGTCTACTCAATATATCAAGAAACATTAGATGGACTATGCAAGTGTGACTATTCCATGACTTGAGTCCATTTTAGATATAAAAGACAAAAGGATTTGATATATGAAGGGTTAATCACAGAGAGGTTATATCGAATCATGACTTCTTGTAACTTAGGTAGCAATGACGCATTGCTAGATGTCACTCATTGTTTGTAATATTAAAATCGTTCTAGTATTGCTGCTAACATTTCAAGAACCTACATGGGTCACATCTTATGGTTGAAACAAACGGAATCCAAACACAATTGATGTTATGTTTAACTATTAAATGATTTAATAATTGGTGTTATGTGTACAAACTTGTTGTACATTAATAGAAAATATAGTTAATATTAATATATGAATTTGATTCATATAAAAGTTTAATATTAATTAAATATAATTTAACGTAAATATAATAATTTATTTTAATAATTTCATTAAATATTAAAACATGGAAGTTAATATATTTTTGAAAAGGATATAATATTTAATAACTTTCCATATATTTCTCTAAAGGAATAACTTCATTTTAATATCAAATATTAAATAAAAGGAATACATAGCAGAATTGTGTTAGAATTTAATATAAGAAAAAAAGAGGGTCTAGCAGTCGTCAATTAAATATTCTTTGAAAAGTTTAAAGGGTAATTGCCGTTCGTTGTCACATCGGGTGAATTACGTAGGGGTCGAAACATTATGTAGCGGCTTGGATTGATATACAATTGTGCAATCCAGTTCACAACAGTCAATTTTCAGACGATTAAAGGTAATCATTTATACCCTTCTCATCTTGATTCGTTCCTCGCACATGGATCCTTAGGTGTGATTGTCAGATTAATTTTTTCGCTGCACCATGGGGTGTATCGGTTATCTAACACACGGTCGTGTGGTGTGACCGTGTGTAGCACACAACCATGTGACATCTCGTGTCCCAGGCCATGTGTACCAAAATTTACGCTCAAAATAAGTCATTTTCAACCCAATTGCCTAGGTTCCAAAACATACCCACAAACACATGTTAACAAGCCTTTAAAGTAAATTCAAATACACTCAAGTCATGCCAAAACAATCAACATATGTGCCTAACCAATGTGCCGTCATTGACACCACAATTCAAGCATTTAAACCATCCATCACCATAGCTAGATTCTTAAGTCACAAGTACATTACTTAGTGATTAGCAATCAATCCCAAAGTACCATACTTTAACTCATGCCAAAACTTACCATTTCTCTTCTCATTCAAACACACTTGAATATAGCATAACACCACACAATGTAAACCCAAAATCAAGTGATCATTCACACCACAAGACTACATGCACACCAAATTACATAACACGAACATTTATACTATCACAATCATATTTAAGTTCTCTTATTACATTTCATATAAGAAAAAGTATGTATTCAAAAACTACCAAGAGATTCTTGGATAGTGTGTTTTCTTCAAGTTGATATGATCATTCGATTTTCCATAAAAATGTTATCTACAAGGAAGCAAAACAAATAACACGAGTAAGCTTTTATTTAAGCTTAGTAAGTTTGACGATTAAAATGATAAAGCTTACCAAACTAAACATGTTAATTCAAATAACAAGATTAATAAACAAAGTCGGCCAAAGTGTATGTTGGCAACTTTATCCCAACACTTAGGAAAGTGTCAGCATAGTGTTGGACAAAGCCAACTCTTATTTAAGTGTTGCTTTAGGCATGCATATCCCAACCCTTATACAAAGAGTTGGTCAAAGCGTATGTCAATAAGTCGATCCCAACACTTAGGAAAGTGTTGGCCCAAAAGTGCCACCATGGTGTTGGACAAAGCCGACTCTTATTTAAGTGTTGCCTTAGGCATGCATATCCCAACCCTTATACAAAAGTGTTGGCAAAAGCGTATGTCGGCAAGTCTATCCCAACACTTATGAAAGTGTCACCCCAAAAGTGTCTTACATAGTGTTGGACAAAGCCAACTCTTATTTAAGCGTTGTTTTAGGCATGCATATCCCAACCCTTATACAAAGAGTTGGCTAAAGCGTATGTTGGCAAGTCTATCCCGACATTTAGAAAAGTGTTGCCCAAAAGTGTCGTCTTAGGACTATTTTGTTGTAGTGAGAGTTTCTTGTCAACCACAATTCATAATAGGTGGGTTGATACTCAAATAACAATGAGGTCATCCGTTATTCAATCACTATGTTATCTAGAATTCATGGACAAGCTTTCCATATTTCAGTAACAAATCATTTTTCATTAAAAACATTGCCTGATGAATGGTATACGGATATGACTACACGGTTAACCATCCAAAAACACGTCAAACGCTCATATGAGCCAATCCAACTAATAACACGCCTCGACACCGAGTGCCTAGCCTGTAGACTAATATTCGCCCCCGATAACATGCTAGAAACACTGTAAATATAACATGATAGTCCGCAACAAATGCCGAACTTCGGTATATTCAGTGAATAGGAAATATACAGGAATCATCATCTCATCTCGTACCAATCCCATATAGTGCATTATAACTTATTGACATGCCAATCGTACTCTATCCTACATTCATCCGGCACAGGAGATAACATTACCAATTAGTGTTATGTATAGTTCATTAGCTCAATTCTCATCACTTTAACAGTAACTATGTTAAACTAACATTAGCAATCAAATTTTCACACAATGTGCATCATAAAACATATTAAATAAAACTAAACGAACTTACCTAAATGCAACAGCTAGGAATACTTCAATGACGATTACTCGACAACTGTCCTTTCCCGCTATTATCAATCGACTGATTCAATTCTTGATCTAAATATAATATTTCCATTCAATTAACCAATTCAATTAATTTAAAACACTTAAACTTACATATATAACTCTTTATCAACATTTTACACTTTTACCTTTTATTCAATTTAATCCCTAAATCCAAAACTTGCAATTTAACCAAATTTAATCAAAACCATGCTAGCCGAATTCAATATCATCCATAAAAGCCCTCAATTACTAGAATTTTATAAGAAATTTATGTCATTTTCAACAATTTCAAAATTTAGTCCTTAAATGCAAAATTAAAAAAAAATTCACTTAATCAACTAGTCCTTAACCCAATTTCAAGTTTCATAATATTGAATTTAACATCAAGAATACTAAAAATAATCAATGGTAATTTTAACAAACTTTAACTGAAAACGGAGATACGAATTAACTAGACTTAGTTGTAACGATCTCAAACATATAAAAATTACTAAAAATGGACTTAGAAATCATACCAAATGAATGGCTAAAGTTGAGAAGCTTCAAACTCCAGTTTCTCTCTTTTCATTCGTGAGGTAAAAGATGATAAGAAAGTAAAAAAAAATAAAATTATTTTACCTTTAACTTTTATACTTAGCTTAATAATTAATTAAACCTTATTAATTAGCTAATCCTTAATTAATTAGGATCTAATTGTAATTAACAAAATATCTAGAGAATTCCACAACATTCACACCGTTTGGCCATTTAAAGAGGGTCCAATTATCCAATTGGTCCTTCAATTAATTTAAATTCTAACTAATCAAACTTTTTTTCAATTTAACCTTAAATTAATTATGACTTAATAAGTAAATAGCCCAAAAGCTATTGGATTAATCATATTCACCATTGCTTTGACTTTTGACCATGATTTAATCACCATTTTGGTCCATTTAGTATTTTAAATCTATAACGATTAATTTTACCTCTTTTATAATTTAATCATTTTTTCTTAATTAACTATCAAATCACTATAATTTTCGAATCAAACTTCAATACACCTATATAGCAACTTCGTAAATATTTAATAAAAATATTTACGGGTTTGATTTACAAAAACGAAGTCTCAATACCTCATCTTTCAAATCCACTTGTACTTATCTATTCGCTCAATTTATAACAATTATTAAATCAGAATTTAATATAATATTATAATTGACTCGTAAATATGAAATAACAATACAGACTTACTTGTCGGATTTGTGGTCTCGAAATCACTATTTTTAACACCATTAAAAAACAAGAAGTTACACTTTGCACATATTACATGCACTTTTATGTTACCATTTGAGCCCTACATTCACATGTAGTTTTCTAATTCCTTTGGGCTTAGCACTTTGATGCTCTTTGGTTGTGTTTGAATGAATGTACCTATGTGCAATTTGGTTGTGTTTGGAGGGATGTGATACGATACCTAGCACTATGTGCTCCTTGGTGTGTTCTGGATGGAGTCATGTGTATTCGAGTTATTTTACTCGATGTTTACTATTGACTAAATTAACTAAAATCTTGATAAAAAAAATTGCTTATGATTGATAATAAAGAAATATATTATAAAGTGATATGTATTAAAAGCTTAACAAGTTAAAAGTGTAACATCCCTTACTTGATTCAGTAGCAGATCCAAATAACCAATGCCACATTAAAATTTTTAATAAATTTTCATAACATCCAAACACTGAATTTACTATTATTGGACTCAATTTCAACCTTTGAAATCCATTTTTGTCTTTAATATCAAATTTTATACATATAACCACCATCTAAACCTATTTCATAGCATTAAGATTTAATTTTTATTATTGTCACTAATTCATCACAAATTTGTATACACGACTCGAACAAATATTCCAACTCACAAACAATTAAAACCAATCTAACATACCAATTTTAAATTTCTATCATTTAATTTCATACATATTTATTTATCAAATATTTAATGGAATCAAGCATATAATTATTATGTCCATATTTTTGCCTAAATGTTTCAAAATTTACAAAATAGATCCTATACCTCAAATTTTATAATTTTTACAAAATAGTCCCTAAAATTCAAATTTTATAATTTTTACGATTTAATTCGTAAAATCCAAAATCTACACAATATTAAAATTCAGTCCCTTAAAATCAAATATTCTTATTTTACAGTTCAATCCTAAGTCCTAGTTTGCACAATTTTACAATATAGTCCTTGCTATTAAAATTTTGTCAAAATTTCACAAATTAGTCCCTAATTCTCAAACCATTAAACTTTCATATTTTTATTTTAGAATTTTAAATTCTCAAATCATATAAATCAATCCTAAAACTCATGTTTTGAAATATTTACAATTTGGTCTTTTTAATTAAAACATGTTAATTTAAGTACAATGTTTTCAATACTTTAGACATTTTTCCAATACTTTAGACATCATACTCTTGTAATCTTATCATAAAAATCCAAACTTTAATTTCTATATTTAGTTCCTTTATTTTGAATATTGTTCATAATTTTCAATTTAGTCCTTATTTAAATTTTTATCAAATTAATCACTTAAAATCATCCACCAGATTATTCATAAAATCATTCACCATTCACATTATACATGAACATAATAATTTCATCACTTAGAGCATAGAAAATAATTATACACACTTAATTATTACAATTTCACATCATTTTATACATTGAAATAACCATAACATAATAATTGGAGCAACTTACCCATGCTTTCTGTAACACCCCTTACCCAATCTAATCATCGAACCTAAGTAATAAGATGCTACGAACAAATAGCAAATAATTATATGCAATTTTTTTATCAAAATCTCAATAAATATCGATTCATCCCATACAAGCAAATATATCATGTTATTCAATCTATTTTAGGTTTATATCGAGCATACAAAATCTTAAAAATAATTCAATATTAAACAAGGACCAAAGTGAAAAAAAAATAAAAAGTTAAGAAAAATCTGAAAATAGGTATCATACTGTCGTGTCCCCTGACCATGTGGGATGACTGAGTCCGTGTGAGTCAAAAGTGCAAATATTTAAAAATATGTTACACGGTCGTCTCAATAGGCCGTGTAATAGACTATGGTCGTGTGCATTAAAAATCAATCAAAACTTATAGGCCACATGGTCGTGTCTTAAGTCATGTAGGGCACACGGCCAGGCCGTGTGTACCTGAAAAATACCTTCCAATTCAAGTCATTCAACGTACATTCACTTAAGCACCAAGCATCCATTTAATCACATCCAAACTAGTTCAAAAAACATCAAATTCAAACCAAAATCATCATTTATAACAACCAACCTATGTGTCTAACCAATATGCCATAATTGACCGTAATCAACAATCCAAAATCAACTAAAACATCATATGCATAACATTTCAATTTGCCTTTCAAGGCACCTCAAACTATGATTCAATTTAACACCAACTAACCATTCAAAACAATCTCAAATTGACTTCTATTCAACTTCATTTCATATACACTAAAACTACCAAACCATTTCAAACATAATATAGGCATATGAATCACTTTTACACTTCTATTTTATAACACCTTACCTAGTTGCCAATTAAGCTATCAACCATACAATCCAACCATGCCAATATGCATTTAACCAAAACTACTTTAACAAAATAAAATCAATATGACCATTTTCAAACCAACCATATACTATACATGAACTCCAAAATGCAAACAAAAGTCCAAACTAAAACATTATAACCAAAAGTTTTCCCAGGTACATGCTAAGACCAAAATGAACACATCACCAACACTTGATTATGAGATTACCACTAGATGTTGAGTAAACGATCAAAATCATAAGGTACCTAGCCTGCGCACGAAAAATAAAATCATATTCTGAGTATAACTCAATGGTATTTCTATAATCAAACATTAAAACATAATATAAATTCTATAATGCATTTTAATGTGTCGATCTACAAGACCTAATACATCACCTAATTATTCAACTTGTTTACATATCTTAAATCGAGCTATCATAGTTGGGGCATATAGCTTTTTTTCTATCTCAATCAAATTGATTAAATCATACAATGTCAAATCTATAATTCCGAGCTTATAGATTGATATCCACTATCCACCCTTATTTTAATTTCATTTATACTCAATTTCCCAATTCCACAATATAATTTCATTAACCAATCATCAATTCACATATGTGACAGCATATTTCATCACCAACTAAATCAATTGAATAAATAATAACAATATATCATATTTTTAAATTTATTCAATTTAGTCCTTACCACAAACAACTAATTCAAATCGATTCAATTAATCTCGTTTTATCATTTCTAGCTTACCTTATGTGATTACCATGCAAGGTAGTTCGTAATGTAACAAATGAAAAGGTTCTGGTTATAAAAATACAAACTGTAAACTCCGAGACGACTTTGTCTTTCCTTTCTTTTTCGAGAAATCCGGATCGGTTTTAGCTATGAATTACACTTACACTTACACTTATACTTCTACTGATAAAAGAAACAACCCAAACTTCAAATATGAGATTCTGAGATCACTTACACTCTTAGTGATCAAACGAAAATACGAACAACCTCAAACTTCACTGGAGATCTAGACAACTTACACTTCATAATTTCTAGATCTGGATTAACGAATCAATAGAAAATGAATGAACACTTCAGTCAGCCTAGACATGAGGCTGATTTCAGCAACCAAAATGAAAGAAAAATAGGCAAAAAAGGTGTGACAATAACAAAAAAATCAGCAGCAAAAATTCAGCTAAAAAGATAAAACATGAGATAAGCAGAAAATAGAAAAACAAAAGATGAAGATGAACAATTGGGTGACAAAATAGCAAAATTTAAGGTTTTATGGGCGACATAGAGAAGAAGAAAGGAGAGAAAACGAAGAAGAAGAGAGTAAAAATGTGAGGGACGATAATAGGGGAGTATAGATGATCAAAAGAAGCTGAAAACAACAAAAAGAATATGTCATACACTAGGGTTTCTATGTAAGGGGTGGCACGCTAGGGTTTTGGGAAAAAATACCATAAACAAAAAAAAATGCGAAGGATGGAAATCAAACTTGGGTCTCAAGGACAATATCACTAACACTTAACTATTAGACTAATAACTCATTTATTTATCAAATGCACAAAGAAAATTTTAAAAAGCCGAGGTGTGACCACTCTCGGTTCGCAAACTCGATTCTACCTATTTGATTTTTGGGATGTGATAGTAAAGGGGTAGAGAGGTTAGAGTGGACTTTATGAAGGTAAGCCTTCCACCAACAGAGTGACATTTTGACTTCTATGAAATGAGCTCGCAGTTCATCCTATCAATTATGTTGTGAAGAAAATTCTTTTTTCTTATTCAATTTCCGAAGCTCTAGGGCAAAATATTTTTCGATTTAGTAAACTCTTTTGGTGTTAAGGATACCACTGAACCATTTCTTTGCTTGAGGCTTCGTTTTAGGGCTAAGAAAGTGCTTGGATTTGCTAAAGTTAATTTGGAGCTCGAAAAGAAAGTAGAAGTCCTTAACTAAAGCTTTCAAGAGTCTGCAAGATTGGATGGTAATGTTAAAGAAAATAAAGCGATCATTCGCTAATAGAAGGTGATTAATGGGAGGAGAATTCCTAGAAATTTTCACACCTTGGATGGAACCTTTCGAATATGCTTTTTCGAGCATGAGAGAAAAAATAATTTATGTATATGACAAAGAAATACAAGGAGAGCAGATCCTCTTGGTGAAGTACTCTACCTAAATTGAAAATTTTAGTAAGAGAACCATTGATGAGGATCTGATATGAGATAGTGCAAATGCATTGGTGAATTATGTTAATCCAGTGTTAAAACTCATTGCTTCTAGGACAGCTCCGAATGATTGTATCTATATTCTATATCTATAATATATCATCATCATAAAAGCACAAGCTTGGAAAACTTTTGAATGGATCAGAATATCCTTTAGCTTTCATCATATTATTAAATTCACAATAAAAAATAATTATAATATTTAATTTAGATTTGTTAGTTAATTTTTTATAAATAAAATAGAGTTTATGATAATTATACATTTTAAAATAATTATAATTAATAGAAATTATGATAATTACAAATTTAAAATAATAAAAACTTAAATTACAATTAATAGTTTAAAACAGATATGTGAATAGAGTTATTACTCAAATAGAACATTAAGTACAAACAAAAGTTTAAAAAAATTGTGATATTTATATTTATAATTTATAATTATTAGTTTAAAATATTTTTAGGGAATAAAAAGAAGGAAATAAAAAACCATCCGTTCTATTTTTAGACATTGACGGAAGGTTTACAAATATTTTTAATTTTTATTATGAAGAGGGGACTGCTACACCCTAATTACTTATTAGAAGACTCCAATTAAAAACAAACAAAACAAACGGCACAACTAATTGGCCAAGTCAAAACAGCACGCATTGCGCAAAATAACAGAGTTCCGTTTTATATTTTTACTCTGAATTTTTTAATATTTTAAAACTTACTATATCTTATCGTATCTTATCTTATCAGTTCTAACAAATCATTTCAAAATATTGTCCGTAAATTTTTTTAAAATTCTCAATAATTATCTGAAGGATATGTTAATTAAAAGATAATTAAAAATATTATTTTTTTTTCTCAAAATGATGATTAAGAAAAAGAAAGCCTTAAAATTATGGAAGAAAATAGTGTGAGTTAGAGAATGAGATTGATGACGTAAACAAAACACAAAAAAGAGAAGAAACTTGGTGTAACCGTTGACGGCTGACATTGCCACGTGTAATTTCACTGCCCATTGTCACGCAAGCACCCTGATTTTGTCAGACGGCTAAGATCTGATTTCCATTAAAAGGATCATACGGCGGATATTAACTTTTCTCAAACTGTCTTACCTATAAAAACGACACAGTTCCTTCTTCGCCGGTGCGGTGCAGTTTCTCTGCCCTCCTCCCCCAAAACCTTTCTTATTATTTTATAAAAAATCTATTTTTCCCCAAATCTCATTTATTCTCCGTCGGCGTTGTCTTCCGTCCGGTTCTCCTCGGGAATTCCGACGATTCTATCCCTATTTATCACTCCCTCTCCTCTTCATTCCCCAAAACCAAAAAAAAGAATTCCCACATATTTTGAACTTTAGTTCTAAAATCCTTTTTTTCTCTATAGTTTTGATTTAATAGAGATAGGGGAGGGAAGCAAAAAAAAGGAAAAAATCCGAAAAAGGAGAAGGATCTAGGAGAGTTAGGGCTAAGTTATTTTGAGGATGGCGCAGATTCAGGTTCAGCATCAGGCGCCGGTTTCCGGTCCAAATGGCGTGGCTCCGGGAGCTTCCGGAGGAGCGCAATTCATGCTTACGTCTCTCTATGTCGGGGATCTTGATGTTACCGTTACCGATGAGCAGCTGTACCAACTGTTTAGCCAGGTGGCTCCGGTCGCATCAGTAAGGGTTTGCCGGGACTTGGCGAGCGGCCGCTCTCTTGGCTATGGCTATGTCAATTATAACAACCTTCGCGATGGTTAGACTTCTACTTGACTGTAAAAGATTAGTTTTTTTATCTAGTAATTTATTAATTTAAGGCTGCTCGGCGTAGTTAGTTTGATTGAGATATCTTCTACAATGTGAACATAGATTATTGAATTTTATTGAATTTTGGTAATCTTTATGAACATATGGTTATTTGATAACTTTGATGTATTAAGAATCTGTAGATGCTGTTTGAACGGATCCGCTCTCTAGGCATTACTTAATGATTATTTATTCATTATTTTAACAAAGCTTTTCTCATAATACATTATTAAAAATTTCTTTTAAAAGGGAAAGAAAAGTCCTGCATTGATGACATAATGTTCAGTTCTTGTTACTTCCCTAAATTAATTTAATTGACAATTTTAGGTGTATTATTGTATCCATGCAATTTGCCGATTTCCTTTTGTGCTAAATTGGTATGTCTTCAGTAAGTGTAACCATAATTGAAGTTGAAGTACCGACCTTTAGATATATGCTTGGCTTCAGGATGTACAAATCGCCTGCAATTTGTAGATATAAGAATATTTTTCAAAAAGTTTTGAGCTTTGATGTTTGAGTGTTTTACCACTTTTGCCTGGCATTTCAATGAGTTGCTTGAACTTCTATGTTACTAAATAACTTTTAAAAAATAAATGATGTGGGATAATTATCATGTGGGGGAATCAGTTCTTTCTTTGGAATTGTTCAAGCTAATTGATGGTGTCTTTTGTTATTTTTGCCTGCAGCGGCTAGGGCAATGGATCTACTGAATTTCACACCACTGAATAATAAGCCTATCCGAATCATGTATTCTCAGCGTGATCCTAGTCTTCGTAAGACTGGTACCGCAAACATATTTATCAAGGTATTGATGTGTTTTCCATGTTTACCTTTTGTTACCCTTTCCTCCATTTGGATTTCTATTTCACTCCAAGGATATTTTTTTCTTCTTAAATCAGAAAAATGGTAATTTTGGTTGGATGTTCCTTACCCTTGTAGGGCTCTTTCTCCTGCCTGTTAAACTTTATACTTTCGCCCTTCACACTAAACTTTCTTCATTTCTTTGACTTCCATATGTCTATTTGCTGCAATTGTTTTCATGTATGCATAATTTGTCTGTTGAAAAATGTTGGCTTTTAATGTTAAACTATAACTTTGGTTTTTTGGTTTCACTGCAGAATCTGGACAAGTCTATTGACCACAAAGCATTACATGATACATTTTCTTCATTTGGCAACATTCTTTCTTGCAAGATATCTACTGATAGTTTTGGCCAATCTAAGGGCTATGGTTTTGTACAATTTGACAATGAAGAATCTGCTCAAAATGCAATTGACAAATTAAATGGCATGTTGATTAATGACAAGCAGGTCTATGTAGGACATTTCCTTAGAAAACAAGAAAGAGAGACTGCATTGAATAAGGCCAAATTCAATAATGTTTATGTGAAAAATCTTTCCAAGTCTACAACAGATGAAGACTTAAAAACAATTTTTGGTGAGTATGGTGAAATTACTAGTGCCGTAGTTATGAGGGATGCAGATGGGAAGTCTAAGTGTTTTGGATTTGTCAACTTCGAAAATGCTGATGATGCTGCTAAAGCTGTTGAAGCTCTTAATGGAAAGAAATTCGACGATAAAGAATGGTATGTTGGAAAAGCCCAGAAAAAATCTGAAAGAGAGCACGAGCTAAAAGCTCAATTTGAGCAAACTATGAAGGAAGCTGCAGATAAATCTCAGGGTGCAAATTTATACATTAAAAACTTAGATGATAGTATTGGTGATGAAACATTGAAGGAACTTTTTTCAGAGTTTGGTAACATTACTTCTTGCAAGGTTTGGTGAAATGCTTCTAGGTTATTTGATTGTTGATGCTCACTAGTGCAATCTTGTTTCTCTTGATATTTATGTTATTACCCTTTTGCTCCTCAAAATTTTACAGGTTATGCGTGATCCTAATGAAATTAGTAAGGGCTCTGGGTTTGTTGCATTTTCAACTCCTGAAGAAGCCTCTCGTGCTGTAAGTTCGGTTTCTTTTTTACTTTGGGTGGTCATCTCAGTGTATTTCATAATCTAAAACATGTTGCTACACATCTACAGCTTGCTGAGATGAATGGTAAAATGGTTGTTAGCAAACCACTTTATGTTGCAGTGGCACAAAGGAAAGAAGAGAGAAGAGCAAGGCTACAGGTAATATGACCAAGGATATTGGACCATTAAAATTTTTGTGGTGTTATTTGTGCATTCTTTCATTTTGGCATTTTTCTTTAGTCCTGTTCATCAATTTAATAAAGGGACGTGTATTCTGATATTTCTGAAATTCTTGTCAAGTTCATGTTCTCAATCATTGAGAAGTTTGCTAATGGATATATGAATCAACGTGAATTTCAAATGGTATTCTTACATATTTCTATTGTTCAGGCTCAGTTTTCTCAAATGAGACCAATTATCCCCTCAGTTGCTCCTCGTATGCCAATGTACCCTCCTGGTGCTCCAGGTCTTGGCCAGCAATTTTTATATGGGCAAGCACCTCCAGCTATGCTTCCTCCACAAGTAATATATCTTGAGTCCTTGTCAATCCTTTTAACTTGACTTGCTTGCTATTTTAGATGCTTGGATGATTTGTTAGTATTATTCTCTACCTTTATTGGGTTTCAATTAGATAACACAGTTTACCTCTCTTAGAGGAGATTTGAATTTGAAAATGTTTGTTTCTTATGTTACCTATTCTAGGCTAGTTTTGGTTATCAGCAGCAACTGCTTCCTGGAATGAGGCCTGGTGGCCCCCCTGTACCAAACTTCTTTGTTCCCATGGTACAGCAGGGTCAGCAGGGCCAGCGCCCAGGGGGACGACGAGGAGCTGGTGCTGTCCAACAGACTCAGCAACCAATGCCATTGATGCAGCAGCAGGTTAGCTGTATGCATGTGTACTAGCAAACATTTCATGCTTATGCTTTGACTGAAGTCTTCTCTTCTAATCCATCCAACTTGTTTCAGATGATGCCAAGGGGGCGTGCCTATCGTTACCCCCCTGGTCGTAACTTGCCTGAAGTTCCACTGTCTAATGTTGGTGGAGGCATGCTTTCTGTTCCATATGACATGGGTGGCATGCCCTTGCGAGATGCTGGTATCGGACAGCCTATGCCGATTCCTGCTTTGGCTACGGCTCTTGCAAATGCGACCCCTGAACAGCAAAGGACGGTGAGCCCTTTTTTTGTTTGCTTTGGGAGTTGGGATTAACTTTGTTTTAGATCTTAATTAGCTTAAATACTTGTATATTTTCAATGTGTGGACTGGTGAGCAGATGCTTGGTGAAAGCTTGTACCCCCTTGTGGAACGGCTTGAGCGTGATGCAGCTGCCAAGGTTACAGGCATGCTGCTGGAGATGGACCAAACAGAGGTTTTGCATCTCCTTGAATCACCAGAAGCATTGAAGGCCAAAGTAGCTGAAGCCATGGAGGTGTTGAGGAGTGTTGCTGCTCAGCAACAGGCCAACAATCAAGCCGACCAACTGGCTTCATTGTCCCTGAATGATAACCTCGTTTCCTGAGTGACTGAAATCTGGGTCCAGTTTTCTTGGCAGAGAAGTTGCTAAACCCTTGATCCAAAGCTGGGCTATCTTTAGTTTTATTATTAGGCTTTTTAAGTTTGGAAACCTTTATATATTTGCTCTGTTTTTGTCGGTCGGTAAATAGGGTATTGGACACTTTGGTAGACAATTGTTTGTTTTGGTTTGCCTTCGTTTTTCTTTAATTTACTGGCTTCTTATGGACAACCTTAAGTTTGTTTGATGTCGTTAAAACTTACTTTTTAGAACAATCTTGAGGCTTTCAATTTCCAGACCCCGGTCGGACTTGTTTGATCGGGAATTATTTAGTTTCAAAGATCTGGGTTTCACGAGCCAGAAATAAACTCAAAAGAGGATCAATAAAACCCTAATCAATGTATATTTTGTCATTAAAATGTTGAGCCACAAATGAACTCAAAAGATGTTTGATTTCAAAAAATCAACACAAACCATTCACCCAGAAACACAAAATTATGTGGAATTTTAATTATTTTTTCACAATCCTTCCGAGTATAGTAACGGGGTGGGTAGTATTTGTACTCTCATTATTTTGATGCCACGTGTTAGGTTGTTTTCCACCGGAAAAGTGGAGGAGCTTCTATTGAAGTATTAGTTTTTTTTTTACTATGCAAGGATTGATCATATGTATTATATAAGAAATAACTCTAAACATATTATTTCAGAATTACAAAATGTTAAAATTTATTAATAATATATTTTTATGTTAAATTATAAATTAAAATATATTTAAAAAACATCAAGTTTTAATATAAAATATTTTTAAAAATTTATTAATAAATCAACTTTAATGTTTGTTTGATTCTCAATATTCATATGTTTACGTTTATTTTAGATGGAATTTTTTAAATTATAAAAATTTTAAAAATATCTAAAATTTGTAAAAGAAATTATTAAAAATGAATAATGGGTAGAATTGTGTAAAAACTAATAAAATCTAAAAAAATGATTATGATATTCAAACCCATGACTTATAGTTGGAAATAAAAAAAATTATGAAAGCAAAATTATATAAAATTAATAATAAAAAGTGTCAAAAGTAATATATTTTAGCTTTATTCTTAATGTAATTTTGGGTGATTATGTGGTGTTAATTGTGAATTATATACTTCTAATCTTTTAAATTCATGTTTTGAAGCTTAATAGAGCACTAAGGAGCAAAAGAAGTGAAAACAAGTGAAAATCATAACATTGGAGCAGTCTGGAAGCTGCACACGAGCAAACCACACGGCCATGTGAGCCACATGGGCGTGTGGATTTCGGGAACCATGTGCGCTGACAATAGAAAATTTCGATTTTTAGGTTTTTCGGCACTTTAGGAAGGTATAAATGATAAAAATAAAGAGAGAGAGAGCCGCTTTAGTTTAGCACGGAAATTACCTAAAAGAACACCATTGAAGCCGATTTCCAAGCAATTCTCCATCAAGATTCAAGAGTTCAAGTTGATTTCCATGGGAGTTATCATGAATTTCTTTTATTTTAGTGGTTATATTGTGTTTTTGGTGTTTGTTCTTGCAGTTATGAACTAATTTTTTTAATACCTAGGGAGATGAACACTAGGATGAATTTTATTGTCTAATTTCTAGTTTTATGCAATAAAACTTTAATTCTTTGTTTTCAATTATGAATGCTTAATTGTTCCTGGATTGATAATTCTAGAGTATTAATCCATGTTTGATGTGAATAAGTTTGAGGTTGAATAGACCCTTCTCGTGATTAGATCTTGCTTAACTAAATGGAGTTGCATGCAATCCTAAAAATAGGATAACATAAATCTATCGGATTAGAGTTAAATCTAATAGGGAGATCCATGAAGCGAATTAATGTGATAATAGGGGTTTTAATTAGAAAGAAATTTCAATTAATCAACTTAGAGTTAGTTGCTCTTATGCTTGAAAGAGATATTAGTATAAATTAGAAGTTTCTACGGATCAAAGAAACTAAGAAAAGAAATTGCATAAATTAGATTGAGAATTATAGATGAAGTCTAGGTGGATTCTTACCAATGTATTTTTTGTCACTTGGTTGGTATTTGATTGTTTTTATGTTTTATTTCTTTGACACATTCGTTAATTAATTTTAGTTTTAATCAATCTTTTCAATTATTAAGTTAAATAATAAAAAGACAATAATCACTAGTAATTGTAGTCCTCGAGAGAACGATATCTATACTCCCCATAACTATACTATTAATTGATAGTCGCACTTACCTTAATCAATTTATTAGTTAGTTTCAATAACAATAATATTTGTATTGTGTTACTATTATATAAAAGTAAAAGTAATTATTATGTTGGAAATAAAAATATTTATAATTTACAAAACACCAAAATTATTTAACATTTTGTCATTGCTTTTGCAGATGTTATCGATTGAGTTTGTACCTAATGTGTTTACAGCCTAATTAGGATTTGTTTTCTTCCATTTATTTGATGTTGAGGATCCAATTTTAATCTCAAAAACAATGTTTTTATCAAGACATCATATCATATCATACTAGCTCCAATGAGAATTAGATTTTAAATGGTTAACATCAGTTTCTTTTAACCCTAATCTTAAATATCATCTATCTATATGCACCTCTATTTATCTATCTAGCTTAAAATATGCCATAAGTTCTCGTACTATTCACAAATTTAGAATTTAGTCTTTCCACTTTTTAAATTTTAAAATTAGGTCTAGTTATTAACACTATTAAATTTCTTTTGTTAAATTTATTGGTGGCATTTGAAATAAAAAAAATACTCATTTGGTAGCCATGTAACTAAAAAAATGATGTTATAATGAACTTAAATTTAATAAATTAATTTTAACACGGTTAATAGTTGGATCTAAATTTTGTAACATAAAAAGTAAAGGGACTAAATTTTTAGAAATAAAAGTAAATGGATTAAATTTTAGGCATAATGACAAAAATAGACCTTAACGTTTTCGTGTTGGGTCACTTTGCCCTTAATGTTTTTTTTGGAATACTTTCATACTTAACCTTTGTGTTTTTAGTCAAATTGGTCAGTTTTTAACAGTGATACTGACGTGGCCGTTAGTTGATTAAACGGTCAATATAAACTACTGACGTGACGGTCCAAATGTATTTAAATGCTAAATGACACTACTTTGTCTAACGGTCAATATAAATACTGACGTGACACGTTACCAAATGATTTTAAAGTTATTTTCTGCCCACCGATCTATTATGCCCACCGTCCAATCACCTTAAATTCCAGCCATGGCTTTCCTTCACCTCAATCTAGCTTCTCACCATACCAATTTGACAGAGAAGACCCTTAGCCTTGTACCAAAAACTTTTGGGTTTTCTCATTTCCCCCTTTTTTGTTTGTAATGATGGTGAGAGGTTCGGGACAATGTTAAGCTAGGTTCGTGTTTTGGTTAAGAATGGTTGGGGATTTGGCTTTCGGTATAAGGTTGGTTTAAAAGCTTGGTGTATGGGTTGGTGATGGAGGTGGTTAGATATAGGTGGTGGGAGATTGAATATGGGTCTAACAATGGTGTCAAGAGATGGGTTTAAGTAGATCAAGGAACTGTGTTATGATATAAAAAAAACTTAGGAATATTAAGCAATTCCATATTTGAGAATGCAACCATTTTTTCATTTTTGATGGAATAAAATTTTTGTAGGAAACTAAAGATGAGATTAAGAAAGATTAAGATGAACTTTGAGGTTTCAGCATTGAAACAAAGGCTTTGTTTAAGAATTGAAGAGGAATAAACGGAGATTTAGAGAATGAGATTGTGCTTCCCATATGAATTGCCCTTTTTTAGGGTTTTCAAGATTTGACATTTCGCCCCTTTCTTTTGGGTTCCTCAAGCTACGAAACGAGACGATGATATTGAGAAAAAAAAGTAATTCGTTTTTTGTCAAAACTTAAGAATAAGTTTCAAAAACTCAAAAAATAATTAATGAAGCTTTTGAAGGGGAACCAGGATGATGATGAGGAAGGGTGATGATGGTGATTTATATGATTTTTAATAATGTTAAAATAATTAACAAGGGAGAAGAATAAATTGTGAGGAGGATGATGATAATTATGATTTTAAAATAATATTAATAATTTTAAAATAATTTGTTGACATATAAGATAAAATAGTGTCACGTCAGTATTTAAATACATTTGGACCACCATGTCAGCGGTTTTATGTTGACGGTTAGTCAACTAACCGGCACATCAACATCACCGTTAAAAACTGATCAATTTGACCAAAAAAATAAAAATTAAGTGAAAGTACTCCAAAAAAAACATTAAACACTAAAGTGACCCAACACCCAGTTAAAAACTATTTTGATCATTACGTCTAAATTTTAAACTTGAATATAGGAACTTATAATATATTTTAATCATCCATCCATTTAAGGTGAACTTCAAAATAGCATTAAAAGTAAACGACGTAGATACCCTTTAAATTTGTAAAATTAACATAGTTATGATATCTAAATTATAATTTTATTATGTTATTTAAACTTAAATTAATTAATATTTAAAAATAGAGCTCACAAGATATCTACTTCAAAATTACTAAATTTTTCTCTATGTTAAGTTTTTAATTTAATTAAAATATAGATTATTAATCTACAATTAAATCATTAATTTCTAAACTTTTAAATTGAAAATTTTTATAAAATTTGTTAAAAGGAAATTTTCAATAATAAATGATGTATGAAGGGATATTAATCTACTTCAAAATTACAAAAATTTAAATATTATTATAAGACAAAAAAAATCGATAAAAGATATAAATGAGGATAGGGGGATTTTTATTGTATTTTTATTATTTGTCATCATCATCACAAGTAGTATATTCCTTCCTATATATATAGGAAGATTAGACTCTCATTTTTCTAATACAAAAATAGGAAAAGGGTTACAAGGAGATGAAATGTGAAGTGTTAAGGAAGATGAAAGATAAAAGGTGAAACGTTGATTATAATTAACAACTACTTAATAGCATTCATAACACTCCACATTGGATGTTCATTGTATAAAAGATATGTCTCATTAAAAATCTTACTAGGAAAAACCTTGTGGGACAAAAACCTAATAAAGGAAAAAAGAGTACATAATTCTTTGAAACAATGCAATCCAATATTGAAAATTAACTTCTCAAATGTAGCGGTAGGGATCTCCTTAGTAAAAAGATATGCCAAATTCTCATTTGAACGAATCTATTGAACATTTATATCTTCATTCTTTTGTAGATCATGAGTGAAGAAAAATTTTGTTGATATATGTTTTATTCTATCACTTTTAATATATCATTCTTTAAGTTGTGCAATGCAAGTTGTATTATCTTCATATAAGACTGTTACAGCTTCTATTTCAGAGCATAAACCACAATCTTCTCGTATGTGATAAATTACAGACCTTAGCCACACACATTCACGACTAGCCTCATGGATTGCCAAACTCTTAGCATAATTAGAAGAAGTAGCAACTATTGAGTGTGACTCATATTTCAGTCAAATTTGAAAAATAACTTTCAGTTAAACTCTATTTATTTTTTCCAGTCAAACTCTATTTAGTTTAGATTATTTTATTATTATTTGACCTAGAGATTTAGCTTATAAATAGGTTCTTTTACAACCTTAGAAAATACACTCATTAGAGATTAGAATTCCTAATACTTTTGAAAAATTTTGTGTTTACATTTTGAGGGCTCTTTGTTTTCAGGTTTCGAGATTTAATTTTTATCTCCATCTTTTGTACTCTTAATTCTTTTGCCATTATAGTAAAATTATCTTTGCCCATGGTTTTTATCCTCTTCGGAGGGGTTTTTCCACCTTAAATTTGTGTGTTCAAATTCTCAATTTCTTCCGCTATTTTTACTTGTTCATTGTTTAATCGGGTTGATCGCCAACAAGTGGAATCAGAGCTAGTTCGATTTTCGTAGATCAGCCTATTCAAAGATGGAAACAATAAGGTTCGACATTGAGAAGTTCGATGGTGTGTCACAAATTTCAATTTGTGGCAATTTTGAATGATGGTAATTCTAGTTCAGATCAGCTTGAAAAAGACCGTTACTGGGAAAAAACCTGAGAATCTAGATTAGTCAGAATGGAAAGAACTTAATAAAAAGGCTTTGTCTGTAATCTAGTTGTGCCTCGCGAATAGGGTATTGTAAGAGGTATTGATGGAGAAGACCTCGTCCACCATGAGGACAAGGCCAGAAACTCTTTATGCGACTAAGTCTCTAACTAACCGTTTAGTGTTGAGACAACGTCTATTTACGTTTTGCATGAACGAAGGTGAGCTTCTTAGAGAACACATCAATCAATTCATTACTCTTTTGAATGATTTAAAAAATGTTGAGTTTAAGATTGACGATGAAGATCAGGCTATGTTATTATTGTGTTCTTTAACCCCCTTTATACAAGTCTTTCAAGGAAACATTGATTTATGGCAGAGACAAACTCTCGTTCGAGAATGTGAAGGGTTATTTGTTGAGCAAAGAAAAACTTGACAATAAGTTTGGTTTAGATAGTAAGGCAAATAGGCAAACTTTTGTTTTAGTAGCATCAAAGAAGCGAGACAAAAGGTGTCGCTATTGTAAGAAATTAGGTCACGCCAAAGTAGATTGTTATAAATTGCGAAATAAAAGGGTTGTTGAGAGCAACGAGAAAAATGTAGCTGGTGTTGTAACACCCAAAACCCAAAACCGTCGTCGATTAGGGTTCCGGTGTCTGTCCGATTTTATATTGCATTTTAAATCGCTTTACTATTTTATTTAATTATATTTTAATAGAGTAATGCAAAGTACACAGCATGAATCATAATTTGAATGTCAACATAACTCGAAAAGGGGCAAAAATGTCATTTCCATAAAATTTGGAGACTTTTACCAATACCTGTTGGACAAGTATCGGTAGTACTCAAGTTAGTGAGCAATTCAAGAAATAGTGCAGACTTTTATCGAGACAAGTGACAGTTCCACCGATACAAGAGACTCTTCTACCGAAACAAGTCATACATATATCGATACTAAAAACTCCAGAGAGCTAAGAAGTTTAACCCCGCATCTTCTACCAATACAAGTATCCCAACTACCGATACTTGAGTGTACAGAACTACCGATACTTCATTTGTTACTACCGATAGAATGCAAGTCAAAATGTAACATCTCTCCTACCCTATACTTCTACCAGTACAAGCATTAGTTCTACCGAAACAAGTACACAGAGTTCAATAAATCATGCATAAACTACAAGTTTATCAAACATTCATCACTTCATAACTTCAAATGCATTATTCTAATACATTGTGCATAGTTTCAAGGCATTTCATACATCTCATATAGTGTATGTATCACATTTAACTAACATGTCAACTTGTTCAACATTTATCTAGAATTCACAACAAAAGATTCATTCATCCATACAAGTAGTACAAGTCATTCATCCTAGTACATATCATATAACCGAGTGATGTAAAATACTACCGAACCAGCTCCCGAAATAATGTGATGTCTTTAAGATGGTCCGATCTTCAAGTCGCAAAATGGAAACTACAAAACAATAACAATTTCATAGGTAAACTTCATAGCTTAATAAGTTTGCAAGGTTTATCAATTTACCGAATAACATGTGGTAAACAAATCCATAAATTCGTCGAGCCAGAACATAAATGTACTTCAGTGATCGTTATTTGTTTTATTCCCTGTTGACCTTGAGGTCATGATGCTCCTTCTACTCCCTGTTGACCCGTAGGTCATGATTCTCATTTTACTCCCTATTGACCCGAAGGTCATGCCTGTTACCAGTAAACGATGATGCTCACAGTCATCGTTACGATATAACTATTCCCTACAATGCTGCTCACATTAAGCTGACGAGAATATGCAATCAAACATAAATCTCAACTATCATAGAGCCTGTAATCCATTCTTAGATTCATTTCACTTTACAGTGACTCATGATGTCGTAGAGAATCTACCACAAATGCAAGATCTCAATCATCGGACCATTTAACTTTAGCACAAGGTCGGGTAATTCTTCTTCTGTAATTTCTATTCTTCACATCATCAATTTCTCGTTCCAATCATCAACAACAATAAAGAAGAATGTTATAAGCAGTTACAAGTAAGAATTTAACATTACGAACTTACCGGACTGGATTGTAGTTGTGGTTAGACTCTAGGGACTATTTCGTTAATTTCTATTTCCCTCGATCTGTGGCACGATCGTAGTCTACATCTACAAATCATTCGATTTTCACATTAAATCATCCAATCAGACCATTTAAAACAATTTAGTCCTTTTTGGAAAAAGTATGATTTTACCCCTAATATTTTACTTTTATTCAATTTAGTCCCTAAGCATAAAAACACAAAATAACCCTTTTCCTACAAAATCAATACCATTCGACATAAACATCGGTCTCCTCAAGTCCTTAAAATTTTATTTTTTTCACATAATACACATAATTTCACCATTTTTACATTTTAGTCCTTAAATCCTAATTTCATCAAAAATCACTTTACAAAATCAATGGATCAATTGACCAAGCATACCAATCTATCAAAATCTTTCAAGAATAAGCATTTTCAACAATGGAAAGTTTTATAACATTTGACAGATTCACAAATTAGTCCTTGGATTAGTTATATTAAGCTAATATGAACTAAAAAACATAAAAATTACCAAAAAGGATCAAGATTTACTCACTCAATCAAGCTTCAAAAGTTAACAATGCAAAACCCTAATTTTCCTCTTCTTTTTCATGGAGAAGATGAAGAAATAAGTGAAATTTTCCATTTTTCTCTTTTAATTTCATATATATAATCAATGATAATTTTGTAAATATTTAGAATTTCATCATTAAGCTTTAATTAACCCCTTTTTAATCTTAATTAAACCTATTTATACTTAGTTTGAATCATGCTAACCCATCCGCTAATATTACTTTGGTTAATTTACTCATTTGGCCCTTTTAATTAACCATATGTATTTTTGCACCATTACAGTTTAATCCTTTCTATTCAATTAACTATCTAAACGATAAAATTTCTCAAACAAATTTAACACGATGATATTAACATCATGAATATTAAATGAATGATATTTATGACTCGACTTGTTGGAGTTGTGGTCTCAAAACCATTGTTTCAGACACAACTGAAAATCGAGCTGTTACAACTCATCCCACCTTAAAGAAATTCCGTCCCAAAATTTCTTACCAGCAAACAAGTTGGGGTATTGTGATCTCATAGAAGCTTTTGTCTCCCATGCTGCTTGTTTCAAATCGTGACGGTTCCATAGAACTTTTACCAATGATACCGTTTTGTTTCGTAGTTCCTTTACCTCATGAACTAGAATTCTCACTGGTTCCTCTAAGTACGACAAATACGGCTGTATCTCAACCTCACAGGGGTAATCACGTGAGAAGGATCTGATCTATACCGTCTCAACATTCAAACATGAAATTCGTTATGAATCTTCTCAAATTCTAGTGTTAAAGCCAATTTATAAGCTATAAGACCAACCCTCTCGAGGATCTCATACGACCCAATAAATCATGGACTCAGCTTACCTTTTCTACCAAATCGTAACACCTTCTTTCAAGGTGAAACTCTCAGGAAGACTCGATCTTTGACGGCAAACTCTATATCCTTCCTCTTTAGATCCACGTAGGACTTTTGTTATCTGACGTTGCTTTCAAACAATCATAGATTACTCGAACTTTGTCTTCTGTCTCATGTATCAAGTCAGTCCCAACCAGCTTAGGCTCGCTTAACTTTGGCCAATACAAAGGTGTTCTGCATTTCTTATCGTATAGTGTCTCAAACGGTGTCATTTTAATTATGGACTGATATCTGTTATTATAAGCAAACTCTACCAACAATAGGTATTTCTCATAGCTACCTTCAAACTCGAGTATACAATATCGCAACATATCTTAAAGGATCTGTATCACTCGCTCTGACTGTTCATCTGACTACGAATGATATACAGTGCTAAAATTTAATCTGGTTCCCAAAGCTTCATACAATTTACCCCAAAATCTTGAGGTAAAACTGAGATCCCTATCATAAATAATAGATATCGACACCCCATTTAGTCGTACGATCTCAAATACATATAACTCAGCCAACTTCTCTAATGGAAAATCCACTTGGATAGGATTGAAGTGAGCTGATTTCATTAATCTATCTACTATTAGTCAGATCGAATCTTTCTTCCTTGCTGTCATTAGTAGCCCTATAACAAAGTCTATAGTAACTCGCTCCCACTTTCACTTAGAAATGAAAATCGACTATAGCAAACCAGATGATACTTGATGCTCGGCTTTCACTTGTTGACACACCAGACAACGAGTTATAAATTCTAAGATTTTTCGTTTCATACCTGGCCACCAATACATCTTTTTCAGATCGTTATACATTTTCACACTCGTTGGGTGAATGGAATAAGTGCTACTGTAAGTTTCTGTCAGGATGTCTCGTCTCAAATTTGATTCATTAGGAACACGCACTCTGCCTTTGAAATACAACATACCATCCGTATCAATTGTAAACCACCAATTAGCATCTCTGCATCTGCTCTTTCAGCTCTTAAGTTAAGATCTTTTTCTGTAACTCTCGAATAACGGTATATAACGTTCTTAGGAAGTTTGGGACATCTGATCCGTCACTATAAGCGTCTTGGGCATCAGATCCATCCCTCTCAAGCGACAAGTGGGCATTCATCAATCAATGTGAACAATAATTTTCAGCTCAAGGAATCAACAACTACATTTACTTTCCCCAGATGATAGTCAATCACAAGATCATAGTCCTTCAACAACTTGACCCATCGGCTCTGTCGTAAATTCAACTCCTTCTGCGTCATCAGATACTTCAAACTCTTATGATCAGTGAATACGTGGCATCTCTCACCGTATAGATTGTGATGTCAAATCTTTAATGCAAAAACTATAACAGCTAACTCTAGATCATGAGTCGGACAATTCTTTTCATGTGGCTTTAGTTGTCTGGAGGCATATGCTACCACGTTCTCAGCTTGCATCAAAAACACAACCCAAACCATTTAATGACGCGTCTCTGTAAACAACAAATTTCTTTCCCGATTCAAGTTGTGTTAGTACCAGAGCTTTCGTTAAAATTTTCTTCAGCTGATCAAAACTTTGTTGACACTTCTCTGACCAAACAAACTGAATGTTCTTCTGTAGTAACTTTGTCAACGGCAAAGCTATAATAGAGAAATTTCTCACAAACTGACGGTAATAACCTATCAATTCTAGAAAGTTGCGTACCTTAGTAACATTTTTCGAAAACTTTCAATCAAGAATAGTTGAAATTTTACCCGAATTAACTCGTATTCCTTCTGCAGATACCACATGACCCAAAAATCCAACTTCTCGAAGCCAGAATTCGTATTTGCTAAATTTTACATACAATTATTTTTCTCGCAAAATCTACAATACCTCTCTCAGATGTTGAGTATGCTCTGACTCTGTTCTGGAATAAATCTTTATGTCATCGATAAATACAAACACAAATTTGTCTAATTGAGGCTGAAACACTCGATTCATAGTATCTATAAAATGCTGTTGGAGCGTTAGTCAACCCGAACGGCATTACCAGAAACTCATAATCTCCATACCTGATTCTGAATGCTATTTTTATCACGTCGTAATCTTTCACTCGCATATGATAATAACCTGATTGCAGATCTGTCTTGGAACATGCAGTTACACCTTTCAACTGATCAAATAACTCATCAATACAATGTGACAGGTGCTTATTTTTAATTGTTACCTTGTTCAACTGTCTACAATTTATACACATTCTTATCAAGCCATCTTTCTTTTTCACAAACAACACTAGCACACCCCAAGGCGATACACTAGGTCGTATAAAGCCTCTATCTGACAATTATTGCAACTAAGCTTTTAATTCTTGTAACTCGATCGATGTCATTCTGTATGGTGGGATTGAAACCAGTGCAGTACCCGATAACAAATCAATGCCAAACTCTACTTCTTTGATCTGTGGCAAATGGGGTAATTCTTCTGAAAACACAACTGTAAACTCATTAATAGCTGATCCCTGTTTCAAATCTATCTCTGAGACTCGTGAGTTGAGTATAGATGCCAAAAATACTTCACAGCCTTTATAAACCATTTTTTGTGCTGAAATAGTTGATATCATTCTGGTCTCACTGTTCAACTGGCCAGACTAAACCGTAATCACTTCACCTGTCAAGCTTTTCAAATCAATCTTTCTTTGTTTGCAGTTCACTACTACATTATGTTTAGATAACCAATCCATACCTAAGATCACATCGAACTCAGTGAAAGGAAACAACATTAGGTTAGTAAGAAATTTACAACCTTGGACTTTCAGTAGACATTTACGACATACCAAATTAATAAAGACACTATGACCTAATAGGTTTGTGACTTGAGCATCAAATATAGTCGACTCTACTGACAGTTTATTATCAGTTGCTAATGCAGTGCATATATATGAATGAGTCGACCCTGGATCAATTAGAGCACATACAATATCATTAAAAAGGTAAAATATACCGATCACGATATCGAGAGCGGTAGCCTCTTCTCTAGCTCTGATGACATATAATCGTGCAGGTGCTCGAGCCTCAAATCGGGTTACATGACCCTTATTATTGCCTTGATTTTTGCTTATACTACTGCTCTGTCCCGGACGCCTATCTTTTGATGAAGTAATAGAGGGTTTCACACTTTGATCCTCTTTCACTTTTGAAGTCATCGAGCAGTTTCACATGAAATGATCTGTACCATCACATCGGTAATAAGCCCTTTTTATCTTTCGGTATTCATCTACATGGTACCTTTCGCAATGATCATATGATGGGTTCGGCGCATTTCGGATACTAGCTACATTGACTGCAGAACGATTTTGAAATTTAGACTCTGGTGATCCTGATCTACTCCTCCTCAGAAGTCTAGAAGAGACTGTCCCACGAGTTTCATTTTTTTTAATTTTTTCAGTGATGGTATAGAAAAAGTTCTGGTGATATTCTTCTTCTTAAACTCTCAAAACCTCTTCTCTCTCTGCCTCTTATTGTTATAAATTTCTTCCATCTTTTGAGCACTATATGCAAGAACCACAAATGGTCGTAGCTCAGATCCGCCTACCATCATCTTGATCTCGTCATTCAGTCCGTCTTCGGAATAAACACATATTGCCTCATCTGTCGACACAATCTCCATAGCATACTTACTAAGTTGAACAAATTTTTGCTCATATTCTACCATTATTTTGTTTCCCTGTCTCAATTTTAAAAATTATTTCTTTTTTCTTATCCAGGTACATTTTGCTGACATATTTCTTTTTGAACTTTGCTTGGAAGAATTCCCAAGTAACCTTATTCTCGGGCATCACTTCTAAAATCGTCATCCACGAACTGTAAGTCTCGTCTTTCAATAATGAAGCAGTACACCTCAAATAGTCTTCTAGAGGACAAGCCATCTCGTTCAGAACTCTTAGTGTGTTTTCCAACCAGTATTCAGCTCTAGAAAGATCAGCTTTTATTCTTCCCCAAAATTCTTCTGCATCATATTTTCTAACCATGTCTGTCAGAATACGACATCTTTATTCCACCATTGGAGGAGATGGAGGCATAGCTGGAGCTACTCCCGATTGGGCAACAGGCTGTGCAACAAAGGGTGAATGAGGTGGTACCATTGGGTTGTTCCTCATAAACTCTAAGAACCACAGTCTCATCAATCCGAAGAACATGTTCTTTGCTTCATTTTTCGTCATTGATAATATCGGTGCACCGTGACTAGCCCCGAAATCATTAGTCATGACATTACTGTTTACCTCATTAGTTTTCTCTCTTTTTGAGTCAGACATTTTGTGATTATCTGCAAAAACTATTGTCGAAACCACTTTTAAAAACAAAGTTTCAAAATTTATTTTAAAATTTGGAAAAATAGGAGTCGCCACCAATCTTTTATTAGGTGTGATTGGAACACCACAAAATGTTTAAAAGCCGTTTTGAAAAATATGTAGGTCTTCGAAATCCAGAAAACGGGTTTGGGAGTCGGTTACGTATGGAGAAGGATTAGCATCCTCATACGCCCAAAATTGGTACCATATGATTACTTTTGAGTCTTGTTTTGTGAAAACATTGAAAACTCGAGGAAAGTTTAAAATACGATCTTTGTCTTTAGAAAAACTTTGCAAGATTTCAAGGAAAGCCTTTTGAGAAACCCGTCCCCGTGTTTCGAATCTCTATGAGAACTAGAAGTCATGTCCAACACTTCAGGGCACTATGTTCTTGGAGTTCCAAAATTGAAGGACGTTTTGAAAGATTTTGAAGAGGATATCCGATTTGCATGAATTACGAAAATCACACTCAGTAAGTTAGAGCGCGATTTTTCGAGGTTTTCACACGAAAGGACATTGCCTCGTTTTGTTTTACAATCATTCGTATATATATAGATATATATTTTGAGAACTTGAAAAATTTCGTATTGAATTTAAAATGCAATCCTCGAACACATGACTTGGAAAATTTGCAAATGGAATGCCCGTTTACTTCGATTTTCGTAAAGAATTAAAGTCGTGACCAACACGTTAGGACACGACGTTCTCGAAATCTCGAAGTTAACAGGCATAAAAAACTTGGAAAAGGATGTTCGATTCGCGCGAGTTATACGAAAAATCACACCCGACACGTTGGGGCATGATTTCTCGAAGTTTCCACACGAAGATAACATTGCCTTGGTTTTAAAATAATTTTGAAAATGAATGTGTAATTTTTAAATACGAATGAACAGTTATTAAGGGAGATTAAATAACACGAAGTAAGATAATAAGCAGATAAATGGTATGCAAAATATAAAATACAAGTGCAAAATAATTAAGAATAAATGCAAATATTGATGAGGAAACAAAATGATGCAATTTGGAGCAAAAAATGAGACTTTTTGGATACCCGAGGGTAAAATGGTAATTTTGGACTCTCGGGGATGAAATGGTAATTTTGGGAAAATTTAGAGCTAAAAACTATATTTTAGATGTTCGAGGGTAAAACGGTAATTTTGAGAAAAATTGAGATAAAAAATGGTATTTTTGGACATTCAGGGGTAAAATGGTAATTTTTGAAAGTTTCAGTGTCAAATATGGAATTTTTAGAAATTCGAGGGTAAAAATGTAATTTTTGGAAGTTTTGAGGTCAAAAATGGAATTTTTGGAAGTTCGAGGGTAAAAATGTAATTTTTGAAAGTTTTGGGGTTAAAAATGTAATTTTAAAGAAGTTTAGGGGTCAAAATATAATTTTTGGATAATTTAGGGATCTCCAGGGCAATAAAACCAAAAATAAGTAACATGTGGCAGCCCCTCAAGCATCCTGAGGTCAAAGGAGTAATTTGAAAACCATGAAAAATTTCTGGGCTAATTTTATAATTAAACAGAACTCGATTTAGGGCTTAAATTAAAACAAATTAAAAATAAAAGGGACCAATTGCATAAATAAGCCAAAATATGGACACGTGGCAGCTCCTGATACTTTCAAAAGGTTAAGAGACTAAATTGAAAAGCAATAAAAATTACTGGGCCAAATTAAAATTAATTAAAAATACAAAAAAGACTAAATTGAAATAATTAAAAAATGCGGAAGGATCGAATGCATAAATAACCCATTTTTTAAAAACATGCAGATCCTAGGTCTGGTCGGGTCGGATCAGGCCGGACATGGGTGGATATGGCAAAACGGAGCCGTTTTGGGGTGATTTGGCCACACCCGAAACGACGTCGTTTTGGTGGCCTTTAAAACCTATTTTAAAACCTTTTTTTTTTATTTTCATGCTTCCTTCTTCAAAAAGCCTTCAAATCCTCTCCTCTCTCTCTCAAATACCCAAGGGCCGGCCAAGCTACTGTCGAGTATCCCTGGCTGTCCACCGCGCGTCCGCAACTATGCGCCACCTCGTGTCGTCGGCTAACGCGTTCGCAACACAGTCTGCTCGTCCACGCGCCGTCGACTGTCGATCGCCCTCTGAGCACTCGCCGTCCAAGTAAGCCGATAGTTCCTTTCTCTAATTTTTTTAATAACCTCTAGATCTACTTTTTAAAACCATGAATCCAAGCTTTTTGTTCATTTTGAAACTTAAGTCTGGGCTTTCATATGTGAAAATTTTCATATTTCCAAAAATATTTCAGTTTTCCTTCTTTAAAATATATTGTTTCATGCCCTTTGTTCATATGTTTTTGGGTTTTCTTTGTAGATCTGCCGTTCCATGGTCTCCTGTTATTGTTCCTTTTTTTATTCCTTTTTGTTTCAAAACCCAAAAGGATTCGGTTTCATGTTTTAAATCTGATTCAATTGTATTTTTTTTAAAAAAAACTTCTCAAGATCGTATCCCTTTTTTGCATGCGTTCAAACTGACGAAGGGAGTACAGATGGCGATAGGAGCGAGATCCCGACGTGGTTTCCGACAACGGAGGCACCGACCAAGGGATGAAGCGTACCAGACCTTTCCCTTTCCTTTTTTGTTATTAATTATTAGTAAATGTATTATAATTATTAATAATATTATTAATAATAATACTTATTACGTTATAAATAATGTTATTAATTATTATTAATGCCTTTATTATTTATTAAAAACGTTGCATGATAATAAATAAGGATGATAACAACATTCATAGGTTTATTTAATAAGTTTGAACGTTTCAAACAATATACATATGTATCTTCGGAACAAAAGCATTAAAGAAGGATGTATGGATGCATTTAATGTGTACCTGGAAATGCTGCAAGTATTGATTGCTTGAATATCTGCTTTTTTTCAGATTTTTACGCTATTCGAATGCCTTTGATACTATTAACTGCTTCCGTCTGAATTCATAAAGGCTTTGAAAATCATTTTGTTTTGAATGTATGAGAAACAGATTCGTGTATTGATTTTTTTTCAAAAAAGGGTTAGTAACCCCACAAATTGTTTGAATCCTGGCTTTTATAGCCATTTTTACAATAATTCTAACTTGTCTTATACAACTTAAATGCTTGTCTTCTCTTTTGCAGGTACAATGCAGTGGCGGTTGTAGCAGTTGGTGAGGCGGTGGCTGTGGCAGAAGCAAGTTGCCTGAAGGTGACAAGCTGATGATGATGTGGCGCGTTTTGGTTGGTGGGGAGATAGGTGGCTGGTAATAAGTGACTTAGTTGTCAGATTTAGGTTTTGACCTAAGATGGTTTAAGGTTTGGGCCAATATGAATGTAATTTGGGCTTGGGTCTTTTAGAATTGGGTTTGGGCCTAGGTTAGCATTGGGGCCCAATTTGTAATTGGATTTTGTGATTGGGTCAAGGGCTTGTAAAAATGGACATTGGGCTTGTTTTTTTTGGACTTTTAATATTAAATAATTTTTAATTCAAAATAAATCCAAATTTAAAATAAATTTAAACTCAAAATGAATTTAAATTTAAAATAAATTCAAATTTAAAATAATTTAAAATTTAAAATTAAAGTTGGATTTGGTGTTGGGCCCAGTCAAAATTGGGCTTCAACAACTATGATTAGATCGGATCCATCTATATCACACTATCACAGATTCATATGGCATGTACTTCTAAAACATATGACACAGTCAATATAATCCAAGAAATAGCTAAACCGAAAGCTTTGATACCACTAAATGTAACACCCAAAATTTGAAACTATCGTCGGTTAGGGTCCCATTGTTCATCCGATTTTATATTGCATTTTAACTTGTGTTACTGTTTTATTTAATCATATTTTAAGAGAGTAATGCAAAGTACACAACATGAATCATAATTTGAATGTCAACATAACTCGAAAAGGGGCAAAAATGTCATTTTCATGAATTTTAGACTTTTACCGATACCTGTTAGACAGATTCAATAATTGGTCCTTGGATTACCTAGATTAAGCTAATACGAACTCAAAAACATAAAAATTACCAAAAACAATTAAGGTTTACTCGCTCAATCAAGCTTCAAAAGTTAACAATGGAAAACCCTAATTTTCCTCTTCTTTACCGTGAAGAAGATGAAGAAATTTGTGAATTTTTTCATTTTTCTCTTTTAATTTCATATATATAGTCAATGACAACTTTGTAAATATTTAGACTTTCATCATTAAGATTTAATTAGCCCCTTTTTAATCTCAGTTAAACCTATTTATACTTAGTTTGACTAATGCTAACCCACCCTTAACATTTCTTTGGTTAATTTACTCATTTAATCCTTCTAATTAACCATCTCCACTTTTGCACATATTACAATTTAATCCTTTCTATTCAATTAACTATCTAAACGATAAAATTTCTCAAACAAAATTTAACACAATGATATTGACATCATTAATATTAAATGAACGATATTTACGACTTAACTCGTTGGAGTTGTGGTCTCGAAACCACTATTTCCAACACAACTAAAATTTGAGTTGTTAGAGGTTCTAATTTGGCTGATGAAATCGGTGATGATTTCTTGTTAGTGTCAATGAGCGAAAAAACTCAAAGCTTACATCGGAGTGGATCTTAGATTCGAGATGTTCTTTCCACATGTGTTCCAATAGAGAAAGGTTCTCCACATACAGTTCGGTTGAAGGTGGAGTTGTGCGCATGGGAAATGATTCATCCAATAAGGTAATTGATATTGGCACTATTAAAATTAGGATGCATGATGATACGATTAGGACACTCTCAAATGTCAGGTATATACATGATTTACGAAAGAATCTCATCTCTTTGAGTATTTTAGACTTAAAAGGTTGCATAATCAATATCGAGTCAAGCGACATTAAGGTGTCTCGTGAGGCTCTCGTTTTGTTAAAAGGTTAAAGGACCGACAATCTTTATATTTTGGAAGGTTCTACAATGACTAGTGAAACGAACGTCTCTTGTCTGTTACGGAGTTGAAGTCAACTCATTTGGAGCGGAGACAACTTGGTCATAGGAGGGAAAAAGGTATGACCGTTTTCGTTGAAGAGAGGTTCTTTTGGATGTAGGTTTTAAAATTTAGGGTACTGTGTTCGTGAAAATCAAACTCGGGTTAGCTTTGATTTAACAGTGCACAAGTCAAAGGCTAGAAGTCTTTCAGCTTCTAAGCACAAATTCGACTTAGTTAATTCCCGACATAGTTCAAGATAGGCCCGTGGTGGGCTTTGGCAAAAATGGCGTTGTGGAAATATGAGTATGAGTTAAGGTGGAGATTTGTTGAGTATGACTGATATTTCAGTCAAATTTGAAAAATAATCTTCCAATTAAACTCTATTTATTTTTTCCAGTCAAACTCAAATTTAGCCTATAAATAGACTCTTTTATAACCTTAGAAAATACACCTATTAGAGATTAGAACTCCTAACACTTTTGGAGAAATTTATGCTTACGTTTTAAGGGTTTTTTTGTTTTCGGGTTTTCAGGGTTTAGTTTTTATCTCCATCTTTTGTACTCTTCATTCTTTTGCCATTATAATAAAATTACCTTTGCCCGTGATTTTTTATCCCCTTCGGAGAGGTTTTTTCACATTAAATTTGTGTGTTCAATTTCTCAATTTCTTCTGCTATTTTTACTTATTCGTTGTTTAATCTGGTCGATCCTCAATAGCAACAATTGTTTGTTTCATAGAGTGCTAAGAAATTGCAGTACCACCACATATGTGAAAACATAACCAGTTTGTGATAAAGCATTGTGAGGATTAGTTAAGTACCCTACATCTACAAAACCAACCGATTATGTTTTGGATAGGTTAGGGAAGAACAAACCCATATTTCTTGTACCTTGAAGATAACGAAAAACATGCTTAAGCTCATTCCAATGTCTTCGATTTAGACAAGAGCTAAATCTTGCTAATAAGAGTTAAGGTCATTTTAGTGAAGACTATGCAAGAAGAATTTTTGGACGAGATTATTACAGTAAATAATGAACTTCTGATTAAAGTTTAATTCATATTGGGTTGGGTTTTAAAGTTTAATTCTGATTATATGTTAGTTCAATATTGTATTTATTAGGTTTTATATTTATTTATTTATTTTAACTCCAGCTTTGAATTGATCCCTGACAACATATCTTCTTGTCCAATCGATAAATCAGTTATAGTGGTCGAGGAAAACACCTCAGACAACCTGCCCTTCTGTGTGTAAATTAACTACGAAAACGCCTGGTAGTTAACCCTTACCAAAAGAACAACCCTGAAATTCACATTCACGATTTAACTCCTTGGTATCATTAAGAACTAGAAGGACTTGACTAAAATCAACGGCCTTAATCGTGTAGGTCATTTAAACTTGATCGCTTGTTCTCTTGATGCATCCAACCACTTAATTGGTCACGTCAATTTGTTATTCGGTAGATTGATTGCAATAATTACAGATCATATTAGTTCTTCTAATTGTATGTCGTACAACACCGAATCAATGGGCCCTTTTTGACTTTATGGTATTATGACTTTGTGAGACGACTGAGTCTATCTTCTAAACCGAAAAAAACAATGAATACCAAAGTGAAAATTTTTGAATACGACTTCGAATCTCACTATTTAAAAAAGCAAATAAAAAATCAGCCTAAAACAAGCTAACTACCCATAAATAAAGAACAAGAAAAAGAATAATTGAAAGAAAAACTTTATTGGAATAAAATAAAAACAAAGTTGGTCGCTGTGCGCACACCTTTCTTAACATTTAAAGGTATAATAATAATAATAATAATAATAATAATAATAATAATAATAATAATAATAATAATAAAAACCCTTTCTTAACTTACTCTCTAAAATAATTTAGTACTAATTAAGGAGATATATTTTTAAAATAAAATAATATCTTAAAATTTATAAATTTTGTGCATCAATTTGAGCTCTCGTGCTAAACTTTCCATATGATTCACATATTAATTCGTTTTCCGATGCATTGAACAAGTGTCAAACTAAATAAAATTCATGTTCAAAATATTAAAATAAATATTGAAAATATGTCAATTAAGAGCATTATCACTCCTACCAGATTTGGGTATTCTTCGTTTTTCTCTTTGTGCTAAAACTATTCTCCAAAATTCTGTTCAACCCAAAAATTCTAATAATTTAATTTTTTAATTGATAAATGATATCGAAATGTTTTAAAATTTTAACTACAAATCCTTGACACTTTTACATTGAACAAAAATTATTTCTACAAAAATTTCAAAAAATTGAAAAATAAAAATAATAAAAAAGAGAAAATCATAAAATATTATGTGCATTAAATTTGTACTGAAAATTTTCAAATCTAATTTTTATCATTTAAGGAGGCTCCAGATTTAATTTCAAGATTTTAGCACATCGAGAGCTTGAATGAAAAATTAAAGTTATTTCCCACTGTTTCAGTTTCTGCTGGGTAGCTTTTATTATTATTATATTGACTTTAGCCATAGGTTTTTCATTTGTCTTAGCTTATTTTTTTCTATTACGCATTCTAACTATTAGGATATTAGTATGCGATATTAGTTTTTAGCAATTTGATTCATAATGGAATATTATTAGGAGATATTATATTTTAGCAATTGATTCTTACGTAACTACTATTGTATAGATATATATATACACCTTTAAGATCTATCAAAAAATTCAAGAGATTATCCTATTTTTTTTAATGGTAAGAGCAATGTTTTTGAAATTTTTTTCTTTCATCATTCTAAATGGTCGGCAGCGAGTTTTCTCCTCCTCCACCACCACCAAGGGGCGACACTCCTGATTTATCGCTGAGTAATGATAGTCTCTTTTTGGAAGTGTTCGGTAATAAATAATCAACTTCCACTTGGTTGAATGGTAAGTCCAAGAATATTTGGATTATTGATACGATGTGTTCAAATCATATTACGAGTGATCTTATATGTTTGACGAATGTGAGAGATGTAACATGTTCCATAGGACTCCCTGACGGCTAAACTATGGTGACTACCCAAGAATGAATGGTTAAATTGACAGAAAAAATTCACTTAAAACATGTTCTTTATGTTCCTAAATTAAACTACAATTTAATTTCGGTTTCCCAATTGAATGATTATATGAACTATTTTGTTCAATTTTCTACTAACATATGTGCTATTTAGTACCTTCATTCGAGGGAGTTGATTGGAGCGAATGAGAGACTTTGACATAGAAGATTGGGTCACCCTTCTTAGAAAGTTGGAAAGTTACTTCCTTATGCTAGTAACTCTCGAGATCATCTGAATAAAGCATGCGAAATTTTTCATTGTGCTAAGAATACAAGAAATAACTTTCCAATTAGTGAATAGAAAGTCACTCGTATTTTTTAGTTAGTTCATTTTGATTTATGGGGGTTTTATGACACTACATCTTTTAGATCTCATTATTTTTTTTTATATTGGTTGATGATTTCTCTTGGGTTGTTTGGGTATATCTATTGGCTAATAAAAAGGAGGTTTTCAAAGTTTTCATGTCATTCATTGCTATGATTGATCATAAATTTTCTCAACAAGTAAAGTGTGTTAGAAGTGATAATGAGACGAAATTTAATTGTCTCCAAGATTATTTTCTTGCAAATGACATTTTTTTTCAAACATCTTGTGTTGGTACCCCTCAACAAAATAGGAAAGTGGAGAGGAAACATCATCATATTTTAAATGTAGCTCGTGCATTACATTTCTAGGAAAATCTACCTATATCTTTTTGGGGGGAGTGTGTGTTGGTTGCTTCTCATCTCTTTAATCGAACTCCTTCACCTCTTCTTCACAATAAAACACCCTATGAAATGTTGTAAAGGGCTTTGGGTAATGATGTGCCTGAATTGGAATGAGGGCATAGGGAGAAATTTCCTTTGTGAAGTTTAGGGATTTTGTTACTTATACCGTAATAAAGAAAAGTTCATCTCTCACCTCACCTACTTTAGAGCCTTCTTCAGGTACTCCATTTCCTATAACACATTATGTTAATTGTGACAAATTTACTATGAAACACTAAAATTTTCTTGCAACTATTATTGCAGAGGTCGAACCACAATTTTTTAAAGAGGCTATGAAGGATGCAGGATGATGTGATGCTATGCAAAAGGAGATTTGTGCTCTATGGAAACACTTCCTCCTAGAAAGAAAGCACAGTGTAGTAAGTGAGTGTGCAAGATTAAATATAACTCCGATTGAAGTATTGAGAGACTTAAAGCTCGTATTGTTATTTTGGTAATCATCAAGTAGAATGTATTGACTATAATGAAACTTTTGCACCTGTGGCAAAAGTAGTGATTGTTCGGGCTTTCTTAGCTATTGTAACTTCGAAAAATTGAGAGTTACATCAGAGGTCTATCAATAAAATTCAAGAGATTACCCTATTTTTTCACTAATACATTCTTGTTTCTTGTGTTAGTAGGTTACAAAAGAGTTGCCTCTCACTCATTCGCTCAACTCAAATTCTGTAGGACTCGAGCTTTCTTTGGCTTCTTAAAGCCTTAAATCACCCTTGTTAGGGAGGGATCCCAACGAATTCTTTAAGAAATACTAAGTTTGATCACTCTTTAAAATTTACGAGCAAGACTATCTTATTTTATTTTCTTTACCTCTTAGAGTTATTTTTTTTATTATGAGTGCATAACGATGAGGTTTGTTTTTCCTTGATCAATTTATTATTTGAGTGTTTGTGATTTCCTGTTCTAATAACGACACAAACACATATGGCGAGGAGAACGATAAACCTATGGCGAGGCATCAATGTTGTTTTAGTAAAAAAAAAACCCACACGAACATGTTGTTTGCATTGTCACTTAACCTTCTATTGTTCATGGACTTGTCAAACAAGACATTGGTACAATGGCTATAGCAAGTTCTATGAACTTAAACGACATCTGACGAAGCAAAGAGAACATCAAACAAAGTGCATGTGTGGTGGTGAGAGGGATCACCATCAAAATATCATTATCATTTGAATCTTAGGTATTGCGTTATAAATATTTATTTCATTTAAACTTTTTGTTTCTTGTTATTTCTTTAGAAATTTTGGTATCAGTTTATGGTATCGTGTTGGAAATAACTTTAACGGATACAAAATTTTCTAACAAATACCAAAATTTTTTTAATGGAAATCAAAATCTAACGGTACCAAAATCTCTAACCAATTGTCACAATTTCTAACCGATACCAATTTTTTTAATGAGTACCGTTCACATTTTTCTTTTCTCACTGGAATTTGCAATTTTTCTCGTAAAACAATTTTCTTTAAATGCTTTCCTTCTAGACCTTTTTCTTTTCTCTTCAAAACTTTAGTCTCTCAAACCCCAAAACTAGCTTCAATGCCACCCTCCTCTCTCTTCTTTTCAATTCAAAACCAACACTCAAAAGAATTTTTTTTTTTTTGATAAAATCTTTCAAAAGAAATAACACCAAAATCTTCCCATGCACACACACACACACACACACAAAGAGATGAAAAAACCTGGTTAACATATTTGGCAAGAACAGAGATTAGTAAGAATACTTTGCATGAGAAGCCAACCATTTATATTAAGAGAAGTTCTCATGTAAAATTTGGTGTTCATTTCAAATTTTCCCCAAACCCTAAAATTTTAGTATTTCACTGGAGATTTTGATACCCTTTATAGAATTTACTATTTAATAAAAAAATTTGAAAAAAATGGGTTACAAATTGAATTTCATATAGAAGCTTAGGAAAGGTATATATTAACAAATTTGGATGTATGTATGTATGTATGTATGTACAGAAAGATCCTTAATAGGAAAAGGGAGTTAGTTTTGCCGCGTAGTCGATGATTGGCATTTATATTAATAACAACAAAACTTTTTTGTTTTTTTATTAGTCTTTTTTCTTTTCAGAATCTTCAAAAAGTTTTGATGAGTTACACTTCACTCTTCTCTCATCTTTCCACCACCAAATTATTATTATTATTTATGCATATGGAAAAGTTTTTGAAACCGAAGCGTTTTGCGTTTCATATATGATGATGATTGAGAGAAACAATACAACTAATTAGAAAAAAGATTAGGCGGCTGTTATCTGCCGTTTTTCTCTACTTCCAACTCCAACTTTATCATATTTAAATTTTGATTAAAATTTATAAATATATAAACTATCTAAAACATAAAATTTTATTTTTATTATCCCAAAAATTAAGCCCTTAGACTTCGTTTGACATCGGATACTGGTATTTCAATTAAAACAATGTCACTTGAAAAACTCATAAAGCAAGAATAGAGGTGGCAAAGAAAGGATGGGGAATCATGGGTTTGCTGAGTTAGCATGTTGTTGCTGTGACGTGTTTGGGTCCCGTAAGATCTTGCTACCCAAAGTTTCTTTAATAGCCCCACTCTCACTCACATTTACACACTGCCATTCAAGTCTCATTTTTTAAAATTATATAAATATAAAATATTTTAAATTCAGATATAATATTATAAAATATAAGTACGATATAAATATATTAATTATCAGCTTGGTGACTTATTTTTTGAGATTATTTTGAATCTTTTGTAATTTTTTGTGGGACCAAATTTGTACATTTTTAAAACTATCAAGGATCTAAAGATATTTACATTAACTTATGCACGAGTAGTAAAGAATTATTTATTCAAATTGATTCGAAAAAATTAAATAAATTATTAATTCAAAATTAAAAAAAAATCGATTTTTCAAAGTCGAATTTACTCATCAATAAATTTTGATGTGATATAAATATGATCTAATCCAATAATTATAGTTTTAATTTCCATCCAGACTCACCTATATTACGAAGTGAATGGTAAAAGACTTATTAAAAATTTGCATTATTGTTAAGAAATAAAAATGTTTTCATGTAATGTGTATTATTATATTTTTATTATTTCTATCATAATTTTATATAAGATAGTTATTTGATATATTGAAAATAAAATTTAAAAAATTTAAAAATTAAATGTAATACTCAATGGAAGCTATTCTAACAAATGGGGTTGACTGTTGGTAAAGGGATCCTTATATCGAAACTCTAGAAAGGATGTAAGATATACCTATTTTTTTTATAGGTATACTAATGAAAAACTATCTCAAAAAAGACGAACCGAACCCGTATTTTTTTTCTATTATATGTAAAATCAATTTATATTTATATGAAAATATGAAAAATAAAAGAATTGTTGTGAATCGATTTCAAGTAATGATTTTTTAACTTGTAAAATTAATGAATAAATATTAAATTTATACATGAACTTTGTTTCAATGTGTAATTTGATACATGAATTTTGATTTGATGCAATTATGCATTTGAAATTTGAATGGGGGTTCATATGTATACATGAAACTTTAAATTTGATTCAAATTTATACATGTAAATAAATACGTTTATTTTGTGTCGGATTAATATAATAGTTTGTATATGCAATATATCAATGTAAATGATGCTAATTTGATAATGTTGTTAGTGATTTCTGAAAATCAAATCAAATCAAAATTTAATATATAAAATTGCACAAAATCAAAATTCATATATAACATTGCATATTAAATCAAAGTTCATATATAGTTTTGATGTTTATTCTTAAAATTAAACAGATGTATCAGGCAATAATCCATTTATATTCTTTTTGGAACCATCTATTTATATATTTATGTTTTGAGTATGATTTTATTTTAATCTTTTCTCATTTTTGATCTTACTATTTCATATGAAACTCTTTTTGTATATAGAGACAGATTTAAGAATTGGCAAGAGCTTCGACCCTTTAAAATAAAAATGTTATCACTTTGATTCTTTAAATTTTAAAAATTTAATTTAATAAAAATAAAATTATACATTAATCCCTTAAAATAACAAAAAATTAATTTAATTTTTTTAAAATTATAAATAATTTAATTCCGAACTACTAAAATTTTTTTCAAAGAAAGAAATGGGATTCTAACTAGAAGGCAGTTATATACAATGTGAACGGAAAAATACAAGAGAACTTTAGAAGGGGGCAGTGATGTAAATAAAAGGATGACGAGGGTGAGAGTAGAATAAGTAAAAATACCCGGGCCCACCTGAGAGATATTGCCTTTTAATGAACATCTGAACAAAAGAGATTAGCTTACGTTTTTGTTTGGAAGCAAAATAACGGCATTATCCCATGATTGTATTTTGGTCTGTTTCTTACAAAAACTCCTTCACCACCATCTTCTTCTTCACCTCTTTCCCACTTTCCCCACTTTCTTCTTTCTCCCTAATTATAAATACACATACTCCCACCTCTCTCTGCAATCAAATTTCATTTCATAAATTCATCCTAATCCCCCTAGCTTTTGGCTCTGCAACCCCATTCTTTTCCTAGTGAATTGGTTTGGGAATTTTGTTGCTGTTTACTGAAGAAAAAATCTCGAATTACCCAAAAATGGAGCTTGAGACAGTTTCCGTAGCAGAAGTGGGTCAGAAGAGAAGTAGAAAAGGAGGGTCGAAACAAGGGAAGGCTAACGGAGGTGGCGACCATGGCGGTGATCAATCGGAGCATGAGATGCATATATGGACTGAAAGAGAAAGGAGGAAGAAGATGAGGAATATGTTCTCTAGTCTTCACGCTTTGCTTCCTCAACTTCCTGCTAAGGTAATTAAAAAATATATAATATGAAATCAGTTTAGGATCGTCGGAAGGAAAAATAAGAGATTATTTGTTTTCCATGATATCTATTGAAAGTGTTCTTCAATGAAAAACAAAAGGTTTTCTTGATTTTTACACATGCATGTATGTTTGTATGGCTTATAAGGTCCCTATGAAGTTGCTTAAGTGTTTACTCAATCTTGTACAGGCGGACAAGTCTACCATTGTTGATGAAGCAGTAACATACATAAAAAAACCTTCAGCAGACTCTCCAAACACTTGAAAAACAAAAGCTTGAGAAACTTAGGAATTCAGCAAAGGTTGATTACGATCAATCATCCATAATCACGTCGCAGGTGCAACCTCCTGAATCAAGGGAAGCATTCTTCACTGGTAATCAGGGACCAACAAATAACTATCCGATGACCATAGACATGTCTCAGACATTTCCAGCCCAAGCTTCACCAGCTTGCTTTCAGACATGGTTTTCATCCAATGTAGTCATTAGTATGTGTGGGGATGATGCACAAATCAATGTCTGTTCCCCAAGGAAGCCAGGGACATTCGCCACTATCTTGTACATACTAGAAAAGCATCAATTGGAGGTGCTTTCGGCTCACATTTCCTCAGATCAATATCGTACCATGTACATGATCCATGTCCATGTAAGTGCACTCTTAAACAACTTGGCCTCTTAAATTTTACCAGATTTAAAACAACGCTCTTAAGAAAATTTGTGAGTAAAATGAATGTGATGAACAGTGGAGACAATAGACAATAGAAAGATTTACTGTTTTGCCTCATGAATAGTTATTCAGAGACAATGTAGCATTTGATGAGTTTATATACTTTAAGAAACATATGTGCCACACTAACTACTTTTCTTGACATGGATTAGGCCGGTGGAGCATCTGAACAATTTCCGGAGTTACTGTCGATAGAAGAGACATTTAAGCTGGCTGCAGGAGAGATGAACTTATGCCTCTTTTCGTGTTAACAATACTAGAAAATCATCACAAAAAGATTGGTCAGTACTTTCCATTGTAATACAAAGGGTTGTTCTACTGAATGACTCACGGAAACCCACAGGAATTGAACCCTAGTTTAGTCTATCCCTACAGGAAGTTGATGAAAGTGACTGTCTGCATGTGAAGCAAATCTATTGTTATTGTTGGGATTTTGTGCCTTCGGTTGTAATCTTTTAAATAGATTGGTTAAGTAAATTTTCATCATTAAATATTATCTTTTATATAATTGTACTCGATAGTTTTTGAATGAAAAGATAAAATAGATAAATAAATATTAGCTTATTGATTATTTAAGATTTAACTAATACTAAGTTTCATAATAGGAATGAATTACGATACAAGAAAACAACTTATGTTAATAGATAATCTAAATGGTTCGTAGTATTAAGAATAAAAAATGAACAATTGATTCATTGGACGATTATGTTGTTTATCAAGTTCAACAAGGGAGATATCTTGTCTTAGATATTGGAGCGGTTGACTTCCAGAAGATAAAAAAAAAAGTGTGATTGTCTAGATTTACAATACATCAAATAGGACCCAAGTTGAATTTATCTTGAATCTTTTTATGGATTTATTCACTTGATATTCATAGTATGACTTACTTTAATCTTGAATAAGTAATTGACTATGCATATGTAACCCGTATACTTTGATATATTGAAAGTCTGTATTCCAATGATCTCAAAACCAAAAGCTGGTATGTTCGATATGTGACTTTTGTATGGCATGACTTTGCTTACACTAGTGAAATTCATAGCTCAATTTAAAAATAAATGGTATCCGTTCATTGGCATTGCATGAATTATGAAAAATAAAGTGGTCACGGGTCAATCATCTAGGACAAATTATTGTTATTACTATTTGTTAGTAATCATATTTTTCATTGTGGAAGATATAGTGGTGGCCATGAGATAAAATAGGATCATATTAGGTGTATGAATTTAACTCAAAGAGATTAAGAATATCCTATTAGAGTATCACACTAATGAAAAGATCACCGAAGAAAGTATAAATATAAATTGCTTTCGTAATGGTATATAATGGGGAGTTCAGTCATAAGACTTTTAGTGGATTGACTCTATGACTAAATAATGTTGTACTTAATAAAAGAAGAGTCAAAACTTAATTAGAAATTATTTAAGCACTAATTATATATGTCTAATTGATCCCTTTACTAGTTTAACACAATCCTACATGGATTGCAAATTAGAACCGATATGATAAATGAATAAAAACGACGAATGAGAAATATATTGCATGAATTACTCTTTGCAGTGAAGCCCTAATTAATTTGATTTCTTTGAATTAATATTTAATTGAATGTAATTAATTAGGTGAGTTCAAATTGAAAATTAAATTAATTAGTCATCTTTTTTACTGAATAGGACAATTAAATTTTATTCATAAATTGTAATTCGGTAAAGTCATAATGACTTTAACGAAATTAGAATCGTGTTGAGAAAATAATTTAATTAATTAATTAATTAATATTTTGGAAATAGAAAATTGGTTATTGTAACATCCCGGCAAGCGAAATCTCAGTATCTAAATATTGTTTGAAAAATTAAGACGGGTAGGATGAGTCTAGAAGCAAATAGAGCAAAAGTCAATCTAAAAGATAAGAACCATGTGGGTACGCTTGTGACACTTTGATGTTGGCGAACACTGGGTTGACACATGACAATTAAGAGTCGAGTCTAGTGAGGAAGGATTCTCTCCAAAAGCCATGGATTGGCGTAAATAAGATGGGCAAAATCTGTTATAAGTAACAAGGAAATAAATCATGTGCTGAAAAGTTTAAGTCAGCAATAAGTGCATTAGTTACAATGGTTTTGAGCCAATAAGGAAATCATGGTTAAAACTTAATTGAATATGAACTAAAATAGGAAAGAACCAAAGGAAAACACTTGATTAGTATTCCTGAAATTTGAAAGATTTGAATAAGATCACCGAATGATTGATGTGACGTTTATCAAGTCTCAATAAAAGCATAGACCAGACCAAAGGTTTTAAGATAAGAAATATATTTTCTCTCTTCAGGAGAGCAAGGCTAAAAGAAGATAAGGAGGCTCCTCTAAGTTAAGTATAAGGCCTGGTAACTAGCGAGATTTGTAGTTATAAGTAAGTAAGACATTAATCGCCCCACTAAGGCTCTTGGACTGTACATGTGCGCGTAAGTTCATACAATGCGAGATTTCGTTTAGGAAGGTATGAAAAGGAAAGAACACCTAGCGAAGCATTAAGGGGACTCAGGTAATGGGGTCGCCGCCAAGAAGGCATGATGTGCCACAGCATAAATTGTTACGCCACCAGATACGCTTTGATGAAATGACTAAGGATAATGGATGAATTGAGACCCAAAGTTAAGTCACGTATGTGTTTTCATACGCAAGTCTTTACAGTTGTCGTGAATCTAACTGATGATCACATGGATTAATAAACGTGTTGAGCATCCACTAGAACAAAGGAAAATATCTAGTTGATCGGGTAAGAGAAGAGGATTGTTCTCTTCCTTCCCCATTTTTATTTATGTTGCATGATCATTTCAATGGCCCAATTGTGAGGTCTATTTTCATTTTAATTTCATTTATGTTGCGTTTCATTTCAGACGTCTAGTTGGATGTCCATTTTTTTGTTTTAGTTACATTTATGTTGTGTTTCATTTCGGAGGCATAGTGGTGAGGTCCAATCTTAATTTAATTTCATTTATGTTGTATTTCATTTTAGAGGGCTAGTTATAAAGTTCATCTTTACTTTAATTTCATTTATGTTTTATGTTGCATTTAGAGGCCCAGTTGAAAGGTCAATTTCTACTTTAATTTCATTGATGTTGCATTTTATTTCGAAAGCTTAATTGTGAGGTCCATTTTTGTTTCAATTTCAAATTATGTGACATTTCATTTCAGAGGCCTAGTTGTAAGATTCATTTTTGTTTTAATTTTATTTATGTTGCCTTTCATTTCAAAGCCCTAATTGTGAGATTCATTTTCATTTCAATTTCATTTATGTGACATTTCATTTCTGATGCCTAGTTGTGAAATTATTTTCGTTTCAATTTCAATTTGTTACATTTCATATTAGAGGCCTAGTTGTGAGGTTTGATTTTGTTTCATTTTTATTTGTGTTTCATTTTGATTTAAAGGTATAATTTTGAGGTTCGATTTCATTTTATTTCCATTTTTTTCACATTCTATTTTAAAGGCCTAATTGTGGATATTTAGACATTCACTTACGTGTGTTTTGAACAATATTATTATTAAAAAAATTTATTAATTGAAATTATAATTTGTTTTTGAAAAAAATAAAAAAGAATTCATTTTGGGGATTAATGTTGAAAGTTTTTTTTTTTTTAAAAAGCGCAAATTAACTTTAAAAAACCGAAGTTAATTCTCAAAGCCTGAATATTTTTTAAGGCTAAAATTGGTTTTTAAGTTGTTTTTGAAGCCAAATTTTTTATGTTGAACTAGTTCAGAAATTTTAAGTGAAAAGTTTATGGGATGAATGTAAGATTAGAGAATTAGAATTACTATATAATTAGTTAGATAGCTTAGTAATTTATGAGGGATTAATTTGCAAGGCAGCTAGAACTTGAAGAATTAGGTGACTGATTTAGCAAAGCCCTTAATTTCCACTATGCATTACACCATTAAATACCAACCCTTGGATTATAAAGGAATAATAAAAGAGTAGTGGGTGAGAGTATGAACTTATAGGTTCATTCTCATCTTCTTCCAACCATATAAGAGAAAGAAAGAAAATTCTCAAGACTTCTCCCATTGTTTTGACCCAATTTTGAAGGTTAGGAAGCTTTTTGCTCTGATTTTTGTTAAATTATTAGCTTAAGCTAGTAGATGATCATAGTCCATTCATCACAAATGAAAGTTGTTAAGGTTTTTGTTTAGTTACCATTTATGAAAACTTAGAAGGTAGAGAGAGAAATTGATGAAAACTTTGGATAAAAATTATATTTTTGGATAGCTTGAGACACTTGGATAATAGTTCTAAAATCATAATTAGATTTGAACAAGAGAATTGTGAGTTACAAAAAATTTCGGACATTAGGGTTTTATAAGGTAAGGTTGAGTTGAGAAAATGCATAATATATTTAGTTTAAATGATTTTGTGTTTGAATGTGTGACTAACATCATTTCCATAAGGATATTATCATACGTAGCCAAGACGACGACAGTACTTCAAAAGCAAAAGGAAAAGGAGAATACGATCACCAAGTGACGACTTTTGTTTGTGTTAATATAATTTGTCTTCATTACATAAAGCTATTAAGTAGACAAGCTTATAGATATATCTATTATGACATTATGAGTTGAGTTATATTTGATATCATGAAGAGAACCATGTTGAAATATGCTATATTGATGAATGATAATGGGAACGCCCAATTAAACGGTGTCGAATAGAGTTACAAGTATAGTTGGCATGCCATAAAGTTCGATATGTCAGAGAAAGTTTAGACGTTAAGCAAATTTTATTTGCTCCCATATTCCTAAAGGGTGGGAGAGTTCTCTAATTCTCACAGGGTCGATAGCAATACTCCAAATCCTAGAGAGTTGAGTACATATCATTAACTCAAATTCCATGAGGATCGTGAGTATGTATTGATGTATTAATTCGATTATTTGTTCTTAAGTCCATATTCAATTAATAGGGGATAAAATATAAAAACAAAATGTGATCAATAACATGATAATGAAATGTGGCAACATGATATGATTCATTAGCACCATGGTTAATGCTTCAAAATGCTCATCAAAACGAGATATGATACATATAAGCAAGATCATTGACAATGTTGTTTAAATACCCTGAGGGTGGATTGATTCAGTGCTGTATGTGGATGTGGATACATGAACATTGTGGTTGAATTTGAAACATGATTTATCGATTTATCTACTACGATGTTAATGTTGTATGATTTTTTTTACTTATATTGAAATCAAATTATGTTAAAACCACTGAGCTTTCAATCTCAGCATGTGGATGTATTGTTTCCGTGCGTAGGTGTCGAGCAAACATTTTTTAATTGCTCATGAGGTCCCCTAGCATCCAAAGGCTTACTTTTTAGCTCAACCAAAACCATTGTAATGTTATTTTGAATTAGATAAGTAATTGGCATGTACCTAATTCATATGATGTTTTGAGAATTTGAATGGTGTGTTAAGATGACATTAATGTTGGCTATGTGTTGAGTAGATGGATGCCTACATGATGAGTATGTTTTGAGTTGAACGATGAGCCAATTGCATATGTTTCATGTAGGTGCATGTTTGAAATTGTATGTTTTTGTAGCATGTTTATGTCTATCATGTTGGGAGGTGTTTTGGTGGGTGTTTATGGTGTTTTAAAATTTGATTTTTGAATCCTTGAAGCCCTCCTTTTTATATTGAGTTGTTAGGGAATAAAAACAAATGAGTTTTAAAGCAATTTTTGAGTAATGGCATAAAGGTATCACAACAAGTCAAACAAAATGCAAAAACCTATAGTACCAGGGAGAAGTATCGATACTTCTCCCAATTGCATCAATACCATATTGCCTTGCACTTATAAGATGTGTTTTCAAACCCCAAAATTGATTCAAAGATTCATGATCTCTTTCGTAGGTACGATATGAACCAAATATTTCATAAAATGTTTTATAGCCATCACAATCTATCTGTTTTTTAAGATTTTATAACAATGTTTTGAAATTTTAATTTCTTACTAAATGGAATGAATGCTAATACTTTAAGTTGTTTCGACAACATATGCGACATCTCACATTCGAATCCCTCATCCAAGATGAATGTGAGGTGCCACATTAGGGCCCAATTCACATCCCGTTTTATTTGAAATCCAAATATGTTGTTAAACCCAATTTTGAATTATTTTTAAGTCCAAAATTGTTTAAGGTTAAAGTCCAATCCTGAGCCCAAAGAATAAAAGAAAAAAAAAAGGAGAAAGTTGATTCTTATAATCACATGGGGAAAATTGCAACATGGTCCCCCTTTGTTTTCAACTTTACAAATAAGGACTGTCGCATGGCATATTTGTAACATGGATCCCTGTAGTTTTTAAATTTATTTTAATTTTGAAATTAAGGCTAATTTAATTGCCTATAAAATCCCTCCACTTCTCACGTTTTTAAACTAAATTTTTAAATTTTTTATTTTTAGAATTTTCATTTTAAGAGCTTTCCCATTATTTTATCTTTTGTTAATTTGTTAATTTTTTATTTTAATTTCTTTGATAATTATTTCTTTCATTGTACTACAATATATTGCTTATACATTTTAATTTTATTTTTAGATTTTTTTAGAGTTCAACTTAGATTTTAAACTTAAATTTTAAGTGTTAATTAGATTTTTAGATGTTTTAGCTTAATTAGATTTTACGTCTAAATTTTAAGTTCTAATTAGATTTAAAAATCTTGAATTCTCTTTTAATTAGATTTTAGATTTAGAATTTTGATTTTGGAGTTCCATAAATTTTTTGATCCTATCCATTAGATTTTAAGTTTAAATTGGATTTTAGATTTTAAGTTCAAATTTTAGAATTAAATTAGATTTTAGATTTTTAATTCAGTTAGATTATAAGTTTAAATTCTAGGTTTAAATTAGATTTTAGAATTTAGATTTTTTTAGTGTAATTAGATTTTAAGTTAAAATTAGATATTAGATATTTCAGATTTTTAAGTTTAATTAGATTTTAAGCTTAACTAGATTTCTAATAGATTTTTCAAGATTAGATTGGAGTCAAAATTAGAAATTCCTAAGTTAGAAATCATAAATACTAAATCTCGTAGGACTATCTTTTAGATAGATGTTGTAGGGGTGCTCTAACCTTCCTTACTAGTAACCCACATCTCTACTCCCGAACACATATTTTGGTTGTTTTGGTACTTAAGATTTTTCTTAGATTAGTCTTAATACTTTAGGCAATAGGTGGCTAACTAACCTAGACCAAATTGGTTAGTGAGGATTCTACATTTTTAGGTTTCCATGTTTAGCTTGCTAGGTCCTAATTTAGCAAGTTATGGCACTGCTAATTGAATTTTCTCATCATCGAACATTTATAATATGTGAACATCAATTCAATATTCTGTTCCCAATTGTATTAAGCTTCCAAATATTGTTTTCCTTGAAAAGAAGGAATCGAGAACTTTGGTTTAACAAAAGAAGGCTATCCAAGATTTTTTATGGTCGTATCATCAAATCAATCGTATGATTCACTCATACCACATGAAGTGGGATCATGCTGCTTGTAAAGGCCCAATTTTTCATGCTGTCAAAAAATGTGGTTTTGAAATCCTATTTCCATAAACTGAATCCATAAATATAAAATAGGAATAGTTATGGAGTTAATATGAGAATATAATAAAGAATGGTCAAGTAATTTAGCTGATAAATTAGTTAATTAAAACTTTGGGACTAAATTGTAAAACTCTAATCGTTATTAAGTTTTAATTACAAAAAGGCTTAAGGTCGAGACCCTTTAGCCTGCTTAGGTAATGGATGCGAACTAGAAGCTTCTGGTCTTTTTCTGAAGACTCGAGAGAGCTCGGTCATTTTATTAAGACCTAAGGGCTGCTCAACCATCTTTGTGCGCTTAGTCAGATCAACAAGTTCTTTCAGTTTATGGATACTAGTTGAGCTATGATCTAAACACACAATCTTCAGAGGAATCACTTACAACTCTCTTCTTCGCCCTGGATCAATTTTATAACATGCTGAGCCTCGAAAATTCTTGTTCATAATCGACCACCAACATATCACCCTATTTCAACATCATAAATTATTGTTTTCAGTCCTCCAAATACAACTCACCAACATATTTTTTTTGGAATTCGGACTGGAAGAAAGTCCAAGTGAATGTGCCCTATAACAGTTAGCTACCATTGATAAGCCTCTTCTTTTAAGAAAGATACATCGCATGTGACACACTCGTGCGGAGAACATTCTAGTTGATGTAATACCCAATTAATCGATTCAAGCCAAGCCTCAGATGATGAAAGATCCATCCCTTTTAAACCTTTAAATTAAATCTCTCCATAGTTATGTGGTACTTTTATCGGAGCTCGCCAAGTTACGGTTATTTGTGCAACTTGTAGAATGGCTCCTACCACTTGTTAAAGAGCTTCTACAATGGTTTGGAGCAAATTCTCACTATCTTGACCTTCTTGTTGAGGTTTATCAACCCTAAACTATCAAGGACCAATTGGATTCATGCCCGGTACCTCAATGCCAATTCGATTCTCATATGTAACAGAGTGGTCCCTATTGAAATTATCATCACTAGCATCATTTCTCGATTCCCTGAACATTTCAGCCATAAAATAGACAAATTTTATAATCATTATCTAGGTATCGACTCAAACTCGACTAAACTTGGCATGTACCTCTAGACTTGACTTTGTTCTCGATTTAGCCCGATAATCAACTAAACATATAGTTTTGGTACCACTAAATGTAACACCCCGATACCCAACCCGATTGTTGTGTCTAAGTTACAAGCTGTCACATTTGTTTTCGAAGTAACTACGATCAAATTACATTCAATTACAAACTGTTAAACATTCAAATATAACTAAAACATGAGTATAAAATGATACATAATCATTTTTGGACCTTAATATAGGCTTATGAAAGCTTTTCAAGTGTCCCAAAATTGAAATAGGATCAAATTGTAAAGATTTTAAAATTTTGGATTGATGTCACGACACCAACCCAAAATATTAATAATACCATACAAAATTAATATTTCAAAAACATTCAATTAATAAAAATGTAATCTTACATAAAAATCCTAATATGTTACAACTAAAGCTACAATCTTAACTTTTTTAGAGATTAATCAACAAAGCTCAAAAAGAAAATAAGAATTGTTACCAAATTAGGGAAACTCACTTAAAAGTATTGAAAGATTAATTACTTATTTTATAAAAATTATTGAAAGTGTATGTGATAGAATAAGAGAAATTAAAGAAAAAAATGTGAATGTTGAAAGAATTTAAAAAAAAGTTAAATATTTTTTAATTTTAGTGGATTTTTTAAAAAAATTTATGGTATCAACTTTTTATAAAATATTTTTAAAAGATGATTTCCCTATTGATATCACATCATACAAGTTAAAGATAAATAATTTTTTTTGATAAGCTAATTTCCATCGATATTTAACACCCATGAAATTTAAAAAAAAAATTGGGTCATACAATAAACAAGTATTTGATTATTGAAACGCCACGGTAAATATGGTAGAAAAATGTGAATACATTTACTAAAAAAAATTTGTGTATTGACTTGATGATTAAGAAGTTTATCGCTCTAAATATGATTTGAATTTTAATCACGTTAATCACATCGTTATTAGGGTTTTGTTCTTCTCTTATAATTCACCTAAAAAAATTAATTTAATTGATGGGTGTTATAGAATTTATGAAATCATCAAACTCAAAGGTAGAAATCAACTAAACCCAACAAATCATTCCGATTGGTATGTTTTTGGGATTGAAATGCAGCCCCAAAAGAACCTCAAGAGTAATTAACCATGGTTAAGGGGGAAGGGTAATTCAAGCAAAAAGAATAACACCATCTACAAACACACACACACACACACACACATATATATATATATATGCATGCATTATTAAAGGCAAGCAAAAGTAGCTTTGTGTTTGAAGTGAGGCAAAATGGAAGAAATGTATGATAGTGATGATCCAGAAGGGACAGACAGACAAAGAGATTAGATGAAGATGAGATAGATGTTAATCACCCAAATGAAATCTAAGGACAAACTTACCTATCTTAATCTCCTCCATTTATATCACTCGACCATTTCCTCCTGGATGGGATCCCATTTTCTCTCGTGACTCCCCCTTTATAACTTGCACTTCATTCTATTTTTTTTTAGATAATTTATAAAATAGTCATCCAATTATTAACGTATTTTTATTTAAATAACTCATATTAAAAAAATTATTTTAGTCATTAATTTATCAAAATTTAATATTTTGATTACTCATCTGTCAAATCACTAACGGTGACCTCTTTTTATTAGCATAATAATAAATTTCGCCCTCCAAAATACAGATTCTATCAATTGAGTCCTAAATTTAAAATTTAACAAATTTAGCCCTCAACTTAACACTTTCTATCAATAATCTTGATTCTTAAAAATTAAAAATTAAAAAAGTTCAAAAAATAAAAATTATTCAAAAGTTTATTTTTTGGTAAAATACATAAAATTTTATAAAAATATATACAAATTTATAAAAGAATATTTATAAATAAATGAATAGATATTGTTGTCATTTTCTAGAATGAAATTGATTTATTAAAATAGTAATTTTATAAATAAAAAATTTAAGAGGAAAAACTATGAAGAAGATTTATGTAGATTAAAATTTCTTTTTTTTCAATATTAATGATCACTCTGTTCAGGTTGGATCAAAAACTACAACCTAAAGTTAAAAAATATGAGAATCGATGTCTTTAAAATGTTGCCCAAAACGGGTTTGTTGCATTTCATGTTATGCTTGAGAGCAGGCATGATTAGGGATATATAAGCAATGATGAGGTCTCGGAGACTGAAAGAATTTATGAAATACTGTATAACAGTAGTAGAGAATTGAAAGAATCACTAAGAAATATTTGTTTACTGTTGAAATGAATAATACTCAGTCTCTCCTCGTTGCTTATCCTTCTTTATATACACAACCTCTACACTATAAACTAACTAAACAAACACCAGCTAATCACAACTGCATAAATGAATTCTGTTACTATTCGGTATAACTGCTAACTCACTATTGACTCTAATACTATTAACTTTACTACTCTAATATTCACCCATTTGTTCTGACCGTGGAAACCTTCAACAATTTCCTGAGACAAGCAAACGAGGCAAACAACAACGGCTTAGTCAAAATATCTGCTACCTGATCACAAGACGAAACTTCGCCAACAACAAGAAAACCACTGTCCACCTTCTCACGAACAAAAAATAAGTCAAGCTCAACATGCTTGAACTTAGAATGTAACACAGGATTTGCAGCTACAACAACAGCACTAGAACTATCACACCAGATGATTTGTGTATCCACTGATAGAATCTGAAGTTCACTCAACAGTGACACTAACCACATAATATCGGCAGTTGCAACAACCAATCCTCGATACTCAGCCTCAGTCGTAGATCAAGACACAACCTGTTGTTTCTTCGAACACCAAGAAACAGGATTATCACTGAAGTACACATAATATCCCGTCGTAGACCGACGATCATCAAAATCCAAGCCCTAATTAGCATCCGCATAACCAATTAATGAAAATCGATTAGACGGTTTTAAACACAACCTATACTCAGTCGTACTACGTAAGTATCGTAAAATACATTTCAAAGCCACACAATGTTCATCAATAGGATTATGCATAAATTGACAAATCCTATTAACAGCATATGCTATATCAGGTCTCGTAAGAACCACATACTATAAGGCACCCGCTAAACTTCGATACTCATTGGGATCTGCAATAAGAGACCCCACATTCTCCGACAAACACGAAGAACTAGCCATAGGTGTGTTCACAAACTTAGCACTCTACATGTGACAACGATCAAGAATATCCAGAATATACTTACGTTGACAAAGATGAAGCGAGCCATCAGAGAGACGAGTCACTTTCACTCCCACGAAATAATGAAGATCTCTCATATCTTTCAACGAAATTGAGAATTAAGTTAAGCAACAAACATTTCAATTTCCTTCAGAGCACTACCTGTAATTATAATATCATCTACATACACCAAGACAAACATACGAGTATTAGTAGTATTACGAACAAACAAAAAGCATCAAACTTCGAGGCCATAAAACCAAAAGACACAAGAAACACCTTCAACTTATCAAACCATGCACAAGGAGCTTGTCGGAGCCCATACAAAGCTTTCGTCAGCCGACAAACAAGTGGTTGCCCATTATCATCATGTCGGACATATCCAGGAGGTTGGCACATATAAACCTCCTCAGTCAAATCTCCATTTAGAAACACATTGTTAACATCCACTTGTCGTAAAGACTATTGTTTCGACACTGCAATAGACAAGATTGTTCTAATAGTCGCTGGTTTGACCACTGGACTAAACGTTTCCTTAAAGTCACAACTAGGAACTTGTGAACAACCCTTCGCTACTAACCGCCCTTTTCGTCTCGCAACTGAACCATCAAGATTCCTCTTAATTTTGAATAGCCACTTACAACCAATGACCTTTCGGTCAGGTGGTAACGGAACTAAATTCCATCTACGATTTCGCATTAATGCATCAAACTCCTCTTGAGCCGTCTGTCTCCATTCATGTGTTGTAAACGCCTCATCATTATTTTACGACTCATAATCCCGTAACTCAGTCGAGAAAAGTTTAGGTTTGAAAATACCTGCTTTAGCTCTAGTGATCATAAAATGTGTGTTACCAAATAGAGGTGGTGGATCACTCTCTACGGGCAACACGATTAGTGTAGGTGAGGATTCAACATCTACAGACTCAGACAGAGTAGCTAATCGTGCCCCACTATCACTCATTCGACTCACACAAATCGATGATGAGATAGCCTCAATTACTCGCGGTCCAATAGGATGTGAAACCAGCAGAAGAACAGAAACTGGTTGTAAAATCGAGATAGAAGTAGTTACCTGATCAGGCATCATCTCAGTTGTACGAGTCATCAGTGGAAACAAAAATTGAGACTCATCAAACACGACAAGTCGTGAAATTACAACTTTTTCATTAACCATGAGGCACTGATAACCTTTGTGTTGCGTGTTATATCTAAGAAAAGTGCATGGTTCTGAGTGAAATTCTAATTTATGTGTTTTAAACGGACGCAAATATGGATAACAGCAACAACCAAACACTCGCAAATAATCATACTTAGGTTCACAACCAAACAACACAAAATAAGGAGACTTACCTTAAAGAATCGGTGTAGGTAACTGATTAATCAAGTGTACTGCACACAAAAAAGCATAGCCTCAAAACTGCATTGGCATATTAGCTTGGCTCAGCAATGTCAAACCAACCTCCACCACATGATGATGTTTGCGCTCTGCAACTCAATTCTGCTCAGATGTATGTAGACATGTTACACGATGCAAAATTTCTTGCTTAGTCAACATAGAAGTGAACGACCGATACTCACCCCCAATCGCTCTGGACTTGTTTAACGGTAGCACCAAACTGCACTTTCACCATTTTCTGAAATTGTATAAAACACTCAAGCGCTTGAGATTTTTGTCGAATCAAATAAACTCACGTGAACCTACTAACCATGTCAACAAACGACACATAGTACCAATTACTATCGCAAACTACTGTCGCAGAACCCCACAAATCAGATACAACCAATTCAAATGAACTTTTGTACTCAATTGTAGATGAAGAGAATTATAACTTATGCGACTTAACTTGTTGACACGCAGAGCAAACAACTTCACAACTTTTATTATTACTTTTAATATCAACATTACAAACTTTTAAAATAGACCGAACAACATTTTGTGACAGATGACCCAACCGTCTGTGCCACAACTCAAACACATTAGTAGTCTTTCTAGCTTCCATCTCAGCATTCATCACAGATTCTAGAGCAGGTCTAGCACACTTGGTGTCAACAAGTAAAAACCGGTACAACCCATTATGAGTGTGGCCCCTCAAAAGCACCGCTTGAGTCTTCTCGTCCTTTATCACACAATAAGAAGGATGAAACTCAAAATATACATCATTATCATAAGCAAACTGAGACACGGACAACAAATTTTTACGTATGGTGAAAACATGCAAAATGTTAGATAAACGCATAACTCGATTTTGTGCTTGCAAAGTAGAACTACCAACACCTACTATTGGAGCACAATTATCATTACCCATCAAAAGCGAATCATTACCTGTAAACGGAGTAGTGTTCTTTAACCCGATCGCATCATTGCAAACATGATGTGTCGCACCCGAGTCTGGATGCCATGCCTCATTATCTGCATTAGAAACAGGTTCTGGAACATATGAATCATCAGTATCAACCGTGTTGGAACAAAAATTCGACCCATCTTTGTATACTGGAGACATTGCATCCGAGGTACTACCAATTGAATATTCAGACCTCAAGATATCAACCACTCGAGGACGACCAACCCACTCCGCAATAGGACTTTGAACAAATGGACCAACACAAGCTCTCAGTTTAGTGGCCCATGAACGACGAACATCGTACCCTGAGTGTGGGCCTTGTACCATATGCTGATAAAATTCAGGCCCACCTTTCATAGACTCATTTGACCACTCAACAGTGACACCACCGTATTCTACATAATTTGCATGTGGTACAGGAATTTCATTTTTTACATTTTGTCCATTTTGCATGTTTTCATAACCCATATAAGTAGCACTTAGATCATGAAAACCACTCCTCACACGTGGCCCACTTGTTGTAGCCTACCTAGCACATTCACCATAATTCTTAGAATTATTATTAGTCTACAATAATTGAGGAGTAGCAGTATACCTCAAATCCATATTCTGTGTTGGTGCTATCGCTAGAGGGATCGGTGGCAAGGCTCCAAAAGGCCTCATCAATGACAACGCCGGAGGAGCATTACCCGAACGAACATAAAGATAAAAACATCGTTGAGCCAGATATCTCGTTCGACTACAGATTTGACATTGCACACGACCCATCGAGCTCCAACTCCGACCACGAACCGCATGGCCACCACCTTGAGGCTACCCACGCAGTTCACCAAAATTCGAAGCCTCTATCGATCGTTGTACAAATTTGCTTGAACCGAGGCATCAACCACAAAACGACGCTGTCGAGACTCACATTCGAGCAGCACCTCCGCAACACGCTCTATTGACAGCGGCACAGGAGACAACGTGGCTTTAACAATCATCGACTCAAACTCCACAGGTAGGTCAGCTAAAATAATCTATACTTGCTTCGTCTCCGAGACTTCATGTCCTGATGCTAACAAAACATCACATAATCGCTTCACTCGTGCAACATACTCAGCCACTGATAGTTCTCCCTTCTTAACGGAGTGATGATCATGCTCCAATCGTGTAAGCTTAGTATCTGACGCTACCACAAACAGTCGTGCAGCCTTATTCCAAATCTGATATGGTGAAGTAGCTCTTACAAACTCAAGCAACAGATCCCGACTGATCGTGGAGATCAACCAAGAAATCAGTAACTTATTTTGTTTATTAAAGAAAGTATACATCGGATTAACACCCAACCTATCATCCGCATCCGTAATCGACTTTGACGGTTCCTCCACTGTCCCTTCAACAAAACCAGTGAGCTCGTACGCATCCAACAAAAGCTTCAACTGGTACTGCCATTGAATGTAATTATCTGATCTGAGACGAATGGCGTCATGCTTCGAAAAGGCTTGAATAATTTTGTAAAAGGCATCTTCACTCGGCAGATCTATCGAGGCAGATGGCGCAGCAAGCGAATGCATTGGAGGAACACCATTCACACTGCTAACATGCACGTTCGATGACATTTTACCGAAAAAAAAATCACTTGCACTCCTAAGTCCACATACATTTGAGCAGAATGGAGTTACAGAGCGCAAACATCGTCATGTGGTGGCGGTTGGTTTGACATTGCTAAGCCAAGCTAATATGCCAATGCAGTTTTGGGGCTATGCTTTTTTCATATGCTGTTAATAGGATTTGTCAATTTATGCATAATCCTACTGATGAACATTATGTGGCTTTGAAACGTATTTTACGATACTTACGTAGTACGGTTGAGTATGGGTTGTGTTTAAAGTCGTCTAACTGATTTTAGTTAATTGGTTATGTAGATGCTAATTGAAGTTTAACGGGTGTCTTACAGTATGTGGTTCTTACAAGACCTGAAAACAAAGGAAGGAATAAATAGAATGAATCCCTATTATTTTTTTTAAAAAAATTCACTCGCAGTCCCAAGTCTAAGCTCTGATACCATGAAAGAATTTATGAAATACTGTATAACAGTAGTAGAGAATTGAAAGAATCACTAAGAAATATTTGTTTACTATTAAAATGAATAATACTTAATCTCTCCTCGTTGCTTATCCTTCTTTATATACACAACCTCTACACTATAAACTAACTAAACAAACACCAGCTAATCACAACTGCACAAATGAATTCTGTTACTATTCGGTATAATTGCTAACTCACTACTAACTCTAATACTACTGACTTTACTACTCTAATATGAAAGAATTTATGAAATAGTGTGTAACTATAGTAGAGAATTGAAAGAATCACTAAGAAATATTTGTTTACTATTGAAATGAATAATACTCAGTCTCTCCTTGTTGCTTATCCTTCTTTATATACACAACCTCTACACTGTAAACTAACTAAACAAACACCAGCTAATCACAGCTGCACAAATGAATTCTATTACTGTTCAGTATAACTGCTAACTCACTACTAACTCTAATACTACTGACTTTACTACTCTAATAGAGACCTAGCAGGTGGAAGGCCATGCTAGTAGCTCCACAACTAAATCATAGTTATATGGTGAGATGATAGAAAATATGGAAATTGAGGAGTTCAACGTGTTATTGGTGTCGGTTGTTATGGGTGAGGGTAGTGCCCAACACTCAGCAAATTTGATAAGGATTGAGGAATAAGGCCAAACGTTTAATAAAATTTATTATTTATAAAATAAACTAAAATAAAAAAGTTTGAATCTAATTTAAGTCTAGGTTATGGGTTTTAAGAAAATATATTTTATTTATAAAATTATTATTTTAATAAATAAATTTTATGTTAGAGAAAGAGAAAAATGTATATTCATTTATTTATAATTTTGTATGTATTTTTATCGAAAAATAAACCTTTAAATATTTTGTATTTTTAAAAAGCTTTTTAATTTTAAAATTTGAATTTTGAAGAAGTAAGACTAAATTGATAGAATGTGCAAAGTTGAGAGCTAAATTTATTGAATTTTTTAAAATTAAGACTAAATTAATAGAATTTGTAAACATTAAAAAGTTAAATTTGTTATTGTGCTAAAAAAAAGGCTACCCTCAATGGCGAAGCTAGAAAATTTTTTAAGGGGGGCGAAATTAAATTGTATATTTTTACGATAGTAAAAATGTAATTTTACCATTTTAATAGCTTATATCTTTATCATTTTCAAGTGATTAAATCAAATTTTTATTATTTTGGGAGTCAAAGTGTAATTTTATCATTACAAATTTTAAATTTTAAGGGACTTAAATAAAAAAATTTCATTTTAGAAGGACCTACCAACCCCTGGATTCACCACTACAGAGAAGTGACTAAAATATTAAATTTAAATAATGTTAGTGACTAAAATAAAAAATTTTAAATGTGTATTACCAAAACAAAATACACTATTAGTTGGATTACTATTTTTATAGTTTACTTTTTTTTTCCCTTCTCTTGTTGACACTTCGAAGTCCACACTGGCCTTCGCACATGCCTTGAGTTCTGCAGTTCAGAGATTAGATGCTGTTGTGCATATGAATATATCAATAATATATAGTTTCTGGACGGAGAAAATAGAGTGTTGGGAGTATTTTTTTTCTTGTTTAGGGTTCGACTTGATGTACTTTTAGATTTAGTCCGAATTCAGTGTAACCATCAAATACTGAAAGATTTAAAAACAAAAAATAAATAGACAATTATGCAAATATACTTGAATGGTTATTTGCTCGAAGGACTTCAATCTCTCTCTCTCTCTCTCCCCTGGTTTCTTGGGAAACAGACAAAAGAGAGTGCAATAAGAGACAGAAGAAAGAACCTTATAGCTTGTCGTTGTCGTATGCAATACAGATTTGATTCTTTCTTTTCTTTTCTATTCCTTTTTCTTCACTTTACAAATAAGAAAAAGAAACAGAGATAGAAAAAGATCAAATAAAATAATACACCCCCAGCTACCCTCCTAAAGTTTCAATTATCTCTAGCACTCACTCATCAATCTTATTATCTTTTTCCTGTATGTGCTACCTGTGTGTTTTAAGTTGTCTCTCCTTTAAATTCTCATACTCAAAGCTTTGTTTTAACTACAATATTATTATTAGAAACATTTTCATTTTTTATATAATAATTTTAAAGCTGCTCCATACTTAGGGCGAGAATCGTACCCTCGACCACTGGTTAAGGTAGGAAAAACCTTTACCATCTTACCTAACTCCCGTAGTTCTATATCAACACATTTTAACTATTATTTTCATATCATATTCATATTCTATTATTATATTGAAAAGTATGGAGTTTTCAGAGGGAAAAAGATTTAAAAAAAGAAAAGAGAGAAGCCTTTCTACTCTAAATTTCCATACTATTCGTGGGAGCCTATCAAAATATTATACCAATGTCTTAATGCAAACAAACATGGATTTCGTTTCCATCAATGAGCTGGACCCTTTTGTTTTGTATTTTGTAAAGGACATAATATATATATATATATATATATATATATATATCACATGTTTGAGTTTTAGTCCCCATGGATTGATGACATGATTAGGTTAGTAAAAGAAGGTAATGAATGTAGCATAATTTGTAGTTAACAATGAAATAATTATTGTTGTGGGGGGCGGGTGGGGTGGGAGGAACAACATAGTGATTTAGGGTGAGTGGGATATAATTAGGTACAAAGGATATTAATTACTACCAGAAATGTGTATGTAACATGAATAAGAAGAGGAGTCATGAGTTGTAATAAATAGTACAAGTAATATGTTATCAAGGAAAGAACAAAACAGGAATCACGAGAATGGCAACAAAAAACAAAGAACCATCAACAAAAATATCACTGTCTCCATGTCAGTCACTGCAACCACAGGAAAAAGATTAAAAAAAATGTACAATTTGTAGCTGCAGAAGGTCCCTGGCGGAAGTGTGAACTATATATATACAGAGAGAGAGAGAGAGAGAGAGAGAGAGAGAGAGAGCAAGCATCTGCACGTTTGAGAGGTGTTTTCCTGAGACTTGAGGAAGCATTTCCCATTATAATTGAATATCGGGACTTGAAGCTGACATGTGGTTCTTGTAAATGTTTTGGCAAAAATATGTTTATCCATAAACGGGGTTTCAGGGAAGACGGATTAATATCTAGTAATTGATTTGATTAATACCATAAAATATAAGGATAAATATGATGTAGCAAGACAGTGAAAAGAAGATGAGGGGATTAACTTTGATTTGAAGGCATGATCAAAAGTATATGGGTGGAGTATCTATGGGAAATTATTAGTTATCATTGTATATTTATTTTCTTTTTTTCACTTTGGACCTACTACTGTCTTTACTGTTTTACTCATCCCAGTTCTCACTTTTATAGGATCCCTACCGTCCACTCATTGCTATATGATTTTCATGCAATCTTAACACTTGTTGCAGTAAAATCGAGGTTTTTATTACCATTTTTTTTTTGTTACAAATAGTATGTATATTTTATTATAGAACCAATAAATATTCCTTGAATGTTTTTTCAAGATGTTTCCCATTTTTCCCAAGGAAAGAAAATTTTGGAATTCCCATCCCTCTCCCTATCCCTCTCCCATTGAAAAAGATAGAGAGAGAAAGGGGGACAAAAACATATAAAAAACAAAAATATTTTGTTGGGAAGATTAGAAGAGAGAAAGGAGTTATATATTCACGTAAACTTTTAGGGCCGATAATTCAAACACCTGAGAAACACGTAAGCCAAGAAGAAAGCTGAAGACCCAAAGTGCCAAGGGCTAAACCTCCATTATTAAATAATATAATATATACAAAATGTAAGTATGGTCAGTAAAGGTAGTAGTTGGCAGCAGAGCCAAAGGGGATGTCTATACATCATTCCATATTTTTAAGTTTGGAATCTTACAAAAGCAAAGAAGAAGGCAAAAGAGAAATGGAAGAAGAAGAAGAAGAAGAAGAAGAAATGAACAGGCTTTAAATCCCATCAAACATCTCGATTTATCCTTTTCCTTGTATCTGCTACATTAATATATTAAATAAAAACAAAACAAAGCTCATGGGATTCGAAAATGGTAGGGTTTGTTGGGTTGGTGATATTAAACAACAAAAGGAAAACTACAAAATGAACGAAGGGACTGGCGAAATGAATTTTTTTCAACGGTTCAAGAATATCTTAGGGTTTAGTCAAATTTTGGAATATTATCCATCTTATTAATTATTATAATAATAAAGAGGCTGACCTGTTTAGATCAGCTTTTGCATTTAGTTATATATGTGTTAAACCCCTCTCTGATCTATATACGTGATAGCAGAACAAATGGTTTTGAATCTTTTGTTAATTCAGTTCAGAGTTACGATCTCTTCAACTATCCGCTCTAGTTAAGGAAGCATAGACGTTACACTCTCAAAATTACTTGTCTGGAAAGAGGGTAAGCACCCATTAAATATGAATACTCTTCAAATATAAACACACCTCAAAGATCATTGGAGCCACCTAGACACAACAACTTCATATTGAATGGCAAAATAAACCCTATTGGTGCACAACCTTCATGTATTGCACGACAGCAAAATTTTCATAATAATCTATTATATCATACTAACGGACAAAGATATATTTTTTATAAATACCTTCTCAATAATAAAGAAAGGATCGATTTTTTGAGCCTAAATATACTTAGTGCAATCACCCTCTTCAGCAACCAGTCTATCCTCTTTTCTATTTCTGATTCTCCACTTTTTAAGTGAATCAGAGTCCTTAATATGGATTTTACTGACATATTTGGTCTTTGACATCTATATTCCAATCCTAAGGTCTTATAGAAAAATATACTTTAGGGAACTAAAAGCAAAGGGAGAAGGGGAGAAGGGGTTTCATTGTAAATTGCCAAGGACTGACTGCACCCATGTCAGTGCCTGATTTTAAATGGGTGTGCGAGGGATCCATTGTCAGACAGGAAAAAGAAAAAAGGAGATTGGGGGGTTGAGAGTCACGGGTTTGTCTTGAAATGCCCTTATTTCACAGTCCTAGACTGTCACATAGACACATATTCTCTCTCACTAAAATAACCCCATAAAAATATAATAATACAAATTCCAATTTCCATAAGGATTTCAGTTGGTGTTTAATAAATAATGATTATAAGTTTATAACCCAACCCCCAGAATCACTCACCCTCTCTCAACCAACCACTATCTCCTTTTTTCTTTTTTCTTTTTGCCTCTCAATTTCTTTCATTTGAGCAGTTCTTTCCATGGCTCTGATGGTTGATAATTGTGAAGGGGTATTACTATCACTAGAACCCCACAAAGCAGTGCCAGCACCGTTCCTCACAAAAACATACCAACTAGTCGACGATCCCACCACAGACCACATAGTTTCATGGGGTGAAGATGACACTACTTTCGTAGTTTGGAGACCTCCTGAGTTTGCTCGTGACTTGCTTCCAAATTACTTCAAGCACAACAATTTCTCTAGCTTTGTTAGACAGCTCAACACTTATGTATAACTCTCTTCCGTCTTCAATTGCTAATCATAATTCTTTTGAATTTGTACTTATCTGGGTTTTTTATATTGAATACTAGGGTTTTAGGAAGATTGTACCAGAGAGATGGGAATTTGCCAATGAGTTCTTCAAGAAAGGAGGAAAACACTTGCTTTGTGAGATCCATAGAAGGAAAACTGCGCAGCCAGCCATAAACCATCATTATCACCCTCACCTCCCACATTCTGCTTTAAATGCCCCGAGTTTCTTTCCATTTCCAACTCAAGTCAGCATCTCCCCAACTGACATGGATGACTCACCACCACTTTCTTCCCTTAGAGGAGCCACCGGAGGATATGATAGCTCGGTCACAGCTTTATCAGAGGATAATGAGAGGCTAAGAAGAAGCAACAGTTTGCTGATGTCCGAACTAACGCATATGAGAAAGCTTTACAATGATATTATCTATTTCGTTCAAAACCATGTTAAGCCTGTCACTCCTAGGAATTCTTACTCTTCTTCTTTTCTTCTTTCTGGTCCTCCTCCTGCAGTTAATACCAATACTTCATTATTGCAAAAGCCATTCAACCAGCTTCTTGGGTATTATCCAAATAGCCCAAACCCCCAATTTCAGGGTTTGAACTCTCCAACAGCCACATCCCAGAGCTCCTTAACCATTGTGGAAGAACCAAGAAGCAGTAGTTGCAAAACAAAGCTCTTTGGTGTACCATTACAATCAAAGAAGAGATTGCATCCTGAGTACAGTACTGCAGCAAACATGGAGACTAGCAAAGCACGTTTGGTCTTGGAAAAAGATGATTTAAGGTTGAACCTTATGCCTTCTTCTACATGTTAGATTCCCATACCCATTCAACAATGTTCTTGCTTTTGATTTTCTTGGAGTTTGCTGATATTGAGATGGTCTGCGTGCGGGTATATGGGGGTGTTTGTAACTTAAATGTACACAATATTATAACCACATGAACGAATGAATGTGGGTTTTGGTTACCAAACTCTCAAAAACACCAATCCTTTTTCTTTGATTCTTTCCTCAGTTTTTCATTGGTGCAATTTACTGTTTGTACGCTTCTCCCTTTACTCATCATTCTGATATATATCTGCGTTTTCCAGTTGCATATATAGATACTTGCATTAATGGAGAGAGTGGGAAACATAGAGTGAAAAGGAAAGCTGAGGAAGTCTCTGGCAATGGCTGTGACATTGACGATTTCTCTAGGACTTTCCTTCATTACTCCTTTAATGTATGATACGTACAAACATGCTTTGGCATACCATACGAAACGATTTTCTAAAAAAGAAAAGCAGATAACACATTCGCCTCTCGGTTTTCAATAATATAGTTATCGGTGTAATTATGACTCTTATTGTCAAAGGAAAACAAGAAGGTTATCAAGATTAAAATCTCCATTATCATTTCTTGTTCCTATCAACTGTCAGACAAACCCTTTGACTGGTAGCTAAACAAATTGAAAACCCCAATTCCAATTCCTTGTTAAAACCCCATTTCTCTTTAGTGGCTTTAAACCTGTCCCACTCTCCCAAAATCTCTAAACAAGTAAAGTTTCACATAAAGTTTGACCAGGCAATTCAACAGCTTCTTTGCCTTTTGGCTGTGGAGAAAAGGGAAAAAAAAAATAGAAAAAGAACCTCTTTGCTCTTTCTCGAACCCTGTGATAATCACAAATGCAAGTCAGAGAAACAGTGGCGAAAGGGTGAAAGTAAGTTAAGAAACATATACAGAATAGAAGTGCTTCCCCACTCTCCAGACCTGAAAAGTAAAAAAGTTCCAATATATAATAATTCTTGCAGTATCTTTGTCGTGCCTATGATTTCAGTCCCATTTACCAAATAATAAAACCCATAACCCTAGTTACCTAGTTTGGACACTATATATATAGGTCTTTGCACTTTTTGTTGGGGTATGACACGTGACTTAGACATTAGTGCACGTGTGATGTAGAAAGATAGGTCTGGTCTGGAGAGAAAATTCAAAGACCAAACTACTTACCAAAACTACAGTTTGGGGGTTGATGGTTCTTCCGGAATAGTATATTTTAAAGGTCGATACATATTTAAGAAAATTTTAATCATATATTCTTTAAAGAAAAGTAAAAGTATCTTTTCTTGCATAAATATGAACAGATTTAAGTTATAGATAAGCTCCCCTTTCAACAAATATCTCACGTACGGGTGAGTATTCGATCAAGTCGAGTCGAATCGAGTCAAAAATTTTTGAGTTGATCGAGTTGACGAATCTTATTTTTGCAACCGAATTCAATTCGAAATTTTTTCGAATCGAATCGGATCGAGTCAAAAATTTTCGAATCGAGTCGAGTCGAGTTAACGAATCATATTATTTATACTCAATGTTACGTTTACATGGACTGATTATTTAACTAGTAAATGAAATACAATATTATTTAACTACATAAACAATATAATGGTTTTGCCTTTTAACTTAATTGGTAAATATTTATCAAAATGACATAATTTTACCTTTTAACTTAATAGTTTTGACTTTTAACTTTAGAAAGGGTAAACATGAATCAAAACGACGTAGTTTTGCCTTTTCTTATTTGGATTTTCGGATAACTCGAATTGTGTAATTTGTATCCAAGTTAAACCGAAAAACTTAATTGTTTATTCGAGTTGTTCCGAATAACTCGAACTATTTAATTCAAAATTTAAATTTTTTATCGAGTTTTTCGAATCGAATCGGATTTTGCTCACCCCTAATCTCATGAATTTGGATTAATATTTGCTAACCCAATTCATACTTGGAAAACCATTAGCTAAATCATTCTATAATGAAGGTTTGTGTACTCACCCATATTTATCATCTTGATATCTATCACCAACACATTTTGAAGAAAGTAACAAGGTTGCGGACTGCACTACCAAAGCGGTTGGAGATGGAATTGATCACTTGGTTGTTCTTATTGATCCACTATCATATGTGAGGAGTCTATTGGAGAAGGATATTCAACTTTCTTTGCACGCAACGGCGAAATAGAAAAAGTTTGTTGGAGAGACCAAAATTAAATTGTAATTTTTACAATATATATAATTTTATTATTTTAATAATCTATATTTTTATCATTTTTGAAAAATTAAATTAAATTTTTATATTTTTACGAAAAATTAAAATATAATTTTATTTTTACTAATTTAAAAATTTAAACCTTTTAAACGACCTAAATAAAAAATTTCTATTTTAACCGGAAGGATAATTTCTTTTCCTGAAAAAGTAAATCTTAACATAAGTCGGATGCCATTAACCAAAAATAAAATAAAATAAAATTTTCATCGACTGAACTATGAGTGGCCAAAGGGCTTCTGTTTAACTTATCTTTTATATAAAAAAAATCATGCTTTGTGATCTAAAACTATCGTATAAAATAATAAAAATAAAAAAAAAACAAAAGCATAATCATAATAATTCTTAAAAATTATTTTAAGTTATTTTTCTAATTGACACAGAATTCTAAAAGAAGTTAAGAAAGCAATGGAGAAAGAGGGCAAAGTCACAAATAATAGTAAATTTATGGTACCACTATACTGTTATATATAACAGAAACGGCATATATATTAGCCCTGCGTCCGGTAATGCATATTGTTCAAAAGTCGGATAGTCCCTTTTTCCTGATAATCTGTTTTGATTTAGATCGAATTTAAGTAAAGAACTTTTTATTTAAGATTGGTCCAAATTTAATTTAAATAATAATTTTTTAAAATTTAAATTTAAGTATAAAATATTAATTAAAAATATCTTTTAATATTTTATCATTTTTTAACAGTAAAAGGAGTTTTTTAGGCAGGCCGGATTGGCCTGAAAATGTTTCTGGCATGAAAAATATTTTGGAATCGGGCCTTAACCTGAACCGACTCATGAATAGATCTAAATATGGCTAAGCATGTATATATATACACTAAAAATCTTATCACACAATCGTATAGTTTGAAAATAATTAATCATAATAACACATGAAATATGTATGATATTAAAATAAAAAAAATTAAATTGTAAGAAAAATAAAATTTAAACACATAAAAATAAAAATAAATTGTGCATATTAAATTTTTTTTATAAAAGCTATTAAAATGAAACTTTGGTTCAATGGTAATTTAGGTCTTATTAATCTAATTGGCTTAGGTTTAAATCTCATTATATGTATATTTTTATTGGTTCTTGTAAAGATAAAAAGACTAAAATACCCTTAAATAATATAATTTAGTTTAATTACGAAAAGATGTTTTCATAATATAATATATTTTTATTGGTTTTGGTAACGATCTTCCTAATTCTATTTTTATTTTTTTATCTATGGTAGTCCGGACAGAAAAAAACGGAAGGTTCTTTAGGATGATTTGAAATCTCTTTACCTCATGGTCCTTTTCCTTGCTTAATTAGAGGTGATTTTAATGCTATTTTGTCACCTAAGGATAGAAAAAAGCATTCATTCCATAGGAAAGAGATGTAACCTTTTTGGTAATTTTGTAGATTCTTGTAATTTGCAAGACTTAGGTTACGTTAGCTCATCCTTTACTTGGCAAATAGTTGGCACGTATGAGAGATTAGATCAAGCTCTGGCTAATGACTCATGGATTTCAGCCTTTCCTCATTGCTTAGTGTCTCATCTACCGCGTATTAAGTCTGATCACAAGTCCATCCTCTTGAGGACCAATTCGATTTTTTGTTCATTTATAGGAAGGCCCTTCAGATTCATTGTTAATTGGACAAAACATGCGAATTTTCCTTCTTTCGTAAATGATAAGTGGCATCCCTCAGGTAATATGGCTAACTTGCTTTCTAATTTTACTTCTCATGTTAAGGAGTGGAATAGGCTCGTTTATCATTTTATAGGTACTTGTAAAGGGTATTTGATGAAGTCGTTCTCCAATATCCAAAGAGCCTTGGAGCAATTAGCCTCTAGTCGTTTACTTCAATTAGAGATTGGTGTTCATGATGAATTGGAAAATTTGTTAGATCATGAAGAACTACTTTGGAGACAAAAAGCTAGGTGTAATTGGCTTCAGCTTAGGGGCCAAAACACCAAAATTTATCATAGTCAAACGGTCTAAAGGCAGAAATTTAATTGCATCACAACTCTACATATTGATAATGGTGAATGGTGTTTCGATCAAAGTATCCTTAAAATCGAGGCAATTGGTTTTTTCGAGAAAATTTATGGTGAAATACCAGAGCCCATGAGGGGATTACCGTCCAATTTATTCTATTGTCTTAAAGACCAGGACATTGTGTTTTTGGAAAAAGAGGTATCTTATAAGAAATCATGAAAGCCTTACAATTTGAAAGCTTCGAGAAGTGATAGTGCTCATGCGCACTTCTTCTAAAGTTAGTGAGACATCGTTGGTAATGCAGTATGTGAGTGGGTTCAAGGTATGTTTGCTGGTAACAACATTGATCCAGATTTGAATAACACTCTGATCGTGCTTATTCCAAAGAAAGACATTCTAGAGAATTTCAGCCAGTTTCGCCCTATTAATCTTTGCTCAGTAATGTATAAATTGGTAATGAAAGTAATTGCTAATAGATTTAAATTGGTGTTTCCTAACCTCATCTCGCAGGAACAAGCCGACTTCATTGCTGGACAAAATATCTCTCATAATGTCATTATAGCTCAGGAAGTCATTCACTCCATCTAGGATGTAGGGATCTCGGACTTTCTTATCTCCATAATTATGGCGACCATATCCTCGTTGACTATGCAAATTCTCTAGAATGGAGTGTCCACTCAGAAATTCAAGTCATCTAGAGGGATTAGATAGGGATGTCCATTATCACCTTATCTCTTTGTGTTATGTGTGGAGTGGTTAAGGCATATTATTAGCACGAAAATCGAAAAAGGTAAGTGATGTCCAATTCGTCTTTCAAGAATAGGGCCTGCATTATGATACATTTTTTTTTGCGGATGATTTGGTAACTTTTTGCAAAACGGACTTGGATCATGCTCATTTATTAGCAAGTATCTTGAATCTTTTTTGTGAATTTTTTGGTCATAATATCAACATGAGAAAAAAGCAATATTTACTTCTCCAAAGGAGTTGAAGATGGTATTTACACTCGGATTAATCAACTTTTTGGGTTTCAAGTTGTTCAAAACCTTGAAACTTATTCAAGAGTACCTTTTCTTCACGATCGGGTCACAAAAAGCACCTTGAGTTTTGTAGTGGAAAAGGTAAGGTGTAAGCTACAAAATTGGGAAGCAAGGAAATTATCCATTACTAGAAGAGTAACCTTGGCTCAATCTATCCTCCTTGTCATTCCGAATTATTTTATGCAGACTATGTTGATTCCGAAGGGAGTTTGTGAAGAGATAGAGCAGATTGTGAGATAATTTATTTGGGGATTTGCTAGTGGCCATCCGAAACTTGCTTTAGTTGAGTGGGAGTCCATTTGCCAACCAAGGTCTCGAGGGGGTTTGGATTACGACACTTACATGACTAGAATAATTATTTTCCATTGAAGATTGGGTTTAACTTAGTCACTAAGGAAAATGCTTATAGGTTCGAATTTTTCGCACAAAATACAGATTGAAGGAACAACTCTCGAACTCCATTGTAAGAGGTCAATGTTCATATTTATGGCATTCACTCTCTAATGTTTAACCACTATTATGTGAAAACTTAGCTTGGTCTGTGGGTAATGGCACAAGCATTCGGTGTTGGAAGGATTCTTGGATCTTGAAATTGGACCTTTACTTTCATTTATTCCTGCTCACGTAAATTTGGGCCTAGAAGGCATCCTTAAGGATATGGTCATGGATGATGGCACTTGGAATCTAGATATTTTTCGTGTATGGCTGCTTGAAGAGGTTATTCAATGAATCGTTAGTATTCCTCCTCCACATCCTTATTCGGGATTGGATAGGTAATTTGGGCATCTTTAGCTTTAGGTTCCTTTTCAGTTCTAAGCGTTTTTTTGTCTTTAAAACAAGATTCTTGGAATCCCAAAGACCCGTATTAGAAGAACATTTGGAAATATGAAGGTCCTCAAAGAGTCTGGTTTTTCTTTGGTTAGCTTATAAGCAAAGGTTGCTTACTAATTTGGAACGCACCAGGTGAGGTTTGGGTCACAACAACTCTTATTACATTTGTGGACATGAAACAGAAGATATTCTCCACGTTCTTCAGGATTGTGTGACTACAAAGGAAGTGTGGATGCATGATGTTCCAAGCGATCAACAAAATAGGTTCTTCTTTGACCCTTTATAATTTTGGTTTTCTTCTAACCTTTGTTGTCACATGCGTTTGCAAGAGCGTGGAGTTCTTTGGTCAAGTCTCTTTGGTTTAATTACCTGGCGAATTTGGAAGAATAAGAACCTTTTCATCTTCTAAAACATTAATAGGTCAGCCCTTGAAATTATTAAAGTTTCTCTGAGTTGGGCTTAACAAGTTGAGTCAAGTTAGAACACTTATAAACCCAATTCCCTAAACCCGTACTATAAAAGGCATACTGAGGAAATATGGGTTCATCTTTTTTCTGACAGTGCTGTGGAGAGAGCCACTGGGAAAATGTCTACTGGAGGTGTGATACGTGATATGGATGGTAACTGGATTTTGGGATTTAATCACTATCTGGGCAGTTGTATTCCTTTTGAGGCAGAACTCTAGGGTATTCTTGATAGGATTGTTGTTATGCTAAAGAAATGATACAAACGAGCCACAATATAGATTGACAAATTAGAAGTGATTAAGGCCTTGACCGAAAAGGAAATGGAATATTCAGGCATCACAATACTTAAAAGGGTACAAAGGACTATGCGATCTGAAGGGTAGTGGCGAATTCATTATGTGCCCAAAGAGAAATATTTAGTTGCGGACCAAATGGTTAAAGTCTGTCTAACACGAAAGTCAAGCCTACAGATTTTCGATGAGCCCCCTAATGAAGTATTGGGGATTCTTCAACAAGATACAACTTGTGTTGCTGTTGATGTTTTGATTTGGTGTAATTCTGTTTTAATTTTCACCAATTTTTTTTAAAATTTAAATTAGTAAAAGTAAAATTACAGTTTGACCTCCTTAAAATGATATAAATTTAATTTAATCTTTTAAAAATTATAAAATATAAATTATTAAAATAGTAAAATTAAATTTTTACTAACGTAAAAATTATAATTTAGTTTCCACCCTTCTAAAAAATGTTTTTTAGCTTCACCTTTCACTGAATCAGATAATTTAGGATAAATTTTTTTTAGATTAATGACTGAAACTTTAGGTTAAAAAAATTTAACTGAATGATATGAAAAAAAGAAAGTTAATAATAAATGAGTAGTAAAAAATACAAATTGACATGGTAACTGTTTCATGTAATCCAAATCCAAATAAACTACACACCATTCACGTGGGTTAATTAATGATGATGTGTATATGTAATCCTTATTAGACTCACAGTTACTATAATTTGATTAGATATTAAGTTCGTAGATAGATATTTTGAAGGTTCCTATAAATATCTGGCGCTTGGGCTAAGACTATGAAGTGACGTGGCAATATCAGAGTCCCACTATGACACGTGTAAAAAAGCGATGACAATTTTAACGTTCTTTTGCCCATCTTCCTCTCTCTCTCCTTTTTCTTGTTTAAATAACAATTTTATCTTCTTCTAATCTTCACAATTCAGGGCATTCTTTTTCCCAGTGTTATTATTTTTGCATGGAGGGTTTCATCAGAACTGAGTCTTGGACGAGTTCAGAGGCCAATTGCCTTGACTCACACCGCTTTGCACTACAACAACAAGTTCCGAGCTTGGTAAATCAACCATCTTCTTCCTATTCTTCTTTTCTAGCATTTTTTCTGTTCTTGATTTATGTATTGATGAATTTGCGTCGTGGGCTTTTGCTCTCCCTGGTTTAAAGGAAGTAACTTTGACATGGGTTTAGCTGGTAAAACAGCACAATTTCCAAACTTAAAACTCTTTCTTTTAATCATTTCCAATCATACATGTTCTCCTGATTGTATATATAACGTTTCATTTATGAAAACGATTTTAAGGAAAAGGCAGGTGTTTATGATTACATGTTTCTAATTTTCGAGTAGTTTTGATTATTAAGTACTATTAAATCAGGGTTTGTAACATTAATTTTCTATTATCACAAATTTCATAGTTCTATTTCAAGCTGTAGAATGCAGATGTAGTCGCCTGTAATGTCTGCCAACTTATATGTGTGTGTGTGTGTGTGTTTTATTTGCCTTGCGAAATCTGTCTGACGATATGTATTTTTAATGATAAATGACAACAGGAGTCTTTGATGACTGAATCTACATCTACGGAATGGACAGATGAGAAGCACAGTTTATACATTAAATCCATGGAAGCTTCGTTTGTTAACCAGTTATATGATTCTTGGGATTTTCTTGGACGGAGCTCAAAATTATCAAGGCAAACACATGGTACCTCTTCTGGCCAGGTTCATGACTGATCTCTGCTAGCTACCTTCTTTGTAATAATGGGTTTGCTTTCCCCTCTCCATATAATTACCGTTGTGTTCCAATCTTTGTTGCAGTATAAAGTTCTTCGAGGTGGTCGCTGGAAGAGGATCAATTTCGAAAGACCTGGATTTCGACTAAATAAAAGAGATCGCTGTAGCTGTTCTATGGCAAGCCCTTGGATTCAACACTTGAGATCAGGATCTAAATCTCGTGTTTTAGCCTTATGTAGTCATCTTCAAGATAATGCTTCATCTAAAGGTAAAAACAAACCAATTTTCTGTATATCTTGATGATTTGGTGTAAATCATGTGTTTATGGTTCCTGCAGTGATATTGAGTTGATTTATCGATTCTTAAACTTGTTTGGGATTAATGATTTAGACTTTTATGGTTGATCTGTTAATGTTTCACTTGAAATGCTCATAGTTCCATTATGCATGGACTATAATCATGATTGCTATCCATATATGACAGCAAAGTAAATATTTCTTGATTATCTCATGATAGTATCCCTCTCTTAACATCTTACATTGAGTTTAGCTACGGCAGAAGTTCCATTGAGATATTGCATTTTTTAATAGAAGGGACAAAATGCAATCTGCCTTAGTTAATTTTTTGATAATCTTTTGGGTCTCATAAGCATGGTGGATGTTGCAGAGGTGTCGGATCAGAACTTCGTAGATGAAGAACAAGGCGAAAAGACTAGCAGGGAATGCAGTTCCAAGAAGCTGAAAACGGTGGCAGTCGATGCTTCTTGGAATGATGAGGTAAACCGTAAAATTTATTAGCATTGGTCCTTTGAATAAGGTGAGACAAGAACATAAATCATTTTGGATTGTCCTAATTTAGTGGCATATTTCTCATTTTGGGTATAGGTTATCCTATAAGGCCCAGAAAGCACGTAAATATGTGTAGCAGAAGCCAAGATGAAGGGGTTTCCATGGGAGAGATTCATCCTGGTATGATGAGCAAACCGAAGGAAACACCATAGATATTAGCTGTGGGTGGCTTTTCTTACTAAAATTAACTCATCTTGATACTATGTTAAAGTTTATTTAATTTAATTGTAGTTCATGCAGGATAGTTGCTTCATGTAAATATAACAAGTTTTTGCAATTGTCTTTTGTGCTAATCATATTCTTTCTACCCTTACGTTATTCTCATTAATGTTTCGGTTCTGTGTTGGTGCATTTCAGTTTGTTTATCAAGTGAACAGGTTTGAATATTAAACCATTAGGATTTGATATGTTTAAATATAACTTGATGCTCATATATAAAAGTCAATTTTTTAAATTTCAATTCCTAAAAAAGTTTTTTGGTTTCACCCTTGTGGCGTCTAGATAGCCAAAACTTTCTAAAATTTTTGCCCCAATCAATACCTTAAAAGAGAAAAAGTTCGAAATTTTTTTATTAGTTAAAAGGAAAAAAAATTAGATTAAAGGAAAATATTTGGGATATTATCAATGAGTTTTTAGACTCTCCAAATAAGGGGTTTTTTATTCAAATCTCTAGTTTATTTTTTGTCAAAATGGTATGTTTAGTTAAGTGGAGGGATTCTAAGTAGCGACACTAGAAGGTTTTTCTGACACGTATTTTTTTATTTTTATATATTAAAAAATAAAAAAATATTATTTTATTGGTGGAGGGACTTAAAGTGGCGGTACTCAAGAATTTTTTTTTATACGAGAAAAATACGAGAAAAAATACCTGAAACCTAATGGAGGAATACAAAGTGGCGGCACCATGGAGGATTTTTAAGTGGCGGCACTAAGGAGTGTTTTGTCACTTGGCAGCACTCCATTGTGCCCTGTGTTTGTGTTTGTGTAGAATATTTAAGATATGGAAATTAATTTGAGTGGTCGGAGATTTTTGGTAGGTGATAAAAAATTAAATAAAATAAAATTTTTATTATAAAATAGGTGGAGAGGGGGGGACCATTTACTAAAATGGTACAAAATATATATTTATATACCAAAATAGTATTCACACACCATTATTTACTAAAATGGTACAAAATAAATATTTATTTTGTATCATTTTGGTAAATAATATGATGGAGATATTATTTTGATAATTAATTATTTTTTATATTATATTTTAGTAATTAATTAGCTAGATTTAACTTTTGTGAATTATTAAAAATCTCTTATTTTTATAAAATAATAAATTTATTTTGGAGTATTTTTATCTTTTTATATTTTATATAAATTAAATTTAAAACATACATATATTCACATGAGATCCAAATTAAATTATTAATTTTATAATTTAAATAAAAAAAATTAAAATTTTATTTAATTTTTATAATAAAATTTTTATTTTATTTAATTTTTATCACCTACCAAAAATCTTCAACCACTCAAATTAATTTCCACCTCTTAAATATTCTACACAAACACACACACGGGGCACAATGAGGTGTTACCAAGTAGCAAAACACCCCTTAGTGCCGCCACTTAAAAATCCTCCATGGGTGCCGTCACTTTGTGTTCCTCCATTAGGTGTCAGGTATTTTTTTCTCGTATTTTTCTCGTGTAGAAAAAAACCCTTGAGTGCCGTCACTTTAAGTCCCTCCATCAATAAAATAATATTTTTTTTTATTTTTAATATAAAAAATAATAAAAAATGTGTCAGAAAAACTCCCTAATGTCGCCACTTAAAGTCCCTCCACTTAACTAAACATATCATTTTGGTAAATAATAAATTAGGTGTACCATTTTGGATATTATTTATTTATTTTAGAATATTTGGATAAAAAACCCTAAAGTTAGGGGTTTACAAGTATCCTATAGAAGTACAATACAATGTTAGAAATAAATATTAAAAAACTATTAAAGATTGCTTGTATAATAAAAAGAATAGACGATTAGTGTATCAAATGTTAATCCTAAAATTAAATGTTATTTATTTTAATTCCATGCATATTAATAGTAAAATTATTAAGTTCAAAGATAAGCTTTGCATAGAGGCTCTCATACAGGGACGAAGTCAATTATTTTTTTACGGGGTCGAAATTAAATTATAATTTTTACAAGAGGAAAAATATAATTTTTACAAGATTAAATAAAAATTGTATCATTTTTAAGGGGTCAAATTACAATTTTACTTTTAAACACTACAACTTTATTTTTATTAATTTAAAATTTTAAAAATTTTAAAGATTTTTTTTTTTTCATTTTAAGAGGGTCAAAACTTTTGTCAACTCCCAAGATTCGCCTAATTCTATATTAGCAACCAATGTCAATTTTGGAATAATGGAACCAATGTCAATTTTGGAATAATGGATAAGATATTCGGAAAATTTTAGATACGTAAGTGATATAAAATTTCTTTTAAGTAACAAAGTGATAATTAAGTACAATTTTAAAAAAAAACATGAGAAAAAACCTTCTATAATTTTTAAAAAGGCAAAGGCAAATAAGGAAAAAGAAAAGGAACTTTTCCACTCAACCAATATAGCTTGCTGAGGATCTTTAGTATTTAGAGGTTATATTGGTATAAAATGCGTGCCAATTTTTGAAGCCAACAGACGGGAGCATCTGTGACAAAGTACATAATGTGACTGATAGAAAGAGATTAAAATTTTCTATTATTCTTTATATTTTTGTAAAAGTTGTGAATTTAGTTTTTATATTTTAATTTGATTAATTTTAATTCATGTATTTTTTGAATTGATCAACTTTAGTTTCAATATTTTTTAAAATATAAAATTTTAATCATGACCCAAACAGTGATATTTAAATTCAATTACTAGTCATGTGTTACGTGTACATTTGTAGATTCTAATCATATTCTTGATTGGATCTTTCTAAGTCTTTATACTGTTCGAATTTTTAAATTTAATCTTGACACAAATAATAGTCGTAAATCTTTTAACTGAATTTGTGATAAATAATATATGAAAATAACAAGTTGACATAATGTTATACATAGGATAATATGTTTGTTGCATCAAATTTTGGGAAATAACATAACTTAACTCAATGAATTTAATAGTTATCGTTTGATGATTATTGAAATTTGAAAAGTACTGAGATAAAAAACGACTAAATTAAAGTATAAGCACAAAATCCACACCTTTACAAAGTGCAAATACAAATAGCATAATTTAAACAAAGAAAAATATGATATTAAAATTATCCATACTAGTTATTAAGTGTTTTTTTGAGTTGATATCACCTTCAACCGGGTCACCAACTAGATTAGGGAAATTACAAAAATATCTTTCTATAATTAAAATAAATTATATTATTCGAGGTTATTTTAATTTTTTCATTTTCATAAAAACCAATAAAAGTATGCATACTATGATATTTGAACTCGCACCAATTAAATTAATAAAACTTTAAATTTATCACTTAACTAAAACTTCATTTAGTATTTTTAATATGATGTATTTATGTTTTTAATTTTATATGTTATTATGATTAATTAATTTTAACCACATGTTCTATTGTTTATTGCATGTTTTGTTAATAGATATTTGTGTTTTAAATCCATTGTTTTCACACACATGCGTGTGAGATAGGATTTTTAATATTTATAAAAAAATCAATTATTAAGTTATATGTGAACTGGACCATGCTTGAATTCAATCTTTAATTTATACTTTATTTAAAAATTTCATATGAAAACATAATTATATGAATATTAAGTTTTTGTTAAAACAATTTTTTAACTGAACTTATTTGGTAACACACTTTTTTTTGTTGAAAAAATACATATTATTACATAGCAGTTAATCTAATAGTAGATAAATCGTTAAGATCTTCATACAGTGTATTCAGAACAAAATTAAGAGATGAGATCAATCATTAACACTAATGTCCATTTTTTTTTACAGTTTTTACTAAACAATCAACTAACCTATCGTATTCTCTATGCACATATTTTAAGTTGATATCCGAATCACACTCAACAAATTTCGAATCGTGATTTTAATTAATATCTCGTTAAATTTTCTTTAATATGGTGTAACGTTTTCAAACAATATAATCCTAGAGATCCCAACTTCACTTGATAACACACATTATATAAAAGTCACGTCATGCTGGCCCACTTTGACAAAGATTATTTTCTTTATTAAAAAATAATTTTTTTAGAAATGCGTGGCATGTTAGATTATGACCAAACTCTTAAACTCTCGGTCATCTATCTTCTCTTGCTTGCCTTTAAAACCCGATTTCAACCGTAAACCAAACCCAATTTCCGTAGTTATTTCTTCATTCTTTTTTCTCTAATTCCGGTGTGGTAATGGCGACTACTGAGTTGAAATCTGATAACTTGTTTGAGATGATGAAATTCACTTGGCTTCTGATGCTGGTAAAGAGCTCATCAAGAAGATCGGCCTCGTTTACCAAATCAATATTGCCCCTAAGGTTGGTTGCTTTACCCTTTATTATTATTATTTAAAGCTTGTTTCTAACTCTGGGATTTGTTTATTACTTACAGAAAATTGGGTTTGATGAGGTTTCTTACATTGTTGATCTCAAGAAAGGAGAGGTTACCAAAGGTTAGCCCCTTGTTTAAGACCTATCCTTATTTTCCAATTCGGTTCAATCCTGCTCTTCTTCTTCTTTTATCTTGGTTGGGTTTGTTTATCTTGTTTCTATTAATATAATTACAGCTTTTTAAATTCTAATGATGGAATAGAGTCTGAAGTTTGTGTCTTTTGCATTTTATATGTTACGAGAGTAATCACACATCGAATGTAGAGATTTCTTGTGGAATTTGTATGTGCCTGAGCTCTTCCATTATAGTAGTTAGTTCCTGAGGTGTGGATCTCCACAGTTTTACATGAGTTGGGGTTAGAACAATCTACCATATCTCTAGTTGCAATGGTGTCACCAAAGTGATGGGGGCAGAATAGTAGTGTTTTTCCTGAGCTAAATTAAGCAAGGCATCATGGTTGCGGAAAGTCAGCTCACATTGTTATGTGCATAATTGCAAGTAATGAGACTTAAATCTCACATGGACGATGATTTTATAAAGGTTGCTGCGTTTATTAGGTAAATATGAAGGGGGAAAGCCTGATGCTACGTTTTCCTTCAAGGATGATGATTTTATAAAGGTTGCCACTGGGAAGATGAATCCCCAGATTGCTTTTATGAGGTGAATTGGTGAAAATCTCCAATTTCTATGCCTTTTTATTATTCCATGGGACTTGCAATGCTAATCTGCAAAATGCCATTGATGATATAGGGGTGCAATGAAGATTAAGGGAAGCTTGAGTGCAGCTCAAAAATTTACTCCTGACATTTTTCCAAAGCCTGCAAAGATGTGATCAGAGATGCTTCTGTGCTATTGTATTACCAGGTTCTTTTGTTGCAAAAGTTTAAGTTAAATGGAAGCCATCTATCAACATCCTATCATTGATAAAAAAAAATTTATAAACATTTGTTTTAATGCTTTATATTACTAATTAGGCTTCTAAAAGCTCCACAGTCCTTTTTTTTTATATATATGCTTTGCAATATTTTGTAGATGAATTGCAATATTTTCCTTTGTTCCACTAAAACTATATGTTTAAAGTTATTTATAACCACTCTTCAAACCTTAAATAAAAAGATAAATATGTTCCACTTAATACACAGTGGATTGTTTTCGTCTGTACAAAATGTAGACAGTTATTGGGTTTCATTGTATCCTTAAGGTTCACTTGCTAGTTACTCTTTTACACATTATAATATAAGTGAGAGCAAATAAAACATTAAAGAAAGTGACATTAATATACACATTGAAGTCTTCGTAATTTCTCCTAAATTTATTTTTATCCTCACACCCCAACAAAAATCAGTCAATATATACTTTGTTGGACTATATTACTAAATTTTTTTTTTGTCATCTTTAAAGTACCTATGTTTTACATTTTTATCTACAGATTATACATGATACTTAAATCGAGTTCCAGTAACTTTTTTCATGGATTCATAATGTTCCCTTTGTTGAGTTCACCTAGAGATGATAATTTATGTTTCTCATTCCCCACTGGAGTTGTCCATGGCTTAGGTCGAGTTGGATCATGACAAAATTTTAGGCTCATTTGATAAGTTCGAGTCTGACTTGGTCTGATCCAAAAAAATGGGCTTAAAATTTTGCCCTAGCTCGGCTCAGATAAAATGTTAAAATTCAGGCCTGATCTATCCGTATTAAAAAATTTCATATTATTTTTTATATAAATTTTTTTAATAAATATAATACATCAAAAACACTAAAAATATTAAAATAAATATTTCCCAATAAATTAAAAATAATATTTATACTAAAATAACATTAACATAGTTGCAACTTAATAAGTAAATGCCTCTAAAATAGTTGCAAATTAACAATAAAATAAGAGTTATACAATAACTAAACAATAAAAATAAAATAGTAGCAACATAATAGTGAAATGACAATAAAACAATGACACAACAGTGAAAACTAGCAGCAAAATACAATTTCTTTTACAAATTCGGGTCAGACTAGGTCGGGGCAAAAAAACCTTACTCGAGGTTTGATCGATTTTCTAAATGGACCTTATTTTTTGTCTAAACCTATTTTTTTGGGTTATATTTTTTTCCAAATCATTTCACTTTTCAAACGGATCTTCGAGTCAAATGTCTATTCCTCACTTACCAAGATTACCTATACAAGAGTTCTTCTTTCCAAGACTAAATTGCTTTAAAATGCCAAAAAATTTTACCTGAATAGGCCTTTTTTCAAAAAATTATCGAACTAGATCGAAATAACGAAAGCGCACCCAATTTGAAGCATTTTCAGCTAATTTGCTGAAAAAATGCTATTAACTAGAAGCACTTTCTATCACATCAACACTAAAAGTGGCAACAATACCAATGTCTTTTTTTTTCATAAATTTTCTAGTGTCTTCTATTAATGTGGAAATAAAACTTACAAAACAGATTTTTATATAGATTCAAAATTTTATTTCCCTTGTTTTTTAAGCGATGTGATATATGAGTTTATATATACTCATAACTCATTTGCAGTTTGTTCTTAGATAATGTAAGATTACTTATTCTTTTAACTAACAACATAAGATTAAATGCTACACTTAATTTTTAAAAATTAAAGACAAAACTTTGTACAACATTAAACTCTAACAAAATAAAACATTATAAACTCTTATACAAATATTATCATTGTAAAAAAAAATTCAATAAAAAAAAGATAAACTTACACATATAGTAACACATAATATTTTATATATAGATATTAAAGTGAAAGTTAATAGATATAATATAGTGATGCATATTATAGTTTTTAATTTTGAATATGTTCAATATAAATATTATTTTATCAATAATTATAGATATTATTGTATTAATCTAATATATTTATTTTTACAGTTCTCTATATTTCTAAAAGTAAAAAGTACATTAGTCAATAAATAATTTGGTGGCAAGGAATTTGTATTATTATTTTTTGAATATAAGAATTTGTATTATTATTTAGTCATCTATTAACACATAATTTTAGATTCAAACATGAAACAATTTTACCTCTTTCTTGTAAAAAATAAAATAAAATAATAATGTAAATTTAGTGTCAAGTTGAGACTAAATCAATCAAGAACATTACTTAAATAATTTTAGATATTTACAAAAAAATATTATTATGAGAATATTTTTATTTTTTTTTTCTTATTTGTAAAAAAAAAAAAATTTATAAGTGTAAATAATATTTTTAAATCTAAACTAATACATGGTTATAAAATGAATAATAACACAAATATAGTACGAATGTATAAAATTTTTGTAACGCCCCTAGACGTTATGGTCAGATAGGTATTACGCTTTTTGGAAATTATGAGTTCTAATTTTTAAGTGATTTTCTAAATACTGTATAATTTTTTGGGTACTCAAAGTCACTTAATTATTAGTAAGTTTATATTTTACCCATTCAATTTCAAAAAATTACAAAATAATTATCAAATTATTCGAAAATTTTCATGTGAGTCACCGAACTATTCAAAAGTTTTTTTATTTAAATCACTAGGCTATTAAATTTTTTTTATTCAAGCAATGATTTAATGACCGGTATGTAAAATCAGTATCCATTAATGAGTAGAAAAACATACATTAGATTTAGATCCAAGTTAATCTAACGATTAGTGTTGGAGATAAAAGAAAAAAACTACTTAAATTTTGTTTCGTATATTTATGATGTTCAAAATTATTTTATAAAAAAAATAAAATCTAAAAAAGAAGAAGAACTTTAGATTGCTGCATGTGGTGCGGAAATAAACGATTTAACAAGAATAGTTTTAACAATCTAATTAATTAAATAATTTTTTTAAATAATTCACTAATCGTTTTATAGCTATTTTAAAATTTACCCTTTAATTTAGATGTTTATTTTTAAAATTTCATTGACCTTTTAGTTTTTTCCAAGTCTACTAACCGGTCATCACGCAAGAAAACTGAGTGAAAATTCAGAAATTGATCATCATCTTCTCCCTTCACACGTAGCTCAATTACATTAAGCTGACGAAGACCATAGAAGAGACAGTTTAAAACCCTCAGCTCGCTACTCTGCTCCCAAAGACGCAAAACAAAACAAAACAAAATTTAAAGGCAAAAATGTTAACTTCACTTTGCTTCGTCTTTATCTTCATCTTTGTCTTCTCCCCTTTCGCGACCCCTACCTTATTGTTCCAGGTAATGTCTTTCTTTATCTTCTGCATTTATGATTGAATGTTTTGGGTCTTTGAATTTGGATGCTTTTCTGTTTTTTTCTTTCAGGGTTTCAACTGGGAATCGTCCAACAAGGCTGGCGGATGGTATAACTTTCTCCAGAGTTCTGTTTTCGATATTGCTAACGCCGGTGTTACTCATGTTTGGCTCCCACCACCCTCCCAGTCAGCCGCTCCCCAGGGTACCCTCCGATTGACTTTCTTCATTCATCATATATGTATAGGTTAACTAATGTGAATGATACCATGAATGAATTTATATGTGCAGGATACTTGCCAGGAAGGCTATATGATCTTGATGCATCAAAGTATGGATCTCAGGCTGAATTGAAGTCATTAATCGATGCTTTCCATCAGAAGGGAGTCAAATGTGTAGCTGACATCGTCATAAATCATAGAACAGCCGAGAGGCAAGATAACAGGGGTATATATTGCCTCTTCGAAGGTGGGACTTCGGATGATCGTCTAGATTGGGGACCATCCTTCATTTGCAAGGATGATACAGCCTATTCTGACGGCACTGGGAATCCTGACACCGGAAAACCCTATGATCCTGCCCCAGACATTGATCATCTCAACCCAAGGGTGCAAAACGAATTATCAGATTGGTTGAATTGGTTAAAGACTGAAATCGGATTCGATGGATGGCGTTTCGATTTCGTAAGAGGGTATGCCCCAGCCATAACCAAAATCTATATGGACCGAACTTCACCCGACTTTGCTGTGGGGGAGAAATGGGAAGACTTTATTGATGGACAAGAAGATTTACATCGTGCTGCGCTAAAATTGGGTCCAAGCCGCCGGAGGCGCGGTGACAGCCTTCGATTTCACTACCAAGGGGGTTCTAAATGATGCAGTACAAGGGAAGTTATGGCGATTGAAGGACTCCAATGGGAAACCTCCTGGAATGATTGGACTTTTACCTCAAAATGCTGTCACTTTTATAGACAATCATGACACTGGATCCACACAAAACATATGGCCATTCCCATCTGATAAGATAATGCAAGGATATGCTTATATTCTAACCCATCCTGGCATCCCCTCCATAGTAAGTTTTACTCTGCATTTTCTTCTTAATCTTACCATCACTTTCTTGATGAAATGAAAACTTGGGTTTCTTGCTCTGCAGTTTTATGATCATTTCTTCGACTTGGGGTTGAAGGATGAGATCCGCAAGCTGGTGGAAATAAGGAATAGGAATGGGATTCAAAGTACAAGCACAGTTACTATTCTGGCTTCAGAATCTGAACTTTATATGGCATCTATTGATGATAAAATCATAATGAAGATTGGGCCAAAGATGGATCTGGGAAACCTTGTTCCTCCAAACTACCAGCTTGCTACCTCAGGGAATAACTATGCTGTATGGGAGAAGTGACAAATTGAAATGATAATTTAAACAAAAAAGTGTCATTTGGATTATGTTCCAAAGACTGGTCATTGTTGTATCTTTAACCAATATTCTGGTTTTCTATATGAAGGAAAATCTAATAATTTTTGGATCATCACCGCTTTTTCCTCTATTGCTTGAAATGATTTCATCAAACATTGAAAGCCCCAATGTTATATAAAAGAACCACTACATAACTCGTTGCTAAAAGTAGGACGGAAGAGTTGGATTGTTGAAAAATGGATGAATTAATTTATATATTTTAAATCAATAAGTAGATTAATTCTTTGGTTAAAATTTCATCTAAATCAATCTCGTGTTGGTCCGATGGTATCCTCCTACCCCCATTACATCATCTTAGTGCATTCAACATTCTTTTCAAAATATTCCTGTAAGTAGGAAGCTCAGTTGATAAAGAAAAAGAATTTCTCTTGTTATGGAGTGAAATGATCCTTACAAGTCTTGTTATCCACCTTCCTTCATCAACAACAAAAGTAAGCTTCAAGGATAAGGGCAAAAGTCCCAAGTATGGGCTTGGGTAATTCATTTGGTCTCTGTTTCTTCCATTCATTACTAAAATCACAGCTTCAAACTAAAACATTGAAATCTTCTTTACTTATTTTTCGTCAGTTACTACAATCCAATTTAAAGCCATCTGATCTCACTTTCTCTCTTCTCATCAAGGCCTCAGCTTCATCTTCCTTTGCTTCAAATTCATTTAAATCTAAGATAGAAGCCAATCAGATACATACCCATTTATTTAAATCCGGCATTATTCAACTTGCGTACGTTAAAACTGGTCTTGTTAACTTGTATGTAAATTTGGGTTGCATTGAAAATGCTCGCTTTTTGTTTGAAGAAATGCCTGACAGAGATGTGGTTGCTTGGAATGCCTTGATTTCCGGGTATTCAAAAAATGGTTACGATTTTTTTGCTTTTAATCTTTTCATTGAAATGGTCAGAGAGGGTTCAGGCCTGAAGCTACGACGTTGGTTGGTTTAGTTCCTTCTTGTGGGAGGCTTGAGTTAGCGTTTCAAGGGAAATCTATTCATGGATTTGGAGTTAAAGCTGGGTTAGATACGGACTCTAAGGTGAAAAATGCGCTTACTTCGATGTATGCAAAATGTGGGGACTTGGAAGGGGCAGAAATTTTGTTTGAAGAAATGGTAGAAAAAAGTGTAGTTTCCTGGAATACCATGATTGGTGCTTATGGACAAAATGGTTTGTTTGATGAAGCGATGGTTTTATTCAATAAAATGAGAGCGCAAGCTTTGGAAGCTAATTATGTAACACTTATGAGCCTTCTATCTGCTAATGCAGACCCTGAAACTCTTCATTGTTTTGCTATTAAAGTTGGTTTTGTAAACAATGCTTCTGTGATTGCTTCTTTAGTTTGTGTATATGCGAAATGTGGAGATAGTGAATCTGCTGAATTGCTTCATAAGTCATTGTCTCAAGAAAATTTGGTTTCCTTGACTGCTCTTGTCTCAAGCTATGCTGAGAAAGGGAACATGGATAAGGTAGTACCATGCTTTACTTGGAGTCAGATGCTCGGTATGGAATTGGATGAAGTTGCAATGGTTAGCATTCTCCATGGGGTTAAAAATCCTGCTAACATTGCTATTGGACTTGCTTTTCATGGTTATGGAATAAAGACTGGTCTTTTCATACATTGTTTGGTTGCAAATGGGCTAATAAGCATGTATTCAAGGTTCAATGATATAGAAGCTGTATTCTCTTTGTTCTCTGAGATGCAGGAAAAACCATTAATCAGTTGGAACTCGATAATATCCAGTTGTGTGCAGGCTGGAAGAACTGGTGATGCCATGGAGTTATTTTGTCAAATGAGGATCTATGGACATGTACCAGATGCCATCACCATTGCTACTATGCTATCTGGGTGTTCACAATTGGTTTATTTACAGTTTGGTAAAAAGCTTCATGGTTTTATCCTTAGGAATAACCTAGAAATGGAAGATTTTATTGATACTGCTCTTATAGACATGTATGTCAAGTGTGGAACCATTGAGCTAGCTGAACGAATCTTCAAGAGCATCAAAGAACCATGTTTGGCAACATGGAATACAATGATTACAGGTTATGGTATAGGTGGATTCGAAAATGAAGCATTTAATCACTACACTGAATTGCAAAAAAGAGGATTAAAGCCTGATAAAATCACATTCTTGAGTGTTTTAGCTGCTTGCATCCACGGTGGCAATGTTGAAAAAGGAAGAAGATACTTCCAGATGATGGTAGAAGAATTTGGCATATCACCAAGCCTTCAACACTGTGCAAGCATGGTTGCACTGCTTAGCCGTTGTGGCTACTTTGGGGAAGCATTGTTATTCATCAGGAATATGGAATCTGAGCCAGATTCTGCAGTGTGGGGAGCTTTGCTCAATGGTTGTTGCATTCACCAAGAGGTCAAACTTGGGGAATATTTAGCCAAGAAATTGTATCTTTTGGATCACAGAAATGGTGGCCTTTATGTCTTGATGTCAAATCTTTATGCTTCAAAAGGGATGTGGGATGATGTAGGAAGAGTGAGGCAAATTATGAAGGACACTGGAGGGGATGGCTGCTCAGGAGCTAGCCTGATTGAGCTGACTTCATAATGTTGCCAATTTCTTGCAAGAAGAACCTTAGAACTAGCTTGGGCCAGGAATGATAAAATAACCTGTAACCTGTTAAATTGCCCATTGAGTAACCCAAAAGAGCTTAAAGCTCTACCTTCACATCGGCAGTAACACCCCTAAAGCCAAATGGATCACTTTCGAGAAGCTCTCTTCTTACCCTTCTTGAAAATCGTTGGTCTGGATGGAGAAGAAGAAAGTAACGAGGAGGACTCTTGGTGGGTTTTGAAGGTTGGTAACAAAATTAAAGTGGAAATGCAGCGAAAAACTTTTAGAGATGAATGTAGGGTGATTTCGTAGCAAAGGGACTTTGAGAAATGAAGTTTTTTAGTGATGAAGTTTATAGGATCTTTGTTAGAAAGTTTAATGATTGTTTGTTTGAGAATACACTTGGGTTTGAGTCTGACAATGCTAACATGGTTAAGGTTTATGGGGCAAATTTTACTGGTTGGGGAAAGCCTGAAGCAGCTGATGATTCTATCTGGGAAGATGCTGAGGATGCTTCATTGAGAATTCCCCAATCTGCAACCCAGTGACGGCAAATCAGGATCTTCGAGAGGAGTCTGAGGAGGTGGCATATGAAGGGATACAAAGCTTGGCTTTGGGGCATTGGATCATAGTTTCTTGGTTGGTGATTCTGGTGTCCAGGTTAAGAATTTTGCAAACGGGATTCATAGCAAAGGTGTTTTTCTAAGTTTTGATCGTGGGAATCCAAAGAGTGCTTTGTATTTGGTGCATTTTATGCTAAAAAAGGCGCTTCTTATGAAAGCTGAGATGAATGTGCTTCTAATGAGTTCTAAGGTCAGGGATTTGGAAGCCTCGCACAACAGGGCTTCATCAGCTGGATATTGAAACCAGAAAGATTGTTACTGAATAGAAGTTTGGGAAAGATGGGGGTGATATTTCAATGAGGTATATCAGAAATGATAGCAAGGGATCACAATTGGAACCCATCAGAAACCGCATTTTTATGACAATAGGCTTTGCTGGTGGATACACTAGACCAAAATGGGATGGTTCATAATCTCGCTTCTAGTAACCCCTGTTTTGAATTGGGTATAAGGGCATCATCAGTTTTCAAGAGGGACTAACTTCCAAAGCTTTAAAAGCCCTGGGGATGGCTCTACTGCTGTTGGATCTCTCAATGGGAAGATTCAGTTTTATTCAACCAATTCTATGAGACGGGCAAGAACAACTCTTCCTGGCCTTGGGTTTCCCAGCACTCATGTTTATGTTACATTTGATGGGAAGTATTAGGATCAACTGGTACGTATTTGATCCTTATTTGCACCCTTTTCGCCAATAAGGATGGAAAGACAAAGATTTTAGTGGGCGTTTGGGGAACAGGATAGAGCTCCAAGTTTGTTGAAGCTAACTCCCCTGGATTCACATTTAGCAGGGGCCAATAACAAGTTAAAAAATGCTGAGCTTTCATGGGTAAGCATGCATATACTCTTATTCAGGTTTTAACGTCCTATTGCTTGTGTTTTTAGCTGCTGAGCTACATTTAATATACATGATGTAGGTATTACTAATTGGGCATCTAATCTTGAAGGAAGTGCTTAGTTGGCAGAATATTACCTGTATCTTTCTTTTTTTTTTTTATATAATTTTGAATAGCTAGCTGGAGTTGTTTGATATCCTTTTGAATTTTGGTTCCTTTGCGTTGCATTATTTATTGATATGTTAGTTGCGGCATTGATCCAGTATGTTATTTTATATGAACTCCGAGGTTAAGGATCTAAAACTGATCCGGTTTGCGTGTTCCAATTGCACATCTTGCATCAATGTCATTGTCCCCTGGTGGAAACATGGTATTTGGATTTGTTGCCTTAGTTGTCTACTGAATCATTAACATGATTTTGAAGATTCTCCTCACGCTTGATTTGTGAACTTGGTTTTGAGGTCTACACACTTCTCATTTTGTTGCATTCCTTTGTCCAACTTGGTTAAATATCAAAATTAAAGCGGCTAGGCCACTTTATTCCCTGGAAATCTAATTGCCTCTGCAACATACAATCAACATGCCTGTTATGCCATCTCTATCCTTAAAAGTTCTTTAATTAAGTTTTTTCAGTTCAAGTTTCATAGAGTGCCACTACTAAATGATGATGAATGGCATGAGGATTGAGGAGGGTGGAAAGGACTATAGAGTACGGAAAGACTCCATTGTCACTTAATAGATAGCGGACATTGTGCTTGCAACAGTTCCTTTCCCCTTTTAGGACTCAGATTGTTGTTCTTTCCGACATTTTCTTAGTTTCACCAATGAAAACTTTTAATCATTTGTGTTGCTGCATGACACAGGTCACCAAGAACAGGACGCAAGAGCACCATCTAGTTGGAACAGTAGGCAAGTTTAGTGTAATATGGAACTTCCAACAGGTGAAAAACGGATCTCACGCATGCTACCTTATTCACGAGGATTTGAAGAGCTGTTAGAGTCCTTATGGATGACTCCATTATTGACAATCGTGCATGATAAGTTTGCAGTCACTGACTCTCATGAAGCCCCACTAGTTGTTGCCACCCCTCTAAAGGCCGTTCATTCGGCATTTCAAGCGGGCAGTGATTTGTTCCACTACCACTCTTCCCTAATTTGGTAACTTTCCTTGTTAGATTAAGCTGGTTTGCATGTGTATCTGGCAACACTACTATTGTAATGATCTCCCTTTTGGTAGGTAATTGTTGTTACTATTGTGTTATTTAGTTGTAAATGTAGCAGTTATGGCTTCAAAAGTGAATGGCTATGCTGGTTGATATCTTTCAATAGGTCCAATAATCCATATATCCAAACCCAATGGATAGGAAGGGGCAAGTGGATCTGTGTTATCATGTTTTCGACATATGGTGCCATTTTCTATATATTTAACCGTAATAATTTTTTAATGATGACGTGGACGCCATGAGTGCCTCCAATTAAGATTTACTGATAAGCAAACATAAAAAGAAATACAAAAGAAGAAAGAAGAGAAAATAAGGAAACTATCAACACAACAATGGCGGTTGCGGTTGGAAGAGGCTTCCTTGTTCAACCTTTTTCTTATTCGTCTTCACCCACTTTTCACAACAAAATATACAAACCCTCGTTGGTCTCAGCAACCACATTTTGGTCTACTTTTGCCCCTCGGCGTTATCCACAAGTTGCAGTTCAAGCTCAGCAGCGACCAACATGGCTCCCTGGACTTGACCCTCCGCCATATTTGGATGGAACGTGAGCCACAGTGTTCCATATGAATATCCTACACAATCATAGAATTTACACTGGTTTCTCAGTTTTTGACCTTCTTTTTGTTGTTTCGTAAATCCAGTTTGGCTGGTGATTATGGGTTTGACCCACTTGGCCTAGGAGAAGATCCCAAGAGCTTGAAATGGTATGTTCAGGCAGAGTTGGTCCATGCTCGCTTTGCCATGGCTGGAGTTGCTGGAATTCTATTCACTGATGTAAGTGATTCTTCCATGGATTACTGTTATTGGGTCTTGGTGGAACTTATTCACTTTATCTTTTGCAGTTACTACGCGTTACAGGGATCAGCAATTTACCAGTTTGGTATGAAGCTGGTGCAGTGAAATTTGAATTTGCCAGCACAAGAACTTTGATTGTCGTTCAGTTTCTTTTAATGGGGTAGAATACTATATACGCCACAATTTTCTTATCTAGTTAGTAAAAACCTATGCATTTTGTATATAGACTAATTGCTTGGTTTGATGTTGATGAGGACAGGTTTGCTGAAACTAAAAGATACATGGATTTCATTAGTCCAGGTTCTCAAGCCAAAGAAGGATCTTTCTTTGGATTGGAAGCTGCACTGGAAGGTTTAGAACCTGGGTATGTTTTTGAGGATCCTAAGAGAATCATATCCCATTAGCTGCTTCAATCTCTAAAAATGGAAATCAAACTTAAAGAGACTGTTTTTGTTTTCATGGTGAACAGCTACCCTGGAGGTCCACTGCTAAATCCACTTGGTCTGGCCAAAGATGTTAAAAATGCTCATGAATGGAAGCTGAAAGAGATAAAAAATGGTCTGCTTTGCCTATTTCTTCCATTATTATTGTGTGTGTGTGTGTGTGTGTGTTTTCATTTTGTTCTGAAACCAGGTGTCCAATGCAGGAAGACTGGCGATGATAGCCATGCTAGGCATCTTTGTGCAAGCTTATGTGACACATGCAGGTCCAATTGATAACCTTCTGGAGCACCTTTCAAATCCATGGCAAAAGACCATCATTCAAACCCTTGCTAACTCTACTTCTTGAACCTCAAAACCAAATGTGGGTTTGTCTTCTTCATTTTTGCCATTGGCTTATACTTTAATGCAAATGTAAATTACTCCTACTTCCCCATTTTTATTACTATTTATTCTTTGTTCAACTGCTGTAAGCAATAGAAGATTTATGATTTCAAGGCCTAAAGCTGGTAAACAATGGCATCCAAACACGCCTTTCACAAAAATGGAATACTAACAACAATGTTGATGCTAATTGAATTAAAAGACTTATAAACCAATTAATTTTAGACATCACATATGTAATAAATACGAAAATAGATTAAAGTATATAATATAACAAGTTTAGCACGATGTATTATTTATTTCAGGTTTATGTTTACATGGTTAACAGAAAATAAACGAGCAATACATATACATAAATTACCCTATGTATGGGTTAGTAACTTCTTAGAATTAACATGATTATGAGTAAGGCAAAGAAGACCAAGTTGTTTTCCATTCACAATAAACTTCAGTTTATATCAAAGCCAATAGAGAATAGAGCCACCTTTATTCTTAAGATTCTCCAGCCATACAACCCTTCTCAGTATGCAAGAATATATCCTCAACTTTATCATACATCAACGAATCAATAGAATTTACACTCAGAGTAAACCCTTTGATGAACATTAATGGCCACCGTAACAACCAAGAGAAAAAAAAGAAGCGAGGTGAAGTCACAATACCCGAGAAGCTTACTAGGTTTTGGACTTGGTCTTGGTCTTGGGCTTGGATTTTGAAAAGCTTGCCTTTTTTCTGGAGAAGAACATGAAAATCTTTGGGAAGAGTGACTTTTTCTTTTTCTTTACAACCACTGTCGCTGGGGATGATTCAAATTCTTTGTTATGCCCATAGATAGCCTTGGAGGTATCCAGAGTCCTGGAAGGAGACATAGTTAAAGGTTCAACCTTATTGCTTTGTCTCTTTCCCTCAAAACTTGACCTTGGAGGGTATCCTCCATGACTCGATGCAGAAGCCTTTCGGCGCTGCTCATGTTTAGCCCTCCATTGTCTCAAATCCTGCTCTACACCTAACTTTCCTTCCTTGGCCTTCTCAGCCTTCTCCAAAGCAATTTCTAGTGCTTCCTTCCTTTCAGCCATCTCTCGATTTACTTCTTCCAGCTTTACCAAGCTTCTTGACCGGGATTGCTTAGCTTCCTCGATTTGAGAAATGGTAGCCACAATCATGCTGGCCTGTTCCTCTACCTCATATGCACGTTTTCTAAGGTCATAGTACTCTTCTAAGGAAAGAATTACACTATCTGATGAATCCACATTATTGGTGTCTTGCAATGTTTTGATAGCAGCTAAAGCTGACTCCTTTGAAGCCTTAGCTGCCTCTATCTCCTTTTCAACTGCAAGTAATCTACTCTCCAAGGTACATACTCCGGCCTTTGCTTGCTCAGCCTTTTCCTTTACTTTGCTTAGCTCTTCATTAGACATTTCAACAACTGACTTGGCCTCATCAGCCTCTTGTGCTGCCTGCTGCAGTTGTTTGGTTACCTCCACCATTTTATCTCTGGCCTCTTTTTCTTTCATGCTTTCTATTTGCTTCATGGAGGCAAGAGCATACTTTGTCTTTTGAAGCTCTGATTCCAATGAAACAGCAACCACCTTCAAAGAATCCACTTCTGTAGTTGCTTTTTCTATTTTTAGCTTCACCTCTTCAAGCTCCTTCTTTGCTGAAGCAACCGCAGCCGGTATATCAGTGTGAGTTCTTTTCTCTGGTGTCTGTGACGCATCACTGAGGCATCCATTATTTTCCAACTTGGACTTGGATTCCATATAAGCGGCTAATTCAGCTTTCAAATCAAGTAGCAGTGCTGAAGCAATGTCTAGCTTTGGTTTCATATCTTTTGCTGATTGGATTTGCTGATTGAGTCTCTGGAGCTCCTCTTCAGCCTGTTTTAGTTCCTTCTCCCAATAGTGAGTATCTTGGTCTCGGGCCATGGCTGCTACAATTCTTTTCTCTTCAGCCCCCACATGGGCGGCCTTTACAGACTCTAAAGACTCCTTTGTGGCCATCATATCTATAGTCATTCCATCCACTGTCCTCTTAACCTCTTTTGAAGAAGAATTGGCCTCTTCAGCTTCCTTAACAGCTATATCTCGCTCAGTCACCATAGAAGCATATCCCTTTCTTAATGTTTCCAACTCTTCGTTAACAGATTCCAGCTCCGCAACAGCAGCTGCATGCCTAGCTTTAGCAACCTCAATCTGTTTCTTTGCTGCAACACTAGCCTCATCACCAATCCCTTGTTCCATCTCCTCCGCTCTGAGCATAGCGAGTTCAGAGTTTTGTCTTGCCTGATTCTCTTCATTTTGTGCTGTCTCCAGGCTTAGCTTTTGCTCATTTATGTGTCTATTTGTGCTGTCCAGCTCTTGTAATACTTGAATTTTTGCCTCTTCAGCATCCACTAACCGTTTCTTATACACAACCATATCCTCCTGTAGTTTCTCAAGGTCTTGGACCGCAAACTTGCGTCTCTATAGCCCAGCCAAAAAAAAAAATTTTATTTTTAGCAGACATGCACAAGACAAGAACATATTGCAACAGCATAGGATTTCTTTTAACATTAATACCACTATAAATATATCTAATTAGTATACCTCAACAGTTTGTGTTCTATTGGATTTCCATCTAACCATTCCTCCAAACTTGGAACCTGCTTCTTTAACAGATTCAAAAGGTGCACCTGTATCAATATGAACTTTATTTAAATCACCTTCTTTTGTCGGTGTTGAAGTACCAGATTTTGGGGATTCAACACTTGAAGTGATAATCCGTTTACGAGGCAAAACAAGATTACGAACTTGGACTAGATGATCTCCCTTCTTAGCAGCTTCTACCTCAGAGTCATTGACCTTGGGAGAACTGCCAAGAGAGCCATTACCTTGACTCTGTTGTCCATCCAAAGTATCTTTTATGGATCCATCACCAGAATTATTGGAGGAAGCAGAAGGCAAAATCATGTCATTGTCACCATTGACAACAGCTTGTTGAGGTTTCTGACCATCAGAAACACCATGTGTACCTTCAATAGCAACCGTGGTGACATCTATAGGGGGTGAAGAAAGCTTACTGGCTGGTGCTACATGGTCATTTTCAGAATCTTCAACACCAGTATTTTTAGATAGATTTTCATCTGAACTCTCATATATTCTTCCCGACCTAGACCCTTCCATCATTCTACTCTGTTGATCTATCTCAGTTTGATCAATAACAACTGATGAAGCTAAAGCTGCGTTATCTATTACCGGCTCTACTTGTGCTGTATTTGGGTCAGGTTTAGAACTTTCTATTACTGACAAATGACTTTATACAGAGGATAAGGAAGAATCTAAACAATATATCTCTTCTGCTTGTGCATTCCGCATATGAGAAAATGGCAAGGGATCTGGCAAGGTGTCTGTAACCAAGAAAATGGAAACCATGTAAGGGGCAGGTAAAAAAAGGAAAACAAAATCACAACAAATCACTTCCTAATCCATCTAATTCTTGAGAAAAAAAAACAAAGAGAAGAAGCTAATATGAACCGTAGAAACCATATGTTTAGCAAACATATCATCAATGATTAATCATATCAGAATGAATCGACAATTTCAAATAAAAATAATGGGGGTAGATCTTTAACACCCCCACTAAATTTAATTTCATGCAAGAGCTACTTTCAAGGGCTATTTTCATCCAAACTTCAATTAAATGGAAATTAGAATTCTATCCCCTACGGCCATATCTCAGCCCTGCAAATTACATGCTGTATAAAAAATAAAGCAATTTTAATCAGAAAACAAATGTTTCTATGATCATTCATCTGCTAAGAACACATAGACAGACTTCTTTACCTTGAATGAAATTCAAACTGAATAAATCCAATCCAAATTCATAAATAGAAGCATCTCTATTTCTCAATCCCGTTTATTTTCCTTCTAGTAGATACACAAGTTTAGCATAACATTACCATAATCTAATCGAAATTTAAGTTTTTCTTTCCCCTAATATTTTAGAAGTTCACTTCTTTTTCAGAAGAATCAATAATCATAACTATGTTCTGAGATACGGACACAAATTATCATCTAGAAAATCTGCTAATCCTGCATTTAATTGCAAAATGTTGTACAAAGTAAAATAAAAGAAAATCAAATTAAACTAAATTAAATTAAATTAAATTCTTAAAAAAATGTAAATGAAAGCTTACGGCAAAGGAAGCTAAGGTCAGCCAAATCGATTTCAATGTCGATTGTTTCTGCAATAAAACAAAGCAAAAACAAAAAAGATGAGATTAAATGAAGAAACTAAGCTTGTGTTCTCAGTAAACGTTATAAAAAATTCATTCAACTCGAATCCCATGCAATTTCAAAATTCTGAGAACTTCATTTCCAGATATATAAACATAAACAAACGGTTTGCCGCTTAATTATTGATTGAATCATTGATTAGACATAGATTAACAGCAAGCTAATTGACAAGTTTCAATTCACAAAAAACGAAGAAGAACGAATTGAAGTTACCCGGATTAACCAGAAACAAACAGACAGAAAATGGAAGGGATCCATTGTTAATGATTTTTTTAAAAATTCAGACGCGAAAATTAAGCAAAAAACAACGATTGTGAATGGTTTATTTTGTGACACGTAAAATCCATGCAGTTTATTTATTTTGATAAAATTATTCGTTTTCTTGTTACACGTAAAATCGATGCAACTCGATTTACCTTTAATAGTACCGCTGTAACCACTGATTCCAACATCGAATTTTAATGTTGTTTGATAAATTAAAAAAAAATTAAGTGTCTGAATAAATAAGAATTAAAAATTATATATTTAAAATTTAGCCGCGGAATATAAGCTATAAAACTGGTTTCATATATTACTTCACATTAATTATGAAATATAATTAAATTATTTTATAAATATAGATTTTAAAATATAAAAGAATCTATCCTACGTTTTATTCTTAATTCTTAAACATTTCACTTTATTTTAAATAAAAAATCAAATTTTAAATGTAAAGTTTTATAAGATAATATAGTATTAAAATAAATAAAATGAACCTCATATATTAGCCTGATGGTCAAGGATGTTCACCGTTTCAGATATAACCTATATTTGAGTCGTGTTAGTCGTTTTTTGTAATTCATCAAAAAAAATAATAAATAAAATAAATTGGAAATATTCTCCAAAATTTCCCCTCAATATTAATACATTTTGTCTTATTTTTAAAAATTCAAAAATTTTAAAAAATAATTATAGAATTAAATAATTATTAAAATTTTAAAAATAATAAAATATTCAAAATTATAAAAATTACTTATAAGTGTTATAATTTATTATATTATTTAAATATATTTTCATTCAAGTGTAAGAAATAGTTAAAAAAAACTAGATTATTTTTCTGTGTTGATGTATTTAATATGAAGGGTAAACTATAAAAATAGTCACTTTTGTTTGCCTCAGGTTACATTTTAGTCATTTATATTTGAAATGTTACGTTTTAGTCACTTATATTAGTATTTTCTTACAAAGTGATCACTGTACCGATAAATTCTGTCATCTCTCTAACGGTAATCCTACGTGGCAGTCCAACTAGATTTTAAGTACCAATTTGGATTTCCAAATGGAATGAGAATAAATCTTTAATTAAATAAATTTAATTAATTAAAATTTTTAAACCCTAAACCTTAACTGAAAAAACACTAAACTCATTTCCACACACCTCTCTTCTTCATCTTCATCTTCTTCCCTTTTGATTCTAATATTTTTAGTTACAAATCTGTCTCAAAACTTGAATCTCTAAAACCCATTAATCCAAAAATTCAATATCTTCTTCCCGTTAAGTTTTTTTGGGCTAATGGGTTTCAAAGATTCAAGCTTTAAGACAGATTTGTAACTAAAGATATTGGAATCAAAAGGGAAGAAGATGAAGATGAAGAAGAGAGGTGTGTGGAAATGGGTTTAGGGTTTAAAAAGTGTAATTAATTAAATTTATTTAATTAAATATTTATTCTCATTCCATTTGAAAATTCAAGTTGGCACTTAAAATCTAGTTAGACTGTCACGTGGGATTACCATTAGGGAGATAATGGAACTTAATGGCACAATGATCACTTCGTAACAAAATACTAACATAAGTGATTAAAACGTAACAAAATACTAACATAAGTGACTAAAATATAATCTGAGGGAAACAAAAATAACTATTTTTGTAGTTTATCCTAATATTATATATATATATATATATATATAAACAGAATTTTCAAACCAATTACAAAGCACCATGTGTGAAACTGAAATTAACATGGGTAAAGAAGAAACCACAAGGTGGAAATGATGACATTATATTTGTGTCATAATTATTTTTCTCTATTTAATTAAGAGATAAATAATTAAAATTATAAATTATCACTAATTAAATTAAAATAATTAAGGGATAACATTAAATGATTATTTTATTTCTTAATTAATTAATTGATAAGAGATAAATACTAAACACAAGAGTTTAGTATTTAGATTCAGCTAATGGACAGGTGGAGGTGATCCGAGGGTACGGTTTATATATGAGGCATGTTGGGTTGGTGAACCGGCTTGTAAGGAGTTGACGGAGGAGTGGGATAGTAATCAATGTTTTAATTTAATACCTGCAGAATTTTTCCATGCGAGAGAATCAAGGTGAAGGCGGAAGAGTTTGATTACTTGTGGCTGATGATAGGATTTGGGTTGAAGGGACAGAGGGGGTGAAACGAGTAGCATTAGACTACTTTGTCAATCTTTTTCGGTCATCTCGGCCATGGGAAAGCTCGAGGGTGGTCATGGCAATTAAGTCTTCTATTACGTAGTCCATGAATGATGTGCTATGTCCTCCCTTTACAACTGAGGAGATTGTTAGAGCCTTTAAGCATATGGATCCGTCTATGACTCTAGGTATTAATGGTCTTTCAGGTTTATTATTTCAAAATTTTTGGGATCCTATTAGTAATTATGTGGTTGATCTTTTTTTGGAGTTGCTGAATGGTTTGGCTGGGATAAGTTTAGTGAATAATACAATTATTGTTTTGATCCCAAAATGGAAAGATCCTGTAAATATTTTACAGTTCCGATCGATTAATTTTTGTAGGATTATCTATAAGATTGTTTCTAATGTGCTTTCTAATCAATTAAAAGTAGCCCTTCTTCATTGCATTAGCTTGAATTAGAGTGCATTTGTGCCGAGTCGTATGATACATGATAATGTTTTAGTGGCCCAAGAGCTGATGCATTATCTTGAGTGTTCTAAAAATTACCCTAATAAGTGCTTTTCGTTTAAATTGGATATGAGCAAGAACTATGACAATGTGAAATTGGACTTCTTGGCATAAGTTATAAACCGAATAGGCTTTTGTCAAAGGTGGGTTGAACTTATTATGCGGTCTGTGACTTCTGTCTCTTATGTGGTTAGAAGCTTGCAATAAAGGTTCCCTTACCTACCTATTTATTGCATCTTTGCATGGAGGCCTTTTCTACGCTTTTGATTAAGGCCCAAAGTGAAGCATGAATTAGGGATATTTGAGCTAGTCAGAATAACCCTTAGGTTAATCATTTATTTTTTGTGGATAATTGTCTACTCTTTGTTCGAAATAGAATGGAAGCGGTGGATGTTGTGAAGGATATCTTGTTACTATCTGAGAATGTTTGAGGCTAAAAGGTTAATGTATAAAATTCTATGGTCTATTTCTGCTCGAACACTAGACTAGAGCATAGGGGAATAATAGCCAATTCACTGGTGATGCATGTGCTCTATTTCCCGGAGGTAGGAATAAAACATCAGGTTTCCAGCATGTCCTTGATAAGATCTCTACTTGAATTCAGAGTTGGTCCAAGCAGGTTCTATTGTATAGGGGTAAAGAGGTATTTATCAAGGCAATTCTTTAGTTGATTCCCACTTATGCTATCTCTATTTTCTTGATGCCATGTACTATTCTGGACGGTGTACTAGGGGTCATTAGACCATTTTGGCGGGCGAGAGGGAAGAAAGGACGTGGATGGTCGATGTTAGCTTTGTTGGAAATTCGGGTTTGGAAAACGCAACAAAAAATAAATGCAAGGAAAAATTAAAGTTTTATAAAAAAATTTCAATGTAAGAATTTGATTGTGATATCTAAAATAATAAATACTTAATCAAAATTATACATTTTTTATTCGTCTTGGATGAATGCTTCGACCGAACAGTCTTCTCTGCTATCCTCAAGCTCATGTCTATCGAGTGTGGGTTTACTTTGAATCAAAAAAAAATTCACAAAAATTACCAATCAGATAATTTCGTAATTTCTCTAAACTTCTGGGTCAAGTTGTAAATCAAACAAATATTTTTAGAAATTTTCTGAAATAATTTTTGTTTTAGAATTTTCTCTCTATAACTTTCTCTTGAATTCAAGTATGTGCAAAAATAATAACCCAATAATTTCTTTATATAAAGAGAATTTAGAGAATTTAACTATGATTAAAATTAATCACTTTAATATTAAATTAATATAAAGGTGTTCAGGAATTGTTTTTAGTAAAGGAAGTAGGTCACATTCTGTGCATTACAGTTGCCACGCCGAGGCCACCGAATATGTTAGTATGGGAACATAAGCAAACACGCTGTTATTCGACCAAATCGAGCTATACATCGTATGTTGGGTGGGTCTTCACCGGTTCTATTGGAAAGCTACTGGGAAAGTGGTGACTCTTCCCAAGATTCGGGGGTTTGCTTGGAGAAATGGTCAGGAGTTACTTCCGACAACAGCTAAGATTGCCTCGACCCCACTCACTAATTATGCAAGATGCCACCGATGTGCTCACCCTATGGAGACCGTATTACATGCATTGCGTGATTGCCTAGCTTCTTACAACATCTTAGTTCTTGCTAGTAGTCATGATGACCTGTTAGATGCTAGTGTTAGTTGTATTGATTGGTCGGAGATGGCCATGCCTATTTTGGATAAGAGCGCCTTTTGTGGATTTGTTGGTCCTAATTTGGAACCTATGGAATGAGCGTAACAACGTGGTGATGGATGGTTAATCCATCACTTGGATAAGATGCGAGGCCGTTGGACAGCACCACACATGATTTTGGACCGGGTGAAGGGCTTCGAATTCATAATTTGGTTAATCCACCAATTCTTCCGGTGCATGGGTGGTTAGATGGATGCCTCCTTGTGGACAGGTTCTAAAGGTAAATGCTGATGGGTGGGCATTGGGGTTTTGATCCGTGATTCTGATGGGCAAGCGACGAGTGTGGTTGGTTGTGGGGAGTCATTGTGGACGGAAGCTCGCGCGATTACTGTTGGGCTCAACTCGGCGCACTCCATGGGCTTCCGTGCGGAAAGCGGTTTTGTTATTATTGTTACTAACCTTCGTTTCTCTATGCTAGATTTGTCGTCATTGGGCCATATGTTACACGAGGCTCAAACCACGAAAACTTTTTATTTTTATTTGTTAATTAACTTTTAATTAGTAGGTCAATTAATTTAACCTACTCTATTAAATCGATTAAAACTATGTCTGCAAATTAAGTTTAAAGATAATTGAAACAACCTAAAAAATCGATTACTCTCACCGGCTACAGACCAACTACTTTAAGGCAAACAAATCACGTAGAAGAGTGGATTCATGAGGGAACTCAAACAAGAATAATTTTTAGCAAATAATTTAAAATTCTATGTTTGCTTTCTTAAAACTCTTCCTTGATGAAGAAATGTAAGATGTAAGCCAAGACACAACGAATGCTTTCTCTACCAATTTACTCGTTCAAAGTATAATTATGCATATCAATGACCGCACTACTAGGTTTCCCTTGCCTATTTCTTTTCTTTTCCTTTTTTTTTCGGTAAGATATGGAGAACCCATCAGATAATGTACATAAATGGAGGTATCCCACTCTTAATTCCCATCTCTTCCATTCCAAATTCTAGTTCAAGAGCTTCCAAGTTGCTGTAATCGCAATTTTGACGTTATCAAATGGACAAGCGGAAGTAACATCCGAACTGCCTCATACTTTCACCACATCTTGGAGGTGTTGAGAATAGCTTTTACCGGGTGGAATGAATATTAGATCTTCCCAGCCTGAGTTTTTCTCGCTCATCTGCATCAAACAATGTTAGACTATCAGATTCCAGTTCCTTATTCTACGTGTTACATAGACCTACTTGGCGATTAGATTCTCTACCTCCATTTTCTTCAGAACATCTTCCAAGCTTCCAACCTGCTCCAACATATTGGATGAAATGGATAATAAGAAAGGCAAAGCCAAACCGAAAATCATACCATTAATAAAGCACTTATACACAGATGGAACAATTGAAAACATTTAGAAGAGAGAGAGTGGAGGGGTTTTGATGTCTAAACATTAATCCATGCATGCATGTAGAAAATGAACCTTCAAAACAGACATATAATACACACACACATACACATGCGCGATACCATGATTTGCTGAGAAACACCAGGTCCTCTTGATGCCCTTGAAAACTTTGAAAGTTCTTTTTCAATATCTTCCTACACAATAATAAGAAAATAATAGAAATAATGTCTGTTTAACAACTATTTATAAATGAAAAAAAAAAAAAAAGCGTCTATAACAACTTGATGGATCAAGCTAACCTTATTGAAATATATTGGGCAGTAACGCTTGTTTTTCTTCCTCACAACAAGGAGGTCAGACTGTAGAAAGAGGCATTAAAGAAAAAAAATCTAACATTAATTGGTGACATAGAAATTGTTATCACAGTGCTCCTTCATGCATTCCTAAGGGAAAAACAGCATGTTCGAAGTGGCAATATGTTTCAGAAACTGTGGAGGAAAAACAGTTCTGATTCATCAAATTATAACAACACCAGAAGTGTCTCATATTCACAACAACAATCAAGGAAAGTCTCTTTATGCTATGATGATACAGAAAAAAGAATTGTGAATGATTCAATACGCCACATTGTGTAACCATAAACATGCATAAAAAAAGTTTTGGTACCAACTAAAAAACCATGTGATACATTGTATGCATAAATATTGAATAAAACATATAGCATACCTGGAAAACTGGAACTCCATCGAACCCACTTTTGATGTCACCAGATTTCAGCTAATGGATATGAGAAACTATTGTGAGTAATGGTGTAGAAGTGTCCAAGTAAGAAAGTAACATCTTCACTCAAGTACAAAAGAATAATCATTGTAATCTCATTTGAAGAATAGTTGTCTACTCTAAGTACCCAACAAGCAGTCCACATAAAAACTGACACCCAACAATCTTACTCCTAAATGAAAATTGAAACATTTTTTTTATTCATTGTGTTAAAATTTCTTAAAAGAAACACAATCTAGATGAAACAAGTCCACTGCATTAAGTAGCAAAGTTCAGCTATTTATGTGCCCTTTTAAGAACACATTTTAAGAACAACTTTAAAACCAAATTGCATTAAACACTAACCTCTAATGCATTCTTTATTTGAATTGGATCCGGTAGAAAACGAAATGCAATTCCTTCAACCTTCAGTGAGTATACCTGTATATATATGATGAAACCGGCAATCATAAAAATCAATATTGTTATTTCCAAATCAATTTTAGTTAATATTTCAATTTTTTTAACATAAATGACAATTGGAAAACCAGTAATTAAAAAAAAAAAAAAAGAGTAACCTGATCAAGTGTAATCGGCACGACTTTAGCATTACTTCTCAGCTCCCTTCTCCGTAATCGAACCTATGAAAAAATAAAATAAAATAAACACAAAAAGGTTCGAAACTTCCTCTAAATTTAAAAAATTTTAACTAACCTGAGCGAGAAAAGACTCGGCGTCCTCTTGGCGAAAGCAAAGTAAGCCAATAGACTTGGCTCCATTGGGATCAGAGATAAGCACGAACTCATTGTTGGAGTTGCTCACTGTATAGACAGCGGTGCCGACTAGAGTTTTCGCAACTTGCTCGGTACTCAACATGGAAGCGGCCGCTACCGCAGCCTTCGGCTGAGAAACTGAGGCAAAGAGTGGACGATGGTGGGAAGTCGCCGAAGGAGAGAAACCAGCGGCAAAGTTAGAGGCAAGACGGTTGGTGTGGTGGAGGCGGGTGGCGAGCTCAGCGCCAAGACGGTGGATGAAGGTGGAGAGGGATAAGAGAGGGTTTGAGGGGAATGGAGGAGGTTTTGGGAATTCCATTTTTTTTCTGAGGAAAAAGAAAATGAAGTTATGAGCCTGAAATGCAATTTCTTTTGTTCAACGGATATTTGGTCATACGGGCTTCAACCCCATCTCAGTCTTTTGGGTTTAAAATGTTTCCAAAGCCTACTTTGGATTAAGAAATGGGAGACTAAATTATATTTTCAAATAAATTTCACGGATCATTTTTTATATTATCCTTTTTATAATATTTTTTAAAAATTTTATTAGAAGAAATAAATATTTTTTATAAACCTAATGACTTATTTAGCTCTTCAACTTTAAAAAAAAAAGATTTTTTAACTCTTTATTTAATTTTTTGCCTCTTAACTGTCAAATCACCTCAAAATAGATTAATATTTATTAATTTTGCTGACATGAAATACACATGACCACATCAACAATGAATGGAAGGTTAAAGTGTAATTTTACCATTAAAATTTTAAAAATTTAATGGGCCTAAATAAAACTTTTCTATTTTAGGAAGAGACGGACCTCTACCAATCCCTGAACTCGCCACTAATCATTTATGAGGCTTTTCTACCTTGTTTAGAGGAGAGGCTCCATTGTTATTGTAAAGAATTCACAACGATGTAGCCTCCTTTAATTACAAAAACAAAAATTAAATAAAATTTCGAACTCAATCAAATAAATTTGAATTTAACAAAAAAATTTTATTCAAAATCCCACCTATTTTTTTTGATGAAAAATTAAAGGACAAATTACAAAGTAATCAAAAGTCTAGCACTCCACGGGCTTTATCTTGCTTAATATATTTTAGGACTTCTATAGGAGGAATATCTAAAAGCTGTAAAGGAGATTTCATTCCAAACCTAGCTTAGCGAAGTGATCTGCAATCTTATTATCATCTCTATGGACCAATCGAATTCTCCATTGTACCTCAAAGGATAAGGTTCGTTGTAATCTCCGAAGAATAGTAATGCCATCATCTACTGATTGCTTATCAGATAAGACTTTGGACACCTTGACGTTGTCTGTTTGAATTGTAAAGAGTCGATATCCTTTGGTAAGAAGGATTAGGACTCCATCGAGAATCCCCTATAATTCTGCTTCAAAGGGAGAGCACTTCCCCACAAACCTAGCGAATCCCACAATCCACTTACCATGAGAATCATGAACAACACCGCCTGCTGAAGAATCCCCATTATTTCTCCTTATTGCTCCGTCAGCAAACAAATGTACCCACTGACCTTCCATTTGGTTTTGGATGTTTAGAAGTCGAGAATTTGTTTTGGAAAATTTCTGAGAAGAGATAAACTGATGTGCCCAACTGATTGAAACTTTGACTATTTTCGATGCTAACCATGCAACGTTTTGAAAAATAAACAGGTTTCTATTTTTCCAAAGCCGCTATGTAATAAGCCGAAAAAGGCTCGGCCAAGGGATTCTTTGAACCTGCGAGGATAAGAAATTACAAAGATTAGTAGTTAACCAAGAATGAAAGGGAAGAGAGAAGAATCTGGATTGTTGCTGAAAGGGAACCATTATCTTCCAAACTTCCATTGCGGTTGTACAATCTCGAAGAACATGAAGGATATCTTCTAGAGTATTACCACAAATCAAGCACAAACTAGTATGTGAAATCCTCTTCTAAATCGCTCCGAATTTGTAAGAAGCCTTTGTTTGTGAGCTAACCAAAGAAAAAAAGGGCTCTTTGAGGTCCAAGAAAGTTTCAGATAGGCTTCCAAAATTCCTCCTTTGGGTTCCAAGAATTCTATTGAAGAGTCCAATAAGCGCTGCGAATAAAGAAGCTCCCTGTAGTCGAAGGGGTCCAAATGACCCTATCTCTACCTACAGAGGGATGAAGAGGTGGAATACTCACAATCCTATTGATAACCTCATCCGAAAGCCAGAGTCGAAAATTTCCAAATTCCAAGATCTATCGGGTATCACCATATCAATGAGAGGACAATCTGGAAAAAGGTTAGCACTGGCATGAATAATAGAAGCAAGAGGGCCAATACTTGAGAGCCAAGAGTCTTTCCAACACTTTATACTAGTTCCATCCCCCATAGACCAAGATAAGTTACTGTAAAGGAGAGACCAAACCTTAGCCAGAGAGCGCCACAAATGAGAGCACTGACTCCTAGATATGGAAAAGGGAATAGTTTCTCTGATATTATATTTTGTACGAAGAACTTTAACCTACAAGGCATCGATTTTCGTAGTTAACTGGTAACCAATTTTCATGAGAAAAGAGCAATTATGATCTTGAATATGAAGGAGACCCAAACCACCATGAGATCTAAGCTGACAAATAGCATCCCAACCCACTAAAGCCATTTTCGATTTCTCTCTTGTTCCTCCTCAGATAAATTATCGAACAAATTTTTCAATTTCCAAGTATACTCCTTTAGGAATCAACATAGTCTACATGAAAAGGTTAGGAATGGCAAGGAGTACAGATTGAGCAAGGGTAATTCTACCTGCTGTGGACAGTTTCCTGGCTTCCCAGTTGTTCAACTTCCGTCGTACCTTATCAACCACAAAATTGAGAGTACTAGATGTAATCCTTTCGTGTAGGAGGGGGACTCCCAACTACACTCCAAGATTTTGGACCTTTTGAAAGCCAAGCAGGAGGCTGATCTGTTTACTTAAAATCAAGTCCACATCTTTGGAAAAGAAAATGTTGCTTTTACTCAGATTGACTCTATGTCCAGAGATACCACATAAGAGCTTCAAAGTATCAACCAACATCCGTGTTTGATCCATCTCAGCTTTGCAAAAAGGTATGAGGTCATCTGCAAAGAAAAGATGAGAGATATTTGGACCTGATCTTACCAATCGAATGGGTAACCACTTACCTTCCTGAATCTTTCCACGAATTAAATGTCCTAGCCATTCCATACAAAGAATGAAGAGAAAAGACGATAAAAGGCACCCTTGTCTAATACCACGAGCCAATAGAAATTTCTAAGTAGGTATACCATTCCAGAGGATCTGCATAGATGAGGAGGTCAATGCTTTCATGATGACGGGTCTAATGAATTTTGGAACCCCTGTAGCTCGAAAAGACGGATCAATGAAATCCCAATTGACACGATCATACGCATTCTCCAGGTCAAGCTTGATAGCCATCCATTTATTTCCCTTACTTTTCTTCCGCATAGAGTGAATGACTTCTTGCGCTATAATGACATTATCCGAGATGTTACACCCTACAATGAAGCCAGCTTGTTCCTATGAATTGTAGTTTGGAAAAACTAATTTAAAGCGATTAGCAATTACCTTCATAACCAGCTTGTACAAAACTGAGCACTGGCTAATCGGACGAAAATGACTGAAGTCTTCTAGATTATTCTTCTTCGGGATCAAAACTAATAGAGAATTATTAAGCTCTGGGTCAATACAATTTCCTACAAATATACCCTGAACCCAAGAGTAAACGTCCTTCCCCATAATATCCAACTGGCATTGAAAGAAAATTGCCTGATACCCATCACTCCCCGAGGCTTTAAGCTGATTCATGTTAAAGAGGGCCCTCTTAATTTCTTCATTAGAAACAGGCTTACCAAGGATTTCAATGTCCGAGAATTTAAAACATGGAAAAATGTTGGTAGAAAGATCATCCATGACTTCAAGTGGTTCCCCATAAAGAGTCTCAAAGTACCTCACAGTTGCAGATTGGAGGGTGTCTTGGTCTATGCACCATACCCCATCTTCCAAGCATAAACCTGTGATATGATTGGATTTCATTCTTTGTACCGTACGACTATGGAAAAATTTAGTGTTGCAATCCCCCAACTGGAGCCAGTCACATCTTGGTTTTGTTTCCGCAAGAGCTCTTCGTGATCAAGAAGGTTTTCAAGCTCGTCACGAATCGCACTCTCAAGCTGCACCAACTATCTAGAAGTAGAGTGATCTAAAGACTTCTGGATATTAGCCAAAGAATTCATGAGTCTTTTTTTATGGGAACCAATAAACCATAAACTGTTTTGTTCCAATCTTTAACCTGCACAGTTAGATTAGATAGGAATGTAGCTAAACAACCAGAGAATTTCCACTTATCTTTAACAAAGGAAGAGAATGTAGCATGTTTCATCCATCCTGCTAAAAAACAAAAGGGTCTTCCTCTTGCTAAAGCCGTGTCTATGTTAGCTTGGAAGAGAATGGGTCTATGGTTCGACTTGATTTGCGAAAGATGAGAGACCCTACACTGTGGAAAAGTTGAAATCCAAAGATCATTAGCTAAAGCATGATCTAATCTTTCAAATGTACTTACTTTGTGCCAAGTGTAGGTTGGGCCTGTAAATCCCAAATCTTGAAGCTGACATGAATAAACAAAATCCCCGAAATATCTACAACGCTTACCATTCACTGAAGGGCTTTTTTTATCATCAGCTGACAAAATAATGTTAAAGTCTCCCATACACAGACAAGGTGAAGAATCAAGAGGTAATGTATGTTTTAAAGCATTCCATAATAACTTACGTTTGTTCTTCTCAGGGCTACCATAGACAAAAGCAACAAAAATATGGTTATTAGCTAAGTTACCTTGAATCTTAAGCAAAATAAATTGGGGATGATTATGAACAATCTGAATTTGGAGAGATTCTTTCCGTCCCACTCATATGCCCCCTGAAAAACCAACAGCTTCAACACGATGAAAATGAAAAAAACTCAATTTATCAATGATATTATTAGCTTTTTTACCACTCACATGTGGTTCCAATAAACACACAATATCCGGGTTAAATTCCCTTTTATATTCTCGAAAAGCTCTAATGAATTTAAAGCTAGCGCATCCTTGGTAATTCCACGTAATAAGGGTTAAATTAAAATCCATAAAAAATAATATTAATATTAATACTAATACAAGAAACAAGTCACAAAGAACAGGATAACAACCACACTGCTTCTTACTGGGTAAAATGATCATCCATTTCGTCATGCCCATCAGTTGGTTCCTCTGAATGTCGACCCGAGGGAACATTCGAATTTGCTAAATTACCTGCCAACTGGGTAACAAAATCTTGAACCAATATTTTATTATTTTTGGAAGAGTTTGATTTTTTGCCCTTGATTTGTTTGCCTTTATTTATGGAGGAATTAATTTTAATTCCCTCATATTTGATATTTGACGTCAAGCCCGAGGCTTTAGACTTTGAAATGAAGGAGTCATTTTCTGCTAAAACCCATCCTTGATCTGGCAAGGTAGTAGAGGAAGCATCCTTGAATGTCACTGCCGAATGACGTTGCGGGTCAAGGCTCTCTGTCACGTCCACTGTTGTTGCGACCGAAAGATGTTCATGCACACTATTAATCGAACTGTCAACAGAAATCAGAGGATAGGAATGAAGAGAAATACTTGGTACGTCGACCAAGGGGGCAGCTTGTCCATTTTGCTTTTTGCTGTGGAACCAGACGCTTCAGTGACGTCTTCTACAGTCATCTCATCTAAGGATAAGAGTCCCACCTGCACCACCTGTTTGGAAGAGGTAGACACAGTCCCCGTGCGTTCCTTGGAAGTAGGTTAAGAAGAAGAAATATGCCCACGTGTCGTGTCAATTTCAGATGTAAAAATAGAAATATTGGGCCGAGCAGCAACATTAAATTTCTGCCTAGCGGATTTGGATTTGGCAGGCCTACACCTTAGGCTTCCCACATGATTGAAATTTAAATTGGGCTTAACCAAGTTTTTAAAGCCTAAGGCATTTGGACCAGAAATTTTTTTAGATTGACTTTTATGATTTCCCACCGATACAAGATCAGACAAATCTGCTTCACTAGTTCTTTTTCCTTTATTTTTCCTGGCCTCATTTTCCTTTTAAGTGTGAAATCTTTCACCCTCAATGTCTCTTTCCATGTCTGCTAGGGTTCTAAAACAAGAACCTTCCTGATTTTTAACCTTGGATCCTACCTCAAAAGAAGGCAAATCCCTTATTTTACGTCCGGATTTTCTCTCCACTAGCATCTAAGGACCGAAGATCTCTTGCTGTCCGGTGGTATTATCAACATTCATATTCATCGTTTCCGATTGGTTTTTCGATGAGTTAGAACTTTCTTTCACATGATACTTAGAATTTCGATTTGGACAGCTTACCATATTGAAAACAAACGGTGGGTAAAAACTCAAATTCGATTCTTTGAATTTTCCCATCTATGAAAATTTACGACACCAAGGATTTTTCCAAATTGACATACATTGCTAGCCGAGCGAATCTTCCCCTAGTTTTGTTGCCAGTGTTCATATCTAATTTGACCACTTTGCCTATTAGGCTCCCAATTTTTAACAGAATATTTTTTCTGTAAAAATAGCTTGGTAGCTTTAGCATATGAATCCATGAAAGAACGGTGCTAGGATAAGGTTGGACAGTGTTGAAGGATGAAGTCCAAGGTTGTACCGTTAAATACTGCCCGAAAATAATCCATGGCCCTTCCGATAGAGCTCTGTCACAATTGATTCTGTTCTGAAATTTTACTAGGAAATATTCGTTCTCTATGTCCATCAAATGTAATGATCCCGTGGGTTTCCACATACTATATATTTTGTTCAAAAAGAATAGCGTATCCGATGTTACGACCAAGTAGTTTCAACACCACCGTGTTGTCCATATCTCGAAATAAAATTTATCGAATACGCTCCGAAAATTATATGGACGGAGAGCCATGAAGGCTTGAGATCAATACGTCTTCCTCCGATAGATCTATATCATCAGACTCTTCACCATTTTTCCCCAAGTCTGAAGACTTAGAAGATTGTCCTAAAAGCTTATCCTTCCAAGAAGTTAGTGGTGTAGGAGAACCATCCACTAACAATTCTTTATCCAAGTTATCCTCTTTTTCCCTAAATCGAACCTTCTTAGGGACAAGATCTACCATGCCCTCGTCATCGGAGTCGAAATTTTCACAGAGAGAATTCTTGTCAAAAGAAGCCATGATAATTTTGTGCTTTTAAATCCCACCTATTTAAAACGTGCAATCAAACCCTAAACATTTTGATAATATATTCTTCCACTACCAATGCGATTCAAAGATCTAAATAAGATACCCACAGGTATATCTTATTATTTAATTTCCTATACCTTCTAGTTCCTTGTTCATCACGGTAGCTTTTTCTTTTTCTTTTTCTTTTTCTCTTTTCGGGTTTAATTTATTTTCATCTCTTAACTAATTTGAAGAAAGATTATGGATTCCATTATTTTTTTTGTCTATACCAAACTCTATTCATTTTCTTTTCAAAAAAGTTACTTTTATATATTAATTTTCTATATTTATAATTAACTTTAAATGAACTTTTTTATTATTTTAACATTTAATCAGATGAAGTTGTCCCAAATTATCATAAACTATCAATCAAAACTTATCCATATAACTCTTATTGTGCTCTCAAACTATTTGAATTTGATTAAAAGAAAAATTCTATATATTTATGGTTGGATATTATTCTTTCATGAATTTTATCAAAATTTTCTTTTGTTTAATTCGAATTTCACTTGTGGACAAACAATTTAATTTAAATCGAAAAAAAAATTATTTTTTATAAAGTAATTGAATTTGGTGAAATTTGTTTGAGGAGTTATATCTTTATGTCAAATTAAGTTGAATCCAAATTCAAACAAACACAAATTTGTTTTAAACGAATCGTTACAATATCTACAAGCAAAGCTCAAAGCTTTTGTTTTTTTTAAAGGTCGAACTTCCATTTCGATAAAAGTACTATAGAGATCATTGTACTAGTAGTTGAATTGCATTTTCTTCTCTTTACACATAAAACAGGCATATTAGTATCTAAACGTTAGATCAAAGAGCAAATTAATCATTCTGCTATGATTAAAAATTGGTCTTGTAAGTCAAAATGATGTACATGTGGCATATCACATATAATTATTCAGTTATTCTGTCAACCATATCAGTTTTTAACAGTAAAAATAAATTAAATTTTTAATAAAAAGAACTAATTTGTTATTTCATCTAACGTATAAAAATTAATTTATTCATATTTTAAGTAAAAAATAAAATACAACTTAACTCTTAATACAAGCACCTCGATAGGAATTTTACCCTTCCATCTCCGTCATAGGCAAAATATATATTACTTTAAGTAACACTCTTGTTCCACTTTCCAGCATCTCACTTTATTTTATATTCTTTGTTACTGAAAAGAAAAACTTTCTCATACTTTATTCGCTACTTTTTTTTCCTAAATTATTTGAAGGCATCTGAAAATTGTTACTTTATAAGGATTATATATATCCTGCTTGTTCTTCCACAACATCAAAAAACCCAAACCAACAATCTTCTTAACCTTTCTTTCTAATTATAACATAGTTTTCACAATGATGCAAATCTTCAGTTCAATCACTTCAACTCAAAACAGCAATCTGGACGACGGTGCTTTTGTTCCTAAAGGCATAGACAAAGCTTGCCCAAGGGCTACTTGGCCAGCCAGCGGAAAAAAGCGTGCGTCGGTTCCGATAACTGAGGAGCAGGTGAGGGGTATCTTTCATCGTTACGATACTAACAGAGATGGCCTTCTTAGCAAGCAAGAACTGAAGAACGCCTTTGCCAGCCTCGGTTCTCGTATGCCTGGTGTAAGAGCGTGGTTAGCGTTGCAGCATGCGGATGTCAACGGTGATGGGTATATCAACGAGGCTGAGTTTGACAAGCTTGTTAAATATACTTTGAAGCGTGGTTACAAGTTCAACTAGATCAAACCACTACTGTGTAGTTTTTTTTGTTAGCTGCTTTGTGTTATAATAGACTAGGTGGTGTTTGCTAGCTTTAACTTTGCTCATAGTAGAGGGTAGACCGAGATATCCGCCATAGCTGTTCATTGCTTAAGCTCAGGTGATGTAAATTAATCTTGGGTTTCTTTTAAGGTTTTAGATGTTCCTTTTTCTGGTGTGCTGATCGTATATGTATGTAATCTGGTCATGTAGTACAGTATATGTACAGATAAGGAGATGGTTTAAGAAAGACATCTCTGTATGTAAATTCAATATATGTAGTTTTGATTTAAGGATTTTATGATATAGGTAGAAATATTTATAGGTAATCCATTCGATTACCAGGTTTGATCTGCGGCTTCTCTTTATAATATGTTCTTCGATTAAATCTAAAAAGTCTAGCAAGACAAGCTAATCATTAGGCTTTTCTCCATAGTTTTGGCAAAAATCGGTACATAGAGTTCGCCGTTTTCTCTCTGTCTTTATTTCTTCTCTACGATTGTGTGTGTGTGCTGCTAAAAAAACTTTATCTCTTGTTTTTTTTAGTGAGAAATAATAAATGTATGGTATTTAAAGAAAAAGTTATAAGTTATGAAAAATAAATATTCACTTCTTTTTTTAATAGAAAAGGAAAAAATCAATTACAAATAAACATTAAAATCATAAACAAATTGTGGTCATCATTCTTTATTTGAGCAGCAATCACTAAAGGTAAATCTTGGAAAAAGTGGGAACCATAAGGGAATCTCTTCATCAATCTAGCCAAAGTGTGAGCAGCAATAATTACCTTCCTCAAAACATGTTGGAATTTTACCCTTCAATATCTTCTATAAAGTTCTTAAATTCTTAAAACCAAATCCCTATTCAACTGCCCTTGGAGCCTACCATTAAGGGCTTCAATAGCTAAGGCACAATCAATTTTGATAATGATGTTAGTCCATTTGGCAGACCAAGTTAATTTGAGACCATCATAAATCACCCATAACTCTGCTTGTTCAACATTACATCTACCGATATTTCTTCTAATCCCACAAATCCACCTACCGTGTTCATCCCTAGCCACTGCTGTCAAGGAAGCTAAGCCCGATCCTGGATTGCATGCCTCATTCGTGTTCAACTTAATGGATCCTATAGGCGGAGGAGACTAAATTCGACATCAATTTTGTCTTTTGGGAGTACCATCCGAACTACTAGTCATATCCTTGATGGCTTTTGCCCAAGTCCACGAAGATTGAAGGATGTGGATAGTGTTGAACTGCTCTCCTTGGAACACACAAAGATTCCTTTTTTTTTCTAGAGCTTTCAATAAATAATACCAAATAAGGTTTGCCAATCAACTTCTGTAACACCCTATACCCGATCCAATCACCAGGTTCGGGTGTCAAGTGTCACAATTAACTCGAGTTACATAATCACATTTTTAACTTGGTTTGTTAAAACTTAATCCACATCTAACTTAATCCATATCTACCACACAATGTTATGCTAATCTTTTACATGACAACATGTGTGAATTATAATTTCAAATAAACTTTCTAAGTTTAGTAAGATTCTTACAATCATTTTACCTTATTAGGCATGAACAATATTTACATTAACTTGAAATTTAAGACTTTACTACAGATACACTTAATCAACCCTCAAGGCGTGGCCTCTAAGGGTACCCATCTATATACATGAAACAAATGTAACACCCTTCGCATGAATCTGGCGGTGTTTGGCTTGGTCCCTTTATGCGATCCTTAAGTCATCCCTTGACCTTACATTCAAGGTAAGTTACACGTAAGTTCGAAAGAACTTAGTAAGAATTTGTACAACAGTGTTTACAAGTTCTGTGAAGTTCAAGAAAGAAATTACTAATACACATAATTAAACTCCCTATATATAAAATGTTTCATAGTTTGACTAGCATAGACAATGCCCAGACATTCTTCTTTGATGAATAGTTGGCGGCCAAATCAAGCTGATTTAGTTGCAATTTCACTCTTACTGACGACCTCTTTCTTAGACTTGAACTTCTCTAGCTTCATTTCAGACTTCCATTTTACCTTTCCTGGTTTGAATCATTAATGATAACCATATGCGCAAATATAAAAATTAGTGACTACTATTTAAGGATTAACAAATATTTTGCCACAATTGTGGATTCTTACCCTAATCCCTTCATTCCTTTTTGAACTTGATATAGACTTACTGTATTACTCCAAAAATTGTCTTCTTATGACTTAGCTTGTGTATAAACCCTTCTTTTAAGGAGGACCCACTTACTAATATCTTCATTTGTAACCTTGAACTTGAGATTTGGGTGATAAATAAGCACCCATCTCTTTGCGGACTCGTACTTACAAGACAGTCCCATAGGACTTTCCCACTTCAAACCATTCTACTAAGATACTCCTAATAACAAATAGTTCTTGACGGACTATCTCTTACTCAGATTACCCTTGGCAAACTTCCACATTTGACAATCCCAAGTGGACTTTCCTGTGCTATATAGTCCTGATGGACATCCGCTTCTTTTGTTAATTCTTGACGGACTTTCCACCCAAGATAGTCATTGACGGACTTCCCTCTTAAGAGAGTACTTGGCGGACTGCCCCCTTAATTTTTGGTGACCTCTTATACCCATGGATACTGAGGATTAAAATCTGTCAGTTCAATGCTCATTTCATTTAAGGCAATGTCATGAATTCATTTCCATTTTTCCATCCATGTGGATCTTATCAGAAGCAAGAGGGTAGTGGCTTAATCACGAAGAAAGTTTCTTACTCCATTTTCATAGACAAACCATTCCAAATGAGTAACACCATACATTCGCCACTCATTTGCAAATAAAACATGTTTACAAATTACAAACACTTACCTTACAAAAACATAAACATAAACATAGGCATTTCACACACATGGAAGTAAGAAGGAACTCACCAGAAAGTGTAACAAGTTCAAACGGCAGGACCTTTGCCCTTATCACGAGAACCTTCAAGAGTGTCTTGAGCTATAATATAGATATTTAAACTTATTATACCATTATACTAGAAAACTAAACAAGCTTACAAGAACATCGACAGAAAACCTAAAATCGAGAAGTTTCCTTCCTTACACTTTAAACTGACCCTAAAGCATACAACTCTAAAATCACGTAAATAACCATGAAATAACATAAGGTTCATCGAAATTTACCCGGTGCTAAAACAACGAAGGAGTTGACTGTGTACAACGAACCCAAATCTTTAAGCAAGTCCTAGTTCTAAGGTTTTCCGAGAGAAAAATGTGTAGAAAAAGTTTTGAGAAGAAAATATTAGTTCAAGAGAAAATGCAAGACTTGCTCAGGAAGCTAATACGAATTTTTAAAAATAATACATGAAAGCTAAGCTTATTGTATAAGTCTGAATTTCCCATTAACCCCCTCGTTTCTTGTGGCTAAGCACTTTCTCTCTCTTCATAAATGTTGTTCTTATCAACTACTGTAACTTAATTCTATTCTAACCAATTCTCATTTGCCTAACCAAAATTGGTCAACTAGAGCAATAAAATAATAATATAGCATATGGCTCTATCAAACTAAGGACTTAACCTATTTGTCTCTCAGTTGGTGTGGCGTATACTCTTCAGAAGAGTCCGCCCAACCACCAAGCTTACCTTATACAAACTCCACCCAACGTTACGTTCAAAGAATTCATATACTTAGTCAAATCTAAAACCTTAGCCACTCAGAATTCACTCTAAACACCATATTCAAATAAAACGATAATTGGCTGCTAGGACTTCACCAGACAGGGTGTTAAATTCTCTAGTGGCACTATTCCCTTAGCTCATCCCAACTACAGTGGGCTTTTGAATATTTCTAGCTAAGTGACCAATACACTATCTTCACATCTGAGTAGCGATGAGTTCATTGGCATCATTCAAATAATTTCTTAACTTTATTTGTTTAAAATTTAAATTATATTTTCCATATTACAGGTTTTATTCAAACTTCTTTTATTGTGGTACATGTATCACCCCTTTCTGATAGCTCAACTTCAACTTCTTTTGTGTTTACTTCACTGCTTACCTCTCTTGCTACTTCTTGCAATATTCCTCTGTCTTCTAGCATAATATTACCTTCTACGAACATGCCTTATGGTTCCAACGAAGCTTCTTCTTTTTCACTTGATCAGGGTAAATATCCTAGCTAATCAATGAAGGGTATCTCTAACCCTAATGTTCTCTTCTTTCTTTGGTGAGATGCTAGTGGATCTAGCAAGTACTTTCATCTTGAAGAAGCAGCTAGAAAAATTTCAAGGCTTGTTCCCTCCTGATACTATTCAAGGTTTGCCTTTAATAAATCATTTGGATATTTAGAAGAGTTTCAATAGCTTGGATTACGATCTTCTTTTTTCGGTGTTCATTTGGGAAGATTTTTGAAGTCATCAAATTTTAAAACTAGGCATGAAGAAGAAGAAGTTGAAGAAACTAGCACAATAGGCTGAACAGAAGGAAAACATATTGAAGGAGAAGATCACCCCTCTTGAAGAGGTGAGCCTGAAGTTTAAGGAGGAAGTTGTGAAGCTAAATGAAGACAATAAGTTATTAAACTAAGAAAAATTACTTTTGAAGCTCATTTTAAAGAGTTAGTTGACAAGCATGCTGCAAAGATTATTTCTCTAAAAATGAAACATGATGGTGAGGCTGCTCAAATTAAGGATACTTATAAATAAGAGATTGTAGCCATCAAGGAATAATCTAAAAAGAATCTATCCAAATAAGATGATGAGATACAATTTTTGTAAGCATCTTTCAAGTCAACCATAAAGAAAAAAGATGATGAGCTTACCCAAAGTAAAAAAGAAAGAGATAAGAGAATCACTAAAACCCAAGCATATGCTTTAAAAGAAGTTAGTGATACTTTTGATTGGGCTCAAAGGGGTGTCATCTTATGTATCCAAGTGGCTCATGGTCCACTCGATATCTCCAATATTCTCTTAAGTAAGTTGTGTGATGTGATGGTGGATTTTGGTATGCTTAATCCTTCTGGTCCTAGTTAGGAAGCTTTCAAGGAGGAAAAGAGAGCAATAATTATATTGCCAACAGGTACTCTTGCAGCTATGACCTCAAGAAAAAACGTAGAGAAGGAGAAGATGGAGTTGATACTACTACAAGTTGAAGTTTTCAGAGTATTTTTATTGTTGCTCTTTCTTTTGTTGTTAAAATGATATTTCATGTTACAATGATATAAATTTATTTAACTTGTTTTGAAGTTATTGGTGATGAATTTATTGTAAAGAGATGTATATATTTGCTCTAAGTTCATAATTTAAGAATAACTCAAACAAACACATTTAAAATGAGAACTAAGATGATTTACCTCTTTAAGATGAAAATGATGTTACACCTCCTTAAGATGGACTTTATATAATTAACCTCTTTAAGGCAAAGTTAATAGTCACACCTCTTTAACATAGGCGTTATATAATTCGCCTCTTTAAGGTGAAGTTGATAGTCACACCTTTTTAAGATGGACTTTATATAGTTCACCTTTAAGTTAAAGTTGATAATCACACCTCCTTAAGATGGACTTTATATTATTCACGTCTTTAAGGCGAAGTTGATAGTCATACCTCCTTAAGATGGACTTTATATAATTCATCTCTTTGCGGCAAAACTGATAATCACACCTCTTTAATATGGACTTTATACAGTTTACCTCTTTAAGGCAAAATTGATAGTCACACCTCTTTAAGATGGACTTATCCACTTGTAATGAGCCGAGTAGAGGGGTAATTGAAATAGTGGTTTCATGACCACAATTTCGGTGAGTAATTTTTTATTTACCTTTAATTATATATGTTTAGAGTAATTAGTAGTAATAATAAAATGATGGTAAAAGAGTTAATGCTTAATTAGTAAAATAGAGAAAAAAATGGATTAAATTGAAAAAGGTACATAAGGTTGTGGTTGTTGTTAAAGGAAATAAATAATGTGAATAAGAAAAAGAATGGGTTTGCATTTCAAATAACCCAGATTATATGCTAGTGGGGTTTGGTGGAATAAGTTAGGAGTTTTTAATGAATTTTAAAGGTTAAAATAGTAATTAAACAATTATAATTTAGACTAAATGAAAACAAAACAAATGAGTTTTCTTCATTTTCTTTCTCACCAACGAAATTAGCAACGAAAACCACCATTGTTGAAGCTTCATTGTTTGGCAAGAAAAAAGCTTGCATGTAAGTGTATTTGAGCTTAGTTTTTCATGATTTTTATGTGGTCAAGCTTGTCTTAACTTAATCTTTGTATTTTGAGAGTTGGATTTTGAAATAGATAAAGTTATGGGAATTTACTTGGATGAGATTTCTTATATTTTTAAGTTCATAAGTGAGTTAGTGAATCCATGGAATTGTTGAGTAGAAATGGCTAATTAAATTGTGGTGATTTTAAATAAAGTGTTAAACTACTTGAGCTAGTAAAATTCATGTGAATTTAGTAAAATAAGTAAAAAGATAGGTTGTTAAAGTTGAAGAAGACAATCGGCCTTGTCATAATGGTTGGGAAAATTACTAAATTTAAGTTAAAAGTATTAGGGGGTAAATTGTTAGAAATTTAATTATTTAGGGAAAATTTGTAATTTAGTGAAATTGTGAATTAAAAATGAAATGAAGTAATTGAATTATATTTTAGTTGTTAATTAAATTAAATCATATTTTAGATCAAGAAAAAGATCAACCGAACCTAGACTAGAGAAAAGCTAAAGTCGTGGAGTAGTCGTCAACCTTATTCTCCAACTTTAGTAATCGAGATAAGTTCATATGAGTTATACATGAATTAATTATATTTATATTAATGCCTAAATGTTGTTATTTATAAATTTATGCATACAACTACGAATGGAAATGCAAATGCCGAGTGGCTTGTGTATTCAGTGGAAAGGAAAATCCCATTTGAACTTAGAGAATACTTAGGATACAAATGACATGTCATTAGGAATATATACGTATTGAGTGTTGGTCTTGAAAGTCCTACCGATGGCTAAAATCCAACATTTGTTGCGGATTCTTCACAGCTCGTGTGAGCAGCATCGACTAGATACTATCCCAATCCACAGCTTGTATGAGCAGGCCAATTTCATAGCTCATGTGAGCATAAATGTAAAGGAAAAGGAAAAGGTTATATGTACATGGAAAGGTTTCCGAGTATCCAATGCTATTCAAAATGATTCAACGGGTATGAATCTATGATGAAAAGGAAATACCAATGATTCTATGTTAGTTAGCTCAAGTTAAAGGAAAGAGTAAGTATTGTATTCATCATGTGACAAAGTGCATTATTCAAATAGATCATGATATCTATTTGCTAATGGAATGAGTTGTGTTGGTTAGGATTGTGTATGGAATATGTGAAATAACAAGCATGAAAGCATGTTTAATTGTGAGAATCTTGGTAAGTAAAATTACCTATATACGAACTTACTAAGCATGATTTGCTTACATTGTTTTTCTTTGAATGTGTAGATCATCGAAAGCTCATCGGTTTTGGACATCGTCGAAGACATATCACACTATCCCTTAACCATTTTGGTAGCTTTTGTAATCCCTTGATCTTGGTTATGAATGGCATGTATAGGAAGTCGTTTTGTGGTACAATGAAAGAGATATGAAACTTGTTCATAGTAAGGTTTGTTATGCTTTTTGTGCACATTTGGTTCAAACTAGTAGAACTTGAGTAGGACATATATGTTATGAGCAGTACTGACGCAATTGAAACTTAACTAAATATATGACTAAGGCAAGTGTACCTATCAATTAATAGTATAGTTACAGTAAGCACAGATATCGTTCCCACGAGGACCAAAAGTACTAGTAATAACTATCTTCCTATTATCTAATCGGTCGAATAAAGTGATTGTTCTAAACTAATTTAACTAAATAAAAAGTGTATCAAAAATTAAAGCTAGAAATAATAAGTGTTTTTATACCAAGAAGCAAACAATACCCAGGAAAGATTCTACCTAGATTTCATCTGTCATTATCATTCTGAATTAAGCAATTTATTCACTTAGTATTTTGTTCTGTAGAAATCCCTAAATTATGCTAATACCTCTATTCAAGCATAAAAGCAATTGACTCTAGGTTGATTAATTGAAATTTCTTTCTAATTAAAACCTCCATTATCGCATTAATTCGATCTATGGATTTCCTTATTAGATTTGACTCTAATCCAGTAGATTTATGTCGTCCTATTTCTAGGATTGCATGCAACTCCACTCAATTATGCTAGATCTATTCTTAAACAATGTCTATTCCTCCTCTGATTTAAGCACATCAAACAAAAATTAATATATCAAGAATATTAAATCAAGAATTAAACACACATAATTGAGAACAAAATCTAAGTATTTATTGCATAAAATCATAAATCAAATGACAGAATTCATCCTAGGGTTTATCTCCCCTATGTATTTAGGAATTTAGTTCATTCTAATAAATGAAAACATCTCAGAAACAATATAACCACAAGATGAGGAAAAACTCATAATAAAATCAAAAGAATTTAGAAAGAGGTCTTCAATCTTTGTGGAGATCTGCTTTAAAGACGGCTTCTATGGTGTTTTTCTTCAGTTGTTTCCTTCAATAATCTCTAACGGCTAGGGTTTGAGGAATAGAGGATTTTACAGAAAATTGGAAGTCTCCTCTCATATCACTCTATCCCCTATTTATAATATATGAAAAAACTCTAGTTGGATCCAAATTAAACTCTAAATTATAAAGGCTAAAAGATAAATATAAACAATATAATAATAATAATCCTAAATATCAATCCTAAAAGATAAAGTTTAAATTTAAATAAAGTCTTATGTCCAATAAATGTCTTCCTAACTCTTCCACATTCACACTTTTGCTCCAAATTTTCCTTTTTATCTTCGGTTTAGTCCATGGCCATGTGTCCAGCTTGTGTGGCTCCTAAAATCTGCTCTTTTTGTACGGTTTTTACTTGTTTTTCGCTCCTTTCGCTTCCAAATGTTTTCCTAAGTATAGAAACATGAATTTAAAAGATTATGAACATAAAATTCATTATTTTAAATCGATTAATCATCTAAAAACGCATTAAGAATGAGACTAAAACATGTTACTTTTGGCACTTATCAAGTACTTACTAGTAAATTTACATGAGATGTTATTAAGGTAAGACTTGAATGTTGTTAAGATTGGTTGATATATTTGTGGTGCCTTTGGTGGGCATATTGGTTGGATGTTTATTTGATAAGAGTTCATGTAATTTAGAAGTATAAATGATGTTATGGGTTATGAAAGCACATGTTAAATTATGGTGGCTTGTTGGACAATTCATGTTTGGTATTTTTCTTGTGAATAGGGTCGAGTTTACAAGGATTAGTTATTGTGATCAACTTTCGTATTTTTCTTGTGAATAGAATTTTCATCGTGTCAGTCGTGCCCACGACTCGAAACAGTCTTGTTGAAAATTAAATACAATAAATTAGGGGAGTTGAAAGTGTTTAAAAATTAAATAAGTGAGATAGCAGAAATAAACAATTATATAAATCGAAAAATAAAATAAAAATAAGAAAATATATTTGAATTTTATAAAAAGAATTATAAAATCTTAGCCTCAGACTCGGTGAATTTCGGTTCCCAAATCGATCGTTGAAAATGAGTTTTCTCCTCCGAACAATAAGATGGTTATAGCGGCTAAGAACGTCCTAACTTCCAATTCTTTCGTTTGTAGTTGATTCCGGTTTGACCTGCAAACCAACCCTTATCGATTGTCTAACCGCGATACACGTGTTCGCAATTCAAGACCTCGATAACCTTGCATTCTGAAGAACCCAACTCGGATAAACGGCCTCAACCACGCAGACGTTTAAATCCAATCACTATCTCTCTTAACGAAAATCTCACTAGTATGACCCTGCCAGAATATGTCAATTTGTTCACGGAAATACGAATACAGCACGGTCGACTCGTCTTCCCAACTATACGCCAAATCGACTCCAACCCAACATGCACTTTGTGTTGAAATCGAGTTAACTTTAATAGACGAATTTGTACTATCCCAATATTAAGGAGAGATGGTGAATACCGTTACGAAAGATTTCTAATGTGGATTCATTTCTCATGATTCTTGATCGAAAAGAATACCGGCCTAAGCTAAGTTAGAAATTTAGTGAAACATGAAATTAATCATGCTTTTGTTGGTTTATGGAAGTGGATTAATGGTAATGGAGAAAGATGGAAAGGAAAAGGGACTTAGAGAAGAATTTAACAAATAAAGAAATGGAAAGCAATTGTGGAACGTAAACGGCAGAATGAAATAAAAGGACTAGAGGCGCATGAAATAAAAGGTAATAAAATGGAGTAATTGCCTTAAATTCCAATCAATTTCAAGTGTGTTTCAAGACTACCACACATGTCCTATTTATATACAAATTAGTTACTAAATTTGGACTTACTATCCGCTACATAAAATTAAAATAAAATCATATTTTCCTCTAATTTTAGCTTTTACATGGTGAAAAGAAATCTGATAAGCCCTTGATTGTTTCCAAGTTTATAATTCAGTCTCACTTTTATTGATTGTGCTGTAAATTAGTCTTTTTCTTGCTCGTTTTTGACTCATAGCATTCTAATTGTATTCCTGACAGGATTAAAACATAAAATCACCAATTTAGCAAAGATTAATTTAAGAATTAACTGATTCAAACACAAAAATCATGTAAAATTAACATGTTATCAATGCTCATGTTACGACAAAGTCAATCATCATAAATAAAATTTTTTAAGATGTCTTACATTTCATGTCCGAGGTACTAGCTTGTCATATATATGGGCCAACTTATAAAACCCAAAACCTTAATCGCTCTGTATGGTTCTTCCCAACTAGGAGACATCTTTCCTCTCTGGCATGCAGAAACGCTAGATTCTGTACTTCTCATTACCAAATCTCCTACATATAATTGTTTACCTTGTACCTAGGAATTATAGTAGTGAGCTACTTTCTAGTTCTTTGCAGCGAAATGAGTTTTAGCTTGATCTCAATCTCCTCGAGCATATCCAGGTTCGTTCTCAAAGATAAATAATTCTGATCAGGTCCTATCTCAGTTGGGTTGATTGTTTCCATATCTAACATGAGGCTCAACAGAGTTTCACCTGTTCTTGTATGAGATGTGGTTTGCAATGGCCATAATATGTCTAGGAACTCTTCAAATAATGCTCCTTTTGCTTCATCAACCTTCTTTTTTAGGCCTTGAAGAATTTTCTTGTTTGCTACTTTTTCTTGTCCTTTTGTTGGGGGAGTTTTTGCTGAACTCTGAGCTAAAGAGATATGCAAACTTGTGCATAAATTAGCGTTATATTATCAGTGATAATTAAATGTGACAATCCATAACGACGTACGACAGACTTCCATACAAATTTTTTGTACCATTAGAGTGGTACATGAGGACTTCCATACTTCACATGAAGACTAGGCAAAGAGCCACTAAGGATGGGTTGGTTTTTACGGTGATTAAGTTGAGAGGAGGAAGAAAAAGTACTATAAGTCGAAGAAGTCTCCTGTGAGCTATTGCATGGACCCTTATATAGTGGGAGACTAGATAGCTTAGAATACTAACATTAAGATTTGATTCGGTTTCCTGACAGTGATAGTGATGTGATGCACTTGGATAAAATATCTTAAGACAATTGGATAATCAATGATTCTGAACTTCTCACGTGCATCTTACATATGTCTAGCAGACGTGTGGTGTTGTATGAGGCTCACCAGGTTCAAGTTCGTCTGTGGTAAAGAGTGAAAGGTACACTATAGTGGGGTTTGCTAGAAGACTAACTCTACTGGAGGACACATATTCGGATACATGGTGTAGGTATAACATAAATATAAAATTATTTATTATATAAATAATTGAACTTACTATTTAAAACTAAAGTAATATGTATTTTTAATTAATAGAAATATAATAATTTAAATATAAATAAATTTAATATAAAATATAAAATTATTATTTATTATTATATAAATTCATCTAATAAATTTTTTAATTGAATTATAATTCTCATTTATAATTATAATAAATCTATTGGTAAAGGCTGAACTGTGAGGTATGCATGATGATGTGATACAAGCATGACTTTTGGGGCTAGAAAGATTGTTCTTGAAATGGTCAGTCTTGTGGCAATCAACCTGTTCCATGGAAACTTCAAAGAAAACTAGTAATGCAGTGCTTCGTGATGTCAAAAACATGTTGATGCTGAATTCACTCATGTCGACCACAAATACTATGGCCTCATATGCTTTCAGTCATCCATTGGATTTCAACTTTTTTATGCAACCACGAGATGAAGTGATGCAAATTATTGGTGATGATTCATCGAGTGTAGCCTTGCCAAGAATGGTATGTAAACATTGCTTGTACCTTTTCTTATTTATTAAAATAATCTTATTTAACCAAATATTTCAGTAAAATTAATATTCTTATTTTTATTTATGTGATAAGTTTTAAAATAATAAAAAATAAATTTAATAATATAATCAACCATAAAAACTATATTGCTTAATTTAAAACCTTATGCTTTTATATATCATATATAAAAACCTCACAAAAATGTATTTCCTAGTCAATAATTGTTGCTTCAAAACCTTCGTGTGTTGGTCAAGATGTTTATTGTCTCATTTATGATTTGAATTCGAATTGTGTTAATTGTGTTACTGTTAAGATTATCTTTCTCTTATAATTCACCGAAAAAATAATAATAATAATGGTAGCTTCAAAGATGCGTCATTGTCTTGTAAAATATGAAACTCCAAATCTTAAACTATTGCGTTGGCTTGAAATACGTAAGGTTCTTTTCTTTTTGGTTGCGTGGGCATCTAGCAGGCCCTGTAAATAGAGAAATTCCCTAACATTCGTGCCTAAAATTGCAAAGTGCCGATCATTTATCTAAAGGAATAAATACCTCTAAGATCCTTGTACTATGAGATCATAAGTAATTTAATCCTTATCAAAATAAACAGATAATTTCGCCCTTTATAGTGTTTGAAATTTAGTAAATAAAGTGACATTAATTAATTTTGTAATAAGACTTTACTTGAAAGAGTGAAAAAAAAATTAGAAGAATAAAATATTGAAGGGATGAAAAACTAGAAGGATGAAAAATATTTTTTTTTCTTTTCATAATTGTGCTTGATAGGAGATATGAAAAAATAAAAAGAAATTTATTTTTTTCTTTCCATCCATTGAATGGTAGAGGCAAAAAATGGAAGGAAATAAAATAAAACTTGAAAAATGTGTAATTTTGAACTAACATATACATCTTTCTCGTTTTCTCTCTTTTTATCATTCTAATTTGAAAGGATGAAAAATGATCATTTTTCCTAATTTTTTTCCTTTAACTTTTCTTCCCCAATCAAATACACTCAAAGTTTATTTTCATTCTACTTTTTCTTTCTTTCCTCTCACCTCTCCACTTTTCTAGCCAAACAAGTACATCCTAAAAGCTAACATGATCAAAGGAAAAATAAATAAAACAATAAAAAACATGATCATGCGTAAATGTATAATTGTTTGAATTTTAAAAATTTAAAAATAAAAAAATCTAAAAAAATCAATATAATATTCATAAAATTCAAAAAGAAACTTCATAATTAGTTACAAAATTTTGGGAAAAAATTAAAAAAAGTGCTTTAAAGCATTATAAAAATTTAAAAGTAAAAAAAAAAACAAATAATTTTTTTAAATTCAAAAAATATTATTTAAATGATTTTTTCAACTTTTTAAATTTTCAAAGTTTTGGAAATATTTACTATATTTATAATTTTGTATAATGCTTTGATATATTTTTTTTATTTTCAAAATTCAACCAAATAATGATAGAAACTTTTTTTTTCTTTTATTTTTTTTAATAATCTCATTATAAGTTTTAATCATGTCTTTTTTTTGACATAATGCTTAAAACTATCCATAACCCCTCACCAACCCATAAATAGATAAGAGGATAATGCGCTTCAGCGGACTCAAACCCACGTCCTCCTGCATTGGTAACAATACATATGCCAATCGAGCTAAAACTCAATCGACATCTTATTTGTTCTTTTATTTACCTACACAATGTCTTCTATTTTAATTTATACTAGAAATCTTATCACACACATATATTTATGGAAATCATTTCTAAATGTGTATTTAAAAATAACATACAATAAAAAATAAAACGTATAGTTTGAAACTAATTAACAATAACACATTAATTATAAAGGATATTAAAATAGAAAAAAATAGATTAATTTGAGAGTAAACAAAATTTAAACATATAAATACATCAAGTTAAGAATATTAAATGAATATTGTCGCTTATCATGTTGTTGTCATCAATCTTGAATTGATATTGAGTTAACTTGTGACATCAATTCAATAACATTACTATACAATTGATGGAGATGATAAAATATGCATAATAAAATTAAAATGTATAAAACTAAAATAAAATAAAATAAAATTTTAGTTTAGTTTAGTGGTAAATTAAATTCTTCTGTATGCATATTTTTATTGGTTTTTTAAATTAAAAATTAAAATAAAATAATATAACTTATTTTAATTATAAAAGGATATTCCCGTAATTTTTATAACAAATTTGATGTCCGATTAACTCATAATACAACTTAATCAAGAGCTTAAATAATAGTATATATTCAAATAAATCATTATTTTAAACCAAATATTGATTTTTGTTATTTAACTATACATTATTAAATCAAAATGCATTTGAATATTAAAAAAATCAGGTATGACTTGGGTTCGAGTTGCGTTAATCGCGTTAATTGTTCAGTCTTTACCCTGTTATTGTAATTCATAAAAAAAAATATATATATATATATATGGTAAGGAAAAAAAAAAAAGACATGATTCACAGTTGTCATATTACTAAAGCTTTATGGAAAAATAAGTTGTAGGTTTTCTCTTCTTTTTTTTTTGGATTAATAAAAATTTTACTTATCCCAAACAAATAAAATATTCAAACAAAATGATAAACTTTAGGAATTTTTTCTATTGAGCTTATATAAATTATCATGAAAATCAGAATTTAATGAAAGTAAATTCCCAAATCTTAGGAACGAATATTTTGGAGTAGGCTTTTATTTTCCAAATCAGAGAAAGGGCTCTTCCTTTGGGAAATCTAAAGTGGGTAATGAAATGATGCTTACTTTGACAAGATTGGGAAAAAAATTTCTTTTCATTTCTTCAGTTTGGCATATTAAGCCTGGAGCTTCGACCGTAGTCTCCAAAAAGATTTAGTAAAAGTTCTTTTATATTATCAAAAACATTAAATTTCATAATCACAACTTTCTTTGTCACTAGAGGAAATCTCAACAATAAAAGTATATTATCACCTAGAATTTCTTCACAAACGGCATCAACAGAAATTTCTTGTGGACACATATCATCATCTTCAATGACAGCAATAGAAGAAGACTCCTCAATAGACTCTATGTCATACTTACGTACCTCGACTTGCAAGGATCGTATGACTCCTATCACTGAATCAAATACAGAGAACAATGAATTTATTGGACATTCAGAGTTCTTGTGATCCTTCGCATCACACCACATGCACTTGCTGGCTTGTTCTCTTTGCTCCGGTATAAGTCGTTTAAGCTCACAAAACTTGCTATGTTTGTACTAGACTTGTTCATGGGTCAGGTTACTCGTCCAAGCCCGAAGGCTCGCCTAAAATTTGGGAGGGTTTGGACAAAAATATTAGGCCCAAAAATAGGCTTGGGTAAAAATATTAGGCCCATTTAAAATATGGGTGGGCTCAAGCTTGAACATTCAAGGCTCGGGCTCAACCCGGCCCATTTTAAGTTTATAATATTTTATATTATGTTATTTTTATATATTATGTTATTTAGAACACATTAAAAAAATAAACATGTACTAAATATATAATACCATTCTAATATATATGTGGCCAACGAGTTACTACAGATTATCACCCTCAATCAAACAGTCAAGCGAAAGTGTGAAATTGAGAAATTAAATTGATTTTGAAAAAGACCGTTAAGCCAGATAGGAAATATTGGAATTTGCGACTAAATGATACATTGTGGGCATACAGCACAGCTTATAAGGGACTCATATGTATGTCTCCTTATCGACTTATATTTGGTAAACCATGTCATCTTCTTGTAGACTTAGAACACAAGGTGTTGTCACCCTCCAAAATTGGGTCTAGAAGTTTTGAGGGTATTTTAAAAATTTTAGCTTATAAGTGCTTGGATTTTCGTAAGGTTGGTAATCAGTAATATTTTCGACAATGGCTATTAGGAAATTAATTTAATTTCTAAAATGAGATTTTAAATAGCTTTAATTTAGAAAATAGGATTAATTTGTAAAAGAGTAACAATTAAGAGTTTTTATGAAGAATTTGACCAAATATTTTTAAATCAACTTATAAACCCCTTTTTCAATTGTATTCAACCTCAAATTCTCCTCCCCACAATTTGTGTCATCATTTGCTTTCTCAATCTCTTTTAAACATCAACTCCTAATTTCTTTTGAATTCTAATAGCCTTAAAACTTTAGATACCTATAAAATCAAGAGAAACACCCAAAAACATTCATCACCTTCATCTTTTTCATCATCTTATCCAAATGTGGGTTTTTTTTAAATTCGTGTCAAAGCTCATTTTTCTTCAAGCAAAGGTAACCAATATTTTTCCTATGAGTTTTAAATGATGTCTAGTCCTTTAAACTAAGTTTTTAGCCATTAAAACGCAAGTTTTGAATAAAAGCCGAAAATAGGATCTTTAATGGTAAAATTCGGGTTTGTATATAAAAACTTGATATTAAAGTTTTTTCAACTTGTTTTAACATGATTAGAAGGTTTCTAACATTACTTTAAAGTTTCGTTAAGTATTCTTAAGTTTTAATGAATTTTCGTTGTTATAGTCATTGTATGTCGAAAATATTAGATATTTTAAAATGTGTAGTTTTGTGTGGTTTAAAGGTTGGGAATCAGTCATGGATAAATATGTAGATGAACGGAATCCGTTTCATGCAAAAAGATTAAGAGTAGATCGAGAAATTATAATTTAAAGTTTATTAGGTTTAGGGTTTCGATTTAAGAAAACATAACTTAGGCTATTGTTTATGATTGTATGAGATGTGCGGATGATTGATTTTTGCTTGTGTATGTGTGTGATATGTGAGGTTGAAGCGTTGGAATCGATAGGACCTTCAACAAGCAAAGATAAAGGCAGAGGAAAGTTTGTTTAAGCTTTCGAGTTTTTAAAGAAAGCGTATATTTGGTGAGTGTTTTGGAATCGCTCTGTAACATCCCTTTTTCAGTGATGTCGAAAACAGTGGTTTCGTGACCACAAATTCGACGAGTAAATTCATATAATGTGTATTTAAATTATATGAGAAATAATAATTTTTATATAGAATTTAAAATTAGTGAATTTTAATTATTAAATTAAAAGTTAGTATTAGTGGTTTAGTTCAAATGTCAAGTGGTTTTAGAAAATGTGGTATCGAAACCTCATTTCTAAAATTAAGGGTCATAAATACTTTTATTAAATATTTACAGAGTCTTATTATATGTGAATTGAAGTTTGATTGGGTAATTTTGATAATTAATTTCTTAATTATAATTAAGGAAAAAGGAGTAAATTGTAAAAGTGGTAAAAGTTAATTGGTGTTTATTAAAAATAGTAAATGGACCAAAATGGTAATTAAATCATGGTCAAAAAGTCCAAGCGGTGGTGGATATGATTATCATCCACTAACTTTTTGGTTATTTATTCTTTTAGTCCTAATTAGTTTAAGGCTAAATTGTAAATAACTTTGTGTGATTGGAATTTAATATAATTGAAGTATCAATTATGAAATTGGACCCTTCTTAAATGGCCTAATAAAAGAAATGATGTGGAACTCTTTAGATTTTGGTAAATTGCAATTAAATCCAAATTAAATGAGGATTTACTAATTAGTTTATTTTTTTAGTATGATTGGAATCGTGGTTTTAAGGTCACCATTTTGATGTGTCAGACCGTAAATATTAATTATCTAATATTTACGAGGTCATTTGCATCGTATTAAAATTTGGTTATGAAATTTTATTGTTTAGATAGTTAATTAAGTAAAAAGGATTAAATTGAAAAAAGTACAAAAGTTGAATTCTCTTAACTAAAGGTAATAGATGTTAATTGAAAGGTAAGTTAAGATACTTAGATGGTAATTATACCATTATGGAGGTAAGTGGACAGTCATGGCCTTGAAATTGTTGGATTTTAAATGAAGTAATTAAAGGCAAAATGGTAATTTTTGAATAAAATAAGTTAAAGTAAAATTAAAGAGAAATTAAGCCAAAATTTTATCATCTTCTTCTCCAACAAGTCAAAACCTAGTTGAAGGAGGAAGAAATATTCAGCCAACTTTTTTTGAAGATTAAGTGAGCAAATTTCGCCCATTTTTGGTAATTTTTATGTTTTTGAGTCCATATTAGCTTGATCTAGCTAACCCAAAGACTAATTTGTGAATATGTTAAACGTTATAAATTTTACCATTGATGAAGGAGCTTTTTCTTGAAAATTTATGGAAGTATTATGAGTTTGGTTGTTAGATTTGATGATTTTGTAAAGAGATTTTTGATGATTTTAGGGTTTAATGACTAAATTGTTAAAACAATAAAAGTACATGTATTTGTTGTGAAATAATGTCATTTAAGGATTTCTATGAAGCCATTAAACATTAGGCTAAGCTGAAATTTGAATAAAAATGGTTAAATTACAAGTTTTGAGCTAAGGGACTAAATTGAATAAAAGTGAAAAGTTAAGGGTAATTTTGTAAAAATGTCAAAAAAGACTTAATTGCATAAAATAAGTTTATTTTACTATTGGAATTAGTTAATTGAATGACATTATTATTTTAGATCAAGAATGGGTTGAAAATCGAGGCAAGAAGAAAATTATGGAATAGTCCTTGTACTGTATACTGCTGCAATATGGTCAGGTAAGTTCATGAATTAAATTTCCATTTGATAACTCTAATTTTTAATATTATCTTGGTTATTTACTTGTGTGGAACGAGATGGAAGAAAACGAAAAATATTCCAAACTTTGGCTCGGTGGAGCAATTAACTGAAGACTGGCTCGTAAGAGCGATATTCTGCCTGGCTCGTAAGAGCGATAATTTGTCTAGCTCGTAAGAGCGATGTTTTGACTGACTCGTAAGAGCTAAACTCTATCTAGGCTCATATGAGCTAAATTTTTAGAAGACCCGAAGAGATCAACTTGATGCTAATATCACGAGATTACGAATATGTTCTTATTACTCTTCCTATAATCGAATATGTTATTCAGTAAATTCGTACTATTAACTTTCAATTTGATATTTTCAATTATATATTTATCTTGAATATATTTTTATTGCAGATCAGGACTAAAAGCTTGAAGAGTAACTTGTTTCTAGCCCGGGTAGAGCGATATTTTGTTTTTGGCTCGGATAGAGCGTTAATCTATTTTCAGCTAGTAAAGAAGCGTTATTTTGTATTGAGGCTTGAATAAGCTATAATTGCATAAGGTACTAGTTATGGTGGTAAATTTATCTAACTCTGCAAACTTACTAAGCTTTGTAAGCTTACTTGTGGATTTGTCTGCTGTTTTGTAGATCTCATTTTGCTGTCAAAAGATTGGATCATCACAAAGAATCATACTATCCCACGAACTCGTTCAGTAGTCTTTTATATCACTTGGCTTATATGGCATGTATTAGGATTATGTTACTTGAGTTGTTTTGGTATAAATGGTTAAATAACATGGTAACAATTAGATGAATGTTTTTGAATGTATCTTCGTTGTTATGTGAGGAATTAAGTACCAACATGAAAATGTCTACGTAGGTATGATTTTGAGAAATTAGAAAATGATGTAGACTATTTTGTAAACTTAGAAATTTATGTGTATATTTGAAATCTGCACACTTGTTTCAGTAGAACTCTTGTATGTATCGGTAGAAGTACAAGGTATTTGAACTTTGGTTACTGACTCGCGTTGTATCGATATAAGTTCTTAAAGTATCGATAATTCAACTCATAGTAGTATCAGTAGTCTGAACACTTGTATCAGTAGAATTTGCAGGGGAAATCTACTTAGCTTTCTAGAACCCGTTGTATCGATAGAAGTATGGGTTGTTTCAGTAGTACCCATACTTGTATAGGTAGAACCTTCACTTTTACCGATAGGAAACTGTTGTTGATTTTCCAAAGCTTACTCACTTGACTTCTACCGATACTTGTCCAGCGAGTACTGATAGAAGTCCCTCAAATTTTATAAAATGACATTTTTGACCCTTATTGAAGGAAATATTATTAAAGCTCAAAATTTATTGCATGTATATTTTGTGATACTGAATTGCTGAGATATGAGGATTTAATCAATGGTAGATGATCTGAAAGACCTCAGGACCCTAACCGACGACAGTGTCGGGTTTTGGGTATTTCATAGTTATAGTAAGAATGATTGATGTAACTCGGTTGATAGTTGTGGTATTATGGTTTGGTATGGAATATAGATGACATGATATTTGATATGAGTATTGATTCTTTCCTGACTAGTTAATAATAAAAGTTGTGTGTTCGAGACACAGGACCATGTGACCTTGTAGGGAAAATTTTCGAATGTGATCCTACTTATATGATTCAATTTTATCTTGATTTGGTTGAAATGTTGTAAATGAATGAGTAAGATTAAACAAGGTTAATATTCAGGGTTTTTAAATGTAATTGTATGGATTTGTGATTGATTTGTATGTATAAAAAAAATTGTAAAGTTCTGTAAACCCTGAGATCCTTAACAGGTGATGGTTACGGATTTTGGGTGTTACACGCTCGCTGCTCATAGACGATTCATTGTGTATTTGGGAATTTAGATATAGCCTAAACTCCTACTCTAAATTTCGAGTGTAACTGTTTTATATCTATATTTAATATGTGAAACATGTGCTTGTGTAATTATGAAAAAGAGAATTAAGATGTGATACTGTGAATAACCATGAGATATTGTGACATATGCTATAAGCTTATGATGACTGTTATGAAAGTGAATTTACGGGTATGTTAATCATGCCATGTGACAAAAAATATGTGGGTATGTTTTTCATGCCATGAGACTGATTATATTATAATAATAATAAAGTGAATATGCAGTGAATATATGATAAAAATATGTAATAATAATGTGGATATTTTGGCTTTCTGATCTTATGAGACCTTTGGATATAGTTGGCATGCCATAGGATTATAAGTACTCACATTTGTGTTATATGTGGAACGTTGAGGCCTAGGGACATGTTGGAGAGATAAGGGAATGTGAGCTATGCTCCATTCAATGGGATATGTTTAATGTGTTGGAGAGTGTTAGCTATATGCTTCACTTATGGGATATATTTCAACTCTATGAGTCTAGTGTTGGAGATCTGCGTATCCAATGTGTGATGATAGAGCTCACTATATGTTTCATAATCTTAAGAGCAAAATTATCATAAACTACGTTTGACTATGTTTATATGTGTATATAATTGAATATGCTTGTATGAAGTATGTTGAAAACTATGTGAAAATAAAAACAAGAAAGATGCTATTGTCACGGGCTAAAGTTCAGAAGAGTCCGTGACCATCACACACAATGAGTCCCATAGAGGTCTGTCATTGATATTGGGATCATTTAGCCCACATGAATTGACCCGATTTAGAGAGCTGTTGGTCAAGCCTATCAGATTGAAGCCTAAGTGGCCCAATGATGAAGTTTTGTCAACTTAAGGCATCTTGGCAAATATGGGAACAAATCCTAGAAGATAAGAGAGAATCATATCTTTAGGATTAGATAGGATTTGATTTCAATATAATCTTGTAAATCTCATAATTTAAGGGATAGGTTAATCACATCCGTCGATGTAAATAGATCTTGACCATCTATTGTGGGGGAGCTCAACTATAAATAGGGAACCTCCCCTCATTTGTAAAACACACTCAACTTACTCCATGCTTTATATTGTTTCTTTGTGAATACAATAAGAAAGCATTTACTCAAACTCTTCTCTCTTGTTCTTATTTTCTATGGCTTTCTTTGTCTTTTGAGCCTTCTTTTGGCTAGTCGCTTCCGCTATACAAATTTGGTGCCTTGGAGGAATTCTCTTGGTGAATCCTCAATCTTGGAAATCAGGCTTACTTAGGCGTTGTTTTGATCAAAGAAGCATCTAAGGTCGCACGCCCCACATATCAAGTTTTAGGGACGTGACAAGTGGTATCCGAGCTAGTGTTGCGAAGGCACCGTTCGTGATGTCGAAAGAAGATGCCAAATAGAAGTTACCTTGGAGATCATTGAGGGACATGCTGTCAGCTATAGAGGATCGAATAAATAGACTTGACGAGTCCATGGGGGACGCGAAGGCGTTCATCGATGGAGCTTATGATCTCATAGATAACTTGAGGGAATAATCGAGGGACCATGTGATCATAAATCTCAACAACACAAGGGATGAGGTAAAAGAGTTACTCAATTCCCATAGGTCTAAGCTGACAGAAAGGAGTGATGCTCTCAAAACCATGCTGGTGGCTTTAAAGGAGGAAACAATGGCCACGACGAAGGCTTTGAGCACAAGACTGGAGAAGCTCGAGGGAGAGCTTGCCTTGTGTCAAGTAGCAGTGGAGAATGAAGGAGTGTGAAGTGCAGTACTCAATAATGTCCCAAAGCCAAAAGAGTTTACGGGGACAAAGTCTACATGCGATATAGACAATTTCTTGTAGAGGATGTAGAACTACTTCCGTGCCAAAGGCATTGAGGATGATGCGAGTAAGGTAAATATTGCTTCAATGTTTCTTACTGATAATGCGCTTTTATGGTTGCGAGACAGGGCCACAAATAAAAGGCATAGTGAGATTGGAACGTGGCAAAAGTTTCAAGATGAATTAAAGAGACAATATTACCCAGATGTTACCGAGGATGAAGCTCGAGCAAAGTTATGATGGCTAACGCAACGGGCTACAGTTGGGGAGTACGTTCGAGAGTTCAAGGAACTCATGCTCCAAGTTAAAGATGTGACCGAGAAAGAAGCGTTACTTGTCTTCAAGAATGGATTAAAGTCGTGGGTCAGACAGGAATTGAAACAATGAGGTGTCCAAGAGCTATCAAAAGCCATGACAGTAGCGGAGTCCGTGGTCAAGCTTGGTCTAGGGAAAGATAAGCTTGGATCTTTCAAGTCCGATGAAAGGGGCGCATGTGAAGGGAATCACAAGGAAGATAATAATGGCGATAGCAACGGCGACAATGGTGGTAATGAAAACCACGAGTTAGGAAGAAGAAACCTAACAAAAAGCGAGGCAAGTTAAAATGTTTTCTTTGCGACGATCCACATTTGCGAAAGAAATTTCCAAGAAAATTTGAGTTGCCTAAGAGGGGCAAGCCGAAAGGTAAGGCCGCGAAACTTGGTTCGAGCGCAAGGAGAGTCGAAGCTAAGAAGGCCAAAAGCGAGAAGAAGCCTGTGGAGTGCTTCTTGTGTCATGGTCCGCATAGGTTGCAGAAATGTCCGAAAAAGTCTGCCATTGATGAGACAGACAAGGTGCCCAAGAAGCTTGGTTCGAGCGAAATTAAGGGGGCAAAGAGGAGCAAAAAGAAGCGAGTCAAGTGCTTCTTGTGCCATGCTCCGCATGAGTTGTGAAACTGTCCAAAGCAACAATCCGTGAGGGTCAAAGAAAAGGCAACATCGAAGCTGGTTGAGTCATCAAAGAGGCTTCCACCTAAAGAAGAGGTGAGTTTATCATCGGACTTAGTGGAGAAAGCCGCGATAAAAACAGTGAAGTTGGGACCAATGAGGCTCAATTCGAGGAAAGCGACAAAGTTGGCCGAGTTATCGGTGAGGCTACAACCCATGGAAGGGTTAAGTTTGGCATCGAACTTAGAGGAAGAAGTTACGATGCAAACTTGGAAGCTAGGTTCAATGAGGATCATTTCTGTTGACACATCAAAGGAGCTTCCACTTATGAGAAAAGTATGTGGTGCATCAAATTTTGCGAGAATGACGATGCAAGCTGGACAGTTGACCAGAGTAAATGCGACGAGTAAGGTACATTCGGAACACTTTGATAGTGTTTTACATTCTAACTTGGTTGCTTGGCAAGAATGTACAGGCCCTTTTTGATTTCTTAAGCAAGAAGGTTGAGGGACTATGGGCGATTCGAGGCCAAGTGATGTGAATCAAGAAGATTCTGATCAAAGCGAGTCAGAATGTGGGCAAGTAAGCACATAACCTTTTGTCAACCTGATGTACCAACAAGTGAGACAGTTCGAGTTAAGAGGCGATGAAAGCCGAGGTAAAAGTTTCGAAAGAGGGGACGGCCCGATAGTGAGACTAATCGAAAAAATACGAAGGCAACGAGACGAGACCGAGATGAATCAAGTTAGTTCCATTCTGGAGCCACAACGAGGGCGTTGCGAGAATGGGTGGGGGAGAATGTCACGGGCAAAGTTCAGAGTCCGTGACCATCGCACACAATGAGTCCCATGGAGGTCTGTCATTGACATTAGGATCATTTAGCCCACATGAATTAGCCCGATTCAGAGAGCTGTTGATCAAGCCTATCAGATTGAAGCCTAGGTGGCCCAATGATGAAGTTTTGTCAACTTAAGGCATCTTGGCAAATATGGGAACTAATCTTAGAAGATAAGAGAGAATCATATATTTAGGATTAGATAGGATTTGATTTCAATATAATCTTGTAAATCCCATAATTTAAGGGATAGGTTAATCTCATCCGTCGATGTAATTTGATCTTGACCGTCTATTGTGGGGGAGCTCAACTATAAATATGGGGCCTCCCTCATTTGTAAAACACACTTAACTTACTCCATTCTTTGTTTGTGAATACAATAAGAGAGCATTTACTCAAACTCTTCTCTCTTGTTCTTATTTTCTGTGGCTTTCTGTTGTCTATTGAGCCTTCTTTTGGCTAGTCGCTTCCGCTATACAAATTTGTGCCTTGGAGGAATTCTCTTGGTGAATCCTCAATCGTAGAAATCAGACTTACTTAGGCATTGTTTTGATCAAAGAAGCGTCTAAGGCCGCACGCCCCACGTATCAAGTTTTAGGGACGTGACACTATGAACATGTTGTTTGATTGTTGGGTTGATGCATGATGATCATTTATGTAGTGGTTATTCTAAGCACTCACTGAGCTTGTTAAGCTCGCCCACTCCTTTTTAACCATTGCAGATACATAGTACCAATGTGAATGGTGTGGTCTCGAAGGAGATCCAAGCCAAGTCGAACTTTTTACTTTTATTAGTAGGTTTATAAGTTATTCATGTTTTGTGAACCTAAAGCAATGTGTTAGGCAATATGGTGAATTTATATTGGTTTTTGTTATATTCCTTTAGCTATTTGCATGCCATTATAAATTTGAAAATATGATAATTAAGACATTTTGAGGTTTATTTTATATAATAAATATTTGATAGATGATAAATCAATGTAAGATGGAATGATTTAACATTAAATTGATTATTCGATAACTGTGAGAAGTGTGGTAATGAGAAGGTGCATGTTTAGGATTGGCTCTGGCTAGGAAAGACTTGGTTTTTAAGTGGTCAAATTTGACTCATCTCCCTTTCCGAGGACCCTACTTGCTGCATGGTTCACATTCACTTCTTCGGTTTTTCCCTTAAAAGAAAAATTTACATGTGAAATAAAACGTTAAAAATGGGGTAAGCATTATGTGAGACGGTAATGTGACATCCTAGTATTCGAACTCGGCAATCAAGTCGAGTATAGGGTGTTACAAGTGTGTTGTGCTATTAAGCAATGCAACATGGAGCTGGACGCTGCAGATAAGTATCAAAAATTACATATTTAAGAACTTGAGGAAATTCGACGAGAAGCATACAAAAATGCCCAAATTTATAAAGATAAAATCTAGGCATTCCATGATCAAAAGATAGTCATAAACATTGTTTTGTTGGGTAGAAAGTGCTACTTTATGACCCTACACTTAGAATTTTTACAGGTAAGCTCCGAACCAAATGGCCAGGGCCTTTTGTTATTACTCACGTTTTTCGCATGGTACAGTTGAAACCAAACGTGAAGAATCTGGAAAAATCTTTAAAGTTAATGGAAAACGTTTGAAGCCTTTTTATGAAAATTTTCAAGTACACATGGTTGAGGAGTTAATGCTTGAAGAGTCGATTGAATAAACTTTCATATCGTCGAGCTAACGACGTTAAACAAAAGTGTTTTTTGAGAGGCAACCCAAATTTATTTTAATTTATTTAATTTTAAATTTCAATTTAATTTAGGTCGAAAAATAAAGATTATTATTTAATCCATTTAATGTGTTATTTTCCAGGAACGTTGGTGGAGGCTATCAATTTTCCAAAAATCAGATACCAATCGTGGTATGGGCATGTTGTGCTCAGTGTTGCTATTTGCTGAAACATACACATAGAACCGAACCGACCAAAACCAACCCGAATTGCCCAAACCACCCTCTGCCAAATTAAACATACACAAGGAGTGCACTTTACCTTTCTCTCTACTGTACTTCAGTTCTTATAAAATATGCGTGAGGACAAGCATAAGTTAAGTAAGGGGATGATTGATTAGTAAGTAGTTCTTATAAAATATGCGTGAGGACAAGCATAAGTTAAGTAAGGGGATGATTGATTAGTAAGTATGCATGATTGTTTCTCTTTAGCATGTTTTAAGTCTTATGCTGAGATTATTCGTTAATTTGTTTTTCATTAAGCCTCTAATTCCAATGCTTAGTCAATTTAGATAGTTGGGCGATTCTTGAATTAAAATATTCATTATCTAGTTTAATCAACATGTGTGTTATAAAAATTAAAATATTGTAATTAGATTGTTTCATGAAAATTGATGCTTTATAAATTTGTTTGGTAAGTATATCATTCTTATTATTTGATTTTAAATATATTTGCTAATGTTGAAAAAATAAAAAAAAAAAAAAAGAGAAAAGAAAAAACGGAATAATTAATTCTACTCCGTTGATGGTTTAAGTTATGAGTGAAGATTTTGAGAATGTAACCGAATTTAGTAACAGGAATGAGGTGCTTGGGTTGTCATCTCATTTCACGTAAAAAGGTTCGAGTGACGAACCGGAAACATGAAAACACTCCACTGACCGAGCTGCCATGAGTAGGGAAAATAATTCGTTTGGAGACGTGTCAAATTGAGTAACCAAGGTAAGGTGCTTGGATTGTCATCTCACTTCGCGTAAAAAGGTTTGACTATGTCTCAAATTCACTGTTTAATTAATTGAGAATAAATACCATGCAAATTTTGGTCCAAATTCAATTTAGTGAAATGATTGAATTTACATGTTTAAATTTTATGGATACTTGTTGATTAAATTGAGTATTTGAGCACTTATTCATTTTTCGCCTAAATTGTTTGCATTGATCATGGTTGCGAGAGAGAGGCTTGATTTTTGATAAATTAATGTGTAGTTTCTGTTGTAAGAACATATAATATGTTTGAGGACAAGCATAGGCTAAGTAAGGGAGATTTGATAGCATGTTAATTTTGCATTTTTTTGTGTTTAAATCAATTAATTCTTGAATTAATCCTTGCCAAATTGGTGATTTTATGCTTTAATTCTGTCAGGAATACAATTGGATGCTTTAAGTAAAAAAACAAGCAGAAAAAGACTAAATTACAGGACAAGCAATAAAAGAAGGGTTGAATCAAAAACTTGGAGACATTTAAGGGCTTATCAATTTTTTTATTTTGTAAAAGTCATAATTAGAAAAAATATAATATCATTTTAATTTTATGTAATGAGTTGTTAGAGGGTTAAACCAATTTTAGTATATGGTATGTGTATAAAAAAGATGTGTGATAACCTTTGAAAACCACACTTGAATACATTGAAAATTGAATGAAATTATTTTTTTTCCCTTTCAATTTCATGCATCATTAGCCTTGTGTCTTTTCATTTCCATTTTCTTATTTCTTTATAATTTTTAATTGCTTTTCAAGTCCTTCCTTTTCCATTTTCCATAATTTCCATTTAAAATCATTTCCATACATTAACTAAGCATGATTAATTTCATGATCAACTAAGTCCCTTTTAGCTTTAGTACGATTATCGCTTTGACAAGAATAAAATCGTGAGATATGAACCCACACTAAAAACCTTTCAATATGATATTCGTTATCTCTCCGGAATATGGGATAGTGTATTCGCGATTTATTTCCATACCCAAACAAATACAAATTTGGAAGGTGTAAATTCCGCACTTGTGGCTTCTATGGGATTTCTTGTAATTTGGATATGTTATTTTGGGGTCAATCTATTAGGAATAGGTTTACATAGTTATGGTTCATTTACATTAAATTAACATCTAATTGAATTGAATAAAGAGGCTAGTCCTAACAAATACTAACACAAGACGGCGTATATTATATATATATATATATATAAGTAAAAGAAAACTTGATCGATATGATATTAATATTTTTATTAATGGGCTCAAGCATGCGAAAAAAAGCTCTTCGAGCTTCCCTTATATTATAGAAAGGTTTGTAGAAAGGGGCAAGGAAGTGCTGCTTTTTTCCGATCGATATACAAGGGGTTGGACGGTACGGTTCTTCTTTCCGTTCCCACAGTCGTGGCAAGAAAGGTTTATTCTTCAATAGCAGGTGCTCCCTTAAATTTAAATCAACTTCAACACAAAGTGCATGTTTGGTTGGGATCGTTTTAGCGTACAGTTGGAAAGACGAGTCGACCGTGCTGTATTCGAATTCCCGCGAAAAATTGACGTATCCTAGCGGGGTCATACTAGTGGGATTTTTGTTAAAGGAGATAGTGATCGGACTTAAACGACCCACGCGGTCAAGGCCATTAATTCGAGTTGGTTTTTTTAGATCGCAAAGTTGTCGAAATCTTAAATTACGAACACGAGCTACGTAGTTAGAAATTCGGTAATGGTCGGTTTGCAGGTCGCACCGGGAATGGCTACGAAAGAAAAAGTTGACAGTTGAGATGTTCTCGATCACTATAACCAACTTATCGATTGAAAGGAAAAATCATTTTCAAGGATCAATTCAAGTTTAGAGTGAACCAAGGTTGAGGTTAAGATTTAATATATATATATATTTCTCCAATTTATTTATTTATTTTGCAAACAAAATTTCCTTTTTACTTTTTTTTTTTACATTTGTTTTTGTTAATATATTATTTTCTTTATCACTAAATCCCCTTTTTTTATTTATTTTCAACAAGCTTGTCACGAGTCGCAGTCACGACTATTCTCGTGACAGTAATTTTGTTCACAAGAAAAGGCAAAACTAGAGAACTCATCCCTGTGGATTCGACCCTACTACTCTATACTGTTATTTCATATTATTTTATCGTAGAAATTTTTATTTGATGGTTTCGACGCCCATCAAGAGTTTTAATAAGATAAATTTTTAAGTTTCAATTAAGGTTATATTTCATTCCATTAAATTTAGAATTTAGTTTAAGTAAATTAGATTTTAGGTTTTATTAGGATTAAGATCTGTCAATATTTTTCATTAGATTTAAATTTAATTTTTCTTCTCAAGTTTGATATGTTTAGATTCAAATTAGGAGTAGATTTTAAATATTCTTAAGTTTAAGTTTTAAGTTTGGATAGATTTAAATTAGGGTTAGATGTTAAAGTTTAATTAATTTTAATATAAATTTTAAATTCTTAATTTTGATTTAAGTTACCCTTAGATTTTTAAGATTAGATATGAGTCCCATTTAAATTTTTAAGCAAGAAATCCTAATTATCGAACTATGTAGGACTATCGTTAGATAGACGTAGTTGGGTGCTATAATGCCTAGATTTTGATATGAAACCTAGTTGATCTAGCTCAAATTGATTATTGACGATTCTACTACTAAACCCTCGTACTCTAGCAATGTTTCGATAACCACCATATGTAATTTTTTATAATTAAAATATTCGATTCATTACTCATAACCGTCACTTATAGCTTTTGGGTTAACTTGTAACTTTTCATACAAGAGTGTTACTCTGCAAATATAGGTAATCAAATTGATCATTTGATAGAATTGAATTGATGTTTTTTCCTAAGGTGTTATTGTTAAGTATCGATGAAGCTTTAGATTGTTGTGGCACTGTGTTTTTTTCTTTTCCAACTCAATCAGTTTTCACATCTGTGGTTGACAGCTAATTGTTAATATATGATGAATAGACCTTCCAATTATATTTGATGTTTGATTAAATCATCAAATGAAACTTACCCTTTGTTTTTGGTTTTTTTTTTACACTTTATGAACTGTTAAATTTCGGTAAAAGTATCATGAAAATCGTTATATTGAGAGTCAAATTGCATTTTATCTCCTTTACTCAAAAAGTTAGTAAATTAATTATTGTATATTAGATTAAAAAGCAAATTGGTTTCTTTTATTAAAAATTTCATTCATTTGTACCGTTAAAAATAGTTGTGCTTGATAGAATAATCAAACAATGATATGTGACATGCTACGTGTACCTCATGCTGATATAACAGTAAAAATAGATGAAATTTTTAACAAAAAGATTAAGATATAAGAATTAATTTATTCATTTTTTGAATAGAAAAAGTAAAATCTAATCTATCTTAGTGTATTTCATGTCTTGCTGAAAACCTCAAGAAAATGCACCAAACACGATGACAACATCTTTTTACAAATATTAAAATGCAAGGGGAAAAAAAGGATTTTGATGGTGAAATGGGAAATTTTCCATGAAATTTTCTCCAACGCTTGTTATTTTTCATGGTTATTGCAGATACGGGATTTTGCTGTCGGCCTAATCAAATAGACATATCATATGATCACAACAATCTCAATGTCTCTTTCTCCCTTCCCTTTCCTATAGTTGATGAGAAAGTTTACCACACACAATCAGTTGCTCTTATCTGGTTCATGTTCATTACCTTCTGCAACTGTTAATTTTCTCATTCAATTTAGCAGAAAAGAAGCCACATTGCATGGAATGCTGGGATGTAATCTCATATTTTACGTACTGAAATTAAACAACTTTCATTATTATGATTTAATGCAACTAATGAATCATGCGAACAGAAGTATTTCATTTTAAAGATGAAATATGTTGAAGCCATCTCCAATTCTTTTAAACTAATTTCATACTCGTTTATATGTACCATTTATACATGAAAAAGAAAAAGAAATAGGCAATAACTGATATAACTTAGAGAAGAAGTTGATTTAAAAGGGGATGAAAACTAGGCCTAGAATTTAAGTTTATCGTCCCCCTTTAAAGGAGTTCTTGCAATGAGCAATTGCAGATTGAATTGCAGCCTGCAACTCTTCCATGGTGCTATCACTAGTTGACCCTGGGGTTGCAACAAGAAGACCACTATTTGTAGGAGATGTCCTCATTGAAGCAGGAGCTGAATAATAGTCTCTTTTCCTTCCCCTCAACTCTGATTTTTTGTTTCTCAAACTCAAATTACCTGAAAATGAGTAAGGTTGTGTATGGTGATGGAGTTTCTTCTCTCTCTTTCCTATGAAGAACAACAATGGCCGAATCAGCCTCATGTACCTCTTTAACGCATTACTCAAATCCAATCTCATCTTTTTCTTGTGATGTTTCTCTTTATCTTCTTTTTGTCTAACCCCTTTTTGCCGCCTTGGTAAACTAAACAAAGAGAAAGACTTTGACTTGTTCTTCACTTTTGCTTCGTCAATGGTGTGGCGTTGATGATGATGATGACTGATATTGCTATCGCTTTTGCTGGTGGGTTTTGGATCATCAACCAAATGTTTTGGTGGAACGTGGAAGCCGTCCAATGAATTGGTGGATGAACGTGGGGAGACAGGGAGGTGAGAAAGGAGATGAAGAGGGAGCAAATGGCCATGAAAGAAAATGTCATCAGCCGGAGACAAATCGACGGCGATTGAAGATGGGGTTCTGGTTTTATAATTGGAGGAAGAATGGAGAGAGACTGTGAAGGAGAATTCATGAGAAGGAGAGGTTGAAGGGGTTGAAACAGGGGAGGATAAAATGGATGACCCTTCTCTTATTTCCTTCTTTACTTTGCTTACTTCAGGTTGCTGATAAGTATCCATGATTGAAAAATCAAGCTACCTTCGAACCAGATTCCTCCCAACTATGTTTATGGAGATAAGGGGATAAACAGTTTGGGTTTAATCTGTCATATTCCCTTCACCCATATATTTGTATCATTCTACTCAATGAGAGAAAAGGGTGCGGTGGCAACTCATAATTGGGCATTGCTTAGATTTCTTTTTCTCCTTTCTTTTTACTGCATTTAGCAATGAATTTTGTGTCTCAAAAAAGGTTGGTGGGTTAAAGTAAAATTGCACATGTTTTAGTGTACTAGAATCTGTATTTTTTTTATTTGTAATAATATTTATGATAATTGAATGAGTTTAAATTATTTTTAAGTACATCCAAATTTTATAAGAAAAAATCGGTGAATCATTAGAAAGAAAATTTTAGACGATAAATATCTAAATTTGACCATAGCAGGCGGATGGATTGGAATGGGAAATGGGAAACTTTTTTTCTTGGGAAATATAAATATAAAAGTGTGGCATTGAAAGTGAGTCATGTTGAATTCTTATGTGAGGGTCTGATAGTTAAGAGAGTTCATCACTTCATGTATGACTTGGGTTCGAGTCGCACTAATCGTGTTTATTATTCTGACTTTACCCTATTATTGTAATTCAAAAAAAAAAAGTGAGTCATGTTGACATAATCACAAAATGTGCATTCAATTCAATTGCAATATTTCAAAGTTGGAATTGAAAATTGAAACATAAGACCAAACACTTTTATGACTAAGACTTGGTAAACTTTTTTGTTTTGGTTCTAATCATAATGACTTTAAATGAAGAGTTAAAAAAGCAAAAAAAGAAAGAAAAAAAAAGAAAAAAGAAAGAGTTTGAACAAGAGTATGTTTTATGAGGAAATGATGTCATTGGAAGAATTGAAAGGTGAGGGGCTTTCACTTCCACCATTTAAATGTCTTTAAAAAGTTGGGAGTCTACTTCCACCTTTTCAATTTTTTCATTTTCTTTAATTATTTTAGTCACAATCCATGTTGCGTTCTTAGAAATTTTCTCTTGGGATGGACACCATTTCACCCTCCAATTTCAATATTTTAAGCTGATTTTGATCAATTATCATTTTACCAAATAAATAAATAAATCCTTTAATTCTGCTATTTATAACTTTAAAATTTATTCCAAGTTCAATGAATTTCATTAATGTTAAGGTGTTCAAATCTCGATTAAAATTGAATTAATCGATTAAATGATTGGTTAATCAATCTAGTTCGATCAGAGGTTGGTTATAGTTTTTTTGAAATTTTTGTTAACGGTTAATTCAATTCAAAATCGAGTAATTAATCGATTTAACCGAATTAACCGAACTTAATAAATAATATTATATGTATTAAGATATTACTAATTCGGATAATTCGGTCAAATGAATTTTATTCATTTATTTTTTTATATGTTTTATGCTTGTTTTAACCCAAAAAAAAACTAAATTATATAAATTTCAGTTAATTTGGTTAACCGACTGAATTAATCAAAATATTTCGATTCGGTTAAATTTTTTTAAAAAAATTTAGTTCGATTAACGGTTAAAAGATTAAAAAATTGATTAATTCGATTAATATTAGTTTGATTCAATTAACCATTTGAGCACCCCTGCTCATGAAAGAATAGAAAAGTAAATAATAATATTAAATCTAAATTGTAAGACTTTCAATTATGAACCTAAAATTATAAGGTTGGATGAAATTTTATATTGGTGGCGTGATTTTTTTTTCTTTTATTTTTGAAACTGTTATATAATTTAACGGATTTTATTTGACAATGTTATCAATTGAATTGTAGTTATTAAATAAAAAAGTAAAGAGCCATTAAATTTTAAAAGTAGGAAGAGAAAGGGAACTGGAAGCATAATTAAAACAAATGAGATGGGACTGACGTCATAATCCGTCATTATAGACATCATGTGAAGTTCATAGTTTCAACACTTCCACTCCTCGTTTTGAAGAATTTGATAGACAGATACAAAAAGTGCGACCTAATTATGCATAAATAAATCTTGACAAAAAGAGCTTATGCATAAATGCAAATAATTCCATAAAAAATAATGCAATAAGAGTTAGATTGTATTTTATTATTTTTACTAAAAATTGGGTGAATTAGTCGTTATACATAATATCAAAGAGCAAGCAGATCTTTTCTGTTAAAAATTTCATCCATTTATACTGTTAAAAATTGACATGGCTAACAAAATAATTAAACAATTATAAATGACGTGTTATGTATACCTTATATTACCGTACAATGATTAATCTTTAACAATAAAAATAAATTATTGCTATTAGATCTAACATACATGGATACTTTCACTACAAATAATTTGATTGTTAAAGGTCGGATATGATGGGAAAATAGGTGTGGTGTGTTGATGCTTTAGTCATGATCTCAACAGTTGGCTAAGGCAGGCAAATTCCAAAGGAGATGAGTGAAGTAAAGCATGACCAATTTGGGTGGGGATTAAGATGAATGAGAGGAATCAGAAAGGGATGGCAAAAGTTTTCAAGAGTTAGGTGGGAAGGGTGAGCCCACACACACGTGTAACAGAGGTGAAGAATTTTGTTCATTTAGTTAAGGTCAACATCTCAATCATGGTGACATGATTTTTGGACTGCCTCATCTTCCGCCACCCAAATATCCCCCCCCCTCCCTTCTCAACCCCAAGATAGTGAAATGAAATGCCTACATAGAACAAACATTTCACCTTCCACCACCACTTTACAAACATCACTTCGGCTTTGTGTGGGAACCTCTCTCTCTCTCTCTCTCTCTCTCTCTCTCTCTCTCTCTCTCTCTCTCTCTCTCTCTCTCTCTCTCTCATCAAATCATCATATTAGGGTTTAATCATGTCAAGATTAAAAAAATGATTATTTGTATTTTACATAAGCGAAAAATAATTTTTTGAGCATCGAGCAATGTATACAAAAAATGTCAAGTTTTATAAATTTTTATGTAACAATCCAAGAGAAATTTGAGTTTTTTATAGAAAATATCCGTTGAGTACATACATAAAAAACTATCCAAATAGGTATATGTTTAATAGTTTCAACTCTTGGTTATAAATAGACATAATTTTTATAACTAAGAGACATAACTCGTCACTTTTAACCCATTAATCATAATTTTTGGATTACTTAAAATCATTTACTTGCAAATATTGGAATATTATAAATATTTTGAAACTATTTCAATAATCTTCCTCCATTTTCAAAATATTTTAGATTTTTTATAATTTTTGAAATCAAATGCATAAATGAGTGGATCTTACTATCGAACCTTCAACTATTGAAAATATGTTATAGTTAATTGAATTTAACTGTTAGACTATGCTTTGAACTAACTTTGCCATTTGATAAATCGAACACATCTCAAATAATAGTTTCAATGCTAACCATACGTCTATGTTTACTTTTTTTGAGTATTGTTAGAACCAAGCCCTTGAGCTCCTAAAAACAATCACACATATTGATATAGATAGATCTCGTCAAGAGTATTCTCATAATTATAACACAAACATATTTATTCAACCTTCCCTTGGCATTATAGGTGCACTTTTACCTGAGGTTGGATTTATTCTATAATGTTAGCAATCGTAATTTAACTCATGGAAATCATGACTTGACATTATATCAAGCATTGAGTCAAATTTTCACCATAGATGAGTTTAATTAATGGGCATGAGTCTCATCCCCTCAAGGCTTATTTACTTGTATCTTTAGCAAGGTTTTTTTGTTAAAAAGTTCGAAAAGTTTTCACTTAACCTCACAAAATTAATATTGATCACTCTGTTAGAATTAAATTATTAGATGTAGATGTCTTAGCAAGGTTACAGCTAAAATATCAGTACATAAAATCTATTGCAGGTCTTGGGGTTAAGCAGATCTATGAACAAAAGGGCAACTATTGTCTACACCATAAAAAGGCAATGGCAAAGCAATTCCATCTAACCCTGCCTTACCTGCAACATTAATGTTAATAAATCAAAACAAAGAAGATAATAGCGTGATAGACTTCTCACAGAAATATTTATTAATTAATATGCAAAACCATGTGCTTAAGATGTCAAAGGGGTGAGAGATAAGTTGAATGTCCCAATCCAAATAACTTCAAATAGGTCCCAATCCCACAACATGAGCAAAAATAAATGTCTTTATCAAGATTCTACTGCACATACTCTACTTTCACAATGTTGAATTAAAATACCAAAGATTATCTTACTTTAGCAGTATTTATCCAAAATCATTACCTAAACTGACTCCACTGGCATGCTCCAACATCCCAAATGTTCCAACATTGCAGCAGCTAACTTTGTTCGGAGCTCTTCTGTTTGGAACCGTTCACCCTTATAATGTAAACCTATAAAAGGAAACAGTGAGAATGACTCAGAGACGTTGATCCTCATAAACACAAGGGCAAATAACAACAGAAAGGGATAGTCTGCAATCAACATATAGGACCCTATTTAAGTGGAGTCACCTTAAATGTTGTACGTTGGAGTAACTGAAACACGATTGCATCACCATCGACCAACCCGTGAGCGACTGCAAACCCTTTCCATCCACCGCTAAGTCCTGTTTTTCTAGCCAAATATATAGTTGGATACTCATGGCCTTCTTCATCTATCAAAGTCATGACCTCGTCACGCTTGGGAAGATTTGTCTTGCAGAAATGGACCGGGAGGCCCTGTCATTGGATTAACACAGATGTTAATGAGGAACAGACCCCCTTCCCCTTCCTTTTTTCTTTTTTAAGACCAGCAAATGGATGTCATATGAAACCTATAGCATATGAGTGGCTCAAAATTTGATACAAAAACCAACCTATACTATCAATTTTGTTTCCCAAATCCCAAACTTTATACAAGAACATGTATATTAACAGTGAAGCCTTAAATCGATGATACTGCTACATGGCTATCATGACAATTCGTGTATATATGCCTGTTCAAGTGTAGCTATCATGACATTTTTCTGTATTTTCATGTCGCGGCTAGCATTATTAGCTCTACTATCATCTATAGATTGAACAAGGAAGAACGAAATGGATTAGAATGATAAACAAACCAGCCAAAATCCACCGGTAACATGTGATTGAAGCATGGACTTAATGAAGACAGGAAAATGAGGGTCTAAACCAGATTCCAATTTTTCTGCTTTCTCCAAAGCCTCTGCTCTAGCTTCATCTGAAGCATACACCCGGTTTGACAGATCCCTATGCTTAGATACCCTAAATTTGCCACCAAAAAGTCAAACCCTAAAACACAAACAAAAATAATAATAATAAATTCCAAACAAGCATTACCTTCTCGGTATCATCACTTTATCCACAAGAACCTACTCAAAGAGATCAAGGTAAGATAAATGTCCCCATTTTTAACTAAACCCATGAAAGAGAATCGAGGAAATCACTCACTTCTTGGTAAACCGGGGCCGGTTTGTTGGCAACACGTCTCGATCTTCTAACCACAACCAATTGTTTTTCGACTGTCCGAGGCTTTATCTGCTTTCTCTGTTTGGGATTAAATAAACTATACAAAGTGAGCTTCTCATTAGTAAAAAAAATAAAGAAATAAAGATTGAAGGAGGAATTGCAGAGAGATGGAACCGGAGAGGGCTTGAAAGATGGGGTATGAAGAAGTGAAGAAAGCTGTGGAAGATTGAGAGCTTCCATTCTTTTCATGTTTTCTTCCACACGTTTCTGACGGATTTCCTCGTAGGACATCATCTTCTCCCTTGCTACCACCATTGTTATGTTGTTGAGAAATGAAAATCAAAAGCAATTTAGCTGAATGGGATTGGATTGGCGCTGTGATTTAAGAACAATCCCACTCGACCGTTGGCCTTCCACTTTATGACTCCTTTTTTATTATTATTATGTTTTTATTACCTCGATTGAACTAGCCAATCAATCAATTTCAAAATCAAATTTTGAAAAAGTTTAAACCATCAAAATAATCACTTTTTTTCAAGTTACATTTTAATTATTTATATTTAAAATATTATATTTTAATCATTTAAGTTAACATGTTATAACATTTTAATCACTGAGTTGTTAATTGTTGTTAACAATGTAGCGATAAGTTGATATAACACGTTAAATCATCATTTCAAACAAAAATTTTAAATTAAAATATACAATTGATTCTCATATTTTTTCATTTTGAACAATTTAAATTTTTTCTGTAATTTTCTTTTAACTTTTTTTTTATTTTTCATTCTCTTCTTCTTCTCCCTCTATTTTCCTTTTTTCCACATTTTTTAACATAGTTTTTCTATGTTTTCCATTTGTTAAAACTTTTTTATGTTAATGAAAAAAGAAAATGCGAAAGTTGAAACAAAAATAAAACTTGTTTCGCATATTTTCATCCCTAATTACAAACCTTCATCATTCATCATCGTTTTAACGAACCAATTTGGATCTCTCAATTACTTAGTTCACAAGCTCGCCTCACTCGAAGACTTCGCCAATCGTGACTTATGGCAATCCACCCTCAACAAAATTTCTCAAGCTCATTCCCTTAACCTCCTAACCAATCCCCACGACCACCTTATCTATCTTACCTACAACATTCTCACCCTCTTGAAATTATGTTGTTTCAATAATTTTTCAAACGAGTTCTACATTCTCAATAACTAAAACAACAACCATACAAAACGTACCCTCAACTTTACCCAAATCAATTCAGTTCCATTCTCCCTTTCTCTCTTCGGTTCATCCATGATCGGTTTCCAATCAAGCTTGCGTGAGAATATTCAAGAAAATTTAGATCAGTTTTATCGTTTGCTTAATTTTATTCATCAATAAATAAAAAGGAAAAGAATAATCTACACGATTCTGTAAAAATTTGGAAACGGAAAAAATTTGTTTTGAATATAAAGAATTCAATTTATGTTTAGATTTGATTAAAGATATGGGTTTTTTTTATATTGATTAGTTAGATCTAATTTTAGTTTCAAAATTAGGTTATATTCAAATCGAGAATTGATTAAAAATGATTGATATTTAGTTTTCAGTGAAATTCAATGTAGGAATCATGTGAAAGAAACAAGAATTTGGTTTATTTGATGGGCGAAGATTATGCTTCTGCACTGAAGAATATGAGAAGAGAGAAAAATAAATGGGAACAAGAAAAGGAAAATAAAAGAAATAAAAAAATTATTAAAAAAATAAAAGTATATGAACTAGTTTTAATAAATGAAAAATATAGAAAAATTAGGTTAAAAGAAAAGGATGAGGAAGGAAAAAAGAGGTAGAAGGAGAAGAGAATAGAAAATAAAAAAAAAGAAAAAAATTAAATTGCTTAAAAATAAAATAAGAATTATAAGAACCAATTGTATAGTTAATTTAAAATTTTCGTTTGAAATGATGATTTAACATACCACTGTCAATTTACCTTTACTTGTTAATAACAATAAACGTTCAGTTATTAAAATGTTACAACACGATAACGTAAATAATTAAAATGTAACTTAAGATAAACGAAAGAAACTATTTTGATAGTTTACCATTTGGTCACAATTAGTCTCTTCTACTACAAGCAGTACGGATGGCGATAGAGCAAATATTGCTAAATTCCAGGTCAATAGTCGATTAGAGTTATATTAATTGTTAATAATAATATGATTGTGAATTATATAACTTCAAAAAACAATTCTAATATGTGAAATCGTTGCCATTTTGATGGGCTACGATTCAGACAAAAAAATACAAAAGTTAGAGCTTTTCTGGTAAATTCGCTATACAGTTAATGTTAGAACAGCTCAAAACATAGAATTAACCTTTTATTGTTCCACAAAACAGAAAATTAATAAATCACACATTGCCCCCTTTTCTTTTTATCCTTTTAGGAGTTTCATTGTGCTCTATGCCCCACTTCGCAAGCAAAACGGATTCTGCAAATTCATGAACAAGCATCAGCAAAATATGTTTATAGCCTGGATCTTCGAATGCATTTGATTGGATTGAAATGGGAACTCCGCCGAGAAGTATATAGGCGTTTGCTTGAGGAATCTGATGACTTTAGATCCCAGCCTTCAACGTTCTTCGGAACACATGCGTCGAAAAGGATTTGACCAAGAACCCCGTGGAGATTGATGCTTGGAGGGTGAGCCAAATGTATTAAACCTTCCTTTTGCTCATCTTGCACCGACCCAAAATCTCTACCTTCGTAATATTCTATCGAACTAGGCAAGAAGAAATTATTGCTTTGCACCAGAGGAGTTCCCTGAAAGCTCTTGTTTGGGCTTAAGGCTATTTTGCTGATATTGGAGATCGGCTCAGAGATTTCATCCTGTGCCCCTGCTGATCCAATTCGCTCACCCTCAAATTGTTGAATATTTCGGGAATACAAGGCAGCTGCCTTACCAAGAAGCTCAGTCACGGCGGCCTTGTAATCAACTGGATAATGCCGATAATGACCTGTAAAGACCATTAATTGGAACACGTTGATATGTTGAAACTTCAATGTGATTGATTTATAGATACAAGAAAAATATAACTATTGCTACAAATGAAAGGAAGTTAAACTAGTCGTCTGCATTAGCTAGGTTTATGTTGATGATAAATATGTAACCTTTCTTATCATGCAAAGGTCTGGACAAAAAATGTTTCTTTCAATTGTATAGCATAAACATGTGATCCCTTTGATCTCTATGTTCTCATTTAAGCATTTTGGTAAAGAAAAGACACTAAACTCCGCTGCTGTCGAGACTTGTGCAAGGCAATCAAGAACTTAATGTTTCATAATGCTTGAAGATGAATGAATGACTACCCGTATTATATATAAGGCCCCGTTGTGCCATCCCTTTTCTTTCAGTCTAAATATGTTTTACATCACCGCTGAACCCCGTTTAAAGCTTTTATCTATGGTATGATCAAGTACTAATAAGAGCAACTTCTCATAAGTTTAAAAACTAACCTACATGAGGCGAACCATTGAACTTCACAAGTTTTATATCGCCTCCAAGTTGTTGTATCCTTCGAGCGAAATTGCAGATAATTTGATAAGGAGCAAGATCATCAGTTTCGGAGCATAATATGAGATATGGGGCCCCCATCCTCTGCAAAATATTTGTAATTGTTGAACTAAATTGTTTTTCAAGAAAAAAGAAAGCAATAACTTGAACAACGGTGTTTATTGTACACTTACAATTGAACCGTATAGAGTCTGCCAATACTCAGCACGATGGGACTCAAACCTGCTGAGGAAGAGAGCATCAAGACCAGAAGCAATGCCATTTGCTATCCATGATGCTATTCGTGGTGGATGAGACATTTGCAGAACTGTTGGGTTAACAACAAATCGGGCACCCAAGTCACTAGTAAAATCCACAGGACTAGAATCAAAAACATGGCCCGAAAAGCACTCCTTCAGCAGTTGGAGATCATCCTTCAATGGAAGTAAAAAAATTCTCAGCGAATGCCATTATACCATCATTGTTGATTTTTATGTCTATAGAAAAGAGAAACAACGATCGGTACCTAATAGCCCTAAAGAATAATGGAAAAAATGATTGCAATTGCATGATTTAAGAAGATAGTAAAAAGTTAGCATCTTAATAGAGGTATAATAAACTGGATTTACTTGCACTTCACACGATCCCTCGATCATCTGCGACAAGCAAATATAAAGCTATATCAGCACAAGCAAACGGAAACAAGTATTTAACATATAAGGTAAAAAGCAATGGGGGTTTTCAAAGTTGTGAAAGAAATACCTGAAGAACCTTGTACATACAGGCCTTAGGGCCACCGGAAAAAGATGCAAAGACCACAGGGCATGGCCTAATCTTTAGCTCCTGCACAAAATCAAAAAGAGAAACTGAAAAATGGGGGAAATTTGAGAGAATTGATAAAATACTCCTCGACCCATTCAGAGGGTGTGCCCCAATCTAGAATTAACACCTCTTGCAACACACGAGATTAAGATCGTTTTCAGTATTACCTGAACAAGTTCTTTAAGAAGATGAAGAGCTAAAGCAGCAGCCTTATCAGGGAAGAACCTGCACAGATTACAAAACATCAAAATCCCAGTTAGCCTTAAGCGGATTCACATAAAATTTCAGTTCAAAAGTATCAATCAAAGACATATGAGAATCTGCAGCAATTCCAACCAATATCCCTCATTTCCATATTACCATAAGATTAAAAAAAAACCCAGTTTACAGCACGGGAAATCAAGTGCTACAGTAAGTCAAAAGCATCCACCGGCCAACAAACAAATAAGATTAAATTGAAAGTAAAATCAAATCCAAAATTAGCTTAAAACCCCATACATGTTTAAGAATTCTGAATGGCAAACGAGAGAATCCCAACCCAAAGAAGCGTAAAGCTTAACATAGTTCTTCAAGTGCTTCTCTTGACTGGACATCCAAGCGAACACTACAACTATACCTCCATTTTTCCTTCTTCCCACGCTTTCCTTTCTCCCCCAATAATATCTCCCCCCAAATCCCACATTCTCTCTTCCTTCACCTCTTCCACTCGAATTACCAAGCAATAATTAAGCTTCTCTTAGTTCCACACACCTCAAGAAATTAAAAAGAATAAAACAGAAACTGCAGAGAATTCGATTCAATCTATGGACCAAACTTGAAATAGATTAATAATGCAAGTCTGATTTTTTTTCTCCAGCTTTTTATAGGGAACTGTGAACGAAAAGTATGCCCGACTTCCTGCGATTGATTGCATCGTTAAGTCTTGCAACCTAATCCTTGCCTCGTTGGAAATTTACATATATTATATTAATTTTCAGACAAAATATGTTATAATATTTTACAAAAATTAGATAGTGGCAGAGTAAAGTTGCAACAAATTAATCCATCTATTATTCAATGAGTTAATTTAGTGTTTATATTATTAAAAGAATTAAATAAGTTTAAATTGTAACATAATTAATATTTAATGTATAATATTAACATTAGTCTAATTTGATTTTAGTTGATTTTTTTTTTAATAATATAAGGATTAAATTGATTCATTTAATAATAGAGAGGCTAACTTAATCAAATCTTTATAATAGAAGGACCTCTCAAATATATTAACAGATAATAGAAAAATATTTAATAGTAAAAATGAAACTATAATCGATAACAAATTTTGAGTTTGATTCTTAAATATTTCCTGCTCATTAAAAAATGGGTAAATCGTAATTAAAGTTACTTGATTATTTTACACTTTAATCATTCAATTTCACAAAATTATAAGTTTGACACTAGCTCGTTAACTTGGTAATAGACGTTAAATGTGAGATAAGTAAATTTACAATTTGGTCACTTACTTATTAGTAAGTTTATAATTTAATTATCTAATTTTAAAAAGTTACAAATTAATCACTAGAGTATTGATAAGTTTACAATTTTAAACTTAAGTCACTCAATCGTTGCATCATTACTCCCTAACCTGATAACTTAAACAATCCCAAAAAAAACTCAAGTCCCAAACCTAGCAAAGCCATTACCAACCCCTACCTCACCCTTAACCTAACCAACTCAACAACCATTCGTTCTTAAATCACTCACCATTTTTCTTTCAACCAAAACCAAACAATTACCCAATAAAATCCACCATCAAGCTAGTTATACACCCTTACCTTGAACTTGTAATCAAATATCACCACAACTACGATCAGGAGCGAAATCAGGGGGACTGGCAGGGGACCTGGCCCCCCCTAAAATGGAAAATTTTCCATTTAAGCCTTTAATTTTTTTAAAATTTTAAATTAGTAAAGGTAAAATTACTCTTTAGCTTCTCCTAAAAATGATAAAATTTTAATTTAATCCTTTAAAAAATGCACTTTTACCATCGTAAAAATTACAATTTAACTTCGACCCCCTAAAAAATTTTCTGGTTTCGCCCCTGACTACGATAAAAGAAAACAGAAATACCAAAGCAAGCAAATAAAAAGCAAAGGGGAAAGATAAAATCAGATAAAAGATGATCAAAATATTTAAAAAAGTCAAGGAAAATATCTCACTAAAAAGAGGAACACATCGAAATCAGGAGGCCATCAAACGACGTTGGACGAAGATTGAAAAGCTTCTCCTATAATGCTTGAGATTTAAATCAGCATAGCTTCAAACCATTTCAAGAAAAATTAAACCACAAAACTAAAAAGAAGGGAAAAATTGTGTGTTCATTTATCAGAAGAGGAGGCTAGACAGTGGTGTGATTACTAGAATACAACTAAAAGAGGTCGCAAAAATCTTAAAATTTTTGAACAATTTAATGACTAATGTATAACTTTTTAAAAGTGGAGTGATCTTAAGTGCAATTTACCCTATAATAAAAAATGAGTTAATGACAAAATATGACGTACATTACCAAGTTTAACCAGCTATTGACCCATTCGAATAGTTGAATGTAATCTTAGTAATTGTACTCTTAAAAATCTATAAAATATTAAAAAACGCACACACACACACATATTGTTATAAAAGATACTTTGTTTATGGCATTAAGAAATACTTATAAAGGCCAAATCCGACAAATTTGAATTATTTTGCCAACTATCCTTTACACATGGAAGATGACAGAAATAACATTACCTGATCCAACGTGTAGAGTAATAATTGGATGCTTAACTTTCAAAGTCCTGCTCAGTTGCGGTGCACACAAATATGAAAAGCAGCCGACCGTATGGGAACGCCTCCTTTTTAATTTTATTTTTGGGGTTAAAAAAGAAAATCCTTCAAAATCGAGTACATGGAGAGATTGTGGTTATCTTAGGAAGAGAAACGAGTCCATCCAACACATGACCAAATCAAAGTTATGGCTTCAAATTTGACACCAACGACACCATCTTTAATTGAATTTCATAATTTTGACATTTTCTAAAACATATATATTATATCTTTAATCATATTAATATTATTATTAATAGAAAAATATAAATTCCAACATATGAAAATATATAAATAAATATATTTAACCAATTTTCAATTCAACAATAGTGCAACAAGAATTTACAAACCTTTAACTTCAATAGAAAGAATTTTTGTTTGGAATGTTGATCGAGAATTGAAAAAGAAATTCGAAATTTGAAAAAAAAAAGTTATTTTTGATGGTAAAGTTAGCTTGGTTTAGTATTGCTTCTTAAAAATATTTTTGAGATCAAAAATGTTTTTAGAGTCATAAACAATACTAAACAGATAATTTTTGAAAATCAGAAGTGATTTTGAAAAGTATTTTTGAACCCAAAAGTAAAAGCAACATTTTCTAGTTCCTGCTTTTGCAAAAATAGTTTTTAGGATTAAAAGATAATTTTATCCCTTATAAAATATTTATATAATATTTATATTGAGTATATAATTACTCTTTTAATGAAATTTATTTTAAATATATAATATTATATATTTAAATTTTTATTGGTTATATTTTAATATTTAAAATATAATTTATATATTCGAATTAAATTTTATAAATAATCAATATTAATTGCTTAAAAATATTTAAAATTTAATTTAAAAATATTTAAAATTTATATTTCATATATTACAATATAAACAACAAATTATAATAAATTATTTTTTATATTCTTACTAAAATATCATAATCTTAAATATTTGAACATTCTTTAAATGTATATTTGTTACTTTATAACATCATGTTTAAAATGAGCATTTTATTAAAGAAAAGATTAGAGTTGCTTGTGGGTACAATTATGGTATTGACATAGGTGCAGAAGGAATAAGGGGGTCTATCGTTAGGATGAAAGAGAATTTAGATGTTACGCTTCGAAGTTTCTCCCTTTCACATATTGATGTTGATGTCAAGGAGAATGACGATGATACAAAGTGGAGATTAACTAGGTTTTATGGGGCTCCTGTTGAGCAGTTGAGAAAAGATTCTTGTAATTTGTTACGACAATTAAAGACTGATGTTAAGGGTCCTTGGCTAGTTCTAAGGGACTTTAACGAAATTTTATTCTCCTTTGAGAAAAAAGGTGGAAGAGTTAGAGAGGAACGACAAATGAAAGATTTCAGAGATGTGTTGGAAGAGTGTGAGTTAAACGACCTAGGTTTTAAAGGAGCTTGGTTTACTTTGAAAAAAAAGAAGATTGGCCTTCAATAATATTCGGGAGCAACTTGATAGAGGGGTTGCTAATACAGAATGGATGGAAAAGTTTCCCGAATATGAGGTAACACATCTACCACATAGTTTCTCAAACCACTGCCCCATTATAGTAAAAAGTTTGGGAAGAAAAAAGCAACAAATAGAAAGAGGGAACACTCCATTTCGTTTTCATGCAGATTGGATTTTAAAAGCAGATTTTGAAGATTAAGTCAAAACTGGGTGGTCTTTAGGAAAGACAGATATCCCCAAAAAGATTGTTGATTTAGGGGCTCATTTGATGGAGGGGAGCAAAACTAATAAAAGAAGGCGTAAGAGAAACAAGGAAGAGCTCACGGCATCTCTCAATAATCTAATGAGAGAAGACCTAGAAGAGGAAATTCTAAGGGAAATAGTTAATGTTAAATTGGCACTGAATATGAAGACAGACAAAGAGGAATTGTGTTGGGAGTAACGAGCTCGAGCTAATTGATTAAGAATGAGCGATAAAAACACGTCTTTTTTCCATAGATTTGCCACTTACAAGAAGAAAAAGAATAGCGTTAAAAGCCTAAAGGATTCACATGGAAAGTAGATTGTGGATGATGCTAATCTACTTGATTTAGCAACTGATTATTTTAAAGATCTGTTTGAGGCACGACCAGTTGGGTGTTGCGAAAGGCTAATTAGTACTTTTCAGCCATGTATTTCACGAGAAATAAATAATGAACTAATGATAGAGTATACTAAGGAAGAGGTTTATGATACACTAAAATCAATGGCACCTCCTAAAGCCTCGGGTAAGGATGGATTCCCCGCATTTTTTATTAAAAATTATGGCATATAATTGAAGCAGATATTAGTTGTTATTGCATAAATATTTTGAATAGTAGAAGGAATATGAGTGAGATAAATACTACAACTATAGTATTAATTCCTAAGGTTCCAAGCCCTAAGAATATGGGACAATTTCGCCCAATAAGCTTTTGCAATGTACTCTTTAAGATAATATCCAAAACAGTGGCAAACAGATTTAGGAGAGTACTTCACAGCTATATAGAAGAAACGCAAGGAGCATTCGTGCCAGGGCGCCAAATAACGGATAATATTTTGGTGGCATACGAAGTGCTACATTCGTTCAAAAAGAAATGACAAGGGGAAGGAAATTTTGCACTAAAGCTCGATATGAGCAAAGCATATGACAGGGTGAAATGGGTTTTTCTAGAAAAAATAATGATTGGATTAGGCTTCCGCGCAGAATGGATAGAATTGGTCATGAACTGTGTTAAAAGTGTCTCATACTGGATACTATTGAATGGGACACTAAGGGAGGAGTTTAATCCAACAAGAGAACTAAGACAAGGAGACCCACTTAGCACAAACTTATTTCTAATCTATACCGAGGGATTCTCGCGATTGATAAATTCGGCTCAAAGGGAAGGTAAAATTAAAGAAACCAAAGTAAGCAAAGGAGGAATGTCAATAACCCATTTGTTTTTTACAGATGACAGTATTTTATTTGGAAAGGCTATGTTAAAAGGAGCTTTAGCAATCAGATCAGTAACTAATGATTATGAGCATATATCAGGTCAAATGGTTAATTTTGGTAAATCCTTGATTTATTTTAGCTCTAACACAAAAGATGCTGATCAAATGAGAATAGGGGTTGAACTAAGAGTCAAAATTGCAAACAATCCAGAAAAATATCTAGGCTTACCTACGATGATCGAAAGAAAGAAAAAAGAAGCTTCTACAAGGATTAAAGAAAAAGTCGTTCAAAGAATGCAGATGTAGAGTATTAGTAATTTATCCATTGGTGGTAAAGAAGTTTTTATAAAATCTGTATTACAGGCTATCTCGATTTATGCAATGCAATGTTTCTTATTACCCGTCACTTTTTGCAATGAGTTAGAAAACTTAATGTGTAAATTTTGGTGGCGTAATTAGAAAACAAATAAAGGCATTCATTGGTGCACATGGAAATCATTGTGTTCACCAAAGGCTTATGGAGGGATTGGTTTTAGAGAATTATCCAGTTTTAATAAAGCCTTGCTTGCAAAACAGGGGTAGAAACTATTAACTAATCCTTCAAGTCTTTTAGTGCGTATTTTGAAAGCCAGATATTATCCGCGAGGAGACTTTATGAGTGCTAGGATAGGAACTCACCCTTCATTTACCTGGTGTAGCATATGGGGAGCAAGAAGCATCTTGCACAAAGGGATTGACTGGAGGATAGGCAATGGTAGAATAGTAAACATTTGGAACGATTACTAGATCCCGGGGCCTACAAATGAACATGCACAAATTCAACAAATAGATATAAGGTACACAAAAGTTGTTGATTTAATTAATACATATTCCAATACCTGGAAGATTGAAGTAATTGAGGATATCTTTCCAAGGGAGCAAGCAGAGCAGATTCTATCCATCCCTTTGGTGAACACAAACTTTCAAGATACCATGATTTGGAGAGGCGATAGATCTGGGGACTACTCCGTCAAGAGTGGCTACAGGTGGCAGATTACAAAGGTCGATAATAGATTACATACAATACCCATTTTACAACAACATTTCCAAACTTTTTACGCAAAGCTATGGAACTTAAAAATTCCTAGCAAACTACGCATACACCTTTGAAGGATTTTTAATAACTATTTGCCCACATACAATAACTTGGAGTAGAGGAAACTCAGGGTAGAGGCAACATGTCAGGGTTACAGGGCTGGAGTAGAAACTGTTGGCCATGTGTTTCGTGACTGCATTTTTACGCAAAGAGTTCTCCAGCAGATTGGCTTGACCACCTCACAAACAAACATTAACCAAGAATGGAATTACTGGATAGTAGAGGTGTTTAATCAAAGCAATGAAAGACAGAATATTATGAGAACTACGTCATACTGGGTAGTATGGTTCAATAGGAACAAAATACTTCATGAAGGAAAATCGGATTAAGCAGAACAAATTGTGAGTTTCATCAGGGCATACATAGTAGAAATGAATCTGTTAAATGAAAATTACAATTCTAGCACGACTACAGTAAAGGTTTGCCGGAAGCCAACAGTAGACAGATGTTTTAAAGTTAATTTTGACACATCAGTACAACCTCAAAACCACAGATCTATAGTGGGTGTTTTAATAAGAAATAGTAGGGGCTTGGTTATGGGGATGTGTTCTTACCTATTGAAGAGAACTCAGGATCCAATGGTCGTAGAAGCACGTGCTTGTCTCCAGGCGGTTATTTTTGCTATAGATCTAGGTCTTGAGAATATATGCGTTAAAGGAGATGCGCTGGTAATCATTCAGAAACTGAATAGACAAGAAAAAAATAGATCCTCAATAGCAGATATTATTGAAGAAATTCAGATTCATCTGAAAAGGTTTCGAAGACATACCTTAAGTTTTGTTCCAAGGACGCCGAACAAGGCGGCCCACGAGATGGCAAAGTGGGGACGAATATGTGACCAGCCTCGCTACTGGGTGGATGAGGAGCCTCCGGAGGTAAACTCCATCATTATGGAAGAACAACAGTGAGTATGACTTTTCTGAGTCCTAGGTTTAAATCATTTTTTTTAGAAAACAAAAGAATCCTCGAAGGAACTCAGATAAAAGGATGAAGCAAGACTGATCGTGTGATTCTCAAACTGAAGATTGATAAAGATGCGTAAATCTTGCTCGTCAATATCAGGTGCAAATGAGGCGACGAAATGAAAATGGAAGAAGAGAAGGATTTAGGTTTTTTAGCAGGTTTTTAGAAATGCAAGAGTCTATTTCTCTTGTTTCTTTAAAAGGCTTTTCTTTTTTATTTTTAGTAGTTAATGTAGTGTTAAATTTTTTCATAGCACCGCTGGTTAAACCAATAGCCATTTAGCAGGTGTTTGGTGATAATGACTAGTGTCATGGAAAGGGATATTTGAACGGCACATTGATGTTACCTCTCCCTGCTTTCTAATCAATGCATACTGGATAGTTTTTTCAAAAAAAAAAATGAGCATTTTATTCCTCAAAAGTACTTTTTAACAACAATACTTTCGAACTAAACTTTTTAAAATACTTTTCAAAATCACTTTTTTACGATATTTTTTAAAAGCACTTCTAAAAAATAATACTAAATTTTTTGCAATTAAAGAAACAAGAAAAACAATGTTAAAACATATACGCATACATAGGGGTGAGTATTCGATCGAGTCGAGTCAAATCGAGTAAAAAAATTTGGAGTTAGTTGAGTTGATGAATCTTATTTTAGCAATCGAACTAAATTTGAATTTTTTTCAAATCGAGTAAAAAAATTTCGAGTCAAGTTGAGTCAAATTAATGAATTATATTGTTTATACTCAATGTTAATATTGTGTTTACATGGACTGATTATTTAACAAGTAGACGAAGTACAAGATTATTTAACTACATAAAGTAAGGCTGATAGGTAAGCATTTTTACCTTTTAACTTAATAATTTTGACTTTTAACTTTAGAAAAATTAAACATATATCAAAACGACGTAGCTTTGCTTTTTATTATCTGGATTTTTGGATAACTTGAATTGTGTAATTCACATTCGAGTTAAACAAAAAATTTAAATTTTTATTCGAGATGATTCGAATAACTTGATTACTTCAAATAATCTGAATTATTTAATTAAAAATTTAATTTTTTATCAAAAATTTCAAATCAAATAGAATTTTACTCACCTTTACACATACATACACACAACACAAGAAATGACTGTGGTGTCGCGCAATGCATCTTATGTTGTACAGCATGAATTGGGTTTTGTACATCCCTACACCGTATGTTCCAAGGATTGGGATTCGGCTGTCACACAATGCATTGTGTTTTGTACACCGCGACTTCTCACATTTGCGCCCCGAAAGTTTAGTTTGAGTTGTTATTTAAATAAAAATTAATTTAATCAAATATAAATAGTATTTGTTAACTAACACATTAAATATAATATTTATATTATTATTATATTTTCATTTATGTATAAAAAATATAGTAACATATTATCTTAACCTATTCATGTTGGGTTTTGAATGATGTATTTTCTAATTTAAGATGTTTCATAAAATTTTCAATTTAGTAATAGAAATGATGTAAAATATTTTATGTTATATCACATTAGGGTTAGAAATGTGACACTATCAGAAAATATCAAGTGGACATTTAAAGATGGTTCTCCACCTCCCATCAATCGAGCTATCATCAACCATTCAACCTCCCTAATTAATTACCCTTAAGGCTACCCATTGATAGAGGGAATGCCTCCTTTTATCAAGCTTTTGCTTTCCAATTCAACTTTAAGTGTGAACACTCTTTTCAAGGAAATTGAAAATTGATTACTCTATTAAATGTACAACTTTATACTTCGATTTAGCCAATAATGTACTTATGTGTTAGTAGTATTGTTTCGGTATATCTGATGATGTAGTTACGTGCCAATATGTTTTTTTTGGTATATCCAATGATGCACTTACGTGTTAGTATGTTTTCTTTGGTACATCCGATGATGCACTTACATGTCAGTATGATTGTTTCGATTTATCCAATGATGCATTATGCGCGTAACACCCTATACTCGATTTGGTCGTCGGACCCGAGCTACGGAGTGCTACAATTAAAGCCAGAACATAACAGATTCAATTCACATAGATTATTTCAAATAAACCTGGAATTTCTTCATAATTACACAATTAACATTCAAATGGAACATGAATCATACAAATATAATCAATTCAATGCATAATCATCAAATATAATTTTGGTCGAATCTTATACTATATTATATATGCTCTAATATCAACCCAAATTTTATTTAGGACTAATTTGCAACATTTTCAAAATTATATTATATCATAATATTTGAATATACAATTAAATTTGAGTCTTAATCAAGCTTACGAAAGTGCTTGAGTTGACCTGAGCATAATAAGGATCAAATTGAAACATTTTCAAAAGATAAGGGCACTCATGCAAAATAGGGGACACACAACCGTGTGCTCAGGCTTGTCTAGGTCCAATCATGGGTCGAATCTCCCGTCTAGGCTCGAAGGCCCGCCCGAAAAGTGGGAGGGTTTGGAAAAAATATTGGCTCAAAAAATGAGTTTGGACAAAAAATAAAACCCGTTTTTTAAACAAGTCGAGCCTCGAGTAAGAATTTTTTGTCCTAGGCTCGGCTTGACCTGAAACCATTTTTGTTGTTGTTGTTTTGCTACTATTTCGCTATTATATTGTTGTTGTTTTGCTATTATTGTTTGGATATTGTATAATTATTGTTTTATTGTTAATTTTCCTATTGTTTTATAGGCATTTGCTGGTTTAGTTGCAACTATATTAATGATATTTAAGTATAAAGACTTTTTTAAATGTATTTCCAATTTGTTATGAAATATTTATTTTAATGTTTTTAGTATATTTGATGTATTGTATTTTTTAAATTTATTTTTATATAAAAAATAATCTAAAAAATTAATATGGGCGGGTTGGGCTTAGGCTTAGCATTTTTTTTATCTAAGCAAGGCTTTGGAAAAATTTTAAGCCCGACCTGAGCCTAAAATTTTGCATCAACCCGAACTCGACCTAGCCTGACCCATGATCAAGTCTAGTAAACAGTAGATACACATTGCATGCCATGTGTTAGTGTTTGGTTGTTCCATCTGCCATATCATCACTTATTAGTATAAATGGATAGAATCTTTAATAGAAGAACTAGTTTGTTATTTGATCTAATGTAAAGGTACTAATTTACCCATTTATTTGAGTAGAGGGGGCAAAATGCAAGCAACTCATATTATAAGGGCCTTTTTTTATATTTTTACCTCTACTCATCCTTTATTTCTAGGTAGGGTTGTTCAATCGGTTAACCGATTGGTTAATCGAATTGAACTAACATTAACCGAATTAACCGAACTTTTTAAACCCTTAATTGTTAATCGAACCAAAATATTTTAAAAAAAATTAATTGAACCGAACTATTTTGGTTAATTCGGTCGGTTAACCGAATAAACCAAAATTTTTATGTTTTTTTTTTGTTAAATAAGTATAAAACATATCAAAAAATAAACTGGTAATGTTCATTTAACTGAACTAATCGAAATTAACCGAATTGGTAATATATAATATTAGTTTTTTGAAAGTTCGATTAATTCGATGAATTACTCGATTTTGAACCGACTTAACCGATAATCGAACTTTCAAAAATCATTAACTGACTTCCAACTAAATTAGATCGATTAACCGATCGATTAACAGAATTAGTTCGGTTTGGTCGATTAATTCGATTTTAATCGAAATTTGAACACCTCTATTTCTAAGTCACTAATATAACAAAATTGAAAAAAGTCAAGTCATTACTTTCACTAGAAGTGCTCATGGGCCAGGTCGGGCCATGCATGGTATTTAGACCAATTTTTCAAACTTGAGATTGACTCGACCCATAAAATGGGTTTACTTTTTTGCCTAAACTCGACCCAATTTAAGAAAGATAAACTTAGCTCCGACTCGCTCATATTTGATTTTTTAGATTATTTTTATTTAATTTTTAAAAGAAAATATATAAGATACTAAATGCATTAAAAACAGTAAAATAATTTTTTTAATATATTAAAAAATATTTATATAAAAAAATTATCATAAATATAGTAAATGTTTCATTATATTAAAAAAAACACAAATAAATATAATAAATATTTTATTTTATTAAATATAATTTTAAAATTTTATATTTTGGGTTGGGTTATTTAATTGGATAAATTTTTTTAAGGTTTTGAATTATGGATTTAATTGTTATTCGATTAATGAGTTAATATATATATATTTGACACATATAATTAATATAATATTTTTTATGACATAATATATTCGCATCGGGTCGGACTCGGAATAAAAAATCTTGATCGAAGTCCAGCCCATATAAAAAATGAATATTAAGTTTTATCCAAGCCTTTTTTTAGGCATTGTGTTTTGTCCAATCCCTTTTATTTTTATTATGAGCTTTTGGACCTAAATGGTAACCCGATCAATGAGCATATTAACTTTAATACATGGATAATTTTTTTAGTAAAAAAAATTAATTTACATTTTTTTAATTTAGAAAAATTAATTTATCCAATTTAAGTATTTTCTTCTTATACAAAAATTTGATGGTAGTTTTATTGATTTAAAACTTAAATCTCATAGTTTTTTTAATATTTTATTTAACCCTTACTATCAAAATCCCATTTATTTAATTTATTTTCATGTTAATTTTTAATACTAGTTAGTGGATAAAAAGTAAAAAAAAAAAGGAAAGGCATAATGACAAAATTAGTTCATAACGTTTGGGTGTTTGATCATTTTGACCCTTAAGTTTTTTTACTCACTTTTATACATAAGTTTTTTTTTGTGGTCAAATTGGTCATTTTTTAACGGTCTTGCTGACGTGACCGTTAGTTGACTAACGGTACTGACGTGAATTTTTTTTCCCTCCTAGGTAAGTCCATATATGTAACTACTGACGTGACACTATTCTGTCTTATATGTCATGTCAACAAATGATTTTAAAATTATTAAAATTATTTTAAAATTAATTAAAATTTTTAAATAATTTTAATTTTCAATTTCACTTCTTTCCCATTTTTCCATCTAACACCACTTCTTCTTCTCACTATTTTTCCATCTAACACATTTTAAATTCCTAAATCTGTACCAAATTTTGAACCAAACCATGGCTACTTCTCTACTTGGATTTTGAATCAAACCATGGCTTCTTTTTCTTCCATCGTTCTCCCAACCTTTCAAGGTTCTCTATTTTAATCTCATAATCATGGTTACTTCTCCACTTGGATTTTGAATCAAACCATCACTTATTCTTCTTCCATCATTCTCTTAACCTTCAAGGTTCTCTATTTCAATCTCATTTCTTAGGAAAAAGCTCCATCACCCATCGTTCTCATAAACCATTTTCTCGACTACTAAACAGCCCAAAAAAGCCTTTTATGTCAAGTTAAATCTATTTGAAATCTTGGGAGTTAGGGTTCTTCGGTGGTGAAAAGGAATTGAAAAAATTCATCGAGAAAAACTCATCACCAGCGAAGTAATCAATTTCTCATCTTATTTTTATGGATTATTTTGTAGTGTTTATATGTTTTGTTGCTTGGAAACTGCTGGGAAATGGAAGAATAAGAACAAGGAAAAGAGTAACTAAACTCACACTTGAAAATCTCTTATTCATTGCTTCTTTCTTGTTTTCTCGTGTTATTTTTATAGATTATTTGGTACTGTTTATATATTTGGTTGTTTGAAAATTGTTTGGAAATGGAAGAAATTTTTTTTCTTTTAATCAATTTTGCCTAGAATAGATTGGAGTTCATCGAGGGGCAACCTATCGGAACAACTTCGATAAACGACCACCAAAGAAGAAAAATAAGAGGAAGGAAAAGGGGAACAGACAGAAAAACCCACAAAAACCCAAAAAAATATAGAAGAACGAGATGATGATGATTATTAAAATATTAAAATAATTTTAAAAATTTTATATTTTAAAAAAATAATTTTAAAATTATTTACTGATGTGACATATAAGACAAAATAATGCCACGCCAGTAGTTCCATATATGGCCTTGCCTAGGTGGAAAAAAAAATTTGTCAAGTCACCACCGTTAGTCAACTAACGGCCACGATAATAAGATCGTTAAAAATTTGATCAAAAAAACAAAGCTTATGTACGAAAGTGAGCAAAAAAAAATCTTAAAGACCAAAGTGACCAAACACCCAAACATTAGGGGTTAATTTTGTTATTATGCCAAAAGGAAAAACCCAAAGCTAGGCAAAAAGATAAATAAGCGGAAGGTGGAGAACAACAAACGGTTCACTGGTGCGGGGATTGCCTCCACTCTTATGTGCCTTAGAAAGTCGTAGAACAAAGGGAAATTTTGTAGATTATTACGATCTGCTGAAATCCATTTGATCCATCTCTTCTCGGAAAGAAAGTTTTAAGAATATGGTGCGATGAAGCAGATAGGAGATGGCTAGAGAAGGCAGAGGAGCCAAATGGGGTGCTCATGGTTTGGGTTCAGGTTCAGGTTCGGGTCAGTGCTCCTATAAAAGGATCACTGTGATTGTTTGCTCCGTTAACATTGTTATTGCTCTCTATGTTCTTCATTCTCTCTATTCTTCTCTCTACATTTATTCCAACAAAGATCATGATGGTGAGTTTCTATAAGCTTTGCCTCTTTTTTTTTTTTTAATAATTTTTCTCTCGATTACTCTTCTGATTTTCTGGGATTTTTTTTTTTTTTTAGTTGCAATGCATACATCAGATCATATTAAACAAATGGAAGAATCAGTTAGGATTCGAAGAGCCAGTGAACCGATAGAGCTTGTTAAATTGGTATGCAAATTGCCCTTAGTTTTATTTTTTACCTTCCCTTCTGTCCTGTTTGTGGTGATAGTATTGAATGTTGATATCTGTAAATAAAGGTAAAACGATTAAAGCATGGATTTTTGAGTGAAGAATCAATGGCTGAAGCTGAACTGCCCCAAGCAGTTAAGAATAAGATAACTGATGAGATACTGCAAAGATTGAGAAGCTTGAGACCAAATGCTAGTGTCAGTGAGCAGCATGGTTGGTGTCTGCCTTAATTTCCATTTTCATCTTTCAACTGTTTCGGTTTATAATGTTCTATTATCGTGTAGTTATACATGGATTGAGCATTTATGATGTTTATGGATAGGACTGTTTGCTGAAGATTATAATCTTTGTATACATCTACGAAGTTTACAAGTTCATGAATAATCTATTACTGAATAATCAGTCTTAACTCCATTCTTATTATGGAAACTTGCAGATGTGTGTTATTACTTGGTTTAGCATGGGGAATATAGGAAATGCAATAACTGACATTTCAGTTTTAGTTCACACAAAATTACTGTGCGGAAACATAGGTTTGATTATTCTGTTTTTCGATAGAAAAGAGTATGGTCGCTGGAACATGTGCTTCTTAGGGATCATATTCTTGATCTTACTAAAGGCAAATGTGAATCTCTGGTAATTCTAAAGAAACCCATTTTGAAACTTTGTTTCCATCATCTTCGATGTGTGTTTTTGATGTTTTTCTATGCAGAATACCTTGAAAAGATTTCATAAAAGGAGAGTTTAGTTCTAAAGTACAGATAGGCTGTAGGATTCATGTCACTTAATATTGATTAGGTAACATATGTTATGGTTTCACCTCCTTTCTTTCATTTTGCCAAGTATTATAATCTTATTGATCCACTCCATCCAATAGTCCAGGGGTGGATGCACTTTATAATGCAATCAATTAATGGGATAGATAAATTCTTTAGTGTTCCTAAGTTTGAGTTTAAGGCTAGTTACTAATCGTAATTCATAACTTTTTCAATCACTGAAAAAGCATATTATGCATTGTGATTCTTGATGAAGAAAAGTTTCAATTTGTCAGTTAGTAGGATACATTTCTAACTATAACTTCTTATAGAAATAATCAATTTTTTTTTTGTTCCATGGTTATTTCTAACAATCAGTAACTTTAAACAATCGACTTCTAACAATAAATGTAATCATTACCAAGCAGAATCTCTACATGGTTATTTCTGGTGTTTTTCGAG